>CM045998.1:43149151-53149151 GCA_025175895.1 Wurfbainia villosa | reverse complement strand
TTTATTTCCATAAGTAGTTTTAATGATTTAGGAAATTGGTTTCCTAAATAGATTTTCCTTAATCAAATAATTCCATGAATAAAATATGTGATTAGATTTGGAAATTTGTTTCCTAATTTAATTATGATTTGATTTGGAGAATCAAATCTTAAACATATTTTATTTCCATAAATAGTTATGACATATAAGGAAATATATACATGACATAATTGTATGCCATGTAATTGCATTAGATGCATAACATTATGCCATGCGTGTCGTGACATGTAGATGTATGCCATGTATGTCATGCCATGTAGATAATAGTTATTTGCATGCAAAGAGGATGAGACATAAAAACCCTTAAACAATATTAAAGCCTACACCTTCCATTAATATGGTTAGAACCAGAGTTCCGTTTCTTGTTTGGGTTGTTGGACTCTCTCCAAGCCCGGCTCGAACCCGAACATGTTCAAACCATGGAATAGTTTAATACTAATATGGTAAGAGTCAGAGGTCAATCGTTAGCTTTGGTTGTTGGACTCTCTCCAAGCTGGGCTAATTGGTTGAATGCACTCTAACCATATTAAAACTATTTCCCGATTAATGGGTTGGCTTTAACCTGGAGCATCGGCTTGTTGGACTCTCTCCAAGGTCGATGTAAAGGGAGGTGAAGTTGGGTGCTATGCATATGATGCATACTTGTTAATGTGTTAACAACCTGATGTATGTGTGAACATTCAATTAGTTGATAGCACATTGTGATAGTTGCATATACGTGATATGCAATCGGTATAGTTGATACCTACCATCGTAGTTATGAATGGCTTGTTGGACTCTCTCCAAGGTTGTTCATAACTATGATGGATATCAGCCCATTCGGAGATGGACCTACGATCTCCCGAAGTGATTTTGGGGTTTTTTGAAATTCAAAAAATGAATGGGATTTATAAATGTATATTGATGCATTTTTAAAAAAAATCATCTTTCTCATATATGCTCGTTTTGTATTTCTAAGTTAATATATTGATCATGATGTGTTTGAATTTGTGTTCCATTTTGGATTCAAATAAATTGACTGGGCCGAACTTCTTGGACTAGCTTAGAAACTTGAGAATTGTTCTCAAGATGGAAAAGCTTGCGTATGTCCTCGAAGCGCCTCTTCCCGCCCATCCTAGTGACAATGCAACTCTGGACCAATTGTTGGCCTATCAGAAACATGTGAGTGATTCTGAACAAATGAGTTGCAACATGCTAGCCATGATGGAACCCAAGCTACGAAAACAGCATGAGCATATGGATGCTCATATCGTAGTCCTTCATCTTTGTGAGTTGGTTGATGAGCAAGTGAGATTCGAAAGGTTCGAAGTCTCAAAGCTCCTCTTCAACTCTGAGATGCTAGGAGGTTCATCTGTGGTACTGCTCAATATGTTGAAGACTGTGGAGTCTTCTGAGAAGCATGAGCAGGGGACGGTGCTGTTAGTTGATTCCTCGAAGAAAGGTTCTAAGAGGAAGTCAAAGGAACAGCAGAAGGGAAAGAAGAGAAGGGCTAAGAAGGTAGAACTAGCACAAAAGGAAACTTGCCATCATTATGGCAAGGAGAGCCATTTGCGAAGAAAGTGCAAGATTTATCTTGAGTCCGTGAAGAAGGATAAGGCATCGGATGCCCCATCTTCTTCAGAAAACTTCTTTATTGATTGTCATTCTATTTCCTCAGACACTTGGGTATTTGATACTGGGTGTGGCACACATATATGTAATGACATACATGGGCTAAGGAATAGAAGAAGACTCGTCAAGGGGAGAGTCAAATTTACTTGTTGGGAATGGAGCAACGGTTGCTGCACTCGCCATCGGAACGTATTTGTTGGAACTCCCTGTAGGACTTGTCTTAGAACTGGACAATTGCTTTTATGTTCCTTCGTTGATAAAGAATATCATTTCTATTTCTTGTCTAAATAGAAATGGGTTCCATTTGACTTTTAGTAACAATTGTTGTTACATAACTTTGAATGGAGTTCTTTATGAGATTGGAACTTTAAGCAATGGTGTTTATACGTTGGACGTATCCAGTGACGATTTCAATATCGAAGCGAGCAACACGCATGCTCGAAAGGATAATCAAATAGACTCCTATATGTGGCATTGTCGTCTTGGCCATATAAGCAAGAAACGCATGTCCGAATTACACCGATGTGGAATTCTGGAATCGTTTGAATTGGATTCATACGATACATGCGAATCATGCTTAAAAGGCAAGATGACTAAGTTACCTTTTACTGGAAAAGGTGAACGAGTGGGAGAGTTACTAGGTCTAATACATACTGATGTATGTGGAACTATGTCAACTCAAGCTTTAGGAGGCTATAGCTACTTCATTACCTTCACCGATGATCACTCATAGTTTGGGTATGTGTTCTTGATGAAACACAAGTCTGAAGCCTTTGAAAGGTTCAAAGAATTCAGAAATGAAGTAGAGAAACAACATGACAAGAGTATTAAAATACCTCGATCGGATCGAGGTGGTGAATACTTAAGTCAAGAGTTTCTTGATTATCTAAGAGACAATGGTATATTGTCTCAATGGACTCCGCCCTATACACCACAACATAATGGTGTATCTGAGAGGCGTAACCGGACCTTGTTGGACATGGTCAGGTCAATGATGAATCATGCGACTCTTCCCAAGTCCTTTTGGGGCTATGCACTTCAGACAGCTGTTTACTTGTTAAACAGAATGCCTACCAAGGTAGTCTCAACTACTCCATATGAGATATGGAATGGTAAGAAACCTCATGTATCTTACTTGAAGATATGGGGTTGTCCTGCTTACGTGAAGCGGACTGTATCAGACAAATTGGATGCTAAGTCTGATAAATGTCTATTTATTGGATACCCTAAGGAAACAAGGGGTTACCAATTCTATCATCCTGTGGAACAAAAGGTGTTTGTTTCAAGGCATGCTGTGTTTCTAGAGAAAGAGTTTCTCTTGCAAGAAAACAGTGGGAGTGTCGTCGAGCTTGAGGAGGCTCGAGAGACTCAAATAGACATTGAAGAGATACCTGGTGAAGCACAACAGCCGACAACTCATAGTGATGAGCAATCGGCTGGACCTATTGTAACACCACATCTTCGTAGATCTGGTAGAACACGCAATATTTCTGATAGATATGGATTTCTCGTAAGTGAATCGAACGACGTGTTACTCATTGATGATGAGGAGCCTACCAGTTATGAAGAAGTGCTGACAAGTTCAGAAAGGGATAAGTGGCTTGGTGCCATGAAGTCAGAAATGGATTCCATGTATGAAAACCAAGTTTGGAACTTGGTTGACCCACCTGAAGGGATAAAGCCTATAGGGTGCAAGTGGGTTTTCAAGAAGAAAATCGACATGGATGGTAATGTGATTACCTATAAGGCTAGATTGGTGGCGAAAGGATATCGTCAAAAACAAGGTGTTGATTATGACGAAACCTATTCGCCTGTAGCTATGCTTAAATCCATTCGGATGCTCCTGGCCATAGCGGCTCATTATGATTATGAGATATGGTAGATGGATGTGAAAATAGCTTTCCTTAATGGAAACCTGCTCGAGGACGTGTATATGATACAGCCTGAGGGTTTCACATCGGTTGATAAAACCAAGGTATGCAAATTGCGACGGTCCATTTATGGATTGAAGCAAGCATCCAGGAGCTGGAATATCCGTTTTGATGAGACAATCAAAAAGTTTGATTTCTCACAAAATCCAGACGAACCTTGTGTGTACAAGAAGGTTAGTGGGAGTGCAGTCATATTCCTAGTATTGTATGTCGATGACATACTACTTATAGGAAACGATGTTTCAATCTTACAGTCAGTGAAGGTTTGGTTATCCAAGACATTCTCCATGAAAGACCTGGGAGAAGCAACCTACATCCTCGGGATTAAGATCTATAGAGATAGATCGAAATGGTTGCTTGGTCTTTCGCAGTCTACATATATAGACCGAGTACTAAAGAGGTTTAGCATGTCGGAATCCAAGAAAAGTTTCCTACCCATCATGCATGGGATACACCTTTCGAAGTCTATGTGTCCGCGCACAGAAGACGAGAGGATTTGCATGAGTAAGATTCCCAATGCATCCGCAATAGGATCTATCATGTATGCTATGTTATGTACGAGGCCCGATGTATCGTATGCTCTGAGTGTCACGAGCAGATACCAGTCCGATCTAGGAATGGATCATTGGGCGGCTGTTAAGACGATCCTTAAGTACTTGAGAAGAACTAAGGATGTGTTCCTAATATATGGAGAAGGGTACATGGTGATACGTGGGTATACGGATGCCAGATCCAGACAGACAAGGATGATTCCATGTCTTTGTCTGGGTATGTATTCACCTGGAATGGAGGCGCAATAAGTTGGAAAGGTTCCAAGCTTGACACTATAGCGGATTCTGCCACTAAGGCAGAATACATTGCAGCTTTGGAAGCAGCAAAGGAAGCGGTTTGGATCAAGAAGTTCATCTCTGAACTTGATGTGGTCTCATCAATGATCCAAACATGTGCTTCGCCGCTATCATCTTAACAGAGAGATCATCAGTAGGAACGAAATACAAATCGAGAAAATTCCCACTGAAAGGAACTTAGCGGATCCCTTGACTAAGGCATTACCTCAAAATAAGTTTGAGGGTCATGTTCGAGCTTATGGTATTGGATACCGTAGCGATTGGCATTAGGCAAAGTGGGAGTCTGTTAGTAATATATGAGAGATGTCCTAAGGCAATCGCCTTATGTATGAACCATTTATATGATAAATGAAGATTCACTATTTGAGTATACATGTTTCATGTATTTGATTGGATCTTAAACTCATTTACTGAATGTCCACGATACGATTCACAGCATGAGAGAATTTGTGATTGGATCACAACTAGTGAGTATCTCTACATGTGTAATTGTGATGTATCAGAATTATCCCTAGTCGATGAATTGATGGATTGGGACACCATCAGTTCTGTCGAGACTAGCACGAGGTATACTCCTTGGTGTATCCTGTTAGAGATTGAATGCCCGCTAGAGGGGGGGTGAATAGCGTCGATCGTACGAAGATGGAGATCGATCGCGTTTGTGTCTACAATTACGTTAGTGCGCAGCGGAATATATATAATAAAAGCAATAACGAAAAGCAATCACACGAACACAAACATATAACGTGGTTCGGAACCGAATGGTTCCTACTCGACGGGTCGAGCTCTAAAGAGCCCTAGTGATGCACACGCACTCACTAATCACAAATACTCCTTCTCGACACAAGTCGGAGGTGGAGAAACCTCGTACAAAAGATTACAACAATAATCTACAAGATGCAAGCAAATACAAGTAAGAAATACAATGCAAGTAAAGGAAAAACAACTTTACAAGAACTTTGGATTGCTTGATCTTTGATTGCCTTGAACTAGCTTTGAAGGACTGGAAAGCACCAACTTCCCCCTTCAATTTCGCCCAAGAAAATCGCTGCTAAATCCCTCCTTCCGAGCTGCTTTTATAACCTGCGTCGGGCTGGATTTTTGCCCATCACGATCGCCATAAGTCCTCGGCCGATCGATGCCCATTGTCATGAGACAACGGGTCGATCCACGCTGAAAAACTCCACGGATCTCTTAGCGGCGATCGCCAACATTGGCGTGATCGCAACGCCCGTAGTCGATCGCCCTATCGGCTACGGAGCGCTCGCGCTCGCGAAGACAACCGCACGATCGCGCCATCCATGGCGATCGGCCGCCATCACCAATCGGTGAAGCGATCGCGCGAGCATCCCGGCTCTAACACGGCAAATAACTCAAGTCGACTCACGGCAGTCGAACCGGCCATAATGCCAGTCGACTGCCAACCTCAAGAATGAGGTTTTAACCCAAATATGGTGTCCCCATACTTGCTAGACCACCCTTAGCCTAGACCTAAGCCTTCTAGCAACCTCCATCAGCCTCACGCCTCGGATCCCTCCAAGTCATCCATGACTTGTTCATCCATCGCGCTAGCTTCCCGGTGCTTCCATCGGCTATGTCATGCTAACGGTGTGTTCATCGCCAAGGCACATTGGACTTATGCTGCCAAGACTCCGCTTGGACTTTACGCCGCCAATATCAATCCCCTTGGACTTCAAGTGCCAAGACTCAAGCTTGGACTTTCCCTTGCCAACACATGTTGGACTTCTCAATTGCCAAGACCCATGCTTGGACTTTCCCTTGCCAACTCATGTTGGACTTTTCCAAATGCCAAGTGTCCCACTTGGACTTTCAATGCCAAGTACCCATGACTTGGACTTTCCATTGCCAAGTACCCATGACTTGGACTTTACCTTGCCAAGACCCATGCTTGGACTTTCCCATAATCACATGGTCAACCCTGGTCAACCATCAAGTCAATTATAACCTGGGTCGATTGTATAAACAATCTCCCCAACATATTAACCGACATTAATGTCAAACATCAATGTCAAACCTATGTCTAACATACTTTGTCAAACATACTTTGTCAAACATCAAAACATCACTCGAGTCAAACTCGAGTCCTGGTCAATCGTGACCTGGGCCGATTGCACCAACAATCTCCCCCTTTTTGATGTTTGACAAAAACCAAACAAACCATTGAGTTAGAATACTAACTCAAATCTCTTACCAATTATTCCAAATTGGTCTCCCCCAGAATGTTCTTCCCCAAACATTCTCCAAACATTCTCCCCCTTTTTGACAAATAGCAAAAAGGTTATCTCTCCAAGGAGGTCAATGTCTCATGTCCCAATGAGATCTTACAATCTCCCCCTTGATCAAAAAATACCTAGGATGCCTACCATCTTCCTAGTGATAAGTCCCATATCACTCAAGAGAGGCAATCCTATCTCACTCTCCCAATTTCCAAATTGGGTATCAAACACCCATCAATTTTTAATTGATAACATTCTCCCCCAAAAAAACATCCATCATCCCAAGATGGATACCTCCCCCTAAAAGCTTGCTCCCCCTTGACCATTGCACCAACAATGTCCTTGGAAAGCCCCTAAGCCAATAGGAACTCTAAACCATCAAAATTAAGGTTCTAAGTTCAACATAGAACTTTTACTCACCCTAAATTTGATACTTTAACCTAACATAACTCCTAATCCATATCCAATGGATTTTCACCCTTCATAATGCTTCTCAAAGCATATCCTAGGGTTAGGAGTGGTTAGGAACCTTTGTCATAGCTGAACACGGGCTAAACAAACCTTGTTAACCTGAAATCAGACTCAGCGATGACTTGACGAATCGATCGATTGCCACTCTCATCGATCATTGCCACCAAGTGGCGATCGATCGTAGTCAAATTCCCGAATTTCAGCTATCAGATCGAATTTTGAAAATGCATAAGTAATTCTACGTATTTTGAAAATTCATGAAACTTAATACGTACATTACTTATAAGAAATACAATAGGTGAAAAATATTTTAAAATTATTTTACCCATAAAATAGTGAGTTTGATACAAAACTCAAAACCATTGAAATTTTCAATGTTTTGGCCCTATTTTGTATCAACTTCATCAATAGTGATTGCTATCAAAAGATAGACTTCACCAAGGTTTTTCAAAATGAATTTAAAATGTTTTTGAAAACCTATTTTGGATCACATTCCTTGGGCTCTATGTACATGACTTGTACACAAGCTTTCCCAATGATCCACCATTAAAATTAGATGAGTTTTAGTTCATCTAGATGCAAAAACTATGCACCTTGAACTCAACTCATATCCTAGCATCTCACATGTATCTAGGGTGTATAAATACACATACATGTCAATTGGATGTGAGATGTGGGTTTTGTTCTCCCTAAACTAGGGTTTCATGCATTTTTCTAAGGCAACTTTACTTGATTCCCTTATAAATGGGACTCCAAGTCATGCCATAGTCCTTAAATCAATTTTAATCAATTTAGATGCATGAAAATGATCATGGCATAATGATAGAAAAATAAATCATGGCCAATGATCATGATGTCATGGCATATGATGAAATCTAAAAACACATGACATTTAATACCTTAATCCTAAGCATGATCATGACATTTAGATGATAAAAGTAAACATGATGTCATGTCATGGCATATGGCAAACAAATCATGGCATATAAAATATATAGGTATAATAACACCTAAATTTTAATATTAATTGCCATTTGTTGGGATTAAACATATTTTGTCATATTAACCTAATCTTCCTAGTGTGCCAAAAACCCAAAATGGCACACCAACCTCTAAACCTAAATTGTGCCAAAATGATCATTTTATCAAACTTCATAACTAATATTGGCACATCCTAAAATCTTTTAGGATTAAAATCAAACCACATTCCCAAGGTAACTATAACCTTGAAAATGACCCAAAATGCCACCTCTGCCATGGTTGAGTTAACTACCCATCCAATCAAGGTTGGCACACCCTAAACCCATCTAGCGTGAATCAATCACGCTCTTAGGAACCCAAAACCGATTTGAGCTCCTAGGGTTAATTAGGTATTCCTTAGGGATAACCTCCCTAGATACCTTCCTAATGACCCTCCTAGGCTTGTTAGCCTTGGTCATTTTGGTCTTACCTAGGTTGACTCTAGGAGTGACTCCTCTTCCAACCTTCTTAGTTGCCACCCTAGGTTTCCTAGAAACCCTAGCCACTAGGCATACCCTTTGGTCAACTCTAGGGATGACTTCCCTAGTAACCTTGGTCTTCCTAGACCTAGTTAGTGTTCCATAATCAAATGGAACACTATGATAAGCCACCTTAGGCTTAGGTTTGTGACCCAAGCCTTGCTTGCCCTTAGTTGACTTTTGACTCTTAGGTCTTAAGTGTTGACTTTGACTTTTTGATCTAGGAGTTTGACCATTAGACCCTTTAAATTGATTTTGTATAATTTTAAGGTTCTTCTCAAGTTTTTCAAGCCTTGACCTCAAGACTTGATTCTCTAATTCTAATTGCCCAATTTTTGAATTTTGATTTAAATCATGGGCATGGAACTTTCTAGGCATATGCCTAGTCCACTTAGGATTGAAACCTAGGTGCTCTTGCACCTTTCTAATGGTCTCCCTAGGTAAAATTGGTCTAGTGTTATTTGACCTAGGTTTATCCTTAGATAAATTATTTTTAGGGACATTAGTCCCAAATTTCTTCCTATTATCTAAGTGAATACTTTTAGCTCCTAACCAATATTCTCTATTTCTAGCATGCTCTTTTTGATAAATAGCAAGATTGCTAAAATTATTTCTAGCATGCTTTTGAATATAAGAAGTAGAAAGAGCATTATTAAAATATACCTTAGGGTTAGCCTTAGCTCCCCCTACATGTGAAGCTCCATTTTGCCCCTTCTTCTCCCCCTTTGGGCATTGACTCCTATAGTGCCCCTTTTGATGACACTTGAAGCAAATGATGTGCTCTTTGCTTCTTTGACTTTGGGCACCGACTTCCTTGATTTTTGGCACGGGTGGAGTCTTCTTAACCCGTTTAGGACACTTACTCTTATAATGTCCTTGCTCCCTACACTCAAAGCAGATAATATGAATTTTATCATTATTTGAAATGCTCGAGTTACCTAGATCCGTGATAGGTGCCGGAGTTGAATTTTGGGCTTCTTCATCTTGACCGGATGTTGAAGCTTCCTCCTTATTTTGTTCGGCTCCGGTGTGGATGGTCTAACTTCCTCCCCCTCTATCCTAGAGGTTGAGGTTTGTCTTAACTCTACCTCTTCCACCACTTCTTCCTCCTCGATTATAGAAGTGGATGCTTCTTCCACTTCCTCCACCAATCCGGAAGTTGATTCCCTATCAACTTCGGACTCCTCAAGCTCTTTAGATGGAGATGTGCTTGCTTGAGCTTGAGAGGGTGTGCACTCTTCTTCTTCTTCTTCTTCTTGTTGGATTGATGATGAGTTTTCATGGAGCTTTGCCACTTGGCTCCATAGCTCCTTGGCATCTATATAATTACCTAACATACACAAGATATTGTTAGGTATTAACTCAACCAAAAACTTTATTACCTTGGTGTTTTTCTCGAAGGCTTGGACTTGCTCTTCGGTCCATCTCTTCTTTTTGAGGAAACCACCTTTTGGTCCTCTTGGCAATTCAAAGCCTTCCATTAAGATAGCCCATTCCTCAATGTCCCTCATCATTAGGAAGTCTTCAATTCTTGACTTCCATTGTTTAAACCCTTCTTGTCCATAGAAGGTATAGGGGATAGGTGTGTTGATATCCCATCCAAGCTTGTCTTGGAGTTCCATCTTCCCTCTAGCCTTTTAGCTCCCGGCGGTTAGTCCGTAGAAGAGCCCCGGGCTCTGATACCACTTGTTGGAGATTGAATGCCCGCTAGAGGGGGGGGTGAATAGCGTCGATCGTACGAAGATGGAGATCGATCGCGTTTGTGTCTACAATTACGTTAGTGCGCAGCGGAATATATATAATAAAAGCAATAACGAAAAGCAATCACACGAACACAAACATATAACGTGGTTCGGAACCGAATGGTTCCTACTCCACGGGTCGAGCTCTAAAGAGCCCTAGTGATGCACACGCACTCACTAATCACAAATACTCCTTCTCGACACAAGTCGGAGGTGGAGAAACCTCGTACAAAAGATTACAACAATAATCTACAAGATGCAAGCAAATACAAGTAAGAAATACAATGCAAGTAAAGGAAAAACAACTTTACAAGAACTTTGGATTGCTTGATCTTTGATTGCCTTGAACTAGCTTTGAAGGACTGGAAAGCACCAACTTCCCCCTTCAATTTCGCCCAAGAAAATCGCTGCTAAATCCCTCCTTCCGAAGCCGCTTTTATAACTCTGCGTCGGCCGGATTTTCGCCCATCGATCACGCCATAAGTCCCGATTCGGATCGATGCCATCGTTGTCATGAGACAACGGGTCGATCCACGAAAAACTCCACGGATCTCTTGGCGCGATCGCCAACATTGGCGCCGATCGCTAACGCCGTAGTCGACGCCCTCGGCCTACGAGCGCTCGGGCGATCAGAAGACAATCGCGATCGGCCGATCACATCCATGGCGTGCCGATCGCCATCACCAATCCAGCGATCGCCAGAGCATCCTAACCCGCAAATAACTCAGAATGAGGTTTTAACCCAAATATGGTGTCCCCATACTTGCTAGACCACCCTTAGCCTAGACCTAAGCCTTCTAGCAACCTCCATCACCTCACGCCTCGGATCCCTCCAAGTCATCCATGACTTGTTCATCCATCGCGCTAGCTTCCCTGCTTCCATCGGCTATGTCATGCTAACGGTGTGTTCATCGCCAAGGCACATTGGACTTATGCTGCCAAGACTCCGCTTGGACTTTACGCCGCCAATATCAATCCCCTTGGACTTCAAGTGCCAAGACTCAAGCTTGGACTTTCCCTTGCCAACACATGTTGGACTTCTCAATTGCCAAGACCCATGCTTGGACTTTCCCTTGCCAACTCATGTTGGACTTTTCCAAATGCCAAGTGTCCCACTTGGACTTTCAATGCCAAGTACCCATGACTTGGACTTTCCATTGCCAAGTACCCATGACTTGGACTTTACCTTGCCAAGACCCATGCTTGGACTTTCCCATAATCACATGGTCAACCCTGGTCAACCATCAAGTCAATTATAACCTGGGTCGATTGTATAAACAATCTCCCCAACATATTAACCGACATTAATGTCAAACATCAATGTCAAACCTATGTCTAACATACTTTGTCAAACATACTTTGTCAAACATCAAAACATCACTCGAGTCAAACTCGAGTCCTGGTCAATCGTGACCTGGGCCGATTGCACCAACATATCCAAGCAGCTGATTCTCACTGGCTGGAGACATTGTGATGTCCGGAGTTAATCGTGGATGCTAGTTATGGTAACTAGTTCATTGGAGTGACCAACCGTAAGACTTCATATGGTTCTCTGCATATATAGATATGTCAATGAAGTTCTTACTGTGGCTTAAGTGCGATGTTCCTTTGACTTGCGGTATTCAAGTCATCTTGATCATGGAGACTTATGCTTTGACATCTTAAGCAAACATCTCTAAGGAGATGTGGACCTGGGATGATTGGGTATAAGTCGAAGTGATCGAAGGTGTTTGAATAGCCTATAAAGGATTCACCACTCCTTGCGAGGAGATGTATACCCATGGCCTCTCGTCGGATTGTTACTAAAGTCTTTGGCCAAAGCATTACATGTTTAGAGTAAGGTACTCTTCGATGCATGTGGAGTAACTAGAATCCGTAGGATGAGGAAATGATACTTGGGCTAGGTGTGACGTAGTCAGCCTAGTGGGGACTGACACAATAGACCATGTCCTGAACCAAGTGGGTATAAGATGAGTGAAGGGAATGGGGCAAGAATCATTCGAGCTACTGAAGGGTTTCAGAAATAGTTCTGGATCAACCGTTGATCTTTTCGGTTAATTGGGGATCAAGATGTACTACTAGGTGCCACTCATGATCGTTCTATAATTAATGGTTAATTATAGATGGCCAACATAAACCGAGAACCTATTTGGTCACACGCACAACGAGCGTAATCCAAAGGATTTAAAACGAGCTTGAGAATGAGATTCTCAGACCGAGAGAAACTAAGTTTGGTTGGCCAAACTTGAAGCGAGCATGAAATCGTTTCAGTCGCAATGGAAGCGTGGATGAGCCGTGTCTTATGAAGACATAATGGATGGACCAAAATGGTTTGGTTCTAATCCAATGGAGGAGAATAAACCAAAGGGTTTGGTTTATTTTAAACGAATGAACCAAAAGTTGGTTCGGTTCGTTTTAACTTAAAATAAACCATCATGGTTTGGTTTATTTTGACTTATCTTAATGGAGCGGGTTAACGGGCTTTATGGATATGATCCTTTAACCATTAAGAGAATTAGTTCTCTATAAAATAGGGCTTAAACCCTAACCCTAAAGCTAATGAAGTTTTGGCCGCCCAACCCTAGCCCCCTTTTGTTGTTGCCGCCCAACATGGTGTTGCCGCCAAGTTCATGGAGCTGCTGCCACCTCCTTGCCGCCGGCATCCAAGCTTCAGCCGGCGATGCTCCGGCGACCCTCCGGTGATCTCTTGTGGGTTCGGTGATAAGGTGAGCTCCACATCTCCTTTGGCCGGCCTCTATTCCTCCACCAAAAGCTGTCCAGTTTTTCTGGACAGCTTGTTTCTTTGTTGTCGGAGCGTCGTTTGGACAACGGTTAGTGCTCCGACAGCGGCTAACTTACTGGGGATTTGATCTCCGGTAATCCTCTGAGGTGGAGGACGAAGGATTCGTCAAACGGTTGACGAATACCTCTCCGGAGAATCGAGTTTTGAGGACTCGGTTTTGGATCCGAATTTGGATTCGGATTGTGATCATCTCTCGATCACGTCGTCTTCAACACGAGGCTAGTAACCCATACGAAGACGAAGCTCGTGGCTTAGCGAAGTCATCCCGAGGAGCTTGGCGTGGATACGGATAGAGATGATTCTTACGAGGATCATTCCGGTTGATGCCGTTCCCGCTATACGTCATACAAAAGGTATAACGTAGATAAATTTCCTTTTATTGCAAATTTTAATTTACGGTTATGTCTACACTTGTTGTAATATGCATGCGTGTGTTGTGTGTGTTGTAATAAATATAGATTTATTATTTTTAATTGCTTCCGCTGTGCTCATGTTTACGAAACATGATCGAACACACACATGCCGCGGTGCCGGAAACCCAACAGCAATGCTAGGCGAAACTCTAATCTCCTTAGCATCCATCATCAACTTGCCGCCCAACCCATTCTCCCATATATATAGAGTTAGGTTTAGGCCTTGGTTTAATCTCCACTGTCGGTTCTAGGGTTTTGTTTTCCATCATTTGATCTAGACATCATGAGGTTTATATTAGGCTACGATAGGGACCATGAGGAGGAGTTGGATCTTGGCCACCCGATGGATCGGAACCACACAAACTTGATCCATCAATGATGTTCCATTCTACGAGAGGATCATCATTGAACTACCTCACCAACCCCCATAAAATAATATGGGCTCCATATATTATTTGTACATCCATCTCCCCATGTTTAAGATATCGAATGTCCATCAATTAATTGATTCACTGACCATCAATTAATTAACATCTAACTCCTCGAGTAGTACCACTCAACCTTATCATCATGTTGACTAAGTCAACCTGCAGGGTTTACATGATGAACCTTATGAGCTCCTCAAGGGGACATCATCAACCTAATATATAGGACACAGTTTCCTCCTATAATCAACGACACACCATGTAAATAATATCATTTCCCAACTTACCGGGCATATTGATTTAATCCATAGAAATCTCACCCTTTGGTAAATCAAAGAAATAAATACTAAGTACATGTGCCCGTTATTATATCGGGATTAAGAGCATGTACACCATAATATCCGAGGTCCGATTCAATTATGTAGTCAGCAATAAATTGAATCACCTCTATGTCGGTCCTGCTCAATACATCTAAGTGTACTAGTGTAACTCTATGTTCAAGACAAAACAATACCAAGCTACACTACAACCATGCCAATGGTTTGTCCAAAACCATCTTGGTTGTGAGCCTCTACTTATACTCTACAATGGACTGATAACATGATCTTCCTCACCCAAGCAGCACCATGTTATCTACAATGTAAAGTATTAGACAATATGCACACATATAATAAATATAAAGTGCAAACAATGATCATGTGATTCTTATTTCAAAATAAAAATGTTCATACAAAAAGAGCTAGGCTTTCAGTATACATTCCAACAGTCAAAGTTAACAGAGGTCAGACGACCGTCAAAATCTTGGCTATGACCCTCCGATTCTTAAGTTAGAGCTTGTTGTAGGAAGAAGAAGAGAATCAAGTAGTAGTAGTGAAGAATGAAGTAGTATAGAGAAAACAAACATAAGAACGATCAACCCCCTCTCTCTATCTTCCTCTCCTCCTTTTATAGTCTCTTCATCCCCACGACTCCTTGGCGATGCCCTCAAGCAAATTGTTGCCTAACAACCTGCAAAGATGATCCTCCACGTGGAAAGCCACGTGGGTCGAGGTTATTGATGCTATTAGACCGTTAGAGAATGACCCCTGTAAGGAATTTTTTGTGGGGCCTATGAGGCATCCTCCAACTGTTATGGAAAAAGAGGTGATGTGTAGGAGTGAGTGCTAACAAATTGTTGAAGGAATATTTTATGAGGTCCCCACATTAATTGACCATCTACTCCTTTACTTGAATTGGTCCCATGCTAACTGACTTATTAAGATTTACTCTGCCATGGTTCAACTCTTTACTTGCCCTTGAGTCATTCCTCGGCATTCGGTCCACTTCTCGAGTTAGTTCTTTTGACTTAACACCCCGTTTGCTTCCCAAGTCGCCACCCTCCTGACTTGGCTCTCTACTTACTTCTCGAGTCACCTCTTCTCTGACTCGACACTCTGCTTTCTCCCCGAGTCATCTCTTCCCCGACTCGGCACTCTGCTCATTTCCCGAGTAGACTCTTCCCTGACTCGACACTTGGCTCACTTCCTGAGTTATCTCTTCCCTGACTTGGTTTTTTGCCTGCTTCCCAAGTCATCTCCTCCTTGACTCAACACTCTGCTTGCTCCCTGAGTCGTCTCTTCCCCGACTCGACACTCTGCTCATTTCTCAAGTTGCCTCTTCCTTGACTCGACACTCGGCTCACTTCTCGAGTTGTCTCTTCCCTGACTTGGTGTTCTGCCTGCTTCTCGAGTCATCTTTTCCCTAACTTGGCACTTGACTCACTTCTCGAGTCGTCTCTTCCTTGACTTGGTACATAGCTGTATTAGAAGTGGTGGTCAGTTCCATATTATTGAAACAGGAAGGTTCTCAATAGCAACCTATTTATTACATCATCCATATATTGAAGGGGGAAGAGTTGTGATACACCGAGTTGGAAAAGCTAGCATACATTCTAGTGTTAACTACTGGTAAGTTGATGCCTTATTTCTTAGCTCATCTGATGAATGTGTTGACAAACAGTGAGCTAGGTCGGGTGGTCACTAAACTTAATTTTTTAGGAAGGTTATCCAAGTGGACTGTAGAGCAAAGTGACTGTGATATTCACTACCATCCCCGAACTGCCGTTAAGGCTCAATCACTAGCCGATTTACTAGCTGAAGTGCTAATGGGTATGAAGAACTGTGACATCCCAAATTTTAGTTACTATATTTTTATTTAAAGGATATATATATGTATATATATATAGAAATAAGAATAAAAAAAAGAATAAATAGTTCGTAGTCGAGGCTTGAACCATGAACCGTTGATTTGGGGGAATAGGCTTCCCACCACTAAGTCATAAGATTACCAATGAGTAGGATATAACAGAATATACCTATTAGTAGAAAAAAAGAAATAAGTTTATTAATCTAGCTGATCATTTAAAGGGATAATTAGGTTAAAAAAAATCCTAATTTATATATATATCATCTCTTCTCTCTTTTCCCCAAAATTCCCACGCCGCCTCTCTCTCTCTCTCAATCTCTCTCTCTCTCTCTCGCTCGGTCATTTTTCTCTAGCCGCCGAGAACTCCAACGCCGATGCCCACTCTCTCTACCTCTCTCTCTCTCTCTCTCTTTCTCTCTCGTTTTTCTCCAACCGCCGAGAAAAACAAGAGAGAAAAAGAAAAAAAAAGAAAGAGAGAGCCTCTATAATTTCTTCATCGTGGGATAATTCAAGAAGAGATTTTCAAGAGGGACTTGGTAGAGGATCACGCTAAAGCAAGGAAACACGTAAGAGGTCTTCTCTTTGCGAAGTCCAACGGTATAAATTGGTGAAAAAGTGTATGATGTAAGTATCCCCTCACCTGCAGTATAAGTGCTTATGATGTAATGTTGTATGCATGATTTTGAACGAAAGAATCTAGAACTATGTGTAGAAGGTTCGGCTAATAGGATTAGAGAAATTATTCTTGTTGAAATTCTTCCACGTTATGCATGTTAGATGATGATTTCTATTTATGTTACCTTAATTTTCCTTATGTCACTACCTTATGCCATGTTAAATTGTACTCATGCCGATTTATGCTATGCTATATGCTTATGTTTTCACCCATGTTAGGCATGACTCACGTATATGAAATGTCTAAGAAATGTTTCCCTAAGAGTGGGGACAAGAACACTCTTTAGGACAAAGAACATGTATGTTATTTTACTTTATGCATGGCTTGTACCGGACCCTAACAAGGTCCACGGGATGGGCTCCAAGGTTTCCCCTAGGTCGACGGACATAGTATGGACCTAGTAACCTAGTAGGTTCGGGATTAGCTACCTCGGATCTATTTAGGATGCGCGCGAATGATGTATGTGGTACAATGCCGGGCCCAATATGTTGAGATTATGTTTAAGTATATAAACTATATGTTTTCAAAGAGCATCCTGCATATACCATTTTATGTTCATCGAATTATCATGTTTAGAGACAATGTATTGTTGCGATGAAAATGCTAAGTTTATGTTCTTTTCCGAAATTGATCATGTCTCTACTTTAAATAAATGCTGCGCTCATATGTTGTTTAAACGAACATGTCATTACTTTACGTTTAATTCATGATGCATGTTTTTGTGAGTAGGAAAGGACCTTACTAAGCCTATGTGCTTACAGTTTACTCTCCTTGTACTGCAAAAAAAGGCAAAGAATGGATAAATTAAAGGGAGCAGTAGGAGGGGCAAAGATGTGTGTGGCAGTGGCATGGTGGACGAGATCATTTTTCATATACGAACTTATGCATGATTTTCAGTTTATGTGTAAACTGTTAGGAGACGTTAATACTTTCTATGGTTGTTACTCATGTTTATTTTTATGAACCTTGAAATGGTTAATACATATTTAGTTAAATAAATTGCTAAGACCTTTTGCCATGATTAAATTGTTAGGTTGATTGGGTTAATGTAATTAGAGTTAAAAGTTGTAAAGTTTTTAAATGCTTCCGCTGTTATATGCATGAATGTATGATCGCATAGCGCAGCCGCCCGTCTATAGGATGTGTGTTAGAAGGACGGGAAGGGCAGGCGTTACAAGAATAGTTCGGCAAAAGAAAAAAAGGGAAAATAGTGTATGGAACATCTTTGTGGATGGATCTTCGGGAGTCGGAGGGAGTGGAGTCGGAGTTGAACTTATATGTCCATTAAATAAAGAGACTTGTATAGTCATTCGCTTGGGATATAAAGCACCCAACAATGAGGTAGAGTAGGAGGCTATTCTAGCTAGATTATAAGTAGCTTGGGTAGTGGGGGCCACTTCAGTCATAATCCATTCAGATTCTCAATTGGTTGTGTCACAGCTCAAGGGTACTTTTGCCATTCGAGAGGATAGATTACATAAATACTCTGTGGCTTTTGAAAAAGGAAGGATTCATTTTCAGGAGGTAACCCTACAACAAATTTTGAGAGAGGAGAATTAAAGGGCGGATGAATTGGCTCGACTGGCCAGTGCCTTAAAGGGATGGAGGTTCTAGGACTCTATGCGTATAGAAGTCCCTTATTCCTTGGTGGTGCATGATGTTGAGGATGCAGTGCAAGAAAGTAAGGGTGTGTCCGACTAGAGAACTGACATCATGGCTTATTTGTAGCATGGGAGTATTCCAGCCGAAGGTGGGGCAACATCGGCTTTGTTGAGAATAGTGAAGCGGTTTGTAATTATTAATGGAATTCTATATAAGACATCTTTTGGATGACCTTTATTGAAGTGTCCCGGAAAAGAGGATGCCCAATGGATACTCAAAGAAATACATGAAGGATATTGTAACAACCATTTGGGAGGGAGAGCGCTGACTCAAAAAGTGTTGTTAGCCGGATACTTTGGCCAACTCTTCATCAAGATGCAACACGTCTAGTGTAGACTTGTCCAACCTGTCAAAAGCATAGAAACAGGTCAGAGCGACCCGCCGAGTTGATGAAGGTTGTAGTTGCTTCCTGTCCCTTTGACTAGTGGGGAATGAACATAGTTGGCCCAATGCCTATAGCCCCTTTGCAGAAGAAATTCTTACTGGTAGCAGTGGATTACTTTTCGAAATAGGTGGAAGCTGAACCTTTATCCAAGATCACAGAGAGTGCACTGATACAATTTCTTTAGAAGAATATCATCTGCCACTATGGAGTTCCTTGGAAGTTGGTCAGTGATAATGGATGTCAATTCCATGGCCGAAAGATTAGGGAATGATGTCAAAGTCTCAATATTCACTAGGCCTTCAACTTGGTAGCCCATCCTCAAGCTAATTGTCAGGTGGAAGTAGTTAACAAATTCTCATTCAAAGGTTAAAAGCTAAGTTAGGAGCTAAACGAGGAAATTGGGTGGACAAGTTGTCTGAGATCCTATGGGCTTATCGAACCACACCCAAAATAACCACTGGAGAAACCCCATTTAGTCTGGTGTATGGAACTGAAGCAGTCATCCCGGTGGAAGCCATTTTGAATAGTGCCCGAGTTGAATCTTACGAGCCAGAGCATAACCAAATCGTGAGATGTACTGAACTAGATTTGTTAGAAGAAATGCGGGAGCATGCTAGGATCCGAGCTGAAGCATACAAGCGAAGAATACAACAAGTCTTCAACAAGAAGGTGATACCAAGGAGATTTAAGGAGGGTGATCTAGTTTTACGCAAAGTTAATCCTGTAGGGGATCCTAAAAAGCTAGCCCCTAGTTGAGAGGGACCTTATATAGTCACTTGCCGAGTTGCTGGATCAACATATTACTTAAAAGATGTTGAGGGCAAGGAGTTGCCAAGGCCATGACATATTGTGCATTTAAAATATTTTCATACCTTGTAGTTGAAAGACATCAATAAGAGGAGTTTTCTATTACATATTTACTGTTAGCCACAAAAAGGAGAAATGCAACTTTAATACAGTTTCATATCGTTGCAACCAATAGTTGTTTGCAATTATCAAGAGAAGGAAAGTAAGAAAATTACAGTCTAAAATGTTTAGGACGGTATCGTATGAAGCCAATCTCCCAATTCAGAAAAGGAGAAATTAAGAGACATTAATGAGAAGAGTTCTCTTATAAGTTGCTATTAATCATTAAAAAGGAGAAATGCAATTCAAATATTGTTCTATATCACTGAAATCAGTAACTGTTTACAATAGAAAGAAGAAGTAAAATAGAAAGGTTACAACCTAAAATGATCAGAGGGATAATACCTAAAGCCGATTTCCTAGTTCAAAAAAGGAGCTGGTTGATGTGCCGGAGGGAACCCTTGAGCAACATATTATCTGACTGCCTCATTGAAACCATCCTTGAATGTGGCCTACATCAAGGGCTTCGCAACATGTACGTCTTGGCGAAACTTTATGCATCATTCCCTATGCTCTAGAAAGTCCTGATGGATTCGGCGATATTGTCGTGATGTTTGAGTGATAGTATCAGTTAGGATATACATGCCCTGAGATTGAGAGGCGTAGTCTTGTTGAATGACCCTTGACATATCTATCAAATCTTGGTGCATTGAAGCTGAAATTTCCCCCATTGTTGTAGTGTGTTCCCTGGTCCGGGCAACTTCGTGTCTCACTTACTGCAAGGAAACTTCATGCTGGTGCACTTAAGAAAGGGCCCGATTCGTCTATGATATTAAA
Organism: Wurfbainia villosa; assembly: GCA_025175895.1. NCBI lineage: Eukaryota > Viridiplantae > Streptophyta > Magnoliopsida > Zingiberales > Zingiberaceae > Wurfbainia > Wurfbainia villosa. The sequence continues at coordinate 53,128,542 of CM045998.1, read as the reverse complement.
GCCAAATTGTGGCAAATCTCCCTACTTGAGCTCGTAGGGTGGCTATTGTCTCTACATTTTTCTACTGTAGCTATTGGGATTTCTCTAACTGAGCTCGACATAGAGCTAATTCCTAAATCAAGTAATTTTCCTTCTCCTAAAATTTTGCTTGAATTGGTGAGTCGATAAGGGAATGTTGTGAGGATTATCATTGAAGTTACATCTGATAGTGAGAAAGGGAGCACTTCAGCTCTTGGAAGTTTGTCAGGGCTTGTATACAACAATTTGGAAGTCGAATGTAGCCCTAAAGTCAGATAGCAAGATAAAATAGAAAAGCTTACCAGTTCTAGAGCATGTTGTAAGCCTTCCATCCGTGGAAGTAACTCATCTTGATGGAGGATGTGTAAATCTCTCTCAGATAGTGAGGAAGAAAGAGATAGGAGAAAGGGGGTTGGTGCATCTGATATTATTACAGAAGAGGAGGCAATCGCCTCTGTATGAAGGAAGGGAGAAGTCTTAGAAGGAAGCTGGGGAATGTTCCAAAGGGGATGGTGAGCAAGATCAGATGAAGAAGGGAGGGCCAATGGCATTGTCATTGAAGGGCTGACGGATATAGTATGTTCAGATTGAATTGCGTCCCTATCTAGGGAAGAAGGATAAGGTGACAGATGGGAATTGGGGGTCAAAGAAGAAGAATGGGTGTAATTTGAAGATGGAGGGGAGGTAATAAGGGGGGAATTTGGTTGTGAGGATGATATGGACATGGGGATAGAGGCTACGGCGGAAGGCGTGAAGGTAGTCGGAAGGGATGTGACCATTAGAAGCTCCTCTTCAACTAAGGAGCACCAGAGGGGGAATTAGAGCTAGACCATTGATAGAGGTTTCCAAAGACTGTGGGAGGATTGACGAAGAGTGGGGTGTCTAAAGGGAGAGATTCTGATGCGAAGGATGAAATGGGAAATGAGGGGGACATAACAAGAGTTGATTCAGTGGCTGCAAGCGAGACAAGAGAAGAAAGGGGGCGAATGGTAGAGGCATCTTCTTCCTGAAGTTGCTGGCATGCAACTCCTCGCAATCTAGTTTTCATGTGTAAGAATGTTGGAGGCGGGATAGGGTCGCATAAAAGAGGGGGTGAAGAGGAGGGAAAGCTAAGGTTTGGCGACAACATAGCCAAGAGAGGGGGAGATGACAATACCTATGGAAGATTGGTGGTAGACGATTGTAGGGAAAAAGAGGGAGATATTATCAATAGATAGGGAGGTGATGTTACGAAGGAAGTGAAAGAAGGGAGCTCTAGGGGAGGCAAAGTAGTCAGTAGTGGTGCGGGGATAATAGGCACTTGAACGGAGTTCATTTGTTCATCTCACAGTTGTTGAAGGGTTGCATTATTGAGATGAGCTTTCATCTTGTCAAAAGGAAGGGAGGACTGAAGGGCAGTGCAAGGGAAAGGGAAGATCTTCGTGCTAGGAAGGAGTGATAGGAAGGGTTTCGAAGACAGGAAGGCCGAAGGATGAAGGGGAAGGCAAAGAGTCAAATTTAAAGGAGGGTAGTGTAATTGGGCTTGTGAGAAAAGATATGGGCCTTGAAGAAGCTTTAGGTGTGATTTATGGTTGGGTTGAGCCTTTGCTCATTTTCTACAACTTGGCGACAACCATAGCTATTATCCTCGTGTAGTGGCGGATCGAAAGAGTTGGGTTCAAAGTTGATGCACTATAGAAGATGGCAGAAGTTAAAAAATTCATTCTGATATGACCAGGCAAGCCCATAGATCAGATCGTAACTCTTTTTAAAGCTCGACGATGGTCGAAGATATTATCCCCGTGCGATTACGGATTGGAGGAGTAGGGTTTAAGGTAAATACACTATTGAAGATGGCATAAGTTAAAAAATTATTCCAATCTGAGAAGGCAAGGCCTTAGATCAGATCATCACTCTTTTTATAGCTCAGCGATGGCCAAAGCTATTATCCCCATGCGGTTGCGGATTGGAGGAGTAGGGTTTAAGGTAAATACACTATGGAAGATAGAAGAAGTAAAAAAATTATTCTTATATGAGAAGGCAAGGCCTTAGATCAAATCATGACTCTTTCTATAGCTCGGTGATGGCCGAAGCTATTATCCCCGTGCGGTTGCGAATCGGAGGAGTAGAGTTTAAGGTAAATACACTATGAAAGATGGCAGAAGTTAAAAAATTATTCTGATCTGAGAAGGCAAGGCCTTAGATCCGATCGTCACTCTTTTTACAGCTCAGTGATGGCCGAAGCTAGTATCCCCGTGCGATTGCAGATCGGAGGAGTAGGATTTAAGGTAAATACACTATGGAAGATGGCATAAGTTAAAAAAATATTCTGATATGAGAAGGCAAAGCCTTAGATTAGATCGTCACTCTTTTTACAGCTCGGTAATGGCCGAAGCTACTACCCCCGTGCGGTTGCGGATCGGAGGAGTAGGGTTTAAGGTAAATACACTATGGAAGATGGTAGAAGTTAAAAAATTATTCCGATCTGACTAGGTAAAGCCCTAGGTAAGATCGTCACTATTTTTATAGTTCGGCGATAGCTGAAGCTCTTATCCCCGTATGGTGGCGGATCGGAGGAGTTGGGTTCAAGGTAGAAGCACTGTTGAAGATGACAGAAGTAAAATTTTTTATTCCGATCTGACCAGGCGAAGCCCTAGGTCAGATTGTCACTATTTTTATAGCTCGGTGAAAGTCAAAGATTTTATCTCCGTGTGATGGTGGATCGAAGGAGTTGGGTTTAAGGTAAGTACACTATGGAAGATGACGGAAGTAAAAAAATTCATTCTGATCTGACAAGGCAAGGCCCCAGAGAAGATCGTGACTATTTTTATAGCTCGGCGATAGCCGAAGCTTTTATCCCCATACGGTTGGGGATCAGAGGAGTAGGGTTTAACGTAAGTACACTATGGAAGATGACAGAAGTAAAATAATTCATTCCGATCTAACAAGGTAAGGCCTTAGAATAGATCATCACTATTTTGACAACTAGATGATAACCGAAGCTCTTATCCCCGTGCAGTGGCGGATCGGAGGAGTTGGGTTCCAGGTAGATGCATTGTTGAAGATGAAGGAAACAAAAAATTATTATAATCTCACCAGGCGAAGCACTAGGTTAAATCGTCACTATTTTTATAGCTCGGTGATAGTTGAAGCTCTTATCCCCGTGCGATGGCGGATCAGAGGAGTTGGGTTCAAGGTATATGCACTGTTGAAGATGACGGAAGCAGACAATTATTTCGATCTGACACGACAAATTCGTAGGTTAGATCGTCACTTTTTTTATAGCTCAGTGATAACCGAAGATCTTATCCCCATGTGGTGGTGCATCGGAGGAGTTGGGTTCAAGGTAGATGCACTGTTGAAGATGACGGAAGTAAAAAAAATTTTTTCCGATCTGACCAGGCAAGATCCTAGGTCAGATCGTCACTATTTTATAGCTCGGCAATTGCCGAAGCTCTTATCCCCGTGCGGCAGCGTATTGGAGGAGGAGGGTTCAAGGTAGATGCACTGTTAAAGATGACAGAAGTAAAATTTTTTTTATTCCGATCTGACCAGGCGAAGCCCTAGGTTAGATTGTCACTATTTTTATAGCTTGGCGATAGTCGAAGCTCTTATCCCCGTGTGGTAGCGGATTAGTGGAGTTGGGGTCAAGGTAGATGCACTATTTAGATTACGGAAGTAAAAAATTTATTCCAATCTGACTAGGCAAAGCCCTAGGTCAGATCGTCACTATTTTTATAGCTTAGCCTCAGCTGAAGCTCTTATCCCCTTGCAGTGGTGGATCGGAGGAGTTGGCTCCATGATAGATGCACTGTTGAAGATGCCGGAAGTAAAAAATTTATTCTGATTTGACCAGGCGAAGCTCTAGGTCAGGTCGTCACTATTTTTACAACTCGATGATAATCGTAGCTCTATTCCAATGTGGTGGCGGATCGGAGGAATCAAAATGTAAGATACGGAAAAAAATTTAATATAATGAATTAACCTCTTTAAGAAACTAATTAGGTTTAATTAGTGGCTAGGTTTGATTGTGTTAATTAGGGGTTGAACCGGTTGGGATTGAACCGGGTTCGCTTGAACCAAGATGTGAACAACATTTAAAAGCACTGAGTAACCCGAATGAGCCGCATACCTTCATCTCGAGATCGCCTCTTCTTCCTCTCCTCATTGTGATCGGCGGTTTCTCCATCTCTTCTTCCTTCGCGAGCCAGCGACTGCTACTACCGACGGTGGAAGATCCGGCTGTTGGGAGAGGCATCGTGTAGCTGGAATCGGTGGGAGGCTGATTTGGGAGCTGAGAGCACTGTGGTTGAGAGCGGCTGTAAGGGAGGGATCTCGCCGTCGATCATCATCGGAGCTAGGTAAGGGGCCAATTTCCTTCTTCCTCGAGCTGGGAGTTGAGATCTAGTTGTGGGCTTCTTATATTAGCTTCAATCGATGGTTTTTGGACCGTGTGTGAGCTTGGATTGCTCTGGTGAACAGGGGAGGTGGTTGCCGGTTGAAATTTAGGCCGGTAAGCTTTGATTTCCCTTTTCTTGTCATTGGTATTTGCTGCCTTCTGTGGGCTGTCAATGAATTTGGGATCCGATGAGTGTTTGTCAATGGATTGGTGATGTAGGTGTTGTTAGGTTTACTATCATCGATCCAGTGAGGTTGTAGCTGTGGATCGTGCTTGAGGTAAGGATGGGATCCGATGAGTTTGCTGTCGATGGATCGGTGGTGAGCTTGGATTGTTCTGAGTGTTGAGATTACAGTCTTAGGGATCTTCACTAACTGTGCTAGTCAGATCATTACCTGTGGGGTAATGAACATACTTGTATACTATTATTGATACAGATAACGGAGGATTAGTAGATGATGTTTCATAGGGATTTTGACCCCTGAGATTGTCGTGCTAGGTTGTATAACTTTGAAGATAGTTTTGAGGACTTAACTTGTGTTATACAAAGAAAGTAGTGTTAGTTGCATACCATTATCGGAATCAATCCGGTATTTGGTGGAAGATGTAGGAAATAACACATCACTTGGTTACGGTGTAGTGATGTTGTGAGAGAGTATTTTCCCACGTCATCTTCTTTGACTCATTGTCAGGAAATTTTTGAGCTTTAGGTTGGGTGATCGTTTGGTAATGAAGGTACCATGCAAAGTCGTTAGACTTGCGAAGGTTATGATCACCTAATAGCTCGAGAATGTGATTGACATGTCTTAAGCCACCCATAGTTTATTGGCTGATATTTTGATCAGGATGTTTGGATCTCCTACCAGATCCTACCGGAAGTCCTTAGACCAAGTCATGTGTATAGAAATGACTCCGTAGCAAGTGTTTTAAGAGTTGGAGATTTGATAAGAAGACATTGCAAGTCAAATTATTGGAATCCGAAGTCTCCAAATGTTGGATAAAAGGAGCGAGATTGGAGTCATGAGTCATGAGCTACTATTGGAGAGTTTTTCGTCCATAGAAGACTGACTGAAGACCGACTATAGATCGACATCATCTTCTCATGTTTATCAGCGAACTCAGAGGAAAGACTTCGAAAGGATTATGTGCGTATAGTGTGGGTCACGACGACACGCAGAGTCAGATTATCTGATAGATTATTTTATCTGCTTCTACTATAAGCAACCAGTATCTACGAGGAGAGTATGTACTTTGAAGACTCAGTTGAAGATTATGGATGATGCTTTCAAGAGGACGATCCACAATCTCAAAAGTCGAGATCATCACAGAAGAATGGATTATCACACCAGCAGTGATCTACTACCTCAGACATAGTGGAGTTCCTAGATGTTTCCCGCCAGGGGAAGCGTGTTACTCAGTAGTATCAGCAGAAGATATATCATAAGACTCATACGTCCAGACGACAACTGTTACTTTCCCAGGCATGGTTATGCTTTGTACAGAGGAGAGCTTATACGACGATGGTTGTATCTATTCTGAATTCTTCAGTGGCAGCTATACTATTTGCCAAGTTAGAGCATGCTACGATGTTGGCAGTTCTTCAGTACCTTACAACCGATTGTATACTCTCTGCAAGTACAACAGTGTTTGCCATCTTCATTGCAGCCGTTTCAGTTTGTACCTTAGTTTCAGCAGCTGATTTCCATTCCTCCATGGTAGTCCTTTGCACCTACATGAGCTAAACCGTCAATAATAGATGTTGGGCAAGTTTACATGATTACTTGAGAAGAGGTATAGAAGATCGAAGAATTGGTCATTCGGGGTATTACTTTAGGTTACTCTATTTGCTGGTATCGAGAGATATGTTGGGATGTATACTGAAAAGTATATCTTTTGTATGAACATCTTTATTTTTGAAATAAGAATCACATGATCATTGTTTGCATATTTATGGTTATGCATATTGTCTAATACATTACATTGTAGATAACATGGTGTGTAGTGTCACACGGGAGATCATGTTATCAGTTCCTTGTAAAGTATAAGTAAAGGCTCACAACCGAGATGGTTATGGACAAACCATTGGTATGGTTGTAGTGTGATTTGGTATTAGTTTGTCTTGACCATAGAATTACACTAGTACACTTTGTGTGTGTTGAGCAGGACTGACTTAGAGGTGATTCGATTTATTGCTGACTACATAATTGAATCGGACCTCGAATATTATGGTGTACATGCTCTTAATCCCGATATAATAACGGAAAAATGTACTTAGTATTTATTTCTTTGATTTGCCAATGGGCGAGATTTATAGAGTAAATCGATAGGCTCGGTAAGTTGAGAAATGATATTATTTACATGGTCTTCCGTTGATTATAGGAGGAAACCCTGTCCTATATATTAGGATGATGATGTCCCCTTGAGGAGCTCATAAGATTCATCATGTAAATCCTGCAGGTGGACTTGGTCCGGCATGATGATAAGGTTGAGTGGTACTACTCATGGAGTTAGACGTTGATTAATTAATTGTCAGTAAATTAATTAATTGATGGACATTCGAGATCTTAAACACAGGGAGACATTTGTACAAATAATATATGGAGCCCATATTTATTTATGGGGTTGGTGAGGTAGATCAATGATAATCCTCTAGTGGAATGGATTATCATTAATGGATCAGACTTTATGTGGGCTTGATCCATTGGGTGGCCAAGATCCAACTCCTCCTCATGGTCCCTATTGTAGCCTATTAAAACCCTCATGGAGCCTAGATCCGATGATGGAAAATGAAACTCTAGATCCAACGGTGGAGGTTAAATCTCTAGATCCGACGGTTGAGATTAAATCCCTAGATTCGACGGTTGAGATTAAATCTCTAGATTTGACGGTGGAGATTAAATCCCTAGATCTGACGGTTGAGATTAAATCCCTAGATCCGACGGTTGAGATTAAATCCCTTGATCCGATGGTGGAGATTAAAAGGAGGCTTAAGCCTAACTCTATAAATAAGGCTTAAGGGGTGGGCGGGAAGGACACACAAGGGAGATTAGGGTTTGGAGAAGCATTGGGCGGCTAGGGTTTGGAGAAGTCTTGGGCGGCAAGATTTCCTATCTTCCTAGGGTTTTGGCCGGCACCCCTCTTCTCCTTTCTCTTCTTGGCCAGCATCCCAATCTTCTTCCTCTTCTCCTTGGCCGGTGGGAACAAGGGTTAGGGTTTTTCCCTTGGAGCTCTTGGCCAGTGCCCACTCCATCTTCTATTCCTTGGCCTGTGGCAACATCAAGTCTCTTGACTTGGTGGCCGGTCCTAGATAGGAGAAGAGTTTTGTTTCATTCTTCCTTTTGTTCGGAGCGAGCAAGGAAAGGAAGAACATGTTCTAGGAGGCTTCGACTTTTGGAAGATCGTCGCCCACACGACGTCCAAAAGGAGGAAGGACATACAATAGAAGATCAAGAGGTATAATTCTTGTTTATGAATCTTTTCTTATTCTATGCATGTTGTATATTTTGTATGTGGCTAATTTACATGGACCCCGAAGACAAACACAAAAACCGGTGATCCGTACATCGTCTATTCTGCGGCTAATCGAAGAATAGAGGTAGGTTGCTTGAACAACAAGTTTGTTCAAGTGACCACTCTAATCGAATAGCACGATGATGGAACAGTTGCTTGGGTAATCCCTCTTTGTCTGAGATTAAATTTTTTAATCCGGAGACGTAGATGGGATCGCCATGCACAAGCAACTGAGTTGAAGATGGAAGCGAAGTTTCCACCTTCAAGTGGTATTAGAGCTTCGGTTCCACAAAACCTTCAATTGGTATCAGAGCCACAGTTTCTGGTTTTGTGTGTTTAGGATTTGGTTAATTTTATGCACTTATCATATATAGTATGTGCCGGATTATAGTAGGATGTGTGTAGGCTAACTTTTTGGTTGCAGGCATAAGATCCAACTATTATGGCCATATGTGTGTGTATGTGATTGCATGTGTGTAATATTATTTGAATCCTCATGGTTGATGAGGCTAGTATTTAATTTTGTAATTAAGTACGACATTTTTTAGCTATTCTTTTATTTTAGTTTACTTTCGATCTAGATTTCATGTACACTCCTTCATGGAGTATAGGATCGATGGATGTAAATTAAAATAGTTATTCTCAACTCGGATCTTCGGATGACTTGTACATGGCGAGGAAGGAGCGGATGAGATGGCGATACGACGGGAGGCATATTGGAGAACAAAAGCCATAATAGTTGGAAAATATTTTTTTCTTATTTATTGCTTCTTGTTTGATATGCATGTCGTGTGCTAGGAAAATTCCTCAATTTTAAATTACTAAGTGGGAGAGAGATATTTTTATAAATTCCCATGGCCTCCATTACGATTTGACATGTGATGTAAACAAACTTGTGCATCAGCTCTGAGTGCCTTCCTCCCCATCAGATGAGTTTATTTTGCGGATCTCAGGGTCGAATATGGTTATAAGAAATTATTAAGGAGCGTGTGTACTTCCTCATCGGAAGACACATAACCCGAGATAATTGCCTTGGTACCAAGTAATGGTGAACACTTAGATGCAAATAGGAGTATCGTCCCCATCGGAGTCACTTCTTTTATTTGTAGGGCCGAAGAGGAACCAACTATTAATTTTATTTGTCAAAAAGTTAGGTTGACAAGATAATAAAATTAATGGGTAAAACCTCCTCTTACAAATGTAGAATTCGTATACGTCCACACGATCGTGGCATACGATATTCTCGGTGTTTTGAGGTGTTGGTTGATTTTGAAATTTTATTGTTTGAGGAATCAATAAATTTTTGATATCTAAAGTTTTGATCTATGTGATTCTTAGGTTTTTCAAAAATGACTTTCAACCCACTTGCTGTGATACTAAAGGAAAATAAACTTACTGTACCCAATTATGTTGATTGGAAAAGGAATCTAGATATTGTCTTAACTACTGAGGAGTACAAGTATGTACTCTTCGAAGAGTGTGCTCCTAAGCTTGCGGATGATTTTGGGGAAAAGGAGAAAGAGAGTTATAAAAAGTGGATTAAGGCTGATGAGATGGCACGGTGTTACATTTTAGCTTCTATGTCAAATGTATTGCAACATCAGCATCAAGACATGCCCACTGCTTATGACATGATGCTCAATCTCAAGGAACTTTTCGGACACCAGAATCGGGATGCAAGGCAAGAAGCCATGAGGAACTTGATGACGACCACCATGATCGAGGGAACACCCGTGAGGGATTATGTTCTCAAGATGATGGCTCATTTGAATGAGTTGGAAGTCCTTAGAGCTGAGATCGATGGGGAAACCTGGGTCGATATCATTCTCCAGTCTCTACCTATTGGTCTAGTCATTAAAACATATTTAGCGGTGTTATCTATCGACACCTGGTGTGTAGATACGGGAGCCACTGATCATGTCTGCAATACTTTAAAGGGGTTTCAGAAAACCAGACGACTAGCTGAGGGGGAGATTTCTGTTTACTTGGGTGATGCTACGAAGGTGGCGACTGTTACAATGGGAGATGTTTATTTGTCTTTTGAGATGAATAAAATTTTGGTTCTAAAAAATTGCCTTTATGTACCTTTATTTAGAAAGAATTTGATTTCGATTTCTAAATTGTTTATGGATGGATATTCTATTTCTTTTAATGACAGAGTTGTTATAAAAAGAAATAGGGAGATTATCTGTTCTGGAGAATTGATAGGAAATTTATATACTCTTGAACCAAAAGCTCCCACGATGCAAATAGAAGTACATAACTCATCTTCTAATTCCAATAGGAGAAAAGAACCTTTGAAGATGAACCAAACATATCTTTGGCATCTAAGACTAGGTCATATTAACCTAAGCAGAATTCAAAGGTTGATAGCTGATGGACCTCTGGGTTCATTAGTGGTGGAAGATTTCCCAACATGCGAATCTTGCTTAGAAGGTAAAATGACCAAGAGACCTTTTAAGGCCAAGGGGTATAGAGCCAAAGATGTGTTGGAATTGGTTCATTCTGATTTGTGTGGTCCTATGTCTATCCAGGCAAGAGGTGGTTTTGAATATTTCATCTCTTTTATAGACGATTATTCAAAATATGAATACATTTACTTGATGTGCCGCAAGTCTGAATGCTTTGACAGGTTCAAAGAGTTCAAGGCTGATGTGGAGAAACGTCAAGGTAAAAGTATCAAGACACTACGAGCAGATCGTGGTGGTGAGTACTTGGGAGAATTTAGGAATTACTTATCAGAGGCTGGGATTCAATCCCAATTGTCTGCACCTGGCACACCCCAGCAGAATGGTGTAGCGGAGCGAAGGAATAAGACTCTTATAGAGATGGTTAGATCGATGATGAGTTATTCTGAGTTGCCAAATTTTTTCTGGGGGTATACTCTAGATACGACAATGTATATTCTAAACTTGGTACCATCTAAATCAGTGCCTTCTACTCCCACAGAATTGTAGACTAGGCAAAAGCCTAGTTTGAGACATATTCGGATTTGGGGGAGTCCAGCACATGTTCTGAAGGCAGATGCTGGTAAGTTGGAACCTCGTACAGAAGTATGCATGTTCATTGGCTATCCTAGAGGAACGAAAGGTGGTTTGTTTTATAGTCCTAGAGATCAGAGGGTGATCGTTAGCACGAATGCTAGATTTCTAGAGGAAGACTATGTGATGAACCACAAGCCTATGAGTAAGATTGTTCTGGAGGAATTGAGAGGGAAAGTCACTACTTCAGTACCACTGATACAAGAGGATATACCACAAGTGACTGCACCGCGTGTCACAGAGGATACATAGGTGATACCTCATCATAGTGGGCGGGTTGTTAGACAACCTGATTGATTTATGTTCTTGGGAGAATCTTCTGATTTGGTCTTTGGCGAATATGAACCTGATCCCTGGACATATGATGAGGCAATCCAAGATAAAGATGCAGTATCTTGGCAAAGTGCGATGAATTCTGAGATAGAATCTATGGATTCAAATCAGGTCTAGGAGCTAGTAGAACCACCCAATGGTGTAAAAGCCATTGGATGCAAGTGGATCTACAAAAGAAAGAGAGAAATAGACAAAAAGGTGAGACCTTCAAAGCGAGGCTTGTTGCGAAGGGGTATACTCAGAAAGAGGGCATCAATTATGAGGAGACCTTTTCACCGGTAGCCATGCTTAAGTCTATCCAGATTCTCTTATGTATTGCTGCTCATATGGATTATGAGGTATGGCAGATGGATGTCAAGACAACTTTCCTTAATGGAAGTCTTGAGGAAAACATCTATATGAAGCAACCAGAAGGATTCATTGCAAAGAGCAAAGAACATCTTGTGTGCAAGCTTAATCAGTCCATTTATAGATTGAAGAAAGCTTCGAGATCTTGGAACATCTGCTTTGATGAGGTAATCCAGTCTTATGGATTTATTCAAAGTCCGGATGAGACTTGTGTATACAAGAGATGTGACGGAGACGTAGTGGTATTTCTTGTACTATACATAGATGATATTTTATTAATTGGCAACAATGTCAAGGTGTTATCGGACGTAAGGGTATTGTTGTCCAAACAATTTGATATGAAGAACTTAGGAGAAGTGGGACACATCCTTGGGATTAAGGTTATAAGGGATCGCAGGAAGAGGATGTTGTGCTTGTCTCAAGCTTCATATATCGACAACATTTTGGCTCATTTTAGCATGCAAAACTCCAAGAAAGGTTTTCTACCTTTTAGGCATGGAGTACCTTTGTCTAAAGAGATGTGTCCTAGAACATCAAAGGAGATAGAGGAGATGAAGGCGGTTCCTTATGCTTCGGCAGTAGGAAGCCTCATGTATGTTATGTTATGTATGAGACCGTATATCTGCTTTGCCGTGGGCATGGTTAGTAGATATCAGAGTAATCCAGGACAGGGACATTGGACTGCGGTAAAGCATATATTGAAGTACCTGAGAAGAACACGGGATTATATGCTGGTATACCAAGCAGATCAATTACTCCCTGTGGGTTACACAGATTCCTAGAAAAGGAACATGTATATATAAATTCGCTTCATGAGGGGAGTTCCCTCAATCCACACATCATCACATTACAGGACTCAACAACATAAGATCTTAATATCACTGACCCACATGTCCAACATACCACCCCACACAGGGGGTTCACATCACGACTCCTACTTTCTCCACAACCATAGCATCCAACACAAACTCTCAAGGAGCTATACAAGTTTCCATCCAAGGAGCTATACAAGGTTCACATCACAATTACAACTAGCCCACTTCCCACATAAGCCATTTGCAACATCTAACCCAAAAAGAAACAAACCAAACTAGACCCCTAATCATAACTTTCCATCGTCCATCATCATCTCCTGCTCCCAAGCTTCCCATCATCCTTCTCCTGCTCCCAAGCTTCCCATCATCCTTCTCCTTGAAGATCCGCAAACCTGTGAACATGAATTTGCACCTTTCGGAAACCTCCATCAATGCTATATGGCACGCCTTCATACTTGCATTTGTTCCTAGTTGCCCATATTTGATATATGCCGCATGAAATCCCAAGGAACCTTGCTTTGGCCTTCGGTTCCACTCCTCTATACCACCTCTTTGAACCATCCAGCAGCTCCTCCACCTTTTCAAATCGAAACTTGATGGCAAGCCATTGTTTTATCTGATCCCAAAGGCCGCAAGCAAAGGGGCATTTGAAGAAAAGATTTTATTCTCCTCATAAGGCATCCTATCCGCCGTACGAAGTTTCCTTTGTATTAGTAGCCACATAATGAATCGGTGCTTTGGCATAATTTCGGATCTCCAAATAGTAGGAACCCACGGGGGTTTTTGACTAGTACCTTGAAAGAACTCATGCTTTTGAAACCCCTTTCTTTTCCATAACAAACCATTCCATGAGTTTCATATTTGCTACCCCCACTCCATTTGATCGTTGCTTGATTTCTTCCTTGATTTCTACCAACCTCTTAATTAAAGGGGAGTCCGAATCCTTTGCTTTCCATTCCCAAAATTCTGCCCGCTTCACATAATGATGTCTCACCCATTTTGTCCATATTGTATTTGCACTAGATTTGATGTCCCATAGCACTTTGGTAAGCAAAGCTTTGTTCCACCCATGTAAGTTCCGAAGCCTATAACCACCATCCTCCTTTGGCATACAAATAGTGTCCCATGCTATAGGTGGATATTTGGAATCCCATACAAACATCCGGCATATGGCTTTGATTTTGTCAATCACTCCTCCCGGTATTGATAGTAATGAGAACCAATAGCATTCCATTCCTTGGATGACCGTCTTTATAAGTTCTAGCCTTCCCGCATATGACAAAGACCTCTTTGGCCATCCACTCATCCTTTTCAATATCGCATCTATTAAAGGACCATAGTTTGCAATACGTAGCTTCTCCGCCGCCAATGGAATACCCAAGTACTTAAAGGGAAAATTCCCCTCTTGGAAGCCCAAAATTTTCAACAACTCCTCTTTTGTATTACCATCAACTTCGGCCATATATAGCTGCGATTTAATGGGATTTGCCCTTAATCCCATCTCCTTCCCAAACTTCTCCAAACATCCCGCAAGCAACCTCAAGGAGGTCTCATCCACTCTTGCAAATAACATTAGGTCGTCCGTATAAATGAGATGTGTGATGCCTATTTCTTTGCACCTTGGATGATGATGATAGGATGAAAGCACCGAAATATCCTTGATCCTTCTTGATAGCACCTCTACACATAAGCCAAATATGAGTGGAGATAATGGATCACCTTGTCTCAAGCCCCTCCCTCCCCCAAAGAAGCCATAAACTCCCCCATTAAGAGATATAGAGAAGGTTGTCGTAGTCACACATTGCTTTATCCAATCGCGATATTGTTGGGGAAACCCAAAACCAACCAATACCTCCATTAGGAAATCCCAATTTATCATATCAAAAGCCTTCTTCAAGTCCACTTTAGCCATGCACCTCGGGGAAACCCTTTTATGAGCATATCTTCTTAGAAGGTCTTGAGTAAGGAAAATATTATCCCCTATGCTTCTCCCTTGCACAAAAGCCGCTTGAGCTGGATCAATTAAGAAATCCATCACCTTTTATAGCCTTGTTGCCAAGATCTTGGCAATGACTTTATAAAATATGCTACAACAAGAGATAGGCCTGTAGTCCAAAACACCATCCGCATGGTCACTCTTTGCCACAAGGTAGATGAGGGAATGATTCCATTGCTTCAAAAGTTTGCCCATCACAAAGAATTCTTGTATTGCATCCACAAAGTCCTCTCCCACAATTTCCCAAGTTGAGGTGAAGAATTTGGCTCCATAACCATCCGGACCCGGTGCTTTCTCACTCCCAATATCAAATAAAGCCTTCTTGATCTCATCCACCCCAACCGGTTGTGCTAGGTCACTTGCTTGTCCATCATTGAGCTTTCTTCCCATGAGGGCAGCACTATCCAACGGTTCACATACCTCCAGTTTACCAAGTATCTCATGAAAATAATCAATAAATTCATCCGTCACTTCCTTAATGGTATTTGTTCTTTCGCCATTCCTTTTTGTAAGCATGATGATTGCATTTCTCTTGTTGTTCCTCTTGACCACGTCATGAAAGAACTTTGTACATTTGTCCACTCCCCTTAAGTATGCATGTTTTTCCCTTTGTTGATAGAATGACTTCTTCGCTTCCGATAGTAGAATCGCCCGCTTCCTTATTTCACAATAGTTTGAAGGGATGGCTTCACCTTCCAATATACTCTTTTGCACCTCTTCCAACTCCAAATTCACTCTCTTTGCCTTCTCTGATATGTGATCAAACTTCTTTTTATTTAACTCCCTCAAAGTTGCCTTCAATCTAAATAGATTGGTTTTTGGTCGGTATTGAGCATTCCCACGAACCGGTGTCTCCCATGATTGCTCCACCACCCTCTTATAATCTTGATGCAAAGTCCACATATTTAAGAACTTGAAAGGTCTTGTTGCTGCCCTCTCTTTGTCAAGAATGCGCACCATGATACAAGAATGATCTGATAAGCAACCTGGAGGTAGAAATTCTGCATATGCATCGAACTCTTCCACAAGCCATGCGGCATTCACCATTGCACTATCCAATTTGCAAGCGACCTCCCCATTTGACCAAGTGAGCCTACATCCAATAGAATGCAAATCCACCATCTCGCATATATGAATAAATCTTTGAAGATCCCTCATCTCATAGTTTGTAACCGGATTACCCCCTTGCTTATCATGAATGTCTCGTATGGCATTGAAATCCCCCATGATCATCCAGGGTCCTGTAATAGCTTCCCCCATATCTGTGAGTTTATCCCAAAGCGGTCTTCTAGTAGTCACCGAGTGAAGGCCATATATGAAAGTGACATAGAAACCCCGTCCAAAAATCTGGCAACGAATGTAGATATGTATGAATTGCTTCGAAGTGTTAATGATATCCATATCAACCTTCTGTTCATCCCAAAGAAGTAGTATTCTACCATGATTAGATGTCTCAAAGTTATGCACATACTTCATACCTGAAAATCTCCTCTCCATAATAGGCCTAATAGAGTCCTCCTTGAGTTTAGTTTCCATTAGTGCCAATACTTGAATATCCTTGCTCCGCAAGAGGTGCTGAACGCCCCCTTGTTTTAGGGACTTATGAAAGCCCCTAATGTTCCATGAGGCCACCTTCATTGTCCACCTCCTCGGGCTGCTCACTCCCGTAGAACTCGTCCATTTGCCGGGTTCGTTCTGTTCACGCTCCTTCTCTTGTTCACTTTAGAGGTTGTGACGGATGGAATAGATGATGTGGTTGCTGCACATGGCCTTCCTATCACTCCCATTCCAGCTATGTTTGGTGTAGAAACTGAATCACAAATGCCAACCTTGATAGGTGACCAGCCAACTTGTTGTGGAGCTATCCGATCCTCCGGTAATATCTCATTCGTTCCTTCCTTCTCCATCCCCTATTGCTCTGCATGATGATCCTTCTCTTGATCCGTTTGATGCTCTCCTTGTGGACCAGTGCCTTCTACACTTGACATCTCAATGGCTAGTGGAAGAGGTGTTCCCATAGTTATCATAGCAAGTTCACTCTGCACCTCCACTCGCTCCTCATTCAGCCCATGTCTTTCACGCGCCAGTCTCCATTGCGGTTGTTGTTGTTGCCCCATTCCATACCACGATCTCCTTCTTCCTCTACCCTTTGCTGATTGAGATATTTGCCTACCATTTGCATTTGTATTTTGCCCCAGTTGCTCCCTTGGTCTTGCTTCGTAAGTTTGTTGATCAGTCGTCTCTTTCCCCTCATTACATTCATCCTGACTATGCCCCATTCTCATACAATTTTTGCAATACTCTGGAACCATTTTATAGATGATTTTCAACTCCACTTGAACCCCAGTAGGCAAAGTAATAGGGATCTCATGAGTTCGATCCCCAATAGCCGGAACCTCAACCATTAGTCTTGCATAGTCCATTCGCTCATTAGTTCTTGTCAATCTATCCGTGTACAATGGTTTCCCTACTTCGGAGCCAATCATACTCAGTACTTTTTGAGACCAACAGTCTGGTGGGAGCCCATGGATTTGTATCCATGTCAGCACGAATCTTCCATCCTTCTCAAACAGGAAGCACTTTGGCATAACCTTTAAGAACATCGGTATCCCGAAAGCAAAGTATGACCCTCCATGTAACACTTTATCGCGATCCTCCTTCTTTTCAAATTTGTAGACCACCCACCTACTTTGATGTATGTAGAACTTGTAGGGAACCTTCCATCGCGTTGCTATTATCTGAACTCCATTCCTCCCGGGGTGACCTCCCATGAAACATCCGACAAGGAAAAAACCTACTGCATCTTCAACATTATCTATTTCATCATATTCAAAAGCTAACCTTCCACCCTTTGCTTTGTATTGGTCCAGATTCATCGCCGTTTGCATCTTCCGATTGTCTTTGAAAAGGTTCACCCAAGACCTCCCTTGTTTTGCCCGGCCAATATCTTCCTTATAGGCTTCCTTGCGTTGCCTTCTTCCTCTCCTTTGCTGCCTTCCACCAGTTGTTTGTTTGTCTCAACACCTTCACCACCCACCTTAGATTGAGGAGAAGGAATCATTGAGATTCCCTTTGGCACCGATTCAGTATTCTTTTCACCCGCCCCACCAATCCCATGAGCAACATCTTCCACCTCATTCTGCAAGCCCAATCCAGCCTCTAATTTTTTTTCCACCTGTCTATCCTTGCTCGCCACCTTTGCAAATGAAATCTCCATGTCGTCTTCACTTTCCACGTCTCCCTCATCATGTTGACTCTCCGTTGTTGCCATTTGTACTCCACGCTGTGCAGATTGATCCTTCAACTTACCATTGGTTGCCACAGTTCTTCATCTTGTGCGTTTTGCTCACCTCCCTCCATCTCAGCCCTTTGTTTCTTTTGCTTTGCCATTTCAAATGTGCACCACAAATGGAATGGTATCTCCAATCTTGAAAGCTCGCCCACCACTAGAGGAAAGCAATTAAATCACCACTTATCACAATAACTCCTGCATCCAACTTTCCTTTTCCAGCTCTTTTCAAACTTTGTTGTCCGCCTAGTCCTTCTTGCACCGAAGCTTGGCCGGAGAAGATGGCCAAGGTCGCCGGTCAGGCCACAAGATCACCGGAAAACACCTCCAGACACACAAACTTCAAAACTAAAAAGTAAAGTAATAAGAAACCCAAACTGGAAAACCCCTCCCCTCCCTTCTTACACCAGAGTTAATCCTCCCAATACCTCCTACTCCGGCCAATGCACCAAACTATCCCTCCAAGGCTTCCTCTTCCTCCTAGATGGAAGAAAAGTCACCCGTCCACCAAAGTGTTGAGATGTATACTGAAAAGTCTATCTTTTGTATGAACATCTTTATTTTTGAAATAAGAATCACATGATCATTGTTTGCATATTTTTATGGTTATGCATATTGTCTAATACATTACATTGTACATAACATGGTGTGTGGTGTCACACGGGAGATCATGTTTTTGGCTCCTTGTAAAGTATAAGTAAAGGCTCACAATTGAGATGGCTTTGGACAAACCATTGGAATGGTTGTAGTGTGATTTGGTATTGGTTTGTCTCGACCATAGAAACACACTAGTACACTTTGTGTGTATTGAGCAGGACCGACGTAGAGGTGATTCGATTCATTGCTGACTACATAATCGAATCGGACCTCAGATATTATATTGTACATACTCTTAATCCTGATATAATAACGGGCACATATACTTTTCTTTGATTTACCAATGGGCGAGATTTATAGATTAAATCGATAGGCTCGGTAAGTTGGGAAATGATACTATTTATATGGTGTGCCATTGATTATAGGAGGAAACCGTATCCTATATATTAGGATGATGATGTCCCCTTGAGGAGCTCATAAGGTTCATCATATAAACCCTGCAGGTGGACTTGGTCCGACATGATGAAAAGGTTGAGTGGTACTACTCATGGAGTTAGATGTTGATTAATTGATGGTCAGTAAATTAATTAATCGACGGACATTCGAGATCTTAAACACGGAGAGAAAATGTACATATAATATATGGAGCCCATATTAACTTATGGGGGTTGGTGAGGTAGATCAATGATAATCCTCTAGTGGAATGGATAATCATTAATGGATCGGACTTTATGTGGGCTTGATCCATTGGGTGGCCAAGATCCAACTCCTCCTCATGGTCCCTATTGTAGCCTATTAATACCTCATAAAGCTTAGATCCAATGGATGAAAACAAAACTCTAGATCCAAAGGTAGAGATTAAATCTCTAGATCCGACGATTGAGATTAAATCTCTAGATCCGACGGTTGAGATTAAATCCATAGAACCAATGGTGGAGATTAAAACAAGGCTTATCCCTAACTCTATAAAAGGAGAAGATAGGGGTGGGAGGCAATATGATGGATGAGGATTAGGGTTTGCTTCCCTTGGGCGGCAAACAATTCTAATTAGGTTAGGATTGTGTTTTGGGCGGCTAGGGTTTTGGGTGTTGGAGTAGGCGGCAACAAGCGGAGAAGCTCCTTTGATCTTCTTCCTAAGGTGTTGCCGGCAACCTATCCTTCTTCCCTTTGTTTTGGCCGGTGCTCAACCTATCCTTCTTCCCCTCTTCCTTGGCCGACAATTAGGAGAACTAGGGTTAGGGTTTTGGGCGGCTACAAGGAGAAGGGTTGGTTTCTTTTCTCTTCTCCTAGTGTTGTCCGACGCCTATGCTCTTATAGATTCTCCTTTGGCCGGTTCTCATACTCCATGTTCTCTTCCTTGGCCGGCGGCAACATCGAGTCTATTGACTTGGTGGCCAATTCTAGAAAGGAAGAAGAGTTTTGTTTTATGATCTTCCTTTGTTCAGAGTGAACAAGGAAAGGAAGATTAGTGATCTAGGAGGCTTCAACTTTTGGAAGATCGTCGCCCACACGATGTCCAAAAGGAGGAAGGACATACAATAGAAGATCAAGAGGTATAATCTTGTTTATTTTGATTAGAGTTCTTTTGTATTATGTCTATAATTATTTTTCAATTATATGCATGTTGTATGTGGTTGTTTACTTTATGTATGTGGCTAATATAACTTTGACCCCGAACATAAACACAAAAGCCGATGATCCGTACATTGTCTATTCCGCGGCTATTCATAGAATAGAGATTGGTCGCTTGAACAACAAGTTTGTTCAAGTGACTACTCTAATCGAATAGCATGACGATGACAAGGTTTCTTGGGCAATCCCTTTTGTCAAGGATAAATTTTTTATCCGGGGACGTAGAAGGGATCGCCATGAACAAGCGACCGAGTTGAAGTGGGAAGCAAAGTTTCCTACCAACACAAAGGTCCTACCCACAACCTCCTCCTCCCTCCGTAGACACCTAGGATTCTAGAGAGAAGTCAGAGCTTCTCTCTCTAACCCCTCCCGAGTTACACAGATTTCGATTTCCAATTAGATAGGGATAAAAGTAAGTCAACCTCGGGTTTTGTGTTTACTTTGGGAGGTGGAGCCATTGTATGGAGGAGTGTCAAGAAGAAATGCGTGGCGGACTCTACTATGGAAGCTGAGTATGTGGCAGCCTTTGAGGCAGCCAAAGAAGCTGTATGGCTCAGGAACTTCTTGATCGATTTGGATGTGATTCCTGGTTTGCTCAAAACTATCACAATTTATTGTGATAACAGTGGTGCAGTTGCAAACTCTAAGGAACCACGAGCCCATAAGGTTGTTGGTGTAGGGGCACTAGATAATCGAACCTGTGTTTTGATTATGGCAAAGACACAAAGTTAAGTCTACATTGTTATCTCACGAGCTAAATCAAGTGTGCAGAAAAGTGTTAAAGATGGAGCTGAAAGCTAGCGACACCCGGAGGAAGCCGCGGTGGTTGGGCGACACTCGAGTAACTTCGGAGGGAGCCGAAGGAATCGAGTGGAAGGCTGGAAGCGAGAGCTACTATCGAGGTAAGCTCGTGTGAGTGAGAGATTGTAAGGTCGTGTCCTCTTTACGGGGACGATCATAGGTGGCGATTCGACTAAGACTTCCTGTGGAAGGTCTAGGTCGAGATCGGACGGTTAGAAACCGTCGTATTTATCATTTTCTGAGCTAACCTCTTATTGCAGGGAAGTGGCCAAGCTGGCAGTCGACTGCTAGACATGGAACAGTCGACTGATGCCCATCAATCGACTGATGGGAAGCATCAGTCGATTGATGGCAATGATTCAGCTTTTGCGCTAGGTCAAAACGGATAACGTTTGACGCGGCCACTTCGCGATAAAATTTGGACAACTTCATGATCCGTTCCGAAATAAGAGTATATAAAAGGAGGGGAGGATTCCATCTCCAAATCACATCAAGTTTATTCATCAAGTGCTCCTACAACGCCAACGCTCCAACATCGTCATAACGCCGACGCGACGTCAAGTTTCGATCTTCTTCGTCGGCAGAAGAATCAAGTAATATTTTTGATATTGTATTCTTTGTTTTTCTTCATAACAAGGTGAGGTAGGCTTGTTGCCTCATCCTCGTATATTCGGTTTTGTGATCGTTGTCTCCTACCTCCAACGAGGAGGAGACGTTATAGTGCTTTGCCCTCCGTACGTGGTCTAGGACCGATAGGGCCTTGGAGTAGCAACTGCTGGGTTGTGAACCAAGTAAAATAAACATTTTCATTTATTTTCTGCTGTGCTTACTTTGCGTATCGAACGAACGAAAAAGAAAAGATTTACGATCGCTATTCACCCCCCCCTCTAGCGACGCTTCTCGATCCAACAATTGGTATCAGAGCGGGGGCGCTAAGATTTGGTGAAACCACCAATCTAGCACGTTTTGGTTTTCTGTTCGTATTTTTCGATTCGTATTTTTTTTTTTGGTCTTTTTCCTCCCGCACTACTAATCCAAGACGAAGTCTTGGTACGTTTCTTTTGGTTGTGTGCTTGCAAGTTTTCTCTCTTGGAGTAGCCGACGGTAAAACGACTATAACTTTTCGCACAAGTGGACTCACATAACGATCTACCTACCAAATCGAAGCTCTCAGAAAGATCTACATTTCTTACTAGGGTTACCCTCGTAACAAGCTGTTTCCAGCCTCAAAATCTAATGTTTAGTACCCTTTCGGGGACATCGAAGGTCGTAAGTTTCGAGTTTTTGTTAGTTTTTTTTTATTCTCCTTATTTATTTCTGTTTATTTCCTATTATTTCCCACACTACTAATCCAAGACCAAGTCTTGGAATTCTCTTTGGTTTTTATTCGTGTTTTGCAAGATATTTAATGGCTCACATTGAGGGGTATAGCACCACCCGACCTCCGTTCTTTAACGGAAATGATTTCCGTTATTGGAAAGGTCGGATGGAGTGTTTTCTAAAAACACAAGTCAAGACTTGGATAATAATCCAAACCGGCTTTGCTCTACCCACCAATGATCAAGGAGAGGCCTTGGATTTCAACAAGTGGACAAATGCAACCAAGAGGCAAATCAAAGCCGATGCAAGAGCAACCCAAATATTGCAATGCGGCTTGTCCAAGGAGGAACTCAACCGCATCGGACCATTCATTAGCGCCAAAGACCTCTGGAACAAATTGATTGATTTACACGAAGGGACGGCCGATGCTAAGGTATGTAAAAGAGATTTACTTTTAAATAAACTGTACAATCTAAAGATGCAGGATCATGAGACCGCCACCCAACTACATGCGCGGATCCAAGATATCGTCAACGGTCTTCATTCGATCGGGCAAGCCATAGAGAACCGGGACCTTATAAGGTACGCTTTAAATGCTTTCCCTAGAACTACCTTGTGGGCATCCATGGTCGATGTCTATAAGTTCTCTAAGGACCTTTCGAAGCTTAGGTTAGACGAATTATTTTCTGAGTTTGAACTTCATGAGCAAACTAATGTGGTCCAGGCCGAGAGAGGTATTGCTCTACTTGCAGGACAAAGAAGGAAGCCACCTACTAAGCAAGTAGATGAACTCGAACCCGAACCCGAAGACGAATCCGAATCCGAATCCGAAGAGGAGGCCATAATAGTCAACATTGTGCGGAGAATAGTTCAACAAGAAAGGAGGAAATTGAAGAATGAGAACCAAAAGAAAAAGGGAGCAAGGAAAGCCTTCCATGCAACTTGGAACAACAGAGAAGACATAGCTTTCATGGCGAAATCAATTGAGTCAGACACGGAGACCGAACCTGAACTTGAGTCAGAACCTGAGGATGACTCGGACTATGAAGCTACCTTCAAGTCAAGCCACGGATACGCATCCAGTTCAAAAGATACCCTTAAAGTGAGTCGAATTTTATTTAATACTTTACCTAATACGGTTAGGTTTTTGTCTAGGAAATTAGTTAAGTCCGAGTCCAAGGTCGAGACCCTGGTTGAGGAGGTCAAACTCCTCAAACACAAGGTCTCCCTAACCTCTTCGACTAGTCAAGTTCGAGAAGAGGACCCAACTCATTTGAAAAGCTCGAAGTTGAGAACTCTCTCTTGAAAAGTCAAGTTGAAGATCTTAGGAACACGTTGGAAAGGTTCACTTCGGGATCCAAAGGACTTTACCTCCTACTTGGATCTCAAAGGGCCGTGTACAACAAGGCTGGACTAGGGTTTAACTCAAACACGACTAATAGGTCGTATGTATATTTGTAAGTCGACATAGGAAACATGTCCAAGCATGGGTCCCTAAGAACTTTTTGATTTCAACTCTAGGATCCAACCCGTACTGGGTTCCCAAGGACCAAATCCACTATGTGGATAGACCGAACCGATTCAACGGTCTAGGGGGAGCCAGTACAAAACATGTTTGTGCTTTAACTTAGAAATTGCATGCTTTAACTTAGAAAGTTTGTGCTTTAAAATGTGTGAGCTCACTTAGAACACGTACATAACCAACTAAAATCCTATGAAAAGATTGAGCCTCGGGGAGCCTCTTTTCAAAAAAATAACCAGTTAGACTAGGAAATAGTCTTAGGTGAGTCAAGTCATCATTTTCTTGAAAATAGCTTTGTCTAAGGAAGTGGTCGATGATCCGATAAAAGAAGGCCCCTGTGCCTTGCCACGACCTGGAAGCCATGATCTTGAAAAGGTAAACTTGACAAACCTAGGGTCAAATCCAAATCTAACATAAAATTACTTGAACCTAAATGCACTTAAAACTTAATTAGAAGTCATCTCACAAAAACACATAAGTATAACATGCTTGATCATATAGACACAGGTGAGATGTTAAGGATAATTGAAATATAGTTAAAACAACCTCTTTAAAATACTACTTATTTTCTCAACTATTGTACTTAACAACTCTTAGGCCAAAGTTTAGCGCCCCCTACATCTCTTATACTTCATATATTTGACTAAGGGGGAGAGCAAACTAACCCTAAAGGGTTATATTACAAACCTTTAGATTATTGGTGCAGAGGGACACACCTCGAACCATCTATCTAATTACTGCTAGACGCATGCTTGGACTCATAGCTGATTTATCTTGATGCATGCATATACCATATTGTTTTTAAACCCCTATTTTACATAACAAACCCCAACATTTATTTTGATTTATAAGCGAAAGGGAGAAGAGCGAAAGTTAAGGGGGAGTAACACAAAATTTATTTAATTTTGGACTAAAGTATCTCTTTCAAAACTCACCTAGGGTTAAGGGGGAGTTTTGGTTAAGGGGGAGTTTTTGAAAATGACATTCATCATTTACTATACTTGGTTTATGCTTTAATTTCCCTTAACTTTGTGTTGGTTTACCATAGATCAAAAAGGGGGAGATTGTTGGTGCAGGGGCACTAGATAATCGAACCTGTGTTTTGATTATGGCAAAGACACAAAGTTAAGTCTACATTATTATCTCACGAGCAAAATCAAGTGTGCAGAAAAGTGTTAAAGCTGGAGTTGAAGGCTAGCGACACCCGGAGGAAGCCGCAGTGGTCGGGCGACACTCGAGTGACTTCGGAGGGAGCCGAAGGAATCGAGTGGAAGGCCGGAAGCGAGAGCTACTATCGAGGTAAGCTCGTGTGAGTGAGAGATTGTAAGGTCGTGTCCTCTTTACGGGGACGATCGTAGGCGGCGATTCGACTAAGACTTCCTGTGGAAGGTCTAGGTCGAGATCGGACGGTTAGAAACCGTCGTATTTATCATTTTCCGAGCTAACCTCTTATTGCAGGGAAGTGGCCAAGTTGCGGATCATTCTTTGGACATGGAACGATCGGTGATGCCCATCGATCGGTGATGGAGGCATCGATCGGTGATGGCGGCGATTGACTTTGCGCTAGGTCAAAACGGATAACGTTTGAGCGGCCACTTCGCGATAAAATTTGGACAACTTCATGATCCGTTCCGAAATAAGAGGAGACAAATTCAGAGGCCAAAGTCTATAAAAGGAGGGGAGGATTCCATCTCCAAATCACATCAAGTTTATTCATCAAGTGCTCCTACAACGCCAATGCTCCAACATCGTCATAACGCCAACGCGACGTCAAGTTTCGATCTTCTTCGTCGGCAGCAGAATCAAGTAATATTTTTGATATTGTATTCTTTGTTTTTCTTCATAACGAGCTGAGGTAGGCTTGTTGCCTCATCCTCGTATATTCGGTTTTGTGATCGTTGTCTCCTACCTCCAATGGGAGGAGACGTTATAGTGCTTTGCCCTTCGTACGCGGTCTAGGACCGATAGGGCCTTGGAGTAGCAACCGCTGGGTTGTGAACCAAGTAAAATAAACGTGTTAATTTATTTTCCGCTGTGCTTACTTTGCGTATCGAACGAACGAAAAAGAAAAGATTTACGATCGCTATTCACCCCCCCCTCTAGCGACGCTTCTCGATCCAACAAAGGCAAGTAAACACATAGAGCGCAAGTACCACTTGATACGAGAGATCAGAAAGTGGGTAGAAGTTGTTGTTGCCTAGATTGCATCAGAGGATGACCTGGTAGATCCTTTCACTAAGGCCCTTCTAGAGAGAGCTTTGATAGACATGTGGAGGGAATGAGAATCAGATGTATGGTAGTATGAGGATAGCATAGTCTTTTAGTATAAGTGGGAGATTGTTGGGATTGTTAGTAATATGTGAGAGATGTCCTAAGGCAATTGCCTTATGTTAGAACCATTTATATGATAAATGAAGATTCACTATTTGAGTATACATGTTCTCATGTATTTGATTAGATCTTAAACTCATTTACTGAATGCCCACGATACGATTCACAGCATGAGAGAATTTGTGATTGGATCACAACTAGTGAGTATCTCTACATGTGTAATTGTGATGTATCGAAATTATCCCTAGTCGATGAATTGATGGATACAAACACCATCAAATCTGTCGAGACTAGCACGAGGTATACTCCTTGGTGTATCCAAGCAGATGATTCTCACTGGCTGGAGACATTGTGATGTCCGGAGTTAATCGTGGATGCTAGTTATGGTAACTAGTTCATTGGAGTGACCAGCCGTAAGACTTCATATGGTTCTCTACTTATATAGATATGTCAATGAAGTTCTTACTGCAGCTTAAGTGTGATGTTCCTTTGACTTGCTGTATTCAAGTCATCTTGGTCATGAAGACTTATGCTTTGACATCTTAAGCAAGCATCTCCAAGGAGATGTGAACCCGGGATGATTGAGTATAAGTCGAAGTGATCGAAGGTGTTTGAATAGCCTATAAAGGATTCACCACTCCTTGCGAGGAGATGTATACCCATGGCCTCTCGTCGGATTGTTACTAAAGTCTTTGGCCAAAGCATTACATGTTTAGAGTAAGGTACTCTTGGATACATGTGAAGTAACTAGAATCCGTAGGACGAGGAAATGATACTTGGGCTAGTGTGACGTAGTCAACCTAGTGGGTACTGACACTATAGACCATGTCCTGAACCTAGTGGGTATAAGATGAGTGAAAGGAATTGGGCACGACTCATTGTAGCTGCTGAAGGGTTTCAGAAATAGTTCTGGATCAACCATTAATCTTTTCGGTTAATTGGGGATCATGATGTACTACTAGGTGCTACTCATGATCATTCTATAATTAATGGTTAATTATAGACGACCAACATAAATTTAGAACCTATTTGGTCACACGCACAACGAGCGTAATCCGACGGATTTAAAACGAGCTTGAGAATGAGATTCTTGAAGGATTTTGCTTATCGAGTCCGTGAGGGGAAACTTCGCTTCCCACTTCACCTCGGTAGCTTGTCCATGGCGATCCCTTCGATGTCCCCGGATTAAAAAAATTTAATCCTAGACAAAAGGGATTGCCCAAACCACCAAGTCATCGTCGTGCTATTCGTTTAGAGAGGTAACTTGAACAAACTACTTGTTCAAGCGACCATCCTCTATTCTACGAGTAGCCGCGGAATAGACGATGTCCAGATGGCCAATTTTTGTATTTATGCTCGGGATCCAAGTATTATTTAGCCATTTACAGATTTATAACATGCTTATAATTGAAAAACAAAAACAAGCAACAAACAAAAGAAGAAGGTAGAATAGGTATACCTCTCGATCTTCTAATGTATGACCTTCCTCCTTTTGGATGTCGTGTGGGCGACGATCTACAAAAAGTTGAAGCTTCTAGATCACAAATCTTCATTCCTTGTTCTTCCAAAGCAAGAGGAAGAGTAGAAACATGGTTTTTCTCCTCTCTAGAAACAACCAACAAGGAACTAAAACTATCCTTGCCGCCAGCCAACTAGGTGAAGGAGAAGATGGTGGAAAACAACCAAGATACCAAGGGAAGCCCTATATCTTGTTTCCACCAGATTAGGAGAAGGAGAAGGGAGCTTTTGGGTGCCGTCCAAGGCTGGAAAAGAGGCTGGAGAGGTGCTGGACGTTGGCCAAAAGAGGAAGAAGAAGAGAAGAATACCATCCTTATTTGGTGCCACCCTTGCCTCCAAACCCTAATCCTAATCCTATCTCAACTAGGATTCCTCTTCCTTGCCGCGAAAAACCCTAGCTCTCATCAATTATCCCACGCCAACACCTTTGACATCCTTTTATAGAGTTAGGGATAAGTCATGAAATAATCTCATCCATTGGTTCTAGGGATTTAATCTCAACCGTCGGATCTAGAGATTTAATCTCAACCGTCAGATCTTAGAGATTTAATCTCTACCGTCAGATCTTAGAGTTTTGTTTCTATCCATTGGATCTAAGCTTCATGAGGTGTTAATAGGCTACATTAGGGACCATGAGGAGGAGTTGGGTCTTGGCCACCCATGGATCAAGCCCACATAAAGTCCGATCCACTAATGATGATCCAATCCATGAAAGGTTCATCATTGATCTACCTCACCAACCCCCATATGATAATATGGGCTCCATATATTATTTGTATATTTTCTCCCGATGTTTAAGATCTCGAATGTTCATCGATTAATTAATTTACTAACCATTAATTAATCAATATCTAACTCCTTGAGTAGTACCACTCAACCTTTTCATCATGCCGGACCAAGTCCACCTGCAGGGTTTACATGATGAACCTTATGAGCTCCTCAAGGGGACATCATCATCCTAATATATAGGACACGATTTCCTCCTATAATCAACGACACCCCATATAAATAATATCATCTCCCAACTTACCGAGCCTATCGATTTAATCTATAAATCTCGCCCATTGGTAAATCAAAGAGATGAGTACTAAGTATATGTGCCCGTTATTATATCGGGATTAAGAGCATGTACTAAATAATATCTGAGGTCCGATTCGATTATGTAGTCAGCAATAAATCGAATCACCTCTAAGTCTGTCCTGCTCAATACACACAAAGTGCACTAGTGTAATTCTATGGTCAAGACAAACCAACACCAAATCACACTACAACCATTCCGATGGTTTGTCCAAAGCCATCTCGGTTGTGAGCCTTTACTTATACTTTTCAAGGGGCAGATAACATGATCTCCTGTGTTACACCACACACCATGTTATCTATAATGTAAAGTATTAGACAATATTGCATAACCATAAAAATATGCAAACAATGATCATGTGATTCTTATTTCAAAATAAAGATATTCATACAAAAGATAGACTTTTTAGTATACATCCCTACAATCTCTCACTTATACTAAAAGACTTTGTTGTCCTCAAAGTGCCATACATCTGATCCTCATTCCCTCCACATGCCTATCAAAAGCTCTCGCCGGAAGGGCCTTAGTGAAAGGATCTGCCATGTTATCCTCCGATGCAATCTTGGCTACAACAACTTCTACTCTCTTTACGATTTCTCGTATCAGGTGATACTTCCGCTCTATGTGTTTACTAGCCTTATGGGCTCGTGGTTCCTTCGAGTTTGCAATTGCACCACTATTATCACAATAAATTGTGATAGTTCTGGGCAAACCAGGAATCACATCTAAGTCCATCAGAAAGTTCCTGAGCCATACAGCTTCTTTGGCCGTCTCAGAGGCCGCCACATACTCAGCTTCCATGGTGGAGTCTGCCACGCACTTCTGCTTGACACTCCTCCATACAATGGCTCCACCTCTCAAAGTAAACACAAAACCTAAGGTAGACTTACTGTTATCCCTATCAGATTGGAAGTCAGAATCCGTGTAACTCACAGGGAGTAATTGGTCTGCCCGGTAAACCAACATATAATCCCTAGTCCTTCTCAGGTACTTCAATATATGCTTTACCGCAGTCCAATGTCCCTGTCCTGGATTACTCTGATATCTGTTGATCATGCCTACGGCAAAGCAGATATCTGGTCTCGTATAGAGCATCACATACATGAGGTTTCCTACTGCCGAAGCATAAGGAACCGCCTTCATCTCCTCTATCTCCTCACATGATCTAGGACACATCTCTTTAGATAAAGGAACTCCATGCCTAAAAGGTAGAAAACCCTTCTTGGAGTTTTGCATGCTAAAACGATCCATTATCATGTCTATGTATGAAGCTTGGGATAAGCACAATAACCTTGATCCCAAGGTTGTGTCCCACTTCTCCCAAGTCCTTCATATCAAACTGTTTGGACAACCATACCCTTACATCTGATAACACCTTGATATTGTTTCCAATAAACAAAATGTCATCTACGTATAGTACAAGAAATACCACTACGTTTCCGTCACATATCTTGTATACACAAGACTCATCCAGACTTTGAATAAATCCATAAGACTGGATCACCTCATCAAAGCGGATGTTCCAAGACCTCGAAGCTTGTTTCAATCCATAAATGGACCGATTAAGCTTACATACAAGATTCTCTTTGTCCTTAGCAATGAATCCCTCTGGTTGCTTCATGTAGATGTTTTCCTCAAGACTTCCATTAAGGAAAGCTGTCTTGACATCCATCTGCCACACCTCATAATCCATATGAGCTGATATGCATAAGAGAATCCGGATAGACTTAAGCATGGCTACCGGCGAAAAGGTCTCCTCATAATCGATACCCTCTTTCTGAGTATACCCCTTCGCAACAAGCCTCGCTTTGAAGGACTCAACCTTCCCATCTATTCCTCTCTTTCTCTTGTCGATCCACTTGCATCCAATGGTTTTTACACCATCGGGTGGTTCTACTAGCTCCCAGACCTAATTTGAATCCATAGATTCAATCTCAGCATTCATTGCACTTTGACAAGATACTGCATCTTTATCTTGGATTGCCTCATCATATGTCCAGGGATCAGGTTCATGTTCGCCAGAGACCAAATCAGAAGATTCTCCTAAGAACATGAATCTATCAGGCTGTCTCACAACCCTCCCACTATGACGAGGTATCACCTGTGTATCCTCTGTGACACGCGGTGCAGTGACATGTGGTATATCCTCTTGTACCGGGTGTACTAAAAAAGTGACTTTCCCTTTCCTCCAGAACAATTTCACTCTTGGACTTGTGGCTCATCAACTAGTCTTCCTCTAGAAATCTGGCGTTCGTGCTAACGAACACCCTCTGATCTCTAGGACTATAAAACAAACCACCCTTCGTTCCTCTAGGATTGCCAACGAACAAGCGTACTTCTGTACGAGGTTCCAACTTACCAGCATCTACCTTCAACACATGTGCTGGACTCCCCATTATCCGAATATGTCTTAGACTAGGCTTTCGCCCAGTCCACAATTCTGTGGGAGTAGAAGGCACTGATTTAGATGGAACTAAGTTCAGAATGTACACCGCTGTATCTAGAGCATATCCCCAGAACGAATCTGGCAACTCAGAATAACTCATCATCAATCTAACCATCTCCATAAGAGTCCTATTCCTTCGCTCTACTACACCATTCTACTGGGGTGTGCCAGGTGCAGTCAATTGGGATTGAATCCCAGCCTCTGATAAGTAATTCCTAAACTTCAATTTGCTCTCGTGGGAGGTTTTGGTTCAAGTGTATACAAATTTTCTATCAATGTACCTGAACAGATATTCTCCCTATTCCTTTTTATAACAGCTCTGTCATTAAAAGAAATAGAATATCCATCCATAAATAATTTAGAAACTGAAACTAAGTTCTTTCTAAATAAAGGTACATAAAGGGAATTTTCCAAAACCTAAGTTTTATTTTTCTCAAGAGATAAATAAAACTTCTCCCACTACAATAGCCGCCACCTTCATGGCATTGCCCAAGTAAATGGTAATCTCCCCTTTACCTAGTCATCGGGTTTCCTGGAACCCCTGTAAAGTGTTGCAGACATGATTAGTGACTCTCGTATCTACACACCACGTGCCGGTAGATAACACCGCTAATCATGTTTCAGTGACTAGTCCAAAGGATATATCTTTGTTCTGCTTTGGATTGGGACCGTCCTTCTTCTAATGTCCATCCTGCTTATAAGTGAAGTACTTGCCTTTCGACTTCTTCACTCCTCTCTGAGATCCTCCCACCACCTTTGCTCCACCTTGTTTCTCATTCTTCTTGCCTTTCGGCTTAGAAGTAGAAACCTTTTTGAGCAACCATGGCATGAGGACACTCTTCGAAGAGTGCATACTTGTACTCCTTAGCAGATAAGACAATATCTAGATTCTTTTCCAATCAACATTATTTGGGTATAGTAAGTTTATTTCCTTTAGTATCATAGTAAGTAGACTAAAAGTCATTTTTGAAAATCCTAAGAATCACATAGATCATTACTGTAGATTTCAAAAAATTATTGATTCCTCAAACAATAAAATTTCAAAATCAACCAACACCTCAAAACACCGAGAATATTATATGCCACGATAGTGTGGACGTATACGAATTCTACATTTGTAAGAGGAGGTTTTATCCATTAATTTTACTATCTTGTCAACCTAACTTTTTGACAAGTAAAATTAATAGTTGGTTTCTCTTCGGCCCTACAAATAAAAGCAGTGACTCCGATGGGGAGGATACTTATATTTGTATCTAAGTGTTCACCATTACTTGGTGCCAAGGTAATTATCTCAGGTTATGTGCCTTACGATGGGGAAGTACACACGCTCCTTAATAATTTCCTATAACCATATTTGACCTTGTGATCTGCAAACAAACTCATCCGATGGGGAGGAAGGCACTCAGAGCCGATGCACAAGTTTGTTTGCCTCACATGTCAAATCTTAATGGAGGCCGTGGGAATTTATAAAAATATCCCTCTCCCACTTAGTAATTTGAAAATGAGAAATTTTCTTGGCTACGACATGCATATCAAACAATAAGAAATAAATATGAAAAATAAATTATTTTCCAACTATTATGGCTTTTGTCTTCAATATGTCTCCCGTCGCATCGCCTTCTCGTCCGCTCCTCCTACGCCATGTACGAGCCATCTGGAGATCCGAGCCGAGACTAAAACCTATTTTAAATTACATTCATCGATCCTATACTCCACGAGGGAGTGTACATGAAATCTAGATCGTAAGTAAAATAAAATAAAGAGCGGCTAAACAATGCCGTATTTAATTTACCAAAAACTAAATACTAGCCTCGTCAACCCCGAGGATTCAACAAAATAAATATTTACACACATACAATCACATACACACATATGGCCATAATAGTCGGATCTTATGCCTTCAACCAAAGAGTTAAACTACGCATATCCTACTATTATCCGGCACATATAATATATGAAAAAGTGCATAAAAATTAATCGAATCCTAAACACACAAAACCGGAAACCTTGGCTCTGATACCAATTGAAGGGTTTTGCTGATCGAGTCTGTGAGGGGAAACTTCGCTTCCCACTTCACCTTAGTAGCTTGTCCATGGTGATCCCTTCGATGTCCCCGTATTAAAAAAAATTTAATCCTAGACAAAAGGAATTGCCCAAACCACCAAGTCATCGTCGTGCTATTCGTTTAGAGAGGTCACTTGAACAAACTAGTTGTTCAAGCGACCATCCTCTATTCTAAGAGTAGCCGCGGAATAGACGATGTCCGGATCGCTGGTTTTTGTGTTTATGCTCGGGATCCAAGTATTATTTAGCCATTTATAGATTTATAACATGCTTATAATTGAAAAAAAAAACAAGCAACAAACAAAAGAAGAAGGTAGAATAGGTATACCTCTCGATCTTCTAATGTATGACCTTCCTCCTTTTGGACGTTGTGTGGGCGACGATCTACCAAAAGTCGAAGCTCCTAGATCGCAAATCTTCCTTCCTTGCTCTTACAAAGCAAGAGGAAGAGTAGAAACAAGGTTTTTCTCCTCTCTAGAAACAATCAACAAGGAACTAAAACTATCCTTGCGTCGGCCAACTAGGTGAAGGAGAAGATGGTGGAAAACAACCAAGATACCAAGGGAAACCCTATATCTTATTTCCACCACCTTAGGAGAAGGAGAAGAGAGCTTTTGGGCACCGGCCAAAGCTGGAAAAGAGGCTGGAGAGGTGCTGGACGTTGGCCAAAAGAGGAAGAAGAAGAGAAGAATACCTTCCTTATTTGGTGCCACCCTTGCCTCCAAACCCTAATCCTAATCCTATCTCAACTAGGATTCCTCTTCCTTGCCGCCCAAAAACCCTAGCTCTCATCAATTATCCCACGCCAACTCCCTTGAGATCCTTTTATAGAGTTAGGGATAAGTCATGAATTAATCTCATCCATTGGTTCTAGGGATTTAATCTAAACCGTCGGATCTAGAGATTTAATCACAACCAACGGATCTTAGAGATTTAATCTCTACCTATGGATCTTAGAGTTTTGTTTCTATCTATTGGATCTAAGCTTCATGAGGTGTTAATAGGCTACATTAAGGACCATGAGGAGGGGTTGGGTCTTGGCCACCCATGGATCAAGCCCACATAAAGTCCGATTCACTAATTATTATCCAATCCACTAAAGGTTCATCATTGATCTACCTCACCAACCCCCATATGATAATATGGGCTCCATATATTATTTGTACATTTTCTCCCCGTGTTTAAGATCTTGAATGTCCGTCGATTAATTAATTTACTGACCATTAATTAATCAACATCTAACTCCTTGAGTAGTACCACTCAACCTTTTCATCATGCCGGACCAAGTCCACCTGTAGGGTTTACATGATGAACCTTATGAGCTCCTCAAGGGGACATCATCATCCTAATATATAGGACACGGTTTCCTCCTATAATCAACGACACACCATATAAATAATATCATCTCCCAACTTATCGAGCCTATCGATTTAATCTATAAATCTCGCCCATTGGTAAATCAAAGAGATGAGTACTAAGTATATGTGCCCGTTATTATATCGGGATTAAAAGCATGTACTAAATAATATCTGAGGTCCGATTCGATTATGTAGTCAGCAATAAATCGAATCACCTCTAAGTCGGTCCTGCTCAATACACACAAAGTGCACTATTGTGATTCTATGGTCAAGACAAACTGATGCGGAAAGAGTGAAAACCTGCTCGCTCCGTTTTCAATGCAGTGAAGCACTGAGGGGGGTCTCAGAGGGTCCTCACCGGCCGCAATCAGTAAAGAATAATAAGATGAAATAGGTGAAACGCAAGCAAACCGACGATAGCAATCGAGATTCAGACACAAGATGTAACGTGGTTCGGAATAAGGATTCCTACTCCACGGAGGTGAACTTTCTCACCGGAGGCGGTGCCTAAGCACTTTCACTATGAGGGTCCTCCTTTACAGAGGGTCAATTTCCGAAGGTGGAGGATAGAAGACCTTTTACAGTGATATCGTAAAGCGAGAAAAATACAAGAGATGTGACAACGATAGATCTCCTTCCTTCTTCTCCGGTGAGGTGACTGTGGTTCTCCTCTTCCTCTTGCGTCCTCTCCTCTCTTGCTGGGTTGGAATGATTGCCGGATCCCTTTTTCCTCCTTGCTCCCTCCCTTTTATCTTCCCCCTTCCTTCCTTCATCGTAACGTAGGTTATCTCCATCGTACACGTGGCCACCACCTTTCCTGGAGAATAGTGCATTACGGATATCGGAGTGAAGACTCCTTGGAATCTTGTGTGGGGCCGCCCAGGCCGTTGCCTAACACCTTTTCCTCTATTTTTTGAAACTAGGCTAGACTATCTCCCTCGACCTTCCGTGTTGAGGAAGCTAGTTTAGGTCTATAGCCCACGGTGACCTAGCCTTAGGGCTTTTATCAACCCGAACCAACTCCTCTTTTCCCCATGTCAAATTCTCTTTGTATTGATCAGATTAGGACCGACCTCTTGGCGGCGCCTTAGTCTCTCCTTTGCGTATCAATTGCTTTCATTAACTCTCCGTACCAATGGCTTTCAATATTCGCCGTGCGATGGCTTTCAATATTCGCCGTGCGATGGCTTACGATATTACGCCCGTGCCAATGGCCGATGTTTACTGTGCGATGACACGATATTCTCCCGTGCCAATGGCTTCTGATGTTTGCCTGTGCCAATGGCTTCTGATATTCGCCCATGCCAATGGCTTTCAATGTTCGCCCGTGCCAATCTTCCTTTCCTTTCTTAGCTGAGCCGTGTATTTTGGATCGGATCTTGGGTCACCTGCTAACCCCTCTATCGGGGATTAAGTAGGGAAGGTACCAGTAGTATCATTAGTCAACCCCGAAAAATAGTCAAGCGAAGTTATAAGCTTGACTGTCCCAATGTACATAAAGTTTCTGACCTATTCCTCATTTCTCAACCTAAATCCATCCGTTCCCTTATAACTCTCCCAAGTATATTAAGGGAGGCCCGTTGGGCTCATGGGCTCCGCTTCTCCTTCTCCTTCCGTGCAGCTGAATCGTCGCGAAAAACCCTATATAAACCCTCGCCTTCTCCTTTTAGATATCGTTTAGTGTGCTTAACAATCCAGCCTGTTCTTCTCTTCCAGTGATTTTCACCGGCGGCGTTTTGGTGACCCAGCCCTTCCTTTCCCCACACGATTCTTCTTTAACCCCCGAGTAAGTGCTCTGCTTTGTTCACATCCATGGCTCCTAGGACCACCTCTTCACCCGCCTGGTATGAACATACCATAACCCAGTTAGATTGTAACCATTATTTCTTTAATATTAAGAACGAATACATAGACCCCTCTATAAAATGCTGTTTCACGACTAAACTGCATCGGCCTCATAATCCTCCTCCTGGTTTAACATATTTTTTCTCTGAACAATTTCTTAACGGCCTATCCTTGCCGGTACCACCAGTTTATTTGGACCTTCTAAACTTCTACGGACTGCCCCTGAACCAATTCACCCCCCAACTCCTTCCGAATTCTATCGGGAGCCCACATAGTGTTCCAACACTTGAACCTCTCTTTGACCCCTGAAATATTCCATTGCTTCTTCCAATTAAAGTCTTCTAAGGCAGGTCTCTTTTATTTATCTAGCCGTTCAGACTGCCAATTCCTGGTGAACCTGCCCACTTCCCATAAGGGCTGGGAAGAATTGTATTTCTTTATACAACTTCCCGAGTCCCTTCCCTATTCTGATACATGGAAGGTAG
Source organism: Wurfbainia villosa (assembly GCA_025175895.1). Classification (NCBI taxonomy): domain Eukaryota; kingdom Viridiplantae; phylum Streptophyta; class Magnoliopsida; order Zingiberales; family Zingiberaceae; genus Wurfbainia; species Wurfbainia villosa. The sequence continues at coordinate 53,091,817 of CM045998.1, read as the reverse complement.
CCCTACTTGAATTGCCTCCCTTCCGAGAAACGAGGACCCAATGCCCCTTCCCGGAAGTGTATAAAGTATTAAGAGAGCTACATTACTGCTCCAAACACCTAATAGAAACTCCTCTGTTAAGCCACTTTGGATTGTCTCCTCTACCTTTGATGACTTCGGTTGCTGTAGGTAGGGTGATACTGGTCCTGCACTATGACTTCCTTTCCAAAGTATTCATCTTTCTTATAAGTATACCTTGCAGACGATCTAATGCAGAAGGCTTTGGTGGAAGGGGAAGCTAGTGAGGCTGCCAAGAAAAAGAAGACCTCAACTAAAAGAGGCAAGTTAGTAGCAGCTCCGTCATCCCCCCGAAAAAAGCTGCGACTCATCAAGAAAGGAGCCTCAATTTCATCAGCTCTTCTTCCCTTATCTTCCGACCAGCCGAGAGCTCAACCCTTAACCATTTATGAGCCCAAAAGGGAAGGCAATACCTCCCCTGCCCCTTCTTTATCTCCCCAAGGAGGGGATTCTCCCTCCCAATTTCTTCATTCCTCCCCATCTGAACAAAATTCACCCCTGCCTTCTCGTACAGAATTCCTCCAAGCTCCTATACCTTCCGACTCGAGAACCTCTCCTACCCCTCTTCGCCGTACTAGACCTCCATCTTCCTTGGAAGGAGAGGATCCTTCCCTTCCTGTTCCTCCGAAGGCCACGCTGGGATCCTTGCTGAAAATTCGGCACCCTTCGGAGGTAAAATTCTTTAATCAGTCGAGCATACAAGGCCCGTGTGAGCAAGTGGGTAAACTGCTGGCAGAGGTATTTACTTTTTTTTTTCCTCCTCTCTGCTATAGGTATTTCCCTATACTGATGTATGCTGATAATTTTACTTTCCTTTTAGGCCTCCACCCAACATAACAACATGGTGGTTCATCTAGCCCGATTCCAATCTAGTGTGGAGGCTCGCCATTTTGCCGCCGTGTCACTGAAAGAGTCGTCGAGGCGATTGAGCGAGCAGAGGCAAGGAGGCGGACTTTCGGGGCGATCGAAGATGCCACGATGCAACTAGCCTTGGTCCGAAGTGAAAAAGAGGAGCTACAATGAAAAAATGAAGAATTAGAACATCGCCTCTTCTTGCGATCCGGTGAGCCACCGCAATGTAGACATAAGAGATATCTTATGGACGCCATGATCAAGGATGCAGACTCTTCGACTACTATCACACAGCTTCAACAAGAACGCCACCATCTTGATCTGGAACGTCAAGCCTGGGCAATTACCAGGGAATCCTGTGCAAAGAATTGTCAGGATCTTTTCTCCATGGTAGCGGCTCTTCCCCGAACCTTATCGTCGGTGGCTCAGCAGCAATCTACCCTCCAACAGGAGTATCTTGAAGCTCTTTCAGCCTTAGGACAACAAGCTATACAGGCAGCCATCGAGAGAGATGCTTTGGCGATTAAATTGGCGAAAAGTCAAGCTCAGGTGGTTCAATATCAGGACCAACTAAAGGAGCAGGAAGCCGACCTCAAGGGGCGCTATGTCAAGAAGGGGGTAGATCTCTTTATACTAGGTTTTGAGGGGTCCTCGGCTCAAAATGCCGAACAAGGATACCCGCCTCCTGACACGGACACTAGCTATTTAGATCCCACGGAGGCGTTAGCTAAATGTCTGCCCGAACTCTTTGAATTGTAATTTCTACTATTCTCCTTTTTTGATAATTTTATCAATAGCCTCTCTTCTGCTTCTGAATGATGAATTTGTCCATAGGCTTAGTTATCATCGTCTTGTCCTGCTTCTTGACGGGTCGGGAATTTTGGACCAATTTTAAACTCCTCCTTTTTTATACCATTATCTCTTTTCCCGTATCGGATGGTGCAATCACCTCATTGGTTCGGGATTATGGGAGAGATATTGAATAACATTATTCACCCTGCCCCAGTTTCGGTTCGGGAATCTACTTGAAGTATTTTGTCTGATATTATTCACACCCGTCCCGATTTCGGTTTGGGGACTTGCTTTAAGTGACTCTGGCCTGTTAGCCTTCCCCATTCCTTTTTACTGCTTCGGAAACTCTATCCACCTCCTCGTCTTCTTCCCCTTCCCAAGAACTTCCCCCGTTGCTTTTCTTTCATTATAAATCATCACCCTCCATGTCTTCGTCCCTCTATCTCACTATCATGGCTTCCGCAGGGCATCCCATCGAAATTTCTTCAGAGTCAGAATCCTTCGAGTTATGGGAGGCTTGGAAGATCGAGACTCGAGACCCGCTCGACAGCCACTTCAGCCTTCCGCCCCCTTCCGTTCCCGCCTTCCAGTCCAACTCCAACTCCTCCTAAAGGGAGGTCTTTTGGCTCCTTCCCTCCTTCAAGTGTGGAATCCTCCTTCACACAGGAGTATCGGGAGACCCCCGCGCCGTTGATGAACTTCCTCCACTTCCGCCAGCGCTGGCTTTCATCCCAATCCCCCCGGCAGGAGCTCATCCTTCTTCGTTCAACGAAGGTCCATCAGCTCTTCCTTCACCTCAAGTCGAGCGCTTCAGGGTCATCCTGGCGCCCTCTCCTCCCAAAGAGACCTCTCCCGCCTCGTCTATGGGGAGTAATTAGAGAAAATCTGTATAGATCAAATTAATGTAATCATTTCAAATATATGAGTAAAAATGAGAGAGGGAACTTGATGTTTGCTTTTGTCTTTTTCTCGTAGAGGTAAGAGTTCTGTCTTCGAAAGGACGATAATCTGATCTGAACATACCTTCTTCTATCATCGCCCGGGGATTCGGACCTTCTTAATTACAGTTATAGGCCCGTTGCCCTTCCCACTACTGCCCCCACGTCTCCTCTCCTTTACTGGCATTTATGGTCCCCCTTTCTTCTGCCCATAAATGCACCTTCCCCCTTCGTTGCTATAAAAGTTCTTGATCTTTACCTGATAGCTTCCATCCTTCCCTTTTCTCTTTATTTGCCATGCACAGAATATCTGAACAGGGCAGCAGTTCCTCTCCTTCTGAAGAACAGATAAATGACCGCCGATACATAGTTAGCTTGGAGGAGCAAGTGAAGTACTTACAGCAGCGGCTGAAGGAAACTTCCGCCAGTAATCGCTCCCTACGCCAACAACTGGTCGGGTCCCAAAAGGAATTGGCCAAACAAGTTTTCCTGCAGCAGTCTTACCGGCGACAACTATTGTGTCAACCTCAACCATATAAGAGAGCTCCCTCCGTTCCTCCCAACAAAGAACTATAATACTCAAGATGTATAAGGGTTTCTATTTGTCGTTTTCCCTTGTAAATGACTTAAAATATGTAATTCCTTTGCATTAATGAACTTTCCCAGTTTATCTCCTTTCTCCAGTGTTTTCTGCATTGTACCACGCTTTACTTCTTTCGTATCCCCATAGACTGAGACATATATCGGCTCTTCCGCCTTTATAATCCGCTTGGGATATAGAACCATTAAATGAATCGACTCTGCTATTTTGCAAGGATAAAATAATATAGGGTTAAATAATAACCGAGGGGTCTCAGTTCTTCCGTTCCACCACCACATGGGGATATCTTCCGCTCTGCCTCGAGGGGATAGAAACTTATATGTATAATAAATAATAATAACCGAGGGGTCTCGGTTCTTCTGTTCCACCACCGCACGGGGATATCTTCCGCTCTGTCTCGCGGGGATAGAAATTTATATGTAGAATAAATAATAATAACCGAGGGGTCTCGGTTCTTCCGTTCCACCACCGCACGGGGATATCTTCCACTCTGCCTCGCGGGGATAGAAATTTAGATGTAGAATAAATAATAACCGAGGGGTCTCGGTTCTTCCGTTCTACCACCACACGGGGATATCTTCCGCTCTGCCTCGCAGGTATAGAAATTTATATGTAGAATAAATAATAATAACCGAGGGGTCTCGGTTCTTCCGTTTCACCACCGCACGGGGATATCTTCCACTCTGCCTCGTGGGGATAGAAATTTAGATGTAGAATAAATAATAACCGAGGGGTCTCGGTTCTTCCGTTCCACCACCACACGGGGATATCTTTCGCTCTGCCTCGCGGGGATAGAAATTTAGATGTAGAATAAATAATAACCGAGGGGTCTCGGTTCTTCCGTTCCACTACCACACGGGGATATCTTCCGCTCTGCCTCGCGGGGATAGAAATTTAGATGTAGAATAAATAATAATAACCGAGGGGTCCCGGTTCTTCCGTTCCACCACCACACGAGGATATCTTCCGCTCTGCCTTGAGGGGATAGAAATTTAGATGTAGAATAAATAATAATAACCGAGGGGTCTCGGTTCTTCCGTTCCACCACCACATGGGGATATCTTCCGCTCTGCCTCGCGGGGATAGAAATTTAGATGTATATAGTCCCGAAGCCATCAATATAAAGGAGGCAACGCTTTCATACCCTCCCTCTTTTGTGCTTGCCTTCTAAAGGGGGAACGCCCATATCCGCCCCCTTCCCATGTAATTGAAGGCTCTAGCACCCACCGAGCCATTTAGGAAAAATAATCCTTCTTTCCCTTTCATTTAGGGCTGCTTTTATCACAGGCGAGGAGCCCAAGAACGATTATCAGCCCACTCACTTCCTCTTTATAAGGGATCCTTTTGCCTTCATTTCTCTGCCTATCTTTATCCCTTTGCCTTTTCATCTCCTTCTTCTCCGTCTGTTCGTTCCTCCGCCGCCATACTTCGTTGTCCCAATCCTTATCTTAGATCATCAAAATGCACTCTACCTTTTTCCAGGAGATAGCGGGTCGTTATCCACATCGCAAGAGGAAATCCGGTCATCCGTCAACTTCGACCTCTTCTTCCCCTCCCCTGGTCACCAACACAGCTACTTCACCTTGTCCGTCTTCCTCTCCCCCCCTTGAATCTCTTGTTACTTCTACCCCGGAGGGAATTGGTACCATTATTCCTTCCTCCATTTCCCCGAAATTTGCGAACCCTAACTCCCATACTTTTTCTCCCTCTGCCACCAACATTCAGAAGTCGCCTTCTCCTCCACCCCAACTTGAGGATGAACTTGGGGAGGATGCGCCTCCATGTCAGCCGATGATAGAGACTGACCCATCCTTGCCTTCTTTCTCCCCTGAATACCATTCTTCCTCCGAACCCATGGCGATCGATGTCCCCTTACCGCAAGCTTCCCCTTCCACTCATCGCCGGAAGAGCCCCTCTCCTCTTCCAAATGTCATTCCCCTTATTCCCCTCCCCCGTGAACTTCCCACCTCAGTATCATCTATCCCATCTTCTTCCTTTTCTCCCCGGAGTCTTCGGATTCTGAACTTAGAGGAAGTGGTTCCTCGCATGGGAAGCCTACGCCATGCTCTGGATTTGGTATGTTTTCTCGATTAGCTCTCTTAGCTTTGTCTTACTATCTGATTTTCTTGTTCACAACTGGCATGCAGACCTTAACCAATCATCAAGAGTTGAATCACTCCCTCCTTCAATATCAGACTCAAGCTCAAGAATGGGAGCAACAACAACGGGAAGATTTAGCGGCTGCTCAAAATCGGGAACGTCTCCTGTTACAACAATTGCACCTGTGCCAGGAGCAATTATACGAGGCTCGTCAACAAATTCAAAAGGATGCTGATACCATTGCGGCATTAAGAGAACATCAACGTCCAGGTGTGCAGCCACCCGTGCCTCAGCGGGAAATCCCACTGGCCCCTCCCGATAAGGAGTCTTCCTCGGCTCAAGAATTAATACGTCTCCAAGGGCAGGCAGCAGAACTCCTCCAGGGGAAGCAACAGGATTCTGATGTCATCGCTCGCCTTCAGGTTCAATACCAGCGAGCACAGGATGAGATAGGGGACCTTCGCACCCGCTTGTGCAAGGAGGTACAAGAAAACTCATCCCTTATAAATTCCCGGGCGCATGCTCATGCCCATCTACGCAGGCAGGAGACTTCCCTCCAGAGACTGACCACTGAACTCGCCCGAACCAGATCTTATTCTGAAGCAGTGGAGGGGATCTCAGCTTCTATGTGTCAGAACATGGTGGAGATGACGCACCTTGTGCAGCAGGACCAAGGCTCCCGAGCCGATGATGTTTCCATCTTAGCCGATGCTATTATGGAGGTGTCACGACGCTATGTGGACGTGCGTCGAAAACTTCAAGAGCAACAAGAAAAATGCGAGAGGCTGCATGGTGAGCAAAGCCCTGACCGTCCGCACGCCAGGAGAGACTCATCACTTTACTGTGCCAACCTATCAGGACGGATTTAATGAAGCGGTTCAGCAGTATGCTAACCAAGGATTACCTCCTCCACCTTATCCTTCCTTTTCTTTAAATTGGGAGGCTGGTTTTCAACATTATCCTCCTGACCGGTTCAAGCTGTAATATGATAGCCTATTTTGAAACAGGAATTCCCTTTCCATCTTTTCTTTTTTCTTCAAGATTTATTAACAACACTGTATTGCTTTTGTGAATAACCCCTTAATGCAATTTGGAGAGTATTCGACATCTAATTAATGTAATCAATTCAAGAAGTACCCCCTTCGGAGTCTCATAATTTCTCTTCTTCCATTCCATATTTCTCATACAGTGTGAAAAAGTTTTAAATGAAGGGCGTTCCAAGGTCGTGGAAGCTCTTTGCCTTGGTCATCTTTCAGATAATATCGACCACCTACGCTGTGTGCTATTTCATAGGGTCCTTCCCAATTTGGAGCCAGCTTTCCGGGATCTCCAGCGGGATTAACCTTATGCAAAACCCAATCCCCTTCTTGAAATCTTCGAGGCATCACCTTCTTATTGAAGGCTCGTTGCACTCTTTGCCTGTAGAATTCCGCTTGCCTCCGTGCCATCTCCCACTTTTCCTCCACCAAGTCCAATTCGATGCTTCGGAGGATCTGGTTCTGATTTGGTTCGTATGCCTTTATCCGAGCGCTATTTAATAGAACCTCGACTGGAATAACAGCTTTCGTCCCGTACACCAAACTAAAGAGAGTTTCTCCTGTTGCTGTCTTGGGAGTGGTTCGATTGGCCCATAGGATGCCTGGTAACTCTTCTACCCAGTTCCCCCTCTGAGCCCTTAATTTGGTCTTTAATCCTTGAATGAGGATCCTGTTAGTCACCTCCACTTGCCCATTCGCTTGAGGATGAGCAACCGAAGTGAAAGCTTGCTGAATGTTGAGACTCTAGCACCATTCTTGGATCTTTTTTCCCTGGAATTGTCGTCCATTGTCACTGACTATTTTCCTAGGAATACCGTAGCGACAAATAATGTTTCTCCATAAGAACTGTATTATGACATTCTTTGTAATTCTGGCTAAGGGCTCTGCCTCCACCCATTTGGAAAAATAATCCACAGCCACCAATAAAAATTTCTTCTGTAAAGGCGCTGCTGGCATCGGACTTACTATATTCATTCCCCACTGGTCGAAAGGGCAAGAAGAGATCACCGCTTTCATTAACTTTCGGCTGCTCGAGCAGTTGCTATGTTTCTGACAAGCGAGACAAGCTTGCACTATACGAGCGGCATCTTGCTGAAGAGTCGGCCAAAAATATCCTGCCAAGAGGACCTTCCTTGCCAAAGCTCTCCCTCCTGAATGATTGCTGCAGCAACCTTCATGAATCTCCCGTAGTACCCATTCCACATCCTCATTTCCCAAGCATTTCAATAAGGGTCGTCCGAAGGATGTCTTGTATAAGTCCCCATTTAAGAGTGTGAACCGTTTGGCTCAGCTTATTAAAGCGGAAGCCGCTATTTTTTCTTCAGGGATCTTCCCGTGCCGTAAATAAGTTATGATGTCGGTCCGCCAATCAAGCATCAGGCTTGATTCGGGTGCATCTCCGTCCAAATTGTATATTGCTAAGGAAGTATGAATTTTCGTATGGACCGTTTCTGAGGACTTCATTCCTTCCATAGCACTAGCGCCAGAGCCAATTCATCGCCTTTACATTGTTCTCCCGCAGGATCTGCTTTAAGAGGACCTGACGGAATTGAGCTTTTTCTTTCTCAAAAGCCTTCAGGTATTTATGCAGCCTTTCCTCTCGAACCGCGAAAGAACCTTGGAGTTGCGATATCACCAACTGGGAATCCGAATGGATTATAATGGAAGAAGCCCCCACCGCTTTAGCAGCTTGCAAGTCTGCTAAAATGGCTTCGTATTCCACCTCATTATTAGATGCCCAATATTCCAGGTGAACGGCTAATCGAGTTTCTTCACCACAAGGGGAAATCAATAGAACACCGACGCCGCTGCCCGTAGACCCTGAAGAGCCGTCCACGAATATACTCCAGGCCTCTGATCCCTCCTCGTTGGCTGTCGAACCCTCTTTCGAAATGCAGGGTACCTTTGCTAGAAAATCTACAAGTGCTTGGGCTTTGATAACCATTCGAGGTTGGTAGCGAATATCATATTCGCTTAGTTCTACTACCCATTTGGCCAATCTTCCAGAGAAATTGGGCTTAGTGACGATCTTGCCCAATTTGCTGTGGGTTAGAACGGTGATGGGATGAGCCAAAAAATACGACCTTAACTTGCGAGCGGTTAGCACTAGGATATACGCCAACTTCTCCAGCTCTGTATAACGGAATTCCGCCCCCTTAAGAATATGGCTGGTGTAATAAATAGGCTACTGATGAGAACCTTCTTGCTTTAACAATACCGAACTAATGGCTCCATCTGAGATGGCCAGATACATCCATAAAGGTTCGCCGACTATTGGTTTGGCTAGCAGTGGGAGTCCCGCCAAATATTTCTTTAACTCCTGGAAAGCCCGTTCACATTGATCATCCCACTGAAACTTGGTAGCCTTGCGGAGGACCTTGAAGAAAGGCAACCCTTTGTCCGCCGACCTGGCTATGAATCGTGATAAAGAAACGATCCTACCCACCAGCCTCTGTGTTTCCCGCAGATTAGCGGGTGACTTCATATTGCATAATGCTTGGTCCTTCTCAGGATTGGCTTGCAACCCTTTCTCAGTCACAATGTACCCCAAGAACTTGCCGCTCTTTACCCCGAACAGACATTTATTAGGGTTTAACTTCATATTAAACCGCCTCAATGTAGTGAAGGTTTCGTTTAAGTCCTTGACTAAATCCTGAGTGGCCTTCGATTTGACTAATATGTCATCCACATAGACTTCCACATTTTTCCCTTTCTGTTAAGCAAATATTTTGTCCATAAGGCGCTGATATGTAGCCCCTGCGTTCTTTAATCCGAAAGACATTACCACATAGGCGTATAACCCTCATGCGGTCACAAAGCTAACCCTTTTTTAATCTTCTTCTGCCAAAGGTATTTGATGATATCCTTGATATGCATCCATTAGAGACACCACTTCATATCCCACAGTAGAATCCACCAGTTGATCAATACGAGGCAAGGGGTAGAAGTCTTTAGGGCATGCTTTATTTAAATCACGGAAATCAATACACATCCTCCATTGCCCCGACGGCTTGGGGACCAGGACTACATTAGAAACTCATTCAGGAAACTGGATTTCCTTTACATGACCCGCTTTTAGCAGCTTGTCCACTTCTTCGGCTATGACCTTGTCCTTTTCTGGTCCAAAATGTCGCCTCTTCTGTTGAACGGGTCAGGCTCCTTTAATGATATTGAGACGGTGTTCAGCCACTCGAGGGTTGATCCCCGTGAGATCATGCATGTCTTTTGCAAAGATGTCTTCATTCTCCTTCAGGCAAGCCACCAACTCTTCTTTGATTTCCAGTTGTTGTGCTATCCGTGTGGCCTTTCCTGGAGCGATTTCCACCAGTTCTCCTTCCTTTATTTTGCCAGCCTTGGGGGGGGGGATTCTTCTAGGATGCAGACGTCAGTGATGATGACAGATTTGCCTTTGAGGTTGTTAGTTTGGGCTTTCTTCTGGTCGTCTTGAACCATTTGCACGTCACGAGGCCACTTCTCCTACCAATTGACCCACTGGAAATTTTAGCTTCTGGTGGTATGGGGAAGCCACGGCCTGAAAAAGGGTGAGGAAAGGATGCCCAAGAATAGCATTATAAGTGGACGGAGCGTCCACAATGAGGAAAGGGATTATCGGTCTTTTGGCCTGGGCTTACGTCGCAGTCAGAGGCAAGGAAATCTGCCCCGTAGGGTGTACTACATGCCCCGCGAATCCAAAGAGGGGGGTGGCCACATCTTCTAGCTGGGCATTTCCCAGCTGCATCTGTCTGAAAGCTTCCTGGAAGAGGATGTTGACGAAGCTTCCCGAGTCAACTAGCACCCGGGCCACTTCATAATTGGCCAAGGATATGCGAATGACCAATGCATCCGTGTGGGGTAGCAGGACACCTTGTAGATCTTCTGGCCCGAATGAAACAGGCGGTGCCACTTGAATAGTTTGGTCGGTGACGATGGCCAAACTCTCCATGAGACGGGCGTACGACTTTCGCGCCCGGTTAGAGTCCCCGTCGGTAGGTCCTCCAGCTATAACATGAATAACTCCCCGCGTGGGAATGTCATCTAGATTGGATGAAGGGCCCTCACCTGAAGGACCTTCTTGAGAGACATCCTCCTGGAACGGTGTGTGGGGGAAAGTGACCCGAGGTTGTTGATTATATGGCTTTGGACGGGTTACATCTGGTCGTGGGCCTCGCCGTGCCGGTCCTCCTGCTTGGAACCTTACTCGCGGATATGCAGTATGGAGGCGATCCAATTCCTCTTGTAACTTGAAACATCGGCCACTACTGTGGCCGTATTCTGTATGATATTGGCAAAAGAACGGATCGGGGTTACATTAGGATCCCCCTGTGTCCTAAGGGTCGTTGCAGCAGACCCTGTTGGTCGTAGAATTCCATTTCCCGTTCTTTCCATGTCCTCACGGGAGGAAGTGCTTCAGCGGCCATGATTTGTAAGGGTGGGACGGGGCGAACTCCTGGCAACATCGGACGAGGCCTCGGGACCTCTTGTCAAAAAGGTCTTGGATACTCCCGCCTGAGAGGCGCTTGGGGAGCAGCGGGACGAGCCCTTTCAGCTGGGACTGCTGAGGTAGTCCATTCAGCTCTTCGTACCTTTAATCCTTCTTCTTCGCGGATGAACTGGTCCGCACGGCTTAGTAGCTCTTCATAACTATCCATAGGGTGTCTTAACAAGGAACTGAGGAAGGGGCCCTCCTTCAGTCCGTGCTGAATAGCACCTCTGAAAGATTCGGATCGGGCTGAGGGGATTCCCCTTGCTACAGAAGTGAATCGATGAAGATACCCCCTAAGAGATTCTGAAGGTCCCTGGGTGATATACATTAACATAGAGGCGTCCTGTCTATACGCCATGCAGCTGACAAATTCCCGACTGAACATTCTCTGGAAATCATGAACAGTGATAGACCACGAGGCGGTATTGAACCACTTTTGCGCCGAGCCAGTTAGGGTGGTTCGGAAGACTCGACACTTGAGAGCGTCAGTATAACAGTGGAGCAAGGCCACTCCGTCAAATTGAGATATGTGCTCTTCGGGATCCATCGAACCGTCATACTTATTAATATGAGGATTCCGGAAGTAGTATGGAGGGAGCTCCGAGAGAATGTCCATTGTGAAGGGACTGGGATCGTATACTTCCGGAGGCCTGGTTGATTGACTTTCTCCCTGTTCCTCCCTGCGCGTTTGGGTTAAGGGCATAGTGTTCTGAGGAGTTCTTCCCCCGAGTCCGCCTCCAAGCAATGTTTCCCCATTGACGGTTGTACGAGAGGGAGGAGGCATGTCTGGGGGTGGGTCTCTGGAAGAAGGTTCCCCGAAATGCGGATGCAGATATCCGGTCCTTCTCCTTTCCCTAGCGAGAGCTTCTGTAATAGCGTCATCCATCAGGGCTTTCAACTGCGAGGGTAGAAGGATGATGGGACACTCCTCCGCTGCTGAGGTAGCAGGAGGTTGTACTTCTTCCGGTTGCATCTCGACGTCCAGCTCAATGTTCCCACAGACGGCGCCAACTGATGCGGAAAGAGTGAAAACCTGCTCGCTCCGTTTTCAATGCAGTGAAGCACAGAGGGGGGTCTCAGAGGGTCCTCACCGGCCGCAATCAGTAAAGAATAAGAAGATGAAATAGGTGAAACGCAAGCAAACCGACGATAGCAATCAAGATTCAGACACAAGATGTAACGTGGTTTGGAATAAGGATTCCTACTCCACGGAGGTGAACTTTCTCACCGGAGGCGGTGCCTAAGCACTTTCACTATGAGGGTCCTCCTTTACGGAGGGTCAATTTCCAAAGGTGGAGGATAGAAGACCTTTTACAGTGATATCGTAAAGCGAGAAAAATATAAGAGATGTGACAACGATAGATCTCCTTCCTTCTTCTCCGGTGAGGCGACTGTGGTTCTCCTCTTCCTCTTGCGTCCTCTCCTCTCTTGCTGGGTTGGAATGATTGCCGAATCCCTTTTTCCTCCTTGCTCCCTCCCTTTTATCTTCCCCCTTCCTTCATCGTAACGTCGTAGGTTATCTCCATCGTACACGTGGCCACCATATTTCCCTGGAGAATAATGCATTATATCGAGTGAAGACTCCTTGGAATATTATGTGGGGCCTCCCAGGCCGTTGCCTAACACCTTTTCCTCTATTTTTCGGGAAACTAGGCTAGACTATCTCCCTCAACCTTCCGTGTTGAGGGAAGCTAGTTTAGGTCTATAGCCCATGGGTGACCTAGCCCTAGGGCTTTTTATCAACCCGAACCAACTCCTCTTTTCCCCATGTCAAATTCTCTTTGTATTGATCAGATTGGACCGACCTCTTTGCGAAGCGCCTTCCATCTCTCCTTTGCCGTATCAATTTCTTTCATTAACTCTCCCATACCAATGGCTTTCAATATTCGCCCATGCCAATGGCTTTCAATATTCGCCCATGCCAATGGCTTCTGATATTCGCCCGTGCCAATGGCTTCTGATGTTTGCCTATGCCAATGGCTTCTGATATTCGCCCGTGCCAATGGCTTCTAATGTTTGCCTGTGCCAATGGCTTCTGATATTCGCCCGTGCCAATGGCTTTCAATGTTCGCCCGTGCCAATCTTCCTTTCCTTTCTTAGCTGAGCCGTGTATTTTGGATCGGATCTTGGGTCACCTGCTAACCCCTCTATCGGGGATTATGTAGGGAAGGTACCAGTAGTATCATTACAAACCAACACCAAATCACACTATAACCATTCCGATGGTTTGTCTAAAGCCATCTCGGTTGTGAGCCTTTATTTATACTTTTCAAGGGGCCAATAATATGATCTCCTGTGTTACACCACACACCATGTTATCTACAATGTAAAGTAATAGACAATATTGCATAACCATAAAAATATGCAAACAATGATCATGTGATTCTTATTTCAAAATAAAGATGTTCATACAAAAGATAGACTTTTCAGTATACATCCCTACAATTCTCAGACCAAGAGAAACTAGGTTTGATTGGACCAAACAAGGAGCGAGCATGAAATTGTTTCAGGATCAATGGAAGCGTGGATGGCCCTTGTCTTATGAAGACATGATGGATGAACCAAATTGGTTTGGTTCTAATCCAATGGTGGAGAATAAACCAAAGGGGTTTGGTTTGTTTTAAACGAATTAACCAAAGTTGGTTCGGTTCGTTTTAACTTAAAATAGACCAAATCGATTTAGTTTATTTTAACTTAAATTAATGGAGCGGGTTAACAGATTATGGTTATGAACCAATAACCATTAGAAGAATTTGTTCTCTATAAAATAGGGCTCAAGGGTTTAATGAGAGCCCTAATCCAAGTTGCCGCCCCCTCCCTTTTCTCCTCGTGATCGGTACCCATACCCTAGCCGCCGCCCACCCTTGTGCCGCCGTCCAAGTTCCTTGCCAGCATCCAAGCTTCAGCCGGCGATCCTCCGGCGACCCTCTGGTGATCTTCCTTGGCTCCGGCGACAAGGTGACCATCTAGCTTCCTTATTTGGCCAGTGCTAATCCTCCACCAAAGCTATCCAGTTTTCTGGACAGCTTGTTTATTTCGTGTCGGAGTATCGTTTGGATGACGTTTGGAGCTCCGATAGTGGCTACTTTGCTGGGGATTCGATCTCCAGTAATCCTCATAGGTGGAGGACGAAGGATTTGTCAAACGGTTGGCGAATACCTCTCCAGAGAAATGAGTTTTTGAGGACTCATTTTGAATCCGAATTTTGATTCGGATTGTGATCTTCTCTCGATCACATCGTCTTCGACACGAGGCTAGTGACTCGTACGAAGACAAGGCTCGTGACTTTGTGAAGTCATCCCAAAGATACTCGGCGTGGATACGGATAGAGGCAATTCTAGCGTGGATCGCTCCGGTTGATGCCTTTCCCGCTACACGTGATACGTCAGGTATACGTAGAATAAATTTCCTTTTATTGCAAAATTTGAAACTATGATTATGTCTACACATGTTGTACTATGCATGCGTGTGGTGTGTATTGTAAAAAATTATATTTATTATTTTTATTTCTTCCACTGTGCACATGTTTACGAAACATGTTCGAACACACTCGCCGCGGTGCCGGAAACCCAATAGTGGTATCAGAGCCCAGGTTGTGTTTCGACATAATCGTAAAATTGTTTTGGGATAGTTGTAATGGTATTTATGGAAATTTTCTACTTTTGGAAAGTTAGAACTATTTATGGATTTTTTTTTAATTTTGGAAAGTCTAGAAGTATTTATGGAAATCTTCTACTTTTGGAAAGTTAGAAGTATTTATGGAAATTGATATTTTCCATAAATAAAATATTTGATTAGATTTGAAATTTTTTTTCCTAATTCAATCATGATTTGATTTGGGAAATCAAATCTAAAAATATTTTATTTCCATAAGTACTTTTGATGACTTAGGAAATTTGTTTCCTAAATTAACTTTCCTTAATCAACACTTTCCACAAATAAAATATGTGATTAGATTTGGAAATTTATTTCCTAATTTAATCATGATTTAATTTGGAGAATCAAATCTGAAACATATTTTATTTCCATAAATAGTTATGACATATAAGGAAATTTTGTACATGTCATAATTGTATGTCAGGTAATTGCATTAGATGCATATAATATGCCATGCGTGTCGTGACATGTAGATGTATGCCATGTTGTTGGACTTTCCGAGCCGCAAAAACCTCTTTTTGCGTTGCGAAAACCTCAGAAGTCCGTCCACGGATCCGTGCGAAGTATAACAAATAAAACTAACATGTATATGTTTAATACCTTTAGATCTACTCTAGATCTACATGATAAGAAATTACCCTTGAATCGATGCCCTTCGCTTATCCCGCTCATCCAAAAGGATTGCTGGAACTCGAGAGTGTCAAGTGCACACTCCTCTATTGGTATCCACACAAGCAATAGGTGGAGAAAAGACAATCTTGAGTGTGCTAGCACTCCTTGAAGGTCTCGGCAAAATGGAGGATTGAGAGAGAACTTGAGTGGAGCAAGGAAGAAGATGAAGTTACAACCAAATGAATCAATTCTCATCTAATGGAGTGGCCGACCACTTCAATACTTGTGGGGTTACATGCATGCATGTAACTCCAAGAGCCAATGACTCTTGGTCTCCCTCATGAGGTGGCACCACATGATAAGTCAATGATGATGTGGAACATCATCATTGGTCGACCCCCATGCCATGTCACCATGACATGGCAATTGGTCAAGTCAAAAATGACCATTCATCTTCCCTCTCAAGTCAAGTCAAACTTGACCTCTTATCTCCCATGGTTGATCAAATCTAACCACTTGATTCAAGTCAATTTGATTTAATGAATCTCTATTCATTAATTTAAATTGACTAAATGAATCAAATCTAAATTAGACTCATTCAACACTTGAATCAACTTGAGTCTAACTCAATTAGTCTGATTCGGATTACTCTTAATCCAATTTGGTTCATCCCATGAACCTGACCCTCATTGTTCATCATATGAACCTAATCTCCACCTAATTGCCCTTTATGTGTGACCATATAGGTTCTTGTAACTTGGTAATGTCCCTAAACCGATTTAGGAACATAAGAAATGAGCGGTATCTAGCAACACATCATTGTTACCCAAGTTACAAAAATATTGAGCTCCAACATCACCTTTGTGACTACTAATTGTGACTCTCACAATATGTGACAATGTCCCTCTCACAATTGTATCTAGCATAGACCATGTCATCCTCGGTACAATCTATATCATGAACTCCAAGTAGACTCACTCTAATCAAATGAGCTCAATATCTCATATTGACTCATTTGGGCATGACCATGCACTTAGTAGTCTCACTCTATCAAGAATAACGATGTCACTCCCATCATATAGGAGGGATAAATCCCATCTACATCACTCACATCGCTCCGCATAATTTGTTACATACCCAGTAATCGCCTTTATAGTTCACCCATTTACAGGTGACGTTTGACGAAGCCAAAGTATGCAACTCCTTATGTAGAGAACCATGGTGACTTCAGGTCTAAGGACTAATAGTCATACTAATAGCCACATGAGAAAGTATATGACACTCATATAACGATCCACGATACTTTCTCATGACGGGTCATTTAGTATACATTCTCTAATGTATATCCATGTGTCAACTTGATATCTCATATCCATGACTTCTGAGATCAAGTCATCGAGTTGACCTACATGCTAGTCTCTACGCATTAACATTGTCCCTGAATGTTAATACTTGACTAGGAATGATTAAGAGCAGTGTTCTCTATATCATCTCATTATCGATTCAACCAATCGATTGATATAGATAAGAACCTACTACTCAAAGACAATATAATACTTAGTTATTAGGAACAAATACAAGTAAATATAATAACCATGCCTTTATAAATAGGAATATGATATAATAAAGTCCATACAACAATCATCAAATGATTGGCTCTAGGGCTTTCACTAACAATCTCTCACTAGCACTAGTGCCAATCACCGTAGTATCTAATACCCAATGACCTAGTGTGACCATCATGCTTTTTCTGTGCCAAAGCCTTGGTCAAGGGATCTACGATGTTAGCCTCTGTGGGTACTCTGCAAATCTTCACATCTCCTCTATCGATAATCTCTCGAATGAGATGGTAGCGCCATAGTATGTGTTTGGTCCGCTGGTTTGAGCGAGGTTCCTTAGCCTGTGCAATCGCTGTTGGGTTTTCGGCACCGCGGCGAGTGTATGTTCGAACATATTTCATAAATATGTGCACAGTGGAAGGAATAAAAATAATAAATCTAATTTATTACAACACACACATCACATGCATACATAGTACAACATGTGTAGACATAATCATAGTTTCAAATTTTGCAATAAAAGGAAATTTATTCTACGTATACCTTACGTATCACGTGTAGCGGGAAAGGAATCAACCGGAGCGATCCTCGCTAGAATCGCCTCTATCCGTATCCACGCCGAGTATCTTCGGGATGACTTCACAAAGTCACGAGCCTCGTCTTCGTACGAGTCACTAGCTTCGTGTCGAAGACGATGTGATCGAGAGAAGATCACAATCCGAATCAAAATTCGGATTCAAAATGAGTCCTCAAAAACTCGCTTCTCCGGAGAGGTATTCGCCAACAATTTGACGAATCCTTCGTCCTCCACCTTTGAGGATTACCGGATATCGAATCCCCGGCAAAATAGCCACTGTCGGAGCTCCAAACGTCGTCTAAACGATGCTCCGACACGAAATAAACAAGCTGTCTAGAAAACTGGACAGCTTTGGTGGAGGATTAGCACCGGCCAAATAAGGAAGCTAGATGCTCACCTTGTCGCCGGAGAAAAGGAAGATCACTGGAGGGTCGCCGGCTAAAGCTTGGATACCGGCAAGGATCTTGGATGGCGGCACAAGGGTGGGCGGCGGCTAGGGTATGGGTGCCGACAACAAGAGGAGAAGGAGAGGGTGGGCGGCAACTTTGGGGTTGCTTGGATTAGGTTTTCACAAAACCCATAAGCCCTATTTTATAGAGAACAAATTCTCCTAATGGTTATCAGATCATAACCAAAAGCCCATTAACCCGCTCCATTAATTTAAGTTAAAATAAACCAAACCGTTTTGGTCTATTTTAAGTTAAAACGAACCGAACCAACTTTGGTTCATTCATTTAAAACAAACCAAACCCCTTTGGTTTATTCTCTACCATTGGATTAAAACCAAACCAATTTGGTTCATCCATTATGTCTTCATAAGACATAGCCCATCCATGCTTCCATTGCGACTGAAACGATTTCATGCTCGCTCCTTGTTTGGTCCAACCAAACCTAGTTTCTCTCGGTCTGAGAATCTCATTCTCAAGCTCGTTTTAAATCCTTCGGATTACGCTCATTGTGCGTGTGACCAAATAGGTTCTCGGTTTATGTTGGCCATCTATAATTAACCATTAATTATAGAATGATAATGAGTGGCACCTAGTAGTACATTATGATCCCCAATTAACCGAAAAGATCAACGGTTGATCCAGAACTATTTCTGAAAACCCTTCAGCAACTACAATGAATCGTGCCCCATTCCCTTCACTCATCTTATACCCACTTGGTTCAGAACATGGTCTATCGTGTCAGTCCCCACTAGGTTGACTACGTCACACTAGCCCAAGTATCATTTCCTCATCCTACGGATTCTAGTTACTGCACATGTATCCAAGAGTACCTTACTCTAAACATGTAATGCTTTGGCCAAAGACTTTAGTAACAATCCGACGAGAGGCCATGGGTATACATCTCCTTGCAAGGAGTGGTGAATCCATTATAGGCTATTCAAACACCTTCGATCACTTCGACTTATACCCAATCATCCTGGGTCCACATCTCCTCAGGGATGCTTGCTTAAGATGTCAAAGCATAAGTCTTCATGATCAAGATGACTAGAATACCGCAAGTCAAAGGAACATCGCACTTAAGTTGCAGTAAGAACTTCATTGACATATCTTTATATGCAAAGAACCATATGAAGTCTTACGGCTGGTCACTCCAATGAACTAGTTACCATAACTAGCATCCACGATTAACTTCGGATATCCCAATGTCTCCGGCCAGTGAGAATCAGCTACTTGGATACACCAAGGAGTATACCTCGTGCTAGTCTCGACAGATTTGATGGTGTCCTAATCAATCAATTCATCGACTAGGGATAATTTCGATACATCACAATTACACATGTAGAGATACTCACTAGTTGTGATGCAATCACAAATTCTCTCATGCTGTGAATCATATCATGGACATTTAGTAAATGAGTTTAAGATCTAATCAAATACATGAGAACATGTATACTCAAATAGTGAATCTTTATTTATCATATAAATGGTTCAAACATAAGGCGATTGCCTTAGGACATCTCTCATATATTACTAACAAACTCCCACTTGGCCTAATGTCAATCGCTACGGTATCCAATACCATAAGCTCTAACATGACCCTCAAACTCACTTTGATGTAATGCCTTAGTTAAAGGATCTGCTAAGTTCCTTTCAGTGGGAATCTTCTCGATTTGTATTTCCTTCCTACTTATGATCTCTCTGATCAAATGATAGCGACGAAGCACATGTTTGGATTATTGATGAGACCACATCAAGTTCAGAGATGAACTACTTGATCCAAGCCACTTCCTTTGCTGCTTCCAAAGCTGCAATGTATTCTGCCTTAGTGGCAGAATCCGCTATAGTGTCAAACTTGGAACCTTTCCAACTTATTGCATCTCCATTCCAGGTGAATACATACCCAGACTGAGACTTGGAATCATCCTTGTCTATCTGGAAGTTGACATCCATATACCCATGTATCACCATGTACCCTTCTCCATATATTAGGAACACATCCTTAATTCTTCTCAAGTACTTAAGGATCGTCTTAACAGCCGCCCAATAATCCATTCCTGGATCAGAATGGTATCTGCTCGTGACACTCAGAGCATACGATACATCGGGCCTCGTACATAACATAACATACATGATAGATCCTATTGCGGATGCATAGGGAATCTTACTCATGCAAATCCTCTCGTCTTCTGTGCGCGGACACATAGACTTCGAAAGGTGTATCCCATGCCTGATGGGTAGGAATCCTTTCTTGGATTCTGACATGCTAAACCTCTTTAACATTCGGTCTATATATGTAGGCTGCGAAAGACCAAGCAACTATTTCGATCTATCTCTATAGATCTTAATCCAGAGGATGTAGGTTGCTTCTCCCAGGTCTTTCATGGAGAATGTCTTGGATAACCAAATCTTAACTGACTGTAAGACTGAAACATCGTTTTCTATAAGTAATATGTCATCAACATACAATACTAGGAACACGACTGCACTCCCACTAACCTTCTTGTATACACAAGGTTCGTCTGGATTTTGTGAGAAATCAAACTTTTTGATTGTCTCATCAAAATAGATATTCCAGCTTATGGATGCTTGCTTCAGTCCATATATGGACTGTCGCAATTTGCATACCTGGGTTTTGTCAACCGATGTGAAACCCTCCAGCTGTATCATATACATGTCTTCGAGTAGGTTTCCATTAAGGAAAGCTATTTTTACATCCATCTGTCATATCTCATAATCATAATGAGCCGCTATGGCCAGGAGCATCCGAATGGATTTAAGCATAGCAATAGGTGAATAGGTTTCGTCATAATCAACACCTTGCTTTTGATGATATCCTTTTGCCACCAATCTGGCCTTATAAGTAATCACATTACCATCCATGTCAGTTTTCTTCTTGAAAACTCACTTGCACCCTATAGGCTTTATGCCTTCAGGTGGGTCAACCAAGTTCCAAACTTGGTTTTCATACATGGAATCCATTTTCGACTTCATGGCTTCAAACCACTTATCCCTTTCTGAACTTGTCAGAAATTCTTCATAACTAGTAGGCTCCTCATCATTAATGAGTAACACATCGTTCGATTCACTTACGAGAAATCCGTATCTCTCAGGAATATTGCGTGTTCTACCAGATCTACGAAGATGTGGTGTCACAATAGGTCCAGCCGATGGCTCATCACTATGAGTTATTGGCTGTTGTGCTTCACCAGGTATCTCATCAATGTCTATTTGAGTCTCTCGAGCCTCCTCAAGCTCGACGACACTCCCACTGGTTTCTTGCAAGAGAAACTCTTTCTCTAGAAACACAACATGCTTTGAAACAAACACCTTTTGTTCCACAGGATGATAGAATTGGTAACCCCTTGTTTCCTTAGGATATCCAATAAATAGACATTTATCAGACTTAGCATCCAATTTTTCTGATACAGTCCGCTTCACATAAGCAGGACAACCCCATATCTTCAAGTAAGATACATGAGGTTTCTTACTATTCCATATCTCATATGGAGTAGTTGAGACTACCTTGGTTGACATTCTGTTTAACAAGTAAACAGTTGTCTGAAGCGCATAGCCCCAAAAGGACTTGGGAAGATTTGCATGATTCATCATTGACCTGACCATGTCCAACAAGGTCCGGTTACGCCTGTTAGATACACCATTATGCTGTGGTGTATATGGAGGAGTCCATTGAGACAATATACCATTGTCTCTTAGATAATCTAGAAACTCATGACTTAAGTATTCACCACCTCGATCCGATCGAAATATTTTAATACTCTTATCATATTGTTTCTCTACTTCATTTTTGAATTCTTTGAACCTTTCAAAGGCTTCAGACTTATGTTTCATCAAGAACACATACCCAAACCGTGAGTGATCATCGGTGAAGGTAATGAAGTAGCTATTGCCTCCTAAAGCTTGAGTTGACATAGGTCCACATACATCAATATGTATTAGACCTAGCAACTCTCCCACTCGTTCACCTTTTCCTGTAAAAGGTAACATAGTCATCTTGCTTTTTAGCATGATTTGCATGTATCGTATGAATCCAATTCAAACGATTCTAGAATTCCACATCGGTGTAATTCGGACATGCATTTCTTGCTTGCATGGCCAAGACGACAATGCCACATGTAGGAGTCTAATTGATTATCCTTTTGAGCACACTTGTTGCTCGCTTCGATATTGAAAATGTCACTGGATATGTCCAACGTATAAATACCATTGCTTAAAGTTTCCGTCCCATAAAGAATATCATTCAAAGTTATGTAACAACAATTATTACTAAAAGTTAAATGGTACCCATTTCTATTTAAACAAGAAATAGAAATGATGTTCTTTATCAACGAAGGAATATAAAAGCAATTGTCCAGTTCTAAGACATGTCCTGTAGGGAGTTTCAATAAATATGTTCCGATGGGGAGTGCAGCAACCTTTGCTCCATTCCCAACATATAAATTTGACTCTCCCTTGACGAGTCTTCTTCTATTCCTTAGCCCATGTATGTCATTACATATATGTGAGCCACACCCAGTATCCAATACCCAAGTGTTTGAGGAAATAGAATGACAATCAATAACGAAGATATCTGAAGAAGATGGGGCATCCGATGCCTTATTCTTCTTCACGAACTCAAGATAAATCTTGCAATTTCTTTGCCAATGGCCCTCCTTGCCATAATGATGGTAAGTGCACTTTTGAGCTGGTTCAGTCTTTTTAGCCTTTTTCTTCCCCTTCTGCTATTCCTTTGACTTCCTCTTAGAACCTTTCTTCGAGGAATCAACTTACAACATCGTCCTTTGCTCATGCTTCACAGAAGACTCCACAGTCTTCAGCATGTTGAGTAGTACCACAGATGAACCTTCTTGCATCTCAGAGGTGAAGAGGAGCTTGGAGACTTCGAACCTTTCGAATCTCATTTGCTCATCAACCAACTCATAAAGATGAAAGACTATGGTATGAGCACCCATATGCTCATGCTGCTTCCGCAGCTCAGGTACCATCATGGCTAGCATGATGCAACTCGCCATTTCAGAATCAGTCACATGTTTCTAATAGGCCAACAATTGGTCTAGAGTTGCAGTGTCACTAGGACGGGCAGGAAGAGGCGCTTTGAGGACATACACTAGCTTTTCCGCCTTGAGAACAATTCTCAAGTTTCTAAGCCCGTCCAGGAATTTAGGCCCAGTCAATTTGTTTGAATCCAAAATAGTGCACAAATTCAAAGACGTCATGATCAATCGATTAATCTAGAAATACAAAACGAGCATATATGAGAAAATGATTTTAAAATGCATCAACATACATTTATAAATCCCATTCATTTTTTGAATTTCAAAAACCCCAAAATCAGTTCGGGAGATCGTAGGTCCATCTCCGAATGGGCTGATATCCAACATAGATATGAACAACCTTGGAGAGAGTCCAACAAGTCATTCATAACTACGATGGTAGGTATCAAATATACCGATTGCATATCACATATATGCAACTATCACAATGTACTATCAACTAATTGAATGTTCACACATACATCGGGTTGTTAACTCATTAACAAGTATGCATCATATGCATAGCACCCAACTTCATCTCCCTTCACATCGACCTTGGAGAGAGTCCAACAAGCCGATGCTCCAGGTTAAAGCCAACCCATTAATCGATAAATAGTTTTAATATGGTTAGAGCGCATTCAACCAATTAGCCCGGCTTGGAGAGAGTCCAACAACCAAAGCTAATGATTGACCTCTGACTCTTACCATATTAGTATTAAACTATTCCATGGTTTGAACATGTTCGGGTTCGAGCCGGGCTTGGAGAGAGTCCAACAACCCAAACAAGAAACGGAACTCTGGTTCTAACCATATTAATAGAAGGTGTAGGCTTTAATATTGAGTAAGGGTTTTTATGTCTCATCCTCTTTGCATGCAAATAATTATTATCTACATGGCATGTCATACATGTCATACATCTACATGTCATGACACCCATGACATAATGATATGCATCTAATGCAATTACATGACATATAATTATGACATGTACAAAATTTCCTTATATGTCATAACTATTTATGAAAATAAAATATGTTTGAGATTTGATTCTCCAAATCAAATCA
The DNA here is from genome assembly GCA_025175895.1 of Wurfbainia villosa. Taxonomy (NCBI): domain Eukaryota; kingdom Viridiplantae; phylum Streptophyta; class Magnoliopsida; order Zingiberales; family Zingiberaceae; genus Wurfbainia; species Wurfbainia villosa. The sequence continues at coordinate 53,067,988 of CM045998.1, read as the reverse complement.
TGATTAAATTAGGAAATAAATTTCCAAATCCAATCACGTATTTTATTTGTGGAAAGTGTTGATTATGGAAAGTCAATTTAGGAAATAAATTTCCTAAATCATCAAAACTACTTTTGGAAATAAAATATTTTAAGATTTGATTTCCTAAATCAAATCATGATTAAATTAGGAAACAAATTTCCAAATCTAATCAAATATTTTATTTATGGAAAATATCAATTTCCATAAATACTTCTAACTTTCCAAAAATAGAAGATTTCCATAAATACTTTTAGACTTTCCAAAATTAAAAATTTTCATAAATACTTCTAACTTTCCAAAAGTAGAAATTTTCCATAAATACCATTACGACTATCGCAAAATAATTTTATGATTATGTCGAAACAAAACCTGGGCTCTGATACCACAGTTGGGTTTCCGGCACCGCGGCGAGTGTGTGTTCGAACATGTTTCGTAAAAATGTGCACAGCGGAAGGAATAAAAATAATAAATTTAATTTATTACAATACACACACAACACGCATGCATAGTACAATATGTGTAGACATAATCATAGTTTCAAATTTTGCAATAAAAGAAAATTTATTCTACGTATACCTTACATATCACGTGTAGCGGAAAAGACATCAACCGGAGCGATCCTCGCTAAAATCACCTCTATCCGTATCCACGCCGAGTATCTTTGGGATGACTTCACAAAGTCATGAGCCTCGTCTTCGTATGAGTCACTTGCCTCGTGTCGAAGACGATGTGATCGAGAGAAGATCACAATCCGAATCAAAATTCGGATTCAAAATGAGTCCTCAAAAACTCGCTTCTCCGGAGAGGTATTCGCCAACTGTTTGACGAATCCTTCGTCCTCCACCTCTGAAGATTACCGGAGATCAAATCCCCGGTAAAGTAGCCACTGTCGGAGATCTAAATGTCGTCCAAACGACGCTCCGACACGAAATAAACAAGCTGTCCAGAAAACTGGACAGCTTTGGTGGAGGATTAGTGCCGGCCAAATAAGGAAGCTAGATGCTCACCTTGTCGCCGGAGAAAAGGAAGATCACCGGAGGGTCGCCGGCTAAAGCTTGGATGCCGGCAAGGATCTTGGATGGTGGCACAAGGGTGGGCAGCGGCTAGGGTATGGGCGCCGACCACAAGAGGAGAAGGAGAGGGTGGGCGGCAACTTTGGGGTTGCTTGGATTAGGTTTTCACAAAACTCTTAAGCCCTATTTTATAGAGAACAAATTCTCCTAATGGTTATCGGATCATAACCAAAAGCCCATTAACCCGCTCCATTAATTTAAGTTAAAATAAACCAAACCGATTTGGTCTATTTTAAGTTAAAACGAACCGAATCAACTTTGGTTCATTCATTTAAAACAAACCAAACCCCTTTGGTTTATTCTCCACCATTGGATTAGAACCAAACCAATTTGGTTCAACCATTATGTCTTCATAAGACATAGCCCATCCACGCTTCCATTGCGACTGAAACGATTTCATGCTCGCTCCTTGTTTGGTCCAACCAAACCTAGTTTCTCTCGGTCTAAGAATCTCATTCTCAAGCTCGTTTTAAATCCTTCAGATTACGCTCATTGTGCGTGTGACCAAATAGGTTCTCGGTTTATATTGGCCGTCTATAATTAACCATTAATTATAGAACGATAATGAGTGGACCCTAGTAGTACATCATGATCCCCAATTAACTGAAAAGATCAACGGTTGATCCAGAACTATTTCTGAAAATCCTTCAGCAACTACAATGAATCATGCCCCATTCCCTTCACTCATCTTATATCCACTTGGTTCAGAACATGGTCTATCGTGTCAGTCCCCACTAGGTTGACTACGTCACACCTAGCTCAAGTATTATTTCCTTGTCCTACGGATTCTAGTTACTGCACATGTATCCAAGAGTACCTTACTCTAAACATGTAATGCTTTGGCCAAAGACTTTAGTAACAATCTGATGAGAGGCCATGGGTATACATCTCCTTGCAAGGAGTGGTGAATCCTTTATAGGCTATTCAAACACCTTCGATCACTTCGACTTATATCCAATCTTCCCGGGTTCACATCTCCTCAGAGATGCTTGCTTAAGATGTCAAAGCAATAGTCTTCATGATCAAGATGACTAGAATACCGCAAGTCAAAAGGAACATCGCACTTAAGTTGCAGTAAGAACTTCATTGACATATCTTTATATGCAAAGAACCATATGAAGTCTTACGGCTGGTCACTCCAATGAACTAGTTACCATAACTAGCATCCACGATTAACTCCGGACATCACAATGTCTCCAGCCAGTGCGAATCAGCTGCTTGGATACACCAAGAAGTATACCTCGTGCTAGTCTCGACAAATTTGATGGTGTCCTAATCCATCAATTCATCGACTAGGGATAATTTTGATACATCACAATTACACATGTAGAGATACTCACTAGTTGTGATGCAATCACAAATTCTCTCATGCTGTGAATCGTATCGTGGACATTTAGTAAATGAGTTTAAGATCTAATCAAATACATGAGAACATGTATACTAAATAGTGAATCTTCATTTATCATATAAATGGTTCTAACATAAGGCGATTGCCTTAGGACATCTCTCATATATTACTAACAATCGCTCCATTGTTGTCACAATAGAGCTCTATGGGATCTGCTATGCTAGGAACCACCCCAAGCTCAGTAATGAACTTGATCCCCAAACTGCCTCCTTTGCTGCCTTAGATGCAGCGATATACTCGGCTTCTATTAATTAGCAACTATGTCCTGCTTCGAACTCTTCCAGCTCACAACGCCACCATTCAAGCAAAACACGAACCCTGACTGCGATCTATAATCATCCTGGTCAGTTTGAAAGCTGGCATCGCTGTAACCCTTTACAACTAGCTCCTCATTCCCTCCAAATATCAAGAAATATTCTTTATTCCTTCTCAAGTACTTAAGAATATTCTTGACTACTATCCAGTGGTGTTCACGTGGATTTGACTGGTATCTACTCGTCATGCTCAAAGCATACGAGACATCAGGACGAGTACATAGCATGACGTACATGATAGATCCTATAGCAGATGTATAAGGGATCTTATCCATGCGGTCTCTCTCCTCTCTAGAAGAGGGACTTTGAGTCTTTGAAAGACTCACACCATGTGACATTGGTAGAAGTCCCTTCTTAGAATTCTGCATGGTAAACCGTAGTAATACCGTGTCAATGTATGTACTCTGACTTAGGCTAAGCAATCTCTTAGATCTATCTCTATAGATCTTGATGCCTAGAATAGACTGCTTCACCTAAGTCCTTCATTGAGAAGCACGTCCCCAGCCAAGTCTTCATAGACTGTAGCGAAGGGATGTCATTCCCAATGAGTAGTATGACATCCACTACTGTGTTCCCATTAACCCTCTTGTAGACACAGGGTTCATCTTCATTCTTGATAAAACTAAACTGTTTGATCGCATCATCGAATCGAAGATTCCAGCTTCGAGAGGCTTGCTTTAGCCCATAAATGGACCTTTGCAACTTGCATACTTTCCCAGTATGTTGTGGATCTTCAAAACCCTCAGGTTGTGTCATGTACACATCCTCGAATAAGTTTCCATTCAAAAATGCAGTTTTGACATCCATATGTCAAATCTCATAATCGTGGTATGCTGCAATAGCAAGCATGATCCGAATGACCTTAAACATCGTCACTGGAGAAAAGGTTTCATCATAGTCAATACCATGAATTTGCTTGAAACCTTTAGCCACCAATCAACCCTTATAGGTATGCGTAAGTCCATCCATGTCAGTCTTTCTCCTAAAGACCCACTTACACCCAATGGGTTTGACCCCTTCAGGTGGATCAACCAAAGTCCATACTTGGTTGGTGTACATGGATTCCATCTCGGATCTCATGACCTCTAGCTATTTCTCAGAATCTGGGCTCATCATAGCTTCCTGATAGGAGGTAGGCTCATTCTCAATGAGCATAACGTCATCATGGTCAGACAAGAGAAATGAGTATCTCTCAGGTTGACGATGTACCCAATCAGACCTGCGAAGAGGTAGGTCTACCTGAACAAGTGGTTGTTCCACAACTCTTTGTGTAACAACCTCATCACCCACAACACTTTGTGGTTCCTGTTCAACCTCCATCAAGGCCTCAGTGCTATGTTCCTTATCTTGAATTTCTTCAAGATCGAACGTACTCCCATTAGTTTTTCTAGAAACAAAATCCCTTTCTAGAAAAACTCCAGTCTTTGCCACAAACACTTTGTGTTGACTGGGAATGTAGAAGTAATATCCCTTCGTGTCCTTGGGATATCCAACAAAATAGCACCTATCGGATTTGGGTCCTAGTTTGTCTGAGACTTGACGTCGAACATAAGCCTCACAACCCCAAATCCTCATGAAAGACATCTTGGGATTTCTCCTTGTCCATATCGTATATGGTGTCTTTATCACAACCTTGGATGGTACATAGTTAAGGGTAAAGGCTGCTATGTCTAGAGCATATCCCCAAAAGGATATAGGAAGATATGTGTGACTCATCATAGATCGTACCATATCGAATAGGGTATGATTCCTCCTTTCGGATACACCATTCCACTGTGGTGTTCCAGGAGGAGTGAGTTGGGATAGAATCCCACACTCAGCTAGATATCACGAAACTCATGACTAAGGTATTCACCACCTCGATCTTATCGAAGTATCTTAATACTATTTCCAAGCTAGTTTTGTACTTCATTCTTGAATTCTTTGAACATTTCAAAGGATTATGATTTATATGTCATGAGATACACATAACCATATCTACTGAAGTCATCAGTAAATGTAATGAAGTACCTGTAACCACCTCTAGCTGCAACATTGAAAGGGCCACATACATCACTATGTATAAGTCCTAACAATTCTGTTGCTCTTTCGCTGTGTCCACTAAAGGGAGTCTTGGCCATCTTGCCTAACAGGCAAGACTCGCATGTCCCATATGATTCAAAATCAAATGAGTCTAGCAGCCCATCCTTATGGAGATGAGATAAGCGACTCTCATTTATGTGACCTAAGCGACAATGCCAGAGATAGGTTTGGTTCAACTCATTTGAATTGAACCTTTTGGTACTTAGGTTATAGATGGGGCTCTCTAAATCTAGAAAGTAGAGTCCATTCATTAGAGGTGCACTACAATAGAACATATCATTTAAATAAACTGAATAACATTTGTTCTTTATTATAAATGTAAATCCTTTCTTGTCCAAACAAGAAACCGAAATTATGTTCTTAGTTAAAGCAGACACATAACAACATTCATCTAATTCTAGTACAAGTCTAGAGGGCAGAGATAGATCATAAGTTCCTACAGCAACAACAGCAACCCTTGCTCCATTGCCTACTCGTAGGTCCACCTCGCCCTTTGTCAATGCCCTGCTATTTCTCAGCGCCTGCACATTGGTACAAATGTGAGATGCACATCCAATATCTAATACCCATGATGAAGAAATAGATAGATTGACTTCTATAATATTTATACCTAAAGTAGAAGTCTCACTTCTCTTCTTCTTAAGATCTTCCAGGTAAGCTTTGCAGTTACGCTTCCAGTGTTCAGCTTCCTTGCAGTGGAAGCAAGCCCCTTCCTTGGCCACCCTACTTTGGGTTTAAGTTCTTTGCCTTTGCCCTTGGCTTGGGACTTTCCCTTACCTTTAGGCTTGCCCTTGCCTTTCTTCTTTTGCACCATCAAAATGGCGTCAGATTTTCCCTTCTTAAGGTTGAGCTCAGCAGTTCTCAACATGCTGAGCATCTCGGGCAGTGGCTTATCAATTTCATTCATATTGTAATTCATGATAAATTGATTGTAGCTTTGTGGCAAAGATTGCAAGATCAAGTCAGTGGACAGCTCTTGGCCAAGTGGGAATCCCAATCTCTGTAGGTTTTCTACGTACCCAATCATCTTGAGTACATATGGACCTACAGGAGTCCCATCTTGCATTTTGGACCCAAACAATGCCTTAGAGACTTCATATCTCTTGTGCCTTGCTTATCCTTGATATAGTCGATGAAGATGTTCAACCATATCATAAGCATTCATGAACTCTTGTTGCTTCTGAAGCTCAGAGTTCATGGTCGCGAGCATTAGACATGACACATCTAATGCATCATCTTGATGCTTCTTGTAAGCATCTTTGTCAGCTCGCGAGGCAGTGGCAGGAGGTGCCTCTGGAATGGGCTGCTCCAGGACGTACAATTTTCTTTCTTGGGTGAGAACGATTCTCAGGTTCTTGTACCAGTCCAAGAAATTTACTCCATTGAGCTTGTCCTTCTCAAGGACAGAATGAAGAGAGAGAGTGTTCGTGTTTATTGACATAGTAATCTACAACATACAATGCAGAGAATTAATATCATATTCCTTTTATCATTTAATTAGGCCTTTAATCAAATGATGCTCCCACTGAATTATAGGAATTTTGTAGAATCGAGTTATGGATGTGGTCAAACCACATTACTAGATTCATAAAAACTAGCTATAATTCTTGCGGGACAAGATCCACATCATACTAAGCCTTGAGTTAGCTTTGGCTAAATCGCCCAAGACTTAGTACAATCGGTGGGTAACACATTACCGATTACATCTCTATGCAACTCTTGTTTATAGGCTCAAGACCAACATTTACAAAATACCTTGAGTTAGCTTTGGCTAAATCGCCCAAGATTTAGTGTAAATGCGACCTTATCCTATCTTTCCAACGGTTGGAATATGCCTATGGTTCTACTCGATCCAATTGAGTTAACTAGTTTTACTCAATCTAATTGAGCTTACTCTAACCCAAGCCATGATAGGCGGGACCAAGATTGTCCCTCTGCACCCTACTAAGATAATATGCATTGCTCTGCTTTGGCAGATTCAACAACTACAAATGATCGAGGTAGTGATGGGTATCAAGGACTTGGTAGGCATTTTTCGAGTTGATTCGATTAAGATCTAATCTAATCGTAATGTGTATCATATACGCATCGAGGCATTTATTATCCTATACTAGCATGCATCACATACATACAAGCATTATTCTATCATGCATCATATACATACAAGAAAAATATCCTAGCATGCATCATATACATACAAGCATTATTCTACTAGCATGCATCACATAAATACAAGCATAACGAATGTATATATATCAACATATATACATATATATAAATTAATTGTGATTAGGTCATGGCCCTACTACGATCTTCTCAAGCCAATGAGAAGATCGGACGGTCAACCTAGGGTTAGCGTCTTCTCCAAGCGCCTCCTTTGACCGCCATGTGTCGTCGGCACCCTTCTCGTAACTCCGTCTAGAAGTGGACCTTCCACTGCTCCATTTTGTACATTACAAACATGAAACTCGAGTTACATTCCAGTCTAAAACTATTTACAACTAGAATTTATAAAAAGAAGAGGCACAACACGACGGTTGCATACCCCATACAACAAGCACAATCATAAAAACGGCACGCTGGCCGTATTATGAATTACAACACATTAACGTCCAATCATATTGGGGTTCTTGGGCCATGAACATCACAGAATTATACATAATTCTAAATTTTGTATTTTACAGAAAATTTCTATAATTTTCCTATTTTTTTTCAATTTTATGAGTCACCTTTCCGTAATGGTCCCGCTAAGCAGTTTCCGGGCGCGATCGCGGGACAAGGCCCCTTTCGGGGATAGGGGAAGCGCCCCTACTCGCAAAATAAACTTTGAGAGTGTCCCTACTACGATCTTACAGTGACTTAAGTCACTGTCCCAAAAACCTAAAGCGAGAACTCGCCGTTTCGGAGAGTTTTTCTCGATGGTTGATGCCTACAAGTGTCCCAACACTCGTTGCTTCGACTCTTCGAGAAAAATACCACAAAAAATGTTGGAAGATTGTTGGTGCAATCGTCCCAGGTAGACTCCCGATGGTATTTTGATGACAGACAAAACTCATGACATGGGATTGTCATGGGAAAGTCCAACATGGGGTTGGCATGGGAAGTCCAAAGCATTGCGGAGCCGTGCGCTCGGTGCTTGGCATGGGAAATCCAAAGCATTGCGGAGCCGTGCGCTCGGTGCTTGGTGAGAAATACATTGCGAAGCCGTGCGCTTGGTGCATTTGGGAAGTCTTGAGGACTTGGTAAGTTCACTAGGCTCGGGGTCCTTGAGTCGGTGAAGGATGGCATTGCGAAGCCGTGCGCTTGGTGCATCCGAGGGACCGCCGGACGGGGAGCGAAGGGAGTGAGCCCAAAGGAAGCATACTTCTAGGGCATGAGACGCGGGGATGGCGCTATGCCGCGCGGCGCGCGATCCGAGGGACGAGGCCGAGGGAAGAGAGCTCGGTGGGGAACTCCGTGTGGACTTGGCCAAGTAGCTAAGATCGATCCCGGAGGCTCAAACATGATAATGTTTGAGGTTTTAGCCGACGGCCGATCGCTAGGTCGAATAGGTTCGACGTTCGATCAACCGTAGATCGGGATCACCGACCGCCGAGGAGGGCAATGACCGATCGGAGGATGATCGATCGCCAAAGGACGGCAATGATCGATGACACCGACACGGGCAGAATGGAGTCGAGCTCGCCAAAGACTCGATCGATGGATGATCACGATCGATGGGTGCCATCACGATCGATGAGTGATCCGTTGGAAACTTGCTAACGTGATCTTGCCGCTTGTGAGACAACGGCTACGAGATCGATCGCCGATCCGATGGTCACGATCAATGATCGATGGGCGAAAACACTTGATGCAGTTATAAAAGGAGCACGAGTTGGAGGATTTCGCCAAGGCTTTTGGGTGAGACTTTGAAGAATTCTGTTGCATTCCGGACCTTCAGAGCAAGCAAAGCAAGCAAGCAAGCGATCAAAAGCAATCGGTGTAAAAGTTCTCTTTTGTATTGTCTTTGTATTTCTTGTTGTATTTCATTAATAGTGTAATAGCTTGTGAGAGGTTTCTCCACCTCAGGCGTGTTGTCGAAAAGGAGTGTTATAGTGTCGTGAGCATAACTAGAGCTCGAGGAGCTCACCCGTGGAGTAGGAACCATTCGGTTCCGAACCACGTATATCGTTGTGTTTTGTTTGTGTGTATTTATGTTTCTTGTCAGTATTATTATTGTTATTCCGCTGCGCTAACAAGAATTGTAGACAAGAACGAACAAAATACGACGAACAACGAATTAGGGCTATTCACCCCCCTCTAGCCGGCCAACCGATCTCCCAATAAGTGGTATCAGAGCCGAGGTCGCTCTTCAAGGACTAACCGCCGCGAGAGCACTACAAATGGCCGGCTTCATCCATCCACCAAAATTCGATGGAGATTTTTCTTGGTGGAGGAAACGGATGGAGGTATATCTCGAAACCAATTTTGATTATATGATTATTGTAGAAAATGGTTTTGAGATGCCTAGGGATAAAAACAACAAGCAAATTGAGAAGTCAAGGTGGACCCAAGACCAAATTAAGGACTTCAAGACAAATCTTGAGGTAATAAAATTACTTAGTGATTTATTACCTAACACTATTTGGTCTAGATTGGGTAACTATAGGGATGCTAAGGAATTATGCGAGAAAATAATGAAATTCCAAGAAAATTCCCAATCGGCACAAGTAGAGGAGAATGCCGAAGAAGAAGCACCCACAACATTTGAAGATGTTGATGATTTGGTGGAGACCTCCACCTCTAGCATTGAGGGGGAGGAAAGGCAATCTTCCATCCCGGAGCAAGAACAAGAAGCATCCACTTTCGGGAGAAGTGAAGATCATGAAGAGGCCTCCACCACCTCCCTAGGTAACTCAAGTGTAATTATTTTAAATAAAAAACACATAATATGCTTTGAGTGTAGGGAGAAAGGGCATTACAAGAGCAAATGCCCTAAATTGGCTAAGGAAAAGGCATCAAGACCGAAAGTCAACCCAAAGTCAAAGGATGCCGGTGTTCCCAAAATCAAGAGCAAAGAGCACATTGTGTGCTTCAAATGCAATCAAAAGGGACACTACCGAAGCCAATGCCCTAGGGGGAGGAAGAAAGGGCAAGAAGGTACAACTCATGTAGGGGGAGCTCCTAAAGCTAACCCTAAGGTAAATTTACTTAATGCACCTTTAATTCCTAAAGTTAAAAAGCATGCTAAAAATTATTTTAGTTCTCTTGCTATTATCAATGAAAAGCATGCTAAGAGAAATAATAAGGTATATTGTCTAGGTGCCAAACATGTTCATATAACTAAAGACAAACCTAGGACTCAAAACACTAGACCTATTTTACCTAAAGAGTCCATTAGGAGAGTTGAAAACCACTTGGGTATTAATCCCAAGAAATCTAGGCATATGCCTAAGAAGAAAAACAATTCCCCTAAATCTAATGAAAATTCAAAATTGAGGAAGTTGGAGTTAGAAAACCAAGCCTTAAGGTCAAGGCTTGAAAAATTGGAGAAGACCCTAGCATTAATATCAAATTCGGTTAAAGGGCCTAACATACAAAAATCAAAACCTAGAAAACAAGAAATGTCTAAGGGCAAGAAGGGTTTGGGTCACAAACCTATGTCCTACCATAATGTTCCATTTGATTATGGAACTATTTCTAGGTCTAGACAAACCAAGGCTAATAGGAAGTTATCCCTAAGTCTAGCCATGGTATGTGTTTAGTGGCCAAGGACTTAAGAAAAACCAAGAAAGCCACTAAGAAGGTCAATGGAGGAGTCACCTCTAGAGTTGACCCAAGTAAGACCCATTTGACTAAGGCTTCAAAGCCTAAAAGGGTCATTAGGAAGGTATCTAGGGAAGTTATCCCTAGGGAATACCTTGTTAACCCAAGGAGCTCCAATAGGTATTGGGTTCCTAAAAGCGTGATCGATTCACGCTAAATGGGTTAGGGTGTGTCAACCCTAGGTGGATGGGTAGTTAACCTAACCATAGTAGAGTTGACACATTAGGGTGTGCCAATATGCTTGAGAAGTTTAAAATGATTTAAATTGGCACAATTAGGTCTTAGAGGTATTGGTGTGCCATTTTGGGTTTTTGGCACACTAGGAGATGAATGGCTTTAAGGCAAAATTGGTTTAATCCCTAGAAATGGCAAATTGATTTTAACACTTAGGTATTCTAGACCTTAGTATATTTTTCTTGCCATGCTTTATTTGCCTTGCCATGTCATGACATCATTCTCATTTTTATTTATAAAAATGTCATGATCATGTTTAATGTTATTTTTAGATGTCATGTATGCTTAAGGTTCATTTACATGCCATGACATCATGATATTGGCATATGTTTTTATCTAAATCACATCTATGCCATAATCATCATGCATAATAAAATGAATTCAAGGACTATGGCACAATTTGATGGGAATCAAATAAATATTGCCTAGATATATGCATGAGACCAAGAAAAGAACAAACACCCACATCTCACTATGTTAATTGCCTTGAATGTGTTTTACAAATCTAGATATTAGTGAGATGTTTAGGAAAATGAAATTAAAGGTTTTGAAAACATTTTGAAAACATTTTGCAAAACCTTGGTGAAGACTATCTTGTGATAGCTATCACCATTGAATGGGATGATACAAAGAGGTCTCTTTATTGAAGCTTTTCTAAACTTTTGAACTTTGTATCAATCTCCTAATTTAATGGGTAAAATAATTTTCCAATAATTTTCACCCATAATGATTAGTATTATGCATACCAAATTTCAAGATTTATCTATGTATGTATATTTACTTATGGATTTGAAATTCATTTCAAATCTGAAAATTGATTATCGATCATATCGATCGCCAGCTGTATGCCACGATCGATGGTAAGCCCAGATAATTAGGCCCATGTTCAGCTAGGTTAAGGTCCCCTAACCACTCCTAACCTAGGATATGCTTGGGATAGCATTAGAGAGGTGGAAATCCATTGGATATGGATTAGGAGTTGGGTTGAGGTGAGTATCAATTTTAAGGTGGAAGAAAGTTCATTGTTGAACTTTGCCTTAATTTGATTGGTAAATGTTCCTATTGGCTTAGGGACTCTCCAAGGACATTGTTGGTGCAATGGTCAAGGGGGAGTAAGCCTCTAGGGGGAGGAATCCATCATGGGAGGATGGATTTGTATTTCCTCATGGGAGAAAATTGGGGTGCCTCTCTTTAAGTGATATGGGATCACTTGGAAGATTGTAGGCATGTGTTCCTCCAAGGGAGAGATTGTAAGATCTCATTGGGATATGAGACATTCATACCCTTGGGGAGGACCTTTTTGATGTAATGTCAAAAAGGGGGAGAAGTTACCAAGTTACCAATTAGGGTTCGTTGGAATTCTCATTGGGATATGAGAATTGCCAATATGGGAGAATTGGTAGACTTGAGATGGTAGTTTTGTCAATCATCAAAAAGGGGGAGATTGTTGGAAGATTGTTGGTGCAATCGTCCCAGGTAGACTCCCGATGGTATTTTGATGACAGACAAAACTCATGACATGGGATTGTCATGGGAAAGTCCAACATGGGGTTGGCATGGGAAGTCCAAAGCATTGCGGAGCCGTGCGCTCGGTGCTTGGCATGGGAAATCCAAAGCATTGCGGAGCCGTGCGCTCGGTGCTTGGTGAGAAATGCATTGCGAAGCCGTGCGCTTGGTGCATTTGGGAAGTCTTGAGGACTTGGTAAGTTCACTAGGCTCGGGGTCCTTGAGTCGGTGAAGGATGGCATTGCGAAGCCGTGCGCTTGGTGCATCCGAGGGACCGCCGGACGGGGAGCGAAGGGAGTGAGCCCAAAGGAAGCATACTTCTAGGGCATGAGACGCGAAGGATGGCGTTGCGAAGCCGTGCGCTTGGCGCATCCGAGGGACGTAGGCCGAGGGAAGAGAGCTTCGGTGGGGAACTCCGTGTGGACTTGGCCAAGTAGCTAAGACTGAATGTCGGAGGCTCAAACATGGTAATGTTTGAGGTTTTAGCCGACATCAATCGACTGGCATAGGTGCCAGTCGACTGCTCTAGGTCGAATAGGTTCGACCAGTGTTCGACTGAACCAGATCGCGATCGGCCGATTGCCGAGGAGGGTAGTCGATCGATGGGATGACTCGGCCGACCGCCAAGGGACTACGATCGATGACCGCATACATGGGCCGCGAGAATGGAGTCGAGCTCGCCAAAGACTGATCGATGGATGATCGATCGGTGATGGGTGCCATCGATCGGTCGATGAGTGATCCGTTGGAAACTTGCCAACGTGGATCTTGCTGCCAGGAGACAACGGCTACAGGATCAGTCGACTGATGGTCACGATCAGTCGACTGATGGGCGCGAAAACAGCTTGATGCAGGTTATAAAAGGAGCACGAGTTGGAGGATTTCGCCAAGGCTTTTTGGGTGACTTTGAAGGGGAATTGCTGTTGCATTCCAGACCTTCAAGAGCAAGCAAAAGCAAGCAACAAGAAAGCGATCAAAAGCAATCGGTGTAAAAGTTCTCTTTTGTATTGTCTTTGTATTTCTTGTTGTATTTCATTACTTAGTGTAATAGCTTGTGAGAGGTTTCTCCACCTCCGACGTGTTGTCGAAAAGGAGTGTTATAGTTAGTGCCGTGAGCATAACTAGAGCTCGAGGAGCTCACCCGTGGAGTAGGAACCATTCGGTTCCGAACCACGTATATCGTTGTGTTTTGTTTGTGTGTATTTATGTTTCTTGTCAGTATTATTATTGTTATTCCGCTGCGCTAACAAGAATTGTAGACAAGAACGAACAAAATACGACGAACAACGAATTAGGGCTATTCACCCCCCTCTAGCCGGCCAACCGATCTCCCAATAAAAAATTCTATAAAAAAGTAAATTTACAGAAACATAAAAATATTTAATTTTTATATCTAATACAAAAACTACAAAAACAAAACACATACATGCTTCGCACGTGGCTCTGATAATACTGTTGGACTTTCGAGGCGAAAACAAATAAAACTAACATGTATGTTTTTAATACCTTTAGATATACTCTAGATCTACATGATAAGAAATTACCCATGAAGCGATGCCCTTCGCTTATCCCGCTCGTCCAAAAGGATTGCCGGAACTCGAGAGTGTCAAGTGCACACTCCTCTATTGGTACCCACACAAGAAATAGGTGGAGAAAAGACAATCTTGAGTGTGATAGCACTCCTTGAAGGTCTCGGCAAAATGGAGGATTGAGAGAGAACTTGAGTGGAGCAAGGAAGAAGATGAAGTTACAACCAAATGAATCAATTCTCATCTAATGGAGTGGCCGACCACTTCAATACTTGGGGGGTTACATGCATGCATGTAACTCCAAGAGCCAATGGCTCTTGGTCTCCCTCATGAGGTGGCACCACATGATAAGTCAATGATGATGTGGCCGGCCCCCATGCCATGTCACCATGACATGACAATTGGTCAAGTCAAAATTGACCATTCATCTTCCCTCTCAAGTCAAGTCAAACTTGACCTCTTATCTCCCATGGTTGATCAAATCTAACCACTTGATTCAAGTCAATTTGATTTAATGAATCTCTATTCATTAATTTAAATTGACTAAATGAATCAAATCTAAATTAGACTCATTCAACACTTGAATCAACTTGAGTCTAACTCAATTAGTCTAATTTGGATTACTCTTAATCCAATTTGGTTCATCCCATGAACCTAATCCTCATTGTTCATCATATGAACCTAATCTCCACCTAATTGCCCTTTGTGTGTGACCCTATAGGTTATTGTAACATTGGTAATGTCCCTAAACAGATTTAGAAACATAAGCAATGAGCGGTATCTAGCAACACATAATTGCTACCCAAGTTACAAGAATGTTGAGCTCCAACATCACCTTTGTGACTACTAATTGTGACTCTCACAATATGTGACAATGTCCCTCTATACTTGATATCTAGATTGACCAATTGTGGCATAGACCGTGTCATCCTCGGTACAATCTATATCTTGAACTCCAAGTAGACTCAATCTAATCAAATGAGCTCAATATCTCATATTGATTCATTTGGGCATGGCCATGCACTTAGTGGTCTCACTCTATCAAGAATAACGATGTCACTCCCATCATATAGGAGGGATAGATCCCATCTACATCACTCACATCCCTCGGTATAATTTGTTACATACCTAGTAATCGCCATTATAGTCCACCCATTTACGGGTGACGTTTGACGAAGCCAAAGTATGTAACTCCTTATGTAGGGAACCATGGTGACTTCATGTCTAAGGACTAATAGTCATACTAATAGACACATGAGAAAGTATATGACACTCATATAATGATCCACGATACTTTCTCATGGTGGGTCATTCAATATACATTCTCTAATATATACCCATGTGTCAACTTGTTATCTCATATCCATGACTTGTGAGATCAAGTCATCGAGTTGACCTACATGCTAGTCTCTACGCATTAACATTGTCCCTGAATGTTAATACTTGACTAGGAATGATTAAGAGTAGTGTTCTCTATATCATCTCATTATTGATTCAACCAATCGATTGATATAGATAAGAACCTACTACTCAAGGAAATTATTATACTTAGTTATTAGGCACAAATACAAGTAAATATAATAATCATGCCTTTATAAATAGGAATATGATACAATAAAGTCCATACAACAATCATCACATGATTGGCTCTAGAGCTTTTACTAACACATGTATGCCATGCCATGTAGATAATAGTTATTTGCATGCAAAGAGGATGAGACATAAAAACCCTTACTCAATATTAAAGCCTACACCTTCCATTAATATGGTTAGAACCAGAGTTCCGTTTCTTATTTGGGTTGTTGGACTCTCTCCAAGCCCGGCTTGAACCCGAACATGTTCAAACCATGGAATAGTTTAATACTAATATGGTAAGAGTCAGAGGTTAATCGTTAGCTTTGGTTGTTAGACTCTCTCCAAGCCGGACTAATTGGTTAAATGTACTCTAACCATATTAAAACTATTTCTCAATTAATGGGTTGGCTTTAACCTGGAGCATTGGCTTGTTGGACTCTCTCCAAGGTCTATGTGAAGGGAGGTGAAGTTGGGTGTTATGCATATGATACATACTTGTTAATGTGTTAACAACCCGATGTATGTGTGAACATTCAATTAGTTGATAGCACATTGTGATAGTTGTATATATGTGATATGCAATCGGTATTTTTGATACCTACCATCGTAGGTATGAATGACTTGTTGGACTCTCTCCAAGGTTGTTCATATCTATGTTGGATATCAGCCCATTCGGAGATGGACCTATGATCTCCCGAAGTGATTTTGAGGTTTTTTTGAAATTCAAAAAATGAATGGGATTTATAAATGTATGTTGATGCATTTTAAAATCATTTTCTCATATATGCTCATTTTGTATTTCTAGATTAATCGATTGATCATGTCGCCTTTGAATTTGTGCACTATTTTGGATTCAAACAAATTGACTGGGCCTAACTTCTTGGACTGGCTTAGAAACTTGAGAATTGTTCTCAAGGCAAAAAAGCTAGCGTATGTCCTTGAAGAGCCTCTTCCCAACCGTCCTAGGGATGATGCAACTCCAGACTAATTGTTGGCCTATCAGAAACATGTGGCAGATTCTGAACTAGCGAGTTGCATCATGCTAGCTGCGATGGTACCTGAGCTGCAAAAGCAGCATGAGCATATGGATGCTAATACCATAGTCTTCCATCTTCATGATTTGTTTGATGAGCAAACGAGATCCGAAAGGTTCGAAGTCTCCAGGCTCCTCTTCACCTCTAAGATGCAAGAAGGTTCGTCTATAGTGCAGTTTGTGCTAAAGATGAATGGGTACATCGAGCGGTTGGCCACCCTCGGGTTTGTGATGGATCATGAATTAAGTATTGACTTAATTCTGCATTGTTTTCCCAAGAGTTTCTCATAATTTATGATGAACTATCGGATGAACAAATTAGAATCCACTATTCCTGAGCTCCTCAATATGCTGAAGACTATGGAGCCTTCTGTGAAGCATGAGGAGAAGGCGGTTCTGTTAGTTGATTCCTCAAAGAAAGGTTCTAAGAGGAAGGCAAAGGAATAGAAGAAAGGGAAGAACAAGAAGGCTAAGAAGGCAGAACCAGCACAAAAGGGCACTTGCCATCATTGTGGCAAGGAAGGCCACTGGCGAAGAAACTGCAAGATTTATCTTGAGTCCGTGAAGAAGAAGAAGGCATCTGATGCCCCATCCTCTTCAGGTATCTTCATTATTGATTGTCTAAGAGTATTAAAATACTTCGATCGGATCGAGGAGGTGAATACTTAAGTCAAGAGTTTCTAGATTATCTAAGAGACAATGGTATATTGTCTCAATGGACTCCGCCATATACACCATAGCATAATGGTGTATCTGAGAGGCGTAACCGGACCTTGTTGGACATGGTCAGGTCAATGATGAATCATGCAAATCTTCCCAAGTCCTTTTGGGGCTATGCGCTTCAGACAGCTGTTCACTTGTTAAACAGAATGCTAACCAAGGTAGTCTCAACTACTCCATATGAGATATGGAATAGTAAGAAACCTCATGTATCTTACTTGAAGATATGGGATTGTCCTGCTTATGTAAAGCAGACTGTATCAGACAATTTGGATACTAAGTCTGATAAATATCTATTTATTGGATACCCTAAGGAAACAAGGGGTTACCAATTCTATCATCTTGTGGAACAAAAGGTGTTTGTTTCAAGGCATGTTGTGTTTCTAGAGAAAGAGTTTCTCATGCAAGAAAACAGTGGGAGTGTCATCGAGCTTGAGGGGTCTTGAGAGACTCAAATAGACATTGATGAGATACCTGGTGAAGCACAACAGCCGAGAACTCATAGTGATGAGCAATCAGTTGGACCTATTAAAACACCACATCTTCGTAGATCTGGTAGAACACGCAATATTTCTGAGAGATATGAATTTTTCATAAGTGAATCGAATGACGTGTTACTCATTGATGATGAGGAGCCTACCAGTTATGAAGAAGTTCTGACAAGTTCAGAAAGGGATAAGTGGCTTGAAGCCATGAAGTCGGAAATGGATTCCATGTATGAAAACCAAGTTTGGAACTTTGTTGACCCACCTGAAGGCATAAAGCCTATAGGGTGCAAGTGGGTTTTCAAGAAGAAAACTGACATGGATGGTAATGTGATTACCTATAAGGCTAGATTGGTGGCGAAAGGATATCGTCAAAAATAAGGTGTTGATTATGACGAAACCTATTTGCCTGTTACTATGCTTAAATCCATTCGGATGCTCCTGGCCATAGCGTCTCATAATGATTATGAGATATGGCAGATGGATGTGAAAACAACTTTCCATAATGGAAACCTGCTCGAGGATGTGTATATGATACTGTAGCGGATTCTACCACCGAGGCAGAATACATTGCAGCTTCGGAAGCAGCAAAGGAAGCGATTTAGATCAAGAAGTTCATTTATGATCTTGGTGTGGTTCCAGCCATTGTTGAAGCAATACCGGTCTACTACGACAACAATGGAGCAATTGCACAGGCGAAAGAGTCAAGGTCTCATCAACGATCCAAACATGTGCTTCGCCGCTATCATCTGATCAGAGAGATCATTAGTAGGAAGGAAATACAAATTGAGAAAATCCCCACTGAAAGGAACTTAGCGGATCCTTTGACTAAGGCATTATCTCAAAGTAAGTTTGAGGGTCATGTTAGAGCCTATGGTATTGGATACCGTAGCGATTAGCATCAGGCCAAGTGGGAGTTTGTTAGTAATATGTGAGAGATGTCCTAAGGCAATCGCCTTATGTTAGAACCATTTATATGATAAATGAAGATTCACTATTTGAGTATGCATGTTCTTATGTATTTGATTAGATCTTAAACTCATTTACTGAATGTCCACGATACGATTCACAGCATGAGAGAATTTGTTATTAGATCACAACTAGTGAGTATCTCTACATGTGTAATTGTGATGTATCAAAATAATCCCTAGTTAATGAATTGATGAATTCAGACACTATCAAATCTGTCGAGACTAGCACGAGGTATACTCCTTGGTGTATCCAAGCTGCTGATTCTCACTGGTTGGAGACATTGTGATGTCTGGAGTTAATCGTGGATGCTAGTTATGGTAACTAGTTCATTGGAGTGACCAGCCGTAAGACTTCATATGGTTCTCTGCATATATAGATATGTCAATGAAGTTCTTACTGCAGCTTAAGTGCGATGTTCCTTTGACTTGCGGTATTCAAGTCATCTTGGTCAAGAAGACTTATGCTTTGACATCTTAAGCGAGCATCTCCAAGGAGATGTGGACCCGGGATGATTGGGTATAAGTCGATGTGATCGAAGGTGTTTGAATAGCCTATAAAGGATTCACCACTCCTTGCGAGGAGATGTATACCCATGGCCTCTCGTCGGATTGTTACTAAAGTCTTTGGCCAAAGCATTACATGTTTAGAGTAAGGTACTCTTGGATACATGTGAAGTAATTAGAATCTGTAGGACGAGGAAATGATACTTGGGCTAGGTGTGACGTAGTCAACCTAGTGGGGACTGACACTATAGACCATGTCCTGAACCAAGTGGGTATAAGATGAGTGAAAGGAATGAGGCACGACTCATTGTAGCTGCTGAAGGGTTTCAGAAATTGTTCTGGATCAACCGTTGATCTTTTCGGTTAATTGGGGATCATGATGTACTACTAGGTTCCACTCATGATCCTTCTATAATTAATGGTTAATTATAGACGGCCAACATAAATCGAGAACCTATTTGGTCACACGCACAACGAGCATAATCCGAAGGATTTAAAATGAGCTTGAGAATGAGATTCTCAGACCGAGAGAAACTAGGTTTGGTTGGACCAAACAAGGAGCGAGCATGAAATCGTTTCAGGCACAATGGAAGCATGGATGGGCTGTGTCTTATGAAGACATGATGGATGAACCAAATTGGTTTGGTTTTAATCCAATGGCGGAGAATGTTAGTAATATATGAGAGATGTCCTAAGGCAATCGCCTTATGTATGAACCATTTATATGATAAATGAAGATTCACTATTTGAGTATACATGTTTTATGTATTTGATTGGATCTTAAACTCATTTACTGAATGTCCACGATACGATTCACAGCACGAGAGAATTTGTGATTGGATCACAACTAGTGAGTATCTCTACATGTGTAATTGTGATGTATCGGAATTATCCCTAGTCGATGAATTGATGGATTTGGACACCATCAATTCTGTCGAGATTAGCACGAGGTATACTCCTTGGTGTATCCAAGCAGCTGATTCTCACTGGCTAGAGACATAGTGATGTCCGGAGTTAATCGTGGATGCTAGTTATGGTAACTAGTTCATTGGAGTGACCAGCCGTAAGACTTTATATGGTTCTCTGCATATATAGATATATCAATGAAGTTCTTACTGTGGCTTAAGTGCGATGTTCCTTTGACTTGCGGTATTCAAGTCATCTTGATCATGGAGACTTATGCTTTGACATCTTAAGCAAACATCTCCGAGGAGATGTGGACCCGGGATGATTGGGTATAAGTCGAAATGATCGAAGGTGTTTGAATAGCCTATAAATAATTCACCACTCCTTGCGAGGAGATGTATACCCATGACCTCTCGTCGGATTGTTACTAAAGTCTTTGGCCAAAGCATTACATGTTTAGAGTAAGGTACTCTTCGATACATGTGGAGTAACTAGAATTCGTAGGACGAGGAATTCATACTTGGGCTAGGTGTGACGTAGTCAGCCTAGTGGGGACTGACCCTATAGACCATGTCCTGAACCAAGTGGGTATAAGATGAGTGAAGGGAATGGGGCACGAATCATTCGAGCTGCTGAAGGGTTTCAGAAATAGTTCTGGATCAACCGTTGATCTTTTTGGTTAATTGGCGATCATGATGTACTACTAGGTGCCACTCATGATCGTTCTATAATTAATGGTTAATTATAGACGGCCAACATAAACCGAGAACCTATTTGGTCACACGCACAACGAGCGTAATCCAAAGGATTTAAAACGAGCTTGAGAATGAGATTCTTAGACCGAGAGAAACTAGGTTTGGTTGGACCAAACATAAAGCGAGCATAAAATCATTTCAGTCGCAATGGAAGCGTGGATGGGCTGAGTCTTATGAAGACATAATGGATGAACCAAATTGGTTTGGTTCTAATTCAATGGATGAGAATAAACCAAAGGGTTTGGTTTATTTTAAACGAATGAACCAAAAGTTTGTTCGGTTTGTTTTAACTTAAAATAAACCATCATGGTTTGGTTTATTTTAACTTATCTTAATGGAGCGGGTTAACGGGCCTAATGGTTATGATCCAATAACCATTAAGAGAATTAGTTCTCTATAAAAGAGGGCTTAATGGATAATTAAGCCCTAATTGGAAGAGCCCTAAACCTAGTTGCCGCCCAACCCCATTGAAGGAGTTGCCGCCCAAGCTCCTTGGCCGCCCAGCCCCTTGTGCCAGCGTCCAGCTCCTTGCCGGCGACCAAGCTTCAGCCGGTGATCCTCCGGCGACCCTCCGGTGATCTTACTAGGCCTCGGTGAAAAGGTGAGCACTTGGCTTCCTTGTTTTGGCCGGCGCCTACTCCTCCACCAAGCTATCCAGTTTTCTGGACAGCTTCTTCTCCTCTCGTCGGAGCGTCGTTTGGACGACGGTTAGAGCTCCGACAGCGGATAACTTACCGGGGATTCGATCTCCGGTAATCCTCTGAGGTGGAGGACGAAGGATTCGTCAATCGGTTGACGAATACCTCTCCGGAGAAGCGAGTTTTGAGGACTCGTTTTGGATCCGAATTTGGATTCAGATCGTGATCATCTCTCGATCACGTTGTCTTCAACACGAGGCTAGTAACCCGTACGAAGACGAAGCTCGGGGCTTAGCGAAGTCATCCCGAGGAACTCGGCATGGATACAGATAGAGACGATTCTAGCAAGGATCGTTCCGGTTGATGCCGTTCCCGCTACACGTCATATGAAAGGTATAACGTAGATAAATTTCCTTTTATTGCAAATTTAAATTTACGGTTATGTCTACACTTGTTGTAATATGCATGCGTGTGTTGTGTGTGTTGTAATAAATAGGAGTATTTATTATTTTATTGCTTCCGCTGTGTTCATGTTTACGAAACATGATCGAACACACACACGCCGCGGTGCCGGAAACCCAACAGTGGTATCAGAGCCCAGGTTGTGTTTCGACATAATCGTAAAAATCGTTTTGCGATAGTCATAATGTATTTCTGGAAATTTTCTAATTTTGGAAATTTAGAAGTATTTATGGAAATTTTTCAATTTTGGAAAGTCTAGAAGTATTTATGGAAATCTTCCACTTTTGGAAAGTTGGAAGTATTTATGGAAATTGATATTTTCCATAAATAAAATATTTGATTAGATTTTAGAAATTTGTTTCCTAATTTAATCATGATTTGATTTGGGAAATCAAATCTTAAAATATTTTATTTCCATAAGTAGTTTTAATGATTTAGGAAATTGGTTTCCTAAATAGATTTTCCTTAATCAAATAATTCCATGAATAAAATATGTGATTAGATTTGGAAATTTGTTTCCTAATTTAATTATGATTTGATTTGGAGAATCAAATCTTAAACATATTTTATTTCCATAAATAGTTATGACATATAAGGAAATATATACATGACATATTATGCCATGCGTGTCGTGACATGTAGATGTATGCCATGTATGCCATGCCATGTAGATAATAGTTATTTGCATGCAAAGAGGATGAGACATAAAACCCCTTAAACAATATTAAGGCCTACACCTTCCATTAATATGGTTAGAACCAGAGTTCCGTTTCTTGTTTGGGTTGTTGGACTCTCTCCAAGCCCGGCTCGAACCTGAATATGTTCAAACCATGGAATAGTTTAATACTAATATGGTAAGAGTCAGAGGTCAATCGTTAGCTTTGGTTGTTGGACTCTCTCCAAGCTGGGCTAATTGGTTGAATGCGCTCTAACCATATTAAAACTATGTCGATTAATGGGTTGGCTTTAACACGAGCATCGGCTTGTCTCTCCAAGGTCGATGTAAAGGGAGGTGAAGTTGGGTGCTATGCATATGATGCATACTTGTTAATGTGTTAACAACCCGATGTATGTGTGAACATTCAATTAGTTGATAGCACATTGTGATAGTTGCATATACGTGATATGCAATCGGTATAGTTGATACCTACCGTCGTAGTTATGAATGGCTTGTTGGACTCTCTCCAAGGTTGTTCATAACTATGATGGATATCAGCCCATTCGGAGATGGACCTATGATCTCTCGAAATGATTTTGGGGTTTTTGAAATTCGAAAAATGAATGGGATTTATAAATGTATATTGATGCATTTTAAAATCATCTTTCTCATATATGCTCATTTTGTATTTCTAAGATTGATCATGAAGTCTTTGAATTTGCGCACTATTTTGGATTTGAACAAACTGACTGGGCCTAACTTCCTGGACTGGCTTAGAAACCTGAGAATTATTCTCAAGGCGGAAAAGCTTGCATATGTCCTTGAAGCGCCTCTTCCCGCCCATCCTAGTGACAATGCAACTCTAGACCAATTGTTGGCCTATCAGAAACATGTGAGTGATTCTGAACAAATGAGTTGCATCATGCTAGCCACGATGGAACCCAAGCTACGAAAGCAGCATGAGCATATGGATGCTCATATCGTAGTCCTTCATCTTTGTGAGTTGGTTGATGAGCAAGTGAGATTGAAAGGTTTGAAGTCTCAGCTCCTCTTCACCTCGAGATGCTAGGAGGTTCATCGTAGTCTTGCTCGATATCTTTGAAAGGCGTGGAGTCTTAGAAGCATGGCGAGGGGCGGTCTTTGTTAGTTGATTCCTCGAAGAAAGGTTCTAAGAGGAAGTCAAAGGAACAGCAGAAGGGAAAGAAGAGAAGGGCTAAGAAGGTAGAACTATCACAAAAGGAAACTTGCCATCATTATGGCAAGGAGAGCCATTTGCGAAGAAAATGCAAGATTTATCTTGAGTCAGTGAAGAAGGATAAGGCATCGGATGCCCCATCTTCTTCAGAAATCTTCTTTATTGATTGTCATTCTATTTCCTCAGACACTTGGGTATTTGATACTGGGTGTGGCTCACATATATGTAATGACATACATGGGCTAAGGAATAGAAGAAGACTCGTCAAGGAGAGAGTCAAATTTACGTGTTGGGAATGGAGCAACGGTTGCTGCACTCGCCATCGGAACGTATTTGTTGGAACTCCCTGTAGGACTTGTCTTAGAACTGGACAATTGCTTTTATGTTCCTTCGTTGATAAAGAACATCATTTCTATTTCTTGTCTAAATAGAAATGGGTTCCATTTGACTTTTAGTAACAATTGTTGTTACATAACTTTGAATGGAGTTCTTTATGGGATTGGAACTTTAAGCAATGGTGTTTATACGTTGGACGTATCCAGTGACGATTTCAATATCGAAGCGAGCAACACGCGTGCTCGAAAGGATAATCAAATAGACTCCTATATGTGGCATTGTCGTCTTGGCCATATAAGCAAGAAACGCATGTCCGAATTACACCGATGTGGAATTCTGGAATCGTTTGAATTGGATTCATACGATACATGCGAATCATGCTTAAAAGGCAAGATGACTAAGTTACCTTTCTTGGAAAAGGTGAATAGTGGGAGAGTTACTAGGTCTAATACATCGATGTATGTGGACCTATGTCAACTCAAGCATTAGGAGGCTATAGCTACTTCATTACCTTCACCGATGATCACTCACGGTTTGGGTATGTGTTCTTGATGAAACACAAGTCTGAAGCCTTTGAAAGGTTCAAAGAATTCAGAAATGAAGTAGAGAAACAACCTGACAAGAGTATTAAAATACTTCGATCGGATCGAGGTGGTGAATACTTAAGTCAAGAGTTTCTTGATTATCTAAGAGACAATGGCATATTGTCTCAATGGACTCCGCCCTATACACCACAACATAATGGTGTATCTGAGAGGCGTATCTTAGGACCTTGTTGGACATGGTCAGGTCAATGATGAATCATGCAACTCTTCCCAAGTCCTTTTGGGGCTATGCACTTCAGACAGCTGTTTACTTGTTAAGCAGAATGTCTACCAAGGTAGTCTCAACTACTCCATATGAGATATGGAATAGTAAGAAACCTCATGTATCTTACTTGAAGATATGGGGTTGTCCTGCTTATGTGAAGCGGTATATGTCGGACAAATTGGATGTTAAGTCGATAAATGTCTATTTATTGGATACCCTAAGGAAACAAGGGGTTACCAATTCTATCATCTGTGGAACAAAGGTGTTTGTTTCAAGGCATCTTTGTGTTTCTAGAGAAAGAGTTTCTCTTGCAAGAAAATAGTGGGAGTGTGTCGAGCTTGAGGAGGCTCGAGAGACTCAAATAGAACATTAATGAGATACAGTGAAAGCCTGACAACTGTTAGTGATGAGCAATCAATTTGGACCTATTGTAACACCACATCTTCGTAGATCACGGTAGAACACGCAATATTCTGAGAGATATGGATTTTCGTAAGCGAATCGAGCGGCGTGTTACTCATTGATGATGAGGATCCTACAGTTATGAAGAAGTCTTGACAAGTTCGAGAAAGGGATAAGTGGCTTGGTGCCATGAAGTCGGAAATGGATTCCATGTATGAAAACCAAGTTTGGAACTTGGTTGACCCACTGAAGGATAAAGCCTATAGGGTGCAAGTGGGTTTTCAAGAAGAAAACCGACATGGATGGTAATGTGATTACCTATAAGGCTAGATTGGTGGCGAAAGGATATCGTCAAAAACAAGGTGTTGATTATGGCCGAAACCTATTACTTTGTAGCTATGCTTAAATCCATTCGGATGCTCTGGCCATAGCGGCTCATTATGATTATGAGATATGGCGGATGGATGTGAAAACGGCTTTCCTTAATGGAAACACCTTTCGAGGCGTGTATATGATATAGCACGAGGGTTTCACATCGGTTGATAAAACCAAGGTATGCAAATTGCGGCGGTCCATTTATGGATTGAAGCAAGCATCCGAGCTGGAATATCCGTTTTGATGAGACAATCAAAAGTTTGATTTCTCACAAAAATCGAGCGAACCTTGTGTGTACAAGAAGGTTAGTGGGAGTGCGATGTGTATTCCTAGTATTGTATGTCGATGACATACTACTTATAGGAAAGCGATGTTTCAATCTTACGATCGATGAAGGTTTGGTTATCGAAATTCTCCATGAAAGACCTGGGAGAAGCAACCTAAATCCTCGGGATTAAGATCTATAGAGATAGATCGAAACAGTTGCTTAGTCTTTCGCAGTCTACATATATAGACCGAGTGCTAAAGAGGTTTAGCATGTCGGAATCCAAGAAAGGTTTCCTACCCATCAGGCATGGGATACACCTTTCGAAGTCTATGTGTCCGCACACAGAAGACGAGAGGATTTGCATGAGTAAGATTCCCTATGCATCCGCAATAGGATCTATCATGTATGCTATGTTATGTACGAGGCCCGATGTATCGTATGCTCACGAGAGTCGAGCAGATACCATCGATCTAGGAATGGATTATTGGGTGGCTGTTAAGACGATCCTTAAGTACTTGAGAAGAACTAAGGATGTGTTCCTAATATATGGAGAAGGGTACATGGTGATACGTGGGTATACGGATGCCAGCTCCAGACAGACAAGGATGATTCCATGTCTTAGTCTGGGTATGTATTCACCTAGAATGGAGGCGCAATAAGTTGGAAAGGTTCCAAGCTTGACACTATAGCAGATTCTGCCACTAAGGCAGAATACGTTGCAGCTTTGGAAGCAGCAAAGGAAGCGGTTTGGATCAAGTAGTTCATCTATGAACTTGATGTAGTCTCATCAATGATCCAAACATGTGCTTCGCCGCTATCATCTAATCAGAGAGATCATCAGTAGGAACGAAATACAAATCGAGAAAATTTCCACTGAAAGGAACTTAACAGATCCTTTGACTAAGGCATTACCTCAAAGTAAGTTTGAGGGTCATGTTCGAGCTTATGGTATTGGATACCGTAGCGATTGGCATTAGGCCAAGTGGGAGTCTGTTAGTAATATATGAGAGATGTCCTAAGGCAATCGTCTTATGTATGAACCATTTATATGATAAATGAAGATTCACTATTTGAGTATACATGTTTTATGTATTTGATTGGATCTTAAACTCATTTACTGAATGTCCACGATACGATTCACAGCATGAGAGAATTTGTGATTGGATCACAACTAGTGAGTATCTCTACATTTGTAATTGTGATGTATCGGAATTATCCCTAGTCGATGAATTGATGGATTTGGACACCATCAATTCTGTCGAGATTAGCACGAGGTATACTCCTTGGTGTATCCAAGCAGCTGATTCTCACTGGCTAGAGACATAGTGATGTCCGGAGTTAATCGTGGATGCTAGTTATGGTAACTAGTTCATTGGAGTGACCAGCCGTAAGACTTCATATGGTTCTCTGCATATATAGATATGTCAATGAAGTTCTTACTGCAGCTTAAGTGCGATGTTCCTTTGACTTGCGGTATTCAAGTCATCTTGATCATGGAGACTTATGCTTTGACTTCTTAAGCAAACATCTCCGAGGAGATGTGGACCCGGGATGATTGGGTATAAGTCGAAATGATCGAAGGTGTTTGAATAGCCTATAAAGGATTCACCACTCCTTGCGAGGAGATGTATACCCATGGCCTCTCGTCGGATTGTTACTAAAGTCTTTGGCCAAAGCATTACATGTTTAGAGTAAGGTACTCTTCGATACATGTGGAGTAACTAGAATCTGTAGGACGAGGAAATCATACTTGGGCTAGGTGTGACGTAGTCAGCCTAGTGGGAACTAACACTATAGACCATGTCCTGAACCAAGTGGGTATAAGATGAGTGAAGGGAATGGGGCACGAATCATTCGAGCTGCTGAAGGGTTTCAGAAATAGTTCTGGATCAACCGTTGATCTTTTTGGTTAATTGGGGATCATGATGTACTATTAGGTGCCACTCATGATCGTTCTATAATTAATGGTTAATTATAGACGGCCAACATAAACCGAGAACCTATTTGGTCACACGCACAATGAGCGTAATCCAAAGGATTTAAAACGAGCTTGAGAATGAGATTCTCAGACCGAGAGAAACTAGGTTTGGTTGGACCAAACATAAAGCGAGCATGAAATCGTTTTAGTCGCAATGGAAGCGTGGATGGGCTGAGTCTTATGAAGACGTAATGGATGAACCAAAATGGTTTGGTTCTAATCCAATGGATGAGAATAAACCAAAGGGTTTGGTTTATTTTAAATGAATGAACCAAAAGTTGGTTCGGTTCGTTTTAACTTAAAATAAACCATCATGGTTTGGTTTATTTTAACTTATCTTAATGGAGCGGGTTAATGGGCCTAATGGTTATGATCCAATAACTATTAAGAGAATTAGTTCTCTATAAAAGAGGGCTTAATGGATAATTAAGCCCTAATTGGAAGAGCCCTAAACCTAGTTGCCGCCCAACCCCATTGAAGGAGTTGCCGCTCCTTGGCGCCCCTTGTGCCAGCGTCCAGCTCCTTGCCGGCGACCAAGCTTCAGCCAGTGATCCTCCGGCGACCCTCCGGTGATCTTCCTAGGCCTCGGTGAAAAGGTGAGCACTTGGCTTCCTTGTTTTGGCCGGCGCCTACTCCTCCACCAAGCTGTCCAGTTTTCTGGACAGCTTCTTCTCCTCTCGTCGGAGCGTCGTTTGGACGACGGTTAGAGCTCCGACAGCGGATAACTTACCGGGGATTCGATCTCCGGTAATCCTCTGAGGTGGAGGACGAAGGATTTGTCAATCGGTTGATGAATACCTCTCTGGAGAAGCGAGTTTTGAGGACTCGTTTTGGATCCGAATTTGGATTCGGATCGTGATCATCTCTCGATCACGTCGTCTTCAACACGAGGCTAGTAACCCGTACAAAGACGAAGCTCATGGCTTAGCGAAGTCATCCCGAGGAACTCGGCGTGGATACGGATAGAGACGATTCTAGCAAGGATCGTTCCGGTTGATGCCGTTCCCGCTACACGTCATACGAAAGGTATAACGTAGATAAATTTCCTTTTATTGCAAATTTAAATTTACGGTTATGTCTACACTTGTTGTAATATGCATGCGTGTGTTGTGTGTGTTGTAATAAATAGGAGTATTTATTATTTTTATTGCTTCCGCTGTGTTCATGTTTACGAAACATGATCGAACACACACACGCCGCGGTGCCGGAAACTCAACAGAGAATAAACCAAAGGGGTTTGGTTTGTTTTAAACGAATGAACCAAAGTTGGTTCGGTTCATTTTAACATAAAATAGACCAAATCGGTTTGATTTATTTTAACTTAAATTAATGGAGTGGGTTAACGGGTTTTGGTTATGAACCAATAACCATTAGGAGAATTTGTTCTCTATAAAATAGGGCTCAAGGGTTTAATGAGAGCCCTAATCCAAGTTGCCGCCCCTCCCTTTTCTCCTCTTATGGTCGGCGCCCATACCCTAGCCGCCGCCCACCCTTGTGCCGCTGTCCAAGTTCCTTGTCGATGTCCAAGCTTCAGCCAGCGATCCTCCGGCGACCCTACGGTGATCTTCCTTGGCTCCGGCGACAAGGTGAGCATCTAGCATCCTTATTTGGCCGGCGCTAATCCTCCACCAAAGCTGTCCAGTTTTCTGGACAGCTTGTTTATTTCATGTCGGAGTGTCGTTTGGACGACATTTGGAGCTCCGACAGTGGCTACTTTGTTGGAGATTTGATCTCCGGTAATCCTCATAGGTGGAGGATGAAGGATTCGTCAAACGGTTGGTGAATACCTCTCCGGAGAAGCGAGTTTTTGAGGACTCGTTTTGAATCCGAATTTTGATTCGGATTGTGATCTTCTCTCGATCACATCGTCTTCGACACAAGGCTAGTGACTCATATGAAGACGAGGCTCGTGACTTTGTGAAGTCATCCTGAAGATACTCGGCGTGGATACGGATAGAGGCGATTCTAGCGAGGATCACTCCGGTTGATGTCTTTCCCGCTATACGTGATACGTCAGGTATACGTAAAATAAATTTCCTTTTATTGTAAAATTTGAAATTACGATTATGTCTACACATGTTGTTCTATGCATGCGTGTGGTGTGTGTTGTAATAAATTAGATTTATTATTTTTATTTCTTCCACTGTGCACATGTTTACGAAACATGTTCGAACACACACTCGGCGCGGTGCCGGAAACCCAACAGGGATGTGTACTGAAAAGTATATCTTTTATATGAATATATTTATTTTTGAAATAAGAATCACATGATCATTGTTTGCATATTTATGTGTATGCATATTGTCTAATATATTACATTGTAGATAACATGGTGTGTAGTGTCACACGGGAGATCATGTTATCAGTTCCTTGTAAAGTATAAGTAAAGGCTCACAACCGAGATGATTTTGGACAAACCATTGGTATGGTTGTAGTGTGATTTGGTATTGGTTTGTCTTGACCATAGAATTATACTAGTATACTTTGTGTGTATTGAGCAGGACCGACTTAGAGGTGATTCGATTTATTGTTGACTACATAATTGAATCGGACCTCGGATATTATGGTGTACATGCTCTTAATCCCGATATAATAATGGGAACATGTACTCAGTATTTATTTCTTTGATTTACCAATGGGAGAGATTTATAGAGTAAATCGATAGGCTCAGTAAGTTGGGAAATGATATTATTTACATGGTGTGTCATTGATTATAGGAGGAAACTGTGTCCTATATATTTGGATGATGATGTCGCCTTGAGGAGCTCATAAAGTTCATCATGTACACCCTACAGGTGGACTTAGTCCGGCATGATGATAAGGTTGAGTGGTACTACTCATGGAGTTAGATGTTGATTAATTAATTGTTAGTAAATTAATTAATTAACGGACATTCGAGATCTTAAACACGGGGAGACATTTGTACAAATAATATATGGAGCCCATATTTATTTATGGGGTTGGTGAGGTAGATCAATGATAATCCTCTAGTGGAATGGATTATCATTAATGGATCAGACTTTATGTGGATTTGATCCATTGGGTGGCCAAGATCCAACTCCTCCTCATGGTCCCTATTGTAGCCTATTAAAACCCTCATGGAGCCTAGATCCGATGATGGAAAATAAAACTCTAGATCCAACGGTGGAGGTTAAATCTTTAGATTCAATGGTTGAGATTAAATCCCTAGATCCAACGGTTGAGATTAAATCTCTAGATCCGATGGTGGAGATTAAATCCCTAGATCCGACGGTTGAGATTAAATCCTTAGATCTGATGGTGGAGATTAAAAGGAGGCTTAAACCTAACTCTATAAATAAGGCTTAAGGGGTGGGAGGCAAGGACACACAAGGGAGATTAGGGTTTGGAGAAGCATTGGGCGGCTAGGGTTTGGAGAAGTCTTGGGCAGCAAGATTTCCTATCTTCCTAGGGTTTTGGCCAGCGCCCCACTTCTCCTTTCTCTTCTTGGCCGGCGTCCCAATCTTCTTCCTCTTCTCCTTGGCCGGTGGGAACAATGGTTAGGGTTTTTCCCTTGGAGCTCTTGGCCGACGCCCACTCCATCTTCTATTCCTTGGCTGGTGGCAACATCAAGTCTCTTGACTTGGCGGTTGGTCCTAGATAGGAGAAGAGTTTCGTTTCATTCTTCCTTTTGTTCGGAGCAAGCAAGGAAAGGAAGAACGTGTTCTAGGAGGCTTCAACTTTTGGAAGATCGTCGCCCACACGACGTCCAAAAGGAGGAAGGACATACAATAGAAGATCAAGAGGTATAATTCTTGTTTCTTATTCTATGCATGTTGTATATTTTGTATGTGGCTAATTTACTTGGACCTCGAAGACAAACACAAAAACCGGCGATCCGTACATCGTCTATTCCGTGGCTAATCGAAGAATATAGGTAGGTTGCTTGAACAATAAGTTTGTTCAAGTGACCACTCTAATCAAATATCACGACGATGGAATGGTTGCTTGGGTAATCCCTCTTTGTCTGGGATTAAATTTTTTAATCCAGGGACGTAGATGGGATCGCCATGCAGAAGCGACCGAGTTGAAGATGGAAGCGAAGTTTCCACCTTCAAGTGGTATCAGTGCTTCGGTTCCGCAAAACCTTCAAGATACTGGTAGTTTATAGGTATCTTTATCTAGAACGTTCTTAGATAGGATTAGAAGGTGTTGGTGCAATCGGCCTAGGTTGACTCGAGTTTGACTCGAGCAGTACCTTGATAGTATTTTGATGATAGAAAAAACTCATGACATGGGATTGTCATGGGAAAGTCCAACATGGGGTTGGCATGGAAAATCCAAGCATGGAGCTTGGTGTGGAAGTCCAAGGGGGAAGCCTTGGCATGGGAAAGTCTAAAGCATTGCGAAGCCGTGCGCTTGGTGCTTGGCATGGGAAATCCAAAGCATTGCGAAGCCGTGCGCTTGGTGCTTGGTGAGAAATGCATTGCGAAGCTGTGCGCTTGGTGCATTTGGGAAGTCTTGAGAACTTGGCAAGTTCACTAGGCTCGGGTCCTTGAGTCGGTGAAGGATGGCATTGCGAAGCCGTGTGCTTGGTGCATCCGAGGGACCGCCGGACGGGGAGCGAATGGAGTGAGCCCAAAGGGAAGCATACTTCTAGGGCATGAGACGCGAAGGATGGCATTGCGAAGCCGTGCGCTTGGCGCATCCGAGGGACGTAGGTCGAGGGAAGAGAGTTTCGGTGGGGAACTCCATGAGGGATAAGGTGGACTTGGCCAAGTGGCTAAGACTGAGTGTCGGACGCTCAAACAACTTTGTGTTTGAGGTTTTAGCCGACATCAGTCAGGATAGTGCCGATCATTGCTCGTCGTATGGGTTCGACCGGTGTTTGATGAACCAAATCTGGTGATCGATCATTGCCAAGGGAGGCGATCATTGTTGGGAAGAATCGATTCATTTGGGGATGGCGATCGATTGATGACCGTGCGCAGTACAAAATGGAGTCGAGCTCACCAAAACTCGACTGATGGTTGATCAGTCGACTGATGGGTGCCATCAGTCGATTGATGTGTGATATGTTGGAACTTAACCAACGTGGATCTGGCCGTTGTGAGACAACGGCTACGGGACCAGTCGACTGATGGTCACGATCAGTCGACTAATGGGCACGAAAACAGCTTGATGCAGGTTATAAATGGAGCTCGAGTTGGAGGATTTTGCAATGGTTTTTGTGGAGCTATTGGAGGGGAATTGCTGCTGCATTCCAGTCTTTCAAGAGCCAATCAAAGCAAGCAACAAACAAGTGATCAAAAGCAATCGGTGAAAAGTGTTTCTTTTGTATTGTATTTGTATTTGTATATTACTATTGTAATTGCTTGTGAGAGGTTTCTCCACCTCCGATGTGTAGTCGAGAAGGAGTTTGAGTATTGTCGTGTGCATCTCTAGAGCTCGTTGAGCTCTCCCCGTGGAGTAGGAACCCTAAGGTTCCGAACCACGTATATGCTTGCGTATTTGGTGTGCTTGTATTGTTGTTAGTATTATTCTTGTTTTATTGTTTCCGCTGCGCTAACAATAATCGTAGACAAGCAACGCAACGAGAACGAGAGAATTCCGACATCCAACGATTGAGGGCTATTCACCCCCCTCTAGCCGGCTGTTTCGATCCCCCAACAAGTGGTATCAGAGCAGAGGTCGCTCTTCAAGGACTAACTGCCGCGAGAGCACTATAAGATGACCGACTACAATCTCCAACCACCAAAATTCGAAGGAGATTTTCTATGGTGGAAAAGAAAAATGGAGGTATATCTAGAAATCGATTTTGATTTTATGCTAATTTTAGAAAACGGTTTCAAATTGCCTAGGGATGAAAGAAATAGGCAAATTGAGAAGTCAAGATGGACCCAAGACCAAATAAAGGACTTCAAGACAAATCTTGAGGTAATTAAATTGCTTGGTGATTTGTTACCTAATCATATTTGGTCTAGTTTGGGTGACTATAGGGATGCAAAGGAATTATGGGAGAGGATAATGAAATTTCAAGAAAGTTCCCAATCGGCACAAGTAGAGGAAGATGTCGTGGAAGAAAGCCCATCCACATTTGAAGATGTTGATGATTTGGTGGAGACTTCCACCTCTAGCATTGAGGGGGAGGAAAGGATTTCCACTCCGGAGCCAAGCCAAAATGAAGCATCTACCTCCGGAAGAAATGACCAAGAGGCTTCCACCAACTCCCTAGGTGACTCATGTATTATAATTAATCATAAAGATTATATTATTTGTTTTGAGTGTAGGGAGAAAGGGCATTACAAGAGCAAATGCCCAAAATTGGCTAAGGAAAAGACATCCACACCAAAAGTCAACCCAAAGTCAAAGGATGCCGGTGTTCCCAAAATTAAAAGCAAAGAGCACATTGTGTGCTTCAAATGCAACCAACGGGGACATTACCAAAGCCAATGCCCTAGGGGGAGGAAGAAAGGGCAAGAAGGTGTAATTCATGTAGGGGGAGCTTCCCAAGCTAACCCTGAGGTATATTTAAATAATGTACCTTTAATTCCTAAAGTCAAAAAGCATGCTAAAAATTATTTTAGTTCTCTTGCTATTATCAATGAAAAGCATGCTAAGAGAAATAATAAGGTGTATTGTGTAGGTGCCAAGCATGTTCATATAACTAAGGACAAACCTAGGACCCAAAACACTAGACCTATATTACCTAGGGAGTCCATTAGGAGAATCGAAAACCACCTAAGTGTCAACCCCAAGAAATCTAGACATATGCCTAAAAGGAAAAATAATTCCCAAAGAAAGAATGAAAATTCAAAATTGGGAAGATTAGAGGTGGAGAACCAAGCCTTGAGGTCAAGGCTAGAAAAATTGGAGAAGACCCTAGCTTTAATATCAAATTCGATTCAAGGGTCTAATGGCCAAAAGTCAAAACCTAGGAGACAAGAACGGTCTAAGGGCAAGGAAGGTTTGGGTAACAAACCTAAGCCCAAGAAGACTTATCATAATGTTCCATTTGATTATGGAACAATTTCTAGGTCTAGGAAAACCAAGGCTAATAGGGAAGTTATCCCTAAGTCTAGCCATGGTGTGTGCTTAGTGGCTAACACCTCAAAGAAATCAAATGTATCCACTAAGAAGGTCAATGGAGGAGTCACCTCTAGGTTTGACCCAAGTAAGACCCATTTGACTAAGGCTTCAAAGCCTAAAAGGGTCACTAGGAAGGTATCTAGGGAAGTTATCCCTAGGGAATACCTTGTTAACCCAAGGAGCTCCAATAGATATTGGGTTCCTAAGAGCGTGATTGATTCACGCTAAATGGGTTAGGGTGTGTCAACCCTAAGTGGATGGGTGGTTAACCTAGCCATTGTGAGTTGACACATTAGGGTGTGCCAATATGGTTTGAGAAGTTTAAAATGATTTAAATTGGCACAATTAGGTCATAGAAGTCATGGTGTGCCATTTTGGGTTTTTGGCACACTAAGGAGATGAATGGCATTAAGGCAAAATGTATTTAATCCCTAAAAATGGCAAATTGATTTTCACACTTAGGTATTCTATACCTTAGTATATTTTAGTTGCCATGATTTGTTTGCCTTACCATGTCATGACATCATTTTTATTTTTATCTCTAAAAATGTCATGATCATGTTTAGACTTATCCTTATATGTCATGTATGCTAAAACATCATTCACATGCCATGACATCATGATATTGGCATATGCTTTTACTTATATCATATCTATGCTATAATCATATCATGCATAGTTTAAAATGGAGTTAAGGACTATGGCACAACTTGAAGGGAATCAAATTAATGTTGCCTAGAAATATGCATGAGAACATAAACAAAACAAAATCCACATCTCACAAAAATTTGACTTGTATGTGTTTTACACATCTAGATATTGGTGAGATGTTTAGGAAAAAGGAAATAAAGGTTTGAAAAATATTTTGAAAACATTTTGAAAAATCTTGGTGAAGCCTATCTTTTGATAGCTATCACCATTGAATGAGATGATACAAAGAGGGCTTTTTATTGAAGCTTTTCTTAAATTTTGAACTTTGTATCAATCTCCTAGTTTAATGGGTAAAATAATTTTCTAATATTTTTCACCCATAATGTTTGTGATAAGTAGTATACATACCAAATTTCAAGATTTATCTACTTATGTATATTTACTGGAGGCGATCGATGAGTGTGTCAAATGACCGTTTCCGACGGATCGATCAAAATGCTGATTTCGGGTAAACCTTGTTGGTTAGGCCCATGTTCAGCTATGTTTTGGTCCCCTAACCACTCCTAACCCTAGGATATGCTTGGGAGAGCATTAGAGAGGGTGGAAATCCATTGGATATGGATTAGGAGTTGGGTTGAGGCTGAGTATCAATTTTAAGGTGGATGAGAGTTCATTGTTGAACTTTGCCTTAATTTTGTTTGGTTTAATGTTCCTATTGGCTTAAGGACACTCCAAGGACATTGTTGGTGCAATGGTCAAGGGGGAGCAAGTCTCTAGGGGGAGGTATCCATCATGGGAAGATGGATGTGTATTTCCTCATGGGAGGAAAATTGGGTTGCCTCTCTTTAAGTGATATGGGATCACTAGAAAGATTGTAGACATGTGTTCCTCCAAGGGAGAGATTGTAAGATCTCATTGGGATATGAGACATTCATACCCTTGGGGAGGACCTTTTTGATGTAATATCAAAAAGGGGGAGAAGTTACCAAGTTACCAATTAGAGTTCGTTGGAATTCTCATTGGGATATGAGAATTGCCAATATGGGAGAATTGGTAGACTTGAGATGGTAGTTTTGTCAATCATCAAAAAGGGGGAGATTGTTGGTGCAATCGGCCCAGGTTGACTCGAGTTTGACTCGAACAGTACCTTGATAGTATTTTGATGATAGACAAAACTCATGACATGGGATTGTCATGGGAAAGTCCAACATGAGGTTGGCATGGAAAATCCAAGCATGAAGCTTGGTGTGGAAGTCCAAGGGGGAAGCCTTGGCATGGGAAAGTCCAAAGCATTGCGAAGCCGTGCGCTTGGTGCTTGGCATGGGAAATCCAAAGCATTGCGAAGTCGTGTGCTTGGTGCTTGGTGAGAAATGCATTGAGAAGTCGTGCCCTTGGTGCATTTGGGAAGTCTTGAGAACTTGGCAAGTTCCCTAGGCTCGGGTCCTTGAGTCGGTGAAGGATGACATTGCGAAGCCGTGCGCTTGGTGCATCCGAGGGACCGCCGGACGAGGAGCGAATGGAGTGAGGGAAGCATACTTCTAGGGCATGAGACGCGAAGGATGGCGTTGCAAAGCCGTGCGCTTGGCGCATCCGAGGGACGTAGGCCGAGGGAAGAGAGCTTCGGTGGGGAACTCCATAAGGGATAAGGTTGACTTGGCCAAGTGGCTAAGACTGAGTGTCGGACGCTCAAACAACTTTGTGTTTGAGGTTTTAGCCACATCAGTCGACTGGCATAGGTGCCAGTCGACTGCTCTAGGTCGTATGGGTTCGACCAGTGTTCGATTGAACCAAGTCTGGCTGATCAGTCGACTGCCAAGGGAGGGCAGTCGACTGTTGGGAGAATCAGTCGACTGCCGAGGGATGGAAGTCGACTAATGACACTGTGCACGGGCACAAAATGGAGTCGAGCTCGCCAGCACTCGACTGATGGGTGCCATCAGTCGACTGATGTGTGATCCGTTGGAACTTAACCAACATGGATCTGGCCGTTGTGAGACAACAGCTACGGGACCAGTCGACTGATGTTCACGATCAGTCGACTTATGGGTGCGAAAATAGCTTGATGCAGGTTATAAATGGAGCTCGAGTTGGAGGATTTCGCAATGGTTTTTGTGGAGCTATTGGAGGGGAATTGCTGCTGCATTCCAGTCCTTCAAGAGCCAATCAAAGCAAGCAACAAACAAGTGATCAAAAGCAATCGGTGAAAAGTGTGTCTTTTGTATTGTATTTGTATTCTTGTTTGTATTTGTATATTACTGTTGTAATTGCTTGTGAGAGGTTTCTCCACCTCCGACGTGTAGTCGAGAAGTAGTTTGAGTATTGCCGTGTGCATCTCTAGA
The DNA here is from genome assembly GCA_025175895.1 of Wurfbainia villosa. Lineage (NCBI taxonomy): Eukaryota > Viridiplantae > Streptophyta > Magnoliopsida > Zingiberales > Zingiberaceae > Wurfbainia > Wurfbainia villosa. The sequence continues at coordinate 53,029,908 of CM045998.1, read as the reverse complement.
GCTCGTTGAGCTCGCCCCGTGGAGTAGGAACCCTAAGGTTCCGAACCACGTATATGCTTGTGTATTTGGTGTGCTTGTATTGTTGTTAGTATTATTCTTGTTTTATTGTTTCCGCTGCGCTAACAACAATCGTAGACAAGCAACGCAATGAGAACGAGCAAATTCCGACATCCAACAATTGAGGGCTATTCACCCCCCTCTAGCCGGCCGTTTCGATCCCCCAACCGAAGGGGTCCTATCGACTTATGGGTTGGTGATTTTCTTTCTCTACCATCAGGTGAGATAATGATCAACAACTAAGAAGTCAAGGATGCCCTTAGATTTATATGGACAGACCTTCGTTGTAGACATATCCTTATGGATGGTTAAATTGATGAAATGACGGTGTACTATGTCTCTCGGATGTGCATATAATCTGAGGGTATTCGGATATAGTTTGGATGAACTCCTAGGCTTACCACTGGATAGGCAAGTAGAATATGCAACTGGGGGTGATTTTGGGAATAGTTTCAACATTATAAACCTAATACCGGGAGATGATTTTATTGGTGACAATGTTGCTAACACTGTGAGAATTGGAAGAACCTAAGTTGTGATTTATCTGTCCCAATGTTTTTTATTGAGAAGATCTAGAACTCTGGGTTAAAAGAGAGATGAACTTTGGAGGTTATGCATTGATTATCGATGATTGGAATGCAGTAGTTGAGAATGAATATCCTTCATTATGGATAGATGATCTGTTTAGATCAGTTAAAGGACACCTGTGTATACTCTAGGGTTGATTATGACTAGTGTGTTGATATTATAATTACTTGGTGTCATACAATTATCATTGTTAGTGTAATGATTGATATATCATCAACGTAGAGTAAAAGGATGCAGGTGTGTAGAAGACGACATTTCATACTTGGTATAAATTTTAGGAGATGTTGATGATGATGTTACACTTATCAACGATTTAGTCATCCAGGGACTTGAGGAATTGAATAGTCTGGAAGCGATTGGACCAGTAGATGGTTGTCATTTTAGACGAGATGGTGTTGGATATATTCATAATCATAAGGGAAATTGTTGTTTCCCTAGATTGATTTGGTGTTTACCATAGATGGGGATAGGATGCTCTAGAGTTACTATACCACTGACTTATTGGACCAAGAAGGTGATGGAAATCACTTGGTCAGAAGCTTTGAAGCTAGGTTTCAGGGCCTAGACAGTGGCTGACTTTTGCATAAGGGTTAGTTAGTCCTTCCGTTGTGGATGGAAGGGTACTACACACAGATGCATCATTTCAGGGATTTGAGCGGTTTCGATACAGTTGATTGAGATGTATTTTATGAGTACGCCAGTAGGGGAACTACGAGATGAGTTGTCATACATATGACAGAGACTTAGTGGTTATTATCTTGTTTAGTAAAGGTATAGAGCAGGAGTGCTCATGGAGTTTTGACTAGCGTTTGGGTAGCTACTATAGAGTTGCTAGAACACCGATAGTTGCGACAAGGGAGGTTGGTAAGTATAGTCTCCCAGTCACTTACAGTACATGTGGTGGAGTAAATTTTGGAACAGTTGATTGGTTTCTCTTGTGAGAAAGCAATTATCCGTCTCCGAAGAGAATAATGGGTTATAGAGTTGTATTTCGATTTAGGAAGAGTTGTTTTAGGAGACTCTTTATTCGAGATTGGTGATTTATTTAGAGTGGATCCAAAAATAGTGAGTGATGGAATGTTCTTGGTGGTAGAACGACATGTGGAACCTGGTTGAGTTCGTAGCTTGATGTTGGTGTGCCAACATGTAAAGGTGGAACATTAGTGACCAGTAGGGTTATATACCGAGATAGAAGTGGTAGCCTAGTACGATGGACTGTGTTGAGAGATTATCTGGAATTCGATAAGGATTTGATGCCATTTGGGTAATCGGTGATCGATTAGTAAAGTCCGCTCATTTCCTTCCAAGCCATAAGATGGACTTCGTTGGATCGCATGATGAAATTATATCCATGGAGTATCCTTGAGTATCATTTATGATAGTGATTCATGATTCATGTTACGATTCTAGAAAAGTCTCTAACAGGTCATGGATATAGAGCTCCACTCTGGTATAGTTATTTACCTCTTAATAGGTTGATTGAGAGTGTATATAAGAGCTGGAATGTAATATTCGAGCTCAGTACCCCCACTTAGTCACTTGAGGTGTGTGACTTTTCTTCGGATACTTGAGATGGTTATTGTAACATCTCGTACTCGTACATGAGTCAGAAATTTGGGGACCAAATTTTTATAAGTGGGGTAGAATGTAAGATACGGATTTTTTTTTAATATAATGGATTAACCTCTTTAAGAAACTAATTAGGTTTAATTAGTGGCTAGGTTTGATTGGGTTAATTAGGGGTTGAACCGGTTGGGATTGAACCAAGACGTGAACAACATTTAAAAGCATTGAGTAACCCGGATGAGCCGCATACCTTCATCTCGCGATCACCTCTTCTTCCTCTCCTCATCGCGATCGATGGTTTCTCCATCTATTCTTCCTTCGTGAGTCGGCAATTGCTGCTGCCGACGGTGGAAGATTCGACCGTTGGGAGAGGCATCGTGTAGCTGGAATCGGTGGGAGGCTGATTTGGGAGCTGAGAGTGCTGCGGCGGAGAGCGGCTGTGAGAGAGGGATCTCGCCGTCGATCATCGTCGGAGCTAGGTAAGGGGCCGATTTCCTTCTTCCTTGAGCTGGGAGTTGAGATCATGTTGTGGGCTTCTTATATTAGCTTCAATCGATGGTTTTTGGACAGTGTGTGAGCTTGGATTGCTCCGTTGAACAAGGGAGGTGGCTGCCGGTGGAAATTTGGGCCGGTAAGCTTTGACTTCCCTTTTCTTGTCATTGGTATTTGTTGCCTTCTGTGGGGTGTCAATGAATTTGGGATCTGATGAGTTTTTGTCAATGGATCGGTGATGTAGGTGTTGTTAGGTTTACTATCATCGATCCAGTGAGGTTGGAGCTGTGGATCCTGCTTGAGGTAAGGATGGGATCTGATGAGTTTGCTGTCGATGGATCGGTGGTGAGCTTGGATTGTTCTGAGTGTTGAGATTATGTTTAGATGATTGGATAATTATTTGTGTTTTGTTTAGATCTAATTACTTTAATTGATATTTTGGATGTTGGTGATCTATTGTGGATTGAGTTTGGTGAATCGACCAAGGGTGAATGTAGATCGGGGTTACAAGAGGTGTGTGCCGAAGAGTTAACTCATATTCAAGGAAAGAACGTGGATATAGAAATGTAGTAGTTAACCTGTATATTTGTTGGGTTTTAGAACTTAACTGTAGTTTTCCATTATATGCAGGTTTGGGATATAAGGCAGGTTCCCGGGCTTGAGGACTATTGTTACAAGATTCGTATCAGGTGGGTAATATCAACCCTGGTCAGGTAGTTTTGATCTGAATCTGGTGCATGAATTTGGATTTATACTGAATTCTTTTACCTTGACTCCACTCTTATTTTATCATGTGCTTGTACTTAGCCTTGACCTTTGAGATATTGTTGTTAGTTCATCGTTCATTTATCATGGATATGAATTACAAATCCTATTGTGTGTTAGCTGATAGATGTTCAGTTAAGTACATATGATTAGGGTTACCATTCTGAACTCAGATTGGGTTATCGGGTCACATCACTAGGGTTAGGTGATGGATCAGATTATGGAGTCGATTGTTGTATCGTACACATATTAGTTGTGTATCTAAGGTGGATCTAGTCACTTGTGCATAGATAAGTGTGTGGTTGTCAGTATGTGGCTAGGGACTGGAGGTCCTAGCGTGATGGTATATCCATTATGGATCGTGTGCCTGTGTATGGTTATATGGACGATCGATAGTATCTCGCTACGGACTGGAGTTCTTAGTATGGTTGACTGTCATATGTGTATGACTCTTTGTGTGATAGAGAGAGAGTCTTGTGGATTAGTAGTCCTTACATAGTTCACTTTTGGTTAACCAGGACTCCCCGTGGGATAGGGAGTGTTGCGAAGATACGTGTATGGAGCTATGCATCATTACATTGCATTCATGCTGACGATTTGGTCTCCCTTGTGGTTGAGAGGGTCGTCAGTCATCCTGCCTCCTCGACCACTCGGGGTAGTGGTAGCTGGGTTGAGGGCAGAGCATTGGATGTGCCACGCTCGACCACTATAGACGGTGGTAGCTGGAGATGAGCACCTGGCCACTGTGCAGAGTGGTGTTAGCACTCGCCCACTATAGACTATGGTTGTGTGATGTGCAGTTGTCCTGTGTGCGGAGCTCGTCTACTCATGGGTAGTGACGGAGCGACTAGCAGCCAGGACCCCCATGGAGTAATTAGCTCTTTATGCTTATATGCTACTCATTCATACTAACCAACTCGGCCACTCGAGAGTAGTGGTAGTTGGAGTCGGGCTAGTCGTCATGTCGTGCCACCCAGGCTATACTGGGGTCGTGGTTGGATGGGTCCATAGACATGGCCATGCATATGCATTGCTGATATATATATGTATGCATGTATTCGATATATGTTTTACATATGCCTATGAGATGCTACATTTGTTTGCTGCATATGTTTGTACAGCATGATACATGTCATTTGCATATTATATACTGCTGTGTTGAGCATGATATATGTGTTGTTCCAGACTATTGTATGCATTTAATTAACGTCATGTCATAGTGTAGTATGGGTCGGGTTGTTATTACATGTGATTATATACTGTTCATATGTTTGAGTGTTGGTCGGATATGGGATTGATCTGTTATGTTATTGTATACCTGTTCAGGATGATATAGCTTATGGTGTTGTAGACCGTCAGGTACGTTAGTACATTATTTCATGTTTAGTTGATCAGTTTAGTATATACATTGAGTATGACTATACTGTGGTTACTTGTTAGTACATTTAGGATTGTATGTCTATTGGACTCATTCTGTATACCTGTAGATCTTCACATGTATACTTGTAGATCTTTATATCCCTATATATTGTTAATGCACTTTCTATATATTACCCCTGAGTTTATACTCACCACCATGGACCCTAGGTTTCCTGTCGCCCAGGTAATAGGTATAAGATTCCTTGGATGTTCGGAGCTCCGCTAGCTGATCCCATCTCACACCGAATGCCTGGATATTATTTTTGTATTGTACTCTGGTAGATTGTTGTTTTGGGATTTCATCCTATATCATTTCCGTAGTTATGGTTACGGATGTGTTGTATGTATTTGACTTTTGATGTGGTTTCTATTATGATTCTTGTTGTGTCAAAGTCACTCCGGAGTCCACAGTTAAGTCTTTGTATCTTTTGTCAGTATATTCTGCTGTGCTTTATGGATTATGTCCATATATATATGTTATATGATTGTGGCCGATAAGGTTTATGTATATAAGGGAATTATATCACGTACAGAGGAGATGTTGTCCGATTATTTTTGGCTCGGCATACTCTCGAGGCGTGACACAAAAGGAAAAAGAATGTCACTATGACTAACTTGAGTCAAAAGTTATTTTTTGAAAAATAGAAAAGTCAGAGACACCCAGGAGAAGAAGGGTGATGTCAACGTGGGACTGATGATTTTTTGGCGTTCATTCTGCTTTGAATGGTGATGTTATGATATTTTACCTATCACAAAGAGTCATTTTTTAATGAGAAGAGGTACATTTTCTCATTTTCCAAAATCAAAATTATATTTCTGAAGAATGAGGTTACATTCATTACTTCTTAAGATCAAAAGAGAAAATACACTTTAGTAAAATGAGAACTAGGGGGCTTCATGGATAACTCTCTCTGGACGCAGAGCAAGAGCCATGCGACGACCTAACTCCGTGATAAGCTGCTAGACATGAGACCGGTAGGTGAGCCTGAGTCTCGATCTCTCACATGGGGCTCGTAGGTTCACTGCCAATTTTTGGCGTAGGGAGAAGTTGCAGGTCGAAGACAACTGTAGTCGACTTTCAGATCTCTCACTAAATCTTCTAGTTCCTGTATGCGCCGCTGGTCTGTCGAAAGGGGCTTAGGAGAGAGAGATGTGCTTGCTTGCTCTGAAGGGTCCACCATTTAAAAGGTAGAAGAATGAAGGAGTATATGAGCAAAAGACATTGCTGAAAGTTTTTATAGAGGAGAAGGAAGTATTAATTCGTCTTCTTGGAAAAAAAAGGAAAGTAAAGGCTGATAAGAGGGGAAGATGAGGGGGTAGTGTTGGAGGTAGTTGATGCATTAATGACGAGATGACCGATGATATCCTACAGAAGAAGTAGATATTTGTCGAGTATAATTCAATCGTGGTATGATGGTCTTCTTGTGATATGATGCACGCGAACACGACCTCAAATCTCGCGATGGAGACCATCGAGGACTCGAAGCACACGCTCGTACTCAACGCCTGCAAGTGCACGGACGACGTCAAGTAAAAAAAAATTTATCGATCCCACAGAGAATGAGATTCTAGTACTGATCTATTCGGTGGACATTATTGTTCAGAAGTCAAATCTAATAGTTGTGATTGCGAGGGTTGTCGCCTGTCCTAACTCAATACGGTGTCACACGGAAGAAGAAAAGGCTTGTTGTGAGTCTTTGGAAGGGATCCTAGGATTTCGATTTCGCTTGTGTGTCGGAAAACATGTTGTCAATTGGGTTTCGTCTAGGGTTCTAGCTACGGTTTTGTGGAAAGGACATCATACACTCCGTCGATGAGCCTTCGCATCTATTGGAAGCTACCTCAGCCAATACCAGGTCGACCCCTGGACTTAGGATGGGATAGTCGGTACGAGGATGCGGAATCGATCCCAGCTGATGGTAGGAAACTTCGCTTCCACTTCAACTCGGTCGCTTTTTCAAGGCGATCCCTTCTACGTCCCTGGATAAAAAAAATTTATCCTTGACAAGAGGGATTACCCAAGCAACCGTGTCATCATCGTGCTATTCGATTAGAGTAGTCACTTGAACAAACTTGTTGTTTAAGTAACCAACCTCTATTCTACTAATAGCCGCGGAATAGACGATGTACAAATCGTCAGCTTTTATGTTTATGTTCGGGGTCCAAGTTATATTAGCCACAAAACAGAATATATCATGCATATATAATTGAAAAACAATTACAAACATGTTACATATGAAGATAGATAAGTGATATACCTCTCGATCTTCTATTGTATGACCTTCCTGTTAGGACCCTTGGAATGGCTAGAGGGGGGGGGGTGATTAGCCTTTCTTTCTTTCTACAAAAATGTTAGCGGAAGCAATACAAATATAAGCACAAACAAAAACAAGAAACAAAGCTAACACCCGATGTAACGTGGTTCGGAGATGACGCTCCTACTCCACGGCAATCCGTAAGGTGGATTAGCCCTAACCAATCTTCACTAGAACCTCCTTTGGATGAACCAAGGTGGAGAACCCTTATCTTACAATGCACTCCTCTTCTTTACAATGATGGATGATTAAGAATAAGAGAAGAGGAGGTTTTGAATTGCTAAAAACACTTGGAAAGCTTGGTGAGCACGTAGGTGTAGTTGGGAGCAAGAGCACTAGCTTCACCAAGCTCCCCATGGCCCCTTTTTATAGAAGAGGGGCTGTTTTTCCCGTTGGGCGTCGATCAGTCGACTGATGCATACCATCGATCATTGCCGCCTCGGCCAAAGCGATCTCCGCGAGATTCGTAGAGCAATTTCCAACGGCGGTGATCGGTCGGATCCCTCCATCGATCGATCGGATGGGGTGATCGATTAGTGATCAAAGGCGCGAGTGAGGCGCTTTCTAGTGGCAATATTTCCCTTGATCCGATCGGATGATGCCCTTAGCGGTCGGATCGATCGAGATATCGATCTACTCGATCAAGCGATCGATGTAATTCACACTTGATTTTATACCCTAGACCTAGACTCAACCTTCTAGCTCCTCATTAAGCCTTGCGCCTTCAGGATCTCTCCGAGTCCGCGACTTGTTCATCCTTTACGCTTTGCTTCCAAGAGCTTCCTTCTGTTTCGTCATGTCTTGGGTTGCCAAATGCTTGGACTTTACGCCACCAAGATTACAAGCTTGGACTTATGCTGCCAAGACTTTACTTTGGACTTCCTTTGCCAAGGTTCACTTGGACTTTATGCTGCCAAGACTACAAGCTTGGTCTTATGCCGCCAAGTCCATCCCTTGGACTTCCTTTGCCAAGATCATACTTGGACTTCCTTTTACCAAGTCTTCATCCTTGGATTTCCCTGTCACTTAAACACATTCGTAATTAGATCACAAGATATTGCCTAACTTAAATGATTATCCAAACATCAAAACATATAAATGCTTGGAGCATTATTGCACCAACAATCTCCCCCTTTTTGATGTTTGACAATCATTTAAGTTAGGTCTTTAAAGATACACACATAATCATCTAACTTAAGCATTCCTTCTCCCCCTTTGACATACATCAAAAAGAGAAGGATGAAAGAATTAAGAGTGTTGGATCTTGGACTAAGGTATTAGATTGAAATTAAGCTCCCCCTAAATCCAAGATAGGATGTAAATTACATTTGAAGCAAAGCATAATCTAAAATTCAAAAGTTAAATCCTAACTTTGCACCTACAATGGTTTTGGAGATAAAAGGATAGAATTTATTGAAACTCCCCCTAAACCACTGTATTAAGCAGTCCTAAAACTTGTTTATACGCAATATTATCATACTAGAGTGTTAGGACATCAAAAATACACCAAATATCAGAAAATGGAGCTTATTATCAGAAAACCCAGTGTATCAGTCGGTAGTATACGAACGATCATTGCTATGCACAATCGAAATTTCAGCCTTTTCAGCCCATTTTCAAAAATGCGGTAGAAATTCCATAAATCTCAAAAAATCACGAAATTTTGCGTACACATTTCTGAAATCATACTTTATTAAGGAAAAATAATTTGAAAAATATATGTTTTCCAGATTTCAAGATTGATACAAATTTAGAAACTTACAAAAGTTCTAAAGAATTTTCAAACTTTGTATCACTTTTGTGATTCACTTGAAAACTCTTTTCCAAAATATAATGAACATAGTTTAAAATATATATGATTTGGAATTTCCAACCATGTTCTTAGAGCTATGTACTCATTACTTGAATACAAGCCTTCCCAATGGTTGGTCCATAAGGTATTTATGTCTCTAGGTGTGTCATTGGCTCATAGTAATGCATCATAACAAGCATGATGAGCCAAGTACACCTTCCCTATCATCTCACATGGTTCTAAGTGTCTCAATACAAAAATCAAGGTTTCCTAAGGCTTTTTGTGAGATGTATCAAGGTATAAAGATAACATATAAACATGGGATCATGCAAACCTAGAATTTTACTCTACAAAGCACATACCAAGCTCTCTCCTTAAAGATGAAAATTCATTTTCGGAAAGAGCTTTGGTGAATATATCGGCAAGGTTGGACTTAGATTCTACATAATTAAGTTCAATGTCCCCTCTTGCCACATGATCTCTTATGAAGTGATGTTTCACTTCAATGTGCTTGGTCTTAGAGTGATGTACCGGATTTTTGGTCAAGTTGATGGTACTCACATTATCACAATAAACTTTAATGTTAGAGTAGTGTAGCTCATAGTCCACAAGAGTATGCCTCATCCAAAGTAATTGAGCTACACAACCACCCATAGCCACATATTGGCTGGTTGATAAAGCAACACAATGTTGCTTCCTACTACTCCAACTAACTAGGAGGACCCAAGAAATTGGCATCCACCACTAGTACTTTTCCTATCCAATTTGCACCCATAATCGAATCGGTATAACCAAGTAATTCAAATGACCTAGTCCTAGGATACCAAAGTCCTACATTTAGGGTGCCTTTAATATACCTTAATATTCTTTTGACGGCTACCAAATGTGATTCTTTGGCACAAGATTGGTATCTTGCACACATACCTACCGCAAATAAAATGTCGGGTCTACTAGGGGTTAGGTATAGTAAGCTACCAATCATACTTTTATAAAGTTTAAGATCAATTGATTTACCTTCATGATCACTATCTATCCTAGTGCTAGTGGCCATAGGAGTGGTTACAATTTTGGCATTTTCCAAACCAAATTTCTTGATCATTTCATTTGCATATTTGGTTTGATAAATATGAATACCCTCATTGGTTTGTTTGACTTGTAAGCCTAGGAAAAAGGTAAGCTCTCCAACCAAACTCATTTCAAATTCATTTTCCATATTTTTTATAAAGTCTTGAAGAAGATCATCATTTGTTGACCCAAAGATGATATCATCAACATATACTTGGGCTATGAATATATCTTTTAACGTTGACTTTATAAACAAAGTTTGATCTACTTGACCTCTTCTAAAATCCTTAGAAATTAAGAAGGATGACAATCTTTCATACCATGCCCGGGGAGCTTGTTTTAACCCATATAATGCTTTCCTAAGATTACATACATGATTTGGATAATCTATGTTCTCAAATCCGGGTGGTTGCTCTACATATACTTCCTCCTTAATAAAACCATTTAAGAATGCCGATTTAACATCCATTTGGTAAAGTTTAAATCCCATGTAGGAAGCATACCCTAAGAGAATCCTAATAGATTCTAACCTTGCAACCGGGGCATAAGTCTCATCATAGTCAAGCCCCTCAACTTGATTGAATCCCCTAGCAACCAACCTAGCCTTATTTCTAGTGATATTTCCTTGATCATCTAGCTTATTCCTAAAGACCCATCTTGTAGTAATTATGGTGCTATCATTGGGTCTAGGTACTAATTCCCACACTTGACTTCTCTCAAATTGAGCCAATTCATCTTGCATTGCCAAAATCCAATCCGGATCATGTAATGCATCATTGATCGATTTGGGCTCAATTTGTGAGATAAGAGCAACTTGACTAGTAGGAGGTCTATGAAATGACCTAGTTCTTACTCCTTGAGATAGATCTCCTACTACTTGGTCAAGTGGATGATCTTGATGAATTCTTAGGTTTCTAGAAGGGGTTTCAATTTGATCATTGTTATCTTCCACCCTTCTTTCATCGAGTCTCCTCTTCCTCCCCCTTGATCATTACCCCTAATGGTCAAATTTTGAAGTTTTTGGGTAATGTCTTGATTATTGTCATTAATATCCTTATCAATGGAGGACTTTCTAGGGTAGGTACTAGTAGTTTCATCAAATTGAACATTGGAAGACTCCTCAATCCCTTTGGTTCTCTTATTGTAGACTCTATACCCTCTACTTGTGGATGAGTATCCAACTAGGATTCCCTCATCCGCTTTTGATTCAAATTTTCCTAAGTTATCTTTGGTGTTTAGAATATAAACTTTACATCCAAAGACTTTGAAATAATGAATTGTGGGTATAGTCCCATTCCATAATTCAAATGGTGTTTTTCCTAGAAACCTATGGATTTGAACCCTATTTTGGATATAGCAAGCGGTATTAACCGCTTCCGCCCACAAGTAGCTCGGTAGAGAATATGCATTAAGCATGGTCCTAGCCGCCTCTTGTAGGGCACGATTTCTCCTTTCCATCACCCCATTTTGTTGGGGGTGTTCTAGGACAAGAGAACTCATGCTTGTACCCTTGCTCTAAACAAAATTGTGAAAATTTTAGGTTTTCAAATTCACCACCATGATCACTACGGATCCGGTTGATTTTGAGACTCTTTTCATTTTCAACCCTTTTACTAAATCCTATGATTATTTCTAAGGTATCATCCTTATGTTTCATAAAATAGACCCAAGTATACCTAGAAAAATCATCTACTATAACCAAACAATATTTATTACCATTTAAAGATGGAGTACTATGGCAATCAAATAAGTCAAGATGCAATAATTCTAATGGTAAAGAGGTATTGGTTAGAGTTTTACCTTTGTGTGATGCCTTTGTTTGTTTTCCTTCTTGGCATGCATCACACAATTTGTTCTTGACATACTTGATCTTTGGTAGCCCTTTGACCAACTCCATCTTGGCTACCTTGGCTATGTTTTTCATTTTGATGTGCCCCAATCTTCTATGCCATAGACAACTTTCCTCTTCTTTTGCAACAAAACACTTAGTAGAAATGTTAGAAGCATATGAAAGATCAACATAATAGATATTTGATTTCCTATATCTAACTAACATGCAATCATTTAATTCCTTGTGTATAATCATGCATTTAGAGGATTCAAAAGATACATGATAGTTTGCATCACAAAGTTGACTAACACTTAATAAATTAAATTTCATATTTTCAACTAGCAAGACTTTGTGAATAACAATTTTGGGGGATACCTCAATTGTTCCTCTACCTAATATCTTGAGTTTTCCACTATTCCCAAAGGACACCGGTCCCTTCTTCACATATTTAATTGTGGAGAACTTGCTCACATCCCCGGTCATATGTGTTGAGCAACCGCTATCCACAATCCACATCCCTCGCTCTCCTACCTAAATCACATGAAAAACACAAGCTTTTGGTACCCAAACATTTGGACCGGTAACATTAAGCAAAAACTTCTTAGGTACCCAAGCTTTCTTAACCTTACCCTTAATAGTTGCTTTCCTATTTATTAATGAAATATAAGCAACTTCTTTTTCTTTTGGCTTATATCCTAAACCGGCCTTGTTATAAACCGCTCTTTGCCTACTAAGAATCATATCAAGACACTTTGAGCCATTTGAAAATTTTTCTAAACATACTTTCAATTCACTAACCTCATCCTTAAGTTTGTCATTTTCTTCCTTAAGCATGCAAGAGTCAATATGTGAAAGCTTTTCAACCCTAATGGCCTTTAGTTCTACCTTCATGCTCTTAACCTTAGATTTTGACTTATCTAGAGCTTCTTTAAGATATGCAATTGATTTATAAAGAAGCTTAATCTTGGGAGAATTCATTATCTCATCGTCACTAGATGACGACTCATCACTTGAAGAATCTTCTTGACTTGATGTGCCGGAATAATCTTCTAATGCCATGAGTGCCACATGGCGTGTGATGTGGCAAAGTTCATCATCGGAGGAAGAGTCTTCAACACTTGGTGTGTCCCATGTGGTTTGAGCCACCATGGCCTCCTTCTTCTTCTTTTCCTTCTTGTCCTTCTTTTTCTTTTCCTTTTCCTCCTTCTTCTTTAGCTCCGGGCAATTCGGCTTTATGTGTCCCTTCTTGTTGCAAGCATGACAAATCACATTATTGCTAAAACTTGAATTACCATTAAATTTACCTTTTGAGGAATGAGACCCCTTCCTTGCTTCTCTATTCTTGAACTCTCTTGACTTTCTATAAAGCTTCTTGACGAAATTTGCCATTTCGCTATATGAGTCCCCATCGCTACTTGACTCATCCTCCGACTCGGATGATGATGATGCTTCTTTTCTTTCCTTCTTCTTCTTTTCTTTCTTGTCCTTCTTTTCAACAAATAGAGCTAACCCCTTTTCCTTAGAGGACATGTTAGTTTACTCATATAATTCAAACTCACAAAATAATTCATCAATTTTAATTTGAGATAAATCCCTAGTTACCTTAATGGCATCAACTATAGAAGTCCATAAAGAATTTCTAGGAAATGCTTGTAAAATGTACCTTACCAAATCCCGATTGTCAACTCGCTCACCTATGATATGGAGTCCGTTCACAATTTCCTTGAACCTTCCATGCATTTGAATTACGGTTTCATGCATCTTCATTTGGAAGGCTTGAAGTTGTCCAACTAATAGGTCCTTCTTGGCCCTCTTTGATTCCTTGGAACCTTCATTTAGCTCAATGAGCTTTTCCCATAGCTCCTTGGCGGATTCAAAAGGCCCCACCTTGTTGAGTTGCTCCATTGTGACGCCGCATTGGATGGTGAGGACGGCCTTTGCATTTGATTCAAATTTCTTGTTTATTTCTCTTGTCCAATCCTTGCTTGGAATAGGATGTCCATGTTCATCCACCGGTTCCTCGAAGCCATCTACAACACTATGCCAAATTTCAATATTACTCATAAGATAGTACTTCATCCTACCTTTCTAATACGCAAAATGACTCCCATCGAAGAGCGGTGGCTTGGCGATGCTATATCCCTCTTGAAGAGCCATTGATGTCTTGGTTGATGGTGAGATCTTCCAAGCTATCCGGGCTCTGATACCACTTATTAGGACCCTTGGAATGGCTAGAGGGGGGGTGATTAGCCTTTCTTTCTTTCTACAAAAATGTTAGCGGAAGCAATACAAATATAAGCACAAACAAAAACAAGAAACAAAGCTAACACCCGATGTAACGTGGTTCGGAGATGGCGCTCCTACTCACGGCAATCCGTAAGGTGGATTAGCCCTAACCAATCTTCACTAGAACCTCCTTTGGATGAACCAAGGTGGAGAACCCTTATCTTACAATGCACTCCTCTTCTTTACAATGATGGATGATTAAGAATAAGAGAAGAGGAGGTTTTGAATTGCTAAAAACACTTGGAAAGCTTGGTGAGCACGTAGGTGTAGTTGGGAGCAAGAGCACTAGCTTCACCAAGCTCCCCATGGCCCCTTTTATAGAAGAGGGCTATTTTCCGTTAGGCGTCGATCGATCGGTGATGCATACCATCGATCATTGTCGCCGCAAGGCAACCAAACGCGATCTCCGTAGAGATTCGTAGCCGCAATTTCCAACGGTCAGGTGATCAGTCGACTGGTCCCTCCATCAGTCGACTGATGGGGTGATCAGTTGAGTGATCAAGGCGGCGGATCGAGTGAGGCGCATACCGTGGCGATATTTCCTTGATCGGTCGATCGATGCCCTTGGCGATCGGTGATCGCGGCTTATCGATCATTGCTCGACCAAAGCGATCGGTGATGGTCGAGTTTCACCGACGACTCGGTCACGCTGACGGTCGGTGATACATCGTATCGATCGGTGATACTCATCAAGTATGAGTAATTCACACTTGATTTTATACCCTAGACCTAGACTCAACCTTCTAGCTCCTCATTAAGCCTTGCGCCTTCAGGATCTCTCCGAGTCCGCGACTTGTTCATCCTTTGCGCTTTGCTTCCAAGAGCTTCCTTCGGTTTCGTCATGTCTTGGGTTGCCAAATGCTTGGACTTTATGCCACCAAGACTATAAGCTTAGACTTATGCTGCCAAGACTTTACTTTGGACTTCCTTTGCCAAGGTTCACTTGGACTTTATGCTGCCAAGACTACAAGCTTAGTCTTATGCCGCCAAGTCCATCCCTTGGACTTCCTTTGCCAAGATCATACTTGGACTTCCTTTTACCAAGTCTTCATCCTTGGATTTCCCTGTCACTTAAACACATTCGTAATTAGATCACAAGATATTGCCTAACTTAGATGATTAGCTAAACATCAAAACATATAAATGCTTGGAGCATTGTTGCACCAACACTTCCTCCTTTTGGACGTCGTGTGGGCGACGATCTACCAAAAGTTGAAGCTCCTAGATCACCAATCTTCATTCCTTGCTCTCTCCGAACAAGAGGAAGTATAGAAACAAGACACTTCTCCTTCTTTCAACCAACCACCAAGCTCCAAGCTAGGTGCTAGCCGTCGGCCAAGAAGAAGAGGAGGAAAGGAAGTGGGCGTCGGCCAAGGACTCCAAGGAATTACCCTAACCCTTGTTTCCATCGGCCAAGAAGAAGAGATTGAGGGAGTTTGGACGTCAGCCAAAGGAGGGAAGAGCTTGTATGGGCGCCGAGCACCAAGGGAGAAGAAGAAGATAAGGAAAAACTTTCCTTATTTGGCGCTGCCAACCCCAAACCCTAATCTCCAAGCTTGCCGCCCACCTTAACCCTAATCTGTCTTTTAGGACGAATCGGAGGGGCGTATACATATATTACATACAGCGGAAGACTTTATACATACTTCTTAATTCTTACAGCGGAAGACTTTAGACCTATTTTTTTTTATGCATTGACATATATATATATACATATATATATATACTTCTTCTTTTTAACATAGAGTATGCTTCATAACATGTATAGATACTTCTTCTTACTTCTTCTTTACTTCTTCTTATCAACATAGAGCATGCATCATATATATAGATACTAAGTGCTTAGTTCAGGTTCATAAACATCATCGTCATAAGGAGACACAAGTAAGGACATCCATAGACATCATCATCATAGGTAAACGTATATATATAGACCTAACGTATCTTCTCCACCATCAGTATACTTCGTTCAGTTACGTATTACTAGATACAACGGCTCAACTATGCAATCCGGGTTGAGCTTTGGACACAACAAAATCCCACCACCAGAAACCAAATACATACAACACATCAGTTTGAGAGGTATAACATTTAACTGAATTCATTCATTTTTAACTATAACTTCATTTTGCATATAAAACATGGCGGGAAACATACATGGCGTAATCAACTTAACATGTTGCATAAGTAACATGAGTAAATATAACATGTATAATCCACAACTTAGCAGCATAACATGAATATATATACTTAATCAAACATACTTAATTAAACATATCATGCATCATATGTAACATAGCAACGTGTACATGACATATCAACATAACATACAACCTATGTAACATAGTGGCGTAAACATGGCATATTAAACATAACATGTGAACATACCAATCAATCAGGTAAACATATGCAGGATGCTTTTGAAAACATATATTTTAGGTACGTAAACATAAATCTCAACATATTTGGGCCCGGCATTGTACCACTTCTTCATTATCTTGCGCGCATCCCTAAATAGGCCCGAGGTAGCAAGTCTCGAACCTACTAGGTTACTTGGCCCAATCTTAGTCCGTCGACCTAGGGCAATCGTCATAGCGTAGAAGCCCATCCTAGGCCCGAGTCTTACTCCATCGACCTAGGGCATCTTGGAGCCCATCCCGTACTAGGCCCGAGTCTTATTCCATCGACCAAGGGGCAATCATACATAGAAGCCCATCCTAGGCCCGAGTCTTATTCCATCGACCTAGGGCATCTTAGGAGCCCATCCCTTCTTGGACCTTGTTAAGGTCTTGGTACAAGCCATGCAGAAGGTAAAATACTTATATGCTTATTTTATAACATAGCTTATTTCATTTTGCAAACATAGCATACTTCATTTCATAATACATCATGCTTCACTTCGTGAACATATCATCTTTCATTTCATAAACATACCATACTTCATTTCATAACAAATTTTAAATACCACAAACACATAGGGCATGACGTAAGGCATGACATCAAGAGTAAGTAAACACTAACCTAAGGCATATTATCTTCATCTAGCATCTTTTAATATCACAATCAACATGAATTCACCCAAACATAAAATACATGTTAACCTAATTCATTAATCATAACAATAACTTCATATGCATATAAAACATGAATTAAAACTTCATTTAAACCCTAAAAATACATGATGGCCGAATGGTCCATAGGGGTTTCTAGGGTTATCCTTCATCCTAATTCATTTAACACAACAACAACTTCATTTGCACATAGGACATGAATTAAACTTCATTTAATCACCCAAAATTACATGATGGCCGAATGGTCTATAGGGGTTTCTAGGGTTATCTTTCAACCTAATTCATTTAACACAACAACAACTTCATTTGCACATAGGACATGAATTAAACTTCATTTAATCACCCAAAATTACATGATGGCCGAATGGTCTATAGGGGTTTCTAGGGTTATCTTTCAACCTAATTCATTTAACACAACAACAACTTCATTTGCATATAGATCATGAATTAAACTTCATTTAATCACCCAAAATTACATGATGGCCGAATGGTCTATAGGGGTTCTAGGGTTATCTTTTATCCTAATTCATTTAACATAACAACAACATCATAATCCTACAAAAACATGGATTAAAACTTCATTGGATCATCAAGATCTAGGGGTGGCCGAATGGTCCATGTAGGGTTTTTAGGGTTAACCTTTAACCTAATTCATTAAACATAACAACAACATCATAATCCTACAAAACATGGATTAAAACTTCATTGGATCATCAAGATCTAGGGGTGGCCGAATGATCCATGTAGGGTTTTTAGGGTTATCCTTTAACCTAATTCATTAAACATAACAACAACATCATAATCCTACAAAACATGGATTAAAACTTCATTGGATCATCAAGATCTAGGGGTGGCCGAATGGTCCATGTAGGGTTTTTAGGGTTAACCTTTAACCTAATTCATTAAACATAACAACAACATCATAATCCTACAAAACATGGATTAAAACTTCATTGGATCATCAAGATCTAGGGGTGGCCGAATATAGCATATGGATTCTTTTACAAAACATCAATCGAAGCTACTCGTATGCAGGTGAGAGATACTTACATCCTTCGCTTTGCTTGTAGTGTGAAGATAACCTAAGGAACCAAACCTAGCCTTTGCTTTCTTGCTTGGATGAGGTTCGGCCAAGGGGTGAAAATGGGGAGGGAGAGCTCTAGGATTCGGTGAGGAAGAAGAAGAGAAGAGGAGAAAACAAATTTGCTAACTCATGCCCCCTCATTTCCCCTATTTATTCACTTAGAGAGTCCCTTGATCTCCCTTACACTTAACCATAATTTCCCCTATTCCTCTAATGATAATATCCTATTGGGCTTATGGTTAGTGGGTGCATCTATAGGGCTTGGCTATCTCTAGAGGTTTGGGGTTCAATTCCTAGGCCTTGCATCTCTTTTTGACTTATTTTCTTTTATTTTTGAAAAAACCCACATAAAGTCCCTATAATCATACAAAATTTCTTATAAAATTTCTAGAGCTTGGGATGAAAAAGGGAGGAAAGGGAAATGGGGAATTCGGCCAAGGATGAGGAAGAAGGAGAATGAAGAAGGAAAGTGGGGTTTTACTTCCACTCTTCTCTTAATTCTCTTCTTTAATACCTAGGGAATGAACACCCATCATCCTTTCATGGGGGGGGATGAACCAACTCCTCATCTTCCCATCTATATTCTTTGTATATTCTTTATATATCTTATTCATAAATTATCCTAGGGTCTAGTGGTGTCAAGGCTACCTCCCTATTAGGAGGTTCATGGTTCAAATCCTACCTATAACCATATTTTATTTTATTTTATTTTAAACCCTTTTATGGCCTTAAAACCTATATAATTACTTTGCCTAGTTTAGAATTTTGCGGCCATTACAACCCTTCATACCTATAAAAGTTTCGTCTTCGAAACTTAGAACAACTCCAGATACTTTTATTTCATGTCATCCTCGCGTTCCTAAGTTGCTTCTTCAAACTTTTGATTTTGTCATGTGACTTTCACTAAGGGTACTTCTTTGGTTCTTTATTTCTTGATTTCTCGATCTATTATCTGAATAGGTCGACTTTCATAACTTAAATCTTCTTGAACTTGTACAGTTTGTGGCTTGATCACATGGTCTTATGAACTCTATGCAATCTGATCACCTTCTCAACATACAACTGAGCTAGTTGTTCCATTGAGTACGATACTCAATTGCCAGAAAATAGGCAGATTTTTGTTAATCTTTCAACAATCACCTAAATAGCTTCATATCCATTAGTTGTTTTGGGTAGTCCTACTATGAAGTCCACAGCTATATCTTCCTACTTCCATTCTGGGTTTTGAATAGGCTACAGAACTCCTGTAGCTATCCCTGGAGTTCCGTAACCACATGCATAAGATCAGGTGGGGGTACTATCTCATCTACTCTATTACTACGTCTCCTAGTCATGTTTATTTTCACATATTAGAGTAAGGCTAGTATAAGATTATCGTTCATTTATCTATGCATAGTTAAACTAAAAGCTATCATAAGGGGTATCACACATATTTTCATGCGTATTTAAGCTAAAGGCATTTTATATCGTATGTGAACAAAATAAGCTAAAGGCATTTTATATCATACATGAACAAAATAAGCTAAAGGCATTTTTATATCATACATGAACAAAATAAGCTAAAGGCATTTTATGTCATACCTGAACAAAATAAGCTAAAGACATTTTATGTCATACATGAACAAAATAAGCTAGAGGCATTTTATATCATACATGAACAAGCATAAGGGTATCATACATACTTTCATGCATATTTTGACTAAAAGCATTCCTTATCATACATAAGCATAAGACTATCATACCTATATTCATTCATATTTAACTAAAAACATTCTTTATCATACACTTATCTTCATATATTATAATAAGGCTAGCATAAGTTTTTTGTTCGTTGATCTATGCATAATTAAACTAAAGCTAGCATAAAGCTATCATTTGTATATTCATGCATTACTTAAACTAAAGGCCAGGCTAGCATAAGATTATCCTACATGAATTCATGCATGTTTAAGCTAAAAAAACATTTCTTATCATTCATGAACAAAATTAACAAAATTAGAGTAGACATAGAATTCTTACTTGTAGCGGCAGGATTTGGAGCTTGATGTGTGTGTAGTGGAAAGGCAGATCCGCTCTGATACCAACCTGTCACGCCCACCTTTTTTCGGACCAGAATCCGGAGGGGCGGCGCGTGACACGACCGTACATACATACATTACATACAGCGGAAGACTTTATACATACTTCTTAATTCATACAGCGGAAGACTTTAGACCTATTTTTTTTTTTCCTTTTAAAACATAAACATGCATTGACATATATATATATATACTTCTTCTTTTTAACATAGAGTATGCTTCATAACATGTATAGATACTTCTTCTTTACTTCTTCTTATCAACATAGAGCATGCATCATATATATAGATACTTAGTGCTTAGTTCAGGTTCATAAACATCATCGTCATAAGGAGACACAAGTAAGGACATCCATAGACATCATCATCATAGGTAAACGTATATATATAGACCTAACGGATCTTCTCCACCATGCCACTACCACACACATTGGCTCCTCCTGCTGCTCCCTTTAGTTTATCCATCCCTTACCCTTATCTGCAGTACGAGGGAAAGATAAACTATAAGCACATAGGCTTAGTAAGATCCTGTCCTACTCACAAAACCATACATCAGCATTAATCATGGCATGTAACATTCATAACATATAAGCAATATAACATGTAACATACATGGCGTAATCAACTTAACATGTAGCATAAGTAACATGAGTAAACATAACATGTATAATCCACAACTTAGCAGCATAACATGAATATATATACTTAATCAAACATATCATGCATCATATGTAACATAGCAACGTGTACATGACATATCAACATAACATACAACCTATGTAACATAGTGGCGTAAACATGGCGTATTAAACATAACATGTGAACATACCAATCAATCAGGTAAACATATGCAGGATGCTTTTGAAAACATATATTTTAGGTACGTAAATATAAATCTCAACATATTTGGGCCCGACATTGTACCACTTCTTCATTATCATAGCGCGCATCCCTAAATAGGCCCGAGGTAGCAAGTCTCGAACCTACTAGGTTACTAGGCCCGATCTTAGTCCGTCGACCTAGGGCAATCATCATAGCGTAGAAGCCCATCCTAGGCCCGAGTCTTACTCCATCGACCTAGGGCATCTTGGAGCCCATCCCGTACTAGGCCCGAGTCTTATTCCATCGACCTAGGGACAATCATACATAGAAACTCATCCTAGGCCCGAGTCTTATTCCATCGACCTAGGGCATCTTAGGAGCCCATCCCTTCTTGGACCTTGTTAAGGTCTTGGTACAAGCCATGCAGAAGGTAAAATACTTATATGCTTATTTTATAACATAGCTTATTTCATTTTTCAAACATAGCATACTTCATTTCATAACACATCATGCTTCACTTCGTGAACATATCATCTTTCATTTCATAAACATACCATACTTCATTTCATAACAAATTTTAAATACCACATACACATAGGGCATGACGTAAGGCATGGCATCAAGAGTAAGTAAACACTAACCTAAGGCATATTATCTTCATCTAGCATCTTTTAATATCACAATCAACATGAATTCACCCAAACATAAAATACATGTTAACCTAATTCATTAATCATAACAATAACTTCATATGCATATAAAACTTGAATTAAAACTTCATTTAAACCCTAAAAATACATGATGGTCGAATGGTCCATAGGGGTTTCTAGGGTTATCCTTCATCCTAATTCATTTAACACAACAACAACTTCATTTGCACATAGGACATGAATTAAACTTCATTTAATCACCCAAAATTACATGATGGCCGAATGGTCTATAGGGGTTTCTAGGGTTATCTTTCAACCTAATTCATTTAACACAACAACAACTTCATTTGCACATCGGACATGAATTAAACTTCATTTAATCACCCAAAATTACATGATGGCAGAATGGTCTATAGGGGTTTCTAGGGTTATCTTTCAACCTAATTCATTTAACACAACAACAACTTCATTTGCATATAGAGCATGAATTAAACTTCATTTAATCACCCAAAATTACATGATGGCCGAATGGTCTATAGGGGTTCTAGGGTTATCTTTTAACCTAATTCATTTAACATAACAACAACATCATAATCCTACAAAAACATGGATTAAAACTTCATTGGATCATCAAGATCTAGGGGTGGCCGAATGGTCCATGTAGGGTTTTTAGGGTTAACCTTTAACCTAATTCATTAAACATAACAACAACATCATAATCCTACAAAAAATGGATTAAAACTTCATTGGATCATCAAGATCTAGGGGTGGCCGAATGGTCCATGTAGGGATTTTAGGGTTAACCTTTAACCTAATTCATTAAACATAACAACAACATCATAATCCTACAAAACATGGATTAAAACTTCATTGGATCATCAAGATCTAGGGGTGGCCGAATGGTCCATGTAGGGTTTTTAGGGTTAACCTTTAACCTAATTCATTAAACATAACAACAACATCATAATCCTACAAAACATGGATTAAAACTTCATTGGATCATCAAGATCTAGGGGTGGCCGAATATAGCATATGGATTCTTTTACAAAACAGCAATCGAAGCTACTCGTATGCAGGTGAGGGATACTTACATCCTTCGCTTTGCTTGTAGTGTGAAGATAACCTAAGGAACCAAACCTAGCCTTTGCTTTCTTGCTAGGATGAGGTTCAGCCAAGGGGTGAAAATGGGGAGGGGGAGCTCTAGGATTCGGTGAGGAAGAAGAAGAGAAGAGGAGAAAACAAATTTGCTAACTCATGCCCCCTCATTTCCCCTATTTATTCACTTAGAGAGTCCCTTGATCTCCCTTACACTTAACCATAATTTCCCCTATTCCTCTAATGATAATATCCTATTGGGCTTATGGTTAGTGGGTGCATCTATAGGGCTTGGCTTTCTCTAGAGGTTTGGGGTTCAATTCCTAGGCCTTGCATCCCTTTTTGGCTTATTTTCTTTTATTTTTGAAAAAGCCCACATAAAGTCCCTATAATCATACAAAATTTCTTATAAAATTTCTAGAGCTTGGGATGAAAAAGAGAGGAAAGGGAAATGGTGAATTCGGCCAAGGATGAGGAAGAAGGAGAATGAAGAAGGAAAGTGGGGTTTTACTTCCACTCTTCTCTTAATTCTCTTCTTTAATACCTAGGGAATGAACACCCATCATCCTTTCATGGGGGGGGGGGGGGGGTGAACCAACTCCTCATCTTCCCATCTATATTCTTTATATATCTTATTCATAAATTATCCTAGGGTCTAGTGGTGTCAAGGCTACGTCCCTATTAGGAGGTTCATGGTTCAAATCCTACCTATAACCATCTTTTATTTTATTTTATTTTAAACCCTTTTATGGCCTTAAAACCTATATAATTACTTTGCCTAGATTAGAATTTTGTGGGCGTTACAAATCCTATCTCAAATGGGATTCCTCCTTGCCGCCCACCCCCTCCTCTTCTTTTATAGAGTTAGGGATAAGCCTTGTTTTAATCTCCACCATTGGTTCTAGGGATTTAATCTCAACAGTCGGATCTAGAGATTTAATCTCAACCGTCGGATCTAGAGATTTAATCTCTACCTTTGTATCTAGAGTTTTGTTTTCATCCATTGGATCTAGGTTTCATGAGGTATTAATAGGCTACAATAAGAACCATGAGGAAGAGTTGGATCTTGGCCACCCAATGGATCAAGCCCACATAAAGTCCGATCCATTAATGATAATTCAATCCACTAATGGATTATCATTGATCTACCTCACCAACCCCCATAAGTTAATATGGGCTCCATATATTATTTGTACATTTTCTCCCCGTGTTTAAGATCTCGAATGTCCGTTGATTAATTAATTTACTGACCATTAATTAATCAACATTTAACTCCATGAGTAGTACCACTCAACCTTTTCATCATGCCGGACCAAGTCCACCTGCAGGGTTTACATGATGAACCTTATGAGCTCATCAAGGGGACATCATCATCCTAATATATAGGACACAATTTCCTCCTATAATCAACGACACACCATATAAATAATATCATTTCCCAACTTACCGAGCCTATCAATTTAATTTATAAATCTCGCCCATTGGTAAATCAAAGAAATGAATACTAAGTATATGTGGCCGTTATTATATTGGGATTAAGAGTATGTACAATATAGTATCTGAGGTCCGATTCGATTATGTAGTCAGCAATAAATTGAATCACCTCTAAGTCGGTCTTGCTCAATACACACAAAGTGTACTAGTGTGATTCTATGGTCAAGACAAACCAATACCAACTCACACTACAACCATATCAATGGTTTGTCCAAAGCTATCTTGGTTGTGAGCCTATACTTACACTTTACAAGGAGCCGATAACATGATCTCCCGTGTGACACCACACACCATATTATCTACAATGTAATGTATTAGACAATATGCATAACCATAAATATGCAATCAATGATCATGTGATTCTTATTTCAAAATAAAGATGTTCATACAAAAGATAGACTTTTCAGTATACATCCCAACAATCTCCCACTTATACTAAAAGACTATGCTGTCCTCAAACTGCCATACATCTGATTCTCATTCCTTGCACATGCCTATCAAAAGCTCTCGCCGGAAGGGCCTTAGTGAAATGATCTGTCAGGTTATCCTCTGATAAAATCTTGGCCACAACAACTTCTCCTCTCTTTACGATTTCTTGTATCAGG
Organism: Wurfbainia villosa; assembly: GCA_025175895.1. NCBI lineage: Eukaryota > Viridiplantae > Streptophyta > Magnoliopsida > Zingiberales > Zingiberaceae > Wurfbainia > Wurfbainia villosa. The sequence continues at coordinate 53,004,834 of CM045998.1, read as the reverse complement.
TGGTACTTGCGCTCTATATGTTTACTTGCCTTATGGGCTCGTAGTTCCTTCGAGTTTGCAACTGCACCACTATTATCACAATAAATTGTGATAGTTCTTGGCAAACCAGGAATCACATCCAAGTCCATCAAGAAGTTTCTGAGCCACACAACTTCTTTGGTCGCCTCAAAGGCTGTCACATACTCAGCTTCCATGGTAGAGTCTGCCACGCATTTCTGCTTGACACTCCTCCATACAATGGCTCCACCTCCCAAAGTAAATACAAAACCTGAGGTAGACTTACTATTATCCCTATCTGATTGGAAGTCGGAATCTGTGTAACCCACAGGGAGTAATTGGTCTGCCTGGTAAACTAGCATATATTCCCTAGTCCTTCTCAGGTACTTCAATATATGCTTTACCGCAGTCCAATGTCCCTGTCCTGGATTATTCTGATATCTGCTGACCATGCCCACGACAAAGCAGATATCTGGTCTCATACATAGCATTGCATACATGAGGCTTCCTACTGCCGAAGCATAAGGAACCACCTTCATATCCTCTATCTCCTCAGATGTTCTAGGACACATCTCCTTAGATAAAGGAACTCCATGCCTGAAAGGTAGAAAACCTTTCTTGGAGTTTTGCATGCTAAAACGATCCATAATAGTGTCTATGTATGAAGCTTGAGATAAGCACAACATCCTTTTCCTGCGATCCCTTATAACCTTGATCCCAAGGATGTGTCCAACTTCTCCCAAGTCCTTCATATCAAACTGTTTGGACAACCATACCCTTACATCCGATAACACCTTGACATTGTTGCCAATTAACAAAATGTCATCTACATATAGTACAAGAAATACCACTACGCTTCCGTCACATCTCTTGTATACACAAGACTCATCCGGACTTTGAATGAATCCATAAGACTAGATTACCTCATCAAAGTGGATGTTCCAAGACCTTGAAGCTTGCTTCAATCCATAAATGGACCGATTAAGCTTACATACAAGATTCTCTTTGCCCTTTGCAATGAATCCCTCTGGTTGTTTCATATAGATGTTTTCCTCAAGACTTGCATCAAGGAAAGCTGTCTTGACATCCATCTGCCACACCTCATAATCCATATGAGCTACAATGCATAAGAGAATTCGGATAGACTTAAGTATGGCTACCGGCGAAAATGTCTCCTCATAATCGATACCCTCTTTCTGAGTATACCCCTTCGCAACAAGTCTTGATTTGAAGGTCTCAACCTTCCCATCTATTCCTCTCTTTCTTTTGTAGATCCACTTACATCCAATGGTTTTTACACCATCGGGTGGTTCTACTAGCTCCCAGACCTGATTTGAATCCATAGATTCAATCTCAGCATTCATCGCACTTCACCAAGATACTACATCTTTATCTTGGATTGCCTCGTCATATGTCCAGGGATCAGGTTCATGTTCGCCAGGGATCAAATCAGAAGATTCTCCCAAGAACATGAATCTATCAGGCCGTCTCACAACCCTCCCACTACGACGAGGTATCACCTGTGTATCCTCTGTAACACACGGTGCAGTGACTTGAAGGTATATCCTCTTGTACCGGTGGTACTGAAGAAGCGACTTCCCCTTTTAATTCCTCCAGAACAATCTTATTCATGGGATTGTTGTTCATGACATAGTATTACTCTAGAAATCTGGCATTCGTGCTAATGATCAACCTCTGATCTCTAGGACTATAAAACAAACCACCTTTCGTTCCTCTAGGATAGCCAACGAACATGTACACTTCTGTAAGGGGTTCCAACTTACTAGCATCTGCCTTCAGCACATGTGCTGGACTCCCCCAAATCCGAATATATCTTAGACTAGGCTTTCGCCCAGTTCACAATTCTGTGGGAGTAGAAGGCACTGATTTAGATGGGACCAAGTTCACAATATACACTGCCGTATCTAGAGCATATCCCCAGAACGAATATAGCAACTCAGAATAACTCATCATCGATCTAACCATCTCTATAAGAGTCCTATTCCATCGTTCTGCTACACCATTTTGCTGGGGTGTGCCAAGTACAGATAATTGGGATTGAATCCCAGCCTCTGATAAGTAATTCCTAAACTCCCCCAAGAGGTACTCACCACCATGATCAGATCGTAGTGTCTTGATACTTTTACCTTGACGTTTCTCCACATCAGCCTTGAATTCTTTGAACTTGTCAGAGCATTTAGACTTGCGGCGCATCAAGTAAATGTATCCATATCTCAAATAATCGTCTATAAAAGAGACGAAATACTCAAAACCACCTCTAGCCTAGATAGACATAGGACCACACAAATCAGAATGAACCAATTCCAATACATCTTTGGCTTTATAGCCCTTGGCCTTAAAAGGCCTCTTGGTCATTTTACCCTCTAAGCAAGATTCACAGGTTGGGAAATCTTCCACCACTAATGAACCCAGAGGTCCATCAGCTATCAACCTTTGAATTATGCTTAGGTTAATATGACCAAGCCTAAGATGCCAAAGATATGTTTGGTTCATCTTCGAATATTCTTTTCTCTTATTGGAATTAGAAGATGAGTTATTAACTTCTATTTGCATCGTGGGAGCTTTTGGTTCAAGCATGTATAGATTTCCTATCAATGCACCCGAACAGATAATGTCCCTATTCCTTTTTATAACAACTCTGTCATTAAAAGAAATAGAATATCCATCCATAAATAATTTAGAAACCGAAATTAAATTCTTTCTAAATAAAGGTACATAAAGGCAATTCTTAAGAACCAAAACTTTATTTTTATCAAAAGATAAATAAACGTCTCCCACTAAAACAGCCGCCACCTTCGTGGCATCGCCCAAGTATACGGTAATCTCTCCCTCAGCCAGTCATCTGGTTTCCTGGAACCCCTGTAAAGTATTGCAGACATGATCAGTTGCTCCCATATCTACATACCAGGTGATGGTAGATAACATCGCTAAACATGTTTCAATGACTAGACCAAAAGATATACCTTTGTTCTGCTTACAGTTGGGGCAGTCCTTCTTCCAGTGTCCAGTCTGCTTACAAGTGAAGCACTTGCCTTTTGGCTTCTTCACTCCTCCCTGAGTTACTCCCACCGCCTTTGCCCCAGTTTGTTTCTTCTTCTTCTTTCCTTTCAGCTTAGAAGTAGAAACCTTTTGGGTCACCATGGCATGCACCTGAGCACTCTAACGAAATAACCCCTTTACCGCCTGGAGTTCTGTTAGAAGCTCCGCTAACAAATACAACCTCTTGTTCATGCTGTAGTTCAGGCGAAACTGCTCAAAACTCCTAGGTAGAGACTAGAGAATGATATCGACCTGGGTTTCCCCATCGATCTCGGCTCCGAGGACTTCCAACTCATTTAAATGAGCCATCATCTTGAGAACATGATCCCTCACGGGTGTTCCCTCAATCATGGTGGTCGTCATCAAGTTCCTCATGGCTTCCTGCCTTGTAGCCTGATTCTGGTGTCTGAAAAGCTCTTTGAGATTGAGCATCATGTCATAAGCAGTGGGCATGGCTTGATGTTGATGTTGCAGTACATTTGACATAGATGCCAAAATGTAACACCGCGCCATCTCATCGGCCTTGATCCACTTCTTATAACTCTCCTTCTTCTTTTCCCCAGAATCATCCGCAGGCTTAGGAGGGCACTCTTCGAGGAGTACATATTTGTATTCCTCAGCAGTCAAGACAATTTCAAGATTCCTCTTCCAATCAACATAGTTAGGTCCAGTAAGTTTATTCTTTTTCAGTATCACAGTAAGTGGGTTGAAAGTCATTTTGAAAGAAAACCTAAGAATCACATAGATCAAAACATTAGATTTCAAAAAATTATTGATTCCTCAAACAATAAAATTTTAAAATCAACCAACACCTCAAAACACCGAGAATATCGTATGCCACGATAGTGTGGACGTATACAAATTCTACATTTGTAAGAGGAGGTTTTACCCATTAATTTTACTATCTTGTCAACCTAACTTTTTGACAAGTAAAATTAATAGTTGGTTCCTCTTTGTCCCTACAAATAAAAGCAGTGACTCCGATGGGGAGGATACTTATATTTGTATCTAAGTGTTCACCATTACTCAGTACCAAGGTAATTATCTCGGGTTATGTGCCTTCCAATGGGGAAGTACACACACTCCTTAATAATTTCCTATAACCATATTTGACCTTGTGATCCGTAAACAAACTCATCCGATGGGGAGGAAGGCACTCAGAGCCGATGCGCAAGTTTGTTTGCATCACATGTCAAATCATAATGGAGGCCGTGGGAATTTAAAAAAATATCCCTCTCCCACTTAGTAATTTGAAATTGAGAAATTTTCTAGCCTACAACAAGCATATCAAAAAATAAGCAATAATTATGAAAAATAAAATTGTTCCAACTATATGGCTTTTGTCTTCAATATGTCTCCCGTCGTATCGCCATCTCGTCCGCTCCTCCAATGCCATGTACGAGTCATCCGGAGATCCGAGCCGAGACTAAATATTTTAATTTACATCAATTGATCCTTTACTCCACGAGGGAGTGTACATGAATTCTAGATCGGAAGTAAACTAAAATAGAAAGAGTGGCTAAACAATGGCGTATCTAATTTACAAAAATTAAATACTAGCCTCATCAACCCCGAGGATTCAATAAAATATAAAATTACACACATACAATCATATACACACATATGACCATAATAGTTGGATCCTATGCCTGCAACCAAAGAGTTAACCTATGCATATCCTACTATTATCCGGCACATATTATATATGAAAAGTGCATAAAAGTAACCGAATCCTAAACACACAAAATCGGAAACAGTGGCTCTGATACCACTTGATGGTTGGAAACTTCGCTTCCCACTTCAACTCGATCACTTGTTCAAGGCGATCCCTTCTACGTCCTCAGATAAAAAAATTTATCCTTGACAAGAGGGATTACCCAAGCAACCGTATCATCGTCGTGCTATTCGATTAGAGTAATCACTTGAACAAACTTGTTGTTCAAGTAACCAACCTCTATTCTACGAATAGCCGTGGAATATACGATGTTCGGATCGCCGACTTTTGTGTTTATGTTCAGGGTCCAACTTATATTAGCCACAAAATAGAATATATCATGCATATATAATTGAAAAACAATTACAAACATGTTACATATGAAGATAGATAAGTGATATACCTCTCAATCTTCTATTGTATGACCTTCCTCCTTTTAGACGTCGTGTGGGCGACGATCTACCAAAAGTTGAAGCTCCTAGATCACCAATCTTCCTTCTTTGCTCGCTCCGAACAAAAGGAAGTATAGAAACAAGGCACTTCTCCTTCTTTCAACCAACCACCAAGCTCCAAGCTAGGTGCTAGCCGCCGGCCAAGAAGAAGAGGAGGAAAGGAAGTGGGCGCCGGCCAAGGACTCCAAGGAATTACCCTAACCCTTGTTTCCACCGGCCAAGGAGAAGAGATTGAGGGAGTTTGGATGCCGGCCAAAGGAGGGAAGAGCTTGTATGGGCGTCGTCCACCAAGGGAGAAGAAGAAGATAAGGAAAAACTTTCCTTATTTGGTGCCGCAAACCCCAAACCCTAATCTCCAAGCTTGCCGCCCACCTTAACCCTAATCCTCTCTCTAATGGGATTCCTCCTTGCCGCCCACCCCCTCCTCTTCTTTTATAGAGTTAGGGATAAACCTTGTTTTAATCTCCACCATTAGTTTTAGGGATTTAATCTCAACCATCGGATCTAGAGTTTTAATCTCAACCGTCGGATCTAGAGATTTAATCTCTACCTTTGAATCTAGAGTTTTGTTTTCATCCATTGGATCTAGGCTTCATGAGGTATTAATAGGCTACAATAGGGACCATGAGGAGGAGTTGGATCTTGGCCACCCAATGGATCAAGCCCACATAAAGTCCGATCCATTAATGATAATCCAATCCACTAAAGGATTATCATTGATCTATCTCACCAACCCCGATAAGTTAATATGGGCTCCATATATTATTTGTACATTTTCTCCCCGTGTTTAATATCTCGAATGCCCATTGATTAATTAATTTACTGACCATTAATTAATCAACATCTAACTCCATGAGTAGTACCACTCAACCTTTTCATCATGCCGGACCAAGTCCACCTGTAGGGTTTACATGATGAACCTTATGAGCTCCTCAAGAGGACATCATCATCCTAAAATATAGGACACAGTTTCCTCCTATAATCAACAAAACACCATATAAATAATATCATTTCCCAACTTACCGAGCCTATCGATTTAATCTATAAATCTCGCCCATTGTTAAATCAAAGAAATGAATACTAAGTATATGTGCCCGTTATTATATTGGGATTAAGAATATGTACAATATAATATCTGAGGTCCGATTCAATTATGTAGTCAGCAATAAATCGAATCACCTCTAAGTCGGTCCTGCTCAATACACACAAAGTGTACTAGTGTGATTCTATGGTCAAGACAAATCAATACCAACTCACACTACAACCATACCAATGGTTTGTCCAAAGCCATCTTGGTTGTGAGCCAATACTTATACTTTACAAGGAGCCGATAACATGATCTCCCGTGTGACACCACACACCATGTTATCTATAATGTAATGTATTAGACAATATGCATAACCATAAATATGCAATCAATGATCATGTGATTCTTATTTCAAAATAAAGATGTTCATACAAAAGATAGACTTTTCAGTATATATCCCAACACCAGCGACAAGTTGAATACGGGGTGCGTTTCTTACTCTATCACATCCTTCTATCCACGGTTACAGGAGATGAGGTCAACCCATAGGTTCCTCCTTAATCTTCTAGATCTTAGATACATGGGCTATCACCCCTCATATCGGCTAGCACAGTAGATAGAAAACAAAAATAATAACTATAGCTCTAAAACCAAATGCCAATTGCAAATATAAACTCAAGAACAAAATTCAAATTTGGAATAAGATGTACTACGCACACAAACTACTCCATAAATATGATAGGTGAAACACAAAGCATGTTCATATTCGAATAAACAATTTATAGCAAGCAAAGAACAGAAATTACAATGCAATATGGTCTTCTCTCCAGCATTGAAGTGCATAACTTGGATCTCCGGTGGCCTTCCTCGTCCTCGTTGCAAGTTCCTGAAGCTTTTTAGGGCTTCGAAGTGCCATCCCAGCCATCGTGCCTCCCTCCTAGGTTTGGGCGTAACTTTCCTTATATAGACTGTTGGGGATCGATTGGCCGGCTAGAGGGGGGTGAATAGCCCTCTTACGATGTATGTCATATTTTGCTCGTTCTCGTTGCGTTGCTTGTCTATGATTGTCGTTAGCGCAGCGGAAATAATAAAACAATAATAATACTAACAACAAATAAGTACACGCAAACACACACGATATACGTGGTTCGGAACCGAATGGTTCCTACTCCACGGGCGAGCTCCTCGAGCTCTAGTTATGCACACGACACTAACTAAACTCCTTATCGACTACACGTCGGAGGTGGAGAAACCTCTCACAAGTTATTACAACAAATAATATGAAATACAACAAGAAATACAAAAACAATACAAAAGAGAACTTTTACACAATTGCTTTGATCGCTTTCTTGTTGCTTGCTTTTGCTTGCTCTTGAAGGTCTGGAATGCAACAGCAATTCCCCTTCAAAGTCACCCAAAAAGCCTTGGCGAAATCCTCCAACTCGAGCTCCATTTATAACCTGCATCAAGCTATTTTCGTGCCCATCAGTCGACTGATCGTGACCATCAGTAGACTGGTCCCGTAGCCGTTGCCTCACAACGGCCAGATCCACGTTGGTTAAGTTCCAACGGATCACACATCAGTCGACTGATGTCACCCATCAGTCGACTGATCATCCATCAGTCAAGTGCTGGCTAGCTCGACTCCATTCTGTGCTCGTGCACAGTGTCATCACGATCGCTATCCTCGCCGATGCGATCATCCCAACGATCATTGCCCTCCTCGGCAATGACCGATCACCGAACTTGGTTCAGTCGAACACTGGTCGAACCCATACGACCTACAGCAGTCGATTGACACCTATGCCAGTCGACTGATGTCGGCTAAAACCTCAAACATAACGATGTTTGAGCCTCCGACACTCAGTCTTAGCCACTTGGCCATGTCCACCTTATCCCTCATGGAGTTCTCAACCGAAGCTCTCTTCCCTCGGCCTACATCCCTCGGATGCGCCAAGCGCATGACTTCGCAACGCCATCCTTCGCGTCTCATGCCCTAGAAGTATGCTTTCCTTTGGGCTCACTCCATTCGCTCCCCGTCCGGCGGTCCCTCAGATGCACCAAGTGCACGGCTTCGCAATGTCATCCTTCACCGACTCAATGACCCGAGCCTAGTGAACTTGCCTAGTTCTCAAGACTTCCCAAATGCACCAAGCGCACGGCTTCGCAATGCATTTCTCACCAAGCACCAAGCGCACGGCTTCGCAATGCATTGGATTTCCCATGCCAAGCACCAAGCGCACGACTTCGCAATGCTTTGGACTTTCCCATGACAATCCCATGTCATGAGTTTTGTCTATCATCAAAATACTATCAAGGTACTGCTCGAGTCAAACTCGAGTCAACCTGGGCCGATTGCACCAACAATCTCCCCCTTTTTGATGATTGACAAAACTACCATCTCAAGTTTACCAATTCTCCCATATTGGCAATTCTCATATCCTAATGAGAATTCCAACGAACCCTAATTGGTAACTTGGTAACTTCTCCCCCTTTTTGACATTTCATCAAAAAGGTCCTCCCCAAGGGTATGAATGTCTCATATCCCAATGAGATCTTATATCTCTCCCTTGGAGGAACACATGCCTACCATCTTTCTAGTGATCCCATATCACTTTAAAGAGAGGCAACCCAATTTTCCTCCCATGAGGAAATACACATCCATCTTCCCAAGATGGATACCTCCCCCTAGAGGCTTGCTCCCCCTTGACCATTGCACCAACAATGTCCTTGGAGAGTCCCTAAGCCAATAGGAACATTAACCAAATCAAAATTAAGGCAAAGTTCAACAATGAACTCTCTTCCACCTTAAAATTGATACTCACCCTCAACTCAACTCCTAATCCATATCCAATGGATTTCCACCCTCTCAAATGCTCTCCCAAGCATATCCTAGGGTTAGGAGTGGTTAGGGGACCAAAACATGGCTAAACATGGGCATAACTATCAAGTTTACCCGAAATCAGCCTGTGTCAGTCGACTCCGTCAGATACCAGTCGACTGGACTTACCATCAGTCGACTGCCATTACAGGTAGTCGACTGATAACTGCATTCTGCAATTTTTCAATTTCAGAAATGGATTTTCGAAATCCATAAGTAAATATACGTAATTTTAAAAATATTGAAAATGTATACGTATAATACTTATCCTAAACACTATGGGTGAAAAATATTGGAAATTTATTTTACCCATTAAATTAGGAGATTGATACAAAGTTCAAAATTTAAGAAAAGCTTCAATAAAGAGCCATCTTTGTATCATCCCATTCAATGGTGATAGCTATCAAAAGATAGGCTTCACCAAGGTTTTTCAAAATGTTTTTCAAACCTTTATTTTCTTTTTCCTAAACATCTCACCAATATCTAGATGTGTAAAACACATACAAGTCAAATATCTTAGTGAGATGTGGGTTTTTTTTGTTCTTTATGTCCTCATGCATATTTCTAAGGCAACATAATTTGATTCCCTTCAACTTGTGCCATAGTCCTTAATTTCATTTTATTTAATGCATGATATGATTATGGCATAAATATGATTTAGATAAAAACATATGTCAATATCATGATGTCATGGCATGTGAATGAGAACAAGCATACATGACATCTAAAATTAATTCTAAACATGATCATGACATTTTATAGATAAAAATGAAAATGATGTCATGACATGGTAAGGCAAACAAATCATGGTGAGTAAGGTATACTAAGGTATAAAATACCTAAGTGTTAAATCAAAATTTCCATTTCTATAGGTTAATTCAATTTTGCCTAAATGCCATTATCTCCCAAGTGTGCCATAAACCCAAAATGGCACACCAATACTTATATGACCTAATTGTGCCAATTTAAATCATTTTAAACTTTTTCAAACACATTGGCACATTCTAATGTGTCAAATCTACCATGGTTAGGTTAACTACCCATCCATTTAGGGTTGACACACCCTAACCCATCTAGCATGAATCAATCACGCTTTTAGGAACCCAATACCTATTGGAGCTCCTTGGGTTAACAAGGTATTCCCTAGGGATACCTTCCCTAGATACCTTCCTAATGACCCTTTTTGGCTTTGAAGCCTTAGTCAAATGGGTCTTACTTGGGTCAACTCTAGAGGTGACTCCTCCATTGACCTTCTTAATGGCTACATTTGATTTCTTTGAGGTGTTAGCCACTAAACACATACCATGGCTAGACTTAGGGATGGCTTCCCTATTAGCCTTGGTTTTCCTAGACCTAGATGTGGTTCCATAATTAAATGGAACATTATGATAAATCTCCTTGGGCTTTGGTTTGTGACCTAAACCTTCCTTGCCCTTAGACCATTTTTGAACCTTAGGTCTTGACTTTTGGGCATTTGACCCTAGAATTGAATTTTCTATGATTCTAAGGGCTTTCTCCATTCTCTCAAGTCTTGAACTCAAGACTTGGTTCTCTAGCTCTAATTTTCCCATTTTTGAATTTTCATTAGGTTTTTGAGAAGGCCTCTTCTTCTTAGGCATGTGCCTAGACTTTTTAGGATTAATACCCAAATTTTCTTCTACTCTCCTAATTGACTCCCTAGGCAAGATATTTCTAGAATTATGAGTCCTAGGTTTGTCCTTAGAGATATGAACATGCTTGGCACCTAAGCAATAAACCTTATTATTTCTCCTAGCATGCTTTTAATTGATAATAGCAAGAGAGCAAAAATAATTCTTAGCATGCTTTTTAGCTCTAGGAATTAAAGGTGCATTAAGTAAATTTACCTTAGGGTTAGCTTTAGGAGCTCCCCCTACATGAGTTGCACCTTCTTGCCCTTTCTTCCTCCCCCTAGGGCATTGGCTTCGGTAATGTCCCCGTTGGATGCATTTAAAGCACACAATGTGCTCTTTGCTCTTGATTTTGGCAACACCGGCATCCTTTGACTTTGGGTTGACTTTTGGTGTTGATGCCTTTTCCTTAGCCAATTTAGGGCATTTACTCTTGTAGTGCCCTTTCTCCCTACACTCAAAACATATTATGTGATTTTTATTCAAAATTAAAATACTTGAGCTACCTAGGGAGGTGGTGGAGGCCTCTTCTTGATCTTCACTTCTCCCGGATGTGGATGCTTCTTGTTCTTGCTCCGGGATGGAAGATTGTCTTTCCTCCCCCTCAATGCTAGAGGTGGAGGTCTCCACTAAATCATCAACATCTTCAAATGTTGTGGGTGCTTCTTCCTCGGCATTCTCCTCTACATGTGCCGGTTGGGAGTTTTCTTGAAATTTCATTATCTTCTCCCATAATTCCTTTGCATCCCTATAGTCACCCAATCTAAACCAAATATGATTAGGTAACAAATCACTAAGTAATTTAATTACCTCGAGATTTGTCTTGAAGTCCTTTATTTGATCTTGGGTCCACCTCGATTTTTCCATGGGCTTATTTTCTTTGTCCCTAGGCATCTTAAAAGCGTTTTCTATAATTAACATAGAGTCAAAATCGGTTTCAAGATATACCTCCATCCGTTTCCTCCACCAAGAAAAATCTCCATCAAATTATGGTGGATGGATGAAGCCAGCCATTTTGTAGTGCTCTCGCGGCGGTTAGTCCTTGAAGAGCGACCTCGACTCTGATACCACTTGTTGGGGATCGATTGGCCGGCTAGAGGGGGGTGAATAGCCCTCTTACGATGTATGTCATATTTTGCTCGTTCTAGTTGTGTTGCTTGTCTACGATTGTCGTTAGCGCAGCGGAAACAATAAAACAATAATAATACTAACAACAAATAAGCACACGCAAACACACACGATATACGTGGTTCGGAACCGAATGGTTCCTACTCCACGGGCGAGCTCCTTGAGCTCTAGTTATGCGCACGACACTAACTAAACTCCTTCTCGACTACACGTCGGAGGTGGAGAAACCTCTCACAAGTTATTACAACAAGTAATATGAAATACAACAAGAAATACAAAAACAATACAAAAGAGAACTTTTACACAATTGCTTTGATCGCTTTCTTGTTGCTTGCTTTTGCTTGCTCTTGAAGGTCTGGAATGCAACAGCAATTCCCCTTCAAAGTCACCCAAAAAGCCTTGGCAAAATCCTCCAACTCGAGCTCCATTTATAACCTGCATCAAGCTATTTTCGCGCCCATCAGTCGACTGATCGTGACCATCAGTCGACTGGTCCCGTAGCCGTTGCCTCACAACGGCTAGATCCACGTTGGTTAAGTTCCAACGGATCACACATCAGTCGACTGATGGCACCCATCAGTCGACTGATCATCCATCAGTTGAGTGCTGGCGAGCTCGACACCATTCTGCGTGCCGTGCGGTGTCATCGATTATCGCCATCCCTCGGCCGATCGATGATCATCCCAACGATCGATCGCCCTCCCTCCGGTGATCGACGAACTTGGTTCAGTCGAACACTGGTCGAACCCATACGACCTAGAGAAGTCGACTGGCACCTATGCCAGTCGACTGATGTCGGCTAAAACCTCAAACATAACGATGTTTGAGCCTCCGACACTCAATCTTAGCCACTTGGCCAAGTCCACCTTATCCCTCATGGAGTTCCCAACCGAAGCTCTCTTTCCTCGGCCTACGTCCCTCGGATGTGCCAAGCGCACGACTTCGCAATGCCATCCTTCGCGTCTCATGCCCTAGAAGTATGCTTCCCTTTGGGCTCACTCCATTCGCTCCCCGTCCGGCGGTCCCTCGAATGCACCAAGCGCACGACTTCGCAATGCCATCCTTCACCGACTCAAGGACCCGAGCCTAGTGAACTTGCAAAGTTCTCAAGACTTCCCAAATGCACCAAGCGCACGGCTTTGCAATGCATTTCTCACCAAGCACCAAGCGCACGGCTTCGCAATGCTTTGGATTTCCCATGACAAGCACCAAGCGCATGGCTTCGCAATGCTTTGGACTTTCCCATGACAATCCCATGTCATGAGTTTTGTCTATCATCAAAATACTATCAAGGTACTGCTCGAGTCAAACTCGAGTCAACCTGGGCCGATTGCACCAACATAGACATCACGCTGGATCCTTGTGAAATATGGAAAAAACCCTGGTCGCATCAAATTACTTGGTCGGCACACAACCGTGTGAAAACACATGGCTGGGTCGTGTGTCAGGCTGTGGCGGCCGTTTTTGACCCCTGAACATGGTCGTGTGTAAACACACGCGCTGGTTGTGGTCCCTTCTGCGTCCAGCTGACAAATGTCTTCTTTTTCTTTGAAAGTGCGCTATTTTCCCCATGAAATGCTATCCTGGACACAAAAGTACACAGAGCAGATCTCCGAACCAGAAAATAGGAAATTCATGCAAAATAAAGTAAAATATGCATGAAACAAACATAAAACAAAATGAGATGTGAGTGAAAACTACTCCTAAAACCCTATATGTTTTGCTCACCTCAATTCCCCAAGACTAAGATCTTTGCTTGTCCTCAAGCAAACCTCAACACCATGAAATTTAAAAAGGTATTGCTTCATACTTAGCATGTTAACTAAATTTATCAAGTTGTATTTTCAATCAAAGCAAAATAGATATGTTCTAAAAATTCAATAAGTTAGCTCCTCGTGCTCGTGCCAAGCGAATCTTCTTAGGGGATACTCATTCCATGATAAGTTAAGTCGTCATCCTATAGCTTTTTTAAGGTCTTCGACTCTTAGACACTTACCTGCCCAAAGAAAGGGTCGTTCCCAAGATATAGCACAAAGTCTCAAAGGCGTGCTTGGTATTGAGAGGAATTGGTAGGTCTTTCCCTAGTAACCCAACTCGGTCTCAAAGGGGCAGCTAATCATTTCCACCCACGACAACTATTTTTTATCCCTCATAATCTCTTTTTTTTTTCTTTTCTTATTCCATTTTTTTCTTATTTCTCTTGGGATTTTGATTTTTTTGAATGGGCTTGCACAATCTGAGCATCTCCAGTAACTAAAATGCCAAATCTAGAGTCACCTATAGATTCCAAAGTACTAATATACGGGGATGAATCATAACTAAATACGTACTAGATTTTGCCTTTCAAAATGTTCGATATGTGTATGTGTAAAATAAAGCTAACCAATATAAGTCTAGAACATTCATTCAGAGCAAATAAAATAAAATACCACAACGTAAATGAAGTTAAGCTACCCATGAAAACAACTCATGAAGAAAAATTTCAAAAATACTACAGAGGCAGCTTATAGATAGCAAAAACTAAGTGCTAAATGAAACTAAATAACCCATGCACGAACAAATGAATGCTAACAATAATGCAAATATTTGGAAAAAACTACTGCTAGAAACAAAATGAAACAAAACTTGGGCCCCCCAGACTTAAGTGAAGCATACTTCTAGTATGGTGGATGAGGTGGAAAGTTTGGTAGTCTCGGCATCACGGGATCCTGGGAGAACCTGCTATTGAGTCGTTGATGCCACATGTACATGTGGTCCATCTAAGAGTTGGTGGATGCAGCGGCTGCTCGGTGCTCCTCCTCCCTAGCCCACTTTGCCTGCTGGGCTCGCATATGCTGCCGCATCTCCTGGCGGTAGGTGGCCTCTGCATGGCGACGGGTAGCCTTCTCCTGGCATTAGATGCGAACCTTACCGTAGAACTCCTCGGCCTGCTGGAAGTGCTCTCGGAAACCCTGAAACTATGCTTGCTTGTAGGCACCTGCTCCTCCCATCGCTGCCTCTACGTCTGTTCCTCGATGTATATGGCATCGAGGCGCGATTAGAACTCCAAAAAAACATAGGCAGATGTACCTGCATCCTGGTCAAAAGTAGAAAAAGGTGGTGGTATTGGTGCAGGCTCATGTCGACATGGACTAGGTGGGCTCCTATGATTGCGTGGACTGGAGGGAGAGTGATGAATAGGGGTGAAACACAATGTGTGGCACCCTTTATCCCTTGAGCAACACGATCGAGTAAAAAAACACGGCCAGACCGTGTGCGCTACTAGAATGTGGGGCATGGCCGTGTGAAAACACACGACCAAGACGTGTGCCCCTGTTTCTCTCTCATGGTGCACAACGGTCCGAATTGTCTTTACACACTCAATCGTGTAGGTTCAAAATGATTTTTTTGTTTCTACCTAGCAAGTTTTTTCTAATCCTAATTCAAATGCAACACGCTAAACGAATATAAATCAGAGTTCAAAATAAACGAATGCAACAAACTAATAAGAAATAAACACAAAATCTAAACTTGGGGTGCCTCCCAAGAGGCGCTTTGTTTAAGGTCTTTTAGATTGACAACACTCCATTACCTCAACTTCGCTTCGGAGGTTCTGTAAATCTCTATTCATATTTCTCAAATTTTGGAGACTCCCCTAGATACTTCTTTAATCATTGCACATTCACTTTGATCTACTCTGATTCCTTACTCCATATATCCACTCTACCATATGGGTATACCCTCTTTACCCGAAATGGTCCTGACCACCTTGATTTTAGCTTCCCTGGAAAAAGTTTTAACCTAGAATTATATAGGAGAACTAAGTCTCCTTCCTTAAACTCCCTTATCAAGATATGTTGGTCATACAATTTCCTAGTTCTTTCCTTATACTCCTTAGCATGTTCATATGCATCTCTTCGAATTTCGTCAAACTCGCTTAACTACAATTTCCTTTTCTCTCCTGCCACGCAGTAGTCCAAGTTGAGCTTCTTGATGGCCCAGAAAGCCTTGTGTTCTAATTTAATGGGCAGGTGGCAAGGCTTCCCATAAATTAAAGGAAACGGGGTCATGCCTATCGGGGTCTTATAAGCTGTACGGTAAGCCCAAAGAGCATCGTCCAATTTTTGTGACCAATCTTTCCTTGATACCACTACGTTCTTTTTTAGAATACTTTTGATCTCCTGATTCGAAATTTCCACTTGTCTGCTTGTTTGCGGGTGGTACACTGTCGAGACTTTATGGATCACCCCGTATTTATGTAGCAATTTTTCAAACTATTTTTTGATGAAGTGGGATCCTCCATCATTGATTACGACTCGAGGAACTCCGAATCTAGGGAATATGTTTCGTTTGAACATTTTTATTAGGGTCCTAGAGTCGCATTGGGGTGATGCTATGACTTCCACCCATTTGGAGACGTAGTCTAAAGTAACAAAGATATATCTGTTTGCGTCGGAAGCGAGAAAGGGTCCCATGAAATCTATCCCCCATATGTCAAAGAGCTCCACCTCTAATATTGTGCATGCTGATATCTCATGTCTTACCTATATGTCTTGTTCGCTGGCACCGATCGCGTAGGAGACTACGTAGTTGCGCATGTCCCAAAATAGGCTAGGCTAGTAGAATCCTGCCTGAAGTACCTTCATGGATATTTTTGCAATTTCGACATGCCCCCTATATGCTGAGGAATGGCAGTGAAAGAGGATGCTCTCCACATCCTCTTCTGGTACGCACTTTCGATATACGCTATCTACACATTTCCTAAATAGGAAGGGCTCATCCCATATATATTGCCGAACTTCTACAAAGAATTTTTTCCTTTGTTGGGTCGTGAATTCAGGCGGTATCACCCTTCCTACCAAAAAATTCAACAAATCTGCATACCAGGGGGTGTAACCTTTGTAATAGCCATGAGGGTATCATCCCGTAGAGCATTGTCTATTTGGGCACTGTCTCCCTCTTCTATCCTACTATCTATGGGCATGGATGATAAGTGGACCACGATGATGTTGTCTAATCCCTTTTTATCCCTGATTTCTATATCAAATTCTTGAAGTAAGAGAATCCAACGAATAAGGTGGGGTTTTGCATCCTTCTTACTTAGCAAGTAACGAACTGCAGTATGGTCAGTGTAAACAACTACCTTCAAACCTAATAAGTATTGTCTGAACTTGTTGAATGCGAACACGACTGCCAGTAATTATTTCTCTATCAAGGCATAATTGATCTGTGCTCCGTTCAACGTCTTATTGGCGTAGTGAATGGCATGTAGTGTTTTCTCCTTCCGTTGCCCCAACACTGCCCCCACTGCATAATCACTAGCATCACACATGACCTCGAATGGTAGGCTCCAGTCAGGTGGTTGTATTATCTGGGACGTTACTAAGGCTTTCTTTATTTATTCGAACGCTACTAAACAGTGATGATAGAAAACAAACTCTGTGTCCTTAGCTAGTAGATTTGTCAGAGGCCTAGTTATCTGAGGAAATTTCTTTATGAACCTTTGATAAAATCCCACATGCCCAAGAAAGCTCCGGACCCCCTTTACATCCCTGGGTGGTGGCAATTTTTCAATTACTTCGACCTTCGCCTTGTCTACTTCGATATCGTTCCCGGATATCTTATGTCTTAGAACTATCACTTCAGTTACCATGAAGTGACATTTTTCCCAATTCAGAATCAAGCTATTCTCCTCACACCTTTGCAGAATGCTTTCTAGATTCTTTAGACATGCATCAAAACTTGTTCCGTAGATTGAAAAATCATCTATGAATACTTCTATAATCTGTTTAATCATATCTGAAAAGATAGTTGTCATAACACTGGAAGGTGGTTGGGGCAATACATAGGCAAAAGGGCATTCGTCTGTATGCGAAGGTTCCATACAAGCAAGTGAAGGTGGTATTCTCTTGGTCATTAGGGTGGATTGGGATTTGGAAAAACCTTGAGTACCCATCAAGGTAGCAAAAATAGAAATGTTTAGCGAGGCATTCCAGCATCTTATCGATAAATGGAAGTGGAAAATGATTCTTTCTTGTTGTTTTGTTTAGTTTATCATAGTCTATGCACATTCTCCACCCCGTTGCCGTTCGAATAGGGATCAGCTCATTCTCTTCATTTTTCACTACTATAGTGCCGCCTTTCTTTGGAACTACGTGCACCGGATTTACCCACTCACTATCTGAAATTTGGTAAATTATTTCGGCATCCAAGAGTTTAAGAACTTCCTTCTTCACTACCTGCTGTAAATGAGGGTTAAGTCACCTTTGGTGCTCCACGATTGATTTGCACCCGTCCTCAAGTATTATCCTATGCATGCACAGAGGCGAGCTTATCCCCTTTATTTCATCAATGGTATAGCCCAACACTTTTTTGTACGTTCTGATAACCTCCAGCAACTTCCTTGTCTCTACCTTACTCAAATTGGCATTTATAATCACTGGATGGGTTGAAGTTGGTCCCAAAAGTTCGTACTTGAGATTAGGGGGAAGTGGCTTGATCTCTGGCCCTGTGTGTTTCTCTTCTGCCACCTGCCCCCACTCTTCCTCTTCTTCTGATCCTTAAGATAGGGAAGCTTCTTCCATCTAGTACTCTCTCTCTTTGTCCTCCTCATGTACTTGGCAGGCTACTTCAGTGCTGCCTATCCCCGTTACGGGGAAAGCCTTTTAAAAATTTTGCTCGCTATTCACCCATATTTTGAGAGTCCCCGCCACTGTCCCTATAATGCAATATGCGTCGTCTGTGCTCTTTTTCATCAGCATGCCCCCCGTGGTTGTGTACAAGAGTTCTTTCGACGAACTAGTTATTCCGGAATAAAAAATATGGAGGAGTAACCAATCCTGAAATCCATGGCGTGGGCAAAGAATAACCAGTTCTTGTAGTCTCTTCCATGCCTCGGCCTTTCTCTTCTCGCCCTTGCTCAAATGAAAGGATTTTATCCCTAAGGTAGGTTGTTTTGTGGGGAAGAAAGAATTTACTTAGAAAAGTGTCTTCCATCTATTCCCATGTCGTTTTATTCCCTTCTGGTAGCGTGTGTATCCATTGCTTAGCCTCCCCTTTCAGTGAGAATGGGAACATAATGAGCTTAATGGCGTTCGCTGGGACTCCTTCATATTGTACTGTGCCACAGTACGTCATAAATTCTTCAAGGTGTAGATAGGGTTCCTCAATTTGAGCTCCTCCAAACTGCATTTCTTGAATAAGAGCAATTAATGCAGGGTTTATTTCCCAACTCGCAGCCTGAATTCGGGGAATAGCTATGCAGGAGTTCCATGCTTTTTGTCTAGGCACTATGTAATCTCTCAAGGGTCGAGCGGGCTTTATTAACATTTCAGCGTCCTTTGATGAGAGAGGAGAAATAAATCATATACAATGAATAATTATGAGGGTTGAACTAAAGCTTGATGAATCGTGGCTATCAAATCGAATTTCTAAAATCGAGAGTTTAATAACTAAAGTAAATCTAGATAAATTAAAAATTAGATACGAAAAATCTAAAACTGAAGTAAATAAAGTAAAATAAAAAATAAAAGGAAGTAATAAAAGTAAAGCAAGTAAATAAATCTATTCCTAAGTCTGATCATATTATCAACTTCTTGATTAGATATCGAATCAATAGGTCCTCGACAACGGCGGAAAAAACTTGATGCACGCGAACACGACCTCAAATCTCGCGACGGAGATTGTCGAGGACTCGAAGCGCACACTCGCGCTCAACACCCACAAGTGCATGGATGTTGTCAAGTAATAAAAAGATTTATCGATCCCATTGGGACTTAGATTCGAGTACCGATCTATTCGGTGGACGTTATTGTTCGGAAGTCAAATCTAATGGTTGTGATTGCGAGGGTTGTCGGCGGTCCTAACTTAATACGGTGTCACACGGAAGAAGAAAAGGCTTACTATGAGTCTTTGGAAGGCATCCTAGGATTTCGGTTTCGCTTGTGTGTCGCAAAACATGTTGTCAATTGGGTTTCATCTAGGGTTCTAGCTACGGTTCTGTGGAAAGGACATCATACACTCCCTCGATGAGTCTTCGCATCTATCGAAAGCTACCTCTGCCATTACCAGGTAGACCCCAGGACTTAGGACGGGATAGTTGGTACGAGGATGCCGAATCGATCCCTGTGATAAGTCAAAAACGGGGCACGTTTCCTAATCTATCACATCCTTCTGCCCACGGTTATGGGAGATGAGGTCAACCCATAGGTTCCTTCTTAACATCCTAGATCTTAGATACAAGGGCTATCACCCCTCGTATCGGCTAGCACAGTAGATAGAAAACCAAAACAATAACTATAGCTTTAATACCATATGCCAAATGAAAATACAAACTCAAGAACATAATTCAAATTTGGAATAACATGTTCTACGCATACAAACTACTCCCTAATCATAGAATCGAAGAAACTACTCCATAAATATGGTTGGAGAAACACAAAGCATGTTCATATTCGAATAAACAATAGATAGCATGCAAAGAACAGAAATTACAATGCAATATGGTGTTCTCTTCGGCGTTGAAGTGCAGAACTTGGATCTCCGGTGGCCTTCCTCCTCTCCGTTGTGAGTTCCCGAAGCTTTTAAGGGCTTCGGAGTACCGTCCCAGCCATCGTGCCTCCCTCCTAGGGTTTTGGCGTAGCTTTCCTTATATAAATATCACGCTGGAACCTTGCAAAATCTGGAAAAAACCCTGGTCGTGTAAAATTACCTGGCCGCCACATGGCCGTGTGAAAACACACGATCGGGTCATGTGTAAACACACGACCTGGTCGTGTTCCCTTCTGCGTCCAGCTGCCAAATGTCTTCTTTTGCTCTGAAAGTGTGCCGTTTTCTCCATGAAATGCTATCCTGCACACAAAAGTACACAGAGCTGATCTCTGAACCAGAAAACAAGAAATGCATGCAAAATAAAGTAAAATATGCATGAAACAAACATAAAATGAAATGAGATGTAAGTGAAAACTACTCCTAAAAACCCTATATGTTTTGCTCACCTCAATTCCCCCAGACTTAGATTTTTTCTTGTCCTCAAGCAAATCTCATTGCCATGAAATTTAAAAAAGTATTGTTCCATACTTAGCATGTTAACTAAATTTATCAAGTGATATTTTCAATCAAAGCAAAATAGATATGTTCTAAAAATTTACTAAGTTAGCTCCTCGTGCTCGTGCAAAGCAAATCTTCTTAGGGGATACTCATTCCATGATAAGTTAAGTCGTCATCCTATAGCTTTTTTATGGTCTCCGACTCTTAGACGCTTACCTGCCCAAAGCAAGGGACGTTCCCTAGATATAGCACAAAGTCTCAAAGGCATGGTCAGTATTGAGAGAAATTGGTAGGTGTTTCCCAAGTAACCCAACTCGGTCTCAAAGGGGCACCTAATCATTTCCACCCACGACAATGTTGGTGCAGTGGGCACCAAAGTCGAACCGGTATTTTGATTATGGCAAAAGGCTCAATAGTTAAGGGTATATTTGTTATCTTACGAGCTCAATTAAGTGTGCAGAAATGCTAAAGTTGAGCGGAAGGTCTGCGACACCCGGTGGGAACTGAGGTGGTCGGGCAACGCCAGAGGGACTTCGGAGGAAGCCGAGGTACTCGGGTGAAGACCGGAAGCGAGGCTACAAGGTAAGCTCGTGTGAAAGCGAAGCAAGGTAGTTAAGCGTAGATCCGACCCAATACCTCCAATGGAAGGTCTAGGTCGAGATCAGATGGTTAGAACCATCGTACTTTATATTTTAAGCTAACTTGTACTGCAGTCCAAAACCCTTTGACTACACCAATCGCTAGTCAAGTTCCAAATCGAGAAGAGCTCGAATTTCAAGGGGGTGAATTTGGACTTGACTCGTGTTTTGGTACAAAGGGTGATGTGGCATCAAGGTGGACATCCAAACCATCACCAAGCTTCCTTGTGGTGGACGCCCAAAATAAGGTGAGTTGGCACAAGATGGTTGGCTCCCATGATGTGGCACAAGTTGAATGGCTCCAACAAGTTGGCGCCCAAGGAGGTTGGAGGTGGCACAAGGTGGTTGGATGAAACACCTCATCCTCAAGTTGGCGCCCAAGGAGGTTGGAGGTGGCACAAGGTGGTTGGATGAAACACCTCATCCTGGAGTTGGCGCACAAGGAGGTTGGAGGTGGCACAAGGTGGTTGGATGAAACACCTCATCCTTGAGTTGGGATAAGAACCTCACCTTGGACACTACCTATGTCTAAATTCATAGATCAATATCCATAAATAGACATGTTCAAGCCAAGCAAAAACAAGAATTCAAGAGCTCTCAACACGCCGTCGTAACGCCGCTACTACTACTCACATTTGCTACGACGAAGTGCCGCCGACAACGAAAGCTACATCTTCTACTTATAAGAGTTGTCGGTATATTTATTTAAGTTCTACTTCTTTAAATTGTCTTTGTGCTTTAATCGTAACAAGGAAAGGGGGAGTGTCCCTTTGCCTTGATTTCTTTTTGTAATCGTTGCTCCTACTTCCAACGAAGAGGAGTGGTTTTAGTGAATTGCCCTCCGTACGTGATAAAGGATCACTAGGGCCGTGGATTAGCAATCGAAAGATTGTGAACCACGTAAAAATATCTTGTCTACTTTATATTTCCGCTGTGCATTCTCTACTTGCTTTTTACTTATTGCAAAAGTTTTTAACGACATCAGACGCTTATTCACCCCCTCTAGCTTACACTTTCGATCCAACAATTGGTATCAGAGTTTGGGCGCTAAGATCTCGTGAAACCACCAATCTAGCTTTGTTTTTTTTTTTTCACAGATTTTTTTATTTATTTATTTATGTTTTCGTATAATTATTTAACATGCTTATATTATCCAACATATAGAATTGCATTAGAGGCTTTAGGATCCGGATAAGTTTTTCCATAGGGTTAGATCCCGAGTAAGGTTGTCCTCCGAACTTCAACGACATTCGCATTTGATTGTTTATTTCTTTTGCAAGTTACATTTTATATATCTTTTTACTTCTCAAGACTACTAATCCAAGACGAAAGTCTTGGAATATTCTTTCCGTGTGTTTTGAAGATTCTTTTCGTCGTTCTTCTTCTGGTTGTTAACTGGCCCATCTCGCAGGGTTGAGCACCGCCCGACCCCCGTTGTACAACGGTAATGACTTTCGTTATTGGAAGGGTCGGATGGAATGCTTTCTTAAAACCCAAATCGAGATGTGGATCGTAATCCAAACCGGTTGCACACTTCCTATTAATGAAGATGGTGAATCTTTGGGTTACGATCAATGGTCAAATTCCATGAAAAAACAAGTAGAAGCCGATGCCAAGGCAACTCAAATCTTGCAATGTGGGTTGTCCAAGGAAGAGCTCAACCGCTCCCTTCATTAGTGCAAAGGACTTATGGACCAAGCTAGTGGAACTACACGAAGGCACCGACGACACGAATGTATGTAAAAGAGATTTACTTTTAAATAAATTGTATAACTTGAAAATGCAGGAAAACGAGACCGCAACTCAACTACATTCTCGTGATTCCAAGACATCGCCAACCAACTCCATGCCATCGACAAAAGGTCGAGAATCGCGACCTTATCGTATTCTCTTAACTCGCTTCCTAGGACCACCTTGTGGGCATCCATGGTCGATGCCTACAAGGTCTCCAAGGACCTTTCTAAAATTAGGTTAGACGAATTGTTTTCGAACTTGAATTACATGAGCAAACTAACATGGTCCAGCCGAGAAGAGTATTGCGTTAGTTGCGTGTTCCAAGAAGAAGAAGCCCGCAAGCAAGCCACCCCGAAGGAAGAAGACGAGTCCGAATCGAAGTAGACTCGAATAGAATCCGAACTAGTCAATCTAGTTCTAAGATGATCAAGAGACGAAACGACCAACAACTCAAGGTAAGCCTAAACCTAATTCAAATACTTCTAATTTTAGATGCTATGAGTGCAACAGTTCGGTCCACATCAAGTCCGAGTGCCCAAAGCTAAAGAATAACATCAAAGACCAAGAAAGCGCTAAACGCTACTTGGGAGGAGTTGTCGAGGAAGAAGACGATATCCAAGCTCTAATGGCCAAGCCGATCGAGCACGACCAAAACAAGAAGAGTCCGAGTCCGAATCCGGCGATGAGCTTCCATTCAAGACAAGCCACGGATCCGTGATCCGGTTCAAAAGAATCATTAAGGGTAAGTCGGTCGTTACTTAATACTTTGTATGGTGCAATTAAATTTTTAAATAAGAAACTAGCTAAGTCCGAGTCCAAGGTCGAGACCCTAATTGAGGAGGTTAACCTTCTCAAACATGAGGTCTCCTAACCTCTTCGACTACTCAGATTCAAGAGGAGGACTCAACTCAAGTTGAAAAGCTTGAAGTTGAGAACTCGCTTTTGAAAACACAAGTCAAGACCTTAGGAACACGTTGGAAAGGTTCACTTTGGGATCCAAGGGACTTGACCTCTTACTTGGATCACAAAGGGCCGTGTACAACAAGGCCGACTCGGGTTTAACTCAAATACAACCAATAAGTCATATATGTCTATAGTAAACCAACATAAGAAAATGTCCAAGCATGGGTCCCTAAGACCACTTTGATTTCAACTTTAGGATCTAACATGTATTGGGTTCCTATGGACCAAATTCACTATGTGAATAGACCCACTGATTCAATGGTCCAGTGGAGCCAATACAAAATGTATTTTTGTTAAGTCTTAGAAATTGCATGCTTAGTTTTTCCTTTATTTTTAGAATGGTTAGATAGGACTCATAACCAACTAAAATCCTAAAAGATTGAGCCTCGGGAGCCTCTTTTCAAAAATAAACCAACTAAAATCCTATTTAAAAGATTGAGCCTCGGGAGCCTCTTTTCAAAAATAACTAGTTAGACCAAGACGTAGTCTCAAGTAAGTCGAGTTATCAATTTCTTGAAATTAGCTTTGTCTAAGGAAGTGGTCGTTGTTCCGATCAAAGAAGGCCTCTGTGCCTCGCCACGACCTGGAAGCTAATCTCTTGAAAAGATTACTTGATGAGCTTAGACTAAATCCGAATCTAACCTAATGTTGGTTAATTTAAATTCATTAAAATTAATCATGTAAAATTGAAAGTCATCTCACAATAACACATAGGAATAACATGTTTTGATCATGTAGATATTGGTGAGATGATTTAGGTTTAAAACTTACAAACAACCCTTTAGTAATTCCAATATCCGATCCAACTACCTTATGTGTAGGATCAATGGATGGATGTTGCTCCCACACATGACCGATCAACTCAAATTTTCGGTTACGATTCAAACGACAAGGATCGTAGCCTTCGAATAACGGCAAGCTCAAAATCATCGGATCGTGATATTGAGCTCAACTCTAACTTTACAATTCAAAATGTCTTATTAGTAGAAAACTTTCAATATAATTTACTTAGTGTAAGCCAATTGTGTGATAACAATTATAAGGTCATATTTCTAGAAAATGAATGCGTAATCAAAATAAATGCAACATCTAAAATAATACTTAAAGGAACTAGGAGTAGCAACATCTACACAATAAATTTACCTAACTCCTCAACCAAGTGTCTTATGACACAAAGAAGAGGAATCTTGGTTATGGCAATCAAGACTTGACACTGCACCCAAGACTCGGCCCACAAGATGAGTCAGAGTGGCTTGGTTATAGGTTTGCCTAAACTAAACAACTTGGATAATAAAATATGTAATGCTTGTCAACAAGGTAAACAATCTAGGACACAACATCAATTAACTAATCAAGAACGAACCAAAAGTGTTCTTGAGCTCCTACACATGGATCTATTTGATTCACATGGAGCTAAGTCACTCAATGGTAGTCAATTTTGCTTAGTCATAATTGACGACTATTCTAGATTTACTTGGGTTAGGTTTATCAAACATAAAAATGATACCTAGACCAACTAATCAATCTTTGTAGGTTAATCGAAAATCAAAAGAACCTTAAGATTAAAAGACTTAGAAGCGATCATGGTGGTGAATTAAAACCACTGTGTTTACAGATTGTGAATCTAAACGGATACCACCATGAGTTTTCATGTCCTAGAACCCCACAACAAAATGGGTTATTCTAACGGAAAAATAGAACCCTACAAGAAGCCGCTAGGACAATGTTAAACGAGTATAACCTACCCGATAGATTTTGGGCAGAGGCCGTTAGTACGGCTTGCTATGTCCAAAATAGGATCCTTATGGTAAAGAGGCACCAAAATAGTGACGAGATTTATCACGATAAAATACCAACATCAAGTACTTTAGGTATTTGGATGCAAGGTACATATCTTAAACACTAAGGATTACCTAGGGAAATTAAATCCAAAACCTCATCGAACCTTTCTAGGATACTCAACCACCAAGAGAGCTTATAGGGTATACAATCACGACACTCTTAGAGTCGAAGAAACCATTAATATAGTTTTCATTTAAGGACACGAACCTGCTCAATCCTTAACAAAACCAACTAGCAAATCAACTTATAGCTAACCCGACTGATCTTGAACTTGAATCTGCCCTAACCCAAGTCATCCTATCGACCAAGTGATAGATGACTCTAACCCAAGTCAAACTAGAACTCACCCAAGTCATCCTATCGACCAAGTGATAGATGACCCTAACCCGAGTCACACTAAGACTCAAACAAATCATCCTATCAATCAAGTTATAGGTGATCCAAATTTAGGGTTCGAACTAGAGCTTCATCTAAACCTTAGTCAAATCTCGTTAATTTCCAAAATCGAACCCAAAACTATTGAACAAGCACTTCTTGATCCCGATCGGATTATTGCTATGCAAGAAGAGCTAGCTCAATTCACTAGAAATGAAGTCCGGGAATTAGTACCACCACCTAAAGAAAAATCAATTATTGGAACAAGGTGGGTATTTCG
Source organism: Wurfbainia villosa (assembly GCA_025175895.1). Taxonomy (NCBI): domain Eukaryota; kingdom Viridiplantae; phylum Streptophyta; class Magnoliopsida; order Zingiberales; family Zingiberaceae; genus Wurfbainia; species Wurfbainia villosa. Next base: position 52,978,067 of record CM045998.1, on the reverse strand, counting down.
AAATAAACTTGATGATAAAGGTGAAGTAGTTAGAAATAAAGCAAGGTTAGTCGCAAAAGGGTTTAGTCAAGTCGAAGGTTTAGATTACGATGAGACCTATGCCCCCGTAGCCAGACTAGAGTCCATCCGAATGTTGTTAGCATATGCCGCACATCGAGGTTTTAAATTGTTTCAAATGGATGTCAAGTCAGCATTTTTGAATGGATACATTAAGGAAGAAGTTTACGCTACCAACCTCCGGAGTCGAAAATCTAGATAAACCTGACCATGTCCTTAGACTTAAGAAAGCCCTATATGGACTCAAACAAGCCCCAAGAGCTTGGTACGAAAGGCTTTCGATCTATCTTAAGTCCAAAGGATTCAACCAAGGTTTAGTCGACCCAACCTTATTCGTTAAAACCGTAGGGAAAAGAAATCTTTATAGCCCAAATCTATGTAGATGATATAATTTTGGAACTACCAACTCGATCCTCGCTAACGAATTCATCTCACTTATGGAAAGTGAATTTGAAATGAATTTAGTGGGAGAGTTAAGTTTTTTTAGGTTTACAAATTAAACAAACTAAAGATGGAATATATTTACATCAACAAAAATATACTAAGGACTTAATAAATCGATTTGGAATGCAAGATGCTAAAATAATCAATACACCTATGGCAACTAATGTTAATATAAACGAAGATGTAGAAGGAAAACCCGCTGACCTAAAATACTATAGAGCGCAATAGGAAGTCTCCTATACTTAACCGCGAGCCGACGACATTTTATTCGCTAAGTATGTGCGCAAGGTTACAAACTGCGCTAAGGAGTCTCACCTAACCCTAGTCCGTATCCTTAGATATCTAAAGGGCACGCTAAACGAGGTATTTGGTACCCTAGATCTACCGAGTTTAATCTAATCGGCTACTCCGACTCGACTATGCCGTAGTAAACTCGATAGAAAGAGCACGAGTGGTTGTTGTCAAATCGGCTCGAGTCTAGTAAGTTGGTGCGAGGAAGCAAGATTGCGTTGCCTTATCTACCACCGCCGAATACGCTATGCGATGGGTGAGTGTGTCTCTCACTCGTGGATGAAGCACACTCTCCAAGACTTTAGCTTAATCTTTAACAACATTAAAACCTACATAGATAACATTAGTTCAATTAACTTAACTAAAAATCCAATATGTCATTCTAGGACAAAACATATAGAAGTTAAACACCACTTCATTAGGGAACATGTAACTAATGGAACTATACAACTAGAGTATGTTGAGTCCAAATCAAACCTAGCAGACATCTTCACCAAACCACTACCCGCCGTTTAATTTAGTTTATTAAGACGAAAGTTAGGTATGTGCGTAATAGAGTAGGATTTAAATTTTTCTATATATGTACTCTACTTTTGCTTCTTTTATGAAATTAGCCTAAGTCTTACCTTAGAAATCATATACCTATAGATTTAAGGAGCCAACACATCTCACAACACATAAGACTAATGTGTTTGTGTACTTAGCCACGAGACGGCGTGAGATGTTAGGACCTTACTCCGTTCCAGATGTAGATTCGATGCATCGACATGAACCATGGAGTATAATTATTTAAATTAATCAACTCCTTCAAGACTTATTGATCATTCTATATCAATCAAGTCCAACCGAGTTGTACATTTTAGATGAACATATTTTCAAGCTTATTATTATTTAAAATATATATATATATATATATATATATTTATATTGGGAACTTGCTTGACTTACAAACCTTAAAATATATTTACAAACTTTTGAGTTAAGGCAAAAGGGGAGAAAGTCACAAAAGTAAGGAAGAAAGTAAACAAAATTATTACCTTTTATATTAAGTAATTCCGATTACTTAAGCAACTATTAAGGGGAGTAAAAATTATTTTTCAAGAACTCACCTTGGTCAAGGGGAGGTTACCTCAAAGGGGAGAACTTGAAACAATAATATTTCTCACTCATGCTTAATCTTTATGCTAGCTCATTCATGCTTAATCATTATGCTAGCTCATTCATATTTAATCTTTATGCTAGCTCATTCATGCTTAATCATTATGCTAGCCATCGTTATGTTTAATTTTTCCTTAACTTTTGTGTCGGTTTGCCATGAATCAAAAGGGGGAGATTGTTGGTGCAAGCGATGGGCACCAAAGTCGAACCGGTATTTTGATTATGGCAAAAGGCTCAATAGTTAAGGGTATATTTGTTATCTTACGAGCTCAATTAAGCGTAAATGCTAAAGTTGAGCGGAAGGTTCGCGACACCCTTGGGGAATCGAGGTGGTCGGGCAACGCCAGAGGGACTTCTGAGGAAGCCGAGGTACTGGGTGAAGACCGAAGCGAGGCTACAAGGTAAGCTCGTGTGAAAGCCGGGCAAGGTCGTTGAGCGTAGATCCGACCCAATACCTCCAATGGAAGGTCTAGGTTTAGATCGATGGTTAGAACCATCGCATTTTTATATTTTAAGCTAACTTGTATCGCAGCCAAAAACCCTTTGACTATACCAACTGCTAGTCAAGTTCGACCTCGAGAAGAGCTCGAATTTCAAGGGGGTGAATTTGGACTTGACTCGTGTTTTGGTACAAAGGGTGATGTGGCATCAAGGTGGACATCCAAACCATCACCAAGCTTCCTTGTGGTCGCCAAGATAAGGTGAGTTGGCACAAGATGGTTGGCTCCCATGATGTGGCACAAGTTGAATGGCTCCAACAAGTTGGCGCCCAAGGAGGTTGGAGGTGGCACAAGGTGGTTGGATGAAACACCTCATCCTCAAGTTGGCGCCCAAGGAGGTTGGAGGTGGCACAAGGTGGTTGGATGAAACACCTCATCCTTGAGTTGGCGCACAAGGAGGTTGGAGGTGGCACAAGGTGGTTGGATGAAACACCTCATCCTTGAGTTGGCGCAAAGGATGTGGATGAACAAGTCTTGGGGGATAAGAACCTCACCTTGGACACTACCTATGTCTAAATTCATAGATCAATATCCATAAATAGACATGTTCAAGCCAAGCAAAAACAAGAATTCAAGAGCTCTCAACACGCCGTCGTAACGCCGCTACTACTACTCACATTTGCTACGACGAAGTGCCGCCGACAACGAAAGCTACATCTTCTACTTATAAGAGTTGTCGGTATATTTATTTAAGTTCTACTTCTTTAAATTGTCTTTGTGCTTTAATCGTAACAAGGAAAGGGGGAGTGTCCCTTTGCCTTGATTTCTTTTTGTAATCGTTGCTCCTACTTCCAACGAAGAGGAGTGGTTTTAGTGAATTGCCCTCCGTACGTGATCAAGGATCACTAGGGCCGTGGATTAGCAATCGAAAGATTGTGAACCACGTAAAAATATCTTGTCTACTTTATATTTCCGCTGTGCATTCTCTACTTGCTTTTTACTTATTGCAAAAGTTTTTAACGACACCGTATCGCTATTCACCCCCCCCCTCTAGCGACACTTTCGATCCAACAGACAACTGCTTTTTTATCCTTCATATTCTCTTTTTTTTTATCTTTTCTTATTCCATTTTTTTTCTTTTCTCTCTTGGGATTTTGATTTTTCTTAATGGGCTTGCACAATCCGAGCATCTCCAGTAACTAAAATGCCAAATCTAGAGTCACTTATGTATTCTAAAGTACTAATCTACGACGATGAATCTTAACTAAATACATACTAGATTTTCCCTTTCAGAATGTTTGACATGTGTATGTTTAAAATAAAGCTAACAAGTATAAGTCTAGTACATTTATTCAGAGCAAATAAAATAAAATACCACGAGGTAAAAGAAGTTAAGCTACACATGGAAACAACTCATGAAGAAAAATTTTAAAAATACTACTGAGGCAGCTTATAGATAATAAAAACTAAGTGCTGAACAAAACTAAACAACCGATGCATGAACAAATGAATGCTAATAATAATGCAAATATGAGGAAAAAACTACTGCTAGAAACAAAACAAAACAAAACTTGGGCCCCCAAGAATTAAGCGATGCATACCTCTAGTATGGTGGATGAGGTGGAAAGTCTTGTAGCCTCGGCATCTCGGGATCTTGGGAGAACCTCTGTTGAGCCATTGATGCCACATGTACATGTGGTCGATCTAAGAGCTGGTAGATGCACCGGTTGCTCGGTGCTCCTCCTCCCTAGCCCACTTTGCCTGTTGGGCTCCCATATGCTGCCGCATCTCCTGGAGGTAGGTGGCCTCCGCCTGGTGGCGAGTAGCCTCCTCCTGGAAGTAGACGCTGGCCTCATCGTAGAACTCCTCGGTTTACTGGAAGTGATATCAGAAACCCTGATACTCTTCCTGTGTGTAGGCACTCTACTCCTCCCATCGCTGCCTTTGAGTCTGCTTCTCGGTGTATATGTCATCGCGATACGATCGGAACTCCAAAAAATCATAGACAAATGTACCTGCATCATGCTAAAAGGTAGATAAAGGTGGTGGTACAGGTGCAGGCTCATGTCGACGTGGACTAGGTGGGCTCTTATGATTGTGTGGACTGGAGGGAGAGTGATGAATAGGGGTGAAACGCACGGTGTGGCACCCTTTATCCCTTGCGCAACACGCCCGTGTGAAAACACATTGCCAAACTGTGTGCGCTACTAGAATGTGGGGCATGGCCGTGTGAAAATAAATAGCCAAGCCATGTGTCCCCGTTTCTCTCTAATGGTGGACAACAGTCCGAATTCGCCTTACACACTCAATCGTGTAGGTTCAAAATGATTTTTTTGTTTCTACCTAGCAAGTCCTTTCTAGTCCTAATTCAAATGCAACACGCTAAACGAATATAAATCAAAGTTCAAAACAAACAAAAGAAACAAACTAATAAGAAATAAACACAAAATCTAAATATGGGTTGCCTCCCAAGAAGCGCTTTATTTAAGGTCTTTTAGCTCAACCACACTCCATTGCCTGATCTTCGCTCCGGAGGTTATGTAAATCTCCATTCATCTTTCTAGAATTTTGGAGACTCCCCTAGATACTTCTTTAATCATTGCCCATTCACTTTGATCTCCCCTGATTCCTTACTCTATATATCCACTGTACCATATGGGTATACCCTCTTTACCCGAAACGATCCTGACCACCTTGATTTTAGATTCCCTGAAAAAAGTTTTAACTTGGAATTATACAATATAACTAAGTCTCCTTCCTTAAACTTTCTTCTCAAGATATGTTGGTCATGCCATTTCCTAGTTCTTTCCTTATAATCCTTAGCATGTTCATATGCATCTCTTCGAATTTTGTCCAACTCGCTTAAGTGCAATTTCCTTTTCTCTCCTGCTGCACAGTAGTCCAAGTTGAGCTTCTGGATGGCCCAGAAAGCCTTGTGTTCTAATTCAATTGGCATGTGGCAAGGCTTCACATAAATTAAACGGAACGGGGTCATGCCTATCTGTTGGTTCTAGCAGATCGCTAGAGGGGGGGGGGGTGAATAGCGATATAAAATCGTAGGGATGTCGGAGAGTCGGAGCGTATCAGAAGCACATGGAGGCTTTTAGAATTGATTAAAAACCCTTAGAGAAGCCCTCCTTTTATAGCCTTTGAGCCCCTCATCGAATGGGTCTTCAACCAATCACAAGTAGGCACAAAGCTCCTTGGAATGAGGTGATAAGGCTTGACTCCTCGAATCTAATCCTTGACAATCAGTCGACTGATGGCCATCATCAGTCGACTGATGGCAACACCAGTCGAGTAACAACACTAAGCAGTCGACTGATTTCAGATAGTCGAGTGGCTCTTGTGGGCAGTTGACTGATGCTTGCTGAAATCATAAGTTAGCTTAATAAAAATATATTTTCGACGATCGCCGACCATCCGATCTCGACATAGACCATCCATGAAATGTCTTTGGTCGGATCTACGCTTAAGACCATGCCCATAAGGAGGATACGACATCACTTATGCTCTCACACACGAGCTTACCTCAATACTTTCTTTGTAGCTCTTACTTTCGGCCTTCCACTCGATTCCTTTGGCTCCCTCCGAAGTCACTCGAGTGTCGCCCGACCACCGTGGTTTCCTCCGGGTGTCGCTAGCCTTCAGCTTTAGCTTTTGCACTTTTCTGCACACTTGATTAAGCTCGTGAGATAATGATGTAATCTTAACTTTGCGTCTTTTTCTATAATCAAAACACAGGTTCAATCATCTGGTGCCCCTGCACCAAAAATCTCCCCCTTTTTGATCTATGACAAACTTACGCAAAGTTAAGGAAAAATATAATGTGGAAAATGAGTAAATGTAAACGATGCACTCATTATAATCAATTCCCCCTTAACCTTAGGTGAGGTTAATCTTAAAAATTTTAAATTTTTGTTCTCCTCCTTAACTTGTGCTCTTCTCCCCCTTTTGCCTTAAATCAAAAAAGTTTTGGGGTTGTATATAAAAAGTAGGGGTTTTTAACAAAAAAAGTAGCATGCATAAAGATTATCTAACACGAGTCCAAGCATGTGTCTCGATTTACTTTTGTTCAAGGTATAACCCTCTGCACCAACAATATAAGTCTTGAGACTAATTTGATTTTCAAAATACTTATAAAATTATCTTTGAGTTTCAAAATACTTATATGCTAATAACTTTTGAAAATATATAACCCTTAGGGTTAGTTTTCTCTCCCCCTTAATCAAGTATATAAGGTATAGAAGAGTTAGGGGGCGCTAAATATTAACCTAGAAGGTTGTATATTTAGAGTTTTGTCCGAGTATAAGTAAACATTTAAGTTGGATAGTTTGAAATATAGATAACTTTTTTGAAAGGATTATGTAAATTGAAATTGTTCCTTATTCATGTCACCTATTCTAAGTGTCTTAGAATTGGTTCACCTTATATGTTGTGTGAGATGATTCCAATTTTATCTTGATTAAATTTAATGATTTGAAATTGGTCAACCTTGCGTTAGATTCAGATTTGAACCTAAGCTCATCAAGTCACCTTTTCAAGATCTTGGCTTCCAAGTAGTGGCGAGGCACAGGGGCCTTCTTTGATCGAAAAAATGGCCACTTCCTTAGACAAAGCCAATTTCGAGAAAATAGTAACTTGACTCACCTAAGACCACTTCCTGGTGTAACTAGTCTAGGATACGACGAGGTAGCTTCAGCTAGTTCCACTCGGTCAAGTGAACTGAACTAGATATGCCTTATCTAGCCCGAATACATGAGACTCCGTTTTCCTAGCGTACTATCATCTCGTTGCATCCTAGTACTATGTTATCAAGCATTGACGAGTTATAGTCCTATCTAACCATAAAAAAAAATTAGGTTACCGGATATACTATTTTGGTATTAGCTTCCCCTGGATCATTGAACCAATATGGTCTGGTCAAGTAATGAACTTGATCCTGGGGAATTAAAAACCTATTGGTCCTTATATGTGAGTTTAATAAAGTTTTTGGGACCCACTCTTGGACTCGATGATGACTATAGTTTACGATAGACATGTACGATCTATTCGTAGTCTTTGAGCTATATCCGAGTCCGACTCTGTTGTACACAACTCTCTGAGTTCCAAGAAGTCGGTTAAGATTCTTGGACCCCATCGAGAACTTGTTCAACCAAGCTTCGAGCTCTTGGACTTGTCCTTACAAGAGAAAGTTCTCTTCTTCGAGTTTTTCAACTCGAGTTAAGTCCTCCTCTTGAATTTGACTAGTCGAAGAGTTTAGAGGTGTCTCTTGTTTGAGGGTTTAACCTCCTCAACCAAGGACTCGACCCTAGACTCGGATTTAGCTAATTTCTTAGTTAGCAATTTAATTGTATTGTAAAGCGTATGAATTAGTGAGCGGCTAACCTTAATTTTCCCTTTTGGTTTGGCTTTGAGTTGCTTCTCGAAGTAGTCCTCGAGTTCAGAGTCATTGTTGTAGTTGGATTCGGATTCGGACTTTGACTTGGACTCTTCGGGTCTTGCCATACACGCTATGCCGACACCTTTTTTGTTGTCCCATGTTGCATGAAAAGCCTTCTTTTGATTTGATTTAAATTGTTCCCTATTTTGGTTCTTTAGTAGCCTCCTTTCCCTCCGAACGATCTTACACACTACGTTCACTATTGCTTCTACCTCTTCGGATTTGGACTCTAATACATATTCGAGTTCGAGTCCATCTTCTTGCCTGGTAGGTGACTTGCTTTTTTGTCTTGCAAGTAGAGCAATACCTCTCTCGGCTCAGACCACGTTAGTCTGCTCATGAAGTTCAAACTCAGAAAATAATTTGTCTAACCTAAGCTTCGAAAGGTCCTTAGAGACCTTGTAGGCATTGACCATGGATGCCCACAAGGTAGTCCTAGGAAATGAATTAAGAACGTACCTTAGGAGGTCGCAGGTTTCGACATTGTGTCCGATGGTGTGCAAGCCATTGACAATATCCTAGACGCGGGTGTGTAGTTGCGTCGCTGTCTCGTCTTCCTGCATCTTAAGGTTATACAACTTATTGAAAAGAAGGTCACATTTACATACCTTAGCATTGGACGTTCCTTCGTGTAGCTCGATTAATTTTTTCCACAGGTCCTTTGCGCTGATGAAGGGTCCGATGTGGTTGAGCTCCTATTTGGACAGACCACACTGCAACATTTGGGTCGCCTTTGCATCGGCTTCGATTTGCCTCTTGGTTACATTGGTCCACCTGTCGAAGTCCAAGGACTTGCCTTGATCATTGGTGGGTAGAGCAAAGCCAGTTTGAATGATTATCCAAGTCTCGACTTGTGTTTTTAGAAAACACTCCATCCGACCTTTCCAATAACGGAAATCATCCTCGTTAAAGAACAGAGGTCGGGTGGTGCTGTACCCCTGAATGTGGGCCATTTGGAAGGAAAACCTTGCACAAAAAATAATAAAAAAAACACAAAAAAGGTTCCAAAACTTCACCTTGGATTAGCAATGTAGGAAATGAAAAGAAAAAAAAGGAATAAACGAGAAATAACCAACTAAAATAAAAGATGACACTTACAATCTTCGATGTCCCTGAAAGGGTAATAAACGTTGGTTTTTGGCGATGAAAACAGCTTGTTATGAGGGTAAACCCTTGTAAAAATGTAGATCTCCCAGAGATCTACGTTTTGGTAGGTAGCCCATTTCGTGGGTCAACTTGTACGAAAAGTTATGCCCATTTTACCGTCGGCTACTCCAAAAGCGAATACTTGCAAAACAAAACCAAAAGAAGAGTACTAAGACTTCGTCTTGGATTAGTAGTGCGGGAGAAAATTTAAATGAACAAAAAAAGATTCGTAAAATTCAAAAAAAAAAATCTATAAAAGGCTAGATTGGTGGTTTCACCAAATCTTAGCGACCCTGGCTCTGATACCAATTGTTGAATCGAGCGGATTGCTAGAGGGGTGGGGTGAATAGAGATATAAAATCTTTCGTTCGACTTCGTTCGTTAAAACATGAGTAGACACAGCAGAAGATAAATTTAAAACAAAAGAGACAATAGACACGAGGGTTTTTTACTTGGTTCGTAGCCGAAGGCTACTACTCCAAGGCCCTAGTGGTCCTTGACCATGCACGGAGGGCAGAATACTAAAGAACTCCTTCTCGTTGGAGGTAGGAGTTAAACGGATACACGAAATCACAAAAGCTCGAGGTAGAGGGAAACTCCCCCTCTCCTCGTTATAATGAAAGCTTTACGAGATAAGTAAAATGAAATACAATTAAAACTTTCATTATCGACGACTTTAAAGGTTGGAGGTTAAAGCTCTAGTCGTCGTCTCGGCAGCGCTTCGTTGTAGGGATGTCGGAGAGTCAGAGCGTATCATAAGCACTTGGAGGCTTTTAGAATTGATGAAAAACCCTTAGAGAAGCCCTCCTTTTATAGCCTTTGAGCCCCTCATCGAATGAGTCTTCAACCAATCACAAATAGGCACAAAGTTCATTGGAATGAGGTGATAAGGCTTGACTCCTCGAAGCTGATTATTGACCATGAGTCGACTGATGGCAGTGCAAGTTGAGTCGAAATACTACGCAGTCGATTGATTTTAGACAGTCGAGTGCCTCTTATGGGCAGTCGATTGATGCTTACTGAAATCACAAGTTAGCTTAATAAAAACATAATTTCGATGGTCGCCGACCGTTCGATCTCGACCTAGACCATCCATGGGATGTCTTTAGTCGGATCTATGCTTAAAACCATCCTCGTAAGGAGAATACGACCTCACTTATGCTCACACACACGAACTTACCTCGATACTTACTTTGTAGCTCTTACTTCAGGCCTTCCACTCGATTCCTTCATCTCCCTCCGAAGTCACTCGAGTGTTGCCCGACCACCGCGGCTTCCTCCGGGTGTAGCTAGCCTTCAGCTTCAGATTTTGCACTTTTCTGCACACTCGATTAAGCTCGTGAGATAATGATGTAATCTTAACTTTGCATCTTTTTCCATAATCAAAACACAGGTTCAATCATCTGGTGCCCCTGTACCAACACTATCGGGGTCTTATAAGTTATGCGGTAAGCTCAAGGAGCATCGTCCAGTTTTTGTGACCAATATTTCCTTGATGCCACTACGGTCTTTTCTAGAATACTTTTAATCTCCTGATTCGAAATTTCCACTTGTCCTCTTGTTTGCGGGTGGTACACTGTCGAGATTTTATAGATCACCCCATATTTATGTAGCAATTTTTCAAACTATTTTTCGATGAAGTGGGATCCTCTATCACTGATTATGACTCGAGGAACTCCAAATCTAGAGAATATGTTTCTTTTGAACATTTTTATTACGGTCCTAGTGTCGCACTGGGGTGATGCTACGACTTCCACCCATTTGGAGATGTAGTCTATAGCAACCAGGATATATCTGTTTGCGTCGGAAGCGGGAAAGGGTCCCATGAAATCTATCCCCCATACGTCAAAGAGCTCCACCTCTAATATTGTACTTGTCGGCATCTCATGTCTTACCTATATGTCCTATTTGCTGGCACCGATCACAAGAGACTACGTAGTTGCGCATGTCCCTAAATAGGCTAGGCTAGTAGAATCTTGCCTGAAGTACCTTCGCGGCTATTTTTGCAATTCGGCATGCCCCCCATATGATGAGGAATGACAGTGAAAGAGGATGCTCTCCACTTCCACTTATGGTACACACCTTTGATATACGCTATCTACACATTTCCTAAATAGGAAGGGCTCATCTCATATATATTGTCAAACTTTTGCAAAGAATTTTTTCCTTTGTTGGGTCATGAATTCTGGCGGTATCACCCTTCCTACCAAAAAATTCACCAAATCTGTATACAAGGGGGTGGTAACCTTAGTAATAGCCATGAGGGTATCATCCCGCAGATCATCGTCTATTTGGGCATTGTCTCCCTCTTCTATTCTGCTATCTATGGGCATGCACGATAAGTAGTCCCATATTTATGTAGCAATTTTTCAAACTATTTTTTGATGAAGTGGGATCCTCCATTACTGATTACGACTCGAGGAACTCCGAATCTAGGGAATATGTTTCTTTTGAACATTTTTATTATGGTCCTAGCGTCACAGTGGGGTGATGCTACGGCTTCCACCCATTTGGAGACGTAGTCTACAGAAACCAGGATATATCTGTTTGCGTTGGAAGTGGGAAAGGGTCCCATGAAATCTATCCCCCATATGTCAAAGAGCTCCACTTCTAATATTGTACTTGCCGGAATCTCATGTCTTACCTATTTGTCTTGTTCGCTGGCACCGATCACAAAAGACTACATAGTTGCGCATGTCCCTAAATAGGCGAGGCCAATAGAATCCTTCCTGAAGTACTTTCGCAACTATTTTTGAAATTATGACATGCCCCCCATATGCTGAGGAATGGCAGTGACAGAGGATGCTCTTCACTTTCTCTTCTGGTACGCACCTTCGATATATGCTATATGCACATTTCGTAAATAGGAAGGGTTCATTCCATATATATTGTCGAACTTCTGCAAAGAATATTTTCCTTTGTTGGGTTGTGAATTATGGCGGTATCACCCTTCCTACAAAAAAATTCACCAAATCTGCATAACAGGGGGTGGTAACCTTAGTAATATCCATGAGGGTATCATCCCGCAGAGCATCGTCTATTTGGGCACTGTCTCCCTCTTCTATCTTGCTATCTATGGGCATGCATGAGAAGTAGTCCATGACAACATTGTCCGATCCCTTTTTATCCCTGATTTCTATATTAAATTCTTAAAGTAATAGAATCCAGTGAATAAAGTGGGGTTTAGCATCTTTCTTACTTAGCAAGTAACGAACAACACTATGGTCAATGTAAACCACTACCTTCGAACATACTAAGTATTGTCTAAACTCGTCGAATGCAAACACGACTACCAATAATTCCTTCTCGATCGTGGCATAATTGATCTGTGCTCCGTTCAACGTCTTATTGGCATAGTGAATGGTGTGTAGTTTTTTCTCCTTGCGTTGCCTCAACACTGCCCCCACTGCATAATCACTAGCATCACACATGACCTTGAATGGTAGGCTCCAATTACGTGGTTGTATTATCTGGGACATTACTAAGGCTTTCTTTATTTCTTCGAATGCTACTAAATAGTTCCGATCAAAAATAAACTCTATGTCCTTAGCTAATAGATTTGTCAGAGGTCTAGTTTTCTGAGAAAAATTCTTTATGAACCTTCGATAAAAACCCGCATGCCCATGAAAGCTCCAGATCCCCTTTACATCCATGGGTGGCAGCAATTTTTCAATTACTTCGACCTTTGCCTTGTCTACTTCGATACCGTTCCTGAATATCTTATGTCCTAGAACTATCCCTTCAGTTACCATGAAGTGACATTTTTCCCAATTCAGAATCAAGCTATTCTCCTCACACCTTTGCATAACGCTTTCTAGATTCTTACGACATGCATCGAAACTTGTTCCGTAGATTGAAAATTCATCCATGAATACTTCTATAATCTATTCAATCATATTAGAAAAGATAGTTGTCATACAATGTTGGAAGGTGGTTGGGGCATTACACAGGCCAAAGGGCATTCGTCTGTATGCGAAGGTTTCATACGGGCAGGTGAACGTGGTCTTCTCTTGGTCATTAGGGTGGATTGGAATTTGAAAAAACCATGAGTACCCATCAAGGTTTAGTTTACGATAATCTATGCACATTCTCCACCCCGTTACCGTTCAAACAGGGATCAGCTCATTCTCTTTGTTTTTCACTACTATAGTGCCGCCTTTCTTTAGAACTACGTGCACCGAACTTACCCACTCACTATCTGAAATTGGGTAAATTATTTCGGCATCCAAGAGTTTAAGCACTTTCTTCTTCACTACCTCCTTCAAATGAGGGTTAAGTTGCCTTTGGCGCTCTACGGTTGACTTACACCCGTCCTCAAGTATTATCCTATGCATGTACAGAGGCAGGTTTATCCCCTTTATGTCATTAATGGTATAGCCCAACACTTTTTTGTACGTCCTGAGAACCTCCAACAACTTCCTTGTCTCTACCTCACTCAAATTGGCATTTATAATCAATAGATGGGTTGAAGTCGGTACCAAAAGTTCGTACTTGAGATTAGGGGGAAGTGGCTTCACCTCAGGCCATGTGTGTTTCGCTTCTGCCACCTGCCTCGACTCTTCCTCTTCTTCTGATCATGAAGATAGGGAAGCTTCTTCCATCCAGTACTCTCTCTCTTTGTCCTCTCCCTATACTTGGCAGGCTACTTCAACACTGCCTATCCCCATTATGGGGAAAGCCTCTTGAAAATTTTGCTTGCTATTCGCCCATATTTCAATAGTCCCCACCACTGTCTCTATAATGCGATATGCGTCATCTGTGCTCTTTTTTCATCAACATGCCCCCCGCGGCTATGTCCAAGAGTTCTTTCGACGAACTAGTTATTCCGAAATAAAAAATATGGAGGAGTAACAAATCCTGTAATCCATGGTGTGGGCAACAATTAACAAGTTCTTGTAGTCTCTTCCATGCCTCGGCCAGAGTCTCTTCTCGGCCTTGCTCAAATGAAAGGATTTTATCCCTAAGGTAGGTTGTTTTGTGGGGAGGAAAGAATTTACTTAGAAAAGTGTCTTCCATTTGTTCCCATGTCGTTATACTATCTTCTGATAGCATGTGTATCCATTGCTTAGCCTCCCCTTTCAGTGAGAATGGGAACATAATGAGCTTAATGGTGTTCGTTGGGACTCCTTCATATTGCACTGTGCCGTAGTACATCAGAAATTCTTCAAGTTGTAGATAGGGTTCCTCAATCTGAGCTCCTACAAACTGCTTTTCTTGAATAAGAGCAATTAATGCAGGGTCTATTTCCCAACTCGCGGCCTGAATTCGGGGAATAGCTATGCAGGAGTTCCATGCTTTTCATCTAGGCGCTATGTAATCTCTCAAGGGTTGAGCGGGATGTATTAACATTTCAGCGTCCTTTGATGAGAGAGGAGAAATAAATCATATACAACGAATAATTTTGAGGGTTGAACCATAGCTTGATGAATCGTGGCTATCAAATCGGATTTCTAATATCGAGAGTTTAATAACTGAAGTAAATCCAGATAAATTAAAAATTAGATATGAAAAATATAAAACTGAAGTAAATAAAGTAAAATAAAAATAAAATAAAATAATAAAAGTAAAGCAAGTAAATAAATCAATTCCTAAGTCCGATCCAATTATCCACTTCTTGATTTGATATCGAACCAATAAATCCCCGACAACGGCGCCAAAAACTTGATGCACACGAACACGACCTCAAATCTCGCGACGGAGATCGTCGAGGACTCGAAGTGCATGCTCACGCTCAACGTCCACAAGTGCACGGATGTCATCAAGTAATAAAAAGAATTATCGATCCCATAGGGACTGAGATTCCAGTACCGATCTATTTGGTGGACGTTATTGTTCGGAAGTCAAATCTATTGGTTGTGATTACGAGGGTTGTCGGCGGTCCTAACTCAATACGGTGTCACACGAAAGAAGAAAAGGCTTACTGTGAGTCTTTAGAAGGGATCATAGGATTTCGGTTTGGCTTGTGTGTCGCAAAACATGTTGTCAATTGGGTTTTGTCTAGGGTTCTAGCTACGGTTTTATGGAAAGGACGTCATACACTCCCCCGATGAGCCTTCACATCTATCAGAAGCTACCTCTTCCATTACCAGGTCAACCCCTGGACTTAGGACGGGATAGTCGGTACGAGGATGCCAAATTGATCCCAACGACAAGTCAAAAATTGGGCACATTTCCTATTCTATCACATCCTTCTACCCACTGTTACGGGAGATGAGGTCAACCCATAGGTTCGTCCTTAATTTTTTAGATCTTAGATACAAAGGCTGTCACCCCTTGTATCAGCTCGCACAGTAGATAGAAAACCAAACAATAACTATAGCTCTAAAACCAAACATCAAATGAAAATACAAACTCAAGAACAGAATAAATTTTGAATAACTCTAGAACATTCATTCAAAGCAAATAAAATAAAATACCACGAGGTAAATAAAGTTAAGCTACCCATGGAAACAACTCATGAAGAAAACTTTTAAAAATACTACTGAGGCAGCTTATAGATAGTAAAAATTAAGTGCTGAACAAAACTAAACAACCCATGCATGAACAAATAAATGCTAACAATAATGCAAATATCAGGAAAAAACTACTACTAGAAACAAAATAAAACAAGACTTAGGCCCCCCACACTTAAGCGCAACATACCTCTAGTATGCTGGACGAGGTGGAAAGTCTGGTAGCCTCGGCATCTCGGGATCCTAGGAGAACCTGCTGTTGAGCCATTGATGCCACATGTACATGTGGTCGATCTGAGAGCTGGTGGATGCAGCGGCTGCTCGGTGCTTTTCCTCCCTAGCCCACTTTGCCTGCTGGGCTACATTATGTTGCCGCATCTCTTGGCGGTAGGTAGCATCCACCCGGCGACAGGTAGCCTCCTCCTGAAAGTAGACGCATGCCTCACCGTAGAACTTCTTGGGCTGCTGGAAGTGCTTTCGGAAACATTGAAACTCTTCCTGCATGTAGGCGCGCTGCTCTTCCCATCGCTGCTTCTGCGTCTGCTGCTCGGTATATATGTAATCGAGGCACGATCGGATCTCCGAAAAGTTATAGGCAGATGTACCTGAATCCAGCTTAAAAGTAGAAAAAGGTGGTGGTACAGGTGCAGACTCATGTCGACGTGGACTAGGTGGGCTCCAATGAATGCGTGGACTGGAGGGAGAGTGATGAATAGGGGTGAATGGCACGGTGTGGCACCATTTATCCCTTGCACAACAAGACCATGTGAAAACACATGGACAGACGGTGTGCACTACTAGAATGTAGGGCATGGTCATGTGAAAACACATGACCAAGCCGTGTGTCCCCGTTTCTATCTCATGGTGCACAACGGTCCAAATTCTCCTTACACGCTCAATCGTGTAGGTCCAAAATTATTTTTTTGTTTCTACCTAGCAAGTCCTTTTTAGTCCTAATTCAAATGAAACACGCTAAACGAATATAAATCAAAGTTCAAAACAAATAAATGCAACAAACTAATAAGAAATAAACACAAAATCTAAACTTGGGTTGCCTCCCAAGAAGAGCTTTGTTTAAGGTCTTTTAGCTCGACCATACTCCTTTGCCTCAACATCGCTCCGGAGTTTCTGTAAATCTCCATTTGTCTTTCTCGAATTCTGGAGACTCCCCTAGATACTTCTTTAATCGTTGCCCATTCACTTTGATCTTCCCTAATTTCTTACTTCATATATCCACTGTACCATATGGGTCCTACCCTCTTTACCCGAAATGGTCCTGACCACCTTGATTTTAGCTTCCTTGGAAAAAGTTTTAACCTGGAATTATACAGAAGAACTAAGTCACCTTCCTTAAACTCCCTTCTCAAGATATGTTGGTCATGCCATTTCATAGTTCTTTCCTTATACTCCTTAGCATATTTATATGCATCTCTTTGAATTTCATCCAACTCGTTTAACTGCAGTTTCCTTTTCTCTCCTACCGTGCAGTAGTCCAAGTT
The DNA here is from genome assembly GCA_025175895.1 of Wurfbainia villosa. Classification (NCBI taxonomy): domain Eukaryota; kingdom Viridiplantae; phylum Streptophyta; class Magnoliopsida; order Zingiberales; family Zingiberaceae; genus Wurfbainia; species Wurfbainia villosa. Next base: position 52,961,137 of record CM045998.1, on the reverse strand, counting down.
GAGCTTCTTGATGGCCCAGAAAGCCTTGTTTTCTAATTCAATTGGCAGGTGGCAAGGCTTCCCATAAATTTAACGGAATGGGGTCATGCCAATCGGAGTCTTATAAGCTGTGCGCTAAGCCCAAAGAGCTTCGTCCAATTTTTGTGACCAATCATTCCTTGATGCCACTACGGTCTTTTCTAGAATACTTTTGATCTCCTAATTTGAAATTTCCATTTGTCCACTTGTTTGCGGGTGGTACACTATCGAGACTTTGTGGATCACCCCCTATTTATGTAGCAATTTTTCAAACTGTTTTTCGATAAAGTGGGATCCTCCATCACTGATTACGACTCGAGGAACTCCAAATATAGGGAATATGTTTCTTTTGAACATTTTTATTATGGTCCTAGCATCGCAGTGGGGTGATGCTACGGCTTCCACCCATTTGAAGACATAGTCTACAGTAATCAGGATATATCTGTTTGCGTCGGAAGTGGGAAAGTGTCCCACGAAATCTATCCCACATACGTCAAAGAGCTCCACTTCTAATATTGTACTTGCCGACATCTCATGTCTAACTTATATGTCTTGTTCGCTAGCACCGATCACAGGAGACTACGTAGTTGCGCATGTCCCTAAACAGGCTAGGCCAGTAGAATCCTACCTGAAGTACCTTCGTGACTATTTTTTCAATTCCGGCATGCCCCCCATATGCTGAGGAATGGCAGTGATAGAGGATGCTCTCCACTTCCTCTTATGGTATGCACCTTCGATATACGCTATCTGCACATTTCCTAAATAGGAAGGGCTCATCCCATATATATTGCCGAACTTCTGTAAAGAATTTTTTCTTTTGTTGGGTCGTGAATTCTGACGGTATCACCCTTCCTACCAAAAAAATCACCAAATCTGCATACTAGGGGGTTGTAACCTTAGTAATAGCCATGAGGGTATCATCCCATAGAGCATCGTCTATTTGGGTACTATCTCATTCTTCTATCCTGCTATCTATAGGCATGCACGAGAAGTGGTCCATGACGATGTTGTCCAATCCGTTTTTATCCCTGATTTCTATATCAAATTCTCGAAGTAATAGAATCTAGCGAAGAATGCGGGGCTTAGCATCTTTCTTACTTAGCAAGTAACGAACTATAGTATGGTCAGTGTAAACCACAACCTTTTTTTTTTTTTTTTGATGAAGGTAAATATATATATCATCAAAATAGCACATCATACATGATCCAAGGAGTCTACACATGTCATATCCGATGAAATGTCTGATCTGAGTAGACATCCAAGGCAGAGAGTACAACTGCTCTCAAGAGTACCATCACGCTCATTGTACCAAAACCCTCCTGTAACTGCGGTCAGTCCTCCCTCTCCCATCATGTTGCGGTACATGGAAGTATGACCACATCCTGTGGCAATCTCTCATCCTGTATCTGAATGCACCCCTTCCTGATGCAGTCCCTGCCTGGCCTTGTCCTGTGAGCCGGACCATACATCCTATCTGAGTCTCCTGTCCTCCATCCTCTATCTGCATCCTCACAAGTGTCGTGGACCCACTTTTAGCAAGTGGTCAGCTGTCAACGGATTTGCGGTGTCTTTACTGTGAGTCATTTGCTGCGGACTCAAACCTACTAAGTATTGTCTGAACTCGTCGAATGCAAACACGACTGCCAGTAATTCCTTCTTGGACGTGGCATAATTGATCTGTGCTCTGTTCAACGTCTTATTAGCATAGTGAATTGTGTGTTGTTTTTTCTCCTTCCGTTGCCCCAACACTGCCGCCACTGCATAATCATTAGCATCACACATGACCTCGAGTGGAAGGCTCCAGTCAGGTGGTTGTATTATCTGGGACGTTACTAAGGCTTTCTTTATTTCTTCGAACGCTACTAAATAGTGCCAATCGACAATAAATACTGTGTCCTTAGCTAGTAGATTTGTCAGAGGTCTAGTTACCTGAAAAAAAATTCTTTTTAAACCTTCGATAAAAACCCACAAGCCCAAGAAAGCTCCAAATCCCCTTTACACCCCTAGGTGGTGGCAATTTTTCAATTACTTCGACCTTCGCCTTCTCTACTTCGATACCATTCCCAGATATCTTATGTCCTAGAACTATCCCTTCAGTTACCATGAAGTGACATTTTTCCAATTCAGAATCAAGCTATTCTCCTCACACCTTTGCAAAACGCTTTCTATATTCTTTAGACATGCATCGAAACTTGTTCCATAGACTAAAAAATTATCCATGAATACTTCTATAATCTGTTCATTCATATCTAAAAAGATAGTTGTCATAACACTGGAAGGTGGTTGGGGCATTACACAGGCCAAAGGGCATTCATCTGTATGCGAAGGTTCCATATGGGCAGGTGAAGGTGGTCTTCTCTTGGTCATTAGGGTGGATTGGGTTTTGAAAAAACCTTGAGTACCCATCAAGGTAGCAAAAATAGGAATGTTTAGTGAGGCGTTCAACATCTGATCGATAAATGGAAGTTGAAAATTTTTCTTTCTTGTTGCTTTGTTTAGTTTACGATAATCTATGCACATTCTCCTCCCCATTACCATTCGAACAGGGATCAACTCATTCTCTTCGTTTTTGACTGCTATAGCACTGCCTTTCTTTGGAACTACGTGCACCGGACAAACCCACTTACTATCTGAAATTGGGTAAATTATTTCGGCATCCAAGAGTTTACGCACTTCCTTCTTCACGACCTCCTATAAATGAGGGTTAAGTCACCTTTGGTGCTCCATGGTTGACTTACACCGATCCTCAGGTATTATCCTATGCATGCATAGAGGCGGGCTTATCCCCTTTATGTCATCAATGGTATAGCCCAACACTTTTTTGTATGTCCTAAAAACCTCCAGCAACTTCCTTGTCTCTACCTCACTCAAATTGGCATTTATAATCACCGGATGGGTTGAAGTCGGTCCCAAAAGTTCGTACTTGAGATTAGAGGGAAGTGGCTTCATCTCAGGCCCTGTGTGTTTCTCTTTTGCCACCTTCCTTGACTCTTCCTCTTCTTCTGATTTTGAAGATAGGGAAGCTTCTTCCATCGAGTACTCTCTCTTTTTGTCCTCCCCCTGTACTTGGCAGGCTACTTCAGTGCTGCCTATCCCCGTTATGGGGAAAGCCTCCTAAAAATTTTACTCTCTATTCGCCCATATTTTGAGAGTCCCCACCACTGTCTCTATAATGCGATATGCGTCGTCTGTACTCTTTTTCATCAACATGCCCCCCGCGGCTGTGTCCAAGAGTTCTTTCGATGAACTAGTTATTCCAGAATAAAAAATATGGAGGAGTAACCAATCCTGTAATCTGTGGTGTGGGCAACGAATCACGAGTTCTTGTAGTCTCTTCCTTGCCTCGACAAGAGTCTCTTCTCGCCCTTGCTCAAATGAAAGGATTTTATCCCTAAGGTAGGTTGTTTTGTGGGGAGGTAAGAATTTACTTAGAAAAGTGTCTTTCATTTGCTCCCATGTCATTATACTCCCTTCTGGTAGCATGTGTATCCATTGCTTAGACTCCTCGTTCAGTGAGAATGGGAACATAATGAGCTTAATGGCGTTCGTTGGGACTCCTTCATATTGCACTGTGCTGCAGTACGTCAGAAATTCTTCAAGGTGTAGATAGGGTTCCTCAATCTGAGCTCCTCTAAACTGCAATTAATGTAGGGTTTATTTCCCAACTCGTGGCCTTAATTTGGGGAATAGCTATGCAGGAGTTCCATGCTTTTTGTCTAGGCGCTATGTAATCTCCCAAGGGTTGAACAGGCTGTATTAACATTTCAGCATCCTTTGATGAGAGAGGAGAAATAAATCATATAAAATGAATAATTCTAAGGGTTGAACCGAAGCTTGATGAGTCATGGCTATCAAATCGGATTTCTAATATCGATAGTTTAATAACTGAAGTAAATCCAGATAAATTAAAAATTAGATACAAAAAATCTAAAACTGAAGTAAATAAAGTAAAATAAAAATAAAATAAAGTAATAAAAGTAAAGCAAGTAAATAAATCTATTCCTAAGATCGATCCAATTATCGACTTTTTGATTCAATATCGAATCAATAAGTCCCCGGCAATGGCACCAAAAACTTGATGCACGTGAACGCGACCTTAAATCACGCGACGAAGATCGTCGAGGACTCGAAGTGCACGCTCGCGCTCAATGACCGCAAGTGCACGGATGTCGTCAAGTAATAAAAAGATTTATCGATCCCATAGGGACTGATATTCGAGTACTGATCTATTTTGTTGGTGCAGTAGGCACCTAAGTCGAACCTGAGTTTCGATTATAGCAAACAATACAAAGTTAAGCTCATGTCATTATCTCATGAGCTGAATCGAGTGTGCAGAAGATTGCTATAGCTGGAGCTAAAGGCTAGTGACACCCGGAGGAAGCCGCGGTGGTCGGGCGACACCGGGAGGACTTCGGAGGGAGCCGAAGGAATCAGGTGGAGACCGAAAGCAAGGCTTCAAAGGTAAATGTTGAGGTAAGCTCGTGTGAGTGAGCATAAGTAAGGTCGAGTCCTCCATACGGGGACATCCTTAGGCGACGATCCGACCAAGACTTCCCATGGAAGGTCTATGTTGAGATCGGATGGCAAGTGGCTGTCGAATTCACTTATATTTCGAGCTAACTCCTTATTACAGTCGAAAAGTCTAAAAATCAGTTCAACCGGCCAAAAATCAGTTCAACTGCTAAGCTTACCGCTCAACTGCCAAGGATCGGGCTTCAATCACGAGCCATCGCTCAACCGCCAAGAAATCGCTTCAACCGATGGTCAAAAATCAGCCTCGAGGAGTCAAGCTTTATCACCATTTTTCAAGGAGTTTTGTGCCCAATTCCTATTGGTTGAAGACCCATTCGATGAGGGGCTTAAAGGCTATAAAAGGAGGTCCTAACCTAGGGTTTCATCATAAATTCTAAGCCTCCAAAAGCCTCCGCAAAGCTACAACTTCTCCGACAATGAAGTGCTTCTTCTCCGATGTCTAGGTTTATTTGTTTTCATTTTATTACGTCGGTTAGAGTTTTATTTCAGTTTAGTACTTTCATTTTCAGAGCTTTTATCATAACGAGGAGAGGGGGAGTGTCCCTCTACCTCAAGCTTTGTGCTTTACTTGTATCGATTAAACTCCTACCTCTAAAGGGGAGGAGTTCTTTAGTGTTTTTGCCCTCCGTACGTGGTCGAGGACCGCTAGGGCCTTGGAGTAGTAGCCGAAGGCTATGAACCAAGTAAAACTCCTTTGTCTCTTTTTACTTTACATTTACATTTCCGCTGAAATTAATTATCTCTCGAGTTTTAACGAACGAAAAGAAAAGAAAAAGGTTTTATCGCTATTCACCCCCCCTCTAGCGATCCGCTTCAATCCAACAATTGGTATCAGAGCCGGGGGTTGCTAAGATTTGGTGAAACCACCAATCTAGCCATTTTACAGATTTTTTTCTTTTTAATTCTGTTTATTTCAGATTTATTTCGCTTTGTTATTTTTTCTCCCGCACTACTAATCCAAGACGCGAGTCTTGGTATTTTTTTTTGTGTTTTTGTCGTTGCTAGTTTCTTCGTCTTCATCTCCTTGTGTCTTTTGTTCTAATGGCCCATCTCGAGGGTTTTAGCACCGTCCGACCTCCATTTTACAATGGAGATGACTTCCGTTATTGGAAGGGTCGGATGGAATGCTTTCTCAAAACCCAAATCGAGATGTGGATCATAATCCAAACGGGTTTCACACTTCCGACTAATGAAGTGGGTGACTCCTTGGATTATGATCAATGGACCATTACGACAAAACGACAAGTCGAAGCCGACGCCAAGGCAACACAAATCCTCTAATGCGGCTTATCCTAGGAAGAGCTAAATCGCGTTGGCCCCTTCATAAGCGCAAAGGACCTTTGGACAAAACTAGTGGAGCTACACGAAGGGACCGATGAAGCCAAGGTATGTAAGCGTGATCTTCTATTCAATAAACTATATAACCTAAAAATGCAGGAACACGAGTCCGCGATGCAACTTCACGCCCGAGTCCAGGACATAGTCAACAACCTACACGCAATCGGGCAAAAGGTCGAAAACCGCGATCTTATAAGGTATGTCCTAAACTCCTTTCCAAGGACTACCTTGTGGGCATCCATGGTCGATGCCTACAAGGTCTCCAAGGATCTTTCTAAACTTAGATTAGATGAACTTTTTTCTGATTTTGAACTTCATGAGCAGTCTAATTTGGAACCCGAGAAAGGTATAGCTTTATTTGCAGGTTCAAAGAAGAAAACCGCTAGCAAGCCACCTCCGAAGGAAGAAGAGGGTGAGTCGGATTCGGAGGTCGACTCGGAAATGGAAGCCGAACTAGTCAACCTAGTTCGGAGGATAGTCAAGGGCCGAAAATGAGCCGTCACTCGACCCAATGAAGGTAAGCCTAAAAGTTCAAACATAAGATGTTATGAATGCAACAGGTTTGGACACATTAAGTCTGAATGCCCAAAACTCAAGAGCAAGGCACCAAAATACAAAAAGGCACTCAACGCTACTTGGGAAGAAGCTTCCGAGGAAGAAGACAACGATCGAGTCCTTATGGCTAAACCGGTGGAATCGGAGATGGAGTCGGAACCGAAACTTGAATCGGAAACCGAAGTTGAGTCGGACTGTGAAGCACTATTCAAGACAAGCCACGGATACGCATCCGGTTCAAAAGATAAACTCAAGGTAAGTCGCTCTCTTATTACCACACTTTATAGTGCAATTAAGTTTTTAAATAGAAAATTAGCTAAGTCCGAGTCCAAGGTCGAGACCCTGGTTGAGGAAGTTAAACTCCTCAAACACGAGGTCTCCCTAACCTCTTCGACTAGTCGAGTTCAAGAGAAGGACTCAACTCGAGTTGAAAAACTCGAAGTTGAGAACTCACTCTTGAAAAGTCAAGTCGAAGATCTTAGGAATACGTTGGAAAGGTTTACTTTGGGATCCAAAGGACTTGACCTCCTACTTGGATCGCAAAGGGCCGTGTACAATAAGGTCGGACTAGGGTTTAGCTCAAACACGACCAATAAGTCGTATATGTCAATCGTAAGTAGACATAGAAAATGTGTCCAAGCATGGGTCCCTAAGACCACCTTGATTTCAAACTTAGGATCAAACCAGTACTGGGTTCCCAAGGATCAAATCCACTATGTGGAGAGACCGAATCGATTCAATGGTCCAGGGGGAGCTAGTACGAAATTTATTTGTGTTTTAACTTAGAAATTGCATGCTTAGGTTTTTATTTAGTTTGATTTTCCTTTTTAGAATGGTTAGATAGGACTATAACTCGTCAATACTTGATAACATAGTACCAGGACGCGGCGAGATGATAGTACGCTAGGAAAGCAGAGTCTTGTGTATTCGGGCTAGATAAGGCGTATCTAGTTCGGTGCACTTGACCGAGCGGAACTAGCTGAAGCTACCTCGCCGTATCCTAGACTAGTTAGACCAGGAAGTGGTCTTAGGTGAGTCAAGTCTCTATTTTCTAGAAAATGGCTTTGTCTAAGGAAGTGGTCGTTGTTCCGATCAAAGAAGGCCTCTGTGCCTCGCCACGACCTGGAAGCCATGATCTTGAAAAGGTGACTTGATGAGCCTAAGGTCAAATCCGAATCTAACGCAAGGTTGACAAGTGTTTAAGTCATTAAACTTAATTAAACTAAAAAATTGGAAGTCATCTCACAAGAACATATAGGATTAACATGTTTGATCATATAGACATGGGTGAGATGATTTAGGTTAATAATCTTCAACCAATTTTTAATAAATCCAATATCCGATCCAACTACCTCGCGTGTAGGATCAATGGATGTTGGACAGTGGTTGCTCCCGACACATGACCGGGCATCAACTCAAGTTTTCGAAGCTTCGATTCAAACGACAAAAATCGGTAGCCTTCGGAAATAATGGCAAGCTCAAAATCATCGGATCAGGTGATATTGAGCTCAATTAAAATTTTGTTATTCAAAATGTTTTATTAGTAGAAAATTTTCAATATAATTTACTTAGTGTAAGCCAATTGTGTGATAATAACTATAAGGTCATATTTCTAGAAAATGAATGCGTAATTAATACAAACGAAACCTCTAAAACAATTCTTAAAGAGACTAGAAATAACAACATTTACACTATCAACTTAACTAACTCCTCAACTAAGTGTCTTATGACACGGCAAGAGGAATCGTGGTTGTGGCACCGACGACTCGGTCACTCACACCCAAGACTCATCCACAAGATGAGTCAGAGTGATTTAGTCAGAGGTTTGCCTAACCTCAACAACTTGGATAATAAAATATGTAATGCTTGTCAACAAGGTAAACAATCTAGGACACAACATCAACTAACTAGTCAAGAACGAACCAAAAGTGTGATTGAGCTCCTACACATGGATCTATTTGATTCACACGGAGCTAAGTCACTTAACGGAAGTAAATTCTGCTTAGTCATAATTGATGACTATTCTAGATTTACTTGGGTTAGGTTCATCAAACACAAAAATGACACCCTAGATCAATTAATCAATCTATTTAAGTTAATAGAAAATCAACAAAGCATTAAAATCAAAAGACTTAGGACTGATCATGGTGGTGAATTCGAAAACCATAGGTTTACAGAATTCTGTAACCTAAATGGATACCACCACGAGTTCTCTTTCCCTATAACTCCACAACAAAATGGCCTAGTAGAACGCAAAAATAAAACCCTACAAGAAGCCGCTAGGACAATGTTAAATGAGTATAACCTATCTGATAGGTTTTGGGCGGAAGCCGTGAGTACGGCATGCTATGTCCAAAATAGAATCCTTATGGTAAAGAGGCACCTTAAGACCTCATACGAGATTTATCACGATAAAATACCTAACATCAAGTACTTTAGGGTATTTGGGTGTAAGGTACATATCCTAAACACTAAGGATTACCTAGGGAAATTTACATCCAAAACCACGACCGAATTCTTTCTAGGATACTTGACTACAAGAAGAGCCTATAGAGTATATAACCATGACACCCTTAGAGTCGAGGAGACTATCAATGTAGTTTTTGATGAAGGACACGAACCTACAAAACCCCCGGCAACCCCAATTAGCGAGCCGATTCATACTAGACCTAACTCTGATCCGGAGATCAGGTCTAGTGTTAATCCTAACCTAAGTCAACCAAGTCACTCTATCGACCAAGTGATAGATGACTCCAACCAAACTAGAACTCAAACGAGTCATCCTATAAATCAAGTTGTAGACTCAAACCCAAATCCAACTAGGACTCAAACGAATCATCCTATCGACCAAGTGATAGGTGATCCAAGTGTAGGAGTTCGAACTAGAGCCTCATACAGAAACCTTAGTCAAATATCTTTGATTTCTAAAATTGAACCCAAAACTATTGACCAAGCTCTTCTTGATCCCGATTGGATTATTGCAATGCAAGAAGAGTTGGCTCAATTCACTAGGAACGAAGTATGGGAATTAGTACCACCACCTAAACATAAAACAATCATTGGAACAAGGTGGGTGTTTAGAAATAAAATTGATGATAGAGGTGAAGTAGTTAGAAATAAAGCTAGACTAGATGCTAAAGGGTTTAGTCAAGTCGAAGGTTTAGATTACGACGAGACCTATGCCCCAGTAGCTAGATTAGAGTCCATTCGAATGCTATTAGCATATGCAGCACATCGAGGATTTAAGTTGTTTCAAATGGATGTGAAATCTGTATTCTTAAATGGATACATTAAAGAAGAAGTTTATGTTAGTCAACCCCCCGGTTTTGAAAGTTTAGACAAACCCGATCATGTCCTTAGGTTAAAGAAAGCTCTTTATGGACTTAAACAAGCTCCTTGAGCTTGGTACGAGAGACTTTCGATTTATCTTAAGTCCAAAGGCTTTAACCAAGGTGTAGTTGACCCAACCCTTTTCGTAAAAACCTTAGGTAAAGACATATTCATAGCCCAAATCTACATAGATGATATTATTTTCGGAACCACCAACTCAATCCTACTAAATGAGTTCATTTCACTTATGGAAAGTGAATTTGAAATGAATTTAGTAGGTGAGTTAAGTTTCTTTTTAGGTCTACAAATTAAACAAACTAAAGATGGAATATACCTACATCAACACAAATATACTAGGGAATTAATTAAACGCTTTGGAATGCAAGACGCTAAAATTATTAATACCCTAATGGCAACTAATGTGAATATAGAAGAAGATGTAATCGGAAATTCAATTGATTTAAAATACTATAGGAGCATAATAGGGAGTCTCCTTTACTTAACTGTAAGCTGACCTGATATCTTATTTGCAGTAAGTATGTGCGCAAGGTTTCAAACCTATGCCAAGGAGTCTCACCTAACTCTAGTCAAGCGAATCCTTAGATATCTAAAGGGTACACTTAATGTCGGTATTTGGTATCCTAGATCTATCGAGTTCGAACTAACCGGCTACTCCGATTCGGACTATGCCAGTAGTAAGCTCGATAGAAAGAGTACGAGTGGTTATTGTCAACTTCTCGGCTCGAGTCTAGTGAGTTGGTGCAGTAGGAAGCAACACTGTGTTGCTTTATCTACCACCGAAGCCGAATACATCGCAATGGGTGAGTGTGTCACACAACTTCTTTGGATGAAGCACACTCTCCGCGACTTTAAGTTAGACTTTATGAATACTAAACTTCACGTAGATAACATTAGTTCAATTAATCTTACAATGAATCCGATATGTAACTCTAGGACCAAACATATAGAGGTCAAACACCATTTTATTCGAGAACATGTGGCCAATGGAGCCATACAACTCGAATACGTCGAATCAAAGTCTAACTTAGCAGACCTATTTACTAAACCCCTACCCGAAGCCGAATTTAGTCTATTAAGACGAAAATTGGGCATGTGCGTAGTAGAATAGGAACTTGCAAATTATATTTTCTTACTACTATTTTTTCATTTTTATGGAACTAGCATAGGACATACCTTAGATATCATGCACCTATAGATTTAAGAAGCCAATACATCTCACAACACATAGGACTAATGTGTTTGTGTACTTAGCCATGTAGATGGGCGTGAGATGTTAGGACCTTACTCTTGGTTCCAGATGTAGAGCTAGTGCATCGCTATGAACCACAGAGTATAATCATACATACTAATCGACTCTGATCAGGACTGGTTGATCTTTCATATCAATCAAGCCAAATATGAGTCGAACATCTTATAGATGAACTTATTTTCAGTATATTATTTTCAAAATAATGTGGAACATGGTTGGACTTTAAATTTAACACTTATTTTTGTTTTCCACACACACACTCACTCTTTTCGATATATGGCAAAAGGGGGAGAAAAAGGCCAAAGTTAAGGGGTCAGATTTTTGTTTTCATAACTTAACTCTTACTTTATATTTAAACCAAAAGTTAACTTTAAGTTTTGAAAACTTATTAAAGGCCAAGTTAAGAGAATACTTAACTTAAACTTATTTGTGGCGTCAACGTTTTACTTATTTTTTATTATGCCCTTAATGTTTTACTTAAGGGGGAGAAAGGGCCAAGTTAAGAAGAACTCTTAACTTAAACGTTTTACTAATGCCATCTTTAAGTAATGTTAATTACTTAAAGAAACCCTCAAAGGGGAGGATTAAGGTCTTTCTTCAAGACTCACCCTCGGTCAAGGGGGAGGTTTCCTCACGGGGGAGTACTTGAAGAAAATCCTTACTACTCCAACTTAATCTTCTTTATTTCTTGTTTCTAATGCACATTATTCTTCATGCTTGCTATTTACTTAACTTTGTATGTGGGTTTGCCATAAATCAAAAAGGGGGAGATTGTTGGTGTAGTAGGCACCTAAGTCGAACCTAAGTTTTGATTATAGCAAATGATACAAAGTTAAGCTCACGTCGTTATCTCACGAGCTGAATCGAGTGTGCAGAAGATTGTTATAGCTGGAGCTAAAGGCTAGCGACACCCGGAGGAAGCCGCGGTGGTCGGGCGACACCGGGAGGACTTCGGAGGGAGCCGAAGGAATCAGGTGGAGACCGAAAGCAAGGCTTCAAAGGTAAATGTTGAGGTAAGCTCGTGTGAGTGAGCGTAAGTAAGGTCGAGTCCTCCATACGGGGACATCCTTAGGCGACGATCCGACCAAGACTTCCCATGGAAGGTCTATGTTGAGATCGGATGGCAAGTGACCGTCGAATTCACTTATATTTCGAGCTAACTCTTTATTACAGTCGAATAGTCTAAAAATCAATTCAACTGGCCAAAAATCAGTTCAACTGCTAAGCCATCAGTTCAACCGGCCAAGGATCAGTTCAACTGCTGAGCCATCAGTTCAACCGGCCAAGAAATCAGTTCAACCGATGGTCAAAAATCAGCCTCGAGGAGTCAAGCTTTATCACCATTTTTCAAGGAGTTTTGTGCCCAATTCCTATTGGTTGAAGACCCATTTGATGAGGGGCTTAAAGGCTATAAAAGGAGGTCCTAACCTAGGGTTTCATCATAAATTCTAAGCCTCCAAAAGCCTCCGCAAAGCTACAACTTCTCCGACAACGAAGTGCTTCTTCTCCGACGTCTAGGTTTATTTGTTTTCATTTTATTATGTCAGTTAGAGTTTTATTTCAGTTTAGTACTTTCATTTTCGGAGCTTTTATCGTAACGAGGAGAGGGGGAGTGTCCCTCTACCTCAAGCTTTGTTCTTTACTTGTATCGATTAAACTCCTACCTCTAAAGGGGAGGAGTTCTTTAGTATTTTTGCCCTCCGTACGTGGTCGAGGACCGCTTGGGCCTTGGAGTAGTAGCCAAAGGCTACGAACCAAGTAAAACTCCTTTGTCTCTTTTTACTTTACATTTACATTTCCGCTGCAATTAATTATCTCTCGAGTTTTAACGAACGAAAAGAAAAGAAAAAGGTTTTATCGCTATTCACCCCCCCCTCTAGCGATCCGCTTCGATCCAACATATTTGGTGGACGTTATTGTTTGAAAGTCAAATCTAAGGGTTGTGATTGCGAGGGTTGTCGGTGGTTCTAACTCAATACGGTGTCACACAGAAGAAGAAAAGACTTACTGTGAGTCTTTGGAAGGGATCCTACGATTTCAGTTTCGCTTGTGTGTCGCAAAACATGTTGTCAATTGGGTTTCGTCTAGGGTTCTAGCTATGATTTTGTGGAAATGACATCATACACTCCCCCCGATGAGCCTTCGCATCTATCGAAAGCTACCTCTGCCATTACCAAGTCGACCCCTAGACTTAGGATGGGATAGTCGATATGAGGATGCTGAATCGATCCCTACGACAAGTCAAAAATGGGGCATGTTTCCTACTCTATCGCATCCTTCTATCCACGGTTACGAGAGATGAGGTATACCCATAGGTTCCTCCTTAATCTCCTAGATCTTAGATACAAGGCTGTCACCCCTCGTATCGGCTAGCATAGTAAATAGAAAACCAAAACAATAAATATAACTCTAAAACCAAATGCCAATTGAAAATACAAACTCAAGAACAAAATTCAAATTTGGAATAACATGTTCTACGCACACAAACTACTCCCTAATCCTAGAATCTAAGAAACTACTCCATAATTATGAGAGGAGAAACACAAAGCATGTTTATATTCGAATAAACAATAGATAACATGCAAAGAACAGAAATTACAATGCAATATGGTCTTCTCTCCGGTGTTGAAGTGTAGAACTTGGATCTCCGGTGGCTTTCCTCCTCCCCGTAGCGAGTTGCCGAAGCTTTTTAGGGCTTCAGAGTGTCATCCCTGCCGTCATACCTCCCTTCTAGGGTTTGGGCATAACTTTCCTTATATAGACATCACGTCGGATCCTTGCGAACTCTGGAAAAAACCCTAGTCGCGTCAAATTGCCTAGCCGCCACACGACCGTATGAAAACACACGACTGGGTAGTGTGTCAGGCTGTGGTGGCTTTATTCGATCCCTGAACATGGTCGTGCATAAACACACACCCTGACTGTGTTCCCTTCTGCATCCAATTGCCAAATGTCTTCTTTTACTCTGAAAGTGCGTCGTTTTCCCCATGAAATGCTATCCTGTATACAAAAGTACACAGAGCAGATCTCGGAACTAGAAAACAAGAAATGCATGAAAAATAAAGTAAAATATGCATGAAACAAACATAAAATGAAACGAGATGTGAGCAAAAACTACTCCTAAAATCCTATATATTTTGCTCACATCATGATACTTTCTAATTCTGCTATACACTACTGGTCTTCTGTTAGGGATTGAGAATAAAAGGGGTTGTCATACACGAGATGTTTTCGATCACTATGGCAGTTATGAAGAATCTAATATTCTTTTCTTTTATATATAAACCAAATGATACTGCCAATAGAGACATTCTTGTTTATAGAGCTCGAGAAATACTAGAGGAGTCAATAGAAGACTCTCCTTTTAAGTAGGGTGGTGGAACTATCTGAGGAGGAGAAATGTCAGCCGATGGAGGAGAAGGAATGTCAGTCGGTGGAGGAGGGGGATCCATTGGAGGTTGTTGTCGAGATGCTAGAGGATTCCATAAGCGATGGTCGAAGGAAGGGAAAGGAGATCGGAAGGACCCTCTAGAGCCTGGAGCCACTATGTCAACGGGGCTTCAAAGGGGTGGAGGTCGATATGCTAAACTTACTATAGAATGAGTATCTGAATCATCAGTCTGGTATGCATTAGAGCTTATGCTAAACAGGTCCGAGGGAGAGTCCATGGAAGTAGTATGAAGACAGAAGGCTTCATGGGAGGTATTTGTAGATGGGAAGGGGCATTAATTCATTTTCTAGAAAAAAAAAGAATACGAAAGGATGGAGGGGTAACTGAAGGGTTGGCGTTGAGAATGGTAAGGACATTGACAAAGAGGTGACTGGTCATATTCTCGCCCGACCAAAGGGATACTGGCAAATCAGGTATGATTCAACTGCGGTGCAAAGTAGCCAACAGAAGTGGATCTTGTTTGCTGGGGAAATGAGTTGGGATAAATTGAAGGTACTGGCCCTAGGAAAGTTTCTAGCCAAAGATAGTTAAACTTGAGAAAGGGGAGGTATCTATTCGGCAAGAAGAATATAATTACTAAAGTAGTAATGATCCCAAAATTTAAGAGGAGAAAAGAAATACAGGACACTTCATAAAAATTTGGTACTTCATGTTGGGTTTCCGGCACCGCGGCGAGTATGTGTTCGAACATGTTTCGTAAACATGTGCGCAGCAGAAGAAATAAAAAGTAATAAATCTAATTTATTGCATCACAAACACCACACGCATGCATAGTACAATATGTGTAGACATAATCGTAGTTTCAAATTTTGCAATAAAAGAAAATTTATTCTACATATACCTGACATATTATGTGTAGCGGGAAAGACATCAACCGGAGCAACCATCGCTAGAATCGCCTCTATCTGTATCCACGTCGAGTATCTTCGGAATGACTTCACAAAGTCACGAGCCTCATCTTCGTATGAGTCACTAGCCTCGTTTTGAAGACGATGTGATTGAGAGAAGATCACAATCCGTATCAAAATTCGGATTCAAAAACGAGTCCCCAAAACTCGCTTCTCCGGAAAGGTATTCGTCAACCGTTTGACGAATCCTTCATCCTCCACCTATGAGGATTACTGGAGATCGAATCCCCGGTAAGGAAGCCACTATCAGAGCTCCAAATGTCATCCAAACGACACTCGAACAAGAAGGAAACAAGTTGTCTAGAAAACTGGACAGCTTTGGTGGAGGATGTTGCGCCGGCCAAATAAGGAAAGCTAGATGCTCACCTTGTCGCTGGAGCCAAGTAAGATCACCGGAGGGTCGCCGGAAGGAGCTTGGATGCCGGCAACAACTTGGACGGCGGCACAAGGGGTGGGCGGTGGCAAGGGTTTAGGCGCTGACTACAAGGAGAGGAGGGAGAGGGGCGACAAGATTAGATTAGGTTTTCACAAAAACCTTAAGCACTATTTTATAGAGAACAAATTCTCATAATGGTTATTGGTTCATAACCAAAAATCTGTTAACCCGCTCCATTAATTTAAGTTAAAAAAACCAAACCGATTTGGTCTATTTTAAGTTAAAATGAACCGAACCAACTTTGGTTCATTTGTTTAAAACAAACCAAACCCCTTTGGTTTATTCTCCACCATTGGATTAGAACCAAACCAATTTGGTTCATCCATCATGTCTTCATAAGACACGACCCATCCACGCTTCCATAGCGAATGAAACAATTTCATGCTCGATCCTTGTTTGGTCCAACTAAACCTAGTTTCTCTCGGTCTAAGAATCTCATTCTCAAGTTTGTTTTAAATCCTTCGGATTACGCTCGTTGTGCGTGTGACCAAATAGGTTCTCGATTTATGTTGGTCGTCTATAATTACCCATTAATTATAGAACAATCATAAGTGGCACCTAGTAGTACATCATGATCCCAAATAATCGAAAAGATCAACGGTTGATCCAAAATTATTTCTGAAACCCTTTAGCAGCTAGAATGATTTGTGCCCCGTTCCCTTCACTCATCTTATACCCACTTGGTTTAGGACATGGTCTATAGTGTCAGCCCCCACTAGGTGGACTAGGTCACACCTAGCCCAAGTATTATTTCCTCATCCTACAGATTCTAGTTACTGCACATGTATCCAAGAGTACCTTACTCTAAACATGTAATGCTTTGGCCAAAGACTTTAATAACAATTCGATGAGAGGCCATGAGTATACATCTCCTCGCAAGGAGTGGTGAATCCTTTATAGGCTATTCAAACACCTTCGATCACTTCGACTTATACCCAATCATCCCCGGTCAACATCTCCTCAAAGATGCTTGCTTAAGATGTCAAAGCATAAGTCTTCATGATCAAGATGACTTGAATACCGCAAGTCAAAGGAACATTGCACTTAGCAGTAAGAACTTCATTGTCATATCTATATATGCAAAGAACCATATAAAGTCTTACAGTTGGTCACTCCAATGAACTAGTTACCATAACTAGCATCCATGATTAACTCCAGACATCACAATGTCTCCAGCTAGTGAGAATCAGCTGTTTGGATACACCAAGGAGTATACCTTGTGCTAGTCTCGATAGAACTGATGGTGTCCAAATCCATCAATTCATCGATTAGGGATAATTTCGATCCATCACAATGACACATGTAGAGATACTCACTAGTTGTGATCCAATCACAAATTCTCTCATGCTGTGAATCGTATTGTGTACATTCAGTAAATGAGTTAAAGATCTAATCAAATATATGAAAACATGTATACTCAAATAGTGAATCTTCATTTATCATATAAATGGTTCAAACATAAGGCGATTGCCTTAGGACATCTCTCATATATTACTAACATATTGGGATGTATACCGAAAAGTCTATCTTTTGTATGAACATCTTTATTTTGAAATAAGAATCACATGATCATTGTTTGCATATTTATGGTTATGCATATTGTCTAATACATTACATTGTAGATAACATGGTGTGTGGTGTCACACGGGAGATCATGTTATCGGCTCCTTGTAAAGTATAAGTAAAGACTCACAACCGAGATGACTTTGGACAAACCAATGGTATGGTTATAGTGTGATTTGGTATTGGTTTGTCTTGACCATAGAATCACACTAGTACACTTTGTGTGTATTGAGCAGGACCGACTTAGAGGTGATTCGATTTATTGTTGACTACATAATCGAATCGGACCTCAGATATTATATTATACATGCTCTTAATCCTGATATAATAACGGACACATATACTTAGTATTCATTTCTTTGATTTACCAATGGGCGAGATTTATAGATTAAATCGATAGGCTCAGTAAGTTGGGAAATGATATTATTTATATGGTGTGCCATTGATTATAGGAGGAAACCATGTCCTATATATTAGGACGATGATGTCCCCTTGAGCAGCTCATAAGGTTCATCATGTAAACCCTGCAGGTGGACTTGGTCCGACTTGATGATAAGGTTGAGTGGTACTACTCATGGAGTTAGATGTTGATTAATTAATCGTCAGTAAATTAATTAATTGATGGACATTCGAGATTTTAAACTCGGGGAGAAAAATATACAAATAATAAATGGAGCCCATATTAACTTATGGGGGTTGGTGAGGTAGATCAATGATAATCCTTTAGTGGATTGGATTATCATTAATGGATCAGATTGTTGGTGCAGTAGGCACCTAAGTCGAACCTAAGTTTTGATTATAGAAAACGATACAAAGTTAAGCTCATGTTGTTATCTCACGAGCTGAATCGAGTGTGCAAAAAATTGCTATTGCTGGAGCTGAAGGTTATCGACACCCGGAGGAAGCCACGGTGGTCGGGCAACACTTTAGTGACTTCAGAGGGAGCCGAAGGAATCGAGTGGAAGGCCAGAAGCGAAAGTGACACAGTAAGTATCGAGGTAAGCTCGTGTGTGTGAGTGTAAGTGAGGTCGTATCCTCTTTACGGGGAAAGACTTAAGCGTAGATCCAACCCAAGACATCCCATCGGTGGTATAGGTTGAGATCGGATGGTTGAGGCCGTCGAAATAATGTTATTTTTTAGCTAACTTGTCATTTCAGCTAGTATCAGTCGATTGCCATCTTGGAGGACTCATTGCCCATCCATCGATCGGCCAAGATGCGGTCGACGATGTCCGCCATCACGATCGATGATGGCCATCGATCATCGATGGTCAATGATCAGCTTTGAGGAGTCAAGGCTTATCACCCCATTTAAAGGAGATTGGTGCTCAATTGTGATTGGCTAAAGTTTCTCTCGAAAAGGGGCTAAAAGGCTATAAAAGGAGGGCCTATCCTAGGGTTTCATCATCAATTATAAGCTTCCAAAAGTTTCTGCCAAGCTACAACTTTCCGACAACAAAGTGCTTCTTCTCCGACGTCTAGGTTTTAATTGTTTTCATTTTATTACGTCGGTTTAAGTTTTTATTTCAGTTCATTACTTTCAATTCTCAGAGCTTTTATCGTAACGAGGAGAGGGGGAGTATACCTCAAGCTTTGTGCTTCATTTGTATCGATTAACTCCTACCTCTAACGAGGAGGAGTTCTTTAGTGTTTTAGCCCTCTGTACGTGGTCAAGGACCACTAGGGCCTTGGAGTAGTAACCGAAGGCTACGAACCAAGTAAAATTCTCTTGTCTTTTTTACTTTACATTTACATTTCCACTACGTATAAGTGTTTTGAAACGATTTCGAAAAGAAAAAAAAAAGAAAAAGGTTTATCGCTATTCACCCCCCCCCCTCTAGCGATCCGCTTCGATCTAACATGGACTTTATGTGGGCTTGATCAATTGGGTGGCCAAGATCCAACTCCTCCTCATGGTCCCTATTGTTGCCTATTAAAACCTCATGAAGCCTAGATCCAATGGTTGAAAACAAAACTCTAGATTCAACGGTAGAGATTAAATCTCTAGATCAGACGGTTGAGATTATATCTCTAGATCCGATGGTTGAGATTAAATCCCTAGAACCGATGGTGGAGATTAAAGGAGGCTTAGGCCTATCTCTATAAAAGGGTGCTTAAGGGTGGATGACAAGAATAATAAGGAGGGGATTAGGGTTAAGGGGCGGCAAGTTTGGGCGATTAGGGTTTGGGGCTTAGGCGGCCACAATTAAGGAAAGATTTTTCTTTTCTCTTCTTCTTCTTGTTGGCCGGCGCCCAAACAAGCTTCTCCTCTCCATTGTCGGCGTCCAAACCCCTTCATCCTCTTTGGCTTGGCCGGTGAAAACAAAGCTTAGGGTCTTCCCTTGAAGCTCTTGGTCGGCGCCCACTTCTTTGTTCTTCTTCTTGGCCGGGGGCAATCACCAAGCTTGGAGCTAGGTGGTTGGTTGAAAGAAGGAGAAGTGTTTTGTTTCTATACTTCATCTTGTTTGGAGTGAGCAAGGAAGAAAGATTGGTGATCTAAGAGCTTCGACTTTTGGAAGATCGTCACCCACACAACGTCCAAAATGTTGGTGCAGGGGCACCTAAGTCGAACCTGTATTTTGATTATGGAAAAAGACGCAAAGTCAAGGATATATCATTATCTCACGAGCTGAATCAAGTGTGCAGAAATGTGCTAAAGCTGAAGCTGAAGGCTAGTGACACCTAGAGGAAGCCACGGTGGTCGGGCGACACTCGAGTGACTTTGGAGGGAGCCGAAGGAATCGAGTGGAAGGCCAAAAGCGAAGGCGACGCAGTAAGTATCGAGGTAAGCTCGTGTGTGTGAGCGTAAGTGAGGTCGTATCCTCCTTACGGGGATGGTCTTAAGCATAGATCCGACCAAAGACATCCCATCGATGGTCTAGGTCGAGATCGGACGATCGAAGGCCGTCGAAATAATGTTTTCTTTGAGCTAACTTTTCCTTGCAGCTAGCATCACCGAATGCCACTTGAGGACTCACCGCCTTCATCACCGACCGTCATCGCGACTGATCGATGCTACCATCCCGATCGATGATGCCCATCAGTCGACTGATGGTCAATGATCAGCTTCGAGGAGTCAAGCCTTATCACCCCATTTCAAGGAGGTTTCGTGTCCATTTGTGATTGGTTGAAGACCCATTCGATGAGGGGCTCAAAGGCTATAAAAGGAGGGCTTGTCTTAGGGTTTTTCATCAATTAAAAAGCTTCCAAGTGCATCCGATACCTCCGACTCTCCGACATCCCTACGATGAAGCGCTGTCGAGACGACGACTAGAGCTTCTTCCTCCATCCTTTGAAGTCGTCGGTAACGAAAGTTTGAATCATATTTCAGTTTATAAGTTGTTCTTATTTCGAGCTTTAAATCATATCAAGGAGAGTGGGAGTGTCCCTCTACCTTGAGCTTTTATCATCTTGTGTATCCGTCTAACTCCTACCTCCAACGAGGAGGAGCTTTTTAGTAGTTTGCCCTCCGTACGTGGTCAACGACCACTAGGGCCTTGGAGTAGTAGCCTTCGGCTACAAACCAAGTAAAACCTTTGTGTCTATTGTCTCTATTTTTGTTTTTATCTTCCGCTGTGTCTACTCGCATTTTAACGAAAAATTTCTATCGCTATTCACCCCCCCTCTAGCGATCCGATCGATCCAACAATTGGTATCAGAGTCGGGGGCGCTCAGATTCGGTGCAACCACCGGTCGAGCATTTTTCTTTTCGTATTTATCATTTTATGATTTCTCTCACACTACTAATCCAAGACCAAGTCTTGGTACATAGTTTTTGGTTGTGTTTTTGCAAGTATTAATCGCCTTCGGAGTACCTCACGATCAAACGAGCATAACTTTTGCTACAAGTGGACTCACGAAACGATCTACCCACCAAATCGAAGCTCTCTGAGAGATCTACACTTTTTATAGAGGTTTACCCTGTAACAAGCTGTTTTTATCCCCAAGAAACTACGTTTAGTGTTCTTTCGGGGACATCGAAGGTTGTGAGTACTTACTTATTGTTTAGTTTCTTATCTCTTTGTTTAACATTCTATTTCTCGTGTGTTTCCTTTTATTTTCCGCACCACTAATCCAAGACTCGAGTCTTGGCAAGTTTTTTTTTGTTTTTTTTTTGTGTGTGCAAGTTTTTCTTTACGGCCCACATTGAGGGGTACAACACCACCCGACCTCCATTTTTTAGCGGAGATGATTTCCGTTACTGAAAAGGTCGGATGTTGTGTTTTCTAAAAACACAAGTCGAGTCTTGGATAATCATCCAAACTGGCTTTGCTCTACCCACCAATGATCAAGATGAGCCCTTGGATTTCAAAAAGTAGACCAATGCAACCAAGAGACAAATTGAAGCCGATGCAAGAGCAACCCAAATATTGCAATGCGGTTTGTCTAAGGAAGAGCTCAACCGCATCGGACCCTTCATCTAAGCAAAAGATTTGTGGACAAAACTCATAGAACTACACGAAGGGACTAATGACGCGAAGGTAAGTAAGCGTGACTTACTACTTAATAAATTGTATAACCTAAAAATGCAGGAATGTGAGACGGCAACGCAACTACACGCCCGCGTCCAGGACATTGTCAACGGATTGCACACCATCGGACATAAGGTCGAAAACCGCGACCTCCTAAGGTACGTTCTTAATTCATTTCCTAGGACTACCTTGTGGGCATCCATGGTTGATGCCTACAAGGTCTCTAAGGACCTTTCAAAGCTTAGGTTAGATGAATTATTTTCCGAGTTTGAACTTCACGAGCAAACTAACATGGTCCGGGCCGAGAGAGGTATTGCTCTACTTGTAGGACAAAGAAGCAAGCCACCTACTAGGCAAGTAGATGAACTCGAACCCGAAGACGAATCGGAGTCCGAATCGGAAAAGGTTGAAGCAATAGTGAACATAGTGCGGAAGATCGTTCGGAGGGAAAGGAGGCTACTAAAGAATCAAAAGAGGGCACAATTCCAATCAAATAAAAAGAAGGTTTTTCATGCAACATGGGACAACGAAGAAGGCGGCGGCATTGCATGCATGGCAAGACCCGAAGAGTCCGAGTCAGAGTCCGAATCCGTATCCAATTACAACACCGACTCCGAACTCGAGGACTATTTCGAGAAGCAACTCAAAGCCGGATCGAAAGATAAAATTAAGGTTATCCACTCACTAATTCATACGCTTTACAATACGATTAATTTGCTAACTAAAAAATTAGCTAAATCCGAGTCTAGGGTCGAGTCCTTGGTTGAGGAACAAGAGACACCCCTAAACTCTTCGACTAGTCGAGTTCAAGAGGAGGACTCAACCCGAGTTAAAAAACTCGAAGAAGAGAACTCTCTCTTGAAAGGGTAAGTCCAAGAGCTCGAAGCTCGGTTGAACAAGTTCTCGATGGGGTCCAAGAATCTTAACCGACTTCTTGGAACTCAGAGAGCCGTGTACAACAGAGCCGAACTCGGATATAGCTCAAAGACTACGAATATATCTTACATGTCTATCGTAAACCGTAGTCATCATCGAGTCCAAGCGTGGGTCCCGAAAACTTTATTAAACTCACATATAAGGACCAATAGGTTTTGGATTCCCAAGGATCATGTTCATTAATTAACTAGACCATATCGGTTCAATGATCCAGGGGGAGCTAATACCAAAATAGTATATCCGATAACCTAAACCTCTTATTTCTTTTAGAATGGTTAGATAGGACTATAACACGTCAATGCTTGATAACATAGTACCAGGATGCGGCGAGATGATAGTACGCTAGGAAAGCGAAGTCTTGTGTATTCGGGCTAGATAAGGCGTATCTAGTTCAGTGCACTTGACCGAGTGGAACTAGCTGAAGCTACCTCGCCGTATCCTAGACTAGTTAGACCAGGAAGTGGTCTTAGGTGAGTCAAGTTACTACTTTCTCGAAATTGGCTTTGTCTAAGGAAGTGGTCATTTTTCCGATCAAAGAAGGCCCTCAGGCTCGCCAATGACCTGAAGCCAAGATCTTGAAAAGGTGACTTGATGAGCTTAGGATCAAATCGAATCTAGAGGTTGACAAGTTTCAAATCATTAAAACTTAATCAAGATAAAATTGGAATCATCTCACACAACATATAAGGTGACCAATTCTAAGACACTTAGAATGGGTGAGATGAATAAGGAACAAGTTCAATTTACATAATCTTTTCAAAAATGTTATCTATTTTTCAAACTATCGAGCTTAAACGTGTACTTATACTTGGACAAAATTCTAAATATACAACCTTCTAGGTCAATGTTTAGCGCCCCCTAACTCTTCTGTACCTTATATATTTGATTAAGGGGGAGAGCAAACTAACTCTAAGGGTTATATATATTTTCAAAAGTTATTAGCGTATAAGTATTGTTGAACTCAAAGCTAATTTTTTATGAAAATCAAACTTAGTTTCAAAAAACTTTCATTGTTGGTGCAGAGGCATATACCTTGAACCAAATTAAATCAAGACACATGCTTGGACTCATGTTAGATAATCTTTATGCATGCTACCTTTTCTATTAAAAAACCCCTACTTTTTATAAAAAACCCCACACTTTTTTTGATTCATGGCAAAAGGGGGAGAAGAGCATAAGTTAAGGGGGAGAACAAAATTTAAATTTTTGAAAATAGGTTAAGAGGGAGTTCACTACAAATGAGTGTAATGTTTATCTTACTCATTTTCTGCTTAATATTTTCCCTTAACTTTGCGTAAATTTGCCATAGGATCAAAAAGGGGTAGATTGTTGGTGCAGGGGCACCTAAGTCGAACCTGTATTTTGATTATAGAAAAAGATGCAAAGTCAAGGATATATCATTATCTCACGAGCTGAATCGAGTGTGCAGAAAAGTGCTAAAGCTGAAGCTGAAGGCTAGCGACACCCGGAGGAAGCCACAGTGGTCGGGCGACACTCGAGTGACTTCGGAGGGAGCCGAAGGAATCGAGTGGAAGGCCAAAAGCGAAGGCGATGCAGTAAGTATCGAGGTAAGCTCGTGTGTGTGAGCGTAAGTGAGGTCGTATCCTCCTTACGGGGATGGTCTTAAGCGTAGATCCGACCAAAGACATCCCATTGATGGTCTAGGTCGAGACCGGACGGTCGAAGGTCGTCGAAATAATGTTTTCTTTGAGCTAACTTTGCCTTGCAGTTAGCATCAGTCGACTGCCAGCTTGGAGGACTCGACTGCCCTTCATCAGTCGACTGTCTACTGTCAGCACTCGACTGATGCTATATGGTCAATGATTAGCTTCGAGGAGTCAAGGCTTATCACCCCATTTCAAGGAGGTTTTGTGTCCATTTGTGATTGGTTGAAGACCCATTCGATGAGGGGCTCAAAGGCTATAAAAGGAGGGCTTATCTTAGGGTTTTTCATCAATTAAAAAGCTTCCAAGTGCTTTTGATACGCTCCGACTCTCCGACATCCCTACGACGAAGCGCTACCGAGACGACGACTAGAGCTTCTACCTCCATCCTTTGAAGTCGTCGGTAACGAAAGTTTGAATCATATTTCAGTTTATAAGTTGTTCTTATTTCGAGCTTTAAATCATATCAAGGAGAGGGGGAGTGTCCCCCTACCTTGAGCTTTTATCATCTTGTGTATCCGTCTAACTCCTACCTGCAACGAGGAGGAGCTTTTTAGTAGTTTGCCCTCCGTACGTGGTCAAGGACCACTAGGGCCTTGGAGTAGTAGCCTTCGACTACGAACCAAGTAAAACCTTTGTGTATATTGTCTCTATTTTTGTTTATATCTTCCGCTGTGTCTACTCGCATTTTAACGAAAAATTTCTATCGCTATTCACCCCCCCTCTAGCGATCCGATCGATCCAACACAAAAGGAGGAAGGACATACAATAGAAGATCGAGAGATATAAATGTTGTTTTATATTCTTTCGTGTTAGGTCTATAATTGTTTTTCAATTATATCCATGTTGTATGCTTTGTTTAATGGTTAAATATACTTGGACCCCGAACATAAACACAAAATCCGGCGATCCGTACATCGTCTATTCTGTGGCTAATCGAAGAATAGAGGTTGGTTGCTTGAACAACAAGTTTGTTCATGTGATCACTCTAATCGAATATCACGACGATGAAACGGTTTCTTGGGTGATCCCTTTTGTCTAGGATTAATTTTTTTTTAATCCGGGGACATCGATGGGATCGCCATGAACAAGCTATCGAGTTGAAGTGGGAAGCAAAGTTTACTCCCTTCAAATGGTATCAGAGTCACGGTTTCCGATTTTGTGTGTTTAGGATTTGGTTACTTTTATGCACTTTTCATTTATTATATGTGTCAGATAATATTTGGATATCCGTAGGTTAACTTTTTGGTTGCAGGCATAGGATCCAACTATTATGGCCATATGTGTGTATGTGATTGTATGTGTGTAATTGTATATTTTGTTGAATCCTCGGGGTTGACGAGGCTAGTATTTAATTTTTGTAATTAGACGATATGACATTGTTTAGCCATTCTTTTTATTTTAGTTTACTTTCGATCTAGTTTTCATGTACACTCCCTCGTGGAGTATAGGATCGATGGATGTAAATTAAAATAGATTTTTCTCAGCTCGGATCTCCGGATGGCTTGTACATGGCGTAGGGAGGAGCGGACGAGATAACAATACGACGGGAGACATATTAAAGACAAAAGCCATAATAGTTGGAAAATTTTTATTTTCCATATTTATTTCTTATTGTTTGATATGCATGTTGTAGGCTAGAAAATTTCTCAATTTCAAATTACTAAGTGGGAGAGGGATATTTTTATAAATTCCCACGACCTCCATTACGATTTGACATGTGATGCAAAAAAACTTACGCGTCGGCTCTGAGTGCCTTCCTCCCCATCGGATGAGTTTGTTTGCGGATCACAAGGACGAATATGGTTATAGGAAATTATTAAGGAGCATTTGTACTTCCCCATTGGAAGGCACATAACCCGAGATAATTACCTTGGTACTAAGTAATGGTGAACACTTAGATACAAATATAAGTATCCTTTCCTTCGGAGTCACTGCTTTTATTTGTAGGGCCGAAGAGGAACCAACTATTAATTTTACTTGTCAAAAAGTTAGGTTGACATGATAGTAAAATTAATGGATAAAACCTCCTCTTACAAATGTAGAATTCGTATACGTCTACAATATCGTGACATACGACATTCTTTGTGTTTTGAGGTGTTGGTTGATTTTAAAATTTTATTGTTTGAGGAATCAATAATTTTTTGAAATCTAATGTTTTGATCTATGTGATTCTTAGGTTTTCTTTCAAAATGACTTTCAACTCGCTTGCTGTGATACTGAAAGAAATTAAACTTACTGGACCCAACTAAGTTGATTGGAAGAGGAATCTTGACATTGTCTTGACTGCTGAGGAATACAAATATGTACTCCTCGAAGAGTGCCCTCCTAAGCCTGCATATGATTCTGAGGAAAAGGAGAAGGAGAGTTATAAGAAGTGGATTAAGGTCGATGAGATGGCGCGGTGTTACATTTTGGCATCTATGTCAAATGTACTGCAACATCAACATCAAGCCATTCCCACTGCTTATGACATGATGCTCAATCTCAAAGAGCTTTTTGGACACCAGAATCGGGCTGCCAAGTAGGAAGCCATGAGGAACTTAATGATGACCACCATGATCGAGGGAACACCCGTGAGGGATCATGTTCTCAAGATGACGGCTCATTTGAATGAGCTGGAAGTCCTCAGAGCTGAGATCGATGAGGAAACCCAGGTCAATACCATTCTCCAGTCTCTACCTAGGAGTTTTGAGTAGTTTTGCCTGAACTACAACATGAACAAGAGGTTGTATTCGTTGGCGGAGCTTCTGACAGAACTCCAGGTGGCAGAGGGGCTATTTCGTCAAAGTGCTCAGGCGCAAGCCATGGTTACCCAAAAGGTTTCTACTTCTAAGCAAAAAGGCAAGAAGAAGAAGAAACAATTTGGGGCAAAGGAGGAGGGAGGAACTCAGGGAGGAGTGAAGAAGCCGAAAGGCAAGTGCTTCACTTGTAAGCAGACTGGACAATGAAAGAAGGACTACCCCAACCGCAAGCAGAACAAAGGTATATCTTTTGGTCTAGTCGTTGAAACATGTTTGGCGATGTTATCTACCGACACCTGGTGCGTAGATACGGGAGCCACTGATCATGTCAGCAATACATTACAGGGGTTCCAAAAAACCAGACGACTAGATGAAGGGTAGATTACCGTATACTTTGGCAATGCTACTAATGTGGCGGCTATTGCAGTGGGAGATGTTTATTTGTCTTTTGAGAAAAATAAAGTTTTGGTTCTTAAGAATTGCCTTTATGTACCATTATTTAGAAAGAATTAAATTTCGGTTTCTAAATTGTTTATGGATGGATATTCTATTTCTTTTAATGACAGAGTTGTTATAAAAAAGAATAGGGAGATTATCTGTTTTGGTGCATTGAAAGGAAATTTGTATACACTTGAACCAAAAGCTCCCACGATGCAAATAGAAGTTAATAGCTCATCTTCTAATTCCAATAAAAGAAAAAAACCTTCGAAGATGAACCAAACATATCTTTGGCATCTTAGGATTGGTCATATTAACCTAAGCAGAATTCAAAGGTTGATAGCTGATGGACTTTTGGGTTCATTAGTGGTGGAAGATTTCCCAACCTGCGAATCTTG
This sequence comes from Wurfbainia villosa, assembly GCA_025175895.1. NCBI lineage: Eukaryota > Viridiplantae > Streptophyta > Magnoliopsida > Zingiberales > Zingiberaceae > Wurfbainia > Wurfbainia villosa. The sequence continues at coordinate 52,933,083 of CM045998.1, read as the reverse complement.
CTTGGAGGGTAAAATGACCAAGAGTCCTTTTAAGGCCAAGGGGTATAGAGCCAAAGATGTGTTAGAATTGGTTCATTCTGATTTGTGTGGTCCTATGTCGTTACGTATTTGCTGAGATTTAAACTAGCTCAAATGGATGTCATTAAGTCGGCATATATTGCAGGCCACATGGATACCGATTATCCAATAAATAATAAATCTAATTTATTACAACACACACATCACACGCATGTATAGTACAACATGTATAGACATAATCGTAAATTTAAATTTTGCAATAAAAGGAAATTTATACTACGTATACCTGACGTATCACGTGTAGCGGGAAAGACATCAACCGGAACAATTCTCACTAGAATCGTCTCTATCCGTATCCAAGCCGAGTATCTTCGGAATGACTTCATAAAGTCATGAGACTCATCTTCGTACGGGTTACTAGACTCGTGTTGAAGACGATTTGATCGAGAGAAGATCACGATCCGAAACAAAATTCGGATCCAAAATGAGTCCTAAAAAACTCGCTTCTCCGGAGAGGTATTCATCAACCGTTTGATGAATCCTTCATCCTCCACCTATGAGGATTACCGGAGATCGAATCCCTGGAAAGCTTACCACTGTCGGAGCTACAAACGTCGTCAGAACGATGCTCCGACGAGAAGGAAACAAGCTGTCCAGAAAACTGGACAGCTTTGGTGGAGGAATAGGGGTCGGCCAAAAGGGAAGGTTGAAGCTCACCTTATTGCCGAACCCAAAGGAGATCACCGGAGCTTCTCCGACAGCAGCTCGACGCTGGCAAGTGGAGAAGACGGCAGCAGCTGGTTGTCGGTTGGAGGAGGTCAACGGCGGCAATAGGGTTGGCACCGACTAGAGGGAGAGGGTGGGCGGCCAAAACAATTAGGGTTGCCTCAATTAGGGTTTAACAAAAACCCTTAAGCCCTATTTTATAGCGAACAAATTCTCTTAATGGTTATTGGATCATTACCAAAGGCCCGTTAAGCCGCTCCATTAATTTAAGTTAAAATAAACCAAACCATGATGGTTTATTTTAAGTTAAAACGAACCGAACCAACTTTGGTTCATTCGTTTAAAACAAACCAAACCCCTTTGGTTGATTCTCCTCCGTTGGATTAGAACCAAACCATTTTGGTTCGTCCATCATGTCTTCATAAGACATGGCCCATCCACGCTTCCATTGCAACTGAAACAATTTCATGCTTGCTTCTTGTTTGGTCCAACCAAACCTAGTTTCTCTCGGTCTGAGAATCTCATTCTCAAGCTCGTTTTAAATCCTTTGGATTACGCTCATTGTGCGTGTGACCAAATAGGTTCTCGGTTTCTGTTGGCCATCTATAATTAACCATTAATTAAAGAGTGATCATGAGTGGCACCTAGTAGCACATCATGATCCCCAATTAACCGAAAAGATCAACGGTTGATCTAGAACTATTTCTGAAACCCTTCAGCAGCTCGAATGAATCGTGCCCCATTCCCTTCACTCATCTTATACCTACTTGGTTCAAGACATGGTCTATAGTGTCAGTCCCCACTAGGCTGACTACGTCACACCTAGCCCAAGTATCATTTCCTCGTCCTACGGATTCTAATTATTGCACATGTATAGAAGAGTACCTTACTCTCAACATGTAATGCTTTGGCCAAAGACTTTAGTAACAATCCAAAGAGAGGCCATGGGTATACATCTCCTCGCAAGGAGTGGTGAATCCTTTATAGGCTATTCAAACACCTTCGATCACTTCTGTAGGGGATCGATACGGCCGGCTAGATGGGGGTGAATAGCCCTCTTACGATGGATGTCGTAATTCGTTCGTTCTTCTTGCGTTGCTTGTCTACGATTGTCGTTAGCGCAGCGGAATAACAATAATAATGAAACTAACAACAATACACAATCACACAACACAAGATGTACGTGGTTCGGAACCGAATGGTTCCTACTCCACGGGCGAGCTCATCGAGCTCTAGTTATGCGCACGACACTAACTATAACACTCCTTTTCGACAACACGTCGGAGGTGGAGAAACCTCTCACAAGCAATTACAATGTAATATAGAAATACAAGCAAATACACAAATACAATACAAAAGAAAACTTTCACCGATTGCTTTGATCGCTTTGCTTGTTGCTTGCTTTGATTGGCTCTTGAAGGACTGGAATGCAGCAGCAATTCCCCTCCAATAGATCCACAAAAGACTTGGCAAAAACCTCCATCTTGAGCTCCTTTTATAACTCGTGACGAGCTATTTTCGCCTAGCGATCGCTAAAAGGCCCCGATCGCCTCGTAGCTGCGTTGTCTCACAATGGCCAGATCCACGTCGGACAAGTTCCAACGGATCACCTACCAGTCGACTGATGATGCCCATCACGATCGGGTGACCCAAAGAGTCGATCGCCCAATTGGCTACGGCGTTACGCCTCGCGACACTCCCATCACCGATCGCCATCCTCGGCGATCATTGCCGACTCGACCGATCGCCATGTCCATGGCAGTCAACTACCAAACACAAAACCCTAGCCTTACACCAGTTGAACTCTAGTCGACTTGGATCAGTCGAACCGACACCTATGCCAGTCGACTGATGTCGGGCAAAACCTCAAACACCAAGTTGTTTGAGCATCCGATCGTCGGGTAAACACTCAAACATCAAGTTTGAGCCTCCGACACTCAGTCTTAGCCACTTGGCCAAGTCCACCTTATCCCTCATGGAGTTCCCCACCAAAGCTCTCTTCCCTCGGCCTACGTCCCTCGGATGCGCCAAGCGCATGGCTTCGCAACGCCATCCTTCGCGTCTCATGCCCTAGAAGTATGCTTCCCTTTGGGCTCACTCCATTCGCTCCCCGTCCGGCGGTCCCTCGGATGCACCAAGCACACGGCTTCGCAATGCCATCCTTCACCGACTCAAGGACCCGAGCCTAGTGAACTTGCCAAGTTCTCAAGACTTCCCAAATGCACCAAGCGCACGGCTTTGCAATGCATTTCTCACCAAGCACCAAGCGCACAGCTTCGCAATGCTTTGGATTTCCCATGCCAAGTACCAAGCGCACGGCTTCACAATGCTTTGGACTTTCCCATGCCAAGGCTTCCCCCTTGGACTTCCACACCAAGCTCCATGCTTGGATTTTCCATGCCAACCCCATGTTGGACTTTCCCACACCAAGCTCCATGCTTGGATTTTCCATGCCAACACCATGTTGGACTTTCCCACACCAAGCTCCATGCTTGGGTTTTCCATGCCAACACCATGTTGGACTTTCCCATGACAATCCCATGTCATGAGTTTTGTCTATCATCAAAATACCATCAAGGTACTGCTGGGCCGATTGCACTAACAATCTCCCCCTTTTTGATGATTGACAAAACTGCCATCTCAAGTCTACCAATTCTCCCATATTGGCAATTCTCATATCCCAATGAGAATTCCAAGGAACCCTAATTGGTAACTTGGTAACTTCTCCCCCTTTTTGACATTACATCAAAAAGGTCCTCCCCAAGGGTATGAATATCTAATATCCCAATGAGATCTTACAATCTCTCCCTTGGAGGAACACATGCCTACAATCTTTCTAGTGATCCCATATCACTTAAAGAGAGGCAACCCAATTTTCCTCCCATGAGGAAATACAAATCCATCTTCCCATGATGGATACCTCCCCCTAGAGGCTTGCTCCCCCTTGACCATTGCACCAACAATGTCCTTGGAGAGTCCCTAAGCCAATAGGAACATTAACCAAATCAAAATTAAGGCAAAGTTCAACAATGAACTCTCTTCCACCTTAAAATTGATACTCACCCTCAACCCAACTCTTAATCCATATCCAATGGATTTCCACCCTCTCTAATGCTCTCCCAAGCATATCCTAGGGTTAGGAGTGGTTAGGGGACCTTAACCTAGCTGAACATGGGCCTAACCAACAAAATCAAAATCAGTCACCATCATCGATCATTGCTAATCCATGGCAACGATCGATAATCAGATTTGTAGTTTTCAGCATTTCAAAAATGGATTTCCGAAATCCATAAGTAAATATACATAATTTTAAAAATCTTGAAAATGCATACGTATAATACTTATCCTAAACACTATGGGTGAAAAATATTGGAAAATTATTTTACCCACTAAATTAGGAGATTGATACAAAGTTCAAAAGTTTAGAAAAGCTTCAATAAAGAGCCCTCTTTGTATCATCCCATTCAATGGTGATAGCTATCAAAAGATAGGCTTCACCAAGGTTTTTCAAAATGTTTTCAAAAAGTTTTCAAAACCTTTAATTTCTTTTCCTTAAACATCTCACTTATATCTAGATGTGTAAAAACACATTCAAGGCAATTAATCTAGTGAGATGTGGGTTTTTGTTCTTTAAAATGGTCTCATGCATATTTCTAAGGCAATATTATTTGATTCCTTTCAAATTATGCCATAGTCCTTAACTCCATTTTAATTCATGCATGATATGATTATGGCATAGATATGATATAGATAAAAACATATGCCAATATCATGATGTCATGGCATGTGAACTAAACTTAAGCATACATGACATCTAAACATAAATCTAAACATGATCATGACATTTTTATAGATGAAAATGAGAATGATGTCATGACATGGCAAGGCAAATAAAGTATGGCAAGTAAAATATACTAAGGTATAGAATACCTAAGTGTTAAAATTAATTTGCCATTTCTAGGAATTAAATTCATTTTGCCTTAATGCCATTCATTTCCCTAGTGTGCCAAAAACCCAAAATGGCACACCAATACCTCTAAGACCTAATTGTGCCAATTTAAATCATTTTTAACTTCTCAAACCATATTGGCACACCCTAATGTGTCAACTCTACTATGGTTAGGTTAACTACCTATCCACTTAGGGTTGACACGCCCTAACCCATTTAGCGTGAATCAATCACGCTCTTAGGAACCCAATATCTATTGGAGCTCCTTGGGTTAATAAGGTATTCCCTAGGGATAACTTCCCTAGATACCTTCCTAATGACCCTTTTAGGCTTTGAAGCCATAGTCTTTTGGGACTTTCCTAGGTCAACTCTAGAGGTGACTCCTCCATTGACCTTCTTAGTGGCTACATTTGATTTCTTTGAGGTGTTAGCCACTAAACACATACCATGGCTAGACTTAGGGATAGCTTCCCTATTTGCCTTGGTTTTTCTAGACCTAGAAATAGTTCCATAATTAAATGGAACATTATGATAAGTCTTCTTGGGCTTAGGTTTGTCACCCAAACCTTCCTTGCCCTTAGACCATTTTTGAACCTTAGGTCTTGACTTTTGAACATTTGACCCTAGAATTGAATTTTCTATGATTCTAAGGGCTTTCTCCATTCTCTCAAGTCTTGATCTCAAGACTTGGTTTTCTAACTCCAATTTCCTCAATTTTGAATTTTCATTTGGTTTTTCAGAGTTGGTTTTCTTCTTAGGCATATGCCTAGATTTCTTGGGATTAATACTCAAATTCTCTTCAATTCTTCTAATTGATTTCCTAGGTAGGATAGATCTAGTGTTTTGAGTCCTAGGTTTGTCCTTAGTTATATGAACATGCTTGGCACCTAGACAATACACCTTATTATTTCTCTTAGCATGCTTTTCATTGATAATAGCAAGAGAACTAAAATAATTTTTAGCATGCTTTTTGACTTTAGGAATTAAAGGTGCATTAACTAAATATACCTTAAGGTTAGCTTTAGGAGCTCCCCCTACATGAGTTGCACCTTCTTGCCCTTTCTTCCTCCCCCTAGGGCATTGGCTTCGATAGTGTCCCTTTTGGTTGCATTTAAAGCACACAATGTGCTCTTTGCTCTTGATTTTGGGAACACCGGCATTCTTTGACTTTGGATTGACTTTTGGTGTTGATGCCCTTCCCTTAGCCAATTTAGGGAATTTGCTCTTATAATGCCCTTTCTCCCTACACTCAAAGCATATTATGTGATTTTTATTTAAAATAATAACACTTGAGTTACCTAGGGAGGTGGTGGAGGCCTCTTCATGATCTTCACTTCTCCCGGATGTGGATGCTTCTTGTTCTTGCTCCGGGATGGAAGATTGCCTTTCCTCCCCCTCAATGCTAGAGGTGGAGGTCTCCACCAAATCATCAACATCTTCAAATGTTGTGGGTGCTTCTTCTTCGGTATTCTCCTCTACTTGTGCCGATTGGGAATTTTCTTGGAATTTCATTACCTTATTCCATAATTCCCTTGCATCCCTATAATCACCCAATCTAGACCAAATAGTGTTAGGCAACAAATCACTAATCAACTTGATTACCTTGAGATTTGTCTTGAAGTCTTTGATTTGGTCTTGGGTCCATTTTGACTTCTCAATTGGCTTGTTGTACTTGTCCCTAGGCATTTCAAAACCATTTTCTATAATAATCATAAAATCAAAATCGGTTTCTAGATATACCTCCATCCGTTTCCTCCACCAAGCAAAATCTCCATCGAAATTCGGTGGATGGATGAAGCCGGCCATTTGTAGTGCTCTCGCGGTGGTTAGTCCTTGAAGAGCGACCTCGGCTTTGATACCACTTGTAGGGGATCGATTACGGCCGGCTAGAGGGGGGTGAATAGCCCTCTTACGATGGATGTCGTAATTCTTTCGTTCTTCTTGCGTTGCTTGTCTACGATTGTCGTTAGCGCAGCGGAATAATAATAATAATGAAATTAACAACAATACACAATCACACAACACAAGATGTACGTGGTTCGGAACTGAATGGTTCCTACTCCATGAGCGAGCTCACCGAGCTCTAGTTATGCGCACGACATTAACTATAACACTCCTTCTCGACAACACGTCGGAGGTGGAGAAACCTCTCACAAGCAATTACAATGTAATATAGAAATACAAGCAAATACACAAATACAATACAAAAGAAAACTTTCACCGATTGCTTTGATCGCTTTGCTTGTTGCTTGCTTTGATTGGCTCTTGAAGGACTGGAATGCAGCAACAATTCCCCTCCAATAGATCCACAAAAGACTTGGCAAAAACCTCCATCTCAAGCTCCTTTTATAACCTACATCGAGCTATTTTTGCGCCTAGCAGTCGACTGCCAAAAGGCCCCAGTCGACTGCCCCTGTAGCCGTTGTCTCACAACGGCCAGATCCACGTCGGACAAGTTCCAACGGATCACCTACCAGTCGACTGATGATGCCCATCACCGGGTGACTCAAGAGTCGATCGCCTTGATCGGCTATGGAGCGCTCCGTGCTCGCGACACTCCCATCACGATCAGGATCCCTCGGCGATCGAATCGTCGCTATGTCCATGGCAATGATCGCTACAAAACCCTAGCCTTACACCAGTCGAACTCTAGTCGACTTGGATCAGTCGAACCGACACCTATGCCAGTCGACTGATGTCGGGCAAAACCTCAAACACCAAGTTGTTTGAGCATCCGACCGTCGGATAAACCCTCAAACATCAAGTTTGAGCCTCCGACACTCAGTCTTAGCCACTTGGCCAAGTCCACCTTATCCCTCATGGAGTTCCCCACTGAAGCTCTCTTCCCTCGGCCTACGTCCCTCGGATGCACCAAGCGCACGACTTCGCAACGCCATCCTTCGCGTCTCATGCCCTAGAAGTATGCTTCCCTTTTGGCTCACTCCATTCGTTCCCCGTCCGACGGTCCCTCGGATGCACCAAGCGCACGGCTTCGTAATGCCATCCTTCACCGACTCAAGGACCCGAGCCTAGTGAACTTGCCAAGTTCTCAAGACTTCCCAAATGCACCAAGCGCACGACTTCGCAATGCATTTCTCACCAAGCACCAAGCGCACGGCTTCACAATGCTTTGGATTTCCCATGCCAAGCACCAAGCGCACGGCTTCGCAATGCTTTGGACTTTCCCATGCCAAGGCTTCCCCCTTGGACTTCCACACCAAGCTCCATGCTTGGATTTTCCTTGCCAAGCCCATTTTGGACTTTCCCACACCAAGCTCCATGCTTGGATTTTCCATGCCAACACCATGTTGGACTTTCCCACACCAAGCTCCATGCTTGGATTTTCCATGCCAACACCATGTTGGACTTTCCCATGACAATCCCATGTCATGAGTTTTGTCTATCATCAAAATACCATCAAGGTACTGCTGGGCCGATTGCACCAACAACTTCGAGTTATACCCAATCATCCTGGGTCCACATCTCCTCAGAGATGCTTGCTTAAGAAGTCAAAGCATAAGTCTTTATGATCAAGATGACTTGAATACCGCAAGTCAAAGGAACATTGCACTTAAGCTGCAGTAAGAACTTCATTGACATATCTATATATGCAGAGAACCATATGAAGTCTTACGGCTGGTCACTCCAATGAACTAGTTACCATAACTAGCATCCACGATTAACTCCGGACATCACAATGTCTCCAGCCAGTGAGAATCAGCTACTTGGATACACCAAGGAGTACACCTCGTGCTAGTCTCGAAAGAATCAATGGTGTCCATATCCATCAATTCATCGACTAGGGATATTTCCGATACATCACACTTACACATGTAGAGAAACTCACAAGTTGTGATCCAATCACAAATTCTCTCATGCTATGAGTCGTATCGTGGACATTCAGTAAATGTGTTTAAGATCCAATCAAATACATGAAACCATGTATACTCAAATAGTGAATCTTCATTTATCATATAAATGGTTGATACATAAGGCGATTGCCTTAAGACATCTCTCATATATTACTAACAAACTCCCACTTGGCCTAATGCCAATCGCTACGGTATCCAATACCATAAGCTATAACATGCCCCTCAAACTTACTTTGAGGTAATGCCTTAGTCAAAGGATCCACTAAGTTCCTTTCAGTGGGGATTTTCTCAATTTATATTTCCTTCCTACCGATGATCTCTCTGATAAGATGATAGCAGCGAAGCACATGTTTGGATCGTTGATGAGAACTTGGCTCTTTCGCCTGTGCAATTGCTCCATTGTTGTCACAGTAGACCGGTATTGCTTCAATAATGGCTGGAATCACACCAAGTTCATAAATGAACTTCTTGATCCAAACTGCTTCCTTTGCTACTTCCGAAGCTGCAATGTATTCTGTCTCAGTGGTAGAATCAGCTACAGTGTCTTGTTTGGAACTTTTCCAACTCACTGTGCCCCCATTCAAGGTGAACACGTAACCAGACTGAGACCTAGAATCATCCTTGTCTATCTGGAAGCTGGCATCCATATACCCGCGTATCACCATGTCCCCTTCTCCATATATTAGGAACACATCCTTAGTTCTTCTTAAGTACTTAAGGATTGTCTTAACAGCCACCCAATGATCCATTCCTGGATCAGACTGGTATCTGCTCGTGACACTCAGAGCATACGATACATTGGGCCTCATACATAACATAGCATACATGATAGATCCTATTGCGGATGCATAGGGAATCTTACTCATGCAAATCCTCTTGTCTTCTGTGCGCGGACACATAGACTTTGAAAGGTGTACCCCATGCCTGATGGGTAGGAAACCTTTCTTGGATTCTGACATGCTAAACCTCTTTAGCACTCGGTCTATATATGTAGACTGCGAAAGACCAAGCAACCATTTTGATCTATCTCTATAGATCATAATTCCGAGGATGTAGGTTGCTTCTCCCAGGTCTTTCATGGAGAATGTCTTAGATAACCAAATCTTAACTGACTGTAAGACTAAAACAGCATCTCCTATAAGTAATATGTCATCGACATACAATACCAGGAACACGACTGCTCTCCCACTAACCTTCTTGTACACACAAGGTTCGTCTGGATTTTGTGAGAAATCAAACTTTTTGAATGTCTCATCAAAACGGATATTCCAGCTCCTGGATGCTTGCTTCAATCCATATATAGACCATCGCAATTTGCATACCTTGGTTTTATCAACCGATGTGAAACCCTCAGGCTGTATCATATACACGTCCTCGAGCAGGTTTCCATTAAGGAAAGCTATTTTCACATCCATTTGTCATATCTCATAATCATAATGAGCCGCTATGGCCAGAAGCATCCGAATGGATTTAAGCATAGCTACAGACGAATAGGTTTCGTCATAATCAACACCTTGCTTTTGATAATATCCTTTCGTCACTAATCTAGCCTTATAGGTAATCACATTACCATCCATGTCGGTTTTCTTCTTGAAAACCCACTTGCACCCTATAGGCTTGATGCCTTCAGGTGGGTCAACCAAGTTCCAAACTTGGTTTTCATACATGGAATCCATTTCCGACTTCATGACTTCAAGCCACTTATCCCTTTCTAAACTTGTCAACACTTCTTCATAACTTGTAGGCTCCTCATCATCAATGAGTAACACATCTTTCGATTCACTTACGAGAAATCCATATCTCTCAGGAATGTTGCGTGTTCTACCAGATCTACGAAGATGCGGTGTTTCAATAAGTCCAGCCGATTGCTCATCACTATGAGTTATCGGGTGTTGTACTTCACCAGGTATCTCATCAATGTCTATTTGAGTCTCTCGTGCCTCCTAAAGCTCGACGACACTCCCACTGTTTTCTTGCAAGAGAAACTCTTTCTCTAGAAACACAATATGCCTTGAAACAAACACCTTTTGTTCCACAAGATGATAGAATTGGTAACCACTTGTTTCCTTAGGGTATCCAATAAATAGACATTTATCAGACTTAGCATCCAATTTGTCTGATACAGTCCGCTTCACATAAGCAGGACAACCCCATATCTTCAAGTAAGATACATGAGGTTTCTTACTATTCCATATCTCATATGGAGTAGTAGAGACTCCCTTGGTTGGCATTCTGTTTAACAAGTAAACAACTGTCTGAAGTGCATATCCCCAAAAGGGCTTGGGAAGATTTGCATGATTCATCATTGACCTGACCATGTCTAACAAGGTCCGATTATGCCTCTCAGATCCACCATTATGCTGTGGTGTATATGGCAGAGTCCATTCAGACAATATACCATTGTCTCTTAGATAATCAAGAAATTCTTGACTTAAGTATTCACCACCTCGATCCGATCGAAGTATTTTAATACTCTTGTCATGTTATTTCTCTACTTCATTTATGAATTCTTTGAACCTTTCAAAGGCTTTAGACTTGTGTTTCATCAAAAACACATACCCAAACCATGAGTGATCATCAGTGAAGGTAATGAAGTAGCTATAGCTTCCTAAAGCTTGAGTTGACATAGGTCTGCATAAATCAGTATGTATTAGACCTAGCAACTCTCCCACTTGTTCATCTTTTCCTATAAAAGGTAACTTAGTTATCTTGCCTTTTAAGCATGATTCACATGTATCGTATGAATCCAATTCAAACGATTTCAGAATTCCACATTTGTGTAATTCGGACATGTGTTTCTTGCTTACATGACCAAGACGACAATGCCACATGTAGGAGTCTAATTGATTATCCTTTTGAGCACGCTTGTTGCTCGCTTCGATTTTGAAAATATCATTGGATACGTCCAACGTATAAACATCATTGCTTAAAGTTCCAGTCCCATAAAGAACTCCATTCAAAGTTATGTAACAACAATTGTTACTAAAAGTCAAATGGTACCCATTTCTATTTAAACAAGAAATAGAAATGATGTTCTTTATCAACGAAGGAACATAAAAGCAATTGTCTAGTTCTAAGACAAGTTCTGCAGGGAGTTTCAACAAATACGTTCCGTTGGCGAGTGCATTAACTTTTGCTTCATTCCCAACACATAAATTTGACTCTCCCTTGACGAGCCTTCTTCTATTCCTTAGCCCATGTATGTCATTACATATATGTGAGCCACACCCAGTATCCAATACCCAAGTTTTTGAGGAAATAGAATGACAATCAATAACGAAGATATCTGAAGAAGATGGGGCATCCGATGCCTTATTCTTCTTCACGAAATCAAGATAAATCTTGCAATTTCTTCGCCAATGGCCCTCCTTGCCATAATGATGGCAAGTGCCCTTTTGATCTGGTTCTGCCTTTTTAGCCTTTTTCTTCCCCTTCTGTTATTCCTTTGACTTCCTCTTAGAACCTTTCTTCGAGGAATCAACTTATAGCAACGTCCTCTGCTCATGCTTTACAGAAGACTCCACAGTCTTCAGCATGTTGAGCAGTACCACAGATGAACCTTCTTGCATCTCATAGGTGAAGAGGAGCTTGGAGAATTCGAACCTTTCGAATCTCACTTGCTCATCAACCAACTTATAAAGATGAAAGACTATGGTATGAGCATCCATATGCTCATGCTGTTTCCGTAGCTTGGGTTCCATCATGGCTAGCATGATGCAACTCATTTGTTCAGAATCACTCACATGTTTCTGATAGGCCAACAATTGGTCTAGAGTTGCATTGTCACTAGGACGGACGGGAAGAGGAGCTTCGAGGACATTTTCAAGCTTTTCAACCTTGAGAACAATTCTCAAGTTTCTAAGTCTGTCCAAGAAGTTCGACCCAGTCAATTTATTCGAATCCAAAATGGAACGCAAATTCAAAGACATCATGATAAATCTTAGAAATACAAAACGAGCATATATGAGAAAATAATTTTAAAATGCATCAATATACATTCATAAATCCCATTCATTTTTCGAATTTCAAAAACTCCAAAATCTCTTCGGGAGATCGTAGGTCCATCTTTGAATGGGCTGATATCCATCATAGATATGAAGAACCTTGGAGAGAGTCCAACAAGCCATTCATAACTACGATGGTAGGTATCAACTATACCGATTGCATATCACGTATATGCAACTATCACAATGTGCTATCAACTAATTGAATGTTCACACATACATCGGGTTGTTAACACATTAACAAGTATGCATCATATGCATAGCACTCAACTTCACCTCCCTTTACATCGACCTTGGAGAGAGTCCAACAAGACGATGATCCAGGTTAAAGCCAACCCATTAATCGAGAAATAGTTTTAATATGGTTAGAGTGCATTCAACCAATTAGCCCGGCTTGGAGAGAGTCCAACAACCAAAGCTAACGATTAACCTCTGACTCTTACCATATTAGTATTAAACTATTCCATGGTTTGAACATGTTCGGGTTCGAGCCGGGCTTGGAGAGAGTCCAATAACCCGAACAAGAAACGGAACTCTGGTTCTAACCATATTAATGGAAGGTGTAGGCTTTAATATTGAGTTAGGGTTTTTATGTCTCATCCTCTTTGCATGCAAATAACTATTATCTATATGGCATGACATACATGACATACATCTACAAGTCACGACACACATGACATAATGATATGCATCTAATGCAATTACATGGCATACAATTATGTCATGTACAATATTTCCTTATATGTCATAACTATTTATGGAAATAAAATATGTTTAAGATTTGATTCTCCAAATCAAATCATGATTAAATTAGGAAACAAATTTCCAAATCTAATCACATATTTTATTTGTGGAAATAGTTGATTAAGGAAAGTCAATTTAGGAAACCAATTTCCTAAATCATCAAAACTACTTATGGAAATAAAGTACTTAAAGATTTGATTTCTCAAATCAAATCATGATTAAATTAGGAAACATATTTCCAAAATCTAATCAAATATTTTATTTATGGAAAATATCAATTTCCATAAATACTTCCAACTTTCCAAAAGTAGAAGATTTCCATAAATACTTCTAGATTTTCCAAAAATGAAAAATTTCCATAAATACTTCTAACTTTTCAAAATTAGAAAATTTTCAGAAATATCATTATGACTATCGCAAAACAATTTTACGATTATGTCGAAACACAACCCGGCTCGATACCCTTTGTTGGGTTTGAGCACATGGCAGTGTGTGTTCGAACATGTTTCGTAAACATGTGCACAGCGGAAGGAATAAAATAATAAATCTAATTTATTATAACACACACATCACACGCATGCATAGTACAACATGTGTATTCATAACCGTAAAATCAAATTTTGCAATAAAAAGAAATTTATACTACGTATACCTGACGTATCACGTGTAGTGGGAAAGACATCAACTGGAATGATTCTCGCTAGAATCGTCTCTATCCGTATCCACGCCGAGTATCTTTGGGATGACTTCACAAAGTCACGAGCCTCATCTTCGTACGGGTCACTAGCCTCGTGTTGAAGACAATGTGATCGAGAGAAGATCACGATCCGAATCAAAATTCGGATCCAAAATGAGTCCTCAAAAACTCGCTTCTCCGGAGAGGTATTCATCAACCGTTTGACGAATCCTTCATCCTCCACCTATGAGGATTACCGGAGATCGAATCCACGGTAAGGTTACTGCTATCGGAGCTACAAATGTCGTCCGAACGATGTTCCGACGACAAGGAAACAAGCTGTCTAGAAAACTAGACAGCTTTGGTGGAGGAATAGGGGTCGACCAAAAGGGAAGGTTGAAGCTCACCTTATTGCCGAACTCAAAGGAGATCACCGGAGCTTCTCCGGCAGCAGCTCCACGGCGGCAAGTGGAGAAGACGACAGCAGCTGGTCGCCAATTGGAGGACATGGGCGGCAACAATAGGGTTGGCGCCGACTAGAGGGAGAGGGTGGGCGGCCAAAACAATTAGTATTGCCTCAATTAGGGTTTAACAAAAACCCTTAAGCCCCATTTGATAGAGAACAAATTCTCTTAATGGTTATTGGATCATAACCAAAGGCCCGTTAACCCGCTTCATTAATTTAAGTTAAAATAAACTAACTCATGATGGTTTATTTTAAGTTAAAATGAACCGAAACAACTTTGGTTCATTCGTTTAAAACAAACCAAACCCCTTTGGTTTATTCTCCTCCGTTGGATTAGAACCAAACCATTTTGGTTCGTCCATCATGTCTTCATAAGACACGGCCCATCCACGCTTCCATTGCAACTGAAACAATTTCATGCTCGCTTCTTGTTTGGTCCAACCAAACCTAGTTTCTCTCGGTCTGAGAATCTCATTCTCAAGCTCATTTTAAATCCTTCGGATTACGCTCGTTGTGCGTGTGACCAAATAGGTTCTCGGTTTATGTTGGCTGTCTATAATTAACCATTAATTATAGAACGATCATGAGTGGCACCTAGTAGTACATCATGATCCCCAATTAACCAAAAAAATCAATGGTTGATCCAGAACTATTTCTGAAACCCTTCAGCAGCTCGAATGAATCATGCCCCATTCCCTTCACTCATCTTATACCCACTTGGTTCAGGACATGGTCTATAGTGTCAGCCCCCACTAGGATGACTACGTCACACCTAGCCTAAGTATCATTTCCTCGTCCTACGGATTCTAGTTACTGCACATGTATCGAAGAGTACCTTACTCTCAACATGTAATGCTTTGGCCAAAGACTTTAGTAATAATCCGACGAGAGGCCATGGGTATACATCTCCTCGCAAGGAGTGGTGAATCATTTATAGGTTATTCAAACACCTTCGATCACTTCGACTTATACCCAATCATCCTGGGTCCACATCTCCTCAGAGATGCTTGCTTAAGATGTCAAAGCATAAGTCTTTATGATCAAGATGACTTGAATACCGCAAGTCAAAGGAACATCGCACTTAAGCTGCAGTAAGAACTTCATTGACATATCTATATATGCAGAGAACCATATGAAGTCTTATGACTGGTCACTCCAATGAACTAGTTACCATAACTAGCATCCACGATTAACTCCGGACATCACAATGTCTTCAGCATGTGAGAATCAACTGCTAGGATACACCAAGGAGTACACCTCGTGCTAGTCTCGACAGAATCAATGGTGTCCATATCCATCAATTCTTCGACTAGGGATAATTCCGATACATCACAATTACACATGTAGAGATACTCACAAGTTGTGATCCAATCACAAATTCTCTCATGCTGTGAGTCGTATCGTGGACATTCAGTAAATGAGTTTAAGATCTAATCAAATACATGAAACCATGTATACTCAAATAGTGAATCTTCATTTATCATATAAATTGTTGATACATAAGGCGATTACCTTAGGACATCTCTCATATATTACTAACAAATTCCCACTTGGCCTAATGCCAATCGCTACAATATACAATACCATAAGCTCTAACATGACCCTCAAACTTACTTTGAGGTAATGCCTTAGTCAAAGGATCTGCTAAGTTGCTTTCAGTGGGGATTTTCTCGATTTGTATTTTCTTCCTACTGATGATCTCTCTGATAAGATGATAGCGACGAAGAACATGTTTGGATCGTTGATGAGACCTTCGCTCTTTCGCTTGTGCAATTGCTCCATTGTTGTTACAGTAGACCAGTATTGCTTCAACAATGGCTGGAATCACACCAAGTTCATAAATAAACTTCTTGATCCAAACCGCTTCCTTTGCTGCTTCCGAAGCTGCAATGTATTCTGCCTCAGTGGTAGAATCCGCTACAGTGTCTTGTTTGGAACTTTTCCAACTCACTGTGCCCCCATTCAAGGTGAACACGTATCCAGACTGAGACTTGGAATCATCCTTGTCTGTCTGGAAGCTGGCATCCGTATACCCGCATATCACCATGTCCCCTTCTCCATATATCAGGAACTCATCCTTAGTTCTTCTTAAGTACTTAAGGATTGTCTTAACAACCACCTAATGATCCATTCCTGGATCAAACTGGCTAGTGACACTCAGAGCATACGATACATTGGGCCTCGTATATAACATAGCATACAAGATAGAACCTATTGTAGATGCATAGGGAATCTTACTCATCCAAATCCTCTCATCTTCTGTGCGCGGACACATAGACTTCGAAAGGTGTACCCCATGCCTGATGGGTAGGAAACCTTTCTTGAATTCCGATATGCTAAACCTCTTTAGCACTCGGTCTATATATGTAGACTACGAAAGACCAAGCAACCGTTTCGATCTATCTCTATAGATCTTAATCCCGAGGATGTAGGTTGCTTCTCCCAGGTCTTTCATGGAGAATGTCTTGGATAACCAAATCTTAACAAACTGTAAGATTGAAATAGCGTCTCCTATAAGTAATATGTCATCGACATATAATACTAGGAACACGACTGCACTCCCACTAACCTTCTTGTACACACAAGGTTCGTCTGGATTTTGTGAGAAATCAAACTTTTTGATTGTCTCATCAAAACGGATATTCCATCTCCTGGATGCTTGCTTCAATCCATATATGGACCATCACAATTTGCATACCTTGGTTTTATCAACCAATGTGAAACCCTCAGGTTGTATCATATACACGTCCTCGAGCAGGTTTCCATTAAGGAAAGTTGTTTTCACATCCATCTGCCATATCTCATAATCATAATGAGCCGCTATGGCCAGGAGCATCCGAATGAATTTAAGCATAGCTACAGGCGAATATGTTTCATCATAATCAACACCTTGCTTTTGACGATATCCTTTCGCCACTAATCTAGCCTTATAGGTAATCACATTACCATCCATGTCGGTTTTCTTCTTGAAAACCCACTTGCACCCAATATGCTTGATGCCTTCAGGTGGGTCAACCAAGTTTCAAACTTGGTTTTCATACATGGAATCCATTTCTGACTTCATGGCTTCAAGCCACTTATCCCTTTCTGAACTTGTCAACACTTCTTCATAACTGGTAGGCTCCTCATCATCAATGAGTAACACGTCGTTCGATTCACTCACGAGAAATCCATATCTCTCATAAATGTTACGTGTTCTACCAGATCTACGAAGATGTGGTGTTTCAATAGGTCCAGCCGATTGCTCATCACTATGAGTTATCGACTGTTGTGCTTCACCAGGTATCTCATCAATGTCTATTTGAGTCTCTTGAGCCTCCTCAAGCATGACGACACTCCCACTATTTTCTTACAAGAGAAACTCTTTCTCTAGAAACACAACATGCCTTGAAACAAACACCTTTTGTTCAACAAGATGATAGAATTGGTAACCCCTTGTTTCCTTAGTGTATCCAATAAATAGAAATTTATCAGACTTACCATCCAATTTGTCTGATACAGTCCACTTCACATAAGCAGGACAACCCCATATCTTCAAGTAAGATACATGAGGTTTCTTAATTACTATTCCATATCTCATATGGAGTAGTAGAGACTACCTTGGTTGGCATTCTGTTTAACAAGTAAACAGCTGTCTGAAGTGCATAGCCCTAAAAGGACTTGGGAAGATTCGCATGATTCATCATTGACCTGACCATGTCTAACAAGGTCCGGTTACGCCTCTCAGATACACCATTATGCTATGGTGTATATGGCGGAGTCCATTGAGACTATATACCATTGTCTCTTAGATAATCAAGAAACTCTTGACTTAAGTATTCACCACCTCGATCTGATCGAACTATTTTAATACTCTTGTCATGTTGTTTCTCTTCTTCATTTCTGAATTCTTTGAACCTTTCAAAGGCTTCAGACTTGTGTTTCATCAAGAATACATACCCAAACTGTGAGTGATCATCGGTGAAGGTAATGAAGTAGCTATAGCCTCCAAAAGCTTGAGTTGACATAGGTCTGCATACATCAATATGTATTAGACCTAGCAACTCTCCCACTCGTTCACCTTTTCCTGTAAAAGGTAACTTAGTCATCTTACCTTTTAAGCATGATTTGCATGTATCGTATGAATCCAATTCAAACGATTCCAGAATTCCACATCTGTGTAATTCGGACATGCGTTTCTTGCTTACATGGCCAAGATGACAATGCCACATGTAGGAGTCTAATTAATTATCCTTTCGAGCACGCTTGTTGCTCGCTTCGATATTGAAAACATCATTGGATACGTCCAACGTATAAACACCATTGCTTAAAGTTCCAGTCCCATAAAGAACTCCATTCAAAGTTATGTAACAACAATTGTTACTAAAAGTCAAATGGTACCCATTTCTATTTAAACAAGAAATAGAAATGATGTTCTTTATCAACAAAGGAACATAAAAGCAATTGTCCAGTTCTAAGACAAGTCCTGCAGGGAGTTTCAACAAATACAATCTGATGACGAGTGCAGCAACCTTTGCTCCATTCCCAACATGTAAATTTGACTCTCCCTTGACGAGTCTTCTTCTATTCCTTAGCCCATGTATGTCATTACATATATGTGAGCCACACCCAGTATCCAATACCCAAGTGTTTAAGGAAATAGAATGACAATCAATAACGAAGATATCTGAAGAATATGGGGCATCCGATGCCTTATTCTTCTTCACGAACTCAAGATAAATCTTGCAATTTCTTCGCCAATGGCCCTCCTTGCCATAATGATGGCAAGTGCCTTTTTGAGCAGGTTTTGCCTTTTTAGCCTTTTTCTTCCCCTTCTTCTATTCTTTTGACTTCCTCTTAGAACCATTCTTCGAGGAATCAACTTACAGCAACGTCCCCTGCTCATGCTTTATAGAAGACTCCACAGTCTTCAGCTTGTTGAGCAGTACCACAGATGAACCTTCTTTCATCTCATAGGTGAAGAGGAGATTGGAGACTTCGAACCTTTCGAATCTCACTTGCTCATCAACCAACTTATAAAGATGAAAGACTATGGTATGAGCATCCATATGCTCATGTTGTTTCCGTAGCTTGGGTTCCATCATGGCTAGCATGATGCAACTCATTTGTTCAGAATCACTCACATATTTCTGATAGGCCAAAATTGGTCCAGAGTTGCATTGCCACTAGGACGGGCAGGAAGAGGCGCTTCGAGGACATTTTCGAGCTTTTCAACCTTGAGAACAATTCTTAAGTTGCTAAGCCAGTCCAAGAAGTTCGGCCCAGTCAATTTATTCGAATCCAAAATGGAACGCAAATTTAAAGACATCATGATCAATCTTAGAAATACAAAACGAGCATATATGAGAAAATAATTTTAAAATGCATCAATATACATTCATAAATCCCATTCATTTTTTGAATTTCAAAAAACCCTAAAATCACTTCGGGAGATCATAGGTCCATCTCCGAATGGGCTGATATCCATCATAGATATGAACAACCTTGGAGAGAGTCCAACAAGTCATTCATAACTACGATGGTAGGTATCAAATATACCGATTGCATATCACGTATATGCAACTATCACAATTTGCTATCAACTAATTGAATGTTCACACATACATCGGGTTGTTAACACATTAACAAGTAAGCATCATATGCATAGTACCCAACTTCACCTCCCTTTACATCGACCTTGGAGAGAGTCTAACAAGCCGATGCTCCAGGTTAAAGCCAACCCATTAATCGAGAAAAAGTTTTAATATGGTTAGAGTGCATTCAACCAATTAGCCCGGCTTGGAGAGAGTCCAACAACCAAAGCTAACGATTGACCTCTGACTCTTACCATATTAGTATTAAACTATTCCATGGTTTGAACATGTTCGGGTTCGAGCCGGGCTTGGAGAGAGTCCAACAACCCGAATAAGAAACGGAACTCTGGTTCTAACCATATTAATGGAAGGTGTAGGCTTTAATATTGAGTTAGGGTTTTTATGTCTCATCCTCTTTGTATGCAAATAACTATTATCTACATGGCATGACATACATGACATACATCTACATGTCATCACACGCATGACATAATGATATGCATCTAATGCAATTACATGGTATACAATTATGTCATGTACAATATTTCCTTATATGTCATAATTATTTATGGAAATAAAATATGTTTAAGATTTGATTCTCCAAATCAAATCATGAATAAATTAGAAAACAAATTTCCAAATCTAATCACATATTTTATTTGTGGAAATAGTTGATTAAGGAAAGTCAATTTAGCAAACCAATTTCCTAAATCATCAAAACTACTTATGGAAATAAAATATTTAAAGATTTGATTTCCCAAATCAAATCATGATTAAATTAGGAAAAATATTTCCAAAATCTAATCAAATATTTTATTTATGGAAAATATCAATTTCCATAAATACTTCCAACTTTCCAAAAGTAGAAGATTTCCATAAATACTTCTAGACTTTCCAAAAATTAAAAAATTCCATAAATACTTCTAAATTTCCAAAAGTAGAAAATTTCCAGAAATATCATTATGACTATCGTAAAACAATTTTACGATTATGTCGAAACACAACCTGGGCTCTGATACCACTGTTGGGTTTCCGGCACCACGGCGAGTGTGTGTTCGAACATGTTTCGCAAACATGTGCACAGCGGAAGGAATAAAATAATAAATATAATTTATTATAACACACACATCACACGCATGCATAGTACAACATGTGTAGACATAACCTTAAATTCAAATTTTGCAATAAAAGGAAATTTATCCTACATATACCTGACGTATCACGTGTAGCGGGAAAGACATCAACCGGAATGATTATCGCTAGAATCGTCTCTATCCGTATCCACGCTGAGTATCTTCGTGATGACTTCACAAAGTCACGAGCCTCGTCTTCGTACGGGTTACTAGCCTCGTGTTGAAGACGATGTGATCGAGAGAAGATCACGATCCGAATCAAAATTCGGATCCAAAATGAGTCCTCAAAAACTCGCTTCTCCGGAAAGGTATTCGTCAACCGTTTGACGAATCCTTCGTCCTCCGACTATGAGGATTACCGGAGATCAAATCCCCGGTAAGGTTACCGCTGTCGGAGCTACAAACATCGTCCGAACGATGCTCCCGAAGAGAAGGAAACAAGCTGTCCAGAAAACGGGACAACTTTGGTGGAGGAATAGGGGTCGGCCAAAAGGGAAGGTTGAAGCTCACCTTATTGCCGAACCTAAAGGAGATCACCGGAGCTTCTCCGGCAGCAGCTGGTCGCCGGTTGGAGGAGGTGGGCGGTGGCAATAGGGTTGGCGCCGACTAGAGGGAGAGGGTGGGCAACCAAAAAAATTAGAGTTGCCTCAATTAGGGTTTAACAAAAACCCATAAGCCCTATTTTATAGAGAACAAATTCTTTTAATGGTTATTGGATCATAACCAAAGGCCCGTTAACCCACTCCATTAATTTAAGTTAAAATAAACAAAACCATGATGATTTATTTTAAGTTAAAACGAACCGAACCAACTTTGGTTCATTCGTTTAAAACAAACCAAACCCCTTTGGTTTATTCTCCTCCATTGGATTAGAACCAAACCATTTTGGTTCGTACATCATGTCTTCATAAGACATGGCCCATCCACGCTTCCATTGCGACTGAAACGATTTCATGCTCGCTTTTTGTTTACTCCAACCAAACCTAGTTTCTCTCAGTCTGAGAATCTCATTCTCAAGCTCATTTTAAATCCTTCGGATTACGCTCGTTGTGCGTGTGACCAAATAGGTTCTCGGTTTATGTTGGCCATCTATAATTACTCATTAATTATAGAACGATCATGAGTGGCACCTAGTAGTACATCAAGATCCCCAATTAACCGAAAAGATCAACGGTTGATCCAGAACTATTTCTGAAACCCTTCAGCAGCTCGAATGAATCGTGCCCCATTCCCTTCACTCATCTTATACCCACTTGGTTCAGGACATGGTCTATAGTGTCATTCCCCACTAGGCTGACTACATCACACCAAGCCCAAGTATCATTTCCTCGTCCTACAGATTCTAGTTACTGCACATGTATCGAAGAGTACCTTACTCTCAACATGTAATGCTTTGGCCAAAGACTTTAGTAACAATCCGACGAGAGGCCATGGGTATACATCTCCTCGCAAGGAGTGGTGAATCCTTTATAGGCTATTCAAACACCTTCGATCACTTCGACTTATACCCAATCATCCTGGGTCCACATCTCCTTAGAGATGCTTGCTTAAGATGTCAAAGCATAAGTCTTTATGATCAAGATGACTTGAATACCGCAAGTCAAAGGAACATTGCACTTAAGCTGCAGTAAGAACTTCATTGACATATCTATATATGCAGAGAACCATATGAAGTCTTACGGCTGGTCACTCCAATGAACTAGTTACCATAACTAGCATCCATGATTAACTCCGGACATCCCGTTTCAGTTACGTATTTGCTATTGCCAAGATAATTGCTTATAAGAAGCACCTCGTTCTAGTCTCGACAGAATCAATGGTGTCCATATCTATCAATTCATCGACTAGGGATAATTTCGATACATCACAATTACACATGTAGAGATACTCACAAGTTGTGATCCAATCACAAATTCTCTAATGCTGTGAGTCGTATTGTGGACATTCAGTAAATGAGTTTAAGATCCAATCAAATACATGAAACCATGTATACTCAAATAGTGAATCTTCATTTATCATATAAATGGTTCATACATAAGGCGATTGCCTTAGGACATCTCTCATATATTACTAATAGGTTTTGAGTATATCGTCTCTTTTATAGACAATTATTCGAGATATGGATACATTTACTTGATGCACCGCAAGTCTGAATGCTTTGACAATTTCAAAGAATTCAAGGCTGATGTGGAGAAACGTCAAGGTAAAAGTATCAAGACACTACGATCTTATCGTGGTGGTGAGTACCTCTTGGGTGAGTTTAGGAATTACTTATCAGAGGCTGGGATTCAATCCCAATTGTCTGCACCTGGCACACCCTAGCAGAATGGTGTAGCAGAGCGAAGGAATAGGACTCTTATGGAGATGGTTAGATCGATGATGAGTTATTCTGAGTTGCCAGATTTGTTCTGGGGATATACTCTAGATACGACAGTGTACATTCTGAACTTGGTTCCATCTAAATCAGTGCCTTCTACTCCCATAGAATTGTGGACTGTTCGAAAGCCTAGTCTAAGACATATTCGGATTTGGGGGAGTCCAGCACTTGTGCTGAAGGCAGATGCTGGTAAGTTGGAACCTCTTACATAAGTACACAAGTTTGTTGGCTATCCTAGAGGAACGAAAGGTGGTTTGTTTTATAGTCCTAGAGATCAGAGGGTGATCGTTAGTATGAACGCCGGATTTCTAGAGGAAGACTGTGATGAACCACAAGCCCATGAGTAAGATTGTTCTGGAGGAATTGAAAGGGGAAGTCACTTCTTCAGTACCACCGGTACAAGAGGATATACCACAAGTCACTGCATTGCGTGTCACAGAGGATACACAGGTGATACCTCGTCGTAGTGGGAGGGTTGTGAGACAGCCTGATAGATTCATGTTCTTGGGAGAATCTTCTGGTTTGGTCCCTGGCAAAATTGAACCTGATCCCTGGACATATGACGAGGCAATCCAAGATAAAGATGCGATATCTTGGCAAAGTGCTATGAATATTGAGATTGAATCTATGGATTCAAATCAGGTATGGGAGCTATTAGAACCACCCGATGGTGTAAAAACCATTGGATGCAAGTGGATCTACAAAAGAAAGAGAGGAATAGACAGGAAGGTTGAGACCTTCAAAGCGAGGCTTGTTGCGAAAGGGTATACTCAGAAATAGGGTATCAATTATGTGGAGATCTTTTTGCCGGTAGCCATGCTTATGTCTATCCGGATTATCTTATGCATTGCTGCTCATATAGATTATGAGGTATGGAAGATGGATGTAAAGACAGCTTTCCTTAATGGAAGTCTTGACGAAAACATCTATATAAAGCAACCAGAGGGATTCATTACAAAGGGAAAAAGGCATCTTGTATGTAAGCTTAATCGGTCCATTTATGGATTGAAGCAAGCTTCGAGGTTTTGGAACATCCGCTTTGATGAGGTAATCCAGTCTTTTGGATTTATTCAAAGTCCGGATGAGTCTTGTGTATACAAGAGATGTGACAAAAACATAATGGTATTTCTTATACTATACATAGATGCCATTTTGTTAATTGGCAACAATGTCAAGGTGTTATCGGACGTAAAGGTATGGTTGTCTAAACAGTTTGATATGAAGGACTTGGGAGAAGTGGGACACATCATTGGGATGAAGGTTATAAGGGATCGCAGGAAAAGGATGTTGTGCTTATCTCAATCTTCATACATAGACACTATTATGGATCGTTTTAGCATGTAGAACTCCAAGAAAGGTTTTCTACCTTTCAGGCATGGAGTTCCTTTAACTAAGGAGATGTGTTCTAGAACATCTGAGGAGATAAAGGAAATGAAGGCGGTTCCTTATGCTTCGGTAGTAGGAAGCCTCATGTATGCGATGCTATGTACGAGACCAGATATCTACTTTGCCGTAGGCATGATCAGCAGATATCAGAGTAATCCAGGACAGGGACATTGGACTACGGTAAAACATATATTGAAGTACCTAAGAAGGACTGGGGATTATATGCTAGTTTACTAGGCAGACCAATTACTCCCTGTGGGTTATACGGATTTCGACTTCCAATCAGATAGGGATAATAGTAAGTCTACCTCAGGTTTTGTGTTTACTTTGGGAGGTGGAGCCATTGTATGGAGAAGTGTCAAGCAGAAATGCGTGGCGGACTCCACCATGGAAGCTGATTATGTGGCAGCCTCTGAGGCGGCCAAAAAAGCTGTGTGACTCAGGAACTTCTTGATGGACTTGGATGTGATTCTTAGTTTGTCCAGAACTATCATAGTTTATTGTGATAATAGTGGTGCAGTTGCAAACTCGAAGGAACCACGAACCCATAAGGTAAGTAAATACATAGAGCGCAAGTACCACCTGATACGAGAAATCGTAAAGAGAGGAGAAGTTGTTGTGGCCAAGATTGCATCGGAGGATAACCTGGCAGATCCTTTCACTAAGACCCTTCCGGCGAGATATTTTGATAGGCATGTGGAGGGAATGAGAATCAGATGTATGGCAGTTTGATGACAGGATAGTCTTTTAGTATAAGTGGGAGATTATTGGGATGTATACCGAAAAGTCTATCTTTTGTATGAACATTTTTATTTTGAAATAAGAATCACATGATCATTGTTTGCATATTTATGGTCATGCATATTGTCTAATATATTACATTGTAGAGAACATGGTGTGTGGTGTCACACGGGAGATCATGTTATCGACTCCTTGTAAAGTATAAGTAAAGGCTCACAACCGAGATGACTTTGGACAAACCATTGGTATGGTTGTAGTGTGATTTGGTATTGGTTTGTCTTGACCATAGAATCACACTAGTACACTTTGTGTGTATTGAGCAGGACTGACTTAGAGGTGATTCGATTTATTACTGACTACATAATCGAATCAGACTTCAGATATTATATTGTACATGCTCTTAATCCCGATATAATAATGGGCCCATATATTTAGTATTCATTTCTTTGATTTACCAATGGGCGAGATTTATAGATTAAATCGATAGGCTCGGTAAGTTGGGAAATAATATTATTTATATGGTGTGTCGTGATTATAGGAGGAAACCGTGTCCTATATATTAGGACGATGATGTTCCCATGAGGAGCTCATAAGGTTCATCATGTAAACCCAGTAGGTGGACTTGGTCCGGCATGATGATAAGGTTTAGTAGTAATGCTCATAGAGTTAGATGTTGATTAATTAATTATCAGTAAATTTATTAATTGACGAACATTCGAGATCTTAAACACGGGGAGAAAAATATACAAATAATATATGGATCCCATATTAACTTATGGGGGTTGGTGAGGTAGATCAATGATAATCCTTTTGTGGATTGGATTATCATTAATGGATCGGACTTTATGTGGGCTTGATCCATTGGGTGGCCAAGATCCAACTCCTCCTCATTGTCCCTATTGTAGCCTATTAAAACCTCATGAAGCCTAGATCCAATGGTTGAAAACAAAACTCTAGATCCAACGGTAGAGATTAAATCTCTAGATCCGACGGTTTAGATTAAATATCTAGATATGACGGTTGAGATTAAATCCCTAGAACCAATGGTGGAGATTAAAGGAGTCTTAGACCTAACTATATAAAAGGGTACTTAAGGGTGGATGATAAGAATAATAAGTAGGGGATTAGGGTTAAGGGGCGTCAAGCTTAGGCGATTAGTGTTTGGGGCTTAGGCAGCCACAATTAAGGAAAGATTTTCCTTTTATTTTCTTCTTCTTGTTGTCCGGCGCCCAAACAAGCTTCTCCTCTCCATTGACGGTGTCCAAACCCCTTCATCCTCTTCTCCTTGGCCGTTGGAAACAAAGCTTAGGGTCTTTCCTTGAAGCTCTTGGCCGGCGCCCACTTCTTTATTCTTCTTCTTGGCCGGCGGCAAGCACCAAGCTTGGAGCTAGGTGGTTGGTGGAAAGAAGGAGAAGTGTTTTGTTTCTATACTTTTTCTTGTTCGGAGTGAGCAAGGAAGGAAGATTGGTGATATAGGAGCTTCAACTTTTGAAAGATCGACGCCCACACGACATCCAAATGGAGGAAGGACATACAATAGAAGATCGAGAGGTATAAATGTTGTTTTATATTCTTTCGTGTTATGTCTATAATTGTTTTTCAATTATATGCATGTTGTATGCTTTGTTTAATGGTTAAATATACTTGGACACCGAACATAAACACAAAAGCCGGCGATCCGTACATTGTCTATTCCGTGGCTAATCGTAGAATAGAGGTTGGTTGCTTGAACAACGAGTTTGTTCAAGTGACCACTCTAATCGAATAGCACTACGATGAAACGGTTGCTTGGGTGATCCCTTTTGTCTAGGATTAATTTTTTTTTAATCTGGGGATGTCGATGGGATCGCCATGAACAAGCGACCGAGTTGAAGTGGGAAGCGAAGTTTCCCCCCTTCATAACAAACTCTAAGTTGGCCTAATGTCAATCGCTACGGTATCCAATACCATAAGCTCTAATGTGACTCTCAAACTTACTTTGAGGTAAGGCCTTAGTTAAAGGATCCGCTAAATTCCTTTCATTGGAAATTTTCTCGATTTGTATTTCCTTCCTACTTATGATCTCTCTGATTAGATGATAGCGGCGAAGCACATGTTTGGATTATTGATGAGACCACATCAAGTTCAGAAATAAACTTCTTAATCCAAACCGTTTCCTTTGCTACTTTCGAAGCTGCAATGTATTCTGCCTCAGTGGCAGAATCCACTATAGTGTCAAGCTTGGAACCTTTCCAACTTATTGCACCTCCATTCAAGGTGAATACGTACCTAGACTGAGACCTGGAATCATTCTTGTCTGTCTGGAAGCTGGCATCCGTATACCCGCGTATCACCATGTCTCCTTCTCCATATATTAGGAACACATCGTTAGTTCTTCTTATGTACTTAAGGGTCATCTTAACAATCGCCCAATGATCCATTCCTGGATCAGACTGGTATCTACTCATGACACTCAGAGCATACGATACATCGAGCCTCGTACATAACATAGCATACATGATAGATCCTATTGTGGATGCATAGGGAATATTACTCATGGAAATCCTCTCATCTACTGTGCGCGGACACATAGACTTTTGATATTTGCTTCGGAGGCTCATTGGCTCCCATGTCCCCGGATTAAAATTTTCACTAATGAAAAAACTAATCAGGATGGGATGAGTTTCCTTAGCACAACCAATTCGTCGTCGTGCTAACAACTTGAGCGATCGCTTGAACAAACTAGTTGTTCAAGCAACACAACTCTTCTAGTTGGTTAGCCGCGAAAGAGACGACGGACAGATCGCCGGTTTTTGTGTTTGTCTTCGGGGTCCATGATTATACAAAATACATAAAAATTTAAACTAGTATAATCAACACATAAAGAACATGCTAAGATCAGAAAAATAAAGTTGTAAAACTTTTATACCTCTCGATCTTCTACCGTATGTCCTATCCTCCTCATGGACGTCGTGTGGGCGAAGATCCTCCATGAGTAGAAGCCTCCTAGATCACGTTCTTCTCTTCTTTGCTCGCTCCGAACAAAGAAAAGAACCAAACAAAACTCCTTCTCCTTTCTAGAACCGACCACCAAACCAAGGAGCTTGATATAACCGCCGGCCAAGGAGTAGATGGTTGAGCGTCGGCCAACCTTTGTAACAATGTTGCCGCCGGCCACCAAGGAATGGGAGAAGCGCCGACCACTAATGGATTGGATAACCGCCGGCCACCAAGGAGAAAAGGAGGAGGAAAAGAGCCGACCAAAGCATGGAGGAAGATGGAGTGAGCGCCGGCCACCAAGGAGCAAAGGAGGAAACCCTAATCTCCTTCTTTGTTGCCGCCCAAACCACAAACCAAAACCCTAGCCGCCTAAACTCTTGAGAGGCAAAACCCTAATCCAAAAAGAAACATCCTTGCCACCCAAGCCTTAGCCCTCTATTTATAGAATTGGTCTTAAGCCTCCTTTAATCTTCACCGTCGGATCTAGGGATTTAATCTCCACCGTCGGATCTAGGGTTTTATCCCAACCATCGGATCTAGGGTTTCATCCCAACCGTCGGATCTATGGTTTGATCCCAACCATTGGATCTCGGGATTTAATCCCAACCGTCGGATCTAGGGATTTAATCTCAACCGTCGGTTCTAGGGTTTCATCCCAACCGTCGGATCTAAAGATTTAATCTCAACCGTCGGTTCTAGGGATTTAATCCCAACCGTTGGTTTTAGAGTTTTGTTTTACATCCTTGGATCTAGGGTTCTTGAGGATTATATTAGGCTACGATAGGGACCATGAGGAGGAGTTGGATCTTGGCCACCCGATGGATCGGAACCACACAAACTTGATCCATCAATGATGTTCCATTCCACTAGAGGATCATCATTGAATTACCTCACCAACCCCCATAAATTAATATGGGCACCATATATTATTTGTACATCCATCTCCCCGTGTTTAAGATATCGAATGTCTGTTAATTAATTGATTTACTGACCAACAATCAATTAACATCTAACTCCTCGAGTAGTACCACTCAACCTTATCATCATGTTGACTAAGTCAACCAGCTGGGTTTACATGATGAACCTTATGAACTCCTCAAGGGGACATCATCAACCTAATATATAGGACACGGTTTCCTCCTATAATCAACGACACACCATGTAAATAATATTATTTCCCAACTTACCGGGAATATTGATTTAATCCATCTAAATCTCACCCTATGGTAAATCAAAGAAATAAATACTAAGTACATGTGCCCGTTATTATATCGGGATTAAGAGCATGTACAACATAATATCCGAGGTCCGATTCAATTATGTAGTCAGCAATAAATTGAATCACCTCTATGTAGGTCCTGCTCAATACACCCAAGTGTACTAGTGTAACTCTATGTTCAAGACAAAACAATACCAAGCTACACTACAACCATGCCAATGGTTTGTCCAAAACCATCTTGGTTGTGAGCCTCTACTTATATTCTACAAGGGACTGATAACATGATCTTCTGTGCCACACCAAGCACCATGTTATCTACAATGTAAAATATTAGACAATATGCACACATATAATAAAAATAAAGTGCAAACAATGATCATGTGATTCTTATTTCAAAATAAAAATGTTCATACAAAAAGATCTAGGCTTTTAGTTTACATTCCAACAATCTCCCGCTTATAATAAAAGACTATGCTGTCATCACAATGCCATACATCTGATCCCCATGTCCTCCACATGCCTATCAAACGCTTTCGCTGGAAGGGCCTTAGTGAATGGATCCGCCAGGTTATCCTCTGATGCAATCTTGGCGACATCTACTTCTCCTCGCTTTACGATCTCTCGTATCAGGTGGTACTTGCGCTCTATGTGTTTACTTGCCTTATGGGCTCGTGGTTCCTTCGAGTTTGCAACTGCACCACTGTTATCACAATAAATTGTGATAGATCTGGGCAAACCAGGAATCACATCCAAGTCCGTCAAGAAGTTCCTGAGCCATACAGCTTCCTTGGCTGCCTCAGAGGCTGCCACATACTCAGCTTCCATGGTAGAGTCCGCCATGCATTTTTTGCTTGACACTCCTCCATACTATGGCTCCACCTCCAAAAGTAAACACAAACCCCAAGGTAGACTTACTGTTGTCTCTATCTGATTGGAAATCCGAATCCGTGTAACCCACAGGGACTAATTGATCTGCCCGGTAAACCTGCATATAATCCCTAGTCCTTCTCAGGTACTTCAATATATGCTTTACCGCAGTCCAATGTCCCTGTCCAGGATTACTCTGATATCTGCTAACCATGCCCATGACAAAGCAGATATCTGGTATCGTACATAGCATAGCATACATGAGGCTTCCTACTACCGAAGCATAAGGAACTGCCTTCATCTCCTCTATCTCCTTTGATGTTTTGGGACACATCTCTTTAGATAAAGGAACTCCATGCCTAAAAGGTAGAAAACCTTTCTTGGAGTTCTGCATGCTAAAACGAGTAAGAATAGTGTCAATGTATGAACCTTGAGATAAGCACAACATCCTTTTCTTGCGATCCCTTATTACTTTGATCCCAAGGATGTGTCCCACTTCTCTCAAGTCCTTCATGTCAAACTGTTTGGACAACCATACCCTTACGTCTGATAACACTCTGATATTGTTGCCAACTAACAAATTGTCATCTACGTATAGTACAAGAAATACCACTACGTTTCCATCACATCTCTTGTATACACAAGGCTCATCCGGACTTTGAATAAATCCATATGACTGGATTACCTCATCAAAGCGGATGTTCAAAGATCTAGAAGCTTGCTTCAATCCATAAATGGACCGATTAAGCTTACATACAAGATGCTCTTTGTCTTTAGCATTGAATCCCTCTGGTTGCCGCATATAGATGTTCTCCTCAAGACTTCCGTTAAGGAAAGTTGTCTTGACATCCATCTACCAAATCTCATAATCCATATGAGCATCTATAGATAAGAGAATTCGGATAGACTTAAGCATAGCTACCGGCGAAAAGGTCTCCTCATAATCAATACCCTCTTTCTGAGTATACCCTTTCGCAACAAGCCTAGCTTTGAATGTCTCAACCTTCCCGTCTACTCCTCTCTTTCTCTTGTAGATCCACTTCCATCCAATGACTTTTATACCATCGGGTGGCTCTACTAACTCCCAGACCTGATAAGAATCCATTGATTCTATCTTTGAATTCATCGTTCTTTGCCAAGATACCGCATCTGTTAGCAATGTGCTATTCCTCAGAGACTCATTGGCTCCCATATCCCCGAATTAAAATTTTCACTAATGAAAACTAATCAGAATGGGATGAGTTTCCTAAGAACAACCAATTCGTCGTCGTGCCAACGACTCGAGCGATCACTTGAACAAACTTGTTGTTCAAGCAATCAACTCTTCTAGTCGGTTAGCCGCGGAAGAGACGATGGACGGATCGCCGGTTTTTGTGTTTCTTGTCGGGGTCCATGATTATACAAATACATACAAATGTAAACTAGTATAATCAACACATACATAAAGTAAGCATCCACACAAAACATGCATATAATTGAAAAGCAATTATAAACATAATACAAAAGAACATTAATCAAAATAAACAAGATTATGTTAGTAATATATGAGAGATGTCCTAAGGCAATCGCCTTATGTATGAACCATTTATATGATAAATGAAGATTCACTATTTGAGTATACATGTTTTATGTATTTGATTGGATCTTAAACTCATTTACTGAATGTCCACGATACGATTCACAGCATGAGAGAATTTGTGATTGGATCACAACTAGTGAGTATCTCTACATGTGTAATTGTGATGTATCGGAATTATCCCTAGTCGATGAATTGATGGATTTGGACACCATTGTTGGGGTTGATCCGTGAGGGGAAACTTCGCTTCCCCTTCACCTCGGTTGCTTGACCATGGTGATCCCTTTGATGTCCCCGGATTAAAAATTTAATCTTAGACAAAGGGATTCCCAAAGCAACCAAGTCATCGTCGTGCTATTCATTTAGAGAGGTCACTTGAACAAACTAGTTGTTCAAGCGACCATCCTCTATCCTACGAGTAGCCGCGGAATAGACGATGTCCGGATCGCCGGTTTTTGGTTTTGTACTCGGGATCCAAGTATTATTTAGCCTATTTACAGAAATATAACATGCTTATATTTTGAAAAACAAACACAAGCAATGAATAAAAGAGATAGAAGAATAGTTATACCTCTTGGTCTTCTAATGTATGACCCTCCTCCTTTTGGACGTCGTGTGGGCGACGATCCACCAAAAGTCGAAGCTCCTAGATCGCAAAACTTCCTTCCTTGCTTTCCCATGCAAGAGGAAGAAGAGAAACAATGTTTTTCTCCTTCCAAAACTCAACCAACAAGGAATCAATCCCTTCCTTGCCGCCGGCCAAGTAAATGAAGGAGATGGTGGTGGGAAGCAACCAAGATACCTAGAGAAACCCTATATCTTGTTTCCACCACCTAAGGAGAAGAAGAAGAGGCTTTGGGCGTCGGCCAAGGCTGGAAAAAAGCTGGGAGAAGCTGCTGGACGTTGGCACAAAGAGGAAGAAGAAGAGAGAAAGAACCTTCCTTATTTGGTGCCACCCTAGCCTCAAAACCCTAACCCTAATTCCAATCCTATCTCAACTAGGATTGCCCTATTCTTGCCGCCCAAGCCTTGCTCCCTCTCTATCATCATCTTCACGCCAACCCCATGCCACCTTTTATAGAGTTTGGGGATAAGCCATGAATTAATCTCCTCCATTGGTTGTAGGGATTTAATCTCAACCGTCAGATCTAGAGATTTAATCTCAACTGTCGGATCTTAGAGATTTAATCTCTACCAATGGATCTTAGTGTTTTGTTTCTATCCATTGGATCTAAGCATCTTGAGGTGTTAATGGGCTACATTAGGGACCATGAGGAGGAGTTGGGTCTTGGTCACCCATGGATCAAGCCCACATAAAGTCCGATCCACTAATGATGGTCCAATCCACTAAAGGTCCATCATTGATCTACCTCACCAACCCCCATATGATAATATGGGCTCCATATATTATTTGTACATTTTCTCCCCGTGTTTAAGATCTCGAATGTCCGTCAATTAATTAATTTACTGACCATTAATTAATCGACATCTAACTCCATGAGTAGTACCACTCAACCTTTTCATCATGCCGGACCAAGTCCACCTGCAGGGTTTACATGATGAACCTTATGAGCTCCTCAAGGGGACATCATCATCCTAATATATAGGACACGGTTTCCTCCTATAATCAACGGCACACCATATAAATAATATCATCTCCCAACTTACCGAGTCTATCGATTTAATCTATAAATCTCGCCCATTGGTAAATCAAAGAGATGAGTACCAAGTATATGTGCCTGTCATTATATCGGGATTAAGAGCATGTACTAAATAATATCTGAGGTCCGATTCGATTATGTAGTCAGCAATAAATCGAATCACCTCTGTGTCGGTCCTGCTCAATACACACAAAGTGCACTAGTGTGATTCTATGGTCAAGACAAACCAATACCAAATCACACTACAACCATTCCGATGGTTTGTCCAAAGCCATCTCGGTTGTGAGCCTTTACTTATACTTTACAAGGAGCCGATAACATGATCTCCCGTGTGACACCACACACCATGTTATCTACAATGTAAGGTATTAGACAATATTGCATAACCATAAAAATATGCAAACAATGATCATGTGATTCTTATTTCAAAATAAAGATGTTCATACAAAAAATAGACTTTTAAGTATACATCCCTACAACCATCAATTCTGTCGAGACTAGCACGAGGTATACTCCTTGGTGTATCCAAGCAGCCGATTCTCACTGGCTAGAGACATAGTGATATCCGGAGTTAATCGTGGATGCTAGTTACGGTAACTAGTTCATTGGAGTGACCAGCCGTAAGACTTCATATGGTTCTCTGCATATATAGATATGTCAATGAAGTTCTTACTATGGCTTAAGTGCGATGTTCCTTAGACTTGCGGTATTCAAGTCATCTTGATCATGGAGACTTATGCTTTGACATCTTAAGCAAACATCTCTAATGAGATGTGGACCCGGGATGATTGGGTATAAGTCGAAGTGATCGAAGGTGTTTGAATAGCCTATAAAGGATTCACCACTCCTTGCGAGGAGATGTATACCCATGGCCTCTCGTCGGATTGTTACTAAAGTCTTTGGCCAAAGCATTACATGTTTAGAGTAAGGTACTCTTCGATACATGTGGAGTAACTAGAATCCGTAGGACGAGGAAATGATACTTGGGCTAGGTGTGACGTAGTCATCCTAGTGGGGACTGACACTATAGACCATGTCCTGAACCAAGTGGGTATAAGATGAGTGAAGGGAATGGGGCACGATTTATTCGAGCTACTGAAGGGTTTCAGAAATAGTTCTGGATCAACCGTTGATCTTTTCGGTTAATTGGGGATCATGATGTACTACTAGGTGCCACTCATGATCGTTCTATAATTAATGGTTAATTATAGATGGCCAACATAAACCGAGAACCTATTTGGTCACGCACGAGTGTAATCCAAAGGATTTAAAGCGAGCTTGAGAATGGGATTCTCAGACCGAGAGAAACTATGTTTGGTTGGACCAAACATAAAGCGAGCATGAAATTGTTTCAGTCGCAATGGAAGCGTGGATGGGCCGTGTCTTATGAAGACATAATGGATGAACCAAAATTGTTTGGTTCTAATCCAATGGATGAGAATAAACCAAAGGGTTTGGTTTATTTTAAACGAATGAACCAAAAGTTGGTTCGGTTCGTTTTAACTTAAAATAAACCATCATGGTTTAGTTTATTTTAACTTATCTTAATGGAGCGGGTTAACGGGCTTTATGGATATGATCCATTAACCATTAAGAGAATTAGTTCTCTATAAAATAGGCGTTAAACCCTAACCCAAAAACCCTAATGAAGTTTTGGCCGCCCAACCCTAGCCTCCTTTTTGTTGTTGCCGCCCAACATGGTGTTGCCGCCAACTTCATGGAGCTGCTGCCACCTCCTTGCCGCCGGCATCCAAGCTTCAGCCGGCGATGCTCCGGCGACCCTCCGGTGATCTCTTGTGGCTTCGGTGATAAGGTGAGCTCCACATCTCCTTTGGCCGGCCTCTATTCCTCCACCAAAAGCTGTCCAGTTTTTCTGGACAGCTTGTTTCTTTGTTGTCGGAGCGTCGTTTGGACGACGGTTAGTGCTCCGACAGCGGCTAACTTACCGGGGATTTGATCTCCGGTAATCCTCTGAGGTGGGGGACGAAGGATTCGTCAAACGGTTGACGAATACCTCTCCGGAGAAGCGAGTTTTGAGAACTCATTTTAGGATCCGAATTGATTTTGGGGTTTTTGAAATTCGAAAAAATGAATGAGATTTATAAATGTATATTGATGCATTTTAAAATCATCTTTCTCATATATGCTCGTTTTGTATTTCTAAGTTAATATATTGATCATGATGTGTTTGAATTTGCGTTCCATTTTGGATTCAAATAAATTGACTGGGCCGAACTTCTTGGACTAGCTTAGAAGCTTGAGAATTGTTCTCAAGGTTGAAAAGCTTGCAAATGTCCTCGAAGTGCCTCTTCCCGCCCGTCCTAGTGACGATGCAACTCTGGACCAATTGTTGGCCTATCAGAAACATGTGAGTGACTCTGAACAAATGAGTTGCATCATGCTAGCCGCGATGGAACCCAAGCTACGAAAGCAGCATGAGCATATGGATGCTCATATCGTAGTCCTTCATCTTTGTGAGTTGGTTGATGAGCAAGTGAGATTCGAAAGGTTCGAAGTCTCAAAGCTCCTCTTCACCTCTGAGATGCTAGAAGGTTCATCTGTGGTACTGCTCAATATGCTGAAGACTGTGGAGTCTTCTGAGAAGCATGAGCAGGGGACGGTGCTGTTAGTTGATTCCTCGAAGAAAGGTTCTAAGAGGAAGTCAAAGGAACAGCAGAAGGGAAAGAAGAGAAGGGCTAAGAAGGTAGAACTAGCACAAAAGGAAACTTGCCATCATTATGGCAAGGAGAGCCATTTGCGAAGAAAGTGCAAGATTTATCTTGAGTCCGTGAAGAAGGATAAGGCATCGGATGCCCCATCTTCTTCAGATATCTTCGTTATTGATTGTCATTCTATTTCCTTGGACACTTGGGTATTGGATACTGGGTGTAGCTCACATATATGTAATGACATACAGGGGCTAAGGAATAGAAGAAGACTTGTCAGAGGGGAGTCAAATTTGAGAGTTGGCAATGGAGCAAAGGTTGCTGCGGTCGCTATCGAAACTTATTTGCTGAAGCTCCCTAGTGGACTAGTCTTAGAACTGGACAATTGCTATTATGTTCCTTCTCTAATAAAGAACATTGTTTCTATTTCCTGTTTAAATAGAAATGGTTTCCATTTGACGTTTAGTAACAATTGTTGTTATATAACTTTAAATGGCGTACTTTATGGAACTGGAACCTTGAGTAATGGCATTTATACGTTGGACGTATCCAGTGACATTTTCAATATCGAAGCGAGCAACACGCATGCTCGAAAGGATAATCAAATAGACTCCTATATGTGGCATTGTCGTCTTGGCCATATAAGCAAGAAACGCATGTCCGAATTACACCGATGTGGAATTCTGGAATCGTTTGAATTGGATTCATACGATACATGCGAATCATGCTTAAAAGGCAAGATGACTAAGTTACCATTTACAGAAAAAGGTGAACGAGTGGGAGAGTTACTAGGTCTAATACATACTGATGTATGTGGACCTATGTCAACTCAAGCATTAGGAGGCTATAGCTACTTCATTACCTTCACCGATGATCACTCACGGTTTGGGTATGTGTTCTTGATGAAACACAAGTCTGAAGCCTTTGAAAGGTTCAAAGAATTCAGAAATAAAGTAGAGAAACAACATGACAAGAATATTAAAATACTTTGATCGGATCGAGGTGGCGAATACTTAAGTCAAGAGTTTCTTGTTTATCTAAGAGACAATGACATATTGTCTCAATGGACTCCGCCCTATACACCACAGCATAATGGTGTATCTGAGAGGTGTAATCGGACCTTGTTGGACATGGTCAGGTCAATGATGAATCATGCAACTCTTCCCAAGTCCTTTTGGGGCTATGCACTTCAGACAGCTGTTTACTTGTTAAACAGAATGCCTACCAAGGTAGTCTCAACTACTCCATATGGGATATGGAATGGTAAGAAACCTCATGTATCTTACTTGAAGATATGGGGTTGTCCTGCTTATGTGAAGCGGACTGTATCAGACAAATTGGATGCTAAGTCTGATAAATGTCTATTTGTTGAATACCCTAAGGAAACAAGGGGTTACCAATTCTATCATCCTGTGGAACAAAAGATGTTTGTTTCAAGGCATGCTGTGTTTCTAGAGAAAGAGTTTCTCTTGCAAGAAAACAGTGGGAGTGTCGTCGAGCTTAAGGAGGCTCGAGAGACTCAAATAGACATTAATGAGATACCTGGTGAAGCACAACAGCCGACAACTCATAGTGATGAGCAATCGGCTGGACCTATTGTAACACCACATCTTCGTAGATCTGGTAGAACACGCAATATTCCTGAGAGATATGGATTTCTCGTAAGTGAATCGAACGACGTGTTACTCATTGATGATGAGGAGCCTACCAGTTATGAAGAAGTGCTGACAAGTTCAGAAAGGGATAAGTGGCTTGGTGCCATGAAGTCGGAAATGGATTCCATGTATGAAAACCAAGTTTGGAACTTGGTTGACCCACCTGAAGGCATAAAGCCTATAGGGTGCAAGTGGGTTTTTAAGAAGAAAACCGACATGGATGGTAATGTGATTACCTATAAGGCTAGATTGGTGGCGAAAGGATATCGTCAAAAACAAGGTGTTGATTATGACGAAACCTATTCGCCTGTAGCTATACTTAAATCCATTCGGATGCTCCTGGCCATAGCGGCTCATTATGATTATGAGATATGGCAGATGGATGTGAAAACAGCTTTCCTTAATGGAAACCTGCTCGAGGACGTGTATATGATACAACCTGAGGGTTTCACATCGGTTGATAAAACCAAGGTATGCAAATTGCGACGGTCCATTTATGGATTGAAGCAAGCATCCAGGAGCTGGAATATCCATTT
Source organism: Wurfbainia villosa (assembly GCA_025175895.1). Taxonomy (NCBI): domain Eukaryota; kingdom Viridiplantae; phylum Streptophyta; class Magnoliopsida; order Zingiberales; family Zingiberaceae; genus Wurfbainia; species Wurfbainia villosa. The sequence goes on along the minus strand of CM045998.1, from coordinate 52,894,259 downwards.
TGATGAGACAATCAAAAAGTTTGATTTCTCACAAAATCCAGACAAACCTTGTGTGTACAAGAAAGTTAGTGGGAGTGTAGTCGTATTCCTAGTATTGTATGTCGATGACATACTACTTATAGGAAACGATGTTTCAATCTTACAGTCGTAAGGGTATGGTTGTCCAAACAGTTTTGAAGGACTTGGGAGAAGTGGGTCACAACCTTGGGATCAAGGTTGTTGTGCTTATCCCAAGCTTCATACATAGACATGATTTTGGATCGTTTTAGCATGCAGAACTCCAAGAAGGGTTTTCTACCTTTCAGGTATGGAGTTACTTTATCTAAGGAGATGTGTCCTAGATCATCTGAGGTGATAAAAGAGCTGAAGGCGGTTCCTTATGCTTCGACAGTAGGAAGCCTCATGTATGCTATGTACGAGACAAGATATCTGCTTTGTCGTGGGCATGGTTAGCAGATATCAGAGTAATGTAGGACAGGGACATTGGACTGCGGTAAAAGCATATATTAAAGTGCCTGAGAAGGACTAGGGATTATATGCAAGTTTACCGGGCATACCAATTACTCCCTGTGGATTGCATGGATTACGATTTCCAATCAGATAGGGATAACAGTAAGTCTACCTCAGGGTTTGTGTTTACTTTTGGAGGTGGAGCCATAGTATGAAGGAGTGTCAAGCAGAAATGCATGGTGGACTCCACCATGGAAGCTGAGTATGTGGAAGCCCCTGTGGCGGCCAAAGAAGCTGTGTGGTTTAGGAACTTCCTGATGGACTTGGATGTGATTCCTGGTTTGCCCAGAACTATCACAATTTATTGTGATAATAATGGTGGAGTTGCAAACTCGAAGGAACCACGAGCCCATAAGGCTAGTAAACACATAGAGTGCAAGTACCACCTGATACGAGAAATCGTAAAGGAGGTAGAAGTTGTTGTAGCCTAGATTGCATCAGAGGATGACCTGGTAGACCCTTTCACTAAGGCCCTTCTAGCGAGAGCTTTGATAGGCATGTGAAAGGAAGGGGAATCAGATGTATGGCAGTATGAGGATAGCATAGTCTTTTAGTATAAGTGGGAGATTGTTGGGATGTATACTGAAAGCCTAGCTCTTTTGTATGAACATCTTTATTTTGAAATAAGAATCACACTTTATTTATATATGTGCATATTGTCTAATACTTTACATTGTAGATAACATGGTGCTTGGGTGTGGCACAGAAGATCATGTTATCAGTCCCTTATAGAGTATAAGTAGAGGCTCACAACCAAGATAGTTTTGGACAAACCATTGGCATGGTGGTAGTGTAGCTTGGTATTGTTTTATCTTGAACATAGAGTTACACTAGTACACTTAGGTGTATTGACCAGGACCGACATAGAGGTGATTCAATTTATTGCTGACTACATAATTGAATCGGACCTCGGATATTATGTTGTACATGCTCTTAATCCCGATATAATAATGGGCACATGTACTTAGTATTTATTTCTTTGATTTACCAGAGGATGAGATTTCTATGGATTAAATCAATACCCCTGTAAGTTGGGAAATGATATTATTTACATGGTGTGCCATTGATTATAGGAGGAATCCGTGTCCTATGTATTAGGTTGATGATGTCCCCTTGAGGAGCTCATAAGGTTCATCATGTAAACACTGCAGGTTGATTTAGTCAACATGATGATAAGGTTGAGTGGTACTACTCGAGGAGTTAGATGTTGATTAATTGATGGTCAGTAAATCAATTAATTGACGGACATTCGATATCTTAAACACGGGGAGATGGATGTACAAATAATATATGGAGCCCATATTGATTTATGGGGGTTGGTGAGATAGTTCAATGATGATCCTCTAGTGGAATGGAACATCATTGATGGATCAAGTTTGTGTGGTTCCGATCCATCGGGTGGCCAAGATCCAACTCCTCCTCATGGTCCCTATCGTAGCCTAATATAAACCTCATGAACTCTAGAACCGACGGTGGAGATTAAATCTCTAGAACCGACGGTTGAGATTAAATCTCTAGATCCGATGGTTGGGATTAAATCCCTAGAACCGATGGTTGGGATTAAATTCCTAGAACCGACGGTGGAGATTAAATCCCTAGAACCGACGGTTGAGATTAAATCTCTAGATCCGACGGTTGGGATTAAATCCCTAGAACCGATGGTTGAGATTAAATCTCTAGATCCGACGGTTGGGATTAAATCCCTAGAACCGACGGTGGAGATTAAATCTCTAGAACCGACGGTTGAGATTAAATCTCTAGATCCAACGGTTGGGGTTAAATCCCTAGAACCGATGGTTGGGATTAAATCCCTAGAACCGACGGTGGAGATTAAATATCTAGAACCGACGGTTGAGATTAAATCTCTAGATCCGACTGTTGGGATTAAATCCCTAGAACCGATGGTTGAGATTAAATCCCTAGATCCGACGGTTGAGATTAAAACCCTAGAACCGACGGTGGAGATTAAAACAAGGCTTAAGCCTAACTCTATAAATAGAGCTTCTTGGCTTGGGCGGCAAGTAAATGGCCAAGGATTAGGGTTTTGGAGAGACCATGGGCGGCAAGAATTAGGGTGGAGAACCCTAATGCTTGGACGGCAAGATTGGGGTTTTAGAACCCTAATGGTTGGGCGGTGCCCATGGCCTATGGGATGTGGCCAGCGGCAAGGAGGGAAGGGAGAAGCTTCTCATCTTCATCTCATGGCCGGAGCATCCTCTCCTCTTCTCTTGTCCGGCGGCAACCTTCTTCAAGGTTGGTCGGCAATCCTTTTGCTCTCTTTGGGCCGGCGACAAACATCATGCTTGGAGCTTGATGGTTGGTTCTAGATAAGAGATGAGTTTTGTTTCCATTTTGTTCTCTCTATTCTTGGGGCCGGCGGCATCAATCCTTTGTGGATTGGTGGTTGGCTCAAGAAAGAAGGGAAAGAGAGTTCTTCTTTCTTTGGATTGAAGAAGATCTAGGAAGCTTCAACTTGTGGAGGATCTACGCCCACACGAAGTCTACAAGGAGGTTAGGACATACAATAGAAGATCAAGAGGTATAAAAGTTTTACAACTTTTATTATTGTTCTTTGCATGTTCTTATTGATATGCTAGCTTATGTTCTATATGTTAGTATATGTTGATTATACTAGTTTACATTTGTATGTATTTGTATAATCATGTACCCCGAGAAGAAACACAAAAACCGGCGATCCGTCCGTCGTCTCTTCCACGGCAAACCGACAAGAAGAGTTGATTGCTTGAACAACAAGTTTGTTCAAGTGATTGCTCGAGTCGTTGGCACGACGATGAATTGGTTGTGCTTAGGAAACTCATCCCATCTGGATTAGTTTTCATTGGTGAAAATTTTAATCCGGGGACATGGGAGCCGATGAGCCTTCCGAGGAATAGCACGTTGCCAACATCTACATCCCTGGATAAAAAAAATTTATCCTTGACAAGAGGGATTGCCCAAACAACCTTGTCATCGTCGTGCTATTCGATTAGAGTAGTCTCTTGAACAAACTTGTTGTTCAAGCGACCAACCTCTATTTTACGAATAGCCGCGGAATAGATGATGTACGGATCGTCGGATTTTGTGTTTATGTTCAGGGTCCAAGTTATATTTGCCACAAAACAGAATATAACATTCATATAATTGAAAAACAAATATAAACATGTTACACATGAAGGTAGATAAGTGATATACCTCTCGATCTTCTATTGTATGACCTTCCTCCTTTCGAACGTCGTGTGGGCGATGATCTACCAAAAGTTGAAGCTCCTAGATCACCAATCTTCCTTCCTTGCTCGTTCTGAGCAAGAGGAAGAATAGAAACAAGACCCTTCTCCTTCCTTTAGCCAACCAACAAGCAACAAGCAAATTGCTTGCCGCCGGCCAACAAGGAGAAGGAGAAAGATGGATTCCGACCACAAGCTCCAAGGGAAGACCTTAAGCTATGTTTCCACTAGCCAAAGAGAGGGAGAAGGGATGCTTTGTATGCCGGCCAAGGGCTGGAAAGGGTTGTATGGGCGTCGGCCACCTTGAGGAAGAAGAAGATAAAGAATAAGTTTCCTTATTTGGTGCCGCCAACTCCAAACCCTAACCCTCAAGTTTGCCGCCCACCTTAACCCTAATCCTATCTCTAATGGGATTCTCTTGCTGCCCACCCCTCCTCTCCTTTTATAGAGTTAGGGATAAGCCTTGTTTTAATATCCACCATTGGTTCTAGGGATTTAATCTCAATCGTCAGATCTAGAGATTTAATCTCAACCGTCGGATTTAGAGATTTAATCTCTACCTTTGGATCTAGAGTTTTGTTTCCATCCATTGGATCTAGGCTTCATGAGGTATTAATAGGCTACAATAGGGACCATGAGGAGGAGTTGGATCTTGGCCACCCAATGGATCAAGCCCACATAAAGTCCGATCCATCAATGATAATCCAATCCACTAAAGGATTATCATTGATCTACCTCACCAACCCCCATAAGTTAATATGGGCTCCATATATTATTTGTACATTTTATCGCCGTGTTTAAGATCTCGAATGTCCGTCGATTAATTAATTTACTGACCATTAATTAATCAACATCTAACTCCATGAGTAGTACCACTCAACCTTTTCATCATGCCGGACCAAGTCCACCTGCAGGGTTTACATGATGAACCTTATGAGCTCCTCAAGGGGACATCATCATCCTAATATATAGGACACGGTTTCCTCCTATAATCAACGACACACTATATAAATAATATCATTTCCCAACTTACCGAGCCTATCAATTTAATCTATAAATCTCGCCCATTGGTAAATCAAAGAAATGAATACTAAGTATATGTGCCCGTTATTATATCGGGATTAAGAGTATGTACAATATAATATCTGAGGCTGATTCGATTATGTAGTCATCAATGAATCGAATCACCTCTAAGTCGGTCCTACTGAATACACACAAAGTGTACTAGTGTGATTCTATGGTCAAGACAAACCAATACCAAATCACACTACAACCATTCCAATGGTTTATCCAAAGCCATCTCGGTTGTGAGCCTTTACTTATACTTTACAAGGAGCCGATAACATGATCTTTCATGTGACACCACGCACCATGTTATCTACAATATAATATATTAGACAATATGCATAACCATAAAAATATGCAAACAATGATCATATGATTCTTATTTCAAAATAAAGATGTTAATACAAAAGATAGACTTTTCAGTATACATCCCAACAATCTCCCACTTAAAATAAAAGACTATGTTGTCCTCAAACTGTCATACGTCTGATCCCTATTCCCTCCATATGCCTATCAAAAGCTCTCGCCGGAAGGGCCTTAGATAAAGGATCTGCTAGGTTATCCTTCGATGCAATCTTGGCCACAACAACTTCTCCTCTCTTTATGATTTCTCGTATCAGATGGTTCTTGCACTCTATGTGCTTACTTGCCTTATGGGCTCATTGTTCCTTCGAGTTTGCAACTGCACCACTATTATCACAGTAAATTGTGATAGTTCTAGGTAAACCAGGAATCACATCCAAGTCCATCAAGAAGTTCCTGAGCCACACAGCTTCTTTGGCCACCTCAGAGGCTGCCACATACTCAGCTTCCATGGTGGAGTCCGCCATGCATTTCTGCTTGACACTCCTCCATACAATGGCTCCACCTCACAAAGTAAATACAAAACCTAAGGTAGACTTACTGTTATCCCTATCTGATTGAAAGTCGGAATCTGTGTAACCCATAGAGAGTAATTGGTCTGCCTGGTAAACTAGCATATAATCCCTAGTCCTTCTGAGGTACTTCAATATATGCTTTACCTCAGTCCAATGTCCCTGACCTGGATTACTCTGATATCTAACGACCATGCCCACGACAAAGCAGATATCTGATCTCGTACATAGCATCACATATATGAGCCTTCCTACTGCCGAGGCATAAGGAACCGCCTTCATCTCCTCTATCTCCTCAGATGTTCTAGGACACATCTCCTTAGATAAAGGAACTCCATGCCTGAAAGGTAGAAAACATTTCTTGGAGTTTTGCATGCTAAAACGTTCCATAATCGTGTCTATGTATGAAGCTTAGGATAAGCACAACATCCGTTTCCTGCGATCCCTTATAACCTTGATCCCAAGGGTGTGTCCCACTTCCCCCAAGTCCTTCATATCAAACTGTTTGAACAACCATACCCTTACGTCTGATAACACCTTGACATTATTGCCAATTAACAAAATGTCATCTACGTATAGTACAAGAAATACCACTATGTTTCCGTCATATCTCTTGTATACACAAGACTCATCCGAACTTTGAATAAATCCATAAGACTGGATCACCTCATCAAAGCGGATGTTCCAAGACCTTGAAGCTTGCTTCAATCCATAAATGGACCGATTAAGCTTACATACAAGATGCTCTTTGCCCTTCGCAATGAATCCCTCTGGTTGCTTCATATAGATGTTTTCCTCAAGACTTCCATTAAGGAAAGCTGTCTTGACATCCATCTGTCACACCTCATAATCCATATGAGCTGCAATGCATAAGAGAATCCGGATAGACTTAAACATGGCTACCGGCGAAAAGGTTTCATCATAATCGATACCCTTTTTCTGAGTATACCCCTTCGTAATAAGCCTCTCTTTGAAGGTCTCAACCTTCCTGTCTATTCCTCTCTTTCTTTTGTAGATCCACTTGTATCCAATGGTTTTTACACCATCGGGTGGTTATACTAGCTCCCAGACCTGATTTGAATCCATAGATTCAATCTCAGTATTCATTGCATTTTTCCAAGATACCGCATCTTTATCTTGGATTGCCTCATCATATATCCAGGGATCAGGTTCATGTTCGCAGGGACCAAATCAGAAGATTCTCCCAAGAACATGAATCTATTAGGCTGTCTCACAACCCTCCTACTACGATGAGGTATCACCTGTGTATCCTCTGTGACACGCAGTGTAGTGACTTGTAGTATATCCTCTTGTACCGGTGGTACTGAAGAAGTGACTTTTTCTTTCAATTCCTCCAGAACAATCTTACTCATGGGCTTGTGGTTCATCACATCATCTTCCTCTAGAAATCTGGCGTTTGTGCTAACGATCACCCTCTGATCTCTAGGACTATAAAATAAACCACCCTTTGTTCCTCTACGTTAACCAACGAACATGCGTACTTCTGTACGAAGTTCCAACTTACCAGCATCCGCCTTCAGCACATGTCCTGGACTCCCCCAAATCAAAATATGTCTTAGACTAGGCTTTCGCCCTGTCCATAATTCTGTGGGAGTAGAAGACACTGATTTAGATGGAACCAAGTTCAGAATGTACACTGCTGTATCTAGAGCATATCCCCAGAACGAATCAGGTAACTCAGAATAACTCATCATCGATCTGACCATCTCCATAAGAGTCCTATTCCTTCGCTCCGCCACACCATTCTGCTGGGGTGTGCTAAGTGCAGACAATTGGGATTGAATCCCAGCCTCTGATAAGTAACTCCTAAACTCTCCCAAGAGGTACTCACCACCACGATCAGATCGTAGTGTCTTGATACTTTTACCTTGACATTTCTCCACATCAGCCTTGAATTCTTTGAACTTGTCAAAGCATTCAGACTTGCAGCGCATCAAGTAAATGTATTCATATCTCGTATAATCGTCTATAAAAGAGACGAAATACTCTAAACCACCTCTAGCCTGGATAGACATAGGACCACACAAATAAGAATGAACCAATTCTAACACATCTTTGGCTTTATACCCCTTGGCCTTAAAAGGCCTCTTGGTCATTTTACCCTCCAAGCAAGATTCGTAGGTTGGGAAATCTTCCACCACTAATGAACCCAGAGGTCCATCAGCTATCAACCTTTGAATTCTGCTTAGGTTAATATGACCAAGCCTAAGATGCGAAAGATATGTTTGGTTCATCTTTGAAGGTTCTTTTCTCTTATTGGAATTAGAAGATGAGTTATTAACTTCAATTTGTATCGTGGGCGCTTTTGGTTCAAGTGTGTATAAATTTCCTATCAATGCACTCGAACAGATAATGTCCCTATTCCTTTTTATAACAACTCTGTCATTAAAAGAAATAGAATATCTATCCATAAACAATTTAGAAACCGAAATTAAATTCTTTCTAAATAAAGGTACATAAAGGCAATTCTTAAGAACCAAAACTTTATTTTTCTCAAAAGATAAATGAACGTCTCCCACTGCAACAGCCGCCACCTACGTGGCATCACCCAAGTACACGGTAATCTCCCCCTCAGCTAGTCATCTGGTTTCCTGGAACCCCTGCAAAGTAATGCAAACATGATCAGTGGCTCCCGTATCTACACACCAGGTGTCGGTAGATAACACCACTAAACATGTTTCAACGACTAGACCAAAAGATACACCTTTGTTCTGATTGCTGTTGGGGCAGTCCTTCTTCCAGTGTCTAGTCTGCTTACAAGTGAAGCACTTGCCTTTCAGCTTCTTCACTCCTCCCTGAGTTCCTCCCACCGCCTTCATCCCAGTTTGTTTCTTTTTCTTCTTGCCTTTCGGCTTAGAAGAAGAAACCTTTTGGGTCACCATGGCATGCGCCTGAGCATTCTAACGAAATAGCCCCTCTGCTGCCTGGAGTTCTGTCAGAAGCTCCACCAATGAATACAACCTTTTGTTCATGTTGTAGTTTAGGTGAAACTTCTCAAAACTCCTAGGTAGAGACTGGAGAATGATATCAACCTGGGTTTCCTCATCGATCTCAGCTCTAAGGACTTCCAGCTCATTCAAATGAGCCATCATCTTGAGAATATGATCCCTCACGGGTGTTTCCTCGATCATGGTGGTCATCATCAAGTTCCTCATGACTTCCTGCCTAGCAACCCGATTCTGGTGTCCGAAAAGCTCTTTGAGATTGAGCATCATGTCATAAGTAATGGGCATGGCTTGATGTTGATGTTGCTGTACATTTGACATAGATGCCAAAATGTAACACCGCGCCATCTCATCGATCTTTATCCACTTCTTATAACTCTCTTTCTCCTTTTCCCCAGAATCATCCGCAGGCTTAGGAAGGCACTCTTCGAGGAGTACATATTTGTATTCCTCAGCAGTCAAGACAATGTCAAGATTCCTCTTCCAATCAACATAGTTGGGTCCAGTAAGTTTATTCTCTTTCAGTATCACAACAAGTGGGTTGAAAGTCATTTTGAAAGAAAACCTAAGAATCACATAGATCAAAATATTAGATTTCAAAAAATTATTGATTCCTTAAATAATAATATTTTAAAATCAACCAACACCTCAAAACTCCGAGAATATCGTATGCCACGATAGTGTGGACATATACGAATTCTACATTTGTAAGAGGAGGTTTTACCCATTAATTTGACTATCTTGTCAACCTAACATTTTGATAAGTAAAATATCCCTTTGGTTCCTCTTTGGCCCTACAAATAAAAGCAGTTACTCTGATGGGGAGGATACTTATATTTGTATCTAAGTGTTCACCATTACTCGGTAGCAAGGTAATTATCTCGGGTTATGTGCCTTCCGATGGGGAAGTACACACGCTCCTTAATAATTTCCTATAACCAAATTTGACCTTGTGATCCACAAACAAACTCATCCGATGGGGAGGAAGGCACTCAGAGTCGATGGGCAAGTTTGTTTGCATCACTTGTTAAATCGTAATGGACGCCATGGGAATTTATAAAATTTTCCCTCTCCCACTTAGTAATTTGAAATTGAGGAATTTTCTAGCCTACGACATGCATATCAAACAATATGTTAGTGATATATGAGAGATGTCGTAAGGAAATTACCTTATGTTTGAACCATTTATATGATAAATGAAGATTCACTATTTGAGTATACATGTTTTCATGTATTTGATTAGATCTTAAACTCATTTACTGAATGTCCACGATATGATTCATAGCATGAGAGAATTTGTGATTGGATCACAACTAGTGAGTATCTCTACATGTGTAATTGTGATGTATCAAAATTATCCCTAGTAGATGAATTGATGGATTTGGACACCATTGATTCTGTCGAGACTAGCACGAGGTATACTCCTTGGTGTATCCAAGCAGCTGATTCTCACTGGCTAGAGACATTGTGATGTCCGAAGTTAATCGTGGATGCTAGTTATGGTAACTAGTTCATTGGAGTGACCAGCCGTAAGACTTCATATGGTTCTCTACATATATAGATATGTCAATAAAGTTCTTACTGCAGCTTAAGTGCGATGTTCCTTTGACTTGAGGTATTCAAGTCATCTTGATCATAAAGACTTATGCTTTGACATCTTAAGCAAGCATCTCTAAGGAGATGTGAACCCGGGATGATTAGGTATAAGTCGAAGTGATCGAAGGTGTTTGAATAGCCTATAAAGGATTATCCACTCCTTGCGAGGAGATGTATACCCATGGCCTCTCTTTGGATTGTTACTAAAGTCTTTGGCCAAAGCGTTACATGTTTAGAGTAAGGTACTCTTCAATACATGTGCAGTAACTAGAATTCATAGGACGAGGAAATGATACTTGGGCTAGGTATGACGTAGTCAGCCTAGTGGAGACTGACACTATAGATCATGTCCTGAACCAAGTGGGTATAAGATGAGTGAAGGGAATGGGGCACTATTCATTCGAGCTGCTGAAGGGTTTCATAAATAGTTCTGGATCAATCGTTAATCTTTTTGGTTAATTGGGGATCATGATGTACTACTAGGTCCCACTCATGATCGGTCTATAATTAATGGTTAATTATAGAAGCCAACATAAACCGAGAACCTATTTGGTTACACGCACAACGTGCATAATCCGAAGGATTTAAAACGAGCTTTAGAATGAGATTCTCAGACCGAGAGAAACTAGATTTGGTTGGACCAAATATGGAGCGAGCATGAAATCGTTTCAGTCGCAATGGAAGCGTGGATGGGCCGTGTCTTATGAAGACATGATGGATTAACCAAATTGGTTTGGTTCTAATCTAATGGAGGACAATAAACCAAAGGGTTTGGTTTGTTTTTAAACGAATGAACCAAAGTTGGTTCGGTTCATTTTAACTTAAAATATACCATCATGGTTTGGTTTATTTTAACTTAAATTAATGGAGCGGGTTAATGGGCCTTTGGCTATAATCCGATAACTATTAAGAGAATTTGTTCTTGTTAGGGCAATCTCTTGCCGTAATATGGTTTTGATGGTGTGGCAAAGGGTTTAAGTTAGTTTGATATGTTGATTTGATTTGTGCGTTGAAGTCGTGCAGGACTTAGTAATTCGCACATGGAGCCGTTGCGAGTTTCACATCTCATGACTCGTGCCTTGAGTCGGTGAAGGATAGCTTTGCGGAAGCCATGCGCTTGGAGCATCCGAGGGACCGCCGGACGAGAAGCTTGGAGTGAAGCCAGAGGAAGTAGACTTCGAGGCAAGAGACGCGAAGGAGCATTGCAGAGCCATGCACCTGATGCTGTCGAGGGACGTGGCTGAGAACGAAGAGAACTTCGAAGGCGAGGGACTCCGAGAGATGAGAGTGAGCGATTGTAACCCGGGGAAGGGTAGCTCTTAGGTGAAACTTGGCCATTTGGCCAAGTGTCGGATGGGTTTTCCCGACACCCGATCGCCATGTCATGGCGGTCGATCGCTCGAGTGAGTTCGATCGGTATACGATCGATCGGAATGTGGCAGCCGATCATTGCCATACATGGGCGCCGCCATGACTCATCGATCACCAAGGCGGCGATCGTCAATAGGGTTTTAGCCATAACCGTTCGTAGCCGACTCAGGCAATCGACTACGAGGCGTGATCGACTAATGAGGTCCATCGCCGATCGCCAAGAGTTCCGTTGTACTACAACGGCCGATCGGGATCGTGTTGAAGGCCGTTAGGACGGCCGATCGCCAAGGGCGGCTGATCGGTGATGGCGGCCAACGGGAAGAAGTTAGCCCTCTCTATAAAAAGAGAGGGTGTGAGCCTTTGAGAGGCTAATGCTCATACTCCAAACGATCTTCCTAGTGCCCCACAAGCTTTAAACTCTTCTTACTTGTCTTTACTTCAATCCTATTGTAAGAAGAGTGATCTTGGTTGTAAAGGTTACCTCCACCTTGCTTGGTGCAAAGGAGAGACCATTTAGTGGATTGGTTTAGCGGAGTGATTCACCGAGGATGAATCGGGGACCGTGGATTAGCGGCGTAGCCGTGAACCACGTTACATTCTTTGTTAGCATTTGTTTTCTCGTATTTCTATTTGCTTATCTTTATTAGTCTTCCGCTTGCGCTAATTAGTTTTGTAGACGAGCAAATACCGGCATCCAAACGTAAAGGGCTATTCACCCCCCTCTAGCCGGCCAATCGATCCCCTACAGTTCTCTATAAAATAGGGCTTAAGAGTTTTTTGTCAAACCCTAATCCAAAACCAAGCAACTCGAATTGTTGCCGCCCCCCTCCTCTCCTTGGCGAAGTCGGCGCCAACAACCCCCCTTGCCGCTGCCCACCACCTAGCTCCCTTGCCGGCGTCCAGAAGGTGTTGTCCTTCCCTCTTGCCAGCGTCGAGCTGCTACCGGAGAAGCTCCGGTGATCTCCTTTGGGTTCGGCAATAAGGTGAGCTTCAACCTTCCCTTTTTGGGCGGCCCCTATTCCTCCACCAAAGCTGTCCAGTTTTCTGGACAACTTGTTTCCTTCTCGTCAGTGCATCATTTGGATGACGTTTGGAGCTCCGACAGTGGTAGCCTTACTGGGGATTCGATCTCCAGTAATTCTCATCGGTGGAAGACGAAGGATTCGTCAAACAGTTGACGAATACCTCTCCGGAGAAGCGAGTTTTTGAGGACTCATTTTCGATCCGAATTTTGATTCGGATCGTGATCTTCTCTCGATCACATCGTCTTCAACATGAGGCTAGTTACCCATACGAAGACGAGGCTTGTGACTTTGTGAAATCATCCCGAAGATACTCGGCGTGGATACGGATAGAGATGATTTTAGCAAGAATCGTTCCGGTTGATGTCTTTCCCGCTACACGTGATACGTTAGGTATACGTAGTTTAAGTTTCCTTTTATTGCAAAATTTGAATTAATGGTTATGTCTACATATTTTGTACTATGCATGTGTGTGATGTGTGTGTTGTAATAAATTAGATTTATTATTTTATTCCTTCCGCTGTGCACATGTTTACGAAACATGTTCGAACACACACTCGCCGCGGTGCCGGAAACCCAACAGTGGTATCAGAGCCCAGGTTGTGTTTCGACATAATCGTAAAATCGTTTTGCGATAGTCATAATGATATTTCTCGAAATTTTCTGCTTTTGGAAAGTTAGAAGTATTTATGGAAATTTTTCAATTTTGGAAAGTCTAGAAGTATTTATGGAAATCTTCTACTTTTGGAAAGTTGGAAGTATTTATGGAAATTGATATTTTCCATAAATAAAATATTTGATTAGATTTTGGAAATTTTTTTTCTAATTTAATCATGATTTTATTTGGGAAATCAAATCTTAAAATATTTTATTTCCATAAGTAGTTTTGATGATTTAGGAAATTGGTTTCCTAAATTGACTTTCCTTAATTAACTATTTCCACAAATAAAATATGTGATTAGATTTGGAAATTTTTTTCCTAATTTAATCATGATTTGATTTGGAGAATCAAATCTTAAACATATTTTATTTCCATAAATAGTTATGACATATAAGGAAATATTGTACATGACATAATTGTATGCCATGTAATTGCATTAGATGCATATCATTATGTCATGCGTGTCGTGACATGTAGATGTATGTCATGTATGTCATGCCATGTAGATAATAGTTATTTGCATGCAAAGATAATGAGACATAAAAACCCTAACTCAATATTAAAGCCTACACCTTCCATTAATATGGTTAGAACCAGAGTTCCGTTTCTTGTTCGGGTTGTTGGACTCTCTCCAAGCCCGGCTCGAACCCGAACATGTTCAAACCATGGAATAGTTTAATACTAATATGGTAAGAGTCAGAGGTCAATCGTTAGCTTTGGTTGTTGGACTCTCTCCAAGCCGGGCTAATTGGTTGAATGCACTCTAACCATATTAAAACTATTTCTCGATTAATGGGTTGGCTTTAACCTGGAGCATCGGCTTGTTGGACTCTCTCCGAGGTCGATGTAAAGGGAGGTGAAGTTGGGTGCTATGCATATGATGCATACTTGTTAATGTGTTAACAACCTGATGTATGTGTGAACATTCAATTAGTTGATAGCACATTGTGATAGTTGCATATACGTGATATGCAATCGGTATAGTTGATACCTACCATCGTAGTTATGAATGGCTTGTTGGACTCTCTCCAAGGTTGTTCATATCTATGATGGATATCAGCCCATTCGGAGATGGACCTACGATCTCCCGAAGTGATTTTGGGGTTTTTGAAATTCGAAAAATGAATGGGATTTATAAATGTATATTGATGCATTTTTAAAAATCATTTTCTCATATATGCTCGTTTTGTATTTCTAGGTTAATCGATTTATCATGACGTCTTTGAATTTGCGCACTATTTTGGATTCAAACAAATTGACTGAGTCTAACTTCCTGGACTGGCTTAGAAACCTGAGAATTGTTCTCAAGGCGGAAAAGCTAGCATATGTCCTTGAAGAACCTCTTCCCAACCGTCCTAAGGACGATGCAACTCCAAACCAAATGTTGGTATATCGAGCATGTGGCGATTACGGTGGCGCGAGTTGCATCATGCTAGTTGATGGTACACAGTACAAAGCAGCATGAGCATATGGATGCTAATACCATGGTCTTCCATCTTCATGAGTTGTTTGATGAGCAAGCGAGATCCGAAAGGTTTGAAGACTCCAGGCTCCTCTTCACCACGAAGATGCAAGTAGGTTCGTCTGTAGTGCAGTTTGTGCTAAAGATGAACGGGTAGATCGAGCGGCTAGCCACCCTTGGGTTTGTGATGGATCATGAATTAAGTATTGACTTAATTCTGTATTGTTTTCCCAAGAGTTTCTCACAATTTATGATGAACTATCGGATGAACAAATTAGAATCCACTATTCCTGTGCTACTCAATATGCTGAAGACTGTGGAGCCTTCTGTGAAGCATGAGGAGAAGGCAGTTCTGTTAGTTGATTCCTCAAAGAAAGGTTCTAAGAGGAAGACAAAGGAACAGAAGAAAGGGAAGAACAAGAAGGCAAACAAGGTAGAACCAGCACAAAAGGACACTTGCCATCATTGTTGCAAGGAAGGCCACTGGCGAAGAAACTGCAACATTTATCTTGAGTCCATGAAGAAGAAGAAGGCATCCGATGACCCATCCTCTTCAGGTATCTTCGTTATTGATTGTCATTCTATTTCCTTAGACACTTGGGTATTGGATACTGGGTGTGGCTCACATATATGTAATGACATACAGGGGCTAAGGAATAGAAGAAGACTCGTCAGAGGGGAGTCAAATTTGAGAGTTGGCAATGGAGCAAAGGTTGCTGTGGTCGCCATCGGAACTTATTTGTTGAAGCTCCCTAGTGGACTAGTCTTAGAACTGGACAATTGCTATTGTGTTCCTTCTCTAATAAAGAACATTGTTTCTATTTCCTGCTTAAATAGAAATGGTTACCATTTCATGTTTAGTAACAATTGTTGTTATATAACTTTGAATGGAGTACTTCATGGAACTGGAACTTTGAGCAATGACATTTATACGTTGGACGTATCCAATGACATTTTCAATATCGAAGCGAGCAACAAGGGTGCTCAAAAGGATAATCAATTAGACTCCTACATGTGGCATTGTCATCTTGGCCATGTAAGCAAGAAACGCATGTCCGAATTACACCAATGTGGAATTCTAGAATCGTTTGAATTGGATTCATACGATACATGCGAATCATGCTTAATAGGCAAGATGACTAAGTTACCTTTTACAGGAAAAGGTGAACGAGTGGGAGAGTTACTAGGTCTAATACATACTGATGTATGTGGACCTATGTCAACTCAAGCTTTAGGAGGCTATAGCTACTTCATTACCTTCACCGATGATCACTCATAGTTTGGGTATGTGTTCTTGATGAATCACAAGTCTAAAGCCTTTGAAAGGTTCAAAGAATTCAGAAATGAAGTAGAGAAACAACATGACAAGAGTATTAAAATACTTCGATCGGATCGAGGTGGTGAATACTTAAGTCAAGAGTTTCTTGATTATCTAAGAGATAATGGTATATTGTCTCAATGGACTCCGCCATATACACCACAGCATAATGGTGTATCTGAGAGGCGTAACCGGACCCTGTTGGACATGGTCAGGTCAATGATGAATCATGCGAATCTTCTATAAAGTCCTTTTGGGGCTATGCACTTCAGACAGCTGTTTACTTGTTAAACAGAATGCCAACCAAGGTAGTCTCTACTACTCCATATGAGATATGGAATAGTAAGAAACCTCATGTATCTTACATGAAGATATGGGGTTGTCCTGCTTATGTGAAGCGGATTGTATCAGACAAATTGGATGCTAAGTCTGATAAATGTCTATTTATTGAATACTCTAAGGAAACAAGGGGTTACCAATTCTATCATCCTGTGGAACAAAAGGTGTTTGATTCAAGGCATGATGTGTTTCTAGACAAAGAGTCTCTCTTGCAAGAAAACAGTGGGAGTGTCGTCAAGCTTGGGGAGGCTCGAGAGACTCAAATTGACATTGATGAGATACCTAGTGAAGTACAACAGCCGACAACTCATAGTGATGAGCAATCGACTGGACCTATTGAAACACCACATCTTCGTAGATCTGGTAGAACACGCAATATTTTTGAGAGATATGGATTTCTCGTAAGTGAATTGAATGACATGTTACCCATTGATGATGAGGAGCCTACCAGTTATGAAGAAGTGCTGACAAGTTCAGAAAGGGATAAGTGGCTTGATGCCATGAAGTCAGAAATGGATTCCATGTATGAAAACCAAGTTTGGAACTTGGTTGACCCACCTGAAGGCATTAAGCCTATAGGGTGCAAGTGAGTTTTCAAGAAGAAAACCGACATGGATGGTAATGTGATTACCTATAAGGCTAGATTAGTGGCGAAAGGATATCGTCAAAAACAAGTTGTTGATTATGACGAAACCTATTCGCCTGTAGCTATGATTAAATCCATTCGGATGCTCTTGGCCATAGCGGCTCATTATGATTATGAGATATGGAAAATGGATGTGAAAATAGCTTTCCTTAATGGAAACCTGCTCGAGGACGTGTATATGATGCAACCTGAGGGTTTCACATCGATTGATAAAACCAAGGTATGCAAATTGCGACGGTCCATATATGGATTGAAGCAAGCATCAAGGAGCTTGAATATCCGTTTTGATGAGACAATCAAAAGGTTTGATTTCTCACAAAATCTAGACGAACCTTGTGTGTACAAGAAGGTTAGTGGGAGTGCAGTCATGTTCCTAGTTTTGTATGTCGATGACATATTACTTATAGGAATCGATGTTTCAGTCTTACAGTTAGTTAAGGTTTGGTTATCCAAGACATTCTCCATGAAAGACCTGGGAGAAGCAACCTACATCCTCGGGATTAAGATCTATAGAGATAGATCGAAACGATTGCTTGGTCTTTCATAGTCTACATATATAGACCGAGTGCTAAAGAGGTTTAGCATGTCAGAATCCAAGAAAGGTTTCCTACCCATCAGGCATGGGATACACCTTTCGAAGTCTATGTGTCCGCGCAATGAAGACGAGAGGATTTGCATGAGTAAGATTCCCTATGCATCCGCAATAGGATCTATCATGTATGCTATGTTGTGTACGAGGCCCGATGTATCGTATGCTCTGAGTGTCACGAGCAGATACTAGTCTGATCTAAGAATGGATCATTGGGTGGCTGTTAAGACGATCCTTAAGTACTTAAGAAGAACAAAGGATGTGTTCCTAATATATGGAGAAGGGGAGATGGTGATACACAGGTATACGGATGCCAGCTTCCAGACAAACAAGGATGATTCCAGGTCTCAGTTTGGATACGTGTTGACTTTGAATGGGGGCACAGTGAGTTGGAAAAGTTTCAAACAAGACACTGTAGCGGATTCTACCACTGAGGCAGAATACATTGCAGCTTCGGAAGTATAAAAGGAAGCGGTTTGGATTAAGAAGTTCATTTATGAACTTGGTGTGATTCCAGCCATTGTTGAAGCAATTCCGGTCTACTGCGACAACAATGGAGCAATTGCACAGGCGAATGAACCAAGGTCTCATCAACGATCCAAACATGTGCTTCGCCGCTATCATCTTATCAGAGAGATCATCAGTAGGAAGGAAATACAAATCGAGAAAATTCCCACTGAAAGGAACTTAGCGGATCCTTTGACTAAGGCATTACCTCAAAGTAAGTTTGAGGGTCATGTTAGAGCTTATGGTATTAGATACCGTAGCGATTGGCATTAGGCCAAGTGGGAGTTTGTTAGTGATATATGAGAGATGTCCTAAGGCAATCGCCTTATGTTTGAACCATTTATATGATAAATGAAGATTCACTATTTGAGTATACAAGTTTTTCATGTATTTGATTAGATCTTAAACTCATTTACTGAATGTCCACAATACGATTCACAGCATGAGAGAATTTGTGATTGGATCACAACTAGTGAGTATCTCTACATGTGTAATTGTGATGTATCGGAATTATCCCTAGTCGATGAATTGATGGATTTGGACACCATTGATTATGTCGAAACTAGCACGAGGTATGCTCCTTGGTGTATCCAAGCAGCTGATTCTCACTGGCTAGAGACATTGTGATGTCTGGAGTTAATCGTGGATGCTAGTTATGGTAACTAGTTCATTGGAGTGACCATCCATAAGATTTCATATGGTTCTCTGCATATATAGATATGTCAATGAAGTTCTTTCTGTAGCTTAAGTGCGATGTTCCTTTGACTTGCGGTATTCAAGTCATCTTGATCATAAAGACTTATGCTTTGACATCTTAAGCAAGCATCTCTAAGGAGATGTGGTCCTGGGATGATTGGGTATAAGTCGAAGTGATCGAAGGTGTTTGAATAGCCTATAAAGGATTCACCACTCTTTGCGAGGAGATGTATACTCATGGCCTCTCGTCGGATTGTTACTAAAGTCTTTGGCCAAAGCATTACATGTTTAGAGTAATGTACTCTTCGATACATGTGCAGTAACTAGAATTCGTAGGACGAGGAAATGATACTTGGGCTAGGTGTGACGTAGTCAGCCTAGTGGGGACTGACACTATAGACCATGTCCTGAAACAAGTGGGTATAAGATGAGTGAAGGGAATGGGGCACGATTCATTCGAGCTGCTGAAGGGTTTCAGAAATAGTTCTGGATCAACCGTTGATCTTTTCAGTTAATTGGGGATGATGATGTACTACTAGGTGCCACTCATGATCGTTCTATAATTAATGGTTAATTATAGATGGCCAACATATACCGAGAACCTATTTGGTCACACGCACAACGAGCGTAATCCGAAGGATTTAAAACAAGCTTGAGAATGAGATTCTCAGACCGAGAGAAACTAGATTTGGTTCGACCAAACATGGAGCGAGCATGAAATCGTTTCTGTCGCAATGGAAGCGTGGATGGGCCGTATCTTTTGAAGACATGATGGATGAACCAAATTTGTTTGGTTCTAATCCAATGGAGGAGAATAAACCAAAGGGTTTGGTTTGTTTTTAAATGAATGAACCAAAGTTGGTTCGGTTCGTTTTAACTTAAAATAAACCATCATGGTTTGATTTATTTTAACTTAAATTATTGGAGCGGGTTAACGGACCTTTGGTTATGATCCGATAACCATTAAGAGAATTTGTTCTCTATAAAATAGACCCTAATCCAAAACCAAGCAACCCTAATTGTTGCCGCCCCCCTCCTCTCCTTGGTGAAGTCGGCGCCAACAGCCCCCCTTGTCGCTGCCCACCACCTAGCTCCCTTGTCGGCGTCCAGAAGGTGCTGTCCTTTCCTCTTGCCGGTGTCGAGCTGCTGCTGGAGAAGCTCCGGTGATCTCCTTTGGGTTCGGCAATAAGGTGATCTTCAACCTTCCCTTTTTGGCCGGCCCCTATTCCTCCACCAAAGCTGTCCAGTTTTCTGGATAGCTTGTTTCCTTCTCGTCGGAGCATCCTTTGGACAACATTTGGAGCTCCGACAGCGGTAGGCTTGCCGGGGATTCGATCTCCGGTAATCCTCATAGGTGGAGGACGAAGGATTCGTCAAACAGTTGACGAATACCTCTCCGGAGAAGCGAGTTTTTGAGGACTCATTTTGCATCCGAATTTTGATTTGGATCGTGATCTTCTCTCGATCACATCGTCTTCAACACGAGGCTAGTAACCCGTATGAAGACGAGGCTCATGACTTTGTGAAGTCATCCCAAAGATACTCGGCGTGGATACGGATAGAGATGATTCTAGCGAGAATCGTTCTGGTTGATGCCTTTCCCGCTACACGTGATACGTCAGGTATACGTAGTTTAAGTTTCCTTTTATTGCAAAATTTGAATTTACAGTTATGTCTACACATGTTGTACTATGCATGCATGTGATGTGTGTGTTGTAATAAATTAGATTTTTTATTTTATTTCTTCCACTGTGCACATGTTTACGAAACATGTTCGAACACACACTCGCCACGGTGCCGGAAACCAAACACAATAAGAAATAAATATGAAAAATAAAAATTTTCCAACTATTATGGCTTTTGTCTTCAATATGTCTCCCGTCGTATCGCCATCTCGTCCGCTCCTCGTACGCCATGTACGAGCCATCCGGAGATCCTAGCCGAGACTAAATTCTATTTTAATTTACATCCATCGATCCTATACTCCACGAGGGAGTGTACATGAAATCTAGATCGAAAGTAAACTAAAATAAAAAGAGTAGATAAACAATGTCGTATCTAATTTACAAAAAATTAAATACTAGGCTTGTCAACCCCGAGGATTCAACAAAATATACAATTACACACATACAATCACATACACACATAAGGCCATAATAGTTGGATCCTACGCCTGCAACCAAAGAGTTAACCTACATATATCCTACTATTATCCGACACATATAATATATGAAAAATGCATAAGAGTAACCGAATCCTAAACACACAAAACCGAAAACCGTGGCTCTGATACCACTTGAAGGTAGGAAACTTCGCTTCACACTTCAACTCGAACGCTTGTTCATGGCGATCCCTTCTACGTCCCTGGGAAAAAAAATTTATCCTTGACAAGAGGGATTGCCGAAACAACCTTGTCATCGTCGTGCTATTCGATTAGAGTAATCTCTTGAACAAACTTGTTGTTCAAGAGACAAACCTTTATTTTACGAATAGCCACGGAATTGACAATGTATGTATCGCCGACTTTTGTGTTTATGTTCGGGGTCCAAGTTATATTAGCCACAAAACAGAATATAACATTCATATAATTGAAAAATAAATATAAACATGTTACACATGAAGGTAGATAAGTGTTATACCTCTCGATCTTCTATTGTATGACATTCCTCCTTTCGGACGTCGTGTGGGCGACGATCTACCAAAAGTTGAAGCTCCTAGATCACCAATCTTCCTTCCTTGCTCGTTCCGAGCAAGAGGAAAAATAGAAACAAGACCCTTCTCCTTCTTTTAGCCAACAAACAAGCAACAAGCAAATTGCTTGCCGCCGGCCAACAAGGAGAAGGAGAAAGATGGATTCCAGCCACAAACTCCAAGGGAAGACCTTAAGCTATGTTTCCACCGGCCAAAGAGAAAGAGAAGGGATGCTTTGGATGCCATCCAAGGGCTGGAAAGGGTTGTATGGGCGCCGTCCACCTTGAGGAAGAAGAAGATAAGAAATAAGTTTCCTTATTTGGTGTCGCCAACTCCAAACCCTAACCCTCAAGCTTGCCGCCCACCTTAACCCTAATCATATCTCTAATGGGATTCTCTTGCCGCCCACCCCTTCCTCTCCTTTTATAGAGTTAGGGATAAACCTTGTTTTAATCTCCATCATTGGTTCTAGGGATTAAATCTCAACCATCGAATCTAGAGATTTAATCTCAACCATCGGATCTAGAGATTTAATCTCTACCTTTGGATCTAGAGTTTTGTTTCCATCCATTTGATCTAGGCTTCATGAGGTATTAATAGGCTACAATAGGGACCATGAGGAGGAGTTGGATCTTTGTCACCCAATGGATCAAGCCCACATAAAGTCCAATACATTAATGATAATCCAATCTAGTAAAGGATTATCATTGATCTACCTCACCAACCCCCATAAGTTAATATGGGCTTCATATATTATTTGTACATTTTCTCCCCGTGTTTAAGATCTCGAATGTCTGTCGATTAATTAATTTATTGACCATTAATTAATTAACATCTAACTTCATGAGTAGTTCCACTCAACTTTTTCATCATGCCGAACCAAGTCCACTTGCAGGGTTTACATGATGAACCTTATGAGCTCCTCAAGGGGACATCATCATCCTAATATATAGGACACGGTTTCCTCCTATAATCAACGACACACCATATAAATAATATCATTTCCCAACTTACCGAGCCTATCGATTTAATCTATAAATCTCGCCCATTGGTAAATCAAAGAAATGAATAATAAGTATATGTGCCTGTTATTATATCAGGATTAAGAGTATGTACAATATAATATCTGAGGTCCGATTCGATTATGTAGTCAACAATGAATCGAATCACCTCTAAGTCGGTCCTACTCAATACACACAAAGTGTACTAGTGTGACTCTATGGTCAAGACAAACCAATACCAAATCACACTACAACCATTCCAATGGTTTGTTCAAAGCCATCTCAGTTGTGAGTCTTTACTTATACTTTACAAGGAGACGATAACATGATCTCCTGTGTTACACGACACACCATGTTATCTACAATGTAATGTATTAGACAATATGCATAACCATAAAAATATGCAAACAATGATCATGTGATTCTTATTTCAAAATAAAGATGTTCATAAAAAAGATAGACTTTTCAGTATACATCCCAACATTTATGTCTCATCCTTTTTGCATGCAAATAACTATTATCTACATGACATGACATACATCTACATGTCACGACACGCATTGCATAATCATATGCATCTAATGCAAATACTTGACATACAATTATGGCATGTACTAAATTTCCTTATATGTCATAAATATTTATGGAAATAAAATATGTTTGAGATTTGATTCTTCAAATCAAATCATGATTAAATTAGGAAACAAATTTCCAAATCTAATCACATATTTTATTTGTGGAAAGTGTTGATTATGGAAAGTCAAATTTAATTTTGGAAACAAATTTCTTAAATTGTCAAAACTATTTATGGAAATAAAATATATTTAAGATTTGATTCCCAAATCAAATCATGATTAAATTAGGAAACAAATTTCCAAATATAATCAAATATTTTATTTATGGAAAATGTTAATTTCCATAAATATTTCTAACTTTCCAAATGTAGAAGATTTCCATAAAAACTTATAGACTTTCCAAAATAAAAAATTTCCATAAATACTTCTAACTTTCCAAAAGTAGAAAATTTCCATAAATACAATTACAACTATCACAAAATAATTTTACGATTATGTCGAAACACAACCTGGGCTCTGATACCGCTGTTGGGTTTCTGACACCGCGGCGAGTGTGTGTTCGAACATATTTCATAAACATGTGCACAACAGAAGAAATAAAAAGCAATAAACCTAATTTATTACATCACACACACCACACACATGCTTAGTACAACATGTGTAGATATAATCGTAGTTTCAAATTTTGCAATAAAAGGAAATTTATTCTACGTATACCTGATGTTTCACGTGTAGCAAGAAAGGCATCAACCGGAGCGACCCTCGCTAGAATCTCCTCTATCCGTATCCATGCCGAGTATCTTCGGGATGACTTCACAAAGTCATGGAGCTCCAAATGTCGTCCAAACGATGCTCCGACAAGAAGGAAACAAGTTGTCCAAAAAATTGGACAGCTTTGGTGGAGGATGTTGCGCCGGTAAAATAAGGAAAGCTAGATGCTCACCTTGTCGGCGGAGCCAAGGAAGATCACCGGAGGGTCGTCGGAGGATCACCGATAGGAGCTTGGACACCGGCAACAACGGTGACGGCGGCACAAGGAGTCGGCGACGGCAAGGGCTTGGGTGCCAACCACAAGGAGAGGAGGGAGAGGGGCGGAAAGATTAGATTAGGTTTTAAAAAAATCCTTAAGCCCTATTTTATAGAGAACAAATTCGCCTAATGGTTATTGGTTCATAACCAAAAACCCGTTAACCCGCTCCATTAATTTAAGTTAAAATAAACAAAACCAATTTGGTCTATTTTAAGTTAAAATGAATCGAACCAACTTTGGTTCATTCGTTTAAAACAAACCAAACCCCTTTGGTTTAATCTCCACCATTGGATTAGAACCAAACCAATTTGGTTCATCCATCATGTCTTCATAAGACACGGCCCATCCACGTTTCCATTACGACTGAAACAATTTCATGCTCGATCCTTGTTTGGTCCAACCAAACCTAGTTTCTCTCGGTCTGAGAATCTCATTCTCAAGCTCATGTTAAATCCTTCGGATTACGCTCCTTGTGTGTGTGACCAAATAGGTTCTCGATTTATGTTGGTTGTATATAATTAACCATTAATTATAGAACAATCATGAGTGGCACCTAGTAGTACATCATGATCCCCAATTAATCAAAAAAATCAACGGTTGATCCAGAACTATTTCTGAAACCCTTTAGCATCTAGAATGATTCGTGCCCTGTTCCCTTCACTCATCTTATACCCACTTGGTTCAGGACATGGTCTATAGTGTCAGTCCCCACTAGGTTGACTACGTCACACCTAGCCCAAGTATTATTTTTTCATCCTACAGATTCTAGTTACTGCACATGTATCCAAGAGTACCTTACTCTAAACATGTAATTCTTTGGCCAAAGACTTTAGTAACAATCCGATGAGAGGCTATGGGTATACATCTCCTCGCAAGGAGTGGTGAATCCTTTATAGGCTATTCAAACACCTTCGATCACTTCGACTTATACCCAATCATCCCGGGTCCACATCTCCTCAGAGATGCTTGCTTAAGATGTCAAAGCATAAGTCTTCATGATCAAGATGACTTGAATATAGCAAGTCAAAGGAACATCACACTTAAGCTACAGTAAGAACTTCATTGACATATCTATATATGCAGAGAACCATATGAAGTCTCACAGCTGGTCACTCCAATAAACTAGTTACCATAACTAGCATCCATGATTAACTTCGGACATCACAATATCTCCAGCAAGTGAGAATCAGCTGTTTGGATACACCATGTAACGCCCGTAAAATTTCTAGCAATTTTACAAGAATTTTTGGCTTGATGATAATGGGCTTTATGTTGGCTCCTTCAAAAAAATAAAAGAAAATAAGCCAAAAAGAATGCAAGACCTAGGAATTGAACCCCAAACCTCTAGAGATAGCCAAACCCTATAGATGCACCCACAAACCAGAATCCCAACAATAATGTATCGTTAGAAGAACATGGGAAATTATAGTTAGAGGTAAAGGAGATGAAGGGACTCTTCAAGTGAATAAATAGGGGGAATGAGGGGGCATGAGTTACCAAACTTATTTTCTCCTCCTCTTCTTCTTCCTCACCGAATCCTAGAGCTTCCCCTCTCCATTTCTTTGGCCGAACCCCATCCAAGCAAGGAGAAGTCTAGATTTGGCTTTCCTTAGGTCATCTTTCCACTAAAAGCAAAGTGAAGGATGTAAGTATCCCTCACCTGCATACGAGTAGCTTTTGGTTGATATTTTGTGTAGAAACCCCTATGATATGTTCGGCCAACATGTGTTCTTGGTGTTTTATTGAAGTTCTATACCTTGTTTTACATGCACATGATGAAGTTAAGATGTATAATAAATTAGGTTAAAAGTTAACCCTAAAAGCCTACTTGGACCATTTGGCCACCCCCTTGTATTGATGTTTCAATGAAGTTTTATTCCATATTTTGTATGCATATGATGATGTTAGTATGTTAGAGGGATTAGGTTAAAAGACTAGCCCTAAAAGCCTACATGGACCATTCGGCCACCCCCTTGTATTGATCTTTCAATGAAGTTTTATTCCATATTTTGTATGCAAATGATGATGTTAGTATGTTAGAGGGATTAGGTTAAAATACTAGCCCTAAAAGCCTACATGGACCATTCGGCCACCCCCTTGTATTGATGTTTCAATGAAGTTTTATTCCATGTTTTGTATGCATATGATGATGTTAGTATGTTAGATGGATTAGCGTAAAGGTTTAACCCTAAAAGTCCTATGAACCATTTGGCCAACCATTTTACCCTAACATGCTCTAGGTTGGGTTAACATGTGTTTTATGTTTTGGTGAATTCATGTTGACTTGTGATATTTAATGATGCTAGATGAAGATAACATGCTTTAGGTTAGAGTTTACTTACTCTTGATGTTTATGCCTTATGCCATGCCCTATATGTATGTGATATTTAAGATATGTTATGAAATGAAATACAATATGATTATGAAATGAAAAACGATATGTTCATGAAATGAATATGATATGATTATGAAATGAAGTATGATATGTTTATTAAATGAAAAAAGATATGTTCATGAAGTGTAGTATGATATGTTAGGAAATGAAGTATATGTTAGGAAATGAAGTATGCTATGTTTGCAAAATGAAATAAGCTATGTTATAATAAAAGCATATAAGTATTTTACCTTCTGCATGGCTTGTACCAGGACCCTAACAAGGTCCAAAGGGATGGGCTCCTAAGATGCCCTTGGTCGACGGACTAAGATCGGGCCTAGGATGGGCTCCTATGTATGATTTTCCCTTGGTCGACGGACTAAGATCGGGCCTAGTACGGGATGGGCTCCAAGATGCCCTAGGTCGATGGAGTAAGACTCGGGCCTAGGATGGGCTTCTACGCTATGACGATTGCCCTAGGTCGACGGACTAAGATCGGTCCTAGTAACCTAGTAGGTTCGTGACTTGCTACCTCGGGTCTATTTAGGGATGCGCGCTATGATGATAAAGAAGTGGTACAATGTCGGGCCCAAATATGTTGAGATTATGTTTACGTACCTATAACATATGTTTTCAAAACCATCCTGCATAGGTTACACGATTTGATTGCTATGTTCACATGCTATGTTGATATGTCATATATATGTTGCATGTTATGTCATGTTTATGTTGCTATGTTACATATGTTGTATGTTATGTTTGATTAAGTCAAATATATACATGTTATGCTGCTATGTTATGGATGATACTTGTTATGTTTACTTATGTTACTTATGCTACATGTTAAGTTGCTTACGTCATGTATGTTACATGTTATGTTGCTTATATGTTATGAATGTTACATGCCATGATTAATGTCGATGTATGGTTTTTGTGAGTAGGACAGGATCTTACTAAGCCTATGTGCTTATAGTTTACCTTTCCCTCGTACTGCAGATAAGGGTAAGGGATGGATAAACTAAAGGGAGCAGGAGGAGGGGCCAAATGTGTGTGGTAGTGGCATGGTGGAGAAGATCCGTTATGTCCTTATATCTATGTTTCCCTATGATGATGACGTTTATGGATGTCCTTATTTATGTCTCCTTATGATGATGATGTTTATGAACTTGAACTAAGCACTAAGTATCTATATATGTTATGATGCATGCTCTATGTTAAGAAGAAGTATCTATATATGTTATGATGCATGCTCTATGTTAAGAAGAAGTATCTATATATGTTATGAGGCATGCTCTATGTTAAGAAGAAGTATCTATATATGTCAATGCATGTTTATGTTTAAAAGGAAAAAAAATGTATCTAAAGTCTTCCACTGTAAGTAGTAAGAAGTGTATGTATGTACAGTCGCGTCACGCGCCGCCCCACCGGACCCTAGGAGAAAAGGGCGGGCGTGACAGGTTGGTATCACAGCAGATCTGCCTTTCCACTACACACACATCAAGCTCCAAATCCTGCTGCTCCAAGTAAGAATTCTATGTCTACTCTAATTTTGTTCATATATGATATGAAATGCCTTTAGCTTAAAATATGCATGAAAATATGTATGATAACCTTATGCTTGCTTTCAGTTTAATTATGCGTAGATAAACGAACGATAAACTTATACTAGCCTTACTCTAATATGTGAAGATAACCATGGCTGGGAGACGTAGTAATAGGGTCGATGAGATAGTAATATATGGAGGACGTAGTAATAGAGTCGATGAGACAGTACCCCCACCTGCTCTTATGCATGTGGTTACTGAACTCCAGTACTGTTGGTGTAGAAGAGAGATGGGTCTATGCGAATGTGCATACACTATCGAGCGCTAAATAATGTGACAATCAAGAATAGGTAACCTTTACCACGGATTGATGACCTGTTCGACCAGTTAAAGGGTGCCATCGTCTTCTCTCAGATTGATCTGAGGTCTGGCTATCATCAAGTGAAAGTGAAACTAGATGATATACCGAAGACGGCTTTTCGAACAAGATACGGACGTTATGAGTTCATAGTTATGCCTTTGAATTGTGAGATGCACCTGCTATGATGTCTTTGAATGATTCTTGAAGCAGTTGTATGCAAAGTTCTCCAAATGCGAGTTCTGGCTCGAACAAGTATCATTTTTGGGTCACGTTATATCAAAGCATGGAGTGATGGTAGACCCAATAAAGATTGAAGCCGTGAGTAACTGGAACCGACCAAAGAATGGCAGCGAGATCAGAAGCTTTCTTAGGCTAGCAAGCTACTATAGGAAGTTTGTAGAGAACTTCTCTAGGATTGTAGCCCATATGACAGCCCTCACCAGAAAGAACAAGAAATATGAATGGACGGATGCCTGCGAGAGGAGTTTCACAGAATTGAAAAGGAGACTGACCAGCACTCCAATCCATGCTCTTCCAGACAGTAACGAAGGTTTCGACATGTACTGTGACGCTTCCAAGTTGGGACTCGGAGCTGTACTCATGCAGAATGGCAAGGTCATTGCCTACGCCTCTAGGCAACTCAAAGAACATGAAAAGAATTATCCCACCCACGATTTAGAGCTACTGGTCGTGGTCTTTGCTCTCAAAACATGGAGGCATTATCTATATGGAGCTCAGTGTAGGATTTATACAGAACACCAAAGTCTGAAATATTTCTTCACACAGAAGGACCTGAATATGAGACAACGCAGATGGCTCGAGCTCATCAAGGATTATGACTGCGAGATCTTCTACCATCCAGGGAAAGCAAACAAGGTGGCTGATGCACTCAGCAAGAAGTCCTGCGCTACCTTGATGTCTCTATCAGTGTTATCTCGGCCCTTAGAAAAGGAGATTATGCGTTACGGGGTTAAAATCATTTCCGGACAGCTCTCGATCATGACGATAGCACCGACGCTGTTCGATGATATACTGGAAAAGCAAGCTCGTGACACAAGAATTTAGAGGATCAAGCAAGAGGTCCTAGAAGGAAAGGACGACGGGTTTTGTATCTCTGATAGTGGAGTACTCTACCTCAGGGATCGCTTGTGTATTCCCGATGATCCAGAATTACGGAAGAAGATATTTGAGGAAGCTCACGGAACTCCTTATGCGATGCATCCTAGAACCACCAAGATGTACCAAGACCTGAAAAGAAAATTCTAGTGGTTCAGAATGAAAAGAGATATGGCTCAGTATGTCAGTACCTGCCTGACCTGCCAGAGGATTAAAGCAGAACACCAGAGACCTGGAGGAACACTGTGTTGGAATGTATACTAAAAGCCTAGCTCTTTTTGTATGAACATTTTTATTTTGAAATAAGAATCACATGATCATTGTTGCACTTTATACATTTATTATATGTGTGCATATTGTCTAATATTTTACATTGTAGATAACATGGTGCTTGGTGTGGCACAGAAGATCATGTTATCAGTCCCTTGTAGAATATAAGTAGAGGCTCACAACCAAGATGGTTTTGGACAAACCATTGGTATGGTTGTAGTGTAGCTTGGTATTGTTTTGTCTTGAACATAGAGTTACACTAGTACACTTAGGTGTATTGAGCAGGACCGACATAGAGGTGATTCAATTTATTGCTGACTACATAATTGAATCGGACCTCGGATATTATGTTGTACATGCTCTTAATCCCGATATAATAACGGACACATGTACTTAGTATTTATTTCTTTGATTTACCAGAGGGTGAGATTTAGATGGATTAAATCAATATGCCCGGTAAGTTGGGAAATGATATTATTTACATGGTGTGCCGTTGATTATAGGAGGAAACCGTGTCTTATATATTAGGTTGATGATGTCCCCTTGAGGAGCTCATAAGGTTCATCATGTAAACCCAGTTGGTTGACTTAGTCAACATGATGATAAGGTTGAGTGGTACTACTCGAGGAGTTAGATGTTAATTAATTGATGGTCAGTAAATCAATTAATTGACAGACATTCGATATCTTAAACACGGGGATATAGATGTACAAATAATATATGGAGCCCATATTAATTTATGGGGGTTGGTGAGGTAGTTCAATGATGATCCTCTAGTGGAATGGAACATCATTGATGGATCAAGTTTGTGTGGTTCCGATCCATCGGGTGGCCAAGATCCAACTCCTCCTTATGGTCCCTATCGTAGCCTAATATAATCCTCATGAAGTCTAGATCCAAGGATGTAAAACAAAACTCTAGAACCAACGGTTGGGATTAAATCCCTAGATCCAATGGTTGGGATGAAACCCTAGAATTGACGGTTGCGATTAAATCCCTAGATTCGACGGTTGGGATTAAATCCCTAGAATCGACGGTTGGGATTAAATCCCTAGATCCGACGGTTGGGATGAAACCCTAGATCCGACGGTTGGGATGAAACCCTAGATCTGACGGTTGGGATGAAATCCTAGATCCGACTGTTGGGATGAAACCCTAGATCCGACAGTTGGGATAAAACCCTAGATCCGACGGTGGAGATTAAATCCCTAGATCCGACGGTGGAGATTAAAGGAGGCTTAAGCCCAATTCTATAAATAGAGGGCTTAGGTTGGGCGGCAAGAATGGTTGATTAGGATTAGGGTTTTGCCTATCAAGTGTTTTAGGCGGCTAGGGTTTTGGTGTGGTTTGGGCGGCAACAAGGAAGGTGATTAGGGTTTCTTCCTTTTCTCCTTGGTGGCCTCCTTCCTTCTCCTAGCTTTGGCCGACCCTCTTCGTCCTCCTTTGCTCCTTGGTGGCCGGCGGTTCTCCAACTTCTTGGTGGCCGGCGCTTCTCCAACCTCTAGGTGGCCGGCGGCAACATTGTCACAAGTGGTCGGCGCTCATCCATTCATTCCTTGGCCGGCGGTTACATCGAGCTCCTTTGCTTGGTGGCCAGTTCTAGAAAGGAGAAGATTTTTTTGGTTATTCTCTTTGTTCGCAGCGAACAAGGAAGGGAAGAACGCTATCTAGAAGGCTTCTTCTCGTGGAGGATCTTCGCCCACACGTCGTCCACGAGGAGGATAGGACATACGGTAGAAGATCGTGAGGTATAAAAGTTTTACAACTTTATTTTCTGATCTTAGCATGTTCTTTTATGTGTTGATTATACAAGTGTGCATTTGTATATATTTTGTATAATCATGGACCCCGAAGACAAACACAAAAAATCGACGATCCGTCCGTCGTCTCTTCCACGGCTAACCAACTAGAAGAGTTGTGTTGGTTGTGCTTCGTTCAGTTACGTATTGCTTTGATTCCTTATAAGTGGGACTCAGTAGCAGGGATTGATCTACAATTTGGCGGCTAGAGAGGGGTGAATAGCACGTTAGATTTGATAAATGAGGAATTTTGCTCGTCCATCTACAAACAAGATGGCGAAATATAAATAAAGACAAGCAAAATATAAACAAGAAATACAAACACGAGATGTAACGTGGTTCACGGCTACGCCGCTAATCCACGGTCCGATTCGTCCAAGGTGAATCATTCCTCCAAATCTATCCACTAGATCTCTCCTTTGCACAAAGCTAGGTGGAGGTAACCTCTTTACACAAAAACACTCCTCTTACAAATATAATGGAAATAAGCTTGAGTAAGAGGATGGAAAGCTTTAGGGAACTTGGGAGAGTATTAGAGCATAAGCATTCGCCTCCCAAACCCCCACCCCCTTCCTTTTTATAGAGGAAGAGGGTTTCTTCCCGTTGACACAGGATCAGTCGACTGATGCCCTCGATTAGTCGACTGATCCCGTAGCCGTTGCCCAATAACGGTCACTTTCCACGTTGGATTCCATCCAACGGTATTAAACGATCGGATCTTACCATCACCGATCGATACTGATCGATCGAGTGCTCAATGGAGTCGACTCCATTCGCGTGCGTGCCATCGAGTCGCCATTCCTGGCGATCATTGCCGACATCGATCACGATCCATAACATCGCCAAGCACTAAACTGGTTTTATACCAGTCGATCGACCCATCGACTCAGAGTAGTAGACTGCCATGACATGGCAGTCGATTGGCGTCGGGAAAACCCATCCGACACTTGGCCAAAATGGCCAAGTTTCACCTAAGAGCTACCTTTCCCGGGTTACAATCGCTCACTCTCATCCCTCGGAGTCCCTCGCCTTCGAAGTTCTCTTCGTTCGCGGCCACGTCCCTCGGCAGCATCAGGCGCACGGCTCTGCAATGCTCCTTCGCGTCTCTTGCCTCGAAGTCTACTTCCTCCGGCTTCACTCCAAGCTCCTCGTCCGGCGGTCCCTTGGATGCTCCAAGCGTACGGCTTCCGCAAAGCTATCCTCCACCGACTCAAGGCACAAGTCATGAGATGTGAAACTCGCCACGGCTCCATGTGCGAATTACTAAGCCTACATCAGACATATCAAATCACCCACACCATCAAAACCATATTACAGCAAGAGATTGCCTTAACAATCTCCCCCTTTTTGATGTGTGGCAATCCGTTTAAGTTAGGTAAAAACATTTGATAAAAATTTCTAAGGTAAGAAAGCATGTAAACATAAAACATGATATAGCAACATGCAACTCCCCCTTAATCCATGAAACTCCCCATACAATTTAAATTTCTCCCCCTATCACTTTTTAACAAATTCTCCCTCCCCCTATCACAATTTACTTAAACATAATTATCTCTCCTCCTTTGACACCATCAAAAAGATTAACACTAAGTTAAAAACTCATGGCATCAAGTATATTAGAAGGAAAAATACCAAAAATTGCTCTAAAACCTGAATTCTGCCTCAACTAGTCTGATTACGAGCCATCGATCGGGTTGGATACGGTCGGCGCACATGATTTTCAGGATTTCCTGATTTTCGAACAGAATTTCATAAATGCGTTAAAAATTCCAAAAAATTTGAAAAATCATGAAATTTGGGGAACACATTTCTTTTAAGTATATCTATCAGTGAAAAATAGGTTTTCATGAAAAATCATTATATTTCCACGTATTTGCCAAAAATTCAAAAGCTTTAAAAACTACTAGGTTTTTGATCATAAGAGTATCCATTTTAACACCTAGTCTTGCTTTGAATTGTTTCAAAACATGAATACATAGATTTTAGATTAAGAAATTGTTTTGAAAACATATGAAATATCCAACCATGATCTTTGGGCAATATGTCTATGAATTAAACATAAGTCTTCCCCATGATTGGTCTATTATTGCTATTTTTATACTTTAAATGACCATCTAAATGCCATAGGCATTAGTGGACATTTGTATCATCCTAACATCTCACCCATGCTAAGTTTTCAATCAATGTAGCCTATGGTGAGTGTGAGATGCATCCTAGGGGGGGTTTGTATATACTTAACCATTATATTCATACAATTCTATCAAGGTTAAGTATCAACCTAATAATCCTCATGATCATAAAGGCATATATGAATGAATTACACATTATGATCATTAAACACATGTATTCATCAAATAATAATCATGCATTAGGTATTATATCATCATAATGAGCAAAGTATCACCTAAAGCATGATTTAACCCTATTTCTCATGATTATGTGCCAAATATCAATAGCATAAATCATGATTGCAAACATGTGTAGGAATTACTTCAATCATCATGATTTAAGCATTATTATCTATTTATGGGTACATTATCATCACCCAACACTATTTAAAAATGTTGTCCCGTCATCCTAAGTCAACCAAAATATGATATAGGTCAATTGCATATGGTTGACTACCCTAGGGTTATCCTAACCCTTAAGGATGAATTTTGGAACCCAAAATAAGTTCTTTCCTATTGGGTTCACTAAGTACTCCTTGGGGATCCATTTCTTAGCTATTTCTTTCTTCTTATCTTGTCCCCTAGCAATTAAGCATTTATAGGCCTTTTCAATTTTCTTTTCTTTGTATCCTAGGCCTTTCTTATTGAAACTAGCTCTTTGGCTCCCAATTATCATGTAAAGGGTGTTGGAGCCAATAGTGAATTTTTCTAGGGCTTTTGTTAAATAATCTACATTTTCCCTTAATGCCCTATTTTCTTCTATGCATGCATCACTAACATCTAATGGCACATAATTATCGTGTGAGCATGCATCATTTAACCTAGAAGAGATATTATCATTTTCATTTAAGCATGCATTTCCTAGCTTATTTTCTAATGCCTTAATTTGATCTAGCATGATTTTATTTTTATTTTTCATTCCAAATAAGTCCTTAGTTAAACTAGAAATTATGGAAACTATTTTCTTAGGAGAGGCATTCGTTACCATAGTTTCCATGTCCTCTTCTTCTTCGGATGAGGAGGATGTAGAAGCTCCCCCTTCACTTGAGCTCTCTTCATTTGACGAGGAGGAGCAATCCAAGTCGTCGAAGGCCATCAATGCAAGGTTGGAATAGACATGCTCTTCTTCTTCGGATGAGGATGAGGAAGCAAGGTCATCCCATGTCTTTGCTTTGAGAGCCATGGCCTTTCCTTTTTCCTTGGCCTTCTTTTCTTCTTCCTTTTTCTTCTTGATCCCCTTCTTCTTCTTCTTTTCTTCCTTCTTTTTCCTTTCCTCTTTTCTCTTGTTTAGGAGGGGACAATTGTCCCTTATGTGTCCCTCCCCTTGACAATTGTAACAAATGATCTTACCCCTTGGTCTTCTATTCCTATCATGAGATTTATCAAATCTAAAATTCTTAAATGCACGCCTTACCTTCCTTACCATGTAGGCTTCTTCCGTGCTATCCATGGAGGAGGTAGAAGCTTCATCATCGGAGGAGGAGGAGGGGATCTCTATCTTCTTCTTACCCTTATTTGTCATCAATGCTACTCCTCTTGAAGGTTGGATTCTAGGCTCTTCTTGTATTCCTTCAAGCCTCGTTTCGTGGAGTTCCATTGTTGAGAAAAACTCCTCCAAGGTACTTACTTCTAAGTTCTTGGAGATGTAAAATGAATCCACCATGGAACTCCATCTTGAGGACCGGGGAAAGGCATCTATGGCCTTCATTACCATATCCCGGTTGGAAAGCTTTTCACCTACACTTGTTAAACCGGTTAGAATTTCCTTAAATCTAGAGTGTAGGGATTTTACCTTCTCTCCCTTTTCGAGTTTGATATTGGACAATTTGGAGCGAAGGACATCTCTCCTTGCTAGTTTTGCCTCGGATGTGCCTTCATGAATCTCTATTAATTTCTCCCACATTTCCTTGGCGCTAGCACACTCCCCTATCATATTGACTTCTTGTTGAGGGAGCACATTGTAGAGGTGGTGCTTGGCCTTTGAATTTGCCAAATACTCCTCTCTTTGTCTTTTGCTCCATCTCGATTTTTCCAATGGCTCCCCATCTTCGTTCCTAGGCAACTCGAAACCGTTTTCCATAATTAATAATATTTCAAAGTCGGTTTCGAAGAATACCTCCATTCTCTTTTTCCACCAAGAGAGCACGATGATGAATAGGTTGTGCTAAGGAAACTCATCCCATCCGGATTAGTTCTTTCATTAGTGAAAATTTTAATCTGGGGACATGGGAGCCATTGAGCCTCCGAAGCAACTCCCTTCACACTGCAGCCGATCCAGATTCCAGAATGGAAATGGGAAGACATTTCTATAGATTTCATCTCAGGATTGCCCAAGACGACAAACAGTTATGATGCTATATGGGTAATCATGGACAGATTGACGAAGTCCGCCCACTTCCTAGCAATCAAGATGACCTATTTGACGGAGCAACTGGCTCAGTTATATGCTAGGGAAATTATCAGACTACATGGAATTCCTAAGACCATCATTTCTGACAGAGATGGTCGCTTTGTTTCCCATTTCTAGGAATGTGTTCAGAAGGCCCTAGGCACGAAGCTATTGTTCAGTACTGCCTTCCATCCCAAGACGGACGGACAGACCGAAAGAGTAAATCAAGTACTGGAGGATATGTTACGAGCTTGCGCCCTGGATTTCAAAGGTAGCTGGTGCCGATACTTATGTTTGGCAGAATTCGCCTACAACAATAGCTACCAAGCTACTATTGGAATGGCACCCTACGAGGCTCTATACGGGAGGAAATGTAGATCCCCCATATGCTGGTACGAGGGTGGTGAGAAGAAGGGGATGGGACTCTAGACGGACTTCATCGACGACACCACCCGAGCTATACAGAACATCCGTCAGAGAATTGAAACTGCTCAGAGCCGACAAAAAGAGCTATGCGGATATGCGGCGTAGACCGTTAGAATTCGAAGTCGGGGACTTGGTATTCCTCAGAGTGGCCCCTATGAAGGGAGTGATGAGAATCGGAAGGAAGGGTAAGTTGAGTATGTGCTATGTGGGACCGTATCCGATATTACAGAGGGTTGGCAAAGTAGCTTACAAGCTGGAGCTACCTCAAGAGATGTAGGCTATTCACAATGTGTTCCATGTTTCTGTGCTCAAGAAATGCATTTCCAGTGTGGACAAAGTGATCGAGCCACAAACAGTACAAGTTCAAGAGGACCTGAGTTATGAGAGTCGGCCTATCCAGATACTAGACCGAGAAGTCAAGAGGCTAAGGAAAAAAGAGGTGCCCTTAGTAAAGGTCCCGTGGCAGAATCAACGATACGAGGAAGCTACCTGGGAACGTGAGGAGGACATGAAGCAGAAGTACCCAGAATTGTTCTAAGTTTCGAGGACGAAACTTTTAAAAGGTATGAAGGATTGTAACGCCCGTAAAATTTCTAGCAATTTTACAAGAATTTTTGGCTTGATGATAATGGGCTTTATGTGGGCTCCTTCAAAAAAATAAAAGAAAATAAGCCAAAAAGAATGCAAGGCCTAGGAATTGAACCCCAAACCTCTAGAGATAGCCAAACCCTATAGATACACCCACTAACCAGAAGCCCAACAAGAATGTATTGTTAGAAGAACATGGGAAATTATAATTAGAGTTAAAGGAGATGAAAGGACTCTTCAAGTGAATAAATAGGAAGAATGAGGGGGCATGAGTTACCAAACTTATTTTCTCCTCCTCTTCTTCTTCCTCACCGAATCCTAGAGCTTCCCCTCTCCATTTCTTTGGCCGAACCCCATCCAAGCAAGGAGAAGGCTAGATTTGGCTTTCCTTAGGTTATCTTTCCACTAAAAGCAAAGCGAAGGATATAAGTATCCCTCACCTGCATACGAGTAGCTTTCGGTTGATATTTTGTGTAGAAACCCCTATGATATATTTGGCCAACATGTGTTCTTGGTGTTTTTTTGAAGTTCTATACCTTGTTTTACATGCACATGAGGAAGTTAAGATGTAGAAAGAATTAGGTTAAAAGTTAAACCTAGAAACCCCTATGATATATTCGGCCAACATGTGTTCTTGGTGTTCTCTTGAAGTTCTATACCTTGTTTTACATGCACATGATGAAGTTAAGATGTAGAATGAATTAGGTTAAAAGTTAACCCTAGAAACCCCTATGATATGTTCGGCCAACATGTGTTCTTGGTGTTTTATTGAAGTTCTATACCTTGTTTTACATGCACATGATGAAGTTAAGATGTAGAATCAATTAGGTTAAAAGTTAACCCTAGAAACCCCTATGATAGGTTCGGCCAACATGTGTTCTTGGTGTTTTATTGAAGTTCTATACCTTGTTTTACATGCACATGATGAAGTTAAGATGTATAATAAATTAAGTTAAAAGTTAACCCTAAAAGCCTACATGGACCATTCGGCCACTCCCTTGTATTGATGTTTCAATGAAGTTTTATTCCATATTTTGTATGCATATGATGATGTTAGTATGTTAGAGGGATTAGGTTAAAAGAATAGCCCTAAAAGCCTACATGGACCATTCGGCCACCCCCTTGTATTGATGTTTCAATGAAGTTTTATTCCATATTTTGTATGCATATGATGATGTTAGTATGTTAGAGGGATTAGGTTAAAAGACTAGCCCTAAAAGCCTACATGGACCATTCGGCCAACCCCTTGTATTGATGTTTCAATGAAGTTTTATTCCATGTTTTGTATGCATGTGATGATGTTAGTATGTTAGATGGATTAGGGTAAAGGTTTAACCCTAAAAGTCCTATGAACCATTCGGTCAACCATTGTACCCTAACATGCTCTAGGTTGGGTTAACATGTGTTTTATGTTTTGGTGAATTCATGTTGACTTGTGATATTAAATGATGCTAGATGAAGATAACATGCTTTAGGTTAGAGTTTACTTACTCTTGATGTTTATGCCTTATGCCATGCCCTATATGTATGTGATATTTAAGATATGTTATGAAATGAAATACGATATGATTATGAAATGAAAAATGATATGTTCATGAAATGAATATGATATGATTATGAAATGAAGTATGATATGTTTATGAAATGAAAAACGATATGTTCATGAAGTGTAGTATGATATGTTAGGAAATGAAGTATGCTATGTTTGCAAAATGAAATAAGCTATGTTATTACAAAAGCATATAAGTATTTTACCTTCTGCATGACTTGTACCAGGACCCTAACAAGGTCCAAAGGGATGGGCTCCTAAGATGCCCTAAGTTGACGGACTAAGAAAGGGCCTAGGATGGGCTCCTATGTATGATTTCCCCTAGGTCGACGGACTAAGATCGGGCCTAGTACGGGATGGGCTCCAAGATGCCCTAGGTCGATGGAGTAAGACTCGGGCCTAGGATGGGCTTCTACGCTATGATGATTGCCCTAGGTCGACGGACTAAGATCGGGCCTAGTAACCTAGTAGGTTCGAGACTTGCTACCTTGGGTCTATTTAGGGATGCGCGGTATGATGATGAAGAAGTGGTACAATGTCGGGCCCAAATATGTTGAGATTATGTTTACGTACCTATAACATATGTTTTCAAAACCATCCTGCATAGGTTACACGATTTGATTGCTATGTTCACATGCTATGTTGATATGTCATATATATGTTGCATGTTATGTCATGTTTATGTTGCTATGTTACATATGTTGTATGTTATGTTTGATTAAGTCATATAAATACATGTTATGCTGCTATGTTATGGATGGTACATGTTATGTTTACTTATGTTACTTATGCTACATGTTAAGTTGCTTACGTCATGTATGTTACATGTTATGTTGCTTATATGTTATGAATGTTACATGACATGATTAATGTCGATGTATGGTTTTTGTGAGTAGGACAGGATCTTACTAAGTCTATGTGCT
This sequence comes from Wurfbainia villosa, assembly GCA_025175895.1. Lineage (NCBI taxonomy): Eukaryota > Viridiplantae > Streptophyta > Magnoliopsida > Zingiberales > Zingiberaceae > Wurfbainia > Wurfbainia villosa. The sequence continues at coordinate 52,854,608 of CM045998.1, read as the reverse complement.
TATAGTTTACCTTTCCCTCGTACTACAGATATGGGTTAGGGATGGATAAACTAAAGGGAGCAGGAGGAGGGGCCAAATGTGTGTGGTAGTGTCATGGTGGAGAAGATCCGTTATGTCCTTATATCTATGTTTCCCTATGATGATGACGTTTTTGGATGTCCTTATTCATGTCTCCTTATGATGATGATGTTTATGAACTTGAACTAAGCTCTAAGTATCTATATATGTTATGATGCATGCTCTATGTTAAGAAGAAGTATCTATATATGTTATGATGCATGCTCTATGTTAAGAAGAAGTATCTATATATGTTATGATGCATGCTCTATGTTAAGAAGAAGTATCTATATATGTCAATGCATATTTATGTTTAAAAGGAAAAAAAAATGTATCTAAAGTCTTCCGCTGTAAGTAGTAAGAAGTGTATGTATGTACGATCGTGTCACGTGCCGCCCCTCCGGACCCTAGGAGAAAAGGGCGGGCGTGACACACCAAGGAGTATACCTCGTGATAGTCTCGACATAACTGATGGTGTCCAAATCCATCAATTCATCAACTAGGGATAATTCCGATACATCACAATGACACATGTAGAGATACTCACTAGTTGTGATCTAATCACAAATTCTCTCATGCTGTCAATCGTATCGTGTACATTTAGTAAATGAGTTTAAGATCTAATAAAATACATGAAAACATGTATACTCAAATAGTGAATCTTCATTTATCATATAAATGGTTCAAACATAAGGCGATTGCCTTAGGATATCTCTCATATATTACTAACACTTAATACATATGCATTGCAGTTCTTGAAGAATGATTCATTACAGTTTAGAGAAATGGGGCTTTATAGTTCAAAAACATTGTTCGGGTATTCGTCTATGGCTGCCTCCACGCTTAATTAGCTAGTGTATGTACCCAGAGGAGGATGTCTATGAACAATGTGTTGTTTGTTAGCCCCCTTAAAGCCCAAGATGAATAATTCAGTAGCTTTGTCGCCAAATTTTGTTAGCAGCTCCTCATCTCGTTCCTTCCACCGAGCTTCCTCAATGGCTAGTTGATTAGCGAGAGCAGTTTTTATTTTGTCCCACTCTTTGGCGACGACAATGGTTTACTGGCTTATACAGTCATGGCCTAGGCGTGCTCCAGCTTTAATGCTTGCATTTGTTCCGTTAATTTTGTTAGAGCCCCCAATAATGTAGATGCTTTGGAAGAAATGCCCCTTAGTTGTGTCTGACTTGATTCTTGGGAGGCCTCCAAAGTATCGATAACTGATTGAGCCCTTAAAAGTTTAGTTGAGGATTCAGATTGCCTGGCTTGAGTTTCCCTGAGCTGAACTTGGTACTCTAACAGTTCTTGGGCTAGGGAATTGACATGCTGGATCATTTCAGATTGTAGAAATAATTAGACTTGAAGGGAGTTAGTCTTATTGAGGGATTCTTCTTTTTCATGCCCTGCTGCCATCAATTTAGTCTTCAATTCTTCACAACGGGCAGCCAAAACAACCTTCGACTATTTGCTTTCAGCTAACTACTGTGTTATCTTTCTTTGTTGGACTTGGGAGGCACTATGGCGAGCTGCCATAGTGGATTGGTAGTCAGCTAAATGTTGGTTCACTTCATTATAGTTGGTGGCTGTCTGTGTAAGGAGAAGAAATATTTTCGAGGTGAACACTAAGATATTTTAAGTAGAGTGATGTTAGGGCAATCAACCCAAGTATGGTTTAGTTTTGATGTGTGTGGAAAAGGGTTTAAGTTAGGTTGATTATGTTGATTTGATATGTGTGTTTAAGTTGTGCAGGACTTAGTAAATCACACATGAGCTAGCTTGATGATAGCATTGGTGGGCTCACCATCTCATGGCCCGGGTCATTGAGTCGGTGAAAGATGGTATTGCGGAAGCCGTGCGCTTGGTGCATCCGAAAGACCGTCAGATGAGGAGCATTGGAGTGAAACCAAAGGAAGAAGACTTCAGGACGAGACATGAAGGATGGCATTGTAGAAGTCGAGCGCTTGGTGCATCTGAGGGACATGGTCGGACGAAGAGAGCTTCGGTAAGGGACTCCAAGGGAGATGAGAGATTTAGTCGAATGGCTAAGTCAAGTGTCGGATGCTCAAACAGATGGTTTGAGGTTTACCCAACCGTTAGATGTTCAAACAAATATTTGTTTAAGGTTTTACTCGACACCAATCGACTGTTATAAATAGCAGTCGACTGCTTTGAGTCGATGGCACTCGACTGGTGTTTGATCGGTGTTCGACTGTTTGGTTTCTGGCCCTACAGTCAACTATTATGGTTTGGCAGTCGACTGTTGCACCATCAGTCGACTGCCAAGAGATGGTAGTCAAATACTCAAGGTGGTCGCGGGCACAGAATGTTTGAAAGTCGACTGATTGCCTGGATGACTCGACTGATGGCTTGATCAGTTGACTGATAGGATGGTCAGTCGACTGATGGAGGACCCGTTAGATGTGATGACCGTGATTCAGTCGGGTCAGAAGCCATTGGAACAACCATCAGTCGACTGTCGCCTGCCCAATGGGAAGAAATCTCTTCTCTCTATAAAGAGAATGTAGGAGATCGATACTGTTGGATCGAGAAGCGTCGCTAGAGGGGGGGGGTGAATAGCGATCGTAAATCTTTTCTTTTTCGTTCGTTCAATACGCAAAGTAAGCACAGCGGAAAATAAATGAACACGTTTATTTTACTTGGTTCACAACCCAGCGGTTGCTACTCCAAGGCCCTATCGGTCCTAGACCGCGTACGGAGGGCAAAGCACTAAAACGTCTCCTCCTCGTTGGAGGTAGGAGACAACGATTACAAAAACCGAATACACGAGGATGAGGCAACAAGCCTACCTCACCTCGTTATGAAGATAAAAATACAGAATATAATATCAAAAATATTACTTGAATCTGCTGCCGACGAAGAAGATCAAAACTTGGCGTCGCGTCGGCGTTATGACGGTGTTGAAGCGTTGGCGTTGTAGGAGCACTTGATGAATAATTGATGTGATTTGGAGATGAATCCTCCTCCTTTTATAGACTTTAGCCTCTGAATTTGTCTCCTATTTCTTTGGAACGGATCATGGATTTTCCAAATTTTATCGCGAAGTGGCGCGTCAAAGCGTTATCCGTTTTGACCTAGCGCAAAGCGAATCGTCGCCATCGATCGTGATGCCTCTCATCGATCGGCCCGATGGCGATCGATGATGCATCTCATCGATCAGCGATAACGATCGGCCTTCAATGGCGTGATCATGCTACGGCCACTTCCCTGCAGTAAGAGATTAGCTCGGAAAATGATAAATACGACGGTTTCTAACCGTCCGATCTCGACCTAGACCTTCCACAGGAAGTCTTAGTCGAATCGTCGCCTACGGTCGTCCCCGTAAAGAGGACACGACCTTACAATCTCTCACTCACACGAGCTTACCTCGATAGTAGCTCTCGCTTCCGGCCTTCCACTCGATTCCTTCGGCTCCCTCTGAATTCACTCAAGTGTCGCCCGACCACCACGGCTTCCTCCGGGTGTCGCTAGCCTTCAGCTCCAGCTTTAGTACTTTTCTGCACACTTGATTTAGCTCGTGAGATAATAATATAAACTTAACTTTGTGTCTTTGCCATAATCAAAACACAGGTTCGATTATCTAGTGCCCCTGCACCAACAGATACGGCCGGCTAGAGGGCGGTGAATAGCCCTCTTCCGATGGATGTCAGAATTCTCTCGTTCGTTTGCTCGTCTACACAATCGTTAGCGCAAGCGGAAGCATAAACAATAAAGACAAAGCAATAAATGAAAATACAAATGCTAACAAAGAATGTAACGTGGTTCACGGCTACGCCGCTAATCCACAATCCCGATTCGTCCGAGGTGAATCACTCCTCCAAAGCCAATCACTATTTGTCTCTCCTTTGCACCAAGCAAGGTGGAGGTAACCTTTACAATCAAGATCACTCTTCTTACAATAATAATGGAGTAAAAACAAGTAAGAAGAGTTTAGAGCTTGTGGGGCACTAGGAAGATCACTTAGAGCATAAGCATTAGCCTCTCAAAGGCTCACACCCTCTCTTTTTATAGAGAGGGCTGATTTCTTCCCGTTGGCCGCCACCAGTCGACTGCTGCCCTTGACAGTCGACTGCCGTCACTACAACGGCCTCCGAACACGTTAGATCTCGACCGTTGTAGTCCAACGGAACTCTTAGCGATCATGATTTGGACCTCACCGGTCGGCCGGTACGCCTCCGTGTCGGCCCGGTGGCTACGGCGGTTAATGCCGCGATATCCTCTGGCAGTCGACTGTCATTCTATGGCAGTCGACTGCTGGGCATAAACCCATCAGTCGGATACCAGTCGAACTCACTCGACTCAGAGCATTCGACTTCCATGACATGGCAGTCGACTAGTGTCGGGAAAACCCATCCGACACTTGGCCAAATGGCCAAGTTTCACCTAAGAGCTACCCCTCCCCGGGTTACAATCGCTCACTCTCATCTCTCGGAGTCCCTCGCCTTCGAAGTTCTCTTCGTTCTCGGCCACGTCCCTCGGCAGCATCAGGCGCACGACTCTGCAATGCTCCTTCGCGTCTCTTGCCTCGAAGTCTACTTCCTCCGGCTTCACTCCAAGCTTCTTGTCCGACGGTCCCTCGGATGCTCCAAGCGCAAGGCTTCCGCAAAGCTATCCTTCACCGACTCAAGGCACGAGTCATGAGATGTGAAACTCGCCACGGCTCCATGTGCAAATTACTAAGTCCTGCACGACTTCAACGCACATATCAAATCAACATAACACACTAACTTAAACCCTTTGCCACACCATCAAAACCATATTACGGCAAGAGATTGCCCTCACAATCTCCCCCTTTTTGATGTGTGACAATCCGTTTAAGTTAGGTAAAAACATTTGATATAAATTTTAAAAGAAAGAAAGCATGTAAACATAAACATGATATAGCAACATGCAACTCCCCCTTAATCCATGAAACTCCCCCTTAATTTCTCCCCCTATCATAATTAACTTAAACATAGTCATTTCTCCCCCTTTGACACCATCAAAAAAATTATCACTAAGTTAAAAGCACATGACATCAAGTCTAATAGAAAGAAAATACCACAAGTTGATTTATAATCAGAATTCAGCCTTTACTGGTCTGATATTCAGGTCATCAATCGATCGTTGACTACCGATCGATCGCATGTCAGATTCTAGATTTCGATTTGGGTGAATTTCAGAAATGCATTAAAAATTCCAGAAAATTTGAAAAATCATGAAATTTGGGGAACACATTTCTTTTAAGATATCTATCAGTAAAAAATATGTTTTCATGAAAAATCATTATATTTCCACGTATTTGCCAAAAATCCAAAAGCTTTAAAAACTACTAGGTTTTTGATCATACGAGTATCCATTTTAACACCTAGTATTGCATCCAATTGTTTCAAAACATGAATACATGTATTTTAAAGTATGAAATTGTTTTGAAAACATATGAAATATCCAACCATGATCTTTGGGCAATATGTCTATGAATTAAACATAAGCCTTCCCCATGATTGGTCTATTATTGATATTTTGATACTTTAAATGACCATCTAAATGCCATAGGCATTAGTGGACATTTGTATCATCCTAACATCTCACTCATGCTATGTTTTCAATCAAGGTAGCCTATGGTGAGTGTGAGATGCATCCTAGGGGGTATTTGTGTATACTTAACCAATATATTCATGCAATTCTATCAAGGTTAAGTATCAACCTAATAATCCTCATGATCATAAAGGCATATATGAATGAATTCTACATTATGATCATGAAACTCATGTATTCATCAAATAATAGTCATGCATTAGGTATTATATGATGATAATAAACAAAGTATCACCTAAAGCATGATTCAACCCTATTTCCCATGATTATGTGCCAAATATCAATAGCATAAATCATGATTGCTAACATACATAGCAATTACATTAATCATCATGATTTAAGCATTATTATCTATTTATGGGCACGTTATCATCACCCAACACTATTTAAAAATGTTTTCCCGCCATCCTAAGTCAACCAAGATATGATATAGGTCAATTGCATATGGTTGACTACTCTAGAGTTATCCTAACCCTTAAGAATGGATTTTGGAACCCAAAATAAGTTCTTTCCTATTGGGTTCACTAAGTATTCCTTGGGGATCCATTTCCTAGCTATTACTTTCTTCTTATCTTGTCCCCTAGCAATTAGGCATTTGTAGGCCTTTTCATTTTTCTTTTCCTTATAACCTAGGACTTTTTTATTGAAGTTAGCTCTTTGGCTCCCTATAATCATGTTCAATGTGTTGGAGCCAATTGTAAATTTTTCTAGGGCTTTTGTTAAATAATCTACCTTTCCCTTAATGCCCTATTTTCATCCATGCACGCATCACTAATATTAAATGACATATAGTTATCATGTGAGCATGCTTCATCATGGCAAGAAGAATTATTTTCATTGAAGCATGCATTTTCTAGCTTATGCTCTAAATCCTTAATTTGAACAAGCATGCTTTTATTTTTATTTTTCATTCCAAATATGTCCTTAGTTAAACTAGAAATTATGGAAACTATTTTCTTAGGAGAGGCTTTCGTTACCATAGTTTCCATATCCTCTTCTTCTTCGGATGATGAGGATGTAGAAGCTCCCCCTTCATTTGAGCTCTCCCCACTTGAGCTTGATCCTTCATTTTCGGATGATGAGCAATCCAAGTCATCAAAGGCCATCAAGGCCAAATTGGTGACAAAGGCATTCTCCACATCCGATGATGATGAGGAGGATGAGGATGGGTCATCCCAAGTCCTTGCCTTTAGAGCTTTGGTCTTCCACTTTTCTTTTGTCTTCTTCTCCTCTTCCTTCTTTTTCTTGCTCCCCTTTTTCTTCTTCTTTTCTTCTTTCTTTTTCCTCTCTTCCTTGCTCTTGTTTAAGAGAGGACAATTGTCCCTTATGTGCCCCTCTCCTTGGCAATTGTAGCATATGACCTTCCCCCTTGGTCTTCTATTTCTATCATGAGATTTATCAAATCTAAAATTCTTAAATGCACGTCTTACCTTCCTTACCATATAGGCTTCTTCAGTGCTATCCATGGAGGAGGAGGAAGACGCTTCGTCATCGGAGGAGGAGGGGATTTCCATCTTCTTCTTCCCCTTGTTCGCTATCAAAGCTACTCCTCTTGAGGGTTGAATTCTAGACTCTTCTTGTATTCCTTCAAGCCTAGTTTCATGGAGCTCCATCGTTGAGAAAAATTCCTCCAAGGTACTTACTTCCAAGTTCTTGGAGATGTAAAATGAGTCCACCATGGAGCTCCATGTTGAGGACCGGGGAAAGGCATCTATGGCCTTCATTACCATATCCCGGTTGGAGAGCTTTTCTCCTACACTTGTTAGCCCAATTAATATTTCTTTAAATCTAGAATGTAGGGAAGTTACCTTTTCTCCCTTTTCTAATTTGATGTTTGAGAGTTGGGAGCGGAGGAGGTCTCTCCTAGCTAGCTTGGCCTCGGATGTGCCTTCATGGAGTTCTACAAGCTTTTCCCACATCTCTTTGGTGCTAGCACATTCTCCGATCCAGTTGATCTCTTGTTGAGGGAGCACATTGAGAAGATGATGTTTTGCCTTTGAGTTTGCAAGGTGTTACTCTCTTTGCTTCTTAGTCCAACGTGATTTTTCAATTGGTTCACCCCTTTCATCCCTAGGCAACTTGAAACCATTTTCCATTATAAGCATAATATCAAAATCAGTCTCGAAGAATACCTCCATTCTCTTTTTCCACCAAGAGAATTCGCCGTCAAACTTCGGAGGATGGATGTTGGAGCCGGCCATTTTGAAAGTTGCTTGTTGTAGCGGTTAGTCCTCGACAAGATTTCCTCAGCTCTGATACCACTTGTAGGAGATCGATACGGCCGGCTAGAGGGGGGTGAATAGCCCTCTTCCGATGGATGTCGGAATTCTCTCGTCCGTTTGCTCGTCTACACAATCGTTGGCGCAAGCGGAAGCATAAACAATAAAGACAAAGCAATAAATGAAAATACAAACGCTAACAAAGAATGTAACGTGGTTTACGGCTACGCCGCTAATCCACGATCCTGATTCGTCCGAGGTGAATCACTCCTCCAAAGCCAATCACTATTGGTCTCTCCTTTGCACCAAGCTAGGTGGAGGTAACCTTTACAATCAAGATCACTCTTCTTACAATAATAATGGAGTAAAAACAAGTAAGAAGAGTTTAGAGCTTGTGGGGCACTAGGAAGATCACTTAGAGCATAAGCATTAGCCTCTCAAAGGCTCACACCCTCTCTTTTTATAGAGAGGGCTGATTTCTTCTCGTTGGCTGCCACCAGTCGACTGCTGCCCTTGGCAGTCGACTGTCGTCACTACAACGACCTCCAAACACGTCGGATCCTGACCGTTGTAGTCCAACGGAACTCTTGGCGATCATCACCGGACCTCACCACCGATTCGCCTCGTAGTCGACCGCCCATCGGCTACGGCGGTTCTATTCACGCGATATCCTCCGGCGATCATTGTCATTCCATGGCGATCATTGCTGGCATAAACCCCATCGATCGGATACCGAACTCACTCGACTCGGAAGCGATCGCCATGACATGGCAATGATCGTGTCGAAAACCCATCCGACACTTGGCCAAATGGCCAAGTTTCACCTAAGAGCTACCCCTCCCCGGGTTACAATCGCTCACTCTCATCTCTCGGAGTCCCTCGCCTTCGAAGTTCTCTTCGTTCTCAGCCACGTCCCTCGGCAGCATCAGGCGCACGACTCTGCAATGCTCCTTTGCGTCTCTTGCCTCGAAGTTTACTTCCTCCGGCTTCACTCCAAGCTTCTCGTTCGGCGGTCCCTCGGATGCTCCAAGCGCACGGCTTCCGCAAAGCTATCCTTCACCGACTCAAGGCACGAGTCATGAGATGTGAAACTCGCCACGGCTCCATGTGCGAATTACTAAGTCCTGCACGACTTCAACGCACATATCAAATCAACATAACACACTAACTTAAACCCTTTGCCACACCATCAAAACCATATTACGGCAAGAGATTGCCCTAACAGAGAAGGGGTGAGGACCTTGGGGATGTTAATGCTTTATTCCTAAGTGCTCCCCAAGTGCCCTAAATAGTCCAAACCTCCTCTTCTTTGTTCTCATCTAAATCATATTATAAGAGGGAGGATTTTGTAAGAAGGATTATTTTCCACCTTGATTGAGCTCAAGGAGAAGTTTATTGATTGATTGTGGGAGTGATTCGCCGAATGAATGGTCCATGGACTAGTGGCAAGGGCCGTGAACAACGTTACATCGGTGTGTTTGAGTTTGCATCCTCTTTACTTTGTGTTTTGTTTTAATTGTCTTAATTAGCATTTTCCGCTGTGCTAATGATTATCTTAGACGATTAAGTGAACGATTTTCATCGAAGATCAAGAAAGCCTATTCAACCCCCCTTCTAGCCGGGCCACGATCCTCCAACAAGTGGTATCAGAGCGAGGAGATTGTTGTCGGACTCACCACCGCAACAATCAATGAAATAGCTAGCTCCAACATCCATCCGCCTAAATTTAAAGGGGACTTCACTTGGTGGAAAAAGTGAATGGAGGTATTCTTCGAGACCGATTTCAATATCATGCTTATTATGGAAAACTGTTTCGAGTTGCCTAGGGATGAAGAAGGGGAGCCATTAGAGAAGTCAAGATGGACTAAGAAACAAAGGGAGAAGCATCTTGCAAATTTGAAAGCAAAGCACCATCTATTCAATGTGCTTCCTCAACAATAAATCAACTTGATTGGTGAGTGATCTAGGGCCAAGGAGATGTGGGAGAAGCTAGTGGAGCTTCATGAAGGCACATTCGAAGCCAAGCTAGCAAGAAGGGACCTCTTCCGCTCTCAATTAAGCAATATCAAATTAGATAAGGGGGAAAAGGTATTATCACTACACTCTAGATTTAAAGAGATAATAAATGGTTTATCAAGTATAGGTGAGAAGCTCTCCAACCGAGACATGATAATGAAAGTCATAGATGTCTTCCCCCAGTCATCCAAATAGAGCTCCATGGTGGACTCCTTCTATATTTTAAAGAATCTAGAGGTAAGTACTCTAGAAGAATTTTTCTCCACCATGAAATTACATGAAACTAGACTTGAAGGCATAATTAAAGAACCAAACACAAAGTCAAGGGGAGTAGCGCTTATGGCCAACAAAGGAAAGAAGAAGGAGACTCCACCCTCCTCATCGGATGAAGAATCTTTCTCATCAATGAATAGCAATGAAGAGGCCTACATGGTAAGAAAGGTGAGACATGCATTAAAAAATTTTAAGTTTAACAAGTCTCATGATAGGAGAAGGAGGAAGATTATATGTTACAATTGGCAAGGAGAGGGACACATGAGAGATGAATGCCCTCTCTTGAACAAGAGCAAGGATGAAAGGAAGAAGAATGACAAGAAGAAGGAAGGGAAGAAGAAGGAAGGGAAGAAGAAGGAAGTGAAGAAATTGAAGATAAAGGAAAGGGTAAAATGCAAAACTTGAAGGCCACATGGGATGATCCATCATCATCGGAGGAAGAAGGATTCACAAGCCTCACACTCATGGGGATAGATGACTTGGACTCCACCTCCTCCGAGCAAGAAGAAGGAAATGAGAAGAGTCGTATTAGCACTCGCCCACTATAGACGGTGGTTGTGTGATGTGCAGTTGTCCTATGTGCGGAGCTCGTCTACTCATGGGTAGTGACGGAGCGACTAGCAGCAGGGACCCCCATAGAGTAGTTAGCTCTTTACGCTTATATGCTAATCATTCATACTACCCAACTCGGCCAATCGAGAGTAGTGGTAGTTAGAGTCGGGCTAGTCGTCATATTGTGCCACCCAGGCCATACTGTGGTGGTGGTTGGATGGGTCAGCAGACATGGCCATGCATATGCATTGCTAATATATATATATGTATGCATGTATTCGATATATGTTTTAAATATGCCTATGAGATGTTGCATTTGTTTGCTGCATATGTTTGTACATCATGATACATGTCATTTGCATATTATATACTGCTGTGTGTTGAGCATGATATATGTGTTGGTCCAGACTGTTGTATGCATTTGATTAACATCATGTCATAGTGTAGTATTGGCAGGGTATTTATTACATGTGATTATATACTATTCATATGTTTGAGTGTTGGTCAGATATGGGATTAATCTTGTATGTTATATGGGTTATGTTATTGTATACCTGTTCAGGATGATATATCTTATGGTGTTACAGACCATCAGGTATGTTAGTACATTACTTCATGTTTAGTTGATCAGTTTAGTATATGCATTGAGTATGACTATACTATGGTTACTTGTTAGTACATTTAGGATTGTATGTCTATTGGACTCATTATGTATACCTGTAGATCTTCACATGTATACTTGTAGATCTTTATATCCCTATATGTTGTTCAAGCACTATCTATATATTACCCTTGAGTTTATACTCACCACTACGGACCCTGGTATTCCTGTCGCCCAGGTAACAGGTAGAAGATTCCTTGGATGTTCAGAGCTTCGCCAGCTGATCCCATCTCACACCGAATGCCTGGATATTATTTCCGTATTGTACTCTTGTGGATTATTGTTTTGGGATTTCATCCTATATCATTTCCATATTTGTGGTTACAGATGTGTTGTATGTATTTGACTTTTGATGTGGTTTCTATTATGATTCTTGTTGTGTCAAAGTCACTCCGGAGTGTATAGTTAAGTCTTTGTATCTTTTGTTAGTATATTCCGCTATGCTTTATGGATTATGTCCATATATATATGTTATGTGATTATGGCCGATAGGCTTTATGTATATCAGGGAATTGTATCACGTATAGGGGAGATGTTGTCCGATTATTTTCGGCTCGACATACTCTTTGGGCGTGACAATTTTATTGGTATCAGAGCCCTAGGTTGCGAAGTTCACTTTTAGGATTTTATTTCATTAGGACATTGAGTTTTGCTTTACTCGGTTTTGGTTTTGTGAGTTTTGGGATCTAGCAGTTGCAGACATCTTCGAGATACAAGGTTTAAGGTATATTTACTATTACTATATATCCTTCTGTTGGCTATGCATTTAGTGCTTATAACAGGGATGACTTATAGTGTGTAGTCATTATTCATAACCATGGTTTTGTTGGGATGTATATTGAAAAGTCTATCTTTTTTATGAACATCTTTATTTTTGAAATAAGAATCATATGATTATTGTTTGTATATTTATGGTTATGCATATTGTCTAATACATTACATTGGAGATAACATGGTGTGTAGTGTCACACGGGAGATCATGTTATCAATTCCTTGTAAAGTATAAGTAAAGGCTCACAACTGATATGGTTTTGGACAAACCATTGGTATGGTTGTAGTGTGATTTGGTATTGGTTTGTCTTGACAATAGAATTACATTAGTACACTTTGTGTGTATTGAGCAGAACCGACTTAGAGGTGATTCAATTTATTGCTGACTACATAATTGAATCGTACATAGGATATTATGGTGTACATGCTCTTAATCCCGATATAATAATGGGTACATGTACTTAGTATTTATTTCTTTGATTTACCAATAGGCGAGATTTATAGATTAAATTGATAGGCTTGGTAAGTTGGGAAATAATATTATTTACATGGTGTGTCATTGATTATAAGAGGAAACCGTGTCCTATATATTAGGATGATGATATCCTCTTGAGGAGCTCATAAGGATCATCATGTAAACCCTGCAGGTGGACTTGGTCCGACATGATGATGAGGTTGAGTGGTACTACTCATGGAGTTAGATGTTGATTAATTAATTATCAGTAAATTATTTAATTGACGGACATTCGAGATCTTAAACACGGGGAGATATTTGTACAATTAATATATGGAGCCCATATTTATTTATGACGGTTGGTGAGGTAGATCAATGATAATGCTCTAGTGGAATGAATTATCATTAATGGATCGGACTTTATGTGGGCTAGATCCATTGGGTAGCCAAGATCCAACTCCTCCTCATGGTCCCTATTGTAGCCTATTTAAAAACTCATGAAAGCCTAGATCCGACAATGGAAAATGAAACCCTAGATCCGACGGTAGAGATTTAATCTCTAGATTCGACGGTGGAGATTGAAAGGAGGCTTAAGCCTAACTCTATAAAAGGAGGGATAAGGGCTTGGGCATGGATAATCTTTTGGTGATTAGGTTTTGAGTTGGCTTGGGCGGCAATGGTGAGGCTAGGATTTTGCATCCTTAGGTCGGTGGCAAGGAATTAGGGTTTAGACTCCTATTCTTCCTTTTGGCCGGCACCTCTCTCAACTTGTCCAAGGGTCGGCGGCTAAAATTAGGGATTGGCTTCTTCTCATCCTTTTCTCTTGGCCGACACATTCTCTTCTTCTCCAAGGGCCGGCAACATAAAGGGTTGAGGGTGATCCTTTTCTCTTGGCTGGCAACATCTTCTTCCTCTCCTTGGTAGGCAGCAACAACCTAGCTTGGAGCTTGGTGGTCGGCACTAGATAGGAGAAGAAGGGTTCGAGTATTCTTCCTTTTGTTCGGAGCGAGCAAGGAAAGGAAGATCGTGATCTAGGAGGCTTCAACTCTTGGAGGATCGTTGCCCACACAACGTCCAAGAGGAGGATAGGACATACAATAGAAGACCAAAAGGTAAACAAGAGGTATAATTCTTGTTTTGGTTTCCTTCTATTTCTTTGTATTATGTATGTAATTGCATGTGGCTAATTTACTTGGACTCCGAAGATAAACACAAAAACCGGCGATCCGTACATCATCTATTCTGCGAGTAGTTGAGGAAAAGAGTTAGGTTGCTTGAACAACTAGTTTGTTCAAGAGACCGCTCTAATCGAATAGCACTATGATGGATCGGTTGCTTGAGTAATCCGTCATCATCTTGGATTAATTTTAATCCAGGGACGTAGATGGGATCGCTTTGCACAAGCAACCAAGTTGAAACGGGAAGAGAAGCTTCGACCTTTAGGTTTGAGTTGACCACGGGAACAACATGTTGAGATTATTAGACATGTACCTGGTATCGAAAAGGTGAATTACCTTTAAGAGCCGATTGATAACGAATCGAAAAGCAGGGATTAGGATGTCACATTTCTTGTGGAGATCAAAGATTACAGTCTTAGGGATCTTCACTAACTGTGCTAGTCATATCATTACCTGTGGGGTAATTAACAGACTTGTATACTATTGTTGATACAGATAACGAAGGATTAGTAAATGATGTTTCACAGGGATTTTGACCCCTGAGATTATCGTGCTAGGTTGTATAACTTTGAAGGTACTTTTGAGGACTTAACTTGTGTTATATAAAGAAAGTAGTGTTAGTTGTATATCATTATCGGAATCAATCCCGTATTTGGTGGAAGATGTAGGAAATAACACATCACTTGGTTATGGTGTAGTGATGTTGTGAGAGAGTATTTTCCCACGTCATCTTCTTTGACTCATTGTCAGGGAATTTTTGAGTTTTAGGTTGGGTGATCGTTTAGTAATGAAGGTACCATGCAAATTCGTTAGATTTGCGAGAGTTACAACCACCTAATAGCTTGAGAATGTGATTGACATGTCTTAAGCCACCCATAGTTTATTTGCTGATATTTTGATTAGGATGTTTGGATCTCCTACCAGATCCTACCGGAAGTCCTTAGACCGAGTCATGTGTATAGAAATGACTCCGTAGCAAGTGTTTTAAGAGTTGGAGATTTGATAAGCATACATTGCAAGTCAAATTATTGGAATCCGAAGTCTCCAAATGTTGGATAAAAGGAGCAAGATTAAAGTCATGAGTCATGAGCTACTATTGGAGAGTTTTCCGACCAAAGAAGACCAACTTCATATCGACAACATCTTCTCATGTTTATCAGCGAACTCAGAAGAAAGACTTCAAAAGGATTATGTGTGTATAGTGTGGGTCACGAGGACACACAGAGTCAGATTATCCGATGGATTATTTTATCTGCTTCTACTATAAGTAGCCTGTATCTACGAGGAGAGTATGTACTTTGAAGACTCAGTTGAAGACTATGGATGATGCTTTCAAGACGACGATCCACAATCTCGAAAGTGGAGTTCCTAGATGTTTCCCGCCAGGGGAAGCGTGTTACTTAGCAGTATCAGCAGAAGATATCTCAGAAGACTCAGACATCCAGATGACAATTGTTACTTTGAAGATATCTCAGAAGACTCAGAAATCTAGACGACAACTGTTACTTTCTCAAGCGTGGTTATGCTTTGTACAGAGGAGAGCTTATACAACGATGGTCGTATCTATTATGCATTCTTCAGTGGCAGCTATACTATTTGCCGAGTTAGAGCGTGCTACGATGTTGGCAGTTCTTTAGTACCTTACAGCCGATTGTATACTCTCTGCCAGTACAACAGTGTTTACCATCTTCATTGCAGCCGTTTCAGTTGGTACCTCAGTTTCAGCAGCTGATTTTTGTTCCTCCATGGTAGTCCTTTGCACCTACATGAGCTCAACCATCAAGAACAGATGTTGGGCGAGTTTACATGATTACTTGAGAAGAGGTATAGAAGACTGAAGAATTAGTCATTCGGGGTATTACTTTAGGTTACTCTATTTTCTGGTATCGAGAGATACTGGTAGTTTACAAGTATCTTTATCTAGAACGTTCTTAGATAGGATTAGAAGGGGTCCTATCGACTTATGGGTTGGTAATTTTCTTTCTCTACCGTCAGGTGAGATGTTGATCAACAACCAAGAAGTCAAGGATGCCCTTAGATTTAGATGGACATACCTTCGCTGTAGACATATCCTTACGGATGGTTAAATTTATGAAATGACAGTGTACTATGTCTCTCGGATGTGCATATAATCCGAGGGTATTCGAATGTATTTTCGGATGAACTCCTAGGCTTACCACTGGATAGGCAAGTGGAATATGTGATTGGGGGTGATTTCGAGAATAGTTTCGACATTGAAGACCTCATATTGGAAGATGATTTTATTGGTGATAGTGTTGCTAACACTGTGAGAATTGGAAGAATGTAAGTTGTGATTTATCTGTCCCAGTGTTTCTTATTGAGAAGATTCGGAACTCTTGGTTAAAAGAGAGATGAACTTTGGAGGTTATGCATTGATTACCGATGATTGGAATGCAGTAGTTGAGAATGAATATCCTTCATTATGGACAGATGATCTGTTTAGATAAGTTAAAGGACACCTGTGTATACTCTAGGGTTGATTATGACTGGTGTATTGATATTTTTGTGACTTGGTGTCATACAATTATAATTATTGGTGTAATGATTGATATATCATCAGCGTAGAGTAAAAGGATGCAGGTGCGTAGAAGACGACATTTCATACTTGGTATGAATTTTAGGATATGTTGATAATGATGTTAGACTTATCAACGATTTAGTCATCCAGGGACTTGAGGAATCGAATAGTATGGAAGCGATTGGACCAGTAGGTGGATGTCATTTTAGACGAGATGGTATAGGATATATTCACAATCTTAAGGGAAATTATGGTTTCCCTAGATTGATTTGGTGTTTACCATAGATAGGGATAGGTTGCTCCAGACTTACTATACTGCTGACTTATTGGACCAAGAAGGTGATGGAAATCACTTGGTCAAAAGCTTTGAAGCTAGGTTTCAGGGCCTAGACAGTGGCTAACTTTTGCATAAGGGTTAGTTAGTCCTTCCGTTGTGGATGGAAGGGTACTACACACAAATGCATCATTTCAGGGATTGGAGCGATTTCGATGCAGCTGATTGAGATGTATTATATGAGTACGCCAGTTGGGGAACTACGAGATGAGTTGTCATACATATGACAGAGACTTAGCAATTATTATCTTGTTTAGTAAAGGTATAGAGCAGGAGTGCTCATGGAGTTTTGACTAGCTATTGGGTAGCTACTATAGAGTTGTCGGAACACCGATAGTTGCGACAAGGGAGGTTGGTCAGTATAGTCTCCCAATCACTTACAGTACGTGTGGTGGAGTAAATTTTGGAACAGTTGATTCGTTTCTCTTGTGAGAAAGCAATTATCCGTCTCCGAGGAGAATAATGGATTATAGAGTTGTATTTCGATTTAGGAAGATTTGTTTTAGGAGACTCTTCATTCGAGATTGGTGATTTATTCGGAGTGGATTTGAAAATATTGAGTGATGGAACGTTCTTGGTGGTAGAACGACATGTGGAACATGGTTGAGTTCGTAGCTTGATGTTGGTGTGCCAACATGTAAAGGTGGAACATTAGTGACCAGTAGGGTTATGTACCGAGATAGATGTTGGACTTTCCAAGCCATAAAAACCGTTTTTTGCATTGCGAAAACCCCGGAAGTCCTACCACAGATCCGTGCGAAGATATATTAAAATAAAACATGTATGTGCTAAGTAAACTTAGATTTACCTTAGATCTAGAAGTTGAGAGTATTACCCTCGTAGCGACGCCCTTCGCTTATCCCGCTCATCCAAATGTTTCGCCGGAACTCAAGAGTGTCAAGTGAACACTCCTCTATTGGTATCCACACAGACAAATGGTGGAGAAAAATACCTTAGAGTGTGCTAGCACCCTTTAGGAATTTCGACAAGATGAGGGATGGAAGAGCTTGAGAAGGTGATCCAAGGAAGAAGATGAAGTTGGAGAGTAACTCACAAAATGAATTCACCCATGATGAATAGTGGCTGGCCACTTCAAGTTGGGGGGTTACTTGCATGCATGTAACTCCAAGAGGCAATGGCTCTTGGTCTCCCTCATGAGATGGCACCACATGATAAGTCCATGATGATGTGGAGCATCATCATTGGCCAGCCATGCCAAGTCATCACCATGACATGGCATTTGGTCAAGTCAAACTTGACCTTTCATCTTCCCTCTCAAGTCAAGTCAAACTTGATCTCTTTTCTCCCATGGTTGATCAAATCCAACCATTTGATTCAAGTCAATTTAATTTAATGAATCTCTATTCAATAATTTAAATTGATTTGATGAATCAAATCTAAATTAGACTCATTCAACACTTGAATCAAATTGAGTCCAACTCAATTAGTCTAATTTGGATTACTCTTAATCCAATTTGGTTAATCCAATGAACCAAACCCTCATGGTTCATCATATGAACATAATCTCTATCTAATTTCCCTTTGTGTGTGACCCTATAGGTTCTTGTAACGTTGGCAATATCCCTAAACCGATTTATGAACATAAGCAATGAGCGGTATCTAGCAACACATCATTGCTACCCAAGTTACAAGAATGTTGAGCTCCAACATCACCTTTGTGACTACTAATTGTGACTCTCACAATATGTGACAATGTCCCTCTATCCTTGACATCTAGATTGACAAATTGAGGCATAGACCGTGTCATCCTCGGTACAATCTATATCTTGAACTCCAAGTAGACTCACTCTAATCAAATGAGCTCAATATCTCATATTGACTCATTTGGGCATGGCCATGCACTTCGTGGTCTCACTCTATCAAGAATAACGATGTCTCTCCCATCATATAGGAGGGATAGATCCCATCTACATCACTCACATCCCTACGCATAATTTGTCACATACCCAGTAATCGCCTTTATAGTCCACCCATTTACGGGTGACGTTTGACGAAGTCAAAGTATGCAACTCCTTATGTAGGGAACCATGGTGACTTCAGGTCTAAGGACTAATAGTCATACTAATAGACACGTGAAAAAGTATATGACACTCATATAACGATTCATGATACTTTCTCATGGTGGGTCATTCAGTATACATTCTCCAATGCATACCCATGTGTCAACTTGATATCTCATATCCATGACTTGTGAGATCAAGTCATCGTGTTGACCTACATGCTAGTCTCTATGCATTAACATTGTCCTTGAATGTTAATACTTGACTAGGAATGATTAAGAGTAGTGTTTTCTATATCATCTCATTATCGATTCAACCAATTGATTGATATAGATAAGAACCTACTACTCAAGGACATTATTATATTTAGTTATTTATCACCCATACAAATAAATATAATAACCATGCCTTTATAAATAGGAATATGATACAATAAAGTCCATACAACAATCATCACATGATTGACTCTAGGGCTTTCACTAACAATCTCCCACTAGCACTAGTGCCAATCACCGTAGTATCTAATACCCAATGAACTAGTGTGACAATCATGCTTTTTCTGTGCCAAAGCCTTGGTCAAGGGATCTGCGATGTTAGCCTCTGTGGGTACTCTTCAAATCTTCACATCTCCTCTATCGATAATCTCTCGAATGAGATGGAAGCGTCGTAGTATGTGTTTGGTCTGCTGGTGTGAGCGAGGTTCCTTAGCCTGTGCAATCGCTCCATTGTTGTCACAATAGAGCTTTATGAGATCTGCTATGCTAGGAACCACCCCAAGCTCAGTAATGAACTTACGGATCCAAACTGCCTCCTTTGATGCCTCAGATGCAGCAACATACTCGGCTTCTATTGTAGAATCAGCAATTGTGTCCTACTTCGAACTCTTCCAGCTCACAGCGCCACCAATCAAGCAAAACACGAACCCTGACTGCGATCTATAATCATCCTGGTCAGTTTGGAAGCTGGCATCGTTGTAACCCTTTACATCTAGCTCCTTATCGCCTCTAAATATCAAGAAATATTCTTTAGTCCTTCTCAAGTACTTAAGAATATTCTTGACTGCTATCCAGTGACGCTCACCTGGATTTGACTGGTATCTACTCGTCATGCTCAAAGCATACGAGATATCAGGACAAGTACACAGAATGGCGTACATGATAGATCCTATAGCTGATGCGTAAGGGATCTTATCCATGCGGTCTCTCTCCTCTCTAGAAGAGAGACTTTGAGTCTTCGAAAGACTCACACCATGTGACATTGGCAGAAGTCCCTTCTTGGAATTCTGCATGGCAAATCGTAGTAATACCGTGTCAATGTATGTACTCTGACTTAGGCCAAGCAATCTCTTAGATCTATCTCTATAGATCTTGATGCCTAGAATACAGGCTGCTTCACCTAAGTCCTTCATTAAGAAGCACGTCGCCAGCCAAGTCTTCACAGACTGTAGTGAAGGGATGTCATTCCCAATGAGTAGTATGTCATCCACATACAATACAAAGAAGACAATTGTGTTCCCATTAACTCTCTTGTAGACACAGGGTTCATCTTCATTCTTGATGAAACCAAATTGTTTGATCGCATCATCGAATCGAAGATTCCAGCTCTAAGAGGCTTGCTTTATCCCATAAATGGACCTTTGCAGCTTGCATACTTTCCCAGTATGCTATGGATCTTCAAAACTCTCAGGTTGTGTCATGTACACATCCTCGAGTAAGTTTCCATTCAGAAATGCAGTTTTGACATCCATCTGCTAGATCTCATAAACGTGGTATGCTGCAATACCAAGCAAGATCCGAATCGACTTAAACATCGCCACTGGAGAAAAGGTTTCATCATAGTCAATACCAAGAATTTGCTTGGAACCTTTAGCCACCAATCGACCCTTATAGGTATGCATAAGTCCATCCATGTCAGTATTTCTCCTAAAGACGCACTTACACCCAATGGGTCTGACCCCTTCAGGTGGATCAACCTAAGTCCATACTTAGTTGGTGTACATGGATTCCATCTCGGATCTCATGGCCTATAGCCATTTCTCAGAATCTGGGCTCATCACAACTTCTTAATAGGAGGTAGGCTCATTCTCAATGAGCATAATGTCATCATGGTCAGACAAGAGAAATGAGTATCTCTCAGACTGACGATGTACCCTATCAGACCTGCAAAGAGGTAGGTCTACCTGAACAGGTGGTTGTTCCACAACTCTTTGTGCAACAACCTCATCACCCACAACACTTTGTGGTTCCTGTTTAACCTCCATCAAGGCCTCAGTGCTATGTTCCTTATCTTGAATTTCTTCAAGATTGAACGTACTCCCGCTAGTTTTTCTAGAAATAAAATTCATTTCTAGAAAAACTCCAGTCTTTGCCACAAACACTTTGTGCTGATTGGGAATGTAGAAGTAATATCCCTTCGTGTCCTTGGGATACCCAACAAAATAGCACCTATCAGATTTGGGTCCCAGTTTGTCTGAGACTTGACGTCGAACGTAAGCCTCACAACACCAAATCCTCATGAAAGACATCTTGGGATTTCTCCCTGTCCATATCGTATATGGTGTCTTTATCACAACCTTAGATGGTACACGATTAAGGGTAAAGGTTGCTATGTCTAGAGCATATCCCCAAAAGGATATAGGAAGATCTGTGTGACTCATCAAAGATCGTACCATATCTAATAGGGTACGATTCCTCCTTTTGGATACACCATTCCACTATGGTGTTCCAGGAGGAGTGAGTTGGGATAGAATCCCACACTCAGCTAGATAGTCACGAAACTTATGGCTAAGCTATTCACCACCTCGATCTGATCGAAGTATCTTAATACTCTTGCCAAGGTGGTTTTGTACTTCATTCTTGAATTTTTTGAACTTTTCAAAGGATTCTGATTTATGTGTCATGAGATACACATAACCATATCTATTGAAGTCATTAGTAAATGTAATGAAGTACCTGTAACCGCCTCTAGCAGCAACATTGAAAGGGCCACATACATCACTATGTATAAGTCCTAACAAGTTCGTTGCTCTTTCGCTGTGTCCACTAAAGGGAGTCTTGGTCATCATGCCTAAAAGGAAAAACTCGCATGTCTCATGTGATTCAAAATCAAATGAGTCTAGCAACCCAACCTTATGGAGATGAGAAAAGTGACTCTCATTTATGTGACCTAAGCGACAATGCCAGAGATAGGTTTGGTTCAACTCATTTGACTTGAACCTTTTGGTACTTATGTTATAGATAGGGCTCTCTAAGTCTAGAAAGTAGAGTCCGTTCATTAGAGGTGAACTACAATAAAACATATCATTTAAATAAACTGAACAACATTTGTTCTTTATTATAAATGTAAATCCTTTCTTGTCGAAACAAGAAACCAAAATTATGTTCTTAGTTAAAGCAGACACATAACAACATTCATCTAATTCTAGTACAAGCCCAGAGGGCAGAGATAGATCATAAGTTCCTACAGCAACAACAACAACTCTTGCTCCATTGCCTACTCGTAGATCCACCTTGCCCTTTGTCAATGCCCTGCTATTTCTCAACGCCTGCACATTGGTACAAATGTGAGATGCACATCTGATATCTAATACCCATGCTGAAGAAATAGATAGATTGACTTCTATAACATTTATACCTGAAGTAGAAGTCTCACTTCTCTTCTTCTTAAGATCTTCCAGGTATGCCTTGCAGTTACCCTTCCAGTGTCCAGCTTCCTTGCAGATGAAGCAAGACCCTTCCTTGGCCACCCCTCCTTTGGGTTTCAGTTCCTTGCCTTTTCCCTTGGCTTGGGACTTTCCCTTACCTTTAGGCTTGCCCTTGCCTTTCTTCTTTTGCACCATCAAAATGGAGTCAAATTTTCCCTTCTTAAGGTTAAGCTCAGAAGTTCTCAACATGCTGAGCATCTCAGGCAATGGCTTATCAATTTCATTCATATTGTAATTCATGACAAATTGATTGTAGCTTTGTGGGAAAGACTGCAAGATCAAGTCAGTGGCCAGCTCTTGGCCAAGGGGGAATCCCAATCTCTGTAGGTTTTCTACGTACCCAATCATCTTGAGTATATAGGGACTTCATATCTCTCGTGCCTTGCTTGTCCTTGATATTGTTGACGAAGATGTTTAACCATATCATAAGCATTCATGAACTCGTGTTGCTTATGAAGCTCAGAGTTCATGGTCGTGAGAATTAGACATGACACATCTAATGCATCATCTTGATGCTTCTTGTAAGCATCTTTGTCAGCTCGCGAGGCAGTGGCAGAAGGTGCCTCCGGAATGGGCTGCTCCATGACGTACAATTTCCTTTCTTGGGTGAGAACAATTCTTAGGTTCCTCTACCAGTCCAGGAAATTTTCTCCATTGAGCTTGTCCTTCTCAAGGATAGAACGGAGAGAGAGAGTGTTCGTGTTTATCGACATAGTAATCTACAACATACAATGCAGAGAATTAATATCATATTCCTTTTTATCATTTAATTAGGCCTTTAACCAAATGATGTTCCCACTGAATTATAGGAATTTTGTAGAATCGAGTTATAGATGTGGTCAAACCACATTACTAGATTCATACAAACTACCTATAATTCTTGTGGGACAAGATCCACATCATACTAAACCTTGAGTTAGCTTTGGCTAAATCACCCAAGACTTAGTACAATCGGTGGGTAATGTTGGAGTATGGAGAATATAATCAAAGTCCCACATTGGTAAGACATGAAAAAGATCATGTGCTTATAAGATAAAAAGATATCTCCATTGACATGAGGCCTTTTGGGTGAAGCCCAAAAACAAAACCATGAGGGCTTAGGCCCAAAGTGGACAATATCATGTCATTGTGGAGATATGTGAATCTTATAGGCACCAACAATTGGTATCAGAGTCATGGTCCATGTCAAGCCATGAACCTCGAAGGAAGGAAGTTGAGCTCCCATGACCGGAATCAAGAGAACCAGACACTAGGCAGGAAGTCCAGTTGGGTCGAGAGGACCGAACAACGAGTAATTGGTCTGCCCGGTAAACTAGCATATATTCCCTAGTCCTTCTCAGACACTTCAATATATGCTTTACCGCACTCCAATGTCCCTGTCCTGGATTACTCTGATATCTGCTGACCATGCCCACGGCAAAGCAGATATCTGGTGTCATACATAGCATCGCATACATGAGGCTTCCTACCGCCGAAGCATAAGGAACCACCTTCATCTCCTCTATCTCCTCAGATGATTTAGGACACATCTCTTTAGATAAAGGTACTCCATGCCTAAAAGGTAGAAAACCTTTCTTGGAGTTTTGCATGCTAAAACGAGCAAGGATAGTGTCAATGTATGAAGCTTGAGATAAGCACAACATCCTTTTCTTATGATCCCTTATTACCTTGATCCCAAGGATGTGTCCCACTTCTCCCAAGTCCTTCATATCAAACTGTTTGGACAACCATACCCTTACGTCTGATAACACTCTGATATTGTTGCCAACTAACAAAATGTCATCTATATATAGTACAAGAAATACCACTACGTTTCTATCACATCTTTTGTATACACAAGGCTCATCCGGACTTTGAATGAATCCATATGACTGGATTACCTCATCAAAGTGGATGTTCCAAGATCTAGAAGCTTGCTTCAATCCATAAATGAACCGATTAAGCTTACACACATGATGCTCTTTGCCCTTTGCAATGAATCCCTCTGGTTGCTTCATATAGATGTTTTCCTCAAGACTTCCGTTAAGGAAAGCTGTCTTGACATCCATCTGCCAAATCTCATAATCCTCATGAGCAGCAATATATAAGAGAATCCGGATAGACTTAAGCATAGC
Source organism: Wurfbainia villosa (assembly GCA_025175895.1). Lineage (NCBI taxonomy): Eukaryota > Viridiplantae > Streptophyta > Magnoliopsida > Zingiberales > Zingiberaceae > Wurfbainia > Wurfbainia villosa. The sequence continues at coordinate 52,830,124 of CM045998.1, read as the reverse complement.
TACCAGTGAAAATGTCTCCTCATAATCGATATCGTCTTTCTGAGTATACCCTTTCACAACAAGCCTAGCTTTGAAGGTCTCAACCTTCCCGTCCACTCCTCTCTTTCTCTTGTAGATCCACTTGCATCCAATGGCTTTCACACCATTAGGTCGTTCTACTAGCTCCCAGACATGATTAGAATCCATAGATTCTATCTCTGAATTCATCGCTCTTTGCTAAGATACCCCATCTCTATCTTGGAGTGCCTCGTCATATGTCCAGGGATCAAGTTCATGTTTACCAGGGACTAAGTCTGAAGACTCTCCCAAGAACATGAATCTTACGGGTTGTCTAACAACCCTCCCACTACGACGAGGTACCTCCTGTGTATGCTCTATAACACGTGGTACAGTGACTTGTGGTATTTCCTCTTGTACCGGTGGTACTGAAGTCAGGACTTCCCCTGTCAATTCCTTAAGAACAATCCTACTTGTGGGCTTGTGATTCATCACATAGTCCTCCTCTAGAAATCTGGCATTCGTACTCACGATCACCTTTTTTTCTCTAGGACTATAGAACAAACCACCCTTTGTTCCCTTAGGGTAGCCAACAAACAAGCGTACTTTTGTACGAGATTCCAACTTACCAGCATCTCCCTTCAGCACATGTGCTGGACTACCCCAAATTCGAATATGTCTTAGACTAGGCTTTCGCCCAGTCCACAATTCTGTGGGAGTAGAGGGTACTGACTTAGGTGGAACCAAGTTCAGAATGTGTGCTGCCGTTTCCAGAGCAAACCCCCAGAAAGAATCAAGTAACTTAGAATAACTCATCATCGATCTGACCATCTCCATAAGAGTCCTATTTCTTCGCTCCGCCACACCATTCTGCTGGGGTGTGCTAGGTGCGAACAATTGGGATTGAATCCCAGCCTCTGATAAGTAACTCCTAAACTCTCCTAAGAGGTACTCGCCACCACGATCAGATCGTAGTGTCTTGATACTTTTACCTTGACAGTTCTCTACATCAACCTTGAATTCTTTGAACCTGTCAAAGCATTCAGACTTACAGCGCATCAAGTAAATGTATCCATACCTTGAATAATCGTCTATAAAAGAGACAAAGTATTTAAAGCCACCTCTAGCATGGATAGACATAGGACCGCACAAATCAGAATGAACCAATTCCAATACATCTTTGGCTCTATACCCCTTAGCCTTAAAAGGCCTCTTGGTCATCGTACCTTCCAAGCAAGACTCGCAGGTTGGGAGATCTTCCACCACTAATAAACCCAAGGGTCCATCAGCTATCAACCTTTGAATTCTACTCATGTTAATATGACCAAGTCTTAGGTGCCAAAGATATGTCTGGTTCATTTTCGAAGGTTCTTTTCTCTTATTAGACTTAGAAGATGAGTTATTCACTTCTATATGCATCGTGGGAGTTTTCGGTTCAAGAGTGTACAAATTTCCTATCAATGTACCTGAAAAGATATTCTCCCTATTCCTTTTATAACAGCTCTGTCATTAAAAGAAATAGAATATCCATCCATAAACAATTTAGAAACTGAAACTAAGTTCTTTCTAAATAAACGTACATAAAGGGAATTTTCCATAACCTAAGTTTTATTTTTCTCAAGAGATAAATAAAACTTCTCCCACTGCAATAGCCGCCACCTTCATGGCATTGACCAAGTAAATGGTAATCTCCCCTTTAGCTAGTCGTCGGGTTTCTTGGAACCCCTGCAAAGTGTTGTAGACATGATTAGTGGCTCTTGTATCTACACACCAGGTGCCGGTAGATAACACCGCTAATCATGTATCAATGACTAGTCCAAAGGATATAACTTTGTTTTGCTTTGGATTGGGACAGTCCTTCTTCCAATGTCCATCATGCTTATAAGTGAAGTACTTGCCTTTCAGCTTCTTCACTCCTCCCTGAGATCCTCCCACCACCTTTGCTCTCCCTTGTTTCTCCTTCTTCTTGCCTTTCAGCTTAGAAGTAGAAACCTTTTTGAGCAACCATGGCTTGAGGACACTCTTCGAAGAGTGCATACTTGTACTCCTTAGCAGATAAGACAATATCTAGATTCTTTTCCAATCAACATTATTTGGGTACAGTAAGTTTATTTCCTTTAGTATCATAGTAAGTGGACTGAAAGTCATTTTTTAAAATCCTAAGAATCACATAGATCATTACTGTATATTTTTAAAAAAAATTATTGATTCCTCAAACAATAAAATTTCAAAATCAACCAATACCTCAAAACACCGAGAATATTGCATGCCACGATAGTGTGTACGTATACAAATTCTACATTTGTAAGAAGAGGTTTAACTCATTAATTTTATTATCTTGTCAACCTTACTTTTTGACAAATAAAATTAATAGTTGGTTCCTCTTTGGCCCTACAAATAAAAGTAGTGACTCCGATGGGGAGGATACTTTTTATTTGCATCTAAGTGTGCACCATTACACGATACTAAGGGAATTATCTCGGATTATGTGCCTTACCGATGGGGAAGTACACACGCTCCTAAATAATTTCCTATAACCATTATTTGACCTAGTGATCCGCAAACAAACTCATCCGATAGGGAGGAAGGCACTCAGAGCCGACGCGCAAGTTTGTTGCATCACACGTCAAATTGTAATGGAGGTCGTGGGAATTAATTAAAATGTCCCTCTCCAACTTAGTAAATTCACAGTGAGGAATTTTCAAGCACACACAACATGCATATAAAACAAATCAGCAATAAATATGGAAAAAATCAGAATTTTCCCAACTATTATGGCATTGTTCTCCAATATGCGTCCCATCGTGTCGCCACCTCGTCCGCTCCACCTTTTCCCGTGCGCAAGTCACCAAAGAGATCCGAGCCAAGATAAACTATTTTAATTTACATCCATCGATCTTATACTCCACGAAGGAGTGTACAAATAATCTAGATCGAAAGTAAACTAAAATGAGTGGCTAAACAATGTCGTATTTAATTACAAAAATTAAATACTAATTTTGCCTCGTCAACCCCGAGGATTCAAATAATATACAATCACACACACATGCAATCACATACACACACATATAGTCATAATAGTTGGATCTTATGCCTGCAACCAAAAACTTATCCTACGCACATCCTACTATCATCCGGCATACACAATATATGATAAGTGCGTGAAAGTAACCGAATCCAAAACACACAAAACCGAAAACCGTGGCTCTGATACCAATTGTTGGTGCCTATAAGATTCACATATCTCCACAATGACATGATATTTTCCACTTTGGGCCTAAGCCCTCATGGTTTTATTTTTGGGCTTCACCCAAAAGGCCTCATGTCAATGGAGATATCTTTTCATCTTATAAGCATATGATCTTTTTCATGTCTTACCAATGTGGGACTTTGATTGTATTCTCCATACTCCAACAATGCCCCCCTCAAATGAAGGACCACATTGACCCCCCTCAAGCTTATCTGTCCTCCAAGGATATCATCTGCTTGATGTCCGATCCTCAACCAACCAGGACTTTCTGCCAACTGTCTGGTCCTCTTGACTAAGTTGGACTTCTTGCCAGTTGTTCGGTCCTCCGGACCCAACTGGACTTCTTGTCAGTTGTTCGGTCCTCTCGACCCAACTGGACTTCCTGCCTAGTGTTTGGTTCTCTTGATCCGGACATGGGAGCTCAACTTCCTTCGTTCGTGGTTCATGGCTTGACATGGACCATGACTCTGATACCAATTGTTGATGCATATAAGATTCACATATCTCCACAATGACATGATATTGTCCACTTTGGGCCTAAGCCCTCATGGTTTTGTTTTTGGGCTTCACCCAAAAGGCCTCATGTCAATGGAGATATCTTTTCATCTTATAAGCACATGATCTTTTTTATGTCTTACCAATGTGGGACTTTGATTGTAATCTCCATACTCCAACAGGAAACACATTACCGATTACATCTCTATGCAACTCTTGTTTATAGGATCAAGACCCACATTTACAAAAGACCTTGAGTTAGCTTTGGCTAAATCGCCCAAGATTTAGTGTAAATGTGATCTTATCCTATCTTTCCAACGGTTGGAATATGCCTATAGTTCTACTCGATCCAATTGAGTTAACTAGTTTTACTCAATCTAATTGAGCTTACTCTAACCCAAGCCATGATAGGCAGGACCAAGATTGTCCCTTCGCACCTTACCAAGATAATATGCGTTGCTCTGCTTTGGCAGATTCAACAACTACAAATGATCTAGATAGTGATGGGTATCAAGGACTTGGTAGGCATTTACGAGTTTATTCGATTAAGATCTAATCTAATCGTAATGTGTATCATATACGCATTGAGGCCTTTATTATCCTACTCTAGCATGCATCACATACATACAAGCATTATTCTACTAGCATGCATCACATATATACAAGCAAAATCATATATATATATATATATATATATATATATGATGTGGTCATGGCCCTACTACAATCTTCTCAAGCCAATGAGAAGATCGGACGGTCAACCTAGGGCTAGTTGCTTCTCCAAGTGCTTCCTTTGACCGCCATGTGTCGTCGGCACCCTTCTCGTAACTTCGTCTACAAGTGGACTTTCCACCGCTCCATTTTGTACATTACAAATATGAAACTCGAGATACATTCGAGTGTAAAACTATTTACAACTAGAATTTAAAATGAAGAGGTATGACGTGCAGGTCACATACACTATAAAACACGCACATCCACAAAAATGGCACGCATGTCGTATTATGAATTACAACACATCATCATCCAATCATATTGGGGTTCATGGGCCATGACAATCACAGAATTATACATAATTCTAAATTATGTATTTTTATAGAAAATTTCTATAACTTTTCCTTTTTTTTTCAATTTTATGAGTCACCTCTCCGTAACAGTCCCGCTAAGTAGTTTCCGGGTCCGATCGCAAGACAATGCCCCTTTCGGGGATAGGGGCAGTGCCCCTACTCACAAAATAAACTTTACGAGTGTCCCTACTACGATCTTACAGTGACTCAAGTCGCTGTCCCAAAAACCTAAAGCGAGAACTCGCCGTTTCGGAGAGTTTTTCTCGATGGTTGAAGCTTACAAGTGTCGCAACACTCGTTGCTTCGACTCTTCGAGAAAAATACCCAAAAATTCGATAAAAATAGGAAATTTACAGAAACATAAAAAAATGTAATTTTTATATCTAATACAAAAACTACAAAAAATGAAACACATACATGCTTCGAACTTGGCTCTAATACTACTGTTGGACTTTCCGAGCCACAAAAACCGCTTTTTGCGTTGCGAAAACCCCGAAAGTCCGCCCATAGATCCGTACGAAGATATATTAAAATAAAACATGTATGTGCTAAGTAAACCTAGATCTACCTTTGATCTAAAAGTTGAGAGTATTACCCTCGTAGTGACGCCCTTCGCTTATCCCGCTCGTCCAAACGTTTCACCGGAACTCAAGAGTGTCAAGTGAACACTCCTCTATTGGTATCCACATGGACAAATGGTGGAGAAAAATACCTTAGAGTGTGCTAGCACCCTTTAGGAATTTCGGCAAGATGAGGGATGGAAGAGCTTGAGAAGGTGATCCAAGGAAGAAGATGAAGTTGGAGAGTGACTGACAAAATGAATTCACCCATGATGAATAGTGGCCGACCACTTCAAGTTGGGGGGTTACATGCATGAATGTAACTCCAAGAGCCAATGGATCTTGGTCTCCCTCATGAGGTGACACCACATGATAAGTCCATGATGATGTGGAGCATCATCATTGGCTGACCATGGCAAGTCATCATCATGACATGACATTTGGTCAAGTCAAACTTGTCCTTTTATCTTCCCTCTCAAGTCAAGTCAGACTTGACATCTTATCTCCCATGGTTGATCAAATCCAACCATTTGATTCAAGTCAATTTAATTTAATGAATCTCTATTCATTAATTTAAATTGATTTGATGAATCAAATCTAAATTAGACTCATTCAACACTTGATTCAAATTGAGTCCAACTCAATTAGTCTAATTTGGATTACTCTTAATCCAATTTGGTTCATCCCATGAACCTAATCCTCATGGTTCATCATATTTACCTAATCTCCATCTAATTGCCCTTTGTGTGTGACCCTATAGGTTCTTGTAACATTGGAAATGTCCCTAAATCGATTTACGAACATAAGCAATGAGCGGTATCTAGCAACACATCATTGCTACCCAAGTTACAAGAATGTTGAGCTCCAACATCACCTTTGTGACTACTAATTATGACTCTCACAATATGTGACAATGTCCCTCTATCCTTGACATCTAGATTGACCAATTGAGGCATAGACCGTGTCATCCTCAGTACAATCTATATCTTGAACTCCAAGTAGAGTCACTCTAATCAAATTAGCTCAATATCTCATATTGACTCATTTGGGCATGGCCATGCACTTCGTGGTCTCACTCTATCAAGAATAACGATGTCTCTCCCGTTATATAGGAGGGATAGATCCCATCTACATCACTCACATCCCTCCGCATAATTTGTCACATACCCAGTAATCGCCTTTATAGTCCACCCATTTACTGATGATGTTTGACGAAGCCAAAGTATGCAACTCCTTATGTAGGGAACCATGGTGACTTCAGGTCTAAGGACTAATAGTCATACTAATAGCCACATGAGAAAGTATATGACACTCATATAACGATCCATGATACTTTCTCATGGCGGGTCATTCAGTATACATTCTCCAATCCATACCCATGTGTCAACTTGATATCTCATATCCATGACTTGTGAGATCAAGTCATCGTGTTGACCTACATGCTAGTCTCTATGCATTAACATTATCCCTTAATGTTAATACTTGACTAGGAATGATTAAGAGTAGTATTCTCTATATCATCTCATTATCGATTCAACCAATCGATTGATATAGATAAGAACCTACTACTCAAGGACATTATTATATTTAGTTATTTGGCACCCATACAAGTAAATATAATAACCATACATTTATAAATAGGAATATGATACAATAAAGTCCATACAACAATCATCACATGATTGGCTCTAGGGCTTTCACTAACAATAGAAGTGGTAGCATAGTACGATGGATTATGTTGGGTGATTATCTAGAATTCGATAAGGAATTGATGCCATTTGGGTAATCGATGATCGATTAGTCAAGTCCACTCATTTCCTTCCGAGCCATAAGATGGACTTCATTGGATCGGTTGACGAAATTATATCCATGGAGTATCCTTGAGTATCATTTCCGATAGTGATTCATGATTCATTTTACGATTCTAGCAAAGTCTCCAACAGGTTATGGATATAGAGCTCCACTATGGTACAATTATTTACCTCTTAATAGGTTGATTGAGAGTGTATATAAGAGATGGAATATAATATTCGAGCTCAGTACCCCACTTAGTCACTTGAGGTATGTGACTTTTCCCAGGATACTTGAGATGGTTATTGTGACATCTCGTACTCATACATGAGTCAAAAATTTGGGGACCAAATTTTTATAAGTGGGAGAGAATGTAAGATACAGATTTTTTTTAATATAATGGATTAACCTCTTTAAGAACCCAATTAGGTTTAATTAGTGTCTAGGTTTGATTGGGTTAATTAGGGGTTGAACCGGGTTCGCTTGAACCAAGATGTGAACAACATTTAAAAGCACCGAGTAACCCGGATTTGCCGCATACCTTCATCTCGTGATCGCCTCTTCTTCCTCTCCTCATCGTGATCGGCGGTTTCTCCATCTCTTCTTCCTTCGCGAGCCGGAGACTACTTGTAGGGATGTATACTGAAAAGTCTATCTTTTGTATGAACATCTTTATTTTTGAAATAAGAATCACATGATCATTGTTTGCATTTTTATGGTTATGTAATATTGTCTAATACATTACATTGTAGATAACATGGTGTGTGGTGTCACACGGGAGATCATGTTATCGGCTCCTTGTAAAGTATAAGTAAAGGCTCACAACCTAGATGGATTTGGACAAACCATCAGAATGGTTGTGTGATTTGGTATTGGTTTGTCTTGACAATAGAATCACACTAGTGCACTTTGTGTGTATTAAGCAGGACCGACTTAGAGGTGATTCGATTTATTGCTGACTACATAATCGAATCGGACCTCAGATATTATTTTGTGCATGCTCTTAATCTCGGTATAATAACGGACACATATACTTAGTATTCATCTCTTTGATTTACCATTGGGCGAGATTTATAGATTAAATCGATAGGCTCGGTAAGTTGGGAGATGATATTATTTATATGGTGTGTCGTTGATTATAGGAGGAAACCGTGTCCTATATATCAGGATGATGATGTCCCCTGGAGGAGCTCATAAGGTTCATCATGTAAACCTTGCAAGTGGACTTTGTCCGCCATGATGAAAAGGTTGAGTGATACTACTCATGGAGTTAGATGTTGATTAATTAATGGTCAGTAAATTAATTAATCTATGGACATTCGATATCTTAAACACGGGGAGAAAATGTACAAATAATATATGGAGCCCATAGTAACTTATGGGGGTTGGTGAGGTAGATCAATGATAATCCTTTAGTGGATTGAATTATCCTTAATGGAACGGACTTTATGTGGGTTTGATCCATGGGTGGCTAAGATCCAACTCCTCCTCATGGTCCCTATTATAGCTTATTAACACCTCATGAAGCTTAGATCCAATGGATAAAAACAAAACTATAGATCCAAAGGTAGAGATTAAATCTCTAAGATCCGACGGTTGAGATTAAATCTCTAGATCCGACGGTTGAGATTAAATTCCTAGAACCAATGGTGGAGATTAAACCAAGGCTTATCCCTAACTCTATAAAATGATGGAATAGGGGTGGGCAGCAAGACACAATTAGAGGAAAGGGGGCTAGGGTTTTGGGCGGCAAGGGCAAGGGAGACTTAGGGTTTTGGGTAGCCACAATTATGGAAAGATGTTTCTTCTTCTTCTTCTTCCTTAGGTGGCTGGCACCCTTCTTCCCTCTTCTCTCCTTGGCATGGCCGGCGTCCAACCTTCTCCCTTTCATCTATGGCTAATGAGGGATGGGGATTAGGGCTTGTCCCTTGGGTGGCAACCAAATCCTAATTAGATTAGGATTGGGCTTGGGCGGCTAGGGTTAGGGTTTTGGGATTAGGGTGGGCGGCAACAAGAAGATGAAGCTCCTTTCTTCTTCTTCCTAAGGTTTGGCCAGGTCCCTTCCTTCTTCCCTCTACCTTGACCGGAGCTCAACCTATTTCTCTTCCCTTCATCCTTGGCCGGAAATTAGGAGAGCTTAGTTTAGGGTTTGGGCGGCAACAATGAGGAGGATTGCTTTCCTTTCTCTTCTCCAAGTGTTGGTCGGCGCCCATCCCCTCCTTGATTCTCTTTTTGGCCGGTTTCCATACTCCATGTTCTCTTCCTTGGCCGGCGGCAACATCGAGTTTATTGACTTGGTGGCCGGTTCTAGATAGGAAGATGAGTTTTTTTTTATGATTTTCCTTTCTTCGGAGTGAACAAGGAAAGGAAGATTGGTGATCTAGGAGGCTTCAACTTTTGGTAGATCGTCACCCACACAATGTCCGAAAGGAGGAAGGACGTACAATAGAAGATCAAGAGGTATAATCTTGTTTATTTTGATTAGTGTTCTTTTGTATTATGTTTATAATTGTTTCTCAATTATATGCATGATATATGAGGTTGTTTAATTTATATATTTTGTTTTGTGGTTAAATATACTTGGACCCCGAACATAAACACAAAAACCGGCTATCCGTACATCGTCTATTCTGCAGCTACTTGTAGAATAGAGGTTGGTCGCTTGAACAACGAGTTTCTTCAAGTGACCTCTCTAAATTAATAGCACGACAATGACTTGGTTGTTTGAGCAAACCCTTTTGTCTAGGATTAAATTTTTTAATCCGGAGACATCGATGGGATCGCCATGAACAAACTATCGAGGTGTAGTGGGAAGCGAAGTTTCCCCTCACGAACCCGAAAAGCCAAACCCTTCAATTGGTATCAGAGCCAAGGTTTCCGATTTTGTGTGTTTAGGATTCGATTAATTTTTATGCACTTTTCATATATTATATGTGCCAAATAATAGTAGGATATGCGTAGTTTAACTCTTTGGTTGCAGGCATAAGATCCCACTATTATGGCCATATGTGTGTAAATATGTATTTTGTTGAATCTTCGGGGTTAATGAGGCTAGTATTTGATTTTTTTGTAAATTAGATATGACATTGTTTAGCCACTCTTTATTTTATTTTACTTTCGTTCTAGATTTCATGTACACTCCCTTGTGGAGTATAGGATCGATGAATGTAAATTAAAATAGGTTACAGTCTCGGCTCGGATCTCCGGATGGCTTGTACATGGCGTAGGAGGAGCGGACGAGATGGCGATGCGACAGGAGATATATTGAAGACAAAAGCCATAATAGTTGGAAAATAATTTATTTTTCATATTTATTGCTTATTGTTTGATATGCATGTCGTAGGCTAGGAAATTCCTCAATTTTAAATTACTAAGTGGGAGAGGGATATTTTTATAAATTCCCACGGCCTCCATTATGATTTGACAAGTGATGCAAACAAACTTGCGCGTCGGCTCTGAGTGCCTTCCTCCCCATCGGATGAGTTTGTTTGCGGATCACAAGGTTGAATATGGTTATAGGAAATTATTAAGGAGCGTGTGTACTTCCCCACCGTAAGGCACATAACTCGAGATAATTACCTTGGTACCAAGTAATGGTGAACACTTAGATACCAATATAAGTATCCTCCCCATCGGAGTCACTTCTTTTATTTGTAGGGCCAAAGAGAAACCAACTATTAATTTTACTCGTCAAAAAGTTAGGCTGACAAGATAGTAAAATTAATGGGTAAAACCTCCTCTTACAAATGTAGAATTCGTATACGTCCACACTATCGTGGCATACGATATTCTCGGTATTTTGAGGTGTTGGTTGATTTTAAAATTTTATTGTTTGAGGAATCAATAATTTTTTGAAATCCAAAGTAATGATCTATGTGATTCTTAGGATTTTCAAAATGACTTTCAGTCCACTTGTTATGATACTAAAGGAAAATAAACTTACTGTACCCAAATAATGTTGATTGGAAAAGAATCTAGATATTGTCTTAACTGCTGAGGAGTACAAATATGTACTTTTCGAAGAGTATCCTCCTAAGCCCGCGAATGAGCTGGAATTCCTTGGAGCTGAGATCGATGGGGAAACCCAGGTCGATATCATTCTCCAGTCAACAGAAAGGCTTGCTCAGGCTAAGGCCATGGTTGCTCAGAAGGTTTCTACTTCTAAGCCGAAAGGTAAGAAGAAGAAGAAATAAGTTGGAGCAAATGTCGTAGGAGGATCTCAGGTAGGAGTGAAGAAGCCGAAAGGCAAGTACTTCACTTGCAAGAAGGATGGACATTGGAAGAAGGACTGTCCCAAACAGAACAAAGGTATATCCTTTGGTCTAGTCGTTGAAACGTGATTAGCGATGTTATCTACCGGCACCTAGTGTATAGATACAGGAGCCTCTGATCATGTCTGCAATACTTTGCAGGGGTTCCAGGAAACCCGACGACGAGCTGAGGGAGAGATTACCGTTTACTTGGGCAATGCCATAATGGTGGCGGCTATTGCAGTGGGAGAAGTTTTATTTATCTTTTTGAGAAAAATAAAACTTTAGTTCTGGAAAATTCCCTTTATGTACCTTTATTTAGAAAGAATTTAATTTCAGTTTCTAAATTGTTTATGGATCGATATTCTATTTCTTTTAATGACCGAGTTGTTATAAAAAGGAATAGGGACATTATCTGTTCAGATACATTGATAGGAAATTTGTACACACTTGAACCAAAAGCTCCCACGATGCCAATAAAAGTTAATAACTCATCTTCTAATTCCAATGAGAGAAAAGAACCTTCGAAGATGAACCAAACATATCTTTGGCATCTTAGGCTTAGTCATATTAAACCTAAGCAGAATTCAAAGGTTGATAGCTGATGGACCTTTGGGTTCATTAGTGGAGGAAGATTTCCCAACCTGTGAATCTTGCTTGAAGGGTAAGATGACCAAGAGGCCTTTTAAGGCCAAGGGGTATAGAGCCAAAGATGTGTTAGAATTGGTTCATTCTGATTTGTGTGGTCCTATGACTATCCAGGCTAGAGGTGGTTTTGAGTATTTCGTCTCTTTTATAGATGATTACTCAAGATATGGATACATTTACCTGATGCGCCGCAAGTCTGAATGCTTTAATAAGTTCAAAGAATTCAAGGCTGATGTGGAGAAATGTCAAGGTAAAAGTATCAAGACACTACGATTTGATTGTGGTAGTAAGTACCTCTTGGGAGAGTTTAGGAACTACTTATCAGAGGCTGAGATTCAATCCCAATTGACTGCACCTTGCACACCCCAGCAGAACTGTGTAGTAGAGCGAAGGAATAGGACTCTTATGGAGATGGTTAGATCAATGATGAGTTATTCTGAGTTGCAAGATTTGTTCTGGGGATATGCTCTAGATAGGACGGTGTACATTCTGAACTTGGTTCCATCTAAATTAGTGCCTTCTACTCCAACAGAATTGTGGACTGGGCGAAAGCCTAGTCTAAGACATATTCGAATATGGGGGAGTCCAGCACATGTGCTGAAGGTAGATGCTGGTAAGTTGGAACCTCGTACAGAAGTACGCATGTTCGTTGGCTATCCTAGAGGAACGAAGGGTGGTTTGTTTTATAGTCCTAGAGATCAGAGGGTGATCGTTAGCACGAATGCCAGATTTCTAGAGGAAGACTATGTGATGAGCCACAAGCCCAAGAGTAAAATTGTTCTGGAGGAATTAAAAGGGGAAGTCACTTCTTCAGTACCACCGGTACAAGAGGATATACCACAAGTCACTGCAGCGCGTGTCACAGAGGATACACAGGTGATACCTTGTAGTAGTGGGAGGGTTGTGAGACAGCCTAATAGATTCATGTTCTTGGGAGAATCTTCTAATTTGATCCTTGGCGAACTTGAACATGATCCCTGGATATATGACGAGGCAATCAAAGATAAAGATACAGTATCTTAGCAAAGAGCATCTTGTATGTAAGCTTAATCGGTCCATTTATGGATTGAAGCAAGCTTCGAGGTCTTGGAACATCCGCTTTGATGAGGTAATCCAATCTTATGGATTTATTCAAAGTCTGGATGAGCCTTGTGTATACAAGAGATGTGACGGGAACGTAGTGGTATTTCTTGTACTATACGTAGATGACATTTTGTTGATTGGTAACAATATCAAGGTGTTATTGGACGTAAGGGTATGGTTGTTCAAACAATTTGATATGAAGGAATTGGGAGAGGTGGGACACATCATTGGGATCAAGGTTATAAGGGATCGTAGGAAAAGGATGTTGTGCTTATCCCAAGCTTCATACATAGACACAATTATGGATCGTTTTAGCATGTACAACTCCAAGAAGGGTTTTCTACCTTTCAGGCATGGAATTCCTTTATCTAAGGAGATGTGTCCAAAAACATCTGAGGAGTTAGATGAGATGAAGGCGGTTCCTTATGCTTCGACAATAGAAAGTCTCATGTATGTGATGGTATGTACGAGACCAGATATCTGCTTTGCCGTGGGCATGGACAGCAGATATCAGAGTAATCCAGGACAGAGACATTGGACTTTGGTAAAACATATATTGAAGTACCTGAGAAGGACTAGGGATTATATGTTGGTTTACCGGGCAGACAAATTACTCCCTGTAGGTTAACGCATTCTGAATTTAAATCTGATAGGGATAACAGTAAGTCTACCTCAGGTTTTGTGTTTACTTTGGGAGGTGGAGCCATTGTATGGAGGAGTGTCAAGCAGAAATGTGTGGTGGACTCCACCATGGAAGCTGAGTATGTGGCAGCCTCTGAGGCGGCAAAAGAAGCTGTGTGGCTCAGGAACTTCTTGATGGACTTGGATGTGATTACTGGTTTGCCCAGAACTATCACAATTTATTGTGATAATAATGGTGCAGTTGCAAACTCGAAGGAAACACGAGCTCATAAGGCAAGTAAACACATAGAGCACAAGTACTACATGATACGAGAAATCGTAAAGGAGGTAGAAGTTGCTGTCGCCTAGATTGCATCAGAGGATGACTTGGTAGACCCTTTTCACTAAGGCCCTTCTAGCGAGAGCTTTGATGGGCATGTGGAGGGAAGGGGAATCAGATGTATGGCAGTATGAGGACATCATAGTCTTTTAGTATAAGTGGGAGATTGTAGGGATGTATACTAAAAAGTCTATCATTTGTACGAACATCTTTATTTGTGAAATAAGAATCACATGATCATTGCTTGCATATTTATGGTTATGCAATATTGTCTAATACATTACATTATAGATAACATGGTGTGTGGTGTCACACGGGAGATAATGTTATCGACTCCTTGTAAAGTATAAGTAAAGGCTCACAACCAAGATGGTTTTGGACAGACCATCGGAATGGTTGTAGTGTGATTTGGTATTTGTTAGTCTTGACCATAGAATCACACTAGTGCACTTTGTGTGTATTGAGTAGGACCGACTTACAGGTGATTCGATTTATTACTAACTACATAATCGAATCAGACCTCAAATATTATTTTGTGCATGCTCTTAATCCCGATATAATAACGGGCATATAAACTTACTATTCATCTCTTTGATTTACCAATGGGCGAGATTTATAGATTAAATCGATAGTCTCGATAAGTTGGGAGATGATATTATTTATATGGTGTGTCGTTGATTATAGGAGGAAACCATGTCCTATATATTAGGATGATGATGTCCCCTTGAGGAGCTCATAAGGTTCATCATATAAATCCTGCAGGTGGACTTGGTCCGGCATGATGAAAAGGTTGAGTGGTACTACTCATGGAGTTAGATGTTGATTAATTAATGGTCAGTAAATTAATTAATCGACGGACATTCAAGATCTTAAACACGGGGAGAAAATATACAAATAATATATGGAGCCCATATTAACTTATGGGGGTTGGTGAGGTTGATCAATGATAATCCTTTAGTGGATTGAATTATCATTAATGGATCGGACTTTATGTGGGCTTGATCCATGGGTGGCCAAGATCCAACGCCTCCTCACGGTCCCTATTGTAGCCTATTAACACCTCATGAAGCTTAGATCCAATGGATAGAAACAAAACTCTAGATCCGAAGGTAGAGATTAAATCTCTAAGATCCGACGGTTGAGATTAAATCTCTAGATCCGACGGTTGAGATTAAATCCCTAGAACCAATGGTGGAGATTAAACCAAGGCTTATCCCTAACTCTATAAAAGGATGGAATAGGGTTGGGCGGCAAGACACAATTAGAGGAAAAGGGGCTAGGGTTTTGGGTGGCAAGGGCAAGGGAGACTTAGGGTTTTGGGTAGCCACAATTAAGGAAAGATGTTTCTTCTTCTTCTTCTTCCTTAGGTGGCCGGCACCCTTCTTCCCTCTTCTATCCTTGGCTTGGCTGGCGTCCAACCTTCTCCCTTTCATCTATGGCTAATGAGGGATGGAGATTAAGGCTTGTCCCTTTGGCGGCAACCAAATCCTAATTAGATTAGAATTGGGCTTGGGCGGCTAGGGTTAGGGTTTTGGGATTAGGGTGGGCGACAACAAGAAGATGAAGCTCCTTTCTTCTTCTTCCTAAGGATTGGGCAGCTCCCTTCCTTCTTCCCTCTACCTTGACCGGAGCTCAACCTATTCCTCTTCCCTTCATCTTTGGACGAAAATTAGGAGAGCTTAGTTTAGGGTTTGGGTGGCAACAAGGAGGAGGATTGCTTTCCTTTCTCTTCTCTATGTGTTGGCTGGCGCCCATGCCCTCCATGATTCTCTTTTTGGCCAGTCTCCATACTCCATGTTCTCTTCCTTGGCCGGCGGCAACATCGATTTTATTGACTTTGTGGCCGGTTCTAGATAGGAAGATGAGTTTTGTTTTATGATCTTCCTTTGTTCGGAGTGAACAAGGAAAGGAAGATTGGTGATCTAGGAGGCTTCAACTTTTGGTAGATCATCGCCCACACGACATCCGAAAGGAGGAAGGACATACAATAGAAGATCAAGAGGTATAACAAGAGGTATAATCTTGTTTATTTTTATTAGTGTTCTTTTGTATTATGTTTATAATTGTTTCTCAATTATATGCATGATATATGAGGTTGTTTACTTTATATATTCTGTTTTGTGGTTAAATATACTTGGACCCTGAACATAAACACAAAAACCGGCGATCCGTAAATCGTCTATTCCGTGGTTACTCGTAGAATAAAGGTTGGTCGCTTGAACAACGAGTTTGTTCAAGTGACCTCTCTAAATGAATAGCACGATGATGACTTGGTTGTTTGAGTAATCTCTTTTGTCTAGGATTAAATTTTTTAATCCGGGGACATTGATGGGATCGCCATGAACAAACGATCGAGGTGTAGTGGGAAGCGAAGTTTCCCCTCACGGACTCGATAACCAAAACCCTTCATTGCTACTGTCGACGGTGGAAGATCCGGCCATTGGGAGAGGCATCATGTAGCTGGAATCGGTGGGAGGCAGATTTGGGAGCTGAGAGCGCTTCAGAGGAGAGCGGTTGTGAGGGAGGGATCTCGCCATCGACCATCGTCGGAGCTAGGTAATGGGCCGATTTCCTTCTTCCTTATGCTGGGAGTTGAGATATAATTGTGGGCTTCTTATATTAGCTTCAATCGATGGTTTTTGGACAGTGTGTGAGCTTGGATTGCTCCGGTGAACAGGGGAGCTAGCTGCCAGTGGAAATTTGAGCCGGTAAGCTTTGATTTCCCTTTTCTTGTCATTCGTAGTTGCTGCCTTTTGTGGGGTGTCAATGCATTTGGCCCCCGATGTCACACCCGCCCTTTTTGGGACCAGAATCCGGAGGGGCGGCGTGTGACGTGACCGTACATACATACATTACAGCAGAAGACTAGACCTATCGTACTTCTTACAGCGGAAGACTTAAGACACATTTTTTTTTCTTTTAAACAGAAACATGCATGGACATATATAGATACTTCTTCTTCTTAACATAGGGTATGCATCATAACATATATAGATACTTCTTCTTACTTCTTCTTATTAACATAGAGCATGCATCATAACATATAGATACTTCTTCTTACTTCTTCCTTAATTCTTCTTATTAACATAGAGCATGCATCATAACATATATAGATACTTAGTACTTAGTTCAAGTTCATAAACATCATCATCATCAGGAGACATAAACAAGGACATCCATAAACGTCATCACTATGGGGAAACATATATATAAAGACATAACGGATCTTCTCCACCATGCCACTACCACACACATTTGACCCCTCCTACTGCTCCCTTTAGTTTATCCATCCCTTACCCTTATCTACAGTACGAGGGAAAGATAAACTATAAGCACATAGGCTTAGTAAGATCCTGTCATACTCACAAAAACTATACATCTATATTAGTCATGGCATGTATCATTCATAACATATAAGCAACATAACATATAACATACATGGCTTAAGCAACTTAACATGTAGCATAAGTGACATAAGTAAACATAACATGTATCATCTATGACATAGCAACATAACATGTATATATATATATGACTTAACCAAGCATAACATGCATCATAAGTGACATAGCAACATGTACATGACATATCAACATAACATACAACCTATGTATGACATATCAACCATAACATACATCATATATAACATAGCATCATAACATGACATATCAAACATAACATATATTATAGGTAACATGGCAGCACTAACGTGACATATCAACATAGCAAGTGAGCATAGCAATCAAATAATGTAAACATATGTAGGATGCTTTTGAAAACATATAGTATAGGTACGTAAACATAATCTCAACATATTTGGGCCCGACATTGTACCACTTCTTCATTATCATAGCACGCATCCCTAAATAGACCCGAGGTAGCAAGTCTCGAACCTACTAGGTTACTAGGCCCGATCTTAGTCCGTCGACCTAGGGCAATCGTCATAGCGTAGAAGCCCATCCTAGGCCCGAGTCTTACTCCATCGACCTAGGGCGTCTTGGAGCCCATCCCGTACTAGGCCCGATCTTAGTCCGTCGACCTAGGGGCAATCATACATAGAAGCCCATCCTAGGCCCGAGTCTTATTCCATTGACCTAGGGCATCTTAGGAGCCCATCCCTTTGGACCTTGTTAAGGTCTTGGTACAAGCCATGCAGAAAGTAAAATACTTATATGCTTTCTTTATAACATAGCTTATTTCATTTTACAAACATAGCATACTTCTTTTCCTAACACATCATACTTCACTTCGTGAACATATCATTTTTTTTTTCATTTCATAACATATCATACTTCATTTCATAATCATATCATATTCATTTCATAAACATATCATTTTTCATTTCATAATCGTATTGTATTTCATTTCATAATATATCTTAAATATCACATACACATAGGGCATGACATAAGGCATAAACATCAAGAGTAAGTAAACACTAACCTAAGGCATGTTATCTTCATCTAGCATCATTTAATATCACAAGTCAACATGAATTCACCCAAACATAAAAACACATGTTAACCTAACCTAGAGCATGTTACAGGACAATGGTTGGCCGAATGGTTCATGTAGGTTTTTAGGGCTAGTCTTTAAACCTAATCCAATTAACATACTAACAACATCATATGCATACAAATCATAGATTAAAACTTCAATGGAACATCAATACAAGGGGGGTGGCCGAATGGTTCAAGGGGCTTTTAGGGTTATCTTTTAATCTAATTCATTTAACATAACAACAACTTCATATGCATATAAAACATGAATTAAAACTTCATTTAATCACCAAAAATACATGATGGCCGAATGGTTCATAGGGGTTTCTAGGGTTATCTTTTTAACCTAATTCATTTAACATAAAAACAACTTCATATGCCTATAAAACATGAATCAAAAACTTCATTTAATCACCAAAACATAAGTTGGCCGAATGGTCCATAGGGGTTTCTAGGGTTATCTTTTAACCTAATTCATTTAACATAATAACAACTTCATATGCCTGTAAAACATGAATCAAAAACTTCTTTTAATCACCAAAACATAAGTTGGCCGAATGGTCCATAGGGGTTTCTAGGGTTATCTTTTAACCTAATTCATTTAACATAACAACAACTTCATATGCCTATAAAACATGAATCAAAAACTTCATTTAATCACCAAAACATAAGTTGGGCGAATGGTCCATAGGGGTTTCTAGGGTTATCTTTTAACCTAATTCATTTAACATAACAACAACTTCATATGCCTATAAAACATGAATCAAAAACTTCATTTAATCACCAAAACATAAGTTGGCCGAATGGTCCATTGGGGTTTCTAGGGTTATCTTTTAACCTAATTCATTTAACATAACAACAACTTCATATGCCTATAAAACATGAATCAAAAATTTCATTTAATCACCAAAACCTAAGTTAGGCGAATGGTCCATAGTGATTTCTAGGGTTATCTTTTAACCTAATTCATTTAACATAACAATAACTTCATATGCCTATAAAACATGAATCAAAAACTTCATTTAATCACCAAAACATATGTTGGCCGAATATAACAATTAGGATTTCTTTTACAAAACATCAATCGAAGCTACTCGTATGCAGGTGAGGGATACTTACATCCTTCGCGTTTCTTTTTGGTTGGAAAAATAACCTAAAAGAAGTAACCTAGCCTTGCTTCTTGTTTGGATGGGGTTTGGCCAAAGGATGAAGAGGGAGCTCTAGAATTCGGTGAGGAAGAAGAAGAGGAGGAGAAATGAAGTTTTGATAACTCATGCCCCCTCATTTCCCCTATTTATTCATTTGAAGAGTCCCTTGATCTCCCTTACACTGAACCATAATTTCTCCTATTCCTCTAATGATATAATCCTATTGGGCTCCTGGTTAGTGGGTGCATCTAAAGGGCTTGGCTATCTCTAGAGGTTTGAGGTTCAATTTGTAGGCCTTGCATCCCTTTTTGGCTTATTTTCTTTTATTTTTGAAAAGGCTCACATAAAGCCCATTATCGTAAAGCCAAAAATTCTTTTAAAATTGCTAGGAATTTTACGGGCGTTACAATCCTTCATACCTTTTAAAAGTTTCGTCCTCGAAATTTAGAACAATTCTGGGTACTTCTGCTTCATGTCCTCCTCGCGTTCCCAAGTAGCTTCCTCGTATCGTTGATTCTGCCACAGGACCTTTACTAAGGGTACCTCTTTGTTCCTTAGCTTCTTGACTTCTCGGTCTAGTATCTTGATAGGCCGACTTTCAATACTCAGGTCCTCTTGAACTTGTACTATTTGTGGCTCGATCACTTGATCCACACAGTGTTCCTCCAGGTCTCTGGTGTTCTGCTTTAACCCTTTGGCAGGTCAGGCAGGTACTGACATACTGAGCCACATCTCTTTTCATTCCGAACCACCAGAACTTTCTTTTCAGGTCTTGTTACATCTTGGTGGTTCCAGGATGCATCGCATAAGGAGTTTCGTGAGCTTCCTCAAATATATTCTTCCGTAATTCTGGATCGTCGGGAATACACAGGCGATCCCTGAGGTAGAGTACTCCACTATCAGAGATACGAAACCCGTCGTCCTTTCCTTCTAAGACCTCTTGCTTGATCCTCTGAATGCTTGGGTCACGGGCTTGCTTTTCCAGTATATCATCGAACAGTGTCGGTGCTATCGTCATGGTCAAGAGCTGTCCGGAAATGATTTCAACCCCGTAACGCGTAATCTCCTTTTCTAAAGGCCGAGATAACATTGATAGAGACATCAAGGTGGCGCAGGACTTCCTACTGAGTGCAGCCACCTTATTTGCTTTCCCCGGATGGTAGAAGATCTCGCCGTCATAATCCTTGACGAGCTCGGGCCATCTGCGTTGTCTCATGTCCAGGTAATGCTCGGTAATCAGGGCACTACTGCACAGCTCCTCTGCGGTCTGCGGTCCATGAACTCCGCCGGCCACTTTCAGAGCTATTTCTGGTCAGAGCATCTTCAACATGAGCCTGACCCTTTCTCTTTCCGTGCTGACTAATTCTGGGCATAGGCGTACGAGTCGGTTGAATCTCTTCACGGCTTCGCTGATTGATAGGTCACATGCAGTTTCTGATTGACTCAATGTAAATTTGAATTGGTTTACAAAATCAAGTGGCAACTTTGTTTCCACTCATCATTCGTATGTTCCAATCTAACCGACATTGGTCAACTATACCATATACATCCCATGCAATGAACTAATCATTAATTTCAAAAGAAACGAACTTATCATTTCTTATTCATACTTCCAGAAGAAAAAAAAAATGTTAACATATAACATTCCTTATTTCTAATCTAAACAAAACTACTTGAGAAGATAGTTCATTACGACTCCCACTAGACAAACCCTAGTGCAGTTGTAATTATTTTTAGTACTATCTTCCTTGGCCTCACTAGGGTAGTCTCAGGCTGGCCCATAAGTTGACTGTTTATAGAACTCTCTTCATTCTTTTCGAGGCCAGCTACCACAGGATTCTCTTGTTGGAATGTATACTGAAAGCCTAGCTCTTTTTGTATGAACATTTTATTTTGGAATAAGAATCACATGATCATTGTTTGCACTTTATATATTTATATGTGTGCATATTGTCTAATATTTTACATTGTAGATAACATGGTGCTTGGTGTGGCACAGAAGATCATGTTATCAGTCCCTTGAAAAATATAAGTAGAGGCTCAAAACCAAGATGATTTTGGACAAACCATTGGCATGGTTGTAGTGTAGCTTGGTATTGTTTTGTCTTAAACATAAAGTTACACTAGTACACTTAGGTGTATTGAGCAGGACCGACATAGAGGTGATTCAATTTAGTACTGACTACATAATTGAATCGGACCTCGGATATTATGTTGTACATGCTCTTAATCCCGATATAATAACGGGCACATGTACTTAGTATTTATTTCCTTGATCACTTGGTTACCAGGATTCATAAACTTTAGTACTTAGCCTGGAGGTCTAGAGTTTGAATCCTAGGGAAGGCAAAAACCCACTTCCAGGGGTGGGAAGACCAGGTGAGTAACGATAGGCCAATAGGGGCCAGGTCGTTACAATAAAAGGTGCCTTTTTATTGTAACGACCCAGGTGTTAGCGATTAAGCGACTATTAGTCGCGCGTGCTGTTGGCGGTCGTTACTCACTGGACTTTCCATCTCGAAGTGGGTTTTCCTTCCCGAGATTGAACTCTAGACCTCCAGCAGTACTAAAGTTTATGAATCTGCAACCAATGATCCAAGATCACTTAGTTGCAGATTCATAAACTTTAGTACTTAGTCTGGAGGTCTAGAGTTCGAATCCTGGGGAAGGCAAAAACCCACTTTCATGGGTGGGAAGTCCAGGTGAGTAACGATCGGCCAACAGGGGCGACGGTCGTCGACTAATAGGGGTCACCTAATTCCGCCAACAGGGGCCGGGTCGTTACAATAGCTTCGGAGGCTCATTGGCTCCCATGTCCCCGAATTAAAATTTTCACTAATGAAAGAATTAATCCGGATGGCATGAGTTTCCTTAGCACAACCTATTCGTCGTCGTGCTAACAACTTGAGTGGTTGCTTGAACAAACTAGTTGTTCAAGCAACACAACTCTTCTAGTTGATTTGCCGCGGAAGAGACGACGGACGGATCGCCGGTTTTTGTGTTTGTCTTCGGGGACCATGATTATACATCACTACCACAGGATTCTCTTGAACCTTGTGCTCCAGTAGTTCCCAGCACAACTCAGTATATGTTATCCGCCCTTCATAGCGACCCCATACGTGATGTGCAACTACCATGAAATCATTTGGCAGAGAGCGCACCAAGGCCCATATCCGATAATTGTCCAGTAACGGAAACTCCTGCTGCTCGAGTCTCCTAAAAAGACCATCGAGCCTTCTCATGTGTCCGATGACCCCACCATCAGGTTTATAAACTATCTCTTCAATAGCTTCCCTCAATTGGTTTCGTAACACATCACGACGGGTCATCGTAGTCATCGTCCGTGCCACCTGAAATTGAAATAAATGAAGTCACTACAAAACCGACTAACCAGTACGAAACCGACTTAATTCAATTTATATGAGCATAGACCTTACACAAATAATTGCGACAATCAATTCTTCATACTTTTAGGAGTTTTTGGTTGATGAGTTCAATTGAACAATCGACTCCCCTAGTTTTATTCCGAATTCAAGTTGTACTAACAACTATTCGACACTTGGGTTATTATTTAAATTGACCATCGTCAAATTTTTTTTTTTTTGCTGATCAATTTTGATTTACCTAACTTGTCTACCTTTCACCAAATCACAAGTATTTCTTGTGAAGCTAGTATAAGTTTTTCGTTCGTTTATCTACGCATAGTTAAACTAAAGCTAGCATAAAGTTATCATTTATGTTTTCATGCATATTTTAAGCAAAAGGCATTTTATATCATACATGAACAAAATAAGCTAAAGGCATTTTATATCATACATGAACAAAATAAGCAAAATTAGAGTAGACAGAAAATTCTTACTGGGAGCGGCAGGATTTGGAGCTTGATGTGTGTGTAGTGGAAAGGCAGATCCGCTCTGATACCAACCTGTCACGCCCGCCCTTTTTGGGACCAGAATCCGGAGGGGCGGCGCGTGACGCGACCGTACATACATACATTACAGCGGAAGACTACACCTATCGTACTTCTTACAGCGGAAGACTTTAGACACATTTTTTTTTTCTTTTAAACATAAACATGGATGGACATATATAGATACTTCTTCTTCTTAACATAGGGTATGCATCATAACATATATAGATACTCCTTCTTACTTCTTCCTTACTTCTTCTTATTAACATAGAGCATGCATCATAACATATAGATACTTCTTCTTACTTCTTCCTTACTTCTTCTTATTAACATAGAGCATGCATCATAACATATATAGATACTTAGTACTTAGTTCAAGTTCATAAACATCATCATCATCAGGAGACATAAACAAGGACATCCATAAACGTCATCACTATGGGGAAACATATATATAAAGACATAACGGATCTTCTCCACCATGCCACTACCACACACATTTGGCCCCTCCTGCTGCTCCCTTCAGTTTATCCATCCCTTACCCTTATCTGCAGTATGAGGGAAAGATAAACTATAAGCACATAGGCTTATTAAGATCCTGTCCTACTCACAAAAACCATACATCTACATTATTCATGGCATGTATCATTCATAACATATAAGCAACATAACATATAACATACATGGCTTAAGCAACTTAACATGTAGCATAAGTGACATGAGTAAACATAACATGCATCATCTATGACATAGCAACATAACATGTATATATATATATATATGACTTAACCAAGCATAACATGCATCATAAGTGACATAGCAACATGTACATGACATATCAACATAACATACAACCTATGTATGACATATCAACCATAACATACATCATATGTAACATAGCAGCATAACATGACATATCAAACATAACATATATTATAGGTAACATGGCAGCACTAACGTGACATATCAACATAGCATGTGAGCATAGCAATCAAATCATGTAAACCTATGCAGGATGCTTTTGAAAACATAAAGTATAGGTACGTAAACATAATCTCAACACATTTGGGCCCGACATTGTACCACTTCTTCATTATCATAGCGCGCATCCCTAAATAGACCCGAGGTAGCAAGTCTCGAACCTACTAGGTTACTAGGCCCGATCTTAGTCCGTCGACCTAGGGCAATCGTCATAGCGTAGAAGCTCATCCTAGGCCCGAGTCTTACTCCATCGACCTAGGGCGTCTTGGAGCCCATCCCGTACTAGGCCCGATCTTAGTCCGTCGACCTAGGGGCAATCATACATAGAAGCCCATCCTAGGCCCGAATCTTATTCCATCGACCTAGGGCATCTTAGGAGCCCATCCCTTTGGACCTTGTTAAGGTCTTGGTACAAGCCATGCAGAAAGTAAAATACTTATATGCTTTCTTTATAACATAGCTTATTTCATTTTGCAAACATAGCATACTTCTTTTCCTAACACATCATACTTCACTTCGTGAACATATCATTTTTTTTTTCATTTCATAACATATCATACTTCATTTCATAATCATATCATATTCATTTCATAAACATATCGTTTTTCATTTCATAATCGTATTGTATTTCATTTCATAACATATCTTAAATATCACATACACATAGGGCATGGCATAAGGCATAAACATCAAGAGTAAGTAAACACTAACCTAAGGCATGTTATCTTCATCTAGCATCATTTAATATCACAAGTCAACATGAATTCACCCAAACATAAAAACACATGTTAACCTAACCTAGAGCATGTTACAGGACAATGGTTGGTCGAATGGTTCATGTAGGTTTTTAGGGCTAGTCTTTAAACCTAATCCGATTAACATACTAACAACATCATATGCATACAAATCATAGATTAAAACTTCATTGGAACATCAATACAAGGGGGGTGGCCGAATGGTTCAAGGGGCTTATAGGGTTATCTTTTAACCTAATTCATTTAACATAACAACAACTTCATTTGCATATAAAACATGAATTAAAACTTCATTTAATCACCAAAAATACATGATGGCCGAATGGTTCATAGGGGTGTCTAGGGTTATCTTTTTAACCTAATTCATTTAACATAACAACAACTTCATATGCCTATAAAACATGAATCAAAAACTTCATTTAATCACCCAAACATAAGTTGGCCGAATGGTCCTTAGGGGTTTCTAGGGTTATCTTTTAACCTAATTCATTTAACATAACAACAACTTCATATGCCTATAAAACATGAATCAAAAACTTCATTTAATCACCAAAACATAAGTTGGCCGAATGGTCCATAGGGTTTTCTAGGGTTATCTTTTAACCTAATTCATTTAACATAACAACAACTTCATATGCCTATAAAACATGAATCAAAAACTTCATTTAATCACCAAAACATAAGTTGGCCGAATGGTCCATAGGGGTTTCTAGGGTTATCTTTTAACCTAATTCATTTAACATAACAACAACCTCATATGCCTATAAAACATGAAACAAAAACTTCATTTAATCACCAAAATCTATGTTAGCCGAATGGTCCATAGGGGTTTCTAGGGTTATCTTTTAGCCTAATTCATTTAACATAACAACAACTTCATATGCCTATAAAACATGAATCAAAAACTTCATTTAATAACCAAACCATATGTTGGCCGAATATAACAATATGGATTTCTTTTACAAAACATCAATCGAAGCTACTCGTATGCAGGTGAGGGATACTTACATCCTTCGCGTTTCTTTTTGGTTGGAAAAATAACCTAAAGGATGTAACCTAGCCTTGCTTCTTGCTTGGATGGGGTTCTGCCAAAGGATGAAGAGGGAGCTCTAGAATTCGGTGAGGAAGAAGAAGAGGAGGAGAAATGATGTTTTGATAACTCATGCCCCCTCATTTCCCCTATTTATTCATTTGAAGAGTCCCTTGATCTCCCTTACACTTAACCATAATTTCTCCTATTCCTCTAATGATATAATCCTATTGGGCTTCTGGTTAGTGGGTGCATCTATAGGGCTTGGCTATCTCTAGAGGTTTGAGGTTCAATTCCTAGGCCTTGCATCCCTTTTTGGCTTATTTTCTTTTATTTTTGAAAAGGCCCACATAAAGCCCATTATCGTAAAGCCAAAAATTCTTGTAAAATTGCTAGGAATTTTACGGCCGTTACATCCGATGAGTGTTTGTCAACGGATCGGTGATGTAGGTGTTGTTAGGTTTACTGTCATCGATCTATTGAGGTTGGAGTTGTGGATCGTGCTTGTGGTAAGGATGGGATCCGATGAGTTTGCTGTCGATGGATCGGTGGTGAGCTTGGATTGTTTTGAGTGTTGAGATTATGTTTAGATGATTGGATAGTTATTTGAGTGTTGTTTAGATCTAATTACTTTAATTGATCTTTTGGATGTTGGTGATCTATTATGAACTGAGTTTGGTGAATCGAGCAAGGATGAATGTAGATCGGGGTTACAAGAGGTGTGTGCCGAAGAGTTAACTCGTATTCGAGGAAAGAACATGGATATAGAAATGTAGTAGTTAACATGTATATTTGTTGGGTGTTAGAACTTAACTGTAGTTTGCCATTATATGTAGGTTTGGGATACGAGGCAGGTTCACGGGCTTGAGGACTATTGTTACAGGATTCATATCAGGTGGGTAATATCTACCCTTGTCAGGTAGTTTTGATCTGAATCTGGTGGATGAATTTGGATTTATACTGAATTCTTTTACCTTGACACCACTCTTAATTTATCATGTGCTTGTACTTAGCCATGACCTTTGAGATATTGTTGTTAGTTCATCATTCATTTATCATGGATATGAATTACAAACCCTATTATGTGTTAGTTGATAGATGTTCAGTTAAGTACATGTGATTAGGGTTACCATTGTGAATTCAGATTGGGTTACCGGGTCACATCACTAAAGTTAGGTGATGGATCAGACTATGAAGTCGATTGTTGTGTCGTACACATATTAGTTGTGCATCTATGGTGCATCTAGTCATCTGTGCATAGATAAGTGTGTGGTTATCAATATGTGGCTAGGGACTGGAGGTCATAGCATGATGGTATATCCATTATAGATCGTGTGTCTGTGTATGGTTATATATACAATCGATAGTATCTCGCTACTGACTGGAGTTCTTAGCTGGTTGACTGTCAGATGTGTATGATTCTTTGTGTAATAGAGAGAGTCTTGTGGATTAGTAGTCCTTACATAGTTGACTTTTGGTTGACCAGGACTCCCCGTGGGATAGGGAGTGTTGCAAGGATACGTGTTTTGTGCTATGCATCATTACATTGCATGCATGCTGGCGATTTGGTCTCCCTTGTGATTGAGAGGGTCGTCAGTCATCCTGCCTCCCTGACCACTTGGGGTAGTGGTAGCAGGGTTGAGAGCAGAGCATTGGATGTGGCACGCTCGGCCACTATAGATGGTGGTACCTGGAGATGTGCAACTGGCCACGTTGCAGAGTGGTGTTAGCACTCGCCGACTATAGTCGGTGGTTGTGTAACGTGCAGTTATCCTGTGTGTGGAGCTCGTCTACTCATGGGTAGTGACAGAGTGACTAGCAGCTGGGACTCTCGTGGAGTAGTTAGCTCTTTACGCTGATATGCTACTCATTCATACTACCCAACTCGGCCACTCGAGAGTAGTGGTAGCTGGAGTCAGCCTAGTCATCATGTCGTGCCACCCAGGCCATACTGGTGTCGTGGTTGGATGGGTCCGTAAACATGGGCATGCATATGCATTGCTGATATATATATGTATGCATGTATTCGATATATGTTTTACATATGCCTATGAGATACTGCATTTGTTTGCTGCATATGTTTATACATCATGATACATGTCATTTGCATATTATATATTGCTGTGTGTTGAGCATGATATATGTTGGAATGTATACTGAAAGCCTAGCTCTTTTTGTATGAACATTTTATTTTGAAATAAGAATCACATGATCATTGTTTGCACTTTATATATGTGTGCATATTGTCTAATATTTTACATTATAGATAACATGGTGCTTGGTGTGGCACAGAAGATCATGTTATCAGTTCCTTGTAATATATAAGTAGAGGCTCACAACCAAGATGGTTTTGGACAAACCATTGGCATGGTTGTAGTGTAGCTTGGTATTGTTTTGTTTTGAACATAGAGTTACACTGGTACACTTTGGTGTATTGAGCAGGACTGACATAGAGGTGATTCAATTTAGTACTGACTACATAATTGAATCGGACCTCGGATATTATGTTGTACATGCTCTTAATCCCGATATAATAACGGGCACATGTACTTAGTATTTATTTCTTTGATTTACCAGTGTGTGAGATTTAGATGGATTAAATCAATATGCCCGGTAAGTTGGGAAATAATATTATTTACATGGTGTGCCGTTGATTATAGGAGGAAACCGTATCCTATATATTAGGTTGATGATGTCCCCTTGAGGAGCTCATAAACTTCATCACGTAAACCCAGCTGGTTGACTTAGTCAACGTGATGATAAGGTTGAGTGGTACTACTCGAGGAATTAGATGTTAATTAATTGATGGTCAGTAAATCAATTAATTGATGGACATTCAATATCTTAAACACGGGGAGATTAATGTACGAATAATATATGGAGCCCATATTAATTTATGGGGGTTGGTGAGGTAGTTCAATGATGATCCTCTAGTGGAATGGAACATCATTGATGGATCAAGTTTGTGTGGTTCCGATCCATCGGGTGGCCAAGACCCAACTCCTCCTTATGGTCCCTATCGTAGCCTAATATAATCCTTATGAAGTCTAGATCCAAGAATGTAAAACAAAACCTAGAACCAACGGTTGGGATTAAATCCCTAGATCCGATGGTTAGGATGAAACCCTAGAATCGACGGTTGGGATTAAATCCCTATATCCAACGGTTGGGATGAAACCCTAGAACCGACGGTTGGGATGAAATCCTAGATCCGATGGTTGGGATTAAACCCTAGATACGACGGTTGGGATAAAACCCTAGATCCGACGGTGGAGATTAAATCCCTAGATCCGACGGTGGAGATTAAAGGAGGCTTAAGCCTAATTCTATAAATAGAGGCTTAGGTTGGGCAGCAAGATAAGATTGAAGAATTAGGGTTTGGCTCATCCACAAGTGGGCGGCTAGGGTTCATTGGGCGGCTAGGGTTTTGGAGCAAAGAAGTGGGCGATAACTTTTCTCCCTTCTAGATTGTTGTCGGCGCCCATCCTCCTCCATCAAGACTTGGCCGGCGCCCATCCTAGAGGACTCTCCCTTCTTCCTTGGCCGGAGGTTCTCCTTCCATTGGTGGCTGGTGCTCTTACTCCTCCCCTTCTCCTTGGTGGCCGACGACAACTCATCTTCAAGTTGGTCGGCGATTCATCCAATTGCTCCTTGGCCGGCAGTTGCACCAAATTCTCTAATTTGGTGGCCGGTTCTAGATAGGAAAGGTATTTGTAAGTTCTTCTCTTTGTTCGCAGCGGATAAGGTAGAGAAGAAAGCGATCTAGAAGGCTTCTACTCATGGAGGATCTTCGTCCACACGTCGTCCACGAGAAGGATAGGACATACGGTAGAAGATCGTAAGGTATAAAGTTATTTTAACTTTATTTACAGATCTGAGCTTGTTCTTTTATGTTTTGATTATGCATGTGTAAATTAGTAAATATATTGTATGACCCCAAAGACAAACACAAAAATCGGCGATCCGTCCGTCGTCTCTTCCGCGGCTAACCAACTAGAAGAGTTGAGTTGCTTGAACAACTAGTTTGTTCAAGCGATCACTCAAGTTGTTAGCACGACGACGAAATGGTTGTGCTAAGGAAGCTCATCCCATTCGGATTAATTCTTTCATTAGTGAAAATTTTAATCCGGGGACATGGGAGCCAATGAGCCACCGAAGCAACTCCCTTCAATTGGTATCAGAGCCACGGTTTCCGGTTTTGTGTGTTTTGGATTCGGTTAATTTTTTTTTATGCACTTTTTCATATATTATATGTGTCGGATAATAGTAGGATATGCGTAGTTTAACTCTTTGGTTGCAGGCATAAGATCCGACTATTATGACCATGTGTGTGTATGTGAATGGATGTGTGTAAAAATTTATTATTTGAATCCTCGGGGTTGACGAGGCTAGATTAGTATTTAATTTTTGTAATTAAATACGACATTGTTTAGCCGCTCATTTTAGTTTACTTTCGATCTAGATGATTTGTACACTTTTTCGTGGAGTATAGGATCGATGGATGAAAATTAAAATGTTTTATCTCGGCTCGGAACTCTTTGGTGACTTGCGCACGGGAAAAGATGGAGCGGATGAGGTGGCGACACGACGGGATGCATATTGGAGGACAATGCCATAATAGTTGGAAAAATTCTATTTTTTCCATATTTATTGCTTATTTGTTTGATATGCATGTTGTGTATGTTTTAAAATTCCTCAATTTTAATTTACTAAGTGGGAGAGGGACATTTTAATTAATTCCCGCGGCCTCCATTACAATTTGACGTGTGATGCAACAAACTTGCGCATTGGCTCTGAGTGCCTTCCTCCCCATCGGATGTGTTTGTTTGCGGATCACTAGGTCAAATAATGGTTATAGGAAATTATTAAGGAGCGTGTGTACTTCCCCATCGGTAAGGCACATTATCCGAAATAATTCCCTTAGTATCGTGTAATGGTGCACACTTAGATGCAAATTAAAAGTATCCTCCCCATCGAAGTCACTGCTTTTATTTATAGGGCCAAAGAGGAACCAACTATTAATTTTATTTGTCAAAAAGTAAGGTTGACAAGATAATAAAATTGATGGGTAAAACCTCCTCTTACAAATGCATAATTCGTATACGTCCACACTATCGTGGCATGCGAAATTCTCGGTGTTTTGAGGTGTTGGTTGATTTCGGAATTTTATTGTTTTTGAGGAATCAATAATATTTGAAATCTAATATTTTGATCATTGTGATTTTTAGGATTTTCAAATGGCTTTCAACCCACTTGCTGTGATTTTAAAAGAAAACAAACTTACTGGTCCAAACTACATTAATTGGAAAAGAAACCTGGATATTGTCTTAACTGCGGAGGAGTACAAATTTATACTCTTCGAGGTCTGTCCTCCTAAGCCCTCCGATGACTCTGATGAAAAGGAGATAGAACGTTATAAAAAATGGGTTAAGGCAGATGAGATGGCGCGGTGTTACATTTTGGCATCTATGTCAAATGTGCTGCAACATCAGCATCAGGCCATAGCCACAGCTTATGACATGATGTTCAATCTCAAGGAACTTTTCGGACATCAGAGTAGGGCAGCTAGGTAGGAGGCAATGAGAAACTTGATGACGACCTCCATGATCGAGGGAACACCCGTTAGGGATCATGTTCTCAAGATGATGGCTCATCTTAATGAGATGGAAGTCCTAGGAGCTGAGATCGATGGGGAAACCCAGGTCGATATCATTCTCCAGTCTCTGCCTAGGAGTTTTGAGCAGTTCCGCCTCAACTACAACATGAACAAAAGGTTGTATTCGTTGGCGGAGCTTCTGACAGAACTCCAGGCGGCAGAGGGGCTTTTTCGTCGGAGTGCCAACCCATGGTCGCTCAGAAGGTTTCTTCCTCTAAACCGAAAGGTAAGAAGAAGAAGAAACAAGGTGGAGCGAAGAAAGTGGCAGTGGGACCGCGGGCAGGAGTGAAGAAGCCGAAAGGAAAGTGCTTCACTTGCAAGGCATCGACATTGGAAGGCGGCGTCCTCGCCAAAGAACACAGGTATATCTTCTTGTTTGGTTGTTGAAATATATGTAGTGGTGTTATCTACGGATTGCTGGTGTGTAGATCTGAGCCAGCGATCATGTCTGCAATACTTTGCGGGGTTCGAAACCCGACGACTAGCTGAGGGAGAGATTACCGTCTTCATGGGCAATGCTTCAAAGGTGGCGGCTATTGCAGTGGGAGACGTTTATTTATCTTTTGATAGGAATAAAGTTTTGGTTTTGAGAAATTGTCTTTATGTACCTACTTTTAGAAAGAATTTAATTTCAATTTCTAAATTGTTTATGGATGGATATTCTGTTTCTTTTAATGACAAAGTGGTTATAAAAAGGAATAGGGAGATTATCTGTTCTGGTACATTGGTTGGCAATTTATATACTCTTGAACCAAAAACTCCCACGATGCATATAGAAATCAATAACTCATCTTCTAAGTCTAATAAGAGAAAAGAACCTTCACAAATGAACCAAACATATCTTTGGCATCTAAGGCTTGGTCATATTAACCTAAGCAGAATTCAAAGGTTGATAGTTGATGGACCTTTGGGTTCATTAGTGGTGGAGGATCTCCCAACCTGCGAATCTTGCTTGGAAGGTAAAATGACCAAGAGGCCTTTTAAGGCCAAGGGGTATAGAGCCAAAGATGTGTTAGAATTGGTTCATTCTGATTTGTGTGGTCCTATGTCTATCCAGGCAAGAGGTGGCTTTGAATACTTTGTCTCTTTTATAGACAATTATTCAAGGTATGGATACATTTACTTGATGCGCCGCAAGTCTGAATGCTTTGACAAGCTCAAAGAATTCAAGGCTGATGTGGAGAACCATCAAGGTAAAAGTATCAAGACATTACGATCTGATCGTGGTGGCGAGTACCTCTTGGGAGAGTTTAGGAGTTACTTATCAGAGGCTGGGATTCAATCCCAATTGTCTGCACTTAGCACACCCCAGCAGAATGGTGTGGCGGAGCGAAGGAATAGGACTCTTATGGAGATGGTCAGATCGATGATGAGTTATTCTGAGTTACCTGATTCGTTCTGGGGGTTTGCTCTGGAAATAGCAGCACACATTCTGAACTTGGTTCCATCTAAGTCAGTACCCTCTACTCCCACAGAGTTGTGGACTGGGTGAAAGCCTAGTCTAAGACATATTCGGATTTGGGGTAGTCCAGTACATGTGCTGAAGGGAGATGCTGGTAAGTTGGAATCTCGTACAGAAGTACGCTTGTTTGTTGGCTACCCTAAGGGAACGAAGTGTGGTTTATTCTATAGTCCTAGAGATCAGAAGGTGATCGTGAGTACGAATGCCAGATTTCTAGAGGAGGACTATGTGATGAACCACAAGCCCACGAGTAGGATTGTTCTTGAGGAGTTGACAGGGGAAGTCCCGACTTCAGTACCACCGGTACGAGAGGAGACACCACAAGTCACTGCACCGCGTGTAACAGAGCATACACAGGAGGCACCTCGTCGTAGTGGGAGGGTTGTTAGACAACCCGAGAGATTCATGTTTTTGGGAGAGTCTTCGGACTTAGTCCCTGGTGAACA
The DNA here is from genome assembly GCA_025175895.1 of Wurfbainia villosa. NCBI lineage: Eukaryota > Viridiplantae > Streptophyta > Magnoliopsida > Zingiberales > Zingiberaceae > Wurfbainia > Wurfbainia villosa. Next base: position 52,796,135 of record CM045998.1, on the reverse strand, counting down.
TGAACCTGATCCCTGGACATATGACGAGGCAATCCAAGATAAAGATGCAGTATCTTGGCAAAGAGCGATGAATTCAGAGATAGAATCTATGGATTCTAATAAGGTCTGGGAGCTAGTAGAACCACCCGATGGTGTAAAAACCATTGGATGCAAGTGGATCTACAAGAGAAAGAGAGGAGTAGACGGGAAGGTTGAGACCTTCAAAGCTAGGCTTGTTGCGAAAGGGTATACTCAGAAAGACGGTATCGATTATGAGGAGACCTTTTCGCCAGTAGCTATGCTTAAGTCTATTCGGATTCTCTTATCTATAGCTGCTCATATGGATTATGAGATTTGGCAGATGGATGTCAAGACAGCTTTCCTTAACGGAAGTCTTGAGGAGAACATCTATATGCGGCAACCAGAGGGATTCATTGCTAAAGGCAAAGAGCATCTTGTATGTAAGCTTAATCGGTTCATTTATGGATTGAAGCAAGCTTCTAGATCTTGGAACATCCGCTTTGATGAGGTAATCTATTCATATGGATTTATTCAAAGTCTGGATGAGCCTTGTGTATACAAGAGATGTGACGGAAACGTAGTGGTGTTTCTTGTACTATACGTAGATGACATTTTGTTAGTTGGCAACAATATCAAAGTGTTATCAGATGTAAGGGTATGGTTGTCCAAACAGTTTGATACGAAGGACTTGGGAGAAGTGGGACACATCCTTGGGATCAAAGTTATAAGGGATCGCAAGAAAAAGATGTTGTGCTTGTCTCAAGCTTCATACATTGACACTATCCTTGCTCGTTTTAGCATGCAGAACTCCAAGAAAGGTTTTCTACCTTTTAGGCATGGAGTTCCTTTATCTAAAGAGATGTGTCCCAAAACATCAAAGGAGATAGAGGACATGAAGGCGGTTCCTTATGCTTCGGCAGTAGGAAGCCTTATGTATGCTATGCTATGTACGAGACCGGATATCTGCTTTGCCGTGGGCATGGTTAGCAGATATCAGAGTAATCCTGGACAGGGACATTGGACTGCGGTAAAGCATATATTGAAGTACCTGAGAAGGACTAGGGATTATATGCTGGTTTACTGGGCAGATCAATTAGTCCCTGTGGGTTACACAGATTCGGATTTCCAATCAGATAGAGACAAGAGTAAGTCTACCTCGGGGTTTGTGTTTACTTTTGGAGGTGGAGCCATAGTATGGAGGAGTGTCAAGCAGAAATGCGTGGCGGACTCTACCATGGAAGCTGAGTATGTGGCAGCCTCTGAGGCAGCCAAGGAAGCTGTATGGCTCAGGAACTTCTTGATGGACTTGGATGTGATTCCTGGTTTGCCCAGAACTATCACAATTTATTGTGGTAACAGTGGTGCAGTTGCAAACTCGAAGGAACCACGAGCCCATAAGGCGAGTAGACACATAGAGCGCAAGTACCACCTTATACGAGAGATCGTAAAGCGAGGAGAAGTTGTTGTCGCCAAGATTGCATCAGAGGATAACCTGGCAGATCCATTCACTAAGGCCCTTCCAACGAAAGCGTTTGATAGGCATGTGGAGGACATGGGGATCAGATGTATGGCAGAGTGATGACAACATAGTCTTTTAGTATAAGTGAGAGATTATTGGAATGTATACTGAAAGCCTAGCTCTTTTTGTATGAATATTTTATTTTGAAATAAGAATCACATGATCATTGTTTGCACTTTATATATGTGTGCATATTGTTTAATATTTTACAATGTAGATAACATGGTGCTTGGTGTGGCACAAAAGATCATGTTATCAGTTCCTTGTAAAATATAAGTAGAGGCTCACAACCAATATAGTTTTGGACAAACCATTGGCATGGTTGTAGTGTAGCTTGGTATTGTTTTGTCTTGAACATAGAGTTACACTGGTACACTTAGGTGTATTGAGCAGGACCGACATAGAGGTGATTCAATTTAGTACTGACTACATAATTGAATCGGACCTCGGATATTATGTTGTACATGCTCTTAATCCCGATATAATAACGGGCACATGTACTTAGTATTTATTTCTTTGATTTACCAGTGGGTGAGATATAGATGGATTAAATCAATATGCCCGGTAAGTTGGGAAATAATATTATTTACATGGTGTGTCGTTGATTATAGGAGGAAACCGTGTCCATTATATTAGGTTGATGATGTCCCCTTGAGGAGCTCATAAAGTTCATCACGTAAACCCAGCTGGTTGACTTAGTCAACGTGATGATAAGGTTGAGTGGTACTACTCGAGGAATTAGATGTTAATTAATTGATGGTCAGTAAATCAATTAATTGACGGACATTCAATATCTTAAACATGGGGAGATTAATGTACGAATAATATAAGGAGCCAATATTAATTTATGGGGGTTGGTGAGGTAGTTCAATGATGATCCTCTAGTGGAATGGAACATCATTGATGGATCAAGTTTGTGTGGTTCCGATCCATCGGGTGGCCAAGACCCAACTCCTCCTTATGGTCCCTATCGTAGCCTAATATAATCCTTATGAAGTCTAGATCCAAGAATGTAAAACAAAACCTAGAACCAATGGTTGGGATTAAATCCCTAGATCCGATGGTTAGGATGAAATCCTAGAATCGACCGTTGGGATTAAATTCCTAGATCCGACGGTTGGGATGAAACCCTAGAACTGACGGTTGGGATGAAACCTTAGATCCGAAGGTTGGGATGAAATCCTAGATCCGATGGTTGGGATTAAACCCTAGATCCGACGGTCGGGATAAAACCCTAGATCCGATGGTGGAGATTAAATCCCTAGATCCGACGGTGGAGATTAAAGGAGGCTTAAGACTAATTCTATAAATAGAGGCTTAGGTTGGGCGGCAAGATAAGATTGAAGAATTAGGGTTTGGCTCATCCACAAGTGGGCGGCTAGGGTTCATTGGGCGGCTAGGGTTTTGGAGTAAAGAAGTGGGCGGCAACTTTTCTCCCTTCTAGATTGTTGCCGGCGCCCATCCTCCTCCATCAAGACTTGGCCAGCGCCCATCCTAGAGGACTCTCCCTTCTTCCTTGGCCGGCAATTCTCCTTCCATTGGTGGCCGGTGCTCTTACTCCTCCCCTTCTCCTTGGTGGCCGGCGACCACTCATCTTCAAGTTGGCCGGCGATTCATCCAATTGCTCCTTGGCCGGCGGTTGCACCAAATTCCCTAATTTGGTGGCTTGTTCTAGATAGGAAAGGTATTTGTAAGTTCTTCTATTTGTTCGCAGCGTACAAGGTAGAGAAGAAAGCGATCTAGAAGTCTTCTACTCGTGGAGGATCTTCGTCCACACGTCGTCCACAAGAAGGATAGGACATACGGTAGAAGATCGTAAGGTATAAAGTTATTTTAACTTTATTTACAGATCTGAGCTTGTTCTTTTATGTTTTGATTATGCATGTGTAAATTAGTAAATATATTGTATAATCATGGACCCCGAAGACAAACACAAAAACCGGCGATCCGTCCATCGTCTCTTCCGCGTCTAACCAACTAGAAGAGTTGAGTTGCTTGAACAACTAGTTTGTTCAAGCGATCACTCAAGTTGTTAGCACGACGACGAAATGGTTGTGGTATGGAAGCTCATCCCATCCGGATTAATTCTTTCATTAGTGAAAATTTTAATCCGGGGACATGGGAGCCAATGAGCCACCGAAGCAACTCCCTTCAATATATGTGTTGGTTCAGACTGTTGTATGCATTTGATTAACGTCATGTCATAGTGTAGTATGGGTCGGGTTATTATTACTTGTGATTATATACTGTTTATATGTTTGAGTGTTGGTCGGATATGTGATTGATCTTGTATGTTATATGGGTTATGTTATTGTATACTTGTTCATGATGATATAGCTTATGGTGTTGCAGACCATCAGGTACGTTAGTACATTACTTCATGTTTAGTTGATCAGTTTAGTATATGCATTGAGTATGACTATACTGTGGTTACTTGTTAGTACATTTAGGATTGTATGTCTATTGGACTCATTCTGTATACCTGTAGATCTTCACATGTATACTTGTAGATATCTATATCCCTATATGTTGTTCATGCACTTTCTATATGTTGGGAAACCGGTCCAGATCTGATGTTCACAACATCGTGGGCGAATACTTCGCACAACCGCAGCGGAAATAAATAATTAAATCGGATCCCACCAGAGATCGATGCAAAACTATATAAATCATTTTGTAGTCTAGATCTAATCTAGAGGAGGATTATACCTTCGGTGCGTGCCCTTCGCAATCCCGCTTTTCCAAATGTTGTTGGATCTCAATACGGTAAGGGTAACCGTATATCTATGGTATCCACACTGACACCCACACGATTTGGAGTTATGTTGTGCTAGCAACCTCTAGCAAAATGCCAATACCTCTTTGGAAGAAGAAGGAGAGGAAGGAGGAGATTAGAGAACACTTTCTCTTGGCCCTTTTGGTTTGCACGCCCAAACAAAACACCCTTAAGTGAAGTCAGTGTGAAACACCAAAAGACAAGCCTTTTAATCTCATAGCAACCATTGCCATTAACTCTCATTAAGACATCTCTTAATACCAAGACTCTTGGTATTCTCCTTTATGAATTCTCATCATAAATACCAAGGCTATTGGTATTCCCATGCATGATTAATCAAATTATGTTGGGTTTCCGGCACCGCGACGTGTGTGTGTTCGATCATGTTTCGTAAACATGAGCACAGCGGAAGCAATTAAAATTAATAAATCTATATTTATTACAACACACACAACACACGCATGCATATTACAACAAGTGTAGACATAACCGTAAATTAAAATTTGCAATAAAAGAAATTTATCTACGTTATACCTTTCGTATGACGTGTAGCGGGAACGGCATCAACCGGAATGATCCTCGTAAGAATCGTCTCTATCCGTATCCACGCCGAGCTCCTCGGGATGACTTCGCTAAGTCACGAGCTTCGTCTTCGTACGGGTTACTAGCCTCGTGTTGAAGACGACGTGATCGAGAGATGATCACGATCCGAATCCAAATTCGGATCCTAAACCGAGTTCTCAAAACTCGCTTCTCCGGAGAGGTATTCGTCAACCGTTTGACGAATCCTTCATCCCCCACCTCAGAGGATTACCGGAGATCAAATCCCCGGTAAGTTAGCCGCTGTCGGAGCACTAACCGTCGTCCAAACGACGCTCCGACAACAAAGAAACAAGCTGTCCAGAAAAACTGGACAGCTTTTGGTGGAGGAATAGAGGCCGGCGAAGGAAAGATGGAAGCTCACCTTATCACCGAACCCAAAGGAGATCGCCGGAGGGTCGCCGGAGGTTCTCCGGCTGAAGCTTGGACGCCGGCAAAGACTTTGACGGCTGCACACAAGCTGGGCGGCGGCAGCTTTAGGGTTGGCGCCGATTAACTCCAAGGTGGAGGTGGGCGGCAACTCAAGGGGGCTAGGGTTTGGATTAGTTATGGTTTAACAATCCCTTAAGCCCTCTTTTATAGAGAACTAATTCTCTTAATGGTTAATGGATCATATCCATAAAGCCCGTTAACCCGCTCCATTAGGATAAGTTAAAATAAACCAAACCATGATGGTTTATTTTAAGTTAAAACGAACCGAACCAACCTTTGGTTCATTCGTTTAATATAAACCAAACCCTTTGGTTTATTCTCATCCATTGGATTAGAACCAAACCATTTTAGTCCATCCATTATGTCTTCATAAGACACGGCCCATCCACGCTTCCATTGCGACTGAAACAATTTCATGCTCGCTTTATGTTTGGTCCAACCAAACATAGTTTCTCTCGGTCTGAGAATCCCATTCTCAAGCTCGTTTTAAATCCTTTGGATTACACTCGTTGTGCGTGTGACCAAATAGGTTCTCGGTTTATGTTGGCCGTCTATAATTAAACATTAATTATAGAACGATCATGAGTGGCACCTAGTAGTACATCATGATCCCCAATTAACCGAAAAGATCAACGGTTGATCCAGAACTATTTCTGAAACCCTTCAGTAGCTCGAATGAATCGTGCCCCATTCCCTTCACTCATCTTATACCCACTTGGTTCAGGACATGGTCTATTGTGTCAGTCCCCACTAGGCTGACTACGTCACACCTAGCCCAAGCATCATTTCCTCGTCCTACGGATTCTAGTTACTCCACATGTATCGAAGAGTACCTTACTCTAAACATGTAATGCTTTGGCCAAAGACTTTAGTAACAATCCGACGAGAGGCCATGGGTATACGTCTCCTCGCAAGGAGTGGTGAATCCTTTATAGGCTATTCAAACACCTTCGATCACTTCGACTAATACCCAATCATCCCGGGTCCACATCTCCTTAGAGATGTTTGATTAAGATGTCAAAGCATAAGTCTCCATGATCAAGATGACTTGAATACCGCAAGTCAAAGGAACATCGCACTTAAGCCACAGTAAGAACTTCATTGACATATCTATATATGCAGAGAACCATATGAAGTCTTACGACTGGTCACTCCAATGAACTAGTTACCATAACTAGCATCCACGATTAACTCCGGACATCACAATGTCTCCAGCCAGTGAGAATCAGCTGCTTGGATACACCAAGGAGTATACCTCGTGCTAGTCTCAATTGATGGTGTCCAAATCCATCAATTCATCGACTAGGATAATTCGATACATCACAATTACACATGTAGAGATACTCACTAGTTGTGATCCAATCACAAATTCTCTCATCTTTGTGAATCGTATCGTGGACATTCAGTAAATGAGTTTAAGATCCAATCAAATACATTAAACATGTATACTCAAATAGTGAATCTTCATTTATCATATAAATGGTTCATACATAAGGCGATTGCCTTAGGACATCTCTCATATATTACTAAGAGACTCCCACTTGGCCTAATGCCAATCGCTACGGTATCCAATACCATAAGCACTAACATGACCCTCAAACTTACTTTGAGGTAATGCTTTAGTCAAAGGATCCGCTAAGTTCCTTTCAGTGGGAATTTTCTCGATTTGTATTTCGTTCCTACTGATGATCTCTCTGATAAGATGATAGCGGCGAAGCACATGTTTGGATCGTTGATGAGACCTTGGCTCTTTCGCCTGTGCAATTGCTCCATTGTTGTCGCAATAGACCGGTATTGCTTCAACAATGGCCGGAATCACACCAAGTTCATGAACGAACTTCTTTATCCAAACCGCTTCCTTCGCCGCAATGTATTCTCGCCTCGGTAGAAGAATCCGCTATAGTCTCTTGTTTGGAACTTTTCCAACTCACTGCGCCCCCATTCAAGGTGAACACGTATCCAGACTGAGACCTGGAATCATCCTTGTCTGTCTGGAAGCTGGCATCCGTATACCCGCGTATCACCATGTCCCCTTCTCCATATATTAGGAACACATCCTTAGTTCTTCTCAAGTACTTAAGGATCGTCTTAACAGCCGCCCAATGATCCATTCCTGGATCGGGATCAGTATCTGCTCGTGACACTCAGAGCATACGATACATCGGGCCTCGTACATAACATAGCATACATGATAGATCCTATTGCGGATGCATAGGGAATCTTACTCATGCAAATCCTCTCGTCTTCTGTGCGCGGACACATAGACTTCGAAAGGTGTACCCCATGCCTGATGGGCAGATAACCTTTCTTGGATTCCGACATGCTAAACCTCTTTAGCACTCGGTCTATATATGTAGACTGCGAAAGACCAAGCAACCGTTTCGATCTATCTCTATAGATCTTAATCCCAAGGATGTAGGTTGCTTCTCCCAGGTCTTTCATGGAGAATGTCTTGGATAACCAAACCTTAACTGACTGTAAGATTGACACATCGTTTCCTATAAGTAATATGTCATCGATATACAATACTAGGAACACGACTGCACTCCCACTAACCTTCTTGTACACACAAGGTTCGTCTGGATTTTGCGAGAAATAAAACTTTTTGATCGTCTCATCAAAACGGATATTCCAGCTTCTGGATGCTTGCTTCAATCCATAAATGGACCGTCGCAATTTGCATACCTTGGTTTTATCAACCGATGTGAAACCCTCAGGCTGTACATTATACACGTCCTCGAGCAGGTTTCCATTAAGGAAAGCTGTTTTCACATCCATCTGCCATATCTCATAATCATAATGAGCCGCTCTGGCCAGGAGCATCCGAATGGATTTAAGCATAGCTACAGGCGAATAGGTTTCGTCATAATCAACACCTTGTTTTTGACGATATCCTTTCGCCACCAATCTAGCCTTATAGGTAATCACATTACCATCCATGTCGGTTTTCTTCTTGAAAACCGACTTGGACCCTATAGGCTTTATCCCTTCAGGTGGGTCAACCAAGTTCCAAACTTGGTTATCATACATGGAATCCATTTCCGACTTCATGGCACCAAGCCACTTATCCCTTTCTGAACTTGTCAGCACTTCTTCATAACTGGTAGGCTCCTCATCATCAATGAGTAACATGTCGTTCGATTCGCTTACGAGAAATCCATATCTCTCAGGAATATTGCGTGTTCTACCAGATCTACGAAGATGTGGTGTTACAATAGGTCCAGCCGATTGCTCATCATTATGAGTTGTCGGCTGTTTTGCTTCACCAGGTATCTCATTAATGTCTATTTGAGTCTCTCGAGCCTCCTCATGCTCGACGACACTCCCACTGTTTTCTTGCAAGAGAAACTCTTTCTCTAGAAACACACCATGCCTTGAAACAAACACCTTTTGTTCCACAGGATGATAGAATTGGTAACCCCTTGTTTCCTTAGGGTATCCAACAAATAGACATTTATCAGACTTAGCATCCAATTTGTCTGATACAGTCCGCTTCACATAAGCAGGACAACCCCATATCTTCAAGTAAGATACATGAGGTTTCTTACCATTCCATATCTCATATGGAGTAGTTGAGACTACCTTGGTAGGCATTCTGTTTAACAAGTAAACAGTTGTCTGAAGTGCATAGCCCCAAAAGGACTTGGGAAGAGTCGCATGATTCATCATTGACCTGACCATGTCCAACAAGGTCCGGTTGCGCCTCTCAGATACACCATTATGCTGTGGTGTATATGGCGGAGTCCATTGAGACAATATGCCATTGTCTCTTAGATAATCAAGAAACTCTTGACTTAAGTATTCACTACCTCGATTCGATCGAAGTATTTTAATACTCTTGTCATATTGTTTCTCTACTTCATTTCTGAATTCTTTGAACCTTTCAAAGGCTTCAGACTTGTGTTTCATCAAGAACACATACCCAAACCGTGAGTGATCATCGGTGAAGGTAATGAAGTAGCTATAGCCTCCTAAAGCTTGAGTTGACATAGGTCCACATACATCAGTATGTATTAGACCTAGTAACTCTCCCACTCGTTCACCTTTTCTAGTAAAAGGTAACTTAGTCATCTTGCCTTTTAAGCATGATTCGCATATATCGTATGAATCCAATTCAAACAATTCCAGAATTCCACATTTGTGTAATTCGGACATGCGTTTCTTGCTTACATGGCCAAGACGACAATGCCACATATAGGAGTCTATTTGATTATCCTTTTGAGCACGCGTGTTGCTCGCTTCGATATTGAAGATGTCGCTGGATACGTCCAACGTATAAACACCATTGCTTAAAGTTCCAGTCCCATAAAGAACTCCATTCAAAGTTGTGTAACAACAATTGTTACTAAAAGTCAAATGGTACCCATTTCTATTTAAACAAGAAATAGAAATGATGTTCTTTATCAACTAAGGAACATAAAAGCAATTGTCCAGTTCTAAGACAAGTCCTACAGGGAGTTCCAACAAATACGTTCCGATGGCGAGTGCAGCAACCTTTGCTCCATTCCCAACACGCAAATTTGACTCTCCCTTGACGAGTCTTCTTATATTCCTTAGCCCATGTATGTCATTACATATATGTGAGCCACACCCAGTATCCAATACCCAAGTGTTTGAGGAAATTGAATGACAATCAATAACGAAGATATCTGAAGAAGATGGGGCATCCGATGCCTTATTCTTCTTCACGGACTCAAGATAAATCTTGCACTTTCTTCGCAAATGGCTCTCCTTGCCATAATGATGGCAAGTTTCCTTTTGTGCTAGTTCTACCTTCTTAGCCCTTCTCTTCTTTCCTTTCTGCTGTTCCTTTGACTTCCTCTTAGAACCTTTCTTCGAGGAATCAACTAACAACACCGTCCCCTGCTCATGCTTCTCAGAAGACTCTACAGTCTTCAGCATATTGAGCAGTACCACAGATGAACCTTCTAGCATCTCAGAGGTGAAGAGGAGCTTTGAGACTTCGAACCTTTCGAATCTCACTTGCTCATCAACCAACTCACAAAGATGAAGGACTACGATATGAGCATCCATATGCTCATGCTGCTTTCATAGCTTGGGTTCCATCGCGGCTAGCATGATGCAACTCATTTGTTCAGAATCATTCACATGTTTCTGATAGGCCAACAATTGGTCCAGAGTTGCTTCGTCACTAGGACGGGCGGGAAGAGGCGCTTCGAGGACATTTGCAAGCTTTTCAACCTTGAGAACAATTCTCAAGCTTCTAAGCCAGTCCAAGAAGCTCGGTCCAGTCAATTTATTCGAATCCAAAATGGAACGCAAATTCAAAGACATCATGATCAATCTTAGAAATACAAAACGAGCATATATGAGAAAATGATTTTTTAAAATGCATCAATATACATTTATAAATCCCATTCATTTTTTTCGAATTTCAAAAACCCCAAAATCACTTCGGGAGATTGTAGGTCCATCTCCGAATGGGCTGATATCCATCATAATTATGAACAACCTTGGAGAGAGTCCAACAAGCCATTCATAACTACGACAGTAGGTATCATCTATACCGATTGCATATCCCGTATATGCAACTATCACAATGTGCTATCAACTAATTGAATGTTCACACATACATCGGGTTGTTAACACATTAACAAGTATGCATCATATGGATAGCACCCAACTTCACCTCCCTTTACATCGACCTTGGAGAGAGTCCAACAAGCCGATGCTCCAGGTTAAAGCCAACCCATTAATCGGGAAATAGTTTTAATATGGTTAGAGCGCATTCAACCAATTAGCCCAGCTTGGAGAGAGTCCAACAACCAAAGCTAACGATTGACCTCTGACTCTTACCATATTAGTATTAAACTATTCCATGGTGTGAACATGTTCGGGTTCGGTAGGGCTTGGAAGAGTCCAACAACCCAAACAAGAAAGCAGAACTCGGTTCTAACCATATTAATGGAAGGTGTAGGCTTTAATATTGATTAAGGGTTTTTATGTCTCATCCTCTTTGCATGCAAATAACTATTATCTACATGGCATGGCATACATGGCATACATCTACATGTCACGACACGCATGACATAATGTTATGCATCTAATGCAATTACATGGCATACAATTATGTCATGTATATAATTTCCTTATTTGTCATAACTATTTATGGAAATAAAATATGTTTAAGATTTGATTCTCCAAATCAAATCATAATTAAATTAGGAAACAAATTTCCAAATCTAATCACATATTTTATTCATGGAATTATTTGATTAAGGAAAATCTATTTAGGAAACCAATTTTCTAAATCATTAAAACTACTTATGGAAATAAAATATTTTAAGATTTGATTTCCCAAATCAAATCATGATTAAATTAGGAAATAAATTTCCAGAATCTAATCAAATATTTTATTTATGGAAAATATCAATTTCCATAAATACTTCCAACTTTCCAAAAGTGGAAGATTTCCATAAATACTTCTAGACTTTCCAAAATTGAAAAATTTCCATAAATACTTCTAAATTTCCAAAATTTAGAAAATTTCCAGAAATACATTATGACTATCGCAAAACCATTTTACGATTATGTCAAAACACAACCTGGGCTCTGATACCACTGTTGGGTTTCCGGCACCGCGGCGTGTGTGTGTTCGATCATGTTTCGTAAACATGAGCACAGCGGAAGCAATTAAAAATAATAAATCTATATTTATTACAACACACACAACACACGCATGCATATTACAACAAGTGTAGACATAACCGTAAATTAAAATTTGCAATAAAAGAAATTTATCTACGTTATACCTTTCGTATGACGTGTAGCAGGAACGGCATCAACCGGAACTATCCTCGTAAGAATCGTCTCTATCCGTATCCACGCTGAGCTCCTCGGGATGACTTCGCTAAGTCACGAGCTTCGTCTTCGTACGGGTTACTAGCCTCGTGTTGAAGACGACGTGATCGAGAGATGATCACGATCCGAATCCAAATTCGGATCCTAAAACGAGTTCTCAAAACTCGCTTCTCCGGAGAGGTATTCGTCAACCGTTTGACGAATCCTTCGTCCCCCACCTCAGAGGATTACCGGAGATCAAATCCCTGGTAAGTTAGCCGCTGTCGGAGCACTAACCGTCGTCCAAACGACGCTCCGACAACAAAGAAACAAGCTGTCCAGAAAAACTGGACAGCTTTTGGTGGAGGAATAGAGGCCGACTAAGGAAAGATGGAAGCTCACCTTATTACCGAACCCAAAGGAGATCGCCGGAGGGTCGCCGGAGGTTCTCCGGCTGAAGCTTGGACGCCGGCAAAGACTTGGACGGCTGCACACAAATGGCGGCGACGGCAGCTTTAGGGTTGGCGCCGATTAACTCCAAGGTGGAGGTGGGCGGCAACTCAAGGGGGCTAGGGTTTGGATTAGTTATGGTTTAACAATCCCTTAAGCCCTCTTTTATAGAGAACTAATTCTCTTAATGGTTAATGGATCATATCCATAAAGCCCGTTAACCCGCTCCATTAGGATAAGTTAAAATAAACCAAACCATGATGGTTTATTTTAAGTTAAAACGAACCGAACCAACCTTTGGTTCATTCGTTTAATATAAACCAAACCCTTTGGTTTATTCTCATCCATTGGATTAGAACCAAACCATTTTGGTCCATCCATTATGTCTTCATAAGACACAGCCCATCCACGCTTCCATTGCGACTGAAACAATTTCATGCTCGCTTTATGTTTGGTCCAACCAAACATAGTTTCTCTCGGTCTGAGAATCCCATTCTCAAGCTCGTTTTAAATCCTTTGGATTACACTCGTTGTGCGTGTGACCAAATAGGTTCTCGGTTTATGTTGGCCATCTATAATTAACCATTAATTATAGAACGATCATGAGTGGCACCTAGTAGTACATCATGATCCCCAATTAACCGAAAAGATCAACGGTTGATCCAGAACTATTTCTGAAACCCTTCAAGATGGCTCGAATGAATCGTGCCCCATTCCCTTCACTCATCTTATACCCACTTGGTTCAGGACATGGTCTATTGTGTCAGTCCCCACTAGGCTGACTATGTCACACCTAGCCCAAGTGTCATTTCCTCGTCCTACGGATTCTAGTTACTCCACATGTATCGAAGAGTACCTTACTCTAAACATGTAATGCTTTGGCCAAAGACTTTAGTAACAATCCGACGAGAGGCCATGGGTATACGTCTCCTCGCAAGGAGTGGTGAATCCTTTATAGGCTATTCAAACACCTTCGATCACTTCGACTTATACCCAATCATCCCGGGTCCACATCTCCTTAGAGATGTTTGCTTAAGATGTCAAAGCATAAGTCTCCATGATCAAGATGACTTGAATACCGCAAGTCAAAGGAACATCGCACTTAAGCCACAGTAAGAACTTCATTGACATATCTATATATGCAGAGAACCATATGAAGTCTTACGGCTGGTCACTCCAATGAACTAGTTACCATAACTAGCATCCACGATTAACTCCGGACATCACAATGTCTCCGGCCCGGTGAGAATCACCGCTTGGATACACCAAGGAGTATACCTCGTGCTAGTCTCGACAGAATTGATGGTGTCCAAATCCATCAATTCATCGACTAGGGATAATTCCAATACATCACAATTACACATGTAGAGATACTCACTAGTTGTGATCCAATCACAAATTCTCTCATGCTGTGAATCGTATCGTGGACATTCAGTAAGTGAGTTTAAGATCCAATCAAATACATTAAACATGTATACTCAAATAGTGAATCTTCATTTATCATATAAATGGTTCATACATAAGGCGATTGCCTTAGGACATCTCTCATATATTACTAACAAATTAATCATGCATGATGATGAATCATCTTCCATGGTTCAACTTGAGTCTAACTCAAATCTTAGCCATATTCTCAATTGTCCTTTTAGTCCAACTAAAAGAAACCATCTCCAAAATAGAATGTCATTTATGTGTGACCCTATAGGCTCTTGTAACGTTGGCAATGTATCTAAAACTCTTTTAGATACATAAGCAATGAGCGGCATATAGCAATACATCATTGCTACCCAAGTTACAAGATCGTCGAGATCCGACTACCTTTCTGTGACTATTATCATGTATGACGGTGTCCTTCTATCTTTGATATCTTAGATCTCTCAATGAGGCATAGACCGTGTCATCCCCTTATCGATCTTTATGTTTATTAATCCCCAAGTAGTCATGCTCAAACAAATGAGCTCAATATCTCATATTGACTCATTTGAGCATGGCCATGCATTTCGTTGTCCTACTCTATCAAGAGGCCAAAGATATCACTCCTGTCATATAGGAGGGATATATCCCATCTACATCACTCATATCCCTCTACATAATTCATTATATACCCAGTGATCGCCGTTATAGTCACCCTGTTACGACGTGATGTTAGACGATACCAAAGTACATAACTTTTTATGTAGGGAATCATAGTGACTTCAGGTCTAAAGACTATTCATACCAATAGTCACATGAGAAAGTATATGATGTCAAGGCAATCTCTTGCCATGATAAGGTTTTGATGTGTGTGGCAAAGGGTTTAAGTTAGGATGATATTGTTATTTGATATGTGCGTTGGAGTCTTGCAGGACTTAGTAATTCGCATATGGAGCCTTGGCGGGTTCACCCTCACAACCTCGGTCCTTGAGTCGGTGAAGGATGACTTTGCGAAAGCCGTGCGCTTGGAGCATCTGAGGGACCGCCGGACGAGATGACTTGAAGTGAAGCCAAGGAAGCAGACTTCGGAAGCAAGAGACACGAAGGAGCATTGCAGAGTCGTGTGCCTGATGCTGCCGAGGGACGTGGCCGCGAACGAAGAGAGCTTCGGCGAGGGACTTCAAGTGAGATGAGAGAATGAGAAAAATGTAAGTAGCTCATTAGGTGAACTTGGACGAATGGATGAGTGTCGGAGACTTATCCGCAAGGGTTAAGGTTTACCCGACCGCCGGAAGCTCAAACTTATGTTAAGTTTGAGTTTCACACGGCACCATTCGACTGCCATGTAATGGCAGTCGACTGCTCTGAGTCGAGTGTGTTCGACTAGTATCCGACTGATGGGTTTATACCCAGCAATGACGCGAAGGATGTCACGCAGACGCAGAACCGCTCGTAGTCGATCGGGCGTCGACTATGGAAGCGATCATCGGGTGAGTCCATCGATCGCCAAGAGTTCCGTTGGACTACAATGGTCGGGATCCGACGTGTTCGAAGGTCGTTGTAGTGACGATAGTCGACTGCCAAGGGCAGCAGTCGACTGATGATGGCCAACGGGAAGAAATCATCCCTCTCTATAAAAAGAGAGGGTGTGAGCCTTTCAGAGGCTAATGCTTATGCTCTAAGTGATCTTCCTAGTGCCCCACAAGCTCTAAACTCTTCTTACTTGTTTTTACTCCATTCTTATTGTAAGAAGAGTGATCTTGATTGTAAAGGTTACCTCCACCTAGCTTGGTGCAAAGGAGAGACCAATAGTGATTGGCTTTAGAGGAGTGATTCACCTCGGACGAATCGGGATCGTGGATTAGCGGCGTAGCCGTGAACCACGTTACATCTTCTTTGTTAGCATTTATATTTTCATTTATTGCTTTGTCTTTATTGTTTATGCTTCCGTTTGTGCTAACGATTGTGTAGACGAGCAAACGAACGAGAGAATTCCGACATCCATCGTAAGAGGGCTATTCACCCCCCTCTAGCCGGCCGTTCGATCCCCTACAAGTGGTATCAGAGCAAGGAAAGCTTGTCGAGGACTAACCGCCACAACAAGCAACTTTCAGAATGGCTGGCTACAACATCCATCCTCCGAAGTTTGAAGGAGAATTCGCTTGGTGGAAGAAGCGAATGGAGGTATTTTTCAAAATGGATTTTGATATTATTATTACAATGGAATCCGGTTTCGTTTTGCCTAGGGATGAAGAGGGGATGCCAATAGAGAAATCTAGGTGGACCAAAAAGCAAAGGGAAGAGCACCTTGCAAATTTAAAAGCAAAGCATCATCTTTTCAATGTGCTCCCCAAACAAGAAATCAACCGAATAGGAGAATGACTAAGTTCCAAGGAGATGTGGGAGAAGCTAATTGAGCTTCATGAAGGCACATCCGAGGCGAAGCTAGCAAGGAGAGATCTCCTCCGCTCCCAACTATCCAACATTAAATTAGAAAAGTGAGAAAAGGTAACTTCCTTACATTCTAGGTTTAAGAAAATTTTGATTGGACTAACAAGTGTAGGTGAAAGGCTCTCAAATTGCGATATGATAATGAAGGCCATAGATGCTTTCCCCCGATCATCCAAGTGGAGTTCAATGGTGGACTCATTTTACATTTCAAAGAATCTAGAGGTAAGTACTCTAGATGAATTTTTCTCCACTATGGAATTACATGAATCTAGGCTTGAAGGAATATAAGAAGAGCCAAAAATATAACCTTCAAGGGGAGTAGCATTGTTGGCAAATAAGGGGAAGAAGAAGATAGAGATCTCCTCCTCCTCCGATGACGAAGCGTCTTCCTCCTCCTCCATGGATAGCACCGAAGAAGCCTATATGGTAAGGAGGGTAAGACGTGCTTTAAAAGGTTTTCATTTTCATAAATCAAATGATAGGAATAGAAGACCAAGGGGGAAGGTCATATGCTACAATTGCCAAGGAGAGGGGCACATAAGGGATAATTGTCCCCGCCTAAACAAGAGCAAGGAAGAGAAGAAAAATAAAGAAGAAAAGAAGAAGAAAAATGGGAGCAAGAAAAAGAAGGAAGAGTAGAAGAAGACAAAAGAAATGGGGAAGACCAAAGCTCTAAAGGCAAGGACTTGGGATGACCCATCCTCATCCTCCTCATCATCATCTGATGAGGAGAATGCCTTTGTCACCAATTTGGCCTTGATGGCCTTTGATGACTTGGATTGCTCTTCCTCCGAAAATGAAGGATCAAGCTCAAGAGGAGAGAGCTCAAGTGAAGGGGGAGCTTCTACATCCTCCTCATCCGAAGAAGAAGAAGAGGATATGGAAACTATGGTAACGAATGCCTCTCCTAAGAAAATAGTTTCCATAATTTCTAGTTTAACTAAGGACTTATTTGGAATGAAAAAGAAAAATAAAAGCATGCTAAATCAAATTAAGGCATTGGAAAATAAGCTAGAAAATGCATGCTTAAATGATAATATTTCTTCTAGCTTAAATGATGCATGCTCACATGATCTTTATGTGCCATTAGATGTTAGTTATGCATGTATAAATGAAAATAGGGCCTTAAGGGAAAAGGTAGACTATTTAACAAAAGCCCTAGAAAAATTCACAATTGGCTCCAACACCTTGAACATGATAAATGGGAGTCAAAGGGCAAGTTTCAACAAGAAGGGCCTAGGTTATAAAGAAAAGAAAAATGAAAAGACCTACAAATGCCTAATTGCTAGGGGACAAGATAAGAAGAAAGTAATTGCTAGGAAATGGATCCCCAAGGAGTATCTAGTGAACCCCATAGGCAAGAATCTATTTTGGGTTCCAAAATCCATCCTTAAGGGTTAGGAAAACCCTAGGGTAGTCAACCATATGGAATTGACCTATATCATATTTTGGCTGACTTAGGATGGCGGGACAACATTTTTAGAATAGTGTTGGGTGATGATAACGTGCCCATAAATAGATAATAATGCTTAAATCATGATAATTAATGTAATTGCTATGTATGTTTGCAATCATGATTTATGATTTTAAAATTTGGCACGTCATCATGAGAAATAGGTTTAAATCATGTTTTAGGTGATACTTTGTTTATTATCATGATATAATACCTAATTGTAGGGAAATCTCGTATGCCAAATGGCATATGCGCAACGGAAAATAGGATCCCTTCCAAGTGATCCATGCGAAAGCAAACTCGTACAAAATAAATTTCTCTAAACCAAACCTATCTTATAGGAGAGTTCTACCTTTGTTGCGTGCCCTTTGCAATCCCGCTTTTCCTTTCGGTTTGTTGGATCTTTAGCACGTTCAAGTGTCCGTGCCTCTATACGTATCCACACGAGCACGCTCTTGTCTCACAAAAGAAAACTAGAGGAGCTCTCCTTTACTTCTTGCTAGAGAAGTCCCTAAAGGAGAGGAAGCTAGGGAAAAGAGAAGGGAAGAAGAAGACTACTCTTCTTGCTACTCACAAAAAGCCACACAACAATAAGCTCTCAAGCTCTCTCCAAGCCTCAAGCTCCCAACAACCACACTCCACAACCACAACAACAATTGCTATGGAATGGCCGGCCACTTCATGGTCTTTTATAGGGTTGGAAAAACCCTTTCACCTCCTACCATTCAATGCAATCCATTGCATTGGGACATTTGTTTGGCCGGCCACTTAAGGAGACAAAACCATTTTGTTTCCTTCCACCTTATCTAGCTTAGGTGGATGCTTAGGTGGCATGCTTATGTGGCATTCTTATGTGGCATTCTTATGTGGCATTCATGTATGTTGATTTAATCTTATTAATTCAATTAAGCTTATGTTATCATATTGAATTAATCTTATTAATTCAATTAAGCTTATGTTATCATATTGAATTAATCTTATTAAATCAATAAGGTAACATATTGAATTAATCTCATTAAATCAATTAGCTAAAATTCTCATTAAGCTTAAAGTCCAAAAACCATTTTGTACTTAAGCTTATTCCCATATTATTCTAGTCAAACTAGAATACTCTAATTCCTCTAATTATCATGCTCTTTGTGTGTGACCCTATAGGCTCTCATAACGTTGGCAGTGGACCTAAACTCTTTTAGATACACAAGCAATGAGCGGCATCTAGCAATACATCATTGCTACCCAAGTTACGAGATAAGTCAAGATCCGACTAACCTTTCCGTGACTACTATAATATATGACCGTGTCCTTCTATCCTTGATATCAGATTGATCAATGAGGCATAGACCGTGTCATCCTCGATCAATCTATGTGTTTCTTGATCCCTGAGTAAACTAACTCAAACAAATGAGCTCAATATCTCATATTGACTCATTCGAGCATGGCCATGCGTTTTAGTAGTTCTACTCAATCAAGGGGCCCACCGATATCACTCGTCATATGGAAGGGATAGATCCCATCTACATCACTCACATCCCTCCGCATAATTTGTTACATACCCAGTAATCGCCTTTATGGTCCACCCTTTTACGGGTGACGTTTGACGATACCAAAGTACATAACTCCTTATGTAGGGAACCATAGTGACTTGGTCTAAGGACTATTCATACCAATAGTCACATGAGAAAGTTTATGACACTCATATAACGATCCATGAAACTTTCTCATGGCGGGTCAGTTCAGTATATATTCTCAAATATATACACATGTTTCAACTTGATATCATATATCCATGACTTGTGAGATCAAGTCATCAATTGACATAAATGCTAGTCTTTATGTATTAATATTTACATTGCATATTAATACTCGACTAGAACATTTAGGAAAGTGTTCTCTACTGACCTCTCATAATCAATTACGCCAATTGATGTGTCAGAGATAAGAACCTACTTTTCTAGGGCATTATTATATTTAAATTAGGCACAAGCAAGATGTAAATATAATAACCAATCCTTTGCCTTTATAGAATATGATACAAAATGTTCCTATTCAACCATCACATGATTGGTTCTAGGGCTTTAACTAACAATCTCCCACTAGCACTAGTACCAATCACTATGATATCTAATACCTAGTGACCTAGTGTGACCATCATGCTTCCTCGTGCCAAAGCCTTGGTCAATGGATCTGCGATGTTAGCTTACGCGGTACTCTGCATATCCTCACATCTCCTCTATCGATGATCTCTCGAATGAGATGGAAGCGCCGAAGATGTGTTTGGTCCGCCGATGTGATCGAGGTTCCTTAGCTGTCGCAATAGCCCCATTGTTGTCACAATAGAGGTCTATTGGATCTGCAATGCTAGGAACTACCCCAAGTTCATCGATGAACTTGCGGAGCCAAACAACCTCCTTTCTTTGCATCGTGATCGCCGCAATATACTCGGCTGTTGTAGAATCAAGAATCGTGGTCCTCGCTTGAACTCTTCCACCACGCTCACCATTCGTGCAAAACACGCACTCGATTGCGCGATCTATAGTCATCCTTGTCCTGCTTTGGAAGCTTGCATCATCAGTAACCCTTTACTGATTAGCTCCTCATTGCCTCCAATATCGGAAATATTCTTTCGTTCTTCGTAAGTACTTAAGAATATTTTTGATCGCTATCCGATGACTTTCACCGGATCTGATCGGTATCTACTCGTCATGCTCAAAGCATACGAGGCGTCCGTGAGCAGTACAAAGCATGGCGTATGATAGACCCTATAGGCTGATGCATAAGGGATCTTATCCATGCGATCTCTCTCCTCCTTAGAAGAGGGACATTGAGTCTTGAAAGACTCACACCATGTGATAAAGGCGTAAACCCTTTCTTAGAATTTTGCATAGCAAAAGCGATCTAGCACTTTATCAATGTATGTACTCGACTTAGGCCAAGTAATCTTCTAGATCTATCTCTATAGATCTTGATGCCTAGAATATAGGCACTTCACTAAGTCCTTCATCGAGAAACAATTCCCTAACCACATCTTCACAGGTGGAGTGAGGGAATATCATTTCCGATGAGAAGTATGTCATCTACATACAAGACAAGAAATACAACTGTGCTTCCCACTATTTCTCTTGTAGACACAAGGCTCATCTTCATTCTTGATGAAACCAAACTCTTTGATTGCATCATCGAATCATTGAGAGGCTTGCTTTAGTCCATAAATGGACCTTTGCGGTTGCATACCTTTCCAGATGCTTTGGATCTTCAAAACCCTCGTTGTGTCATGTACACATCCTCGAGTAGCTTTCCATTGAAAAGCGGTTTTGACATCCATCCGCCAGATCTCATAATCATGGTAGGTGCAATAGCAAGTATGATCCGAATGGATTTAAGCATCGCGAATCGGTGAAAAGGTTTCATCATAGTCAATACCATGAATTTGTTTGAATCCTTTAGCCACCAATCTACCTTTATAGGTATGCTTATTACCATCCATGTCAGTCGTTACTTTAAAGACCCACTTACACCCAATGGGTTTTACCCCTTCAGGTGGATCAACCAAAGTCCATACTTGGTTAGTGTACATGGATTCCATTTCGGAT
This sequence comes from Wurfbainia villosa, assembly GCA_025175895.1. Taxonomy (NCBI): domain Eukaryota; kingdom Viridiplantae; phylum Streptophyta; class Magnoliopsida; order Zingiberales; family Zingiberaceae; genus Wurfbainia; species Wurfbainia villosa. The sequence goes on along the minus strand of CM045998.1, from coordinate 52,774,650 downwards.
CTCATGGCCTCTAGCCATTTCTCGGAATCTGGGCTCATCATAGCTTCTTTATAGGATGTAGGCTCGTCAAGATTGATAAGCAATACATCACCGTTGTCAGTCAAGAGAAAAGAATATCTCTCGGGTTGACGACGGATCCTATTAGATCTACGAAGAGGTTGGTCTACTTGAACAGGTGTTTGTTCCACAACTCTTTGGGCAACAATTTCCTCATCCACAACACTTTGTGGTTCCTGTTCATTTTCCATCGAAGCCTTAGTGTTATCATCATCTTGAACTTCTTCAAGATGAATTTTACTCCCACTAGTATTTCTAGAAATCAATTCTCTTTCTAGAAAGACAGCATTTCTTGCAACAAACACCTTGCCAAGTGTGGGATTGTAAAAGTAATATCCCTTAGTTTCCTTGGGATATCCTACAAAATAACACTTATCTGATTTGGGTCCTAGTTTATCTGAGACTTGACGTCTAACGTAAGCTTCACAACCCCAAATCTTTATAAAAGACATTTTGGGACTCTTCCCGGTCCATATCGTATATGGTGTCTTTTCTCTGACTTTTGATGGAACGCGATTAAGTGTGAAAGCTGTCTCTAGAGCTAAACCCCAAAAGGAAGTAGGTAGATCGGCTCATCATTGATCGTACCATATCTAATGAGTACGATTTCTCCTCTCGGATACACCATTCCATTGTGGTGTTCGGTGGAGTGAGTTGGGATATTATCCCACACTCACCAGTGATCACGAAACTCTTGACTAAGGTATTCACCACCTCGATCCGATCGAAGTAGTTTAACACGCTTACCAAGTTGGTTTTGTACTTCATTCTTGAATTCTTTGAACTTTTCAAAGGATTCGACTTATGTCTCATCAAATATAAGTAGCCAAATCTACTCATATCATCGTGAAAGTAATAAAGTACTTATAGCCTCCTCTGGCCCGACATTGAAAGGGCCACATACATCGGTATGTATGAGTCCTAACAAGTCCGTCGCTCTCTCGCCATGTCCACTAAATGGAGTTTTAGTCATCTTTCCTAAAAGACAAGACTCGCATACCTCATATGATTCAAAATCAAATGAGTCCAATAATCCATCTTTATGGAGTTGGGATATGCGTTTTTCATTTATGTTACCTAGGCGACAGTGCCAGAGATATGTTTGGTTCAAATCATTCGATTTGAACCGTTTGGTATTTACGTTATAAATTGGGTTATCTAAATCTAGAACATAGAGACCATTCATAAGTGGTGCATTACAATAGAACATTTCATTTAAATAAATGGAACAACATTTGTCCTTTATTATAAAAGAAAAGTTTTTCTTGTCTAAACAAGATACAGAAATTATGTTCTTTGTTAATGCGGGTACATAGAAGCACTCCTCTAGTTCTAAGATAAGCCTAGTGGGCAAAGACAAAGAATATGTTCCTACAGCTACAGCAGCAACTTTTGCGCCATTGCCTACTCGTAGGTCCACTTCCCTTTGCCATTATTCTACTATTTCTCGATCCCTCGCACATTAGTACAAATGTGAGATGCACATCCGTATCTAATACCCATGTAGAAGAAATAGATAGATTAACTTCTATAACGTGTATACCGAGGCGAAGTCCCACTTCTCTTGTTCTTTACTTCCTCAAGGTAGACTTTGCGATTCCGCTTCCGATGTCGATCTTACCGCAATGGAAGCAGCCCCTTCCTTAGGTACTTTACCTTTACCCTTTGAAGTGGATGAATTGGCCTTGCCTTTGGCTAGGTCTTACCCTTGCCTTTGCGCTTACCTTTGTCCTTCTTGACCATTAGTACATTACTAACTTTCTTCTTGAGATTTGGTTAGCTCAACATCGAGAATCTCGTGCAAAGGTTTATCAATTTCATTCATGTTATAATTCATGACGAATTGATTGTATGCTTAAGCAGCGATTGCGAGGATAACATCGGTTGCCAATTCTTGGCTCGATGGAAAACCTAGTCTTTCAGGTTCTCAACGTACCCAATCATTTTGAGTACGTGAGTTCCTACAGTGTTCCTTCTTGCATCTTGCATGCAAAAGAGCCTTAGACACTTCAAAACGCCGTGTTTAGCTTGTCCTTGATATAGTTGTTTCAAGTGCTCAACCATATCATAGGCATCCATGTTCTCATGTTGCTTCTGAAGCTCAGAGTTCATGGTGGCAAGCATAAGACATGACACATCTAATGCGTCATCTTGATGCTTCTTATAAGCATCCTTTTCAAAGACGAGAGTGGCGTGGGTATTTTAGGGGTAGCCTGCTCTAGGACATATAGTTTATGCGTTCTTGCTTGAGGATAATCCTCAAGTTCCTATACCGACCAAGAAAGTTTGCTCCATTGAGCTTGTCCTTCTCAAGGACGGATCGCATAAGTTGAGGGTGTGTCGTGTTAGATGACATGGTGATCTACAACATTAAAATGCAAAGTTAAGTATCATACCTAAATCATTTAATTAGGCCTTTAATTAAATGAGGCTCCCACTAAATTCTCATAGCTACTATTTAGCTATAAATTTATATGGGATAAAGATCCACATCATAATTCGTCTTGAGTTAGCTTTGGCTAATCGCCCAAGACGTAGTATAATTAGGTAGGCAATCTTTTGCCAATTACATCTGATGTAACTCTTTAATAGCTTTGGTTAAGTTTTAGATTAGTTTAGTGTTTATTCCTAAACCAGCTTCCAGGCTGTGGCGAGGCACAGGGGCCTTCTTGGATATCGGAGCAACGACCACTTCTAAGACAAAGCTGATGTTCGGAAATCACACAAAACTAATGTTAACACTTATGTTCAAAGCTAATATATGCCTCTACTTTCTTAACCAATTAAGAAAACACTTAATTAAGTCTTAACCAAGACTGATAGCGGGACATCACGATTGTCCACTCGCACCCCTCCAAGATAAAATGCATTGCTTTGCTTTGGCAAACCCAATAACAAATGATCGAGGAAGTAGTGAGTACCAACTTTGGTAGGCATATCATTTAGACTTATTAAGAAATAAACATGTATCATATACATATTAGCATACATCACATATAAGCTAAACTAATCATGCATCACATACAAGCTAAACTAACATGCATCACATACATATTAAACTAACGTGTCATGGTTATGGCCCTTATTCTACAATCTTCTCAAGCCAATGAAAAGATTGATTGGTCAACCTAGGGATAGCATCTTCTCCTAAGTGCTTCCTTTTGGTTGTCTTGTGTGTTGACTTCCTCCTTTTAACCTCATCTTCCAATGGACCCTCCATCCTTGTTTTGTACATTACAAAAGGAGAAATACTCGAGTTACATTCGAGTCTAAAACTAATTTTACAACAAGAATATTAGGAGAAAGGCACGACACGCAGGCCGTATTAAGAATTACAACACACAATCACAAACTTTTTGGGACTAGGCCATAACCATGCACCATGTCATTTTAACTTTTAAAAGAGATTGGATATTTTATTATGTTTGAAAATTTGCTAATGCAATTATCAAATCATAATAAAATTTATCCTACTTCTATATCACATATAAAATAGAGAAAACCTATTTTTATACGATCTTTCGCAAGTGGCTCTGATACCACTGTAGGGAAATCTCGTATGCCAAATGGCATATGCGCAACGGAAAATAGGATCCCTTCCAAGTGATCCATGCGAAAGCAAACTCGTACAAAATAAATTTCTCTAAACCAAACCTATCTTATAGGAGAGTTCTACCTTTGTTGCGTGCCCTTTGCAATCCCGCTTTTCCTTTCGGTTTGTTGGATCTTTAGCACGTTCAAGTGTCCGTGCCTCTATACGTATCCACACGAGCACGCTCTTGTCTCACAAAAGAAAACTAGAGGAGCTCTCCTTTACTTCTTGCTAGAGAAGTCCCTAAAGGAGAGGAAGCTAGGGAAAAGAGAAGGGAAGAAGAAGACTACTCTTCTTGCTACTCACAAAAAGCCACACAACAATAAGCTCTCAAGCTCTCTCCAAGCCTCAAGCTCCCAACAACCACACTCCACAACCACAACAACAATTGCTATGGAATGGCCGGCCACTTCATGGTCTTTTATAGGGTTGGAAAAACCCTTTCACCTCCTACCATTCAATGCAATCCATTGCATTGGGACATTTGTTTGGCCGGCCACTTAAGGAGACAAAACCATTTTGTTTCCTTCCACCTTATCTAGCTTAGGTGGATGCTTAGGTGGATGCTTAGGTGGCATGCTTATATGGCATGCTTATGTGGCATTCTTATGTGGCATTCATGCATGTTGATTTAATCTTATTAATTCAATTAAGCTTATGTTATCATATTGAATTAATCTTATTAATTCAATTAAGCTTATGTTATCATATTGAATTAATCTTATTAAATCAATAAGGTAACATATTGAATTAATCTCATTAAATCAATTAGCTAAAATTCTCATTAAGCTTAAAGTCCAAAAACCATTTTGTACTTAAGCTTATTCCCATATTATTCTAGTCAAACTAGAATACTCTAATTCCTCTAATTATCATGCTCTTTGTGTGTGACCCTATAGGCTCTCATAACGTTGGCAGTGGACCTAAACTCTTTTAGATACACAAGCAATGAGCGGCATCTAACAATACATCATTGCTACCCAAGTTACGAGATAAGTCAAGATCCGACTAACCTTTCCGTGACTACTATAATATATGACCGTGTCCTTCTATCCTTGATATCAGATTGATCAATGAGGCATAGACCGTGTCATCCTCGATCAATCTATGTGTTTCTTGATCCCTGAGTAAACTAACTCAAACAAATGAGCTCAATATCTCATATTGACTCATTCGAGCATGGCCATGCATTTTAGTAGTTCTACTCAATCAACGGGCCCACCGATATCACTCCCGTCATATGGAAGGGATAGATCCCATCTACATCACTCACATCCCTCCGCATAATTTGTTACATACCCAGTAATCGCCTTTATGGTCCACCTCTACGGTGACGCGTTTGACGATACCAAAGTACATAACTCCTTATGTAGGGAACCATAGTGACTTCAGGTCTAAGGACTATTCATACCAATAGTCACATGAGAAAGTTTATGACACTCATATAACGATCCATGAAACTTTCTCATGGCGGGTCAGTTCAGTATATATTCTCCAATATATACCCATGTGTCAACTTGATATCATATATCCATGACTTGTGAGATCAAGTCATCAATTGACCTACATGCTAGTCTTTATGTATTAATATTGCCCTTGCATATTAATACTCGACTAGGAACATTTAGGAAAGTGTTCTCTACAGCCTCTCATAATCAATTCTGCCAATTGATGTGCTGTAGATAAGAACCTACTTTTCTAGGGCATTATTATATTTAAATTAGCTGGCACAAGCAAGATGTAAATATAATAACCAATCCTTTGCCTTTATAGAATATGATACAAAATGTTCCCTATTCAACCATCACATGATTGGTTCTAGGGCTTTAACTAACACTAATGCATGAGAACAATTCAATGAATACATGTATTTCATGATCATAATGTGAAATTAAGTCATATATATCTTTATGATCATGAGGATTGTTAGGTTGATACTTAACCTTGATAGAATTGTATGAATATGATGGTTAAGTATATACAAATACCCCCTATGATGCATCTCACACTCACCATAGGCTAATTTGATCGAAAACTTAGCATGGGTGAGATGTTAGGATGATACAAATGTTCACTAATGCCTATGGCATTTAGATGGTCATTTAAGTTATCAAAATAGCAATAATAGACCAATCATGGGAAAGGCTTATGTTTAATTCATAGACATATTGCCCAAAGATCATGGTTGGATATTTCATATGTTTTCAAAATCATGTTTATGTTTACATGCTTTCTTACCTTATAATTTTCATCAAATGTTTTTAGCTAACTTAAACGGATTGCCACACATCAAAAAGGGGGAGATTGTTAGGGCAATCTCTTGCCATGATAAGGTTTTGATGTGTGTGGCAAAGTGTTTAAGTTAGGATGATATTGTTATTTGATATGTGCGTTGGAGTCTTGCAGGACTTAGTAATTCGCACATGAAGCCTTGGCGGGTTCACCGTCACAACCTCGGTCCTTGAGTCGGTGAAGGATGACTTTGCGGAAGCCGTGCGCTTGGAGCATACGAGGGACCGCCGGACGAGATGACTTGAAGTGAAGCCAAGGAAACAAACTTCGGAGGCAAGAGACGCGAAGGAGCATTGCAGAGTCGTGCGCTTGATACTGCCGAGGGACGTGGCCACGAACAAAGAGAGCTTCGGCGAGGGACTTCAAGTGAGATGAGAGAATGAGTGAAATGTAAGTAGCTCATTAGGTGAACTTGGCCGAATGGCTGAGTGTCAGAGACTTGACTGCAAGGGTTAAGGTTTACCCGACCGCCGGAAGCTCAAACTTATGTTAAGTTTGAGTTTCACACGGCACCAGTCGACTGCTTTGAGTCGAGTGTGTTCGACTAGTATCCGATTGATGGGTTTATGCCCAGTAGTCGACTGCCATGGAATGGCAATGATCGCTGAGGATGTCGCGCACAGATCAGCTCGTAGCCGTGGCGATCGACTATGGAGGCAGAATGATCGTGAGGTCCATCAGTCGACTGCCAAGAGTTCCGTTGGACTACAATGGTCGGGATCCGACGTGTTCGGAGGCCGTTGTAGTGACGGCAGTCGACTGCCAAGGGCAGCAGTCGACTGATGGCGGCCAACGGGAAGAAATCAGCCAACTCTATAAAAAGAGAGGGTGTGAGCCTTTGAGAGGCTAATGCTTATGCTCTAAGTGATCTTCCTAGTGCCCCACAAGCTCTAAACTCGTCTTACTTGTTTTTACTCCATTCTTATTGTAAGAAGAGTGATCTTGATTGTAAAGGTTACCTCCACCTAGCTTGGTGCAAAGGAGAGACCAATAGTGATTGGCTTTGGAGGAGTGATTCACCTCGGACGAATCGGGATCGTGGATTAGCGGCGTAGCCGTGAACCACGTTACATCTTCTTTGTTAGCGTTTGTATTTTCGTTTATTGCTTTGTCTTTATTGTTTATGCTTCCGCTTGCACTAATGATTGTGTAGACGAGCAAACGAACAAGAGAATTCCGACATCCATCGTTAGAGGGCTATTCACCCCCCTCTAGTCGACCGTTCGATCCCCTACATATGACACTCATATAACGATCCATGATACTTTCTCATGACGGGTCAATTCAGAATATATATTCTCCAATATATATACCCATGTGTCAATGTGATATCACATATCCATGACTTGTGAGATCAAGTCATCCATTGACCTACATGCTAGTCTCAATGTATTAATATTGCCCTTGTATATTAATACTTGACTAGGAATATTAAGAATAGTGTTCTCTACAGCTTCACATAATCAATTCTACCAATTAATATACTGTAGATTAGAACCTACTATTCAAGGGTATTATTATATTTATTTTAACTGGCACGTGCATAAAGTAAATATAATAAACAATCTTTTCCTGTTATTAATGAAATATGATATACATGATCCCTAATCAATCATCTCATGATTGACACTAAGGGTTGACACTAACACTATATATTACCCCTGAGTTTATACTCACCACCACGGACCCTGGGTTTCCTGTCACCCAGGTAATAGGTAGAAGATTCCTTCGATATTCAGAGCTCCGCCAGCTGATCCCATCTCACACTGAATGCCTAGATATTATTTTCGTATTTTACTCTTGTGGATTGTTCTTTTGGGATTTCATCCTATATTGTTTCTGTATTTGTGGTTACGGATGTGTTGTATGTATTTGACTTTTGATGTGGTTTCTATTATGATTTTTGTTGTGTCAAAGTCACTCCGGAGTGCATAGTTAAGTCTTTGTATGTTTTGTCAGTATATTCCATTGTGCTTTATGGATTATGTCCATATATATATGTTATGTGATTGTGGCTGATAGGCTTTATGTATATCAGGGAATTGTATCACGTATAGGGGAGATGTTGTCCGATTATTTTCGGCTCGGCATACTCTCGGGGCGTGACACAAAAGGCGAAAGAATGTCACTATGACTAACTTGAGTCAGAAGTCATTTTTTGAAAAATAAAAAAGTCAGAGGCACCCAGGAGGAGGGTGATGTCAACGTGGGACTGGTGATTTTTTGGCGTTCATTCTGCTTTGAAGGGTGATGTTATGATATTTTACCAATCACAAAGAGTCATTTTTTAATAAGAAGAGGTACATTTTCTCATTCCCCAAAATCAAAATTATATTTCAACAGAATGAGGTTACATTCATTACTTCTTAAGATCAGAAGAGAAAATACACTTTAGTAAAATGAGAACTAGGGGTCTTCATGAATAACTCTCTCTGGATGTAGAGCTAGAGCCATGCGACGGTCTAACTCAACGATAAGCTGCCAGACATGAGACCGGTAGGTGAGCCTGAGTCACGATAGGGCTCGTAGGGTCATTGCCAGTTCTTGGCGTAGGGAGTAGTTGCAGGTCGAAGATAACTGTAGTCGACTCTTTAGATCTCTCACTAAATCTTCTAGTTCCTGTATGCGCTGCTGGTCTGTCGAAAGGGGCCTAGGAGAAAGAGATGTGCTTGCTTGCTCTGAAGGGTCCGCCATTTAGAAGGTAGAAGAATGAAGGAGTATATGAGCAAAAGACGTTGCAGAAAGTTTTTATAGAGGAGAAGGGAGTATTAATTCGTCTTCTTGGAAAAAAAAAGGAAAGTAAAGGCTGATAAGATGGGAAGATGAGGGGGTAGTGTTGGAGGAAGTTGATGCATTAATGACGAGATGACCGATGATATCCTACATAAGAAGTAGATATTTGGCGAGTATAATTCAATCGTGGTACAATGGCTTTATTGTGATATGATGCACGCGAACATGACCTCAAATCTCGCGACCGAGATCGTCGAGGACTCGAATCGCACGCTCACACTCAACGCCCGCAAGTGCATGGATGACGTCAAGTAATAAAAAGATTTATCAATCCTACAGAGACTTAGATTCGAGAACTGATCTATTCGGTGAACGTTATTATTCGAAAGTCAAATCTAATGGTTGTGATTGTGAGGGTTGTCGGCTGTCCTAACTCAATACGGTGTCACACAGAAGAAGAAAAGGCTTGCTATGAGTCTTTGGAAGGGATACTAGGATTTTGGTTTCGCTCGTGTGTCGCAAAACATGTTGTAAAATGGGTTTCATCAAAAGTTCTAGCTACGGTTTTGTGGAAAGGACATCATACACTCCCCCGATGAGCCTTCGCATCTATTAGAAGATACCTCTGCCATTACTAGGTCGACCCTAGGACTTAGGACGGGATAGTAGGTACGAGGATGCTGAATCGATCCCAGCGACAAGTCGAATACGGGGCGCGTTTCCTACTCTATCGTATCCTTATACCCACGGTTATGGGAGATGAGGTCAACCCATAGGTTCCTCCATAATCTCCAAGATCTTATATACAAGGGCTGTCACCCCCCATATCGGCTAGTATAGTAGATATAAAACCAAAACAATAACTAAAGCTCTAAAACCAAATGCCAATTGCAAATACAAACTCAAGAAAAATATTCAAATTTAGAATAACATGTACTACGCACACAAACTACTCCCTAATCCTAGAATCGAAGAAACTACTCGATAAATATGAGACGAGAAACACAAAGCATGTTCATATTCGAATAAACAATAGATAACATGCAAAGAACAGAAATTACAATGCAATATGGTCTTCTCTCCGGCGTTGAAGTGCAGAACTTGGATCTCTGGTGGCCTTCCTCCTCCCCATTACGAGTTCCCGAAGCTTTTTAGGGCTTCGGAGTGCCATCCCAGTCTTCATGCTTCCATCCTAGGGTTTGGGCATAACTTTCCTTATATAGACATCACGCTGGATCCTTGCGAAATCTGAAAAAAACCCTGGTCGTGTCAAATTACATAGCCGCCACACAACTGTGTGAAAACACACGGTCGGCTCGTGTGTCAAGCTGTGGCATCTGTTTTCGACCCTTGAACATGGTCGTGTGTAAACACATGCCCTGGTCATGTTCTCTTCTACGTCCAGCTGACAAATGACATCTTTTGCTCAGAAAGTGCATCGTTTTCCCCATGAAATGCTATCCTGCACACAAAAGTACATAGAGCAGATCTCCGAACCAGAAAATAAGAAATGCATGAAAAATAAAGTAAAATATGCATGAAACAAACATAAAATGAAACGAGATGTAAGTGAAAACTACTCCTAAAACTCTATATATTTTGCTCACCTCAATTCCCCCAGACGTAGATCTTTATGTAGGATGTTGCTTCGGAGGCTCATTGGCTCCCATGTCCCCGGATTAAAATTTTCACTAATGAAAGAACTAATCCGGATGGGATGAGTTTCGTAAGCACAACCAATTCGTCGTCGTGCTAACAACTTGAGTGATCGCTTGAACAAACTAGTTGTTCAAGCAACACAACTCTTCTAGTTGGTTAGCCGCGGAAGAGACGACGGACGGATCGCCGGTTTTTGTGTTTGTCTTCGGGGTCCATGATTATACAAAATATATACTAATGCACACTTGTATAATCAACACATAAAAGAACATGCTAAGATCAGAAAATAAAGTTGTAAAACTTTTATACCTCATGATCTTCTACCGTATGTCCTATCCTCCTCGCGGACGACGTGTGGGCGAAGATCCTCCATGAGTAGAAGCCTTCTAGATCGCGTTCTTCCCTTCCTTGTTCACTGCGAACAAAGAGAAGAACCAACAAAACTTCTCCTTTCTAGAACCGGCCACCAAGCTTGGGAGTTTGATGTAACCGCCGACCAAGGAACGAATGGATGAAGCGTCGGCCACCAATGTAAGGGGAACCGCCGGCCACCTTGGAGAGAATGAAGGAGTGAACGTTGGCCAACCTTGAAGAGAGGTTGCCGCCGCCCAAGGAATAAGAGAGCGACCAAGAGGATGGGCGCCGGCCAGTCTTGATGGAAGAAGATGTGCACCTGTTTCTTGTCCAAGAGTTGCCGCCCAAGCCAAAGCTTCCAAACCCTAGCAGCCCAACCTAAAACCCTAACTCTAATTTAACCATCATTGACGACCAACCTAAGCCCTCTATTTAAAGAAATGGGCTTAAGCCTCCTTTAATCTCCACTGTCGGATCTAGAGATTTAATCTCCATCGTCGGATCTAGGGTTTTATCCCAACCGTCGGATCTAGGGTTTCATCCTAACCGTCGGATCTAGGATTTCATCCCAACCTTCAAATCTAGGGTTTCATCCCAACCGTCGGATATAGGGTTTCATCCCAACCGTCGGATCTAGGGATTTAATCCTAACCATTGATTCTAGGGTTTCATCCCAACCATCGGATCTAGGGATTTAATCCCAACCGTTGGTTCTAGGGTTTCATCCTAACCATCGGATCTATGGATTTAATCCCAACCGTTGGTTTTAGAGTTTTGTTTTATATTCTTGGATCTAGATCTCATGAGGATTATATTAGGCTATGATAGGGACCATAAGGAGGAGTTGGATCTTGGCCACCCGATGGATCGGAACCACACTTACTTGATCCATCAATGATGTTCCATTCCACTAGAGGATCATCATTGAACTACCTCACCAACCCCCATAAATTAATATGGGCTCCATATATTATTTGTATATTCATCTCCTCGTGTTTAAGATATCGAATGTCCGTCAATTAATTGATTTACTAACCATCAATTAATTAACATCTAATTCCTCGAGTAGTACCACTCAACCTTGTCATCATGTTGACTAAGTCAACCAGCTGGGTTTACATGATGAACCTTATGAGCTCCTCAAGGGGACATCATCAACCTAGTATATAGGACACGGTTTCCTCCTATAATCAACGACACACTATGTAAATAATATCATTTCCCAACTTACCGGGCATATTGATTTAACCCATCTAAATCTCACCCTCTGGTAAATCAAAGAAATAAATACTAAGTACATGTACCCGTTATTATATCGGGATTAAGAGCATGTACAACATAATATCCGAGGTCCGATTCAATTATGTAGTCAGCAATTAATTGAATCACCTCTATGTCGGTCCTGCTCAATACACCTAAGTGTACTAGTGTAACTCTATGTTCAAGACAAAACAATACCAAGCTACTCTACAACCATGCCAATGGTTTGTCCAAAACCATCTTGGTTGTGAGCCTCTACTTATATTTTACAAGGGACTGATAACATGATCTTCTGTGCCACACCAAGCACCATGTTATCTACAATGTAAAATATTAAACAATATGCACACACATATAATAAATATATAAAGTGCAAACAATGATCATGTGATTCTTATTCCAAAATAAAATGTTCATACAAATAGAGCTAGGCTTTCAGTATACATTCCAACAATCTCCCACTTATACTAAAAGACTATGTCGTCATCACACTGCCATACATCTGATCCCCATGTCCTCCACATGCCTATCAAATGCTTTCGCTGGAAGGGCCTTAGTGAATGGATCTGCCAGGTTATCCTCTGATGCAATCTTGGAGACAACAACTTCTCCTTGCTTTACGATCTATCGTATAAGGTGGTACTTGTACTCTATGTGTTTACTCACCTTATGGGCTCGTGGTTCCTTCGAGATTGCAACTGCACCACTGTTATCACAATAAATTGTGATAGTTCTGGGCAAACCAAGAATCACATCCAAGTCCATCAAGAAGTTCCTGAGCCATACAGCTTCCTTGGCTGCCTCAGAGGCTGCCACATACTCAGCTTCCATGGTAGAGTCCGCCATGCATTTCTGCTTGACACTCCTCCTACTATGGCTCCACCTCCAAAAGTAAACACAAACCCCGAGGTAGACTTACTCTTGTCCCTATCTGATTGGAAATCTGAATCCGTGTAACCCACAGGGACTAATTGATCTGCCCGGTAAACCAGCATATAATCCCTAGTCCTTCTCAGGTACTTCAATATATGCTTTACCGCAGTCCAATGTCCCTGTCACGGATTACTCTGATATCTGCTAACCATGCCCACGGTAAAGCAGATATCCGGTCTCGTACATAGCATAGCATACATGAGGCTTCCTACTGCCGAAGCATAAGGAACCGCCTTCATGTCCTCTATCTCCTTTGATGTTTTGGGACACATCTCTTTAGATAAAGGAACTCCATGCCTAAAAGGTAGAAAACCTTTCTTGGAGTTCTGCATGCTAAAACGAGCAAGAATAGTGTCAATGTATGAAGCTTGAGATAAGCACAACATCCTTTTCTTGCGATCCCTTATTACTTTGATCCCAAAGATGTGTCCCACTTCTCCCAAGTCCTTCATGTCAAACTGTTTGGACAACCATACCCTTACGTCTGATAACACTTTGATATTGTTGCCAACTAACAAAATGTCATCTACGTATAGTACAAGAAATACCACTACGTTTCCGTCACATCTCTTGTATACACAAGGCTCATCCGGACTTTGAATAAATCCATATGACTGGATTACCTCATCAAAGCGGATGTTCCAAGATCTAGAAGCTTGCTTAAATCTATAAATGGACCGATTAAGCATACATACAAGATGCTCTTTTCCTTTAGCAATGAATCCCTCTGGTTGCCGCATATAGATGTTCTCCTCAAGACTTCCGTTAAGGAAAGCTGTCTTGACATCCATCTGCCAAATCTCATAATCCATATGAGCAGCTATAGATAAGAGAATCCGGATAGACTTAAGCATAGCTACCGGTGAAAAGGTCTCCTCATAATCGATACCCTCTTTCTGAGTATACCCTTTCGCAACAAGCCTAGCTTTGAAGGTCTCAACCTTCCCATCCACTCCTATCTTTCTCTTGTAGATCCACTTGCATCCAATGGCTTTTACACCATCGGGTGGCTCTACTAGCTCCCAGACTTGATTAGAATCCATAGATTCTATCTCTGAATTCATCGCTCTTTGCCAAGATACTGCATCTCTATCTTGGAGTGCCTCGTCATATGTCCAGGGATCAGGTTCATGTTCACCAGAGACTAAGTCCGAAGACTCTCCCAAAAACATGAATCTCTCGGGTTGTTTAACAACCCTCCCACTACGACGAGGTGCCTCCTGCGTATGCTCTGTGACATGCGGTGCAGTGACTTGTGGTATCTCCTCTTGTACCGGTGGTACTGAAGTCGGGACTTCCCCTGTTAACTCCTCAAGAACAATCCTACTCGTGGGCTTGTGGTTCATCACATAGTCCTCCTCTAGAAATCTGGCATTCGTACTCACGATCACCTTCTGATCTCTAGGACTATAGAATAAACCACCCTTCGTTCCCTTAGGGTAGCCAACAAACAAGCGTACTTCTGTACGAGATTCTAACTTACCAGCATCTCCCTTCAGTACATGTGCTGGACTACCCCAAATCCGAATATGTCTTAGACTAGGCTTTCGCCCAGTCCACAACTCTGTGGGAGTAGAGGGTACTGACTTAGATGGAACCAAGTTCAGAATGTGTGCTGCTGTTTCCAGAGCAAACCCCTAGAACAAATCAGGTAACCCAGAATAACTCATCATAGATCTGACCATCTCCATAAGAGTCCTGTTCCTTCGCTCCGCCACACCATTCTGCTGGGGTGTGCCAGGTGTGGACAATTGGGATTGAATCCCAACCTCTGATAAGTAACTCCTAAACTCTCCCAAGAGGTACTCGCCACCACGATCAGATCGTAATGTCTTGATACTTTTACCTTGACGGTTCTCCACATCAGCCTTGAATTCTTTGAATCTGTCAAAGCATTTAGACTTGCGGCGCATCAAGTAAATGTATCCATATCTTGAATAATCGTCTATAAAAGAGACGAAATATTCAAAACCACCTCTTGCCTGGATAGACATAGGACCGCCCAAATCAGAATGAACCAATTCTAACACATCTTTGGCTCTATACCCCTTTGCCTTGAAAGGCCTCTTGGTCATTTTACCTTCCAAGCAAGATTCGCAGGTTGGGAGATCCTCCACCACTAATGAACCTAAAGGTCCATCAGCTATCAACCTTTGAATTCTGCTTAGGTTAATATGACCAAGCCTTAGATGCCAAAGATATGTTTGGTTCATTTGCGAAGGTTCTTTTCTCTTATTAGACTTAGAAGATGAGTTATTGATTTCTATATGCATCGTGGGAGTTTTCGGTTCAAGAGTATATAAATTGCCAACCAATGTACCAGAACAGATAATCTCCCTATTCCTTTTTATAACCACTTTGTCATTAAAAGAAATAGAATATCCATCCATAAACAATTTAGAAACTGAAATTATATTCTTTCTAAAAGTAGGTACATAAAGACAATTTCTCAAAACCAAAACTTTATTCTTATCAAAAGATAAATAAATGTCTCCCACTGTAATAGCCGCCACCTTTGAAGCATTGCCCATGAAGACGGTAATCTCTCCCTCAGCTAGTTGTCGGGTTTCCTGGAACCCCTGCAAAGTATTACAGACATGATCAGTGGCTCCTGTATCTACACACCAGGCACTGGTAGATAACACCGCTAAATATGTTTCAACAACTAAACAAGAAAATATACCTTTGTTCTTTCGGCGAGGACAGTCCGCCTTCCAATGTCCAGTCTGCTTGCAAGTGAAGCACTTGCCTTTCGACTTCTTCACTCCTGCCTGAGGTCCCACTGCCACCTTCTTCGCTCCACCATGCTTCTTCTTCTTCTTACCTTTCGGTTTAGAGGAAGAAACCTTCTGAGCGACCATGGCTTGAGCACTTTGACGAAAAAGCCCCTCTGCCGCCTGGAGTTCTGTCAGAAGCTTTGCCAATGAATACAACCTCTTGTTCATGTTGTAGTTAAGGCAGAACTGCTCAAAACTCCTAGGCAGCGACTGGAGAATGATATCGACCTGGGTTTCCCCATCGATCTCAGCTCCGAGGACTTCCATCTCATTAAGATGAGCCATCATCTTGAGAACGTGATCCCTAACGGGTGTTCCCTCGATCATGGTGGTCGTCATCAAGTTTCTCATCGCCTCCTTTCTAGCCGCCCTACTCTGATGTTCGAAAAGTTCCTTGAGATTGAACATCATGTCATAAGCTGTGGCCATGGCCTGATGCTGATGTTGCAACACATTTGACATAGATGCCAAAATGTAACACCGTGCCATCTCATCTGCCTTGACCCATTTCTTATAACGTTCTTTCTCCTTTTCATCAGAGTCATCGGAGGGCTTAGGAGGACAGACCTCGAAGAGTACAAATTTGTACTCCTCCGCAGTTAAGACAATATCCATATTTCTTTTCCAATGAATATGGTTTGGTCCAGTAAGCTTATTTTCTTTTAATATCACAGCAAGTGGGTTGAAATCCATTTGAAAAAACTAAGAATCACAATGATCAAAATATTAGATTTCAAATATTATTGATTCCTCAAAACAATAAAATTCCGAAATCAACCAACACCTCAAAACACCGAGAATATCGCATGCCACGATAGTGTGGACGTATATGAATTCTACATTTGTAAGAGGAGGTTTTACCCATTAATTTTATTATCTTGTCAACCTTACTTTTTGACAAATAAAATTAATAGTTGATTCCTCTTTGGCTCTACAAATAAAAGCAGTGACTCCGATGGGGAGGATACTATTTATTTGCATCTAAGTGTGCACCATTACACGATACTAAGGGAATTATTTCGGATTATGTGCCTTACCGATGGGGAAGTACACACACTCCTAAATAATTTCCTATAACCATTATTTGACCTAGTGATCCTCAAACAAACCCATCCAATGGGGAGGAAGGCACTCAGAGCCAACGCGTAAGTTTGTTGCATCACACGTCAAATTGTAATTGAGGTCGCGGGAATTAATTAAAATATCCCTCTCCCACTTAGTAAATTGAAATTGAGGAATTTTAAAGCATACACAACATGCATATGAAACAAATAAGCAATAAATATGGAAAAAAAATAGAATTTTTCCAACTATTATGGCATTGTCCTCCAATACGCATCCCGTCGTGTTGCCACCTCGTCCGCTCCATCTTTTCCCGTGCGCAAGTCACCAAAGAGATCCGAGCGGAGATAAACTATTTTAATTTACATCCATCGATCTTATACTCCACGAAGGAGTGTACAAATAATCTAGATCGAAAGTAAACTAAAATGAGCGGCTAAACAATGTCGTATTTAATTACAAAAATTAAATACTAATCTAGCCTTGTCAACCCCGAGGATTCAAATAATATACATACAATCACAAACAAAACAATCACATACAAACAAATAGCCATAATAGTCGGATCTTATGGCTGCAACCAAAAAGTTAGCCTACGCACATCCTACTATTATCCGGCATACTCAATATATGATATGTGCATGAAAGTAACCGAATCCAAAACACAATAAACCAGAAACCGTGGCTCTGATACCACTTGTAGGATGTTGCTTCGGAGGCTCATTGGCTCCCATGTCCCCGGATTAAAATTTTCACTAATGAAAGAACTAATCCGGATGGGATGAGTTTCCTAAGCACAACCAATTCGTCGTCGTGCTAACAACTTGAGTGATCGCTTGAACAAACTAGTTGTTCAAGCAACACAACTCTTCTAGTTGGTTAGCCGCGGAAGAGACGACAGACGGATCGCCAATTTTTGTCTTTGTCTTCGGGGTCCTTGATTATACAAAATATATACTAATGCACACTTGTATAATCAACACATAAAAGAACATGCTAAGATCAGAAAATAAAGTTGTAAAACTTTTATACCTCACGATCTTCTACCGTATGTCCTATCCTCCTCGCGGACGACGTGTGGGCGAAGATCCTCCACGAGTAGAAGCCTTCTAGATCGCGTTCTTCCCTTCCTTGTTCGCTGCGAACAAAGAGAAGAACCAACAAAACTTCTCCTTTCTAGAACCGGCCACCAAGCTTGGGAGTTTGATGTAACCGCCGGCCAAGGAACGAATGGATGAAGCGCCGGCCACCAATGTAAGGGGAACCGCCGGCCACATTGGAGAGAATGAAGGAGTGAACGCCGACTAACCTTGAAGAGAGGTTGCCGCCGGCCAAGGAATAAGAGAGGGACCAAGAGGATGGGCGCCGGCCAAGTCTTGATGGAAGAAGATGGGCGCCGATTTCTTGTCCAAGAGTTGCCGCCCAAGCCAAAACTTCCAAACCCTAGCCGCCCAACCTAAAACCCTAACTCTAATTGAACCATCATTGCCGCCCAACCTAAGCCCTCTATTTATAGAATTGGGCTTAAGCCTCCTTTAATCTCCACCGTCGGATCTTGGGATTTAATCTCCACCGTCTGATCTAGGGTTTTATCCCAACCGTCGGATCTAGGGTTTCATCCCAACCGTCGGATCTAGGATTTCATCCCAACCTTCGAATCTAGGGTTTCATCCCAACCGTCGGATCTAGGGTTTCATCCCAACCGTCGGATCTAGGGATTTAATCCTAACCGTCAATTCTAGGGTTTCATCCCAACCATCGGATCTAGGGATTTAATCCCAACCGTTGGTTCTAGGATTTCATCCTAACCATCAGATCTAGGGATTTAATCCCAACCATTGGTTTTAGAGTTTTGTTTTATATTCTTGGATCTAGATTTCATGAGGATTATATTAGGCTACGATAGGGACCATAAGGAGGAGTTGGATCTTGGCCACCCGATGGATCGGAACCACACTTAATCCATCAATGATGTTCCATTCCACTAGAGGATCATCATTGAACTACCTCACCAACCCCCATAAATTAATATGGGCTCCATATATTATTTGTACATTCATCTCCCCGTGTTTAAGATATCGAATGTCCGTCAATTAATTGATTTACTGATCATCAATTAATTAACATCTAATTCCTCGAGTAGTACCACTCAACCTTATCATCATGTTGACTAAGTCAACCAGCTGGGTCTACAATATGAACCTTATGAGATCCTCAAGGGGACATCATCAACCTAGTATATAGGACACGATTTTCTCCTATAATCAACGACACACCATGTAAATAATATCATTTCCCAACTTACCGGGCATATTGATTTAATACATCTAAATCTCACCCTCTGGTAAATCAAAGAAATAAATACTAAGTACATGTTCCCGTTATTATATCGAGATTAAGAGCATGTACAACATAATAACCGAGGTCCGATTCAATTATGTAGTCAGAAATTAATTGAATCGCCTCTATGTCGGTCCTGCTCAATACACCTAAGTGTACTAGTGTAACTCTATGTTCAAGACAAAACAATACCAAGCTACACTACAACCATGCCAATGGTTTGTCCAAAACCATCTTGGTTGTGAGCCTCTACTTATATTTTACAAGGGACTGATAACATGATCTTCTGTGCCACACCAAGCACCATGTTATCTACAATGTAAAATATTAGACAATATGCACACACATATAATAAATATATAAAGTGCAAATAATGATCATGTGATTCTTATTCCAAAATAAAATGTTCATACAAAAAGAGCTAGACTTTCAGTATACATTCCAACACTTTACTTGTCCTCAAGCAAACCTCAGCACCATGAAATTTAAAAAGGTATTTTTCCATACTTAGCATGTTAACTAATTTTATCAAGTGGTATTTTCAATCAAAGAAAAATAGATATGTTCTTAAAATTCACTAAGTTAGCTCCTCGTGCTTGTGCCAAACGAATCTTTTTAGGGGATACTCATTCCATGATAAGTTAAGTCATCACCCTATAGCTTTTTTAAGGTCTCCGACTCTTAGACACTTACCTGCCCAAAGCAAGGGTCGTTCCGTAGATATAGTACAAAGTCTCAACGGCATGCCTAGTATTGAGAGAAATTGGTAGATGTTTCCCAGTAACCTAACTCGGTCTCAAAGGGGCACCTAATCATTTCCACCCACGACAACTATTTTTTTATCCCTCATAATCTCTTTTTTTTCCTCTTTTTTTTTCTTTTCTTATTCCATTTTTTTTCTTTTCTCTCTTGGGATTTTGATTTTTCTGAATGGGCTTGCACAATCCGAGCATCTCCAGTAATTAAAATGCCAAATCTAGAGTCACCTATGGATTTCAAAGTACTAATCTGGGGGATGAATCATAAATAAATACGTACTAGATTTTCCCTTTCAGAATGTTCGAAATGTGTATGTGTAAAATAAAGTTAACCAGTATAAGTGTAGAACATTCATTCAGAGCAAATAAAATAAAATACCATGAGGTTAATGAAGTTAAGCTACCTATGAAAACAACTCATAAAGAAAACTTTCAAAAATACTACTGAGGTAGCTAATAGATACCAAAAACTAAGTGTTGAACGAAACTAAACAACCCATGCATGAACAAATGAATGCCAACAATAATGCAAATATTAGCGAAAAACTACTGCTAGAAACAAAGTGAAACAAAACTTGGCCCCCCCCAGACTTAAGCGAAGCATACCTCTAGTATGGTGGACGAGGTGGAAAGTCTGGTAGCCTCAGCATCTCGGGATCCTGGGAGAACCTACTGTTGAGCCGTTGATGCCACATGTACATGTGGTCGATTTGAGAGCTAGTGGATGCAGCAGTTGTTCGGTGCTCCTCCTCTCTTGTCCACTTTGCATGCTGGGCTCGCATATGCTACCGTATCTCCTGGCGGTAGGTGGCCTCCGCCTGGCGACGGGTAGCCTCTTCCTCGAAGTAGATGCGGGCCTCACCGTATAACTCTTCGGCCCACTGGAAGTGCTCTCGGAAACCCTGAAACTCTGTCTTCTTATAGGTGCTCTGCTCCTCCCATTGCTGCCTCTATATCTGCTTCTAGGTGTATATGTCTTCGAAGCACGATCGAAACTCCAAAAAATCATAGGTAGATGTATCTGCATCCTGCTCAAAAGTAGAAAAAGGTGGTGGTACATGTGCAGGCTCATGTCGACGTGGCCTAGGTGGGCTCCTATGAATGCGTGGACTGGAGGGAGAGTGATGAATAGGGGTGAAATACACGGTGTGGCACCCTTTATCCCTTGCACAATACGGTCATGTGAAAACACACGGGCAGACCGTGTGCGCTACTGGAATGTGGGGCATGACCATGTGAAAACACACTGCCAAGCCCTGTGCCCCCATTTCTCTCTCATGGTGCACAACGGTTTGAATTCTCCTTACACACTCAATTGTGTAGGTTCAAAATAATTTTTTTTTGTTTCTACCTAGCAAGTCCTTTCTAGTACTAATTCAAATGTAACACGCTAAACGAATATAAATCAAAGTTTAAAACAAACGAATGCAAGAAACTAATAAGAAATAAACATAAAATCTAAACTTGGGTTGCCTCCCAAGAAGCGCTTTGTGTAACGTCTTTTAGCTCGACCACACTTCATTGCCTCAACTTCGCTTCAGTGGTTCTATAAATCTCAATTCATATTTCTCAAATTATGGAGACTCCACTAGATACTTCTTTAATCAATGCCCATTCACTTTGATCTCCCCTGATTCTTTACTCCATATATCCACTGTACCATATGGGTATACACTCTTTACTTGAAACGGTCCTGACCACCTTAATTTTAGCTTCCCTGGAAAAAGTTTTAACCTGGAATTATACAGGAGAACTAAGTCTCCTTCCTTAAACTCCCTTCTCAAGATATGTTGGTCATGCCATTTCCTAGTTCTTTCCTTATACTCCTTAACATGTTTATATGCATCTCTTCGAATTTCGTCCAACTCGCTTAATTATAATTTCCCTTCCTCTCCTATCGCGCAGTAGTCCATGTTGAGCTTCTTGATGGACAAGAAAGCCTTTTGTTCTAATTCAATGGGCAGGTTGCAAGGCTTCCTATAAATTAAACGAAATGGGGTCATGCCTATTGGGGTCTTATAAGCTGCGCGGTAAGCCAAAAGAGCATCGTCAAGTTTTTGTGACCAATCTTTCCTTGATGCCACTATGGTCATTTCTAGAATACTTTTGATCTTCTGATTCAAAATTTTCACTTGTCTACTTGTTTGCGGGTGGTACGCTGTTGAGACTTTATGGATCATCCCGTATTTATGTAGCAATTTTTCAAACTGTTTTTCGATGAAGTGGGATCGTCCATTACTGATTACGACTCGAGGAACTCCGAATCTAGGGAATATGTTTCTTTTGAACATTTTTATTACGGTCCTAGCATCGCAGTGAGGTAATGCTACGACTTCCACCCATTTGGAGACATAGTCTAAAGTAACCAAAATATATCTGTTTCCGTCGAAAGCGGGAAAGGGTCCCATGAAATCTATCCCCCATATGTCAAAGAGCTCCACCTCTAATATTGTGCATGCCGACATCTCATGTCTTACCTATATGTCTTCTTCTTTGGCACCGATCGCGTAGGAGACTACGTAGTTGCGCGTGTCCCAAAACAGGCTAGTCTAGTAGAATCCTACCTGAAGTACCTTCGTGACTATTTTTGCAATTCCGACATGCCCCCCATATGCTGAGGAATGGCAGTGAAAGAGGATGCTCTCCACTTCCTCTTCTTGTACACACCTTCAATATATGCTATCTGCACATTTCCTAAATAAGAAGGACTCATCCCATATATATTGCCGAACTTCTACAAAATTTTTTTTCCTTTGTTGTGTTGTGAATTCTGGCGGTATCACCCTTCCTACCAAAAAATTCACCAAATTTGCATACAAGGGGGTGATAACCTTAGTAATAGCCATGAGAGTATCATCCCGCAGAGCATCGTCTATTTGGGCACTGTCTCCCTCTTCTATCCTGCTATCTATGGGCATGCACGATAAGTGGTCCACGACGACGTTGTCCGATCCCATTTTATCCCTGATTTCTATATCAAATTCTTGAAGTAAGAGAATCCAACAAATAAGGCGGGGATTAGCATCCTTCTTACTTAGCATGTAACGAACTACAGTATGGTCAGTGTAAACCACTACCTTCGAACCTACTAAGTATTGTCTAAACTTGTCGAATGCGAACATGACTGCCAGGAATTCCTTCTCGATCATGGAATAAATGATTTGTTCCTCGTTCAGCGTCTTATTGGCATAGTGAATGGCGTGTAGTATTTTCTCCTTCTGTTGCCCCAACACTGCCCCCAGTGCATAATCACTAGCATCACACACGACCTCGAATGGTAGGTTCCAGTCAGGTGGTTGTATTATCTGGGACGTTACTAAGGCTTTCTTTATTTCTTCGAACGCTACTAAACAGTGCCGATTGAAAACAAACTCTTTGTCCTTAGCTAGTAGATTTGTTAGAGGTCTAGTTATCTGAGAAAAATTCATTATGAACCTTCGATAAAAACCCACATGACCAAGAAAGCTCCGGACCCCCTTTACATCCCTAGGTGGCGAAAATTTTTCAATTACTTCGACCTTCGCCTAGTCTACTTCAATACCATTCCTGGATATCTTATGTCCTAGAACTATCCCTTTAGTTACCATGAAGATACATTTTTCCCAATTCAGAATCAAGCTATTCTCATCACACCTTTGCAGAACACTTTCTAGATTCTTTAGACATGCATCGAAACTTGTTCTGTAGACTGAAAAATCATCCATGAATACTTCTATAATCTGTTCAATCATATCTGAAAAGATAGCCACAGGAAGCTGAGTATGTGGCAGCCTCTGAGGCGACCAAAGAAGTTGTGTGGCTCAGGAACTTCTTGATGACCTTGGATGTGTTTCCTGGTTTGCCTAGAACTATCACAATTTATTGTGATAATAGTGGTGCAGTTGCAAACTCGAAGGAACCATGAGCCCATAAGGTAAGTAAACACATAGAGCAAAAGTACCACTTGATACGAGAAATCATAAAGGAGGTAGAAGTTGCTTGTAACGCCCGAAAAATTTTAAGCTATTCAAAGTAATTATATAATTTTTAACGCCCATAAAAGGTTTAAAATAAAATAAAATAAAAATAAAATATGGTTCGCTATAGGTAGGATTTGAACCATGA
This sequence comes from Wurfbainia villosa, assembly GCA_025175895.1. Lineage (NCBI taxonomy): Eukaryota > Viridiplantae > Streptophyta > Magnoliopsida > Zingiberales > Zingiberaceae > Wurfbainia > Wurfbainia villosa. The sequence goes on along the minus strand of CM045998.1, from coordinate 52,750,729 downwards.
ACCTCCTAATTGTGAGATAGCCTTGATACCACTAGACCATAGGATAATTCTTGACTAGAATAGATAAGGAATATACAAAGAAGGTAAATGAGAAGATGAGAGGGTGAAGAGTTGTTTCATCTCCCCATGAGAAGATGAAAAGTTTTCTAACCTCCCTAGCTATTAACGTGGGAATTAAAGAGGAAGTTAAGGAAGAAAAGAAAACCCCGATCTTCCTTCTTCATTCTTCTTCCTTCTCCCATTCTTGGCCGAAACTCAACCTTCTCCTTCCTCCCTCTTCCATCCAAGTTTTAGGACTCCTTGTGTTGGAATTCTCAAGAGGGTTTTCAAGGATAAAGACTTGGTATTGCTAGAAGATCCAACTCCACCGAACTCCTCCTCCTTCCTCCAATTCCATCCGAAACCCTAAGGCTTTTGGTTGGTGTTATTGAGAGGGTTTAAAGGGGATAAAAAGGCTTAATATATGCTATAGGACCACTCCTAGGGATAAGGAACAAGAGAAGGTCTTCATCTCACAAAAACCCTAGCGGTATACAAGTACGAAAGCGAGAGGAAGTAAGTATCTCTCACCTGCAGTATAAGTAGTTCTTCGATTATTTTATATAGCTTCTTTTTATATGTTTTGAAGATTATATGTTTGGATCATATGATATATGTGTGTGATCAGATTTATAGTTGAGGTATAGGTCTTTTTAAGCAAGATCTAAGATCACCAAGATGTTATTTCTCACCTAGTGTATAAGTAACTCCTTGATTTGCCCATCTAGGTTCTATTATCTTGTTTTATTTGGATTTATATGTTTTGTCCAGATTATGTTTGTTTGGACTTTTAGATATTTTAAGTATATTTCATTGTAAGCAAGATGTAAAGATCGCAAAGATGCTTCCCCTATGAGTTTTGGGGACAAAGGGCATGATCGAATGTCTTGAAAGGCTTTCTATATGAGTTTTTAGGAGTATGATCATGTTAAATGTTTGATAAATGATAAAAATATTTTTTTATCAGATTATATAGGTGTGTTTAGATTTATAGGTATGATATATGTTCTTTTAAGCAAGGCATAAGATCACTAAGATGCTATCTCTTACCTATAGCATAAGTAACTCTTTGATTTGCACATCTAGCTTCTAGTATCATGCTTTTATTCAGATTTATTGATTCTGTCCAGATTATGGTTGTTTGTATTTTTATATATTTTAAGTAAATTTTATTGGAAGCAAGATGTAAAGATCGCAAAGATGCTTCCCCTACGAGTTTTGAGGACAAAGAGCATTATTATGTCTTGAAAGGCTGCCTATATGAGTTTTGGGAGTATGAACATGTTAAATGTTGGTTAAATGATAAAATAAGTAGGTCATATATATTTATAGGTATATTTCATGTTGAAGCAAGACATAAGATCGCAAAGATGCTTCCCCTATAAGTTTTGGGGACAAAGAACATGATCGCATGTCTTGAAAGGCTTCCTATATGAGTTTTGGGAGTATGATCATGTTAAATGTTTGAAAAAAGACAAATATCAGTACGTCTTATATAAAGGAAGTATTTTACTTTGAATATTTTATTGGAATCAAAATGTAAGGATCACAAGATGCTTCCCCTATGAGTTTTTGGGACAAAGAGTATGATCCAATATCTTGAAAGTCTTCCTATATTGGTTCTTGTTATGATCATGTAAAATACTCATTAAATGAGAAAGAATAAGTAAGTCATATATAAAGGAAGTATTTTACTTTGAAGTGGCATGTACCGAGCTCTTAGATCGCCCACGGGCCCTAGACCGCCCTTGAAAGTTCCATGGGCCCTAGACCGCCCTTGAAAGTTAAGTTGCCCTAATAAGTTCGGTGGCTAGCTACCCCGAATTCTATTGGGGTTGCACGCAAAGTTGGTACAATGCCGGGGTGCCCAAACAAGGATGTTTATTATTTTAAAGTATAAATGTATATATGGTTTCGAAAGTTAACCAAAGCACAATGTTTACAAGTTTAAGTATAGTATGTCTCATGTATATGTTTCTAGAAGTGAAGCATATTTCAACCATGTACTGCAAGTTGCGTATGTTAAGTTCATGAATGTCAAGTTGAATCATTGTATCATGTGCAAGTACTTCCAAATGTTAAATGAAGAATTTTCCTAAATGCAAGTATGAGCATGTGTTGCATGCAAGTATTCTAATAGCATGTTTTCCTAATGCGAAGTTTTGTGAGAATAGGAAGTACTTACTAAGATCCATTGCTTATAGTTTTCATTCCTTATACTGCAGATAAGGGTAAAGCAAGATTGGAGTAAGAAGGGGCAGCGGATGAAGTGCTTGGTGTGTGTGGCGACGAAACAGTAGATTATGATCCTAAACTTGCTAGTATTTTATTATGTGTTAAGACCTTTGAACTTATTCATGTGGTAGTGTTCATGTTATATGTTTGATCATGTTGTGTCTAAGAATGTTGAACTTGCTAGTATTATGTTATGCTAAGAACTTTGAACTATGTGCTAGTCTTCATGTTAGGTGCTAGGGTTGATGTTATGTATCGTTGATTACGTTGATGTTCATGTCAAGGATGCACATATTACTATCACCATGCATGAGGTTGAGTTACTTAACAATGTTCTATATTAGAACTCTAGTGAATGTGCATGCTTAGATAGGTTAAGAACTTGTGAAATAGCCTAGTGTCAACATGTGAATGTAGTTGGTTTGTTTCTTTAGCTTCCGCTGTTAAAAGTTAAGAGTTTGAATTATGATACTCATTTAGAAACCAAGTTTAGATCTTTGTACGAGTTGTTGATACTCTTCGGTTTAAATCAGGTATTAGTTAACTCTCAAATAGTGTATGTGAGTTTATGAAATGATTGAGTCATGTTTTACCTGATTATGCCAAGAGTAAGATAAAGTATGACAGTAACACCTCCTTTACTAGTGTAAGGTAGCGGGGATGTTACAGTATGGTATCAGAGCAAGTTCCGCCCTTCCGCCACACACACATCGAGCATCAATCCTGCTGCTTCCAAGTAAGAAAGTACATAGATGTTTTACTTTCTTCTATGCTTAGTAAAGAATGTTTTATTTTTTGTTAAACATGCTTACATATGTAAGTGAGGATGATAGGAAGTAAGTAATAGTAGTAATCTTATTTTGGTCCTACTTTATGAAGAAAAATGGTTAGAACACGGGCCAATGGAAAACAGAGGACAAACGAAGTAGTACCACCACCTGACTTGATGAGGGTAGTCACTCAACTTCAGCATCAAGTTGCAGAGCAGCAACAAGTTATCAATACCTTGATGATGAACCAACAAGATAATCCTGTTACTCGACCAACTGCTCAAAATGTCATACCGGCTGCACCCCTTGGCCCACTAGTTCCCCCAAGAGCCCCAGCGGGGGGAGTGAGGCAAGAGGCATACTTAATTCAATGGCAAAAGCTGAAGCCAGAGAGTTTTTCTGGTACGAGTGAACCATGGGATGCTCAGGCTTGGTTCAAGACATTGGAAAGTATAGTATAACTATTGGATTGTCCTGAAAATGAGAAAGTCAAATGTGCATCATTCTGCTTGACTAGAGATGCCAGAATGTGGTGGGAACGAGTAAAGGCAAAAAGAGTGATCAATCAAATGACATGGGCCAACTTTGAAATGGAGTTCTTTGAGGAGTTTTTCCATATGCGAGTCACGAATAGGCACTACGATGAGTTCATGGAATTCCGACAGGGGGACCTGTCAGTTAATGAAGCCGTGAATAAATTCAATAGACTAGCTCGCTTATGTCCAGAGCTAGTCAGCACTGAACGAGAAAGGGTAAGACTTATGCTCAAAATGTTTAGACCTGAGATAGCTCTGAATGTGGCCAGCGGAATTAATAGACCGCAGACTGTAGAAGAGTTAGTCAGTAGTGCTTTAATCATGGAGCATTACTTAAACAACATTAAGCAACAGAAACAGGCCTCGACTGAAAATAGAAGTCATGGAAGTTCTGGAGGGCTGAAGTCTCAGAGCAATAATTCTAACTGGAAGGGAAATAACAACGGTAAGGGGAAGCAATGGAATAACCCAAAGGGGGGTTCTGCAAGCAAGCGACCTAAGTATCCTACATGTTCTAAATGTGGGAAGATGCATCCAGGAGTTTGCCGCCAGGGCACGAGCGGATGTTATACATGTGGCTTAGAGGGACACATGGCCAGAAATTGCCTTACCAAGACCACTCCACCTCCACCACAGTCAAATCAGTATGGGGGTAAACCTGCTCAGTTGCACCAAATGCAAGCAGCACTGGAGGGTCCTCACATTAGCCAAGGAAGATTAGAGGCCCCACCAGTTACACCGAATGCTCGGATTTTCTCTCACTAAAGAAGAGGTAGCAAATGCTTCTACTGTTGTCACAAGTCAGATACTTATCTTTAATCAGTATGCTACTATGCTATTTGATACTGAGGCAACCCATTCGTTTATTTCCTTGATATTTGCTAAGAAGATAAATATACCTCCGGATGTCCTAGATCTTAAGTTTGTAACGACCTTGCTTTCCGGAGAGGTAATGACATCAACGCATTGATTGCGTGCCACGCCAGTCCGAATTTCATAAAGAGAACTTTATAGTGATCTAATAATGCTGGACATGCATGATTATGATGTCATCTTAGGAATGGACTTTCTGAGCAAGTACGGTGCTTTCATTGAGTGTCGTAAGCGAAGATTCGTATTCCAACCTAAGGCAGAGTCAAAATTTGAATTTATAGGAGAACCAAAGAAAAGAACTAAGAAGTTCTTATCTACCATAAAAGCTCAAAAGATGTTAGTTAGTGGATGTGCTGGGTATCTAGCACATATAGTTGATACAAATCAAGAAAAAGGGCAAAAGCACGAAGAAGTCTGAGTTGTATGTGACTACCCAGAAGTATTCCCTAATGAGCTGCCAGGATTGGGTCCTAACAGAGAAATCAAGTTTGAGATTGAACTTATTCCTGGTACCAATCCAATCTCAAAAGCACCCTATCGTATGGCCCCGACAGAATTGAAAGAGCTTCAGGAACAATTATAGGAGTTACTCGACAAGGGATTCATTCGCCCTAGTCACTCACCGTGGGGAGCTCCGGTATTGTTCGTGAAGAAGAAGGATGGGGCTATGAGAATGTGCATAGACTACCGAACACTGAATAAAGTGACAATCAAAAATAGATATCCTTTGCCAAGGATTGATGATTTGTTTGATCAATTGAAGGGAGCCATAGTTTTCTCCAAGATTGACTTGTGGTCCGGATATCATCAAGTAAAAGTTAAAGAGGATGATATACCGAAAACAACTTTCCGAACGAGGTATGGACACTATGAGTTCGTGGTCATGCCTTTTGGAGTGACAAATGCTCCAGCAACCTTTATGGACCTGATGAATCAAGTATTCAAGGCATTCCTTGACAAGTTTGTGATCGTCTTCATTGACGATTTCCTTATTTACTCGAGAACTCAGGAAGAACATGCTGAACATTTGAAGATAGTGTTACAAACCCTTCAGCAGAGACAATTGTATGCCAAGTTCTCCAAGTGTAAATTTTGGCTCGATCGAGTATCTTTCCTATGTCATATTATTTCAAAAGATGGGGTTATGGTAAAGTCGACCTATTCAGATAATAGATCGAGAAATCAAGAAATTGAGAAACAAAGAGGTACCCTTAGTGAAAGTCATATGGCAAAATCAAAGGTTTGAAGAAGCAACATGGGAACGTTAGGATGACATGAAACGGAAGTATCCAGAGTTGTTCGAAGTTTCGAGGATGAAACTTTTATAAGGTATGAGGGATTGTAACGCCCATAAAATTTGAAGCTATTCAAAGTAATTATATAATTTTTAACGCCCATAAAAGGTTTAAAATAAAATAAAATATGGTTCGCCATAGGTAGGATTTGAACCATTAACCTCCTAATTGTGAGATAGCCTTGATACCACTAGACCATAGGAAATTTCTTGACTAAAATAGATAAGGAATATACAAAGAAGGTAAATGAGAAGATGAGTGGGTGAAGAGTTGTTTCATCTCCCCATGAGGAGATGAAAAGTTTTCTAACCTCCCTAGCTATTAACGTGGGAATTAAAGAGGAAGTTAAAGAAGAAAAGAAAACCCCCATCTTCCTTCTTCATTCTTCCTCATTCTTCTTCCTTCTCCCATTCTTGGCCGAAACTCTTCCTTCTCCTTCCTCCCTCTTCCATCCAAGCTTTATGACTCCTTGTGTTGGAATTCTCAAGAGGGTTTTCAAGGATAAAGACTTGGTATTGCTAGAAGATCCAACTCCACCGAACTCCTCCTCCTTCCTCCAACTCCATTCGAAACCCTAAGGCTTTTGGTTGGTGTTCTTGAGAGGGTTTCAAGGGGATATAAAGGCTTAATATATGCTATAGGACTACTCCTAGGGATAAGGAACAAGGGAAGGTCTTCATCTCACAAAAACCCTAGCGGTATACTAGTATGAAAGCGAGAGGAAGTAAGTATCTCTCACCTGCAGTATAAGTAGTTCTTCGATTGTTTTATATAGCTTCTTTTTATATGTTTTGAAGATTATATATTTGGATCAGATGATATATGTGTGTTATCAGATTTATAGTTGAGGTATAGGTCTTTTTAAGCAAGATCTAAGATGACCAAGATGTTATTTCTCACCTAGAGTATAAGTAACTCCTTGATTTGCCCATCTAGGTTATATTTTCATGTTTTATTTGGATTTATATGTTTTGTCAAGATTATGTTTGTTTGTACTTTTAGATATTTTAAGTATATTTCATTGGAAGCAAGATGTAAAGATCGCAAAGATGCTTCCCCTATTAGTTTTGGACACAAAGAGCATGATCGAATGTCTTGAAAGGCTTCCTATATGAGTTTTTAGGACTATGATCATGTTAAATGTTTGATAAATGATAAAAATATGTTTTGATCAGATTATATAGGTGTGTTTAGATTTATAGGTAAGATATATGTTGTTTTAAGCAAGGCATGAGATCACTAAGATGCTATCTCTTACCTATAGCATAAGTAACTCTTTGATTTGCACATCTAGCTTCTAGTATCATGCTTTTATTCAGATTTATAGATTCTGTCCAGATTATGGTTGTTTGTATTTTTTAGATATTTTAAGTAAATTTTATTGGAAGCAAGATGTAAAGATCGCAAATATGCTTCCCCTACGAGTTTTGGGGACAAAGAGCATGATTATATGTCTTGAAAGGCTCCCTATATGTGTTTTGGGAGTATGAGCATGTTACATGTTGGTTAAATGATAAAATCAGTAGGTCATATATATTTATAGGTATATTTCATGTTGAATCAAGACATAAGATCGCAAAGATGCTTCCCCTATAAGTTTTGGGGACAAAGAGCATGATCGCATATCTTGAAAGGCTTCCTATATGAGTTTTGGGAGTATGATCATGTTAAATGTTTGAAAAAAGACAAAGATCAGTAAGTCATATATAAAGGAAGCATTTTACTTTGAATATTTTATTGGAATCAAGATGTAAGGATCACAAGATGCTTCCCCTATGAGTTTTGGGGAGAAAGAGTATGATCCAATATCTTGAAAGGCTTCCTATATGGGTTCTTGTTATGATCATGTAAAATACTCATTAAATGAGAAAGAATAAGTAAGTCATATATAAAGGAAGTATTTTACTTTGAAGTGGCATGTACCTGTTGGGATGTATATTGAAAGCCTAGCTCTTTTGTATTAACATCTTTATTTTGAAATAAGAATCACATGATCATTGTTTGCATATTTTTATGGTTATGCAATATTGTCTAATACGTTACATTGTAGATAACATGGTGTGTGGTGTCACACGGGATATCTTGTTATCGGCTCCTTGTAAAGTATAAGTAAAGGCTCACAACCGAGATGACTTTGGACAAACCATCGGAATGGTTGTAGTGTGATTTGGTATTGGTTTGTCTTGACCATAGAATCACACTAGTGCACTTTGTGTGTATTGAGCAGGACCGACACAGAGGTGATTCGATTTATTGCTGACTACATAATCGAATCGGACCTCAGATATTATTTAGTACATGCTCTTCATCCCGATATAATAACGGGCACATATACTTTGTACTCATCTCTTTGATTTATCAATGGGCGAGATTTATAGATTAAATCGATAGACTCGGTAAGTTGGGAGATGATATTATTTATATGGTGCGCTGTTGATTATAGGAGGAAACCGTGTCCTATATATTAGGATGATGATGTCCCCTTGAGGAGCTCATAAGGTTTATCATGTAAACCCTGCAGGTGGACTTGGTCCGGCATGATGAAAAGGTTGAGTGGTACTACTCAAGGAGTTAGATGTTGATTAATTAATGGTTAGTAAATTAATTAATCGACGGACATTCGAGATCTTAAACACGGGGAGAAAATGTACAAATAATATATGGAGCCCATATTATCATATGGGGGTTGGTGAGGTAGATCAATGATGGACCTTTAGTGGATTGGATCATCATTAGTGGATCGAACTTTATGTGGGCTTAATCCATGGGTGGCCAAGACCCAACTCCTCCTCATGGTCCCTAATGTATCCCATTAACACCTCAAGATGCTTAGATCCAATGGATAGAAACAAAACTCTAAGATCCATTGGTAGAGATCAAATCTCTAAGATCCGACGGTTGAGATTAAATCTCTAGATCCGACGGTTGAGATTAAATCCCTAGAACCAATGGAGGAGATTAATTCATGACTTATCCCTAACTCTATAAAAGGAGGGCATGGGGAGTGGTCGTGGATTATATGATAGGGAGGGATCAAGGCTTGGGCGGCAAGAATAGGGCAATCCTAGTTGAGATAGGATTGGAATTAGGGTTAGGGTTTGGAAGCAAGGGTGGCACCAAATAAGGCAAGTTTTCCTTCTTCTTCCTTGCCTTGTGGCCAACGTCCAGCAGCTATTCCAGCCCTTCCCAGCCCTTGGCCGGTGCCCAAAACACTCCCCTCTCTTCTCCTTAGGTGGTGGAAACAAGATATAGGGTTTCCCTTGGTGTCTTGGTAGTTTTCCATCATCTTCTTCTCCTTCTAGTTGGCCGGCGGCAAGAACTTCTATAGTTCTTTGTTGGTTGAGTTTTTGAAGGAGAAAAACATTGTTTCTCTTCTTCCTCTTGCTTGGGAAAAGCAAGGAAGGAAGTTTTGCGATCTAGGAGCTTCGACTTTTGGTGGATCGTCGCCCACACGACGTCCAAAAGGAGGAGGGTCATACATTAAAAGACCAAGAGGTATAATTATTCTTCTATCTCTTTTATTCATTGCTTGTGTTTGTTTTTCAAAATATAAGCATGTTATATTTCTGTAAATAGGCTAAATAATACTTGGATCCCGAGTATAAACACAAAAACCGGCGATCCGGACATCGTCTATTCCGCGGCTACTCGTAGAATAGAGGATGGTCGCTTGAACAACTAGTTTGTTCAAGTGACCTCTCTAAACGAATAGCACGACGATGACTTGGTTGCTTTGGGAATCCCTTTTGTCTAGGATTAAATTTTTAATCCGGGGACATCGAAGGGATCACCATGGTCAAGCAACCGAGGCGAAGGGGAAGCGAAGTTTCCCCTCACGGATCAACCCCAACATTTGGTATCAGAGCTTCCGGGCAAAACCTTTCAATTGGTATCAGAGCCAAGGTTTCCGGTTTTGTGTGTTTAGGATTCGGTTAATTTTTATGCACTTTTTCATATATTAAATGTGTCGGATAATAGTAGGATATGCGTAGCTTAACTCTTTGGTTGCAGGCATAAGATTCCACTATTATGGCATGTGTGTGTATGTGATTGTATGTGTGTAAATGTTTATTTTGTTGAATCCTCGGGGTTGACGAGGCTAGTATTTAGTTTTTGTAAATTAAAGACGGCATTGTTTAGCCTCTCTTTATTTTATTTTACTTTCGATCTAGATTTCATGTACACTCCCTCGTGGAGTATAGGATCGATGGATGTAAATTAAAATAGGATTTAGTCTCGGCTCGGATCTCCGGATGGCTCGTACATGGCGTAGGAGGAGCGGACGAGATGGCGATGCGACAGGAGTCATATTGAAGACAAAAGCCATAATAGTTGGAAAATAATTTATTTTTCATATTTATTGCTTTTTGTTTAATATGCATGTCGTAGGCTAGGAAAATTCCTCAATTTTAAATTACTAAGTGGGAGAGGGATAATTTTATAAATTCCCGCGGCCTCCATTACAATTTGACAAGTGATGCAAACAAACTTGCGCGTCGGCTCTGAGTGCCTTCCTCCCCATCGGATGGGTTTGTTTGCGGATCACTAGGTCAAATAATGGTTATAGGAAATTATCTAGGAGCGTGTGTACTTCCACAGCGGTAAGACACATAATCCGAAATAATTCCCTTAGTACCGTGTAATGGTGCACACTTAGATGCAAATAAAAAGTAGTTTTATTTGTAGGGCCAAAGAGGAACCAACTATTAATTTTATTTGTCAAAAAGTAAGGTTGACAAGATAATAAAATTAATGGGTTAAACCTCCTCTTACAAATGTAGAATTCGTATACGTCCACACTATCGTGGCATGCAATATTCTCGGTGTTTGAGGTGTTGGTTGATTTCAAAATTTTATTGTTTGAGGAATCAATAATTTTTATTGAAATCTACAGTAATAATAAGCATGTTGTGTGTGCTTGAAAATTCCTCATTTTCAATTTACTAAGTGGGAGAGGGATATTTTAATTAATTCCCGCGGCCTCCATTACAATTTGACATGTGATGCAACAAACTTGCGCGTCGGCTTTGAGTGCCTTCCTCCCCATCGGATGAGTTTGTTTGTGGATCACTAGGTCAAATAATGGTTATAGGAAATTATTTAGGAGCGTGTGTACTTCCCCATCGGTAAGGCACATAATCCGAAATAATTCCCTTAGTACCGTGTAATGGTGGACACTTAGATGCAAATAAAAAGTATCCTCCCCATCGGAGTCACTGCTTTTATTTGTAGGGCCAAAGAGGAACCAACTATTAATTTTATTTGTCAAAAAGTAAGGTTGACAAGATAATAAAATTAATGGGTATAACCTCCTCTTACAAATGTAGAATTCGTATACGTCCACACTATCGTGGCATGCGATATTCTCGGTGATTTGAGGTGTTGGTTGATTTCGAAATTTTATTGTTTGAGGAATCAATAATTTTTTGAAATCTAAAGTAATGATCTATGTGATTCTTAGGATTTTCAAAATTGACTTTCAGTCCACTTATTTTGATACTAAAGGAAATAAACTTATTGTACCCAAATTATATTGATTGGAAATGAATCCAAATATTGTCTTATCTGCTAGTATGCACTCTTCGAAGAGTGTCCTCAAGCCATCATTTCTCAAAAGAGTTTCTACTTCTAAGCTGAAAGGCAAGAAGAAGAAGAAACAAGGTGAAGCAAAGATGGTGGGAGGATCTCAGGGAAGAGTGAAGAAGCCGAAAGGCAAGTACATCACTTGCAAGCAGGATGGACATTGGAAGAAGGACTGTCCCAATCCAAAACAGAACATAGGTATATCTTTTGGACTAGCCATTAAAACATGATTAGCGGTGATATCTACCGACACCTGGTGAGTAGATACAGGAGCCACTAATCATGTCTGCAACAATTTGCAGGGGTTCCAGGAAACCCGATGACTAGTTGAAGGGGAGATTACCATTTACTTGGGCAATGCCATGATGATGGCGACTATTGCAGTGGGAGAAGTTTTATTTATCTGTTGAAAATAATAAAACTTTGGTTCTGAAAAATTCCCTTTATGTACCTTTATTTAGAAAGAATTTAGTTTTAGTTTCTAAATTATTATGGATGGATATTCTATTTCTTTTAATGACAGAGTTGTTATAAAAAGGAATAGGGAGAATATCTATTCAGGTACATTGAAAGGAAATTTGAACCAAAACCTCCCACGATGCAAATTGAAGTTAATAACTCATCTTCTAATTCCAATAAGAGAAAAGAACCTTCGAAGATGAACCAAACATATCTTTAGCTTCTTAGGCTTGGTCACATTAACGCAAGCAGAATTCAAAGGTTGATAGCTGATGGACCTTTGGGTTCATTAGTGGTGGAGGATCTCCCAACCTACGAATCTTGCTTGGAAGGTAAGATGACCAAGAGGCCTTTTTAAGGCCAAGGGGTATAGAGCCAAAGATGTGTTAGAAATGGTTCATTCTGATTTGTGTGGTCCTATGGCTATCTAGGCAAGAGGTAATCTTGAATATTTCGTCTCTTTTGTAGATGATTATTCAAGATGTGGATGACACTACGATCTGATCATGGTGGTGACAACCTCTTGGGAGAGTTTAGGAACTACTTATCAGAGGTTGGGATTCAATCCCAATTGACTGCACCTGGCACACCCAAGCAGAACGGTGTAGCAGAGCGAAGGAATAGGACTCTTATGGAGATGGTTAGATCGATGATGAGTTATTCTGACTTGTTTTATAGTCCTAGAGATCAGAGGGTGATCGTTAACATGAATGCCAGATTTCTAGAGGAAGACTATGTGTTAAGCCACAAGCCCAAAGGTAAAATTGTTCTGGAGGAGTTAAAAAGGGAAGTCACTTCTTTAGTACCACCGGTACAAGAGGACCTACCACATGTCATTGCGCGTGTCACTGAGGATACAGAAGATACCTCGTCGTAGTGGGAGGGTTGTTAGACAACCTCTTAGATTCATGTTTTTGGACAAATCTTCTGATTTGGTCCCTAGCAAACATGAACCTGATCCCTAGACATACGACAAGGCAATCCAAGATATAAATATAGCATCTTTGCAAAGTGCAATGAATACTGAGATTGAATCTATGGATTCAAGGCAGTCTGGAGCTCTTATGCATAGCACCTCATATGGATTATGAGGTGTGGCGGATGGATATCAAGGCGGACATTCCTTAGTGGAAGTCTTGAGGAATCCAACTACATGAAGCGGCGAGAGGATTCATTGCTAAAAGAGTGTATTGTATGTAAGCTTAATCGGTCCATTGATGGTGAAGCAAGCTTTGAGGTCTTGGAACATCCTTTGATGAGGTAAATCGGACTTATGGATTTATTCAAAGTCGGATGAGTCTTGTGTATACAATAGATGTGAGAAACGTATTGGTATTTCTTATGCGATCGTAGATGACATTTTTGGTAGTTGGCAACAATATCAGAGTGTTATCAGACGTAGGGGTCTGGTTGTCCAAACAGTTTTTGAAGGACTTGAGAGAAGTGGGTCACAACCTTGGGATCAAGGTTGTTGTGCTTATCCCAAGCTTCATACATAGACATGATTTTGGATCGTTTTAGCATGCAGAACTCCAAGAAGGGTTTTCTACCTTTCAGGCATGGAGTTCCTTTATCTAAGGAGATGTGTCCTAGATCATCTGAGGAGATAGAGGAGATGAAGGCGGTTCCTTATGCTTCGGCAGTAGGAAGCCTCATGTATGCGATGCTCATGAGACCCGGATATCCGCTTTCAGTAGGCATGGTCGCCAGATATCGAGTAATCGAGGCGAGGACATTGAACTGCGGTAAAACATATATTGTAGTGCCTGAGAAGGACTAGGGATTATATGCTAGTTTACCGGGCAAACCAATTACTCCCTGTGGGTTACACGGATTTTGATTTCCAATCTGATAGGGATAATAGTAAGTCTACCTCAGGGTTTGTGTTTACTTTGGGAGGTGGAGCCATTGTATGGAGGAGTGCCCAGCAGAAATGCGTGGCGGACTCCACCATGGAAGCTAAGTATGTGGCAGCCTATGAGGCAGCCAAAGAAGTTGTGTGGCTCAGGAACTTCCTGATGGACTTGGATGTGATTCCTGGTTTGCCCAAAACTATCACAATTAATTGTGATAATAATGGTGCAGTTGCAAACTCGAAGGAACCACGAGCCCATAAGGCTAGTAAACACATAGAGTGCGAGTACCACCTGATACGAGAAATCGTAAAGAAGGTAGAAGTTGTTGTCGCCTAGATTGCATCAGAGGATAACCTGGTAGACCCTTTCACTAAGGCCCTTCTAGCAAGAGCTTTGATAGGCAGGTGGAGGGAAGGGGAATCAGATGTATGGCAGTATAAGGACAGCATAGTCTTTTAGTATAAGTGGGAGATTGTTGGGATGTATACTGAAAGCCTAGCTCTTTTGTATGAACATCTTTATTTTGAAATAAGAATCACATGATCATTGTTTGCATATTTTTATGGTTATGCAATATTGTCTAATACGTTACATTGTAGATAACATGGTGTGTGGTGTCACACGGGAGATCTTGTTATCGGCTCCTTGTAAAGTATAAGTAAAGGCTCACAACCGAGATGACTTTGGACAAACCATCGGAATGGTTGTAGTGTGATTTGGTATTGGTTTGTCTTGACCATAGAATCACACTAGTCCACTTTGTGTGTATTAAGCAGGACCGACACAGAGGTGATTCGATTTATTGCTGACTACATAATCGAATCGGACCTCAGATATTATTTAGTACATGCTATTAATCCCGATATAATAACGGGCACATATACTTGGTACTCATCTCTTTGATTTATCAATGGGCGAGATTTATAGATTAAATCGATAGACTCGGTAAGTTGGGAGATGATATTATTTATATGGTGCACCGTTGATTATAGGAGGAAATCGTGTCCTATATATTAGGATGATGATGTCCCCTTGAGGAGCTCATAAGGTTCATCATGTAAACCCTGCAGGTGGACTTGGTCCGACATGATGAAAATGTTGAGTGGTACTACTCAAGGAGTTAGATGTTGATTAATTAATGGTTAGTAAATTAATTAATCGACGGACATTCGAGATCTTAAACATGGGGAGAAAATGTACAAATAATATATGGAGCCCATATTATCATATGGGGGTTGGTGAGGTATATCAATGATGGACCTTTAGTGGATTGGATCATCATTAGTGGATCGAACTTTATGTGGGCTTAATCCATGGGTGGCCAAGACCCAACTCCTCCTCATGGTCCCTAATGTAGCCCATTAACACCTCAAGATGCTTAGATCCAATGGATAGAAACAAAACTCTAAGATCCATTGGTAGAGATCAAATCTCTAAGATCCGACGGTTGAGATTAAATCTCTAGATCCGACGGTTGAGATTAAATCCCTAGAACCAATGGAGGAGATTAATTCATGACTTATCCCAAACTCTATAAAAGGAGGGCATGGGGAGTGGTCGTGGATTATATGATAGGGAGGTATCAAGGCTTGGGCGGCAAGAATAGTGCAATCCTAGTTGAGATAGGATTGGAATTAGGGTTAGGGTTTGGAAGCAAGGGTGGCACCAAATAAGGCAAGTTTTCCTTCTTCTTCCTTGCCTTGTGGCCAACGTCCAGCAGCTATTCCAGCCCTTCCCAGCCCTTGGCCGGCGCCCAAAACACTCCCCTCTCTTCTCCTTAGGTGGTGGAAACAAGATATAGGGTTTCCCTTGGTGTCTTGGTAGTTTTCCATCATCTTCTTCTCCTCCTAGTTGGCCGCGGCAAGAACTTCTATAGTTCTTTGTTGGTTGAGTTTTTGAAGGAGAAAAACATTGTTTCTCTTCTTCCTCTTGCTTGGGAAAAGCAAGGAAGGAAGTTTTGCGATCTAGGAGCTTCGACTTTTGGTGGATCGTCGCCCACACGACGTCCAAAAGGAGGAGGGTCATACATTAGAAGACCAAGAGGTATAATTATTCTTCTATCTCTTTTATTCATTGCTTGTGTTTGTTTTTCAAAATATAAGCATGTTATATTTCTGTAAATAGGCTAAATAATACTTGGATCCCGAGTATAAACACAAAAACCGGCGATCCGGACATCATCTATTCCGCGGCTACTCGTAGAATAGAGGATGGTCGCTTGAACAACTAGTTTGTTCAAGTGACCTCTCTAAACGAATAGCACGACGATGACTTGGTTGCTTTGGGAATCCCTTTTGTCTAGGATTAAATTTTTAATCCGGGGACATCGAAGGGATCACCATGGTCAAGCAACCGAGGCGTAGGGGAAGCGAAGTTTCCCCTCACGGATCAACCCCAACATTTGGTATCAGAGCTTCCGGGCAAAACCTTTCAGTACCGAGCTCTTAGATCGCCCATTGGCCCTAGAACGCCCTTGAAAGTTAAGTTGCCCTAATAAGTTCGGTGGCTAGCTACCCCGAATTTGTTAGTTATAGCCCTAGAACCAATCATGTGATGGTTGAATAGCGAACATTTTGTATCATATTCTATAAATGCAAAGGATTGGTTATTATATTTATGTCTTGCTTGTGCCAGCTAAATTAAATATAATAATGCCCTAGAAAAGTAGGTTCTTATCTACAACACATCAATTGGCCGAATTGATTATGAGAGGCTGTAGAGAACACTTTCCTAAATGTTCCTAGTCAAGTATTAATATGCAAGGAAAATATTAATACATAAAGACTAGCATGTAGGTCAATTGATGACTTGATCTCACAAGTCTTGGAAATATGATATCAAGTTGACACATGGGTATATATTAGAGAATATATACTGAACTGACCCGCCATGAACAAGTTTCATGGATCATCATATGAGTGTCATAAACTTTCTCATGTGACTATTGGTATGAATAGTCCTCAAACCTGAAGTCACTACGGTTCCCTACATAAGGAGTTATGTACTTCGGTATCGTCAAACGTCACCCGTAACAGGGTGGACCATAAAGGAGATTACTGGGTATATAACAAATTATGCGGAGGGATGTGAGTGATGTAGATGGGATCTATCCCTCCCATATGACGGGAGTGATATCTGTGGGCCCCTTGATTGAGTAGAACTACTAAAATGCATGGCCATGCTCGAATGAGTCAATATGAGATATTGAGCTCATTTGTTTGAGTTAGTTTACTCAGGGATCAAGAAACACATAGATTGATCGAGGATGACACGGTCTATGCCTCATTGGTCAATCTGATATCAAGGATAGAAGGACACGGTCATACATTATAGTAGTCATGGAAAGGTTAGTCGGATCTTGACATATTTCGGAACTTGGGTAGCAATGATGTATTGCTAGATGCCGCTCATTGCTTGTGTATCTAAAAGAGTTTAGATCCACTGCCAACGTTATGAGAGCCTATAGGGTCACACACAAAGAGCATGATGATTAGAAGAATTAGTGCATTCTAGTTTGACTAGAATAATTTGGGAATAAGCTTAAGTACAAAATGGTTTTTGGACTTTAAGCTTAATGAGAATTTTAGCTTATTAATTTAATGAGATTAATTCAATATGCTAAGCTTATTAATTTAATAAGATTAAATAAATATGTTATCATGATAGCCTAAGCTTAATTGATTTAATAAGATTAATTCAATATGTTACCTTATTGATTTAATGAGATTAATTCAATATGATAACATAAGCTTATTGAATTAATAAGAATAATTCAACATGCATGAATGCCACATAAGCATGCCACCTAAGCATGCCACATAAGCATGCCACCTAAGCTTGATGAGGTGGAAGGAGACAAAGGGTTTTGACCTTTGGAATTTCTCCACATGTGGCCGGCCAAACAAGGAGTGTGTCTCCTTGTTTGATTATTTTTCAATGCAATTGATTGCATTGAATGTGATTGGAGGTGAAAGGTTTTTTCAATCCTATAAAACACTCCATGGGGTGGCCGGCCAAATTGGTGGAAGCTTGAGGCTTGGAGAGAGCTTGGTGGTGAGAGGCTTTGGTTGTGTGGCTTTTGTGAGTGTAGGCTAGCAAGAAGAGTGGTCTTCTTCTTCCTTACTCTTTTTCCCTACCTTCCTCTCCTTTAGGGACTTCTCTAGCAAGAAGTAAAGGAGAGCTCTTCTAGTTTCTTTTGTGAGACAAGAGCTTGCTCGTGTGGATACATATAGAGGCACGGACATTTGAACGTGCTAAAAGATCCAATAAACCCAAGGAGAAGCGGCATTAAAAAGGGCACGCAACAAAGGTAATATTCTCCTATAAGATAGGTTTTTCTTTTAGAGAAATTTAATTTTTTGTACGAGGTTTTCTTTCGCAAGGATCACTTGGGAGGGATCCTATTTTTCCGTTGCGTATATGCTATTTTGCATAAAATTCCCTACAGTGGTATCAGAGCCACTTGCGAAAGATCGTATAAAAAAAATAGGTTTTCTCTATTTTATATATGATATAGAAGTAGGATAAATTTTATTATGAGTTGATAATTGCATTAGCAATTTTTCAAACATAATAAAATATTTGATGTCTTTTAAAAGTTAAAATTGACATGGTGCATGGTTATGGCCTAGTCCCAAAAAGTTTGTGAATGTGTGTATTGTAATTCTTAATACGGCCTGTGTGTCGTGCCTTTCTCCTAAAATTCTTGTTGTAAAATTAGCTTTAGACTCGAATGTAACTCGAGTATTTCTCCTTTTGTAATATACAAAATAAAGATGGAGGGTCCATTGGAAGATGCCGTTACAAGGAGGAAGTCAACAACACAAGACAACCAAAAGGAAGCACTTGGGAGAAGATGCTATTCCTAGGTTGACAAATCAATCTTTTCATTGGCTTGAGAAGATTGTAGAATAAGGGCCATAACCATGACACACTTAGTTTAATATGTATGTGATGCATGTTAATTTAGCTTATATGTGATGTATGCTAATATGTATGTGATGCATGTTTAAGTTTATTTCTTAATAAGTCAAAAACAATATGCCTACCAAAGTTTGGTACTCACTACTTCCTCGATCATTTGTTGTTGGGTTTGCCAAAGCAAAGCAATGCATTTTATCTTGGAAGAGTGCGAGTGGACAAGCGTGATGTCCCGCTATCAAACTTGGTTAAGACTTAATTAAGTTTTTCTTAATTAATTAAGAAAGTAGAGGCATATATTAGCTTTGAACATAAGTTTTAAAAATTAGTTTGTGTGATTTCCGAACATCAGCTTTGTCTTAGAAAGTGGTCGTTGCTCCGATATCAAAGAAGGCCTCTGTGCCTCGCCATGGCCTGGAAGTTGGTTTAGGAATAAGTACTAAACTAATCTAAACTTAACCAAAGCTATTAAAGAGTTACATCAGATGTAATTGGCAAAAGATTGCCTACCTAATCATACTATGTCTTGGGTGATTAACCAAAGCTAACTCAAGACGAAGTATGATGTGGATCTTTATCCCATATAAATTTATAGCCAAATAGAAGCTAATGATGTAAGCAAAATGTGTTTGCCTACATCAATGGTTAGCTCATATCAAAGCTATGAGAATTTAGTGGGAGTCTCATTTAATTAAAGGCCTAATTAAATGACTTAGGTATGATACTTAATTTTGCATTTTAATGTTGTAGATCACCATGTAATCTAACACGACACACCCCCTCAACTTGCGATCTGTCCTTGAGAAAGACAAGCTCAATGGAGCTAACTTTCTAGACTGGTATAGGAACTTGAGGATTATCCTCAAGCAAGAACGTAAACTATATGTCCTAGAGCAGTCTATCCCTGAAACACCCATCCCTGCGGCCACTCGTGCTGAAATGGATGCTTATAAGAAGCATCAAGATGACGCATTAGATGTGTCATGTCTTATGCTTGCCACCTTGAACTCTGAGCTTCAGAAGCAACATGAGAACTGGATGCCTATGGTATGGTTGAGCATTTGAAACAACTATATCAAGGACAAGCTAGGCACGAGCGTTTTGAAGTGTCTAAGGCCCTTTTTGCATGCAAGATGCAAGAAGGAACACCTGTAGGAACTCACGTACTTAAAATGATAGGGTACGTTGAGAACCTTGAAAGACTAGGTTTTCCACTGAGCCAAGAATTGGCAACCGATGTTATCCTGCAATCGTTGTCGGAAGCATATAATCAATTCATCATGAATTATAACATGAATAAAATTGATAATCCTTTGCCTGAGATTCTCAGCATGTTAAGAACTGCTGAACCGAATCTCAAGAAGAAAGTTAGTAACGTACTAATGGTCAAGAAGGGCAAAGGTAAGCGCAAAGGCAAGGGTAAGACCCAAGCCAAAGGCAAGGCCAATTCATCCACTTCAAAGGGTAAAGGTAAAGTACCTAAGGAAGGGGACTGTTTCCATTGCGGTGAGACTAGACACTGGAAGCGGAACTGCAAAGTCTACCTTGAGGAAGTAAAGAAGAAAAGAAGTGAGACTTCTGCCTCAGGTATACACGTTATAGAAGTTAATCTATCTATTTCTTCTACATGGGTATTAGATATCGGATGTGCATCTCACATTTGTACTAATGTGCAGGGATTGAGAAATAGTAGACTAATGGCAAAGGGCGAAGTGGACCTACGAGTAGGCAATGGCGCAAAAGTTACTGCTGTAGCTGTAGGAACATATTCTTTGTCTTTGCCCACTGAGCTTATCTTAAAACTAGAGGAGTGCTTTTATGTACCTGCATTAACGAAGAACATAATTTCTGTATCTTGTTTAGACAAGAAAAACTTTTCTTTTATAATAAAGGACAAATGTTGTTGCATTTATTTGAATGAAATGTTCTATTGTAATGCACCACATATGAATGGTCTCTATGTTCTAGATTTAGAAAACCTAATTTATAACGTAAATACCAAACGGTTCAAATCAAATAATTTGAATCAAACATATCTCTGGCACTGTCGCCTAGGTCACATAAATGAAAAACGCATATCCCAACTCCATAAAGATGGATTATTAGACTCATTTGATTTTGAATCATATGAGGTATGCGAATCTTGTCTTTTAGGAAAGATGACTAAAACTCCATTTAGTGGACATGGCGAGAGAGCGACGGACTTGTTAGGACTCATACATACTGATGTATGTGGCCCTTTCAATGTCGAAGCCAGAGGAGGCTATAAGTACTTTATTACTTTCACTGATGATATGAGTAGATTTGGCTACTTATATTTGATGAGACATAAGTCAGAATCCTTTGAAAAGTTCAAAGAATTCAAGAATGAAGTACAAAACCAACTTGTTAAGCGTATTAAACTACTTCGATCAGATCGAGGTGGTGAATACCTTAGTCAAGAGTTTCGTGATCACCTGGCTGAGCGTGGGATAATATCCCAACTCACTCCACCTGGAACACCACAATGGAATGGTGTATCTGAGAGGAGAAATCGTACTCTATTAGATATGGTACGATCAATGATGAGCCAGATTGATCTACCTACTTCCTTTTGGGGTTTAGCTCTAGAGACAGCAACTTTCACACTTAATCGCGTCCCATCAAAGGCCGTAGAAAAGACACCATATACGTTATGGACTGGGAAGAGTCCCAAAATGTCTTTTATAAAGATTTGGGGTTGTGAAGCTTATGTTAGACGTCAAGTCTCAGATAAACTAGGACGCAAATTAGATAAGTGTTATTTTGTAGGATATCCCAGGAAACTAAGGGATATTACTTTTACAATCCCACACTTGGCAAGGTGTTTGTTGCCAGAAATGCTGTCTTTCTAGAAAGAGAATTTATTTCTAGAAAAACTAGTGGGAGTAAAATTCATCTTGAAGAAATTCAAGATGAAGATAACACTAAGGCTTCGATGGAAAATGAACAGGCACCACAAAGTGTTGTGGATGAGGAAATTGTTGCCCAAAGAGTTGTGGAGCAAACACCTGTTCAAGTAGACCAACCTCTTCGTAGATCTAATAGGATCCGTCGTCAACCCGAGAGATATTCTTTTCTCTTGACTGACAACGGTGAGGTATTGCTTGTCGATCTTGACGAGCCTACATCCTATCAAGAAGCTATGATGAGCCCAGATTCCGAGAAATGGCTAGAGGCCATGAGATCCGAAATGGAATCCATGTACACTAACCAAGTATGGACTTTGGTTAATCCACCTGAAGGGGTAAAACCCATTTGGTGTAAGTGGGTCTTTAAAGTAAAGACTGACATGGATGGTAATAAGCATACCTATAAAGGAAGATTGGTGGCTAAAGGATTCAAACAAATTCATGGTATTGACTATGATGAAACCTTTTCACCAGTTGCGATGCTTAAATCCATTCGGATCATACTTGCTATTGCAGCCTACCACGATTATGAGATCTGGTAGATGGATGTCAAAACTGCTTTTCTGAATGGAAAGCTACTCGAGGATGTGTACATGACACAGCCTGAGGGTTTTGAAGATCCAAAGCATCCTAGAAAGGTATACAAACTGCAAAGGTTCATTTATGGACTAAAGCAAGCCTCTCGAAGCTAGAATCTTCGATTCGATGATGCAATCAAGGAGTTTGGTTTCATCAAGAATGAAGATGAACCTTGTGTCTACAAGAGAAATAGTGGGAGCACAGTTGTATTTCTTATCTTGTATGTAGATGACATACTTCTCATCGGAAATGATATTCCCTCACTCCAGTCTGTGAAGATGTGGTTAGGGAATTGTTTCTCGATGAAAGACTTTGGTGAAGCTGCCTATATTCTAGGCATCAAGATCTATAGAGATAGATCTAAAAGATTACTTGGCCTAAGTTAGAGTACATACATTGATAAAGTACTTGATCATTTTGCTATGCAAAATTCCAAGAAAGGATTTCTGCCTTTATCACATGGTGTGAGTCTTTCGAAGACTCAATGTCCCTCTTCTAAGGATGAGAGAGATCGCATGGATAAGATCCCTTATGCATCTGCTATAGGGTCTATCATGTACGCCATGCTTTGTACTCATCCTGACGTCTCGTATGCTTTGAGCATGACGAGTAGATACCAGTCGGATCCAGGTGAAAGTCACTGGATAGTAGTCAAAAATATTCTTAAATACTTATGAAGAATGAAAGAATATTTCCTGATATTTGGAGGCAATGAGGAGCTAACTGTAAAGGGTTACAGTGATGCAAGCTTCAAAATAGACAAGGATGACTATAGATCGCAATCGGGGTACATGTTTTTCCTGAATGGTGGAGACTGTGAGCTGGAAGAGTTCGAAGCAGGACACAGTTGCTGATTCTACAACAGAAGCCGAGTATATTGCTGCGTCTGATGCAGCAAAGGAGGTTGTTTGGCTCCGCAAGTTCATCAGTGAACTTGGGGTAGTTCCTAGCATTGCAGATCCAATAGACCTCTATTGTGACAACAATGGGGCTATTGCACAGGCTAAGGAACCTCGATCACATCAGCGGACCAAACACATACTGCGGCGCTTCCATCTCATTCGAGAGATCATCGATAGAGGAGATGTGAGCATATGCAGAGTACCGACAGAAGCTAACATCGCATATCCATTGACCAAGGCTTTGGCACAGAGGAAGCATGATGGTCACACTAGGTCACTAGGTATTAGATATTATAGTGATTGGTACTAGTGCTAGTGGAAGATTGTTAGTTATAGCCCTAGAACCAATCATGTGATGGTTGAATAGGGAACATTTTGTATCATATTTTATAAAGGCAAAGGATTGGTTATTATATTTATGTCTTGCTTGTGCCAGCTAAATTAAATATAATAATGCCCTAGAAAAGTAGGTTCTTATCTATAGCAATCAATTGGCAGAATTTATTTTGAGAGGCTGTAGAGAACACTTTCCTAAATATTCCTAGTCAAGTATTAATATGCAAGGGCAATATTAATACATAAAGACTAGCATGTAGGTCAATTGATGACTTGATCTCACAAGTCATGGATATATGATATCAAGTTGACACATGGGTATATATTAGAGAATATATACTGAACTGACCCGCCATGAGAAAGTTTCATGGATCATCATATGAGTGTCATAAACTTTCTCATGTGACTATTGGTATGAATAGTCCTCAAACCTGAAGTCACTACGGTTCCCTACATAAGGAGTTATGTACTTTGGTATCGTCAAACGTCACCCATAACAGGGCGGACCATAAAGGCGATTACTGGGTATATAATAAATTATGCAAAGGGATGTGAGTGATGTATATGGGATCTATCCCTCCCATATGACGGGAGTGATATCTGTGGGCCCCTTGATTGAGTAGAACTACTAAAACGCATGGTCATGCTCGAATGAGTCAATATGAGATATTGAGCTCATTTGTTTGAGTTAGTTTACTCAGGGATCAAGAAACACATAGATTGATCGAGGATGACACGGTCAATGCCTCATTGGGCAATCTGATATCAAGGATAGAAGGACACGGTCATACATTATAGTAGTCACAGAAAGGATAGTCGGATCTTGACTTATTTCGTTACTTGGGTAGCAATGATGTATTGCTAGATGCCGCTCATTGCTTGTGTATCTAAAAGAGTTTAGATCCACTGCCAACGTTATGAGAGCCTATAGGGTCATACACAAAGAGCATGAAGATTAGAAGAATTAGTGCATTCTAGTTTGACTAGAATAATTTGGGAATAAGCTTAAGTACAAAATGTTTTTTGGACTTTAAGCTTAATGAGAATTTTAGCTTATTGATTTAATGAGATTAATTCAATATGCTAAGCTTATTAATTTAATAAGATTAAATAAATATGTTATCATGATAGCCTAAGCTTAATTGATTTAATAAGATTAATTCAATATGTTACCTTATTGATTTAATGAGATTAATTCAATATGATAACATAAGCTTATTGAATTAATAAGATTAATTCAACATGCATGAATGCCACATAAGCATGCCACATAAGAATGCCACCTAAGCTTGATGAGGTGGAAGGAGACAAAGGGTTTTGACCATTGGAATTTCTCCACATATGGCCGGCCAAACAAGGAGTGCAATTGATTGCATTGAATGTGATAGGAGGTGAAAGGTTTTTTCAATCTTATAAAACACTCCATGGGGTGGCCGGCCAAATTGGTGGAAGCTTGAGGCTTGGAGAGAGCTTGTTGGTGAGAGGATTTGGTTGTGTGGCTTTTGTGAGTGTAGGCTAGCAAGAAGAGTGGTCTTCTTCTTCCTTTCTCTTTTTCCCTACCTTCCTCTCCTTTAGGGACTTCTCTAGCAAGAAGTAAAGGAGAGCTCTTCTAGTTTCTTTTGTGAGACAAGAGCTTGCTCGTGTGGATACATATAGAGGCACGGACATTTGAACGTGCTAAAAGATCCAACAAACCCAAGGAGAAGCGGGATTAAAAAGAGCATGCAACAAAGGTAATATTCTCCTATAAGATAGGTTTTTCTTTTAGAGAAATTTAATTTTTTGTACGAGGTTTTCTTTCGCAAGGATCACTTGGAAGGGATCCTATTTTTCCGTTGCGCATATGCTATTTTGCATAAAAATCCCTACAGAATTCTTTTAGGGTTGCACGCAAAGTTGGTACAATGTCGGACTGCCCAAACAAGGATGTTTATTATTTTAAAGTATAAATGTATATATGGTTTCGAAAGTTAACCAAAGCACAATGTTTAGAAGTTTAAGTATAGTATTTCTCATATATATGTTTCTACAAGCGAAGCATATTTCAAGCATGTACTGCAAGTTGCGTTTGTTAAGTTCATGCATGTCAAGTTGAATCATTGTATCATCTGCAAGTACTTCCAAATGTTAAATGCAGAATTTTCCGAAATGCAAGTATGAGCATGTGTTGCATGCAAGTATTCTAATAGCATGTTTTCCTAATGCGAAGTTTTGTGAGAATAGGAAGTACTTACTAAGCTCCATTGCTTATAGTTTTCATTCCTTATACTGCAGATAAGGGTAAAGCAAGATTGGAGTAAGAAGGGGCAGCAGATGAAGTGCTTGGTGTGTGTGGTGGCGGAACAGTGAATTATGATCCTGAACTTGCTAGTATTTTGTTATGTGTTAAGACCTTCGAACATATTCGTGTGGTAGTGTTCATGTTATATGTTTGATCATGTTGTGTCTAAGAATGTTGAACTTGCTAGTATTATGTTATGCTAAGAACTTTGAACTATGTGCTAGTCTTCATGTTAGGTGCTAGGGTTGATGTTATGTATCGTTGATTACGTTGATGTTCATGTCAAGGATGCACCTATCACTATCACCATGCATGAGGTTGAGTTACTTAAGAATGTTCTATATTAGAACTCTAGTGAATGTTCATGCTTATATAGGTTAAGAACTTGTGAAATAGCCTAGTGTCAACATGTGAATGTAGTTGGTTTGTTTCTTTTGCTTCCGCTGTTAAAAGTTAAGAGTTTGAATTATGATACTCATTTAGAAACCAAGTTTAGATCTTGGTACGAGTTGTTGATACTCTTCGATTTAAATCAGGCATTATTTAACTCTCAAATAGTGTATGTGAGTTTATCAAATGATTGAGTCATGTTTTACCTGATTATGCCAAGAGTAAGATAAAGTATGGCAGTAACACCTCCTTTACTAGTGTAAGGATAGGGGGGTGTTACATTGTTGTCGCCTAGATTGCATCAGAGGATGACCTGGTAGAGTCTTTCACTAAGGCCCTTCTAGCGAGAGTTTTTATAGGCATATAGAGGGAATGGGAATCAAATGTATGACAGTATGAGAACAACATAGTCTTTTAGTATAAGTCGGAGATTGTTGGGATGTATACTGAAAAGTCTATCTTTTGTATGAACATCTTTATTTTTGAAATAAGAATCACATGATTATTGTTTGCATATTTATGATTAAGCATATTGTATAATACATTACATTGTAGATAACATGGTGTGTAGTGTCTCACGGGAGATCATGTTATCAGTTCCTTGTAAAGTATAAGTAAAGGCTCACAACCGAGATGGTTATGGACAAACTATTGGAATTGTTGTAGTGTGATTTGGTAATGGTTTATCTTGACCATAGAATCACACTAATACACTTTGTGTGTATTGAGCAGGACCGACTTAGAAGTGATTCGATTTATTACTGACTACACAATTGAATCACACCTCAGATCTTATGTTGTACATGCTCTTAATCGCGATATAATAACGGGCACATATACTTAGTATTTATTTCTTTGATTTTGTTGGTGCAGGGGCACCAGATAATCGAACCTGTGTTTTGATTATGGAAAAGACACAAAGTTAAGTTTACATTGTTATCTCACGAGCTAAATCGAGTGTGCAGAAAAGTACTAAAGTTGGAGCTGAAGGCTAGTGACACCCGGAGGAAGCCGCGGTGGTCGGGCGACACTCGAGTGACTTCGGAGGGAGCCAAAGGAATCGAGTGGAAAGCTGGAAGCGAGAGCTACAAGGTAAAGTATCGAGGAAAGCTCATGTGAGTGAGAGATTGTAAGGTCGTGTCCTCTTTACGGGGATGACCGTAGGCGGAGATCCGACTAAGACTTCCTGTGGAAGGTCTAGGTCGAGATCGGACGGTTAGAAACCGTCGAATTTATCATTTTCCGAGCTAACCTCTTACTACAGGGAAGTGGCTAGGCTGGCAGTCGACTGCTGGACATTGGGCAGTCGACTGATGCTCATCAGTCGACTGATGGGAGTCATCAGTCGACTGGTGGCGATGAATCAACCTTTGCACTTGGTCAAAACGGATAAGGTTTGATGCGGCCACTTCGCGATATAAATTATACAACTTCATGATCTGTTCCAAAAAAAGAGGAGACATATTCAGAGGGCAAAATCTATAAAAGGAGGGGTGGATTCCAACTCCAAAGATCATCAAGTATATTCATCAAGTGCTCCTACAATGCCAATGCTCCAACACCGTCATAACGCCGACGCGACAACAAGATTAGATCTTCTTCGTCGGCAGCAGCATCTAGTAATATATTTTGAGATTGTATTCGTTGTTTTTATTCGTAACGAGGTGAGGTAGGCTTGTTGCCTCATCCTCGTACATTCGGTTTTGTGATCGTTGTCTCCTACCTCCAACGAGGAGGAGACGTTATAGTGCTTCGCCCTCCGTACGCGGTCTAGGACCAATAGGGCCTTGGAGTAGCAACCGCTGGGTTGTGAACCGAGTAAAAATAAATGTGTCTCTTTATTTTCTGCTGCTCTTACTCATTTAATAATCTACTCGAACGAAATGTCGAAAAGATTTATGGTCGGTATTCACCGCCCCCCCTCTAGCGACGCTTCTCGATCCAACAGATTTACCAATAAGCGAGATTTATAGAGTAAATCGATAGGCTCGGTAAGTTGGGAAATGATATTATTTATATGGTGTGTCATTGATTATAGGAGGAAACCGTGTCCTATATATTAGGATGATGATGTCCCCTTGAGGAGCTCATAAGGTTCATCATGTAAACCCTGCAGGTGGACTTGGTCTGGCATGATGATAAGGTTGAGTGGTACTACTCATGGAGTTAGATGTTGTTTAATTAATTGTCAGTAAATTAATTAATCGACGGACATTCGAGATCTTAAACACGGAGAGATACATGTATAAATAATATATGGAGCCCATATTAACTTATGAGGGTTGGTGAGGTAGATCAATGATAATCCTCTAGCGGAATGGATAATCATTAATGGATCGGACTTTATGTGGGCTTGATCCATTGGGTGGCAAAGATCCAACTCCTCCTCATGGTCCCTATTGTAGCCTATTAATACCCTCATGGAGCCTAGATCCGATGATGGAAAATGAAACTCTAAATCCGACGGTGGAGATTAAATCTCTAGATCCGACAGTGGAAATTAAATCTTTAGATCCGATGGTGAAGATTAAATCTCTAGATCCGATGGTTGAGATTAAATCTCTAGATCCGACGGTTGAGATTAAATCCCTAGATCTGATGGTGGAGATTAAAAGGAGGCTTAAGCCTAGCTCTATAAAAGGAGGCTTAAGGGGTGGGCGGCAAGAACATAGAAGGGAGATTAGGGTTTTGGCTTTGGGCGGCTAGGGTTTGGAGGAGTCTTGGGCAGCAAGACTTGCTAGGGTTGTTGCCAGCACCCATCTTCCTCTTCTCAACCTTGGCCGGTGCTCATCCTTTTCTTTTCTCCATCCTTGGCCGGTGGTGACTAGGGTTAGGGTTCTTCCCTTGGAGCTCTTGGTCGGCACCCACTCCATCTTCTTCATCTTATTCTCTTTGGGCCGGCGGCAAACATCAAGCTTGGAGATTGATGGTTGGTCATATATAGGAGAAGAGTTTCGTTTCATTCTTCATTTTGTTCGCAGTGAGCAAGGAAGGGAAGAGCGTGTTCTAGGAGGCTTCGACTTTTGGAAGATCGTCGGCCACACGACGTCCAAAAGGAAGAAGGATATACAATAGATGATCAAGAGGTATAACAAGAGGTATAAGCTTGTTTACTTTGATTTTTATTCTTTTGTATTATGTATATAATTATTTTCAATTATATGTAGCTAATTTACTTGGACCCCAAATACAAACACAAAAACCGACGATCCGTACATCGTCTATTCCGCAGCTATTCGAAGAATAGAGATAGGTCGCTTGAACAACAAGTTTGTTCAAGTGATCACTCTAATCGAATAGAACGAAGATGAAATGGTAGCTTGGGTAATCCCTATTTGTCAAGTATTTTTAATCCGGGGACGAAGACGGGATCACCATGAACAAGCGACCGAGTTGAAGTGGGAAGCTAAGTTCCCTTACCTTCAAGTGGTATCAGAGCCACGGTTTTCGGTTTTGTGTGTTTAGAATTCGGTTACTTTTATGCACTTTTCATATATTTTATGTGCCAGATAATAGTAGGATGTGCGTAGGTTAACTTTTTTGTTGTAGGCATAGTATCCAACTATTATGGCCATATGTGTGTATGTGATTGTATGTGTGTAATTGTATATTTTTTGAATCCTCGGGTTTGACGAGGCTAGTATTTAATTTTTGTAATTAAGTACGACACTGTTTAGCCACTTTTTTATTTTAGTTTACTTTCGATCTAGATTTCATGTACACTCCTTCATGGAGTATAGGATTGATGGATGTAAATTAAAATAGTTATTCTCGGCTTGGATCTCTGGATGGCTTGTACATGGCGTAGGGAGGAGGAGACGAGATGGCGATACGACTGAGGCATATTGGAGACAAAAGCCATAATAGTTGGAAAATATTTTTTTCATATTTATTGCTTATTGTTTGATATGCATGTCGTAGGCTAGGAAAATTCCTTAATTTTAAATTACTAAGTGGGAGAGGGATATTTTTATAAATTCCCATGACCTCCATTTATGATTTGACATGTGATGCAAATAAACTTGTGCGTCGACTCTGAGTGCCATCCTCCCCATCGGATGAGTTTGTTTACAAATCACAAGGTCGAATATGGTTATAGGAAATTATTAAGGAGCATGTGTACTTCCCCATTGGAAGGGACAAAACCCGAGATAATTGCCTTGGTACCGAGTAATGGTGAACCCTTAGATGCAAATAGGAGTATCCTGAAGGGTTTTGCTTATTGAGTTCGTGAGGGGAAACTTCTCTTCCCACTTCACCTCGGTTGCTTGATCATGGTGATCCCTTCTATGCCCCCGGATTAAAAAATTTAATCCTAGACAAAAGGGATTGCCAAAACAACCAAGTCATAATCGTGCTATTCGTTTAGAGAGGTCACTTGAACAAACTCGTTGTTCAAGCGACCAACCTCTATTCTACGAGTAGCCGCGGAATAGATGATGTCTGGATCGCCGGTTTTTGTATTTATGTTCGGGATCCAAGTATTATTTAGCCATAATTAGAATTATATCATGCTCATAATTGGAAAAACAAATACAAGCAAGTAACAAAAGAGAATAGAGAATAGATATACCTCTCGATCTTCTAATGTATGACCTTCCTCCTTTCGGACATCGTGTGGGCGACGATCTACCAAAAGTCGAAGCTTCTAGATCACAAATCTTCCTTCCTTACTCTTCCAAAGCAAGAGGAAGAATAGAAACAAGGTTCTTCTCCTTCCTATAGACAACCAACAAGCAACCAAGGGAAACCTTGCCGCCGGCCAACAAGGAGAAGGGGATAATGATGGAAACCGGCCAAGACACCAAGGAAAACCCCTAAGTCTTGTTTCCACCACTCAAGGAGAAGAGAAGAGAGTCTTTTGGCTGCCGACCAAGGGCTGGAAAAGGGCTGGAAAGGGTGTTGGATGCCAGCTAATGGAGGAGGAAGAAGAAAGGAAAAACTTCCTTATTTGGTGCCGCCCAAGCCTCCAAAACCCTAAGCTTCCAAACCCTAATCCTATCTCAATTAGGACTCATTTTGTTGCCGCCCACCCCTTGCCCTCGTTTTATAGAGTTAGGGATAAGCCATGATTTAATCTCCTCCATTAGATCTAGGGATTTAATCTCAACTGTCGGATCTAGAGATTTAATCTCAACCGTCGGATCTAGAGATTTAATCTCTACCATTGGATCTAGAGTTTTATTTCTATCCATTGGATCTAAGCTTCATGAGGTGTTAATAGGCTACATTAGGGACCATGAGGAGGAGTTGGATCTTGGCCACCCATGGATCAAGCCCACATAAAGTCCGATCCATTAATGATAATCCAATCCACTAAAGGATTATCATTGATCTACCTCACCAACCCCCATAAGATAATATGAGCTCCATATATTATTTGTACATTTTCTCCCCGTGTTTAAGATCTCGAATGTCCGTTGATTAATTAATTTACTGACCATTAATTAATCAACATCTAACTCCATGAGTAGTACCACTCAACCTTTTCATCATGCCAGACCAAGTCCACCTGCAGGGTTTACATGATGAACCTTATGCGCTCCTCAAGGTGACATCATCATCGTAATATATAGAACACGGTTTCCACCTATAATCAACGACACACCATATAAATAATATCATCTCCCAACTTACCGAGCCTATCGATTTAATCTATAAATCTCGCCCATTGGTAAATCAAAGAGATGAATACTAAGTATATGTGCCCGTTATTATATCGGGATTAAGAGCATGTACTAAATATCTGATGTTCGATTTGATTATGTAGTCAGCAATAAATCGAATCACCTCTAAGTCGGTCCTGCTCAATACACACAAAGTGCACTAGTGTGATTCTATTGTCAAGACAAACCAATACCAAATCACACTACAACCATTTCGATGGTTTGTCCAAAGCCGTCTCGGTTGTGATCCTTTACTTATACTTTACAAGGAGCCGATAACATGATCTCCCGTGTGACACCACACACCATGTTATCTACAATGTAATGTATTAGACAATATTGCATAACTATAAAAATGCAAACATTGATCATGTGATTCTTATTTCCAAATAAAGATGTTCATACAAAAAGTAGACTTTTCAGTATACATCCCTTCATATCCTACCCATCGGAGTCACTTCTTTTATTTGTAGGGCCGAAGAGGAACCAACTATTAATTTTATTTGTCAAAAAGTTAGGTTGACAAGATAGCAAAATTAATAGGTAAAACCTCTTCTTACAAATGTAGAATTCGTATACGTCCACACTATCGTGGCATACGATATTCTCGGTGTTTTGAGGTATTAGTTGATTTTAAAATTTTATTGTTTGAGGAATCAATATTTTTTTGAAACCTAAAGTTTTGATCTATGTTATTCTTAGTTTTTTTTTCAAAAATGATTTTCAATCCACTTGCTGTGATACTAAAAGAGAATAAATTTACTGGACCCAATTATGTTGATTGGAAAAGGAATCTCGATATTATCTTGACTTCTGAGGAGTACAAGTATGTACTCTTCGAAGATGTCCTCCTAAGCCTGTGAATGAGATGGAAGTCCTTGGAGCTGAGATCGATGGGAAAACCCAGGTTGATATCATTCTCCAATCTCTACCTAGGAGTTTTGAGCAGTTTTGGCTGAATTACAACATTAATAAGAGGTTGTATTCGTTGGCGGAGCTTCTGACAAAACTCCAGGCGACAGAAGGGCTTGCTCCGGCTCAGGCCATGGTTGCTCAGAAGGTTTCTACTTCTAAATCGAAAGGCAAGAAGAAGAAGAAACAAGGTGGAGCAATGGTGGTGGGAGGATCTAAAGGATGAGTGAAGAAGCCGAAATGCAAAGTGCTTCACTTGCAAGTAGACTAGACATTGGAAGAAAGATTGTCCTAATCGGAAGAAAAACAAAGGTATATCCTTTGGTCTAGTCATTGAAACATGTTTAGCGGTATTATCTACCAATTTGGTGTGTAGATATGGAGACTCTTGATCATTCTGCAATACTTTGCGGGGTTCGAAACCGGATGGTAGGTGAGGAGATTACCGTTTACTTGGGCGATGCCACGAAGGTAGCGACTGTTGCAGTGGGAGATGTTTATTTGTCTTTTGAGAGGAATAAAGTTTTGGTTCTGAAAAATTGCCTTTATGTACCTTTATTTAGAAAGAATTTGATTTCGGTTTCTAAATTGTTTATGGATGGATATTCTATTTCTTTTAATCACAGAGTTGTTATAAAAAGGAATAGGGAGATTATCTGTTCTGGTGCATTGATAGAAAATGTATATACACTTGAACCAAAAGCTCCCACGATGTAAATAGAAGTAAATAACTCATCTTCTAATTCCAATAAGAAAAAAGAACCTTCGAAGATGAACCAAACATATCTTTGACATCTAAGGCTAAGTCATATTAACCTAAGTAGAATTCAAAGGTTGATAACTGATGGACCTTTGGGTTCATTAGTGGTGGAAGATTTCCCAACCTGCGAATCTTGCTTGGAAGGTAAAATGACCAAGAGGCCTTTTAAGGCCAAGGGGTATAGAGCCAAAGATATGTTGGAATTGGTTCATTCTGATTTGTGTGGTCCTATGTCTATCCAGGCTAGAGGTGCTTTGGAATATTTCGTCTCTTTTATTGACGATTATTCAAGGTTTGGATACATTTACTTGATGCGTTGCAACTCTGAATGCTTTGACAATTTCAAAGAATTCAAGGCTGATATGGAGAAACGTCAGGGTAAAATTATCAAGACACTATGATCTGATTGTGGTGGTGAGCAACTCTTGGGAGAGTTTAGGAATTACTTATCAAAGGCTGGGATTCGATCCCAATTGTCTGCACCATGCACACCCCAGTAGAATGGTGTAGCAGAGTGAAGGAATAGGACTCTTATAGAGATGGTTAGATCAATGATGAGTTATTCTAAGTTGCCAGATTAGTTCTGGGGATATGCTCTAGATAACGTAGTGTATATTCTAAACTTGGTACCATCTAAATCAGTTCCTTCTACTCCCACAAAATTGTGGACTGGGCGAAAGCCTAGTCTAAGACATATTTGGATATGGGGGAGTCCAGCACATGTGCTGAAGGCAGATGTTGGTAAGTTGGAACCTCGTACAGAAGTGCGCATGTTCGTTGGCTATCCTAGAGGAATGAAAGGCTGTTTGTTTTATAGTCCTAGAGATCAGAGGATGATCATTAGCACGAATGTCAGATTTCTAGAGGAAGACTACGTGATGAACCACAAGCCCATGAGTAAGATTGTTCTTGAGGAATTAAGAGGGGAAGTCACTGCTTTAGTACCACCGGTACAAGAGGATATACCACAAGTCACTACACCACGTGTCACAGAGGATACACAAGTGATACCTCGTCGTAGTGGGAGGGTTGTTAGACAGCCTGATAGATTCATGTTCATGGGAGAATCTTCTGATTAGATCCCTAGCGAACATGAACATGATCCTTGGACATATGACGAGGCGATACAAGATAAAGATGAGATATCTTGGCAAAGTGCGATGAATTCTGAGATAGAATCTATGGATTCAAATCAAGTCTGGGAGCTAGTAGAACCACCCAATTGAGTAAAAACCATTGGATGCAAGTGGATCTACAAAAGAAAGAGAGGAATATACAGGAAGGTTGAGACCTTCAAAGTGAGGCTTGTTGCGAAGGGGTATTCTCAGAAAGAGGGCATCAATTATGAGGAGACCTTTTCACTGGTATCCATGCTTAAGTCTATCCGAATTCTCTTATGTATTGCTGCTGAGGTATGGTAGATGGATGTCAAGACAACTTTCCTTAATGAAAGTCTTGAGGAGAACATCTATATGAAGCAACTAGAGGGATTCATTGCAAAGGGCAAAGAGCATCTTGTGTTCAAGCTTAATCGGTCCATTTATGGATTGAAGCAAGCTTCGAGATCTTGGAACATCCACTTTGATGAGGTGATCCAGTCTTATGGATTTATTCAATGTCCGGATGAGTCTTTCTATACAAGAGATGTGACGGAAACATAGTGGTATTTCTTGTACTATACGTAGATGACATTTTGTTGATTGGAAACAATATCAAGGTGTTATCGGACTTAAGAGTATGGTTGTCCAAACAGTTTGATATGAAAGACTTAGGAGAAGTGGGACACATCCTTGGGATCAAGGTTATAAGGTATCGCAAGAAAAGGATATGGTGCTTATCTCAAGCTTCATACATAGACACCATTATGGATCATTTTAGCATGCAAAACTCCAAGAAAGGTTTTCTACCTTTCAGGCATGGAGTTCCTTTATCTAAGGAGATGTGTCCTAGAATATCTGAGGAGATATTAGAGATGAAGGCGGTTCCTTATGCTTCGGCAGTAGGAAGCCTCATGTATGTCATGCTATATATGAGACCGGATATCTGCTTTGTCATGGGCATGATCAGCAGATATCAGAGTAATCCAGGACAGGGACATTGGACTACGGTAAAACATATATTGAAATACCTGAGAAGGACTAGGGATTATATGTTAGTTTACCAGGCAGACCAATTACTCCCTATGGGTTACACAGATTCTAACTTCCAATCAGATAGGGATAACAGTAAGTCTACCTCAGGTTTTGTGTTTACTTTGGGAGGTGGAGCCATTGTATGGAGGAGTTTCAAGCAGAAATGCCTGGCGAACTCTACCATGGAAGTTGAGTATGTGGCAGCCTCTCAGGCGGCCAACGAAGTTGTGGCTCAGGAACTTCTTGATGGACTTGGATGTGATTCCTAGTTTGCCCACAACTATCACAATTTATTGTGGTAACAGTGGTGCAGTTGCAAATTCGAAGGAACCACGAGCCTATAAGGCAAGTAAACACATAGAGCGCAAGTACCACCTGATACGAGAAATCATAAAGGAGGTAGAAGTTGTTGTCACCTAGATTGCATCAGAGGATGACCCGGTAAACCCTTTCACTAAGGCCCTTCTAGCGAGAGTTTTGATAGGCATGTGGAGGAAATGGAAATCAGATGTATGGTAGTATGAGGACAACATAATCCTTTAGTATAAGTGGGAGATTGTTGGGATGTATACTGAAAAGTCTATCTTTTGTATGTACATCTTTATTTTTGAAATAAGAATCACATGATCATTGTTTGCATATTTATGGTTATACATATTGTCTAATACATTACATTGTAGATAACATGGTGTGTAGTGTCATACGGGAGATCATGTTATTAGTTCCTTGTAAAGTATAAGTAAAGGCTTACAACCGAGATGGTTATGGACAAACTATTGGAATGGTTGTAGTGTGATTTGGTATTGATTTGTCTTGACCATAGAATCACGCTAGTACACTTTGTGTGTATTGAGCAAGACTGACTTAGAGGTTATTCGATTTATTGCTGACTATATAATTGAATCGAACCTCAGATATTATGTTGAACATGCTCTTAATCCCAATATAATAACGGGCACATATACTTAGTATTTATTTCTTTGATTTACCAATGAGCGAGATTTATAGAGTAAATCGATAGGCTCAGTAAGTTTGGAAATGATACTATTTATACGATGTGTCATTGATTATAGGAGGAAACAATGTCCAATATATTAGGATGATGATGTCCCCTTGAGGAGCTCATAAGGTTCATCATGTAAACCCTGCTGGTGGACTTGGTCCGGCATGAAGATAAGGTTGAGTGGTACTACTCATGGAGTTAGATGTTGATTAATTAATTATCAGTAAATTAATTACTCGACGGACATTCTAGATCTTAAATTTGAGGAGATAAATGTACAAATAATATATGGAGCCCATATTAACTTATGGGGGTTGGTGCGGTAGATCAATGATAATCCTCTAGTAGAATGGATTATCATTAATGGATTGGACATTATGAGGGTTTGATCCATTGGGTGGCCAAGATGCAACTCCTCCTCATGATCCCTATTGTAGCCTATTAAAACCCTCGTGGAGCCTAGATTCGATGATGGAAAATGAAATTCTAAATCCGACGGTGGAGATTAAATCTTTAGATCCGACGGTGGAGATTAAATCTCTTGATCCGACGGTTGAGATTATATCTCTAGATCTGATGGTTGAGATTAAATTCCTAGATTCGATGGTGGAGATTAAAAGGAGGCTTAAGCCTAGCTCTATAAAAGGAGGCTTAAGGGGTGGGCCGCATGAACATGGAAGGGAGATTTGGGTTTTGGTTTTGGGTGGCTAGGGTTTGGAGGAGTCTTGTGCGGCAAGACTTGCAAGGGTTGTTGCCGGCGCCCACCTTCCTCTTCTCAACCTTGGCCGGTGCTCATCCTTTTCTTTTCTCCATCCTTGGCCGGCAGTGACTAGGGTTAGGGTTCTTCCCTTGGAGCTCTTGGTCGGTGCCCACTCCATCTTCTTCATCTTATTCTCTTTCGGCCAGTGGCAAACATCAAGCTTGGAGCTTGATGGTTGGTCCTAGATAGGAGAAGAGTTTCGTTTAATTCTTCCCTTTGTTCGGAGCAAGCAAGGAAGGGAAGAGCGTGTTCTAGGAGGCTTCGACTTTTGGAAGATCGTCGCCCACACGACGTCCAAAAGGATGAAGGACATACAATAGATGATCAAGAGGTATAACAAGTGGTATAAGCTTGTTTACTTTGATTAGTGTTCTTTTATATTATATATATAATTGTTTTCAATTATATGTGGCTAATTTACTTGGACCCCGAATACAAACACAAAAACCGGCGATCCCGTACATCGTCAATTCCGCAGCTATTCGAAGAATAGAGGTAGGTCACTTGAACAACAAGTTTTTTCAAGTGATCACTCTAATCGAATAACACAACAATGAAACGGTAGCTTGGGTAATCCCTATTTGTCAAGGATTATTTTTTTTAATCTGGGGACGAAGATGGGATCGCCATGAACAAGTGACCGAGTTGAAGTGGGAAGCGAAATTTCCTTCATTCACTATGCACATTCTCCACCCCGTTATAGTTCGAACAGGGATCAACTCATTCTCTTCGTTTTTCACTACTATAGTGTCGCCTTTCTTTGGAACTACGTGCACCGGACTTAGCCACTCACTATCTGAAATTGAGTAAATTATTCCGGCATCCAAGAGTTTAAGCACTTTCTTCTTCACTACCTTCTACAAATGAGGGTTAAGTCGCCTTTGGCGCTCCACGGTTGACTTACACCCGTCCTCAAGTATTATCCTATGCATGCACAGAGGCGGGCTTATCCCCTTTATTTCATCAATGGTATAGCCAAACACTTTTTTGTACGTTCTGAGAACCTCTAGCAACTTCCTTGTCTCTACCTCACTCAAATTGGCATTTATAATCACCGGATGGGTTGAAGTCGGTCCCAAAAGTTCGTACTTGAGATTAGGGGGAAGTGGATTCATCTCAGGCCCTATGTGTTTCTCTTCTGCCACGTGCCCCGACTCTTCCTCTTCTTCTGATCCTGAAGATAGGGAAGCTTCTTCAATTCAGTACTCTCTCTATTTGTCCTCCCCTGTACTTGGTAGGCTACTTCAGCGCTGCCTATCCTCGTTATGGGGATAGCCTCCTGAAAATTTTGCTCGCTATTACCCTATATTTTGAGAGTCCCGACAACTGTCTCAATAATGCAATATACGTCGTCTGTGCTCTTTTTCATCAGTACGCCCCCCGTGACTATGTCCATGAGTTATATCGATGAACTAGTTATTCCAGAATAAAAAATATGGTGGAGTAACCAATTTTGAAATCCATGGTGTGGGTAATGAATAACCAGTTCTTGTAGTATCTTCCATTCCTCTGCTAGAGTCTCTTCTCGCCCTTGCTCAAATGAAAGGATTTTATCCCTAAGGTAGGTTGTTTTGTGGGGAGGAAAGAATTTACTTAGAAAAGTGTCTTCCATTTGTTCCCATGTCATTATACTTCCTTCTGGTAGCGTGTGTATCCATTGCTTAGCCTCCCCTTTGAGTGAGAATGGGAACATAATGAGCTTAATGGCGTTCGCTGGGCTCCTTCATATTGCACCGTACCACAGTACGTCATAAATTCTTCATGGTGTATATAGGGTTCCTCAATTTGAGCTCCTCTAAACTACTTTTATTGAATAAGAGAAATTAATGCAGGGTTTATTTCCAAACTCGCAGCCTGAATTCGGGGAATAGCTATGTAGGAGTTCCATGCTTTTCGTCTAGGCGCTATGTAATCTCTCAAGGGTCGAGCAGGCTTTATTAACATTTCAGCGTCCTTTGATGAGAGAGGAGAAATAAATCGTATACAATGAATAATTCTGAGGGTTGAACCAAAGCTCGTGGCTATCAAATCGGATTTCTCATATCGAGAGTTTAATAACTAAAGAAAATCCAGATAAATTAAAAATTAGATACGAAAAATATAAAACTGAAGTAAATAAAGTAAAATAAAAATAAAAGAAATTAATAAAAGTAAAGCAAGTAAATAAATCTATTCCTAAGTCCGATCATATTATCTACTTCTTGATTCGATATCAAATCAATAAGTCCCCAACAACGGCGGCAAAAACTTAATGCATGCGAACGAGACCGCAAATCTCGCGACAAAGATCATCGGAGACTCAAAGCGCACGCTCGCACTCAACGCCCGCATGTGCACGAATGTCGTCAAGTAATAAAAAGATTTATCAATCCTATAGGGACTTAGATTCGAGTACCGATCTATTCGGTGGATGTTATTGTTTGGAAGTCAAATCTAATGGTTGTGATTGTGAGGGTTGTCAGCGGTCGTAACTCAATACGGTGTCACACTAAAGAAGAAAAGGCTTACTGTGAGTCTTTGGAAGGGATCATAGGATTTCGGTTTCGCTTGTGTCTCGCAAAACATGTTGTCAATTGGGTTTTTTTCTAGCGTTCTAGCTACGGTTTTGTGGAAAGGACATCATACACTCCCCCGATGAGCCTTCGCATCTATCGAAAGCAGCCTCTGCCATTACCAGGTTGACCCCAGGACATAGGATGGGATAATCGGTACGAGGATGATGAATCGATCGCTACGACAAGTCAAAAATGGGGCACGTTTCCTACTCTATCGCATCCTTCTATCCACGGTTACGGGAGATGAGGTCAACCCATAGGTTCCTCCTTAATCTCCTAGATCTTAGATACAAGGGTTGTCACCCCTATCAGCTAGCACAGTAGATAGAAAACAAAAACAATAACGATAGCTCTTAAACCAATCGCCAATTGCCAAATGCAAATACAAACTCAAAAGTAGAATTTAAATTTGGAATAACATGTTCTACGCACCGAAACTACTCCCTAATCCTAGAATCGAAGAAACTACTCCATAAATATGAGAGGAGAAACACAAAGCATGTTCATATTCGAATAAACAATAGATAGCATGCAAAGAACAGAAATTACAATGCAATATGGTCTTCTCTCCGGCGTTGAAGTGCAGAACTTGGATCTCCGGTGGCCTTCCTCCTCTCCGTTACAAGTTCCCAAAGTTTTTAAGGGCTTCGGAGTGTCGTCTCAATCGTTGTGCCTCCCTTCTAGGGTTTGGACGTAGCTTTCCTTATATAGACATCATGCTGGAACCTTGCGAAATTTGGAAAAAATCTTGGTCGCGTCAAATTACCTAGCCGCCACACGGCCATGTGAAAACACACGGTTGGGTCGTGTGTCAAGCTATGGCAGCCATTTTCGACCCCTGAACACGGTCGTGTGTAAGCACACGACCTGGCCATATTCCCTTCTGCGTCCAGCTGCCAAATGTATTCTTTTGATATGAAAGTGCGCCGTTTTCTCCATGAAATACTATCCTGCACACAAAAGTACACAGAGCAGATCTCTGAACCAGAAAATAGGAAATGCATGCAAAAAAAAATATGCATGAAACAAACATAAAATGAAACGAGATGTCAGTGAAAACTACTCTTAAAACCCTATATGTTTTGCTCACCTCAATTCCCCCAGACATAGACCTTTGCTTGTCCTCAAGCAAACATCAGTGCCATGAAATTTAAAAAGGGATTGTTCCATACTTAGCATATTAACTAAATTTATCAAGTGGTATTTTCAATCAAAGAAAAATTTATATGTTCTAAAAATTCACTAAGTTAGCTCCTCGTGCTCGTGCCAAGAGAATCTTCCTAGGAGATACTCATTCCATGATTAGTTAAGTCGTCATCCTATAACTTTTTTATGGTCTCCAACTCTTAGACAATTACCTGCCCAAAGCATGGGTCATTCCCTAGTTATAGCATAAAGTCTCAAAGGTGTGCTCGATATTAAGAAAAATTGGTAGGTGTTTCTCCAGTAACCCAACTCGGTCTTAAAGGGGCACCTAATCATTTCTAACCATGACAACTGTTATTTTATCGCTCATATTCTCTTTTTTTTTTTGCATTTTTGTTTCTTTTCTTTTTCCATTTTTTCTTTTCTCACTTGGGATTTTGATTTTTTTGAATGGGCTTGCACAATCCAAGCATCTCCATTAACTAAAATGCCAAATCTAGAGTCACCTATGGATTCCAAAGAACTAATCCTTGGGGATGAATCATAACTAAATACATACTAGATTTTCCCTTTCATAATGTTCGACATGTGTATGTGAAAAATAAAGCTAACCAGTATAAGTCTAGAACATTCATTCAGAGCAAATAAAATAAAATACCATGAGATAAATGAAGTTAAGCTACCCATGGAAACAACTCATGAAGAAAACTTTTAAAAATACTACTGAGGCAGCTTATAGATAGCAAAAACTAAGTGTTAAATGAAACTAAACAACCGATGCATGAACAAATGATTGCTAACAATAATGCAAATATCAAGAAAAAATTACTACTAAACACAAAATAAAAGAAAACTTGGGCCCCCCAGACTTAAGCGAAGCATACTGTAGAATGGTGGATGAGGTGGAAAGTCTGGTAGCCTCGGCATCTCGGGATCTTGGGAGAACATGTTGTTGAGCCATTGATGCAACATATACATGTGGTCGATCTGAGAGTTGGAGTATGCAGCGGCTGCTAGGTGCTATTCCTCTCTAGCCCACTTTGCCTGTTAGGCTCACATATGCTGCCGCATCTCCTGGCGGTAGGTGGCCTCCGCCTAGCGACGGGTAACCTCCTCCTAAAAGTAGACGCGGGCCTCGCCGTAGAACTCCTCGACCCATTGGAAGTGCTCTCGGAAACCCTGAAACTCTTCCTATGTGTAGGCGCTCTACTCCTCCCATCGCTGCCTCTGAGTCTACTGCTTGGTGTATATGTCATCGAGGTGCGATCGAAATTCCAAAAAACCATAGGCATATGTACCTGCATGCTGCTCAAAAGTAGAAAAAGGTGGTGGAACAGGTGCAGGCTCATTTCAAGGTGGACTAGGTGGGCTCCTATGAATGCGTGGACGGGAGGGAGAGTGATGAATAGGGGTGAAACGCATGGTGTGGCACCCTTTATCCCTTCCGCAACATGTCCATGTGAAAACACATGGGCAGACCGTGTGTGCTACTAGAATGTGGGGCATGGGCATGTGAAAACAAACGGCCAAGCCGTGTGCCCCCGTTTCTCTCTCATGGTGCACAACGGTCCGAATTCTCCTTACACACTCAATCGTGTAGGTTCAAAATGATTTTTTTGTTTCTACCTAGCAAGTCCTTTCTAGTCCTAATTCAAATGCAACACACTAAATGAATATAAATCAAAGTTCAAAACAAACTAATGCAACAAACTAATAAGAAATAAACACAAAATCTAAACTTGGGTTGCCTCCCAAGAAGCGCTTTGTTTAAGGTCTATTATCTTGACCACACTCCATTGCTTCAACATTGCTCCGGAGGTTATGTAAATATCCATTCATCTTTCTCAAATTCTAGAGACTCCCCTAGATACTTCATTAATCGTTGCCCATTCACTTTGATCTCCCCTGATTCCTTACTCCATATATCTACTGTACCATATGGGTATACCCTCTTTACCCTAAACGGTCCTGACCACCATGATTTTAGCTTCCCTGGAAAAAGTTTTAACCGGGAATTATACATGAAAACTAAGTCTCCTTCCATAAACTCCCTTCTCAAGATATGTTGGTCATACCATTTCCTAGTTCTTTCCTTATACTCCTTAGCATGTTCATATGCATCTCTTCGAATTTCGTCCAACTCACTTAACTGTAGTTTCCTTTTCTCTTTTGCCGCGTAGTAGTTCAAGTTGAGCTTCTGGATGGCCCAGAAAGCCTTGTGTTCTTATTCAATGGGTAGATGGTATGACTTTTCACAAATTAAACGGAACGGGGTCATGCCTATCGGGGTCTTATAAGCTCTGCGGTAAGCCCAAAGAGCATCGTCCAGTTTTGTGACCAA
Source organism: Wurfbainia villosa (assembly GCA_025175895.1). Classification (NCBI taxonomy): domain Eukaryota; kingdom Viridiplantae; phylum Streptophyta; class Magnoliopsida; order Zingiberales; family Zingiberaceae; genus Wurfbainia; species Wurfbainia villosa. Next base: position 52,707,470 of record CM045998.1, on the reverse strand, counting down.
TCTTTCCTTGATGCCACTACAGTCTTTTCTAGAATACTTTTGATCTCCTGATTCAAAATTTCCACTTGTCTTCTTGTTTGTGGGTGGTACGCTGTCGAGACTTTGTAGATCACCCCATATTTATGTAGTAATTTTTCAAACTGTTTTTCGATGAAGTGGGATCCTCCATCACTAATTACGACTTGAGGAACTCCGAATATAGGGAATATGTTTCTTTTGAACATTTTTATTACGGTTCTAGCGTCGTAGTGGGGTGATGCTACGACTTCCACCCATTTGGAGACATAGTCTACAGCAACCAGGATATATCTATTTGCGTTGGAAGCGGGAAAGGGTCCCATGAAATCTATCCCCCATACGTCAAATAGCTCCACCTCTAATACTCTACTTGCTGACATCTCATGTCTTAACGATATGTCCTGTTCGTTGGCACCGATCGCAAGAGACTACGTAGTTTTACGTGTCCCTAAATAGGCTAGGCCAGTAGAATCCTGCCTAAAGTACATTCGCGGCTGTTTTTGCAATTCCGACATGCCCCCCATATGCTGAGTAATGGCAATGAAAGAGGATGTTCTCCACTTCCTCTTCTGGTACGCACCTTCGATATATGCTATCTGCATATTTCCTAAATAGGAAGTGTTCATCCCATATATATTGCCTAACTACTGCAAAGAATTTTTTCCTTTGTTGGGTCATGAATTCTGACGGTATCACCCTTCCTACCAAAAAATTCTCCAAATCTGCATACCAAGGGGTGGTAACCTTAGTAATAGCCATGAGGGTATCATCCCGCAGAGCATCGTCTATTTGGGCACTGTCTCCCTCTTCTATCCTGCTATCCATGGGCATTCACGATAAGTAGTCCACGACGACATTGCCCGATCCATTTTTATCCTTGATTTTTCTATCAAATTCTTAAAGTAAGAGAATCCAACGAAAAAGGCGGGGTTAAGCATCCTTCTGACTTAGCAAGTAACGAACTATAGTATGGTTAGGGTAAACCACTACCTTCGAACCTACTAAGTATTATCTGAACTTGTCGAATGCGAACACAACTGCAAGTAATTCCTTTTCGGTCATTGCATAATTGATCTGTGCTCCGTTCAACATCTTATTGGCGTAGTGAATGATGTGTAGTTTTTTCTCCTTGCGTTGCCCCAACACTGCCCCCACTGCATAATCACTAGCATCACACATGACCTTCAATCGAAAACTCCAGTCACGTGGTTGTATTATTTGGGACGTTACTAAGGCTTTCTTTATTTCTTCGAACACTACTAAACAGTGCCGATCGAAAATAAACTCTGTGTCCTTAGCTAGTAGATTTTTCAGAGGTCTAGTTTTCTGAGAAAAATTCTTTTTCAAACTTCGATAATAACATCAAATGCCCAAGAAAGCTATAGATCCCCTTTTACATCCCTGGGTGGCATAAAATTTTCAATTACTTTGACCTTCACCTTGTCTACTTCGATACAGTTCTCGGATATCTTATTCCCTAAAACTATCCCTTCAGTTACCATGAAGTGACATTTTTCCCAATTCAGAATCAAGTTATTCTCCTCACACCTTTACAGAACTCTTTCTAGATTCTTATGACATGCATCGAAACTTGTTCCACAGACTAAAAAATCATCCATGAATACTTCTATAATATATTCAATCATATCTGAAAATATAGTTGTCATACAACGCTGGAAGGTGGTTGGGGCATTATACAGGCCAAAGGGCATTCGTTTTTATCCGAAGGTTCCATACGGGCAGGTGAAGGTGGTCTTCTCTTGGTCATTAGGGTGGATTGGGATTTGGAAAAACCTTGAGTACCCATCAAGGTAGCAAAAATAGGAATGTTATCGACGCGTTCCAACATCTGATCGATAAACGGAAGTGAAAAATGATTCTTTCTTGTTGCTTTGTTTAGTTTATGATAATCTATACACATTCTCCACCCCATTACCATTCGAACAGGGATCAATTCATTCTATTCATTTTTCACTAATATAGTGACGCCTTTCTTTGGAACTACGTGCACCGGACTTACCAACTCACTATCTGAAATTGGGTAAATTATTCCGGCATCCAAGAGTTTAAGCACTTCCTTCTTCACTACCTCCTGCAAATGAGGGTTAAGTCACCTTTGGCGCTCCACAGTTGACTTACACCCGTAATTAAATATTATCCTATGCATGCACAGAGGCGGGCTTATCCCCTTTATGCCATCAATGGTATAGCCCAACACTTTTTTGTACTTACTGAGAACCTCTAGCAACATCCTTGTCTCTACCTCACTAAAATTGCCATCTATAATCACCAGATGGGTTGAAGTCGGTACCAAAAGGTCGTACTTGAGATTAGAGGGAAATGGCTTCATCTCAGGACCTGTGTGTTTCTCTTCTGCCACCTTCCCCGACTCTTCCTCTTCTTCTGATCCTGAAGATAAGGAAGCTTCTTCCATCCAGTACTCTCTCTCTTTGTCCTCCCCATGTACATGGCAGGCTACTTCAGCGCTGCCTATCCCCGTTATGGGGAAAGCTTCCTGATAATTTTGCTTGCTATTCACTCATATTTCAAGAGTCCCCTGTAATGGATCGATCAGCCGGCTAAAGGGGGGTGAATAGCCCTCTTTCGTTGGATGGTGGAATTTGCTCGTCTACAAAAGATTAGTGCAACGGAAACAAGAAGACAAGCAAATAAACAACAAAGAAGAATACAAACAACGCTAACAAGATAGTATAATGTGGTTCACGGCTATGCCGCTAATCCACGGTCCCCGATTCATCCTCGGTGAATCACTCCGCCAAAACCAATCCACTATTGGTCTCTCCTTTGCACCAAGCTAGGTGGAGGTAACCTTTACAAATCAAGATCACTCATCTTACAATAAAAATGAAGTAAAAGCAAGTAAGAAGAGTTTAAAGCTTGTAGGGCACTTGGATGATCATTTGGGATATGAGCATTAGCCATCCAAAAGCCCACACCCTCTCTTTTTATAGAGAGGGCTGATCGCGAACATGATCTCGACCGTTGTAGTCCAACGGAACGATCGATGGATCCCATCGGGCCACCGCTTGCCCGTAGTCGATCGTCCCGCCGCTTAAGAGCGTTCTGTGGCTAAACCCTTTCGACTGGCCGATCACGCTTACAAACAGCTTGATCGATGATCTTGGCCGATCGCCTACATATGTCTCTCGACTCATCGCCCCAAAACACTCTGAATACACGAACCACGCTCGACTCAGAGCAATGATCACCGTTTCATGGCGATCCGGTGGTGTCGGGAAATCCCATCCGACACTTAGCCAAATGGCCAAGTTTCACCTAAGAGCTACTACCCCTTCCCGGGTTACATTCGCTCACTCTCATCTCTCGGAGTCCCTCGCCTTCGAAGTTATCTTCGTCTGTGGCCACGTCCCTTGGTAGCATCAGGCACACGCCTCTGCAATGCTCCTTCGTGTCTCTTGCCTCGAAGTCTACTTCCTCCGGCTTCACTCCAAGCTCCTCGTCCGGCGGTTGCTCGGATGCTCCAAGCGCACGACTTTCACAAAGCCATCCTGCATTGACTCAAGGACCGAGTCATGAGTTGTGAAACTCGCCTAGGCTTCATTTGCAAATTACTAAGTCCTGCAAGACTCCAATGTACATATCAAATCACACTAACAACCTAACTTATACCCTTTACCACACACATCAAAACCATATCACGACAAGAGATTGCCCTAACAATCTCACCCTTTTTGATGTGTAACAATCGATTTAAGTTAGGTAAAACATTTGATAGAAATTTATAAGGTAAGAAAGTATGTAAACATAAACATGATATAGCAACATGCAACTCCCCCTTAATCCATGAAACTCCCCATACATATTTCTCCCCCTATCATAATTTACTTAAATATAATCATTTCTCCCCCTTTGATACCATCAAAAAATATCAATGCTAAGTTATAAACTCATGGAATCAAGTTTAATAGAAGGAAAATACCAACAGTTGGTTTAAGAATCTGAATTCAACCTTTACTCGCTCGATTTTGAGCTAACAGCGATCGCTATCAAGATGGCAATGACCGCCCTGATAGAAGTCTGAATTTCTGATTTTTTGGACAAATTTTAGAAATGCATTATAAATTCCAGAAAATTTTAAAAATAGTAAAATTTTGGGGAACATATGTCTTGTAAGTATATCTATCAATGAAAAATAGTTTTTCATGAAAAATCATTCTATTTTTAGAGATTTTCCAAAAATCCAAAAGCTTTAAAAAACCACTAGATTTTGATCATTCTAGTATCAAGTTTACTACCTAGTTTTGTATCCAATTGTTTCAAAACATGAACTCATAGATTTTAAAGTAAGAAATTATTTTGAAACCATATGAAATATCCAACCATGATCTTTGTGTAGGGATGTATACTGAAAAGTCTATCTTTTGTATGAACATCTTTATTTTGAAATAAGAATCACATGATCATTGTTTGCATATTTTTATGGTTATGCAATATTGTCTCATACTTTACATTGTAGATAACATGGTGTGTGGTGTCACACAGGAGATCATGTTATCGGCCCCTTGGAAAGTATAAGTAAAGGCTCACAACCGAGATGGCTTTGAACAAACCATCGGAATGGTTGTAGTGCATTTTGGTATTGGGTTGTCTTGACCATAGAATCACACTAGTGCACTTTGTGTGTATTGAGCAGGACCGACATAGAGGTGATTCGATTTATTGCTTACTACATAATCGAATCGGACCTCAGATATTATTTAGTACATGCTCTTAATCCAGATATAATAACGGGCACATATACTTAGTACTCATCTCTTTGATTTACCAATGGGCGAGATTTATAGATTAAATCGATAGGCTCGGTAAGTTGGGAGATGATATTATTTATATGGTGTGTCATTGATTATAGGAGGAAACCGTGTCCTATATATTAGGATGATGATGTCCCCTTGAGGAGCTCATAAGGTTCATCATGTAAACCCTGCAGGTGGACTTGGTCCGGCATGATGAAAAGGTTGAGTGGTACTAATCAAGGAGTTAGATGTTGATTAATTATTGGTCAGTAAATTAATTAATTGACGGATATTCAAGATCATAAACACGGGGAGAAAATGTACAAATAATATATGGAGCCCATATTATCATATGGGGGTTGGTGAGGTAGATCAATGATGAACCTTTAGTGGATTGGATCATCATTAGTGGATCGGACTTTATGTGGGCTTGATCCATGGGTGGCCAAGACCCAACTCCTCCTCATGGTCCCTAATGTAGCCTATTAACACCTCATGAAGCTTAGATCCAATGGATAGAAACAAAACTCTAAGATCCATTGGTAGAGAATAAATCTCTAAGATCCGACGGTTGAGATTAAATCTCTAGATCCGACGGTTGAGATTAAATCCCTAGAACTAATGGAGGAGATTAATTCATGACTTATCCCTAACTCTATAAAAGGAGGGCATGGGGAGTGGTCGTGGATTTACATAATGAATAGGAGGAGAGCTAGGGTTTGGGCAGCAAGGAGCAATCCTATTTGAGATAGGATTGGGATTAGGGTTTGGAGGCTAGGGTGGCACCAAATAATGAAGGTTTTTTTTCTCTCTTCTTCTTCCTCTTTGGGCCAACGTCCAGCAGCTTCTCCCAGCTTTTTTCCGGCCTTGGCCGGCGCCCAAAGCCTCCTTCTTCTTCTCCTTAGGTGGTGGAAACAAGATATAGGGTTTCCCTTGGTGTCTTGGTTGTTTTCCACCATCTACTTCTCCTTCTAGTTGGCCGGCGGCAAGGGCTTTGATAGCTCTTTGTTGGTTGAGTTTTGGAAGGAGAAAAACATTGTTTCTTTTCTTCCTCTTGCTTGGGAAAATCAAGGAAGGAAGTTTTGCGATCTAGGAGCTTCGACTTTTGGTGGATCGTCGCCCACACGACGTCCAAAAGGAGGAAGGTCATACATTAGAAGACCAAGAGGTATACCTATTCTTCTTTCTCTTTTATTCATTGCTTGTTTTTGTTTTACAAATATAAGCATGTTATATTTCTGTAAATGGCTAAATAATACTTGGATCCCGAGTATAAACACAAAAACTGGCGATCCGGACATCGTCTATTCCCCGGCTACTCGTAGAATAGAGGAAGGTCGCTTGAACAACTAGTTTGTTCAAGTAACCTCTCTAAACGAATAGCACGATGATGACTTGGTTGCTTTGGGAATCCCTTTTGTCTTGAATTAAATTTTTTAATCCGGGGACATCGAAGGGATCACCATGGTCAAGCAACCGAGGCGAAGGGGAAGCGAAGTTTCCCCTCACGGACTCGACAAGGGACATCCCTTCACTTTAGGCAATATGTCTATGAATTAAACATAAGCCTTCCCCATGATTGGTCTATTATTGCTATTTTGATACCTTAAATGACCATCTAAATGCCATAGGCATTAGTGGACATTTGTATCATCCTAACATCTCACCCATGCTAAGTTTTCAATCATGGTAGCCAATGGTGAGTGTGAGATGCATCCTAGAGGTATTTGTATATACTTAACCATTATATTCATGCAATTCTATCAAGTTTAAGTATCATCCTAACAATCCTCATGATCATAAAGACATATATGAATCAATTTCACATTATGATCATGAAACACACGTATTCATAAAATTGTTATCATGCATTAGGTATTACATCATGATAATAAGCAAATATCACCTAACGTATGATTTAAACCCTATTTCTCATGATTATGTGCCAAATATCAAAATCATAAATCATGATTGCAAACATACATAGCAATTTAATTAATTATCATGATTTAACCATTATTATCTACTTATAGGCACATTATCATTACCTAACACTATTTTAAAAATGTTGTCCCGCCATCCTTAGTCAACCAAAATATGATATAGGTCAAGTCCATATGGTTGACTATCCTAGGGTTTTCCTAACCCTTAAGGATGGATTTTGGAACCCAAAAAAAGTTCTTACCTATGAGGTTCACTAAATACTCCTTGGGGATCCATTTTCTAGCAATTACTTTCTTTTTGTCTTGACCCCTAGCTATTAGGTATTTATAGGCCTTTTCATTTTTCTTTTCCTTATATCCTAGGCCCTTTTTGTTAAAACTTTCTCTTTGGCTCCTTATGATCATGTTCAAAGTGTTTGAGCAAATTGTGAACTTTTCTTGGGCTTTTGTCAAATAGTCTACTTTCTCTCTTAAAACCCTATTTTCTTCTATGCATGCATCATTAACATCAAATGGCATATATTCATGTGAGCATGCATCATTTAAGCTAGAAGAAATATTATCATTATCATTTAAGCATGCTTTTTCTAGCTTATTATCTAAATCCTTAATTTGATCTATCATGCTTTTATTCTTTTTCTTTGCTCTAAATAGGTCCTTAGTGAGGCTAGAAATCATAGAAACTATTTTACTAGGTGAAAGATTAGTTACCATAGTTTCCATGTCCTCTTCTTCGGATGAGGAGGTAGAGGAGGCTCCCCCTTCACTTGAGCTCTCTCCATTTGAACTTGATCCTTCATTTTCGAAGGAGGAGCAATCCAAGTCGTCAAATGCCATCAATGCTAAGTTGGTGACAAATGCATTCTCCTCTTCCGATGATGATGAAGATGAGGAGGAGGGGTCATCCCAAGTCCTTGCCTTTAGAGCTTTGGTCTTTCCCTTTTCCTTTGCCTTCTTCTCCTCTTCCTTTTTCTTCTTGCTCCCCTTTTTCTTCTTCTTTTCTTCCTTCTTTTTCCTTTCTTCCTTGCTCTTGTTTAGGAGGGGACAATTGTCCCTTATGTGTCCCTCTACTTGGCAATTGTAGCAAATGACCTTCCCCCTTGGTCTTTTCCTCCTATCATTAGATTTATTAAATTGAAAACCTTTTAATGCACGCCTTACCCTCCTTACCATATAGGCTTCTTCCGTGCTATCCATGGAGGAGGATGAGGATGTTTCATCATCAGAGGAGGGGATATCCATCTTCTTCTTCCCCTTGTTGGCCAAAAATGCTACTCCTCTTAAAGGTTGGATTCTTGGCTCTTCTATTATTCCTTCAAGTCTTGTTTCGTGGACCTCCATGGTTGAGAAGAACTCCTCCAAAGTGCTTACCTCCAAGTTCTTGGACATATAGAAGGAGTCCACCATTGAGCTCCATTTTGATGACCGGGGAAAAGCATCAATTTCTTTCATGAGCATGTCCCGGTTGGAGAGCCTTTCTCCTACACTTGTTAGTCCAATTAAAATTTCTTTGAATCTAGAATGTAAGGAAGCTACCTTTTCTCCCTTTTCAAGCTTGATATTTGAAAGTTGGGAGCGGAGGAGGTCTCTTCTTGCTAGCTTTGCCTTCGAAGTGCCTTCATGAAGCTCTACTAGCTTCTCCCACATCTCCTTTGCACTAGAACACTCCCCTATCCTATTTACTTTTTGTTGAGGGAGCACATTGTAGAGGTGGTGCTTGGCCTATGAATTTGCCAAGTATTCTTCTCTTTGCCTTTTGCTCCACCTTGATTTTTCCAATGGCTCCCCATCTTCATTCCTAGGCAACTTGAAACCATTTTCCATTATTAAGAGAATTTCAAAGTCGGTTTCGAAGAATACCTCCATTCTCTTTTTCCACCAATAGAACTCGCCTTCGAATTTCGGTGGGTGAATATTTGAGCCGGCCATTCTTGAATTTGCTTGTTGTGGCGGTTAGTCCTAGACAAGCTTTCCTTGGCTCTGATACAACTTGTAGGGGATCGATCGGCCGGCTAGAGGGGGGTGAATAGCCCTCTTTCGTTGGATGGTGGAATTTGCTCGTCTACAAAAGATTAGTGCAACGGAAACAACAAGACAAGCAAATAAACAACAAAGAAGAATACAAACAACGCTAACAAGATAGTATAACGTGGTTCACGGCTACGCCGCTAATCCACGGTCCCCGATTCATCCTCGGTGAATCACTCCGCCAAAACCAATCCACTATTGGTCTCTCCTTTGCACCAAGCTAGGTGGAGGTAACCTTTACAAATCAAGATGACTCTTCTTACAATAGAAATGAAGTAAAAGCAAGTAAGAAGAGTTTAAAGCTTGTAGGGCACGTGGATGATCGTTTGGGATATGAGCATTAGTCATCCAAAAGCCCACACCCTCTCTTTTTATAGAGAGGGTTGATTTCTTCCCGTTGGCCGCCACTCCGCCCTTGGCGATCGTATCGCCACTACAACGGACCTCGAACACGTCGGATCCCGGCCGTTATAGTCCAACGGAACACTTGGCGATCGATGGACCCCATCGATCGATCACCTCCGTAGTCGCGATCGGCTCACGAGGCGGTCTAATGGCAAAACCCTTTGGACTAGTCGACTGCTGCCTTCAGCAGTCGACCGATGGTCTTGGCAATCGACTCTCCACATATGTTAGTCGACTGCTAGCCCCAAAATACTCAGTCGAATACCAGTCGAACCACGTTCGACTCAAAGCAGTCGACTGATGTTTCATGGCAGTCGACTTGTGTCGGGAAATCTCATCCGACACTTAGCCAAATGGCCAAGTTTCACCTAAGAGATACTACCCCTTCCCGGGTTACATTCGCTCACTCTCATCTCTCAGAGTCCCTCGCCTTCGAAGTTATCTTCGTCCGTGGCCACGTCCACTGGCAGCATCAGGTGCACGGCTCTGCAATGCTCCTTCACGTCTCTTGCCTCGAAGTCTACTTCTTCCGGCTTCACTCCAAGCTCCTCGTCCAGTGGTCCCTCAGATGCTCCAAGTGCACGGCTTTCGCAAAGCTATCCTTCACCGACTCAAGGACCGAGTCATGAGTTGTGAAACTCGCCTAGGCTCCATGTGCGAATTACTAAGTCCTGCAAGACTCCAATGCACATATTAAATCACACTAACAACCTAACTTAAACCCTTTTCCACACATATCAAAACCATATCGCGGCAAGAGATTGCGCTAACATCCCCAACACTGTGTCTATAATGTGATATGCGTCGTTTGTGCCCTTTTTCATCAAAATGCCCCCCGCGGCTATGTCTAAGAGTTCTTTCGACGAACTAGTTATTCCCGAATAAACAATATGGATGAGTCACCAATCCTATAATCTATGGTTTGGGAAAGGAATAACCAGTTCTTATAGTCTCTTCCATGCCTCGACCAGAGTCTCTTCTCGCCCTTGCTCAATTGAAAGGATTTTTCCCTAAGGAAAGTTGTTTTGTGGGGAGGAAAAAATTTACTTAGAAAAGTGTCTTCCATTTGTTCCCATGTCGTTATACTCCCTTCTGATAGCATGTGTATCCATTTCTTAGCCTCCCCTTTGAGTGAGAATGGGAACATAATGTGCTTAATGGCGTTCGTTGGGACTCCTTTATATTGCACTATGCCGTAGTATGTCAGTAATTCTTCAACGAGTAGATAGGGTTCCTCAATCTGAGCTCCTCTAAATTACTTTTCTTGAATAAGAGCAATTAATGCAGGGTCTATTTCCCAACTCGTGGCCTGAATTTGGGGAATAGCTATGCAGGAGTTCCATGCTTTTCGTCTAGGCGCTATGTAATCTCTCAAGGGTCGAGTGGGATGTATTAACATTTCATCGTTTTTATTGAGAGAGGAGAAATAAATCATATACAATGAATAATTCTGAGGGTTGAACCAAAGCTTGATGAATCGTGGTGATCAAATTGGATTTCTAATATCGTGAGTTTAATAACTGAAGTAAATCCAGATAAATTAAATATTAGATACGAAAAATCTAAAACTGAAGTAAATAAAGTAAAATAAAAATAAAAGAAAGTAATAAAAGTAAAGCAAGTAAATAAATCTATTCCTAAGTCTGATCCAATTATCCACTTCTTGATTGGATATCGAATCAATAAGTCCCCGACAACGGTGCCAAAAACTTGATGCATGTGAATGCGACCTCAAATCTCGCAACGGAGATCGTCGAGGACTCGAAGCCCACGCTCGCGCTCAACGCCCGCAAGTGCACGGATGTCGTTAAGTAATAAAAAGATTTATCGATCCCATAGGGACTGAGATTTGAGTACCAATCTATTCGGTGGATGTTTTTGTTCAGAAGTCAAATCTAATGGTTGTGATTGCGAGGGTTGTTGACAGTCCTAACTCAATACGGTGTCACACGGAAGAAGAAAATGCTTACTATCAGTCTTTGGAAGGGATCCTAGGATTTCAGTTTCACTTGTGTGTCGTAAAACATGTAGTCATTTGGGTTTCGTCTGGGGTTCTAGCTACGGTTTTGTATAAAGGACATCATACACTCCCCCGATGAGCCTTCTCATCCATCGAAAGCTACCTCTGCCATTACCAGGTCGACCCCTGGACTTAGGACATGATAGTCGATACGAGGATGCCGAATCGATCCCTATGACAAGTCGAAAATGGGGCACGTTTCCTACTCTATCGCATCCTTCTACCCACAGTTACAGGAGACGAGGTCAACCCATAGGTTCCTCTTTAATATCCAAGATCTTAGATACAAGGGTTGTCACCCCTCGTATCGGCTAGCACAGTAGATAGAGAACCAAAACAATAACTATAAATCTAAAACCAAACGCCAATTGCAAATACAATCTCAAGAATAGAATTCAAATTTGGAATAACATGTTCTACGCACACAAACTACTCCCTAATCCAAGAATCGAAGAAAATACTCAATAAATATGAGAGGAGAAACACAAAGCATATTCATATTTGAATAAACAAAAGATAGCATGCAAAGAACAAAAATTAAAATGCAATATGGTCTTCTCTCCGGCGTTGAGGTGCAGAACTTGGATATCTGGTGGCCTTCCTCCTCCCCATTGTGAGTTCTCGATGCTTTTTAGGGCTTCGGAGTGCCGTCCCAATCGTCATGCCTCCTTCTTAGGGATTGGGCATTGCTTTCGGTATATAGACATCACGTCGGATCCTTGCAAAATCTGCAAAAAACCATCGTCGCGTCAAATTACCTGGCCACCACACGACCGTGTGAAAACACACGGTCAGGCCGTGTGTCAGGCTGTGGCAGCCGTTTTCGACCCCTGAACACGACCGTGTGTAAACACATGCCCTGGCCGTGTGACCTTTTTCCCCATTAAATGCTATCCTGCACACAAAAGTACACTGAGTAGATTGTCGAACCAAAAAATAGGAAATGCATGCAAAATAAAGTAAAATATGCATGAAACAAACATAAAACGAAATGAGATGTGAGTGAAAACTACACCTAAAACCCTATATGTTTTGCTCACCTAAATTACCCCAGACTTAGATCTTTGCTTGTCCTCAAGAAAACCTCAGCGCCATGAAATTTAAAAAGGTATTGTTCCATACTTAGCATGTTAAATAAATTTAGCAAGTGGTATTTTCAATCAAAGAAAAATAGATATGTTCTAAAAATTCACTAAGTTAGCTCCTCGTGCTCGTGCCAAGCGAATCTTCTTAAGGGATACTCATTCCATGATAAGTTAAGTTGTCATCCTATAGCATTTTTATGGTCTCCAACTCTTAGACACTTACTTACCCAAAGCAAGGGTTGTTCCCTAGATATAGCACAAAGTCTCAAAGGCGTGCTAAGTATTGAGAGAAATTGGTAGGTGTTTCCCTAGTAACCCAACTCGGTCTCAAAGGGGCACCTAATCATTTCCACCCACGACAACTGCTTTTTTATCCCTCATAATATCTTTTTTCCCTTTTTTTTTTCTTTTCTTATTCCATTTTTTTCTTTTCTCTCTTTGGATTTTGATTTTTCTGAATGGGCTTGCACAATCCGAGCATCTCCATTAACTAAAATGCCTAATCTAGAGTCACCAATGTATTCCAAAGTACTAATCTATGGGGATGAATCATAACTAAATGCGTACTAGATTTTCCCTATCAGAATGTTTGACATGTGTATGTGTAAAATAAAGCTAACCAGTATAAGTCTAGAATATTCATTCAGAGCAAATAAAATAAAATACCATGAGGTAAATGAAGTTAAGCTACCCATTAAAACAACTCATGAAGAAAACTTTTAAAAATACTACTGAGGCAGCTTATAGATAGCAAAAACTAAGTGCTGACGAAACTAAACATCCCATGCATGAACAAATGAATGCTCACAATAATACAAATATACAGAAAAACTACTGATAGAAAAAAAAATAAAACAAAACTTGTGCCCCCAAGACTTAAGCGAAGCATACCTCTAGTATGGTGGACGAGGTGGAAAGTCTGGTAGCCTCGACATCTCGGGATCCTGGGAGAACCTGCTATTGAGCAGTAGATGCCACATGTACATGTGGTCGATCTGACAGTTGGTGGATACAGTGGCTATTTGGTGCTCCTTCTTCCTAGCCCACTTTGCCTGCTGGGCTCGCATATGCTGCTGCATCTCCTAGCGGTAGGTGGCCTCTTCCTAGCGACGGGTAGCCTCCTCCTGAAAGTAGATGCGGGCCTCACCGTAGAACTCCTCGGCCCACTAGAAGTGCTCCTGGAAAACCTGAAACTCTGCCTGCTTGTAGGTGCCCTGCTCCTCCCATCGCTGCCTCTACGTCTGCTGCTCGGTGTATATGTCATCGAGGCATGATCAGAACTTTGAAAAATTATAGGCAGATGTACCTGCATCCTTCTTAGAAGTAGAAAAAGGTGGTGGTACAGGTGCAAGCTATTTCAACATGGACTATGTGGGCTCCTATGAATGCTTGGACTAGAGGGAGAGTGATGAATAGGGGTGAAACGCACGGTGTGACACCCTTTATCTCTTGCGCAACATGGCTGTGTGAAAACACACGGCAAGACCGTGTACACAAATGGAATGTGGGGAATGGTGGTGTGAAAACACACGGGCAAGTCATGTGCCCCCATTTCTCTCTCATGGTGCACAACGGTCCGAATTCTCCTTACACGCTCAATCGTGTAGGTTCAAAATGATTTTTTTGTTTCTATCTAGCAAGTCCTTTCTAGTCCTAATTAAAATGCAACATGCTAAATAAATATAAATCAATATTCAAAACAAACGAATGCAACAAATTAATAAGAAATAAACACAAAATATAAACTTGGGTTGCCTTCCAAGAAGCGCTTTGTTTAAGGTCATTTAGCTCAACCACACTCCATTGCCTCAACATCGCTCCGGAGGTTCTGTAAATCTCCATTCATCTTTATCAAATTATGGAGGCTCCCCTAGATACTTCTTTAATCATTGCCAATTCACTTTGATCTCCCCTGATTCCTTACTCCATATATCCACTGTACCATATGGGTATATCCTCTTTACCCGAAACGGTCCTGACCACCATGATTTTAGCTTCCCTGGAAAAAGTTTTAACCTGGAATTATACAAAAGAACTAAGTCTCCTTCCATAAACTCCCTTCTCAAGATATGTTGGTCATGCCATTTCCTAGTTCTTTCCTTATACTCCTTAGCATGTTATTATGAATCTCTTCAAATTTCGTCCAACTCGCTTAACTGCAATTTCCTTTTCTCTCCTGTCATGCAGTAGTCTAAGTTGAGCTTCTTGATCGCCCAGAAAGCCTTGTGTTCTAATTCAATGGGCAGGTGGCAAGGCTTCCCATAAATTAAACGGAATGGGGTCATGGCTATCGGGGTCTTATAAGCTGTGCGGTAAGCCAAATGTGCATCGTCCAATTTTTGTGACCAATCTTTCCTTGATGCCACTACAGTTTTTTCTAGAATACTTTTGATCTCCTGATTTGAAATTTTCACTTGTACACTTATTTGAGGGTGGTACACTGTAGAGACTTTGTGGATCACCTCGTATTTATGTAGCAAATTTTCAAACTATTTTTCGATGAAGTGGGATCCTCCATCACTGATTATGACTCGAGGAACTCCAAATCTAGGGAATATATTTCTTTTGAACATTTTTATTATAGTCCTAGCGTCGCAGCGGGGTGATGCTACGGCTTCCTCCCATTTGGAGACATACTCTACAGCAACCAGGATATATTTGTTTGCGTCAGAAGCAGGAAAGGGTCCCATGAAATCTATCCCCCATAAGTCAAAGAGCTCCACCTCTAATATTGTACTTGCCGGCATCTCATGTCTTACCTATATGTCTTATTTGCTGGCACCGATCGAAGGAGACTACCCAGTTGTGCATTTCTTTAAACAGGCGAGGCCAGTAGAATCCTTCCTGAAGTACCTTCGCAGTTGTTTTTGCAATTCCAGCATGCCCCCCATATGCTAAGGAATGGCAGTGAAAGAGGATGCTCTCCACTTCCTCTTCTGGTATGCACCTTCGATATACGCTATCTGCACATTTCCTAAATAGGAAGGGCTCATCCTATATATATTGCTAAACTTCGGCAAAGAATTTTTTCTCCTTAGTTAGTTCATGAATTCTGGCGGTATCACCCTTCATACCAAAAAATTCACCAAATCTGCATACCAGGGGGTGGTAACCTTAATAATAGCCATGAGGGTATCATCCCGCAGAGCATCGTCTATTTGGGCACTGTCTCTCTCTTCTATCCTGCTATCTATGGGCATCGACAATAATTGGTCCACGACGACGTTGTCTGATCCCTTTTTATCCCTGATTTCTATATCAAATTCTTGAAGTAATAGAATCCAGCGAATAAGGCGGGGTTTAGCATCCTTCTTACTTAGCAAGTAACGAACTGCAATATGGTCAGTGTAAACCACTACCTTCGAACCTACTAAGTATTGTTTGATCTTGTCGAATGCGAACATGATTGCCAGTAATTCCTTCTCGGTCATTGCATAATTGATCTGTGCTCCGTTCAACGTCTTATTGGCGTAGAGAATGGCGTGTAGTTTTTTCTCCTTCCATTGCCCCAACACTGCCCCCACTTCATAATTACCAGCATAACACATTACTTCGAATGGTAGGCTCTAGTCAGGTGGTTCTATTATCTGGGATGTTAGTATGGCTTTCTTTATTTCTTCGAATGCAACAAAATAGTGGCGATCGAAAATAAACTCTGTGTCCTTAGCAAGTAGATTTTTCAAAGGACTAGTTATCTGAGAAAAATTCTTTATGAACCTTCGATAAAAACCTGCATGCCCAAGAAAGCTCTAGACCCCCTTTACATCCCTGGGTGGCGCCAATTTTTCAATTACTTCGACCTTTGCCTTGTCTACTTCGATACCGTTCCTGGATATCTTTCTAGATATCCCTTCAGTTACCATGAAGTGACATTTTTCCCAATTCAGAATCAAGCTATTCTCCTCACACCTTTGTAGAACGCTTTCTAGATTCTTTAGACATGCATCGAAACTTGTTCCGTAGACTTAAAAATCATCCATGAATACTTCTATAATCTATTCAATCGAATATGAAAAGATAGTTGTCATACAATGTTGGAAGGTGGTTGGGGCATTATACAGGCCAAAGGGCATTCGTCTGTATGCAAAGGTTCCATACGGGCAGGTGAAGGTGGTCTTCTCTTGGTCATTAGGGTGGATTGGGATTTCGAACGACTTTGAGTACCCATCAAGGTTGCAAAAATAGGAATGTTTAGTGAGGCGTGCCAGCATCTGATTGATAAACGGAAGTGGAAAATGATTCTTTCTTGTTACTTTGTTTAGTTTACTATAATCTATACACATTCTCCACCTTGTTACCGTTCGAACAAGGATCGTCTCATTCTCTTCGTTTTTGACTACTATAGTGTTGCCTTTCTTTGGAACTATGTGCGCCGGACTTACCAACTCACTATCTAAAATTAGATAAATTATTCCGGCATCCAAGAGTTTAAGCACTTCCTTCTTCACTACCTCCTGCAAATGAGGGTTAAGTCGCCTTTGGCACTCCACGGTTGACTTACACCCGTCCTCAAGTATTATCCTATGCATGCACAGAGGCAGGCTTATTCCCTTTATGTCATCAATGGTATAGCCCAAAACATTTTTGTACGTCCTAAGAACCTCCAGCAACTCTCTTGTCTCTACCTCAGTCAAATTGGCATTTATAATCACCGAATGTGTTGAAGTTGGTCTCAAAAGTTCATACTTGAGATTAGGGGGAAGTGGCTTCTTCTCAGGCCTTGTGTGTTTCTCTTCTGCCACCTGCCCCGACTCTTCCCCTTCTTCTGATCCTGAAGATAGGGAAGCTTTTTCCTTCTAGTACTCTCTCTCTTTGGCCTCCCCCTGTACTTGGCAGGCTACTTCAGCGCTGCCTATCCCTGTTATGGGGAAATCCTCATAAAAATTTTGCTCGCTATTCGCCCATATTTTGAGAGTCCCCTGTAGGGTTTTGCCTGGAAGCTCTAATACCAATTGAAGGGTTTTGCTTATCGAGTCCGCGAGGGGAAACTTCGCTTCCCACTTCACCTCAGTCGTTTGTTCATGGCGATCCCATCGATGTCCCCGGATTAAAAATTTAATCCTAGACACAAGGGATTGCCCAAACAACCAAGTCATCGTCGTGCTATTCGTTTAGAGAGGTCACTTGAACAAACTCGTTGTTCAAGTGACCATCCTCTATTCTACGAGTAGCCACGGAATAGACGATGTTTAGATCGCCGGTTTTTGTGTTTATGCTCGGGATCCAAGTATTATTTGGCCATATACATATTTATATCATGCTCATAGTTGAAAAACAAATACAAGAAAGTAACCATCCACACAAAACATGCATATAATTGAAAAGCAATTATAAACATAATACAAAAGAACACTAATCAAAATAAAAAAGATTATACCTCTTGTTATACCTCTTGTTATACCTCTTGATCTTCTATTATATGTCCTTCCTCCTTTCGTACGTCGTGTGGGCGACGATCTACCAAAAGTTGATGCCTCCTAGATCACCAATCTTCCTTTCATTGTTCACTCCGAGCAAAGGAAGATCCTAAAATAAAACTCAACTTCCTATCTAGAACCGGCCACCAAGTCAATAGACTCAATGTTGCCGCCAGCCAAGGAAGAGAACATGGAGTATGGATACCGGCCAAAAGAGAAAACACAAGAGCATGGGCGCCGGCCAACACTTGGAAAAGAGAAAGGAAAGCAATCCTCCTCCTTGTTGCAACCCAAACCCTAAACTAAGCTCTCCTAATTTCTGGCCAAAGATGAAAGGAAGGAGAATAGGTTGAGCTCCAGCCAAGGTAGAGGGAACAAGGATAGTGGCCGGCCAACCTTAGGAAGAAGAAGAAAGGAGCTTCATCTTCATGTTGCCGCCCAACCTAATCCCAAAACCCTAACCCTAGCCGCCCAAGCCCAATCCTAATCTAATTAGGATTTGGTTGCCGCCCAAGGGACAAGCCCTAATCCCCATCCATCATTAGCCATAGATCAAGGGGAGAAGCTTGGGTGCCGGCCAAACAAAGGAGAGAAGAAGGAGGAAGGGTTTCGGCCACCAAAGGAAGAAGAAGAAAAAAAAAACTTTCCTTAATTGTGGCCACCCAAAACCCTAACCTCCCTTGCTCTTGCCGCCCAAAACCCTAGCGCCCTTTCCTCTACATTATCTTGCCGCCCACCCCTAGTCCACCCTTTTATAGAGTTAGGGATAAGCCTTAGTTTATTCTCAACCATTGGTTCTAGGGATTTAATCTCAACCGTCGGATCTAGAGATTTAATCTCAACCGTCGGATCTTAGAGATTTAATCTCTACCTTTAGATATAGAGTTTTGTTTCTATCCATTGGATCTAAGCTTCATGAGGTGTTAATAGGCTACAATGGGGACCATGAGGAGGAGTTGGAGCTTGGCCACCCATGGATCAAGCCAACATAAAGTCCGATCCACTAATGATAATCCAATCCACTAAAGGATTATCATTGATCTACCTCACCAACTCCCATATGATATTATGGGCTCCATATATTATTTGTAAATTTTCTCCCCGTTTTTAAGATCTCGAATGTCCGTCGATTAATTAATTTACTGATCATTAATTAATCAACATCTAAATCCTTGAGTAGTACCACTCAACCTTTTCATCATGCCGGACCAAGTCCACCTATAGGGTTTACATGATGAACCTTATGAGCTCCTCAAGGGGACATCATCATCCTAATATATAGGACACGGTTTCCTCCTATAATCAACGACACACCATATAAATAATATCATATCCCAACTTACCGAGCCTATCAATTTAATCTATAAATCTCACCCATTGGTAAATCAAAGAGATGAATACTAAGTATATGTGCTCATTATTATATCAGGATTAAGAGCAAGTACTAAATAATATCTGAGGTCCGATTCGATTATGTAGTCAGCAATAAATCGAATCACCTTTAAGTCGGTCCTGCTTAATACACACAAAGTGCACTAGTGTGATTCTATGGTCAAGACAAACCAATACCAAATCACACTACAACCATTCCGATGGTTTGTCCAAAGCCATCTCGGTTCTGAGCCTTTACTTATACTTTACAAGGAGTCGATAACATGATCTCCCATGTGACACCACACACCATGTTATCTACAATGTAATGTATTAGACAATATTGCATTACCATAAAAAATGCAAACAATGATCAAGTGATTCTTATTTCAAAATAAAGATGTTCATATAAAAGATAGACTTTTCAGTATACATCCCTACATTCCCACCACTGTCTCTATAATGTGATATGCGTCGTTTGTGCTCTTTTTCATCAGCATGCCCCCCGCAGCTATGTCCAAGAGTTCTTTCGACGAGCTAGTTATTTCGGAATAAAAAATATGGAGTAACTAATCCTGTAATCCATGGTGTGGGAAACGAATAACCAGTTCTTGTAGTCTCTACCATGCCTCGTCCAGAGTCTCTTCTTGCCCTTGCTCAAATGAAAGGATTTTATCCCTAAGGTATGTTGTTTTGTGGGGAGGAAAGAATTTACTTAGAAAAGTGTCTTCCATTTGTTCCTATTTCTTTATACTCCCTTCTGGTAGCGTGTGTATCCATTGCTTAGCTTCCCCTTTCACTGAGAATGGGAACATAATGAGCTTAATGGCGTTCGCTGGAACTCCTTCATATTGCACTATGCCGCAGTACATCAAAAAAATTTCAATCTGAGCTTCTCCAAACTTCTTTTCTTGAATAAGAGAAATTAATGCAGGGTTTATTTTCCAACTCACGGCCAAAATTCGGGGAATAACTATGCAGGAGTTCCGTGCTTTTCGTCTAGGCGCTATGTAATCTCTCAAGGGGTCGAGCGGGCTGTATTAACATTTGAGCATCCTTTGATGAGAGAGGAGAAATAAATCATATACAATGAATAATTCTGAGGGTTGAACCAAATCTAACGATGGAGATCATCGAGGACTCAAAGTGCACCCTGACTCTCAATGCCCACAAGTGCATGGATGTCGTCAAGTAATAAAAAGATTTATCGATCATATAGGGACTGAGATTCGAGTATCGATCTATTCGGTGGACGTTATTGTTTGGAAGTCA
The DNA here is from genome assembly GCA_025175895.1 of Wurfbainia villosa. Lineage (NCBI taxonomy): Eukaryota > Viridiplantae > Streptophyta > Magnoliopsida > Zingiberales > Zingiberaceae > Wurfbainia > Wurfbainia villosa. Next base: position 52,687,136 of record CM045998.1, on the reverse strand, counting down.
AATCTAATGGTTGTGATTGTGAGGGTTGTCGGCAGTCCTAACTCAATACGGTGTCACACAGAAGAAGAAAAGGCTTACTTTTAGTCTTTACAAGGGATCCTAGGATTTCAATTTCGCTTGTGTGTCGCAAAACATGTTATCAATTGAGTTTTGTCTAGGGTTCTAGCTACGGTTTTGTGGAAAGGACATCATACACTCCCCCGATGAGCCTTCGCATATCGGAAGCTACCTCTTCCATTACTAGGTCGACCCCTGGACTTAGGACAGGATAGTCGATATGAGGATGTCGAATCGATCCTAGCGACAAGTCAAAAATGGGGCACATTTCCTACTCTATTGCATCCTTCTACCCACGGTTACAGGAGATGAGGTCAATCCATAGGTTCCTCTTTAATCTCCTAGATCTTAGATACAAGGGTTGTCACCCCTCGTATCGGCTAGCACAGAAGATAGAAAACCAAAACAATAACTATAGCTCTAAAAACAAACACCAATTGCAAATACAAACTCAAGAACATAATTTAAATTTTGAATAACATGTTCTACACATACAAACTACTCCCTAATCCTAGAATCAAAGAAATTACACCATAAATATGAGGGGAGAAACACAAAGCATGTTCATATTCGAATAAACAATAGATAGCATGCAAAGAATAGAAATTATAATGCAATATGGTCTTCTCTCCGGCGTTGAAGTGCAGAACTTGGATCTCCGGTGGCCTTCCTCCTCTCTGTTTCGAGTTCTCGAAGCTTTTTAGGCCTTCTGAGTATCGTCTCAGTCATTGTGCATCCCTCCTAGTGTTTGGGCATAGCTTTCCTTATATAGACATCACACCGGATCCTTGCAAAATCTGGAAAAGACCCTGGTAGCGTCAAATTACTTGGCCGCCACACGGCCATGTGAAAACACATGACCGGGTCGTGTGTCAGGCTGTGGCGGCCGTTTTCGATCCATGAACATGGTTGTGTCTAAACACACATGCCCTGGTCGTGTTGCCTTTTGCATCCAGCTTCCAAATGTCTTCTTTTGCTCTGAAAGTGCATCGTTTTCCCCATGAAATGCTATCCTACACTCAAAAGTACACAGAATAGATCTCTAAACCAGAAAATAGGAAATGCATGCAAAATAAAGTAAAATTTGCATGAAACAAACATAAAACAAAATGAGATGTGAGTGAAAACTACTCTTAAAATCCTATATGTTTTTCTCACCTCAATTCCCCCAGACTTATATCTTTGCTTGTCCTCAAGCAAACCTCAGCGCCATGAAATTTAAAATGGTATTGTTCCATACTTAGCATGTTAACTAAATTTATCAAGTGGTATTTTCAATCAAAGCAAAATAGATATGTTCTAAAAATTCACTAAGTTAGCTCCTCGTGCTCGTGCCAAGCGAATCTTCTTAGGGGATTCTCATTCCATGATAAGTTAAGTCGTCATCCTATAGCATTTTTATGGTCTCCAACTCTTAGACACTTACCTGCCCAAAGCAAGGGTCGTTCCCCATATATAGCACAAAGTCTCAAAGGCGTGCTCGATATTGAGAGAAATTGGTAGGTGATTCCTAGTAACCCAACTCGGTCTCAAAGGGGCACCTAATCATTTCCACCTACGACAACTATTTTTTATCCCTCATAATCTCTTTTTATCCCTTTTTTTTTCTTTTCTTATTCCATTTTTTTCTTTTCTTTCTTGGGATTTTGATTTTTCTGAATGGGCTTGCACAATCCGAGCATCTCTATTAACTAAAATGCCAAATCTAGAGTCACCTATGGATTCCAAAGTACTAATTTAAGGGGATGAATCATAACTAAATACCTACTAAATTTTCCCTTTCAGAATGTTCGACATGTGTATGTGTAAAATAAAGCTAACTAGTATAAGTCTAGAACATTCATTCAGAGCAAATAAAATAATATACCACGAGGTAAATGAAGTTAAGCTACCATGGAAATAACTCATAAAGAAAACTTTTAAAAATACTACTGAGGCAGCTTATAGATATAAAAAAATAAGTGCTAAACGAAACTAAACAAACCATGAATGAACAAATGAATGCTAACAATAATGCAAATATCAGAAAAAAACTACTTCTAGAAACAAAATAAAACAAAACTTGGGCCCTCCAGACTTAAGCAAAGCATACCTCTAGTATGGTGGATGAGGTGGAAAGTCTGGTAGCCTCGGCATCTCAGGATCCTAGGAGAACCTGCTGTTCAGCCATTGATGCCACATGTACATGTGGTCGATCAGAGAGCTAGTGGATGCAGCGGCTGCTCGGTGCTTCCCCTCCCTAGCCCAGTTTGCCTGCTAGGCTCGCATATGCTGCCGCATCACCTGGCGGTAGGTGGCCTCCGCCTAGCGACGGGTAGCCTCTTCCTGGAAGTAGATGCGGGCCTCGCCATAGAACTTCTCAGGCCGCTGGAAGTGCTCCCGGAAACCATGAAACTCTTCCTGCATGTAGGCGCTTTGCTCCTCCCATCGTTGCTTCTACGTCTGCTGCTCGGTGTATATGTCATCGAGATGCAATTGAATCTCCGAAAAATTATAGGCTGATGTACTTGCATCCTTATCAAAAATAGAAAAAGGTGGTGGTACAGGTGCAGGCTCATGTCGATGTGCACTAGGTGGGCTCCTATGAATGCGTGGACTAGAGAGAGAGTGATGAATAGCGGTGAAACACATGGTGTGGCACCCTTTATCCCTTGCGCAACACGGCAGTGTGAAAACACACGGCCAGACCGTGTGTGCTACTGGAATGTAAGGCATGGCCGTGTGAAAACACACGACCAAGCCGTGTGCCCTCGTTTCTCTCTCATGATGCACAATGGTCCGAATTCTCCTTACACGCTCAATCGTGATGGTTCAAAATGATTTTTTCATTTCTACCTAGCATGTCCTTTCTAGTTCTAATTCAAATGCAACACGCTAAATGAATATAAATCAATATTCAAAACAAATGAATGCAACAAACTAATAAGAAATAAACAAAAAATCTAAACTTGGGTTGCCTCCCAAGAAGCGCTTTGTTTAAGGTCTTTTAGCTTGACCAAACTCCATTGCCTCAACTTCGCTCTGGAGTTTCTGTAAATCTCCATTCATCTTTCTCGAATTCTAGAGACTCCCCTAGATACTTTTTTAATCGTTGCCCATTCACATTGATCTCTTCAGATTCCTTACTCCATATATCCATTGTACCATATGGGTATACCCTCTTTACCCGAAACAGTCCTGACCACCTTGATTTTAGCTTCCCTGGAAATAGTTTTAACCTGGAATTATACAGGAGAACTAAGTCACCTTCCTTAAACTCCCTTCTCAAGATATGTTGGTCATGCCATTTTCTAGTTCTTTCCTTATACTCCTTAGCATGTTCATATGCATCTCTTCGAATTTCATCCAACTCGCTTAACTACAGTTTCCTTTTCTCTCCTGCAGTGCAGTAGTCCAAGTTGAGCTTCTTGATGGCCCAGAAAGCCTTGTGTTCTAATTCAATGGGCAGGTGGCAAGTTTTCCCATAAATTAAATGGAACAGGGTCATGCCTATCAGAGTCTTATAAGCTGTGCGGTAAGCCCAAAGAGCATCGTCCAGCTTTTGTGACCAATCTTTCCTTGATGCCACTGTTGTATCGAAGCGGTTCGCTAGAGGGGGGGGTGAATAGTGAAAAACCTTTTTTTTCGTTTCGAGTTCGTATCAAAACAATTAAGTGCAGCGGAAAGATAAATTAAACAAAAAAAGACAAGATATTTTTTTACTTGGTTAGTAGCCTTCGGCTACTACTGCAAGGCCCTAACGGTCCTAGACCATGTACGGAGGGCAATTCACTAAAACACTCCTCCTCGTTGGAGGTAGGAGTTTGACGATTACAATAACCTTCGAAGCAAAAAGATAGAGAGACAAACCCTCTCTTCTATTTAAGTAAAATGCAACGATAGAGAACCTCGATTAAAAAGAATTGCAATATTGAAAGCAATAACAAAGTAATATTATACCAACAACTAGAAAAAAAAGAACTTAAGCTAGGGTTGTTGGCAGCACTTCGTTGTTGTAGAGTCGTCGGAGAGTCACAGCGTTGCGGAGGCTTTTGAGCACTTAGAATTGATGAAGAAACCCTAGGTTAGGACCTCCTTTTATAGCCTTTGAGCCCCTTTTCGAGAGGAACCCTAGCCAATCATATTTGAGCACCACTCCCCTTGAAATTTGGTGATAAGCCTTGACTCCTCGAAGCTGATCCTTTGACCATCAGTCGACTGATGGCCATCATCAGTCGACTGATGACAGCATCAGTCAAGTGCTAACCTCCGGCAGTCGATTGATTGACGGCAGTCGAGTCCTCCAAGCTGGCAGTCGACTGATGCTTGCTGCAAGTCAAAGTTAGCTCAACAAAAACATAATTTCGACAGTCGTCGACCGTTCGATCTCAACCTAGACCATCTATAGGATGTCTTTGGTCGGATATACGCTTAAGATCATCCCCGTAAAGAGGATACGACCTCACTTACGCTCACACATACACGAGCTTACCTCGATACTTATTGTATCGCTTTCGCTTCCGGCCTTCCACTCGATTCCTTCGGCTCCCTCCGAAGTCACCCGAGTGTCGCTAGCCTTCAGCTCTAGCTATAGCAATTTTTTGCACACTCGATTCAGCTCGTGAGATAACAACATGAGCTTAACTTTGTATCGTTTGCTATAATCTAAACTCTGATTCGACTTAGGTGCCTATTGCACCAACAACCACTACGGTCTTTTCTAGAATACTTTTGATCTCATGATTCAAAATTTCAACTTGTCCACTTTTTTGTGGGTGGTACGCTGTTGAGACTTTGTGGATCACCCCGTATTTATGTAGCAATTTTTCAAACTGTTTTTCGATGAAGTGGGATCCTCCATCATTGATTACGACTCGAGGAACTCCGAATCTAGGGAATATGTTTCTTTTGAACATTTTTATTATGGTCCTAGTGTCGCAGTGGGGTGATGTTACGGCTTCCACCGATTTGGGGACATAGTCTTCAGCAACCAGGATATATCTATTTGCGTCGGAAGACGAAAAGCATCCCATGAAATCAATCCCCCATACATCAAAGAGCTCCACTTCTAATATTGTACTTGTCGGCATCTCATGTCCTACCTATATGTCTTTCTCGCTGGCACCGATCACAGGAGACTACGTAGTTGCACATGTCCCTAAATAGGCTAGGCCAGTAGAATCCTGACTGAAGTACCTTCGTGGCTGTTTTTGCAATTTCGACATGCCCCCGCCATATGCTGAGGAATGGCAGTGATAGAGGATGCTCTCCACTTTCTCTTCTGGTACGCACCTTCGATATACGCTATCTGCACATTTACTAAATAGGAAGGGCTCATCCCATATATATTGTCGAACTTCTGTAAAGAATTTTTTCATTTGTTGGGTCATGAATTCTAACGGTATCACCCTTCCTACCAAAAAATTCACCAAATCTACATACCAGGGGGTTGTAACCTTAGTAATAGCCATGAGGGTATCATCCCATAGAGCAACATCTATTTGGGCACTATCTCCCTCTTCTATCCTGTTATCTATGGGCATGCACGAGAAGTGGTCCACGACGACGTTGTCCGATCCCTTTTTATCCCTGATTTCTATATCAAATTCTTGAAGTAATAGAATCTAGCTAATAAGGTGGGGTTTAGAATCTTTCTTACTTAGCAAGTAACGAACTGCAGTATGGTCAATGTAAACCACTACCTTCGAACCTACTAAGTATTGTTTGAACTCGTCGAATGCGAACATGACTGCCAGTAATTCCTTCTCGGTCGTGACATAATTGATCTGTGCTCCGTTCAGCGTCTTATTGGCGTAGTGAATGGCGTGTAGTTTTTTCTGTTAGTAATATATGAGAGATGTCCTAAGGCAATCGCCTTATGTATGAACCATTTATATGATAAATGAAGATTCACTATTTGAGTATACATGTTTTATGTATTTGATTGGATCTTAAACTCATTTACTGAATGTCCACGATACGATTCACGGCATGAGAGAATTTGTGATTGGATCACAACTAGTGAGTATCTCTACATGTGTAATTGTGATGTATCGGAATTATCCTAGGTTGATGAATTGATGGATCCGACACCATCAATTTCGCTGAGACTAGCACGAGGTATACCTTGGTGTATCCAAGCAAATGATTCTCACCGGGCCGAGACATAGTGATGTCCGAGTTAATCGTGGATGCTAGTTATGGTAACTAGTTCATTGAGTGACCAGTAAGACTTCATATGGTTCTCTCGCATATATAGATATGTCAATGAAGTTCTTATCGGGCTTAAGTGCGATGTTCCTTCGACTTATGTATTCAAGTCATCTTGATCATGGAGACTTATGCTTTGACATCTTAAGCAAACATCTCTAAGGAGATGTGGACCCGGATGATTGGGTATAAGTCAAGTGATCAAGGTGTTTGAATAGCCTATAAAGGATTCACCACTCCTGCGAGGAGATGTATACCCATGGCCTCTCGTCGGATTGTTACTAAAGTCTGGCCAAAGCATTACATGTTTAGAGTAAGGTACTCTTCGATACATGTGGAGTAACTAGAACTGAGGGACGAGGAAATGATACTTGGGCTAGGTGTGACGAGTCACCTAGTGGGACCGGCACACAGACCATGTCCCGAACCAAGTGGGTATAAGATGAGTGAAGGGAATGGGGCACGATTCATTCGAGCCATCAAGGGTTTCGTAAATAGTTCGATCAACTGCTGATCTTTTCTGCTAATTGGGGATCATGATGTACTACTAGGTGCCACTCATGATCGCTCTATAATTAATGGTTAATTATAGACGCCAACATAAACCGAGAACCTATTTGGTCACACGCACAACGAGTGTAATCCAAAGGATTTAAAACGAGCTTGAGAATGGGATTCTCGCATCGAGAGAAACTATGTTTGGTTGACCAAACATAAAGCGAGCATGAAATTGTTTCAATGAATGGAAGCGTGGATGGGCCGTGTCTTATGAAGACATAATGGATGGACCAAAATGGTTTGGTTCTAATCCAATGGATGAGAATAAACCAAAGGGTTTGGTTTATATTAAACGAATGAACCAAAAGTTGGTTCGGTTCGTTTTAACTTAAAATAAACCATCATGGTTTGGTTTATTTTAACTTATCTTAATGGAGCGGTTAACGGGCTTTATGGATATGATCCATTAACCATTAAGAGAATTAGTTCCTCTCCTGTTGTCCGCCTAACCTGGTATTGCCGCGCCAACCATCTCTTCCAACCAGCGACCTGCTGCCGCCCAAGCTCCAGGCCGGTGAACCTCCGCACTCTCCGTGATCTCCTATAGGTTCGGCATCAAGGTGAGCCTCCTTGTTTTTGGCCGGGCGCTTACTCCACCAAAGCTGTCCAGTTTTCTGGACAGCTTCTTCTCCTCTCGTCGGAGCGTCGTTTGGACGACGGTTAGTGCTCCGACCGCGGCTAACATACCGGGGATTTGATCTCCGGTAATCCTCTGAGGTGGAGGACGCAGGCTTCGTCAAACGGTTGACGAATACCTCTCCGGAGAAGAGAGTTTTGAGAACTCGTTTTAGGATCCGAATTTGGATTCGGATCGTGATCATCTCTCGATCACGTCGTCTTCAACACGAGGCTAGTAACCCGTACGAAGACGAAGCTCGTGACTTAGCGAAGTCATCCCGAGGAGCTCGGCGTGGATACGGATAGAGACGATTCTTACGAGGATCGTTCCGGTTGATGCCGTTCCCGCTACACGTCATACGAAAGGTATAACGTAGTTTAATTTCCTTGTATTGCAAATTTGAATTTACGGTTATGTCTACACTTGTTGTAATATGCATGCGTGTGTTGTGTGTGTTGTAATAAATATAGATTTATTATTTTTTAATTGCTTCCGCTGTGCTCATGTTTACGAAACATGATCGAACACACACACGCCGCGGTGCCGGAAACCCAACAGTGGTATCAGAGCCCAGGTTGTGTTTCGACATAATCGTAAAAATGGTTTGACGATAGTCATAATGTATTTCTGAAATTTTCTAAATTTTGGAAATTTAGAAGTATTTATGGAAATTTTTCAATTTTGGAAAGTCTAGAAGTATTTATGGAAATCTTCCACTTTTGAAAGTTGAAGTATTTATGGAAATTTATATTTTCCATAAATAAAATATTTGATTAGATTCTAGAAATTTATTTCCTAATTTAATCATGATTTGATTTGGGAAATCAAATCTTAAAATATTTTAATTTCCATAAGTAGTTTTAATGATTTAGGAAATTGGTTTCCTAAATAGATTTTCCTTAATCAAATAATTCCATGAATAAAATATGTGATTAGATTTGGAAATTTGTTTCTAATTTAATTATGATTTGATTTGGAGAATCAAATCTTAAACATATTTTATTTCCATAAATAGTTATGACATATAAGGAAATTATATACATGACATAATTGTATGCCATGTAATTGCATTAGATGCATAACATTATGCCATGTCGTGACATGTAGATGTATGCCATGTATGCCATGCCATGTAGATAATAGTTATTTGCATGCAAAGAGGATGAGACATAAAACCCTTAATCAATATTAAAGCCTACACCTTCCATTAATATGGTTAGAAGCAGTTCTGCTTCTTGTTTGGGTTGTTGGACTCTTCCAAGCCCTACCAAACTCAATATGTTCAAACCATGGAATAGTTTAATACTAATATGGTAAGAGTCAGAGGTCAATCGTTAGCTTTGGTTGTTGGACTCTCTCCAAGCTGGGCTAATTGGTTGAATGCGCTCTAACCATATTAAAACTATGTCCCGATTAATGGGTTGGCTTTAACTCGAGCATCGGTTTGTTGGACTCTTCCAAGGTCGATGTAAAGGAGGTGAAGTTGGGTGCTATGCATATGATGCATACTTGTTAATGTGTTAACAACCCGATGTATGTGTGAACATTCAATTAGTTGATAGCACATTGTGATAGTTGCATATACGGGATATGCAATCGGTATAGATGATACCTACCATCGTAGTTATGAATGGCTTGTTGGACTCTCTCCAAGGTTGTTCATAACTATGATGGATATCACCATTCGAGATGGACCTACAATCTCCCGAAGTGATTTTGGGGTTTTTGAAATTCGAAAAATGAATGGGATTTATAAATGTATATTGATGCATTTTAAAATCATTTTCTCATATATGCTCGTTTTGTATTTCTAGGTCAATAAATTGATCATGACGTCTTAGAATTTGCGCACTATTTTGGATACTAACAAACTGACTTGGCCTAACTTCGGATCGGATTAGAAACCTCGAGAATTGTTCTCAAGGGAAAAGCTTGCATATGTCCTCAAGAGCCTCTTCCCGACCGGGCCCTAAGGACGATGCAACCTGCATCAAATGTTGGTCTATCGAAGCATGTGGCGATTCGGTGGTGAGTTGCATCATGCTAGCGGCGATGGTACCGAGCCGAAGCATGAGCATATTGATGCTAACACTATGGTCTTCCATCTTAATGAGTTGTTCGATGAGCAAGCGAGATCCGAAAGGTTCGAGGTCTCTAGGCTCCTCTTCACCACGAAGATGCAAGAAGGTTCGTCAGAGTACGCTTTGTGATAAAGATGAACAGGTAAATCGAGCGTCTATCAACCCTCGGTTTTGTGATGGATCATGAGTTAAGTATTGACATAATTCTGAATTGTTTGCCCAAGAGTTTCTCGCAATTTGTGATGAACTATCGGATGAACAAATTGAATCCACCATTCCCGAGCTCCTCAATATGTCAAGACTGTGGAGCCTTCAGAAGCATGAGGAGAAGGCGGTTCATAGTTGATTCCTCAAAGAAAGGTTCTAAGAGGAAGGCAAAAGAACAGAAGAAAGGAAAGAAAAAGGCAAAGAAGGCGGAACCAGCGCAAAAGGGCACTTGCCATCACTGTGGCAAGGAAGGCCACTGGCGAAGAAACTGCAAGATTTATCTTTAGTCCATGAAGAAGAAGAAGGCATCCGATGCCCCATCCTCTTCAGGTATCTTCGTTATTGATTGTCATTCTATTTCCTTAGACACTTGGGTATTGGATACTGGGTGTAGCTCACATATATGTAATGACATACAGGGGCTAAGGAATAGAAGAAGACTTGTCGAGAGGGGAGTCAAATTTCGAGTTGGCAATGGAGCAAAGGTTGCATGGGTCGCCATCTAACTTATTTGTCAAGCTCCCTAGTGGACTAGTCTTGGAACTGGACAATTGCTATTATGTTCCTTCTCTAATAAAGAACATTGTTTCTATTTCCTGCTTAAATAGAAATGGTTTCCATTTAACGTTTAGTAACAATTGTTGTTATATAACTTTGAATGGCATACTTTATGGAACTGGAACTTTGAGTAATGGCATTTATACGTTGGACGATTCCAAAGGACATTTTCAATATCGGCGAGCAACACGCTGCGTGCTCGAAAGGATAATCACATAGACTCCTATATGTGGCATTGTCGTTGGCCATATAAGCAAGAAACGCATGTCCAATTACACCGATGTGGAATTCGAATCGCTTGAATTGGATTCATACGATACATGCGAATCATGCTTAAAAGGCAAGATGACTAAGTTACCTTTACCGGAAAAGGTGAACGAGTGGGAGAGTTACTAGGTTTAGTACATACCGATGTATGTGGACCTATGTCAACTCAAGCATTAGGAGGCTATAGCTACTTCATTACCTTCACCGATGATCACTCACGCTTGGGTATGTGTTCTTGATGAAACACAAGTCCAAGCCTTGAAAGGTTCAAAGAATTCAGAAATGAAGTAGAGAAACAACATGACAAGAGTATTAAAATACTTCGATCGGATCGAGGTGGTGAATACTTAAGTCAAGAGTTTCTTGATTATCTAAGAGACAATGGCATATTGTCTCAATGGACTCCGCCTATACACCACAAAGATAATGGTGTATCCGAGAGGCGAATCGACCTTGTTGGACATGGTCGTCAATGATGAATCATGCAACTCTTCCCAAGTCCTTTTGGGGTTATGCACTTGCATATTGCTTACTTGTTAAATGTAATGCCTACTAAGGTAGTCTCAACTACTCCATATGAGATATGGAATGGTAAGAAACCTCATGTATCTTACTTGAAGATATGGGGTTGTCCCGCTTATGTGAAGCTGATCAGATCAAACAAACTGGATGCTAAGTCTGATAAATGTCTATTTATTGGATACCCTAAGGAAACAAGGGGTTACCAATTCTATCATCCTGTGGAACAAAAGGTGTTTGTTTCAAGGCATGCTGTGTTTCTAGAGAAAAGAGTTTCTCTTGCAAGAAAGCGATTAGAATGTCGTCGAGCTTGAGGAGGCTCGAGAGACTCAAATGAACATTAATGAGATACACAGTGAAGCACAACGGTGACAACTCATAGTGATGAGCAATCAATTTGGACTATTGTAACACCACATCTTTAGATCACGGTAGAACCACGCAATATTCACGAGAGATATGGATTCTCGTAGCGAATCGAACAGCGTGTTACTCATTGATGATGAGCCTACAGTTATGAAGAAGTCTTGACAAGTTGAGAAAGGGATAAGTGGCTTGGTGCCATGAAGTGGAAATGGATTCCATGTATGAAAACCAAGTTTGGAACTTGGTTGACCCACTGAAGGATAAAGCCTATAGGGTGCAAGTGGGTTTCAAGAAGAAAACCGACATGGATGGTAATGTGATTACCTATAAGGCTAGATTGGTGGCGAAAGGATATCGTCAAAAAGCAAGGTGTTGATTATGGTGAAACCTATTACTTTGTAGCTATCTTAAATCCATTCGGATGCTCACGGCCATAGCGGCTCATTATGATTATGAGATATGGCAGATGGATGTGAAAACGGCTTTCCTTAATGGAAACCTACTCGAGGACGTGTATATGATACAGCCTGAGGGTTTCACATCGGTTGATAAAACCAAGGTATGCAAATTGCGACGGTCCATTTATGGATTGAAGCAAGCATCCAGGAGCTGGAATATCCGTTTTGATGAGACAATCAAAAGTTTGATTTCTCACAAAATCGAGGCAGAACCTTATGTGTACAAGAAGGTTAGTAGAGTGCGATCGTGTTCCTAGTATTGTATGTCGATGACATACTACTTATAGGAAGCGATGTTTCAATCTTCTGATCAGTGAAGGTTTGGTTATCAAGACATTCTCCATGAAAGACACAGGAGAAGCAACCTACATCCTTGGGATTAAGATCTATAGAGATAGATCGAAGCGGTTGCTTGGTCTTTTGATCTACGTATATAGGCCGAGTGCTAAAGAGGTTTAGCATGTCGGAATCCAAGAAAGGTTTCCTACCCATCGGGCATAGGGTACACCTTTGAAGTCTATGTGTCGCGCGCTGAAGGCGAGAGGATTTGCATGAGTAAGATTCCTATGCATCATGATAGGATCTATCATGTATGCTATATGTTATGTCACGAGGCCCGATGTATCGTATGCTCACGAGTGTCACGGCGGAATGCGATCCGATCGGAATGGATCATTAGGGCGATTAAGATGATCCTTAAGTACTTGAGAAGAACTAAGGATGTGTTCTAATATATGGAGAAGGGTACATGGTGATCGTGGGTATCACGGATGCGGATCGGACGAGACAAGGATGATTCCATGTCTTAGTCTGGGTATGTATTCACCTAGAATGGAGGCGCAATAAGTTGGAAATGTTCCAAGCTTGACACTATAGCGGATTCTGCCACTAAGGCAGAATACGTTGCAGCTTTGGAAGCAGCAAAGGAAGCGGTTTGGATCAAGTAGTTCATCTATGAACTTGATATGGTCTCATCAATGATCCAAACATGTGCTTCGCCGCTATCATCTTATCAGAGAGATCATCAGTAGGAACGAAATACAAATCGAGAAAATTCCCACTGAAAGGAACTTAGCGGATCCTTTCACTAAAGCATTACCTCAAAGTAAGTTTGAGCGTCATGTTGGTGCTTATGGTATTGGATACCGTAGCGATTGGCATTAGGCCAAGTGGGAGTCTGTTAGTAATATATGAGAGATGTCCTAAGGCAATCGCCTTATGTATGAACCATTTATATGATAAATGAAGATGCACTATTTGAGTATACATGTTTTATGTATTTGATTGGATCTTAAACTCATTTACTGAATGTCCACGATACGATTCACAGCATGAGAGAATTTGTGATTGGATCACAACTAGTGAGTATCTCTACATGTGTAATTGTGATGTATCGGAATTATCCTAGTCGATGAATTGATGGATTGGACACCATCGATTACATTGAGACTATACAGTATACTCCTTGGTGTATCCAAGCGGTGATTCTCCTTTGGTGGAGACATTGTGATGTCGGAGTTAATCGTGGATGCTAGTTATGGTAACTAGTTCATTGGAGTGACGGTAGTAAGACTTCATATGGTTCTCTGCATATATAGATATGTCAATGAAGTTCTTACTGTGGCTTAAGTGCGATGTTCCTTTGACTTGCGGTATTCAAGTCATCTTGATCATGGAGACTTATGCTTTGACCTCTTAAGCAAACATCTCTAAGGAGATGTGGACCCGGGATGATTGGGTATAAGTCGAAGTGATCGAAGGTGTTTGAATAGCCTATAAAGGATTCACCACTCCTTGCGAGGAGATGTATACCCATGGCCTCTCGTCGGATTGTTACTAAAGTCTTTGGCCAAAGCATTACATGTTTAGAGTAAGGTACTCTTGATACATGTGGAGTAACTAGAATCAGTAGGGCGAGGAAATGATACTTGGGCTAGGTGTGGCGTAGTCGGCCTAGTGAGGGTGACACAATAGACCATGTCTGAACCAAGTGGGTATAAGATGAGTGAAGGAATGGGGCACGATTCATTCGAGTTCTTTGAAGGGTTTCAAAAATAGTTACGGATCAGGTTGATCTTTTGGTTAATTAGGGATCATGATGTACTACTAGGTGCCACTCATGATCGTTCTATAATTAATGGTTAATTATAGGCGGCCAGCATAAGCAGAACCTATTTGGTCACCGCTGTGAGTGTAATCCAAAGGATTTAAAGCGAGCTTGAGAATGGGATTCTCGGAAGAAACTATGTTTGGTTGGACCAAACATAAGCGAGCATGAAATTGTTTCAGTCGCAATGGAAGCGTGGATGGGCCGTGTCTTATGAAGACGTAATGGATGGACCAAAATGGTTTGGTTCTAATCCAATGGATAAGAATAAACCAAAGGTTTTGGTTTATTTTAAACGAATGAACCTAAATTTGGTTCGGTTCGTTTTAACTTAAAATAAACCATCATGGTTTGGTTTATTTTAACTTATCTTAATGGAGCGGGTTAACGGGCTTTATGGATATGATCCATTAACCATTAAGAGAATTAGTTCTCTATAAAGAGGCATTAGGGTTTGTTAAGCCTAATGAAGAGCAAACCTAATTTGGCGCCCACCCTCCTCCTCTTGTTGGCGCCAACTCTATTGCGCCAACCATCTCTTCAATGGCGACCAGCTGCTGCCGTTTCCTCCTCTTGCCGGCGAGCTGCTGCGGAGGAGCTCGGTGATCTTCCTTGGCTCCGTGACAAGGTGAGCAAGTCGCTTTCCTTATTTGGCGGCGCCAGGTCTCCACCAAAGCTGTCAGTTTTCTGGACAGCTTGTTCTCCTCGTCGGGCGTCGTTTGGGCGGCGGTTAGTGCTCGACAGCGGCTAACTACGGGGATTTGATCTCCGGTAATCCTCTGAGTGGGGGCGAAGGATTCGTCAAGCGGTTGTGAATACCTCTCGGAGAAGAGAGTTTTGAGAACTTCGTTTAGGATCGAATTTGGATTCGGATCGTGATCATCTCTCGATCGCGTCGTCTTCAACCGCGAGGCTAGTAACCCGTCGAAGACGAAGCTCGTGACTTAGCGAAGTCATCCCGAGGAGCTCGGCGTGGATACGGATAGAGACGATTCTTACGAGGATCGTTCCGGTTGATGCCGTTCCCGCTACACGTCATACGAAAGGTATAACGTAGTTTAATTTCCTTGTATTGCAAATTTTAATTTACGGTTATGTCTACACTTGTTGTAATATGCATGCGTGTGTTGTGTGTGTTGTAATAAATATAGATTTATTATTTTTAATTGCTTCCGCTGTGCTCATGTTTACGAAACATGATCGAACACACACACGCCGCGGTGCCGGAAACCCAACATTTTCTCCTTCCGTTGCCCCAACACTGCTCTCACTGCATAATCACTAGCATCACACATGACCTCGAATTGTAGGCTCCAGTCAAATGGTTGTATTATCTGGGATGTTACTAAGGTTTTCTTTATTTCTTCGAACGCTACAGGTATAGTTATCTGAGAAAAATTCTTTTTGAACCTTCGATAAAAACCCGCATGCCCAATAAAGCTCCGGACCCATTTTACATCCCTAGGTGGTGGTAATTTTTCAATTACTTCGACCTGTAGGGATGTATACTGAAAAGTCTATCTTTTGAATAAACATCTTTATTTTGAAATAAGAATCACATGATCATTGTTTGCATAATTTTATGGTTATGCAATATTGTCTAATACTTTACATTGTAGATAACATGGTGTGTGGTGTCACACAGGAGATCATGTTATCGACCCCTTGAAAAGTATAATTAAAGGTTCACAATCGAAATGGCTTTGGACAAACCATCGGAATGGTTGTAGTGGGATTTGGTATTGGTTTGTCTTGACCATAGAATCACACTAGTGCACTTTGTGTGTATTCAACAGGACCTACTTAGAGGTGATTCGATTTATTGCTGACTACATAATCAAATCGGACCTCAGATATTTATTTAGTACATGTTCTTAATGCCGATATAATAACGGGCACATATACTTAGTACTCATCTCTTTGATTTACCAATGGGCGAGATTTATAGATTAAATCGATAGGCTCGATATGTTGGGAGATGATATTATTTATATGGTGTGCCGTTGATTATAGGAGGAAACCGTGCCCTATATATTAGGATGATGATATCCTCTTGAGGAGCTCATAAGGTTCATCATGTAAACCCTGCAGGTGGACTTGGTCCGACATGATGAAAAGGTTGAGTGGTACTACTCAAGGAGTTAGATGTTGATTAATTAATGGTCAGTAAATTAATTAATCGACGGACATTCGAGATCTTAAACACGGGAAGAAAATGTACAAATAATATATGGAGCCCATATTATCATATGGGGGTTGGTGAGGTAGATCAATGATGATCCTTTAGTGGATTGGATCATCATTAGTGGATCGGACTTTATATGTGCTTGATCCATGGGTGGCCAAGATCCAACTCCTCCTCATGGTCTCTAATGTAGCCTATTAACACCTCATGAAGCTTAGATCTAATGGATGAAAACAAAACTCAAGATCCAAAGGTAGAGATTAAATCTCTAGATCCGACGGTTGAGATTAAATCTCTAGATCCGACGGTTGAGATTAAATCCCTAGAACCAATGGAGAAGATTAAATCATGGCTTGAGCCCAACTCTATAAATAGAGATCTTGAAGTGGGCGGCAAGATGATGATGGCATAAGGGGATTAGGGTTTTCTTCCTTTGGAGGCTAGGAATCCTAGTTGATTTAGGATTAGGTTTGGGTGGCTAGGGTTTTGGGAGCTTATGGGTGCGCGGCAACAAGTGGAGTTGTTTTTCATCTTCTTCCTAAGGTGTGGCCAGTTTCTCCCATCTTCCCTCTACCTTGGCTTGTGCTCATCCTAACCTTCTTCCCCACATCCATGGTCGGCCATAAGGAGAGCAAGGATTAGGGTTTGGAGGCTTAGGGTTTAAGAGGCTTGGGTGACACCAAATAAGGAAGGAGTTTGTTTTCTTCTTCCTATCCTTTGGTGGCCGGCGCCCACATCCCTATCCCAGCCCTTGGCCAGCATCCAAAGACCCCTTCTCCTTCTCCTTAAGTGGTGGAAACAGGATATAGGGCTTTCCCTTGGTGTCTTGGCCGGTTTCCACCATTATCTCCTTCTCCTTGTTGGCCGGCGGCAAGCATTTTCCTTGTTGCTTGTTGGTTGGATATAGGAAGGAGAAGTGCTTTGTTTCTATTCTTCCTTTTGCTTTGGAAGAGCAAGGAAGGAAGATTTGTGATCTAGGAGCTTCGACTTTTGGTAGAGCGTCACCCACATGACGTCCGAAAGGAGGAAGGTCATACATTAGAAGATCGAGAGGTATATTGATTCTCTAATTGTTATATGTTACATGTTTGGATTTATTTTTCAATTATGAGAATGATCTAAATCTGTATATGGATAAATAATACTTGGATGCCGATCATAAACACAAAAACTGGCGATCCGGATATCGTCTATTCCGCGGCTACTCGTAGAATAGAGGTTGGTCGCTTGAACAACTTGTTTGTTCAAGTGACCTCTCTAAACGAATAGCACGATGATGGCTTGGTTGTTTGGGCAATCCCTTTTGTCTAGGATTAAATTTTAATTCGGGGACATTGAAGGGATCGCCATGATCAAATGACCGAGGTGAAGTGGGAAGCGAAGTTTCCCCTCACGGACTCGATAAGCTAAAACCATTAAATTGGTATGAGAGCTCTTGGAGCAAAACCCTTCAATTGGTATCAGAGCAAAGGTTTCCGGTTTTGTCTGTTTAGGATTCGATTAATTTTTATGCACTTTTTCATATATTATATGTGTCGGATAATAGTAGGATATGCGTAGTTTAACTCTTTGGTTGCAGGCATAAGATCCGACTATTATGGCCATATGTGTGTATATGATTGTATGTGTGTAAATATTTATTTTGTTGAATCCTCGGGGTTGACGAGGCTAGTATTTAGTTTTTGTAAATTAAATACCGCATTTTTTAGCCACTTTATTTTATTTTACTTTCGATCTAGATTTCTTGTACACTCCCTCGTAAAGTATAGGATCGATGGATGTAAATTAAAATAGGTTTTAGTCTCGGCTCGGATCTCCGGATGGCTTGTACATGGCGTAGGAGGAGCGGACGAGAAGGCGATGCGACGGGAGACATATTGAAGACAAAAGCCATAATAGTTGGAAAATAATTTATTTTTCATATTTATTGCTTATTGTTTGATATGCATGTCGTAGCCTAGAAAATTCCTCATTTTCAAATTACTAAGTGGGAGAGCGATATTTTTATAAATTACCACGTCCTCCATTACGATTTGACAAGTGATGCAAACAAACTTGCGCGTCGACTCTGAGTGCCTTCCTCCCCATCGGATGAGTTTGTTTGCGGATCACAGGGTCAAATATGGTTAAAGGAAATTATTAAGGAGCGTGTGTACTTGCCCATCGTAAGGCACATAACCCAAGATAATTACCTTGGTACCGAGTAATGGTGAACACTTAGATACAAATATAAGTATCATCCCCATCGGAGTCACTGCTTTAATTTGTAGGGCCAAAGAGGAACCAACTATTAATTTTACTTGTCAAAAAGTTAGGTTGACAAGATAGTAAAATTAATGGGTAAAACCTCCTCTTATAAATGTAGAATTCGTATACGTCCACACGATCGTGGCATACGATATTCTTTGTGTTTAGAGGTGTTGGTTGATTTTAAAATGTTATTGTTTGAGGAATCAATAATTTTTTAAAATCTACAGTAATGATCTATGGGATTATTAGGATTTTCATAAATGACTTTCAGTCCACTTACTATGATACTAAAGGAAATAAACTTACTGTACCCAAATAATGTGGATTGGAAAAAATCTAAATATTGTCTTATCTGCTAAGGAGTATAAGTATGCACTCTTCGAAGAGTGTCCTCAAGCCATGGTTGCTCAAAAAGGTTTCTACTTCTAAGCCGAAAGGCAAGAAGAAGGAGAAACAAGGTGGAGCAAAGGTGGTGGGAGGATCTCAGGGAGGAGTGAAGAAGTCGAAAGGCAAGTACTTCACTTACAAGCAGGATGGACATTGGAAGAAGGACTATCCCAATCCAAAGCAGAACAAAGATATATCCTTTGGACTAGTCGTTGAAACATGATTAGCGGTGTTATCTACCGGCACCTGATGTGTAGATACGGGAGCCACTAATCATGTCTGCAACACTTTGCAGGGGTTCCAGGAAACCCGACGACTAACTAAAGGGGAGATTACCATTTACTTGGGCTATGCAACTAAGGTGGCGGCTATTATAGTGGGAGATGTTTTATTTATCTTTTGAGAAAAATAAAATGTTTGTTTTGGAAAATTCCCTTTAGTTACCTTTATTTAGAAAGAATTTATTTTCAGTTTCTAAATTATTTATAGATGGATATTCTATTTCTTTTAATGACAGAGTTGTTATAAAAAGGAATAGGGAGAATATCTGTTCAGGTACATTGATAAGAAATTTTTTTACACTTGAACCAAAACCTCCCACGATGCAAATTGAAGATAATAACTCATCTTCTAATTCTAATAAGAGAAAAGAACCTTCGAAGAAGAACCAAACATATCTTTAGCATCTTAGGCATGGTCACATTAACCTAACCAGAATTCAAAGGTTGATAGCTGATGGATCTTTGGGTTCATTAGTGGTGGAGGATCTCCCAACCTGTGAATCTTGCTTGGAGGGTAAGATGACCAAGAGGCCTTTTAAGGCCAAGGGGTATAGAGCCAAAGATGTGTTAGAAAAGGTTCATTCTGATTTGTGTGGTCCTATGACTATCCAGGCAAGAGGTGGTCTTGAATATTTCATCTCTTTCATAGACGATTATTCATGATATGGATGAAACTACGATCTGATCATGGCGGTGAGTACCTCTTAAGAGAGTTTAGGAACTACTTATCAAAGGCTGGGATTCAATCCCAATTGACTACACCTGCCACACCCCAGCAGAATGGTGTAGCAGAGCGAAGGAATAGGACTCTTATAGAGATGGTTAGATCGATGATGAGTTATTCTGACTTGCCAGATTCGTTCTGGGGATATGCTCTAGATACGGTGGTGTACATTCTGAACTTGGTTCCATCTAAATCAGTGCCTTCTACTCCCACAGAGTTGTGGACTGGGCGAAAGCCTAGTCTAAGACATATTCGGATATGGGGGATTCCAGCACATGTGCTGAAAGCAGATGCTGGTAAGTTGGAACCTCGTACAGACGTACGCATATTCATTGGCTATCCCAAGGGAACGAAGGGTGGATTGTTTTATAGTCCTAGAGATCAGAGGGTGATCGTTAGCACGAACGCCAGATTTTTAGAGGAAGACTATGTGATGAACCACAAGCCCAAGAGTAAAATTGTTCTGGAGGAGTTAAAAAGGGGAAGTCACTTCTTTAGTACCACCGGTACAAGAGGATATACCACATGTCACTGGACCGCGTGTCACAGAGGATACACAATTGATACCTTATCGTAGTGGGAGGGTTGTGAGATAGCCTAATAGATTCATGTTCTTGGGAGAATCTTCTGATTTGGTCCCTGGTGAACATGAACCTGATCCATGGACATATGACGAGGCAATCCAAGATAAAGATGCAGTATCTTGGCAAAGTGCAATGAATGCTGAGATTGAATCTATGGATTCAAATATGGTCTGGGTGTTGGGGTTGATCCGTGAGGGGAAACTTCGCTTCCCCTTCACCTCGGTTGCTTGACCATGGTGATCCCTTCGATGTCCCCGGATTAAAAATTTAATCCTAGACAAAAGGGATTCCCAAAGCAACCAAGTCATCGTCGTGCTATTCATTTAGAGAGGTCACTTGAACAAACTAGTTGTTCAAGCGACCATTCTCTATTCTACGAGTAGCCGCGGAATAGACGATGTCCGGATCGCCGATTTTTGTATTTATACTCGGGATCCAAGTATTATTTAGCCTATTTACAGAAATATAACATGCTTATATTTTGAAAAACAAACACAAGCAATGAATAAAAGAGATAGAAGAATAGTTATACCTCTTGGTCTTCTAATGTATGACCCTCCTCCTTTTGGACGTCGTGTGGGCGACGATCCACCAAAAGTCGAAGCTCCTAGATCGCAAAACTTCCTTCCTTGCTTTTCCCAAGCAAGAGGAAGAAGAGAAACAATGTTTTTCTCCTTCAAAAACTCAACCAACAAAGAACTATAGAAGTTCTTGCCGTCGGCCAACTAGAAGGAGAAGAAGATGATGGAAAACTACCAAGACACCAAGGGAAACCCTATATCTTGTTTCCACCACATAAGGAGAAGAGAGGGGAGTGTTTTGGGCATGGCCAAGGGCTGGGAAGGGCTGGAATAGCTGCTGGACGTTGGCCACAAGGCAAGGAAGAAGAAGGAAAACTTGCCTTATTTGGTGCCACCCTTGCTTCCAAACCCTAACCCTAATTCCAATCCTATCTCAACTAGGATTGCCCTATTCTTGCCGCCCAAGCCTTGCTCCCTCCCTATCATGTTATCCATGACCACTTCCCATCCCCTCCTTTTATAGAGTTAGGGATAAGTCATGAATTAATCTCCTCCATTGGTTCTAGGGATTTAATCTCAACCGTCGGATCTAGAGATTTAATCTCAACCGTCGAATCTTAGAGATTTAATCTCTACCAATGGATCTTAGTGTTTTGTTTCTATCCATTGGATCTAAGCATCTTGAGGTGTTAATGGGCTACATTAGGGACCATGAGGAGGAGTTGGGTCTTGGCCACCCATGGATCAAGCCCACATAAAGTCCGATCCACTAATGATGGTCCAATCCACTAAAGGTCCATCATTGATCTACCTCACCAACCCCCATATGATAATATGGGTTCCATATATTATTTGTATATTTTCTCCCTGTGTTTAAGATCTCGAATGTCCGTCAATTAATTAATTTACTGACCATTAATTAATCGACATCTAACTCCATGAGTAGTACCACTCAACCTTTTCATCATGCCGGACCTAGTCCACCTGCAGGGTTTACATGATGAACCTTATGAGCTCCTCAAGGGGACATCATCATCCTAATATATAGGACACGGTTTCCTCCTATAATCAACGGCACACCATATAAATAATATCATCTCCCAACTTACCGAGTCTATCGATTTAATCTATAAATCTCGCCCATTGGTAAATCAAAGAGATGAGTACCAAGTATATGTGCCGGTTATTATATCGGGATTAAGAGCATGTACTAAATAATTGTTGGATCGAAAGTGTCGCTAGAGGGGGGGGGGTGAATAGCGATACGGTGTCGTTAAAAACTTTTGCAATAAGTAAAAAGCAAGTAGAGAATGCACAGCGGAAATATAAAGTAGACAAGATATTTTTACGTGGTTCACAATCTTTCGATTGCTAATCCACGGCCCTAGTGATCCTTGATCACGTACGGAGGGCAATTCACTAAAACCACTCCTCTTCGTTGGAAGTAGGAGCAACGATTACAAAAAGAAATCAAGGCAAAGGGACACTCCCCCTTTCCTTGTTACGATTAAAGCACAAAGACAATTTAAAGAAGTAGAACTTAAATAAATATACCGACAACTCTTATAAGTAGAAGATGTAGCTTTCGTTGTCGGGGCACTTCGTCGTAGCAAATGTGAGTAGTAGTAGCGGCGTTACGACGGCGTGTTGAGAGCTCTTGAATTCTTGTTATTTGCTTGGCTTGAACATGTCTATTTATGGATATTGATCTATGAATTTAGACATAGGTAGTGTCCAAGGTGAGGTTCTTATCCCAACTCAAGGATGAGGTGTTTCATCCAACCACCTTGTGCCACCTCCAACCTCCTTGGGCGCCAACTCAAGGATGAGGTGTTTCATCCAACCACCTTGTGCCACCTCCAACCTCCTTGTGCGCCAACTCAAGGATGAGGTGTTTCATCCAACCACCTTGTGCCACCTCCAACCTCCTTGGGCGCCAACTTGAGGATGAGGTGTTTCATCCAACCACCTTGTGCCACCTCCAACCTCCTTGGGCGCCAACTTGTTGGAGCCATTCAACTTGTGCCACATCATGGGAGCCAACCATCTTGTGCCAACTCACCTTATTTTGGGCGTCCACCACAAGGAAGCTTGGTGATGGTTTGGATGTCCACCTTGATGCCACATCACCCTTTGTACCAAAACACGAGTCAAGTCCAAATTCACCCCCTTGAAATTCGAGCTCTTCTCGAGGCTGGAACTTGACTAGCAGTTGACTGTAGTCAAAGGGTTTTGGACTGCAGTACAAGTTAGCTTAAAATATAAAGTACGATGGTTCTAACCATTTGATCTCGACCTAGACCTTCCATTGGAGGTATTGGGTCGGATCTACGCTTAACGACCTTGCTTCGCTTTCACACGAGCTTACCTTGTAGCCTCGCTTCCGGTCTTCACCCGAGTACCTCGGCTTCCTCCGAAGTCCCTCTGGCGTTGCCCGACCACCTCGGTTCCCACCGGGTGTCGCAGACCTTCCGCTCAACTTTAGCATTTCTGCACACTTAATTGAGCTCGTAAGATAACAAATATACCCTTAACTATTGAGCCTTTTGCCATAATCAAAATACCGGTTCGACTTTGGTGCCGAACACTTATTTAAAATACCGTATAATTTTAAATAATTATACTCCATGGTTCATGTCGATGCACTGAATCTACATCTGGAACCAGGAGTAAGGTCCTAACATCTCATGCCCGTCTACGTGGCTAAGTACACAAACACATTAGTCCTATGTGTTGTGAGATGTGTTGGCTCCTTAAATCTATAGGTATATGATTTCTAAGGTAAGACTTAGGCTAATTTCATAAAAAGAAGCAAAAGTAGAGTACATATATAGAAAAATTTAAATCCTACTCTATTACGCACATACCTAACTTTCATCTTAATAAACTAAATTCGGCTTCGGGTAGTGGTTTGGTGAAGATGTCCGCTAGGTTTGATTTGGACTCAACATACTCTAGTTGTATAGTTCCATTAGTTACATGTTCCCTAATGAAGTGGTGTTTAACTTCTATATGTTTTGTCCTAGAATGACATATTGAATTTTTAGTTAAGTTAATTGAACTAATGTTATCTATGTAGGTTTTAATGTTGTTAAAGATTAAGCTAAAGTCTTGGAGAGTGTGCTTCATCCACAGGAGCTGAGAGACACACTCACCCATCGCATAGCGTATTAGACCGGTGGTAGATAAGGCAGCGCAATCTGCTTCCTCTGCACCAACTTACTGACTCGTAGGGATTTGACAACAACCACTCGTGCTCTTTCTATCGAGTTTACTACCGGCATAGTCGGAGTCAGAGTAGCCGATTAGATTAAACTCGGTAGATCTAGGGTACCAAATACCTACGTTTAGCGTGCCCTTTAGATATCTAAGGATACGCTTGACTAGGGTTAGGTGATACTCCTTGGCACAGGTTTGTAACCTTGCGCACATACTTACCGCGAATAAAATGTCGGGTCGGCTCGCGGTTAAGTATAGGAGACTTCCTATTGCGCTCCTATAGTATTTTAGGTCAACGGGTTTTCCTTCTACATCTTCGTTTATATTAACATTAGTTGCCATAGGTGTATTGATTATTTTAGCATCTTGCATTCCAAATCGATTTATTAAGTCCTTAGTATATTTTTGTTGATGTAAATATATTCCATCTTTAGTTTGTTTAATTTGTAAACCTAAGAAAAAACTTAACTCTCCCACTAAATTCATTTCAAATTCACTTTCCATAAGTGAGATGAATTCGTTTAGCAGGATCGAGTTGGTAGTTCCAAAAATTATATCATCTACATAGATTTGGGCTATAAAGATTTCTTTTCCTACGGTTTTAACGAATAAGGTTGGGTCGACTAAACCTTGGTTGAATCCTTTGGACTTAAGATAGATCGAAAGCCTTTCGTACCAAGCTCTTGGGGCTTGTTTGAGTCCATATAGGGCTTTCTTAAGTCTAAGGACATGGTCGAGTTTATCTAGATTTTCGAATCCGGAGGTTGGTACGTATACTTCTTCCTTAATTTTTACATTCAAAAATGCTTACTTGAGTTCCATTTGAAACAATTTAAAACCTCGATGTGCAGCATATGATTACAACATTCGGATGGACTCTAGTGCAGCTACGAGGCATAGGTCTCATCGTAATCTAAACCTTCGACTTGACTAAACCCTTTTGCGACTAACCTAGCTTTATTTCTAACTACTTCACCTTTATCATCAAGTTTATTTCGAAATACCCACCTTGTTCCAATAATTGATTTTTCTTTAGGTGGTGGTACTAATTCCCGGACTTCATTTCTAGTGAATTGAGCTAGCTCTTCTTGCATAGCAATAATCGATCGGGATCAAGAAGTGCTTGTTCAATAGTTTTGGGTTCGATTTTGAAATTAACGAGATTTGACTAAGGTTTCGATATGAAGCTCTAGTTCGAACCCCTAAATTTGGATCACCTATAACTTGATTGATAGGGTGATTTGTTTGAGTCTTAGTGTGACTCGGGTTAGGGTCATCTATCACTTGGTCGATAGGATGACTTGGGTGAGTTCTAGTTTGACTTGGGTTAGAGTCATCTATCACTTGGTCGATAGGATGACTTGGGTTAGGGACGAGATTCAAGTTCAAGATCAGTCGGGTTAAGCTATAAGTTGATTTGCTAGTTGGTTTTGTTAAGGATTGAGCAGGTTCGTGTCCTTCGTCGAAAACTATATTAATGGTTTCTTCGACTCTAAGAGTGTCGTGATTGTATACCCTATAAGCTCTCTTGGTGGTTGAGTATCCTAGAAAGGTTCGATGGAGGTTTTGGATTTGAATTTCCTAGGTAATCCTTAGTGTTTAAGATATGTACCTTGCATCCAAATACCTAAAGTACTTGATGTTCGGTATTTTATCGTGATAAATCTCGAATCTGAGGTCTTTTGGTGCCTCTTTACCATAAGGATCCTATTTTGGACATAGCAAGCCGTACTAACGGCCTCTGCCCAAAATCTATCGGGTAGGTTATACTCGTTTAACATTGTCCTAGCGGCTTCTTGTAGGGTTCTATTTTTCCGTTCGACTAACCCATTTTGTTGTGGGGTTCTAGGACATGAAAACTCATGGTGGTATCCGTTTAGGTTCAATCGTAAACGTGGTTTTCGAATTCACCACCATGATCGCTTCTAAGTCTTTTAATCTTAAGGTTCTTTTGATTTTGATTAACCTACAAAGATTGATTAGTTGGTCTAGGGTATCATTTTTATGTTTGATAAACCTAACCCAAGTAAATCTAGAATAGTCGTCAATTATGACTAAGCAAAATTGACTACCATTGAGTGACTTAGCTCCATGTGAATCAAATAGATCCATGTGTAGGAGCTCAAGAACACTTTTGGTTCGTTCTTGATTAGTTAATTGATGTTGTGTCCTAGATTGTTTACCTTGTTGACAAGCATTACATATTTTATTATCCAAGTTGTTTAGTTTAGGCAAACCTATAAGCAAGCCACTCTGACTCATCTTGTGGGCCGAGTCTTGGGTGCGAGTGTCAGTCTTGATTGCCATAACCAAGATTCCTCTTCTTTGTGTCATAAGATACTTGGTTGAGGAGTTGGGTAAATTTATTGTGTAGATGTTGCTACTCCTAGTTCCTTTAAGTATTATTTTAGATGTTGCATTTATTTTGATTACGCATTCATTTTCTAGAAATATGACCTTATAATTGTTATCACACAATTGGCTTACACTAAGTAAATTATATTGAAAGTTTTCTACTAATAAGACATTTTGAATTGTAAAGTTAGAGTTGAGCTCAATATCACGATCCGATGATTTTGAGCTTGCCGTTATTCGAAGGCTACCGATCCTTGTCGTTTGAATCGTAACCCGAAAATTTGAGTTGATCCCGGTCATGTGTCGGGAGCAACCAGCAACATCCATTGATCCTACACATAAGGTAGTTGGATCGGATATTGGAATTACTAAAGGGTTGTTTGTAAGTTTTAAACCTAAATCATCTCACCAATATCTACATGATCAAAACATGTTATTCCTATGTGTTATTGTGAGATGACTTTCAATTTTGATTAATTTTAATGAATTTAAATTAACCAACATTAGGTTAGATTCGATTTAGTCTAAGCTCATCAAGTAATCTTTTCAAGAGATTAGCTTCGGTCGTGGCGAGGCACAGAGGCCTTCTTTGATCGGAACAACGACCACTTCCTTAGACAAAGCTAATTTCAAGAAATTGATAACTCGACTTACTTGAGACTACGTCTTGGTCTAACTAGTTTTTTTGAAAAGAGGCTCCCGAGGCTCAATCTTTTAAATCGTAGGATTTTAGTTGGTTTATTTTTGAAAAGAGGCTCCCGAGGCTCAATCTTTTAGGATTTTAGTTGGTTATGAGTCCTATCTAACCATTCTAAAAATAAAGGAAAAACTAAGCATGCAATTTCTAAGACTTAACAAAATACATTTTGTATTGGCTCCCCTGGACCATTGAATCGAGTGGGTCTATTCACATAGTGAATTTGGTCCTTGGGAACCCAATACATGTTAGATCCTAAAGTTGAAATCAAAGTGGTCTTAGGGACCCATGCTTGGACATTTTCTTATGTTGGTTTACTATAGACATATATGACTTATTGGTTGTATTTGAGTTAAACCCGAGTCCGGCCTTGTTGTACACGGCCCTTTGTGATCCAAGTAAGAGGTCAAGTCCCTTGGATCCCAAAGTGAACCTTTCCAACGTGTTCCTAAGGTCTTCGACTTGTGTTTTCAAGCGAGTTCTCAACTTCAAGCTTTTCAACTTGAGTTGAGTCCTCCTCTTGAATACGAGTAGTCGAAGAGGTTAGGAGACCTCATGTTTGAGAAGGTTAACCTCCTCAATTAGGGTCTCGACCTTGGACTCGGACTTAGCTAGTTTCTTATTTAAAAATTTAATTGCACCATACAAAGTATTAAGTAACGACCGACTTACCCTTAATGATTCTTTTGAACCGGATACGGATCCGTGGCTTGTCTTGAATGGAAGCTCATCGCCAGTTCGGACTCGGACTCTTCTTGATTTGAGTCGTGCTCGGTCGGCTTGGCCATTAGAGCTTGGATATTCTTCTTCCTCCGACAACTCCTCCCAAGTAGCGTTTAGCGCTTTCTTGGTCTTTGATGCGTTATTCTTTAGCTTTGGGCACTCGGACTTGATGTGACCGAACACTGTTACACTCATAGCATCTAAAATTAGAAGTATTTGAATTAGGTTTAGGCTTACCTTGAGTTGTTGGTCGTTTCGTCTCTTGATCATCTTAACTAGATTGACTAGTTCGGATTCTATTCGAGTCTACTTCCGATTCGGACTCGTCTTCTTCCTTGGGGTGGCTTGCTTGCGGGCTTCTTCTTCTTGGAACACTGCAGCTAACGCAATACTCTTCTCGGCTGGACCACGTTAGTTTGCTCATGTAATTCAAGTTCGAAAACAATTAGTCTAACCTAATTTTAGAAAGGTCCTTGGAGACCTTGTAGGCATCGACCATGGATGCCCACAAGGTGGTCCTAGGAAAGCGAGTTAAGAGAATACGATAAGGTCGCGATTCTCGACCTTTTGTCCGATGGCATGGAGTTGGTTGTGATGTCTTGGATATCTGAGCATGTAGTTGAGTTGCGGTCTCGTTTTCCTGCATTTTCAAGTTATACAATTTATTTAAAGTAAATCTCTTTTACATACCTCGTCGGTGCCTTCGTGTAGTTCCACTAGCTTGGTCCATAAGTCCTTTGCACTAATGAAGGGCGGCCGGTTGAGCTCTTCCTTGGACAACCCACATTGCAAGATTTGAGTTGCCTTGGCATCGGCTTCTACTTGTTTTTCATGGAATTTGACCATTGATCGTAACCCAAAGATTCACCATCTTCATTAATAGGAAGTGTGAAACCGGTTTGGATTCGATCCACATCTCGATTTGGGTTTTAAGAAAGCATTCCATCCGACCCTTCCAATAGCGAAAGTCATTACCGTTGTAAAGCGGGGTGGATGCTAAACCCTTCGAGATGGGCCATTTAAAAACAAGAAGAAGAGCGACGAAAAGAATCTTGCAAAACACACACGGAAAGAATATTCCAAGACTTTCGTCTTGGATTAGTAGTCTTGAAGTAAAAAGATATATAAAATGTAACTTGCAAAAGAAATAAACAATCAAATGCGAATGTCGTTGAAGTTCGGAGGACAACCTTACTCGGGATCTAACGAAGGACAACCTTATCCGGATCCTAAAGCCTCTAATGCAATTCTATATGTAGGAGAAGATAAGCAAGTGAAATAATTATACACGAAAACAGAAATAAATAAATAAAAATCTGTAAAAAAACAAAGCTAGATTGGTGGTTTCACCGAATCTTAGCGCCCGACTCGATACCAAATGTTGGATCGAAATTGTCGCAAGAGTGGGGTGAATAGCGATACGGATGTCGTTAAAAACTTTTGCAATAAGTAAAAAGCAAGTAGAGAATGCACAGTGAAATATAAAGTAGACAAGATATTTTTCGTGGTTCACAATCTTTCGATTGCTAATCCACGGCCCTAGTGATCCTTGATCACGTCGAGAGGGCAATTCACTAAAACCACTCCTCTTCGTTGGAAGTAGCAACGATTACAAAAGAAATCAAGGCAAAGGACACTCCCCTTTCCTTATTACGATTAAAGCACAAAGACAATTTAAAGAAGTAGAACTTAAATAAATATACCGACAACTCTTATAAGTAGAAGATGTAGCTTTAGTTGTCGTCGCTTCGTCGTAGCAAATGTGAGTAGTAGTAAGCGGCGTTTACGGAGCTCTTGAATTATTTTTATTTGCTAGGCTTGAACATGACTATTTATGGATAAAGATCTATTAATATAGACATAGGAAGTGTCCAAGGTGAGGATCATATCCAAACTCAAGGATGAGGTGTATCATCCAACCACCTTGTGACACCTCCAAACTTATTGTTCGCCAACTCAAGGATGAGGTGTTTCATCCAACCACCTTGTGCCACCTCCAACCTCCTTGTGCGCCAACTCAAGGATGAGGTGTTTCATCCAACCACCTTGTGCCACCTCCAACCTCCTTGGGCGCCAACTTGAGGATGAGGTGTTTCATCCAACCACCTTGTGCCACCTCCAACCTCCTTGGGCGCCAACTTGTTGGAGCCATTCAACTTGTGCCACATCATGGGAGCCAACCATCTTGTGCCAACTCACCTTATTTTGGGCGTCCACCACAAGGAAGCTTGGTGATGGTTTGGATGTCCACCTTGATGCCACATCACCCTTTGTACCAAAACACGAGTCAAGTCCAAATTCACCCTTGAAATTCGAGCTCTTCTCGAGGTGGAACTTGACTAGCGGTTGGTTGTAGTCAAAGGGTTTTGGGTATGATACAAGTTAGCTTAAAATATAAAGTACGATGGTTCTAACCATTTGATCTCGACCTAGACCTTCCATTGGAGGTATTGGGTCGGATCTACGCTTAACGACCTTGCTTCGCTTTCACACGAGCTTACCTTGTAGCCTCGCTTCCGGTCTTCACCCGAGTACCTCGGCTTCCTCCGAAGTCCCTCTGGCGTTGCCCGACCACCTCGGTTCCCACCGGGTGTCGCAGACCTTCCGCTCAACTTTAGCATTTCTGCACACTTAATTGAGCTCGTAAGATAACAAATATACCCTTAACTATTGAGCCTTTTGCCATAATCAAAATACCGGTTCGACTTTGGTGCCCACTGCACCAACAATAATATCTGAGGTCCGATTCGATTATGTAGTCAGCAATAAATCGAATCACCTCTGTGTCGGTCCTGCTCAATACACACAAAGTGCACTAGTGTGATTCTATGGTCAAGACAAACCAATACCAAATCACACTACAACCATTCCGATGGTTTGTCCAAAGCCCTCTCGGTTGTGAGCCTTTACTTATACTTTACAAGGAGCCGATACCAAGATCTCCCGTGTGACACCACACACCATGTTCTCTACAATGTAAGGTATTAGACAATGCATAACCATAAAAATATGCAAACAATGATCATGTGATTCTTATTTCAAAATAAAGATGTTCATACTGAAAGATAGACTTTTTTATACATCCCTACAATCTCCCACTTATACTAAAAGACTATGCTGTCCTCAAACTGCCATACATCTGATTCCCCTTCCCTCCACATGCCTATCAAAGCTCTCGCTAGAAGGGCCTTAGTGAAAGGGTCTACCAGGTCATCCTCGGATGTAATCTAGGCGACAACAACTTCTACCTCCTTTACGATTTCATCGTGGTACTTGCGCTCTATGTGTTTACTAGCCTTATGGGCTCGTGGTTCCTTCGAGTTTGCAACTGCACCACTATTATCACAATAAATTGTGATAGTTCTGGGCAAACCAGGAATCACATCCAAGTCCATCAGGAAGTTCCTGAGCCATACAGCTTCTTTGGCCGCCTCATGGTGCCACATACTCGACTTCCATGGTGGAGTCCGCCACGCATTTACTGGGCACTCCTCCATACAATGGCTCCACCTCCCAAAGTAAACACAAAACACGAGGTAGACTTCTTGTTATCCCTATCAGTTGGAAATCGGAATCGTGTAACCCACGAGGAGTAATTGGTCTGCCAGTAAACTAGCATATAATCCCTAGTCCTTCTCGGGCACTACAATATATGCTTTACGCGATCCAATATCACATCTGGATTACTCGATGTCTGGACCATGCCCGCAGCGAAGGAGATATCTGGTCTCGTACAGAGCATCGCATACATGAGGCTTCCTACTGCCGAAGCATAAGGAACCGCCTTCATCTCCTCTATCTACTCAAATGATCTAGGACATATCTCCTTAGATAGAGGTACTCCATGGCTGAAAGGTAGAAAACCCTTCTTGGAGTTCTGCATGCTAAAACGCTCCATAATCGTGTCTATGTATGAAGCTTGGGATAAGCACAACATCCTTTTCCTGCGATCCCTTATAACCTTGATCCCAAGGATGTGTCTCACCTCTCCCAAGTCCTTCATATCAAACTGTTTGGACAACCATACCCTTACGTCTGATAACACTTCGATGTAGTTGCCAACCACCAAAATGTCATCTACGTATAGTACAAGAAATACCACTACGTTTCCGTCACATCTCTTGTATACACAAGACTCATCCGGACTTTGAATAAATCCATAAGACTGGATTATCTCATCAAAGCGGATGTTCCAAGATCTTGAAGCTTGCTTCAATCCATAAATGGACCGATTAAACACACAAGATGCTCTTTGCCCTTAGCAATGAATCCCTCTGGTTGCTTCTTGTAGATGGTTTCCTCAAGACTTCCATTAAGGAAAGCTGTCTTGACATCCATATGCCACACCTCATAATCCATATGAACTGTTATGCATAAGAGCTCTCAAACTGATTTGAATCCATAGATTCAATCTCGGTATTCATTGCATTTTGCCAAGATGCTACATCTTTATCTTGGATTGCCTCGTCATATGTCCAGGGATCATGTTCATGTTCGCCAGGGACCAAATCAGAAGATTCTCCCAAGAACATGAATCTATCAGGCTATCTCACAACCCTCCCACTATGACGAGTCATCACTTGTGTATCTTCTGTGACACGCAGTGCAGTGACATGTGGTATATCATCTTGTACCGATGGTACTGAAGAAGTGACTTCCCCTTTTAATTCCTTCAAAACAATTTTACTCTTGGGCTTGTGGCTCATCACATAGTCTTCCTCTAGAAATCTGGTGTTCATGCTAACGATCACCCTCTGATCTCTAGGACTATAAAATAAACCACCCTTCGTTCCTTCAGGATAGCCAACGAACATGCGTACTTCTGTACAAGGTTCCAACTTACCAGCATCATCCTTGGCACATGTCTTTGGACTCTCCCATATCCGAATATGTCTTAGACTAGGCTTTGCCGGTCCACAACTCTGTGGGAGTAGAAGGCACGAACCAAGTTCAGAATGTACACCGCGTATCTAGAGCATATCCCGAGGCAGTCCGCAAGTCAGAATAACTCATCATCGATCTAACCATCTCTATAAGAGTCCTATTCCTTCGCTCTTCTACATGATTCTGTTGGGGTGTGCCAGGTGCAGACAATTGGGATTGAATCCCAACCTCTGATAGGTAATTCCTAAACTCTCCCAAGAGGTACTCGTCACCACGATCAGATCGTAGTGTCATCTTGAATAATTGTCTATGATAAAGACGAAATATTCAAAACTACCTCTTGCCAGGATAGACATAGGACCATACGAATCAGAATGAACCATTTCTAACATATCTTTGGCTCTATACCCCTTGGCCTTGAAAGGCCTCTTGGTCATCATACCCTCCAAGCAAGATTCGTAGGTTGGGAGATCCTCCACCACTAATGAACCCAAAGGTCCATCAGCTATCAACCTTTGAATTCTGCTTAGGTTAATGTGACCAAGACTAAGATGGCAAAGATATGTTTGGTTCATCTTCGAAGGTTCTTTTCTCCTTTTGGAATTAGAAGATGAGTTATTAACTTCAATTTGCATCGTGGGAGGTTTTGTATACAAATTTCCTTTCAATGTACCTGAACAGATATTCTCCCTATTCCTTTTTATAACAACTCTGTCATTAAAAGAAATAGAATATCCATCCATAATAATTTAGAAACTGAAACTAAATTCTTTCTAAATAAAGATACATAAAGGGAATTTTCCAGAACCTTAGTTTTATTTTTCTCAAGAGATAAATAAAACTTCTCCCACTGCAATAGCCGCCACCTTCATGGCATTGCCCAAAATGGTAATCTCCCCTTTAGCTAGTCATTGGGTTTCCTGAAACCCCTGCAAAGTGTTGCAGACATGATTAGTGACTCTCATATCTACACACCAGGTGCCGGTAGATAACACCGCTAATCATGTTTCAACGACTAGTCCAAAGGATATACCTTTGTTCTGTTTTGGACTGGGACAGTCCTTCTTCCAATGTCCATCCTGCTTAAAGTACTTGCCTTTCGGCTTCTTCACTCCTCCCTGAGATCCTCCCACCACCTTTGCTCCACCTTGTTTTTTCTTCTTCTTGCCTTTCGGCTTAGAAGTAGAAACCTTTTTGAGCAACCATGGCTTGAGGACACTCTTCGAAGAGTGCATACTTGTACTCCTTAGCAGATAAGACAATATCTAGATTCTTTTCCAATCAACATTATTTGGGTACAGTAAGTTTATTTCTTTTAGTATCACAACAAGTGGACTGAAAGTCATTTTGAAAATCCTAAGAATCACATAGATCATTACTTTAGATTTCAAAAAATTATTGATTCCTCAAACAATAAAATTTTGATATCAACCAACACCTCAAAACACCGAGAATATCGCATGCCACGCAGTGTGGACGTATACGAATTCTACATTTGTAAGAGGAGGTTTTACCCATTAATTTTATTATCTTGTCAACCTTACTTTTTGACAAATAAAATTAATAGTTGGTTCCTCTTTGGCCCTACAAATAAAAGCAGTGACTCCGATGGGGAGGATACTTTTTATTTGCATCTAAGTGTGCACCATTACACGATACTAAGGGAATTATTTCGGATTATGTGCCTTACCGCTGTGGAAGTACACACG
This sequence comes from Wurfbainia villosa, assembly GCA_025175895.1. Taxonomy (NCBI): domain Eukaryota; kingdom Viridiplantae; phylum Streptophyta; class Magnoliopsida; order Zingiberales; family Zingiberaceae; genus Wurfbainia; species Wurfbainia villosa. Next base: position 52,652,631 of record CM045998.1, on the reverse strand, counting down.
CTCCTAGATAATTTCCTATAACCACTATTTGACCTAGTGATCCGCAAATAAACTCATCCGCAGGAGGAAGGCACTTTCGAGCCGACAGTTTGTTGCATCACACGTCAAATTGTAATGGAGGTCGTGGGAATTAATTAAAATATCCCTCTCCCACTTAGTAAATTGACAGTGAGGAATTTTCAAGAATCCCATAGATTATTATTTTAGATTTCAAAAAATTATTGATTCCTCAAAACAATAAAATTTCGAAATCAACCAACACCTCAAAACACCGAGAATATCGCATGCCACGCGATGTGGACGATACAAATTCTACATTTGTAAGAGGAGGTTTTACCCATTAATTTTATTATCTTGTCAACCTTACTTTTGACAAATAAAATTAATAGTTGGTTCCTCTTTGGCCCTACAAATAAAAGCATGACTGATGGGGAGGATACTTTTAATTTGCATCTAAGTGTGCACCATTACGATACTAAGGGAATTATTTGGATTATGTGCCTTACCTGTGGAAGTACACATGCTCCTAGATAATTTCCTATAACCATTATTTGACCTAGTGATCCAAACAAACTCATCCGCAGGAGGAAGGCACTCGAGCCAACACGCAAGTTTGTTGCATCACACGTCAAATTGTAATGGAGGCCCGTGAATTAATTAAAATATCCTCTCCCACTTAGTAAATTAAAATGAGGAATTTTCCTACGACATGCATATCAAACAAAAAGCAATAAATATGAAAAATAAATTATTTTCCAACTATTATGGCCTTTGTCTTCAATATGGCTCCCGTCGCATCGCCATCTCGTCCGCTCCTCCTATGCCATGTACAAGCCCTCCGGAGATCCGAGCCGAGACTAAAACCTATTTTAATTTACATCCATCGATCCTATACTCCACGAGGGAGTGTACATGAATCTAGATCGAAAGTAAAATAAAATAAAGAGCGGCTAAACAATGCCGTATTTAATTTACAAAAAAAACTAAATACTAGCCTCGTCAACCCCGAGGATTCAACAAAATAAATATTTACACACATACAATCATATACACACACACGACCATAATAGTCGGATCTTATGCCTGCAACCAAAGAGTTAAACTACGCATATCCTACTATTATCCGGCACATATAATATATGAAAAAGTGCATAAAATTAACCGAATCCTAAACACACAAAACCGGAATCCTTGGCTCTGATACCAATTGTTGGGGTTGATCCGTGAGGGGAAACTTCGCTTCCCCTTCACCTCGGTTGCTTGACCATGGTGATCCCTTCGATGTCCCCGGATTAAAAATTTAATCCTAGACAAAAGGGATTCCCAAAGCAACCAAGTCATCGTCGTGCTATTCGTTTAGAGAGGTCACTTGAACAAACTAGTTGTTCAAGCGACCATTCTCTATTCTACGAGTAGCCGCGGAATAGACGATGTCCGGATCGCCGGTTTTTGTATTTATACTCGGGATCCAAGTATTATTTAGCCTATTTACAGAAATATAACATGCTTATATTTTGAAAAACAAACACAAGCAATGAATAAAAGAGATAGAAGAATAGTTATACCTCTTGGTCTTCTAATGTATGACCTCTTGGTCTTCTAATGTATGACCCTCCTCCTTTTGGACGTCGTGTGGGCGACGATCCACCAAAAGTCGAAGCTCCTAGATCGCAAAACTTCCTTCCTTGCTTTTCCCAAGCAAGAGGAAGAAGAGAAACAATGTTTTTCTCCTTCAAAAACTCAACCAACAAAGAACTATAGAAGTTCTTGCCGTCGGCCAACTAGAAGGAGAAGAAGATGATGGAAAACTACCAAGACACCAAGGGAAACCCTATATCTTGTTTCCACCACCTAAGGAGAAGAGAGGGGAGTGTTTTGGGCGTGGCCAAGGGCTGGGAAGGGCTGGAATAGCTGCTGGACGTTGGCCACAAGGCAAGGAAGAAGAAGGAAAACTTGCCTTATTTGGTGCCACCCTTGCTTCCAAACCCTAACCCTAATTCCAATCCTATCTCAACTAGGATTGCCCTATTCTTGCCGCCCAAGCCTTGCTCCCTCCCTATCATGTTATCCACGACCACTTCCCATGCCCTCCTTTTATAGAGTTAGGGATAAGTCATGAATTAATCTCCTCCATTGGTTCTAGGGATTTAATCTCAACCGTCGGATCTAGAGATTTAATCTCAACCGTCGGATCTTAGAGATTTAATCTCTACCAATGGATCTTAGTGTTTTGTTTCTATCCATTGGATCTAAGCATCTTGAGGTGTTAATGGGCTACATTAGGGACCATGAGGAGGAGTTGGGTCTTGGCCACCCATGGATCAAGCCCACATAAAGTCCGATCCACTAATGATGGTCCAATCCACTAAAGGTCCATCATTGATCTACCTCACCAACCCCATATGATAATATGGGCTCCATATATTATTTGTACATTTTCTCCCCGTGTTTAAGATCTCGAATGTCCGTCAATTAATTAATTTACTGACCATTAATTAATCGACATCTAACTCCATGAGTAGTACCACTCAACCTTTTCATCATGCCGGACCTAGTCCACCTGTAGGGTTTACATGATGAACCTTATGAGCTCCTCAAGGGGACATCATCATCCTAATATATAGGACACGGTTTCCTCCTATAATCAACGGCACACCATATAAATAATATCATCTCCCAACTTACCGAGTCTATCGATTTAATCTATAAATCTCGCCCATTGGTAAATCAAAGAGATGAGTACCAAGTATATGTGCCGGTTATTATATCGGGATTAAGAGCATGTACTAAATAATATCTGAGGTCCGATTCGATTATGTAGTCAGCAATAAATCGAATCACCTCTGTGTCGGTCCTGCTCAATACACACAAAGTGCACTAGTGTGATTCTATGGTCAAGACAAACCAATACCAAATCACACTACAACCATTCCGATGGTTTGTCCAAAGCCATCTCGGTTGTGAGCCTTTACTTATACTTTACAAGGAGCCGATAACATGATCTCCCGTGTGACACCACACACCATGTTATCTACAATGTAAGGTATTAGACAATATTGCATAACCATAAAAATATGCAAACAATGATCATGTGATTCTTATTTCAAAATAAAGATGTTCATACAAAAGAGCTAGGCTTTCAGTATACATCCCAACACTGGGAGCTAGTAGAACCACCCGATGGTGTAAAAACCATTGGATGCAAGTGGATCTGCAAGAGAAAGAGAGGAATAGATGGGAAGGTTAAGACCTTCAAAGCGAGGCTTGTTGCGAAGGGGTATACTCAGAAAGAGGGTATCGATTATGAGGAGACCTTTTCACCGGTAGCCATGCTTAAGTCTATCCGAATTCTCTTATGCATAGCAGCTCATATGGATTATAAGGTGTGGCAGATGGATGTCAAGACAGCTTTCCTTAATGGAGTCTTGAGGAAAACATCTACATGAAGTAACGAGAGGGATTCATTGCTAAGGGCAAAGAGCATCTTGTATGTAAGCTTAATCGGTCCATTTATGGATTGAAGCAAGCTTCGAGGTCTTGGAACATTCGCTTTGATGAGGTGATCCAGTCTTATGGATTTATTCAAAGTCTGGATGAGTCTTGTTTATACAAGAGATGTGATGGAAATGTAGTGGTATTTCTTGTACTATACGTAGATGACATTTTGTTGATTGGCAAAAATATCAAGGTGTTATCGGACGTAAGGGTATGGTTGTCCAAACAGTTTGATATGAAGGACTTGGGAGAGGTGGGACACATCCTTGGGATCAAGGTTATAAGGGATCGCAGGAAAAGGATGTTGTGCTTATCTCAAGCTTCATACATAGACACGATTATGGAGTGTTTTAGCATGCAGAACTCCAAGAAGGGTTTTCTACCTTTCAGGCATGGAGTTCCTTTATCTAAGGAGATGTATCCAAGATCATCTGAGGAGATAGAGGAGATGAAAGCGGTTCCTTATGCTTCGACAGTAGGAAGTCTCATATATGCGATACTCTATACGAGACCAGATATCTGCTTTGTCGTGGCCATGGTCAGCAGATATCTGAGTAATCCAGGACAGGGACATTGGACTACAGTAAAGCATATATTGAAGTACCTGAGAAGGACTAGGGATTATATGCTAGTTTACCGAGCAGACCAATTACTCCCTATGGGTTACAAGGATTGCGACTTCCAATCAGATAGGGATAACAGTAAGTCTACCTTAGGTTTTGTGTTTACTTTGGGAGGTGGAGCCATTATATGGAGGAGTGTCAAGCAGAAATGTGTGATGGACTCTTCCATGGAAGCTGAGTATGTGGCAGCCTCTGAGGCGACCAAAGAAGTTGTATGGCTCAGGAACTTCCTGATAGACTTGGATGTGATTTCTGGTTTGCCCAGAACTATCACAATTTATTGTGATAATAATGGTGCAGTTGCAAACTCGAAGGAAACACGAGCTCATAAGGCAAGTAAACACATAGAGCACAAGTACTACCTGATACGAGAAAACGTAAAGGAGGTAGAAGTTGTTGTCGCCTAGATTGCATCAGAGGATGACCTGGTAGACCCTTTTCACTAAGGCCCTTCTAGCAAGAGATTTGATAGGCATGTGGAGGGAAGGGGAATCAGATGTATGGCAGTATGTGTAACGCCCGTAAAATTCTAAACTATGCCAAGTAATTATATAGGTTTTAAGGCCATAAAAGGTTTAGAATAAAATAAAATAAATGATGGTTATAGGTAGGATTTGAACCATGAACCTCCTAATAAGGAGGTAGCCTTGACACCACTAGACCCTAGGATAATTTATGGATAAGATATATAAAGAATGTACAAGACAATAGGATGATTCATGGATAAGATATATAAAGAATATACAAAGAATATAGATGGGAAGATGAGGAGTTGGTTCATCCCCTCCCATGAGAGGATGGAGAGTGTTCATTCCCTAGGTATTAAAGGGGAGAATTAAAAAAAGAGAGGAAGTAAAACCCCACTTTCCTTCTTCCTCATCCTTGGCCGAATTCCCCATTTCCCTTCCTCCCTTTTCATCCCAAGCTCTATAATTTTTATAATAATTTTTGTATAGAATTTAATTTCATGTCTAGGAGATTATATATGGAATCTTGGAAAAATGATGATAAAAGAATAAAATGTTGAGTGGTGAGATTTGAACCTTAAACCTCTTGGGGAGAGTTAACTCTTACCATGCATGTGATGACCAAGTGCTCAGCAGTAGCTTACTGTTGGAGAAAGAGGAGAAATGTTAGATGAGTGTGAGGAGGGTGAATGAAGAGGCATGAAAAGAGAAGAGACACTTCTCTTCCTCTCTTTATAAATAGGAGTGAAAGTTCCATTTGGCCACTTCTTCTTCCTTCTTCCTCCTTCCACCGAAACCCTAAGCCTCCTTCCTTGAAGTTTCGGCCAAAGCAAATTAGGGTCCCCCCCCCCTAGTGAGTTAAGCAACGAGAAGGGTTCATCTAAGGGGCTAACCTTCATATAAGGGGTCAAGAGCACCAAGAAGGGTTCTAGGGCAAGATCATTTCTTGTCTCCTCTCCAATCAAGGTCACTCTTATTAAGGGGTAATATAAGTGGTAAGATTCCTTCACTTGCAGTATATTTGTTTTTGTAGATACATGAAAGAATACGAAGCTTATAGCCCCTACATGTTTCGGCCAACCAAGGTTTTTGGGCCTAGGGTTGCATGAAAATGATTCTAAGGATATTTTATAGGTTGTATGCTTCATGTAGGAATTTTTAGGTGACCAAAAATCCAAGCTTATAGCCCCTACATGTTTCGGCCAACCAAGGTGTTTGGGGCTAGGGTTGCATGAAAATGATTCTAAGGATATTTTTATAGATTGTAGGCTTCATGTAGGAATTTTTAGGTGACAAAAATCCAATCTTATTGCCCCTACATGTTTCGGTCAACATTGGTTTTTAGGGTTAGGGTTTCATGAAAACACCCCTTATGAAGTTATATTATGTTGTGTGCCTTCATGTAGAAGTTTATGTAACAAAAATAAAGAAATTGGTAGCCTACATGTTTCGGCCAACATTGGTTTTTAGGGTTAGGGTTTCATGAAAACACCCCTTATGAAGTTATATTATGTTGTGTGCCTTCATGTAGGAGTTTATGTAACAAAAATAAAGAAATTGGTACCCTACAAGTTTCGGCCAACAATGGTTGTAGGGATAGGGTGGCATGAAAACACCCCTTAGGAAATTAGGATATGTTGTATGCCTATGTGACGAATATGTTTATGATTTTTAATATGCCATGAATTATGCCCATGTGATGAATATGTTTATGTTTTTAATATGCCATGAATTATGCCTATGTGATGAATATGTTTATGTTTTTAATATGCCATGAATTATGCCTATTGGATGAATATGTTTATGATTTTCATATGTCATGAATTATGCCTATGTGATGAATATGTTTATGTTTTTAATATGCCATGAATTATGCCTATGTGATGAATATGTTTATGATTTTCATATTTCATGAATTATGCCTATGTGATGAATATGATTATGTTTTTAATATGCCATGAATTATGCCTATGTGATGAATATGTTTATGTTTTTAATATGCCATGAATTATGCCTATGTGATGAATATGTTTATGATTTTCATATGTCATGAATTATGCCTATGTGATGAATATGATTATGTTTTTAATATGCCATGAATTATGCCTATGTGATGAATATGTTTATGATTTTCATATGTCATGAATTATGCCTATGTGATTAATATGTTTATGTTTTTAATATGCCATGAATTATGCCTATGCGATGAATAAGTTTATGATTTTCATATGTCATGAATTATGCATATGTGATTAATATGTTTATGTTTTTAATATGCCATGAATTATGCCTATGTGATGAATATGTTTATGATTTTCATATGTCATGAATTATGCCTATGTGATGAATATGATTATGTTTTTAATATGCCATGAAGTATGCCTATGTGATGAAGAAGTTGATGATTTTATATGCCATGAAATATTCTTATGTGATGAACATGATTATGCTTTAAGACCCCTTTAGGGTACTCTTACGTTATGAATGCATATATGTTATGACATGTCTAAGAGATGCTTCCCTTTCAAGTAGGGATTAAGAGCTCTCCTTATGATAAGATAAGATGGAGATGCTTCCCTTTCAAGTAAGGATTAAGAGCTCTCCTTATGATAAGATAAGATGGAGATGCTTCCCTTTCAAGTAGGGATTAAGAGCTCTCCCTATGATAAGATAAGATGGATATGCTTCCCTTTCAAGTAGTGATTAAGAGCTCTCCTTATGATAAGATAAGATGGAGATGCTTCCCTTTCAAGTAGGGATTAAGAGCTCTCCTTATGATAAGATAAGATGGAGATGCTTCCATTTCAAGTAGAGATTAAGAGCTCTCCTTATGATAAGATAAGATGGAGATGCTTCCCTTTCAAGTAGGGATTAAGAGCTCTCCTTATGACAAGATAAGATGGAGATGCTTCCCTTTCAAGTAGGGATTAAGAGATCTCCTTATGACAAGTTAAGATGGAGATGCTTCCCTTTCAAGTAGGGATTAAGAGCTCTCCTTATGATAAGATAAGATGGAGATGTTTCCCCCTTTCATGTAGGGATTAAGAGCTCTCCTTATGATAAGATAAGATGGAGATGCTACCCTTTCAAGTAGGGATTAAGAGCTTTCCTTATGATAAGATAAGATGGAGATGCTTCCCTTTCAAGTAGGGATTAAGAGCTCTCCTTATGATAAGATAAGATGGAGATGCTTCCCTTTCAAGTAGGGATTAAGAGCTCTCCTTATGATAAGATAAGATGGAGATGCTTCCCTTTGAAGTAGGGATTAAGAGCTCTCCTTATGATAAGATAAGACGGAGATGTTTCCCTTTTTAAGTAGGGATTAAGAGCTCTCCTTATGATAAGAATGATTATGATTATGTCCTTTATGCAAGTTTAGGATTTTATGATATTATGAATGCTTAGGTTCAAGTTTAAGTATGCTTATGATTATGTCCTTGATGCATGTTTAGGATTTATGAAATTATGAATGCTGATGTTCAAGTTTAATAATGCTTATGATTATGTCCCTTATGCATGTTTAGGATTTATGATATTATGAATGCTTATGTTAAAGTTTAAGAATGCTTATGATTATGTCCTTTATGCATGTTTAGGATTTACGATATTATGATTGCTTATGTTCAAGTTTAAGAATGCTTATAATTATGTTCTCGATGCATGTTTAGGATTTATGATATTATGATTGCTTATGTTCAAGTTTAAGAATACTTATGATTATGTCCTTTATGCATGTTTAGGATTTATGATATTACGAATGCTTATGTTCATGTTTAAGAATGCTTATGATTATGACCTTTATGCATGTTAGAATTGAGGATGTTATGAATGCTTATGGTTAAGTTTAAGAATGCTTATGATTATGACCTTTATGCATGTTTAGGTTTGATGATGTCATGTATGCTTATGTAAATTTTATGTCATGCTTATGTTTCATTACGTTAGTATGCTGATGTGTAGAGTTGTTATGCAGTACTTATGTTGTTTATGCTAGTATGCTCATGTTGTCTAATTCTTTGATGAAGTTTGTGGCTTTTGTGAGTAGGCAAGAATCTTACTAAGCTATATGCTTATAGTTTATGTTGTCCATATACTGCAGACGAAGGAAACATGAACTAGAGGAAGTAGTAGGAGGGGCCAAGTGTGTGTGATAGTGGCATGGTGGAGAAAGATCCTATTACTATCTGCTTATATTTATGTGCTCAATGAACAACATAAGACATTGCTTCCGCTTATAAGACTTGTGATTTATTAGTACCATGTTGGATGTTGCTTAGTTATATTACTGTTCAATTACTTAAGAAAGCTTGATATGTTAGAACTCATGAATGAATCTTCATGTTATGCATGTTATAAAATGAGATAAGATATGTTAACATGCTAATTATGAATATGATATGTGATGCATGTATAAAATAAGGTTTAAGCCATGATAATATGTTTAAGTATGTAGATTGTGAAATGATCCATATATGTTATGTAAAAAAAAAACAAAGTAGCGTCGCCCTGAGGGCAGATAAGGGCGGGCGTTACAGGTTGGTATTAGAGCGGGTTCACCTTTCCACTATCGCACATCAAGCCTCTATCCTGCTATTTCCAAGTAAGTAACTTTATACATACCTAAGTTTCTTTTATAATGAAGAATGTCTTCTATTTAGATAGAAATAATACCTCATCATGTTTTAGTAGAATGGAATCACACTTGTGATTTAGATAGAAATAATACCTCATCATGTTTTAGTAGAATGGAATCACACTTGTGATTTAGAGAGAAATAATACCTCATCATGTTTTAGTAGAATGGAATCACACTTGTGATTTAGATAGAAATAATACCTCATCATGGTTTAGTAGAATGGAACCATACTTGTGACTTAGACAGAAATAATACCTCATCATGTTTTAGTAGAATGGAACCATACTTGTGACTTAGATAGTAATGATACCTTACCAAGCTTTATATGATGGAAACATGTTTCTAACCTAGAAATACCACTAGAAAGGATACCTTACCTTGTTCATGATAAGGAATGTTTAGATGTATGTATATGAGTAGAAATTATAATAATACCTTAATTATTTATTTATCACATAGATAACATGGATGGGAGACGTAGTAATAGAGGGAAGGAATCAGCACCCCCACCAGATTTGATGCATGTGGTTACCGAGCTACAACGTCAAGTCACAGAACAACAACAAGTAATGAATGCTTTAATGAACCAGCAAGGAAACCAGTAGTTAGAAATAAAGCAAGGTTAGTCGCCAAGGGTTTTAGTCAAGTCGAAGGATTAGATTACGATGAAACCTATGCCCCCGTAGCAAGACTAGAATCCATCTGAATGTTGTTAGCCTACGCTGCACATCGAGGATTTAAGTTATGTCAAATGGATGTCAAGTCAGCATTTTTAAATGGACTTATTAAAGAAGAGGTGTACGCTAGCCAACCCCCAGGATTCGAAAGCCTAGATAAACCTGACCGAAGATGGCTTTCCGAACAAGATATGGACATTATGAGTTCGTAGTTACGCCTTTCGGAGTGACAAATGCACCTGCGAGGTTTATGGATCTGATGAATCGGGTCTTCTCGGCATCTCTCGACAAATTTGTGATCGTCTTCATCGACGATATAATGATATAATCGAGAACCCAAGAAGAGCACGCCGAACACCTGAATACGGTGTTGCAGATTCTTCAGAAAAAGCAGCTGTATGCAAAATTCTCCAAATGTGAATTCTGGCAATCAAGTATCGTACTCAATGGAACAACTAGCTCAGTTGTATGTTGAGGAGGTGATCAGATTGCATAGAGTCCATAAGACCATGTGATCGAGCCACAAACGGTACTAGTTCAAGAAGATTTAAGTTATGAAAGTCAACCTATTCCAATAATAGATCGAGAAATCAAGAAATAGAGGACCAAAGAAGTACCCTTAGTGAAAGTCATATGGCAAAATCAAAAGTTTGAAGAAGCAACTTAGGAACGCGAGGATGACATGAAATAAAAGTATCCGGAGTTGTTCTAAGTTTCGAGGACAAAACTTTTATAGGTATGAAGGATTGTAACGCTCGTAAAATTCTAAACTATGCCAAGTAATTATATAGGTTTTAAGGCCATAAAAGGTTTAGAATAAAATAAAATAAACGATGGTTATAGGTAGGATTTGAACCATGAACCTCCTAATAGGGAGGTAGCCTTGACACCACTAGACCCTAGGATAATTTATGGATAAGATATATAAAGAATGTACAAGACCATAGGATGATTCATGAATAAGATATATAAAGAATATACAAAGAATATAGATGGGAAGATGAGGAGTTGGTTCATCCCCTCCCATGAGAGGATGGAGAGTGTTCATTCCCTAGGTATTAAAGGGGAGAATTAAGAAAAGAGAGGAAGTAAAACCCCACTTTCCTTCTTCCTCATCCTTGGCCGAATTCCGCATTTCCCTTCCTCCCTTTTCATCCCAAGCTCTAGAAATTTTATAATAATTTTTGTATAGAATTTAATTTCATGTCTAGGAGATTATATATGGAATCTTGGAAAAATGATGATAAAAGAATAAAAAGTGGAGAGGTGAGGTTTGAACCTTAAACCTCTTGGAGAGAGTTAACTCTTACCATGCATGTGATGACCAAGTGCTCAGCAGTAGCTTTCTGTTGGAGAAAGAGGAGAAATGTTAGATGAGTGTGAGGAGGGTGAATGAAGAGGCATGAAAAGAGAAGAGACACTTCTCTTCCTCTCTTTATAAATAGGAGTGAAAGTTCCATTTGGCCACTTCTTCTTCCTTCTTCCTCCTTCCACCGAAATCCTAAGCCTCCTTCCTTGAAGTTTCGGCAAAAGCAAATTAGGGTTGCCCCCCCCCCTAGTGAGTTAAGAAACGAGAAGGGTTCATCTAAGGGGATAACCTTCATCTAAGGGGTCAAGAGCACCAAGAAGGGTTCTAGGGCAAGATCATTTCTTGTCTCCTCTCCAATCAAGGTCTCTCTTATTAAAAGGTAATATAAGTGAATGATTCCCTCACCTGCAGTATATTTGTTTTTGTAGATACATGAAAGAATATGAAGCTTATAGCCCCTACATGTTTCGGCCAACCAAGGTTTTTGGGGCTAGGGTTGCATGAAAATGATTCTAAGGATATTTTATAGGTTGTATGCTTCATGTAGGAATTTTTAGGTGACCAAAAATCCAAGCTTATACCCCCTACATGTTTCGGTCAACCAAGGTTTTTGGGGCTAGGGTTGCATGAATATGATTCTAAGGATATTTTTATAGATTGTATGCTTCATGTAGGAATTTTTAGGTGACAAAAATCCAAGCTTATTGCCCCTACATGTTTCGGCCAACATTGGTTTTTAGGGTTAGGGTTTCATGAAAACACCACTTATGAAGTTATATTATGTTGTGTGCCTTCATGTAGGAGTTTATGTAACAAAAATAAAGAAATTGGAACCCTACATGTTTCGGCCAACATTGGTTTTTAGGGTTAGGGTTTCAAGAAAACACCCCTTCTGAAGTTATATTATGTTGTGTGCCTTCATGTAGGAGCTTATGTAACAAAAATAAAGAAATTGGTACCCTACAAGTTTCGGCCAACAATAGTTGTAGGGCTTGGGTGGCATGAAAACACCCCTTAGGAAATTAGGATATGTTGTATGCCTATGTGATGAATATGTTTATGATTTTTAATATGCCATGAATTATGCCCATGTGATGAACATGTTTATGATTTTCATATGTCATGAATTATGCCTATGTGATGAATATGTTTATGTTTTTAATATGTCATGAAATATGCCTATGTGATGAATATGTTTATGTTTTTAATATGCCATGAATTATGCCTATGCGATGAATATGTTTATGATTTTCATATGTCATGAATTATGCCTATGTGATGAATATGTTTTTATTTTTAATACGCCATGAATTATGCCTATGTGATAAATATGTTTATGATTTTCATATGTCATGAATTATGCCTATGTGATGAATATGATTATGTTTTTAGTATGCCATGAATTATTCCTATGTGATGAATATGTTTATGTTTTTAATATGCCATGAATTATGCCTATGTGATGAATATGTTTATGATTTTCATATGTCATGAATTATGCCTATGTGATGAATATGATTATGTTTTTAATATGCCATGAATTATGCCTATGTGATGAATATGTTTATGATTTTCATATGTCATGAATTATGCCTATGTGATGAATATGTTTATGTTTTTAATATGTCATGAATTATGCCTATGCGATGAATATGTTTATGATTTTCATATGTCATGAATTATGCCTATGTGATGAATATGTTTATGTTTTTAATATGCCATGAATTATGCCTATGTGATGAATATGTTTATGATTTTCATATGTCATAAATTATGTCTATGTGATGAATATGATTATGTTTTTAATATGCCATGAAGTATGCCTATGTGATGAAAAAGTTGATGATTTTATATGCCATGAAATATGCTTATGTGATGAACATGATTATGCTTTAAGACCCCTTTAGGGTACTCTTACGTTATGAATGCATATATGTTATGACATGTCTAAGAGATGCTTTCCTTTCAAGTAGGGATTAAGAGCTCTCCTTATGATAAGATAAGATGGAGATGCTTCCCTTTCAAGTAGGGATTAAGAGCTCCTCTTATGATAAGATAAGATGGAGATGCTTCCCTTTCAAGTAGGAATTAAGAGCTCTCCCTATGATAAGATAAGATGGAGATGCTTCCCTTTCAAGTAGGGATTAAGAGCTCTCCTTACGATAAGATAAGATCGAGATGCTTCCCTTTCAAGTAGGGATTAAGAGCTCTCCTTATGATAAGATAAGATGGAGATGCTTCCCTTTCAAGTAGGGATTAAGAGCTCTCCTTATGACAAGATAAGATGGAGATGCTTCCCTTTCAAGTAGGGATTAAGAGCTCTCCTTATGACAAGATAAGATGGAGATGCTTCCCTTTCAAGTAGGGATTAAGAGCTCTCCTTATGATAAGATAAGATGGAGATGCTTCCCTTTCAAGTAGGGATTAAGAGCTCTCCTTATGATAAGATAAGATGGAGATACTTCCCTTTTTAAGTAGGGATTAAGAGCTCTCCTTATGATAAGATAAGATGGAGATGCTTCCTTTTCAAGTAGGGATTAAGAGCTCTCCTTATGATAAGATAAGATGGAGATGCTTCCCTTTCAAGTAGGGATTAAGAGCTCTCCTTATGATAAGATAAGACGGAGATGCTTCCCTTTTTAAGTAGGGATTAAGAGCTCTCCTTATGATAAGAATGCTTATGATTATGTCCTTTATGCATGTTTATGATTTTATGATATTATGAATGCTTAGGTTCAAGTTTATGAATGCTTATGATTATGTCCTTGATGCATGTTTAGGATTTATGAAATTATGAATGCTGATGTTCAAGTTTAAGAATGCTTATGATTATGTCCCTTATGCATGTTTAGGATTTTTGATATTATGAATGCTTATGTTCAAGTTTAAGAATGCTTATGATTATGTCTTTTATGCATGTTTAGGATTTACGATTTTATGATTGCTTATGTTCAAGTTTAAGAATGCTTATGATTATGTTCTTGATGCATGTTTAGGATTTAAGATATTATGATTGCTTATGTTCAAGTTTAAGAATGCTTATGATTATGTCCTTTATGCATGTTTAGGATTTATGATATTACGAATGCTTATGTTCAAGTTTAAGAATGCTTATGATTATGACCTTTATGCATGTTAGAATTGAGGATGTTATGAATGCTTATGGTTAATTTTAAGAATGCTTATGATTATGACCTTTATGCTTGTTTAGGTTTGATGATGTCATGTATGCTTATGTAAATTTTATGCCATGCTTATGTTTCATTACGTTAGTATGCTGATGTGTAGAGTTGTTATGCACTACTTATGTTGTTTATGCTAGTATGCTCATGTTGTCTAATTTTTTGATGAAGTTTGTGGCTTTTGTGAGTAGGCAAGAATCTTACTAAGCTATATGCTTATAGTTTATGTTGTCCATATACTGCAGACGAAGGAAACATGAACTAGAGGAAGTAGCAGGAGGGGCCAAGTGTGTGTGATAGTGGCATGGTGGAGAAAGACCCTATTACTATCTGCTTATATTTATGTGCTCAATGAACAACATAAGACATTGCTTCCGCTTATAAGACTTGTGATTTATTAGTACCATGTTGGATGTTGCTTAGTTATATTACTGTTCAATTACTTAAGAAAGCTTGATATGTTAGAACTCATGAATGAATCTTCATGTTATGCATGTTATAAAATGAGATAAGATATGTTAACATGCTAATTATGAATATGATATGTGATGCATGTATAAAAGAAGGTTTAAGCCATGATAACATGTTTAAGTATGTAGATTGTGAAATGATCCGTATATGTTATGTTAAAAAAAAAAAGTAGCGTCACCCTGAGGGCAGATAAGGGCGGGCGTTACAGTATGAGGATAGCATAATATTTTAGTATAAGTGGGAGATTGTAGGGATGTATACTGAAATGTCTATCTTTTGTATGAACATCTTTATTTTGAAATAAGAATCACATGATCATTGTTTGCATATTTTTATGGTTATGCAATATTGTCCAATACTTTACATTGTAGATAACATGGTGTGTGGTGTCACACAGGAGATCATGTCATCGGCCCCTTGAAAAGTATAAGTAAAGGCTCACAACCGAGATGACTTTGGACAAACAATCGGAATGGTTGTAGTGTGATTTGATATTGGTTTGTCTTGACCATAGAATCACACTAGTGCACTTTGTGTGTATTGAGCAGGACCGACTTAGAGTTTATTCGATTTATTGCTGACTACATAATCGAATCGGACCTCTGATATTTATTTAGTACATGGTCTTAATCCCTATATAATAACGGGAACATATACTTAGTACTCATCTCTTTGATTTACCAATTGGCGAGATTTATAGATTAAATCGATAGGCTCGGTAAGTTGGGAGATGATATTATTTATATGGTGTGTCATTGATTATAGGAGGAAACCGTGTCCTATATATTAGGATGATGATGTCCCCTTGAGGAGCTCATAAGGTTCATTATGTAAACCCTGCAGGTGGACTTGGTTCGGCATGATGAAAAGGTTGAGTGGTACTACTCAAGGAGTTAGATGTTGATTAATTAATGGTCAGTAAATTAATTAATCGACGGACATTCGAGATCTTAAACACGGGGAGAAAATGTACAAATAATATATGGAGCTCATATTATCATATGGGGGTTGGTGAGGTAGATCAATGATGATCCTTTAGTGGTTTGGATCATCATTAGTGGATCGGACTTTATGTGGGCTTGATCCATGGGTGGCCAAGATCCAACTCCTCCTCATGGTCCCTAATGTATCCTATTAACACCTCATGAAGCTTAGATCCAATTGATGAAAACAAAACTCTAGATCCAAAGGTAGAGATTAAATCTCTAGATCCGACGGTTGAGATTAAATCCCTAGAACCAATGGAGGAGATTATATCATGGCTTGAGCCCAACTCTATAAATAGAGATCATGAAGTGGACGGTAAGATGATGATGGCATAAGGGGATTAGGGTTTGCTTCCTTTGGAGGCTAAGAATCCTAGTTGGTTTAGGATTAGGTTTGGGTGGCTAGGGTTTTGGGAGCTTATGGGTGGGCGACAACAAGTGGAGGAGTTTTTCATCTTCTTCCTAAGGTGTGGCCGATTTCTCCCATCTTCCCTCTACCTTGGCTTGTGCTCATCCTAACCTTCTCCCCCACTTCCATGGCCGGCCATAAGGAGAGCAAGGATTAGGGTTTGGAGGCTTAGGGTTTAGGAGGCTTTGGTGGCACAAAATAAGGAAGGAGTTTGTTTTCTTCTTCCTATACTTTGGTAGCTGGCGCCCACAGCCCTATCCCAGCACTTGGCCAGCATCCAAAGACCCCTTCTCCTTCTCCTTAAGTGGTGGAAACAAGATATAGGGCTTTCCCTTGGTGTCTTGGCCGGTTTCCACCATTATCTCCTTCTCCTTGTTGGCCGACAACAAGCATTCTCCTTGTTGCTTTTTGGTTGGCTAGAGGAAGGAGAAGAGCTTTGTTTCTATTCTTCCTTTTGCTTTGGAAGAGCAAGGAAGGAAGATTTGCGATCTAGGAGCTTCGACTTTTTGTAGAGCGTCGCCCACACGACATCCGAAAGGAGTAAGGTCATACATTAGAAGATCGAGAGGTATATCGATTCTCTAATTTTTATATGTTACATCTTTGTATTTGTTTTCCAATTATGAGCATGATATAAATCAATATATGGCTAAATAATACTTGGATCCCGAGCATAAACACAAAAATCAGTGATCCAGATATCGTCTATTCCGCGGCTACTCGTAGAATAGAGGTTGGTCACTTGAACAACTTGTTTGTTCAAGTGACCTCTCTAAACGAATAGCACGATGATGGCATGGTTGTTTGTGCAATCTCTTTTGTCTAGGATTAAATTTTAATCCGGGGACATCGAAGGGATCGCCATGATCAAACGACCGAGGTGAAGTGGGAAGCGAAGTTTCCCCTCACGGACTCGATAAGCTAAAACCATTAAATTGGTATGAGAGCTCTCGGGGCAAAACCCTTCACGACCTTCGCCTTGTCGACTTCGATACCGTTCCCGGATATCTTATGTCCTTGAACTATCCCTTCAGTTACCATGAAGTGACATTTTACCAATTCAGAATCAAGCTATTCTCCTCACACCTTTGCAAAACACTTTATAGATTCTTTAGACATGTATCAAAACTCGTAGACTGAAAAATCATCCATGAATACTTCTATAATCTGTTCAATCACATCTGAAAAGATAGTTGTCATAACGCTGGAAAGTGGTTGGGGCATTACACAGGCCAAAGGGCATTCGTCTGTATGCGAAGGTTCCATATGGTCAGGTGAAGGTGGTCTTATCTTGGTCATTAGGGTGGATTGGGATTTGAAAAAACCTTGAGTATCAAGGTAGCAAAAATAGGAATGTTTAGCGAGGCGTTCTAGCATTTGATCGATAAACGGAAGTGAAAAATGATTCTCTCTTCTTGGTTTTTTTAGTTTACGATAATCTATGCACATTCTCCACCCCATTACCGTTCGAACAGGGATCGACTCACTCTCTTCTTTTTTGACTACTATATGAAGGGTTTTGCTTATCGATTCCGTGAGGGGAAACTTCGCTTCCCACTACACCTTGGTTGTTTGTTCATGGCGATCCCATCGTTGTCCCCGGATTAAAAAATTTAATCCTAGACAAAAGGGATTGCTCAAACAACCAAGTCATCGTCGTGTTATTCATTTAGAGAGGTCACTTGAACAAACTCGTTGTTCAAGCGACCATCCTCTATTCTACAAGTAGCTGCGGAATAGACGATGTCCGGAACGCCGGCTTTTGTGTTTATGTTCGGGATCCAAGTATTATTTAGCCACAAACAGATTTATATCATGCTCATAATTGGAAAAACAAATACAAGCAAGTAACAAAAGAGAATAGAGAATAGGTATACCTCTCGATCTTCTAATATATGTCCTTCCTCCTTTTGGACGTCGTGTGGGTGACGATCTACCAAAAGTTGAAGGTCCTAGATCGCCAATCTTCCTTCCTTGCTGGTTCCGATCAAGAGGAAGAATAGAAATAAGGTTCTTCTTCTTCCTTTAGCCAACCAACAAGCAACAAGGGGAATCCTTGCCACCGGCCAACTAGGAGGAGGAGATGATGATGGAAACCGACCAAGACACCAAGGGAAAGCCCTAAGTCTTGTTTCCACCACTCAAGGAGAAGGAGAAGAGGGTGTTTGGACGCCGGCCAAGGGCTGGAAAGAAGGTTGTGCACGCCGGCCACCAAGGGAGAGGAAGAAGAAAAGAAACTACTTCCTTATTTGGTGCCGCCCAAGCCTCCAAAACCCTAAGCCTCAAAACCCTAATCCTTACTCTCCTAATTGCCGGCCATGGAAGAGGGGAAGATGAATAGGATGAGCACCGGCCAAGGTAGAGGGAAGAAGGAAGGAACCGGCCAAACCTTAATCCTTACTCTCCTAATTGCCGGCCATGGAAGAGGGGAAGATAAAGAGGATGAGCACCGACCAAGGTAGAGGGAAGAAGGAAGGAACCGACCAAACCTTAGGAAGAAGAAGAAAAAGCCTCCTCCACTTGTTGCCGCCCACCCCTAGCTCCCAAACCCTAGCCGCCCACTCCTAGTCCTACCCTAATTAGGATTGCTAGCCACCCAAGGAAAGAAAACCCTAATCCTCTAAAGCAATCATCAAGTTGTCGTCCACTTTTAATCTCTATTTATAGAGTTGGGCTCAAGCCATGATTTAATCTCCTCCATTGGTTCTAGGGATTTAATCTCAACCGTCGGATCTAGAGATTTAATCTCAACTGTCGGATCTAGAGATTTAATCTCTACCTTTAGATCTAGAGTTTTGTTTCTATCCATTGGATCTAAGCTTCATGAGGTGTTAATAGGTTAAATTAGGGACCATGAGGAGGAGTTGGATCTTGGCCACCCATGGATCAAGCCCACATAAAGTCCGATCCATTAATGATAATCCAATCCACTAAAGGATTATCATTGATCTACCTCACCAACCCCCATAAGTTAATATGGGCTCCATATATTATTTGTACATTTTCTCCCCCTGTTTAAGATCTCGAATGTCCGTCGATTAATTAATTTATTGACCATTAATTAATCGACATCTAACTCCATGAGTAGTACCACTCAACCTTTTCATTATGTCGGACCAAGTCCACCTGCATGATTTACATGATGAACCTTATGAGCTCCTCAAGGGGACATCATCATCCTAATATATAGGACACGGTTTCCTCCTATAATCAACGGTACACCATATAAATAATATCATCTCCCAACTTACCGAGCCTATCGATTTAATCTATAAATCTCGCCTATTGGTAAATCAAATAGATGAATACTAAGTATATGTACCCGTTATTATATCGGGATTAAGAGCATGTAGAAAATAATATCTAAGGTCCGATTCGATTATGTAGTCAACAATAAATCAAATCACCTCTAAGTCGGTCCTGCTCAATACACACAAAGTGCACTAGTGTGATTCTATGGTCAAGACAAACCAATACCAAATCACACTACAACCATTCTGATGGTTTGTCCAAAGTCATCTCGGTTGTGAGCCTTCACTTATACTTTACAAGGAGCCGATAATATGATCTCCCGTGTGACACCACACAACATGTTATCTACAATGTATGTATTAGATAATATTGCATAACCATAAAATTATGCAAACAATAATCATGTGATTCTTATTTCAAAATAAAGATGTTCATACAAAAGATAGACTTTTCAGTATACATCCCTACAATCTCCCACTTATACTAAAAGTCTATGCTGTCCTTCTACTGCCATACATCTGATTCCCCTTCCCTCCACTTGCCTATCAAAGCTCTCGCTAGAAGGGCCTTAGTGAAAAGGGTCTACCTGGTCATCCTCTGATGCAATCTAGGCGACAACAACTTCTACCTCCTTTACGATTTCTCGTATCAGGTGATACTTGCGCTCTATGTATTTACTCACCTTATGGGCTCGTGGTTCCTTCGATTTTGCAACTGCACCATTATTATCACAGTAAATTGTGATAGTTCTTGGAAAATCAGGAATCATATCCAAGTCCATCAGGAAGTTCCTGAGCCACACAACTTCTTTGGCCGCCTTAGAGGCTGCTACATACTTAGCTTCCATGGTAGAGTCCGCCACGCATTTCTGCTTGACACTCCTCCATACAATGGCTCCACCTCCCAAAGTAAACACAAAACCTGAGGTAGACTTACTGTTATCCCTATCAGATTGGAAGTCGAAATCTGTGTAACCCACAGGGAGTAATTTGTCTGCATGGTAAACTAGCATATAATCCCTAGTCCTTCTTAGGTACTTCAATATATGCTTTACCGCAGTCAAATGTCCCTGTGATGGATTACTCTGATATCTGCTGACCATGCCCACGGCAAAGCAGATATCTGGTCTCGTGCATAACATCACATACATGAGGCTTCCTACTGCCAAAGCATAAAGAACCACCACCATCTTCTTTATCTCCTCAAATGATCTTGGACACATCTCCTTAGATAAAGGAACTCCATGCCTAAAAGGTAGAAAACCCTTCTTGGAGTTTTGCATGCTAAAACGATCCAGAATCGTGTCTATGTATGAAGCTTGGGATAAGCACAACATCCTTTTCCTGCGATCTCTTATAACCTTGATCCCAAGGATGTGCCCCACCTCTCCCAAGTCCTTCATATCAAACTGTTTGGACAACCATACCCTTACGTTTGATAACACCTTGATATTGTTGCCAATCAGCAAAATGTCATCTACGTATAGTACAAGAAATACCACTACGTTTCCATCACATCTCTTGTATACACAAGACTCATCCAAACTTTGAATAAATCCATAAGACTGGATTACCTTATCAAAGCGGATGTTCTAAGACCTCGAAGCTTGCTTCAATCCATAAATGGACCGATTAAGCTTACATACAATATGCTCTTTACCCTTCGCAATGAATCCCTCTGGATGCTTCATATAGATGTTTTCCTCAAGACTTCCATTAAGGAAAGCTGTCTTGACATCCATCTGACACACCTCATAATCCATATGAGCTGCTATGGATAAGAGAATCCAGATAGACTTAAGCATGGCTACCGGCGAAAAGGTCTCCTCATAATCGATACCCTCTTTCTGAGTATACCCCTTCGCAACAAGCCTCGCTTTGAAGGTCTCAACCTTCCTATCTATTCCTCTCTTTCTCTTGTAGATCCACTTGCATCCAATGGGTTTTACACCATCGGGTCGTTCTACTAGCTCCCATACCTGATTTGAATTCATAGATTCAATCTCAGCATTCATTGCACTTTGCGAAGATACTGCATTTTTATCTTGGATTGCCTAGTCATATGTCAAGGGATCAGGTTCATGTTCGCCAAGGACCAAATCAAAAGATTCTCCCAAGAACATGAATCTATCAGGCTGTCCCACAACCCTCCCACTACGACAAGGTATCACCTGTGTATCCTCTATTACATGCGGTGCAGTGACATGTGGTATATCCTCTTGTACCGGTGGTACTAAAGAAGTGACTTCCCCTTTTAATTCCTCCAGAACAATTTTACTCTTGGGGTTGTGGCTCATCACATAGTCTTCCTCTAGAAATCTGGCGTTCGTGCTAACGATCACCCTCTGATCTCTCGGACTATAAAACAAACCACCCTTCGTTCCTCTAGGATACCCAACGAACATGCATACTTCTGTACGAGGTTGCAACTTACCAGTATCTGCCTTTAGCACATGTGTTGGACTCCCCAATATTCGAATATGTCTTAGACTAGGCTTTCACCCAGTCCACAATTCTATGGGAGTAGAAGGCACTAATTTATAAGGAACCAAGTTCAAAATGTACACCATCGTATCTAGAGCATATCCCCAGAACGAATCTTGCAACTCAAAATAACTCATCATCGATCTAACCATCTCCATAAGAGTCCTATTCCTTCGCTCTGCTACACCGTTCTGCTGGGGTGTGTCAGGTGCAATCAATTGAGATTGAATCCCAGCCTCTGATAAGTAGTTCCTAAACTCTCCCAAGAGGTATTCGCCACCACGAGCAAATCGTAGTGTCATCCATATCTTGAATAATCGTCTATGAAAAAGATGAAATATTCAAAACCATCTCTAGCCTGGATAGACATAGGACCACACAAATCAGAATGAACCAATTCTAACACATTTTTGGCTCTATACCCCTTTGCCTTAAAAGGCCTCTTGGTCATTTTACCCTCCAAGCAAGATTCGCAGGTCGGGAAATCTTCCACCACTAATAAACCCAAAAGTCCAACATTTATCAACCTTTGAATTCTGCTTAGGTTAATATGACCAAGCCTAAGATGCCAAAGATATGTTTGGTTCATCTTCAAAGGTTCTTTTCTCTCATTGGAATTAGAAGATGAGTTATTAACTTTTATTTGCATCGTGGGAGCTTTTGGTTCAAGTGTCTACAAATTTCCTATCAATGTACCTGAACAGATAATGTCCCTATTCCTTTTTATAACAACTCTGTCATAAAAAAAATAGAATATCCATCCATAAACAATTTAGAAACTGAAATTAAATTCTTTCTAAATAAAGGTACATAAAGGGAATTTTCCAGAACCAAAGTTTTATTTTTCTCAAAAGATAAATAAAACTTCTCCCACTACAATAGTCGCCACCATTATGGCATTGCCCAATTAAACGGTAATCTCTCCCTCAACTCGTCATTGGGTTTTTTGGAACCCCTGCAAAGTATTGCAGACATGATCAGAGGCTCTCGTATCTACACACCAGGTGCCGGTATATAACACCGCTAATCACGTTTCAACGACTAGACCAAAGGATATACCTTTGTTCTGTTTGAGACAGTCCTTCTTCCAATGCCCATCCTGCTTGCAAGTGAAGTACTTGCCTTTCGGCTTCTTCACTCCTCCCTGAGATCCTCCCACCACCTTTGCTCCAGCATATTTCTTTTTCTTCTTGCCTTTCGGCTTAGAAGTAGAAACCTTCTGAGCAACCATGGCCTGAGCCTGAGCAAGCCTTTCTGTTGATTGGAGAATGATATTGACCTGGGTTTCCCCATCGATCTCAGCTCCAAGGACTTCCAGCTCATTCGTAGGCTTAGGAGGACCCTCTTCGAAGAGTACATATTTGTACTCCTCAACAGTTAAGACAATATCTAGATTCTTTTCTAATCAATATCATTTGGGTACAGTAAGTTTATTTTTCTTTAGTATCATAACAAGTGGACTGAAAGTCATTTTGAAAATCCTAAGAATCACATAGATCATTACTTTGGATTTTAAAAATTATTGATTCCTCAAACAATAAAATTTTAAAATCAACCAACACCTCAAAACACCGAGAATATCGTATGCCACGATAGTGTGGACGTATACGAATTCTACATATGTATGAGGAGGTTTTACCCATTAATTTTACTATCTTGTCAAACTAACTTTTTGATAAGTAAAATTAATAGTTGGTTTCTTTTTGGCCCTACAAATAAAAGCAGTGACTCCGATGGGGAGGATACTTATATTTGTATCTAAGTGATCACCATTACTTGGTACCAAGGTAATTATCTCGGGTTATGTGCCTTACGATGGGGAAGTACACACGCTCCTTAATAATTTCCTATAACCATATTCGACCTTGTGATCCGCAAACAAACTCATCCGATGGGGAGGAAGGCACTCAGAGCTGACACGCAAGTTTGCTTGCATCACATGTCAAATCGTAATGGAGGCCATGGGAATTTATAAAAATATCCTTCTCCCACTTAGTAATTTGAAAATGAGGAATTTTCTAGCCTACGACATGCATATCAAACAATAAGCAATAAATATGAAAAATAAAATTTTCCAACTATTATGGCCTTTGTCTTCAATATGTCTCACGTCGCATCGCCATCTCGTCCACTCCTTTTACGCCATGTACGAGCCATCTGGAGATCTGAGCCGAGACTAAAACCTATTTTAATTTACATTCATCGATCCTATACTCCATGAGGGAGTGTACATGAAATCTAGATCGAAAGTAAAATAAAATAAAGAGTGGTTAAACAATGTCGTATCTAATTTACAAAAAAAAAATTAAATACTAGCCTCGTCAAACCTGAGGATTCAAAAAAATAAACATTTACACACATACAATCACATACACACATATGGCCATAATAGTCGGATCTTATGCCTGCAACCAAAGAGTTAAACTACGCATATCCTACTATTATCCGTACCATATAATATATGAATAGTGCATAAAAATTAATCGAATCCTAAACACACAAAATCGGAAACCTTTGCTCTGATACCAATTGAAGGGTTTTGCTTATCGAGTCCGTGAGGGGAAACTTCGCTTACCACTACACCTTGGTTGTTTGTTCATGGCGATCCCATCGATGTCCTTGGATTAAAAAATTTAATCCTAGACAAAAGAGATTGCTCAAACAATCAAGTCATCATCGTGCTATTTGTTTAGAGAGGTCACTTGAACAAACTCGTTGTTTAAGCGACCATTCTCTATTCTACGAGTAGCTGCGAAATAGACGATGTCCGGATCGGCGGCTTTTGTATTTATGTTTGGGATCCAAGTATTATTTAGCCACAAACAGATTTATATCATGCTCAAAATTGGAAAAACAAATACAAGCAAGTAACAAAAGAGAATAGTGAATAGGTATACCTCTCGATCTTCTAATGTATGTCCTTCCTCCTTTTGGACGTCGTGTGGGCGACGATCTACCAAAGTTGAAGCTCCTCGATCGCCAATCATCCTTCCTTGGTCGTTCCGAGCAAGAGGAAGAATAGAAACAAGGTTCTTATCCTTCCTTTAGCCAACCAACAAGCAACAAGGGGAATCCTTGCCGCCGGCCAACTAGGAGGAGGAGATGATGATGGAAACCGACCAAGACACCAAGGGAAAGCCCTAAGCCTTGTTTCCACCACACAAGGAGAAGGAGAAGAGGGGGTTTGGACGCCGGCTAAGGGCTATAAAGAAGGTTGTGGGCATCGGCCACCAAGGGAGAGGAAGAAGAAAAGAAACTACTTCCTTATTTGGTGCCGCCCAAGCCTCCAAAACCCTAAGGCTCCAAACTGTTGGAGATCGAAACGGCCGGCTAGAGGGGGGGGTGAATAGCCCTCAATCGTTTGGTGGCGGAATTCGCTCGTTCTCGTTGCGTTGCTTGTCTACGATTGTTGTTAGCGCAGCGGAATAACAATAATAATGAAACTAACAACAATACACAATCACACAACACAAGATATACGTGGTTCGGAACCAAATGGTTCCTACTCCACGGGCGAGCTCACCGAGCTCTAGTTATGCGCACGACACTAACTAAACTCCTTCTCGACTACACGTCGGAGGTGGAGAAACCTCTCACAAGCAATTACAACAGTAATAAACAATACAAACAAGAATACAAATACAATACAAAAGAAACACTTTTCACCGATTGCTTTTGATCACTTGTTTGTTGCTTGCTTTGATTGGCTCTTGAAGGACTGGAATGTAGCAGCAATTCCCCTCTAATAGTTCCACAAAAACCATGGCAAAAACCTCCATCTTGAGCTCCTTTTATAACCTGCATCGAGCTATTTTCGCGCCTAGCAGTCGTCTGCCAAAAGGCCCTAGTCGACTGCCCCTGTAGCCGTTGTCTCACAATGGCCAGATCCACGTCAGACAGGTTCCAACAGATCACCTACTAGTCGACTGATGATGCCCAATCCGATCAGACCTAGTAGTCGATCGCGCCTACGGCCACGGAGCGCTTGCGGCTTGCGACATCCCATCATCACGACCGCCATCCTCGACAAGCCGATTGTCGCCGACATCACGATCGCACCATGGCGATCGCTAAGCACAAAACCCTAACCTTACACCAGTCGAACCCTAGTTGACTTGGATCAGTTGAATCGGCACCTATGCCAGTCGACTGATGTTGGGAAAAACCTCAAACACCAAGTTTTTTGAGCATCCGACCATCGGGTAAACCCTCAAACATCAAGTTTGAGCCTCCGACACTCAGTCTTAACCACTTGGCCAAGTCCACCTTATCCCTCATGGAGTTCCCCACCGAAGCTCTCTTCCCTCGGCCTACGTCCCTCGGATGCACCAAGCGCACGGCTTCGCAACGCCATCCTTCACGTTTCTTGCCCTCGAAGTATGCTTCCCTTTGGGATCACTCCATTCGCTCTCCGTCCGGCGGTCCCTCGGATGCACCAAGCGCATGGCTTTGTAATGCCATTCTTCACCGACTCAAGGACCCCGAGCCTAGTGAACTTACCAAGTCCTCAAGACTTCTCAAATGCACCAAGCGCACAACTTCGCAATGCATTTCTCACCAAGCACCAAGCGCACGGCTTCACAATGCTTTGGACTTTCCCATGCCAAGGCTTCCCCCTTGGACTTCCACACCAAGCTCCATTCTTGGATTTTCCATGCCAACCCCATGTTGGACTTTCCCATGATAATCCCATGTCATGAGTTTTGTCTATCATCAAAATACTATCAAGGTACTGCTCGAGTCAAACTCGAGTCATCCTGGGCCGATTGCACCAACAATCTCCCCCTTTTTGATGATTGACAAAACTGCCATCTCAAGTTTACCAATCCTCCCATATTGGCAATTCTCATATCACAATGAGAATTCCAACGAACCCTAATTGGTAACTTCTCTCCCTTTTTGACATTACATCAAAAAGGTCCTCCCCAAGGGTATGAATGTCTCATATCCCAATGAGATCTTACAATCTCTCCCTTGGAGGAACACATGCCTACAATCTTTCTAGTGATTCCATATCACTTAAAGAGAGGCAACCCAATTTTCCTCCCATGAGGAAATACACATCCATCTTCCCATGATGGATACCTCCCCCTAGAGGCTTGCTCCCCCTTAACCATTGCACCAACAATGTCTTTGGAGAGTCCCTAAGCCAATAGGAACATTTAACCAGTCAAAATTAAGGCAAAGTTCAACAATGAACTCTCTTCCACCTTAAAATTGATACTCTCCCTAAACACCTCTCCTAATCCATGTCCAATGGATTTCCACCCTTTCTAATGCTCTCCCAAGCATATCCTAGGGTTAGGAGTGGTTAGGGGACCTTAACCTAGCTGAATATGGGCCTAACCAAAAATCGATGTTGCCACCCTCAACGATCATTGCGATCCATGGCGATCATTATCTTCATTGCAGTTTTTCAGTTTCAGAAATGGATTTTCAAAATCCATAAGTAAATATACGTAATTTTAAAAATCTTGAAAAGTCATACGTATAATACTTATCATAAACACTATGGGTGAAAAATATTGGAAAATTATTTTACCCACTAAATTAGGAGATTGATACAAAGTTGAAAAGTTTAGAAAAGCTTCAATAAAGAGCCCTCTTTGTATCATCCCATTCAATGGTGATAGCTATCAAAATATAGGCTTCACCAAGTTTTTTCAAAATGTTTTCAAAATGTTTTTTCAAACCTTTATTTTCTTTTTCCTAAACATCTCATCAATATCTAGATGTGTAAAACACATACAAGTCAAAAATTTTGTGAGATGTGGGTTTTGTTTTGTTTATGTTCTCATGTATATTTCTAGGCAACATTAATTTGATTCCCTTCAAGTTGTGCCATAGTCCTTAACTCCATTTTAAACTATGCATGATATGATTATAGCATAAATATGATTTAGATAAAAACATATGCCAATATCATGATGTCATGGCATGTGAATGATAACTAAGCATACATGACATCTAAAGATAATTCAAAACATGATCATGACATTTTATAGATAAAAATGAAAATGATGTCATGACATGGTAAGGAAAACAAATCATGGCAAGTAAAATATACTAAGGTATAGAATACCTATGTGTGAAAATCAATTTGCCATTTGTAGGGATTAAATACATTTTGCCTTAATGCCATTATTTCCTTAGTGTGCCAAAAACCCAAAATGGCAGACCAATACCTCTAAGACCTAATTGTGCCAATTTAAATCAGTTTAAAACTTCTCAAACCATATTGGCACATCCTAATGTGTCAACTCTGTTGGGTTTTTCCGAGCCGCAAAAACCGCTTTTTGCGTTGCGGAAACCTCGGAAGCCCCGGCCACGGATCCGTGCGAAGATATATTAAAATAAAACATGTATGTGCTTACTAAAAACCCTAGATCTACCTTAGATCTAAGAGGTGAGATCATTACCCTCGATGCGACGCCCTTCGCAAATCCCGCTCGTCCAAAAGGGTTGCCAGAACTTGAGAGTGTCAAGTGCACACTCCTCTATTGGTATCCACACAAGCAATAGGTGGAGAAAAGACAAACTTGAGTGTGCTAGCACTCCTAGAGTGTCTCGGCAAGAAGAGGAAGGAGAGGGAGAGCTTGAGAGGAAGAGCACCAAGGAAGAAGATGATGGAATGAGTAACTCACAAAAATGAATTCCTCCCTAATGGTATGGTGGCCGACCACTTCATGGAAGGAGGGTTACATGCATGCATGTAACTCCCATGACCCTTGGTCTCCCTCATGATGTGGCACAAATTGACCAAGTCAATGATGATGTGGAGCATCATCATTGGCCGTCCATGCCAAGTCATCATCATGACATGACATTTGGTCAAGTCAAACTTGACCTTTCATCTTCCCTCTCAAGTCAAGTCAAACTTGACCTCTAATCTCCCATGGTTGATCAAATCTAACCACTTGACTCAAGTCAATTTAATTTAATGAATCTCTATTCATTAATTTAAATTGATTTGATGAATCAAATCTAAATTAGACTCATTCAACACTTGAATCAACTTGAGTCTAACTCAATTAGTCTAATTTGGATTACTCTTAATCCAATTTGGTTCATCCCATGAACCTAATCCTCATGGTTCATCATATGAACCTAATCTCCATCTAATTGCTCTTATGTGTGTGACCCTATAGGTTCTTGTAACGTTGGCAATGTTCCTAAACTGATTTAGGAACATAAGTAATGAGCGGTATCTAGCAACACATCATTGCTACCCAAGTTACAAGAATGTTGAGCTCCAACATCACCTTTGTGACTACTAATTGTGACTCTCACAATATGTGACAATGTCCCTATATCCTTGACATCGAGATTGACCAATCGAGACATAGACCGTGTCATTCTCGGTACAATCTAAATCTTGATCTCCAAGTAGACTCACTCTAATCAAATGAGCTCAATATCTCATATTGACTCATTATGGAATGGCCATGCACTTCGTGGTCTCACTCTATCAAGAATATCGATGTCACCCCCGTCATATAGGAGGGATATATCCCATCTACATCACTCACATCCCTCCGCATAATTTGTTACATACCCAGTAATCGCCTTTATAGTCCATCCATTTACGGGTGACATTTGACGAAGCCAAAGTATGCAACGCCTTATGTAGGGAACCATGGTGACTTCAGGTCTAAGGACTAATAGTAATACTAATAGCCACATAAGAAAGTATATGACACTCATATAATGATCCAAGATACTTTCTCATGGCGGGTCATTCAGTATATATTCTCCAATGCATACCCATGTGTCAACTTGATATCTCATATCCATGACTTGTGAGATCAAGTCATCATGTTGACCTACATGCTAGTCTCTACACATTAACATTGTCCCTGAATGTTAATACTCGACTAGGAATGATTAAGAGTAGTGTTCTCTATATCATCTCATTATCGATTCAACTAATCGATTCATATAGATAAGAACCTACTACTCAAGGACATTATTATATTTAGTTATTTGGCACCAATACAAGTAAATATAATAACCATGCCTTTATAAATAGAAATATGATACAATAAAGTTCATACAACAATCATCACATGATTGACTCTAGGGCTTTCACTAACAATCTCCCACTAGCACTAGTGCCAATCACCGTAGTATCTAATACCCAATGACCTAGTGTGACCATCATGCTTTTTCTATGCCAAAGCCTTGGTCAAGGGATCTGCGATGTTAGCCTCTGTGGGTACTCTGCAAATCTTTACATCTCCTCTATGGATAATCTCTCGAATGAGATGGATCCGCCGTAGTATGTGTTTGGACCGCTGGTGTGAGCGAGGTTCCTTAGCCTATGCAATCGCTCCATTGTTGTCACAATAGAGCTCTATGGGATCTGCAATGCTAGGAACCACCCCAAGCTCAGTAATGAACTTGCGGATCCAAACTGCCTCATTTGTTGCGTCAGATGCAGCGATATACTCGGCTTATGTTGTAGAATCAGCAACTGTGTCCTGCTTCGAACTCTTCCAGCTCACAGCGCCACCATTCAAGAAAAACACGAACCCTGACTGCGATCTATAATCATCCTGGTCAGTTTGGAAGCTGGCATCGCTGTAACCCCTTACTGCTAGCTCCTCATCGCCTCCAAATATCAAGAAATATTCTTTAGTCCTTCTCAAGTATTTAAAAATATTCTTGAGTGCTATCCAGTGACGCATACCTGGATCTGAGTGGTATCTACTCGTCATGCTCAAAGCATACGAGACATCAGGACGAGTACATAGCATGATGTACATGATAGATCCTATAGCAGATGCGTAAGGGATCTTATCCATGCGGTCTCTCTCCTCTCTAGAAGAGGGACTTTGAGTCTTCGAAAGACTCACACTATGTGACATCGGCAGAAGTCCTTTCTTGGAATTTTGCATGGCAAACCGAAGTAATACCGTGTCAATGTATGTACTCTGACTTAGGCCAAGCAATCTCTTAGATCTATCTCTATAGATCTTAATGCCTAGAATACAGGATGCTTCACCTAAGTCCTTCATTGAGAAGCACGTCCCTAGCCAAGTCTTCACAGACTGTAGCGAAGGGATGTCATTCCCAATGAGTAGTATGCCATCCACATACAATACAAGGAAGACAATTGTATTCCCATTAACCCTCTTGTAGACACAGGGTTCATCTTCATTCTTGATGAAATCAAACTGTTTGATCGCATCATCGAATCGAAGATTCCAGCTCCGAGAAGCTTGCTTTAGCCCATAAATGGACCTTTGCAGCTTGCATACCTTCCCAGTATGTTGTGGATCTACAAAACCCTCAGGTTGTGTCATGTACACATCCTCGAGTAAGTTTCCATTTAGAAATGCAGTTTTGACATCCATCTGCCAGATCTCATAATCGTGGTATGCTGCAATAGCAAGCAAGATCCGAATGGACTTAAACATTGCCACTGGAGTAAAGGTTTCATCATAGTCAATACCATGAATTTGCTTGAAACCTTTAGCCACCAATCGGCCCTTATAAGTATGCGTAAGTCCATCCATGTCAGTCTTTCTCCTAAAGATCCACTTACACCCAATGGGTTTGACCCCTTCAGGTGGTTCAACCAAAGTCCATACTTGGTTGGTGTACATGGATTCCATCTCGGATCTCATGGCCTCTAGCCATTTCTCAGAATCTGGGCTCATCACAGCTTCCTGATAAGAGGTAGGCTCATTCTTAATGAGCATTACGTCATCATGGTCAGACAAGAGAAATGAATATCTCTCAGGCTGACGACGTACCCTATTAGATATGCGAAGAGGTAGGTCTACATGAACAGGTCGTTGTTCCACAACTCTTTGTGCAATAAACTCATCACCCACAACACTTTGTGGTTCCTGTTCAACCTCCATCAAGGCCTCAGTGCTATGGTCCTTATCTTGAATTTCTTCAAGATCGAAGGTACTCCCACTAGTTTTTCTAGAAACAAAATCCCTTTCTAGAAAAACTCCAGTCTTTGCCACAAACACTTTGTGCTGACTGGGAATGTAGAAGTAATATCCCTTTGTATCCTTGGGATATCCAACAAAATAGCACCTATCGAATTTGGGTCCCAGTTTGTCTGAGACTTGATGTCGAACGTAAGCCTCACAACCCCAAATCCTCATAAAAGACATCTTGGGATTTCTCCCTGTCCATATCATATATGGTGTCTTTATGACAGCCTTGGATGGTACATGGTTAAGGGTAAAGGCTGCTATGTCTAGAGCATATCCCCAAAAGGATATAGGAAGATCTGTGTGACTCATCATAGATCGTACCATATCTAATAGGGTACGATTCCTCCTTTCGGATACACCATTCCACTGTGGTGTTCCAGGAGGAGTGAGTTGGGATAGAATCCTACACTCAGCTAGATAGTCATGAAACTCATGGCTAAGGTATTCACCACCTCGATCTGATCGAAGTATCTTAATACTCTTGCCAAGCTGGTTTTGTACTTCATTCTTGAATTCTTTGAACTTTTCAAAGGATTCAGATTTATGTGTCATAAGATACACATGACCAGATCTACTGAAGTCATCAGTAAATGTAATGAAGTACCTTTAACCACCTCTAGCAGCAACATTGAAAGGACCATATACATCACTATGTATAAGTCCTAACAAATCTATTGCTCTTTCGCTGTGTCCACTAAAGGGAGTCTTGGTCATCTTGCCTAAAAGGCAAGACTCGCATGTCTCATATGATTCAAAATCAAATGAGTCTAGCAGCCCATCCTTATGGAGCTGAGATAAGCGACTATCATTTATGTGACCTAGGCAACAATGCCAGAGATAGGTTTGGTTCAACTCATTTGACTTGAACCTCTTGGTACTTATGTTATAGATAGGGCTCTCTAAGTCTAGAAAGTAGAGTCCGTTCATTAGAGGTGGCCTACAATAGAACATATCATTTAAATAAACTGAACAACATTTGTTCTTTATTATAAATGAAAAACCTTTCTTGTCCAAACAAGAAACTGAAATGATGTTCTTAGTTAAGGCAGGCACATAACAACATTCATCTAATTCTAGTACAAGCCCAGAGGGCAAATATTGATCATAAGTTTCTACAGCAATAGCAGCAACCCTTGCTCCATTGCCTACTCGTAGGTCCACCTCGCCCTTTTTCAATGCCCTGCACATTGGTACAAATGTGAGATGCACATCCGGTATCTAATACCCATGATGAAGAAATAGATAGATTGACTTCGATAACATTTATACCTGAAGTAGAAGTCTCACTTCTTTTCTTCTTAAGATCTTCCAGGTATGCCTTACAGTTACGCTTCCAGTGTCCTGCTTCCTTGCAGTAGAAGCAAGCCCCTTCCTTGGCTACCCCTCCTTTGGGTTTAAGTTCTTTGCCTTTGCCCTTGGCTTGGGACTTTCCCTTACCTTTAGTCTTGCCCTTGCCTTTCTTCTTTTGCACCATCAAAATGGTGTCAGATTTTCCCTTCTTAAGGTTAAGCTCAGCAGTTCTCAACATGCTGAGCATTTCAGGCAATGGCTTATCAATTTCATTCATTTTATAATTCATGACAAATTGATTGAAGGCTTGTGGCAAAGATTGCAAGATCAGGTCAGTGGCCAGCTCTTGGCCAAGTGGGAATCCCAGCCTTTGTAGGTTTTCTACGTACCCAATCATCTTGAGTACATATTGACCTACGGGAGTCCCTTCTTGCATTTTAGACCCAAACAATGCCTTAGAGACTTCATATCTCTCATGCCATGCTTGTCCTTGATATAGTTGACGAAGATGTCCAACCATATCATAAGCATTCATGAACTCGTGTTGCTTCTGAAGCTCAGATTTCATGGTCGCGAGCATAAGACATGACACATCTAATGCATCATCTTGATGCTTCTTGTAAACATCTTTGTCAGCTTGCGAGGCAGTGGCAGGAGGTGCCTCCGGAATGCCTGCTCAGATGTAGCCTTCCTTTCTTGGGTGAGAACAATTCTCAGGTTCCTATACCAGTCCAGGAAATTTGCTCCATTGAGCTTGTCCTTCTCAAGGACAGAAGGCAGAGAGAGTGTTCATGTTTGTCGACATAGTTATCTACAACATACAATGCAGAGAATTAATATCATATTCCTTTTATCATTTAATTAGGCCTTTAATCAAATGATGCTCCCACTGAATTATAGGAATTTTGTAGAATCGAGTTATTGATGTGGTCAAACC
Organism: Wurfbainia villosa; assembly: GCA_025175895.1. NCBI lineage: Eukaryota > Viridiplantae > Streptophyta > Magnoliopsida > Zingiberales > Zingiberaceae > Wurfbainia > Wurfbainia villosa. The sequence goes on along the minus strand of CM045998.1, from coordinate 52,618,458 downwards.
ACATTACTAGATTCATACAAACTAGCTATAATTCTTGCGGGACAAGATCCACATCATACTAAGCCTTGAGTTAGCTTTGGCTAAATCGCCCAAGACTTAGTACGATCGGTGGGTAACATATTACCGATTACATCTCTATGCAACTCTTGTTTATAGGATCAAGACCCACATTTACAAAAGACCTTGAGTTAGCTTTGGCTAAATCGCCCAAGATTTAGTGTAAATGCGATCTTAACCTATCTTTCCAACGATTGGAATATGCCTATAGTTCTACTCGATCCAATTGAGTTAACTAGTTTTGCTCAATCTAATTGAGCTTACTCTAACCCAAGCGTGATAGGAGGGACCAAGATTGTCCCTCCACACCCTACCAAGATAATATGCGTTGCTCTGCTTTGGCAGATTCAACAACAACAAATGAGCGAGGTAGTGATGGGTATCAAGGCTCGGTAGGCATTTTCGAGTTGATTCGATTATGATCTAATCTAATCGTAATGTGTATCTTATACACATTTAGGCCTTTATTATCCTATATTAGCATGCATCACATACATACATTCATTATTCTAGCATGCATCATATACATACAAGAAAATTATCCTAGCATGCATCATATACATACAAGCATTATTCTACTAGCATGCATCACATACATACAAGCAAATAAATAAATAAATAAATATATATATATATATATATATCAACATATATATATATATATATAATAAAATTTAGTATAGTCATGGCTCTACTACGATCTTCTCAAGCCAATGAGAAGATCGGACGGTCAACCTAAGGCTAGCGGCTTCTCCAAGCGCTTCCTTTGACCGTCATGTGTCGTCGTCACCCTTTCTCGTAACCTCGTCTTCAAGTGGACTTTCCACCGCTCCATTTTGTACATTACAAATATGAAACTCGAGTTACATTCGAGTCTAAAACTATTTACAACTAGAATATAAAAAGGAGGTACGACACGCAGGTCGCATACACTATACAACACGCACAACCACAAAACGGCACGCAGACCGTATTATGAATTACAACACACATAATCCAATAAAATTGGGGTCATTGGGCCATGACAATCACAGAATTATACATAATTCTAAATTATGTATTTTTACAGAAATTTCTATAATTTTTCCTAATTTATTTTCAAATTAATGAGTCACCTCTCCGTAACGGTCCAGCTAAGCGGTTTCCGGGCACGATCGCGGGACAAAGCCCCTTTCGGGGATAGGGGCAGTGCCCATTCTCACAAAATTAACTTTGCGAGTGTCCCTACTGCGATCCTACAGCGACTTAAGTCACTGTCTCAAAAACCTAAAGCGAGAACTCGCCGTTTCGGAGAGTTTTTCTCGACGGTTGAAGCCTACAAGTGTCCCAACACTTGTTGCTTCGACTCTTTGAGAAAAATACCCAAAAATTCTATAAAATTAGGAAATATACAGAAACATATAAATCTGTAATTTTTATATCTAATACAAAAATTACAAAAATGAAACACATGCATGCTTTGCACGTGGCTCTGATACCACTGTTGGGTTTTTCCGAGCCACAAAAACCGCTTTTTACGTTGTGGAAACCTCGGAAGCCCCGACCACTGATCCGTGCGAAGATATATTAAAATAAAACATGTATGTGCTTACTAAAAACCCTAGATCTACCTTAGATCTAAGAGGTGAGATCGTTACCCTCGATGCGACGCCCTTCGCAAATCCCGCTCGTCCAAAAGGGTTGCCGGAACTTGAGAGTGTCAAGTGCACACTCCTCTATTGGTATCCACACAAGTAATAGGTGGAGAAAAGACAAACTTGAGTGTGCTAGCACTCCTAGAGTGTCTCGGCAAGATGAGGAAGTAGAGGGAGAGCTTGAGAGGAAGAGCACCAAGGAAGAAGATGATGGAATGAGTAACTCATAAAAATGAATTCCTCCCTAATGGTATGGTGGCCGGCCACTTCATGGAAGGGGGGTTACATGCATGTATGTAACTCCCATGACCCTTGGTCTCCCTCATGATGTGGCACCAATTGACCAAGTCAATGATGATGTGGAGCATCATCATTGGCCGGCCATGCCAAGTCATCATCATGACATGGCATTTGGTCAAGTCAAACTTGACCTTTCATCTTCCCTCTCAAGTCAAGTCAAACATGACCTCTAATCTCCCATGGTTGATCAAATCAAACCACTTGACTCAAGTCAATTTAATTTAAGTATGCAACGCCTTATGTAGGGAACCATGGTGACTTCAGGTCTAAGGACTAATAATCATACTAATAGCCACATGAGAAAGTATATGACACTCATATAACAATCCATGATACTTTCTCATGGCTGGTCATTCAGTATATATTCTCCAATGCATACCCATGTGTCAACTTGATATATCATATCCATGACTTGTGAGATCAAGTCATCGTGTTGACCTACATGCTAGTCTCTACGCATTAACATTGTCCCTGAATGTTAATACTCGACTAGGAATGATTAAGAGTAGTGTTCTCTATATCATCTCATTATCGATTCAACTAATCGATTGATATAGATAAGAACCTACTACTCAAGGACATTATTATATTTAGTTATTTGGCACCAATACAAGTAAATATAATAACCATGCCTTTATAAATAGAAATATGATACAATAAAGTCCATACAACAATCATCACTTGATTGACTCTAGGGCTTTCACTAACAAACTCATCACGGCTAGGTTAACTACCCATCCACTTAGGGTTGACACACCCTAACCTATCTAGCGTGAATCGATCACGCTTCTAGGAACTCAATACCTATTGGAGCTACTTGGGTTAACAAGGTATTCCCTAGGGATAACTTCCCTAGATACCTTCCTAATGCCCCTTTTAGGTTTTGAAACCATAGTCTTTTGGGTCTTACTTGGGTCAACTCTAGAGGTGACTCCTCCATTGACCTTCTTAGTGGCTTTCTTGGTTTTCCTTAAGTCCTTAGCCACTAAGCACACACCATGACTAGTCTTAGGGATGACTTCCCAATTAGCCTTGGTTTTCCTAGACCTAGAAATAGTTCCATAATTAAATGGAACATTATGATAAGTCATCTTGGGCTTAGGTTTGTGACCAAAACCTTCCTTGCCGTTAGACCATTTTTGAACCTTAGGTCTTGACTTTTGGGCATTTGACCCTAGAATTGAATTTTCTATGATTCTAAGGGCTTTCTCCATTCTCTCAAGTCTTGACCTCAAGACTTGGTTCTCTAGCTCTAATTTTCTCATTTTTGAATTTTCATTAAGTTTTTGGGAAGACCTCTTCTTCTTAGGCATGTGCCTAGACTTTTTGGGATTAATACCCAAATTTTCTTCTACTCTCCTAATTGACTCCCTAGGCAAGATATTTCTAGAATTATGAGTCATAGGTTTGTCTTTAGTCATATGAACATGCTTGGCACCTAAGCAATAAACCTCATTATTTCTCTTAGCATGTTTTTCATTTATAATGGCAAGAGAACTAAAGTAATTCTTAGCATGCTTTTTGACTTTAGGAATTAATGGTGCATTAAGTAAATTTACCTTAGGGTTAGCTTTAGGAGCTCCCCCTACATGAGTTGCACCTTCTTGCCCTTTCTTCCTCCCCCTAGGGCATTGGCTTCGGTAGTGCCCCTTTTGATTGCATTTGAAGCACACAATGTGCTCTTTGCTCTTGATTTTGGGAATACCGGCATTCTTTGACTTTGGGTTGACTTTTGGTGCAGATGCCTTTTCCTTAGTCAATTTAGGGCACTTACTTTTGTAATGCCCTTTCTCCCTACACTCAAAGTATATTATGTGATTTTTATTTAAAATGACAACACTCGAGTTACCTAGGGAGGTGGTGGAGGCCTCTTCACTTCTTCCGAAGGTAGAAGCTTCATTTTGATCTTGCTCCGGAATTGAAATCCTTTCCTCCCCTTCAATGCTAGAGGTGGAGGTCTCCACCAAATCATCAACATCATCAAAAGTAGATGGTGCTTCTTCTTCGACATTATCCTCTATATGTGCCGGTTGGGAGTTTTCTTGAAATTTCATTATCTTCTCCCATAATTCGTTTGCATCCCTATAGTCACCTAAACTAGACCAAATTTTGTTAGGTAACAAATCACTAAATAATTTTATTACCACGAGATTTGTCTTGAAGTCCTTAATTTAATCTTGGGTCCACCTTGACTTTTCAATTTGCTTGTTGTATTTGTCCCTAGGCATCTCAAAACCATTTTCTACAATAATCATATAATCAAAATTTGTTTCGAGATATACCTCCATCCGTTTCCTCCACCAAGCAAAATCTCCATTGAATTTCAGTGGATGGATGAAGCCGGCCATTTGTAGTGCTCTTGCGGCGGTTAGTCCTTGAAGAGCGACCTCGGCTCTGATACCACTTGATGGAGATCGAAATGGCCGGCTAGAGAGGGGGTGAATAGCCCTCAATCGTTTGGTGGCGGAATTCGCTCATTCTCGTTACGTTGCTTGTCTACGATTGTTGTTAGTGCAGCGGAATAACAATAATAATGAAACTAACAACAACACACAATCACACAACACAAGATATACGTGGTTCGGAACCAAATTGTTCCTACTCCACGGGCGAGCTCACCGAGCTCTAGTTATGCGCACGACACTAACTAAACTCCTTCTCGACTACACGTCGGAGGTGGAGAAATCTCTCATAAGCAATTACAACAGTAATATACAAATACAAACAAGAATACAAATACAATACAAAAGAAACACTTTTCACCGATTGCTTTTGATCACTTGTTTGTTGCTTGCTTTGATTGGCTTTTGAAGGACTGGAATGCAGCAGCAATTCCCCTTCAATAGCTATACAAAAACCATGGCAAAAACCTCCATCTCGAGCTCCTTTTATAACCTAGATCGAGCTGTTTTCGCGCCTAGCAGTCGACAGCCAAAAGACCCCAGTTGACTGCCCCTGTAGCCGTTGTCTCACAACGTTAGATTACAATTACTGCAATTAATTCTGGACCTGATTTTGGTTTCCCTTCCAAAAAATTTGCACCCAACATAAATTGTCTGGACTTCTTTATTAGATCCACGTCAGACAAGTTCCAACGGATCACCTACTCCGATCGATGATGCCCATCACCGATCGGTGACCTAGTAGTCGATCGCCTACGGCCACGGAGCGCTTGTAGCTCGCGACACTCCCATCACCGATCGCCATCCTCGACAATGACCATCGCCGACATCACCGATCATTGCCGACATCGCCGATCATGCTAGTCCATGGTAGTCGACTGCCAAGCATAAAACCCTAGCCTTACACCAGTCGAACCCTAGTCGACTTGGATCAATCGAACCGGCACCTATGCCAATCGACTGATGTCGGGCAAAACCTCAAACACCAAGTTGTTTGAGCATCCGACCGTCGGGTAAACCCTCAAACATCAAGTTTGAGCCTCCGACACTTAGTCTTAGCCACTTGGCCAAGTCCACCTTATCCCTCATGGAGTTCCCCACCGAAGCTCTCTTCCCTCGGCCTACGTCCCTCGGATGCGCCAAGCGCACGGCTTCGCAATGCCATCCTTCGCGTTTCTTGCCCTCGAAGTACGCTTCCCTTTGGCCTCACTCCATTCGCTCCCTGTCCAGCAGTCCCTCGGATGCACCAAGCGCACGACTTCGTATTGCCATCCTTCACTGACTCAAGGACCCCGAGCCTAGTGAACTTACCAAGTCCTCAAGACTTCCCAAATGCACCAAGCGCACGGCTTCGCAATGCATTTCTCACCAAGCACCAAGCGCACGGCTTCGTAATGCTTTGGATTTCCCATGCCAAGCACCAAGCACACGGCTTCGCAAAGCTTTGGACTTTCCCATTGTTGGGTTTCCTGCACCGCGGCGTGTGTGTGTTCGATCATGTTTCGTAAACATGAGCACAGCGGAAGCAATTAAAAATAATAAATCTATATTTATTACAACACACGCATGCTATTACAACAAGTGTAGACATAACCGTAAATTAAAATTTGCAATAAAGAAAATTATCTACGTTATACCTTTCGTATGACGTGTAGCGAGAACGGCATCAACCGGAACGATCCTCGTAAGAATCGTCTCTATCCGTATCCACGCCGAGCTCCTCGGGATGACTTCGCTAAGTCACGAGCTTCGTCTTCGTACGGGTTACTAGCCTCGTGTTGAAGACGACGTGATCGAGAGATGATCAGGATCCGAATCCAAATTCGGATCCTAAAATGAGTTCTCAAAACTCGCTTCTCCGGAGAGGTATTCGTCAACCAATTGACGAATCATTCATCCTCCACCTCAGAGGATTACCGGAGATCAAATCCCCGGTAAGTTAGGCACTTTCGGAGCACTAACCGTCGTCCAAACGACGCTCCGACAACAAAGAAACAAGTTGTCCAGAAAAACTAGACAGCTTTTGGTGGAGGAATAGAGGCCGGCAAAGGAGAGATGGAAGCTCACCTTATCACCGAACCTAGAGGAGATCACCGGAGGGTCGCCGGAGGTTCACCGGCTGAAGGTTGGTCGCCGGCAAGGAGCTGGACGGCGGCACCACAAGCTGGGCGGCAACAATATGTTGGGCGGCAACAATATGTTGAGCGGCAACTATATGTTGGGCGGCAACTAGGTTTAGGGTTTTGGATGATTAGGGTTTAACAATCCCTTAAGCCCTCTTTTATAGAGAACTAATTCTCTTAATGGTTAATGGATCATATCCATAAAGCCCGTTAACCCGCTCCATTAGGATAAGTTAAAATAAACCAAACCATGATGGTTTATTTTAAGTTAAAACGAACCGAACCAACCTTTGGTTCATTCGTTTAATATAAACCAAACCCTTTGGTTTATTCTCATCCATTGGATTAGAACCAAACCATTTTGGTCCATCCATTATGTCTTCATAAGACACTGCCCATCCACGCTTCCATTGCGACTGAAATAATTTCATGCTCGCTTTATGTTTGGTCTAACCAAACATAGTTTCTCTCGGTCTGAGAATCCCATTCTCAAGCTCGTTTTAAATCCTTTGGATTACACTCGTTGTGCGTGTGACCAAATAGGTTCTCAGTTTATGTTGGCCGCCTATCATTAACCATTAATTATAGAACGATCATGAGTGGCACCTAGTAGTACATCATGATCCCCAATTAACCGAAAAGATCAACAGTTGATCCAGAACTATTTCTGAAACCCTTCAGTAGCTCGAATGAATCGTGCCCCATTCCTTTCACTCATCTTATACCCACTTGGTTAAGGACATGGTCTATTGTGTCAGTCCCCACTAGGCTGACTACGTCACACCTAGCCCAAGTATCATTTCCTCGTCCTACGGATTCTAGTTACTCCACATGTATCGAAGAGTACTTTACTCTAAACATGTAATGCTTTGGCCAAAGACTTTAGTAACAATCCGACGAGAGGCCATGGGTATACATCTCCTCGCAAGGAGTGGTGAATCCTTTATAGGCTATTCAAACACCTTCGATCACTTCGACTTATACCCAATCATCCCGGGTCCACATCTCCTTAGAGATGTTTGCTTAAGATGTCAAAGCATAAGTCTCCATGATCAAGATGACTTGAATACCACAAGTCAAAGGAACCTCACACTTAAGCCAGAGTATGAACTTCATTGACATATCTATATATGCAGAGAACCATATGAAGTCTTACGGCTGGTCACTCCAATGAACTAGTTACCATAACTAGCATCCACGATTAACTCCGGACATCACTATGTCTCCGGCCGAGAATCACCGCTTGGATACACCAAGGAGTATACCTCGTGCTAGTCTCGACAGAATTGATGGTGTCCAAATCCATCAATTCATCGACTAGGGATAATTCCGATACATCACAATTACACATGTAGAGATACTCACTAGTTGTGATCTAATCACAAATTCTCTCATGCTGTGAATCGTATCGTGGGCATTCAGTAAATGAGTTTAAGATCCAATCAAATACATAAAACATGTATACTCAAATAGTGAATCTTCATTTATCATATAAATGGTTCATACATAAGGCGATTGCCTTAGGACATCTCTCATATATTACTAACAGACTCCCACTTGGCCTAATGCCAATCGCTACGGTATCCAATACCATAAGCTCGAACATGACCCTCAAACTTATTTTGAGGTAATGCTTTAGTCAAAGGATCCGTTAAGTTCCTTTCAGTGGGAATTTTCTCGATTTGTATTTCGTTCCTACTGATCATCTCTCTGATAAGATGATAGCGGCGAAGCACATGTTTGGATCATTGATGAGACCACATCAAGTTCAGAGATGAACTTCTTGATCCAAACCGCTTCCTTTGCTGCTTCCAAAGCTGCAATGTATTCTGCCTTAGTGGCAGAATCCGCTATAGCGTCAAGCTTGGAACCTTTCCAACTTATTGCGCCTCCATTCCAGGTGAATACATACCCAGACTGAGACATGGAATCATCCTTGTCTGTCTGGAGCTGGCATCCTTATACCAACGTATCACCATGTACCCTTCTCCATATATTAGGAACGTATCCTTAGTTCTTCTTAAGTACTTAAGGATCGTCTTAACAGTCACCCAATGATCCATTCGGATCGACCGTATCTGCTCGTGACACTCATAGCATACGATACATCGGGCCTCGTACATAACATAGCATACATGATAGATCCTATTGCGGATGCATAAGGAATCTTACTCATGCAAATCCTCTCGTCTTCTGTGCGCGGACACATAGACTTCGAAAGGTGTACCCCATGCCTGATGGGTAGGAAACCTTTCTTGGATTCCGACATGCTAAACCTCTTTAGCACTCAGTCTATATATGTAGACTGCGAAAGACCAAGCAGCCGTTTCGATCTATCTCTATAGATCTTAATCCCAAGGATGTAAGTTGCTTCTCCCAGGTCTTTCATGGAGAATGTCTTGGATAACCAAACCTTAACTGACTGTAAGATTGACACATCGTTTCCTATAAGTAATATGTCATCGACATACAATACTAGGAACACGACTGCACTCCCACTAACCTTCTTGTACACACAAGGTTCGTCTGGATTTTGCGAGAAATCAAACTTTTTGATCGTCTCATCAAAACGGATATTCCAGCTCCTGGATGCTTGCTTCAATCCATAAATGGACCGTCGCAATTTGCATACCTTGGTTTTATCAACCGATGTGAAACCCTCAGGCTGTATCATATACACGTCCTCGAGTAGGTTTCCATTAAGGAAAGCTGTTATCACATCCATCTGCCATATCTCATAATCATAATGAGCCGCTATGGCCAGGAGCATCCGAATGGATTTAAGCATAGCTACAGGCGAATAGGTTTCTTCATAATCAACAGCTTGCTTTTGACGATATCCTTTCGCCACCAATCTAGCCTTATAGGTAATCACATTACCATCCATGTCGGTTTTCTTCTTGAAAACCCACTTGCACCCTATAGGCTTTATGCCTTCAGGTGGGTCAACCAAGTTCCAAACTTGGTTTTCGTACATGGAATCCATTTCCGACTTCATGGCACCAAGCCACTTATCCCTTTCTGAACTTGTCATCACTTTTTCATAACTGGTAGGCTCCTCATCATCAATGAGTAACACGTCGTTCGATTCACTTACGAGAAATCCATATCTCTCAGGAATATTGCGTGTTCTACCAGATCTACGAAGATGTGGTGTTACAATAGGTCCAAATGATTGCTCATCACTATGAGTTGCCACATTGTGCTTCACCTGTATCTCATCAATGTCTATTTGAGTCTCTCGAGCCTCCTCAAGCTCGCGACACTCCCACTATTTTCTTGCAAGAGAAACTCTTTTCTAGAAACACAAGATGCCTTGAAACAAACACCTTTTGTTCCACAGATGATAGAATTGGTAACCCCTTGTTTCCTTAGGGTATCCAACAAATAGACATTTATCGACTTAGCATCCAGCTTATGTCTGATACATCGCTTCACATAAGCAGGACAACCCCATATCTTCAAGTAAGATACATGAGGTTTCTTACCATTCCATATCTCATATGGAGTAGTTGAGACTACCTTGGTAGGCATTCTGTTTAACAAGTAAACAGCTGTCTGAAGTGCATAACCCCAAAAGGACTTGGGAGGAGTCGCATGATTCATCATTGACCTGACCATGTCCAACAAGGTCCGGTTACGCCTCTCAGATACACCATTATGCTGTGGTGTATAGGGCGGAGTCCATTGAGACAATATGTCATTGTCTCTTAGATAATCAAGAAACTCTTGACTTAAGTACTCACCACCTCGATCTGATCGAAGTATTTTAATACTTTTATCATGTTGTTTCTCTACTTCATTTCTGAATTCTTTGAACCTTTCAAAGGCTTCAGACTTGTGTTTTATCAAGAACACATACCCAAACCGTGAGTGATCATCGGTGAAGGTAATGAAGTAGCTATAGCCTCCTAAAGCTTGAGTTGACATAGGTCCACATACATCAGTATGTATTAGACCTAGTAACTCTCCCACTTGTTCACCTTTTCCCGTAAAGGTAACTTAGTCATCTTGCCTTTTAAGCATGATTCGCATGTATCGTATGAATCCAATTCAAACGATTCCAGAATTCCACATCGGTGTAATTCGGACATGTGTTTCTTGCTTACATGGCCAAGACGACAATGCCACATGTAGGAGTCTATTTGATTATCCTTTCGAGCACTCTTGTTGCTCGCTTCGATATTGCAAATGTCACTGGATACGTCCAACGTATAAACACCATTGCTTAAAGTTCCAGTCCCATAAAGAACCCCATTCAAAGTTATGTAACAACAATTGTTACTAAACGTCAAATGGAAACCATTTCTATTTAAACAAGAAATAGAAATGATGTTCTTTATCAACAAAGGAATATAAAAGCAATTGTCCAGTTCTAAGACAAGTCCTGCAGGGAGTTTCAACAAATACGTTCCGATGGCGAGTGCAACAACCTTTGCTTCATTCCCAATACGTAAATTTGACTCTCCCTTGACGAGTCTTCTTCTATTCCTTAGCCCATGTATGTCATTACATATATGTGAGCCACACCCAGTATCCAATACCCAAGTGTCTAAGGAAATAGAATGACAATCAATAAAGAAGATTTCTGAAGAAGATGGGGCATCCGATGCCTTATCCTTCTTCACGGACTCTTGATAAACCTTGCAATTTCTTCGCCAATGACCCTCCTTGCCATAATGATGGCAAGTGCCCTTTTGAGCTGGTTCTGCCTTTTAGCCTTTTTCTTCTTCCCCTTCTGTTGTTCCTTTGACTCCCTCTTAGAACCTTTCTTCGAGGAATCAACTAACAACACTATCCCCTACTCATGCTTCTCAGAAGGCTCCACAGTCTTCAGCATGTTGAGCAGTACCACAGATGAACCTCCTTGCATCTCAGAGGTGAAGAGGAGCTTGGAGACTTCGAACCTTTCGAATTTCACTTGCTCATCAACCAACTCACAGAGATGAAGGACTACGATATGAGCATCCATATGCTCATGCTGCTTTCGTAGCTTGGGTTCCATCGCGGCTAGCATGATGCAACTCATTTGTTCAGAATCACTGTTTCTGATAGGCCAACAATTGGTCCAGAGTTGCATTGTCACTAGGATGGGCGGGAAGAGGCGCTTCGTGGACATACGCAAGCTTTTCCACCTTGAGAACAATTCTCAAGTTTCTAAGCTAGTCCAAGAAGTTCGGCCCAGTCAATTTATTTGAATCCAAAATGGAACGCAAATTCAAACACATCATGATCAATATATTAACTTAGAAATACAAAACGAGCATATATGAGAAAATGATTTTAAAATGCATCAATATACATTTATAAATCCCATTCATTTTTCGAATTTCAAAAACTCTTAAAATCACTTCGGGAGATCGTAGGTCCATCTCCGAATGGGCTGATATCCATCATAGATAAGAACAACCTTGGAGTGAGTCCAACAAGCCATTCTTAGCTATGATGGTGGGTATCAAGTATACCGATTACATATCATGTATATGTAACTATCACAATGTGCTATCAACTAATTGAATGTTTACACATACATTGGGTTGTTAACACATTAACAAGTATGCATCATATGCATAGCACCCAACTTCACCTCTCTTCACATCGACTTTGGAGTGAGTCCAACAAATCGATGCTCCAAGTTAAAGCCGACCCATTAATCAGGACATAGTTTTAATATGGTTAGAGCGCATTCAACCAATTAGCCAGGCTTGGAGTGAGTCCAACAACCCAAACTAACGATTGACCTCTGACTCTTACCATATTAGAGTTAAACTATTCCAATGATTTGAACATGTTCAGGTTCGAGCCGGGCTTGGAGTGAGTCCAACAACCCAAACAAGAAACAGAACTCTGGTTCTAACCATATTAATGGAAGGTGTAGGCTTTAATATTGAGTTAGGGTTTTTATGTCTCATCCTCTTTGCATGCAAATAACTATTATCTACATGGCATGGCATACATGGCATACATCTACATGTCACGACACACATGGCATAATGTTATGCAACTAATGCAATTACATGACATACAATTATGTCATGTATATAATTTCCTTATATGTCATAACTATTTATGGAAATAAAATATGTTTAAGATTTGATTCTCCAAATCAAATCATAATTAAATTAGGAAACAAATTTCCAAATCTAATCACATATTTTATTCATGGAATTATTTGATTAAAGAAAATCTATTTAGGAAACCAATTTCCTAAATCATTAAAACTACTTATGGAAATAAAATATTTTTAAGATTTGATTTCCCAAATCAAATCATGATTAAATTAGAAAACAAATTTCCAGAATCTAATCAAATATTTTATTTATGGAAAATATCAATTTCCATAAATACTTCCAACTTTCCAAAAGTGGAGGATTTCCTTAAATACTTCTAGACTTTCAAAAATTGAAAAATTTCCATAAATACTTCTAAATTTCCAAAATTTAGAAAATTTCCAGAAATACATTATGACTATCGCAAAACCATTTTTACGATTATGTCGAAACACAACCTGGGCTCTGATACCACTGTTGGGTTTCGCATGCGTGTGTGTGTTCGATCATGTTTCGTAAACATGAGCACAGCGGAAGCAATTAAAAATAATAAATCTATATTTATTACAACACACACAACACACGCATGCTATTACAACAAGTGTATACATAACCATAAATTAAAATTTGCAATAAAGAAAATTATCTACATTATAACTTTCGTATGACGTGTAGCGGGAACGACATCAACCGGAACGATCCTCGTAAGAATCGTCTCTATCCGTATCCACGCCGAGCTCCTCGGGATGACTTCGCTAAGTCACGAGCTTCGTCTTCGTACGGGTTACTAGCCTCGTGTTGAAGACGACGTGATCAAGAGATGATCACGATCCGAATCCAAATTCGGATCCTAAAATGAGTTCTCAAAACTCGCTTCTCTGAAGAGGTATTCGTCAACCAATTGACGAATCCTTCGTCCTCCACCTCAGAGGATTACCGAAGATCAAATCCCCGGTAAGTTAGGCGCTATCGGAGCACTAACCGTCGTCCAAACGACGCTCCGACAACAAAGAAACAAGCTGTCCAGAAAAACTGGACAGCTTTTGGTGGAGGAATAGAGGCAGGCAAAGGAGAGATGGAAGCTCACCTTATCACCGAACCTAGAGGAGATTACCGGAGGGTCGCCGGAGGTTCACCGGCTGAAGGTTGGTCACCGGCAAGGAGCTGGACGGCGGCACCACAAGCTGGGCGGCAACAATATGTTGGGCGGCAACAATATGTTGGGCGGCAACTATTTGTTGGGCGGCAACTAGGTTTAGGGTTTTGGATGATTAGGGTTTAACAATCCCTTAAGCCCTCTTTTATAGACAACTAATTCTCTTAATGGTTAATGGATCATATCCATAAAGCCCGTTAACCCGCTCCATTAGGATAAGTTAAAATAAACCAAACCATGATGGTTTATTTTAAGTTAAAACGAACCGAACCAACCTTTGGTTCATTCGTTTAATATAAACCAAACCCTTTGGTTTATTCTCATCCATTGGATTAGAACCAAACCATTTTGGTCCATCCATTATGTCTTCATAAGACACTGCCCATCCACGCTTCCATTGCGACTGAAACAATTTCATGCTCGCTTTATGTTTGGTCCAACCAAACATAGTTTCTCTCGGTCTGAGAATCCCATTCTCAAGCTCGTTTTAAATCCTTTGGATTACACTCAAGCAGCGTGTGACCAAATAGGTTCTCGGTTTATGTTGACGCCTATAATTAACCATTAATTATAGAATGATCATGAGTGGCACCTAGTAGTACATCATGATCCCCAATTAACCGAAAAGATCAACGGTTGATCCAGAACTATTTCTGAAACCCTTCAGTAGCTCGAATGAATCGTGCCCCATTCCCTTCACTCATCTTATACCCACTTGGTTAAGGACATGGTCTATTGTGTCAGTCCCCACTAGGCTGACTACGTCACACCTAGCCCAAGTATCATTTCCTCGTCCTACGGATTCTAGTTACTCCACATGTATCGAAGAGTACCTTACTCTAAACATGTAATGCTGTGGCCAAAGACTTTAGTAACAATCCGACGAGAGGCCATGGGTATACATCTCCTCGCAAGGAGTGGTGAATCCTTTATAGGCTATTCAAACACCTTCGATCACTTCGACTTATACCCAATCATCCCGGGTCCACATCTCCTTAGAGATGTTTGCTTAAGATGTCAAAGCATAAGTCTCCATGATCAAGATGACTTGAATACCACAAGTCAAAGGAACCTCGCACTTAATCCACAGTAAGAACTTCATTGACATATCTATATATGCAGAGAACCATATGAAGTCTTACGGCTGGTCACTCCAATGAACTAGTTACCATAACTAGCATCCACGATTAACTCCGGACATCACTATGTCTCCAGCCAGTGAGAATCAGCTGCTTGGATACACCAAGGAGTATACCTCGTGCTAGTCTCGACATAATTGATGGTGTCCAAATCCATCAATTCATCGACTAGGGATAATTCCGATACATCACAATTACACATGTAGAGATACTCACTAGTTGTGATCCAATCACAAATTCTCTCATGCTGTGAATCGTATCGTGGGCATTCAGTAAATGAGTTTAAGATCCAATCAAATACATAAAACATGTATACTCAAATAGTGAATCTTCATTTATCATATAAATGGTTCATACATAAGGCGATTGTCTTAGGACATCTCTCATATATTACTAACACCCATGCCAAGGCTTCCCCCTTGGACTTCCACACCAAGCTCCATGCTTGGATTTTCCATGCCAACCCCATGTTGGACTTTCCCATGACAATCCCATGTCATGAGTTTTGTCTATCATCAAAATACTATCAAGGTAGTGCTCGAGTCAAACTCGAGTCAACCTGGGCCGATTGCACCAACACAAACCCTAATCCTTACTCTCCCAATTGCCGACCATGGAAGAGGGGAAGATGAATAGGATGAGCACCAGCCAAGGTAGAGGGAAGAAGGAAGGAACCGGCCAAACCTTAATCCTTACTCTCCTAATTACCGACCATGGAAGAGGGGAAGATGAATAGGATGAGCACTGGCCAAGATAGAGTGAAAAAGGAAGGAACCGTCCAAACCTTAGGAAGAAGAATAAAATGCCTCCTCCACTTGTTGTCGCCCACCCCAAGCTCCAAAACCCTAGCCGCCCACCCCTAGTCCTAACCTAATTAGGATTGCTAGCCACCCAAGGGAAGCAAACACTAATCCTCTGAAGCCATCATCAAGTTGCCGCCCACTTTTAATCTCTATTTATAGAGTTGAACTCAAGCCATGATTTAATCTCCTCCATTGGTTCTAGGGATATAATCTTAACCGTCGGATCTAGAGATTTAATCTCAACCGTCGGATCTAGAGATTTAATCTCTACCTTTGGATCTAGAGTTTTGTTTCTATCCATTGGATCTAAGCTTCATGAGGTGTTAATAGGCTACATTAGGGACCATGAGGAGGAGTTGGATCTTGGCCACCCATGATTCAAGCCCACATAAAGTCCGAACCATTAATGATAATCCAATCCACTAAAGGATTATCATTGATCTACCTCACCAACCCCCATAAGTTAATATGGGCTCCTTATATTATTTGTACATTTTCTTCCCGTGTTTAAGATCTCGAATGTTCGTCGATTAATTAAATTACTGACCATTAATTAATCAACATCTAACTCCATGACTAGTACCACTCAACCTTTTCATCATGCCGGACCAAGTCCACCTGCAGGGTTTACATGATGATCCTTATGAGCTCCTCAAGGGGACATCATCATCCTAATATATAGGACATGGTTTCCTCCTATAATCAACGACACACCATATAAATAATATCATCTCCCAACTTACCGAGCCTATCGATTTAATCTATAAATCTCGCCCAATGGTAAATCAAAGAGATGAATACTAAGTATATGTGCCCGTTATTATATCAGGATTAAGAGCATGTAGAAAATAATATCTGAGGTCCGATTCGATTATGTAGTCAACAATAAATCAAATCACCTCTAAGTCGGTCCTGCTCAATACACACAAAGTGCACTAGTGTGATTCTATGGTCAAGACAAACCAATACCAAATCACACTACAACCATTCCGATGGTTTGTCCAAAATCATCTCGGTTGTGAGCCTTCACTTATACTTTACAAGGAGCCGATAACATGATCTCCCATGTGACACCACACACCATGTTATCTATAATGTAATGTATTAGACAATATTGCATAACCATAAAATTATGCAAACAATGATCATGTGATTCTTATTTCAAAATAAAGATGTTCATACAAAAGATAGACTTTTCAGTATACATCCCTACACTATAGCGCCGCCTTTCTTTGGAATTACGTGCACCGAACATACCCACTCACTATCTGAAATTGGGTAAATTATTTTGGCATCCAAGAATTTAAACACTTCCTTCTTTACTACCTCCTTTAAATGAGGGTTAAGTCTCCTTTGGCACTCCACAGTTGACTTACACCAGTCCTCAGGTATTATCCTATGCATGCACAGAGACGGGCTTATTCCTTTTATGTCATCAATGGTATAGCCCAACACTTTTGTTGTACATCCTAAGAACCTCCAGCAACTTCCTTGTATCTACCTCACTCAAATTGGCATTTATAATTATCGGATGGGTTGAAGTCTGTCCCAAAAGTTCATACTTGAGATTAGGGGGAAGTGTCTTCATCTCAGGCCCTGTGTGTTTCTCTTCTTCAACCTGCACCGACTCTTCCTCTTCTTCTGATCCTGAAGATAGGGAAGCTTCTTCCATCCAGTACTCTCTCTCTTTGTCCTCCCCCTGTACTTGGCAGGCTACTTCAGCATTGCCTATCCCCATTATGGGGAAAGCCACATAAAAATGTTGCTCACTATTCGCCCATATTTTGAGAGTCCCCACCACTGTCTCTATAATGCGATATGCGTCGTCTGTGCTCTTTTTTATTAGCACGCCCCCCGCGGCTGTGTCCAAGAGTTCTTTTGACAAACTAATTATTCCAGAATAAAAAATATGGAGGAGTAACCAATCCTGTATTCCATTGTGTGGGCAACGAGTAACCAGTTCTTGTAGTCTCTTCCATGCCTCAACCAGAGTCTCTTCTCGCCCTTGCTCAAAAGAAAGGATTTTATCCCTATCGTAGGTTGTTTTGTGGGGAGGAAAGAATTTACTTAGAAAAGTTTCTTCCATTTGGTCCCATGTCATTATACTCCCTTCTGGTAGCGTGTGTATCCATTGCTTAGGCTCCCCTTTCATTGAGAATGGGAACATAATGAGCTTAATAGCGTTCGCTGGGACTCCTTCATATTGCACTGTGCTCGTAGTATGTAAGAAATTCTTCAAGGTGTAGATAGGGTTCCTCAATCTGAGCTCCTCCAAACTGCTTTTCTTGAATAAGAGCAATTAATGTAGGGTTTATTTCCCTACTCACGGCCTAAATTCGGGGAATAGCTATGCAGGAGTTCCATGCTTTTTGTCTAGGCGTTATGTAATCTCTCAAGGGTCGAACGGGCTGTATTAACATTTCAGCGTCCTTTGATGAGAGAAGAGAAATAAATCATATAAAATGAATAATTCTAAGGGTTGAACCAAAGTTTGATGAATCGTGGCGTTCAAATCAGATTTCTAATATCGAGAGTTTAATAACTGAAGTAAATCCAGATAAATTAAAAATTAGATTCAAAAAATATAAAACTGAAGTAAATAAAGTAAAATAAAAATAAAAGAAAGTAATAAAAGTAAAGCAAGTAAATAAATCTATTCCTAAGTCTGATCCAATTATCCACTTTTTGATTCAATATCAAATCAATAAGTCCCCGGCAATGGAACCAAAAACATGATGCACGCGAACGCGACCTCAAATCTCATGATAGAGATCGTCGAGGACTCGAAGCGCACGCTCGCACTCAATTCCTGCAAGTGCACGGATGTCATCAAGTAATAAAAAGATTTATCGATCCCATAGGGACTAAGATTCAAGTACCGATCTATTCGGTGGACGTTTTTGTTCAGAAGTCAAATCTAATGGTTGTGATTGCGAGGGTTGTCGGTGGTCCTAACTCAATACGCTGTCACACAGAAGAAGAAAATATTTACTGTGAGTGTTTAGAAGGGATCTTAGGATTTCGATTTCGCTTGTGTGTCACAAAACATGTTGTCAATTGGGTTTCATCTAGGGTTCTAGCTACGGTTTTGTGGAAAGAACATCATACACTCCCCCGATGAGCCTTCGCGTATATCGGAAGATACCTCTGCCATTACCAGGTCAAACCCTAGACTTAGGACAAGATAGTCGATATGAGGATGCCGAATCAATCCTAGCGACAAGTCGAAAATGGGGCACGTTTCCTGCTCTATCGTATCCTTCTGCCCACGGTTACGGGAGATGTGGTCAACCCATAGGTTCCTCCTTAGTCTCCTAGATCATAGATATAAGGTTGTCACCCCTCGTATCGGCTAGCATAGTAGATAGAAAACCAAAACAATAAATATAGCTCTAAAACAAAAAACCAATTGCAAATACAAACTCAATAAAAGAATTAAAATTTGGAATAATATGTTCTATGTAAACAAACTACTCCCTAATCCTAGAATCGAAGAAACTACTCCATAAATATGAGAGGAGAAACACAAAACATGTTCATATTCGAATAAACAATAGATAGCATGCAAAGAACAGCAATGACAATGCAACATGGTCTTCTCTCTAGTGTTGAAGTGTAGAATTTGGATCTTCGGTGGATTTCCTCCTCCCCATTGCGAGTTCCTAAAGCTTTTTAGGCCTTCAGAGTGTCATCCCAGTCATCGGGCCTCCCTCCTAGGGTTTGGGCATAGTTTTCCTTATATAGACATCACGTCGGATCCTTGCAAAATCTAGAAAAAACCTCGGTCGCGTCAAATTGCCTAGCTGCCACACGACCCTGTGAAAACACACGACTGGGTCATGTGTCAGGCTGTGGCGGCCATTTTCGACCCCTGAACACGGCCGTGTGTAAACACACACCCTGACCGTATTCCCTTCTGCGTCCAACTACCAAATGTCTTCTTTTACTCAGAAAGTGCATTGTTTTCTCCATGAAATGTTATCCTGTACACGAAAGTACACAGTAGATCTCCGAACCAGAAAATAGGAAATTCATGCAAAATAAAATAAAATATGCTTGAAACAAACATAAAACGAAACGAGATGTGAACGAAAATTACTCCTAAAACCCTATATGTTTTTCTCACGTCATGATACTTTCTAATTCTGCTATACGTTGCTGGTCTTCTGTTAGGGATTGAGAATAAAAGGGATCGTCGTACACGAGATGTTTTCGATGACTATGGCAGTTATGCAGAATCTAATATTCTTTTATTTTATACATAAACCAAATGATACTGCCAATAGAGACATTCTTGTTTATAGAGCTCGAGAAATACTAGAGGAGTCAATAGAAGACTCTCCTTTTAAGTAGGGGGGTGGAACTACCAGAGGAGGAGGAATGTTAGCTGATGGAGGAGAAGGAATGTCAGCTAGTGAAGGAGAGGGATCCGTTGAAGGTTGCTGTTGATATGCTAGAGGATTTCACAAGCGATGGTCGAAGGAAGGGAAAGGAGATCGAAAGGACCCTCTTGAAGCCTGGAGCCACTGTGTCAATGGGGCTTCGAAGGGGTGGAGGTCGATATGCTAAAGTTACTGTAGAATGAGTATCTGAATCATCAGTCTGGTCTGTATTGGAGTTTATGCATAACAGGTGCGAGGGGGAGGCCATTGAAGTAGTATTAAGACAGAAGGCTTCATGGGAGGTATTTGTAGATGGGAAGTGATGCGCACGGATGCGACATTGAATCTAGTGACGGATACCGTCAAGGACTCAAAGCGCAAGCTCACGCTCAACGCCCGCAAGTGGACGAATATCGTCTAGTAATAAAGATTTATCGATCCCAGAGGGATTGTGATTCGAAAACCAATATACTAAGTGGTTGCGATTATTCGGACGTAATCTCTGAGAGAGTCGGTTGGTGAGGACTATCGGTGGACCCTACTCTGTATGGTGGCACACAGAGGAGGAAAAGAGTGTGCTGGGGTCTTAAAAGGTGATTCTAAGACGTTGGTTTCGCTTGTGTACCACAAAATAATGTTGTCAACTGGCGTCGTCTAAACGTCTACCTATGGTTTTGGGGAAGAGACATCATACACTCTCCCGCAGAGCCGCCGCATTCACTAGGAGCTATCTCCGCTCAAAAGGATGAGATAGAGGGTACGAGGACGCCAAATCAATCCTTGCGGTGGGCCATTTCCGATTCCACCGCTTCCTTCTCCCCGCAGTTATGGGAGGTCAGGTTTACCCCTAGGTTCCTTGGATCAAACCTCCTAAAATCTAGATTGCGAGGGATGTCACCACCTCGTATTTTCTAAGCACAGCGAAAAGAAAGTCAAACACGTAGATATAATAGAGAACAACTACCAATTGTCAAATCAAACTTATGGCTAGAATTTAATATGAACCAACATTGTTTATGTACATAAGCTACTCCCTAATCCTAGAATCGAAAGTACTACTCCATAAATATGAAGGAAGAATCACAAAACATGTTTAAGTTCGAATATAATAGAAATAGGGCGCAGAAATAGAGATATATGATTCTTCGTGATCTTCTCTCTGGCGTTGTATTGCAAGTTGTGGACCTCCAGCGGCATTCCTCCTCCCCACTATGAGTTACCAAAGCTTTTCAGGGCTTCGGCTTGCTATCCTAGACATCGTGCCTCCCCCCTAAGGTTTGGCCGGAGCCATCCTTATATAGACATCGCCTCGGACCGCTGCAAAATCCGGAAAAAGCCCTAGTCGCGCAAATCCATAGGGCAGCTACACGACCGTGTGTTTCCACATGGCCAGGTCGTGTGCTATCCTGGGGTGTTGTTCTTCGCCCATTGGACACGATCGTGTGAATCCACATGCCTTAGCCATGTCCCACTCTACTTCTAGCTACGAAAATCCTTCTTTTGCTCCGAAAACGTGTCTTTTTCACCAGAAAAGCTAACCTGCATACAAAAGTACAACGAGCAGACCTCCGAACCAGAAAATAGGCAATGCGTGCAAGAATAGAGTAGCATATGCATGCAACTAACACAAAATATAATAAGATGTGAGTGAAAACTACTCCTAAAACCCTATATGTTTTGCTCACATCACTTCCCCCAGACTTAAATCTTTGCTTGTCCTCAAGCAAACCTCAGTGCCATAAAATTTTTATAAAGATATTGTCCCATAATTAGCATGATAACTTAATTTATCAGGTGGTATTTGCAATCAAAGCAAAATAGATATGTTCTAAAAATTCACTAAGTTAGCTCCTCGTGCTCGTGCTAGGCAAATCATTCTTAGGGGATGCCCGTTCCATGGTGAGTTAAGTCATCACCCCATAGCTTTCCTAAGGTTTCCAGCTCTTAGGCACTTACCTACCCAAAGTGAGGGTCGTTCCCTAGATCTAGCATAAATTCTCAAAGGCCTGCTCGGTATTGAGAGAAATTGGGAGGTGTTTCCTCAGTAACCTAACTCGGTCTCAAAGGGGCACCTAGCCATTTCCATCCACGACAACTAATTTTTTATCCGTCTAAATCTCTTTTTTATTTTCCTCTCTCTCTCTCTCTCTCTCTCTCTCTCTTTTCATTTCTTTTTCTCTCCTTTTTTTTCTTTTATTTCTCTTTTATTTTTTGGCTCACAGGGATTTCGATTTTTTCGAATGGGCTTACACAATCCGACCATCTCCAGTAACTAAAATGTCAAACCTAGAGTCACTTATGGATTACAAAGTAATAGACTACTTAAGTGAATCATAACTAGGTATGTACTAGATTTTCCCTTTCAGAATGTTCAACATGTGTAAGTGCAAAAAAAAAAAGCTAACTAGTGTAAGTCTAGAACATTCAATAGAGCGAATAGAATAAAATACTACAAGATAAATAGATTTAAGCTATCTATGGGAACAACTCATGCAAGAAACATTCAAAAATACTACTGAAGTAGCTTTACATACACCAAAAATTAAGTACTGAAAGGAACTAAAAAACTCATGCATGCATGAACAAATGAAAATACCAGAAAAGAAAATACTGCTAAGAAACAAAACAAAATAAATCCTGGCCCCCAAGACTTAAATGAAAATATACCTCTAATAGGGTGGACGAGGTGGAAAGTATGGGAGCCTGGGCATCTCTGGATCCTGGGAGAACATGCTGCTGAGCCGTTGATGCCACATATACATGTGGTCGATCTAGGAACTGGTGGATGCAACGGCTGCTCGGTGCTCCTCCTCCCTAGCCCACTCTGCCTGCTGGGCGTGCATATGCTGCCGCATCTCCCTGCGGTAGGCGACCTCATCCTGGTGATGAGCAGCCTGCTCCTGGAAGTATATGCGGGTCTCATTGTAAAACTCCTCAGCCCATTGAAAATGCTCGCGAAATCCCTGGAACTCCTTCTACTAGTAGACGCTTTGCTCCTACCATCGCTGCCTCTGCATCTGCTGCTTAGTGTAAATGTCGTTGAGGCACAATCGGAACTCCGAGAAATCGTAGGCCGATGCACTTGCATCCTGCTCAAAAGTAGAAAAAGATGGTGGTATGGTGTAGGCTCATGTCGGCGTGGACTAGGTGGGCTCCTATGCATGTGTGGACTTGAGGGAGAGTGATACAAAGGTGGAGAGATGGGCGCTGATGTGGGTGGTCCCTCATGTGGAGGAGACTCCATTATCAGGTCTAAGTGCCAGTTGGCGCATATAGCGATGGTGGTACGATCCGAGTCGGGGAGCCTAAGGGCCGTAAGATTTTTCCTTACAAAGCAAAAGGAGTCTCCTTCTCTTACAATCATCTTCATGGCCATGCATACTCCTAGGTCAATCCTAGGGCTCCCCTCTATACTCTCCAATGTTGTGTAGTCGTACCTCATCCTATAACAAATGTGGAAAAGTAGGCCTCCCACATTGATCTCTCCGCGTGCCGCTTTGCCCATCTTTACTAAGTGTCTAATGAAGTGGGACCCTACATCGATGCTACTCCTTTCTTGTAGCATATCCCAAAAGCAAAGAAGCTCGCTGGCTCTGACTACACCGTCACTCTCCCCATGACCAAATATAGTACTGGCCATGATGCGATGTAGGTATCGAAAGACGGGGTATTGGAGGCGCTATGCTTTGACCCTAGTTTGGTCATAAGCGTGCTCCCCTATCAACTCAGTCCAAATCATACGAGAGTTGTACCCATTAGGGGTCCTTCTCTCTCCCTCGCTTGGCAAGCCAAAGCATGAGTTCCATTGGTGAAGGGTCCACTCATGCTCAATATTAAAAAGCCTAAAAGTTATCCTACCCTCCTTGCTGTATCTACTCGTTAAAACTTCCGCCTCTAAAGAACTCAAAAATTCCAAAACTATCCTCGGGTAAGTTAGGTGCCTTATTCCCATAATCTCGTCCCACCCCATTTTTGCAAATAGGGTTTGCATGTCACCCAACAAACCTAAAGATTCTAGCAAATCCTCATTTAAGTACCTAGTAGCAGTAAGTTTACGGGTAGAGAGAATATCGTACCTATCTCTATGTTCATTATTGCGAAAAAAATAGAGGGGGTACGGCGTTACCCTCTTCCGGAGCTTGAGGGGCATCGACTCTACTTTTTCGTCGCTCTGAGGCACCGCATCGGGATGCTACAGTCTTGGTCCTCCTCATCCTTGCTCCTTTTGGCTTCTTTAGAGGTTAGAAATGCTTCTAGAGGAAGGGGAAAGTGAAATCACATGGCTAGGGCAAGAACTTTTGAAGCACACGGTGCAAATGGGGTGAAAACACACAGCTCACCCCTTTTAACCTCACGTGCCACGACCGTGTGAAAACACATGGCTAGGTCATGTGCACCTCTGGTCAATCACGCATGACCATGGGAAAACACATGGTCAGGCTGTGTGTCCCCATTTTTTTCCCATTCATGCACCATGGCCCAAATTTTCTCATACACTTCGCCGTGTAGGCTAATATGGGTCTCAATTTTGCCTAGCAAAATTCTTTTCTATTCCTAACTCTAAATGTGATGGAAATAAAAACTAAAATCAAACAAATGTATGCAATGCAATCGAAAAGGGAAATCTAAAACTAAACTTGGGTTGCCTTCCAAGATGCACTTTGTTTAAGGTCGTTTAGCTCGACCACACTCTACTATCAACTCGGCTCTGGTGGTTTAGTGAACCTCCATTCATCTGTCTCGGGATCTGGGGACTCCCCTAGATACTTCTTCAATTGTTGTCCATTTACCTTGATCTCCCCCAATTCTCTACTCCATATGTCCACTGCCCCGTATGGGTATACCCTTTTTACCTACAACGGTCTTGACCACATTAATTTGAGTTTTCCTGGAAAAAGTTTCAACCTAGAGTTGTACAGGAGAACTAAGTCTCCTTCCTAAAACTCTTTTCTCAAGATGTTTTGGTCATGCCATTTCCTTGTTCTTTCCTTGTATGCCTTAGCATGGTCGTATCCATCTCTTCGAATTTTGTCCAATTCGCTTAACTGCAGTTTCCTTTTCTCTCCCACCGCGCCGTAGTCCAAGTTGAGTTTCTTAATTTTGCAGAAAGCCTTGTGTTCTAATTCAACAGGAAGATGGCAAGGCTTCCTGTAGCCTAAGCAGAACGGGGTCATGCCTATCGGAGTCTTGTAAGCCGTGCGGTAAGCCCAATGAGCATCGTCCAGTTTCGGTGCTCAATCCTTCCGTGATGCCACTACCATTTTCTCTAGGATACTTTTGATTTCCCGATTCAAAATTTCTACCTGCCCACTAGTTTATGGGTGGTACGCTGTTGAGACTCTGTGGATCACCCCATACTTATGTAGCAATTTTTCAAACTGTTTTTCAATGAAGTGGGATCCTCCATCACTGATTACTACTCGAGGGACTCCGAACCTCGGGAATATGTTTCTTTTGAACATCTTTATTACGGTCTTAGCATCGCAATGGGGTGATTCCATGACCTCCACCCATTTGGAGACATAGTCTACCACGACCAGGATGTATCTGTTTCCATTGGAAATGGGAAAGGGTCCCATGAAATCCACTCCCCATAAGTCGAAGAGTTCTACCTCTAATATGGTGCTTGCCGACATCTCATGTCTCCTTCCTATATTTCTTGTTCTCTGACACCGATCACAGGAAGCTATATAGTTGTGCATATCCCTAAACAAACTAGGTCAATAGAATCCTGACTAAAGTACTTTCGTGGCCATTTTTGCAATTCCTGCATGACCCCCATATGCAGAAGAATGGCAATGAAAAAGGATGCTATCCACTTCCTCTTCTGGCACGCACCTCCGATAGATGTTGTCTGCACACTTCCTGAATAGGAAGGGGTCATCCCATACGTATTGCCGAACTTCCGAAAAGAATCTTTTCCTTTGTTGGGTCGTGAATTCTGGTGGTATCACTCTTCTCGCAAGAAAATTCACCAAATATGCATACTAGGGGGTGGTGACCTTAATAGCCCTTAGGGTATCATCCCGCAGAGCATCGTCTATTTGGGCATTGTCTCCTTCTTCTATCATACGATCTATGGGCATGAGCGATAGGTGGTCTGCTACGACATTGTCCGTCCCCTCTTTATCCCTGATTTCTACATCAAATTTTTGCAGAAATAAAATCCACCGAATAAGGTGGGGTTTTGCATCCTTCTTGTTTAGCAAGTAACAAACTATAGCATGGTCGTTGTATACCACTACTTTTGAACCTACCATGTATTGTCTGAGTTTGTCGAATGTGTACACAACTGCTAGTAATTCCTTCTCAGTCGTAGCATAGTTAAATTATGCTCTGCTCAGGGTCTTACTGGCGTAGTGAATGACATGTAATTTTCTCTCCTTCCATTGCCCTAAGACTGCCCCCACTACATAATCACTAGCATCACACATGATCTCAAATGGTAGGCTCTAGTCAGGCGGCTGAATTATCGGAGATGTTATTAGGGCTCTCTTTATTTCCTCAAATGCCACTAAGCATTTATGATCAAAAATAAAGTCCATGTCTTTAGCTAGTAGATTTGTCAGCGGTCTAGTTATCTGGGAAAAATCCTTTATAAACCTTCGATAGAAACCTGCATGCCCAAGAAAGCTTCGAACCCCCTTTACATCCCTAGGTGGCGGCAATTTCTCTATTAATTTGACCTTTGTCTTGTCTACTTTGATACCATTCTCTGATATCTTATGCCCTAGGACTATCACTTCAGTCACCATGAAGTGGCATTTTTCCCAATTCAGGACCAAGCTATTCTCCTCACACCTTTGCAAAACCCTTTCCAAATTCCTTAGACATGCATCGAAACTTGTTCCATAGACTGAAAAATCATCCATGAAAACCTCCATAATTTGTTCGATCATATCCGAAAAGATGGCTATCAACCAATGTTGGAAGGTGGCTGGGGCATTACATAGGCCAAAGGGCATCCATCTGTATGCAAAGGTCCCGTACGAACAGGTGAAAGTGGTCTTCTCTTTGTCTTTAGGGTGGATTGGGATTTGAAAAAATCCTGAGTACCCATCAAGGTAGCAAAAATAGGAATGTTTAGCCAGGCGTTCCAGCATCTGGTCGATAAACGAAAGTGGAAAATGATCCCTTTTTGTTGCTTTGTTTAATTTTTGAGAATCTATGCACATTCTCCACCCTGTTACTGTTCGAACAGGAATTAATTCGTTCTCCTCATTCTTGACTATCGTAGTACCGCCTTTCTTTGGGACTACGTGTACTGGACCGACCCACTCACTATCTGAAATTGGGTATATTATTCCGGCGTCCAAGAGTTTAAGCACTTCCTTTTTCACTTCCTCCTGCAAATGAGGGTTAAGTCTTCTTTGGCACTCAACGGTTGACTTACACCCATCCTCAAGTACTATCCTATCCATGCACAGAGACGGGCTTACCCCTTTTATGTCATCAATGGTATACCCAGCACTTTTTTATATGTCCTGAGCACCTCCAGCAATTTCCTTGTCTCTTCTTTACTCAAATGGGCATTTATGATCACCGGATGGGTTGCAAGTGGCCTAAAATTTCGTACTTTAGACTGGGGGGAAGTGGCTTCATCTCAAGCCCTATGTGTTTTTCTTCTGCCACCTGCCCCGATCCTTCCTCTTCTTCTGATTCGGAGTCTTCTCCCGGCAAATACTCTCTCTCTCCATCCTCTCCCTGCACTTGGTAGACTACTTCAGTACTATCTATCCCCTTGATTGGAAGATCCCCCTGAAAGTGTTGCTCACTGTTAGCCCATATTTCGAGTGTCCCTACTGCTGTCTCTATAATGCTATATGCATCGTTTGTGCTCTTTTTCATCAACACGCCCCCTGCGGCTGTGTCCAAGAGTTCTTTCAATGTGTTAGTTATTCCGGAATAAAAAACATGGAGAAGTAACCACTCTTGTAATCCATGGTGCGGGCAGCGAATCACCAGCCCTTGTAGCCTCTTCCATGCTTCGACCAGAGTCTCTTCTTGTCCTTGCTCAAATGCAATGATTTTATCCCTAAGGTAGGTTGTTTTGTGGGGGGGGGGGGGGGGGGGGGGGGGGGAATTTGGTTAGGAAAGTGTTTTCCATTTGTTCCCACGTCGTTATGCTTCCTTCGGTAGCACGCGTATCCATTGCTTAGCCACTCCTTTCAGTGAGAATTGGAACATAATGAGCTTGATGGCCTCTGCTGGGACCCCTTCATATTGCACCGTCCCGCAGTATGCAAGGAATTCATCAAGGTGTAGATAGGGATCCTCAATCTGTGTCCCTCCAAACTGTTTTCCTTGAATGAGAGCAATTAATGCAGGGTTTATTTCCCAGCTTGCTGCCTGAATTCGGGGAATAACAATGCAGGAGTTCCAGGCCTTTCTTTTAGGCACTATGTAATCTTTCAAGGGTCGAGCGGCCTGCATTAACATCTCAACGCCCTTCGATGAGATATGCTTAATAGATCTTATGCAATAGATGACTTGGAGGGTAAAACCAAGGGTCAAGTTTAAATAGAATAGTTAGGAGTGCTAATCTAATGCTAAAAGCAGAAAATAAATAAGTCTAACAAATAAAAATCTAAGATGCAATAAGTAAATAAAAAAACTGCTACTGAAAATAAAAATTAAATCTAAATACGGAAAATAAAACAAAAGCAAATAAAGTAAACTAATAAGAAAATAAAGCAAGTAAATAAACTAATCCTAAGTCTGATCTAATTTACCACCGTTCGATTTGATATCGAATCAATAGTCCCCGATAACAGCGCCAAAAACTTGATATGCACGGACACGACCTCGAATCTCGTGACAGATACCGTCGAGGACTCAAAGCGCACGATCGCGCTCAACGCCCACAAGTGCACGGATGTCGTCAAGTAATAAAGATTTATCGATCCCACAGGGACTGAGATTCGAATACCAATACACTAAGTGGTTGTGATTGTTCGAACATAATCTTTGAGAGAGTCGGTTGGTGAGGACTATGGGTGGACCCTACTCTGTACGGTGTCACATGGAGGAGGAAATGAGTGTGCCGGGGTCTTAAAAGGCGATTCTAGGACTTCGGTTTCGCTTGTGTACCACAGGACAATGTTGTCAACTGGCGTCGTCTAAACGTCTACCTACGGTTTTGGAGAAGGGACATCATTCACTCTCCCGTAGAGCCGCCGCATTCACCGGGAGCTATCTCCACCCAAAAGGACATGATAGAGGGCACGAGGATGCCAAATCAATCCTTGCGGTTGACCATTTCTGATTCCACCGCTCCCTTCTCCCCGCAGTTACGGGAGGTCAGGTTTACCCCTAGGTTCCTTGGATCAAACCTCCTAAATTCTAGATTGCGAGGGATGTCACCACCTCGTATTGCCTAAGCACAGTGGAAAGAAAGCCAAACACACGTAGATATAATAGAGAGCAACTAGCAATTGTCAAATCAAACTTATGGCCATAATTTAATATGAACCAACATTGTTTATGTACATAAGCTACTCACTAATCCTAGAATCGAAAGTACTACTCCATAAATATGAAGGAAGAATCACAAAACATGTTTAAGTTCGAATACAATAGAAATAGAGTGCAGAAATAAAGATATACGATGCTTCTTAATATTCTCTCCGGCATTGTATTGCAAGTTGTGGACCTCCGACGGTGTTCCTCCTCCCCGCTGTGAGTTACCGAAGCTTTTTAGGGTTTCGATATGCCGTCCTAGCCGTCGTGCCTCCCCCCTATGGTTTGGATGGAGCCATCCTTTTATAGACATCACCTCAGACCACTACAAAATTCAGAAAAAGCCCTAGTCGTACAAATCCGTCGGGGCACCACACGGCCATGTATTTCCACACGGCCAGGCCGTGTGCGGTCCTAGGGTGCTGTTCTTCGCCCATTGGACATGGTCGTATGAATCCACACGTCCTGATCATGTCCCAATCTACGTCTAGCTGTGAAAATCCTTCTTTTGCTCCGAAAACACATCTTTTTCGCCAAAAAAGCTAACCTGCACACAAAAGTACATCGAGCATACCTCCGAACCAGAAAATAGGCAATGCGTGTAAGAATAGAGTAACATATGCATGCAACTAACACAAAATGTAACAAGATGTGAGCGAAAACTACTCCTAAAACCCTATATGTTTTGCTCACATCAGGAAGGGGCATTAATTAATTTTCTAGAAAAAAAGGAAGAATATAGATGGATGGAGGGGGTAACTGAAGGGTTGGTGTTGAGAATTGTAAGGGCATTGACGAAGAGGTGACTGGTCATATTCACGCCCGCCCAAAGGGATAGGGGCCAATCATGTATGATTCGACTGCGGTGCAAAGTAGCCTAGCAGAAGTGGATCTTGTTTACTGGGCGAATGGCTTGGGATAAATTAAAGGTACTGACCCTAGGAAAGCTTCTAGCCAAAGATAGTTAAACATGAGAAAGGGGAGGTATCTACTTGGCAAGAAGACTATAATTACTAACGTAGCAATGATCCCAAAATTTAAGAGGAGAAAAGAAATACATGACACTTCTTAAATATCTAGTACTTCATACATATGCATTGCAGTTTAGAGAAATAGGGCTTTACAGTTCGAAAACGTTGTTCAGGTATTCGTCTATGGCTGGCTCCACACTTAAATAGCTAGTGTATGTACCCAAAGGAGTATGTCTATCAACAACATGTTGTTTGTTAGCCCCCTTAAAGCCCATGATGCATAATTCAACAACTTTGTCGCAAAATTTTGTTAGCAGCTCCTCCTCTCCTTCCTTCCACCGAGCTTCCTCAGTGGATAGTTGATTAGCGAGAGCCGTCTTTAGTTCGCCCCTCCCTTTGGCGATGACCATGGTATGCTAGCTTATAGAGGTCATGGCCTAGGCATGCTCCAGCTTTAATGCTTGAATTTGTTAGGTTAATTTTGTTACAACCCCAAATAATTTAGATGCTTTGGAAGAAAGGCCCCTTAGTTGTGTCTGACTTGATTCTTGGGAATCCTCCAAAGTATCGATAACTGATTGAGCCCTTAACAGTTCAGTCGAGGACTCAGATTGTCTGGCTTGAGTTTCCCTGAGCCGAACTTGGTACTCTAACAGTTCTTGGGCTAGGGAATTGACATGCTGGATCTTTCCAGATTGTAGAAATAATTGGTCTTGAAGGGAGTTAATCTTATTGAGGTCTTCTTCTTTTTCACGCCCCTGTTGCCATCAATTGAGTCTTCAATTCTTCACAACGGGCAGCCAAAACAACTTCCGACTATTTGCTTTCAGCTAGCTGCTGAGTTATCTTTCTCTGTTTGACTTGGGAGGCACTATGGCGAGCTGCCATAGTGGATTGGTAGTCAGCTAAATGTTGGGTCGCTTCATTATAGTTGGTGGCTGCCTGTGTAAGGAGAAGAAATATTTTTGAGGTGAATACTAAGATATTTTAAGTACAGTGATGTTAGGGCCATCAACCCAAGTATGATTTGGTTTTGATGTGTGTGGCAAAAAGTTTAAGTTAGATTGATTATGTTGATTTGATATGTGTGTTTAAGTTGTGCAGGACTTAGTAAATCACACATGAGTTAGCTTGATGATAGCATTGGTGGGTTCACCATCTAATGGCTCAGGTCCTTGAGTCAGTGAAGGATGGCATTACAGAAGTCGTGCGCTTGGTGCATCCGAAGGATCGCCTGATAAGGAGCATTGGAGTCAAGCCAAAGGAAACAGACTTCAAAGCGAGACACGAACGATGGCATTGCAGAAGTTGTGCGCTTGGTGCATCCGAGGAACGTGGTCAAACGAAGAGAGCTTCGGTAAGGGACTCCAAGGGAGATGAGAGATTGAGTGATTGTAACAGTAGCTCATAGGTGAACTTGGTCGAATGGCTAAGTCAAGTGTCGGATGCTCAAACAGATTGTTTGAGGTTTACTCAACTGTCAGATGTTCAAACAAGTATTTGTTTAAGGTTTTACCCGACACCAGTCGACTGCTATAGATAGCAGTCGACTACTTTTAGTCGATGGCACTCGACTAATGTTTGACTGTTTGGTTTCTGGCGCAGTAGTCAACTATTAGGGTTTAGTAGTCGACTACTGCACCATCAATCGACTACCAAGGAACGATAGTCAACTACTCAAGGTGGTCGAGGGCACAGAAGGTTTGAAAGTCGACTGATTGCTTAGATCACTCGACTGATGGTTTGATCGGTTGACTGATAGGATGGTCAGTCGACTGATGGAGGACCCAATGGATGTGATGACTGTGATTCAGTTGGGTCAGAAGCCATTGGAATGATCATCAGTCGACTAATGCATGCATCAGTTGACTGTCGCCTGCCCAACGGGAAGAAATCTCTTCTCTCTATAAAGAGAAGGGGCGAGGGCCTTGGGGATGTTAATACTTCATTCCTAAGTGCTCCCCAAGTTCCCTAAACGTCCCAAACCTCCTCTTCCTTGTTCTCATCTAAATCATATTGTAAGAGGGAGGATTTTGTAAGAAGGTTTATTTTCCACCTTGATTGAGCTCAAGGAGAAGTTTAGTTATTGATTGTCGGAGTGATTCGCCGAACGAATGGTCCATGGACTAGTGGCAAGGGCAATGAACCACGTTACATTGGTGTGTTTGAGTTTGCATCCTCTTTACTTTGTGTTTTGTTTTAATTGTCTTAATTAGCATTTTCTGTTGCGCTAACGATTATCTTAGACGATTATGCGAATGATTTTCATCGACGATCAAGAAAGGCTATTCAACTCCCCTTCTAGTCGGGCCACGATCCTCCAACAAGTGGTATCAGAGCGAGGAGATTGTTACCGGACTCACCACCGCAACAATCAACGAAATGGCCGGCTCTAACATCCATCCGCCTAAATTCGAAGGGGACTTTTCGCTTGGTGGAAAAAGAGAATGGAGATATTTTTCGAGACCGATTTTGATATCATACTTATTATGGAAAATGGTTTCGAGTTGCTTAGGGATGAAGAAGGGGAGCCATTAGAGAAGTCAAGATGGACTAAGAAGAAAAGGGAGGAGCACCTTACAAATTTGAAAGCAAAGCACCATCTATTCAACATGCTTCCTCAACAAGAAATCAACCGGATTGGCGAGTGCTCTAGTGCCAAGGAGATGTGAGAGAAGCTAGTGAAGCTTCATGAAGGCACATCTGAATCCAAGCTAGCAAGAAGGGACCTCCTCCGCTCTCAATTATGCAATATCAAATTAGATAAGGGGGGAAAGGTATTATCACTACACTCTAGATTTAAAGAGATAATAAATGGTTTATAAAGTATAGGTGAGAAGCACTCCAACCGGGACATGATAATGAAAGCCATAGATGCCTTCCCCTGGTCATCCAAATGGAGCTCCATGGTGGACTCCTTCTATATTTCAAAGAATCTAGAGGTAAGTACTCTAGAAGAATTTTTCTCCACCATGGAATTATATGAAACTATACTTGAAGGCATAATTGAAGAACCAAGCACAAAGTCAAGGGGAGTAGTGCTTATGGCCAACAAAGGAAAGAAGAAGGAGACTCCACCCTCCTCATCGGATGAAGAATCTTCCTCATCAATGAATAGCAATGAGGAGGCCTACATGGTAAGAAAGGTGAGATGTGCATTAAAAAATGTTAAGTTTAACAAGTCTCATGATAGGAGAAGAAGGAAGATTATATGCTACAATTTCCAAGGAGAGGGACACATGAGAGATTAATGCCCTCTCTTGAACAAGAGCAAGGATGAAAGGAAGAAGAATGACAAGAAGAAGGAAGGGAAGAAGAAGGAAGAGAAGAAATCAAAAGATAAAGGAAAGGGCAAAATGCAAAACTTGAAGGCCACATGGGACGATCCATCATCATCGGAGGAAGAAGGATTCACAAGCCTCACACTCATGGGGATAAATGACTTGGACTCCACCTCCCCGAGGAAGAAAAAGGAAGCACAAGTGAGGAGGAGAGCTCAAGTGTAGGGGGAGCATCCACATCGGAATCGGAAGGAGATTAGGTAAGTGAAGTAACAAATCTCCCTCCTAAAAAGGTTTTTTCTATGATTTCTAGTTTAACTAAGGAGTTATTTAGGGCTAAAAAGAAAAACAAATGCATGCAAAATGAAATTAAGGATCTAGAAGAAAAACTTGAAAAAACATGTTCACATATAAATGACTCTTCTTCTAGTGTTAATGATGCATGCTTAGAAGAAAATAGGGCCTTAAGGGTAAAGGTAGATTATTTAACTAAGACTCTTGATAAATTCACAATTATCTCCAACACCTTGAATATGATCATTGGGAGCTAAAGAGCTAGTTTCAATTAACAGGGCTTAGGTTATAAGGGAACCAAGAATGAAAAAGTCTAT
This sequence comes from Wurfbainia villosa, assembly GCA_025175895.1. Classification (NCBI taxonomy): domain Eukaryota; kingdom Viridiplantae; phylum Streptophyta; class Magnoliopsida; order Zingiberales; family Zingiberaceae; genus Wurfbainia; species Wurfbainia villosa. The sequence continues at coordinate 52,584,090 of CM045998.1, read as the reverse complement.
CATTGTTTAATTGCTAGGGAACAATCTAAAACAATAATGGTAGCTAGGAAATGGATCCCAAAGGAGTACTTGGTGAACCCTATTGGAAAGAATCTACATTGGGTTCCTAAGTTAATCCTCAAGGGTTAGAGAAACCTAGGATAGTCAACCATAAGTTGAATTATTTCATATCATATTATTTGGTTGACTTATAAGCATGGTGGATGATTTGGGTAATAATATTTGTCTTGTGATTTGGGGTAATATTTTATTAATGATCATAATGTGCTTTTAGTGATAATACTTGATTTATGATCCTGATATGCAATTATGAAAATGTTTGTGTTATAATCCTGATGGATGATATACTTGGTTTATGATAATACTTAACCTTGGTAGAAATTGCACAAAATTGATGGTTAAGTATACCTTAGGTCTCATATTCACCATAAGGCTAACTTGATTGAAAACATAGCAATGAGTGAGATGTTAGGATGATTCAATTAATTCACTAATGCTTATGGCATTTAGATGGGTGATTCAAAGTATCATAGCATAGCAATCATAGACCAACTATGGGGAAAGCAAATGTTTAATCAATCGACATATTCTCCATAGATCATAGTTGGATATTTTAAATATTTTAAAACCATTTTATGTTTTGCAATCAGTGAATTGATGCTTTAAAACAACTCATGGCAAAACTAGGTCTTGAAGTTGATACAAAATTGAGACATTTTATAACTTTTGAGTTTTTGCCTAATTTTAAAAAATATAATGAATTTTCTTTTAAAAAATCATTTTTCATTGATAAAGGGACTCAAAAGAAATGTGTTCCCCAAATTTCATGATTTTTAAAATTTTTTATAATTTTTAATGCATTTTTGAACATTGGGTTTGGAAATTAGAAAATGCTGAAATCAGGTGGCAGTCGACTGGTAGTCTGAACCAGTCGACTGATGGACTATAAATGTGATAGTAACCTAATTTCTGGGGTTTTAAGGAAGTTTTTGCTATTTTTCTTCCTTTAGACTTTGATGTCATATTGTATAACATATGTTATATGTTTTTGATGGTGTCAAAGGGGGAGAAATATTGAGTTTAAGTTAATCATGCTAGGGGAAGAATTAGCATGTGTTAAGGGGGAGTTGCATGTATTAAGGGGGAGTGTTTGATACTCATATTTTATTTACATGATTATCTTCTTTATGTGTTTTTGTTAATGTTTTACCTAACTCAAACAGATTGTCACACATCAAAAAGGGAGAGATTGTTAGGGCAATCAACCAAAGTATGGTTTGGTTTTGATGTGTGTGGAAAAGGGTTTAAGTTAGGTTGATTATGTTAATTTGATATGTGTGTTTAAGTGTGCAGGACATAGTAAATCACACATGAGTTAGCTTGATGATAGGATTTGTTGGGATGTATACTGAAAAGTATATCTTTTGTATGAACATCTTTATTTTTGAAATAAGAATCACATGATCATTGTTTGCATATTTATGATTATGCATATTGTCTAATACATTACATTGTAGATATCATGGTGTGCAGTGTCACACAGGAGATCATGTTATCAGTTCCTTGTAAAGTATAAGTAAAGGCTCACAACCGAGATGGTTATGGACAAACCATTGGTATGGTTGTTGTGTAATTTGGTATTGGTTTGTCTTGACCATAGAATTACACTAGTACACTTTGTGTGTATTTAGCTGAACCGATTTAGAGTTGATTCGATTTATTGCTGACTACATAATCGAATCAGACATCAGATATTATGTTGTACATGCTCTTAATCCCGATATAATAACGGGCACATATATTTAGTATTCATTTCTTTGATTTACCAATGGGCGAGATTTATAGAGTAAATCGATAGGCTCGGTAAGTTGGGAAATGAAATTATTTATATGGTGTGTCGTTGATTATAGGAGGAAACCGTGTCCTATATATTAGGATGATGATGTCCCCTTGAGGAGCTCATAAGGTTCATCATGTAAACCCTGCAGGTGGACTTGGTCCGACATGATGATAAGGTTGAGTGGTACTACTCATGGAGTTAGATGTTGATTAATTAATTGTTAGTAAATTAATTAATTAACGAACATTCAAGATCTTAAACACGGGGAGATAAATGTACAAATAATATATAGAACCCATATTAACTTATGGGGGTTGGTGAGGTAGATCAATGATAATTCTCTAGTGGAATGGATTATCCTTAATGGAACGGACTTTATGTGGGCTTGATCCATTGGGTGGCCAAGATCCAACTCCTCCTCATGGTCCCTATTGTAGCCTATTAAAACCTCATGGAGCCTATGTAGGGATGTATACTGAAAAGTCTATCTTTTGTATAAACATCTTTATTTTGGAATAAGAATCACATGATCATTGTTTGCATATTTTTATGGTTATGCAATATTGTCAAATATTTTTCATTGTAGATAACATCATGTGTGGTGTCACACAGGAGACCATGTTATCGGCTCCTTGAAAAGTATAAGCAAAGGCTCACAACCGAGATGGCTTTGGATAAACCATCAGAATGGTTGTAGTGTGATTTGGTATTGGTTTGTCTTGACTATAGAATCACACTAGTGCACTTTGTGTGTATTGAGCAGGACCGACTTAGAGGTGATTCGATTTATTGCTGACTACATAATCGAATCAGACCCCAGATGTTATTTAGTACATGCTCTTAATCCTAATATAATAACGGGCACATATACTTAGTACTCATCTCTTTGATTTACCAATGGGCGAGATTTATATATTAAATCGATAGGCTCGGTAAGTTGGGAGATGATATTATTTATATGGTGTGTCATTGATTATAGGAGGAAATCGTGTCCTATATATTAGGATGATGATGTCCCCTTGAGGAGCTCATTGTTGGATCGATCGGATCGCTAGAGGGGGGGGGGGTGAATAGCGATAAAACTTTTTCGTAAAAATGCGAGTAGACATAGCGGAAGATAAAAACAAAAATAGAGACAATAGACACAAAGGTTTTACTTGGTTCATAGCCGAAGGCTACGACTCCAAGGCCCTAGTGGTCCTTGACCACGTACGGAGGGCAAACTACTAAAAAGCTCCTCCTCGTTGGAGGTAGGAGTTAGACGGATACACAAGATGATAAAAGCTCAAGGTAGAGGGACACTCCCCCTCTCCTTGATATGATTTAAAGCTCGAAATAACAACAACTTATAAACTGAAATATGATTCAAACTTTCATTACCGACGACTTCAAAGGATGGAGGTTGAAGATCTAGTCGTCGTCTCGGTAGCGCTTCGTCGTAGGGATGTCGGAGAGTCGTAGCGTACCGGAAGCACTTGGAAGCTTTTTAATTCATGAAAAACCCTAAGACAAGCCCTCCTTTTATAGCCTTTGAGTCCCTCATCGAATGGGTCTTCAACCAATCACAAATGGACACAAAACCTCCTTGAAATGGGGTGATAAGCCTTGACTCCTCGAAGCTGATCATTGACCATCAGTCGACTAATGGCCATCATCAGTCGACTGATGGTAGCATCAGTCGAGTGTTGACAGTAGATACCGATCGATGAAGGGCTGAGTCCTCCGTCGGCAATGATCGATGCTAGCTGCAAGGAAAAGTTAGCTAAAAGAAAGCATTATTTCGACGGCCTTCGACCGTCCGATCTCGACCTAGACCATCGATGGGATGTCTTTGGTCGGATCTACGCTTAAGACCATCCCCGTAAGGAGGATACGACCTCACTTACGCTCGCACACACGAGCTTACCTCGATACTTACCATGTCACTTTTGCTTTAGGCCTTTTACTCGATTCCTTCAGCTCCCTCCGAAGTCACTCGAGTGTCGCCCGACCACCGCAGCTTCCTTCGGGTGTCGCTAGCCTTCAGCTTCAGCTTTAGCACTTTTCTGTACACTCGATTCAGCTCGTGAGATAATGATATATCCTTGACTTTGCGTCTTTTGCCATAATCAAAATACAGGTTTGACTTAGGTGCCCCTGCACCAACACTCATAAGGTTCATCATGTAAACCCTGCTGGTGGACTTGGTCCGGCATGATGAAAAGGTTGAGTGGTACTACTCAAGGAGTTAGATGTTGATTAATTAATGGTTGGTAAATTAATTAATCGACAAACATTTGAGATCTTAAACACGGGGAGAAAATGTACAAATAATATATGGAGCCCATATTATCATATGGGGGTTGGTGAGGTAGATCAATGATGAACCTTTAGTGGATTAGATCATCATTAGTGGATCAGACTTTATGTGGGCTTGATCCATGGGTGGCCAATACTCAACTCCTCCTCATGGTCCCTAATGTAGCCTATTAACGCCTCATGATGCTTAGATCCAATGGATAGAAACAAAAGTCTAAGATCCATTGGTCGAGATTAAATCTCTAAGATCCGACGGTTGAGATTAAATCTCTAGATCTGACGGTTGAGATTAAATCCCTAGAACCAATGGAGGAGATTAATTCATGACTTATCCCTAACTCTATAAAAGGGTGTCAAGGGGTTGGCGTGAACTATTATTGAAGAGAGCAAGGCTTTGGCGGCAAGAGAAGGGAATCCTAGTTGAGATCGGATTAGGATTAGGGTTAGGGTTTGGAGGCTAGGGCGGCACCAAATAAGGTAAGGTTTCCTTTCTTCTTCCTTGTCTTGTGGCCAACGTCCAGCAGGTTTCCAGGCCCTTCCTAGCCCTTGGCCGGTGCCCAAAAGCTCCCTTCTCCCTCTCCTTAGGTGGTGGAAACAAGATATAGGGCTTCCCTTGGTGTCTTGGTTGTTTTCCACCATCTTCTTCTTTATCTAGTTGGCCGGCGGCAAGGAAAGCTTTGGTTCCTTGTTGGTTGTTTCTAGTGAGGAGAAAAACCTTGTTTATATTCTTCCTCTTGCTTTAGAAGAGCAAGGAAGTAAGATTTGTGATCTATGAGCTTCGACTTTTGGTTGATCGTCGCCCACACGACGTCCAAAAGGAGGAAGGCCATACATTAGAAGATCGAGAGGTATACCTATTCTACTTTCTTCTTTTGTTTGTTGCTTGTTTTTGTTTTTCAATTATAATCATGTTATAAATTTGTAAATGGCTAAATAATACTTGGATCCCGAGCATAAACACAAAAACCGGCGATCCGGACATCGTCTATTCCGCGGCAAGTCGTAGAATAGAGGATGGTCGCTTGAACAACTAGTTTGTTCATGTGACCTCTCTAAATGAATAGCACGACGATGACTTGGTGGTTTGGGCAATCCCTTTTGTCTAGGATTAATTTTTTTTTTTCGGAGACATCGAAGGGATCGCCATGGTCAAGCTACCGAGGTGAAGAGGGAAGCGAAGTTTCCCATCATAGACTCGATAAGCAAAACCCTTCATCCTAGATCCGATGATGGAAAATAAAACTCTAGATCCAACGGTAGAGATTAAATCTCTAGATTCGACGGTTGAGATTAAATCTCTAGATCCTTTTGGTGCAATCGGCCGAGGTCACGATTGACCAGGACTCGAGCTTGGCTCGAGAGATGTTTTGATGTTCGACAAAAACATATGACAATGTAATTGTCATGGGAAAGTCCAAGTCTTAGGTACTTGGCATGGAAGGTCCAAGTGGGACACTTGGCATTTGGGAAAACCCAAGCATGGGTCTTGGCAAGGTAAAGTCCAAGTCTTGAGTACATGGCATGGAAAGTCCAACATGGGTTGGCAAGGGAAAGTCCAAGCTTGAGTATTGGCATTTGAGAAGTTCAAGGGGAATATTGGCGGCGTAAAGTCCAAGGGTTAAGTCTTGGCAGCATAAGTCCAATGGTAGGCAGCGTAAAGTCCAAGCGGAATCTTGGCAGCGTATGTCCAACGTGGCATGTCGGTGTAGACACCGTTAGCGTGACATAGCGGATGGATGCACCTGAAGGCTAGCGCGATGGATGAACAAGTCATGGATGACTTGGAGGGATCCGAGAGGCGTGAGGCTGATGGAGGTGGCTAGAAGGTTTAGGTCTAGGCTAAGGGTGGTCTAGCAAGTATGAGGGAACCATACTTGAGCTAAAACCTCATGTTTGAGGTGTGCCAGTCGACTGGTGTAATGTGGCAGTCAACTGGACTGAGTCAACTAGGATTTAACTGCGGAAAGTGGCCTAGCAGTCGACTGCCATAGGTAGGCAGTTGACTGATTGGCTGAGCAATTGACTGATCTTCTAATTAGTCGACTGGTGCTCGTGAAATCGGCCACAAAATAGAGTCGATACTTGACTGGTCGAGTGAAGGCTCGATCAGTCGACTGATGATGGATCCGTTGGACTTATCCAGTGTGGATCTAGTCATTGTCTCACGACAACAGTGGCATCAATCGACTGATGGTCCCGACCAATCGACTGATTGACTTTTTCCAGCACAGGTTGAAGCTATAAATGGAGCTCGTGATGGAGGAAAAAGGGATGGTTCTTTGAGGAGTTTTTGGGGCGAATTGTTGCTGCAATTCAGGGTCTCCAAGTGCCACTCAACCAACCAAACAAGCAAGCTCTCAAAAGATTGATTGTAAAGTTTCCTTTGCATTTCTTTTGTTGTATTCACTTGTATTTGCTTGTTGTACTTAGAATTACTATTGTAATCATTTGTACGAGGTTTCTCCACCTCCGACTTGTGTCGAGAAGGAGTGTTTGCATAGTGTTGTGTGACTGGCATCGCTAGAGCTCTTTAGAGCTCGATCCGTGGAGTAGGAACCATTCGGTTCCAAACCATGTTATATCTTTGTGTTCGTGTTTTTTTTAATTCGTTATTTCTTTTATTATTATTATTTCGCTACGCATAACGAATTTTGTAGAGACGAATGCAAACGAGTTCCATCACGTATAGCACGCGCTATTCACCACCCCCTCTAGCGTCCAATCGATCCCCTACAATTGGTATCAGAGCGAGGCCACTCTTCAAGGTTTAACAACTAAGGGAGCACGCTAGAGGGTGAAGATGGAAGTCCAAGAACAATTAGGATGGGACATCAACACACCGGTGCCCTACACCCTATACGGACGAGAAGGCTTCAATTCTTGGTAGAGAAGAATTAAAGATTTTATTATGATGAGATATTTTGAGGAATGGTCCATTTTGATGGATGGATTTGAATATCTAAGAGGACCAAGAGGTGGATTCCTCAAAAAGAAGAGATGGACCGAAGAACAAGTCCAAGCATCCAAGAAAAATGATAAGGTGATAAAATTTTTAATTAATTTAATGCCTAACAATATCTTGTGTATGTTAGGTAATTATTTAGATGGCAAGGAGCTATGGTGCCAAGTGGCAAATCTCCACGAAAATTTATCATCGGTCCAAGAAGAAGAAGAAGAAGAGGAGTGCTCACCCTCTCAAGCTCAAGCAAGCACATCACCATCTAAAGAGCTTGAGGAGTCGGAATTTGATAGGGAGTCAACTTCCGGATCGGTGGAGGAAGTGGAAGAAGCATCCACCTCAAGGATTGAGGGGGAAGAGAGAACTTCCACACTGGAAAATCAAGAAGAAGCTTCGACATCCGGTCAAGATGAAGTAGCTCAAAATCCGATTTCGGCACCAACAACCACCCTAGGTAATTCAAGCAATATGGTTTTAAATAAAAAACATATAATTTTCTTTGAGTGTAGGGAATCTGGACACTACAAGAGTAAGTGTCCAAAAAGGGTCAAGAAGGCTCAACTGGCTCCAAAAGTCAAGGATGTCGGTGCCCCAAGTCAAAAGAGCAAGGAGAATATCATATGCTTCAAGTGCAACTCAAAAGGGCATTACCGGAGTCAATGCCCAAGGGGGAAGAAGAAGGGGCAAGAAGGAGCATTACAAGTAGGGGGAGCTTCTATAGCTAACCCTAAGGTATATTTAAACAATGCTTGTTCTTTAAATTCTAGTCAAAAGCATGCTAGAAATAATTTTAATAGTCTTGCTAATTATCATAAAGAGCATGCTAGAAATAGAGAATTTTGTTTATGAGCCAAAAATGTCTACCTTTCAAAGAAGGAGAAATTTGGGACAAATGTCCCTAGAAATGTCCTTCCTAGGGAGTCTATTAGGAAAATAGGAGAACACTTAGACCTTAATCATAAATGGACTAGACACATACCTAGGAAGAACAATGCCCAAAAACTTAATCAAAAATCGAAAATTGGGCAATTAGAATTAGAAAACCAAGCCTTGAGGTCAAGGCTTGAGAAACTTGAAAAGACCCTAAATAGGATACAAAATCAATTTCAAGGGTCTAATGGTCAGAGTCAAGGGTCAAAACCTCAAAGTCAACATCTAGGACCCAAGAAACAAAAGTCAACCAAGCGCAAAATGGTTTGGGTCACAAACCTAAGCCTAAGGTGGCTTATAATAGTGTTCCATTTGACTATGGAACACAATCTGTTAGTTATAGCCTTAGAACCAATCATGTGATGGTTGAATAGGGAACATTTTGTATCATATTCTATAAAGGCAAAGGATTGGTTATTATATATTTACGTCTTTCTTGTGTCAGCTAAATTAAATATATAATAATGCCCTAGAAAGATAGGTTCTTATCTACAGCACATCAATTGGCAGAATTGATTATGAGAGGCTGTAGAGAACACTTTCCTAAATGTTCCTAGTCAAGTATTAATATGCAAGGGCAATATTAATACATAAAGACTAGCATGTAGGTCAATTGATGACTTGATCTCACAAGTCATGGATATATGATATCAAGTTGACACATGGGTATATTTTAGAGAATATATACTGAACTGACCCGCCATGAGAAAGTTTCATGGATCGTCATATGAGTGTCATAAACTTTCTCATGTGACTATTGGCATGAATAGTGTTGGTGCAGTAGGCACCTAAGTCGAACCTGAGTTTTGATTATATCAAACAATACAAAGTTAAGCTCATGTTGTTATCTCACGAGCTGAATCGAGTGTGCAGAAAATTGCTATAGCTAGAGCTGAAGGCTAGCGACACCCAGAGGAAGCCGCGGTGGTCGGGCGACACTCAAGTGACTTCGGAGGGAGCCGAAGGAATTGAGTGGAAGGCCGGAAGCAAAAGCAACACGTAAGTATCGAGGTAATCTTGTGTGTGCGAGTGTAAGTAAGGTCGTATCCTCATTACAGGGAAAGACTTAACCGTAGATCCGACCCAAGACATCTCATAGGTGGTCTAGGTTGAGATCGGACGGTCGACGACCGTTGAAATAATGTTTTCTTTAAGCTAACATTGCCTAACCGCCAAAGATCACGATTGCCAACTCAAGGACTCGACTGCCCATCACGGGTGACTCGGGCTAGCACTGATCGATAGCCGCCAAAGAATGATCCGGTGATGGGCATCAGTCGACTGCTGGTCAAAGGATCAGCCTCGAGGAGTCAAGGTTTATCACCAAATTTCAAGGGGAGTGGTGCTCAAATATGATTGGCTAGGGTTCCTCTCGAAAAGGGGCTCAAAGGCTATAAAAGGAGGTCCTAACCTAGGGTTTTCATAACAATTCTAAGCTTCCAAAAAGCCTCCGCAAAGCTACAACTCTCCGAAAACGAAGTCCTTCCTTTCCGACGTCTAGGTTTAACTTTCTTTATTATTTTTGGACGTCGGTATTAGTTTTTATCAATTGTTCATCTACTTTTACGGAGCTTTTATCGTATACGAGGAGAGGGGGAGTGTCCCTCTACCTCAAGTTTTTGTTCCTTCTTGTATCGATTAACTCCTACCTCTAACGAGGAGGAGTTCCTTTTGTGCTTTTGCCCTCCGTACGTGGTCAAGGACCACTAGGGCCTTGGAGTAGTAGCCGAAGGCTACGAACCAAGTAAAACATTTGTCTTCTCTTTATATTGCTTATCTTTTCCGCTGCAAATTAATTATCTACTCGGTTTTTTAACGAACGAAAAAAAAAGTTTTTATCGCTATTCACCCCCCCTCTAGCGATCCGCTTCGATCCAACAATTGGTATCAGAGCCGGGGGTTTCTAAGATTTGGTGAAACCACCAATCTAGCCATTTTTACAGATTTATTGTTCTTTTAATTCTGTTTATTTCTATTTATTTCGCTTTGTTAAGTATTCTCCCGCACTACTAATCTAAGACGCGAGTCTTGGTACTTTTTTTTGTGTTTTTTTCGTTGCTAGTTTCTTCGTCTTCGTCTCCTTCGGTCTTTTGTTCTAATGGCCCATCTCGAGGGTTTTAGCACCGTCCGACCTCCGTTTTACAACGGAGATGACTTCCGTTATTGGAAGGGTCGGATGGAATGCTTTCTCAAAACCCATATCGAGATGTGGATCATAATCCAAACGGGTTTCACACTTCCGACTAATGAAGTGGGTGACTCCTTGGATTATGATCAATGGACCATTGCGACAAAATGACAAGTCGAAGCCGACGCCAAGGCAACACAAATCCTCCAATGCGGCCTATCCAAGGAGGAGCTAAATCGCGTCGTCCCCTTCATAAGTGCAAAGGATCTTTGGACAAAACTAATCGAGTTACAAGAAGGATCGGATCAAGCTAAGGTTTGCAAACGCGATTTGTTGTTCAATAAATTGTACACACTAAAAATGCAGGAACACGAGTCTGCAACGCAACTCCACGCCCGTGTCCAAGACATAGTCAACAACCTACACGTAATCGGGCAAAAGGTCGAAAACCGCGACCTTATAAGGTATGTTCTAAACTCTTTTCCGAGGACTACCTTGTGGGCATCCATGGTCGATGCCTACAAGGTCTCCAAAGATCTTTCTAAAATTAGGTTAGATGAATTATTCTCAGATTTTGAATTACATGAGCAGTCCAACTCGGAACCCGAGAGGGGTATAGCCTTGTTTGCAGGTTCAAAGAAGAAGAAAATCACAAGCAAGACACCACCAACCGAGGAGGAAGACGAATCCGAAGAAGACGAAGACCACGTCTTCATGGCGAAATCAATTGAGTCAGACACGAAGACTGAACCTGAACTTGAGTCAGAACCTGAGGATGTCTCGGACTATGAAGCTACCTTCAAGTCAAGCCACGGATACGCATCCGGTTCAAAAGATACCCTTAAAGTAAGTCGAACTTTATTTAATACTTTACAAAATATGGTTAGGTTTTTGTCTAGGAAATTAGTTAAATCCGAGCCCAAGGTCGAGACCCTGGTTGAGGAGGTCAAACTCCTCAAACACAAGGTCTCCCTAACCTCATCGACTATTCGAGTTCAAGAGAAGGACTCAACTCGGGTTGAAAAATTCGAAGTTGAGAACTCACTCTTGAAAAGTCAAGTCGAAGATCTTAGGAACACGTAGGAAAGGTTCACTTCGGGATCCAAAGGACTTGACCTCCTACTTGGATCTCAAAGGGCCATGTACAACAAGGCTGGACTAGGGTTTAACTCAAACACGACTAATAGGTCGTATATGTCGATTGTAAGTCGACATAGGAAACATGTCCAAGCATGGGTCCCTAAGAACCTTTTGATTTCAACTCTAGGATCCAACCCGTACTGGATTCCCAAGGACCAAATCCACTATGTGGATAGATCGAACCGATTCAACGGTCTAGGGGGAGCCAGTACAAAACATATTTGTGCTTTAACTTAGAAATTGCATGTTTTAACTTAGAAAGTTTGTGCTTTAACTTAGAAATTGCATGCTTTAACTTAGAAAGTATGTGCTTTAACTTAGAAATTGCATGTTTTAACATAGAAAGTTTGTGCTTTAACTTAGAAATTGCATGCTTTAACTTAGAAAGTTTGTGCTTTAAAACTTGTGAACTCACTTAGAACACGAACATAACCAACTAAAATTCTTTGAAAAGATTGAGCCTCGTGGAGCCTCTTTTCAAAAACATAACCAACTAAAATTCTTCGAAAAGATTGAGCCTGAGGGAGCCTCTTTTCAAAAATAACCAGTTAGACTAGGAAATAGTCTTAGGTGAGTCAAGTCATCATTTTCTTGAAAATGGCTTTGTCTAAGGAAGTGGTCGATGATCCGATAAAAGAAGGCCTCTGCGCCTCGCTACGACCTGGAAGCCATGATCTTGAAAAGGTAAACTTGACAAGCCTAGGGTCAAATCCAAATCTAACATAAAATTACTTGAACCTAAATCCACTTAATCAACTTAATTGGAAGTCATCTCACAAAAAACACATAAGTATAACATGCTTGATCATATAGACACAGGTGAGATGACCTAGGTTTAACAACTTACAACCAATTTTTTTTTTAAAAAAAAAAAAATCTAACATCCAATCCAACCACCTTGTGTGTAGGATCAATGGATGTTGGACAGCGGTTGCTCCCGACACATGACCGGGGATCAACTCAAATTCATGAAGCTTCGATTCAAACGACAAGGATCGGTAGCCTTTGGGAATAACGGCAAGCTCAAAATCATCGGATCAGGTGATATCAAGCTTAACTCGAATTTTGTTATTAAAAATATATTACTTGTAGAGAATTTTGAATATAACCTGCTTAGCGTAAGCCAATTATGTGACAATAACTATAAGGTCGTATTTTTAGAAAATGAATGTGTAATTAAAATCAATAAAACAGCTAAAACAATACTCAAAGGAACTAGGACAAATAACATTTATACAATTAACTTAAACAAATCCTCAGCCAAATGTCTTATGACACAGGAAGAGGAATCATGGTTGTGGCACCGACGACTCGGTCACTCGCACCCAAGACTCGTCCACAAGATGAGTCAGAGTGGCTTAGTCAGAGGCTTACCCAACCTCAACAACTTGGTTAATAAAATCTGTAATGCTTGTCAACAAGGAAAACAACCTAGGACACAACACAAGTTAACTAACCAAGAACGAACCTCAAGTGTACTTGAGCTCCTGCATATGGAGCTATTCGATTCACATGGAGCCAAGTCACTCAATAGAAGTCAATATTGCTTAGTCATAATTGACGACTACTCCAGGTTTACCTGGCTTAGGTTCATCAAACATAAAAATGATACTCTAGATCAATTAATCAATCTATTCAAATTAATCGAGAATAAAAAAAAACCTTAAGGTTAAAAGACTTAGAAGCGATCATGGTGGTGAATTCAAAAATCAAAGGTTCACAAACTTCTGTAACCTAAATGAATATCACCATGAATTCTCTTGCCCTAGGACCCCTCAACAAAATGGCCTAGTGGAGCGGGAAAATCGAACTCTACAAGAAGCCGCTAGGACTATGTTGAACGAATACGACCTACCTGATAGGTTTTGGGCAGAAGCCGTTAGCACTGCTTGCTATGTCCAGAATAGGATCCTTATGGTAATGAGGCACCTTAAGACCTCCTACAAGATTTATCACAATAAAGTACCCAACATCAAGTACTTTAGGGTATTTGGATGTAAAGTACATATCTTAAACACTAAGAACCACCTAGGGAAATTCAAATCCAAATCCTCCACCGAAATCTTCTTAGGATACTCGACTACAAGTCGAGCTTATAGAGTATATAACCACGACACCCTTAGAGTTGAGGAGACTATCAATGTAGTATTTGATGAAGGACATGAACCTACAAAACCCCCAGCAACCCCAATTAGCGAGCCGATTCATACTAGACCTAACTCTGATCCGGAGATCAGGTCTAGTGTTAATCCTAACCTAAGTCAACCAAGTCACTCTATTGATCAAGTGATAGATGACTCCAACCAAACTAGTGTTCAACCAAGTCACCCCATTGATCAAGCATTAGGTGACACAAACCCAACCCAATCTAGGATTCAGACTAACCACCCTATCGATCAAGTGATAGGAGATCCTAATCTAGGAGTTCGAACTAGAGCATCCTATAGGAACCTTAGTCAAATTTCCTTAATTTCAAAGATAGAACCCAAATCAATTGAATAAGCTCTTCTTGATCCCGATTGGATTATTGCAATGCAAGAAGAGCTAGCTCAATTTACTAGGAATGAAGTGTGGGAATTAGTACCTGATGAACGGATATTTGTCGTGGTACCGTTTCAAATTAATTACCGAACCCCCTAACTACACTAATATAGCATAGTGGATGTCCCGGATCGTTTCCCAACGAGTGTAATCGATAGAATAGTAAACTTAGGATCACTGATTATTGCTTTGGGTTTTCTAATGAAGATGGGGGTTTGGGATTTAAGATCTAACCTACAATTGCAAGGTAATTAAAATCCTAAACTAATATGCAATAACTAAAACAAACAAAGCAGGAATTAAAGCAATAAAAACTAGAAAAGGAAATAATCTAATCAACCCAAGATATGCCTGGTGAATGACCAAGGTCCTTCGGCTAAGTCCAGCGAAGCTCAATCGAGACTCCGCAAGTGATAGTGGATGTGGGATGGTGCAAACTCCTGAATCCAGTAGTTTGATGGACACTTCGAACTCTCGCGGATCCGGTTGAGCTCGAAGAAGTGTCGTCAGAGCGGAACTTCTCCTCGAATCTGAAAGAGAAGGTGGATGAGTTGTGAGATGGAGGATGTCGCCGAAATCGCTCGATGAGGCGGTTCCTCCTCGAATCCGAAGGAGAAAAGTGGGTGGAGGCAAGGTGGACGCGTCTGCTAAGGCTCAAGGGAAGAAAAGATTTAACTAACAACCTGATGAAAACATGATTAAAAGAAAGCAATTAAAGTAAAGCATGAAATTAAATCTAATCTAACTAGCTACGGCCTAATTACTCTAAGAGGCATTTAATCAAACACTACATGTGCATGGAACAAATTAAACTAAGCGTGTGCAATTCAAACATGAAAGGGAATTTGGCTACTAGCATTCAACAAACTAACCTAAACCATCAACACATCAACATGGAAGAAGAAATTGCTTTCCGAATGACAAAATGCTGGAAAGAGGGCTGCTGGAAATCTATGTGAAGAAGCTGGAAATGGAACTGCCGGATCGATGAAGGAGGAGCTGTAATGGGGTGTTGATGGTGAAGGAACGAGCTGCCGGCGGCGTCTGTGGTGGAACGAGGGTGGCTGCTGATGGTGAAGGAACTGAACTGCGGAGGATACACTGTCGGAGCCGATCGGAGGAGAATCCTCACTCCAATTCGTTGGATGCTCGCGCGCGCGTGAAGAAGATGAAGTGCTGTGGCTGCCGGAGCTTGAGGTGGTAGATGGACACCGGTCACCGGAGAATGGAGGGGATCCCCTTCCACCTCTCCGGCGACCGGTGGGGAAGGAGCTGAGCGCGACGGAAGAAGCGGCGTCGGGCAGAAATTGCGGATTAAGAACTGTGCCAGCTGTAATCTCATCCTAATTAAAACCCAAACCTAGATCTCATCCAATGGCCCAGAATGCTCTGATCTAGAATGGACAGATCTGATCAATTTGAATGGACGATCACGATTAAACCGATCCGGATGAAAGGCTAGGATGTCTAGATCTGAATGTATGGACCGGATCTCTCCAGATCTGAATGGATGGCTCAGAATCAAGCTGCTTTCATCAGACGGTCCATATCATTCAAATCTGATCTCTTGATTAAATTGCCCTCAATCAAGATGAAAGGCTCAGATTGATCCAACTTAAAATGTCCTTCTAGCCCTAGATGAAGCCATATTTGATCTAACTCGAGTCTAATCCATTGGTTCATCTCGATCTCCTACAAATAAAGACAAAATTTGCATATAAGTCTAGAATTTAGGAGAATTTACAATAAGGTCCAAAAATATATCCAACTCATAAAATATACAAATAATCAATAATTAATCACTCGAGAGGATAAAAACAATGATATTAAGGACCAAAATAATCCGACAAAATGACAGTTATCAGTACCACCACCTAAAGACAAAACGATAATTGGAACAAGGTGGGTGTTTCGAAATAAGCTTGATGATAAAGGTGAAGTAGTTAGAAACAAGACTAGGTTAGTCGCCAAAGGGTTTAGTCAAGTCGAAGGCTTAGATTACGACGAAACCTATGCCCCAGTAGCTAGACTCGAATCCATTCGAATGTTGCTAGCTTATGCCGCACATCGAGGATTTAAGCTGTTTCAAATGGATGTTAAGTTGGCATTCCTAAATGGATACATTAATGAAGAAGTTTATGTTAGCCAACCCCCCGGATTCGAAAATCTAGATAAACCCGACCATGTTCTAAAACTTAAGAAAGCTCTCTATGGACTTAAACAAGCTCCTCGAGCTTGGTACGAGAGACTTTCAATCCATCTTAAGTCAAAAGGGTTTAACCAAGGCTTAGTTGACCCAACTCTCTTCGTAAAAACTTTAGGTAAAGAAATATTCATAGCTCAAATTTACGTAGACGATATAATTTTTGGAACCTCTAACTCAGCCTTACTAAACGAGTTCGTTTCACTCATGGAAAGTGAGTTCGAAATGAACTTGGTAGGCGAGTTAAGTTTCTTTTTAGGTCTACAAATTAAACAAACTAAGGATGGTATATACCTATATCAACAAAAATACACTAAGGAGTTAATTAAAAGATTTGGAATGCAAGATGCTAAGATAATAAACACCCCAATGGCGATTAATGTTAACATAGGAGAAGACCTAGAAAGTAAGTCCATTGACTTAAAGTACTATAGGAGCGCGATAGGAAGTCTCCTATACTTAACTGCGAGCTGACCCGACATCCTATTCGCAGTAAGTATGTGCGCCAGGTTTCAAACCTGTGCTAAGGAGTCTCACCTAACCCTAGTTAAGCGTATCCTTAGATATCTTAAGGGTACACTTAACGTTGGTATTTGGTACCCTAGATCTACGGAGTTCGAACTAATCGGCTACTCCGATTCGGACTATGTTGGTAGTAAGCTCGATAGAAAGAGCACGAGTGGTTGTTGTCAACTTCTCGGCTCGAGTCTAGTAAGTTGGTGCAGTAGGAAGCAACACTGTGTCGCTTTATCTACCACCGAAGCTGAATACATCGCGATGGGTGAGTGTGTCACGCAGCTTCTTTGGATGAAGCACACTCTCTGCGACTTTAAGTTAGACTTTACGAATACTAAACTTCATGTAGATAACATTAGTTCAATTAATCTTACAAAGAATCCGATATGTCACTCTAGGACCAAACATATAAAGGTCAAACACCATTTCATTCGAGAACATGTGGTCAACGGAGCTATACAACTCGAATATGTCGAATCAAAGTCTAACTTAGCAGACCTATTTACTAAACCCCTACCCGAAGCCGAATTTAGTCTATTAAGACGAAAATTGGGCATGTGCGTAGTAGAATAGGAACTTGTAAATTATATTTTCTTACTACTATTTTTTCATTTTTATGGAACTAGCATAGGACATACCTTAGATATCATGCACCTATAGATTTAAGGAGCCAATACATCTCACAACACATAGGACTAATGTGTTTGTGTACTTAGCCACATAGATGAGCGTGAGATGTTAGGACCTTACTCCTGGTTCCAGATGTAGATCTAGTGCATCGCCATGAACCATGGAGTATAATCATACACACTAACCGACTCTGACTAGGACTGGTTCATCTTTCATATCAATCAAGCCAAATATGAGTCGAACATTTTATAGATGAGTTTATTTTCAGTATATTTTTTTTTAAAAAAAAAATGGGGAACATGCTTGGACTTTAAATTTAACACTTATTTTGTTTTCCACACACCCCTTACTCTTTTCGATATACGGCAAAAGGGGGAGAAAAAGGCCAAAGTTAAAAGGTCAAAGTTAAGGGGTCAAATTTTTTTTGACAACTTAAAGTCTTACTTCATATTTAAACCAAAAGTTAAAACTTATTCAAAGGCCAAAGAATTCTTAACTTAAACTTATTTATTTTAAATACTATGGCCAATATTAAGTAATTTCGGTTACTTAATTCTTTTTTAGTAGCAAACATCAAGGGGGAGAGTTAAAACTCTTTCTCAAGTACTCACCCTCGGTCAAGGGGGAGCACTTGAAAAAGAGTTTTTATACCCCTGTTCATTCATGCTCTTAACACTCCTACTCATTCATACATATCTTTTCTTAATGCACTTAACTTTGTATGTGGGTTTGCCATAAATCAAAAAGGAGGAGATTGTTGGTGCAGTAGGCACTTAAGTCGAACTTGAGTTTTGATTATAGCAAACAATACAAAGTTAAGCTCATGTTGTTATCTCACCAGCTGAATCGAGTGTGTAGAAAATTGCTATAGCTGGAGCTGAAGGCTAGCGACACCCGGAGGAAGCCGCGGTGGTCGGGCGACACTCAAGTGACTTCGGAGGGAGCCGAAGGAATTGAGTGGAAGGCCGGAAGCAAAAGCAACACGTAAGTATCGAGGTAAGCTCGTGTGTGCGAGTGTAAGTAAGGTCGTATCCTCGTTATGGGGAAAGACTTAAGCGTAGATCTGACCCAAGACATCTCATAGGTGGTCTAGGTCGAGATCGGACGGTCGACGACCGTTGAAATAATGTTTTCTTTATGCTAACATTGCCTTGCAGCCAGCATCAGTCGACTGCCAACCTGAAGGACTCGACTGCCGTCCATTAGTCGGGTGACTACGGCTAGCACTCGACTGATGCTGCCAGCAGTCGACTGGTGATGGCCATCGGTCGACTGCTAGTCAAAGGATCAGCCTCGAGGAGTCAAGGTTTATCACCAAATTTCAAGGGGAGTGGTGCTCAAATATGATTGGCTAGGGTTCCTCTCGAAAAGGGGCTCAAAGGCTATAAAAGGAGGTCCTAACCTAGGGTTTTCATAACAATTCTAAGCTTCCAAAAAGCCTCCGCAAAGCTACAACTCTCCGATAACGAAGTCCTTCCTTTCTGACATCTAGGTTTAACTTTCTTTATTATTTTTGGACGTCGGTATTAGTTTTTATCAATTGTTCATCTACTTTTCCGGAGCTTTTATCGTATACGAGGAGAGGGGGAGTGTCCCTCTACCTCAAGTTTTTGTTCCTTCTTGTATCGATTAACTCCTACCTCTAACGAGGAGGAGTTCCTTTAGTGCTTTTGCCCTCCGTACGTGGTCAAGGACCACTAGGGACTTGGAGTAGTAGCCGAAGGCTACGAACCAAGTAAAACATTTGTCTTCTCTTTATATTGCTTATCTTTTCCGCTGCAAATTAATTATCTACTCGGTTTTTTAACGAACGAAAAAAAAAGTTTTTATCGCTATTCACCCCCCCCTCTAGCGATCCTCTTCGATCCAACAAATAGTCCTCAAACCTGAAGTCACTACGGTTCCCTACATAAGGAGTTATGTACTTTGGTATCGTCAAACGTCACCCGTAACAGGGTGGACCATAAAGGCGATTACTGGGTATATAAAAAATTATGCGGAGGGATGTGAGTGATGTAGATGGGATCTATCCCTCTCATATGACGGGAGTGATATCTGTGGGCCCCTTGATTGAGTAGAACTACTAAAACACATGGTCATGCTCGAATGAGTCAATATGAGATATTGAGCTCATTTGTTTGAGTTAGTTTACTCAGGGATCAAGAAACACATAGATTGATCGAGGATGACACGGTCTATGCCTCATTGGTCAATCTGATATCAAGGATAGAAGGACACGGTCATACATTATAGTAGTCACGGAAAGGTTAGTCGGATCTTGACTTATTTCGTAACTTGGGTAGCAATGATGTATTGCTAGATGCCGCTCATTGCTTGTGTATCTAAAAGAGTTTAGATCCACTGCCAACGTTATGAGAGCCTATAGGGTCACACACAAAGAGCATGATGATTAGAAGAATTAGTGCATTCTAGTTTGACTAGAATAATTTGGGAATGAGCTTAAGTACAAAATGGTTTTTGGACTTTAAGCTTAATGAGAATTTTAGCTTATTGATTTAATGAGATTAATTCAATATGCTAAGCTTAATTGATTTAATAAGATTAATTCAATATGTTACCTTATTGATTTAATGAGATTAATTCAATATGATAACATAAGCTTATTGGATTAATAAGATTAATTCAACATGCATGAATGCCACATAAGCATGCCACCTAAGCATGCCACATAAGCATGCCACATAAGCATGCCACCTAAGCTTGATGAGGTGGAAGGAGACAAAGGGTTTTGACCTTTGGATTTCCTCCACATGTGGCCGGCCAAACAAGGAGTGATTATGTTTCAATGCAATTGATTGCATTGAATGTGAAAGGAGGTGAAAGGTTTTTCAATCCTATAAAACACCCCATGGGGTGGCCGGCCAAATGGTTGAAGCTTGAGGCTTGGAGAGAGCTTGGTGGTGAGAGGCTTTGGTTGTGTGGCTTTTGTGAGTGTAGTAAGAAGAGAAGTCTTCTTCCTCCTTTCTCTTTTAGCCTACCTTCCTCTCCTTTAGGGACTTCTCTAGCAAGAAGTAAAGGAGAGCTCTTCTAGTTTCTTTTGTGAAACAAGAGCTTGTTCGTGTGGATACATATAGAGGCACGGACATTTGAACGTGCTAAAAGATCCAACAAACCCAAGGAGAAGCGGGATTTCAAAAGGGCACGCAACAAAGGTAATATTCTCCTATAAGATAGGTTTTGAGAAATTTATTTTTGTACGAGGTTTTCTTTCGCAAGGATCACTTGGAAGGGATCCTATTTTTTCGTTGCGCATATACTATTTTGCATAAGAGATCCCTACAGTGGTATCAGAGCCACTTGCGAAAGATCGTATAAAAAATAGGTTTTCTCTATTTTATATATGATATAGAAGTAGGATAAATTTTATTATGAGTTGATAATTGCATTAGCAATTTTTCAAACATAATAAAATATCCAATGTCTTTTAAAAGTTAAAATTGACATGGTGTATGGTTATGGCCTAGTCCCAAAAAGATTGTGAATGTGTGTGTTGTAATTCTTAATACGGCCTGTGTGTCATGCCTTTCTCCTAAAATTCTTGTTGTAAAATTAGTTTTAGACTCAAATGTAACTCGAGTATTTCTCCTTTTGTAATATACAAAATAAAGATGGAGGGTCCATTCGAAGATGACGTTACAAGGAGGAAGTCAACAACACAAGACAACCAAAAGGAAGCACTTGGGAGAAGATGCTATCCCTAGGTTGACCAATCAATCTTTTCATTGGCTTGAGAAGATTGTAGAATAAGGGCCATAACCATGACATGCTTAGTTTAATATGTATGTGATGCATGTTAATTTAGCTTATATGTGATGTATGATAATATGTATGTGATGCATGTTTAGGTTTATTTCTTAATAAGTCAAAAACGATATGCCTACCAAAGTTTGGTACTCACTACTTCCTCGATCATTTGTTGTTGGGTTTGCCAAAGCAAAGCAATGCATTTTATCTTGGAAGAGTGCGAGTGGACAATCGTGATGTCCCGCTATCAAACTTGGTTAAGACTTAATTAAGTTTTTCTTAATTAATTAAGAAACTAGAGGTATATATTAGCTTTGAACATAAGTTTTAAAAATTAGTTTTGTGTAATTTCCGAACATCAGCTTTGTCTTAGAAAGTTGTCGTTGCTCCGATATCAAAGAAGGCCTCTGTGTCTCGCCACGGCCTAGAAGCTGGTTTAGGAATAAACACTAAACTAATATAAACTTAACCAAAGCTATTAAAGAGTTACATCAGATGTAATTGACAAAAGATTGCGTACCTAATCATACTACATCTTGGGCGATTAGCCAAAGCTAACTCAAGACGAAGTATGATGTGGATCTTTATCCCATATAAATTTATAGCTAAATAGAAGCTAATGATGTAAGCAAAATGTGTTTGCCTCCATCAATGATTAGCTCATATCAAAGCTATGAGAATTTAGTGGGAGCCTCATTTAATTAATGGCCTAATTAAATGACTTAGGTATGATACTTAATTTTGCATTTTGATGTTGTAGATCACCATGTCATCTAACACGACACACCCCCTCAACTTGCGATCTGTCCTTGAGAAAGACAAGCTCAATGGAGCTAACTTTCTAGACTGCTATAGGAACTTGAGGATTATCCTCAAGCAAGAACATAAACTGTATGTCGTAGAGCAGTCTATCCCTGAAACACCCGCCCCTGCGGCCACTCGTGCTGAAAAGGATGCTTATAAGAAGCATCAAGATGACGCATTAGATGTGTCATGTCTTATGCTTGCCACCATGAACTCTAAGCTTCAGAAGCAACATGAGAACATGGATGCCTATGATATGGTTGAACATTTGAAACAACTATATCAAGGACAAGCTAGGCACGAGTGTTTTGAAGTGTCTAAGGCTTTTTTTGCATGCAAGATACAAGAAGGAACACCTGTAGGAACTCACGTACTTAAAATGATAGGGTACGTTGAGAACCTTGAAAGACTAGGTTTTCCACTGAGCCAAGAATTGGCAACCGATGTTATCCTGCAATCGTTGCCGGAAGCATATAATCAATTCGTCATGAATTATAACATGAATGAAATTGATAAGCCTTTGCCTAAGATTCTCAGCATGTTAAGAACTTCTGAACCGAATCTCAAGAAGAAAGTTAGTAACGTACTAATGGTCAAGAAGGGCAAAGGTAAGCACAAAGGCAAGGGTAAGACCCAAGCCAAAGGCAAGGCCAATTCATCCACTTCAAAGGGTAAAGGTAAAGTACCTAAGGAAGGGGACTGTTTCCATTACGGTGAGACTGGACACTGGAAGCGGAACTGCAAAGTCTACCTTGAGGAAGTAAAGAAGAAAAGAAGTGGGACTTCTGCCTCAGGTATACACGTTATGGAAGTTAATCTATCTATTTCTTCTACATGGGTATTAGATACCGGATGTGCATCTCACATTTGTACTAATGTGCAGGGACTGAGAAATAGTAGACTAATGGCAAAGGGCGAAGTGGACCTTGTTGGGAGTCGCTTCGGAGGCTCATTGACTCCCATGTCCCCGGATTAAAATTTTCACTAATTAAAGAATTAATCCTGATGGGATGAGCTTCCTTAGCACAACCATTTCGTCGTCGTGCTAACAACTTGAGTGGTTGCTTGAACAAACTAGTTGTTCAAGCAACACAACTCTTCTAGTTGGTTAGCCGCGGAAGAGACGACGGACGGATTGCCGATTTTTGTGTTTGTCTTCGGGGTCCATGATTATACAATATATATTCATACGCATACATGTATAATCAAAACATAAAAGAACATGCTCAGATCTGTAAATGAAGTTAAAAAACTTTATACCTTATGATCTTCTACCGTATGTCCTATCCTTCTCGTGGACGACGTGTGGACGAAGATCCTCCACGAGTAGAAGCCTTCAAGCTCGCGTTCTTCCCTTCCTTGTCCGCTACGAACAAAGAGAAGAACCAACAATACCTTTCCTATCTAGAACCGGCCACCAAGCTAGGGAGTTTGATGCAACCGTCGGCCAAGGAACGAATGGATGAAGCACCGGCCACCAATACAAAAGGAACCGCCGACCACCTTGGAGATTGGAGAAGTGAACGCCAGCCACCAATGGAAGGAGAACCGCCGGCCAAGGAATAAGAGAGAGGCCTTGAGGACGGGCACTGACCAAGTGTTGATGGAGAATGATGGGCGCCGGCAACAACTAGAAGGATGAAGGTTGCCGCCCAAAAACCCTAGCTCCAAAGCCCTAGCCGCCCACTTTGAGAAGAGCCAAACCCTAATTCCAATTCAATTTTTTCTTGCCGCCCAACCCTAACCATTCTTTTTATAGAGTTAGGCATAGGACTCCTTTCATCTCCACCGTCGGATCTAGGGATTTAATCTCCACCGTCGAATCTAGGGTTTTATCCCAACCATCGGATCTAGGGTTTCATCCCAACCGTCGGATCTATGATTTCATCCCAACCGTCGGATCTAGGGTTGTATCTGAACCGTCGAATCTAGGGATTTAATCCTAACCATCGGATCTAGGGATTTAATCCCAACCGTTGGTTCTGGGGTTTCATCCTAACCATCAGATCTAGGGATTTAATCCCAACCGTTGGTTCTAGGTTTTGTTTTACATTCTTAGATCTAGACTTCACAAGGATTATATTAGGCTACGATAGGGACCATAAGGAGGAGTTGGATCTTGGCCACCCGATGGATCGGAACCACACAAACTTGATCCATCAATGATGTTCCATTCCACTAGAGGATCATCATTGAACTACCTCACCAACCCCCATAAATTAATATGGGCTCCATATATTATTTGTACATTAATCTCCCGTGTTTAAGATATCGAATGTTCCTCACACCAATTGATTTATCACCATCAATTAATTAACATCTAATTCCGAGTAGTACCACTCAACCTTATCATCATGTTGACTAAGTCAACCAAATTGGGTTTACATGATGAACCTTATGAGCTCCTCAAGGACATCATCAACCTAATATATAGGACACGCTTTCTCCTATAATCAACGCACACCATGTAAATAATATCATTTCCCAACTTACCGCATATTGATTTAATCCATCTAAATCTCACCTGTAAATCAAAGAAATAAATACTAAGTACATGTGCCCTATTATATCGATTAAGAGCATGTACAACATAATATCCGAGGTCCGATTCAATTATGTAGTCAAGATTAAATCAATCACCTCTATGTCGGTCCTGCTCAATACACCTAAGTGTACTAGTGTAACTTTATGTTCAAGACAAAACAATACCAAGCTACACTACAACCATGCCAATGGTTTGTCCAAAACCATATTGGTCCGTGAGCCTCTTACTTATATTTTATAAGGGACTGATAACATGATCTTCTGTGCCACACCAAGCACCATATTATCTACAATGTAAAATATTAGACATTATGCAAACATATATAGTAAATATATAAAGTGCAAACAATGATTATGTGATTCTTATTCCAAAATAAAATGTTCATACAAAATGAGCTAGGCTTTCAGTATACATTCCAACAATCTCCCAATTATACTAAAAGACTATGCCGTCATCACTCTGCCATACATCTGATCCCCATGTCCTCCACATGCCTATCAAATGCTTTCGCTGGAAGGGCCTTAGTGAATGGATCCGCCAGGTTATCCTCTGATGCAATCTTGGTGATAGCAACTTCTCCTCGCTTTACGATCTCTCGTATAAGGTGGTACTTGCGCTCTATGTGTTTACTTGCCTTATGGGCTCATGGTTCCTTCGAGTTTGCAACTGCACCACTGTTATCACAAAAAAATTGTGATAGATCTGGGCAAACCAGGAATCACATCTAAGTCCATCAAGAAGGTCCTGAGCCATACAGCTTCCTTGGCTGCCTCAGAGGCTGCCACATACTCAGCTTCCATGGTAGAGTCCGCCACGAATTTCTGCTTGACACTCCTCCATACTATGGCTCCACCTCCAAAAGTAAACACAAACCCCGAGGTATATTTACTCTTGTCCCTATCTGATTGGAAATTCGAATCCGTGTAACCCACAGAGACTAATTGATCTGCCCGGTAAACCAGCATATAATCCCTAGTCCTTCTCAGGTACTTCAATATATGCTTTACCGCAGTCCAATGTCCCTGTCCAGAATTACTTTGATATCTGCTAACCATGCCCATGGCAAAGCAGATATCCGGTCTCGTACATAGCATAGCATACATAAGGCTTCCTACTGCCGAAGCATAAGGAACCGCCTTCATGTCCTCTATCTCCTTTGATGTTTTGGGACACATCTCTTTAGATAAAGGAACTCCATGCCTAAAAGGTAGTAAACCTTTCTTGGAGTTCTGCATGCTAAAACGAGCAAGGATAATGTCAATGTATGAAGCTTGAGATAAGCACAACATCCTTTTCTTGCGATCCCTTATAACTTTGATCCCAAGGATATGTCCCACTTCTCCCAAGTCCTTCATGTCAAACTGTTTGGACAACCATACCCTTACGTCTGATAACACTTTGATATTGTTGCCAACTAACATAATGTCATCTACGTATAGTACAAGAAACACCACTACGTTTCCATCACATCTCTTATATACACAAGGTTCATTCGGACTTTGAATAAATCCATATGACTGGATTACCTCATCAAAGCGGATGTTCCAAGATCTAGAGGCTTGCTTCAATCCATAAATGAACCGATTAAGCTTACATACAAGATGTTCTTTGCCTTTAGCAATGAATCCCTCTGGTTGCCGCATATAGATGTTCTCCTCAAGACTTCCGTTAAGGAAAGCTGTCTTGACATCCATCTACCAAATCTCATAATCCATATGAGCAGCTATAGATAAGAGAATCCGGATAGACTTAAGCATAGCTACCGGCGAAAAGGTCTCCTCATAATCGATACCCTCTTTCTGAGTATACCCTTTCGCAACAAGCCTAGCTTTGAAGGTCTCAACCTTCCCGTCTACTCCTCTCTTTCTCTTATAGATCCACTTGCATCCAATGGTTTTTACACCATCGGGTGGCTCTACTAGCTCCCAGACCTGATTAGAATCCATAGATTCTATCTCTGAATTCATCGCACTTTGCCAAGATACTGCATCTCGATCATGGAGTGCCTCGTCATATGTCCAGGGATCCGGATCATGTTCACCCGGGACTAAGTCCGAAGACTCTCCCAAAAACATGAATCTCTCGGGTTGTCTAACAACCCTCCCACTACGGTGGTATGCTCTGTGAGACGCTGGTGCTGACTTGTGGTGTCTCCTCTTGTACCGATGGTACTAAAGTTGGGACTTCCCCTGTTAACTCCTCAAGAACAATCCTACTCCTGGGCTTGTGGTTCATTACATAATCCTCCTCTAGAAATCTGGCGTTCATGCTAACGATCACCCTTTGATCTCTAGGATTATAAAACAAACCACCTTTCGTTCCCTTAGGGTAGCCAACAAACATGCGCATACATGCGAGGTTCCAACTTACGGCATCTCCCTTGACATGGACTCCCCCATATCCGAATATGTCTTAGACTAGGCTTTCGCCCAGTCCAAAATTCTACAGGGGTAGAAGGTACTGATTTTGATGGAACCAAGTTCAGAGTATACACTGCCGTATCCAGTGCATACCCCCAGAACGAATCAGGTAACTCAGAATAACTCATCATCGATCTGACCATCTCCATAAGAGTCCTATTCCTTCGCTCCGCTACACCATTCTGCTGGGGTGTGCCAGGTGCAGACAATTGGGATTGAATCCCAGCCTCTGATAAGTAATTCCTAAACTCTCCCAAGAGGTACTCGCCACCATGATCAGATCGTAATGTCTTGATACTTTTACCTTGACGGTTCTCCACATCAGCCTTGAATTCTTTGAAACTGTCAAAGCATTCAGACTTGCGGCCCATCAAGTAAATGTATCCATATCTTGAATAATCGTCTATAAAAGAGATGAAATATTCAAAACCACCTCTTGCTTGGATAGACATAGGACCGCACAAATCAGAATGAACCAATTCTAACACATCTTTGGCTCTACACCCCTTGGCCTTGAAAGGCCTCTTGGTCATTTTACCTTCCAAGCAAGATTCGCAGGTTGGGAGATCCTCCACCACTAAAGAACCCAAAGCTCCATCAGCTATCAACCTTTGAATTCTACTTAGGTTAATATGACCAAGCCTTAGATGCCAAAGATATGTTTGGTTCATCTGCGAAGGTTCTTTTCTCTTATTAGATTTAGAAGATGAGTTATTTACTTCTATATGCATCGTGGGAGTTTTCGGTTCAAGAGTATATAAATTGCCAACCAATGTACCAGAATAGATAATCTCCCTATTCCTTTTTATAACCACTTTGTCATTAAAAGAAATAGAATATCCATCCATCAACAATTTAGAAACTGAAATCAAATTCTTTCTAAAAGTAGGTACATAAAGACAATTTCTCAAAACCAAAACTTTATTCCTATCAAAAGATAAATAAACGTCTCCCACTGCAATAGCCGCCACCTTTGAAGCATTGCCCATGAAGACGGTAATCTCTCCCTCAGCTAGTCGTCGGGTTTCTTGGAACCCCTGCAAAGTATTGCAGACATGATCAGTGACTCCTGTATCTACACACCAGGCACTGGTAGATAACACCGCTAAACATGTTTCAACAACTAAACAAGAACATATACCTTTGTTCTTTCAGCGAGGACAGTCCGCCTTCCAATGTCCAGTCTGCTTGCAAGTGAAGCACTTGCCTTTCGGCTTCTTCACTCCTGCCTGAGGTCCCACTGCCACCTTCTTCGCTCCACCTTGCTTCTTCTTCTTCTTACCTTTCGGTTTAGAGGAAGAAACCTTCTGAGCGACCATGGCTTGAGCACTCTGATGAAAAAGCCCCTCTGCCGCCTGGAGTTCTGTCAGAAGCTTCGCCAACGAATACAACCTCTTGTTCATGTTGTAGTTGAGGCGGAACTGCTCAAAACTCCTAGGCAGAGACTGGAGAATGATATCGACCTGGGTTTCCCCATCGATCTCAGCTCCGAGGACTTCCATCTCATTAAGATGAGCCATCATCTTGAGAACATGATCCCTAATGGGTGTTCCCTCGATCATGGTGGTCGTCATCAAGTTTCTCATTGCCTCCTGCCTAGTCGCCCTACTCTGATGTCCGAAAAGTTCCTTGAGATTGAACATCATGTCATAAGTTGTGGCTATGGCCTGATGCTGATGTTGCAACACATTTGACATAGATGCCAAAATGTAACACAGCGCCATCTCATCTGCCTTGACCCATTTCTTATAACGTTCTTTCTCCTTTTCATCAGAGTTATCGGAGGGCTTAGGAGGACAGACCTCGAAGAGTACAAATTTGTACTCCTCCGCAGTTAAGACAATATCCAAGTTTCTTTTCCAATCAATGTAGTTTGGTCCAGTAAGTTTGTTTTCTTTTAAAATCACAGCAAGTGGGTTGAAAGCCATTTGAAAAACCTAAAAATCACAATGATCAAAATATTAGATTTCAAATATTATTGATTCCTCAAAACAATAAAATCTCGAAATCAACCAACACCTCAAATCACCGAGAATATCGCATGCCACGCTGTGTGGACGTATACGAATTCTACATTTGTAAGAGGAGGTTTTACCCATTAATTTTATTATCTTGTCAACCTTACTTTTTGACAAATAAAATTAATAGTTGGTTCCTCTTTGGCCCTACAAATAAAAGCAGTGGCTCCGATGGGGAGGATACTTTTATTTGCATCTAAGTGTGCACCATTACACGATACTAAGGGAATTATTTCGGATTATGTGCCTTATCGCTATGGAAGTACACATGCTCCTAGATAATTTCCTATAACAATTATTTGACCTAGTGATCCACAAACAAACCCGTCCGCAGGGAGGAAGGCACTCAAAGCCAACACACAAGTTTGTTTGCATCACACGTCAAATTGTAATGGAGGCCGCAGGAATTAATTAAAATATCCCTCTCTCACTTAGTAAATTGAAAATGCGGAATTTTAAAACATACACAACATGCATATAAAAAAAATAAGCAATAAATATGGAAAAAACAGAATTTTTCCAACTATTATGGCATTGTCCTCCAATATGCATCCCGTAGTGTCGCAACCTCGTTCGCTCCACCTTTTCCCGTGCGCAAGTCACCAAAGATATCCGAGCCAAGATAAATCATTTTATTTACATCCATCGATCCTATACTCCACGAAGGAGTGTACAAATAATCTAGATCGAAAGTAAACTAAAATGAGCGGCTAAACAATGCCGTATTTAATTACAAAAATTAAATACTAATCTAGCCTCGTCAACCCCGAGGATTCAAATAATAAATATTTACACACATCCATTCACATACACACACATGGCCATAATAGTCGGATCTTATGCCTGCAACCAAAAAGATAAACTATGCATTTCCTACTATTATCCGGCACATATAATATATGAAAAAGTGCATAAAAATTAACCGAATCCAAAACACACAAAACCGAAAACCGTGGCTCTGATACCACTTGTTGGGAGTCGCTTCGGAGGCTCATTGGCTCCCATGTCCCCGGATTAAAATTTTCACTAATGAAAGAATTAATCTGGATGGGATGAGCTTCCTTAGCACTACCATTTCGTCGTCGTGCTAACAACTTGAGTGGTCGCTTGAACAAACTAGTTGTGCAAGCAACACAACTCTTCTAGTTGGTTAGCCGTGGAAGAGACGACGGACGGATCGCCGGTTTTTGTGTTTGTCTTCGTGGTCCATGATTATACAATATATATTCATATGCATACATGTATAATCAAAACATAAAAGAACATGCTCAGATATGTAAATGAAGTTAAAAAACTTTATACCTTACGATCTTCTACCGTATGTCCTATCCTTCTCGTGGACGATGTGTGGATGAAGATCCTCTACGAGTAGAAGCCTTCTAGCTCGCGTTCTTCCCTTCCTTGTCCGGTGCGAACAAAGAGAAGAACCAACAATACCTTTCCTATCTAGAACCGGCAACCAAGCTAGGGAGTTTGATGCAACCGCCCGCCAAGGAACGAATGGATGAAGCACCGGCCACCAAAACAAAAGGAACCGCCGGCCACCTTGGAGATTGGAGAAGTGAACGCCGGCCACCAATGGAAGGAGAACCGCCGACCAAGGAATAAGAGAGAGGCCTTGAGGATGGGCGCCGGCCAAGTGTTGATGGGGAATGATGGGCGCCGGCAACAACTAGAAGGATGAAGGTTGCCGCCCAAAAACCCTAGCTCCAAAGCCCTAGCCGCCCACTTTGAGAAGAGCCAAACCCTAATTCCAATTCAATTTTTTCTTGCCGCCCAACCCTAAGCTTTCCTTTTATAGAGTTAGGCTTAGGACTCCTTTAATCTCCACCGTCGGATCTAGGGATTTAATCTCCACCGTCGGATCTAGGGTTTTATCCCAACCGTCGGATCTAGGATTTCATCCCAACCGTCAGATCTAGGATTTCATCCCAACCGTCGGATCTAGGGTTTCATCCCAACCATCGAATCTAGGGTTTTATCCCAACCATCGGATCTAGGGATTTAATCCTAACCATCGGATCTAGGGATTTAATCCCAACCGTTGGTTCTGGGGTTTCATCCTAACCATCGGATCTAGGGATTTAATCCCAACCGTTGGTTCTAGGTTTTATTTTACATTCTTAGATCTAGACATCACAAGGATTATATTAGGCTACGATAGGGACCATACGGAGGAGTTGGATCTTGGCCACCCGATGGATCAGAACCACACAAACTTTATCCAGCAATGATGTTCCATTCCACTAGAGGATCATCATTGAACTACCTAACCAACCCCCATAAATTAATATGGGATCCATATATTATTTGTACATTAATCTCCCCGTGTTTAAGATATCGAATGTCCGTCAATTAATTGATTTGCTGACCATCAATTAATTAACATCTAATTCCTCGAGTAGTACCACTCAACCTTATCATCATGTTGACTAAGTCAACCAGCTGGGTTTACATGATGAACCTTATGAGCTCCTCAAGGGGACATCATCAACCTAATATATAGGACACGGTTGCCTCCTATAATCAACGACACACCATGTAAATAATATCATTTCCCAACTTACCGGGCATATTGATTTAATCCATCTAAATCTCATCCTCTGGTAAATCAAAGAAATAAATACTAAGTACATGTGCCTGTTATTATATCGGGATTAAGAGCATGTACAACATAATATCCGAGGTCTGATTCAATTATGTAGTCAGTACTAAATTGAATCAC
The DNA here is from genome assembly GCA_025175895.1 of Wurfbainia villosa. Taxonomy (NCBI): domain Eukaryota; kingdom Viridiplantae; phylum Streptophyta; class Magnoliopsida; order Zingiberales; family Zingiberaceae; genus Wurfbainia; species Wurfbainia villosa. Next base: position 52,552,628 of record CM045998.1, on the reverse strand, counting down.
CTCTATGTCGGTCCTGCTCAATACACCTAAGTGTACTAGTGTAACTTTATGTTTAAGACAAAACAATACCAAGCTACACTACAACCATGCCAATGGTTTGTCCAAAACCATCTTGGTCATGAGCCTCTTACTTATATTTTACAAGGGACTGATAACATGATCTTCTGTGCCACACCAAGCACCATGTTATCTACAATGTAAAATATTAGACATTATGCACACATATATAGTAAATATATAAAGTGCAAACAATGATCATGTGATTCTTATTCCAAAATAAAATGTTCATACAAAATGAGCTAGGCTTTCAGTATACATTCCAACAGACCTACCAGTAGGCAATGGCGTAAAAGTTGTTGCTGTAGCTGTAGGAACATATTCTTTGTCTTTGCCCACTGGGCTTATCTTAGAACAAGAGGAGTGCTTTTATGTACCTGCATTAACAAAGAACATAATTTCTGTATCTTGTTTAGACAAGAAAAACTTTTCTTTTATAATAAAGGACAAATGTTGTTCCATTTATTTGAATGAAATGTTCTATTGTAATGCACCACTTATGAATGGTCTCTATGTTCTAGATTTAGAAAACCCAATTTATAACGTAAATACCAAACGGTTCAAATCGAATAATTTGAACCAAACATATCTCTGGTACTGTCGCCTAGGTCACATAAATGAAAAACGCATATCCCAACTCCATAAAGATGGATTATTGGACTCATTTGATTTTGAATCATATGAGGTATGCGAATCTTGTCTTTTAGGAAAGATGACTAAAACTCCATTTAGTGGACATGGCAAGAGAGCGACGGACTTGTTAGGACTCATACATACTGATGTATGTGGCCCTTTCAATGTCGAAGCCAGAGGAGGCTTTAAGTACTTTATTACTTTCACTGATGATATGAGTAGATTTGGCTACTTATATTTCATGAGACATAAGTCAGAATCCTTTGAAAAGTTCAAAGAATTCAATAATGAAGTACAAAACCAACTTGGTAAGCATATTAAGCTACTTCGATCAGATCGAGGTGGTGAATACCTTAGTCAAGAGTTTCGTGATCACCTGGCTGAGTGTGGGATAATATCCCAACTCACTCCACCTGGAACACCACAATGGAATGGTGTATCTGAGAGGAGAAATCGTACTCTATTAGATATGGTACGATCAATGACGAGCCAGACTGATCTATCTACTTCCTTTTGGGGTTTAGCTCTAGAGACAACCGCTTTCACACTTAATCGCGTCCCATCAAAAGTCGTAGAAAAGACATCATATACGTTATAGACTGGGAAGAGTCCCAAAATGTCTTTTATAAAGATTTGGGGTTGTGAAGCTTATGTTAGACGTCAAGTCTCAGATAAACTAGGACCCAAATTAGATAAGTGTTATTTTGTAGGATATCCCAAGGAAACTAAGGGATATTACTTTTAAAATCCCACACTTGGCAAGGTGTTTGTTGCCAGAAATGCTGTCTTTCTAGAAAGAGAATTTATTTCTAGAAAAACTAGTGGGAGTAAAATTCATCTCGAAGAAATTCAAGATGAAGATAACACTAAGGCTTCGATGGAAAATGAACAGGCACCACAAAGTGTTGTTGATGAGGAAATTGTTGCCCAAAGAGTTGTGGAGCAAACACCTGTTCATGTAGACCAACCTCTTCGTAGATTTGATAGGATCCGTCGTCAACCCAAGAGATATTCTTTTCTCTTGACTGACAACGGTGAGGTATTGCTTGTCGATCTTGACGAGCCTACATCCTATCAAGAAGCTATGATGAGCCCAGATTCCGAGAAATGGCTTGAGGCCATGAGATCCGAAATGGAATACATGTACACTAACCAAGTATGGACTTTGGTTGATTCACCTGAAGGGGTAAAACCCATTGGGTGTAAGTGGGTCTTTAAAGTAAAGACTGACATGGATGGTAATAAGCATACCTATAAAGGTAGATTGGTGGCTAAGGGATTCAAACAAATTCATGGTATTGACTATGATGAAACCTTTTCACCAGTTGCGATGCTTAAATCCATTCGGATCATACTTGCTATTGCAGCCTACCACGATTATAAGATATGGCATATGGATGTCAAAACTGCTTTTCTGAATGGAAAGCTACTCGAGGATGTGTACATGACACAGCCTGAGGGTTTTTGAAGATCCAAAGCATCCTGGAAAGGTATGCAAACTGCAAAGGTCCATTTATGGACTAAAGCAAGCCTCTCGAAGCTGGAATCTTCGATTCAATGATGCAATCAAGGAGTTTGGTTTCATCAAGAATGAAGATGAACCTTGTGTCTACAAGAGAAATAGTGGGAGCACAGTTGTATTTCTTGTCTTGTATGTAGATGACATACTTCTCATCGAAAATGATATTCCCTCACTCCAGTCTGTGAAGATGTGGTTAGGGAATTGTTTCTCGATGAAAGACTTAGGTGAAGCTGCCTATATTCTAGTCATCAAGATCTATAGAGATAGATCCAAAAGATTACTTGGCCTAAGTTAGAGTATATACATTGATAAAGTGCTAGATCGTTTTGCTATGCAGAATTCCAAGAAAAGATTTCTGCCTTTATCACATGGTGTGAGTCTTTCGAAGACTCAATGTCCCTCTTTTAAGGAGGAGAGAGATCATATGGATAAGATCCCTTATGCATCTGCCATAGGATCTATCATGTACGCCATGCTTTGTACTCGTCCTGACGTCCGTATGCTTTGAGCATGACGAGTAGATACCAGTCGGATCCAGGTGAAAGTCACTGGATAGCAGTCAAAAATATTCTTAAATACTTACGAAGAACGAAAGAATATTTCCTGATATTTGGAGGCAATGAGGAGCTAACTGTAAAGGGTTACAGTGATGCAAGCTTCCAAACAGACAAGGATGACTATAGATCGCAATCGGGGTACGTGTTTTGCCTGAATGGTGGAGCTATGAGCTGGAAGAGTTCGAAGCAGGACACAGTTGCTGATTCTACAACAGAAGCCGAGTATATTGCTACGTCTGATGCAGCAAAGGAGGCTATTTGGCTCCGCAAGTTCATCAGTGAACTTGGGGTAGTTCCTAGCATTGCAGATCCAATAGACCTCTATTGTGACAACAATGGGGCTATTACACAGGCTAAGGAACCTCGATCACATCAGCAGACCAAACACATACTGCGGCGCTTCCATCTCATTCGAGAGATCATCGATAGAGGAGATGTGAGGATATGCAGATCGATGAAGCTAACATCGCAGATCCATTGACCAAGGCTTTGGCGATGGTCACACTAGGTCACTAGGTATTAGATATCATAGTGATTGGTACTAGTGCTAGTGGGAGATTGTTAGTTATAGCCCTAGAACCAATCATGTGATGGTTGAATAGGGAACATTTTGTATCATATTCTATAAAGGCAAAGGATTGGTTATTATATATTTACGTCTTGCTTGTGTCAGCTAAATTAAATATATAATAATGCCCTAAAAAAGTAGGTTCTTATCTACAGTACATCAATTGGCAGAATTGATTATGAGAGGCTGTAGAGAATACTTTCCTAAATGTTCCTAGTCAAGTATTAATATGCAAGGGCAATATTAATACATAAAGACTAGTATGTAGGTCAATTGATGACTTGATCTCACAAGTCATGGATATATGATATCAAGTTGACACATGGGTATATATTAGAGAATATATACTGAACTGACCCGCCATGAGAAAGTTTCATGGATCGTCATATAAGTGTCATAAACTTTCTCATGTGACTATTGGTATGAATAGTCCTCAAACCTGAAGTCACTACGGTTCTTTACATAAGGAGTTATGTACTTTGGTATCGTCAAACGTCACCCGTAACAGGGTGGACCATAAAGGCGATTACTGGGTATATAATAAATTATGCGGAGGAATGTGAGTGATGTAGATGGGATCTATCCCTCCCATATGACGGGAGTGATATCTGTGGGCCCCTTGATTGAGTAGAACTACTAAAACGCATGGCCATGCTCGAATGAGTCAATATGAGATATTGAGCTCATTTGTTTGAGTTAGTTTACTCAGGGATCAAGAAACACATAGATTGATCGAGGATGACACGGTCTATACCTCATTGGTCAATCTGATATCAAGGATAGAAGGACACGGTCATACATTATAGTAGTCATGGAAAGGTTAGTCGGATCTTGACTTATTTCGTAACTTGGGTAGCAATGATGTATTGCTAGATGCCGCTCATTGCTTGTGTATCTAAAAGAGTTTAGATCCACTGCCAACGTTATGAGAGCCTATAGGGTCATACACAAAGAGCATGATGATTAGAAGAATTAGTGCATTCTAGTTTGACTAGAATAATTTGGGAATGAGCTTAAGTACAAAATGGTTTTTGAACTTTAAGCTTAATGAGAATTTTAGCTTATTGATTTAATGAGATTAATTCAATATGCTAAGCTTAATTGATTTAATAAGATTAATTCAATATGTTAACTTATTGATTAAATGAGATTAATTCAATATGATAACATAAGCTTATTGGATTAATAAGATTAATTCAACATGCATGAATGCCACATAAGCATGCCACATAAGCATGCCACATAAGCTTGATGAGGTGGAAGGAGACAAAGGGTTTTGACCTTTGGATTTCCTCCACATGTGGCCGGCCAAACAAGGAGTTGATTGCATTGAATGTGATAGGAGGTGAAAGGTTTTTCAATCCTATAAAACACCCCATGGGGTGGCCGGCCAAATGGTTGAAGCTTGAGGCTTGGAGAGAGCTTGGTGGTGAGAGGCTTTGGTTGTGTGGCTTTTGTGAGTGTAGTAAGAAGAGTAGTCTTCTTCTTCCTTTCTCTTTTTCCCTACCTTCCTCTCCTTTAGGGACTTCTCTAGCAAGAAGTAAAGGAGAGCTCTTCTAGTTTCTTTTGTGAGACAAGAGCTTGCTCGTGTGGATACATATAGAGGCACGGACATTTGAACGTGCTAAAAGATCCAACAAACCCAAGGAGAAGCGGGATTTCAAAAGGGCACGCAACAAAGGTAATATTCTCCTATAAGATAGGTTTTGAGAAATTTATTTTTTTACGAGGTTTTTTTTCGCAAGGATCACTTGGAAGGGATCCTATTTTTCCATTGCGCATATGCTATTTTGCATAAGAGATCCCTACACAATCTAGGTCTAGGAAGACCAAGGTCAATATGGAAGTCATCCCTAAGGTTGACCAAGGTAGATTCCTAGTGGCTAGGGTTTCAAGGAAACCTAGGGTGACCACTAAGAAGGTTACTAGGGAGGCAATCCTTAAGGTTAACGTAGGTAAGACCAAAATGACCAAGGCTACCAAGCCTAGGAGGGTCATTAGAAGGGTATCTAGGGAGGTTATCCCTAAGGAATACCTAATTAACCCTAGGAGCTCAAATAGGTTTTGGGTTCCTAAGAGCGTGATTGATTCACGCTAAATGGGTTAGGGTGTGTCAACCTTAAATGGATGGGTAGTTAACCTAACCATGGTAAAGGTGACATTTTAGGCAATTTTCAAGGTTATGGGTACCTTGGAAATAGAATTGATATTGTGATCCTAAAAGATTTTAGGATGTGCCAATGTATTTTTTGAACTATGAAAAATCAATCAAATTGGCACATTTTAGGTTTAGAGGTCATAGTGTGTCATTTTGGATTTTTGGCACACTAGGGAGAAAAGTGAAAATATGGCAAAATATATTTAATTATATCAAATGGAAATTAATATTAAAATTTAGGTATTATTATACCTATACATTTTATATGCCATGCCTTGTTTGCCATATAACATGCCATGACATCATATTCATTTCTATCATTAATATGTCATGGTCATGTTTAGGATTAAGGATTAGATGTCATGTGTTTTTAGATTTCATATTATGCCATAACATCATGATTATGAGCATATGCTTACTTATATCATCATTAATGTCATAATCATTCATGCATTTGATTAAAATTGATTTAAGGACAATGACATGACTTGGAGTCTCATTTATAAGGGAATCAAGTAGGGTTGCCTTAGAAAATGCATGAAACCCCAGATTAAATGAACCAAAACCCACATCTCACATTACATTGATATGTATGTGTATTTATACACCCTAGATACATGTGAGATGCTAGAATATGAGTTGAGTTCAAGGTGTATAGTTTTTGCATCTAAATGAACTCAAACTCATTTTATATGAGTGGTGGATCATTGGGAAAGATTGTGTACAAGTCATGTACATTAAGCCCAAGGAATATGATCCAAAATAAGGTTTTGAAAACATTTTAAAATGATTTTAGAAAACCTTGGTGAAGTCTATCTTTTGATAGCAATCACCATTGATGAAGTTGATACAAAGTGAGCCAAAACTTAGAAGTTTTCTTCACTTTTGAATTTTGTATCAATTTCAGTATTTTATGGGTAAAATATTTTTCTATTATTTTTCACCCATTGTATTGACTATAAGTAATATACATATCAAATTTCATGATTTTTCGATATACGTAGAATTACTTATGATTTTTTGAAATTCAACTCTGATAACTGAAATTCGGAAATTTCAGTTATCAGTCGACTGCCCTGGGTGGCAGTCGACTGATGTGAGTGGCAGTCGACTGGTAGCTGACGGAGTCGACTGCCAATGCTGATTTCGGGAAAACAAGGTTTGTTTAGCCCGTGTTCAGCTGCGGTTAAGGTCTATAACCACTCCTAACCCTAGGATATGCTTTGGGAAGCATTATAAAGGGTGAAAATCCATTGGATATGGATTTAGAGAGGTGTTAGGTCAAAGTATCAAATTTAAGGGTGGAAGAGTTCATGTTTGAACTTAGAAGCTTAATTTTGATGGTTTAGAGTTCCTATTGGCTTAGGGACTTCCCAAGGACATTGTTGGTGCAATGGTCAAGGGACAGCAAGCCGTTAGGGGGAGGTATCCATCATGAGATGATGGATGTATTTTTTTCTCTTCTTGAAGGGGAGAAGTTATTGGGAGAAGGACATCAATTGGGAAAATTGATGAATTTTGAGAGACCCAATTTGGAAATTGGGAGAGTGGATAGGATTGCCCCTCTTGAGTGATATGGAACTTATCACTAGGAAGATGGTAGGCATCCTTGGTATTTTGGATCAAGGGGGAGATTGTAAGATCTCATTGGGACATGAGACATTGACCTGCTTGGAGAGATAACATTTTTTATTTATGTCAAAAAGGGGGAAAAAGATAATATTACCAATTTGGAATAATTGGTAAGGAGTTTTTGAGTTAGATGGTCTAACGTAAATGGTTTGTTTGGTTTTTGTCAAACATCAAAAAGGGGGAGATTGTTGGTGCAATCGGCCCACGTCACGATTGACCAGGACTCGAGCATGGCTCGAGAGATATTTTGATGTTCGACAAAAACATATGACAATGTAATTGTCATGGGAAAGTCCAAGTCTTAGGTACTTGGCATGGATGGTCCAAGTGAGACACTTGGCATTCGGGAAAGCCCAAGCATGGGTCTTGGCAATGTAAAGTCCAAGTCTTGGGTACTTGGCATGGAAAGTCCAACATGGGTTAGCAAGGGAAAGTCTAAGCTTGAGTCTTGGCATTTGAGAAGTCCAAGGGAAATATTGGCGGTGTAAAGTCCAAGGGTGAAGTCTTGGAAGCATAAGTCCAATGGTTGGCGGCGTAAAGTCCAAGCGGAGTCTTGACAGCGTAAGTCCAATGTGCCTTGGTGGTGTAGACACCGTTAACGTGACATAGACGATGGAAGCACCTGAAGGCTAGCACGATGGATGAACAAGTCATGGATGACTTGGAGGGATCCGAGAGGAGTGAGGCTGATGGAGGTGGCTAGAAGGCTTAGGTCTAGACTAAGGGTGGTCTAGCAAGTATGGGGGAACCATACTTGAGCTAAAACCTCATGTTTGAGGTGTGCCAGTCGACTGGTGTCATGTGGCAGTCGACTGGACTGAGTCAACTAGGGTTTGACTGTGAGAAGTGGCCTAGCAGTCGACTGCCATAGGTAGGCAGTCGACTGATTGGCTGAGCAGTTGACTGATCTTTTTATCAGTCGACTGGTGCTCGTGAAATCGGGCACAGAATAGAGTCGAGACTCGACTGGTCGAGTGTAGGCTCCATCATTCGACTAATGGGTATCATCAGTCGACTGATGATGGATCCATTGGACTTATCCAGCGTGGATCTAGCCATTGTCTCACGACAACAGTGGCATCAGTCGACTGATGGTCCCGATGTTGGGATGTATACTGAAAGCCTAGCTCTTTTGTATGAACATTTTTATTTTGAAATAAGAATCACATGATCATTGTTTGCACTTTATATTTATTATATGTGTGCATATTGTCTAATACTTTAAATTGTAGATAACATGGTGCTTGGTTTGGCACAGAAGATCATGTTATCAGTCCCTTGTAGAATATAAGTAGAGGCTCACAACCAAGATGGTTTTGGACAAACCATTGGCATGGTTGTAGTGTAGCTTGGTATTGGTTTTTCTTGAACATAGAGTTACACTAGTACACTTAGGTGTATTGAGCAGGACCGACATAAAGGTGATTCAATTTATTGCTGACTACATAATTGAATCGGACCTCGGATATTATGTTGTACATGCTCTTAATCCCGATATAATAACGGGCACATGTGCTTAGTATTTATTTCTTTGATTTACCAAAGGGTGAGATTTATATGGATTAAATCAATATGCCCAGTAAGTTGGGAAATGATATTATTTATATGGTGTGCCATTAATTATAGGAGGAAACCGTGTCCTATATATTAGGTTGATGATGTCCCCTTGAGGAGCTCATAAGGTTCATCATGTAACCCTGCAGGTTGTCTTAGTCAACATGATGATAAGGTTGAGTGGTACTACTTGAGGAGTTAGATGTTAATTAATTGATGGTGACTAAATCAATTAATTGATGGACATTCGATATTTTAAACACGGGGAGATGGATGTACAAATAATGTATGGGGCCCATATTAATTTATGGGGGTTGGTGAGGTAATTCAATGATGAACCTTTAGTGGATTGGATCATCATTTGGGGATCGGACTTTATGTGGGCTTGATCCATGGGTGGCCAAGACCCAACTCCTCCTCATGGTCCCTAATGTAGCCTATTAACACCTCATGATGCTTAGATCCATTGAATAGAAACAAAACTCTAAGATCCATTGGTAGAGATTAAATCTCTAAGATTCGACGGTTGAGATTAAATCTCTAGATCCGATGGTTGAGATTAAATCCCTAGAACCAATGGTGGAGATTAAACCAAGGCTTATCCATAACTCTATAAAAGGGTGGCTTAGGGTGGACGGCAACTACATGATAAGGGGATTAGGGTTTGCTTCCTTTGGTGGCTAGGAATCCTAGTTGGTTTAGGATTTGGTTTGGTGGCTAGGGTTTTGGGAGCAAGGGTGGGCGACAACTAAAGGAGGCTTTCCTTCTTCTTCCTAGGGTTGGCCGGACACTATGCTTCTCCTCTCTACCTTAGCTTGAGCTCATCCTATTCTTCTTCCCCTCTTCCATGGCTGGAAATAAGGTAAGTTAGGATTAGGGTTTGGGTGGCTAGGGTTTTGGGAGCTAGGAGTGGGCAACAACATTGGGAGGAGATTTTCTTCTTCTTCCTAAGGTGTGGCCGGTTCCTCCATCTTCCCTTTTCCTTGGCTTGAGCTCATCCTAATCTTCTTCCTCACTTCCATGGCCGGCCATAAGGAGAGCTTTGAATAGGGTTTGGAAGCTTAGGGTTTAGGAGGTTTGGGTGGCACCAAATAAGGAAGGTTTCTTCCTTTCTTCTTCATGCGTTGGTGGCCGGCGCCCATATCACTCTTTCCAGCCCTTGGGCAGCATCCAAAGACTCCTTTTCCTTCTCCTTGGGTGGTGGAAACAAGACTTAGGGGTTTCCCTAGATGTCTTGGTCGGTTTCCACCTTTATCTCTTTCTCCTTGTTGGCTGGCGCCAAGCATTTCTTTTGTTGCTTGTTGGTTGGCCAAAGGAAGGAGATGAGCCTTGTTTCTATTCTTCCTCTTGCTTTGGATGAGCAAGGAAGGAAGATGTGCGATCTAGGAGCTTCGACTTTTGGTAGAGCGTCGCCCACATGACGTCCGAAAGGAGGAAGGACATACATTAGAAGATCGAGAGGTATAAAAGTTTTACAAGTTTTATTATTGATCTTTGCATGTTCTTATTAATATGTTTGTATGTGTTGATTATACATGTCTACATCCATATGTATTTGTATAATCATGTACCCCGAAGATAAACACAAAAAACCGGCGATCCGTCCGTCGTCTCTTCCACGGCTAACCGACTAGAAGAGTTTTGTTGCTTGAACAACTAGTTTGTTCAAGTGATCGCTCAAGTCGTTAGAACGACGACGAATTGGTTGAGCTTAGGAAACTCATCCCATCCGGATTAGTTTTTATTAGTGAGTATTTTAATCCAGGGACATGGGAGCCAACGAGCCTCCGAGCATGCCATCAATTGGTTTCAGAGCCACGGTTTCCGGTTTTGTGTGTTTTAGATTCGGTTACTTTCACGTACTTATCATATATTGTGTATGCAGGATGATAGTAGGATGTGCATAGCATAACTTTTTGGTTGCAGGCATAATTTCCAACTATTATGGCTATATATGTGTGTATGTGATTGCATGTGTGTGTGATTGTATATTATTTGAATCCTCGGGGTTGACGAGGCTAAATTAGTATTTAATTTTTGTAATTAAATACAACATTGTTTAGCCACTTATTTTAGTTTACTTTCTATCTAGATTATTTGTACACTCCTTCGTGGAGTATAGGATCGATTGATGTAAATTAAAATAGTTTATCTTGGCTCGGATCTCTTTGGTCACTTGCGCACTGGAAAAGGTGGAGCGGACGAGGTGGCAACACGACGGGACGCATATTGGAGAACAATGTCATAATAGTTGGGAAAATTCTGATTTTTTCCATATTTATTGCTGATTTGTTTTATATGCATGTTGTGTGTGCTTGAAAATTCCTCACTATCAATTTACTAAGTGGGAGAGGGACATTTTAATTAATTCCCGTGGCCTCCATTACAATTTGACGTGTTATACAACAAACTTGCACGTCGACACTGAGTGCCTTCCTCCCCATCGGATGAGTTTGTTTGCGGATCACTAGGCAAATAATGGTTATAGGAAATTATTTAAGAGAGTGTGTACTTCCCCATCGGTAAGGCACATAATCCAAGATAATTTCCTTAGTATCATGTAATGGTGCACACTTAGATGCAAATAAAAAGTATCCTCCCCATCGGAGTCACTGCTTTTATTTGTAGGGGCAAAGAGGAACCAACTATTAATTTTATTTGTCAAAAAATAAGGTTGACAAGATAATAAAATTAATGGGTTAAACCTCCTCTTACAAATGTAGAATTCGTATACGTCCACACTATCGTGGCATGCGATATTCTCGGTGTTTTGAGGTGTTGGTTGATTTCGAAATTTTATTGTTTGAGGAATCAATAATTTTTTGAAATCTACAGTAATCATCTATTTGATTCTTAGGATTTTCAAAATGACTTTCAGTCCACTTACTATGATACTAAAGTAAATAAACTTACTGTACCCAAATAATGTTGATTGGAAAAGAATCTAGATAGTGTCTTATCTGCTTAGGAGTACAAGTATGCACTCTTCGAAGAATGTCCTCAAGCCATGGTTGCTCAAAAAGGTTTCTACTTCTAAGCTGAAAGGCAAGAAGAAGGAGAAACAAGGTGGAGCAAAGGTGGTGGGAGGATCTCAGGGAGGAGTGAAGAAGCCGCTTCACTTACAAGCAGGATGGACATTGGAAGGAGGACTGTCCCAGTCCGAAACAGAACAAAGGTATATCCTTTGGTCTAGTCATTGAAACATGGTTAGCGGTGTTATCTACCAGCACCTAGTGTGTAGATACAGGAGCCTCTGATCATGTCTGCAATACTTTGCAGGGGTTCCAGGAAACTCGACGACGAGCTGAAGGAGAGATTACTAATTACTTGGGCAATGCTTCAAAGGTGGCGGCTATTACAGTGGGAGACGTTTATTTATCTTTTGATAGGAATAAAGTTTTGGTTTTGAGAAATTGTCTTTATGTACCTACTTTTAGAAAGAATCTAAATTATTTCTGGATGGATATTCTGTTTCTTTTAATGACAAAGTTGTTATAAAAAGGAATAAGGAGATTATCTGTTCTGGTACATTGGTTGGCAATTTGTGCACTCTTGAACCGAAAACTCCCACGATGCATATAGAAGTGAATAACTCATCTTATAAATCTAATAAGAGAAAAGAACCTTCGAAAATGAACCAGACATATCTTTGGCACCTAAGACTTGGTCATATTAACCTGAGTAGAATTCAAAGGTTGATAGCTGATGGACCCTTGATTTATTAGTTGTGGAAGATCTCCCAATCTGCGAGTCTTGCTTGGAAGGTAAGATGACCAAGAGGCCTTTTAAGGCTAAGGGGTATAGAGCCAAAGATGTATTGGAATTGGTTCATTCTGATTTGTGCGGTCTTATGTCTATCCAGGCTAGAGGTGGCTTTGAATACTTTGTCTCTTTTATAGACGATTATTCAAGGTGTGGATACATTTACTTGATGCGTCGCAAGTCTGAATGCTTTGACAGGTTCAAAGAATTCAAGGCTGATGTGGAGAACCGTCAAGGTAAAAGTATCAAGACACTACGATCTGATCGTGGTGGCGAGTACCTCTTGGGAGAGTTTAGGAGTTACTTATCAGAGGCTGGGATTCAATCCCAATTGTCCGCACCTGGCACACCCTAGCAGAATGGTGTGGCAGTGCGAAGGAATAGGACTCTTATGGAGATGGTCAGATCGATGATGAGTTATTCTGAGTTACCTGATTCGTTCTGGGGTTTGCTCTGGAAATGGCAGCACACATTCTATACTTGGTTCCATCTAAGTCAGTACCCTCTACTCCCACAGAATTGTAGACTGGGCGAAAGCCTAGTCTAAGACATATTCGGATTTGGGGTAGTCCAACACATGTGCTGAAGGGAGATGCTGGTAAGTTGGAATCTCGTATAGAAGTACGCTTGTTTATTGGCTACCCTAAGGGAACGAAGGGTGGTTTGTTCTATAGTCCTAGAGATCAGAAGGTGATCGTGAGTACGAATGTCAGATTTCTAGAGGAGGACTATGTGATGAACCACAAGCCCATGAGTAGGATTATTCTTGAGGAGTTGACAGGGGAAGTCCTGATTTCAGTACCACCGGTACAAGAGGATATACCACATGTCACTGCACCGCGTGTCACAGAGGATACACAGATTATACCTCGTCATAGTGGGAGGGTTGTTAGACAGCCTCTTAGATTCATGTTCTTGGGTGATTCTTCTGATTTGGTCCATAGCAAACATGAACCTGGTCCCTAGACATACGACGAGGCAATCCAAGATATAGATACAACATCTTGGCAAAGTACAATGAATACTGAGATTGAATCTATGGATTCAAGTCAGGTCTGGGAGCTCTTATGCATAGCAGCCCATATGGATTATGAGGTGCGGCAGGTGGATGTCAAGACAACTTTCCTTAATGGAAGTCTTGAGGAAAACATCTATATGAAGCGACCAGAGGGATTCATTGCTAAGGGCAAAGAGAGTCTTGTATGTAAGCTTAATCGGTCTGTTTATTGACTGAAGCAAGCTTCGAGGTCTTGGAACATCCGCTTTGATGAGGTAAATCCAGTCTTATGGATTTATTCAAAGTCCGGACGAGTCTTGTGTATACAAGAGATGTGACGGAAACGTAGTGGTATTTATTGCACTATACATAGATAACATTTTGGTGATTGACAACAATATCAAAGTGTTATCGGGCATAAGGGTATGTTTGTCCAAACAGTTTGATATGAAGGACTTGGGAGAAGCAGGACACATCCTTGGGATCAAGGTTATAAGGGATTGCCGGAAAAGGATGTTGTGCTTATCCCAAGCCTCATACATAGACACACTTTTGGATCGTTTTAGCATGCAGAACTCCAAGAAGGGTTTTCTACCTTTCGGGCATAGAGTTCCTTTATCTAAGGAGACGTGTCCTAGATCATCAAAGGAGATAGAGGAGATGAAGGCAGTTCCTTATGCTTCGGCAGTAGGAAGCCTCATGTATGCTATGTTATGTACGAGACCAGATATCTGCTTTGCCGTGGGCATGGTTAGCAGATATCAGAGTAATCCTAGATAGGGAAATTGGACTGCGGTAAAGCATATATTGAAGTACCTGAGAAGGACTAGGGATTATATGCTGGTTTACCGGGCAGAACAATTAGTCCCTGTGGGTTACACGGATTCTTATTTCCAATCAGATAGGGACAACAGTAAGTCTACCTCGGGGTTTGTGTTTACATTTGGAGGTGGAGCCATAGTATGGAGGAGTGTCAAGCAGAAATGCGTGGCGGACTCTATTATGGAAGCTGAGTATGTGGCAGCCTCTGAGGCAGCCAAGGAAGCTATATGGCTCAGGAACTTTTTGATGGACTTGGATGTGATTTCTGATTTTCCCAGAAATCAATTAATTGATGGTCAGTAAATCAATTAATTGACGGACATTCGATATCTTAAACATGGGGAGATGGATGTACAAATAATGTATGGAGCCCATATTAATTTAAGGGGGTTGGTGAGGTAATTCAATGATGAACCTTTAGTGGATTGGATCATTATTAGTGGATCAGACTTTATGTGGGCTTGATCCATGGGTGGCAAAGACCCAACTCCTCCTCATGGTCCCTAATGTAGCCTATTAACACCTCATGATGCTTAGATCAAATGAATAGAAACAAAACTCTAAGATCCATGGGTAGAGATTAAATCTCTAAGATCCGACGGTTGAGATTAAATCTCTAGATCCGACGGTTGAGATTAAATCCCTAGAACCAATGGTGGAGATTAAACCAAGGCTTATCCATAACTCTATAAAAGGGTGGCTTAGGGTGGACTGCAACAACATGATAAGGGGATTAGGGTTTGCTTCCTTTGGTGGCTAGGAATCCTAGTTGGTTTAGGATTGGGTTTGGTGGCTAGGGTTTTGGGAGCAAGGGTGGGCGGCAACTAAAGGAGGCTTTCCTTCTTCTTCCTAGGGTTGGCCGGCCACTATGCTTCTCCTCTCTACCTTATCTTGAGCTCATCCTATTCTTCTTCCCCTCTTCCATGGCCGAAAATAAGGTAAGTTAGGATTAGGGTTTGGGTGGCTAGGGTTTTGGGAGCTAGGAGTGGGCAACAACATTGGGAGGAGATTTTCTTCTTCTTCCTAAGGTGTGGCCGGTTCCTCCATCTTCCCTTTTCCTTGGCTTGAGCTCATCCTAATCTTCTTCCTCACTTCCATGGCCGGCCATAAGGAGAGCTTTGAATAGGGTTTGGAAGCTTAGGGTTTAGGAGGTTTGGGTGGCACCAAATAAGGAAGGTTTCTTCCTTTCTTCTTCATGCGTTGGTGGCCGGCGCCCATATCACTCTTTCCAGCCCTTGGGCAGCATCCAAAGACTCCTTTTCCTTCTCCTTGGGTGGTGGAAACAAGACTTAGGGGTTTCCCTAGATGTCTTGGTCGGTTTCCACCTTTATCTCTTTCTCCTTGTTGGCTGGCGCCAAGCATTTCTTTTGTTGCTTGTTGGTTGGCCAAAGGAAGGAGATGAGCCTTGTTTCTATTCTTCCTCTTGCTTTGGATGAGCAAGGAAGGAGGATGTGCGATCTAGGAGCTTCGACTTTTGGTAGAGCGTCGCCCACATGACGTCCGAAAGGAGGAAGGACATACATTAGAAGATCGAGAGGTATAAAAGTTTTACAAGTTTTATTATTGATCTTTGCATGTTCTTATTAATATGTTTGTATGTGTTGATTATACATGTCTACATCCATATGTATTTGTATAATCATGTACCCCGAAGATAAACACAAAAAACCGGCGATCCGTCCGTCGTCTCTTCCACGGCTAACCGACTAGAAGAGTTTTGTTGGTTGAACAACTAGTTTGTTCAAGCGATCACTCAAGTCGTTAGCACGACGACGAATTGGTTGAGCTTAGGAAACTCATCCCATCCGGATTAGTTTTCATTAGTGAAAATTTTAATCCGGGGACATGGGAGCCAACGAGCCTCAGAGCATGCCATCACCCGACCTGTCGACTGATCGACTTTTTCTTGCATAGGTTGAAGCTATAAAAGGAGCTCATGATGGAGGAAAAAGGGATGGTTCTTTGAGGAGTTTTTGAGGCAAATTGTTGCTGCAATTCAGGGTCTCCAAGTTCCACTCAACCAACCAAACAAGCAAGCTCTCAAAAGATTGATTGTAATGTTTCCTTTGCATTTCTTTTGTTGTATTCACTTGTACTTGCTTGTTGTACTTAGAATTACTATTGTAATCATTTGTACGAGGTTTCTCCACCTCCGACTTGTGTCGAGAAGGAGTGTTTGCATAGTGGTGTGTGATTTTCATCGCTAGAGCTCTTTAGAGCTCAATCCATGGAGTAGGAACCATTCGGTTCCGAACCATGTTATATCTTTTTGTTTGTGTTTGTTTTAATTCGTTATTGCTTTTATTATTATTATTCCAGTGTGCATAATAGCATTTTATAGAGACGAACGCGAATGAGTTCCATCACGTATAGCACACGCTATTCACCCCCCCCTCTAGCGTCCAATCGATCCCCTGTAGATCCGATGGTTGAGATTAAATCCCTATAACTGACGGTGGAGATTAAAACAAGGCTTAAGCCTAACTCTATAAAAGGAGGCTTAAGGTGGGCGGCAAGAGTAATTAGAGGCAAAGAGAGATAAGGGTTTTGCTTCCTTGGCTTGGGCGGCAAGGAACAAGTGGGCGGCTAGGGTTTTTGGAGGTGTCTTGGGCAACCACAATTTTGGAAGGTTTTCTTCTTCCTTAGGTGTTGCCGGTGCCCTTCCTTCTCCTCTCTACCTTGGCTGATGCTCAACCTAATTTCCCTCTTCTCTTTGGCCGGTGGAAACAAGGGTTAAGGTTATTCCTTGGAGCTCTTGGCCGGCGTCTATAACCTTTTTCTCCTTTCCTTGGCCGGCGGCTACAACTAGGTCTCTTGACTTGGTGGCCGGTCCTAGATAGGGAAGAGTTTTGTTTTATTCTTCCTTTTGTTCGGAGCGAGCAAAGAATGGAAGATTGGTGATCTAGGAGGCTTCGACTTTGGAAGATCGTCGCCCACACGACGTCCAAAAGGAGAAAGGACATACAATAGAAGATTGAGAGGTATAGTGCTTGTTTATATTCTTTTATATCATTTCTCTAATTGTTTTTCAATTATATGCATGTTGTATGTTTTGTTATGTGGCTAATTTACTTGGACCCCGAATACAAATACAAAAACCGGCGATCCGTACATCATCTATTCCGTGGCTAATCGTAGAATAGAGGTTGGTTGCTTGAACAACAAGTTTGTTCCAGTGACTACTCTAATCGAATTGCATGACGATGAAACGGTAGCTTGGGTAATCTCTTCTTTTCAAGAATAAATTTTTTTACCCGGGGACGTAGAAGGGATCACCATGAACAAGCGACCGAGTTGAAGTGGGAAGCGAAGTTTCCTACCTTCAAGTGGTATCAGAGCCACGATTTCCGGTTTTGTGTGATTAGGATTCGATTACTTCTGTGCACTTTTTCATATATTATATGTGCCTGATAATAGTAGGATGTGCGTAGGTTATCTTTTTAGTTGCAGGCATAGGATCTAACTATTATGACCATATGTGTGTATGTGATTGTATGTGTGTAATTGTATATTATTTGAATCCTCAGGGTTGACGAGGCTAGTATTTAATTTTTGCAATTAGATACGACATTATTTAGCAACTCTTTTTATTTTAGTTTACTTTCGATCTAGATTTCATGTACACTCCTTCGTGGAGTATAGGATCGATGGATGTAAATTAAAATAGTTACTCTCGGCTCGAATCTCCGGATGGCTCGTACATGGCGTAGGGAGGAGCAGACGAGATGGCGATACGACAAGAGGCATATTGGAGACAAAAGCCATAATAGTTGGAAAATATTTCTTTTTCATATTTATTGCTTATTGTTTGATATGCATGTCGTAGGCTAGAAAATTCATCAATTTTAAATTACTAAGTGGGAGAGGGATATTTTTATAAATTCCCACGACCTCCATTACGATTTGACATGTGATGCAAACAAACTTGCGCGTCGGCTCTGAGTGCCTTCCTCCACATCGAATGAGTTTGTTTGCAGATCACAGAGTCGAATATGGTTATAGGAAATAATTAAGGAGCATGTGTACTTCCCCATCAGAAGGCACATAACCCGAGATAATTACCGAGTAATGGTGAACATTTAGATAAAAATATAAGTATCCTCCCCATTGGAGTCACTGCTTTTATTTGTAGGGCCGAAGAGAAACCAACTATTAATTTTATTTGTCAAAAAGTTTGGATGACAAGATAATAAAATTATTGGGTAAAACCTCCTCTTACAAATGTAGAATTCGTATACGTCCACACTATCGTGGCATATGATATTCTCAGTGTTTTGAGGTATTGGTTGATTTTAAAATTTTATTGTTTAAGGAATCAATAATTTTTTGAAATCTAATGTTTTGATCTATGTGATTCTTAGGTTTTTTCAAAATGACTTTCAACTCGCTTGCTGTGATACTGAAAGAAAATAAACTTACTGGACCCAACTATGTTGATTGGATGAGGAATCTTGACATTGTCTTGACTGCTGAGGAATACAAATATATACTCCTCTAAGAGTGCCCTCCTAAGCCTACGGATGATTCTAGGGAAAAGGAGAACGAGAGTTATAAGAAGTGGATTAAGGCCGATGAGATGGCGTGGTGTTACATTTTGGCATCTATGTCAAATGTACTACAACATCAACATCAAGCCATGCCCACTACTTATGACATGATGCTCAATCTCAAAGAGCTTTTCAGACACCAGAATCAGGCTGCTAGGCAAGGAATCCATGAGGAACATGATGATGACCACCATGATCGAGGGAACACCCGTGAGGGATCATGTTCTCAAGATGATGGCTCATTTGAATGAGCTGGAAGTCCTCGGAGCTGAGATCGATGGGGAAACCCAAGTCGATATCATTCTCCAGTCTCTACCTAGGAGTTTTGAGCAGTTTCGCCTGAACTACAACATGAACAAGAGGCTGTATTCATTGGTGGAGCTTCTGACAGAACTCCAAGCGGTAGAGGGTCTTTTTCATCAGAGTGCTCAGGCGCAAGCCATGGTTGCCCAAAAGGTTTATACTTCTAAGCCAAAAGACAAGAAGAAGAAGAAACAAGATGGGGCAAAGGCGGTGAGAGGAACTCAGGGAGGAGTGAAGAAGTCGAAAGGCAAGTGCTTCACTTGTAAGCAGACTAGACACTGGAAGAAGGACTTCCCCAACCGGAAGCAGAACAAAGGTATATCTTTTTGTCTAGTAGTTGAAACATGTTTAGAGGTGTTATTTACCGACATCTGGTGTATAGATATGGGAGCCACTGATCATGTCTGTAATACTTTGCAGGGATTCTAGGAAACCAGACGACTGGATGAAGGGGAGATTACCATATACTTGGGTGATGCCACGAATGTGGTGGCTGTTGTAGTGGGAGATGTTTATTTGTCTTTTGAGAGGAATAAAGTTTTGGTTCTTAAAAATTACCTTTATGTACCTTTATTTAGAAAGAATTTGATTTCGGTTTCTAAATTATTTATGGATGGATATTATATTTCTTTTAATGACAGAGTTGTTATAAAATGGAATAGGGAGATTATCTATTCTGGTGTATTGATAGGAAATTTGTTTACACTCGAAACAAAAGCTCCCACGATGCAAAATGAAGTGAATAACTCATCTTTTAATTCCAATAAGAGAAAAGAACCTTTGAAGATGAACCAAACATATCTTTGGCATCTAACGCTTAGTCTTATTAACCTAAGCATAATTCAAAGGTTGATAGCTGATGGACCTCTGAGTTCATTGGTGGTGGAAGATTTTCCAACATGCGAATCTTGCTTGGAAGGTAAAATGACCAAGAGGCCTTTTAAGGCAAAGAGGTATAGAGCCAAAGATATGTTGGAATTGGTTCATTCTGATTTGTGTGGTCCTATGTCTATCTAGGCTAGAGGTGGTTTTGAATATTTCATCTCTTTTATAGATGATTATTCAAGATATGGATACATTTACTTGATGCGCCGCAAGTCTGAATGTTTTGACAAGTTCAAAGAATTTAAGGCTGATGTGGAGAAATGTCAAGGTAAAAGTATCAAGACACTACGATCAGATCATGGTGGTCACTATCTCTTGGGAGAGTTTAGGAATTACTTATCAGAGGCTAGGATTCAATCCCAATTGTCTGCACCTAGCACACCCCAACAGAATGGTGTAACAGAGCGAAGGAATAGGTCTCTTATGGAGATGGTTAGATCGATGATGAGTTATTCTGAGTTGCCAGATTCATTTTGGAGATTTGCTCTAGATACGATAGTGTATATTCTGAACTTGGTTCCATCTAAGTCAGTGCCTTCTACTCTCACAGAATTGTGGACTGGGCGAAAGCCTAGTCTGAGACATATTTGAATTTAGGGGAGTCCAGCACATGTGCTGAAGGCAGATGCTGGTAAGTTGGAACCTCATACAGAAGTGCACATGTTCATTGGGTATACTAGAGGAACGAAAGGTGGTTTGTTTTATAATCCTAGTGATCAGAGGGTGATCGTTAGCACGAATGCCAGATTTCTGGAGGAAGACTATGTGATGAACCACAAGCCCATGAGTAAGATTGTTCTGGAGGAATTGAAAGGGGAAGTCGCTACTTCAGTACCACCGGTACAAGAGGATATGCGACAAGTCACTGCATCGCATGTCACAGAGGATACACAGGTGACACCTCGTCGTAGTGGGAGGGTTGTGAGACAGCTTGATAGATTCATGTTCTTGAGAGAATCTTCTGATTTGGTCCCTGGCGAACATGAACCTGTTCCCTGGACATATGACGAGGTAATCCAAGATAAAGATGCAGTATCTTGGCAATGTGCGATGAATTTTGAGATTGAATATATGGATTCAAATCAGGTCTGAGAGCTAGTATAACCACCCAATGGTGTAAAAACCATTGGATGCAAGTGGATCTACAAAAGAAAGAGAGGAATAGACGGGAAGGTTGAGGCCTTCAAAGCAAAGCTTGTTGCGAAAGGGTATACTCAGTAAGAGGGTATCGATTATGAGCAGACCTTTTCGCCAGTAGCCATGCTTAAGTCTATCCAGATTCTCTTATGTATTATTGCTCATATGGATTATGAGATTTGGCAGATGGATGTCAAGACAGCTTTCCTTAACGAAAGTCTTGAGGAGAACATCTATATGCGGCAACCAGAGGGATTCATTGTTAAAGGCAAAGAGCATGTTGTATGTAAGCTTAATCGGTCCATTTATGGATTGAAGCAAGCTTCTAGATCATGGAACATCCGCTTTAATGAGGTAATCCAGTCATATGGATTTATTCAAAGTCTGGATGAGCCTTGTGTATACAAGAGATGTGACGAAAACCTAGTGGTGTTTCTTGTACTATACGTAGATGACATTTTGTTAGTTGGCAACAATATCAAAGTGTTATCAGACGTAAGGGTATGGTTGTCCAAACAGTTTGACATGAAGGACTTGGGAGAAGTGGGACACATCCTTGGATTGTTTTAGCACCAAAGTAATAAGGGATCGCAAGAAAAGGATGTTGTGCTTATCTCAAGCTTCATACATAGACACCATTATGGATTGTTTTAGCATGCAGAACTCCAAGAAGGGTTTTCTACCTTTCAGGCATGGAGTTTCTTTATCTAAGGAGATGTGTCCACCGAACATCTGAGGTGATAGAGGAGATGAATCCAGTTCCTTATGCTTCGGCAGTAGGAAGCCTCATGTATGCGATGCTATGTACGAGACCAGATATCTATTTTGCCGTGGGCATGGTCAGCAGATATCAGAGTAATCCAAGACAGGGACATTGGGTTACGGTAAAGCATATATTGAAGTACCTGAGAAGGACTAGGGATTATATGCTAGTTTACCAGGCAGACCAATTACTCCCCGTGGGTTACACAGATTCTGACTTCCAATCAGACAGGGATAACAGTAAGTCTATCTCAGGTTTTGTGATTACTTTGGGAGGTGGAGCCATTGTATGGAGGAGTGTCAAGCAGAAATATGTGGCAGACTCCTCCATGGAAGCTGAGTATGTGATAGCCTCTGAAGCATCCAAAGAAGTTGTGTGGCTCAGGAACTTCTTGATGGACTTGGATGTGATTCCTGGTTTGCCCAGAACTATCACAATTTATTGTGATAATAGTGGTGCAGTTGCAAACTCGAAGGAACCACAAGCCCATAAGGCAAGTAAACACATAGAGCGCAAGTACCACCTGATACGATAAATCGTAAAGAGAGGAGAAGTTGATGTGGCCAAGATTGCATCAGAGGATAACCTAACAGATCCTTTCAATAAGGCCCTTCTGGGGAGAGCTTTTGATAGGCATGTGGAGGGAATGTGAATCAGATGTTTGGTAGTTTGAGGACAATATAGTCTTTTAGTATAAGTGGGAGATTGTTGGGATGTATACTGAAAAGTCTATCTTTTGTATGAACATCTTTATTTTTTAAATAAGAATCACATAATCATTATTTGCATATTTATGGTTATGCATATTGTCTAATACATTTATTGTAGACAACATGGTGTGTAGTGTCACACGGGAGATCATGTTATCAGTTCCTTGTAAAGTATAAGTAAAGGCTCACAACCGAGATGGTTATGGACAAACCATTGGTATGGTTGTAGTGTAATTTGGTAATGAGTTTGTCTTTGTTGGAATGTATACTGAAAGCCTAGCTCTTTTTGTATGAACATTTTATTTTGAAATAAGAATCACATGATCATTGTTTGCACTTTATATTTATTATATATGTGTGCATATTGTCTAATATTTTACATTGTAGATAACATGGTGCTTGGTGTGGGACAGAAGATCATGTTATCAGTCCCTTGTAGAATATAAGTAGAGGCTCACAACCAAGATGGTTTTGGACAAACCATTGGCATGGTTGTAGTGTAGCTTGGTATTGTTTTGTCTTGAACATCGAGTTACACTAGTACACTTAGGTGTATTGAGCAGGACCGACATAGAGGTGATTCAATTTATTGCTGACTACATAATTGAATTGGACCTCGGATATTATGTTGTACATGCTCTTAATCCCGATATAATAACGGGCACATGTACTTAGTATTTATTTCTTTGATTTACCATAGGGTGAGATTTAGATGGATTAAATCAATATGTCCGGTAAGTTGGAAAATAATATTATTTACATGGTGTGCCATTGATTATAGGAGGAAACCGTGTCCTATATATTAGGTTGATGATGTCCCCTTGAGGAGCTCATAAGGTTCATCATGTAAACCCAGTTGGTTGACTTATTCAACATGATGATAAGGTTGAGTGGTACTACTCGAGGAATTAGATGTTAATTAATTGATGGTCAGTAAATCAATTAATTGATGGGCATTCGATATCTTAAACACGGGGAGATGGATGTACAAATAATATATGGAGCCCATATTAATTTATGGGGGTTGGTGAGGTAGTTCAATGATGATCCTCTAGTGGAATGGAACATCATTGATGGATCACGTTTGTGTGGTTTCGATCCATCGGGTGGCTAAGATCCAACTCCTCCTTATGGTCCCTATCGTAGCCTAATATAATCCTCAAGAAGCCTAGATCCAAGGATGTAAAACAAAACTCTAAAACCGACGGTTGGGATGAAACTCTAGAACCGACGGTTGAGATTAAAACCCTAGATCCGACGGTTGGGATTAAATCCCTAGATCCGACGGTTGGGATGAAACCCTAGATCCGACGGTTGGGATGAAACCCTAGATCCCACGGTTGGGATGAAACCCTAGATCCGACGGTTGGGATGAAACCCTAGATCCGACGGTTGGGATAAAAGCCTAGATCCGACGGTGGAGATTAAATCCCTAGATCCGACAGTGGAGATTAAGGAGGCTTAAGCCCAATTCTATAAATAGAGGGCTAAGGCTTGGGCGGCAAGGATGGTTCTCTTGGATTAGGGTTTTGCCTCTCAAGTGTTTTAGGCGGCTAGGGTTTTGGAAGTGGTTTGGGCGGCAACAAGAAAGGAGATTAGGGTTTCCTTCTTTTCTCCTTGGTGGCCGACGCTCACTCCCTCCTCTTCCTTGCTTTGGCCGGCCCTCTTCCTCCTTTTCTCCTTGGTGGCCGGCGGTTCTCCAACTTCATGGTGGCCGACGCTTCTCCAACATCTAGGTGGCCGGCGGCAACATTGTCACAAGGTTGGCCGACGCTCAACCATTCACTCCTTGGTCGGCGGTTACATCCAGCTCCTTGGCTTGGTGGCCGGTTCTAGAAAGGAGAAGGAGTTTTGTTTGGTTCTTCTCTTTGTTTGCAATGAACAAGGAAGGGAAGAACGCGATCTAGGAGGCTTCTACTCGTGGAGGATCTTTGCCCACACGACGTCCACGAGGAGGATAGGACATACGGTAGAAGATCGTGAGGTATAAAAGTTTACAACTTTATTTTCTGATCTTAGCATGTTCTTTTATGTATTGATTATACAAGTGTGCATTTGTATATATTTTGTATAATCATGGACCGCGAAGATAAACACAAAAACTGGCGATCCGTCCGTCGTCTCTTCCACGGCTAACCAACTAGAAGAGTTGTGTTGCTTGAACAACTAGTTTGTTCAAGCGATCACTCAAGTTGTTAGCACGACGACGAATTGGTTGTGCTAAGGAAACTCATCCCATCCGGATTAGTTCTTTCATTAGTGAAAATTTTAATCCGGGAACAAGGGAGCCAATGAGCCTCCGAAGCAACTCCCTTCAACTGGTATCAGAGCCACAGTTTCCGATTTTGTGTGTTTTGGATTCGGTTACTTTCATGCACATATCATATATTGAGTATGCCGGATAATAGTAGGATGTGCGTAGGCTAAGTTTTTGGTTGCAGGCATAAGATCCGACTATTATGGCTATTTGGTTGTATGTGGTTGTTTTGTGTGTGATTGTATTTATATTATTTGAATCCTCAGGGTTGACGGGGCTAGATTGGTATTTAATTTTTGTAATTAAATACGGCATTGTTTAGCCGCTCATTTTAGTTTACTTTCGATCTAGATTATTTGTACACTCCTTCGTGGAGTATAGGATCGATGGATGTAAATTAAAATGATATATCTCGACTCGGATCTCTTTGGTGACTTGTGCACGGGAAAAGATGGAGCGGACGAGGTGGCGACACGACGGGATGCGTATTGGAGAACAATGCCATAATAGTTGGAAAAATTCTATTTTTTCCATATTTATTGCTTATTTGTTTTATATGCATGTTGTGTATGCTTTAAAATTCCTCATTTTCAATTTACTAAGTGGGAGAGGGATATTTTAATTAATTCTCGCGGCCTCCATTACAATTTGACGTGTGATGCAACAAACTTGTGTGTCGGCTCTGAGTGCCTCCCTCCCTGCGGACGAGTTTGTTTCCGGATCACTAGGTCAAATAATGGTTATAGGAAATTATCTAGGAGCATGTGTACTTCCACAGCGGTAAGGCACATAATCCGAAATAATTCCCTTAGTATCGTGTAATTGTGCAAACTTAGATGCAAATAAAAGTATCCTCCCCATCGGAGTCACTGCTTTTATTTGTAGGGCCAAAGGGGAACCAACTATTAATTTTATTTGTCAAAAAGTAAGGTTGACAAGATAATAAAATTAATGGGTAAAACCTCCTCTTACAAATGTAGAATTCGTATACGTCCACACAGCGTGGCATGCGATATTCTCGGTGATTTGAGGTGTTGGTTAATTTCAGAATTTTATTGTTTTGAGGAATCAATAATATTTGAAATCTAATGTTTTGATCATTGTGATTCTTAGGTTTTTCAAATGGCTTTCTGTTGGATCGAGAAGCGTCGCTAGAGGAGGGGGGGGGTGAATAGCGATCGTAAATCTTTCGTTGGAATTCGTTCGTTGAGACAGAAGTAAACGAGTAAGCACAGTGGAAAATAAAATGACACATTTATTTTACTTGGTTCACAACCCAGCGGTTGATACACCAAGGCCCTATCGGTCCTAGACCGCGTACGGAGGGCAAAGCACTATAACGTCTCCTCCTCGTTGGAGGTAGGAGACAACGATCACAAAATACGGAAGTACGAGGATGAGGCAACAAGCCTACCTCACCTCGTTACGAATAAAAACAACGAATACAATATTAAAAAGTATTACTAGATGCTACTGCCGACGAAGAAGATCTGAGGTTGTCGTCGCGTCGGCGTTATGACGGTGTTGGAGCGTTGGCGTTATAGGAGCACTTGATGAATAAACTTGATGTATTTGGAGTGGAATCCTCTCCTCCTTTTATAGATTTTGGCCTCTGAATTTGTCTCCTCTTTTTTCGAAACGGATCATGAAGTTGTCCAAATTTTATCGCGAAGTGGCCGCGTCAAACGTTATCCGTTTTGACCTAGCACAAAAGCTGAATCATCGCCATCAGTCGACTGATGCCTCCCATCAGTCGACTGATGGGCATCAGTCGACTGCTCCATGTCCAGCAGTCGACTGTCAACTTGGCCACTTCCCTGCAATAAGAGGTTAGCTCGGAAAATGATAAATACGATGGTTTCTAACCGTCCGATCTCGACCTTGACCTTCCACAGGAAGTCTTAGTCGGATCGCCGCCTACGGTTGTCCCCGTAAAGAGGACACGACCTTACAATCTCTCACTCACACGAGCTTACCTCGATAGTAGCCCTCTCTTCCGGCCTTCCACTCGATTCTTTCGGCTCCCTTCGAAGTCACTCGAGTGTCGCCCGACCACCACGGCTTCCTCCGGGTGTCACTAGCCTTCAGTTCCAGCTTTAATACTTTTCTGCACACTCGATAGCTCGTGAGATAACGATGTAAACTTAACTTTGTGTCTTTGACATAATTAAAACACAGGTTCGATTATCTAGTGCCCCTGCACCAACACTTTCAACGCACTTGCTGTCATATTAAAAGAAAATAAACTTACTGGAACAAACTACATTGATTGGAAAAGAAATCTGGATATTGTCTTAACTGCGGAGGAGTACAAATTTGTACTCTTCGAGGTCTGTCCTCCTAAGCCCACCGATGACTCTGATGAAAAGGAGAAAGAAAGTTATAAGAAATGGATCAAGGCAGATGAGATGGCGCGGTGTTACATTTTGGCATCTATGACAAATGTGCTGCAACATCAGCATCAGGCCATGGCCACAGCTTATGACATGATGTTCAATCTCAAGGAACATTTCGGACATCAGAGTAGGGCGGCTAGACAGGAGGCGATGAGAAACTTGATGACGACCACCATGATCGAGTGAACACCCGTTAGGGATCATGTTCTCAAGATGATGGCTCATCTTAATGAGATGGAAGTCCTCGGAGCTGAGATCGATGGGGAAACCCAGGTCAATATCATTCTCCAGTCTCTGCCTAGGAGTTTTGAGCAGTTCCGCCTCAACTACAACATGAACAAGAGGTTGTATTCATTGGCGGAGCTTCTGACAGAACTCCAGGCGGCAGAGAGGCTTTTTCGTTAAAGCGCTCAAGCCATGGTCATTCAGAAAGTTTCTTCCTCTAAACAGAAAGGTTAGAAGAAGAAGAAGCAAGGTGGAGTGAAGAAAGTGGCAGTGGGACCTCAGGCAGGAGTGAAGAAGCCGAAAGGCAAGTGCTTCACTTGCAAGCAGACTGGACATTGGAAGGCGGACTGTCCTCACCGAAAGAACAAAGGTATATCTTCTTGTTTAGTTGTTGAAACATGTTTAGCGGTGTTATCTACCAGTGCCTGGTGTGTAGATATAGGTGCCATTGATCATGTCTGCAATACTTCGTAGGGGTTCCAAGAAACCCGACGACTAGCTGAGGGAGAGATTACCATCTTCATGGGAAATGCTTCAAAGGTGGCGACTATTACAGTGGGAGATGTTTATTTATCTTTTGATAGGAATAAAGTTTTGGTTTTGAGAAATTGTCTTTATGTACCTACTTTTAGAAAGAATTTAATTTCAGTTTCTAAATTGTTTATGGATGGATATTCGGTTTCTTTTAATGACAAAGTAGTTATAAAAAGGAATAGGGAGATTATCTGTTCTGGTACATTGGTTGGAAATTTATATACTCTTGAACCGAAAACTCCCACGATGCATATAGAAGTCAATAACTCATCTTCTAAGTCTAATAAGAGAAAAGAACCTTCGCAAATGAACCAGACATATCTTTGGCATCAAAGGCTTGGTCATATTAACCTAAGCAAAATTCAAAGGTTGATAGCTGATGGACCTTTGGGTTCATTAGTGGTAGAGGACATCCCAACCTGCGAATCTTGCTTGAAAGGTAAAATGACCAAGAGGCCTTTCAAGGCCAAGGGGAATAGAGCCAAAGATGTGTTAGAATTGGTTCATTCTGATTTGTGCGGTCCTATGTCTATCTAGGCAAGAGGTGGTTTTGAATATTTCGTCTCTTTTATAGATGATTATTCAAGATATGGATACATTTACTTGATGCGCCGCAAGTCTGAATGCTTTGATAGGTTCAAAGAATTCAAGGCTGATGTGGAGAACCGTCAAGGTAAGAGTATCAAGACCCTACGATCTGATCGTGGTGGTGAGTACCTCTTGGGAGAGTTTAGGAATTACTTATCAAAGGTTGGGATTCAATCCCAATTGTCTGCACCTGGCACACCCCAGCAGAATGGTGTAGCGGAGCAAAGGAATAGGACTCTTATGGAGATGGTCAGATCGATGATGAGTTATTCTGAGTTACCTGTTTCGTTCTGGGGGTATGCACTGGATACGACAATGTACACTCTGAACTTGGTTCAATCTAAATCAGTACCTTCTCCCCCTGTAGAATTGTGGACTAGGCGAAAGCCTAGTCTGAGACATATTCGGATATGGGGGAGTCCAGCACATGTGCCGAAGGCTGATGCTGGTAAGTTGGAACCTCGTACAGAAGTGTGCATGTTTGTTGGCTACCCTAAGGGAATGAAAGGTGGTTTGTTTTATAATCCTAGAGATCAAAGGGTGATCGTTAGCACGAATGCCAGATTTCTAGAGGAGGATTATATAATGAACCACAAGCCCAAGAGTAGGATTGTTCTTGAGGAGTTGACAGGGGAAGTCCCGACTTCAGTACCATCGGTACAAGAGGAGATACCACAAGTCACTACACCGCATGTCACAGAGCATACACAGGAGGCACCTCGTCGTAGTGGGAGGTTTGTTAGAGAACCTGAGAGATTCATGTTTTTGGGAGAGTCTTCGTACTTAGTCCCTGGTGAACATGAACCTGATCCCTGGACATATGAAGAGGCACTCCAAGATAGAGATGCAGTATCTTGGCAAAGAGCGATGAATTCAGAGATAGAATCTATGGATTCTAATCAGGTCTGGGAGCTAGTAGACCCACCCGATGGTGTAAAAGCCATTGGATGCAAGTGGATCTACAAGAGAAAGAGAGGGGTAGACGGGAAGGTTGAGACCTTCAAAGCTAGGCTTGTTGTGAAAGGATATACTCAGAAAGAGGGCATCGATTATGAGGAGACCTTTTCGTCGGTAGCTATGCTTAAGTCTATCCGGATTCTCTTATGTATTATTGCTCATATGGATTATGAGATTTGGCAGATGAATGTCAAGACAACTTTCCTTAACAAAAGTCTTGAGGAGAACATCTATATGCGGCAACCAGAGGGATTCATTGCTAAAGGCAAAGAGCATGTTGTATGTAAGCTTAATCGGTCCATTTATGGATTGAACCAAGCTTCTAGATCTTGGAACATCCGCTTTGATGAGGTAATCCAGTCATATGGATTTATTCAAAGTCCGGATGAGCCTTGTGTATACAAGAGATGTGACGGAAACGTAGTGGTGTTTCTTGTACTATACGTAGATGATATTTTGTTAGTTGGCAATAATATCAAAGTGTTATCAGACGTAAGGGTATGGTTGTCCAAACAGTTTGACATGAAGGACTTGGGAGAAGTGGGACACATCCTTGTGATCAAAGTAATAAGGGATCGCAAGAAAAGGTTGTAGTGCTTATCTCAAGCTTCATACATTGACACTATCCTTGCTCGTTTTAGCATGCAGAACATCAAAAAATGTTTTCTACCTTTTAGGCATGGAGTTCCTTTATCTAAAGAGATGTGTCCCAAAGCATCAAAGGAGATAGAGGAGATGAAGGCGGTTCCTTGTGCTTCGGCAGTAGGAAGCCTCATGTATGCTATGCTATGTATGAGACCAGATATCTGCTTTGCCGTGGGCATGGTTAGCAGATATTAGAGTAATCCTGGACAGGGACATTGGACTGCGGTAAAGCATATATTGAAGTACCTGAGAAGGAATAGGGATTATATACTGATTTACTGAGCAGATCAATTAGTCCCTGTGGGTCACACGGATTCAGATTTCCAATCAGATAGAGACAACAGTAAGTCTACCTCGGGGATTGTGTTTACTTTTGGAAGTGGAGCCATAGTGTGGAGGAGTGTCAAGAAGAAATGCGTGGTGAACTCTACCATGGAAGCTGAGTATGTGGCAGCCTTTGAGGCAGCCATGGAAGTTTTATGGCTCAGGAACTTCTTGATGGACTTGGATGTGATTCCTGGTTTGCCCAGATCTATCACAATTTATTGTGATAACAGTGGTGCAGTTGCAAACTCGAAGGAACCACGAGCCCATAAGGCAAGTAAACACATAGAGCGCAAGTACCACTTGATACGAGAGATCGTAAAGCGAGTAGAAGTTGTTGTCGCCAAGATTGCATCAGAGGATAACCTGGCGGATCCATTCACTAAGGCCCTTCCAGCGAAAGCGTTTGATAGGCATGTGGAGGACATGGGGATCAGATGTATGGCAGTGTGATGACAACATAGCCTTTTAGTATAAGTGGGAGATTGTTGGAATGTATACTGAAAGCCTAGCTCTTTTTGTATGAACATTTTATTTTGAAATAAGAATCACATGATCATTGTTTGCACTTTATATTTATTATATGAGTGCATATTGTCTAATATTTTACATTGTAGATAACATGGTGCTTGGTGTGGCATAGAAGATCATGTTATCAGTCCCTTGTATAATATAAGTAGAGGCTCACAACCAAGATGGTTTTGGACAAACCATTGGCATGGTTGTAGTGTAGCTTGGTATTGTTTTTTCTTGAACATAGAGTTACACTAGTACACTTAGGTGTATTGAGCTGGACCGACATAGATGTGATTCAATTTATTGCTGACTACATAATTGAATCGGACCTCGGATATTATGTTGTATATGCTCTTAATCCCGATATAATAACGGGCAGATGTACTTAGTATTTATTTCGTTAATTTACAATAGGGTGAGATTTAGATTGATTAAATCAATATGCCCGGTAAGTTGGGAAATAATATTATTTACATGGTGTGTCGTTGATTATAGGAGGAAACTGTGTCTTATATATTAGGTGGATGATGTCCCCTTGAGGAGCTTATAAGGTTCATCATGTAAACCCAGCTGGTTGACTTAGTCAACATGATGATAAGGTTGAGTGGTACTACTCGAGGAATTAGATGTTAATTAATTGATGGTTAGTAAATCAATTAATTGACGGACATTCAATATCTTAAACACGGGGAGATGGATGTACAAATAATATATGGAGCCCATATTAATTTATGGGGGTTGGTGAGGTAGTTCAATGATGATCCTCTAGTGGAATGGAACATCTTTGATGGATCATGTTTGTGTGGTTCCGATCCATCAAATGGATAAGATCCAACTCCTCCTTATGGTCCGTATCGTAGCCTAATATAATCCTCAAAAAGCCTAGATCCAAGGATGTAAAACAAAACTCTAAAACTGACGGTTGGGATGAAACCCTATAACCGACGGTTGAGATTAAATCCCTAGATCCGATGGTTGGGATTAAATCCTTAGATTCGACGGTTGGGATGAAACCCTAGATCCGACGGTTGGGATGAAACCCTAGATCCGACGGTTGGGATAAAACCCTAGATCCGACGGTGGAGATTAAATCCCTAGATCCGACGGTGGAGATTAAAGGAGGCTTAAGCCCAATTCTATAAATAGAGGGCTAAGACTTGGGCGGCAAGGATGGTTCTCTTGGATTAGGGTTTTGCCTCTCAAGTGTTTTAGGCGGCTAGGGTTTTGGAAGTGGTTTGGGCGGCAACAAGAAAGGAGATTAGGGTTTCCTTCTTTTCTCCTTGATGGTCGGCACTCACTCCCTCCTCTTCCTTGCTTTGGCCGGCCCTCTTCCTCCTCCTTTGCTCCTTGGTGGCCGGTGGTTCTCCAACTTCTTGGTGGCCAGCGGCAACATTGTCACAAGGTTGGCCGGTGCTCAACCATTCAC
This sequence comes from Wurfbainia villosa, assembly GCA_025175895.1. Classification (NCBI taxonomy): domain Eukaryota; kingdom Viridiplantae; phylum Streptophyta; class Magnoliopsida; order Zingiberales; family Zingiberaceae; genus Wurfbainia; species Wurfbainia villosa. The sequence goes on along the minus strand of CM045998.1, from coordinate 52,520,153 downwards.
TCCTTGGCCGGCGGTTACATCGAGCTCCTTGGCTTGGTGGCCGGTTCTAGAAAGGAGGAGTTTTGTTTGGTTCTTCTCTTTGTTCGCTGCGAACAAGGAAGGGAAGAACGCGATCTAGGAGGCTTCTACTTGTGGAGGATCTTCGCCCACACGACGTCCACGAGGAGGATAGGACATACGGTAGAAGATCGTGAGGTATAAAAGTTTACAACTTTATTTTCTGGTCTTAACATGTTCTTTTATGTGTTGATTATACAAGTGTGCATTTGTATATATTTTGTATAATCATGGACCCCAAAGACAAACACAAAAACCGGCGATCCGTCCGTCGTCTCTAGTACACTTTGTGTGTATTCAGCATTACCGATTTAGAGGTGATTCGATTTATTGCTGACTACATAATCGAATCGGATCTTAAATATTATGTTGTACATGCTCTTAATCCCGATATAATAACGGGCACATATACTTAGTATTCATTTCTTTGATCTACCAATAGGCGAGATTTATAGAGTAAATCGATAGACTCGGTAAGTTGCAAAATGATATTATTTATATGGTGTGTCATTGATTATGGAAGGAAACCGTGTCCTATATATTAGGATGATGATGTCCCCTTAAGGAGCTCATAAGGTTCATCATGTAAACCATGCAGGTGGACTTGGTCCGGCATGATGATAAGGTTGAGTGGTACTACTCATGGAGTTAGATGTTGATTAATTAATTGTTAGTAAATGAATTAATTGATGGACATTCGAGATCTTAAACACGGGGAGATAAATGTACAAATAATATATGGAGCTCATATTATCTTATGGGGGTTGGTGAGGTAGATGAATGATAATCCTCTAGTGGAATGGATTATCATTAATGGATGGGACTTTATGTGGGCTTGATCCATTGGGTGGCCAAGATCCAACTCCTTCTCATAATCCCTATTGTAGCATATTAAAACCTCATGGAGCCTAGATCCGATGATGGAAAATAAAACTCTAGATCCGACAGTAGAGATTAAATCTCTAGATCCGATGGTTGAGATTAATTCTCTAGATTCGACGGTTGAGATTAAATCCCTAGAACCGACGATGGAGATTAAAACAAGGCTTAAGCCTAACTCTATAAAAGGAGGCTTAAGGTGGGCGGCAAGAGCAATTAGAGGCAAAGAGAGATTAGGGTTTTGCTTCCTTGGCTTGGGCGGCAAAGAACAAGTGGGCGGCTAGGGTTTTTGGAGGTGTGTTGGGCGGCCACAATTTTGGAAGGTTTTCTTCTTCCTTAGGTGTTGCCGGCGCCCTTCCTTCTCCTCTCTACCTTGGCCGACACTCGACCTAATATCCCTCTTCTCTTTGGCCGGTGGAAACAAGGGTTAAGGTGATTCCTTGGAGCTCTTGGCCGTCATCCATAACCTTTATCTCCTTTCCTTGGCCGGCGGCTACAACTAGGTCTCTTGACTTGGTGGTCGGTCCTAGATAGGGAAGAGTTTTGTTTAATTCTTCCTTTTGTTCAGAGTGAGCAAAGAAAGGAAGATTGGTGATCTAGGAGGCTTCGACTTTTGGAAGATCGTCGCCCACACGGCGTCCAAAATGAGGAAGCACATACAATAGAAGATCGAGAGGTATAATGCTTGTTTATATTCTTTTGTATCATGTCTATAATTGTTTTTCAATTATATGCATGTTGTATGTTTTGTTATGTGGATAATTTACTTAGACCCCGAATACAAACTCAAAAATTGGCGATCCGTACATCGTCTATTCCGTAGCTAATCGTAGAATAGAGGTTGGTTCCTTCAACAACAAGTTTGTTCAAGTGACTACTCTAATCGAATAGCACGATGATGAAATAGTAGCTTGGGTAATCTCTTCTTGTCAAGGATAATTGTTTTTTATCCAGGGACGTAGAAGGGATCGCCATGAACAAGCGACCGAGTTGAAGTGGGAAGTGAAGTTTCATACCTTCAGGATTGGTGGGTTCACCATCTCATGGCTCAGGTCCTTGAGTCGGTGAAGGATGGCATTGTGGAAGTCGTGCGCTTGGTGTATTCGAGGGACTGCTAGACGAGGAGCATTGGAGTGAAGCCAAAGGAAGCAGACTTCAGGGTGAGATGGGAAGGAAGGCATTGCGGAAGCCATATGCTTGGTGCATCTGAGGGACGTGGTCGGACGAAGAGAGCTTCAGTAAGGGACTCCAAGGGAGATGAGAGATTGAGCAATTGTAACGGTAGCTCATAGGTGAACTTGGTCGATGGCTAAGTCATGTGTCAGATGCTCAAACAGATGGTTTGAGGTTTACCCGACCGTTGGATGTTCAAACAAGTATTTGTTTGAGGTTTTACCCGACACCAGTATGTTGGTGCAGTGGGCACCTAAGTCGAACCTAAGTTTTGATTATAGCAAACGATACAAAGTTAAGCTTATATTGTTATCTCACGAGCTAAATCAAGTGTGCAGAAAAGTCTTAATGCTGGAGCTGAAGGCTAGCGACACCCGGAGGAAGCCGCGGTGGTCGGACGACACTCGAGTTACTTCGGAGGGAGCCGAAGGAATCGAGTGGAAGGCCGGAAGAAAAAGCGACACGTAAGTATCGAGGTAAGCTCGTGTGTGCGAGCGTAAGTGAGGTCGTATCCTCTTTACGGGGATGATCTTAGGCGATAATCCGACCCAAGACTTCAAATGGAAGGTCTATGTTGAGATCGGACGGCAAGTGGCCGTCGAATCTGCTTATATTTTGAGCTAACTCTTTATTGTAGTCAAAAATCTTGGCCATCAGTTCAACCGGCCAGTTCAACTGGCGCCAGTTCAACCGGCCAGTTCAACCGGTGGTCAAAAATCAGCCTCGAGGAGTCAAGCTTTATCACCATTTTTCAAGGAGTTTTGTGCCCATTTGTGATTGGTTGAAGACCCATTCGTTGAGGGGCTTAAAGGCTATAAAAGGAGGGTCAAACCTAGGGTTTCATCCCAAAATTCTAAGTGCTCAAAAGCCTCCGTTACGCTGCAACTCTCCGACGACTCTACAACAACGAAGTGCTGCCAACAACCCTAGCTTAAAGTTTCTTTTGTTTAGTTGTTGGTATAATCTTAATTTGTTATTGCTTTCAATATTGCAATTCTTTTTAATCGAGGCTTTTCGTTGCATTTTACTTTAATAGAAGAGAGAGTTTGTCTCTCTATCTTTTTGCTTCGAAGGCTTTTGTAATCGTAAAACTCCTACCTCCAACGAGGAGGAGTGTTTTAGTGAATTGCCCTCCGTACACGGTCTTGGACCGTTCGGGCCTTGGAGTAGTTGCCGAAGGCTACGAACCAAGTAAAAAAACTATTTGTCTCATTTAGTTTTTATTTACATTTCCGCTGCGTTCAATTGTCTATTGAACGATTTAAAAGAAAAGTTTTTATCGCTATTCACCCCCCCCTCTAGCGATCCGCTTCGATCCAACAATTGGTATCAGAGCCGGGGGTTGCTAAGATTTGGTGAAACCACCAATCTAGCCATTTTTCGCAGATTTATTTTTCTTTTATTTCTGTTTATTTCTGATTTATTTCGCTTTGTTAAATTTACTCCCGCACTACTAATCCAAGACGCGAGTCTTGGTACCTTGTTTTGTGTTTTTGTCGTTGCTAGTTTCTTCGTCTTCGTCCCTTTTTGTCTTTTGTTCTAATGGCCCATCTCGAGGGTTTTAGCACCGTCCAACCTCCATTTTACAACGGAGATGACTTCCGTTATTGGAAGTGTCGGATGGAATGCTTTCTCAAAACCCAAATCGAGATGTGGATCATAATCCAAACGGGTTTCACACTTCCGACTAATGAAGTGGGTGACTCCTTGGATTATGATCAATGGACCATTGCGACAAAACGACAAGTCGGCGACGCCAAGGCAACACAAATCCTCAATGCGACTTGTCCAAGGAGGAGTTAAATCGCGTCGGCCCCTTCATTAGCGCAAAGGACCTTTGGACAAAACTGTGGAGTTACGAAGGATCGGATCAAGCTAAGGTTTGCAAGCGTGATTTGTTGTTCAATAAATTGTACACACTAAAAATGCGAGGAACACGAGTCGCGACGCAACTCCACGCCCGTGTTCAAGACATAGTCAACAACCTACACGCAATCGGGCAAAAGGTCGAAAACCGCGACCTTATAAGGTATGTTCTAAACTCTTTTCCGAGGACTACCTTGTGGGCATCCATGGTCGATGCCTACAAGGTCTCCAAGGACCTTTCTAAACATAGATTAGATGAACTCTTTTCGGATTTTGAATTACATGAAGCGATCCAACTTCGGAACAGAGAGTATAGCCTTGTTTGCGAGTTCAAAGAAGAAGAAAATGCAAAGCAAGCCACCACCAACCGAGGAGGAAGATGAGTCCGAAGAAGAAGTTGACCCGGAATTGACTGCCGAACTAATGAACCTAGCTCGAAGGATAGCCAAGGGACGAAAGCGAACCACAACTCGACCCAACCAAGGTAAGCCTAAAAGTTCTAATATTAGGTGTTATGAGTGTAACAGGTTTGGACATATAAAGTCCGAGTTCCCCAAGCTCAACCACCAAGCACCTAAGCACAAGAAGGCCATCAATGCGACATGGGAAGAAGTGTCATCCGAAGAAGACGAAGACCACGTTTTCATGGCGAAATCGATTGAGTCCGACACGGAGACCGAACCTGAACTTGAGTCAGAACCTGAGGATGACTCGGACTACGAAGCTACCTTCAAGTCAAGCCACGGATATGCATCCGGTTCAAAAGATACCCTTAAGGTGAGTCGAACCTTATTTAATACTATACATAATACGGTTAGGTTTTTGTCTAGGAAGTTAGCTAAGTCCGAGTCCAAGGTCGAGACCATGGTTGAGGAAGTTAAACTCCTCAAACACGAGGTCTCCCTAACCTCTTCCACTAGTCGAGTTCAAGAGAAGGACTCAACTCGGGTTGAAAAACTCGAAGTTGAGAACTTACTCTTGAAAAGTTAAGTCGAAGATCTTAGGAATACGTTGGAAAGGTTTACTTTGGGATCCAAAGGACTTGACCTCCTACTTGGATCGCAAAGGGCCGTGTATAACAAGGCCGGACTAGGGTTTAGCTCAAACACGACCAATAAGTTTTATATGTCAATCGTATGTAGACATAAAAAATGTGTCCAAGCATGGGTCCCTAAGACCACTTTGATTTCAACTCTAGGATCCAACTCGTACTGGGTTCCCAAGGACCAAATCCACTATGTGGATAGACCGAACCGATTCAACGGTCTAGGGGGAGCCAGTACAAAACATGTTTGTGTTTTAACTTAGAAATTGCATGCTTAGATTTTTTTTTTCTTTCGTGAACTCACATAGAACACGTAAATAACCAACTAAAATCCTTCGAAAAGATTGAGCCTCGGGGAGCCTCTTTTCAAATAACCAACTAAAATGTTTCGAAAAGATTGAGCCTCGGGGAGCCTCTTTTCAAATAATCAACTAAAATCCTTCGAAAAGATTGAGCCTCGGGGAGCCTCTTTTCAAAAATAACTAGTTAGACGAGGAAATAATTTTAGGTGAGTCAAGTCATCATTTTCTTGAAAATGGCTTTGTCTAAGGAAGTGGTCGATGATCCGATAAAAGAAGGCCCCTGTGCCTCGTCAAGACCTGGAAGCCATGATCTTGAAAAGGTAAACTTGACAAGCCTAGGGTCAAATCCAAATATAACATTACTTAAACATAAATGCACTTAATCAACTTAATTGGAAGTCATCTCACAAAGAACACATAAGTATAACATGCTTGATCATATAGACTCCGGTGAGATGACCTAGGTTTAACAACTTACAACCAATTTTTTTTTTTAAAAAAAATATAATAATCTAACATCCAATCCAACCACCTTGTGTGTAGGATCAATGGATGTTAGATAGCGATTGCTCCCGACACATGACCGGGGATCAACTCAAATTCGCGAAGCTTCGATTCAAACGACAAGGATTGGTAGCCTTTGGGAATAACGACAATCTCAAAATCATCGGATCAGGTGATATCGAGCTTAACTCGAATTTTGTTATTAAAAATGTATTACTTGTAGAGAATTTTGAATATAACCTGCTTAGTGTAAGCCAATTATGTGACAATAATTATAAGGTCATATTTTTAGAAAATGAATGTGTAATTAAAACAAATGAAACAGCTAAAATAATACTCAAAGGAACTAGGACAAATAACATTTATACAATTAACTTAATCAAATCCTTAGCCAAATGTCTTATGACACAGGAAGAGAAATCATGGTTGTGGCACCGACGACTCGGTCACTCGCACCCAAGACTCGTCCACAAGATGAGTCAGAGTGGCCTAGTCAGAGGCTTACCCAACTTTAACAATTTGGTTAATAAAATCTGTAATGCTTGTCAACAAGGAAAACAACCTAGGACACAACACAAGTTAACTAACCAAGAACGAACCTCAAGTGTACTTGAGCTCCTGCATATGGATCTATTCGATTCACATGGAGCCAAGTCACTCAATAAAAGTCAATATTGCTTAGTCATAATTGACGACTACTCCAGGTTTACCTGGGTTAGGTTCATCAAACATAAAAATGATACCCTAGATCAATTAATCAATTTATTCAAATTGATCGAGAATAAAAAAAACCTTAAGGTTAAAAGAATTAGAAGCAATCATGGTGGTGAATTCGAAAATCAAAGGTTCACCGACTTCTGTAACCTAAACGGATACCACCATAAATTCTCTTGCCCTAGGACCCCTCAACAAAATGGCCTAGTGGAGCGGAAAAACCGAACTCTACAAGAAGCCGCTAGGACCATGTTGAACGAATATGACCTACCGATAGGTTTTGGCGGAAGCGTGAGTACGGCATGCTATGTCAAAATAGAATCCTTATGGTAAAGAGGCACCTTAAGACCTCATCACGAGATTTATCACGATAAAATACCTAACATCAAGTACTTTAGGGTATTTGGGTGTACGGTACATATCCTAAACACTAAGGATTACCTAGGGAAATTTACATCCAAGACCACGACCGGAATCTTTCTAGGATACTCGACTACAAGTCGAGCTTATAGAGTATATAACCACGATACCCTTAGAGTCGAGGAGACTATCAATGTAGTATTTGATGAAGGACATGAACCTACAAAACCCCCGGCAACCCCAATTAGCGAGCCGATTCATACTAGACCTAACTCTGATCCGGAGATCAGGTCTAGTGTTAATCCTAACCTAAGTCAACCAAGTCACTTTATTGATCAAGTGATAGATGACTCCAACCAAACTAATGTTCAACCAAGTCACCCCATTGATCAAGCATTAGGTAACACAAACCCAACCCAATCTAGGATTCTGACTAACCACCCTATCGATCAAGTGATAGGAGATCCTAATCTAGGAGTTCGAACTAGAGCATCCTATAGGAACCTTAGTCAAATTTCCTTAATTTCAAAGATAGAACCCAAATCAATTGAACAAGCTCTTTTTGATCCCGATTGGAGTATTGCAATGCAAGAAGAGCTAGCTCAATTTACTAGGAATTAAGTGTGGGAATTAGTACCACCACCTAAAGACAAAATGATAATTGGAACAAGGTGGGTGTTTCGAAATAAGCTTGATGATAAAGGTGAAGTAGTTAGAAACAAGGCTAGGTTAGTCGCCAAAGGGTTTAGTCAAGTCGAAGGCTTAGATTACGACAAAACCTATGCCCCAGTAGCTAGACTCGAATCCATTCGAATGTTGCTAGCTTATGCCGCACATCAAGGATTTAAGCTGTTTCAAATGGATGTTAAGTCGGCATTCTTAAATGGATACATTAAAGAAGAAGTTTATGTTAGCCAACCCCCCGGATTCGAAAATCTAGATAAACCCGACCATGTTCTAAAACTTAAGAAAGCTCTCTATGAACTTAAACAAGCTCCTCGAGCTTGGTACGAGAGACTTTCAATCTATCTTAAGTCAAAAGGGTTTAACCAAGGCTTAGTTGACACAACTCTCTTCGTAAAAACCTTAGGTAAAGATATATTCATAGCTCAAATTTACGTAGACGATATAATTTTTGGAACCTCTAACTCAGCCTTACTAAACGAGTTCGTTTCACTCATGGAAAGTGAGTTTGAAATGAACTTGGTAGGCAAGTTAAGTTTCTTTTTAGGTCTACAAATTAAACAAACTAAGGATGGTATATACCTATATCAACAAAAATACACTAAGGAGTTAATTAAAAGATTTGGAATGCAAGACGCTAAGATAATAAACACCCCAATGGCGATTAATGTTAACATAGGAGAAGACCTAGAAAGTAAGTCCATTGACTTAAAGTACTATAGGAGCGCGATAGGAAGTCTCCTATACTTAAGCTCTAGTCGACCGACATCCTATTCGATAAGTATGTGCGCCGGAGTTTCAAACCTGTGCTAAGGAGTCTCACCTAACCCTAGTTAAGCGTATCCTTAGATATCTTAAGGGTACACTTAACGTTGGTATTTGGTACCCTAGATCTACGGAGTTCGAACTAATCGGCTACTCCGATTCGGATTATACCGGTAGTAAACTCGATAGAAAGAGCACGAGTGGTTGTTGTCAACTACTCGGCTCAAGTCTAGTGAGTTGGTGCAGTAGGAAGCAACATTGTGTTGCCTTATCTACCACCGAAGCCGAATACGTTGCGATGGGTGAGTGTGTAACTCAGCTTCTTTGGATGAAGCACACTCTCCGAGACTTTAGGTTGGACTTCACCAAAACTAAAATTTTTGTAGACAACATAAGTTCGATAAATCTAACTAAAAACCCTATATGCCATTCAAGGACAAAGCATATAGAGGTAAAACATCATTTCATTCGAGAACATGTAGCCAACGGCTCCATACAACTCGAATATGTTGACTCGAAGTCTAACCTAGCAGACATATTTACTAAACCACTACCCGAAGCCGAATTTAGTCTCTTGAGACAAAGATTAGGCATGTGCGTAATAGAATAGCAACTTACAAATTATATTTACTTACTACTATTTCTTACTTTTTTTTCATGGAACTAGCATAGGACATACCTTAGATATCATGCACCTATAGATTTAAGGAGCCAATACATCTCACAACACATAGGACTAATGTGTTTGTGTACTTAGCCACGTAGATGGGCGTGAGATGTTAGGACCTTACTCACCTTCGGATGTAGAGCTAGTGCATCGCTATGAACCACGGAGTATAATCATACATACTAAGCAGACTCGACCGGGTGGTTTATCCTTAATATCAATCAAGAAAAATATGAGTAGAACATTTTTTAGATGAACTTATTTTCAGTATATTATTTTTAAAAATAAAAATGTGGAACATGCTTGGACTTTAAATTTAACATTTATTTTGTTTTCCATACACCTTACTCTTTTTCGATATACTGGCAAAAGGGGACAAAAAGGAGAAAAGGACAAAGTTAAGGGAAATTGTTTTTGATAACTTAACTCTTACTTCATAATTAAACCAAAAGTTAACTTTAAGTTTTGAAAACTTATTTAACTTTTAAAGGCCAAGGTTAAGAAATCATTTGGTTTCTTAACTTAAAACTTATTTTAAACACTATGGCCAATATTAAGTAATTTCGGTTACTTAATTCTTTTTCTTAGTAGCAAATATCAAGGGGGAGAGTTAAAACCCTTTCTCAAGTACTCACCCTCGGTCAAGGGGGAGGATTCCTCAAGGGGGAGCACTTGAAAAAGAATTTTTATATACTCCTACTCATTCATGCATAATCTCATACTTATTTTTGTCTTAACTTTGTATGTGGGTTTGCCATAAATCAAAAAGGGGGAGATTGTTGGTGCAGTGGGCACCTAAGTCGAACCTAAGTTTTGATTATAGCAAACGATACAAAGTTAAGCTTATATTGTTATCTCACGAGCTAAATCAAGTGTGCAGAAAAGTCTCAATGCTGGAGCTGAAGGCTAGCGACACCCGGAGGAAGCCGCGGTGGTCGGGTGACACTCGAGTTACTTCGGAGGGAGACGAAGGAATCGAGTGGAAGGCCGGAATCAAAAGCGACACGTAAGTATCGAGGTAAGCTCGTGTGTTCGAGCGTAAGTGAGGTCGTATCCTCTTTACGGGGATGATCTTAGGCGACGATCTGACCCAAGACTTCCCATGGAAGGTCTATGTTGAGATCGGACGACAAGTGGCCATCGAATCCGCTTATATTTTGAGCTAACTCTTTATTGTAGTAAAAAATCTTGGCCATCAGTTCAACCGGCCAGTTCAACCGGTGGTCAAAAATCAGCCTCGAGGAGTCAAGCTTTATCACCATTTTTCAAGGAGTTTTGTGCCCATTTGTGATTGGTTGAAGACCCATTCATTGAGGGGCTTAAAGGCTATAAAAGGAGGGCCAAACCTAGGGTTTCATCCCATAATTCTAAGTGCTCAAAAACCTCCATTACGCTGCAACTCTCCGACGACTCTACAACAACGAAGTGCTGCCAACAACCCTAGCTTAAAGTTTCTTTTGTTTAGTTGTTGGTATAATCTTAATTTGTTATTGCTTTCAATATTGCAATTCTTTTTAATCGAGGCTTTTCATTGCATTTTACTTTAATAGAAGAGAGGGTTTGTCTCTCTATCTTTTTGCTTCGAAGGCTTTTGTAATCGTAAAACTCCTACCTCCAACGAGGAGGAGTGTTTTAGTGAATTGCCCTCCATACACGGTCTAGGACCGTTAGGGCCTTGGAGTAGTAGCCGAAGGCTACGAACCAAGTAAAAAAACTATTTGTCTCATTTAGTTTTTATTTACATTTCCGCTGCGTTTAATTGTCTATCGAACGATTTAAAAGAAAAGTTTTTATCGCTATTCACCCCACCCCCCTCTAGCGATCCGCTTCGATCCAACACAGTAGACTTCTATAGATAGCTATCGAATGCTCTTAGTCGATGACACTCGACTGGTGCTCGATCGATGTTCGACTATTTGGTTTTTGGCTCACCAGTCAACTGCTAGGGTTTGACAGCCGAATGGTACATCATCAGTCGACTGCCAAGGGACGACGGTCGACTGCTCTAGGAGATCGTAAGCATAGAAGGTTTGAAAGTCGACTGATTATCTAGATCACTCGACTGATGGCTTGATCAGTCAACTGATAGGATGGTAAGTCGACTGACGGAGGAGCCGTTGGATGTGATGATCATGATTCAGTCGGGTCAGAAGGTGTTGGAACGACCATCAGTGGACTGATGCATGCATCGGTCGATTGTCGCCTTCCCAACGGGAAGAAATCTCTTCTCTCTACAAAGAGAAGGGGTGATGGCCTTGGGGATGTTAATGCTTCATTCTTAAGTGCTCCCGAAGTGCCCTAAATGCCCCAAAGCTCCTCTTCCTTGTTCTCATCTAAATCATATTGTAAGAGGGAGGATTTTGTAAAAAGGTTTCTTCTCCACCTTGATTGAGCTCAAGGAAAAATTTAGTGATTTATTGTGGGAGTGATTCACCGAACGAATTGTTCGTGGACCAGCAGCAAGGGTCGTGAAGCATGTTACATCGGCGTGTTTAGGTTTGCATCCTCTTTACTTTGTGTTTTGTTTTAATTATATTAATTAGCATATTTCGCTGCACTAACATTTATCTTAGATGATTAAGCGAATGATTTTTATCAATGATCAAGAAAGGCATTCAAAGGGAAGATACCTCTGACAAGTGAGGTTAAGGGAAGATACCTCTGACAAATTTTTACATAGATGTTCAAAGGGGCCACGTACGCCCGACTGATTGAAAAGTTTCACTTCATGTGTATTACAGATCTTAAGTACATATCCAAGGGTGGTAGTTGGAGGGCTTTGTTGGTGCAGGGGCACCAGATAATCGAACTTGTGTTTTGAGTATGGCAAAGACACAAAGTTAAGTTTACATCGTTATCTCACGAGCTAAATCGAGTGTGTAGAGAAGTACTAATGCTAGAGCTGAAGGCTAGCGACACCCAGAGGAATCCGCGGTGGTCGGGCGACACTCGAGTGACTTCGGAGGGAACCGAAGGAATCCAGTGGAAGCCCGGAAGCGAAAGTGACATAGTAAGAATCGAGGTAAGCTCGTGTGAGTGAGAGATGGTAAGGTTGTGTCCTCTGTACGGGGACGACCATAGGCGGTGATCCGACTAAGACTTCTTGTGGAAGGTCTAGGTCGAGATCGGATGGTTAGAAACCATCGTATTTATCATTTTCTGAGCTAACCTCTCACTGCAGGAAAGTGGCGGTGGCGATCATGCCGGGCAAGCGATCGATGCTCATCATCGGTGATGGGAGTCATCGATTGGTGATGGCGACGAATCAGCCTTTACGCTAGGTCAAAATAGATAAGGTTTGACGCGGCCACTTCGCGATAAAATTTATTACAACTTCGTGATCTATTCCGAAAAAAGAGGAAACATATTCAGAGGCCAAAATCTATAAAAGGAGGGGAGGATTCCAACTCCAAATCACATCAAGTTTATTCATCAAGTGCTCCTACAACGCCAACGCGACAACAAGTTCAGAACTTCTTCGTCGACAGCAACATCTAGTAATCTATTTTGATATTGTATTCGTTGTTTTATTCGTAACGAGGTGAGGTAGGCTTGTTGCCTCATCCTCGTACATTCGGTTTTGTGATCGTTGTCTCCTACCTCAAACGAGGAGGAGACGTTATAGTGCTTTGCCCTCCGTATGCGGTCTGGGACCGATAGGGCCTTGGAGTAACAACCGCTAGGTTGTGAACAAAGTAAAATAAATGTGTCTCTTTATTTTCAGCTGTGTTTACTCATTTAATTGTCTACTCAAACGAAATGAAGAAAATGTTTACGATCGCTATTCACCCCCCCCTCTAGCGACGCTTCTCGATCCAACAGGCTTATAGGAAGAATATCCCCCCCATGGCAAGGGGGGGGGTGTGGTTCTTCTCCGAGTGAGGAAGGATCAAGAGGAGAAAAATCCCGAAGTGGGGAAGTGCGACGAGACAATTTTGAGGGTGCAATAGGAGGAGGAGAAGGTACAAGAGAATAAATCTCCATGCCTGAAGAAGAAGGAAGTGAAGGGGTAGGTAATAGGGGAAGATTCTACCCGGGGAGGGGGGGGGGGGAAGGATGTCAGGGGACTGGACATCCTCCTCAGTGGATTTGGAGGTAATAAGGTGGCGGCATCGGCGAAGTAGAAGAGGAGGTGGTCTAGGAGAATGAGAGGATGAGGTTGCTAGAAAAGTGGAGGAGCTGGCAAGATCCCCCTTGCGCAAATGGAGCTTCTTTGGGGGGGGGGGGTGTGCGAAGGGGGGAGAAAAGGGGATTTTACCCTATCTCATTTCCCTTGGGGCTTAGTGGCCATGGCCTTCTCTACGCTTTCCCTTGCCCTCTGCATCAAGTTGTCTGCAATACAAGACATTCAGAGCAATGGATAACGGTAATAAGAATTAGCAGACATTGTATATGAAGTGTTGTTAATACCCTACCTATGACGATGGGATCGCCCAGGTGGAAGGGGGATAGCTCGTAATGGCTCAGGATGTGGCCATCTAATAGGAGGTCAGAATTGTATGTTGGATCGAAATGAGCGCTAGAGGGGGGTGAATAACGCACGTGAAAACTTTTCATTCGTTGAGTATAAAACAAGTAAAAGAGAAAGGCACAACAAAAATAAAATGACATGAGTTTGTTTTTACTTGGTTCACAGCTTACCAGCTGCTAGTCCAAGGCCCTAGTGATCCGAGATCGCACACGGAGGGTAATTCACTAAAACAATCTCCTCCTCGTTGGAGCTAGGATACAACAGATACAAAAATGGAAAAGATCGAGGTAGAGGGACACTCCCCCTCTCCTCGTTACGATGAAAAGCTCCGAGAAAGAAGTAAATACAAGAATTGAAAGTGACGATTTAGAATAAACTTATACCGACGACTAATGAAGTAGGGTTTGAGCTATTGTCGTCAGTGTTGCGACAACACTTCGTTGTTGTAGGATCATCATAGAAGAGTGGCTTTGTGAGAGTTGATGTGACCAAAACATATAGGGTTTTAGGAGTAGTTTTCACTCATATCTCATTACTTTTTATATTAGTTTCATGCATATGTCACTTTGTTTTGAATGAATTTCCTATTTTCTAGTTTGGAGACCTTCTCTTTCTACTTTTGCATGCAGGACAACATTTCATGGGAAAAAGGTGCACTTTTTGGAGAAAAAGAAGGGCATTTTGTAGCTAGACGCAGAAGGGGACATGGCCAGGTCGTGTGGCTACACACGGCCGTGTGCGCCACACAAGGCCTAGCCATGTGGCGCTGCGCGATTCCGATGCGAGTCGGTTATTTTCCAGATTTCGCAGCGATCCCGTATGATGTCTATATAAAGGAATCTCTGCCCCAAACCCTGGGATCACGAGGGAGCCGCCCTGCCCTAGGACTCCCAAACCCTAGGGAGGAGGCACAACGGCTGGGACAGCACACCAAAGCCCTAAAATGCTTCGAGAACTCGCAATGGGGGAGAAGAACACTACCAGAGATCCAAGTTCTGCACTTCAATGCCGGAGAGAAGGCCACATCCACATTGTAACTTCTTGTTCTTGCATTTTATTTCTGATATATTTGAAAATGAACATGCCTTGTGATTCTTCTCTTCTATATATTGAGAAGTTCCTTCAATTCTAGGATTAGGGAGCAGCTAGTGTACGCATGACATGTTGCTTCAAATTGAATTCTGTTTTTGAGTTTGAATTTGCAATTGGAAATTGTTTATACCAATATCTATGCATATTTGGTTTTCTACCTGCTATGCTTAGGCGATATGAGGGGTGACAACCCTCGTATATAAGATTTAGGGGATTTATACAAGGAACCTAGAGGTAAACCTGATCTCCTATAACCGTGGGTAGAAGGATACGATGGAACTGGAAACGGTTCGTAGGGATTGATTTGGGATCCTCGTATCGCCTATACCATTCTTGTAAGGCAGAGATAGCTCCCGATAGATGCGGTGGCTCATCGGGAGAGTGTATGATGTCCCTTCCACAACGCCCAGTTGATTGCATGTTTTGTGACACACAAGCGAAACCGAACTCCTAGAATCCTTTTTAAAGATCTCGGCACACTCCTTTCTTCTTCCATGTGACGTCGTACTAGAGTTTAGTCCACCGACAACCCTCGCAATCGAAACCTTTAGATTTTACTTCCGAACAATTTCACTCACTGAACAAATCGATACTCAAATCTCAGCCCCTGTGGGATCTATAATCTTTTATTACTTGACGACATTCGTGCACTTGCGAGCGTTGAGCGTGAGCGCACGCTTCGAGTCCTCGACGGTCTCCGTCACGAGATTTGAGGTTGCATTTGCGTGCATCATGTTTTTGGCACCGTTGTCGGGGACTGATCAATTCGATATCGAATCGAGAAGTGGATAATTGGATCATACTTAGCATAGATTTACTTTTCTTGTTTTGTTTTATTTTATTTTATTTCAGTTTTGTTTATTGAGTTGCCCTTTCCTTATTTATAATTTCCTGCATATAATGATACATGCTTTTACTCATGATTATAGTAAATTGAATGTTGTAAGTTTTGGTAACATTTATTGTGAACATTGTGGTGAAACATGGCATACCATTAACGATTGTCCGGATATATTCGAACCTTCACAATTTGAACAAGAAGATGTCACCTACAATTAACACCAGTGGCCACAAGATGATTCCTATTCATATAGTTATGACCCTGGGTACATAAACTCACAATATTGTCTGCCTAAATCCCGACTTGAGCAGATGATGGAAGATTTCATTCGAACAGAACAAGTGGCGAACGTTGAATTCCGACGGCGGCATTCGCAGACAAAGACTCAATATTGTGTCCCAAGCGAGAATGAGTGCTATGAATCGCCATGCGAATTTTATCCAGAACCAAGTCTCCACCCAGAAGCCTTGCAAGATAAAGTTACTAGGGAATGCGAGGAGCATAGTCAACAATTTGTGGAGATTATGGAACGAGAACTAGCAAGAGAAGAAACCAAACGACTAGAAGGTGACTTTAATGACTGGATCACACCTAATAGGGTGGAGACTCACTTTGAGCGAATGGATGAGGAGAACATAGATGACATTGGAAGTAAAGAAAGACAATCCATTCAATCACCACTAGAAGGAGAACTTGAGGATTATATAATTGATACTTTAATTGAGGAGTGCATTGCTTCAATCAAAACACCTCCTAACCTCAAGGGTCTAGAAGAGCTTGCCTTAACCCTCACAAAATCTTTAGTTACCAATAACGAAGCCCACCAAGTGATTTGTGATGATAAAATTTCATTTGACCTAATAGTTGCAGGGTCGATGGTTGGTCGGCTAGAGGCGGGGGGGGGGGGGGGGGTGAATAGCCCTCAATCGTCGTATGGTGGAATTCGATTGTTCTTCTTGCGACACTTGTCTACGATTGTCGTTAGCGCAGTGGAATAACAATAATAATGAAAATACTAACAACACATACAAGCATACACAAGATATACGTGGTTCGAAACCGAATGGTTCCTACTCCACGGGCGACCTCACCGAGCTCTAGTTATGCGCACGACACTAACTAAACCACTTTTTCTTGACAAGACGTCGGAGGTGGAGAAACCTATCACAAGCAATTACACTAAGTAATATGAAATACAAGAAATACAAAGACAAATACGAAATACACGTAAAGAACACTTTACAATGCTTGCTTTGAACCCTTTGCTTGTTGCTTGCTTTAGATGACTCTTGAAGGTCTGGAATG
This sequence comes from Wurfbainia villosa, assembly GCA_025175895.1. Lineage (NCBI taxonomy): Eukaryota > Viridiplantae > Streptophyta > Magnoliopsida > Zingiberales > Zingiberaceae > Wurfbainia > Wurfbainia villosa. Next base: position 52,503,428 of record CM045998.1, on the reverse strand, counting down.
CAGCAGGAATTCCCCTCCAATAGCTTCACAAAAGTCTTAGCGAAATCCTCCCTCTTGAGCTCCATTTATAACCTACATCAAGCTGATTTCGTGCGCATCAGTCGACTGATCGTGATCATCAGTTGACTGGTCCTGTAGTCATTGTCTTACAATGGCCAGATCCATGTTGGTATAGTTCCAATGGATCACACATCAGTCGACTGGTAACACCATCAGTCGAGTGATGACGCGAGCACTCGACTGGAAACCATTCTGTGGCTGAAAACACCCCGATTAGTCGACTGATCTCCCTCATTAGTTGACTGATGGTGTCAACAGTCGACTGGCCTCCCTTGGCAGTCCACTGATCAGCCAGATCCTGTTTAGTCGATCACTGGGCGAATCCATACGACCTAGAGAAGTCGACTGGCACCTATGCCAGTCAACTGATGTCGGGTAAAACCTCAAACCCAAGTTGTTTTGAGCCTCCGACACTCAGTCTTAGCAACTTGGCCAATTCCACCTCATCCCTTATGGAGTTCCCCACTGAAGCTCTCTTCCTCCTAGCCTACGTCACTCGCATGCGCCAAGCACACGACTTTGCAACGCCATCCTTCTCGTCTCTTGCCCTCGATGTATGCTTCCCCTTTGGGCCTCACTCCATTCGCTCCTCGTCCGGCGGTCCCTCGGATGCACCAAGCGCAAAACTTCGCAATGTCATCCTTCACCGACTCAAGGACTCCGAGCCTAGTGAACTTACCAAGTCCTCAAGACTTTCCACATGCACCAAGCGCACAACTTCGCAATGCATTTCTCACCAAGCACCAAGCGCACGACTTCACAATGCTTTGGACTTTTCCACACCAAGCTCTATGCTTGAATATTTCATGCCAACTCCATGTTGGACTTTCCTATGACAATCCCATGTCATAAGTTTTGTCTATCATCAAAATACTGCTCGAGTCAAACTCGAGTCAACCTGGGCCGATTGCACCAACAATCTCCCCCTTTTTGATGATTGACAAAACTACCATCTCAAGTCTATCAATTCTCCCATATTGGCAATTCTCACATCCCAATGAGAATTCCAACCCTAATTGGTAACTTGGTAACTTCTCCCCCTTTTTGACATTACATCAAAAAGGTCCTCCCCAAGGGTATGAATGTCTCATATCCCAATGAGATCTTAAAATCTCTCCCTTGAAAAAAACACATGCCTACGATCTTTATAGTGATAAGTCCCATATCACTTAAGAGAGGCAACCCAATTTTCCTCCCATGAGGAAATACACATCCATCTTCCCATGATGGAAACCTCCCCCTAGAGGCTTGCTCCCCCTTGACCATTGCACCAACAATGTCCTTGGAGAGTCCCTAAGCCAATAGGAACATTAACCAAATCAAAATTAAGGCAAAGTTCAACAATGAACTCTCATCCACCTTAAGATTGATACTCTCCCTAAACACTTCTCCTAATCCATGTCCAATGGATTTCCACCCTTTCTAATGCTTTCCCAAGCATGTCCTAGGGTTAGGAGTGGTTAGGGGACCAAAACATAGCTGAACAAGAGCCTAACCACAATGGTTTACCCGAAATCAACCTGTGCCAGTCGACTCTCTCAGCTACCAGTCGACTGGACTTGTCCTCAGTCGACTGGTCTAAATTCTAGTCGACTGATAACTGCATTTGCAGTTGGTTGAATTTCAAAAATAAATTTCCGAAATTCATAAGTAAATATACATATGTTGAAAAATCTTAAAATTTGATATGTATATTACATATCACAATCAGTATGGTTGAAAAATATTTGAAAATTATTTTACCTAGAAATTAGTGAGATTGATACAAAGTCTAAAAGTTAAGAAAAGCTTCAATAAAGAGCCCTCTTTGTATCATACCATTCAATGGTGAGAGCTATCAAAAGATAGACTTTACCAAGGTTTTTCAAAATGTTTTCAAAACCTTTAATTCCTTTTTCCTAAATATCTCACTTGTATCTAGATGTGTAAAACACATACAAGTCAATTAATCTAGTGAGATGTGGGTTTTTGGTTCTTTAATGGTCTCATGCATATTCTAAGGCAATATTATTTGATTCCCATCAAATCATGGCATAGTCCTTAATTTTATTTTATTTTATGCATGATATGATTATGGCATATATATGATATAACTAAACATGTGCCAAAATCATGATGTCATGGCATGCGAATGAAATGTCAGCATACATGACTTATAAAAATAAGTCTAAATATGATCATGACATTTTTAGAGATAAAAATTAAAATGATGTCATGACATGGCAAGGAAAATAAATCATGACAAGTAAAATATGCTAAGGTATAGAATACCTAAGTGTTGAATCCAAATTGTCATTTCTAGGGTTAAGTCCATTTTTGCCTTAATGCCATTTATCCCACTAGTGTGTCATAAACCCAAAATGGCACATCAATACCTCTAAGACCTAATTGTGCCAATTTAATCATTTTTCAACTTCTCAAGCATATTGGCACATCCTAATGTGTCAACTCACCATGGCTAGGTTAACCACCCATCCACTTAGGGTTGACACACCCTAACCCATCTAGCGTTATTCGATCACGCTCCTAGGAACCCAATACCTATTGGAGCTCCTTGGGTTAACAAGGTATTCACTAGGGATAACTTCCCGAGATACCTTCCTAATGACCCTTTTAGGCCTTGAAGCCATAGTCTTTTGGGTCTTAGCTAAGTCAACTCTAGGGGTAACTCCCCTTTTGACCTTCTTAGTGGCTACATTTGATTTCTTTGAAGTCTTAGCCACTAGACACTTACCATAGCTAGTCTTAGGGATAACTTCCCTATTAGCTTTGGTTTTCTTAGACCTAGAAATTGTTCCATAATCAAATGGAACATTATGATAAGCCTTCTTGGGCTTAGGTTTGTGACCCAAACTTTCCTTGCCCTAAGACCGTTTTTTAACCCTAGGTCTTGACTTTTGGGTATTTGACCCTTGAATTTAACTTTCTATAATTCTAAGGGTTTTCTCCATTCTCTCAAGTCTTGACCTCAAGACTTGGTTCTCTAACTCCAATTTTCCCAATTTTGAATTTTCATTTAGTTTTTGGGAATTGTTTTTCCTTTTAGGCATATGCCTAGATTTCTTGAGGTTAATGCCCAAGTTTTCTTCAATTCTCCTAATTGACTCCTTAGGCAAGATAGGTCTAATGTTATTGGTCATAGGTTTGTCCTTAGATATATGAACATGCTTGGCACCTAAACAATAAACCTTATTATTTCTACTAGGATGCTTTTCATTAATAATTGAAAGAGAACTAAAATAGTTTTTAGCATGCTTTTTAACTTTAGGAATTGAAGGTGCATAATTTAAATATACCTTAGGGTTAGATTTGGAAGCTCCCCCTATATGAGATACACCTTCTTACCCTTTCTTCCTCCCCCTAGGGCATTGGCTTCTATAATGCCCCCTTTGGTTGAATTTGAAGCACACAATGTGCTCCTTGCTTCTAATTGTGGGAACTCCGGCATTATTGACTTTTGGTGCCGATTGAACCTTCTTCACTTTCTTAGGGCACTTACTTTTATAGTGCCCTTGTTCCCTACACAAAGCATGTTATATGATTTTTATTTATAATAACAACACTTGAGTTACATAGGGAAGTGGAGGACTCTTGGTCACTTCTTCCGGAGGTAGATGCCTCGTTTTGATCTTGCTCCGGAGTGGAAGATTGCCTCTCCTCCCCCTCAATCCTAGAGGTGGAGGTCTCCACCAAATCATCAACATCATCAAATGTGGATGGCGATTCTTCCTCGGCAGTCTCCTCTACTTGTGTCGGTTTGGAATTTTCTTGGAATTTCATTACTTTATCCCATAATTCCTTTACATCCCTAAAATTACCTAATCTAGACCAAATATTGTTAGGTAACAAATCACTAAGTAATTCGATTACCTTGAGATTTATCTCGAAGTCCTTGATTTGGTTTTGGGTCCACCTTGACTTTTCAATTGGCTTGTTGTCTTTGTCCCTTGGCATCTCAAAACTATTTTCTACAATAATCATAACATAAAAGTCGGTTTCGAGATATACCTCAATCTGTTTCTTCCACCAAGAAAAGTCTCCATCGAATTTCGGTGGATGGATGATGCCAGGCATTTTGTAGTGCTTGTGTTGGCGATTAGTCCTCGACAAGTGACTTTGCTCTGATACCACTTGTAGGGTCGATGGGTGGCCGCGTAGAGTGGTGGGTGAATAGCCCTCAATTGTCGTATGGTGGAATTCGATCGTTCTTCTTGCGTCACTTGTCTACGATTGTCGTTAGCATAGCGGAATAACAATGATAATGAAAATACTAAAAACACATACAAGCATACTCAAGATATACGTAGTTCATAATCGAATGGTTCCTACTGTTGGTGGATGCTTCGGAGGCTCATTGGCTCCCATGTCCCCGGATTAAAATTTTCACTAATGAAAGAATTAATCCAGATGAGATGAGTTTCCTTAGCACAACCTATTCGTCGTCGTGCTAACAACTTGAGTGGTCGCTTGAACAAACTAGTTGTTCAAGCAACACAACTCTTCTAATTGATTAGACGCGGAAGAGACGATGGACGGATCGCCGGTTTTTCTGTTTGTCTTCGGGGTCCATGATTATACAATATATATACATACGCACACATGTATAATCAACACTAAAAGGAACATGCTCAGATCTGAAAATAAAGTTATAAAACTTTATACCTTACGATCTTCTACCGTATGTCCTATCCTTCTCGTGGACGACGTGTGGACGAAGATCCTCCACGAGTAGAAAGCTTCTAGATCACGTTCTTCCCTTCCTTGTCCGCTGCGAACAAAGAGAAGAACCAACAAATACCTATCGTTTCTAGAACCAACCACCAAATTAGGGAATTTGATGCAACTGCCGGCCAAGGAACAAGTGGATAAAGCGCCGGCCACCAATGGAAGGAGAACCGCCGGCCACCAATGGAGGGAGAACCACCGGCCAAGGAATAAGAGAGAGGCCTAGAGGATGGGCGCCGGCAAAGTCTTGATGGAGGAAGATGGGCGCCAGCAACAAGGAGAAGAGATGGTTGCCGCCCAAGCCTTTGCTCCAAAACCCTAGCCGCCCACTTTGAGAAGAGCCAAACCCTAACTCCAAAATAAATTCCATCTTGCCGCCCAAGCTTAAGCCTTCTATTTATAGAATTGGGCTTAAGCCTCCTTTAATCTCCACCGTCGGATCTAGGGATTTAATCTCCACCGTCGGATCTAGGGTTTTATCCCAACCGTCGGATCTAGGGTTTCATCCCAACCGTCGGATCTAGGATTTCATCCCAACCGTCGAATCTAGGGTTTCATCCCATCCATCGGATCTAGGGTTTTATCCCAACCGTCGGATCTAGGGATTTAATCCCAACCGTCGATTCTAGGGTTTCATCCTAACCATCGGATCTAGGGATTTAATCCCAACCGTTGGTTCTAGGGTTTCATCCTAACCATCGGATCTAGGGATTTAATCCCAACCGTTGGTTCTAGGTTTTGTTTTACATTCTTGGATCTAGACTTCACAAGGATTATATTAGGCTACGACAGGGACCATAAGGAAGAGTTGGATCTTGGCCACCCAATGGATCGGAACCACACAAACTTGATCCATCAATGATGTTCCATTCCACTAGAGGATCATCATTGAACTACCTCACCAACCGCCATAAATTAATATGGGCTCCATATATTATTCGTACATTAATCTCCCCGTGTTTAAGATATCGAATGTCCGTCAATTAATTGATTTACTGACCATTAATTAATTAACATCTAATTCCTCGAGTAGTACCACTCAACATTATCATCATGTTGACTAAGTCAACCAGCTGGGTTTACATGATGAACCTTATGAGCTCCTCAAGGGGAAATCATCAACCTAATATATAGGACACGGTTTCCTCCTATAATCAACGACACACCATGTAAATAATATCATTTCCCAACTTACCCGGCATATTGATTTAATCCATCTAAATCTCACCCTCTGGTAACTCAAAGAAATAAATACTAAGTAGAAGTGCCCGTTATTATATCGGGATTAAGAGCATGCACAACATAATATCCGAGGTCGGATTCAATTATGTAGTCAGTACTAAATTGAATCACCTCTATGTCGGTCCTGCTCAATACACCAAAGTGTACTAGTGTAACTTTATGTTCAAGACAAAACAATACCAAGCTACACTACAACCATGCCAATGGTTTGTCCAAAACCATCTTGGTCGTGAGCCTCTACTTATATTTTACAAGGGACTGATAACATGATCTTCTGTGCCACACCAAGCACCATGTTATCTACAATGTAAAATATTAGACAATATGCACACATATAAATATATAAAGTGCAAACAATGATCATGTGATTCTTATTCCAAAATAAAATGTTCATACAAAAAGAGCTAGGCTTTCACTATACATTCCAACAATCTCCCACTTATACTAAAAGACTATGCCGTCATCACTCTGCCATACATCTGATCCCCATGTCCTCCACATGCCTATCAAACGCTTTCGCTGGAAGGGCCTTAGTGAATGGATCTGTCTGGTTATCCTCTGTGGAAATCTTGGCGATAGCAACTTCTTCTCGCTTTACGATCTCTCGTATAAGGTGGTACTTGTGCTCTATGTGTTTACTTGCCTTATGGGCTCGTGGTTCCTTCGAGTTTGCAACTGCACCACTATTATCACAATAAATTGTGATAGTTCTGGGCAAACCAGGAATCACATCCAAGTCCATCAAGAAGTTCTTGAGCCATACAGCTTCCTTGGCTGCCTCAGAGGCTGCCACATACTCAGCTTCCATGGTAGAGTCTGCCACGCATTTATGCTTGACACCCCTCCATACTATGGCTCCACCTCCAAAAGTAAACACAAACCCCGAGGTAGACTTACTCTTGTCCCTATCTGATTGGAAATCTGAATCCGTGTAACCCACAGGGACTAATTGATATGCCCAGTAAACCAGCATATAATCCCTAGTCCTTCTCAGGTACTTCAATATATGCTTTACCACAGTCCAATGTCCCTATCCAGGATTACTCTGATATCTGCTTACCATGCACACGACAAAACAAATATCCGGTCTCGTACACAACATAGCATACATGAGGCTTCCTACTGCCGAAGCATAAGAAACCACCTTCATGTCCTCTATCTCCTATGATGTTTTGGGACACATCTCTTTAGATAAAGGAACTCCATGCCTAAAAGGTAGAAATCCTTTCTTGGAGTTCTGCATGCTGAAACGATCAAGGATAGTGTCAATGTATGAAACTTGAGATAAGCACAACATTCTTTTCTTGCGATCCCTTATAACTTTGATCCCAAGGATGTGTCCCACTTCTCCCAAGTCCTTCATGTCAAACTGTTTGGACAACCATACCCTTACATCTGATAACACTTTGATATTGTTGCCAACTAACAAAATGTCATCTATGTATAGTACAAGAAACACCACTACGTTTCCGTCACATCTCTTGTATACACAAGGCTCATCCGAACTTTGAATAAATCCATATGACTGGATTACCTCATCAAAGCGGATGTTCCAAGATCTAGAAGCTTGCTTCAATCCATAAATGGACCGATTAAGCTTACATACAAGATGCTCTTTGCCTTTAGCAATGAATCCCTTTGGTTGCCGCATATAGATGTTCTCCTCAAGACTTCCGTTAAGGAAAGCTGTCTTGACATCCATCTTCCAAATCTCATAATCCATATGAGCAGCTATAAATAAGAGAATCCGGATAGACTTAAGCATAGCTACCGGCGAAAAGGTCTCCTCATAATCGATACCATCTTTCTGAGTATACCCTTTCGCAACAAGCCTAGCTTTGAAGGTCTCAACCTTCCCCTCTACTCCTCTCTTTCTCTTGTAGATCCACTTGTATCCATTGGTTTTTACACCATCGAGTGGTTCTACTAGCTCCCAGACCTGATTAGAATCCATAGATTCAATCTCTGAATTCATCGCTCTTTGCCAAGATACCGCATCTCGATCTTGGATTGCCTCGTCATATGTCCAGGGATCAGGTTCATGTTCACCAAGGACTAAGTCCGAAGACTCTCCCAAAAACATGAATCTCTCGGGTTGTCTAACAACCCTCCCACTACGACGAGGTGCCTCCTGTGTATGCTCTGTGACAAGTGGTGCAGTGACTTGTGGTGTCTCCTCTTGTACCGGTGGTACTGAAGTCAGGACTTCCCCTGTTAACTCCTCAAGAACAATCCTACTCTTGGGCTTGTGGTTCATTACATAATCCTCCTCTAGAAATCTGGCGTTTGTGCTAACGATCACCCTCTGATCTCTAGGATTATTAAACAAGCCACCTTTCATTCCCTTAGGGTAGCCAACAAACATGCACACTTCTGTACGAGGTTCCAACTTACCAGCATCAGCCTTCAGCACATGTGCTGGACTCCCCCATATCCGAATATGTCTCATACTAGGCTTTCACCCAGTCCACAATTCTACAGGGGTAGAAGGTACTGATTTAGATGGAACCAAGTTCAGAGTGTACATTGTCGTATCCAGTGCATACCCCCAGAACGAAACAGGTAACTCAGAATAACTCATCATCGATCTGACCATCTCCATAAGAGTTCTATTCCTTCGCTCCGCTACACCATTCTGCTGGGGTGTGCCAGGTGCAGACAATTGGGATTGAATCCCAGACTCTGATAAGTAACTCCTAAACTCTCCCAAGCGGTACTCGCCACCACGATCAGATCGTAGTGTCTTGATACTTTTACCTTGACGGTTCTCCACATCAGCCTTGAATTTTTTGAATCTGTCAAAGCATTCAGACTTGCGGCGCATCAAGTAAATGTATCCATATCTTGAATAATCGTCTATAAAAAAGACGAAATATTTAAAACCCCCTCTTGCCTGGATAGGCATAGGACCGCACAAATCAGAATGAACCAATTCTAACACATCTTTGGCTCTATACCCCTTGGCCTTGAAAGGCCTCTTGGTCATTTTACCTTCCAAGCAAGATTCGCAGGTTGGGAGATCCTCCACCACTAATGAACCCAAAGGTCCATCAACTATGAACCTTTGAATTCTGCTTAGGTTAATATGACCAAGCCTTAGATGCCAAAGATATGTCTGGTTCATTTGCGAAGGTTCTTTTCTCTTATTAGACTTAGAAGATGAGTTATTTACTTCTATATGCATCGTGGGAGTTTTCGGTTCAAGAGTATATAAATTGCCAACTAATGTACCAGAACAGATAATCTCCCTATTCCTTTTTATAACCACTTTGTCATTAAAAAAAACAGAATATCCATCCATAAACAATTTAGAAACTGAAATTAAATTCTTTCTAAAAGTAGGTATATAAAGACAATTTCTCAAAACCAAAACTTTATTCCTATCAAAAGATAAATAAACGTCTCCCACTGCAATAGCTGCCACCTTTGAAGCATTGCCCATGAAGACGGTAATCTCTCCCTCAGCTAGTCGTCGGGTTTTTTGGAACCCCTACAAAGTATTGCAGACATGATCAGTGACTCCTGTATCTACACACCAAGCACTGGTAGATAACACCGCTAAACATGTTTCAACAACTAAACAAGAAGATATACCTTTGTTCTTTCGGCGAGGACAGTCCGCCTTCCAATGTCCAGTCTGCTTGCAAGTGAAGCACTTTCCTTTCAGCTTCATCACTCCTGCCTGAGGTCCCACTGCCACTTTCTTCGCTCCACGTTGCTTCTTCTTCTTCTTACCTTTCGATTTAGAGGAAGAAACCTTCTGAGCGACCATGGCTTTAGCACTTTGATGAAAAAGCCCCTTTGCCGCCTGGAGTTCTGTTAGAAGCTCCGCCAACGAATACAACCTCTTGTTCATGTTGTAGTTGAGGCGGAACTGCTCAAAACTCCTAGGCAGAGATTGGAGAATGCTATCGACCTGGGTTTCCCCATCGATCTCAGCTCCGAGGACTTCCATCTCATTAAGATGAGCCATCATCTTGAGAACATGATCCCTAATGGGTGTTCCCTCGATCATGGTGGTCGTCATCAAGTTTCTCATTGCCTCCTGCCTAGCCGCCCTACTATGATGTCCGAAAAGTTCCTTGAGATTGAACATCGTGTCATAAGCTGTGGCTATGGCCTGATGCTGATGTTGCAGCACATTTGACATAGATGCCAAAATGTAACACCGCGCCATCTCATCTGCCTTGACCCATTTCATATAACGTTCTTTCTCCTTTTCATCAGAGTCATCGGAGGGCTTAGGAGGACAGACCTCGAAGAGTATAAATTTGTACTCCTCTGCAGTTAAGACAATATCCAAGTTTCTTTTCCAATCAATGTAGTTTGGTCCAGTAAGCTTATTTTCTTTTAAAATCACAGCAAGTGGGTTGAAAGCCATTTGAAAATCCTAAAAATCACAATGATCAAAATATTAGATTTCAAATATTATTGATTCCTCAAAACAATAAAATCCCGAAATCAACCAACACCTCAAATCACCGAGAATATCGCATGCCACGCTGTGTGGACGTATACAAATTCTACATTTGTAAGAGGAGGTTTTACCCATTAATTTTATTATCTTGTCAACCTTACTTTTTGACAAATAAAATTAATAGTTGGTTCCTCTTTTGCCCTACAAATAAAAGCAGTGACTCGGATGGGGAGGATACTTTTATTTGCATCTAAGTGTGCACCATTACACGATACCAAGGGAATTATTTCGGATTATGTGCCTTACCGCTGTGGAAGTACACATGCTCCTAGATAATTTCCTATAACCATTATTTGACCTAGTGATCCACAAACAAACCCGTCCGTAGGGAGGAAGGCACTCAGAGCCATCACACAAGTTTGTTGCATCACACGTCAAATTGTAATGGAGGTCGTGGGAATTAATTAAAATATCCCTCTCCCACTTAGTAAATTGCAATTGAGAAATTTTAAAGCATACACAACATGCATATAAAACAAATCATCAATAAATATGGAAAAAACAGAATTTTTCCAACTATTATGGCATTGTCCTCCAATACGTATCCCGTCGTGTCGCCACCTCGTCCGCTCCATCTTTTCCCGTGCGCAAGTCACCAAAGATATCCAAGCCGAGATAAATCATTTTAATTTACATCCATCGATCCTATACTCCACGAAGGAGTGTACAAATAATCTAGATCGAAAGTAAACTAAAATGAGCGGCTAAACAATGCCGTATTTAATTACAAAAATTAAATACTAATCTAGCCTTGTCAACCCCGAGGATTCAAATAAAAAATATTTACACACATCCAATCACATACACACATATGGCCATAATAGTCGGATCTTATGCCTGCAACCAAAGAGTTAAACTACGCATATCCTACTATTATCCGACACATATAATATATGAATAAGTGCATAAAAATTAACCGAATTCTAAACACACAAAACCGGAAACCGAGGCTCTGATACCAATTGTAGGGAGTTTCTTCGGAGGCTCATTGGCTCCCATGTCCCCGGATTAAAATTTTTACTAATGAAAGAATTAATCCGGATGGGATGAGTTTCCTTAGAACAACCTATTCGTCGTCGTGCTAACAACTTGAGTGGTCGCTTGAACAAACTAGTTGTTCAAGCAACACAACTCTTCTAGTTGATTAGCCGCGGAAGAGACGACAGACGGATCGCCGGTTTTTGTGTTTATCTTCGGGGTCCATTATTATACAATATATATACATACGCACACATGTATAATCAACACTAAAAGGAACATGCTCAGATCTGAAAATAAAGTTATAAAACTTTATAACTTACGATCTTCTATCGTATGTCCTATCGTTCTCATGGACGACGTGAGGACGAAGATCCTCCAGGAGTAGAAGGCTTCTAGATCAAGTTCTTCCCTTCCTTGTCCGCTGCGAACAAAGAGAAGAACCAACAAATACCTATCCTTTCTAGAACCGACAACCAAATTAGGGAATTTGATGCAACCGCCGGCCAAGGAACAAGTGAATGAAGCGTCGGCCACCAATGGAAGGAGAACCGCCGGCCACCTTGGAGAGATTGAAGGAGTGAACGCCGGCCACCAATGGAGGGAGAACCACCGGGCAAGGAATAAGAGAGAGACCTAGAGGATGGGCGCCGGCCAAGTCTTGATGGAGGAAGATGGGCGCCGGCAACAAGGAGAAGAGATGGTTGCCGCCCAAGCCTTTGCTCTAAAACCCTAGCCGCCCACTTTGAGAAGAGCCAAACCCTAACTCCAAAAAAAAAATCCATCTTGCCGCCCAAGCTTAAGCCTTCTATTTATAGAATTGGGCTTAAGCCTCCTTTAATCTCCACCGTCGGATCTAGGGATTTAATCTCCACCATCGGATCTAGGGTTTTATCCCAACCGTCGGATCTAGGGTTTCATCCCAACTGTCGGATCTAGGATTTCATCCCAACCGTCGGATTTAGGGTTTCATGCCATCTGTCGGATCTAGGGTTTTATCTCAACCGTCGGATCTAGGGATTTAATCCCAACCGTCGATTCTAGGGTTTCATCCTAACCATCAGATCTAGGGATTTAATCCCAACCGTTGATTCTAGGGTTTCATCCTAAGCATCGGATCTAGAGATTTAATCTCAACCGTTGGTTCTAGGTTTTGTTTTACATTCTTGGATCTAGACTTCAAAAGGATTATATTAGGCTACGATAGGGACCATAAGGAGGAGTTGGATCTTGGCCACCCGATGGATCGGAACCACACAAACTTGATCCATCAATGATGTTCCATTCCACTAGAGGATCATCATTGAACTACCTCACCAACCCCCATAAATTAATATGGGCTTCATATATTATTCGTACATTAATCTCCCCGTGTTTAAGATATCGAATGTCCGTCAATTAATTGATTTACTGACCATAAATTAATTAACATCTAATTCCTCGAGTAGTACCACTCAACCTTATCATCATGTTGACTAAGTCAACTAGCTGGGTTTACATGATGAACCTTATGAGCTCCTCAAGGGGACATCATCAACCTAATATATAGGACACGGTTTCCTCCTATAATCAACGGCACACCATGTAAATAATATCATTTCCCAACTTACCGGGCATATTGATTTAATCCATCTAAATCTCACCCTCTGGTAAATCAAAGAAATAAATACTAAGTACATGTGCCCATTATTATATCGAGATTAAGAGCATGTACAACATAATATCCGAGGTCCGATTCAATTATGTAGTAAGTACTAAATTGAATCACCTCCATGTTGATCCTGCTCAATACACCTAAGTGTACTAGTGTAACTTTATGTTCAAGACAAAACAATACCAAGCTACACTACAACCATGCCAATGGTTTGTCCAAAACCATCTTGATCGTGAGCCTCTACTTATATTTTACAAGGGACTGATAACATGATCTTCTGTGCCACACCATGAACCATGTTATCTACAATGTAAAATATTAGACAATATGCACACATATAAATATATAAAGTGCAAACAATGATCATGTGATTCTTATTCCAAAATAAAATGTTCATACAAAAAGAGTTAGGCTTTCAGTATACATTCCAACACCTACTCCACAGGCGAGCTCACTGAGCTCTAGTTATGCGCATGACACTAACTATACCACTCCTTCTCGACAACACGTCGGAGGTGGAGAAACCTCTCACAAGTAATTACACTAAATAATATGAAATACAAGCAATACAAAGACAAATAAGAAATACACGTAAAGAACACTTTACAACGCTTACTTTGAACCCTTTGCTTGTTGCTTGCTTTAAATGGCTCTTGAGGTTCTGGAATGCAGCAGCAATTCCCCTCAAATAGCTTCACAAAAGCCTTAGCGAAATCCTCCCTCTTGAGCTCCATTTATAACCTGCATCAAGCAGATTTCGTATGCATCAGTCGACTGATCGTGACCATCAGTCGACTGGTCCTGTTGTCATTGTCTCACAATGGCCAGTTCCACGTTGGTCAAGTTCCAACGAATCACACATCAGTCGACTGATGATACCCATCAGTCGACTGGTAACACCATCAGTCGAGTGCTGGCGCGAGCACTCGACTAGAAACCATTCTGTGGCTGAAAACACCCCGATCAGTCAACTGATCTCTCTCATCAGTTGACTGATGGTGTCAACAGTCAACTGTCCTCCCTTGGCAGTCGACTGATCAGCCAAACCCTATTCAATCGAACACTGGTCGAATCCATATGACCTAGAGCAGTCGACTGGCACCTATGTCAGACGACTGATGTCAGGTAAAACCTCAAACCCAAGTTGTTTGAGCTTCTGACACTCAGTCTTAGCCACTTAGCCAAGTCCCCCTCATCCCTTATGGAGTTCCCCACTGAAGCTCTCTTATTTCTGGCCTATGTTCCTCGGATGTGCCAAGCGCACGACTTCGCAACGTCATCCTTCTCGTGTCTTGCCCTTGAAGTATGCTTCCCCTTTGGGCCTCACTCCATTCGCTCCCCTTCCGGCGATCCCTCGGATGCACCAAGCGCATGGCTTCACAATGCCATCCTTCACCGACTCAAGGACCCCGAGCTTAGTGAACTTACCAAGTCCTCAAGACTTTCCACATGCACCAAGCGCATGACTTCGCAATGCATTTCTCACCAAGCACCAAGCGCACGACTTCGCAATGCTTTGGACTTTTCCACACCAAGCTCCATGCTTGGATTTTCTATGCCAACTCCATGTTGGACTTTCCTATGACAATCCCATGTCATAAGTTTTGTCTATCATCAAAATACTGCTCGAGTCAAACTCGAGTCAACCTGGGCTGATTGCACCAACAATAGCATCTACTAATCAATCTTTTGGTGAGAATAATTGTGGTGAGTTATATTATTTACAACATATGGATGAAACAGAATATCATTATCAAACTCCTGATGATTCTTTAATGATAAGCATGTTCACTCTCGAACCAAGGAAGGCAGCCAATAAATATCTTGCCCCTTCAAGAGCAAGATTTAAGAGATATGGTGATAAAGTACCATAAGACAGGAGGCATAAGGTGAGAAAATATCTTGCTTCCCCACAAGCAAGATTCAAACACCTCAAATGAAACATAAGAATGAGGTCGAGCTAAACGACCTTAAACAAAGTGCTTCTTGGGAGGAAACCCAAGTTTAGTTTTTAGGTTTCCCTTTAATTGTATTGCATGCATTTAGTTAATTTGACCTTTGATTTCCATTTCATTTAGCATTAGGATCTGAAGAGAACTTTTCTTGGTAAAAATAAAATCAATATTAGCTTACGCGGCGAGGCGTATGAGAAAATTTGGACCGTTGTGCAAAAAGGGGAGAAGAAAGGGGACACACGGCCTAGCCGTGTGTTTTACCATGGTCGTGCCCCATCAACCCGAGGCGCACACGGCTTGGCCGTGTGTTTTCACACGGTCGTGTCGAGCCAGGTTAAGTAGGGTGAGCCGTGTGTTTTTGCCTCATTTGTTAGTAATATATGAGAGATGTCCTAAGGCAATCGCCTTATGTATGAACCATTTATATGATAAATGAAGATTCACTATTTGAGTATACATGTTTTATGTATTTGATTGGATCTTAAACTCATTTACTGAATGTCCACGATACGATTCACAGCATGAGAGAATTTTGTTGGATCGAAAGTGTCGCTAGAGGGGGGGGGGTGAATAGCGATACGATGTCGTTAAAAAAACTTTTGCAATAAGTAAAAAGCAAGTAGAGAGTGCACAGCGGAAATATAAAGTAGACAAGATATTTTTACGTGGTTCACAATCTTTCGATTGCTAATCCACGGCCCTAGTGATCCTTGATCACGTACGGAGGGCAATTCACTAAAACCACTCCTCCTCGTTGGAGGTAGGAGCAACGATTACAAAAAGAAATCAAGGCAAAGGGACACTCCCCCTTTCCTTGTTACGATTAAAGCACAAAGACAATTTAAAGAAGTAGAACTTAAATAAATATACCGACAACTCTTATAAGTAGAAGATGTAGCTTTCGTTGTCGTGATGTAAATCGTAGCAAATGTGAGTAGTAGTAAGCGGAATTCTGACGGCGTGTTGAGCTCTTGAATTCTTGTTATTTGCTTGGCTTGAACATGTCTATTTATGGATATTGATCTATGAATTTAGACATAGGTAGTGTCCAAGGTGAGGTTCTTATCCCAACACAAGGATGAGGTGTTTCAACCAACCACCTTGTGCCACCTCAAGGAAGCCTTCATGAAGAAGAAGCCATCCAACTTGTGCCACATCATGGGAGCCAACCATCTTGTGCCACCTCAAGGAGGCCTTCACGCCAAGAAGAAGCCATCCAACTTGTGCCACATCAAGTGAGCCAACCATCTTGTGCCACCTCAAGGAGGCCTTCACGCCAAGAAGAAGAAGCCATCCAACTTGTGCCACATCATGGGAGCCAACCATCTTGTGCCACCTCAAGGAGGCCTTCACGCCAACTCAAGGATGAGGTCCAAGCTTGGTGATGGTTTGGATGTCCACCTTGATGCCACATCACCCTTTGTACCAAAACACGAGTCAAGTCCAAATTCACCCCGTCAGTGATTCTCGAGGTCTGGAACTAGACTAGCAGATTGGTAGTAGACGACCGTCAAAGGGTTTTGGACCGCAGTACAAGTTAAGCTTAAAATATAAAGTCTGACGGTTCTAACCATCGATCTCGACCTAGACCTTCCATTGGAGGTATTGGGTCGGATCTCGCTAACGACCTTGCCCGCTTTCACACGAGCTTACCTTGTAGCCTCGCTTCCGGTCTTCACCCGAGTACCTCGGCTTCCTCGAAGTCCCTCGGCGTTGCCCGACCACCTCGGTTCCCAGGGTGTCGCGAACCTTCCGCTCAACTTTAGCATTTGCACACTTAATTGAGCTCGTAAGATAACAAATATACCCTTAACTATTGAGCCTTTTGCCATAATCAAAATACCGGTTCGACTTTGGTGCCCCTTTGCACCAACAATCTCCCCTTTTTGATTCATGGCAAACCGACACAAAAGTTAAGGAAAAATTAAGCATAACAGTAAGCTAGCATAATGATTAAGCATGAATGAGCTAGCATAAAGATTAAATATGAATGAGCTAGCATAATGATTAAGCATGAATGAGCTAGCATAAAGATTAAATATGAATGAGCTAGCATAATGATTAAGCATGAATGAGCTAGCATAATGATTAAGTATGAATGAGCTAGCATAATGATTAAGTATGAGTGAGAAATATTATTGTTCCAAGTTCTCCTTTGAGGTAACCTCCCCTTGACCGAAGGTGAGTTCTTGAAAAATAATTTTACTCCCCCTTAATAGTTGCTTAAGTAAGCGGAATTACTTAATATAAAGGTAATAATTTTGTTTACTTTCTTCCCCTTTAATTTTGGTTAATTTTGGTTACTTTTGTGACTTTCTCCCCCTTTTGCCTTAACTCAAAAGTTTGTAAATATATTTTAGGGTTTGTAAGTCAAGCAAGTTCCCAATATGATTTCTAAGGTAAGACTTAGGCTAATTTCATAAAAGAAGCAAAAATAGAGTACATATATAGAAAAATTTAAATCCTACTCTATTATACGCATACCTAACTTTTAATGTTGTTAAAGATTAAGCTAAAGTCTTGGAGAGTGTGCTTCATCCACGAGGTGAGAGACACACTCACCCATCATAGCGTATTCGGCCGGTGGTAGATAAGGCAGCGCATAATCTTTGCTTCCTCTTGCACCAACTCTTGGCATACTAAACATCGCGGCAAAATCTACTATATCTCTCTTTACGCTTTATTTCTACCGGTATAAATGTTTCAAATCTTAAGTCTAAGGACATGGTCAGTTTATCTAGATTTTGAATCCGGAGGTTGGTAGCGTAAACTTCTTCCTTAATGTATCCATTCAAAAATCGACTTGACATCCATTTGAAACAATTTAAAACCTCGATGTGCGCATATGCTAACAACATTCGGATGGACTCTAGTCTTGCTCAGGCGTAGGTCTCATCGTAATCTAAACCTTCGACTTGACTAAACCCTTTTTGCGACTACTTTATTTCTAACTACTTCACCTTTATCATCAAGTTTATTTGAAATACCCACCAATAATTGATTTTTCTTTAGGTGGTGGTACTAATTCCCAGACTTCATTTCTAGTGAATTGAGCTAGCTCTTCTTGCATAGCAATAATCGATCGGGATCAAGAAGTGCTTGTTCAATAGTTTTGGGTTCGATTTTGGAAATTAACGAGATTTGACTAAGGTTTCTGTATGAAGCTCTAGTTCGAACCCCTAAATTTGGATCACCTATAACTTGATTGATAGGATGACTTGGGTGAGTTCTAGTTTGACTTGGGTTAGAGTCATCTATCACTTGGTCGATAGGATGACTTGGGTTAGGGCGAGATTCAAGTTCAAGATCAGTCGGGTTCGCTATAAGTTGATTTGCTAGTTGGTTTTGTTAAGGATTGAGCAGGTTCGTGTCCTTCGTCGAAAACTATATTAATGGTTTCTTGACTCTTATGTGTAGGATCAATGGAATTACTAAAGGGTTGTTTGTAAGTTTTAAACCTAAATCATCTCACTAATATCTACATGATCAAAACATGTTATTCCTATGTGTTATTGTGAGATGACTATCAATTTTACTTGATTAATTTTAATGAATTTAAATTAACCAACATTAGGTTAGATTCGGATTTAGTCTAAGCTCATCAAGTAATCTTTTCAAGAGATTAGCTTCCAGGTCGTGGCGAGGCACAGAGGCCTTCTTTGATCGGAACAACGACCACTTCCTTAGACAAAGCTAATTTCAAGAAATTGATAACTCGACTTACTTGAGACTACGTCTTGGTCTAACTAGTTATTTTTGAAAAGAGGCTCCCCGAGGCTCAATCTTTTCGAAGGATTTTAGTTGGTTATGAGTCATATCTAACCATTCTAAAAATAAAGGAAAAACTAAGCATGCAATTTCTAAGACTTAACAAAAATACATTTTGTATTGGCTCCCCCTGGACCATTGAATCGAGTGGGTCTATTCACATAGTGAATTTGGTCCTTGGGAACCCAATACATGTTAGATCCTAAAGTTGAAATCAAAGTGATCTTAGGGACCCATGCTTGGACATTTTTCTTATGTTGGTTTACTATAGACATATATGACTTATTGGTTGTATTTGAGTTAAACCCGAGTCCGGCCTTGTTGTACACGACCCTTTGTGATCCAAGTAAGAGGTCAAGTCCCTTGGATCCCAAAGTGAACCTTTCCAACGTGTTCCTAAGGTCTTCGACTTGTGTTTTCAAAAGCGAGTTCTCAACTTCAAGCTTTTCAACTTGAGTTGAGTCCTCCTCTTGAATACGAGTAGTCGAAGAGGTTAGGGAGACCTCATGTTTCAGGAGGTTAACCTCCTCAATTAGGGTCTCGACCTTGGACTCGGACTTAGCTAGTTTCTTATTTAAAAATTTAATTGCACCATACAAAGTATTAAGTAACGACCGACTTACCCTTAATGATTCTTTTGAACCGGATACGGATCCGTGGCTTGTCTTGAATGGAAGCTCATCGCCAGATTCGGACTTGGACTCTTCTTGGTTTGAGTCGTGCTCGGATCGGCTTGGCCATTAGAGCTTGGATATCGTCTTCTTCCTCCGACAACTCCTCCCAAGTAGCGTTTAGCGCTTTCTTGAGTCATCTTCGAACTAGATTGACTAGTTCGGATTCTATTCGAGTCTACTTCCGATTCGGACTCGTCTTCTTCCTTCGGGGTGGCTTGCTTGCGGGCTTCTTCTTCTTGGAACACGCCTAACGCAATACACTTCTCGGCACAGACCACGTTAGTTTGCTCATGTAATTCAAGTTCGAAAACAATTCGTCTAACCTAATTTTAGAAAGGTCCTTGGAGACCTTGTAGGCATCGACCATGGATGCCCACAAGGTGGTCCTAGGAAGCGAGTTAAGAGAATACGATAAGGTCGCGATTCTCGACCTTTTGTCCGATGGCATGGAGTTGGTTGGCGATGTCTTGGATCTGAGCATGTAGTTGAGTTGTGGTCTCGTTTTCCTGCATTTTCAAGTTATACAATTTATTTAAAAGTAAATCTCTTTTACATACCTTCGTGTAAATCGTCGGTGCCTTCGTGTAGTTCCACTAGCTTGGTCCATAAGTCCTTTGCACTAATGAAGGGGGCGGCGCGGTTGAGCTCTTCCTTGGACAACCCACATTGCAAGATTTGAGTTGCCTTGGCATCGGCTTCTACTTGTTTTTCATGGAATTTGACCATTGATCGTAACCCAAAGATTCACCATCTTCATTAATAGGAAGTGTGAAACCGGTTTGGATTACGATCCACATCTCGATTGGGTTTTAAGAAAGCATTCCATCCGACCCTTCCAATAACGAAAGTCATTACCGTTGTAAAGCGGGGTCGGGTGCTAAACCCTTCGAGATGGTCCATTTAAAAACAAGAAGAAGAGCAGCGAAAAGAATCTTGCAAAACACACGAAAGAATATTCCAAGACTTTCGTCTTGGATTAGTAATCTTGAGAAGTAAAAAGATATAAAAAATGTAACTTGCAAAAAGAAATAAACAATCAAATGCTAATGTCGTTGAAGTTCCGGAGGACAACCTTACTCGGGATCTAACCCGAAGGACAACCTTATCCGGATCCTAAAGCCTCTAATGCAATTCTATATGTAGGAGAAGATAAGCAAGTGAAATAATTATACGAAAACAGAAATAAATAAATAAAAATCTGTAAAAAAGAAAAACAAAGCTAGATTGGTGGTTTCACGAATCTTAGCGCCCGACTCGATACCAATTGTTGGATCGAAAGTGTAAGCTAGAGGGGGTGAATAGCGATCTGATGTCGTTAAAAAACTTTTGCAATAAGTAAAAAGCAAGTAGAGAGTGCACAGCGAAAATATAAAGTAGACAAGATATTTTTACGTGGTTCACAATCTTTCGATTGCTAATCCACGGCCCTAGTGATCCTTGATCACGTACGGAGGGCAATTCACTAAAACCACTCCTCCTCGTTGGAGGTAGAACCGATTACAAAAGAAATCAAGGCAAAGGGACACTCCCCCTTTCCTTGTTACGATTAAAGCACAAAGACAATTTAAAGAAGTAGAACTTAAATAAATATACCGACAACTCTTATAAGTAGAAGATGTAGCTTTCGTTGTAAGGCGCCCGTCGTAGCAAATGTGAGTAGTAGTAGCTGAGTTACGACGGCGTGTTGAGAGCTCTTGAATTCTTGTTATTTGCTTGGCTTGAACATGTCTATTTATGGATATTGATCTATGAATTTAGACATAGGTAGTGTCCAAGGTGAGGTTCTTATCCCAACACAAGGATGAGGTGTTTCAACCAACCACCTTGTGCCACCTCAAGGAAGCCTTCACGCCAAGAAGAAGAAGCCATCCAACTTGTGCCACATCATGGGAGCCAACCATCTTGTGCCACCTCAAGGAGGCCTTCACGCCAAGAAGAAGAAGCCATCCAACTTGTGCCACATCAAGGGAGCCAACCATCTTGTGCCACCTCAAGGAGGCCTTCACGCCAAGAAGAAGAAGCCATCCAACTTGAGCCATATCATGGGAGCCAACCATCTTGTGCCACCTCAAGGAGGCCTTCACGCCAACTCAAGGATGAGGTCCAAGCTTGGTGATGGTTTGGATGTCCACCTTGATGCCACATCACCCTTTGTACCAAAACACGAGTCAAGTCCAAATTCACCCCCTGTCCAGCGATTCTCGAGGCTGGAACTAGACTAGCGATTGGTGTAGTAGGCGGTAGTCAAAGGGTTTTGGACTATGATACAAGTTAGCTTAAAATATAAAGTACGATGGTTCTAACCATCTGATCTCGACCTAGACCTTCCATTGGAGGTATTGGGTCGGATCTACGCTTAACGACCTTGCTTCGCTTTCACACGAGCTTACCTTGTAGCCTCGCTTCCGGTCTTCACCCGAGTACCTCGGCTTCCTCCGAAGTCCCTCTGGCGTTGCCCGACCACCTCGGTTCCCACCGGGTGTCGCAGACCTTCCGCTCAACTTTAGCATTTCTGCACACTTAATTGAGCTCGTAAGATAACAAATATACCCTTAACTATTGAGCCTTTTGCCATAATCAAAATACCGGTTCGACTTTGGTGCCCACTGCACCAACAATTTTGTGATTGGATCACAACTAGTGAGTATCTCTACATGTGTAATTGTGATGTATCGGAATTATCCATAGTCGATGAATTGATGGATTTGGACACCATAAATTTTGTCGAGACTAGCACGAGGTATACTCCTTGGTGTATCCAAGCAGCTGATTCTCACTGGCTGGAGACATTGTGATGTCCAGAGTTAATCGTGGATGCTAGTTATGGTAACTAGTTCATTGGAGTGACCAGTCGTAAGACTTCATATGGTTCTCTGCATATATAGATATGTCAATGAAGTTCTTAGGGTGGCTTCAGTGCGATGTTCCTTAGACTTGCGGTATTCAAGTCATCTTGATCATGGAGACTTATGCTTTGACATCTTAAGAAAACATCTCTAAGGAGATGTGGACCCGGGATGATTGGGTATAAGTCGAAGTGATCGAAGGTGTTTGAATAGCCTATAAAGGATTCACCACTCCTTGCGAGGAGATGTATACCCATGGCCTCTCGTCGGATTGTTACTAATGTCTTTGGCCAAAGCATTACATGTTTAGAGTAAGGTACTCTTCGATACATGTGGAGTAACTAGAATCCGTAGGACGAGGAAATGATACTTGGGCTAGGTGTGACGTAGTCAGCCTAGTGGGGACTGACACAATAGACCATGTTTTGAACCAAGTGGGTATAAGATGAGTGAAGGGAACGGGGCACGAATCATTCGAGCTGCTGAAGGGTTTCAGAAATAGTTCTGGATCAACCGTTGATTTTTTCGGTTAATTGGGTATCATGATGTACTACTAGGTGCCACTCATGATCGTTCTATAATTAATGGTTAATTATAGACGGCCAACATAAACCGAGAACCTATTTGGTCACACGCACAACGAGCGTAATCCAAAGGATTTAAAACGAGCTTGAGAATGGGATTCTCAGACCGAGAGAAACTAAGTTTGGTTGGACCAAACATGGAGCGAGCATGAAATCGTTTCAGTCGCAATGAAAGCATGGATGGGTCGTGTCTTATAAAGACATAATGGATGGACCAAAATGGTTTGGTTCTAATCCAAAAGGGTTTGGTTTATTTTAAACGAATGAACCAAAAGTTGGTTCGGTTCGTTTTAACATAAAATAAACCATCATGGTTTGGTTTATTTAAACTTATCTTAATGGAGCGGGTTAACGGGCCTAATGGTTATGATCCAATAACCATTAAGAGAATTAGTTCTCTATAAAAGAGGGCTTAAGGGATAATTAAGCCCTAATCCAAAACCCTAGCTTGGAGTTGCCGCCCAACCTTCATTGCCGCCCTACCTCCATTGCCGCCCAGCTTGTTGTGCCGCCGTCCAACTCCTTGTCGGCGACCAAGCTTCAGCCGGTTATCCTCCGGCGACCCTCCGGTGATGTCCTATAAGTTTGGCATCAAGGTGACCCTTTTCTTCCCTTGGTTGGCCGGCACCTATCTCCTCCACCAAAGCTGTCCAGTTTTTCTGGACAGCTTGTTCTCCTCTCGTCGGAGCGTCGTTTGGACGACGGTTAGAGCTCCGACAGCGGCTAACTTACCGGGGATTCGATCTCCGGTAATCCTCTGAGGTGGAGGACGAAGGATTCGTCAATTAGTTGACGAATACCTCTCCGGAGAAGCAAGTTTTGAGAACTCGTATTAGGATCCGAATTTGGATTCGGATCGTGATCATCTCTCGACCTACATAAAGACTAACACGTACGAAGACGAAGCTCGTGGCTTAGCGAAGTCATCCCTAGAAACTCGGCGAGGATACGGATAGAGACGATTCTAGCGAGGATTGTTCCGGTTGATGTCGTTCCCGCTACATGTCATACGAAAGGTATAACGTAGATAAATTTCCTTTTATTGCAAATTTAAATTTACGGTTATGTCTACACTTATTGTAATATGCATGCGTGTGTTGTGTGTGTTGTAATAAATGTAGATTTATTATTTTTTTTACTTCCGCTGTGTTCATGTTTACGAAACGTGATCGAACACACACACGCCGCGGTGCCGGAAACCCAACAGTGGTATCAGAGCCCAGGTTGTGTTTCTACATAATCGTAAAAATGGTTTTGCGATAGTCATAATGTATTTCTGGAAATTTTCTAATTTTGGAAATTTAAAAGTATTTATGGAAATTTTTCAATTTTAGAAAGTCAAGAAGTATTTATGGAAATCTTTCACTTTTGGAAAGTTGGAAGTATTTATGGAAATTGATATTTTCCATAAAAAAATATTTGATTAGATTCTGGAAATTTGTTTCCTAATTTAATCATGATTTGATTTGGGAAATCAAATCTTAAAATATTTTATTTCCATAAGTAGTTTTAATGATTTAGGAAATTGGTTTCCTAAATAGATTTTCCTTAATCAAATAATTCCATGAATAAAATATGTGATTAGATTTGGAAATTTGTTTCCTAATTTAATTATGATTTGATTTGGAGAATCAAATCTTAAACATATTTTATTTCCATAAATAGTTATGACATATAAGCAAATTATATACATGACATAATTGTATGCCATGTAATTGCATTAGATGAATAACATTTGCCATGCGTGTCGTGACATGTAGATGTATGCCATGCCATGTAGATAATAGTTAATTGCATGCAAAGAGGATGAGACATAAAAACCCATAAACAATATTAAAGCCTACACCTTCCATTAATATGGTTAGAACCAGAGTTCCGTTTCTTGTTTGGGTTGTTGGACTCTCTCCAAGCCCGGCTCGAACCCGAACATGTTCAAACCATGGAATAGTTTAATACTAATATGGTAAGAGTCAGAGGTCAATCGTTAGCTTTGGTTGTTGGACTCTCTCCAAGCTGGGCTAATTGGTTGAATGCGCTCTAACCATATTAAAACTATTTCCCAATTAATGGGTTGGCTTTAACCTGGAGCATCGGCTTGTTGGACTCTCTCCAAGGTCGATGTAAAGGGAGGTGAAGTTGGGTGCTATGCATATGATGCATACTTGTTAATGTGTTAACAACCCGATGTATGTGTGAACATTCAATTAGTTGATAGCACATTGTGATAGTTGCATATACGTGATATGCAATCGGTATAGTTGATACCTACCGTCGTAGTTATGAATGGCTTGTTGGACTCTCTCCAAGGTTGTTCATAACTATGATGGATTTCAGCCCATTCGGAGATGGACCTACGATCTCCCGAAGTGATTTTGGGGTTTTTGAAATTCGAAAAATGAATGGGATTTATAAATGTATATTGATGCATTTTAAAAATCATCTTTCTCATATATGCTCGGTTTGTATTTCTAAAATAGATCATGTTGTATTTTAATTTGCGTTGCATTTTGGATTTGAATAAATTGACTGGGCCGAGTTTCATGGACTGGCTTAGAAGCTTGAGAATTGTTCTCAAGGTTGAAAAGCTTGCAAATGTCCTCGAAGCGCCTCTTCCCGCACGTCCTAGTGACGATGCAACTCTAGACCAATTATTGGCCTATCAGAAACATGTGAATGATTCTGAAATGGTGAGTTGCATCATGCTAGCCACGATGGAACCCAAGGTACGAAAGCAGCATGAGCATATGGATGCTCATATCGTAGTCCTTCATCTTTATGAGTTGTTTGATAAGCAAGTTAGATTCGAAAGGTTCGAAGTCTCAAAGCTCCTCTTTACCTCTGAGATGCTAGAAGGTTCATCTGTGGTACTGCTCAATATCTTTGAAGGGTGGAATTTTAAAGAAGCATGGGTGCTATTAGTTGATTCCTCGAAGAAAGGTTCTAAGAGGAAGTCAAAGGAACAGCAGAAGGGAAAGAATAGAAAGGCTAAGAAGGTAGAACTAGCACAAAAGGAAACTTGCCATCATTATGGCAAGGAGAGCCATTTGCGAAGAAAGTGCAAGATTTATCTTGAGTCTGTGAAGAAGAATAAGGCATCGGATGCCCCATCTTCCTCAGATATCTTTGTTATTGATTGTCATTCTATTTCCTTAGACACTTGGGTATTGGATACTGGGTGTGGCTCACATATATGTAAAGACATACATGGGCTAAGGAATAGAAGAAGACTCGTCAAGGGAGAGTCAAATTTACGTGTTGGGAATGGAGCAAAGGTTGCTGCACTCGCCATCGGAACGTATTTGTTGAAACTCCCTACAGGACTTGTCTTAAAACTGGACAATTGCTTTTATGTTCCTTCGTTGATAAAGAACATCATTTCTATTTCTTGTTTAAATAGAAATGGGTACCATTTGACTTTTAGTAACAATTGTTGTTACATAACTTTGAATGGAGTTCTTTATGGGACTGGAACTTTAAGCAATGGTGTTTATACGTTGGACGTATCCAGTGACATCTTCAATATCGAAGCGAGCAACACGCGTGCTCAAAAGGATAATCAAATAGACTCCTATATGTGGCATTGTCATCTTGGCCATGTAAGCAAGAAACGCATGTCTGAATTACACAAATGTGGAATTCTGGAATCGTTTGAATTGGATTCATACGATACATGCGAATCATGCTTAAAAGGCAAGATGACTAAGTTACCTTTTACTGGAAAAGGTGAACGAGTGGGAGAGTTACTAGGTCTAATACATACTGATGTATGTGGACCTATGTCAACTCAAGCATTAGGAGGCTATAGCTACTTCATTACCTTCACCGATGATCACTCACAGTTTGGGTATGTGTTCTTGATGAAACACAAGTCTGAAGCCTTTGAAAGGTTCAAAGAATTTAGAAATGAAGTAGAGAAACAACATAATAAGAGTATTAAAATACTTTGATCGGATCGAGGTGGTGCATACTTAAGTCAAGAGTTTCTTGATTATCTAAGAGACAAAGGTATATTGTCTCAATGGACTCCGCCATATACACCACAGCATAATGGTGTATCTGAGAGGCGTAACCGGACCTTGTTGGACATGGTCAGGTCAATGATGAATCATGCGACTCTTCCCAAGTCCTTTTGGGGCTATGCACTTCAGACAGCTGTTTACTTGTTAAACAGAATGCCTACCAAGGTAGTCTCAACTACTCCATATGAGATATGGAATGGTAAGAAACCTCATGTATCTTACTTGAAGATATGGGGTTGTCCTGCTTATGTGAAGCGAACTGTATCAGACAAATTCAATGCTAAGTCTGATAAATGTCTATTTGTTGGATACCCTAAGGAAACAAGGGGTTACCAATTCTATCATCCTGTGAAACAAAAGTTGTTTGTTTCAAGCCATGCTGTGTTTCTAGAGAAAGAGTTTCTCTTGCAAGAAAATAGTGGGAGTGTCGTCGAGCTTGAGGAGGCTCGAGAGACTCAAATAGACATTAATGAGATACCTGGTGAAGCACAACAGCCGACAACTCATAGTGATGAGCAATCGGCTGGACCTATTGTAACACCACATCTTCGTAGATCTGGTAGAACACGCAATATTCCTGAGAGATATGGATTTCTCGTAAGTGAATCGAACGACGTGTTACTCATTGATGATGAGGAGCCTACCAGTTATGAAGAAGTGCTGACAAGTTCAGAAAGGGATAAATGGCATGGTGCCATGAAGTCGGAAATGGATTCCATGTATGAAAACCATGTTTGGAACTTGGTTGACCCACCTGAAGGCATAAAGCCTATAGGGTGCAAGTGGGTTTTCAAGAAGAAAACTGACATGGATGGTAATGTGATTACCTATAAGGCTAGATTGGTGGCGAAAGGATATCGTTAAAAGCAAGGTGTTGATTATGACGAAACCTATTCGCCTGTAGCTATGATTAAATCCATTCGGATGCTCCTGACCATAGCGGCTCATTATGATTATGAGATATGGCAGATGGATGTGAAAACAGCTTTCCTTAATGGAAACCAGCTCGAGGACGTGTATATGATACAGCCTGAGGGTTTCACATCGGTTGATAAAACCAAGGTATGCAAATTGCGACGGTCCATTTATGGATTGAAGCAAGCATCCAGGAGCTGGAATATCCATTTTGATGAGACCATCAAAAAGTTTGATTTCTCACAAAATCCAGACGAACCTTGTGTGTACAAGAAGGTTAGTGGGAGTGCAGTCGTGTTCCTAGTATTGTATGTCGATGACATACTACTTATAGGAAATGATGTTTCAATCTTATAGACAGTGAAGGTTTGGTTATCCAAGACATTCTCCATGACAGACCTGGGAGAAGCAACCTACATCCTCGGGATTAAGATCTATAGAGATAGATCGAAATGGTTGCTTGGTCTTTCGCAGTCTACATATATAGACCGAGTGCTAAAGAGGTTTAGCATGTCGGAATCCAAGAAAGGTTTCCTACCCATCAGGCATGGGATACACCTTTCGAAGTCTATGTGTCTGCGCACAGAAGACGAGAGGATTTGCATGAGTAAGATTCCCTATGCATCCGCAATAGGATCTATCATGTATGCTATGTTATGTACGAGGCCCGATATATCGTATGCTCTGAGTGTCACGAGCAGATACTAGTCTAATCCATGAATGGATTATTGGGTGGCTGTTAAGATGATCCTTAAGTACTTGAGAAGAACTAAGGATGTGTTCATAATATATGGAGAAGGGTACATGGTGATACGTGGGTATACGGATGTCAGCTCCAGACAGACAAGGATGATTCCATGTCTTAGTTGTTGGGTTTCCGGCACCGCGGCGTGTGTGTGTTCGATCATGTTTCATAAACATGAACACAGCGGAAGCAATAAAAATAATAAATACTCCTATTTATTACAACACACACAACACACGCATGCATATTACAACAAGTGTAGACATAACCGTAAATTAAAATTTGCAATAAAAGAGTTCCAGTTACGTATGTGCTTTACTCGTTTTGAAAAAGTCAAAAAGACTTCTTGATCCAATGTATAGCCCGTATTAGAAGAAGATGCTTCTAGAACTGGAGTTCTTTAAACGATCGTGATGGCTTCTTACGAAAATTTTTGGCAGTTAAATATGCCTCGTGTTGAAGACAGCGTGATCGAGAGATGATCACGATCCAAATTCGGATCCTAAAGCGAGTTCTCAAAACTCGCTTCTCGGAGAAGGTGTATTCGTCAACCGTTTGTGAATCGCCAAATCCCCACCTCAGAGGATTACGGAGATCAAATCTAAGTTAGCCTGCTGTCGAGCACTAACCGTCGTCAAGCGGCGCTCGACAACAAAGAAACAAGCTGTCAGAAAAATTGGACAGCTTTTGGTGGAAGAATAGCGGCGGCCAAGGAGAGATGGAAGCTCACCTTATCACCGAACCTAGGAGATCACGGAGGGTCGCGGAGGTTCACGGATGAAGCTTAGTCGCGGAAACAAGTTGGGTGCTGCACAAAAGGCGGCGGCGGCAACAGGGTTGGGCGTCGAAAACTCCAAGGAGGTTGGCGGCAACTAGGTTGGGCGGCCAAAACTAGATTAGGGTTAGGGTTAGGGTTTAAGCCCTATTTTATAGAGAACTAATTCTCTTAACGGTTAATGGATCATATCCATAAAGCCCGTTAACACGCTCCATTAGGATAAGTTAAAATAAACAAAACCATGATGGTTTATTTTAAGTTAAAACGAACCGAACCAACTTTTGGTTCATTCGTTTAAAATAAACCAAACCCTTTGGTTTATTCTCATCCATTGGATTAGAACCAAACCATTTTGGTCCATCCATTATGTCTTCATAAGACACGGCCCATCCACGCTTCCATTGCGACTGAAACAATTTCATGCTCGCTTTCTGTTTGGTCCAACCAAACATAGTTTCTCTCGGTCTGAGAATTCCATTCTCAAGATCGTTTTAAATCCTTTGGATTACACTCGTTGTGCGTGTGACCAAATAGGTTATCGGTTTATGTTGGCCGTCCATAATTAACCATTAATTATAGAACGATCATGAGTGGCACCTAGTAGTACATCATGATCCCTAATTAACCGAAAAGATCAACGGTTGATCCATAACTATTTCTGAAACCCTTCAGTAGATCGAATGATTCGTGCCCCATTCCCTTCACTCATCTTATACCCACTTGGTTCAGGACAAGATCTATTGTGTCAGTCCCCACTTGGCTGACTACGTCACACCTAGCCCAAGTATCATTTCCTTGTCCTACGGATTCTAGTTACTCCACATGTATCGAAGAGTACCTTACTCTAAACATGTAATGCTTTGGCCAAAGACTTTAGTAACAATCCAACGAGAGGCCATGGGTATACATCTCCTCGCAAGGAGTGGTGAATCCTTTATAGGCTATTCAAACACCTTCGATCACTTCGACTTATACCCAATCATCCCGGGTCCACATCTCCTTAGAGTTGTTTGCTTAAGATGTCAAAGCATAAGTCTCCATGATCAAGATGACTTGAATACCGCAAGTCAAAGGAACATCGCACTTAAGCCAAAGTAAGAACTTCATTGACATATCTATATATGCAGAGAACCATATGAAGTCTTACGGCTGGTCACTCCAATGAACTAGTTACCATAACTAGCATCCACAATTAACTCCGGACATCACTATGTCTCCAGCCAGTGAGAATCAGCTGCTTGGATACACCAAGGAGTATACCTCGTGCTAGTCTCGACAGAATTGATGGTGTCCAAATCCATCAATTCATCGACTAGGGATAATTCTGATACATCACAATTACACATGTAGAGATACTCACTAGTTGTGATCCAATCACAAATTCTCTCATGCTGTGAATCGTATCGTGGGCATTCAGTAAATGAGTTTAAGATCCAATCAAATACATAGAACATGCATACTCAAATAGTGAATCTTCATTTATCATATAAATGGTTCATACATAAGGCGATTGCCTAAGGACATCTCTCATATATTACTAACATTAGTCTGGGTATGTATTCACCTAGAATGGAGGCGCAATAAGTTGGAAAGGTTCCAAGCTTGACGCTATAGCGGATTCTGCCACTAAGGCAGAATACATTGCAGCTTTGGAAGCAGCAAAAGAAGCGGTTTGGATCAAGAAGCTCATCTCTGAACTTGATGTGGTCTCATCAATGATCCAAACATGTGCTTCGCCGCTATTATCTTATCAGAGAGATCATCAGTAGGAACGAAATACAAATCGAGAAAATTCCCACTGAAAGGAACTTAGCGGATCCTTTGACTAAGGCATTACCTCAAAGTAAGTTTGAGGGTCATGTTAGAGCTTATGGTATTGGATACCGTAGCGATTGGCATTAGGCCAAGTGGGAGTCTGTTAGTAATATATGAGAGATGTCCTAAGGCAATCGCCTTATGTATGAACCATTTATATGATAAATGAAGATTCACTATTTGAGTATACAAGTTTTATGTATTTGATTGGATCTTAAACTCATTTACTGAATGTCCACGATACGATTCACAGCATGAGAGAATTTTTGATTGGATCACAACTAGTGAGTATCTCTACATGTGTAATTGTGATGTATCGGAATTATCCCTAGTCGATGAATTGATGGATTTGGACACCATCAATTCTGTCGAGACTAGCACGAGGTATACTCCTTGGTGTATCCAAGCAGCTGATTCTCACTGGCTGGAGACATTGTGATGTCCGGAGTTAATCGTGGATGCTAGTTATGGTAACTAGTTCATTGGAGTGACAGCCGTAAGACTTCATATGGTTCTCTGCATATATAGATATGTCAATGAAGTTCTTACTGTGGCTTAAGTGCGATGTTCCTTTGACTTGCGGTATTCAAGTCATCTTGATCATGGAGACTTATGCTTTGACATCTTAAGCAAACATCTCTAAGGGGATGTGGACCCGGGATGATTGGGTATAAGTCGAAGTGATCGAAGGTGTTTGAATAGCCTATAAAGGATTCACCACTCCTTGCGAGGAGATGTATACCCGTGGCCTCTCGTCGGATTGTTACTAAAGTCTTTGGCTAAAGCATTACATGTTTAGAGTAAGGTACTCTTCGATACATGTGGAGTAACTAGAAAATGGGGAGAAATGATACTTATGGGCTAGTGTGATGAATCGACCTAGTGAGGCGACACAATAGACCATGTCGAACCAAATGGTATAAGATGAGTGAAGGAATGTTGACGAATCATTCGATTCTATTGAAGGGTTTTAAATAGTTATGGATCAAGCGTTGATTTTTGATTGGTGGGATCATGATGTACTACTAGGTGCCACTCATGATCGTTCTATAATTAATGGTTAATTATAGACGACCAACATAAACCGAGAACCTATTTGGTCACACGCACAACGAGCGTAATCCAAAGGATTTAAAATGAGCTTCAGAATGGGATTCTCAGACCGAGAGAAACTAAGTTTTGCTGGACCAAACATGGAGCGAGCATGAAATCGTTTCAGTCGCAATGGAAGCGTGAATGGGTCGTGTCTTATGAAGACATAATGGATGGACCAAAATGGTTTGGTTCTAATCCAATGGAGGAGAATAAACCAAAGGGTTTGGTTTATTTTAAACGAATGAACCAAAAGTTGGTTCGGTTCGTTTTAACTTAAAATAAACCATCATGGTTTGGTTTATTTAAACTTATCTTAATGGAGCGGGTTAACGGGCCTAATGGTTATGATCCAATAACCATTAAGAGAATTAGTTCTCTATAAAAGAGGGCTTATGGGATAATTAAGCCCTAATCCAAAACCCTAGCTTGGATTTGCCGCCCAACCTTCATTGCCGCCCAACCTCCATTGCCGCCCAGCTTGTTGTGCCGCCATCCAGCTCCTTGTCGGTGACCAAGCTTCAGCCGGTGATCCTCCGGCGACCCTCCGGTGATCTCCTATACATTTGGCATCAAGGTGAGCCTTTTCTTCCCTTGGTTGGCCGGCGCCTATCTCCTCCACCAAAGAGTTTCTTGATTATCTAAGAGACAATGGTATGAGGGATTGTAACGCCCGTGAAATTCTAGCAATTTTACGAGAATTTTTGGCTTTATGATGATAGGCTTTATGTAGGCCTTTTTGGAGAAATAAAAGAAAATATGCCAAAAAGAGATGCAAAGCCTAGGAATTGAACCCCCCACCTCTAGAGATAGCCAAGCCTTATAGATGCACCCACTAACCATGAGCCCAATAGAATCATATCATTAGAGGAAAAGGGGAACCTATAGATAAATGAGAGGAGGGTAAATGAAGAGGCTTGACAAAGAGAAGAGAAACTTCTCTTCCTCCCCTTTATAAAGAAGAGAGAAGTTCCACTTGGCCACTTCTTCTTTCCTTCTTCCTCTTCTCTTCATTCTCACCGAAACCTAAGCCCTTCTTCTTCTTCCTTTGGCCGAGAGCCCCTTGCAAGCTAGGAGAGAGCTAGGTGACTTCCATTAGGTCATCTCCTCAAGCAAAGCGAAGGAAGTAAGTTTTCCCCTCACCTGCAATGTATTAGTTTGATAGGTTAGGTTGCTTGAAAGAAATATGAAATTGTAGCCTTATAAGTTTCGGCCAACTAAGTTGGTGGGCTAGGATTCATGAAAATGCTACTAAGGGAGGTTTGTATGGGTGGTATGTTTCAAGTAGATACCTTTAGGAGTCAAAGTCCAAAGGGATGACCCTATATGGTTCGCCAACCCCAAGATTTTAGGGTTAGGGTGGCATGAACTTGATTCTAAAGTTATGTTCTTAGATGGTATGTTTCAAGTAAGACCTTTAAGTAACCACCATCCAAGATGATGCCCTTATAGGTTTGGCCACCCTAGGTAACTAGGGTTAGGGTTGCATGAAAATATCCTAATGATGCTATGCTAGGTTATAATGCTCATGAATGAAGGTTAGGTGACAAGAACCCTAGTTGAGCCCTTATAGGTTTTGCCACCCTAGGTAACTAGGGTTAGGGTTGCATGAAAATATCCCTAATGGTGCTATGCTAGGCTATAATGCTCATGAATGAAGGTTAGGTGACAAGAACCTAGTTGAGCCCTTATAGGTTTGACCACCCTAGGTAACTAGGGTTAGGGTTGCATGAAAATATCCTAAAGATGCTATGCTAGGGTGTAGTGCTCATGAATGAATATTAGGTGACAAGAACCTAGTTGAGCCCTTATAGGTTTGCCACCCTAGGTAACTAGGGTTAGGGTTGCATGAAAATATCCTAATGAGGCTATGCTAGGTTATAATGCTTTATGAATGAATTTTAGGGGACAAAACCTAAGCTTGAGCCCCTTACAAGATTCGGCCAACCAATGATTTTAGGGTTAGGGTTTCATGAAAACACCCCTATATGTAGTTGTGCTATGGGTATGTTTTTTTTAATATGACATGAACTATGCTTGTGTGATGAATATGTTATGATTCAATGTAACATGAAATTAGGCTATGTGATGAACATGTTTGATGATTTAATATGCCTTGAATAGGCCTAGGAAATAAGCTTCATGTTATGATGTAATGTGCCATGAAATATGCTTAGGTGATGAACATGTTGTGTGAATTAATATGCCATGTATATGTTTAGGCAATATGCTTCAAGTTTATGAATTAGTATGCCATGAAATTAGGCCATGTGATGAACATGTTTTATGATTCAATATGCCATGAATATGCCTAGGAAATGTGCTACATGTTTATGATGTAATGTGCCATGAATATTGTGATTTGCCTAGGTGAAGAACATGTTTTTTGATTTAATATGTCATGAATATGCTTAGGAAATATGCTTCATGTTTACGATGCAATGAAACATGCTTATGTGATGAACACGTTTATGCTTTAGGACCCCTTTAGAGTACTCTTACGTTATGAATGCATGTGTCCTTATGATAAGATAAGATGGAGATGCTTCCCTTTCAAGCAGGGATCAAGAGCTCTCCTTATGACAAGATAAGATGGAGATGCTTCCCTTCCAAGTAGGGATCAAGAGCTCTCCTTATGATATGATAAGATGGAGATGCTTCCCTTTCAAGTAGGGATCAAGAGCTCTCTTTATGACAAGATAAAATCAAGATGCTTCCCTTTTTGTGTTGGGGATCAAGAGCATTCTTTATATTATGACAATAAAAAGGAAAGAATTAAGTATTTTACTTTGCAAGAGGTTAAGTACCCGACGCGTCAGGTGGTCGTTAATCAAATCCATAGGGACACAAGAAGACGTAAGAGGTCTTGCCCTGGTAAGACGTAAGAGGTCTTGCTCTAGTAGGACTGGTGGCTCGCTACCCTGACCTATTAGAGCAGCGCATTATGTGGTACTTAACCTGGGGCCCCCCAAACAAGTTATGATGATATTGAATTATTTATAAGTATATGTTTTGAAAAGAAAAGACTTTTATGATATTGTGTATGCTTATGTTAAATGCTCTGAATGCTTACGAACTAGGTTCTTTATGCATGCTAGATGTTATGAAGTTATGATGATATTGAAGTATTTATAAGTATATGTTTTGAAAAGAAAAGACTTTTATGATATTGTGTATGCTTATGTTAAATGCTCTGAATGCTTACGAACTAAGTTCTTTATGCATGCTAGATGTTATGAAGTTATGATGATATTGAAGTATTTATAAGTATATGTTTTGAAAAGAAAAGACTTTTATGATATTGTGTATGCTTATGTTAAATGCTCTGAATGCTTACGAACTAGGTTCTTTATGCATGCTAGATGTTATGAAGTTATGATGATATTGAAGTATTTATAAGTATATGTTTTGAAAAGAAAAGACTTTCATGATATTGTGTATGCTTATGTTAAATGCTCTGAATGCTTACGAACTAGGTTCTTTATGCATGCTAGATGTTATGAAGTTATGATGTTTAGAGTTAAGTCTAAGTATGTGGTGACTATGTACTTTATGCTAGTTTAGAATTTATGATGTGGTGAAGGTTAAGGGTAAGGTTAAGAATACTTGCGACTATGTTCCTTCTGCATGATTAGGGTTTATGTTATTACAAATGTTTATGTTCAAGTTAACCAAATGCTTATGATTACGTTCTTTCATGCATGCTTAGTTTATGCAGTTATAACGCTCATGTTCAAAGTATGCCCTGCTTAGATTAATTATGCTTAACCTGCTTATGAACAATTCTATGCCATGCTTAGTTCTTTTTGTACTATTACCTGGATATGTTGTTGATTAGTGTTGCTATGAAATGCTTAGGTCATTTTCTATGCCAGCATGCTCATGTTCTAATAGTTTGATGAAATCGTGGCTTTTGTGAGTAGGCAAGGATCTTACTAAGCTATATGCTTATAGTTTATGTTGTCCATATACTGCAGATAAAGGAAGTCTGCACTAGAGGAAGTGGCAGGAGGGGCCATGTGCGTGTGTGATAGTGGCATGGTGGAAGAAGACCCTTCACTATCTGCTTATATTTATATGCTCTAAGTGTTGGGTTTCCGGCACCGCGGCGTGTGTGTGTTCGATCATGTTTCGTAAACATGTGCACAGCGGAAGCAACAAAAATAATAAATACTCCTATTTATTACAACACACACAACACACGCATGCTATTACAACAAGTGTAGACATAACCGTAAATTAAAATTGCAATAAAAGGAAATTAAACTACGTTATACCTTTCGTATGATGTGTAGCGGGAACGGCATCAACCGGAACGATTCTCGTAAGAATCGTCTCTATCCGTATCCACGCCGAGCTCCTCGGGATGACTTCGCCAAGCCACGAGCTTCGTCTTCTTACGGGTTACTAGTCTCGTGTTGAAGACGATGTGATCGAGAGATGATCACGGTCCAAATCCAAATTCGGACCTAAAGACAAGTCCTCAAGACTTGCTTCTCCGGAGAGGTATTCGTCAACCGATTGACGAATCCTTCGTCCTCCACCTCAGAGGATTACCGGAGATCAAATCCCCGGTATGTTAGCCGCTGTCGGAGCCCTAACCGTCGTCTAAGCACGCTCGGCGGAAGGAAAAAGCTGTCAGAAAACTGGACAGCTTGGTGGAAGAGTAGGCGCCGGCCAAAACCAAGGAAGCAAAGTGCTCACCTTGATGCCAAACCTAAGGAGGATGGCGGAACTCTTCCGGCAGCAGCTCGGCCCCGGGAGGAAGAAGCAACCTTCTGGGCGCGGTTGGAGGACCTTTGGGCTGGGCGGCGGCAGCTTGGAGTTGGGCGCCGAATAGGAGAGGGAGGGGTTGGGCGGCCATGTTTTGATTAGGTTTAGGGTTAGGGTTTAATCCCTATTTTATAGAGAACTAATTCTCTTAATGGTTAATGGATCATATCCATAAAGCCCGTTAACCCGCTCCATTAAGATAAGTTAAAATAAACCAAACCATGATGGTTTATTTTAAGTTAAAACGAACCGAACCAACCTTTGGTTCATTCGTTTAATATAAACCAAACCATTTGGTTTATTCTCATCCATTGGATTAGAACCAAACCATTTTGGTCCATCCATTATGTCTTCATAAGACACTGCCCATCCATGCTTCCATTGCGACTGAAACAATTTCATGCTCGCTTTATGTTTGGTCCAACCAAACATAGTTTCTCTCGGTCTGAGAATCCCATTCTCAAGCTCGTTTTAAATCCTTTGGATTACACTCGTTGTGCGTGTGACCAAATAGGTTCTCGGTTTATGTTGGCCGTCTATAATTAACCATTAATTATAGAACGATCATGAGTGGCACCTAGTAGTACATCATGATCCCCAAATAACCGAAAAGATCAACGGTTGATCCAGAACTATTTCTGAAACCCTTCAGTAGCTCGAATGAATCGTGCCCTATTCCCTTCACTCATCTTATACCCACTTGGTTCAGGACATGGTCTATTGTGTCAGTCCCCACTAGGCTGACTACGTCACACCTAGCCCAAGTATCATTTCCTCGTCCTACGGATTCTAGTTACTCCACATGTATCGAAGAGTACCTTACTCTAAACATGTAATGCTTTGGCCAAAGACTTTAGTAACAATCCGAGAGGCCATGGGTATACATCTCCTCGCAGTGGTGAATCCTTTATAGGCTATTCAAACACCTTGATCACTTGACTTATACCCAATCATCCGGGTCCACATCTCCTCGGAGATGTTTGCTTAAGATGTCAAAGCATAAGTCTCCATGATCAAGATGACTTGAATACCGCAAGTCAAAGGAACATCGCACTTAAGCCACAGTAAGAACTTCATTGACATATCTATATTTGCAGAGAACCATATGAAGTCTTACGGCTGGTCACTCCAATGAACTAGTTACCATAACTAGCATCCACGATTAACTCCGGACATCACTATGTCTCCAGCCAGTGAGAATCAGCTGCTTGGATACACCAAGGAGTATACCTCGTGCTAGTCTCAGCGAATTGATGGTGTCGGATCCATCAATTCATCGACTAGGGATAATTCTGATACATCACAATTACACATGTAGAGATACTCACTAGTTGTGATCCAATCACAAATTCTCTCATGCTGTGAATCGTATCGTGGACATTCAGTAAATGAGTTTAAGATCCAATCAAATACATAAAACATGTAAACTCAAATAGTGAATCTTCATTTATCATATAAATGGTTGATACATAAGGCGATTGCCTTAAGACATCTCTCATATATTACTAACAGACTCCCACTTGGCCTAATGCCAATCGCTACGGTATCCAATACCATAAGCACCAACATGACCCTCAAACTTACTTTGAGGTAATGCTTTAGTCAAAGGATCCGCTAAGTTCCTTTCAGTGGGAATTTTCTCGATTTGTATTTCGTTCCTACTTATGATCTCTCTGATAAGATGATAGCGGCGAAGCACATGTTTGGATCATTGATGAGACCACATCAAGTTCATAGATGAACTTATTGATCCAAACCGCTTCCTTTGCTGCTTCCAAAGCTGCAACGTATTCTGCCTTAATGGCAGAATCCGCTATAGTGTCAAGCTTAGAACCTTTCCAACTTATTGCGCCTCCATTCTAGGTGAATACATACCCAGACTAAGACATGGAATCATCCTTGTCTTTCTGGAGTTGGCATCCGTATACCCACGTATCACCATGTACCCTTCTCCATATATTAGGAACACATCCTTAGTTCTTCTCAAGTACTTAAGGATCGTCTTAACAGCCGCCCAATGATCCATTCCTGGATCGGATTGGTATCTGCTCGTGACACTCAGAGCGTACGATACATCGGGCCTCGTACATAACATAGCATACATGATAGATCCTATTGCGGATGCATAGGGAATCTTACTCATGCAAATCCTCTCGTCTTCTGTGCGCGGACACATAGACTTCGAAAGGTGTACCCCATGCACGATGGGCGAGATAACCTTTCTTGGATTCCGACATGCTAAACCTCTTTGCTTTTTCGGTCTATATATGTAGCGAAAGACCAAGCAGCCATTTCGATCTATCTCTATAGATCTTAATCCCGAGGATGTAGGTTGCTTCTCCCAGGTCTTTCATGGAGAATGTCTTGGATAACCAAACCTTAAGTGACTGTAAGATTGAAACATCGTTTCCTATAAGTAATATGTCATCAACATATAATACTAGGAACACATTGCCTCCCACTAACCTTCTTGTACACACAAGGTTCGTGCGGATTTTGTGAGAAATCAAACTTTTGATCGTCTCATCAAAGCGGATATTCGACTCTGGATGCTTGCTTGATCCATAAATGGATCGTCGCATGATTTGCATACCTTGGTTTTATCAGGCGATGTGAAACCCTCAGTATCATATACACGTCCTCGAGCAGTTTCCATTAAGGAAAGTGTTTTCACATCCATGCCATATCTCATAATCATAATGAGCGCTATGGCGGGAGCATCCGAATGGATTTAAGCATAGCTACGAGCGAATAGGTTTCGTCATAATCAACACCTTGTTTTTGACGATATCCTTTCGCCACCAATCTAAGCCTTATAGGTAATCACATTACCATCCATGTCGGTTTCTTCTTGAAAACCCACTTGCACCCTATAGGCTTTATGCCTTGGTGGAGTCAACCAAGTTCCAAACTTGGTTTTTACATGGAATCCATTTGACTTCATGGCACCAAGCCACTTATCCCTTTCGAACTTGTCGACTTCTTCATAAGTAGGCTCCTCATCATCAATGAGTAACACACGTCGTTCGATTAAACACGAAATCCATATCTCTCGGGAATGTTGCGTGTTCTACCGGATCTCTGAAGATGTGGTGTTACAATAGGTCGACCGATTGCTCATCACTATGAGTTGTCTTTGTTGTCTCACCGGGTATCTCATTAATGTCTATTTGAGTCTCTCGAGCCTCCTCAAGCTCGGCGACACTCCCCTTGTTTTCTTATGCAGAGAAACTCTTTCTCTAGAAACACGCATGCCTTGAAACAAACACCTTTTGTTCCACGGGATGATAGA
Organism: Wurfbainia villosa; assembly: GCA_025175895.1. Classification (NCBI taxonomy): domain Eukaryota; kingdom Viridiplantae; phylum Streptophyta; class Magnoliopsida; order Zingiberales; family Zingiberaceae; genus Wurfbainia; species Wurfbainia villosa. Next base: position 52,463,036 of record CM045998.1, on the reverse strand, counting down.
ATTGGTAACCTTGTTTCCTTAGGGTATCAATAAATAGACATTTATCGGACTTAGCATCGGTTTATACGTCTGATCCGCTTCACATAAGCGAGACAACCCCATATCTTCAAGTAAGATACATGAGGTTTCTTACCATTCCATATCTCATGGAGTAGTTGAGACTACCTTGGTAGGCATTACATTTAACAAATGCATATGCAGTGCATAACCCCAAAAGGACTTGGGAAGAGTTGCATGATTCATCATTGACTGACCATGTCCAACAAGGTCGATTCGCCTCTCGGATACACCATTATCTTTGTGGTGTATAGGCGGAGTCCATTGAGACAATATGCCATTGTCTCTTAGATAATCAAGAAACTCTTGACTTAAGTATTCACCACCTCGATCCGATCAGTATTTTAATACTCTTGTCATGTTGTTTCTCTACTTCATTTCTGAATTCTTTGAACCTTTCAAAGGCTTCAGACTTGTGTTTCATCAAGAACACATACCCAAACCGTGAGTGATCATCGGTGAAGGTAATGAAGTAGCTATAGCCTCCTAAAGCTTGTGTTGACATAGGTCCACATACATCAGTATGTACTAGACCTAGTAACTCTCCCACTCGTTCACCTTTTCCCGTAAAAGGAAACTTAGTCATCTTGCCTTTTAAGCATGATTCACATGTATCGTATGAATCCAATTCAAACGATTCCAGAATTCCACATCGGTGTAATTCGGACATGCGTTTCTTGCTTACATGGCCAAGACGACAATGCCACATGTAGGAGTCTATTTGATTATCCTTTCGAGCACGCGTGTTGCTCGCTTCGATATTGAAAATGTCACTGGATACGTCCAACGTATAAACACCATTGCTTAAAGTTCCAGTCCCATAAAGAACTCCATTCAAAGTTATGTAACAACAATTGTTACTAAAAGTCAAATGGTACCCATTTCTATTTAAACAAGAAATAGAAATGATGTTCTTTATCAACGAAGGAACATAAAAGCAATTGTCCAGTTCTAAGACAAGTCCTACAGGGAGTTCCAACAAATACGTTCCGATGGCGAGTGTAGCAACCGTTGCTCCATTCCCAACACGTAAATTTGACTCTCCCCTTGATGAGTCTTCTTCTATTCCTTAGCCCATGTATGTCATTACATATATGTGAGCCACACCCAGTATCCAATACCCAAGTGTCTAAGGAAATAGAATGACAATCAATAAAGAAGATTTCTGAAGAAGATGGGGCATCCGATGCCTTATCCTTCTTCACGGACTCTTGATAAACCTTGCAATTTCTTCGCCAATGACCCTCCTTGCCATAATGATGGCAAGTGCCCTTTTGAGCTGGTTCTGCCTTTTAGCCTTTTTCTTCTTCCCCTTCTGTTGTTCCTTTGACTCCCTCTTACAACCTTTCTTCGAGGAATCAACTAACAACACTGTCCCCTACTCATGCTTCTCAGAAGGCTCCACAGTCTTCAGCATGTTGAGCAGTACCACAGATGAACCTTCTTGCATCTCAGAGGTGAAGAGGAGCTTGGAGACTTCGAACCTTTCGAATCTCACTTGCTCATCAACCAACTCACAGAGATGAAGGACTACGATATGAGCATCCATATGCTCATGCTGCTTTGAGCTTGGGTTCCATCGCGGCTAGCATGATGCAACTCATTTGTTCGAATCACTCACATGTTTACGATAGGCCAACAATTGGTCCAAAGTTGCATCGTCACTAGGACAAGGGAAGAGGCGCCGAGGACATACACAAGCTTTTCACCTTGAGAACAATTCTCAAGTTTCTAAGTCGATCAAGAAGTTCGCCCAGTCAATTTATTTGAATCCAAAATGGAACGCAAATTCAAACACATCATGATCAATATATTAACTTAGAAATACAAAACGAGCATATATGAGAAAGATGATTTTAAAAATGCATCAATATACATTTATAAATCCCATTCATTTTTCGAATTTCAAAAATCCCCAAAATCACTTCGGGAGATCGTAGGTTCATCTCCGAATGGGCTGATATCCATCATAGTTATGAATAACCTTGGAGAGAGTCCAACAAGCCATTCATAGCTACGACGGTAGGTATCATCTATACCGATTGCATATCACGTATATGCAACTATCACAATGTGCTATCAACTAATTGAATGTTCACACATACATTGGGTTGTTAACACATTAACAAGTATGCATCTTATGCATAGCACCCAACTTCACCTCCCTTAACATCGACCTTGGAGAGAGTCCAACAAGCCGATGCTCCAGGTTAAAGCCAACCCATTAATCAAGAATAGTTTTAATATGGTTAGAGCGCATTCAACCAATTAGCCCAGCTTGGAGAGAGTCCAACAACCAAAGCTAACGATTGACCTCTGACTCTTACCATATTAGTATTAAACTATTCCATGGTTTGAACATGTTCGGGTTCGAGCCGGGCTTAGAGAGAGTCCAACAACCCAAACAAGAAACGGAACTCTGGTTCAAACCATATTAATGGAAGGTGTAGGCTTTAATATTGTTTAAAGGTTTTTATGTCTCATCCTCTTTGCATGCAAATAACTATTATCTACATGGCATGACATACATGGCATACATCTACATGTCACGACACGCATGACATTATGTTATGCATCTAATGCAACTACATGTCATACAATTATGGCATGTACAATATTTCCTTATATGTCATAACTATTTATGGAAATAAAATATGTTTAAGATTTGATTCTCCAAATCAAATCATAATTAAATTAGGAAACAAATTTCCAAATCTAATCACATATTTTATTCATGGAATTATCTGATTAAGGAAAATCTATTTAGGAAACCAATTTCCTAAATCTTCAAAACTACTTATGGAAATAAAATATTTTAAAGATTTGATTTCCCAAATCAAATCAAGATTAAATTAGGAAACAAATTTCCAGAATCTAATCAAATATTTTATTTATGGAAAATATCAATTTCCATAAATACTTCCAACTTTCCAAAAGTGGAAGATTTCCATAAATACTTCTAGACTTTCCAAAATTGAAAAATTTCCATAAATACTTCTAAATTTCCAAATTTAGAAAATTTCCAGAAATACATTATGACTATCGCAAAACCAATTTTACGATTATGTCGAAACACAACCTGGGCTCTGATACCACTGTTGGGTTTCCGGCACCGCGGCGTGTGTGTGTTCGATCATGTTTCGTAAACATGTGCACAGCGGAAGCAACAAAATAATAAATACTCCTATTTATTACAACACACACAACACACGCATGCTATTACAACAAGTGTAGACATAACCGTAAATTAAAATTGCAATAAAAGGAAATTAAACTACGTTATACCTTTCGTATGACGTGTAGCGGGAACGGCATCAACCGGAGCGATTCTCGTAAGAATCGTCTCTATCCGTATCCACGCCGAGCTCCTCGGGATGACTTCGCCAAGCCACGAGCTTCGTCTTCGTACGGGTTACTAGCCTCGTGTTGAAGACGATGTGATCGAGAGATGATCACGGTCCGAATCCAAATTCGGACCTAAAGACAAGTCCTCAAGACTTGCTTCTCCGGAGAGGTATTCGTCAACCGATTGGCCGAATCGCCGTCCTCCACCTCAGAGGATTACCGGAGATCAAATCCCGGTATGTTAGCCGCTGTCGGAGCCTAACCGTCGTCTAAAAAGCGCTCCGGCGGAAGGAAGAAGCTGTCCAGAAAACTGGACAGCTTGGTGGAGGAGTAGGCGCCGGCCAAAACCAAGGAAGCAAAGTGCTCACCTTGATGCCAAACCTAAGGAGGATGACCGGAACTCTTCCGGCAGCAGCTCGACGCCGGCGAGGAGGAAGGAAGCAACCTTCTGGATGCCGGTTGGAGGACCTTTGGGCTGGGCGGCGGCAGCTTGGAGTTGGGCGCCGAATAGGAGAGGGAGGGGTTGGGCGGCCATGTTTTGATTAGGTTTAGGGTTAGGGTTTAATCCCTATTTTATAGAGAACTAATTCTCTTAATGGTTAATGGATCATATCCATAAAGCCCGTTAACCCGCTCCATTAAGATAAGTTAAAATAAACCAAACCATGATGGTTTATTTTAAGTTAAAACGAACCGAACCAACCTTTGGTTCATTCGTTTAATATAAACCAAACCATTTGGTTTATTCTCATCCATTGGATTAGAACCAAACCATTTTGGTCCATCCATTATGTCTTCATAAGACACTACCCATCCATGCTTCCATTGCGACTGAAACAATTTCATGCTCGCTTTATGTTTGGTCCAACCAAACATAGTTTCTCTCGGTCTGAGAATCCCATTCTCAAGCTCGTTTTAAATCCTTTGGATTACACTCGTTGTGACCAAATAGGTTCTCGGTTTATGTTGGCCGTCTATAATTAACCATTAATTATAGAGCGATCATGAGTGGCACCTAGTAGTACATCATGATCCCCAATTAGCAAAAGATCAACGGTTGATCGAACTATTTACGAAACCCTTGATGCTTCGAATGAATCGTGCCCCATTCCCTTCACTCATCTTATACCCACTTGGTTCAGGACATGGTCTATTGTTTGATCCCCACTAAGTCGACTACGTCACACCTAGCCCAAGTATCATTTCCTCGTCCCTACGGATTCTAGTTACTCCACATGTATCGAAGAGTACCTTACTCTAAACATGTAATGCTTTGGCCAAAGACTTTAGTAACAATCCGACGAGAGGCCATGGGTATACATCTCCTGCAAGGAGTGGTGAATCCTTTATAGGCTATTCAAACACCTTGATCACTTGACTTATACCCAATCATCCGGGTCCACATCTCCTCAGAGATGTTTGCTTAAGATGTCAAAGCATAAGTCTCCATGATCAAGATGACTTGAATACCGCAAGTCAAAGGAACATCGCACTTAAGCCACAGTAAGAACTTCATTGACATATCTATATTTGCAGAGAACCATATGAAGTCTTACGGCTGGTCACTCCAATGAACTAGTTACCATAACTAGCATCCACGATTAACTCCGGACATCACTATGTCTCCAGCCAGTGAGAATCAGCTGCTTGGATACACCAAGGAGTATACCTCGTGCTAGTCTCAATGAATTGATGGTGTCGGATCCATCAATTCATCGACTAGGATAATTCCGATACATCACAATTACACATGTAGAGATACTCACTAGTTGTGATCCAATCACAAATTCTCTCATGCTGTGAATCGTATCGTGGACATTCAGTAAATGAGTTTAAGATCCAATCAAATACATAAAACATGTACACTCAAATAGTGAATCTTCATTTATCATATAAATGGTTCATACATAAGGCGATTGCCTTAGGACATCTCTCATATATTACTAACACTAAGAACAATTTAAGACATTGCTTCCGCTTATAAGACTTGTGTTTAATGAGTATCCCTTTATTTAAGAGGTTCGATATGTTAGAACTCATGAACGAATCCTTTCGTTATGCATGTTATGAAATGAGATAAGATATGTGGTCATGCTAATGATGAATAAGATAGGTGATGCATGTGCCAAAGAAGGTTTCAGTTATGATAACCTGTTTAAGCATGTAGACTTTGAACGGATCCATATGTGGTATGCTAATAAAAAAAAAATATAGACTAAAGTAGCGTCATACGAGGCGGATAAGGCGGGCGCTACAGGTGGTATCAGAGCGGGTTCACCTTTCCACTATCACACATCAAGCCTCCATCCTGCTATTTCCAAGTAAGTAACTTTATGCATACTTGAGTTTCTTTTATAATGAAGAATGACTCCTATCTAGATAGAAATAACACCTTATCATGTTTTAGTAGATTGGAATCACACTTGTGATCTAGATAGAAATAATACCTCATCATGTTTTAGTAGATTGGAATCACACTTGTGATCTAGATAGAAATAATACCTTATCATGTTTTGGTAGATTGGAATCACACTTGTGATCTAGATAGAAATAATACCTCCTCATGTTTTAGTAGATTGGAATCACACTTGGAATCACACATATTTATAAAACCCTATTGAGACTCAAATATTAAGGATACCATACCTTGTTTATGATATGAGATATTAGATGCGTATATGAGTAGAAATTATAATAACACCTTAATTAATTATTCATTTATCACTTAGATAACATGAGCGGAGGCGTAGTGCTAGAGGGAATGACTCCGCACCCCACAGTTGATGCATGTAGTTCTGAGCCTACGGTCAGTCACAGAGCAACGGTTATCAATGCTCTCACGAATCAACAAGGCAACCCTAGCACCACCCGAGGGGCCCGCGAGCGTAACTCCTAACACGACCACTATGGTGCAAGCACCGCTAATCAATCTTGCCATCGGTCCGCCCGAAGCCTATCTCGATTGATGGCGGTGAAACCGTAAAATTTCTCGGTGCCGACGAACCATGGGATGCCCAAGCTGGTTCAAAAGCGATTGAAAGCATCGTGGAGCTCGGATTTGCCCGAGCACGAAAGGATAAAATGTGCCTCGTTCGCCTTTCCGGGATGCCGGGATGTGGTGGGAGAGAGTGCCGAAGAGACAAGTAAATCAAATGAGGTGGATAGACTTTGAATCGGAGTTCTTGAGGAGTTCTTTGAGACGGATCACAAATAAGCACTACGATGAGTTTCTTGAGTTCACAAAGGCGATCTATCGATTAGTGAAGCTATGAAAAGGTTCAACCGGCCGCCTCTGCCCGCCGAGTTAGTCCTCGAGAGGAGAGGATCGGACTCTGCGAAAATGTTACGGCCAGGAGATAGCCACGAATGTGGCGCGGAGTCAATCGACCCAGACGAGGAGTTGTTCATAGTGCCACAGTCACGAGCACTACGAACAACATCGATCAGCAGTAAGGCCTGCGAACCGGAGGCCAAATCTCGAATACTAGTGAAAGAGAGACCGCAGTGGCAAGAAGAAAGCAGTGGAATGGCCCAAGAGGGGCCAGAAAGCCAAATGGCCCAGGTATCTGGTCCTACATGTGGGAAGAAGCATCCGGGAATGTCGTCGAGGGCACGAGGAAGTGTTACAAGCGTGGGCCGAGGGGCACATAGCACAACTGCCCTACCCGAGTTCGAGCACCGCCACAAAGCAATATGTCCGATGCTCGGAGCTCCTCCACGGCTTCACGGATCTGGCGGCGATAGAAGGTCCTCAAATAAGTCAAGGAGGCTGGAAGCCCAGCCGGTTGGGACAAATGCCGGTGTTCTCCTCACCAGAGAAGATGTAGCGAGTGCCTCGACGGCTGTCACAGTCGGCCTACTTATTTCCACAATACGCTCGCTTTGTTTGACACCGGGCAACCCATTCATTCATCGCTACGCCTTTCATAAGAAAGATAGATAGGCATCCCCAAGCTTTGGACTATGAATTTTTAACGCGTTACCTTGGGAGAGGTGATGCCATCCACCCATATTCTGCGCGCCGCACCAATTAGGCTCATGAGCGGGGAGCTCTATGGTGACGATAGTCCTAGATATGTGGGACTATGATGTTATATTGGGCATGGACTTTACAAATGCAGTAGCGTCAATTGAGTGTGCCGTAAGCGGAGGGTAATCTTCCGACCGAGCGAAGTTTCATTTGAATTTATCGAGTCGAAGAAAGGAACAAAGAAGTTCTTATCGGCACTAAAGGCCGAAAAATGTTAGAAGACGGATGCACCGGATTTTCGCACATGTGGTGGATACCATATCGCAAAGAACCGTAAGATAGAAGATGTCGAGTGAGTGCGTGACCATCCGAGGTGTTTCTGATGACCTGCAGGTTACCGATAGAGAAATTGAGTTCGAGATCGAATTAATTCCCTAACTAATCCGATCTCCAAGGCACCCTACCGAATGGCGCCAACTGAGTTGAAAGAACTACAGAAACAACTACAGGAGTTACTTGGCCAGGGATTTATCCGTCCTAGTCACTCACCATGGGGAGCTCCAGTGTTGTTCATAAAGAAAAGAGATGGGTCTATGCGAATGTGTATAGACTACCGGGCACTGAACAACGTAACCATCAAGAATAGGTACCCCTTCCCGGGATCGATGACTTGTTCGACCACGGTGAAGAGCTACTTCTTTTCAAAGATCGATCTCGATCGGCTATCATCAGTAAAAGTAAAGCGGCGATATTAGAGTGTACTTCGTTCAGTTACGTGTGCTATTAAGTTCTGATTTGATTATTCCCGGGGTAACCAATGCTCGTGATGTTCATGGACTTGATGAATCAGTATTCTCGGCCTTCCTCGACAAATTTGTGATCGTCTTCATCGACGATATTCTTATCTACTCGAGAGACCGAGAAGAGCATGCCGAACACCTGAAGACAGTACTACAGATTCTTCAGAAAGAGCGACTATATGCCAAGTTCTCCAAATGTGAGTTCTGGCTCAATCAAGTGTCATTCTTGGGTCATGTCATCTCTAAAGATGGAATCATGGTGGACCCAATGAAGATTGAGGCTGTACGGAACTGGAATAGGCCAAGGAATGCGAGTGAAATCAGAAGTTTCTCCTAGCAGGCTATTACAGGAAGTTTGTAGAGGACTTCTCTAGAATTGCAGCCCCTATGACAGCCCTCACCAGAAAGGACAAGCAATACAAATGGACTGAGGACTGTGAGAGGAGTTTTACGGAACTGAAAAGGAGACTGACCAGCGCTCCCATCCTGACTCTCCCTGAAGATAATGGAAGCTTGATATGTATAGTGGACGCTTCCTAAACTGGCTGAGCTTATGCACTTATGCAAAACGGTCATCGCTTCGCCTCTAGGCCTCAAAGAGCACGAAATAAATTATCTGCCATGACTTAGAACTCGGCGTGGTATTCGCTCTAAAAATATGGAGACACTACTTATACGGAGCTCGGTGCGGATTTATACGACCACCAGAGTCTGAGATATTTCTTTACCCAGAAAGACCTAAACATGAGACAACGCAGATGGCTTGAGCTAGTCAAAGATTATGATTGTGAGATATTCTATCACCCAGGAAAGGCCAACAAGGTGGCAGATGCGCTTAGCAGAAAGTCCGGTGCCGCTTTGATGTCCTTATCGATGCTATCTCAACCCCTGAAAAGGGAAGTAATGAATTACGGAATAGAAATCATTTCTGGGCAACTTTCCACCATGACTATAACGCCGACAATCGCTCGACGATATAAAGGGAAAGCAAGATGGTGATTCGGACATCCGGAAGTTCAAACAAGAAGTCTTGGAAGGAAGGGATAATGGATTCCGCATCAACGGCGGATTATTATATCGGATCGCTATGCATTATTGAACGATCCGGATTACGAAGATACTCGAGGAATCCCATGGAACACCTTATACCATGCATCCGGATCTAATAAAATGTATCGTGACTTAAGGGATAAATTTTGGTGGTCGGCATGAAAAGGATGTGGCTCAAGATGCGTCGGCACATCGACTGCGGAAGGTGAAGGCGGAACACCGAAACACAGGGGATTCTGCAATCTGATTCGAGTGGAAATGGGAAGAAATTTCCATGGATTTCATCTCGGGATTACGAAACGACAAATGGTTACGATGCTATATGGGTAATCATAGGCCGGTTGACAAAGTCGCCCATTTCTGGCAATCAAGATGACCTATTCGGTTGAGCTAGCTCAATTATATGTCAAGAAATTATCAAATTACATGGAGTGCCTAAGGCTATTATTTCTAAGAGATGGCCTTTACCTCATCTCTCGGGAATGTGTTCAAGGCTCTCGGCACTAAGTTGAGATTCAAGATCGCGCTTTCATCCTCGCATCGACTACCGACGGAAAGAGGAACCGGCCGGAAGATATGTCATGGGCTGTGTTTCTAGACTTTAAGGTGAGCCGTGTCGATATTTGTGCTCGCGTAATTTGCTTACAAAATAGCTACTGTGCTACCATTGGAATGGCACCCTATGAAGCTCTATACGGAGAAGATGGTGTCTCCTATCCGCTGGTACGAGGGTGGTGAAAGGAGGGAAATGGGTCTTCGTGCCGATATTATTGACAATACCACCGCGCTTATACGTAATATCCGCCGAGAATCGAAATCCGCCAGGCCGGCAAAAGAGCTATGCGGATATGCGGCGTAGAGACCGTTAGAATTCAAGCCTGGGGACCCGGTATTCTCAGAGTGACCCCTATGAAGGGAGTGATGAGATTCGAAGGAAGGGTAAATCAATCCACGCTACGCGGGGACCCTATCCGATATCACAGAGAGTGGGCAAGGTGTATAAGCCGGAATCGCCCCAAGAGATGTCGCTTATACACAATGTGTTCCATGTCTCTATGCTCAAGAAATGCATATCCAGGCGGACCAAGTGATCGAGCCACAAATTGTACACGCTCAAGAGGACTTGAGTATCGAAAGTCGGCCTATCCAGATACTAGACCGAGATGTCAAGAGACTAAGGAACAAAGAGGTGCCCTTAGTGAAGGTCCTGTGGCAGAATTCGCAATATGAGGAGGCTACTTGGGAACGCGAGGAGGACATGAGGCAGAAGTACCCGGAATTATTTTAAGTTTCGAGGACGAAACTTTTACAAGGTATGAGGGATTGTAACGCCCGTGAAATTCTAGCAATTTTACGAGAATTTTTGGCTTTATGATGATAGGCTTTATGTAGGCCTTTTTGGAGAAATAAAAGAAAATAAGCCAAAAAGAGATGCAAAGCCTAGGAATTGAACCCCCCACCTCTAGAGATAGCCAAGCCTTATAGATGCACCCACTAACCATGAGCCCAATAGAATCATATCATTAGAGGAAAAGGGGAACCTATATATAAATGGGAGGAGGGTAAATGAAGAGGCTTTACAAAGAGAAGAGAAACTTCTCTTCCTCCCCTTTATAAAGAAGAGAGAAGTTCCACTTGGCCACTTCTTTCCTTCTTCCTCTTCTCTTCATTCTCACCAAACCTAAGCCCTTCTTCTTCTTCCTTTGGCCGAGAGCCCTTGCAAGCTAGGAGAGAGCTAGGTGACTTCCATTAGGTCATCTCCTCAAGCAAAGCGAAGGAAGTAAGTTTTCCTCACCCGCAAAGGTATTAGTTTGATAGGTTAGGTTGCTTGAAAGAAATATGAAATTGTAGCCTTATAAGTTTCGGCCAACTAAGTTGGTGGGCTAGGATTCATGAAAATGCTACTAAGGGAGGTTTGTATGGGTGGTATGTTTCAAGTAGATACCTTTAGGAGTCCAAAGTCCAAAGGGGATGACCCTATATGGTTCGGCCAACCCCAAGATTTTAGGGTTAGGGTGGCATGAACTTGATTCTAAAGTTATGTTCTTAGATGGTATGTTTCAAGTAAGACCTTTAAGTAACCACCATCCAAGATGATGCCCTTATAGGTTTCGGCCACCCTAGGTAACTAGGGTTAGGGTTGCATGAAAATATCCCTAATGATGCTATGCTAGGTTATAATGCTCATGAATGAAGGTTAGGTGACAAGAACCCTAGTTGAGCCCTTATAGGTTTCGGCCACCCTAGGTAACTAGGGTTAGGGTTGCATGAAAATATCCCTAATGGTGCTATGCTAGGTTATAATGCTCATGAATGAAGGTTAGGTGACAAGAACCCTAGTTGAGCCCTTATAGGTTTCGGCCACCCTAGGTAACTAGGGTTAGGGTTGCATGAAAATATCCCTAAAGATGCTATGCTAGGGTGTAGTGCTCATGAATGAATATTAGGTGACAAGAACCCTAGTTGAGCCCTTATAGGTTTCGGCCACCCGAGGTAACTAGGGTTAGGGTTGCATGAAAATATCCCTAATGAGGCTATGCTAGGTTATAATGCTTTATGAATGAATTTTAGGGGACAAAACCTAAGCTTGAGCCCCTTACAAGATTCAGCCAACCAATGATTTTAGGGTTAGGGTTTCATGAAAACACCCCTATATGTAGTTGTGCTATGGGTATGTTTTTTTGAATATGACATGAACTATGCTTGTGTGATGAATATGTTATGATTCAATGCAACATGAAATTAGGCTATGTGATGAACATGTTTGATGATTTAATATGCCTTGAATAGGCCTAGGAAATAAGCTTCATGTTATGATGTAATGTGCCATGAAATATGCTTAGGTGATGAACATGTTGTGTGAATTAATATGCCATGTATATGTTTAGGGAATATGCTTCAAGTTTATGAATTAGTATGCCATGAAATTAGGCCATGTGATGAACATGTTTTATGATTCAATATGCCATGAATATGCCTAGGAAATGTGCTACATGTTTATCATGTAATGTGCCATGAATATTGTGATTTGCCTAGGTGAAGAACATGTTTTGTGATTTAATATGTCATGAATATGCTTAGGAAATATGCTTCATGTTTACGATGCAATGAAATATGCTTATGTGATGAACACGTTTATGCTTTAGGACCCCTTTAGGGTACTCTTACGTTATGAATGCATGTGTCCTTATGATAAGATAAGATGGAGATGCTTCCCTTTCAAGCAGGGATCAAGAGCTCTCCTTATGACAAGATAAGATGGAGATGCTTCCCTTCCAAGTAGGGATCAAGAGCTCTCCTTATGATATGATAAGATGGAGATGCTTCCCTTTCAAGTAGGGATCAAGAGCTCTCTTTATGACAAGATAAAATCAAGATGCTTCCCTTTTTGTGTTGGGGATCAAGAGCATTCTTTATATTATGACAATAAAAGGAAAGAATTAAGTATTTTACTTTGTAAGAGGTTAAGTACCACCCACAGTGGTCGTTAATCAAATCCATAGGGACACAAGAAGACGTAAGAGGTCTTGCCCTGGTAAGACGTAAGAGGTCTTGCTCTAGTAGGACTGGTGGCTCACTACCCCAGCCTATTAGGGAACGCGCATTATGTGGTACTTAACCTGGGGCCCCCCAAACATGTTATGATGATATTGAAGTATTTATAAGTATATGTTTTGAAAAGAAAAGACTTTTATGATATTGTGTATGCTTATGTTAAATGCTCTGAATGCTTACTTAACTAGGTTCTTTATGCATGCTAGATGTTATGAAGTTATGATGATATTGAAGTATTTATAAGTATATGTTTTGAAAAGAAAAGACTTTTATGATATTGTGTATGCTTATGTTAAATGCTCTGAATGCTTACGAACTAGGTTCTTTATGCATGCTAGATGTTATGAAGTTATGATGATAATTAATAATTAATAAGTATATGTTTTGAAAAGAAAAGAATATTATGATATTCTGTATGCTTATGTTAAATGCTCAATGCTTTAATCCAGGTTCTTTATGCATGCTAGATGTTATGAAGTTATGATGATATTGAAGTATTTATAAGTATATGTTTTGAAAAGAAAAGACTTTCATGATATTGTGTATGCTTATGTTAAATGCTCTGAATGCTTATGAACTAGGTTCTTTATGCATGCTAGATGTTATGAAGTTATGATGTTTAGAGTTAAGTCTAAGTATGTGGTGACTATGTACTTTATGCTAGTTTAGAATTTGATGTGGTGAAGGTTAAGGGTAAGGTTAAGAATACTTGACTATGTTCCTTCCGCATGATTAGGGTTTATGTTATTACAAATGTTTATGTTCAAGTTAACCAAATGCTTATGATTACGTTCTTTCATGCATGCTTAGTTTATGCAGTTAAAACGCTCATGTTCAAAGTATGCCATGCTTAGATTAATTATGCTTAACCAGCTTATGAACAATTCTATGCCATGCTTAGTTCTTTTTGTACTATTACCTGGATATGTTGTTGATTAGTGTTGCTATGAAATGCTTAGGTCATTTTCTATGCCAGCATGCTCATGTTCTAATAGTTTGATGAAATCGTGGCTTTTGTGAGTAGGCAAGGATCTTACTAAGCTATATGCTTATAGTTTATGTTGTCCATATACTGCAGATAAAGGAAGTCTGCACTAGAGGAAGTGGCAGGAGGGGCCATGTGCGTGTGTGATAGTGGCATGGTGGAAGAAGACCCTTCACTATCTGCTTATATTTATATGCTCTAAGAACAATTTAAGACATTGCTTCCGCTTATAAGACTTGTGTTTAATGAGTATCCCTTTATTTAAGAGGTTCGATATGTTAGAACTCATGAACGAATCCTTTCGTTATGCATGTTATGAAATGAGATAAGATATGTGGTCATGCTAATGATGAATAAGATAGGTGATGCATGTGCCAAAGAAGGTTTCAGTTATGATAACCTGTTTAAGCATGTAGACTTTGAACGGATCCATATGTTGTATGCTAATAAAAAAAAAATATATAGACTAAAGTAGCGCCGCCCTGAGAGCAGATAAGGGCGGGCGCTACATATTGTCTCAATGGACTCCGCCATATACACCACAACATAATGGTGTATCTGAGAGGCGTAACCGGACCTTGTTGGACATGGTCAGGTCAATGATGAATCATGCGACTCTTCCCAAGTCCTTTTGGGGCTATGCACTTCAGACAGCTGTTTACTTGTTAAACAGAATGCCTACCAAGGTAGTCTCAACTACTCCATATGAGATATGGAATGGTAAGAAACCTCATGTATCATACTTGAAGATATGGGGTTGTCCTGCTTATGTGAAGCGGACTGTATCAGACAAATTGGATGCTAAGTCTGATAAATGTCTATTTGTTGGATACCCTAAGGAAACAAGGGGTTACCAATTCTATCATCCTGTGGAACAAAAGGTATTTGTTTCAAGGCATGCTGTGTTTCTAGAGAAAGAGTTTCTCTTGCAAGAAAACAATGGGAGTGTCATCGAGCTTGAGGAGGCTCAAGAGACTCAAATAGACATTAATGAGATACCTGGTGAAGCACAACAGCCGACAACTCATAGTGATGAGCAATCGGCTGGACCTATTGTAACACCACATCTTCGTAGATCTGGTAGAACACGCAATATTCCTGAGAGATATGGATTTCTCGTAAGTGAATCGAATGACGTGTTACTCATTGATGATGAGGAGCCTACCAGTTATGATGAAGTGCTGACAAGTTCAGAAAGGGATAAATGGCTTGGTGCCATGAAGTTGGAAATGGATTCCATGTATGAAAACCAAGTTTGGAACTTAGTTGACCCACCTGAAGGCATAAAGCCTATAGGGTGCAAGTGGGTTTTCAAGAAGAAAACCGACATGGATGGTAATGAGATTACCTATAAAGCTAGATTGGTGGCGAAAGGATATCGTCAAAAGCAAGGTGTTGATTATGACGAAACCTATTCGCCTGTTGCTATGCTTAAATCCATTCGGATGCTCCTGACCATAGCGGCTCATTATGATTATGAGATATGGCAGATGGATGTGAAAACAGCTTTCCTTAATGGAAACCTTCTCGAGGACGTGTATATGATACAGCCTGAGGGTTTCACATCGGTTGATAAAACCAAGGTATGCAAATTGCGACGATCCATTTATGGATTGAAGCAAGCATCCAGGAGCTGGAATATCTGTTTTGATGAGACCATCAAAAAGTTTGATTTCTCACAAAATCCAGACGAACCTTGTGTGTACAAGAAGGTTAGTGGGATTGCAGTCGTGTTCCTAGTATTGTATGTCGATGACATACTACTTATAGGAAACGATGTTTCAATCTTACAGTCAGTGAAGGTTTGGTTATCCAAGACATTCTCCTTGAAAGACCTGGGAGAAGCAACCTACATCCTCAGGATTAAGATCTATAGAGATAGATCGAAACGGTTGCTTGGTCTTTCGCAGTCTACATATATAGACCGAGTGCTAAAGAGGTTTAGCATGTCGGAATCCAAGAAAGGTTTCCTACCCATCAGGCATGGGATACACCTTTCGAAGTCTATGTGTCCACGCACAGAAGACGAGAGGATTTGCATGAGTAAGATTCCCTATGCATCCGCAATAGGATCTATCATGTATGCTATGTTATGTACGAGGCCCGATGTATCGTATGCTTTGAGTGTCACGAGCAGATACTAGTCTGATCCAGGAATGGATTATTGGGTGGCTGTTAAGATGATCCTTAAGTACTTGAGAAGAACTAAGGATGTGTTCCTAATATATGGAGAAGGGTACATGGTGATACGTGGGTATACGGATGCCAGCTCTAGACAGATAAGGATGATTCCATGTCTCAGTCTTGGTATGTATTCACCTAGAATGGAGGCGCAATAAGTTGGAAAGGTTCCAAGCTTGACACTATAGCGGATTCTGTGACTAAGGCAGAATACATTGCATCTTTGGAAGCAGCAAAGGAAGCAGTTTGGATCAAGAAGCTCATCTCTGAACTTAATGTGGTCTCATCAATGATCCAAACATGTGTTTCGCCGCTATCATCTTATCAGAGAGATCATCAGTAGGAACGAAATACAAATCGAGAAAATTCCCACTGAAAGGAACTTAGCGGATCCTTTGACTAAGGCATTACCTCAATGTAAGTTTGAGGGTCATGTTAGAGCTTATGGTATTGGATACCGTAGCGATTGGCATTAGGCCAAGTGGGAGTCTGTTAGTAATATATGAGAGATGTCTTAAGGCAATCGCCTTATGTATGAACCATTTATATGATAAATGAAGATTCACTATTTGAGTATACATGTTTTATGTATTTGATTAGATCTTAAACTCATTTACTGAATGTCCACGATACGATTCACATCATGAGAGAATTTGTGATTGGATCACAACTAGTGAGTATCTCTACATGTGTAATTGTGATGTATCGGAATTATCCCTAGTCGATGAATTGATGGATTTGGACACCATCAATTCTGTCGAGACTAGCACGAGGTATACTCCATGGTGTATCCAAGCAGCTGATTCTCACTGGCTGGAGACATTGTGATGTCCGGAGTTAATCGTGGATGCTAGTTATGGTAACTAGTTCATTGGAGTGACCAGCCGTAAGACTTCATATGGTTCTCTGCATATATAGATATGTCAATGAAGTTCTTACTGTGGCTTAAGTGCGATGTTCCTTAGACTTGCGGTATTCAAGTCATCTTGATCATGGAGACTTATGCTTTGACATCTTAAGCAAACATCTCTAAGGAGATGTGGACCCGGGATGATTGGGTATAAGTCGAAGTGATCGAAGGTGTTTGAATAGCCTATAAAGGATTCACCACTCCTTGCGAGGAGATGTATACCCATGGCCTCTCGTCGGATTGTTACTAAAGTCTTTGGCCAAAGCATTACATGTTTAGAGTAAGGTAATCTTCGATACATGTGGAGTAACTAGAATCCATAGGACGAGGAAATGATACTTGGGCTAGGTGTGACGTAGTCAGCCTAGTGGGGACTGACACAATAGACCATGTCCTGAACCATGTGGGTATAAGATGAGTGAAGGGAATGGGGCACGAATCATTCGAGCTGCTGAAGGGTTTCAGAAATAGTTCTTGATCAACCGTTGATTTTTTCGGTTAATTGGGCATCATGATGTACTACTAGGTGCCACTCATGATCATTCTATAATTAATGGTTAATTATAGATGGCCAACATAAACCTAGAACCTATTTGGTCACACGCACAACAAGCGTAATCCAAAGGATTTAAAACGAGCTTGAGAACGGGATTCTCAGACCGAGAGAAACTAAGTTTGGTTGGACCAAACATGGAGCGAGCATGAAATCGTTTCAGTCGCAATGGAAGCGTGGATGGGTCGTGTCTTATGAAGACCTAGTGGATGGACCAAAATGGTTTGGTTCTAATCCAATGGAAGAGAATAACCCAAAGGGTTTGGTTTATTTTAAACGAACGAACCAAAAGTTGGTTCGGTTCGTTTTAACTTAAAATAAACCATCATGGTTTGGTTTATTTTAACTTATCTTAATGGAGCAGGTTAACGGGCCTAATGGTTATGATCCAATATCCATTAAGAGAATTAGTTCTCTATAAAAGAGGGCTTAAGGGATAATTAAGCCCTAATCCAAAACCCTAGCATGGAGTTGCTGCCCAACCTCCATTGCCGCCCAGCTTGTTGTGCCGCCGTCCAGCTCCTTGCCGGCGACCAAGCTTCAGCCGGTTATACTCCGGCGACCCTCCAGTGATCTCCTATAGGTTTGGCATCAAGGTGAGCCTTTTCTTCCCTTGGTTGGCCGGCGCCTATCTCCTCCACCAAAGCTGTCCAGTTTTTCTGGACAGCTTGTTCTCCTCTCGTCGGAGCGTCGTTTGGACGACGGTTAGAGCTCCGACAGCGGCTAACTTACCGGGGATTCGATCTCCGGTAATCGTCTGAGGTGGAGGACAAAGGATTCGTCAATTAGTTGGCGAATACCTCTCCGGAGAAGCGAGTTTTGAGAACTCGTATTAGGATCCGAATTTGGATTCGGATCGTGATCATCTCTCGATCACGTCGTCTTCAACACGAGGCTAGTAACCCGTACGAAGACAAAGCTCGTGGCTTAGCGAAGACATCCCGAGGAACTCGGCGAGGATACGGATAGAGACGATTCTAGCGAGGATCGTTCCAGTTGATGTCGTTTCCGCTACACGTCATACGAAAGGTATAACGTAGATAAATTTCCTTTTATTACAAATTTAAATTTACGGTTATGTCTACACTGTTTGTAATATGCATGCGTGTGTTGTGTGTGTTGTAATAAATGTAGACTTATTATTTTTATTGCTTTCGCTGTGTTCATGTTTACGAAACGTGATCGAACACACACACGCCGCGGTGCCGGAAACCCAACAGTGGTATCAGAGCCCAGGTTGTGTTTCTACATAATCGTAAAAATGGTTTTGCGATAGTCATAATGTATTTCTGGAAATTTTCTAATTTTGGATATTTAAAAGTATTTATGGAAATTTTTCAATTTTGGAAAGTCTAGAAGTATTTATGGAAATCTTCCACTTTTTGAAAGTTGGAAGTATTTATGGAAATTGATATTTTCCATAAATAAAATATTTGATTAGATTCTGGAAATTTGTTTCCTAATTTAATCATGATTTGATTTGGGAAATCAAATCTTAAAATATTTTATTTCCATAAGTAGTTTTAATGATTTAGGAAATTGGTTTCCTAAATAGATTTTCCTTAATCAAATAATTCCATGAATAAAATATGTGATTAGATTTGGAAATTTGTTTCCTAATTTAATTATGATTTGATTTGGAGAATCAAATCTTAAACATATTTTATTTCCATAAATAGTTATGACATATAAGGAAATTATATACATGACATAATTGTATGCCATGTAATTGCATTAGATGCATAACATTATGCCATGTGTGTCGTGACATGTAGATGTATGCCATGTATGCCATGCCATGTAGATAATAGTTATTTGCATGCAAAGAGGATGAGACATAAAAACCCATAAACAATATTAAAGCCTACACCTTCCATTAATATGGTTAGAACCAGAGTTCCGTTTCTTGTTTGGGTTGTTGGACTCTCTCCAAGCCCGGCTCAAACCCGAACATGTTCAAACCATGGAATAGTTTAATACTAATATGGTAAGAGTCAGAGGTCAATCGTTAGCTTTGGTTGTTGGACTCTCTCCAAGCTGGGCTAATTGGTTGAATGCGCTCTAACCATATTAAAACTATTTCCGATTAATGGGTTGGCTTTAACTCGAGCATCGGCTTGTTGGACTCTCCAAGGTCGATGTAAAGGGAGGTGAAGTTGGGTGCTATGCATATGATGCATACTTGTTAATGTGTTAACAACCCGATGTATGTGTGAACATTCAATTAGTTGATAGCACATTGTGATAGTTGCATATACGTGATATGCAATCGGTATAGTTGATACCTACCGTCGTAGTTACGAATGACTTGTTGGACTCTCTCCAAGGTTGTTCATAACTATGATGGATATCAGCCCATTCGGAGATGGACCTATGATCTCCCGAAGTGATTTTGGGGTTTTTGAAATTCGAAAAATGAATGGGATTTATAAATGTATATTGATGCATTTTAAAAATCATCTTTCTCATATATGCTCGTTTTGTATTTCTAAAATAGATCATGTTGTCTTTTAATTTGCGTTCCATTTTGGATTCGAATAAATTGACTGGGCCGAGTTTCATGGACTGGCTTAGAAGCTTGAGAATTGTTCTCAAGGTTGAAAAGCTTGCAAATGTCCTCGAAGCGCCTCTTCCCGCCCGTCCTAGTGACGATGCAAATCTGGACCAATTATTGGCCTATCAGAAACATGTGAATGATTCTGAAATGGTGAGTTGCATCATGCTAGCCACGATGGAACCCAAGCTATGAAAGCAGCATGAGCATATGGATGCTCATATCGTAGTCCTTCATCTTTATGAGTTGTTTGATAAGCAAGTGAGATTCGAAAGGTTCGAAGTCTCAAAGCTCCTCCTTACCTCTGAGATGCTTGAAGGTTCATCTGTGGTACTGCTCAATATGCTGAAGACTGTGGAGTCTTCTGAGAAGCATGAGCAGGGGACGGTGCTATTAGTTGATTCCTCGAAGAAAGGTTCTAAAAGGAAGTCAAAGGAATAACAGAAGGGAAAGAAGAGAAAGGCTAAGAAGGTAGAACTAGCACAAAAGGAAACTTGCCATCATTATGGCAAGGAGAGCCATTTGCGAAGAAAGTGCAAGATTTATCTTGAGTCTGTGAAGAAGAATAAGGCATCGGATGCCCCATCTTCCTCAGATATCTTCGTTATTGATTGTCAATCTATTTCCTCAGACACTTGGGTATTGGATACTGGGTGTGGCTCACATATATGTAAAGACATACATGGGCTAAGGAATAGAAGAAGACTCATCAAGGGAGAGTCAAATTTACGTGTTGGGAATGGAGCAAAGGTTGCTGCACTCGCCATCGGAACATATTTGTTGAAACTCCCTACAAGACTTGTCTTAGAACTGGACAAATGCTTTTATGTTCCTTCGTTGATAAAGAACATCATTTCTATTTCTTGTTTAAATAGAAATGGGTACCATTTGACTTTTAGTAACAATTGTTGTTACATAACTTTGAATGGAGTTCTTTATGGGACTGGAACATTAAGCAATGGTGTTTATACGTTGGACGTATCCAGTGACATCTTCAATATCGAAGCGAGCAACACGCGTGCTCAAAAGGATAATCAAATAGACTCCTATATGTGGCATTGTCATCTTGGCCATGTAAGCAAGAAACGCATGTCCGAATTACACAAATGTGGAATTCTGGAATCGTTTGAATTGGATTCATACGATACATGCGAATCATGCTTAAAAGGCAAGATGACTAAGTTACCTTTTACTGGAAAAGGTGAACGAGTGGGAGAGTTACTAGGTCTAATACATACTGATGTATGTGGACCTATGTTAACTCAAGCATTAGGAGGCTATAGCTACTTCATTACCTTCACCGATGATCACTCACGGGTTGGGTATGTGTTCTTGATGAAACACAAGTCTGAAGCCTTTGAAAGGTTCAAAGAATTCAAAAATGAAGTAGAGAAACAACATGATAAGAGTATTAAAATACTTCGATCGGATCGAGGTGGTGAATACTTAAGTCAAGAGTTTCTTGATTATCTAAGAGACAATGGTATATTGTCTCAATGGACTCCGCCATATACACCACAGTATAATGGTGTATCTGAGAGGCGTAACCGGACCTTGTTGGACATGGTCAGGTCAATGATGAATCATGTGACTCTTCCCAAGTCCTTTTGGGGCTATGCACTTCAGACAGCTGTTTACTTGTTAAACAGAATGCCTACCAAGGTAGTCTCAACTACTCCATATGAGATATGGAATGGTAAGAAACCTCATGTATCTTACTTGAAGATATGGGGTTGTCCTGCTTATGTGAAGTGGACTGTATCAGATAAATTGGATGCTAAGTCTGATAAATGTCTATTTGTTGGATACCCTAAGGAAACAAGGGGTTACCAATTCTATCATCCTGTGGAACAAAAGGTGTTTGTTTCAAGGCATGCTGTGTTTCTAGAGAAAGAGTTTCTCTTGCAAGAAAACAGTGGGAGTGTCGTCGAGCTTGAGGAGGCTCAAGAGACTCAAATAGATATTAATGAGATACCTGGTGAAGCACAACAGTCGACAACTCATAGTGATGAGCAATCGGCTGAACCTATTGTAACACCACATCTTCATAGATAAGGTAGAACACGCAATATTCCTGAGAGATATGGATTTCTCGTAAGTGAATCGAATGACGTGTTACTCATTGATGATGAGGAGCCTAACAGTTATGAAGAAGTGCTGACAAGTTCAGAAAGGGATAAATGGCTTGGTGCCATGAAGTCAGAAATAGATTCCATGTATGAAAACCAAGTTTGGAACTTGGTTGACCCACCTGAAGGCATAAAGCCTATAGGGTGCAAGTGGGTTTTCAAGAAGAAAACCGACATGGATGGTAATGTGATTACCTATAAGGCTAGATTGGTGGCGAAAGGATATCGTCAAAAGCAAGGTGTTGATTATGACGAAACCTATTCGCCTGTAGCTATGCTTAAATCCATTTGGATGCTCCTGACCATAGCGGCTCATTATGATTTTGAGATATGGCAGATGGATGTGAAAACAACTTTCCTTAATGGAAACCTGCTCGAGGACGTGTATATGATACAACCTGAGGGTTTCACATCGGTTGATAAAACCAAGGTATGCAAATTGCGACGGTCCATTTTTGGATTGAAGCAAGCATCCAGGAGCTGGAATATCCGTTTTGATGAGACCATCAAAAAGTTTGATTTCTCAAAAAATCCAGACAAACCTTGTGTGTACAAGAAGGTTAGTGGGAGTGCAGTCGTGTTCCTAGTATTGTATGTCGATGACATACTACTTATAGGAAACGATGTTTCAATCTTACAGTCAGTGAAGGTTTGGTTATCCAAGACATTCTCCATGAAAGACCTGGGAGAAGCAACCTACATCCTCGGGGTTAAGATCTATAGAGATAGATCAAAACAGTTGCTTGGTCTTTCGCAGTCTACATATATAGACCGAGTTCTAAAGAGGTTTAGCATGTCGGAATCCAAGAAAGGTTTCCTACCCATCAGGCATGGGATACACCTTTCGAAGTCTATGTGTCCGCGCACAGAAGACGAGAGGATTTGCATGAGTAAGATTCCCTATGCATCCGTAATAGGATCTATCATGTATGCTATGTTATGTACGAGGCCCGATGTATCGTATGCTCTAATTGTCACGAGCAGATACTAGTCTGATCCAGGAATGGATTATTGGGTGGCTGTTAAGATGATCCTTAAGTACTTGAGAATAACTAAGGATGTGTTCCTAATATATGGAGAAGGGTACATGGTGATACGTGGGTATACGAATGCCAGCTCCAGACAGACAAGGATGATTCCATGTCTCAGTCTGGGTATGTATTCACCTAGAATGGAGGCGCAATAAGTTGGAAAGGTTCCAAGCTTGACGCTATAGCGGATTCTGCCACTAAGGCAGAATACATTGCAGCTTTGGAAGCAGCAAAGGAAGCGGTTTGGATCAAGAAACTCATCTCTGAACTTGATGTGGTCTCATCAATGATCCAAACATGTGCTTCGCCGCTATCATCTTATCAGAGAGATCATCAGTACGAATGAAATACAAATCGAGAAAATTCCCACTGAAAGGAACTTAGCGGATCCTTTGACTAAGGCATTACCTCAAAGTAAGTTTGAGGGTCATGTTAGAGCTTATGGTATTGGATACCGTAGCGATTGACATTAGGCCAAGTGGGAGTTTGTTAGTAATATATGAGAGATGTCATAAGACAATCGCCTTATGTATGAACCATTTATATGATAAATGAAGATTCACTATTTGAGTATACATGTTTTATGTATTTGATTGGATCTTAAACTCATTTACTGAATGTCCACGATACGATTCACAACATGAGAGAATTTGTGATTGGATCACAACTAGTGAGTATCTCTATATGTGTAATTGTGATGTATCAGAATTATCCCTAGTCGATGAATTGATGGATTTAGACACCATCAATTCTGTCGAGACTAGAACGAGGTATACTCCTTGGTGTATCCAAACAGCTGATTCTCACTGGCTGGAGACATTGTGATGTCCGGAGTTAATTCTGGATGGTAGTTATGGTAACTAGTTCATTGGAGTGACCAGCCATAAGACTTCATATGGTTCTCTGCATATATAGATTTGTCAATGAAGTTCTTACTGTGGCTTAAGTGCGATGTTCCTTAGACTTGCGGTATTCAAGTCATCTTGATCATGGAGACTTATGCTTTGACATCTTAAGCAAACATCTCTAAGGAGATGTGGACCCGGGATGATTGGGTATAAGTCGAAGTGATCGAAGGTGTTTGAATAGCCTATAAAGGATTCACCACTCCTTGCGAGGAGATGTATACCCATGGCCTCTCGTCGGATTGTTACTAAAGTCTTTGGCCAAAGCATTACATGTTTAGAGTAAGGCAAATTCAAAAGCCAAACATCATCTCTTCAATGTGCTCCCCCAACAAGAGATCAACCGAATAGGAGAATGCTTAAGTGCCAAGGAGATGTGGGAGAAGCTAATTGAGCTTCATGAAGACACATCCGAGGCAAAGCTAGCAAGGAGAGACCTCCTCCGCTCCCAATTATCCAACATTAAATTAGAAAAGGGAGAAAAGGTAATTTCCTTACATTCTCGTTTCAAGGAAATTATAACCGGTTTGTCAAGTGTAGGTGAAAAGCTCTCCAACCGGGATATGGTAATGAAGGCCATAGATGCTTTTCCCCGGTCCTCAAAGTGGAGCTCCATGGTGGACTCATTCTATATCTCAAAGAATTTAGAAGTGAGCACCTTGGAGGAGTTCTTCTCAACAATGGAACTCCACGAAACGAGGCTTGAAGGAATACAAGAAGAGCCTAGAATTCAACCCTCAAGAGGAGTAGCCTTGATGGCAAACAAGGGGAAGAAGAAGATAGAAGTCTCCTCCTCCTCATCCGATGAAGCCTCCTCCTCCTCCATGGATAGCACCGAAGAAGCCTACATGGTAAGGAAGGTGAGGCGTGTATTTAAGAATTTTAGATTTGATAAATCTAATGATAGGAATAGAAGACCAAGGGGGAAGGTCATATGCTACAATTGCCAAGGAGAGGGGCACATAAGGGACAATTGTCCTCTCTTAAACAAGAGCAAGGAAGAGAGGAAGAAGAGAGAAGAAAAGAAGAAGAAAAAGGGGAGCAAGAAAAAGAAGGAAGAGGAGAAGAAGACAAAGGAGAAGGGAAAGGCTAAGGCTCTCAAGGCAAGGATTTGGGATGATCCATCCTCATCCTCCTCCTCATCATCGAATGAGGAGAATGCCTTTGTCACCAATTTGGCCTTGATGGCCTTTGATGATTTGGATTGCTCCTCCTCCTCCTCAAATGAAGAATCAAGCTCAAGTGGGGAAAGCTCAAGTGAAGGGGGAGCCTCCACATCCTCCTCATCCGAAGAAGAAGAGGACATGGAAACTATGGTAACAAATCTAACTCCTAAGAAAATAGTTTCCATGGTTTCTAGCTTAACTAGAGATTTATTTAGAGCTAAGAAGAAAAACAAAAGCATGCTAGATCAAATTAAGGACTTAGAAAATAAACTAGAAAATGCATGCTTAAATGATAATATTTCTTCTAGCTTAAATGAAGCATGCTCACATGACCTTTATGTGCCATTAGATGTTAGTGATGCATGTATAAATGAAAATAGGGCCTTAAGGGAAAAAGTAGATTATTTAACAAAAGCCCTAGAAAAATTCACTATTGGCTCCAACACATTGAACATGATCTTAGGGAGCCAAAGAGCTAGTTTCAACAAGAAGGGCCTAGGCTACAAGGAAAAGAAAAATGAAAAGGCCTATAAATGCCTAATAGGTAGGGGACAAGATAAAAAGAAAGTAATTGCTAGGAAATGGATCCCCAAGGAGTATTTAGTGAACCCAATAGGAAAGAATTTATTTTGGGTTCCAAAATCCATCCTTAAGGGTTAGAAAACCCCTAGGGTAGTCAACCATATGAACTTGACCTATATCATATTTTGGTTGACTTAGGATGACGGGACAACATTTTTTAGATAGTGTTGGGTGATGATAACATGCCCATAAATAGGTAATAATGCTTAAATCATGATGATTAATGTAATTGCTATGTATGTTTTAAATCATGATTTATGATTTTGATATTTGGCACGTTATCATAAGAAATAGGTTTGAATCATGCTTTAGGTAATAATTTATTTATTATCATCATATAATACCTAATGCATGACTATTATTTGATGAATGCATGAGTTTCATGATCATAATGTAGAATTCATTCATATATGTCATTATGATCATGTAAATTGTTAGGTTGATACTTAACCATGATAGAATTGCATGAATATATTGGTTAAGTATATACAAATACCCCCTAGGATGCATCTCACACTCACCATAGGCTACCTTGATTGAACACTTAGCATAAGTGAGATGTTAGGATGATACAAATGTCCACTAATGCCTATGGCATTTAGATGGTCATTTAAAGTATCAACATAGCAATAATAGACCAATCATGGGGAAGGCTTATGTTTAATTCATAGACATATTGCCCAAAGATCATGGTTGGATATTTCATATGTTTTCAAAACAATTCTTTAATCTAAAATCTAAGTATTCATGTTTTGAAACAATTGGATGCAAGACTAGTTGTTATAATGGATACTCTTATGCTCAAAAACTAGTGGTTTTTCAAGTGTTTGGACTTTTGGCAAATCTCAGAAAATATAATGATTTTTCATGAAAAACTATTTTTCCTTGATAGATATACTTAATAGAAATATGTTCCTAAAATTTCATGATTTTTTTAATTTTTTGGAATTTTTAATGCATTTCTGAAATTATTTCGAAAATCGAATTTGAATAAATTGTGCGATCAGACATCGATAGCGATCATGATCGCTCACCTGAAAATCAGCCTAAAATTTTCTGATTTCAGATTTTATTCATGTTTTTGGTATTTTTTCCTCCATTATACTTGATGCCATGAGCTTATAACTTAGTGTCAATCTTTTTGATGGTGTCAAAGGGGGAGAAATAATTATGTTTAAGTTAATTATTTTAGGGGGGAGAAATATATGATAGGGGGAGAAAATTTGTATAGAGAGTTTCATGGATTAAGGGGGAGTTGCATGTTGTTATATCATGTTTATCTTTACATGCCTTCTTACCTTAGAATTTATATCAAATGTTTTTACCTAACATAAACGGATTGCCACACATCAAAAAGGGGGAGATTGTTAGGGCAATCTCTTGCCGTAATATGGTTTTGATGGTGTGGCAAAGGGTTTATGTTAGTTTGATATGTTGATGTGATATGTGCGTTGAAGTCGTGCAGGACTTAGTAATTCGCACATGGAGCCGTGGCGAGTTTCACATCTCATGACTCGTGCCTAGAGTCGGTGAAGGATAGCTTTGTGGAAGCCGTGCGCTTGGAGCATCCGAGGGACCGCCGGACGAGAAGCTTGGAGTGAAGCCGGAGGAAGTAGACTTCGAGGCAAGAGACGCGAAGGAGCATTGCAGAGCCGTGTGATCTTTGCAGGGGCGTGGCGAGAACGAAGAGAACCGGCGAAGGACTCCGAGAAATGAGAGTGGCGATTGTAACCGGGAAGGGTAGCTCTTAGGTGAAACTTGGCCATTTGGCCAAGTGTCGGATGGATGGGTTTTCGACACGGGCCGATCGCTATGTCATGGCGGGCATCGCTCGAAGAGAGTGAGTTCGACCGTATACGATCGATCGATTGTGGCCAGCGATGATCGCCATCGTCGGCGATCATTGCCAAGACCATCACCGATCGGCGTGAAGCGGCGACCGATCAATAGGGTTTTGGCCACGTAACCGTTCGTAGCGGATCGGGCGTCGACTACGGAGGCGCGATGATCAAGAGGTCCATCGGGCCGATCGCCAAGAGTTTGGACTACAAGTCGGGATCCGGCGTGTTCGGGAGGCGCAGTGACGGGCGATCGATGGCGGCCAACGGGAAGAAAACAGCCCTCTCTATAAAAAGAGAGGGTGTAAGCCTTTGAGAGGCAAATGCTCATGCTCTAAGTAATCTTCCTAGTGCCCCACAAGCTCTAAACTCTTCTTACTCGCTTTTACTCCATTCTATTTGTAAGAAGAGTGATCTTGATTGTAAAGGTTACCTCAACCTAGCTTGGTGCAAAGGAGAGACCATTTAGTGGATTGGTTTAGCGGAGTGATTCACCGAGGACGAATCGGGGACCGTGGATTAGCGGCGTAGCCGTGAACCACGTTACACCATCGTGTTAGCGTTTGTTTTATTGTTTATCTTTTGCTTTGTCTATTTGTATTTGTATATTCCGCTTGCGCTAAGTTTTTGTAGACGAGCAAACGAACGCGAGACTTCCAACATCCATTGGAAGAGGGCTATTCACCCCCCTCTAGCCGGCCATACCGATCCCCTACAATTTTCAATCATGTTCTTGGAGATATATGCACATCAATTGTGTATGAGCCTTCCCAATGATTGGTCCAATGAAGGATCAATGTCTCTAGATGACACTTTGGTCCATAGTAATGCATCATAACAAGCATGATGAACCAAGTGCATCTTCCTAACATCTCACATGTTGTCTAAGTGGCTCAATACAAAAATCATAGTTTCTTAGGTATTTTGTGAGATGCTTAAAGGTATAAATCCTAGTATTTCTATAGGATCATGCAAACCAACACCTTTATTCAAGCAAGCACATTCCAAGTTCTCTCCTAAGTGATTAAAATTCTACCGCGGGGAGAGCCTTGGTAAATATGTCGGCTAGGTTGGACTTGGATTCAATGTAATTAAGCTCAATGTTCCCCTTAGCCACATGATCTCTAATGAAGTGATGTTTCACTTCAATGTGCTTAGTCCTAGAGTGATGCACCGGATTTTTGGTTAAGTTTATGGTGCTCACATTGTCACAAAATACTTTCATGTTAGAGTAAGATAGCTCATAATCTTCTAAGATATGTTTCATCCATAGTAATTGACCTACACAACCACCCATAGCCTCATACTCAGCCTCGGTGGTGGATAGGGCAACACAAGGTTGCTTCCTACTACTCCAACTAACTAGGGAGGACCCAAGGAATTGGCATCCACCACTAGTACTTTTCCGATCCAATTTGCAACCGGTATAATCGGAATCGGTGTACCCAACCAAATCAAAAGACCTAGTCCTAGGGTACCATAGTCCTACATTTAGTGTGCCTTTAATATATCTTAATATTCTCTTAATGGCAACAAAATGAGATTCTTTTACACAAGATTGATACCTAGCACACATACCAACCGCAAATAATATGTCAGGTCTACTAGCGGTTGTTAGGGCAATCTCTTGCCGTGATATGGTTTTGATGGTGTAGCAAAGGGTTTAAGTTAGTTTGATATGTTGATTTGATATGTGCGTTGAAGTCGTGCAGGACTTAGTAATTCGCACATGGAGCCATGGCAAGTTTCACATCTCATGACTCGTGCCTTGAGTCGGTGAAGGATAGCTTTGCGGAAGTCGTGCGCTTGGAGCATCCGAGGGACCGTCGGACGAGGAGCTTGGAGTGAAGCCGGTGGAAGTAGACTTCGAGGCAAGAGACGCGAAGGAGCATTGCAGAGCCGTGCGCCTGATGCTGCCGAGGGACGTGGCCGCGAACGAAGAGAACTTCAAAGGCGAGGGACTCCGAGGGATGAGAGTGAGCGATTGTAACCCGGGAAGGGTAGCTCTTAGGTGAAACTTGGCCATTTGGCCAAGTGTCGGATGAGTTTTCCCGACACCAGTCGACTGCCATGTCATGGCAGTCGGCTGCTCTGAGTCGATGGTTCGATCGACTGGTCTAATGTGGCTGAATCAAGTTGATCGATCACCCGGCATGGGCGATCGATGGCTTGATCGATCGGCTACCAAGGGACGGTAGTCGTGATGTCAATGCCGCACGCACAGAATGGAGTCGACCTCATTGAGGACTCGACTGGTTGACATCAGTCGACTGATGGGTGCCATCAGTCGACTGATGCCAGTACCGTTGGATAGTATCCAATGTGGAAAGCGGCTGTTATTGGGCAACGACTATAGCACCAGTCGACTGATCCTGTGTCAACGGGAAGAAACCCTCTTCCTCTATAAAAAGGAAGGGGGTAAGGCTTTGGGAGGCTAATGCTTATACTCTAACACTCTCCCAAAGTTCCCTAAATCTTTCCATCCTCTTATCCAAGTTTATTTTCATTATATTTGTAAGAGGAGTGTTGTTGTAAAGAGGTTACCTCCACCTAGCTTTGTGCAAAGGAGAGATCTAGTGGATAGATTGTGGAGTGATTCACCGTGGACGAATCGGACCGTGGATTAGCGGCGTAGCCGTGAACCACGTTACATCTCCGTGTTTGTATTGTCTTTGTTTTATTTCTATTTGCTTGTCTTAGTTTATTGCTTCCGCTATGCTTAACGCTGTGAGACGAGCAAAATACGGCATCCAACGAACGAGGGCTATTCACCCCCCTCTAGCTGGTCAATCGATCCGACCCAACAAGTGGTATCAGAGCCAAGGAAAGCTTGTCGAGGACTAACCGCCACAACAAGCAAATTTTCAAAATGGCCGGCTCAAATATCCATCCACCGAAGTTCGACGGCGAATTCGCTTGGTGGAAGAAGCGAATGGAGGTATTCTTCGAAACCGACTTTGAAATTCTATTAATAATGGAAAACGGTTTCGAGTTGCCTAGGAACGAGGATGGGGAGCCATTGGAGAAATCGAGGTGGAGCAAATGGCAAAGGGAAGAATACTTGGCAAATTCAAAGGCCAAGCACCACCTATACAATATCCTCCCCCAACAAGAAGTCAATAGGATAGGGGAATGTTCTAGTGCTAAGGAGATGTGGGAGAAGCTAGTGGAGCTTCATGAAGGTACCTCAGAGGCTAAGCTAGCAAGAAGAGACCTCCTCCGCTCCCAACTCTCGAACATCAAATTAGAAAAGGGAGAAAAGGTAACTTCCCTACATTCTAGAATTAAAGAAATATTAATTGGGCTAACGAGTGTAGGAGAGAAGCTCTCCAACCGGGATATGGTAATGAAGGTCATAGATGCTTTCCCCCAGTCCTCAAGATGGAGCTCCATGGTGGACTCATTTTACATCTCCATGAACCTAGAAGTGAGCACCTTGGAGGAATTCTTTTCAACCATGGAGCTTCATGAGACAAGGCTTGAAGGTATACAAGAAGAGCCTAGAGTCCAAAATTCACGGGGAGTAGCCTTGATGGCAAACAAGGGGAAGAAGAAGATGGAAGTCCCTTCCTCCTCATCCGATGAAGCCTCTACCTCCTCCATGGATAGCACGGAAGAAGCCTACATGGTAAGGAAGGTAAGGCGTGCATTTAAGAATCTTAGATTTGATAAATCTCATGATAGGAATAGAAGACCGAGGGGGAAGGTCATATGCTATAATTGCCAAGGACAGGGGCACATAAGGGACAATTGTCCCCTCCTAAACAAGAGCAAGGAAGATAAGAAAAAGAAGGAAGAAAAGAAGAAGAAGAAGGGGAGCAAGAGAAAGGAAGAAGATAAGAAGGCAAAAGGAAAAGGGAAGGCCATGACACTCAAAGCCAAGACATGGGATGACCTTGCCTCTTCATCCTCATCCGAAGAAGAAGAGCATGTCTACTCCAACCTAGCACTAATGGCTCTTCATGACTCGGATTGCTCCTCCTCCTCCTCAAATGAAGAATCAAGCTTAAGTGGGGAAAGCTCAAGTGAAGGGGGAGCCTCCACATCCTCCTCATCCGAAGAAGAAAAAGAGGATATGGAAACTATGGTAACGAATGCTTCTCCTAAGAAAATAGTTTCCATAATTTCTAGTTTAACTAAGGAGTTATTTGGCATGAAAAAGAAAAGTAAAAGCATGCTTAGTCAAATTAAGGAATTAGAACAAAAGCTAGAAAATGCATGCTTAAATGATAATGTTTCTTCTTGCCATGATGATACATGCTCACATGACTATATGCCTTTGGATGTTAATGATGCATGCATAGAGGAAAATAGGGCTTTAAGGGAAAAGGTAGATTATTTAACCAAAGCCCTAGAGAAATTCACTATTGGCTCCAACACATTGAACATGATCTTAGGGAGCCAAAGAGCAAGTTTTAACAAAAAAGGCCTAGGATATAAGGAAAAGAAAAATGAAAAGGCCTACAAATGCCTAATAGCTAGGGGACAAGATAAAAAGAAAGTAATTGCTAGAAAATGGATCCCCAAGGAATATCTAGTGAACCCAATAGGAAAGAACTTATTTTGGGTTCCAAAATCCATCCTTAAGGGTTAGAATAACCCTAGGGTAGTCAACCACATGGACCTAGTCTATATCATATTTTGGTTGACTTAGGATGACGGGACAACATTTTTTAGATAGTGTTGGGTGATGATAACGTACCCATAAATAGATAATAATGCTTAAATCATGATGATTGATGTAATTCCTATGTATATTTGCAATCATGATTTATGTTTTTGAAATTTGGCACGTTATCATAAGAAATAGGTTTGAATCATGCTTTAGGTAATACTTTGGTTGTTATCATCATATAATACCTAATGCATAACTATTATTTGATGAATACATGAGTTTCATGATCATAATGTGAAATTAATTCATATATGTCATTATGATCATGTAGGATGTTAGGTTGACACTTAACCATGATAGAATTGCATAAACATATTGGTTAAGTATACACAAATACCCCCTAGGATGCATCTCACACTCACCATAGGCTACCTTGATTGAAAACTTAGCATGAGTGAGATGTTAGGATGATACAAATGTTCACTAATGCCTATGGCATTTAGATGGTCATTTAAAGTATAAAAATAGCAATAATAGACCAATCATGGGGAAGGCTTATGTTTAATTCATAGACATATTGCCCAAAGATCATGATTGGATATTTCATATGTTTTCAAAACAATTTCTTACTTTAAAATATATGTATTCATGTTTTGAAACAATTGGATGCAAGACTAGGTGTTAAAATGGATACTCTTATGATCAAAAACCTAGTAGTTTTTAAAGCTTTTGGATTTTTGGCAAATACGTGGAAATATAATGATTTTTTCATGAAAACATATTTTTCACTGATAGATATACTTAAAAGAAATGATTTTTTGAATTTTCTGGAATTTTTAAAGCATTTCTGAAATTCGGTCTGAAAATTAGAAAATCCCGAAATTCACGTGCGGTCGACCGTATCCAACCACGATCGATGGCTCAATATCGCATAAGAAAGGCTGAATTCCGAATTTTAAATCAACTTGTGGTATTTTCTTTCTATTAGACTTGATGCCATGTGTTTTTAACTTAGTGATAATCTTTTTGATGGTGTCAAAGGGGGAGAAAATATTATGTTTAAGTTAATTATAAAAGGGGGAGAAATATATGATAGGGGGAGAAATTTACATAGAGAGTTTCATGGATTAAGGGGGAGTTGCATGTTGCTATATCATGTTTATGTTTACATGCTTTCTTTACGTTAGAATTTATATCAAATGTTTTTACCTAACTTTAACGGATTGCCACACATCAAAAAGGGGGAGATTGTTAGGGCAATCTCTTGCTGTGATATGGTTTTGATGGTGTAGCAAAGGGTTTAAGTTAGTTTGATATGTTGATTTGATATGTGCGTTGAAGTCGTGCAGGACTTAGTAATTCGCACATGGAGCCATGGCGAGTTTCACATCTCATGACTCGTGCCTTGAGTCGGTGAAGGATAGCTTTGCGGAAGCCGTGCGCTTGGAGCATCCGAGGGACCACCAGACGAGGAGCTTGGAGTGAAGCCGAAGGAAGTAGACTTCGAGGCAAGAGACGCGAAGGAGCATTGCAGAGTCGTGCGCCTGATGCTACCGAGGGACGTGGCCGCGAACGAAGAGAACTTCAAAGGTGAGGGACTCCGAGGGATGAGAGTGAGCGATTGTAACCCGAGAAGGGTAGCTCTTAGGTGAAACTTGGCCATTTGGCCAAGTGTCGGATGAGTTTTCCCGACACCAGTCGACTGCCATGTCATGACAGTCGACTGCTCTAAGTCGATGGTTCGATCGACTGGTCTAATGTGGCTGAATCAAGTTGATCAGTCGACTCCCAGCATGGGCAGTCGGTGATGAGTTAATCGATCGGCTACCTCATTGAGGACTCGACTGGTTGACATCAGTCGACAGATGGGTGCCATCGGTCGACTGATGCCAGTACCGTTGGATAGTATCCAACATGGAAAGCGGCCGTTATTTGGCAACGGCTACAGCACCAGTCGACTGATGGGTGCCATCAGTCGACTGATCCTGTGTCAACGGGAAGAAACTCTCTTCCTCTATAAAAAGGAAGGGGGTAAGGCTTTTGGAGGCTAATGCTTATACTCTAACACTCTCCCAAAGTTCCCTAAAGCTTTCCATCCTCTTATCCAAGCTTATTTTCATTATATTTGTAAGAGGAGTGTTGTTGTAAAGAGGTTACCTCCACCTAGCTTTGTGCAAAGGAGAGATCTAGTGGATAGATTGTCGAGTGATTCACCGTGGACGAATCGGACCGTGGATTAGCGGCGTAGCCGTGAACCACGTTACATCTCCGTGTTTGTATTGTCTTTGTTTTATTTCTATTTGCTTGTCTTAGTTTATTGCTTCCTCTTGCGCTAACGTTTTCGTAGACGAGCAAAATACGGCATCCAACGAACGAGGGCTATTCACCCCCCTCTAGCCAGTCAATCGATCCGACCCAACAACGGTTAAGTACAAAAGTCTACCAATCATGCTCCTATAGAGTGTAAGATCAATTTGTTTTCCTTCATTATCACTATCTATTTTAGTATTGGTTGCCATTGGAGTTGAAACTACCATAGCATTTTCCAAACCAAATTTCTTAATCATTTCCTTAGCATATTTGGTTTGATAAATATAAATTCCTTCACTTGTTTGTTTAACTTGTAATCCTAGGAAGAAATTTAATTCCCCAACTAGACTCATTTCAAACTCTTTTTCCATATTCTTAATAAAGTCTTGGAGAAGTTTATCATTTGTTGACTCAAAGATAATGTCATCAACATATACTTGGGCTACAAAGATGTCCGTTGATGTTGACTTTATAAATAGAGGTTGATCTACACTACCCCTTTTAAAGTCCTTAGAGATTATGAAAGATGATAATCTTTCATACCAAGCCCGGGGAGCTTGTTTCAAACTATACAAACCTTTTCTAAGCTTGTATATATGGTTTGGATAGTCCATATTCTCAAACCCGGGAGGTTGTTCTACATATACCTCTTCCTTAATAAACCCATTTAGGAATGACAATTTAACATCCATATGATGGAGTTTGAAACCCATATAGGAGGCATACCCTAATAGTATCCTAATAGACTCTAATCTAGCAACCGGGGCACATGTTTCATCATAGTCATGTCCTTCAACTTGATTAAAGCCCCTTGCAACTAATCTTGCCTTATTCCTAGTAATATTCCCTTGGTCATCTAGTTTGTTCCTAAAGACTCATCTTGTAGTAATGATGGTGTTTTCATTGTTGGAATGTATACTGAAAGCCTAGCTCTTTTTGTATGAACATTTTATTTTGAAATAAGAATCACATGATCATTGTTTGCACTTTATATATGTGTGCATATTGTATAATATTTTACATTGTAGATAACATGGTGCTTGGTGTGGCACAGAAGATCATGTTATCAGTTCCTTGTAAAATATAAGTAGAGGCTCACAACCAAGATGATTTTGGACAAACCATTGGCATGGTTGTAGTGTAGCTTGGTATTGTTTTGTCTTGAACATAGAGTTACACTGGTACACTTAGGTGTATTGAGCAGGACCGACATAGAGGTGATTAAATTTAGTACTGACTACAAAATTGAATCGGACCTCGGATATTATGTTGTATATGCTCTTAATCCCGATATAATAACGGGCACATGTAATTAGTATTTATTTCTTTGATTTACCAGTGGGTAAGATTTAGATGGATTAAATCAATATGCCCGGTAAGTTGGGAAATAATATTATTTACATGGTGTGCCGTTGATTATAGGAGGAAACCGTGTCCTATATATTAGGTTGATGATGTCCCCTTGAGGAGCTCATAAAGTTCATCACGTAAACCCAGCTGGTTGACTTAGTCAACGTGATGATAAGGTTGAGTGGTACTATTCGAAGAATTAGATGTTAATTAATTGATGGTCAGTAAATCAATTAATTGACGGACATTCGATATCTTAAACACGGGGAGATTAATGTACGAATAATATATGAAGCCCATATTAATTTATGGGGGTTGGTGAGGTAGTTCAATGATGATCCTCTAGTGGAATGGAACATCATTGATGGATCAAGTTTGTGTGGTTCCGATCCATCGGGTGGCCAAGCCCCAACTCCTCCTTATGGTCCCTATCGTAGCCTAATATAATCCTTATGAAGTCTAGATCAAAGAATGTAAAACAAAACCTAGAACCAACGGTTGGGATTAAATCCCTAGATCCGATGGTTAGGATGAAATCCTAGAATCTACGGTTGGGATTAAATCCCTAGATCCGACGGTTGGGATGAAACCCTAGAACCGACGGTTGGGATGAAACCGTAGATCCGAAGGTTGGGATGAAATCCTAGATCCGATGGTTGGGATTAAACCCTAGATCCGACGGTTGGGATAAAACCCTAGATCCGACGGTGGAGATTAAATCCCTAGATCCGACGGTGGAGATTAAAGGAAGCTTAAGCCTAATTCTATAAATAGAGGCTTAGGTTGGGAGGCAAGATAAGATTGAATAATTAGGGTTTGGCTCATCCACAAGTGGGCGGCTAGGGTTCATTGGGCGGCAAGGGTTTTGGAGCAAAGAAGTGGGCGGCAACTTTTCTCCCTTCTAGATTGTTGCCGGCGCCCATCCTCCTCCATCAAGACTTGGCCGGCGCCCATCCTAGAGGACTCTCCCTTTTTCCTTGGCCGGCGGTTCTCCTTCCATTGGTGGTCGGTGCTCTTACTCCTCCCCTTCTCCTTGGTGGCCGGCGGCAACTCATCTTCAAGTTGGCCGGCGATTCATCCAATTGCTCCTTGGCCGGCGGTTGCACCAAATTCTCTAATTTGGTGGCCAATTCTAGATAGGAAAGGTATTTATAAGTTCTTCTCTTTGTTCACAGCGGACAAGGTAGAGAAGAAAGTGATCTAGAAGGCTTCTACTCGTGGAGGATCTTCGTCCACACGTCGTCCACGAGAAGGATAGGACATACGGTAGAAGATCGTAAGGTATAAAGTTATTTTAACTTTATTTACAGATCTGAGCTTGTTCTTTTATGTTTTGATTATGCATGTGTAAATTAGTAAATATATTGTATAATCATGGACCCCGAAGACAAACACAAAAACCGGCGATCCGTCCGTCGTCTCTTCCGCGGCTAACCAACTAGAAGAGTTGAGTTGCTTGAACAACTAGTTTGTTCAAGCGATCACTCAAGTTGTTAGCACGACGACGAAATGGTCATGCTAAGGAAGCTCATCCCATCCGGATTAATTCTTTCATTAGTGAAAATTTTAATCCGGGGACATGGGAGCCAATGAGCCTCCGAAGCAACTCCCTTCAATTGGTATCAGAGCCAGGTTTCCGGTTTTGTGTGTTTTGGATTCGGTTAATTTTTTTTTATGAACTTTTTCATATATTATATGTGCCGGATAATAGTAGGATATGCGTAGTTTAACTCTTTGGTTGCAGGCATAAGATCCGACTATTATGGCCATGTGTGTATGTGAATGGATGTGTGTAAAAATTTATTATTTGAATCCTCAGGGTTGACGAGGCTAGATTAGTATTTAATTTTTGTAATTAAATACGGCATTGTTTAGCCGCTCATTTTAGTTTACTTTTGATCTAGATGATTTGTACACTCCTTCGTGGAGTATAGGATCGATGGATGTAAATTAAAATGTTTTATCTCGGCTCGGAACTCTTTGGTGACTTGCGCACGGGAAAAGATGGAGCGGACGAGGTGGCGACACGACGAGATGCATATTGGAGGACAATGCCATAATAGTTGGAAAAATTCTGTTTTTTCCATATTTATTGCTTATTTGTTTTATATGCATGTTGTGTATGTTTTAAAATTCCTCAATTTTAATTTACTAAGTGGGAGAGGGACATTTTAATTAATTCCTGCGGCCTCCATTACAATTTGACGTGTGATGCAACAAACTTGTGCGTTGGCTCTGAGTGCCTTCCTCCCCATCGGATGGGTTTGTTTGCGGATCACTAGGTCAAATAATGGTTATAGGAAATTATTAAGGAGCGTGTGTACTTCCCCATCGGTAAGGCACATAATCCGAAATAATTCCCTTAGTATCGTGTAATGGTGCACACTTAGATGCAAATTAAAAGTATCCTCCCCATCGGAGTCACTGCTTTTATTTGTAGGGCCAAAGAGGAACCAACTATTAATTTTATTTGTCAAAAAGTAAGGTTGACAAGATAATAAAATTAATGGGTAAAACCTCCTCTTACAAATGCAGAATTCGTATACGTCCACACTATCGTGGCATGCGATATTCTCGGTGTTTTGAGGTGTTGGTTGATTTCGGAATTTTATTGTTTTTGAGGAATCAATAATATTTAAAATCTAATATTTTGATCATTGTGATTTTTAGTATTTTCAAATGGCTTTCAACCCACTTGCTGTGATTTTAAAAGAAAACAAACTTACTAGTCGAAACTACATTGATTGAAAAAGAAACCTCGATATTGTCTTAACTGTGGAGGAGTACAAATTTGTACTCTTCGAGGTCTGTCCTCCTAAGCCCTCCGATGACTCTGATGAAAAGGAGATAGAACATTATAAGAAATGGGTTAAGGCAGATGAGATGGCGTGGTGTTACATTTTGGCATCTATATCTATGTCAAATGTGCTGCAACATCAGCATCAGGCTATAGCCACAGCTTATGACATGATGTTCAATCTCAAGGAACTTTTCGGACATCAGAGTAGGGCGGCTAGGCAGGAGGCAATGAGAAACTTGATGACGACCTCCATGATCGAGGGAACACCCATTAGGGATCATGTTCTCAAGATGATGGCTCATCTTAATGAGATGGAAGTCCTAGGAGCTGAGATCGATGGGGAAACCCAGGTCGATATCATTCTCCAGTCTCTGCCTAGGAGTTTTGAGCAGTTCCGCCTCAACTACAACATGAACAAAAGGTTGTATTCGTTGGCGGAGCTTCTAACAGAACTCCAGGCAACAGAGGGGCTTTTTCGTCGGAGTGCTCAAGCCATGGTCGCTCAGAAGGTTTCTTCCTCTAAACCGAAAGGTAAGAAGAAGAAGAAACAAGGTGGAGCGAAGAAAGTGGCAGTGGGACCGCAGGCAGGAGTGAAGAAGCCGAAAGGCAAGTGCTTCACTTGCAAGCAGACTGGACATTGGAAGGCGGACTGTCCTCGCCGAAAGAACACAGGTATATCTTCTTGTTTGGTTGTTGAAACATGTTTAGCGGTGTTATCTACCAGTGTCTGGTGTGTAGATACAGGAGCCACTGATCATGTCTGAAATACTTTGCAGGGGTTCCAGGAAACCCGACGACTAGCTGAGGGAGAGATTACCGTCTTCATGGGCAATGCTTCAAAGGTGGCGGCTATTACAGTGGGAGACATTTATTTATCTTTTGATAGGAATAAAGTTTTGATTTTGGGAAATTGTCTTTATGTACCTACTTTTAGAAAGAATTTAATTTCAGTTTCTAAATTGATAATGGATGGATATTCTGTTTCTTTTAATGATAAAGTGGTTATAAAAAGGAATAGGTTGATTATCTGTTCTGGTACATTGGTTGGCAATTTATATACTCTTGAACCAAAAACTCCCACGATGCATATAGAAATCAATAACTCATCTTCTAAGTCTAATAAGAGAAAAGAACCTTCGCAAATGAACCAAACATATATTTGGCATCTAAGGCTTGGTCATATTAACCTAAGCAGAATTCAAAGGTTGATAGCTGA
The DNA here is from genome assembly GCA_025175895.1 of Wurfbainia villosa. NCBI lineage: Eukaryota > Viridiplantae > Streptophyta > Magnoliopsida > Zingiberales > Zingiberaceae > Wurfbainia > Wurfbainia villosa. The sequence continues at coordinate 52,423,134 of CM045998.1, read as the reverse complement.
TGGGCCTTTGGGTTCATTAGTGGTGGAGGATCTCCCAACCTGCGAATCTTGCTTGGAAGGTAAAATGACCAAGAGGCCTTTTAAGGCCAAGGGGTATAGAGCCAAAGATGTGTTAGAATTGGTTCATTCTGATTTGTGTGGTCCTATGTCTATCCAGGCAAGAGGTGGCTTTGAATACTTTGTCTCTTTTATAGACGATTATTCAAGGTATGGATACATTTACTTGATGCGCCGCAAGTCTGAATGCTTTGACAAGTTCAAAGAATTCAAGGCTGATGTGGAGATCCATCAAGGTAAAAGTATCAAGATATTACGATCTGATCGTGGTGGCGAGTACCTCTTGGGAGAGTTTAGGAGTTACTTATCAGAGGCTGGGATTCAATCCCAATTGTCCGCACCTGGCACACCCCAGCAGAATGGTGTGGCGGAACGAAGGAATAGGACTCTTATAGAGATGGTCAGATCGATGATGAGTTATTCTGAGTTACCTGATTCGTTCTGGGGGTTTGCTCTGGAAACAGCAGCACACATTCTGAACTTGGTTCCATCTAAGTCAGTACCCTCTACTCCCACAGAGTTGTAGACTGGGCGAAAGCCTAGTCTAAGACATATTCAAATTTGGGGTAGTCCAGCACATGTGCTGAAGGGAGATGCTGGTAAGTTGGAATCTCGTACAGAAGTACGCTTGTTTGTTGGCTACCCTAAGGGAACGAAGGGTGGTTTATTCTATAGTCCTAGAGATCAGAAGGTGATCGTGAGTACGAATGCCAGATTTCTAGAGAAGGACTATGTGATGAACCACAAGCCCACGAGTAGGATTGTTCTTGAGGAGTTGACAGGGGAAGTCCCGACTTTAGTACCACCGGTACGAGAGGAGACACCACAAGTCACTGCACCGCGTGTCACAAAGCATACACAGGAGGCACCTTGTCATAGTTGGAGGGTTGTTAGACAACCTGAGAGATTCATGTTTTTGGTAGAGTCTTCGGACTTAGTCCCTGGTGAACATGAACCTGATCCCTAGACATATGACGAGGCAATCCAAGATAGAGATGTGGTATCTTGGCAAAGAGCGATGAATTCAGAGATAGAATCTATGGATTCTAATCATGTCTGGGAGCTAGTAGAACCACCCGATGGTGTAAAAACCATTGGATGCAAGTGGATCTACAAGAGAAAGAGAGGAGTAGACGGGAAGGTTGAGACCTTCAAAGCTAGGCTTGTTGCGAAATGGTATACTCAGAAAGAGAGTATCGATTATGTGGAGACCTTTTCGCCGGTAGCTATGCTTAAGTCTATTCGGATTATCTTATTTATAACTGCTCATATGGATTATGAGATTTGGCTGATGGATGTCAAGACAGCTTTCCTTAACGGAAGTCTTGAGGAGAACATCTATATGCGGCAACCAGAGGGATTCATTGCTAAAGGCAAAGAGCATCTTGTATGTAAGCTTAATCGATCCATTTATGGATTGAAGCAAGCTTCTAGATCTTGGAACATCCGCTTTGATGAGATAATCCAGTCATATGGATTTATTCAAAGTCCGGATGAGCCTTGAGTATACAAGAGATGTGACGGAAACGTAGTGGTGTTTCTTGTACTATACGTAGATGACATTTTGTTAGTTGGCAACAATATCAAAGTGTTATCAGATGTAAGGGTATGGTTGTCCAAACAGTTTGATATGAAGGACTTGGGAGAAGTGGGACACATCCTTGGGATCAAAGTTATAAGGGATCGCAAGAAAAGGATGTTGTGCTTGTCTCAAGCTTCATACATTGACACTATCCTTGCTCGTTTTAGCATGCAGAACTCCAAGAAAGGTTTTCTACCTTTTAGGCATGGAGTTCCTTTATCTAAAGAGATGTGTCCCAAAACATCAAAAGAGATAGAGGACATGAAGGCGGTTCCTTATGCTTCGGCAGTAGGAAGCCTTATGTATGCTATGCTATGTACGAGACCGGATATCTGCTTTGTCGTGGCCATGGTTAGCAGATATCAGAGTAATCCTGGACAGGGACATTGGACTGCGGTAAAGCATATATTGAAGTACCTGAGAAGGAATAGGGATTATATGCTGGTTTACCGGGCAGATCAATTAGTCCCTGTGGGTTACACGGATTTGGATTTCAAATCAGATAGGGACAAGAGTAAGTCTACCTCGGGGTTTGTGTTTACTTTTTGAGGTGGAGCCATAGTATGGAGGAGTGTCAAGCAGAAATGCGTGGCGGACTCTACCATGGAAGCTGAGTATGTGGCAGCCTCTGAGGCAGCCAAGGAAGTTGTATGGCTCAAGAACTTCTTGATGGACTTGGATGTGATTCCTAGTTTGCCCAGAACTATCATAATTTATTGTGATAACAGTGGTGCAGTTGCAAACTCGAAGGAACCACGAGCCCATAAGGCGAGTAAACACAGAGAGCGCAAGTACCACCTTATACGAGAGATCGTAAAGCGAGGAGAAGTTGTTGTTGCCATGATTGCATCAGAGGATAACCTGGCGGATCCATTCACTAAGGCCCTTCCAGCGAAAGCGTTTGATAGGCATGTGGAGGACATGGGGATCAGATGTATGGCAGAGTGATGACGGCATAGTCTTTTAGTATAAGTGGGAGATTGTTGGAATGTATACTGAATGCCTAGCTCTTTTCGTATGAACATTTTATTTTGAAATAAGAATCACAAGATCATTGTTTGCACTTTATATATGTGTGCATATTGTCTAATATTTTACATTGTAGATAACATGGTGCTTGGTGTGGCACAGAAGATCATGTTATCAGTTCCTTGTAAAATATAACTAGAGGCTCACAACCAAGACGGTTTTGGACAAACCATTGGCATGGTTGTAGTGTAGCTTGGTATTGTTTTATCTTGAACATAGAGTTACACTGGTACACTTAGGTGTATTGAGCAGGACCGACATAGAGGTGATTCAATTTAGTATTGACTACATAATTGAATCGGACCTCGGATATTATGTTGTACATGCTCTTAATCCCGATATAATAACGGGCACATGTACTTAGTATTTATTTCTTTGATTTTCCAGTGGGTGATATTTAGATGGATTAAATCAATATGCCCGGTAAGTTGGGAAATAATATTATTTACATGGTGTGCCGTTGATTATAGGAGGAAACCGTGTCCTATATATTAGGTTGATGATGTCCCCTTGAGGAACTCATAAAGTTCATCACGTAAACCCAGCTGGTTGACTTAGTCAACGTGATGATAAGGTTGAGTGGTACTACTCGAGGAATTAGATGTTAATTAATTGATGGTCAGTAAATCAATTAATTGACGGACATTCGATATCTTAAACACGGGGAGATTAATGTACGAATAATATATGGAGCCCATATTAATTTATGGGGGTTGGTGAGGTAGTTCAATGATGATCCTCTAGTGGAATGGAACATCATTGATGGATCAAGTTTGTGTGGTTCCGATCCATCGGGTGGCCAAGACCCAACTCCTCCTTATGGTCCCTATCGTAGCCTAATATAATCCTTATGAAGTCTAGATCCAAGAATGTAAAACAAAACCTAGAACCAACGGTTGGGATTAAATCCCTAGATCCGATGGTTAGGATGAAACCCTAGAATCGACGATTGGGATTAAATCCCTAGATCCGACGGTTGGGATGAAACCCTAGAACCGACGGTTGGGATGAAACCTTAGATCCGAAGGTTCGGATTAAATCCTAGATCCGATGGTTGGGATTAAACCCTAGATCCGACGGTCGGGATAAAACCCTAGATCCGACGGTGGAGATTAAATCCCTAGATCCGACGGTGGAGATTAAAGGAGGCTTAAGCCTAATTCTATAAATAGAGGCTTAGGTTGGGCGGCAAGATAAGATTGAAGAATTAGGGTTTGGCTCATCCACAAGTGGGCGGCTAGGGTTCATTGGGCGGCTAGGGTTTTGGAGCAAAGAAGTGGGCGGCAACTTTTTTCCCTTCTAGATTGTTGCCAGCGCCCATCCTCCTCCATCAAGACTTGGCCGGCGCCCATCCTAGAGGACTCTCACTTTTTCCTTGGCCGGCAGTTCTCCTTCCATTGGTGGCCGGTGCTCTTACTCCTCCCCTTCTCCTTGGTGGCCGGCGGCAACTCATCTTCAAGTTGGCCGGCGATTCATCCAATTGCTCCTTGGCCGGCGGTTGCACCAAATTCCCTAATTTCGTGGCCGGTTCTAGATAGGAAAGGTATTTGTAAGTTCTTCTCTTTGTTCGCAGTGGACAAGGTAGAGAAGAAAGCGATCTTGAAGGCTTTTACTCGTGGAGGATCTTCGTTCACATGTCGTCCACAAGAAGGATAGGACATACGGTAGAAGATCGTAAGGTATAAAGTTATTTTAACTTTATTTACAGATCTGAGCTTGTTCTTTTATGTTTTGATTATGCATGTGTAAATTAGTAAATATATTGTATAATCATGGACCCCAAAGACAAACACAAAAACCGGCGATCCGTCCGTCGTCTCTTCCGCGGCTAACCAATTAGAAGAGTTGAGTTGCTTGAACAACTAGTTTGTTCAAGCGATCACTCAAGTTGTTAGCACGACGACGAAATGGTTGTGCTAAGGAAGCTCATCCCATCCAGATTAATTCTTTCATTAGTGAAAATTTTAATCCGGGGACATGGGAGCCAATGAGCCTCCGAAGCAACTCCCTTCATTCATTAGGTCTAGGAACAACTCCCATACTTGACTCCTTTTAAATTGAGTCAATTCATCTTGCATTGCTAAGAACCAATCCAGATCAAGTAATGCATCTTTGATTGTTTTGGGCTCAATTTGAGAAATTAGAGCTATATGACTAGTGGGATCCCTATGAAATAACCTAGTCCAAACACCTTGAGATAATTCACCCACAATTTGATCTAAGGGGTGATTTTGATGAACTCTTATAGTTCTAGGAAGTGTATTAATTTGAGTTTGATCATAATTAATCTCAATCCTTTGCTCATCATCCGAATCACCTCTTGCTCCCCCTTGATTCAATCCTCACCCTTGATCATTACCCCCTAAGGTTAAATCTTGAAATTGTTGGGTAATTTTTTGATTTTCATTATTAATATCTTTATCAATAGGGGATTTTCTAGGGTATGTATTGGAAGTTTCATCAAATTGGACATTTGAAGATTCCTCAATCTTTTGAGTCCTTTTATTGTAAACTCTATACCCTACACTAGTGGATGAGTATCCAACTAGGATTCCCTCATCCGCTTTCGACTCAAACTTACCTAGGTTGTCTTTGGTATTTAAAATATAGACTTTGATTCCAAAGACCATAAAATAATGAATTGTTGGAATTATACCATTTTACAATTCAAATGGAGATTTTCCTAAAAACCTTTGAATTAATACCCTATTTTGGATATAGCAAGCGGTGTTAACCGCTTCCGCCCACAAGTAGCTAGGTAAGAAGTATGCATTAAGCATTGTCCTAGCCGCTTCTTGTAGGGCACGATTTTTTCTTTCCACAACCCCATTTTGTTGGGGTGTTCTAGGACAAGAAAACACATGCTTGTACCCTTGTTCTAAGCAAAAGGTTGAGAAATTAGAATTCTCAAATTCTCCACTATGATCACTACGAATCCGGTTGATTTTGAGTTTTCTTTCATTTTCTACTCTTTTTCTAAATCCTATGATTATTCATAGGGTTTCATCTTTATTTTTCAAGAAAAATACCCAAGTAAACCTAGAGAAATAATCTACTATTACTAGGCAATATCTACTACTAATCATAGAAGGAGTATTATGATAATCAAATTAATCCATATGTAAAAGTTCTAAAGGTAAAGCGGTACTAAGTAAATTTTTATCTTTATGTGATGTTTTTGATTGTTTCCCTTCTTGTCATGCATCACACATTTTGTCCTTGAGAAATTTGACTTTAGGCAACCCTTTGACTAACTTCATTTTTTCTATTTTGTCTATGTTATTCATGTTTATGTGTCATAGTCTCCTATGCCAAAGCCAACTTTCTTCCTCTTTTGCAATAAGACACTTAGTAGAAGCATTAGTAGCATAGGATAAATCAACATAATATATATTTGATTTCCTAAAACCTACTAACATGCAATCATTTAGAGTTTTGTGTCTTATAAAACATTTTGAGGAATCAAATTTAACATCAAAATTTGTATCACATAGTTGGCTTACACTAAATAAATTAAATTTCATATTTTTAACCAATAATACTTTATGAATGGCAAGGTTGGGGGATACCTCAATTGTTCCCTATCCTAAAATCTTAAGTTTGCCGCTATTTCCAAATGATACCTTTCCCTTGCTAGTGTGGTTGATAGTGGAGAATTTTCTCTCATCACCGGTCATGTGTTTTGAGCACCCACTATCAACGATCCACAAGCTTGGTTCTTCTACCTATATCACATGAAAAATACAATCCTTAGGTACATAAATCTTAGGACCACTAGCATCAATTAGAAATTTCTTACGAACCCAAGCCTTTCTACCCTTGCTTTTAATAATGGTTTTTCTACTAACAAGGGATGTAAATGTTACCTCCTTTTCCTTAGGTCTATATCCTATTCCGGCCTTGTTGTAAATAGCCCTTTGATTCTTAATTATCATGTTTAGGTATATAGAACCATTAGTAAATTTTTCTAAGCATGCTCTTAAGTTACCTATTTCTTTTCTCAATTCATCGTTATCATCCCTAAGAGTACATGCATCATCATCACAAGATAATTTACTACAAGAAGGTTCTACACTCTTAAGTGACTTCATCTCTACTTTTAAATCCTTAATCCTAGTTTTCGATCTATTCAATGCATTTTGAAGACATGCAATTGTCTTGTAAAGTAAATCTACCCTAGGGGAGTTGTTTACCTCATCATCATCACTTGATGATGATTCGTCGCTTGAAGAGAAAGATGAGGACTCCTCACTTGAGCTCCCGGCTTCTTCCTCCAATGCCATGAGGGCTAGATTCCGGGTGGCATGACATACTTTTTCATCGTCGGAAGAATCCTCCATGCTTATGGTATCCCATGTTTGTGCCACCATTGCCTCCTTCTTCTTATTCTCCTTCTTTTCCTTCTTTTTCTTTTCCTTCTCCTCCTTCTTCTTTAGTTCCAGGCAATTTGGCTTTATATGCCCTTTCTTATTGCAACCAAAGCAAGTTACTTTAGGTATAGAATTTGAACTATTTGAAGACATACCTCTTGAGGATTGGAACATCATCCTCACATCTTTCTTGGTGAGTTTCCTTGACTTCCCACCAAATTTCTTGACATAATGAGCCACCTCTCTTGCCGATAGCTCATCTTCACTACTTGATGAGTCTTCCTCGGATTCGGATGAGGATGACACTTCTTTCTTCTCCTTATTCTTTTTGTCCTTCTTTCCTACAAAAAGAGCTATACCCTTCTCTTTGGATGAAGTATTAGCTTGTTCATGTAATTGAAATTCACAAAATATCTCATCTAACTTAACCAAAGAGAGATCCCTAGAGACCTTATAGGCATCTACCATTGAAGCCCATAAGGTTGTTCTAGGGAAGGCTTGGAGCACATACCTTACGAGGTCTCGGTTGTCGACCTTCTCACCTATTACATGTAGTCCATTGACTACTTCTTTGAAGCGACCATGCATTTGGCTCACGGTCTCATTTGTCTTCATGGAGAAGCTTTGAAGTTGGCCAATTAGGAGATCCCTCTTGGCCCTTCTTGTTTCCTTGGATCCTTCGTTGAGCTCTATCAACTTCTCCCAAAGCTCCTTTGCCGATTCAAATGGCCCCACCTTGCTTAATTGCTCTTTTGATAAACCACATTGAAGTGTGGTTGTTGCCTTGGCGTTGGCTTGAGCCTTCTTGGCCATGTCTCTCGTCCAATCCTTCGTCGGTATGGGTGCTCCGTGTTCATCGATCAGCTTCTCGAAACCATCTACAACACAAAACCAATTTTCAATATCATTCATTAAATAATACTCCATCCTACCTTTCCAATAGCCAAAGTCATTGCCGTCGAAGAACTGAGGCCTCGCTGTGTTATACCCCTCTTGGAAAGCCATTTTTGTTCCGGTTGATTGTAAGATGTTCCGATGTGATCTGCGCTCTGATACCACTTGTTGGTGATCAATTTGAAGCTAGAGGGGGGAGGTGAATAGCTTGTTTTTCGTTTCTACAAAAAGATTAGCAGAAGAACAACAAAAATAATAATAACACAAATGAAAAACAATGCTAACACGATTCTTTTACGTGGTTCGGAGATAGTGCTCCTACTCCACGGTGATCCTTGAGGTGGATCAACCCTAATCAAATCACTATGAAGCTTTCCTTTACAACAATCCTCCTCTTCTTACAAAGAATAAAACTTGAGCTTAGAGAGAGGAGGAGGGGATTTAAAATCACTAGAAAGCTTGAAAACTCGTGGAGGCTTGAGAGTATTATCATAGAATAAGGATTAACCCCAAAAACCTCCACCAACCCTCTTTTTATAGAGAGAAGGCTGATTTTCCCATTGGAGCACCATCAGTCGACTGATGCACAACATCAGTTGACAGTCGACACGGTTAACGACTTCTGAATAGCCGGATTCACGAGATTCAGAGTCATTTCCTCCAACGACACTCTCATTAGTCGACTGATCCCTCCATCAGTCGACTGATGGAGTGATCAGTCGAGTGATCACAGGCCACACTCGAGTAAGACTCCACTCTGTGCCCGTATTTAACTTGATCAGTCGACTGCCACTATTGGCAGTCGACTGATCGCAACATAAGTCGACTGCCACGACCAAAGCAGTCGACTGATGGTCAGGGTTTTATCCTGACTCAGTCGAGCACTTAACCAGTTGACTGATACATAGTATCAATCGACTGATACTCATCAAGTATGAGTAATTCATACTTGATTTCACCCCCTAGACCTAGACTTAACCTTCTAGCTCTTCCTTAAGCCTTGCGCCTACAAGATTTCTCCGAGTCCGTGACTTATTCATCGTTTGCGCTTTGCTTCCAAGAGCTTCCTTCGGTTTTGTCTTGTCTTGGGTTTTCCTTTGCCAAATCGTGCTTGGACTTTACACCACCAAGTCTACATGCTTGGACTTGCGCTGCCAAGACTTGCCTTTGGACTTCCTTTTCCAATGTCCGTTTGGACTTAATGCCGCCAAGACAACATGCTTGGTCTTATGCTGCCAAACCTTTACCTTGAACTTCTCTTGCCAAGATCATACTTGGACTTTGCCTTTACCAAGTCTTCATACTTGGATTTCCCTATCACTTGAACATTGTAACAATTAGATCACAAATTGTTGCCTAACTTAGATAATTATCCAAACATCAAAACATATAAATGCTTGGGGCATTGTTGCACCAACAAGATAGATATAATATGCTTTCTACTCGTAAACTCACTACTACTAGGTACCTTGATGAAGATTTGCTAGATTCCTTTCGGTTGTTGGGTGACGTTCAAGCCCTATTTGCAAAAATGTGATGGGAAGAGAAAATGGGAATAAGACACCCCACCTACCCTAGGATAGTTCTAGAATTTTTGAGTTCCTTAGAGGCAGAAATTTTAGCGGGTAAAGAGTGCGAGGAGGGTAGGATAACTTTTAGGATATTTAGCATTGAGCATGAATGGACCCTCTACCAATGGAATTCATGCTTTGGCTTGCCGAATGAGGGAGAGAGAAGAACCCCTATGGGGTTTAACTCTCGAATATTTTGGATCGAGTTGACAGGGGAGCATTCTTATGACCCTTCTAGGGCCAAAGCATTGCGCCTCCAAAACCTCGTTTTCCCATACCTCCACCGCATCATGGCCAGTACTATATTTGGTCGTGGGGAGAGTGATGGTGTAGTAAGAGCTAGCAATCTATTTTACCTCTAGGACATGCTACAAGAAAGGAGTAGTATCAATGTAGGGTCCCACATCATCAGACACTTAGTGAAGATGGGCAAAGTAGCGAGAGGAGAAATTAATGTGGGAGGCCTACTTACTCACATTTTCCATAGGATGAGGTACAATTACACTGCATTAGAGAGTATAGAAGGGAGCCCTAGGATCGACCTAGGAGTGTATGGCGATGAAGATGATTGTAAGAGAGGGACACTCCTTATGCTTTGTAAGGAAAAACCTGACGACCCTAAGGCTCCCCAACCTTGATCGTACCACCATCACCACACGCGTCAACTTGTGCTTGGACCTGATAGTGGAGTCCTTGCCACACGAGGGACCATCCACATTGGCACCCATCTCTCCCCCTTTACATCACTATCCCTCCAGTCCACACATACATAGGAGCCCACCTAGTCCACGTTGACATGAGCCTACACCGACACCACCACCTTTTTCTACTTTTGAGTAGGATGCAGGTACATCGGCCTATGATTTCTCGGAGTTCCGATTGCACCTCGATGATATATACGCCGAGCAGTAGACACAAAGGCAGCAATGGGAGGAGAAGAGCGCCTATATGCAGGCAGAGTTCCTGGACTTCTGGGAGCACTTCCAGTGGGCTAAGGAGTTCTACGACAAGGCCCGTATATACTTCTCGGAGGAGGCTGCTCATCGCCAGGATGAGGCATGCCCAACAAGCAGAGTGGGCTATGGAGGAGGAGCATCGAGTAGTCGTTGCATCCACCAACTCTCATATCGACCACATGTACATGTGGCATCAGCGGCTCAGTAGCAAGTTCTCCCAGGATCCCGAGATGCCGAGGCTTCCAGACTTTCCACCTCGTCCACCATACTAGAGGTATACTTTCATTTAAGTCTGGGGGGGATCCCAAATTTTATTTTGTTTCTAGCAGTAGTTTCTTTCCTGACAATTGCATCATTGTTGGCATTTATTTGTTCGTCCATAGGAGGTTGAGTTTCTTTCAGCACTTAGTTTTTTCTATCTATAAAGCTGCCTCATTAGTATTTTTTAGAGTTTTCTTCATGAGTTGTTTCCATAAGTAGTGTAACTTTATTTATCTCATGGTATTTTATTTTATTTGCTTTGAATGAATATTCTAGAGTTACACTGGTTTGCTTCTATTTTTACACCTATACATGTCGAGCATTCTGAAAGGGAGAGTCTAATACATACCTAGTTATGATTCATCTCAGTACTTTGGAATCCACAGGTGACCCTAAGACTAGCATTTTAGTTACTGAAGATGCTCGGATTGTGTAAGCCCATTCAAAAAAATCAAAATCCCAATGAGCCGAAAAATAAAAGAGAGAAAGGAAAAGAAAAGGGAAAAAAAAGAGAGAAAAAAAATAAGAGAGAGATTATGAGGGATAAAAAAATAGTTGTCGTGGGTGGAAATGGCTAGGTGCCCCTTTGAGACCGAGTTAGGTTACTGGGGAAACACCTACCAATTTCTCTCAATACCGAGCACGCCTTTGAGACATTGTGCTAGATCTATGGAATGACCCTCGCTTTGGGCAGGAAAGGGCCTAAGAGCCGGAGACCTTAGCAAAGCTATAGGATGACGACTTAACTCACCATGGAACGAGTATCTCCTAAGAATGATTCGCTTAGCACAAGCACAAGGAGCTAATTTAGTGAATTTATAGAATATATTTATTTTTCTTTGATTACAAATACCACTTGATAAATGTAGTTAACATGCTATGTATGGAACAATATCCTTTTAAAATTTCATGGCACTGAGGTTTGCTTGAGGACAAGCAAAGATTTAAGTCTGGGGGAAGTAATGTGAGCAAAATATATAGGGTTTTAGGAGTAGTTTTCTCTCATATCTCATGATATTTTATGTTAGTTTCATGCATATGTTACTTTGTTTTGCATCTATTTTCTATTTTCTGGTTCGGAAAACTACTCTTTGTACTTTTGCATGCAGGACAACATTTCGTGGGAAAAAGGCGCACTTTCGGAGCAAAAGAAGGGCATTTTGTAGCTAGATGCAGAATGGGACATGGCCAGGGCATGTGGCTACACACGGTCGTGTCCAAGGGGAAAAATCGGCCACCCCAGTGCCACACACGACCTGCTCATGTGGAAACACATGACCATGTGCACCACACATGGCCTGGTCATGTGGAAACACACGGTCGTGTGGCGCTGCGCCATTCCGACACGAGTCGATTATTTTCCAGATTTTGCAGCGATCCGTCATGATGTCTATATTAAGGAAGCTCCATCCCAAACCCTGGGATCACGAGGGAACTATCCTAGGGCTCCCAAACCCTAGGGAGGAGGGACGAAGACTGGGATGGTACACCGAAGCCCAAAAAAGCTTCGGGAACTAACAACGGGGAGGAAGAACACCGCAGGAGATCCAAGTTCTGCACTTCAACGTCGGAGAGAAGGCCACATCGGCATTGTAACCTATTTTTCAAGCATTTTATTTCTTATATATTCGAACATGAACATGCCTTGTGATTCTCCTCTTCTATATATGGAGTAGTTCCTTCAATTCTAGGATTTGGCAATAGCTTGTATACGCATGAAATGTTGTTTCAAATTGAATTCTATTTTTGAGTTTGAATTTGCAATTGGAAATTATTTATACCAATATCTATGCGTATTTGATTTTCTACCTGTTGTGCCTAGGTGATACGAGGCGTGACAGTCCTCGTATCTAAGATTTAAGGGATTTATACAAGGAACCTAGGGGTAAACCTGATCTCCTATAACCGTGGGTAGAAGGATACGATGTAACTGGAAAAAGTTCGTCGTAGGGATTGATTTGGCATCCTTGTTTTGCCTATCCCATCCTTGTAAGGTAGAGATAGCTCCCGATAGATGCGGTGGCTCATCGGGAGAGTGTATGATGCCCTTCCACAAAACCATAGTTAGACGTTTAGACAACACCCAGTTGATAGCATGTTTTGCGACACAAGCAAAATCGAAGTCCTAGAATCCCTTTTAAAGATATCGGCATGCTCCTTTCTTCCTCCGTGTGACACCATACTAGATTTTAGTCCATCGACAACCCTCGCAATTGAAACCTTTAGATTTTACTTCCGAACAATTTCACCCACTGAACAAATCGATACTTGAATCTCAGTCCCTATGGGATCGATAATCTTTTATTACTTGACGACATCCATGTACTTGCGGGCGTTGAGCGCGAGCGCACACTTTGAGTCCTCGACCGTCTCTGTCGCGAGATTTGAGGTCACATTCGCGTGCATCAAGAGCACTTTGGAAGCTTGGAGATGATGAAAAATGGTGAAGAAAACTCCTTCTTTTATAGCCTTTGAGAACCCTAAACGTTGAGCTCAATCCTTATCACCGTTGGCCACCTCACTCTAAGATAAGGGAATGAGGTTTGACTCTCCTCAAGGTTGGAATTTTAATATCAGTCGACTGCTCAACCATAGAAGTCGACTGATGGAGGTAGCAGTCGACTGATACAAGCCATCAATCGACTGTTGCTAGGGTTTCTAGCTGCAATGAAAAGTTAGCTCGAGAATACAAGTAATACAAGTGATTTTGATGGTCACTTACCATCCGATCACAACATAGACCTTCCATGGGATGTCTTAGTCGAATTGTCACCTAAGGATGTCCACGTACCAAGGACTCGACCTTACTTACACTTAGTCACACGAGATTACCTCAAGCTTTACCTTTGTAGATTTTGCTTCCGGTCTCCACCTGATTACTTCGGTTCCCTCCGATGTCCTCCCGGTGTCGCCCGACCACCACGGTTTCTCAAAACAAGAACCTCCGGGTGCCTCCGACCTTGATCTTAGCTTATCATTCTTGCACCCTTCATTTAGCTCATGAGATAACAATATGAGCTTAACTTTGCGTCTTTGCTATAATCAAAACTTAGGTTCGATTCTGGTGCCTACTACACCAACAATCTCTCCCTTTTTGATCAATGACAAACCAACACAATGTTAAGGAAATACATTATGTGAATTGAATATCATGAAGCATGAATACAAAATATGAAAGCGTATACTTAACTTAATAAGTTAAGTAGGAGTATTAAAAAACTCTTTTTCAAGTCCTCCCCTTGAGGTAACCTCCCCCGTGACCGAGGGTGAGTACTTGAAAAAGGGTCTTAACCCTCTTTTTTGATGTTTGCTACTTAAGAAGAGTTTAAGTAATCGAAATTACTTAACAGTAGCCTTAGTGTTTAGAATAAGTTCAAGTTAAGTAATCAAAAACTATTTTTTGATTTCTTAACCTTGGCCTTTCTCCCCTTTTTCAATTAAGAAGGTTTAACCATAAAGGTTAAGTTTTTTGTTTAAAAAAATTAAGTTAAGTAAACATTTACTTAACTCGGGACATTAAAAGATACATATATGTGTATTAAGTTAAGTTATAAAAAAATTGATCCCTTAACTTTGCCCTTTTATCCTCCTTTTGGCGGCCAGGGTGGGGGGGGGGGGGGTGGGGTCGGGGTTTGAAAAACATATTTTTTGAATTTTGTCGTAAATTGAGTTTTAAGTCAAATCATGTTCCAAATAAATTTTGAAAATAGTAGTTTAAACATAAGCTCATCTACTTGGATGTTCAACTCTATTTGACTTGATTAATATGGAATAATCAACAAGTCCATATTAGAGTTGGTTAATTTATGTAATTATACTCCGTGGTTCATGTCGATGCACTATATCTACATCTGGAACTAGAAGTAAGGTCCTAACATCTCACACCCATCTACGTGGCTAAGTACACAAACACAATAGTCCTATGTGTTGTGAGATGTGTTGGCTCCTTAACTCTATAGGTGCATGAATTCTAGGGTAAGCCCTAAGTTAGTTTCATTTTGCATGAAAAGTAAATAATAGAGTATAGCTAAAATATATGTTTAAGTCCTACTCTATTATGCACATGCCTAATTTACGTCTTAGTAGACTAAATTGGGCTTCGGGTAGAGGTTTGGTAAAAAAGTCTGCTAGGTTCGATTTCGACTCCACGTATTCAATTTGTATGGTTCCGTTAGCTACATGTTCTTGAATAAAGTGGTGTTTGACCTCTATATGCTTGGTCCTAGAATGGCATATGGGATTCTTGGTCAAGTGAATTGAACTAATGTTATCTATGTGAATTTTAGTTTTGTTGAAGTTTAACTTAAAGTCTTGGAGAGTCTGCTTCATCCAGAGTAGTTGAGCTACACACTCACCCATTGCGACGTATTCGGCTTCTGTGGTAGGTAAGGCAACAAAGTATTGCTTCCTACTACACCAACTCACTAGACTCGAGCCAAGAAGTTGAAAACAAGTACTTCTGCTCTTTCTATCATGTTTTCTACCAGTATAATTTGAGTCAAAGAAGTCGATTAGTTCGAACTCTGTAGATCTAGGGTACCAAATACCTACGCTTAGCGTGCCCTTTAGATATTTAAGGATACACTAAACTAATGTTAGGTGCGACTCCTTGGCATATGTTTGGAACCTTGCACACATACTTACTGCAAATAATATATCGGGTCGACTCGCAATTAAGTAAAGGAGACTCCCTATCGTGCTCCTATAGTATTTTAGGTCAATTGGTTTTCCTTCTACATCTTCTCCTATATTAACGTTTGTTGCCATAGGTGTATTTTACAAAAAGGGTCGGGTCGACTAAGCCTTGGCTAAACCCTTTAGACTTTAGGTATACTGAAAGCCTCTCATACCACGCTCTAGGAGCTTGTTTTAGTCCATATAAGACTTTGTTAAGTTTAAAGACATGGTTGGGTTTGTCTAGGCTTTTGAATCCTAGGGGTTGGCTAACATACACCTTTTCCTTAATAATTCCATTCTAAAATGCTGACTTAATAGTCATTTGAAATAATTTAAATCCTCGATGTGCAACGTATGCTAATAATATTAGGATGGATTCTAATCTATCTACGGGAGCATAGGTCTCATCATAATCTAACCCTTCTACTTGACTAAATCCTTTCACGACTAACCTTGCTTTGTTTCTAACTACTTCACCTTTGTCATCGAGTTTTTTTCGGAAGGCCCACTTTGTTCCAATAATTGATTTATCTTTAGGTGGTGGTACTAATTCCCAAACTTTGTTCCTAGTGAAATGAGTGATGCATGCGAACACGACCTCAAATCTCACGCTGGAGACCGTCGAGGACTCGAAGCGTGCACTCGCGCTCAACGCTCGCAAGTGCATGGGTGTTGTCAAGTAATAAAGATGTATCGAACCCACAAGAACTGAGATTCGAGTATCGATCTATTTGGTGGATATTATTGTTCGGAAATCGATTCTAATGGTTGCAGTTCAAAGGTTTGTCGGCAGTCCTAACTCTAGGATGGTGTCACACAGAGGAAGAGAAGGGACGCCACGAGTCTTTGGATGGATTCTAGGATTTTGGTTTTGTTTGTGTGTCGCAGAACACATTGTCAATTAGGTTTTGTCTAGGTTTCTAGCTATGGTTTTGTGGAAAGGACATCATACACTCCCTCGATGAGCCTTCGCATCTATCGAAAGCTACCTCTGCTATACCAGGTCAACCCCAAGCTTTAGGACGGGATAGTCGGTATGAGGATGTCGAATCGATCCCTGTGACGAGTGAAAAATGGGGTGCATTTCCTACTCTATCGCATCCTTCTACCTACAATTACAAGCGATGAGGACAACCCCTGGGTTCCTCTTTAAATTCCCCTAAGTCTTTGATACGAGGGGTGACTACGAGGGCTATCAACCCTCATATCGGCTTAGCACAATGACTAGAAAACCAAACAATAGTTATAGATCTTAACCAAACACCAATTACAAATATAGATTCAAGAACGAAAAGTTATTTGAACCAACATGTTCTAACTCAACACAAACGACTCCATAGTCCTAGAATCATAGAATATACTCCATGAATGCGAGAAAAGAATCACAAGGCATTGTCGAATTCATATATACAAGATAAAGTATGGAAATAATATAGATTACAATGGGTTGAGGCTCTTCTCTCTGGAGTTGAGGTGAAGAACTTGAATCTCGAGCGGTTTCCTTCCTCCCCATTGCGAGTTTCCGAAGCTTTTTAGGGCTTCATAGTGTTATCCCGGCCATCGTGCCTCCCCCTAGGGTTTGGGAGGGGTGATGCGACGGGGAAAATTTGTTCACTCCTTTTTCAATGCAGTGAAGCACTGAGGGAGATCTCAGAGGGTTCTCAGAGGCCGCAATCAGTAGAGAGTTAGAAGATGAAGTGGATGAAACGCAAAAACCAGCACCAGTAATCGAAACTCAGACACAAGATGTAACGTGGTTCGGAATAAGGATTCCTACTCCACGGAGGTGAGCTTTCTCACCGGGGGCAGTGGCCAAGAACTTTCACTATGAAGGTCCTCCTTTACAGAAAAGAAATTTCCGGAGGTGGAGGTAAAGAACCTCTTACAATGATATCACCAGATGAGAAAAACACAAAAGATGTAACAACAACAAATCACTACCCTTCTTCTCCGGCGAGATGGTTGTCCCTCTCTCTTCCTCTGGCGTCTTCTTCCCTCTTGCTGGGTTGGAATAATTGTGGATCCCCTTCTTCTCTTTGCTCCCTCCCTTTTATCCTCCTTTCTTCCCCATCGTAATGTCGTGGGTCGCTCCATCGTGGCCACCACCTCCACCGAGAATAATTACATATGATATGAGGAACGGCTCTCGGAATATTGTGTGGGGGCCTCCCTAGCCATTGCATAACGCCTCTTCCTATATTTTTCAGATAACTGGGTTAGACTGTCTCCCTCAACCATCCACTTTAGGTGAAGCTAACATAGGTCTATGGCTCACAGGTGACCTAGCCCTAGGGCTCCTCATCAACCCGAACCAATTCATCTTTTTCCTGTGCCAAACTTCCTTCGGATCGATCAGGTTGAGCCGACCCCTTAGTGAAGTGCCTTCCGTCTCTTCTTTGCCATGCCAATTGCTTCTGCTAACTCTCCCGTGCCTATTACTTCTGCTAATTCTCCTGTGCCAATTGCTTATGCTAATTCTCCCGTGCCAATTGCTTATGCTAACTCTCCCGTGCCAATTGCTTATTCTATTCGCGTCCGAATCATTCTTCCTTTTCCCTTCGCCAAGCCGAATATTTTGGATCGGATCCGGCGTTACACGTTAACCCTTTTATCTGGATTTATATGAAAAAGTTGCCAGTAGTATCATTAGTCAACCCCGAAAAATAGTCAAGCGAAGTTATAAGCTTGACTTTCCAAATGTATATATAAAGTTTCTGCCCTATTCTTTATTTCTTAACTTGAATTTGCTCCTTCCCTTATAGCTCCCCTATGTATACCCGAGGCGGCCCGACGGGCCCATGGGCCCCGCTTCTCCTTCTCCTTTTGCGCAGTCGAATCGTCATTAAAAACCCTATATAAACCCCCGCCTCCTCCTTTTAGGTATCATTTTAGTGTGTTTAACAATCCAGTCTATTCTTCTTCTTCCGTGATCTTCACCGACGGCGTTTCGGCGACTCAGTCCTTCTTTTCCCACACGATTCTTCCTTAACCTCTGAGTAAGTGCTCTGCTTTGTTCACACCCATGGCTCCTAGGCCCATCCCTTCAACCGCCTAGTATGAACATACCATAACTCAGTTAGATTGCAACCATTATTTCTTTACTATTAAGAACGACTCCATAGACCCTTCCATAAAGTGTTGTTTCACTACTAAACTACATCGGCCTAATAATCCTCCTCCCGGTTCGACGTGTTTTTTCTCTGAACAATTTCGTAATGGTCTATGTCAACCAGCGCCTTCTAGTTACCTAGATATCCTACATTTTTACAAACTTCCTTTAAACCAATTCACCCCTAATTCCTTCCGCATCTTATCAGGAGCTTCCATGGTGTTTCGACACCTAAACCTTCCCCGACCCACAAATATTCCTTTGCTTTTCCAATTGAAATCTTCCAAGGCAGGTCTCTTCTATTTATCTAGCCGTTCAGATTGCCAATTTTTAGTGAACCTGCCTACCTCCCACAAGGGATGGGAAGAATTCTACTTTTTTGCACAGCTTCCAGAATCTCTACCCTATTCTGATACTTGGAAGGTAGATCTTCCCGAATTGCCTCCTTTCCGGGAAATGAGGACCAAATGCCCCTTCTAGGAGGTTTATAGAGTATTAGGAGAGTTACATTACTGCTCAAACCACCTGATAGAAATTCCCCTTTTGAGCCACATTGGATTGTCTCCTCTACCTTTGACGACCTTGGTTGCTGTAGGTAGGGTGATACTTACCCTGCAATATGATTTCCTTTCTATATTATTCATCTTTCTTACCAGTATACTTTGCAGATACTCTAATGTAGAAGGCTTTGGTGGAAGGAGAGGCAATTGAGGCTGCCAAAAAGAAGAAACCCTCGACTAAAAGAGGTAAATCAATAGTCGTGCCGTCCTCCCCTCGGAAAAAACTGTGGCTCGTTAAGAAAGGAGCCTCAAGTTCATAGGCTCTTCTCCCATCATCTTTCGACCAGCCAGAGTCTCAATCCCTAGCCATTTATGAGCCAAGAAGAGGAGGTGATACTTCTCCTGTCCCTTCTCCATCTCCTCAAGGAGGGGATTCTCCCTCCCATTTTCTTCATTCCTCCCCATCTGCACAAAATTCACCCCCACCTTCTCATACGGAGTTCCTCCAAGCTCCTATACCTTCTGACTCAGGAGCTGCTCCTCCCCCCCTTCATCGTATCAGACCCCCATCTTCCTCTGAAGGGGAGGATCCTTCCCTGCCTGTTCCTCCGAGGGCCACGTTGGGATCCCTACTGAAGATTCGGCACCCCTCGGAGGTTAAATTTTTCAATCAGTCGGGTGTACAAGGCCCCTGCGAGCAAGTGAGCAAGCTGTTGGAGGAGGTATCTCTTATCCCTTTCTTATCTCTAACATACATCTTTATACATCGGCATATACTAACATTGATTTCCTTCTTCTAGGCATCATCCCAACACCACAACATGGTGGTCCAGCTGGCTCGGTTCCAATCCAGCATGGAGACTCGCCACTTCACCGTCGTAACGCAACAAAAAGAGCTCGTTCGGCGATTAAGCGAGCAAGAGGCCAAGGATGCGGATCTAAGAGGCCAGTGTGAAGATGCAATGATGCAATTGGCCCTGGTCCGCAGCGAGAAGGAAGAGCTGCAGCGAAAAAACGAAGAACTGGAACAGCGCCTCTTCTTACAATCCAGCGAGCTGCAACAGGTTGACGTCCTAACTCGGGAACAAAAGGAGTATAAGGGGTATCTTGGGGACGCCATGATCAAGGATGCTGACTCCTCGGCTACTATTATAAAGCTTCAACAAGAATGCCACCAGCTTAATCTGGAGCGTCAAGCTTGGGAAGTTACCAGGAAATCCTGTATAGAGAAGTGTCAGGAGCTTTCCTTCATGGTGGTGGCTCTTCCCCAAACCCTATCGTCGGTAGCTCGGCAGCAGTCTACCCTCCACTAGGAATATTTTGAAGCTCTTTCAGCCTTAGGACAGCAAGCTATAAAGGCAGCCACCGAAAGAGATGCTTTGGCGGCTAAATTGGCGGAAAGTCAAGCTTAGGTGGTTCAATATCAAGACTAACTGAAGGAGCAAGAAGCCGACCTCAAAGGACGCTATGTCAAGAAGGGGGTGGATTTATTTATATTAGGTTTTGAGGGGTCCTCAACTCAAAATGTTGAACAAGAATACCCGCCTCCTGGCACAGACACTAGCTATTTAGATCCCACGGAGGCGCTAGCTAAGTGTCTGCCCGAACTCTTTGAGTTGTAATTTCTACTATTTATAGGGGATCGGTATGGCCGGCTAGAGGGGGGTGAATAGCCCTCGTACGTTGGACGTCGTAAATTGTTCGTCTACAAAAGATTAGCGCAAGCGGAATATACAAATACAAAGTAAAAGACAAACAATAAAACAAACGCTAACACGATGGTATAACGTGGTTCACGGCTACGCCGCTAATCCACGGTCCGATTCGTCCACGGTGAATCACTCCGCCAAAACCAATCACTATCGGTCTCTCCTTTGCACAAAGCTAGGTGGAGGTAACCTTTACAACCAAGATCACTCTTCTTACAATAGGATTGAAGTAAAGACAAGTAAGAAGAGTTTAGAGCTTGTGGGGCACTAGGAAGATCGTTTGGAGTATGAGCATTAGCCTCTCAAAGGCTTGCACCCTCTCATTTTATAGAGAGGGCTAACTTCTTCCCGTTTGCCGCCATCGATCATTGCGCCCTCGTGATCATTGCCCGTCCTAGCGGCCTCGAACACGTCGGATCCCGACCGTTGTAGTCAGCGGAACTCTTGGCGATCGGTGATGAACCTCATCGATCATTGCTACCCTCGTCGGCGCGCCCGATCGGCTACGAGCGGTTAATGGCGAAACCCCATTTACCCGATCATTGCGCCTTGGCGATCGTGATAATCTGGCGATCGGCCGCCACGTATGGCGATCGGCGCTGGCCTAATCCGATCGATCGTATACGGTCGAACTCACTCGACTTAGTCCATGACATGATCCCATCGACACTTGGCGGATGGCCAAGTTTCACCTAAGAGCTACCCTTCCCCGGGTTACAATCGCTCACTCTCATTTCTCGGAGTCCCTCGCCTTCGAAGTTCTCTTCGTTCTCGGCCACGTCCCTCGGCAGCATCAGGCGCACGGCTCTGCAATGCTCCTTCGCGTCTCTTGCCTCGAAGTCTACTTCCTCCGGCTTCACTCCAAGCTTCTCGTCCGGCGGTCCCTCGGATGCTCCAAGCGCACGGCTTCCGCAAAGCTATCCTTCACCGACTCAAGGCACGAGTCATGAGATTTGAAACTCGCCACGGCTCCATGTGCAAATTACTAAGTCCTGCACGACTTCAACGCACATATCACATCAACATATCAAACTAACTTAAACCCTTTGCCACACCATCAAAACCATATTACGGCAAGAGATTGCCCTAACAATCTCCCGCTTTTTGATGTGTGACAATCCGTTTAAGTTAGGTAAAAACATTTGATATAAATTCTAAGGTAAGAAAGCATGTAAAGATAAACATGATATAACAACATGCAATTCCCCCTTAATCCATGAAACTCTCTATGCAAATTTTCTCCCCTTATCATATATTTCTCCCCCTACAATATATTTCTCCCCCTAAAATAATTAACTTAAACATAATTATTTCTCCCCCTTTGACACCATCAAAAAGATTAACACTAAGTTATAAGCTCATGGCATCAAGTAAAATGGAGGAAAAATATGACAAGTTGATTTAAAAATTGGGTACCACTTGTTGATGGCATCAAGTATAGGTGGCATCAAGTATATTTCTACCACTTGTTGTAGGTTTACAAACTGAATTCGGCCTCCAATGTTCTGATTTACAGGCCACCAGTCGACTGCTATCAGTATGGCAGTCGACTGGCACAAAGGAATCCAAATTTCTGATTTTCTGGACGAATTTCAGAAATGCATTATAAATTCCAGAAAATTTGAAAAATCATGAAATTTGGGGAATATATTTCTATTAAGTATATCTATCAAGGAAAAATAGTTTTTCATGAAAACTCATTATATTTTCTTGTTTTTGCCAAAAATCCAAAAGTTCTAAAAACCACTAGGTTTTTGATCATTCTAGTATCAAGTTAGCTACCTAGTTTTGCATCCAATTGTTTCAAAACATGAATACATGTATTTTAGGGTAAGAAATTGTTTTGAAAACATATGAAATATCCAACCATGATCTTTGGGCAATATGTCTATGAATTAAACATAAGCCTTCCCCATGATTGGTCTATTATTGCTATTTTGATACTTTAAATGACCATCTAAATGCCATAGGCATTAGTGGACATTTGTATCATCCTAATATCTCACCCATGCTAAGTTTGCAATCAAGTTAGCCTATAGTGAGTGTGAGATGCATCCTAGGGGGTATTTGTATATACTTAACCCATATATTCATGCAATTCTATCATGGTTAAGTATCAACCTAACATTCTACATGATCATAATGACATATATGAATTAATTCTACATTATGATCATGAAATACATGTTTTCATCAATTTATAACCATGCATTAGGTAATATGTGATGATAATAAACAAATTATCACCTAAAGCATGATTTAACCCTATTTCTCATGATAACATGCCAAATATCAAAATCATAAATCATGATTTAAAACATACATAGGAATTACATCAATCATCATGATTTAAGCATTATTACCTATTTATGGGCATGTTATCATCACCCAACACTATCTAAAAAATGTTGTCCCGTCATCCTAAGTCAACCAAAATATGATATAGGTCAAGTTCATATGGTTGACTACCCTAGGGTTATTCTAACCCTTAAGGATGGATTTTGGAACCCAAAATAGATTCTTTCCTATTGGGTTCACTAAATATTCCTTGGGGATCCATTTTCTAGCTATTGCTTTCTTTTTATCTTGTCCCCTAGCTATTAGGCATTTATAGGCCTTTTCATTTTTCTTTTCTTTGTATCCTAGGCCTTTCTTGTTGAAACTAGCTCTTTGGCTCCCTAAGATCATGTTCAATGTGTTGGAGCCAATTGTGAATTTTTCTAGGGCTTTTGTTAAATAATCTACCTTTTCCCTTAAAGCCCTATTTTCCTCTATGCATGCATCATTAACATCCAAAGGCATATAATCATGTGAGCATGCATCATCTAAGCTAGAAGAAATATTATCATTTAAGCATGCCTTTTCTAATTTTTGTTGTAGGTCCTTAATTTGATCTAGCATGCTTTTGTTTTTCTTCTTAGCTCTAAATAAATCTCTAATTAAGCTAGAAACCATGGAAACTATTTTCTTAGGGGTTAGATTTGTTACCATAGTTTCCATGTCCTCTTCTTCTTCGGATGAGGAGGATGTGGAGGCTCCCCCTTCACTTGAGCTTTCCCCACTTGAGCTTGATCTTTCATTTTCGGAGGAAGAGCAATCCAAGTCATCAAAGGCCATCAAGGCCAAATTGGTGACAAAAGCATTCTCCTCATCCGATGATGAGGAGGAGGATGAGGATGGATCATCCCAAGTCCTTGCCTTGAGAGCCTTAGCCTTTCCCTTCTCCTTTGTTTTCTTCTCCTCTTCCTTCTTTTTCTTGCTCCCCTTTTTCTTCTTCTTTTCTTCTTTCTTTTTCCTTTCTTCCTTGCTCTTGTTTAGGAGAGGACAATTGTCCCTTATGTGCCCTTCTCCTTGGCAATTGTAGCATATGACCTTCCCCCTTGGTCTTCTATTCCTATCATTAGATTTATCAAATCTAAAATTCTTAAATGCTCGTCTTACCCTCCTTACCATGTAGGCTTCTTCGGTGCTATCCATGGAGGAGGAGGAAGATGCTTCGTCATCGGAGGAGGAGGTGATTTCCATCTTCTTCTTCCCCTTACTTGCCAATAATGCTACTCCTCTTGAGGGTTGAATTTTAGGCTCCTCTTGTATTCCCTCAAGCCTAGTTTCGTGGAGTTCCATTGTTGAGAAGAACTCCTCCAAGGTGCTCACTTCTAAATTCTTTGAGATATAGAATGAGTCCACCATGGAGCTCCACTTTGAGGATCGGGGAAAGGCATCTATGGCCTTCATTACCATATCCCGGTTTGATAGCTTCTCACCTACACTTGTTAGTCCATTTAAAATTTCTTTGAATCTAGAATGCAAAGAAATTACCTTTTCTCCCTTTTCTAATTTGATGTTGGATAGTTGGGAGCGGAGGAGGTCTCTCCTTGCTAGCTTTGCCTCGGATGTGCCTTCATGAAGCTCAATTAGCTTCTCCCACATCTCCTTGGCGCTTAGGCATTCTCCTATTCGGTTGATTTCTTGTTGGGGGAGCACATTGAAGAGATGATGTTTGGCTTTTGAATTTGCAAGGTGCTCTTCCCTTTGCCTTTTGGTCCACCTAGATTTCTCTATTGGCTTCCCCTCTTCATCCCTAGGCAAAACGAAACCGGATTCCATTGTAATCATTATATCGAAATCCGTTTCGAAAAATACCTCCATTCGCTTCTTCCACCAAGCGAATTCTCCTTCAAACTTCGGAGGATGGATGTTGGAGCCGGCCATTTTTGATGTAGGGCTTGTTGCGGCGGTTAGTCCGGTGACAAGCAACCTCGGCTCTGATACCACTTGTAGGGGATCGGTATGGCCGGCTAGAGGGGGGTGAATAGCCCTCGTACGTTGGACGTCGTAAATTGTTCGTCTACAAAAGATTAGCGCAAGAGGAATATACAAATACAAAGCAAAAGACAAATAATAAAACAAACGCTAACATGATGGTATAACGTGGTTCACGGCTACGCCGCTAATCCACGGTCCGATTCGTCCACGGTGAATCACTCCGCCAAAACCAATCACTATCGGTCTCTCCTTTGCACAAAGCTAGGTGGAGGTAACCTTTACAACCAAGATCACTCTTCTTACAATAGGATTGAAGTAAAGACAAGTAAGAAGAGTTTAGAGCTTGTGGGGCACTAGGAAGATCGTTTGGAGTATGAGCATTAGCCTCTCAAAGGCTTACACCCTCTCTTTTTATAGAGAGGGCTAACTTCTTCCCGTTTGCCGCCATCACGATCGCCCTCGGCCGATCATTGCACTACGGCCTCCGAACACGTCGGATCCCGACCGTGTAGTCCAACGGAATTCTTGGCGATCGGTGATGAACCTCATCACGATCACGCCTCCGTATCGATCGCCTACCGCTACGAGCTTCTGGTCGAAACCCCATTTACTACCGATCACGCGCTTGGCCCGATCGATGGTCTTTCGCGATCGCCCACGTATAGCGCGATCATGCTGGCCACAATCCGATCGATCGTATACGATCGAACTCACTCGACTTCGGAAGCGATCGGCCCGCCATGACATAGCGGTCGGCGTGTCGAAAACCCATCCGACACTTGGCGGATGGCCATGTTTCACCTAAGAGCTACCCTTCCACGGGTTACAATCGCTCACTCATTTCTGAGTCCTCGCCTTGAAGTTCTCTTCGTTCTCGCCACGCCCTCCTCGGCGAAAGATCAGCGCTGCGGCTGCAATGCTCCTTCGCGTCTCTTGCCTCAAGTCTACTTCCTCGGCTTCACTCCAAGCTTCTCGTCCGGCGGTCCCTCGGATGCTCCAAGCGCACGGCTTCCGCAAAGCTATCCTTCACCGACTCAAGGCACGAGTCATGAGATGTGAAACTCGCCACGGCTCCATGTGCGAATTACTAAGTCCTGCACGACTTCAACGCACATATCACATCAACATATCAAACTAACTTAAACCCTTTGCCACACCATCAAAACCATATTACGGCAAGAGATTGCCCTAACACTATTCTCTCCTTTAGTAATTTTGTCCATAGCTTCTTTTTTTCTTCTGAATGATGAATTTGTCCATCTGTTTAGTTGTCATCATCTTGTCATGTTTCTTGACGGGTCGGGAATTCTGGACCAATTTTAAACTACTCCCTTTTTATACCGTTATTTCTTTTCCCGTGTCGTATGGCGTAATCACCTTGTTAGTTTGGGAGACTTATTGGGGAGGTTTTGAATGACATTATTCATATCCAACCCGATTTTGGTTCGGGGATTTGCTTGAAGGGTTTGGCCCGATGTCATTAATATCCGTCCCAATTTTGGCTCGGGAATTTGCTATAAATGACTCTTGTCTGTTGGTTTTCCCTATTCCTTTTACTACTTTGGAAACTATATCAAACTCTTCGTCTTCTTCCCCTTCCCAAGAACTTCTGCCGTCGCTTCCCTTCCATTATAAATCATTGCCCTCCATGTCTTCGTCCCCCTATCTTACTATCATGGCTTCAGAGGGGCACCCTATCGAAATTTCTTCGAATTCAGAATCTTTCGAGCTGCAGGACTGGGTTTCTGAAGACAGTGAAGATTCAGAGACCCGCTCAACAGCCACTTCCGCTTTTCGTCCTCTTCCTTTTCCGCCTCACACTCCAACTCCAACCCCTCCTACAGGGAGGTCCTTTCGTGCTCCCTTCCCTTCCTTCCGCAATAGAGGGTGGAATCCTCCCTTCACCTGGGAGTATACAGTGGGAGACCCCCGTGCCGCTGCCGAACTTCCTCCACTTCCACCAGTGCTGGCTTTCATCCCAGTCCCCCCGGCGGATGCTCATCCTTCTCCGTTAGATGAAGGTCCATCAGCTATTCCTCCGTCTCAAGGCGAGCGCTTCAAAGTCATCTTGGCGCCCTCTCCCCCTAAAGAGACCTCTCCCGCTTCGTCTATTAGGAGTAATCAGAGAAAATCTATATAGATCAAATTAATGTAATCATTTCAAATATATTAATAAAAACGAGGGAGGGAACGTGATGTTTGCTTTTGTCTTTTTCTCGTAGAAGTAAGGTTTTTGTCTTCAAAAGGACTGTGATCTGGTCCGAACATACCTTCTTCTATCATCGCCCGGGGATTCGGACTCTCTTAATTACAGTTATAGTCCCGTCGACCTTCCCCCTACTGCCCCCACGTCTCCTCTTCTTTACTAGCATTTACTTTCCCTATTTCTTCTACCAATAAATGCACTCTTCCCCTTCATCGCTATAAAAACCTCCGCCCCTTACCTGATAGCTTCCATCCTTTTCCTTTTCTTTTATTCGCCATGGACAGAATATCTGAACAGGACAGCAGTTCCTCTCATGCTGAAGAACAGATAAACGAACACCGCTACATATCTAGCCTGGATGAGCAAGTGAAGTATTTACAACAACGACTGAAGGAAATTTCCGCCAGTAATCTCTCCCTGCATCAACAACTGGTCGGGTCCCAAAAGGAACTGGCCAAGCAAATCTTCCTGCAGCAGTCCTACCGGTGACAACTATTGTGCCAACCTCGACTATACAAAGGAGCTCCATCCGTTCCTCCCAACAAAGAATTGTAATACCCTAGATGTATAAGGATTTCTTTTTGTTATTTCCCCCCTGTAAATGTCTCAAAATATGTAATCTTTCCACATGAATGGAGTTTTCCCTGCTTATCTTCTTTTTCCCGTATATTTTGAGTTGTGCCGTGCTTTACTTTTTTTTTCGTACTGACATATAGTTGAGGCATATTTCGGTTCTTCTGCCTTTTCACCCTACTGGGAATATAGAATCATTAAATGAATCAACTCTGCTATTTTACAAGAATAAAACAATATAAAGTTAAACAAGGACTTCAACTTCTCCCACTTTACGGGGACAAAAAGTGATACATAACTGAGGAGACCTCAGTTCTTCCGTTCCGCCACCACACAGGGATATCTTCCGCTTCGCGGGGATAAAAATTTAAGTATAACATATAACCGAGGTATTCTGGTTCTTCCGTTCCACCACCACAAGGGGATTTCTTCCGCTTCGCGGGGATAAAAATTCAAGTATAACCGAATGAATTTGGGTTCTTCCCTTCCACCACCGCACGGGGATTTCTTCCGCTTCGCGGGGATAAAAATTCAAGTATAACATACAACCGAGGTATTTCGGTTCTTCCGTTCCTCCACCACACGGGGATATCTTCCGCTTCACAGGGATAAAAATTTAAGTATAGCAGACAAACGAGGTATTTCGGTTCTTCCGTTCCACCACCACACGGGGATATCTTCCGCTTCGCGGGGATAAAAATTTAAGTATAACCGAATGAATTTTGGTTCTTCCGTTCCACCACCACACGGGGATTTCTTCTGCTTCACGGGGATAAAATTTCAAGTATAACCGAATGAATTTCGGTTCTTCCGTTCCACCACCACACGGGGATTTCTTCCGCTTCACGGGGATAAAAATTTAAGTATAGCATACACCCGAGGTAGTTCGGTTCTTCCATTCCACCACCACACGGGGATATCTTCCGCTTCGCGGGGATAAAAATTTAACTATAGCATACAACCGAGGTATTTCGGTT
This sequence comes from Wurfbainia villosa, assembly GCA_025175895.1. NCBI lineage: Eukaryota > Viridiplantae > Streptophyta > Magnoliopsida > Zingiberales > Zingiberaceae > Wurfbainia > Wurfbainia villosa. The sequence goes on along the minus strand of CM045998.1, from coordinate 52,394,397 downwards.
CTTCCGTTCCACCACCACACGGGGATTTCTTCCGCTTCGCAGAGATAAAATTTTATGTATAACCGAATGAATTTCGGTTCTTCCGTTCCACCACCACATGGGGATTTCTTCCGCTTCGCGGGGATAAAAATTCAAGTACAACCGAATGAATTTCGGTTCTTCCGTTCCAACACCAACAGGGATTTCTTCCGCTTCGCGGGGATAAAATTTCAAGTATAACCGAATGAATTTCGGTTCTTCCGTTCCACCACCACACGGGGATTTCTTCTGCTTCACGGGGATAAAATTTCAAGTATAACCGAATGAATTTCGGTTCTTCCGTTCCACCACCACACGGGGATATCTTCCACTTTGCGGGGATAAAAATTTAAGTATAGCATACAACCGAGGTATTTCGGTTCTTCCGTTCCACCACCACACGGGGATTTCTTCCGCTTTGCGGGGATAAAAATTCAAGTACAACCGAATGAATTTTGGTTCTTCCGTTCCACCACCACACAGGGATTTCTTCCGCTTCGCGGGGATAAAATTTCAAGTATAACCGAATGAATTTTGGTTCTTCCGTTCCATCACCACACGGGGATTTCTTCCGCTTCGCGGGGATAAAATTTCAGTATAGCATACAACTGAGGTATTTTGGTTCTTCCGTTCCACCACCACACGGGGATATCTTCTGTTTCGTGGGGATAAAAATTTAAATATATATGGCTCAAAGACAAGGCCTTCATATCATTCCTATTTTGGCTTTCCTCCTGAAGGGGAACACCTATACCCGCCCCTTCTCAAGCAAATGAGGGCTTTAGTACATAATGGGCCATTTAGAAAAATAAACCCTTTTTTCCCTTTCACTTAGGGCCTTCTTTACCATAGTTGAGGGGCCCAATAATGGTTATAGGCCCATTCTTCCTTCCTTTTATAGGAGATCCTTTGTCTTCGTTTCTCTTGCTATCTTCATCCCTTCACCTTTTCGTCTCCCTTTTCTTTGCTTGTTCGTTCCTCCGCCGCCATGCTCCTTGGCTTCAATCCCTTTTTCCAGCCTTCCTTCCTTATTCTCAGACCCTCAAAATGCATTCTTCCTTCTTCCAGGAGAGAGCGGGCCGTTATCCACACCGCAAGAGGAGTGCCTGTCAGCCGTCAGCTCCGTCTTCCTCTTCACCTTTTCCAATCACCACCACACCTACTTCACCGAGTTTTTCTTCTCCTCCTCCTCCTGCAACCCTTGTTATCTCCTCCTCAGAGGAAACCGGGATGATTATTCCTTCCTCACTCCCTCCGGCATTCACAAACCCTAGCTCTCCTACTCTTTCTCCTTCTACCCCCGCTGCTCAGAAGTCGCCTTCCCCTTCCCTGCAACCTGAGGACGAGCCTGGGGAGGATGTACCTCCATGTCAGCCAATGATAGAGGCTGGCTCATCCCTGCCTTCTCTTACCCCTGAATACAATTCCTCTTCCGAACCCATGGCGGTTGATATCCCCTTTCTACCAACTTTCCCCTCCCCTCATCGCTTGAAGAGCCCTTCTCCTCCCATAGATATCACCCCCACTCTCCCCATTATAAGCAAGCTTCCCACCTCAGTATCATCCGTCCCATCTTCTTCCCTTTCTCCCAGGAGTCTTCGGATCCTGAACTTAAAGGAAGTGGTTCCTCGTATGGAAGGCCTACGCCATGCTCTGGATTTGGTATGTTTCCTCAATTAGCCTCCTTATCTTCGTCTTATTAAGCTATTTATTTTCTACGGCTGACATGCAGGCCCTGACCAACCATCAAGAGTTGGATCACTCCCTTCATCAATATCGAGCTCAAGCTCTGGAATGGGAGCGACAGCAAAGGGAAGATTTGGCGAAGGCTCAGAATCAAGAACGGCTCCTGTTACAACAACTGCACCTGTGCCAGGAGCAATTAGTCGAGGCTCGCCAACATATTCGAAAGGATGCTGATATCATTGTAGCATTACAGGAACAACAACGAGTGGGTATGGAGCCACCCGTTCCCCAGCGGGAAGTCCAACCGGCTCCTTTTGATGAGGGGTCTTCATCCGCTCGGGAATTAATACGTCTTCAAGGGCAGGTAGAAGAGCTCCTCCAAGGAAAGCAACAGGACTCTGACACCATGTCCCGTCTTCAGGTTCAACACCGGCAAGCACAGGATAAGATAGGGGACCTCCGCGCCCGCTTATGCAAGGAGGTACAAGAAAACTCATCCCTCATAACTTCCCGGGCGCATGCTCATGCCCATCTACGCAGGCAGGAGACTTCCCTTCAAAGACTGAGCACTGAACTCGCCCGAACCAAATCTTATTCTGAAGCAGAGGATGGAATTTCAGCCTCAATGCGCCAAAATATGGTGGAGATGACGCACCTTGTACAGCAGGACCAAAGTTCCCGAGCTGACGATATTTCCATCCTGGCCGATGCTATTATGTAGGTGTCGCAACGCTATGTGGGCGTGCGCCGAAATCTTCAAGAACAACAAGAAAAATGTGAGAGGCTGCATCGGGATCGAAGCCCTAACCATCCAAACCGCCAGGAGTGACTCATCATTTTGTTGCGTGCTACTTATCATGACAGATTTAATGAAGCGGTTCGGCAATATGCTGATCAAGGATTGCCTCCTCCAACTTATCCTTCATTCTCTTTAAATTGGGAGGTTGGCTTCCGCCGTTATCCTCCCGACCATTTTAAGCTGTAATTCGATATATTATTTTGAAACGGGGGTTTCCTTTCCATTTTTCTTTCTCTTTTTCAGGATTTATCAATCAGTACCGCATTACACTGACAAATGACTTATTAATGGAATTCGAAGGGTACTTTGCGTCTAATTAATGCAACCAAGTCAATAAGTACACCCCTTCAGAGTCTCATAATTCCTCTTATTCTATTCCCGAATTCTCATACAGTGTGAAAAAGCTTTAAATGAATGGCATTCCAGGGTCACGGAAGTTCTTTGCCTTGGTCATCTTTAAGATAATATGCGGACCCAGCTACGCGGCGCATTGCTTCATAGGGTCCTTCCCAATTCGGAGCTAGCTTTCCTGGGTCTCCAGCGGGATTAACTTTACGCAAAACCCAATCCCCTTCTTGAAATCTTCGAGGCATCACTTTCTTATTAAAGGCTCGCTGCACTCTTTGCTTGTAAAATTCAGCCCGCCTCCGTGCCATCTCCCACTTTTCTTCCACCAAATCCAATTCAACACTTCGGATAAGTTGGTTCTGATTTGGTTCGTACGCCTTTATTCGAGAGCTATTTAATTGAACTTTGACCGGAATAACAACTTCTTTCCCGTACACTAAACTGAAAGGAGTTTCCCCTGTTGCTGTCTTGGGTGTTGTTCGGTAGGCCCACAGGACTCCTGACAATTCTTCTACCCAATTTCTTCTCTGAGCCCCCAATTTGGTCTTTAATCCTTGAACGAGAATTCTGTTAGTCACCTCCACCTGTCCGTTAGCCTGAGGGTGTTCTACTGAAGTGAAAGCCTGCTAAATGTTGAGACTTTGGCACCACTCCTGGATCTTTTTCCCTTGGAACTGTCGTCCGTTGTCACTGACTATTTTCCAAGGAATACCGTATCGACAAACAATATTTCTCCATAAGAACTGTATCACAACATTCTCAGTAATTTTGGCTAAGGGCTCTGCCTCCACTCATTTGGAAAAATAATCTACAGCCACCAACAAAAACTTCTTCTGTAAAGGTTCCACTGGCATCAGACCCACTATATCCAATCCCCATTGATCAAAAGGACATGAAGAGACCACGACTTTCATTAACTCAGTCGGCCATTCTAATGTTGCTATGCTTCGATACAATGCAAAGCTTGCACTATGCGAGCAGCATCTTGCTGGAGAGTAGGCCAAAAATATCCTGCTAATAAGGCCTTCCTTGCTAAAGCTCTTCCTCCTAAATGATTGCTGCAGCAACCTTCATGAATCTCTCAGAGTAACCATTCCGCATCCTCACTTCCCAAGCACTTCAATAAGAGTCGTCCGAAAGAAGTCTTGTATAACTCCCCATTTAGAAGAGTAAACTGTTTTGCTCGGCTCATTAAAATGGATGCCGCTGATTTTTCTTCAGGGACCTTCCCCTGTTGTAAATAATATATGATTTCAGTCCTCGATCGAGAATTAGGCAGATTGGTGCATCTTCCTCCACGTTGCATACTGCGAAGGAAGTATGGATTTCCGCATGGATCGTTTCCCGGGACTTCACTCCTTCCATAGCACTGGCCATTCGAGCCAATTCATCTGCCTTCCCATTATTATGTCGCAGGATTTGCTTTAAGAGGACTTGACGGAATTTAGCTTTTTCTTTTTCAAAAGCCTTCAAGTACCTATGCATCCTTTCCTCCCAAACCGCGAAACAACCTTGAAGTTGTGATATTACCAACTGGGAATCCGAATGGATTACAATTGAAGAAGCCCCTACTGCTTTCGCAGCCTGCAATCCCGCTAGAATGGCTTTATATTCCGCTTCATTATTGGATGCCCGATATCCCAGGCGAACGACTAGGCAAGTTTCTTCACCATCAGGGGAAATTAGTAGAACACCGACACTGCTGCATGTAGACCCTGAAGAAGCATCTACGAATATATTCCATGCATCTGATCCCTCATATTTCACTGCCGATCCATCTTCCAAGGTACCTCTGCCAAAAAATCAGCGAGTGCTTGGGCCTTTATAACCGTTCGGGGTTGGTAGTGAATATCATACTCGCTTAATTCTACCACCCATTTGGCCAATCTTTCGGAGAAATTGGGCTTAGTGACGACCCTTCCCAATTCGCTGTGAGTTAAAACGGTGATGGGATGAGCCAAAAAGTATGGCCTCAATTTGTGGGCAGTTAACACTAGGATATATGCCAGCTTCTCTAACTCGGTATAACGGAATTCAGCCCCCTTCAGGATGTGGCTGGTATAATAAATAGGCTGCTGGTGAGAGCCTTCTTGTTTCAATAAAACCGAGCTAATAGCTCCCTCCGAGACAGCCAAATACATCCATAATGGTTCTCTAGCTATTGGTTTGGCTAGCAATGGGAGTCCAGCCAAATATTTCTTCAACTCATGGAAAGCCTGTTCGCATTGATCATCCCACTGAAATTTAGTAGCTTTATGCAAAATCTTGAAGAAAGGCAGCCCTTTGTCCGCCGATCTAGCTATAAATCGGGATAAAGAAACAATCCTGGCCGCCAACTTTTTGGTTTCTCGCAAATTAGCGGGCGATTTCATGTTGCATAACGCCAGTACCTTCTCAGGGTTGGCTTGCAACCCCTTCTCAGTCACTATGTACCCCAAGAACTTGCCACTTTTTACCGTGAATCGGCATTTGTTAGGGTTTAGCTTCATGTTAAACCGTCTCAATGTAGCGAAGGTTCATTTAAGTCCTTGACTAGATCCCAAGTGGTCTTCGTTTTGACTAATATATCGTCCACATAGAATTCCACATTTTTCCCTTTTTGCTCCGCAAAGATCTTGTCCATGAGGCACTGTTAGGTTGGCCCTGCGTTCTTTAATCCGAACGGCATTACCACGTAAGGGTATAACCCTTCTGCAGTCACAAAGCTAACCCTATTTTGATCTTCTTTGGCCAAAGGTATTTGATGATATCCTTGATAGGCATCCATTAGGGACACCACTTCATATCCCATAGTAGAGTCTACCAATTGATCAATACGAGGCAAGGGGTAGCAGTCTTTAGGGAACGCTTTATTTAAATCACGAAAATCGATACACATCCTCCACTGCCCTATGGGCTTGGGGACCAATACTACATTGGAAACCCACTCGGGAAATTGGATTTCCTTTTCATGACCCACTTTTAGCAGTTTTTCCACTTCTTCGGCTATGACTTTGTCCTTTTCTGGTCCAAAATGTCGCCTCTTCTATTGGACGGGTCGAGCTCCTTTGGTGATATTGTGATGGTGTTCAGCCACTCGAGGATTGATCCCTGTGAGATCATGCACATCTCTCACAAATATGTCCTCGTTCTCCTTCAGGCAAGCCACCAACTCTTCCTTGGCTTCCAGCTATTGTGCTATCCGGGTGACCTTTCCTGGGGCGATTTCCACCAGTTCTCCTTCCTCCCCTTTGCCAGTCTTGGGTGGGGATTCCTCCAGGACGCAGACATCCGAAATAATAATAGCTTTGCTTTTGAGGTCATCGGTTCGGGCTTTCTTTTGATCATCCCGAACCATTTGTTCGTAGCAGCTTCTGGAGGCCTTTTGTTCTCCATGAACTTCTCCCACCAATTGTCCCACCAGAAATTTCAACTTTTGATGATACGGGGAAGCTACCACCTGAAAAAGGGTAGGAAAGGGCACCCAAGAATAGCATTATAAGTGGACGGAGTGTCCACAATAAGGAAAGGGATTATACTAGTTTTTTGGCTGGGTTTTACACCCAGAGTTAGGGGCAATGAAATCTGCCCTGCAGGGTGGACCACATGCCCTGCGAATCAAAAGAGGGGGGTGGCCACATCTTCTAGCTGGGCATTTCCCAGCAGCATCTGTCCGAATGCTTCCTGAAAGAGGATATTGACGGAGCTTCCCGAGTTGACCAGTACCCTAGCCACCTCATAATTGGCTAGGGAGATACGAATAACTAAGGCATCCGTGTGTGGCAGCAGGACGCCTCGTAGATCTTCTGGCCCGAATGAAATGGGCGGTGCAACTTGAATAGTTTGGTCGGTGATGATGGCCAAACTCTCCATGAGGTGGGCATAGGATTTCCTTGCCCGGTTAGAGTCCCCATCGGTAGGTCCTCCACCTATAACATGGTTAACCCCCCGTGTGGGGGCGTTATCCAGGTTGGACAAAGGGCCCTCACCAGATGGGCCTCCCTGAGAAACAACCTCCTGGGACAGCGTTTGGTGGAAGGTGACTTGAGGCAGTTGATTATATGGCCCTAGACGAGTTACATTGGGTCGGGGGCCTCGTCGTGCCAGTCCTCCTGCCTGGAACCGTATTTGTGGATATGCAGTGTAGAGGCGATCCAATTCTTCCTGTAAATTATAACATCGGCCACTAGTGTGGCCATATTCTGTATGATATTGACAGAAGAATGGGGCGGGGGGTTACGTGGAATCCCCCTGTACCCTAAGGGTCGTTGTAGCAGACCCTGTTGATCATAGAATTCCATCTCTCGTTCCTTCCAAGTCCTCGCAGGAGGAAGCACTTCAGTGGGCATGATTTGTAACAGTGGCACATGGCGAACACCCTGCGGCATGGGACGAGGCCTCGGAGCTTCCTATCGAAAAGGTCGTACATATTCCCGCTGCGGGGGCGTTTGAGGAGCAGCGGGGCGAGCTCTTTCAGTTGGGACTACTGTAACAACCCGTTCGACTCTCCGCACCCTTAATCCTTCTTCATCGCGGATAAATTATTTCGCATGGCTTAGTAGCTCCTCATAATTGTTCGCAGGTTGTCTTAACAAGGAACCGAGGAAGGGGCCCTCCTTCAACCCATGCTGAACAACACCTCTGAAAGATTCAGATCTGGCCGAGGGGATTCCCCTCGCCGCAGAAGTGAATAAGTAGAGGTACCCTCTAAGAGATTCTGAGGGTCCCTGGGTGATATGCATTAACACGGAGGCATCAAGTTTATACGCCTTGCAGCTGACAAACTCCCGGCTGAACATTCCCCAGAAATCAGCGAAACAAGTGATGGATCCTGGGGGCAGAGTATTAAACCACTTTTGTGCCGAGCCGGTTAAGGTGGTCCGGAAAACTCGGTATTTGAGAGCATCAGTATAACAGTGGAGGGAGGCCGCTCTGTCGAACTGAGATATGTGCTCTTCGGGATCCGTCGAACCATCATACTTATCGATCCGAGGATTCCGGAAGTAGGACGGAGGGACTTCAGAGAGAATGTCCATTGTAAAGGGACTGGGCTCGTACACTTCTGGAAGTCTGGTTGATTGACTTTCGCCCTGTTCTTCCCTACGCGTTTGGGTGAAGGGCATAGTGTTCTGAGGCGTTCTTCCCCCAAGTTCTCCTCCAGGCAATATTTCCACGTTGACGGCTGTACGAGATGGAGGACGCATTTCTAGGGGTGGGCCTCTGGAAGAAGGTTCACCGGAATGAGGATGCAGATACCCGGTCCTTCTCGTTTCCCTAGCGAGGGCTTCTGTAATAGCGTCATCCATCAGGGCCTTCAGCTGCGATGGTAGAAGGGTGATGGGGCGCTCCTCCGCTGCAGAGGTAGCAGGTTGTTGTACTTCTTCAGGTTGCATCTCAACGTCCAACTCAATGTTCTCACAGACGGCGCCAACTGATGCGACAGGGAAAATCTATTCACTCCTTTTTCAATGCAGTGAAGCATTGAGGGAGATCTCAGAGGATTCTCACAGGCCGCAATCAGTAGAGAGTTAGAAGATGAAGTGGATGAAACGCAAAAACCAACACCAGCAATCAAAACTCAGACACAAGATGTAACGTGGTTCGGAATAAGGATTCCTACTCCACGGAGGTGAGCTTTCTCACCGGGGGCAGTGCCCAAGCACTTTCACTATGAATGTCCTCCTTTACAGAAAAGAAATTTCCGGACGTGGAGGAAAAGAACCTCTTACAATGATATCACCAGACAAGAAAAAACACAAAAGATGTAACAACAACAAATCACTGCCCTTCTTCTCCGGTGAGATGGTTGTCCCTCTCTCTTCCTCTGGCATCTTCTTCCCTCTTGCTGTGTTGGAATAATTGCGCATCCCCTTCTTCTCTTTGCTCCCTCCCTTTTATCCTACTTTCTTCCCCATCGTAACGTCGTGGGCTGTCTCCATCGTACACGTGGCCACCACCGCCACCTGGAGAATAATTCTGTTACAGATATGAGGAACAAAGGCTCCTCGGAATATTGTGTGGGGGCCTCCCCAGCCATTGCATAACGCCTCTTCCTCTATTTTTCAGGTAACTAGGTTAGACTGTCTCCCTCAACCATCCACTTTAGGTGAAGCTAGCTTAGGTCTATGGCTCACGGGTGACCTAGCCCTAGGGCTCCTCATCAACCCGAACCAATTCCTCTTTTTCTTGTGCCAAACTTCCTTCGGATCGATCATGTTGAGCCGACCCCTTAGCAAAGTTCCTTCCGTCTCTTCTTTGCCATGCAAATTGCTTCTGCTAACTCTCCCGTGCCAATTGCTTCTGCTAATTCTCCCGTGCCAATTGCTTCTACTAATTCTACCATGCCAATTGCTTCTGCTAACTCTCCCATGCCAATTGCTTATGCTATTCGCGTCCGAATCATTCTTCCTTTTCCCTTCGCCAAGCCAAATATTTTGGATCAGATCCGGGGTTACACGTTAACCCTTTTATCTGGATTTATATGAAAAAGTTGCCAGTAGTATCACGGGGCTTTCTTTATATAGATATGAGGTCAGCTCTTCACGAAATCCGAAAAAAAACCTAATTGCACCAAAACGCTTGCCCGCCACACATCCATGTGTTTCCACATGGCCAGGCCGTGTGTGGCCCTGTGGTGGCCAATCTCATGCTTCGAGCATGACCGTGTGTTGCCACATGCCTTGGTCGTGTGCCTTACTACATCCAGCTGCCAAATACTCTTTTTCGCTCCGAAAGTCCGATGCTTTCCCCATGAAATGCTATCCTACACACAAAAGTACAAAGAGTAGATCTCCGAACCAGAAAATAGGAAATGCATGCAAAACAAAGTAAAATATGCATGAAACAAACATAAAATGAAATGATATGTGAGCGAAAACTACTCTTAAAATTCTATATGTTTTTCTCACATAAATTCCTCCAGACTTAGATCTTTGCTTGTCCTCAAGAAAACTTCAATGCCATGAAATTTTAAAAAGCTATCATTCCATACTTATCATGTTAACTAAATTTATCAAGTGGTTTTTTCAATCAAAGCAAAATAGATGTGTTCTAAAAATTCACTAAGTTAGCTCCTCGTGCACGTGCCAAGCAAATCTTCTTTGACGAAATTTGTTCCATGGTAAGTTATGTCGTCAACCTATAGCTTTCATATGGTCTTCGACTCTTAGGCACTCACCTACCCAAAGTGATGGTCCTTCCCTAGATCTAGCACAAAGTCTCAAAGGCATGTTTTGTATTGAGAGAAATTGGTAGGTGTTTCCCCAGTAACCTAACTCGGTCTCAAAGGGGTACCTAACTATTTTCACCCACGAAAACTATTTTTTTTATCCCTCATAATCTTTTTTTTTCATACTCACTTTTTCATTCTTTTTGTCTTTTCTTATTCCATTTTTTTTCTTTCTTTCTTTTCTCTCTCTCTTGGGATTTTGATTTTTCCGAATGGGCTTCCACAATCCGAGCATCTCCAGTAACTAAAATGCTAAATCTAGAGTCACCTATGAATTCCAAAGTACTAGACTATAGAGATGAATCATAACTAGGTATGTACTAGATTTTCCCTTTCAGAATGTTCGTCATGTGTAGGTGTAAAAATAAAAGCTAACCAGTGTAAGTCTAGAACATTCATTAGAGCAAATAAAATAAAATACCACGAGGTAAATGAAGTTAAGCTACACATGGAAACAACTCATGAACAAACTTTAGAAATACTACTGAGGCAGCTTTATAGATGAAAAATATTAAGTGTTGAAAGCAACTAAACAACATATGCATGAACAAATGAATGCTAACCATAATGCAAATATCAGAAAAGAAACTACTGCTAAAAACAAAATAAATCAAAACTTGGGATCCCCCCCATACTTAAGTGAAGCATGTTAGTAATATATGAGAGATGTCCTAAGGCAATCGCCTTATGTATGAACCATTTATATGATAAATGAAGATTCTCTATTTGAGTATACATGTTTTATGTATTTGATTGGATCTTAAACTCATTTACTGAATGTCCACGATACGATTCACAGCATGAGAGAATTTGTGATTGGATCACAACTAGTTAGTATCTCTACATGTGCAATTGTGATGTATCGGAATTATCCCTAGTCGATGAATTGATGGATTTGGACACCATCAATTCTGTCGAGACTAGCACGAGGTATACTCCTTGGTGTATCCAAGCAGCTGATTCTCACTGGCTGGAGACATTGTGATGTCCGAGTTAATCGTGGATGCTAGTTATGGTAACTAGTTCATTGGGTGACGGTAGTAAGACTTCATATGGTTCTCTGCATATATAGATATGTCAATGAAGTTCTTCGTGGCTTAAGTCGATGTTCCTTTGACTTGCGGTATTCAAGTCATCTTGATCATGGAGACTTATGCTTTGACATCTTAAGCAAACATCTCCGAGGAGATGTGGACCCGGGATGATTGGGTATAAGTCGAAGTGATCGAAGGTGTTTGAATAGCCTATAAAGGATTCACCACTCCTTGCGAGGAGATGTATACCCATGGCCTCTCGTCGGATTGTTACTAAAGTCTTTGGCCAAAGCATTACATGTTTAGAGTAAAGTACTCTTGATACATGTGGAGTAACTAGAATCCGTGGGGCGAGGAAATGATACTTGGGCTAGGTGTGGCGTAGTCGACCTAGTGAGGGGTGACACAATAGACCATGTCACTGAACCAAGTGGGTATAAGATGAGTGAAGGGAATGGGGCACGATTCATTCGAAATTTCTGAAGGGTTTGAGAAATAGTTCTGGATCAACCGTTGATCTTTTCGGTTAATTGGGGATCATGATGTACTACTAGGTGCCACTCATGATCGTTCTATAATTAATGGTTAATTATAGGCGGCCAACATAAACCGAGAACCTATTTGGTCACACGCACAACGAGTGTAATCCAAAGGATTTAAAACGAGCTTGAGAATGGGATTCTCAGACCGAGAGAAACTATGTTTGGTTGGACCAAACATAAGCGAGCATGAAATTGTTTCAGTCGCAATGGAAGCGTGGATGGGCCGTGTCTTATGAAGACATAATGGATGGACCAAAATGGTTTGGTTCTAATCCAATGGATGAGAATAAACCAAAGGGTTTGGTTTATATTAAGCGAATGAACCAAAGGTTGGTTGGTTCGTTTTAACTTAAAATAAACCATCATGGTTTGGTTTATTTTAACTTATCTTAATGGAGCGGGTTACTTGGGCTTTATGGATATGATCCATTAACCATTAAGAGAATTAGTTCTCTATAAAATAGGGCTTAAACCTAACCTAAAGCTAATCCAAACCCTAGCACGCCCAACATGTTGTTGCCACCCAACACATTGTTGCCGCCCAGCTTAATGGTGGCGCCCGTCGACTCCTTGCGGCATCCAAGCTCCAGCCGGTGAACCTCCGGCGACCCTCCGGTGATCTCCTATAGGTTCGGCATCAAGGTGAGCCTTTTCTCTCCTTGTTTTGGCCGGCGCCTACTCCTCCACCAAGCTGTCCAGTTTTCTGGACAGCTTCTCCTCCTCGTCGGGCGTCGTTTGGGCGGCGGTTGGTGCTCCGACAAGCGGCTAACTTGGGGATTTGATCTCCGGTAATCCTCTAGTGGAGGACGAAGGATTCATCAAGCGGTTGGCGAATACCTCTCCGAGAAGCGAGTTTTGAGAACTTCGTTTAGGATCGAATTTGGATTCGGATCGTGATCATCTCTCGATCACGTCGTCTTCAACACGAGGCTAGTAACCCGTACGAAGACGAAGCTCGTGACTTAGCGAAGTCATCCCGAGGAGCTCGGCGTGGATACGGATAGAGACGATTCTTACGAGGATCGTTTCGGTTGATGCCGTTCCCGCTACACGTCATACGGAAGGTATAATGTAGTTTAATTTCCTTTTATTGCAAATTTTAATTTACGGTTATGTCTACACTTGTTGTAATAACATGCGTGTGTTGTGTGTGTTGTAATAAATAGGAGTATTTATTATTTTTATTGCTTCCGCTGTGCTCATGTTTACGAAACATGATCGAACACACACACGCCGCGGTGCCGGAAACCCAATAGTGGTATCAGAGCCCAGGTTGTGTTTCGACATAATCGTAAAAATGGTTTTGCGATAGTCATAATGTATTTCTGGAAGTTTTCTAAATTTTGGAAATTTAGAAGTATTTATGGAAATTTTTCAATTTTGGAAAGTCTAGAAGTATTTATGGAAATCTTCCACTATTGGAAAGTTGGAAGTATTTATGGAAATTTATATTTTCCATAAATAAAATATTTGATTAGATTCTTGAAATTTGTTTCCTAATTTAATCATGATTTGATTTGGGAAATCAAATCTTAAAATATTTAATTTCCATAAGTAGTTTTAAAGATTTAGGAAATTGGTTTCCTAAATAGATTTTCCTTAATCAAATAATTCCATGAATAAAATATGTGATTAGATTTGGAAATTTGTTTCCTAATTTAATTATGATTTGATTTGGAGAATCAAATCTTAAACATATTTTATTTCCATAAATAGTTATGACATATAAGGAAATTATATACATGACATAATTGTATGCCATGTAATTGCATTAGATGCATAACATTATGCCATGCGTGTCGTGACATGTAGATGTATGCCATGTATGCCATGCCATGTAGATAATAGTTATTTGCATGCAAAGAGGATGAGACATAAACACCCTTAATCAATATTAAAGCCTACACCTTCCATTAATATGGTTAGAACCAGAGTTCTGTTTCTTGTTTGGGTTGTTGGACTCTCTCCAAGCCCGGCTCGAACCTGAATATGTTCAAACCATGGAATAGTTTAATACTAATATGGTAAGAGTCAGAGGTCAATCGTTAGCTTTGGTTGATGGACTCTCTCCAAGCTGGGCTAATTGGTTGAATGTGCTCTAACCATATTAAAACTATGTCCTGATTAATGGGTTGGCTTTAACCTGGAGCATCGGTTTGTTGGACTCTCTCCAAGGTCGATGTAAAGGGAGGTGAAGTTGGGTGCTATGCATATGATGCATACTTGTTAATGTGTTAACAACCCGATGTATGTGTGAACATTCAATTAGTTGATAGCACATTGTGATAATTGCATATACGGGATATGCAATCGGTATAGATTGTTAGTTAAAGCCCTAGAACCAATCATGTGATGGTTGAATAGGGAACATTTTGTATCATATTCTATAAAGGCAAAGGATTGGTTATTATATTTACATCTTGCTTGTGCCAGCTAATTTAAATATAATAATGCCCTAGAAAAGTAGGTTCTTATCTACAGCACATCAATTGGCAGAATTGATTATGAGAGGCTGTAGAGAACACTTTCCTAAATGTTCCTAGTCGAGTATTAATATGCAAGGGCAATATTAATACATAAAGACTAGCATGTAGGTCAATTGATGACTTGATCTCACAAGTCATGGATATATGATATCAAGTTGACACATGGGTATATATTGGAGAATATATACTGAACTGACCCTCCATGAGAAAGTTTCATGGATCGTTATATGAGTGTCATAAACTTTCTCATGTGACTATTGGTATGAATAGTCCTTAGACCTGAAGTCACTATGGTTCCCTACATAAGGAGTTATGTACTTTGGTATCGTCAAACGTCACCCGTAACAGGGTGGACCATAAAGGCGATTACTGGGTATGTAACAAATTATGCGGAGGGATGTGAGTGATGTAGATGGGATCTATCCCTTCCATATGACGGGAGTGATATCGGTGGGCCCCTTGATTGAGTAGAACTACTAAAACGCATGGCCATGCTCGAATGAGTTAATATGAGATATTGAGCTCATTTGTTTGAGTTAGTTTACTCAGGGATCAAGAAACACATAGATTGATCGAGGATGACACGGTCTATGCCTCATTGATCAATCTGATATCAAGGATAGAAGGACACGGTCATATATTATAGTAGTCACGGAAAGGTTAGTCGGACTACTTATCTCAGAATCTCTGGGTAGCAATGATGTATTGCTAGATGCCGCTCATTGCTTGTGTATCTAAAAGAGTTTAGGTCCACTGCCAACGTTATGAGAGCCTATAGGGTCACACACAAAGAGCATGATAATTAGAGGAATTAGAGTATTCTAGTTTGACTAGAATAATTTGGGAATAAGCTTAAGTACAAAATGGTTTTTGGACTTTAAGCTTAATGAGAATTTTAGCTAATTGATTTAATGAGATTAATTCAATATGTTACCTTATTGATTTAATAAGATTAATTCACTATGATAACATAAGCTTAATTGAATTAATAAGATTAATTCAATATGATAACATAAGCTTAATTGAATTAATAAGATTAATTCAACATGCATGAATGCCACATAAGAATGCCACATAAGCATGCCACATAAGCATGCCACCTAAGCATCTACCTAAGCTAGATAAGGTGGAAGGAAACAAAATGGTTTTGTCTCCTTAAGTGGCCGGCCAAACAAATGTCCCAATGCAATGGATTGCATTGAATGGTAGGAGGTGAAAGGGTTTTTCCAACCCTATAAAAGACCATGAAGTGGCCATTCCATAGCAATTGTTGTTGTGGTTGTGGAGTGTGGTTGTTGGGAGCTTGAGGCTTGAGAGAGCTTGAGAGCTTATTGTTGTGTGGCTTTGTGAGTAGCAAGAAGAGTAGTCTTCTTCTTCCTTCTCTTTCCCTAGCTTCCTCTCCTTTAGGGACTTCTCTAGCAAGAAGTAAAGGAGAGCTCCTAGTTTTCTTCTTTGTGAGACAAGAGCGTGCTCGTGTGGATACGTATAGAGGCACGGACACTTGAACGTGCTAAAGATCCAACAAACCAAAGGAAAAGCGGATTGCAAGGGCACGCAACAAAGGTAGAACTCTCCTATAAGATAGGTTTGGTTTAGAGAAATTTATTTTATACGAGTTTGCTTTGCACATGGATCACTTGGAAGGGATCCTATTTTCCGCTAAGATATGCCATTTGGCATACGAGATTTCTACAAAGGGGTATCAGAGCCACTTGCGAAAGATCGTATAAAAATAGGTTTTCTCTATTTTATATGTGATATAGAAGTAGGATAAATTTTTTTATGAGTTGATAATTGCATTAGCAAATTTTCAAACATAATAAAATATCCAATGTCTTTTAAAAGTTAAAATGACATGGTGCATGGTTATGGCCTAGTCCCAAAAAGTTTGTGATTGTGTGTTGTAATTCTTAATACGGCTGCGTGTCGTGCCTTTCTCCTAATATTCTTGTTGTAAAATTAGTTTTAGACTCGAATGTAACTCGAGTATTTCTCCTTTTGTAATGTACAAAACAAGGATGGAGGGTCCATTGGAAGATGAGGTTACAAGGAGGAAGTCAACACACAAGACAACCAAAAGGAAGCACTTAGGAGAAGATGTTATCCCTAGGTTGACCAATCAATCTTTTCATTGGCTTGAGAAGATTGTAGAATAAGGGCCATAACCATGACACGTTAGTTTAATATGTATGTGATGCATGTTAGTTTAACTTGTATGTGATGCATGATTAGTTTAGCTTATATGTGATGTATGCTAATATGTATATGATACATGTTTATTTCTTAATAAGTCTAAACGATATGCCTACCAAAGTTGGTACTCACTACTTCCTCGATCATTTGTTATTGGGTTTGCCAAAGCAAAGCAATGCATTTTATCTTGGAGGGGTGCGAGTGGACAATCGTGATGTCCCGCTATCAGTCTTGGTTAAGACTTAATTAAGTGTTTTCTTAATTGGTTAAGAAAGTAGAGGCATATATTAGCTTTGAACATAAGTGTTAACATTAGTTTTGTGTGATTTCCGAACATCAGCTTTGTCTTAGAAGTGGTCGCTGTTCGATATCCAAGAAGGCCCTGTGCCTCGCCATACACGAAGCTGGTTTAGGAATAAACACTAAACTAATCTAAAACTTAACCAAAGCTATTAAAGAGTTACATCAGATGTAATTGGCAAAAGATTGCCTACCTAATTATACTATGTCTTGGGCGATTAGCCAAAGCTAACTCAAGACGAATTATGATGTGGATCTTTATCCCATATAAATTTATAGCTAAATAGTAGCTATGAGAATTTAGTGGGAGCCTCATTTAATTAAAGGCCTAATTAAATGATTTAGGTATGATACTTAACTTTGCATTTTAATGTTGTAGATCACCATGTCATCTAACACGACACACCCCCTCAACTTGCGATCTGTCCTTGAGAAGGACAAGCTCAATGGAGCAAACTTTCTTGACTGGTATAGGAACTTGAGGATTATCCTCAAGCAAGAACGCAAACTATATGTCCTAGAGCAGGCTACCCCTGAAATACCCGCCTACGCCACTCGTCTTTGAAAAGGATGCTTATAAGAAGCATCAAGATGACGCATTAGATGTGTCATGTCTTATGCTTGCCACCATGAACTCTGAGCTTCAGAAGCAACATGAGAACATGGATGCCTATGATATGGTTGAGCACTTGAAACAACTATATCAAGGACAAGCTAGGCACGAGCGTTTTGAAGTGTCTAAGGCTCTTTTTGCATGCAAGATGCAAGAAGGAACACCTGTGGGAACTCACGTACTCAAAATGATTGGGTACGTTGAGAACCTTGAAAGACTAGGTTTTCCACTGAGCCAAGAATTGGCAACCGATGTTATCCTGCAATCGCTGTTTAAGCATACAATCAATTCGTCATGAATTATAACATGAATGAAATTGATAAACCTTTGCCTGAGATTCTCAGCATGTTGAGAACTGCTGAACCAAATCTCAAGAAGAAAGTTAGTAATGTACTAATGGTCAAGAAGGACAAAGGTAAGCGCAAAGGCAAGGGTAAGACCCAAGCCAAAGGCAAGGCCAATTCATCCACTTCAAAGGGTAAAGGTAAAGTACCTAAGGAAGGGATCGCTCCATTGCGTAAGACTCGACATCGAAGCGGAATCGCAAAGTCTACCTTGAGGAAGTAAAGAACAAGAGAAGTGGGACTTCCGCCGTATACACGTTATAGAAGTTAATCTATCTATTTCTTCTACATGGGTATTAGATACGGATGTGCATCTCACATTTGTACTAATGTGCAGGATCGAGAAATAGTAGAATAATGGCAAAGGGCAAGTGGACCTACGAGTAGGCAATGGCGCAAAAGTTCTGCCAATTTGTAGGAACATATTCTTTGTCTTTGCCCACTGGGCTTATCTTAGAACTAGAGGAGTGCTTCTATGTACCCGCATTAACAAAGAACATAATTTCTGTATCTTGTTTAGACAAGAAAAACTTTTCTTTTATAATAAAGGACAAATGTTGTTCCATTTATTTAAATGAAATGTTCTATTGTAATGCACCACTTATGAATGGTCTCGATGTTCTAGATTTAGATAACCCAATTTATAACGTAAATACCAAACGGTTCAAATCGAATGATTTGAACCAAACATATCTCTGGCACTGTCGCCTAGGTCACATAAATGAAAAACGCATATCCCAACTCCATAAAGATGGATTATTGGACTCATTTGATTTTTAATCATATGAGGTATGCGAGTCTTGTCTTTTAGGAAAGATGACTAAAACTCCATTTAGTGGACATGGCGAAAGAGCGACGGATTTGTTAGGACTCATACATACTGATGTATGTGGCCCTTTCAATGTCGAAGCCAGAGGAGGCTATAAGTACTTTATTACTTTCACTGATGATATGAGTAGATTTGGCTACTTATATTTGATGAGACATAAGTCAGAATCCTTTGAAAAGTTCAAAGAATTCAAGAATGAAGTACAAAACCAACTTGGTAAGCGTATTAAACTACTTCGATCAGATCGAGGTGGTGAATACCTTAGTCAAGAGTTTCGTGATCACCTGGCTGAGTGTGGGATAATATCCCAACTCACTCCACCTGGAACACCACAATGGAATGGTGTATCTGAGAGGAGAAATCGTACTCTATTAGATATGGTACGATCAATGATGAGCGACCGATCTACCTACTTCCTTTGGGGTTTAGCTCTAGAGACACCGCTTTCACACTTAATCGCGTTCCATCAAAAGCCGAGAAAAGACACCATATACGATATGGATGGAAGAGTCCCAAAATGTCTTTTATAAAGATTTGGGGTTGTGAAGCTTACGTTAGACGCCAAGTCTCAGATAAACTAGGACCCAAATCAGATAAGTGTTATTTTGTAGGATATCCCAAGGAAACTAAGGGATATTACTTTTACAATCCCACACTTGGCAAGGTGTTTGTTGCCAGAAATGCTGTCTTTCTAGAAAGAGAATTGATTTCTAGAAATACTAGTGGGAGTAAAATTCATCTTGAAGAAGTTCAAGATGATGATAACACTAAGGCTTCGATGGAAAATGAACAGGAACCACAAAGTGTTGTGGATGAGGAAATTGTTGCCCAAAGAGTTGTGGAACAAACACCTGTTCAAGTAGACCAACCTCTTCGTAGATCTAATAGGATCCGTCGTCAACCCGAGAGATATTCTTTTCTCTTGACTGACAACGGTGATGTATTGCTTATCAATCTTGACGAGCCTACATCCTATAAAGAAGCTATGATGAGCCCAGATTCCGAGAAATGGCTAGAGGCCATGAGATCCGAAATGGAATCCATGTACACTAACCAAGTATGGACTTTGGTTGATCCACCTGAAGGGGTAAAACCCATTGGGTGTAAGTGGGGCTTTAAAGTAAAGACTGACATGGATGGTAATAAGCATACCTATAAAGGTAGATTGGTGGCTAAAGGATTCAAACAAATTCATGGTATTGACTATGAAGAAACCTTTTCACCAGTTGCGATGCTTAAATCCATTCGGATCATACTTGCTATTGCAGCCTACCATGATTATGAGATCTGGCAGATGGATGTCAAAATCGCTTTTCTGAATGGAAAGCTACTCGAGGATGTGTACATGACACAACCTGAGGGTTTTGAAGATCCAAAGCATCCTAGAAAGGTATGCAAACTGCAAAGGTCCATTTATGGACTAAAGCAAGCCTCTCGAAGCTGGAATCTTCGATTCGATGATGCAATCAAAGAGTTTGGTTTCATCAAGAATGAAGATGAGCCTTGTGTCTACAAGAGAAATAGTGGGAGCACAGTTGTATTTCTTGTCTTGTATGTAGATGACATACTTCTCATCGGAAATGATATTCCCTCACTCCAGTCTGTGAAGATGTGGTTAGGGAATTGTTTCTCGATGAAGGACTTAGGTGAAGCTGCCTATATTCTAGGCATCAAGATCTATAGAGATAGATCTAGAAGATTACTTGGCCTAAGTCAGAGTACATACATTGATAAAGTGCTAGATCGTTTTGCTATGCAAAATTCTAAGAAAGGGTTTCTGCCTTTATCACATGGTGTGAGTCTTTCGAAGACTCAATGTCCCTCTTCTAAGGAGGAGAGAGATCGCATGGATAAGATCCCTTATGCATCAGCTATAGGGTCTATCATGTACGCCATGCTTTGTACTCGTCCTGACGTCTCGTATGCTTTGAGCATGACGAGTAGATACCAGTCAGATCCAGGTGAAAGTCACTGGATAGCAGTCAAAAATATTCTTAAGTACTTACGAAGAACGAAAGAATATTTCCTGATATTTGGAGGCAATGAGGAGCTAACTGTAAAGGGTTACAGTGATGCAAGCTTCCAAACAGACAAGGATGACTATAGATCGCACGTGGTTTTGCTCGAATGGTGGAGCCGTGAGTGGAAGAGTTCAAGCAGACACGCTTGTTGATTCTACAATGTGGTTTAGTATATTGCAAAGATCTCGATGCAAAGAAAGGAGGTCGTTTGGCTCCGCAAGTTCATCAGTGAACTTGGGGTAGTTCCTAGCATTGCAGATCCAATAGACCTCTATTGTGACAACAATGGGGCTATTGCACAGGCTAAGGAACCTCGATCACATCAGCGGACCAAACACATACTGCGGCGCTTCCATCTCATTCGAGAGATCATCGATAGAGGAGATGTGAGGATGTAAGCTAACATCGCAGATCCATTGACCCAAGGCTTCGCTACGGAGGAAGCATGATGGTCACACTAGGTCACTAGGTATTAGATATCATAGTGATTGGTACTAGTGCTAGTGGGAGATTGTTAGTTAAAGCCCTAAAACCAATCATGTGATGGTTGAATAGGGAACATTTTGTATCATATTCTATAAAGGCAAAGGATTGGTTATTATATTTACATCTTGCTTGTGCCAGCTAATTTAAATATAATAATGCCCTAGAAAAGTAGGTTCTTATCTACAGCACATCAATTGGCAGAATTGATTATGAGAGGCTGTAGAGAACACTTTCCTAAATGTTCCTAGTCAAGTATTAATATGCAAGGGCAATATTAATACATAAAGACTAGCATGTAGGTCAATTGATGACTTGATCTCACAAGTCATGGATATATGATATCAAGTTGACACATGGGTATATATTGAGAATATATATCTGAATGACCGCCATGAGAAAGTTTCATGGATCGTTATATGAGTGTCATAAACTTTCTCATGTGACTATTGGTATGAATAGTCCTTAGACTCAAGTCACTATGGTTCCCTACATAAGGAGTTATGTACTTTGGTATCACAAACGTCACCCGTAACAGTGGTGGACCATAAAGGCGATTATCGGGTATGTAACAAATTAT
Organism: Wurfbainia villosa; assembly: GCA_025175895.1. Lineage (NCBI taxonomy): Eukaryota > Viridiplantae > Streptophyta > Magnoliopsida > Zingiberales > Zingiberaceae > Wurfbainia > Wurfbainia villosa. Next base: position 52,372,914 of record CM045998.1, on the reverse strand, counting down.
GCGGAGGGATGTGAGTGATGTAGATGGGATCTATCCCTTCCATATGACGGAGTGATATCTGGGCCCCTTGATTGAGTAGAACTACTAAAACGCATGGCCATGCTCGAATGAGTCAATATGAGATATTGAGCTCATTTGTTTGAGTTAGTTTACTCGTGGATCAAGAAACACATAGATTGATCGAGGATGACACGGTCCTATGCCTCATTGATCAACTGATATCAAGGATAGAAGGACACGGTCATATATTATAGTAGTCACGAAAGGTTAGTCGGATCTTGACTTATCTCAGAACTTGGGTAGCAATGATGTATTGCTAGATGCCGCTCATTGCTTGTGTATCTAAAAGAGTTTAGGTCCACCGCCAACGTTATGAGAGCCTATAAGTCACACACAAAGAGCATGATAATTAGAGGAATTAGAGTATTCTAGTTTGACTAGAATAATATGGGAATAAGCTTAAGTACAAAATGGTTTTTGGACTTTAAGCTTAATGAGAATTTTAGCTAATTGATTTAATGAGATTAATTCAATATGTTACCTTATTGATTTAATAAGATTAATTCAATATGATAACATAAGTTTAATTGAATTAATAAGATTAATTCAATATGATAACATAAGCTTAATTGAATTAATAAGATTAAATCAACATGCATGAATGCCACATAAGAATGCCACATAAGCATGCCACATAAGCATGCCACCTAAGCATCCACCTAAGCTAGATAAGGTGGAAGGAAACAAAATGGTTTTGTCTCCTTAAGTGGCCGGCCAAACAAATGTCCCAATGCAATGGATTGCATTGAATGGTAGGAGGTGAAAGGGTTTTTCCAACCCTATAAAAGACCATGAAGTGGCCGGCCATTCCATAGCAATTGTTGTTGTGGTTGTGGAGTGTGGTTGTTGGGAGCTTGAGGCTTGGAGAGAGCTTGAGAGCTTATTGTTGTGTGGCTTTTTGTGAGTAGCAAGAAGAGTAGTCTTCTTCTTCCCTTCTCTTTTCCCTAGCTTCCTCTCCTTTAGGGACTTCTCTAGCAAGAAGTAAAGGAGAGCTCCTCTAGTTTTCTTTTGTGAGACAAGAGCGTGCTCGTGTGGATACGTATAGAGGCACGGACACTTGAACGTGCTAAAGATCCAACAAACCGAAAGGAAAAGCGGGATTGCAAAGGGCACGCAACAAAGGTAGAACTCTCCTATAAGATAGGTTTGGTTTAGAGAAATTTATTTTGTACGAGTTTGCTTTCGCATGGATCACTTGGAAGGGATCCTATTTTCCGTTGCGCATATGCCATTTGGCATACGAGATTTCCCTACATAGATGATACCTACCGTCGTAGTTATGAATGGCTTGTTGGACTCTCTCCAAGGTTGTTCATAACTATGATGGATATCAGCCCATTCGGAGATGGACCTACGATCTCCCGAAGTGATTTTGGGGTTTTTGAAATTCGAAAAATGAATGGGATTTATAAATGTATATTGATGCATTTTTAAAATCATCTTTCTCATATATGCTCGTTCTGTATTTCTAAGTTAATATATTGATCATGATGTGTTTGAATTTGCGTTCCATTTTGGATTCAAATAAATTGACTGGGCCGAACTTCTTGGACTGGCTTAGAAACTTGAGAATTGTTCTCAAGGTGAAAAGCTTGTGTATGTCCTCGAAGCGCCTCTTCCCGCTCGTCCTAGTGACGATGCAACTTTGGACCAATTGTTGGCCTATCAGAAACATGTGAGTGATTCTGAACAAATGAGTTGCATCATGCTAGCCGCGATGGAACCCAAGCTACGAAAGCAGCATGAGCATATGGATGCTCATATCGTAGTCCTTCATCTCTGTGAGTTGGTTGATGAGCAAGTGAGATTCGAAAGGTTCGAAGTCTCCAAGCTCCTCTTCACCTCTGAGATGCGAGGAGGCTCATCTGTGGTACTGCTCAACATGCTGAAGACTGTGGAGCCTTCTGAGAAGCATGAGTAGGGGACAGTGTTGTTAGTTGATTCCTCGAAGAAAGGTTCTAAGAGGGAGTCAAAGGAACAATAGAAGGGGAAGAAGAAAAAGGCTAAAAGGCAGAACCAGCTCAAAAGGGCACTTGCCATCATTATGGCAAGGAGGGTCATTGGCGAAGAAATTGCAAGGTTTATCAAGAGTTCGTGAAGAAGGATAAGGCATCGGATGCCCCATCTTCTTCAGAAATCTTCTTTAATGATTGTCATTCTATTTCCTTAGACACTTGGGTATTGGATACTGGGTGTGGCTCACATATATGTAATGACATACATGGGCTAAGGAATAGAAGAAGACTCGTCAAGGGAGAGTCAAAATTTACGTGTTGGGAATGAAGCAAAGGTTGCTGCACTCGCCATCGAAACGTATTTGTTGAAACTCCCTACTGGACTTGTCTTAGAACTGGACAATTGATTTTATGTTCCTTCGTTGATAAAGAACATCATTTCTATTTCTTGTCTAAATAGAAATGGTTTCCATTTGACGTTTAGTAACAATTGTTGTTACATAACTTTGAATGGGGTTCTTTATGGGACTGGAACTTTAAGCAATGGTGTTTATACGTTGGACGTATCCAGTGACATTTGCAATATCGAAGCGAGCAACAAGAGTGCTCGAAAGGATAATCAAATAGACTCCTACATGTGGCATTGTCGTCTTGGCCATGTAAGCAAGAAACGCATGTCCGAATTACACCGATGTGGAATTCTGGAATCGTTTGAATTGGATTCATACGATACATGCGAATCATGCTTAAAAGGAAAGATGACTAAGTTACCTTTTACTGGAAAAGGTGAACGAGTGGGAGAGTTACTAGGTCTACTACATACTAATGTATGTGGACCTATGTCAACTCAAGCTTTAGGAGGCTATAGCTACTTCATTACCTTCACCGATGATCACTCACGGTTTGGGTATGTGTTCTTGATGAAACACAAGTCTGAAGCCTTTGAAAGGTTCAAAGAATTCAGAAATGAAGTAGAGAAACAACATGACAAAAGTATTAAAATACTTCGATTGGATCGAGGTGGTGAATACTTAAGTCAAGAGTTTCTTGATTATCTAAGAGACAATGGCATATTGTCTCAATGGACTCCGCCATATACACCACAACATAATGGTGTATCTGAGGGGCGTAATCGGACCTTGTTGGACATGGTCAGGTCAATGATGAATCATGCGACTCTTCCCAAGTCCTTTTGGGGTTATGCACTTCAGACAGCTGTTTACTTGTTAAACAGAATGCCTACCAAGGTAGTCTCAACTACTCCATATGAGATATGGAATGGTAAGAAACCTCATGTATCTTACTTGAAGATATGGGGTTATCCTGCTTATGTGAAGCGGACTGTATCAGACAAATGGATGCTAAGTCTGATAAATGTCTATTTATTGGATACCCTAAGGAAACAAGGGGTTACCAATTCCATCATCCTGTGGAACAAAAGGTGTTTGTTTCAAGGCATGCTGTGTTTCTAGAGAAAGAGTTTCTCTTGCAAGAAAACAATGGGAGTGTCATCGAGCTTGAGGAGGCTCGAGAGACTCAAATAGACATTGATGAGATACCTGGTGAAGCACAACAGCCGACAACTCATAGTGATGAGCAATCAGCTGGACCTATTGTAACACCACATCTTCGTAGATCTGGTAGAACACGCAATATTCCTGAGAGATATGGATTTCTCGTAAGTGAATCGAACGACGTGTTACTCATTGATGATGAGTAGCGTACCAGTTATGAAGAAGTGCTGACAAGTTCAGAAAGGGATAAGTGGCTTGGTGCCATGAAGTCGGAAATGGATTCCATGTACGAAAACCAAGTTTGGAACTTGGTTGACCCACCTGAAGGCATAAAGCCTATAGGGTGCAAGTGGGTTTTCAAGAAGAAAACCGACATGGATGGTAATGTGATTACCTATAAGGCTAGATTGGTGGCGAAAGGATATCGTCAAAAACAAGGTGTTGATTATGACGAAACCTATTTGCTTGTAGCTATGCTTAAATCCATTCGGATGCTCCTGGCCATAGCGGCTCATTATGATTATGAGATATGGCAGATGGATGTGAAAACAACTTTCCTTAATGGAAACTTGCTCGAGGACGTGTATATGATACAGCCTGAGGGTTTCACATCGGTTGATAAAACCAAGGTATGCAAGTTGCAACGATCCATTTATGGATTGAAGCAAGCATCCAGGAGCTGGAATATCCGTTTTGATGAGACGATCAAAAAGTTTGATTTCTCACAAAATCCAGACGAACCTTGTGTGTACAAGAAGGTTAGTGGGAGTGCAGTCGTGTTCCTAGTATTGTATGTCGATGACATATTACTTATAGGAAACGATGTGTCAATCTTACAGTCAGTTAAGGTTTGGTTATCCAAGACATTCTCCATGAAAGACCTGGGAGAAGCAACCTACATCCTTGGGATTAAGATCTATAGAGATAGATCGAAACGGTTGCTTGGTCTTTCGCAGTCTACATATATAGACCGAGTGCTAAAGAGGTTTAGCATGTCGGAATCCAAGAAAGGTTATCTGCCCATCAGGCATGGGGTACACCTTTCGAAGTCTATGTGTCCGCGCACAGAAGACGAGAGGATTTGCATGAGTAAGATTCCCTATGCATCCGCAATAGGATCTATCATGTATGCTATGTTATGTACGAGGCCCGATGTATCGTATGCTCTGAGTGTCACGAGCAGATACCACCGATCCAGAATGGATCATTGGCGGTCATTAAGACGATCCTTAAGTACTTGAGAAGAACTAAGGATGTGTTCCTAATATATGGAGAAGGGTACATGGTGATACGTGGGTATACGGATGCGGATCCGCATGCATAAGGATGATTCCATGTCTTAGAATGCGGGTATGTATTCACCTAGAATGGAGGCGGAATAAGTTGGAAAGGTTCCAAGCTTGACACTATAGCGGATTACGCCACTCGAATCGTTGCGACTTTAGGCGACAAAGGCGGTTTGGATCAAGAAGGTCCTCTATGCACGTGATGTGGTCTCAACAATGATCCACACATGTGCTTCACCACTATCATCTTATCAGAGAGATCATAAGTAGGAACGAAATACAAATCGACAAAATTCCCACTGAAAGGAACTTAGCGGATCCTTTGACTAAAGCATTACCTCAAAGTAAGTTTGAGGGTCATGTTGGTGCTTATGGTATTGGATACCGTAGCGATTGGCATTAGGCCAAGTGGGAGTCTGTTAGTAATATATGAGAGATGTCCTAAGGCAATCGCCTTATGTATGAACCATTTATATGATAAATGAAGATTCACTATTTGAGTATACATGTTTTATGTATTTGATTGGATCTTAAACTCATTTATCAATGTCCACGATACGATTCACAAAGATGAGAGAATTTGTGATTGGATCACAACTAGTGAGTATCTCTACATGTGTAATTGTGATGTATCGAATTATCCTAGTCGATGAATTGATGGATTTGGACACCATCAATTGCGAGACTAGCACGAGGTATACTCCTTGGTGTATCCAAGCACCGGTGATTCTCACCGGGCCGAGACATTGTGATGTCCGGAGTTAATCGTGGATGCTAGTTATGGTAACTAGTTCATTGAGTGACCAAAGTAAGACTTCATATGGTTCTCTGCATATATAGATATGTCAATGAAGTTCTTACTGTGGCTTAAGTGCGATGTTCCTTTGACTTGCGGTATTCAAGTCATCTTGATCATGGAGACTTATGCTTTGACATCTTAAGCAAACATCTCCGAGGAGATGTGGACCCGGGATGATTGGGTATAAGTCGAAGTGATCGAAGGTGTTTGAATAGCCTATAAAGGATTCACCACTCCTTGCGAGGAGATGTATACCCATGGCCTCTCGTCGGATTGTTACTAAAGTCTTTGTCCAAAAAATTACATGTTTAGAGTAAAGTACTCTTCGATACATGTGGAGTAACTAGAATCCGTAGGACGAGGAAATGATACTTGGGCTAGGTGTGACGTAGTCAGCCTAGTGGGGACTGACACAATAGACCATGTCCTGAACCAAGTGGGTATAAGATGAGTGAAGGGAATGGGGCAGATTCATTCGAGTCAAGGGTTTCGTAAATAGTTCGATCAACCGCTGATCTTTTCGGTTAATTGGGGATCATGATGTACTACTAGGTGCCACTCATGATCGCTCTATAATTAATGGTTAATTATAGACGGCCAACATAAACCGAGAACCTATTTGGTCACACGCACAACGAGTGTAATCCAAAGGATTTAAAACGAGCTTGAGAATGGGATTCTCAGACCGAGAGAAACTATGTTTGGTTGGACCAAACATAAAGCGAGCATGAAATTGTTTCAGTCACAATGGAAGCATGAATGGGCCGTGTCTTATGAAGACATAATGGATGGACCAAAATGGTTTGGTTCTAATCCAATGGATGAGAATAAACCAAAGGGTTTGGTTTATATTAAACGAATGAACCAAAGGTTATTTCGGTTCGTTTTAACATAAAATAAACCATCATGGTTTGGTTTATTTTAACTTATCTTAATGGAGCGGGTTAACGGGCTTTATGGATATGATCCATTAACCATTAAGAGAATTAGTTCTCTATAAAATAGGGCTTAAACCCTAACCCTAAAGCTAATCCAAACCCTAGCCGCCCAACATGTTGTTGCCGCCCAACACATTGTTGCCGCCCAGCTTGTGGTGGCGCCGTCCAGCTCCTTCTTGGCGTCAAGCTCCGGCTAGAGTGAACCTCCGGCGACCCTCCGGTGATCTCCTATAGGTTCGGCATCAAGGTGAGCCTTTTCTCTCCTTGTTTTGGCCGGCGCCTACTCCTCCACCAAGCTGTCCAGTTTTCTGGACAGCTTCTCCTCCTCTCGTCGGAGCGTCGTTTGGACGACGGTTAGTGCTCCGACAATGGCTAACTTACCGGGGATTTGATCTCCGGTAATCCTCTGAGGTGGAGGACGAAGGATTCATCAAACGGTTGACGAATACCTCTCCGGAGAAGCGAGTTTTGAGAACTCGTTTTAGGATCCGAATTTGGATTCGGATCGTGATCATCTCTCGATCACGTCGTCTTCAACACGAGGCTAGTAACCCATACGAAGACGAAGCTCGTGACTTAGCGAAGTCATCCCGAGGAGCTCGGCGTGGATACGGATAGAGACGATTCTTACGAGGATCGTTCCGGTTGATGCCGTTCCCGCTACACGTCATACGGAAGGTATAACGTAGTTTAATTTCCTTTTATTGCAAATTTTAATTTACGGTTATGTCTACACTTGTTGTAATAGCATGCGTGTGTTGTGTGTGTTGTAATAAATAGGAGTATTTATTATTTTTATTGCTTCCGCTGTGCTCATGTTTACGAAACATGATCGAACACACACACGCCGCGGTGCCGGAAACCCAATAAAGCATACCTCTAGTATGGTGGATGAGGTGGAAAGTCTGGTAGCCTCGGCATCTCGGGATCCCGGGAGAATCTTGTGTTGAGCTGCTAATGCCACATGTACATGTGGTCAATCTAAGAGCTAGTGGATGCAGTGGATTCTCATGCTCCTCCTCCCTAGCCCACTCTGCCTACTGGTCATGCATGTGCTGCCGCATCTCCTCACGGTGGGTGGCCTCCTCCTGGCAACGGGCAGCCTCCTCCTGGAAGTAGATACAGGCCTCGTCATAGAACTCCTCGACCCACTTGATGTGCTCCCAGAAGCCCTGAAACACTTCCTGCGTGTAGGTGCTCTACTCCTCCCATCGCTGCCTCTACGTCTACTGCTCGATATATATGTCGTCGAGGTGCGATCGGAACTCTAAAAAATTATAGGCAGATGTACTTGCATCCTGCTCAAAAGTAGAAAAAGGTGGCAGTGTAGGTGCAGGCTCATGTCGACATGGACTAGGTGAGCACCTATACCTTTGTGTACTGAAGGGAGAGTGATGTACAGGGGGAGAGATAGGTACCGAAGTGGATGGTCCCTCGTATGGTGGGGACTCCACTATCAGGTCTAAACACCAGTTGGCGCGTGTGGTGATGATGGTACAAAAAGGTTTTATCCGAGGGTATGTTGGGTGTCTTATCCCCTTTATCTCTTCCCACCCCATTTTTTCAAATAGGGCTTGAATATCACCAAACAAACCTAGGGACTCTAAGAGATCTTCATCAAGATACCTAGTAGCGGTAATTCTTCTAGTAGAGAGGATATCAAATCATTCCCTATGCTCGTTATTGCGAAAGAGAAGAGTTGGAAGAGCATTACCTTCCTACGGAGCTTGAGGGGCGTTCGTTCTCCTTGCTCTTCACTCCGAGGTAGTAGATCAAGGTGCTACTTGTCTTGTCCTCCTCATCCTTGCTTCTATTGGGCTTCTTTGAGGGTTAGAGAGGGTCCTAGGTGGTGGGGAAGATGGTTCCATATGGCTAGGGCAAAAGAAATCAAAGCACACGGTGCGTTTGGGGTGAAAATGTACGACATGGCCCTCTTAAACCTCATGCGCCACGGTCATGTGAAAACACACGACCAGGCTGTGTGAGCCGCTAGGGGTCGGGGCCACGACCATGTGAAAATACACGGCCAGGTCGTGTGCCCCCCGTTTCCTTCTCACGATGCACAATGGTCCGAGTTCTCCTTACTTGCTCAGTCGTGTAGATTCAAAGTGATTTTATTTTTACTTTGCAGGCTCTTTCTGGTCCTAATTCATGTGCGAAAATGCTAAATAAAATGGAAATCAAAGTTCAAATTAACAAAATGAATGAAATATAATAAAAAGAACACATAAAAACTAAACTTAGGTTGCCTTCCAAGAAGTGCTTTGTTTAAGGTGTTTTAGCTCGACCAAACTCCATTATCTTCAACATGGCTCCGGAGGCCCTGGGCACCTCCATTCATTCGTCTTGGTGCTGATATCTGGTTGGCTCGGCTTTACCCTGCTAAAAGTATAGTCATCTAAGAAGGGAGCTCTACAATCTGACATATTGAAGAAGATGATCTCCCAGTCTGCCTCCTAGGAGATCTTGTGCGCTCCCGCAGTCACCAGAAAGTGTCTTCGCAAAATCATGGGATTCTGAGGATTTGGTCCTGTGTCGAGTATAATAAAATCTATATGTATAACGAAGTTCTCAATGACCACAGGAACATGTGCTAGTATGCTGACGGGTTCCTTGACTGAGCCGTCCCCCATACGAATACCAAGGTTTGCTAGTTGGATCCCATTAAGTCCCATCTTCAGATAGAGTGCATAGGGCATCACACTTACTGATGACCCTAAATCACACAACACTTCATCGAAGCTCACCCCATAAATCGAGCAGGGAATAACAAATTCACTAGGGTTATCAAGCTATGGTATAATCTTATCTTCAATTTCAGCTTGGACAGGTAGGGTGGAAATCATAGCTCCACACTCTGATGCAGGCGAACGCGTCCCCAAATCTCGTGACGGAGGTCATCGAGGACTCGAAGCGCATGCTCACGCTCAACGTCCACAAGTGCAAGGATGTCGTCAAATAATAAAAGATTATCAATCCAACAGGGACTGAGATTCAAATACTGATATGTTCAGTGGTTGAAATTGTTCTGAACTAAACTCTAAAAGATCTTGATTGCAAGGGTTGCCGGTGGACTAAACTATAATACAATGTCACACGGAGGAAGAAAGGAGAGTGCCGAGATCTTTAAAAGGGATTCTAGGACTTCAGTTTCGCTTGTGTGTCATAATACATGTTGTCAACTGGGCGTTGTCTAAACATCTTGCTATGGTTTTGTCGAAGGGACATCATACACTCTCCCGATGAGCCACCGCATCTACCGGGAGCTATCTCTGCCTTACAAGGACGGGATAGATGGTACGAGGATGCCAAATTAATCCCTGCGATGTACCATTTCCGGTTCTGTCGCATCCTTCTACCCACGATTACAGAAGATTAGGTTTACCCCTAGGTTCCATATATAAAATCTCGTAAATCTTAGATACGAGGGTTGTCACCCCTCGTATTGCCTAAGTATAGTAGGTAGAAAACCAAACACGCATAGATATGGGTATAAACAATTTCCTATTGCCAATTTAAACTCAAAAATAGAATTTAACTTGAACCAACATGTTATGCACACACAAGCTACTCTCTAATCCTAGAATCGAAGGAACTACTCCATGTATTAAAGAGAGGAATCACAAAGCATGTACATGTTCAAATACATCAGAAATAAAGTGTAGGAACAAGGAATTACAATGCCTACGTGGTCTTCTCTCCGGTGTTGAAGTGCAAAACGTGGACCTCCGGCAACGTTCTTCCTCCCCGTTGCGAGTCCCCGAAGCTTTTTAGGGCTTCGGTGTGTCATCTTAGCCATCGTGCCTCCCCCTAGGGTTTGGGAGCCCTATGGTGGCTCCATTGTCATCCCTCGCCTCTTGGATGAGTTTCCTATATATAGAGGCAGCTCCAGCTTTCCATAAATGCTTGAAAAACCCGATTTCCTTGAATTCGCGGTGCCACCACATGACCGTGTGAATTTCACACAGCCTGGCCGTGTGTAAAGCTAGAAAACAGATGAAATCTCAGCTGGAAAAAAGGCACATCCATGTGTTTTTACACAACCTGGCCGTGTCTTTTCCTGGAGCCTCCGTTTTGATCCATTTCACTTCGGAAGCATGCCCAAGTCTTGGGACATGGCCAGTGCATGTTCCCTAAGGTCCATCCTCCACAAATTGCTCCATTTTTGCTCCAAAAATGTGTTGTTTTCCGATTAAATGCTATCCTGCATGAAAAAGTATAAAAAGTAGATCTCCGCACTAGAAAATATGAAATGCATGCAAAACAAAGTGAAATATGCATTAAATAAACATAAAATGTAATGAGATGTGAGCGAAAACTACTCCTAAAACCCTATATGTTTTGCTCACATCACTTCCCCCAGACTTAAATATTTGCTTATCCACAAGCAAACCTCAGTGCCATGAAGTTTTAAAAAGATATTGTTCCATACTTAGCATGTAAACTTAATTTATCAAGTGGTATTTGTAATCAAAGCAAAATAAATATATTCTTGAAATTCACTAAGTTAGCTCCTCGTGCTCGTGCTAAGTGAATCATTCTTAGGGGATACTGGTTCCATGGTGAGTTAAGTCATCATCCTTTAGCTTTCCTAAGGTCTTCGGCTCTTAGGCACTTACCATCCCAAAGCGAGGGTCGTTCCCTAAATCTAGCACAAAGTCTCAAAGGTGTGCTCGGTATTGAGAGAAATTGGTAGGTGTTTCCCAGTAACCTAACTAGGTCTCAAAGGGGCACCTCACCATTTCCACCCACGACAACTGTTTTTTTATCCCTCATAATATATATATATATATATATATTTCTTTTCTTTCATTTCTCTCTCTCTTTATCTCTCTTTTTTTCTCTTTTATTTTTTTGCTCACTGGGATTTTGATTTTTTCGAATGGGCTTACACAATCCGAGCATCTCCAATAACTAAAATGCTAAACCTAGAGTCTCCTATGGATTCCAAAGTACTTAACTACTAAGATGATTCATAACTTGGTACGTACTAGATTCTCCCTTTCAGAATGTTCAACATGTGTAGGTGTAAAAATAAAAGCTAACCAGTGTAAGTCAAGAACATTCATTAGAGCAAATAAAATAAAATACCACGAGATAAATGAAGTTAAGCTACCTATGGGAACAACTCATTTAAGTAACTTTAAAAATACTACTGAGGCAGCTTATAGATAGCAAAAACTAAGTGCTGAAAGAAAGTGAACAACCTATGCATGAACAAATGAATGCTAAGTAAAATGCAAATACCATAAAAGAAACTACTGCTAGAAACAAAATAAATCAGGACTTGGGGTCCCTCCCCCAGACTTATATGAAACAATACCTCTAATATTATGGTCGAGGTGGGAAGTTTGGTAGTCTCGGCATGTCAGGCTTCTGGGAGAACCTAGTGCTAAGCCGCTGATGCCACATGTACACGTGGTCGATCTGAGAGCTGTTGGATGCAGTGACCACTCTGTGCTCCTCCTCCTGGGCCCACTATGCCTGCTGGGCATGTCTATGCTACCACATCTCCTGGTTGTAGGTGGCCTCCTCCTGGTGTCAGGCATCCTCCTCTTGAAAGTAAATACGGGCCTACTCGTAGAAGACGTTGGCCCACTGGAAGTGCTCCTGTAAGCTTGTAAACTCTACTTGTGTATAGGAGCTATGTTCATCCCATCGCTACCCCTACGTCTACTGCTCGGCGTATATGTCATCGTGGCACGATTGGAACTCTGAGAAATCATAAATAGAAGTACCTGCATCCTGCTCAAAAGTTGGAAAAGAAAATGGTGCAGGTGTAGGCTTTTCATGTGGACTAGGGTGCGCGACACAGTCATGTGAAATCACACAGCCTGACTATGTGCGCCTCTGGAAGTTAGGGCACGACCATGTGAAAACACACTGCCTTACCATGTGTGACTCTGGAAGTCAGGGCACCGCCGTGTGAAAACACACGGTCTTGTCGTGCGCCCTTTGTTTCTTTTCTTGTGGTGCACAATGGTCTGATTTCTCTCACTCACTTCACCGCGTAAACTTAAAATGACTTTTTTTTTTACCTAGCAAGTTCTTTCCTTACCTACAAATGCTAAATACCATAAATCAAAGTTCGAATTACAAAAAATTGAATGCAATAAAAAGAAATCCTAGAAAAACTAAACTTGGGTTACCTCCCAAGAAGCACTTTGTTTAAGGTCTTTTAGCTCGACCTTATTCCTACGTTTCATTTGATGTGTTTTAATATTGCTAATGGGGGAGCAAAATATTTGCTCACTTTATGCCTCTTGACTGGTGGTCCTCCATCGCTATATCCCTTAAATCTTGCTCGTGGAGGGGCTAGATACTTTCTCACCTTTCGCTTCTTGTCTTTTGGTCCTCCATTACTATATCTTTTAAATCTTGCTCGTGGAGGGGCAAGATACTTGGGCGCTGCATTCCTTGACTTGAAGTTTAACATGCTTTGTCTCAACGAATCATCAATAGTTTGATCATTATATTCTAAATGTTATAAATAATTTAACTCACCATAGACATCCTCACCAAAAGATTGATTAGTAGATTCTATTATATCGAATGAAATTTTATCATTATCAATCACTAAAAGGGTTTTGTTACTAGTAACTAAAGTTTCAGTAAGGGTTAAGGTAGGCTCTTCGAGATTCTTGAGGTTAGGAGGTGTTTTGATTGAAGCAATGCACTCCTCGATTAAAGTATCGATTAAATAATCCACAAGTTCTTCTTAAAGTAGTGATTGAATGAATTTCCTTTCTTTACTTCCTATGTCATCTACGTCTTCCTCATCCATTCGCTTAAAGTGAGTCTCCGCCTTATTAGGTGTAATCCAGTCATCAAAGTCCCTTCTAGTCATTTGGTTTCTTCTTCCCGTTGCATAATCTCCGCAAATTGTAGACTATGCTCCTTGCATTCCCTAGTAGAATTGTCTAGCAAGGCTTCTAAGTGTGGACTTGATTCTGGATAAAATTCGCATGGTGATTCATAGCTCTTGTTCTCACTTGAGAAACAATATTGAGTCTTTGTCTGCGAATACTGCCATTGGAATTCAGTGTTCGTCGCTTGTTTTGTTCGAATGAAATCTTCCATCATCTGCTTAAGTCGGGATTTAGGTGGACAATATTGAGGGTTTAAGTACCCAGGGTCATAACTATATGAATAGGAATCATCTTGTGGCCACTTGTTGTAATTGTAGGTGACATCTTCTTGTTCAAATTGTGAAGGTTCGAATATATCCGGACAATCGTTAATGGTATGCCATGTTTCACCACAATGCTCACAATAAATGTTCCCAACACTTACATAATTAAATTGACCATAATCATGAGTAAAAGCTTGCATCGTTACATGCAAGAAATTATAAATAAGGAAAGAGCAACTGAATAAACAAAACTGAAATAAAATAAAATAAAATAAAACAAAACAAGAAAAGTAAATCTATCCTTGGCCTGATCAAATTATCTACTTCTCGATTCAATATCGAATCAATAAAATCCCCATCAACGGCGCCAAAAACATAATGCACGCAAACGCGTCCCCAAATATCGGGACGGAGGTCGTCGAGGACTCGAATCGTGCTCTCGCGCTCAATGCCCGCAAGTGCACGGATATCGTCAAGTAATAAAAGATTATCGATCCCATAGGGACTGGGATTCAAATACTGATATGTTCAATGGTTGAAATTGTTCGGAGCTAAACTCTAAAAGGTCTCAATTGTGAGGGCTATCGGTGGACTAAACTCAAATATGGTGTCACACGGAGGAAGAAAGGAGCGTTCCGAGATTTTTAAAAGAGATTCTAGGACTTCAATTTCGCTTTTGTGACGCAAAACATGCTGTCAACTGGTCGTTGTCTAAATGTCTAGCTATGGTATTGTGGAAGGGACATCATACACTCTCCCGATGAGCCACCGCATCTACCAGGAGCTATCTCTGCCTTACAAGGATAGGATAGATGGTATGAGGATGCCAAATCAATCCCTGTGACATACCGTTTCCGATTCCGTCGCATCCTTCTACCCACGGATATAGGAGATCAGGTTTACCCCTAGGTTTCTTGTATAAAATCTCCTAAATCTTAGATATGAGAGTTGTCACCCTTCGTATCGCTTAAGCACAGTAGGTAGAAAACCAAACACATATAGATATGAGTATAAATAATTTCCAATTGCCAATTTAAACTCAAAAATAGAATTTAACTTGAACCAACATGTTATGCTCACACAAGCTCCAACCTAATCCTAGAATCGAAGGAACTACTCCATGTATATAAGAGAGGAATCACAAAGCATGTACATTTTCGAATATAGGAGAAATAAAGTACAAGAACAAAGAATTACAATGCCTACATGGTCTTCTCTCCGACGTTGAAGTGCAAAATGTGGACCTCCGATGCCATTCTTCCTCTCCGTTGTGAGTCCCCAAAGCTTTTTAGGACTTCGGTGTGTCATCCTAGCCGTCGTGACTTCCCCTAGGGTTTGGGAGCCCTAAGGCGGCTCCCCCATCATTCCTCGCCTCTTGGATGAGTTTCCTATATATAGAGGCGGCTCCGACTTTCCATAAATGCTTGAAAAACCCTATATCCTTGAATTCGCACCACCACCACATAGCCATGTGAATTTCACACGTCCTAGTCGTGTGCAAGGCTGGAAAATAGATGAAATCTCGACTGGAAATTGAGCTAGAAAAAAGGCATGGTCGTGTGTTTTCACACGGCCTAGTCGTGTCTTTTCCTGGAGCCTCCGTTTTGATCTGTTTCACTTCGGAAACATGCCCATGTCTTGTGACATGACCACCCTAATCCTAGAATCGAAGGAACTACTCCATGTATATAAGAGAGGAATCACAAAGCATGTACATTTTCGAATATAGGAGAAATAAAGTTCAAGAACAAAGAATTACAATGCCTACATGGTCTTCTCTCCGACGTTGAAGTGCAAAATGTGGACCTCCGATGGCATTCTTCCTCCCCGTTGTGAGTCTCCAAAGCTTTTTAGGGCTTTGGTGTGCCATCCTAGCCGTCGTGACTCCCCCTAGGGTTTGGGAGCCCTAGGGCGGCTCCCCCATCATTCCTCGCCTCTTGGATGAGTTTCCTATATATAGAGGCGGCTCTGACTTTCCATAAATGCTTGAAAAACCCTGTATCCTTGAATTCGCAGCACCACCACATAGCCATGTGAATTTCACACATCCTAGTCATGTGCAAGGCTGGAAAATAGATGAAATCTCGACTGGAAATTGAGCTAGAAAAAAGGCATGGTCGTGTGTTTTCACACGGCCTAGTCGTGTCTTTTCCTGGAGCCTCCATTTTGATCTGTTTCACTTCGGAAACATGCCCATGTCTTGGGACATGACCAGTGCATGTTCCCTAAGGTTCATGCTCCACAAATTGCTCCAAAAATGCACCGTTTTCTAATGAAATGCTATCCTGCACGCAAAATTATAAAAAGTAGATCTCCGCACCAGAAAATATTAAATTCATGCAAAACAAAGTGAAATATGCATGAAACAAACATAAAATGTAATGAGATGTCAGCGAAAACTACTTCTAAAACCCTATTTATTTTGCTCACATCACACCCCTTGGTGAATCTGTTTCTCTATGCTACTCTCTCGCTGCACACTCCCTCTTCCTTGACTTGACTTGTCTTGGGTAACGACGAAGAACTATCCAAAGGTTGTGACATGGTTTGGGCTATTTGGGCCACTTGTGTTTCCAACATCCTCATGTGACTTGCAAGACCATCAATAGTGGCCTTCAAATCCTTAAGTGACTCTTCTATCTTCTGGTGTTGGCATCAGAATTCTTCATTGGCCTTTGTTTGGGTAGCAATGAAGTCTTCCATCATCAATTCTAGCCTAGACTTCTGTGGTTGTTGCTGCCCATTTCCCTATTGTTTCCCATATGATGGTTGGAAGTTCCCAAAGTTATTTCGATAGGAAAAATTCGAGTGATTCCTCTATCCGAGATTATATGTACTGGAGTATAGGTTGTTGGGCCTTTGATTATAATCCCCAACTGCATCGACATGCTGAAGATGCTCTTCTAAGCCACCTTCCCTCCATAGTAGTCCTCCCAATACATTGCTTCTCCTTCTCCAAAGTCATTGGAAGCACATGCAAATACAAGATTTAAAGGGACGAACCGTCTGCTAAGCGTGTCCATCCTCATTGCTAGGTGGTCCACCGAGTTGACAACATATCATCCCACTGCAGGAGTTGGGTGACTATGTTCAGAAGCCCATTAATGGTGGTTCTGGGTGACCTCTTCTATCATCTCCTTCGCTTCTTCGATAGTCTTGTTCATTAGTGCTCCTCCTGCACTAGAATCGAGGGACATCTTTGTAGTGTACGTGATCCCATTATAGAAGATGTGGATTACGAGCCACCTTTCCAGTCCATGGAGGAGGCATTGGTAGAGTAGCCCCTTGTAGCGATCCCAGGCTTCAAATAGGGACTCCCTTTCCTTCTAACGGAAGCTCGTGATTATATGGTGCATGTGAGCAGTCTTGCTTAGCTGGAAGTACTTGTTCAAAAATTGCTGCTCACACTACTCCCATGTAGTAATGCTTCTCGATGGCAGGGAGTGAAGCCATGCCTTAGCCTTATCCCGCAATGAGAAAGGGAATAGGCTCAGGCGGATTGCGTTGGTAGGGACTCCATTGATCTTCATTGACGAGCAAATTTCCAAAAATGTCTCCAGGTGCCGGTTCGGGTCATCAGTTACAGCTCCCTCAAATTGACTCTGCTGGACCATGTGTATGAGTGCCTATTTCAGCTCAAAGTTGTTTGCCAAAATGGATGGTCCAACTATACTCGGCTTAAATCCTCTAGAACTAGGGGTTATGTACTCCGGCAAAGGTTAGCTACCTATGTTTACCACGGATGCAGCTTGCCCCTCCATCCACTTCTGTTCAGCTCTCTCGCGATGGTAGGTTCATTCGATTTCTAGATCGATCAGAATTAGGCCTTCCGATCCTAGGCATCTAAGAATACGAAGAACCGAGCCACAAAATTAGGAGTATTGCCTAATGCTCAGAAATGAGAAATAAACTAATCTAGCTAACTAAATCAAATGAAGAAGAGCTAAAATAAAAACTAATTCTAGATTTGAAAAATCTAAAATTGAAATAAATATAGTAAAATAAATAAAAAAATAAAAATAAAAGTAAAGGAAGTAAATAAATCTAACCTAAGTCTGATCCAATAATCCACTTCTTGATTCGAAATCGAATCAATCAGTCCCCACTAACAGCGCCAAA
Source organism: Wurfbainia villosa (assembly GCA_025175895.1). Classification (NCBI taxonomy): domain Eukaryota; kingdom Viridiplantae; phylum Streptophyta; class Magnoliopsida; order Zingiberales; family Zingiberaceae; genus Wurfbainia; species Wurfbainia villosa. The sequence continues at coordinate 52,355,111 of CM045998.1, read as the reverse complement.
AACTTGATGCACGCAAATACGACCTTAAATCTCACGATAGAGACCGTCAAGGAATCGAAGTGCATGCTTGCGCTCAACGCCCACAAGTGCAAGGGTGTCGTCAAGTAATAAAGATTTATTGATCCCACAGGCATTGAGATTCGAGTACCGATCTATTTGGTAGACGTTATTGTTCATAAATCGATTCTAATGGTTGCGGTTCAGAGGGTTGTCGGCGGTCCTTACTCTAGTACGGTGTCACACAGAGGAAGAGAAGGGATGCTACTATTGGGTTGATCCGTGAGGGGAAACATCACTTCCCACGTCACCTCGGTCGTTTGTTCATGGCGATCCCATCGATGTCCTAGGATAAAAAAAAATTAATCCTAGACAAAAGGGATTGCCCAAACAACCAAGTCATTGTCGTGCTATTCGTTTAGAGAGGTCAATTGAACAAACTTGTTGTTCAAGCGACCAACCTCTATTCTACGAGTAGCCGCGGAATAGACGATGTCCGGATCGCCGGCTTTCGTGTTTATGTTCGGGATCCAAGTATTATTTAGCCACAAACAGAATATATCATCCTCATAAAACATGCATATAATTGAAGAGCAATTATAAACATAATACAAAGGAAGACTAATCAAAATAAACAAGATTATACCTCTTGTTATACCTCTTGATCTTCTATTGTATGTCCTTCCTCCTTTTGGACGTCGTGTGGGCGACAATCTTCCAAAAGTTGAAGCCTCCTAGATCACCAATCTTCCTTTCCTTGTTCACTCCGAACAAAGGAAGATCATCAAACAAAACTCTTCTTCCTATCTAGAACCGGCCACCAAGTCAATAATATACTCGATGTTGCCACCGGCCAAGGAAGAGAACATGGAGTATAAGAATCGGCCAAAGGAGAAACAATGAGGGCATGGGCGCCGGCCAACACTTGAAGAAGAGAAAGGAAATCAATCCTTCTCCTTGTTGCTGCCCAAACCCTAAACCTAGCTCTCCTAATTTCTGGCCAAGGATGAAGGGAAGAAGAATAGGTTGTGCTCAGGCCAAGGTAGAGGGAGGATGAATAGGTGCCGGCCAAACCTTAGGAAGAAGAAGAAGAGGCTTCCTCCACTTGTTGCCTCCCACCACCAACACCCAAACCCTAACCCTAGGCGACCACTCATAATCATATCCCAACTAGGATTGCTTTCCACCCATAAGGAAGCAAACCCTAACCCTCATCCATCAAGCCTTGCCGCCCACCTGAATGCTCTATTTATAGAGTTGGGCTGAAGCCTTGTTTTAATCTCCACCATTGGTTCTAGGGATTTAATCTCAACCGTCGGAGCTAGAGATTTAATCTCAACCTTCGGATCTAGATATTTAATCTCTACCGTTGGATCTAGAGTTTTGTTTTCATCCATTGGAACTAAGCTTCATGAGGTATTAATAGGCTACAATAGGGACCATGAGGAGGAGTTGGATCTTGGTCATGCATGGATCAAGCCCACATAAAGTCCGATCCATTAATGATAATCCAATCCACTAAAGGATTATCATTGATCTACCTCACCAACCCCCATAAGTTAATATAGGCTCCATATATTATATGTACATTTTCTCCCCGTGTTTAAGATATCAAATGTCCGTCGATTAATTAATTTAATGACCATTAATTAATCGACATCTAACTCTATGAGTAGTACCACTCAACCTTTTCATCATGCCGAACCAAGTCCACCTGCAGGGTTTACATGATGAACCTTATGAGCACCTCAAGGGGACATCATCATCCTAATATATAGGATACGGTTTCCTCCTATAATCAACGGCACACCATATAAATAACACCATTTCCCAATTTACCAAGCCTATCGATTTAATCTATAAATCTCGCCCATTGGTAAATCAAAGAAATGAATACTAAGTATATATGTTCGTTATTATATCGGGATTAAGAGCATATACAATATAATATCTGAGGTCAGATTCGATTATGTAGTCAGCAATAAATCGAATCACCTCTAAGTCGGTCTTGCTCGATACACACATAGTGCACTAGTGTGATTCTATGGTCAAGACAAACCATTACCAAATCACACTACAACCATACAAATTGTATGTCCAAAGCCATCTAGGTTGTGAGCCTTTACATATACTTTACAAGGAGTCGATAACATGATCTCCCATGTGACACCACACACCATGTTATCTACAATGTAATGTATTAGAAAATATTGCATAACCATAAGTATGCAAACAATTATCATGTGATTCTTATTTCAAAAATAAATTATGTTCATACAAAAGATAGACATTTCTGTATACATCCTAACAATCTCCCACTTATACTAAAAGACTATGCTGCCCTCATACTAACATACATCTGATTCCCCTTCCCTCCACATGCCTATCAAAGCTCTTGCTAGAAGGGCCTTAGTGAAAAGGGTCTACAAGGTCATCCTCTGATACAATCTAGGCGACAGCAACTTCTACCTCCTTTATGATTTCTCGTATCAGGTGGTACTTGCGCTCTATGTATTTACTTACCTTATAGGCTCATGGTTCCTTAGAGTTTGCAACTGCACCATTATTATCACAATAAATTGTGATAGTTCTGGGCAAACTAGGAATCACATCCAAGTCCATCAGGAAGTTCCTGAGCCACACAACTTCTTTGGCCGCCTCAGAGGCTGCCACATACTCAGTTTCCATGGTGGAGTTCGCCATGCATTTCTTCTTGACACTCCTCCATATAATGGCTCCACCTCCCAAAGTAAACACAAAACCTGAGGTAGACTTACTGTTATCCATATCAGATTGGAAGTTAGAATCCGTGTAACCCACAGGGAGTAATTGGTCTGCCCAGTAAAATTTCATATAATCCCTAGTCCTTCTCTGGTACTTCAATATATGTTTTACCATAGACCAATGTCCCTGTCCTAGATTACTTTGATATCTGTTGACCGTGCCCACAACATAGCAGATATCTGGTCTCGTACATAGCATCGCATACATGAGGGTTCCTACCGCCGAAGCATAAGGAACCACCTTCATCTCCTCAGATGTTCTAGGACACATCTCCTTAGATAAAGGAACTCCATGCCTGAAAGGTAAAAAACCCTTCTTGGAGTTCTACATGCTAAAACGATCCATAATTGTGTCTATGTATGAAGCGTGGGATAAGCACAACATCCTTTTCCTGCGATCCCTTACAACCTTAATCCCAAGGATGTGTCCCACTTCTCCCAAGTCCTTCATATCAAACTATTTAGACAACCATACCCTTACGTCCGATAACACCTTGATATTGTTGTCAATCACCAAAATGTTATCTACGTATAGTACAAGAAATATCACTACGTTTCCGTCACATCTCTTGTTTACACAAGACTCATCCGAACTTTGAAAAAATCCATAAGACTAGATTACCTCATCAAAGCGGATGTTCCAAGACCTCCAAGCTTGCTTCAATCCATAAATGGACTGATTAAGCTTACATACGATATGCTCTTTTGCCTTTAGCAATGAATCCCTCTGGTTGCTTCATATAGATGTTTTCCTCAAGACTTCCATTAAGGAAAGCTGTCTTGACATCCATCTGCCATACCTCATAATCCATATGAGCTGCAATGCATAAGAGAATTCGGATAGACTTAAGCATGGCTACCGGCGAAAAGGTCTCCTCATAATCGATACCCTCTTTCTGAGTATACCCTTTTGCAACAAGCCTCGCTTTGAAGGTCTCAACCTTCCCATTTATTCCTCTCTTTTTCTTGTAGATCCACTTGCATCCAATGGTTTTTACACCATCGGGTGGTTCTACCAGCTCCCAAACTTGATTTGAATCCATAGATTCAATCTCAGCATTCATTGCACTTTGCCAAGATACTGCATCTTTATCTTGGATTGCCTCGTCATATGTCTAGGGATCAGGTTCATGTTCGCCAGGGACCAAATCAGAATATTCTCCCAAGAACATGAATCTATTAGGCTGTAACACCCATAAAATTTCTAGAAATTTTACGAGAGTTTTTTGTTTTACAATAATGGGCTTGATGTGGGCTTTTTCAAAAAATAAAAGAAAATAGCCAAAAAGAGATGCAAGGCCTAGGAATTGAACCCCAAACCTCTAGAGATAGCCAAGCCCTATAGATGCACCCACTAACCAGAAGCCCAATAGGATTATATCATTAGAAGAAGAGGGGAAATTGTAGATATGTGTGATGAGGGTAAATGAAGGGGCATGGAAAAGAGAAGAGAAACTTCTCTTCCTCCCTTTATAAAGAAGAAGGAAGTTTCCACTTGCTTCTTCTTCCCTTCTTCTTCCTCACCGAAAACCCATCTCTCCCCCTCTCCATTTTCACCTTTGGCCGAACCTCATCCAAGCAAGGAGAAGCTAGTTCTTGGCTTCCATAAGGTCAACTACCCACTACAAGCAAGCGAAGGATGTAAGATTCCCTCACCTGCAGTATATTAGTTTTGTAGGATAGGTTACATGAAAGAAATATGAAGTTGTAGCCCCCCTAGGTCTCGGCTAACTAAGTTTATGGGCTAGGATTCATGAAAATGCTACTAGGGAAATTTTTATGGGTTGTATGCTTCAAGTAGGAATCTTTAGGGTCAAAAGTCCAAGGAGTTTAGCCCTTGCATGTTTCGGCCAACCCAAGCTTTTAGGGTGAGGGTTACATGAACTTGATTCTAAGGTTATGTTCATAGAGTGTAGGCATCAAGTAGGGATTTTTAGGTGCCAAAAACCCAACTCATGGCCATATATGTTTCGGCCAACCAAGGAATTTAGGGTTAGGGTTTCATGAAAATGCCCCTTATGAAGTTATGCTATGATTTATGCCTACATGAATAAATTTAGGTGACAAAAACCCAAGCCTTGTGCCCCTATAAGTTTCGGCCAACCAAGGAATTTAGGGTTAGGGTTTCATGAAAATGCCCCTTATGAAGTTATGCTATGATATATGCCTACATGAATAAATTTAGGTGACAAAAACCCAAGCCTTGTGCCCCTATAAGTTTCGGGCACCCATGGTTTTAGGGTTAGGGTTTCATGAAAATGCCCCTTATGAAGTTATGCTATGATATATGCCTACATGAATGAATTTAGGTGACAAAAACCCAAGCCTTGTGCCCCTATAAGTTTCGGCCACCCATGGTTTTAGGGTTAGGGTTTCATGAAAATGCTCCTTATGAAGTTATGCTATGATATATGCCTAGGAAATATGCCTATGTGATGAACATGTTTTATGATTTAATATGCCATGAATATGCCTTGGAAATATGCCTTTGTGATGAACATGTTTTATGATTTAATATGCCATGAATATGCCTAGGAAATATGCCTATGTGATGAACATGTTTTATGATTTAATATGCCATGAATATGCCTAGGAAATATGCCTATGTGATGAACATGTTTTATGATTTAATATGCCATGAATATGCCTATGAAAAATATGATTAGGTGATGAACTTGTTTTATGATTTAATATGCCATGAATATGCCTAGGAAATATGCTCATGTGATGAACAAGTTTATGATATAATATGCCATGAAATATGCCTATGTGATGAACATGTTTTATGATTTAACATGCCATGAATATGCCTATGAAATATGCTTATGTGATGAACATGTTTGTGCTTTAGGACCCCTTTATGTTATGAATGCATGTATGCTATGAAATGTCTAAGGTGGAGATGCTTCCCTTTCAAGTAGGGATTAAGAGCTCTCCTTATGATAAGATAAGATGGAGATGCTTCCCTTACAAGTAGGGATTAAGAGCTCTCCTTATGATAAGACAAGAAAGAAAGGAATTAAGTATTTTACTTTGTAAGAGGTTAAGTACCCGACCCGTCAGGTGGTCGTTAATCAAATCCATAGGGACATAAGAAGACGTAAGAGGTCTTGCCCTGGTAAGACGTAAGAGGTCTTGCTCTAGTAGGTCTGGTGGCTCGCTACCCCAGCCTATTAGGGAACGCGCATTATGTGGTACTTAACCTGGGGCCCCCCAATCAAGTTATGATTATGTTGAAGTATCTATATGTATATTTTTTGAAAAGAAAAGACTTTTATGAAATTGTGCATGCTTATGTTAAAGTCTATGAATGCTTATGGTTAAGTTTAAAAATGCTTATGATTATGTCCTTTATGCATGTTAGATTTTATGAAGTTATGATGCTTATAGTTGAGTTAAGAATATTTGTGACTATGGACTTTATGCATGTTTAAGATTTATGATGTTAAGGATACTTATGTTATGAATGCTTATGAACTTGTCCTTTATGCATGTTAGATTTTATAAAGTTATGATGCTTATAGTTGAGTTAAGAATATTTGTGATTATGTACTTTATGCATGTCTAAGATTTACAATGTTATGAATGCTTATGTTAAATTATGTCCTGCTTAGATTTAATTATGCTTAACATGCTGATGTAATCTCTATGCCATGCTTAGGTTTTTTTTATTACATGGGTATGTTGTTGATTAGTGTTGCTATGAAACACTTAGGCTATTTATGCTAGTATGCTCATGTTTCTAATTGCTTGATGAAGTTTGTGGCTTTTGTGAGTAGGCAAGAATCTTACTAAGCTATATGCTTATAGTTTATGTTGTCCGTATACTGCAGATAAAGGAAACCTGAACTAGAGGAAGTAGCAGGAAGGGCCAAGTGTGTGTGATAGTGGCATGGTGGAGAAAGACCCTGTTACTATCTGCTTATATTACATGCACAATGAACCACTTAAGACTTTGCTTCCGCTTATAAGACTTATGAATCCTTAGTATCATGTTGGATGATGCTTATTTATGTTACTGTTCAATTACTTAAGAACTCATGAATGACTCTTTATGTTATGCAAGTTAGAAATGTGACAAGATATATTAACATGTTGATTATGAATATGATATGTGACGCATGTACAAAAGAAGATTTAAGTTATGATAACATGTTAAAAAAAAACAGTAAAGTTGCGCTGCCCTGAGAGCAGATAAGGGCGGGCGTTACACAGGCTGTCTCACAACCCTCCCACTACGATGAGGTAACTCCTTTGTATCCTCTTTGACACACGGTGCAGTGACTTTTGGTATATCCCCTTGTAACGGTGGTACTGAAGAAGTGACTTCCCCTTTTAATTCCTCCAGAATAATTTTACTCTTGGGCTTATGGCTCATCACATAGTCTTCCTCTAGAAATTTGGTGTTCAAGCTAACGATCACCCTCTAATCTCTAGGACTATAAAACAAACCACCCTTCGTTCCTCTAGGATAGCCAACGAACATGGGCACTTCTGTACGAGGATCCAACTTACCAGCATCTACCTTCAACACATGTGCTAGACTCCCCATATCCGAATATGTCTTAGACTAGGCTTTCACCCAGTCCACAACTCTGTGGGAGTAGAAGGCACTGATTTAGATGGAACCAAGTTCAGAATGTACACCGCCGTATCTAGAGCATATCCCCAGAATGAATTTGGCAACTTAGAATAACTCATCATCGATCTAACCATCTCTATAAGAGTCCTATTCCTTCGCTCTTCTACACAATTCTCCTGTGGTATACTAGGTGTAGACAATTGGGATTGAATCTCAGCCTCTGATAAGTAGTTCCTAAACTCTCCGAAGAGGTACTCGCCACCACGATCAGATCGTAGTGTCTTGATACTTTTACCTTGACGTTTCTCCATATCAGCCTTGAATTCTTTGAACTTGTCAAAACATTCAGACTCACGGTGCATCAAGTAAATGTATCCATATCTCGAATAATGGTCTATAAAAGAGACAAAATACTCAAAACTATCTTAGCCTGGATAGACATAGGACCACATAAATCAGAATGACCCAATTCTAACACATCTTTGGCTCTATACCCCTTGGCCTTAAAAGACCTCTTGGTTATTTTACCCTCCAAGTAAGATTCACAGGTTGGGAAATCCTCCACCACTAATGAACCCAAAGGTCTATCAACTATCAACCTTTGAATTCTGCTTAGGTTAATATGACCAAACCTAAGATGCCAAAGATATGTTTGGTTCATCTTCGAAGGTTCTTTTCTCTTATTGGAAATAGAAGATGAGTTATTAACTTCAATTTGTATCGTGGGAGATTTTGGTTCAAGTGTATATAAATTTCCTATCAATTTACCTGAACAGATATTCTCCCTATTCTATTTTATAACAACTCTTTTATTAAAAGAAATAGAATATCCATCCATAAACAATTTAGTAACTGAAATTAAATTCTTTCTAAATAAAGGTACATAAAGGGAATTTTTCAGAACCAAAGTTTTATTTTTCTCAAAAGATAAATAAAACATCTCCCACTGCAATAGCCGCCACCTTCGTGGCATTGCCCAAGTAAATGGTAATCTCTCCCTCAGCTCGTCGTTGGGTTTTCTTGGAACCCCTGCAAAGTATTGCAGACATGATCAGAGGCTCCCGTATCTACACACCAGGTGTCGATAGATAATACCGCTAACCATGTTTCAACGACTAGACCAAAGGATATTCCTTTGTTCTGCTTCGGATTGGGATAGTCCTTCTTCCAATGTCCAGTCTGCTTGCAAGTGAAGTACTTGCCTTCCAGCTTCTTCACTCCTCCCTGAGATCCTCCCATCACCTTTGCCCCACCTTGTTTCTTCTTCTTCTTGCCTTTCGTCTTAAAAGTAGAAACCTTCTGAGCACCTGAGCCTGAGCAAGCCTTTTTGTTGACTGGAGAATGATATCGACCTAGGTTTCCCAATCGATCTTAGCTCCAAGGACCTCCAGCTCATTCGCAGGCTTAGGAGGACACTTTTCGAAGAGTACATACTTGTACTCCTTAGCAGTTAAGACAATATCTTATTTTTTTCCAATCAACATTATTTTGGTATAGTAAATTTATTTTCCTTTAGTATCATAGCAAGTGGACTGAAAGTCATTTTGAAAATATTAAGAATCACATAGATCATTACTTTAGATTTCAAAAAATTATTGATTCCTCAAACAATAAAATTTTAAAATCAACCAACACCTCAAAACACCGAGAATATCGTATGCCACGATAGTGTGGACGTATACGAATTCTACATTTGTAAGAGGAGATTTTACCCATTAATTTTACTATCTCTTCAACCTAACTTTTTGACAAGTAAAATTAATAGTTGGTTCCTCTTTGGCCCTACAAATAAAAGCAGTGACTCCGATGGGGAGGATACTTATATTTGTATCTAAGTGTCCTCCATTACTTGGTACTAAGGTAATTATCTCGGGTTATGTGCCTTACGATGGGGAAGTACACACGCTCCTTAATAATTTCCTATAACCATATTTGACCTTGTGATCCGCAAACAAACCCATCCGATGGGGAGGAAGGCACTCAGAGCCGATGCGCAAGTTTGTTTGCATCACATGTCAAATCGTAATGGAGGCCGTGGGAATTTATAAAAATATCCCTCTCCCACTTAGTAATTTGAAATTGAGGAATTTTCTAGCCTACGACATGCATATCAAACAATAAGCAATAAATATGAAAAATAAATTATTTTCCAACTATTATGGCTTTTGACTTCAATATGTCTCCCGTCACATCGCCATCTCGTCCGCTCCTCCTACGCCATGTAGAAGCCATCCGGAGATCTGAGCCGAGACTAAAATCTATTTTAATTTACATCCATCGATCCTATACTCCACGAGGGAGTGTACATGAAATCTAGATCGAAAGTAAACTAAAATAAAATGAGTGGCTAAACAATGTGGTATCTAATTTACCAAAAATTAAATACTAGCCTCATCAACCCCGAGGATTCAACAAAATAAACATTTACACACATACAATCACATACACACATATGTCCATAATAGTCGGATCTTATGCCTGCAACCAAAGAGTTAACCTACGCATATCCTACTATTATCTGACACATATAATATATGAAAAGTGTATAACAATTAATCGAATCTTAAACAAAAAACTGAAAACCTTGGCTCTGATACCAATTGTTGGGTTGATCCGTGAGGGGAAACTTCGCTTCCCACTTCACCTCGGTCGTTTATTCATGGCGATCCCATCGATGTCCCCGGATTAAAAAAATTTAATCCTAGACAAAAGGGATTGCCCAAACAACCAAGTCATCGTCGTGCTATTCGTTTAGAGAGGTCACTTGAACAAACTTGTTGTTCAAGCGACCAACCTCTATTCTACGAGTAGACGCGGAATAGACGATGTCCGGATCGTCGGCTTTCATGTTTATGTTCGGGATCCAAGTATTATTTGCCACAAATAGAATATATGATGCTCATAAAACATGCATATAATTAAAAAGCAATTATAAACATAATACAAAGGAAGACTAATCAAAATAAACAAGATTATACCTCTTGATCTTCTATTGTATGTCCTTCCTCCTTTTCGACATCGTGTGGGCGACGATCTTCCAAAAGTTGAAGCCTCCTAGATCACCAATCTTCCTTTCCTTGTTCACTCCGAACAGAGGAAGATCATCAAACAAAACTCTTCTTCCTATCTAGAACTGGCCACCAAGTCAATAAACTCGATGTTGCCGCCGGCCAAGGAAGAGAACATAGAGTATAGGAATCTGCCAAAGGAGAAACAATGAGGGCATGGGCGCCGACCAACACTTGGAGAAGAGAAAGGAAAGCAATCCTTCTCCTTGTTGCCACCCAAACCCTAAACCTAACTCTCCTAATTGTCAGCCAAGGATGAAGGGAAGAAGAATAGGTTGAGCTCCAGCCAAGGTAGAGGGAGGAAGAATAGGTGCCGGCCAAACCTTAAGAAGAAGAAAAAGAGGCTTCCTCCACTTGTTGTCGCCCACCACCAACACCCAAACCCTAACCCTAGTCGCCCACTCCTAATCCTATCCCAACTAGGATTGCTTGCCGCCCATAAGGAAGAAAACCCTAACCCTCATCCATCAAGCCTTGCCGCTCACCTTAATGCTCTATTTATAGAGTTTGGCTCAAGCCTTGTTTTAATCTCCACTATTGGTTCTAGGGATTTAATCTCAACCGTCGGATCTAGAGATTTAATCTCAATCGTCGGATCTAGAGATTTAATCTCTACCGTTAGATCTAGAGTTTTGTTTTCATCTAATGGATCTAAGCTTCATGAGGTATTAATAGGCTACAATACGGGCCATGAGGAGGAGTTGGATCTTGGCCACCCATGGATCAAGCCCACATAAAGTCCGATCCATTAATGATAATCCAATCCACTAAAGGATTATCATTGATCTACCTCACCAACCCCCATAAGTTAATATGGGCTCCATATATTATATGTACATTTTCTTACCGTGTTTAAGATCTCGAATGTCCGTCGATTAATTAATTTACTGACCATTAATTAATCAACATCTAACTCCATGAGTAGTACCACTCAACCTTTTCATCATGCCGGACCAAGTCCACCTGCAGGGTTTACATGATGAACCTTATGAGCTCCTCATGGGGACATCATCATCCTAATATATAGGACACGGTTTCATCCTATAATCAATGGCACACCATATAAATAATATCATTTTCCAACTTACCGAGCCTATCGATTTAATCTATAAATCTCGCCCATTGGTAAAATAATGAAATGAATACTAAGTATATGTGCCCGTTAATATATCGGGATTAAGAGCATGTACAATATAATATCTGAGGTCCGATTCGATTATGTAGTCAGCAATAAATCGAATCACCTCTATGTCGGTCCTGCTCAATACACACAATGTGCACTAGTGTGATTCTATAGTCAAGACAAACCAAAATGAAATCACACTACAACCATACCAATGGTTTGTCAAAAGTCATCTAGGTTGTGAGCCTTTACTTATACTTTACAAGGAGTCGATAACATGATCTCCCGTGTGACACCACACACCATGTTATCTACAATGTAATGTATTAGACAATATTGCATAACCATAAATATGCAAGCAATGATCATGTGATTCTTATTTCAAAAATAAAGATGTTCATACAAAAGATAGACTTTTCAGTATACATCCTAACAGCTACGAGTCTTCGGATGGATTCTAGGATCTTGGTTTCATTTGTGTGTCACAGAACACGTTGTCAATTTGGTTTTGTCATGGTTTCTAGCTACAATTTTGTAGAATGGACATCATACACTCCCCTGCTAAGCCTTCGCATCTATCGGATGCTACCTCTGCCATACCAAGTCAACCCCTGGCTTTAGGATGGGATAGTCAGTATGAGGATGCCAAATCGATCCCTATGACGAGTCAAAAACGAGGTGTGTTTCCTACTCTATCGCATCCTTCTACCCACAATTACCGGCGATGAGGACAACCCTTGGGTTCCTCTTTAAATTCCCCTAAATCTTTGATACGAGAGTTGTCACCCCTTGTATCAGCTAAGCACAGTGACTAGAAAACCAAAACAATAGCTATAGATATAAACCAAACACCAATTGCAAATATAGATTCAAGAATGAAAAGATATTTGAACCAACATGTTCTAACTCAACACAAACTACTCCCTAGTCCTAGAATCAGAGAATCTACAACATGAATGAGAAAAAGAATCAAAAGGCATTATCGAATTCATATATACAAGATAAAGTATGGAAAGAATATAGATTACAATGCTTTGAGGCTCTTCTCTCTGCCTTTGAGGTGCAGAACTTGGATCTCAAGCGGCTTCCTTCCTCCTCATTGCAAGTTTCTGAAGCTTTTTAGGGCTTCGAAGTGTTGTCCCTGTTGGGTTTCCCCAGCACCATGGTGAGTGTGTTCGAACACATTTCGTAAACATGCACACAGCGGAAGCAATAAATCTAATTTATTACAACACACACATCACACGCATGCAGGATACAACATGTGTAGACATAATCGCTATTTAAAATTTTGCAATAAAAGGAAACTTATACTAGGTATACCTGACAGATCACGTGTAGCGGGAATGACATCAACGGTAGCTACCCTCGCTATAATCATCTCTATCCATATCCACACCGAGTATCATCGGGATAGGTTCACAAAACCACGAGCCTCGTCTTCGCAAAAGTCACTAGCCTCGAGTCGAAGACGATGTGATCCGAGAGACGATCACAATCCAAAATAAATTCGGATTCCAAAATGAGTTTCACAAACTCGCTTGTCGGAAGCGATTTTCATCAACCGTTTGATAAAAACTTAACCCTTCACCTATGAGGATTGTCGGAGATCCAATCCCTGACAAGTAGACCTCTGTTGGAGCACAAAACACCAACAAAATGGCCTCTCCATGCAAAGGATATCAAGCTGTCCAAAATTGGACAGCTTGTTGTGGAGGAAGAAGGGGCCACCCAAAGGCTTGGCCGGTTACTCCTTGGTCGCCGGCGACCAAGGGAGGTTGGCCAGCAGCTGAAGGTGGCCCAAGGGACACCGACGGTTGGTGGATGGCCGACGGCAAGGAGAGGCAACAACTCCTTTAGGCGGTAGTGGCACAAAGGTGGGCGGCGGCAACACCTTGGGCGGCAGCAAGGAGAAGAGGAGGAGAAGGAAAGGAGGCTAGGGTTTCCAAAACCCTTGAACCATGTAATTCTCCACGAAAAACCCTTAAGTTGTGTTTTTATAGATAACACATTCTCCTAACGGTTATTGGTTCATAACCAAAACCCGTTAACCCACTCCAATAACTTAAGTTAAAATAAACCAAACCGCGTTGGTCTATTTTAAGTTAAAACGAACCAAACCAACTTTGGTTCATTCATTTAAAACAAACCAAACCATTTTGGTTTATTTTCCACCATTGGATTAGAACCAAACCAATTCGGTTCATCCATCATGTCTTTAAAAGACACGGCCCATCCATGCATCCGATGCGACTGAAACCATTTCATACTCATTCTTTGTTTTGTCCAACCAAACCTAGTCTCTCTCGATTTGAGAATCTTATTCTCAAACTTGTTTTAAATCCTTCAGATTACGCTCATTGTGCGTGTGACCAAATAGGTTCCCGATTTATGTTGGCCATCTATAATTAATCATTAATTATAGAACGATCATGAGTGGAACCTAGTAGTACATCATGATCCCCAATTAATCGGAAAATCAACGGTTGATCACAGAACCTTTTCTGAAACCCTTCAGCAGCTACAATGAATCATGCCCCAATCTTTTCACTCATCATATACCCACTTGGTCATGACATGGTCTATTGTGTCAATCCCCACTAGGCTGACTACGTCACACCTAGCTCAAATATTACTTCCTCGTCCTCCTGATTCTAGTTACTGCACATGTATCAAAGAGTATCATACTCTAAACATGTAATGCTTTGGCCAAAGACCTTAGTAACAATCCGACGAGAGGCCATATGGTATACATCCCCTCGCATGGTGCGGTGAATTCTTTGTAGGCTATTCAAACACCTTCGACCACTTCGACTTATACTCAATCATCCCGGGTCCACATCTCCTCGGAGATGCTTGCTTAAGATGTCAAAGCATAAGTCTTCATGACCAAGATTACTTGAATACTACAAGTCAAAGGAACATCGCACTTAAGCTGCTGTAAGAACTTCATTGACATATCCATATATGAAGATAACCATATGAAGTCTTATAGCTAGTCACTCCAATGAACTAGTTACCATAACTAGCATCCACGATCAACTCCGGACATCCCAATGTCACCAGCCAGTGAGAAACAACTTCTTGGATAAACCAAAGAGTATACCTCATGCTAGTCTCAACAGAATCGATGGCGTCCGAATCCATCAATTCATCAACTAGGGATAATTCTAATTCATCACAATTACACATGTAACGATACTCACTAGTTGTGATCCAATCACAAATTCTCTCATGTTGTGAATTGTATTGCGGACATTCAGTAAATGAGTTTGAGATCCAATCAAATACATGAAAAACATGTATACTCAAATAGTGAATCTTCTTTTATCAAATAAATGGTACAACCATAAGGCGATTGCCTTAAGACACTTCTCATATATTACTAACAAACTTCCACTTGGCCCAATGCCAATCACCATGGTATCCAATACCATAAACTCTATCATGACCCTCAAACATACTTTGAGGCAAGACCTTAGTTAAAGGGTCCGCTAAGTTCCTTTCAGTGGGAATCTTCTCGATTTGTATTTTCTTCCTACTTATGATCTCTCTGATCAAATGATAGCGGCGAAGCACATGTTTGGATCATTGATGAGACCACATCAAGTTCAAAGACAAACTTCTCAATCCAAACTGCTTCTTTTGTTGCTTCAAAACCTGCAATGTATTCTGCCTCAGTGGTAGAATCCGCTACAATGTCTTGCTTGGAACCTTTACAACTTATTGTGCCTCCATTTAAGGTAAATACGTACCCAGACTAAGACCTAGAATCATCCTTGTCTGTCTGGAAGCTACCATCCGTATACCCGCATATTACCATATCACCTTCTCCATATATTAGGAATACATCCTTAGTTCTTTTTAAGTACTTACGGATTGTCTTAACAATTGCCTAATGATCCATTTCTGGATCAGACTGATACCTGCTTGTGACACTCAGAGCATACGATATATCCGACCTCGTACATAACATAGCATACATGATAGATCCTATTGCGGATGCATAGGAAATCTTACTCATGCAAATCCTCTCGTCTTATGTATGTGGACACAGAGACTTCGAAAGGTGTACCCCATGCATGATGGGAAGGAAACCTTTCTTGGATTCCGACATACTAAATCTTTTTAGCACTCGGTCTATATATGTAGACTGTGAAAGACCAAGCAACCGTTTTGATCTATCTCTGTAGATCTTAATCCCGAGGATGTAGGTCGCTTCTCCCAAGTCTTTCATGGAGAATGTTTTGGATAACCAAATTTTAACTGACTGTAAGACAGATATATCATTTCCTATAAGTAATATGTCATCGACATACAACACTAGGAACATGAATGCACTCCCACTAACCTTCTTGTACACACAGGGTTCGTGTGGATTTTGTGAGAAATCAAACCTTTTGATTGTCTCATCAAAACGAATATTCCAGCTCCTGGATGCTTGCTTCAATCCATATATGGACCGTCGAAGCTTGCATACTTTGGTTTTATCTACCGATGTGAAACCCTCGGGTTGTATCATATACACGTCCTCGCGTAGGTTTTCGTTAAGGAAAGTCATTTTCACATCCATCTGCCATATCTCATAATCATAATAAGCCGCTATGGCTACGAGCATCTGAATGGATTTAAGCATATCTACCGGTGAATAGGTCTAGTCATAATCAACACCTTGTTTTTGACGATAGCCTTTCACCACTAATCTAGCCTTAAAGGTAATCACATTACTATCCATGTCGATTTTCATCTTGAAAACCCACTTGCACCCTATAGGCTTAATGTCTTCAAGTGGGTCCACCAAGTTCCAAACTTGATTTTCATACATGGAATCCATTTCCGACTTCATGGCTTCAAGCCATTTGTCCCTTTCTGAACATTTTAGAACTTCATCATAATTGGTAGGCTCCTCATCATCAATGAGTAATACGTCGTTCGATTCACTTACGAGAAATCTATATCTCTGAGGAATGTTGCGTGTCCTACTAGATCTACGAAGATGTGGTGTCACAATAGGTTCAGCTGATGTCTCATCACTATGAGTCATCGGTCGAGGTACTTGACCACGTATCCCCTCAATGTCTACCAGAGTCTCTTGAACCTCCTCAAGTTTAACAACGCTCCCACTATTTTCTTGTAAGAGAAACTCTTTCTCTAGAAACACATAATGCCTTGAAACACACACTTTTTATTCCACGGGATGATAGAATTGGTAACCCCTCATTTCCTTAGGGTATCAAATAAATAGGGATTTATTAGACTTAGCATCCAATTTGTCTCATACAATCTGCTTCACATAAGCAGGACAACCCCATATCTTCAAGTAAGATAAATGAGATTTCTTACTATTCCATATCTCATATGGAGTAGTAGATACTACCTTGGTCGGGACTCTATTTAACAAGTAAACAACAGTCTGAAGTGTATAGCCCCAAAAGGACTTGGGAAGATTTGCATGATTCATCATCGACCTAACCATGTCCAACAAGGTTTAGTTTTGCCTCTCAGATACACTATTATGTTGTGGTGTATACGGCGGAGTCCATTGAGACAATATACCATTATCCCTTAGATAATTTATAAACTCTTGACTCAAGTATTCACCACCTCGATCCGATCAAAGTATTTTAATACTCTTGCCAAGTTGTTTCTCGACTTCATTTCTGAATTCTTTGATCCTTTCAAAGGCTTAAAACTTGTGTTTCATCAAGAACACATACCCAAACCGTGAGTGATCATCGGTGAAGGTAATGAAGTAGCTATAGCCTCCTAGAGCTTGAGTTGACATAGGTTCACATACATCAATATGTATTAGACCAAACAACTCTCCCACCAGTTCACCCTTTCCAGTAAAAGGTAACTTAGTGATCTTGCCTTTTAAGCATGATTCGCATGTGTCATATGAATTTAATTCAAACGATTCCAAAATTCCACATCGATAAAATTCGGACATGCGTTTCTTGCTCACATGGACAAAATGACAATGCCACATGTAGGAGTCTAATTGATTATCTTTTTTAGCATGCTTGTTGCTCGCTTTAATATTGAGAATGTCACTGGATATGTCTAACGTATATATACCATTGCACAATGTTCCAGTCCCATAAAGCACACCATTCAAAGTTATGTAACAATAATTTTTACTAAAAGTCAAATGGTAACCATTTCTATTTAAACAAGAAATAGAAATGATGTTGTTTATCAACGAAGGAACATAAAAGCAATTGTCTAGTTATAAGACAAGTCCTGTAGGGAGTCTCAACAAATACATTCTGATGGTGAATGCAGCAACCTTTGCTCCATTCCCAACACGTAAATTTGATTCACCCTTGAAGAGTCTTCTTCTATTCCTTAGCCCATGTATGCCATTACATATATGTGAGCCACACCCAATATCCAATACCCAAGTGTTTGAGGAAATAAAATGACAATCAATAACGAAGTTATCTAAAGATGATGGGGGCATCTGATTCCTTATTGATGCACGTGAACACGTCTCCAATTCTCGTGATGGAGGCCATCAAGGAATCGAAGTGTGTGCTCGCGCTCAATGCCCGCAAGTGCACTGATGTCGTCAAGTAATAAAAGATTATCGATCCCATAGGGACTGGGATTCGAATACCGATTTGTTCAGTGGATGAAATTGTTCGGAAGTAAAATCTAAAAGGTCTCGATTATGAGGGATGTTGGTGGACTAAACTCTAATACAGTGTCACACAAAGGAAGAAAGGTGCATGCCGAGATCTTTAAAAGGGATTCTAGGACTTAGGTTTCGTTTATGTGTCGCAAAACATGCTGTCAACTGGGTGTTGTCTAAACATCTAGCTATGGTTTTGTGGAAGGAACATCATACACTCTCCCGAAGAGCCACCACATCTACCGGGAGCTATCTCTGCTTTACAAGGATGGGATAGACGGTACGAGGCTGCCAAATCAATCCCAGCGACGGACCATTTCTGGTTCCATGGCATCCTTCAACCCACGGTTATAGGAGATCAGGTTTACCCCTAGGTTCCTTGTATAAAATCCCCTAAATCTTAGATACGAGGGATGTCACCCCTCATATTGCCTAAGCACAACAAGTAGAAAACCAAATACGCATAGATATGGGCATAAACAATTTCCAATTGCAAATTCAAACTCAAAAATAGAATTTAATTTGAACCAACATTTCATGCGCACACAAGCTACTCCCTAATCCTAGAATCCAAAGAACTACTCCATATATAAAAGAAGAGAATCACAAGGCATGTACATGTTCGAATATAGGATAAATAAAGTGCAAGAACAAGGAATTATAAATGCTTATGTGGCCTCTTCTCCGGCATTGAAGTGCAGAACGTGGACCTCCGACGGTGTTCTTTCTCCCCGTTGCGAGTACTTAAAACTTTTTAGGGCTTCGGTGTGCCATCCCAGCCATCGTTGTTAGGGCAATCTCTTGTCGTGATATGGTTTTGATGTGTGTGGTAAAGGGTTTAAGATAGGATGTTTTGGATTTGATATATGCATTGGAGTCTTGGAGGACTTAGTAATTCGCACATGGAGCCTTGGCGAGTTTCACATCTCATGACTCGGTCTTAGATGGAATTTGTTCGTGATAGTGTCTACAAGTTTCGTTAGCACAGCGGAATATATATATATATATATATAATGACAATAACGAAACACAATCACAAACACAAAGACACGAAGATTTAACGTGGTTCGGAACCGCACGGTTCCTACTCCATGGATCGGGTTCGTACGAACCCTAGCGATGCCAATCACACACCACTATAATAATAACTCCTTCTCGGAACAATCCGGAGGCGGAGAAACCTCGTACAATATGATTACAACAATAATCAAGTAGATACAAGCAAATACAATATGAAATACAAATGCAAGTAAAGAAAAAAAAACTTTACAAGAGCTTTGGATTGCTTGATCTTTGATTGCCTTGAACTAGCTTTGAAGGACTGGAAAGCACCAACTTCACCCTACAATTTCGCTCAAGAAAATAGCTATCTTTTCTTCCATCACGAGCTCCTTATATAGCTTCAACCTGTGCTGGAAAAGGTCGATCAGTCGACTGATCGGGACCATCAGTCGACTGATGCCACTGTTGTCGTGAGACAACGGCTAGATCCACGTTGGATAAGTCCAACGGATCTACCATCAGTCGACTGATCATACCCATCAGTCGACTGATGGAGTCCCCACTCGACCAGTCGAGTCTCGACTCCATTTTGTGGCCGATTTCTTGAGCACCAGTCGACTGATCACACGATCGATGATCGCTGAGCCATCACCGACGCCCACCTCGGCAATGATCGCAGGCCATATAACCCGCAATAAACCCTAGTTGATTCGGTCCAATGACCACATGGCACCGGGCCGACCGAACACCTCAAACATGAGGTTTTAACCCATGTATGGTTCCCCCATACTTGCTAGACCACCCTTAGTCTCGACCTAAGCCTTCTAGCCACCTCCATCAGCCTCACGCCTCTCGGATCCCTCCAAGTCATCCATGACTTGTTCATCCATCGCGCTAGCCTTCAGGTGCTTCCATCGGCTATGTCATGCTAACGGTGTCTACACCGCCAAGGCACATCGGACTTACGCCGCTAAGACTCCGCTTGGACTTTACGCCGCCAACCATTGGACTTATGCTGCCAAGACTCCCGCTTGGACTTTACGCCGCCAATATCAAACCCCTTGGACTTCTCATGCAAATGCCAAGTGTTCAACTTGGACTTCTCATGCCAAGTACTCAAGACTTGGACTTCCCTATGACAATTACATTGTCATATGTTTTTGTCGAACATCAAAACATCACTCGAGTCAAACTCGAGTCCTGGTCAATCGTGACCTGGGCCGATTGAACCGACAATCTCCCCCTTTTTGATGTTTGACAAAAACCAAACAAATTATTGAGTTAGAACACTAACTCAAATCCCTTACCAATTATCCCAAATTGGTAAATACTCTCCAAATGTTCTTCCCCAAACATTCTCCCCCTTTTTGACTAACATCAAAAAGGTTTCCTCTCCAAGGAGGTCAATGTCTCATGTCCCAATGAGATCTTACAATCTCCCCCTTGGTCCAAAAATACTTAGGATGCCTACCATCTTCCTAGTGATAAGTCCAATATCACTCAAGAGATGCAATCCCATTTACTCTCCCAATTTCCAAATTGGGTCCCTCAAAAGTCCCATCAATTTCTCAATTGATGTCATATTCTCCCAATAACTTCTCCTCTTCAAGGAGAAAAACACATCCATCATCCCAAGATGGATTCCTTCCCCTAAAGGATTGCTCCCCCTTGACCATTGCACCAACAATGTCCTTGGGAAGTCCTTAATCCAATAGGAACTCTAAACCATCAAAATTAAGGTTAGAAATTCAATATTGAACTTTCCAACACCTTAAAATTGATGCTTCGTTTCAGTTACATGCTACTTGCTTAATCCAATGGATTTTCACCCTTTATAATGCTACCCAAAGCATATCCTAGGATTAGGAATGATTAGGGACCATAATCGTAGCTGAAATCGGGTTAAACAACCTTGTTTACCTCGAAATCAGGCTACCAGTCGAGTGATTCAGAAATCAGTCAACTGGCACCAATGGCAGTCGACTGATAACTGAAATTTCCGAATTTCAATTATTAGAGTTGAATTTCAGAAAATCATAAATAATTATACGTATATCGAAAAATTACGAAATTTTGTACGTATAATACTTATGACCAATACAATAGGTGAAAAATTTTGGAAAAAAATTTTTACCATTGAAATAGGAGATTGGTACAAAGTTCAAAACTATTAAAAACTTTAAAGTTTTTGATCCACTTTGTATCAACTTCTACAATGATGATGGCTATCAAAAGATAGATTTCACCAAGGTTTTCCAAATTGATTTTAAAATGTTTTTGAAAGCCTATTTTGAACCATAATTTATTGGCTAAATATACATAGCTTGTATATTAGCTTTTCTTATGATTCTTGGTGATAATTAAAATAAGTTTGAGTTCATCTAGATGCACTACCCATGCATCTTGAACCTAACTTATTATCCTAGCATCTCACATGTATCTAGGGTGTATAAATACACATACATGTCAATGTGATGTGAGATGTAGGTTTTGATTCACTTTATCTAGGGTTTCATGCATTTCCTAGGCATTCCTTCAATGCAAACATATGGCAAAATATATGAAGCATGGTGAGTACAAGACATCAAGTTGTGTGACACTTGAGTATCACTCTTGATGTTACTTTTACATGAACTTTTAAAGTGTGCCAACAATCAAAGTTACACACTATGATCTCTAAATCTAGATTGTGCCAATTTTATTGATTTTCATGTTTTTCAAAAACTATATTGGAACATCCTAAAACCCTTTAGGATTTAAGCTCAAATGTTTTTCCAAGGCACCCATAACCTTGAAAATAACCTAAAGTGCCACCTTTACCATGGTTGAGTTACCTACTCATCCAATCATGGTTGGCACATTCTAATCCATTTAACGTGAATCAATCACACTCTTTGGAACCCAAAATCTATTTGAGCTCATTGAATTAATTAGGTATTTCTTAGGGATAACCTCCCTAGATACCTTCCTAATGACCCTCCTAGACTTGTTAGCCTTGGTCATTGCGGTCTTACCTAGGTTGACTCTAGAGGTAACGCCCCTTGCAACCTTGGTCTTCCTAGACCTAGTTTGTCTTCCATAGTCAAATGGAACACAATGATAAGTCACCTTAGGCTTATGTTTGTGACCCAAACCTTTCTTTCCCTCGGTTGACTTTTGTCTTTTGGGTCCTAAATGTTGACATTGAGATCTTGACCCTTGACTTTGACCATTAGACCCTTGAAATCGATTTTGTAGCTTATTTAGGGTCATTTCTAGTTTTTCAAGCCTTGACCTTAAAGCTTGGTTCTCTAATTCTAATTGCCCAAATTATTTTTCATTAGGTTTTTGGGAATTATCATTTGCCTTAGACATATGTTTGCTCTTATAGGAATTGATACCTAAATGATTTTCTATTTTCTTAATTACTTTCTTAGGAATGATATTTCTAGGGACATTAGTCCCAAATTTCTCCTTCTTTGAAATAGGCCTAGATTTATCATTCCTAGCATGCTTTGATTCATGAGTAATAGCAACATTATTTGAATTAACTTTAGCATGCTTTTGCTTAGAATTTAAGGAATGAGCATTATGAAAATATACCTTAGGGTTTGCCTTAGTAGCTCCCCCTACTTGTGATACTCCTTCTTGGATCTTCTTGCTCCCCCTAAGACATTGATTTCGGTAATGTCCCGGTTGTCGACATTTGAAGCAAATGATATGCTCCTTGTTTTTAGATGATGGGGAACCAGCATCCTTTGACTTTTGTTGACTTTTAGGCGCCGGAGGAGTCTTCTTAATCTTCTTTGGGCACTTGCTCTTGTAGTGCCCATACTCCCTACACTCAAAACACAATATATGGATTTTATTTGAAATTTGAGTGTTTGAGTTACCTACTTCAGTGGTGAGGATCTCTTGAGCTTGTTCTTCCTCTTCACCGGATGTAGATGTTACTTCTTGTTGCTCCGGTGTTGAGGATGCTCTAATCTTCTCAATCCTAGAAGTGGATACTTCTTCCACTTCTTCCACCTCTTCTTTCTCCGATCCGGAGGTTGACTCCTCACTTTCTTGTGAGGATGATGAATTAGCCTCTTCGGTCTCTTCCTCTTGGATCGGTTGTGAGCCTTCATGATATTTTGTCACTTGACTCCACAGCTCTTTGGCATCCTTGTATTCACCTAACTCACACATAATTTTATTAGGAATCAAATCAACCAAGAATTTAATTACCTTTGTATTCTTTTCGAACTCTTGGATTTGTTCCTCGGTCCACTTCTTCATCTTGAGAATTCCTCCCTTGGGCCCTTTTGGATATTGAAATCCCTCCATCAAAATGCCCCACTCTTCAAAGTCCTTCATCATCAAGAATTCTTCAATCCTCAACTTCCATTGATTGAATCCTTCTTGTCCATAGAAGGTATAAGGGATAGGTGTGTTGATATCCCATCCAAGCTTGTCTTGGAATTCCATCTTCACTCTCTGGCGTCTTGCTCCCGGTTGTTAATCCGTTGAAGAGCCACTAGGCTCTGATACCAATTGTAGAAGATTTGACGCCGCTAAAGGGGGGGGGTGAATACCGTTTGACCGTTCGTAGATGGAATTTGTTCGTGATCGTGTCTACAAGTTTCGTTAGCACAGCGGAATATATATATATAATGACAATAACGAAACACAATCACAAACACAAAGACACGAAGATTTAACGTGGTTAGGAACCGCACGGTTCCTACTCCACGGATCGGGTACGTACGAACTCTAGCAATGCCAATCACACACCACTATAATAATAACTCCTTCTCGGAACAATCCGGAGGTGGAGAAACCTCGTACAATATGATTACAACAATAATCAAGTAGATACAAGCAAATACAATATGAAATACAAATGCAAGTAAAGAAAAAAAAACTTTACAAGAGCTTTGGATTGCTTGATCTTTGATTGCCTTGAACTAGCTTTGAAGGACTGGAATGCACCAACTTCCCCCTTTAATTTCACTCAAGAAAATTGCTATCTTTTCTTCCATCACGAGCTCCTTATATAGCTTCAACCTGTGCTGGAAAAGGTCGATCAGTCGACTGATCGGGACCATCAGTCGACTGATACCACTGTTGTCGTGAGACAATGACTAGATCCACGTTGGATAAGTCCTACGGATCTACCATCAGTCGACTGATGGAGTCCTCACTCGACCAGTCGAGTCTCGACTCCATTATGTGGTCGATTTCTCGAGCACCAGTCGATCGATCCACGATCGATCGACCGCCGAGCCATCACCGATCATTGCCCACCTCACCGATCGCACATGGAACGATCGTGGCACACCTCAAACATGAAGTTTTAACCCAAGTATGGTTCCCCCATACTTGCTAGACCACCCTTAGCCTAGACCTAAGCCTTCTAGCCACCTCCATCAGCCTCACGCCTCTCGGATCCCTCCAAGTCATCCATGACTTGTTCATCCATCGCGCTAGCCTTCAGGTGCTTCCATCGGCTATGTCATGCTAATGGTGTCTACACCGCCAAGGCATATTGGACTTACGCTGTCAATACTCCGCTTGGACTTTATGCCGCCAACCATTGGACTTATGCTGCCAAGACTCCCGCTTGGACTTTACGCCGCCAATATCAAACCCGTTGGACTTCTCATGCAAATTCCATGTGTTCAACTTGGACTTCCCATGCCATGTACTCAAGATTTGGACTTCCCTATGACAATTACATTGTCATATGTTTTTGTCGAACATCAAAACATCACTCGAGTCAAACTCGAGTCCTGGTCAATCATGACCTGGGCCGATTGCACCAACATTAGAGTCGGTGAAGGATGGCTTTGCGGAAGCCGTGTAATTGGAGCATCCGAGGGACCGCCGGACGAGGAGCTTGGAGTGAAGCCGAAGGAAGTAGACTTCAAGGCGAGATGCGAAGGATGGCGCTGTAGGTCTGTGCGCTTGGCGCATTCGAGGGACATGGTTGGACGAAGATAACTTCAAAGGCAAGAGACTCCAAGGGATGAGAGTGAGCGAATGTAACCCGAGAAGGGGTAGTGCTCTTAGGTGAAACTTGGCCATTTGGCTAAGTGATAGACGGGATTTCTCGACATTAGTCGACTACCATGTTATGGTAGTCGACTACTCTAAGTCAACTGTGACTCGACTAGTGTTCGAGTCGTTCAATACCAATCCGCAATGGAATGGCAATGATCGGAGAACCAAATGGACTGATGAAGGCATCAGTCGACTGGTCGCAAGTGTTTCGGGCATAGAATGGAGTCGAGCTCGCGAACACTCGACTGATAGGTCCATCAGGTGACTGATTGTAAGATCAATCGACTGATGTGGAAGCCATTGGATGAAATCCAACGTGGAAAGCAACCGTTATTGGTAATGGTTAGGATCACCGATCGATCGTGAATCACCGATCGTCCTGTGTCAACGGGAAGAAACCCTCTTCCTCTATATAGAGGAAGGGTGTGGGGCTTTGGGGGCCTAATGTTCATGCTCTAAACTCCTGCCAAAGTGCCCTAAACAATTCCCACTCTTCTTACTTGCTATTATTCCATTCTATTATAAGAAGAGGGATTGTAAAGAGGATACCTCCACCTAGCTTGGTGCAAAGGAGAGAATAGTGGAAGCTTGCGGAGTGATTAACCGTGGACGAATCGGAGCGTGGATTAGCGGTGCAGCCGTGAACCACGTTACATTGCGGTGTTAGCATTGTTTGGTATCTTGTTTGACTTTATTGTTGTTTTGTTTGTATTTTCCGCTTGTGCTAATAGTTTTGTAGACGAGCAATGAACGAACGAATTCAACCGACAACGATAAAGGCTATTTGATAGTAGCGAAACTTCGCTTCACACTTCAACTCGGTGGCTTGTTAATGGCGATCCCTTCTACGTCCCTAGATAAAAAAAATTTATCCTTGACAAGAGGAATTTCCCAAGCAACCTTGTCATAGTCGTGCTATTCGATTAGAGTAGACACTTGAACAAACTTGTTGTTCAAGCGACCAACCTCTATTCTATGAATAGCTACGGAATAGACAATGTACGGATCGCCGACTTTTGTGTTTATGTTCGGGGTCCATGTTATATTAGCCACAAAACAGAATATAACATTCATATAATTGAAAATAAAATATAAGAATGTTACACATGAAGATAGATAAGTGATATACCTCTTGATCTTCTATTGTATGACCTTCCTCCTATCGGACATCGTGTGGGCGAAGTTCTACCAAAAATTGAAGCTCCTAGATCACAAATCATCCTTCCTTGCTCGTCCTGAGCAAGAGGAAGAACAGAAACAAGACTCTTTTCCTTCTTTCAACCAACCACCAAACTACAAGGTTGGTGCTTGCCACCGGCCAAGAAGGAAGAGGAGAATAGGATGGAAACCGGCCAAGACACTAAGGGAAGCCCCTAAATCTTGTTTCCACCGGCCAAGGAGAAAGAGAAGGGATGGATTGGACGCCGGCAAAAAGCATGAAAGGGTTGTTGGACACCGGCCACCTTGAGGAAGAAGAAGATAAGGAATAAGTTTCCTTATTTGGTGCCGCCAACTCCAAACCCTAGCTCCAAGCCTCTTGCCGCCCAAAACCCTAATCCTATCTCTAATTGGATTCACTTGCCGCCCACCCCATGCTCTCCTTTTATAGAGTTAGGGATAAGCCTTGTTTTAATCTCCACCATTGGTTCTAGGGATTTAATCTCAACCGTCGGATCTAGAGATTTAGTCTCAACCGTCGGATCTAGAGATTTAATCTCTACCTTTGGATCTAGAGTTTTTGTTTCTATCCATTGGATCTAGGCTTCATGAGGTATTAATAGGCTACAATAGGGACCATGAGGAGGAGTTGGATCTTGGCCACCCAATGGATCAAGCTCACATAATGTCCGATCCATTAATGAAAATCCAATCCACTAAAGGATTATCATTAATCTACCTCACCAACCCCCATAAATTAATATGGGCTCCATATATTATATGTAAATTTTCTTCCTGTGTTTAAGATCTCGAATGTCCATCGATTAATTAATTTACTGACCATTAATTAATCAACATCTAATTCCCTGAGTAGTACCACTCAACCTTTTCATCATGCCGGACCAAGTCCACCTGCAGGGTTTCCATGATGAACCGTATTAGCTCCTCAAGGGGACATCATCATCCTAATATATAGAACACGGTTTTCTCCAATAATCAATGGCACACCATATAAATAATATAATTTCCCAACTTACCTAGCCTATCAATTTAATCTATAAATCTCACCCATTGGCAAATCAAAGAAATGAATACTAAGTATATGTGTCCATTATTATATCGGGATTAAGAGTATGTACAATATAATATCCGAGGTCCGATTCGATTAGGTAGTCAGCAATAAATCGAATTACCTCTAAGTCGGTCCTGGACAATACACACAAAGTGCACGAGTGTGATTCTATGGTCAAGACAAACAAATACCAAATCACACTACAACCATACCAATGCTTTGTCCAAAGCCATCTCGGTTGTGAGCCTTTACTTATACTTTACAAGGAGCCGATAACATGATCTCCCGTGTGACATCACATACCATGTTATCTACAATGTAATGTATTAGACAATATGCATAACCATAAAAATATGCAAACAATGATCATGTGATTCTTATTTCAAAATAAATATGTTCATACAAAAGATAGACTTTTCAATATACATCCCAACAATCTCCCACTTATACTAAAAGATTATGCTGTCCTCAAACTGCCATACATATGATCCCCATTCCTTCCACATGCCTATCAAAAGCTATCGCCGGAAGGGCCTTAGTGAAAGGATCTGCTAGGTTATCCTCTGATGCAATCTTGGCCAAAGCAACTTCTCTTTTCTTTACGATTTCTCGTATCATGTGGTACTTGCACTCTATGTGTTTACATGCCTTATGGGCTCGTGGTTCTTTCGAGTTTGCAATAGCACCACTATTATCACAATAAATTGTGATAGTTCTGGGAAAACCAGGAATCACATCCAAGTCTATCAGGATGTTCCCGAGCCACACAACTTCTTTGGTTGCCTCAGAGGCTGCCACATACTCAGCTTTCATGGTGGAGTCCGCCACACATTTCTTCTTGACAATCCTCTATACAATGGCTCCACCTCCCAATGTAAACACAAAACCTGAGGTAGACTTACTGTTATCCATGTCTGAATGGAAGTCGGAATCTGTGTAACCCACAGGGAGTAATTGGTCTGCCTGGTAAACTATCATATAATCCCTAGTCCTTCTTAGGTACTTCAATATATGTTTTACCACAGTCCAATGTCCCTGTCCTGGAATACTCTGATATCTACTGACCATGCCCATGGCAAAGCAGATATCTTGTCTCGTACATAGCATCGCATACATGAGGCTTCCCACCGCAGAAGCATAAGGAACCACCTTCATCTCCTCTATCTCCTTAGATAAAGGAACTCATGCCTGAAAGGTAGAAAACCCTTCTTGGAGTTCTACATGCTAAAATGATCCATAATCGTGTCTATGTTTGAAGCTTGGGATAAACACAACATCCTTTTCCTGTGATCCCTAATAACGTTGATCCCAAGGATGTGTCCCACTTCTCCCAAGTCCTTCATATCAAACTGTTTGCACAACCATACCCTTACGTTCGATAACAACTTGATATTGTTGCCAATCAATAAAATGTCATCTACGTATAGTACAAGAAATACCACTATTTTTCTGTCACAACTCTTGTATACACAAGACTCATCCGGAATTTGAATAAATCTATAAGACTGGATTACTTCATCAAATCGGATGTTCCAAGACCTCGAAGCTTACTTCAATCCATAAATGGACCGATTAAGCTTACATACAAGATGCTCTTTGCCTTTTGCAATGAATCCCTCTGGTTGCTTCATATAGATGTTTTCCTCAAGACTTCCATTAAGGAAAGCTATCATGGCATCCATCTGCCACACCTCATAATCCATATGAGCTGCAATGCATAAGAGAATTCGGATAGACTTAAGCATGGCCACCGACGAAAAGGTCTCCTCATAATCGATACCCTCTTTCTGAGTATACTCCTTCGAAACAAGCCTCACTTTGAATGTCTCAACCTTCCTGTCTATTCCTCTCTTTCTTTTGTAGATCCACTTGCATCCAATGGTTTTACACCATCGGGTGGTTCCACTAGCTCCCAGACCTGATTTGAATTCATATATTCAATCTCAGTATTCATTGCAATTTGCCAAGATGCTGCATCTTTATCTTGGATTGCCTCGTCATATGTCCAATGATCAGGTTCATGTTCGCCATGGACCAAATCAAAAGATTTTCCCAAGAACATGAAACTATCTGGCTGTCTCACAACCCTCCCACTACGACGAGGTATCACCTGTGTATCCTCTGTGACATGCGGTGCAGTGACTTGTGGTATATCCTCTTGTACCGGTGGTACTGAAGAAGTGATTTCACCTTTTATTTCTTCCAGAACAATCTTACTCATGGGCTTGTGGTTCATCACATAGTCTTCCTCTAGAAATCTGGCATTCGTGCTAACGATCACCCACTGATCTCTAGGACTATAACACAAACCACCTTTCGTTCCTCTAGGATAGCCAACGAACATGTGTACTTCTATATGAGGTTCCAACTTACCAGCATCTACCTTCAACACATGTGTTGGACTCCCCCAAATCCGAATATATCTTAGACTGGGCTTTCGCCTAGTCCATAATTCTGTGGGAGTAGAAAACACTGATTTAGATGGAACCAAGTTCAGAATGTACACCACCATATCTAGAGCATATCCTCATAACGAATCTGACAACTCAGAATAACTCATCATCGATCTAACCATCTCCATAATAGTCCTATTCCTTCGCTCTGCTACACCATTCTGCTGGGGTGTGCCAGGTGCAGACAATTGGGATTGAATCCCATCCTCTGATAAGTAATTCCTAAACTCTCCCAAGAGGTACAACCACGATCAGATCATAGTGTCTTCATACTTTTACCTTGACGTTTCTCCACATCAGCCTTGAATACTTTGAACTTGTCAAAGCATTCAGACTTACCGCGCATCAAGTAAATGTATCCATATCTCGAATAATCGTCCATAAAAGATACGAAATACTCAAAATCACCTCTAGCCTGGATAGTCATAGGACCACACAAATCAAAATAAACCAATTCTAACACATCTTTGGCTCTATACCCCTTGGCCTTAAAAGGCCTCTTGGTCATTTTACCCTCAAAGCGGGATTCACAAGTTGGGAAATCTTCCACCACTAATGAACACAGAGGTCCATTAGCTATCAACCTTTGAATTATGCTTAGGTTAATATGACCAAGCCTAAGATGCCAAAGATATGTTTGGTTCATCTTCGAAGGTTCTTTTGTCTTATTGGAATTAGAAGATGAGTTATTAACTTCTATTTGCATCGTGGGAGCTTTTATTTCGAGTGTATACAAATTTCCTATCAATGGACCAGAACAGATAATGTCCCTATTCCTTTTTATAACAACTCTGTCATTAAAAGAAATAGAATATCCATCCATAAACAATTTAGAAATTGAAATTAAATTCTTTCTAAATAATGGTACATAAAGGCAATTCTTAAGAACCAAAACCTTATTTTTCTCAAAAGATAAATGAACGTCTTCCATTGCAACAGTCGCCACCTTCATGGCATCGCCCAAGTACAAGGTAATCTCTCCCTCAGCCAGTTATTTGGTTTCCTGGAACCCCTGCAAAGTATTGCAGACATGATCAGTGGCTCTCGTATCTACACACCAGGTGCTGGTAGATAACATCGCTAAACATGTTTCAATGACTAGACCAAAAGATATACCTTTGTTCTGCTTGCGGTTGGGGCAGTCCTTCTTCCAGTGTCTAGTCTGCTTACAAGTGAAGCATTTGCCTTTCAGCTTCTTCACTCCTCCCTGAGTTCCTCCCACCGCCTTTGTCCCAGTTTGTTTCTTCTTCTTCTTGCCTTTCAGCTTAGAAGTAGAAAACTTTTGGGTCACCATGGCATGCGCCTGAGCACTCTGACGAAATAGCCCCTCTACCGCCTGGAGTTCTGTATGATGCTCCACCAACGAATACAACCTCTTGTTCAAGTTGTAGTTCAGGCGAAACTGCTCAAAACTCCTAGGTAGAGACTAGAGAATGATATCGACCCAGGTTTCCCAATCGATCTCTGCTCCAAGGACTTCCAACTCATTGAAATGAGCCATCATCTTGAGAACATGATCCCTCACGGGAGTTCCCTCGATCATGGTGGTCATCATCAAGTTCCTCATGGCTTCCTACCTAGCAGCCCGATTCTTGTGTCCTAAAATCTCTTTGAGATTGAGCATCATGTCATATGCAGTGGGCATGGCTTGATGCTGATGTTGCACTACATTTGACATAGATGCACAAATGTAACACCGTGCCATCTCATCGGCCTTTATCCACTTCTTATAACTCTCTTTCTCCTTTTCCCCATAATCATCTACTGGCTTAGGAGGGCACTCTTCGCGGAGTACATATTTGTATTCCTCAGCAGTCAAGACAATGTCAAGATTCCTCTTCCAATCAACATAGTTGGGTCCAGTAAGTTTATTCTCTTTCAATATCACAACAAGCTGGTTGAAAGTCATTTTGAAAGAAAACCTAAGAATCACATATATCAAAACATTAGATTTCAAAAAATTATTGATTCCTCAAACAATAAAATTTTAAAATCAACCAACACCTCAAAACACCGAGAATATCGTATGCCATGATAGTGTGGACGTATACGAATTCTACATTTGTAAGAGGAGGTTTTACCCATTAAATTTACTATCTTATCAACCTAAGTTTTTGATAAGTAAAATTAATAGTTGGTTCCTCTTTGGCCCTACAAATAAAAGCAGTGACTCCGATGGGGAGGATACTTATATTTGTATCTAAGTGTTCACCATTACTCGGTACCAAGGTAATTATCTCGGGTTATGTGCCTTCTGATGGGGAAGTACACACGCTCCTTAATAATTTTCTAAAACAATATTCGACCTTGTGATCCGCAAACAACCTCATCCGATGGGGAGGAAGGCACTCAGAGCCGACGGGAAAGTTTGTTTGCATCACTTGTCAAATCGTAATGGAGGGCGTGGGAATTTAAAAAAAATTACCCTCTCGCACTTAGTAATTTGAAATTGAGGAATTTTCTAGCCTACGACATGCATATCAAACAATAAGCAATAAATATGAAAAATAATTATTTTCCAACTATTATGGCTTTTGTCTTCAATATGTCTCCCGTCGTATCGCCATCTCGTCCACTCCTCCTACGCCATGTACGAGCCATCCGGAGATCCAAGCCGAGACTAAAATCTATTTTAATTTACATCCATCGATCCTATACTCCAAGTGGGAGTGTACATTAAATCTAGATCCAAAGTAAACTAAAATAAAATGAGTGGCTAAACAATGTCGTATCTCATTTACAAAAATTAAATACTAGCCTCGTCAACCCCGAGTATTCAACAAAATAAACATTTACACACATACAATCACATACACACATATGGCCATAATAGTTGGATCCTATGCCTTCAACCAAAGAGTTAACCTACGCATATCCTACTATTATCCGAAACATTAAATATATGAAAAGTGCATAATAATATCCGAATCCTTAACACACATAACCGGAAATCGTGGCTCTGATACCACTTGAAGGTAGGGAAACTTCGCTTCCCACTTCAACTCGTTAGCTTGTTCATGGCGATCCCTTCTACGTCCCCAAGTAAAAAAAATTTATCCTTGACAAGAGGAATTGCCCAAACAACCTTGTCATCATCGTGCTATTCGATTATAGTGGTCACTTGAACAAACTTGTTGTTCAAGCGACCAACCTCTATTCTACGAATAGCCGCGGAATAGACGATGTACGGATCGTCGGCTTTTGTGTTTATGTTCGGGGTCCAAGTTATATTAGCCACAAAAAAAATATAACATTCATATAATTGAAAAAAAAATATAAGCATGTTACACATTAAGATAGATAAGTGATATACCTCTCAATCTTCTATTGTATGACCTTCCTCCTTTTGGAAGTCGTGTGGGCGACGTTCTACCAAAAGTTGAAGCTCCTAGATCACCAATCTTCCTTCTTTGCTCATCCCTAGCAAGAGGAAGAATAGAAACAAGACTCTTTTCCTTCTTTCAACCAACCACCAAACTACAAGGTTGGTGCTTGCCGTCGGCTAAGAAGGAAGAGGAGAATAGGATGGAAACCGACCAAGACTCCAAGGGAAGACCCTAAATCTTGTTTCCACTGGCCAAGGAGAAGAAGAAAGGATGGATTAGACGAATGCCACCTTGAGGAAGAAGAAGATAAGGAATAAGTTTTTTTATTTGGTGCCGCCAACTCCAAACCCTAGCTCCAAGCCTCGTGTCACCCAAAACCTTAATCCTATCTCTAATTGGATTCACTCGTCGCCCACCCCTTGCTCTCTTTTTATAGAGTTAGGGATAAGCCTTGTTTTAATCTCCACCATTGGTTCTAGGGATTTAATCTCAACCGTCAGATCTAGAGATTTAGTCTCGACCGTCGGATCAAGAGATATAATCTCTACATTTTGATCAAGAGTTTTTGTTTCTATACATTGTATCTAGGCTTCATGAGGTAATAATAGGCTACAATAGGGACCATAAGGAGAAGTTGGATCTTGGCCACCCAATGGATCAAGCTCAAATAAAGTACGATCCATTAATGATAATCCAATCCACAAAAGGATTATGATTGATCTACCTCACCAACCCCCATAAATTAATATGGGCTCCATATATTATATTTACATTTTCTGCCCAGGTTTAAGATCTCGAATGTCCGTTGATTAATTAATTTACTGACCATTAATTAATCAACATCTA
This sequence comes from Wurfbainia villosa, assembly GCA_025175895.1. Classification (NCBI taxonomy): domain Eukaryota; kingdom Viridiplantae; phylum Streptophyta; class Magnoliopsida; order Zingiberales; family Zingiberaceae; genus Wurfbainia; species Wurfbainia villosa. Next base: position 52,321,043 of record CM045998.1, on the reverse strand, counting down.
AATCCATGAGTAGTATCACTCGACCTTTTCATCATGCCGGACCAAGTCCACCTGCAGGGTTTACATGATGAACCTTATGAGCTCCTCAAGAGGACATCATCATCCTAATATATAGTTCACGGTTTCCTCCTATAATCAAATGCACACAATGTAAATAATATCTTTTCCCAACTTACCGAGCCTATCGATTTAATCTAAAATCTTGCCCATTGGTAAATCAAAGAAATGAATACTAAGTATATGTGCTCGTTATTATATTAGGATTAATAGTACGTATAATAAAATATCCGAGGTCCGATTCGATTATGTAGTCAGCAATAAATCGAATTACCTCTAAGTCGGTCCTGCTCAATATACACAAAGTGCACTAGTGTGATTCTATGTGAAGGAAGGGGAAACTTCGCTTCCCACTTCAACTCGGTCGCTTGTTCATGGCGATCCCTTCTACGTCCCCGGATAAAAAAATTTATTCTTGACAAGAGGGATTGCCCAAGCAACCTTGTCATCATCATGCTATTCGATTAGAGTAGTCTCTTGAACAAACATGTTGTTCAAGTGACCAACCTCTCCTTTACGAATAGCCGCGGAATAGATGATGTATGGATCGTCGGCTTTTGTGTTTATGTTCGGGGACCAAGTTATATTAGCCACAATATAGAATATAGCATTCATATAATTGAAAAACAAATATAAACATGTTACACATGAAGATAGATAAGTGATATACCTCTCGATCTTCTATTGTATGATCTTCCTCCTTTCGAACATCGTGTGGGCGACGATATACCAAAAGTTAAAGATCCTAGATCTCCAATCTTCCTTCCTTGCTCATTCTGAGCAAGAGAAAGAATAGAAACAAGACTCTTCTCCTCCATTTAGCCAACCAAAAAGCAACAAGCAAATTGCTTGCCGCCGGCCAACAAGGAGAACGAGAAAGATGGATTCTGGCAAATAGCTCCAAGGGAAGACCTTAAGCTATGTTTCCACCAGCCAAAGAGAGAGAGGAGGGATCCTTTGGATGCCGGCCAAGGGCTAGAAAGGGCTGCTTGGGCGTCGGCCACCTTGAGGAAGAAGAAGTTAAGGAATAAGTTTCCTTATTTGGTGCCACCAACTCCAAATCCTAGCTCCAAGCCTCTTGTCTCCCAAAACCCTAATCCTATCTCTAATTGGATTCAACTTGTCGACCACCCCTTACTCTCCTTTTATAGAGTTAGGGATAAACCTTGTTTTAATCTCCACCATTGGTTCTAGGGATTTAATCTCAAGCGTCGGATCTAGAGATTTAATCTCAACCGTCGGATCTAGAGATTTAATCTCTACCTTTGCATCTAGAGTTTTGTTTCTATCCATTCGATCTAGGCTTCATGAGGTATTAATAGGCTACAATAGGGACCATGAGGAGGAGTTGGATCTTGGCCACCCAATGGATCAGGCCCACATAAAGTCCGATCCATTAATGATAATCCAATCCACTAAAGGATTATCATTGATCTACCTCACCAACCCCCATAAGTTAATATGGGCTCCATATATTATTTGTACATTTTCTCCCCGTGTTTAAGATCTCGAATGTCCGTCGATTATTTAATTTACTGACCATTAATTAATCCACATTTTACTCCATGAGTAGTAGAACTCAACCTTTTCATCATGGCAGACCAAGTCCACCTGCAGGGTTTACATGATGAACCTTATGAGCTCCTCAAGGGGACATCATCATCCAAATATATAGGACACAGTTTCCTCCTATAATCAACGACACACCATATAAATAATATCATTTCCCAACTTACCGAGCCTATCGATTTAATCTATAAATCTCACCCATTGGTAAATCAATGAAATGAATACTAAGTATATGTGCTCGTTAATATATCGGGATTAAGAGTATGTACAATATAATATCTGAGCTCCGATTTGATTATGTAGTCAGCAATAAATCGAATCACCTCTAAGTCTGTCTTGCTCAATACACACAAAGTGTACAAGTGTGATTTTATGGTCAAGACAAACCAATACCAAATCACACTACAACCATACCAATGGTTTGTCCAAAGTCATATCGGTTGTGAGCCTATACTTATACTTTACAAGGAGCTGATAACATGATCTCCCGTGTGACACTACACACCATGTAATCTGCAATGTAATGTATTAGACAATATGCATAACCATAAAAATATGCAAACAATGATCATGTGATTCTTATTTCAAAATAACGATGTTCATACTAAAGATAGACTTTTTAGTATACATCCCAACAATCTCCCACTTATACTAAAAGACAATGTTGTTCTCAAACTGTCATACATCTCATCCCCATTCCCTCCACATGCCTATCAAAAGCTCTCGCCGGAAGGGCCTTAGTGAAAGGATTTGCTAGGTTATCCTCCGATGCAATCTTGGCCACAGCAACTTCTCCTCTCTTTATGATTTCTCGTATCAGGCGGTACTTACGCTCTATGTGCTTCCTTGCCTTATGGGCTCGTCGTTCCTTCGAGTTTGCAACTGCACCACTATTATCACAATAAATTGTGATAGTTCTGGGCAAACCAGGAATCACATCCATGTCCATCAGGATGTTCCTGAGCCACACAACATCTTTGGCTGCCTCAGAAGGTGCCACATACTCAGTTTCCAAGGTGGAGTCCGCCATACATTTCTGCTTGATACTCCTCCATACAATGGCTCCACCTCTTAAAGTAAACACAAAACCTGAGGTAGACTTACTGTTATCCCTATTTGATTGGAAGTCAGAATCTGTGTAACCCACAGGGAGTAATTGGTCTGCCTGGTAAACTAGCATATAATCCCTAGTCTTTCTCAGGTACTTCAATATATGTCTTACCGCAGTCTAATGTCCATATCCTGGATTACTCTGATATCTGCTGACCATGCCCATGAAAAAGTAGATATCTGGTCTCATACATAGCATCGCAAACATGAGGCTTCCTACCACAAAAGAATAAGGAACCGCCTTCATCTCCTCTATCTCCTCAGATGTTCTAGGACACATCTCCTTAGATAAAGGAACTCTATGCCTGAAAGGTAGAAAACCTTTCTTGGAGTTTTTCATGCTAAAATGATCCATAATTGTTTCTATGTATGATGCTTGGGATAAGCACAACATACTTTTCCTGTGATCCCTTATAACCTTGATCCCAAGGATGTGTCCCGCCTCTCCCAAGTCCTTCATATCAAACTGTTTGGACAACCATACCCTTACGTCCGATAACACCTTGATATTGTTGCCAATTAACAAAATGTCATCTACGTATAGTACGAGAAATACCACTACGTTTCCGTCACATCTCTTGTATACACAAGACTCATCCGCACTTTGAATAAATCCATAAGACTGGATCACCTCATCAAAGCGGATGTTCCAAGACCTCGAAGCTTGCTTCAATCCATAAATGGACTGATTAAGCTTACATACAAGATGCTCTTTGCCCTTCGCAAAGATTCCCTCTGGTTGCTTCATATAGATGTTTTCCTCAAGACTTCCATTAAGGAAAGCTGTCTTGAGATCCATCTGCCACACCTCATAATCCATATGAGCTGCAATGCATAAGAGAATCCGGATAGACTTAAGCATGGCTACCGGCGAAAAGGTTTCCTCATAATCAATACCCTATTTATGAGTATACCCCTTCGCAACAAGCCTCGCTTTGAAGGTCTCAACCTTCCCGTCTATTCCTCTCTTTCTTTTGTAGATCCACTTGCATCCAATGGTTTTTACACCAACGGGTTGTTCTACTAGCTCCCAGACCTGATTCGAATCCATAGATTCAATCTCAGTATTCATTGTATTTTGCCAAGATACCGCATCTTTATCTTGGATTGCCTCGTCATATGTCCAGGGATCAGGTTCATGTCCGCCAGGGACCAAATCAGAAGATTCTCCAAAGAACATGAATCTATCTGTTGTCTCACAACCCTCCCACTACAATGAGGTATTACCTGTGTATCCTCTGTGACACGCGGTGCAGTGACTTGTGGTATATCCCCTTGTACCGGTGGTACTAAAGAAGTGACTTTCCTTTTCAATTCCTCTAGAGCAATCTTACAAATGGGCTTGTGGTTTATCACATAGTCTTCCTCTAGAAATCTGGCGTTCATGCTAACGATCACCCTCTGATCTCTAGGACTATAAAACAAACCACCCTTCGTTCCTCTAGGATAGCCAACGATCATGCATACTTCTATACGAGGTTCCAACTTACCAGCATCCACCTTCAGCACATGTGTTGGACTCCCCCAAATCCGAATATGTCTTAGACTAGGCTTTCGCCCAATCCACAATTCTGTGGGATTAGAAGGCACTTATTTAGATGGAACCAAGTTCAGAATGTACACTGTCGTATCTAGAGCATATCCCCAGAATGAATCTGATAACTCAGAATAACTCATCATCGATCTAACCATCTCCATAAGAGTTTTATTCCATCACTCTGCTACACCATTCTACTGGGGTGTGCCAGGTGCAAACAATTGGGATTGAATCCCAGCCTCTGATAAGTAATTCCTAAACTCTCCCAAGAAGTACTCACCACCACGATCAGGTCGTAGTGTCTTGATACTTTTACCTTGACATTTCTCCACATCAGCTTGAATTCTTTGAACTTGTCAAAGCATTCAGACTTACGGCGCATCAAGTAAATGTATCTATATCTTGAATAATCATTTATAAAAGAGACGAAATACTCAAAACCATCTCTAGTCTGGATAGACATAGGATTACACAAATCAGAATGAACCAATTCTAACACATCTTTAGCTCTCTACCCCTTGGCCTTAAAAGGTCTCTTGGTCATTTTACCCACCAAGCATGATTTGTAGGTTGGGAAATCTTCCACCACTAATGAACCCAGAGGTTCATCAGTTATCAACCTTTGAATTCTGCTTAGGTTAATATGACCAAGTCTAAGATGCCAAAGATATGTTGGTTCATCTTCGAACGTTCTTTTCTCTTATTGAAATTTGAAGATGAGTTATTAACTTCAATTTGCATTGTGGGAGCTTTTGGTTCAAGTGTGTATAAATTTCCTATCAATGCACCCGAACACAACATGTCCCTATTCCTTTTTATAACAACTCTATCATTAAAAAAATAGAATATCCATTCATAAACAATTTAGAAACCGAAATCAAATTCTTTCTAAATAAAGGTACATAAAGGTAATTTTTAAGACCCAAAACTTTATTTTTCTCCAAAGATAAATGAATGTCTCCCACTGCAACAGCCGCCACCTTCGTGACCTCGCCCAAGTACACGATAAACTCCCCCTCAGCCAGTCGTCTGGTTTCCTGGACCCTTGCAAAGTATTGCAGACATGATCCGTGGCCCCCGTATCTACACACCAGGAGTCGGTAGATAACATCGCTAAACATGTTTAAACGACTAGACAAAAAGATATACCTTTGTTCTGTTTGCAGTTGGGGCAGTCCTTCTTCTAGTGTCCAGTATGCTTAAAAGTATAGCACTTGCCTTTCGGCTTCTTCACTCCTCCCTGAGTTCCTCCCACTGCCTTTTCCCCAGCTTGTTTCTTCTTCTTCTTGCCTTTCGGCTTAGAAGTATAAACCTTTTGGGTCACCATGGCATGCGCAAGAGCACTCTGACGAAATAGCCCCTCTACCGCCTGGAGTTCTATCAGAAGCTCCGCCAACAAATACAACCTCTTGTTCATGTTGTAGTTCAGGCAAAACTGTTCAAAACTCCTTGGTCGAGACTGGAGAATGATATCGACCTGGGTTTCCCCATCGATCTCAGCTCCGAGGACTTCCAACTCATTCATATGAGCCATCATCTTGAGAACATGATCCTCACGGGTGTTCCCTCGATCATGGTGGTAGTCAATAAGTTCCTCATGGCTTCTTGCCTAGCAGCTCGATTCTAGTGTTCAAAAAGCTCTTTGAGATTGTGCATCATGTCATAAGCACTGGGCATGGCTTGATGCTAATGTTGCAGTACATTTGACATAGATGCCAAAATGTAACACCACGCCATCTCATCGGCCTTTATCCACTTCTTATAACTCTCTTTCTCATTTTCCCCAGAATCATCTGCAGGCTTAGGTGGGCACTCTTAGAGGAGTACATATTTGTATTCCTCAGCAATCAAGACAATGTCTAGATTCCTCTTCCAATCGACATAGTTGGGTCCAGTAAGTTTATTCTCTTTCAGTATCACAGCAAGCGGGTTGAAAGTCATTTTGAAAGAAAACCTAAGAATCACATAGATCAAAATATTAGATTTCAAAAAATTATTGATTCCTCAAACAATAATATTTTAAAATCAACCAACACCTCAAAACACCGAGAATATCGTATGCCACGATAGTGTGGACGTATACGAATTCTACATTTGTAAGAGGAGGCTTTACCCATTAATTTTACTATCTTGTCAACCTAACTTTTTGACAAGTAAAATTAATAGTTGGTTCCTCTTCGTCCCTACAAATAAAAGCAGTGACTCCGATGGGGAGGATACTTATATTTGTATCTAAGTGTTCACCATTACTCGGTACCAAGTTAATTATCTTGGGTTACGTGCCTTCCGATGGGGAAGTACATACGGTCCTTAATAATTTCCTATAACCATATTCGACCTTATGATCCACAAACAAACTCATCCGATGGGGAGGAAGGCACTTAGAGACGACGCGCAATTTTTTTTGCATCATTTGTCAAATCGTAATGGAGGCCGTGGGAATTTATAAAAATTTCCCTCTCCCACTTAGTAATTTGAAATTCAAGAATTTTCTATCCTACGATATGCATATCAAACAATAAGCAATAAATATGAAAAATAAACATTTTCCAACTATTATGGCTTTTGTCTTCAATATGTCTCCCGTCGTATCGCCTTCTCGTCCGCTCCTCCTACGCCATGTACGAGCCATCCGGAGATCCGAGCCGAGATTAAAATCTATTTTAATTTACATCCATCGATCCTATACTCCACGAGGGAGTGTACATGAAATCTAGATCGAAAGTAAACTAAAATAAAAAGAGTGGCTAAACAATGTCATATCTAATTTACAAAAAATCAAATACTAGCCTCGTAAACCCCGAGGATTCAACAAAATTTACATTTACACACATACAATCACATACACACTTATGGCCAAAATAGTTGGATCCTATGCCTGCAACCAAAGAGTTAGCCTACGCATATCCTTCTATTATCCGACACATATAATATATGAAAAGTGCATAAAAGTAACCGAATCCTAAACACACAAAATTTGAAACTGTGGCTCTGATACCACTTGAAGGGAGGGGAAACTTTGCTTTCCACTTCAACTTGGTCACTTCTTCATGGTGATCCATTCTACGTCCCTAGATAAAAAAATTTATCCTTGATAAGAGGGATTGCCCAATCTTGTTGTTCAAGCGACCAATCTCTCATTTACGAATTACCGCAGAATATACGATGTACGGATCACTGACTTTTGTGTTTATGTTCGGGGTCCCCGTTATATTAGCCACAAAATAGAATATAACATTAATATAATTGAAAAAAAAATATAAACATGTTACACATGAAGATAGATAAGTGATATACCTCTCGATCGTCTGTTGTATGACCTTCCTCCTTTCGGACGTCATGAGGGCGACGATCTACCAAAAGAAGAAGCTTCTAGATCACCAATCTTCATTCCTTGCTCGTTCCGAGCAAGAGGAAGAATAAAAACAAGACGCTTCTCCTTCCTTTAGCCAACCAACAAGCTACAAGCAAATTACTTGTTGCCGACCAACAAGGAGAAGGAGAAAGATGGATTCCGGCCAATAGCTCCAAAGGAAGACCTTAAGCTATGTTTCCACCAGCCAAAGAGAGGGAGGGGGGATCCTTTGGACGCCGGCCAAGGGCTGGAAAGGGTTGCTTGGGCGCCGGCCACCTTGAGGAAGAAGAAGATAAGGAATAAGTTTCCTTATTTGGTGTTAGTGAAAGCCCTAGAGCCAATCATGTGATGATTGTTGTATGGACTTTATTGTATCATATTCCTATTTATAAAGGCATGGTTATTATATTTACTTGTATTGGTGCCAAATAACTAAATATAATAATGTCCTTGAGTAGTAGGTTCTTATCTATATCAATCGATTGGTTGAATCGATAATGAGATGATATAGAGAACACTACTCTTAATCATTCCTAGTCGAGTATTAACATTCAAGGACAATGTTAATGTGTAGAGACTAGCATGTAGGTCAACACGATGACTTGATCTCACAAGTCATGGATATGAGATATCAAGTTGACACATGGGTATGCATTGGAGAATGTATACCGAATGACCCGCCATGAGAAAGTATCATGGATCGTTATATGAGTGTCATATACTTTCTCATGTGGCTATTAGTATGACTATTATTCCTTAGACCTGAAGTCACCATGGTTCCCTACATAAGGAGTTGCATACTTTGGCTTCGTCAAACGTCACCCGTAAATGGGTTGACTATAAAGGCGATTACTGGGTATGTAACAAATTATGCGGAGGGATGTAAGTGATGTAGATGAGATCTATCCCTCCTATATGACGGGGGTAACAATGATATTCTTGATAGAGTGAGACCACGAAGTGCATGGCCATGCCCAAATGAGTCAATATGAGATATTGAGCTCATTTGATTAGAGTGAGTCTACTTGGAGATCAAGATTTAGATTGTACCGAGGATGACACGGTCTATGCCTCGATTGGTCAATCTAGATGTCAAGGATAGAGGGACATTGTCACATATTGTGAGAGTCATAATTAGTAGTCACAAAGGTGATGTTGGAGCTCAACATTCTTGTAACTTGGGTAGCAATGATGTGTTGCTAGATACCGCTCATTGCTTATGTTCCTAAATCCGTTTAGGGAGATTGCCAATGTTACAAGAACCTATAGGGTCACACACACAAGAGCAATTAGATGGATATTAGGTTCATATGATGAACCATGAGGATTAGGTTCATGGGATGAACCAAATTGGATTAAGAGTAATCCAAATTAGACTAATTGAGTTAGACTCAAGTTGATTCAAGTGTTGATTGAGTCTAATTTAAATTTGATTCATCAAATAAATTTTAATTAAATGAATAGAGATTCATTAAATTAAATTGACTTGAGTCAAGTGGTTAGATTTGATCAACCATGGGAGATTAGAGGTCAAGTTTGACTTGACTTGAGAGGGAAGATGAAAGGTCAAGTTTGACTTGACCAAATGTCATGTCATGATGATGACTTGGCATGGTCGGCCAATGATGATGCTCCACATCATCATTGACTTGGTCAATTGGTGCAACATCATGAGGGAGACCAAGGGTCATGGGAGTTACATGCATGCATGTAACCCCCATTCCATGAAGTGGCCGACCACTTTAGGGGTTATGATGATGAATTCATTTTGGTGAGTTACTCATTCCATCATCTTCTTCCTTGGTGCTCTTCCTCTCAAGCTCTCCCTCTCCTTCCTCATATTGCAGAGATCTTCTAGGAGTGCTAGCACACTCAAGTTTTGTTGGGATGTATACTGAAAGCCTAGCTCTTTTGTATGAACATCTTTATTTTGAAATAAGAATCACATGATCATTGTTTGCATATTTTTATGATTATGCAAAATTGTCTAATACTTTACATTGTAGATAACATGGTGCTTGGGTGATGGCACAGAAGATCATGTTATCAGTCCCTTGTAGAGTATAAGTAGAGGCTCACAACCAAGATGGTTTTTGACAAACCATTGGCATGGTTGTAGTGTAGCTTGGTATTGTTTTATCTTGAACATAAAGTTACACTAGTACACTTAGGTGTATTGAGCAGGATCGACATAGAGGTGATTCAATTTGTTGCTGACTACATAATTGAATCGGACCTCGGATATTATGTTGTACATGCTCTTAATCCCGATATAATAACGGGCACATGTACTTAGTATTTATTTCTTTGATTTACCAGAGGGTGAGATTTCTATGGATTAAATCAATATGCCCGGTAAGTTGGGAAATGATATTATTTACATGGTGTGTCGTTCATTATAGGAGGAATCTGTGTCCTATGTATTAGGTTGATGATGTCCCCTTGAGGAGCTCATAAGGTTCATCATGTAAACCCTGCAGGTTGACTTAGTCAACATGATGATAAGGTTGAGTGGTACTACTCGAGGAGTTAGATGTTAATTAATTGATGGTCAGTAAATTAATTAATTGACGGACATTCGATATCTTAAACACGGAGAGATGGATGTACAAATAATATAAGGAGCCCATATTAATTTATGGGGGTTGGTGAGGTAGTTCGATGATGATCCTCTAGTGGAATGGAACATCATTGATGGATCAAGTTTTGTTGGGATGTATACTGAAAGCCTAGCTCTTTTGTATGAACATCTTTATTTTGAAATAAGAATCACATGATCATTGTTTGCATATTTTTATGATTATGCAAAATTGTCTAATACTTTACATTGTAGATAACATGGTGCTTGGGTGATGGCACAGAAGATCATGTTATCAGTCCCTTGTAGAGTATAAGTAGAGGCTCACAACCAAGATGGTTTTTGACAAACCATTGGCATGGTTGTAGTGTAGCTTGGTATTGTTTTATCTTGAACATAAAGTTACACTAGTACACTTAGGTGTATTGAGCAGGATCGACATAGAGGTGATTCAATTTGTTGCTGACTACATAATTGAATCGGACCTCGGATATTATGTTGTACATGCTCTTAATCCCGATATAATAACGGGCACATGTACTTAGTATTTATTTCTTTGATTTACCAGAGGGTGAGATTTCTATGGATTAAATCAATATGCCCGGTAAGTTGGGAAATGATATTATTTACATGGTGTGTCGTTCATTATAGGAGGAATCTGTGTCCTATGTATTAGGTTGATGATGTCCCCTTGAGGAGCTCATAAGGTTCATCATGTAAACCCTGCAGGTTGACTTAGTCAACATGATGATAAGGTTGAGTGGTACTACTCGAGGAGTTAGATGTTAATTAATTGATGGTCAGTAAATTAATTAATTGACGGACATTCGATATCTTAAACACGGAGAGATGGATGTACAAATAATATAAGGAGCCCATATTAATTTATGGGGGTTGGTGAGGTAGTTCGATGATGATCCTCTAGTGGAATGGAACATCATTGATGGATCAAGTTTGTGTGGTTCCGATCCATCGCGTGGCCAAGATCCAACTCCTCCTCATCGTCCCTATCGTAGCCTAATATAAACCTCATGAAGTTTATATCAAATGATGGAAAAAAAATCTCTAGATCCGACGGTTGGGATTAAATTCCTATAACCGACGGTAGAGATTAAATCTCTAGATCCGACGGTAGAGATTAAAACCCTAGAACCGACGGTAGAGATTAAACCAAGGCCTAAACCCTAACTCTATAAAAGGGTGGCTTAGGGTGGGCGGCAAGATGATGATGGAACATGGAAAACCTAATTGAGGGGCTTTGGCTTGGGCGGCAAGAAAGTGGAGGAGCTAGGGTTTTTGGGTGGCCACAAAAGGAGAGGGAGCTTCTTCTTCTTCTTCCCAATGGTGGCCGGCACCCTTCTTCCTCCTTCCTCCATGGTTTGGCCGGCGCCCATGCTTCTCCTTTTGATCTAGGTTGATGATTTGGTTTTGGAGATTTGGGTTTTGTCAAACCTAAAGTGGGCGGCAAGAAACCCTAAGGGAGTTAGGGTTTTGCCTATCTTTGGTTGGGCGGCAAGAAACCCTAGGAGGTTAGGAGGTTGGGCGGCTAGGTTATGGAAGCTAAGGTGGGCGGCAAATATAGGAGGAGGGTTCTTCTTCTTCCTAAAGTGTGGCCGGCTCCTACCTCCTCTTCCTTCTACCTTGGTCGGGGCTCAACCGATTTCCTCTTCTCCTCTTCACTCCATCTTGGCCGGCGGCACTAGAAGCTAGGGTTTGTCCCTAGTTTGGTTCCTTGGTGGTTTCCATTATGTTCTCTCTATTCTTGGGGCCGGCGGCATTAATCCTTTGTGGATTGGTGGTTGGCTCAAGCAAGAAGGGAAAGAGAGTTCTTCTTTCTTGGATTGAAGAAGATCTAGGAAGCTTCAACTTGTGGAGAATCTTCGCCCACACGAAGTCTACAAGGAGGTTAGGACATACGATAGAAGATCAAGAGGTATAAAAGTTTTATAACTTTTATTATTGTTCTTTGCATGTTCTTATTAATATGCTAGCTTACGTTCTTTATGTTAGTATATGTTGATTATACTAGTTTACATTTGCATGTATTTGTATAATCATGGACCCCGAATAAGAAACACAAAAACCGACGATTCGTCCATCGTCTCTTCCGCGGCTGATCGACTAGAAGAGTTTGGTTGCTTGAACAACTAGTTTGTTCAAGCGATCGCTCGAGCCGTTGGCACAACGACGAATTGGTTGTGCTTAAGAAACTCATCCCATCCGGATTAGTTTTCATTAGTGAAAATTTTAATTCGGGGACATGGGAGCCTATGAGCATTCCGAGAAATAGCACATTGCCAACAATTGGTATCATAGCCACGATTTCCGGTTTTATGTGTTTTGGATTCGATTACTTTCACACACTTATCATATATTGTGTATGTCGGATAATAGTAGGATGTGCGTAGGGTAACTTTTTTGTTGCAGGCATAAGATCCAACTATTATGGCTATATATGTGTGTATGTGATTGCATGTGTGTGTGATTGTATATTATTTGAATCATGGGGGTTGACGAGGCTAAATTAGTATTTAATTTTTGTAATTGAATACGGCATTGTTTAGCCACTCTTTATTTTATTTTACTTTCGATCTAGATTTCATGTACACTCCCTCATGGAGTATAGGATCGATGGATGTAAAATAAAATAGATTTTATTCTCGGCTCGGATCTCCGGTTGGCTCGTACATGGCGTAGGAGGAGCGGACGAGGTGGCGACACGATGGGACGCATATTGGAGAACAATGGCATAATAGTTGGAAAAATTCTGATTTTTCCATATTTATTACTGATTTGTTTTATATTCATGTTGTGTGTGCTTGAAAATTCCTCTTTTTCAATTTACTAAGTGGGAGAGGGATATTTTAAATAATTCCCGCGGCCTCCATTACAATTTGACGTGTGATGCAACAAACTTGTGTGTCGGCTCTGAGTGGCTTCCTCCCTACGGATGAGTTTGTTTGCGGATCACTAGGTCAAATAATGGTTATACGAAATTATCTAGGAGCGTGTGTACTTCCACAGCGGTAAGACACATAATTCGAAATAATTCCCTTAGTATCGTGTAATGGTGCACACTTAGATGCAAATATAAAGTATCCTCCCCATCGGAGTCACTGCTTTTATTTGTAGGGCCAAAGAAGAACCAACTATTAATTTTATTTGTCAAAAAGTAAGGTTGACAGGATAATAAAATTAATCGGTAAAACCTCCTCTTACAAATGTAGAATTCGTATACGTCCACACTGCGTGGCATGCGATATTCTCGGTGTTTTGAGGTGTTGGTTGATTTTGAAATTTTATTGTTTGAGGAATCAATAATTTTTTGAAATCTAAAGTAATGATCTATGTGATTCTTAGGATTTTCAAAATTGACTTTCAGTCCACTTACTGTGATACTAAAGGAAATAAACTTACTGTACCCAAATAATGTTGATTGGAAAAGAATCCAAATATTGTCTTATTTGCTAGGAAGTACAAGTATGCACTCTTCAAAGAGTGTCCTCAAGCCATCATTGCTCAAAAGGGTTTCTACTTCTAAGCCGAAAGGCAGGAAGAAGAAGAAACAAGAAGAAGCAAAGATGGTGGGAGGATCTCAGGGAAGAGTGAAAAAGCCGAAAGGCAAGTACTTCACTTGTGAGCAGGATGGACATTGGAAGAAGGACTGTCCCAATCCAAAACAAAACAAAAGTATATCCTTTGGTCTAGTCGTTGTAACATGGTTAGCGGTGTTATCTACCGACACCTGGTGTGTAGATACGAGAGCCACTAATCATGTCTGCAATACTATTGCAGGGGTTCCAGGAAACCCGATGACTAGCTAAAGGGGATATTACCATTTACTTGGGCAATGCCATGATGGTAGCGGTTGTTGCAGTGGGAGAAGTTTTATTTATCTCATGAGAATAATAAAATTTTGGTTCTGGAAAATTCCCTTTATGTACCTTATTTAGAAAGAATTTAGTTTCAGTTTCTAAATTATTATAGATGGATATTCTATTTCTTTTAATGACAGAGTTGTTATAAAAGGGAATAGGTAGAATATCTATTCAGGTACATTGAAAGGAAATTTGAACCAAAACCTCCCACGATGCAAATTGAAGTTAATAACTCATCTTCTAAATCCAATAAGAGAAAAGAACATTCGAATATGAACCAAACATATCTTTGGCTTCTTAGGCTTGGTCACATTAACCTAAGCAGAATTCAAAGGTTGATAGCTGATGGACCTTTTGGGTTCATTAGTGGTGGAGGATCTCCCAACCTACGAATCTTGCTTGGAGGGTAAGATGACCAAGAGGCCTTTTTAAGGCCAAGGGGTATAGAGCCAAAGATGTGTTAGAGATGGTTCATTCTGATTTGTGTGGTCCTATGGCTATCTAGGCAAGAGGTAATCTTGAATATTTCGTCTCTTTTGTAGACAAATATTCAAGATATGGATGACACTACGATCTGATCATGGTGGTGAGAACCTCTTGGGAGAGTTTAGGAACTACTTTTCAGAGGTTGGGATTCAATCCCAATTGACTACACCTGGCACACCCCAGCAGAACGGTGTAGCAGAGCGAAGGAATAGGACTCTTATGGAGATGGTTAGATCGATGATGAATTATTCTGACTTGTTTTATAGTCCTAGAGATCAGAGGGTGATCGTTAACATGAACGCCAGATTTCTAGAGGAAGACTATGTGATGAGCAACAAGCCCAAGGGTAAAATTGTTCTGAAGGAGTTAAAAGGGAAGTCACTTCTTTAGTACCACCGGTACAAGAGGACATACCACATGTCACTGCACCGCGTGTCACAGAGGATACACAGAAGATACCTCGTCGTAGTGGGAGGGTTGTGAGACAACCTCTCAGATTCATGTTTTTGGACAAATCTTTTGATTTGGTCCCTAGCAAACATGAACCTGATCCCTAGACATACGACGAGGCAATCCAAGATATAAATACAGCATCTTTGCAAAGTGCAATGAATACTGAGATTGAATCTATGGATTCAAGTCAGGTCTGGGAGCTCTTGTGCACTGCAGCTCATATGGATTATGAGTTGTGGCAGATGGATGTCAAGACAGCTTTCCTTAATGGAAGTCTTGAGGAAAACATCTATATGAAGCAACCAAAGGGATTCACTACTAAGGGCAAAGAGCATATTGTATGTAAGCTTAAACGGTCCGTTTATGGACTGAAGCAAGCTTTGAGGTCTTGGAACATCCACTTTGATGAGGTAAATCCAGACTTATGGATTTATTCAAAGACCGGATGAGTCTTGTGTATACAAGAGATGTGACGGAAACACAGTGGTATTTCTTGTACTATACGTAGATAATATTTTGGTAGTTGGCAACAATATCAGAGTGTTATCAGACGTAAGTGTATGGTTGTCCAAACAGTTTTGAAGGACTTGGGAGAAGTGGGTCACAACCTTGGGATCAAGGTTGTTGTGCTTATCCCAAGCTTCATACATAGACATGATTTTGGATCGTTTTAGCATGCATAACTCCAAGAAGGGTTTTCTACCTTTCAGGTATAGAGTTACTTTATCTAAGGAGATGTGTCCTAGATCATCTGAGGTGATAAAGGAGCTGAAGGCGGCTCCTTATGCTTCGGCAGTAGGAAGCCTCATGTATGCTATGTACGAGACAAGATATCTGCTTTGCCATGGGCATGGTTAGCAGATATCAGAGTAATCGAGTGACAGGGACATTGGACTGCGGTAAAGCATATATTGTAGTGCCTGAGAAGGACTAGGGATTATATGCTAGTTTACCAGGCAGACCAATTACTCCTTGTGGGTTGCATGGATTACGATTTCCAATCATATAGGAATAACAGTAAGTCTACCTCAGGTTTTGTGTTTACTTTAGGAGGTGGAGCCATTGTATGGAGGAGTGCCCAGCAGAAATGCGTGGCAGACTCCACCATGGAAGCTGAGTATGTGGTAGCCTATAAGGCGGCCAAAGAAGCTGAGTGGCTCAGGAACTTTCTGATGGACTTGGATGTGATTCCTGGTTTGCCCAGAAATATCACAATTTATTGTGATAATAATAGTGCAGTTGCAAACTCGAAGGAACCACGAGCCCATAAGGCTAGTAAACACATAGAGTGCAAGTACCACCTGATACGAGAAATCGTAAAGGAGGTAGAAGTTGTTGTCGCCTAGATTGCATCAGAGACCCTTTTCACTAAGGCCCTTCTAGCGAGAGCTTTGATAGGCATGTGGAGGGAAGGGGAATCAGATGTATGGCAGTATAAGGACAGCATAGTCTTTTAGTATAAGTGGGAGATTGTGGGGATGTATACTGAAAGCCTAGCTCTTTTGTATGAACATCTTTATTTTGAAATAAGAATCACATGATCATTGTTTGCATATTTTTATGATTATGCAAAATTGTCTAATACTTTACATTGTAGATAACATGGTGCTTGGGTGATGGCACAGAAGATCATGTTATCAGTCCCTTATAGAGTATAAGTAGAGGCTCACAACCAAGATGGTTTTGGACAAACCATTGGCATGGTTGTAGTGTAGCTTGGTATTGTTTTATCTTGAACATAAAGTTACACTAGTACACTTAGGTGTATTGAGCAGGACCGACATAGAGGTGATTCAATTTGTTGCTGACTACATAATTGAATCGGACCTCGGATATTATGTTGTACATGCTCTTAATCCCGATATAATAACGGGCACATGTACTTAGTATTTATTTCTTTGATTTACCAGAGGGTGAGATTTCTATGGATTAAATCAATATGCCCAGTAAGTTGGGAAATTATATTATTTACATGGTGTGCCATTGATTATAGGTGGAATCCGTGTCCTATGTATTAGGTTGATGATGTCCCCTTGAGGAGCTCATAAGGTTCATCATGTAAACCCTGCAGGTTGACTTAGTCAACATGATGATAAGGTTGAGTGGTACTACTCAAGGAGTTAGATGTTAATTAATTGATGGTCAGTAAATCAATTAATTGACGGACATTCGATATCTTAAACACGCGGAGATGGATGTACAAATAATATAAGGAGCCCATATTAATTTATGGGGGTTGGTGAGGTAGTTCGATGATGATCCGCTAGTGGAATGGAACATCATTGATGGATCAAGTTTGTGTGGTTCCGATCCATCGGGTGGCCAAGATCCAACTCCTCCTCATGGTCCCTATCGTAGCCTAATATAAACCTCATGAAGTCTAGATCAAATGATGGAAAATAAATCTCTAGATCCGACGGTTGGGATTAAATTCCTAGAACCGACGGTAGAGATTAAATCTCTAGATCCGACGGTAGAGATTAAAACCCTAGAACCGACGGTGGAGATTTAACCAAGGCCTAAACCCTAACTCTATAAAAGGGTGGCTTAGGGTGGGCGGCAAGATGATGATGGAACATGGAAAACCTAATTGAGGGGCTTTGGCTTGGGCAGCAAGAAAGTGGAGGAGCTAGGGTTTTTGGGTGGCCACAAAAGGAGAGGGAGCTTCTTCTTCTTCTTCCCAATGGTGGCCGGCACCCTTCTTCCTCCTTCCTCCATGGTTTGGCCGGCGCCCATGCTTCTCCTTTTAATCTAGGTTGATGATTTGGTTTTGGAGATTTGGGTTTTGCCAAACCTAAAGTGGGTGGCAAGAAACCCTAAGGGATTTAGGGTTTTGCCTATCTTTGGTTGGGTGGCAAGAAACCCTAGGAGGTTAGGAGGTTGGGCAGCTAGGTTATGGAAGCTAAGCTGGGCGGAAAATATAGGAGGAGGGTTCTTCTTCTTCCTAAAGTGTGGCCGGCTCCTACCTCCTCTTCCTTCTACCTTGGTCGGGGCTCAACCGATTTCCTCTTCTCCTCTTCACTCCATCTTGGCCGGCGGCACTAGAAGCTAGGGTTTGTCCCTAGTTTGGTTCCTTGGTGTTTTCCATTATGTTCTCTCTATTCTCGGGGCCGGCGGCATTAATCCTTTATGGATTGGTGGTTGGCTCAAGCAAGAAGGGAAAGAGAGTTCTTCTTTCTTGGATTGAAGAAGATCTAGGAAGCTTCAACTTGTGGAGGATCTTCGCCCACACGAAGTCTACAAGGAGGTTAGGACATACGATAGAAGATCAAGAGGTATAAAAGTTTTATAACTTTTATTATTGTTCTTTGCATGTTCTTATTGATATGCTATCTTATGTTCTTTATGTTAGTATATGTTGATTATACTTGTTTACATTTGCATGTATTTGTATAATCATGGACCCCGAATAAGAAACACAAAAACCGGTGATCCGTCCGTCGTCTCTTCCGCGGTTAATCGACTAGAAGAGTTTGGTTGCTTGAACAACTAGTTTGTTCAAGCGATCGCTCGAGTCGTTGGCACGACGACGAATTGGTTGTGCTTAGGAAACTCATCCCATCCGGATTAGTTTTCATTAGTGAAAATTTTAATCCGGGGACATGGGAGCCTATGAGCATTCCGAGAAATAGCACATTTCCAACAAGTTTGTCTCTTTCTCCACCTATTGCTTGTGTGGATACCAATAGAGGAGTGTGAACTTGACACTCTCGAGTTCCGGCGAACTTTTGGACGAGCGGGATAAGCGAAGGGCGTCGCTACGAGGGTAATGATCTCACCTCTTAGATATAAGGTAGATCTAGGGTTTTTAGTAAGCACATACATGTTTTATTTTAATATATCTTCACACAGATCCGTGGCCGGGGATTCCGAGGTTTCCGCAACGCAAAAAACGGATTTTGCGGCTCAGAAAAGCCCAACAGTTGTATCAGAGCCACGTGCGAAGCATGTATGTGTTTCATTTTTGTAATTTTTGTATTAGATATAAAAATTACAGATTTATATGTTTCTGTAAATTTCCTAATTTTACAGATGTTTTGGGTATTTTTCTCAAAGAGTCGAAGCAACGAGTGTTGGGACACTTGTAGGCTTCAACCGTCGAGAAAAACTCTCCGAAACGGCGAGTTCTCGCTTTAGGTTTTTGGGAAAGCGACTTAAGTCGCTGTAGGATCACAGTAGGGACACTCGCAAAGTTAATTTTGTGAGTATGGGCACTGCCCCTATCCCCGAAAGGGGCTTTGTGCCGCGATCGCGCCCGGAAACCGCTTAGCGGGGCCGTTACGGAGAGGTGACTCATTAATTTGAAAAAAAAAATTAGGAAAAATTATAGAAATTTCTGTAAAAATACATAATTTAGAATTATGTATAATTCTGTGATTGTCATGGCCCAATGACCCCAATTTGATTGGATTATGTGTGTTGTAATTCATAATATGGCCTGCGTGCCGTTTTGTGGTTGTGCGTGTTGTATAGTGTATGCGACCTGCGCGTCGTACCTCTTCTTTTGATATTCTAGTTGTAAATAGTTTAGACTCGAATGTAACTCGAGTTTCATATTTGTAATGTACAAAATGGAGCGGTGGAAAGTCCGCTCGAAGACGAGATTACGAGAAGGGTGACGACGACACATGGCGGTCAAAAGAAGCGCTTGGAGAAGCCGCTAGCCTTAGGTTGACCGTCCGATCTTCTCATTGGCTTGAGAAGATCGTAGTAGGGCCATGACTATATCACATTTAATTATATATATATATGTTGATATATATATATATATATACTTAATTGATTTTGCTTGTATGTATGTGATGCATGCTAGTAGAATAATGCTTGTATGTATATGATGCATGCTAGAATAATGAATGTATGTATGTGATGCATGCTAATATAGGATAATAAAGGCCTAAATGGGTATAAGATACACATTACGATTAGATTAGATCAGAATCGAATCAACTCGAAAATGCCTACCGAGCCTTGATACCCATCACTACCTCGATCATTTGTTGTTGTTGAATCTGCCAAAGCAGAGCAACGCATATTATCTTGGTAGGGTGCGGAGGGACAATCTTGGTCCCGCCTATCATGCTTGGGTTAGAGTAAGCTCAATTAGATTGAGCAAAACTAGTTAAACTCAATTGGATCGAGTAGAACTATAGGCATATTCCAATCGTTGGAAAGATAGGTTAAGATCGCATTTACACTAAATCTTGGGCGATTTAGCCAAAGCCAACTCAAGGTCTTTTGTAAATGTGGGTCTTGATCCTATAAACAAGAGTTGCATAGAGATGTAATCGCTAATGTGTTACCCACCGATCGTACTAAGTCTTGGGCGATTTAGCCAAAGCTAACTCAAGGCTTAGTATGATGTGGATCTTGTCCCACAAGAATTATAGCTAGTTTGTATGAGTCTAGTAATGTGGTTTGACCACATCAATAACTCGATTCTACAAAATTCCTATAATTTAGTGGGAGCATTATTTGATTAAAGGCCTAATTAAATGATAAAAGGAATATGATATTAATTCTCTGCATTGTATGTTGTAGATAACTATGTCGACAAACACGAACACTCTCTCTCTGCGTTCTGTCCTTGAGAAGGACAAGCTCCAATGAGCAAATTTCTAGACTGGTACAGAACCTTGAGAATTGTTCTTCACCTAAGAAAGGAAGTCGTACGTCCCGAGCAGCCCATTCCGAGGCACCCCTCGCCACCGCCTGCTGAAATACAAAGATGCTTACAAGAAGCATCAAGATGATGCATTAGATGTGTCATGTCTAATGCTCGACTCATGAACTCGAGCTTCGTATAAACACGAGTTCATGAATACTTATGATATGGTTGGACATCTTCGTCAACTATATCAAGGACAACCTAGGCATGAGAGATATGAAGTCTCTAAGGCATTATTTGGGTCCAAAATGCAAGAAGGGACTCCCGTAGGTACATATGTACTCAAGATGATTGGGTAAGTAGAGAACCTACAAAGGCTGGGATTCCCACTTGGCCAAGAGCTGGCCAATGACCTGATCTTGCAATCTTTGCCACAAGCCTTCAATCAATTTGTCATGAATTATAACATGAATGAAATTGATAAGCCATTGCCTGAAATGCTCAGCATGATGAGAACTGTTGAGCTTAACCTTAAGAAGGGAAAATCTGACACCATTTTGATGGTGCAGAAGAAGAAAGGCAAGGGAAAGCCTAAAGGTAAGGGAAAGTCCCAAGCCAAGGGCAAAGGTAAAGAACTTAAACCCAAAGGAGGGGTAGCCAAGGAAGGGGCTTGCTTCTACTGCAAGGAAGCAGGACACTGGAAGCGTAACTGCAAGGCATACCTTGAAGATCTTAAGAAGAAAAGAAGTGAGACTTCTACTTCAGGTATAAATGTTATAGAAGTCAATCTATCTATTTCTTCATCATGGGTATTAGATACCGGATGTGCATCTCACATTTGTACCAATGTGCAGGCGCTGAGAAATAGCAGGACATTGACAAAGGGCGAGGTGGACCTACGAGTAGGCAATGGAGCAAGGGTTGCTGCTGTTGCTGTAGGAACTTATGATCTATCTTTGCCCTCTGGGCTTGTACTAGAATTAGATAAATGTTGTTATGTGCCTACTTTAACCAAGAACATCATTTCAGTTTCTTGTTTGGACAAGAAAGGATTTTCATTTATAATAAAGAACAAATATTGTTCAGTTTATTTAAATGATATGTTCTATTGTAGTGCACCTCTAATGAACGGACTCTACTTTCTAGACTTAGAGAGCCCTATCTATAACATAAGTACCAAGAGGTTCAAGACAAATGAGTTGAACCAAACCTATCTCTGGCACTGTCGCTTAGGTCACATAAATGAGAGTCGCTTATCTCAGCTCCATAAGGATGGGCTGCTAGACTCATTTGATTTTGAATCATATGAGACATGCGAGTCTTGGCTTTTAGGCAAGATGACCAAGAATCCCTTTAGTGGACATAGCGAAAGAGCAATAGATTTCTTAAGAATTATATATAGTGATGTATGTGGTCCTTTCAATGTTGCTGCTAGAGGTGGTTACAGGTACTTCATTACATTTACTGATGACTTCAGTAGATATGGTTATGTGTATCTCATGACACACAAATCAGAATCCTTTGAAAAGTTCAAAGAATTCAAGAATGAAGTACAAAACCATCTTGGCAAGAGTATTAAGATACTTTGATCAGATCGAGGTGGAGAATACCTTATCCATGAGTTTCGTGACTATTTTGCTGAGTGTGGGATTCTATCCCAACTCACTCCTCCTGGAACACCACAGTGGAATGGTGTATCCGAAAGGAGGAATCGTACCCTATTAGATATGGTACGATCTATGATGAGTCACACAGATCTTCCTATATCCGTTTGGGGATATGCTCTAGACACAGCAGCCTTTACCCTTAACCGTGTACCATCCAAGGCTGTGATAAAGACACCATATACAATATGGACAGGGAGAAATCCCATGATGTCTTTCATGAGGATTTGGGGTTGTGAGGCTTACGTTCGACGTCAAGTCTCAGACAAACTGGGACACAAATCTGATAGGTGCTATTTTGTTGGATATCCCAAGGATACAAAGGGATATTACTTCTACATTCCCAGTCAGCACAAAGTGTTTGTGGCAAAGACTGGGGTTTTTCTAGAAAGGGATTTTGTTTCTAGAAAAACTAGTGGGAGTACCTTCGATCTTGAAGAAATTCAAGATAAGGACCATAGCACTGAGGCCTTGATGGAGGTTGAACAGGAACCACAAAGTGTTGTGGGTGATGAGGTTGTTGCACAAAGAGTTGTGGAACAACCACCTGTTCAAGTAGACCTACCTCTTCGCAGGTCTGATAGGGTACGTCGTCAGCCTGAGAGATACTCATTTCTCTTGTCTGACCATGATGACGTTATGCTCATTGAGAATGAGCCTACCTCCTATCAGGAAGCTGTGATGAGCCCAGATTCTGAGAAATAGCTAGAGGCCATGAGATCCGAGATGGAATCCATGTACACCAACCAAGTATGGACTTTGGTTGATCCACCTGAAGGGGTCAAACCCATTGGGTGTATGTGGGTCTTTAGGAGAAAGACTAACATGGATGGACTTATGCATACCTATAAGGGTCGATTGGTAGTTAAAGGTTTCAAGCAAATCCATGGTATTGACTATGATGAAACCTTTTCTTCAGTGGCGATGTTTAAGTCCATTCGGATCTTGCTTGCTATTGCAACATACCACGATTATGAGATCTGGCAGATGGATGTCAAAACCGTGTTTCTGAATGGAAACTTACTCGAGGATGTGTACATGACACAACCTGAGGGTTTTGAAGATCCACAGCATACTGGGAAAGTATGCAAGCTGCAAAGGTCCATTTATGGGCTAAAGCAAGCTTCTCAGAGCTGGAATCTTCGATTCGATGATGCGATCAAACAGTTTGGTTTCATCAAGAATGAAGATGAACCCTGTGTCTACAAGAGGGTTAATGGGAACACAGTTGTCTTCCTTGTATTGTATGTGGATGATATACTGCTCATTGGGAATGACATCCCTTCGCTACAGTCTGTGAAGACTTGGCTCGGGACGTGCTTCTCAATGAAGGACATAGGTGAAGCATCCTGTATTCTAGGCATCAAGATCTATAAAGATAGATCTAAGAGATTGCTTGGCCTAAGTAAGAGTACATACATTGACACAGTATTACTTCGGTTTTCCATGCAGAATTCCAAGAAAGGACTTCTGTCTATGTCACATGGTGTGAGTCTTTCGAAGACTCAAAGTCCCTCTTCTAGAGAGGAGAGAGACCACATGGATAAGATCCCTTACGTATCTGCTATAGGATCTATCATGTACGCCATGCTATGTACTCGTCCTAATGTCTCGTATGCTTTGAGCATGATGAATAGATACCAGTCAGATCTAGGTGAGCGTCATTGGATAGCAGTCAAGAATATTCTTAAGTATTTGAGAAGGACTAAAGAATATTTCTTGATATTTGGAGGCGATGAGGAGCTAGCTATAAGGGGTTACAGCGATGCCAGCTTCCAAACTGACCAGGATGATTATAAATCGCAGTCAGGGTTTGTGTTTTGCTTGAATGGTGGCGCTGTGAGCTGGAAGAGTTTGAAGCAGGACATAATTGCTGATTCTACAATAGAAGCCGAGTATATCACTGCATCTGAGCCAGCAAAGGAGGCAGTTTGGATCCGCAAGTTCATTACTAAGCTTGAAGTGGTTCCTAGCATCGCAGATCCCATAGAGCTCTATTGTGACAACAATGGAGCGATTGCACAGGCTAAGGAACCTCGCTCACACCAGTGGACCAAACACATACTACGGCGCTTCCATCTCATTCGAGAGATTATCGATAGAGGAGATGTGAAGATTTGCAGAGTACCCACAGAGGCTAACATCGCAGATCCCTTGACCAAGGCTTTGGCACATAAAAAGCATGATGGTCACACTAGGTCATTGGGTATTAGATACTACGGTGATTGGCACTAGTGCTAGTGGGAGATTGTTAGTGAAAGACCTAGAGCCAATCATGTGATGATTGTTGTATGGATTTTATTGTATCATATTCCTATTTATAAAGGCATGGTTATTATATTTACTTGTATTGGTGCCAAATAACTAAATATAATAATGTCCTTGAGTAGTAGGTTCTTATCTATATCAATCGATTGGTTGAATCGATAATGAGATGATATAGAGAACACTACTCTTAATCATTCCTAGTCGAGTATTAACATTCAGGGACAATGTTAATGCGTAGAGACTAGCATGTAGGTCAACACGATGACTTGATCTCACAAGTCATGGATATGAGATATCAAGTTGACACATGGGTATGCATTGGAGAATGTATACTGAATGACCCTCCATGAGAAAGTATCATGGATCGTTATATGAGTGTCATATACTTTCTCATGTGGCTATTACCTGAAGTCACCATGGTTCCCTACATAAGGAGTTGCATACTTTGGCTTCGTCAAACGTCACCCGGAAATAGGTGGACTATAAAGGCGATTACTGGGTATGTAACAAATTATGCGGAGGGATGTGAGTGATGTAGATGGGATCTATCCCTCCTATATGACGGGGGTGACATCGATATTCTTGATAGAGTGAGACCACGAAGTGCATGGCCATCCCCAAATGAGTCAATATGAGATATTGAGCTCATTTGATTAGAGTGAGTCTACTTGGAGATCAAGATTTAGATTGTACCGAGGATGACACGGTCTATGCCTCGATTGGTCAATCTAGATGTCAAGGATAGAGGGACATTGTCACATATTATGAGAGTCACAATTAGCAGTCACAAAGGTGATGTTGGAGCTCAACATTCTTGTAACTTGGGTAGCAATGATGTGTTGCTAGATACCGCTCATTGCTTATGTTCCTAAATCCGTTTAGGGACATGGCCAACGTTACAAGAACCTATAGGGTCACACACATAAGAGCAATTAGATGGAGATTAGGTTCATATGATGAACCATGAGGATTAGGTTCATGGGATGAACCAAATTGGATTTAGAGTAATCCAAATTAGACTAATTGAGTTGTACTCAAGTTGATTCAAGTGTTGAATGAGTCTAATTTAGATTTGATTCATCAAATCAATTTAAATTAAATGAATAGAGATTCATTAAATTAAATTGACTTGAGTCAAGTGGTTAGATTTGATCCACCATGGGAGATTAGAGGTCAAGTTTGACTTGACATGAGAGGGAAGATGAAAGGTCAAGTTTGACTTGACCAAATGCCATGTCATGATGATGACTTGGCATGGTCGGCCAATGATGATGCTCCACATCATCATTGACTTGGTCAATTGGTGCCACATCATGAGGGAGACCAAGGGTCATGGGAGTTACATGCATGCATGTAACCCCCCTTCCATGAAGTGGCCGGCGACTTTAGGGGTTATGATGATGAATTCATTTTGGTGAGTTACTCATTCCATCATCTTCTTCCTTGGTGCTCTTCCTCTCAAGCTATCCCTCTCCTTCCTCATCTTGCCGAGATCTTCTAGGAGTGCTAGCACACTCATGTTTGTCTCTTTCTCCACCTATTGCTTGTGTGGATACCAATAGAGGAGTGTGCACTTGACACTCTCGAGTTCCGGCGAACTTTTGGACGAGTAGGATAACCGAAGGGCGTCGCTACGAGGGTAATGATCTCACCTCTTAGATCAATGGTAGATCTAGGGTTTTTAGTAAGCACATACATGTTTTTATTTTAATATATCTTCGCACGGATCCGTGGCCGGGGATTCTGAGGTTTTCGCAACGCAAAAAGCGGTTTTTGCGGCTCGGAAAAGACCAACATTTGGTGCCGCCAACTCCAAACCATAGCTCCAAACCTCTTGGAGCCCAAAACCATAATCCTACCTCTAATTGGATTCAACATGCCACCCACCCCATGCTCTCCTTTTATAGAGTTAGGGATAAGCCTTGTTTTAATCTCCACCATTAGTTCTAGGGATTTAATCTCAACCGTCGGATCTAGAGATTTAATCTCAACCGTTGGATCTAGAGATTTAATCTCTACCTTTGGATCTAGAGTTTTGTTTCTATCCATTGGATCTAGGCTTCATTAGGTATTAATAGGCTACAATAGGTCCCATGAGGAGGAGTTGGATCTTGGCCACCCAATGGATCAAGGCCACATAAAGTCCGATCCATTAATGATAATCCAATCCACTAAAGGATTATCATTGATCTACCTCACCAACCCCCATAAGTTAATATGGGCTCCATATATTATTTGTACATTTTCTTCCCGTGTTTAAGATCTCGAATGTCCGTCTATTAATTAATTTATTGACCATTAATTAATCAACATCTAACTCCATGAGTAGTACCACTCAACCTTTTAATCATTCTGGACCAAGTCCACCTGCAGGGTTTACATGATGAACCTTATGACCAAGTCCACCTTTTAATCAAGAAGACATCATCATCCTAATATATAGGACACGGTTTCCTCCTATAATCAACGACACACCATATAAATAATATCATTTTTCAACTTACCGAGCCTATCGATTTAATCTATAAATCACTCCCATTGGTAAATCAAAGAAATGAATACTAAGTATATGTGCCCGTTATTATATCGGGATTAAGAATATATACAATATAATATCTGAGGTCCGATTCGATTATGTAGTCAGAAATAAATCGAATCACCTCTTAGTCGGTCCTGCTTAATACACACAAAGTATACTATTGTGATTTTATGGTCAAGACAAACCAATACCAAATCACACTACAACCATACCAATGGTTTGTCCAAAGACTTCTCGGTTGTGAGCCTATACTTATACTTTACAAGGAGCCAATAACATGATCTTCCTTGTGACACTACACACCATGTTATCTACAATGTAATGTATTAGACAATATGCATAACCATAAAAATATTCAAACAATGATAATGTGATTCTTATTTCAAAATAAAGATGTTCATACAAAAGAGAGACTTTTCAGTATACATCGCAACACTATGGTCAAGACAAACCAATACAAAATCACACTACAACCATACCAATGTTTTGTCCAAAGCCATCTCGGTTGTGAGCCTTTACTTATACTTTACAAGGAGCCGATATCATGATCTCCCGTGTGACACCACACACCTTGTTATCTACAATGTAATGTGTTAGTCAATATGCATAACCATAAAAATATGCAAACAATGATAATGTAATTCTTATTTCAAAATAAAGATGTTAATACAAAAGATAGACTTTTCAGTATACATCCCAACACTATTCACCCCCTCTAGCCGGCCAAAATCGACCCTACATTCGTGCCTCTCCCTAGGGTTCCCAAACCCTTCGGCGGCTCCCTCCTTGTTGCGAGTTCTCGAAGCTTTTTAAGGCTTCAGTGTGTCGTCCCAAATGTCATGCCTCGTCCCTAGGGTTTGGGCGGAGCCATCCTTATATAGACATCACCTCGGACCGCTGCAAATGTAACGCCCGCCCTTTTTCAGACCCTGAATGTCCAGAGGGGCGGCGCGTGACGCGACCGTACATACTTACATTACATACAGCGGAAGACTTTATGCATACTTCTTAATTCTTACAGCGGAAGACTTTAGACATTTTTTTTTCTTTTTAAAACATAAACATGCATTGACATATATATATATATATATATATATATATACTTCTTCTTCTTCACATAGAGCATGCATCATAGCATATATAGATACTTCTTCTTACTTCTTCTTTACTTCTTCTTATTAGCATAGAACATGCATCATAACATAGATAGGTACTTAGTGCTTAGTTCAAGTTCTTAAACGACGCCATCATAAGCAGGCATAATAAGGACATCCATAGACATCATCATCATAGGTAAACACATACATATGTAGACCTAACGGATCTTCTCCACCATGCCACTACCACACACACTTGGCCCCTCCTGCTGCTCCCATTAGTTTATCCATCCCTTACCCTTATCTGCAGTATGAGGGAAAGATAAACTATAAGCACATAGGCTTAGTAAGATCCTGTCCTACACATACATGGCATCATCAACTTAACATGTAGCATAAGTAACATAAGTAAATATAACATGTATCATCCATAACTTAGCGGCATAACATGAATATATGCTTAACCAACATAACATGCATCGTATGTAACTTAGTAACATAAACATCATAGCATATCCTCAAACATAATAGGTATCGTATATAACATAAGCATGTAAACATTCCTAACATATCATCAAACATAACATGTAAATATATATAACATAAGCATGTAAACATTCCTAACATATCATCAAACATAACATGTAAACATATATAACATAAGCATGTAAACATTCCTAACATATCATCAAACATAACATGTAAACATATATAACATAAGCATGTAAATATAGACATCATGTCATATCATCAAGCATAACATGTAAACATAGATATCATATCATATCATCAAGCATAACATGTAAACATAAACATCATATCATATCATCAAACATAACATGTAACGTATCTAACATAAGCATGTAAACATAACAATAAGCAGGTAAACATATGCAGGATGTTTTGAAAACATATATTTTAGGTACGTAAATATAAATCTCAACATATTTGGGCCCGGCATTGTACCACTTCTTCATTATCATAGCGCGCATCCCTAAATAGGCCTGAGGTAGAAAGTCTCGAACCTAATAGGTTTTTAGGCCCGAGTCTTATTCCATCGACCTAGGGGCAATCGTCATAGCGTAGAAGCCCATCCTAGGCCCGAGTCTTACTCCATCGACCTAAGGCATCTTGGAGCCCATCCCGTACTAGGCCCGAATCTTATTCCATCGACCTAGGGGAAATCATACATAGAAGCCCTTCCTAGGCCCGAGTCTTATTCCATCGACCTAGGGCATCTTAGGAGGCCATCCCTTCTTGGACCTTCTTAAGGTCTTGGTACAAGCCATGCAGAAGGTAAAATACTTATATGCTTATTTGTACAACATAGCTTATTTCATTAACATAGCATGGCATACTTCATTTCATAACACATCATGCTTCATTGCATTAACATAGCATAGCATACTTCATTTCATAACACATCATGCTTCATTTCATTAACATAGCATAGCATACTTCATTTCATAACAAATCATGCTTCATTGCATTTAACATAGCATAGCATACTTCATTTCATAACACATCATGCTTCATTTCATTAACATAGCATACCATACTTCATTTCATAACACATCTTGCTTCATTGCATTAACATAGCATAGCATACTTCATTTCATAACACATCATGCTTCATTTCATTAACATAGCATAGCATACTTCATTTCATAACACATCATGCTTCATTGCATTAACATAGCATAGCATACTTCATTTCATAACACATCATGCTTCATTTCATTAACATAGCATAGCATACTTCATTTCATAACATATTTCAAATATCGCATACACATAGACATGGCATAAGGCATGGCATCAAAGTAAGTAAACACTAACCTAAGGCATGTTATCTTCATCTAGCATTATTTAATATCACAAGTCAGCATGAATTCAGCCAACTTAAAACACATGTTAACCTATTCATTTAACTTAACCACAACTTCATTTTCATAAGGAACATGTATTAAAACTTCATTTAGTCAACCAAAAGCATAGGTTGGCCGAATGGTCCATAGGGTTTTCTAGGGTTATCTTTTAACCTAATTCATTTCAACTCCTAACATCATCATATAGTTACCAAAACATAGCATGAAACTTCAATGAAACCCTAAAAGCATGGCTTGGCCGAATGGGTCTTGGTGGCCATTAGGGTTAGATTTTGTCCTAATTCATTTTAACTCCTAACATCATCATATAGTTACCAAAGCATAGCATGAAACTTCATTGAAACCCTAAAAGCATGGCTTGGTCGAATGGGTCTTGGTGGCCATTAGGGTTAGCTTTTGACCTAAACCCTTTTTCCATCCTACATCATCATCTAGTTACTAAAACATAGCATATAACTTCATGGAAACCTAAAATCATAGCTTGGCCGAATATAACATTTAGATTTCTTTTATAAAACATCAAACGAAGCTACTCGTATGCAGGTGAGGGATACTTACATCCTTCGCTTTGCTTTGGGTGGGGAAGATGACCTAAGGAAGATCAAAACCTAGCCTTCTCTTGCTTGGATAGGGTTCGGCCAAAGGTGGAGAGGGAGCTAGAATTTCGGTGAGAAGAAGAAGAAGAAGAGAGGAAGTCGCAAATTAGAACCTTCCCTCTTCTTTATAAAGGGAGGAAGAGAAGTTTCTCTTCTCTTCTTCCATGCCTCTTCATTTACCTTTATCTCACTTATCTATAATCCCCCCCCCTTCATCTAATGATGTAGTCCTATTGGGCTTCTGGTTAGTGGGTGCATCTATAGGGTTTGGCTATCTCTAGAGGTTTGGGGTTCAATTCCTAGGCCTTGCACCCCTTTTTGGCTTATTTCTTTTATTTTTGGAAAAAGGCCCACCCAAGGCCCATGATCATCAAGCCAAAAATTCCTATAAAATTGCTAGGAATTTTACGGGCGTTACAGCAAAATCCAGAAAAAGCCCTAGTCGCATCAATCTACAGGGCCGCCACATGGCCGTGTGTTTACACACGGCCAGGCCATGTGCGACCCTAGGGTGGCTGATCTCGCCCATTGGACATGGTCGTGTATAGCCAAATGCCCTGGCCGTGTCTCATTCTGCGTCTAGCTGCAAAATGTCCTTCTTTTGCTTCTAAAGTGTGACTTTTCCCTCGAAATTCTATCATGCACACAAAAGTACATAGAGTAGACCTCCGAACTATAAAATAGAAAATAGAGTGACATATGCATGAAACTAACATAAAATGTAATGAGATGTGAAATAAAACTACCCCTAAAATCCTATATGTTTTGCTCACATCACTTCCCCTAGACTTAAATATTTGCTTGTCCTCAAGCAAACCCTAGTGCCATGAAATTTTAAAAAGATATTGTTCCAAACTTAGCATTTTAACTAAATTTATCAAGTGGTATTTGAAATCATTGAAAAATAAATATGTTCTAGAAATTCACTAGGTTAGCTCCTCGTGCTTGTGCTAAGCAAATCATTCTTAGGGGATACTCATTCCATGGTAAGTTATGTCGTCATCCTATAGCTTTCCTAAGGTCTCCGGCTCTTAGGAACTTACCTGCCCAAAGCGAGGGTCATTCCCTTGATCTGGGACAAAGTCTCAAAGGCATACTCGGTATTAAGAGAAATTGATAGGTGTTTCCCTAGTAACCTAACTTGGTCTCAAAGGGGCACCTAGTCATTTCCACCCACGACAACTGTTTTTTTTATCCCTCATAATCTTTTCTCTCTTTTTTTTATTTGTTTTCTTTTTCATTTCTTTTTCTATTTTCTTCTTTGGCTCACCAGGATTTTAATTTTTCCGAGTGTGCTTACACAATCCGAGCATCTCCAGTAACTAAAATGCTAGTCTTAGGGTCACCTGTGGATTCCAAAGTACTAGACTACTGAGAAGAATCATAACTATGTATGTACTAGACTCTCCCTTTCAGAATGTTCGACATGTGTGTGCAAAAATAGAAACTAACTAGTGTAAGTCTAGAACATTCATTAGAGCAAATAAAATAAAATACCACGAGATAAATGAAGTTACACTACTAATGAAAACAACTCATGAAGAAGTCTTTTAAAAATACTACTGAGGCAGCTTTACAAAAAATAAAAACTAAGTACTAAAAGAAATTCAACAACCTATGCATGAATAAATGAATGCTAATAATAATGCAAATACCAAGAAAGAAACTAATGCTAGAAACATAATAAAATTTGGAGTCTCCCCCAGACTTAAATGAAAGTATACCTCTAGTGTGGTGGATGAGGTGGAAAGTCTGGGAGCCTCGACATCTCCGAATCCTAGGAGAACCTGCTGCTAAGCCGTTGATGCCACATGTACATGTGTTCGATCTGAGAGCTGGTGGATTCAGCTGTTGCTCGGTGCTCCTCCTCTGTAGCCCACTGTGCCTACTGGGCATGCATGTGTTACCGCATCTCCTGGCGGGAGGCGGCCTCATCCTGGCGACGAGCAACCTCCTCCTGGAAGTAGATGCGGCCTTATCGTAGAACTCCTCATCTCGCTGGAAGTGCTCCCGAAATCTCTGAAACTCTGCCTGCGTGTAGAAGCTTTGTTCCTCCCATCGCTTCTTCTGCGTCTGCTGCTCGGCATATATGTCATCGAGGCGCGATTGGAACTCCGAAATATTATAGGCCGACGTACCTACATCCTGCTCAAAAGTGGAAAAAGGTGGTGGTGCAGGTGTAGACTCATGTCGGCATGGACTAGGTGGGCTCATATGCATGTGTGGACTGGAGGGAGAGTGGTGTAAAGGGGGAGAGATGGGCGCCAATGTTGGTGGTCCCTCATGTGGAGGGGACTCCACTATCAGGTCTAAGCGTCAGTTAGCACGTGTAGTGATGGTGGTACGATCAGGGTCGGGGAGCCTAAGGGCCGTTAGATTTTTCCTTACAAAGCATAATGAGTGTTCTTCTCTCATAATCATCTTCATGGTCATGCACACTCTTAGGTCGATCCTAGGGCTCCCTTCTATACTCTCTAATGTAGTGTAGTTGTACCCCATCCTATTGCAAATGTGGGTAAGTAGGCCCCCCACATTAATCTCTCCTCGTGATGCTTTGTCGATCTTCACTAAGTGTCTGATGAAGTGGGACCCTACATTGATGCTACTCCTTTCTTGTAGCATGTCTCAGAGGCAAAGTAGCTCGCTAGCTCTAATCACACCGTCACTCTCCACACGACCAAATATACTACTGGGCATGATGCGGCGGAGGTATCGGAAGACGGGGTTTTGGAGGCGCGACGCTTTGGCCCTAGTAGGGTCATAAGCGTGCTCCCCAGTCAACTCGGTGCAAAATATCCGAGAGTTAAATCCAATAGGGATTCTTCTCTCTCCCCCACTAGGCAAGCCAAAGCATGAATTCCATTGGTGAAGGGTCCATTCATTTTCAATGTTAAAAATCCTAAAAGTTATCCTACCCTCTTCGCTCTCTCTACCCGTTAAAATTTTTGCCTTAGCAGTATCATTAGCCACCCCCCCCCCCCCCCAAAAATAGTCAAACGAAGCCTTGAGTTTGACTTTCCAAGTGAGAAACTTCCCCCACTCATTCTTTGGTCATACCTTTCTTGCTCTCTCATCTTCTTACCAGTCTTATTCTTCTTTTTGGGCCAGGATTTTCCCTTCTCTTATTTGCTTTAAGTATATTAAACATCTCATTGGGCTAATGGGCCCCGATTTTCCCTTTCTCGAGGCAAGTTCAAAAGATGAAACCCTCAACCGCCTCTTCAACTTACAAGAGCTTCTTCTCCTTCTGTTCTGACTCTTCTTCTTCTTCAATCTGACAATTTCTATCCGGGGCCATCTTACACCTAAAATTTCAGCACTTAGGAGTTTTCTTTCTCCCCATAAATGAATGCCTCTCTTAAACCACAAGTAAGTGCCCTCCTTGCCTTCCCTATTATGGCTCCAAAAAACCCTAGTTCTACTCCTTGGTACGAAGATGCCATCACACGCATAGACAGTTACCATTACTTTTTTTATGCCAAGGACTTATTCATAGATCCCACTATAAAATGTAGTTTTCTTTCTGCTTCTTTTCGACCCCATCGTCCCCCCCCGGTATATCATTGCTTCTTCTCCGAGCAGTTAATAAATGGCCTCTTCTTGCCTATACCCTCCATTTTCTTCGAACTATTAGATTTCTATAGAATACCTGTCAACCAACTAGCCCCTAATGCCTTCCGATTGTTGATAGGCACTATTGCCATTTTTAAACACTTAGGACTCCCCCTTCTCCAGTAATGTTCCACTACCTTTTTCAGTTAAAATCTTCAAATGTAGGCATTTTCTATTTTTCAAGCAGCCCCGAATGTCAGTTCCTTATTAACGTATGCTCCTCCCACAAAGGTTGGAGGGACTTATACTTCTTCTCCCAACTTTCCACCCCCCCCCCCCTTTCCTCATTTCGAAACTTGGAAAACAACTCTCTCAGACATGCCCTCTTTTCAGGATTGTAGGCTTTAATGTCCTTTCATGGAGGTCCACGAGGTGTTGAAGAAACACCATTACAATTTTGATTTTCTACTAGACACTCACATCTTGAGCCATTACGAACTGTCCCCCTTCCACCTAGATGATCCAGTGGTCATAGGTAGGATACTGCTAACACTTAGTATATAATGTTTGCTAATTCTTATTGCTATTATCTACTATTCTGGATATACTGCAGATGACCTAATGCAGAGGGCTAGGAACAGCAGAGAGAAGGTTGTCACCCAGAAGCCCCAAAAGAAAAGGGGAAGGGGAAAATCCCCTATTCTCTCCCTTTCACCTCTCAAGAAACTCCGCTTGCGCAAAGAGAGTGCCCCCAAATCCTCCACCCTACTAGCATCCTCCTCCTCTTATTCCCTCAGTCCACCTCCTCTCAAACTTAACAGACGCTGCCACCTTATCATCTCTAAACTCACAGAGGAGGAGATCCAGTCTCCGATCCTCCTTTCACTTATTCATTAGGAGCGCTCTCTTTCACTATCTACTTCTTCCCTTTCCTCTCCTTCAGCCAGGGAAATTGATCCTCCCATATCCTCTCCTTCTCTAACAATCCCTACAGAATTATCTCCTTCACGTTCTCCCACCCTCGATTCTATTCCTCTCGATCCCTCCTTGGTTGAGGAATAACCCCCCCCCCTTCCCATGGGAGATATCCCTCCCTTGAACCCTCCTATTGCCACCCTCGGATCTATGCTCAAGATCCATAGTACAAAAAAGGTGAAACTCTTTAATCAATCGGGCGTAGAAGGCACCTTTGAATGCATGCATGATGTGAGCAAAATATATAGGATTTTAGGAGCAGTTTTAGTACACATCTCATTGCATTTTATACTTGTTTCATTCATATTCTTCCTTGCTTTGCATTCATTTCCTATTTTCTAGTTCGGAGATTTACTTTTGTTAATTTATGTGTAGGTCAACATTTTTTGAGCAAATATGGAGCAATTTGTGGAGCACGGACCTTAGAGAACACGTACTGGCCATGTCCCAAGACATGGGCATGTTTCCGAAGCGAAACGGATCAAAATGGAGGCTCCAAAAATCCACACGACCGACCATGTGAAATCTACACAGTCGTGTCTTTTTTTCTAGGCTAATTTTCAGCACAGATTTCAGTTGTTTCAAGCCTTGAACATGATCAACCATGTGAAATTCACACGGCCATGTGGCGACACCGTAAATTCAAAGAAATAGAGTTTTTCCGAGCATTTATGGAAAGTCTGAGTCACCTCTATATATAGGAAACTTGTCTAAGAGGCTAGGGATAACGAGGGGAGCCGCCTAAGGGCTCCCAAGCCCTAGAGGGGGCCCGACAGCTTCGACGATAAGAATGTGCCGTAAAAAGCACTGGAGACTCACACTAGGGAGGAAAGAAGCGACTTGAGGACTAAAATATGCACTCCAATGCCAAGGAGAACAACCAAGAGTACTATAATTTCATTCTTAGATATCTTTACATTGTAATGATTCATTCTATGATGCCTTGTGTTTTTTCTCTTACATCTATGGAGTAGATACTTCGATTCTAGGATTAGGGAGTAGCTTGTGTATGTAGGACATGCTAGTTTGAATATATTTTCTATTCTTGGATTTATATTTGCAATTGGTATTGTTTGGATCGATGAAAATTATTATTTTTATTCTATATCTATTTCGCATAGATGATACAAAGAGTGAAAACCTTTATATCAAAGATCTAGGAGAACCAAGGAGCAACCTTGTGGTTGTCCTCCCTCCGATAACCACATATAGTAGAATATGATGGAGTGGGAAATGAGACACATTCCAACTCTTCATAGGGATTATTAGGAAATCCTCTTACCCAATAGCCTATCTTAACAAAAGGGCCGAAGTAGGAAAAATTAACTCTAGAAGGGTTGTGGGATCTTAGTGACAGGGGGCTTCCAACGGTATCAATCCCCTGAGCTTTGATGATTCGAAAGGTCAGCTTGGTTAGGAATAGATAGTTCCCGGTAGAAGCAAAAGTTCATCAGTAAACGTATGATGATCCTCTCGCAAGATCATAATTAGAGATCTAGACGACATTTAATTGATAGCATGTTCCAATAACACACAAGTGAAATCGAAGTCTTAGAATCCTCTTAGGGAACTTTGAACCTTTTTTCGCTTCCTCCGAGTGACACCGTACTAGAGTTAGGACTATCGTCAACCTCTCAACCCTCATCTTTAGGAAATTCACTCCGAACAACAAAATCCACTCGACATATGGTACTCGAATCTCAGTCTCTGTGGGATCGATAATCTTTTATTATTTGATGACATTTGTGAACTTGCGGGCATTGATCTTGAGCGCGTGCTTCGGGTAGTCGATGATTCCTGTAAGAGATTTGAGATCGTGCTCGCGTGCATCATATTTTTGGCGTCGTTACCGGGGACTGTTGTTTCGATATTGAATCGAAAGTGGATAGTTTGGATTGGACCTAGGCTAGATTTGTTTTCATTTTTTTTATTTCATTTCAGTTTATTCATTTTTAGATTTTTGCTATTCATATTCAGTTTAGGGTAATTTTTATTAGTCATATTACTGTAGAGGAAACGGTGTCCGCTAGAGGGGGGGTGAATAGGGTCGTGCTCGTATGTCGATGGAATTCGTTCGTTCTTGTCTCTACAATCTTCGTTAGCGTGCAGCAGAATAATAATAAAGCAATAATAAAATAGACAAACACGCAAACATAACTATGTAACGTGGTTCGGAACTGAATGGTTCTTACTCCATTGATTGGGCTCGTAAGAGCCCTAGCGATGCCAATCACACACCACTACTAAATAAACTCCTTCTTGACACAAGTCGGAGGCGGAGAAACCTCGTACAAATAATTACAATAGTAATACAAAATACAACAAGCAAATACAACAAAAGAAATGCAAAGAAGACTTTACAATCGATCTTTTGGAAGCTTGCTTGTTTGGTTGGTTGAGTGGCACTTAGAGACCCTGAATTACACCAACAATTCGCTCCAAAAACTCCTCAAAGAACCATGGTTGATTTTCTCCTCCACGAGCTCCATTTAAAGCTGCTACCTGGGCTGGAAATTGTTGATCAGTCGACTAATGACACTATTACTGTGAGACAACGGTGTAAACCACGCTGGAAAAATTCAACGGATAGGACATCAGTCGAATGATCATGTCCATCAGTCGACTAATCGAGCCTTCACTCGACTGCTAACCCTAGTAGTCGAGTCAGACTCCACTCTGTGGCTAAATTCTCGAGCACCAATCGACAAATCACATGATCACGATCGCCGAACCGTCGATCGTCACCTCCGCGGTCATTCACGACACTTTATGCAGTCAAACCCTAGTTAACTCACACCAGTCAACTTCCATATGACACCAGTCGAATGTCACACCTCAAACATGAGGTTTTAACCCAAATATGGTGCCCCCATACTTGCTAGACCACCCTTAACCTAGACCTAAGCCTTCTAGCCACCTCTGTCAGCCTCGCGCCTATCGGATCCCTCCAAGTCATCCATGACTTGTTCATGATGGGAGTTGCTTCGGAGGCTCATTGGCTCCCATGTCCCCGGATTAAAATTTTTACTAATGAAATAATTAATCCGGATGGGATGAGTTTCCTTAGCACAACCTATTCGTTGTCGTGCTAACAACTTGAGTGGTCACTTGTGTTAGGGCAATCTCTTGTCGTAATATGGTTTTGATGGTGTGGCAAAGGGTTTAAGTTAGTTTGATATGTTGATTTGATATGTGCGTTGAAGTCGTTCAAGACTTAGTAATTCGCACATGGAGCCGTGGCAAGTTTCACATCTCATGACTCGTGCCTTGAGTCGGTGAAGGATAGCTTTGCGGAAGCCGTGCGCTTGGAGCATCCGAGGGACCGCCGGACGAGGAGCTTGGAGTGAAGCCGGAGGAAGTAGACTTCGAGGCAAGAGACGCGAAGGAGCATTGCAGAGCCGTGCGCCTGATGCTGCCGAGGGACGTGGCCGCGAACGAAGAGAATTTTGAAGGCGAGGGACTCCGAGGGATGAGAGTGAGCGAGTGTAACCTGGGAAGGGTAGCTTTTAGGTGAAACTTGGCCATTTGGCCAAGTGTCGGATGGTTTTTTCGGCACCGCCATCGCTATGTCATGGCGATCGATCGATGGGTCGATCGATCGTCTAATGTGGCTGAATCGTTGATCACCGACCGCCAACATGGCGCAGCGGTAATCGATGGCTTGACTCGATTGCCAAGGGACGCATGATCGATGTCACCGCGGTATGGGCATGTAATGGAGTCGACCTCGTTGAGGACTCGACTGGTTGACATCAGTCGACTGATGGGTGCCATCAGTCGATTGATGCTAGTACCGTTGGATAGTATCCAATGTGGAAAGCGACCGTTATTGGGCAACGGCTA
Organism: Wurfbainia villosa; assembly: GCA_025175895.1. Taxonomy (NCBI): domain Eukaryota; kingdom Viridiplantae; phylum Streptophyta; class Magnoliopsida; order Zingiberales; family Zingiberaceae; genus Wurfbainia; species Wurfbainia villosa. The sequence goes on along the minus strand of CM045998.1, from coordinate 52,281,989 downwards.
CAGCACCAGTCGACTGATGGGTGCCATCAGTCGACTGATCCTGTGTCAACGGGAAGAAACCCTCTTCCTCTATAAAAAGGAAGGGGGTAAGGCTTTGGGAGGCTAATGCTGTAACGCCTGTAAAAAGTCTCCAGCAATTTTACGAGGATTTTTGGCTTGACGATAATGGGCTTTATGGGGGTTTTCCGAAAATAAAAGGAAATGGCCAAAAAGAGATGCAAGGCCTAGGAATTGAACCCCAAACCTCTAGAGATAGCCAAGCCCTATAGATGTACCCCCTAACCATAAGCCCAATAGGATTACATCATTAAGAGAAGAGGGGAATTATAGATAAGGGTGATGAGGGTAAATGAAGGGGCATGGAAAAGAAAAGAGGAACTTCCCTTCCTCCCTTTATAAAGAAGAAGGAAGTTCCCATTTGGCCACTTCTTCCTCTCCTCTTCATCCTCACCGAAACCACCTTGCTCCCCCTCTCCATTTGCACCTTTGGCCGAAATCCCTCCAAGCAAGAAGAAGGCTAGGGTTGGCTTCCATTAGGTCATCTTCCAACTAAAAAGCAAAGCGAAGGATGTAAGATTTCCTCACCTGCAGTATATTAGTTTTGTAGGATGAATTACATGAAAGAATAAGAGTTTGGAGCTTCATATGTTCGGCCAACTAATGTCTTGGGCTAGGATTCATGGAATATGCTATTAGGGAAAACTTTTATATGTTGTATGCTCCAAGTAGGGATCCTTAGGTAACAAAAGTCCAAGGGTTTTAACCCTATATGTTTCGGCCACCAAGGGTTTAGGGTTAGGGTTTCATGAAGAGCTCCCCCTTATGAAGTTAGGTTATGATATATGCCTACATGAATAGATTTAGGTGATAAAAATCCAAAGATCTTAACCCTACAAGTTTCGGCCAAACCATGAAATCAGGGTTAGGGTTGCATGAAAATATTTCTAAGGATACTATGATAGGTTATAAGGCTTCTTGAATGAATTTTAGGGGACAAACCCAAGCTTGAGCCCCTCACATGTTTCGGCCAACCCATGAAATTAGGGTTAGGGTTGCATGAAAATATTTCTAATGGTGCTATGATAGGTTATAAGGCTTCATGAATGAGTTTTAGGGGACAAACCCAAGCTTGAGCCCCTCACAAGTTTCAGCCAACCCATGAAATTAGGGTTAGGGTTGCATGCAAATATTTCTAAGGATACTATGATAGGTTATTAGGCTTCATGAATGAATTTTAGGGGACAAACCTAAGCTTGAGCCCCTCACAAGTTTCGGCCAACCCATGAAATTAGGGTTAGGGTTGCATGAAAATATTTCTAATGGTGCTATGATAGGATATAAGGCTTCATGAATGAGTTTTAGGGGACAAACCCAAGCTTGAGCCCTTCACAAGTTTCGGCCACCCAAGGAAACTAGGGTTAGGGTTGCAAGAAAAAGGCTTCTAAGGGAACTAGGGGATGTTGTATGCCTCATGTAGGAGTTTTAGGTGATAAACATGCTTTGTGATTAATATGCCATGAATATGCCAAAGAAATAGGCTTCATGTTATGATGTAATGTGCCATGAAATATGCTTAGGTGATGAACATGTGTTTTTATGATTTAATATGCCTTGAATATGCCTAGGAAACATGCTACATGTTATGATGTAATGTGCCATGAAATATGCTTAGGTGATGAACATGTTTTTATGATTTAATATGCCTTGAATATGCCTAAGAAACATGCTACATGTTTATGGTGTAATGTGCCACACAATATGCTTGTGTGATGAACATGTTTATACTTTAGGACCCCTTTAGGGTACTCTTATGTTATGAATGCATGTGTCCTTATGATAAGATGGAGATGCTTCCCTTTCAAGTAGGGATCAAGAGCTCTCCTTATGATAAGATGGAGATGCTTCCCTTTCAAGTAGGGATCAAGAGCTCTCCTTAAGATAAGATAAAGTGGAGATGCTTCCCTTTCAAGTACGGATCAAGAGCTCTCCTTATGACAAGATAAGATTAAAATGCTTCCCTTTTTAGGTTGGGGATCAAGAGCATTCTTTATACTATGACAAGAAAAGAAAGGAGTTAAGTATTTTACTTTGTAAGAGGTTAAGTACCCGACCCGTCAGGTGGTCGTTAATCAAATCCATAGGGACATAAGAAGACGTAAGAGGTCTTGCCCTGGTAAGACGTAAGAGGTCTTGCTCTGGTAGGTCTGGTGGCTCGCTACCCTAGCCTATTAGGGAACGCGCATTATGTGGTACTTAACCTGGGGCCTCCCAAACAAGTTATGATGATATTGAAGTATCTATATGTATATGTTTTGAAAAGAAAAGACTTTTAAGAAATTGTGTATGCTTATGTTAAATATTATGAATGCTTACGAACTCGTCCTTTATGCATTTTAGATGCTATGAAGTTATGATGCTTGCAGTAGTTTAAGAATACTTGTGATTTTGTGCCTTATGCATGTTTAGGATTTATGCCATTATAAATGTTTATGCTCAAGTTAAAAAAAAATGCTTATGAGTATGTCCTTTATGCATTTTAGATGCTATGAAGTTATGATGCTTACAGTAGTTTAAGAATGCTTGTGATTATGTACCTTATGCATGTTTAGGATTTATATTATTATAAATGTTTATGCTCAAGTTAAAAAAAAAATGCTTATGAGTATGTCCTTTATGCATTTTAGATGCTATGAAGTTATGATGCTTACAGTAGTTTAAGAATGCTTGTGATTATGTACCTTATGCATGTTTAGGATCTATATCATTATAAATGTTTATGCTCAAGTTAAAAATGCTTATGATTATGTCCTTTATGCATGTTAGACTCTATGAAGTTATGATGCTTGCAGTAGTTTAAGAATACTTGTGATTTTGTGCCTTATGCATGTCTAGGATTTATGTCATTATAAATGTTTATGCTCAAGTTAAAAATGCTTATGATTATGTTCTTGAAGCATGTTAGATTTTACTAAGTTATAATGCTTATAGCAAGAACATTTGGGGTTTATGTACTTCCTGCATGTCTAAGATTTATATCATGAATGCTTATGTTTAGATTATGCCCTGCTTGGTGTTAATTATACTTAGCATGCTGATGTAAACTCTATGCCATGCTTAGGTTTCATTACATGGTATGTTGTTGATTAGTGTTACTATGGAATACTTAGGCCATTTATGCTAGCATGCTTATGTTTCTAATTGCTTGATGAAGTTCGTGGTTTTTGTGAGTAGGCAAGAATCTTACTAAGCTTTATGCTTATAGTTTATGTTGTCCATATACTGCAGATCAAGGAAACCTGAACTAGAGGAAGTAGCAGGAAGGGCCCAGTGTGTGTGATAGTGGCATGGTGGAGAAAGACCCTACTATTATCTGCTTATATTTATATGCTCAATTAACAACTTAAGACCTTGCTTCCGCTTATAAGACTGGTGAATTATTAGTACCATGTTGGATATTGCTTAGTTATGTTATTGTTCAATTACTTAAGAAAGTTGATATGATAGAACTCAAGAATGGATCCTTATGATGGGCATGTTATGAAATGAGATAAGATATGATAACATGCTAACTATGAATAAGATAGGTGATGCATGTAGAAAAGAAGGTTTATGCCATGATAACATGCTCAAGTAAATGGTGAAATGATCCATGTGTATTATGTTTTAAAAGAAAAAAAAAGAAAGGGGTAAAAGTAGCGCCGCCCTGAGAGCAGATAAGGGCGGGCGTTACAAATGCTCATACTCTAACACTCTCCCAAAGTTCCCTAAAGCTTTCCATCCTCTTACCCAAGCTTATTTTAATTATATTTGTAAGAGGAGTGTTGTTGTAAAGAGGTTACCTCCACCTAGCTTTGTGCAAAGGAGAGATCTAGTGGATAGATTGCGGAGTGATTCACCGTGGACGAATCGGACCGTGGATTAACGGCGTAGCCGTGAACCACATTACATCTCCGTGTTTGTATTGTCTTTGTTTTATTTCTATGTCCTTGTCTTAGTTTATTGCTTCCGCTTGCGCTAACGTTTTCGTAGATGAGCAAAATACGACATCCAACGAACGAGGGCTATTCACCCCCCTCTAGCCGGTCAATCGATCCTCATGGGGAAGGCTTATGTTTAATTCATAGACATATTGCCCAAAGATCATGATTGGATATTTCATATTTTTTCAAAACAAATTCTTACTTTAAAATACATGTATTCATGTTTTGAAACAATTGGATGCAAAACTAGGTGTTAAAATGGATACTCTTATGATCAAAAACCTAGTAGTTTTTAAAGCTTTTGAATTTTTGGCAAACACGTGGAAATATAATAATTTTTCATGGAAACATATTTTTCACTGATAGATATACTTAAAAGAAATGTGTTCCCCAAATTTCATGATTTTTTGAATTTTTTGGAATTTTTAATGCATTTCTGAAATTCGGTCTGAAAATCAAAAAATCCCAAAATTCACAGATCGTGGTATCCGAACCACGATCGATGGCTCAATATCGTATCAAGAAAGGCTGAATTCCGATTTTAAAACAACTTGTGGTATTTTCTTTCTATTAGACTTAATGCCATGTGTTTTTAACTTAGTGATAATCTTTTTGATGGTGTCAAAGGGGGAGAAAATATTATGTTTATGTTTAAGTTAATTATAAAAGGGGGAGAAATTTACATAGAGAGTTTCATGGATTAAGGGGGAGTTGCATGTTGCTATATCATGATTTTGTTTACATGCTTTCTTTCCTTTAAAATTTATATCAAATGTTTTTACCTAACTTAAATGGATTGCCACACATCAAAAAGGGAGAGATTGTTAGGGCAATCTCTTGCCGTAATATGGTTTTGATGGTGTGGCAAAGGGTTTAAGTTAGTTTGATATGTTGATTTGATATGTGCGTTGAAGTAGTGCAGGACTTAGTAATTCGCACATGGAGCCGTGGCAAGTTTCACATCTCATGACTTGTGCCTTGAGTCGGTGAAGGATAGCTTTGCGGAAGTCGTGCGCTTGGAGCATCCGAGGGACCACCGGACGAGGAGCTTGGAGTGAAGCCGGAGGAATTAGACATTGAGGCAAGAGACGCGAAGGAGCATTGCAAAGGCGTGCACCTGATGCTGCCGAGGGACGTGGCCGCGAACGAAGAGAACTTTGAAGGCGAGGGACTCCGAGGGATGAGAGTGAGCGAGTGTAACCTGGGAAGGGTAGCTCTTAGGTGAAACATGGCCATTTGGCCGATCGCCATGTCATGGCAATGATCATCGATGGGTCGATCGATCGGGTCTAATGTGGTCGAATCAGTTGATCGATCCGATCGCTAGCATGGGCAATGATCGATGATTTGATCGACTGCCAAGGGATGGTAGTCGACTGATGTCACTGTGCACGGGCAGAGAATGGAGTCGACCTCGTTGAGGACTCGACTAGTTAACATCAGTCGACTGATGGGTGCCATAAGTCGAATGATGCCAGTACCGTTGGATAGTATCCAACGTAGAAAGCGGCCGTTATTGGGCAACGACTATAGCACCAGTCGACTGATGGGTGCCATCAGTCGACTGATCCTGTGTCAACGGGAAGAAACCCTCTTCCTCTATAAAAAGGAAGGGGGTAAGGCTTTGGGAGGCTAATGCTCATACTCTAACACTCTCCCAAAGTTTCCTAAAGCTTTCCATCCTCTTACCCAAGCTTATTTTCATTATATTTGTAAGAGGAGTGTTGTTGTAAAGAGGTTACCTCCACCTAGCTTTGTGCAAAGGAGAGATCTAGTGGATAGATTGCGGAGTGATTCACCGTGGACGAATCAGACCGTGGATTAGCGGCGTAGCCGTGAACCACGTTACATCTCCGTGTTTGTATTGTCTTTGTTTTATTTCTATGTGCTTGTCTTAGTTTATTGCTTCCGCTTGCGCTAACATTTTCGTAGACGAGAAAAATGCGACATCCAACAAACGAGGGCTATTCACCCCTCTCTAGCCGGTCAATCGATCCCCAACAGCTTGAACAAACTAGTTGTTCAAGCAACACAACTCTTCTAGTTGGTTAGCCGCGGAAGAGACGACGGACGGATCGCCGGTTTTTGTGTTTGTCTTCGGGGACCATGATTATACCAAACATATACATATGCATAATTGTATAATCAACAATTAAAAGAACATTCTCAGATCTGAAAATAAAGTTATAAAACTTTATACCTTACGATCTTCTACCGTATGTCCTATCCTTCTCGTGGACGACGTGTGGACGAAGATCCTCCACGAGTAGAAGCTTTCTAGATCGCGTTCTTCCCTCCTTGTCCGCTGCGAACAAAGAGAAAAACCAACAAATACCTTTCCTTTCTAGAACCGGCCACCAAGATAGAATGTTTGATGCAACCGCCGGCCAAGGAACAAGTGGATGATGTGCCGGCCACCAATGTAAGGAGAACCGCCGGCCACCTTGGAGAGTATGGAGGAAGATGAACGCCGACCACCAATGGAAGGAGAACCGCCGGCCAAGGAAGAAGGGAGAGGCCTATAGGATAAGCTCCGGCCAAGTCGTGATGGAAGGAAGTGGGCGCCGGCCAAGTCTTGATGGAAGGAAGTGGGCGCCGGCAACAATTGATGGAAGATGGTTGCCGCCCACTTTTGCTCCAAACCCTAGCCGGCCACTTTTTCTCCAAACCCTAGCCGCCCACTTTTGCTCCAAACCCTAATCCCAATTCCAATTTTTTACTACCGCCCAACCCTAAGCTTTCCTTTTTTAGAGTTAGGCTTAGGACTCCTTTAATCTCCACCGTCGGATCTAGGGATTCAATCTCCACCGTCGGATCTAGGGTTTTATCCCAACCGTCGGATCTAGTGTTTCATCCCAACCATCGGATCTATGATTTCATCCCAACCGTCGGATCTAGGGTTTCATCCCATCCGTCAGATCTAGGGTTTTATCCCAACCGTCGGATCTAGGGATTGAATCCCAACTGTCGATTATAGGGTTTCATCCTAACCATCGGATCTTAGGGATTTAATCCCAACCATTGGTTCTCGGGTTTCATCCTAACCATCGGATCTAGGGATTTAATCCCAACCTTTGGTTCTAGGTTTTGTTTTACATTCTTGGATCTAGTCTTCACAAGGATTATATTAGGCTACGATAGGGACCATAAGGAGGAGTTGGGTCTTGGCCACCCGATGGATTGGAACCACACAAACTTGATCCATCAATGATGTTCCATTCCACTAGAGGATCATCATTGAACTACCTCACCAACCCCCATAAATTAATATGCGCTCCATATATTATTCGTACATTAATCTTCCCGTGTTTAAGATATCGAATGTCCGTCAATTAATTGATTTACTGACCATCAATTAATTAACATCTAGTTCATCAAGTAGTACCACTCAACCTTATCATCATGTTGACTAAGTCAACCAGCTGGGTTTACATGATGAACCTTATGAGCTCCTCAAGGGGACATCATCAACCTAATATATAGGACACGGTTTCCTCCTATAATCAACGACACACCATGTAAATAATATCATTTCCCAACTTACCGGGCATATTGATTTAATCCATCTAAATCTCACCCTCTGGTAAATCAAAGAAATAAATTCTAAGTACATGTGCCCGTTATTATATCGGGATTAAGAGCATGCACAACATAATATCCGAGGTCCGATTCAATTATGTAGTCAGTACTAAATTGAATCACCTCTATGTCGGTCCTGCTCAATACACCTAAGTGTACTTGTGTAACTTTATGTTCAAGACAAAATAATACCAAGCTACACTACAACCATGCCAATGGTTTGTCCAAAACCATCTTGGTCGTGAGCCTCTACTTATATTTTACAAGGGACTGATAACATGATCTTCTGTGCCACACCAAGCACCATGTTATCTACAATGTAAAATATTAGACAATATGCACAAATATATAATAAATATATAAAGTGCAAACAATGATCATGTGATTCTTTTTCCAAAATAAAATATTCATACAAAAAGAGCTAGGCTTTCAGTATACATTCCAACAATCTCCCACTTATACTAAAAGACTATGCCGTCATCACTCTGCCATACATCTGATCCCCATGTCCTCCACATGCCTATCAAACGCTTTCGCTGGAAGGGCTTTAGTTAATGGATCGCCAGGTTATCCTCTGATGCAATCTTGGCGACAACAACTTCTCCTCGCTTTACGATTTATCGTATAAGGTGGTACTTGCGCTCTATGTGTTTACTCGCCTTATGGGCTCATGGTTCCTTCGAGTTTGCAACTGCACCACTATTATCACAATAAATTGTGATAGTTCTGGGCAAACCAGGAATCACATACAAGTCCATCAAGAAGTTCCTGAGTCATACAGCTTCCATGGCTGCCTCAGAGGCTGCCACATACTCAGCTTCCATGGTAGAGTCCGCCACTAATTTCTGTTTGACACTCCTGCATACTATGGATCCACCTCCAAAAGTAAACACAAACCCCAAGGTAGACTTACTCTTGTCCCTATCTGATTAGAAATCCGAATCCGTGTAATCCATATGGACTAATTGATCTGCCCGGTAAACCAGCATATAATCCCTAGTCCTTCTCATGTACTTCAATATATGCTTTACCGCAGTCCAATGTCCCTATCCAGGATTACTCTGATATCTGCTAACCATGCCCACGGCAAAGCAGATATCCGGTCTCGTACATAGCATGGTATACATGAGGCTTCCTACTGCCGAAGCATAAGGAACCGCCTTCATGTCCTCTATCTCCTTTGATGTTTTGGGACACATCTCTTTAGATAAAGGGACTCCATGCCTAAAAGGTAAAAAACCTTTCTTGGAGTTCTGCATGCTAAAACGAGCAAGGATAGTGTCAATGTATGAAGCTTGAGATAAGCTCAACATCCTTTTCTTGCGATCCCTTATAACTTTGATCCCAAGGATGTGTCCCACTTGTCCCAAGTCCTTCATGTCAAACTGTTTGGACAACCATACCCTTACGTCTGATAACACTTTGATATTGTTTCCAACTAACAAAATGTTATCTACGTATAGTACAAGAAACATCACTACGTTTCCGTCACATCTCTTGTATACACAAGGCTCATCCGGACTTTGAATAAATCCATATGACTGGATTACCTCATCAAAGCGGATGTTCCAAGATCTAGAAGCTTGCTTCAATCCATAAATGGACCGATGAAGCTTACATACAAGATGCACTTTGCCTTTAGCAATGAATCCCTCTGGTTGCCGCATATAGATGTTCTCCTCAAGACTTCCGTTAAGGAAAGCTGTCTTGACATCCATCTGCCAAATCTCATAATCCATATGAGCAGCTATAGATAAGAGAATCCGGATAGACTTAAGCATAGCTACCGGCGAAAAGGTCTCCTCATAATCGATGCCCTCTTTCTAAGTATACCCTTTCGCAACAAGCCTAGCTTTGAAGGTCTCAACCTTCCCGTCTACTCCTCTCTTTCTCTTGTAGATCCACTTGCATCCAATGGTTTTTACACCATCGGGTGGTTCTACTAGCTCCCAGACTTGATTAGAATCCATAGATTCTATCTATGAATTCATCGCTCTTTGCCAAGATACCGCATCTCTATCTTGGATTGCCTCATCATATGTCCAGGGATCAGGTTCATGTTCGCCAAGGACTAAGTTCGAAGACTCTCCCAAAAACATGAATCTATCGGGTTGTCTCACAACCCTCCCACTACGACGAGGTGCCTCCTGTGTATGCTCTGTGACACGCGGTGCAGTGACTTGTGGTGTCTCCTCTTGTATCGGTGGTACTGAAGGCGGGACTTCCCCTGTCAATTCCTCAAGAACAATCCTACTCTTGGGCTTGTGGTTCATTACATAATCCTCCTCTAGAAATCTGGCGTTCGTGCTAACGATCACCATCTGATCTCTAGGATTATAAAACAAACCAGCTTTCGTTCCTTTAGGGTAGCCAACAAACATGCACACTTCTATACGAGGTTCCAACTTACCAGCATCAGCTTTCAGCACATGTGCTGGACTCCTCCATATCTGAATATGTCTCAGACTAGGATTTCGCCCAGTCCACAAAATCTACAGGGGTAGAAGGTACTGATTTAGATGGAACTAAGTTCAGAGTGTACATTGTCGTATCCAGTGCATACCCCCAGAACGAAATAGGTAACTCAGAATAACTGATCATCGATCTGACCATCTTCATAAGAGTCCTATTCCTTCGCTCCGCTACACCATTCTACTGGGGTGTGCCAGGTGCAGACAATTGGGATTGAATCCCAGACTCTGATAAGTAACTCCTAAACTCTCCCAAGAGGTACTCGCCACCACGATCAGATCGTAGTGTCCTGATACTTTTACCTTGACGGTTCTCCACATCAGCCTTGAATTCTTTGAACTTGTCAAAGCATTCAGACTTGCGGCGCATCAAGTAAATGTATCCATACCTTGAATAATCGTCTATAAATTAGACGAAGTATTCAAAACCACCTCTTGCCTGGATAGACATAGGACCGCACAAATCAAAATGAACCAATTCTAACACATCTTTGGCTCTATACCCCTTGGCCTTGAAAGGCCTCTTGGTCATTTTACCTTCCAAGCAAGATTCGCAGGTTGGGAGAACCTCCACCACTAATGAACCCAAAGGTCCATCAGCTATCAACGTTTGAATTATGCTTAGGTTAATATGACCAAGCCTTAGATTCCAAAGATATGTTTGGTTCATTTGCGAAGGTTCTTTTCTCTTATTAGACTTAGAAGATGAGTTATTGATTTCTATATGCATCGTGGGAGTTTTTGGTTCAAGAGTATATAAATTGCCAACCAATGTACCAGAACAGATAATCTCCCTATTCCTTTTTATAACCACTTTGTCATTAAAAGAAACAGAATACCCATCCATAAACAATTTAGAAACTGAAATTAAATTCTTTCTAAAAGTAGGTACATAAATACAATTTCTCAAAACCAAAACTTTATTCCTATCAAAATATAAATAAACGTCTCTCACTGCAATAACTGCCACCTTTGAAGCATTGCCCATGAAGACGGTAATCTCTCCCTCAGCTAGTCGTCGGGTTTCCTGGAACCCCTGCAAAGTATTGCAGACATGATCAGTGGCTCCTGTATCTACACACCAGGCACTGGTAGATAACACCGCTAAACATGTTTCAACAACTAAACAAGAAGATATACCTGTGTTCTTTCGGCGAGGACAGTCCGCCTTCCAATGTTCAGTTTGCTTGCAAGTGAAGCACTTGCCTTTCGGCTTCTTCACTCCTTCTTGAGGTCCCACTGCCACTTTCTTCGCTCCACCTTGCTTCTTCTTCTTCTTACCTTTCGGTTTAGAGGAAGAAACCTTCTGAGCGACCATGGCTTGAGCACTCTGAAGAAAAAGCCCCTCTGCCGCCTAGAGTTCTGTCAGAAGCTCCGCCAATGAATACAACCTCTTGTTCATGTTGTAGTTGAGGCGGAACTGCTCAAAACTCCTAGACAGAGACTGGAGAATGATATTGACCTAGGTTTCCCCATCGATCTCAGCTCCGAGGACTTCCATCTCATTAAGATGAGCCATCATCTTGAGAACATGATCCCTAACGGGTGTTCCCTCAATCATGGTGGTCGCCATCAAGTTTCTCATTGCCTCCTGCCTAGCCGCCCTACTCTGATGTCTGAAAAGTTCCTTGAGATTGAACATCATGTCATAAGCTGTGGCTATGGCCTGATGCTCATGTTGCAGCACATTTGACATAGATGCCAATATGTAACACCGCACCATCTCATCTACCTTAACCCATTTCTTATAACGTTCTTTCTCCTTTTCATCAGAGTCATCGGAGGGCTTAGGAGGACAGACCTTGAAGAGTACAAATTTGTACTCCTCCGCAGTTAAGACAATATCCAAGTTTCTTTTCCAATCAATGTAGTTTGGTCCAGTAAGTTTGTTTTCTTTTAAAATCACAGCAAGTGGGTTGAAAGCCATTTGAAATTCCTAAAAATCACAATGATCAAAATATTAGATTTCAAAAATTATTGATTCCTCAGAACAATAAAATCCCGAAATCAACCAACACCTCAAATCACCGAGAATATCGCATGCCACGCTGTGTGGACGTATACGAATTCTACATTTGTAAGAGGAGGTTTTACCCATTAATTTTATTATCTTGTCAACCTTACTTTTTGACAAATAAAATTAATAGTTGGTTCCTCTTTAGCCCTACAAATAAAAGCAGTGACTCCTATGGGGAGGATACTTTTATTTGTATCTAAGTGTGCATCATTACACGATACTAAGGGAATTATTTTGGATTATGTGCCTTACCTCTGTGGAAGTACACATGCTCCTAGATAATTTCCTCTAACCATTATTTGACCTAGTGATCCGCAAACAAACCCGTCCTCAGGGAGGAAGGCACTCAGAGCCGACACACAAGTTTGTTGCATCACACGTCAAATTGTAATGGAGGCCGCGGGAATTAATTAAAATGTCCCTCTCCCACTTAGTAAATTGCAAATGAGGAATTTTAAATTATACACAACATGCATATAAAACAAATAAGCAATAAATATGGAAAAAAACAGAATATTTTCCAACTATTATGGCATTGTCCTCCAATATGCATCCCGTCGTGTCGCCACCTCGTCCGCTTCATCTTTTCCCGTGCACAAGTCACCAAAGAGTTTCGAGCCGAGATAAAACTATTTTAATTTACATCCATCGATCCTATACTCCACGAAGGAGTGTACAAATAATCTAGATCGAAAGTAAACTAAAATGAGCGGCTAAACAATGCCGTATTTAATTACAAAAATTAAATACTAATCTAGCCTCGTCAACCCCGAGGATTCAAATAATAAATTTTTACACACATCCATTCACATACACACACATGGCCATAATAGTCGGATCTTATGCCTGCAACCAAAGAGTTAAACTACTCATATCCTACTATTATCCGGCACATATAATATATGAAAAATGCAAAAAAAAATTAACCGAATCCTCAACACACAAAACCGGAAACCGTGGCTCTGATACCACTTGCAGGGAGTTGTTTCGGAGGCTCATTGGCTCCCATGTCCCCGGATTAAAATTTTCACTAATGAAAGAATTAATCCGGATGGGATGAGTTTCCTTAGCACAACCTATTCGTCGTCGTGTTAACAACTTGAGTGGTCGCTTGAACAAACTAGTTGTTCAAGCTACACAACTCTTCTAGTTGGTTAGCCGTGGAAGAGACGACGGACGGATCGCCGGTTTTTGTGTTTGTCTTCGGGGTCCATGATTATACCAAACATATACATATGCATAATTGTATAATCAACAAATAAAAGAACATTCTCAGATCTGAAAATAAAGTTATAAAACTTTATACCTTACGATCTTCTACCGTATGTCCTATCCTGCTCGTGGACGACGTGTGGACGAAGATCTTCCACGAGTAGAAGCTTTCTAGATCGCATTCTTCCCTTCCTTGTCCGCTGTGAACAAAGAGAAGAACCAACAAATACCTTTACTTTCTAGAATCGGCCACCAAGATAGAATGTTTGATGCAACCGCCGGCCAAGGAACAAGTGGATGATGCGCCGGCCACCAATGTAAGGAGAACCGCCGGCCACCTTGGAGAGTATGGAGGAAGATGAACATCGGCCACCAATGGAAGGAGAACCTCCGGCCAAGGAAGAAGGGAGAGGCCTATAGGATGGGCGCTGGGCAAGTCTTGATGGAAGGAAGTGGGCGCCGGCAACAATTGATAGAAGATGGTTGCCGCCCACTTTTGCTCCAAACCCTAGCCGGCCACTTTTTCTCCAAACCCTAGCCGCCCACTTTTGCTCCAAACCCTAATCCCAATTCCAATTTTTTACTACTGCCCAACCCTAAGCTTTCCTTTTATAGAGTTAGGCTTAGGACTCCTTTAATCTCCACCGTCGAATCTAGGGATTTAATCTCCACCGTCGGATCTAGGGTTTTATCCCAACCGTCGGATCTAGGGTTTCATCCCAACCATCGGATCTATGATTTCATCCCAACCGTCGGATCTAGGGTTTCATCCCATCCATCGGATCTAGGGTTTTATCCCAACCGTCAGATCTAGGGATTTAATCCCAACCGTCGATTCTAGGGTTTTATCCTAACCATCGGATCTTAGGGATTTAATCCCAACCGTTGGTTCTAGGGTTTCATCCTAACCATCGGATCTAGGAATTTAATCCCAACCTTTGGTTCTAGGTTTTGTTTTACATTCTTGGATCTAGTCTTCACAAGGATTATATTAGGCTACGATAGGGACCATAAGGAGGAGTTGGGTCTTGGCCACCCGATGGATCGGAACCACACAAACTTGATCCATCAATGATGTTCCATTCCACTAGAGGATCATCATTGAACTACCTCACCAACCCTCATAAATTAATATGGGCTCCATATATTATTCGTACATTAATCTCCCCGTGTTTAAGATATCGAATGTCCGTCAATTAATTGATATACTGACCATCAATTAATTAACATCTAGTTCCTCGAGTAGTACCACTCAACCTTATCATCATGTTGACTAAGTCAACCAGCTGGGTTTACATGATGAACCTTATGAGCTCCTCAAGGGGACATCATCAACCTAATATATAGGACACGGTTTCCTCCTATAATCAACGGCACACCATGTAAATAATATCATTTCCCAACTTACCGGGCATATTGATTTAATCCATCTAAATCTCACCCTCTAGTAAATCAAAGAAATAAATACTAAGTACATGTGCCCGTTATTATATTGGGATTAAGAGCATGCACAACATAATATCCGAGGTCCGATTCAATTATGTAGTCAGTACTAAATTGAATCACCTCTATGTCGGTCCTGCTCAATACACCTAAGTGTACTAGTGTAACTTTATGTTCAAGACAAAACAATACCAAGCTACACTACAACCATTCCAATGGTTTGTCCAAAACCATCTTGGTCGTGAGCCTCTACTTATATTTTACAAGGGACTGATAACATGATCTTCTGTGCCACACCAAGCACCATGTTATCTACAATATAAAATATTAGACAATATGCACACATATATAATAAATATATAGAGTGCAAACAATGATCATGTGATTCTTATTCCAAAATAAAATGTTCATACAAAAAGAGCTAGGCTTTCAGTATACATTCCAACAGTTCATGCATATGCTGGCCTTCAGGTGCTTCCATCGGCTATGTCATGGTAACAGTGCCTACACTGCCAAGGCACATTGGACTTACTCTGCCAAGACTCCGCTTGGACTTTACGCCGCCAACCATTGGACTTATGCTGTGAAGACTCTGCTTGGACTTTACGCTGCCAATATCAAACCCCTTGGACTTCTCAAATGCCAAGACTCAAGCTTGGACTTTCCCTTGCCAACCCATGTTGGACTTTCCATGCGAAGACCCATGCTTGGACTTTTCCTTGCCAAGACCCATGCTTGGACATTACATGCCAAGTACTCAAGACTTGGACTTTCCATGACATGGTCAACTCCAGTCAACTATCAAAATCCCCCTCGAGTCAAACTCGAGTCCAGTTAATCATAACCCGGGTCGATTGTATCAAAAATCTCCCCAAAATATTATCAGACATCAATGTCAAACTTCCATGTCAAACATCAAAACATCACTCGAGTCAAACTCGAGTCTGGTCAATCGTGACCTGGGTCAATTGCACCAACAATCTCCTCCTTTTTGATGTTTGACAAAAACACATATCTTTGAGTTAGAAGACTAACTCAAATATTTTTACCAATTATCCCAAATTAGTAATCCCAAAGATTCTCCCCAATTCTCCAAATTGACAATTGATAACATTAATTAATAATACTCTCCATAACATTCTCTCCCAAAACATTCTCCCCCTTTTTGACTAACATCAAAAAGGTTCTCTCCAAGAAGGTCAATGTCTCATATCCTAATGAGATCTTACAATCTCCCCCTTGGTCCAAAAATACCTAGGATGCCTACCATCTTCCTAGTGATAGGTCTTATATCACTCAAGAGAGTCAATCCTATACACTCTCCCAATTTCTAAATTGGGTATCTCAAAATCCCATTTTCCCCCTCATGAGGAAAAATACCATCCATCATCCCATAATGGATACCTCCCCCTAAAGGCTTGCTCCCTCTTGACCATTGCACCAACAATGTCATTGAGAAGTCCCTAGGCCAATAGGAACCCTAGAGCCATGGTCCATGTCAAGCCATGAACCTCGAATGAAGGAAGTTAAGCTCCCATGTCCGGATCAAGAAAACCAGACACCAGGAAGGAAGTCCAGTTGGATCCGGAGGACCGAACAACTTACAGGAAGTCTAGTTGGGCCAAAAGGGATGGACAACTAGCAAGAAGTCCAACTAGGTCAAGAGGACCAGACAGTTGGCAGGAAATCCTGGTGGGTTGAGATCGGACATCAAGCAGAGGATGTCCTTCGAGGATAGATAGACTTGAGGGGGAGGGGTCAATGTGGTTCTTCATTTTAGGGGGGGATTGTTTGAGTATTGGGTGTTGGGTTGATCCGTGAGGGGAAACATAGCTTCCCACTTCAACTCGGTCGCTTGTTCATGGCGATCCCATCGATGTCCCTGGATTAAAAATTTAATGCTAGACAAAAGCGAACAACCAAGCAACCTTGTCATTGTCGTGCTACTCATTTAGAGTAGCCACTTGAACAAACTTGTTGTTCAAGCGACCAACCTCTATTCCACGAATAGCGCGGAATAGACGCTATACGGATCACCGATTTTTGTGTTTATAGTCCGGATCCAAGTATTATTTAGCCACAAACAGAATATATCATGATCATAATTGAAAAATAAATATAAACATGTAACAAATAAAAATAGAGAATCGATATACCTCTCGATCTTCTATTGTATGACCTTCCTCCTTTCGGACGTCGTGTGGGCGATGATCTACCAAAAGTTGAAGCTCCTAAATCGCCAATCTTCATTCCTTGCTCGTTCCGAGCAAGAGGAAAAATAGAAACAAGCCTCTTCTCCTTCTTTCAACCAACCACCAAACTCCAAGGTTGGAGCTTGCCGCCGACCAATGAGGAAGAGGAGAATAGGTGAATGCCAACAAAAGCTTCAAGGGAGAACCCTAAGCCTAGGTTTTGTCAGGCAAAGAGAGGGAGAGGGCCTGCTTTGGATGCCAGACAAGGGCTAGAAAAGGAATCTAGGTCACCGACCACCTTGAGGGAAGAAGAAGAAAGGAAAGACCTTCCTTATTTGGTTCCACCAACCCCTAAACCCTAGCCTCCAAGCCTTGCCACCCAAAACACTAATCATATCTCTAGTTGGATTCAAGTTGTCGCCCACCCCTTGCCCTCCTTTTATAGAGTTAGGGATAAGCCTTGTTTTAATCTCCACCATTGGTTCTAGGGATTTAATCTCAACCGTCGGATCTAGAGATTTAATCTCAACCGTCGGATCTAGAGATTTAATCTCAACCGTCGGATCTAGAGATTTAATCTCTACCTTTGGATCTAGAGTTTTGTTTCTATCCATTGGATCTAAGCTTCATGAGGTATTAATAGGCTAAAATAGGGACCATGAGGAGGAGTTGGATCTTGGCCACCCAATGGATCAAGCCCATATAAAGTCCGATCCATTAATGATAATCCAATCCACTAAAGGATTATCTTTGATCTACCTCACCAACCCCCATAAGTTAATATGGGCTCCATATATTATCTGTACATTTTCTCCCCGTGTTTAAAATCTCGAATGTCCATCGATTAATTAATTAATCTACATCTAACTCCATGAGTAGGACCACTCAACCTTTTCATCATGCCGGACCAAGTCCACCTGCAGGGTTTACATGATGAACCTTATGAGCTCCTCAAGGGGACATCATCATCAAAATATATAGGACACGGTTTTATCCTATAATCAACAACAAACCATATAAATAATACCATTTCCCAACTTACCGAGCCTATCAATTTAATCTATAAATCTCGCCCATTGGTAAATCAAAGAAATGAATACTAAGTATATGTGCCCGTTATTATATTGGGATTAAGAGCATATACAATATAATATCTGAGGTCCGATTCGATTATGTAGTCAGCAATAAATCGAATCACCTCTAAGTCGGTCCTACTCAATACACACAAAGTATACTAGGGTGATTTTATTGTCAAGACAAACCAATACCAAATCACACTACAACCTTACCAATGGTTTGTCCAATGCCATCTCGGTTGTGAGCCTTTACTTATACTTTACAAGGAACCGATAATATGATCTTCCGTGTGACACCACACACCATGTTATCCACAATGTAATGTATTAGACAATATGCATAGCCATAAAAATATGCAAACAATGATCATGTGATTCTTATTTCAAAATAAAGATGTTCATACAAAAGATAGACTTTTCAGTATATATCCCAACAATCTCTCACTTATACTAAAAGACTATACTATTCTCAAACTGCCATACATCTGATCGCCATTCCCTCCACATGCCTATCAAAAGCTCTCGCCGGAAGGGCCATAGTGAAAGGATCTGCCAGGTTATCCTCCGATGCAATCTTGGCCATAGCAACTTCTCCTCTCTTTATGATTTCTCGTATCAAGTGGTACTTGCGCTCTATGCGTTTACTAGCCTTATGGGCTCGTGGTTCCTTCAAGTTTGCAAGTGCACCACTATTATCACAATAAATTGTGATAGTTCTGAGCAAACCAAGAATCACATCCAAGTCCATCAGGAAGTTCCTGAGCCATACAACTTCTTTGGCCGCCTTAGAGGCTGCCACATACTCAGCTTCCATGGTGGAGTCCGCCACACATTTCTGCTTGACACTCCTCCATACAATGGCTCCACCTCCAAAAGTAAACAAAAAACCGGAGGTAGACTTACTGTTATCCCAATTAGATTGGACGTCAGAATCCGTGTAACCCACAGGGAGTAATTGGTCTGCGTGGTAAACTAGCATATAATCCCTAGTCCTTCTCTGGTACTTCAATATATGCTTTACCGTAGTCCAATGTCCCTGTCCTGGATTACTCTGATATCTGCTGACCATGCCCATGACATAGCAGATATCTGGTCTCGTACATAGCATCGCATACATGAGGCTTCCTACCGTCGAAGCATAAGGAACCACCTTCATTTCCTCTATCTCCTCAGATGTTCTAAGACA
Source organism: Wurfbainia villosa (assembly GCA_025175895.1). Taxonomy (NCBI): domain Eukaryota; kingdom Viridiplantae; phylum Streptophyta; class Magnoliopsida; order Zingiberales; family Zingiberaceae; genus Wurfbainia; species Wurfbainia villosa. Next base: position 52,262,833 of record CM045998.1, on the reverse strand, counting down.
CATCTCCTTAGATAAAGGAACTCCATGCCTTAAAGGTAGAAAACCCTTCTTAGAGTTCTGCATGCTAAAACGATCCATGATCATGTCTATGTATGAAGCTTGGGATAAGCACAACATTCTTTTCTTGTGATCCCTTATAACCTTGATCCCAAGGATGTGTCCCACCTCTCCCAAGTCCTTCATATCAAACTGTTTGGACAACCATACCCTTACGTCCGATAACACCTTGATATTGTTGCCAATCAACAAAATATCATCTACGTATAGTACAAGAAATACCACTACATTTCCGTCACATCTCTTGTGTACACAAGACTCATACGGACTTTGAATAAATCCATAGGACTGGATTACCTCATCAAAGTGAATGTTCCAAGACCTCAAAGCTTGCTTCAATACATAAATAGACTGATTAAGCTTACATACAAGATGCTCTTTTCCCTTCGCAATGAATCCCTCTGGTTGCTTCATATAGATGTCTTCCTCAAGACTTCCATTCAGGAAAGCTGTCTTGACATCCATCTGCCACACCTCATAATCCATATGAGCTGCTATGCATAAGAGAATCCGGATAGACTTAAGCATGGCTATCAACGAAAAGGTCTCCTCATAATCGATACCTTCTTTCTGAGTATACCCCTTCGTAACAAGCCTCGCTTTGAAGGTCTCAACATTCCCATATATTCCTCTCTTTCTTTTGTAGATCCACTTGCATCCAATGGTTTTTACACCATCGGGTGGTTCCACTAGCTCCCAGACCTGATTTGAATCCATAGATTCAATCTCAGTATTCATTGCACTTTGCTAAGATGCTGCATCTATGTCTTGGATTGCCTCGTCATATGTCCAGGGATCAGTTTCATGTTCGTTAGGGACCAAATCAAAAGATTCTCTCAAGAACATGAATCTATCAGGCTGTCTCACAACCCTCCCACTATGACGAGGTCTCTCCTGTGTATCCTCTGTGACACGCGGTGAAGTGACTTGTGGTATATTCTCTTGTACCAGTGATACTGAAGAAGTGACTTCCCCTTTTTATTCTTCCAGAACAATTTTACTCTTGGGCTTGTGGCTCATCACATAGTCTTCCTCTAGAAATCTGGCGTTCATTATAACGATCACCCTCTGGTCTCTAGGACTATAAAACAAACCACCCTTCATTCCTCTAGGATAGCCAATGAACATGCATACTTCTGTATGAGGTTCCAACTTACCAGCATCTGGCTTCAGTGTTGGTGCAACAATGCCCCAAGCATTTATATATATTTTGATGTTTGGATAATCATCTAAGTTAGGCAATGTTTTGTGATCTAATTGTATACATGTTTAAGTGACAGAAAAATCCAAGTATGAAGACTTGGTAAAAGACAAGTCCAAGTGTGATCTTGGCAAAGAGAAGTCAAGGAAAGGTCTTGGCAGCATAAGTCCAAGCATGTAGTCTTGGCGACGTAAAGTCCAAGCAGTCCTTGGAAAAGGAAGACCAAAGGAAAGTCTTGGCGGCATAAGTCCAAGCATGTAGTCTTGGCGGCGTAAAGTCCAAGCGTACTTTGGCAAAGAAGAAACCTAAAGCATGACGAAACCGAAGGAAGCTTTTGAAGGCAAGCGCATGGATGGAGTCGTGGACTCAGAGAAATCCTAGAGGCGCAAGGCTGATGGAGAAGCTAGAAGGTTAAGTCTAGGCTTAGGTTATGTTTTCAAGTATGAATTAGTCATACTTGGAGTGTGCCAGTCGACTGGAACATGGTGTCGGTCGAACTGGCCCTTAAAATATAGCATTAGAGTTTGGAAGGTCATATCGGTCGGGGTTATCCTCAGGCCGGTGAGATCGACTCGACTCGGCAGCGACTTACAAGCCGGGCGGTCGATCGCCTAAGCAGAATGGCTCGTAGGCCGGTCGATCGGCTACGGCTGACGCATCAGTCGAACTGACACTGTTGGCAGTCGACTGATAGTCTTCCCGTTGGCGATGACGACGGCAAATCCCGCAAATCCGGCTGTTCAGAAGCCGTTAGAATCGGCGGCAGTCGACTGATGAAAGTCATCAGTCGACTGATAGACCTCCAACGGGAAAAAGAGGCTCTTTCCTATAAAAAGAGCCCAAGGGGAGCAAGAAGAGCCTAATGCTTATATTCTGATCTTTCTTCTAAGCTCCTACAAGTTTTCCAAGCTTTCTAAGTGTATTAATCTCCTTTCTCCTCTCAAATCTTCATTGTCATCTTTTGTAAGAAGAGGAGGTCTTTGTAAAGAGAAAGCTTCATAGTGAAATTGCTTGGGTTGATCCACCTTAAGGATCGCCGTGGAGTAGGAGCGTTATCTCCGAACCACGTAAAGGCTTTGTTAGCATTGGTTTTTGGTTTTTACATATATTACTTGTGTTTGCTTCCGCTAATTATTTTTGTAGAAACGAAAAGAGCTATTCACCCCCCCTCTAGCTTTCAAACGATCCCTTACAAGTGGTATCAGAGCCCGGATCGCATCGGAAGATCTAGCAATCAACCGGAGCAAAGATGGCATTTCAAGAGGGGTATATCACGGCGAGGCCTCCGTTCTTCGACGGCAACGATTTTGGATATTGGAATGGTAGGATGGAGTATTATTTAATGAACGATATTGAAAATTGGTTTAGTATTGTAGATGGTTTTGAGAAGCCGGTCGACGAATTCGGAGCACCACTACCAACAAAGGATTGGACAAGAGAGATGGCCAAGAAAGCACAAGCGAATGCAAAAGCATCGACCACACTACAATGTGGTCTATCCAAGGAGCAACTATCTAAGGTCGGGCCATTCAACTCCGCAAAAGAGCTTTGGGAGAAGCTCATCGAACTCAACGAAGGATCCAAAGAGACAAGAAGGGCCAAGAGGGATCGTTTGATTGGCCAACTCCAAAGCTTCACTATGATGACAAATGAAACGGTGAGCCAAATGCACGGGCGCTTAAAGGAGGTAGTCAACGGACTACACGTTATAGGTGAAAAGGTCGACAACCGAGACCTTGTGAGGTATGTACTACAAGCCTTCCCTAGGACCACCTTATGGGCCTCAATGGTAGATGCCTATAAGGTCTCTAGGGATCTTTCATTAGTTAAATTAGATGAGTTATTTTGTGAATTTCAATTGCATGAACAAGCTAACACTTCATCCAAAGAGAAGGGTATAGCTCTTGTTGTAGGAAAGAAGGAGAAGAAGAAAAAGGAAAAGAAGGAGGTGTCTTCCTCATCCGAATCCGAGGAGGACTCATCAAGTAGTGAGGATGAGTTGTCGGCAAGTGAGGTAGCACACTACGTCAAGAAATTTGGTGGGAAGTCAAGGAGGCTCACCAAGAAGGATGTGAAGAGGATGTTTCAATCCTCAAGAGGTAAATCTTCTAACAATTCAAATTCTATTTCTAACGTGACGTGTTTTGGTTGCAACAAGAAAGGGCATATAAAGCCCAATTGCGGAACTAAAGAAAAGGAGGAGAAGGATAAGAAGAAGAAGGAAAAGAAGAAGAAGGAGGCGATGTTGGCACAAACGGGACACTCTAGGACACTCTAAGTATGGAGGAGTCTACACGGTGAAGAAGTTTGCCATTCAACCCGGAACTTAGCCCTCATGGCATTGGAAGAAACCGGAAGCTCAAGCGAGAGTCTTCTTCCTCTTCAAGTGATGAATCATCATCAAGTGATGATGATGAGGTAAATGACTCACCCAAAGTAGATTTACTTTATAAGACTATTGCATGTTTACAAAATGCTTTAAATAGATCAAAAACTAGGATTAAGGATCTAAAATTAGAAATCAAATCATTTAAGAATATAGATGCATCATGTGATAAATCATCTAGTGATGATGAGTGTACTCTTAGGGATGAAAATGATGAGTTAAGAAAAGAAATAAGTAAATTAAGAACATGCCTAGAAAAGTTCACTAATGGTTCCAAATATCTAGGATATGATTATCAAGGACCAAAGGGCAATTTACAATAAGGCCGGTTTAGGATATAAACCTAAGGAGAAAGAGGTAGCATTTGCATCCCTAGTTAGTAGAAAATCCATGATTAAAAGTAAGGGGAGAAAAGCATGGGTACCAAAGAAATTTATAACTAATGCTAGTGGTCCTAAGATTTGGGTACCTAAGGATTGTGTTTTTCATGTGACATAGGTAGAAGATCCAAGCTTGTGGATAGTTGATAGTGGGTGCTCAAAGCATATGACCGGGGATGAGAGAAAATTCTCCACTATCAACCACACTAGCCAAGGAAAAGTGTCCTTTGGTAATAGCGGCAAACTTAAAATCTTAGGAAAGGGCACCATTGAGGTATCTCCCAATCTTGCTATTCATAGAGTTCTATTAGTTAAAAATATGAAATTTAACTTACTTAGTGTAAGCCAATTATGTGATGCAAATTTTGATGTTAAGTTTGATTCCTCAAAATGCTTTATAAGACACAAAACTATAAATGATTGCATGTTAGTAGGCTTTAGAAAATCAAATATATATTATGTGATTTATCTTATGCTACTAATCCTTCCACTAAGTGTCTTATTGCAAAAGAGGAAGAAAGTTGGCTTTGGCATAGGAGACTAGGTCACATAAACATGAAGAATATAGCCAAAATAGCAAAATTGAAGCTAGTCAAAGGATTGCCTAGAGTCAAATATCTCAAGGACAAGATGTGTGATGCTTGTCAAGAAGGGAAACAATCAAAAACATCACACAAAGGTAAAAACTTACTTAGTACCGCTTTACCATTAGAATTGCTACATATGGATTTATTTGATTGCCATAGTACCCCATCTATAATTGGTAGTAAATATTGCTTGGTAATAGTAGATGATTTTTCTAGGTTTACTTGGGTGTTTTTCTTGAAAAATAAGGATGAAACCTTAGAAATAATCATAGGATTTAGCAAAAGAGTAGAAAATGAAAGAAAACTCAAAATCAACCGGATCCGTAGTGATCATGGTGGAGAGTTTGAGAATTCTAACTTTTCAACTTTTTGCTTAGAACAAGGGTACAAGCACGAATTTTCTTGTCCTAGAACACCCCAACAAAATGGGGTTGTGGAAAGGAAAAATCGTGCCCTACAAGAAGCGGCTAGGACAATGCTTAATGCATATTCCTTACCTAGCTACTTGTGGGCGGAAGCGGTTAATACCGCTTGCTATATCCAAAATATGGTATTAATTCATAGGTTTTTAGGAAAAACTCCATTTGAATTGTGGAATGGTACAATTCCAACAATTCATTATTTTAAGGTCTTTGGATGTAAAGTCTATATCTTAAATACCAAAGACAACCTAAGTAAATTTGAGTCCAAAGCGGATGAGGGAATCCTAGTTGGATACTCATCCACTAGTGTAGGATATAGAGTCTACAATAAAAGGACTCAAAAGATTGAAGAATCTTCAAATGTTCAATTTGATGAAACTTCAAATACATACCCTAGAAAATCCCCTATTGATGATGACATAAATAATGAAAATCAAGAAATTACCAAACAATTTCAAGATTTAAACTTAGGGGGTAATAATCAAGGGGGAGGATTGGATCAAGGGAAAGTACGGGATGATTCCGATAATGAACATAGAATTGAAGTAAATCATGATAAAACTCAACTTGATACACCTCCTAGAACCATAAGAGTTCATCAAAGTCACCCATTAGATCAAATTGTGGGTGAATTATCTCAAGGAGTTAGGACTAGGTCATTCCATAGGGACCCCGCTAGTCATATAGCTCTAATTTCTCAAATTGAGCCCATAAACATTAAAGATGCATTACTTGATCCGGATTGGATCTTAGCAATGCAAGATGAATTGGCTCAATTTGATAGGAGTCAAGTGTGGGAGTTAGTTCCTAGACCAAGTGAAAACACTATTATTACTACAAGATGGGTCTTTAGGAACAAGCTAGATGACCAAGGGAATATCACTAGAAATAAAGCACGATTAGTTGCAAGGGGTTTTAATCAAGTTGAAGGACTTGATTATGATGAAACATATGCCCCGGTTGCTAGATTAGAGTCCATTAGAATACTTTTAGCATATGCCTCCTATATGGGTTTCAAACTCCATCAAATGGATGTCAAATCGGCATTCCTAAATGGGTTTATTAAGGAAGAGGTGTATGTAGAACAACCTCCTGGGTTTGAAAATATGAACTACCCAAACCATGTATACAAACATAGGAAAGCCTTATATGGTTTGAAACAAGCTCCCCGGGCTTGGTATGAAAGATTGTCAACCTTCCTAATCTCCAAGGATTTCAGAAGGGGTAGTATAGATCAAACTCTCTTTATAAAGTCAACATCTAAGGACATTTTTGTAGCCCAAGTGTATGTTGATGACATTATCTTTGGGTCAACAAATAATGAGCTTCTTGAAGACTTTATTCAAAATATGGAAAAAGAGTTTGAGATGAGTCTAGTTGGAGAATTAAATTTCTTCCTAGGTTTGCAAGTTAAACAAACTAGTGAAGGAATTTACATTTATCAAACCAAATATGCTAAGGAAATGATTAAGAAATTTGGTTTAGAAAATGCTAAGGTAGTGTCAACTCCAATGGCAACCAATGCCAAAATAGATAGTGATAGTGAAGGAAAACAAATAGATCTTACCCTTTATAGGAGCATGATTGGTAGCCTCTTGTATTTAACCGCTAGTAGACCCGACATATTATTTGCGGTTGGTATGTGTGCTAGGTATCAATCATGTGCTAAGGAATCTCATTTAGTTGCCGTTAAAAGAATTTTAAGATATGTCAAGGGCACACTAAATGTAGGTCTATGGTACCCTAGGACTAGGTCATTTGAATTACTTGGGTATACCGATTCCGATTATGCCGGGTGCAAATTGGATAGGAAAAGTACTAGTGGTGGATGCCAATTTCTTGGGTCCTCCCTACTTAGTTGGAGTAGTAGGAAGCAGCTTTGTGTTGCTTTATCAACCACCGAAGCCGAATATGTTACTATGGGTGGTTGTGTAGCTCAACTATTATGGATGAAACATACCTTAGAAGATTATGAGCTAACTTACTCCAACATAAAAGTACTTTGTGATAATGTGAGCACCATTAACTTGACCAAAAATCCGGTGCATCACTCTAGGACCGAGCACATTGAAGTGAAACATCACTTCATTAGAGACCATGTGGCTAAGGGGAACATTAAGCTTAATTACATTGAATCTAAGTCCAACCTAGCCGACATCTTTACCAAGCCTCTCCCCGAACTAGAATTTTCATCACTTAGGAGAGAACTTGGGATGTGGTTTGTAGAATAGAAGTGTAGTTTTTGCATGATTCTATAGAAATACTAGGATTTATACCTTTAACCATCTCACAAAACACTTAGGAAACCATGATTTTTGTATTGAGCCACCTAGACAACATGTGAGATGTTAGGGAGATGCACTTGGTTCATCATGCTTGTTATGATGCATTACTATGAACCAAAGTGGCATCTAGAAACATTAATCCTTCATTGGACCAATCATTGGGAAGGCCTATGTACAATTAATGTGCATATAGCTCCAAGAATATGATTGGAAATGTCAAATAAAATAAAATGTAAACTATGTCTATCAAACCTTGAGAAACAATTTCCTATTGATATGCCAAAGTGATACAAAGTTTTGCAAAAATATCATAATTTTTGCAAAATCTCAAGATTGTGTCAATATCAAAATCTAGAGGTAATAAAATTTTAAAATAATTTTTCCTTGATAGGAAATGATCTAACAATATTACCCACGAAATTTTGTGATTTTTTTATCTTTATTGAATTAATTATGAATTTTTAAATCGGCTATCGACCGATATCGATCACCGGTACCTACTTGATTCGATACGCTGATATCGAACCAAGCTTACCGGTCGTTATCGGTTTACCGCCATTTATAGCGATCGGTTATCTGAAATGGTTACGTATCACGTGATCGATTCGGCCGATAACCATCGATTCGTCATTTATGGCGATCGACGCTGCAGCATCTGAACCAGATTCGTATCACATTGCGGATTCGGCCGATCACGATCGATTCGACTTCCGACTAACGGATCGGCCGGGTGTCGCGGTTTTAGGGCTTTCCACCGGTTCGACTACTTGAGAACCTCTCGATTTCTCTCTTCTTTTCCTCTTCCGACGACCGTCCACCGCACCTCTTAGCCGTTCTCCTTTGTTTTCCGGCGACCTCATCGACACGTGATCCCATTTAGAAGTGCTCTCCAACTCGAGGACCTTCTCGTGTCACTCCAGTCGCACTCTAGGGTCCAGTCACTCGGCTAGGGTTTCTTGGTCCGGCATTGATCCTTGTTCACCATGCCACCTAGGTATATTTTCTTTCATGATCAATGTTTTTGTTTTGTTCCTATGATTTTCACTAACCCATGCTTATCTTGCTCATGCATCATCAACCTACATTGTGCATTTTTGTTGTCTTTTCGCCCATTTAGAATTAAGCACGTTGCTACTAAGCGAACCCGGGCACCTCCGACCAATGAGGGCCCGTCAAACCCTCAACCCTCTGTTGATCCTTGATTTCCAAATTCTGCCCTTGAAAGTGCTTTTCATAAAAACAAATTCCAACATATTCCACCTAGGTCAATGGATTCCAAGTTTCTTAAAGACTTTTGTTTCGACATTGTTCAAATCATCCAACATTACAACCTTGAGTCGTTGGTTTTCTGTGAACATCACGTAAACATCACCCTCCTCTCTGAATTTTTCAACAACTTACATTAGGTTGGAGATGGGGAGATCTGGACTCGCGTTGCTCAGCGCGATCTGGATTTCAGCCCCCAGATCTGGACCGATTTTCTCGGATGTCTTCCTTCCGAGAGTGATTTCACTCTATATCCATCTTGGAGTGAACCTCTTCCATCTCCCTTTGAGGAGATTTCTTTAGATTCCCTTCATGATACCTTCTATCACTATCCCCGACCGTTAAACACCAATTTATTTCAATCCCAAGAACTGTTTGCTTCTGACAATGTCCTTTATAAGGTCATTGCTCATTGTCTTCTTCCCATTGTTACCCGTGGTTTTGCCTTGGTTCGCCCTCCACACCTACTTCTCATGCATTTCTTTCGTCAATACTTAGACATTAACATTGGTCTCAATAGCTTCCAATGCATCATTCATTTCATAAGACCAAACAATGGGAAGATTCACATACCATTTGGAAATGTCCTCACTCAATGGCTCAGCTCTGTAGGCATTGATGTGAATATAGGAGTCATTAAAATCATGAATAGGAAATATGATCAGATGACTCGACGGAGTTTCTCATTGGCGGGCCTGAAGGCCGACAGAGGATCCGTCTTCTGGGACCCGACGCGGGTAGCAGGTGCCGCTCCGGCACCAGAGGATGCCGCTGCGGAAGGTGTAGCTGAGGGTGGTGCTGCAGGTGTTGCTGAGGGGACTGCTGCAGGGGAGACTGCTGCAGGCGATACTGTTCTACCAGACACATCCCTCGGTGCCCGCTTCGATGCTTTTGCGGAGCGGGTGGACACACGTCTTGAGGAGCTGCGCCTAGAGCATCAGGAGCTCCTCTCCCTCGTGAGAGAGGTGCATCGGCAGCAGCAGGACATCTTGGCGATTCTCCGCCCTGCTGCACCTGGACACCCACCTCACGATGGTTCGTCATCGGCACCGATGGATGCTGAGGACGACGATCGTTAGATCGCTTGTTTTCTTTGTTATTTTCTTTTTGGCCGTATGTACGGCATAAACTCCTACTTATGTAATGACTTTTGATTGATGATATGAAATTGTTTTTTTATTATTATTCACTTCTATTAGTGCCTACAATTTGTTGTTTATCAAGTTTAGAAGTTGAGCATATAGTACGAGGGTATGAATATTGATACGATACAATTACACTTTTTGTGTCAAAATTTTGTTGTTTTAAATATCGTATCAATCCATTAATCTGGTGAACATGTTTTTCGTCTAATATTTTTCATATGTTATATTAGTCGAATAAAATGTGTATGCCAAGTTTCGTGATTTTTGGACACCCACGTAATTTTCTACGCATTTTCAAACCTTAAATGAAAAACTCGAAATTCAGATTTATGCGATATCGATCATTGCCGTTATTGGCGATCGTATATATCGGCAGCGATTACGCCTATTATTCGTTAACCTTTGCTTTGGAATGGAAAGTGGTTTTTCATCGGTTAAAAGGTTCAATTTTGGACATTATACAATTTCCACAGTATATATATGATACCTTGTATGGAAAGGCGAATTTTCTTGGTGCACTGGTTTAGGGGGAGCTACATCCCTTATTTATATAATTGTTGGTGCAAGACTATGACATATTTTCCTATTGCTTATGTTTTGTTTATCATGAAACATGTCTTGGATTTAGGGGGCGCTTCATATCAATTTTATACCTTTGTTCAAGTTGTGTTAATTATAATTCTTTCTTGCACTTATTGAATAACCTCTTCCCTTTTTGTTGTATGTCAAAGGGGGAGAAGGGACATTGAAGTTAGAATTCATATTGAAATATGTTTATGTGTTAAAGATCTAACTTAAATGATTGCCAAACATCAAAAAGGGGGAGATTGTTGGTGCAACAATGCCCCAAGGATTTATATATATTTTGATGTTTGGATAATCATCTAAGTTAGGCAATGTTTTGTGATCTAATTGTATACATGTTTAAGTGACAGGAAAATCCAAGTATGAAGACTTGGTAAAAGACAAGTCCAAGTGTGATCTTGGCAAAGAGAAGTCAAGGAAAGGTCTTGGCAGCATAAGTCCAAGCATGTAGTCTTGGCGTAAAATCCAAGCAGTCCTTGGAAAAGGAAGACCAAAGGAAAGTCTTGGCGGCATAAGTCCAAGCATGTAGTCTTGGCGGCGTAAAGTCCAAGCGTGCTTTGGCAAAAGAAGAAACCACAAGCATGACGAAACCGAAGGCATCTTTTGAAGGCGAGCGCATGGATGGAGTCGTGTACTCAGAGAAATCCTGTAGGTGCAAGGCTGATGGAGAAGCTAAAAGGTTAAGTCTAGGCTAAGGGTATATTTTCAAGTAAGAATTAGTCATACTTAGTGTGCCGGCGACCGAACATGGTGTCGGCCGAATCGCCCTTAAAATATAGCATTAGAGTTTGGAAGGTGTTATCGATCGTGGGGTTATCCTGACCGGTGTGACGACGACTCGATCTAGCGGCTTACAAGCCGGGCAATGATCGCCATTATTGCGCCGATCGCAAAATGAATAGCCTGTGGCGATCGCTACGGCATTTAGCATCATCGGCCGAATCGACATCATTGGCGATCAATCGATAGTCTTCCGTTAGGCGATAGCGACGCAAATCCCGCAATCCGGTGTTCGAAGCCGTTAGAATCGGCGATCGATGAAAGTCATCACGATCGATAGATCTCCAACGGGAAAAAGAGGCTCTTTCCTATAAAAAGAGCCCAAGGGGAGCAAGAAGAGCCTAATGCTTATATTCTGATCTTTCTTCTAAGCTCCTACAAGTTTTCCAAGCTTTCTAAGTGTATTAATCTCTTTTCTCCTCTCAAATCTTCATTGTCATCTTTTGTAAGAAGAGGAGGTCTTTGTAAAGAGAAAGCTTCATAGTGAAATTGCTTGGGTTGATCCACCTTAAGGATCGCCGTGGAGTAAGAGCGTTATCTCCGAACCATGTAAAGGCTTTGTTAGCATTGGTTTTTGGTTTTTACATATATTACTTGTGTTTGCTTCCGCTAATTATTTTTGTAGAAACGAAAAGAGCTATTCACCCCCCCCTCTAGCTTTCAAACGATCCCTTACATTCAGCACATGTGCTGGACTCCCCCATATCCGAATATGTCTTAGACTAGGCTTTCGCCCAGTCCACAACTCTGTGGGAGTAGAAGGCACTGATTTAGATGGAACCAAGTTCAGAATGTACACCGCCATATCTAGAGCATATCCCAGAACGAATCTGGCAACTCAGAATAACTCATTATCGATCTAACCATATCCATAATAGTCCTATTCCTTCTCTCTACTACACCATTCTGCTAGGGTGTGCCAGGTGCAGACATTTGGGATTGAATCCCAGCCTCTGATAAGTAATTCCTAAACTCTCGTAAGAGGTACTCGCCACCACGATCAGATCGTAGTGTCTTGATACTTTTACCTTGACGTTTCTCCACATCAACCATGAATTATTTGAACTTGTCAAAGCATTCAGACTTGCGGCGCATCAGGTAAATGTATCCATATCTTGAATAATCATCTATAAAAGAGATGAAATACTCAAAACCATCTCTAGCATGGATAGACATAGGACCTCACAAATCATAATTAACCAACTCTAACACATCTTTGGCTCTATACCCCTTGGCATTAAAAGGCCTCTTGGTCATTTTACCCTCCAAGCAAAATTCACAGGTTGGGAAATCCTCCACCACTAATGAACACAAAGGTCCATTAGCTATCAACCTTTGAATTCTGCTTAGGTTAATATGACCAAGCCAATGATGCCAAAGATATGTTTGGTTCATCTTCGAAGGTTCTTTTCTCTTATTAGAATTAGAAGATGAGTTATTAACTTCAATTTGCATCGTGGGAGGTTTTGGTTCAAGTGTGTATAGATTTCCCATCAATGCACTTGAACAGATAATGTCCCTATTCCTTTTTATAACAACTCTGTCATTAAAAGAAATAGAATATCAATCCATAAACAATTTAGAAACCGAAATTAAATTCTCTCTAAATAAAGGTACATAAAGGCAATTCTTAAGAACCAAAAGTTTATTTTTCTCAAAAGAGAAATGAATGTCTCCCACTACAACAGCTGCCACCTTCGTGGCATCGCCCAAGTACACGGTAATCTCCCCTTCAGCAAGTCGTCTGGTTTCCTGGAACCCCTTTGTTCTGCTTGCGATTGGGGCAGTCCTTCTTCCAGTGTCGTGTCTGCTTACAAGTTAAGCACTTGCCTTTCGGCTTCTTCACTCCTCCATGAGTACCTCCCACCGCCTTTGCCCCAGTTCATTTCTTCTTCTTCTTGCCTTTCAGTTTAGAAGTAGAAATCTTTTGAGTCACCATGGCATGTGCCTGAGCACTCTGAAAAAATAGCCCCTCTGCTGCCTGGAGTTCTGTCAGAAGCTCTGCCAACGAATACAACCTCTTGTTCATGTTGTAGTTCATACGAAACTGCTCAAAACTCCTAGGTAGAGACTGGAGTATGATATCGACCTGGGTTTCCCCATCGATCTCAGCTCCAAGGACCTCCAACTCATTTAAATGAGCCATCATCCTGAGAACATGATCCCTTACGGGTGTTCCCTCGATCATGGTGGTCGTCATCAAGTTTCTCATGGTTTCTTGCCTCGCAGCCTGATTCTCGTGTCCGAAAAGCTCTTTGAGATTGAGCATCATGTCATAAGCTATGGGCATGGCTTGAAGCTGATGTTGCAGTACATTTGACATAGATGCCAAAATGTAATATCGTGTCATCTCATCGGCCTTTATCCACTTCTTATAACTCTCTTTCCCCTTTTTCCCAAAATCATCTGCAGGCTTAGGAGGGCACTCTTCGAGGAGTACATATTTGTATTCCTCAGCAGTCAAGACAATGTCTAGATTCCTCTTCCAATCAACATAGTTTGGTCCAGTAAATTTATTCTCTTTCAATTTCACAGCAAGCAGGTTGAAAGTCATTTTGAAAGAAAACCTAAGAATCACATATATCAAAACATTAGATTTCAAAAAATTATTGATTCCTCAAACAATAAAATTTTAAAATCAACCAAAATATCAAAACACCGAGAATATCGTATGCCACGATAGTGTGGACGTATACAAATTCTACATTTGTAAGAGGAGGTTTTACCCTTTAATTTTACTATCGTGTCAACCTAACTTTTTGACAAGTAAAATTAATAGTTGGTTCCTCTTTGGCCCTACAAATAAAAGCAGTGACTCCGATAGGGAGGATACTTATATTTGTATCTAAGTGTTCACCATTACTCGGTACCAAGGTAATTATCTCGGGTTATGTGCCTTCCGATGGGGAAGTACACATGCTCCTTAATAATTCCCTATAACCATATTCGACCTTGTGATCTGCTAACAAACTCATCCGATGTGGAGGAAGACACTCAGAGCCGACACCCAAGTTTATTTGCATCACATGTCAAATTGTAATGGAGGTCGTGGGAATTTATAAAAATATCCCTCTCCCACTTAGTAATTTGAAATTGAGGAATTTTCTAGCCTACGACATGCATATCAAACAATAAGCAATAAATTTGAAAAATAAATTATTTTCCAACTATTATGGCTTTTGTCTTCAATATGTCTCCCGTTGTATCGCGTTCTCGTCCGCTCCTCCTATGCCATGTAGGAGCCATCCGGAGATCCCAGCCAAGACTAAAATCTATTTTAATTTACATCCATCGATCCTATACTCCATGAGGGAGTGTACATGAAATCTAGATCGAAATTAAACTAAAATAAAAAGAGTGGCTAAACAATGTCGTATCTAATTTACAAAAAATTAAATACTAGCCTCGTCAACCACCGAGGATTCAACAAAATATACACATACAATCACATACAAACATATGGCCATAATAGTCAGATCTTATGCCTGCAACCAAAGAGTTAACCTACGCATATCCTACTATTATTCGACACATATAATGTTGGATTGAGAAGCGTTGCTAGAGGGGGTGAATAGCGATCGTAAATCTTTTCGAGGTTTCATTCGAGTAGATAATTAATTGAGTAAGAGCAGTGGAAAATAAAGAGACACGTTTATTTTTACTTGGTTCACAACCCAGCGGTTGCTACTCCAAGGCCCTATCGGTCCTAGACCGTGAATGGAGGGCAAAGCACTATAACGTCTCCTCCTCGTTGGAAGTAGGAGACAACGATCACAAAACCGAATATACGAGGATGAGGCAACAAGCCTACCTCACCTCGTTACGAATAAAAACAACAAATACAATATGAAAATATATTATTACATGCTGCTACCGATGAAGAAGATCTGAACTTGTTGTCGCGTCGACGTTATTGTTGGGATGTATACTGAAAGCCTAGCTCTTTGGTATGAACATTTTATTTTGAAATAAGAATCATATGATCATTGATTGCATTTTATATTTATATATGTGCATATTGTCTAATACTTTACATTGTAGATAACATGGTGCTTGGGTGTGGCACAGAAGATCATGTTATCAGTCCCTTGTAGAGTATAAGTAGAGGCTCACAACCAAGATGGTTTTGGACAAACCATTGGCATGGTTGTAGTGTAGCTTGGTATTGTTTTGTCTTGAACATAGAGTTACACTAGTACACCTCGGTGTATTGAACATGACCGACATAGAGGTGATTCAATTTATTGCTGACTGCATAATTGAATCGGACCTCAGATATTACGTTGTACATGCTCTTAATCCCGATATAATAACGGGCACATGTACTTAATATTTATTTCTTTGATTTACCAGAGGGTGAGATTTCTATGGATTAAATCAATATGCCCGGTAAGATGGGAAATGATATTATTTACATGGTGTGTCGTTGATTATTGGAGGAAACCGTGTCCTATGTATTAGGTTGATGATGTCCCCTTGAGGAGCTCATAAGGTTCATCATGTAAACCCTGCAGGTTGACTTAGTCAACATGATGATAAGGTTGAGTGGTACTACTCGAGGAGTTAGATGTTAATTGATTGATGGTCAGTAAATCAATCAATTGACGGACATTCGATATCTTAAACACGGGGAGATGGATGTACAAATAATATATGGAGCCCATATTAATTTATGGGGGTTGGTGAGGTAGTTCGATGATGATCCTCAAGTGGAATGGAACATCATTGATGGATCATGTTTGTGTGGTTCCGATCCATCGGGTGGCCAAGACCCAACTCCTCCTCATGATCCCTATCGTAGCCTAATATAAACCTCATGAAGTCTAGATCAAATGATGGAAAACAAATCTTTAGATCCGACGGTTAGGATTAAATCCCTAGAACCGATGGTTGAGATTAAATCTCTAGATCCGACGGTTGGGATTAAAACCCTAGAACCGACGGTTGAGATTAAATCTCTAAATCCGACGGTTGAGATTAAAACCCTAGAACCGACGGTGGAGATTAAACCAAGGCCTAAACCTAACTCTATATAAAAGGGAGAGGAAAGGTTGGATAAGGTGGGCGGCAAGAAAAGGTGGAATTAGTTCCTATATTTTTGGCTACCTCATCAATAACCAACTTTCTCCTATGTTCTATAAAAGGGTGGCTATGGGTTGGGCGGCAAAGTGAGAGGTAGGATGATGGATGCTAAGGAGATTAGGGTTTAGCCTCCAATTGCTTGGGCAGCAAGCAACCCTAAGGAGCAAACCCTAATTAGGGTTTGGCTCCTTGGGTTGGCCGGCCAAGGAAAGGAAAGAAGGGTGGGCGGCAACTTGAGGAAGATCTCTTCTTCTTCCTTGAAGGTGGCTAGATCCTAGATCTCTTCTCTCCACCTTGGTTGGGCGGCAAGAAACCCTAAGGAGGAAACCCTAATTGGATTAGGGTTTGGCTCTTTTGGGTTGGGCGGCTAAGGTTTGGAAGGAGAGTGGGCGGCAACTTGTGGAAGAGTTCTTCTTCTTCCTAGGGTAAGTGGCCGGTTCTAGATCTCCTCCTTCCACCTTGGTTGGACGGCAAGAAGACCTAAGGAGGAAACCCTAATTAGGGTTTGGCTCCTATGGTTGGGCGGCTAGGGTTTGCAAGTAAGTTGGGCGGCAACTATAGGAGAGGAGGTCTTCTTCTTCCTAGGGTGTGGCCGGCTCCTTCCTCTCTTCCCTCCACCTTGACCGGTGCCCAACATATTCCCTTTCTCCTCTTCACTACATCTTGGCGGGCACCAAAACTAGGGTTTGTCCCTAGTTCGGTTCCTTGGTTGTTTCTATTATGTTCTCTCTATTCTTGGGGCCGGCGGCATCAATCCTTTTGTGGATTGGTGGTTGGCTCAAGCAAGAAGGGAAATAGAGTTCTTCTTTCTTTGGATTGAAGAAGATCTAGGAAGCTTTAACTTGTGGAGGATCTTCGTCCACACGAAGTCTACAAGGAGGTTAGGACATACGATAGAAGATCAAGAGGTATAAAAGTTTTACAACTTTTATTATTGTTCTTTGCATGTTCTTATTGATATGCTAGCTTATGTTCTTTATGTTAGTATATGTTGATTATACTAGTTTACATTTGTATGTATTTGTATAATCATGGACCCCGAATAAGAAACACAAAAACTGGCGATCCGTCCGTCGTCTCTTCCATGGCTAATCAACTAGAAGAGTTGGGTTGCTTGAACAACTAGTTTGTTCAAGCGACCACTCAAGTTGTTAGCACGACGACGAATTGGTTGTGCTTAGAAAACTCATCCCATCCGGATTAGTTTTTTCATTAGTGAAAATTTTAATCCGGGGACATGGGAGCCTATGAGCATTCTGAGAAATAGCACCATTGCCAACAATTGGTATCAGAGCCACGGTTTCCGGTTTTGTGTGTTTTGGAGTCGGTTACTTTCACGCACTTATCATATATTGTGTAAGTCGGATAATAGTAGGATATGCGTAGGCTAACTTTTTGGTTGCAGGCATAAGATCCAACTATTATGGCTATATATGTGTGTATGTGATTGCATGTGTGTGTGATTGTATATTATTTGAATCCTCGGGGTTGACGAGGCTAAATTAGTATTTAATTTTTGTAATTGAATACGGCATTGTTTAGCCACTCTTTATTTTATTTTACTTTCGATCTAGATTTCATGTACACTCCCTCGTGGAGTATAGGATCGATGGATGTAAAATAAAATAGGTTTTATTCTCGGCTCGGATCTCCGGATGGCTCGTACATGGCGTAGGAGGAGCGGACGAGGTGGCGACACGACGGGACGCATATTGGAGAACAATGCCATAATAGTTGGAAAAATTCTTATTTTTCCATATTTATTGCTGATTTGTTTTATATACATGTTGTGTGTGCTTGAAAATTCCTCATTGTCAATTTACTAAGTGGGAGAGGGACATTTTAATTAATTCCCGCGGCCTCCATTACAATTTGACATGTGATGCAACAAACTTGCGCATCGACTTTGAGTGCCTTCCTCCCCATCGGAAGAGTTTGTTTGCGGAAAGAATCTAGATGTTGTCTTATCTGCTAAGAAGTACAAGTATACACTCTTCAAAGAGTGTCCTCAAGCCATGGTTGCTCAAAAGGTTTCTACTTCTAAGTCGAAAGGCAAGAAGAAGGAGAAACAGGGTGGAGGAAACGTGGTGGGAGGATCTCAGGGAGGAGTGAAGAAGCCGAAAGGCAAGTACTTCACTTACTAGCAGGATGGACATTGGAAGAAAGACTGTCCCAATCCAAAGAAGAACAAAGGTATATCCTTTGGTCCAGTCGTTGAAACATGGTTAGAGGCATTATCTACCGGCACCTGGTGTGTAGATACGAGAGCCACTAATCATGTCTGCAACACTTTGTAGGGGTTCCAGGAAACCCGACGACTAGCTAAAGGGGATATTACCATTTACTTGGGCAATGCCATGAAGATGGAGGATATTGCAGTGGGAGATGTTTTATTTATCTTTTGAGAAAAATAAAGGTTTTGGTTCTTAAGAATTTCCTTTATGTACCCTTATTTAGAAAGAATTAAATTCGGTTTCTAAATTTGTTCTAGATGGATAATCTATTACTTTTGATGACAGATATGTTATAAAAGGAATAGGGACATTATCTATTCAGGTACATAGATAGGAAATTTATAACTTGAACCACGAGCTCCCACGATGCAAATAGAAGTTATTAACTCATCTTCTAAGTCTAATAAGAGAAAAGAACCTTCGAAGATGAACCAAACATATCTTTGTCTTCTTAGGCTTGGTCACATTAACCTAAGCAGAATTCAAAGGTTGAAATCTGATGGACCTTTGGGTTCATTCGTGGTGGAGGATCTCCCAACCTACGAATCTTGTTTGGAGGGTAAGATGACCAAAAGGCCTTTTTCAGGCCAGGGGGTATAGAGCCAAAGATGTGTTAGAAATGGTTCATTCTGATTTGTATGGTCCTATGTCTATCCAGGCAAGAGGTAGTTTTGAATATTTCGTCTTTTTCATAGACAATTATTCAATATGACACCACTATCTAATCGTGGTGGTAAGTACCTCTTGGGAGAGTTTAGGAACTACTTATCAAAGGTTGGGATTCAATCCCAATTGACTGCACCTGGTATACCCCAGCAGAACGGTGTAGCAGAGCGAAGGAATAGAACTCTTATGGAGATGGTTAGATCGATGATGAGTTATTCTGACTTGTTTTATAGTCCTAGAGATCAGAGGGTGATCGTTAACATGAACTCCAGATTTCTAGAGGAAGACTATGTGATGAGCCACAAGCCCAAGAGTAAAATTGTTTTGGAGGAGTTAAAAGGGAAGTCACTTCTTTAGTACCACTGGTACAAGAGGACATACCACATGTCACTGCACCGCGTGTCACAGAGGATACACAGGTGATACCTCATCGTAGTGGGAGGGTTGTTAGACAACCTGAGAGATTCATGTTCTTGGGAGAATCTTTTGATTTGGTCCCTAGCAAACATGAACCTGATCCCTAGACATACGACGAGACAATCCAAGATATAAATACAGCATCTTTGCAAAGTGCAATGAATACTGAGATTGAATCTATGAATTCAAGTCAGGTCTGGGAGCTCTTGTGCACTGCAACTCATATGGATTATGAGGCATGACAGATGGATGTCAAGAGAGCATTCCTTAGTGGAAGTCTTGAGGAATCCATCTACATGAAGCGACCAGAGGGATTCATTGATAAGGGCAAAGAGCATATTGTATATAAGCTTAATCGGTCCGTTAATGGACTGAAGCAAGCTTTGAAGTCTTGGGACATCCGCTTTGAGGAAGTAAATCCAGTCTTATGGATTTATTCAAAGTTCGGATGGGTCTTGTGTATATCAGAGATGTGACGGAAACGTAGTGGTATTTTTGTACTATACGTAGATGCCATTTTGGTGGTTGGCGACAACATCGAAGTGTTATCAGACGTAAGGGTATGGTCGTCCAAACAGTATGATATGAAGGACTTGGGAGAAGTGGGTCACAACCTTAGGGATCAAGGTTGTTGTGCTTATCCCAAGCTTCATAGATAGACATGGTTTTGGATCGTTTTAGCATACAAAACTCCAAGAAGGGTTTTCTACCCTTCAGGCATGGAGTTCCTTTATCTAAGCAGATGTGTCCTAGATCATCTGAGGATATATAGGTAGTTCCTTATGCTTCGGCGGTAGGAAGCCTAATGTATGCTATGTACGAGACCAGATATCTACTTTGCCGTAGGCATGGTAAGTAGATATCAGTGTAATCCAGGACAGGCACATTGAACTGCGGTAAAGCATATATTGTAGTGCTTGAGTAGGACTAGGGATTATATGCTAGTTTACCGGGCAGACCAATTACTCCCTGTGGGTTACACGGATTCTGATTTCCAATCTGATAGGGATAACAGTAAGTCTACCTCAGGTTTTGTGTTTACTTTAGGAGGTGGAGCCATTGTTTGGAGGAGTGCCCAGCAGAAATGCATGACGGACTCCACCATGGAAGCTGAGTATGTGGCAACCTATGAGGCAGCCAAAGAAGCTGTGTGGCTCAGGAACTTCCTGATGGACTTGGATGTGATTCCTGGTTTGCCCAGAACTATCACAATTTATTGTGATAATAATGGTGCAGTTGCAAACTCGAAGAAACCACGAGCCCATAAGGCGAGTAAACACATAGAGTGCAAGTACCACCTGATACGAGATATCGTAAAGGAGGTAGAAGTTGTTGTCGCCTACCATGCATCAGAGGATGACCTGGTAGACCCTTTCACTAAGGCTCTTATAGCGAGAGCTTTGATAAGCATGTGGAGGGAAGGGGAATCAGATGTATGGCAGTATGATGACAGCATAGTCTTTTAGTATAAGTGGGAGATTGTTGGGATGTATACTGAAAGCCTAGCTCTTTGGTATGAACATTTTATTTTGAAATAAGAATCACATGATCATTGATTGCATTTTATATTTATATATGTGCATATTGTCTAATACTTTACATTGTAGATAACATGGTGCTTGGGTGTGGCACAGAAGATCATGTTATCAGTCCCTTGTAGAGTATAAGTAGAGGCTCACAACCAAGATTGTTTTGGACAAACCATTGGCATGGTTGTAGTGTAGCTTGGTATTGTTTTGTCTTGAACATAGAGTTACACTAGTACACCTCGGTGTATTGAGCAGGACCGACATAGAGGTGATTCAATTTATTGCTGACTGCATAATTGAATCGGACCTCGGATATTATGTTGTACATGCTCTTAATCCCGATATAATAACGGGCACATGTACTTAATATTTATTTCTTTGATTTACCAGAGGGTGAGATTTCTATGGATTAAATCAATATGCCCGATAAGATGGGAAATGATATTATTTACATGGTGTGTCGTTGATTATTGGAGGAAACCGTGTCCTATGTATTAGGTTGATGATGTCCCCTTGAGGAGCTCATAAGGTTCATCATGTAAACCCTGCAGGTTGACTTAGTCAACATGATGATAAGGTTGAGTGGTACTACTCGAGGAGTTAGATGTTAATTGATTGATGGTCAGTAAATCAATCAATTGACGGACATTCGATATCTTAAACACGGGGAGATGGATGTACAAATAATATATGGAGCCCATATTAATTTATGGGGGTTGGTGAGGTAGTTCGATGATGATCCTCAAGTGGAATGGAACATCATTGATGGATCATGTTTGTGTGGTTCCGATCCATCGGGTGGCCAAGACCCAACTCCTCCTCATGATCCCTATTGTAGCCTAATATAAACCTCATGAAGTCTAGATCAAATGATGGAAAACAAATCTCTAGATCCGACGGTTAGGATTAAATCCCTAGAACCGACGGTTGAGATTAAATCTCTAGATCCGACGGTTGGGATTAAAACCCTAGAACCGACGGTTGAGATTAAATCTCTAAATCCGACGGTTGAGATTAAAACCCTAGAACCGACGGTGGAGATTAAACCAAGGCCTAAACCTAACTCTATATAAAAGGGAGAGGAAAGGTTGGATAAGGTGGGCGGCAAGAAAATTGGGAATTAGTTCCTATATTTTTGGCTACCTCATCAATAACCAACTTTCTCCTAAGTTCTATAAAAGGGTGGCTATGGGTTGGGCGGCAAAGTGAGAGGTAGGATGATGGATGCTAAGGAGATTAGGGTTTAGCCTCCAATTGCTTTGGCGGCAAGCAATCCTAAGGAGAAAACCCTAATTAGGGTTTGGCTCCTTGGGTTGGCCGGCCAAGGAAAGGAAAGAAGGGTGGGCGGCAACTTGAGGAAGATCTCTTCTTCTTCCTTGAAGGTGGCTAGTTCCTAGATCTCTTCTCTCCACCATGGTTGGGCGGCAAGAAACCCTAAGGAGGAAACCCTAATTGGATTAGGGTTTGGCTCTTTTGGGTTGGGCGGCCAAGGTTTGGAAGGAGAGTGGGCGGCAACTTGTGGAAGAGTTCTTCTTCTTCCTAGGGTATGTGGCCGGTTCTAGATCTCCTCCTTCCACCTTGGTTGGACGGCAAGAAGACCTAAGGAGGAAACCCTAATTAGGGTTTGGCTCCTATGGTTGGGCGGCTAGGGTTTGCAAGGAAGTTGGGCGGCAACTATAGGAGAGGAGGTCTTCTTCTTCCTAGGGTGTGGCCGGCTCCTTCCTCTATTCCCTCCACCTTGACCGGCGCCCAACATATTCCCTTTCTCCTCTTCACTACATCTTGGCCGGCGGCACCAAAACTAGGGTTTGTCCCTAGTTCGGTTCCTTGGTTGTTTCCATTATGTTCTCTCTATTCTTGGGGCCGGCGGCATCAATTCTTTTGTGGATTGGTGGTTGTCTCAAGCAAGAAGGGAAAGAGAGTTCTTCTTTGTTTGGATTGAAGAAGATCTAGGAAGCTTCAACTTGTGGAGGATCTTCGTCCACACGAAGTTTACAAGGAGGTTAGGACATACGATAGAAGATCAAGAGGTATAAAAGTTTTACAACTTTTATTATTGTTCTTTGCATGTTCTTATTGATATGCTAGCTTATGTTCTTTATGTTAGTATATGTTGATTATACTAGTTTACATTTGTATGTATTTGTATAATCATGGACCCTGAATAAGAAACACAAAAACCGGCGATCCGTCCGTCGTCTCTTCCGCGGCTAATCAACTAGAAGAGTTGGGTTGCTTGAACAACTAGTTTGTTCAAGCGACCACTCAAGTTGTTAGCACGACGATGAATTGGTTGTGCTTAGGAAACTCATCCCATCCGGATTAGTTTTTTCATTAGTGAAAATTTTAATCCGGGGACATGGGAGCCTATGAGCATTCCTAGAAATAGCACCATTGCCAACAGTTATGACGGTGTTGGAGCGTTGGCATTGTAGGAGCACTTGATGAATAAACTTAATGTGATGTGGAGTTGGAATCCTCCTCTCCTTTTATAGATTTTGGCCTCTGAATATGTCTCCCCATTTTTTAGAACAGATCACGAAGTTGTATAATTTTTATCGCAAAGTGGCCGCGTCAAACCTTATCCGTTTTGACCTAGAGCAAAGGTTGATTCGTCGCCATCAGTCGCCTGATGACTCCCATCAGTCGATTGATGAGCATCAGTCGACTGCCCAATGTCCAGCAGTCCACTGCCAGCATGGCCACTTCCCTGCAGTAAGAGGTTAGCTCGAAAAATGATAAATGCAACGGTTTCTAACCGTCCGATCTCGACCTAGACCTTCCACAGGAAGTCTTAGTCGAATCGCAGCCGACGGTCTTCCCCGTAAAGATGATACGACCTTACAATCTCTCACTCACACGAGCTTTCCTCTTTACTTACCTTGTAGCTCTCGCTTCCGGCCTTCCACTCGATTCCTTCGGCTCCCTCCGAAGTCACTCGAGTGTCGCCCGACCACCACGGCTTCCTCCGTGTGTCGCTAGCCTTCAGCTCCAGCTTTAGTACTTTTCTGCACACTTAATTTATCTCGTGAGATAACGATGTAAACATAACTTTGTGTCGTTGCCATAATCAAAATACAGGTTTGATTATCTGGTGCCCCTGTACCAACATATAATCTATGAAAAATGTATAAGACTAATTGAATCCTAAACACACAAAACTGGAAACCATGGCTCTTATACCAATTGTTGGGTTGATCCGTGAGGGGAAACTTCGCTTCCCACTTCAACTCAGTCGCTTGTTCATGTCGATACCATCGATGTCCCCGGATTAAAAATTTAATCCTAGACAAAAGGGAACACCCAAGCAACCTTGTCATCGTCGTGCTATTTGTTTAGAGTAGTCACTTGAACAAACTTGTTGTTCAAGCGACCAACCTCTATTCCACTAATAGCCGCGGAATAGACGATGTATGGATAGCCGGTTTTTGTGTTTATAGTCCGGATACAAGTATTATTTAGCCACAAACAGAATATATCATGCTCATAATTGAAAAACAAATATAAACATGTAACAAATAAAAATAGAGAATCGATATACCTCTCGATCTTCTATTGTATGACCTTCCTCCTTCCGGACGTCGTGTGGGCGACGATCTACCAAAAGTTGAAGCTCCTAGATCGCCAATCTTTCTTCCTTGCTCGTTCCGAACAAGAGGAAAAATAGAAACAAGCCTCTTCTCCTTCTATCAACCAACCACAAAACTCCAAGGTTGGAGCTTGTCATCGGCCATGGAGGAAGTGGAGAATAGGTGAATGTCAACCAAAGCTCCAAGGGAGAACCCTAAGCCTAGGTTTTGCAGAACAAAGAGAGGGAGAGGGGATGCTATGGACGCCGGCCAAGGGCTGGAAAAGGAAGCTAGGTCGCCGGCCACCTTGAGGGAAGAAGAAGAAAGGAAAGACCTTCTTTATTTGGTGCTGCCAACCCCTAAACCCTAGCCTCCAAGCCTTACCGCCCAAAACCCTAATCCTATCTCTAGTTGGATTCAAGTTGCCGCCCACCCCTTGCCCTCCTTTTATAGAGTTAGGGATAAGCCTTATTTTAATCTCCACCATTGGTTCTAGGGATTTAATCTCAACCGTCGGATCTAGATATTTAATCTCAACCGTCGGATCTAGAGATTTAATCTCTACCTTTGGATCTAGAGTTTTGTTTCTATCCATTGGATCTAAGCTTCATGAGGTATTAATAGGATACAATAGGGACCATGAGGAGGAGTTGGATCTTGGCCACCCAATGGATCAAACCCACATAAAGTCGATCCATTAATGATAATCCAATCCACTAAAGGATTATCATTGATCTACCTCACCAACCACCATAAGTTAATATGGGATCCATATATTATTTGTACATTTTCTCCCCGTGTTTAAGATCTCGAATGTCCGTCGATTAATTAATTTACTGACCATTAATTAATCGACATCTAACTCCATGAGTAGTACCACTCAACCTTTTCATCATGCCGGACCAAGTCCACCTGCAGGGTCTACATGATGAACCTTATGAGCTCCTCAAGGGGACATCATCATCCTAATATATAGGACACGGTTTCCTCCTATAATCAATGGCACACCATATAAATAATACCATTTCCCAACTTACTGAGCCTATTGATTTAATCTATAAATCTCGCCCATTAGTAAATCAAAGAAATGAATACTAAGTATATGTGCCCATTATTATATCGGGATTAAGAGCATGTACAATATAATATCTGATCTCCAATTCGATTATGTAGTCAATAATAAATCGAATCACCTCTAAGTTAGTCCTTCTCAATACACACAATGTGTACTAGTGTGATTTTATGGTCAAGATAAACCAATACCAAATCACACTACAATCAGACCAATGGTTTGTCCAAAGTCATCTCGGTTGTGAGCCATTACTTATACTTTACAAGGAACCGATAAGATGATCTCCCGTGTGACACCGTACACCATGTTATCTACAATATAATGTATTAGACAATAAGTATAGCCATAAAAATATGCAAACAAAGATCATGTGATTCATATTTCAAAATAAAGATGTTCATACAAAAGATAGGCTTTTCAATATACATCCCAACATTGGAAATACAATCAAAGTCCCACATTGTTAAGACATGGAAAAGATCATGTGCTTATAAGATGAAAAGATATCTCCATTGTTTGAGGCCTTTTGGATAGAGCCCAAAAATAAAACCATGAGGGCTTAGGCCTAAAGTGGACAATATCATGCCATTGTGGAGATATGTGAATCTTGTAGGCACTAACAATTGGTATGAGAGCCATGGTCCATGTAAAGCCATGAACCTCGAACGAAGGAAGTTGAGTTCCCATGTTCGGATCAATAAAACCAGACACCAAGCAGGAAGTCTAGTTGGGTCGGGAGGACTGAACAACTAGCAGGAAGTCCAGAAGGGCTGGACAACTGGCAAGAAGTGTAATTGGGTCAGGAGGACCGGATAGTTGGCAGGAAGTCCTTGTGGGTTGAGATCGGACATCAAACAGAGGATGTCCTTCGAGGATAGATAGACTTGAGGGGGAGGGGTCAATGTGGTCCTTCGTTTGAGGGGGGAGGGGGGTTGTTGGAGTATTGAGAATACAATCAAAGTCCCACATTGATAAGACATGGAATATATCATGTGCTTATAAGATGAAAAGATATCTCCATTGATTGAGGCCTTATGGGTAAAGCTCAAAAACAAAACCATGAGGGCTTAGGCCCAAAGTGGACAATATCATACCATTGTAGAGATATGTGGATATTATATGTACTAACAATTACATCTCACTTTAGTTCAGCTTTTCTAGCTTTAGTTATTTTCTAATAATATTTTCTTTTTAGTCTCTTGCTGTGGCACTACTGTTTCTTTCCTTATCTTTATTTTTCTGTATATAACGATGCATGCTTTCACTCATTGTTATGATCCATTTAATACTGAGAGTTTTGGTAACATTTATTGTTAGCATTGTGGTGAAACATGACATACCATTAATGATTGTCTGGATTTATTTGAACCTTTAGAATTTGAACAAGAATATGTCACCTATGATTACAGCCAGTAGCCACAAGATGATTCCTATTCATATAGTTATGACCCTAGCTACTTAAACCCTCAATATTGTCCGCCTAAATCCTGACTTGAGCAGATGATGGAAAATTTCATTCAAACGTAACAAGCGGCGAACACTGAATTCTAGCGGCGGCAATCGTAGACAGAGACTCAATATTGTTTCCTAAGTGAGAACAAGAGCTATGAATCATCATCCGAATTTTATCCAGAACAAAGTCCCCACATAGAAGCCCTACTAGATAATTTTACTAGGCAATGCGAGGAGCATAGTCGACAATTCATGAAGTTTATGCAACGACAGCGGGCAGAAGAAGAATAAAAATGACTAAAAGGTGGCTTTGATGACTAGATTACACCTAATATGGCGGAGACTCACTTCGAAGATGTAGATGACATAGGAAGTGAAAAAGGACAATCCATTCAATCACCACTAGAGGGAGAACTTGAGGATTAGATAGTTGATACTTTAATCGAGGAGTGCATTGCTTCAATTAAAATCCTTCCTAACCTCAAGGACACAGAAGAGCCTACCTTAATGATCATCAAAACTTTAGTTTCCAATAACGATTCCCTTTTAGTAATTGGTAAAGATAAAGTTTCATTTGATATAATAGAATCTGCTAATCAATCTTTTGGTGAGGATGTCTGTGGTGAGTTATGTTATTTATAGAATTTGGACACAATGAAATATCATGATAAAACTCTTGATGATTCTTTGAGGCTAAGCATGTTCAATCTCGCGCCGAGGAAAGTAGCTAACAAGTATCTTGCCCCTCCACGAGCAAGATTTAAGAGATATAGTGATGGAGGACCAAAAGGAAAGAAGCATAAAGGGAGCAAGTATCTTGCCCCTCCACGAGCCAGATTTAAAAGATATGGTGATGAATAACTACATGGCAAGAGGCGTAATGTGAGCAAATATCTTGCTCCCCCATGAGCAAGATTCAAACGCATTAAGAAAGGGAGGAAAAATCTCCTTGGGCCACTTGAGCCAAGATGAAACATAGAGGTATGGTCGAGCTAGAGACCTTAAACAAGCTCTTCTTGGAAGGCAACCCAAGTTTAAATCTACATGTTTTTAGTCTTTTTGCATTCATGCATGTTAGTTTAGACTTTAATTTTTTTCCATTGGAATTTTCACAAGTGTTTTTGGGTTAGATAGAACTTGCTAGGTAGAAAGGAGAGCCCTTGTTAGAACCTCAGAAGGAAGCACGGGTGCCCATGTGGATTTCACACGGTCGTGCCCAACCATCAGAAGAGCACACAACTAGGTGTGTGGAAAGTCTCAAACCATGCTGCACTCCAGAGTCGCACACGGGAGGTCATGTGAATTTCACACGGCTGTGCTAAATTCAGAAATTTTTCTAAGCACCGAATAGGAGCCCACCTAGTCTATGCCACAAACCTACACATGCATCGCCTTCTTTTCTATGTTTGAGCAGGATGCAAGTACATTGGCCTATGATTTCTACGAGTTCCGATCGTGCCTCGACGACCTTCACGCCAAGCAGCAGACATAAGGGCAACGGTGGGAGGATCATAGGACCTATACACAGGCGGAGTTTCAGGACCTCAGAGAGCATTTCCAGCAAGCCGAGGAGTTATATGGCCAAACCCATGATTATTTTCAAAAGGTGGCTATCTACCGCCAGGAGGTACGATAGTTCATGTGCGATACACAATCACAGTGGGCCAAGGAGAAGCAAAGAGCCACTGTTGTGTCCACCAATTCCTAGGTTGATCACATGTACATGTGGCACCAACGGCTGAGCACCCGATTCTCCCAAGTGCTCGACATGCCGAGACTGCCAGATTTCCAACCTCGACGCCACGCTAGAGGTACGGTTTCATGTAAGTCTGG
The DNA here is from genome assembly GCA_025175895.1 of Wurfbainia villosa. Classification (NCBI taxonomy): domain Eukaryota; kingdom Viridiplantae; phylum Streptophyta; class Magnoliopsida; order Zingiberales; family Zingiberaceae; genus Wurfbainia; species Wurfbainia villosa. The sequence goes on along the minus strand of CM045998.1, from coordinate 52,233,885 downwards.
GGGAGACCCAAATTTTGATATGCTCTTCTACTAGTGTTAGTTTTCTTTGACATCTAGGTTTAGTGTTAGATTAGCTGCATTTATTTGTTCATGTATAGGTTCCTTTTAGCACTTAGTTTTTGGTCACTTTATGCTACCTCAATGATGTTTTCAAATTTTTCAAGATATGTTTCCATGCCATAGATAGCTTAACTTCATTTATCTTGTGGTATTTATTTTTGGTTGCTTTGATGGATGCTCTAGATTTGCACTTTTTAGCATTTATCTTTTACTTACACTTGACAAATATTCTAAAAGGAAAAATCTATTACATACATAGTTATGATTCATCCAAGTAGTCTAGTACTTTGGAATCCATAGGTGACTCTAGATTTAACATTTTAGTTACTGTAGATGCTCGGATTGTGTAAGCTCATTTGGAAAAAAATCAAAATACCATTGAGCTAGAAAGGAACAAAATGCCATGAAAAAAATAAAAAATTAAAAATTAAAAGATAAAAAAAAAGAGAAAGAGAAGTAAAAAAGGAGAGAGAGAAAAAAAGAGAGTTAAAAATAGTTGTCGTGGGTGGAAATGGTAGGTGCTACTTTGAGACCAAGTCAGGTTACTGGGGAAACACCTAACAATTTCTCTCAATGCCGAGCACACCTTTGAGACTTTATGCTAATTCTAGGGAACGACCCTCACTTAGGGCAGATAAGTGACTAAAAGTCGGAGGCATTAGGAAAGCTATATGATGACGATTTAACTCACTATGGAACAAGTATCCCTTAAGAAAATTTTCTCAACACATGCACGAAAAGCTAACTTAGTGAACTTTTAGAACATTTCTATTTGCTTTGATTGAAAATATCACTTGATAACTTTAGTTAACATGCTAAGTATGGAACAATACTTTTAAAATTTCATGGCACTGAGGTTTGCTTGAGGACAAGCAAAGATCTAAGTCTGGGAGAATTGATGTGAGCAAAATATATAGAGTTTTAGGAGTAGTTTTAGTACACATCTCATTGCATTTTATACTTGTTTCATGTATATTCTTCCTTGGTTTGCATTCATTTCTTATTTTCTAGTTCGGAGATCTACTTATGTTAATTTATGTGTAGGATGACATATTTGGAGCAAAAATAGAGAAATTTGTGGAGAACGGACCTTAGGGAACACGCACTGGCCATGTCCCAAGACATGGGCATGTTTTTGAAGCAAAACGGATCAAAGCAGAGGATCCAAAAATCCACACGGTCGACCATGTGAAATCCACACGGTCGGCCGTGTGAAATCCACACGGTCGTGTCTTTTTTCTCACCCTAATTTTTAGTCCAGATTTTAGTCATTTCCAGCCTTGAACATGACCAATCGTGTGAAATTCACATGGTCATGTGGCAGCACAACAAATTCGAAGAAATAGGATTTTTCGAGCATTTATGGAAGCTGGAGCCGCCTCTATATATAGGTAACTCATCTAAGAAGCTAGGGATCATGAGCGGAGCCGCCCGAGGGCTCCCAAGCCCTAGAGGAGGCCCGACGGCTGCGATGGCAAGAAGGTGCCCTAAAAAGCACCAAAGACTCACATCGAGGAGGAAAGAAGTGGCTCGAGGACTGAAATCTCACTCCAACACCAAGAAGAATGACCAAGAGTACTATAATTTCATTCTTAGATATCTTTACATTGTAATGATTTATTTTATGATGCCTTAAGTCTGTTCTCTTACATCTATGGAGTAGATACTTCAATTATAGGATTAGGGAGTAGTTTGTGTATATAGGGCATGCTAGTTTGAATATATTTTATGTTCTTGGATTTATATTTGCAATTGGTATTGTTTGGATCGATGAAAATTATTGTTTTGATTCTATATCTATTATGCATAGCCGATACAAAGGGTGACCACCTTCGTATCAAAGATCTAGGAGAACCAAGGAGGATCCTTATGGTCATCCTCTCTCCGATTACCATAGATAGTAGAATATGATGAAGTGGGAAATGAGACACGTTCCGACTCTTCATAGGGATTATTAGGACATCCTCTTATCCAATAAACTCTCTTAACAGAAGGGCCAAAGTTGGAGAAATTAACTCAACAAGGGTTGAGGGACCTTAGTGACAGGGGGCTCCCAGTTGGACTTTCCGAGCTGCAAAAACCGCTTTTTGCGTTGGGGAAACCTATGAAGCCCTTCCACGGATCAATGTGAAGTATACCAAAAATTACATGTACATGTTTAAAACCTTAGATCTACCTTAGATCTACATGAGAAGAGCATTACCCTTTATGCGACGCCCTTCGCTTATCTCGCTCATCCAAATGGCTTGCCGAAACTCGAGAGTGTCAAGTGTACACTCCTCTATTGGTATCCACACAAGCAATAGGTGGAGGAAAACAACCTAGAGTGTGCTAGCACTCCTTGGTAGTCTCGGCAATAGAGGATTGGGAGAGCAAGAGAGGAGCATGGAAGAAGATGAAGTTAATTCCCTTAACTTCACATTAAAGCACTCACATAATGGTGGCCGAGCACTTCATGTTGGGTTATATACTTGCATGTAATACCAAGAGCCTAAGCTCTTGGTCTCCCTCATGAGGTGACACCCCAATATGTGTCCATGATGATGTGGAACATCATTATTGGCCGGCGCCCATGCCAAGTCACCATGACATGGCAATTGGTCAAGTCAAAATTGACCATTCATCTTCCCTCTCGAGTCAAGTAAAACTTGACCTCTAATCTCCCATGGTTGATCAAATCCAACCATTTGATTCAAGTCAATTTGATTTAATGAATCTCTATTCATTAATTTAAATTGACTCAATGAATCAAATCTAAATTAGACTCATTCAACACTTGAATAATATTGAGTCTAACTCAATTAGTCTAATTGGATTACTCTTAATCCAATTTGGTTCATCCCATGAACCTAATCCTCATGGTTCATCATATGAACCTAATCTCAATCTAATTGCCCATTGTGTGTGACCCTATAGGTTCTTGTAACATTGACAATGCTCCTAAACCAATTTAGGAAGATAAGCAATGAGCGGTATCTAGCAACACATCATTGCTATCCAAGTTACAAGAATGTTGAGATCCAACATCACTTTTATGACCACTAATTGTGACTCTCAAAATATGTGACAATGTCCCTCTATCCTTGACATCTAGATTGACCAATTGAGGCTTAGACCGTGTCATCCTCGATACAATCTATATCTTGAACTCCAAGTAGACTCACTCTAATCAAAAGAGCTCAATATCTCATATTGACTCATTTGGGCATGTCCATGCACTTCGTGGTCTAACTCTATCAAGAATAACGATATCACTCCCATCATATAGGAGGGATAGATCCCATCTACATCACTCACATCCCTCCACATAATTTGTTACATACCAGTAATCGCCTTTATAGTCAACCCATTTACGGGTGACGTTTGACGAAGCCAAAGTATGCAACTCCTTATGTAGGGAACCATGGTGACTTCAGGTCCAAGGACTAATAGTCATACTAATAGTCACATGAGAAAGTATATGACACTCATATAACGATCCATGATACTCTTGGGAGTTGCTTCGGAGGCTCATTGGCTCCCATGTCCCCGGATTAAAATTTTCACTAATGAAAGAATTAATACGGATGGGATGAGTTTCCTTAGCACAACCTATTCGTCGTCGTGCTAACAACTTGAGTGGTCGCTTGAACAAACTAGTTGTTCAAGCAACACAAATCTTCTAGTTGATTAGTCGCGGAAGAGACGACGGACGGATCGGCGGTTTTTGTGTTTGTCTTCGGGGTCCATGATTATACAATATATATACATACGCACACATGTATAATCAACACTAAAAGGAACATGCTCAGATCTGAAAATAAAGTTATAAAACTTTATACCTTACGATCTTCTACCGTATGTCCTATCCTTCTCGTGGACGACGTGTGGACGAAGATCCTCCACGAGTAGAAGGCTTCTAGATCACGTTCTTCCCTTCCTTGTCCGCTGCGAACAAAGAGGAGAACCAACAAATACCTTGTAACGCCCGCCCTTATCTGCTCTCAGGGCGGCGCTACTGTTACTCCTTTTTTTTTTTTTAAACATACTACATATGGATCCTCTCACAACCTATGTACTTTAACAGGTCATCATAACTTAAACCTTCTTTTGCACATGCATCACATATCATATTCATCGCCAGCATGTTAACATATCTTTCATAACATGCATACATAAAGATTCGTTCATGAGTTCTAACATTTCTAACCTTCTTAAGTAGAGGATACTCATTAAACACAAGTCTTATAAGCGGAAGCAATGTCTTAAGTTGTTCTTAGAGCATATAAATACAAGCAGATAGTATAGGGTCTTCTTCCACCATGCCACTATCACACACACTTGGCCCCTCCTGCTACTTCCTCTAGCGTAGACTTCCTTTATCTGCAGTATATGGACAACATGAACTATAAGCATATAGCTTAGTAAGATCCTTGCCTACTCACAAAAGCCACAACTTCATCAAGCAATTCGAACATGAGCATACTAGCATAAAGGACCTAAGTATTTCATAGCAACACTAATCAACAACATATCCATGTAATAAAAAAACTAAGCATGCCATAGAATTATTCATAAGCCAGTTAAGCATAATTAATCTAAGCAGGGCATAATTTGAACATAAGCGTTATAACTACATAAAACTAAGAATGCAGGAAAGACATATTCATAAGCGTTTTAAAACTTAACAATAAGCATTCCTAGCATAAGCATCCGTAACATCCTACATCTTAAACCTACATAAAGTACATAGGCACAAACATTCTTCAACTTAACCATGACCATTCATCAGGGAAATCCAATCATGCATAAAAGACATAATCATAAGCATTTGTTTAACTTGGACATAAACATTTGTAATAACATAAATCCTAAACTTGTAGAAAGAACATAATCGCAAGTATTCATAATCTTACCCGTAACATTCACCACATCATAAATTCTAAACTAGCATGAAGTACATAGTCGCAACGTTCTTAAACTTAACTCTAAACATCATAACTTCATAACATCTAGCATGCATGAAGAACATAGTTTGCAAGCATTCAGAGTATTTAACATGAGCATACACAATAATCATAAAAGTCTTTCCTTTTCAAAACATATACTTATAGATACTTCAAAATCATCATAACTTCATAACATCTAGCATGCATAAAGAACAAGGTTTGCAAGCATTCAGAGTATTTAACATGAGCATACACAATGAACATAAAAGTCTTTCCTTTTCAAAACATATACTTATAGATACTTCGAAATCATCATAACTTGTTTGGGGGGGGCCCCAGGTTAAGTACCACATAATGCACGTTCCCTAGTAGGCTGGGGTAGCGAGCCACCAGTCCTACTAGAGCAAGACCTCTTACGTCTTACCAGGGCAAGACCTCTTACGTCTTCTTATGTCCCTATGGATTTGATTAACGACCACCTGACGGGTCGGGTACTTAACCTCTTGCAAAGTAAAATACTTAATTCCTTTCTTTTCTTGTCATAATATAAAGAATGCTCTTGATCCCCAACATAAAAAGGGAAGCATCTTAACCTTATCTTATCATAAGGAGAGCTCTTGATCCCTACTTGAAAGGGAAGCATCTCCATTTTATCTTATCTTAAGGAGAGCTCTTGATCCCTGCTTGAAAGGGGAGCATCTCCATCTTGTCATAAGGAGAGCTCTTGGTCCCTACTTGAAAGGGAAGCATCTCCATCTTATCATGAGGACACATGCATTCATAACATAAGAGTACCCTAAAGGGGTCCTAAAGTATAAACATGTTCGTCATACAAGCATATTTCGTGGCACATTACATCATAAACATGAAGCATATTTCCTTGACATATTCATGGCATATTAAATCACAAAAACATGTTCATCACCTAAGCATATTTCATGGCACATTACATCATCAACATTTAGCATGTTTCCTAAGCATATTCAAGGCATATTAAATCATAAAAACATGTTCATCACCTAAGCCTATTTCATGGCACATTACATCATAACATGAAGCCTATTTCCTAGGCATAATCATGGCATATTAAATCACAAAACATGATCCACATCTAGGTATGTTTCATGGCATAATATATCATAAACATGTTCATCACCTAATCTTATTTCATATTGCATTGAATCATAACCATATACATCACACAAGCATAGTTCATGACATATAAACAAACAAAAACCATACCCTTAGCACAACTACATGTGGGGGGGGGGGGTGTTTTCATGAAACCCTAACCCTAAAACCTTGGGTTGGCCGAATCTTGTAAGGGGCTTGAGCTTGGGTTTTGTCCCCTAAAGTTCACTCATGAAGCCTTATAACTAATCATAGTATCTTTAGAGATATTTTCATGCAACCCTAACCCAACTTTCATAGGTTGGCCGAATCTTGTAAGGTTAGATCCTTGGACTTTTGTCCCCTAAAGTTCATTCATCAGCATTATTACTTACCCTAGTGTCATTAGGAACATTTTCATGAAACCCTAACCCTAATTATATGGGTTGGCCGAAACATGGAATGGGTTCAAACTTTAGGTTTTGTCCCCTAAAGTCCATTCATCAAGCATTATTACTTAACCTAGTGTCATTAGGAACATTTTCATGCAACCCTAACCCTAATTATATGGGTTGGCCGAAACATGGAAATGGCTCAAGCATAGGTTTTGTCCCCTAAAATTCATTCATAAGCATTATCATGGCTTAACCTCATAAGAGGGAGTTGTCATAAAAACCCTAACCCTAAAAGGCCTTGGTGGCCGAATCCTATAGGGGCACCAAGTTGGAATTTTTGTCCCCAAAAAGGGTCCTATAGTGAGCATACAACCTATAGAAGTTCCCTAGAAACATTTTCATGAATCTTAGCCCAAGAAAACTTGATTGGCCAAAACCTACAAGGGCTACAACTTCATCGTTCTTACATGAAATTTAACTTACGAAACTAATACACTGCAGGTGAGGGGAAACTTACATCCTTCGCTTTGCTTGAGAGATGACCTAATGGGAGTCACCTAGCTTTCTCCTAGCTTGAAGGGGGGTCTCGGCCAAAGGAAGAAGAAGGGGGGGGGGGGGGGTTGGTTTCGGTGAGGATGAAGAGGAGAGGAAGAAAATGGCAAAAAAAAAACTTCCTTCTTCTTTATAAAGGGAGGAAGAGAAGTTTCTCTTTTCTTTGTCATGCCTCTTCACTTACCCTTCTTCCACTTATCTATAAATTCCCCTCTTCCTCTAATGATATAATTCTATTGGGCTTATGGTTAGTGGGTGCATCTATAGGGCTTGGCTATCTCTAGAGGTTTGGGGTTCAATTCCTAGGCTTTGCATCTTTTTTTTCTTTTTGGCTTATTTTCTTTTATTTTTCCCAAACACCCCACATAAAGCCTATCATCATAAAACCAAAATTCTCGTAAAATTGCTAGAAATTTTATGGGCGTTACATACCTATCCTTTCTAGAACCGGCCACCAAATTAGAGAATTTGATGCAACCGCCGGCCAAGGAACAAGTGGATGAGGCGCCGACCACCAATGGATGGAGAACCGCCGGCCACTTTGGAGAGTATGGAGGAGTGAACACTGGCCACCAATGGAAGGAGAACCGCCGGCCAAGGAAAAAGAGAGAGGCTTAGAGGATGGGCGCCGGCCAAGTCTTGATGGAGGAAGATGGGCGCTGGCAACAAGGAGAAGGAAGATGGTTGCCGCCCAAGCTTTTGCTCCAAACCCTAGTCGCCCACTTTTAGAAGAGCCAAACCCTAACTCCAATTCAATTATTCTTGCTGCCGAAGCTTAAGCCTTCTATTTATAGAATTGGGCTTAAGCCTCCTTTAATCTCCACCGTCGGATCTAGGGATTTAATCTCCACCGTCAGATCTAGGGTTTTATCCTAACCATCGGATCTAGGGTTTCATCCCAACCGTCGGATCTAGGATTTCATCCCAACCATCGGATCTAGGGTTTCATCCCATCCGTCGGATCTAGGGTTTTATCCCAACCGTCGGATCTAGGGATTTAATCCCAACTGTCGATTCTAGGGTTTCATCCTAACCATCGGATCTAGGAATTTAATCCCAACCGTTGGTTCTAGGGTTTCATCCTAACCATCGCATCTAGAGATTTAATCCCAACCGTTGGTTATAGGTTTTGTTTTACATTCTTGGATCTAGACTTCACAAGGATTATATTAGGCTACGATAGGGACCATAAGGAGGAGTTGGATCTTGGCCACCCGATGGATCGGAACCACACAAATTTGATCCATCAATGATGTTCAATTCCACTAGAGGATCATCATTGAACTACCTCACCAACCCCCATAAATTAATATGGGTTCCATATATTATTTATACATTCATCTCCCCGTGTTTAAGATATCAAATGTCCGTCAATTAATTGATTTACTGACCATCAATTAATTAACATCTAATTCCTCGGGTAGTACCACTCAACCTTATCATCATGTTGACTAAGTCAACCAGCTGGGTTTACATGATGAACCTTATGAGCTCCTCAAGGGGACATCATCAACCTAATATATAGGACACAGTTTCCTCCTATAATCAACGACACACCATGTAAATAATATCATTTCCCAACTTACCGGGCATATTGATTTAATCCATCTAAATCTCACCCTCTGCTAAATCAAAGAAATAAATACTAAGTACATGTGCTCGTTATTATATCGGGATTAAGAGCATGTACAACATAATATCTGAGGTCCGATTCAATTATGTAGTCAGTACTAAATTGAATCACCTCTATGTCGGTCCTGCTCAATACACCTAAGTGTACTAGTGTAACTTTATGTTCAAGACAAAACAATACCAAGCTACACTACAACCATGCCAATGGTTTGTCCAAAACCATCTTGGTCGTGAGCCTCTACTTATATTTTACAAGGGACTGATAACATGATCTTCTGTGCCACACCAAGCACCATGTTATCTACAATGTAAAATATTAGACAATATGCACACATGTATAATAAATATATAAAGTGCAAACAATGATCATGTGATTCTTATTCCAAAATAAAATGTTCATACAAAAAGAGCTAGGCTTTCAGTATACATTCCAACAATCTCCCACTTATACTAAAAGACTATGCCGTCATCACTCTGCCATACATCTGATCCCCATGTCCTCCACATGCCTATCAAACGCTTTCGCTAGAAGGGCCTTAGTGAATGGATCCGCCAGGTTATCCTCTGATGCAATCTTGGCTACATCAACTTCTCCTCGCTTTACGATCTCTCGTATAAGGTGGTACTTGCGCTCTATGTGTTTACTCACCTTATGGGCTCGTGGTTCCTTCGAGTTTGCAACTGCACCACTATTATCACAATAAATTGTGATAGTTCTGGGCAAACCAGGAATCACGTCGAAGTCCATCATGAAGTTCTTGAGCCATACAACTTCCTTGCCTGCCTCAGAGGCTGCCACATACTCAGCTTCCATGGTAGAGTCCACCACACATTTCTGCTTGACACTCCTCCATACTATGACTCCACCTCCAAAAGTAAACACAAACCCCGAGGTAGACTTACACTTGTCCCTATCTGATTGGAAATCTGAATCCGTGTAACTCACAGGGACTAATTGATCTGCCCAGTAAACCAGCATATAATCCCTAGTCCTTCTCAGGTACTTCAATATATGCTTTACCGCAGTCCAATGTCCCTGTCCAGGATTACTCTGATATCTACTAACCATGCCCACGGCAAAGCAGATATCTGGTCTCATACACAGCATAGCATACATGAGGCTTCCTACTGCCGAAGCATAAGGAACCGCCTTCATCTCCTCTATCTCCTTTGATGTTTTGGGACACATCTCTTTAGATAAAGGAACTCCATGCCTAAAAGGTAGAAAACCTTTCTTGGAGTTCTGCATGCTGAAACGAGCAAGGATAGTGTCAATGTATGAAGCTTGAGACAAGCACAACATCCTTTTCTTGCGATCCCTTATAACTTTGATCCCAAGGATGTGTCCCACTTCTCCCAAGTCCTTCATATCAAACTGTTTGGACAACCATACCCTTACGTCTGATAATACTTTGATATTGTTGCCAACTAACAAAATGTCATCTACGTATAGTACAAGAAACACCACTACGTTTCTGTCACATCTATTGTATACACAAGGCTCATCCGAACTTTGAATAAATCCATATGACTGGATTACCTCATTAAAGCGGATGTTCCAAGATCTAGAAGCTTGCTTCAATCCATAAATGGACCGATTAAGCTTACATACAAGATGCTCTTTGCCTTTAGCAATGAATCCCTCTGGTTGCCACATATAGATGTTCTCCTCAAGACTTCCGTTAAGGAAAGCTGTCTTGACATCCATCTGCCAAATCTCATAATCCATATGAGCAGCTATAGATAAGAGAATCCGGATAGACTTAAGCATAGCTACCGGCGAAAAGGTCTCCTCATAATCAATACCCTCTTTCTGAGTATACCCTTTTGCAACAAGCCTAGCTTTGAAGGTCTCAACCTTCCCGTCTACTCCTCTCTTTCTCTTGTAGATCCACTTGCATCCAATGGCTTTTACACCATCGGGTGGTTCTACTAGCTCCCAGACCTGATTAGAATCAATAGATTCTATCTCTGAATTCATCGCACTTTTGCAAGATACCGCATCTCTATCTTGGAGTGCCTCGTCATATGTCCAGGGATCTGGTTCATGTTCACCAGGGACTAAGTCCGAAGACTCTCCCAAAAACATGAATCTCTCGGGTTGTCTAACAACCCTCCCACTACGACGAGGTTCCACTTCTGTATACTCTATGACACGCGGTGCAATGACTTGTGGTGTCTCCTCTTGTACCGGTGGTACTGAAGTCGGGACTGCCCCTGTTAATTCCTCAAGAACAATCCTACTCGTGGGCTTGTGGTTCATCACATAGTCCTCCTCTAGAAATCTGGCATTCGTACTCACGATCACCTTCTGATCTCTAGGACTATAGAATAAACCACCCTTCGTTCCCTTAGGGTAGCCAACAAACAAGCATACTTCTGTACGAGATTCCAACTTACCAGCATCTCCCTTCAGCACATGTGCTTGACTACCCCAAATCCGAATATGTCTTAGACTAGGCTTTCGCCAATTCCACAACTATGTGGGAGTAGAGGGTACTAACCTAGATGGAACCAAGTTCAGAATTTGTGCTGCTGTTTCCAGAGCAAACCCCCAGAATGAATCAGGTAACTTAGAATAACTCATCATCGATCTGACCATCTCCATAAGAGTCCTATTCCTTTGCTCCGCTACACCATTCTGCTGGGGTGTGCCAGGTGCGGACAATTGGGATTGAATTCCAGCCCCTGATAAGTAACTCCTAAACTCTCCCAAGAGGTACTCGCCACCACGATCAGATCGTAATGTCTTGATACTTTTACCTTGACGGTTCTCCACATTAGCCTTGAATTCTTTGAACCTGTCAAAGCATTCAGACTTGCGGCGCATCAAGTAAATGTATCCATATCTTGAATAATCATCTATAAAAGAGATGAAATATTCAAAACCACCTCTTGCCTGGATAGACATATGACCGCACAAATCAGAATGAACCAATTCTAACACATCTTTGGCTCTATACCCCTTGGCCTTGAAAGGCCTCTTGGTCATTTTACCTTCCAAGCAAGATTCGCAGGTTCGGAGATCCTCCACCACTAATGAACCCAAAGGTCCATCAGCTATCTTGCGGCGCTCTCAATTCCTACAGGGTGGGTTTGGACTGTGCCCAGGGCGGGTTTTATCAGGGCAATTTGCCTTGCAGAGTGGCTTGAGCAGCCGGTCCTGGCAGGGTGGTCGGTTTCCACCAGGGTGGTTTTAAAAGGCAGGTTCTGTAAGGGTGGTTAGCCATCTCCTCTTCAGGGCAGTTTTATGTTCCTCAGGGTGGTTTTGGCAGACCAATTTTGGTCCCTGTCTAGGGCATTTTCAGAAAAAAAAAAAAAAACTCAGGTGAATAGGCCCACCCGAATGGCCTATCTAGTCTGTAGCAAACGGCAGCGGTAAAGACATGTTAAATCCGTTTATAGTTGAGGCTTGACCAATAAGCCTAGTAGAGGTGAATAGGCCCATCCGAATGTTAGTAATATATGAGAGATGTCCTAAGGCAATCGCCTTATGTATGAACCATTTATATGATAAATGAAGATTCACTATTTGAGTATACATGTTTTATGTTTTTGATTGGATCTTAAACTCATTTACTGAATGTCCACGATACGATTCACAGCATGAGAGAATTTGTGATTGGATCACAACTAGTGAGTATCTCTACATGTGTAATTGTGATGTATCGGAATTATCCCTAGTCGATGAATTGATGGATTTGGACACCATCAATTACAGCCGAGACTAGCACGAGGTATACTCCTTGGTGTATCCAAGCAGCTGATTCTCACTGGCTGGAGACATTGTGATGTCCGGAGTTAATCGTGGATGCTAGTTATGGTAACTAGTTCATTGGAGTGACCAGCCGTAAGACTTCATATGGTTCTCTACATATATAGATATGTCAATGAAGTTCTTACTGTGGCTTAAGTGCGATGTTCCTTTGACTTGCGGTATTCAAGTCATCTTGATCATGGAGACTTATGCTTTGACATCTTAAGCAAACATCTCTAAGGAGATGTGGACCCGGGATGATTGGGTATAAGTCGAAGTGATCAAGGTGTTTGAATAGCCTATAAAGGATTCACCACTCCTTGCGAGGAGATGTATACCCATGGCCTCTCGTCGGATTGTTACTAAAGTCTTTGGCCAAAGCATTACATGTTTAGAGTAAAGTACTCTTCGATACATGTGGAGTAACTAGAATCCGTATGACGAGGAAATGATACTTGGGCTAGGTATGACGTAGTCAGCCTAGTGGGGACTGACACAATAGACCATGTCCTGAACCAAGTGGGTATAAGATGAGTGAAGGGAATGGGGCACGATTCATTCGAGCTACTGAAGGGTTTCAGAAATAGTTCTGGATCAACCGTTGATCTTTTCGGTTAATTGGAGATCATGATGTACTACTAGGTGCCACTCATGATCGTTCTATAATTAATGGTTAATTATAGACGGCCAACATAAATCGAGAACCTATTTGGTCACACGCACAACGAGTGTAATCCAAAGGATTTAAAACGAGCTTGAGAATGGGATTCTCAGACCGAGAGAAACTATGTTTGGTTGGACCAAACATAAAGCGAGCATGAAATTGTTTCAGTCGCAATGGAAGCGTGGATGGGCCGTGTCTTATGAAGACATAATGGATGGACCAAAATGGTTTGGTTCTAATCCAATGGATGAGAATAAACCAAAGGGTTTGGTTTATATTAAACGAATGAACCAAAGGTTGGTTCGGTTCGTTTTAACTTAAAATAAACCATCATGGTTTGGTTTATTTTGACTTATCCTACTGGAGCGGGTTAACGGGCTTTATGGATATGATCCATTAACCATTAAGAGAATTAGTTCTCTATAAAATAGGGCTTAAACCCTAACCCAAACCCTAATGAAGTTGTTGCCGCCCACCCTTGTTGGTGAATTCGGCGCCCAACCCTAAGTGCTGCCTCCCAGCTTTTGTGCTGTCGTCCAAGTCCTTGCCGGCGACCAAGCTACAGCCGGTGAACCCTCCGGCGATCCTCCAGTGATCCCCTATAGGTTTGGCATCAAGGTGAGGCTTTTCTTTCCTTGGTTGGCCGGCGCCTATATCCTCCACCAAGCTGTCCAGTTTTCTGGACAGCTTCTCCTCCTCTCGTCGGAGCGTCGTTTGGACGACGGTTAGTGCTCCGACAGCGGCTAACTTACCGGGGATTTGATCTCCGGTAATCCTCTGAGGTGGAGGATGAAGGATTCGTCAAACGGTTGACGAATACCTCTCCGGAGAAGCGAGTTTTGAGAACTCATTTTAGGATCCGAATTTGGATTCGGATCGTGATCATCTCTCGATCACGTCGTCTTCAACACGAGGCTAGTAACCCGTACGAAGACGAAGCTCGTGACTTAGCGAAGTCATCCCGAGGAGCTCGGCGTGGATACGGATAGAGACGATTCTTACGAGGATCGTTCCGGTTGATGTCGTTCCCGCTACACGTCATACGAAAGGTATAACGTAGATAATTTTCTTTATTGCAAATTTTAATTTATGGTTATGTCTACACTTGTTGTAATAGCATGCGTGTGTTGTGTGTGTTGTAATAAATATAGATTTATTATTTTTAATTGCTTCCGCTGTGCTCATGTTTATGAAACATGATCGAACACACACACGCCGCGGTGCCGGAAACCCAACAGTGGTATCAGAGCCCAGGTTGTGTTTCGACATAATCGTAAAATGGTTTTGCGATAGTCATAATGTGTTTCTGGAAATTTTCTAAATTTTGGAAATTTAGAAGTATTTATGGAAATTTTTCAATTTTGGAAAGTCTAGAAGTATTTATGGAAATCTTCCACTTTTGGAAAGTTGGAAGTATTTATGGAAATTGATATTTTCCATAAATAAAATATTTGATTAGATTCTGGAAATTTGTTTCCTAATTTAATCATGATTTGATTTGGGAAATCAAATCTTAAAATATTTTATTTCCATAAGTAGTTTTAAAGATTTAGGAAATTGGTTTCCTAAATAGATTTTCCTTAATCAAATAATTCCATGAATAAAATATGTGATTAGATTTGAAATTTTTTTTCCTAATTTAATTATGATTTGATTTGGAGAATCAAATCTTAAACATATTTTATTTCCATAAATAGTTATGACAAATAAGGAAATTATGTACATGACATAATTGTATGCCATGTAATTGCATTAGATGCATAACATTATGTCATGCGTGTCGTGACATGTAGATGTATGTCATGTATGTCATACCATGTAGATAATAGTTATTTGCATGCAAAGAGGATGAGACATAAAACCCTAACTCAATATTAAAGCCTACACCTTCCATTAATATGGTTAGAACCAGAGTTCTGTTTCTTGTTTGGGTTGTTGGACTCACTCCAAGCCCGGCTCGAACCTGAACATGTTCAAATCATTGGAATAGTTTAACTCTAATATGGTAAGAGTCAGAGGTCAATCGTTAGTTTGGGTTGTTGGACTCACTCCAAGCCTGGCTAATTGGTTGAATGCGCTCTAACCATATTAAAACTATTTCGCGATTAATGGGTCGGTTTTAACTTGGAGCATCGATTTGTTGGACTCACTCCAAGGTCGATGTGAAGAGAGGTGAAGTTGGGTGCTATGCATATGATGCATACTTGTTAATGTGTTAACAACCCAATGTATGTGTAAACATTCAATTAGCTGATAGCACATTGTGATAGTTACATATACATGATATGTAATCGGTATACTTGATACCCACCATCATAGCTAAGAATGGCTTGTTGGACTCACTCCAAGGTTGTTCTTATCTATGATGGATATCAGCCCATTCGGAGATGGACCTACAATCTCCCGAAGTGATTTTGGGGTTTTTGAAATTCGAAAAATGAATGGGATTTATAAATGTATATTGATGCATTTTTAAAATCATCTTTCTCATATATGCTCGTTTTGTATTTCTAAGTTAATATATTGATCATGATGTGTTTGAATTTGCGTTCCATTTTGGATTCAAATAAATTGACTGGGCCGAGCTTCATGGACTAGCTTAGAAGCTTGAGAATTGTTCTCAAGGTTGAAAAGCTTGCAAATGTCCTCGAAGCGCCTCTTCCCGCCCGTCATAGTGATGATGCAACTCTGGACCAATTGTTGGCCTATCAGAAACATGTGAGTGATTCTGAACAAATGAGTTGCATCATGCTAGCCACGATGGAACCCAAGCTACGAAAGCAGCATGAGCATATGGATGCTCATATCGTAGTCCTTCATCTTTGTGAGTTGGTTGATGAGCAAGTGAGATTGAAGGTTCAAGTCTCAAAGCTCCTCTTCACCTCCGAGATGCTAGGAGGTTCATCTGTGGTCGCTCAATATCTTTGAAGACCGTGGAGTCTTCGAGAAGCATGAGAGGGGGCCAGTCTTGTTAGTTGATTCCTCGAAGAAAGGTTCTAAGAGGAAGTCAAAGGAACAGCAGAAGGGAAAGAAGAGAAAGGCTAAGAAGGTAGAACTAGCACAAAAGGAAACTTGCCATCATTATGGCAAGGAGAGCCATTTGTGAAGAAAGTGCAAGATTTATCTTGAGTTCGTGAAGAAGGATAAGGCATCGGATGCCCCATCTTCTTCAGAAATCTTCTTTATTGATTGTCATTCTATTTCCTCAGACACTTGGGTATTTGATACTGGGTGTGGCTCACATATATGTAATGACATACATGGGCTAAGGAATAGAAGAAGACTCGTCAAGGGGGAGAGTCAAATTTACGTGTTGGGAATGGAGCAACGGTTGCTGCACTCGCCATCGGAACGTATTTGTTTGAACTCCCTGTAAAACTTGTCTTAGAACTGGACAATTGCTTGTATGTTCCTTCGTTGATAAAGAACAACATTTCTATTTCTTGTCTAAATAGAAATGGGTTCCATTTGACTTTTAGTAACAATTGTTGTTACATAACTTTGAATGGGGTTCTTTATGGGACTGGAACTTTAAGCAATGGTGTAGATACGTTGGACGTATCCAGTGACATTTGCAATATCGAAGCGAGCAACAAGCGTGCTCGAAAGGATAATCAAATAGACTCCTACATGTGGCATTGTCATCTTGGCCATGTAAGTAAGAAACGCATGTCCGAATTACACCGATGTGGAATTCTAGAATTGTTTGAATTGGATTCATACGATACATGCGAATCATGCTTAAAAGGCAAGATGACTAAGTTACCTTTTACGGGAAAAGGTGAACGAGTGGGAGAGTTGCTAGGCCTAATACATAGTGATGTATATGGACCTATGTCAACTCAATCTTTAGGAGGCTATAGCTACTTCATTACCTTCACCGATGATCACTCACGGTTTGGGTATGTGTTCTTGATGAAACACAAGTATGAAGCCTTTGAAAGGTTCAAAGAATTCAGAAATGAAGTAGAGAAACAACATGACAAAAGTATTAAAATACTTCGATCGGATCGAGGTGGTGAATACTTAAGTCAAGAGTTTCTTGATTATCTAAGAGACAATGGCATATTGTCTCAATGGACTCCGCCCTATACACCACAGCATAATGGTGTATCCGAGAGGCGTAACCGGACCTTGTTGGACATGGTCAGGTCAATGATGAATCATGCGACTCTTCCCAAGTCCTTTTGGGGTTATGCACTTCAGACAGCTGTTTACTTGTTAAACAGAATGCCTACCAAGGTAGTCTCAACTACTCCATATGAGATATGGAATAGTAAGAAACCTCAAGTATCTTACTTGAAGATATGGGGTTGTCCTGCTTATGTGAAGCGGACTGTATCAGACAAATTGGATGCTAAGTCTGATAAATGTCTATTTATTGGATACCCTAAGGAAACAAGGGGTTACCAATTCTATCATCCTGTGGAACAAAAGGTGTTTGTTTCAAGGCATGTTGTGTTTCTAGAGAAAGAGTTTCTCTTGCAAGAAAAGCAGGAGTGTCGCCGAGCTTGAGGAGGCTCGAGAGACTCAAATAGACATTGATGAGATACAGGTGAAACAACGGTAGGCAACTCATAGTGATGAGCAATCTGGACCTATTGTAACACCACATCTTCAGATCCGGTAGAACACGCAACATTCCCGAGAGATATGGATTTTCGTAAGTGAATCGAACGACGTGTTACTCATTGATGATGAGGAGCCTACCAGCTTATGAAGAAGTCTTGACAAGTTCGAAGGGATAAGTGGCTTGATGCCATGAAGTCGGAAATGGATTCCATGTATGAAAACCAAGTTTGGAACTTGGTTGACCCACCTGAAGGCATAAAGCCTATAGGGTGCAAGTGGGTTTTCAAGAAGAAAACCGACATGGATGGTAATGTGATTACCTATAAGGCTAGATTGGTGGCGAAGGATATCGCCAAAAACAAGGTGTTGATTATGACGAAACCTATTCGCTGTAGCTATGCTTAAATCCATTCGGATGCTCCTGGCCATAGCGGCTCATTATGATTATGAGATATGGCAGATGGATGTGAAAACAGCTTTCCTTAATGGAAACCTGCTCGAGGACGTGTATATGATACAGCCTGAGGGTTTCACATCGGTTGATAAAACCAAAGTATGCAAATTGCGACGATCCATTTATGGATTGAAGCAAGCATCCAGGAGCTGGAATATCCGTTTTGATGAGACGATCAAAAAGTTTGATTTCTCACAAAATCCAGACGAACCTTGTGTGTACAAGAAGGTTAGTGGGAGTGCAGTCGTGTTCCTAGTATTGTATGTCGATGATATATTACTTATAGGAAACGATGTGTCAATCTTACAGTCAGTTAAGGTTTGGTTATCCAAGACATTCTCCATGAAAGACCTGGGAGAAGCAACCTACATCCTTGGGATTAAGATCTATAGAGATAGATCGAAACGGTTGCTTGGTCTTTCGCAGTCTACATATATAGACCGAGTGCTAAAGAGGTTTAGCATGTCGGAATCCAAGAAAGGTTATATGCCCATCAGGCATGGGGTACACCTTTCGAAGTCTATGTGTCCGCGCACAGAAGACGAGAGGATTTGCATGAGTAAGATTCCCTATGCATCCGCAATAGGATCTATCATGTATGCTATGTTATGTACGAGGCCCGATGTATCGTGACGCCCGAGTGTCACGAGCAGATACCAATCCGATCCAGAATGGATCATTCATTGGGCGCATAAGACGATCCTAAGTACTTGAGAAGAACTAAGGATGTGTTCCTAATATATGGAGAAGGGTACATGGTGATACGTGGGTATACGGATGCGGATCCGCATGACAAGGATGATTCCATGTCTTAGTCTGGGTATGTATTCACCTAGAATGGAGGCGCAATATGTTGGAAAGGTTCCAAGCTTGACACTATAGCGGATTCTGCCACTAAGGCAGAATACGTTGCAGCTTTGGAAGCAGCAAAGGAAGCGGTTTGGATCAAGTAGTTCATCTATGAACTTGATGTGGTCTCATCAATGATCCAAACATGTGCTTCGCCGCTATCATCTTATCAGAGAGATCATCAGTAGGAACGAAATACAAATCGAGAAAATTCCCACTGAAAGGAACTTAGCGGATCCTTTGACTAAAGCATTACCTCAAAGTAAGTTTGAGGGTCATGTTAGAGCTTATGGTATTGGATACCGTAGCGATTGGCATTAGGCCAAGTGGGAGTCTGTTAGTAATATATGAGAGATGTCCTAAGGCAATCGCCTTATGTATGAACCATTTATATGATAAATGAAGATTCACTATTTGAGTATACATGTTTTATGTATTTGATTGGATCTTAAACTCATTTACTGAATGTCCACGATACGATTCACAGCATGAGAGAATTTATGATTGGATCACAACTAGTGAGTATCTCTACATGTGTAATTGTGATGTATCGGAATTATCCCTAGTCGATGAATTGATGGATTTGGACACCATCAATTCTGTCGAGACTAGCACGAGGTATACTCCTTGGTGTATCCAAGCAGCTGATTCTCACTGGCTGGAGACATTGTGATGTCCGGAGTTAATCGTGGATGCTAGTTATGGTAACTAGTTCATTGGAGTGACCAGCCGTAAGACTTCATATGGTTCTCTGCATATATAGATATGTCAATGAAGTTCTTACTGTGGCTTAAGTGCGATGTTCCTTTGACTTGCGGTATTCAAGTCATCTTGATCATGGAGACTTATGCTTTGACATCTTAAGCAAACATCTCTAAGGAGATGTGGACCCGGATGATTGGGTATAAGTCGAGTGATCGAAGGTGTTTGAATAGCCTATAAAGGATTCACCACTCCTTGCGAGGAGATGTATACCCATGGCCTCTCGTCGGATTGTTACTAAAGTCTTTGGCCAAAGCATTACATGTTTAGAGTAAGGTACTCTTCGATACATGTGGAGTAACTAGAATCCGTAGGACGAGGAAATGATACTTGGGCTAGGTATGACGTAGTCAGCCTAGTGGGGACTGACACAATAGACCATGTCCTGAACCAAGTGGGTATAAGATGAGTGAAGGGAATGGGGCACGATTCATTCGAGCTACTGAAGGGTTTCAGAAATAGTTCTGGATCAACCGTTGATCTTTTCGTTTAATTGGGGATCATGATGTACTACTAGGTGCCACTCATGATCGTTATATAATTAATGGTTAATTATAGACGGCCAACATAAACCGAGAACCTATTTGGTCACACGCACCACGAGTGTAATCCAAAGGATTTAAAACGAGCTTGAGAATGGGATTCTCAGACCGAGAGAAACTATGTTTGGTTGGACCAAACATAAAGCGAGCATGAAATTGTTTCAGTCGCAATGGAAGCGTGGATGGGCCGTGTCTTATGAAGACATAATGGATTGACAAAAATGGTTTGGTTCTAATCCAATGGATGAGAATAAACCAAAGGGTTTGGTTTATATTAAACGAATGAACCAAAGGTTGGTTCGGTTCGTTTTAACTTAAAATAAACCATCATGGTTTGGTTTATTTTAACTTATCCTACTGGAGCGGGTTAACGGGCTTTATGGATATGATCCATTAACCATTAAGAGAATTAGTTCTCTATAAAATAGGGCTTAAACCCTAACCCAAACCCTAATGAAGTTGTTGCCGCCCACCCTTGTTGGTGAATTCGGCGCCCAACCCTAAGTGCTGCCGCCCAGCTTTTGTGCCGTCGTACAAGTCCTTTCCGGCGACCAAGCTACAGCCGGTGAACCCTCCGGCGATCCTCCGGTGATCCCCTATAGGTTTGGCATCAAGGTGAGGCTTTTCTTTCCTTGGTTGGCCGGCGCCTATATCCTCCACCAAGCTGTCCAGTTTTCTGGACAGCATCTCCTCCTCTCGTCGGAGCGTCGTTTGGACGACGGTTAGTGCTCCGACAGCGGCTAACTTACCGGGGATTTGATCTCCGGTAATCCTCTGAG
The DNA here is from genome assembly GCA_025175895.1 of Wurfbainia villosa. Lineage (NCBI taxonomy): Eukaryota > Viridiplantae > Streptophyta > Magnoliopsida > Zingiberales > Zingiberaceae > Wurfbainia > Wurfbainia villosa. Next base: position 52,212,829 of record CM045998.1, on the reverse strand, counting down.
GTGGAGGATGAAGGATTCGTCAAACGGTTGACGAATACCTCTCCGGAGAAGCGAGTTTTGAGAACTCATTTTAGGATCCGAATTTGGATTCGGATCGTGATCATCTCTCGATCACGTCGTCTTCAACACGAGGCTAGTAACCCATACGAAGACGAAGCTCGTGACTTAGCGAAGTCATCCCGAGGAGCTCGGCGTGGATACGGATAGAGACGATTCTTACGAGGATCGTTCCGGTTGATGTCGTTCCCGCTACACGTAATACGAAAGGTATAACGTAGATAATTTTCTTTATTGCAAATTTTAATTTACGGTTATGTCTACACTTGTTGTAATAGCATGCGTGTGTTGTGTGTGTTGTAATAAATATAGATTTATTATTTTTAATTGCTTCCGCTGTGCTCATGTTTGCGAAACATGATCGAACACACACACGCCGCGGTGCCGGAAACCCAACACCGAATGGCCTATCTAGTCCATAGCAAACGGCTACGGTAAAGACAAGGAAAATCCGTTGATGGTTGGTCACTTACCAAAAGTGATGAACGATGGAGGATTGCCGCATGGGACTAGCGGAAGAGAGACATGGAAGGACGGAAGGACGGTGCGAGGAGGTACACCGGGTGTAAGGGATGCAGAGGGATCGTATGTATGAGTGTGTGTATGAGTGTGAATAAACAATGGCTATCTAAACACGAGACGGTTGGTATGCATGAGAGTTAAGGTAACCATGAGAGCACATGTACACCCTTCTGGAGGCACCTCAGATCTGACACATCGTCAGACATGACATGAGTGTGCAACCCAGGTTTTTGTATGATCGTGCTTTACTTGATGATATATATTTACATTTCATCAAAAAAAAAAAGGTCCATCAACTATCAACCTTTGAATTCTACTTAGGTTAATATGACCAAGCCTTAGATGCCAAAGATATGTTTGGTTTATCTGCGAAGGTTCTTTTCTCTTATTAGATTTAGAAGATGAGTTATTTACTTCTATATGCATCGTGGGAGTTTTCGGTTCAAGAGTATATAAATTGCCAACCAATGTACCATAACAGATAATCTCCTTATTCCTTTTTATAACCACTTTGTCATTAAAAGAAACAGAATATCCATCCATAAACAATTTAGAAACTGAAATTAAATTCTTTCTAAAAGTAGGTAGATAAAGACAATTTCTCAAAACCAAAACTTTATTCCTATCAAAAGATAAATAAACGTCTCTCACTGCAATAGCCGCCACCTTTGAAGCATTTCCCATGAAGACGGTAATCTCTCCCTCAGCTAGTCGTCGGGTTTCCTGGAACCCCTGCAAGGTATTGCAGACATGATCAGTGGCTCCTGTATCTACACACCATGCACTGGTAGATAACACCGCTAAACATGTTTCAACAACTAAACAAGAAGATATACCTTTGTTCTTTCGGCAAGGACAGTCCGCCTTCCAATGTCCAATCTGCTTGCAAGTGAAGCACTTGCCTTTCGGCTTCTTCACTCCTGCCTGAGGTCCCACTGCCACTTTCTTCGCTCCACCTTGCTTCTTCTTCTTCTTACCTTTCGGTTTAGAGGAAGAAACCTTCTGAGCGACCATGGCTTGAGCACTTTGACTAAAAAGCCCTCCGCCACCGAGTTCTCGAAGCTCCGCCAACGAATACAACCTCTTGTTCATGTTGTAGTTGAGGCTGAATCGCCAAAACTTCTAGGTAGAGATCGGAGAATGATATCGACTGGGTTTCATCGATCTCAGCCCGAGGACTTCCATCTCATTAAGATGAGCCATCATCTTGAGAACATGATCCCTAACGGGTGGTCCCTCGATCATGGTGGTCGTCATCAAGTTTCTCATTGCCTCCTGCCTAGCCGCCCTACTCTGATGTCCGAAAAGTTCCTTGAGATTGAACATCATGTCATAAGCTGTGGCTATGGCTCGATGATGTTGCAAAAGACATTTGACATAGATGCCAAAATGTAACACCGCCATCTCATCCGCCTTGACCCATTTCTTATAACGCTTCTTTCTCCTTTTCATCGTAGTCATGAGGGCTTAGGAGGATGCAGACCTCAAGAGTACAAATTTGTACTCCTCCGCAGTTAAGACAATATCCAGATTTCTTTTCCAATGAATGTAGTTTGGTCCAGTAAGCTCATTTTCTTTTAAAATCACAGCAAGTGGGTTGAAAGCCATTTGAAAATCCTAAAAATCACAATGATCAAAATATTAGATTTCAAATATTATTGATTCCTCAAAAATAATAAAATTCTGAAATCAACCAACACCTCAAAACACCGAGAATATCGCATGCCACGATACTGTGGACGTATACGAATTCTACATTTGTAAGAGGAGGTTTTACCCATTAATTTTATTATCTTGTTAACCTTACTTTTTGACAAATAAAATTAATAGTTGGTTCCTCTTTGGCCCTACAAATAAAAGCAGTTACTCCGATGGGGAGGATACTTTTTATTTGCATCTAAGTGTGCACCATTACACGATACTAAGGGAATTATTTCGGATTATGTGCCTTACCGATGGGGAAGTACACACGCTCCTTAATAATTTCCTATAACCATTATTTGACCTAGTGATCCGCAAACAAACCCATCCGATGGGGAGGAAGACACTCAGAGCCAACGCGCAAGTTTGTTGTATCACACGTCAAATTGTAATGGAGGCCGCGAGAATTAATTAAAATATCCCTCTCCCACTTAGTAAATTGCAATTGAGGAATTTTAAAGCATACACAACATGCATATAAAACAAATCATCAATAAATATGGAAAAAATAGAATTTTTCCAACTATTATGGCATTGTCCTCTAATACGCATCCCGTCGTGTCGCCACCTCGTCCGCTCCATCTTTTCCCGTGCGCAAGTCACCAAAGATATCCGAGCCGAGATAAATCATTTTAATTTACATCCATCGATCCTATACTCCACGAAGGAGTGTACAAATAATCTAGATCGAAAGTAAACTAAAATGAGTGGCTAAACAATGCCGTATTTAATTACAAAAATTAAATATTAATCAAGCCTCGTCAACATCGAGGATTCAAATAATAAATATTTACACACATCCAATCACATACACACATATGGCCATAATAGTCGGATCTTATGCCTGCAACCAAAGAGTTAAACTACACATATCCTACTATTATCCGGCACATATAATATATGAATAAGTGCATAAAAATTAACCGAATCCTAAACACACAAAACTGGAAACCGTGGCACTGATACCACTTGTTGGGAGTTGCTTCGGAGGCTCATTGGCTCCCATGTCCCCGGATTAAAATTTTCACTAATGAAAGAATTAATCTGGATGGGATGAGTTTCCTTAGCACAACCTATTCATCGTCGTGCTAACAACTTGAGTGGTCGCATGAACAAACTAGTTGTTCAAGCAAGACAACTCTTCTAGTTGATTAGCCGCGGAAGAGACGACGTACGGATCGCCGGTTTTTGTGTTTATCATCGGGGTCCATGATTATACAATATATATACATATGCACACATGTATAATCAACACTAAAAGGAACATGCTCAGATCTGAAAATAAAGTTATAAAACTTTATACCTTACGATCTTCTACCGTATGTCCTATCCTTCTCGTGGACGATGTGTGGACGAAGATCCTCCACGAGTAGAAGCCTTCTAGATCGCGTTCTTCCCTTCCTTGTCTGCTGCGAACAAAGAGGAGAACCAAAAAATACCTATCCTTTCTAGAACCGGCCACCAAATTAGAGAATTTGATGCAACTTCTGGCCAAGGAACAAGTGGATTAGGCGCCGGCCACCAATGGAAGGAGAACTGCCGGCCACTTTGGAGAGTATGGAGGAGTGAACGCCGGCCACCAATGGAAGGAAAACCGCCAGCTAAGGAATAAGAGAGAGGCTTAGAGGTTGGGCGCCGGCCAAGTCTTGATGGAGGAAGATTGGCGCCGGCAACAAGGAGAAGAAAGATGGTTGCCGCCCAAGCTTTTGCTCCAAACCCTAGCCGCCCACTTTTTGAAGAGCCAAACCCTAACTCCAATTCAATTATTCTTGCCGCCCAAGCTTAAGCCTTCTATTTATAGAATTGGGCTTAAGCCTCCTTTAATCTCCACCGTCGGATCTAGGGATTTAATCTCCACCGTCGGATTTAGGGTTTTATCCTAACCATTGGATCTAGGGTTTCATCCCAACCGTCGAATCTAGGATTTCATCCCAACCATCAGATCTACAGTTTCATCCCATCCGTCGGATCTAGGGTTTTATCCCAACCGTCGGATCTAGGGATTTAATCCCAACCGTCGATTCTAGTGTTTCATCCTAACTATCGGATCTAGGGATTTAATCCCAACCGTTGGTTCTACGGTTTCATCCTAACCATCGGATCTAGGGATTTAATCCCAACCGTTGGTTCTAGGTTTTGTTTTACATTCTTGGATCTAGACTTCACAAGGATTATATTAGGCTACGATAGGGACCATAAGGAGGAGTTGGATCTTGGCCACCCGATGGATCGGAACCACACAAACTTGATCCATCAATGATGTTCCATTCCACTAGAGGATCATCATTGAACTACCTCACCAACCCCCATAAATAAATATGGGTTCCATATATTATTTGTACATTCATCTCCCCGTGTTTAAGATATCGAATGTCCGTCAATTAATTGATTTAATGACCATCAATTAATTAACATCTAATTCCTCGAGTAGTACCACTCAACCTTATCATCATGTTGACTAAGTCAACCAGCTGGGTTTACATGATGAACCTTATGAGCTCCTCAAGGGGACATCATCAACCTAATATATAGGACACGGTTTCCTCCTATAATCAACGACACACCATGTAAATAATATCATTTCACAACTTACCGGGCATATTGATTTAATCCATCTAAATCTCACCCTCTGGTAAATCAAAGAAATAAATACTAAGTACATGTGCCCGTTATTATATCGGGATTAAGAGCATGTACAACAAAATATCCAAGGTCCGATTCAATTATGTAGTCAGTACTAAATTGAATCACCTCTATGTCGGTCCTGCTCAATATACCTAAGTGTACTAGTGTAACTTTATGTTCAAGACAAAACAATACCAAGCTACACTACAACCATACCAATGGTTTGTCCAAAACCATCTTGGTCATGAGCCTCTACTTATATTTTACAAGAGACTGATAACATGATCTTTTGTGCCACACCAAGCACCATGTTATCTACAATGTAAAATATTAGACAATATGCACACATATATAATAAATATATAAAGTGTAAATAATGATCATGTGATTCTTATTCCAAAATAAAATGTTCATACAAAAATAGCTAGGCTTTCAGTATACATTCCAACAGATACTTTCTCATGGCGAGTTATTCAGTACATTCTCCAATGCATACCCATGTGTCAACTTGATATCTCATATCCATGACTTGTGAGATCAAGCCATTGAATTGACCTACTTGCTAGTCTCTACGCATTAATATTGTCCTTAAATGTTAATACTTGACTAGAAATGATTAAGGGTAGTATTCTTTATATCATCTCATTATCGATTCAACCAATCGATTGATATAGATAAGAACCTTCTACTCAAGGACGTTATTATACTTAGTTATTTGACACCAATACAAGTTAATATAATAACCATGCCTTTATAAATAGGAATACGATACAATAAAGTCCATACAATAATCATCACATGATTAGCTCTAGGGCTTTCACTAACAATCTCCCACAAGCACTAGTGCCAATCGCCATAGTATCTAATACTCAATAACCTAGTGTGACCATCATGCTTTTTCTGTGCCAAAGCCTTGGTCAAGGGATCTGCAATGTTAGCCTCTGTGGGTACTCTGCAAATCTTCACATCTCCTCTATCGATAATCTCTCGAATGAGATGGAAGCACCGTAGTATGTGTTTGGCCTGCAGGTGTGAGCGAGGTTTCTTAGCCCGCGCAATCGCTCCATTGTTGTCACAATAGAGCTCTATAGGATCTGCTATGCTAGGAACCACCCCAAGCTCAGTAATGAACTTGCGGATCCAAACTGTCTCCTTTGCTGCCTCTAATGCAGCGATATACTCGATCTCTATTGTAGAATCAGCAACTGTGTCCTGCTTCGAACTCTTCCAGCTCACAGCGCCACCATTCAAGCAAAACACAAACCCTGACTGTGATCTATAATCATCCTGGTCAATTTTGAAGTTGGCATCGCTGTAACCCTTTATAGCTAGCTCCTCATTGCCTCCAAATATCAAGAAATATTCTTTAGTCCTTCTCAAGTACTTAAGAATATTCTTGACTGTTATCCAGTGATGCTCACCTAGATCTGACTAGTATCTACTCGTCATGCTCAAAGCATACGAGACATCAGGACGAGTATACAGCATGGTATACATGATAGATCCTATAGCAGATGCATAAGGAATCTTATCCATGCGGTCTCTCTCCTCTCTAGAAGAGGGACTTTAAGTCTTCGAAAGACTCACACCAAGTGACATCAGTAGAAGTCCCTTCTTGAAATTCTGCATGGCAAACCATAGTAATACCGTGTCAATATATGTACTCAGACTTAGGCCAAGCAATCTCTTAGATCTATCTCTATAGATCATGATGCCTAGAATACAGGCTGCTTTACCTAAGTCCTTCATTGAGAAGCACATCCCAAGCTAAGTCTTCACAGATTATAGAGAAGGGATGTCATTCCCAATGAGTAGTATGTCATCCACATAAAATACAGGGAAGAGAACTGTGTTCCCATTAACCCTCTTTTAGACACAGGGTTCATCTTCATTTTTGATGAAACCAAACTATTTGATCGCATCATCGAATCAAAGATTCCAGCTCCGAGAAGCTTGCTTCAGCCCATAAATGGACCTTTGCAGCTTGCATACTTTCCCAGTATGTTGTGGATCCACAAAACCCTGAGGCTGTGTCATGTACACATCCTCGAGCAAGTTTCCATTCAGAAATATGGTTTTGACATCCATCTGCCAGATCTCATAATCGTGGTATGCTACAATAGCAAGCATGATCCGAATGGACTTAAACATCGCCAATGGAGAAAAGGTTTCATCATAGTCAATACCATGAATTTGCTTGAAACCTTTTTCCACCAATCAGCCCTTATAGGTATGCGTATGTCCATCCATGTCAGTCTTTCTCTTAAAGACCCACTTACACCAAATGGGTTTGACGCCTTCAGGTGGAAGAACTATAATCCATACTTGGTTGGTGTACATAGATTCCATCTTGGATCTCATGGCCTCTCGCCATTTCTTAGAATCTGGGCTCATCACAGCTTCTTGATAGGAGGTAGACTCATTCTCATTGAGCATAACGTCATCATGGTCAGAAAAGAGAAATGAGTATCTCTCAGGCTGATGACGTACCCTATAAGACCTGCGAAGAGGTAGGTCTACTCGAATAGGTTGTTGTTCCACAACTCTTTGTGCAACAATCTCATCACCCACAACACTTTGTGGTTCCTGTTCAACCTCCATCAAGGCCTCACTGCTATGATCCTTATCTTGAATTTCTTCAAGATTGAACGTACTCCCACTAGTTTTTCTAGAAACAAAATCCCTTACTTGAAATACCCTAGTCTTTGCCACAAACACATTGTGCTGACTGGGAATGTAGAAGTAATATCCCTTCGTTACCTTGGGATAACCAACAAAATAGCACTAATCGGATTTGGGTCCCAGTTTGTCTGAGACTTGACGTCGAACGTAAGCCACACAACCCCAAATCCTCATGAAAGACATCTTGGAATTTCTCCCTGTCCATATCGTGTATGGTATCTTTATCACAACCTTGGATGGTCTTGGGTTTCCGGCACCGCGGCGTGTGTGTGTTCGATCACGTTTCGTAAACATGAACACAGCGGAAGCAATAAAAATAATAAATCTACATTTATTACAACACACACAACACACGCATGCATATTACAACAAGTGTAGACATAACCATAAATTTAAATTTGCAATAAAAGGAAATTTATCTATGTTATACCTTTCGTATGACGTGTAGCGGGAACGGCATCAACCGGAACGATCCTCGCTAGAATCGTCTCTATCCGTATCCACGCTGAGTTCCTCGGGATGACTTCGCTAAGCCATGAGCTTCGTCATCGTACGGGTTACTAGCCTCGTGTTGAAGACGACGTGATCGAGAGATGATCACGATCCGAATCCAAATTCGGATCCTAATACGAGTTCTCAAAACTCGCTTCTCCGGAGAGGTATTCGTCAACCAATTGACGAATCCTTCGTCCTCCACCTCAGAGGATTTCCGGAGATTGAATCCCCGGTAAGTTATCCGCTGTCGGAGCTCTAACCGTCGTCCAAACGACGCTCCGACGAGAGGAGAAGAAGCTGTCCAGAAAACTGGACAGCTTGGAGGAGGAGTAGGCGCCGGCCAAAACAAGGAAGCCAAGTGCTCACCTTTTCACCGAGGCCTAGGAAGATCACCGGAGGGTCGCCGGAGGATCACCGGCTGAAGCTTGGACGCCGACAAAGAGCTGGACGGCGGCTCAAGGGTTGGGCGGCAATGGAGTTGACGCCAACAAGAGGAAGAGGGGTTGGGCGGCCAAGCTAGGGTTTTGGATTAGGGCTAAATTATCCATTAAGCCCTCTTTTATAGAGAACTAATTCTCTTAATGGTTATTGGATCATAACCATTAGGTCCGTTAACCCGCTCCATTAAGATAAGTTAAAATAAACCAAACCATGATGGTTTATTTTAAGTTAAAACGAACCGAACCAACTTTTGGTTCATTCGTTTAAAATAAACCAAACCCTTTGGTTTATTCTCCTCCATTGGATTAGAACCAAACCATTTTGGTTTATCCATTATGTCTTCATAAGACTCGGCCCATCCACGCTTCCATTGCGACTGAAATGATTTCATGCTCGCTTTATGTTTGGTCCAACCAAACCTAGTTTCTCTCGGTCTGAGAATCCCATTCTCAAGCTCGTTTTAAATCCTTTGGATTACGCTAGCGTGTGACCAAATAGGTTCTCGGTTTATGTTGGCCGTCTATAATTAACCATTAATTATAGAACGATCATGAGTGGCACCTAGTAGTACATCATGATCCCCAATTAACCGAAAAGATCAACGGTTGATCCAGAACTATTTCTGAAACCCTTCAGCAGCTCGAATGATTCATGCCCCATTCCCTTCACTCATCTTATACCCACTTGGTTCAGGACATGGTCTATTGTGTCAGTCCCCACTAGGCTGACTACGTCACACCTAGCCCAAGTATCATTTTCTCATCCTACGGATTCTAGTTACTCCACATGTATCGAAGAGTACCTTACTCTAAACATGTAATGCTTTGGCCAAAGACTTTAGTAACAATCCGACGAGAGGCCATGGGTATACATCTCCTCGCAAGGAGTGGTGAATCCTTTATAGGCTATTCAAACACCTTCGATTACTTCAACTTATACCCAATCATCCCGGGTCCACATCTCCTTAGAGATGTTTGCTTAAGATGTCAAAGCATAAGTCTCCATGATCAAGATGACTTGAATACCGCAAGTCAAAGGAACATCGCACTTAAGCCACAGTAAGAACTTCATTGACATATCTATATATGCAGAGAACCATATGAAGTCTTACTACTTGTCACTCCAATGAACTAGTTACCATAACTAGCATCCACGATTAACTCCGGACATCACAATGTCTCCAGCCAGTGAGAATCAGCTGCTTGGATACACCAAGGAGTATACCTCGTGCTAGTCTCAACAGAATTGATGGTGTCCAAACCCATCAATTCATCGACTAGGGATAATTCCGATACATCACAATTACACATGTTGAGATACTCACTAGTTGTGATCCAATCACAAATTCTCTCATGCTGTGAATCGCATCGTGGACATTCAGTAAATGAGTTTAAGATCCAATCATATACATGAAACATGTCTACTCAAATAGTGAATCTTCATTTATCATATAAATGGTTCATACATAAGGCGATTGCCTTAGGACATCTCTCATATATTACTAACAGATGGTACACGGTTAAGTGTGAAGGCTATTGTATCTTGAGCATATCCCAAAATGATATAGGAAGATCTGTGTGACACATCATAGATCGTACCATATCTAATAGGGTACGATTCCTCCTTTCGGATACACCATTCCACTGTGGTGTTCTAGGAGGAGTGGGTTGGGATAGAATCCCACACTCAGCTTGTAATGCCTGCCCTTCCCGTACCTCAGAGGGGAGCGAAGGGCGGCGCTACGCGATCATACATACATGCATATACATACAGCGGAAGCATTTAAAACAATAAAATCCCTTTCTTAGGCTAACTATATTAACCTAATCCACCTAACAGATTAATTATGATGTAACGGTCTTAGAAATTTTCTTAACTAAACATGTACTAAAGAAATTCAAGATTTATATAATAAACGGGAGTGACAACCAAGGCAAAAACATCATTTAAGTCTTAACATTGAACGGTAAAACATGCATAATCTCCCCGAACCATAAACTAAATCTTATCCACCATGCCACTATCACACACATCTTTGCCTCCTGCTGCTCCCTTCAATTATTCCATTCCTTGCCTTGCTCTGTAGTACAAGGGAAAAACGACACTATCAGCACATATGCTGAGTAAGATCCTTTCCTACTCATAAAGGCCATATGACATAAATTACACATAAGATAGTGACATGTTCATTTAACTAACATATAGTCATAGTATGGATGTAACTATTAACATGATCATCAAGATCTTGGTGCAATCAGACCCAAAGGATGTTTTTGGTGATTGACAAGGGTTTAAGTCAAGGTGATAATTATGTTTTATCTTATACGGTTGTTTGAGAGGTATTTTTAGGAAATCTCTTGTAGGTCAAGGACTGGATGCAAGATTGATGAAGACCCGGATGTGGAGTCTTGGCAAGTGAAGACCTGGACGAGGAGTCTTGGCAGTGAAGTCCTGGAGGTGCAGCCTCTTGGCAGTAAAGACCCGGACAGGGAGTCTTGGCAGTGAAGTCCTGGAGGCATGGCCTCTTGCCAGTGATGACCCGGATAGGGAGTCTTGGCATGAAGTCCCGGAGATGATTCCTGGCATGGAAGACCTATGAACAGTATTTCATAGGCATCAGGTAAAGGTGTAGTCGAGGTGACGCCTCGACTGGAACCTACTGCTCTTGTCGAGCAGCAGGTTGACTCATACCAGTCGAGGCGACGCCTCGACTGATGCTTGGTTCAACCAAGGTATAAGAAGGTGTCGATCGCTCGACAAACAACGAGTGTTCTCGACTATATCCCGAGGCGGAGACTCGACTAGAGCTTTGATCCAACTGAACAGACACAAGAGATCGCTGATCGAGCTCGATTGTTCGCTCTTGGAACCAAGGCCTACCAGTCGAGGCGGCGACTCGACTAGAGCTTTGATCCAACCGAACAGACGCAAGGGACTGTCGACTGGGAGCTCGACTGTTGCTCTGTTCAGTTGGAACCAAAGCCTGCCAGTTGAGTCATTGGATCATCGCCTCGACTAGACCTATGTTTTCAACGAAAATAAAACTAATTATGGTCTAAATCTTACCGTTGAAGCCATTAATAAATGCTAATTAATGCTCTAGTCGAGGCACCAGCTGAGGCGACTCGACTGGGCGGGCAGAAAAGGCCTAATCAGGCTCGAGCTATCAAGTATTCTGGGCTTATATATTTCAAAGTTAAGAAGAATAACTAATGAGAATTTTCTGAAGAAAAGACATGGGTGAAAGAGCTTCTTGATTCAAAAAGCCTTCATCATCCCACAGGAGCTTCAACGATTCAGCAAGCAAGGAGCAGTACCATTCTCTCTGAAATCTGTATTTGTTTTACTGCTTCTTCAGTGACTACTGTAAGCTTTCTTGTAAAGTTTCTGATAGACTGTGTAAAAGGGTTTCTCCACCTTCGGTGTATCACTGAGAAGGAGAAGTTTATAGTGGTGGTGTGCATCACTAGAGCCGACGAGGGCTCAATCGTGGAGTAGGGACTTGTGTTCCGAACCACGTAAAATTGGGGTGTTTGCGTTTTTTATTCTTTCTGTATTCATTGTCTTGTTTCCGCTGCGTACTAATCATTGTAGAAAGGTAAAACGAATCGAAAAGATGAGCGTAGCTATTCATTCCCCCCCCCCCTTTCTAGCGACGCCAACGATCCTACAATTGGTATCAGAGCCTGGTGCTCTTCTTCGGATTCACAACCGCAAGAGCAAGTTCAAATGGCGATGCAAGAAGGTTACAGCACAAACATGCCTCCATTCTTTGACGGAACGAACTTCCAGTATTGGTGAAGTCAGATGGAGTACTATCTCATGACTGAGATAGATATATGGTTTTCGGTAACCGAAGGCTTCACGACACCGATGGACGCAGAAGGCAAAGTACTTGAGTCTAGAAGGTGGACTGTTGAACAAAAACGCAAGGCGCAAGCAAATGCTAAGGCCACCGTGACTCTGCAATGTGGTCTAGCGAAGGATCAACTCAACAAAGTGGGTCCGTTCAACAGCACGTAAGATCACTGGAATAAACTGATAGAACTGAACGAAGGGACAAGAGACTCGAGGATAGCAAAGCGAGATCTCTACATGAACCAGCTGCAAAATCTTGCTATGAAAGATGGCGAGACTGTTGGTGAGTTGCATGGAAGGTTCAAGGAAGTATTGAATGGGCTACATTTGGTCGGTCAAAACTTGGAGAACAGAGACATTATCAGGTACGTCCTAAAGTCTTTTCCCCGAAATGCTTTATGGTCATCTATGGTAGATGCCTACAAAGTATCAAGGGATCTGTCTACTATAAAGTTCGATGAATTATTTTGTGAAATGGAATTACATGAGCAAGCTAACAAGGGTCTAAAAGAGAAAGGTATTGCTTTTGTTGCAGGTGAGCAATACAAGGAGAACAAGAAAAAGGAGAAGAAGAAGGAGTCATCTTCATCCTCATCTGAGACTAGTGGTGACAGTGACGACGAGTCCTCATTCAGCGAGGTAGCCAATTTCGTGAGGAGAATGATGAGGAGAAGCAGAAAGTACAATAAGAAGGATGTAAAGAAAATCTTCGCAGACAAGAGGAAAGGTAAGTCATCACATAAATTTAGAGGAAAATTTGATGTGGTGTGTTTTGAGTGTAACAGGAAAGGGTACATCAAGAGTGAATGTCCTGATCTCAACAAGAAAGAGGACAAGTCCAGGAAGAAGAAGGCGTTGAGGGCAACATGGGATGACTCTTCGTCCAGTTCCTCAGAAGATGAAGACAAGGCAAAAGGATCCAAGCATACGACACTAATGGCGTTTGATCACACAGATTCAGATGAGTCTTCACGGAAGGACACATCATCATCATCTGATGATGATGAGGTAACATCTCCTGAACTAGATAAATTGTATGAAATAGTAGCATGCTTAACTAATTCCTTTAGTAGATCAAAAATTAAAGCTAAGATGTTAAAATCAGAATTAGAGGAGCTTAAAACTCAGGATTCTGTTCCTGCAGAAATTAGGATTGAGACTAATGAAATTGAAAAACTTAGGGAAGAAAATAATCTCTTGAGAGCATAAGTTGATGATCTCAAGTGCACACTTGAGAGATTCACAACAAGCTCTCAAACTCTTAACATGATTTTAGATGCCCAAAGGGCAGTTTACAACAGAGCAGAAATAGGCTACAAACCAACAAAAAGGGAATTCAGTTTCATGTCATTAGTCAATACAACTCATGTTGGTAAAGCAAACACAACTAAGGCTTGGATTCCTAAACAGTATGCTGTAAGTGCTAATGGACCCAAAATCTGGCTTCCAAAAGATCTTGTTTTTCGTGTTTGATTAGGTACTGGTCGAGGGGGAGTATCCAATGATGTGGGTCGTAGATAGCGGATGCTCCAAGCACATGACCGGGGACTCCACAAAGTTTGCTACATTTAAAAATAGGAGTAAAGGTACTATTTCTTTTGGTAATAGTGGCAAACTAAAAGTCATAGGAGTAGGAGACATAGTAATATCTGACCAATTTAGAATTAAGAATGTTCTGCTAGTTAGAGGAATGGTTTTTAATTTATTAAGTGTCAGTCAATTATGTGATGAAGGATATAGAGTAGAATTTTATTCAACTAAATGCTTAATTAAACATAATGAAATCGACACTATCATGCTAGTAGGGACAAGGAAGGAAAATATCTATCAAGTTCAATTTTGTAGTGCTACTAACCTGCATGTGAAGTGTTTTTTGTCCAAAGAAGATGAATCATGGCTATGGCATCGGAGACTAGCACACGTCAACATGAAAAATATCAAGAGGTTGGCCAAGGATGAGCTTGTGCGGGGTCTACCATTGCTCAAGTACGAAAAGGACAAGCTATGTGATGCATGTCAAAAAGGTAAACAAATAAGAGCATCACATAAAATCAAGAACACTGTAAGTACTTTAAATGCTTTAGATTTATTGCATTTAGATTTGTTTGATAGTAGCTCCACAAAAACCTTGAATGGAAGTAGATATTGCTTGGTAGTTGTAGATGATTATACTAGATATACATGGACTTTCTTTCTCAAACATAAGGATCAAACATTTGAAATTTTTATTCCTTTTTGTAGAAGAACTAAAAATGAGAAAAACTCAACAATTAAAACAATTAGGAGTGATCATGGAGGAGAATTTAAAAATATGAGGTTTAAGGAATTCTGTTCAGAAAAAGGCTATAAAAATGAGTTTTCCACTCCTAGGACACCACAACAAATTGTGTGGTAGAAAGGAAGAATAGAGCTTTGCAAGAAGCTGCGAGAAGTATGCAAAATGAGTATACTCTTCCTAGTTACTTGTGGGATGAGGCAATTAACACTGCATGCTATGTTCAAAACAGAGTTTGGATACATAGATTCATAGGAATAACACCTCATGAACTATGGTTTGGAAAACCACCAACAGTCAAACATCTTAGGGTTTTTGGTTGCAAGGTTTTCATATTAAACACTAAGGATCATCTAGGAAAATTCATTGCAAAAGTAGATGAAGGTGTCCTGTTAGGATATGCCCTCACTAGTAAGGCTTATCGAGTTTACAACAAACGAACAAATTTGGTTGAGGAATCGTCAAATGTGGTTTTTGAGGAATGTAAAGACCAAATTGATTCTAAGGATAATAGTGATGCAGTAAAGGTCGAACTCAAAAGATTAAGTTTGAAGGAGGACACAAGTGTAGGGGGAGTCAAATCTGACTCCGAAAATGAAAAATCTAGATCAGAAGGGTTGTTTCTTGAGATTGTATCTAACAATGAGGTTAAAGAAACATCTCAAGTACCAAGATCCACTAGAATGGGCACTCGTCATTCCCTAGACCAAGTTGTTGGAGACATCCATCAAGGGGTGAGGACAAGATCATACTTTAGAAATGAAGTGAATCAAGTAGCATTAATCTCTAAAATTGAACCAAACGTAATTGATGAAGCTTTGCTTGATCCGGACTGGATTATAGCAATGCAGGATGAATTGGGACAATTTGAGATAAGTCAAGTTTGGGATTTAGTTCCAAGACCTGATCAAGCTACCATAATAGGAACCAAATGGGTATTCAAGAATAAATTGAATGATAAAGGAGAAATAATGAGAAATAAAGCTAGGTTAGTAGCCAAAGGATACAATAAAATTGAGGGACTTGATTATGGTGAATCTTATGCACCCGTGGCTAGGTTAGAATCCATTCGATTAATTCTAGTATTTGCAGCATATAGAGGATTCAAATTATATCAAATGGATGTGAAGTCAGCATTTTTGAACGGGTTTATAAAGGAAGAGGTCTATGTTGAACAACAACCGGGATTTGAAAATTCTGAATTTCCAAATCACGTGTATAAGCTAAAGAAGGCTCTTTATGGGCTGAAACAAGCACCTCGTGCTTGGTACGAAAGGTTGTCAATTTTTCTAGTTGAGAGGGGTTTTAGAAGAGGTCAAATTGATCCCACACTTTTTCTGAAAAGAAATGATGAAGACATATTTGTAGCTCAAATTTATGTCGATGACATAATCTGTGGTTCAAACAATAGGGATTATCTCATTGAATTTATAGAACACACGGAGAGTGAGTTTGAGATGAGTCTAGTAGGGGAGTTGACATTTTTCCTTGGACTTCAAATCAAACAAACCCAAGAAGGAATTCATGTTTGTCAATCAAAATATGCCATGGAGTTGCTAAAAAGATTCAACATGGAAAATGTGAAGGAGGTTGCCACTCCAATGGCATAAAACACTCATCTAGGTAGTGATGTAGATGGTAAACTTGTTGATCTAAAACGTTATAGGAGTGCCATAGGTAGTCTTTTATATCTTACAACAAGTAGACCGGATATAGTATTTGCGGTGGGCATGTGTGCACGATATCAATCGTGTGCTAAAGAGTCTCATTGGGTTGCTGTTAAAAGAATTATGACATATCATAAAGCAACAATATCAGTTGGACTGTGGTATCCCCGAACTGAGTCTTTTGATTTAGTAGGCTATACAGATTCAAATTATGCAGGATGCAAACTAGATAGAAAAAGTACTAGCAGGGGTTGTCAATTCCTATGTTCAGCTTTAGTTGGTTGGTCAAGTCGAAAGCAACATTGTGTTGCTTTCTCCACCACTAAGGCTGAGTACATAGCCATGGGAGAGAGTGTGTCACAATTGTTATGGATGACTCACACATTGGAGGATTATTGTTTTTCATATAAGAACGTGCAAGTGCTTTGTGATAATATTAGCACGATCAACTTAACAAAAAACCCAGTCCATCATTCCAGAACAAAACACATTGAAGTGAGACATCACTTCATTAGGGATTGTTGGGGATCGATTGGCCGGCTAGAGGGGGGTGAATAGCCCTCTTACGTTGCGTGATGGAATTCTCTCTTTCGTTTGCTCGTCTACACAATCGTTAGCGCAAGCGGAAGTATAAACAATTAAGACAAAGCAATAAATGAAAATACAAACGCTAACAAAGGAGATGTAACGTGGTTCACGGGTACGCCGCTAATCCACGGTCCGATTCGTCCAAGGTGAATCACTCCTCCAAATCCACTAGATCTCTCCTTTGCACAAAGCTAGGCGGAGGTAACCTCTTTTACACAAGGATCACTCTTCTACAATAGAATAGAGATTAAAACAAGTAGAAGAGTAAGGAATCGTGTATGGCACTTTGGGAGAAGTTTAGAGCTCATGCATTAGCTTCCCAAAGCCCCACTCCCTCTCTTTTTATAGAGAGGAAGATTTTCTTCCCGTTGCCCGCCACCAGTCGACAGCTGCCCTTGGCAGTCGACTGCCGCCACTGCAACGGCCTCTGAACATGTCGGATCCTGATCATTGTAGTCTAACGGAACACTTGGTAGTCGACTGATGGACCTTATCGATCGATCACCGTCAGTCGATCGCCACGGCCACGGCGCAGCGGTCTCGAACCCTATTGACGATCGACTTCCACATATGGCGGTCATGATCACGCCACGGCGACCAATCGAATACGGTCGAACTACATTCGACTCGGGGCGATCGCCATGACATGGCATCGGGTGTGAAACTCAAACTTAACATAAGTTTGAGCTTCTGGCGGTCGGGTAAACCTTAACCCTTGCGGTCAAGTCTTTGACACTCAGCCATTTGGACAAGTTCACCTAATGATCTACTTACATTTCACTCATTCTCTCATCTCACTCGAAGTCCCTCGCCGAAGCTCTCTTCGTTCGCGGCCACGTCCCTCGGTAGCATCAGGCGCACGGCTCTGCAATGCTCCTTCGCATCTCTTGCCTCCGAAGTCTGTTTCCTTGACTTCACTTCAAGTCATCTCGTCCGGCGGTCCCTCGGCAGCATCAAGCAAACGGCTCTGCAATGCTCCTTCTCCGACTTAGGCACGAGGTTGTGAGGGTGAACCCGCCACGGCTCCATGTGCGAATTACTAAGTCCTGCAACACTCCAACGCACATATCAAATAACAATACCAACCTAACTTAAACCCTTTGCCACACACATCAAAACCTTATCATGGCAAGAGATTGCCTTAACAGGGATCATGTAGCAAGAGGAGATATTATACTCAATTATGTTGAGTCTTAGGCGAATCTTGCTGATATTTTCACAAAACCTCTTCCAAAAAATGAATTTAGTCATTTAAGAAGAGAGTTAGGAATGTGTACAGCTGAGTGAAAACTCTCCATGATCATAAGGACTAATTCATAAGTTCAAAAGAAATGGGAAAATAATGTTTGGGATACCTTTGGGAAACATCTCACACAAATCATAGGATTAACTATGCTTGTGTATTGCTAGAAAGGGGTGAGATGTTAGGAGCAACCAATTTACTCAAATTGCTTGTTATGATGCATAACTTTAGTAATGCGGTTGAAAACTGCATGAATCATTAAGTTGACAAATTATGGGGAAGACTGATACATAATTCATGTGTATTTGGTTTAAAAAACATAATTGGGCATTCCAACCAAGTAAAATTGGTTGGACATCTTAAAACTCAAGTGAAACATCCAATATATGTTTGATATGGTCGATAGAGGATATTGTCACTTTTAAAATGTTTTAAATACCTGAATACAACAAATTTGGAACTTAAAATATCTAAGACAAAAACGAACCTTAAGAATAACAGTCGAGACATTTCAATGAATGACGTGAGGGCGCACTAGCACTAGACCGGCACCTCGACTGATATAACAGTCGAGGCGTTCAACTTACCGCCTCGACTGAGTAACTAAGAAATATATAAGGAATTTCACTTACCGACTCTCCCAAACTCGCGACTCGCCTCGACTCCTCTCACCCCGGTTCTTTCTCCTCTGTCGCCTAGCTATCGCCGTTCAAGTCTCCGGCCAAGTTTAACACCGACAAAACCCTAGATTACCTCACTCACTCCTAAACTAACTTCAAGTAAGTGCTCCAGCCCCTCATTCCTTCTTTTGGTCAATCCCTAACCCTAGTCGACGATTTTCTAAAACCCTAGATTTTGCCAGATTTTCTAGGGTTCGCCAGTTCTATTTTCTCTAGCTGGAGAAGGTGATTTCACAGAAGTCATCTTCCTGATTCCTCAAGACCAGTCAACAACAGGAAAAATGGCACCTAAGTAAATTTCTAAACTCATCTCTTTGATCACAAAACTGTTAGGGCAATCTCTTGCCATGATAAGGTTTTGATGTGTGTGGCAAAGGGTTTAAGTTAGTTGGTTATGTTGATTTGATATGTGCGTTGAAGTCATGCAGGACTTAGTAATTCGCACATGGAGCCGTGGCGAGTTTCACATCTCATGACTCGTGCCTTGAGTCGGTGAAGGATAGCTTTGCGGAAGCCGTGCGCTTGGAGCATCCGAGGGACCGCCGGACGAGAAGCTTGGAGTGAAGCCGGAGGAAGTAGACTTCAAGGCAAGAGACGCGAAGGAGCATTGCAGAGCCGTGCGCCTGATGCTGCCGAGGGACGTGGCCGAGAACGAAGAGAACTTCAAAGGCGAGGGACTCCGAGAAATGAGAGTGAGCGATTGTACCCCGGGGAAGGGTAGCTCTTAGGTGAAACTTGGCCATTTGGCCAAGTGTCGGATGGGTTTTTCGACAGCACCGACCGCCATGTCATGGCAATGATCGCTTCCGAGTCGATGGGTTGATCGACCGTATAAGACCGGTTTAGGGGCGCGATCGCTATGGAATGGGCAGCGATCGATGATGTCCGAGCGTCGGCTGACCGCCAGGAAGGCACGATCGATGGAACTGCAGACGGGCATGTAATGGAGTCAACTCGACTGAGCACTCGACTGATCGAGCATCAGTTGACTGATGGTCCCATCAGTCGACTGATGCTAATACCGTTGGATGGAATCCAACGTGGAAAGCGGCCGTTATTGGGCAACGGCTACGGGATCACCGATCGATCGAGGCATCACCGACTGATCCTGTGTCAACGGGAAGAAACCCTCTTCCTCTATAAAAAGGAAGGGGGTAAGGGTTTGGGAGCCTAATGCTTATGCTCTAATACTCTCCCAAAGATCCCTAAAGCTTTCCATCCTCTTACTCAAGCTTATTTCCATTCTATTTGTAAGAGGAGTGTTTGTAAAGGTTACCTCCACCTAGCTTGGTGCAAAGGAGAGACCAATAGTGATTGGGTTTCGGAGTGATTCACCGTGGACGAATCGGACCGTGGATTAGCGGCGTAGCCGTGAACCACGTTATATCTCCGTGTTTGTATTGTCTTTGTTTTACTTCTATTTGCTTGTCTTAGTTTATTGCTTCCGCTGCTTAACGCTGTAGACGAGCAAAATACGACATCCGACGAATTAGGGCTATTCACCCCCCTCTAGCCGGCCAACCGATCCCCCCAACAAGTGGTATCAGAGCCAAGTCGTTTGTCAAGGACTAACCGCCACGACAAACACTTCATTAAAAGATGGCCGGCTCCAACATCTACCCCGGTTCGACGGCGAATTCGCTTGGTGGAAGAAGCGAATGGAGGTATTCTTCGAGACCGATTTTGATGTTATGCTTATAATGGAAAATGGTTTCGAGTTGCCTAGGGATGAAAGGGGTGAACCAATAGAGAAGACAAGGTGGACTAAGAAGCAAAGAGAGGAACACATTGCAAATTCAAGGGCTAAGCATCATCTCCTCAATGTACTTCCCCAACAAGAGATAAACCGAATTGGGGAGTGCTCTAGTGCCAAGGAGATGTGGGAGAAGCTAGTAGAGCTTCATGAAGGTACCTCGGAGGCAAAGCTAGCAAGAAGAGACCTCCTCCGCTCCCAACTATCAAACATCAAATTAGAAAAAGGAGAAAAGGTAACTTCATTGCATTCTAGGTTTAAAGAGATTTTGCTTGGACTAACAAGTGTAGGAGAGAAGTTATCCAACCGGGATATGGTAATGAAGGCCATAGACGCCTTTCCCCGGTCCTCAAGATGGAGCTCCATGGTGGATTCATTCTACATCTCCAAGAACTTGGAAGTAAGTACCTTGGAGGAGTTCTTCTCAACAATGGAGCTCCATGAAACAAGACTTGAAGGAATACAAGAAGAACCAAGAATTCAACCTTCAAGAGGAGTGGCCTTGATAGCAAATAAGGGAAAGAAGAAGATGGAAATTCCCTCCTCCTCCGATGACGAAGCCTCATCCTCCTCCATGGATAGCACCGAAGAGGCCTATATGGTAAGGAGGGTAAGGCGTGCATTTAAGAATGTTAGATTTCATAAATCTAATGATAGGGAAAGGAGACCAAGGGGGAAGGTCATATGCTACAATTGTCAAGGAGAGGGGCACATAAGGGACAATTGTCCCCTCCTAAACAAGAGCAAGGAAGAGAAGAAAAAGAAGGAAGAAAAGAAGAAGAAGAAGGGGAGCAAGAAGAAAGAGGAGAAGAAGGCCAAGGAAAAAGGAAAGTCCATGGCTCTCAAAGCCAAGACATGGGATGACCTTGCCTCCTCCTCCTCATCCGATGAAGAAGAGCATGTTTACTCCAACCTAGCACTAATGGCTCTTCATGACTCGGATAGCTCCTCCTCCTCCTCAAATGAAGAATCAAGCACAAGCGAGGAGAGCTCAAATGAAGGGG
This sequence comes from Wurfbainia villosa, assembly GCA_025175895.1. Taxonomy (NCBI): domain Eukaryota; kingdom Viridiplantae; phylum Streptophyta; class Magnoliopsida; order Zingiberales; family Zingiberaceae; genus Wurfbainia; species Wurfbainia villosa. The sequence continues at coordinate 52,191,238 of CM045998.1, read as the reverse complement.
GAGCTTCATCTACCTCCTCATCCGAAGAAAAAGAAGAGGATATGGAAACTATGGTAATGAAAGCCTCTCCTAAGAAAATAGTTTCCATAATTTCTAGTTTAACTAAGGATTTATTTGGCATGAAAAAGAAAAACAAAAGCATGCTTAATCAAATTAAGGAATTAGAGCAAAAATTAGAAAAAGCATGCTTAAGTGAAAATATTTCTTCTTGCCATGATGATGCATGCTCACATGATGAATATATGCCTTTAGATGTTAGTGATGCATGTATAAATGAAAATAGGGCATTAAGGGAAAAGGTAGATTATTTAACCAAAGCCCTAGAGAAATTCACAATAGGCTCCAATACCCTTAACATGATAATTGGGAGCCAAAGGGCAAGTTTTAACAAGAAGGGCCTAGGATATAAAGAGAAGAAAAATGAGAAGGCCTATAAATGCCTAATTGCTAGGGGACAAGACAAAGACAAAGTAATAGCTAAAAAATGGATCCCCAAGGAATTTCTAGTGAACCCAATAGGAAAGAACTTATTTTGGGTTCCAAAATCCATCCTTAAGGGTTAGAAAACCCCTAGGATAGTCAACCATATGAACTTGACCTATATTATATTTTGGTTGACTTAGGATGACGGGACAACATTTTTTAGATAGTGTTGGGTGATGATAACGTACCCATAAATAGGTAATAATGCTTAAATCATGATGATTGATGTAATTCCTATGTATGTTTTAAATCATGATTTATAATTTTGAAATTTGGCACGTTATCACTAGAAATAGGTTTAAATCATGCTTTAGGTGATAATTTGCTAATTATCATCATATAATACCTAATGCATGATTATTATTTGTTGAAAACATGTATTTTATGGTCATAATGTGAAATTAAATCATATATGTCATTATGATCATGTAGGATGTTAGGTTGATACTTAACCATGATAGAATTGTATGAATATATTGGTTAAGTATATATAAATACCCCCTAGGATGCATCTGACACTCACTATAGGCTAACTTAATTGCAAACTTAGCATGGGTGAGATGTTAGGATGATACAAATGTCCACTAATGCTTATGGCATTTAGATGGTCATTTAATGTATCAATTTAGCAATAATAGACCAATCATGGGGAAGGCTTATGTTTAATTCATAGACATATTGCCCAAAGATCATGGTTGGATATTTCATATGTTTTTAAAACAATTTCTCACCTTAAAATACATGTATTCATGTTTTGAAACAATTGGATGCAAAACTAGGTGTCAAACTTGATACTTTCATGATCAAAAACCTAGTAGTTTTTAAAGTTTTTGGATTTTTGGTAAATATCAGAAAATATAATGACTTTTCATGAAAATATATTTTTCACTGATAGAAATACTTTAAAGAAATGTGTTCCCCAAATTTTATGATTTTTCGAATTTTTTGGAATTTTTAACGCATTTCTGAAATTCGGCCAGAAAAATCAGAAATCCCGAAAATCATGTGCCAGTCGACTGGTATCTGAACCAGTCGACTGATGGCCTGAAAATCAGAACAGTGAAGGCCGAATTCAGTTTTTAATTCAATTTGTGATATTTCAATTCTATACTTGATGCCATGGGTTTTATAACTTAGTGTTAATCTTTTTGATGGTGTCAAAGGGGGAGAAATAATTATGTTTAAGTTAATTATTTTAGGGGGAGAAATATATGATAGGGGGAGAAAATTTGTGTAGAAAGTTTCATTGATTAAGGGGGAGTTGCATGTTGCTATGTCATGTTTATACTTACATGCTTTTCTTACCTTAGAAATTTTTATCAAATGTTTACCTAACTTAAACGGATTGCCACACATCAAAAAGGGGGAGATTGTTAGGGCAATCTCTTGCCATGATAAGGTTTTGATGTGTGTGGCAAAGGGTTTAAGTTAGTTGGTTATGTTGATTTGATATGTGCGTTGAAGTCATGCAGGACTTAGTAATTCGCACATGGAGCCGTGGCGAGTTTCACATCTCATGACTCGTGCCTTGAGTCGGTGAAGGATAGCTTTGCGGAAGCCGTGCGCTTGGAGCATCCGAGGGACCGCCGGACGAGAAGCTTGGAGTGAAGCCGGAGGAAGTAGACTTCAAGGCAAGAGACGCGAAGGAGCATTGCAGAGCCGTGCGCCTGATGCTGCCGAGGGACGTGGCCGAGAATGAAGAGAACTTCAAAGGCGAGGGACTCCGAGAAATGAGAGTGAGCGATTGTAACCCGGGGAAGGGTAGCTCTTAGGTGAAACTTGGCCATTTGGCCAAGTGTCGGATGGGTTTTTCCGACACCAGTCGACTGCCATGTCATGGCAGTCGACTGCTCTGAGTCGATGGGTTGATCGACTGGTATCAGACCGGCGAGCTTGGCCGATCGCCATGGAACTGGCAATGATCGATGTCGATGAGCCGATCGCCAGGAAGGCCGATCGTGATGGAACTGCACGGGCACGAATGGAGTCGACTGATCGATCGAGCATCACGATCGATGGTCCCATCGATCGATCAATACCGCTGGATGGAATCCAACGCGTGAAAGCGCCGTTATTGGGCAACGGCCACGAGATCACCGATCGATCGAGGGCATCAGTCGACTGATCCTGTGTCAACGGGAAGAAACCCTCTTCCTCTATAAAAAGGAAGGGGGTAAGGGTTTGGGAGCCTAATGCTTATGCTCTAATACTCTCCCAAAGATCCCTAAAGCTTTCCATCCTCTTATTCAAGCTTATTTCCATTCTATTTGTAAGAGGAGTGTTTGTAAAGGTTACCTCCACCTAGCTTGGTGCAAAGGAGAGACCAATAGTGATTGGGTTTCGGAGTGATTCACCGTGGACGAATCGGACCGTGGATTAGCGGCGTAGCCGTGAACCACGTTATATCTCCGTGTTTGTATTGTCTTTGTTTTACTTCTATTTGCTTGTCTTAGTTTATTGCTTCCGCTTGCGCTAACGTTTTCGTAGACGAGCAAAATACGACATCCGACGAATTAGGGCTATTCACCCCCCTCTAGCCGGCCAACCGATCCCCCCAACAAAAACTTAGTAATATTGGGTAAACTAATTGGGTGTTGGTTATTGGCATTCATCATACCATCATATTGATTTTTTTTTGGAACATCATTTTGGCATTCATTAGACAAAAACGTAGGATAGGCGAGTCAATTGAAACACCTCAGGAAAATCCATCTACGGATCCCCGGTTTCCCTCCGCACATCATCAACATACCTTTACTGCCCACAAATTTAAGTTGATGCATACTAGATCATTAGATAAAGAATTTTTTGAAAAACATACTCAGCATGTTATACAAATGATCAACTACTATGGGCTGAATAAACTAGTCTATTGTGATCATGACATCAATATAGACTTAGTTAGTGAATTCTACAACAATCTACAACCTACAAGTGATAGGCTCATCTTTAAGAGTAGGGTAGCCAGAAAGGATATATCTTTCACTCCTGATATCCTCAGAGCATTTCTAGAGTGTCGAGAGTCAAACTCAACCCTTGAATGCTATCCAAGCATTCAGGAACCTGTTGAGGGATACTCCATAAATGTAATTCATGAGTACTTCTTTAAAAAACCCAGAAAACCTGGTCTTACTCTATTTTCGGCCATGGCATTAGCTGCCCCCGATAATGTCTTATATAAGGTCATTGTAGGTTGCATCCTTCCAATTGTTACTTGGGGGCAAGCTAAGATAAGACCACATCATTTACTATCTCTACATCTCTTAAAGCAACGTTTAAACTTTAATGTTGCTTTAAACATCTTTCTCTGCATAGTCAACTTCTCAACTCCTGTCCAAAAGAAAATTTACATGCCATTTGGTCATATCATCACATTTTAGCTAGAATCCATAGGCATCAACACAAGCAGGGGGAAAATTAGGCAGATGACAGACTTTGATTTCATAAAGTGGAGAAACTTTTCTTTGGCCGGCATGTCAAAAGTTGGTAGCACCGTTGAGTGGGCGGATGGACATCAAGCGGGTGAAAGGTGGGATATGGAGGAAGAAGGTGAACAAGAACGTCCAGCTGTTGAACCATCTTCCACCATGTCTGAACAACTGGAGAATCTGCGAAAAGATCAAGCTGAGTTCATAAACTCAGTTGATACTAAAATCAAGGACCTTAGTACGTCAATCAACACTAAATTCGAAGAGCTTCACTCCAAGCTAGATGCTCAGTTTTCTGAGATCTCTGTCCAGCTGGAGGAAATTCTATCTCTCCTTCATGCCATGATGTCGGATTCATTAGAAACATCATCTTCAGCAGTTTAGTATTTGTTTTTTTATCTGTATGAACAGTTTGAATTCAAGAATATATATATATATCAGGATGTTTTGGGTGACTTGTTGGGTGTATGCCTGTATATGTATTTCTAATATCTCTGTGTATGTCAAAGTTTTCTTCCGGTGGTTTATATCTATCTTTAGAAATGCACGACTGACATTTATCTTGCTAAAATATATTGTTAGTGCATTTGATAACCTAAGGGTAATGAATTCAGGGGGAGTTCTTCTATAAGCAACTTTTCTTTTTGGGTGTTTGCCAAAGGGGGAGAAGATGGGCTTTAAGTATGAAATTAAAGCTTTTGAAACTACACATCTATATCTCTTCTTTTTACATATTAAATTTCGAACACGTTATATTGTGCTATAATTTCATCTCCTAAACTTAAACCGTATTGTCAAACATCAAAAAAGGGGGAGATTGTTGGTGCAATCAGACACAAAGGATGTTTTTGGTGATTGACAAGGGTTTAAGTCAAGGTGATAATTATGTGTTATCTCATACGGTTGTTTGAGAGGTATTTTCAGGAAATCTCTTGTAGGTCGAGGACTGGATGCAAGATTGATGAAGACCCGGACGTGGAGTCCTGGCAAGTGAAGACCCGGACGAGGAGTCTTGGCAGTGAAGTCCCGGAGGCGCGGCCTCTTGGCAGTGAAGACCCAGACAGGGGGTCTTGGCAGTGAAGTCCCGGAGGCGCGGCCTCTTGGCAGTGAAGACCCGGATAGGGAGTCTTAGCACGAAGTCCCGGAGATGATTCCTGGCATGCAAGACCTATGAACAGTAATTCATAGGCATCAGGTAAAGGTGTAGTCGAGGTGATGCCTCGACTGGAACCTACTGCTCTTGTCGAGCAGCAGGTTGACTCATACCAGTCGAGGCGACGCATCGACTGATGCTTGGTTCAACTAAGCAGAAGCAAGGAGGTGTCGACTGAGAGCTCGACTGCTCTAGACAAACAACGAGTTCTCGATCAGATTGAGGCGGCGACTCGACTAGAGCTTTGATCCAACCGAATAGACGCAAGGGACTGTCGACTGGGAGCTCGAATGTTGCTCTGTTCAGTTGGAACCACGGCCTACTAGTCGAGGCGGCAACTCGACTAGAGCTTTGATCCAACCGAACATACGCAAGGGACTGTCAACTGGGAGCTCGACTGTTGCTCTGTTCAGTTGGAACCAAAGCCTGCCAGTCGAGTCGTCGGATCATCGCCTCAACTGGACCTATGTTTTCAACGGAAATAAAACTAATTATGGTCGAAATCTTACCGTTGAAGCCATTAATAAATGCTAATTAATGCTCCAGTCGAGGCACCAGCTGAGGCGACTCGACTGGGCAGGCAGAAAAGCCCTAATCTGGCTCGAGCTATCAAGTATTCTGGGCTTATATATTTCAAAGTTAAGAAGAATAACTAACGACAATTTTCTGAAGAAAAGACACGGGTGAAAGAGCTTCTTGATTCAAAAAGCCTTCATCATCCCACAGGAGCTTCAACGATTCAGCAAGCAAAGAGCAGTACCATTCTCTCTGAAATCTGTATTTGTTTTACTGCTTCTTCAGTGATTACTGTAAGCTTTCTTGTAAAGTTTCTGATAGACTGTGCAAAAGGGTTTCTCCACCTTCGGTGTATCACCGAGAAGGAGAAGTTTATAGTGGTGGTGTGCATCACTAGAGCCGACGAGGGCTCAACCGTGGAGTAGGGACTTGTGTTCCGAACCACGTAAAATTGGGGTGTTTGCGTTTGTTATTCTTTCTGTATTCGTTGTCTTGTTTCCGCTGCGTACTAATCATTGTAGAAAGGTACAACGAATCGAAAAGACGAGCGTAGCTATTCATTCCCCCCCTTTCTAGCGACGCCAACGATCCTACACAAGAGTCATATAGACTTAGCATTCAAAATTCATGAGTAAAGCAATCCGTGACATGATCATCTAGGACAAGTATCCCCATGGCATTTTTATCACAATAACATAACTTCTCGTAATAACATAGGCATGGAATAGTTATATGAAGAATGCTCTTTGAAAACATATACTTTCATAAGTACTTAAACATAATCTCAACATTAGGGCCCGGCACTGTATCCATGACTTGGCCCAGCCCATTTGGCGGTCCATTCGGCGGCCCATTTGGCGACCCCTTGTGGTCGTTAACCGTCGACCGTCGGCACGTCGACCGTGTCATTACCACTAGGCACGTACTTCGACCTAGGGGCAACTTTGGATACAAGCCATGCGTAAAGTAAAATAGCATACATGCTCTTTGACATAACATAAAGAGTGTTCTTGTCCCCACTCTTAGGGAAACATTTCTTAACCAATTCATATTCATAAGCCTTACGTAACCATAGCATAGGGGTGCCTATCGTTCTTGAATATAAATAGGTACATCATGATAAAATGAGCAAAACTTAACATATACATTATGGTACAATGGTCCTACATCAGCCGTTAACATGGACATAAGATATGAAATCATGCAAATATATCGTCTAACTAGCATCATATCAATACCATATATATACCTAGCATAACATGGAAAATCATTCGGAATCATATTCGGAATTTTTTTTTTATTTTCTTATCCTTTTTAATCTTCCCGAGCCCAGCACAGCCGACCTGCGTTGGACGACACACCCATGTCGTGGTCAAGCGGCACACCTGCTAGCCGAGAGGTACGCCTGCTTGTAACGTCTGTAAAATTCCTAGCAATTTTACAAGAATTTTTGGCTTGATGATAATGGGCTTTATGTGGGCCTTTTCAAAATAAAAGAAAATAAGCCAAAAATGGATACAAGACCTGGGAATTGAATGCCAAACCTCTAGAGATAGCCAAGCCCTATAGGTGCACCCACTAACCAGAAGCCCAATAGGATTATATCATTAGAGGAAGAGGGGAAATTGTAGATAAGTGTGATGAGGGTAAATGAAGAGACATGGAAAAGAGAAGAGAAACTTCTCTTTTTCCCTTTATAAAGAAGAGGGAAGGTTCCACTTGGCCACTTCTTCTTCTCTTCTTCTTCCTCACCGAAAACCATCCCTCCCCCTCTCCATTTTCACCCTTTGGCCGAACCCCATCCAAGCAAGGGGAAGGCTAGGTTTTGTTCTCCCTAGGTCATCTTCACACTAAAAGCAAAGCGAAGGATGTAAGTATCCCTCACCTACATACGAGTAGATTCGATTGCTGTTTTGTAAAAGAATCCATATGCTATAATCGGCCACCCCTAGATCTTGATGATCCAATGAAGTTTTAATCCATGTTTTGTAGGATTATGATGTTGTTGTTATGTTTAATGAATTAGGTTAAAGGTTAACCGTAAAAACCCTACATGGACCATTCGGCCACCCCTAGATCTTGATGATCCAATGAAGTTTTAATCCATGTTTTGTAGGATTATGATGTTGTTGTTATGATTAATGAATTAGGTTAAAGGTTAACCCTAAAAACCCTACATGGACCATTCGACCACCCCTAGATCTTGATGATCCAATGAAGTTTTAATCCATGTTTTGTAGGATTATGATGTTGTTGTTATGTTTAATGAATTAGGTTAAAGGTTAACCCTAAAAACTCTACATGGACCATTCGGCCACCCCTAGATCTTGATGATCCAATGAAGTTTTAATCCATGTTTTGTAGGATTATGATGTTGTTGTTATGTTTAATGAATTAGGTTAAAGGTTAACCCTAAAAACCCTACATGGACCATTCGACCTGTTAGTAATATATGAGAGATGTCCTAAGGCAATCGCCTTATGTATGAACCATTTATATGATAAATGAAGATTCACTCTTTGAGTATACATGTTTTATGTATTTGATTGGATCTTAAACTCATTTACTGAATGTCCACGATACGATTCACAGCATGAGAGAATTTGTGATTGGATCACAACTAGTGAGTATCTCTACATGTGTAATTGTGATGTATCGGAATTATCCCTAGTCGATGAATTGAAGGATCTGGACACCATCAATTCTGTTGAGACTAGCACGAGGTATATTCCTTGGTGTATCCAAGCAGCTGATTCTCACTGGCTGGAGACATAGTGATGTCCGGAGTTAATCTTGGATGCTAGTTATGGTAACTAGTTCATTGGAGTGACCAGCCGTAAGACTTCATATGGTTCTCTGCATATATAGATATGTCAATGAAGTTCTTACTGTGGCTTAAGTGCGATGTTCCTTTGACTTGTGGTATTCAAGTCATCTTGATCATGGAGACTTATGCTTTGACATCTTAAGCAAACATCTCTAAGGAGATGTGGACCCGGGATGATTGGGTATAAGTCGAAGTGATCGAAGGTGTTTGAATAGCCTATAGAGGATTCACCACTCCTTGCGAGGAGATGTATACCCATGGCCTCTCGTCGGATTGTTACTAAAGTCTTTGGCCAAAGCATTACATGTTTAGAGTAAAGTACTCTTCGATACATATGGAGTAACTAGAATCCGTAGGACGAGGAAATGATACTTGGGCTAGGTGTGACGTAGTCAGCCTAGTGGGGACTGACACAATAGACCATGTCCTGAACCAAGTGGGTATAAGATGAGTGAAGGGAATGGGGCACGATTCATTCGAGCTCAAGGGTTTCGTAAATAGTTCGGATCAACCGTTGATCTTTTGGTTAATTGGGGATCATGATGTACTACTAGGTGCCACTCATGATCGTTCTATAATTAATGGTTAATTATAGATGGCCAACATAAACCGAGAACCTATTTGGTCACACGACAACGTGGTGTAATCCAAAGTTTAAAGCGAGCTTGAGAATGGGATTCTCGGCCAGGAGAAACTATGTTTGGTTGGACCAAACATAAGCGAGCATGAAATTGTTTGATGCAATGGAAGCGTGGATGGGCGTGTCTTATGAAGACATAATGGATGGACCAAAATGGTTTGGTTCTAATCCAATGGATAAGAATAAAACTAAGGGTTTGGTTTTTTTTAAACGAATGAACCAAAAGTTGGTTCGGTTCGTTTTAACTTAAAATAAACCATCATGGTTTGGTTTATTTTAACTTATCTTAATGGAGCGGGTTAACGGGCTTTATGGATATGATCCATAAACCATTAAGAGAATTAGTTCTCTATAAAATAGGGCTTAAATTAAACCTAATCATCAAAACCCTAATATTGTTGCCGCCCAACCTTTTTTGCGCCCAACCTCTTCTTGCCGCCCAGCTTTGTGCGCCGTCCAAGACCCTTGCGGCGTCCAAGCTCAGCCGGTGAACCTCCGGCGACCCTCGGTGATCTCCTATAGGTTGGTGCATCAGGTGAGCTTTTTCTCTCCTTGTTTTGGCCGGCGCCTATCTCCTCCACCAAGCTGTCCAGTTTTTCTGGACAGCTTCTTCTCCTCTCGTCGGAGCGTCGTTTGGACGACGGTTCGTGCTCTGACAGCGGATAACTTACCGGGGCTTTGATCTCCGGTAATCCTCTGAGGTGGAGGACGAAGGATTCGTCAAACGGTTGTGAATACCTCTCGGAGAAGCGAGTTTTGAGAACTTCGTTTTAGGATCGAATTTGGAGTCGGATCGTGATCCCCTCTCGATCACGTCGTCTTCAACACGAGGCTAGTAACCCGTACGAAGACGAAGCTCGTGGCTTAGCGAAGTCATCCCGAGGAACTCGGCGTGGATACGGATAGAGACGATTCTTACGAGGATCGTTCCGGTTGATGCCGTTCCCGCTACACGTCATACGGAAGGTATAACGTAGTTTAATTTCCTTTTATTGCAAATTTTAATTTACGGTTATGTCTACACTTGTTGTAATAGCATGCGTGTATTGTGTGTGTTGTAATAAATATAGATTTATTATTTTTAATTGCTTCCGCTGTGCTCATGTTTACGAAACATGATCGAACACACCTGCGCTTGATGTGGAAACCTTGATGGTATCGAGCCCAGGTTGTGTTTTGACATAATCGTAAAATGGTTTTGCGATAGTCATAATGTATTTCTGGAAGTTTTCTAAATTTTGGAAATTTAGAAGTATTTATGAAAATTTTTCAATTTTGGAAAGTCTAGAAGTATTTATGGAAATCTTCCACTTTTGGAAAGTTGGAAGTATTTATGGAAATTTATATTTTCCATAAATAAAATATTTGATTAGATTCTGGAAATTTGTTTCCTAATTTAATCATGATTTGATTTGGGAAATCAAATCTTAAAATATTTTATTTCCATAAGTAGTTTTAATGATTTAGGAAATTGGTTTCCTAAATAGATTTTCCTTAATAAAATAATTCCATGAATAAAATATGTGATTAGATTTGGAAATTTGTTTCCTAATTTAATTATGATTTGATTTGGAGAATCAAATCTTAAACATATTTTATTTCCATAAATAGTTATGACATATAAGGAAATTATATACATGACATAATTGTATGCCATGTAATTGCATTAGATGCATAACATTATGCCATGCGTGTCGTGACATGTAGATGTATGCCATGTATGCCATGCCATGTAGATAATAGTTATTTGCATGCAAAGAGGATGAGACATAAAAACCCTTAATCAATATTAAAGCCTACACCTTCCATTAATATGGTTAGAACAAGAGTTCTGTTTCTTGTTTGGGTTGTTGGACTCTCTCCAAGCCCGGCTCGAACCTGAATATGTTCAAACCATGGAATAGTTTAATACTAATATGGTAAGAGTCAGAGGTCAATCGTTAGCTTTGGTTGTTGGACTCTCTCCAAGCTGGGCTAATTGGTTGAATGCGCTCTAACCATATTAAAACTATGTCCCGATTAATGGGTTGGCTTTAACCTGGAGCATCGGCTTGTTGGACTCTCTCCAAGGTCGATGTAAAGGGAGGTGAAGTTGGGTGCTATGCATATGATGCATACTTGTTAATGTGTTAACAACCCGATGTATGTGTGAATATTCAATTAGTTGATAGCACATTGTGATAGTTGCATATACGGGATATGCAATCGGTATAGATGATACCTACCGTCGTAGTTATGAATGGCTTGTTGGACTCTCTCCAAGGTTGTTCATAACTATGATGGATATCAGCCCATTCGGAGATGGACCTACAATCTCCCGAAGTGATTTTGGGGTTTTTTGAAATTCGAAAAATGAATGGGATTTATAAATGTATATTGATGCATTTTAAAATCATTTTCTCATATATGCTCGTTTTGTATTTCTAGGTCAATAAATTGATCATGACGTCTTTGAATTTGCGCACTATTTTGGATTCGAACAAACTGACTGGGCCTAACTTCCTGGACTGGCTTAGAAACCTGAGAATTGTTCTCAAGGCGGAAAAGCTTGCATATGTCCTTGAAGAGCCTCTTCCTGACCGTCCTAAGGACGATGCAACTCCAGACCCAATGTTGGTCTATCAGAAGCATGTGGCAGATTCTGAGCTGGCGAGTTGCATCATGCTAGCGGCGATGGTACACTGCGAGCGCGGCATGAGCATATGGATGCTAACACTATGGTCTTCCATCTTCATGAGTTGTTCGATGAGCAAGCGAGATCCGAAAGGTTCGAGGTCTCTAGGCTCCTCTTCACCACGAAGATGCAAGAAGGTTCGTCTGTAGTACAGTTTGTGCTAAAGATGAACGGGTACATCGAGCGGCTAGCTACCCTCGGTTTTGTGATGGATCATGAGTTAAGTATTGACTTAATTCTGCATTGTTTGCCCAAGAGTTTCTCGCAATTTGTGATGAACTATCGGATGAACAAATTGGAATCCACCATTCTCGAGCTCCTCAATATCTTTGAAGACCGTGGAGCCTTCTGTGAAGCATGAGGAGAAGGCGGTTCTGTTAGTTGATTCCTCAAAGAAAGGTTCTAAGAGGAAGGCAAAAGAATAGAAGAAGGGAAAGAAAAAGGCAAAGAAGGCGGAACCAGCGCAAAAGGGCACTTGCCATCACTGTGGCAAGGAAGGCCACTGGCGAAGAAACTGCAAGATTTATCTTGAGTCCATGAAGAAGAAGAAGGCATCTGATGCCCCATCCTCTTCAGGTATCTTCGCTATTGATTGTCATTCTATTTCCTTAGACACTTGGGTATTGGATACTGGGTGTGGCTCACATATATGTAATGACATACAGGGGCTAAGGAATAGAAGAAGACTTGTCGAGGGGAGTCAAATTTATGAGTCGGGCAATGGAGCAAAGGTTGCCGCACGCCATCGAACTTATTTGTCAAGCTCCTAGTGGACTAGTCTTGAATCGACAATTGCTATTATGTTCCTTCTCTAATAAAGAACATTGTTTCTATTTCCTGCTTAAATAGAAATGGTTTCCATTTAACGTTTAGTAACAATTGTTGTTATATAACTTTGAATGGCATACTTTATGGAACTGGAACTTTGAGTAATTGCATTTATACGCTGGACGATTCCAAAGGACATTTTCAATATCGGTTGAGCAACACGCGTGCTCGAAAGGATAATCACATAGACTCCTATATGTGGCATTGTCGTCTTGGCCATATAAGCAAGAAATGCATGTCCGAATTACACCGATGTGGAATTCTGGAATCGTTTGAATTGGATTCACACGATACATGCGAATCATGCTTAAAAGGCAAGATGACTAAGTTACCTTTTACTGGAAAAGGTGAACGAGTGGGAGAGTTACTAGGTCTAGTACATACTGATGTATGTGGACCTATGTCAACTCAAGCATTAGGAGGCTATAGCTACTTCATTACCTTCACCGATGATCACTCACGGTTTGGGTATGTGTTCTTGATGAAACACAAGTCTAAAGCCTTTGAAAGGTTCAAAGAATTCAGAAATGAAGTAGAGAAACAACATGACAAGAGTATTAAAATACTTCGATCGGATCGAGGTGGTGAATACTTAAGTCAAGAGTTTCTTGATTATCTAAGAGACAATGGCATATTGTCTCAATGGACTCCGCCCCATACACCACAGCATAATGGTGTATCTGAGAGGCGTAACCGGACCTTGTTGGACATGGTCAGGTCAATGATGAATCATGCGACTCTTCCCAAGTCCTTTGGGGTTATGCACTTCATAAAGCATTTACTTGTTAAATGTAATGCCTACTAAGGTAGTCTCAACTACTCCATATGAGATATGGAATGGTAAGAAACCTCATGTATCTTACTTGAAGATATGGGGTTGTCCCGCTTATGTGAAGCATCAGACGTATAAATCGATGCTAAGTCCGATAAATGTCTATTTATTGATACCCTAAGGAAACAAGGGGTTACTAATTCTATCATCCTGTGGAACAAAAGGTGTTTGTTTCAAGGCATGTGTTTCTAGAGAAAGATTTTCTGCAAGAAAATGTGGGAGTGTCGCCGAGCTTGAGGAGGCTCGAGAGACTCAAATAGACATTAATGAGATACCCGTGAAGCACAACAATGACAACTCATAGTGATGAGCAATCGGCCGACCTATTGTAACACCATATCTTCGTAGATCCGTAGAACACGCAATATTCCCGAGAGATATGGATTTCGTAAGTTTAATCGAACAACGTGTTACTCATTGATGATGAGGAGCCTACCAGCTTATGAAGAAGTGCCGACAAGTTCGTAAAGGGATAAGTGGCTTGGTGCCATGAAGTCGAAATGGATTCCATGTACGAAAACCAAGTTTGGAACTTGGTTGACCCACCTGAAGGCATAAAGCCTATAGGGTGCAAGTGGGTTTTCAAGAAGAAAACCGACATGGATGGTAATGTGATTACCTATAAGGCTAGATTGGTGGCGAAAGGATATCGCCAAAAGCAAGGTGTTGATTATGACGAAACCTATTCGCCGTAGCTATGCTTAAATCCATTCGATGCTCCCGCCATAGCACTCATTATGATTATGAGATATGGCGATGGATGTGAAAACAGCTTTCCTTAATGGAAACCTGCTCGAGGACGTGTATATGATACAGCCTGAGGGTTTCACATCGGTTGATAAAACCAAGGTATGCAAATTGCGACGATCCATTTATGGATTGAAGCAAGCATCCAGGAGCTGGAATATCCGTTTTGATGAGACGATCAAAAGTTTGATTTCTCACAAAATCCGCATTTAACCTTGTGTGTACAAGAAGGTTAGTAGAGTGCGATCGTGTTCCTAGTATTGTATGTCGATGACATATTACTTATAGGAAGCGATGTGTCAATCTTCACGATCGATTAAGGTTTGGTTATCAAGACATTCTCCATGAAAGACACAGGAGAAGCAACCTACATCCTTGGGATTAAGATCTATAGAGATAGATCGAAGCAGTTGCTTGGTCTTTCGCGATCTACATATATGGGCCGAGTGCTAAAGAGGTTTAGCATGTCGGAATCCAAGAAAGGTTATCTGCCCATCGGGCATAGGGTACACCTTTTGAAGTCTATGTGTCGCGCCACGAGAAGGCGAGAGGATTTGCATGAGTAAGATTCCTATGCATCCATAGGATCTATCATGTATGCTATGTTATGTACGAGGCCCGATGTATCGTATGCTCTGAGTGTCACGGCGGATACGATCGATCGAGGAATGGATCATTGGGCGGTATTAAGGCGATCCTTAAGTACTTGAGAAGAACTAAGGATGTGTTCTAATATATGGAGAAGGGGACATGGTGATCTGGCGGGTATCACGGATGCGGCTTCGGACGGACAAGGATGATTCAGTCTCGATGCGGATCGTGTTCACCTTGAATGAGTGCGCGATGAGTTGGAAAAGTTCCAAACAAGAGGCTATGGCGGATTCTACCAGCGAGGCGAGAATATATTGCGGCCGGAGCGTGAAAGAAGCGGTTTGGATCAAGAAGTTCGTTCATGAACTTGGTGTGATTCGGCCATTGTTGAAGCAATAGGTCTCTTTGCGACAACAATGGAGCAATTGCCGCGGCGAAAGAGCCAAGGTCTCATCAGCGATCAAACATGTGCCGCGCTATCATCTTATCGAGAGATCATCGGTAGGAGCGAAATACAAATCGAAAATTCCCTTTGAAAGAACTTAGCGGATCCTTTGACTAAAGCATTACCTCAAGTAAGTTTGAGGTCATGTTAGAGCTTATGGTATTGGATCTAGTGGCGATTGGCATTAGGCCAAGTGGAGTCTGTTAGTAATATATGAGAGATGTCCTAAGGCAATGCGCCTTATGTATGAACCATTTATATGATAAATGAAGATTCACTATTTGAGTATACATGTTTTATGTATTTGATTGGATCTTAAACTCATTTCTTGAATGTCACGATCGATTCACGGCATGAGAGAATTTGTGATTGGATCACAACTAGTGAGTATCTCTACATGTGTAATTGTGATGTATCGGAATTATCCTAGTCGATGAATTGATGGATTTGGACACCATCGATTACATTGAGACTAGAGTATACTCCTTGGTGTATCAAGCGGTGATTCTCCTTTGGTGGAGACATAGTGATGTCGGAGTTAATCGTGGATGCTAGTTATGGTAACTAGTTCATTGGAGTGACCAGTAAGACTTCATATGGTTCTCTGCATATATAGATATGTCAATGAAGTTCTTCTTGTGGCTTAAGTGCGATGTTCCTTTGACTTGCGGTATTCAAGTCATCTTGATCATGGAGACTTATGCTTTGACATCTTAAGCAAACATCTCTAAGGAGATGTGGACCGAGATGATTGGGTATAAGTCGAAGTGATCGAAGGTGTTTGAATAGCCTATAAAGATTCACCACTCCTTGCGAGGAGATGTATACCCATGGCCTCTCGTCGGATTGTTACTAAAGTCTTTGGCCAAAGCATTACATGTTTAGAGTAAAGTACTCTTGATACATGTGGAGTAACTAGAATCAGTAGGGACGAGGAAATGATACTTGGGCTAGGTGTGGCGTAGTCGACCTAGTGAGGTGACAAAATAGACCATGTCCTGAACCAAGTGGGTATAAGATGAGTGAAGGGAATGGGGCACGATTCATTCGAGCTACTGAAGGGTTTCAGAAATAGTTCTGGATCAACCGTTGATCTTTTCGATTAATTGGGGATCATGATGTACTACTAGGTGCCACTCATGATCGTTCTATAATTAATGGTTAATTATAGACGGCCAACATAAACCGAGAACCTATTTTGTCACACGCACAATGAGTGTAATCCAAAGGATTTAAAACGAGCTTGAGAATGGGATTCTCAGACCGAGAGAAACTATGTTTGGTTGGACCAAACATAAAGCGAGCATGAAATTGTTTCAGTCGCAGAGGAAGCGTGGATGGGCCGTGTCTTATGAAGACATAATGGATGGACCAAAATGGTTTGGTTCTAATCCAATGGATGAGAATAAAGAAAAGGGTTTGGTTTATATTAAACGAATGAACCAAAGGTTGGTTCGGTTCGTTTTAACTTAAAATAAATCATCATGGTTTGGTTTATTTTAACTTATCTTAATGGAGCGGGTTAACGGGCTTTATGGATATGATCCATTAACCATTAAGAGAATTAGTTCTCTATAAAATAGGGCTTAAACCCTAATCCAAAAACCCTAATCTATTTTTGGCCGCCCAACCTAGTTGCCGCCCACCCCTTGTTGGTGATTTCGGCGCCCAACTACAAGCTGCCACCGCCCAGCTTTGTGCCGCCGTACAAGACCCTTGCCGGCGTCCAAGCTCCAGCCGGTGAACCTCCGGCGACCCTCCGGTGATCTCCTATAGGTTCGGCATCAAGGTGGGTTTTTCCTCTCCTTGTTTTGGCCGGCGCCTACTCCTCCACCAAGCTGTCCAGTTTTCTGGATAGCTTCTCCTCCTCTCGTCGGAGCGTCATTTTGACGACGGTTAGTGCTCCGACAGCGGCTAACTTACATGGGATTTGATCTCCGGTAATCCTCTGAGGTGGAGGACGAAGGATTCGTCAAACGGTTGACGAATACCTCTCCGGAGAAGCGAGTTTAGAGAACTCGTTTTAGGATCCGAATTTGGATTCGGATCATGATCATCTCTCAATCACGTCGTCTTCAACACGAGGCTAGTAACCCATACGAAGATGAAGCTCGTGACTTAGCGAAGTCATCCCGAGGAGCTCGGCGTGGATACGGATAGAGACGATTCTTACGAGGATCGTTCCGGTTGATGCCGTTCCCGCTACACGTCATACGGAAGGTATAACGTAGTTTAATTTCCTTTTATTGCAAATTTTAATTTACGATTATGTCTACACTTGTTGTAATAGCATGCGTGTGTTGTGTGTGTTGTAATAAATATAGATTTATTAATTTTAATTGCTTCCGCTGTGCTCATGTTTACGAAACATGATCGAACACACACACGCCGCGGTGCCGGAAACCCAACACGACCACCCCTAGATCTTGATGATCCAATGAAGTTTTAATCCATGTTTTTGTAGGATTATGATGTTGTTGTTATGTTAAATGAATTAGGTTAAAAGATAACCCTAGAACCCCTATAGACCATTCGGCCATCATGTAATTTTTGGTGATTAAATGAAGTTTAATTCATGCTCTATATGCAAATGAAGTTGTTGTTGTGTTAAATGAATTAGGTTGAAAGATAACCCTAGAAACCCCTAGAAACCCCTATAGACCATTCGGCCATCATGTAATTTTGGGTGATTAAATGAAGTTTAATTCGTGTCCTATGTGCAAATGAAGTTGTTGTTGTGTTAAATGAATTAGGATGAAGGATAACCCTAGAAACCCCTATGGACCATTCGGCCATCATGTATTTTTAGGGTTTAAATGAAGTTTTAATTCAAGTTTTATATGCATATGAAGTTATTGTTATGATTAATGAATTAGGTTAACATGTATTTTATGTTTGGGTGAATTCATGTTGATTGTGATATTAAAAGATGCTAGATGAAGATAATATGCCTTAGGTTAGTGTTTACTTACTCTTGATGCCATGCCTTACGTCATGCCCTATGTGTATGTGGTATTTAAAATATGTTATGAAATGAAGTATGGTATGTTTATGAAATGAAAGATGATATGTTCACGAAGTGAAGCATGATGTGTTATGAAATGAAGTATGCTATGTTTGCAAAATGAAATAAGCTATGTTATAAAATAAACATATAAGTATTTTACCTTCTGCATGGCTTGTACCAAGACCTTAACAAGGTCCAAGAAGGGATGGGCTCCTAAGATGCCCTAGGTCGATAGAATAAGACTCGGGCCTAGGATGGGCTTCTATGTATGATTGCCCCCAGGTCGATGGAATAAGACTCGGGCCTAGTACGGGATGGGCTCCAAGATGCCCTAGGTCGATGGAGTAAGACTCGGGCCTAGGATGGGCTTCTACGCTATGACGATTGCCCTAGGTCGACGGACTAAGATCGGGCCTAGTAACCTAGTAGGTTCGAGACTTGCTACCTCGGGCCTATTTAGGGATGTGCGCTATGATAATGAAGAAGTGGTAAAATGCCTGGCCCAAATATGTTGAGATTTATGTTTACGTACCTAAAATATATGTTTTCAAAAGCATCCTGCAAATGTTTACCTGATTGATTGGTATGTTCACATGTTATGTTTAATATGCCATGTTTACGCCACTATGTTACATAGGTTGTATGTTATGTTGAAATGTCATGTACACGTTGTTGGGTTTCCGGCACCGCGGCGTGTGTGTGTTCGATCACGTTTCGTAAATATGAGCACAACTGAAGCAATAAAAATAATAAATCTACATTTATTACAACACACACATCAAACGCATGCATAGTACAACAAGTGTAGACATAACCGTAAATTTAAATTTGCAATAAAAGGAAATTTATCTACGTTATACCTTTCGTATGACGTGTAGCGGGAACGGCATCAACCGGAATGATCCTCGCTAGAATCGTCTCTATCCGTATCCACGCTGAGTTCCCCGGGATGACTTCTCTAAGCCACGAGCTTCGTCTTCGTACGGGTTACTAGCCTCGTGTTGAAGACGACGTGATCGAGAGATGATCACGATCCGAATCCAAATTCGGATCCCAAGACGAGTCCTCAAAACTCACTTCTCCGGAGAGGTATTCGTCAACCGATTGACGAATCCTTCGTCCTCCACCTCAGAGGATTACCGGAGATCGAATCCCCGGTAAGTTAGCCGCTGTCGGAGCTCTAACCGTCGTCCAAACGACGCTCCGACGAGAGGAGAACAAGCTGTCCAGAAAACTGGACAGCTTTGGTGGAGGTGATAGGCGCCGGCCAACCAAGGAAGATAGAGCTCACCTCGATGCCAAACCTGAAGGAGATCTCCAGAGCACTAACCGGCAGCATCTCGACGCCGGCGAGGGGGAAGGAAGCTACCTTCTGGATGCCGGTTGGAGGAGCTATGGGCGGCGGCAAGAGGTTGGCGCCGAAAACTCCAATAAGGAGGTGGGCGGCAACTTTAACCTAGGGGTTTTGGATTAGGGCTTAATTATCCCTTAAGTCCTCTTTTATAGAGAACTAATTCTCTTAATGGTTATTGGATCATAACCATTAGGTCCGTTAACCCGCTCCATTAAGATAAGTTAAAATAAACCAAACCATGATGGTTTATTTTAAGTTAAAACGAACCGAACCAACTTTTGGTTCATTAGTTTAAAATAAACCAAACCCTTTGGTTTATTCTCCTCCATTGGATTAGAACCAAACCATTTTGGTCCATCCATTATGTATACATAACACACTGCCCATCTCCATTGCATTGAAACAATTTCATGCTCGCTTTATGTTTGGTCCAACCAAACATAGTTTCTCTCGGTCTGAGAATCCCATTCTCAAGCTCGTTTTAAATCCTTTGGATTGCACTCGTTGTGCGTGTGACCAAATAGGTTCTCGGTTTATGTTGGCCGTCTATAATTAACCATTAATTATAGAACGATCATGAGTGGCACCTAGTAGTACATCATGATCCCCAATTAACCGAAAAGATCAACGATTGATCCAGAACTATTTCTGAAACCCTTCAGCAGCTCTAATGATTCGTGCCCCATTCCCTTCACTCATCTTATACCCACTTGGTTCAGGACATGGTCTATTGTGTCAGTCCCCACTAGACTGACTACGTCACACCTAGCCCAAGTATCATTTCCTCGTCCTACGGATTCTAGTTACTCCACATGTATCGAAGAGTACCTTACTCTAAACATGTAATAATTTGGCCAAAGACTTTAGTAACAATCCAACGAGAGGCCATGGATATACATCTCCTCGCACGGAGTGGTGAATCCTTTATAGGCTATTCAAACACCTTCGATCACTTCGACTTATACCCAATCATCTCGGGTCCACATCTCCTTAGAGATGTTTGCTTAAGATGTCAAAGCATAAGTCTCCATGATCAAGATGACTTGAATACCGCTAGTCTAAGGAACATCGCACTTAAGCCACGGTAAGAACTTCATTGACATATCTATATATGCAGAGAACCATATGAAGTCTTACGGATGGTCACTCCAATGAACTAGCTACCATAACTAGCATCCACGATTAACTCCGGACATCACAATGTCTCCAGCCAGTGAGAATCAGCTGCTTGGATACACCAAGGAGTATACCTCGTGCTAGTCTCGACAGAATTGATGGTGTCCAAATCCATCAATTCATCGACTAGGGATAATTTCGATACATCACAATTACACATGTAAAGATACTCACTAGTTGTGATCCAATCACAAATTCTCTCATGCTGTGAATCGTATCGTGGACATTCAGTAAATGAGTTTAAGATCCAATCAAATACATAAAACATGTATACTCAAATAGTGAATCTTCATTTATCATATAAATGGTTCATACATAAGGTGATTGCCTTAGGACATCTCTCATATATTACTAACAGACTCCCCCTAATGAATGTCGCTATCGATATCATAGCTCGAACATGACCCTCAAACTTATTTTGAGGTAATGCCTTAGTCAAGGGATCCGCTAAGTTCCTTTCAGTGGGAATTTTCTCGATTTGTATTTCGTTCCTACTGATGATCTCTCTGATAAGATGATAGCGACGAAGCACATGTTTGGATCATTGATGAGACCACATCAAGTTCAGAGATGAACTTCTTGATTAGTGTCAAGCTTGGAACCTTTCCAACTTATTGCGCCTCCATTCCAGGTGAATACATACCCAGACTAAGACATGGAATCATCCTTGTCTGTCTGGATCTGGCATCCGTATACCCACGTATCACCATGTACCCTTCTCCATATATTAGGAACGCATCCTTAGTTCTTCTTAAGTACTTAAGGATCATCTTAACAGTCACCCAATGATCCATTCCTGGATCAGACTGGTATCTGCTCGTGACACTCAGAGCATACGATACATCAGGCCTCGTACATAACATAGCATACATGATAGATCCTATTGCGGATGCATAGGGAATCTTACTCATGCAAATCCTCTCGTCTTCTGTGCGCGGACACATAGACTTCGAAAGGTGTATCCCATGCCTGATGGGTAGAAAACCTTTCTTGGATTCCGACATGCTAAACCTCTTTAGCACTCGGTCTATATATGTAGACTGCGAAAGACCAAGCAACCGTTTCGATCTATCTCTATAGATCTTAATCCCGAGGATGTAGGTTGCTTCTCCCAGGTCTTTCATGGAGAATGTCTTGGATAACCAAACCTTAACTGACTGTAAGATTGAAACATCGTTTCCTATAAGTAATATGTCATCAACATATAATACTAGGAACACGACTGCACTCCCACTAACCTTCTTGTACACACAAGGTTCGTCTGGATTTTGTGAGAAATCAAACTTTTTGATGGTCTCATCAAAACGGATATTCCAGCTCCTGGATGCTTGCTTCAATCCATAAATGGACCATCGCAATTTGCATACCTTGGTTTTATCAACCGATGTGAAACCCTCAGGCTGTATCATATACACGTCCTCGAGCAGGTTTCCATTAAGGAAAGTTGTTTTCACATCCATCTTCAATATCTCATAATCATAATGAGCCATTATGGCCAGGAGAATCTGCATGGATTTAAGCATAGCTACAGGCGAATAGGTTTCGTCATAATCAACACCTTGCTTTTGATGATATCCTTTCGCCACCAATCTAGCCTTATAGGTAATCACATTACCATCCATGTCGGTTTTCTTCTTGAAAACCCACTTGCACCCTATAGGCTTAATGCCTTCAGGTGGGTCAACCAAGTTCCAAACTTGGTTTTCATACATGGAATCCATTTCCGACTTCATGGCATCAAGCCACTTATCCCTTTCTGAACTTGTCAGCACTTCTTCATAACTGGTAGGCTCCTCATCATCAATGAGTAACACGTCGTTCGATTAACTTACGAGAAATCCATATCTCTCAGGAATGTTGCGTGTTCTACAAGATCTACGAAGATGTGGTGTTAAAATAGGTCCAGCCGATTGCTCATCACTATGAGTTGTCGGCTGTTGTGCTTCACCAAGTATCTCATCAATGTCTATTTGAGTTTCTCGAGCCTCCTCAAGCTCGACGACACTCCCACTGTTTTCTTGCAAGAGAAACTCTTTCTCTAGAAACACAGCATGCCTTGAAACAAACACCTTTTGTTCCACAGGATGATAGAATTGGTAACCCCTTGTTTCCTTAGGGTATCCAATAAATAGACATTTATCAGACTTAGCATCCAATTTGTCTGATACAGTCTGCTTCACATAAGCAGGACAACCCCATATCTTCAAGTAAGATACATGAAGTTTCTTACTATTCCATATCTCATATGGAGTAGTAGAGACTACCTTGGTAGGCATTCTGTTTAACAAGTAAACAGTTGTCTGAAGTGCATAGCCCCAAAAGGACTTGGGAAGAGTCGCATGATTCATCATTGACCTGACCATGTCCAACAAGGTCCGGTTATGCCTCTCAGATACACCATTATGCTGTGGTGTATATGGCGGAGTCCATTGAGACAATATACCATTGTCTCTTAGATAATCAAGAAACTCTTGACTTAAGTATTCACCACCTCGATACGATCGAAGTATTTTAATACTCTTGTCATGTTGTTTTTCTACTTCATTTCTGAATTCTTTGAACCTTTCAAAGGCTTAAGACTTGTGTTTCATCAAGAACACATACCCAAACCGTGAGTGATCATCGGTGAAGGTAATGAAGTAGCTATAACCTCCTAAAGCTTGAGTTGACATAGGTCCACATATATCAGTATGTATTAGACCTAGTAACTCTCCCACTCATTCACCTTTTCCAGTAAAAGGTAACTTAGTCATCTTGCCTTTTAAGCATGATTCACATGTATCGTATGAATCCAATTCAAACGATTCCAGAATTCCACATCGGTGTAATTCGGACATGCATTTCTTGCTTACATGGCCAAGACGACAATGCCACATATAGGAGTCTAATTGATTTCCCTTTCGAGCATGCTTGTTGCTCGCTTCGATATTGAAAACATCACTGGATACGTCCAACATATAAATGCCATTGCTTAAAGTTCTAGTCTCATAAAGAACTTCATTTAAAGTTATGTAACAACAATTGTTACTAAAAGTCAAATGGTACCCATTTCTATTTAAACAAGAAATAGAAATGATGTTCTTTATCAACGAAGGAACATAAAAGCAATTGTCCAGTTCTAAGACATGTCCTACAGGGAGTTCCAACAAATACGTTCCGATGGCGAGTTCAGCAACCGTTGCTCCATTCCCAACACGTAAATTTGACTCTCCCTTGACGAGTCTTCTTCTATTCCTTAGTCCATGTATGTCATTACATATATGTGAGCCACACCCAATATCAAATACCCAAGTATCTGAGGAAATAGAATGACAATCAATAAAGAAGATTTCTGAAGAAGATGGGCCATCCGATGCCTTATCCTTCTTCACAGACTCAAGATAAATCTTGCACTTTCTTCGCAAATGGCCCTACTTGCCATAATGATGGCAAGTGCCCTTTTGAGCTGGTTCTGCCTTTTTAGCCTTTTTCTTCTTCCCCTTCTGTTGTTCCTTTGACTCCCTCTTAGAACCTTTCTTCGAGGAATCAACTAACAACACCGTCCCCTGCTCATGCTTCTCAGAAGGCTCCACAGTCTTCAGCATGTTGAGCAAGATACAGATGAACCTTCTTGCATCTCAGAGGTGAAGAGGAGCTTGGAGACTTCGAACCTTTCGAATCTCACTTGCTTATCAAACAACTCATAAAGATGAAGGACTACGATATGAGCATCCATATGCTCATGCTGCTTTCGTAGCTTGGGTTCCATCGTGGCTAGCATGATGCAACTCACCATTTCAGAATCATTCACATGTTTCTGATAGGCCAACAATTGGTCCAGAGTTGCATTGTCACTAGGACGGACGGGAAGAGACGCTTCGAGGACATTCACAAGATTTTCCACCTTGAGAACAATTCTCAAGTTTCTAAGCCAGTCCAAGAAGTTAGGCCCAGTCAATTTATACGAATCCATAATGGAACGCAAATTCAAAGACATCATGATCAATCTTAGAAATACAAAACGAGCATATATGAGAAAGATGATTTTAAAATGCATCAATATACATTTATAAATACCATTCATTTTTTGAATTTCAAAAAACCCCAAAATCACTTCGGGAGATCGTAGGTCCATCTCCGAATGGGTTGATATCCATCATAGTTATGAACAACCTTGGAGAGAGTCCAACAAGTCATTCATAACTACGACGGTAGGTATCATCTATACCGATTGCATATCACATATATGCATCTATCACAATGTGCTATCAACTAATTGAATGTTCACACATAAGTTGGGTTGTTAACACATTAACAAGTATGCATCATATGCATAGCACCCAACTTCACCTCCCTTTACATCGACCTTGGAGATAGTCCAACAAGCCGATGCTCCAAGTTAAAGCCAACCCATTAATCGAGAAATAGTTTTAATATGGTTAGAGCGCATTCAACCAATTAGCCCAGCTTGGAGAGAGTCCAACAACCAAAGCTAACGATTGACCTCTGACTCTTACCATATTAGTATTAAACTATTCCATGGTTTGAACATGTTCGGGTTCGAGCCGGGCTTGGAGAGAGTCCAACAACCCAAACAAGAAACGGAACTCTAGTTCTAACCATATTAATGGAAGGTGTAGGCTTTAATATTGTTAAAGGGTTTTATGTCTCATCCTCTTTGCATGCAAATAACTATTAAATACATGGCATGGCATACATGGCATACATGGCATACATCTACATGTCACGACACGCATGGCATAATATTATGCATCTAATGCAATTACATGACATACAATTATGCCATGTATATATTTCCTTATATGTCATAACTATTTATGGAAAAATAAAATATGTTTAAGATTTGATTCTCCAAATCAAATCATAATTAAATTAGGAAACAAATTTCCAAATCTAATAACATATTTTATTTATGGAATTATTTGATTAAGGAAAATCTATTTAGGAAACCAATTTCCTAAATCATTAAAACTACTTATGGAAATAAAATATTTTAAGATTTGATTTCTCAAATAAAATCAAGAATAAATTAGGGAACAAATTTCCAAAATATAATCAAATATTTTATTTATGGAAAATATCAATTTCCATAAATACTTCCAACTTTCCAAAAGTGGAAGATTTCCATAAATACTTCTAGACTTTCCAAAATTGAAAAATTTTCATAAATACTTCTAAATTTCCAAAATTAGAAAATTTTCAGAAATAACATTATGACTATCACAAAATCATTTTACGATTATGTCGAAACACAACCTGGGCTCTGATACCACTGTTGGGTTTCCAGCACCGCGGCGTGTGTGTGTTCGATCACGTTTCGTAAACATGAACACAGTGGAAGCATTAAAAATAATAAATCTACATTTATTACAACACACACATCCCACGCATGCATAGTACAACAAGTGTAGACATAACCGTAAATTTAAATTTGCAATAAAAGGAAATTTATCTACGTTATACCTTTCGTATGACGTGTAGCGGGAACGACATCTACCGGAACGATCATCGCTAGAATCGTCTCTATCCGTATCCACGCCGAGTTCCTCGGGATGACTTCGCTAAGCCACGAGCTTCGTCTTCGTACGGGTTACTAGCCTCGTGTTGAAGACGACGTGATCGAGAGATGATCACGATCCGAATCCAAATTCGGATCCCAAGACGAGTCCTCAAAACTCGCTTCTCCGGAGAGGTATTCGTCAACCGATTGACGAATCCTTCGTCCTCCACCTCAGAGGATTACCGGAGATCGAATCCCCGGTAAGTTAGCCGATGTCGGAGCTCTAACCGTCATCCAAACGACGCTCCGACGAGAGGAGAACAAGCTGTCACGAAAACTGGACAGCTTTGGTGGAGGTGATAGGCGCCGGCCAACCAAGGAAGATAGAGCTCACCTTGATGCCAAACCTGAAGGAGATCTCCGGAGCACTAACCGGCAGCAGCTCGACGCCGGCGAGGGGGAAGGAAGCTACCTTCTGGACGCCGATTGGAGGAGCTATGGGCGGCGGCAAGAGGTTGGCGCCGAAAACTCCAATAAGGAGGTGGGAGGCAACTTTAACCTTGGACTTTTGGATTAGGGCTTAATTATCCCTTAAGCCCTCTTTTATAGAGAACTAATTCTCTTAATGGTTATTGGATCATAACCATTAGGCCCGTTAACCCGATCCATTAAGATAAGTTAAAATAAACCAAACCATGATGGTTTATTTTAAGTTAAAACGAACCAAACCAACTTTTGGTTCATTCATTTAAAATAAACCAAACCCTTTGGTTTATTCTCCTCCATTGGATTAGAACCAAACCATTTTGGTTCATCCATTATGTCTTCATAATACACGACCCATCCACACTTCCATTGCGACTGAAACAATTTCATGCTCGCTTTATGTTTGGTCCAACCAAACCTTGTTTCTCTCGGTCTGAGAATCCCATTCTCAAGCTCGTTTTAAATCCTTTGGATTTCGCTCGTTGTGCGTGTGACCAAATAGGTTCTCGGTTTATGTTGGTCGTCTATAATTAACCATTAATTATAGAATGATCATGAGTGGCACCTAGTAGTACATCATGATCCCTAATTAACCGAAAAGATCAATGATTGATCCAGAACTATTTCTGAAACCCTTCCGCAGCTCGAATGATTCGTGCCCCATTCCCTTCACTCATCTTATACCCACTTGGTTCAGGACATGGTCTATTGTGTCAGTCCCCACTAGACTGACTACGTCACACCTAGCCCAAGTATCATTTCCTCGTCCTACGGATTCTAGTTACTCCACATGTATCGAAGAGTACCTTACTCTAAACATGTAATGCTTTGGCCAAAGACTTTAGTAACAATCCGACGAGAGGCCATGGGTATACATCTCCTCGGAAGGAGTGGTGAATCCTTTATAGGCTATTCAAACACCTTCGATCACTTCGACTTATACCCAATCATCCCGAGTCCACATCTCCTTAGAGATGTTTGCTTAAGATGTCAAAGCATAAGTCTCCATGATCCAGATGACTTGAATACTGCAAGTCTAAGGAACATCACACTAAAGCCACAGTAAGAACTTCATTGACATATCTATATATGTAGAGAACCATATGAAGTCTTACGACTGGTCACTCCAATGAACTAGTTACCATAACTAGCATCCACGATTAACTCCGAACATCACAATGTCTCCAGCCAGTGAGAATCAGCTGCTTGGATACACCAAGGAGTATACCTCGTGCTAGTCTTGACATAATTGATGGTGTCCAAATCCACCAATTCATCGACTAGGGATAATTTCGATACATCACAATTACTGTTGGGTTTTTCTGAGCCGCAAAAACCGCTTTTTGCGTTGTGGAAACCTCGGAAGCCCCGGCCACGGATCCGTGCGAAGTATAAAAAATTATAATTACATGTATGTGCTTATAGAAATCCTAGATCTACCTTAGATCTAAGAGGTTAGAACGTTACCCTCGTAGCGACGCCCTTCGCTTATCCCGCTCGTCCAAAAGTTCGTCGAAACTCGAGAGTGTCAAGTGCACACTCCTCTATGGTATCCACACAAGCAATAGGTGGAGAGAAATGCCTTAGAGTGTGCTAGCACTCCCTTAGGAATTTCGGAAAGATTAGGTTTGGAGACGTAGAGCTTGAGAGGAAGAGCACCAAGGTTGAAGATGAAGTTATTGGAATAACTCACCAAATGAATTCCATCTATGAAACCCCTAAAGTGTTGGCCGACCACATTATGGAGAGGGGGGGGGGGGTTACATGCATGCATGTAACTCCCGTGACCCTTGGTCTCCCTCATGATGTGGCACCAATTGACCAAGTCAATGATGATGTGGAGCACCATCATTGGCCGACCATGCCTAGTCATCATCATGACATGGCATTTGGTCAAGTCAAACTTGACCTTTCATCTTCTCTCTCAAGTCAAGTCAAACTTGACCTCTAATCTCCCATGGTTGATCAAATCTAACCACTTGACTCAAGTCAATTTAATATAATGAATCTCTATTCATTAATTTAAATTGATTTGATGAATCAAATCTCAATTAGACTCATTCAACACTTGAATCAACTTGAGTCTAACTCAATTAGTCTAATTTGGATTACTCTTAATCCAATTTGGTTCATCCCATGAACCTAATCCTCATGGTTCATCATATGAACCTAATCTCCATCTAATTGCTCTTATGTGTGTGACCCTATAGGTTCTTGTAACGTTGGCAATGTCCCTAAACAGATTTAGGAACATAAGCAATGAGCGGTATCTAGCAACACATCATTGCTACCCAAGTTACAAGAATGTTGAGCTCCAACATCACCTTTGTGACTACTAATTGTGACTCTCACAATATGTGACAATGTCCCTCTATCCTTGACATCTAGATTGACCAATCGAGGCATAGACCGTGTCATCCTCAGTACAATCTAAATCTTGAACTCCAAGTAGACTCACTCTAATCAAATGAGCTCAATATCTCATATTGACTCATTTGGGCATGGTCATGCACTTCGTGGTCTCACTCTATCAAGAATATCGATGTCACCCCCGTCATATAGGAGGGATAGATCCCATCTACATCACTCACATCCCTCCGCATAATTCGTTACATACCCAGTAATCGCCTTTATAGTCCACCCATTTACGGGTGACGTTTGACGAAGCCAAAGTATGCAACTCGTTATGTAGGGAACCATGGTGACTTCAGGTCTAAGGACTAATAGTCATACTAATAGCCACATGAGAAAGTATATGACACTCATATAACGATCCATGATACTTTCTCATGGCGGGTCATTCAGTATACATTCTCCAATGCATACCCATGTGTCAACTTGATATCTCATATCCATGACTTGTGAGATCAAGTCATCTTGTTGACCTACATGCTAGTCTCTACGCATTAACATTGTCCCTGAATGTTAATACTCGACTAGAAATGATTAAGAGTAGTGTTCTCTATATCATCTCATTATCGATTCAACCAATCGATTGATATAGATAAGAACCTACTACTCAAGGACATTATTATATTTAGTTATTTGGCACCAATACAAGTAAATATAATAACCATGCCTTTATAAATAGGAATATGATACAATAAAGTCCATACAACAATCATCACATGATTGGCTCTAGGGCTTTCACTAACAATCTCCCACTAGCACTAGTGCCAATCACCGTAGTATCTAATACCCAATGACCTAGTGTGACCATCATGCTTTTTCTTGTGCCAAAGCCTTGGTCAAGGGATCTGCGATGTTAGCCTCTGTGGGTACTCTGCAAATCTTCACATCTCCTCTATCGATGATCTCTCGAATGAGATGGAAGCGCCGTAGTATGTGTTTGGTCCGCTGGTGTGACCGAGGTTCCTTAGCCTGTGCAATCGCTCCATTGTTGTCACAATAGAGCTCTATAGGATCTGCAATGCTAGGAACCACCCCAAGTTCAGTAATGAACTTGCGGATCCAAATCGCCTCCTTTCGCCTCGGATGCGCGATATACTCGGCCTCTGTTGTAGAATCGGCAATGTGTCTGAACTCTTCCGACTCCACAGCGCCACCATTCAAGCAAAACACGAACCCCATTGCGATCTGTAATCATCACTGGTCGGGTTTGGAAGGCATCGCTGTAACCCTTCTGACTAGCTCCTCATCGCCTCCAAATATCAAGAAATATTCTTTAGTCCTTCTCAAGTACTTAAGAATATTCTTGACTGCTATCCAGTGACGCTCACCTGGATCTGACTGGTATCTACTCGTCATGCTCAAGGCATACGAGACATCAGGACGAGTACACAACATGGCGTACATGATAGATCCTATAGCAGATGCGTAAGGGATCTTATCCATGCGGTCTCTCTCCTCTCTAGAAGAGGGACTTTGAGTCTTCGAAAGACTCACACCATGTGACATCGGCAGAAGTCCTTTCTTGGAATTCTGCATGGCAAACCAAAGTAATACCGTGTCAATGTATGTACTCTGACTTAGGCCAAGCAATCTCTTAGATCTATCTCTATAGATCTTGATGCCTAGAATACAGTCTTCTTCACCTAAGTCCTTCATTGAGAAGCACGTCCCCAGCCAAGTCTTCACAGACTGTAGCGAAGGGATGTCATTCCCAATGAGTAGTATGTCATCCACATACAGTACAAGGAACACAACTATGTTCCCATTAACCCTCTTGTAGACACAGGGTTCATCTTCATTCTTGATGAAACCAAACTGTTTGATCGCATCATCGAATCGAAGATTCCAGCTCCGAGAAGCTTGCTTTAGCCCATAAATGGACCTTTGCAGCTTGCATACCTTCCCAGTATGCTGTGGATCTTCAAAACCCTCAGGTTGTGTCATGTACACATCCTCGAGTAAGTTTCCATTCAGAAATGCGGTTTTGACATCCATCTGCCAGATCTCATAATCGTGGTATGCTGCAATAGCAAGCAAGATCCGAATGGACTTAAACATCGCCACTGGAGAAAAGGTTTCATCATAGTCAATACCATGAATTTGCTTGAAACCTTTAGCCACCAATCGGCCCTTATAGGTATGCGTAAGTCCATCCATGTCAGTCTTTCTCCTAAAGACCCACTTACACCCAATGGGTTTGACCCCTTCAGGTGGATCAACCAAAGTCCATACTTGGTTAGTGTACATGGATTTCATCTCGGATCTCATGGCGTCTAGCCATTTCTCAGAATCTGGGCTCATCACAGCTTCCTGATAGGAGGTAGGCTCATTCTCAATGAGCATAACGTCATCATGGTCAGACAAGAGAAATGAGTATCTCTCAGGCTGACAACGTACCCTATCAGACCTGCGAAGAGGTAGGTCTACTTGAACAGGTGGTTGTTCCACAACTCTTTGTGCAACAACCTCATCACCCACAACACTTTGTGGTTCCTGTTCAACCTCCATCAAGGCCTCAGTGCTATGGTCCTTATCTTGAATTTCTTCAAGATCGAAGGTACTCCCACTAGTTTTTCTAGAAACAAAATCCCTTTCTAGAAAAACCCCAGTCTTTGCCATAAACACTTTGTGCTGACTGGGAATGTAGAAGTAATATCCCTTTGTATCCTTGGGATATCCAACAAAATAGCACCTATCGGATTTGGGTCCCAGTTTGTCTGAGACTTGACGTCGAACGTAAGCCTCACAACCCCAAATCCTCATAAAAGACATCTTGGAATTTTTCCCTGTCCATATCGTATATGGTGTCTTTACCACAGCCTTGGATGGTACACGGTTAAGGGTAAAGGCTGCTGTGTCCAGAGCATATCCCCAAAAGGATATAGGAAGATCTGTGTGACTCATCATAGATCGTACCATATCCAATAGGGTACGATTCCTCCTTTCGGATACACCATTCCACTGTGGTGTTCCAGGAGGAGTGAGTTGGGATAGAATCCCACACTCAGCTAGATAGTCACGAAACTCATGGCTAAGGTATTCACCACCTCGATCTGATCGAAGTATCTTAATACTCTTGCCAAGCTGGTTTTGTACTTCATTCTTGAATTCTTTGAACTTTTCAAAGGATTCAGATTTATGTGTCATAAGATACACATAACCATATCTACTGAAGTCATCAGTAAATGTAATGAAGTACTTGTAACCACCTCTAGAAGCAACATTGAAAGGACCACATACATCACTATGTATAAGTCCTAACAAATCTGTTGCTCTTTCACTATGTCCACTAAAGGGAGTCTTGGTCATCTTGCCTAAAAGGCAAGACTCGCATGTCTCATATGATTCAAAATCAAATGAGTCTAGCAGCCCATCCTTATGGAGCTGAGATAAGCGACTCTCATTTATGTGACCTAAGCGACAATGCCAGAGATAGGTTTGGTTCAACTCATTTGACTTGAACCTCTTGGTACTTATGTTATAGATAGGGCTCTCTAAGTCTAGAATGTAGAGTCCGTTCATTAGAGGTGCACTACAATAGAACATATCATTTAAATAAACTGAACAACATTTGTTCTTTATTATAAATGAAAATCCTTTCTTGTCCAAACAAGAAACTGAAATGATGTTCTTAGTTAAGGCAGACACATAACAACATTCATCTAATTCTAGTACAAGCTCAGAGGGCAGAGATAGATCATAAGTTCCTACAGCAACTGCAGCAACCCTTGCTCCATTGCCTACTCGTAGGTCCACCTCGCCCTTTGTCAATGCCCTGCTATTTCTCAGCCCCTGCACATTGGTACAAATGTGAGATGCACATCCGATATCTAATACCCAAGATGAAGAAATAGATAGATTGACTTCTATAACATTTATACCTGAAGTAGAAGTCTCACTTCTCTTCTTCTTAAGATCTTCCAGGTATGCCTTGCAGTTACGCTTCCAGTGTCCTGCTTCCTTGCAGAAGAAGCAAGCCCCTTCCTTGGCTACCCCTCCTTTGGGTTTAAATTCTTTGCCTTTGCCCTTGGCTTGGGACTTTCCCTTACCTTTAGGCTTGCCCTTGCCTTTCTTCTTCTGCACCATCAAAATGGTGTCAGATTTACCCTTCTTAAGGTTAAGCTCTGCAGTTCTCAACATGCTGAGCATCTCAGGCAATGACTTATCAATTTCATTCATGTTATAATTCATGACAAATTGATTGAAGGCTTGTGGCAAAGATTGCAAGATTAGGTCAGTGTTCAGCTCTTGGCCAAGTGGGAATCCCAGCCTTTGTAGGTTTTCTACGTACCCAATCATCTTGAGTACATATGTACCTACGGGAGTCCCTTCTTGCATTTTGGACCCAAATAATGCCTTAGAGACTTTATATCTCTCATGCCTAGCTTGTCCTTGATACAGTTGACGAAGATGTCCAACCATATCATAAGCATTCATGAACTCGTGTTGCTTCTGAAGCTCAGAGTTCATGGTCGCGAGCATTAGACATGACACATCTAATGCATCATCTTGATGCTTCTTGTAAGCATCTTTGTCAGCTCGCGAGGCAGTGGCAGGAGGTGCCTCTGGAATGGGCTGCTCCAGGACGTACAGCTTCCTTTCTTGGGTGAGAACAATTCTCAGGTTCCTGTACCAGTCCAGGAAATTTGCTCCATTGAGCTTGTCCTTCTCAAGGACAGATCGCAGAGAGAGAGTGTTCGTGTTTGTCGACATAGTTATCTACAACATACAATGCAGAGAATTAATATCATATTCCTTTTATCATTTAATTAGGCCTTTAATCAAATGATGCTCCCACTGAATTATAGGAATTTTGTAGAATCGAGTTATGGATGTGGTCAAACCACATTATTAGATTCAAACAAACTAGCTATAATTCTTGCGGGACAAGATCCACATCATACTAAGCCTTGAGTTAGCTTTGGCTAAATCGCCCAAGACTTAGTACGATCGGTGGGTAACACATTACCGATTACATCTCTATGCAACTCTTGTTTATAGGATTAAGACCCACATTTACAAAAGACCTTGAGTTAGCTTTGGCTAAATCGCCCAAGATTTAGTGTAAATGCGATCTTAACCTATCTTTCCAACGATTGGAATATGCCTATAGTTCTACTCGATCCAATTGAGTTAACTAGTTTTGCTCAATCTAATTGAGCTTACTCTAACCCGAGTCGTGATAGGCGGGACCAAGATTGTCCCTCTGCACCCTACCAAGATAATATGTGTTGCTCTGCTTTGGCAGATTCAACAACGACAAATGATCGAGGTAGTGATGGGTATCAAGGCTCGGTAGGCATTTTCGAGTTGATTCGATTATGATCTAATCTAATCGTAATGTATATCTTATACGCATTTAGGCCTTTATTATCCTATATTAGCATGCATCATATACATACATTCATTATTCTAGCATGCATCATATACATACAAGAAAATTATCCTAGCATGCATCATATACATACAAGCATTATTCTACTAGCATGCATCACATACATACAAGCAAAATCAATTAAATATACACATATATATATATAATTAAATGTGATATAGTCATGGCCCTACTACGATCTTCTCAAGCCAATGAGAAGATCGGACGGTCAACCTAAGGCTAGCGGCTTTTCCAAGCGCTTCCTTTGACCGCCATGTGTCGTCATCACCCTTCTCGTAAGCTCGTCTTCAAGTGGACTTTCCACCGCTCCATTTTGTACATTACAAATACGAAACTCGAGTTACATTCGAGTCTAAAACTATTTATAACTAGAATATTAAAAGAAGAGGTGCAACGCGCAGGTCGCAAACACTTTACAACACGCACAACCACAAAACGGCACACAGGCCGTATTATGAATTACAACACACATAATCCAATCCAATTGGGTTATTGGGCCATGACAATCACAGAATTATACATAATTCTAAATTATGTATTTTTTTACAGAAAATTTCTATATTTTTTCCTAATTTATTTTGAATTTATGAGTCACCCCTCCGAAACGGTCCCGCTAAGCGGTTTCCGGGCGCGATCGCGGGACATGACCCCTTTCGGGGATAGGGGCAGCGCCCCTACTCGCAAAATAAACTTCGCGAGTGTCCCTACAATGATCTTACAGCGACTTAAGTCACTGTCCCAAAAACCTAAAGCGAGAACTCGCCGATTCGGAGAGTTTTTCTCGACGGTTGAAGCCTACGAGTGTCCCAACACTCGTTGCTTCGACTCTACGAGAAAAATACCCAAAAATTCTATAAAATAAGAAAATTTACAGAAACATATAAATCTATAATTTTTATATCTAATATAAAAACTACAAAGACGAAACACATACATGCTTCGCACGTGGCTCTGATACCACTGTTGGGTTTTTCCGAGCCGCAAAACTTTTGCGTTCGCGGAAACTCTCGGAAGCCGACCCGCGGATCCGTCGCAGTATAAAAATAATTACATGTATGTGCTTACAGAAATCCTAGATCTACCTTAGATCTAAGAGGTTAGAACGTTACCCTCGTAGCGGCGCCCTTCATATCCGCTCGTCCAAAAGTTGAACTCGAGAGTGTCAAGTGCACACTCCTCTATGGTATCCACACAAGCAATAGGTGGAGAGAAATGCCTTAGAGTGTGCTAGCACTCCCTTAGGAATTTCGGCAAGATTAGGTTTGGAGAGGTAGAGCTTGAGAGGAAGAGCACCAAGGTTGAAGATGAAGTTATTGGAATAACTCACCAAATGAATTCCATCTATGAAACCCCTAAAGTGTTGGTCGGCCACATTATGGAGAGGGGGGGGGGGGGGTTACATGCATGCATGTAACTCCCATGACCCTTGGTCTCCCTCATGATGTGGCACCAATTGACCAAGTCAATGATGATGTGGAGCACCATCATTGGCCGACCATGCCTAGTCATCATCATGACATGGCATTTGGTCAAGTCAAACTTGACCTTTCATCTTCTCTCTCAAGTCAAGTCAAACTTGACCTCTAATCTCCCATGGTTGATCAAATCTAACCACTTGACTCAAGTCAATTTAATATAATGAATCTCTATTCATTAATTTAAATTGATTTGATGAATCAAATCTCAATTAGACTCATTCAACACTTGAATCAACTTGAGTCTAACTCAATTAGTCTAATTTGGATTACTCTTAATCCAATTTGGTTCATCCCATGAACCTAATCCTCATGGTTCATCATATGAACCTAATCTCCATCTAATTGCTCTTATGTGTGTGACCCTATAGGTTCTTGTAACGTTGGCAATGTCCCTAAACCGATTTAGGAACATAAGCAATGAGCGGTATCTAGCAACACATCATTGCTACCCAAGTTACAAGAATGTTGAGCTCCAACATCACCTTTGTGACTACTAATTGTGACTCTCACAATATGTGACAATGTCCCTCTATCCTTGACATCTAGATTGACCAATCGAGGCATAGACCGTGTCATCCTCGGTACAATCTAAATCTTGAACTCCAAGTAGACTCACTCTAATCAAATGAGCTCAATATCTCATATTGACTCATTTGGGCATGGCCATGCACTTCGTGGTCTCACTCTATCAAGAATATCGATGTCACCCCCGTCATATAGGAGGGATAGATCCCATCTACATCACTCACATCCCTCCGCATAATTCGTTACATACCCAGTAATCGCCTTTATAGTCCACCCATTTAAGGGTGACGTTTGACGAAGCCAAAGTATGCAACTCGTTATGTAGGGAACCATGGTGACTTCAGGTCTAAGGACTAATAGTCATACTAATAGCCACATGAGAAAGTATATGACACTCATATAACGATCCATGATACTTTCTCATGGCGGGTCATTCAGTATACATTCTCCAATGCATACCCATGTGTCAACTTGATATCTCATATCCATGACTTGTGAGATCAAGTCATCTTGTTGACCTACATGCTAGTCTCTACGCATTAACATTGTCCTTGAATGTTAATACTCGACTAGGAATGATTAAGAGTAGTGTTCTCTATATCATCTCATTATCGATTCAACCAATCGATTGATATAGATAAGAACCTACTACTCAAAAACATTATTATATTTAGTTATTTGGCACCAATACAAGTAAATATAATAACCATGCCTTTATAAATAGGAATATGATACAATAAAGTCCATACAACAATCATCACATGATTGGCTCTAGGGCTTTCACTAACAATTACACATGTAGAGATACTCACTAGTTGTGATCCAATCACAAATTCTCTCATGTTGTGAATCGTATCGTGGACTTTCAGTAAATGAGTTTAAGATCCAATCAAATACATAAAACATGTTTACTCAAATAGTGAATCTTCATTTATCATATAAATGGTTCATACATAAGGCGATTGCCTTAGGAAATCTCTCATATATTACTAACACATGTTTCTATGTTACATATGATGCATGATATGTTTGATTAAGTATGTTTGATTAAGTATATATATTCATGTTATGCTGCTAAGTTGTGGATTATACATGTTATGTTTACTCATGTTACATATGTTACATGTTAAGTTGATTACGCCATATATGTTACATGTTATATTGCTTATATGTTATGAATGTTACATGCCATGATTAATGCTGATGTATGGTTTTGTGAGTAGTAGAGGATCTTATTAAGCCTATGTGCTTATAGTTTATCATTACCTCGTACTATAGATAAGGGTAAGGGATGGATAAACTAAAGGGAGCAGCAGGAGGAGCCAATGTCTGTGGTAGTGGCATGGTGGAGAAGATCCGTTAGGTCTATATATATATGTTTACCTATGATGATGATGTCTATGGATGTCCTTACTTGTGTCTCCTTATGAGGAAGATGTTTATGAACCTGAACTAAGCACTAAGTATCTATATATATGATGCATGCTCTATGTTGATAAGAAGAAGTAAAGAAGAAGTATCTATACATGTTATGAAGCATACTCTATGTTAAAAAGAAGAAGTATATATATATATGTATATATATATATGTCACTGCATGTTTATGTTTTAAAAGAAAAAAAAATAGGTCTAAAGTCTTCCGCTGTAAGAATTAAGAAGTATGTATAAAGTCTTCCGTTGTATGTAATGTATGTATGTACGGTCGCGTCATGCGCCGCCCCTCCGGATTCTAGTACGGAAAAAGGCGGGCGTGACAGGTTGGTATCAGAGCTGATCTGCCTTTCCACTACACACACATCAAGCTCCAAATCCTGCCACTCCAAGTAAGGATTCTATGTCTACTCTAATTTGGTTATTTTTTCATGTATGATAGGAAATGTTTCTAGCTTAAATATGCATGAAAATATGTATGATACCCTTATGCTTGTTCATGTATGATATAGAATACCTTAAGCTTAAATTATGCATGAGAACATGAATGATGCCTTAAGCTTAAAATGACTTTATGCTAGCTTTAGTCTAATTATGCGTAGGTCAACGAACGAAAACTTATACTAGCTTTACTTTAATATATGAAGATAAACATGTCTGGAAGACGCAGTAGTAGAGCTGATGAGATAGCACCCCCGCATGACCTTACACACGTAGTCACAGAACTCCAGCGACAAGTCACAGAACAACAACAAGTAATAAATACCCTAATGAATCAGCGAGGAAACCCTACTGCCCCACCAACGGGCCCCGGCCCGATGGTTCGACAGGAAGCTTACCTGATCCAGTGGCAGAGACTAAAGCCGGAAAATTTCTCTGGTACTGGTTGTTGGGTTTCCAGGCACCGCGGCGTGTGTGTGTTCGATCATGTTTCGTAAACATGAGCACAGCGGAAGCAATAAAAATAATAAATACTCCTATTTATTACAACACACACAACACACGCATGCTATTACAACAAGTGTAGACATAACCGTAAATTAAAATTGCAATAAAAGGAAATTTAAACTACGTTATACCTTCCGTATGACGTGTAGCGGGAACGGCGTCAACCGGAACGATCCTCGTAAGAATCGTCTCTATCCGTATCCAAGCCGAGTTCCTCGGGATGATTTCGCTAAGTCACGAGCTTCGTCTTCGTACGGGTTACTAGCCTCGTGTTGAAGACGACATGATCGAGAGATGATCACGATCCGAATCCAAATTCGGATCCAAAACGAGTTCTCAAAACTCGCTTCTCCGGAGAGGTGTTCGTCAACCGTTTGACGAATCCTTCATCCTCCACCTCAGAGGATTACCCGAGATCAAATCCCCGGTAAGTTAGCCGCTGTCGGAGCACTAACCGTCGTCCAAACGACGCTACGACGAGAGGAGGAGAAGCTGTCCAGAAAACTGGACAGCTTGGTGGAGGAGTAGGCGCCGGCCAACCAAGGAAAGAAAAGCCTCACCTTGATGCCAAACCTATAGGAGATCACCAGAGGGTCGCCGGAGGTTCACCGGCTGAAGGTTGGTCGCCGGCAACAAGTTGGAAGGCTGCACCACAAGCTGGGCGGCAACAAGATGTTGGGTGCCGAATAGGAGAGGGAGGGGGTTTGGGCGGCCAAGGTTGATTAGCCTTAGGGTTAGGGTTTAAGCCCTATTTTATAGAGAACTAATTCTCTTAATGGTTAATGGATCATATCCATAAAGCCCGTTAACCCGCTCCATTAAGATAAGTTAAAATAAACCAAACCATGATGGTTTATTTTAAGTTAAAAGAACGAACCAACCTTTGGTTCATTCGTTTAATATAAACCAAACCCTTTGGTTTATTCTCATCCATTGATTAGAACCAAACCATTTTGGTCCATCCATTATGTCTTCATAAGACACGCCCATCCACGCTTCCATTGCGACTGAAACGATTTCATGCTCGCTTTATGTTTGGTCCAACCAAACCTAGTTTCTCTCGGTCTGAGAATCCCATTCTCAAGCTCGTTTTAAATCCTTTGGATTACACTCGTTGTGCGTGTGACCAAATAGGTTCTCTGTTTATGTTGGCCGTCTATAATTAACCATTAATTATAGAACGATCATGAGTGGCACCTAGTAGTACATAATGATCCCCAATTAACCGAAAAGATAAACGGTTGATCCAGAACTATTTCTGAAACCCTTCAGCAGCTCGAATGAATCGTGCCCCATTCCCTTCACTCATCTTATACCCACTTGGTTCAGGACATGGTCTATAGTGTCAGTCCCCACTAGGCTGACTACGTCACACCTAGCCCAAGTATCATTTCCTCGTCCTACGGATTCTAGTTACTCCACATGTATTGAAGAGTACCTTACTCTAAACATTTAATGCTTTGGCCAAAGACTTTAGTAACAATCCGACGAGAGGCCATGGGTATACATCTCCTCGCAAGGAGTGGTGAATCCTTTATAGGCTATTCAAACACCTTCGATCACTTCGACTTATACCCAATCATCCTGGGTCCACATCTCCTTAGAGATGTTTGCTTAAGATGTCAAAGCATAAGTCTCCATGATCAAGATGACTTGAATACCGCAAGTCAAAGGAACATCGCACTTAAGCCACAGTAAGAACTTCATTGACATATCTATATATGCAGAGAACCATATGAAGTCTTACGGCTGGTCACTCCAATGAACTAGTTACCATAACTAGCATCCACGATTAACTCCGGACATCACTATGTCTCCAGCCAGTGAGAATCAGCTACTTGGATACACCAAGGAGTATACCTCGTGCTAGTCTCAACAGAATTGATGGTGTCCAGATCCATCAATTCATCGACTAGGGATAATTCCGATACATCACAATTACACATGTAGAGATACTCACTAGTTGTGATCCAATCACAAATTCTCTCATGCTGTGAATCGTATCGTGGACATTCAGTAAATGAGTTTAAGATCCAATCAAATACATAAAACATGTATACTCAAATAGTGAATCTTCATTTATCATATAAATGGTTCATACATAAGGCGATTGCCTTAGGACATCTCTCATATATTACTAACACTGGTGAGCCATGGAATGCCCAGGCCTGGTTCAAGATGGTGGAAAGCATCGTGGAGCTACTGGACTGGCCCGAATGTGAGAAGATTAAGTGTGCATCCTTCTGCCTTTCGGGAGATGCTCGGATGTGGTGGGAATGGGTTAAAGCAAAGAGACAAGTAAATCAAATGAGATGGACAGATTTCGAGTACGAGTTCTTCGAAGAATTCTTCCACATGAGGGTGACCAACAAGCATTACGACGAGTTCACTGGGTTTCGACAAGGTGACCTGTCGGTCAGCGAAGCCGTGAGGAGATTCAACCGACTCGCACGTCTATGCCCAGAGTTGGTCAGCACGAAAAGAGAAAGGGTCAGACTCATGCTGAAGATGCTCCGACCAGAAATAGCTCTGAATGTGTCTGGCGGAGTTCATAGATTGGAGACCGCAGAGGAGTTGTTCAGTAGTGCCTTGATTACCGAGCATTACCTGAATAACATTAATCAGAAAAAGAAAGCACTGAGTGAAGGCAGGGGTCAGGCCCAGTCGGGAGGTCAGAGGAACCATAGTAATTGGAAAGGGAACCACACTAGAAAGAGAAGACAATGGGAGGATCCTAAAGGTGGTCAAGCAAACAAGCAGCCCAGGATCCCTTTGTGTACTACCTGCGGAAAGGTACATCCTGAAGTATGCTTCCAAGGCACGAATAGATGTTACAACTGTGGACGGACAACACATAAAATCCGGGACTACCCTGTCCAGGTTCAGGCACCTCCTCAGCCGTATGCCCAGCCCAGGAGTGCTCCTCCACAGTTACATCATATGCAGGCTGCAATCGAAGGAACCCCGATCCACCAAGGGAGACTAGAAGCCCCACCAGTTATGACAGATGCCAAGGTATTCTCTCTCATCCAAGAAGATGTGGCGAACGCCTCTCTGATTGTCACAGTCGATATTTATTTTACGATGCTAATCGCATTATTTGATCGGGCAACACATTCGCTTGTTTCTACACACTTTCGAGAGATAGACATACCACCACAAGCTCTAGATCGCAAGTTCTTAACCACTCGCCTCGGGAGAAGTAATGCCCTCCACTCATGTCATGCAGCCGCGAGCCTGCGATCTAATAGTGCTCGACATGCAGGATTATGATATTATACTGGGCATGGATTTCTTAAGCAAGTACGATGCTTCAATCAAGTGCCGTAAAAGAAAAGTGGTATTCCAGTCGGAGGCGGAACCTATGTTTGAATTTATCGGAGAGCCAAGGAGAAGAGTCAATAATATTTTATCAGCCCTACAGGCACGCAAGATGTTAGACAGCGGATGCACTAGGTTTCTGGCCCACATAGTTGATACAAGTCAAGCTGAGGATCAGAAGCTAGAAGATGTCAGGGTTGTATGCAACTACCCAGAGGTATTCCCAGATGAATTACCAGGGTTAGCCCCAGATAGAGAAGTTGAATTTGAGATTGAGTTGATTCCTGGTACTAACCCATCTCTAAAGCACCTTACCACCGTATGGGGCATGAATTAAAGGAACTTCAGGGACAGCTACAGGAGTTACTCGACAAGGGGCTTATCCGCCCAAGTCGCTCTCCATGGGGAGCTCCAGTGCTGTTGGTGAAGAAGAAAGATGGGTCTATGCGAATGTGCATAGACTACCGTGCGCTACACAATGTGACGATCAAGAACCGGTATCCTTTACCGCGGATTGATGACCTATTCGACCAACTAAAGGGTGCTGCCGTCTTCTTTAAGATTGACCTGAGGTCTGGCTATCATCAAGTAAAAGTGAAACCAGATGATATACCAAAGACGACCTTCCGGACAAGGTATGGACATTACGAGTTCGTAGTTATGCCCTTCGGAGAGACGAATGCACCTGCCCTGTTCATGGATTTGATGAATCGGGTATTCTCGGCATTCCTCGACAAGTTTGTGATCGTCTTCATAGACGACATATTGATATATTCGAGGACCCCCGAGGAGCATGCAGAACACTTGAATGTGGTATTTCAGATTCTTCGGGAAAAACAGCTATTCACAAAGTTCTCCAAATGTGAGTTCTGGCTTGAACAAGTATCATTTTTGGGTCACATGATATCCAAGCACGGAGTGATGGTAGACCAAATAAAGATCGAAGCCGTGAGTAACTGGAACCGACCAAAGAATGCCAGTGAGATCAGAAGCTTTCTTGGGCTAGCAAGCTACTACCGGAATTTTGTAGAGAACTTCTCCAGGATTGCCGCTCCTATGATAGTCCTCACCAGAAAGAACAAGAAATATGAGTGGACGGACGCCTACGAGAGGAGTTTCACAGAATTGAAAGGGAGACTGACCAGCGCTCCAATCCTTGCTCTTCTGGACAGTAATGAAGGCTTCGACATGTACATTGACGCTTCCAATTTGGGACTCGGAGCTGTACTCATGCAGAATGGCAAGGTCATTGCCTACGCCTCTAGGTAACTCAAGGAACACGAAAGGAATTATCCCACCCATGACTTAGAGCTAGCGGCCGTGGTCTTTGCTCTCAAAACATGGAGGCATTATCTATATGGAGCTCAGTATAAGATTTATACCGACCACCAGAGTATGAAA
The DNA here is from genome assembly GCA_025175895.1 of Wurfbainia villosa. NCBI lineage: Eukaryota > Viridiplantae > Streptophyta > Magnoliopsida > Zingiberales > Zingiberaceae > Wurfbainia > Wurfbainia villosa. The sequence continues at coordinate 52,147,640 of CM045998.1, read as the reverse complement.
TATTTCTTCACACAGAAGGACCTGAACATGAGACAATGCAGATGGCTCGAGCTCGTCAAGGATTATGACTGTGAGATTCTCTACCATCCAGGAAAAGCAAACAAGGTGGCTGATGCACTCAGCAGGAAGTCCTGCGCCACCTTGATGTCTCTATCAGTGTTATCTCGGCCCTTAGAAAGAGAGATTATGCGTTACGGGGTTAAAATCATTTCCGGATAGCTCTCAACCATGACGATAGCACCGACACTATTCGATGATATCCTGGAAAAGCAAGCTCATGACCTAAGCATTCAGAGGATCAAGCAAGAGGTCTTAGAAGGAAAGGACGACGGGTTTCGGATCTCTGATAGTGGAGTACTCTACCTCAGGGATCGCTTGTGTATTCCCGACGATCCAGAATTACGGAAGGAGATATTTGAGGAAGCTCACGGAACTCCTTATGCGATGCATCCTGGAACCACCAAGATGTACCAAGACCTGAAACGAAAGTTCTGGTGGTTCGGAATGAAAAGAGATGTGGCACAGTATGTCAGTACCTGCCTGACCTGCCAGAGGGTTAAGGCAGAACACCAAAGACCTGGAGGAACACTGCAGCCGATCCAGATTCCAGAATGGAAATGGGAAGACATTTCTATGGATTTCATCTCAGGATTGCCCAAGACGACAAACGGTTATGATGCTATATGGGTAATTGTGGACAGATTGACGAAGTCCGCCCACGTCTTAGCAATCAAGATGACCTATTCGACGGAGCAACTGGCTCAGTTATATGCTAGGGAAATTATCAGACTACATGGAATTCCTAAGACCATCATTTCTGACAGAGATGGTCGCTTTATTTCCCATTTCTGGGAATGTGTTCAGAAGGCCCTAGGCACGAAGCTATTGTTCAGTACCGCCTTCCATCCCTAGATAGACGGATAGACCGAAAGAGTAAATCAAGTACTGGAGGATATGTTACGAGCTTGCACCCTGGATTTCAAAGGTAGCTGGTGTCGATACTTATGTTTGGCAGAATTTGCCTACAATAATAGCTACCAAGTTACTATTGGAATGGCACCCTACGAGGCTCTATATGGGAGGAAATGTAGATCTCCCATATGCTGGTACGAGGGTGGTGAAAAGAAGAGGATGGGACTCCAGACGGATTTCATCGACGACACCACCCGAGCTATACGTAACATCCATCAGAGAATTGAAACTGCTCAGAGCTGACAAAAGAGCTATGTGGATATGCGGCGTAGACCGTTAGAATTTGAAGTTGGGGACCTAGTATTCCTCAAAGTGGCTCCTATGAAGGGAGTGATGAGATTCGGAAGGAAGGGTAAACTGAGTCCACGCTACGTGGGACCGTATCCGATATTGCAGAGGATTGGAAATGTAGCTTACAAGCTAGAGCTGCCTCAAGAGATGTCGGCTATTCACAACGTGTTCCATGTCTCTGTGCTAAAGAAATGCATTTCCAGTGCGGACCAAGTGATCGAGCCGCAAACAGTACAAGTTCAAGAGGACCTGAGTATTGAAAGTTGGCCTATCGAGATACTAGACCGAGAAGTCAAGAGGCTAAGGAACAAAGAGGTGGCCTTAGTAAAGGTCCTTTGGCAGAATCAACGGTACGAGGAAGCTACCTGGGAATGCGAGGAGGACATGAAGCAGAAGTACCCAGAAGTGTTCTAAGTTTCGAGGACGAAACTTTTAAAAAGTATGAAGGATTGTAACGCCCGTAAAATTCCTAGCAATTTTACAAGAATTTTTGGCTTGATGATAATGGGCTTTATGTGGGCCTTTTCAAAATAAAAGAAAATAAGCCAAAAAGGGATGCAAGACCTAGGAATTGAACCCCAAACCTCTAGAGATAGCCAAGCCCTATAGGTGCACCCACTAACCAGAAGCCCAATAGGATTATATCATTAGAGGAAGAGGGGAAATTGTAGATAAGTGTGATGAGGGTAAATGAAGAGACATGGAAAAGAGAAGAGAAACTTCTCTTCCTCCCTTTATAAAGAAGAGGGAAGGTTCCACTTGGCCACTTCTTCTTCTCTTCTTCTTCCTCACCGAAAACCATCCCTCCCCCTATCCATTTTCACCCTTTGGCCGAACCCCATCCAAGCAAGGAGAAGGCTAGGTTTTGTTCTCCCTAGGTCATCTTCACACTAAAAGCAAAGCGAAGGATGTAAGTATCCCTCACCTGCATACGAGTAGCTTTGATTGCTGTTTTGTAAAAGAATCCATATGCTATAATCGGCCACCCCTAGATCTTGATGATCCAATGAAGTTTTAATCCATGTTTTGTAGGATTATGATGTTGTTGTTATGTTTAATGAATTAGGTTAAAGGTTAACCCTAAAAATCCTACATGGACCATTCGGCCACCCCTAGATCTTGATGATCCAATGAAGTTTTAATCCATGTTTTGTAGGATTATGATGTTGTTGTTATGTTTAATGAATTAGGTTAAAGGTTAACCCTAAAAACCCTACATGGACCATTCGGCCACCCCTAGATCTTGATGATCCAATGAAGTTTTAATCCATGTTTTGTAGGATTATGATGTTGTTGTTATGTTTAATGAATTAGGTTAAAGGTTGACCCTAAAAACCCTACATGGACCATTCGGCCACCCCTAGATCTTGATGATCCAATGAAGTTTTAATCCATGTTTTGTAGGATTATGATGTTGTTGTTATGTTTAATGAATTAGGTTAAAGGTTAACCCTAAAAACCCTACATGGACCATTCATCCACCCCTAGATCTTGATCATCCAATGAAGTTCTAATCCATGTTTTTGTAGGATTATGATGTTGTTGTTATGTTAAATGAATTAGGATGAAGGATAACCCTAGAAACCCCTATGGACCATTCGGCCATCATGTATTTTTAGGGTTTAAATGAAGTTTTAATTCAAGTTTTATATGAATATGAAGTTATATTTATGATTAATGAATTAGGTTAACATGTATTTTATGTTGGGGTGAATTCATGTTGATTGTGATATTAAAAGATGCTAGATGAAGATAATATGCCTTAGGTTAGTGTTTACTTACTCTTGATGCCATGCCTTACGTCATGCCCTATGTGTATGTGGTATTTAAAATATGTTATGAAATGAAGTATGGTATGTTTATGAGATGAAAGATGATATGTTCACAAAGTGAAGCATGATGTGTTATGAAATGAAGTATGCTATGTTTACAAAATGAAATAAGCTATGTTATAAAATAAGCATATAAGTATTTTACCTTCTGCATGGCTTATACCAAGACCTTAACAAGGTCTAAGAAGGGATGGGCTCCTAAGATGCCCTAGGTCGATGGAATAAGACTCGGGCCTAGGATGGGCTTCTATGTATGATTGCCCCTAGGTCGATGGAATAAGACTCAGGCCTAGTACGGGATGGGCTCCAAGATGCCCTAGGTCGATGGAGTAAGACTCGGGCCTAGGATGGGCTTCTACGCTATGATGATTGCCCTAGGTCGACGGACTAAGATCGGGCCTAGTAACCTAGTAGGTTCGAGACTTGCTACCTCGGGCCTATTTAGGGATGCGCGCTATGATAATGAAGAAGTGGTACAATGCCGGGCCCAAATATGTTGAGATTTATGTTTAAATACCTAAAATATATGTTTTCAAAAGCATCCTGCAAATGTTTACCTGATTGATTAGTATGTTCACATGTTATGTTTAATATGCCATGTTTACGCCACTATGTTACATAGGTTGTATGTTATGTTGATATGTCATGTACACGTTGCTATGTTACATATGATGCATGATATGTTTGATTAAGTATATATATTCATGTTATGCTGCTAAGTTGTGGATTATATATGTTATGTTTACTCATGTTACTTATGCTACATGTTAAGTTGATTACGCCATGTATGTTACATGTTATATTGCTTATATGTTATGAATGTTACATGCCATGATTAATGCTGATGTATGGTTTTGTGAGTAGGACAGGATCTTACTAAGCCTATGTGCTTATAGTTTATCTTTCCCTCGTACTGCAGATAAGGGTAAGGGATGGATAAACTAAAGGGAGAAGCAGGAGGAGCCAATGTGTGTGGTAGTGGCATGGTGGAGAAGATCCGTTAGGTCTATATATATACGTTTACCTATGATGATGATGTCTATGGATGTCCTTACTTGTGTCTCCTTATGACGATGATGTTTATGAACCTGAACTAAGCACTAAGTATCTATATATATGATGCATGCTCTATGTTGATAAGAAGAAGTAAAGAAGAAGTAAGAAGAAGTATCTATACATGTTATGAAGCATACTCTATGTTAAAAAGAAGAAGTATATATATATATGTCAATGCATGTTTATGTTTTAAAAGAAAAAAAAATAGGTCTAAACCTTCCGCTGTAAGAATTAAGAAGTATGTATAAAGTCTTCCGCTGTATGTACTGTATGTATGTACGGTCGCGTCACACGCCGTCGCTCCGGATTCTGGTCCGGAAAAAGGCGGGCATGACATTGCTAGCCGAGCAGCACCTCCTGTGGTCGAGCGACATGCCTGGTGTAACGCCCGTAAAAAGTCTCCAGCAATTTTACGAGGATTTTTGGCTTGACGATAATGGGCTTTATGGGGGTTTTCTGAAAATAAAAGGAAATGGCCAAAAAGAGATGCAAGGCCTAGGAATTGAACCCCAAACCTCTAGAGATAGCCAAGCCCTATAGATGTACCCCCTAACCATAAGCCCAATAGGATTACATCATTAAGAGAAGAGGGGAATTATAGATAAGGGTGATGTAGGTATATGAAGGGGCATGGAAAAGAAAAGAGGAACTTCCCTTCCTCCCTTTATAAAGAAGAAGGAAGTTCCCATTTGGCCACTTCTTCCTCTCCTCTTCATCCTCACCGAAACCACCTTGCTCCCCCTCTCCATTTGCACCTTTGGCCGAAATCCCTCCAAGCAAGAAGAAGGGTAGGGTTGGCTTCCATTAGGTCATCTTCCAACTAAAAAGCAAAGCGAAGGATGTAAGATTTCCTCACCTATAGTATATTAGTTTTGTAGGATGAATTACATGAAAGAATAAGAGTTTGGAGCTTCATATGTTCGGCCCACTAATGTCTTGGGCTAGGATTCATGGAATATGCTATTAGGGAAACCTTTTATGTGTTGTATGCTCCAAGTAGGGATCCTTATGTAACAAAAGTCCAAGGGTTTTAACCCTATATGTTTCGGCCACCAAGGGTTTAGGGTTAGGGTTTCATGAAGAGCTCCCCCTTATGAAGTTAGGTTATGATATATGCCTACATGAATAGATTTAGGTGATAAAAATCCAAAGATCTTAACCCTACAAGTTTCGGCCAACCCATGAAATTAGGGTTAGGGTTGCATGAAAATATTTCTAAGGATACTATGATAGGTTATAAGGCTTCATGAATGAATTTTAGGGGACAAACCCAAGCTTGAGCCCCTCACAAGTTTCGGCCAACCCATGAAATTAGGGTTAGGGTTGCATGAAAATATTTCTAATGGTGCTATGATAGGTTATAAGGCTTCATGAATGAGTTTTAGGGGACAAACCCTAGCTTGAGCCCTTCACAAGTTTCGGCCACCCAAGGAAACTAGGGTTAGGGTTGCAAGAAAAAGGCTTCTAAGGGAACTAGGGGATGTTGTATGCCACATGTAGGAGTTTTAGGTGATGAACATGCTTTGTGATTAATATGCCATGAATATGCCAAAGAAATAGGCTTCATGTTATGATGTAATGTGCCATGAAATATGCTTAGGTGATGAACATGTTTTTTTATGATTTAATATGCCTTGAATATGCCTAGGAAACATGCTACATGTTATGATGTAATGTGCCATGAAATATGCTTAGGTGATGAACATGTTTTTATGATTTAATATGCCTTGAATATGCCTAAGAAACATGCTGTAGGGTGGATGCTTCGGATGCTCATTGGCTCCCATGTCCCCGGATTAAAATTTTCACTAATGAAAGGATTAATCCGGATGGGATGAGCTTCCTTAGCAACACCATTTCGTCGTCGTGCTAACAACTTGAGTGGTCGCTCGAACAAACTAGTTGTTTAAGCAACTCTACTCTTCTAGTTGATTAGCCGTGGAAGAGACGACGGACGGATCGCCGGTTTTTGTGTTTGTCTTCGGGGTCCATGATTATACAATATATTTGCACACACACACATGCATAATCAAAACAAATAAGAACATGCTCAGATCTGTACATAAAGTTAAAATAACTTTATACCTCACGATCTTCTATCGTATGTCCTATCCTTCTCGTGGACGACGTGTGGACGAAGATCCTCCACGAGTAGAAGCCTTCTAGATCGAGTTGTCCTCTACCTTGTCCGCTGCGAACAAAGAGAATAACCAACAATACCTTTCCTATCTAGAACCAGCCACCAAGCTAGAGAGTTTGATGCAACCGCCGGCCAAGGAACAAAAGGATGAACCGCCGGCCACCAATTCAATGGGAACCGCCGGCCACCTATGGAGAAAGGAGAAGTGCCGACCACCAAGTCTTGGAGAGCCGCCGGCCACCAAGGAATAAGGGAGGAGGAAGAAGAGAATGGCTTAGAAGATGGGCGCCGGCCAAGTGTGGATGGAGGAATATGGGCGCCGGCAACAACTAGAAGAAAGGAAGTTGCCGCCCAAGCCTTTTCTCCAAAACCCTAGCCGCCCACTAATCTCCAAACCCTAACTCCAATTCCAAATCACTTAGTTGCCGCCCAACCCTAAGCCATCTATATATAGAGTAGGGCCTAAACCTCCTTTAATCTCCACCGTCGGATCTAGGGATTTAATCTCCACCGTCGGATCTAGGGATTTATCCCAACCGTTGGATTTAATCCCAACTGTCGATTCTAGGATTTCATCCTAACCATCGGATCTAGGGATTTAATCCCAACCGTTGGTTCTAGTGTTTCATCCAACCATCGGATCTAGGGATTTAATCCCAACCGTTGGTTTGTTTTACATTCTTGGATCTAGACTTCACAAGGATTATAATAGGCTACGATAGGGACCATAAGGAGGAGTTGGGTCTTGGCCACCCGATGGATCGGAACCACACAAACTTGATCCATCAATGATGTTCCATTCCACTAGAGGATCATCATTGAACTACCTCACCAACCCCCATAAATCAATATGGGCTCCATATATTATTTGTACATTAATCTCCCCGTGTTTAAGATATCGAATGTCCGTCAATTAACTGATTTACTGACCATCAATTAATTAACATCTAATTCCTCGAGTAGTACCACTCAACCTTATCATCATGTTGACTAAGTCAACCAGCTGGGTTTACATGATGAACCTTATGAGCTCCTCAAGGGGACATCATCAACCTAATATATAGGACACGGTTTCCTCCTATAATCAACGACACACCATGTAAATAATATTATTTCCCAACTTATCGGGCATATTGATTTAATCCATCTAAATCTCACCCACTGGTAAATCAAAGAAATAAATACTAAGTACATGTGCCCGTTATTATATCGGGATTAAGAGCATGTACAACATAATATCCGAGGTCCGATTCAATTATGTAGTCAGTACTAAATTGAATCACCTCTATGTCGGTCCTACTCAATACACCTAAGTGTACTAGTGTAACTCTATGTTGAAGATAAAACAATACCAAGCTACACTACAACCATGCCAATGATTTGTCCAGAACCATCTTGGTTGTGAGCCTCTACTTATATTTTACAAGGGACTGATAACATGATCTTCTGTGCCACACCAAGCACCATGTTATCTACAATGTAAAATATCAGACAATATGCACACATATATAACGAATATATAAAATGCAAACAATGATCATGTGATTCTTATTTCAAAATAAAATGTTCATACAAAAAGAGCTAGACTTTCAGTATACATTCTAACAATCTCCCACTTATACTAAAAGACTATGTCGTCATCACAATGCCATACATCCCCATGTCCTCCACATGCCTATCAAACGCTTTCGCTGGAAGGGCCTTAGTGAATGGATCCGCCAGGTTCTCCTCTGATGCAATCTTGGCGACAACAACTTCTCCTCGCTTTACGATCTCTCGTATAAGGTGGTACTTGCGCTCTATGTGTTTACTCGCCTTATGGGCTCGTGGTTCCTTCGAGTTTGCAACTGCACCACTGTTATCACAATAAATTGTGATAGTTATGGGCAAACCAGGAATCACATCCAAGTCCATCAAGAAGTTTCTGAGCCATACAGCTTCCTTGGCTGCCTCAGAGGCTGCCACATACTCAGCTTCCATGGTAGAGTCCGCCACGCATTTCTGCTTGACACTCCTCCATACTATGGCTCCACCTCCAAAAGTAAACACAAACCCCGAGGTAGACTTACTCTTGTCCCTATCTGATTGGAAATCCGAATCCGTGTAACCCACAGGGACTAATTGATCTGCCCGGTAAACCAGCATATAATCCCTAGTCCTTCTCAGGTACTTCAATATATGCTTTACTGCAGTCCAATGTCCCTGTCCAGGATTACTCTGATATCTGCTAACCATGCCCACGACAAAGCAGATATCCGGTCTCGTACATAGCATAGCATACATGAGACTTCCTACTGCCGAAGCATAAGGAACCGCCTTCATGTCCTCTATCTCCTTTGATGTTTTGGGACACATCTCTTTAGATAAAGGAACTCCATGCCTAAAAGGTAGAAAACCTTTCTTGGAGTTCTGCATGCTAAAACGAGCAAGGATAGTGTCAACATATGAAGCTTGAGATAAGCACAACATCCTTTTCTTGCGATCCCTTATAACTTTGATCCCAAGGATGTGTCCTACTTCTCCCAAGTCCTTCATATCAAACTGTTTGGACAACCATACCCTTACGTCTGATAACACTTTGATATTGTTTCCAACTAACAAAATGTCATCTACGTATAGTACAAGAAACACCACTACGTTTCCGTCACATCTCTTGTATACACAAGGCTCATCCGGACTTTGAATAAATCCATATGACTGGATTACCTCATCAAAGCGGATGTTCCAAGATCTAGAAGTTTGCTTCAATCCATAAATGGACCGATTAAGCTTACATACAAGATGCTCTTTGCCTTTAGCAATGAATCCCTCTGGTTGCCGCATATAGATGTTCTCCTCAAGACTTCCGTTAAGGAAAGCTATCTTGACATCCATCTGCCAAATCTCATAATCCATATGAGCAGCTATAGATAAGAGAATCCGGATAGACTTAAGCATAGCTACCGGCGAAAAGGTCTCCTCATAATCGATACCCTCTTTCTGAGTATACCCTTTCGCAACAAGCCTAGCTTTGAAGGTCTCAACCTTCCGTCTACTCCTCTCTTTCTCTTGTAGATCCACTTGCATCCAATGGTTTTTACACCATCGGGTGGTTCTACTAGCTCAGACTGATTAGAATCCATAGATTCTATCTCTGAATTCATCGCTTTTTGCCAAGATCATCTCTATCTTGGATTGCCTCGTCATATGTCCAGGATCGAGGTTCATGTTCACGGGGACTAAGTCCAAGACTCTCCCAAAACATGAATCTGTCGGGTTGTCTAACAACCCTCCCACTCTGACGAGGTGCCTCATGTGTATGCTCTGTGACATGCGGTGCGATGACTTGTGGTGTCTCCTCTTGTCTGCGGTGATCGGTCGGGACTTCCCCTGTCATCTCCTCAAGAACAATCCTACTCGTGGGCTTGTGATTCATCACATAGTCTTCCTCTAGAAATCTGGCATTCGTACTCACGATCACCTTCTGATCTCTAGGACTATAGAATAAACCACCCTTCGTTCCCTTAGGGTAGCCAACAAACAAGCGCACTTCTGTACGAGATTCCAACTTACCAGCATCTCCCTTCAGCACATGTGCTGGACTACCCCAAATCCGAATATGTCTTAGACTAGGTTTTCGCCCAGTCCACAATTCTACAGGGGTAGAAGGTACTGATTTAGATGGAACCAAGTTCAGAGTGTACATTGCTGTATCCAGTGCATACCCCCAGAACGAAACAGGTAACTCAGAATAACTCATCATCGATCTGACCATCTCCATAAGAGTCCTATTCCTTCGCTCCGCTACACCATTCTGCTGGGGTGTGCCAGGTGCAGACAATTGGGATTGAATCCCAGCCTTTGATAAGTAACTCCTAAACTCTCCCAAGAAGTACTCGCCACCACGATCAGATCGTAATGTCTTGATACTTATACCTTGACGGTTCTCTACATAAGCCTTGAATTCTTTGAACTTGTCAAAGCATTCAGACTTGCGGCGCATCAAGTAAATGTATCCATACCTTGAATAATCGTCTATAAATGAGATGAAGTATTCAAAGCCACCTTTTGCCTGGATAGACATAGGACCGCACAAATCAGAATGAACCAATTCTAACACATCTTTGGCTCTATACCCCTTGGCCTTAAAAGGCCTCTTGGTCATTTTACCTTCCAAGCAAGATTTGCAGGTTGGGAGATCCTCCACCACTAATGAAACCAAAGGTCCATCAGCTATCAACCTTTGAATTCTGCTTAGGTTAATATGACCAAGCCTTAGATGCCAAAGATATGTTTGGTTCATTTGCGAAGGTTCTTTTCTCTTATTAGATATAGAAGATGAGTTATTTACTTCTATTTGCATCGTGGGAGTTTTTGGTTCAATAGAATATAAATTGCCAACCAATGTACCAGAACAGATAATCTCCCTATTCCTTTTTATAACCACCTTGTCATTAAAAGAAACAGAATATCCATCCAAAAACAATTTAGAAACTGAAATTAAATTCTTTCTAAAAGTAGGTACATAAAGACAATTTCTTAAAACCAAAAATTTATTCCTATCAAAAGATAAATAAACGTCTCCCACTGCAATAGCCGCCACCTTTGAAGCATTTCCCATGAAGACGGTAATCTCTCCCTCAGCTAGTCGTCGGGTTTCCTGGAACCCCTGCAAAGTATTGCAGACATGATCAGTGGCTCCTGTATCTACACACCAGGCACTGGTAGATAACACCGCTAAACAAGTTTCAACAACTAAACAAGAAGATATACTTTTGTTCTTACGGCGAGGACAGTCCGCCTTCCAATGTCCAGTCTACTTGCAAGTGAAGCACTTGCCTTTCGGCTTCTTCACTCCTGCCTGAGGTCCCGTTGCCACCTTCTTCGCTCCAACTTGCTTCTTCTTTTTTTTACCTTTCGGTTTAAAGGAAGAAACCTTCTGAGCGACCATGGCTTGAGCACTCTGATGAAAAAGTCACTATGCCGCCTGGAGTTCTGTCAGAAGCTCCGCCAACGAATACAACCTTTTGTTCATGTTGTAGTTTAGGCGGAACTGCTCAAAACTCCTAGGCAAAGACTGGAGAATGATATCGACGTTTGTTTCCCCATCGATCTAAGCTCCTAGGACTTCCATCTCATTAAGATGAGCCATCATCTTGAGAACATGATCCCTAACGGGTGTTCCCTCGATCATGGAGGTCGTCATCAAGTTTCTCATAGCCTCCTGCCTAGCCGCCCTACTCTGATGTCCGAAAAGTTCCTTGAGATTGAACATCATGTCATAAGCTGTGGCTATGGCCTGATGCTGATGTTGCAGCACATTTGACATAGATGCCAAAATGTAACACCGCGCCTGTTGGGCTTCCGACACCGCGGCGTGTGTGTGTTCGATCATGTTTCGTAAACATGAACACAGCGGAAGCAATTAAAAATAATAAATATACATTTATTACAACACACACAACACACGCATGCATTTTACAACAAGTATAGACATAACCGTAAATTAAAATTTGCAATAAAAGGAAATTTATCTATGTTATACCTTTCGTATGACGTATAGCGGGAACGACATCAACTGGAACGATCCTCGTAAGAATCGTCTCTATCCGTATCCACGCTGAGATCCTCGGGATGACTTCGCTAAGCCACGAGCTTCGTCTTCGTATGGGTTACTAGCCTCGTGTTGAAGACGACGTGATCGAGAGATGATCACAATCCGAATCCAAATTCGGATCCAAAACCGAGTCCTCAAAACTCGATTCTCCAGAGAGGTATTTGTCAACCGTTTGACGAATCCTTCGTCCTCCACCTCAGAGGATTACCGGAGATCAAATCCCCGGTAAGTTAGCCGCTGTCGGAGCACTAACCGTCGTCCAAACGACGCTCCGACAACTAAGAAACAAGCTGTCCAGAAAAACTGGACAGCTTTTGGTGGAGGAATAGAGGCCGGCCAAAGGAGATGTGGAGCTCACCTTATCACCGAACCCACAAGAGATCACCGGAGGGTCGCCGGAGTGTTCACCGGCTGAAGCTTGGTCGCCGGCAATGACTTGGACAGCGGCACAAAAGCTGGGCGGCGGCACACCTAGGGTTGGCGCCGACTAGGAGAGAAGATGGAGGGGGCGGCACAATTAGGTTGGGCGGCAACTCTAATTAGGGTTTAAGGATTAGGGTTTAAGCACTATTTTATAGAGAACTAATTCTCATAATGGTTAATTGATCATATCCATAAAGCCCGTTAACCCGCTCCATTAAGATAAGTTAAAATAAACCAAACAATGATGGTTTATTTTAAGTTAAAACGAAACGAACCAACTTTTGGTTCATTCGTTTAAAATAAACCAAACCATTTGGTTTATTCTCATCCATTGGATTAGAACCAAACCATTTTGGTCCATCCATTATGTCTTCATAAGACACGGCCCATCCACGCTTCCATTGCGACTGAAAAAATTTCATACTCGCTTTATGTTTGGTCCAACCAAACATAGTTTCTCTCGGCCTGAGAATCCCATTCTCAAGCTCGTTTTAAATCCTTTGGATTACACTCGTTGTGCGTGTGACCAAATAGGTTCTCGGTTTATGTTGGCCATCTATAATTAACCATTAATTATAGAACGATCATGAGTGGCACCTAGTAGTACATCATGATCCCCAATTAACCGAAAAGATCAACGGTTGATCCAGAACTATTTCTGAAACCCTTCAGTAGCTCGAATGAATCGTGCCTCATTCTTTTCACTCATCTTATACCCACTTGGTTCAGGACATGGTCTATTGTGTCAGTCCCCACTAGGCTGACTACGTCACACCTAGCCCAAGTATCATTTCCTCGTCCTACGGATTCTAGTTACTCCACATGTATCGAAGAGTACCTTACTCTAAACATGTAATGCTTTGGCCAAAGACTTTAGTAACAATCCGACGAGAGGCCATGGGTATACATCTCCTCGCAAGGAGTGGTGAATCCTTTATAGGCTATTCAAACACCTTCGATCACTTCGACTTATACCCAATCATCCCGGGTCCACATCTCTTTAGAGATGTTTGCTTAAGATGTCAAAGCATAAGTCTCCATGATCAAGATGACTTGAATACCGCAAGTCAAAGGAACATCGCACTTAAGCCACAGTAAGAACTTCATTGACATATCTATATATGCAGAGAACCATATGAAGTCTTACGGCTTGTCACTCCAATAAACTAGTTACCATAACTAGCATCCACGATTAACTCCGGACATCACTATGTCTCCAGCCAGTGAGAATCAGCTGCTTGGATACACCTCGTGCTAGTCTCAACAGAATTGATGGTGTCCAAATCCATCAATTCATCGACTAGGGATAATTCCGATACATCACAATTACACATGTAGAGATACTCACTAGTTGTGATCCAATCACAAATTCTCTCATGCTGTGAATCGCATCGTGGACATTCAGTAAATGAGTTTAAGATCCAATCAAATACATTAAACATGTATACTCAAATAGTGAATCTTCATTTATCATATAAATGGTTCATACATAAGGCGATTGCCTTAGGACATCTCTCATATATTACTAAAGACTCCCACTTGGCCTAATGCCAATCGCTACGGTATCCAATACCATAAGCTCTAACATGACCCTCAAACTTACTTTGAGGTAATGCTTTAGTCAAAGGATCCGCTAAGTTCCTTTCAGTGGGAATTTTCTCGATTTGTATTTCATTCCTACTGATGATCTCTCTGATAAGATGATAGCGGTGAAGCACATGTTTGGATCGCTGATGAGACCACATCAAGTTCAGAGATGAACTTCTTGATCCAAACCGCTTCTTTTGCTGCTTCCAAAGCTGCAATGTATTCTGCCTTAGTGGCAGAATCCGCTATAGTGTCAAGCTTGGATCCTTTCCAACTTATTGTGCCTCCATTCCAGGTGAATACATACCCAGACAAAGACATGGAATCATCCTTGTCTGTCTAGAGCTGGCATCCGTATACCTACGTATCACCATGTACCCTTCTCCATATATTAGGAACACATCCTTAGTTCTTCTCAAGTACTTAAGGATCGTCTTAACAGCCGCCCAATGATCCATTCCTGGATCGGACTGGTATCTGCTCGTGATACTCAGAGCATACGATACATCGGGCCTCGTACATAACATAGCCTACATGATAGATCCTATTGCGGATGCATATGGAATCTTACTCATGCAAATCCTCTCGTCTTCTGTGCGCGGACACATAGACTTCGAAAGGTGTACCCCATGCTTGATGGGTAGGAAACCTTTCTTGGATTCCGGCATGCTAAACCTCTTTAGCACTCGGTCTATATATGTAGACTGCGAAAGACCAAGCAACCGTTTCAAACTATCTCTATAGATCTTAATCCCGAGGATTTAGGTTGCTTCTCCCAGGTCTTTCATGGAGAATGTCTTGGATAACCAAACCTTCACTGACTGTAAGATTGAAACATCGTTTCCTATAAGTAGTATGTCATCGACATACAATACTAGGAATACGACTGCACTCCCACTAACCTTCTTGTACACACAAGGTTCGTCTGGATTTTGTGAGAAATCAAACCTTTTGATCGTCTCATCAAAACGGATATTCCAGCTCCTGGATGCTTGCTTCAATCCATAAATGGACCGTCGCAATTTGCATACCTTGGTTTTATCAACCGATGTGAAACCCTCAGGCTGTATCATATACACGTCCTCGAGCAGGTTTCCATTAAGGAAAGCTGTTTTCACATCCATCTGCCATATCTCATAATCATAATGAGCCGCTATGGCCAGGAGCATCCGAATGGATTTAAACATAGCTACAGGCGAATAGGTTTCGTCATAATCAACACCTTGCTTTTACGATATCCTTTCGCCACCAATCTAGCCTTATAGGTAATCACATTACCATCCATGTCGGTTTTCTTCTTGAAAACCCACTTGCACCCTATAGGCTTTATGCCTTCAGGTGGGTCAACCAAGTTCCAAACTTGGTTTTCATACATGGAATCCATTTCCGACTTCATGGCACCAAGCCACTTATCCCTTTCTGAACTTGTCAGCACTTCTTCATAACTGGTAGGCTCCTCATCATCAATGAGTAACACGTCATTCGATTCGCTTACGAGAAATCCATATCTCTCAGGAATATTGCGTGTTCTACCAGATCTATGAAGATGTGGTGTTACAATAGGTCCAGCCGATTGCTCATCACTATGAGTTGTCGGCTGTTGTGCTTCACCAGGTATCTCATCAATGTCTATTTGAGTCTCTCGAGCCTCCTCAAGCTCGACGACACTCCCAATGTTTTCTTGCAAGAGAAACTCTTTCTCTAGAAACACAGCATGCCTTGAAACAAACACCTTTTGTTCCACAGGATGATAGAATTGGTAACCCCTTGTTTCCTTAGGGTATCCAATAAATAGACATTTATCAGACTTAGCATCCAATTTTTCTGATACTGTCTGCTTCACATAAGCAGGACAACCCCATATCTTCAAGTAATATACATGAGGTTTCTTACTATTCCATATCTCATATGGAGTAGTTGAGACTACCTTGGTAGGCATTCTGTTTAACAAGTAAACAGCTGTCTGAAGTGCATAACCCCAAAAGGACTTGGGAAGAGTCGCATGATTCATCATTGACCTGACCATGTCCAACAAGGTCCGGTTACGCCTCTCAGATACACCATTATGCTGTGGTATATATGGCGGAGTCCATTGAGACAATATGCCATTGTCTCTTAGATAATCAAGAAACTCTTGACTTAAGTATTCACCACCTCGATCCGATCGAAGTATTTTAATACTTTTGTCATGTTGTTTCTCTACTTTATTTCTGAATTCTTTGAACCTTTCAAAGGCTTCAGACTTGTGTTTCATCAAGAACACATACCCAAACCGTGAGTGATCATCGGTGAAGGTAATGAAGTAGCTATAGCTTCCTAATGCTTGAGTTGACATAGGTCCACATACATCAGTATGTATTAGACCTAGTAACTCTCCCACCCGTTCACCTTTTCCAGTAAAAGGTAACTTAGTCATCTTGCCTTTTAAGCATGATTCGCATGTATCGTATGAATCCAATTCAAACGATTCCAGAATTCCACATCGGTGTAATTCGGACATGCGTTTCTTGCTTACATGGCCAAGACGACAATGCCACATGTAGGAGTCTATTTTATTATCCTTTCGAGCACTCTTGTTGCTCGCTTCGATATTGCAAATGTCACTGGATACGTCCAACGTATAAACACCATTGCTTAAAGTTCCAGTCCCATAAAGAACCCCATTCAAATTATGTAACAACAATTGTTACTAAACGTCAAATGGAAACCATTTCTATTTAAACAAGAAATAGAAATGATGTTCTTTATCAACAAAGGAATATAAAAGCAATTGTCCAGTTCTAAGACAAGTCCTGCAGGGAGTTTCAACAAATACGTTCCGATGGCGAGTGCAGCAACCTTTGCTTCATTCCCAACACGTAAATTTGACTCTCCCTTGACGAGTTTTCTTCTATTCCTTAGCCCATGTATGTCATTACATATATGTGAGCCACACCCAGTATCCAATACCCAAGTGTCTAAGGAAATAGAATGACAATCAATAAAGAAGATTTCTGAAGAAGATGGGGCATCCGATGCCTTATCCTTCTTCACGGACTCTTGATAAACCTTGCAATTTCTTTGCCAATGACCCTCCTTGCCATAATGATGGCAAGTGCCCCTTTTAGCTGGTTCTGCCTTTTAGCCTTTTTCTTCTTCCCCTTCTGTTGTTCCTTTGACTCCCTCTTAGAACCTTTCTTCGAGGAATCAACTAACAATACTGTCCCCTACTCATGCTTCTCAGAAGGCTCCACAGTCTTCAGCATGATGAGCAGTACCACAGATGAACCTCCTTGCATCTCAGAGGTGAAGAGGAGCTTGGAGACTTCGAACCTTTCGAATCTCACTTGCTCATCCACCAACTCACAGAGATGAAGGACTATGATATGAGTATCCATATGCTCATGCTGCTTTCGTAGCTTGGGTTCCATCGCGGCTAGCATGATGCAACTCATTTGTTCATAATCACTCACATGTTTCTGATAGGCCAACAATTGGTCCAAAGTTGCATCGTCACTAGGACGGGCGGGAAGAGGCGCTTCGAGGACATACACAAGCTTTTCACCTTGAGAACAATTCTCAAGTTTCTAAGCCAGTCCAAGAAGTTCGGCCCAGTCAATTTATTTGAATCCAAAATGGAACGCAAATTCAAACAGATCATGATCAATATATTAACTTAGAAATACAAAATGAGCATATATGAGAAAGATGATTTTAAAAATGCATCAATATACATTTATAAATCCCATTCATTTTTCGAATTTAAAAACCCCAAAATCATTTCGGGAGATCGTAGGTCCATCTCCGAATGGGCTGATATCCATCATAGTTATGAACAACCTTGGAGAGAGTCCAACAAGCCATTCATAACTACGACGGTAGGTATCATCTATACCGATTGCATATCACATATATGCAACTATCACAATGTGCTATCAACTATTTGAATGTTCACACATACATCGGGTTGTTAACACATTAACAAGTATGCATCATATGCATAGCACCCAACTTCACCTCCCATTACATCGACCTTGGAGAGAGTCCAACAAGCCGATGCTCCAGGTTAAAGCCAACCCATTAATTAGGACATAGTTTTAATATGGTTAGAGCGCATTCAACCAATTAGCCCAGCTTGGAGAGAGTCCAACAACCAAAGCTAACGATTGACCTCTGACTCTTACCATATTAATATTAAACTATTCCATGGTTTGAACATATTCAGGTTCGAGCCGGGCTTGGAGAGAGTCCAACAACCCAAACAAGAAACAGAACTCTGGTTCTAACCATATTAATGGAAGGTGTAGGCTTTAATATTGATTAAGGGTTTTATGTCTCATCCTCTTTGCATGCAAATAACTATTATCTACATGGCATGGCATACATGGCATACATCTACATGTCATGACACATGGCATAATGTTATGCATCTAATGCAATTACATGGCATACAATTATGTCATGTATATAATTTCCTTATATGTCATAACTATTTATGGAAATAAAATATGTTTAAGATTTGATTCTCCAAATCAAATCATAATTAAATTAGGAAACAAATTTCCAAATCTAATCACATATTTTATTCATGGAATTATTTGATTAAGGAAAATCTATTTAGGAAACCAATTTCCTAAATCATTAAAACTACTTATGGAAATAAAATATTTTAAGATTTGATTTCACAAATCAAATCATGATTAAATTAGGAAACAAATTTCCAGAATCTAATCAAATATTTTATTTATGGAAAATATCAATTTCCATAAATACTTCCATCTTTCCAAAAGTGGAAGATTTCCATAAATACTTCTAGACTTTCCAAAATTGAAAAATTTCCATAAATACTTGTAAATTTTCAAAATTCAGAAAATTTCCAGAAATACATTATAACTATCGCAAAACCATTTTACGATTATGTCGAAACACAACCTGGGCTCTGGTACCACTGTTGGGCTTCCGGCACCGCGGCGTGTGTGTGTTCGATCATGTTTCGTAAACATGAACACAGCGGAAGCAATTAAAAATAATAAATCTACATTTATTACAACACACACAACACACGCATGCATTTTACAACAAGTGTAGACATAACCATAAATTAAAATTTGCAATAAAAGGAAATTTATCTACGTTATACCTTTCGTATGACGTATAGCGGGAACGACATCAACCGGAACGATCCTCGTAAGAATCATCTCTATCCGTATCCACGCCGAGCTCCTAGGGATGACTTCGCTAAGCCACGAGCTTCGTCTTCGTACGGGTTACTAGCCTCGTGTTGAAGACGACGTGATCGAGAGATGATAACAATCCGAATCCAAATTCGGATCCAAAACCGAGTCCTCAAAACTCGATTCTCCGGAGAGGTATTCGTCAACCGTTTGACGAATCCTTCGTCCTCCACCTCAGAGGATTACCGGAGATCAAATCCCCGGTAAGTTAGCCGCTGTCGGAGCACTAACTGTCGTCCAAACGACGCTTTGACAACTAAGAAACAAGCTGTCTAGAAAAACTGGACAGCTTTTGGTGGAGGAATAGAGGCCGGCCAAAGGAGATGTGGAGCTCACCTTATCACCGAACCCACAAGAGATCACCGGAGGGTCGCCGGAGTGTTCACCGGCTGAAGCTTGGTCGCCGGCAATGACTTGGACGGCGGCACAAAAGCTGGGCGGCGGCACACCTAGGGTTGGCGCCGACTAGGAGAGAAGATGGAGGGGGCGGCACAATTAGGTTGGGCGGCAACTCTAATTAGGGTTTAAGGATTAGGGTTTAAGCCCTATTTTATAGAGAACTAATTCTCTTAATGGTTAATGCATCATATCCATAAAGCCCGTTAACCCGCTCCATTAAGATAAGTTAAAATAAACCAAACCATGATGGTTTATTTTAAGTTAAAACGAACCGAACCAACTTTTGGTTCATTCGTTTAAAATAAACCAAAACCTTTGGTTTATTCTCATCCATTGGATTAGAACCAAACCATTTTGGTCCATCCATTATGTCTTCATAAGACACGGCCCATCCACGCTTCCATTGCGACTGAAACAATTTCATGCTCGCTTTATGTTTGGTCCAACCAAACATAGTTTCTCTCGGTATGAGAATCCCATTCTCAAGCTCGTTTTAAATCCTTTGGATTACACTCGTTGTGCGTGTGACCAAATAGGTTCTCGGTTTATGTTGGCCGTCTATAATTAACCATTAATTATAGAACGATCATGAGTGGCACCTAGTAGTACATCATGATCCCCAATTAACCGAAAAGATCAACGGTTGATCCAGAACTATTTCTGAAACCCTTCAGTAGCTTGAATGAATCGTGCCCCATTCTTTTCACTCATCTTATACCCACTTGGTTCAGGACATGGTCTATTGTGTCAGTCCCCACTAGGCTGACTACGTCACACCTAGCCCAAGTATCATTTCCTCGTCCTACGGATTCTAGTTACTCCACATGTATCGAAGAGTACCTTACTCTAAACATGTAATGCTTTGGCCAAAGACTTTAGTAACAATCTGACCAGATGCCATGGGTATACATCTCCTCACAAGGAGTGGTGAATCCTTTATAGGCTATTCAAACACCTTCGATCATTTCGACTTATACCCAATCATCCCGGGTCCACATCTCCTTAGAGATGTTTGCTTAAGATGTCAAAGCATAAGTCTCCATGATCAAGATGACTTGAATACCGCAAGTCAAAGGAACATCGCACTTAAGCCACAGTAAGAACTTCATTGACATATCTATATATGCAGAGAACCATATGAAGTCTTACGGCTGGTCACTCCAATAAACTAGTTACCATAACTAGCATCCACGATTAACTCCGGACATCACTATGTCTCCAGCCAGTGAGAATCAGCTGCTTGGATACACCAAGGATTATACCTCGTGCTAGTCTCAACAGAATTGATGGTGTCAAAATCTATCAATTCATCGACTAGGGATAATTCCGATACATCACAATTACACATGTAGAGATACTCACTAGTTGTGATCCAATCACAAATTCTCTCATGCTGTGAATCGCATCGTGGACATTCAGTAAATGAGTTTAAGATCCAATCAAATACATTAAACATGTATACTCAAATAGTGAATCTTCATTTATCATATAAATGGTTCATACATAAGGCGATTGCCTTAGGACATCTCTCATATATTACTAACAGCGCCATCTCATCTGCCTTAACCCATTTCTTATAATGTTCTTTCTCCTTTTCATCAGAGTCATCGGTGGGCTTAGGAGGACAGACCTCGAAGAGTATAAATTTGTACTCCTCCGCAGTTAAGACAATATCCAGGTTTCTTTTCCAATCAATGTAGTTTGGACCAGTAAGTTTGTTTTCTTTTAAAATCACAGCAAGTGGGTTGAAAGCCATTTGATATTCCTAAAAATCACAATGATCAAAAATATTAGATTTCAAATATTATTGATTCCTCAAAACAATAAAATCCTGAAATCAACCAACACCTCAAAACACCGAGAATTTCGTATGCCACGCTGTGTGGACGTATACGAAACCTACATTTGTAAGAGGAGGTTTTACCCATTAATTTTATTATCTTGTCAACCTTACTTTTTGACAAATAAAATTAATAGTTGGTTCCTCTTTGGCCCTACAAATAAAAGCAGTGACTCCGACGGGGAGGATACTTTTATTTGCATCTAAGTGTGCACCATTACACGATACTAAGGGAATTATTTCGGATTATGTGCCTTACCGCTGTGGAAGTACACATGCTCCTAGATAATTTCCTATAACGATTATTTGACCTAGTGATCCGCAAACAAACCCGTCCGCAGGGAGGAAGGCACTCAGAGCCAACACACAAGTTTGTTCGCATCACACGTCAAATTGTAATGGAGGCCGCGGGAATTAATTAAAATATCCCTCTCCCACTTAGTAAATTGCAAATGAGGAATTTTAAATCACACACAACATGCATATAAAACAAATAAGCAATAAATATGGAAAAAACAGAATTTTTCCAACTATTATGGTATTGTCCTCCAATATGTATCACGTCGTGTGGCCACCTCGTCCGCTCCATCTTTTCCCGTGCGTAAGTCACCAAAGAGTTCCGAGCCGAGATAAATCATTTTATTTACATCCATCGATCCTATACTCCACGAAGGAGTGTACAAATAATCTAGATCGAAAGTAAACTAAAATGATCGGCTAAACAATGCCGTATTTAATTACAAAAATTAAATACTAATCTAGCCTCGTCAACCCCGAGGATTCAAATAATAATTTTTTTTTTTTTTTACACACATCCATTCACATACACACACGGCCATAATAGTCGGATCTTATGCCTGCAACCAAAAAGTTAAACTACGCATATCCTACTATTATCCGGCACATATAATATATGAAAAATGCATAAAAAATTAACTGAATCCAAAACACACAAAACTGGAAACCGTGGCTCTGATACCAATTGTAGGGTGGATGCTTCGGATGCTCATTGGCTCCCATGTCCCCGGATTAAAATTTTCACTAATGAAAGGATTAATCCGGATGGGATGAGCTTCCTTAGCAACACCATTTCGTCGTCGTGCTAACAACTTGAGTGGTCGCTCGAACAAACTAGTTGTTCAAGCAACTCTACTCTTCTAGTTGATTAGCCGCGGAAGAGACGACGGACGGATCGCCGGTTTTTGTGTTTGTCTTCGGGGTCCATGATTATACAATATATTTGCACACACACACATGCATAATCAAAACAAATAAGAACATGCTCAGATCTGTACATAAAGTTAAAATAACTTTATACCTCACGATCTTCTATCGTATGTCCTATCCTTCTCGTGGACGACGTGTGGACGAAGATCCTCCACGAGTAGAAGCCTTCTAGATCGAGTTCTCCTCTACCTTGTCCGCTGCGAACAAAGAGAAAAACCAACAATACCTTTCCTATCTAGAACAAGCCACCAAGCTAGAGAGTTTGATGCAACCGCCGGCCAAGGAACAAAAGGATGAAGCGCCGGCCACCAATTCAATGGGAACCGCCGGCCACCTATGGAGAAAGGAGAAGTGTCGGCCACCAAGTCTTGGAGAGCAGCCGGCCACCAAGGAATAAGGGAGGAGGAAGAAGAGAATGGCTTAGAAGATGGGCGCCGGCCAAGTGTGGATGGAGGAATATGGGCGCCGGCAACAACTAGAAGAAAGGAAGTTGCCGCCCAAGCCTTTTCTCCAAAACCCTAGCCGCCCACTAATCTCCAAACCCTAACTCAAATTCCAAATCACTTAGTTGCCGCCCAACCCTAAGCCATCTATATATAGAGTAGGGCCTAAACCTCCTTTAATCTCCACCGTCGGATCTAGGGATTTAATCTCCACTGTCGGATCTAGGGTTTTATCCCAACCGTCGGATCTAGGGTTTAATCCCAACCTTCGGATCTAGGATTTCATCCCAACCGTCAGATCTAAGGTTTCATCCCAACCGTTGGATCTAGGGATTTATCCCAACCGTCGGATCTAGCGATTTAATCCCAACCGTCGATTCTAGGATTTCATCCTAACCATCGGATCTAGGGATTTAATCCCAACCGTTGGTTCTAGTGTTTCATCCAACCATTGGATCTAGGGATTTAATCCCAACCGTTGGTTCTAGGTTTTGTTTTACATTCTTGGATCTAGACTTCACAAGGATTATAATAGGCTACGATAGGGACCATAAGGAGGAGTTGGGTCTTGGCCACCCGATGGATCGGAACCACACAAACTTGATCCATCAATGATGTTCCATTCCACTAGAGGATCATCATTGAACTACCTCACCAACCCCCATAAATCAATATGGGCTCCATATATTATTTGTACATTAATCTCCCCGTGTTTAAGATATCGAATGTCCGTCAATTAACTGATTTACTGACCATCAATTAATTAACATCTAATTCCTCGAGTAGTACCACTCAACCATATCATCATGTTGACTAAGTCAACCAGCTGGGTTTACATGATGAACCTTATGAGCTCCTCAAGGGGACATCATCAACCTAATATATAGGACACGGTTTCCTCCTATAATCAACGGCACACCATGTAAATAATATTATTTCCCAACTTACCGGGCATATTGATTTAATCCATCTAAATCTCACCCACTAGTAAATCAAAGAAATAAATACTAAGTACATGTGCCCATTATTATATCGGGATTAAGAGCATGTACAACATAATATCCGAGGTCCGATTCAATTTTGTAGTCAGTACTAAATTTAATCACCTCTATGTCGGTCCTACTCAATACACCTAAATGTACTAGTGTAACTCTATGTTCAAGATAAAACAATACCAAGCTACACTACAACCATGCCAATGGTTTGTCCAGAACCATCTTGGTTGTGAGCCTCTACTTATATTTTACAAGGGACTGATAACATGATCTTCTGTGCCACACTAAGCACCATGTTATCTACAATGTAAAATATCAGACAATATGCACACATATATAACGAATATATAAAATGCAAACAATGATCATGTGATTCTTATTTCAAAATAAAATGTTCATACAAAAAGAGCTAGGCTTTCAGTATACATTCTAACACATGCTACATGTTTATGGTGTAATGTGCCACGCAATATGCTTGTGTGATGAACATGTTTATACTTTAGGACCCCTTTAGGGTACTCTTATGTTATGAATGCATGTGTCCTTATGATAAGATGGAGATGCTTCCCTTTCAAGTAGGGATCAAGAGCTCTCCTTAAGATAAGATAAAGTGGAGATGCTTCCCTTTCAAGTAGGGATCAAGAGCTCTCCTTATGACAAGATAAGATTAAGATGCTTCCCTTTTTATGTTGGGGATCAAGAGCATTCTTTATACTATGACAAGAAAAGAAAGGAATTAAGTATTTTACTTTGTGAGAGGTTAAGTACCCGACCCGTCAGGTGGTCGTTAATCAAATCCATAGGGACATAAGAAGACGTAAGAGGTCTTGCCCTGGTAAGACGTAAGAGGTCTTGCTCTGGTAGGTCTGGTGGCTCGCTACCCCAGCCTATTAGGGAACGCGCATTATGTGGTACTTAACACAGGGCCCCAAACAAGTTATGATGATATTGAAGTATCTATATGTATATGTTTTGAAAAGAAAAGACTTTTATGAAATTGTGTATGCTTATGTTAAAGATTATGAATGCTTACGAACTCCTCCTTTATGCATTTTAGATGCTATGCAGTTATGATGCTTGCAGTAGTTTAAGAATACTTGTGATTTTGTGCCTTATGCATGTTTAGGATTTATGTCATTATAAATGTTTATGCTCAAGTTAAAAAAAATGCTTATGAGTATGTCCTTTATGCATTTTAGATGCTATGAAGTTATGATGCTTACAGTAGTTTAAGAATGCTTGTGATTATGTACCTTATGCATGTTTAGGATTTATATCATTATAAATGTTTATGCTCAAGTTAAAAAAAAAATGCTTATGAGTATGTCCTTTATGCATTTTAGATGCTATGAAGTTATGATGATGAGTTTAAGAATGCTTGTGATTATGTACCTTATGCATGTTTAGGATCTATATCATTATAAATGTTTATGCTCAAGTTAAAAATGCTTATGATTATGTCCTTTATGCATGTTAGACTCTATGAAGTTATGATGCTTGCAGTAGTTTAAGAATACTTGTGATTTTGTGCCTTATGCATGTCTAGGATTTATG
Organism: Wurfbainia villosa; assembly: GCA_025175895.1. Taxonomy (NCBI): domain Eukaryota; kingdom Viridiplantae; phylum Streptophyta; class Magnoliopsida; order Zingiberales; family Zingiberaceae; genus Wurfbainia; species Wurfbainia villosa. Next base: position 52,122,072 of record CM045998.1, on the reverse strand, counting down.
TCATTATAAATGTTTATGCTCAAGTTAAAAATGCTTATGATTATGTTCTTGAAGCATGTTAGATTTTACTAAGTTATAATGCGTATAGTAAGAACATTTGGGGTTTATGTACTTCCTGCATGTCTAAGATTTATATCATGAATGCTTATATTTAGATTATGCCCTGCTTGGTGTTAATTATGCTTAGCATGCTGCTGTAAACTCTATGCCATGCTTAGGTTTCATTACATGGTATGTTGTTGATTAGTGTTACTATGGAATACTTAGGCCATTTATGCTAGCATGCTTATGTTTCTAATTGCTTGATGAAGTTCGTGGTTTTTGTGAGTAGGCAAGAATCTTACTAAGGTTTATGCTTATAGTTTATGTTGTCCATATACTGCAGATCAAGGAAACCTGAACTAGAGGAAGTAGCAGGAAGGGCCCAGTGTGTGTGATAGTGGCATGGTGGAGAAAGACCCTACTATTATCTGCTTATATTTATATGCTCAATTAACAACTTAAGACCTTGCTTCCGCTTATAAGACTTGTGAATTATTAGTACCATGTTGGATATTGCTTAGTTATGTTATTGTTCAATTACTTAAGAAAGTTGATATGATAGAACTCACGAATGGATCCTTATGATGGGCATGTTATGAAATGAGATAAGATATGGTAACATGCTAACTATGAATAAGATAGGTGATGCATGTAGAAAAGAAGGTTTATGCCATGATAACTTGCTTAAGTAAATGGTGAAATGATCCATGTGTATTATGTTTTAAAAAAAAAAAAAAAGAAAGGGGTAAAAGTAGCGCCGCCCTGAGAGCAGATAAAGGCGGGCGTTACAGGTGGTATCAGAGCGGGTTCACCTTTCCACTATCACACATCAAGTCTCCATCCTGCTATTTCCAAGTAAGTAATTTTATGCATACTTAAGTTTCCTTTATAATGAAGAATGTTTTCTATCTAGAATGAAATAATACCTTATCATGCTTTAGTAGAATGGACTCACACTTGAGATTTAGATAGAAATAATACCTCGTCCTGTTTAGTATAATAGAATCCTAGTTGTGACTTAGATAGTATACCTGACCAAGCTTTATACGATGGAAACATGACTCCAACCTAGAACACTAGAAAGGATACCTTACCTTGTTTATGATATGGGATGTTAGATGCCTGTATAGGAGTAGGAATTATAATAACACCTTAATTAAATTATTTATTCATCACTTAGATAACATGAACGGGAGACGTAGTGCTAGAGGGAATGACTTAGCACCCCCACCAGATTTGATGCATGTGGTTACCGAGCTACAGCGTCAGGTCGCAGAACAACAGCTGGTTATCAATGCTCTCACGAATCAACAAGGGAACCCTAGCACCACGCCAGGGGCGCAGAACGTAACTCCTAATACGACCACTATGGTGCAAGCACCGCTAATCAATACCGCCACCGGGGCCCGGCCCGAAGCCTATCTGATTCAGTGGCAGAGGCTGAAGCCAGAAAATTTCACTGGTGCCGGCGAACCATGGGATGCCCAAGCCTGGTTCAAAATAGTTGAGAGCATCGTGGAGCTGCTGGATTGGCCCGAGCACGAAAAGATAAAATGTGCCTCGTTCTGTCTTTATGGAGATGCAAGGATGTGGTGGGAGAGAGTCAAAGCAAAGAGACAAGTAAATCAAATGAGGTGGACAAATTTTGAAGCAGAGTTCTTCGAGGAGTTCTTTCAGAGATAGATCACAAATAAGCGATCTATCAGTTAGTGAAGCTATGAAAAGGTTCAACCGACTGGCACGTCTCTGCCCCGAGTAAGTCGGTACTGAAAGGGAGAGGATCAGACTCCTGCTGAAAATGTTGCGACCAGAGATAGCCCTGAATGTGGCCGGTGGAGTCAATCGACCCCAGACCATCGAAGAGCTATTCAGTAGTGCACTAGTCACCGAGCACTACCTGAACAACATCAGTCAGCAGAGTATGGTGCGGACCGGAGATCCGAAATCTCAGAATACTAGCTGGAAGAGGGATCGCAGTGGCAAGAAGAAACATTGGAATGGCCTAAAAGGGGGCCCAGGGAACAGCCAGACTGGGTATCCTGATTGTCCTACATGTGGGAAGAAGCATCCGGGGGAATGTCATCAAGGCACGAGGAAGTGTTACAACTGTGGACTGGAGGGGCACATAGCTTGAACCGCCCCTACCGAGTTCAGCACCTCCTCGGTAGTATGTCCAAGATGCATTAGCCCCTCCACAGCTTCACCGGATGAGCTATGATAGAGGGTCCCCCAGATAAGCCAAGGGAGGATCGAAGCCCCGCCGTTGGGACAAATGCGAGTGTTCTCCTCAGTGGAAGATGTGGCGAATGCCTCGGCGGTTATCACAGTCGGATATTTATTTTCGGTCGATGATGATCTTGTGTTATTTGACACTGGGGCAACCCATTCGTTCATCTCTACGCCTTTCACAAGAAAGATAGATAGGCATCCCCAAGTCTTGGACTATAAATTCTTAACAACGTTACCTTCGGGAGAAGTGATGCCATCCACCCATATTCTGCGCGCTGCACCAATTAGACTCGCAGACAGGGAGCTCTATTGCGACCTGATAGTCCTAGATATGTGGGACTATGATGTTATATTGGGCATGGATTTTCTGCACAAGTACGGTGCTTCAATTGAGTGCCGTAAACAGAGGGTGACCTTCCGACCCAAAGCAGAGGTTTCATTTGAGTTTATCGGGGAATCAAAGAAAGGAACGAGGAAATTTTTATCGGCGCTAAAAGCCCGAAAAATGCTAGAAAGTGGATGCACCAGATTTCTAGCCCATGTGGTGAATACCATATCCGCAAAGAACCAGAAAATATAAGAGGTCAGAGTGGTATGTGACCATCCGGAGGTATTCCCGGATGACCTACCTGGATTACCACCTGATAGAGAAATTGAGTTCGAGATCGAATTGATTCCCGGAACTAATCCGATCTCCAAGTCACCTTACCATATGGCACCGACTGAGTTGAAAGAACTTCAGAAACAGCTACAGGAGTTACTTGACCAGGGGTTTATCCGTCCTAGTCACTCACCATGGGGAGCTCCAGTGTTGTTCATAAAGAAAAAGGATGGATCTATACGAATGTGTATAGACTACCGGGCACTGAACAACGTGACCATCAAGAATAGGTACCCCCTTCCCAGGATCGACGACCTGTTCGACCAACGGAAGGGAGCTACTATCTTTTCCAAGATCGATCTCAGGTCTGGCTATCATCAAGTAAAAGTAAAGCCCGGTGATATTCCGAAGACAGCTTTCCGGACGAGATACGGACATTATGAGTTCGTAGTTATGCCCTTCGGAGTAACCAATGCTCCTGCGATGTTCATGGACCTGATGAATCGAGTATTCTCGGCCTTTCTCGACAAATATGTAATCGTTTTCATCGACGATATTCTTATCTACTCGAGAAACCAAGAAGAGCATGCTGAACATCTGAAGACTGTACTACAGGTTCTTCAGAAAGAGCAACTATATGCAAAATTCTCCAAATGTGAGTTCTGGCTCAATCAAGTGTCGTTCTTGGGTCATGTCGTCTCTAAAGAAGGACTCATGGTAGACCCAATAAGGATTGAAGCTGTGAGGAACTGGAATAGGCCAAGGAATGCGAGTGAAGTCAGAAGTTTTCTCGGGTTAGCAGGCTATTACATAAAATTTGTAGAGGACTTCTCTAGAATTGCAGCCCCTATGACAGCCCTCACCCGAAAGGACCAGCAATACAAATGGACTAAGGACTGTGAGAGGAGTTTTACTGAACTGAAGAGGAGACTAACCAGCGCTCCCATTCTGACTCTCCCTGAAGATAATGAAAGCTTTGATATGTATAGTGATGCTTCTAAACTGGGGCTCGGAGCTGTACTCATGCAAAATGGCAAGGTTATCGCTTACGCTTCTAGGCAGCTCAAGGAGCACGAAAGAAATTATCCTACCCATGACTTAGAACTAGCAGCCGTGGTGTTCGCTCTGAAAATATGGAGGCACTACTTATACGGAACTCGGTGCAGGATTTATACAGACCACCAGAGTCTGAGATATTTCTTCACTCAGAAAGACCTAAATATGAGGCAACGCCGATGGCTCGAGCTGGTCAAAGATTATGATTGTGAGATATTTTATCATCCCGGAAAGGCCAGCAAAGTGGCAGATGCACTGAGCAGAAAGTCCGGTGCCGCTTTGATGTCCTTATCAATGCTATCGCAACCCCTGAAAAGGGATATAATGAATTACGGAATAAAGATTATTTCTGGACATCTTTTCACCATGGCTATAGCACCGACGTTGTTCGACGATATATTGGGAAAGCAAGATGGTGATTCTGACATCCAGAAAATCAAACAGGAAGTCCGGGAAGGAAGGGATAATGGATTCCGCATCGCCAACGGCGGAGTATTATACTTCTAGGACCGCCTATGCATTCCGAACGATCCAGAATTACGGAAGAAGATACTCGAGGAATCCACTAACACCTTATACCATGCATCTGGATCTAACAAAATGTATCAGGACTTAAGGGATAAATTTTGGTGGTCCGGCATGAAAAGGGATGTGGCTTAGTCGTCGACTTGTCGACTGCGGAAGGTGAAGGCGAACACCGAGAAACAGGGGATTACCGCAAATCTGATTCAGTGGAAATGGGAAGAAATATCTATGGATTTTATCTCGGGATTGCCCAGGACAACAAATGGTTACGATGCTATATGGGTAATCATAGACCGGCTGACAAAGTCTGCCCATTTCCTGTCAATTAAGATGACCTATTCGGTCGAGCAGCTAGCTCAAATATATATCAAGGAAATTATCAAATTACATGGAGTGCCTAAGGCTATTATTTATGACCGTGATGGCCGTTTTACCTCCCATTTCTGGGAATGTGTTCAGAAGGCTCTTGGCACTAAGTTGAGATTCAAGATCGCGTTTCATCCTCGTAATCGACTGGTCGATGCAAAGAGTGAACTGTGTTGGAAGATATGTTGCGGGCTTGTGCCCTAGACTTTAAGGGGAGCTGGTGCCGATATTTGTGCTTGGCAAAATTTTCTTACAACAACAGTTACCAGGCTACTATTGGAATGGCACCGTATGAAGCTCTATACGGGAGGAGATGCAGGTCTCCTATCTGTTGGTACGAGGGTGGTGAAAGGAGGGAAATGGGTTTTCGGGCCGATATTATTGACAATACCACCCGCGCTATACAGAATATCCATCAGAGAATCAAAACTGCTCAGAGCCGACAAAAGAGTTATGCGGATATGCGGCGTAGACCGTTAGAATTTGAAGTCGGGGACCTGGTATTCCTCAAAGTGACCCCTATGAAGGGAGTGATGAGATTCGGAAGGAAGGGTAAATCAATCCACGCTCGTGAGGACCGTATCCGATATTGCAAAGAGTGGGCAAGGTAGCTTACTGGAGCCGCCCACAAGAGATGTCGGCTATACACGCGTGTTCCATGTCTCTGTGCTCAAGAAATGCATATCCAGTGGATCAAGTGATCGAGCCACAAAAGCATACTCAAGAGGACCTGAGTATGAAAAGTCGGCCTATCCAGATACTAGACCGAGAAGTCAAGAGGCTAAGGAACAAAGAGGTGCCCTTAGTAAAGGTCCTGTGGCAGAATCAACGATACGAGGAAGCTACCTGGGAACGAGAGGAGGACATGAAGTAAAAGTACCCAGAATTGTTTTAAGTTTCGAGGATGAAACTTTTACAAGGTATGAGGGATTGTAACGCCCGTAAAAAGTCTCCAGCAATTTTACGAGGATTTTTGGCTTGACGATAATGGGCTTTATGGGGGTTTTCCGAAAATAAAAGGAAATGGCCAAAAAGAGATGCAAGGCCTAGGAATTTAACCCCAAACCTCTAGAGATAGCCAAGCCCTATAGATGTACCCCCTAACCATAAGCCCAATAGGATTACATCATTAAGAGAAGAGGGGAATTATAGATAAGGGTGATGAGGGTAAATGAAGGGGCATGGAAAAGAAAAGAGGAACTTCCCTTCCTCCCTTTATAAAGAAGAAGGAAGTTCCCATTTGGCCACTTCTTCCTCTCCTCTTCATCCTCACCGAAACCACCTTGCTCCCCCTCTCCATTTGCACCTTTGGCTCCTCCAAGCAAGAAGAAGGCTAGGGTTGGCTTCCATTAGGTCATCTTCCAACTAAAAAGCAAAGCGAAGGATGTAAGATTTCCTCACCTGCAATATATTAGTTTTGTAGGATGAATTACATGAAAGAATAAGAGTTTGGAGCTTCATATGTTCGGCCAACTAATGTCTTGGGCTAGGATTCATGGAATATCCTATTAGGGAAACCTTTTATGTGTTGTATGCTCCAAGTAGGGATCCTTATGTAACAAAAGTCCAAGGGTTTTAACCCTATATGTTTCGGCCACCAAGGGTTTAGGGTTAGGGTTTCATGAAGAGCTCCCCCTTATGAAGTTAGGTTATGATATATGCCTATATGAATAGATTTAGGTGATAAAAATCCAAAGATCTTAACCCTACAAGTTTCGGCCAACCCATGAAATTAGGGTTAGGGTTGCATGAAAATATTTCTAAGGATACTATGATAGGTTATAAGGCTTCATGAATGAATTTTAGGAGACAAACCCAAGCTTGAGCCCCTCACAAGTTTCGGCCAACCCATGAAATTAGAGTTAGGGTTGCATGAAAATATTTCTAATGGTGCTATGATAGGTTATAAGGCTTCATGAATGAGTTTTAGGGGACAAACCCAAGCTTGAGCCCTTCACAAGTTTCGGCCACCCAAGGAAACTAGGGTTAGGGTTGCAAGAAAAAGGCTTCTAAGGGAACTAGGGGATGTTGTATGCCTCATGTAGGAGTTTTAGGTGATGAAGATGCTTTGTGATTAATATGCCATGAATATGCCAAAGAAATAGGCTTCATTTTATGATGTAATGTGCCATGAAATATGCTTAGGTGATGAACATGTTTTTTTATGATTTAATATGCCTTGAATATGCCTAGGAAACATGCTACATGTTATGATGTAATGTGCCATGAAATATGCTTAGGTGATGAACATGTTTTTATGATTTAATATGCCTTGAATATGCATAAGAAACATGCTACATGTTTATGGTGTAATGTGCCACGCAATATGCTTGTGTGATGAACATGTTTATACTTTAGGACCCCTTTAGGGTACTCTTATGTTATGAATGCATGTGTCCTTATGATAAGATGGAGATGCTTCCCTTTCAAGTAGGGATCAAGAGCTCTCCTTATGATAAGATGGAGATGCTTCCCTTTCAAGTAGGGATCAAGAGCTCTCCTTAAGATAAGATAAAGTGGAGATGCTTCCCTTTCAAGTAGGGATCAAGAGCTCTCCTTATGACAAGATAAGATTAAGATGCTTCCCTTTTTATGTTGGGGATCAAGAGCATTCTTTATACTATGACAAGAAAAGAAAGGAATTAAGTATTTTACTTTGTGAGAGGTTAAGTACCCACCGTCGGTGGTGTTAATCAAATCCATAGGGACATAAGAAGACGTAAGAGGTCTTGCCACAGTAAGACGTAAGAGGTCTTGCTCGTAGGTCTGTGGCTCGCTACTGACCTATTAGGGAACGCGCATTATGTGGTACTTAACCTGGGGCCCCCCAAACAAGTTATGATGATATTGAAGTATCTATATGTATATGTTTTGAAAAGAAAAGACTTTTATGAAATTGTGTATGCTTATGTTAAAGATTATGAATGCTTACGAACTCCTCCTTTATGCATTTTAGATGCTATGCAGTTATGATGCTTGCAGTAGTTTAAGAATACTTGTGATTTTGTGCCTTATGCATGTTTAGGATTTATGCCATTATAAATGTTTATGCTCAAGTTAAAAAAAATGCTTATGAGTATGTCCTTTATGCATTTTAGATGCTATGAAGTTATGATTCTTCTGAGTTTAAGATTGCTTGTGATTATGTACCTTATGCATGTTTAGGATTTATATCATTATAAATGTTTATGCTCAAGTTAAAAAAAATGCTTATGAGTATGTCCTTTATGCATTTTAGATGCTATGAAGTTATGATGCTTACAGTAGTTTAAGAATGCTTGTGATTATGTACCTTATGCATGTTTAGGATCTATATCATTATAAATGTTTATGCTCAAGTTAAAAATGCTTATGATTATGTCCTTTATGCATGTTAGACTCTATGAAGTTATGATGCTTGCAGTAGTTTAAGAATACTTGTGATTTTGTGCCTTATGCATGTCTAGGATTTATGTCATTATAAATGTTTATGCTAAAGTTAAAAATGCTTATGATTATGTTCTTGAAGCATGTTAGATTTTACTAAGTTATAATGCTTATAGTAAGAACATTTGGGGTTTATGTACTTCCTGCATGTCTAAGATTTATATCATGAATGCTTATGTTTAGATTATGCCCTGCTTGGTGTTAATTATGCTTAGCATGCTGCTGTAAACTCTATGCCATGCTTAGGTTTCATTACATGGTATGTTGTTGATTAGTGTTACTATGGAATACTTAGGCCATTTATGCTAGCATGCTTATGTTTCTAATTGCTTGATGAAGTTCATGGTTTTTGTGAGTAGGCAAGAATCTTACTATGCTTTATGCTTATAGTTTATGTTGTCCATATACTGCAGATCAAGGAAACCTGAAATAGAGGAAGTAGCAGGAAGGGCCCAGTGTGTGTGATAGTGGCATGGTGGAGAAAGACCCTACTACTATCTGCTTATATTTATATGCTCAATTAACAACTTAAGACCTTGCTTCCGCTTATAAGACTTGTGAATTATTAGTACCATGTTGGATATTGCTTAGTTATGTTATTGTTCAATTACTTAAGAAAGTTGATATGATAGAACTCACGAATGGATCCTTATGATGGGCATGTTATGAAATGAGATAAGATATGGTAACATGCTAACTATGAATAAGATAGGTGATGCATGTTGAAAAGAAGGTTTATGCCATGATAACATGCTCAAGTAAATGGTGAAATGATCCATGTGTATTATGTTTTAAAAGAAAAAAAAAGAAAGGGGTAAAAGTAGCACCGCCCTGAGAGCAGATAAGGGCGGGCATTACACCTGGCGCCCGAGCGACATGCTTTACGCCCGGGCAGCACGCTTTGCGCCCAAGATGTTTGGCCCTGACACGCCTGTGCCGGGGTGGCATAGGCGTGTCCCGCACTGCTCACCCCGACACACCTGTGTCGGGTGAAAGAGCGGTGTGTTGGCCTCTGTACGTGTTCTGCTTAAAAAAATTTATACGAACCTCGTCCTAGGGTCTTAAGCAATATCAACCATGGAACCTCGACCAAGGTTAATCATAAGCAATACAGGGAAAAGAAGAACATGAAAAATTCTTTATTGCATAGCACAACATTAGGAACATGAAAGCCATTCGAGAGAAACCCATGTACTGCAGGTGAGGGAATTCTTACCTTCGATTGCTTTAACTTATATTTATAAAACCTAATGAGATGCAACCTTCTGTCTAGCCCTAGCAGCTGCCCTCCAAGGTCTCTTGAATCCCACCTTTCCTTGGATTCGGCGAAGAAGACAACCCTAGGAGAGAATTCTCCTTGATGTGTGGTTCGGCGGTGGAGGGATCAAGAGAGTAGAGAGGTGTCCTCTAGGGTATTAGGGAGGTTAAATTTATATCCATAAAGGCTTAATCTATTCCCTTAAAAATTTCCTTAAATTTCTCTCTCTAACAGAATTAATTCCTTCTTTAATTAAATTCGTGACTTCTCCCTAATCATATAAAATTTTTATTGGATTTTTGGTGACTCACCCCTTCTTGTCCAGTTTTCTTTTCTTTTATCATTTCTTTTTATTTTCTTTAAATCCCACGTAAGCCTATTATCATCATGCATAATTATCTTTATTTTCTTTAACCCACATAAGGGCCCCTTTATTATCATGCCTCATTATCTATAAAACTCCTAAGATTTTTCGGGCGTTACAATCCCTCATACCTTATAAAAAGTTCGTCCTCGAACTTAGAATAGTTCTGGGTATCTTCGTTTCATATCGTCCTCGCGTTCCCAGGTGGCTTCTTTGTATTGTTGACTTTGCCACACAACTTTTACTAAGGGCACTTCTTTATTTCTTAGTCTTTTGACTTCCCGGTCCAGTACTCGGATCGGTCGACTTTCGTAACTCAGGTCCTCCTGAATTTGCACTGTCTGTGGCTCAACGATCTGGTCTCTACTGGAAATGCACTTCTTGAGCATCGACACATGGAACACATTGTGAATAGAAGACATCTCCTAAGGTAGTCATAGCTCGTAAGCTACCTTGCCAACTCTTTTCAGGATCTTATACGGTCCTACGTATCGCGGACTTAGCTTTCCTTTCTTCCCGAATCTCATTATTCCTTTCATAGGAGCTACCCGAAGAAATACCAATTCTCAAACATTGAATTCTAAAGGTCTACGTCGCTGATCCGCATAGTTCTTCTGTCGGCTCTAAGCAGTCTCTATTCTTTGGCGGATATTCTGTATCGCTCGGGTGGTGTCGTCGATGAACTCCGTCTGAAGTCCCATCTCTCTCTTCTCACCACCTTCGTACCAACAGATCGGAGACCTACATCTTCTCCCATATAATGCTTCATAAGGTGTCATTCCGATGGTAGCTTGGTATCTATTATTGTAAGCAAATTCCGCTAAACATAAGTAGCGGCACCAACTCCCTTTGAAATCCAAGGCACAAGCCCGTAACATGTCTTCCAGTATTTGGTTCACCCTTTTTGTTTGCCTATCTGTCTGAGGATGAAAGGCGGTACTAAAACGCAGCTTCGTGTCAAGTGCCTTATGAACACATCCCCAAAACTGTGAAGTGAAGCAACCATCCCTATCTGAAATGATGGTCTTGGGAATACCATGCAGTCTGATGATTTCCTTAGCATATAATTGAGCCAGTTGCTCAATCGAATATGTCATCTTGATCGCTAGGAAATGAACTGACTTTGTCAATCTGTCAACGATAACCCATATAGCGTCATATCCGTTCGTAGTCCTGGGAAGACCTGAAATGAAATCCATAGAGATGTCTTCCATTTCCACTCCGGAATTTGGATCGGTTACAGAACTCCTCCAGGCCTCTGGTGTTCTGCTTTAACTTGCTGGCAGGTCAGGCAGGTACTAACATGCTGAGCTACGTCCCTCTTCATACCGAACCACCAGAACTTCTCTTTCAGGTCTTGATACATTTTGGTGGATCCCGAATGCATAGAATAGGGGGTTCAGTGAGCCTCCTCTAATATCATTTTGCGTAGTTTCGGATCGTTAGGGATACATAACTGATCCCTAAGGTATAATACTCCGCTATTAGCGATACGGAAACCCTCGCCTTTTCCTTCTAGGATATCCTTCTTGATCCTCTGGAGACTTGGATCATCACTTTGTTTTGCTAATATGTCATCGAATAGTGCTGGTATTATTGCCATGGTCGAAAGCTGCCCGAAAATAACCTCGATTCCATAGCGCATAATTTCCTTCTCCAGCGGTCGAGACAATACCGATAAGGACATCAGGGTGGCACTGGACTTCCTGCTGAGTGCATCAGCCACTTTGTTTGTCTTGCCAGGATGGTAAAAGATCTCGCAGTCATAGTCCTTCATGAGCTCCTGTCATCTACGTTGTCTCATATTGAGGTCCTTTTGAGTGAAGAAATACCGCAGACTCTGGTGATCCGTATAAATCTTGCACTGTGCTCCATACAGATAGTGCCTCCATACCTTGAGAGCGAAGACCACAGCTGCTAGCTCTAAATCATGAGTGGGATAGTTCTTTTCATGTTCCTTGAGTTTCCTAGAGGTATAGGCAATAACTTTACCCCTCTGCATAAGTACAGCTCCGAGTCCCAATCCGGAGGCATCGTTGTACATGTCGAAGCTCTTGTTGTTCTCTGGGAGAGTAAGGATTGAAGCACTTGTAAGTCTCCTTTTCAACTCCAAGAAACTCTTCTCACATTCCACCGTCCATACATACTTCTTTTTCTTCCGGGTGAGAACTGTCATAGGTGCTGCTATTCTAGCGAAGTCTTCTACGAATTTCCGATAATAGCTTGCTAATCCGAGAAAACTCCTCACTTCGCTAGCATTCTTTAGCCTGTTCCAGTTACTCACAGCTTCAATCTTTATTGGCTCTACCATCACTCCGTGCTTGGATATAATTTGACCCAAAAATGATACTTGATCGAGCCAGAATTCGCATTTGGAGAACTTTGCATACAGTTGCTTTTCCCAAAGAATCCGTAATACCATATTTAGGTGTTCTGCGTGCTCTTCTTGGGTTCTTGAATATATCAGTATATTGTCGATGAAAACGATTACAAATTTGTCAAGGAATGCCGAGAATACCCGATTCATCAGATCCATGAACATAGCAGGTGCATTCGTCACTTCGAAGGGCATAACTACGAACTCATAATGTCTGTATCTTGTTCGGAAAGTCGTCTTTGGTATATCATCTGGTTTCACACTCACTTGATGATAGCTAGACCTTAGGTCAATCTTAGAGAAGACGGTGGCACCCTTTAACTGGTCGAACAGGTCGTCAATCCGTGGTAAAGGGTACCTATTCTTGATCATCATATTATTTAGTGCTCGATAGTCTATGCACATTCGCATAAACCCATCTTTCTTCTTTACCAACAGTACTGGAGCTCCCTATGGAGAGCAAAATACTGTCTCATCGACTCTATTACCACGTCTTCCATATATTACTATCTCATCGACTCTATTACTACGTCTTCCAACCATGCTTATCTTCATATATTATAATAAGGCTAGCATAAGATTATTATGCATATATTCATCTCATCGACTCTATTACTACGTCTTCCATATATTACTTGTCTCATCGACTCTATGACTATGTCTTCTAGCCATGCTTATCTTCATATATTATAATAAGGCTAGCATAAGGTTATCATTCATATTTATTTATGCATATTTAAACTAAAGTCTAGCATAAGGTTATCATACATATATTCATGCATATTTAAGCTAAAAGCATTTCTTATCTTACATGAAAGAAATAGAGTAGGCATAGAATTTCTTACTTGGAGCGGCAGGATTTGGAGCTTGATGTGTGTGTAGTGGAAAGGCAGAAATAGGCTCTGATACCACCTGTAATGCCCGCCCTTCTCGTACCTCAGAGGGGAGCGAAGGGCGGCGCTACACGATCATACATACATGCATATACATATAGCAGAATCATTGAAAACAATAAAATCCCTTTCTTAAGCAAACTATATTAACCTAATCCACCTAATAGATTAATTATGATGTAACAGTCTTAGTAATTTTCTTAACTAAACATGTACTAAAGAAATTCAAGATTTATATAATAAACGGGAGTGACAACCAAGGCAAAAACATCATTTAAGTCTTAACATTGAACGGTAAAACATGCATAAACTCCCCGAACCATAAACTAAATCTTATCCACCATGCCACTACCACATACATCTTTGCCTCCTGCTTCTCCCTTCAATTATTCCATTCCTTGCCTTGCTCTGCAGTACAAGGGAAAAACGACACTATCAGCACATATGCTGAGTAAGATCCTTTCCTACTCACAAAAGCCATACGACATAAATTACACATAAGATAGTGACATGTTCATTTAACTAACATATAGTCATAGCATGGATGTAACTATTAACATGATCATCAAGAGGCATATAGACTTAGCATTCAAAATTCATGAGTAAAGCAATCCATGACATGATCATCTAGGACAAGTATCCCCATGACATTTTTATCACAATAACATAACATCTCGTAATAACATAGGCATGGAATAGTTATATGCAGAATGCTCTTTGAAAACATATACTTTCATAAGTACTTAAACATAATCTCAACATTAGGGCCCGACATTTTATCCATGACTCGGCCCAGCCCATTTGGCGGTCCATTCGGCGGCCCATGTGGCGACCGCTTGTGGTCGTCGACCGTCGACCGTCGGCACATCGACCGTGTCATTACCACTAGGCCCGTACTTCGACCTAGGGGCAACTTTGGATACAAGCCATGCGTAAAGTAAAATAGCATACATGTTATTTGACATAACATAAAGAGTGTGCTTGTCCCCACTCTTAGGGAAACATTTCTTAACCAATTCATATTCATAAGCCTTACGTAACCATAGCATAGGGGTGCCTATCGTTCATGAACATAAATAGGTACATCATGATAAAATGAGCAAAACTTAACATATACATTATGATACAATGGTCCTACATCAGCCGTTAACATGGACATATGGTATGAAATCATGCAAATATATCGTCTAACTAGCATCATATCAATACCATATATATACCAAGAATAACATGGAAAATCATTCAGAATCATGTTCGGAATTTTTTTTATTTTTTTTATTTTCTTGTCCTTTTTAATCTTCCCGAGCCCAGCACAGCCGACTTGCGTTTGATGACACACCCGTGTCGTGGCCGAGCGGCACACGCTGCCGAGCAAAGACACCTCTGTGGTAGAGCGACATGCACAGCGCCTGGCGGCATGCTTTGCTCCGAAAGCGACACACTTTGCGCCCAAGTTTGTTTGACCACGACACGCTGTCGGGCGGCCTGGCGTGTCATGTTGCTCACCCCGACACACCTGTGTCGGGTGAAAGAGCGGCGTGTTGTCCTCTGTACGTGTTCTGCTTAACAAAATTTATACGAACCTCATCCTAGGGTCTTCACTGCTCAACCATGGAACCTCGACCAAGGTTAATCATATGCAATACAGGGAAAATAAGAACATGAAAAATTCTTTATTGCATAGCACAACATTAGGAACATGAAAGCCATTCGAGAGAAACCCATGTACTGCAGGTGAGGGAATTCTTACCTTCGATTGCTTTAACTTATATTTGTAAAACCTAATGAGATGCAACCTTCTGTCCCGCCCTAGCACCTGCCCTCCAAGGTCTCTTGAATCCCACCTTTCCTTGGATTCGGCGGAGAAGACAACCCTAGGAGAAAATTCTCCTTGATGTGTTGTTCGGCGGTGGAGGGATCAAGAGAGTAAAGAGGTGTCCTCTAGGGTATTAGGGAGGTTAAATTTATAACCATCAAGTCTTAACCTATTCCCTTATAAATTTCCTTAATTTCTCTCTCTAACAGAATTAATTCCTTCTTCAATAAAATTCGTGACTTCTCCCTAATCATATAAAATTTTTATTGGATTTTTGGTGACTCACCCCTTCTTGTCCGATTTTCTTTTCTTTTATCTTTTCTTTTATTTCCTTTAAATCCCACGTAAGCCTATTATCATCATGCATAATTATCTTTATTTTCTTTAACCCACATAAGGGCCCCTTTATTATCATGCCTCATTATCTATAAAACTCCTAAGATTTTTCGAGCGTTACACAGCTAGATAGTCACGATACTCATGGCAAAGGTATTCACCACCTCGATCTGATCAAAGTATCTTAATACTCTTGCCAAGTTAGTTTTGTACTTCATTCTGGAATTCTTTAACTTTCCAAAGGATTCAAATTTATGTGTCATATCTACTGAAGTCGTCAGTAAATGTAATGAAGTACCTGTAACCACCTCTAGCAGCAACATTGAAAGGTCCACATACATCACTATGTATAAGTCCAAACAAGTCTGTTGCTCTGTCGCTGTGTCCACTAAATGGAGTCTTGGTCATCTTGCCTAGAAGGCAAGACTCGCATGTCTCATATGATTCAAAATCAAATGAGTCTAGCATCCCATCCTTATGGATCTGGGATAAGCGACTCTCATTTATGTGACCTAATCGACAATGCCAGAGATAGGTTTGGTTTAACTCATTTGACTTGAATCTTTTGATACTTATGTTATAGATGGGGCTCTCTAAGTCTAGAATGTAGAGTTCGTTAATTATAGGTGCACTACAATAGAATATATCATTTAAATAAACTGATCTTTGGCCACCCCTCCTTTAGGTTTCAGTTCCTTGCCTTTGCCCTTGGCTTGGGACTTTCCCTTACCTTAAGGCTTGCCCTTGCCTTTCTTCTTTTGTACCATCAAAATGGAGTCAGATTTTCCCTTCTTAAGGTTGAGCTGAGCAGTTCTCAACATGCTGAGCATCTCAGGCAGTGGCTTATCAATTTCATTCATGTTGTAATTCATGACAAATTGATTGTAGCTTTGTGGCAAAGATTGCAAGATAAAGTCAGTGGTCAGCTCTTGGCCAAGTGGGAATCCCAACCTCTATAGGTTTTCTATGTACCCATTCATCTTGAGTACATATGGACCTACGAGAGTCCCATCTTGCATCTTGGACTGAAACAATGTCTTAGAGATCTCATATCTCTCATGCCTTGCTTGTCCTTGATATACTTGACGAAGATCTTCAACCATATCATAAGTATTCATGAACTCGTGTGCTTCTGAAGCTCAGAGTTCATGGTCGCGAGCATGAGATATGACACATCTAATGCTTCATCTTGATGCTTCTTGTAAGCATCTTTGTCAGTTCGCGAGGCAGTGGCAGGAGGTGCCTCTAGAATGGGCTGCTCCAGGATGTACAGTTTCCTTTCTTGGGAGAGAACGATTCTCAGGTTTCTGTACCAGTCCAGAAAATTAGCTCCATTGAGATTGTCCTTCTCAAGGACAGAATCAATGAGAGAGTGTTCATTTTTGTCGACATGGTAATCTACAACATACACAATGCAGAAAATTAATATCATATTCCATTTATCATTTAATTAGGCCTTTAATCAAATGATGCTCCCACTGAATTATAGGATTTTGTAGAATCGAGTCATGGATGTGGTCAAACCACATTACTAGATTCGTACAAACATGCTATAATTATTGCGGGACAAGATCTACATCATACTAGGCCTTGAGTTAGCTTTGGCTAAATCACCCAAGACTTAGTATGATCGACAGGTAACACATTACCGATTACATCTCTATGCAACTCTTGTTTATAGGATCAAGAACCACATTTACAAAAGACCTTGAGTTAGCTTTGGCTAAATCGCCCAAGATTTTGTGTAAATGTGATCTTATCCTATCTTTCCAACGGTTGGAATATGCCTATAGTTCTACTCGATCCAATTGAGTTTACTAGTTATACTCAATCTAATTGAGCTTACTCTCACCCAAGCCGTGATAGGAGGGACCAATATTGTCCCTCCGCACCCTACCAAGATAATTTGCGTTGCTCTTCTTTGGCAAATTCAATAACAACAAATGATCGAGGTAGTGATGGGTATCAAAACTTGGTAGGCATTTTATGAGTTGATTCGATTAAGATCAAATCTAATCGTGAATGTGTAACATATACGCATCAAGGCCTTTCTTGTCCTACACTAGCATGTATCACATACATACAAGCAATATACAAGCATACATCATATACATACAAGCAGAATATTCTAGCATGCATCACATACATACAAGAAAAACAAAATTATATATGTGTATATAAACATATATATATATATATATATATATATATATATATATATATATATATATATATATATATATATATATTAATTGTGATGAGGTCATGGCCCTACCTATTCCTAACAAAGCTGACCTATTCCTAACAAAGCTGACCTTTTGGATCATCAGAGTTCAGGGGGATGATACAGTTGGGAGTGTTAGTGAAAGCCCTAGAGTCAATCATGTGATGATTGTTGTATGGACTTTATTGTATCATATTCCTATTTATAAAGGCATGGTTATTAGATTTACTTGTATTGGTGCCAAATAACTAAGTATAATAACGTCCATGAGTAGAAGGTTCTTATCTATATCAATCGATTGGTTGAATCGATAATGAGATGATACAGAGAACACTACTCTTAATCATTCCTAGTCATGTATTAACATTCAGGGACAATGTTAATGTGTAGAGACAACATGTAGGTCAACACGATGACTTGATCTCACAAGTGATGGATATGAGATATCAAGTTGACACATGGGTATGCATTAAAGAATGTATACTGAATGACCCGCCATGAGAAAGTATCATGGATCGTTATATTAGTGTCATATACTTTCTCATGTGACTATTAGTATGACTATTAGTCCTTGGACCCGAAGTTACCATGGTTCCCTACATAAGGAGTTGCATACTTTAGCTTCGTCAAACGTCACCCGTAAATGGGTGGACTATAAAGGTGATTACTGGGTATGTAACAAATTATGCGGAGGGATGTGAGTGATGTAGATGAGATCTATCCCTCCTATATGATGGGAGTGACATCGTTATTCTTGATAGAGTGAGACCACGAAGTGTATGGCCATGCCCAAATGAGTCAATATGAGATATTGAGCTCATTTGATTAGAGTGAGTCTACTTGGAGTTCAAGATATAGATTGTACCGAGGATGACACGGTCTAAGCCTCAATTGGTCAATCTAGATGTCATGGATAGAGGGAAATTGTCACATATTGTGAGAGTCACAATTAGTAGTCACAAAGGTGATGTTGGATCTCAACATTCTTGTAACTTGGGTAGCAATGATGTGTTGCTAGATACCACTCATTGCTTATGTTCCTAAATCGGTTTAGGAGCATTGCCAACATTACAAGAACCTATAGAGTCACACACAAAGGGTAATTAGATGGAGACTAGGTTCATATGATGAACCATGAGGATTAGGTTCAAGGGATGAACAAAATTGGATTAAGAGTAATCCAAATTAGACTAATTGAGTTAAAACTCCTTCTCAAGTACTCACCCTCGGTCAAGGGGGAGGATTCCTCAAGGGGGAGCACTTGAAAAAGAGTTTTTATACTCCTGGTCATTCATGCTTTTAACACTCTTGCTCATTCATGCATATCTTTTCTTAATGCACTTAATTTTCTTAACTTTGTATGTGGGTTTGCCATAAATCAAAAAGGGGGATAATTATTGGTGCAGTAGGCACCTAAGTCGAACTTGAGTTTTGATTATAGCAAACGATACAAAGTTAAGCTTATATCATTATCTCATGAGCTGAATCGAGTGTGCAGTAAATTGATATAGCTGAAGCTGAAGGCTAGCGACACCCGGAGGAAGCCGCGGTGGTCGGGCGACACTCGACTTACTTCGGAGGGAGACGAAGGAATCGAGTGGAAGGCCGGAAACAAAAGCAACACATAAGTATCGAGGTAAGCTCGTGTGTGCGAGTTTAAGTAATGTCGTATCCTCTTTATGGGGAAAGACTTAAGCGTAGATCCGACCCAAGACATCTCATAGGTGGTCTAGGTCGAGATCGGATGGTCGACGACCGTCGAAATTATGTGTTTGTTGAGCTAACCTTGACTTGCAGCAAGCATCAGTCGACTGCCAGCTTGGAGGACTCGACTACCGTCAATCGCCGATCGGCGAAGGTCGACTCGTGATGCTTCCAAGAATGATCGTGGTGATGGCCATCATCGGCCGGTCAAAGATCGACCTCGAGTAGTCAAGAGTTATCACCATTTTTCAAGGGGTTTTGTGCCCATTTGTGATTGGCTAAAGACCCATTCGATGAGGGGCTTAAAGGCTATAAAAGGAGGGCCAAACCTAGGGTTTTTCATCAATTAAAAAGCTTCCAAGTGCTTCCGATACGCTCCGACTCTTCGACATCCCTACGACGAAGCGCTGCCGAGACGATGACTAGAGCTTATACCTCCAATCTTTGAAGTCGTCGCTATAATCTTTAAATTTGTATAAGTTGTTTTTATTTCGAGCTTTAAATCATATCAAGGAGAGGGGGAGTGTCCCTCTACCTTGAGTCTTTCTTGAGTCTTTGTATTCGTTTAACTCCTATCTCCATCGAGAGGGAGTTCGTTTAGTATTTGCCCTCCGTGCGTGGTCAAGGACCATTAGGGCCTTGGAATAGTAGCCGAAGGCTATGAACCAAGTAAAACCTATTTGTCTCTATTTACTTTACATTTCCGCTATAATTAATTTTCTCTCGAGTTTTAACGAAAGAAATGAGAAAAAGTTTTTATCGCTATTCACCCCCCCCTCTAGCGAACCGCATCGATCCAACAATTGGTATCAGAGCCGGGGGTTGCTAAGATTTGGTGAAGCCACCAATCTAGCCATTTTTCACAGATTTATTTTTCTTTTATTTCTGTTTATTTCAGATTTATTTCGCTTTGTTAAATTTACTCCCGCACTACTAATCCAAGACGCAAGTCTTGGTACTTTTTGTGTGTTTTTGTCATTGCTAGTTTTTTTTTCCTTCGTCTCCTTGTGTTCTTTGTTCTAATGGCCCATCTCGAAGGGTTTAGCACCGTCCGACCTCCGTTTTACAACGGAGATGACTTCCATTATTGGAAGGGTCGGATGGAATGCTTTCTTAAAACCCAAATCGAGATGTGGATCATAATCCAAACGGGTTTCGCACTTCCGACTAATGAAGTGGGTGACTCCTTGGATTATGACCAATGGACCATTGCAACAAAAAAACAAGTCGAAGCCGATGCTAAGGCAACGCAAATCCTTCAATGCGGCCTATCCAAGGAGGGGCTAAATCGCGTCGGCCCCTTCATAAGCGCAAAAGATCTTTGGACAAAACTAGTGGAGCTACGCGAAGGGACCGACGAAGCCAAGGTATGTAAGCGTGATCTTCTTTTCAATACACTATATAACCTAAAAATGCAGGAACACAAGTCCGCGACACAACTTCGCGCCCGAGTCCAGGACATCGTCAACAACCTACACGCAATCGGGCAAAAGGTCGAAAACCGCGACCTTATAAGGTATGTCCTAAACTCTTTTCCGAGGACTACCTTATGGGCATCCATGGTCGATGCCTATTGTTAGAATGTATACTGAAAGCCTAGCTCTTTTCTGTATGAACATTTTATTTTGAAATAAGAATCACATGATCATTGTTTGTATTTTATATATTCATTATATATGTGTGCATATTGTCTAATATTCTACATTGTAGATAACATGGTGCTTGGTGTGGCACAGAAGATCATGTTATCAGTCCCTTGTAAAATATAAGTAGAGGCTCACAACCAAGATGGTTTTGGACAAACCATTGGCATGGTTGTAGTGTAGCTTGGTATTGTTTTATCTTGAACATAGAGTTACACTAGTACACTTAGGTGTATTGAGTAGGACCGACATAGAGGTGATTCAATTTAGTACTGACTACATAATTGAATCGGACCTCGGATATTATGTTGTACATGCTCTTAATCCCGATATAATAACGGGCACATGTACTTAGTATTTATTTCTTTAATTTACCAATGGGTGAGATTTAGATGGATTAAATCAATATGCCCGGTAAGTTGGGAAATAATATTATTTACATGGTGTGCCGTTGATTATAGGAGGAAACCGTGTCCTATATATTAGGTTGATGATGTCCCCTTGAGGAGCTCATAAGGTTCATCATGTAAACCCAGCTGGTTGACTTAGTCAACATGATGATAAGGTTGAGTGGTACTACTCGAGGATTTAGATGTTAATTAATTGATGGTCAGTAAATCAATTAATTGATGGACATTTGATATCTTAAACATGGGGAGATTAATGTACAAATAATATATGGAGCCCATATTAATTTATGGGGGTTGGTGAGGTAGTTCAATGATGATCCTCTAGTGGAATGGAACATCATTGATGGATCAAGTATGTGTGGTTACGATCCATCGGGTGGTCAAGACCCAACTCCTCCTTATGGTCCCTATCGTAGCCTAATATAATCCTTGTGAAGTCTAGATCCAAGAATGTAAAACAAAACCTAGAACCAACGGTTGGGATTAAATCCCTAAGATCCGATGGTTAGGATGAAACCCTAGAACCAACGGTTGGGATTAAATCCCTATGATCCGATGGTTAGGATGAAACCCTAGAATCGACGGTTGAGATCAAATCCCTAGATCCGACGGTTGGGATAAAACCCTACATCCGACGGTTGGGATGAAATCCTAGATCCGACGATTAGGATGAAATCCTAGATCCGACGGTTGAGATGAAACCCTAGATCCGACGGTTGGGATAAAACCCTAGATCCGACGGTGGAGGTCAAATCCCTAGATCCGACGGATGAGATTAAAGGAGGCTTAAGCCCTATTCTATAAATAGGTGCTTAGGGTTGGGAGGCAAGGATAAGATAAGAAGATTGGTTTTCTAATTCGGGTTAGGGTGTGGCTCATCTTCCATTGGGCGGCTAGGGTTTGGGCGGCTACAAGCTTGGGCGGCAAGCTAGGGTTTGGCCGGTCATCCCTCTCTTCTCCTCCTTGGTTTTGGGCGGCACTCTTCCCTTTTCTTTGCTCCTTGGCCAGCGGTTCTCCATCCATTGGTGGCCGACAATCATCTTCCTCCAATCTCTCCAAGGTGGCCGGCGGTTTCCATTCATTTGGTGGCCGGCGCATCATCCACTTGCTCCTTGGCCGGCGGTTGCACCAAATTCCCTAATTTGGTGGTCGGTTCTAGATAGGAAAGGTATTTGTGATTGCTTCTCTTTGTTCACTGCAGACAAGGTAGAGAAGAAAGTGATCAAGAAGGCTTCAACTCATGGAGGATCTTCGTCCACACGTCGTCCACGAGAAGGATAGGACATACGATAGAAGATCGTAAGGTATAAAGTTGTTTTTAACTTTATTTACAGATCTGAATATGTTCTTTAATATTTTGATTATGCATGTGTATGAATGGATATATATTGTATAATCATGGACCCCGAAGACAAACACAAAAACCGGCGATCCATCCGTCGTCTTTTCCGCGGCTAACCAACTAGAAGAGTTGTGTTGCTTGAACAACTAGTTTGTGTTGGATCGAAAGTGTCGCTAGAGGGGGGGGGTGAATAGCGATACGATGTCGTTAAAAAACTTTTGCAATAAGTAAAAAGCAAGTAGAGAATGCACAGCGGAAATATAAAGTAGACAAGATATTTTTACGTGGTTCACAATCTTTCGATTGCTAATCCACGGCCTTAGTGATCCTTGATCACGTACGGAGGGCAATTCACTAAAACCACTCCTCCTCGTTGGAGGTAGGAGCAACGATTACAAAAAGAAATCAAGGCAAAGGGACACTCCCCCTTTCCTTGTTACGATTAAAGCACAAAGACAATTTAAAGAAGTAGAACTTAAATAAATATACCGACAACTCTTATAAGTAGAAGATGTAGCTTTCGTTGTCGTGGCGCTTCGTCGTAGCAAATGTGAGTAGTAGTAGCGACGCGTTGAGCGTGTTGAGAGCTCTTGAATTCTTGTTATTTGCTTGGCTTGAACATGTCTATTTATGGATATTGATCTATGAATTTAGACATAGGTAGTGTCCAAGGTGAGGTTCTTATCCCCAAGACTTGTTCATCCACATCCTTTGCCAACTCAAGGATGAGGTGTTTCATCCAACCACCTTGTGCCACCTCCAACCTCCTTGGGCGCCAACTTGAGGATGAGGTGTTTCATCCAACCACCTTGTGCCACCTCCAACCTCCTTGGGCGCCAACTTGTTGGAGCCATTCAACTTGTGCCACATCATGGGAGCCAACCATCTTGTGCCAACTCACCTTATTTTGGGCGTCCACCAAGGAAGCTTGGTGATGGTTTGGATGTCCACCTTGATGCCACATCACCCTTTGTACCAAAACACGAGTCAAGTCCAAATTCACCCCCTTGAAATTGAGCTCTTCTCGAGGCGGAACTTGACTAGCATTGGATGTAGTCAAAGGGTTTTGGGACCGCAGCATGTTAGCTTAAAATATAAAGTACGATGGTTCTAACCATCGATCTCGACCTAGACCTTCCATTGGAGGTATTGGGTCGGATCTACGCTAACGACCTTGCCGGCTTTCATACGAGCTTACCTTGTAGCCTCGCTTCCGGTCTTCACCCGAGTACCTCGGCTTCCTCCGGTCCTCTGGCGTTGCCCGACCACCTCGGTTCCCACCGGGTGTCGCAGACCTCCCGCTCAACTTTAGCATTTCTGCACACTTAATTGAGCTCGTAAGATAACAAATATACCCTTAACTATTGAGCCTTTTGCCATAATCAAAATACCGGTTCGACTTTGGTGCCCACTGCACCAACAATCTCCCCTTTGATTCATGGCAAACCGACACAAAAGTTAAGGAAAAATTAACATAACGAAGCTAGCATAATGATTAAGCATGAATGAGCTAGCATAAAGATTAAATATGAATGAGCTAGCATAATGATTAAGCATGAATGAGCTAGCATAAAGATTAAATATGAATGAGCTAGCATAAAGATTAAATATGAATGAGCTAGCATAATGATTAAATATGAATGAGCTAGCATAATGATTAAGTATGAATGAGCTAGCATAAAGATTAAGCATGAGTGAGCTAGCATAAAGATTAAGCATGAGTGAGAAATATTATTGTTTCAAGTTCTCCCCTTTGAGGTAACCTCCCTTGACCAAGGTGAGTTCTTGAAAAATAATTTTACTCCCCTTAATAGTTGCTTAAGTAAACGGAATTACTTAATATAAAAGGTAATAATTTTGTTTACTTTCTTCCTTACTTTTGTGACTTTCTCCCCTTTTTGCCTTAACTCAAAATGTTTGTAAATATATTTTAAGGTTTGTAAGTCCAAGCAAGTTCCCAATATAAATATATATATTTTTTTTAAAATAATAATAAGCGTTAAAATATGATCATCTAAAATCTACAACTCCGGTTGGACTTGATTGATATAGAATGATCAATAAGTCTTGAAGGAGTTGATTAATTTTAAATAATTATACTCCATGGTTCATGTCGATGCTTCAATCTACATCTGGAACTGGAGTAAGGTCCTAACATCTCACGCCCGTTACGCTAAGTACACAAACACATTAGTCCTATGTGTTGTGAGATGTGTTGGCTCCTTAAATCTATAGGTATATGATTTCTAAGGTAAGACTTAGGCTAATTTCATAAAAAGAAGCAAAAGTAGAGTACATATATAGAAAAATTTAAATCCTACTCTATTACGCACATACCTAACTTTCGTCTTAATAAACTAAATTCCCGGGTAGTGGTTTGGTGAAGATGTCCGCTAGGTTTGATTTGGACTCAACATACTCTAGTTGTATAGTTCCATTAGTTACATGTTCCCTAATGAAGTGGTGTTTAACTTCTATATGTTTTGTCCTAGAATGACATATTGGATTTTTAGTTAAATTAATTGAACTAATGTTATCTATGTAGGTTTTAATGTTGTTAAAGATTAAGCTAAAGTCTTGGAGAGTGTGCTTCATCCACAGGAGCTGAGAGACACACTCACCCATCGCAACGTGTCGGCCGGTGGTAGATAAGGCAACGCAATCTGCTTCCCTCGCACCAACTTACTAGACTCGGAGGATTTGACAACAACCACTCGTGCTCTTTCTATCGAGTTTACTACCGCATAGTCGGAGTCGGAGTAGCCGATTAGATTAAATTCGGTAGATCTAGGGTACCAAATACCTACGTTTAGCGTGCCCTTTAGATATCTAAGGATACGCTTGACTAGGGTTAGGTGAGACTCCTTGGCACAGGTTTGTAACCTTGCGCACATACTTACCTTGAATAAAATGTCGATTGGCTCGGTTAAGTATAGAGACTTCTATTGCGCTCCTATAGTATTTTAGGTCAACGGGTTTTCCTTCTACATCTTCGTTTATATTAACATTAGTTGCCATAGGTGTATTGATTATTTTAGCATCTTGCATTCCAAATCGATTTATTAAGTCCTTAGTATATTTTTGTTGATGTAAATATATTCCATCTTTAGTTTGTTTAATTTGTAAACCTAAGAAAAAACTTAACTCTCCCACTAAATTCATTTCAAATTCACTTTCCATAAGTGAGATGAATTCGTTTAGCAGGATCGAGTTGGTAGTTCCAAAAATTATATCATCTACATAGATTTGGGCTATAAAGATTTCTTTTCCTACGGTTTTAACGAATAAGGTTGGGTCGACTAAACCTTGGTTGAATCTTTTGGACTTAAGATAGATCGAAAGCCTTTCGTACCAAGCTCTTGGGGCTTGTTTGAGTCCATATAGGGCTTTCTTAAGTCTAAGGACATGGTCGTTTATCTAGATTTTCAATCCGGAGGTTGACTGACGTAAACTTCTTCCTTAATGTATCCATTCAAAAATGCTGACTTGACATCCATTTGAAACAATTTAAAACCTCGATGTGCAGCATATGCTAACAACATTCGGATGGACTCTAGTCTGGCTACGGGGGCGTAGGTCTCATCGTAATCTAAACCTTCGACTTGACTAAACCCTTTTGCGACTAACCTAGCTTTATTTCTAACTACTTCACCTTTATCATCCAGTTTATTTCGAAATACCCACCTTGTTCCAATAATTGATTTTTCTTTAGGTGGTGGTACTAATTCCCAGACTTCATTTCTAGTGAATTGAGCTAGCTCTTCTTGCATAGCAATAATCCAGTCGGGATCAAGAAGTGCTTGTTCAATAGTTTTGGGTTCGATTTTGGAAATTAACGAGATTTGACTAATGTTTCTGTATGAAGCTCTAGTTCGAACCCCTAAATTTGGATCACCTATAACTTGATTGATAGGATGACTTGGGTTAGGGTCATCTATCACTTGGTCGATAGGATGACTTGGGTTAGGACGAGATTCAAGTTCAAGATCAGAGTCGGGTTCGCTATAAGTTGATTTGCTAGTTGGTTTTGTTAAGGATTGAACGGGTTCGTGTCCTTCGTCGAAAACTATATTAATGGTTTCTTCGACTCTAAGAGTGTCGTGATTGTATACCCTATAAGCTCTACTGGTGGTTGAGTATCCTAGAAAGGTTCCAGTAGAGGTTTTGGATTTGAATTTCCCTAGGTAATCCTTAGTGTTTAAGATATGTACCTTGCATCCAAATTTTCTGGCCGGCGCCTATAGCCTCCACCAAGCTGTCCAGTTTTCTGGACAGCTTCTTCTCCTCTCGTCGGAGCGTCGTTTGGACGACGGTTAGAGCTCCGACAGCGGCTAACTTTCCGGGGATTCGATCTCCGGTAATCCTCTGAGGTGGAGGATGAAGGATTCGTCAATTGGTTGATGAATACCTCTACGGAGAAGCGAGTTTTGAGAACTCGTTTTACGATCCGAATTTGGATTCGGATCGTGATCATCTCTCGATCACGTCATCTTCAACACGAGGCTAGTAACCCGTACGAAGACGAAGCTCGTGGCTTAGCGAAGTCATCCCGAGGAGCTCGGCGTGGATACGGATAGAGACGATTCTTACGAGGATCATTCCGGTTGATGTCGTTCCCGCTACACGTCATACGAAAGGTATAACGTAGATAAATTTCTTTTATTGCAAATTTTAATTTACGGGTATGTCTACACTTGTTGTAATATGCATGTGTGTGTTGTGTGTGTTGTAATAAATAGGAGTATTTATTATTTTTATTGCTTCCGCTGTGTTCATGTTTACGAAACATGATCGAACACACACACGCCGCGGTGTCGGAAACCCAACAGTGGTATCAGAGCCCAGGTTGTGTTTCGACATAATTGTAAAAATGGTTTTGCAATAGTCATAATGTATTTCTGGAAATTTTCTAATTTTGGAAATTTAGAAGTATTTATTGAAATTTTTCAATTTTGGAAAGTCTAGAAGTATTTTTGGAAATCTTCCACTTTTGGAAAGTTGGAAGTATTTATGGAAATTGATATTTTCTATAAATAAAATATTTGATTAGATTCTGGAAATTTGTTTCCTAATTTAATCATTATTTGATTTGGGAAATCAAATCTTAAAATATTTTATTTCCATAAGTAGTTTTAATGATTTAGGAAATTGGTTTCCTAAATAGATTTTCCTTAATCAAATAATTCCATGAATAAAATATGTGATTAGATTTGGAAATTTGTTTCCTAATTTAATTATGATTTGATTTAGAGAATCAAATCTTAAACATATTTTATTTCCATAAATAGTTATGACATATAAGGAAATATATACATGACATAATTGTATGTCATGTAATTGCATTAGATGCATAACATTATGCCATGCGTGTCGTGACATGTAGATTTATGCCATGTATGCCATGCCATGTAGATAATAGTTATTTGCATGCAAAGAGGATGAGACATAAAAACCCTTAAACAATATTAAAGCCTACACCTTCCATTAATATGGTTAGAACCAGAGTTCCGTTTCTTGTTTGGGTTGTTGGACTCTCTCCAAGCCTGGCTCGAACCCGAATATGTTCAAACCATGGAATAGTTTAATACTAATATGGTAAGAGTCAGAGGTCAATCGTTAGCTTTGGTTGTTGGACTCTCTCCAAGCTGGGCTAATTGGTTGAATGCGCTCTAACCATATTAAAACTATGTCCCGATTAATGGGTTGGCTTTAACCTGGAGCATCGGCTTGTTGGACTCTCTCCAAGGTCGATGTAAAGGGAGGTGAAGTTGGGTGCTATGCATATGATGCATACTTGTTAATGTGTTAACAACCCGATGTATATGTGAACATTCAATTAGTTGATAGCACATTGTGATAGTTGCATATACGTGATATGCAATCGGTATAGTTGATACCTACCGTCGTAGTTATGAATGGCTTGTTGGACTCTCTCCAAGGTTGTTCATAACTATGATGGATATCAGCCCATTCGGAGATGGACCTACGATCTCCCGAAGTGATTTTGGGGTTTTTGAAATTCGAAAAATGAATGGGATTTATAAATGTATATTGGTGCATTTTAAAATCATCTTTCTCATATATGCTCGTTTTGTATTTCTAAGTTAATATATTGATCATGATGTGTTTGAATTTGCATTCCATTTTGGATTCAAATAAATTGACTGGGCCGAACTTCTTGGACTGGCTTAGAAACTTGAGAATTGTTCTCAAGGTGGAAAAGCTTGCGTATGTCCTCGAAGCGCCTCTTCCCGCCTGTCCTAGTGACAATGCAACTCTGGACCAATTGTTGGCCTATCAGAAACATGTGAATGATTCTGAAATGGTGAGTTGCATCATGCTAGCCGCGATGGAACCCAAGCTATGAAAGCAGCATGAGCATATGGATGCTCATATCATAGTCCTTCATCTTTATGAGTTGTTTGATAAGCAAGTGAGATTCGAAAGGTTCGAAGTCTCCAAGCTCCTCTTCACCTCTGAGATGCAAGAAGGTTCATCTGTGGTACTGCTCAACATGCTGAAGACTGTGGAGCCTTCTGAGAAGCATGAGCAGGGGACGGTGTTGTTAGTTGATTCCTCGAAGAAAGGTTCTAAGAGGGAGTCAAAGAAACAACAGAAGGGGAAGAAGAAAAAGGCTAAAAAGGCAGAACCAGCTCAAAAGGGCACTTGCCATCATTATGGCAAGTAGGGCCATTTGCGAAGAAAGTGCAAGATTTATCTTGAGTCCGTGAAGAAGGATAAGGCATCGGATGCCCCATCTTCTTCAGAAATCTTCTTTATTGATTGTCATTCTATTTCCTCAGACACTTGGGTATTTGATACTGGGTGTGGCTCACATATATGTAATGACATACATGGGCTAAGGAATAGAAGAAGACTCGTCAAGGGAGAGTCAAATTTACGTGTTGGGAATGGAGCAACGGTTGCTACACTCGCCATTGGAACGTTTTTGTTGGAACTCCCTGTAGGACTTGTCTTAGAACTGGACAATTGTTTTTATGTTCCTTCGTTGATAAAGAACATCATTTCTATTTCTTGTTTAAATAGAAATGGGTACCATTTGACTTTTAGTAACAATTGTTGTTACATAACTTTGAATGGAGTTCTTTAAGGGACTAGAACTTTAAGCAATGGTGTTTATACGTTGGACGTATCAAGTGATATTTTCAATATCGAAGCGAGCAACAAGCGTGTTTGAAAAGATAATCAATTAGACTCCCACATGTGGTATTGTCGTCTTGGCCATGTAAGCAAGAAACGCATGTCCGAATTACACCGATGTGGAATTCTGGAATCGTTTGAATTGGATTCATACGATACATGCGAATCATGCTTAAAAGGCAAGATGACTAAGTTACCTTTTACTGGAAAAGGTGAACGAGTGGGAGAGTTACTAGGACTAATACATACTGATGTATGTGGACCTATGTCAACTCAAGCATTAGGAGGCTATAGCTACTTCATTACCTTCACCGGAGATCACTCACGGTTTGGGTATGTGTTCTTGATGAAACACAAGTCTGAAGCCTTTGAAAGGTTCAAAGAATTCAAAAATGAAGTAGAGAAACAACATGATAAGAGTATTAAAATACTTCGATCGGATCGAGGTGGTGAATACTTAAGTCAAGAGTTTCTTGATTATCTAAGAGACAATGGTATATTGTCTCAATGGACTGTGCCATATACACCACAGCATAATGGTGTATCTGAGAGGCGTAACCGGACCTTGTTGGACATGGTCAGGTCAATGATGAATCATGCGACTCTTCCCAAGTCCTTTTGGGGCTATGCACTTCAGACAGCTGTTTACTTGTTAAACAGAATGCCTGCCAAGGTAGTCTCAACTACTCCATATGAGATATGGAATAGTAAGAAACCTCATGTATCTTACTTGAAGATATAGGGTTGTCCTGCTTATGTGAAGCGGACTGTATCAGACAAATTGGATGCTAAGTCTGATAAATGTCTATTTGTTGGATACCCTAAGGAAACAAGGGGTTACCAATTCTATCTTCCTGTGGAACAAAAGGTGTTTGTTTCAAGGCATGCTGTGTTTCTAGAGAAAGAGTTTCTCTTGCAAGAAAACAGTGGGAGTGTCGTCGAGCTTGAGGAGGCTCGAGAGACTCAAATAGACATTAATGAGATACCTGGTGAAGCACAACAGCTGACAACTCATAGTGATGAGCAATCGGCTGGACCTATTGTAACACCACATCTTCGTAGATCTGGTAGAACACGCAATATTCCTGAGAGATATGGATTTCTCGTAAGTGAATCGAACGACGTGTTACTCATTGATGATGAGGAGCCTACCAGTTATGAAGAAGTGCTGACAAGTTCAGAAAGGGATAAGTGGCTTGGTGCCATAAAGTCGGAAATGGATTCCATGTATGAAAATCAAGTTTGGAACTTGGTTGACCCACCTGAAGGGATAAAGCCTATAGGGTGCAAGTGGGTTTTCAAGAAGAAAACCGACATGGATGGTAATGTGATTACCTATAAGGCTAGATTGCTGGCGAAAGGATATCATCAAAAATAAGGTGTTGATTATGACGAAACCTATTCGCCTGTAGCTATGCTTAAATCCATTCGGATGCACCTGGCCATAGCGGCTCATTATGATTATGAGATATGGCAGATGGATGTGAAAATAGCTTTCCTTAATGGAAACCTGCTCGAGGACGTGTATATGATACAGCCTGAGGGTTTTACATCGGTTGATAAAACCAAGGTATGCAAATTGCGACGGTCCATTTATGGATTGAAGCAAGCATCCAGGAGCTAGAATATCCATTTTGATGAGACAATCAAAAAGTTTGATTTCTCACAAAATCCAGACGAACCTTGTGTGTACAATAAGGTTAGTGGGAGTGCAGTCGTATTCCTAGTATTGTATGTCGATGATATACTACTTATAGGAAACGATGTTTCAATCTTACAGTCAGTGAAGGTTTGGTTATCCAAGACATTCTCCATGAAAGACCTGGGAGAAGCAACCTACATCCTCGGGTTTAAGATCTATAGAGATAGATCGAAACGGTTGCTTGGTCTTTCGCAGTCTACATATATAGACCGAGTGCTAAAGAGGTTTAGCATGTCAGAATCCAAGAAAGGTTTCTTACCCATCAGGCATGGGGTACACCTTTCGAAGTCTATGTGTCAGCGCCTGAGAAGGCGAGAGGATTTGCATGAGTAAGATTCCTATGCATCCATGATAGGATCTATCATGTATGCTATGTTATATACGAGGCCCGATGTATCGTATGCTCAC
Source organism: Wurfbainia villosa (assembly GCA_025175895.1). Lineage (NCBI taxonomy): Eukaryota > Viridiplantae > Streptophyta > Magnoliopsida > Zingiberales > Zingiberaceae > Wurfbainia > Wurfbainia villosa. Next base: position 52,090,189 of record CM045998.1, on the reverse strand, counting down.
GAGTGTCACGGCGGATACCGATCCGATCGAGGAATGGATCATTGGGTGGTATTAAGGCGATCCTTAAGTACTTAGAAGAACTAAGGATGTGTTCTAATATATGGAGAAGGGTACATGGTGATCGTGGGTATACGGATGCGGCTCGAGACGAGACAAGGATGATTCCATGTCTTTTGCAGGTATGTATTCACCTAGAATGGAGGCGCAATAAGTTGGAAAGGTTCCAAGCTTGACACTATAGCGGATTACGCCACTAAAGCGAGAATACATTGCGACTTTAGGCGTGACAAAGGCGGTTTGGATCAAGTAGTTCATCTATGAACTTGATGTGGTCTCATCGATGATCAAACATGTGCTTATTAGCTATCATCTTATCGGAGAGATCATCGGTAGGAGCGAAATACAAATCGAGAAAATTCCCCTTTGAAAGGAACTTAGCGGATCCTTTGACTAAGGCATTACCTCAAAATAAGTTTGAGGTCATGTTTGAGCTTATGGTATTGGATCATAGCGATTGGCATTAGGCCAAGTGAAGTCTGTTAGTAATATATGAGAGATGTCCTAAGGCAATCGCCTTATGTATGAACCATTTATATGATAAATGAAGATTCACTATTTGAGTATACATGTTTTATGTATTTGATTGGATCTTAAACTCATTTCTTGAATGTCACGATCGATCGATTCACGGCATGAGAGAATTTGTGATTGGATCACAACTAGTGAGTATCTCTACATGTGTAATGTGATGTATCGAATTATCCTAGTCGATGAATTGATGGATTTGGACACCATCAATTACGTCGAGACTAACAGTATACTCCTTGGTGTATCAAGCGGTGATTCTCCGTGGAGACATAGTGATGTCGGAGTTAATCGTGGATGCTAGTTATGGTAACTAGTTCATTGGAGTGACCAGTAGTAAGACTTCATATGGTTCTCTGCATATATAGATATGTCAATGAAGTTCTTACTGTGGCTTAAGTGCGATGTTCCTTTGACTTGCGGTATTCAAGTCATCTTGATCATGGAGACTTATGCTTTGACATCTTAAGCAAACATCTCTAAGGAGATGTGGACCGGAGATGATTGGGTATAAGTCGAAGTGATCGAAGGTGTTTGAATAGCCTATAAAGATTCACCACTCCACTACAGGAGATGTATACCCATGGCCTTCTCGCTGGATTGTTACTAAAGTCTGGCCAAAGCATTACATGTTTAGAGTAAGGTACTCTTCGATACATGTGAGTAACTAGAACTGAGGACGAGGAAATGATACTGGGCTAGGTGCGACGAGTCACTTAGTGGGGATCGGCACAATAGACCATGTCCTCAACCAAGTGGGTATAAGATGAGTGAAGGGAATGGGGCACGATTCATTCGAGCCATCAAGGGTTTCGTAAATAGTTCGATCAACCGTTGATCTTTTCGGTTAATTGGGGATCATGATGTACTACTAGGTGCCACTCATGATCGTTCTATAATTAATAGTTAATTATAGATGGCCAACATAAACCGAGAACCTATTTGGTCACACGCACAACGAGTGTAATCCAAAGGATTTAAAACGAGCTTGAGAATGGGATTCTCAGACCGAGAGAAACTATGTTTGGTTGGACCAAACATAAAGCGAGCATGAAATTGTTTCACCGCAATGGAAGCGTGGATGGGCCGTGGTCTTATGAAGACATAATGGATGAACCAAAATGGTTTGGTTCTAATCCAATGGAGGAGAATAAACCAAAGGGTTTGGTTTATATTAAACGAATGAACCAAAGGTTGGTTCGGTTCGTTTTAACTTAAAATAAACCATCATGGTTTGGTTTATTTTAACTTATCTTAATGGAGCGGGTTAACGGACTTTATGGATATGATCCATTAACCATTAAGAGAATTAGTTCTCTATAAAATAGGGCTTAAACCCTAATCCTACAACCCTAACTTAGTTGTGCCGCCTCCTCTCCTCCACTAGTCGGCGCCAACCCTAGGTGTGGCCGCCTTTTGTGCCACCGTCCAAGTCATTGCCGGTGACCAAGCTTCAGCCGGTGAACACTCCGGCGACCCTCCGGTGATCTCCTATAGGTTTGGCATCAAGGTGAGCCTTTTCTTTCCTTGGTTGGCCGGCGCCTATAGCCTCCACCAAGCTGTCCAGTTTTCTGGACAGCTTCTTCTCCTCTCATCGGAGCATCGTTTGGACGACGGTTAGAGCTCCGACAGTGGCTAACTTGCCGGGGATTCGATCTCCGGTAATCCTCTGAGGTGGAGGACGAAGGATTCGTCAATTGGTTGACGAATACCTCTCCGGAGAAGCGAGTTTTGAGAACTCATTTTAGGATCCGAATTTGGATTCGGATCGTGATCATCTCTCGATCACGTCGTCTTCAACACGAGGCTAGTAACCCGTACGAAGATGAAGCTCGTGGCTTAGCGAAGTCATCCCGAGGAGCTCGGCGGGGATACGGATAGAGACGATTCTTACGAGGATCGTTCCGGTTGATGCTGTTCCCGCTACACGTCATACGAAAGGTATAACGTAGATAAATTTCTTTTATTGCAAATTTTAATTTACGGTTATGTCTACACTTGTTGTAATATGCATGCGTGTGTTGTGTGTGTTGTAATAAATAGGAGTATTTATTATTTTTATTGCTTCCGCTGTTTTCATGTTTACGAAACATGATCGAACACATACACGCCGCGGTGCCGGAAACCCAACAATTTGTACACTCCTTCGTGGAGTATAGGAACGATGGATGTAAATTAAAATGTTTTATCTCGGCTCGGAACTCTTTGGTGACTTGCGCACGGGAAAAGATGGAGCGGACGAGGTGGCCACACGACGGGATGCATATTGGAGGACAATGCCATAATAGTTGGAAAAATTCTGTTTTTTCCATATTTATTGCTTATTTGTTTTATATGCATGTTGTGTGTGATTTAAAATTCCTCATTTTCAATTTACTAAGTGGGAGAGGGATATTTTAATTAATTCCTGCGGCCTCCATTACAATTTGACGTGTGATGCGAACAAACTTGTGTGTTGGCTCTGAGTGCCTTCCTTCCTGCGGACGAGTTTGTTTGCGGATCACTAGGTCAAATAATAGTTATAGGAAATTATCTAGGAGCATGTGTACTTCCACAGCGGTAAGGCACATAATCCGAAATAATTCCCTTAGTATCATGTAATGGTGCACACTTAGATGCAAATGAAAGTATCCTCCCCATCGGAGTCACTGCTTTTATTTGTAGGGCCAAAGAGGAACCAACTATTAATTTTATTTGTCAAAAAGTAAGGTTGACAAGATAATAAAATTAATGGGTAAAACCTCCTCTTACAAATGTAGTTTTCGTATACGTCCACACAGCGTGACATACGAAATTCTCGGTGTTTTGAGGTGTTGGTTGATTTCAGGATTTTATTGTTTTGAGGAATCAATAATATTTGAAATCTAATATTTTTGATCATTGTGATTTTTAGGAATTTCAAATGGCTTTCAACCCACTTGCTGTGATTTTAAAAGAAAACAAACTTACTGGTCGAAACTACATTGAGTGGAAAAGAAACCTGGATATTGTCTTAACTGCGGAGGAGTACAAATTTGTACTCTTCGAGGTCTGTCCTCCTAAGCCCACCGATGACTCTGATGAAAAGGAGAAAGAACATTATAAGAAATGGGTTAAGGCAGATGAGATGGCGCGGTGTTACATTTTGGCATCTATGTCAAATGTGCTGCAACATCAGCATCAGGCCATAGCCACAGCTTATGACATGATGTTCAATCTCAAGGAACTTTTCGTACATCAGAGTAGGGCGGCTAGGCAGGAGGCAATGAGAAACTTGATGACGACCACCATGGTCGAGGGAACACCCGTTAGGGACCATGTTCTCAAGATGATGGCTCATCTTAATGAGATGGAAGTCCTCGGAGCTGAGATCGATGGGGAAACCCAGGTCGATATCATTCTCCAGTCTCTGCCTAGGAGTTTTGAGCAGTTCCGCCTCAACTACAACATGAACAAGAGGTTGTATTCGTTGGCGGAGCTTCTGAAAGAACTCAATGCGGTAGAGGGGCTTTTTCGTCAGAGTTCTCAAGCCATGATCGCTTAGAAGGTTTCTTCCTCTAAACCGAAAGGTAAGAAGAAGAAGAAGCAAGGTGGAGCGAAGAAAGTGGCAGGAGGACCTCAGGCAGGAGTGAAGAAGCCGAAAGGCAAGTGCTTCACTTGCAAGCAGACTGGACATTGGAAGGCGGACTGTCCTCGCCGAAAGAATAAAGGTATATCTTCTTGTCTAGTTGTTGAAACATGTTTAGCGGTGTTATCTACCAGTACCTGGTGTGTAGATACAGGAGCCACTGATCATGTCTGCAATACTTTACAGGGGTTCCAGGAAACCCGACGACTAGCTGAGGGAGAAATCACCGTCTTCATGGGCAATGCTTCAAAGGTGGCAGCTATTGCAGTGGGAGACGTTTATTTATCTTTTGATAGGAATAAATTTTTGGTGTTGAGAAATTGTCTTTATGTACCTACTTTTAGAAAGAATTTAATTTCAGTTTCTAAATTGTTTTTGGATGGATATTCTGTTTCTTTTAATGACAAGGTGGTTATAAAAAGGAATAGGGAGATTATCTGTTCTGGTACATTGGTTGGCAATTTATATACTCTTGAACCAAAAACTCCCACGATGCATATAGAAGTAAATAACTCATCTTCTAAATCTAATAAGAGAAAAGAACCTTCGCAAATAAACCAAACATATCTTTGGCATCTAAGGCTTGGTCATATTAACCTAAGTAGAATTCAAAGGTTGATAGCTGATGGACCTTTGGGTTCATTAGTGGTGGAGGATCTCCCAACCTGCGAATCTTGCTTGGAAGGTAAAATGACCAAGAGGCCTTTCAAGGCCAAGGGGTATAGAGCCAAAGATGTGTTGGAAATGGTTCATTCTGATTTGTGCGGTCCTATGTCTATCCAGGGAAGAGGTGGCTTTGAATACTTCGTCTCTTTTATAGACGATTATTCAAGGTATGGATACATTTACTTGATGCGCCGCAAGTCTGAATGCTTTGACAAGTTCAAAGAATTCAAGGCTGATGTGGAGGACCGTCAAGGTAAAAGTATCAAGACATTACGATCTGATCGTGGTGGCGAGTACCTCTTGGGAGAGTTTAGGAGTTACTTATCAGAGGCTGGGATTCAATCCCAATTGTCTGCACCTGGCACACCCTAGCAGAATGGTGTAGCGGAGCAAAGGAATAAGACTCTTATGGAGATGGTCAGATCGATGATGAGTTATTCTGAGTTACCTGTTTCGTTCTGGGGGTATGCACTGGATACGGCAATGTATACTCTAAACTTGGTTCCATCTAAATCAGTACCTTCTACCCTCAGAGAATTGTGGGTGGGCAAAAGCCTAGTCCGAGACATATTCGGATATGGGAGTCCAAAGACATGTGAAGGCGATCTTTGTAAGTTGGAACCTCGTACAGAAGTATGCATGTTTGTTGGCTACCCTAAGGGAACGAAAGGTGGTTTATTTTATAATCCTAGAGATCAGAGGGTGATCGTTAGCACGAACGCCGGATTTCTAGAGGAGGATTATGACAAGCCCAAGAGTAGGATTGTTCTTGAGGAGTTGGCGGGGAAGTTCCGACTTGATTACCTGACAAGAGGATACCCACAAGTCATCGCAGACCGCGTGTCACAAAGCATACACGAGGTACTGTCAGTAGTGGGAGGGTTGTTAGACAACCCGATAGATTCATGTTTTTGGGAGAGTCTTCGGACTTAGTCCCTGGTGAACATGAACCTGATCCCTGGACATATGACGAGGCAATCCAAGATAGAGATGTGGTATCTTAGCAAAGAGCGATGAATTCAGATATAGAATCTATGGATTCTAATCAGGTCTGGGAGCTAGTAGAGCCACCCGATGGTGTAAAAACTATTGGATGCAAGTGGATCTACAAGAGAAAGAGAGGGGTAGACGGAAAGGTTGAGACCTTCAAAGCTAGGCTTATTGCGAAAGGGTATACTCAGAAAGAGGGTATCGATTATGAGGAGACCTTTTCGCTGGTAGCTATGCTTAAGTCTATCCGGATTCTCTTATCTATAGCTGCTCATATGGATTATGAGATTTGGCAGATGGATGTCAAGATAGCTTTCCTTAACGGAAGTCTTGAGGAGAACATCTATATGCGCCAACCAGAGGGATTCATTGCTAAAGGCAAAGAGCATCTTGTATGTAAGCTTAATCGGTCCATTTATGGATTGAAGCAAGCTTCTAGATCTTGGAACATCCGTTTTGATGAGGTAATCCAGTCATATGGATTTATTCAAAGTCCGGATGAGCCTTGTGTATACAAGAGATGTGACGGAAACGTAGTGGTGTTTCTTGTACTATACGTAGATGACATTTTGTTAGTTGGCAACAATATCAAAGTGTTATCAGATGTAAGGGTATGGTTGTCCAAACAGTTTGACATGAAGGACTTGGGAGAAGTGGGACACATCCTTGGAATCAAAGTTATAAGGGATCGCAAGAAAAGGATGTTGTGCTTTTCTCAAGCTTCATACATTGACACTATCCTTGCTCATTTTAGCATGCAGAACTCCAAAAAAGGTTTTCTACCTTTTAGACATGGAGATCCTTTATCTAAAGAGATGTGTCCCAGAACATCAAAGGAGATAGAGGACATGAAGGCGGTTCCTTATGCTTCGGCAGTAGGAAGCCTTATGTATGCTATGCTATGTACGAGATCGGATATCTACTTTGCCGTGGGCATGGTTAGCAGATATCAGAGTAATCTTGGACAGGGACATTGGACTGCAGTAAAGCATATATTGAAGTACCTGAGAAGGACTAGGGATTATATGCTGGTTTACCGGGCAGATCAATTAGTCCCTATGGGTTACACGGATTCGGATTTCAAATCAGATAGGGACAAGAGTAAGTCTACCTCGGGGTTTTTGTTTACTTTTGGAGGTGGAGCCATAGCATGGAGGAGTGTCAAGCAGAAATGCGTGGCGGACTCTACCATGGAAGCTGAGTATGTGGCAGCCTCTGGGCAGCCAAGGAAGCTGTATGGCTCAGGAACTTCTTGATGGATTTGGATGTGATTCCTGGTTTCCCCAGAACTATCACAATTTATTGTGATAATAGTGGTGCAGTTGCAAACTCGAAGGAACCATGAGCCCATAAGGCGAGTAAACACAAAGAGCGCAAGTACCACCTCATACGAGAGATCGTAAAGCGAGGAGAAGTTGTTGTCGCCAATATTGCATCAGAGGATAACCTGGCGGATCCATTCACTAAGGCCCTTCCAGCGAAAGCATTTGATAGGCATGTGGAGGACATGGGGATCAGATGTATGGCAGAATGATGACGGCATAGTCTTTTAGTATAAGTGGGAGATTGTTAGAATGTATACTGAAAGCCTAGCTCTTTTCTGTATGAACATTTTATTTTGAAATAAGAATCACATGATCATTGTTTGCATTTTATATATTCATTATATATGTGTGCATATTGTCTAATATTCTACATTGTAGATAACATGGTGCTTGGTGTGGCACAGAAGATCATGTTATCAGTCCCTTGTAAAATATAAGTAGAGGCTCACAACCAAGATGGTTTTGGACAAACCATTGGCATGGTTGTAGTGTAGCTTGGTATTGTTTTATCTTGAACATAGAGTTACACTAGTACACTTAGGTGTATTGAGTAGGACCGACATAGAGGTGATTCAATTTAGTACTGACTACAAAACTGAATCGGACCTCGGATATTATGTTGTACATGCTCTTAATCCCGATATAATAACGGGCACATGTACTTAGTATTTATTTCTTTAATTTACCAGTGGGTGAGATTTAGATGGATTAAATCAATATGCCCGGTAAGTTGGGAAATAATATTATTTACATGGTGTGCCGTTGATTATAGGAGGAAACCGTGTCCTATATATTAGGTTGATGATGTCCCCTTGAGGAGCTCATAAGGTTCATCATGTAAACCCAGCTGGTTGACTTAGTCAACATGATGATAAGGTTGAGTGGTACTACTCGAGCATTTAGATGTTAATTAATTGATGGTCAGTAAATCAATTAATTGACGGACATTCGATATCTTAAACACGGGGAGATTAATGTACAAATAATATATGGAGCCCATATTAATTTATGGGGGTTGGTGAGGTAGTTCAATGATGATCCTCTAGTGGAATGGAACATCATTGATGGATCAAGTATGTGTGGTTCCGATCCATCGGGTGGCCAAGACCCAACTCCTCCTTATGGTCCCTATCGCAGCCTAATATTATCCTTGTGAAGTCTAGATCCAAGAATGTAAAACAAAACCTAGAACCAACGGTTGGGATTAAATCCCTAAGATCCGATGGTTAGGATGAAACCCTAGAACCAACGGTTGGGATTAAATCCCTAAGATCCGATGGTTAGGATGAAACCCTAGAATCGACGGTTGAGATCAAATCCCTAGATCCGACGGTTGGGATAAAACCCTACATCCGACGGTTGGGATGAAATCCTAGATCCGACGATTAGGATGAAATCTTAGATCCGACGGTTGAGATGAAATCCTAGATCCGATGGTTCGGATAAAACCCTAGATCCGACGGTGGAGGTTAAATCCCTAGATCCGACGGATGAGATTAAAGGAGGCTTAAGCCTTATTCTATAAATAGGTGCTTAGGGTTGGGCGGCAAGGATAAGATAAGAAGATTGGTTTTCGAAATAGGGTTAGGATTTGGCTCATCTTCCATTGGGCGTCTAGGGTTTGGGCGGCTACAAGCTTGGGCGGCAAGCTAGGGTTTGGCCGGTCATCCCTCTCTTCTCCTCCTTGGTTTTAGGCGGGACTCTTCCCTTTTCCTTGCTCCTTGGCTGGCGGTTCTCCATCCATTGGTGGCCGGCAATCATCTTCCTCCAATCTCTCCAAGGTGGCCGGCAGTTTCCATTCATTTGGTGGCCGGCGCATCATCCACTTGCTCCTTGGCCGGCGGTTGCACCAAATTCCCTAATTTGGTGGTCGGTCCTAGATAGGAAAGGTATTTGTGATTGCTTCTCTTTGTTCGCAGCAGACAAGGTAGAGAAGAAAGTGATCAAGAAGGCTTCAACTCGTGGAGGATCTTCGTCCACACGTCGTCCACGAGAAGGATAGGACATACGATAGAAGATCGTAAGGTATAAAGTTGTTTTTAACTTTATTTACAGATCTGAATATGTTCTTTAATATTTTGATTATGCATGTGTATGAATGGATATATATTGTATAATCATGGACCCCGAAGACAAACACAAAAACCGGCGATCCATCCGTCGTCTTTTCCGCGGCTAACCAACTAGAAGAGTTGTGTTGCTTGAACAACTAATTTGTTCAAGTGACCACTCAAGTTGTTAGCACGACGACGAATAGGTTGTGCCAAGGAAGCTCATCCCATCCGGATTAAGTCTTTCATTAGTGAAAATTTTAATCTGGGGACATAGGAGCCAATGAGCCTCCGAAGCATCGACATCCCAACACCTATAAGGTCTCCAAGGACCTTTCTAAAATTAGGTTAGATGAACTCTTTTCGGATTTTGAACTTCATGAGCAGTCTAACTCAGAGCCCGAGAGGGGTATAGACTTGTTTGCAGGTTCAAAGAAGAAGAAAATCGCAAGTAAGCCACCACCAACCGAGGAGGAAGACGAGTCCGAAGAAGAAGTTGACCCGGAGTTGACTGCCGAACTAATGAACCTAGCTCGAAGGATAGCCAAGGGACGAAAGCGAACCACGACTCGACCCAACCAAGGTAAGCCTAAAAGTTCTAATATTAGGTGTTATGGGTGCAACAGGTTTGGACATATCAAGTCCGAGTGCCCCAAGCTCAACCACCAAGCACCTAAGCACAAGAAGGCCCTCAACGCGACATGAGAAGAAGCGTCATCCGAAGAAGATGAAAACCACGTCTTCATGGAGAAATCAATTGAGTCAGACACGGAGACCGAACTTGAGTCAGAACCTGAGGATGACTCGGACTACGAAGCTACCTTCAAGTCAAGCCACGGATACGCATCCGGTTGAAAAGATACCCTTAAAGTAAGTCGAACTTTATTTAATACTTTACATAATATGGTTAGGTTTTTGTCTAGGAAGTTAGCTAAGTCCGAGTCCAAGGTCGAGACCCTTGTTGAGGAGGTTAAACTCCTCAAACACGAGGTCTCCCTAACCTCTTCGACTAGTCAAGTTCAAGAGAAGGACTCAACTCGAGTTGAAAAGCTCGAAGTTGAGAACTCTCTCTTGAAAAGTCAAGTCGAAGATCTTAGGAACACGTTGGAAAGGTTCACTTCGGGATCCAAAGGACTTGACCTCCTACTTGGATCTCAAAGGGCCGTGTACAACAAGGCTGGACTAGGATTTAACTCAAACACGACTAATAGGTTGTATATGTCGATTGTAAGTCGACATAGGAAACATGTCCAAGCATGGGTCCCTAAGAACCTTTTGATTTCAACTCTAGGATCCAACCCTTACTGGATTCCCAAGGACCAAATCCACTATGTGGATAGACCGAACCGAATCAACGGTCTAGGGGGAGCCAGTACAAAACATGTTTGTGCTTTAACTTAGAAATTGCATGTTTTAACTTAGAATGTTTGTGCTTTAACTTAGAAATTGCATGCTTTAACTTAGAAAGTTTATACTTTAAAACCTGTGAACTCACTTAGAACATGAACATAATCAACTTCGAAAAGATTGAGCCTCGGGGAGCCTCTTTTCAAAAACATAACCAACTAAAATTCTTCGAAAAGATTGAGCCTCAGGGAGCCTCTTTTCAAAAATAACCATTTAGACTAGGAAATAATCTTAGGTGAGTCAAGTCATCATTTTCTTGAACATGGCTTTGTCTAAGGAAGTGGTCGATGATCCGATAAAAGAAGGCTCCTGTGCCTCGCCACAACCTGGAAGCCATGATCTTGAAAAGGTAAACTTGACAAGCCTAGGGTCAAATCCAAATCTAACATAAAATTACTTGAACCTAAATACACTTAATCAACTTAATTGGAAATCATCTCACAAAAAACACATAAGTATAACATGATTGATCATATAGACACAGGTGAGATGACCTAGGGTTAACAACTTACAACCAATTTTTAAAAAAAACAAAAAAATCTAACATCCAATCCAACCACCTTGTGTGTAGGATCAATGGATGTTGGACAGCGGTTGCTCCCGACACATGACCGGGGATCAACTCAAATTCACAAAGCTTCGATTCAAACGACAAAGATCGGTAGCCTTTGGGAATAACGGCAAGCTCAAAATCATCGAATCAGGTGATATCGAGCTTAACTCGAATTTTGTTATTAAAAATGTATTACTTGTAGAGAATTTTGAATATAATCTGCTTAGCGTAAGCCAATTATGTGACAATAACTATAAGGTCGTATTTTTAGAAAATGAATGTGTAATTAAAACAAATAAAATAGCTAAAACAATACTCAAAGGAACTAGGACAAATAACATTTATACAATTAACTTAATCAATTCCTCAGCCAAATGTCTTATGACACAGGAAGAGGAATCATGGTTGTGGCACCGATGACTCGGTTACTCGCACCCAAGACTCGTCCACAAGATGAGTCAGAGTGGCTTAGTCAGAGGCTTACCCAACCTCAACAATTTGGTTAATAAAATCTGTAATGCTTGTCAACAAGGAAAACAACCTAGGACACAACACAAGTTAACTAACCAAGAACGAACCTCAAGTGTACTTGAGCTCCTGCATATGGATCTATTCGATTCACATGGAGCCAAGTCACTCAATAGAAGTCAATATTGCTTAGTCATAATTGACGACTACTCCAGGTTTACCTGGGTTAGGTTCATCAAACATAAAAATGATACTCTAGATCAATTAATCAATCTATTCAAATTAATCGAGAATCAAAAAGACCTTAAGGTTAAAAGACTTAGAAGCGATCATGGTGGTGAATTCGAAAATCAAAGGTTCACCGACTTCTGTAACCTAAACGGATACCACCATGAATTCTCTTGCCCTAGGACCCCTCAACAAAATGGCCTAGTGGAGCGGAAAAACCGAACTCTACAAGAAGCCGCTAGGACCATGTTGAACGAATACGACCTACCCGATAGGTTTTGGGCAGAAGCCGTGAGTACAACATGCTATGTCCAAAATAGGATCCTTATGGTAAAAAGGCACCTTAAGACCTCATACGAGATTTATCACGATAAAGTACCCAACATCAAGTACTTTAGGGTATTTGGGTGTAAGGTACATATCCTAAACACTAAGGATTACCTAGGGAAATTTACATCCAAAACCACAACCGGAATCTTTCTAGGATACTCGACTACAAGTCGAGCTTATAGAGTATATAACCATGACACCCTTAGAGTCGAGGAGACTATCAATGTAGTATTTGATGAAGGACATGAGCCTACAAAACCCCCAGCAACCCCAATTAGCGAGCCGATTCATACTAGACCTAACTCTGATCCGGAGATCAGGTCTAGTGTTAATCCTAACCTAAGTCAACCAAGTCACTCTATTGATCAAGTGATAGATGACTCCAACCAAACTAGTGTTCAACCAAGTCACCCCATTGATCAAGCATTAGGTAACACAAACCCAACCCAATCTAGGATTCAGACTAACCACCCTATCGATCAAGTGATAGGAGATCCTAATCTAGGAGTTCGAACTAGACCATCCTATAGGAACCTTAGTCAAATTTCCTTATTTTCACAGATAGAACCCAAATCAATTGAACAAGCTCTTCTTGATCCCGATTGGATTATTGCAATGCAAGAAGAGCTAGCTCAATTTACTAGGAATGAAGTGTGGGAATTAGTACCACCACCTAAAGACAAAACGATAATTGGAACAAGGTGGGTGATTCGAAATAAGCTTGATGATAAAGGTGAAGTAGTTAGAAACAAGGCTAGGTTAGTCGCAAAAGGGTTTAGCCAAGTCGAAGGCTTAGATTACAACGAAACCTATGCCCCAGTAGCTAGACTCGAATCCATTCAAATGTTGCTAGCTTATGCCGCACATCGAGGATTTAAGCTGTTTCAAATGGATGTTAAGTCGGCATTCCTAAATGGATACATTAAAGAAGATGTTTATGTCAGCCAACCCCCCGGATTTGAAAATCTAGATAAACCCGACCATGTTCTAAAACTTAAGAAAGCTCTCTATGGACTTAAACAAGCTCCTCGAGCTTGGTATGAGAGACTTTCAATCCATCTTAAGTCAAAAGGGTTTAACCAAGGCTTAGTTGACCCAACTCTCTTCGTAAAAACCTTAGGTAAAGAAATATTCATAGCTCAAATTTACGTAGACGATATAATTTTTGGAACCTCTAACTCAGCCTTACTAAACGAGTTCGTTTCGCACATGGAAAGTGAGTTCGAAATGAACTTGGTAGGCGAGTTAAGTTTCTTTTTAGGTCTACAAATTAAACAAACTAAGGATGGTATATACCTATATCAACAAAAATACACTAAGGAGTTAATTAAAAGATTTGGAATGCAAGACGCTAAGGTAATAAACACCCCAATGGCGATAAATGTTAACATAGGAGAAGACCAAGAAAGTAAGTCCATTGACTTAAAATACTATAGGAGCGTAATAGGGAGTCTCCTATACTTAACTACGAGCCTAACTTCGACGACATCCTATTCGCAGTAAGTATGTGCGCCAGGTTTCAAACCTGTGCTAAGGAGTCTCACCTAACCCTAGTTAAGCGTATCCTTAGATATCTTAAGGGTACACTTAACATTGGTATTTGGTACCCTAGATCTACGGAGTTCGAACTAATCGGCTACTCCGATTCGGATTATGCCGGTAGTAAGCTCGATAGAAAGAGCACGAGTGGTTGTTGTCAACTTCTCGACTCGAGTCTACTGAGTTGGTGCGTGAGGGAAGCAACAACTGTGTTGCTTTATCTACCACCGGCCGAATACATCGCGGATAGGTGAGTGTGTCACTTCTTTGGATGAAAAGCACACTCTCATGACTTTAAGTTAGACTTTCACGAATACTAAACTTCACGTAGATAACATTAGTTCAATTAATCTTACAAAGAATCCGATATGTCACTCTAGGACCAAACATATAGAGTCAAACACCATTTCATTCGAGAACATGTGGACCAGCGGAGCCATACACCTCGAATCGTCGAATCGAAGTCTAACTTGGCGGATCTATTTACTAAACCCCTACCAGCGAATTTAGTCTATTAAGACGAAAATTGGGCATGTGCGTAATAGAATAGGTACATGCAAATTATATGTTCTTACTACTATTTCTTTAATTTAATTTTTATGGAACTAGCATAGGACATACCTTAGATATCATGCACCTATAGATTTAAGGAGCCAGTACATCTCACAACACATAGGACTAATGTGTTTGTGTACTTAGCCACGTAGATGGGCGTGAGATGTTAGGACCTTACTCCTAGTTCCAGATGTAGAGCTAGTGCATCGCTATGAACCACGGAGTATAATCATACATACTAACCGACTCTGACCAGGACTGGTTGATCTTACATATCAATCAAGTCAAATATGAGTCGAACATTTTATAGATGAGCTTATTTTCAGTATATTATTTTTTTTATAAAAAATGGGGAACATGCTTGGACTTTAAATTTAACACTTATTTTGTTTTCCACACACCCCTCACTCTTTTCGATATATGGCAAAAGGGGGAGAAAAAGGCCAAAATTAAGGGATCATTTTTTTTATGGCCAAGGCTTACTTAACTTTAAGTTAACAAAACAAGTTAATTCTTAACTTAAACACATTTAGTTAACTTGTTGTTGTTAACGAATAATTTACTTAACTTTAAGTTAACCTGTTAACAAAACGAACGTAAAGGCCAAGGTTAATAAATCATTTTTTTATTTCTTAACCTAAAACTTATTTTAAATACTATGGCCAATATTAAGTAATTTCGGTTACTTAATTCTTTTTAGTAGCAAATATCAATGGGGAGAGTTAAAACTCCTTCTCAAGTACTCACCCTCGGTCAAGGGGGAGGATTCCTCAAGGGAGAGCACTTGAAAAAGAGTTTTTATACTCCTGGTCATTCATGCTTTTAACACTCCTGCTCATTCATGCATATCTTTTCTTAATGCACTTAATTTTCTTAACTTTGTATGTGGGTTTGCCATAAATCAAAAAGGGGGAGATTGTTGGTGCAGTAGGCACCTATGTCGAACCTGAGTTTTGATTATAGCAAACGATACAAAGTTAAGCTTATATCATTATCTCACGAGCTGAATCGAGTGTGCAGTAAATTGATATAGCTGAAGCTGAAGGCTAGCGACACCCGGAGGAAGCCACGGTGGTCGGGCGACACTCGAGTTACTTCGGAGGGAGCCGAAGGAATCGAGTGGAAGGCCGGAAGCAAAAGCAACATGTAAGTATCGAGGTAAGCTCGTGTGTGCGAGTGTAAGTAAGGTCGTATCCTCTTTATGGGGAAAGACTTAAGCGTAGATCCGACCCAAGACATCTCATAGGTGGTCTAGGTCGAGATCGGATGGTCGACGACCTTCGAAATTATGTGTTTGTTGAGCTAACCTTGACTTGCAGCAAGCATCATTCGACTGCCAGCTTGGAGGACTCATTTGTCAATCGATCGGCTGAAGGTCGACTGATCGATGATGTGATCGGGTGATGGCCATCAGTCGACTGCTAGTCAAAGGATCATCCTCGAGTAGTCAAGAGTTATCATCATTTTTCAAGGGGTTTTGTGCCCATTTGTGATTGGCTAAAGACCCATTCGATGAGGGGCTTAAAGGCTATAAAAGGAGGGCCAAACCTAGGGTTTTTCATCAATTAAAAAGCTTCCAAGTACTTCCGATACGCTCCGACTCTCCGACATCGCTACGACGAAGCGCTGCCGAGACGACGACTAGAGCTTCAACCTCCAATCTTTGAAGTCGTCGGTATAATCTTTAAATTTGTATAAGTTGTTTTTATTTCGAGCTTTAAATCATATCAAGGAGAGGGGGAGTGTCCCTCTACCTTGAGTCTTTCTTGAGTTTAACTCCTATCTCCATCGAGAGGGAGTTCGTTTAGTATTTGCCCTCCGTGCGTGGTCAAGGACCATTAGGGCCTTGGAGTAGTAGCCGAAGGCTACGAACCAAGTAAAACCTATTTGTCTCTATTTACTTTACATTTCCATTGTAATTAATTTTCTCTCGAGTTTTAACGAAAGAAATGAGAAAAAGTTTTTATCGCTATTCACCTCCCCCCCTCTAGCGAACCGCATCGATCCAACAATAATAGCTTCGACGATTACCAAGCTGTAAAAAGTTTGACGATCTTATCTAAGGTCTTGCCTCATCAGATCGGAATGAATTTTTTACTCTGCCAATCTTCACATGTGTATTTACTTTAAACCCTACTCCTCCGTTCCACAATCACATAGGGATAATAGCTTCGGTGATTACCGAGAAGTAAAAAGTGTGACGATTTAATCTAAGGTCTTGCCTCATCAGATCTGAATGAATCTTTTACTCTGCCAATCTTCTAAGGTGTATTTACCTTAAACCCGACTCGATTTCACAACCACATGGGGATAAGAACTCTTGTCATCGTTGAGTTGTACGAACAAACAAAGGCTCAACTCGCTAACAAATCATGTCTGAATCTTTTTTAAGACCCATATCTTGGCTCAGAGGCCCAATTATACCACCCTTCTTTAAATTCGACTCCTCACCTTCCCCTCCTTGATCTTCTGCTCTTTTGGTCTTTGAAACCCTTCCCCATCTCTATATAGCATGAAGATTCTTATCTCCTCCTCTTACTTCTTCCTCAATCCTTCCTTCTTTGCGACAAGATGAAGGCCCACTTTTAGAAAGCAGTTTTCCAGCAAATGTGGGATGCTTCGATGAGCTTGGTTCAAATGCCTGTCGACACCGCGTCGTCGACCACCGCTCTAGCTCCTGCAAGACTCCCTTCCTCCACTTCCTCAATTACATCCCCTCCCCTTTTATAGGCAACATCATCCCCCATGGTCCCCCCGTCATCTACCGAGCTCCATGGCAGTATCAACATCTTCCCTTTCTTCATTTGTATTACCTCCAAACCCTAACCTTCCTTCCTCTTTGCCTTCCCTTCTACATAGCCATATGTCACCTTCTACATTTCTTCATAAACAAACCACATTGCAAGGAGTAGCACACTAGCGGATGCAAGAAGAAGATGCCTCCCCCTTTGGACCCTCTTCTTCCTTTGCCTTGCTCGCGGGCGCTGAGTTAAACCTAATCATGCCCCTTTCATTTTTTGTTTCACCAACCCTACCCCCATCGTCCCTTTGTCCTTTGAATACCCTCATCTCTACCACTCCTTATATAGCATCTGAATACCTCCGTCAGTGGTCTGGTCCTGATTTCTCTTATGGTGCCCTTTCTCTGGCCTATGAAGAGCTGTCGATGGTCACATCCCCTCTGGCTGACCATACGCCTTCCCCCATACCTTCTGCCCCCCATGCTCATGTCACCGGAACCATCCAATCCCCCTCTTCTTACTTCTCTTCCATCCTTAGAAGTCTCCCTCTCCTTAATCATCCAGCAAGTAATCTTGGACCTCCTTCCTCCACCACTAAGCCTTCCCCTTCCATCATCCATCCCCATAAGCCCCTTAACTACAACTCTTTTCTTTGACACCTCTACATCCCCTCTTACCACTGATGTTTCTACTTTCATAATGCTAGTGACATCCCCCACTTCACTTTCTTCCCACCCTTCATCTTCAGAATCTTTGCACTCCCCCTCTTCAAGTCGGGACCCCAATCCCTCCCTTTTTCTTTCCAAAACTCCCCTTTATCTTTCCTTTGCAGCAACATAACAATTCCATGCAACACCTTCTTTTTCCCCATTTATGAGAACCAGCTCCCCTTATGGCTTCTACTCCTTCCTCCCCTTCTGCCAGAAATTCACGCATCCTTAACTTGGAAGAATTAATACCTCGAATTGAAAGCTTTCAACATGCTTTGGAACTGGTAAACTTCTCTAAGCCATCTCGACCTACATCTTCAGAAATAACCTTTTCTCTAATTTATTGTCTTTAGGCAATGACGAATTATCAAGAGCTAAAGTGCTCCTTCTTCCATTACCAAGCACAACTCCAACAACAAACTGTGCAACAATCTATTGCTAGTTCAGCATCTCAAAATATGTTTAGATAGAGAGAAACTTATTTTCTAGAAGAATTAGCTCAATGTCGGGCCCACTGTAAAAGGCTCACCAACAACAGTAGAAGGACACTCAAACTATAGTCGACCTGAGAAGCCAAGTGAGTAGAGAGATTTGCCATAGCTCAGCTTTAATATCAGAGAGAAATCGGGCCCTTTCTCAAGTGCATCAACATGAAGTTTCCTTGCAGTAAGTAAGGAATGAAGTGGCTCATACCAAAACATATACTGCAGCTGTAGAGGAGATTTCAACTTACATGCGCTAGGATTTGATAACATGTCAAGGGTCCTTCAACATGATTTCACCTCCTAGTCTCAAGACAGGTATATTTTGACTGATACTATTGCTCAAATATCCTGTCAATTCCGTCGAGTTCGTTGAGACTTTTTGGAACACATAGATCGCTACATAAAGTTTCGATAGGAGGTGTAGGCCGCCAACCAATGCCGACAGAAACAACTATAACCTATGATGCAAACCACATATAGAGATGGTTTCAATGAGGCAATCAAACAGTGCATTACATAAGGATTTCTCCCAGCCCAACAATCGACTTCTTCTCTGAACTGGGAAATTGGGTTTAGACGCTATTCTCCTAACCATTTTAGGCTATAACTTTTCTACCTTTCTTCTCCTTTTGGTAGTGGTCAATAATTACTAATTCTAACAATATGAGATGATATTTGAATAGCATTAATCTTCCTTAATAGTTGATGACAATATTGTAACATATAACTTCTCTAAGTGATGTTCCTTGATTTCTTCTTTCCTGGATTACGAGACAAGTCTCCTCTGATGCTCTCTTCTGGTAATTATACACAACTACTGGTTGCAACAATATGACATTGTATTCAAACTGCATTCTTTCGTCTTCGGGGTCAATAGTAAACGTGTAATAGATAATTCTCCTCATGGATATCCTTCTCTTACATGGTATGGAAATATTTTAAGTGCACAACATTCCAAGGCCTCGTCAACTCCTTGCCTTCAGCATCCTTCAAGTAGTGCGTCGATCCAGCAATTCGGTGAGTGACTATATAAGGCCTTTCCCAATTAGGGGCTATCTTTTTAGGAGTTCCCACAAGATTGACCTTGCACAAAACCAAGTCACATTCTTGAAACTTCTTCGGTATTACCTTCTTGTTGAAGACTCGTTGTATCCTTTTCTTGTACGCTTCATCTCGGATCCGAGCTTGTTCCCGCCTTTCTTATAATAAATCTAACTCAGTACACCTCACTATGTGGTTCTGCTCTGGTTTATAAGCTTCAACTCTGGCACTACTTAAGATGGCTTCCATCGAGATGACTGCTTCAGTTCTGTACACCATAATGAATGGGGTTTCTCCCATGGCTATTTTGGGTGTCTTTCGATAAGGCCATAATATCCCGGGTAACTCATCCACTCAATTTCCTCGCTAGGCGGCCAACTTGGTTTCTATCCATTGAATAAGAATTCTATTAATTACCTCCACTTGACCATTATCTTGAGGATGAGCTACTGAGGTGAAGGTCTGTTGAATATTGAGACTTTGACACTATTCTCTAATCTTTCGACCCTAGAATTGACGTCCATTATCGCTAACCAAACATTCAGGGAACTTCATACCGACAAATGATATTCTTCCAAAGGAACTGTATCATAGCATTCTCCATAATCTTAGCTAAAGGTTCAGCTTCCACCCATTTGGAAAAGTAATACACTACTACTAACAAGAATTTCTTTTGTAGAGGGGCTATAGGCATCGAGCCAACTATGTCTATTCCCCATTTATCAAAGAGGCAAGAAGCAACCACAACTTTCATCAACTCGGTAGGCCTTTCTGACCTATTACTATGCTTCTGATAGGTTAGACAAGTCTACACTAGATGTGTCGCATATTGATGATGAGTTGGCTAAAAATATCTAGCTAATAACACTTTCCGAGTTAATTTCCTTTCCCCCATGTGATAATTGTAACATCCTTCATGTATTTCCCTAAGCACCCGCTCGACATCTTCTTTCCCAAAGCATTTCAATAGAGGTCGGCCAAAAGATATTTTGTACAAAGTTCCATCAATAATTGTAAATCACTTCACTCTTTTGAACAAGGTTGTTGTGACCCAACTCTCCACTGGGATATTTCCATGCTGCAAATAAGTGTTGGTGCAATCGGGCCAGGTCACGATTGACCGGATTCGAGTTTGACTCGTGAGATGTTTTGATGTTTGACATGGAGATTTGACATTGATGTTTGACATTGATGTCTAATAAGGTTTTTGGGAGATTGTTAGTGCAATTGACCTAGGTCATGATTGACCAGACTCGAGGGGGATTTTGATGGTTGACTGGGGTTGACCATGTCTTGGAAAGTCCAAGTCTTGAGTACTTGGCAAGGAAAAGTCCAAGCATGGGTCTTGGCAAGGAAAGTCCAACATGAGTTGGCAAGTAAAGTCCAAGGGTGTAGTCTTGGCGGTGAAAGTCCAAGTCATGAGTACTTGGCATTTGAAAAGTCCAAGGGGTTTGATATTGGCGGCGTAAAGTCCAAGGTTGAAGTCTTGGTAGCATAAGTCCAATGGTTTACGACGTAAAGTCCAAGCGGAGTCTTGGCAGTGTAAGTCCAATGTGCCTTGAC
The DNA here is from genome assembly GCA_025175895.1 of Wurfbainia villosa. Taxonomy (NCBI): domain Eukaryota; kingdom Viridiplantae; phylum Streptophyta; class Magnoliopsida; order Zingiberales; family Zingiberaceae; genus Wurfbainia; species Wurfbainia villosa. The sequence continues at coordinate 52,069,345 of CM045998.1, read as the reverse complement.
AGTATAGATACCATTAACATGACATAGCCAATGGAAGCACTTGAAGACTAGTGTATAGATGAACAAGTCATGGATGACTTGGAGGGATTCGATAGGCGCGAGGCTGACGGAGGTGGCTAGAAGGCTTAGGTCTAGGCTACGGGTGGTCTAGCAAGTATGGGTGCACCATACTTGGGTTAATCTCATGTTTGAGGTTAAAACCTCATGTTTGAGGTGTATCAGTCAACTGGTACCATGAGGCAGTCGACTGGTGTGAGTCAACTAGGGTTTGACTGCGGGGAAAGCCCTAGCGATCCGCGAGGTGGGCGACGATTACTTAGCAATCGGTGATCTTGTGATCGACTAGTGCCTCGATTTGCACGAGAATGGAGTCGGACTCGACTGCTAGGGTTAGCAGTTGAGTGAAGTATCGATCAATCGACTGATGGACATGATCAGTCGACTGATGTCCTATCCGTTGATTTTCTAGCGTGGATTGCACCGTTGTCTCACAGCAAAAGTGTCATCAATCGACTAATGGTACCGAGTAGTCGACTAATTGGAGAAAATCCAGCTTAATTATAGGTTATAAAAGCAGCTCGGAAGAGGGATTTTGGCAGTGAGTTTCTTGGACATTCTTGAGGTGAGTTGCTGGTGCAAATCAGAGTCTTCAACCACGGTTCAAGCAATCAACAAGCAAACTCTTTGTAAAGTTTTCTTTACTTGCATTCCATTGTATTTGATTGTATTTTTATTGTATTACTATTGTATACATTGTACAAGATTTCTCCACGTCCGGATTGTTCTGAGAAGGAGTTATTCTTGATTAGCGGTGTGTGGTTGCATCGCTAGAGCTCATTGAGCTCGATCCATGGAGTACAAACCGTTTGATTCCGAACTACATTATATTATCGTGTTTGTGTGAGTGTGTCTCTTGTTCTTGTGTTGTATTTATTCTTGTTATTATATATTCCACTGTGTTAACAAGTATTGTAGAGATGAACGCGATCAAATTCCATTGACGCATCAAAATGCTATTCACCCCCCCCTCTAGCGGCTACCGAATCTTCAACAATTAGTATTAGAGCTAGGAGCTCTTCTTTGGATTAACACCTAGGAGCAACACCGCTAGAGGATGAAAGATGGAGGTTCAAGATACGTTGGGATGGGATATCAACATGCCGGTCCCATGTGCTTTCTAAGAACGAGAGGGCTTCAAACCAATGGAAGGTAAGGATTGAAGACTTCTTGATGATGAGTGATTTTGAGGAGTGGTCCATTTTGATGGAATGATTCGAATATCCAAGAGGACCAAAGGGAGGCTTTCTCAAAAAGAAGAGATGGACCGAGGAGCAACTCTAAGCCTTCGAGAAAAATGATAAGGTAATAAAATTCTTGATTGATTTGATTCCTAACAACATTGTGTGTATGTTAGGTAATTACATGAATGCCAAAGAGCTTTGGAGCGATTTATCCAAGCTTCATGAAAATCTTGAACCGGTCCAAGAAGACTTGGAAGAGGAGGAGACCAAAGAAGAAGCTTCATCATCCTCACAAGAAAGTGAGAAGTCGAGAGTTAAGAGGGAGTCAACTTCGAGATCGAAGGAAGAAGAAGTAGAAGATGTGGAAGAAGCTGTTGGAGATCGTTTGGAAGCTAGAGGGGGGGTGAATAGTGCTTTTCGTTTCTACAAGAGTAATTAGCGGAAGTAAACACAAATTGTTGGGGTGTATACTGAAAGCCTAGCTCTTTTGTATGAACATCTTTATTTTGAAATAAGAATCACATGATCATTGTTTACATATTTTATGGTTAAGCAAAATTGTCTAATATTTTACATTGTAGATAACATGGTGCTTGGGTGTGTCACAGAAGATCATGTTATCAGTCCCTTGTAGAATATAAGAAGAGGCTCGCAACCAAGATGGTTTTGGACAAACCATTGCCATGGTTGTAGTGTAGCTTGGTATTGTTTTATCTTAAACATAGAGTTACACTAGTACACTTAGGTGTATTGAGCAGGACCGACATAGAGGTGATTCAATTTATTGCTGACTAGATAATTGAATCGGACATCGAATATTATGTTGTACATGCTCTTAATCCCGATATAATAACGGGCACATGTACTTAGTATTTATTTCTTTGATTTACCAAAGGGTGAGATTTAGATGGATTAAATCAATATGCCTGGTAAGTTGGGAAATGATATTATTTACATGGTGTGCCATTGATTATAGGAGGAAACCGTGTCCTATATATTAGGTTGATGATGTCCCCTTGAGGATCTCATAAGGTTCATCATGTAAACCCTGCAGGTTGACTTAGTCAACATGATGATAAGGTTGAGTGGTACTACTCGAGAAGTTAGATGTTAATTGATTGATGGTCAGGAAATCAATTAATTGACGGACATTCGATATCTTAAACACGGGGAGATGGATCTACAAATAATATATGGAGCCCATATTAAATTATGGGGGTTGGTGAGGTAATTCAATGATGATCCTCTAGTGGAATGGAACATCATTGATGGATCAAGTTTGTGTGGTTCCGATCCATCGAGTGGCCAAGATCCAACTCCTCCTCATGGTCCCTATCGTAGCCTAATATAACCTCATGAAGCCTAGATCCAAGGATGGAAAACAAAACCCTAGAACCGACGGTTAAGATTAAATCTCTAGATCCGACGGTGGAGATTAAATCTCTAGAACCGACGGTTGAGATTAAATCCCTAGAACCGACGGTTAAGATTAAATCTCTAGATCCGACGGTTGAGATTAAATCTCTAGATCCGACGGTTGAGATTAAATCTCTAGATCCGACTATTGATATTAAATCTCTAGATCCGACGGTTGAGATTAAATCCCTAGATCCGATGGTTGGGATGAAACTCTAGATCCGACGGTTGAGATTAAATCCCTAGATCCGACGGTTGGGATGAAACCCTAGATCCGACGGAAGGGATGAAACCCTAGATCCAACGGTTGGGATGAAACCCTAGATCTGACGGTTGGGATTAAACCCTAGATCCGACGGTGGAGACTAAGTCTCTAGATCCTACGGTGGAGATTAAACCAAGGCTTATCCCTAACTCTATAAAAGGGTAGCTTAGGGTGGGCGGCAAAGGGTGATGGTTGGATAAGGAGATTAGGGTTTTGCGAATCCTAAGGTGGGCGGCAAGAAACCCTAAGGGAGTTAGGATTTGCCTATCTTTAGGTGGGCGGCAAGAAAACCCTAAGGAGATTAGGGTTTGGTTCCATGGTTGGGCAGCTAGGGTTTGGAAGATAAGGTGGGCGGCAACTATAGGAGAGGTGTTCTTCTTCTTCCTAAGGGGTGGCCGGCTCCTACCTCTTCTTCCTTCTGTTGGTGCAGTGAGGCACCGAAATCGAACCTGTGTTTTGATTATAGCAAAGACACAAAGTTAAGTCTATTTTGTTTTCTCACGAGCTGAATCGAGTGTGCAGAAGATTGATATAGCTGGAGCTGAAGGCTAGCGACACCCAGAGAAAGCCGCGGTGGTCGAGCGACACTCGAGTGATTTCGGAGGGAGCCGAAGGAATCGAGTGGAAGGCCGGAAGCAAAAGCAACATGTAAGCATCGAGGTAAGCTCGAGTGTGCGAGAGTAAGTAAGGTCGTATCCTCTTTACGGGGATGATCTTAAGCGTAGATCTGACCAAAGACTTCTTATAGATGGTCTAGGTCGAGATCGGATGGTCGACGACCATCGAAATTATGTTTTTGTTGTGCTAACTTTGACTTGCAGCAAGCATCAGTCGACTGCCAGCTTGGAGGACTCGACTGCCGTCAAACAGTCGACTGCCAAAGGTCAGCAATCGACTGATGCTACCATCAATCGACTAATGATGCCATCAGTCGACTGATGATGGCCATCAATCGACTGATGGTCAATGATCAGATTCGAGGAGTCAAGGCTTATCACTCCACCTCAAAGCGGTTTGGTGTCCATTTGTGATTGGTTGAAGACCCACTCGAAAAGGGGCTCAAAGGCAATAAAAGGAGGGCCAAACCTAGGGTTTCAACAACAATTCTAAGCCTCCAAAAAGTCTCTGTTACGCTGCAACTCTCCGACAACGAAGTCCTTCCATTCCGACGTCTAGGTTTAATGTTGGGAGTATGGGGAATACAATCAAAGTCCCACATTGGTAAGACATGGAAAAGATCATGTGCTTATAAGAAAAAAGATATCTCCATTGGTATGAGGCCTTTTGGGTAAAGCCCAAAAATAAAACCATGAGGGCTTAGACCCAAAGTGGACAATATCATGCCATTGTGGAGATATGTGGAGCTTATAAGCACTAACAATTGGTATCAGAGCCATGGTCCATGTCAAGCCATGAACCTCGAACGAAGGAAGTTGAGCTCCCACGTCTGGATCAAGAGAACCAGACATCAGGAAGGAAGTCTAGTTGGGTCGGGGGGACCGAACAACTGACAGGAAGTCCTGGTGGGTTGAAGATCGGACATCAAGCAGAGAAAATCCTTCGAGGAGGGATAGGCTTGGGGGGGGGCCCAATGTGGTCCTTCGTTTGAGGGGGGGATTGTTGGGAGTATGGGGAATACAATCAAAGTCCCACATTGGTAAGACATGGAAAAGATCATGTGCTTATAAGAAAAAAGATATCTCCATTGGTATGAGGCCTTTTGGGTAAAGCCCAAAAATAAAACCATGAGGGCTTAGACCCAAAGTGGACAATATCATGCCATTGTGGAGATATGTGGAGCTTATAAGCACTAACATTTAACTCTTATTATTCTTGTACGTCGGTATTAGTTTTTCTTGTCATTTACATTTCCGGAGCTTTTATCGTATACGAGGAGAGGGGGAGTGTCCCTCTACCTCAAGTTTTTGTGGTTCCTTCTTGTATCGATTAACTCCTACCTCTAACGAGGAGGAGTTCCTTTAGTACTTTTGCCCTCCGTACGTGGTCAAGGACCACTAGGGCCTTGGAGTAGTAGCCTTCGGCTACGAACCAAGTAAAACCCTTGTGTCGATTGTTTTTTTTATTTTTACATTTCCGCTGCAATTAACTAATTATCTCTCGAGTTTTAACGAAAGAAAAAGAAAAGGTTTTTCGCTATTCACCCCCCCGCTCTAGCGAACCACGATCCAACAATTGGTATCAGAGCCGGGGGCGCTTAGATTTGGTGAAACCACCAATCTAATATTTCTTTTTATATTTGTTTTTCGTTCATTTAAATTTTTATCCCGCACTACTAATCCAAGACGAAGTCTTGGTACTCTTCGTTTGATTTTGTTTTGCAAGTATTCGCTTTTGGAGTAGCCGACGGTCAAACGGCATAACTTTTTGTACAAGTTGACCCACGACACGGTCTACCTACCAAATCGAAGCCCTCGCAGAGATATACATTCTTACAGGGGGTTTACCCCCATAACAAGTTGTTTTCATCTTCAAAAATCGATGTTTAGTAGCCTTTCGGGGACATCGAAGGTTGTGAGTACTTACTTTTTATTTAGTTTCTTATTTCGTTGCTTAACTTTCTATTTTTCGTTTGTTTCTTTTTATTTCCCACACTACTAATCCAAGACGCAAGTCTTGGTACTTTCGTGTGTTTTTTTTTCGTTGCTAGGTCGTCTTTTTAGTCTCCTTGTTTTTTGTTCTAATGGCCCATCTCGAGGGTTTTAGCACCGTCCGACCTCCGTTTTACAACGGAGATGATTTCCGTTACTGGAAAGGTCGGATGGAATGCTTTCTCAAAACCCAAATCGAGATGTGGATCATAATCCAAACGGTTTTCGCACTTCCGACTAATGAAGTGGGTGACTCCTTGGATTATGATCAATGGACCGTTGCAACAAAACGACAAGTCGAAGCCGATGCCAAGGCAACACAAATCCTCCAATGCGGCTTGTCCAAGGAGGAGCTAAATCGCGTCGGCCCCTTCATAAGCGCAAAGGATCTTTGGACAAAACTAATCGAGTTACACGAAGGATCGGATCAAGCTAAGGTTTGCAAACGTGATTTGTTATTCAATAAATTGTACACACTAAAAATGCAGGAACACGAGTCCGCGACGCAACTCCACGCCCGTGTCCAAGACATAGTCAACAACCTACACGCAATCGGGCAAAAGGTCGAAAACCGCGACCTTATTAGGTATGTCCTAAACTCTTTTCCGAGGACTACCTTATGGGCATCCATGGTTGATGCCTATAAGGTCTCCAAGGACCTTTCTAAAATTAGGTTAGACGAACTCTTTTCGGATTTCGAATTACATGAACAATCCAACTCGGAACCCGAGAGGGGTATAGCCTTGTTTGCAGGTTCAAAGAAGAAGAAAATCGCAAGCAAGCCACCACCACCCGAGGAGGAAGATGAGTCCGAAGAAGAAGTTGACCCGGAGTTGACTGCCGAACTAATGAACCTAGCTCGAAGGATAGCCAAGGGACGAAAGCGAACTACGACTCGACCCAACCAAGGTAAACCTAAAAGTTCTAACATTAGGTGTTATGAGTGCAACAGGTTTGGACATATCAAGTCCGAGTGCCCCAAGCTCAACCACCAAGCACCTAAGCATAAGAAGGCCCTCAACGCGACATGGGAAGAAGCGTCATCCGAAGAAGACGAAGATCACGTCTTCATGGCGAAATCGACCGAACTTGAGTCAGAACCTGAGGATGACTCGGACTACGAAGCTACCTTCAAGTCAAGCCACGGATACGCATCCGGTTCAAAAGATACCCTTAAGGTGAGTCGAACCTTATTTAATACTTTACATAATACGGTTAGGTTTTTGTCTAGGAAGTTAGCTAAGTCCGAGTCCAAGGTCGAGACCCTGGTTGAGGAAGTTAAACTCCTCAAACACGAGGTCTCCCTAACCTCTTCGACTAGTCGAGTTCAAGAGAAGGACTCAACTCGGGTTGAAAAACTCGAAGTTGAGAACTCACTCTTGAAAAGTCAAGTCGAAGATCTTAGGAATACGTTGGAAAGGTTTACTTTGGGATCCAAAGGACTTGACCTCCTACTTGGATCGCAAAGGGCCGTGTACAACAAGGTCGGACTAGGGTTTAGCTCAAACACGACCAATAAGTCATATATGTCAATCGTAAGTAGACATAAAAAATGTGTCCAAGCATTGGTCCCTAAGACCACTTTGATTTCAACTCTAGGATCCAACTCGTACTGGGGTCCCAAGGACCAAATCCACTATGTGGATAGACCGAACCGATTCAACGGTCTAGGGGGAGCCAGTACAAAACATGTTTGTGTTTTAACTTAGAAATTGCATGCTTAGATTTTTTTTGTTTTTTCTCGTGAACTCACTTAGAACACGTAAATAACCAACTAAAAGCCTTCGAAAAGATTGAGCCTCGGGGAGCCTCTTTTCAAAAACATAACCAACTAAAAGCCTTCGAAAAGATTGAGCCTCGGGGAGCCTCTTTTCAAAAATAACCAGTTACACTAGGAAATAATCTTGGGTGAGTCAAGTCATCATTTTCTTGAAAATGGCTTTGTCTAAGGAAGTGGTCGATGATCCGATAAAAGAAGGCCCCTGTGCCTCGCCACGACACGAAGCCATGATCTTGAAAAGGTAAAATTGACAAGCCTAGGGTTAAATCCAAATCTAACATAAAATTACTTGTACCTAAATCCACTTAATCAACTTAATTGGAAGTCATCTCAAAAAACACATAAGTATAACATGCTTGATCATATAGACTCCGGTGAGATGACCTAGGGTTAACAACTTACAACCAATTTTCTTAACAAAAAAATCTAACATCCAATCCAACCACCTTTTGTGTAGGATCAATGGATGTTGACGATGTTGCTCCCGACACATGACCGGGGATCAACTCAAATTCGCAAAGCTTCGATTCAAATGACAAGGATCGGTAGACTTTGGGAATAACGGCAAGCTCAAAATCATCGGATCAGGTGATATCGAGCTTAACACGAATTTTGTTATTAAAAATGTATTACTTGTAGAGAATTTTGAATATAACTTACTAAGTGTAAGCCAATTGTGTGATAATAACTATAAGGTTATATTTCTAGAAAATGAATGCGTAATTAATACCAACGAAACCTCTAAAACAATTCTTAAAGGAACTAGAAATAACAACATTTATACGATCAACTTAACCAACTCCTCAACTAAGTGTCTTATGACACGGCAAGAGGAATCATGGTTGTGGCACCGACGACTCGGTCACTCGCACCCAAGACTCGTCCACAAGATGAGTCAGAGGCTTACCCAACCTCAACAACTTGGTTAATAAAATCTGTAATGCTTGTCAACAAGGAAAACAACCTAGGACACAACACAAGTTAACTAACCAAGAACGAACCTCAAATGTACTTGAGCTCCTGCATATGGATCTATTCGATTCACATGGAGCCAAGTCACTCAATAGAAGTCAATATTGCTTAGTCATAATTGACGACTACTCCAGGTTTACCTGGGTTAGGTTCATCAAGCATAAAAGTGATACCCTAGATCAATTAATCAATCTATTCAAATTAATCGAGAATCAAAAAGACCTTAAGGTTAAAAGACTTAGAAGCGATCATGGTGGTGAATTCGAAAATCAAAGGTTCACCGACTCAGAACCTAAACGGATACCACCATGAATTCTCTTGCCCTAGGACCCCTCAGCAAAATGGCCTAGTGGAGCGGAAAAACCGAACTCTACAAGAAGCCGCTAGGACCATGTTGAACGAATACGACCTACCCGATAGGTTTTGGGCAGAAGTTGTTTGCACGGCTTGCTATGTCCAAAATAGGATCCTTATGGTAAAGAGGCACCTTAAGACCTCGTACGAGATTTATCATGATAAAATACCTAACATCAAGTACTTTAGGGTATTTGGGTGTAAGGTACATATCCTAAACACTAAGGATTACCTAGGGAAATTTACATCCAAAACCACGATCGGAATCTTTCTAGGATACTCGACTACAAGTAGAGCTTATAGAGTATATAACCACGACACCCTTAGAGTCGAGGAGACTATCAATGTAGTATTCGATGAAGGACATGAACCTACAAAACCCCCGGCAACCCCAATTAGCGAGCCGATTCATACTAGACCTTACTCTGATCCGGAGATCAGGTCTAGTGTTAATCCTAACCTAAGTCAACCTTGTCACTCTATTGATCAAGTGATAGATGACTCCAACCAAACTAGTGTTCAACCAAGTCACCCCATTGATCAAGCATTAGGTGACACAAACCCAACCCAATCTAGGACTCAGACTAACCACCCTATCGATCAAGTGATAGGAGATCCTAATCTAGGAGTTCGAACTAGAGCATCCTATAGGAACCTTAGTCAAATTTCCTTAATTTCAAAGATAGAACCCAAATCAATTGAACAAGCTCTTCTTGATCCCGATTGGATTATTGCAATGCAAGAAGAGCTAGCTCAATTTACTAGGAGCGAAGTGTGGGAATTAGTACCACCACCTAAAGACAAAACGATAATTGGAACAAGGTGGGTGTTTCGAAATAAGCTTGATGATAAAGGTGAAGTAGTTAGAAACAAGACTCAGTTAGTCGCCAAAGGATTTAGCCAAGTCGAAGGCTTAGATTACGACGAAACCTATGCCCCAGTAGCTAGACTCGAATCCATTCGAATGTTGCTAGCTTATGCCGCACATCGAGGATTTAAGCTGTTTCAAATGGATGTTAAGTCGGCATTCCTAAATGGATACATTAAAGAAGAAGTTTATGTTAGCCAACCCCTAGGATTCGAAAATCTAGATAAACCCGACCATGTTCTAAAACTTAAGAAAGCTCTCTATGGACTTAAACAAGCTCCTCGAGCTTGGTACGAGAGACTTTCAATCCATCTTAAGTCAAAAGGGTTTAACCAAGGCTTAGTTGACCCAACTCTCTTTGTAAAAACCCTAGGTAAAGAAATATTCATAGCTCAAATTTACGTAGACGATATAATTTTTGGAACCTCTAACTCAGCCTTACTAAACGAGTTCGTTTCGCTCATTGAAAGTGAGTTCGAAATGAACTTGGTAGGCGAGTTAAGTTTCTTTTTAGGTCTACAAATTAAACAAACTAAGGATGGTATATACCTATATCAACAAAAATACACTAAGGAGTTAATTAAAAGATTTGGAATGCAAGACGCTAAGGTAATAAACACCCCAATGGCGATAAATGTTAACATAGGAGAAGACCTAGAAAGTAAGTCCATTGACTTAAAGTACTATAGGAGCGCAATAGGAAGTCTTCTATACTTAACTGCGAGTTGACCCGACATCCTATTCGCAGTAAGTATGTGCGCCAGGTTTCAAACCTGTGCTAAGGAGTCTCACCAAACCCCAGTTAAGCGTATCCTTAGATATCTAAAGGGTACACTTAATGTCGGTATTTGGTATCCTAGATCTACCGAGTTCGAACTAATCGGCTTCTCCGATTCGGATTATGCCGGTAGTAAACTCGATAGAAAGAGCACGAGTGGTTGTTGTCAACTACTCGGCTCGAGTCTAGTGAGTTCGTGCAGTAGGAAGCAACATTGTGTTGCCTTATCTACCACCGAAGCCGAATACATCGCGATGGGTGAGTGTGTCACTCAACTTCTTTGGATGAAGCACACTCTCTGCGACTTTAAGTTAGACTTTACGAATACTAAACTTCACGTATATAACATTAGTTCAATTAATCTTACCAAGAATCCAATATGTCACTCTAGGACCAAACATATAGAAGTCAAACACCATTTCATTCGAGAACATGTGGCCAACGGAGCCATACAACTCGAGTACGTCGAATCGAAATCTAACCTAGCAGACCTATTTACTAATCCCCTACCCGAAGCCGAATTTAGTCTATTAAGACGAAATTTGGGCATGTGTGTAATAGAATAAGAACTTGCAAACTATATTTTCTTACTACTATTTCTTATTTTTCATTTTGATGGAACTAGCATAGGACATACCTTAGATATCATGCACCTATAGATTTAAGGAGCCAGTACATCTCACAACACATAGGACTAATGTGTTTGTGTACTTAGCCACGTAGATGGGCGTGAGATGTTAGGACCCTACCTGTGTTCCAAGATGTAGATCAAGTGCGTCAATATGAACCTCGGAGTATAAATATGCAACTAATATTAACCAACTCTAATCAGGACTTGTTGATAATATCATTTCAATCAAGTCAAACTAGAGTTGAACATTTAGATGAATTATTTTCACATACTATTTTCAAAATCATCATGCTTGGACTTAAGGTTTTCTTAAAACCCCCCCACTTTTTCCTTGATTTATGTCAAAAGGGGGAGAAAAGGCCAAAGTTAAGGTTCAAGAAAAGGCCAAAGTTCAATTTCAAATTTTTGAAATTGATAACTTAACTTAAAACTTTGATTCTGGCCTAAGTTAAGGGGGAGTAAGGTTTAGGTTTCAACTCTTCGGAATTGAAAACTTTAAAGGACCAAGTTAAGAAATCAAAAGTTAAACCTTTTGAATAATTAACCTTTTGACTTAACTTTTGATTACTAAACTTGCACTTATTTTTGACTCTAAGAAGCCTAAGTTAAGTAATGCCATTTACTTAACTCATTATCTTTTGTGTTTGGAGAACTAAAAGTCTTTTTCAAGTACTCACCCTCGATCAAGGGGGAGGGTTCCTCTAAGGGGAGAACTTGAGAAATATTTTTACTACTCCTACTTTTGCTTCTTGTCTTTACTGTTTCATGCACTTAATTTCCTTAACTTTGTGTGTTTTTGCCATATATCAAAAAGGGGGAGATTGTTGGTGCAGTGAGGCACAGAATCGAACCTGTGTTTTGATTATAGCAAAGACACAAAGTTAAGTCTATTTTTTTCTCTGTCAATCGAGTGTGCGGAAGATTGATATAGCCGAGTGAAGGCTAGCGACACCCGAGAAAGCCGCGGTGGTCGAGCGACACTCGAGTGATTTCGAGGGAGCCGAAGGAATCGAGTGGAAGGCGGAAGCAAAGCAACACGTAAGTATCGAGGTAAGCTCGATGTGCGAGTAAGTAAGGTCGTATCCTCTTTACGGGATGATCTTAAGCGTGATCCGACCAAAGACTTCTTATAGATGGTCTAGGTAGATCGGATGGTCGACCATCGAAATTATATTTTGTTGGGCTAAGGACTCGACGCCACAAACACTAATCGGCTGAAAGGTCGCAATCGATCGATGTCGCCATCACGATCGATGATGGCCATCAGTCGACTGATGGTCAATGATCAGATTCGAGGAGTCAAGGCTTATCACTCCACCTCAAAGCGGTTTGGTGTCCATTTGTGATTGGTTGAAGACCCACTCGAAAAGGGGCTCAAAGGCTATAAAAGGAGGGCCAAACCTAGGGTTTTAACAACAATTCAAAGCCTCCAAAAAGTCTCCGTTACACTGCAACTCTCCGACAACGAAGTGTTAGTAATATATGAGAGATGTCCTAAGGCAATCGCCTTATGTATGAACCATTTATATGATAAATGAAGATTCACTATTTGAGTATACATGTTTTATGTATTTGATTGGATGTTAAACTCATTTACTGAATGTCCACGATACGATTCACAGCATGAGAGAATTTGTGATTGGATCACAACTAGTGAGTATCTCTACATGTGTAATTGTGATGTATCGGAATTATCCCTAGTCAATGAATTGATGGATTTGGACACCATCAATTCTGTCGAGACTAGCACGAGGTATACTCCTTGGTGTATCCAAGCAGCTGATTCTCACTGGCTGGAGACATAGTGATGTCCGGAGTTAATCGTGGATGCTAGTTATGGTAACTAGTTCATTGGAGTGACCAGCCGTAAGACTTCATAAGGTTCTCTGCATATATAGATATGTCAATGAAGTTCTTACTGTGGCTTAAGAGCGATGTTCCTTTGACTTGCTGTATTCAAGTCATCTTGATCATGGAGACTTATGCTTTGACATCTTAAGCAAACATCTCTAAGGAGATGTGGACCCGGGATGATTGGGTATAAGTCGAAGTGATCGAAGGTGTTTGAATAGCCTATAAAGGAATCACCACTCCTTGCGAGGAGATGTATACCCATGGCCTCTCGTCGGATTGTTACTAAAGTCTTTGGCCAAAGCATTACATGTTTAGAGTAAGGTACTCTTCGATACATGTGGAGTAACTAGAATCCGTAGGACGAGGAAATAATACTTGGGCTAGGTGTGACGTAGTCGACCTAGTGGGCCCGACACAATAGACCATGTCCTGAACCAAGTGGGTATAAGATGAGTGAAGGGAATGGGCCGCGAATCATTCGAGCTGTGAAGGGTTTCAGAAATAGTTCTGGATCAACCGTTGATCTTTTCGGTTAATTGGGGATCATGATGTACTACTAGGTGCCACTCATGATCGTTCTATAATTAATGGTTAATTATAGACGGCCAACATAAACCGAAAACCTATTTGGTCACACGCACAACGAGCGTAATCCAAAGGATTTAAAACGAGCTTGAGAATGGGATTCTCAGACCGAGAGAAACTAGGTTTGGTTGGACCAAACATAAAGCGAGCATGAAATCATTTCAGTCGCAATGGAAGCGTGGATGGGCCGTGTCTTATGAAGACATAATGGATGAACCAAAATGGTTTGGTTCTAATCCAATGGAGGAGAATAAACCAAAGGGTTTGGTTTATTTTAAACGAATGAACCAAAAGTTGGTTCGGTTCGTTTTAACTTAAAATAAACCATCATGGTTTGGTTTATTTTAACTTATCTTAATGGAGCGGGTTAACGGGCCTAATGGTTATGATCCAATAACCATTAAGAGAATTAGTTCTCTATAAAAGAGGGCTTAATGGATAATTAAGCCCTAATCCACAACCCTAAGTTGCCGCCCACCTCTCCTTGGAGAAATTCGGAGCTAACTCTCCTCCTCCTTGCCGCCGCCCACCTTGAGGCTCCAACCGGTGTCCAGAAGGCTGCTTCCTTCCCCCTCGCCGGCGTCGAGCTGCTGCCGGTTAGTGCTCCGGTGATCTCCTTCAAGTTTGGCATTAAGGTGAGCTCTATCTCCCTTGGTTGGCCGGCGCTTATCACCTCCACCAAAGATGTCCAGTTTTCTGGACAACTTGTTCTCCTCTCGTTGGAGCGTCGTTTGGACGACGGTTAGAGCTCCGACAGCGGCTAACTTACCGGGGATTCGATCTCTGGTAATCCTCTGAGGTGGAGAACGAAGGATTCGTCAATTGGTTGATGAATACCTCTCCGGAGAAGCGAGTTTTGAGAACTCGTATTAGGATCCGAATTTGGATTCGGATCGTGATCATCTCTCGATCACGTCGTCTTCAACACGAGGCTAGTAACCCGTAGGAAGACGAAGCTCGTGGCTTAGCGAAGTCATCCCGAGGAACTCGGCGTGGATACGGATAGAGACGATTCTAGCGAGGATCGTTCCGGTTGATGTCGTTCCCGCTACACGTCATACGAAAGGTATAACGTAGTTAAATTTCCTTTTATTGCAAATTTAAATTTACGGTTATGTCTACACTTGTTGTAATAAGCATGTGTGTGTTGTGTGTGTTGTAATAAATAGGAGTATTTATTATTTTTATTGCTTCCGCTGTGTTCATGTTTACGAAACATGATCGAACACACACACGCCGCGGTGCCGGAAACCCAACACGAAGTCCTTCCATTCCGACGTCTAGGTTTAACTCTTATTATTCTTGTACGTCGGTATTAGTTTTTCTTGTCATTTACATTTCCGGAGCTTTTATTGTATACAAGGAGAGGGGGAGTGTCCCTCTACCTCAAGTTTTTGTGGTTCCTTCTTGTATCGATTAACTCCTACCTCTAACGAGGAGGAGTTCCTTTAGTGCTTTTGCCCTCCGTACGTGGTCAAGGACCACTAGGGCCTTGGAGTAGTAGCCTTCGGCTACGAACCAAGTAAAACCCTTGTGTCGATTGTTTTTTTTATTTTTACATTTCCGCTGCAATTAACTAATTATCTCTTGAGTTTTAACGAAAGAAAAAGAAAAGGTTTTTCGCTATTCACCCCCCCCCTCTAGCGAACCACATCGATCCAACACCTTCTACCTTGGTCGGGGCTCAACCGATTTCCTCTTCTCCTTTTCTTTCCCTCTTGGCCGGCGGCACTAGGAGCTAGGGTTTGTCCCTAGTTCAATTTCTTAGTTGTTTCCATTTTGTTCTCTCTATTCTTGGGGCCGGCGGCATTAATCCTTTGTGGATTGGTGGTTGGCTCAAGCAAGAAGGGAAGGAGAGTTATTCTTTCTTTGGATTGAAGAAGATCTAGGAAGCTTCATCTTGTAGAGGATCTTCGCCCACACGAAGTCTACAAGGAGGTTAGGACATACGATAGAAGATCAAGAGGTATAAAAGTTTTACAAGTTTTATAATTGATCTTTGCATGTTCTTTATGTTAGTATGTGTTGATTATACTAGTTTACATTTGTATGTATTTGTATAATCATAGACCCCGAAGATAAACATAAAAACTAGCGATCCGTCCGTCGTCTCTTCTGCAGTTAACCGACTAGAAGAGTTGTGTTGTTTGAACAACTAGTTTGTTCAAGCGATCGCTCAAGTCGTTAGCACGACGATGAATTGGTTGTGCTTAGGAAACTCATCCCATCCGGATTAGTTTTCATTAGTGAAAATTTTAATCCGGGGACATGGGAGCCGATGAGCCTCCGAGCTAACATGCCATTCCCAACAAATGGTATCAGAGCCACGGTTTCCAGTTTTGTGTGTTTTGGATTCGGTTACTTTCATGCACATATCATATATTGAGTATGCCGGATAATAGTAGGATGTGCGTAGACTAACTTTTTGGTTGCAGGCATAAGATCTGACTATTATGGCTATATGTGTGTATGTGATTGGTTGTGTGTGATTGTATATTATTTGAATCCTTGGTGTTGACGAGGCTAGATTAGTATTTAATTTTTGTAATTAAATACGGCATTGTTTAGCCGCTCATTTTAGTTTACTTTCGATCTAGATTATTTGTACACTCCTTCGTGGAGTATAGGATCGATGAATGTAAATTAAAATAGTTTATCTTGGCTCGGATCTCTTTGGTGACTTGCGCACGGGAAAAGATGGAGCGAACGAGGTGGCGACACGACGGGATGCGTATTGGAGAACAATGCTATAATAGTTGGGAAAATTCTATTTTTTCCATATTTATTGCTGATTTGTTTTATATGCATGTTGTGTGTGCTTGAAAATTCCTCATTGTCAATTTACTAAGTGGGAGAGGGACATTTTAATTAAGTCCCACGGCCTCCATTACAATTTGACGTGTGATGCAACAAACTTGCGCGTCGGCACTGAGTGCCTTCCTCCCCATCGGATGAGTTTGTTTGCGGATCACTAGGTCAAATAATGGTTATAGGAAATTATTTAGGAGAGTATGTACTTCCCCATCGGTAAGGCACATAATCCGAGATAATTCCCTTAGTATCGTGTAATGGTGCACACTTAGATGCAAATAAAAAGTATCCTCCCCATCGGAGTCACTGCTTTTATTGGTAGGGACAAAGAGGAACCAACTATTAATTTTATTTGTCAAAAAGTAAGGTTCACAAGAAAATAAAATTAAAGGGTTAAACCTCCTCTTACAAATGTAGAATTCGTATACGTCCACACTATCGTGGCATGCGATATTCTTGGTGTTTTGAGGTGTTGGTTGATTTTGAAATTTTATTGTTTGAGGAATCAATAATTTTTTGAAATCTACAGAAATGATCTATGTGATTCTTAGGATTTTCAAAATTGACTTTCAGTCCACTTCTTTTAATACTAAAGGAAAATAAGTTTACTGTACCCAAATTATGTTGATTGGAAAAGAAATTTGGATATTGTCTTAACTGCTGAGGAGTACAAGTATGCACTCTTCGAAGAATGTCCTCAAGCCATGGTTACTCAAAAAGGTTTCTACTTCTAAGCCGAAAGGCAAGAAGAAGGAGAAACAAGGTGGAGCAAATGTGGTGGGAGGATCTCAGGGAGGAGTGAAGAAGCCGAAAGGCAAGTACTTCACTTACAAGAAGAATGGACATTGGAAGAAGGACTGTCCTCAATCCAAAGAAGAACAAAGATATATCCTTTGAACTAGTCGTTGAAACATGATTAGCGGTCTTATCTACCGGCACCTGGTGTGTAGGTATGGGAGCCACTAATCATGTCTGTAATACGTTGCAGGGGTTCCAGGAAACCCGACGACTAGCCAAAGGGGATATTACCATTTACTAGGGCAATGCCATGAAGATGGCAGCTATTGCAGTGGGAGATGCTTTATTTATCTTTTGAGAAAAATAAAGTTTTTGGTTCTTAAGGATTTTCTTTATGTACCTTTATTTAGAAAGAATTGATTTCGGTTTCTAAATTATGGATGGATAATCTATTTCTTTTATTGATAGATTTTTTATAAAAGGAATAGGGACATTATCTATTCAGGTACATAGATAGGAAATTTATAACTTGAACCATGAGCACCCACGATGCAAATTGAAGTTATTAACTCATCTTCTAATTCCGATAAGAGAAAAGAACCTTCGAAGATGAACCAAACATATCTTTGGCATCTTAGGCTTGGTCACATTAACCTAAGCAGAATTCAATAGGTTAATAGCTAATGGACCTTTGGGTTCATTAGTGGTGGAGGATCTCCCAACCTGTGAATCTTGCTTGGAGGGTAAGATGACCAAGAGGCCTTTCAAGACCAAGGGGTATAGATCCAAAGATGTGTTGGAATTGGTTCATTTTGATTCGTATGGTCCTATGTCTATCCAGGCAAGAGGTAGTTTTGAACATTTCATCTTTTTCATAGATGATTGTTCAAGATATGGATGACACTACGATTTGATCGTGGTGGTGAGTACCTCTTGGGAGAGTTTAGGAATTACTTATCAGAGGCTGGGATTCAATCCTAATTGACTACACCTGGCACACCCAAGCAGAACGGTGTAGCAGAGCGAAGGAATAGGACTCTTATGGAGATGGTTAGATCGATGATGAGTTATTCTAACTTGCCAGATTCGTTCTAGGGATATACTCTAGATACGGCGGTATACATTCTGAACTTTGTTCCATCTAAATCAGTGCCTTCTACTCCCACAGAGTTGTGGACTGGGCAAAAGCCTAGTCTAAGACATATTCGGATATGGGGAGTTCAGCACATGTGATGAAGGAAGATGATGGTAAGTTGGAACCTCGTATAGAAGTATGCATGTTCGTTAGCTATCCCAAGGGAATGAAGGGTGGATTGTTTTATAGTCCTAGAGATCAGAGGGTGATCGTTAGCACGAACGCCAGATTTCTAGAGGAAGACTATGTGATGAGCCACAAGCCCAAGAGTAAAACAGTTCTGGAGGAGTTAAAAGGGAAAAGTCACTTCTTTAGTACCACCAGTACAAGAGGATATACCACATGTCACTGCACCGCGTGTCACATAGGATACATAGGTGATACCTCGTCATAGTGGGAGGGTTGTTAGACAGCCTGATAGATTCATGTTCTTGGGAGAATCTTCTGATTTGGTCCCTGGCGAACATGAACCTGATCCCTGGACATATGACGAGGCAATCCAAGATAAAGATGCAGTATCTTGGCAAAGTGCAATGAATACTGAGATTGAATCTATGGATTCTAATCATGTCTGGGAGCTAGTAGAACCACCCGATGGTGTGATAGCCATTGGATGCAAGTGGATCTACAATAGAATGAGAGGAGTAGACGGAAAGGTTGAGACCTTCAAAGCTAGGCTTGTTGCGAAAGGGTATACTCAGAAAGAAGGTATCGATTATGAGGAGTCCTTTTCACCGGTAGCTATGCTTAAGTCTATCCGGATTCTCTTATCTATAGCTGCTCATATGGATTATGAGATTTGGTAGATGGATGTCAAGACAGTTTTCCTTGACGGAAGTCTTGAGGAGAACATCTATATGAAGCAACCAGAGGGATTCATTGCTAAGGGCAAAGAGCATCTTGTGTGAAAGCTTAACCGGTCCATTTATGGATTGAAGCAAGCTTCAAGACCTTGGAACATCCTCTTTGATGAGGTAATCCAGTCTTATGGATTTATTCAAAGTCCGAATGAGTCTTGTGTATACAAGAGATGTGACGGAAATTTAGTGGTATTTCTTGTACTATATGTAGATGACATTTTGGTGGTTGGCGACAACATCGAAGTGTTATCGTACGTAAGGGTATGGTTGTCCAAACAGTTTGATATGAAGGACTTGGGAGAAGCAGGACACATCCTTGGGATCAAGGTTATAAAGGATCGCAGGAAAAGGATGTGGTGCTTATCCCAAGCTTTATACATAGACACAATCTTGCTCGTTTTAGCATGCAAAACTCCAAGAAAGGTTTTCTACCTTTTAGGCATGGAGTACCTTTATCTAAGGAGATGTGTCCTAGATCATCTGAGGAGATAGAGGAGATGAAGGCGGTTCCCTATGCTTCGGCAGTAGGAAGCCTCATGTATACGATGCTCTGTATGAGACCAGATATCTATTTTGCCATGGGCATGGTCAACATATATCAGAGTAATCCAGAATCGGGACATTGGACTGCGGTAAAGCATATATTGTAGTGTCTGAGAAAGACTAGGGATTATATGCTAGTTTACCGGGCAGACCAATTACTCCCTGTGGGTTGTATGGATTGTGACTTCCAATCAGATAGGGATAACAGTAAGTCTACCTCGGGGTTCGTGTTTACTTTTGGAGGTGGAGCCATAGTATGGAGGAGTGTCAAATAGAAATGTGTGGCGGACTCTACCATGGAAGCTGAGTATTTGGAAGCCTTTGAGGAAGCCAAGGTAGCTGTATGGCTCAGGAACTTCCTGATGGACTTGGATGTGATTCCTGGTTTGCCCAGAACTATCACAATTTATTGTGATAATATTGGTGCAGTTGCAAACTCGAAGGAACCACGAGCCCATAAGGTAAGTAAATGCATAGAGCGCAAGTACCACCTGATACGAGAAATCGTAAAGGAGGTAGAAGTTGCTGTCCCCTAGATTGCATCAGGGGATGACCTGGTAGACCTTTCACTAAGGCCCTTCTAGCGAGAGCTTTGATAGGCATGTGGAGGGAAGGGTAATCAGATGTATGGCAGTATGATGACAGCATAGTCTTTTAGTATAAGTGCGAGATTGTTTGGGTGTACACTGAAAGCCTAGCTCTTTTGTATGATCATCTTTATTTTGAAATAAGAATCACATGATCATTGTTTGCATATTTTATGGTTATGCAAAATTGTCTAATATTTTACATTGTAGATAACATGGTGCTTGGGTGTGGCACAGAAGATCATGTTATCAGTCCCTTGTAGAATTTAAGAAGAGGCTCGCAACCAAGATGGTTTTGGACAAACCATTGGCATGGTTGTAGTGTAGCTTGGTATTGTTTTATCTTGAACATAGAGTTACACTAGTACACTTAGGTGTATTGAGCAGGACCGACATAGAGGTGATTCAATTTATTGCTGACTAGATAATTGAATCGGACATCGGATATTATGTTGTACATGCTCTTAATCTCGATATAATAACGGGCACATGTACTTAGTATTTATTTCTTTGATTTATCAAAGGGTGAGATTTAGATGGATTAAATCAATATGCTCAGTAAGTTGGGAAATGATATTATTTACATGGTGTGCCGTTAATTATAGGAGGAAACCGTGTCCTATATATTAGGTTGATGATGTCCCCTTGAGGATCTCATAAGGTTCATCATGTAAACCCTGCAGGTTGACTTAGTCAACATGATGATAAGGTTGAGTGGTACTACTCGAGAAGTTAGATGTTAATTGATTGATAGTCAGTAAATCAATTAATTGACGGATATCCGATATCAAAAACAGGGGGAGATGGATGTACAAATAATATATGGAGCCCATATTAAATTACGGGGGTTAGTGAGGTAATTCAATGATGATTCTCTAGTCGAATGGAACATCATTGATGGATCAAGTTTGTGTTGTTCCGATCCATCGGGTGGCCAAGATCCAACTCCTCCTCATGGTCCCTATCGTAGCCTAATATAACCTCATGAAGCCTAGATCCAAGGATGGAAAACAAAACCCTATAACCGACGGTTAAGATTAAATCTCTAGATCCGACGGTGGAGATTAAATCTCTAGAACCGACAGTTGAGATTAAATCCCTAGAACCGACGGTTAAGATTAAATCTCTAGATCCGACGGTTGAGATTAAATCTCTAGATCCGACGGTTGAGATTAAATCTCTAGATCCGACGGTTGAGATTAAATCTATAGATCCGACGGTTGAGATTAAATCCCTAGATCCGACGGTTGGGATGAAACTCTAGATCCGACGGTCGAGATAAAATGCCTAGATCCGACGGTTGGGATGAAACCCTAGATCCGACGGTTGGGATGAAACTCTAGATCCGACGGTTGGGATGAAACCCTAGATCCGACGGTTGGGATGAAACCCTAGATCCGACGGTGGAGACTTTGTCTCTAGATCCGATGGTGGAGATTAAACCAAGGCTTATCCCTAACTCTATAAAAGGGTGGCTTAGGGTGGGCGGCAAAGGGTGATGGTTGGCTAAAGAGATTAGGGTTTTGCCAATCCTAAGGTGGGCGGCAAGAAACCCTAAGGGAGTTAGGGTTTGCCTATCTTTAGGTGGGCAGCAAGAAAACCCTAAGGAGATTAGGGTTTGGTTCCATGGTTGGGCGGCTAAGGTTTGGAAGCTAAGGTGGGCGGCAACTATAGGAGAGGTTTTCTTCTTCTTCCTAAGGGGTGGCCGACTCCTACCTCTTCTTCCTTCTACCTTGGTCGGGGCTCAACCGATTTCCTCTTCTCCTTTTCTTTCCCTCTTGGCCGGCGGCACTAGGAGCTAGGGTTTGTCCCTAGTTCGGTTCCTTGGTTGTTTCCATTTTATTCTCTCTATTCTTGGGGCCGGCCGCATCAATCCTTTGTGGATTGGCGGTTGGCTCAAGCAAGAAGCGAAGGAGAGTTATTCTTTCTTTGGATTGAAGAAGATCTAGGAAGCTTCAACTTGTGGAGGATCTTTGCCCACACGAAGTCTACAAGGAGGTTAGGACATACGATAGAAGATCAAGAGGTATAAATGTTTTACAAGTTTTATAATTGATCTTTGCATGTTCTTTATGTTAGTATGTGTTGATTATACTAGTTTACATTTGTATGTATTTGTATAATCATAGACCCCGAAGATAAACACAAAAACTGGCGATCCATCCGTCGTCTCTTCTGCAGCTAACCGACTAGAAGAGTTGTGTTGTTTTAACAACTAGTTTGTTCAAGCGATCGCTCAAGTCGTTAGCACGACGATGAATTGGTTGTGCTTAGGAAACTCATCCCATCCGGATTAGTTTTAATTAGTTAAAATTTTAATCCGGGGACATGGGAGCCGATGAGCCTCCGAGCTAGCATGCCATTCCCAACACAAATAATATATGTAAAAACAAAAAGCAATGCTAACAAGGCCTTTACGTGGTTCGGAGATGACGCTCCTACTCCACGGCGATCCTTAAGGTGGATCAACCCAAGCAATTCTACTAAGAAGTTTTCTCTTTACAAAGACCTCCTCTTCTTACAAAAGATGACAATGAAGATTTGAGAGGAGGAGGGAGATTAATACACTTAGAAAGCTTGGAAAACTTGTGGGAGCTTAGAAGAATGATCAGAATATAAGCATTAGCCCCTTCTTGCTCTCCTTGGGCTCTTTTTATAGAAAAGAGCCTCTTTTTCCCTGTTGGAGGTCTATCAGTCGACTGATGACTTACATTAGTCGACTGCCGCTGATTCTAACGGCTTCTGAACAGCCGGATTCGTGGGATTTGTCATCGTCATCGCCAATGGGAAGATTATCGATCGGCCAGCGATGGCGATTCGGCCCGCTTGCTAATAAGCCGTAGCTGTCGACTCTGAGCCGATCTGTTTATGTGATCGGCCGCCAATAATGTGATCATTGCCCGGCTTGTATGCACGGTCAGTGCAGTCGACTCTCACGGTGAGGATAACTCCCGATTGACTACTACGACCTTCCAACCTCTAATGCTGCATTTTAAGGGCCAGTTCGACCGACACCATGTGTAGTCGACTGGCACACTCCAAGTATGACTAACTCATACTTGAAAACATAACCTAAGCCTAGACTTAACCTTCTAGCTTCTCCATCAGCCTTGCGCCTCTAGGATTTCTTTGAGTCCACGACTCCATCCATGCGCTTGCCTTCAAAAGCTTCCTTCGGTTTCGTCATGCTTTGGGTTTCTTCTTTGCAAAAGTACGCTTGGACTTTACGCCGCCAAGACTACATGCTTGGACTTATGCCGCCAAGACTTTCCTTTGGTCTTTCTTTTCCAAGGACTGCTTAGACTTTACGCCGCCAAGACTACATGCTTGGACTTACGCTGCCAAGACCTTTCCTTGACTTCTCTTTGCAAAGATCACACTTGGACTTGTCTTTTACCAAGTTTTCATACTTCGATTTTCCTGTCACTTAAACATGTTTACAATTAGATCACAAAAACATTGGCTAACTTAGATGATTATCCAAACATCAAAATATATAAATGCTTGGGGCATTGTTGCACCAACAATCTCCCCCATTTTGATGTTTGGCAATCATTTAAGTTAGGTCTTTAACACATACATATAAACATATTTCAATATGAATTCTAACTTAAATATCCCTTCTCCCCCTTTGACATACAACAAAAAGGGAAGAAGTTATCCAATAAGTGCAGGAAAGAATTATAATTGACACATCTTGAACAAAGGTATAAAATTGATATGAAGCTCCCCCTAAATCCAAGACATGTTTCATGATGTGGAAATAACATGTGAAGAAGAGCATAAGCAATAGAATAGGCAAATATGTCCTAGCCTTACACAAACAATTATATAAATAAGGGATGTAGCTCCCCCTAAACCAGTGCACCAAGAAAATCCGCCTTTCCATACAAGTTATCATGTATATACTGTGGAAATCACATAATGTCCAAAATTGAACCATTTAACCGATGAAATACCGTTTTCTATTCCAAAACGTCACGGTTATTGGAATAGGCATCGATCAAGCTACGGCCTTTGGCGATCGGCCCAATAACTCTGATCGTGATATCAGACAAATCTGAAATTCGAATTTTTCAGTCAAGGTTTGAAAATGCGTAGAAAATTTTGTCGGTGTCCAAAAATCACGAAACTCGTCATACACATTTTATTCGACTAATATAACAAATGAAAAATATTAGATGAAAAACATGCTCATCAGATTAATGGATTGATACGATATTCAAAATAACAAAATTATGACGCAAAAAGTGTAATTGTATCGTATCAATATTCATAACTTCGTACTATATGCTCAACTTCTAAACTTGACAAATAACAAATTGTAGGCACTAATAGAAATGAATTAAAACAAAGACACAATTTCATTTCATTAATCAAAAGTCATTACACAAGTAGGAGATTATGTCGTACATACGGCCAAAATGAAAATAACAAACAAAACAAAAAACACGAGCTAACGATCGTCGTCCGCAACATCCATCGGTGCAGATGACGAACCATCGTGACGTGGGTGTCCAGGTGCAGCAGGGCGGAGAATCGCCAAGATGTCCTGCTGCTGCCGATACACCCCTCTCACGAGGGAGAGGAGCTCCTGATGCTTCTGGCGAAGATCCTGTTGGCCTAAGTGCAGCTCCTCAAAACGTGTGTCTACCCGCCATCAAGCATCGGCGGCAATGAGGGATGTGTCGTAGAACAAGACGCCTACGGCCAGCTCCCCACATCGGCTCCCTCAGCAACACCCTCAGTAACACCCTCAGCAACTCCTTCCGCAGCAGCATCCTCTGGTGCCGGAGTGCCACATGCTAGCCGTCGTGCTGGGTCCCAGAAAATGGACCCTCTGTCGGCCTTCAGGCCCGCCAAGGAGAAGCTCCGACGAGTCATCTGATCATATTTCCTATTCATGACTTTAATGACTCCTACGTTGACATCAATGCCCACGGAGCTGAGCCACTGAGTCAGGACATTTCCAAAACGTATATGAACCTTCCCATTGTTTGGCCTTATGAAAAGAGTGATGCAGTGGAAGGTATTGAGACAAATGTTAATGTCTAAGTATTGACGAAAGATATGCATGAGAAGGAAGTGTGTAGGTCGAACCAAGGCCAAACCTCGGGTAACTATAGGGAGAAGACAATGAGCAATGACCTTATAAAGGACATTGTCAGAGGCAGAAAGTTCTTGTGATTGAAATAGATTGGTGTTCAAAGGTCGAGGAGAGTGATAGAAAGTAGTATGAAGGGAATATAAAGAAATCTCCTCAAAGGAAGGTGGAAGAGGTTCACTCCAAGATGGATATAAAATGAGATCATTCTCGGAAGAGAGACATCCGAGAAAATCGGTCCAGATCTGGGGACTGAAATCCAGATCGCGCTGAGCAACGTGAGTCCGGTATCTCAGCCCATCTCCAACCGGTTGTAGGTTGTTGAAAAATTCAGAAAGAAGAGTGATATTCACATGATGTTCACAAAAAACTAAAGACTCAAGTTTGTAATGTTGGATGATTTGAACAATGTCAAAACAGTAGTCTTTAAGAAAATTGGGATCCATTGATCTAGGTGGAATAAGTTGGAATTTATTTTTATTAAAAGCACTATCAAGTGCGAAATTTGGAAATCGAGGATCAACAGAGGGTCGAGGGTTTGACGGGCCCTCGTTGGTCGGAGGTGCCCGGGTACGCTTAGTAGCAAAGTGCTTAAGTCTAAATGGGCGAAAAGATAACAAAACAAGTATGCACAATGTAGGTTAAAGATGATGCATGGACAAAGACAACAAAAAGAGTATGCATAATGTAGGTTAAGGATGATGCATGGACAAAGACAACAAAAAAACACGGTTAATGAAACAAAAATTATAGGAACAGACACACATTGATCAGGGATGAGAATTTACCTAGGCGGCATGGTGAAAAAATCAAAGAACAGTGAGTATCCATCGAACCCTAGTCGAGTGAGCGATCTTCAGTGGAAACTAGGGCGTGAACGGGGTGACAAGGGGAGGTCCTCGAGTCAGAGAGAACTCAAAATGGGATCATCGGTCGATGAAGTCGTCGGAAAAACAAGGGAGAACGGCTAAGAGGTACAGTGGAAGTTCGTCGGAAGAGGAAGAGGAGAGAAAAATCGAGAAGTTTTGGCGAGTCAAACCGGTGGAAAGCCCTAAAAACTGCGACATCAGTCGACTGTCGTTAGTCGGCAGTCGAACTGATGGTGATCAAACCGACGATCGATACGAACGATTTCAGATGATCGATCGCCATAAATGGCGATCAAATCGATAGAAATCAATAACTGGGCTAACGATACGAGCGCTTACAGGTGGCGGTATGCCGATCGCTATAAATGGCGGCGATAATGAACCGTAAGCCCTCGATATCGTGGTATCACGAATCGCTTTAGGTACTAGAATTAATTCAATAAAGATCAAAAAATCACGAAATTTTATGGGTAATATTGTTAGATCATTTCCTATCAAGGAAAAATTATTTTAAAATTATATCACCTCTAGATTTAGATATTGACACAATCTTGAGATTTTGCAAAAGTTATGATATTTTTGCAAAATTTTGTATCACTTTGGCTTATCAATAGGAAATTGTTTCTCAAGGTTTGATAGACATAGTTTAAATTTTATTTTATTTGACATTTCCAATCATATTCTTGGAGCTATATGCACATTAATTGTACATAGGCCTTCCCAATGATTGGTTCAATGAAGGATTAATGTCTCTAGATGACACTTTGGTTCATAGTAATGCATCATAACAAGCATGATGAACCAAGTGCATCTTCCTAACATCTCACATGTTGTCTAGGTGGCTCAATACAAAAATCATGGTTTCCTAAGTATTTTGTGAGATGGTTAAAGGTATAAATCCTAGTATTTCTATAGGATCATGCAAAACTACACTTCTATTCTACAAAGCACATTCCAAGTTCTCTCCTAAGTGATGAAAATTCTATTTCGGGGAGAGGTTTGGTAAAGATGTTGGCTAGGTTGGACTTAGATTCAATGTAATTAAGCTCAATGTCCCCCTTAGCCACATGGTCTCTAATGAAGTGATGTTTCACATCAATGTGCTTGGTCCTAGAGTGATGCACTGGATTTTTGGTCAAGTTAATGGTGCTCACATTATCACAAAATACTTTTATGTTGGAGTAAGATAGCTCATAATCTTCTAAGGTATGTTTCATCCATAATAGTTGAGCTACACAACCACCCATAGCCACATATTCCGCCTCGGTGGTGGATAAAGCTACACAAGGTTGCTTCCTACTACTCCAACTCACTAGGGAGGACCCAAGGATTTGGCATCAACCACTAGTACTCTTCCGATCCAATTTGCAACCGGCATAATCAGAATCGGTGTACCCAATCAAATCAAAGGACCTAGTCCTAGGGTACCATAGACCTACATTTAGTGTGCCTTTAACATATCTTAAAATTCTCTTAACGGCAACTAAATGAGATTCCTTAGCACATGATTGATACCTAGCACACATACCAACCGCAAATAATATGTCGGGTCTACTAGCGGTTAAATACAAGAGTCTACCAATCATGGTCCTATAAAGAGTAAGATCTATTTGTTTTCCTTCACTATCACTATCTATTTTAGTATTGGTTGCCATTGGAGTTGACACTACCTTAGCATTTTCGAAACCAAATTTCTTAATCATTTCCTTAGCATATTTGGTTTGATAAATGTAAATTCCTTCACTTGTTTGTTTAACTTGCAATCCTAGGAAGAAATTTAATTCTCTAACTAGACTCATCTCAAACTCTTTTTCCATATTTTGAATGAAGTCTTGAAGAAGTTCATCATTTGTTGACCCAAAGATAATGTCATCAACATACACTTGGGCTACAAAGATGTCCTTAGATGTTGACTTTATAAAGAGAGTTTGATCTATACTACCCCTTTTGAAATCCTTAGAGATTAGGAAAGATGACAATCTTTCATACCAAGCCCGGGGAGCTTGTTTCAAACCATATAAGGCTTTCCTAAGCTTGTATACATGGTTTGGGTAGTCCATATTTTCAAATTCGGGAGGTTGTTCTACATACACCTCTTCCTTAATAAACCCATTTAGGAATGCCGATTTGACATCCATTTGATGGAGTTTGAAACCCATATAGGAGGCATATGCTAAAAGTATTCTAATGGACTCTAACCTAGCAACCGGGGCATATGTTTCATCATAATCATGTCCTTCAACTTGATTAAAACCCCTTGCAACTAATCGTGCTTTATTTCTAGTGATATTCCCTTGGTCATCTAGTTTGTTCCTAAAGACCCATCTTGTAGTAATAATAGTGTTTTCACTTGGTCTAGGAACTAACTCCCATACTTGACTCCTTACAAATTGAGCTAATTCATCTTGCATTGCTAAGATCCAATCCGGATCATGTAATGCATCTTTAATTGTTTTGGGCTCAATTTGAGAGATTAGAGCAATATGACTAGTAGGATCCCTATGGAATGACCTAGTCCTAACTCCTTGAGATAATTCACCCACAATTTGATATAAGGGGTGACTTTGATGAACTCTTATGGTTCTAGGAGGTGTATTAGATGGAGTTTGATCATGATCAACCTTAATCCTATGCTCATCATCGGAATCATCCCTTACTCCCCCTTGATTCAATCCTCCCCCTTGATCATTACCCCCTAAGTTTAAGTCTTGAAATTGTTTGGTAATTTCTTGATTTTCAATATTTATATCATCATCAATAGGGGATTTCCTAGGGTATGTATTGGAAGTTTCATCAAATTGAACATTTGAAGATTCTTCAATCTTTTGAGTCCTTTTATTGTAAACTCTATATCCTACACTAGTGGATGAGTATCCAACTAGGATACCTTCATCCTCTTTGGACTCAAACTTACTTAGGTTGTCTTTGGTATTTAAGATATAAAATTTACATCCAAAGACCTTAAAATAATGAATTGTTGGAATTGTACCATTCCACAATTCAAATGGAGTTTTTCCTAAAAAACTATGAATTAATACCCTATTTTTGATATAGCAAGCGGTATTAACCGCTTCCGCCAACAAGTAGCTAGGTAAGGAATATGCATTAAGCATTGTCCTAGCCGCTTCTTGTAGGGCACGATTTTTTCTTTCCACAACCCCATTTTGTTGGGGTGTTCTAGGACATGAAAATTCATGCTTGTACCCTTGTTCTAAGCAAAAATTTGAAAAACTAGAATTCTCAAATTCTCCACCATTATCACTACGGATCCTGTTGATTTTTTGAGTTTTCTTTCATTTCTACTCTTTTGCTAAATCCTATGATTATTCCTAAGGTTTCATCTTTATTTTTCAAGAAAAACACCCAAGTAAATCTAGAAAAATCATCTACTATTACCAAGCAATATTTACTACCAATTATAGATGGGGTACTATGGTAATCAAATAAATCCATATGTAGTAATTCTAACGGTAAAGCGGTACTAAGTAAATTTTTACCTTTGTGTGATGTTTTTGATTGTTTCCCTTCTTGGCAAGCATCACACATCTTGTCCTTGAGAAATTTGACTCTAGGCAATCCTTTGACTAGCTTCAATTTTGCTATTTTGGCTATATTCTTCATGTTTATGTGTCCTAGCCTCCTATGCCAAAGCCAACTTTCTTCCTCTTTTGCAATAAGACACTTAGTAGAAGGATTAGTAGCATAGGATAAATCAACATAATATATATTTGATTTCCTAAAACCTACAAACATGCAATCATTTATAGTTTTGTGTCTTATAAAACATTTTGAGGAATCAAATTTAACATAAAAGTTTGCATCACATAATTGACTTACACTAAGTAAATTAAATTTCATATTTTTAACTAATAGAACTTTATGAATGGCAAGATTGGGAGATACCTCAATGGTGCCTTTTCCTAAAATTTTAAGTTTGCCGCTATTACCAAATGACACTTTTCCTTTGCTAGTGTGGTTGATAGTGGAGAATTTTCTCTCATCCCCAGTCATATGCTTTGAGCACCCACTATCAACTATCCACAAGCTTGATTCTTCTACCTATGTCACATGAAAAACACAATCCTTAGGTACCCAAATCTTAGGACCACTAGCATCAATTATAAATTTCTTTGGTACCCATGCCTTTCTCCCCTTGCTTTTAATCATTGATTTTCTACTAACAAGGGATGCAAATGCTACCTCTTTCTCCTTAGGTCTATATCCTAATCCGGCCTTATTGTAAATTGCCCTTTGATTCTTAATAATCATATATAGATATTTAGAACCATTAGTGAATTTTTCTAGGCATGCTCTTAATTTACCTATTTCTTTTCTTAACTCATCATTTTCATCCCTAAGAGTACATTCATCAATATCACTAGATTGTTTGCAACATGATAAATCTACACTTTTAAGTGATTTGATTTCTAATTTTAGATCCTTAACCCTAATTTTTGATCTATTTAAAGCATTTTGTAAACATGCAATAGTCTTATAAAGTAAATCTATTTTAGGTGAGTTGTTTACCTCATCATCATCACTTGATGATGATTCATCACTTGAAGAGGAAGAGGACTCCTCGCTTGAGCTCCTGGCTTCTTCCTCTAATGCCATAAGGGCTAGGTTCCGGGTGGCATGACATACTTCCTCATCGTCGGAAGACTCCTCCATACTTAGAGTGTCCCATGTTTGTGCCACCATTGCCTCCTTCTTATTCTTCTCCTTCTTTTCCTTCTTTATCTTTTCCTTCTCCTCCTTCTTCTTTAGTTCCGGGCAATTTGGCTTTATATGCCCTTTCTTGTTGCAACCAAAACAAGTCACGTTAGAGATAGAATTTGAATTACTTGAAGATTTACCTCTTGAGGATTAGAACATCCTCTTCACGTCTTTCTTGGTGAGTCTCCTTGACTTCCCACCGAACTTCTTGACATAATGTGCCACCTCACTTGCCGATAACTCATCTTCACTACTTGATGAGTTTTCCTCGGATTCGGATGAGGAGGACACTTCCTTCTTCTCCTTCTTCTTCTTCTCCTTCTTTCCTACAAAAAGAGCTATACCCTTCTCTTTGGATGAAGTGTTAGCTTGTTCATGTAATTGAAATTCACAAAAGAGTTCATCTAACTTGACTAATGAAAGATCCCTAGAGACCTTATAGGCATCTACCATTGAGGCCCATAAGGTGGTCCTAGGGAAAGCTTATAATACATACCTTACAAGGTCATGGTTGTCGACCTTTTCACCTATAACGTGTAGTCTGTTGACTACTTCCTTGAAACGCCCATGCATTTGGCTCACGGTCTCGTTTGTCTTCATAGTGAAGCTTTGGAGTTGGCCAATCAAAAGATCCCTCTTGGCCCTTCTTGTCTCTTTGGATCCTTCGTTGAGTTCGATGAGCTTCTCCCAAAGCTCTTTTGCGGAGTTGAATGGCCCGACCTTAGAGAGTTGCTCCTTGGATAGACCACATTGAAGTGTGGTCGTTGCTTTTGCATTTGCTTGTGCTTTCTTGGCCATCTCTCTTGTCCAATCTTTTGTCGGTAGTGGTGCTCCGAATTCGTCGACCGGCTTTTCGAATCCATCTACAATACTAAACCAATTTTCTATGTCATTCATGAGATAGTATTCCATCCTACCTTTCCAATAGCTAAAGTCGCTGTCGTCGAAAAACGGAGGCCTCACTGTGCTATATCCCTCTTGAAATGTCATGCTTCGGTTGATGGTTAGGTCTTCCGATGCGATTCGTGCTCTGATACCACTTGTTGGAGATCGTTTGGAAGCTAGAGGGGGGGGTGAATAGCGCTTTTCATTTCTACAAGAGTAATTAGCGGAAGCAAACACAAATAATATATGTAAAAACAAAAAGCAATGCTAACAAGGCCTTTACGTGGTTCGGAGATGACGCTCCTACTCCACGGCGATCCTTAAGGTGGATCAACCCAAGCAATTCCACTAAGAAGTTTTCTCTTTACAAAGACCTCCTCTTCTTACAAAAGATGACAATGAAGATTTGAGAGGAGGAGGGAGATTAATACACTTAGAAAGCTTGGAAAACTTGTGGGAGCTTAGAAGAATGATCAGAATATAAGCATTAGCCCCTTCTTGCTCCCCTTAGGCTCTTTTTATAGGAAAGAGCCTCTTTTTCCCGTTGGAGGTCTATCAGTCGACTGATGACTTACATCAGTCGACTGCCGCCGATTCTAACGGCTTCTGAATAGCCGGATTCGCGGGATTTGCCGTTGTCATCGCCAACGGAAAGACTATCGATCGGGCCAGCGATGGCGATTCGGTATCTTGCTCGTAAGCCGTAGCGATCGGCTGAACCGATAACTATGGCGATCGGGCCAATAATGGCGATTGCCAACTTGTATCTGGCGATCAGTCGAGTCGACTCTCACGATTCGGGATAACTCCCGATCAAACCTTCTAACCTCTAATGCTGCATTTTAAGGGCCAATTCGACCGACACCATGTTCCAGTCGACTGGCACACTCCAAGTATGACTAATTCATACTTGAAAACATAACCTAAGCCTAGACTTAACCTTCTTGCTTTTCCATCATCCTTGCGCCTCTAGGATTTCTTTGAGTCCACGACTCCATCCATGCGCTTGCCTTCCAAAGCTTCCTTCGGTTTCGTCATGCTTTGGGTTTCTTCTTTGTCAAAGTACGCTTGGACTTTACGCCGTCAAGACTACATGCTTGGGCTTATGCTGCCAAGACTTTCCTTTGGCCTTTCTTTTTCAAGGACTGCTTGGACTTTACGCCGCCAAGACTACATGCTTGGACTTACGCTGCCAAGACCTTTCCTTGACTTCGCTTTGCCATGATCACACTTGGACTTGTCTTTTACCAAGTCTTCATACTTGGATTTTCCTTTCACTTAAAAATGTTTACAATTAGATCACAAAAACATTACCTAACTTAGATGATTATCCAAACATCAAAATATATAAATGCTTGGGGCATTGTTGCACCAACAGAAGCCTCCACCTCTAGAATTATTGGCGAGGAGATTAGGCCATCCTCAACACCGGAGCAACAAGAAGAACCATCTACATCTGGTCGAGAGGAAGAGCAAGCTCAAGAGACCCTCACCACCACCCTAGGTGACTCAAATACTTCAATTTCAAAATAATCATATTATGTGTTTTGAGAGTAAGGAGTTTGGGCACTATAAGAGCAAGTGCCCAAAGAAGGTCAAAAAAAGTCCATCGGCACCTAAAAGTCAAGAAAAGTCAAAGGATGCTGGTCTCCCCACCAAGAAGACGAAGGAGCTCGTAGTATGCTTCAAGTGTCATAAGAAGGGGCACTATAGAAGTCAATGCCTTAGGAAGAAGCAAATCAAAGATAAGGAAAGAGCATCACAAGTAGGCGAAGCCTCTAAGGCAAACCCTAAGGTATATTTTAATGCACCTTCTAGTTCTAATTTAAATGTCAAAAACCATGCTAGGAATAATTTAACAATCTTGCTATTGTAAATGAAAAGTATGCTAGAAACAATAAATATTTTTATCTAGGTGCTAAGAGTGTTAATTTTTCAAATAAGGAAAAATTTGGGAATAGTGTCCGTAGAAAAACCTTACCTAGGGAATCTATTAGAAATATTGAAGACCACCTAAGCTTTAATCCCAAATGGACTAGGCATATGCCAAGAAAGAACAATGCCTAAAGATTAAATCAAAATTCAAAAATTGGGTAATTAGACTTTGAAAATCAAACCTTGAGGTCAAGGCTTGAGAAACTTGAAAAGACCCTTGCAAAAATGATAAATCAAATGCAAAGGTCAAATGGTCAAACTCTAGGGTCTAGAAGTCAAAGTCAAAACCTAGGGCATAGAAGACAAGAGTCAACCAAGTGAAAGAATGGTTTGGGTCACAAATCTAAGCCTAAGGTTACTTATCATAGTGTTCCATTTGATTATGGAACACAAACTAGGTCTAGGAAGACCAAGGTCAATAGGGAATTCATCCCTAAGGTTGACCAAGGTAGGTGTCTAGTGGCTAGGGTTTAGAAGAAAACTAGGGTGGCCACTAAGAAGGTTACAAGGGGAGTTACCCCTAGAGTTAACCATGACAAGACCACAATGACTAAGGCTAATAAGCCTAGAAGGGTCATTAGGAAGGTATCTAGTGTTAGTAATATATGAGAGATGTCCTAAGGCAATTGTCTTATGTTAGGATCTTTGTAACGGCTAGAGGGGGGGTGAATAGCGTTTGATCATTCGTAGATGGAATTCGATCTCGTTCGTGTCTACAATTTCGTTAGCGCAGCGGAATATAGATAATGACAACAATAATGAAATAGACAATTACACACGAACACAAAGATATAACGTGGTTCGGAACCGCACGGTTCCTACTCCACGGATCGAGCTCTACGAGCTCTAGTGATGCGCACGCAACCACTAATAAACACTCCTTCTCAGAACAATCCGGAGGCGAAGAAACCTCGTACAATAATGATTACAACAATAATCAAATGAATACAAGCAAATAAAATAATACAATGCAAAACTAGTAAAGAAAATAACTTTACAAATGCCTTTGGATTGCTTGCTTATTGATCGCTTGAACCGTCGTTGAAGACCCTGATTTGCAACAGCAAATCGCCTCAAAACGTCAAAGAAATCGATACCAAAAATCTCCATCACGAGCTCCTTATAAAGCTTCAACAGCGAAGGAAAAGTTGATCGATGGTGATCGGGACCATCGATCGTGATGCCCTTTGTTGTCGTGAGACAACGGCTAGATCCACGCTGGATAAGTCCAACGGATCTACTATCAGTCGACTGATCATACGCATCAGTCGACTGATGGAGTCCTCACTCGATCAGTCGAGTCTCGACTCCGATACGTGGCGATTTCGAGCACCGCGATCGGTGATCACCACGATCGATCGCGCCTCGACGATCATTGCTAGGCCACTTCCCGCAGTCAAACCCTAGTTGACTCGGTCCAGTCGATTGCCACATGGCATCAGTCGACTGGCACACCTCACACATGAGATTTTAGCCCATGTATGGTGCCCCCATACTTGCTAGACAACCTTTAGCCTAGACCTAAGCCTTCTAGCTACCTCCATCAGCCTCACGCCTCTCGGATCCCTCCAAGTCATCCATCACTTGTTCATCTATCGCGCTAGCCTTCAGGTGCTTCCATCAGCTATGTCATGCTAACGGTGTCTACACCGCCAAGGCACATTGGACTTACGCCGCCAAGACTCCGCTTGGACTTTACGCCGCCAATCATTGGACTTATGCTGCCAAGACTCCCGCTTGGACTTTACGCCGCCAATATCAAACCCCTTGGACTTATCAAGTGCCAAGACTCAAGCTTGGACTTTCCCTTGCCAACACATATTAGACTTTCCATGCCAAGACCCATGCTTGGACTTTCCCTTGCCAACCCATGTTGGACTTTTCATGCCAAGACCCATGCTTGGACTTTTCATGTGCCAAGTACTCAAGACTTGGACTTTACCAAATGCCAAGTGTTCAACTTGGACTTTCCATGCCAAGTACCCATGACTCGGACTTTACCTTGACAATTTCATTATCATATATTTTTGTCGAACATCAAAACATCACTCGAGTCAAACTTGAGTCCTGGTCAATCGTGACCTGGGCCGATTGCACCAACAATCTCCCCCTTTTTGATGTTTGACAAAAACCAAACAAATCATTTGAGTTAGACACCTAACTCAAGTCTCTTACCAATTATTCCAAATTGGTAAACACTCTCCAAATGTTCTCCCACAAACATTCTCCCCCTTTTTGACTAACATCAAAAAGGTTTTCTCTCCAAGGAGGTCAATGTCTCAAGTCCCAATGAGATCTTACAATCTCCCCCTTGGTCTAAAAATACCTAGGATGCCTACCATCTTCCTAGTGATAAGTCTCATATCACTCAAGAGAGGCAATCCTATACACTCTCCCAATTTTCAAATTGGGTTTCTAAAAATCCATCAATTTTCTCAATTGATAACATTCTCCCCTTCAAGAAGAAAGAAAAAACACATCCATCACTCCAAGATGGATACCTCCCCCTAAAGGCTTGCTCCCCCTTGACCATTGCACCACCAATGTCCTTGGGAAGTCCCTAAGTCAATAGGAACTCTAAATCATCAAAATTAAGGTTAGAAATTCAACATTGAACTTCCCAACACCTTAAAATTGATACAAACCCTAAACACCTCTCCTAATCCATATCCAATGGATTTTCACCCTTCATCATGCTTCTCAAAGCATATCCTAGGGTTAGGAGTGGTTAGGGACCTTACCCGTAGCTGAACACGGGCTAACCAAACCTAGTTTTCCCGAAATCAGCCTTGCCAGTCGACTCTGTCAGCTACCAGTCGACTGTCGCTCTCATCAGTCGACTACCACTCAGGTCAGTCGACTGATAACTGAAAATCTCGATTTTCAGTTATCAGAAACAAAATTCAAAAAGTCATAAGTAATTCTACGTATATCAAAAAATCACGAAATTTGATACGTATATTACTTATAATAATTAAAATGGGTAAAAAATATTTGAAAATTATTTTACCCATAAAATACCGAAATTGATACAAAATCCAAAAGTGACTAAAAACTTTAAAGTTTAAGCTCACTTTGTATCAATCTCATCAATGGTGATTGCTATCAAAAGATAGACTTCACCAAGGTTTTTCAAATGATTTTAAATAGTTTTCAACACCTTAATTTGGATCATATTCCTTGGGCCTTAAGTACATGACTTGTACACAAGCTTTCCCAATGATCCACAAATGAGTTAAGATGAGTTTGGGTTCAATTTGATGCAAAAACTTTGCACCTTGAACTTAACTCATATCCTAGAATCTCACATGTATCTAAGGTGTATAAATACACATACATGTCAATTGGATGTGAGATGTGGGTTTTGTTCTTCCTAATACTAGGGTTTCATACATTTTTCTAGGCAACCCTACTTGATTCCCTTATAAATGGGACTCCAAGTCATGCCATTGTTCTTAGTTCAATTTTAATCAATTAAATGCATGAAATGATCATGGCATAAAGATAGAAATCATTAAGCATGGCCAATGATCATGATGTCATGGCATATGATAAAATCTAAAAACACATGACATTTGTCCTTAATCCCTAAGCATAATCATGACATATAAAATGATTAAGAATAAACATGATGTCATGACATGGCATATGGCAAGAAAATCATGGCAAGTAAGAAGTATAGGTATGAGTATACCTAAATTTTAATATTAATTGCCATTTGATATAATTAAATATATTTTGCCATATTATCACTAATCTCCCTAGTGTGCCAAAAACCCAAAATGACACACTAACCTCTAAACCTAAATTGTACCAATTTGATCATTTTATCAAACTTTTCAAATAATATTGGCACATCCTAAAAAATTTTAGGATTAAAGCTCAAATGTATTTCCAAGGTAACCATAACCTTGAAAATAACCTAAAATGCCACCTTTGCCATGGTTGAGTTAACTACCCATCCAATCAAGGTTGGCACACCCTAAACCCATCTTAGCGTGAATCAATCACGCTCCTAGGAACCCAAAACCTATTTGAGCTCCTTGGGTTAACTAGGTATTCCTTAGGGATAACCTCCCTAGATACCTTCCTAATGACCCTTCTAGGCTTATTAGCCTTGGTCATTTGGGTCTTACCTAGGTTGACTCTAGGGGTAACTCCCCTTACAACCTTCTTAGTGGCCACCCTAGGTTTCCTAGAAACCTTAGCCACTAGGCACAAACTATGGTTACTCTTAGGGATAGCTTCCCTAGTAACCTTGGTCTTCTTATACCTAGTTTGTGTTCCATAATCAAATGGAACACTATGGTAAGCCACCTTAGGCTTAGGTTTGTGACCCAAACCTTGCTTGCCCTTGGTTGACTTTTGACTTTGAGGTCCTAGGTGTTTACTTTGAGATCTAGACCTAGACTTTTGATCATTAGACCCTTTAAATTGAGTTTGTATATTCCTAAGGGACTTTTCTAGTTTCTCAAGCCTTGACCTCAAGACTTGATTTTCCTTTTCTAGTTGCCCAATTGTAGAATTTTGATTTAATCCTTGGGCATTGGACTTCCTAGGCATATGCCTAGTCCATTTAGGATTGAAACCTAGGTGTTCTCCTATTTTCTTGATAGATTCCCTAGGTAAAATATTTTTAGGGACATTAGTCCCAAATTTCTTCTTATTTCCTAAGTGGACACTCTTAGCACCTAAACAAATATGTCTATCATTTCTAGCATGCTTTTCATGTACAATAGCAAGACTATTAAAATTATTCCTACCATGCTTCTTATCCCTAGAAATTGAAGGTGCATTAATAAATTTTACCTTAGGGTTTGCCTTCGAGGCTCCCCCTACATGTGTAGCTCCCTCTTTGATCTTTTTTCTCCCCCTAGGACATTGATTCCTATAATGTCCTTTTTAATTGCACTTGAAGCATATGATGTGCTCCTTGCCTTTAGATGTTGGGGAACCGGCATCCTTGACTTTTGGTGCCGGTGGAGCTTTCCTAACCTTCTTTGGGCATTTGCTTTTGTAATGCCCAAATTCCCTACACTCAAAACACATGGTATGATTTTTATTAGAAATTGATGTGTTTGAGTTACCTAGGGCCGTGGCGGAAACTTGAGCTTGCTCTTCCTCTTGACCGGAAGTAGAGGCTTCTTCTTGACTTGACTCTTGCTCCGAAGTGGATGGTCTAACTTCCTCCCCCTCAATCCTAGAGGTGGAGGTCTCCTCCAATTCTTTCACCTCCTCTTCCACTGATTCAGAAGTTGATTCCCTATCAACCTCCGAATCCCCACTTTCTTGTGAGGATGAGCTTTCTCCTTCTTGAGCCATGGATGGATCTTCATGGAGCTTGGCTAAATTTTCCCATAGCTCCTTGGCACCTTGAAATTCACCTAAACTAGACAAAATGCCATTAGGTATTAAATCTTCTAATAGCTTTATTACCTTGATTTCGGTCTTAAACTTGAGACGTTGCTCTCGTGTCCACTTCTTCAATTTCAAGACGTTTCCGTTTTTGTCCCGAGGAGGTTCAAAGCCATCTACGAGGATGAACCAATCCTCTATATCCATCATCAAGAAGTCTCCATTTTTGATCTCCACGCCCAAAAGTCTTCTCGATCATATGGTGGTGGAGTGTTGATGTCCCATCCAAGCTTGTTTGGAATTCCATCTTCTTCCTCTAGCGTGCTCCCTTGGTTGTTAAACTCAGAAGAGCGGCCTCGCTCTGATACCACTTGTTAGGATCTTAGTAATGGCTAGACGGGGGGTGAATAGCGTTTGACCGTTCATAGATGGAATTCGATCGCGGTTGTCTCTACAATTTCGTTAGCACATTGGAAATAGAAAAGTAATAATGATAACGAAATGAACAACACGCTAACACAAGGATATAACGTGGTTCGGAACCACACGATTCCTACTCCATGGATTGAGCTCTACGAGCTCTAGTGATGCGCACGCAACCACTAATAAACACTCCTTCTCGGAACAATCTGGAGGCGGAGAAACCTCGTACAATAATGATTACAACAATAATCAAATGAATACAAGCAAATACAATAATTCAATGCAAAACTAGTAAAGAAAACAACTTTACAAATGCCTTTGGATTGCTTGATTGTTGATCGCTTGAACCGTGGTTAAAGACCCTGATTTGCAATAGCAAATCGCCTCAAAACGTCCAAGAAATCGATACCAAAAATTTCCATCACAAGCTCCTTATAAAGCTTCAACCTATGCTGGAAAAAGTCGATCAGTCGACTGATGCCACTGTTGTCGTGAGACAACAGCTAGATCCACGCTGGATAAGTCCAACGGATCTCCTATCAGTCGACTAATCATACACATCAGTCGACTGATGGAGTCCTCACTCGACCAGTCGAGTCTCGACTCCATTCTATAGCCGATTTCTCGAGCACCAGTCGACTGATCACACGATCAGTCGATTGCTCGAGCCATCAGTCGACTACCCACCTCTCGCAGTCGACTCCTAGGCCACTTCCCGCTGTCAAACCCTAGTTGACTCGGTCCAGTCGACTGCCACATGGCACCAGTCGACTGGCACACCTCACACATCAGGTTTTAGCCCAAGTATGGTGCCCCCATACTTGCTAGACCACCCTTAGCCTAGACCTAAGCCTTCTAGCTACCTCCATCAGCCTCACGCCTCTCGGATCCCTCCAAGTCATCCATCACTTGTTCATCCATCGCGCTAGCCTTCAGGTGCTTCCATCGGCTATGTCATGCTAAAGGTGTCTACACCACCAAGGCACATTGGACTTATGCTGCCAAGACTCCGCTTGGACTTTACGCCGCCAATCATTAGAGTTATGCTGCCAAGACTCCCACTTGGACTTTACGCTGCCAATATCAAACCCCTTGGATTTCTCAAGTGCCAAGACTCAAGCTTGGACTTTCCCTTGCCAACACATGTTGGACTTTCCATACCAAGACCCATGCTTGGACTTTCCCTTGCCAACCCATGTTGAACTTTTCATGCCAAGACCCATGCTTGGACTTTTCATGTGCAAAGTACTCAAGACTTGGACTTTACCAAATGCCAAGTGTTCAACTTGGACATTCCATGCTAAGTACCCATGACTCGGACTTTACCTTGACAATTTCATTGTCATTTGTTTTTGTCGAACATCAAAACATCACTCAAGTCAAACTCCAGTCCTGGTTAATCGTGACCTGGGCCGATTGCACCAACACCTTATGTTTGAACCATTTATATGATAAATGAAGATTCACTATTTGATAATACATGTATTCATGTATTTGATTAGATCTTAAACTCATTTACTGAATGTCCACGAAACGATTAATAGCATGAGAGAATTTGTGATTTGATCACAACTAGTGAGTATCTCTACATGTGTAATTGTGATGTATCAGAATTATCCCTAGTCGATGAATTGATGGATTTGGACACCATTGATTCTGTCGAGACTAGCTCAAGGTATACTCCTTGGTGTATCCAAACAGTTGATTCTCACTAGCTAGAGACATTGTGATGTCCAGAGTTAATCGTGGATGCTGGTTATGGTAACTAGTTCATTGGAGTGACCATCCCTAAGACTTCATATGGTTCTCTGCATATAAAGATATGTCAATGAAGTTCTTACTGTAACTTAGGTGCGATGTTCCTTTGACTTACGGTATTCAAGTCATCTTGATCATAAAGACTTATGCTTTGACATCTTAAGTGAGCATCTCTAAGGAGATGTGGACTCGGGATGATTGGGTATAAGTCAAAGTGATCAAAGGTGTTTGAATAGACTATAAAGAATTCACCACTCCTTGCGAGGAGATGTATACGCATGGCCTCTCGTCGGATTGTTACTAAAGTCTTTAGCCAAAGCATTACATGTTTAGAGTAAGGTACTCTTCGATACATGTGCAGTAACTAGAATCCGTAGTATGAGGAAATGATACTTTGGCTAGGTGTGACGTAGTCAGCCTAGTGGGGACTGACACTATAGACCATGTCCTGAACCAAGTGGGTATAAGATGAGTGAAGGGAATGAGGCACGATTCATTCGAGCTACTGAAGGGTTTCAGAAGTAGTTCTGGATCAACCGTTGATCTTTTCGGTTAATTGGGGATCATGATGTCCTACTAGGTGCCACTCATGATCGTTCTATAATTATTGGTTAATTATAGAAGGCCAACATAAACCGAGAACCTATTTGGTCACACACACAACGAGCATAATCCGAAGGATTTAAAATGAGCTTGAGAATGAGATTCTCAGACCGAGAGAAACTAGGTTTGCTTGGACCAAACAATGAAGCGAGCATGAAATCATTTCAGTCGCAATGGAAGAGTGGATGGGCCTTGTCTTATGAAGACATGATGGATGAACCAAATTGGTTTGCTTCTAATCCAATCGAGGAGAATAAACCAAAGGGGTTTGGTTTGTTTTAAACGAATGAACCAAAGTTGGTTCGGTTCATTTTAACTTAAAATAAACAATCATGGTTTGTTTTTTTTAACTTAAATTAATGGAGTGGGTTAGCGGTCTTTTGGTTATGAACCGATAACCATTAAGAGAATTTGTTCTCTATAAAATAGGGCTTAAGGGTTTTTGTTAAGCCCTAATCCAAATCCTTGCAACCCTAATTGTTGCCGCCCACTTCTCCTTGGTGTAGTCGGCGCCAACCCCCTTGCCGCTGCCCACCACCACCCAATCTCATTGCCGGCGTCCAGCAGCTGCCATCCTCTCTCCTTGCCGGCGTCGAGCTGCTGCCGGAGGAGCTCCGGTGATCTCCTTTGGGTTCGGCAACAAGGTGAGCTTCAACCTTCCTTTTTGGCCGACCCCTATTCCTCCACCAAAGTTGTCCAGTTTTCTGGACAGCTTATTTCCTTCTTGTCGGAGCGTCGTTTGGATGACGTTTGGAGCTCCGACAGTGGTATCCTTGCTGTGGATTCGATCTCCGGTAATCCTCACAGGTGGAGGATGAAGGATTCATCAAATGGTTGACAAATACCTCTCTGGAGAAGCGAGTTTTTGAGGACTCATTTTGGATCCGAATTTTGATTCGGATCGTGATCTTCTCTCTATCACATCATCTTCAACACGAGGCTAGTAACCCATATGAAGATGAGGCTCGTGACTTTGTAATGTCATCCCGAAGATACTCGACGTGGATACGGATAGAGACGATTCAAGCGAGAATCGTTCCGGTTGATGCCTTTACTGCTACACGTGATACGGCAGGTATACGTAGTATATATTTCCTATTATTGAAAATTTTGAATTTATGGTTATGTCTACACATATTGTTCTATGCATTCATGTGGTGTGTGTGTTGTAATAAATTAGATTTATTATTTTATTCCTTCCATTGTGCACATATTTACGAAACATGTTCGAACACACACTCATCGCGGTGCCGGAAACCCAACAGTGGTATCAGAGCCCAGGTTTTATTTCGACATAATTGTAAATTTATTTTGTAATAGTCATAATGATATTTCTTGAAATTTTCTACTTTTGGAAAGTTAGAAGTATTTATGGAAATTTTTCAATTTTGGAAAGTCTAGAGGTATTTATGGAAATCTTCTACTTTTGGAAAGTTGGAAGTATTTATGGAAATTGATATTTTCCATAAATAAAATATTTGATTAGATTTTGGAAATTTGTTTCCTAATTTAATCATGATTTGATTTGGGAAATCAAATCTTTTAATATTTTATTTCCATAAGTAGTTTTGATGATTTAGGAAATTGGTTTCCTAAATTGACTTTCTTTAATCAACTATTTCCACAAATAAAATATGTGATTAGATTTGGAAATTTGTTTCCTAATTTAATCATGATTTCATTTGGAGAATCAAATCTTAAACATATTTTATTTCCATAAATAGTTATGACATATAAGAAAATTTTGTACATGACATAATTGTATGCTATGTAATTGCATTAGATGCATATCATTATGCCATGCGTGTCGTGACATGTAGATGTATGCCATGTATGTCATGCCATGTAGATAATAGTTATTTGCATGCAAAGAGGATGAGACATAAAATCCCTAACTCAATATTAAAGCATACACCTTCCATTAATATGGTTAGAACCAGAGTTCCATTTCTTGTTCGGGTTGTTGGACTCTCTCCAAGCCTGGCTCGAACCCGAACATGTTCAAACCATGGAATAGTTTAATACTAATATG
Organism: Wurfbainia villosa; assembly: GCA_025175895.1. NCBI lineage: Eukaryota > Viridiplantae > Streptophyta > Magnoliopsida > Zingiberales > Zingiberaceae > Wurfbainia > Wurfbainia villosa. The sequence continues at coordinate 52,025,638 of CM045998.1, read as the reverse complement.
GTAAGAGTCAGAGGTCAATCGTTAGCTTTGGTTGTTGGACTCTCTCCAAGCCGGGCTAATTGGTTGAATGCACTCTAACCATATTAAAACTATTTCTCGATTAATGGGTTGGCTTTAACCTGGAGCATCGGCTTGTTGGACTCTCTCCAAGGTTGATGTAAAGGGAGGTAAAGTTTGGTGCTATGCATATGATGCATACTTGTTAATGTGTTAACAACCCGATGTATGTGTGGACATTCAATTAGTTGATAGCACATTGTGATAGTTGCATATACGTGATGCAATCGGTATATTTGATACCTACCATCATAGTTATGAATGGCTTGTTGGACTCTCTCCAAGGTTGTTCATATCTATAATGGATATCAGCCCATTCGGAGATGGACCTACCATCTCCCGAAGTGATTTTGGGGTTTTTTGAAATTCGCAAAATGAATGGGATTTATGAATGTATATTGATGCATTTTAAAATCATTTTCTCATATATGTTCATTTTGTATTTCTAGGTTAATCGATTGATCATGACGTCTTTGAATTTGCGCACTATTTTGGATTCAAACAAATTGACTGGGCCTAACTTCCTGGACTGGCTTAGAAACCTGAGAATTGTTCTCAAGGAGGAAAAGCTAGCATATGTCCTTGAAGAGCCTCTTCCCAACCGTCCTAGGGATGATGCAACTCTAGACCAAATGTTGGTCTATCAGAAGCATGTGACAGATTCTGAACTGGCGAGTTCCATCATGCTAGCTCTGATGGTACCTAAGCTGCAAAAGCAGCATGAGCATATCGATACTAATACCATGGTTTTCCATCTTCATGAGTTGTTTGATGAGCAAGCGAGATCTGAAAGGTTCGAAGTCTCCAGGCTCCTCTTCACCACAAAGATGCAAGAAGGTTCGTCTGTAGTGCAGTTTGTACTAAAGATGAACGGGTACATCGAGCGGCTAGCCACCCTCGGGTTTGTGATGGATCATGAATTAAGTATTGACTTAATTCTGCATTGTTTTCCCAAGAGTTTCTCACAATTTGTGATGAACTATCGGATGAAGAAATTAGAATCCACTATTCCTGAGCTCCTCAATATGTTGAAGTCTATGGAGCCTTCTGTGAAGCATGAGGAGAAGGTGGTTCTATTAGTTGATTCTTAAAAGAAAGGTTCTAAGAGGAAGGTAAAGGAATAGAAGAAAGGGAAGAACAAGAAAGCTAAGAAGGCAGAACTAGCACGAAAAGGCACTTGCCATCATTGTGGCAAGGAAGGCCACTTGCGAAGAAACTGCAAGATTTATCTTGAGTCCATGAAGAAGAAGAAGGCATCCGATGCCCCATCCTCTTCAGGTATCTTCGTTATTGATTGTCATTCTATTTTCTTAGACACTTGGGTATTGGATCTTAGGTGTGGCTCACATATATGTAATGACATACAGGGGCTAAGGAATAGAAGAAGACTCGTCAGAGGGGAGTCAAATTTGCGAGTTGGCAATGGAGCAAAGGTTGCTTCGGTCGCCATCGAAACTTATTTGCTGAAGCTCCCTAGTGACTAGTCTTGGAACTGGACAATTGCTATTGTGTTCCTTCTCTAATAAAGAAGATTGTTTCTATTTCATGCTTAAATAGAAATGGTTACCATTTGACGTTTAGTAACAATTATTGTTATATAACTTTGAATGACGTACTTTATGGAACTGGAACTTTGAGCAATGTCATTTATATGTTGGACGTATCCAGTGACATTATCAATATCAAAGCGAGCAACAAGCGTGCTTGAAAGGATAATCAATTAGACTCCTACATGTGGCATTGTCGTCTTGGCCATCTAAGCAAGAAACGCACGTCTGAATTACACCGATGTAAAATTCTGGAATCGTTTGAATTGGATTCATACGATACATGCGAATCATGCTTAAAAGGCAAGATGACTAAGCTACCTTTTACCAGAAAAGGTGAACGAGTGGGAGAGTTACTAGGTCTAATACATACTGATGTATGTGGACCTATGTCAAGTCAAGCTTTAGGAGGCTATAACTACTTCATTACCTTCACCGATGATCACTCACGGTTTGGGTATGTGTTCTTGATGAAACACAAGTCTGAAGCCTTTGAAAGGTTCAAAGAATTCAGAAATGAAGTAGAGAAACAACATGACAAGAGTTTTAAAATACTTCGATCGGATCGAGGTGGGGAATACTTAAGTAAAGAGTTTCTTGATTATATAAGAGACAATGGTATATTGTCTCAATGGACTCCGCCATATACACCACAACATAATGGTGTATATGAGAGGCGTAACCGGACCTTGTTGGACATGGTCAGGTCAATGATGAATCATGCGAATCTTCCCAAGTCCTTTTGGGGCTATGCACATCAAACAACTATTTACTTGTTAAACAGAATGCCAACCAAGGTAGTCTCTACTACTCCATATGAGATATGGAATAGTAAGAAATCTCATGTATCTTAGTTGAAGATATGGGTTGTCCTGCTTATGTGAAGCAGACTGTATCAGACAAATTGGATGCTAAGTCTGATAAATGTCTATTTATTGGATACCCTAAGGAAACAAAGGGTTACCAATTTTATCATCCCGTGGAACAAAAGGTGTTTGTTTCAAGGCATGCTGTGTTTCTAGAGAAAGAGTTTCTCTTGCAAGAAAATAGTGGGAGTGTCGTCGAGCTTGAGGAGGCTTGAGAGACTCAAATAGACATTGATGAGATACCTGGTGAAGCACAACAGCCGATAACTCATAGTGATGAGCAATCGGTAGGACCTATTGAAACACCACATCTTCGTAGATCTTGTAGAACATGCAACATTCCTGAGAGATATGGATTTCTTGTAAGTGAATCGAACGACGTGTTACTCATTGATGATGAGGAGCGTACCAGTTATGAAGAAGTGCTGACAAGTTCAGAAAGGGATAAGTGGCTTGATGCCATGAAGTCGGAAATGAATTCCATGTATGAAAACCAAGTTTGGAACTTGGTTGACCCACCTGAAGGCATCAAGCCTATAGGGTGCAAGTGGGTTTTTAAGAAGAAAACTGACATGGATGGTAATGTGATTACCTATAAGGCTAGATTAGTGGCGAAAGGATATCGTCAAAAATAAGTTGTTGATTATGACGAAACCTATTCGCCTGTAACTATGCTTAAATCCATTCGGATGCTTCTGGCCATAGCGGCTCATTATGATTATGAGATATGGCAGATGGATATGAAAACAACTTTCCTTAATGGAAATCTACTCGAGGACGTGTATATGATACAGCCTGAGGATTTCACATCGGTTGATAAAACCAAGGTATGCAAATTGCGACGGTCCATATATGGATTGAAGCAAGCATCCAGGAGCTGGAATATCCATTTTTATGAGACAATCAAAAAGTTTAATTTCTCACAAAATCCAGACAAATCTTGTGTGTACAAGAAGGTTAGTGGGAGTGCAGTCGTGTTCCTAGTATTGTATGTCGATGACATATTACTTATAGGAGACGATGTTTCAGTCTTATAGTCAGTTAAGATTTGGTTATCCAAGACATTCTCCATGAAAGACCTAGGAGAAGCAACCTACATCCTCGGGATTAAGATCTATAGAGATAGATCGAAACGGTTGCTTGGTCTTTCATAGTCTACATATATAGACCGAGTGCTAAAGAGGTTTAGCATGTCGGAATCCAAGAAAGTTTTCCTACCCATCAGGCATGGGATACACCTTTCGAAGTCTATGTGTCTGTGCATAGAAGACGAGAGGATTTGCATGGGTAAGATTCCCTATACATCCGTAATAGAATCTATCATGTATGTTATGTTATGTACGAGGCCTGATGTATCGTATGCTCTGAGTGTCACGAGGAGATACCAGTCTGATCCGATAATGGATCATTGGGTGGCTGTTAAGACAATCCTTTAGTACTTAAGAAGAACTAAGGATGTGTTCCTAATATATGGAGAAGGGGACATGGTGATACACGAGTATATGGATGCCAGCTTCCAGACAGACAAGGATGATTCTAGGTCTCAGTCTGGATACGTGTTCACCTTGAATGGGGGCGCAGTGAGTTGGAAAAGATCCAAACAAGACACTATAGTGGATTCTACCACTGAGGCAGAATTCATTGCAGCTTCGAAAGCAGCAAAGGAAGCGGTTTGGATCAAGAAGTTCATTTATGAACTTGGTGTCATTCCAGTCATTGTTGAAGCAAAACCGGTCAACTGCGACAACAATGGAGCTATTGCACAGGCGAAAGAGCCAAGGTCTCATCAACGATCCAAACATGTGCTTCGCCGCTATCATCTTATCAGAGAGATCATCAGTAGCAAGGAAATACAAAATGAAAAAATTCCCACTGAAAGGAACTTAGCGGATCCTTTGACTAAGGAATTACCTCAAAGTAAGTTTGAGGGTCATGTTAGAGCTTATGATATTTGATACCGTAGCGATTGACATTAGGCCAAGTGGGAGTTTCTTAGTAATATATGAGAGATGTCCTAAGGCAATCGCCTTATGTTTGAACCATTTATATGATAAATGAAAATTCACTATTTGAGTATACATGTTTTCATGTATTTGATTAGATCTTAAACTCATTTACTAAATGTCCACGATACGATTCACAGCATGAGAGAATTTTTAATTGGATCACAACTAGTGAGTATCTCTACATGTGTAATTGTGATGTATCGGAATTATCCCTAGTCGATGAATTGATGTATTTGGACACCATTGATTCTATCAATACTAGCATGAGGTATACTCCTTGGTGTATCCAAGCAGTTGATTCTCACTAGCTGGAGACATTATGATGTCCAGAGTTACTTGTGGATGCTAGTTATGGTAACTAGTTCATTGGAGTGACCAGCCCTAAGACTTCATATGGTTCTCTGCATATAAAGATATGTCAATGAAGTTCTTACTGCAGCTTAGGTGCGATGTTCCTTTGACTTGCGGTATTCAAGTCATCTTGATCATGAAGACTTATGCTTTGACATTTTAAGCAAGCATCTCTAAGGAGATGTGGACCCGGGATGATTGGGTATAAGTCAAAGTGATCGAAAGTGTTTGAATAGCCTATAAAGGATTCACCACTCCTTGCGAGGAGATGTATACCCATGGCCTCTCGTCGGATTGTTACTAAAGTCTTTGGCCAAAGCATTACATGTTTAGAGTAAGGTACTCTTCGATACATGTGCAGTAACTAGAATCCGTAGGACGAGGAAATAATACTTGGGCTAGGTGTGACATAGTCAGCCTAGTGGGGACTGACACTATAGACAATGTCCTGAACCAAGTGGGTATAAGATGAGTAAAGGGAATGGGGCACAATTCATTCGAGCTGCTGAAGGGTTTCAGAAGTAGTTTTGGGTCAACCGTTGATCTTTTCGGTTAATTGGGGATCATGATGTACTACTAGGTGTCACTCATGATCGTTCTATAATTAATGGTTAATTATAGACGGCCAACATAAACCAAGAACCTATTTGGTCACACGCACAATGAGCGTTATCCGAAGGATTTTAAACGAGCTTGAGAATGAGATTCTCAGACCGAGAGAAACTAGGTTTGGTTGCACAAAACAATGAAGCGAGCATGAAATCGTTTCAGTCGCAATGGAAGTGTGGATGGGCCGTGTCTTATGAAGACATGATTGATGAACCAAATTGGTTTGGTTCTAATCCAATGGAGGAGAATAAACCAAAGGGGTTTGGTTTGTTTTAAACGAATGAACCAAAGTTAGTTCTGTTCGTTTTAACTTAAAATAAACCATCATGGTTTGGTTTATTTTAACTTAAATTAATGGAGCGGGTAAGCGGGCTTTTGGTTATGATCCGATAACCATTAAGAGAATTTGTTTTCTATAAAATAGGGCTTAAGGGTTTTTGTTATGCCCTAATCCAAATCCTTGCAACCCTAATTGTTGTCGCCCACTTCTCCTTGGTGTAGTCGGCGCCAACCCCCTTGCCGCCGCCCACCACCACCCAATCTCATTGCCGACATCTAGCAGCTGTCGTCCTCTCCCCTTTCCGGTGTCGAGCTGCTGCTGGAGGAGCTCCGGTGATCTCCTTTGGGTTTGGCAACAAGGTGAGCTTCAACCTTCCTTTTTGGCCGACCCCTATTCCTCCACCAAAGCTGTCAAATTTTCTCGACAGCTTGTTTCCTTCTTGTCGGAGCATTGTTTGGACGACGTTTGGAGCTCCGACAGCGGTAGCCTTGCCAGAGATTCGATCTCCGGTAATCCTCACAGGTGGAGGACGAAGGATTTGTCAAACGGTTGACGAATACCTCTTTGGAGAAGCGAGTTTTTCAGGACTCGTTTTGGATCCGAATTTTGATTCGGATCGTGATCTTCTCACGATCACATCGTCTTCAACACGAGGCTAGTAACCCATACGAAGACAAGGCTCATGACTTTGTGAAGTCATCCCGAAGATACTCGGCGTGGATATGGATAGAGACGATTCTAGCGAGAATCATTCCGATTGATGTCTTTTCCGCTACACGTGATACGGCAGGTATACGTAGTATAAATTTCCTATTATTGCAAAATTTGAATTTACGGTTATGTCTACACATGTTGTACTATGCATGCGTGTGGTGTGTGTGTTGTAATAAATTAGATTTATTATTTTATTCCTTCCGCTGTGCACATGTTTATAAAACATGTTCGAACACACACTCGCCGTGGTGCCTGAAACCCAACATCTAGGGAGGTCATCCCTAAGGAATACCTTGTAAACACTAGGAGCTCAAATAGGTTTTGGGTTCCTACAAGCATGATCGATTCAAGCTAGATGGGTTTGGTTGTGCCAACTTAAAATGGATGGGTAGTTAACCTAACCATGGTAAAGATGGCACTTTAGGTCTTTTTCAAGGTTATGGTTACCTTGGGAATGTGTTTTGATCTTAAATCCTAAAGGTTTTTAGGATGTGCCAATACTATTTAAGAAGTTTGAAAAATCAATCAAATTGGCACAATTTAGGTTTAGAGGTATTGGTGTGCCATTTTAGGTTTTTGGCACACTTGAGAAATTTGAATAATATGACAAAATATACTTAATTATATCAAATGGCAACAAATATTAAAATTTAGGTATTATTATACCTATATATTTTATTTGACATGCTTTCCTTATCATATAACATGCCATGACATCATAACTATTTTTAATCATTTAATATGTCAAGATCATCTTTAGGATTAAGGTTTAATGTCATGAGTTTTTAGATTATATCATATGCCATGACATCATGATCATTGGTCATGCTTAATTATGTTATCATTTATTCCATGATCATTCATGCATTTAATTTGATTAAAATTGAGTTAAGGGCAATGACATGACTTGAAGTCTCATTTATAAGGGAATCAAGTAGTGTTGCCTTAGAAAATACACGAGGCCTTAGATTAAGATAAACCAAAACCGACATCTCACATCTAAACTGACATGTATGTGTATTGATACACTCTAGATACATGTGAGATGCTAGGATATGAGTTAAGTTCAAGGTGCATAATTTTTGTATCTAGATGAACTAAAACTCATCTTTTACTAAATGTGGATCATTGGGAAAGCTTATGTTCAAGTCATGTACATTAAGGCCAAAGAATATGATCCAATATAGGTTTTTAAAACTATTTTAAAATCACTTTTAAAAACCTTGGTTAAGTCTATCTTTTGATAGCAATCATCATTGATAAAGTTGATACAAAGTGAGCTAAAACATTGAAGTTTTTCTTCACTTCTGAACTTTCTATCAATTTCGATATTTTGTAGATAAAATATTTTTCTATCATTTTTCACCAATTTTATGTGTCATAAGTATTATACGTATGAAGTTTCATGATTTTTCAAATTAAGTATACTTATTTATGTTTTTCTGAAATTCAATTCTAATAACTGAAATTCAATTCTAATAACTGAAATTCGGAAATTTCAGTTATCAGTCGACTGCCCTTGGTGGCAGTCGATTGATCTCTGATAGAGTCGACTGTCAGGCTAATTTCGAGAAAAATAAGGTTGTTTAGCTCGTTTTTAGCTACGGTAAAGTTCCCTAACCACTCCTAACCCTAGGATATGCTTTTAGAAGCATTATAAAGGGTGAAAATATATTGAATATGGATTAGGAGAGTTGTTAGGGTGATGTAACAAATTAAGGGGTTGGAAAGTTCAATGTTGAACTTTGAACCTTATTTTTGATGGTTTAGAGTTCCTATTGGCTTAGGGACTTCTTAAGGACATTGTTGGTGCAATGGTCAAGGGGGAGCAAGCCTTTAGGGAGAGGTATCCATCATGGGATGATGGATGGTATTTTTCCTCATGAGGGGAAAAATGGAATTTTGAGACACCCAATTTGGAAATTAGGAGAGTTTGTAGGATTGTCTCTCTTGAGTGATATGGGACTTATCACTTGGAAGATTGTAGGCATCCTAGTTATTTTTAGACCAAGGGAGAGATTGTAAGATCTCATTGGGACATGTGACATTGACCTTCTTGGAGATACCTTTTTGATGTAAGTCAAAAAGGGGAAGAATGTTTGGGGAAAATGTTTAGGAAAAAGTTTGAAAGATTTTATGGGATTACCAATTTGGGATAATTGGTAAGAAGATTTGAGTTAGTGTTATAACTCAAAGGTATGTGTTTTTGTCAAACAACAAAAAGGGGGAGATTGTTGGAGATATCGACCCAGATCACGATTGACCGGACTCGAGTTTGACTTGAGAAATGTTTTGATATTTGACATGGAGATTTGAAATTGATGTTTGACATTGATGTTTGATAATATTTTGGGGTGATTGTTAGTGCAATCGACCCGGGTCATGATTGACCGGACTCGAGTTTGACTCGAGGGAGATTTTGATGGTTGATTGGGGTTAACCATGTCATGGAAAGTCCAAGTCTCGAGTACTTGGCAAGGAAAAGTCCAAGAATGGGTCTTGGCATGGAAAGTCCAACATGGGTTGGCAAATAAAGTCCAAGGGTGTAGTCTTGCCCACATAAGTCCAAGGGTGTAGTCTTGGCGGTGAAAGTCCATGTCATGAGTACTTGGTATTTGGAAAGTCCAAGGGGTTTGATATTGGCTGTGTAAAGTCTAAGGGTGAAGTCTTGGCAGCTTAAGTCCAATTGTTGGCGGCGTAAAGTCCAAGTAGAGTCTTGGCAGTGTAAGTCCAATGTGCCTTGGCGGTGTAGACACCATTAGCATGACATAGCCGATGGAAGCAGCTGAAGGCTAGCGTATGGATGAACAAGTCATGGATGAATTGGAGAGATCCGATAGGCACGAGGCTGACGGAGGTGGTTAGAAGGCTTAGGTCTAGGATACGGGTGGTCTAGCAAGTATAGGGGCACCATATTTGTGTTAAACCTAATGTTTGAGGTTAAAACCTCATGTTTGAAGTGTATCAGTCGACTGATACCATGAGGCAGTCGACTGGTGTGAGTCAACTAGGGTTTGACTACGGGGAGTGCCCTAGCAGTCGACTGCCATAGGTGGGTAGTTGACTCATCTTGTGATCAGTCTACTGGTGCTCAATATTTCGGGCACAGAATAGAGTCTGACTCGACTACTGGGGTTTGCAGTCGAGTGAAGGCTTGATCAATCGACTGATGGACATGATCAGTCGACTGATGTCCTATCCGTTGAATTTTTCCAGCGTGGATTGCATCATTGTCTCACAACAACAGTGTCATCAGTCGACAGATGGTTTTGAGCAGTCGACTAATAGGCAAAAATCTAACCCGATTGTACGTTATGAAAGCATCTCGGAAGATGGATTCTGGCAGTGATTTTCTTGGACATTTTTGAGGCGATTTGTTGGTGCAAATCAGGGTCTTCAACCACGGTTCAAGCAATCAACAAGCAAGCTCTTTGTAAAGTTTTCTTTACTTGCATTCCATTGTATTTGCTTGTATTTTTATTGTATTACTGTTGTATACATTGTACGAGGTTTCTCCACCTTCGGATTGTTCCGAGAAGGAGTTATTCTTGATTGGTGGTGTGGGGTCGCATCGCTAGAGCTCGTTGAGCTCGATCCGTGGAGTACGAACTGTTAGGTTCCGAACCACATTATATTATCATGTTTTCATGATTGTGTCTCTTGTTCTTGTGTTGTATTTATTCTTGTTATTATATATTCCACTGCGTTAACAAGTATTGTAAAGACGAACGCGATCAAATTCCATCGACACATCAAAATGCTATTCACCTGCCCCCCTCTAGCGGCTACCGAATCTTCAACAATAAGCCATGATATCGATCTCCAGTCGGATGCACCATTACTCTCTGGCACCATGTCCACATTACACACCACCAAGGAATCAGGAACTTCTATACAGATAGAGTCCTGAAGCCTCCATCCCTCTAAAGAATTTGCCAACCGGGCCAACTCGTCTGCCCTTCGATTCTCTTTTCTCGTGATTTGTTGTAATATTACCCCTTGAAAATGAGTCTTTCCTTATTTAAAGGCTGCAAGGTATTTCTATAACCTATCCTCCTTGATGGAAAAAGCACCTTTGAGTTGTGACACAACCAACTGAGAGTATGAATGAATTATGATGAAAGCAGCCCCCACCACTCTAGCTGCCTGTAATCTAGCCAAAATAGCTTCATATTCTGCGTCATTGTTGGATGCCTTATATCCCAAGCGAATGACACAAGTTTCTTCATTTAAGGGAGATATAAGCACCACTCTGACTCCACTTCCTCCGACCCCTAAAGATCCGTACACAAAGATGTTCCAAGCATTCTTTTCCCTTCTTCTTTTGCCAAATTGTCCTCCAGGCTCATTGGCACCTTAGCTAGGAATTCAGCTAATGATTGCGCCTTGATGGCAGTTTGGGGATGATAATGAATATCATATTAACTTAGCACCACAACCCACTTGGCTAACCTTCTTGAAAAATTAGGTTTAGTGACCACCTGGCCTAACTCACTGTTAGTCAACACATTCACCGGATGAGCTAAGAAATAAGGCCTCAACTTGCGAGTCGTCAAAACCAAAATATACGCCAACTTTTCTAATTCGGTATATCGCAACTCTAACCCTTTCAATATGTGGATGGTGTAGTAAATAGGTTGTTGTTGAAGAACTTCTTGCTTCACTAACACCGAACTAACTGCCCCTTCTGATACAGCTAAGTACACCCACAATGGTTCCCCAGAAATAGGCTTGGCCAACATATAGAGCTCAGCTAAATACTTCTTCAATTCTTGGAAAGCTTGCTCACACAGTTCATCCCATTGGAAATGAGTGGCCTTACGTAGGATTCGGAAGAAGGGTAGTCCCTTGTCCGCTCATCTAGCTATAAATCGAGATAAAGAGACTATCCTTCCTACCAATTTTTGGGTTTCTCGTAAATTAGAAGTGACTTCATCTTACATAATGTCTGCACCTTTTCAGGATTAGCCTATAACCCTTTCTCTGTCACAATATATCCTAAAAACTTCTCACTCTTTACATCAAACAAACACTTCTTTAGATTTAACTTCATGTTGTACCATCTCAGAGTAGCAAATGTCTCTTCAAGATCCTGCACTAAGTCCCAAGTGAACTTTGACTTGACTAGAATATCGTCAACATATACTTCTATATTTTTGCCTTTCTGTTCAGCAAAGATTTTGTCCATGAGCCTCTAGTAGGTAGCTTCTGCATTCTTTAGCTCAAATGGCATTACCACATAGGCATACAACCCTCCTACTGTCACAAAGCTAACCCACTTTTGATCATCCAGTGCCAAGGGAATTTGGTGATATCCTTGGAAAGCATCCATGAGTGATACTATTTCATACCCCACAGTAGAGTCAACTAATGGATCAATATGAGGCAAAGAGTAACATTCTTTAGGGCATGCTTTATTTAAATCACGGAAGTCAATACACATCCTCTATTGCCTAGAAGGCTTGGGGCCCAAAACCACATTTAAAACCCACTCACGAAATTTAATTTCTTTAATGTTACCATCTTGCAGCAACTTGTCCACCTCCTTAGCGATGACCTTATCCTTTTCCAGTCAAAAGTGTCGCCTCTTCTGTTGGACTGGACGTGCCCCCTGTTGGTGCAGGGGCACCAGATAATCGAACCTGTGTTTTGATTATGGAAAAGAGACAAAGTTAAGTTTACATCATTATCTCACGAGCTAAATCGAGTGTTCATAAAAGTACTAAAGCTAGAGCTGAAGCCTAGTGACACCCGGAGGAAGCTGCGGTGGTCGGGCGACACTCGAGTGACTTCAGAGGGAGACGAAGGAATCGAGTGGAAGGTCGGAAGTGAAAGCGACATAGTAAGAATCGAGGTAAGCTCATGAGAGTGAGAGATGGTAAGGTCATGTCCTCTGTACGGGGACGACCGTAAGCGGCGATCCAACTAAGACTTCATGTGGAAGGTCTAGGTCGAGATAGGACGGTTAGAAACGTCGTATTTATCATTTTCCGAGCTAACCTCTCACTATATGGAAGTGGCCAGGCTGGCAGTCGACTGCTGGACATTGGCCAGTCGACTGATGCTTATCAGTCGACTGATGGAAGGCATCAGTCGACTGATGGTGACGAATCAGCCTTTGCTCTTGGTCAAAATGGATAAGGTTTGACCCGACCACTTCGCGATAAAATTTATTACAACTTCATGATCTATTCTGAAAAAAGAGAAGACATATTCAGAGGCCAAAATCTATAAAAGGAGGGGTGGATTCTAACTACAATAATCATCAAGTTTATTCATCAAGTGCTCCTACAACGGCAACGCTCCAACACCGTCATAATGCCGACGCGACAACAAGTTCAGATCTTCTTCGTCGGCAGGGGCATCTAGTAATATATTTTTGAAATTGTATTCGTTGTTTTTATTCGTAACGAGGTAGGTAGGCTTATTGCCTCATCCTCGTACTTTCGGTTTTGTGATCGGTGTCTCCTACCTCCAACGAGGAGGAGATGTTATAGTGCTTTGCCCTTCGTACACGGTCTAGGACCGATAGGGCCTTGGAGTAGCAACTACTGGGTTGTGAACCAAGTAAAAATAAACGTGTCTCTTTATTTTCCGCTGCTCTTACTCATTTAATTATCTACTCAAACGAAACGTCGAAAAAATTTACGATCGCTATTCCCCCCCCCCCTCTAGCGATGCTTCTCGATCCAACACCCCCCGGATAATGTTGAGATGATGCTCGACGATCAGAGGATCAATCCTTGTGAGGTCATTCATATCTTTGGTAAAAATATCTTCATTCCTTTGTAGGCAAACCACGAGTTCTCCCTTCACTTCAAGTTGTGGGGCTATCTCCATATATTCGCATTCTTCTATTTTCTCTGCTTTGGGTAAAGCTTCTTCCAGAACATATACTCCCGAAGTGTCGACAACCCTTCCTTTGGGATTCTCCACCCTAACTTTCTTCTGGTAATCCCTTACCATCTGAATGTAACATTTCCAAGCTGCCCTCTGCTCTCCTCATACTTCTCCAATGAGCTGGCCAATTGGGAACTTAACCTTCTGGTGGTAGGGAGAGGCCACAGCCTGAAAAATTGAAAAAAAAGGATGACCCAAAATAGAATTATAGGTGGAAGGAGCGTCCACCACGAGGAAAGGAGTCATATTAGTCTTTTGACTAGCCTTTATGCCTAAAGTAAGTGGTAAAGAAATTTGTCCCACATGATACACCATGTGTCTGACAAACCCAAATAGAGGAGTCGCCACATCCTCCAGCTACACATTTCTTGGTTGCATCTACCCGAAAGCTTCCTTGAAGAGGATATTGACATAACTCCCTTAGTCCTCTAGGACTCGGGCTACTTCATAATTTGCCAAGGAGACCCTTACTACCAAAGCATCGGTGTGGGGTAGGAGGATGCCTTGCAAATCTTCAGATCCGAAAGATATCAGAGGTGTACTTTGGATGTCCCAATCTGCTCCAATAGCCAAACTCTAAATAAGACAAGCATAAGATTTTCTGGCCCTATTGGAATCTGTTGGATCGAGAAGCGTCGCTAGAGGGGGGTGAATAGCGAGCGTAGAATTTCTTTTCGTTCGTTAAAACATGAGTAGACACAGAGGAAAAATAAGAAGACAAGTTTATTTTTACTTGGTCCAAGGCCCTAACGGTCCTAGACTGCGTACGGAGGGCAGAGCACTATAACGTCTCCTCCTCATTGGAGGTAGGAGACAACGATCACAAAACCGGAAGTACAAGGATGAGGCAACAAGCTTACCTCACCTCGTTATAAATAAAAATAAAGAATACAATAATAAAAGCAATTACTTGCTACTGTTGTCGACGAAGAGGATTAGAACTTGTTGTCGCATCGGCGTTATGACGGTGTTGGAGCTTTGACATTGTAGGAGCACTTGAGAATAATCTTGATGATCATTGGAGTTGGAATCCTCCCCTCCTTTTATAGATTTTGGCCTTTGAATATGTCTCCTAATGTTTTGGAACAAATACTGAAGTTGTACAAAATATTATATCGAAGTGGCCGTGTCAAACGTTATCCGTTTTGACCAAGTGCAAGGTTGATTCTTCGCCATCAGTCGACTGATCCCTCCCATCAGTCGATTGATGAGCATCAGTCGACTGATGAGCATCAGTCGACTGCCCCATGTCTAGCAGTCGACTGCCAGCCTGGCCACTTCCCTGCAGTAAGAGGTTAGCATGGAAAATGATAAATACGACGGTTTCTAACCAACTGATCTTGACCTTGACCTTCCACATGAAGTCTTAGTCGGATCACTGCCTACGGTCATCCCCGTAAAGAGGACACGACCTTACCATCTCTCACTCACACGAGCTTACCTCGATACTTACTTTGTAGCTCTCGCTTCCGGTCTTCCACTTGATTCCTTCGACTCCCTCCGAAGTCAATCGAGTGTCGCCCAACCACCACGGCTTCCTCCGGGTGTCGCTAGCCTTCAGCTCAAACTTTAGTACTTTTCTGCACACTCGATTTAGCTCGTGAGATAATAATGTAAACTTAACTTTGTGTCTTTTCCATAATCAAAACACAGGTTTGATTATCTAGTTCCCCTGCACCAATAGAATCCCCGTCAGTGGGTCCTCTTGTAATGACATTTATGACTCCTTGAGTAGGGACATCACCCGGAGTGGCAAAGGTGCCTTCACTAGCTAACCCTTCTTGTGAAACACCTTCATGGTGGGAGTGTCACGGGCCCAGTGGGAAGAGAGTCTGGGGTCTTCTATTGTAGGGCCCTAGGTGAGCAATATTTGGCCGGTGATCTCCCCTCGCTTTCCCTCCCATCCTTGGTTATAGGTGTGGATATTCTGTTCTGTTGCGCTCTAACTCACTTTGTAGCTTGAAATAGTGGTCGTTAGTGTGCACATACTCTTTATGGTATGTAGGATCGAAAGAGAGTGCTAGAGGGGGGTGAATAGCGAGCGAGAAATCTTTTCGTCTTTTCATTTGTTCGATTAAAACAAAGAGTAATGTAGTGGAAAAGAGAAAGACACAAGATGTTTTACTTAGTTCACAACCTGATGGTTGCTAATCCAAGTCCCTTGTGATCCTAGATCGCGTACGGAGGGTAAAGCACTAACTAAGTCTCATCCCCATTGGAGGTAGGAGACGACGATTACAAAACTAAAAGATTGAGGTAGAGAGACAATCCTACCTCTCCTCATTGTGATCAAATGCTTGAATACACTAAATTGAAATGACAACAACTTAAAATCATACCGACGATAATTGAAGCTTAAAGTAGAGGTCATGTCGTCGGCATTGCAGCAGCGTTTCATCGTCATAGAGATGTGGCATTGTAGGATCACTTTTTAAGCACTTGAGATGACCTAAAGGGGTGAAACCCCCCTTCTTTTATAGGCCTTCAAGCTTCTAAATGTTGAGTTTTGAAACTGTGTCATAGAGCCTCATCCCCCCAAGATAATTGGAGCTTATCTTGACTTTCCCTGAAGCTAGCAGTTTGAATAACAATCGACTGATGGCCTTCATCAGTCGACTGATGCTAGCAGCAGTCGACTGCCAATAGGCAGCAATTGACTACAAGCTAGGTTATTCAGCTACAACACAGAGTTAGCCTGAAACATATAAGTAAAGGTAAAATTGACAACCACTTACCATCCGATCTCGACCAAGACCTTCCATTAGAAGTCTTAGTCGGATCGCCACATAAATATGCCCTCGTACGGATGACTTGACCTCGCCTTTACTCACACTCGAGTGTACCTCTAGTCCTTTATGACTTATCGCTTAGCTTTTGGTCTTCCACCCATGTTCTTCAGCTCACTCCAAAGTTCTCCTGGTGTCGCCCGACCACCACGGTTTCTCGACTCGAGATTCTTCGGGTGTCGCCGATCTTCTGCTCAGCTTAATCATTTCTGCACACTTACAGAGCATGTGAGATAACGATATGACCTTAACTTTGGACCTTTGCCATAATCAAAACCTAGGTTCGATTATCTGGTGCCCCTGCACCAACAATCTCTCCCTTTTTGATCTATGGCAAACCGACACAAGTTTAAAGGAAAATTAAAGCATAAAACAAGTGAAGTACATGATAAACACCTTTTAAAAAACTCCCCCTTAACCCTAGGTGAGTTTTGATAAAGATACTTTAATTTTTAAAATTAAATTTTGTGTTACTCTCCCTTAACTTTTGATCTTCTCCTCCTTTGCCATAAATAAAAAAGTGTAGGGGTTTTTATATAAAATAGGGGTTTAAAAATAATATGTTATAAGCATGCGTCTAGAATTATTAAGGATAAATCAACTATGAGTCCAAGAATGCATTTAGCATTAGTTAGATAGATTGGTTCGAGGTATGTCCCTCTGCACCAACAATTTAATAAGTTTTTTTAAACATAATTTAATTTTTAAAATAGTTATAAGTTTATTTTTAAAAAAAACTTTTAAAGGATTTGTAGTATAACCCTTAGGGTTAGTTTGCTCCCCCCCTTAGTCAAATATATGAGATTTAGGGGGCGTTAAACTTGACCTAGAGAGTTATATACATAGTATTATCCGAACAATGTTATAATTATTCATTAAGTGCAATAATAGAGAAAATAAGTAGCATTTTGAAAAAGTTATGTTAAGAGTATTTCAATTATCTTTAACATCTCGCTCATTCTGTGTCTAAAAATGTGTTCACCTTATATGTTTTGTGAGATGATTTGAACTTAATTAAAGATAGTCATCCTTGGATTAGATTCATATTTAACCCTTAGTTCGTCAAGTAAACTTTTCATGAAATTGGCTTCCAAGTCGTGGTGAGGTACAGAGGTCTTCTTTGATCGAAACAATGACCACTTCGTTAGACAAAGTCAAATTCAAGAAATTGATTACTTGAGTCACTTAAGATTACTTCCTGGTCTAACTAGTCTAGGATATGGTGAGGTAGCTTCAGCTAGTTCAACTCAGTCAAGTGCATCGAGCAAGATACACCTTATCTAACTTGGACACACAGGACTTCGTTTCCCTAACGTACTATCATCTCGCCGTGTCTTGATACTATATTGTCAAAGTTGACTAACTATTTATCCAATCTATCTATTCTAAAAAAGTAAAACAAAATAACTAAGCTTGCAAAAGTTTCATTAAGGTAGTGGGTATACTATTTTAGTACTAACTCCCCCTAGCCCATTGAACCAATATGGCCTATCCAGAAAGTTGACTTGATCCTGGGGAATCCAATACTTATTGGTCCTTATATGTGAGTTTAACAAAATCTTAGGGACCCATGCTTGGACTCGTTGATGACTACGATTTATGATAGACATGTAAGATCTATTCATAGTCTTTGAACTAAACCTGAGTTCAGCTTTATTGTACATGGCACTCTTAGTTCCAAGAAGTCAGTTTAGATTCTTGGATCCCAATGAGAACTTGTCCAATCTAGCCTCGAGCTCTTGGACTTGTCCTTTCAAGAGAGAATTCTCTTCCTCAAGTTGTTTGACATGAGTTGAGTTCCCCTCTTGAACTTGACTAGTCAAAGAAGTTAGAGTGGCCTCTTGCTTGAGGTTTTCAACCTCCTCAAGCAAGGACTCGACCCTAGACTCGGACATAGTTAGTTTCCTACTTAACAATTTAATTACATCATAAAGATTTCCAATTAATGAACGAGTTACCTTAATTTTTTCTTTTGACCCGACTTTGAGTCTCTTCTCGAAGTCGTCCTTGGAGTCAGAGTCGGAGTTGGATTCATATTCGGCTTCAGACTCTGACTCGGACTCTACCGGTCTTGCCATGAATGCCATGCCAATGCCTTATTTGATCCCTTTGGATTTGGCTTCATTTTTGATTTGAAGTGCCCCTTCTATTTGTTTTTCGATTGCTCCCTTTCTTTTCGAATTATCTTCTACACCATGTTCACTATCTCGGCCTCCTCTGGTAGGAGTTGACGATTACAAAGATACGAGAAAACTCGAGGTAGAGAGACAGACCACTCTCTTCTCGTTACAATAAAAGCTCAGAAATACAAACTTAAATACAAGAAATCAGAATTGACAACTTAAGATGTTACCGACAACTAAGGAGTTGAAGGTTGAGCTCGTGTCATCGACGTTTCGACAGTGCTTCATTGTAGTAGAGTTGTCTAAGAGTCGCGAAGTTGAAGGAGCACTTGAGAGCACTTGGAATGATGAAAATGGTGAACAACACTCCTTCTTTTATAGCCTTAGAAGCCCCCAATGTTCAGTCCCAGCTCATGGTCAAAGAGCCTCGTCTCCCCAAGATAAGGGTATGAGGTTTTGACTATCCTCGAAGCTGGAATTTGAATAGTAGTTGAATTGGTTGGTTGAACTGGCCGGTTGAACTGATGCCCGGGATTTTCAACTGCATCAAGAGTTAGCTCGAAAATGACATTGAAATAAGTGTTTTCGACGGCTACCAACCATCCGATCTCGACATAGACCTTCCATGGGATGTCTTAGTTGGATCGTCGCCTAAGGACATCCCCATACTGAGGACTCGACCTTACTTACACTTACTCACACAATCTTTCCTCAAGCTTTACCTTTGTAGATTTTGCTTCCGGTCTCCACTTGATTTCTTCGACTCCTTCCGAAGTCCTCTCGGTGCCCCCGACCACCATGGTTTCTCAACACGAGAACCTCTGGGTGTCGTCGGACCTTCAGTTTTAGCTTACCATTCCTGCACACTTCATTCTGCTCGTGAGATAACGATATAAGCTTAACTTTGTGTCTTTTCCATAATCAAAACATAGGTTTGATTATCTGGTACCCCTACACCAACAGTCTGTGCCTCTGAAATATCGAGTGAATGCCTTCTTTTGCTCTGGAGCATGCCCGTGTTTGGGAAAAACATGGCTAGAGCATGCTCGCCTTCCTTCGGCTCCAAAAGTCTGTCATTTTACCTCCAAAATGTCATCCTACATATAAAAATAGCAAGAGCAGATCTCCAAACTAGAAAATAAGAAATGGATGCAAAACATAGAAAAAGATGCATGAAACATGTATAAAATGCAATGAGATGTGTGCTAAAACTATTCATAAAACTCTATATATTTTGCTCACATCAATTCCCTCAGAATTAGATCTTTGCTTGTCCTCAAGTAAACCTCAGTGCCATGAAATTTAAAAACATTATTCCCATACCTAGCATGTTAACTAAATTATCAAGTGGTATTTTTAATCAAAGCAAATAGATATGTTCTTAAAGTTCACCAAGTTAGATCTCCGTACATGCGCTGAAAGAATTTTCCTAAGGGTTACTCATTCCACAGTGAGTTAAGTCATTATCCTATAGCTTTCCTAAGGTCTCCAACTTTTAGGCACTTAGCTGCCCTAAGCGACGGTTGTTCCCTAAAATGATCATAAAGTCTCAAAGGCCTGCACAGTATTGAGAGAAATTGGTAGGTGTTTCCCAGTAACCTAACTCAGTCTCAAAGGGACACCTAACCATTTTCACCCACGACAACTATTTTTAACTATCTCTTTTTTCCTTTTTTCCTTTTTTCCTTTTTTTTTCTTCTCTCTTTATTTTACAAGGAACTTTGTTCCTCTCAAACTCATTGGTATTTTGATTTTTCCAAATGGACTTACACAATTCGAGCATCTCCAGTAACTAAAATGCTAAATCTAGAGTCCCCTGTGGATTTCAAAGTACTAGACTACTGGGATGAATCATAACTATGTATATAATAGATTCTCCCTTTCAGAATATTCGTCAAGTGTAAGTGAAAGATAAAAGCTAACAAGTGTAAATCTAGAACATCCATCAAAGCAACTAAAAATAAAATACCATAGGATAAATGAAGTTAAGCTATCTATGGCATGGAAGCAAATCGTGAAAAAGAAAATTTTGAAAGTATCACTGAGGTAGCTTAAAATGACAAACAACTAAGTGTTGAAAGGAAACTAAATACTATATGCATGGGCACATAAATGCAAATGATATAAAACTAAACCTAAATGACAAGAAATAAACTACTACTAGAAGAAGGGTGTTCCAAAATTTGAGCCCCCCCCCAGACATAAATGAGACCGTACCACTAGTATTGCGGTTGAGGTGTGAAATTCGATAGTCTCGACATGTTGGGCTCCTAGGAGAATCTGGTGCTCAGTTGCTAAAGCCACATGTACATGTGGTCGATCTGGGATCTGGTGAATGCAGCGGCAGCTCTATGCTCTTCTTCCTTGGCCCACTGCGTCTGTGTAGCACGCATGTGATGCCGAACCTCCTGGCGATAGGCAACCTCCTCCTGAAAATAGGCACGTGCCTCACCGTATAACTCTTCGGCCTTTGAAAATGCTCCCGTAGATCCTGGAACTCTGCCTATGTATAGGTCCTGTTCTCCTCCCATCGCTGCCCCTGCGTCTGCTGCTCAATGTAAATATAATTGAAGCATGATCATAACTCAGAGAAGTCATAAGCTGATGTACCTACATCTTGCTCAAAAGTGGAAAGAGAAGGTGGTGCAGGTGTAGGCTCGTGGCACAGACTAGGGGGGCTCCTACACATGGGTGGATCTGTTGCCAAGTGATGGGTAGGAGGTGAGAGGGGTGCAACAATGGAAGGCCCGGCGTGTGGTGGGGACTCCGCTATGAGATCCAATTGCCAGTTTGCACGGTTGGTGATGGTGGTATGATCAGTGTTGGGGAGCCTAAGGGGTCCAGAGTTTTTCCTCACAAAACTAAAATAGTGCCCCTCTTTCACTATAATTTTCATAGTCATGCACACCCCTAGATCGATGCTAGGGCTCCCTTCTACTCTATCCAAGGTGGTGCAATCATACTCCATCCTATTGCAAATGTGGGTGATTAATCCTCCTAAAAAAATCTCTCCCTTGGCCATCTTACCCATCTTTACCAAGTGTCGGATGAAATGGAATCCTACATAAATGGTACTTCTCTCTTGTAGCATTTCCCATTGGCAAAGAAGCTCACTCATCCTCACAACTCCATCGCTCTCCCCTCTCCCAAAAATAGTACTTGCCATAACTTGGTGAATATATCAAAAAAAGGGGTTTTGGAGGTGTGAGGCTTTAGCCCTAGAAGGGTCATATGCACTCTCCCCTGTCAAATTTAACCAAAAGATTCGAGTATTAAACTCATTGGGGGCCCTCCTCTCTCCCCCACTAGGCAGTCCAAAACATGAGTTCCATTGTGGAAGGTCGACTCATGTTCAATGTTCAATGTCCTAAAAGTGACCTTTCCCTCTTCACTATCTCTCCCCGTCAAAATCTCTGCCTCCACTGAACTTAAGAATTCCAAAACTATCCTAGGGTAGGTTGGGCATCTCACCCCCATAATCTCTCCCCAACCCATTTTTGCAAAAAGACCTTGTATATCCCGAAGCAAACCTAGGGTTTCTAAAAGATCTACAACCAAATATCTAGTAGCAGCGATTTTTCGATTGGAAAGCATTTTAAATCTATCCCTATGTTCATCATTATGAAACATGATGCTTGGGGGAGCATTACCTTCCTTCAGAGCTTGTGGGGCGCTCCTTCTCCTTGACCTTGGCCTTGAAGGAGCAGATTTTGGTGCACTATGCTTGGTCCTCCTCATTTTTGCTCCTTGAAAGCTTCTTGAAGGTTTGAGAGGCTCCTTAGAGGTTGGAGGAGATGACTTTGCATGAGCTAGGGGCAGAGGGTTTGAGTCGCACATGTGATTTGGGGCAAACCACATGACTTCTGCCCTTTTAAAGATACGTGACTCGGTCATGTGGAAACCACACGGCCAGTCGTGTGTGACTATAAACTGGGCGGTGGGAAAAAGTTTGGGATTAGGCATGGTCATGTGAAATTCAAACGGATAGTCGTGTGTGACTCTTTATTTTTGCCAGAGTGCCACACGGTCTGAGCCTTTCAACATGCCCTACCGTGTGCATTGGGCACGCCCGTGTGGAATTCACACGGACGCCCATGCTTTCTTTTGGGGTTCCAAAAAGAAATATCACTTCTAACCAGTAAGTTCTAAATTGTTAGTGAAAGTCCTAGAGTCAATCATGTGATGATTGTTGTATGGACTTTGTTGTATCATATTCCTATTTATAAAGGCATTTCTTTATGGTTATTATACTTACTTGTATTGGTGCCAAATAACTAAGTATGATACCGTCCTTGAGTAAAAGGTTCTTATCTATATCAATAGATTAGTTGAATCGATAATGAGATGATATAGAGAACACTACTCTTAATCATTCCTAGTCAAGTATTAACATTCAGGGACAATGTTAATGCGAAGAGACTAGCATGTAGGTCAACTCAATGACTTGATCTAACAAGTCATGGATATGTGATATCATGTTGACACATGGGTATGCATTAGAGAATGTATACTGAATAACCCACCATGAGAAAGTATCATGGATCGTTATATGAGTGTCATATACTTTCTCATGTGACTATTAGTCCTTGGACCTGAAGTCAACATGGTTCCCTACATAAAGAGTTGCATACTTTGGCTTCGTCAAACGTCACCCGTAAATGGGTGGACTATAAAGGCGATTACTGGGTATGTAACAAATTATACGGAGGGATGTGAGTGATATATATGGGATCTATCTCTCCTATATGATGGGATTGACATCGATATTCTTGATAGAGTGAGACTACTAAGTGCATGGTCATGCCCAAATGAGTCAATATGAGATATTGAGCTCATTTGATTAGAGTGAGTCTACTTTGAGTTCAAGATATAGATTGTACCAAGGATGATACGATCTATGCCTCAGTTGGTCAATCTAGATGTCAAGGATAGAGGGGCATTGTCACATATTGTGAGAGTCACAATTAGTAGTAAAAAAAGTGATGTTGGATCTCAACATTCTTGTAACTTGGGTAGAAATGATGTGTTGCTAGATACCACTCATTGCTTATGTTCCTAAATCGGTTTAGGATCATTGTCAATGTTACAAGAACCTATAGGGTAACACACAAAGGCCAATTAGATGGAGATTAGGTTCATATGATGAACCATGAGGATTAGGTTCATGGGATGAACCAAATTGAATTAAGGGTAATCCAAATTAGACTAATTGAGTTAGACTCGATTTGATTCAAGTGTTGAGTGAGTCGAATTTAGATATGATTCATTGAGTCAATTTAAAAAAATGAATAGAGATTCATTAAATCAAATTGACTTGAATCAAATGGTTAGATTTGATCAACCATGGGAGATAAGAGGTCAAGTTTGATTTGACTTGAGAGGGAAGATGAATGGTCAATTTTGACTTGACCAATTGCCATGTCATGGTGATTTGGCATGGGGGTCACCCAATGATGTTGTTCCACATCATCATGGACTCATCATGGGGTGCCACCTCATGATGGAGACCATTGGCTCTTGGAGTTACATGCATGCATGTAACCCCCCAAATGTTGGCCGGCCACTTTGATGGGTTATCATAGTGTGAAGTTAAGGGTGTAACATCATCATCTTCTTCCTTGGCTCTTCCCTCAAGCTCTCCCCTTCTCCTTTGCTATGGGTTTCTTAGTGTGCTAGCACACTCTAAGTGATCTTCTCCACCTATTGCTTGTGTGGATATCAATAGAGGAGTGTACACTTGACACTCTCGAGTTCCGGCAAACCATTTGGACGAGCGGGAAAAGTGAAGGGCGTCGCATCAAGGGTAACACTCTTAACATGTAGATATAGAGTAGATCTAAGGTTTTTAACATGTACATGTAGTTTTTGTTTATCTTTGCACGGATCCATGGCCTACTTCCAGGGTTTCCGCAACGCGAAAAGCTATTTTTGTGGCTCAGATAGTCCAACAGTGATATTAGAGCCACGTGAGAAGCATATATGTGTTTTAATTTTGTAGTTTTTGTATTAGATAAAAAAAATTACAGATCTGTAAGTTTCTATTAATTTCCTATTTTTATAGATTTTTTGGGTATTTTTCTTGAAGAGTCGAAGCAACAAGTGTTGGGACACTTGTCAATGTCCTGCGATCGTGCCCGGAAATCGCTTAGCGGGACCGTTACGGAGATGTGACTCATAAAATTGAAAAAAATAGGAAAATTTTTAAAAATTTTTGTAAAATACATAATTTAGAATTATGTATAATTCTGTGATGGTCATGGACCAAGAACCCCATTGTGATTGGATAAATATGTTGTAATTCATAATACGGCTTGAGTGTCATTTTTGTGGTTGTGCATGTTGTATAGGGTATGCGACCTGTGTGTCATGCCTCTTCTTTTAAAATTCCAGTTGTAAATAGTTTTAGACTCGAATGTAACTCGAGTTGTTTGTAATGTACAAAATAGAGCGGTGATGGGTCCACTAGTAGACGAGGTTACGAGGAGGGTGCCGACGACACATGGCGGTCAAAGGAGGTGCTTGGAGAAGCCGCTAACCCTAGGTTGACTGTTCGATCTTCTCATTGGCTTGAGAAGATCGTAGTAGGGCCATGACCTCATCACAATTAATATATATATATATATATATTTTTTTTGTTTTGCTTATATGTATGTGATGCATGCTAGTAAATTTTGCTTGTATGTATATGATGCATGCTAGGATATTTTGCTTGTATGTATATGATGCATGCTAGTATATTGCTTGTATGTATGTGATGCAAGCTAGTGTAGGGTAATAAAGGCCTTAATGCGTATATGATACACATTCACGATTAGATTAGATCTTAATCGAATCAACTCAAAAATGCCTACCAAATTTTGATACCCATCACTACCTCGATCATTTGTTGTTGTTGAATCTGCCAAAGTAGAGCAACGCATATTATCTTGGTAGGGTACAGAGGGACAATCATGGTTTCGCCTATCATAGCTTGGGTGAGAATAAGCTCAATTAGATTGAGTAAAACTAGTTAACTCAATTGGATCGAGTAAAACTATAGGTATTGTTGTTGTTGGGACCGTGATGTCTTCTAGAGCGTGGGGGGGGGGGGGGGGGGGGGGGGGGGGGGTGTTAATAGCATTTTCGTACGTCGTTGGAATTCATTCGTGTTCATCTCTACAAAGCTTGTTATGCGCAGCAAAATATATATAATAGCAATAATAAAATTGAAGACAAACACCAATACATAAAGATGTAACATGGTTCAAAACCTCAAGGTTCCTACTCCATGGATTTAGCTCAAATGAGCTCTAGCGATGCAACAAATTCCACTAAACAATAATACTCTTTCTCGACAACAAGTCAGAGGCAAAGAAACCTCGTACAAATGATTGCACAAAGTAATAAAATAAATGCAAGCAAATACAACTATGAAATACAATACAAGTAAAGAAAAACACTTTATAAGAGATATATGATTGCTTGTTTTTGGTTGCTTGAGAATAGACTTGAAGGTCTGGATTGCAGCAGCAAATCCCCTCCTAATCGCCTCAAGAAACCTTAACCAAATCCTTCTCCACGAGCTGCTTTTATAACCTACATTCGGGTTGGATTTCACCTAGCAGTCGACTGATCGCGACCATCAGTCGACTGCTCCAGTAGCTGTTGTCTCACAATGACTCGAGCCACATTGGATAAGTTTCAACGGATAAGCCATCAGTCGACTGATCGAGCCATCACTCGACTGCCAAACCCTAACGATGACACGAAATATTCTCTTCGAAAGTCGACTATCACGATCGGATCACCATATCGATTGGGCTCAAGCCAAGATCGACTACCCAATCGTATCTATTGCTAGACCATTTCCTACAATCGAACTCCAGTCGACTCACATTAGTCGACTGCCCATAATATCAGTCAATTGATAACCTCATCCATGAGGTTTTAACACCTAGTATGATTCCCTCATACTTGCTACGTCACCCTTAGCCTAGACCTACGCCTTCTAGCCATCTCCGTCAGCCTCACGCCTATCGGATCCCTCCAAGTCATCCATGACTTGTTCATCCATATGCTAGACTTCAGGTGCTTCCATCAGCTATTGTCATGCTAATGTACACTGCCAAGGCACATTGGGCTTACGCTGCCAAGACTCCTGCTTGGACATTACGCCGCCAAACATTGGACTTATACTGCCAAAACACATCCCTTGGACTTTACACCGCCAATATTACCCTTTGGACTTCCCTTGCCAACCCATGTTAGACATTCCATTTGCCAAGACTCAAGCTTGGACTTTCCCTTGCGAAGACCCATGCTTGGATTTTCCATGCCAACCCATGTTGGACTTTCCCATCATATGGTCAAACCCAAGTTAACCATATAGTCAAACAATGGTCAAACCATCGTCAAACATCCAAAATACCACTCGAGTCAAACTTGAGTCCGGTCAATGATGACCTGGGTCGATTGCACCAATAATCTCCCTAAACCATTATCAAACATCAAAATACTACTCGAGTCCAACTCGAGTTTGGTCAATCATGACCTGGGTCGATTGCACCAAAATATTCTTCTTGTAGGATAGCAAATACCCTACTCAAAGATAAATACTCTAAAATGGATGAATGGAAGTTCACGGAGCCACCGAAGCCGAGCTGAGGCAAAGGAGTATGGTCGAGCTAAAGACCTTAAACAAGCACTTCTTCGGAGGCAACCCAATTGTAGTTTTTGTGATTTTCTTTTAGTCATGCATGTTAGATATAATTATGAATTTTTGTCCATTTGAATCATTTTAAGTAGTTAAGAGTTATTTATGTTGGACTATCCAAGTCGCAAAAACCTCTTTTTGCGTTGCGGAAACCCCGGATGTCGGCCACGGATCCGTGCGAAGATAAACAAAAACTACATGTACGTGTTAAAAACCTTAGATCTACTCCAGATCTACATGTTAAGAGCATTAACCTTGATGCGACGCCCTTCACTTATCCCCACTCGTCCAAATGGTTTGCCGGAACTTGAGAGTGTCAAGTATACACTTCTCTATTGGTATCCACACAAGCAATAGGTGGAGAAGATCACTTAGAGTGTGCTAGCATACTAAGAAACCCACAAAAAAGGAGAAGTGGAGAGCTTGAGGGAAGAGCCAAGGAAAAAGATAATGAAGTTACACCCTTAACTTCACACTTTGATAACCCATCAAAGTGGTCGGCCACCATTTAGGGGGTTACATGCATGCATGTAACTCCAAGAGCCAATGACTCTTGGTCTCCCTCATGAGGTGGCACCCCATGATGAGTCCATGATGATGTAACACCCGTAAAATTCCTAGCAATTCTACAGAAATTTTTGGCTTGATGATCATGGGCTTTATGTGGGCCTTTTCAAAAATAAAAGAAAATAAGCCAAAAAGGGGTGCAAGGCCTAAGAATTGAACCCCAAACCTCTAGAGATAGCCAAGCCTTATAGATGCACCCACTAACCAGAAGCCCAATAGGATTATATGATTAAGGAAGAGGGGGAAACTATAGATAAGTGGGACTAGGAGTAAATGAAGAGGCATGGAAAAGAAAAGAGGAACTTCTCTTCCTCCCCCCTTTATAAAGAAGAGGGAAGATTGGATTTGGTCACTTCCACTCTTCTTCTTCTTCTCCTCACCGAATTCTAGCCTCTTCTCCACCTTTGGCCGAATCTCATCCAAGCAAGAGAAGGCTAGGGTTGGTTCTTCCTTAGGTTTTCCTTCCACCAAAAAGCAACGCGAAGGATGTAAGTATCCCTCACCTGCATACGAGTAGTTTCGATTGAATGTTTGAACAACCTATATGTTAGATCCGGCCAAGCATGTTTTGGTTTATCAATGAAGTAGTAATCTGTGTTTGTAATCTATGTTAGGAAGTATATGATGATGCTAAGATGGGAAAAGAGGTTTGGTTAAAAAGCTAGCCCTAATGGCCACCAAGACCTATTCGGCCAAGCTAGGATTGGGGTTTTACATGAAGTTACATGCTATGTTTTATTCACTATATGATGTAGTTAAGATTTAAAAATGGATTAGGACCAAAAGCTAACCCTAGTTGAGCCCTTATGTGTTTCGGCCACCCTAGGGAATTAGGGTTAGGGTTGCATGAAAATGTCCCTAATGATGCTATGCTAGGTTATAAGGCTCATGAATGAATGTTGGGTAACAAGAACCCTAGTTGAGCCCCTTATGTGTTTCGGCCACCCTAGGGAATTAGGGTTAGGGTTGCATGAAAATGTCCCTAATAATGCTATGCTAGGTTATAATGCCCATGAATGAATGTTGGGTGACAAGAACCCTAAGAAGCCTAAAGGGCCATTCGCCACCCTTGGTTGTTTCTTTTCTTTGTGTGTTTCAATGAAGTTTACACCATGAAGTGTATGCATATATATGTTACTTGAATTAGGTTAAAGCCTAAACCCTAAAAGCCTATAGGCCATTCGCCACCTTTGGTCTTTTAGGTTACAATGAAGTTCATACCATGAATTTTATGGAAATTGTATGCATATGTATGTTACTTGAATTAGGTTAAAAGTCTAAACCCTAAAAAAGCCTTTAAGGGCCATTCGGCCACCTTTGGTCTTTTAGGTTACAATGAAGTTCATACCATGAAATTTATGGAATTTGTATGCATATGTATGTTACTTGAATTAGGTTAAAAGTCTAAACCCTAAACAGCCTATAAGGGCCATTCGGCCACCTTTGATCTCTTTAGGTTACAATGAAGTTCATACCATGAAGTATGCTATGCTATGTTAATGAAATAAGCTATGTTGTTATGAAATGAAGTATGCTATGCTATGTTAATGAAATGAAGCATGATGTGTATGAAATGAAGTATGCTATGCTATGTTAATGAAATAAGCTATGTTGTTATGAAATGAAGTATGCTATGCTATGTTAATGAAATAAGCTATGTTGTTATGAAATGAAGTATGCTATGCTATGTTAATGAAATGAAGCATGATGTGTTATGAAATGAAGTATGCTATGCTATGTTAATGAAATGAAGTATGATGTGTATGAAATGAAGTATGCTATGCTATGTTAAAGAAATAAGCTATGTTGTAAAATAAGCATATAAGTATTTTACTTTCTGCATGGCTTGTACCAAGACCTTAACAAGGTCCAAGAAGGGATGGGCACCTAAGATGCCCTAGGTCGATGGAATAAGACTCGGGCCTAGGATGGGCTTCTATGTATGATTGCCCCTAGGTCGATGGAATAAGATTCGGGCCTAGTACGGGATGGGCTCCAAGATGCCTTAGGTCGATGGAGTAAGACTCGGGCCTAGGATGGGCTTCTACGCTATGACGATTGCCCCTAGGTCGATGGAATAAGACTCGGGCCTAGGAACCTATTAGGTTCGAGACTTGCTACCTCGGGCCTATTTAGGGATGCGCGCTATGATAATGAAGAAGTGGTACAATGCCGGGCCCAAATATGTTGAGATCTATATTTACGTACCTAACATATATGTTTTCAAAAGCATCTTGCATATGTTTGGCTGTTAATGTTTAAGTTACATGTTCTGTTAGATGATATGCCATGATGTTAAGTTACGTGTTATGTTAGATGATATGCCATAATGTTTAAGTTACCTGTTATGTTAGATGATATGCCATAATGTTTAAGTTACATGTTATGTTAGATGATATGCCATGATGTTAAGTTACGTGTTATGTTAGATGATATGCCATAATGTTTAAGTTACCTGTTATGCTAGATGATATGCCATAATGTTTAAGTTACATGTTATGTTAGATGATATGCCATAATGTTTAAGTTACATGTTATGTTAGATGATATGCCATGATGTTAAGTTACGTGTTATGTTAGATGATATGCCATAATGTTTAAGTTACCTGTTATGCTAGATGATATGCCATAATGTTTAAGTTACCTGTTATGTTAGATGATATGTCATGATGTATAAGTTACATGTTATGTCTGGCGGTACGCTATGATGTTAGGTTACTAAGTTACATATGATGCATATTATCGATTAAGTATATATATATATTTCATGTTATGTCGCTAAGTTAGGGATGATCCATGCTATATTATCTCATGTTACTTAAGCTACAAGTTAAGTTGATGATGCCATGTATGTTACATGATATATTGATTATATGTTATAAATGCTACAAGTCATGATTAATGATGATGTATGGTTTTTGTGAGTAGGACAGGATCTTACTAAGCCTATGTGCTTATAGTTTATTTTCCTCAGATCGCAGATAAGGGTAAGGGATGGATAAACTAAAGGGAGCAGGAGGGGTCAATGTGTGTGGTAGTGGCATGGTGGAGAAGATCCGTTAAGTCTACTTATACATGTATTACCTATAATGATGATGTCTATGGATGTCTTTACTTATGTCTCCCTATGACGATGATGTTATGAACCTACTAAGCCCTAAGTATCTATATATATATATATGATGCATGCTTTATGTTGATAAGAAGAAGTAAAGAAGAAGTAAGAAGAAGTATCTATGCATGCTATGCTATGAAACATACTCTATGTTAAGAAGAAGTGTTAATGCATATCTATATTTAAAAGAAAAAAAAAAGTATTTAGGTCTTAAGTCTTCCGCTGTAAGAAATAAGAAGTATATATATAAAGTCTTCCGCTGTATGAAATGTATGTACGGTCGCGTCACGCGCCGCCTCTCCGGACATTTAGGGTCCCGGAAGGGCGGGCGTGACAGGTTGGTATCAGAGCGGATCTGCCTCTCCACTACACACACATCAAGCTCCAAATCCTGCTGCTCCAAGTAAGAATTCTATGTCTATACTCTAAATTTTGTTAATTTTGATCATGCATGATATGAAATATCTTTAGATTATTTAGTTCATGTATAATATAAAATGCCTCTAGCTTATTTATAAAATGCCTTTCCCTTATGCTTGATTCATGTATGATAGGAAATGCTTCTAGCTTAAACATGCACGAAAATATGTATGATACCCTTATGATTGTTCATGTATGATATAAAATACCTTAAGCTTAAATTATGCAGGAGAACATGAGTGATGCCTTAAGCTATGATGCCTTAAGCTTAAAACAACCTTATGCTAGCCTTAGTTTAATTACAAAAAAAAAAATATAAAATAAAAATAATAATAAAATATCTATATATATATATAAACAAATAAATAAATAAATAAACAAATTTTGTTACGAAAATTTGATTTTTTTTCGTAATTAATTGTGTAAGGTCTATGTTCATCTGAATTGAATTAAGCTTTAAATGCAGGTTGGTCGGTTTTGTACTGACTTCATTTATTTCAATTTCAGATGGCACGGACGATGACTACCATGACCCGTCGTGATGTGTCACGAAACCGATTAAGGGAGGCTATTGAAGAGGTAGTCTATAAACCAGATGGTGGGGTCACCGGACACATGAGAAGGCTCGATGGTCTTTTTAGGAGACTCGAGCGGCAGGAGTTTCCGTTACTGGATAACTATAAGATATGGGCCTTGGTCCGCTCCCTGCCAAATGAGTTCATGGTAGTTGCACACCATGTGTGGGGCCGTTATGAAGGGCGGATAACCTATGCGGAGTTGTGCTGGGAACTGCTGGAGCACAGGGTTCAAGAGAAGCCTGTGGTAGAGAATCCGGTGGTAGCCGCCTCGGAGGAAGGAAGAAGGATCTGCAAATAACTTATTGGCCAACCAAAGACCACCCTGGTGAGGCCAAGGAAGATGGGATGAAAAATAATTACGATCGCACTAGGGTTTGTCCTAGTGGGAGTCATAATGAACTATCTTCTCAAATAGTTGCTGTGGTTTAATTTGGAAATAAGGAATGTTATCTGTTAACATTTCTCCTTATGATTGGAAAAGATGAATAAGAGATGTGAATAAGAGACGACAAGTCGTTTCTCTTTTTGAAATTGATGATGAGTTCATTGCATGGGATGTGTATGATATAGTTGAACAATGCTGGGTAGACTGGAACATACAAAAAAAAAAAAGGGGGGGGGGAGTAATGAATTACGAGGTTGAAATCATCTCCGGACAGCTCTCGACCCTGACGATAGCGCCGACGTTGTTCGATGATATACTGGAAAAGCAAGCACGTGACCCAAGCCTTCAGAGGATCAAGCAAGAGGTCCTAGAGGGAAAGGACGATGGGTTCCGGATCTCTGATAGTGGAGTACTCTACCTCAGGGATCGCTTGTGTATTCCCGACAATCCAGAATTGCGGGAGGAGATATTTGAGGAAGCTCACAAAACTCCCTATGCGATGCATCCTGGAACCACCAAGATGTACCAAGACCTTAAACGAAAGTTCTGGTGGTTCGGAATGAAAAGAGATGTGGCTCAGTATGTCAGTACTTGCCTGACCTGCCAAAGGGTTAAGGCAGAGCACCAAAGACCTGGAGGAACACTGCAGCCGATCCAGATTCCAGAATGGAAATGGGAGGACATTTCTATGGATTTCATCTCAGGATTGCCCAAGACAACAAACGGTCACGATGCTATATGGGTAATTGTAGACAGATTGACTAAGTCCGCCCATTTCTTAGCAATCAAGATGACCTATTCGACGGAGCAACTGGCTCAGTTATATGCTAGGGAAATTATCAGACTACATGGAATTCCTAAGACCATCATTTCTGACAGAGATGGTCGCTTTATCTCCCATTTCTGGGAATGCGTTCAGAAGGCCTTAGGCACAAAGCTATTGTTCAGTACTGCCTTCCATCCCCAGACAGACGGACAGACCGAAAGAGTAAATCAAGTACTGGAAGATATGTTAAGAGCCTGCGCCCTGGATTTCAAAGGTAGCTGGTGTCGATACTTATGTTTGGCAGAATTTGCCTACAATAATAACTACCAAGCTACTATCGGAATGGCACCTTACGAGGCTCTATACAAGAGGAAATGTAGATCTCCCATTTGCTGGTACGAGGGTGGTGAAAAGAAGAGGATGGGACTCCAGACGGATTTCATCGACGACACCACCAGAGCTATACGGAACATCCGCCAGAGGATTGAAACTGCCCAAAGCTGACAAAAGAGCTATGCGGATAAGAGGCGTAGACCATTAGAATTCGAGGTTGGGGACCTAGTATTCCTCAAAGTTCGATGGGCTCCTAAGATGCCCTAGGTCGATGGAATAAGACTGAGGCCTAGGATGGGCTTCTATGTATGATTGCCCCTAGGTCGATGGAATAAGATTCGGGCCTAGTACGGGATGGGCTCCAAGATGCCTTAGGTCGATGGAGTAAGACTCGGGCCTAGGATGGGTTTCTACGCTATGACGATTGCCCCTAGGTCGATGGAATTAGACTCGGGCCTAGGAACCTATTAGGTTAGAGACTTGCTACCTCGGGCCTATTTAGGGATGCGCGCTATGATAATGAAGAAGTGGTACAATGCCGGGCCCAAATATGTTGAGATCTATATTTACGTACCTAACATATATGTTTTCAAAAGCATCTTGCATATGTTTGCCTGTTAATGTTTAAGTTACATGTTCTGTTAGATGATATGCCATGATGTTAAGTTACGTGTTATGTTAGATGATATGCCATAATGTTTAAGTTACCTGTTATGTTAGATGATATGCCATAATGTTTAAGTTACATGTTATGTTAGATGATATGCCATAATGTTTAAGTTACATGTTATGTTAGATGATATGCCATGATGTTAAGTTACGTGTTATGTTAGATGATATGCCATAATGTTTAAGTTACATTATGCTAGATGATATGCCATAATGTTTAAGTTACATGTTATGTTAGATGATATGCCATAATGTTTAAGTTACATGTTATGTTAGATGATATGCCATGATGTTATGTTACGTGTTATGTTAGATGATATGCCATAATGTTTAAGTTACATTATGCTAGATGATATGCCATAATGTTTAAGTTACGTTATGTTAGATGATATGTCATGATGTATAAGTTACATGTTATGTTCGATGGTACGCTATGATGTTAGGTTACTAAGTTACATATGATGCATATTATGCTGATTAAGTATATATATATAATTCATGTTATGCTGCTAAGTTAGGGATGATCCATGCTATATTATCTCATGTTACTTAAGCTACAAGTTAAGTTGATGATGCCATGTATGTTACATGATATATTGATTATATGTTATAAATGCTACAAGTCATGATTAATGATGATGTATGGTTTTTGTGAGTAGGACAGGATCTTACTAAGCCTATGTGCTTATAGTTTATTTTCCCTCGTACTGCAGATAAGGGTAAGGGATGGATAAACTAAAGGGAGCAGCAGGAGGGGTCAATGTGTGTGGTAGTGGCATGGTGGAGAAGATCCGTTAAGTCTACTTATACATGTATTACCTATAATGATGATGTCTATGGATGTCTTTACTTATGTCTCCCTATGACGATGATGTTATGAACCTACTAAGCCCTAAGTATCAATATATATATATATGATGCATGCTTTATGTTGATAAGAAGAAGTAAAGAAGAAGTAAGAAGAAGTATCTATGCATGCTATGCTATGAAACATACTCTATGTTAAGAAGAAGTGTTAATGCATATCTATATTTAAAAGAAAAAAAAAGTATTTAGGTGTTAAGTCTTCCACTGTAAGAAATAAGAAGTATATATATAAAGTCTTCCGCTGTATGAAATGTATGTACGGTCGCGTCACGCGCCGCCTCTCCGGACATTTGGGGTCCCGGAAGGGCGGGCGTGACAGATGATGTGGAACATCATTATTGGCCGACCCCCATGCCATGTCACCATGACATGGCAATTGGTCAAGTCAAAATTTACCATTCATCTTCCCTCTCAAGTCAAGTAAAACTTGACCTCTTATCTCCCATGGTTGATCAAATCCAACCATTTGATTCAAGTCAATTTGATTTAATAAATGTCTATTCATTATTTTAAATTGACTCAATGAATCAAATCTAAATTAGACTCATTCAACACTTGAATCAAATTGAGTCTAACTCAATTAGTCTAATTTGGATTACCCTTAATCCAATTTGGTTCATCCCATGAACCTAATCCTCATGGTTCATCATATGAACCTAGTCTACATCTAATTGCCCTTTGTGTGTGGCCCTATAGGTTATTGTAACATTGACAATGCTTCTAAACTGATTTAGGAACATAAGCAATGAGCAGTATCTAGCAACACATCATTACTACCCAAGTTACAAGAATGTTTAGATCCAACATCACCTTTGTGACTACTAATTGTGAATCTCACAATATGTGACAATGTCCCTCTATCCTTGACATCTAGATTGACCAACTGAGGCATAGACCGTGTCATCCTCGGTACAATCTATATCTTGAACTCCAAGAAGACTCACTCTAATCAAATGAGCTCAATATCTCATATTGACTCATTTGAGCATGGCCATGCACTTAGTAGTCTCACTCTATCATGAATAATGATGTCACTCCCGTCATATAGGAGGGATAGATCACATCTACATCACTCACATCCCTCCGCATAATTTATTACATACCCAGTAATTGCCTTTATAGTCCACCCATTTACGGGTGACATTTGAAGAAGCCAAAGTATGCAACTCCTTATGTAGGGAACCATGGTGACTTCAGGTCCAAGGACTAATAGTCACATGAGAAAGTATATGACAGTCATATAATGATCCATGATACTTTTTCATGGCGGGTCATTCAGTATACATTCTTCAATGCATACCCATGTGTCAACTTGATATCACATATCCATGACTTGTGAGATCAAGTCATCAAGTTGACCTACATGCTAGTCTCTTCGCATTAACATTGTCCCTGAATGTTAATACTTGACTAGGAATGATTAAGAGTAGTGTTCTCTATATCATCTCATTATCGATTCAACCAATCGATTGATATAGATAAGAACCTTCTTCTCAAGGACGTTATCATACTTAGTTATTTAACACCAATGCAAGTAAGTATAATAACCATAAAGAAATTCCTTTATAAATAGGAATATGATACAACAAAGTCCATACAATATTCATCACATGATTGGCTCTAGGGCTTTCACTAACAATCTCCCACTAGTACTAGTGTCAATCACTGTAGTATATAATGTTGGGTTTCCGGCACCGCGGCGTGTGTGTGTTCGATCATGTTTCGTAAACATGAGCATAGCGGAAGCAATTAAAAATAATAAATCTATATTTATTACAACACACACAACACACGCATGCATATTACAACAAGTGTAGACATAACCGTAAATTAAAATTTGTAATAAAAGGAAATTTGACTACGTTATACCTTCCGTATGACGTGTAGCGGGAACGGCATCAACCGGAACGATCCTCGTAAGAATCGTCTCTATTCGTATCCACGTCGAGCTCCTCGGGATGACTTCGCTAAGCCACGAGCTTCGTCTTCGTACGGGTTACTAGCCTCGTGTTGAAGACGACGTGATCGAGAGATGATCACAATCCGAATCCAAATTCGGATCCAAAACCGAGTCCTCAAAACTCGATTCTCCGGAGAGGTATTCGTCAACCTTTTGACGAATCCTTCGTCTTCCACCACAGAGGATTACCGGAGATCAAATTCCCGGTAAGTTAGCCGCTGTCGGAGCACTAACCGTCGTCCAAACGAAGCTCCGACAACAAAGAAACAAGCTGTCCAGAAAAACTGGACAGCTTTTGGTGGAGGAATAGAGGCCGGCCAAAGGAGATGTGGAGCTCACCTTATCACCGAACCCACAAGAGATCACCGGAGGGTCGTCGGAGCATCGCCGGCTGAAGCTTGGATGCCGGCGGCAAGGAGGTGGCAGCAGCTCCATGAAGTTGGCGGCAACACCATGTTGGACGGCAACAACTTTAGGGTTGGGCGCCGAAAACTCCAAGGAGGTGGGCGGCAACTATGTTGGGCGGCCAAAACTTGATTAGGGTTTTTGGGTTAGGGTTTAACCCCTATTTTATAGAGAACTAATTCTCTTAATGGTTATTGGATCATAACCATTAGGCCCGTTAACCCGCTCCATTAGGATAAGTTAAAATAAACCAAACCATGATGGTTTATTTTAAGTTAAAACGAACCGAACCAACTTTTGGTTCATTCGTTTAAAAAAAACCAAACCCTTTGGTTTATTCTCATCCATTGGATTAGAACCAAACCATTTTGGTCCATCCATTATGTCTTCATAAGACACGGCCCATCCACGCTTCCATTGCGACTGAAACAATTTCATGCTCGCTTATGTTTGGTCCAACCAAACATAGTTTCTCTTTCGAGAATCCCATTCTCAAGCTCGTTTTAAATCCTTTGGATTACACTCGTTGTGCGCGGTGACCAAATAGGTTCTCGGTTTATGTTGGCCGCCTATAATTAACCATTAATTATAGAACGATCATGAGTGGCACCTAGTAGTACATCATGATCCCCAATTAACCAAAAGATCAACGGTTGATCCGTAACTATTTCAAACCCTTCAAGAGCTCGAATGAATCGTGCCCCATTCCCTTCACTCATCTTATACCCACTTGGTTCAGGACATGGTCTATTGTGTCAGTCCCCACTAGGCTGACTACGTCACACCTAGCCCAAGTATCATTTCCTCGTCCTACGGATTCTAGTTACTCCACATGTATCCAAGAGTACCTTACTCTAAACATGTAATGCATTGGCCAAAGACTTTAGTAACAATCCGACGAGAGGCCATGGGTATACATCTCCTCGCAAGGAGTGGTGAATCCTTTATAGGCTATTCAAACACCTTCAATCACTTCGACTTATACCCAATCATCCCGGGTCCACATCTCCTTAGAGATGTTTGCTTAAGATGTCAAAGCATAAGTCTCCATGATCAAGATGACTTGAATACCGCAAGTCAAAGGAACATCGCACTTAAGCCACAGTAAGAACTTCATTGACATATCTATATATGCAGAGAACCATATGAAGTCTTACGGCTAGTCACTCCAATGAACTAGTTACCATAACTAGCATCCACGATTAACTCCGGACATCACTATGTCTCCAGCCAGTGAGAATCAGCTGCTTGGATACACCAAGGAGTATACCTCGTGCTAGTCTCGACAGAATTGATGGTGTCCAGATCCATCAATTCATCGACTAGGGATAATTCTGATACATCACAATTACACATGTAGAGATACTCACTAGTTGTGATCCAATCACAAATTCTCTCATGCTGTGAATCACATCGTGGACATTCAGTAAATGAGTTTAAAATCCAATCAAATACATGAAACATGTATACTCAAATAGTGAATCTTCATTTATCATATAAATGGTTCATACATAAGGCGATTGCCTTAGGACATCTCTCATATATTACTAACAGACTCCCACTTGGCCTAATGCCAATCGCTACGGTATCCTATACCATAAGCTCTAACATGACCCTCAAACTTACTTTGAGGTAATGCTTTAGTCAAAGGATCCGCTAAGTTCCTTTCAGTGGGAATTTTCTCGATTTGTATTTCGTTCCTACTGATGATCTCTCTGATAAGATGATAGCGGGCGGCACATGTTTGGATCATTGATGAGACCACATCAAGTTCATAGATGAACTTATTGATCCAAACCGCTTCCTTTGTCGCCTAAAGTCGCAACGATTCTCGCTTTAGTGGCGTGAATCCGCTATAGTGTCAAGCTTGGAACCTTTCCAACTTATTGCGCCTCCATTCCAGGTGAATACATACCCAGACAAAGACATGGAATCATCCTTGTCAGTCTGGAGCTGGCATCCGTATATCGACGTATCACCATGTACCCTTCTCCATATATTAGGAACACATCCTTAGTTCTTCTCAAGTACTTAAGGATCGTCTTAACAGCCACCCAATGATCCATTCCTGGATCAGACTGGTATCTGCTCGTGACACTCAGAGCATACGATACATTGGGCCTTGTACATAACATAGCATACATGATAGATCCTATTGCGGATGCATAGGGAATCTTACTCATGCAAATCCTCTCGTCTTCTGTGCGCAGACACATAGACTTCGAAAGGTGTACCCCATGCCTGATGGGTAAGAAACCTTTCTTGGATTCCGACATGCTAAACCTCTTTAGCACTCGGTTTATATATGTAGACTGCGAAAGACCAATCAACCGTTTCGATCTATCTCTATAGATCTTAATCCCGAGGATGTAGGTTGCTTCTCCCAGGTCTTTCATGGAGAATGTCTTGGATAACCAAACCTTCACTGACTGTAAGATTGAAACATCGTTTCCTATAAGTAGTATGTCATCGACATACAATACTAGGAATACGACTGCACTCCCACTAACCTTCTTATACACACAAGGTTCGTCTGGATTTTGTGAGAAATCAAACTTTTTGATTGTCTCATCAAAACGGATATTTCAGCTCCTGGATGCTTGCTTCAATCCATAAATGGACCGTCGCAATTTGCATACCTTGGTTTTATCAACCGATGTGAAACCCTCAGGCTGTATCATATACACGTCCTCGAGCAGGTTTCCATTAAGGAAAGCTGTTTTCACATCCATCTGCCATATCTCATAATCATAATGAGCCGCTATGGCCAGGAGCATCCAAATGGATTTAAGCATAGCTACAGGCGAATAGGTTTCGTCATAATCAACACCTTATTTTTGACGATATCCTTTCGCCACCAATCTAGCCTTATAGGTAATCACATTACCATCCATGTCGGTTTTCTTCTTGAAAACCCACTTGCACCCTATAGGCTTTATCCCTTCAGGTGGGTCAACCAAGTTCCAAACTTGGTTTTCATACATGGAATCCATTTCTGACTTCATGGCACCAAGCCACTTATCCCTTTCTGAACTTGTCAGCACTTCTTCATAACTGGTAGGCTCCTCATCATCAATGAGTAACATGTCGTTCGATTCGCTGTAGCGCCCGCCCTTATCTGCTCTCAGGGCGGCGCTACTTTAGTCTATATATATTTTTTTTATTAGCATACTACATATGGATCCGTTCAAGGTCTACATGCTTAAACAGGTTATCATAACTGAAACCTTCTTTGGCACATGCATCACCTATCTTATTCATCATTAGCATGACCACATATCTTATCTCATTTCATAACATGCATAACGAAAGGATTCGTTCATGAGTTCTAACATATCGAACCTCTTAAATAAAGGGATACTCATTAAACACAAGTCTTATAAGCGGAAGCAATGTCTTAAATTGTTCTTAGAGCATATAAATATAAGCAGATAGTGAAGGGTCTTCTTCCACCATGCCACTATCACACACGCACATGGCCCCTCCTGCCACTTCCTCTAGTGCAGACTTCCTTTATCTGCAGTATATGGACAACATAAACTATAAGCATATAGCTTAGTAAGATCCTTGCCTACTCACAAAAGCCACGATTTCATCAAACTATTAGAACATGAGCATGCTGGCATAGAAAATGACCTAAGCATTTCATAGCAACACTAATCAACAACATATCCAGGTAATAGTACAAAAAGAACTAAGCATGGCATAGAATTGTTCATAAGCAGGTTAAGCATAATTAATCTAAGCAGGGCATACTTTGAACATGAGCGTTATAACTGCATAAACTAAGCATGCATGAAAGAACGTAATCATAAGCATTTGGTTAACTTGAACATAAACATTTGTAATAACATAAACCCTAATCATGCAGAAGGAACATAGTCGCAAGTATTCTTAACCTTACCCTTAACCTTC
The DNA here is from genome assembly GCA_025175895.1 of Wurfbainia villosa. Taxonomy (NCBI): domain Eukaryota; kingdom Viridiplantae; phylum Streptophyta; class Magnoliopsida; order Zingiberales; family Zingiberaceae; genus Wurfbainia; species Wurfbainia villosa. The sequence goes on along the minus strand of CM045998.1, from coordinate 51,984,727 downwards.
ACCACATCATAAATTCTAAACTAGCATAAAGTACATAGTCACCACATACTTAGACTTAACTCTAAACATCATAACTTCATAACATCTAGCATGCATAAAGAACCTAGTTCGTAAGCATTCAGAGCATTTAACATAAGCATACACAATATCATAAAAGTCTTTTCTTTTCAAAACATATACTTATAAATACTTCAATATCATCATAACTTCATAACATCTAGCATGCATAAAGAACCTAGTTCGTAAGCATTCAGGGCATTTAACATAAGCATACACAATATCATAAAAGTCTTTTCTTTTCAAAACATATACTTATAAATACTTCAATATCATCATAACTTCATAACATCTAGCATGCATAAAGAACCTAGTTCGTAAGCATTCAGAGCATCTAACATAAGCATACACAATATCATAAAAGTCTTTTCTTTTCAAAACATATACTTATAAATACTTCAATATCATCATAACTTCATAACATCTAGCATGCATAAAGAACCTAGTTCGTAAGCATTCAGAGCATTTAACATAAGCATACACAATATCATAAAAGTCTTTTCTTTTCAAAACATATACTTATAAATACTTCAATATCATCATAACTTGTTTGGGGGCCCTGTGTTAAGTACCACATAATGCGCTGCTCCTAATAGGTCAGGGTAGCGAGCCACTCCCTACTAGAGCAAGACCTCTTACGTCTTACCAGGGCAAGACCTCTTACGCCTTCTTGTGTCCCTATGGATTTGATTAACGACCACCGACTCGGGTACTTAACCTCTTGCAAAGTAAAATACTTAATTCTTTCCTTTTTATTGTCATAATATAAAGAATGCTCTTGATCCCCAACACAAAAAGGGAAGCATCTTGATTTTATCTTGTCATAAAGAGAGCTCTTGATCCCTACTTGAAAGGGAAGCATCTCCATCTTATCATATCATAAGGAGAGCTCTTGATCCCTACTTGAAAGGGAAGCATCTCCATCTTATCTTGTCATAAGGAGAGCTCTTGATCCCTACTTGAAAGGGAAGCATCTCCATCTTATCTTATCATAAGGACACTTGCATTCATAACGTAAGAGTACCCTAAAGGGGTCCTAAAGCATAAACGTGTTCATCACATAAGCATGTTTCATTGCATCGTAAACATGAAGCATATTTCCTAAGCATATTCATGACATATTAAATCACAAAACATGTTCTTCACCTAGGCAAATCACAATATTCATGGCACATTACATCATAAACATGTAGCACATTTCCTAGGCATATTCATGGCATATTGAATCATAAAACATGTTCATCACATGGCCTAGTTTCATGGCATACTAATTCATAAACTTGAAGTATATTCCCTAAACATATACATGGCATATTAATTCACATAACATGTTCATCACCTAAGCATATTTCATGGCACATTACATCATAACATGAAGCTTATTTCCTAGGCCTATTCAAGGCATATTAAATCATCAAACATGTTCATCACATAGCCTAATTTCATGTTGCATTGAATCATAACATATTCATCACACAAGCATAGTTCATGTCATATTAAAAAAAAAACATACCCATAGCACAACTACATATAGGGGTGTTTTCATGAAACCCTAACCCTAAAATCATTGGTTGGCCGAATCTTGTAAGGGGCTCAAGCTTAGGTTTTGTCCCCTAAAATTCATTCATAAAGCATTATAACCTAGCATAGCCTCATTAGGGATATTTTCATGCAACCCTAACCCTAGTTACCTAGGGTGGCCGAAACCTATAAGGGCTCAACTAGGGTTCTTGTCACCTAATATTCATTCATGAGCACTACACCCTAGCATAGCATCTTTAGGGATATTTTCATGCAACCCTAACCCTAGTTACCTAGGGTGGCCGAAACCTATAAGGGCTCAACTAGGGTTCTTGTCACCTAACCTTCATTCATGAGCATTATAACCTAGCATAGCACCATTAGGGATATTTTCATGCAACCCTAACCCTAGTTACCTAGGGTGGCCGAAACCTATAAGGGCTCAACTAGGGTTCTTGTCACCTAACCTTCATTCATGAGCATTATAACCTAGCATAGCATCATTAGGGATATTTTCATGCAACCCTAACCCTAGTTACCTAGGGTGGCCGAAACCTATAAGGGCATCATCTTGGATGGTGGTTACTTAAAGGTCTTACTTGAAACATACCATCTAAGAACATAACTTTAGAATCAAGTTCATGCAACCCTAACCCTAAAATCTTGGGGTTGGCCAAACCATATAGGGTCATCCCCTTTGGACTTTGGACTCCTAAAGGTATCTACTTGAAACATACCACCCATACAAACCTCCCTTAGTAGCATTTTCATGAATCCTAGCCCACCAACTTAGTTGGCCGAAACTTATAAGGCTACAATTTCATATTTCTTTCAAGCAACCTAACCTATCAAACTAATACACTGCAGGTGAGGGGAAAACTTACTTCCTTCGCTTTGCTTGAGGAGATGACCTAATGGAAGTCACCTAGCTCTCTCCTAGCTTGCAAGGGGCTCTCGGCCAAAGGAAGAAGAAGAAGGGCTTAGGTTTCGGTGAGAATGAAGAGAAGAGGAAGAAGGAAAGAAGAAGTGGCCAAGTGGAACTTCTCTCTTCTTTATAAAGGGGAGGAAGAGAAGTTTCTCTTCTCTTTGTCAAGCCTCTTCATTTACCCTCCTCCCATTTATCTATAGGTTCCCCTTTTCCTCTAATGATATGATTCTATTGGGCTCATGGTTAGTGGGTGCATCTATAAGGCTTGGCTATCTCTAGAGGTGGGGGGTTCAATTCCTAGGCTTTGCATCTCTTTTTGGCTTATTTTCTTTTATTTCTCCAAAAGGCCTACATAAAGCCTATCATCATAAAGCCAAAAATTCTCGTAAAATTGCTAGAATTTCACGGGCGTTACATTCACTTACGAGAAATCCATATCTCTCAGGAATATTGCGTGTTCTACCATATCTACGAAGATGTGGTGTTACAATAGGTCCAGCCGATTGCTCATCACTATGAGTTGTCGGCTGTTGTGCTTCACCAGGTATCTTATCAATGTCTATTTGAGTCTCTCGAGCCTCCTCAAGCTCGACGACACTCCCACTGTTTTCTTGCAAGAGAAACTCTTTCTCTAGAAACACAGCATGCCTTGAAACAAACACCTTTTGTTCCACAGGATGATAGAATTGGTAACCCCTTGTTTCCTTAGGGTATCCAATAAATAAACATTTATCAGACTTAGCATCCAATTTGTCTGATACAGTCCGCTTCACAAAAGCAGGACAACCCCATATCTTCAAGTAAGATACATGAGGTTTCTTACTATTCCATATCTTATATGGAGTAGTTAAGACTACCTTGGTAGGCATTCTGTTTAACAAGTAAACAGCTGTCTGAAGTGCATAGCCCCAAAAGGACTTGGGAAGAGTTGCATGATTCATCATTGACCTGACCATGTCCAACAAGGTCCGGTTACGCCTCTCAGATACACCATTATGCTGTGGTGTATAGGGCGGAGTCCATTGAGACAATATACCATTGTCTCTTAGATAATCAAGAAACTCTTGACTTAAGTATTCACCACCTCGATCCGATCGAAGTATTTTAATACTCTTGTCATGTTGTTTCTCTACTTCATTTCTGAATTCTTTGAACCTTTCAAAGGCTTCAGACTTGTGTTTCATCAAGAACACATACCCAAACCGTGAGTGATCATCGGTGAAGGTAATGAAGAAGCTATAGCCTCCTAATGCTCGAGTTGACATAGGTCCACATACATCAGTATGTATTAGACCTAGTAACTCTGCCACTCGTTCACTTTTTCCAGTAAAAGGTAACTTAGTCATCTTGCCTTTTAAGCATGATTCGCATGTATCGTATGAATCCAATTCAAATGATTCCAGAATTCCACATCGGTGTAATTCGGACATGCGTTTCTTGCTTACATGGACAAGACGACAATGCCACATGTAGAAGTCTATTTGATTATCCTTTCGAGCACGCTTGTTGCTCGCTTCGATATTGAAAATATCACTGGATACGTCCAACGTATAAACACCATTGCTTAAAGTTCCAGTCCCTTAAAGAACTCCATTCAAAGTTATGTAACAACAATTGTTACTAAAAGTCAAATGGTACCCATTTCTATTTAAACAAGAAATAGAAATGATGTTCTTTATTAACGAAGGAACATAAAAGCAATTGTCCAGTTCTAAGACAAGTCCTACAGGGAGTTCCAACAAATACGTTCCGATGGCGAGTGCAGCAACCGTTGCTCCATTCCCAACACGTAAATTTGACTCTCCTCGACGCAGTCTTCTATTCCTTAGCCCATGTATGTCATTACATATATGTGAGCCACACCCAAGATCCAATACCCCCAAGTGTCTAAAAATAGAATGACAATCAATAAAGAAGATTTCTGAAGAAGATGGGGCATCCGATGCCTTATCCTTCTTCACGGACTCTTGATAAACCTTGCAATTTCTTCGCCAATGACCCTCCTTGCCATAATGATGGCAAGTGCCCTTTAATTTAGTTACGCCTTTTAGCCTTTTCTTCTTCCCCTTACATTTGTTCCTTTGACTCCCTCTTAGAACCTTTCTTCGAGGAATCAACTAACAACACTGTCCCCTACTCATGCTTCTCAGAAGGCTCCACAGTCTTCAGCATGTTGAGCAGTACCACAGATGAACCTCCTTGCATCTCAGAGGTGAAGAGGAGCTTGGAGACTTCGAACCTTTCGAATCTCACTTGCTCATCAACCAACTCACAGAGATGAAGGACTACGATATGAGCATCCATATGCTCATGCTGCTTTCGTAGCTTGGGTTCCATCGCGGCTAGCATGATGCAACTCATTTGTTCAGAATCACTCACATGTTTCTGATAGGCCAACAATTGGTCCAAAGTTGGATCGTCACTAGGACGGGCGGGAAGAGGCGCTTCGAGGACATACACAAGCTTTTCACCTTGAGAACAATTCTCAAGTTTCTAAGCCAGTCCAAGAAGTTTGGCCCAATCAATTTATTTGAATCCAAAATGGAACGCAAATTCAAACACATCATGATCAATATATTAACTTAGAAATACAAAACGAGCATATATGAGAAAGATGATTTTAAAAATGCATCAATATACATTTATAAATCCCATTCATTTTTCGAATTTTAAAAACCCCAAAATCACTTCGGGATATCGTAGGTCCATCTCCGAATGGGCTGATATCCATCATAGTTATGAACAACCTTGGAGAGAGTCCAACAAGCCATTCATAACTACAACGGTAGGTATCATCTATACCGATTGCATATCACGTATATGCAACTATCACAATGTGCTATCAACTATTTGAATGTTCACACATACATCGGGTTGTTAACACATTAACAAGTATGCATCATATGCATAGCACCGAACTTCACCTCCCTTTACATCGACCTTGGATAGAGTCCAACAAGCCGATGCTCCAGGTTAAAGCCAACCCATTAATCGGGACATAGTTTTAATATGTTTAGAGCGCATTCAACCAATTAGCCCAGCTTGGAGAGAGTCCAACAACCAAAGCTAACGATTGACCTCTGACTCTTACCATATTAGTATTAAACTATTCCATGGTTTGAACATATTCAGGTTCGAGCCGGGCTTGGAGAGAGTCCAACAACCCAAACAAGAAACAGAACTCTGGTTCTAACCATATTAATGGAAGGTGTAGGCTTTAATATTGATTAAGGGTTTTTATGTCTTATCCTCTTTGCATGCAAATAACTATTATCTACATGGCATGACATACATGGCATACATCTACATGTCACGACATGCATGGCATAATGTTATGCATCTAATGCAATTACATGGCATACAATTATGTCATGTATATAATTTCCTTATATGTCATAACTATTTATGGAAATAAAATATGTTTAAGATTTGATTCTCCAAATCAAATCATAATTAAATTAGGAAACATATTTCCAAATCTAATCACATATTTTATTCATGGAATTATTTGATTAAGGAAAATCTATTTAGGAAACCAATTTCCTAAATCATTAAAACTACTTATGGAAATAAAATATTTTAAGATTTGATTTCCCAAATCAAATCATGATTAAATTAGGAAACAAATTTCCACAATCTAATCAAATATTTTATTTATGGAAAATATCAATTTCCATAAATACTTTCAACTTTCCAAAATTGAAAAATTTCCATAAATACTTCTAAATTTCCAAAATTTAGAAAATTTCCAGAAATACATTATGACTATCGCAAAACCATTTTTACGATTATGTCGAAACACAACCTGGGCTCTGATACCAATGTTGGGTTTCCGGCACCGCGGCGTGTGTGTGTTCGATCATGTTTCGTAAACATGAGCACAGCGGAAGTAATTAAAAATAATAAATCTATATTTATTGCAACACACGCATGCATATTACAACAAGTGTAGACATAACCGTAAATTAAAATTTGCAATAAAAGGAAATTTGACTACGTTATACCTTCCGTATGACGTGTAGCGGGAACGGCATCAACCGGAATGATCCTCGTAAGAATCGTCTCTATCCGTATCCACGCCGAGCTCCTCGGGATGACTTCGCTAAGCCACGAGCTTCGTCTTCGTACGGGTTACTAGCCTCGTGTTGAAGACGACGTGATCGAGAGATGATCACAATCCGAATCCAAATTCGGATCCAAAACCGAGTCCTCAAAACTCGATTCTCCGGAGAGGTATTCGTCAACCATTTGACGAATCCTTCGTCCTCCACCTCAAAGGATTACCGGATATCAAATCCCCGGTAAGTTAGCCGCTGTCGGAGCACTAACCGTCGTCCAAACGACGCTCCGACAACAAAGAAACAAGCTGTCCAGAAAAACTGGACAGCTTTTGGTGGAGGAATAGAGGCCGGCCAAAGGAGATGTGGAGCTCACCTTATCACCGAACCCACAAGAGATCACCGGAGGGTCGCCGGAGCATCGCCGGCTGAAGCTTGGATGCCGGCGGCAAGGAGGTGGCAGCAGCTCCATGAAGTTTGCGGCAACACCATGTTGGGCGGCAACAACTTTAGGGTTGGGCGCCGAAAACTCCAAGGAGGTGGGCGGCAACTATGTTGGGCGGCCAAAACTTGATTAGGGTTTTTGGGTTAGGGTTTAACCCCTATTTTATAAAGAACTAATTCTCTTAATGGTTATTGGATCATAACCATTAGGCCCGTTAACCCGCTCCATTAGGATAAGTTAAAATAAACCAAACCATGATGGTTTATTTTAAGTTAAAACGAACCGAACCAACTTTTGGTTCATTCGTTTAAAATAAACCAAACCATTTGGTTTATTCTCATCCATTGGATTAGAACCAAACCATTTTGGTCCATCCATTATGTCTTCATAAGACACGGCCCATCCACGCTTCCATTGAGACTGAAACAATTTCATGCTCGCTTTATGTTTGGTCCAACCAAACATAGTTTCTCTCGGTCTGAGAATCCCATTCTCAAGCTCGTTTTAAATCCTTTGGATTACACTCGTTGTGCGTGTGACCAAATAGGTTCTCGGTTTATGTTGGCCGTCTATAATTAACCATGAATTATAGAATGATCATGAGTGGCACCTAGTATTACATCATGATCCCCAATTAACCGAAAAGATCAACGGTTGATCCAGAACTATTTCTGAAACCCTTCAGTAGCTCGAATGAATCGTGCCCCATTCCCTTCACTCATCTTATACCCACTTGGTTCAGGACATGGTCTATTGTGTCAGTCCCCACTAGGCTGACTACGTCACACCTAGCCCAAGTATCATTTCCTCGTCCTACGGATTCTAGTTACTCCACATGTATCGAAGAGTACCTTACTGTAAACATGTAATGCTTTGGCCAAAGACTTTAGTAACAATCCGACGAGAAGCCATGGGTATACATCTCCTCGCAAGGAGTGGTGAATCCTTTATAGGCTATTCAAACACCTTCGATCACTTCAACTTATACCCAATCATCCCGGGTCCACATCTCCTTAGAGATGTTTGCTTAAGATGTCAAAGCATAAGTCTCCATGATCAAGATGACTTGAATACCGCAAGTCAAAGGAACATCGCACTTAAGCCACAGTAAGAACTTCATTGACATATCTATATATGCAGAGAACCATATGAAGTCTTACGGCTGGTCACTCCAATGAACTAGTTACTATAACTAGCATCCACGATTAACTCCGGACATCACTATGTCTCCAGTCAGTGAGAATCAGCTGCTTGGATACACCAAGGAGTATACCTCGTGCTAGTCTCGACAGAATTGATGGTGTCCAGATCCATCAATTCATCGACTAGGGATAATTCCGATACATCACAATTACACATGTAGAGATACTCACTAGTTGTGATCCAATCACAAATTCTCTCATGCTGTGAATCACATCGTGGACATTCAGTAAATGAGTTTAAGATCCAATCAAATACATGAAACATGTATATTCAAATAGTGAATCTTCATTTATCATATAAATGGTTCATACATAAGGCGATTGCCTTAGGACATCTCTCATATATTACTAACATCTAATACCCAATGACCTAGTGTGACCATCATGTTTTTTTTGTGCCAAACCCTTGGTCAAGGGATCTGCAATGTTAGCCTCTGTGGGTACCGATAATCTCTCGAATGATATGGAAGCGGTGTAGTATGTGTTTGGTTCGCTGGTGTGAGCGAGGTTCCTTAGCCTGCGCAATCGCTCCATTATTGTCACAATAGAGCTCTATAGGATCTGCTATGCTAGGAACCACCCCAAGCTCAGTAATGAACTTGCGGATCCAAACTGCCTCCTTAGCTGCCTCTGATGCAGCAATATACTCGGCCTCTGTTGTAGAATCAGCAACTATGTCCTGCTTCGAACTCTTCCAGCTTACAGTGCCACCATTCAAGCAAAACACAAACCCTCACTGTGATCTATAATCATCCTGGCCAGTTTGAAGCTTGCATCGCTGTAACCCTTTACAGCTAGCTCCTCATCGCCTCCAAATATCAAGAAATATTCTTTAGTCATTCTCAAGTACTTAAGAATATTCTGGACTGCTATCTAGTGATGCTCACCTAGATTTGACTGGTATTTACTCATCATGCTCAAAGCATACGAGACATCTGGACGAGTACATAGCATGGCGTACATGATAGATCCTATGACAGATGCATAAAGGATCTTATCCATGCGGTCTCTCTCCTCTCTAGAAGGGGGACTTTGAGTTTTCGAAAGACTCACACCTTGTGACATCGACCGAAGTACCTTCTTGGAATTTTGCATGGAAAACTGTAGTAATACCATGTCAATATATGTACTCTAACTTAGGCCAAGCAATCTCTTAAATCTATCTCTATAGATCTTGATGCCTAGAATACAGGCTGCTTCAACTAAAGCCTTCATTAAGAAGCACGTCCCCAGCCAAGTCTTCATAAACTGTAGCGAAGGGATGTCATTCCTAATGAGTAGTATGTCATCCACATATAATACAAGGAAGACAACTGTGTTTCCATTAACCCTCCTGTAGACACAGGGTTTATCTTCGTTTTTGATGAAATAAAACTATTTGATTGCATCATCGAATCGAAGATTCCAGCTCTGAGAAGCTTGCTTTAGGCCATAAATGGACCTTTGCAGCTTGCATACCTTCCCAGTATGCTGTGGATCCACAAAACCCTCAGGCTGTGTAATGTACACATCATCGAGCAAGTTTCCATTCAGAAATGCAGTTTTGACATCCATCTTCCAGATCTCATAATTGTGGTATGCTGCAATAGCAAGCATGATCCGAATGGACATAAACATCGCCACTGGAGAAAAGGTTTCATCATAGTCAATACCAAGAATTTGTTTGAAACCTGTAGCCACCAATCGGCTCTTATAGGTATGCGTAAGTCCATCCATGTCAGTCTTTCTCTTAAAGACCCACTTACACCCAATGGGTTTGACGCCTTCAGGTGGATCAACCAAAGTCTATACTTGGTTTGTGTAGATGGATTCCATCTCGGATCTCATGACCTCTAGCCATTTCTCAGAATCTGGGCTCATCACAGCTTCCTGATAGGGGGTAGGCTCATTCTCAATAAGCATAACATCATCATGGTCAAACAAGAGAAATGAGTATCTCTCAGGATGATGACGTACCCTATCAGACCTGCGAAGAGGTATGTCTACCTGAACAGATTGTTGTTCCACAACTCTTTATGCAACAATATCCTCATCCACAACACTTTGTGGTTCCTATTCAACCTTCATCAAGGCCTCAGTGATATGGTCTCTATCTTGAATTTCTTCAAGATCGAACGTACTCCCACTAATTTTTCAAGAAATAAAATCCCTTTCTAGAAATATCCAGTCTTTGCCACAAGCACTTTGTGTTAATTGGGAATGTAGAAGTAATATCCCTTCGTTTCCTTAGGATATCCAACAAAATAGCACTTATCAAATTTGGGTCCCAGTTTGTCTGAGACTTGACGTCGAACGTAAGCCTCACAACCCTAAATCCTCATGAAAGACATCTTGGGATTTTTCCATGTCCATATCGTATATGGTGTCTTTATCACAACCTTGGATGGTACACGGTTAAGTGTGAAGGCTGTTGTGTCTAGAGCATATCCCCAAAAGGATATAGGAAGATCTTTGTGACTCATCATAGATCATACCATATATAATAGGGTACGATTCCTCCTTTCGGATACACCATTCCACTGTGGTGTTCTAGGAGGAGTGAGTTGGGATAGAATCCCACACTCAGCCAAATAGTCACGAAACTCTTGGCTAAGGTATTCACCACCTCGATCTGATCAAAGTATCTTAATATTCTTGCCAAGCTAGTTTTGTATTTCATTCTTGAACTCTTTGAACTTTTCAAATGATTCCGACTTATGTGTCATCAGATACACATAACCATATCTACTGAAGTCATCAGTAAATGTAATGAAGTAGCTATAACCACCTCTAGCAGCAACAATGAAAGGGCCACACACATCACTGTGTATAAGTCCTAACAAGTCTATTGCCCTCTCGTTGTGTCCACTAAAGGGAGTCTTAGTCATCTTTCCTAAAAGGCAAGACTCGCATGTCTCATATGATTCAAAATCAAATGAGTCCATAAACCCATCCTTATGGAGTTGGGACAACTGACTCTCATTTATGTGACCTAAGCGACAATGCCAGAGATAGGTTTGGTTCAACTCATTTGACTTGAACCTTTTGGTACTTATGTTATAGATGGGGCTCTCTATGTCTAGAATGTAGAGTCCGTTCATTAGAGGTGCACTACAATACAACATATCATTTAAATAAACTGAACAACATTTGTTCTTTATTATAAATGAAAAGCCTTTCTTGTCTAAACAAGAAACTGAAATTATGTTCTTAGTTAAAGCAGGCACATAACAACATTCATCTAGTTCTAGTACAAGCCCAGAGGAAAGAGATAGAAAATAAGTTCCTACAGCAACAACAGCAACCCTTGCTCTATTGCCTACTCATAGGTCCACCTCGCCCTTCGTCAATGCCCTGCTTCGCAATGCCATCCTTCTCCGACTCAAGGACCCCGAGCCTAGTGAACTTACCAAGTCCTCAAGACTTACCACATGCCCTAAGCGCATGACTTCGCAATGAATTTCTCACCAAGCACCAAGTTCATGACTTCGCAATGCTTTAGACTTTTCCACACCAAGCTCCAAGCTTGGTTTTTCCATGCCAACTCCATGTTGGACTTTCCCACACCAAGCTCCATGCTTGGATTTTCCATGCCAACTCCATGTTGGACTTTCCCATGACAATCCCCTGTCATGAGTTTTGTCTATCATCAAAATACTATCAAAGTGCTACTCGAGTCAACCTGGGCCGATTGCACCAACTATCTCCCCCTTTTTGATGATTGACAAAACTACCATCTCAACTCTACCAATTCTCCCATATTGGCAATTCTCGTATCCCAATGAGAATTCCAACGAACCTTGATTGGTAACTTGGTAACTTCTCTCCATTTTTGACATTACATCAAAAAGGTCCTCAAGGGTTTCAATGTCTCATATCCCAATGAGATCTTACAATCTTCCCCTTGGTATGCCCTCAATCTTTCTAGTGATCCCATATCACTTAAGAGAGGTAACCCAATTTTCCTCCCATGAGGAAATACATATCCATCTTCCCATGATGGATACCTCACCCTAGAGGCTTGCTCCCCCTTGACTATTGCCCCAACAATGTCCTTGGAGAGTCCCTAATCCAATAGGAACATTTGACCAATCAAAATTAAGGCAAAGTTCAACAATGAACTCTCATCCACCTTAAAATTGATACTCTCCCTAAACACTTCTCCTAATCCATATCCAATGGATCTCCACCCTTTCTAATGCTCTCCCAAGTATGTCCTAGGGTTAGGAGTGGTTAGGAGACCTTATCCTAGCTGAACATGGGCCTAACCAACAAGGCGAAATCGGCCAGAATCTGAAATAAGTCATTTGCCACCCCATCATCGTCGCCACCATGGTAGTCGACTGATAACTGCATTTGCAGTTTTCAGCATTTCATAAATGGATTTCTGAAATCCATAAGTAAATATACATAAGTTTAAAATTCTTGAAATTTGGTATGTATATTACTTATCATAAACACTATGGGTAAAAAATATTTGAAAATTATTTTACCCACTAAATTAAAATATTGACACAAAGTCTAAAAGTTAAGAAAAACTTCAATAAAGAACCCTCTTTGTATCATCCCATTCAATGGTGATAGCTATCAAAAGCTAGGCTTCACCAAGGTTTTTTAAAATGTTTTCAAAATGTTTTTGAAACCTTTAATTCATTTTCCCTAAACATCTCACTTGTATCTAGATGTGTAAAACACATACAAGTCAATTAATCTAGTGAGATGTGGGTTTTTGTTTTTTAATGGTCTCATGCATATTTCTAGGCAATATTCTTTGATTCCCATCAAATTATGCCATGGTCCTTAATTCTATTTTATTTTATGCATGATGATGATTATGGCATAATTATGATATAGATAAAAGCATATGCCAAAAATCATGATGTCATGGCATGTGAATGACATTTTAGCATACATGACATATAAAGAAGAAGTCTAAACATGATCATGACATTTTTAGAGATAAAAAATGAAGATGATGTCATGACATGGCAAGGCAAATAAATTATGGCAAGTAAAATATACTAAGGTATAAAATACCTAAGTGTTAAATCCAAAATGCCATTTCTAGGAATTAACCGCATTTTGCCTTAATACCATCATTCCCCCTAGTGTTCCAAAAACTCAAAATGGCACACCAATACCTCTAAGACATAATTGTGTAAATTTAATCATTTTTCAACTTCTCAAAGCATACTTGCACATCCTAATGTGTCAACTCTACTATGGTTAGGTTAACTACCCATCCACTTAGGGTTGACACACCCTAACCCTTCTAGCTTGAATCGATCATGCTCCTAGGAACCCAATACCTATTGGAGCTCCTTGGGTTAACAAGGTATTCACTAGGGATAACTTCTCTAGATACCTTCCTAGTGACCCTTTTAGGCTTTGAAGTCATAGTCTTTTGGGTCTTTCCTAGGTCAACTCTAGGGGTAACTCCCCCTTTGACCTTCTTATTGGCTACATTTGATTTCTTTGAGGTCTTAGCCACTAAGCAAACACCATGGCTAGTCTTAGGGATAACTTCCCTATTAGCCTTGGTTTTCCTAGACCTAGAAATTGTTCCATAATCAAATCGAACATTATGATAAATCTTCTTGGGCTTAGGTTTGTGACCCAAACCTTTCTTGCCCTTAGACCGTTTTTGAACCCTAGGTCTTGACTTTTGGCCATTTGACCCTAGAATTGAATTTTCTATGATTCTAAGGGTCTTTTCCAAAGTCTTGACCTCAAGACTTGGTTTTCTAGTTCTAATTTTCCCAATTTTGAATTTTCATTAGATTTTTGGGAAATGTTCTTCCTCTTGGGCATGTGTCTACCGTTCTTAGGGTTAATGCCTAGATTATCTTCTATTCTCCTAATGGACTCCTTTGGTAAAATATTTCTAGAATTATGAGTCCTAGGTTTGTCCTTAGTTACATGAACATGCTTAGCACCTAAACAATAAATCTTATTATTTCTACTAGCATGCTTTTCATTAATAATGGCAAGATAACTAAAATAATTTTTAGCATGCTTTTTAACTTTAGAAATAGAAGGTGCATTATTTAAATTTACCTTAGGGTTAGCTTTGGAAGCTCCCCCTACATGAGATGCACCCTCTTGCCCTTTCTTCCTCCCCCTAGGGCATTGGCTTCGGTAGTGCCCCTTTTGATTGCACTTAAAGCACACAATGTGCTCTTTGCTTCTAGTTGTGCAGACTCCGTCATCCTTTGACTTTGGGTTGACTTTTGGTGCCGATGCCTTTTCCTTAGCCAATTTAGGGCATTTTCTCTTGTAATTCCCTTTCTCCCTACACTCAAAGCATATTATGTGATTTTTATTTAAAATAATAACACTTGAGTTACCTTGGGAGGTGGAGGATTCTTCTTGATCACATCTTCAGGAGGTAGATGCTTCATTTTGACTTTGCTCCGGAATAGGAACTCTTTCCTCCCCCTCAATGCTAGAGGTGGAGGTCTCCACCAAATCATCAACATCTTCAAATGTGATGGGTGCTTCTTCCTCAGCATTCTCCTCTACTTGTGCCGGTTGGGAATTTTCTTGGAATTTCATAATCTTATTCCAAAGCTCCCTTGCATCCCTATAGTCACCCAATCTAGACCAAATATTGTTAGGTAACAATTCACTAAAAAATTTGATTACCTCAAGATTTGTCTTGAAATCCTTGATTTGGTCTTGGGTCCACCTTGACTTCTCAATTGGCTTGTTGTCTTTGTCCCTAGGCATCTTAAAACCATTTTCTACAATAATCATAAAATCAAAGTCGGTTTCGAGATATACCTCCATCTGTTACTTCCACCAAGCAAAATCTCCATTGAATTTCGATGGATGGATGTTATAGCCGGCCATCTTGTAGTGCTAGTGTCGGCGGTTAGTCCTTGACAAGAGCCTTGGCTCTGATACCACTTGTAGGGTCAATCGATGTGGTTGGTCGGCTAGAGGGGGGTGAATAGCCCTCTTCGTAAGATGATGGAATTCGATCGTTCTCGTTGTGTGCTAGTCTACAATTGTCATTAGCGCAGCGAAATACTAATAGAAACAATAATAAAACTAACAACAAATACAATCACATGCAAACACACACAATTTATGTGGTTCGGAACCGAATGGTCCCTACTCCACGGGCGAGCTCACCGAGCTCTAGTTATGCGCACAACACTAACTAAACTCCGTCTCGACTACACGTCGGAGGTGGAGAAACCTCGTAAAAGCTATTACAACAGTAATACTACAAGAAATACAAAAACACAAGAAATACAAGTAAAGAACGCTTTACAACTCTTTGCTTTGAACCCTTTCTTGTTGCTTGCTTTGGATGGCTCTTGAAGGACTAGAATGCAGTAGCAATTCCCCTCCAATCGATTCCTTAAAGTCTTGCCGAAATCCTCTCACTTGAGCTCCATTTATAACCTGCATCAAGCTATTTTCACGCCCAGCAGTCGACTCCCCCTGTAGTTGTTGTCTCACAACGGCCAGATCCACATTGGATAAGTTCCAACGGATCACCTACCAGTCGACTGGTGACCTAGTAGTCAACTACCCAGTCAGCTACGGAGCGTTCTGTGCTCACGACATTCCCATCAGTCGATTGTCATCCCTCGACAGTCGACTGGTGTCAATATCAGTCGACTGCCAATCCATGACAGTCGATTGCCAGCCACAAAACTATAGTCTAACACCAGTCGAACCCTAGTCGACTTGGATCAGTCGAACCGGCACCTATGCCAGTCGGCTGTTGTCGGGCAAAACCTCAAACACCAAGTTGTTTGAGCATCCGACCGTCGGGTAAACCCTAAAACATCAAGTTTGAGCCTCCGACACTCAGTCTTAGCCACTTTGCCAAGTCCACATTATCCCTCATGGAGTTCTCCACTGAAGCTCTCTTCCCTCGGCCTACGTCCCTCCGATGCGCCAAGCGCACAAATTCGCAACGCCATCCTTCTCGTCTCTTGCCCTCGAAGTATGCTTCCCTTGGGCCTCACTCCATTCGCTCCCCGTCCGACGGTCCCTCGGATGCACCAAGTGCATGGCTTCGCAATGCTATCCTTCGCCGAATCAAGGTCTCCGATCCTAGTGAACTTACCAAGTCCTCAAGACTTCCCACATGCACCAAGCACACGGCTTCGCAATGCATTTCTCACCAAGCACCAAGCGCACGGCTTCGCAATGCTTTGGACTTTTCCACACAAAGCTCCATGCTTGAATTTTCCTTGCCAACTCCATGTTGGACTTTCCCACACCAAGCTCCATGCTTGGATTTTCCATGCCAACTCAATGTTGGACTTTCCCATGACAATCCCATGTCATGAGTTTTGTCTATCATCAAAATACTATCAAAGTACCGCTCGAGTCAAACTCGAGTCAACCGGGGCCGATTGCACCAACATCAACGTCTAGATCGGAAGAGGTGGAAGAGTCCTCCACCTCTAGGATTGAAGGGGAGGAGAGACCATCCACTCCGGAGCATCAAGAAGAAGCTTCTACTTCCGATCAAGAAAAAGAGCAAGCCCAAACTCCCACAATTGACTTAGGTAACTCAAACGCATTAATTCAAAATAAAATTCACATTATATGTTTTGAGTGTAGGGAATATTGGCACTATAAAAGTAAGTGCTCAAAGAAAGTCAAGAAAAGTCAACCGACACCAAAATCTCGAGAAAAGGCCAAGGATGTCGACCCCCCAATCATTAAGAGCAAGGAGAACGTGGTGTGCTTCAAGTGCCACCAAAGAGGGCATTACAGGAGTCAATGCCCTAGGGGGAAGAAGAAGACTCAAGAGGGAGCATCACATATAGGGGGAGCTAAGGCAAACCCCAAGGTAACATTTAAGTATGCTTCTACTTCAATTAATAGTCAAAAGCATGCTAGAAGTAATCTTGATATTTATCATAAAAAAGCATGCTATAAATAGTAAACTTTATTGCTTAGGTGCAAAGTCTTATCATTTTAGGAATAAGGAGAAACTTGGGACTAATGTTCCTAAAACAATTTTACCTAAGGCAAGTATTAGGAAAATAGAAGACTATCTAGGTTTTAATCCAAAAAATTCTAAACATATGCCTAGGAAGGGTAAAAATGATCAAATAAATAATGGGCCCACCAAATTAGAGAAATTAGAGTTAGAAAATTAAGTCTTGAGGTCAAGGCTTGAGAAAATGGAAAAGACCCTTGAAAATATGCAACATCAAATTAAAGGGTCAAATTGCCATAATCTAGGGTCTAGGAGCCAAAGTCAAAGGCCTAGGAAACAAGAACCCTCTAGGGGCAAGAAAGGTTTGGGTCACAAACCTAAGCCCAAGAAGACTTATCATAATGTTCCATTGGATTATGGAACTAAATCTAGGTCTAGGAAGGTCATGGTTACTAGGGAAGTCATCCCTAAGGGTAACCAAGGTGTGTGTTTAGTGGCTAGGGTTTCAAAGAAACTTAGGGAGGCCACTAAGAAGGTTACATGGGGAGTCACTCCTAGAGCTAACCTAGGAAAGACCATAATGACCAAGGCTACCAAGCCTAGGAGGGTCATTATGAGGGTATCTAGGGAGGTCATCCCTAAGGAATACCTTGTACATCCATGGAGCTCAAATAGGTTTTGGGTTCCTAGGAGCGTGATCGACTCATGCTAAATAAGTTAGGTTGTGCAACTCTAAATAGATGGGTAGTTAACCTAACCATGATAAAGGTGACACTTTAGGTCATTTTCAAGGTTATGGGTACCTTGGAAATGTGTTTTGATCATAATCCTAAAGTCTTTTAGGATGTGCCAATATATTTTTTAATATTATAAAAAATTAATCAAATTGACACAAATTAGGTTTAGAAGTCATAGTGTGCCATTTTGGATTTTTGGCACACTTTGGAGAAAAGTGATAATATGGCAAAATAGATTCAACCTTAACAAATGCCAATTAATATTAAATTTAGGTATTATATACCTTAATATATTTTATTTACCATGATTGATTTGCCATATACCATGTCATGATATTATATCTATTTTTATCATTTATATGTCATGATCATGCTTAGGTTGTAGTCTTAATTTCATGTATGCTTAGGCTATATCATATGCCATGACATCATGATCATTGCCCATGCTTATTTATGTTATATATATTCCATGATCATTCATGCATTAATTAAAATTGATGTAAGGATAATTGGCATGACTTGAAGTCCCATGTATAAGGGAATCAAGTAGTATTGCCCTTGAAAATGCATGAAACCCTAGTTTAAGATGAACAAAACCCACATCTCACATCACATTGACATGTGTGTGTATTGATACACCCTAGACACATGTGAGATGCTAGAAAATGAGTTAAGTTCAAGGTGCATAGTTTTTTCATCTAGATGAACTTGAACTCAACTCATACCATGGATAAATCATGAGGAATGCTTGTGTATAAGTCATGTGCATTAAGCCCATAGACCATGGTTCAATATAAGATTTTAAAACTATTTCAAAATCATTTTGAAAAATCGTAGTGTAGTATATATTGTGATAGAAGTAACCATTAATGATGTTGATACAATGTGAGCTCAAAACAATGAAGTTTTCTCATTTTTGAACTTTGTATCAATGCCACTATTTTTTGAGTAAATTATTTTTCACATATTTTTTACTCATAATGTGTGTTATAAGTATTATATATATGAATTTTCGTGATTTTTTGATTTATATATAATTACTTATGATTTTTGAAAATTAAGATTCTGAAACTGAAATTCTGCATTGGCAAATATCAGTCAACTGCTACTTGATGGCAGTCGACTTATGCATAGTACAGTCGACTGATTACTGTCAGAGTTGACTGTCAATACTGATTTTGGATAAACAAGGATGTTTAGCCCATGTTTTAGCTATGTTAGGCTACCCTAACTGCTTCTAACCCTAGGATATGCTTTGGAAAGCATTGGAAAGGGTGAAAATTCATTGAATATGGATTAGGAGAGTTGTTTAGGGTGTGTATCAATTTTAAGGTGTGTGAGAGTTCAAGTTTGAACTTTTGACCTTAATCTTGATGGTTTAGTGTTTCTATAGGCTTAGGGACTCTCCAAGGACATTGTTGGTGTAATGGTCAAGGGGGAGCAAGCTTTTAGGGGGAGGTTATCCATCATGGGATGATGGATGTATTTATCCTCATGAGAGGAAGAATTGGGAAATTTTGAAAAAGTGAGGATTGCCTCACTTAAGTGATATGGAACTTATCACTAGGAAGAGTTAAGGCATCCTAGGAGTTTTGGACCAAGGGGGAGATTGTAAGATCTCATTGGGAAATGAGACATTAACCTCCTTAGAGAGAACCTTTTTGATGTATGTCAAAAAGGAGGAGAATTAACATGGGAGAATTTGGGATTACCAATTTGGGAGAATTGGTAAGGAGATTTGAGTTAGGTGGCCTAACTCAATGTTTTGTGTGTGGTTTTTGTCAAACATCAAAAAGGGGAAAATTGTTGGTGCAATCGGCCAAGGTCATGATTCACCATACTCGAGTTGGACTCTAGTAGTGTTTTGATGTTTGACAATGGTTTGGAGAGATTATTGATGCAATCGACCCGGGTCATGATTGACCGGACTCCAGTTAGACTCGAGTGGTATTTTGGATGTTTGACGATCGTTTGATGATTGATTGACTATATGGTTGACATGGGGTTGACCATATGATGGGAAAGTCCAATATAAGTTGGCATGGAAAGTCCAAGCATGGGTCATGGCAAGGGAAAGCCCAAGCTTGAGTCTTGGCAAATGGAAAGTCCAACATGGGTTGGCAAGGGAAGGCCAAGGGGTAATATTGGCAGCGTAAAGTCAAAGGGTGGAGTCTTGGCAGCATAAGTCCAATGGTTGCTGACGTAAAGTCCAAGGGGAAGTCTTGGAAGCGTAAGCCCAATGTGCCTTGGCGGTGTAGACCACATTAGCATGACAGTAACTAATGGAAGCACCTGAAGGCTAGCATATTGATGAACATGTCATGGATAACTTGGAGGGATCCGATAGGCATGAGGCTGACGGAGGTGGCTTGAAGGCTTAGGTCTAGGCTAAGGGTGGTCTAGCAAGTATGAGGGCATCATACTTGATGTTAAAACCTTATGGATGAGGTTATCAGTCGACTGATATTATAGGCAGTCGACTGATGTGAGTCGACTGGTGTTCGACTGTAGGAAATGTCCTAGCAGTCGACTATTGGCCTGAACAGTCGACTGATATGGTGATCAATCGACTGATGGTCGAGATTTCGGAGATAGAGAGTTTCCGGGTCGACTGTTAGGGTTTGGCAGTCGAGTGATGGCTCGATCAGTCGACTGATGAGCATGATCAGTCGATTGATGACTTATCCATTGGAACTTATCTAGTGTGGCTCGGGCTGTTGTGAGACAACGACTACAGGAGTAGTCAACTTATGGTCACGATCATTCAACTGCTAGGCGAAATCCAGCCCGAATGCAGGTTATAAAAGCAGCTCGTGGAGAAGGATTTGTCTAAGGTTTCTTGAGGCAATTTGGAGGGGATTTGCTGCTTCAATCTAGACCTTCAAGGCTATTCTCAAGCAACCAAAAGTAAGCAATCAAAGATCTCTTGTAAAGTGTTTTTCTTTACTTGTATTGTATTTCATACTTTTATTTTCTTTCATTTGTTGTATTACTTTGTGTATCATTTGTATGAGATTTCTCCGGCTCCTACTTATTGTCAAGAAGGAGTATTATTGTTTAGTGGTGTTGGTTGCATCACTAGAGCTCATTTGAGCTCAATCCGTAGAGTAGGAACCTTGAGATTGCCAACCACATTACATCCTTGTGTATTGGTGTTTGTCTTCATTTTTGTTATTTCTATTATATATATTCTGCTGTGCATAACAAGCTTTGTAGAGACAAACATGAATGAATTCCATCGACATACGAAAATGCTATTAACCTCCCCTCTAGCGAACATCATGGTCCCAACAACATACTCGTCTGAGAATGGAGCCTTACACTCTGATAAGTTGAATATGATAATCTCGCCATCCACTTCCATGGAGACTTTGTGCCCCTTCATGTCTATGCGTGCTCCTGCAGTGGCTAGAAAGGGTCTCCCTAAGATGATTGGGTTATGAGTGTTTGGTCATGTGTCCAATATAATGAAGTCTGTGAGTATCACAAAACTCTCTATTACAACAGGTATGTCCACCAGCATCTCAACTGGTTCCCTGACTGTGTCATCCGCCATACGAATAGTCAGGCCAGCCAGTTGTAACCCACTCAGTCCCATTTCCTTATAGATCGCATAGGGTATGACACTAACAGACAATCCTAAGTCACACAATGCCTCATTGACGCTCTCCCCATAGATCATGTAGGATAAGACAAAATCACCAAGG
Source organism: Wurfbainia villosa (assembly GCA_025175895.1). Taxonomy (NCBI): domain Eukaryota; kingdom Viridiplantae; phylum Streptophyta; class Magnoliopsida; order Zingiberales; family Zingiberaceae; genus Wurfbainia; species Wurfbainia villosa. Next base: position 51,963,179 of record CM045998.1, on the reverse strand, counting down.
TCCTCAAGATTGGGTGGAATCTTATATTCAATTTCTTCTTGATTTTGAAAAGATGAGATCATAGATGTGCACCACTTAGTGACTTTGCTTTTTCTGACCTACTACTTTATTGTATACTCCCTCTCCCTTAACCAAGTTTTTCTCGAATGGTAGGGGAGAGTTGTCCATGGGTTGTGATACGGTCTTTGCTATTTGGGTCATTGCATTTCACACATCTTAGAGTGGCTTGTGAGCCCATTGATAGAGGCCTTCAACTCCCTCATTGCCTCTTCGACTCTTTGATATTGTCATTGGAATTCTGTATTAGCCTTTGTTTGGATAGCAATGAAGCCTTCAATCATTGACTCAAGTCTAGATTTTGGTGGTTACTGCTGCCTGCTGCCCTACTGCCCATATCCTCCCTGTTGTTGGAAATTTCTCGAATTACTATTGTAGGAAAAGTTCGGGTGGTTCCTCAATCCGGGATTGTATGTGCTCGAATATGGGTTGTTGGGTCTCTGATTGTACTCACCCACTACATCAACATGCTCAACCCGCTCCTCCAAGCTACTCTGCCCTCTGCAGTAGTTCTCTTAAGAGGCTGCTACTCCATCACTAAAGGAGTTGACCGCATGTATAGAAGCAGGGGTAAGGGAGTCAAACCATCTCCTTAGTGCGTCCATCCTTGCTTCTAGATGATCAATGGAGTTAACGACATACCTACCGGCTGTCGGTGCTTGATGACCACTTTGGGAAGCCCATTGGTGTTGGTTCTGGGCCACCTCCTCGATCAACTCTTCTGCTTCCTCGATGATCTTGTTAATTAGCACTCCTCCTGTAGAAGAATTGAGGGAAACCTAGTGGCATATGTGATCCCATTATATAATATGAGAATCACTAGCCACCTCTCTATAGGAACTTTGATGAGCGCTAGAAGGGGGTCAATGGTGCGTTCTAATAGTTTGACAGAATTTGATCGTTCTTGCTACAAATGTTAGTGTACGCAGTGGAAATAATAATAGAAAAAACAAATACACACAACGAGCAATATAAGAGAATATACGTGGTTCGGAATCTTAGGGTTCCTACTCCATGGGGTGAGCTCAATGAGATATAGTGATGGACACACCACTAAACAATTACACTCCTTCTTGGAACAATTCGGAGGTGGAGAAACCTTGTACAAACGATTATAAAAGTAAGACAAGAATAAAACAAGAAAATACAAATAAATACAATTGAAATGTAAAGAACACTTTACAAATTAGGGCTTTGAATGCTTTACTTGTTGGTTGCTTGTATAATCTTGAAGGACCCTGAAATGCGCCTGCACTTCGCTTTTAAATTGCATTTACAACCTCTTAAAGAACTGATAGTGAAATCCTCCATGAGATGCTCCTTTTATGCCTGCATCAGGATAATTCTACGCCTGACAGTTGACTGTAATAAGGCCCCAGTCGACTGCCAATAGTGTCGTTGTCTCACAATGACTCGATCCATGTTGGCATACAAGCCAACGGATACACTGATAGTTTCTTGTCATTCCCAACAGTCGACTACCAATGCCCGTAGTCGACTGCTCAGTCGCCTATCGAGTGTTCTGTGCTAACAAACATCACTAGTAGTCGAATGCCAGTCAACTCTCGGTCAGTCGACTAGTCATAATCCTAGTTGACTGCTCAGAGTCAACTTGGTTGCCAAGTGTCAAAACACTTGACCAATTGACTGGTTCATAACCCCAGTCGACTACTATACCTCAACCATTAGGCTTACCCCAAGTAAGAAGCCCTCATACTTGCTAGACCACCCTTAGCCTAGACCTAAACCTTCTAGCCATCTCTATCAGCCTCACGCCTATCGAATCCCTCCAAGTCATCCAAGACTTGTTCATCCATACGTTAGCCTTTAGGTGCTTCCATCGGCTATTGTCATGCTAATGTGGTCTACACTGCCAAGGCACATTTGAGCTTACGCTGCCAAGACTACCGCTTGGACTTTACGCTGCCAAACCATTGGACTTATGCTGCCAAGACTCTACCCTTTGACTTTACGCTATCAATATTAACCCTTGGACTTCCCTTGCCAACCCATGTTGAACTTTCCATTTGCCAAGACTCAAGCTTGGACCTTCCCTCGCCAAGTACTCAAGATTTGGACTTTACCATCATATAGTCAACCCTATGTCAACCATATAGTTAACTCATTGTCAAACAATGGTCAACTCATTATCAAACATCAAAACACAAATATCAAGATACTACTCGAGTCAAACTCGAGTCTGGTCAATTGTGACCTGGGTCGATTTCACCAACAATCTCCCCCTTTTTTATGTTTGACAAAAACCAAACCTTTGAGTTAGAATACTAACTCAATCCAATCCTCCCAATTTTTCAAATTGGGAATTCTCAAATTCTCTCCCTTTTTGACATACATCAAAAAGGCTCTCCCCAAGGGTGTCAAGTCTTATATACCAATGAGATCTTATAATCTCCCCCTTGGTCCAAAAACATCTAGGATACCTTCACTCTTCTTAGTGATAAGTTTTATATCACTAAAGAGAAGCAATCCACATTCTCTCCCAATTCTCAAAATTCTCCCTCTCATGAGGAAGAACACATCCATCATCCCATGATGGATAACTTCCCCCTATAGGCTTGTTCCCCCTTGACCATTGCACCAACAATGTCTTTGGAGAGTCCATAAGCCGATAGGAACACTAAACCATCAAAAGTAGGGTTAAAAGTTCAACCTTGAACTTTCACACACCTTAAAATTGATACACACCCTAAACACTTCTCATAATCCATATCCAATGGATTTTCACCCTTTATAATTCTTTCCAAAGCATATCCTAGGTTAGGAGAAATTAGGGTAGTCTAACACAGCTGAAATATGAGATAAACATCCTTGTTTATCCTAAATCAGCATTCGCAGTTGACTCTGTCAATAGACAGTCGACTGCCCTATGCATCAATCAACTACCCTCAAATGGTAGTCGACTGATATATGCAAAATGCAAAAATCAGAATCATAAATCAAAATTTAAAAATTCATAAGTAAAAATATGTATTTTGAAAAATCTTGAAAATTCATACGCACATTACTTATAACAAATACAATGGGTGAAAAATATTTGAAAAATAAATTACCCATTAAATATTTAGATTGATATAAAGTTCAAAACTATTGAAAAGTTTAAAGTTTTGACCCTATTTTATATCAACTCTATTAATGGTGATTGCTATCAAAAGATAGACTTCGCCAAGGTTTTCTAAAATGATTTTAAAATGATTTTAAAACCTTATATTGAACCATGGTCTATGGGCTTAATGCACATGACTTGTACATAAGTTTTCCTCATGATTCATCCATGGTATAAGATGAGTTTGTGTTCATCTAGATGCAAAAACTATGCACCTTGAACTTAACTCATTTTCTAGCATCTCACATGTGTCTAGGGTGTTTGAAAACACACATATATCAATTTGATGTGAGATGTGGATTTTGTTCATCATAATATAAGGTCTCATGCATTTTCCTAAGGCAAAACTACTTAATTCCCTTATACATGGGACTTCAAGTCATGTCAATTATCCTTAAATCAATTTTATTAACGCATGAATGATAATTATGGCATAAATAATAACATGAATAAACATGTGTCAATAATCATGATGTCATGGCATATGATTAAATCTAAATACACATGACCCAAAACTAAAACCTAAGCATTAATCGTGACATATTAAATGATAAAATGAAATATAATGTCATGACATGACATATGACAAAACAAGTCATGACAAATAAAATATGAAGGTATAGAGATACCTATGTTTTAGTATTAATTGTTATTTGTTATGATTAAGTCAATTATGTCATATTACTACTTATCTTTCAAGTGTGCCAAAAACCCAAAATGGCACACTATGACCTCTAAACCTAATTTGTGTCAATTTGATCAATTTATCAAAATTATAAAAAATATATTGTCACATCCTAAAACCATTTAGGATAAAAAATTCATACTTATTTTGAAAGTATCCCATTACCTTAGAAATGCCCTAAAGTGTCAACTTTTCTATGGTTGAGTTAATTACCCATCAAATCAAGGTTGACACATCCTAACCCATTTAGCGTGAATCGATCACACTCCTAGGGACTCAATACCTATTGAAACTCCATGGGTTTACTAGGTATTCCTTAGGGATGACTTCACTAGATACCCTCCTAATGACCCTTATAGGCTTAGAAGCCTTGGTCGTTGTGCTTTTGCCTAGGTTAATGATGTGAGCAAAACATATAGGGTTTTAGGAGTAGTTTTCACTCACATTTTGTTACATTTTATGTTAGTTTCATGCATATGTTACTCTATTTTGTACACATTTCCTATTTTCTGGTTCGGAGGTACGCTCTTTATACTTTTGGGTGCAGGTTAGTATTTCGGGAGAAAAAGGCACACTTTCAGAGGAAAAGACGGACAATTTGCAGCTAAATGCAGAGTGGGACACGGCTAGGGCATGTGCCTACACACGGCCGTGTCCAATGGGCGAGATCGACCAACTTAGGGCAGCACATGGCCTGGTCGTGTGGAAATACACGGTCGTATGGAGGCCTGCCAAATTTGCACGACTAGGGTTGTTTCGGATTTTGCAGTGGTCCAAGGTGATGTCTATATAAGGATGGCTCTGCCCAAACCCTAGAGGGGAGGCACGGTGGCTAGGATGGCACGCTGAAGCCCTAAAAAGCTTCGAGAACTCACAACGGGGAGGAGGAATGCCGCCGAAGGTTCACGCCTTGCACTTCAACATTGGAGAGAAGACCACGAAAGCATTGTAATCTATTGTTCCTACAATTTATTCCCTATGTATTCGAACATAAACATGCTTTGTGATTCTTCTTTCATATACATGGAGTAGTTCTTTCGATTATAAGATTAGGGAGTAGCTTGTGTGTACATTACAATGTTGGTTCATGTTAAATTCTGCCTTTGAGTTTAATTTGGAAATTGGTAGTTATTTTTTACTTTATCTATGCGTGTTTGGTTTTCTACCTACTGTTCTTAGATGATACGAGCGGTGACAACCCTCGTATCTAAGATTTAGGAGATTTGATACAAGGAACCTAGGGGAAAACCTGATCTCCTGTAACTGTGGGTAGAAGGATGCGATGGAATCGAACACGATTCATCGTAAGGATTGATTCGACATCCTCGTATCGTCTATCCTGTCCTTCTAGGCAAAGATAGCTCCGGGTAGATGCGGTGGCTCTTCGGGAGAGTATATGATGTCCATTCTACAAAACCATAGCTAAATGTCTAGACAACGCTAGTTGACAGCATTGTTTTGTAACACACAAGTGAAACTGAAGTCCTAGATTCACCTTTGAAGACCTCGGCACACTCCTTTCCTCCTCGGTGTGACACCGTAAAGAGTATAGTCCACCGACATCCCTTACCAGTCAAAACCCACTAGATTTTACTCCCGAACGATTACAACCACTTAACGTACCAATATTCGAATCCCAGTCTCTGTAGGATCGATAAATCTTTTATTACTTAACGACATCCATGCCCTTGTGGGCATTGAGCACGAGCGTACACTTTGAGTCCTCGACGACCTTCATCGCGAGATTTGAGGTCGCGATCGCGTGCATCAAGTTTTTATCGCCGTTGCCGGAGACTGATCGATTCATTATCGAATCAAACAGTGGTAAATTGGATTGGACTTAGGATTATATTTATTTACTTGCTTTATTTTCTCTCTAGTTTTCTTTATTTACTTTAGTTTTATATCTTCCATATTTAGATTTAGTTTTTGATTTTCTTTTATTTTTATTTTATTTAATCCTAGTAGTAGTTGTTTTTATTTCCTTTTTACATCTTAGATTTTATTATCTAGATTGTTTTATTTTCTGCTTTTAGAATTAGTTAGCACTCCTAATTTTGTGGATTGGTTCATCGTATGCTTAGACGCTTAGGATCGGAAGGTCTAATTCCGATCGACTTAAAAATTGAGCGAACCTTTCATCGTCGAAGAGTAGAGAAGCGAAGGATGGAGGATCAAGTTGCATCCGAAGTGAACATAGGTAGCTGACCTCTGTGGGACTATGTAGCTCCTAGCGCTAGAGGATTCAGGCCGAGTATAGCTGGACCATCTATTTCAGCAAATAACTTTGAGCTGAAGCCGACACTTATACATATGGTCTAGCATAGTCAATTCAGGCGAGCTGCGAGTGAAGACCCGAACCGACACCTTGAGGCATTTCTTGAAATCTGCTCGACAATGAAAATGAATGGAGTCCCTACAGATGCGATCCACCCGAGCCTATTCCCGTTATCACTGTGGGATAAGGCTAAGGCATGGCTTCACTCCTTACCTTCGGGGGGCATCACCACATGGGAGCAATGTGAGAAGCAATTTTTGAACAAATACTTCCCACCAAGAAAGACTGCTAAGATGCGCCATCTCATCACGAGCTTCTGCTAGAAGGCGGGGGAGTCCTTATTCGAAGCTTGGGATCACTACAAAGGGCTACTCTACCAATACCCCCACCACGGACTAGAGAGGTGGCTGGTGATCCACATCTTCTACAATGGGATCGCGTATGCCATGAAGATGTCCCTAGATTCTGCTGCAGAAGGAGGAATAATGAATAAGACCATAGAGGAAGACGAGGAGTTGATCGAAGAGGTGGCCCAGAACCACCATCAATGGGCTTCCGAACATTGTCAACCTACACCTAATGCGGGACGATACACTATCAACTCCATGGACCACCTTGCAGCAAGGATGGACGCACTCAGCAGACGGTTTGAATCTTTGAATCCTTCATCTGCATGCGCAGCCATTGACTTTAGAGAGGGAGCGGTAGCGTATCGAGAGGACCACTATGGAGGGTAGGGAACCTCAGAGGAGCAGATTGAGCATGTTGACGTAGTTGGGGACTATGACAAAAGGCCCTGTTGGTGCAATCGGCCCAGGTCATGATTGACCAGACTCAAGTTTGACTCGAGTGATGTTTTGATGTTTGATAAAATGAGTTGACATTGATGTCTATTAATATTTTGGGGAGATTGTTTGTACAATCGACCCGGGTTCTGATTAATCCGACTCGAGTTTGACTCAAGGTAGACTTTGATGGTTGACTAGGATTGACCATGGGATTATGGGAAAGTCCAAGCATGAGTCTTGGTAAGGTAAAGTCCAAGCATGGGTTTGGCATGGAATGTTCAACATGGGTTGGCAAGGGAAAGTCCAAGCTTGAGTCTTGGCATTTTAGAAGTCCAAGGGCTTTGATATTGGCGGCGTAAAGTCCAAGCAGGTGTCTTGGCAGCATAAGTCCAAAGGTTGGCAGCATAAAGTCTAAGCGGAGTCTTGGCGGTGTAAGTCCAATGTGCCTTGGCGGTGTATACACCGTTAGCATGACATAGTCGATGGAAGCACCTGAAGGCTAGCGCGATAGATGAATAAGTCATGGATGACTTGGAGGGTTTTGAGGGGCATGAGGCTGATGGAGGTGGCTAGAAGGGTTAGGTCTAGGCTAAGGGTGGTCTAGCAAGTATGGGGGCACCATACTTGGGTTAAAACCTCATGTTTGAGGTGTGCCCGTCAACTGGTTCCATATGGCAGTCGACTGGGGTAAGTCAACTAGGGTTTGACTTTGGGAATTGTCCTAGAAGTCGACTGCCATAGGTGGTCAGTCAACTGATTGGATGAGCAGTCGACTGATCTTGTGATCAGTCGACTGATGCTCGGATTTTGGGGCACAGAATGGAGTCTCACTCGAACACTGGGATGAGCAGTCGAGTGATGGCTTGAACAGTCGACTGATGCTCATGATCAGTCCACTGATATCCTAGTCATTGGATTTTTCAAGAGTGGATTACACCATTGTCTCACAGCAATAGTATGATCAGTCGACTGATGGTCCCGATCAGTTGACTGATCGGCTTTTTCCAGCACAGGTTGAAGATATAAAAGGAGCTCATGATGGAGGAAAAACCAACCGGTTCTTGAGGGCATTTGGGGCGATTTGTTGCTGCAAATCAGGGTTTCCAAGTTCTTTTCAAGCAACCAAGAGATCAAGCATTCAAAGAGCAATTATAAAGTAGTTTTCTTTACTTGCATTGTATTTCATTGTTGTAATTGCTTGTATCTATTTCTTATTGTTGTAAGAATAGTTTGTAAGAGGTTTCTCCGCCTCCTGCTTGTGTCGAGAAGGAGTATTTGTGGTTAGTGATTGCATTGGTATCGCTAGAGCTCTTTAGAGCTCGGTCCGTGGAGTAGGAATCATTTCGGTTCTGAACCATGTTAAATATTTGTGTATTGGTGTGTTTGATTGTGTCTATTTTGTTATTGCTTTTATTATCATTATTCCGCTGTGCTAACAAAATTTGTAGACTCAATCACGAACGAATTCGATCATAGGTACTAGCACGCGCTATTCACCCCCCTCTAGCTTTCCAACGATCCCCAACAAGTTGTATCAGAGCAAGGCCACTCTAAAAGGTTTAACAACTAAGGGAGCACGCTAGTGGGTGAAGATGGAGTTCCAAGACAAGCTTGGATGGGATATCAACACTCCAGCACCATATGATCGAGAAGATTTTTCGACTAGAGATCAAGAATGGAGACATTCTTGATGATGGACATAGAGGATTGGTTCATCCTCGTAGAAGGCTTTGAGCCTCCTAGGGATAAGAAGGGACAAGTCCTCAAGTTGAAGAAATGGACCCAAGAGCAACGATAAAAATTCAAAACCGAAGTTAAGGTAACAAAACTTTTAGAAGATTTGATACCTAATGATGTTTTGTCTAGGCTAGGTGAATATCTTGATGCCAAGGAGCTATGGGACAAATTGGCCAAGTTCAATGAGAAGCCCCACTTGGCACAAGTAAAAGAAGATAAGGAAGAGGATGAAGAGAGTTCATCATCCTCACGAGCAAGTGAATCGGAAGTTGAAGAGGAGTCAACTTCTGGATCAGTGGAAGAAGAAGTAGAAGAAACCTCAACTTCTTGGATTGAGGGGGAGGAAAGAATTTTCAGTCCGGAGCAACAAGAAGAAGCTTCGACATCCGGTCAAGATGAAGAAGCTTCAATTCCGGCACCTATCACCACCATAGGTAACTCAAGCATGTCAATTGTAAATAAAAATCATATAATATGCTTTGAGTGTAGGGAATTTGGACACTACAAGAGTAAGTGTCCGAAAAAAGTTAAGAAAGCTCCTCCGGCATCAAAAGTCAATGAAAAAGTCAAGGATGCCGGCGTCCCCACCAAGAAGAGCAAGGAGCACGTGGTGTGCTTCAAATGTCGTCAACCAGGACACTATAAGAGCCAATGTCCTAGAAGAATGGAGGGAGCTTCACAAGTAGGGGAAGTCTCTAAGACTAACCCTAAGGTATATTTTCATAATGCTCATTCTTTAAATTCTAAGCAAAAGCATGCTAAAATTAATTTAAATAATTTTTCTATTACTCATGAATCAAAGCATGCTAGAAATAATAATTATGGTTGTCTAGAAGCTAAACATGTTGGTTTTAGGACTAAGGAGAAATCTAGAAATGATAACTCTAGGCCTATTTCAAAGAAGGAGAAATTTGGGACTAATGTCCCTAGAAATGTCCTTCCTAAGAAAACGATTAAGAAAATCGAAAACTATTTAGGAATCAATCCTAATAAGGGGAGACATATGCCTAAAGAGAATGGTAATGCCCAAAAATCTAATCAAAAATCATTTGGGCAATTAGAGATAGAAAATCAAGCCTTGAGGTCAAGGCTTGAAAAATTGGAAAAGACTCTTGCAAATATGCAAAATCAATTTAAAGGGTCAAATTGTCAAACTCTAGGATCTAGAAGTCAACAAAAAGGGTAAAAGAGGCAAGAATCATCTTGGAGACAAGGTTTGGGTCACAAGCCTATGTCTAAGAGTGTAATGCCTACTTATCACAATGTTTCATTTGATTATGGAACTAAACCTAGATCTAAGAAAACTAAGGTCTCTAGGGAAATTATCCCTAAGGTCAACCATAATGTGTGCCTAGTGGCTAGGGTTTCTAAGAAACCTAAGAAAGCCACTAAGAAGATTAGTAGGGAGGCAATCCCTAAGACTAACCATGGCAAGACCATAATGACCAAGGCTAACAAGCCTAGAAGGGTCATTAGAAAGGTATCTAGGGAAGTCATCCCTAAGGAATACCTAATTAATCCAATGAGCTCAAATAGATTTTGGGTTCCAAGGAGCATGATTGACTCACGCTAAATGGATTAGGAGGATGTGCCAACTTTGATTGGATGAGTAGTTAACTCAACCATAGCAAAGTTGACATTTTAGGTTATTTTCAAGGTTATGGATACCTTGGAGATAGGTTTGATATTCTATCCTAAAAGATTTTAGGATGTGCCAATATATTTTTGGAATTATGAAAAATCAATAAAATTGGCACAATCTAGATTTAGAGGTCATAGTGTACCATTTCAGCTTTTGGCACACTTTAGGAATTAATGTATCGAGAGAAGTGTCTTAAGGTGTAGAAGTTACATCAAGAGTGATACTCAAGTGCCACACACCTTGATGTCTTGCACTTACCATGCTTCATGTGTTTCACCATGTGTTTGCAGGGAAGGAATGTCTAGGGTGGATTGCATCTCACAAAATAAGTCTTTTACATTGATTGTGTATTTCAACACTTAGAAAGGGTGAGATGTTAGGATTTTCAAATCATTGGATGCTAATGTTTGCTAAAATGAAATAAAATACCAAAATACATTAACTAATACATGAATATAAGCATAACATTAATATATTCAACATACAAGATTAAACATGAGAAAATGAAACAAGTTGGATAAATAAATCGAGATTTTCTGAAATTCAGATATGGAAATCAGATATCAGTCGACTGATACAGTCTATCAGTCGACTGTTACTTCTGTAGCATGATACGGTGAGTTCGACAGTCGAGTGTTGTTTCCAGGACTCGACTGATTTGTACATCAGTCGACTGATGGTACAGTTCATCAAGGCAGAAGGATCATCAGTCGAGTGGCTCGCTCAACAGTCGAGTGATGATCGCATCAGTCGATTGATAACTAATAACAGTCGACTGATGTTATTGTAGCACGATACAGAATGCTCAGCAGTCGAGTGCTGAGCTAATGCAGTCGACTGCCAATTCAGTAAAATCGCTCATAATCCGCCATCAATCGACTGATGTCGCACATCAGTTGACTGGCGTCGTGATTTTATAACGTCAAACCGCTAGGGTTCGGCGTCTTCACGCTCGATTATCTCATCTTCTTCCTCTTCTCTGATCGTCGCCTTTTTCTCCGACCAATTCTTTCGACCACGCCGGCCACCTATGCCCTAGGTTTGACAACCAACTCCTCCATTCATGTTTTTAGCATCTCACAACCCTAACCTGTTCCTCTCCGATGATTTTTTTTGCGATTAGGATTCCGACGAAACCTCTGCTCCATCGCTCTCTTCAGCAATGTCTGAGTACCTTCTTGTTAGTGAAAGCCTTAGAGTCAATCATGTGATGATTGTTGTATGGACTTTATTGTATCATATTCCTATTTATAAAGGCATGGTTATTATATTTACTTGTAATGGTGCCAAATACCTAAATATAATAATGTCCTTGAGTTGTAGGTTCTTATCTATATCAATCGATTGGTTGAATCGATAATGAGATGATATGGAGAACACTACTCTTAATCATTCCTAGTCAAGTATTAACATTCAGGGACAATGTTAATGCGTAGAGACTAGCATGTAGGTCAACATGATGACTTGATCTCACAAGTCATGGATATGAGATATCAAGTTGACACATGGGTATGCATTAGAGAATGTATACTGAATGACGCGCCATGAGAAAGTATCATGGATCGTTATATGAGTGTCATATACTTTCTCATGTGACTATTAGTATGACTATTAGTCCTTAGACCTAAAGTCACCATGGTTCCCTACATAAGGAGTTGCATACTTTGGCTTCGTCAAACGTCACCCGTAAATGGGTGGACTATAAAGGCGATTACTGGGTATATAACAAATTATGCAGAGGGATGTGAGTGATGTAGATGGGATCTATCCCTCCTATATGACGGGAGTGACATCGATATTCTTGATAGAGTGAGACCACGAAGTGCATGGCCATGCCCAAATGAGTCAATATGAGATATTGAGCTCATTTGATTAGAGTGAGTCTACTTGGAGTTCAAGATTTAGATTGTACCAAGGATGGCACGGTCTATGCCTCGATTGTTCAATCTAGATGTCAAGGATAGAGGGGCATTGTCACATATTGTGAGAGTCACAATTAGTAGTCACAAAGGTGATGTTGGAGCTCAACATTCTTGTAACTTGGGTAGCAATGATGTGTTGCTAGATACCGCTCATTGCTTATGTTCCTAAATCGGTTTAGGGACATTGCCAACTTTACAAGAACCTATAGGGTCACACACATAAGGAAAATTAGATGGAGATTAGGTTCATATGATGAACCATGAGGATTAGGTTCATTGCATGAACCAAATTGGATTAAGAGTAATCCAAATTAGACTAATTGAGTTAGACTCAAGTTGATTCAAGTGTTGAATGAGTCAAATTTAGATTTGATTCATCAAATAAATTTAAATTAATGAATAGAGATTCATTAAATTAAATTGACTTGAATCAAATGGTTGTATTTGATCAACCATGGGAGATAAGAGGTCAAGTTTGACTTGACTTGAGAGGGAAGATGAAAGGTCAAGTTTGACTTGACCAAATGCCATGTCATGATGATGACTTGGCATGGTCGGCAAATGATGATGTTCCACATCATCATGGACACATCATGGGGTGCCACCTCATGAGGGAGACCAAGAGCCATTGGCTCTTGGAGTTACATGCATGCATGTAACCCCCTTATAGTGGGTTATGGATGATGTGAAGTTAAGTTGTGTAACTTCATCTTCTTCCTCTTCTCTTCCCTCAAGCTCTCTCTTCCTCATCTAGCAATGAACGTCCAAGAGGTTCTAGCACACTCTAAGGTGTTTTTCTCTACCATTTGTCTGTGTGATTACTTGTAGAGGAGTGTACACTTGACACTCTCGAGTTCCGGCGAACCTTTTGGACGAGCGGGATTTGCGAAGGGCGTCACATCGAGGGTAACATCATTATCATGTAGATCTAAGGTAGATCTAGGGTTTTATACAAACACTTACATGTTTTAGTTTTAATACATCTTCGCACGGATCCGTGGCCGGACTTTTGGGGTTTCCCCAAGGCAAAAAGCGGTTTTTGCGGCTCGGAAAGTCCAACAGTGGTATCAGAGCCACATGCGAAGCATGTATGTGTTTCATTTTTTGTAATTTTTGTATTAGATATAAAAATTACAGATTTATATGTTTCTGTAAATTTCCTATTTTTATAGAATTTTTGAGTATTTTTCTCGAAGAATCGAAGCAACGAGTTTGGGACACTTGTAGGCTTCAACCGTCGAGAAAAACTCTTCGAAACGGTGAGTTCTCGCTTTAGGTTTTTGGGACAGCGACTTAAGTTGCTGTAAGATCATTGTAGGGACACTTGCAAAGTTTATTTTGCGAGTAGAGGCGCTTCCCCTATCCCCGAAAGGGGCCTTGTCCCGCGATCGCGCCCGGAAATCGCTTAGCGGGACCGTTACGGGGAGGTGACTCATAAAATTAAAAAAAAATAGAAACAATTATAGAAATTTTGTGTAAAAATACATAATTTAGAATTATTTATAATTCTGTGATTGTCATGGCTCAATAACCCCAATATGATTGGATGTGATGCGTTGTAATTCATAATATGACCTGCGTGTCATTTTGTGGTTGTGCGTGTTGTATAGTATATGCGACCTATGCGTCGTACCTCTTCTTTTGATATTCTAGTTGTAAATAGTTTTAGACTCGAATGTAACTCGAGTTTCATATTTGTAATGTACAAAATGGAGCGGTGGAAAGTCCACTTGAAGATGAGGTTACGAGAAGGGTGCCGATGACACATGGCAGTCAAAGGAAGTGCTTGGAGAAGCCGCTAGCCTTAGGTTGACCATCCGATCTTCTCATTGGCTTGAGAAGATCGTAGTAGGGTCATGACTACATCACATTTAATTATATATATATATATATATGTTGATATATATATATATATATATATATATATATATATATATGTTGGTGGAGTAGGCACCTAAGTCTTTTAACCTTAAGGTCTTTTTGATTCTCGATTAACTTGAATAGATTGATTAATTGATCTAGGGTATCATTTTTATGTTTGATGAACCTAACCCAGGTAAACCTGGAGTAGTCGTCAATTATGACTAAGCAATATTGACTTCTATTGAGTGACTTGCCTCCATGTGAATCGAATAGATCCATATGCAGGAGCTCAAGTACACTTGAGGTTCGTTCTTGGTTAGTTAACTTGTGTTGTGTCCTAGGTTGTTTTCCTTGTTGACAAGCATTATAGATTTTATTAACCAAATTGTTGAGGTTGGGTAAGCCTCTGACTAAGCCACTCTGACTCATCTTGTGGACGAGTCTTGGGTGCGAGTGACTGAGTCGTCGGTGCCACAACCATGATTCCTCTTCCTGTGTCATAAGACACTTAGTTGAGGAGTTGATTAAGTTAATTGTATAAATGTTATTTGTCCTAGTTCCTTTGAGTATTGTTTTAGCTGTTTCATTGTTTTAATTACACATTCATTTTATAAAAATACGACCTTATAGTTATTGTCATATAATTGGCTTACTCTAAGCAGGTTATATTCAAAATTCTCTACAAGTAATACATTTTTAATAACAAAATTCGAGTTAAGCTCGATATCACCTGATCCGATGATTTTGAGCTTGTCCTTATTCCCAAAGGCTACCGATCCTTGTCGTTTGAATCGAAGCTTTGTGAATTTGAGTTGATCCCTGGTCATGTGTCGGGAGCAACCGCTGTCCAACATCCATTGATCCTACACACAAGGTGGTTGGATTGGATGTTAGATTTTTTAAATTGGTTGTAAGTTGTTAAACCTAGGTCATCTCACCTGTGTCTATATGATCAAGCATGTTATACTTATGTATTTTTTTTTGTGAGATGATTTCCAATTAAGTTGATTTAGGTTCAAGTAATTTTATGTTAGATTTGAATTTAACCCTAGGCTTGTCAAGTTTACCTTTTCAAGATCATGGCTTCCAGGTCGTGGCGAGGCACAGGGGCCTTCTTTTATCGGATCATCGACCACTTCCTTAGACAAAGCCATGTTCAAGAAAATGATGACTTGACTCACCTAAGATTATTTCCTTGTCTAACTGGTTATTTTTGAAAAGAGGCTCCCCGAGGCTCAATCTTTTCGAAGAATTTTAGTTGGTTATGTTCTTGAAAAGAGGCTCCCCGAGGCTCAATCTCTTCGAAGAATTTTAGTTGGTTATGTTTTTGAAAAGAGGCTCCCCGAGGCTCAATCTTTTCGAAGTTGATTATGTTCATGTTCTAAGTGAGTTCACAGGTTTTAAAGTACAAACTTTCTAAGTTAAAGCATGCAATTTCTAAGTTAAAACATGCAATTTCTAAGTTAAAGCACAAACTTTCTAAGTTAAAGCATGCAATTTCTAAGTTAAAGCACAAACATGTTTTGTACTGGCTCCCCCTAGACCGTTGAATCGGTTCGGTCTATTCACATAGTGGATTTGGTCCTTGGGAACCCAGTACGGGTTGGATCCTAGAGTTGAAATCAAAAAGTTCTTAGGGACCCATGCTTGGACATGTTTCCTATGTCGACTTACAATCGACATATAAGACCTATTAGTCGTGTTTGAGTTAAACCCTAGTCCAACCTTGTTGTACACGGCCCTTTGAGATCCAAGTAGGAGGTCAAGTCCTTTGGATCCCGAAGTGAACATTTCCAACGTGTTCCTAAGATCTTCGACTTGACTTTTCAAGAGAGAGTTCTCAACTTCGAGCTTTTCAACTCGAGTTGAGTCCTTCTCTTGAACTCGACTAGTCGAAGAGGTTAGGGAGACCTCGTGTTTGAGGAGTTTAACCTCCTCAACAAGGGTCTCGACCTTGGACTCGGACTTACCTAACTTCCTAGAAAAAAACCTAACCGTATTATGTAAAGTATTAAATAAAGTTCGACATACTTTAAGGGTATATTTTGAACCGGATGCGTATCCATGGCTTGACTTGAAGGTAGCTTCGTAGTCCGAGTCATCCTCAGGTTCTGACTCAAGTTCAGGCTCGGTCTCCATGTCCGACTCAATTGATTTCGCCATGAAGACGTGGTCTTCGTCTTCTTCGGATGACGCTTCTTCCCATGTCGCGTTGAGGGCCTTCTTGTGCTTAGGTGCTTGGTGGTTGAGCTTGGGGCACTCGGACTTGATATGTCCAAACCTGTTGCACCAATAACACCTAATATTAGAACTTTTAGGCTTACCTTGGTTGGGTCGAGTCGTGGTTCGCTTTCGTCCCTTGGCTATCCTTCGAGCTAGGTTCATTAGTTCGGCAGTCAACTCTGGGTCAACTTCTTCTTCGGACTCGTCTTCCTCCTCGGTTGGTGGTGGCTTGCTTGCGATTTTCTTCTTCTTTGATCCTGCAAACAAGGCTATACTCCTCTCGGGCTCTGAGTTAGACTGCTCATGAAGTTCAAAATCCGAAAAGAGTTCATCTAACCTAATTTTAGAAAGGTCCTTGGAGACCTTATAGGCATCGACCATGGATGCCCATAAGGTAGTCCTCGGAAAAGAGTTTAGGACATACCTTATAAGGTCGCAGTTTTCGACCTTTTGCCCGATTGCGTGAAGGTTGTTGACGATGTCCTGGACTCGGGCATGAAGTTGTGTCGCGGACTTGTGTTCTTGCATTTTTAGGTTATATAGTTTATTGAAAAGAAGATCACGCTTACATACCTTGGCTTCGTTGGTCCCTTCGTGTAGCAACACTAGTTTTGTCCAAAGATCTTTTGCGCTTATGAAGGGGCCGACGCGATTTAGCTCCTCCTTGGATAGGCCGCATTGAAGGATTTGTGTTGCCTTAGCGTCGGCTTCGACTTGTTTTTTTGTTGCAATGGTCCATTGGTCATAATCCAAGGAGTCACCCACTTCATTAGTCCGAAGTGTGAAACCCGTTTGGATTATGATCCACATCTCGATTTGGGTTTTAAGAAAGCATTCCATCCGACCCTTCCAATAACGGAAGTCATCTCCGTTGTAAAATGGAGGTCGGATGGTGCTAAACCCTTCGAGATGGGCCATTAGAACAAAGAACACAAGGAGACGAAGGAAAAAAAGCTAGCAATGACAAAGACACACAAAAAGTACCAAGACTCGCGTCTTGGATTAGTAGTGCGGGAGTAAATTTAACAAAGCGAGATAAATCTGAAATAAACAGAAATAAAAGAAAAATAAATCTGTGAAAAATGGCTAGATTGGTGGTTTCACCAAATCTTAGCAACCCCCAGCTCTGATACCAATTGTTGGATCAATGCGGTTCGCTAGAGGGGGGGGTGAATAGCGATAAAAACTTTTTATTCGTTTCTTTCGTTAAAACTCGAGAGAAAATTAATTGCAGTGGAAATGTAAAGTAAATAGAGACAAATAGGTTTTACTTGGTTCGTAGCCTTCGGCTACTACTCCAAGGCCCTAATGGTCCTTGACCACGCACGGAGGGCAAATACTAAACGAACTCCCTCTCGATGGAGATAGGAGTTAAACAAATACAAAAGCTCAAGAAAGAGTCAAGGTAGAGGGACACTCCCCCTCTCCTTGATATGATTTAAAGGTCGAAATAAAAACAACTTATACAAATTTAAAGATTATACCGACGACTTCAAAGATTGGAGGTTGAAGCTCTAGTCGTTGTCTCGGCAGCGCTTCGTCGTAGGGATGTCGGAGAATCGGAGCGTATCGGAAGCACTTGGAAGCTTTTGAATTGATGAAAAACCCTAGGTTTGGCCCTCCTTTTATAGCCTTTAAGCCCCTCATCGAATGGGTCTTTAGCCAATCACAAATGGGCACAAAACCCCTTGAAAAATGGTGATAACTCTTGACTACTCGGTGATCGACTTGACCAGCGATCGATGGCCATCACTAGTCGACATCGGCAAAGATCGGTCGAATCCGACCTTCGATACCGATCGGCCGATTGACGCATGAGTCCTCCAAGCTGGCAGTCGACTGATGCTTGCTGCAAGTCAAGGTTAGCTCAACAAACACATAATTTCGACGGTCGCCGACCATCCGATCTCGACCTAGACCACCTATAGGATGTCTTTGGTCGGATCTACGCTTAAGATCATCTCTGTAAAGAGGATACGACCTCACTTACGCTCGCATACACGAGCTTACCTCGATACTTACTGTGTTGCTTTTGCTTCCGGCCTTCCACTCGATTCCTTCGGCTCCCTCCGAAGTCACTCGAGTGTCGGCCGACTACCGTGGCTTCCTCCGGGTGTCGCTAGCCTTCAGCTCCAGCTATAGCAATTTTCTACACACTCGATTCAGCTCGTGAGATAACGACATGAGCTTAACTTTGTATCGTTTGCTATAATCAAAACTCAGGTTCGACTTAGGTGCCTACTGCACCAACAATCTCCCCCTTTTTGATTTATGGCAAACCCACATACAAAGTTAAGAAAATAAATTAAGCAAAAAATGAGTAAGAGATATGCATGAATGTGTAGGAGTATAAAAACTCTTTCAAGTGCTCTCGAGGAATCCTCCCCCTTGACCGAGGGTGAGTACTTGAGAAAGAGTTTTAACTCTCCCCCTTGATGTTTGCTACTAAAAAAGAATTAAGTAACCGAAATTACTTAATATTGGCCATAGTGTTTAAAATAAGTTTTAAGTTAAGAAATCAAAAAATTGATTTCTTAACCTTGGCCTTTACTTCCGTTTTGTTAACAAGTTAACTTAAAGTTAAGTAGTTAACTAAATGTGTTTAAGTTAAGAACTCTTGTTTTGTTAAAGTTAAGTAAGCCTTAAAAAAAAATTGATCCCTTAACTTTGGCCTTTTCTCCCTTTGCCATATATCGAAAAGAGTGAGGTGTGGAATAAAATAAGTTTTAATTTTAAAGTCCAAGCATGTTCCACATTATTTTGAAAATAATATACAAAATAAGTTCATCTATAAAATGTTCGACATATTTGGCTTAATTTGTAAGTTCCTATTCTATTACGACATGCCCAATTTTCATCTTAATAGACTAATTTGGTTCATTTAGTAAATAGGTCCTGCCAAGTTAGACTTGATCTAACCATCGAGCCAAGTCATCCGCTGCACATGTTCAACGAAATGGTGTTCTACTTCTATATGTTTGGTCCTAGAGTGACATGACTTTTAGTAAAAATTAATTGAACTAATGTTATCTACTTTTAGTTCAATTAAAGTCTAACTAAATCTGGAGATGTGTTCATCCAAACAAGTCGAGTGACACACTCACCATTTCATTCGATCTGGGCCAACGGAGATAGCAACACAAGGTTGCTAATCAAAGTCTAGATTGAGCAACAACATTTACTAAACCACTCATTTTTCTTTAACAAGACTAATCATCAATCAGCTGTGATATAGAATAGGTACTTGCAAATTATATGTTCTTACTATTATTTCTTTAATTTTATGGAACTAGAATAGGACATACCTTAGATATCATGCACCTATAGATTTAAGAGCCAGTACATCTCACAACACATAGGACTAATGTGTTTGTGTACTTAGCCACGTAGATGGGCGTGAGATGTTAGGGCCTTACTCCTGGTTCCAAATGTAGAGCTAGTGCATCGCTATGAACCACGGAGTATAATCATACATACTAACCGACTCTGACCAGGACTGATTGATCTTCCATATCAATCAAGCCAAATATGAGTCGAACATTTTATAGATGAACTTATTTTCAGTATATTATTTTCAAAATAATGTGGAACATGCTTGGACTTTAAAATTAAAACTTGTTTTTATTCCAGACACACTCTCACTCTTTTCGATATATGGCAAAAGGGGGAGAAAAAGGCCAAAGTTAAGGAATCAATGGCCAAAGTTAAGGGATCAATATTTTTTTTAAGGCTTACTCAAACTTTAACACATTTAGTTAACTTGTTAACAGAAAATAATTTACTTAACTTTTAGTTAACTTGTTAACAAAAAGTAATTTACTTAACTTTAAGTTAACTTGTTAACAAAATGGAAGTAAAGGCCAAGGTTAAGAAATCATTTTTTTGATTTCTTAACATAA
Organism: Wurfbainia villosa; assembly: GCA_025175895.1. Classification (NCBI taxonomy): domain Eukaryota; kingdom Viridiplantae; phylum Streptophyta; class Magnoliopsida; order Zingiberales; family Zingiberaceae; genus Wurfbainia; species Wurfbainia villosa. The sequence continues at coordinate 51,942,961 of CM045998.1, read as the reverse complement.
AACTAATTTTAAACAATATGACCAATATTAAGTAATTTCAGTTACTTAATTCTTTTTTAGTAGCAAATATCAAGGGGGAGAGTTAAAACTCTTTCTCAAGTACTCACCCTCGGTCAAGGAGGAGGTTTCCTCAAGGGGGAGCATTTGAAAAAGAGTTTTTATACTCCTACACATTCATGTATATCTCATACTCTTTTTGCTTAATTTATTTTTCTTAACTTTGTATGTGGGTTTGCCATAAATCAAAAAGGGGGAGATTGTTGGTGCAGTAAGCACCTAAGTCGAACCTGAGTTTTGATTATAGCAAAAGATACAAAGTTAAGCTCATGTCATTATCTCACGAGCTGAATTGAGTGTGCAGTAAATTGCTATAGCTGGAGCTGAAGGCTAGTGACACCCGGAGGAAGCCGCGGTGGTCGGGCGACACTCGAGTGACTTCGTAGGGAGCCGAAGGAATCGAGTGGAAGGCCGGAAGCAAAAGCAACATGTAAGTATCGAGGTAAGCTCGTGTGTGAGAGCGTAAGTGAGGTCGTATCCTCGTTACGGGGATGATCTTAAGCGTAGATTCGACCAAATACTTCCTATAGATGGTCTAGGTCGAGATCAGACTGTCAACGACTGTCGAAATTATGTTTTTGTTGAGCTAACTTTGACTTGCAGCAAGCATCAGTCGATTGCCAGCTTGGAGGACTCATTGCCGCCAATCGATCGATCGGAGGTCGCGACTGATCGATGCTTCCATCGGGCCGATCGATGATGACCATCAGTCGACTGATGGTCAAAGGATCAGCCTCGAGGAGTCAAGGTTTATCACCAAATTTCAAGGGGAGTTGTGCTCAATTGTAATTGCCTAGGGTTCCTCTCGAAAAGGGACTCAAAGGCTATAAAAGGAGGGCCAAACCTAGGGTTTCATCATCAATTCTAAGTGCTCAAAAGCCTCCGCAACGCTGCGACTCTCCGACAACTCTACGACAACGAAGTGCTGCCAACAACCCTAGTTTAAGTCCTATCTTCGAGTTATTGGTATAATCTTATCTTGTCATTTCTTTTAATCTTGCAATTAGTTTGTTAATCAAGGCTTTCTATCATTGCATTTTCATTTTAATAGAAGAGAGGGTTTGTCTCTCTATCTTGTGCTTCGAAAGTTTTTTTTGTAATCGTAAACTCCTACCTCCAACGGGGAGGAGTGTTTTAGTGAATTGCCCTCCGTACACGGTCTAGGACCGTTAGGGCCTTGGAGTAGTAGGCGAAGGCTACGAACCAAGTAAAAAACTATTTGTCTCTTTTAGTTTTTATTTACATTTCCGCTGCGTACATTTGTCTTGAAACGAATTCGAAAGAAAAAGTTTTTTTTTCGCTATTCCCCCCCCCCCCCTCTAGCGAACCGCATCGATCCAACACTAGACTCATTTGATTTTGAATCATATGAGACATGCGAGTCTTGCCTTTTAGGTAAGATGACCAAGACTCCCTTTAGTTGACACAGCGAAAGAGCAACAGACTTGTTAGAACTTATACATAGTGGTGTATGTGGTCCTTTCAATGTTGCTGCTATAGGTGGTTACAAGTACTTTATTACATTTACTGATGACTTCAGTAGATATGGTTATGTGTATCTCATGACACATAAATCAGAATCCTTTGAAAAGTTCAAAGAATTCAAGAATGAAGTACAAAACCAGCTCGGCAAGAGTATAAAGATACTTCGATCAGATCGAGATGGTGAATACCTTAGCCATGAGTTTCGTGACTATCTAGCTGAGGGTGGGATTCTATCCCAACTCACTCCTCCTGGAACACCACAGTGAAATGGTGTATCCGAAAGGAGGAATCGTACCCTATTAGATATGGTACGATCTATGATGAGTCACACAGATCTTCCTATATCCTTTTGGGGATATGCTCTAGACACAACAGCCTTTACCCTTAACCGTGTACCATCCAAGGTTGTGATAAAGACACCATATACGATATGGACAGGGAGAAATCCCAAGATATCCTTCATGAGGATTTGGGGTTGTGAGGCTTACGTTCGACGTCAAGTCTCAGACAAACTGGGACCCAAATCCGATAGGTGTTATTTTGTTGGATATCCCAAGGATATAAAGGAATATTACTTCTACATTCCCAGTCAGCACAAAGTGTTTATGGCAAAGACTGGGGTTTTTCTAGAAAGGGATTTTGTTTCTAGAAAAGCTAGTGGGAGTTCGTTCGATCTTGAAGAAATTCAAGATAAGGACCATAGCACTGAGGCCTTGATGGAGGTTGAACAGGAACCACAAAGTGTTGTGGGTGATGAGGTTGTTGCACAAAGGGTTATGGAACAACCACCTGTTCAGGTAGACCTACCTCTTCGCAGATCTGATAGGGTACTTCGTCAGCCTGAGAGATACTCATTTCTCTTGTCTGACCATGATGACGTAATGCTCATTGAGAATGAGGCTACCTCCTATCAGGAAGCTGTGATGAGCCCAGATTCTGAGAAATGGCTAGAGGCCATGAGATCCGAGATGGAATCCATGTACACCAACCAAGTATGGACTTTGGTTAATCCACCTGAAGGGGTCAAACCCATTGGGTGTAAGTGGGTCTTTAGGAGAAAGATTGACATGGATGGACTTACGCATACCTATAAGGCCGATTGGTGGCTAAAGGTTTTAAGAAAATTCATGGTATTGACTATGATGAAACCTTTTCTCCAGTGGTGATGTTTAAGTCCATTTCGATCTTGCTTGCTTTTGCAGCATATCACAATTATGAGATCTGGCATATGGATGTCAAAACCGCATTTCTGAAAGGAAACTTACTCGAGGATGTATACATGACACAACCTGAGGGTTTTGAAGATCCACAGCATACTGGGAAAGTATGCAAGCTACAAAGGTCAATTTATGGGCTAAAGCAAGCTTCTCGGAGCTAGAATCTTCGATTCGATGATGCGATCAAACAATTTGATTTCATCAAGAATGAAGATGAACCCTGTGTCTATAAGAGGGTTAATGGGAACATAGTTGTCTTCCTTGTATTGTATGTGGATGACATACTACTCATTGGGAATGACATCCCTTCGCTACAGTCTATGAAGACTTGGCTGGAGATGTGCTTCTCAATGAAGGACTAAGGTGAAGCAGCCTGTATTCTAGGCATCAAGATCTATAGAGATAGATCTAAGAGATTGCTTGGCCTAAGTCAAAGTACATACAATGACACGGTATTACTACGGTTTGCCATGCAGAATTCCAAGAAGGGACTTCTGCCGATGTCACATGGTGTGAGTCTTTTGAAGACTCAAAGTCCCTCTTCTAGAGAGGAGAGAGACTGCATGGATAAGATCCCTTACACATCTGCTATAGGATCTATCATGTATGCCATGCTGTGTACTCGTCCTGATGTCTCATATGCTTTGAGCATGATGAGTAGGTACCAGTCAGATCCAGGTGAGCGTCACTGGATAGTAGTCAAGAATATTCTTAAGTACTTGAGAAGGACTAAAGAATATTTCTTGATATTTGGAGGCAATGAGGAGCTAGATGTAAAGGGTTACAGCGATGCCAACTTCCAAACTGACTAGGAAGATTATAGATCAGTGTCAGGGTTCGTGTTTTGCTTGAATGGTGGCGTTGTGAGCTGGAAGAGTTCCAAGCAGGACACAGTTGCTGATTCTACAACAAGAGGCCGAGTATATCGGCGCTTCCCTCTCATTCGAGAGATTATCGATAGAGGAGATTTGAAGATTTGCAGAGTACCCACAGAGGCTAACATCGCAGATCCCTTGACCAAGGCTTTGGCACAGAAAAAGCATGATGGTCACACTAGGTCATTGGGTATTAGATACTACGGTGATTAACACTAGTCCTAGTGGGAGATTGTTAGTGAAAGCCCTAGAAACAATCATGTGATGATTGTTGTATGCACTTTATTGTATCATATTCCTATTTATAAAGGCATGGTTATTATATTTACTTGTATTGGTGCCAAATAACTAAATATAATAATGTCCTTGAGTAGTAGGTTCTTATCTATATCAATCGATTGGTTGAATCGATAATGAGATGATATAGAGAACACTACTCTTAATCATTCCTAGTCAAGTATTAACATTCAGGGACAATGTTAATGCGTAGAGACTAGCATGTAGGTCAACATGATGACTTGATCTCACAAGTCATGGATATGAGATATCAAGTTGACACAATGGTATGCATTAGAGAATGTATACTGAATGACCCGCCATGAGAAAGTATCATGGATCGTTATATGAGTGTCATATACTTTCTCATGTGACTATTAGTATGACTATTAGTCCTTAGATCTGAAGTCTCCACGGTTCCCTACATAAGGAGTTGCATACTTTGGCTTCGTCAAACGTCACCCGTAAATGGGTGGACTATAAAGGCGATTACTGGGTATGTAACAAATTATATGGAGGGATGTGAGTGATGTAGATGGGATCTATCCCTCCTATATGACGGGAGTGACATCGATATTCTTGATAGAGTGAGACCACGAAGTGCATGGCCATGCCCAAATGAGTCAATATGAGATATTGAGCTCATTTGATTAGAGTGAGTCTACTTGGAGTTCAAGATTTAGATTGTACCGAGGATGACACGGTCTATGCCTCGATTGCTCAATCTAGATGTCAAGGATAGAGGGACATTGTCACATATTGTGAGAGTTACAATTAGTAGTCACAAAGGTGATGTTGGAGCTCAACATTCTTGTAACTTGGGTAGCAATGATGTGTTGCTAGATACCGCTCATTGCTTATGTTCCTAAATCAGTTTAGGGACATTGCCAACGTTACAAGAACCTATAGGGTCACTCACATAAGGGCAATTAGATGGAGATTAGGTTCATATGATGAACCATGAGGATTAGGTTCATGGGATGAACCAAATTGGATTAAGAGTAATCCAAATTAGACTAATTGAGTTAGATTCAAGTGTTGAATGAGTCTAATTTAGATTTGATTCATCAAATCAATTTAAATTAATAAATAGAGATTCATTAAATTAAATTGACTTGAATCAAATGGTTGGATTTGATCAACCATGGGAGATAAGAGGTCAAGTTTGACTAGCCTTGAGAGGGAAGATGAAAGGTCAAGTTTGACTTGACCAAATGCCATATCATGATGATGACTTGGCATGGTCGGCCAATGATGATGTTCCACATCATCATGGACACATCATGGGGTGCCACCTCATGAGGGAGACCAAGAGCCATTGGCTCTTGGAGTTACATGCATGCATTTAACCCCCTTATAGTGGGTTATGGACTTCATCATACTGGACATAGGGCCCAATCCCCAAAATCCCATCATTTTGGGAAGGCCTTTTCTGGCAACTACAGGGTCGTGCATAGACGTGAAAGCACACCAGATCTCCCTGGAGGTAGAAGGGGAGATCATCTTCTTTAACCTTTCTGAGCAAAGAGCCCCCTACCTCGATGGCTTCACATTTAGTAGAATGAAGCCGGAACCGCCAAATGAAGCTTCCAAGACAGATGAATGGAGGTTCACTGAACATCCAGAACCGAGTTGATAGTGAAGTGCGGTCAAGCTAAATGACCTTAAACGAAATGCTTCTTGGGAGCAACTCATGTTTAGTTTTAGATTTCCCTTTGATTGTATTGAATGCATTTGTTTGATTTTAGTTTTGATTTCCATCCCATTTAGAGTTAGGACTAGAAAAGAACCTAGTTAGGCAAAAATAAAACCCATATTAGCCTACATGACGAAATGTATGAGAAAATGCGAACCCTAATGAAAAACGGGGAGATAAATGGGGGCACACGGCCTGACCGTGTGTTTATCCACGGTTGTGCTTGACCGACCCGAGACGCACATGGCCATGTCGCACGAGGTTAAAAGGGGGTGAGATGTGTGTTGTCATCCCATTTGCGCTGTGTGCTTCGAATACTCTTGCCCTAGCCGTGTGATTTCATCTTCCCCACCATCTAGAAGAACTTTTAACTTCAAAGGAAGCCAAAAGAAGCAAGGAAGACAAGGACCGAGTTGACGGGAGAGCACGCTTATGACCCTTTTACGGCCAAAGCATTGCGCCTCCAAAACTCCATTTTTCGATACCTCCACCGCATCATGTCCAGTACTATATTTGGTCAAGGGGAGAGTGATGGTGTAGTTAGAGCTAGCGAGCTTCTTTTCCACTGGGATATGCTACAAGAAAGGAGTAGCATCGATGTAGGGTCCCACTTCATCAGACACTTAGTGAAGATGGGCAAAGCAGCACGAGGAAAGATTAATGTGGGAGGCCTACTTACCCATATTTGTCATAGGATGGGATACGATTACACTACATTAAAGAGTATAGAGGGGAGCCCTAGGATTGACCTAGGAGTGTGCATGGCCATGAAGATGATTGTGAGAGAAGGAGACTCCTTATGCTTTGTAAGGAAAAACCTGATGGCCCTTAGGCTCTCCGACATTGATCATATCACCATCACTACACGCACCAACTGGCGCTTGGACCTGATAGTAGAGTCCCCTCCACATGAGGGACCATCCACATCGGCGCCCATCTCTCCACCTTTATATGACTCTCCCTCCAGTCCACACATGCATAGGAGCCCACCTAGTCCATGCCGACATGAGTCTACACCTGCACCACCACATTTTTCCACCTTTGAGTAGGATGCAGGTACATCGGCATATGATTTCTCAGAGTTTCGATCGTGCCTCGACGACATATACACTGAGCAGCAAACGCAGAGGCAGTGATGGGAGGAGCAGAGCGCCTACCAGCGGTGGAGGTCCTGGGATTCTAGGAGCAATTCCAGTGGGCTGAGGAGTTCTACGACGAGGCCTGCATATACTTCCAGGAAGAGGTTGCTCGTCGCCAGGATGAGGCCGCCTACAGCAAGGAGATGCGCCAGCACATGTACACCCAATAGGTGCAGTGGGTAGGAAGGAGGAGCACCGAGCAGCCGCTGCATCCACCAGCTCCCAGATCGACCACATGAACATGTGGCATCAGCGGCTCAGCAACAGGTTCTCTCAGGATCCAAAGATGTCGAGGCTCCCAGACTATCCACCTCATCCACCATATTGTTGGATCGATGCGATTCGCTAGAGGGGGGGGTGAATAGCGAAGAACCTTTTTTTTTACGTTCGTTAAAACTCGAGAGATAATTAATTGCAGCGGAAATGTAGAGTAAAAAGAGACAATGAAGTTTTTACTTGGTTCGTAGCCTTCGGCTCCTACTCCAAGGCCCTAGTGGTCCTTGACCACGTACGGAGGGCAAAAGCACTAAAGGAACTCCTCCTCGTTGGAGGTAGTAGTTAATCGATACAAGAAGGGAAAAGCTTGAGGTAGAGGGACACTCTTGTTGGGTTTCCGGCACCGTGGCGTGTGTGTGTTCGATCATGTTTCGTAAACATGAGCACAGCGGAAGCAATTAAAAAATAATAAATCTATATTTATTACAACACACACAACACACGCATGCATATTACAACAAGTGTAGACAAAACCGTAAATTAAGATTTGCAATAAAAGGAAATTAAACTACGTTATACCTTTCGTATGACGTGTAGCGGGAACGGCATCAACTGGAACGATCCTTATAAGAATTGTCTCTATCCGTATCCACGCCGAGCTCCTCGGGATGACTTCGCTAAGTCACGAGCTTCGTCTTCGTACGGGTTACTAGCCTCGTGTTGAAGACGACGTGATCGAGAGATGATCACGATCCGAATCCAAATTCGGATCCTAAAACGAGTTCTCAAAAACTCGCTTCTTCGGAGAGGTATTCGTCAACCAATTGACGAATCCTTCGTCGTCCACCTCAGAGGATTACCGGAGATCAAATCCCCGGTAAGTTAGCCGCTGTCGGAGCACTAACCGTCGTCCAAACGACGCTCCGACAACAAAGAAACAAACTGTCCAGAAAAACTGGACAGCTTTTGGTGGAGGAATAGAGGCCGGCCAAGGAGAGATGGAAGCTCACCTTATCACCGAACCTAGAGGAGATCACCGGAGGGTCGCCGGAGGTTCACCGGCTGAAGCTTGGTCGCCGGCAACAAGTTGGAAGGCTGCACAAAAGCTGGGCGGCGGCAGCTTAGGGTTGGGCGCCGAATACTCCAACAAGGGGGTGGGCGGCAACTAGGTTGGGCGGCCAAAACTAGATTAGAGTTAGGGTTAGGGTTTAAGCCCTATTTTATAGAGAACTAATTCTCTTAATGATTAATGGATCATATCCATAAAGCCCGTTAACCCGCTCCATTAGGATAAGTTAAAATAAACCAAACCATGATGGTTTATTTTAAGTTAAAACGAACCGAACCAACTTTTGGTTCATTCGTTTAAAATAAACCAAACCCTTTGGTTTATTCTCATCCATTGGATTAGAACCAAATCATTTTGGTCCATCCATTATGTCTTCATAAGACACTGTCCATCCACGCTTCCATTGCGACTGAAACAATTTCATGCTCGCTTTATGTTTGGTCCAACCAAACATAGTTTCTCTCGGTCTGAGAATCCCATTCTCAAGCTCGTTTTAAATCCTTTGGATTACACTCGTTGTGCGTGTGACCAAATAGGTTCTCGGTTTATGTTGGCCGTCTATAATTAACCACTAATTATAGAACGATCATGAGTGGCACCTAGTAGTACATCATGATCCCCAATTAATCGAAAAGATCAACGGTTGATCCAGAACTATTTCTGAAACCCTTCAGTAGCTCGAATGAATCGTGCCCCATTCCCTTCACTCATCTTATACCCACTTGGTTCAGGACATGGTATATTGTGTCAGTCCCCACTAGGCTGACTACGTCACACCTAGCCCAAGTATCATTTCCTCGTCCTACGGATTCTAGTTACTCCACATGTATTGAAGAGTACTTTACTCTAAACATGTAATGCTTTGGCCAAAGACTTTAGTAACAATCCGACGAGAGGCCATGGGTATACATCTCCTCGCAAGGAGTGGTGAATCCTTTATAGGCTATTCAAACACCTTCGATCACGACTTATACCCAATCATCCGGGTCCACATCTCCTCGGAGATGTTTGCTTAAGATGTCAAAGCATAAGTCTCCATGATCAAGATGACTTGAATACCGCAAGTCAAAGGAACATCGCACTTAAGCCACAGTAAGAACTTCATTGACATATCTATATATGCAGAGAACCATATGAAGTCTTACTACCGGTCACTCCAATGAACTAGTTACCATAACTAGCATCCACGATTAACTCCGACATCACAATGTCTCCACCGGAGAATCACCGCTTGGATACACCAAGGAGTATACCTCGTGCTAGTCTCGACAGAATTGATGGTGTCCAAATCCATCAATTCATCGACTAGGGATAATTCCGATACATCACAATTACACATGTAGAGATACTCACTAGTTGTGATCCAATCAGAAATTCTCTCATGCTGTGAATCGTATCGTGGACATTCAGTAAATGAGTTTAAGATCCAATCAAATACATAAAACATGTATACTCAAATAGTGAATCTTCATTTATCATATAAATGGTTCATACATAAGGCGATTGCCTTAGGACATCTCTCATATATTACTAACAGACTCCCACTTGGCCTAATGCCAATCGCTACGGTATCCAATACCATAAGCTCGAACATGACCCTCAAACTTATTTTGAGGTAATGCCTTAGTCAAGGGATCCGCTATGTTCCTTTCAGTGGGAATTTTCTCGATTTGTATTTCGTTCCTACTTATGATCTCTCTGATAAGATGATAGCGGCGAAGCACATGTTTGGATCATTGATGAGACCACATCAAGTTCAAAGATGAACTTCTTGATCCAAACCGCTTCCTTTGCTGCTTCCAAAGCTGCAATGTATTCTGCCTTAGTGGCAGAATCCGCTATAGTGTCAAGCTTGGAACCTTTCCATCTTATTACGCCTCCATTCCCGGTGAATACATACTCAGACTGAGACATGGAATCATCCTTGTCTGTCTGGAGCTGGCATCCGTATACCCACGTATCACCATGTACCCTTCTCCATATATTAGGAACACATCCTTAGTTCTTCTCAAGTACTTAAGGATCGTCTTAACAGCCGCCCAATGATCCATTCCTGGATCGGATTGGTATCTGCTCGTGACACTCAGAGCGTACGATACATTGGGCCTTGTACATAACATAGCATACATGATAGATCCTATTGCGGATACATAGGGAATCTTACTCATGCAAATCCTCTCGTCTTCTGTTCGCGGACACATAGACTTCGAAAGGTGTTCCCCATGCCTGATGGGCAGATAACCTTTCTTGGATTCCGACATGCTAAACCTCTTTAGCACTCGGTTTATATATGTAGACTGCGAAAGACCAAGCAACCGTTTCGATCTATCTCTATAGATCTTAATCCCAAGGATGTAGGTTGCTTCTCCCAGGTCTTTCATGGAGAATATCTTGGATAACCAAACCTTAACTGACTGTAAGATTGACACATCGTTTCCTATAAGTAATATGTCATCGACATACAATACTAGGAACACGACTGCACTCCCACTAACCTTCTTGTACACACAAGGTTCGTCTGGATTTTGTGAGAAATCAAACCTTTTGATTTACTCATCAAAATGGATATTCCAGCTCCTGGATGCTTGCTTCAATCCATAAATGGATCGTCGCAATTTGCATACCTTGGTTTTATCAACCGATGTGAAACCCTCAGGCTGTATCATATACACGTCCTCGAGTAGGTTTCCATTAAGGAAAGCTGTTTTCACATCCATCTGCCATATCTCATAATCATAATGAGCCGCTATGGCCAGGAGCATCCGAATGGATTTAAGCATAGCTACAGGCGAATAGGTTTCGTCATAATCAACACCTTGCTTTTGACGATATCCTTTCGCCACCAATCTAGCCTTATAGGTAATCACATTACCATCCATGTCGGTTTTCTTCTTGAAAACCCACTTGCACCTTATAGGCTTTATGCCTTTAGGTAGGTCAACCAAGTTCCAAACTTGGTTTTCGTACATGGAATCCACTTCTGACTTCATGGCACCAAGCCACTTATCCCTTTTTGAACTTGTCAGCACTTCTTCATAACTGGTAGGCTCCTCATCATCAAAGAGTAACACGTCGTTCGATTCACTTACGAGAAATCCATATCTCTCAGGAATATTGCGTGTTCTACCAGATCTACGAAGATGTGGTGTTACAATAGGTCCAGCCGATTGCTCATCACTATGAGTTGTCGGCTGTTGTGCTTCACCAGGTATCTCATTAACGTCTATTTGAGTCTCTCGAGCCTCCTCAAGCTCGACGACACTCCCACTGTTTTCTTGCAAGAGAAACTCTTTCTCTAGAAACACAGCATGCCTTGAAACAAACACCTTTTGTTCCACAGGATGATAGAATTGGTAACCCCTTGTTTCCTTAGGGTATCCAACAAATAGACATTTATCAGACTTAGCATCCAATTTGTCTGATACAGTCCGCTTCACATAAGCAGGACAACCCCATATCTTCAAGTAAGATACATGAGGTTTCTTACCATTCCATATCTCATATGGAGTAGTTGAGACTACCTTGGTAGACATTCTGTTTAACAAGTAAACAGCTGTCTGAAGTGCATAACCCCAAAAGGACTTGGGAAGAGTCGCATGATTCATCATTGACCTGACCATGTCCAACAAGGTCCGGTTACGTCTCTCAGATACACCATTATGCTGTGGTGTATAGGGCGGAGTCCATTGAGACAATATGTCATTGTCTCTTAGATAATCAAGAAACTCTTGACTTAAGTATTCACCACCTCGATCCGATCGAAGTATTTTAATACTCTTATCATGTTGTTTCTCTACTTCATTTCTGAATTCTTTGAACCTTTCAAAGGCTTCAGACTTGTGTTTCATCAAGAATACATACCCAAACCGTGAGTGATCATCGGTGAAGGTAATGAAGTAGCTATAGCCTCCTAAAGGATGAGTTGACATAGGTCCACATACATCAGTATGTATTAGACCTAGTAACTCTCCCACTCGTTCACCTTTTCCCGTAAAAGGTAACTTAGTTATCTTGCCTTTTAAGCATGATTCGCATGTATCGTATGAATCCAATTCAAACGATTCCAGAATTCCACATCGGTGTAATTCGGACATGCGTTTCTTGCTTACATGGCCAAGACGACAATGCCACATGTAGGAGTCTATTTGATTATCCTTTCGAGCACTGTTGTTGCTCGCTTCGATATTGAAATCGTCACTGGATACGTCCAACGTATAAACACCATTGCTTAAAGTTCCAATCCCATAAAGAACTCCATTCAAAGTTATGTAACAACAATTGTTACTAAAAGTCAAATGGAACCCATTTCTATTTAGACAAGAAATAGAAATGATGTTCTTTATCTACAAAGGAACATAAAAGCAATTGTCCAGTTCTAAGACAAGTCCTACAGGGAGTTCCAACAAATACGTTCCGATGGCGAGTGCAGCAACCGTTGCTCCATTCCCAACACGTAAATTTGACTCTCCCTTGACGAGTCTTCTTCTATTCCTTAGCCCATGTATGTCATTACATATATGTGAGCCACACCCAGTATCAAATACCCAAGTGTCTGAGGAAATAGAATGACAATCAATAAAGAAGATTTCTGAAGAAGATGGGGCATCCAATGCCTTATCCTTCTTCATGGACTCAAGATAAATCTTGCACTTTCTTCGCAAATGGCTCTCCTTGCCATAATGATGGCAAGTTTCCTTTTGTGCTAGTTCTACCTTCTTAGCCCTTCTCTTCTTTCCCTTCTGTTGTTCCTTTGACTTCCTCTTAGAACCTTTCTTCGAGGAATCAACTAACAGCACCGTCCCCTGCTCATGCTTCTCAGAAGACTCCACAGTCTTCAGCATATTGAGCAGTACCACAGATGAACCTCCTAGCATCTCAGAGGTGAAGAGGAGCTTTGAGACTTCGAACCTTTCGAATCTCACTTGCTCATCAACCAACTCACAAAGATGAAGGACTACGATATGAGCATCCATATGCTCATGCTGCTTTCGTAGCTTGGGTTCCATTGCGGCTAGCATGATGCAACTCATTTGTTCAGAATCACTCACATGTTTCTGATAGGCCAACAATTGGTCCAGAGTTGCATCGTCACTAGGACGGGCGGGAAGAGGCGCTTCGAGGACATTTGCAGGCTTTTCACCTTGAGAACAATTCTCAAGTTTCTAAGCCAGTCCAAGAAGTTCGGCCCAGTGAATTTATTTGAATCCAAAATGGAATGCAAATTCAAACACATCATGATCAATATATTAACTTAGAAATACAAAACGAGCATATATGAGAAAGATGATTTTAAAATGCATCCACATACATTTACAAAATCCCATTCATTTTTCGAATTCAAAAACCCTTAAAATCACTTCGGGAGATCGTAGGTCCATCTCCGAATGGGCTGATATCCATCATAGATAAGAACAACCTTGGAGTGAGTCCAACAAGCCATTCTTAGCTATGATGGTGGGTATCAAGTATACCGATTACATATCATGTATATGTAACTATCACAATGTGCTATCAACTAATTGAATGTTTACACATACATTGGGTTGTTAACACATTAACAAGTATGCATCATATGCATAGCACCCAACTTCACCTCTCTTCACATCGACCTTGGAGTGAGTCCAACAAATCGATGCTCCAAGTTAAAGCCGACCCATTAATCGCGAAATAGTTTTAATATGGTTAGAGCGCATTCAACCAATTAGCCAGGCTTGGAGTGAGTCCAACAACCCAAACTAACGATTGACCTCTGACTCTTACCATATTAGAGGTAAACTATTCCAATGATTTGAACATGTTCAGGTTCGAGCCGGGCTTGGAGTGAGTCCAACAACCCAAACAAGAAACAGAACTCTGGTTCTAATCATATTAATGGAAGGTGTAGGCTTTAATATTGAGTTAGGGTTTTATGTCTCATCCTCTTTGCATGCAAATAACTATTATCTACATGGCATGGCATACATGGCATACATCTACATGTCACGACACGCATGGCATAAAGTTATGCATCTAATGCAATTACATGGCATACAATTATGTCATGTATATAATTTCCTTATATGTCATAACTATTTATGGAAATAAAATATGTTTAAGATTTGATTCTCCAAATCAAATCATAATTAAATTAGGAAACAAATTTCTAAATCTAATCACATATTTTATTCATGGAATTATTTGATTAAGGAAAATCTATTTAGGAAACCAATTTCCTAAATCATTAAAACTACTTATGGAAATAAAATATTTTAAGATTTGATTTCCCAAATCAAATCATGATTAAATTAGGAAACAAATTTTCAGAATCTAATCAAATATTTTATTTATGGAAAATATCAATTTCCATAAATACTTCCAACTTTCCAAAAGTGGAAGATTTCCATAAATACTTCTAGACTTTCCAAAATTGAAAAATTTCCATAAATACTTCTAAATTTTCAAAATTCAAAAAATTTTCAGAAATACATTATGACTATCGCAAAACCATTTTACGATTATGTCGAAACACAACCTGGGCTCTGATACCACTGTTGGGTTTCCGGCACCGCGGCGTGTGTGTGTTCGATCATGTTTCGTAAACATGAGCACAGCGGAAGCAATTAAAAAATAATAAATCTATATTTATTACAACACACACAACACACGCATGCATATTACAACAAGTGTAGACATAACCGTAAATTATGATTTGCAATAAAAGGAAATTAAACTACGTTATACCTTTCGTATGATGTGTAGCGGGAACGGCATCAACCGGAACGATCCTCGTAAGAATCGTCTCTATCCGTATCCACGCCGAGCTCCTCGGGATGACTTCGCTAAGTCACGAGCTTCGTCTTCGTACGGGTTACTAGCCTCGTGTTGAAGACGACGTGATCGAGAGATGATCACGATCCGAATCCAAATTCGGATCCTAAAACGAGTTCTCAAAAACTCGCTTCTCCAGAGAGGTATTCGTCAACCAATTGACGAATCCTTCGTCCTCCACCTCAGAGGATTACCGGAGATCAAATCCCCAGTAAGTTAGCTGCTGTCGGAGCACTAACCGTCGTCCAAACGATGCTCCGACAACAAAGAAACAAACTGTCCAGAAAAACTGGACAGCTTTTGGTGGAGGAATAGAGGCCGGCCAAGGAGAGATGGAAGCTCACCTTATCACCGAACCTAGAGGAGATCACCGGAGGGTCGCTGGAGGTTCACCGGCTGAAGCTTGGTCGCCGGCAACAAGTTGGAAGGCTGCACAAAAGCTGGGCGGCGGCAGCTTAGGGTTGGGCGCCGAATACTCCAACAAGGGGGTGGGCGGCAACTAGGTTGGGCGGCCAAAACTAGATTAGAGTTAGGGTTAGGGTTTAAGCCCTATTTTATAGAGAACTAATTCTCTTAATGGTTAATGGATCATATCCATAAAGCCCGTTAACCCGCTCCATTAGGATAAATTAAAATAAACCAAACCATGATGGTTTATTTTAAGTTAAAACGAACCGAACCAACTTTTGGTTCATTCGTTTAAAATAAACCAAACCCTTTGGTTTATTCTCATCCATTGGATTAGAACCAAACCATTTTGGTCCATCCATTATGTCTTCATAAGACACTGCCTATCCACGCTTCCATTGCGACTGAAACAATTTCATGCTCGCTTTATGTTTGGTCCAACCAAACATAGTTTCTCTCGGTCTGAGAATCTCATTCTCAAGCTCGTTTTAAATCCTTTGGATTACACTTGTTGTGCATGTGACCAAATAGGTTCTCGGTTTATGTTGGCCGTCTATAATTAACCATTAATTATAGAACGATCATGAGTGGCACCTAGTAGTACATCATGATCCCCAATTAACCGAAAAGATCAACGGTTGATCCAGAACTATTTCAAACCCTTCATTAACTCGAATGAATCGTGCCCCATTCCCTTCACTCATCTTATACCCACTTGGTTCAGGACATGGTCTATTGTGTCAGTCCCCACTAGGCTGACTACGTCACACCTAGCCCAAGTATCATTTCCTCGTCCTACGGATTATAGTTACTCCACATGTATCGAAGAGTACTTTACTCTAAACATGTAATGCTTTGGCCAAAGACTTTAGTAACAATCCGACGAGAGGCCATGGGTATACATCTCCTCGCAAGGAGTGGTGAATCCTTTATAGGCTATTCAAACACCTTCGATCACTTCGACTTATACCCAATCATCCCGGGTCCACATCTCCTCGGAGATGTTTGCTTAAGATGTCAAAGCATAAGTCTCCATGATCAAGATGACTTGAATACCGCAAGTCAAAGGAACATCGCACTTAAGCCATAGTAAGAACTTCATTGACATATCTATATATGCAGAGAACCATATGAAGTCTTACGGCTGGTCACTCCAATGAACTAGTTACCATAACTAGCATCCACGATTAACTCTGGACATCACAATGTCTCCAGCCAGTGAGAATCAGCTGCTTGGATACACCAAGGAGTATACCTCGTGCTAGTCTCGACAGAATTGATGGTGTCTAAATCCATCAATTCATCGACTAGGGATAATTCCGATACATCACAATTACACATGTAGAGATACTCACTAGTTGTGATCCAATCACAAATTCTCTCATGCTGTGAATCGTATCGTGGACATTCAGTAAATGAGTTTAAGATCAAATCAAATACATTAAACATGTATACTCAAATAGTGATTCTTCATTTATCATATAAATGGTTCATACATAAGGCGATTGCCTTAGGACATCTCTCATATATTACTAACAACTCTCCCTCTCCTCGTATACGATAAAAGCTCCTAAAAGAAATGAACTTAAATAAGAGCTAAAAAACCGACGTTACAATAGAAAAGAATTTAAGACCTAGACGTCGGAGAGAAAGAACTTCGTGGTCGAAAAGTTGTAGCTTGGCAGAGGCTTTTTGGATGCTTTAGAATGATGAAGAAACCCTAGGTTTGGCCCTCCTTTTATAGCCTTTGAGCCCCTTTTCGAGAGGAACCCTAGCCAATCACAATTGAGCACCAATCTCCTTGAAATGGGGTGATAAGCCATAACTCCTCGAATCTGATCATTGACCATCAGTCGACTGATGGCTATCATCAGTCGACTGATGGCAACATCAGTCGAGTGCTGACCTCCGGTAGTCGACTGATTGACGGCAGTCGAGTCCTCCAAGCTGGCAGTCGACTGATGCTTGCTGCAAGTCAAAGTTAGCTCAACAAAAACATAATTTCGACGGTCGTCGACCGTCCGATCTCGACCTAGACCATCTATAGGATGTCTTTGGTCGGATCTACACTTAAGATCATCCCCATAAAGAGGATACGACCTCACTTACGCTCGCACACACGAGCTTACCTCGACACTTACATGTTGCTTTTGCTTCCGGCCTTCCACTCGATTCCTTCGGCTCCCTCCGAAGTCACTCGAGTGTCGCCCGACCACCATGGCTTCCTCCGAGTGTCGCTAGCCTTCAGCTCCAGCTATATCAATCTTCTGCATACTCGATTCAGCTCGTGAGATAACGACATGAGCTTAACTTTATATCGTTTGCTATAATCAAAACTCAGGTTCGACTTAGGTGCCTACTGCACCAACAATCTCCCCCTTTTTGATTTATGGCAAACCCACATACAAAGTTAAGAAAAAACAAATTAAGTGCATTAAGTAAAATGAGCAAGAGATATGCATGAATGTGTAGGAGTAAAAACTCTTTTTCGTGTGCTCCCCCTTGAGGAATCCTCCCCCTTGACCGAGGGTGAGTACTTGAGAAAGGGTTTTAACTCTCCCCCTTGATATTTTCTACTAAAAAAGAATTAAGTGACCGAAATTACTTAATATTGGCCATAGTGTTTAAAATAAGATTTAAGTTAAGAAAAAATTGATTTCTTAACCTTGGCCTTTACTTCTATTTTGTTAACAAGTTAAGTAAATTACTTTTTGTTAACAAGTTAAGTAAGAGTTAAGTAAATTATTGTATTGTTAACGAAAACAAGTTAACTAAATGTGTTTAAGTTAAGAGTTCCCTTAACTTGTTAACATGTTTAAGTTAATAGTTCCCTTAACTTGTTTTGTTAACTTAAAGTTAAGTAAGCCTTGGCCATAAAAAAAATTGATCCCTTAACTTTGGCCTTTTTTTCCCCCTTTTTGCCATATATCAAAAAGTGTGAGGATGTGTGTGGAATAGAAAATAAGTTTTAATTTTAAAGTCCAAGCATGTTCCACATTATTTTGAAAATAATATACTGAAAATAGGTTCATCTATAAAATGTTCGACTCATATTTGGCTTGATTGATATGAAGGATCAACCAGTCCTGGTCAGAGTCGGTTAGTATGTATAATTATACTCCGTGGTTTATAGCGATGCACTAGCTCTACATCTGGAACCAGGAGTAAGGTCCTAACATCTCACGCCCATCTACGTGGCTAAGTACACAAACACATTAGTCCTATGTGTTGTGAGATGTACTGGCTCCTTAAATGTATAGGTGCATGATATCTAAGGTATGTCTTATGCTAGTTCCATGAAATTAAAGAAATAGTAGTAAGAACATATTGTAAGGGATCGATATGGCCGGCTAGAGGGGGGTGAATAGCCCTCGTACGTTGGACGTCGTAAATTGCTCGTCTACAAAACTAATTAGCGCAAGCGGAATATATAAATACAAAGCAAAAGACAAGCAAGATATAAGCAAGCAATACAAACACCGAGATATAACGTGGTTCACGGCTACGCCGCTAATCCACGGTCCGATTCGTCCACGGTGAATCACTCCGCCAAAACCAATCACTATCGGTCTCTCCTTTGCACAAAGCTAGGTGGAGGTAACCTTTACAACCAAGATCACTCTTCTTACAATAGGATTGAAGTAAAGACAAGTAAGAAGAGTTTAGAGCTTGTGGGGCACTAGGAAGATCGTTTGGAGTATGAGCATTAGCCTCTCAAAGGCTTACACCCTCTCTTTATAGAGAGGGCTAACTCTTAGCGATCGGTGATGGACCTCATCGATCATTGCTATCCGTAATCGACCGCGATCGGCTCGAGCGGTTAATGGCGAACCCTTATCTACCCGATCATTCTGCGCCTTGGCGATCATTGGTGGTCTAGCGATCGGCCTTGCACGTATGGCGATCATTGCTGGCTAATCGATCGATCGTATACCGAAAACCACTCGATTGAGCGATCATTGCCATGACATGGCGATCGCGATCGTTGTCGAAAAACCCATCCGACACATGGCCAAATGGCCAAGTTTCACCTAAGAGCTACCCTTCCCCGGGTTACAATCGCTCACTCTCATTTCTCGGAGTCCCTCTCCTTTGAAGTTTTCTTCGTTCTCGGCCACGTCCCTCGGCAGCATCAGGCGCACGGCTCTGCAATGCTCCTTCGCGTCTCTTGCCTCGAAGTCTACTTCCTCCGGCTTCACTCCAAGCTTCTCGTCCGACGGTCCCTCGGATGCTCCAAGCGCACGGCTTCCGCAAAGCTATCCTTCACCGACTCAAGGCACGAGTCATGAGATGTGAAACTTGCCACGGCTCCATGTGCGAATTACTAAGTCCTGCACGACTTCAACGCACATATCACATCAACATATCAAACTAACTTAAACCCTTTGCCACACCATCAAAACCATATCACGGCAAGAGATTGCCCTAACAATCTCCCCCTTTTTGATGTGTGGCAATCCGTTTAAGTTAGGTAAAAACATTTGATATAAATTCTAAGGTAAGAAAGCATGTAAAGATAAACATGATATAGCAACATGCAACTCCCCCTTAATCCATGAACCTCTCCATGCAAATTTTCTCCCCCTATCATATATTTCTCCCCCTACAATATATTTCTCCCCCTAATGTGATTAACTTAAACATACTTATTTCTCCCCCTTTGACACCATCAAAAAGATTAACACTAAGTTATAAGCTCATGGCATCAAGTATAATGGAGGGAAAAATATGTCAAGTTGATTTAAAAATTGGGTACTATTTGTTGATGGCATCAAGTATATTTCTACCACTTGTTGGTGGCATCAAGTATATTTCTACCACTTGTAGGAGGTTTACAAACTGAATTCGGCCTTCAATATTCTGATTTACAGGCCACCAATGATCAAGCTATCAAGATGGCAATGACCGGCACAAATGAATCCATATTTCTGATTTTCTGGACGAATTTCAGAAATGCATTATAAATTCCAGAAATTTTGAGAAATCATGAAATTTTGGGAACATATTTCTTTTAAGTATATCTATCCATGAAAAATAGTTTTTCATGAAAACTCATTATATTTTCTTGTTTTTGCCAAAAATCCAAAAGTTCTAAAAACCACTAGGTTTTTGATCATTCTAGTATCAAGTTAGCTACCTAGTTTTGCATCCAATTGTTTCAAAACATGAATACATGTATTTTAGGGTAAGAAATTGTTTTGAAAACATATGAAATATCCAACCATGATCTTTGGGCAATATGTCTATGAATTAAACATAAGCCTTCCCCATGATTGGTCTATTATTGCTATTTTGATACTTTAAATGACCATCTAAATGCCATAGGCATTAGTGGACATTTGTATCTCACCCATGCTAAGTTTGTAATCAAGTTAGCCTATAGTGAGTGTGAGATGTATCCTAGGGGGTATTTGTATATACTTAACCAATATATTCATGCAATTCTATCATGGTTAAGTATCAACCTAACAATTAACATGATCATAATGACATATATGAATGAATTCTACATTATGATCATGAAATACATGTTTTCATCAATTTATAGTCATGCATTAGGTATTATATGATGATAATAACCAAATTATCACCTAAGGCATGATTCAAACCTATTTCTCATGATAACATGCCAAATATC
Organism: Wurfbainia villosa; assembly: GCA_025175895.1. NCBI lineage: Eukaryota > Viridiplantae > Streptophyta > Magnoliopsida > Zingiberales > Zingiberaceae > Wurfbainia > Wurfbainia villosa. The sequence continues at coordinate 51,922,078 of CM045998.1, read as the reverse complement.
AAAATTATAAATCATGATTTAAGACATACATAGGAATTACATCAATCATCATGATTTAAGCATTATTACCTATTTATGGGTACGTTATCATCACCCAACACTATCTAAAAAATGTTGTCCCGTCATCCTAAGTCAACCAAAATATGATATAGGTCAAGTTCATATGGTTGACTACCCTAGGGGTTTTCTAACCCTTAAGGATGGATTTTGGAACCCAAAATAAATTCTTTCCTATTGGGTTCACTAAATATTCCTTGGGGATCCATTTTCTAGCTATTGCTTTCTTTTTATCTTGTCCCCTAGCTATTAGGCATTTATAGGCCTTTTCATTTTTCTTTTCCTTGTAGCCTAGGCCTTTCTTGTTGAAACTAGCTCTTTGGCTCCCTAAGATCATATTTAAGGTGTTGGAGTCAATAGTGAATTTCTCTAGGGCTTTTGTTAAATAATCCACCTTTTCCCTTAAAGCCCTATTTTCATTTATACATGCATCACTAACATCTAAAGGCATATAAAGGTCATGTGAGCATGCTTCATCTAAGCTAGAAGAAATATTATCATTTAAGCATGCTTTTTCTAATTTTTGTTCTAGGTCCTTAATTTGATCTAGCATGCTTTTGTTTTTCTTCTTAGCTCTAAATAAATCCTTAGTTAAACTAGAAATCATAGAAACTATTTTACTAGGTGAGAGATTGGTTACCATAGTTTCCATGTCCTCTTCTTCTTCGGATGATGAGGATGTGGAAGCTCCCCCTTCATTTGAGCTCTCCCCATTTGAGCTTGATTCTTCATTTTCGGATGAAGAGCAATCCAAGTCATCAAAGGCCATCAAGGCCAAATTGGTGACAAAGGCATTCTCCTCATCCGATGATGATGAGGAGGATGAGGATGGGTCATCCCAAGTCCTTGCCTTTAGAGCTTTGGTCTTCCCCTTTTCTTTTGCCTTCTTCTCCTCTTCCTTCTTTTTCTTGCTCCCCTTTTTCTTCTTCTTTTCTTCTTTCTTTTTCCTTTCTTCCTTGCTCTTGTTTAGGAGAGGACAATTGTCCCTTATGTGCCCTTCTCCTTGGCAATTGTAGCATATGACCTTCCCCCTTGGTCTTCTCATCCTATCATTAGATTTATCAAATCTAAAATTCTTAAATGCACGTCTTACCCTCCTTACCATGTAGGCTTCTTCGGTGCTATCCATGGAGGAGGAGGAAGATGCTTCGTCATCGGAGGAGGAGGGGATTTCCATCTTCTTCTTCCCCTTACTTGCCAATAATGCTACTCCTCTTGAGGGTTGAATTCTAGGCTCCTCTTGTATTCCCTCAAGCCTAGTTTCGTGGAGTTCCATTGTTGAGAAGAACTCCTCCAAGGTGCTCACATCTAAATTCTTTGAGATATAGAATGAGTCCACCATGGAGCTCCATTTTGAGGACCGGGGAAAGGCATCTATGGCCTTCATTACCATATCCCGGTTTGATAGCTTCTCACCTACACTTGTTAGCCCAATTAAAATTTCTTTAAACCTAGAGTGTAGTGAGGTTACCTTTTCTCCCTTTTCTAGTTTTATATTGGATAATTGGGAGGGGAGGAGGTCTCTCCTTGCTAGCTTGGCCTCGGATGTGCCTTCATGGAGTTCTATAAGCTTCTCCCACATCTCTTTGGCGCTAGCACATTCTCCGATCCGGTTGATCTCTTGTTGAGGGAGCACATTGTAGAGATGGTGCTTGGCATTGGAGTTTGCAAGGTGCTCCTCTCTTTGCCTCTTGGTCCACCTAGATTTCTCTATTGGCTTCCCCTCTTCATCCCTAGGCAAAACGAAACCGGATTCCATTGTAATCATTATATCAAAATCCATTTCGAAAAATACCTCCTTTCGCTTCTTCCACCAAGCGAATTCTCCTTCAAACTTCGGAGGATGGATGTTGGAGCCGGCCATTTTTGATGTAGGGCTTGTTGCGGCGGTTAGTCCGGTGACAAGCAACCTCAGCTCTGATACCACTTGTAAGGGATCGATATGGCCGGCTAGAGGGGGGTGAATAGCCCTCGTACGTTGGACGTCGTAAATTGCTCGTCTACAAAACTAATTAGCGCAAGCGGAATATATAAATACAAAGCAAAAGACAAGCAAGATATAAGCAAGCAATACAAACACCGAGATATAACGTGGTTCACGGCTACGCCGCTAATCCACGGTCCGATTCGTCCACGGTGAATCACTCCGCCAAAACCAATCACTATCGGTCTCTCCTTTGCACAAAGCTAGGTGGAGGTAACCTTTACAACCAAGATCACTCTTCTTACAATAGGATTGAAGTAAAGACAAGTAAGAAGAGTTTAGAGCTTGTGGGGCACTAGGAAGATCGTTTGGAGTATGAGCATTAGCCTCTCAAAGGCTTACACCCTCTCTTTTTATATAGAGGGCTAACTTCTTCTGCCATCATCGATCCGCCGCTTGGCGTCGATCGCATTACTAACGGCCTCCGAACACGCCGGATCCCGACCGCTGTAGTCCAACGGAACTCTTGGCGATCGGTGATGGACCTCATCGATCATCGCTATCCGTAATCGATCGCCATCGGCCACGAGCTCGTGGTCGAACCCTTATCTACCCGATCGACCATCGCCTTACGATCGTGATCAGGTAGTCTTGGCAATGATCGCCACGTATGGCGATCGCCGCCACAATCCGATCGATCGATACCAGTCGAAACCACTCGACTCAGAGCAGTCAACTGCCATGACATGGCAGTCGACTGGTGTCGGGAAAACCCATCCGACACTTGGCCAAATGGCCAAGTTTCACCTAAGAGCTACCCTTCCCCGGGTTACAATCACTCACTCTCATTTCTCGGTGTCCCTCGCCTTCGAAGTTTTCTTCGTTCTCGGCCACGTCCCTCGGCAGCATCAGGCGCACGGCTCTGCAATGCTCCTTTGCGTCTCTTGCCTCGAAGTCTACTTCATCCGGCTTCACTCCAAGCTTCTCGTCCGGCGGTCCCTCGGATGCTCCAAGCGCACGGCTTCCGCAAAGTTATCCTTCACCGACTCAAGGCACGAGTCATGAGATGTGAAACTTGCCACGGCTCCATGTGCGAATTACTAAGTCCTGCACGACTTCAACGCACATATCACATCAACATATCAAACTAACTTAAACCCTTTGCCACACCATCAAAACCATATCACGGCAAGAGATTGCCCTAACACATATAATTTGCAAGTACCTATTCTATTACGCACATGCCCAATTTTCGTCTTAATAGACTAAATTCAGCTTCGGGTAGGGGTTTAGTAAATAGGTCTACCAAGTTAGACTTCGATTCGACGTATTCGAGTTGTATGGCTCCGTTGGCCACATGTTCTCGAATAAAATGGTGTTTGACCTCTATATGTTTGGTCCTAGAGTGACATATCGGATTCTTTGTAAGATTAATTGAACTAATGTTATCTACGTGAAGTTTAGTATTCGTAAAGTCTAACTTAAAGTCGCGGAGAGTGTGCTTCATCCAAAGAAGCTGCGTGACACACTCACCCATCGCAATGTATTCGGCTTCGGTGGTAGATAAAGCAACACAGTGTTGCTTCCTACTGCACCAACTCACTAGACTCGAGCCGAGAAGTTGACAACCACTCGTGCTCTTTCTATCGAGCTTACTACCGGCATAGTCCGAATCGGAGTAGCCGGTTATTTTGAACTCGGTAGATCTAGGATACCAAATACCGACATTAAGTGTACCCTTTAGATATCTAAGGATACGCTTAACTAGGGTTAGGTGAGACTCCTTAGCACAGGTTTGAAACCTAGCGCACATACTTACTGCGAATAGGATGTCGGGTCGACTCGAAGTTAAGTATAGGAGACTTCCTATCGCGTTCCTATAGTACTTTAAGTCAATGGACTTACTTTCTAGATCTTCTCCTATGTTAACATTAATCGCCATTGGGGTGTTTATTACCTTAGCGTCTTGCATTCCAAATCTTTTAATTAACTCCTTAGTGTATTTTTGTTGATATAGGTATATACCATCCTTAGTTTGTTTAATTTGTAGACCTAAAAAAAAACTTAACTCGCCTACCAAGTTCATTTCGAACTCACTTTCCATGAGTGAAACGAACTCGTTTAGTAAGGCTGAGTTAGAGGTTCCAAAAATTATATCATGTACATAAATTTGAGCTATGAATATTTCTTTACCTAAGGTTTTTACGAAGAGAGTTGGGTCAACTAAGCCTTGGTTAAACCCTTTTGACTTAAGATGGATTGAAAGTCTCTCGTACCAAGCTCGAGGTGCTTGTTTAAGTCCATAGAGAGCTTTCTTAAGTTTTATAACATGGTCGGGTTTATCTAGATTTTCGAATCCGGGGGGTTGGCTAATATAAACTTCTTCTTTAATGTATCCATTTAGGAATGCCGACTTAACATCCATTTGAAACAGCTTAAATCCTCGATGTGCGGCATAAGCTAGCAACATTCGAATGGATTCAAGTCTAGCTACTGGGGCATAGGTTTCATCGTAATCTAAGCCTTCGACTTGACTAAACCCTTTGGCGACTAACCTAGCCTTGTTTCTAACTACTTCACCTTTATCATCAAGCTTATTTCGAAACACCCACCTTGTTCCAATTATCGTTTTGTCTTTAGGTGGTGGTACTAATTCCCACACTTCATTCCTAGTAAATTGAGCTAGCTCTTCTTGCATTGCAATAATCCAATCGGGATCAAGAAGAGCTTGTTCAATTGATTTGGGTTCTATCTTTGAAATTAAGGAAATTTGACTAAGGTTCCTATAGGATGCTCTTGTTCGAACTCCTAGATTAGGATCTCCTATCACTTGATCGATAGGGTGGTTAGTCTGAATCCTAGATTGGGTTGGGTTTGTGTCACCTAATGCTTGATCAATGGGGTGACTTGGTTGAACACTAGTTTGACTCGGATCACTTGTCACTTGGTCGACAAGAGAAGTTGGTTGATGTGGATTAGACTCGATCTCAGAATCAGAGATGAGTTTGGTATTAGTGGGCTCAACACTTGGGGTCATTAAGGGTTTTGTAGGTTCGGGTACTTCATCGAACACTACATTAATAGTCTCTTCGACTTTAAGGGTATCGTGGTTATATACCCTATAGGCCCTACTCGTGGTTGAGTATCCTAAGAAGATTCCGGTGGAGGTTTTGGATTTGAATTTCCCTAGGTGGTTCTTAGTGTTTAAGATATGTACTTTACATCCAAATACCCTAAAGTACTTGATGTTGGGTACTTTATTGTGATAAATCTCGTAGGAGGTCTTAAGGTGCCTCTTTACCATAAGGATCCTATTCTGGACATAGCAAGCCATGCTAACAGCTTCTGCCCAAAACCTATCAGGTAGGCCGTATTCGTTCAACATGGTCCTAGCGGCTTCTTGTAGAGTTCGGTTTTTCCGCTCCACTAGGCCATTTTGTTGAGGTGTTCTAGGGCAAGTGAATTCATGGTGGTATCCGTTTAGGTTACAAAAGTCGGTGAACCTTTGATTTTCGAATTCACCACCATGATCACTTCTAAGTCTTTTAACCTTAAGGTTTTTTTGATTCTCGATTAATTTGAATAGATTGATTAATTGATCTAGGGTATCATTTTTATGTTTGATGAACCTAACCCAGGTAATCCTGGAGTAGTCGTCAATTATGACTAAGTAATATTGACTTCTATTGAGTGACTTGGCTCCATGTGAATCGAATAGATCCATATGCAGGAGCTCAAGTACACTTGAGGTTCGTTCTTGGTTAGTTAACTTGTGTTGTGTGCTAGGTTGTTTTCCTTGTTGACAAGCATTACAGATTTTATTAACCAAATTGTTGAGGTTGGGTAAGCCTCTGACTAAGCCACTCTGACTCATCTTGTGGACGAGTCTTGGGTGCGAGTGACCGAGTCGTCGGTGCCACAACCATGATTCCTCTTCCTGTGTCATAAGACATTTGGCTGAGTATTTGATTAAGTTAATTTATAAATGTTATTTGTCGTAGTTCCTTTGAGTATTGTTTTAGCTATTTTATTTGTTTTAATTACACATTCATTTTCTAAAAATATGACCTTATAGTTATTGTCACATAATTGGCTTACGCTAAGCAGGTTATATTCAAAATTCTCTACAAGTAATACATTTTTAATAACAAAATTCGAGTTAAGCTCGATATCACCTGATCCGATGATTTTGAGCTTGCCATTATTCCCAAAGGCTACCGATCCTTGTCGTTTGAATCGAAGCTTCGTGAATTTGAGTTGATCCCTGGTCATGTGTCGGGAGCAACCGCTGTCCAACATCCATTTATCCTACACACAAGGTGGTTGGATTGGATGTTAGATTTTTTATATATTTTTTTAAAAAAATTGGTTGTAAGTTTTTAAACCTAGGTCATCTCACCTATGTCTATATGATCAAGCATGTTATACTTATGTGTTTTTTGTGAGATGACTTCCAATTAAGTTGATTAAGTGCATTTAGGTTCAAGTAATTTTATGCTAGATTTGGATTTGACCCTAGGCTTGTCAAGTTTACCTTTTCAAGATCATTGCTTCCAGGTCATGGCGAGGCACAGGGGCCTTCTTTTATCGGATCATCGACCACTTCCTTAGACAAAGTCATTTTCAAGAAAATGATGACTTGACTCACCTAAGACTATTTCCTGGTCTAACTGGTTATTTTTGAAAAGAGGCTCCCCGAGGCTCAATCTTTTTGAAGGATTTTAGTTGGTTATGTACGTGTTCTAAGTGAGTTCACAAGTTTTAAAGCACAAACTTTCTAAGTTAAAGCATGTAATTTCTAAGTTAAAGCACAAACTTTCTAAGTTAAAGCATGCAATTTCTAAGTTAAAGCACAAACATGTTTTGTACTGGCTCCCCCTAGACCGTTGAATCAGTTCGGTCTATCCACATAGTGGATTTGGTCCTTGGGAACCCAGTACGGGTTGGATCCTAGAGTTGAAATCAAAAAGTTCTTAGGGACCCATGCTTGGACATGTTTCCTATGTCGACTTACAATCGACATATACGACCTATTAGTCGTGTTTGAGTTAAACCCTAGTCCAGCCTTGTTGTACATGGCCCTTTGAGATCCAAGTAGGAGGTCAAGTCTTTGGATCCCGGCGAACCTTTCCAACGTGTTCCTAAGATCTTCAACTTGACTTTTCAAGAGAGAGTTCTCAACTCGAGCTTTTCACCGAGTTGGGTCCTCTTCTCGAACTTGACTAGTCGAAGAGGTTAGGGAGACCTTGTGTTTGAGGAGTTTGACCTCTCAACAGGGAGTCTCGACCTTGGACTCGGACTTAACTAATTTCCTAGACAAAAACCTAACCATATTATGTAAAGTATTAAATAAAGTTCGACTCACTTTAAGGGTATCTTTTGAACCGGATGCGTATCGGTGGCTTGACTTGAAGGTAGCTTCGTAGTCCGAGTCATCCTCAGGTTCTGACTCAAGTTCAGGTTCGGTCTCCGTGTCTGACTCAATCGATTTCGCCATGAAGATGTGGTCTTCGTCTTCTTCGGATGATGCTTCTTCCCATGTCGCGTTGAGGGCCTTCTTGTGCTTAGGTGCTTGGTGGTTGAGCTTGGGGCACTCGGACTTGATATGTCCAAACCTGTTACACTCATAACACCTAATATTAGAACTTTTAGGCTTACCTTGGTTGGGTCGAGTCGTGGTTCGCTTTCATCCCTTGGCTATCCTTCGAGCTAGGTTCATTAGTTCGGCAGTCAACTCCGGGTCAACTTCTTCTTCGGACTCGTCTTCCTCCTCGGTTGGTGGTGGCTTGCTTGCGATTTTCTTCTTCTTTGAACCTACAAACAAGGCTATACCGCTCTCGAGTTCAGAGTTGGACTGCTCATTTAATTTGAAATCTGAGATTAATTCGTCTATTCTAACTTTAGAAAGGTCCTTGGAGACCTTGTAGGCGTCGACCATGGATGCCCACAAGGTATTCCTCGGAAAAGAGTTTAGAACATACCTTATAAGGTCGCAGTTTTCGACCTTTTGCCCGATTGCGTGTAGGTTGTTGACGATGTCCTGGACGCGGGCATGCAATTGTGTTTCCGTCTCGTGTTCCTGCATTTTTAGTGTGTACAATTTATTGAACAACAAATCACGTTTGCAAACCTTAGCTTGATCCGATCCTTTGTGTAACTCGATCAGCCTCGTCCAGAGATCTCTTGTATTGATGAAGGGTCCGACTCGGTTCAGCTCCTCCTTGGATAGCCCGCACTGCAGGATTTGAGTCGCCTTTTCATCTGCCTCGACTTGTCGTTTAGTGGCAATGGACCACGGATTGTAATCCAAGGATTCACTATCTTCATTAGTAGGAAGGGTGAACCCGGTTTGGATCACAATCCACATCTCTATTTGGGTTTTTAGGAAGCACTCCATCCGACCTTTCTGGTAACGGAAATTGTCATCGTTGTAAAACGGTGGTCGGACGGTGCTAAAACCCTCGAGATGGGCCATTAACACGAAAGACACAAAGAGACGAAGACGAAGAAACTAGCAACGACAAAAACACAAAAACAAGTACCAAGACTCGCGTCTTGGATTAGTAGTGCGGGAGAAAAACTTAACAAAGAGAAATAAATAATAAAAAAACAGAATTAAAAGAAAAATAAATCTGTAAAAATGGCTAGATTGGTGGTTTCACCAAATCTTAGCAACCCCCGGCTCTGATACCAATTGTTGGATCGATGCGGTTCGCTAGAGGGGGGGGTGAATAGCGAAGAACCTTTTTTTTTACGTTCGTTAAAACACGAGAGATAATTAATTGCAGCGGAAATGTAAAGTAAAAAGAGACAATGATGTTTTTACTTGGTTCGTAGCCTTCGGCTACTACTCCAAGGCCCTAGTGGTCCTTGACCATGTACGGAGGGCAAAAGCACTAAAGGAACTCCTCCTCGTTGGAGGTAGGAGTTAATCGATACAAGAAGGAAAAAGCTTGAGGTAGAGGGACACTCCCTCTCTTCTCGTATACGATAAAAGCTCCAAAAAGAAATGAACTTAAATAAGAGCTAAAAAACCGACGTTACAATAGAAAAGAATTTAAGACCTAGACGTCGGAGAGAAAGAACTTCGTGGTCGAAAAGTTGTAGCTTGGCGGAGGCTTTTTGGAAGCTTTAGAATGATGAAGAAACCCTAGGTTTGACCCTCCTTTTATAGCCTTTGAGCCCCTTTTCGAGAGGAACCCTAGCCAATCACAATTGAGCACCAATCTCCTTGAAATGAGGTGATAAGCCTTGACTCCTCTAATCTGATCATTGAACATCAGTCGACTGATGGCTATTATCGATCGATCGATGAAGATCGGGCGAGGCCGACTCCGGCCGATCGATTGACGGCAGTCGAGTCCTCCAAGATGGCAGTCGACTGATGCTTGCTGCAAGTCAAAGTTAGCTCAACAAAAACATAATTTCGACGGTCGTTGACCGTCCGATCTCGACCTAGACCATCTATAGGATTTCTTTGGTCGGATCTACGCTTAAGATCATCCCCATAAAGAGAATATGACCTCACTTACGCTCGCACACACGAGCTTACCTCGACACTTACATGTTGCTTTTGCTTCCGGCCTTCCACTCGATTCCTTCGGCTCCCTCCGAAGTCACTCGAGTGTCGCCCGACCACCGCGGCTTCCTCCGGGTGTCGCTAGCCTTCATCTCCAGCTATATCAATCATCTGCATACTCGATTCAGCTCGTGAGATAACAACATGAGCTTAACTTTGTATCGTTTGCTATAATCAAAACTCAGGTTCAACTTAGGTGCCTACTGCACCAACACATACTAGAGGTATATTTTCATTTAAGTCGGGGGGGAGGACCCCAAAGTTTATTTTGATTTGTTTCCTAGCAGTAGTTTCTTTTCTTGTATTTTCATTCATTTATTCATGCATGGGTTGTTGAATTTCTTTCAGTACTTTATTTTTGTTATCTATAAAGCTTCCTCAGTAGTATTTATAATAAGTTGCTTACATGAGTTGTTCTCATAGGTAGCTTAACTTCATTTATCTCATGGTATTTTATTCTATGCGCTCTAATGTACACTAGTTAGCTTTATTTCTTTACACTTGCACATGTCGAACATTCTGAAAGGGATAATTTAGTACATACCTAGTTATGATTCATCTCAGTAGTCTAGTACTTTGGAATCCATGGGTGACTCTAGGTTTAGCATTTTAGTTACTGGAGATACTCGGATTGTGTAAGCCCATTTGGAAAAATCAATATCCCAATGAGAAGATGAAAAAGAGAGAGAGAGAAAGAGAAAAAAAATGAAAAAGAAAACAAAGAAAAAGAAAAAAAAAAGAGAGAGATAGAGAAGATTATGAGGGATAAAAAATAGTTGTCGTGGGTGGAAATGGCTAAGTGCCCCTTTGAGACTGAGTTAGGTCACTGGGAAACATCTACCAATTTCTCTCAATACCGAGCACACCTTTCAGACTTTATGCTAGATCTAGGGAACGACCCTCGCTTTGGGCAGGTAAATGCCTAAAAGGTCGAAACCTTTGGAAAGCTATGCGGTGACGACTTAACTCACTATGGAACGGGCATCCCCTAAGAATGATTCTCTTAGCACGAGCACGAGGAGCTAACTTAGTGAATTTCTAGAACATATTTATTTTTCTTTGATTGTAAATACCACTTGATAAATTTAGTTGACATGCTAAGTATGGGACAATGTCTTTTTAATTTTCATGGTACTGAGGTTTGCTTGAGGACAAGCAAAGATTTAAGTCTGGGGGAAGTGATGTGAGCGAAACATAAAGGGTTTTAGTAGTAGTTTTCGCTCACATCTTGTTACATTATATGTTAGTTTCATGCATATGTTACTCTATTTTGTATGAATTTCCTATTTTCTGGTTCAGAGGTCTGCTCTTTGTACTTTTGGGTGCAGGTTAGTATTTCGGGAGAAAAAAGTGCACTTTCGGAGCAAAATATGCACAATTTGCAGCTAGACACAGAGTGGGACACGGCCAAGGCGTGTGGCTACACACGACCGTGTCCAATGGGCGAGATCAGCCAACTTAGGGCCACACACGGCCTGGCCATGTGGAAACACACGGGCGTGTGGCACCCCGCCATATTTGCGCGACTAGGGTTTTTCGAATTTTACATCGGTCCGAGGTGATGTCTATATAAGGATGGCTCTGCCCAAACCCTAGGGGGGAGGCACGACAGCTAGGACGGCACGCCAAAGCCCTAAAAAGCTTCGGGAACTCGCAACGGGGAGGAGGAACATTGCCGGAGGTCCACGCCTTACACTTCAACGTCGAAGAGAAGACCACAAAAGCATTGTAATCTATTGTTCCTGCGTTTTATTCCCTATGTATTCGAACATAAACATGCTTTGTGATTCTTCCTTCATATACATGGAGTAGTTCTTTCGATTCTAGGATTAGGGAGTAGCTTGTGTGCACATTACAATGTTGGTTCATGTTAAATTCTGCTTTTGAGTTTAATTTGGCAATTGGTAGTTGTTTTTTAGTTTATCTATGCGTGTTTGGTTTTCTACCTACTGTGCTTAGGCGAAACGAGGGGTGACAACCATCGTATCTAAGATTTAGGTGATTTGATACAAGCAACCTAGGGGTAAACCTGATCTCCTGTAACCGTGGGTAGAAGGATGCGATGGAACCAGACATGGTTCATCGTAGGAATTGATTCAACATCCTCGTACTGTCTATCGTGTCCTTCTAGGAAGAGAAAGCTCCCGGTAGATGCGGTGGCTCTTCGGGAGAGTGTATGATGTGTCTTCCATAAAACCATAGCTAAACGACTAGACAATGCAAATTGACAGCATTGTATTGTGACACACAAGCGAAATCGAAGTCCTAGAATCACCTTTGAAGACCTCAGCACACTCCTTTCCTCCTCCGTGTGACACCGTATAGAGTATAGTCCACCAACAACCCTCACCAGTCAAAACCCCTTAGAGTATACGTTTGAACGATTACAACCACTGAAGGTACCAATATTCGAATCCCAGTCCCTGTGGGATCGATAAATCTTTTATTACTTGATAACATCCGTGCACTTGTGGGCGTTGAGCGCGAGCCCGCACTTTGAGTCCCCGATGGCCTTCGTCGTGAGATTTAAGTGAAGGTAGGAAACTTCGCTTCCCACTTCAACTCGGTCGCTTGTTCATGGAAATCCCTTCTACGTCCCCGGATAAAAAAATGTATCCTTGACAAGAGAGATTACCCAATCAACCGTGTCATCGTCGTGCTATTCGATTAGAGTAGTCACTTGAACAAACTTATTGTTCAAGTAACCAACCTCTATTCTACGAATAGCCACGGAATAGACGATGTATGGATCACCGGCTTTTGTGTTTATGTTCGGGGTCCAAGTTATATTAGCCACAAAAAAGAATATATAATGCATATATAATTGAAAAACAATTACAAATATGTTACATATGAAGATAGATAAGTGATATACCTCTCGATATTCTATTGTATGACCTTCCTGTTGGAATGTATACTGAAAGTCTAGCTCTTTTGTATGAACATTTTTATTTTGAAATAAGAATCACATGATCATTGTTTGCACTTTATATTTATTATATGTGTGCATATTGTCTAATACTTCACATTGTAGATAACATGGTGCTTGGTGTGGCACAGAAGATCATGTTATCAGTCCCTTGTAGAATATAAGTAGAGGCTCACAACAAAGATGGTTTTTGACAAAAAATTGGCATGGTTGTAGTATAGCTTGGTATTGTTTTATCTTGAACATAGAGTTACACTAGTACACTTAGGTGTATTGAGCAGGACCGACATAGAGGTGATTCAATTTATTGCTGACTACATAATTGAATCGGACCTCAGATATTATGTTGTATATGTTCTTAATCCTGATATAATAATGGGCACATGTACTTAGTATTTATTTCTTTGATTTACCAAAGGGTGAGATTTATATGGACTAAATCAATATGCCCGGTAAGTTGGAAAATGATATTATTTACATGGTATGCCGTTGATTATAAGAGGAAACCGTATCCTATATATTAGGTTGATGATGTCCCCTTGAGGACCTCATAAGGTTCATCATGTAAACCCTGCAGGTTGACTTAGTCAACATGATGATAAGGTTGAGTGGTACTACTCGAGGAGTTAGATGTTAATTGATTGATGGTCAGTAAATCAATTAATTGACGGACATTCGATATCTTAAACACGGGGAGATGGATGTACAAATAATGTATGAAACCCATATTAATTTATGGGGGTTGGTGAGGTAATTCAATGATGATTTTCTAGTGGAATGGAACATCATTGATGGATCAAGTTTGTGTGGTTCTGATCCATCGGGTGGCCAAGATCCAACTCCTCCTCATGGTCCCTATCATAGCCTAATATAAACCTCATGAAGCCTAGATCCAACGATGGAAAACAAATCCCTAGATCCGACGGTGGAGAATAAATCTCTAGATCCGACGGTTGAGATTAAATCTCTAGATCCGACGGTTGAGATTAAATCCCTAGATCCGACGGTGGTGATTAAATCTCTAGATCTGACAGTTGAGATTAAATCTCTAGATCCGACGGTTGAGATTAAATCCCTAGATCCGACGATGGAGATTAAATCTCTAGATCCGACGGTTGAGATTAAATCTCTAGATCCGATGGTTGAGATTAAAACCCTAGAACCGACAGTGGAGATTAAAACAAGGCTTAAGCCCAACTCTATAAAAAGGGGCTAAAGTGGGCGGCAATAGGTGAAGTTCGATGTTTTTGGAGATTAGGGTTTTGCCTATCAATAGCTTGGGTGGCAAGAAACCCTAAGGAGGAAACCCTAATTAGATTAGGGTTTGGTTGGGCGGCTAGGGTTTGCAAGGATAGTGGGCGGCAACAATAGGTCTTCTTCCTAAGGTGTTGGCCGCCTCCTTCCTATCTTCCCTCTACCTTGGTCGGCGCTCAACCTATTCCTCTTCTCCTCTTCTTTTCCTCTTGGCCGGGGCAAAAGGAGCTAGGGATTGTTCCCTTGTTCGGTTCCTTGGTTGGCCATCTTGTTCTCCTTTTCTTGGGGCCGGTGGCATCAAGCCTTTGTGGCTTGGTGGTTGGCTCAAGAAAGAAGGGAAGGAGAGTTCTTCTTTCTTTTGATTGAAGAAGATCTAGGAAGCTTCAACTTGTGGAGGATCTTCGCCCACACGAAGTCTACAAGGAGGTTAGGACATACGATAGAAGATCGAGAGGTATAAAAGTTTTACAAGTTTTATTATTGATCTTTGCATGTTCTTATTAATATGATTGTATGTGTTGATTATACATGTCTACATCCATTTGTGTTTGTATAATCATGGACCCCGAAGATAAACACAAAAATCGGCGATCCATCCGTCGTCTCTTCCACGGCTAACCGACTAGAAGAGCTTGGTTGTTTGAAAAACTAGTTTGTTCAAGCGATCGCTCAAGTCGTTAGCACGATGATGAATTTGTTGAGCTTAGGAAACTCATCCCATCTGGATTAGTTTTCATTAGTGAAAATTTTAATCCGGGGACATGGGAGCCATTGAGCCTCCGTGCACAACGCCATTAAAATTGGTATCAGAGCCACGATTTCCAGTTTTGTGTGTTTGGATTCAGTTACTTTCACGCACTTATCATATATTGTGTATGCCGGATGATAGTAGGATGTGCGTAGTATAAATTTTTGGATGCAAGCATGAGTTCCAACTATTATGGCTATATATATATGTGTATGTGATTGCTTGTGTGTGTGATTGTATATTATTTGAATCCTCGGGGTTGACGAGGCTAAATTAGTATTTAATTTTTGTAATTAAATACGACATTGTTTAGCCACTCATTTTAGTTTACTTTCGATCTAGATTATTTGTACACTCCTTCGTGGAGTATAGGATCGATGGATGTAAATTAAAATAGTTTATCTTTGCTCGGATCTCCTTCGTGACTTGCGCACGGGAAAAGGTGGAGCGGACAAGGTGGCGACACGATGGGACGCATATTGGAGAACAATGCCATAATAGTTGGAAAAATTCTGATTTTTTCAATATTTATTGCTGATTTGTTTTATATGTATGTTGTGTGTGCTTGAAAATTCCTCACTGTCAATTTACTAAGTGGGAGAAAGACATTTTAATTAATTCCCGCGGCCTCCATTACAATTTGACGTGTGATGCAACAAACATGCGCGTCGGCTCTGAGTGCCTTCCTCCCCATCGGATGAGTTTGTTTGGGGATCACTAGGTCAAATAATGGTTATAGAAAATTATTTAGGAGCATGTGTACTTCCCCATCGGTAAGGCACATAATCCGAGATAATTCCTTTAGTATCGTGTAATGGTGCACACTTAGATGCAAATAAAAAGTATCCTTCCCATCGGAGTCACTGCTTTTATTTGTAGGGCCAAAGAGGAACCAACTATTAATTTTATTTGTCAAAAAGTAAGGTTGACAAGATAATAAAACTAATGGGTTAAACCTCCTCTTACAAATTTAGAATTCGTATACATCCACACTATCGTGGCATGCGATATTCTCGGTGTTTTGAGGTGTTGGTTGATTTCAAAATTTTATTGTTTGAGAAATCAATAATTTTTTGAAATCTAAAGTAATGATCTATGTGATTCTTAGGATTTTCAAAATGACTTTCAGTCCTCTTACTATGATTCTAAAGTAAATAAACTTACTGTACCCAAATAATGTTGATTGGAAAAGAATCTAGATATTGTCTTATCTGCTAAGGAGTACAAGTATGCACTCTTCGAAGAATGTCCTCAAGCCATGGTTGCTCAAAATTTTTTCTACTTCTAAGCCGAAAGGCAAGAAGAAGGAGAAACAAGGTGGAGCAAAGGTGGTGGGAGGATCTCAGGGAGGAGTGAAGAAGCCGAAAGGCAAGTACTTCACTTACAAGCAGGATGGACATTGGAAGAAGGACTGTCCCAATCCGAAACAGAACAAAGGTATATCCTTTGGTCTAGTCGTTAAAGCATGGCTAGCGGTGTTATCTACCGACACATGATGCGTAGATACAGGAGCCACTGATCATGTCTGCAATACTTTGCAGGGGTTCCAGGAAACCCGACGACTAGCTGAGGGAAAGATTATCGTCTTCATGAGCAATGCTTCGAAGGTGGCAGCTATTGCATTGGGAGACGTTTATTTATCTTTTGATAGGAATAAAGTTTTGGTTTTGAGAAATTGTCTTTATGTACCTACTTTTAGAAAGAATCTAATTTCAGTTTCTAAATTGTTTCTGGATGGATATTCTGTTTCTTTTAATGACAAAGTTGTTATAAAAAGGAATAGGGAGATTATCTGTTCTGGTACATTGGTTGGCAATTTGTACACTCTTGAACCGAAAACTCCCACGATGCATATAGAAGTGAATAACTCATCTTCTAAGTCTAATAAGAGAAAAGAAACTTCGAAAATGAACCAGACATATCTTTGGCACCTAAGACTTGGTCATATTAACCTGAGTAGAATTCAAAGGTTGATAGCTGATGGACCCTTGGGTTCATTAGTGGTGGAGGATCTCCCAACCTGCGAGTCTTGCTTGGAAGGTAAGATGACCAAGAGGCCTTTTAAGGCTAAGGGGTATAGAGCCAAAGATGTATTTGAATTGGTTCATTCTAATTTGTGCGGTCCTATGTCTATCAAGGCTAGAGGTGGCTTTGAATACTTTGTCTCTTTTATAGACGATTATTCAAGGTATGGATACATTTACTTGATGCGCCGCAAGTCTGAATGCTTTGACAGGTTAAAAGAATTCAAAGCTGATGTGGAGAACCGTCAAGGTAAAAGTATCAAGACACTACGATCTGATCGTGGTGGCGAGTACCTCTTGGAAGAGTTTAGGAGTTACTTATCAGAGGCTGGGATTCAATCCAAATTGTCCACACATGGCACACCCCAGCAGAATGGTGTGGTGGAGCGAAGGAATAGGACTCTTATGGAGATGGTCAGATTGATGTGAGTTATTCTGAGTTACCTGATTCGTTCTGGGGGTTTGCTCTGGAAACGGCAGCACACATTCTGAACTTGGTTCCATCTAAGTCAGTACCCTCTACTCCCACAGAATTGTGGACTGGGCGAAAGCCTAGTCTAAGACATATTCGGATTTGGGGTAGTCCAGCACATGTGCTGAAGGGATATGCTGGTAAGTTGGAATCTCGTACAAAAGTACGCTTGTTTGTTGGCTACCCTAAGGGAACGAAGGGTGGTTTGTTCTATAGTCCTAGAGATCAGAAGGTGATCGTGAGTACAAATGCCAGATTTCTAGAAGAGGAATATGTGATGAATCACATGCCCACGAGTAGGATTGTTCTTGAGGAGTTGACACGGGAAGTCCCGACTTCAGTACCACCGGTACAAGAGGACATACCACAAGTCACTGCACCGCGTGTCACAGAGCATACACAGAAGGCACCTTGTCGTAGTGGGAGGGTTGTTAGACAACCCGAGAGATTCATGTTCTTGGGAGAGTCTTCGGACTTAGTCCCTGGTGAACATGAACCTGATCCCTGGACATATGACGAGCCACTCCAAGATAGAGATGTGGTATCTTGGCAAAGAGCAATGAATTCAGAGATAGAATCTATGGATTCTAATCATGTATGGGATCTAGTAGAACCACCCGATGGTGTGAAAGCCATTGGATGCAAGTGGATCTACAAGAGAAAGAGAGGAGTAGACAGGAAGGTTGAGACCTTCAAAGCTAGGCTTTTTGTGAAAGGGTATACTCAGAAAGAGGGTATCGATTACGAGGAGACCTTTTCACCGGTAGCCATGCGTAAGTCTATCTGGATTCTCTTACCTATTGCTACTCATGAGGATTATGAGATTTGGCAGATGGATGTCAAGACAGCTTTCCTTAATGGAAGTCTTGAGGAAAACATCTATATGAAGCAACCAGAGGGATTCATTGCAAAGGGCAAAGAGCATCTTGTGTGTAAGCTTAATCGGTCCATTTATGGATTGTAGCAAGCTTCTAGATCTTGGAACATCCACTTTGATGAGGTAATCCAGTCATATGGATTCATTCAAAGTCCGGATGAGCCTTGTGTATACAAGAGATGTGATGGAAACGTAGTGGTATTTCTTGTACTATACGTAGATGACATTTTGTTAGTTGGCAACAATATCAGAGTGTTATCAGACGTAAGGGTATGGTTGTCCAAACAGTTTGATATGAAGGACTTAGGAGAAGTAGGACACATCCATGGGATCAAGGTAATAAGGGATCGCAAGAAAAGGATGTTGTGCTTATCTCAAGCTTCATACATTGACACTATCCTTGCTCATTTTAGCATGCAGGACTCCAAGAAAGGTTTTCTACCTTTTAGGCATGGAGTACCTTTATCTAAAGAGATGTGTCCCAAAACATCAAAGGAGATAGAGGAGATGAAGGCGGTTCCTTATGCTTCGGCAGTAGGAAGCCTCATGTATGCTATGCTATGTACGAGACCAGATATCTGCTTTGCCGTGGGCATGGTCAGCAGATATCAGAGTAATCTTGGATAGCGACATTGGACTGCGGTAAAGCATATATTGAAGTACCTGAGAAGGACTAGGGATTATATGCTGGTTTACAGGGCAGATAAATTAGTCCCTGTGGGTTACACGGATTCTGATTTCCAATCAAATATGGACAACAGTAAGTCTACCTCGGGGTTTGTGTTTACTTTTGGAGGTGGAGCCATTGTATGGAGTGTCCAGTAAAAATGCATGGCGGACTCCACCATGGAAGCTGAGTATGTGGCAGCCTCTTAGGCGCCCAAAGAAGTTGTATGGCTCAGGAACTTCCTGATGGACTTGGATGTGATTCCTGGTTTGCCTAGAACTATCACAATTTATTGTGATAATAATGGTGCAGTTGTAAACTCGAAGGAACCACGATCCCATAAGGCTAGTAAACACACAAAGCGCAAGTACCACCTGATACGAGAAATCGTAAAGGAGGTAGAAGTTGTTGTCGCCTAGATTGCATCAGAGGATGACCTGGTAGACCCTTTCACTAAGGCCCTTCTAGCAAGAGCTTTGATAGGCATGTGGAGGGAAAGGGAATCAGATGTATGGCAGTATGAGGACAGCATAGTCTTTTAGTATAAGTGGGAGATTGTTGGAATGTATACTGAAAGCCTAGCCCTTTTGTATGAACATTTTTATTTTGAAATAAGAATCACATCATCATTGTTTGCACTTTATATTTATTATATGTGTGCATATTGTCAAATACTTTTACATTGTAGATAACATGGTGCTTGGTGTGGCACAGAAGATCATGTTATCAGTCCTTTGTAGAATATAAGTAGAGGCTCACAACCAAGATGGTTTTGGACAAACCATTGGCATGGTTGTAGTGTAGCTTGGTATTGTTTTGTCTTGAACATAGAGTTACACTAGTACACTTAGGTGTATTGAGCAGGACCGACATAGAGGTGATTCAATATATTGCTGACTACATAATTGAATCGGACCTCGGATATTATGTTGTACATGCTCTTAATCCCGATATAATAACGGGCACATGTACTTAGTATTTATTTCTTTGATTTACCAAAGGGTGAGATTTTTATGGATTAAATCAATATGCCCGGTAAGTTGGAAAATGATATTATTTACATGGTGCGTCGTTGATTATAGGAGGAAACAGTATCCTATATATTAGGTTGATGATGTCCCCTTGAGGAGCTCGTAAGGTTCATCATGTAAACCCTGTAGGTTGACTTAGTCAACATGATGATAAGGTTGAGTGGTACTACTCGAGGAGTTAGATGTTAATTGGGTCAGTAATCAATTAATTGACGGACATTCGATATCTTAAACATGGGGAGATGGATGTACAAATAATGTATGGAGCCCATATTAATTTATGGGGGTTGGTGAGGTAATTCAATGATGATCCTCTAGTGGAATGGAACATCATTGATGAATCAAGTTTGTGTGGTTCTGATCCATCGGGTGGCCAAGATCCAACTCCTCCTCATGGTCCCTATCGTAGCCTAATATAAACCTCATGAAGGCTAGATCCAATGATGGAAAACAAATCCCTGGATCCAACGGTGGAGATTAAATCTCTAGATCCGACGGTTGAGATTAAATCTCTAGATCCGACGGTTGAGATTAAATCCCTAGATCCGACGGTGGAGATTAAATCTCTAGATCCAACGATTGAGATTAAATCTCTAGATCCGACGGTTGAGATTAAATCTCTAGATCCGATGGTGTAGATTAAATCTCTAGATCTGACGGTTGAGATTAAATCTCTAGATCCGACGGTTGAGATTAAAACCCTAGAACAGACGGTGAATATTAAAACAAGGCTTAAGCCCAACTCTATAAAAAGGGGCTTAAGGTGGGTGGCAATAGGTGAAGTTGGATGTTTTTGGAGATTAGGGTTTTGCCTATCAATAGCTTGGGTGGCAAGAAACCCTAAGGAGGAAACCCTAATTAGATTAGGGTTTGGTTGGGCGGCTAGGGTTTGCAAGGAGAGTGGGCGGCAATAATAGGTCTTCTTCCTAAGGTGTTGGCCGGCTCCTTCCTATCTTCCCTCTACCTTGGTCGGTGCTCAACCTATTCCTCTTATTTTCCTTTTGGCCGGCAGCACAAAGGAGTTAGGGATTGTTCCCTTGTTCGGTTCCTTGGTTGGCCATCTTGTTCTCCTTTTCTTGGGGCCGGCGGCATCAAGCCTTTGTGGCTTGGTGGTTGGCTCAAGCAAGAAGGGAAGGAGAGTTCTTCTTTCTTTTGATTGAAGAAGATTTAGGAAGCTTCAACTTGTGGAGGATCTTCGCCCACACGAAGTCTACAAGGAGGTTATGACATACGATAGAAGATCGAGAGTTATAAAAGTTTTACAAGTTTTATTATTTATCTTTTTATGTTCTTATTAATATGATTGTTTGTGTTGATTATACATGTCTACATCCATATGTGTTTGTATAATCATGGACCCCGAAGATAAACAAAAAAATCGGCGATCCGTCCGTCGTCTCTTCCGCGGCTAACCGACTAGAAGAGCTTGGTGGCTTGAACAACTAGTTTGTTCAAGCGATCGCTCAAGTTGTTAGCACGACGATGAATTGGTTGAGCATAGGAAACTCATCCCATCCGGATTAGTTTTCATTAGTGAAAATTTTAATCCGGGGACATGGGAGCCATTGAGCCTCCGAGCATGCCATCACTTCCTACTTTTGAACGTTGTGTGGGCGAACGATCTACCAAAAGTCGAAGCTCCTGGATCACCAATCTTCCTTCCTTCCTCATTCTGAATAAGAGGAAGTATAGAAAGAAGGCACTTCTCTTTCTTTCAACCAACCACCAAGCTCCAAGCTAGGTGCTAGTGGCCTGCCAAGAAGAAGAGGAGGAAAGGAAATGGGCACCGGCCAAGGCCTCAAAGGAATTACCCTATCCCTTGTTTCACCTGGCCAAGGAGAAGAGATTGAAGGAGTTTGGATGCCGACCAAAGGAGGGAAGAGCTTGTATGGGCGCCAGCCACCAAGGGAGAAGAAGAAGATAAGGAAAAGCTTTCCTTATTTGGTGCCGCCAACCCCAAACCCTAATCTCCAAGCTTGCCGCCCACCTTAACCCTAATCCTATCTCTAACGGGATTCCTCTTGACGCCCACCCCTCCCTCTCCTTTTATAGAGTTAGGGATAAGCCTTGTTTTAATCTCCACCATTGGTTCTAGGGATTTAATCTCAACCGTCGGATCTAGAGATTTAATCTCAACCGTCGGATCTAGAGATTTAATCTCTACCTTTGGATCTAGAGTTTTGTTTTCAACCATTGGATCTATGCTTCATGAGGTATTAATAGGCTACAATAAGGACCATGAGGAGGAGTTGGATCTTGGCCACCCAATGGATCAAGCCCACATAAAGTCTGATCCATTAAGGATAATCCAATCCACTAAAGGATTATCATTGATCTACCTCACCAACCCCTATAAGTTAATATGGGCTCCATATATTATATGTACATTTTCTCTCCGTGTTTAAGATCTCGAATGTCCATCGATTAATTAATTTACTGACCATTAATTAATCAATATCTAACTCCATGAGTAGTACCACTCAACCTTTTCATCATGCCGGACCAAGTCCACTTGCAGGGTTTACATGATGAACCTTATGAGCTCCTCAAGGAGACATCATCATCCTAATATATAGGACACAATTTACTCCTATAATCAATGGCACACCATATAAATAATATCATTTCCCAACTTACCGAGTCTATCGATTTAATCTATAAATCTCACCCATTGGTAAATCAATGAAATGAATACAAAGTATATGTGCCCGTTATTATATCGGGATTAAGAGTATGTACAATATAATATCTAACGTCCGATTCGATTATGTAGTCAGCAATAAATCGAATCACCTCTAAGTCGGTCCTGCTGAATACACACAAAGTGTATTAGTGTGATTCTATGGTCAAGACAAACCAATACCAAATCACACTACAACCATACCAATGGTTTGTCCAAAGCCATCTCGATTGTGAGCCTCTACTTATACTTTACAAGGAGCCGATAACATGATCTCCCGTGTGACACCACACACCATATTATCTACAATGTAATGTATTAGACAATATGCATCACCATAAATATGCAGACAATGATCATGTAATTCTTATTTCAAAATAAAGATGTTCATACAAAAGATAGACTTTTCAGTATATATCCCAACAATCTCCCACTTATACTAAAAGACTATATTGTCCTCAAACTGCCATACATCTGATCCCCATTCCCTCCACATGCCTATCAAAAGCTCTCGCTAGAAGGGCCTTAGTGAAAGGATCTATCAGATTATCCTCCGATGCAATCTTGGCCACAGCAACTTCTCCTCTCTTTACGATTTCTTGTATCAAGTGGTACTTGCGATCTATGTGTTTACTTGCCTTATGGGCTCGTGGTTCCTTCGATTTTGCAACTGCTCCACTATTATCACAATAAATTGTGATAGTTCTGGGCAAACCAGGAATCACATCCAAGTCCATCAAGAAGTTTCTGAGCCACACAACTTCTTTGGCTGCCTCAGAGGCTGCCACATACTCAGCTTCCATGGTAGAGTCCGCCACGCATTTCTGCTTGACACTCCTCCATACAATGGCTCCACCTCCCAAAGTAAACACAAAACCTGAGGTAGATTTACTGTTATCCCTATATGATTTGAAGTCGGAATCCGTATTACCCACAGGGAGTAATTGATCTGCCTAGTAAACTAGCATATAATCCCTAGTCCTTCTCAGGTACTTCAATATATGCTTTACCGCAGTCCAATGTCTCTATTTTGGATTACTCTGATATCTGCTGACCATGCCCACGACAAAGCAGATATCTAGTCTCGTACATAGCATCGCATACATGAGGCTTCCTACTGCTGAAGCATAAGGAACCACCTTCATCTCCTCTATCTCCTCAGATGTTCTAGGACACATCTCCTTAGATAAAGGAACTCCATGCCTGAAAGGTAGAAAACCCTTATTGGAGTTCTGCATGCTAAAACGATCTATAATGGTGTCTATATATGAAGCTTGAGATAAGCACAACATCCTTTTCCTGCGATCCCTTATAACCTTGATCCCAAGGATGTGTCCCACTTCTCCCAAGTCCTTCATATCAAACTCTTTGGACAACCATACCCTTACGTCCGATAACACCTTGACATTGTTGCTAATTAAAAAAATATCATCTACGTATAGTGCAAGAAATACCACTACGTTTCCGTGACATCTCTTGTATACACAAGACTCATCTGGACTTTGAATAAATCCATAAGACTGGATTACCTCATCAAAGCGGATGTTCCAAGACCTCAAAGCTTGCTTTAATCCATAAATGGATTGATTAAGCTTACATACAAGATGCTCTTTGCCCTTCGCAATGAATCCCTCTGGTTGCTTCATATAGATATTTTCCTCAAGACTTCCATTAAGGAAATCTGTCTTGACATCCATCTGCCACACCTCATAATCCATATGACCTGCAATGCATAAGAGAATCCGGATAGACTTAAGCATGGCTACGGATGAAATGGTCTCCTCATAATCGATACCCTCTTTCTGAGTATACCCCTTCGCAACAAGCTTTGCTTTGAAGGTCTCAACCTTCCCATCTATTCCTCTCTTTCTTTTGTAGATCCACTTGCATCCAATGGTTTTTACACCATCGGGTGGTTCTACTAGCTCCCAGACCTAATTTGAATCCATAGATTCAATCTCATCATTCATTGCACTTCGCCAAGATACTACATCTTTATCTTGGATTACCTCGTCATATGTCCAGGGATTAGGTTCATGTTCGCCAGGGACCAAATCAGAAGATTCTCCCGAGAACATGAATTTATCAGGCTGTCTCACAACCCTCCCACTATGATGAGGTATCACTTGTGTATCCTCTGTGACATGCGGTGCAGTGACTTGTCGTATATCCTCTTGTACCGGTGGTATAGAAGAAGTGACTTCCCCTTTTATTTCCTCCAGAACAATCTTACTCATGGGCTTATGGTTCATCACATAGTCTTCCTTTAGAAATCTAGCGTTCGTGCTAACGATCACCCTCTGATCTCTAGGACTATAAAACAAACCACCTTTCGTTCCTCTAGGATAGCCAACAAACATGCATACTTCTGTACGAGGTTCCAACTTACCAGCATCTGCCTTCAGCACATGTGTTGGACTCCCCCATATCTGAATATGTCTTAGACTAGGCTTTCGCCCAGTCCACAATTCTGTGGGAGTAGAAGACACTGATTTAGATGGAACCAAGTTCAGAATGTACACCGTCGTATCTAGAGCATATCCCCAGAACGAATCTGGCAACTCAGAATAACTCATCATCGATCTACCCATCTCCATAAAAGTCCTATTCCTTCACTCTGCTACACCATTCTGCTGGGGTGTGCCATGTACAGACAATTGGGATTGAATCCCATCCTCTGATAAGTAATTCCTAAACTCTCCGAAGAGGTACTCACCACCACGATCAGATTGTAGTGCCTTAATACTTTTACCTTGACATTTCTCCACATCAGTCTTGAATTCTTTGAACATGTCAAAGCATTCAGACTTGTGGCGCATCAAGTAAATGTATTCATATCTCGAACAATCATCTATAAAAGAGACGAAATACTCAAAACCACCTCTAGCCTGGATAGACATAGGACCACACAAATCAGAATGAACCAATTCTAACACATCTTTGGCTCTATACCCCTTGGCCTTAAAAGGCCTCTTAGTCATTTTACCCTCCAAGCAGGATTCGCAGGTTGGGAAATCTTCCACCACTAATGAACCCAGAGGTCCATCAGCTATCAACCTTTGAATTCTGCTTAGGTTAATATGACTAAGCCTAAGATGCCAAAGATATGTTTGGTTCATCTTCGAAGGTTCTTTTCTCTTAATGGAATTAGAAGATGAGTTATTAACTTCTATTTGCATCGTGGGAGCTTTTGGTTCAAGTGTGTATAAATTTTCTATCAATGCACCCGAACAGATAATCTCCCTATTCCTTTTTATAATAACTCTCTCATTAAAAGAAATAGAATATCCATCCATAAATAATTTAGAAACTAAAATTAAATTCTTTCTAAATAAAGGTACATAAAGGCAATTCTTAAGAACCAAAACTATATTTTTCTCAAAAGATAAATAAACGTCTCCCACTACAATAGCCGCCACCTTCGTGGTATCGCCCAAGTATACAGTAATCTCTCCCTCAGTCAGTCGTCTGGTTTCCTAGAACCCCTACAAAGTATTGCAGACATGATCAGTGGATCTCATATCTACACACTAGGTGTCGGTAGATAACACCGCTAAACATGTTTCAACGACTAGACCAAAAGATATACCTTTGTTCTTCTTGCGGTTGGGGTAGTCCTTCTTCCAGTGTCCAATCTGCTTACAAGTGAAGCACTTGCCTTTCGGCTTCTTCACTCCTCCCTGAGTTCCTCCCAACGCCTTTGCCCCAGTTTGTTTATTCTACTTCTTGCCTTTCGGCTTAGAAGTAGAAACCTTTTGGGTCACCATGGCATGCACCTGAGCACTCTGACGAAATAGACCCTCTGCCGCCTAGAGTCCTGTCAGAAGCTCCGCCAATGAATACAACCTTTTGTTCATGTTGTAGTTCAGGTGAAACTGCTCAAAACTCCTAGGTAGAGATTAGAGAATGATATCGACCTGGGTTTCCCCATCGATCTCAGCTTCGAGGACTTCATGAGCCATCATCTTGAGAACATGATCCCTCACGAGTGTTCCCTCGATCATTGTGGTCGTCATCAAGTTCCTCATGGCTTCCTGCCTAGCAGCCCGATTCTAGTGTCCGAAAAGCTCTTTGAGATTGAGCATCATGTCATAAGCAGTGGGCATGGCTTGATGCTGATGTTGCAGTACATTTGACATAGATGCCAAAATGTAACACCGCGCCATCTCTTCGGCCTTGACCCACTTCTTATAACTCTCCTTATCCTTTTCCCCAGAATCATCCGCTGGCTTAGGAGGGCACTCTTCGAGGAGTACATATTTGTATTCCTCAGCAGTCAAGATAATATCAAGATTCCTCTTCCAATCAACAATGTTGGGTCCAGTAAGTTTATTCTCTTTCAGTATCACAGCAAGTGGGTTGAAAGTCATTTTGAAAGAAAACCTAAGAATCACATAGATCAAAACATTAGATTTCAAAAAATTATTGATTCCTCAAACAATAAAATTTTAAAATCAACCAACACCTCAAAACACCGAGAATATCGTATGTCACGATAGTGTGGACGTATACGAATTCTACATTTGTAAAAGGAGATTTTACCCATTAATTTTACTATCTTGTTAACCTAACTTTTTGGCAAGTAAAATTAATAGTTGGTTCCTCTTTGGCCCTACAAATAAAAGAAGTGACTCTGATGGGGAGGATACTTATATTTGTATCTAAGTGTTCACCATTACTCGGTACCAAGGTAATTATATCAGGTTATGTGCCTTCCGATGGAGAAGTACACACGCTCCTTAATAATTTCCTACAACCATATTTGACCTTGTGATCCGCAAACAAACCCATCCAATGGGGAGGAAGGCACTCAGAGCCGACGCGCAAGTTTGTTTGCATCACATGTCAAATCGTAATGGAGGTTGTGGGAATTTATAGAAATATCCCTCTCCAACTTAGTAATTTGAAATTGAGGAATTTTATAGCCTACGACTTGCATATCAAACAATAAGCAATAAATATGAAAAATAAAAATTTTCCAACTATTATGGCTTTTGTCTTCAATATGTCTGCCGTCGTATCGCCATCTCGTCCGCTCCTCCTACGCCATGTATTAGCCATCCGGAGATCCGAGCCGAGAAAAAAATATTTTAATTTACATCCATTGATCCTATACTCCACGAGGGAGTGTACATGAAATCTAGATCGAAAGTAAACTAAAATAGAAAGAGTGGCTAAACAATGTCGTATCTAATTTACAAAAATTAAATACTAGCCTCGTCAACCCCGAGGATTCAACAAAATATACAATTACACACATACAATCACATACACACATATGGCCATAATAGTTGGATCCTATGCCTGCAACCAAAGAGTAAACCTATGCATATCCTATTATTATCCAGCATATATAATATATGAAAAGTGCATAAAAGTAACTGAATCCTAAACACACAAAATCGAAAACCGTGGCTCTGATATCACTTGAAGATAGGAAACTTCGCTTCCCACTTCAACTCGGTCTCTTGTTCATGTAAATCCCTTCTAGGTCCCCGGATAAAAAAATTTATCCTTGACAAGAGGGATTACCCAAGCAACCGTTTCATCATCGTGCTATTCGATTAGAGTAGTCACTTGAACAAACTTGTTGTTCAAGTAACCAACCTCTATTATATGAATAGCCGCGGAATAGACGATGTACGGATCGTCGACTTTTGTGTTTATGTTCTGGGTCCAAGTTATATTATCCATAAAACAGAATATATCATACATATATAATTGAAAAACAATTATAAACATGTTACATATGAAGATAGATAAGTGATATACCTCTCGATCTTCTATTATAAGACCTTCCTCCTTTTGGACGTCGTGTGGGCGACGATCTACCAAAAGTCGAAGCTCCTGGATCACCAATCTTCCTTCGTTGCTCACTCCGAACAAGAGGAATTATAGAAACAAGACACTTCTCCTTCTTTCAACCAACCACCAACCTCCAAGCTAGGTGCTAGCCACCGGCCAAGAAGAAGAGGAGGAAAGGAAGTGGGCGCCGGCCAAGGACTCCAAGGAATTACCCTAACCCTTCTTTCCACCGACCAAAAAGAAGAGATTGAGGGAGTTTGGATGCCGACCAAAGGAGGGAAGAGCTTGTATGGGCGCCGGCCACCAAGGGAATAGAAGAAGATAAGGAAAAGCTTTCCTTATTTGGTGCCGCCAACCCCAAACCCTAATCTCCAAGCTTACCGCCCACCTTAACCCTAATCCTATCTCTAATAGGATTCCTCTTGCAGCCCACCTCTTCCTCTCCTTTTATAGAGTTAGGGATAAGCCTTTTTTTAATCTCCACCATTGGTTATAGGGATTTAATCTCAACCGTCGGATCTAGAGATTTAATCTCTATCTTTGGATCTAGAGTTTTGTTTTCAACCATTGTATCTAGGCTTCATGAGAGATTAATAGGCTACAATAGAGACCATGAGGAGGAGTTGGATCTTGGCCACCCAATGGATCAAGCCCACATAAAGTCCGATCCATTAATGATAATCCAATCCACTAAAAGATTATCATTGATCTACCTCACCAACCCCCATAAGTTAATATGGGTTCCATATATTATATGTATATTTTCTCCCCGTGTTTAAGATCTCGAATGTCCGTCGATTAATTAATTTACTGACCATTAATTAATCAACATCTAACTCCATGAGTAGTACCACTCAACCTTTTCATCATGCCGGACCAAGTCCACCTGCAGGGTTTACATGATGAACCTTATGAGCTCTTCAAGGGGACATCATCATCCTAATATATAGGACACGGTTTCCTCCTATAATCAACGACACACCATATAAATAATATCATTTCCCAACTTACCAAGCCTATCTATTTAATCTATAAATCTCGCCCATTGGTAAATGAAAGAAATTAATACTAAGTATATGTGCTCGTTATTATATTGGGATTAAGAGTATGTACAATATAATATCTGAGGTCCGATTCGATTATGTAGTCAGCAATAAATCGAATCACCTCTAAGTCTATCCTACTGAATACACACAAAGTGTATTAGTGTGATTTTATGGTCAAGACAAACCAATACCAAATCACACTACAACCATACCAATGGTTTGTCCAAAGTCATCTAGGTTGTGAGCCTATACTTATACATTACAAGGAGCCGATAACATGATCTCCCGTGTGACATCACACACCATGTTATCTACAATATAATGTATTAGACAATATGCATCACCATAAATATGCAGACAATGATAATGTGATTCTTATTTCAAAATAAAGATTTTCATACAAAAGATTGACTTTTCAGTATACATCCCAAAATTAAGGTTGCGATCGCATGCATCAGTTAACTCTAGGGGTGACTCCCCTTGTAACCTTTTTATTGGCCTCCCTAGATTTCCTTGAAACCTTAGCCACAAGGCACACTCCATGGTTAGCCTTAGGGATGACCTCCCTAGTAACCATGACCTTTCTAGACCTAGGTTGAGTTCCATAATCAAATGGAATACTGTGGTAGGTCTCCTTGGACATAGGTTTGTGACCCAAACCTTTCTTGCCTTTAGATGAACCTTGTCTCCTAGACCCTAAGTTTTTACCATTTGACCCTTGTATTTGATTTTGCATTTTCCTAAGGGTCTTCTCTAATTTTTCAAGTTTTGCTCTCAAAACTTGATTTTCCAATCTTAATTGCCCAATATTTGATTTTTCATTTTGTCTTTGGGCATTACCATTTCCTCTAGGCATATGCCTACCCTTCTTAGGGTTAATGTCTAAATGGATTTCTACCTTTCTAATAGTTTCCCTAGGTAGTATTTTCCTAGGATTATTAGTCCCAAATTTTTCCTTAGTTCTAAAGTTGCAAGATTTTGCAC
This sequence comes from Wurfbainia villosa, assembly GCA_025175895.1. Classification (NCBI taxonomy): domain Eukaryota; kingdom Viridiplantae; phylum Streptophyta; class Magnoliopsida; order Zingiberales; family Zingiberaceae; genus Wurfbainia; species Wurfbainia villosa. The sequence goes on along the minus strand of CM045998.1, from coordinate 51,892,001 downwards.
CTAACCAATACAACCTATTTTAAGCATTCTCTTTATGATTATGCAAAATTACAAGGGTTTTGAAATTATTTCTAGCATGCTTTTACCTATTGCTTAAAGAATGAGAATTATTTAAATTTATCTTAGGGGTTGTTTTTGAAGCTCTCCTTACATTTGATGCTCCTTCTTTTATCCTAGGGCATTGGCTTTGGTAGTGTCCCCAGTGATCACACTTGAAGCACACAATGTGCTTTTTGCTTTTCCTAGTGGCGACTCCGACATCCTTTGAATTTTTGTTGACTTTTAGTGCCGGTGATTTCTCCTTGGCGAATTTTGAGCATTTTCTCTTGTAATGCCCTTTCTCCCTACACTCAAAGGAAATTACATGATCTTTATTTTTAACTAAATTGCTTGAGTTACTTAGGGGGGTGGTGGAAGCCTCTTGAACTTGTTTATCACTTCTCCCAAAGGTTGATGGCTCCTCTTGATTTTGCTCTAGCGTGGATGATCTCATATCCTCCCCTTCAATCCAAGAGGTGGAGACTTCTTCCACCTCTTCTACCTCTTCTCCATCGAATGTTGAGCACCTCTCAACCTCCGATTCCTCAAGCTCTTGAGCCGATGAGCATTCTTCGGCATCTTAGAAATGTTCTTCACTTGAGGCCGATGATGGTAATTCATGGAGCTTTGTCAATTCTCTCCAAAACTCCTTTGCATCCTTATATTGACCTAATCTACACAAAACATCATTTGGGATTAAATCACCTAAGAAGTTTATTACCTTCTTATTTTTCTCGAAATTTTGGAGTTGTACTGATGCGTACGAATGCGACCTCAAATCTCGCGACGAAGATCGTCGAGGACTCAAAGCGCGCGCTCACGCTCAACGCCCGCAAGTGCACGGATGACATCAAGTAATAAAGAGTATCGATCCTATAGGGTCTGGGATTCAAATATCAATATATTCAGTGGTTGTAATTGTTCGGATGTAACTCTAAGAGGTTTCGATTGGTGAGGGCTTTCGATAGACTTTACTTAATACGGTGTCACATGGAGGAGGAAGGGAGTGTGTCGAGGTCTTCAAAGGTGATTCTAGGACTTCGATTTTGCTTGTGTATCACAAAACAATGTTGTCAATTGGCGTTGTCTAGACGTTTAGCTATGGTTTTGTATAAGAGACATCATACACTCTTCCGTAGAGCTGTCGCATCTACTGGGAGCTATCTCCACCTAAAAGGATGGGATAGATGACACGAGGATGCTAAATCAATCCCTACGATGAACCATTTCCGATTCCACCGCACCCTTCTACCCACAGTTACAGGAGATCAGGTTTACCCCTAGGTTCCTTGTATAAAATCCCCTAAATCTTAGATACAAGGGTTGTCACCCCTCCTATCACCTAAGCACATCAGAGAGAAAACCAAACACACATAGGTATAGTAAAAACAACTACCAATTGTCAAATCAAACTCAAAGGCAGAATTTAACATGAACCAACATTGTAATTTGCACACAAGCTACTCCCTAATCCTAGAATCAAAACTACTACTCCATTTATATGAAGGAAGAATCACAAAGCATGTTTATGTTCGAATACATAAGGAATAAAATGCAAGAACAAAGGATTACAATGCTTTCGTGGTCTTCTCTCCAGCGTTGAAGTGCAAGGCGTGGACCTTCGGTGGCATTCCTCCTCCCCGTTGCGAGTTCTCGAAGATTTGTAGGGCGTCGGCGTGCCATCCTAGCCGTCGTGGCTCTCCCAAGGATTTGGGCGGAGCCATCCTTATATAGAAATCGCCTTGGATTGCTGCAAAATCCGAAAAAAAACCCTAGTCGCGCAAATATGGTGGGCCGCCACACGACCGTGTGTTTCAACACGGCTAGGCCATGTGCGGCCCTGGGGTCCTGATCTCACCCATTGGGCACGACCGTGTGAATCTACATGCCCTGGCCATCTCTCACTATGCGTCTAGCTGTGAAATGTCCTTCTTTGCTCTGAAAGCGCGTCTTTTTAACTCAAAATGCTAACCTGCACACAAAAGTCCAACGAGAAGACCTGCGAACCAGAAAATAGGAAATGCATAAAAAATAGAGTAACATATGCATGAAACTAACATGAAATGTAACAAGATTTAGCAAAAACTACTCCTAAAATCCTATACGTTTTGCTCACATCACTTCCCCAAGACTTAAATCTTTGCTTGTCCTCAAGCAAACCTCAGTACCATGAAATTTAAAAGATTTTGTTCCATACTTAGCATGACAACTAAATTTATGAAGTGGTATTTACAATCAAAGTAGAATAAATATGTTCTAGAAATTCACTAAGTTAGCTCCTCGTGCTCGTGCTAAGCGAACCATTCTTAGGGGATGCCCATTCCATGGTGAGTTAAGTCGTCACCCCATAGCTTTCCTAAGGTTTTCGGCTCTTAGGCACTAACCTGCCCAAAGAGAGGGGTGTTCCCTAGATCTAGCATAAAGTCTCAAATGTGTGCTCGGTATTGAGAGAAATTGGTAGGTGTTTCCCCAATAACCTAACTCGGTCTCAAAGGGGCACCTATCCATTTCCACCCACGACAACTGTTTTTTTATCCCTCATAATCTTTTCTCTCTTTTTTTTTTTGCTTTCTTTTTTCATTTCTTTTTCTCTTTTTCTTTTACTTCTCTTTTCTTATCTCTCTTTTATTTTTCGTCTCACTGGGATTTTGATTTTTCCAAATGGGCTTACTCAATCCGAGCATCTCCAGTAACTAAAATGCTAAACCTAGAGTCACCTATGGATTCCAAAGTACTAGACTACTGAGATGAATCATAAATAGGTATGTACTAGATTCTCCCTTTCCGAATGTTCGACATGTGTAGGAAGGGAGTGTGTCGAGGTCTTCAAAGGTAATTCTAGGACTTCGGTTTCTCTTGTGTATCACAAAACAAGATTGTCAATTGGCGTTGTCTGGATGTTTAGCTATGGTTTTGTGGAAGGGACATCATACACACTCCCGCAGAGCCGCCGCATCTACCGAGAGCTATCTCTGCCTAAAAGGAGGGATAGATGATACGAGGATGCCAAATCAATCCTTACGATGAACCGTTTCCGATTCCATCGCACCCTTCTACCCACCGTTACAGGAGATCAGGTTTACCCTTAGGTTCCATGTATAAAATCCCCTAAATCTTAGATACGAGGGCTATCACCCCTCGTATCGCCAAAGCACAGCAGATAGAAAACCAAACATGCATAGGTATAGTAAAAACAACTACCAATTATCAAATCAAACTCAAAGGCAAAATTTAACATGAACAAACAATGTAATGTGTGTAGGGATGTATACTGAAAAGTCTATCTTTTCTATGAACATCTTTATTTTTTAAATAAGAATCACATGATCATTGTTTACATATTTTTATGGTTATGCAATATTTTCTAATACTTTACATTGTAGATAACATGGTGTGTGGTGTCACACGGGAGATCATGTTATCGGCCCCTTGAAAAGTATAAGTAAAGGTTCACAACCGAGATGGCTTTGGACAAACCATCGGAATGGTTGTAGTGTGATTTGGTATTGGGTTGTGTTGACCATAGAATCACACTAGTTCACTTTGTGTGTATTTAGCAAGACCGACATAAAGGTGATTCGATTTATTGCTGACTACATAATCGAATCGGACCTCAGATATTATTTAGTACATGCTCTTAATCCCGATATAATAATAGGCACATATACTTAGTAGTCATCTCTTTGATTTATCAATGGGCGAGATTTATAGAATAAATCGATAGGCTCGGTAAGTTGGGAGATGATATTATTTATATGGTGTGCTATTGATTATAGGAGGAAACCGTGTCCTATATATTAGAATGATGATGTCCCCTTGAGGAGCTCATAAGGTTCATCGCGTAAACACTGCAGGTGGACTTGGTCCGGCATGATGAAAAGGTTGAGTGGTACTACTCAAGGAGTTAGATGTTGATTAATTAATGGTCAGTAAATTAAATAATCGACGGGCATTCGAGATCTTAAACACGGAGAGAAAATGTACAAATAATATATGGAGCCCATATTATCATATGGGGGTTGGGGAGGTAGATCAATGATGAACCTTTAGTGTATTGGATCATCATTAGTGGATCGGACTTTATGTGGGCTTGATCCATGAGTGGCCAAGACCCAACTCCTCCTCATCGTCCCTAATGTAGCCTATTAACACCTCATGATGCTTAGATCCAATGGATAGAAACAAAAGTCTAAGATCCATTGGTAGAGATTAAATCTCTAAGATCCGACGGTTGAGATTAAATCTCTAGATCCGACGATTGAGATTAAATCCCTAGAACCAATGGAGGAGATTAATTCATTACTTATCCCTAAGTCTATAAAAGGAGGGCGTGGGGAGTTGGCGTGGGATAGAATTGAAGAAAGCTAGGGTTTGGGCGGCAACAAGGTGAATCCTAGATGAGATAGGATTAGGGTTAGGGTTTGGAGGCTAGGGCGGCACCAAATAAGGCAAGGTTTCCTTTCTTCTTCCTTGTCTTGTGGCCGGCGTCCAGTTTGTTTCCAGCCCTTCCCAGCCCTTGGCTGGTGCCCAAAAACTCCCTTCTCTCTCTCCTTAGGTGGTGGAAACAAAATATAGGGTTTCCCTTGGTGTCTTGATTGTTTTCCATCATCTTCTCCACCTTCTAGTTGGTCGGCGGCAAGGAGATTGTGTGCTCCTTGTTGGTTGGTTTTAGGGAGGAGGAAAAGCTTGTTTCTACTCTTCCTCTTGCTTTGGAAGAGCAAGGAAGGATGATTTGTGATCTAGGAGCTTCGACTTTTGGTAGATCATCGCCCACACGACGTCCAAAAGGAGGAAGGTCATACATTAGAAGATCGAGAGGTATACCTATTCTACTTTCTTCTTTTGTTTGTTGCTTGTTTTTGTTTTTCAATTATAATGATGGTATAAATCTATACATGGCTAAATAATACTTGGATCCCGAGTATAAATACGAAAACCGGCGATCCGGACATCGTCTATTCCACGGCTACTCGTAGAATAGAGGATGGTCGCTTGAACAACTAGTTTGTTCAAGTGACCTCTCTAAACGAATAGCAAGACGATGACTTGGTGGTTTGGGCAATCCCTTTTCTCTAGGATTAAAATTTTTTTAATCCGGAGACATCGAAGGGATCTCCATGGACAAGCTATCGAGGTGAAGTGGGAAGCGAAGTTTCCCCTCACGGACTCGATAAGCAAAACCCTTCAATTGCTATTAGAGCCAACGTTTCCGGTTTTGTGTGTTTAGGATTTGTTAATTTTTATGCACTTTTTCATATATTATATGTGTCGGATAATAGTAGGATATGCGTAGTTTAACTCTTTGGTTGCAGGCATAAGATCCGACTATTATGACCATATATGTATATGTGATTGTATGTGTGTAAATATTTATTTTGTTGAATCCTCGGGGTTGATGAGGATAGTATTTAGCTTTTGTAAATTAAATACGGCATTGTTTAGCCACTCTTTATTTTATTTTACTTTCGATCTAGATTTCATGTACACTTCCTTGTGGAGTATAGGATCGATGGATATAAATTAAAATAGGTTTTAGTCTCGGTTCAGATCTCCGAATGGCTCGTACATGGCGTAGGAGGAGCTGACGAGATGGCGATGCGACGGAAGGCATATTGAAGACAAAAGCCATAATAGTTGGAAAATAATTTTATTTTTCATATTTATTGCTTTTTGTTTGATATGCATGTCGTAGGCTAAGAAAATTCCTCAATTTCAAATTACTAAGTGGGAGAGGGAATTTTTTAAAATTTCCCATGACCTCCATTACGATTTGACATGTGATCTAAACAAACTTGCACGTCGGCTCTGAGTGCCTTTCTCCCCATCAGATGGGTTTGTTTGCAGATCACAAGGTCGAATATGGTTATAGGAAATTATTAAGGAGCGTGTGTACTTGCCCATAGTAAGGCACATAACCTGAGATAATTACCTTAGTACCGAGTAATGGTGAATACTTAGATACAAATATAAGTATCCTCCCCATCGGAGTCACTGCTTTTATTTGTAGGGCCAAAGGCGAACCAACTATTAATTTTACTTTTCAAAAGGTTAGGTTGACAAGATAGTAAAATTAATGGGTAAAACCTCCTCTTACAAATGTAGAATTCGTATACGTCCACACTATCGTGGCATATGATATTCTCGGTGTTTTGAGATGTTGGTTGATTTTAAAATTTTATTGTTTGAGGACTCAATATTTTTTTGAAATCTAATGTTTTGATTTATGTGATTCTTAGGTTTTCTTTCAAAATGACTTTCAACCCACTTGCTATGATACTGAAAGAGAACAAACTTACTGGACCCAACTATGTTGATTGGAAGAGGAATCTAGACATTGTCTTGACTGTAAAGGAATACAAATATGTACTCCTCGAAGAGTGCCCTCCCAAGCCTGCAGATAATTCTGGGGAAAAGGAGAGAGAGAGCTATAAGAAGTGGATCAAGGCCGATGAGATGGCGCGGTGTTACATCTTGCCATCTATGTCAAATGTACTGCAACATCAGCATCAAGCCATGTCCACTGCTTATGATATGATGCTCAATCTTAAGGAGCCTTTCGGACACCAGAATTAGGCTACGAGGCAAGAGGCCATCAGAAACTTGATGACGACCACCATGGTCGAGGGAACACCCATGAGGGATCATGTTCTCAAGATGATGGCTCATTTGAATGAGCTAGAGGCCTAGGAGCTGAGATAGATGGGGAAACCCAGGTCAATATCATTCTCCAATCTCTACCTAGGAGTTTTGAGTAGTTTCGCCTCAACTACAACATAAACAGGAGGTTGTATTTGTTGGCGGAACTTCTGATAGAACTCCAGGCGGCAGAGGGACTATTTTGTCAGAGTGCTCAGGCACATGCCGTGGTGACCCAGAAGGTTTCTACTTCTAAGCCAAAAGGCAAGAAGAAGAAGAAACAAACCGGGGAAAAGGTGGTGGGAGGATCTCAGGGAGGAGTGAAGAAGCCAAAAGGCAAGTACTTCACTTGTAAGCAGGATGGACATTAGAAGAAGGACTATCCCAATCCGAAGCAGAATAAAGATATATCCTTTGGACTAGTCATTGATACATGATTAGCAGTGTTATCTACCGGTACCTGGTGTGTAGATACAAGAGCCACTAATCATGTCTGCAACACTTTGCAGGGGTTCTAGGAAACCCCACGACTAGCTAAAGGGGAGATTACCATTTACTTGGGCAATGCCATGAAGGTTGCGGCTATTGCAGTGGGAGAAGTTTTATTTATCTCTTGAGAAAAATAAAATTTAGGTTCTGGAAAATTCCCTTTATGTACCTTTATTTAGAAAGAACTTAGTTTCAGTTTCTAAATTGTTAATGGATGGATATTCTATTTCTTTTAATGACAGAACTGTTATAAAAAGGAATAGGGAGAATATCTATTTAGGTACATTGATAGGAAATTTATATACACTTGAACCACAACCTCCCACGATGCAAATTGAAGTTAATAACTCATCTTCTAATTCCAATAAGAGAAAAAAACCTTCGAAGATGAACCAAACATATCTTTGGCATCTTAGGCTTGGTCACATTAACCTAAGTAGAATTCAAAGGTTGATAGCTGATGGACCTTTGGGTTCATTAGTGGTAGAGGATCTCCCAACCTATGAATCTTGCTTAGAGGGAAAGATGACCAAGAGGCCTTTTAAGGCCAAGGGAAATAGAGCCAAAGATGTGTTAGAAATGGTTCATATTGATTTGTGTGGTCCTATGACTATCCAGGCAAGAGGTAGTCTTGAATATTTCATCTTTTTCATAGACGATTATTCAAGATATGGATGACACTACGATCTGATCGTGGTGGTGAGTACCTCTTAGTAGAGTTTAGGAACTACTTATCAGAGGCTGGGATTCAATTCCAATTGTCTACACCTGGCACACCCCAGCAGAATGGTGTAGCATAACGAAGGAATATGACTCTTATATAGATGGTTAGATTGATGATGAGTTATTCTAAGTTGACAGATTCGTTCTGGGGATATGCTTTAGATATGGCGGTGTATATTCTGAATTTGGTTCCATTTAAATCAGTGCCTTCTACTCCCACAGAGTTGTGGACTGGGCGAAAGCCTAGTCTAAGACATATTCGGATATGGGGGAGTCCAACACATGTGCTGAAGGAAGATGTTGGTAAGTTGGAACCTCGTACAGAAGTACGCTTGTTCGTTGGCTATCCCAGGGGAACGAAGGGTGGATTGTTTTATAGTCCTAGAGATCAGATGGTGATCATTAGCACGAACGCAAGATTTCTAGAGGAAGACTATGTGATGAGCCACAAGCCCAAGAGTAAAATTGTTCTGGGGGAGTTAAAAGGGAAAGTCACTTCTTTAGTACCACCGATACAAGAGGATATACCACATGTCATAGCACCGCGTGTCACAGAGGATACACAGGTGATACCTCGTCGTAGTGGGAGAGTTGTTAGACAGCCTCATAGATTCATGTTCTTGGGTAACATGAACCTGATCCCTGGATATACGACGAGGCAATCCAAGATATAGATGCAACATCTTGGTAAAGTACAATGAATACTGAGATTGAATCTATGGATTCAAGTCAGGTCTGGGAGCTCTTATGCATAGCAGCTCATATGGATTATGAGGTGTGGCAGATGGATGTCAAGACAGCTTTCCTTAGTGGAAGTCTTGAGGAAAACATCTATATGAAGCAACCAGAGGGATTCATTGCTAAGGGCAAAGAGCATCTTGTATGTAAGCTTAATTGGTCCATTTATGGTTTGAAGCAAGCTTCGAGGTCTTGGAACATCCGCTTTGATGAGGTGATCCAGTCTTATGAATTTATTCAAAGTCCGGATGAGTCTTGTGTATACAAGAGATGTGACGGAAACGTAGTGGTATTTCTTGTACTATACGTAGATGACATTTTGTTGATTGGCAACAATATCAAGGTGTTATCAGATGTAAGGGTATGGTTGTCCAAACAGTTTGATATGAAGGACTTGGGAGAGGTGGGACACATCCTTGGGATCAAGGTTATAAGGGATCGCAGGAAAAGGATGTTGTGCTTATCCCAAGCTTTATACATTGACACGATTATGGAGCGTTTTAGCATGCAGAACTCCAAGAAGGGTTTTCTACCTTTCAAGCATGGAGTTCCTTTATCTAAGGAGATGTGTCCTAGATCATCTGAGGAGATAGAGGAGATAAAGGCGGTTCCTTATGCTTCGACAGTAGGAAGCCTCATGTATGCGATGCTATATACGAGACCAGATATCTACTTTGTCGTGGGCATGGTCAACAGATATCAGAGTAATCCAAGACAGGGATATTGAACTACGGTAAAGCATATATTGAAGTGCCTGAGAAGGACTAGGGATTATATGCTAGTTTACCAGGCAGACCAATTACTCCCTAAGGGTTACATGGATTCCGACTTCCAATCAGATAGGGATAACAATAAGTCTACCTCAGGTTTTGTGTTTACTTTGGGAGGAGGAGCCATTGTATGGAGGAGTGTCCAGCAGAAATGCGTCGCGGACTCTACCATGGATGCTGAGTAAGTGACAGCCTCTGAGGCGGCCAAAGAAGTTGTATGGCTCAGGAACTTCTTGATGGACTTCGATGTGATTCCTGGTTTGCCCAGAACTATCACAATTTATTGTGATAATAGTGGAGCAGTTGCAAACTCGAAGGAACCACGAGCCATAAGGCTAGTAAACACATAGAGCGCAAGTACCACCTGATACGAGAAATCGTAAAGGAGGTAGAAGTTACTGTCGCCTAGATTGCATCAGAGGATGACCTGGTAGACCTTTACACTAAGGCCCTTTTAGCGAAAGCTTTGATAGGCATGTGGAGGGAAGGGGAATCAGATGTATGGCAGTAAGAGGACAGCATAGCCTTTTAGTATAAGTGGGAGATTGTAGGGATGTATACTGAAAAGTCTATCTTTTCTATGAACATCTTTATTTTTTAAATAAAAATCACATGATCATTGTTTGCATATTTTTATGGTTATGCAATATTGTCTAATACTTTACATTGTAGATAACATGGTGTGTGGTGTCACACGGGAGATCATGTTATCGGCCCCTTGAAAAGTATAAGTAAAGGCTCACAACCGAGATGGCTTTGGACAAACTATCGGAATGGTTATAGTGTGATTTGATATTTGTTTGTCTTGACCATAGAATCACACTAGTGCACTTTGTGTGTATTGAGTAGGACCAACATAAAGGTGATTCGATTTATTGATGACTACATAATCGAATTGGACCTCAGATATTATTTAGTACATGCTCTTAATCCGGATATAATAACGGGCACATATACTTAGTAGTCATCTCTTTGATTTACCAATGGGCGAGATTTATAGATTAAATCGATAGGCTCGGTAAGTTGGGAGATGATATTATTTATATGGTGTGTCGTTGATTATAGGAGGAAACCGTATCCTATATATTAGGATGATGATGTCCCATTGAGGAGCTCATAAGGTTCATCATGTAAACCCTGCAGGTGGACTTGGTCCGACATGATGAAATGGTTGAGTGGTACTACTCAAGAAGCTAGATGTTGAATAATTAATGGTGAGTAAATTAATTAATCGATGGACATTCGAGATCTTAAATACGGGGAGAAAATGTACAAATAATATATGGAGCCCATATTATCATATGGGGGTTGGTGAGGTAGATCAATGATGAACCTTTAGTGGATTGGATCATCATTAGTGGATCGGACTTTATGTGGGCTTCATCCATGGGTGGCCAAGACCCAACTCCTCCTCATGGTCCCTAATGTATCCTATTAACACCTCATGATGCTTAGATCCAATGGATAGAAACAAAAGTCTAAGATCCATTGGTAGAGATTAAATCTCTAAGATCCGACGGTTGAGATTAAATCTCTAGATCCGACGGTTGAGATTAAATCCCTAGAACCAATGGAAGATATTAATTCATGACTTATCCCTAACTCTATAAAAGGAGGGCATGGGGAGTTGATGTGGGATAGAATTGAAGAGAGCTAGGGTTTGCGCGGTAAGAAGGTGAATCGTAGTTGAGATAGGATTAGGGTTAGGGTTTGGAGGCTAGGGCGGCACCAAATAAGGCAAGGTTTCCTTTCTTCTTCCTTGTCTTGTGGCTGGCGTCCAGTTTGTTTCCATCCCTTTCCAGCCCTTGGCCGGCGCCCAAAAGCTCCCTTCTCCCTCTCCTTAGGTGGTGGAAACAAGATATAGGGTTTCCCTTGGTGTCTTGATTGTTTTCCATCATCTTCTCCACCTTCTAGTTGGCCGACGACAAGGAGATTGTGTGCTCCTTGTTGGTTGGTTTTAGGGAGGAGGAAAAGCTTGTTTCTACTCTTCCTCTTGCTTTGGAAGAGAAAGGAAGGAAGATTTACGAACTAGTAGCTTCGACTTTTGGTATATCGTCGCCCATACTACGTCAAAAAGGAGGAAGGTCATACATTAGAAGATCGAGAGGTATACCTATTCTAATTTCTTCTTTTGTTTGTTGCTTGTTTTTGTTTTTCAATTATAAGCATGGTATAAATCTGTACATGGCTAAATAATACTTGGATTCTGAGCATAAATACGAAAACCGGCGATCCGGACATCGTCTATTCCGCGGCTACTTTTAGAATAGAGGATGGTCGCTTAAACAACTAGTTTGTTCAAGTGACCTCTCTAAACGAATAGCACAATAATGGCTTAGTGGTTTGGGCAATCCCTTTTGTCTAGGACAAGATACCGAGGTTAAGTGGGAAGCGAAGTTTACCCTCACAGACTCGATAAGCAAAACCCTTCAATGTGCACACATGCTACTCCCTAATCCTCGAATCAAAAGTACTACTCCATGTATATGAAGGAAGAATCAAAAAGCATGTTTATGTTCGAATACATAAGGAATAAAATGCAGGAACAAAGAATTACAATGATTTCGTGGTCTTCTCTCCGGTGTTGAAGTGTAAGGCGTGGTCCTCCGGTGGCGTTCCTCCTCCCCGTTGCGAGTTCTTGAAGCTTTTTAGGACTTCGGCATGCCATCCTAGCCATCATGCCTCTTTCTAGGGTTTGGGCGGAGCCATCCTTATATAGACATCGCCTCGGACCGTAGTAAAATCCGGAAAAAACCCTAGTCGCGCAAATATGGCGGGCCGCCACACGGTCGTGTGTTTCCACACTGCTAGGCCGTGTGCGGCCCTGGGGTGCTGATCTTACCCATTGGGCACGACCATGTGAATCCACATGCTCTGGTCATGTCCCACTCTGTATCTAGCTACAAAATGTCCTTCTTTTGCTCCGAAATAGCATCTTTTTAACCTGAAATGCTAACCTACACACAAAAATCTAACGAGTAGACCTCCGAACCAGAAAATAAGAAATGCGTGCAAAATAGAGTAACATATGCATTAAACTAACATGAAATGTAACAATATGTGAGCAAAAACTACTCCTAAAACCCTATACATTTTGCTCACATCATGTACCTCGTTCCATTTCTTCATCTTAAGGAATCCTCCCTTCAAACTTCTTATATAGTCGAATACTTCCATCAAGGCAAACCAATCTTAGAAGTTCTTCATCATTATGAATTCTTCAATCCTTGTCTTCCATTGATTGAAGTCTTCTCGTCCATAGAACATGTAAGGTATTGGAGTGTTGATGTCCCATCCACGTTCATCTTTTGACAACTCCATCCTCTAGCATTTTTGCTTCCGATTGTTAATCCGTAGAAGAGCCCCGGGCTCCGATACCAATTATAAGAACTTTGATGAGCTCTAGAGGGGGTGAATGGCGTGTTCTTATCGTTTGACATAATTCGATTGTGCTTGCTATAAATGTTAGTGTACGCAGTGGAAATAATGACAACAAAAACAAATAGACACAACGAGCAATACACGAGAATATATGTGGTTTGGAACCTTAGGGTTCCTACTCCATGGGGTGAACTCAACGAGCTCTAGTTATGGACACACCACTAAATAATAACACTCCTTCTTGGAACAATTTGAAGGTGCAAAAATCTCATACAAACAATTACAAAAGTAATACAAGAATAAAACAAACAAATACAAAGAACTACAATTGAAATTATAAAGAACACTTTACAAATTAGGACTTTGAATGTTTTGCTTGTTGGTTGCTTGGATGTTCTTGAAGGACCCTGAAATTCACCTGCACTTCGCTTTCAAATTGCCTCCACAACCTCTCAAAGAATTGATAGTGAAATCCTCCATGAGCTGCTCATTTTATGCCTGCATTGGGTTGATTTCGCATCTGGCAGTCAACTGCCAAAAGGCCCCAGTCAACTGCCAACAGTGTCATTGTTTCACAATGACTCGATCAACATTGGCATCCAAGCCAACGAATACACTGGCAGTCGACTATCAACGCCCATAGCTGACTTATCAGTTGGCTACTGAGTGTTCTATGCTTGCGACTTACACAAGAAGTCGAACGCCAGTCGATTGCTCAGAGTCAACTCGACTGTCAAGTGTCAAAACACTTGACCAGTCGACTGGTTTATAACCCAGTCGACTGCTACACCAGAACCATGAGGTTTACCCCAAGTATGATGCCCTCATACTTGCTAGATCACCCTTAGCCTAGACCTAAACTTTCTAGCCACCTCCATCAGCCTCACACCTATCGGACCCCTCCAAGTCATCCATGACTTGTTCATCCATACGCTAGCTGCCTTTAGTTGCTTCCATTGGTTATTGTCATGCTAACATGGTCTACACTGCCAAGGCACATTTGGGCTTACGCTGCTAAGACTACCACTTGGACTTTATGCCGCCAAACCATTAGACTTATGTTGCTAAGACTCCACCCTTGCATTTTACGCTGCCAATATCAACCCTTGGACTTCCCTTGCCAACCCATGTTTGGCTTTCCATTTTCCAAGACTTAATCTTGGACTTTCCCTTCCAAGTACTCAAGACTTGGATTTTACCATCATATGGTCAACCCCATGTCAACCATATAGTCAACTCATTGTCAAACATCAAAACACAAACATCAAGACACTACTTGAGTCAAACTTGAGTATGGTCAATTGTGACCTGGGCCGATTGCACCAACACTCTCTAGACTATGATGGGGGTATTTATAGAGTAGCCCTTTGTAGTGATCCCAGGCTTTCAACAAGGACTCTCCCTCCTTATGGCTGAAGCTAGTAATCAAGTGGTGCATATGAGCAGTCTTACTTGGTGGGAAGAATTTATTCATGAATTGCTGCTCGTACTGCTCCTATGTCGTGATGCTTCGTGAAGGAAGATAATGTAGCCATGTCTTTACCTTGTCTCGCAGTGAGAATGGGAAGAGGCTTAGACGTATCGTATCAGTGGGTACTCCATTAAATTTCAATGTTGAGCATATCTCTAAAAATGTCTTTAGGTGCCAATTTGGGTCTTCAATTGCACCTCCTTCGATTTGGCTCTGCAAGACCATGTGTGTAAAATATCGCAAATAGATGGCTAAAGGGGTAATATTATTAGTGGGTTAATTAAAATTTTTGAGGGATGGTTAGGGATTTAATTTAAACCTAACCTAGCTCAAGAGTTTAATGGTTTAATTGAATCTAGGTTTAATCGAACCAAGGGTTAAATTGCTTATATGGTCTGAAACACGACTCATTTTCTCCAAACCAGACTCGTTTTCTTTTAATGCTGGCCCATTTTAGCTCTCCCTGTATTTCCTCACCGTCGCTCTTTATGCCGAGCAGTTTCTTTCTTTTTCCTCAAATTCTTTTCCTCTCTGCGACATTTCTTCTTCCTCACCGCACGACGCTGTCGATCACCTTCTCTTCTTCTCAAAAGTGACCAGCGACCGAAGCTCTCCCTCTCTTGGTAGAAGATCTGGCTGGAGGGTAGCCTGATTCCTCTTCTCCGAGCTCTCGTCAACCTCTTCGTGTGAGCCGATCGATGGCGTTATCGCTGCGACAGAGAGTTGCTGCCACGGTTCTCACGGTGGTCACCGGAGCAAGGTTAGGGCATGATTTTTTGCTGGTTTTCAATCGGTCTCTTCCATCTTTGCTTATTATTTTCTCATGTGAACAACTCGACGACGATGTTACTATGGTTGGTCATTCCGGCCAGAGGTGGAGCTGTTCCGGCGAACAGAGCAGATTGGGGAAGCCTCTCATCGCGCGTATAACTCGAATTAACTCTTTGTTTTATCTGGTCTTGGTTGATTTTGTTGTCTGTCGATGAGTTGTGAGTTGTAGTGTGGATCTCTGCGGGTGGTGGACTGGTATTGGGGATGTTGCTCGGCTGTGAGTCGGTGAAGATTGAGAGATGGAGTTGTGTGGTGGTTCACTTCAGGTTGGTTACATCTCCAAATTGGTGTGAACATGGCTGTAAATGGATGTGGGTTAAGCTGGGTTCCAATTAGGGTTGGTTAGATCCCTAATTTGGTGCAATAGTGGGTTGTGAAGGGTTGTCGTGTGATTGTGGATTGGAGTTTGGTCGGCTATGAAGTAGCAACTATGTTCTGGGCTACAAAGAAAGATGTGTATTAGTGTGGATATGAGATTTGTGGGTTGTTGTGTTGTTGTAATGGTTGTGAATAGGTATGATGCCGACTGTGCGACTGTGAGCAAGAAATTGTTGGTTGTGCGGCTGTGAGCTCTTGGATATGAAGGAGTTATAAGTGGCTGTGAATGGTTGGTTTCGGGGTTTGCTCAGCTGTGGCTAAGTGAGAAAGGGCCGAGTGGAACGAAGTGTGTCAATTAGGGTGGTTAGATCCCTAATTTGGTGTAATTATGGGTTGTGAGCCGACGTTTCAAGGTTGTAAATAGGGTTTGGTTTGAGGTTGGTCAGGTCCCTAAATTAGTGAGAAATGTCGGTTGTTGATCGAGTTGTTTGATGCTCTGATCTCGCCTACAAATGGGGTTGTGGATAAATTTGTGATGTGTTGTGGATATGAGTTAATAAATTTAAGTGATTTAGGTGGAGTGTACCAAAGAGGTTTAATGATTTAAACCTAGTTTGATGTTGTAGAAGGGTTACGCTTGACGATTGAGGGTTTCGAATTCGTATTCGATAAAGGGATGCGAATATAGGAATGATATAGTAGTGGATTTGTATATTTGTTGTGTGCTTGAATTTAATTGTAATTGATGATATTTGTAGGACATGGATACGAGATAGGTCCGTGACCGTGAAGATATTGTTATTACAAGCTTTATAGCAGGTGGGTAATATTTTCTTTCCTAGTCAGGTAGTAGCTAAACCCTAAAGTATATAATTTCATATTGTTGTCACTTTGTCCTTGACTCCACTCTAGTTTTTCTGATGCTTGATACTTGCCTTTGCACTTAAATACTCTGTTATTGTTGTTATCTATTCATTCATCTTTGTTATTAATTATAGATGTTAAGGTAAGTGGACCTATACTGGTTTTCCTATGTGTATATAGCTAAATTCTGTTGTAAAAACTAAATTGTGCAATTTAGATAAATCATCTGAGGGTGGGTGATGTTCTATAAGTAAAGTTGAGTTTTCATATCATATCCTGATGTTGTATATATATCTACTATGGATCATGTAGTCGTGTATGGACGTGTGATTTGTCGATACAGCGTCGCTATGGACAGGAGGTCCTAGCTTGGTTGTTGTCAGTTGTATATGCCTCTCTATATAATAGAGAGTGTGATGTGGACATATGAAGATATTGTTGCGCATTGATTTCATTTACATGCATGCTGACGACTTGGTCTCCCTTGTGGTTGAGAGGGTTGTCAACCATCATGCCTCCCAAGTTACTCGTGGAAGAGTAACTGGTGTGAGGGCAGAACATTTGTTGTGTCGCACTCGCCCCACTATTGACAGGGGTTATTAGAGTTGCGTGTAGTTGTCCTGGGTGTGTGGCACTCGACCACTCATGGGTAGTGTCAGTCGGAGTGGGCAACAGTAGGGACCCCCGTTGTGTAGCTAGCTCTTTACGCTTATATGCTACTTCATACTGCCCACTCGGCCACTCGAGAGCAGTGGTTGTTATTGAGTTGGGACAGTTGTCATGTCGTGCCACCAACGCCACACTGGGGTCGTGGTAGCAGTAGGGTGCGCAGGCATGACCATGCATTTGCATTGTCGTGGTAGATGACGTTTGCATATACATATATATATAGCCATAGTCTATATATATGATCGTTAGATGTTGCATTTGTTATAACTATGCTTGCTACATTTGACTGTACATCATCTTCCATTCTACTTGCATATTTTGTATGGTCATGTGTGGATTATTAGAGTTGAGTTGGTTAGACTGTTGTATACCTTTGACCAGTACCTTGAGGTGATACGAGATGGACCCGGTTCATGGTTGCATTAGCCATAGAATGTTAGTATTGTGGTTTTGTTTATTATAGAGTTAGTATATACTCTACCATGTTGTAGGTGTTGTATTATGGTACTTATACTCTGGTTGTATGAGTTATATCGTTGCCGATCTCAGGTATGTCAGTACCTTATGTTGTTATTATTTATCAGTTTAGTTATACAGTTGTTATATTTATGATGGTGTATAACTGATATTTATGTTGTTATTATTGATCAGTTTAGTTATATAGTTGTTATATCGATGCTTTTCTTTATGTTTTGGTGTTAGTCATACCAGTATGCATTGTGTGTAGTTGTTATTTCATTGTGATAGTTTCTGCTGTGTTTTTGTTATATATACATTTATATATATGTTGTTGTGACTGTGGCCGAAATGCCTTGTATCAACAGGATATGTTGCCACGTACAGGAGAGATGCTGCCTGTTTTCTTTTCGGCTCGGCATACTCGGGGCATGATAAGTTTATTGGTATTAGAGTCCTAGGTTTTGTGATGCCATACAATGTTGTTTTTGTCGAGTTTTGGATTCTCGAGAGTCAATTTGTTTCAGTTTGGTTTTGTGATATGAGATCAACAGCGGCATGTGCTCCGAGCAGCACGAAGTAAGAATTTCTGTTAACTTATATTCTAGTTAGATACTTATCTATAGTTGTTCAATAGGTGTATACAGACAGAGTTATGGCACCTGTACAGACTTGTAGTAGGGGTCGTCCACCAAGGCGACCAACCGGAGTTGCCTTTAGTGTTTAAACTTTCGGTTTTGTTGGCTATGCATTTAATGTTTATAACAGGGAATAACATGTAGCGTGTTGGTTATTATTCATAATCGTTGTTTAAGTTAACCATAGGAATGACCTATTTAGTCTGTGAGTCTTGAACCTGTGTCGAAAAGGTGAATTTCCTTTGAGAGTCGACTGATACCAAGTCGGAAAGCAGGGGTCAAGTCGTCACATTTCTTGTGGAAATCAAAGACTCCAGTCTTAGACATTTTCACAAATTATGCTAGGTAGATCATTACCTGATGGGAATGGACAAGATGTGTTGGCTATTTGTTGATGCAGATAGCGGAGGGTTAGTTTACGGTGTTTCATAGGGATTTTGATCCCTGAGTTGTTTATGCTGGGTTGTATAACTTTGAAGGTACTTTTAATACATAACTCGTGTTACACAGAGAAAGTAGAGTTAGTTGCATACCATTATCGGGATTAAGTCGGTACTTGGTGGAAGATATAGGAAATAACCTTCAGGGAATAGGATATCACTTGGTCACAGTTTAGTGATGTTGGGAGAGAGTATTTCCCTCGTGTTATATCTTTTCACTTGTTGTTAGGGAATTCTTGAGCTTCGAGTAGGGAGATCGGTTGGTAATGGGAGTGTAGGGACGTTTGTGACTGCTAGAGGGGGAGAATACAGATTCGACGTAGATGGAAGTCGTTTCGTGCTTGCTATAAATAGATTAGTGTTGGTGCAATTGGCCCAGGTTGACTCGAGTTTGACTCTAGTAGTATTTTGATGATAGACAAAACTTATGATATGGGATTGTCATAGAAAAGTTCAACATGGAGTTGGCATGGAAAATCCAAGCATGGAGCTTGGTGATTGAAAAGTCCAAAGCATTGTGAAGTCGTGTGCTTGGTACTCGGTGAGAAATGCATTGCAAAGTCGTGCACTTAGTGCATGTGGGAAGTCTTGAGAACTTGGTAAGTTCACTAGGTTCGGGGTCCTTGAGTCGATGAAGGATGACATTGTGAAGTCGTGCGCTTGGTGCATCCGAGGGACTGCCAGACGGGGAGCGAATGGAGTGAGCCCAAAGGAAAGCATACTTCGAGGGCATGAGACGCGAAGGATGGCATTGAGAAGCCATGCGCTTGACGCATCCGAGGGACATAGGCCGAGGGAAGAGAGCTTCGGTGGGGAACTCCATAAGGGATGAGGTGGACTTGGCCAAGTGGCTAAGACTGTGTGTCGGATGCTCAAACAGCTTGATGTTTGAGGTTTTACCTGAAATTAGTCGACTGGCATAGGTGTCATTCGACTTCTCTAGGTTGTATGGGTTCAACCAGTGTTCGACTGAACAGGGTCTGGTTGATCAGTCGATTGCCAAGAGAGAGCAGTCGACTGTTGACACCATCAGTCGACTGTTGACACCATCAGTCGACTGATGAGGGATATCAGTCGACTGATCGGAGTGTTTTTAGCCACAGAATGGTTTCCAGTCGAGTGCTCACGCTAGCACTCGTCTGATGGTGTTACTAGTCGACTGATAGGTACCATCAGTCGACTGATGTGTTATCCATTAGAACTTGACCAACGTGGATCTGGACGTTGTGAGACACTTGATCATAATGTTCCATTTGATTATAGAACAACATCTAGGTCTAGAAAAACCAAGGCTAATAGGGAAGCTATCCCTAAGACTAGCCATAGTGTTTTCTTAGTGGCTAAGGACTTAAGGAAAACCAAGAAAGTCACTAATGTTGGATCGAGAAGCGTCGCTAGAGGGGGGGGGGTGAATAGCGATCGTAAATCTTTCGTTCGAATTCGTTCGTTGATACACCAGTAAACGAGTAAGCTCAGCGGAAAATAAATGAACACGTTTATTTTACTTGGTTCACAACCCAGCGGTTGCTACTCCAAGGCCCTATCGGTCCTAGACCGCGTACGGAGGGCAAAACACTATAACGTCTCCTCCTCGTTGGAGGTAGGAGACAACGATCACAAAACCGAATATACAAGGATGAGGCAACAAGCCTACCTCACCTTGTTATGAAGAAAAACAAAGAATACAATATCAAAAATATTACTTGATTCTGCTGTCGACGAAGAAGATCGAAACTTGGCATTGCGTCGGCGTTATGACGATGTTGAAGCGTTGGCGTTGTAGGAGCACTTGATGAATAAACTTGATGTGATTTGGAGATGGAATCCTCCCCTCCTTTTATAGACGTTGGCCTTTGAATTTGTCTCCTCTTTTTTCGGAACGGATCATGAAGTTGTCCAAATTTTATCGCGAAGTGGGCGCGTCAAATATTATCCGTTTTGACCTAGCATAAAAGTTGAATCGTCGCCATCAGTCGATGGGCATCACCAATCGCTTCCATTTTCCAAAGAATGATCGCCCGGCCACTTCCCTGCAATAAGAGGTTAGCTCAGAAAATGATAAATACGACGGTTTCTAACCGTTCGATCTCGACCTAGACCTTCCACAGGAAGTCTTAGTCGGATCGCCGCCTACCGTCATCCCCGTAAAAAGGACACGACCTTACAATCTCTCACTCACACGAGCTTACCTCGATAGTAGCTCTCGCTTCTGGCCTTCCACTCAATTCCTTCGGCTCCCTCCGAAGTCACTCGAGTGTCGCCCGACCACCGCGGCTTCCTCCGGGTGTCGCTAGCCTTCAGCTCCAGCTTTAACACTTTTCTGCACACTTGATTTAGCTCGTGAGATAACAATGTAGACTTAACTTTGTGTCTTTGCCATAATCAAAACACAGGTTCGATTATCTAGTGCCCCTGCACCAACAACTAAGAAGGTCAAAGGGGAAGTTACCCCTAGGTTTGACTTAGGAAAGACCCAAAAGACTATGGCTTTAAAGCCTAAAAGGGTAATTAGGAAGGTATCTAGGGAAGTTATCCCTAGTGAATACCCTATTAACCCAAGGAGCTCCAATAGGTATTGGGTTCCTAGGAGTGTGATCGATTCATGCTAGATGGGTTAGGGTGTGTCAACCCTAAATGGATGGGTAGTTAACCTAGCCATGATGAGTTGACACATTAGGATGTGCCAATATGCTTTGAGAAGTTGAAAAATAATTAAATTGGCACAAAGAAGTCTTAGAGGTATGGGTGTGCCATTTTGGGTTTATGGCACACTTGGGAGATAATGGTATTAAGGAAAAATAGAATTAATTCCTAGAAATGGAAATTTGGATGTAACACTTAGGCATTTTATACCTTAGTATATTTTTCTTGCCATGATTTATTTGCTTTGCCTTGACATGACATCATTTTTATTTTTATCTCTAAAAATGTCATGATCATGTTTAGACTTATTTTTAGATGTCAAGTATGCTTAGTTTTCATTCACATGTCATGACATCATGATTTTGGCATATGCTTTCATTTATATCATATCTATGCTATAATCATCATCATGCATAAAATAAAATGGAATTAAGGACAATGGCATGATTTGAAGTCCCATGCATAAGGGAATTAAATAGAGTTGCCTTAGAATATGCATGAGACCATTAAAGAACAAAAACCCACATCTCACTAGAATATTTGACTTTAATGTGTTTTGCACATTTAGATACAAGTGAGATGTTTAGGAAAAAGGAATTAATGGTTTCAAAAATATTTTGAAAATATTTTGAAAAACCTTGGTGAAGTCTATCTTTAGATAGCAATCACCATTGAATGGGATGATACAAAGAGGGCTCAATATTGAAGCTTTTCTTAACTTTTGAACTTTGTATCAATCTCCTATTTTAGTGGGTAAAATAATTTTCAAATATTTTTCACCGATAGTGTTTATGATAAGTAATATACATACCAAATTTCAAGATTTTTCAACATATGTATATTTACTTATGAATTTTGGAAATTCGTTTCTGAAATTCAACAAATTGCAAATACAGTTATCAGTCGACAGGAATGGAGACCAGTCGACCGATGACAAGTCTAGTCGACTAGTAGCTGAGAGAGTCGACTGGCACAGGCTAATTTCGGGTAAACCTTGGTGGTTAGGCCCATGTTCAGTTGTATTTTGGTACCCTAACCACTCCTAACCCTAGGACATGCTTGGGAGAGCATTAGAAAGGGTGGAAATCCATTGGACATGGATTAGGAGAAGTGTTTAAGGAGAGTATCAATCTACAAGTGGATGAGAGTTCATTTTTGAACTTTGGCTTAATTTTGATTTGGTTAATGTTCCTATTGGCTTAGGGACTCTCCAAGGACATTGTTGGTGCAATGGTCAAGGGGGACAAGCCTCTAGGGGGAGGTATCCATCATGGGAAGATGGATGTGTATTTCTTCATGGGAGGAAAATTGGGTTGCCTCTCTTTAAGTGATATAAGACTTATCACTAGAAAGATTGTAGGCATGTGTTTCCTCCAAGGGAGAGATTGTAAGATCTCATTGGGATATGAGACATTCATACCTTTGGGGAGGACCTTTTTGATGTAATGTCAAAAAGGGGGAGAATTTACCAAGTTACCAATTGGGGTTTGTTGGAATTCTCATTGGGATGTGAGAATTATCAATATGGGAGAATTGGTAGACTTGAGATGGTAGTTTTGTCAATCATCAAAAAGGGAGAGATTGTTAGTGCAATTGGCCCAGGTTGACTCGAGTTTGACTCGAGCAGTATTTTGATGATAGACAAAACTTATGACAAGGGATTGTCATAGGAAAGTCCAACATGGAGTTGGCATGGAAAATCCAAGCATGGAGCTTGGTGATTGAAAAGTCCAAAGCATTGCAAAGTCGTGCGCTTGGTGCTTGGTGAGAAATGCATTGCGAAGTCGTACGCTTGGTGTATGTGGGAAGTCATGAGAACTTGGTAAGTTCAGTAGGTTTGGGGTCCTTGAGTCGGTGAAGGATGGCATTGCGAAGTCGTGCGCTTGGTGCATCCGAGGGACCGTCGGACGGGGAGCGAATGGAGTGAGCCCAAAGGGAAGCATACTTCGATGGCATGAGACGTGAAGGATGGCGTTGCGAAGCCGTCGCTTGACGCATCCGAGGGACATAGGCTGAGGGAAGAGAGCTTCGGTGGGGAACACCATAAGGGATGAGGTGGACTTGGCCAAGTGGCTAAGACTGAGTGTCAGATACTCAAACAACTTGATGTTTGAGGTTTTACCCGACATCAGTCGACTGGCATAGGTGCCAGTCGACTGCTCTAGGTCATATGGGTTCGACCAGTGTTCGACTGAACAGGGTCTGGCTGATCAGTCGACTGCCAAGGGAGGGCAGTCGACTGTTGACACCATCAGTCGACTGATGAGGGATATCAATCGACTAATCGGGGTGTTTTCAGCCACAGAATGGTTTCCAGTCGAGTGCTCACGCTAGAACTTGACTAATGGTGTTACCAGTCGACTGATGGGTATCATCAATTGACTGATGTGTGATTCGTTGGAACTTGACCAAGGTGGATCTGGCTGTTGTGAGACAATGACTACAGGACCAGTCGACTGATGGTCATGATTAGTCAACTGATGGGCGTGAAATCATCTTGATGCAGGTTATAAATGGAGCTCAAGAGGGAGGATTTTGCCAAGACTTTTGTGAAGCTATTGGAGGGGAATTGCTGCTGCATTCCAGACCTTCAAGAGTCATATAAAGCAAGCGTTGTAAAGTGTTCTTTATGTGTATTTCATATTTGTCTTTGTATTGCTTGTATTTCATATTACTTAGTGTAATTACTTGTGAGAGGTTTCTCCACCTCTAACGTGTTGTAGAGGAAGAGTGGTTTAGTTAGTGTCGTGCGAATAACTAGAGCTCGGTGATCTCGCCCGTGGAGTAGGAACCATTCGGTTCCGAACCACGTATATTGTCGTGTCTTGTGTGTGATTGTTTATTGTTTTTATTTCTATTGTTATTCCATTGCATATATTAACGACATTTGTAGACAAGCACGCAAGAATGATCATATTCCACTGTATGACGATTGAGGGCTATTCACCCACCTCTAGCCGGCCACCATCGACCCTACAATTAGTGCGCAGCGGAAATAAAGCAATAACAAATACACCACAAACACAAGCACAACAATACGATATAATGTGGTTCGGAACCGAATGGTTCCTACTCCACGGATTGGGCTCTAAAGGCCCTAGCGATGCCAACACACACAACAATAACAAATAACTCCTTCTCGGAACAATTTAGAGGTGGAGAAACCTCGTACAAGTAATTACAACAGTAATACTAAGCAAATACAATTAAATACAAATATGAAATGAAATTAAAGTAAAGAAAACAACTTTTTAAGAGCTTTTGATTGCTTGCTTTTGGTTGCTTGAAGAGTAGCCTTGAAAATCTGGATTGTAGCAGCAAATCCTCTCCAAATCGCCTCAAGAACCATGCCAAAATCCTCCCCATGAATAGCTTTTATAACCTACAACTCGGGCTAATTTTTGCCTAGCAATCGATTGATTGGGACCATCAGTAGACTGCCCCTATATACGTTGTCACACAACAGCATGTGCCACATTGGATAAGTTCCAACGGATAGAGAATCAGTCGACTGATCATACCCATCAGTCGACTGATAGCTCAATCAGTCGAGGGCTCAGACTGATCACTCGACTGAAAAATTTTCTATGCCTGAAAGACCGACTAGAAGTCGACTGATCTTCAGATCAGTCGACTGCTTAGACCATCAGTCAACTACCCAATCCTGACAATCGATTGCTATGCCATATTCTCATAGTCAAACCCTAGATGACTGACAATAGTCTCAGTCGACTAATACACCTCAAACATGAGGTTTTAACCCAAGTATGGTGCCCCCATACTTGCTAGACCACCCTTAGCCTAGACCTAAGCCTTCTAACCACCTCCATTAGCCTCATGCCTATCAAATCCCACCATGTCATCCATGACTTGTTCATCCATACGCTAGCCTTCAGATGCTTCCATCATCTATGTCATGCTAAGTTGATCTATACCACCAAGGCACATTGGGCTTACGCTGCTAAGACTCTGCTTGGACTTTACGCTGCCAACCATTGAACTTATGCTTCCAAGACTCCACCCTTGGACTTTACACCGCCAATATTCCCCTTGGACTTCTCAATTGATAAGTACCCATGACTTGGACTTTCACCGCCAAGACTACACCCTTAGACTTCTCAATTGCAAAGACTCAAGCTTGGACTTTCCCTTGCCAACCCATGTTGGACTTTCCATGCCAAGACCCATGCTTGGACTTTCCTTGCCAAGACCCATGCTTAGACATTCCTTGCCAACCCATGTTGGACTTTCCATGCAAAGACTCAAGCTTGAACTTTTCCATGCCAAGTACGCAAGACTTGGACTTTTCCCATGACAATGGTCAAATCATCGTCAAACATCAATTATGACTTGGGTCGAATGCATCAGCAATATTTCCAACACATGTCAGACATCAATGTCAAATATCAAAATACTACTCGAGTCAAACTCGAATCTGGTCAATCGTTACTTAGGCTGATTGCACCAACAATCTCCCCCTTTTTGATGTTTGATAAATACACCCTTGAGTTAGGCCCCTAACTCAAATTCCCTTACCAATTTTCCCAAATTGGTAATTTCACTTTCTCCCCCTTTTTGACATACATCAAAAAGGTTCTCTCCAAGTAGGTTAATGTCTCATATTCCAATGAGATCTTACAATCTCCCTCTTGGTCCAAAAACACCTAGGATGCCTACAATCTTCCAAGTGATAAGTCCCATATCACTTAAGATAGGCACTCCTATCAAGTCTCCCAATTTCCAAATTGGGTATCTCAAATTCTCATTTTTCCCCTTCATGAGGAAAAATAACATTCATTATCCCATGATGGATACCTCCCCCTAAAAGCTTGCTCCCCTTTGACCATTGCACCTACAATGTCCTTGAAGAGTCCCTAAGGCAATAGGAACACTAAACCATCAAAGTTAATGTTAAAAGTTCAACATTGAACTTTCCCACACCTTAAAATTGATACATCACCCTAACAACTCTCCTAATCCATATCCAATGGATTTTTACTCTTTCTAATGCTTTCCAAAGCATATCCTAGAGTTAGGAATGGTTAGGGAACCCTAACATAGCTGAAATTGGGCTAAACAAACCTTGTTTACCCGAAATCAGACCTGGCAATCGACTCTATCAATCAACAGTCGACTGCCTTATCCATCAGTCGACTACCATTAAGAGGCAGTCGACCGATAACTGAAAATTCTGATTTTCAGTTATCAGAAATAAATTTGCAAAAAACATAAGTAATTATACATAATTCGAAAAATCATGAAAATTTATACGTATAATACTTATAACACATACAAAGGGTGAAAAATGTTTGAAAAATATTTTACCCATAAAATAGTGAAATTGACACAATGTTCAAAAGTGAAGAAAAACTTCAACGTTTTAGCTCACTTTGTATCAACTTCATCAATGGTGATTGCTATCAAAAGATAGACTTCACCAAAGTTTTCTAAAATGATTTTAAAATGTTTTTTGAAAACCTATATTGGATCATGTTCTTTGGGTTTAATGTACATGGCTTGAACATAAGCTTTCCCAATGATCCATAATATGATATAGATGAGTTTTAGTTCATCTAGATGCAAAAACTATGCACCTTAAACTCAACTCATTTCCTAGCATCTCACATGTATCTTGGGTGTATCAATATACATACATGTCAATGTAATGTGAGATGTGGGTTTTGTTCTCCTAATCTTGGGTTTCATGCATTTTCTAAGGCAACCCTACTTGATTTCCTTATACATGGGACTTCAAGTCATGCCATAGTCCTAAATCAATTTTAATTACTTTAAATGCATGAATGATCATGGCATAAATGATAACATAAATAAACATAGCCAATGATGATGATGTCATGACATATGATATAATTTAAATGACATTAAAAACTAACCCTAAACATACTAATGCCATTTTATATGATAAAGATAAATATGATGTCATGGCATGTTATATGGAAAACAAAGCATGACAAATAAAATATAAAGGTATATAATACCTAAATTTAAATGTTAATTGCCATTTGTTATTATTAAGTCCATTTTTCCATATTGTCAATTATCTCCCAAGTGTGCCAAAAACCCAAATGGCACACCTCAACCTCTAAACCTAAATTGTGCCACTTTGATTGATTTTTCAACTTCGATAAATTATATTGGCACATCCTAAAATCTTTTAGGATTGTAATCAAAATACATTTCCAAGGTATCCATAACCTTGAAAATGACCTAAAGAGCCACCTTTACTATGGTTAGGTTAACTACCCATCCATTCAAGGTTGACACACCTAAACCCATCAAGCGTGAATCAATCACGCTCCTAGGAACCTAATATCTATTCGAGCTCCTTGGGTTAATTAGGTATTCACTAGGGATAACTTCCCTAGACACCCTCCTAATGACCCTCCTAGGCTTAGAAGCCTTGGTCATTTGAGACTTGCCTTGGTTAACTCTAGAGGTAACTCCCCCTTTGACCTTCTTAGTGGCTTCCCTAGATTTCCTTGAAACCCTAGCCACTAGGCACACACCTTGGTTACCCTTAGGGATGACTTCCCTAGTAACCTTGGTCTTCCTAGACCTAGGTTGTGTTCCATAATCGAATGGAACACTATGATAGGTCTCCTTAGGCTTAGGTTTCTGACCCAAACCTTTCTTGCCCTTGGGTGGACCTTGCTTTCTAAACCCTAGGTTTTGACTCCTTGACCTAGATTTTTGTTCATTTGACCCTATAATTGAACATTGCATCTTTGCAAGGGTGTTTTCAAGTTTTTCAAGCCTTGACCTCAAGGCTTGATTTTCTAACTCTTATTATCCAATTTTTGATTTTTCATCTATTCTTTGGACATGAGACTTTCTAGGCATTTGCCTAGTCCATTTAGGGTTAAAACCTAGGTGGTCCTCAATTTTCCTAATACTTGCCTTAGGTAAAACATTTCTAGGGACATTAGTCCCAAATTTCTCCTTATTCCTAAGTTTGACACTCTTAGCACCTAGACAATAAAATCTATTATTTCTACTAGTATGCTTTTCATGATGAATTGCAAGATTGCTAAAATTATTTCTAGCATGCTTTTGCCTATAACTTAAAGAGTGAGCATTATTAAATTTTACCTTAAGGTTTACCTTAAAGGCTCCCCCTACTTGTGATGCTCCTTCTTTGACCTTCTTGCTCCGCTTTGGACATTGACTCCAGTAGTGTCCCTGTTGTCGACATTTGAAGCACACCACGTGCTGCTTGATTTTTCTAGTGGGGGCACCGGCATCCTTGACTTTTTCATTGACTTTTGGTGTCGAAGGACTTTTATTGACTCTTTTTAGACACTTACTCTTGTAGTGACCTTGCTCCCTACACTCAAAGTATATAATATGAATTTTATTATTTATTGAAATGCTTGAGTTACCTTCCATGGTAGGAGAGTCCCGAGCTTCCTCTTCATCTCGACCGGAGGTAGATGGTTCTTCTTGTTCCTCTGGTATTGAGGATGCCCTAATCACCTCCCCCTCAATCCTAGAGGTGGAGGTCTCCTCCAATTCCTCCTCTTCCTTTTACCCAGATGTTGACTCCTCTTCAACTTTCGAATCCTCACTTTCTTGTGAGGAGGAGCTTGCTTATTCTTGTGTTAGTTTGGATTTTTCGTGAAGCATTTCCAATTTCCTCCATAGATTCTTGGCATCTTGAAATTCACCTATTTTGGACAATAATTCATTAGGAATTAAATCAACTACCATATCGATTACCTTATTATTTTTTTCAGATCTTTTTAGTTGATCTTGAGTCCATTTATTCTTCTTGAGATATCCTCCCTTTGGCCCTCTAGGATATTCAAATCCTTCCATTAAGGTGGACCACTCCTCAAGGTTCCTCATCATCAAGAAGTCTTCAATTCTTGCCTTCAATTACCTAAACCATTCTTGTCCATAAAAGGTGTATGGGACTGGCGCGTTGATATCCCATCCTAGTTGTTCTTCAAAATCCATCTTGTTCCTCTTCACCCTCTAGCGTCTTTGCTCCCAGTTGTTAATCCGTAGAAGAGCCCTGGGCTCAGATACCAATTGTAGGGATGTTCGTGACCGCTAGAGGGGGGTGAATAGCAATTCATCGTAGATGGAAATCATTTCGTGCTTGCTATAAATTGATTAGTGCGCAGTGGAAATAAAGCATTAACAAATACACCACAAACACAAGCACAACAATACGATATAATGTGATTCAGAACCGAATGGTTCCTACTCCACGGATTGGGCTCTAAAGGCCCTAGTGATGCCAACACACTCCACTATAACAAATAACTCCTTCTCAGAACAATTTGGAGGTGGAGAAATCTTGTACAAGTAATTACAACAGTAATACTAAGAAAATATAATCAAATACAAATATAAAATACAATACAAGTAAAGAAAATAACTTTACAAGAGATTTTGATTGCTTGCTTTTAGTTTCTTGAAGAGTAGCCTTGAAGGTCTGGATTGCAGCAGCAAATCTCCTCCAAATCGCCTCAAGAATCATGCCAAAAATCCTCCCCACAAACAAATTTTATAACCTACAACTCAGGCTTATTTTTGCCTAGAAGTCGACTGATCGGGACCATCAGTCGACTACCCCTTAGCCATTGTCTAACAATGGCATGTGCCACGTTGGATAAGTTCCAACGGATAGAGCATCATGTAGGTGGTCGCTTCGGAGGCTCATTGGCTCCCATGTCCCCGGATTAAAATTTTCACTAATGAAAGAATTAATCCGGATGGGATGAGCTACCTTAGCACAACCATTTCGTCGTCGTGCTAACAACTTGAGTGATCGCTTGAACAAACTAGTTGTTCAAGCAACTCAACTCTTATAGTTGGTTAGCCGCGGAAGAGACGACGGACGGATCGTCAGTTTTTGTGTTTGTCTTCGGGGTCCATGATTATACAATATATTTACTAATTTACACATGCATAATCAAAACATATAAGAACAAGCTCAGATCTGTAAATAAAGTTAAAATAACTTTATACCTCATGATCTTCTACCGTATGTCCTATCCTTCTCGTGGACGACGTGTAGACGAAGATCCTCCATGAGTAGAAGCCTTCTAGATCACTTTCTTCTCTACCTTGTCTGCTACGAACAAAGAGAAGAAACAAAAAATACCTTCCTATCTAGAACCGGCCACCAAATTAGGGAATTTGGTGCAACCGCCGGCCAAGGAACAATTGGATGATGCGCCGGCCAACTTCAAGAAGTGTTGCCGCCGGCCACTCTAGGATGAAGGGAGGAAGATGAATGCCGGCCACCTATGGAAGGAGAACCGCCGGCCAAGGAAGAGGGGAGAGGCCTCTAGGATGGGCACCGGCCAAGTGTTGATTGAAGGAAGTGGGCGCCGGCAACAATTGATGGAAGATGGTTGCCGCCCACTTTTGCTCCAAACCCTAGCCGCCTACCTTTGCTCCAAACCCTAATCCCAATTCAAATTGATTCTTGCCGCCCAATCCTATGCTTTCCTTTTATAGAGTTGGGCTTAGGACTCCTTTAATCTCCACCATCGGATCTAGGGATTTAACCTCCACCGTCGGATCTAGGGTTTTATCCCAACCGTCGGATCTAGGGTTTCATCTCAACCGTCGGATCTAGGATTTCATCCCAACCGTCGGATCTAGGATTTCATCCCAACCGTCGGATCTAGGGTTTTATCCCAACCGTCGAATCTAGGGATTTAATCTCAATCGTCGATTCTAGGGTTTCATCCTAACCATCGGATCTAGGGATTTAATCCCAACCGTTGGTTCTAGGTTTTGTTTTATATTCTTGGATCTAGACTTCACAAGGATTATATTAGGCTACGATAGGGACCATAAGGAGGAGTTTGGTCTTGGCCACCCGATGGATCGGAACCACACACACTTGATCAATCAATGATGTTCCATTCCACTAGAGGATCATCATTGAACTACCTCACCAACCCCCATAACTTAATATGGGCTCCATATATTATTCGTACATTAATCTCCCCGTGTTTAAGATATTGAATGTCTGTCAATTAATTGATTTACTGACCATCAATTAATTAACATATAATTCCTCGAGTAGTACCACTCAACCTTATCATCATGTTGATTAAGTCAACCAGCTGGGTTTACATGATGAACCTTATGAGCTCCTCAAGGGGACATCATCAACCTAATATATAGGACACGGTTTCCTCCTATAATCAACGACACACCATGTAAATAATATTATTTCCCAACTTACCGGGCATATTGATTTAATCCATCTAAATCTCACCCACTGGTAAATCAAAGAAATAAATACTAAGTACATGTGCCCGTTATTATATCGGGATTAAGAGCATGTACAACATAATATCCGAGGTCCGATTCAATTATGTAGTTAGTACTAAATTGAATCACCTCTATGTCGGTCCTGCTCAATACACCTAAGTGTACTAGTGTAACTCTATGTTCAAGAAAAAACAATACCAAGCTACACTACAACCATGCCAATGGTTTGTCCAAAACCATCTTGGTTGTGAGCCTCTACTTATATTTTACAAGGGACTGATAACATGATCTTCTGTGCCACACCAAGCACCATGTTTTCTACAATGTAAAATATTAGACAATATGCACACATATAATAAATATATAAAGTGCAAACAATGATCATATGATTCTTATTTCAAAATAAAATGTTCATACAAAAAGAGCTAGGCTTTCAGTATACATTCCAACACATCAGTCGACTCATCATACCCATCAGTCAACAGATAGCTCAATCAATCGAGTGCTCGAGCAGATCACTCGACTAAAAAGCTTTCTGTGCCCAAAAGCCCAACCAGCAATCGACTGATCTTCAGATCAGTCGACTGCTCAAATCATTAGTCGACTGCCCAATGGTGACAGTCGACTGCTAGGCCATCTTCCCGTAGTCAAACCCTAGTTGACTCCCATCAATCGACTGACCATAGTCTCAATCGCTTGATACACCTGAAACATGAGGTTTTAACACAAGTATAGTGCCCCCATACTTGCTAGACCACCCTTAGCCTAGACCTAAGCCTTCTAGCTACCTCTAACAACCTCATGCCTATCAGATCCCTCTAAGTCATCCATGACTTGTTCATCCATATGCTAGCCTTCAGGTGCTTCCATCGGCTATGTCATGCTAAGTTGATCTATACCGCGAAGGCACATTGGGCTTACGCTGCCAAGACTCCACTTGGACTTTACGCCGCCAACCATTGGACTTATGCTGCCAAGACTCCACCCTTGGACTTTACACCACCAATATTCCCCTATGACTTCTCAATTGCCAAGTACCCATGACTTGGACTTTCACCACCAAGACTACACCCTTGGACTTATGTGGCCAAGACTACACCCTTGGACTTCTCAATTTCCAAGACTCAAGATTGGACTTTCCCTTGCCAAACCATGTTGGACTTTCCATGCCAAGACCCATGCTTGGACTTTCCTTGCCAAGACCCATGCTTGGACTTTCCTTGCCAACCCATGTTGGACTTTCCATGCCAAGACTCAAGCTTGGACTTTCCCGTGTCAAGTACACAAGACTTTGACTTTTCCCATGACAATGGTCAAACCATCGTCAAACATCAATTATGACCTGGTTTGATTGCATCAGTAATCTCCCCAACACATGTCAGACATCAATGTCAAACATCAAAAGACAACTCGAGTAAAACTCGAGTCTGGTCAATCATGACCTTGGTCGATTGCACCAACAGGCAGTACCGTGCAGAGTCGTTAGACTTGCAGAGGTTACGACCACCTAATAGATCAAGAATGTGAATGGATGTTTTAAGCCACCCACGGTTTATTGGCTTACACATGGATTAGGAAGTTTAGATCTTCTATCAGATCCTGCCGGATGGCATTGGATTGAGTCATGAGCATAGAAATGACTGCGTACAAGTGTTGTAAGAGTTGAAGATCAATAAGCAAACATTGCAGGTCAAATTATTAAAAATAAGAAGTCTCTGAATGTTGGACAGAATGAGCAAGATTAGAGTCATAGACCACGACCTACTATTGGAGAGTTTTTTTGATTATAGAAGACCAACTGTAGATCGTCAAAACTTTCTCATGTTATCAACAAAATCAGAACAAAGACTCCGAAGGGATTATGTGTGTGCAGTGCGGATCACGAAGTCACGCAAAGTCGGATTATCCATTGGATCAGATCATCTATTGTTGTTGTAAGCAACTAGTACATTTGAGGAGGTGTACTTCGAAGACTCAATTGAAGACTATCGATGTGGTTCCGGGAGGATGATGCACAATCTCGACAGCAGAGATCATCACAGAAGATTGGGTTATTACACCAATAGCGATTTACTACCTCAGATGTGGTTGGAGTTCCTTGATACTTCCCTCTAGGGGAAGTGATTTACTTAGAAGTATCAGCATAAGACATCTTAGAAGACTCAAGTAGACAACAACAACTGTTACCTCCCTAGACGTGGTTATACTTTATATAGAGGAGGGAGTATATGACGATGGTCGTATCTATTTTGTATTCTCCAGTTGCAGCTATACCATTTGCAGAGTATGGAGCGTGCTACGATATTGACAATTATTCAGTACTTTACAAAGGGTGGTGTACTCTTTACCATTACAACAGTGGTTACCACTTCTATTGCAGTCGTTTTGAGTTGCATCCTCGTTTTGGCAATTGACTTTAGTTCCTCCAAGGTAGTCTTTTGCACCTACATAAGCTTAGCCGCCATGAGCAGAAGTTGGACGAGTTTATATGATTACTCGAGAGGAGATGTAGAGGGTTAAAGGATTGACCATTTGGGGTATTACTTTAGTTTACCCTCTCGGTTGACATATTGAAAGATACAGGTAGTTTATAGATATCTATGTCTAGAATATTCTGAGATAGGATGAGAAGGATTTCTATATTTAGATTATGTTGATCGGTGGTATCTTTACCATCAGGCGAGATGTTGAGTAACAATTTAGAAGTCAAGGAATGCCCTTGGACTTTATTAGACATATTTTTACTATAGACATATCCTTTCGGATAGTTAAATTGTTGAAATGATGGTATAATATGTCTCTCGAATGTGCGTATAATCCGAGAGTATTCGGAGGTAGTTTCTGATGCACTTCCAGGCTTACCACTGTATAAGCAAGTGGAGTATGCGGTCGAAGTGATTTTGATAAGAGTTTCGATATTGAAGACCTCATATTGGGAGATGATTTTATTGGTAACAGTGTTGTTAAACACTATGGAAATTGGAAGAATGTAAGTTGCAATTATAAGAGATGTTGGATGAGATATTTATTTGTCCCAGTATTTCTTCTAGAGAAGATCCGGAACTCTTTGTTAAAAGAGAGATGGACCTTTGAGATTATGCATCGATTATCGATGATGAATGCAGTAGTTGTTGCAAATTAATATCCTTCATTGTGGATAGACGATCTGTTTAGATTAGCTAAGGACACCTTTGTATACTCTAGGATTGCTTTACGACTGGAGTGTTGATATTGTAGTGACATGGTGTCATACAATTATCATTGTCGCTGTGATGATTGATATATCATTAGTTTAGAGTAAAGAGGATGCAGGTGTGTAGAGACGACAATTTCATAGGTGGTATGAGTTTCATGAGCTTTTGATTATGTTGTTAGACTATTTAATGATTTAGTAGTCCATGGATTTGAGAAATCATGTATTCTGGACACGATTGGATTAGTTTGTGTTTGTTCAAGTTACGCACTCG
Source organism: Wurfbainia villosa (assembly GCA_025175895.1). Lineage (NCBI taxonomy): Eukaryota > Viridiplantae > Streptophyta > Magnoliopsida > Zingiberales > Zingiberaceae > Wurfbainia > Wurfbainia villosa. The sequence continues at coordinate 51,857,168 of CM045998.1, read as the reverse complement.
GCCACCGTAGATGGTGGTTTCCTTGTATGATTTGGTTATTACTATAGATGTGGATAGAATGTTTGGCATTACTATACCACGGACTTGTTTGACCAAGAGGGTGATGGAATTCACTTAGTCGGAAGCTGATGAAACTAGTTTACAGGACCTAGACGGTGGTTAACTTTTGCACGGGTATTAGTTAATCCTTCTGAGGTGGATGGAAGGATGTTGTATGCTGATGCATCATTTCAGGGATCGGAGCGATCCCAATGTAGTTGAATGAGAAGTATCTTATGCATACTTCAGTTAAGAAACTATGAGATAAGTTGTTATTCACGTGATGTGGTTTTAGCAAATATGATCTTGTGTAGTAGTTGTATGGAGCAGAAGTGCTCATGGGATTTTTGGCTAGCTACTGGGTAGCTACTATAGAGCTGCTAGAACATGGACTGATTCAAGAAGGGAGATTGGTCATTATCGTCTCCCAATCACTTCTAGTTCTGTGTGATAGAGTGGATTATGGACAGTGGAGGGATTTCTCGAGTGATGAGAATGGAGTACTATGTTTCTGTTGACGATTATGTGTTCTGGACACACATCTAGTTTAAGGAAGAGTTGCTACAGGAAGCACATCATTTGAGATTTTCTATGCATCCTAGTGGTACTCGGATGTACCGAGATTTGAAATGTTTATACTAGTGGAACGGTATAAAGAGAGAGATTGTAGATTTTGTTGCTCGATGTTTAGTATGCCAGCAGGTAAAGGCTGAACAACAGAAACCCACTGGGTTGCTTCAGGAAATTCCGATTCTGGAATGGAAGTGGGAGCATATCACTATGGATTGCATTACGGGATTGCCTAGAACCCATAAAGGACTTGATGCGATTTGGGTGATCATGGATCGATTAACCAAATATGCCCATTTCCTTCCTATTCGTAGGACGGACTCATTGGATCGTCTGGCGGAGTTGTACTACCCAGAGGTTTTCGGCTGCATGAAGTACCTTTGAGTATTATATCTGACAAAGACCTGTGGTTCACCCCATGATTTTGGCAGGGTTTGCAGCAGGCCATGAGAACAGAGCTTCGGCTTAGTACAATATTTCATCCATAGACAGATGGACAGTCTGAGCGTACCATTCAGACAATGGAGGATTTGCTGAGATCTCGTGTTATGGATTTCGGAGGCAGTTGTGAGGACCACGTTCATTTAGTGGAATTTACCTATAATAACAACTACCACTCTTCTATTTAGATGACTCCTTTCGAGGCCTTATACGGTAGACCCTATAGATCTCCCGTGTTATGAGAGGAGGTTGAGGAGCGACAGTTGTTGGGTCCACAGAGTATCCAGCATGATGCAGAGTTGGTGCAAGTCATCAGACGATGGTTATCCGAGGCACAGGATCGACAGAAGAGTTATACCAACCCAGAGGTGAAGGCCTTTGGAATTCTCAGTCGAGGATCATGTATTCCTACGAGTTTTACTCACCAAAGGAGTCAAAAGATTTGGGTTAAAAGGAAAGTTAGCTCCACGCTATATTGGTCCATTTGAGATATTGGGGCGGATTGGGGGTGTAGCTTACCGATTGGCTTTACCTCTGACACTTGCCAGTGTTCATAACGTATTTCATGTTTCTATGTTGAGGAAATATGTGTCGCATTCAGATCATGTTCTGAAAGATGTACCGATTCCACTTCAGCCTAATGTGACCTACGAGGAGATTCCAGCACGAATTCTTGGTCACAAAAAGCGACAGTTGCAAAACAAAACCATCCGACTTGTAAAAGTTGTATGGCATCACCATACTGATGAGGAGGCTACATGGGAGCTGGAAGATACTATCTTAGCTCGATACCTTCATCTATTCACTTGAGGTATGTGGTCATTTCGAAAATTTGCTTGAATTAATTTTAGCATTTTAGTACAAAATTTAGGGACCAAATTCTTTTAAGTGGGGGATAATATAAAATACCGTAAATAGATGGCTAAAGGATAATATTATTAGTGGGTTAATTAAAATTTTTGGGTTAGAGATTTAATTTAAACCTAACCTAGCTCAAGAGTTTAATGGTTTAATTGAATCTAGGTTTAATCGAACAAAGTGTTAAATTGCTTATAGGGTCTAAAACTTGACCCATTTTCTCCAAACCTGACCTGCTTTCTTTTAATGCTGATACATTTTAGTCATCCCTTTATTTCCTCGCCGTCGCTCTTTATGCCGAGCAATTTCTTTCTTCTTTCCGCGAATTCTTTTCCTCTCTGCGACATTTCTTCTTCCTCACCGCACGACGTTGTCGATCGCCTTCTCTTTTCTCCGAAGCGACCAGCAAACAAAGCTATCCCTCTCTTGATAGAAGATTCGGCTGGAGGGCAGGCCGATCCCTATTCTCCGGGCTCTCGTCGACCTCTTCGCGTGAGCCGATCAGCAGAGTGATTGCCACAACAGAGAGTTGTTGCCATGGGTCTCATGGTGGTCACTGGAGCAAGGTTAGGACATGGTTATTTGCTGGTTTTCAGTCGATCTCTTCGATCTCAGCTTATTGATTTCTCACGCGAACAACCCGACAATGGTGTCACTGTGGTTGGTCATTCCGACCGGAGGTGGAGCTGTTCCGACGAACATAACAGATTGGGGGAGGCTCTCATCGTGGGTATAACTCGAATTAACTCTTTGTTTTATCTACTGTTGGTTGATTTTGTTGTCTGTCGATGAGTTGTGAGTTGTGGTGTGGATCTCTTCCGGTGGTGGGTTGGTATTGGGAATGTTGCTTGGTTGTGAGTGGGTGAAGATGGACGGATGTTTTGGTGCAGGGGCACCAGATAATCGAACCCATGTTTTGATTATGGCAAAGACACAAAGATAAGCTTATATAATTATCTCACAAGCTGAATGAAGTGTGCCGAAATGCTAAGCTAAAGCTGAAGGTCCGGTGACAACCGAAAGTTCTTGTGTTGAGAAACCATGGTGGTCGGGGCGACACCTGGAGAACTTTGGAGGGAGTCGAAGAAATCAGGTGGAGACCGGAAGCAAAAGCTACAAAGAAAAAGCTTGAGGTAAGCTCGTTTGAATAAGTGTAAGTAAGGTCGAGTCCTCGGTATGGGAACGTCCTAAGCCGATGATTCGACTAAGACATCCCATGGAAGGTCTATGTCGAGATCGGACGGTTGGTAGTCATCGAAAACACTTATTTCAATGTCATTTTCGAGCTAACTCTTGATTCACTTGAAAATCCTGGGCATCAGTTCAACTGGATAGTTCAACTGTTGTTCAAATTCCAACTTCGAGGATAGTCAAAACCTCATCCCCTTATCTTAAGGAGATGAGGCTCTTTGACCATGAGCTGGGACTGAACGTTGGGGGGCTTCTAAAGCTATAAAAGAAGGAGTGTTCTTCACCATTTTCATCATCCACGTATACCCACAATGTAGTGACTCGTCGCATACAACTCTATGATAACAAGCCCTTTGCCGAAACAAGCCGACATGAGCTCGACTCTATTACTCAGCCTGGCCTGATCGTTGGTATAAGTTTATTTTAAGTCATCGTCATTAATTCTTGTATTCATTTATTCTTGAGTTTTTATCGTAATAGAGAGAGAGGGATTGTCTCTCTACCTCAAGCTTTTTTGTATTGTGTATTTGTTGTCTCCTACCTGTTGGAACGTCGGTGGCCGACTAGAGGGGGGGGGGGGGTGACTAGCCCTTTATCGTCATACGGTGGAAATTGTTTGTTCTTCTTGTGTCACTAGTCTACGATTGTCGTTAGCGCAGCGGAATAGTAGTATAAATGAAAATACTAACAACACATACAAGCATACACAAGATATACGTGGTTCGAAACCGAATGGTTCCTACTCCATGGGGCGAGCTCAACGAGCTCTAGTTATGCACATGACACTAACTAAACTCCTTCTCGAAAACACGTTGGAGGTGGAGAAACCTTGTACAAGCAATTACAATAGTAATACAAAAATACAAGCCAAAATACAAAGACAATAAAAAAGAAACTTTTACACAATTGCTTTGATCACTTGCTTATTGCTTGCTTTAGTTGGCTATTGAAGGTCTGGAATGCAGCAGCAATTCCCCTCCAAAATCACCCGTAAATTCTTAATAAAATCCTCCATCTCGAGCTCCATTTATAACCTGCATCGACCTAATTTCGCACCTAGCAGTCGACTGCCAAAAGGCCCCAGTCGACTGCTCTTGTAGTCGTTGTCTCACAACGACTCGATCCACGCTGGACAAGTTACAATGGATCGCCCATCAGTCGACTACTCATGCCCATCAGTCAACTGATGACCTAGTAGTCGACTGCCCAGTTGGCAACGGAGCATTCTGTGTCACGCCCGCCCTTTTTCCAAGGGTCCGGAGGGGCGGCGCGTGATGCGACCGTACATACATACACTTCTTACTACTTACAGCGGAAGACTTTAGATACATTTTTTTTTCTTTTAATCATAAACATGCATTGACATATATAGATACTTCTTCTTAACATAGAGCATGCATCATAACATATATAGATACTTCTTCTTACCATAGAGCATGCATTATAACATATATAGATACTTCTTCTAACTTAGAGCATGCATCATAACATATATAGATACTTAGTGCTTAGTTCAAGTCCATAAACATCATCATCATAAGGAGACATAAATAAGGACATCCATAAACATCATCATCATAGGGAAACATAGATATAAGGACATAACGGATCTTCTCCACCATGCCACTACCACACACATTTGGTCCCTCCTACTGCTCGCTTTAGTTTATCCATCCCTTACCCTTATCTGCAGTACGAGGGAAAGGTAAACTATAAGCACATAGGCTTAGTAAGATCCTGTCCTACTCACAAAAACCATACATCGACATTAATCATGGCATATAACATTCATAACATATAAGCAACATAACATGTAACATACATGACGTAAGCAACTTAACATGTAGCATATGTAACATAAGTAAACATAACATGTATCATCCATAACATAGCAGCATCACATGTATATATTGTTAGGAATATTGGAACGGCTAGAGGGGGGGGGGGGTGAATAGCGTCAATGGAATTCTTTCGCGTTTGTTTCTACAATTTCGTTAGCACAGCGAAATATAGATAATGAAAGCAATAACGAAATATACAACACGCTAACACAACGATATAACGTGGTTCGGAACCGCATGGTTCCTACTCCACGGATCGAGCTCTAAAGAGCTCTAGTGATGCACACGCACTCACTAATCACAAATACTCCTTCTCGACACAAGTTGGTGGTGGAGAAACCCCTTACAAGTAATCTTACAAAAATAAGATACTAATACAAGCAATTACAATAATGAAATACAATGCAAGTAAAGAAAACTACTTTACAATTGCCTTTGGATTGCTTGATTGCTTGGTTGCTTGAAATCACCTTGGAGACCCTGATTTGCAACAGCAAATCGCTCCAAAACCCTCAAGAAACCGATAGTTTTTCCTCCATCATGAGCTCCATATATAGCTTCAACCTATGCTGGAAAAAGTCGATCAGTCGACTGATCGGGACCATCAGTCGACTGATGCCACTGTTGTCGTGAGACAACGGCTAGATCCACGATGGATAAGTCCAACGGAACCTTCATCAGTCGACTGATTGTGACCATCAGTCGACTGATGGAGTCCTCACTTGACCAGTCGAGTCTCGACTCCGTCGTGCCGAAATCTACGAGCACCGATCGGCCGATTACATGATCGGTCATTTGTTGGGCTTTCCATCGATCGGCGCTGCCCGATCATATTTCGTAAACATGAACACAGCGGAAGCAATAAAAATAATAAATACTTCTATTTATTACAACACAAACAATACACGCATGCATATTACAACAAGTGTAGAAATAACCGTAAATTTAAATTTGCAATAAAAGGAAATTTAACTACGTTATACCTTTCGTATGACGTGTAGCGGGAACGGCATCAACCGGAACGATCCTCGCTAGAATCGTATCTATCCGTATCCACGCCGAGTTCCTCGGGATGACTTCGCTAAGCCACGAGCTTCGTCTTCGTACGGGTTACTAGCCTCGTGTTGAAGACGACGTGATCGAGAGATGATCACGATCCGAATCCAAATTCGGATCCTAATACGAGTTCTCAAAACTCGCTTCTCCAGAGAGGTATTCGTCAACCAATTGACGAATCTTTCGTCCTCCACCTCAGAGGATTATCGGAGATCGAATCCCCGGTAAGTTATCCGCTGTCGGAGCTCTAACCGTCGTCCAAACGACGCTCCGACGAGAGGAGAAGAAGCTATCCAGAAAACTGGACAGCTTGGTGGAGGAGTAGGCGCCGGCCAAAACAAGGAAGCCAAGTGCTCACCTTATCGCCACACCCAAGGAAGATCACCGGAGCACCAACGGCGGCTCGGCAGCGGCGAGGAAAAGCAACCTTCTGGACGCCGGTTGGAGGAGCAATGGGCGGCGGCAATGGAGTTGGCGCCAACTCCTTCAATGGGGTGGGCGGCAACTAGGTTTAGGGCTCTTCAATAAGGGTTTAATTATCCATTAAGCCCTCTTTTATATAGAACTAATTCTCTTAATGGTTATTGGATCATAACCATTAGGCCCGTTAACCCGCTCCATTAAGATAAGTTAAAATAAACCAAACCATTATGGTTTATTTTAAGTTAAAATGAACCGAACCAACTTTTGGTTCATTCGTTTAAAATAAACCAAACCCTTTGGTTTATTCTCCTCCATTGGATTAGAACCAAACCATTTTGGTTCATCCATTATGTCTTCATAAGACACGGCCCATCCACGCTTCCATTGTGACTGAAACGATTTCATGCTCGCTTTATGTTTGGTCCAACCAAACCTAGTTTCTCTCGGTCTGAGAATCCCATTCTCAATCTCGTTTTAAATCCTTTGGATTACGCTCGTTGTGCGTGTGACCAAATAGGTTCTCGGTTTATGTTGGCCGTCTATAATTAACCATTAATTATAGAACGATCATGAGTGGCACCTAGTAGTACATCATGATCCCCAATTAACCGAAAAGATCAACGGTTGATCAAGAACTATTTCTGAAACCCTTCAGCAGCTCGAATGATTCGTGCCCCATTCCCTTCACTCATCTTATACCCTCTTGGTTCAGGACATGGTCTATTGTGTCAGTCCCCACTAGGTTGACTACGTCACACCTAGCTCAAGTATCATTTCCTCGTCCTACGGATTCTAGTTACTGCACATGTATTGAAGAGTACTTTACTCTAAACATGTAATTGTTAGGGCAATCTCTTGCCGTAATATGGTTTTGATGGTGTGGCAAAGGGTTTAAGTTAGTTTGATATGTTGATGTGATATGTGCGTTGAAGTCGTGCAGGACTTAGTAATTCGCACATGGAGCCGTGGCGAGTTTCACATCTCATGACTCGTGCCTTGAGTCGGTGAAGGATAGCTTTGCGGAAGCCGTGCGCTTGGAGCATCCGAGGGACCGCGGACGAAGCTTGGAGTGAAGCCGGAGGAAGTAGACTTGAGGCAAGAGGCGAAGGAGCATTGCGAGCCGCCGTCGCTGATCTTTGCAGGGGCGTGGCGAAACGAAGAGAACATCGGCGAGGACTCAGAAATGAGAGTGGCGATTGTAAGGGAAGGGTAGCTCTTAGGTGAAACTTGGCCATTTGGCCAAGTGTCGGATGGGTTTCCGAGCACCGCCGATGCCATGTCATGGCGGCCATCTCAGTCGAGTGAGTTCGATCGGTATACGATCGATGGTGTGGCCAGCGATCGCCATCGTGGCGATCATTGCCAAGACCATCGATCAACGGCGATCGGCCCGGTCAATAGGGTTTCGCCAAGAACCATTCGTAGCGGCCCGGCGATCGACTACAGGCGGCGTGATCGTGATGAGGTCCATCGATCGGCCAAGAGTTCCGTTGGACTACAACGGTCGGGATCCGACGTGTTCGGAGGCCGTTGTAGTGATGCCAAGGGCGGCCGATGGCGCCAGCGGGAAGAAGTTAGCCCTCTCTATAAAAAGAGAGGGTGTGAGCCTTTGAGAGGCTAATGCTTATGCTCCAAGTGATCTTCCTAGTGCCCCACAAGCTCTAAACTCTTCTTACCCGCTTTTACTCCATTCTATTTGTAAGAAGAGTGATCTTGATTGTAAAGGTTACCTCCACCTAGCTTGGTGCAAAGGAGAGACCATTTAGTGGATTGGTTTAGCGGAGTGATTCACCGAGGACGAATCGGGGACCGTGGATTAGCGGCGTAGCCGTGAACCACGTTACATTCTTTGTTACCGTTTGTTTTCTCGTATTTCTATTTTCTTATCTTTATTAGTCTTCCGATTGTGCTAATTAGTTTTGTAGATGAGCAATTTACGACGTCCAACGTACGAGGGCTATTCACCCCCCTCTAGCCGGCCAATCGATCCCCTACAAGTGGTATCAGAGCCAAGGAAAGCTTGTCGAGGACTAACCGCCACAACAAGCAACATTCAAAATGGCCGGCTCCAACATCCATCCTCCGAAGTTTGAAGGAGAATTCTCTTGGTGGAAAAAGAGAATGGAGGTATTTTTCGAAACGGATTTTGATATAATGATTACAATGGAATCCGGTTTCATTTTGCCTAGGGATGAAGAAGGGAAGCCAATAGAGAAATCTAGGTGGACCAAAAGGCAAAGGGAAGAGCACCTTGCAAACTCAAAGGCAAAACATCATCTTTTCAATGTGCTCCCCCAACAAGAGATTAACCGGATCGGAGAATGTGCTAGCGCCAAAGAGATGTGGGGGAAGCTTATAGAACTCCATGAAGGCACATCCGAGGCCAAGCTAGGAAGGAGAGACCTCCTCCGCTCCCAACTATCCAATATAAAACTATAAAAGGGAGATAAGGTAACCTCACTACACTCTAGGTTTAAAGAAATTTTATTTGGGCTAACAAGTGTAGGTGAGAAGCTATCAAACCGGGATATGGTAATGAAGGTCATAGATGCCTTTCCCCGGTCCTCAAAATTGAGCTCCATGGTGGACTCATTCTATATCTCAAAGAATTTAGAAGTGAGCACCTTGGAGGAGTTCTTCTCAACAATGGAACTCCACGAAACGAGGCTTGAAGGAATACAAGAAGAGCCTAGAATTCAACCTTCAAGGGGAGTAGCATTGTTGGCAAACAAGGGGAAGAAGAAGATAGAAGTCCCCTCCTCCTCCGATGACGAAGCGTCTTCCTCCTCCTCCATGGATAGCACCGAAGAAGCCTATATGGTAAGGAAGGTGAGGCGCGTATTTAAGAATTTTAGATTTGATAAATCTAATGATAGGAATAGAAGACCAAGGGGGAAGGTCATATGCTACAATTGCCAAGGAGAGGGGCACATAAGGGACAATTGTCCCCTCCTAAACAAAAGCAAAGAAGAGAAGAAAAAGAAAGAAGAGAAGAGGAAGAAGAAGAAGGGGAGCAAGAGAAAGGAAGAAGAAAAGAAGGCAAAAGAAAAGGGGAAGGCCAAAGCATTCAAGGCCAAGACATGGGATGATCCTTCCTCATCCTCTTCATCATCATCGGAAGAGGAGAATGCCTTTGTCACCAATTTGGCCTTGATGGCCTTTGATGACTTGGATTGCTCTTCATCCGAAAATGAAGAATCAAGCTCAAGAGGAGAGAGCTCAAGTGAAGGGGGAGCTTCTACATCCTCATCATCCGAAGAAGAAGAGGACATGGAAACTATGGTAACGAAAGCTTCACCTAATAAAATAGTTTCTATGATTTCTAGTTTAACTAAGGATTTATTTAGAGCAAAGAAGAAAAACAAATGCATGCTTGAACAAATTAAGGAATTAGAACAAAAATTAGAAAAAGCATGCTTAAATGTAAATGATAATATTTCTTCTTGCCATGATGATGCATGCTCACATGATTATATGCCTTTGGATGTTAATGATGCATGCATAGAGGAAAATAGGGCCTTAAGGGAAAAAGTAGATTACTTAACCAAAGCCCTAGAGAAATTCACAATTGGCTCCAACACCTTAAATATGATCTTAGGGAGCCAAAGAGCTAGTTTCAACAAGAAAGGCCTAGGATACAAAGAAAAGAAAAATGAAAAGGCCTATAAATGCCTAATAGCTAGGGGACAAGATAAAAAGAAAGTAATTGCTAGGAAATGGATCCCCAAGGAGTATTTAGTGAACCCAATAGGAAAGAATTTATTTTGGGTTCCAAAATCCATCCTTAAGGGTTAGAAAACCCCTAGGGTAGTCAACCACATGGACCTAACCTATATCATATTTTGGTTGACTTAGGATGACGGGACAACATTTTTTAGATAGTGTTGGGTGATGATAACGTACCCATAAATAGGTAATAATGCTTAAATCATGATGATTAATGTAATTGCTATGTATGTTTTAAATCATGATTTATGTTTTTGAAATTTGGCACGTTATCATGAGAAATAGGTTTGAATCATGCTTTAGGTAATACCTTATTTAGCATCACATATTACCTAATGCATGGTTATAAATTGATGAAAACATGCATTTCATGATCATAATGTACAATTCATTCATATATGTCATTATGATCATGTTAATTGTTAGGATGATACTTGACCATGATAGAATTGCATGAATATATTGGTTAAGTATATACAAATACCCCCTAGGATGCATTTCACGCTCACCATAGGCTACCTTGATTGAAAACTTAGCATAAGTGAGATGTTAGGATGATACAAATGTCCACTAATGCCTATGGCATTTAGATGGTCATTTAAAGAATCAACATAGCAATAATAGACCAATCATGGGGAAGGCTTATGTTTAATTCATAGACATATTGCCCAAAGATCATGGTTGGATATTTCATATGTTTTCAAAACAATTTCTTACCTTAAAATACATGTATTCATGTTTTGAAACAATTGGATGCAAAACTAGGTAGCTAACTTGATACTAGAATGATCAAAAACCTAGTGGTTTTTAGAGCTTTTGGATTTTTGGCAAAAACAAGAAAATATAATGAGTTTTCATGAAAAACTATTTTTCATTGATAGATATACTTAAAAGAAATATGTTCCCCAAATTTCATGATTTTTCGAATTTTCTGGAATTTATAATGCATTTCTAAAATTCGTCCAGAAAATCAAAAATTCGGATTCCTTTGTGCCAGTCGACTGCCATACTGATAGCAGTCGACTAGTGGCCTGTAAATCAGAACATTGAAGGCCGAATTCAGTTTGTAAACCAACAAGTGGTACCCAATTTTAAATCAACTTGTCATATTTTCCCTCTTTATACTTGATGCCATGAGCTTATAACTTAGTGTTAATCTTTTTGATGGTGTCAAAGGGGGAGAAATAAGTATGTTTAAGTTAATTACTTTAGGGGGAAGAAATATATTTTAGGGGGAGAAATGTATGATAGGGGGAGAAAATTTGCATAGAGAAGTTTCATGGATTAACGGGGAGTTGCATGTTCCTATATCATGTTTATCTTTACATGCTTTCTTACCTTAGAATTTATATCAAATGTTTTTACCTAACTTAAACGGATTGCCACACATCAAAAAGGGGGAGATTGTTAGGGCAATCTCTTGCCGTAATATGGTTTTGATGGTGTGGCAAAGGGTTTAAGTTAGTTTGATATGTTGATGTGATATGTGCGTTGAAGTCGTGCAGGACTTAGTAATTCGCACATGGAGCCGTGGCGAGTTTCACATCTCATGACTCGTGCCTTGAGTCGGTGAAGGATAGCTTTGCGGAAGTCGTGCGCTTGGAGCATCCGAGGGACCGCCGGACGAGAAGCTTGGAGTGAAGCCGGAGGAAGTAGACTTCGAGGCAAGAGACGCGAAGGAGCATTGCAGAGCCGCGCTGATCTTTGAGGGGCGTGGCGAAGCGAAGAGAACTTGGCGAGGACTCAGAAATGAGAGTGGCGATTATGGCAGGGAAGGGTAGCTCTTAGGTGAAACTTGGCCATTTGGCCAAGTGTCGGATGGGTTTCCGCACGGTCATTGCCATGTCATGGCGATCATTACATCATCGTCATCGCTCTGAGTAGAGTGAGTTCGATTTGGATATATGATTGGCCGGACTATGGCGTGATCGGCCATCGTGGCGATCATTGCCAAGACCATCGATCATTCGGCGGCGGTTGGTAGTCAATAGGGTTTTGACCCGCAGGCGTTCGTAGCCAAGCAGGCGATCGACTACGGAGGCGGGATCGTGATGAGGTCCATCAGTCGACTACCAAGAGTTCCGTTGGACTACAACGGTCGGGATCCGACATGTTCGGAGGCCGTTGTAGTGACGGCAGTCGACTGCCAAGGGCGACAGTCGACTGATGGCGGCCAACGGGAAGCAGTTAGCCCTCTCTATAAAAAGAGAGGGTGTGAGCCTTTGAGAGGCTAATGCTTATGCTCCAAGTGATCTTCTTAGTGCCCCACAAGCTCTAAACTCTTCTTACCCGCTTTTACTCCATTCTATTTGTAAGAAGAGTGATCTTGATTGTAAAGGTTACCTCCACCTAGCTTGGTGCAAAGGAGAGACCATTTAGTGGATTGGTTTAGCGGAGTGAATCACCGAGGACGAATCAGGGACCGTGGATTAGCGGCGTAGCCGTGAACCACGTTACATTCTTTGTTAGCGTTTGTTTTCTCGTATTTCTATTTGCTTATCTTTATTAGTCTTCCGCTTGCGCTAATTAGTTTTGTAGACGAGCAATTTACGACGTCCAACGTACGAGGGCTATTCACCCCCCTCTAGCCGGCCAATCGATCCCCTACAGTAATGCTTTGGCCAAAGACTTTAGTAACAATCCGACAAGAGGCCATGGGTATACATCTCCTCGCAAGGAGTGGTGAATCCTTTATAGGCTATTCAAACACCTTCGATCACTTCGACTTATACCCAATCATCCCGGGTCCACATCTCCTTAGAGATGTTTGCTTAAGATGTCAAAGCATAAGTCTCCATGATCAAGATGACTTGAATACCGCAAGTCAAAGGAACATCGCACTTAAGCCACAGTAAGAACTTCATTAACATATCTATATATGCAGAGAACCATATGAAGTCTTACGGCTGGTCACTCCAATGAACTAGTTACCATAACTAGCATCCACGATTAACTCCGGACATCACAATGTCTCCAGCCAGTGAGAATCAGCTGCTTGGATACACCAAGGAGTATACCTCGTGCTAGTCTCGACAGAATTGATGGTGTCCAAATCCATCAATTCATCGACTAGGGATAATTCCGATACATCACAATTACACATGTAGAGATACTCACTAGTTGTGATCCAATCACAAATTCTCTCATGCTGTGAATCGCATCGTGGACATTCAGTAAATGAGTTTAAGATCCAATCAAATACATGAAACATGTATACTCAAATAGTGAATCTTCATTTATCATATAAATGGTTCATACATAAGGCGATTGCCTTAGGACATCTCTCATATATTACTAACAGACTCCCACTTGGCCTAATGCCAATCGCTACGGTATCCAATACCATAAGCTTGAACATGACCCTCAAACTTATTTTGAGGTAATGCCTTAGTCAAGGGATCCGCTAAGTTCCTTTCAGTGGGAATTTTCTCGATTTATATTTCGTTCCTACTGATGATCTCTCTGATAAGATGATAGCGGCGAAGCACATGTTTGGATCGTTGATGAGACCTTGGCTCTTTCGCCTGTGCAATTGCTCCATTGTTGTCGCAGTAGACCGGTATTGCTTCAACAAAGGCTGGAATCACACCAAGTTCATGAATGAACTTCTTGATCCAAACCGCTTCCTTTGCTGCTTCTGAAGCTGCAATGTATTCTGCCTCAGTGGTAGAATCCGCTACAGTCTCTTGTTTGGAACTTTTCTAACTCACTGCGCCCTCATTCAAGGTGAACACGTATCCAGACTAAGACCTGGAATCATCTTTGTCTGTCTGGAAGCTGGCATCCATATACCCGCGTATCACCATGTCCCCTTCTCCATATATTAGGAACACATCCTTAGTTCTTCTCAAGTACTTAAGGATCGTCTTAACAGCCGCCCAATGATCCATTCCCGGATCGGACTGGTATCTGCTCGTGACACTCAGAGCGTACGATACGTCGGGCCTTGTACATAACATAGCATACATGATAGATCCTATTGCGGATGCATAGGGAATCTTACTCATGCAAATCCTCTCGTCTTCTGTGCGCGGACACATAGACTTTGAAAGGTGTACCCCATGCCTGATGGGTAAGAAACCTTTCTTGGATTCCGATATGCTAAACCTCTTTAGCACTCGGTCTATATATGTAGACTGCGAAAGACCAAGCAACCGTTTCGATCTATCTCTATAGATCTTAATCCCGAGGATGTAGGTTGCTTCTCCCAGGTCTTTCATGGAGAATGTCTTGGATAACCAAACCTTCACTGACTGTAAGATTGAAACATCGTTTCCTATAAGTAGTATGTCATCGACATACAATACTAGGAATACGACTGCACTCCCACTAACCTTCTTGTACACACAAGGTTCGTCTGGATTTTGTGAGAAATCAAACTTTTTGATGGTCTCATCAAAACGGATATTCCAGCTCCTGGATGCTTGCTTCAATCCATATATAGACAGTCGCAATTTGCATACCTTGGTTTTATCAACCGATGTGAAACCCTCAGGCTGTATCATATACACGTCCTCAAGCAGGTTTCCATTAAGGAAAGCTATTTTTACATCCATCTGCCATATCTCATAATCATAATGAGCCGCTATGGCCAGGAGCATCCGAATGGATTTAAGCATAGCTATAGGAGAATAGGTTTCGTCATAATCAACACATTGTTTTTGACGATATCCTTTCGCCACCAATCTAGCCTTGTAGGTAATCACATTACCATCCATGTCGGTTTTCTTCTTGAAAACCCACTTGCACCCTATAGGCTTTATCCCTTCAGGTGGGTCAACCAAGTTCCAAACTTGGTTTTCATACATGGAATCCATTTCCGACTTCATGGCACAAAGCCACTTATCCCTTTCTGAACTTGTCAGCACTTCTTCATAACTGGTAGGCTCCTCATCATCAATGAGTAACACGTCGTTCGATTCGCTTACGAGAAATCCATATCTCTCAGGAATATTGCGTGTTCTACCAGATCTACGAAGATGTGGTGTTACAATAGGTCCAGCCGATTGTTCATCACTATGAGTTGTCTGCTATTGTGCTTCACCAGGTATCTCATTAATGTCTATTTGAGTCTCTCGAGCCTCCTCAAGCTCGACGACACTCCCACTGTTTTCTTGCAAGAGAAACTCTTTCTCTAGAAACACAGCATGCCTTGAAACAAACACCTTTTGTTCCACAGGATGATAGAATTGGTAACCCCTTGTTTCCTTAGGGTATCCAAAAAATAGACATTTATCAGACTTAGCATCCAATTTGTCTGATACAGTCCGCTTCACATAAGCAGGACAACCCCATATCTTCAAGTAAGATACATGAGGTTTCTTACTATTCCATATCTCATATGGAGTAGTTGAGACTACCTTGGTAGGCATTCTGTTTAACAAGTAAACAGTTGTCTGAAGTGCATAGCCCTAAAAGGACTTGGGAAGAGTTGCATGATTCATCATTGACCTGACCATGTCCAACAAGGTCCGGTTACGCCTCTTAGATACACCATTATGCTGTGGTGTATAGGGCGGAGTCCATTGAGACAATATACCATTGTCTCTTAGATAATCAAGAAACTCTTGACTTAAGTATTCACCACCTCGATCCGATCGAAGTATTTTAATACTCTTGTCATGTTGTTTCTCTACTTCATTTCTGAATTCTTTAAACCTTTCAAAGGCTTCAGACTTGTGTTTCATCAAGAACACATACCCAAACCGTGAGTGATCATCGGTGAAGGTAATGAAGTAGCTATAGCCTCCTAATGCTTGAGTTGACATAGGTCCACATTCATCAGTATGTATTAGACCTAGTAACTCTCCCACTCGTTCACCTTTTCCAGTAAAAGGTAACTTAGTCATCTTGCCTTTTAAGCATGATTCGCATGTATCGTATGAATCCAATTCAAACGATTCCGGAATTCCACATCGGTGTAATTCGGACATGCGTTTCTTGCTTATATGGCCAAGACGACAATGCCACATATAGAGTCTATTTGATTATCCTTCGAAGCACGCGTGTTGCTCGCTTCGATATTGAAAATGTCACTGGATACGTCCAACGTATAAATGCCATTACTCAAGGTTCCAGTTCCATAAAGTACGCCATTTAAAGTTATATAACAACAATTGTTACTAAACGTTAAATGGAAACCATTTCTATTTAAACAGGAAATAGAAACAATGTTCTTTATTAGAGAAGGAACATAATAGCAATTGTCCAGTTCTAAGACTAGTCCACTAGGGAGCTTCAGCAAATAAGTTCTGATGGTGACCGCAGCAACCTTTGCTCCATTGCCAACTCGCAAATTTGACTCCCCTCTGACAAGTCTTCTTCTATTCCTTAGCCCCTGTATGTCATTACATATATGTGAGCTACACCCAATATCCAATATCCAAGTGTCCAAGGAAATAGAATGACAATCAATAACGAAGATACCTGAAGAGGATGGGGCATCGGATGCCTTCTTCTTCTTCATGGACTCAAGATAAATCTTGCAGTTTCTTCGCCAGTGGCCTTCCTTGCCACAGTGATGTCAAGTGCCCTTTTGCGCTGGTTCCGCCTTCTTTGCCTTTTTGTTATTTCCTTTCTTCTGTTCTTTTGCCTTCCTCTTAGAACCTTTCTTTGAGGAGTCAACTAACAGAACCGCCTTCTCCTCATGCTTCACAGAAGGCTCCACAGTCTTCAGCATATTGAGGAGCTCGGGAATGGTGGATTCAAATTTGTTCATCCGATAGTTCATCACAAATTGCGAGAAACTCTTGGGCAAACAATGCAGAATTAAGTCAATACTTAACTCATGATCCATCACAAAACCGAGGGTAGCTAGCCGCTCAATGTACCCGTTCATCTTTAGCACAAACTGCACTACAGACGAACCTTCTTGCATCTTCGTGGTGAAGAGGAGCCTAGAGACCTCGAACCTTTCGGATCTCGCTTGCTCATCGAACAACTCATGAAGATGGAAGACCATAGTATTAGCATCCATATGCTCATGCTGCTTTATCAGCTCAGGTACCATCGCCGCTAGCATGATGCAACTCGCCAGCTCAGAATCTGCCACATGCTTCTGATAGACCAACATTTGGTCTGGAGTTGCATCGTCCTTAGGACGGTCAGGAAGAGGCTCTTCAAGGACATATGCAAGCTTTTCTGCCTTGAGAACAATTCTCAGGTTTCTAAGCCAGTGCAGGAAGTTAGGCCCAGTCAGTTTGTTCGAATCCAAAATAGTACACAAATTCAAAGACGTCATGATCAATTTATTGACCTAGAAATACAAAACGAGCATATATGAGAAAATGATTTTAAAATGCATCAATATACATTTATAAATCCCATTCATTTTTCGAATTTCAAAAACCCCAAAATCACTTCGGGAGATCGTAGGTCCATCTCCGAATGGGCTGATATCCATCATAGTTATGAACAACCTTGGAGAGAGTCCAACAAGCCATTCATAACTACGACGGTAGGTATCAACTATACCGATTGCATATCACGTATATGCAACTATCACAATGTGCTATCAACTAATTGAATGTTCACACATACATCGGGTTGTTTACATATTAACAAGTATGCATCATATGCATAGCACCCAACTTCACCTCCCTTTACATCGACCTTGGAGAGAGTCCAACAAGCCGATGCTCTAGGTTAAAGCCAACCCATTAATCGGGAAATAGTTTTAATATGGTTAGAGCGCATTCAACCAATTAGCCCAGCTTGGAGAGAGTCCAACAACCAAAGCTAACGATTGACCTCTGACTCTTACCATATTAGTATTAAACTATTCCATGGTTTGAACATGTTCGGGTTCGAGCCGGGCTTGGAGAGAGTCCAACAACCCAAACAAGAAACGGAACTCTGGTTCTAACCATATTAATGGAAGGTGTAGGCTTTAATATTGTTTAAGGGTTTTTATGTCTCATCCTCTTTGCATGCAAATAACTATTATCTACATGGCATGACATATATGGCATACATCTACATGTCACGACACGCATGGCATAATGTTATGAATCTAATGCATTTACATGGCATACAATTATGTCATGTATATATTTCCTTATATGTCATAACTATTTATGGAAATAAAATATGTTTAAGATTTGATTCTCCAAATCAAATCATAATTAAATTAGGAAACAAATTTCCAAATCTAATCACATATTTTATTCATGGAATTATTTGATTAAGGAAAATCAATTTAGGAAACCAATTTCCTAAATCATTAAAACTACTTATGGAAATAAAATATTTTAAGATTTGATTTCCCAAATCAAATCATGATTAAATTAGGAAACAAATTTACAGAATCTAATCAAATATTTTATTTATGGAAAATATCAATTTCCATAAATACTTCCAACTTTCCAAAAGTGGAAGATTTCCATAAATACTTCTAGACTTTCCAAAATTGAAAAATTTCCATAAATACTTCTAAATTTCCAAAATTAGAAAATTTCCAGAAATACATTATGACTATCACAAAACGATTTTTACGATTATGTCGAAACACAACCTGGGCTCTGATACCACTGTTGGGTTTCCGCCACCGCGGCGTGTGTGTGTTCGATCATGTTTCGTAAACATGAACACAGCGGAAGCAATAAAAATAATAAATACTTCTATTTATTACAACACACACAACACACACATGCATATTACAACAAGTGTAGACATAACCGTAAATTTAAATTTGCAATAAAAGGAAATTTAACTACGTTATACCTTTCGTATGACGTGTAGCGGGAACGGCATCAACCGGAACGATCCTCGCTAGAATCGTCTCTATCTGTATCCACGCCGAGTTCCTCGGGATGACTTCGCTAAGCCACGAGCTTCGTCTTCGTACGGGTTACTAGCCTCGTGTTGAAGACGACGTGATCGAGACATGATCACGATCCGAATCCAAATTCGGATCCTAATATGAGTTCTCAAAACTCGCTTCTCCGGAGAGGTATTCGTCAACCAATTGACGAATCCTTCGTCCTCCACCTCAGAGGATTACCGGAGATCGAATCCCCGGTAAGTTATCCGCTGTCGGAGCTCTAACCGTCGTCCAAACGACGCTCCGACGAGAGGAGAAGAAGCTGTCCAGAAAACTGGACAGCTTGGTGGAGGAGTAGGCGCCGGCCAAAACAAAGAAGCCAAGTGCTCACCTTATCGCCACACCCATGGAAGATCACCGGAGCACCAACCGGCAGCAGCTCGACGTCGGTGAGGGGGAAGGAAGCAACCTTCTGGACGCTGGTTGGAGGAGCAATGGGCGGCGGCAATGGAGTTGGCGCCAACTCCTTCAATGGGGTGGGCGGCAACTAGGTTTAGGGCACTTCAATTAGAGCTTAATTATCCATTAAGCCCTCTTTTATAGAGAACTAATTCTCTTAATGGTTATTGAATCATAACTATTAGGCCCGTTAACCCGCTCCATTAAGATAAGTTAAAATAAACCAAACCATGATGGTTTATTTTAAGTTAAAACGAACCGAACCAACTTTTGGTTCATTCGTTTAAAATAAACCAAACCCTTTGGTTTATTCTCCTCCATTGGATTAGAACCAAACCATTTTGGTTCATCCATTATGTCTTCATAAGACACGACCCATCCACGCTTTCATTGCGACTGAAACGATTTCATGCTCGCTTTATGTTTGGTCCAACCAAACCTAGTTTCTCTCGGTCTGAGAATCCAATTCTCAAGCTCGTTTTAAATCCTTTTGATTACGCTCGTTGTGTGTGTGACCAAATAGGTTCTCGGTTTATGTTGGCCATCTATAATTAACCATTAATTATAGAACGATCAAGAGTGGCACCTAGTAGTACATCATGATCCCCAATTAACCAAAAAGATCAACGGTTGATCCAGAACTATTTCTGAAACCCTTCAGCAGCTCGAATGATTCGTGCCCCATTCCCTTCACTCATCTTATACCCTCTTGGTTCAGGACATGGTCTATTGTGTCAGTCCCCACTAGGCTGACTACGTCACACCTAGCCCAAGTATCATTTCCTCGTCCTACGGATTCTAGTTACTGCACATGTATCGAAGAGTACTTTACTCTAAACATGTAATGCTTTGGCCAAAGACTTTAGTAACAATCCGACGAGAGGCCATGGGTATACATCTCCTCGCAAGGAGTGGTGAATCCTTTATAGGCTATTCAAACACCTTCGATCACTTCGACTTATACCCAATCATCCCGGGTCCACATCTTCTTAGAGATGTTTGCTTAAGATGTCAAAGCATAAGTCTCCATGATCAAGATGACTTGAATACCACAAGTCAAAGGAACATCGCACTTAAGCCACAGTAAGAACTTCATTGACATATCTATATATGCAGAGAACCATATGAAGTCATACGACTGGTCACTCTAATGAACTAGTTACCATAACTAGCATCCACGATTAACTCCGGACATCACAATGTCTCCAGCCAGTGAGAATCAGCTGCTTGGATACACCAAGGAGTATATCTCGTGCTAGTCTCGACATAATTGATGGTGTCCAAATCCATCAATTCATCGACTAGGGATAATTCCGATACATCACAATTACACATATAGAGATACTCACTAGTTGTGATCCAATCACAAATTCTCTCATGCTGTGAATCGCATCGTGGACATTCAGTAAATGAGTTTAAGATCCAATCAAATACATGAAACATGTATACTCAAATAGTGAATCTTCATTTATCATATAAATGGTTCATACATAAGGCGATTGCCTTAGGACATCTCTCATATATTACTAACACTGCTAGGCCATAACCCGCAGTCAAACCCTAGTTGACTCGGTCTAGTCGACTGCCACATGGCACCAGTCGACTGGCACACCTCAAACATGAGGTTTTAACCCAAGTATGGTTCCCCCATACTTGCTAGACTACCCTTAGCCTAGACCTAAGCCTTCTAGCTACCTCCATCAGCCTCACGCCTCTCGAATCCCTCCAAGTCATCCATGACTTGTTCATCCATCGCGCTAGCCTTCAGGTGCTTCCATCGGCTATGTCATGCTAACGGTGTCTACACCGCCAAGGCACATTGGACTTACGCCGCCAAGACTCCGCTTGGACTTTACGCCGCCAACCATTGGACTTATGCTGCCAAGACTCCAGCTTGGACTTTACGCTGCCAATATCAAACCCTTGGACTTCTCAAATGCCAAGACTCAAACTTGGACTTTCCCTTGCCAACCCATGTTGGACTTCTCATGCCAAGACCATGCTTGGACATTCCTTGCCAACCCATGTTGGACTTTCCATGCCAAGTACTCAAGACTTGGACTTTACCTTGCCAAGACCCATGCTTGGACTTCCCTTGCCAACCCATGTTGGACTTCTCAAATGCCAAGACCATGCTTGGAATTTCCTTGCCAACCCATGTTGGACTTTACATTGCCAAGACCCATGCTTGGACTTTCCCAAATGCCAAGTGTCCCACTTGGACTTTCCATGCCAAGTACCCAAGACTTGGACTTTCCCATGATAATTACATTGTCATATGTTTTTGTCGAAACATCAAAACATCACTCGAGTCAAAATCGAGTCCTGGTCAATCATGACTTGGGCCGATTGCACCAACAATCTCCCCCTTTTTGATGTTTGACAAAAACCAAACACATTATTGAGTTAGAACACTAACTCAAATCCCTTACCAATTATCCCAAATTGGTAAACACTCACCAAATGTTCTCCACCAAACATTCTCCCCCTTTTTGACTAACATCAAAAAGGTTTCCTCTCCAAGGAGGTCAATGTCTCATGTCCCAATGAGATCTTACAATCTCCCCCTTGGTCCAACAATACTTAGGATGCCTACCATCTTCCTAGTGATAAGTCCAATATAACTCAAGAGAGACAATCCCATTTACTCTCCCAATTTCCAAATTGGGTTTCTTAAAAGTCCCATCAATTTCCAAATTGATGTCATATTCTCCCAATAACTTCTCCTCTTCAAGGAGAAAAACACATCCATCATCCCAAGATGAATACCTCCCCCTAAAGGCTTGCTCCCCCTTGACCATTGCACCAACAATGTCCTTGGGCAGTCCCTAAGCCAATAGGAACTCTAAACCGTCAAAATTAAGGTTAGAAATTCAACATTGAACTTTCCAACACCTTTACATTGATACAAACCCTAAACAACTCTCCTAATCCATATCCAATGGATTTTCACCCTTTATAATGCTTCCCAAAGCATATCCTAGGGTTAGGAGTGGTTAGGGACCTTTACCATGGCTGAACACGGGCTAACCAAACTTAGTTTTCCCGAAATCAGCCTTGGCAGTCGACTCTGTCAGCTACCAGTCACCTGCCACACTCATCAGTCGACTGCTACTCAGGGCAGTCGACTGATAACTGAAATTTCCGAATTTCAGTTATCAGAATCGAGTTTTAGAAATTCATAAATAATTATACGTTTATTGAAAAATCCTGAAAGTTCATACGTATAATACTTATGACACATACAATGGGTGAAAAATATTTTACCCATAAAATAGTGAATTTGATACAAAACTCAAAACCATTGAAATTTTCAATGTTTTGGCCCTATTTTGTATCAACTTCATCAATGGTGATTGATATCAAAAGATAGACTTCACCAAGGTTTTTCAAAATGATTTTAAAATGTTTTCAAAACCTTGTTTTGGATCATACTCCTTGGGCTCTATGTACATGACTTGTATACAAGCTTTCCCAATGATCCACAAATAGAATTAGATGAGTTTTAGTTCATCTAGATCCAAAAACTATGCACCTTGAACTTAACTCATATCCTAGCATCTCACATGTATCTATGGTGTATAAATACACATACATGTCAATTGGATGTGAGATGTGGGTTTTGGTTCATTTAATCTAGGGTTTCATGCATTTTTCTAAGGCAACCCTACTTGATTCCCTTTTAATGGGAATCCAAGTCATGCCATTGTCCTTAAATCAATTTCAATCAAATTATCTTAAATGCATGAGTGATTATGGCATTAGAGATGATATAGATAAACACATGCTCATAATCATGATGTCATGGCATAATATGAAATCTAAAAACACATGACATTTAATCCTTAATCCTAAACATGTACATGACATATAGAATGATTAAAAATAAGCATGATGTCATGGCATGTTATATGGCAAACAAAGCATGGCATATAAAATATATAGGTATAGTAATACCTAAATTTTAATATTAATTGCCATTTCATATAATTAATTATATTTTGCCATATTTCTATTTTTCTCCCAAGTGTGCCAAAAACCCAAAATGGCACACTAACCTCTAAACCTAAATTGTGCCAATTTTGATCATTTTATCAAACTTCTCAAGTAATATTAGCACATCCTAAAACTTTTAGGATTAAGACTCAAATGTTTTTCCAAGGTAACCATAACCTTGAAAATGACCTAACATGCCACCTTTGCCATGATTGAGTTAACTACCAATCCATTTAAGATTGGCACACCCTAACCCATCTAGCGTGCATCAATCACGCTCTTAGGAACCCAAAATCGATTTGAGCTCCTAGGGTTAATTAGGTACTCCTTAGGGATAACCTCCCTAGATACCTTCCTAATGACCCTCCTAGGCTTATTAGCCTTGGTCATTTGGGTCTTACCTAGGTTGACTCTAGGGGTAACTCCCCTTGCAACCTTCTTAGTGGTCACCGTAGGTTTCCTAGAAACCCTAGCCACTAGGCACACCCTTTGGTCAACTCTAGGGATGACTTCCCTATTGACCTTGGTCTTCCTAGACCTAGTTTGTGTCCCATAATCAAATGGAACACTATGGTAAGCCATCTTAGGCTTAGGTTTTTGACCCAAACCCTTCTTGCCTTTGGTTGACTTTTGTCTTTTAGGTCCTACTTATTGACTTTGATTATTTGACGTAAAAGTTTGACCTATTGACCCTTGCATTTGATTTTGCATAATGTTGAGGGTCTTTTCAAGTTTTTCAAGCCTTGACCTCAAGGCTTGATTTTCCTTTTCTAATATCTCAATTTTTTATTTTTCATTTTCTCTTGAGATATTTCTATTTCTAGGCATATGTCTAGATTTCTTAGCATTAAAGCCTAGATGTTCTCCTATTTTCTTAATGCTTTCCTTAGGTAATATATTTTTAGGGACATTAGTCCCAAACTTCTCCTTATTCCTAAGGTGAACCTTCTTAGCTCCGAAACAAATATGTTTGTTATTTCTAGCATGCTCTTTATGATAAATAGCAAGAGAATTGAAACTCTTAGCATGCTTTTGCCTATTAACTAAAAAGGATGCATTATTAAAATATACCTTAGGGTTAGCTTTGGATGCTCCCCCTACATGTGTAGCTCCCTCTTGGGTCTTCTTCTTCTCCCTAGGACATTGATTCCTATAATGTCCTTTTGCATTGCATTTGAAGCATATGATGTGCTCCTTGCTCTTGAATCATTTAACCTAAAGCATGTTATCTTCATCTAGCATCATTTAACATCACAAGTCAACATGAATTCACCTAAACATAAAACACATGTTAACCCAACCTAGAGCATGTTAAGGTACAATGGTTGGCCGAATGGTTCATAGGACTTTTAGGGTTAAACCTTTACCCTAATCCATCTAACATTCTAACATCATCATATGCATACAAAACATGGAATAAAACTTCATTAAAACATCAATACAAGGGGGTGGCCGAATGGTCCATGTAGGCTTTTAGGGCTAGCTTTTAACCTAATCTCTACATAGAGCATGCATCATAACATATATAGATACTTAGTGCTTAGTTCAAGTCCATAAACATCATCATCATAAGGAGACATAAATAAGGACATCCATAAACGTCATCATCATAGGGAAACATAGATATAAGGACATAACGGATCTTCTCCACCATGCCACTACCACACACATTTGGGCCCTCCTGCTGCTCCCTTTAGTTTATCCATCCCTTACCCTTATCTGCAGTACGAGGGAAAGCTAAACTATAAGCACATAGGCTTAGTAAGATCCTGTCCTACTCACAAAAACCATACATCGACATTAATCATGGCATGTAACATTCATAACATATAAGCAACATATCATGTAACATACATGACGTAAGCAACTTAACATGTAGCATATGTAACATAAGTAAACATAACATGTATCGTCCATAACATAGCAGCATCACATGTATATATATGACTTAATCAAACATAACATACAACATATGTAACATAGCAACATAAACATGACATAACATGCAACATATATAACATAGCAACATAAACATGACATTACATGCAACATATATATGACATATCAACATAGCATGTGAACATAGCAATCAAATCGTGTAACCTATGCAGGATGCTTTTGAAAACATATATTATTGGTACGTAAACATAATCTCAACATATTTGGGCCCGGCATTGTACCACTTCTTCATCATCATAGCGCGCATCGCTAAATAGACCCGAGGTAGCAAGTCTCGAACCTACTAGGTTACTAGGCCCGATCTTAGTCCGTCGACCTAGGGCAATCGTCATAGCATAGAAGCCCATCCTAGGCCCGAGTCTTACTCCATCGACCTAGGGCATCTTGGAGCCCATCCCGTACTAGGCCCGATCTTAGTCCGTCGACCTAGGGGCAATCATACATAGGACCCATCCTAGGCCCGATCTTAGTTCGTCGACCTATGGCATCTTAGGAACCCATCCCTTTGGACCTTGTTAATGTCATGGTACAAGCCATGCAGAAGGTAAAATACTTATTTGCTTTTATTATAACATAGCTTATTTCATTTTGCAAACATAGCATACTTCATTTCCTAACATATCATACTACACTTCATGAACATATCATTTTTTTCATTTCATAAACATATCATACTTCATTTCATAATCATATCATATTCATTTCACGAACATATCGCTTTTCATTTCATAATCATATCGTATTTCATTTCAGTACATATCTTAAATATCACATTCATCTAGGGCATGGCATAAGGCATAAACATCAAGAGTAAGTAAACTCTAACCTAAAGCATGTTATCTTCATCTAGAATCATTTAACATCACAAGTCAACATGAATTCACCTAAACATAAAACACATGTTAACCCAACCTAGAGCATGTTAAGGTACAATGGTTGGCCGAATGGTTCATAGGACTTTTAGGGTTAAACCTTTACCCTAATCCATCTAACATACTAACATCATCATATGCATACAAAACATGGAATAAAACTTCATTGAAACATCAATACAAGGGGGTGGCCGAATGGTCCATGTAGGCTTTTAGGGCTAGCTTTTAACCTAATCTCTCTAACATAGAGCATGCATCATAACATATATAGATACTTAGTGCTTAGTTCAAGTCCATAAACATCATCATCATAAGGAGACATAAATAAGGACATCCATAAACGTCATCATCATAGGGAAACATAGATATAAGGACATAACGGATCTTCTCCACCATGCCACTACCACACACATTTAGCCCCTCCTGCTGTTCCCTTTAGTTTATCCATCCCTTACCCTTATCTGCAGTATGAGGGAAAGGTAAACTATAAGCACATAGGCTTAGTAAGATCCTGTCCTACTCACAAAAACCATACATCGACATTAATCATGGCATGTAACATTCATAACATATAAGCAACATATCATGTAACATACATGACGTAAGCAACTTAACATGTAGCATATGTAACATAAGTAAACATAACATGTATCATCCATAACATAGCAGCATCACATGTATATATATGACTTAATCAAACATAACATACAACATATGTAACATAGCAACATAAACATGACATAACATGCAACATATATAACATAGCAACATAAACATGACATAACATGCAACATATATATGACATATCAACATAGCATGTGAACATAGCAATCAAATCATGTAACCTATGCAGGATGCTTTTGAAAACATATATTATTGGTATGTAAACATAATCTCAACATATTTGGGCCCGGCATTGTACCACTTCTTCATCATCATGGCGCGCATCGCTAAATAGACCCGAGGTAGCAAGTCTCGAACCTACTAGGTTACTAGGTCCGATCTTAGTCGGTTGACCTAGGGCAATCGTCATAGCATAGAAGCCCATCCTAGGCCCGAGTCTTACTCCATCTACCTAGGGCATCTTGGAGCCCATCCCGTACTAGGCCCGATCTTAGTCCGTCGACCTAGGGGCAATCATACATAGGACCCATCTTAGGCCCGATCTTAGTTCGTCGACCTAGGGCATCTTAGGAACCCATCCCTTTGGACCTTGTTAATGTCATGGTACAAGCCATGCAGAAGGTAAAATACTTATATGCTTTTATTATAACATAGCTTATTTTATTTTACAAACATAGCATACTTCATTTCCTACCATATACTTCATTTCCTAACATATCATACTACACTTCATGAACATATCATTTTTTTTCATTTCATAAACATATCATACTTCATTTCATAATCATATCATATTCATTTCACGAACATATCGTTTTTCATTTCATAATCATATCATATTTCATTTCATAACATATCTTAAATTTCACATACATCTAGGGCATGGCATAAGGCATAAACATCAAGAGTAAGTAAACTCTTACCTAAAGCATGTTAAGGTACATGTTAACATGAATTCACCTAAACATAAAATACATGTTAACCCAACCTAGAGCATGTTAAGGTACAATGGTTGGCCGAATGGTTCATAGGACTTTTAGGGTTAAACCTTTACCCTAATCCATCTAACATACTAACATCATCATATGCATACAAAACATGGAATAAAACTTCATTGAAACATCAATACAAGGGGGTGGCCGAATGGTCCATGTTGGCTTTTAGGGCTAGTCTTTTAACCTAATCCCTCTAACATACTAACATCATCATATGCATACAAAATGTGGAATAAAACTTCATTGAAACATCAATACAAGGGGGTGGCCGAATGGTCCATGTAGGCTTTTAGGGCTAGTCTTTTAACCTAATCCCTCTAACATACTAACATCATCATATGCATACAAAATATGGAATAAAACTTCATTGAAACATCAATACAAGGGGGTGGCCGAATGGTCCGTGTAGGCTTTTAGGACTAGTCTTTTAACCTAATCCCTCTAACATACTAACATCATCATATGCATACAAAATATGGAATAAAACTTCATTGAAACATCAATACAAGGGGGTGGCCGAATGGTCCTTGCAGGCTTTTAGGGTTAACTTTTAACCTAATTTATTATACATCTTAACTTCATCATGTGCATGTAAAATAAGGTATAGAACTTCAATAAAACACCAAGAACACATGTTGCCCGAACCTATCATAGGGGTTTCTAGGGTTAACTTTTAACCTAATTCATTCTACATCTTAACTTCATCATGTGCATATAAAACAAGGTATAGAACTTCAAGAAAACACCAAGAACACATGTTGGCCGAACATATCATAGGGGTTTCTAGGGTTAACTTTTAACCTAATTCATTCTACATCTTAACTTCATCATGTGCATGTAAAACAAGGTATAGAACTTCAATAAAATACCAAGAACACATGTTGGCCGAACATATCATAGGGGTTTATAGGGTTAACTTTTAACCTAATTCATTCTACATCTTAACTTCATCATGTGCATGTAAAACAAGGTATAGAACTTCAATAAAACACCAAGAACACATGTTGGCCGAACATATCATAGGTGTTTCTGCACAAAATATCAACCGAA
This sequence comes from Wurfbainia villosa, assembly GCA_025175895.1. NCBI lineage: Eukaryota > Viridiplantae > Streptophyta > Magnoliopsida > Zingiberales > Zingiberaceae > Wurfbainia > Wurfbainia villosa. The sequence continues at coordinate 51,828,307 of CM045998.1, read as the reverse complement.
AGCTACTCGTATGTAGGTGAGGAATACTTACATCCTTCGCTTTGATTTTAGTGGAAAGATGACCTAAGGAAAGCCAAATCTAGCCTTCTCCTTGCTTGGGTGGGGTTCGGCCAAAGAAATAGAGAGGGGAAGCTCTAGGATTCGGTGAGGAAGAAGAAGAGGAGGAGAAAATAAGTTTGGTAACTCATGCCCCCTCATTCCCCCTATTTATTCACTTGAAGAGTCCCTTCATCTCCTTTACCTCCAACTATAATTTCCCTTGTTCTTCAAACAATACATTCTTGTTGGGCTTCTGGTTAGTGGGTGCATCTATAGGGTTTGGCTATCTCTAGAGGTTTGGACGTTCAATTCCTAGGCCTTGCATTCTTTTTGGCTTATTTTCTTTTAATTTTTGGAAAGAGCCCACATAAAGCCCATTATCATCAAGCCAAAAATTCTTGTAAAATTGCTAGAAATTTTACGGGCGTTACAATCCTTCATACCTTTTAAAAGTTTCTTCCTCGAAACTTAGAACAATTCTGGGTACTTCTGCTTCATGTCCTCCTCACGTTCCCAGGTAGCTTCCTCGTATCGTTGATTCTGCCATAGGACCTTTACTAAGGGCACCACTTTGTTCCTTAGCCTCTTGACTTCTCGATCTAGTATCTGGATAGGCCAAATTTTAATACTCAGGTCCTCTTGAACTTGTACTGTTTGTGGCTCGATCACTTGGTCCGCACTGGAAATGCATTTCTTGAGCACAGAGACATGGAACACATTGTGAATAGCCGACATCTCTTGAGGCAGCTCCAGCTTGTAAGCTACCTTGCCAATCCTTTGCAATATCGGATACGGTCGCACGTAGCGCGGACTCAGCTTACCCTTCCTTCCGAATCTCATCACTCCCTTGATAGGGGCCACTTTGAGGAATACTAGGTCCCCGACTTCGAATTCTAACGGTCTACGCCGCATATCTGCATAACTCTTTTGTCGGCTCTGAGCAGTTTCAATTCTCTGACGGATGTTCTATATAGCTCGTGTGGTGTCGTCGATGAAGTCCGTCTGGAGTCCCATCCCCTTCTTCTCACCACCCTCGTACCAGCATATGGGGGATCTACATTTCCTCCCGTATAGAGCCTCGTAGGGTGCCATTCCAATAGTAGCTTGGTAGCTATTGTTGGTGCAGTAGGCACCTAAGTCGAACCTAAGTTTTGATTATAGCAAACAATACAAAAGTTAAGCATATATTGTTATCTCATGAGCTAAATCAAGTGTGCAGAAAAGTCTCAACGCTGGAGCTGAAGGCTAGCGACACCCGGAGGAAGCCGCGGTGGTCGGGCAACACTCAAGAGACTTCGGAGGGAGCTGAAGGAATTGAGTGGAAGGCCGGAAGCAAAAGCAACACGTAAGTACTGAGGTAAGCTCGTGTGTGCGAGCGTAAGTAAGGTCGTATCCTCTTTACGGGGATGATCTTAAGCGTAGATCCGACCAAAGACTTCTTATAGATGGTCTAGGTCGAGATCGGATGGTCGACGACCATCGAAATTATGTTTTTGTTGAGCTAACCTTGCCTTGCAGCTAGCATCGGATCATTGCCGGCTTGGAGGACTCATTGCCATCAAGCGATCGGCCGAAGGTCGACAATCGATCTTTGCCATCAGTCGACTGATGATGGCCATCAGTCGACTGCTAGTCAAAGGATCAGCCTTGAGTAGTCAAGAGTTATCACCATTTTTCAAGGTGTTTTGTGCCCATTTGTGATTGGCTAAAGACCCATTCGATGAGGGGCTAAAAGGCTATAAAAGAAGGGCCAAACCTAGGGTTTTTCATCAATTCAAAAGCTTCCAAGTGCTTCCGATACGCTCTGACTCTCCGACATCCCTACGACGAAGCGCTGCCGAGACGACGACTAGAGCTTCAACCTCCAACCTTTAAAGTCGTCGGTAACGAAAGTTCTAAATTGTATTTCAGTTTATTTCTTTTAGTAAAGCTTTAAATCATATCAAGGAGAGGGGGAGTGTCCCTCTACCTTGAGTCTTTATCGAGTTTTGTATTCGTTTAACTCCTATCTCCAACGAGGAGGAGTTTGGTTAGTATTTTGCCCTCCGTGCGTGGTCAAAGACCACTAGGGCCTTGGAGTAGTAGCCGTAGGCTACGAACCAAGTAAAAACCCTCGTGTTTTAATTTATTGTTATCTTTCCGCTGCGTTTTACTCATACCTTAACGAACGATTACGAAAAAGTTTTTATCGCTATTCACCCCCCCCCCCTCTAGCGAACCGCATCGATCCAAAAATTGGTATCAGAGCCGGGGGTTGCTAAGATTTGGTGAAACCACCAATCTAGCCTTTTTCCAGATTTATTTTTCTTTTAATTCTATTTTTTATTTATTTATTTCGCCTTGTTAAGTTTTTCTCCCGCACTACTAATCCAAGATGCGAGTCTTGGTACTTGTTTTCGTGTTTTTGTCGTTGTTAGTTTCTTCGTCTCCGTCTATTTGTGTCTTTTGTTCTAATGGCCCATCTCGGGGTTATAGCACCGTCCGACCTCCGTTTTACAACGGAGATGACTTCCGTTATTGGAAGGGTTGGATGGAATGCTTTCTCAAAACCCAAATCGAGATGTGGATCATAATCCAAACGGGTTTCACACTTCCGACTAATGAAGTGGATGACTCCTTGGATTATGATCAATGGACCATTGCGACAAAATGACAAGTCGAAGCCGACGCCAAGGCAACACAAATCCTCCAATGCGGCCTATCCAAGGAGGAGCTAAATCGCGTCGGTCCCTTCGTAAGCGCAAAAGATCTTTGGACAAAACTAGTGGAGCTACACGAAGGGATCGATGAAGCCAAGGTATGTAAGCGTGACCTTTTGTTCAATAAATTGTAAAATCTAAAAATGCAGGAACACGAGTCCGCGACGCAACTTCACGCCCGAGTCCAGGACATAGTCAACAATCTACACACAATCGGGCAAAAGGTCGAAAACTGCGACCTTATAAGGTATGTTCTAAACTCGTTTCCGAGGACTACCTTATGGGCATCCATGGTCGATGCCTACAAGGTCTCCAAGGATCTTTCTAAAATTAGGTTAGATGAACTCTTTTCGGATTTCGAATTACATGAGCAGGCCAACTCGGAACCCGAGAGGGGTATAGCCTTGTTTGCAGGATCAAAGAAGAAGAAAATCGCAAGCAAGCCACCACCAACCGAGGAGGAAGACGAGTCTGAAGAAGAATTTGACCCGGAGTTGACTGCCGAACTAATGAACCTAGCTCGAAGGATAGCCAAGGGACGAAAGCGAACCACGACTCAACTCAACCAAGGTTGTTGGGAGATTGTTGGTGCAATCGTCCCAGGATTGACTCGAGCAGTACCCTGATGATATTTTGATGATAGACAAAACTAATGACATGGGATTGTCATGGGAAAGTCCAACATGGGGTTGGCATGGGAAAGCCCAAAGCATTGCGAAGTCGTGCGCTTGGTGCTTGGCATGGGAAAGTCCAAAGCATTGCGAAGCCGTGCACTTGGTGCTTGGCATGGGAAATCCAAAGCATTGCGAAGCCGTGCGCATGGTGCTTGGTGAGAGATGCATTGCGAAGCCGTGCGCTTGGTGCATATGGGAAGTCTTGAGGACTTGGTAAGTTCACTAGGCTCGGGGTCCTTGAGTCGGTGAAGGATGGCATTACAAAGCCGTGCGCTTGGTGCATCCGAGGGACCGCCGGACGGGGAGCGAATGGAGTGAGCCCAAAGGGAAGCATACTTCTAGGGCATGAGACACGAAGGATGGCGTTGCGAAGCCGTGCGCTTGGCGCATCCGAGGGACGTAGGCCGAGGGAAGAGAGCTTCGGTGGGGAACTCCATGAGGGATAAGGTGGACTTGGTCAAGTGGCTAAGACTGAGTGTCGGAGGCTCAAACATCGTTATGTTTGAGGTTTTAGCCATCGATCGGTCGGGCATAGGTGTCGGATCATTGCTCTAGGTCTAGGTTCGACCGGTGTTCGTGAACCAAGATTAGTTGGATCGATCGAGCCATGGGAAGCGATCGGTGATGGGAAACATCGATCGGCCAATGGGTGGCGATCGGTGATGACACTGCAGCACAGAATAGAGTCGACTCATGGGCACTCGTGATGGATGATCGGTCGGTGATGGATGCCATCGATCGGTGATGTGTGATCCGTTGGAACTTAACCAGCGTGGATCCGGGTTGTGAGACAAGCGGCTACGATACCGATCGTGATGGTCATGATCGGTCGTGATGATAAAACGACGAGCACGAGTAGGAGGATTTTGCAAAAGACTTTAAGGGAGCTATTGGAGGGGAATTCTTCGCATTCCGGTCCTTGAAGAGCCAACAAAGCAAGCAACAAACAAGTGATCAAAAGCAATCGGTGAAAAGAGTTTCTTTTGTATTGTATTTGTATTCTTGTTTGTATTTCTATATTACTTTGTAATTGCTTGTGAGAGGTTTCTCCACCTCCGACGTGTTGTCGAGAAGGAGTTTGAGTTAGTGTCGTGAGCATAACTAGAGCTCGAGGAGCTCGCCCATGGAGTAGGAACCATTCGGTTCCGAACCACGTATATCGTGTGTATTGCATGTGCTTGTGTTGTTGTTAGTATTATTATTGTTTCTATTATTTCCGCTGTGCTAACAACAATCGTAGACAAGCAACGCAACGAAAATGAGCAAAGTCCGACATCCAACGAACGAGGGCTATTCACCCCCCTCTAGCCGGCAAATCGATCCCCTACAAAGGTAAGCCTAAAAGTTCTAATATTAGGTGTTATGAGTGTAACAGGTTTGGACATATCAAGTCCGAGTGACCCAAGCCGAACCACCAAGCACCTAAGCACAAGAAAGCCCTCAACGCGACATGGGAAGAAGCGTCATCCGAAGAAGACGAAGACCACGTCTTCATGGCGAAATCAATTGAGTCGGACACGGAGACCGAGCCTGAACTTGAGTCAAAACCTGAGGATGACTCGGACTACGAAGCTACCTTCAAGTCAAGCCACGGATATGCATACGGTTCAAAAGATATCCTTAAAGTAAGTCGAACTTTATTTAATACTTTACATAATACGGTTAGGTTTTTGTCTAGGAAGTTAGCTAAGTCCGAGTCCTAGGTCGAGACCCTTGTTGAGGAGGTTAAACTCCTCAAACACGAGGTCTCCCTAACCTCTTCGACTAGTCGAGTTCAAGAGAAGTACTCAACTCGAGTTGAAAAGCTTGAAGTTGAGAACTCTCTCTTGAAAAGTCAAGTCGAAGATCTTAGGAACACGTTGGAAAGGTTCACTTCGGGATCCAAAGGACTTGACCTCCTACTTGGATCTCAAAGGGCCGTGTACAACAAGGCTAGACTAGGATTTAACTCAAACACGACTAATAGGTCGTATATGTCGATTGTAAGTCGACATAGGAAACATGTCCAAGCATGGGTCCCTAAGAACCTTTTGATTTCAACTCTAGGATCCAACCCGTACTGGATTCCCAAGGACCAAATCCACTATGTGGATAGACTGAACCGATTCAACGGTCTAGGGGGAGCCAGTACAAAACATGTTTGTGCTTTAACTTAGAAATTGCATGTTTTAACTTAGAATGTTTGTGCTTTAACTTAGAAATTGCATGCTTTAACTTAGAAAGTTTGTACTTTAAAACTTGTGAACTCACTTAGAACATGAACATAATCAACTTCGAAAAGATTGAGCCTCGGGGAGCCTCTTTTCAAAAACATAACCAACTAAAATTCTTCGAAAAGATTGAGCCTCGGAGAGCCTCTTTTCAAAAATAACCAGTTAGACTAGGAAATAATCTTAGGTGAGTCAAGTCATCATTTTCTTGAATGGCTTTGTCTAAGGAAGTGGTCGATGATCCGATAAAAGAAGGCCCCTGTGCCTCGCCACGACGTGGAAGTCATGATCTTGAAAAGGTAAACTTGACAAGCCTAGGGTCAAATCCAAATCTAACATAAAATTACTTGAACCTAAATACACTTAATCAACTTAATTGGAAATCATCTCACAAAAAACACATAAGTATAACATGCTTGATCATATAGACACAGGTGAGATGACCTAGGTTTAACAACTTACAACCAATTTTTTTTTTAAAAAAAATCTAACATCCAATCCAACCACCTTGTGTGTAGGATCAATGGATGTTGGACAGCGGTTGCTCCCGACACATGACCGGGGATCAACTCAAATTCACAAAGCTTCGATTCAAACGACAAGGATCGGTAGCTTTTGGGAATAACGACAAGCTCAAAATCATCGGATCAGGTGATATCGAGCTTAACTCGAATTTTATTATTAAAAATGTATTACTTGTAGAGAATTTCGAATATAACCTGCTTAGCGTAAGCCAATTATGTGACAATAACTATAAGGTCGTATTTTTAGAAAATGAATGTGTAATTAAAACAAATAAAACAGCTAAAACAATACTCAAAGGAACTAGGACAAATAACATTTATACAATTAACTTAATCAATTCCTCAGCCAAATGTCTTATGACACTGGAAGAGGAATCATGGTTGTGGCACCGACGACTCGGTCACTCGCACCCAAGACTCGTCCACAAGATGAGTCAGAGTGGCTTAGTCAGAGGCTTACCCAACCTCAACAACTTGGTTAATAAAATATGTAATGCTTGTCAACAAGGAAAACAACCTAGGACACAACACAAGTTAACTAACCAAGAACGAACCTCAAGTGTACTTGAGCTCCTGCATATGGATCTATTCGATTCACATGGAGCCAAGTCACTCAATAGAAGTCAATATTGCTTAGTCATAATTGACGACTACTCCAGGTTTACCTGGGTTAGGTTCATCAAACATAAAAATGATACTCTAGATCAATTAAACAATCTATTCAAATTAATCGAGAATCAAAAAGGCCTTGAGGTTAAAAGTCTTAGAAGCGATCATGGTGGTGAATTCGAAAATCAAAGGTTCACCGACTTCTGTAACCTAAACGGATACCAACATGAATTCTCTTGCCCTAGGACCCCTCAACAAAATGGCCTAGTGGAGCGGAAAAACCGAACTCTACAAGAAGCCGCTAGGACCATGTTGAAAGAATACGACCTACCCGATAGGTTTTGGGCAGAAGCCGTGAGTACAGCATGCTATGTCCAAAATAGAATCCTTATGGTAAAAAGGCACCTTAAGACCTTATACGAGATTTATCACGATAAAGTACCCAACATCAAGTACTTTAGGGTATTTGGGTGTAAGGTACATATCCTAAACACTAAGGATTACCTAGGGAAATTTACATCCAAAACCACGACCGGAATCTTTCTAGGATATACGACTACAAGTCGAGCTTATAGAGTATATAACCACGACACCCTTAGAGTCGAGGAGACTATCAATGTAGTATTTGATGAAGGACATGAACCTACAAAACCCCCAGCAATCCCAATTAGCGAGCCGATTCATACTAGACCTAACTCTGATTCGGAGATCAGGTCTAGTGTTAATCCTAACCTAAGTCAACCAAGTCACTCTATTCATCAAGTGATAGATGACTCCAAGCAAACTAGTGTTCAACCAAGTCACCCCATTGATCAAGCATTAGGTGACACAAACCCAACCCAATCTAGGATTCAGACTAACCACCCTATCGATCAAGTGATAGGAGATCCTAATCTAGGAGTTCGAACTAGAGCATCCTATAGGAACCTTAGTCAAATTTCCTTAATTTCAAAGATAGAACCCAAATCAATTGAACAAGCTCTTCTTGATCCCGATTGGATTATTGCAATGCAAAAGAGCTAGCTCAATTTACTAGGAATGAAGTGTGGGAATTAGTACCACCACCTAAAGACAAAACGATAATTGGAACAAGGTGGGTGTTTCGAAATAAGCTTGATGATAAAGGTGAAGTAGTTAGAAACAAGGCTAGGTTAGTCGCCAAAGGGTTTAGCCAAGTCGAAGGCTTAGATTACGACGAAACCTATGCCCCAGTAGCTAGACTCGAATCCATTCGAATGTTGCTAGCTTATGCCGCACATCGAGGATTTAAGCTGTTTCAAATGGATGTTAAGTCGGCATTACTAAATGGATACATTAAAGAAGAAGTTTATGTCATTAACCCCTGGATTGAAAATCTAAGATGTTTGAGCCATGTTCTAAAACTTAAGAAAGCTCTCTATGGACTTAAACAAGCTCCTCGAGCTTGGTACGAGAGACTTTCAATCCATCTTAAGTCAAAAGGGTTTAACCAAGGTTTAGTTGACCCAACTCTCTTCGTAAAATCCTTAGGTAAAGAAATATTCATAGCTCAAATTTACGTAGACGATATAATTTTTGGAACCTCTAACTCAGCCTTACTAAACGAGTTCGTTTCACTCATGGAAAGTGAGTTTGAAATGAACTTGGTAGGCGAGTTAAGTTTCTTTTTAGGTCTACAAATTAAACAAACTAAGGATGGTATATACCTATATCAACAAAAATACACTAAGGAGTTAATTAAAAGATTTGGAATGTAAGACGCTAAGGTAATGAACACCCCAATGGCGATAAATGTTAACATAGGAGAAGACCTAGAAAGTAACTCCATTGACTTAAAATACTATAGGAGCGTAATAGAAGTCTCTATACTTAAGCTAGTCGACCATCATCCTATTCGCAGTAAGTATGTACGCCAGGTTTCAAACCTATGCTAAGGAGTCACACCTAACCCTAGTTAAGCGTATCCTTAGATATCTTAAGGGCACACTTAACGTTGGTATTTGATACCCTAGATCTACGGAGTTCGAAGTAATCGGCTACTCCGATTCGGATTATGCCGGTAGTAAGCTCGATAGAAAGAGCACGAGTGGTTGTTGTCAACTTCTCGGCTCGAGTCTAGTGAGTTGGTGCAGTAGGAAACAACACTGTGTTGCTTTATCTACCACTGAACCCGAATACATCGCGATGGGTGAGTGTGTCACGCAGCTTCTTTGGATGAAGCACACTCTCCGCGACTTTAAGTTAAACTTTACGAATACTAAACTTCACGTAGATAACATTAGTTCAATTAATCTTACAAAGAATCCGATATGTCACTCTAGGACCAAACATATAGAGGTCAAACACCATTTCATTCGAGATCATGTGGCCAACGGAGCCATACACCTCGAATACGTCGAATCGAAGTCTAACTTGGCAGATCTATTTACTAAACCCCTACCCGATGTCGAATTTGGTCTATTAAGACGAAAATTGGGCATGTGCGTAATAGAATAGGTACATGCAAATTATATGTTCTTACTACTATTTCTTTAATTTCATTTTTATGGAACTAGCATAGGACATACCTTAGATATCATGCACCTATAGATTTAAGGAGCCAGTACATCTCACAACACATAGGACTAATGTGTTTGTGTACTTAGCCACGTAGATGGGCGTGAGATGTTAGGACCTTACTCCTGGTTCCAGATGTAGAGCTAGTGCATCGCTATGAAGCACGGAGTAAAATCATACATACTAACCGACTCTGACACGGACTGATTGATCTTACATATCAATTAAGCCAAATATAAGTCGAACATTTTATAGATGAGCTTATTTTCAGTATATTTTTTTTATAAAAAATGGGGAACATGCTTGGACTTTAAATTTAACACTTATTTTGTTTTCCACACACCCCTTACTCTTTTCGATATACGGCAAAAGGGGGAGAAAAAGGCCAAAGTTAAGGGGTCAAATGTAACACCCGCCCTTATCTGCTCTCAGGGCGGCGCTACTTTTACACCTTTCTTTTTTTTTTCTTTTAAAACATAATACACATGGATCATTTCACCATTTACTTAAGCATGTTATCATGGCATAAACCTTCTTTTCTACATGCATCACCTATCTTATTCATAGTTAGCATGTTACCATATCTTATCTCATTTCATAACATGCCCATCATAAGGATCCATTTGTGAGTTCTATCATATCAACTTTCTTAAGTAATTGAACAATAACATAACTAATCAATATCCGACATGGTACTAATAATTCACAAGTCTTATAAGCGGAAGCAAGGTCTTAAGTTGTTAATTGAGCATATAAATATAAGCAGATAGTAGTAGGGTCTTTCTCCACCATGCCACTATCACACACACTGGGCCCTTCCTGCTACCTCCTCTAGTTCAGGTTTCCTTGATCTGCAGTATATGGACAACATAAACTATAAGCATAAATCTTAGTAAGATTCTTGCCTACTCACAAAAAAACACGAACTTCATCAAGCAATTAGAAACATAATCATGCTAGCATAAATGTCCTAAGTATTCCATAGTAACACTAATCAACAACATACCATGTAATGAAACCTAAGCATGGCATAGAGTTTACATCAGCATGATAAGCATAATTAACACCAAGCAGGGCATAATCTAAACATAAGCATTCATGATATAAATCTTAGACATGCAGGAAGTACATAAACCCCAAATGTTCATACTATAAGCATTATAACTTAGTAAAATCTAACATGCTTCAAGAACATAATTATAAGCATTTTTAACTTGAGCATAAACATTTATAATGACATAAATCCTAGAAATGCATAAGGCACAAAATCACAAGTATTCTTAATGCATAAAGGACATACTCATAAGCATCTTTTTTAACTTGAGCATAAACATTTATAATGATATAAATCCTAAACATGCATAAGGTACATAATCATAAGCATTCTTAAACTACTGTAAGCATCATAACTTCATAGCATCTAAAATGCATAAAGGACATACTCATAAGCATTTTTTTTTAACTTGAGCATAAACATTTATAATGATATAAATCCTAAACATGCATAAGGTACATAATCACAAGCATTCTTAAACTACTGTAAGCATCATAACTTCATAGCATCTAAAATGCATAAAGGACATACTCATAAGCATTTTTTTTTAACTTGAGCATAAACATTTATAATGGCATAAATCCTAAACATGCATAAGGCACAAAATCACAAGTATTCTTAAACTACTGTAAGCATCATAACTTCATAGCATCTAAAATGCATAAAGGACGAGTTCGTAAGCATTCATAATCTTTAAAATAAGCATACACAATTTCATAAAATTCATTCCTTTTCAAAACATATACATATAGATACTTCAATATCATCATAACTTGTTTGGGGGGCCCCAGGTTAAGTACCACATAATGCGCTGCTCCTAATAGGTCAGTAGCGAGCCACCAGACCTACCAGAGCAAGACCTCTTACGTCTTACCAGGGCAAGACCTCTTACGTCTTCTTATGTCCCTATGGATTTGATTAACGACCACCTGACGGGTCGGGTACTTAACCTCTTACAAAGTAAAATACTTAATTCCTTTCTTTTCTTGTCATAGTATAAAGAATGCTCTTGATCCCCAACATAAAAAGGGAAGCATCTTAATCTTATCTTCTCATAAGGAGAGCTCTTGATCCCTACATGAAAGGGAAGCATCTCCACTTTATCTTATCTTAAGGAGAGCTCTTGATCCCTACTTGAAAGGGAAGCATCTCCACTTTATCTTATCTTAAGGAGAGCTCTTGATCCCTACTTGAAAGGGAAGCATCTCCATCTTTTCATAAGGAGAGCTCTTGATCCCTACTTGAAAGGGAAGCATCTCCATCTTATCATAAGGACACATGCATTCATAACATAAGAGTACCCTAAAGGGGTCCTAAAGTATAAACATGTTCATCACACAAGCATATTGCGTGGCACATTACACCATAAACATGTAGCATGTTTCTTAGCCATATTCAAGGCATATTAAATCATAAAAACATGTTCATCACCTAAGCATATTTCATGGCACATTACATCATAACATGTAGCATGTTTCCTTGGCATATTCAAGGCATATTAAATCATAAAAAAACATGTTCATCACCTAAGCATATTTCATGGCACATTACATCATAACATGAAGCCTATTTCTTTGGCATATTCATGGCATATTAATCACAAAGCATGTTCATCACCTAAAACTCCTACATGAAGCATACAACATCCCCTAGTTCCCTTAGAAGCCTTTTTCTTGCAACCCTAACCCTAGTTTCCTTGGTTGGCCGAAACTTGTGAAGGGCTCAAGCTTGGGTTTGTCCCCTAAAACTCATTCATGAAGCCTTATAACCTATCATAGCACCATTAGAAATATTTTCATGCAACCCTAACCCTAATTTCATGGGTTGGCCGAAACTTGTGAGGGGCTCAAGCTTGGGTTTGTCCCCTAAAATTCATTCATGAAGCCTTATAACCTATCATAGTATCCTTAGAAATATTTTCATGCAACCCTAACCCTAATTTCATGGGTTGGCCAAAACTTGTGAGGGGCTCAAGCTTGGGTTTGTCCCCTAAAATTCATTCATGAAGCCTTATAACCTATCATAGTATCCTTAGAAATATTTTCATGCAACCCTAACCCTGATTTCATGGTTTGGCCGAAACTTGTAGGGTTAAGATCTTTGGATTTTTATCACCTAAATCTATTCATGTAGGCATATATCATAACCTAACTTCATAAGGGGGAGCTCTTCATGAAACCCTAACCCTAAACCTTTGGTGGCCGAAACATATAGGGTTAAAACCCTTGGACTTTTGTTACCTAAGGATCCCTACTTGGAGCATGCAACAAATAAAAGGTTTCCCTAATAGCATATTCCATGAATCCTATCCCAAGACATTAGTTGGCCGAACATATGAAGCTCCAAACTCTTATTCTTTCATGTAATTCATCCTACAAAACTAATATACTGCAGGTGAGGAAATCTTACATCCTTCGCTTTGCTTTTTTAGTTGGAAGATGACCTAATGGAAGCCAACCCTAGCCTTCTTCTTGCTTGGAGGGATTTCGGCCAAAGGTGCAAATGGAGAGGGGGAGCAAGGTGGTTTCGGTGAGGATGAAGAGGAGAGGAAGAAGTGGCCAAATGGGAACTTCTTGCTTCTTTATAAAGGGAGGAAGGGAAGTTCCTCTTTTCTTTTCCATGCCCCTTCATTTACCCTAATCACCCTTATCTATAATTCCCCTCTTCTCTTAATGATGTAATTGTTGGTGCAGTAGGCACCTAAGTCGAACCTGAGTTTTGATTATAGCAAACGATACAAAGTTAAGCTCATGTCGTTATCTCACGAGCTGAATCAAGTGTGCAGAAGATTGCTATAGCTGGAGCTGAAGGCTAGCGATACCTGGAGGAAGCCGCGGTGGTCGGGCGACACTCGAGTGATTTCGGAGGGAGCCGATGGAATCGAGTGGAAGGCCGGAAGCAAAAGCAACACGTAAGTATCGAGGTAAGCTCGTGTGTGTGAGCTTAAGTGAGGTTGTATCCTCTTTACGGGGATGATCTTAAGCGTAGATCCGACCCAAGACATCTCATAGGTGGTCTAGGTCGAGATCGGACGGTCGAAGACCGTCGGAAGTATGTTTTTGTTGAGCTAACTTTGACTTGCAGCAAGCATCAGTCGACTGCCAGCTTGGAGGACTCGACTGCCGTGTATCAGTCGACTAACGAAGGTCATCAATCGACTGATGCTTCCATCAGTCGACTGATGATGGCCATCAGTCGACTGATGGTCAATGATCAGATTCGAGGAGTCAAGGCTTATCACTCCACCTCAAAGCGGTTTGGTGTCCATTTGTGATTGGTTGAAGTCCCACTCGAAAAGGGGCTCAAAGGCTATAAAAGGAGGGCCAAACCTAGGGTTTTAACAACAATTCTAAGCCTCCAAAAAGTCTCCGTTACGCTGCAACTCTCCGACAACGAAGTCCTTCCATTCCGACGTCTAGGTTTAACTCTTATTATTCTTGTACGTCGGTATTAGTTTTTCTTGTCATTTACATTTCCGGAGCTTTTATCGTATACGAGGAGAGGGGGAGTGTCCCTCTACCTCAAGTTTTTGTGGTTCCTTCTTGTATCGATTAACTCCTACCTCTAATGAGGAGGAGTTCCTTTAGTGCTTTTGCACTCCGTACGTGGTCAAGGACCACTAGGGCCTTGGAGTAGTAGCCTTCGGCTACGAACCAAGTAAAACCCCTGTGTCGATTGTCTCTTTTATTTTATATTTACATTTCTGCTGCAATTAATTTATTTTTTCTAGAGTTTTAACGAACGAAAGAAAAAGAAAAGGTTTTTCGCTATTCAACCCCCCCCCCCTCTAGCGAACCACATCGATCCAACAGTAATCCTATTGGGCTTATGGTTAAGGGGTACATCTATAGGGCTTGGCTATCTCTAGAGGTTTGGGGTTCAATTCCTAGGCCTTGCATCTCTTTTTGGCCATTTCCTTTTATTTTCGGAAAACCCCCATAAAGCCCATTATCGTCAAGCCAAAAATACTCGTAAAATTGCTGGAGACTTTTTACGGGCGTTACAATCCCTCATACCTTGTAAAAGTTTCGTCCTCAAAACTTAAAACAATTCTGGGTACTTCTGCTTCATGTCCTCCTCTCGTTCCCAGGTAGCTTCCTCGTATCGTTGATTCTGCCACAGGACCTTTACTAAGGGCACCTCTTTTGTTCCTTAGCCTCTTGACTTCTCGGTCTAGTATCTGGATAGGCCAACTTTTCATACTCAGGTCCTCTTGAAATGGTACAGTTTGTGGCTCGATCACTTGGTCCACACTGGATAAGCATTTCTTGAGCACAGAGATATGGAACACGTCGTGTATAGCCGACATCTCTTGTGGTAGCTCCAGCTTGTAAGCTACCTTGCCCACTCTTTGCAATATCGGATACGGTCCTACGTAGAGTGGATTCAGTTTACCCTTCCTTCCGAATCTCATCACTCCCTTCAGTTGGTCGAACAGGTCGTCGATCCTGGGAAGGGGGTACCTATTCTTGATGGTCACGTTGTTCAGTGCCCGGTAGTCTATACACATTCGCATAGATCCATCCTTTTTCTTTATGAACAACACTGGAGCTCCCCATGGTGAGTGACTGGGATGGATAAATCCCTGGTCAAGTAACTCCTGTAGCTGTTTCTGAAGTTCTTTCAACTCAGTCGGCGCCATACGGTAAGGTGCCTTGGAGATCGGATTAGTTTCGGGAATCAATTCGATCTCGAACTCAATTTCTCTATCAGGTGGTAATCCAGGTAGGTCATCCGGGAATACCTCCGGATGGTCACATACCACTCTGACCTCTTCTATTTTCTGGTTCTTTGCGGATATGGTATCCACCACATGGGCTAGAAATCCGGTGCATCCACTTTCTAGCATTTTTCGGGCTTTTAGCGCCGATAAAAATTTCCTCGTTCCTTTCTTTGATTCCCCGATAAACTCAAATGAAACCTCTGCTTCGGGTCGGAAGGTCACCCTCCATTTACGGCACTCAATTGAAGCACCGTACTTGTGCAGAAAATCCATGCCCAATATAACATCATAGTCCCACATATCTAGGACTATCAGGTCGCAATTGAGCTCCCTCTCTGCGAGTCTAATTGGTGCAGCGCGCAGAATATGGGTGGATGGCATCACTTCTCCCGAAGGTAACGTTGTTAAGAATTTATAGTCCAAGACTTGGGGATGCCTATCTATCATTCTTGTGAAAGGCGTAGAGATGAACGAATGGGTTGCCCCAGTGTCAAATAACACAGTAGCATACTGACTGAAAATAAATATCTGACCTGTGACAACCGTCGAGGCATTCGCCACATCTTCCCTGGTGAGGGAGAACACCCTGGCATTTGTCCCAATGGGCGGGGCTTCCAGTCTCCCTTGGCTTATCTGGGGACCCTCTATCATAGCCTGCATCTGGTGAAGCTGTGGAGGGGCTCCCGGGTACTAGACATACCGCTGAGGATGTGCCTGAACTCGGGTAGGGCAGTTCCAAGCTATGTGCCCCTCCAGTCCACAGTTGTAACACTTCCTCGTGCACTAACGACATTCCCCCGGATGCTTCTTCCCAGTTACGTATTGCTAGTCTACCTGACATTGTTAGATTACTGACCATACACTATACTTGTAGACGCTCATTTCCTAGCATCTCACATCTTCCGGCTAGTATTACGAGATTTGGATCTCCGGTCCGCACCTTACTCTGGGTGATGTTGTTGGTAGTGCTCGGTGACGATGCACTCTTGAATAGCTCTTGGCGATGCAGGGTCGATTGACTCCGTCGGCCACATTAAGAGCTATCTCTGGTATAACATTTTTGAGTCGATCCTCTCCCTTTCGATGCGACTAACTCAGGCGAGGCGTGCGGTCGGTTGAACCTTTTCATAGCTTCACTAAGCGATAGATCGCCTTGTCCGGGTCGAGGAACTCATCGTAGTGCTTATTTGTGATCCGTCTCTGAAAGAACTCCTCGAAGAACTCTGCTTCGAAATCTGTCCACCTCATTTGATTTACTTGTCTCTTTGCTTTGACTCTCTCCCACCACATCCTTGCATCTCCGGAAAGACAGAACGAGGCACATTTTATCTTTTCGTGCTCGGGCCAATCCAGTGACTCCACGATGCTCTCAAGCATTTTGAACGAGCTTGGGCATTCCATGGTTGCCGGCACGATGAAATTTTACGGGCCTCTGCCCTTTGAATCGGATAGGCTTGGGGCCGATGGCGTATTGATTAGCGGTGCTTGCACCATAGTGGTCGTATTAGGAGTTACGTTCTGAGCCCCTGGCGTGGTGCTAGGGTTCCCTTGTTGATTCGTGAGAGCATTGATAACCAGCTATTGTTCTGCGACCTGACGCTGTAGCTCGGTAACCACATGCATCAAATCTGGTGGGGTCTTTGAGTCATTCCCTCTAGCACTCGTCTCCGTTCATGTTATCTAAGTGATAAATAAATAATTTAATTAAGGTGTTATTATAATTCCTACTCCTATACAGGCATCTAACATCCCATATCATAAACAAGGTAAGGTATCCTTTCTAGTGTTCTAGGTTGGAGTCATGTTTCCATCGTATAAAGCTTGGTCAGGTATACTATCTAAGTCACAACTAGGATTCTATTATACTAAACAGGACGAGGTATTATTTCTATCTAAATCTCAAGTGTGAGT
The DNA here is from genome assembly GCA_025175895.1 of Wurfbainia villosa. Classification (NCBI taxonomy): domain Eukaryota; kingdom Viridiplantae; phylum Streptophyta; class Magnoliopsida; order Zingiberales; family Zingiberaceae; genus Wurfbainia; species Wurfbainia villosa. Next base: position 51,811,329 of record CM045998.1, on the reverse strand, counting down.
CCATTCTACTAAAGCATGATTAGGTATTATTTCATTCTAGATAGAAAACATTCTTCATTATAAAGGAAACTTAAGTATGCATAAAATTACTTACTTGGAAATAGCAGGATGGAGGCTTGATGTGTGATAGTGGAAAGGTGAACCGCCTCTGATACCACCTGTAACGCCCGCCCTTATCTGCTCTCAGGGCGGCGCTACTTTTACCCCTTTCTTTTTTTTTCTTTTAAAACATAATACACATGGATCATTTCACCATTTACTTAAGCATGTTATCATGGCATAAACCTTCTTTTCTACATGCATCACCTATCTTATTCATAGTTAGCATGTTACCATATCTTATCTCATTTCATAACATGCCCATCATAAGGATCCATTCGTGAGTTCTATCATATCAACTTTCTTAAGTAATTGAACAATAACATAACTAAGCAATATCCGACATGGTACTAATAATTCACAAGTCTTATAAGCGGAAGCAAGGTCTTAAGTTGTTAATTGAGCATATAAATATAAGCAGATAGTAGTAGGGTCTTTCTCCACCATGCCACTATCACACACACTAGGCCCTTCCTGCTACCTCCTCTAGTTCAGGTTTCCTTGATATGCAGTATATGGACAACATAAACTATAAGCATAAAGCTTAGTAAGATTCTTGCCTACTCACAAAAAAACACGAACTTCATCAAGCAATTAGAAACATAATCATGCTAGCATAAATGGCCTAAGTATTCCATAGTAACACTAATCAACAACATACCATGTAATGAAACCTAAGCATGGCATAGAGTTTACATCAGCATGCTAAGCATAATTAACACCAAGCAGGGCATAATCTAAACATAAGCATTCATGATATAAATCTTAGACATGCAGGAAGTACATAAACCCCAAATGTTCATACTATAAGCATTATAACTTAGTAAAATCTAACATGCTTCAAGAACATAATTATAAGCATTTTTAACTTGAGCATAAACATTTATAATGACATAAATCCTAGAAATGCATAAGGCACAAAATCACAAGTATTCTTAAACTACTGCAAGCATCATAACTTCATAGAGTCTAACATGCATAAAGGACATAATCATAATAATTTTTAACTTGAGCATAAACATTTATAATGATATAAATCCTAAACATGCATAAGGTACATAATCACAAGAATTCTTAAACTACTGTAAGCATCATAACTTTATAGCATCCAAAATGCATAAAGGACATACTCATAAGCATCTTTTTTAACTTGAGCATAAACATTTATAATGATATAAATCCTAAACATGCAAAAGGTACATAATCACAAGCATTCTTAAACTACTGTAAGCATCATAACTTCATAGCATCTAAAATGCATAAAGGACATAGTCATAAGCATTTTTTTTTAACTTGAGCATAAACATTTATAATGATATAAATCCTAAACATGCATAAGGTACATAATCACAAGCATTCTTAAACTACTGTGAGCATCATAACTTCATAGCATCTAAAATGCATAAAGGACATACTAATAAGCATTATTTTTTTTTAAATTGAGCATAAACATATATAATGGCATAAATCATAAACATGCATAAGGCACAAAATCACAAGTATTCTTAAACTACTGTAAGCATCATAACTTCATAGCATCTAAAATGCATAAAGGACGAGTTCGTAAGCATTCATAATCTTTAACATAAGCATACACAATTTCATAAAATTCTTTCCTTTTCAAAACATATACATATAGATACTTCAATATCATCATAACTTGTTTGGGGGGGCCCAGGTTAAGTACCACATAATGTGCGTTCCCTAATATGCTGGGGTAGCGAGCCACCAGACCTACCAGAGCAAGACCTCTTACGTCTTACCAGGGCAAGACCTCTTATGTCTTCTTATGTCCCTATGGATTTGATTAACGACCACCTGACGGGTCGGGTACTTAACCTCTTACAAAGTAAAATACTTAATTCCTTTCTTTTCTTGTCATAGTATAAAGAATGCTCTTGATCCCGAACATAAAAAGGGAAGCATCTTAATCTTATCTTGTCATAAGGAGAGCTCTTGATCCCTACTTGAAAGGGAAGTATCTCCACTTTATCTTATCTTAAGGAGAGCTCTTGATCCCTACTTGAAAGGGAAGCATCTCCATCTTATCATAAGGAGAGCTCTTGATCCCTACTTGAAAGGGAAGCATCTCCATCTTATCATAAGGACACATGCATTCATAACATAAGAGTACCCTAAAGGGGTCCTAAAGTATAAACATGTTCATCACACAAGCATATTGCGTGGCACATTACACCATAAACATGTAGCATGTTTCTTAGGCATATTCAAGGCATATTAAATCATAAAAACAAGTTCATCACCTAAGCATATTTCATGGCACATTACATCATAACATGTAGCATGTTTCCTAGGCATATTAAATCATAAAAAAACATGTTCATCACCTAAGCATATTTCATGGCACATTACATCATAACATGAAGCCTATTTCTTTGGCATATTCATGGCATATTAATCACAAATCATGTTCATCACCTAAAACTCCTACATGAGGCATATAACATCCCCTAGTTCCCTTAGAAGCCTTTTTCTGTCAACCCTAACCCTAGTTTCCTTGGTTGGCCGAAACTTGTGAAGGGCTCAAGCTTGGGTTTGTCCCCTAAAACTCATTCATGATGCCTTATAACCTATCATAGCACCATTAGAAATATTTTCATGCAACCCTAACCCTAATTTCATGGGTTGGCCGAAACTTGTGAGGGGCTCAAGCTTGGGTTTGTCCCCTAAAATTCATTCATGAAACCTTATAACCTATCATAGTATCCTTAGAAATATTTTCATGCAACCCAAACCCTAATTTCATGGGTTGACCGAAACTTGTGAGGGGCTCAAGCTTGTGTTTGTCCCCTAAAATTCATTCATGAAGCCTTATAACCTATCATAGTATCCTTAGAAATATTTTCATGCAACCCTAACCCTGATTTCATGGTTTGGCCGAAACTTGTAGGGTTAAGATCTTTGGATTTTTATCACCTAAATCTATTCATGTAGGCATATATCATAACCTAACTTCATAAGGGGGAGCTCTTCATGAAACCCTAACCCTAAACCCTTGGTGGCCGAAACATATAGGGTTAAAACCCTTGGACTTTTGTTACCTAAGGATCCCTACATGGAGCATACAACATATAAAAGGTTTCCCTAATAGCATATTCCATGAATCCTAGCCCAAGACATTAGTTGGCCGAACATATGAAGCTCCAAACTCTTATTCTTTCATGTAATTCATCCTACAAAACTAATATACTGCAGGTGAGGAAATCTTACATCCTTCGCTTTGCTTTTTTAGTTGGAAGATGACCTAATGGAAGCCAACCCTAGCCTTCTTCTTGCTTGGAGGGATTTCGGCCAAAGGTGCAAATGGAGAGGGGGAGCAAGGTGGTTTCGGTGAGGATGAAGAGGAGAGGAAGAAGTGGCCAAATGGGAACTTCTTTCTTCTTTATAAAGGGAGGAAGGGAAGTTCCTCTTTTCTTTTCCATGCCCCTTCATTTACCCTCATCACCCTTATCTATAATTCCCCTCTTCTCTTAATGATGTAATCCTATTGGGCTTATGGTTAGCGGGTACATCTATAGGGCTTGGCTTTCTCTAGAGGTTTGGGGTTCAATTCCTAGGCCTTGCATCTCTTTTTGGCCATTTCCTTTTATTTTCGGAAAACCCCCATAAAGCCCATTATCGTCAAGCCAAAAATCCTCGTAAAATTGCTGGAGACTTTTTACGGGCGTTACATCAAAATTTTTTGATAACTTAACTCTTACTTCATATTTAAACCAAAAGTTTAAACTTAGTTAACTTTTACCAAAAGGCCAAAGAATTCTTAACTTAAACTTATTTGTGTCGTCTACGTTTTACTTAAACTTATTTTTTAAACTTTATGTCGTTAATGTTTTACTTAAGGGGGAGAAAGAGCTTAACTAAAACATTTTACTAAGGCCAACTTTAAGTAATGTTAATTACTTAAAGCAACCCTCAAGGGGGAGGATTAAGGTCTTTCTTCAAGACTCACCCTCAGTCAAGGGGGAGTACTTGAAGAAAATCCTTACTACTCCAACTTAATCTCCATAATTTTTTGTTTCTCATGCACATTATTACTCTTCATGCTTGCTATTTACTTAACTTTGTATGTGGGTTTGCCATAAATCAAAAAGGGGGAGATTGTTGGTGCAGTAGGCACCTAAGTCAAACCTAAGTTTTGATTATAGCAAACGATACAAAAGTTAAGCATATATTGTTATCTCATGAGCTAAATCAAGTGTGCAGAAAAGTCTCAACGCTGGAGCTGAAGTCTAGCGACACCCGGAGGAAGCCTCGGTAGTCGGGCGACACTCAAGAGACTTCGGAGGGAGCCGAAGGAATTGAGTGGAAGGCCGGAAGCAAAAGCAACATGTAAGTACTGAGGTAAGCTCGTGTGTGCGAGCATAAGTAAGGACGTATCCTCTTTACGGGGATGATCGTAAGCGTAGATCCGACCAAAGACTTCTTATAGATGGTCTAGGTCGAGATTGGATGGTCGACGACCATCGAAATTATGTTTTTGTTGAGCTAACCTTGCCTTGCATCTAGCATCGATCATTGCCCGGCTTGGAGGACTCATTGCCATCAAAGCGATCGATCATTGTCGAAGGTCGACAATCGGTGATGCTACCATCGGATCGACTAATGATGGCCATCGGATTATTCTTGATCAAAGGATCAGCCTCGAGTAGTCAAGAGTTATCACCATTTTTCAAGGGGTTTTGTGCCCATTTGTGATTGGCTAAAGACCCATTCGATGAGGGGCTCAAAGGCTATAAAAGGAGGGCCAAACCTAGGGTTTTTCATCAATTCAAAAGCTTCCAAGTGCTTCCGATATTCTCCGACTCTCCGACATCCCTACGATGAAGCGCTGCCGAGACGACGACTAGAGCTTCAACCTCCAACCTTTAAAGTCGTCGGTAACGAAAGTTCTAAATTGTATTTCAGTTTATTTCTTTTATTAAAGCTTTAAATCATATCAAGGAGAGGGGGAGTGTCCCTCTACCTTGAGTCTTTATCGAGTTTTGTATTCGTTTAACTCCTATCTCCAACGAGGAGGAGTTTGGTTAGTATTTTGCCCTCCGTGCGTGGTCAAGGACCACTAGGGCCTTGGAGTAGTAGTCGTAGGCTACGAACCAAGTAAAAACCCTCATGTTTTTATTTATTGTTATCTTTCCACTGCGTTTTACTCGTACCTTAACGAACGATTACGAAAAAGTTTTTATCGCTATTCACCCCCCCCCCTCTAGCGAACCGCATCGATCCAACAGCTATTGTTGTAGGCGAATTCTACCAAACATAAGTATCGGCACTAGCTACCTTTGAAATCCAGGGCGCAAGCTCGTAACATATCCTCCAGTACTTGATTTACTCTTTCGATACGTCCGTCCATCTGGGGATGGAAGGCAGTACTGAACAATAGCTTCGTGCCTAGGGCCTTCTGAACACATTCCCAGAAATGGTAAATAAAGCGACCATCTCTGTCAGAAATAATGGTCTTAGGAATTCCATGTAGTCTGGTAACTTCCCTAGCATATAACTGAGCCAGTTGCTCCGTCGAATAGGTCATCTTGATTGCTAAGAAGTGGGCGGACTTCATCAATCTGTCCACAATTACCCATATAGCATCATAACCATTTGTTGTCTTGGGCAATCCTGAGATGAAATCCATAGAAATGTGTTCCCATTTCCATTATGGAATCTGGATCGACTGCAGTGTTCCTCCAGGTCTCTAGTGTTCTGCTTTAACCCTCTGGCAGGTCAGGCAAGTACTGACATACTGAGCCACATCTCTTTTCATTCCGATCCACCAAAATTTTCTTTTCAGGTCTTGGTACATCTTGGTGGTTCCAGGATGCATCGCATAAGGAGTTCCGTGAGCTTCCTCAAATATCTTCTTCCGTAATTCTGGATCGTCGAGAATACACAGGCGATCCCTGAGGTAGAGTACTCCACTATCAGAGATACGAAACCCGTCGTCCTTTCCTTCTAAGACCTCTTACTTGATCCTCTGAATGCTTGGGTCACGGGCTTGCTTTTCCAGTATATCATCGAACAACGTCGGTGCTATCGTCATGGTCGAGAGCTGTCCGAAAATGATTTCAACCCCATAACACATAATCTCCTTTTGTAAGGGCTGAGGTAACACTGATAGAGACATCAAGGTGGCGCAGGACTTCCTGCTGAGTGCATCCGCCACCTTGTTTGCTTTCCCCGGATGGTAGAATATCTAGCAGTCATAATCCTTGATGAGCTCGAGCCATCTGCGTTGTCTCATGTTCAGGTCCTTCTGTGTGAAGAAATATTTCAAACTCTGATGGTCTGTATAAATCCTACACTGAGCTCTGTATAGATAATGCCTCCATGTTTTGAGAGCAAAGACCACGGCTGCTAGCTCTAAATCGTGGGTGGGATAATTCCTTTCTTGTTCCTTGAGTTGCCTAGAGGCGTAGCAAATGACCTTTCCATTCTGCATGAGTACAGCTCCGAGTCCCAACTTGGAAGCGTCACTGTACATGTCGAAGCCTTCATTACTGTCCGAAAGAGCAAGGATTGGAGCACTGGTCAGTCTCCTTTTCAATTATGTGAAACTCCTCTCACTGGTGTCCGTCCACTCATATTTCTTGTTATTTCTGGGGAGGACTGTCATAGGGGCGGCAATCCTGGAGAAATTCTCTACAAACTTCCGGTAGTAACTTGCTAGCCCAAGAAAGCTTCTGATCCTCTACTTGACTTGTATCAACTACGTGTGCCAGAAACCCAGTGCATCCACTGTCTAACATCTTGCGTGCCTGTAGGGCTGATAAAATCCTATTGACTCTTCTCCTTGGCTCTCCAATAAATTCAAACCTAGGTTCCGCCTCCGGTTGGAAGACCACTTTTCTTTTACGGCACTCGATTGAAGCACCGTACTTGCTTAGGAAATCCATGCCCAGTATAATATCATAATCCTGCATGTCGAGCACTATCAGATCACAATAGAGTTCTCTGTCTGCGATTCTGATGGGTGCGGCTCGCAGCATATGAGTGGAGGGGATTACTTCTCCCGAGGGCAGAGTGGTTAAGAACTGGCGATCTAGAGCTTGTGGTGGCATGTCTATATTTCCAGTAAAGTGTGTAGAAACAAACGAATGTGTTGCCCCAGTATCAAATAATGTAGTAGCATGCTGACAGAAAATAAATATCTGACCTGTGACAATTGTAGAGGCGTTCGCCACATCTTCTTGTGTAATGCCCGTAAAAAGTCTCCAGCAATTTTACGAGAATTTTTGGCTTTACGATAATGGGCTTTATGTGGGTTTTCCGAAAATAAAAGGAAATAGCCAAAAAGAGATGCAAGGCCTAGGAATTGAACCCCAAACCTCTAGAGATAGCCAAGCCCTATAGATGCACCCACTAACCATAAGCCCAATAGGATTATATCATTAAGAGAAGAGGGGAATTATAGATAAGGGTGATGAGGGTAAATGAAGGGGCATGGAAAAGAAAAGAGAAACTTCTCTTCCTCCCTTTATAAAGAAGAAGGAAGTTCCCATTTGGCCACTTCTTCCTCTCCTCTTCATCCTCACCGAAACCATCTTGCTCCCCCTCTCCATTTGCACCTTTGGCCGAACTTCATCCAAGCAAGAAGAAGTTAGTTCTTGGCTTCCATAAGGTCAACTACCCACCAAAAGCAAGCGAAGGATGTAAGATTTCCTCACCTGCAGTATATTAGTTTTGTAGGATAAATTACATGAAAGAAATATGAAGTTTGGAGCTTTATATGTTTCGGCCAACTAAGTTTTGGGCTAGGATTCATGAAAATACTATTAGGGAAACCTTTTATAGGTTGTATGCTCCAAGTAGGGATCTTTAGGTAACAAAAGTCCAAAGGTTTTAACCCTATATGTTTCGGCCACCAAGGGTTTAGGGTTAGGATTTCATGAAGAGCCCCCCCTTATAAAGTTAGGTTATGATATATGCCTACATGAATAGATTTAGGTAACAAAAGTCCAAGGATCTTAACCTTATAAGTTTCGGGCAACCCATGAAATTAGGGTTAGGGTTGCATGAAAAATATTTCTAATGATACTATGATAGGTTATAAGGCTTCATGAATGAATTTTAGGGGACAAACCCAAGCTTGAGCCCTCACAAGTTTCGGCCAACCCATGAAATTAGGGTTAGGGCTGCATGAAAAATATTTCTAATGATACTATGATAAGTTATAAGACTTCATGAATGAATTGTAGGGGACAAACCCAAGCTTGAGCCCCTCACAAGTTTCGTCCAACCTATGAAACTAGGGTTAGGGTTGCAAGAAAAAGGCTTCTAAGGGAACTAGGGGATGTTGTATGCCTTATGTAGGAGTTTTAGGTGACTAAACACTGCCATGTTGGAATACCTTATAGGTTTCGGCCAATATTGGTTTTGGGGTTAGGGCTTCATGAAAACACCCCCCCCCCCCCTTATGTAGTTAGGCTATGTGATGAAATAGCCTAGGAAATATGCTTCATGTTTATGATGTAATGTGCCATGAAATATGCTTAGGTGATGAACATGCTTTGTGATTTAATATGCCATGAATATGCCAAAGAAATATGCTTCATGTTTATGAGGTAATGTGCCATGAAATATGCTTAGGTGATGAACATGCTTTGTGATTTAATATGCCAAAGAAATATGCTTCATGTTTATGATGTAATGTGCCATGAAATATGCTTAGGTGATGAACATGTTTTTGTGATTTAATATGCCATGAATATGCCAAGGAAATATGCTTCATGTTTATGATGTAATGTGCCACGAAATATGCTTATGTGATGAACATGTTTATACTTTAGAACCCCTTTAGGGTACTCTTATGTTGTGAATGCATGTGTCCTGGAGATAAGATGGAGATGCTTCCCTTTCAAGTAGGGATCAAGAGCTCTCCTTATGATAAGATGGAGATGCTTCCCTTTCAAGTAGGGATCAAGAGCTCTCCTTAAGATAAGATAAAATGGAGATGCTTCCCTTTCAAGTAGGGATCAAGAGCTCTCCTTATGATAAGATAAGATTAAGATGCTTCCCTTTTTATGTTGGGGATTAAGAGCATTCTTTATAATATGACAAGAAAAGAAAGGAATTAAGTATTTTACTTTGTAAGAGGTTAAGTACCCGACCCGTCAGGTGGTCGTTAATCAAATCCATAGGGACATAAGAAGACGTAAGAGGTCTTGCCTGTAAGACGTAAGAGGTCTTGCTCGTAGGTCCGTGGCTCGCTACCCCAGCCTATTAGGGAACGCGCATTATGTGGTACTTAACCTGGGGCCCCCCAAACAAGTTATGATGATGTTGAAGTATCTATATGTATATGTTTTGAAAAGAAAAGACTTTTATGAAATTCTGTATGCTTATGTTAAAGATTATGAATGCTTACGAACTCGTCCTTTATGCATTTTAGATGTTATGAAGTTATGATGTTTAGAGTTAATTTTAAGAATGTGGTGACTATGTACTTTATGCATGTTTCGAATTTATGATGTCGTGAATGCTTATGGTTATGTTTAAGAATACTTGTGATTATGTACCTTATGCATGTTTAGGTTGATGTTATTATAAATGTTTATGCTCAAGTTAAAAATGCTTATGATTATGTCCTTTATGCATGTTAGACTCTATGAAGTTATGATGCTTACAGTAGTTTAAGAATACTTGTGATTATGTACCTTATGCATGTTTAGGATTTATGTCATTATAAATGTTTATGCTCAAGTTAAAAATGCTTATGATTATGTCCTTTATGCATGTTAGACTCTATGAAGTTATGATGCTTACAGTAGCTTAAGAATACTTGTGATTATGTACCTTATGCATGTTTAGGATTTATGTCATTATAAATGTTTATGCTCAAGTTAAAAATGCTTATGATTATGTCCTTTATGCATGTTAGACTCTATGAAGTTATGATGCTTACAGTAGTTTAAGAATACTTGTGATTATGTACCTTATGCATGTTTAGGATTTATGTCATTACAAATGTTTATGCTCAAGTTAAAAATGCTTATGATTATGTCCTTTAAGCATGTTAGATTTTACTAAGTTATGATGCTTATAGTAAGTTAAGAATATTTGGGTTTATGTACTTCCTGCATGTCTAAGATTTATATCATGAATGCTTATGTTTAGATTATGCCCTGCTTGGTTTTAATTATGCTTAGCATGCTGATGTAAACTCTATGCCATGCTTAGGTTTCATTACGTGGTATGTTGTTGATTAGTGTTACTATGGAATACTTAGGCCATTTATGCTAGCATGCTTATGTTTCTAATTGCTTGATGAAGTTCGTGGTTTTTTTGTGAGTAGGCAAGAATCTTACTAAGCTATATGCTTATAGTTTATGTTGTCCATATACTGCAGATCAAGGAAACCTGAACTAGAGGAAGTAGCAGGAAGGGCCCAGTGTGTGTGATAGTGGCATGGTGGAGAAAGACCCTATTACTATCTGCTTATATTTATATGCTCAATTAACAACTTAAGACATTGCTTCCGCTTATAAGACTTGTGAATTATTAGCACCATGTTGGATGTTGCTTAGTTATGTTATTGTTCTATTACTTAAGAAAGTTGATATGATAGAACACACGAATGGATCCTTATGTTGGGCATGTTATGAAATGAGATAAGATATGGTAACATGCTAACTATGAATAAGATAGATGATGCTTGTAGAAAAGAAGGTTTATGCAATGATAACATGCTTAAGTATGATGGTGGAAGGATCCATGTGTATTATGTTTTAAAAGAAAAAAAAAAGAAAGGGGTAAAAGTAGCGCCGCCCTGAGAGCAGATAAGGGCGGGCGCTACATCTTGGGTGAGAGAGAATACCCTGACATCTGTCATAACTGGTGGGGCTTCTAGTCTCCCTTGGCTGATCGGGGTTCCTTCGATTGCAGCCTGCATCTGATGTAACTGTGGAGGAGCACTCCTGGGCTGGGCATACTGCTAAGGAGGTGCTTGAACCTGGATAGGGCAGTCCCTTACTCTATGTCCTGCCCGTCCACAGTTATAACATCTATTTGTGCCTTGGTAGCATACTCCATGATGTATCTTTCCGCAGGTAGCACACAAAGGGATCCTGGGCTGCTTGGTTGTTGGACCACCTTTAGGATCCTCCCATTGTCTTCTCTTGCAAGTGTGGTTCCCTTTCCAAGTACTCTGGTTCCTCTGACCTCCTGATTGGGCCTGACCCCTGCCTTCACTCAGTGCTTTCTTTTGCTGATTAATGTTGTTCAGGTAATGCTCTGTAATCAAGGCACTACTGAACAGCTCCTCTGCGGTCTGCGGTCTATGAACTCCGCCGGCCACATTCAGAGCTATTTCTGGTCGGAGCATCTTCAGCATGAGTCTGACCCTTTCTCTTTCCGTGCTGACCAACTCTGGGCATAGGCGTGCGAGTCGGTTGAATCTCTTCACGGCTTCGCTGACTGATAGGTCACCTTGTCGGAACCCAATGAACTCGTCGTAATGCTTGTTGGTTACCCTCATGTGGAAGAATTCTTCGAAAAATTCGTACTCGAAATTTGTCCATCTCATCTGATTTACTTGTCTCTTTTCTTTAATCCGTTCCCACCACATCCAAGCATCTCCCAAAAGGCAGAATGATGCACACTTAATCTTCTCGCATTCGGGCCAGTCCAGTAGCTCCACGATGCTTTCCACCGTCTTGAACCAGGCTTGGGCATCCCATGGCTCACCAGTACCAGAGAAATTTTTCGGCTTCAGTCTCTGCCACTGGATCAGGTAAGCTTCCTGTCGAACCATCGGGCCAGGGCCCGCTGGTGGGGCAGTAGGGTTTCCTCGCTGATTCATTAGGGTATTTATTACTTGCTGTTGTTCTGTGACTTGTCGCTGGAGTTCAGTAACTACGTGTGTAAGGTCATGCGGGGGTGCTATCTCATCAGCTCTACTACTGCGTCTTCCAGACATGTTTATCTTCATATATTAAAGTAAAGCTAGTATAAGTTTTCGTTCGTTTATCTACGCATAATTAGACTAAAGCTAGCATAAAGTTATCATTCATGTTTTCATGCATATTTTAAGCTAAAGGCTTTTCATATCATACATGAACAAAATAAGCTAAAGGCATCTCATATCATACATGAACAAAATAAGCTAAGGGCATCTCATATCATACATGAACAAAATAAGCTAAGGGCATCTCATATCATACATGAACAAAATAAGCTAAAGGCATTTTATATCATACATGAAAAAAATTAACAAAATTAGAGTAGACATAGAATTCTTACTTGGAACAGAATTCTTACTTGGAGCGGCAGGATTTGGAGCTTGATGTGTGTGTAGTGGAAATGCAGATCGGCTCTGATACCAACCTATCACGCTCGCCCTTTTTCCAAGGGTCCGGAGGGACGGCGCGTGACGCGACCGTACATACATACACTTCTTACTACTTACAGCGGAAGACTTTAGATACATTTTTTTTTCTTTTAAACATAAACATGCATTGACATATATAGATACTTCTTCTTAACATAGAGCATGCATCATAACATATATAGATACTTCTTCTTAACATAGAGCATGCATCATAACATATATAGATACTTCTTCTAACATAGAGCATGCATCATAACATATATAGATACTTAGTGCTTAGTTCAAGTCCATAAACATCATCATCATAAGGAGACATAAATAAGGACATCCATAAACGTCATCATCATAGGGAAACATAGATATAAGGACATAACGGATCTTCTCCACCATGCCACTACCACACACATTTGGCCCCTCCTGCTGCTCCCTTTAGTTTATCCATCCCTTACCCTTATCTGCAGTACGAGGGAAAGGTAAACTATAAGCACATAGGCTTAGTAAGATCCTGTCCTACTCACAAAAATCATACATCGACATTAATCATGGCATGTAACATTCATAACATATAAGCAACATAACATGTAACATACATGACGTAAGCAACTTAACATGTTGCATAAGTAACATAAGTAAACATAACATGTATCATCCATAACATAAGTAAACATAACATCATCATATGCATACAAAATGTGGAATAAAACATCATTGAAACATCAATACAAGGGGGTGGCCGAATGGTCCATGTAGGCTTTTAGGGCTAGTCTTTTAACCTAATCCCTCTAACATACTAACATCATCATATGCATACAAAATATGGAATAAAACTTCATTGAAACATCAATACAAGGGGGTGGCCGAATGGTCCATGTAGGCTTTTAGGGCTAGTCTTTTAACCTAATCCCTCTAACATACTAACATCATCATATGCATACAAAATATGGAATAAAACTTCATTGAAACATCAATACAAGGGGGTGGCCGAATGGTCCATGTAGGCTTTTAGGGTTAACTTTTAACCTAATTTATTATACATCTTAACTTCATCATGTGCATGTAAAACAAGGTATAGAACTTCAATAAAACACCAAGAACACATGTTGGCCGAACCTATCATAGGGGTTTCTAGGGTTAACTTTTAACCTAATTCATTCTACATCTTAACTTCATCATGTGCATATAAAACAAGGTATAGAACATCAAGAAAACACCAAGAACACATGTTGGCCGAACATATCATAGGGGTTTCTAGGGTTAACTTTTAACCTAATTCATTCTCCATCTTAACTTCATCATGTGGATGTAAAACAAGGTATAGAACTTCAATAAAACACCAAGAACACATGTTGGCCGAACATATCATATGGGTTTCTAGGGTTAACTTTTAACCTAATTCATTCTACATCTTAACTTCATCATGTGCATGTAAAACAAGGTATAGAACTTCAATAAAACACCAAGAACACATGTTGGCCGAAAATATCATAGGGGTTTCTGCACAAAATATCAACCGAAAGCTACTCGTATGCAGGTGAGGGATACTTACATCATTCGCTTTGATTTTAGTGGAAAGATGACCTATGGAAAGCCAAATCTAGCATTCTCCTTGCTTGGATGGGGTTCGGCCAAAGAAATGGAGAGGGGAAGCTCTAGGATTCGGTGAGGAAGAAGAAGAGGAGGAGAAAATAAGTTTGGTAACTCATGTCCCCTCATTCCCCCTATTTATTCACTTGAAGAGTTCCTTCATCTCCTTTACCTCTAACTATAATTTCCCATGTTCTTCTAAAAATACATTCTTGTTGGGCTTCTGGTTAGTGGGTGCATCTATAGGGTTTGGCTATCTCTAGAGGTTTGGGGTTCAATTCCTAGGCCTTGCATTCTTTTTGACTTATTTTCTTTTATTTTTTTTTAAAGAGCCCACATAAAGCCCATTATCATCAAGCCAAAAATTCTTGTAAAATTGCTAGAAATTTTATGGGCGTTACATTCTGTGCCCACGACACTTCCATCACTCGACTGCCATTCCTCGATAGTCGACTATTGCCGACATCAGTCGACTGCCAGTCCTTGGCAGTCGACTAGCAGGCCACAAAACTGCAGTCTAACACCAGTCGAACCCTAGTCGACTTGGATCAGTTGAATTGGCACCTATGTCAGTCCACTGCTGTTGGGTAAACCTCAAACAACAAGTTTTTTTAGCATTCGACCATCGGGTAAACCCTCAAACCTCACATTTGAGCCTCCGACACTCAGTCTTAGCCACTTGGCCAAGTCCACCTCATCCTCTCATGGAGTTCCCCACCGAAGCTCTCTTCCCTCGGCCTACGTCTCTCAAATGCGCCAAGCGCACGACTTCGCAGCGCCATCCTTCGCATCTCTTGGCCTCGAAGTATGCTTCACTTGGGCCTCACTCCATTCACTCCCCATCCAACGGTCCCTCGGATGCACCAAGCGCATGGCTTCGCAATGCCATCCTTCACCGACTCAAGGACCCCGAGCCTAGTGAACTTGCAAGGTCCTCAAGACTTCCCACACCAAGCCTCATGCTTGGATTTTCACCGCCAAGGCTACACACTTGGACTAACGTGGCCAACCTATGTTGGACTTTCCAACACCAAGCCCTATGCCTAGATTTTCCCAACACCAAGCCCCATGCTTAGACTTTTCACCACCAAGGCTACAGACTTGGATTTACGTGGCCAACCCATGTTGGACTTCCCGTGACAAACCCATGTCATGCGTTTTGTCTAACATCAAAATATAGTTCGAGTCAAACTCGAGTCCTGGGTTGATTGCACCAACAATCTCCTTCTTTTTGATGTTCAACAAAACCTCAAACCCAATTCTAGCAATTATCTTCAATTGGCAATTCTCACATCCCAATGAGAATTCCAACTATCCCAAATGGTAACTTCTCCCCCTTTTTGACATACATCAAAAAGGTCCTCCCCAAGGGTATGAATGTCTCATATCCTAATGAGTTCTTACAATCTCTCCCTTGGAGGAAAACACGCCTACAATCTTTCTAGTGATAAGTCCCATATCACTTAAGAGAGGCAACCCAATTTTCCTCCCATGAGGAAAAATACACATCCATCTTCCCATGATGGATATCTTGTTAGTGAAAGCCCTAGAGTCAATCATATGATGATTGTTGTATGGACTTTATTGTATCATATTCCTATTTATAAAGGCATGGTTATTATATTTACTTGTATTGGTGCCAAATAACAAAATATAATAATGTCCTTGAGTAGTAGGTTCTTATCTATATCAATCGATTGGTTGAATCGATAATGAGATGATATAGAGAACACTACTCTTAATCATTCCTAGTCGAGTATTAACATTCAGGGACAATGTTAATGCGTAGAGACTAGCATGTAGGTCACATATTGTGAGAGTCACAATTAGTAGTCACAAAGGTGATGTTGGATCTCAACATTCTTGTAACTTGGGTAGCAATGATGTGTTGCTAGATACCGCTCATTTCTTATGTTCCTAAATCGGTTTAGGAGCATTGCCAACATTACAAGAACCTATAGGGTCACACACAAAGGGCAATTAGATGGAGATTAGGTTCATATGATGAACCATGAGGATTAGGTTCATGGGATGAACCAAATTGGATTAAAAGTAATCCAAATTAGACTAATTGAGTTAGACTCAATTTGATTCAAGTGTTGAATGAGTCTAATTTAGATTTGATTCATTGAGTCAATTTAAATTAATGAATAGAGATTCATTAAATCAAATTGACTTGAATCAAGTGGTTAGATTTGATCAACCATGGGAGATAAGTGGTCAAGTTTGACTTGACTTGAGAGGGAAGATGAATGGTCAATTTTGACTTGACCAATTGCCATGTCATGGTGACTTCGCATGGGGGTCGGCCAATGATGATGTTCCACATCATCATGGACTTATAATGTAGTGCGACCTCATGAGGGAGACCAAGAGCCATTGGCTCTTGGAGTTACATGCATGTATGTAACCTCCCAACATGAAGTGGCCGGCCACTTTTATTCATTGTGAGAAGTTATTTTGTGATTAACTTCATCTTCTTCCTTGGCTCTCCTTCTTGCTCTCTCCCATTCCTCATCTTTCCGAGACTACCAAGGAGTGCTAGCACACTCTAGGTTGTTTTTCTCCACCATTTGTCTGTGTGGATACCAATAGAGGAGTGTACACATGACACTCTTGAGTTCCGGCAAGCCATTTGGACGAGCTAGATAAGCGAAGGGCATCGCATCGAGGGTAAAGCTCTCATCATATAGATCTAAGGTAGATCTAGGTTTCCATAACACATACATGAATTTATTTTTGTTATACTTCACACAGATCCGTGGTCGGGCTTCCGAGGTTTCCGCATCGCAAAAAGTGGTTTTTGCGGCTCGGAAAGTTCAACAGTGGTATCATAGCCACGTGCGAAGCATGTATGTGTTTTAAATTTGTAGTTTTTGTATTAGATATAAAAATTACATATTTTTAAGTTTCATTAAATTTCCTATTTTATATATTTTTTGGGTATTTTTCTCGGAGAGTCGAAGCAACAAGTGTTGGGACACTTGTAGGCTTCAACCACCGAGAAAAACTCTCCCAAACGGCGAGTTCTCGCTTTAGGTTTCTGGGGCAGCGACTTAAGTCACTGTAAGATCAAGTTGGGAGACTCATAAAGTTTATTTTTATGAGTAGGGGCGCTGCCCCTATTCCCAAAAGGGGCCTTGTCCCGCGATCGCGCCCGGAAATCGCTTAGTGGGACCGTTACGGAGAGGTGACTCATAAAATTGAAAAGAAAAATAGGAAAAATTATAGAAATTTCTGTAATATACATAATTTATAATTATGTATAATTCTATGATAGTCATGGCCCAAGAACCCCAATATGATTGGATGATAAATGTGTTGTAATTCATAATACGGCCTGCGTACCGTTTTTGTGGTTGTGCATGTTGTATAGGGTGCGCGTCGTGCCTCTTCTTTTAAAACTCTAGTTGTAAATAGTTTTAGACTCGAATGTAACTCGAGTTTCATGTTTGTAATGTACAAAATGGAGAGGTGGAAGGTCCACTAGTAGACGGAGTTACGAGAAGGGTGCCGACGACACATGACAATCAAAGGAGGCGCTTAGAGATGCCGCTAACCCTAGGTTGACCGTCCGATCTTCTCATTGGCTTGAGAAAATCGTAGTAGGGTCATGACCACATCACAATTAATTTATATATATATATATATATATATATATATATATTTGTTTTTGCTTATATGTATGTGTGCATGCTAGTAAATTTTGCTTGTATATATATATGATGCAAGCTAGGATATTTTTCTTGTATGTATATGATGCATGCTAGAATAATGCTTGTATGTATGTGATGCATGCTAGTGTAGGATAATAAAGGCATTGATGCGTATATGATACCCATTCACGATTAGATTAGATCCTAATCGAATCAACTAGAAAGATAATACTAAGTCTTGATACCCATCACTACCTCGATCATTTGTAGTTGTTGAATCTGCCAAAGCAGAGCAACGCATATTATCTTGGTAGGGTGTGGAGGGACAATCTTGGTCCCGCCTATCATGGCTTGGGTTAGAGTAAGCTCATTTAGATTGAGTAAAACTAGTTAACTCAATTGGATCAAGTAGAACTATATTCATATTCCAACCGTTGGAAAGATAGGATAAGATCACATTTACACTAAATCTTGGGCGATTTAGCCAAAGCTAACTCAAGGGCTTTTGTAAATGTGGGTCTTGATCCTATAAACAAGAGTTGCATAGAGATGTAATCAGTAATGTGTTACCTACCGATCATACTAAGTCTTGGGTGATTTAGCCAAAGCTAACTCAAGGAATAGTATGATGTGGATCTTGTCCCTCAAGAATTATATCTAGTTTCTATAAATCAAGTAATGTGGTTTGACCACATCTATAACTCGATTCTACAAAAGTCCTATAATTCAGTGGGAGAATCATTTGATTAAAGGTCTAATTAAATGATAAAAGGAAATATGATATTAATTTTCTGCATTGTCTATGTTGTAGATTACTATGTCGACAAACACGAACACTCTCTCCCTGAATTCTATCCTTGAGAAGGACAAGCTCAATGGAGCCAATTTCCTGGACTGGTACTGGAACCTGAAAATTGTTCTCACCCAAGAAAGGAAACTGTATGTCCTGGAGCAACCCATTCCGGAGGCACCTCCTGCCACTGCCTCGCGAACTGACAAAGATGCTTACAAGAAGCATCAAGATGATGCATTAGATGTGTCATGTCTCATGCTCGCGACCATGAACTCTAAGCTTCAGAAGCAACACGAGTTCATGAATGCTCATGATATGGTTGAACATCTTCGTCAACTATATCAAGGACAAGCAAGGCACGAGAGATATGAGATCTCTAAGGCACTATTTCAGTCCAAGATGCAAAAAGGGACTCTCGTAGTTCCATATGTACTCAAGATGATTGGGTACATCGAGAACCTACAGAGACTGGGATTCCCACTTGGCCAAGAGCTTGCCACTGACTTGATCTTGCAGTCTTTGCCACAAGGCTACAATCAATTTGTCATGAATTACAACATGAATGAAATTGATAAGCCACTACCTGAGATGCTCAGCATGTTGAGAACTACTGAGCTCAACCTTAAGAAGGGAAAATCTGACTCCATTTTGATGGTTCAAAAGAAGAAAGCCAAGGGCAAACCTAAAGGTAAGGGAAAGTCTCAAGCCAAGGGCAAAGGCAAAGAACTGAAACCCAAAGGAGGGGTGGCCAAAGAAGGGGCTTGCTTCCACTGCAAGGAAGCTGGACACTGGAAGCGTAACTGCAAAGCATACCTGGAAGATCTTAAGAAGAAAATGAAGTGAGACTTCTACTTCAGGTATAAATGTTATAGAAGTCAATCTATCTATTTCTTCATCATGGATATTAGATATCGGATGTGCATCTCACATTTGTACCAATGTGCAGGCGCTGAGAAATAGCAAGGCATTGACAAAGGGCGAGGTGGACCTACGAGTAGGCAATGGAGCAAGAGTTCCTGCTATTACTGTACGAACTTATGATCTATCTCTGCCCTCTGGGCTTATACTAGAATTAGATGAATGTTGTTATGTGCCTACTTTGACTAAGAACATAATTTCGGTTTCTTGTTTGGACAAGAAAGGATTTACATTTATAATAAAGAACAAATGTTGTTTAGTGTATTTAAATGATATGTTCTATTGTAGTGCACCTCTAATGAACGTACTCTACTTTCTAGACTTAGAGAGCCCCATCTATAACATAAGTACCAAAAGGTTCAAGTCAAATGAGTTGAACCAAACCTATCTCTGGCATTGTCGCTTAGGTCACATAAATGAGAGTCGCTTATCTCAGCTCCATAAGGATGGGCTGCTGGACTCATTTGATTTTGAATCATATGAGACATGCGAGTCTTGCCTTTTAGGCAAGATGACCAAGACTCCCTTTCGTGGACACAGTGAGAGAGCAACAAACTTGTTAGGACTTATACATAGTGATGTATATGGTCCTTTCAATGTTGCTACTAGAGGTGGTTACAGGTACTTCATTACATTTACTGATAACTTCAGTAGATATGGTTATGTGTATCTGATGACACATAAATCTTAATTCTTTGAAAAGTTCAAAGAATTCAAGAATGAGGTACAAAACTAACTTGGCAAGAGTATTAAGATACTTCGATCAGATCGAGGTGGTGAATACCTTAGCCATGAGTTTCATGACTATCTAGCTGAGTGTGGGATTCTATCCCAACTCACTTCTCTTGGAACACCACAGTGAAATGGTGTATCTGAAAGGAGGAATCGTACCCTATTAGATATGGTACGATCTATGATGAGTCGCACAGATCTTCCTATATCATTTTGGGGATATGCTCTAGACACAGCAGCCTTCACACTTAACCGTGTACCATACAAGGTTGTGATAAAGATACCATATACGATATGGACAGGGAGAAATCCCAAGATATCTTTCATGAGGATTTGGGGTTGTGAGGCTTACGTTCGACATTAAGTGTCAGACAAACTAGGACCCAAATTCGATAAGTGTTATTTTGTTGGATATCCCAAGGAGACGAAGGGATATTACTTCTACATTCCCAGTCAGCACAAAGTGTTTGTGGCAAAGACTGGAGTATTTCTAGAAAGGGATTTTGTTTTTAGAAAAACTAGTGGGAGTACGTTCGATCTAGAAGAAATTCAAGATAAGGACTATAGCACTGAGGCCTTGATGGAGGTTGAATAGGAACCACAAAATGTTGTGGGTGATGAGTTTGTTGCATAAAGAGTTGTGGAACAACCACCTGTTCAGGTAGATCTACCTCTTCGCAAGTCTGATAGGGTACGTCGTCAGCCTGAGAGATACTCATTTCTCTTATCTGACCATGATGACATTATGCTCATTGAAAATGAGCCTACCTCTTATCAGGGAGTTGTGATGAGACCAGATTCTGAGAAATGGCTAGTGACCATGAGATTCGAGATGGAATCCATGTACACCAACCAAGTATGGACTCTGGTTGATCCACTTGAAGGGGTCAAACCCATTGGGTGTAAGTGGGTCTTTAAGAGAAAGAGTGATATGGATGGAATTACGCATACCTATAAGGGCAGATTGGTGGCTAAAGGTTTCAAGCAAATTCATGGTATTGACTATGATGAAACATTTTCTCCAGTGGCGATGTTTAAGTCCATTCGGATCATGCTTGCTATTGCAGCATACCACGATTATGAGATCTGACAGATGGATGTCAAAACTGTATTTCTGAATGGAAACTTGCTCAAGGATGTGTACATGACACAACCAGAGGGTTTTGTAGATCCACAACATACTGGGAAAGTATGCAAGCTGCAAAGGTCCATTTATGGGCTAAAGCAAGCTTCTCGGAGCTGGTATCTTTGATTCGATGATGCGATCAAACAGTTTGGTTTCATCAAGAATGAAGATGAACCCTGTGTCAACTAGAGGGTTAATGGGAACACAGTTGTCTTCCTTGTATTGTATGTGGATAACATACTACTCATTGGGAATGACATCCCTTCGCTACAGTCTATGAAGACTTGGTTGGGGACGTGCTTCTCAATGAAGAACATAGGTGAAGCAGCCTGTATTCTAGGCATCAAGATCTATAGAGATAGATCTAAGAGATTGCTTAGCCTAAGTCAGAGTACACATATTTACACGGTATTACTACGGTTTGCCATGCAGAATTCTAAGAAGGGACTTCTGCCGATGTCACATGGTGTGAGTCTTTCGAAGACTCAAAGTCCCTCTTCAAGAGAGGAGAGAGACTGTATGAATAAGATCCCTTATGCATCTGCTATAGGATCTATCATATACGCCATGCTGTGTACTTGTCTTGATGTCTCGTATGCTTTGAGCATGACGAGTAGATACTACTCAGATCCAGGTGAGCGTCACTGGATAACAGTCAAGAATATTCTTAAGTACTTGAGAAGGACTAAAGAATACTTCATGATATTTGGAGGCGATGAGGAGCTAGCTGTAAAGGGTTACAACGATGTCAGCTTCCAAACAGACCAGGATGATTACAGATCCTAGTCAGGGTTCGTGTTTTGCTTGAATGGTGGCACTGTGAGCTGGAAGAGTTTGAAGCAGGACACAGTTGCTTATTCTACAACAAAAGCCGAGTATATCGCTGCATCAGAGGCAGCAAAGGAGTCAGTTTGGACCTGCAAGTTCATTACTGAGCTTGGGGTGGTTCCTATCATAGCAGATCCTATAGAGCTGTATTGTGACAACAAGGAGTTATTGCGCAGGCTAAGGAACCTCGCTCACACCAGTAGACAAACACATACTACGACGCTTCCATCTCATTCGAGAGATTATCGATAGAGGAGATGTGAAGATTTGTAGAGTACCCACAGAGGCTAACATCGCATAACCCTTGACCAAGGCTTTGGCATATAAAAAGTATGATAGTCACACTAGGTCATTGGGTATTAGATAATACGGTGATTGACACTAGTGCTAGTGGAAGATTGTTAGTGAAATCCCTAGAGCCAATCATGTGATGATTGTTGTATGGACTTTATTATATCATATTCCTATTTATAAAGGCATGGTTATTATATTTACTTGTATTAGTGCCAAATAAACTAAGTATAATAACGTCATTGAGTAGAAGGTTCTTATTTATATCAATCGATTGGTTGAATCGAAAATGAGATGATATAGAGAACACTACTCTTACTCATTCCTAGTCAAGTATTAACATTCAGGGACAATGTTAATGCGTAGAAACTAGCATGTAGGTCAACTCGATGACTTGATCTCACAAGTCATGGATATGAGATATCAAGTTGACACATGGATATGCATTGGAGAATGTATACTGAATGACCCACCATGAGAAAGTATCATGGATCATTATATGAGTCGCATATACTTTCTCATGTGACTATTAGTTCTGGGACCTGAGGTCACCATGGTTCCCTACATAATGAGTTGCATACTTTGGCTTCGTCAAACATTACCCGTAAATGGGTAGACTATAAAGACGATTACTGTATATATAACAAATTATGCGGAGGGATGTGAGTGATGTAGATGAGATCTATCCCTCCTATATGACGGGAGTGGCATCGTTATTCTTGATAGAGTGAGACCACGAAGTGCATGGACATGCCCAAATGAGTTAATATAAGATATTGAGCTCATTTTATTAGAGTGAGTCTACTTGGAGTTCAAGATATAGATTGTACCGAGGATGACACGATCTATGCCTCAATTGGTCAATCTAGATGTCAAGAAGAGAGGAACATTGTCACATATTGTGAGAGTCACAATTAGTAGTCATAAAGGTAATGTTGGATCTCAACATTCTTGTAACTTGGGAAGCAATGATGTGTTGCTAAATACCGTTCATTTCTTATGTTCCAAAATTAGTTTAGAAGCATTGCCAATGTTACAAGAACCTATAGGGTCACACACAAAGGGCAATTTGATGGAGATTAGTTTCATATGATGAACCATGAGGATTAGGTTCATGGGATGAACCAAATTGGATTAAGAGTAATCCAAATCAGAGTAATTGAGTTAGACTCAATTTGATTCAAGTGTTGAATGAGTCTAATTTAGATTTGATTCATTGAGTCAATTTAAATTAATGAATAGAGATTCATTAAATCAAATTGACTTGAATCAAGTGGTTATATTTGATCAACCATGGGAGATAAGAGGTCAAGTTTGACTTGACTTGAGAGGGAAGATGTGTTGGTGCAGTAGGCACCTAAGTCGAACCTGAGTTTTGATTATAGCAAACGATACAAAGTTAAACTTATGTCGTTATCTCACGAGCTGAATCGAGTGTGCAGAAGATTGCTAAAGCTGGAGCTGAAGGCTAGCGACACCCGGAGGAAGCCGGGTGGTTGGGCGACACCCGAGTCACTTCGAAGGGAGCCGAAGGAATCGAGTGGAAGGCCGGAAGCAAAAGCGACATGGTAAGTATCGAGGTAAGCTCGTGTGTGCGAGCGTAAGTGAGGTCGTATCCTCCTTACGGGGATGGTCTTAAGCGTAGATCCGACCAAAGACATCCCATCGATGGTCTAGGTCGAGATCGGACGGTCGAAGGTCGTCGAAATAATGTTTTCTTTGAGCTAACTTTGCCTTGCAGCTAGCATCAGTCGACTACCAGCTTGGAGGACTCGACTGTCCTTCATCAGTCGACTGTCTACTGTCAGCACTCGACTGATGCTTCCATCAGTCGACTGATGATGGCCATCAGTCGACTGATGGTCAATGATCAGCTTCGAGGAGTCAAGGCTTATCAACCCATTTCAAGGAGGTTTTGTGTCCATTTGTGATTGGTTGAAGATCCATTCGATGAGGGGCTCAAAGGCTATAAAAGGAGGGCTTGTCTTAGGGTTTTTCATCAATTAAAAAGGCTTCCAAGTGCTTCCGATACGGTCCCAATCTCTAACATCCCTACGACAAAGCGTTGCCGAGACGACGACTAGAGCTTCAACCTCCAACTTTTGAAGTTGTCGGTAACGAAAGTTTAAATTGTATTTCAGTTTATTTTTTAGTAAAGCTTTCATTATAACGAGGAGAGGGGGAGTGTCCCTCTACCTCGAGCTTTTGTCATTTTGTGTATCCGTCTAACTCCTACCTCCAACGAGGAGGAGTTCTTTAGTAGTTTGCCCTCCGTACGTGGTCAAGGACCACTAGGGCCTTGGAGTAGTAGCCTTCGGCTACGAACCAAGTAAACCCCTTGTGTCTATTGTCTCGCTTGTTTTGTTTTTATCTTCCGCTGTGTCTACTCGCATTTTAACGAACGATTTTGAACAAAAAATTTCTATCTCTATTCACCCCCCCCCCTCTAGCGATCCGCTCGATCCAACAAGATGAATGGTCAATTTTGACTTGACCAATTGCCATGTCATGGTGACTTCGCATAAGGGCAGACCAATGATGATGTTCCACATCATCATGGACTTATCATGTAGTGCAACCTCATGAGGGAGACCAAGAACCATTGGCTCTTGGAGTTACATGCATGTATGTAACCTCCCAACTATAAGTGGCCGGCTACTTTTATTCATTGTGAGAAGTTATTTTGTGACTAACTTCATATTCATCCTTAGCTCTCCTTCTTGCTCTCTCCCATTCCTCATCTTGACGAGACTACCAAGGAGTGCTAGCACACTCTAGGTTGTTTTTCTCCACCATTTGTCCGTGTGGATACCAATAGAGGAGTGTACACTTGACACTCTTGAGTTCCGGCAAGCCATTTGGATTAGCAGGATAAGCGAAGAGCGTCGCATCGAGGGTAACCATCTCATCATATAGATCTAAGGTAGATCTAGGTTTCCTTAACACATACATGAATTTATTTTTGTTATACTTTGCATGGATCTGTGGCCAGGCTTTCGAAGTTTCCGCAATGCAAAAAGCTGTTTTTGCGGCTCGGAAAGTCCAACACATCTCCCCCAAGTGGCTTGCTCCCCCTTGACCATTGCCCCAACAATGTCCTTGGAAAGTCCCTAAGCCAATAGGAACATTTAAACAATCAAAATTAAGGCAAAGTTCAACAATGATTTCCATCCACCTTAAAATTGATACTCACCCTAAACACTTCTCCCATTCTATATCCAATGGATTTCCACCCTTTCTAATGCTCTCCATTGCATGTCCTAGGGTTATGAGTGGTTAGGGGACCAAAGCATAGCTGAACATGGGCCTAACCACCATTGTTTACCCAAAATCAGCTTGGACAGTTGACTATATTAGATATCAGTCGACTGCCACCCTCATCAGTCGACTGGCCTCCATGGCAGTCGACTGATAACT
The DNA here is from genome assembly GCA_025175895.1 of Wurfbainia villosa. Lineage (NCBI taxonomy): Eukaryota > Viridiplantae > Streptophyta > Magnoliopsida > Zingiberales > Zingiberaceae > Wurfbainia > Wurfbainia villosa. The sequence goes on along the minus strand of CM045998.1, from coordinate 51,785,545 downwards.
GCAAAATGCAGTTTTCAGGTTTTCAGAAATGAATTTCTGAAATTCGTAAGTAAATATACATAAGTTGAAAAATCATGAAAATTCATATGTATATTACTTATTACAATCATTATGGGCGAAAAATATTAGAAAATTATTTTACCCATAAAATAGTGAGATTGACTCAAAGTTCAAAAATTTAGAAAAGCTTCAATATTGAGCCCTATTTGTATCATCCCATTCAATGGTGATTGCTATCAAAAGATAGACTTCACCAAGGTTTTTCAAAATATTTTTGAAATATTTTTAAAATATTTAATCCCTTTTTCCTAAACATCTCACTTGTCTCTACATGTGTAAAACACATACAAGTCAAATACTAGTGAGATGTGGGGACTTTGTTATTTAGGGTTTCATGCATATCTCTAGGCAACAATATTTGATTCCTTTCAAATCATGCCTTAGTCCATAATTTCAATATATTTATGCATGAATGATGGTTATGGCATAATGATACAAGAATAAAGCATGTGCCATATAATCATGATGTAATGGCATGTGAATGAAATATAAGTATACATGACATATAAACATAACTCTAAAAATGATCATGATATTTTATATGACAAAAATAAATATGATGTCATGCATGGCAAGGAAAACAAAGCATGATAATTATAAGATACTAAGGTATAAAATACCTAAGTGTTAAATTCAAATTGTCATTTCTAAGATAAAACCTATTTTTGCCTTAATACCATTATCCCCCTAGTGTGCTACAAACCCAAAATGGCACACCAATACTTCTAAGACCTAATTGTGCCAATTTAATCATTTTTCATCTTCTCAAACCACATTGGCACATCCTAATGTGTCAACTCACCATGACTAGGTTAACTATCCATCCACTTAGGGTTGACATACCCTAACCCATCTAGCGTGAATCGATCATGCTTCTAGGAACCCAATACCTATTGGAGTTCCTTGGGTTAACTAGGTATTCACTAGGGATAACTTCCCTAGATACCTTCCTAATGACCCTTTTAGGTTTTGACACCATAGTCATTTGGGTCTTTCCTAGGTCAACTCTAGAGGTGACTCCTCCTTTGACCTTCTTAGTGGCTTTCTTGGTTTTTCTTAAGTCCTTAGCCACTAAATACACACCATAGCTAGTCTTAGGGATAGCTTCCCTATTAGCCTTAGATTTTCTAGACCTAGAAATTGTTCCATAATTAAATGGAACATTATGATAGGACATAGGTTTGTGACCCAAACCTTTCTTGCCCTTGGACATTTCTTGTTTCCTAGGCCTTAAATTTTGATCCTTAGACCCTATAATTGTATTTGTCATAATTTTGAGGGTCTTTTACATTTTTTCTAGCCTTGACCTCAAGGCTCAATTCTCCACCTCTAATCTTCCTAGTTTTGATCTATCATTAGAATTTTGGGAATTATTTTTCTTCTTAGGCATATGCCTAGATTTCTTGGGGTTAATGCCCAAGTTTTCTTCTATTCTCCATATAGACTCCCTAGGTAGGATTTGTCTAGTGTTATTGATCCTAGGTTTGTCCTTAGGTAAACTAACATGCTTGGCACCTAAACAAATATATTTATTTCTACTAGCATGCTTTTCATTAATGATAGCAAGTGAACTAAAATAATTAGCATGCTTCTAAAGGTTGTCGAAGCTTCGCTTCTCGCTTCAACTTGGTCACTTGTGCATGGTGATCCCATCTACGTCCCCGTATTAAAAAAAAATTAATCCACAACGAAGACGGATTACCCAAGCAACCGATCCATCATCGTGCTATTCGATTAGAGCGGTCTCTTGAACAAACTAGTTGTTCAAGCAACCTAACTCTTTTTCTCGATTAGTCGCAAAATAGATGATGTACGGATCGTCGGTTTTTGTGTTTGTCTTCGGGGTCCTAGTAAATTAGCCACATGAAATTACATACATCATATAAAGAAACAAAAGGAAACTAAAACAAGAATTATACCTCTTGTTTACCTCTTGGTCTTCTATCGTATGTCCTATCCTCCTCTTGGACGTTGTGTGGGTAACGATCCTCCAAGAGATTAAGCCTCCTATATCATGTATCTTCATTTCTTTGTTCGCTTCGAACAAAAGAAGATAATAAGCTCCCTTCTTCTCCTTTCTAGTTCCGGACACAATCCCTTTGGAGAAAGATCAAGCAACCTTCTCCTCTTTGTTGTTGTAACGCCCGTAAAATTCCTATAAATTTTACAAGAATTTTTGGCATGATTATAATGGGCTTTATGTGGGCTCTTTCAAAAATAAAAGAAAAGGAGCCAAAAAGGATGCAAGGCCTAGGAATTGAACCCCAAACCTCTAGTAGATAGCTAAGCCCTAAAGATGCATCCAATAACCAGAAGCCCAGCAGGGTTGTGCTATTAGAGGAATATGGGAAATTATAGTTAAGAGTAAGGGAGGCTAAGGGACACTTCAAGAGAATAAATAGGGGAATGAGGAGACATGAGAAAGCAAAGTTGGCATCTTCACCTTCTCTTCTTCTCCCTCACCGAAACCAAATCTTCTCTTCTTCAACTTTCCAAGATCTATCCAAGCAAGAAGAAGGCTAGGTTTGGCATCCCTTAGGGTATCTTCCAAACAATAGCAAAGCGAAGGATGTAAGTATCCCCCTCACCTGTGTACAAGTAGTTTTTGATTGATGTATTTGTGTCAATCCCTTTAAAACCATTCGACCAAGACCTTTGTTTGAGTTTTCCATGAAGATCCATGCCATATCTTGTATGAACATGATGAAGATAGGATGATAGATCAATTAGGTTAAGTGTATAACCTTAAAAACCCCAAGGAAATTTCGGCCAAGACCAATATTTGTGCTCTCCATTAAAATCCATGCTAAAACTTGTGTTAATATGAAGATGATAGATGTCTAGATGAGTTTGGTTAAGTGGTTGATCCTCAACCTCCCCTAAAACTCTCGGCCAAGACCATCTAGACCCCTATGGTGATTTTCTATGCCATGTTTTAGATGAGCTTATGCTATGTTTTGATGCTAGATGAAGATAACATGTTCTATGCTAGGTTTTAAATGAGTTCATGCCATGGTTGATGTTAGAAGAAGATAACATGTTCTATGCTATGTTATAGATAAGTTCATGCTATGTTTTTGATGGTAAATGAAGATAACATGTTGTTTGTTTAACCTAGGTTTAAGTGGATGAACCTTTAGGCCCCTTGAACCATTCGGCCAAGTCCATCTAGACCCCTAAGGTGTCTTTCTATGCTATGTTTTGGATGAGTTCATGATGACTTTTGGTGTTAGATGAAGATAACATGCTCTGTGCTAGGTTTTAAATGAGTTCATGCCATGTTTGATGTTAAAAGAAGATAACATGTTCTATGCCATGCTATAGATAAGTTCATGCTATGTTTTGATGGTAAATGAAGATAACATATTGTTTGGTTAACCTAGATTTAAGTGGATGAACCTTTAAGCCCTTTGAACCATTCGGCCAAGACCCCTAATATGTTTCTATGCCATGTTTTGATTGAGTTCATGATGACTTTTGATGTTAGATGAAGGTAACATGTTGTTGGTTAACCTAGAGTTAAGTGGTTGAGCCTTATGTTCTTTAAACCCAATTGGCCAAGACCCATTTAAGCCTAACATGCTATGATCTATAAATTTCCATGTTATGTTTTGAATGTAGATATAGGTAACATGTGAAAGCTTAGCTAGATTTAAGAAATGGATCTTAGGTTGTCTTGGAACTCTCGGCCAAGGATTATTTAAAACCCTAAGTGCCTGTCACACCCGCCCTTTCCTAGGGTGCGGAGGGGCGGCGCGACGCGATCGTACATACATACATCGTACTACTTACAGCGGAAGACTTTAGACATATTTTTTTTTCTTTTAAACATAAACATGCATCGTCATTTCGTAGGTACTTCTTCTTAACATAGAGCATGCATCGTTATTTCATAAGTACTTAGTGCTTAATTCAAGTCCATAAACAAATCATCTTAAGGAAAACATGCATAAGGGACATAACAGATCTCTTCCACCATGCCACTGCCACACACACCTTGCCCCTCCTGCTGCTCCCTTTAGTTTATCCACCCTTTACCCTTATCTGCAGTACAAGGGAACATAAACTATAAGCACATAGGCTTAGCAAGATCCTATCCTACTCACAAAAAAACATACATTGACATTAAGCATAGCATGTAAACATTCATAACATATAAGCAAACATAACATGTAACATATATGACATAAGCAAACATAACATGTGGCATATGTAACATAAGCAAATATAACATGCAACACATATAACATAAGCAACATATCATGTACATATATGACATAAGCAAACATACCATGTAACATATATATCATAAGCAACCATATCATGTAACATATATGACATAAGCAAACATACCATGTAATATATATATCATAAGCAACCATATCATGTAACATATATGACATAAGAAAATATAACATGTAGCATCTGTAACATAAGCAACCATAACATGTAACATATATGACATAAGCAATCATAACACAAAGGTATATGCAGGATGCTTTTCGAAAACATATATCATAGGTATTTGAACATAACTCTCAACATATTGGGCCCGGTATTGTACCACATTATCATCATCATAGCGCGCATCCCTAAATAGACCCGAGGCAGCTGATCTCGAACCTACTAGGTTACTAGGCCCGATCTTAGTCCATCGACCTAGGGGCCATCATCATAACATAGAAGCCCATCCTAGGTCCGATCTTAGTCCGTCGGCCTAGGGCATCTGGGAGCCCATCCCGTACTAGGTCCGTACTATGACCGTCGATCTAGGGGCAATCATAACATAGAAGCCCATCCTAGGCCCGATCTTAGTCCGTCGACCTAGGGCAACTTAGGAGCTCATCCCTTTGGATCTTGTTAGGGTTCTGGTACAAGTCATGCAGAAGGTAAAATACATACATGCTTTGTTATCATAACATATCATATTTCAATTCATAAACATATCATATTTCATTTCATCAACCTATCATATTTCATTTCATAAACATATCATCTTTCACTTCATAAACATATCACATTTCACTTCATAAACATATCATATTTCACTTCATAAACATATCATATTTCACTTCATGAACATATCATATTTCATTTCATAACCATATCATATTTCATTTCATAAACACATATCATATTTCATTTCATAAACATATCATAAATATCACACACATATAGGGCATGGCATAAGGCATAAACATCATGAGCAAGTATACATGGAGTGGCCTAAACTGCATGGAGCTCTATCAAAGTTTTAAACACCAAACAACTTATATATATGTTTGGTCTAACTAAAACACATGTTAATTCTTTAACGTATAAAGCATGGCATAGGACATGTTATCTTCTTCTAACATCAAACATGGCATGAACTCATTTCAAACCTAACCTAGAGCATGTTATCTTCATCTAGCATCATTTAACATCACAAGTTATCATGAACTCACCTAAAGCATAAAACACATGTTAACCTAACCTAGAGCATGTTATCTTCATCTAGCATCATTTAACATCACAAGTTATCAGGAACTCAACTAAAGCATGGCATAAAGAACACATTAGGGGTCTTGGTCGAATGGTTCAAAAAGGGTTTCATGGATCAACCACTTCACTAACTCATCTAAAAATCACTCATCTTCATATTAATACAAGATATAGCATGGATCATCGTGGTGAGCCCAAGTTATGGTCTTGGCCGAATGTTTCAAAGGGGTTTCATGGATCAACCACTTAACTAAACTCATCTAAAAATCCCTCATCTTCATATTAATACAAGATATAGCATGGATCATCATGGTGAGCCCAAGTTATGGTCTTGGACGAATGTTTCAAGGGGGTTTCATGGATCAACCACTTAACTAAACTCATCTAAAAATCCCTCATCTTCATATTAATACAAGATATAGCATGGATCATCATGGTGAGCCCAAGTTATGGTCTTGGCCGAATGTTTCAAGGATCAACCACTTAACTAAACTCATCTAAAAATCCCTCATCTTCATATTAATACAAGATATAGCATGGATCATCATGGTGAGCCCAAGTTATGATCTTGGACAAATGTTTCAAGGGGGTTTCATGGATCAACCACTCAACTAAACTCATCTAAAAATCCCTCATCTTCATATTATTACAAGATATAGCATGGATCATCATGGTGAGCCCAAATAATGGTCTTGGCCGAATGTTTCAAGGGGGTTTCATGGATCAACCACTTAACTAAACTCATCTAAAAATCCCTCATCTTCATATTAATACAAGATATAGCATGGATCATCATGGTAAGCCCTAGTTATGGTCTTGGCCGAAAGTTTCTTGGGGCTTTTAGGGTTAAACTCTTAACCTAATCCATCTAGCATCCTTTCATCATCATATTCATACAAGGTATAGCATGGATCTTCATTGAAAACTCAAGTAAAGGTCTTTGCCGAATGGTTCATGGAGAATTTGACATAACAACTTCAATCGAAAGGCTACTTGTATGCAGGTGAGGGGATACTTACATCCTTCACTTTTCTTTTTGGTTGGAAGATAACCTAAGGGAAGCAATCCTAGCCTTCTTCTTGCTTGGATGAATTTCGGACAAAGGATGAGAAGGGGGAGCTTTAGGGTTCGGTGAGGAAGAAGAAGAGAAGGAGAAGATGTCAAGTTTGCTTCCTCATGTCTCCTCATTCCCCTATTTATTCACTTGAAGTGTCCCTTAGCCTCCCATACCCTTAACTATCACTTCCCATATTCCCCTAATAGTACAACCCTGCTGGGCTTCTGGTTATTGGATGCATCTATAGGGCTTGGCTATCTCTAGAGGTTTGGGGTTCAATTCCTAGGCCTTGCATCCTTTTTGGCTCATTTTCTTTTATTTTTGAAAGAGCCCACATAAAGCCCATCATAATCAACCAAAAATTCTTGTAAAATTGCTAGAAATTTTACGGACGTGCCATGCTTTATATGTTAAAGAATTAACATGTTGTTAGTTAGACCATATATAAGTTGTTTGGTGTTTAAAACTTTGATAGAACTCCATGAAGTTTAGGTCATTCCATGTATACTTGTTCATGATGTTTATGCCTTATGTCATGCTTATATGTGTGTGATGTTGTGATCATGTTATGCTCATTACCTTGTGATTATATGAATGTATGATGTGTTATAAGGAAGGAACATGATGTGCATGAAAAGAAACATGATATGATATGAAGAAGAAATATGTTATGAAAGCCATATGATATGTTGTCAAGAAGAAATATGTTATGAAAGTCATATGATATGTTATGAAGAAGAAATATGTTATGATACGAAGAAGAAAAATATGATATGCCATGATAAGAAACATGATATGTTTATGAAATGAAATATGATATGTTATGATAAGAAGCATGTATGTATTTTACTTTCTGCAAGGCTTGTGCCGGGACCCTAACAAGGTCCAAAGGGATGGGCTCCTAAGATGCCCTAGGCCGACGGACTTTGTACGGGTCTAGGATGGGCTTCTATGTTATGATTGCCCCTAGGTCGACGGTCATAGTATGGACCTAGTACGGGATGGGCTCCTAGATGCCCTAGGCCGACGGTCATAAGTACGGACCTAGGATGGGCTTCTATGTTATGATGATGGCCCCTAGGTCGATGAACATAGTACGGGCCTAGTAGCCTAGTAGGTTCGAGACTTGCTACCTCGGGTCTATTTAGGGATGCGCGCTATGATGATGATGATGTGATACAATGTCGGGCCTAATATGTTGAGATTTATGTTCAAATACCTATAATATATGTTTCGAAGAGCATCCTGCATATACCTTTATGTTATGCCTGCTTATGTCTATGATGTTATGTTTAGGTTATGCTTGCTTATGTCTATGATGTTATGTTTATGTTATGCCTACTTATTCCTATGATATTATGTTTATGTTATGCTTGCTTATGTCTATGATGTTATGTTTATGTTATGTCTGCTTATGTCTATGATGTTATGTTTAGGTTATGCTTGCTTATGTCTATGATGGTATGTTTATGTTATACCTGCTTATGTCTATGATGTTATATTCATGTTATGTTTGCTTATGTCTATGATGTTATGTTTATGTTATGCCTGCTTATGTTCTACGATGTTATATTCATGTTATGTTTGCTTATGTCTATGATGTTATGTTTATGTTATGTTTATGTTATGCTTGCTTATGTCTATGATGTTATGTTTATGTTATGTCTCCTTATGTCTATGATGTTATATTCATGTTATGCTTGCTTATGTCCATGATGTTATGTTTATGTTATGCCTGCTTATGTTCTACGATGTTATATTCAAGTTATGCCTGCTTATGTCTTTGTATGTTTACATGTTATGCTTACGTATGGTTTTTGTGAGTAGGACATGATCTTACTAAGCCTATGTGCTTATAGTTTATGTTCCCTTGCACTACAGATAAGGGTAAAGGGTGGCTAAACTAAAGGGAGCAGCAGGAGGGGCATAGTGTGTGTGGTAGTGGCATGTTGGAGGAGATCTATTATGTTCTTTATGCATGTTTTTCCTAAGATGATTTAGTTTATGAATTTGAACTAAGTACTTATGAACTAATGATGCATGCCCTATGTTTAAGAAGAAGTATCTATGAAATAATGATGCATGTTCTATGTTAAGAAGAAGTATCTATGAAATGACGATGCATGTTTATGTTTAAAAGAAAAAAAAAGTGTAAAGTCTTCCGCTGTAAGAAGTAAAGATAGTCTTCCGCTGTAATATAATGTATGTATATATGGTCGCGTCACGCGCCGCCCTTTGGACCCTTGGAAAGGGCGGGCGTGACAGTTGTTGCCGCCAGACACCAAGGAGAGGGAGAAGGAATAATGGGTGTCGACCAAGAGCTCCAAAGGAAGAACCTACACCCTTGTTTTTGTCGGCCAAGGAGAAGAATAGGAAGAGGTATGGGCGTCGGCCAAAGTAAGGAGGAAGAAGATGTTGGATCGATGCAGTTCGCTAGAGGGGGGGGGGTGAATAGAGAAAAAAAAACTTTTCGTAATCGTTCGTTAAGGTACGAGTAAAACGCAGCGGAAAGATAACAATAAATAAATAAAAACACGAGGGTTTTTACTTGGTTCGTAGCCTACGGCTACTACTCCAAGGCCCTAGTAGTCCTTGACCACGCACGGAGGGCAAAATACTAACCAAACTCCTCCTCGTTGGAGATAGGAGTTAAACGAATACAAAAATCGATAAAGACTCAAGGTAGAGGGACACTCCCCCTCTCCTTGATATGATTTAAAGCTTTAATAAAAGAAATAAACTGAAATACAATTTAGAACTTTCGTTACCGACGACTTTAAAGGTTGGAGGTTGAAGCTCTAGTCGTCGTCTCGGCAACGCTTCGTCGTAGGGATGTCGGAGAGTCGGAGCGTATAGGAAGCACTTAGAAGCTTTTGAATTGATGAAAAACCCTAGGTTTGGCCCTCCTTTTATAGCCTTTGAGCCCCTCATCGAATAGGTCTTTAGCCAATCGCAAATGGGCACAAAACCCCTTGAAAAATGGTGATAACTCTTGACTACTCAAGTCGACCGATGGCCATCATCACCGACCGATGGCAAGATCACCGATTGGTCGACCTTGGCGATCGCTTTTGACGGGCAATGAGTCCTCCAAGTCCGGCAATGATCGATGCTAGCTGCAAGGCAAGGTTAGCTCAACAAAAACATAATTTCGATGGTCGTCGACCATCCGATCTCGACCTAGACCATCTATAAGAAGTCTTTGGTCGGATCTACGCTTAAGATCATCCCCGTAAAGAGGATACGACCTTACTTACGCTCGCACACACGAGCTTACCTCAGTACTTACGTGTTGCTTTTGCTTCTGGCCTTCCACTCAATTCCTTTGACTCCCTCCGAAGTCTCTTGAGTGTCGCCCGACCACCGCGGCTTCCTCCGGGTGTCGCTAGCCTTTAGCTCCAGCGTTGAGACTTTTCTGCACACTTGATTTAGCTCATGAGATAACAATATATGCTTAACTTTGTATCGTTTTCTATAATCAAAACTTAGGTTCGACTTAGGTGCCTACTGCACCAACAATCTCCCCCTTTTTGATTTATGGCAAACCCACATATAAAGTTAAGTAAATAGCAATCATGAAGAGTAATAATGTGCATGAGAAACAAAAAATATGGAGATTAAGTTGGAGTAGTAAGGATTTTCTTCAAGTACTCCCCCTTGAGGAAACCTCCCCCTTGACCGAGGGTGAGTCTTGAAGAAAGACCTTAATCCTCCCCCTTGAGGGTTGCTTTAAGTAATTAACATTACTTAAAGTTGGCCTTAGTAAAACATTTTAGTTAAGCCCGTTCTTCCCCTTATGTAAAACATTAACGACATAAAGTTTAAAAAATAAGTTTAAGTAAAACGTAGACGGCACAAATAAATTTAAGTTAAGAATTCTTTGGCCTAAGTTTTAACTTTTGGTTTAAATATGAAGTAAGAGTTAAGTTATCAAGAAATTTTGACCCACCCCTTAACTTTGGCCTTTTTCTCCCCCTTTTGCCGTATATCGAAAAGAATAAGGGGTGTGTGGAAAACAAAATAAGTGTTAAATTTAAAGTCCAAGAATGTTCCCCGTTTTTTATAAAAAAAATATACTGAAAATAAGCTCATCTATAAAATGTTCGACTCATATTTGGCTTGATTGATATGTAAGATCAACCAGTCCTGGTCAGAGTCGGTTAGTATGTATGATTATACTCCGTGGTTCATAGCGATGCACTAGCTCTACATCTGGAACCAGGAGTAAGGTCCTAACATCTCACGCCCATCTACGTGGCTAAGTACACAAACACAATAGTCCTATGTGTTGTGAGATGTACTGACTCCTTAAATCTATAGGTGCATGATATCTAAGGTATGTCCTATGCTAGTTCCATAAAAATGAAATTAAAGAAATAGTAGTAAGAACATATAATTTGCATGTACCTATTCTATTACGCACATGCCCAATTTTCGTCTTAATAGACTAAATTCGGCTTGGGGTAGGGGTTTAGTAAATAGATTTGCCAAGTTAGACTTCGATTCGACGTATTCGAGGTGTATGGCTTCGTTGGCCACATGTTCTCGAATGAAATGGTGTTTGACCTCTATATGTTTGGTCCTAGAGTGACATATCAGATTCTTTGTAAGATTAATTGAACTAATGTTATCTACGTGAAGTTTAGTATTCGTAAAGTCTAACTTAAAGTCACGGAGAGTGTGCTTCATCCAAAGAAGCTGCGTGACACACTCACCCATCGTGATGTATTCGGCTTCGGTGGTAGATAAAGCAACACAATGTTGTTTCCTACTGCACCAACTCACTAGACTCGAGCCGAGAAGTTGACAACAACCACTCGTGCTTTTTCTATCGAGCTTACTACCGGCATAATCCAAATCGGAGTAGCCGATTAGTTCGAACTCCGTAGATCTAGGGTACCAAATACCAACGTTAAGTGTACCCTTCAGATATCTAAGGATACGCTTAACTAGGGTTAGGTGAGACTCCATAGCACAGGTTTGAAACCTGGCGCACATACTTACTGCGAATAGGATGTCGGGTCGACTCGCAGTTAAGTATAGGAGACTTCCTATCACGCGCCTATAGTACTTAAAGTCAATGGACTTACTTTCTAGGTCTACTCCTATGTTAACGTTAATTGCCATTGGGGTGTTTATTACCTTGGTGTCTTGCATTCCAAATCTTTTAATTAACTCCTTAGTGTATTTTTGTTGATATAGGTATATACCATCCTTAGTTTGTTTAATTTGTAGACCTAAAAAGAAACTTAACTCGCCTACCAAGTTCATTTCGAACTCACTTTCCATGAGTGAAACGAACTCGTTTAGTAAGGCTGAGTTAGAGGTTCCAAAAATTATATCGTCTACATAAATTTGAGCTATGAATATTTCTTTACCTAAGGTTTTTACGAAGTGAGTTGGGTCAACTAAGCCTTGGTTAAACCCTTTTGACTTAAGATGGATTGAAAGTCTCTCGTACCAAGCTCGAGGAGCTTGTTTTAGTCCATAGAGAGCTTTCTTAAGTTTTAGAACATGGTCGGGTTTATCTAGATTTTCGAATCCGGGGGTTGGCTAACATAAACTTCTTCTTTAATGTATCCATTTAGGAATGCCAACTTAACATCCATTTGAAACATCTTAAATCCTCGATGTGCGGCATAAGCTAGCAACATTCGAATGGATTCGAGTCTAGCTACTGGGGCATAGGTTTCGTCGTAATCTAATCCTTCGACTTGACTAAACCCTTTGGCGACTAACCTAGCCTTGTTTCTAACTACTTCACCTTTATCATCAAGCTTATTTTGAAACACCCACCTTGTTCCAATTATCGTTTTGTCTTTAGGTGGTGGTACTAATTCCCACACTTCATTCCTAGTAAATTGAGTTAGCTCTTCTTGCATTGCAATAATCCAATCGGGATCAAGAAGAGCTTGTTCAATTGATTTGGGTTCTATCTTTGAAATTAAGGAAATTTGACTAAGGTTCCTATAGTATGCTCTAGTTCGAACTCCTAGATTAGGATCTCCTATCACTTGGTCGATAGGATGATTCGTTTGAGTCCTAGTTGGATTTGGGTTTGAGTCTACAACTTGATCCATAGGATGACTCGTTTGAGTTCTAGTTTGGTTGGAGTCATCTATCACTTGATCAATAGAGTGATTTGGTTGAACACTAGTTTGACTCGGATCACTTGTCACTTGGTCGACAAGAGAAGTTGGTTGATGTGGATTAGACTCGATCTCAGGGTTGGAGACGAGTTTGGTATCAGTGGGCTCAACACTTGGGGTCATTAAGGGTTTTGTAGGTTCGGGCACTTCATCGAACACTACATTAATAGTCTCTTCGACTCTAAGGGTGTCGTGGTTATATACTCTATAAGCTCGACTTGTAGTCGAGTATCCTAGAAAGATTCCGGTCGTGGTTTTGGATGTAAATTTCCCTAGGTAATCCTTAGTGTTTAGGATATGTACCTTACACCCAAATACCCTAAAGTACTTGATGTTAGGTATTTTATCGTGATAAATCTCGTACGAGGTCTTAAGGTGCCTTTTTACCATAAGGATCCTATTTTGGACATAGCATGTCGTACTCACGGCTTCTGCCCAAAACCTATCGGGTAGGTCATATTCGTTCAACATGGTCCTAGCGGCTTCTTGTAGAGTTCGGTTTTTCCGCTCCACTAGGCCATTTTGTTGAGGGGTCCTAGGGCAAGAGAATTCATGGTGGTATCCATTTAGGTTACAGAAGTCGGTGAACCTTTGATTTTCGAATTCACCACCATGATCGCTTCTAAGTCTTTTAACCTTAAGGTCTTTTTGATTCTCGATTAATTTGAATAGATTGATTAATTGATCTAGGGTATCATTTTTATGTTTGATGAACCTAACCCAGGTAAACCTGGAGTAGTCGTCAATTATGACTAAGCAATATTGACTTTTATTGAGTGACTTGGCTCCATGTGAATCGAATAGATCCATATGTAGGAGCTCAAGTACACTTGAGGTTCGTTCTTGGTTAGTTAACTTGTGTTGTGTCCTAGGTTGTTTTCCTTGTTGACAAGCATTACAGACTTTATTAACCAAATTGTTGAGGTTGGGTAAGCCTCTGACTAAGCCACTCTGACTCATCTTGTGGACGAGTCTTGGGTGCGAGTGACCGAGTCGTCGGTGCCACAACCATGATTCCTCTTCCATTGTCATAAGACATTTGGCTGAGGAATTTATTAAGTTAATTGTATAAATGTTATTTGTCCTAGTTCCTTTGAGTATTGTTTTAGCTGTTTTATTTGTTTTAATTACACATTCATTTTCTAAAAATACGACCTTATAGTTATTTGCACATAATTGGCTTACGCTAAGCAGGTTATATTCAAAAATCTCTACAAGTAATACATTTTTAATAACAAAATTCGAGTTAAACTCGATATCACCTGATCTGATGATTTTGAGCTTGCCGTTATTCCCAAAGGCTACCGATCCTTGTCGTTTGAATTGAAGCTTTATGAATTTGAGTTGATCCCCGGTCATGTGTCGGGAGAAACCGCTGTCCAACATCCATTGATCCTACATACAAGGTGGTTGGATTGGATGTTAGATTTTTTTAAAAAAAATTGGTTGTAAGTTGTTAAACCTAGGTCATCTCACCTGTGTCTATATGATCAAGCATGTTATACTTATGTGTTTTTTGTGAGATGATTTCCAATTAAGTTGATTAAGTGTATTTAGGTTCAAGTAATTTTATGTTAGATTTGGATTTGACCCTAGGCTTGTCAAGTTTACCTTTTCAAGATCATGGCTTCCAGGTCGTGGCAAGGCACAGGGGCCTTCTTTTATCGGATCATCGACCACTTCCTTAGACAAAGCCATGTTCAAAAAAATGATGACTTGACTCACCTAAGATTATTTCCTAGTCTAACTGGTTATTTTTGAAAAGAGGCTCCCCGAGGCTCAATCTTTTCGAAGAATTTTAGTTGGTTATGTTTTTGAAAAGAGGCTCCCCGAGGCTCAATCTTTTCGAAGTTGATTATGTTCATATTCTAAGTGAGTTCACAAGTTTTAAAGTACAAACTTTCTAAGTTAAAGCATGCAATTTCTAAGTTAAAGCACAAACATTCTAAGTTAAAACATGCAATTTCTAAGTTAAAGTACAAACATGTTTTGTACTGGCTCCCCCTAGACCGTTGAATCGGTTCGGTCTATCCACATAGTGGATTTGGTCGTTGGGAATCCAGTACGGGTTGGATCCTAGAGTTGAAATCAAAAGGTTCTTAGGGACCCATGCTTGGACATGTTTCCTATGTTGACTTACAATCGACATATACAACCTATTAGTCGTGTTTGAGTTAAATCCTCGTCCAGCCTTGTTGTACACGGCCCTTTGAGATCCAACTAGGAGGTCAAGTCCTTTGGATCCCGAAGTGAACCTTTCCAACGTGTTCCTAAGATCTTTGACTTGACTTTTCAAGAGAGAGTTCTCAACTTCGAGCTTTTCAACTCGAGTTGAGTCCTTCTCTTGAACTCGACTAGTCGAAGAGGTTAGGGAGACCTCGTGTTTGAGGAGTTTAACCTCCTCAACAAGGGTCTCGACCTTGGACTCGGACTTAGCTAACTTCCTAGACAAAAACCTAACCGTATTATGTAAAGTATTAAATAAAGTTCGACTTACTTTAAGGGTATCTTTTGAACCGGATGCATATCCGTGGCTTGACTTGAAGGTAGCTTCGTAGTCTGAGTCATCCTCAGGTTCTGACTCAAGTTCAGGCTCGGTCTCCATGTCCGACTCAATTGATTTCGCCATAAAGATGTGGTCTTCGTCTTCTTCCGATGACGCTTCTTCCCATGTCGCGTTGAGGGCCTTCTTGTGCTTAGGTGCTTGGTGGTTCAGCTTGGGGCACTCGGACTTGATATGTCCAAACCTGTTACACTCATAACACCTAATATTAGAACATTTAGGCTTACCTTGGTTGAGTTGAGTCGTGGTTCGCTTTCGTCCCTTGTCTATCCTTCGAGCTAGGTTCATTAGTTCGGCAGTCAACTCTGGGTCAACTTCTTCTTCAGACTCGTCTTCCTCCTCGGTTGGTGGTGGCTTGCTTGCGATTTTCTTCTTCTTTGATCCTGCAAACAAGGCTATACCCCTCTCGGGTTCCGAGTTAGACTGCTCATGTAATTCAAAATCGGAAAAGAGTTCATCTAACCTAATTTTAGAAAGATCCTTGGAGACCTTGTAGGCATCGACCATGGATGCCCACAAGGTAGTCATCGGAAACGAGTTTAGAACATACCTTATAAGGTCACGGTTTTCGACCTTTTGCCCGATTGCGTGTAGGTTGTTGACTATGTCCTGGACTCGGGCGTGAAGTTGGGTCGCGGACTCGTGTTCCTGCATTTTTAGGTTATATAGTTTATTGAAAAGAAGATCACGCTTACATACCTTGGCTTCATTGGTCCCTTCGTGTAGCTCCACTAGTTTCGTCCAAAGATCTTTTGCGCTTATGAAGGGGCCGACGCGATTTAGCTCCTCCTTGGATAGGCCGCATTGGAGGATTTGTGTTGCTTTGGCGTCGGCTTCGACTTGTCATTTTGTCGCAATGGTCCATTGATCATAATCCAAGGAGTCACCCACTTCATTAGTCGGAAGTGTGAAACCCGTTTGGATTATGATCCACATCTCGATTTGGGTTTTGAGAAAGCATTCCATCCGACCCTTCCAATAACGGAAGTCATCTCCGTTGTAAAACGGAGGTCGGACGGTGCAAAAACCCTCGAGATGGGCCATTAGAACAAAAGACACAAATAGATGGAGACGAAGAAACTAACAATGACAAAAACACGAAAACAAGTACCAAGACTCGCGTCTTGGATTAGTAGTGCGGGAGAAAAACTTAACAAGGCGAAATAAATAAAAAAAACAGAATTAAAAGAAAAAAAATCTATAAAAAGGCTAGATTGGTGGTTTCACCAAATCTTAGCAACCCCCGGCTCTGATACCAATTGTTGGATCGATGCGGTTCGCTAGAGGGGGGGGTGAATAGCGAAAAAAAAACTTTTTCGTAATCATTCGTTAAGGTACGAGTAAAATGTAGCGGAAAGATAACAATAAATAAATAAAAACACGAGGGTTTTTACTTGGTTCGTAGCCTACGACTACTACTCCAAGGCCCTAGTGGTCCTTGACCACGCACGGAGGGCAAAATGCTAACCAAACTCCTCCTCGTTGGAGATAGGAGTTAAACGAATACAAAACTCGATAAAGACTCAAGGTAGAGGGACACTCCCCCTCTCCTTGATATGATTTAAAGCTTTACTAAAAGAAATAAACTAAAATACAATTTAGAACTTTTGTTACCGACGACTTTAAAGGTTGGAGGTTGAAGCTCTAGTCGTCGTCTCGGCAGCGCTTCGTCGTAGGGATGTCGGAGAGTCGGAGCGTATCGGAAGCACTTGGAAGCTTTTGAATTGATGAAAAACCCTAGGTTTGGCCCTCCTTTTATAGCCTTTGAGCCCCTCATCGAATGGGTCTTTAGCCAATCACAAATGGGAACAAAACCCCTTGAAAAATTACCCGACCGATGGCAAGATGATTGGCCATACCGATTCTAGCTGATCGATGTTGACGGCAATGAGTCCTCCAAGATGGCAGTCGACTGATGCTAGCTGCAAGGCAAGGTTAGCTCAACAAAAACATAATTTCGATGGTCGTCGACCATCCGATCTCGACCTAGACCATCTATAAGAAGTCTTTGGTTGGATCTACGCTTAAGATCATCGCCGTAAAGAGGATACGACCTTACTTACGCTCGCACACACGAGCTTACCTCAGTACTTACGTGTTGCTTTTGCTTCCGGCCTTCCACTAAATTCCTTCGGCTCCCTCCGAAGTCTCTTGAGTGTCGCCCGACCACCGCGGCTTTCTCCGGGTGTCGCTAGCCTTCAGCTCCAGCTTTGAGACTTTTCTGCACACTTGATTTAGCTCATGAGATAACAATATATGCTTAACTTTGTATCGTTTGCTATAATCAAAACTTAGGTTCGACTTAGGTGCCTACTGCACCAACAGAAGATGGGCGCCGGCTACACCTTAGGAAGAGAAAGAAACAAACCCTAATCCTTCCAAAGAGTTGCCGCCCAAGCCTAATTCTAAACCTCATCCGCCCAAGCCAAAACCCTAATCTCCCAAAGATGTTACACGCCCAAGCCCTTAGCCCTTTTTTTATAGAGCTAGGCTTAAGCCTTCTTTCAATCTCCACCGTCGGATCTAGAGATTTAATCTTCACCGTCAGATCTAGAGATTTAATCTCCACCGTCGGATCTAGAGATTTAACCTCCACCGTGAGATCTAGACTTCCATTTTCCACCGTTGGATTTAGGCTTCATGAGGGTTTTAATAGGGTATAATAGGGACCATGAGGAGGAGTTGGATCTTGGCCTCCCAATGGATCTAGCCCACATAAAGTCTTATCCATTAATGATAATCCATTCCACTAGAGGATTATCATTGATCTATCTCACCAACCCCCATAAATAAATATGGGCTCTATATATTAATTGTACAAATATCTCTCCGTGTTTAAGATCTCGAATGTCCATCAATTAATTAATTTACTAACAATTAATTAACCAACATCTAAGTCCATGAGTAGTACCACTCAACCTTATCATCATACCGGACCAAGTCCACCTGTAGGGTTTACATGATGAACCTTATGAGCTCCTCAAGGGGACATCATCATCCTAATATATAGGACACGATTTCTTCATATAATCAATAGCACACCATGTAAATAATATCATTTCCCAACTTACCGAGCCTATCGATTTACTCTATAAATCTTGCCCATTGGTAAATCGAAGAAATAATACTAAGTACATGTGCTCGTTATTATATCGAGATTAAAAGCATGTACACCATAATATCCAAGGTCCGATTCAATTATGTAGTAAGCAATAAATTAAATCACCTCTAAGTCAGTCCTGCTCAATACACACAAAGTGTACTAGTGTAATTCTATGGTCAAGACAAAACAATACCAAATTACAATACAACATACCAATGGTTTGTCAAAAACCATCTCGGTTGTGAGCCTTTACTTATACTCTACAATGAACTGATAACATGATCTCCTGTATGACACTACACACCATGTTATCTATTGGTGCGATCGGCCCAGGTTGACTCGAGTTTGACTCGAGGAGTACTTTGATAGTATTTTGATGATAGACAAAACTCATGACATGGGATTCTCATGGGAAAGTCCAACATGGAGTTGGCATGGAAAATCCAAGCATGGAGCTTGGTGTGGGAAAGTCCAACATGGAGTTGGCATGGAAAATCCAAGCATGGAGCTTGGTGTGGGAAAGTCCAACATGAAGTTGGCATGGAAAATCCAAGCATGGGGCTTGGTGTGGGAAAATCCAAAGAATTGTGAAGTCATGCGCTTGGTGCTTGGTGAGAAATGCATTGCAAAGTCGTGCGCTTGGTGCATGTGGGAAGTCTTTAGGACTTGGCAAGTTCACTAGGCTCGGGGTCCTTGAGTCGGTGAAGGATGACTTTGCGAAGTCGTGTGCTTGGTGCATCTGAGGGACCGCCGGACGAGGAGCGAATGGAGTGAGACCAAAGGGAAGCATACTTTGAGGGCAAGAGACGCGAAGGATGGCATTGCGAAGCCATGTGCTTGGCGCATCCGAGGGACGTAGGCCGAGGGAAGAGAGCTTTGGTGGGGAACTCCATGAGGGATAAGGTGGACTTGGCCAAGTGGCTAAGACTGAGTGTCGGAGGCTCAAACTTGATGTTTGAGGGTTTACCCGATGGTCGGATGCTCAAACAACTTGGTCTTTGAGGTTTTGCCCGACAGCAGTCGACTGACATAGGTGTTGGTTCGACTGATCCAAGTGGACTAGAGTTCGACTGGTGTTAGACTATAGCTTTGTGCCTGGCAGTCAACTGCCATGGATTGGTAGTCGACTAATGTCGATAGTAGTCGACTGCCGAGGAATGGCATTCGACTGATGGGAATGTCGTGAGCACAGAACGCTCCGTAGCTTACTGGACAGTCAACTACTAGGTCACCAGTCGACTGCCATGGACTGGCAGTTGACTGGTAGGTGATCCGTTGGAACTTATCCAACATGGATCTGGCCATTGTTGTTAGGGCAATCTCTTGTAGTAATATGGTTTTGATGGTGTGGCAAAGGGTTTAAGTTAGTGTGTTATGTTGATTTGATATGTGCGTTGAAGTCGTACAGGACTTAGTAATTCGCACATGGAGCCGTGGCGAGTTTCACATCTCATAACTCATGCCTTGAGTCGGTGAAGGATAGCTTTGCGGAAGCCATGCGCTTGGAGCATCCGAGGGACTGCCAAGAGTTCTGTTGGACTACAACAGTTGGGATCTGACATGTTCGGAGGCCGTTGTAGTGACGGCAGTCGACTGCCAAGGGCAGCAATCGACTGGTGGCGGCCAACGGGAAGAAATCAGCCCTTTCTATAAAAAGAGAGGGTGTGATCCTTTGAGAGGCTAATGCTTATGCTCTAAGTGATCTTCCTAGTGCCCCACAAGCTCTAAACTCTTCTTACTTGTTTTTACTCCATTATTATTGTAAGAAGAGTGATCTTGATTGTAAAGGTTACCTCCACCTAGCTTGGTGCAAAGGAGAGACCAATAGTGATTGGCTTTGGAGGAGTGATTCACCTCGGACGAATCGGGATCGTGGATTAGCGGCGTAGCCGTGAACCACGTTACATTCTTTGTTAGCGTTTGTATTTTCATTTATTGCTTTGTCTTTATTGTTTATGCTTCCGCTTGCGCTAACGATTGTGTAGACGAGAAAACGAACGAGAGAATTCCGACATCCATCGGAAGAGGGTTATTCACCCCCCTCTAGCCGGCCGTATCGATCTCCTACAAGTGGTATCAGAGCCGAGGAAAGCTTGTCGAGGACTAACCGCCACCACAAGCAACTTTCAAAATGGCCGACTCCAACATCCATCCTCCGAAGTTTGACGGAGAATTCTCTTGGTGGAAAAAGAGAATGGAGGTATTCTTCGAGACCGATTTTGATATTATGCTTATAATGGAAAATGGTTTCGAGTTGCCTAGGGATGAAAGGGGTGAACCAATTGAAAAATCACGTTGGACTAAGAAGTAAAGAGAGGAACACCTTGCAAACTCAAAGGCAAAATATCATCTTCTCAATGTGCTCCCTCAACAAGAGATCAATCGGATCGGAGAATGTGCTAGCGCCAAAGAGATGTGGGAAAAGCTTGTAGAACTCCATGAAGGCACATCCGAAGCCAAGCTAGCTAGGAGAGACCTCTTCCGCTCCCAACTCTCAAACATCAAATTAGAAAAGGGAGAAAAGGTAACTTCCCTACATTCTAGATTTAAAGAAATATTAATTGGGCTAACAAGTGTAGGAGAAAAGCTCTCCAACCGGGATATGGTAATGAAGGCCATAGATTCCTTTCCCCGGTCCTCAAGATGGAGCTCCATGGTGGACTCATTTTACATCTCCAAGAACTTGGAAGTAAGTACCTTGGAGGAATTTTTCTCAATGATGGATCTCCACGAAACTAGGCTTGAAGGAATACAAGAAGAGCCTAGAATTCAACCCTCAAGAGGAGTAGCTTTGATAGCGAACAAGGGGAAGAAGAAGATGGAAATCTCCTCCTCCGATGATGAAGCGTCTTCCTCCTCCTCCATGGATAGCACCGAAGAAGCCTATATGGTAAGGAAGGTAAGACGTGCATTTAAGAATTTTAGATTTGATAAATCTCATGATAGGAATAGAAGACCAAGGGGGAAGGTCATATGCTACAATTGCCAAGGAGAGGGGCACATAAAGGACAATTGTCCTCTCTTAAACAAGAGCAAGGAAGAGAGGAAAAAGAAAGAAGAAAAGAAGAAGAAAAAGGGGAGCAAGAAAAAGAAGGAAGAGGAGAAGAAGACAAAAGAAAAGGGGAAGACCAAAGCTCTAAAGGCAAGGACTTGGGATGACCCATCCTCATCCTCCTCATCATCATCGGATGAGGAGAATGCCTTTGTCACCAATTTGGCCTTGATGGCCTTTGATGACTTGGATTGCTCATCATCCAAAAATGAAGGATCAAGCTCAAGTGGGGAGAGCTCAAATGAAGGGGGAGCTTCTACATCCTCATCATCCGAAGAAGAAGAGGATATGGAAACTATGGTAACGAAAGCCTCTCCTAAGAAAATTGTTTCCATAATTTCTTGTTTAACTAAGGACTTATTTGGAATGAAAAAGAAAAATAAAAGCATGCTTGTTCAAATTAAGGATTTAGAGCATAAGCTAGAAAATGCATGCTTAAATGAAAATAATTCTTCTTGCCATGATGAAGCATGCTCACATGATAACTATATGCCATTTAATATTAGTGATGCATGCATGGATGAAAATAGGGCATTAAGGGAAAAGGTAGATTATTTAACAAAAGCCCTAGAAAAATTTACAATTGGCTCCAATACATTGAACATGATTATAGGGAGCCAAAGAGCTAGTTTCAATAAAAAAGGCCTAGGTTATAAGGAAAAGAAAAATGAAAAGGTCTACAAATGCCTAATTGCTAGGGGACAAGATAAGAAGAAAGTAATAGCTAGGAAATGGATCCCCAAGGAATACTTAGTGAACCCAATAGGAAAGAACTTATTTTTGGTTCCAAAATCCATTCTTAAGGGTTAGGATAACTCTAGGGTAGTCAACCATATGCATTTGACCTATATCATATCTTGGTTGACTTAGGATGGCGGGACAACATTTTTAAATAGTGTTGGGTGATGATAACGTGCCCATAAATAGATAATAATGCTTAAATCATGATGATTAATGTAATTTCTATGTATGTTAGCAATCATGATTTATGCTATTGATATTTGGCACATAATCATGGGAAATAGGGTTGAATCATGCTTTAGGTGATACTTTGTTTATTATCATCATATAATACCTAATGCATGACTATTATTTGATGAATACATGAGTTTCATGATCATAATGTAGAATTCATTCATATATGCCTTTATGATCATGAGGATTATTAGGTTGATACTTAACCTTGATAGAATTGCATGAATATATTGGTTAAGTATACACAAATACCCCCTAGGATGCATCTCACACTCACCATAGGCTACCTTGATTGAAAACTTAGCATGAGTGAGATGTTAGGATGATACAAATGTCCACTAATGCCTATGGCATTTAGATGGTCATTTAAAGTATCAAAATAGCAATAATAGACCAATCATGGGGAAGGCTTATGTTTAATTCATAGACATATTGCCCAAAGATCATGGTTGGATATTTCATATGTTTTCAAAACAATTTCTTACTTTAAAATACATGTATTCATGTTTGGAAACAATTGGATGTAAGACTAGGTGTTAAAATGGATACTCTTATGATAAAAAACCTAGTAGTTTTTAAAGCTTCTGGATTTTTGGCAAATACGCGGAAATATAATGATTTTCATGAAAACATATTTTTCACTGATAGATATACTTAAATGAAATGTGTTCCCCAAATTTCATGATTTTCAAATTTTCTAGAATTTTTAATGCATTTCTGAAATTCACTGTAAATCGAAATCCCGAATCTTGGTGCTACGATCGTAGTCCAACCAATGATCGATGATGACCTGAATATCAGACCAGTAAAGGCTGAATTCCGATTTTAAATCAACTTGTGGTATTTTCTTTCTATTAGACCTGATGTCACGTGCTTTTAACTTAGTGATAATCTTTTTGATGGTGTCAAAGGGGGAGAAATGACTATGTTTAAGTTAATTATGATAGGGGGAGAAATTAAGGGGGAGTTTCATGGATTAAGGGGGAGTTGCATGTTGCTATATCATGTTTATGTTTACATGCTTTCTTTCTTTTAAAATTTATATCAAATGTTTTTACCTAACTTAAACGGATTGTCACACATCAAATAGGGAGAGATTGTTAGGGCAATCTCTTGCCGTAATATGGTTTTGATGTTGTGGCAAAGGGTTTAAGTTAGTGTGTTATGTTGATTTGATATGTGCATTGAAGTCGTGCAGGACTTAGTAATTCGCACATGGAGCCGTGGCGAGTTTCACATCTCATGACTCGTGCCTTGAGTCGGTGAAGGTTAGCTTTGTGGAAGCCGTGCGCTTGGAGCATCCGAGGGACCGCCGGACGAGAAGCTTGAAGTGAAGCCGGAGGAAGTAGACTTCGAGGCAAGAGACGCGAAGGAGCATTGCAGAGCCGTGCGCCTGATGCTGCGGAGGGACGTGGCCGAGAACGAAGAGAACTTCGAAGGCGAGGGACTCCGAGAGATGAGAGTGAGCGATTGTAACCCGGGGAGGGGTAGCTCTTAGGTGAAACTTGGCCATTTGGCCAAGTGTCAGATGGGTTTTCCCGACACCAGTCAACTACCATGTCATGGCAGTCGACTGCTCTGAGTCGAGTGAGTTTGACTGGTATCCGACTGATGGGTTTATGCCCAGAAGTCGACTGCCAGAGGATATCGCGGGCACAAAACCGCTCGTAGCCGAATGGGTGGCGATGACGATGTGAATGATTGGTGAGGTCCATCAATGATCGCTAAGAGTTCAATTGGACTACAATGGTCGGGATCCGACGTGTTCGGAGGCCGTTGTAGTGACGGCAGTTGACTGCCAAGGGCAACAGTCGACTGGTGGCAGCCAACGGGAAGAAATCAACCCTCTCTATAAAAAGAGAGGGTGTGAGCCTTTGAGAGGCTAATGCTTATGCTCTAAGTGATCTTCCTAGTGCGCCACAAGCTCTAAACTCTTCTTACTTTTTTTTACTCCATTATTATTGTAAGAAGAGTGATCTTGATTGTAAAGGTTACCTCCACCTAGCTTGGTGCAAAGGAGAGACCAATAGTGATTGGCTTTGGAGGAGTGATTCACCTCGGACGAATCGGGATTGTGAATTAGCAGCGTAGCCGTGAACCATGTTACATTCTTTGTTAGCATTTGTATTTTCATTTATTGCTTTGTCTTTATTGTTTATGCTTCCGCTTGCGTTAACGATTGTGTAGACGAGCAAACGAATGAGAGAATTCCGACATCCATCGGAAGAGGGCTATTCACCCACCTCTAGCCGGCCGTATCGATCTCCTACAAGTGGTATCAGAGCCGAGGAAAGCTTGTCGAGGACTAACCGCCACCACAAGCAACTTTCAAAATGGCCGGCTCCAACATCCATCCTCAGAAGTTTGACGGCGAATTCTCTTGGTGGAAAAAGAGAATGGAGGTATTCTTCGAGACCGATTTTGATATTATGCTTATAATGGAAAATGGTTTCGAGTTGCCTAGGGATGAAAGGGGTGAACCAATTGAAAAATCACGTTGGACTAAGAAGCAAAGAGAGGAACACCTTGCAAACTCAAAGGCAAAACATCATCTTCTCAATGTGCTCCCTCAACAAGAGATCAACCGGATCGGAGAATGTGCCAGCGCCAAAGAGATGTGGGAAAAGCTTGTAGAACTCCATGAAGGCACATCCGAAGCCAAGCTAGCTAGGAGAGACCTCTTCCGCTCCCAACTCTCAAACATCAAATTAGAAAAGGGAGAAAAGGTAACTTCCCTACATTCTAGATTTAAAGAAATATTAATTGGGCTAACAAGTGTAGGAGAAAAGCTCTCCAACCGGGATATGGTAATGAAGGCCATAGATTCTTTTCCCCGGTCCTCAAGATGGAGCTCCATGGTGGACTCGTTTTACATCTCCAAGAACTTGGAAGTAAGTACCTTGGAGGAATTTTTCTCAATGATGGATCTCCACGAAACTAGGCTTGAAGGAATACAAGAAGAGCCTAGAATTCAACCCTCAAGAGGAGTAGCTTTGATAGCGAACAACGGGAAGAAGAAGATGGAAATCCCCTCCTCCGATGATGAAGCGTCTTCCTCCTCCTCCATTGATAGCACCGAAGAAGCCTATATGGTAAGGAAGGTAAGACGTGCATTTAAGAATTTTAGATTTGATAAATCTCATGATAGGAATAGAAGACCAAGGGGGAAGGTCATATGCTACAATTGCCAAGGAGAGGGGTACATAAGGGACAATTGTCCTCTCTTAAACAAGAGCAAGGAAGAGAGGAAAAAGAAAGAAGAAAAGAAGAAGAAAAAGGGGAGCAAGAAAAAGAAGGAAGAGGAGAAGAAGACAAAAGAAAAGGGGAAGACCAAAGCTCTAAAGGCAAGGACTTGGGATGACCCATCCTCATCCTCCTCATCATCATCGGATGAGGAGAATGCCTTTGTCACCAATTTGGCCTTGATGGCCTTTGATGACTTGGATTGCTCATCATCCGAAAATGAAGGATCAAGCTCAAGTGGGGAGAGCTCAAATGAAGGGGGAGCTTCTACATCCTCATCATCCGAAGAAGAAGAGGATATGGAAACTATGGTAACGAAAGCCTCTCCTAAGAAAATTGTTTCCATAATTTCTAGTTTAACTAAGGACTTATTTGGAATGAAAAAGAAAAATAAAATCATGCTTGTTCAAATTAAGGATTTAGAGCATAAGCTAGAAAATGCATGCTTAAATGAAAATAATTCTTCTTGCCATGATGAAGCATGCTCACATGATAACTATATGCCATTTAATATTAGTGATGCATGCATGGATGAAAATAGGGCATTAAGGGAAAAGGTAGATTATTTAACAAAAGCCCTAGAAAAATTTACAATTGGCTCCAACACATTGAACATGATTATAGGGAGCCAAAGAGCTAGTTTCAATAAAAAAGGCCTAGGTTATAAGGAAAAGAAAAATGAAAAGGCCTACAAATGCCTAATTGCTAGGGGACAAGATAAGAAGAAAGTAATAGCTAGGAAATGGATCCCCAAGGAATACTTAGTGAACCCAATAGGAAAGAACTTATTTTGGGTTCCAAAATCCATTCTTAAGGGTTAGGATAACTCTAGGGTAGTCAACCATATGCAATTGACCTATATCATATCTTGGTTGACTTAGGATGGCGGGACAACATTTTTAAATAGTGTTGGGTGATGATAACGTGCCCATAAATAGATAATAATGCTTAAATCATGATGATTAATGTAATTTCTATGTATCTTAGCAATCATGATTTATGCTATTGATATTTGGCACATAATCATGGGAAATCGGGTTGAATCATGCTTTAGGTGATACTTTGTTTATTATCATCATATAATACCTAATGCATGACTATTATTTGATGAATACATGAGTTTCATGATCATAATGTAGAATTCATTCATATATGCCTTTATGATCATGAGGATTATTAGGTTGATACTTAACCTTGATAGAATTGCATGAATATATTGGTTAAGTATACACAAATACCCCCTAGGATGCATCTCACACTCACCATAGGCTACCTTGATTGAAAACTTAGCATGAGTGAGATGTTAGGATGATACAAATGTCCACTAATGCCTATGGCATTTAGATGGTCATTTAAAGTATCAAAATAGCAATAATAGACCAATCATGGGGAAGACTTATGTTTAATTCATAGACATATTGCCCAAAGATCATGGTTGGATATTTCATATGTTTTCAAAACAATTTCTTACTTTAAAATATATGTATTCATGTTTGGAAACAATTGGATGCAAGACTAGGTGTTAAAATGGATACTCTTATGATAAAAAACCTAGTAGTTTTTAAAGCTTTTGGATTTTTGGCAAATACGCGTAAATATAATGATTTTTCATGAAAACATATTTTTCACTGATAGATATACTTAAAAGAAATGTGTTCCCCAAATTTCATGATTTTCAAATTTTCTAGAATTTTTAATGCATTTCTGAAATTCACCCCAGAAATCAGAAATCCCGAATACAACGTGCCAGTCGACTGGTAGTCTGAACCAGTCGACTGATGACCTGAATATCAGACCAGTAAAGGCTGAATTCCGATTTTAAATCAACTTGTGGTATTTTATTTCTATTAGACTTGATGTCACGTGCTTTTAACTTAGTGATAATCTTTTTGATGGTGTCAAAGGGGGAGAAATGACTATGTTTAAGTTAATTATGATAGGGGGAGAAATTAAGGGGGAGTTTCATGGATTAAGGGGGAGTTGCATGTTGCTATATCATGTTTATGTTTACATGCTTTCTTTCTTTTAAAATTTATATCAAATGTTTTTACCTAACTTAAACGGATTGTCACACATCAAATAGGGAGAGATTGTTAGGGCAATCTCTTGCCGTAATATGGTTTTGATGTTGTGGCAAAGGGTTTAAGTTAGTGTGTTATGTTGATTTGATATGTGCGTTGAAGTCGTGCAGGACTTAGTAATTCGCACATGGTGTCGTGGCGAGTTTCACATCTCATGACTCGTGCCTTGAGTCGGTGAAGGTTAGCTTTGTGGAAGCCGTGCGCTTGGAGCATCCGAGGGACCGCCGGACGAGAAGCTTGGAGTGAAGCCGGAGGAAGTAGACTTCGAGGCAAGAGACGCGAAGGAGAATTGCAGAGCCGTGCGCCTGATGCTGCGGAGGGACGTGGCCGAGAACGAAGAGAACTTCGAAGGCGAGGGACTCCGAGAGATGAGAGTGAGCGATTGTAACCCGGGGAGGGGTAGCTCTTAGGTGAAACTTGGCCATTTGGCCAAGTGTCAGATGGGTTTTCCCGACACCAGTCGACTGCCATGTCATGGCAGTCGACTGCTCTGAGTCGAGTGAGTTCGACTGGTATCCGACTGATGGGTTTATGCCCAGAAGTCGACTGCCAGAGGATATCGCGGGCACAGAACCGCTCGTAGCCGACTGGGCAGTCGACTACGAATGTAGCAGTCGACTGGTGAGGTCCAGCAGTCGACTGCCAAGAGTTCAATTGGACTACAATGGTCGGGATCCGACGTGTTCGGAGGCCGTTGTAGTGACGGCAGTTGACTGCCAAGGGCAACAGTCGACTGGTGGCAGCCAACGGGAAGAAATCAACCCTCTCTATAAAAAGAGAGGGTGTGAGCCTTTGAGAGGCTAATGCTTATGCTCTAAGTGATCTTCCTAGTGCCCCACAAGCTCTAAACTCTTCTTACTTATTTTTACTCCATTATTATTTTAAGAAGAGTGATCTTGATTGTAAAGGTTACCTCCACCTAGCTTGGTGCAAAAGAGAGACAAATAGTGATTGGCTTTGGAGGAGTGATTCACCTCGGACGAATCGGGATCGTGAATTAGCAGCGTAGCCGTGAACCACGTTACATTCTTTGTTAGCATTTGTATTTTCATTTATTGCTTTGTCTTTATTGTTTATGCTTCCGCTTGCGTTAACGATTGTGTAGACGAGCAAACGAACGAGAGAATTCCGACATCCATCGGAAGAGGGCTATTCACCCCCCTCTAGCCGGCCGTATCGATCTCCTACAAGTGGTATCAGAGCCGAGGAAAGCTTGTCGAGGACTAACCGCCACCACAAGCAACTTACAAAATGGTCGGCTCCAACATCCATCCTCAGAAGTTTGACGGCGAATTCTCTTGGTGGAAAAAGAGAATGGAGGTATTCTTCGAGATCGATTTTGATATTATGCTTATAATGGAAAATGGTTTCGAGTTGCCTAGGGATGAAAGGGGTGAACCAATTGAAAAGTCACGTTGGACTAAGAAGCAAAGAGAGGAACACCTTGCAAACTCAAAGGAAAAACATCATCTTCTCAATGTGCTCCCTCAACAAGAGATCAACCGGATCGAAGAATGTGCTAGCGCCAAAGAGATGTGGGAAAAGCTTGTAGAACTCCATGAAGGCACATGCAAGGCCAAGCTAGCTAGGAGAGACCTCCTCCGCTCCCAACTCTCAAACATCAAATTAGAAAAGGGAGAAAAGGTAACTTCCCTACATTCTAGATTTAAAGAAATATTAATTGAGCTAACAAGTGTAGGAGAAAAGCTCTCCAACCAGGATATGGTAATTAAGGCCATAGATTCCTTTCCCCGGTCCTCAAGATGGAGCTCCATGGTGGACTCGTTTTACATCTCCAAGAACTTGGAAGTAAGTACCTTGGAGGAATTTTTCTCAATGATGGAGCTCCACGAAACTAGGCTTGAAGGAATACAAGAAGAGCCTAGAATTCAACCCTCAAGAGGAGTAGCTTTGATAGCGAACAAGGGGAAGAAGAAGATGGAAATCCCCTCCTCCTCCGATGACGAAGCGTCTTCCTCCTCCTCCATGGATAGCACCGAAGAAGCCTATATGGTAAGGAAGGTAAGACGTGCATTTAAGAATTTTAGATTTGATAAATCTCATGATAGGAATAGAAGACCAAGGGGGAAGGTCATATGCTACAATTGCCAAGGAGAGGGGCACATAAGGGACAATTGTCCTCTCTTAAACAAGAGCAAGGAAGAGAGGAAAAAGAAAGAAGAAAAGAAGAAGAAAAAGGGGAGAAAGAAAAAGAAGGAAGAGGAGAAGAAGACAAAAGAAAAGGGGAAGACCAAAGCTCTAAAGGCAAGGACTTGGGATGATCCATACTCATCCTCCTCATCATCATCGGATGAGGAGAATGCCTTTGTCACCAATTTGGCCTTGATGGCCTTTGATGACTTGGATTGCTCATCATCTGAAAATGAAGGATCAAGCTCAAGTGGGGAGAGCTCAAATGAAGGGGGAGCTTCTACATCCTCATCATCCGAAGAAGAAGAGGATATGGAAACTATGGTAACGAAAGCCTCTCCTAAGAAAATAGTTTCCATAATTTCTAGTTTAACTAAGGACTTATTTGGAATGAAAAAGAAAAATAAAAGCATGCTTGTTCAAATTAAGGATTTAGTGCATAAGCTAGAAAATGCATGCTTAAATGAAAATAATTCTTCTTTCCATGATGAAGCATGCTCACATGATAACTATATGCCATTTAATATTAGTGATGCATGCATGGATGAAAATAGGGCATTAAGGGAAAAGGTAGATTATTTAACAAAAGCCCTAGAAAAATTTACAATTGGCTCCAACACATTGAACATGATTATAGGGAGGATCCCCAAGGAATACTTAGTGAACCCAATCGGAAAGAACTTATTTTGGGTTCCAAAATCCATTCTTAAGGGTTAGGATAACTCTAGGGTAGTCAACCATATGCAATTGACCTATATCATATCTTGGTTGACTTAGGATGGCGGGACAACATTTTTAAATAGTGTCGGGTGATGATAACGTGCCCATAAATAGATAATAATTCTTAAATCATGATGATTAATGTAATTGCTATGTATGTTTGCAATCATGATTTATGCTATTGATATTTGGCACATAATCATGGGAAATAGGGTTGAATCATGCTTTAGGTGATACTTTATTTATTATCATCATATAATATCTAATACATGACTATTATTTGATGAATACATGAGTTTCATGATCATAATGTAGAATTCATTCATATATGCCTTTATGATCATGAGGATTATTAGGTTGATACTTAACCTTGATAGAATTGCATGAATATATTGGTTAAGTATACACAAATACCCTCTAGGATGCATCTCACACTCACCATAGGCTACCTTGATTGAAAACTTAGCATGAGTGAGATGTTAGGATGATACAAATGTCCACTAATGCCTATGGCATTTAGATGATCATTTAAAGTATCGAAATAGCAATAATAGACCAATCATGGGGAAGGCTTATGTTTAATTCATAGACATATTGCCCAAAGATCATGGTTGGATATTTCATATGTTTTCAAAACAATTTCTTACTTTAAAATACATGTATTCATGTTTTGAAACAATTGGATGCAAGACTAGGTGTTAAAATGGATACTCTTATGATCAAAAACCTAGTAGTTTTTAAAGCTTTTGGATTTTTGGCAAATACGTAGAAATATAATGATTTTTCCTGAAAACATATTTTCCACTGATAGATATACTTAAAAGAAATGTGTTCCCCAAATTTCATGATTTTTCAAATTTTCTAGATTTTTTAATGCATTTCTGAAATTCACCGCAGAAATCAGAAATCCCGAATACAGCGTGCCAGTCGACTGGTAGTCTGAACTAGTCGACTGATGACCTGAATATCAGACCAGTAAAGGATGAATTCTGATTTTAAATCAACTTGTGGTATTTTCTTTCTATTAGACTTGATGTCATGTGCTTTTAACTTAGTGATAATCTTTTTGATGGTGTCAAAGGGGGAGAAATGACTATGTTTAAGTTAATTATGACAGGGGGAGAAATTAAGGGGGAGTTTCATGGATTAAGGGGGAGTTGCATGTTGCTATATCATGTTTATGTTTACATGCTTTCTTTCTTTTAAAATTTATATCAAATGTTTTTACCTAACTTAAACAGATTGTCACACATCAAAAAGGGGGAGATTGTTAGGGCAATCTCTTACCGTAATATGGTTTTGATGGTGTGCCAAAGGGTTTAAGTTAGTGTGTTATGTTGATTTGATATGTGCGTTGAAGTCGTACAGGACTTAGTAATTCGCACATGGAGCCGTGGCGAGTTTCACATCTCATGACTCGTGCCTTGAGTCGGTGAAGGATAGCTTTGCGGAAGCCGTGCGCTTGGAGCATCCGAGGGACCGGCCGACGAGAAGCTTGGAGTGAAGCCGGAGGAAGTAGACTTCGAGGCAAGAGACGCGAAGGAGCATTGCAGAGCCGTGCGCCTGATGCTGCCGAGGGACGTGTGAACGAGCGAAGAACTTCAAGGCGAGGACTCGAGAGATGAGTGGCGATTGTAACCCGGGAGGGGTAGCTCTTAGGTGAAAACTTGGCCAAGTGTCCGGATGGGTTTTCAGACACCGGATCGACTACCATGTCATGGCGATCATTGCTCTGAGTCAGTGAGTTCATGGTATCCGATCGATAGGTTTATGCAGCGATCGCTGCCATGGAATATGATGAAGATCGCCAGAGGATATCGCGGGCACAGAACCGCTCGTAGCCGACTCGGTAGTCGACTACGAAGGCAGCAGTCGACTGGTGAGGTCCAGTAGTCGACTGCCAAGAGTTCCGTTGGACTACAACGGTTGGGATCTAACGTGTTCGAAGGTCGTTGTAGTGACGACAGTCGACTGCCAAGGCCAGCAATCGACTGGTGGTGGCTAACGGGAAGAAATCAGCCCTTTCTATAAAAAGAGAGGGTGTGATCCTTTGAGAGGCTAATGCTTATGCTCTAAGTGATCTTCCTAGTGACCCACAAGCTCTAAACTCTTCTTACTTGTTTTTACTCCATTATTATTGTAAGAAGAGTGATCTTGATTGTAAAGGTTACCTCCACCTAGCTTGGTGCAAAGGAGAGACCAATAGTGATTGGCTTTGGAGGAGTGATTCACCTCGGATGAATCGGGATCGTGGATTAGCGGCGTAGCCGTGAACCACATTACATTGTTTGTTAGCGTTTGTATTTTCATTTATTGCTTTGTCTTTATTGTTTATGCTTCCGCTTGCGCTAACGATTGTGTAGACGAGCAAACGAACGAAAGAATTTCGACATCCATCGGAAGAGGGCTATTCACCCCCCTCTAGCCGGCCGTATCGATCTCCTACAGTTGTGAGACAACAACTACAGGGGCAGTCGACTATTGGGTGCGAAAACAGCTTGATGCAGGTTATAAATGGAGCTCAAGTGGGAGGATTTTGCCTAGACTTTAAGGAAGCGATTAGAGGGGAATTGCTGCTGCATTCCAGTCCTTCAAGAGCCATCCAAAGCAAGCAACAAGAAAGGGTTCAAAGCAAAGAGTTGTAAAGCGTTCTTTACTTGTATTTCTTGTGTCTTTGTATTTCTTGTAGTATTACTGTTGTAATAGCTTGTACGGGGTTTCTCCACCTCCGATGTGTAGTCGAGAAGGAGTTAAGTTAGTGTCGTGCGCATAACTAGAGCTCGGAGAGCTCGCCTGTGGAGTAGGAACCATTCCGTTCCGAACCACGTATATCGTGTGTGTTTGCGTGTGATTGTATTTGTTGTTAGTATTCATATTTGTATTAGTATTCCGCTACGCTAATGACAATTGTAGACGAGCACGCAACGAGAACAATCGTATTCCACCGTACGACGAAAGAGGGCTATTCACCCCCCTCTAGCTGGCTAACACAACAACATCCATCGATCCCCTACAAGTGGTATCAGAGCGAAGTGTTGGATCGATTTGAGCGCTAGAGGGGGGGGGGTGAATAGCGATAAGAAAAAACTTTTCGTAATCGTTCGAATTGGCACGAGTAAACGCAGCGGAAAGATAGCAATAAATAAATAAAAACACGAGGGGTTTTTACTTGGTTCGTAGCCTACGGCTACTACTCCAAGGCCCTAATGGTCCTTGACCACGCACGGAGGGCAAATATTAAACGAACTCCTTCTCGATAGAGATAGGAGTTAAGCGAATACAAAAACTCAATAAAGATTCAAGGTAGAGGGACACTCCCCCTCTCCTTGATATGATTTAAAGCTTGAAAATAAAGACAACTTATACAAAATTAAAGATTATACCGACGACTTCAAGGATTGGAGGTTGAAGCTTTAGTCGTCGTCTCGGCAGCGCTTCGTCGTAGGGATGTCGGAGAGTCGGAGCGTATCGGAAGCACTTGGAAGCTTTTGAATTGATGAAAAACCCTAGGTTTGGCCCTCCTTTTATAGCCTTTAAGCCCCTCAACGAATGGGTCTTCAACCAATCACAAATGGGCACAAAACTCCTTGAAAAATGGTGATAAAGCTTGACTCCTCGAGGCTGATTTTTGACCACCGATTGAACTGGCCGGTTGAACTGCCACGGCTGAACTGGCCGCTGAATCGCCACGGTTGAATCGGTGGTTGAATCGGCCCACGATTTTTGACTAAAAAGGAGTTTAGCTCAAAATACAAGTGGTCGACGGCCACTTGCCGTCCGATCTCAACATAGACCTTCCATGGGAAGTCTTGGGTTGAATCGTCGCCTAACGCCCCCGCACAAAGGACACGACCTCACTTACGCGCACACACGAAGCTTACCTCGATACTTACTTGTCGCTTTGCTTCCGCCTTCCACTCGATTCCTTCACCCTCCGGTAACTCTAGTGTCGCCGACCACCGCGGCTTCCTCCGTGTCGCTAGCCTTCACTCGACATTGAGACTTTTACGCACACTTGATTTAGCTCGTGAGATAACAATATAAGCTTAACTTTGTATCGTTTGCTATAATCAAAACACAGGTTCGACTTAGGTGCCCACTGCACCAACAATCTCCCCTTTTTGATTTATGGCAAACCCACATACAAAGTTAAGCAAGCATGAAGAATAATAATGTGCATGAGAGAAAAAAAATGAAGATTAAGTTGGAGTAGTAAGGATTTTCTTCACGTACTCCCCTTGAAGAAACCTCCCCTTTGACGAGGGTGAGTCTTTGAAGAAAGACCTTAATCCTCCCCTTGAGGGTTGCTTTAAGTAATTAACATTACTTAAAATTAGCTTTAGTAAAACGTTTTAAAATTAGCTTTAGTAAAACGTTTTAGTTAAGCCCTTTCTCCCCCTTAAGTAAAACACTAACGACATAAATAAGTTAAGAATTCTCTTAACTTGGCCTTTTGTCAAAAGTTAAATAAGTTCTCAAAACCTAAAGTTAACTTTTGGTTTAAACATGAAGTAAGAGTTAAGTTATCAAAAAATTTGAAAAAAATTTGACCCCTTAACTTTGGCCTTTTTCTCCCCCTTTTTATATCGAAAAGAGTAAGGGGTGTGTGGAAATCAAAATAATTGCTAAATTTAAAGTCCAAGCATGTTCCACATTTTTTTATTAAAAAAATAGTATATTGAAAATAAGCTCATCTATGAAATGTTCGACTCATATTTGGCTTGATTGATATGAAGGATCAACCAATCTTGAGTTTAGTATGTATGATTATACTCCATGGTTCATAGCGATGCACTAGCTCTACATACGGAACCGAGGTAAGGTCCTAACATCTCACGCCCATCTACGTGGCTAAGTACACAAACACATTAGTCCTATGTGTTGTGAGATGTATTGGCTCCTTAAATCTATAGGTGCATGATATCTAAGGTATGTCCTATGCTAGTTCCATGAAAAAAAAGTAAGAAATAGTAGTAAGAAAATATAATTTGCAAGTTCCTATTCTATTACGCACATGCCTAATTTTCGTCTCAAGAGACTAAATTCGGCTTCGGGTAGTGGTTTAGTAAATATATACGCTAGGTTAGACTTGAGTCAACATATTCGAGTTGTATGGAGCCGTTGGCTACATGTTCTCGAATGAAATGGTGTTTTACCTCTATATGCTTTGTCCTTGAATGGCATATAGGGTTCTTAGTTAGATTTATCGAACTTATGTTGTCTACAAAAATTTTAGTTTTGGTGAAGTCCAACCTAAAGTCTCGGAGAGTGTGCTTCATCCAAAGAAGCTGAGTTACACACTCACCCATCATAGCGATGTATTAGAGGTGGTAGATAAGGCAACATAATGTTGCTTCCTCGCACCAACTCACTAGACTTGGTAGTAGTTGACAACAACCACTCGTGCTCTTTCTATCGAGTTTACTACGGCATAATCCGAATCGAGTGGCCGATTAGTTCGAACTCCGTAGATCTAGGTGCAAATACCAGCGTTAAGTGTACCCTTAAGATATCTAAGGATACGCTTAACTAGGGTTAGGTGAGACTCCTTAGCACAGTTTGAAACACAGGCGCACATACTTCTTCGAATAGGATGTTGGGTCGACTCATGATTAAGTATAGGAGACTTCCTATCGCTCTATAGTACTTTAAGTCAATGGACTTACTTTCTAGGTCTTCTCCTATGTTAACATTAATCGCCATTGGGGTGTTTATTATCTTAGCGTCTTGCATTCCAAATCTTTTAATTAACTCCTTAGTGTATTTTTGTTGATATAGGTATATACCATCCTTAGTTTGTTTAATTTGTAGACCTAAAAAGAAACTTAACTCGCCTACTAAGTTCATTTCAAACTCACTTTCCATGAGTGAAACGAACTCGTTTAGTAAGGCTGAGTTAGAGGTTCCAAAAATTATATCGTCTACGTAAATTTGAGCTATGAATATTTCTTTACCTAAGGTTTTTACGAAGAGAGTTGGGTCAACTAAGCCTTGGTTAAACCCTTTTGACTTGAGATGGATTGAAAGTCTCTCGTACCAAGCTCGAGGAGCTTGTTTAAGTCCATAGAGAGCTTTCTTAAGTTTTAGAACATGGTCGGGTTTATCTAGATTTTCGAATCCGGGGGGTTGGCTAACATAAACTTCTTCTTTAATGTATCCATTTAGGAATGCCGACTTAACATCCATTTGAAACAGCTTAAATCCTCGATGTGCGGCATAAGCTAGCAACATTCGAATGGATTCGAGTCTAGCTACTGGGGCATAGGTTTCGTCGTAATCTAAGCCTTCGACTTGGCTAAATCCTTTGGCGACTAACTGAGCCTTGTTTCTAACTACTTCACCTTTATCATCAAGCTTATTTCGAAACACCCACCTTGTTCCAATTATCGTTTTGTCTTTAGGTGGTGGTACTAATTCCCACACCTCATTCCTAGTAAATTGAGCTAGCTCTTCTTGCATTGCAATAATCCAATCGGGATCAAGAAGAGCTTGTTCAATTGATTTGGGTTCTATCTTTGAAATTAAGGAAATTTGACTAAGGTTCCTATAGGATGCTCTAGTTCGAACTCCTAGATTAGGATCTCCTATCACTTGATCGATAGGGTGGTTAGTCTGAGTACTAGATTGGGTTGGGTTTGTGTCACCTAATGCTTGATCAATGGGGTGACTTGGTTGAACACAAGTTTTGTTGGAGTCATCTATCACTTGATCAATAGAGTGACTAGGTTGACTTAGGTTAGGATTAACACTAGACCGATCTCGGATCGAGTAAGGTCTAGTATGAATCGCTCGATAATTGGGGTTCAGGTTCATGTCCTTCATCGAATACTACATTGATAGTCTCCTCGACTCTAAGGGTGTCGTGGTTATATACTCTATAAGCTCTACTTGTAGTCGAGTATCCTAGAAAGATTACGGTCGTGGTTTTGGATGTAAATTTCCCTAGGTAATCCTTAGTGTTTAGGATATGTACCTTACACCCAAATACCCTAAAGTACTTGATGTTAGGTATTTTATCGTGATAAATCTCATACGAGGTCTTAAGGTGCCTCTTTACCATAAGGATCCTATTTTGGACATAGCAAGCCGTGCTAACGGCTTCTGCCCAAAACCTATCGGGTAGGTCGTATTCGTTCAACATGGTCCTAGCGGCTTCTTGTAGAGTTCGGTTTTTCCGCTCCACTAGGCCATTTTGTTGAGGGGTCCTAGGGCAAGAGAATTCATGGTGGTATCCATTTAGGTTACAGAAGTCGGTGAACCTTTGATTTTCGAATTCACCACCATGATCGCTTCTAAGTCTTTTAACCTTAAGGTCTTTTTGATTCTCGATTAATTTGAATAGATTGATTAATTGATCTAGGGTATCATTTTTATGTTTGATGAACCTAACCCAGGTAAACCTGGAGTAGTCGTCAATTATGACTAAGCAATATTGACTTTTATTGAGTGACTTGGCTCCATGTGAATCGAATAGATCCATATGCAGGAGCTCAAGTACACTTGAGGTTCGTTCTTGGTTAGTTAACTTGTGTTGTGTCCTAGGTTGTTTTCCTTGTTGACAAGCATTACAGATTTTATTAACCAAGTTGTTGAGGTTGGGTAAACCTCTGACTAAGCCACTCTGACTCATCTTGTGGACGAGTCTTGGGTGTGAGTGACCGAGTCGTCGGTGCCACAACCATGATTCCTCTTCCTGTGTCATAAGACATTTGGCTGAGGATTTGATTAAGTTCATTGTATAAATGTTATTTGTCCTAGTTCCTTTGAGTATTGTTTTAGCTGTTTCATTTGTTTTAATTACACATTCATTTTCTAAAAATACGACCTTATAGTTATTGTCACACAATTGGCTTACGCTAAGCAGGTTATATTCAAAATTCTCTACAAGTAATACATTTTTAATAACAAAGCTCGATATCACCTGATCCGATGATTTTGAGCTTGCCGTTATTCCCAAAGGCTACCGATCCTTGTCGTTTGAATCGAAGCTTTGTGAATTTGAGTTGATCCCCGGTCATGTGTCGGGAGCAACCACTGTCCAACTGTTGGGAGTATGGGGAATACAATCAAAGTCCCACATTGGTAAGACATGGAAAAGATCATGTGCTTATAAGAAAAAAGATATCTCCATTGGTTTGAGGCCTTTTGGGTAAAGCCCAAAAACAAAACCATGAGGGCTTGGGCCCAAAGTGGACAATATCATATCATTGTGGAGATATATGTGGAGCTTATAAGCACTAACAATTGGTATCAGAGCCATGGTCCATGTCAAGCCATGAACCTCGAACGAAGGAAGTTGAGCTCCCACGTCCGGATCAAGAGAACCAGACATCAGGAAGGAAGTCTAGTTGGGTCGGGGGGACCGAACAACTGGCAGGAAGTCCTGGTGGGTTGAAAATCGGACATCAAGCAGAGAAAATCCTTCGAGGAGGGATAGGCTTGAGGGGGGGCCCAATGTGGTCCTTCGTTTGAGGGGGGGATTGTTGGGAGTATGGGGAATACAATCAAAGTCCCACATTGGTAAGACATGGAAAAGATCATGTGCTTATAAGAAAAAAGATATCTCCATTGGTTTGAGGCCTTTTGGGTAAAGCCCAAAAACAAAACCATGAGGGCTTGGGCCCAAAGTGGACAATATCATATCATTGTGGAGATATATGAATCTTATAGGCACTAACACCAACATCCATTGATCCTACACACAAGGTGGTTGGATTGGATGTTAGATTTTTATTTTTAAATTGGTTGTAAGTTGTTAAACCTAGGTCATCTCACCCGAGTCTATATGATCAAGCATGTTATACTTATGTGTTTTTTGTGAGATGACTCCCAATTAAATTTATTAAGTGGATTTAGGTTTAAGTGATTTTATGTTGAGATGATTTTCAATTAAATTGATTAAGTGGATTTAGGTTCAAGTAATTAGGATTTAGGTTCAAGTAATTTTATATTGAGATGATTTTCAATTAAGTTGATTAAGTGGATTTAGGTTCAAGTAATTTTATGTTGAGATGATTTTCAATTAAGTTTGATTAAGTGGATTTAGGTTCAAGTAATTAGGATTTAACCCAAGGCTTGTCAAGTTTACCTTTTCAAGATCATGGCTTCCAGGTCGTGGCGAGGCACAGGGGCCTTCTTTTATCGGATCATCGACCACTTCCTTAGACAAAGCCATGTTCAAGAAAATGATGACTTGACTCACCTAAGACTATTTCCTAGTCTAACTAGTTATTTTTGAAAAGAGGCTCCCCGAGGCTCAATCTTTTCGAAGGATTTTTTAGTTGGTTATTTGTGTATTCCAAGTGAGTTAAAAAAAAAACAACAAAAAAAAACTAAGCATGCAATTTCTAAGTTAAAGCACAAACATGTTTTGTACTGGCTCCCCCTAGACGGTTGAATCGGTTCGGTCTATCCACATAGTGGATTTGGTCCTTGGGAACCCAGTACAAGTTAGATCCTAGAGTTGAAATCAAAGTGGTCTTAGGGACCCATGCTTGGACACATTTTTTATGTCTACTTACGATTGACATATACGACTTATTGGTCGTGTTTGAGCTAAACCCTAGTCCGGCCTTGTTGTACACGGCCCTTTGTGATCCAAGTAGGAGGTCAAGTCCTTTGGATCCCAAAGTAAACCTTTCCAACGTATTCCTAAGATCTTCGACTTGACTTTTCAAGAGTGAGTTCTCAACTTCGAGTTTTTCAACCCGAGTTGAGTCCTTCTCTTGAACTCGACTAGTCGAAGAGGTTAGGGAGACCTCGTGTTTGAGGAGTTTAACTTCCTCAACCAGGGTCTCGACCTTGGACTCGGACTTAGCTAACTTCCTAGACAAAAACCTAACCGTATTATGTAAAGTATTAAATAAAGTACGACTCACCTTAAGGGTATCTTTTGAACCGGATGCGTATCCGTGGCTTGACTTGAAGGTTGCTTCGTAGTCCGAATCATCCTCCGGTTCTGACTCAAGTTCGGGTTCGGTCTCCGTGTCTGACTCAATTGATTTCGCCATGAAGACGTGGTCTTCGTCTTCTTCGGATGACGCTTCTTCCCATGTCGCGTTGAGGGCCTTCTTGTGCTTAGGTCCTTGGTGGTTGAGCTTGGGGCACTCGGACTTGATATGTCCAAACTGCTACACTCATAACACCTAATATTAGAACTTTTAGGTTTACCTTGGTTGGGTCGAGTCGTGGTTCGCCGTCCCTTGGCTATTCTTCGAGCTAGGTTCATTAGTTCCATCAATTCCGGTCAACTTCTTCTTCTGACTCGCCTTCCTCCTCGGCTGGTGGTGGCTTGCTTGCGATTTTCTTCTTCTTTGATCCTGCAAATAAAGCTATACCCCTCTCGGGTTTCGAGTTGGATTGTTCATGTAATTCGAAATCGGAAAAGAGTTCATCTAACCTAATTTTAGAAAGATCCTTGGAGACCTTGTAGGCATCGACCATGGATGCCCACAAGGTAGTCCTCGGAAAAGAGTTTAGAACATACCTTATAAGGTCGCGGTTTTCGACCTTTTGCCCGATTGCGTGTAAGTTGTTGACGATGTCCTGGACACGGGTGTGGAGTTGCGTCGCGGATTCGTGTTCCTGCATTTTTAGTGTGTACAATTTATTGAATAACAAATCACGCTTACATACCTTGGCTTGATCCGATCCTTCGTGTAACTCGATTAGTTTAGTCCAAAGATCCTTTGCGCTTATGAAGGGGCCGACGCGATTTAACTCCTCCTTGGATAGGCCGCATTGGAGGATTTGTGTTGCCTTGGCGTCGGCTTCGACTTGTCGTTTTGTTGCAACGGTCCATTGATCATAATCCAAGGAGTCACCCACTTCATTAGTCGGAAGTGTGAAACCCGTTTGGATTATGATCCACATCTCGAGTTGGGTTTTGAGAAAGCATTCCATCCGACCCTTCCAATAACGGAAGTCATCTCCGTTATATAACGGAGGTCGGACGGTGCTTATACCCTCGAGATGGGCCATTGAAACAAAAAGACAAAAAAGACGAAGACCGAAAAGCTAGCAAAGACAAAAACTCAAAAACAAGTACCAAGACTCGCGTCTTGGATTAGTAATCTGGGAGAGAATTTAACAAACAAAATAAATAGAAATAAACAGAATTAAAAGAAAATAAATCTGTAAAAAAGCTAGATTGGTGGTTTCACCAAATCTTAGCAACCGGCTCACGATACCAATTGTTGGATCGATTTGAGCGCTAGAGGGGGTGAATAGCGATAAGAAAAACTTTTCGTGAATCGTTAGAATTAGTATGAGTAAGCGCAGCGGAAAGATAGCAATAAATAAATAAAAACACGAGGGGTTTTACTTGGTTCGTAGCCTCACTACAAGGCCCTAATGGTCCTTGACCACGCACGGAGGGCAATATTAAAACGAACTCCTTCTCGATAGAGATAGGAGTTGCGAATACAAAAACTCAATAAAGATTCAAGGTAGAGGACACTCCCCTCTCCTTGATATGATTTAAAGCTTGAAAATAAAGACAACTTATACAAAATTAAAGATTATACCGAAGCGACTTCAAGGATTGGAGGTTGAAGCTTTTAGTCGCGCTCTCAGCATGTAGGGATGTCGGAGAGTCGGAGCGTATCGGAAGCACTTGGAAGCTTTTGAATTGATGAAAAACCCTAGGTTTGGCCCTCCTTTTATAGCCTTTAAGCCCTCAACGAATGGGTCTTCAACCAATCACAAATGGGCACAAAACTCCTTGAAAAATGGTGATAAAGCTTGACTCCTCGAGGCTGATTTTTGACCACCGGTTGAACTGGCCGGTTGAACTGCCGCCGGTTGAACTGGCCAGTTGAACTGCCGCCGGTTGAACTGGAAGCCACGATTTTTGACTAAAAAAGGAGTTTAGCTCAAAATACAAGTGAATTCGACGGCCACTTGCCGTCCGATCTCAACATAGACCTTCCATGGGAAGTCTTGGGTTGGATCGTCGCCTAAGGACGTCCCCGTACAAAGGACACGACCTCACTTACGCTTGCACACACGAGCTTACCTCGATACTTACTTGTCGCTTTTGCTTCCGGCCTTCCACTCGATTCCTTCAGCTCCCTCCGAAGTAACTCGAGTGTCGCCCGACCACCGCGGCTTCCTCCGGGTGTCGCTAGCCTTCAGCTCCAGCATTGAGACTTTTCTGCACACTTGATTTAGCTCGTGAGATAACAATATAAGCTTAACTTTGTATCGTTTGCTATAATCAAAACATAGGTTCGACTTAGGTGCCCACTGCACCAACACGAAGGAGCTTGTCAAGGACTGACCTCCGACACAAGCACTACAAGATGGCCGGCTACAACGTCTATCCATCGAAATTCGATGGAGATTTTGCTTGGTAGAAGAAACGGATGGAGGTATATATCGAAACTGATTTTTATTTTATGATTATTGTAGAAAATGGTTTTGAGATGCCTAGGGACAAAGACAACAAGCCAATTGAGAAGTCAAGGTGGACCAAAGACCAAATTAAGGACTTCAAGACAAATCTCGAGTTAATAAAATTATTTAGTGATTTGTTACCTAATCATATTTGGTCTAGATTGGGTGACTATAGGGATACGAGGGAGCTATGAAATAAGATAATAAAATTCCAAGAAAACTCCCAACCGACACAAGTAGAGGAGAATGCCGAGGAAGAAGCACCCACAACATTTGAAGATGTTGATGATTTGGTGGAGATCTCCACCTCTAGCATTGAGGGGGAGGAAAGGATTTCCATTCTGGAGCAAGATCAAAATGAAGCTTCTACCTCCGGAAGAAGTGAAGAGGCCTCCACCACCTCCCTAGGTAACTCAAGTATTATAATTTTAAATAAAGATCATATAATATGCTTTGAGTGTAGGGAGAAAGGGCATTACTAGAGCAAATGCCCTAAATTGGCTAAGGAAAAGACATCAGCACCAAAAGTCAACCCAAAGTCAAAGGTTGCCGGAGTCCCCACAACTAGAAGCAAAGAGCACATTGTGTGCTTTAAATGCAATCAAAAGGGGCACTACCGAAGCCAATGCCCTAGGAGGAGGAAGAAAGGGCAACAAGGTGTATCTCATGTAGGGGGAGCTCCTAAAGCTAACCCTAAGGTAAATTTAAATAATGCACCTTCAATTCCTAAAGTTAAAAAGCATGCTAAAAACTATTTTAGCTCTCTTGCCATTATTAATGAAAAGCATGCTAGTAGAAATAATAAGGTTTATTGTTTAGGTTCTAAGCAT
Source organism: Wurfbainia villosa (assembly GCA_025175895.1). Taxonomy (NCBI): domain Eukaryota; kingdom Viridiplantae; phylum Streptophyta; class Magnoliopsida; order Zingiberales; family Zingiberaceae; genus Wurfbainia; species Wurfbainia villosa. The sequence goes on along the minus strand of CM045998.1, from coordinate 51,741,681 downwards.
GTTCATGTAACTAAGAACAAACCTAGGACTCATAATTCTAGAAATATTTTAGCAAAGGAGTCCATTAGGAGAATAGAAGAAAATTTGGGTGTTAATCCCAAAAAGTCTAGGCACATGCCTAAGAACAAGAGGCCTTCCCAAAAACCTAATGAAAATTCAAAATTGAGGAAATTGGAGTTAGAAAACCAAGTCTTGAGGTCAAGACTTGAGAGAATGGACAAAACCCTTAGAATCATAGAAAATTCAATTCTAGGGTCAAATGCCCTAAAGTCAAAACCTAGAAAGCAAGAACGGTCTAAGGGCAAGGAAGGTTTGGGTCACAAACCAAAGCCCAAGAAGACTTATCATAATTTTCCATTTGATTATGGAACAATTTCTAGGTCTATAAAAACCAAGGCTAATAGGGAAGTTATCCCTAAGTCTAGCCATGGTGTTTGCTTAGTGGCTAAGGACTTAAGAAAATCTAAGAAAGCCAGTAAAAAGGTCATTGGGGGAGTTACCTCTAAAGTTGACCTAGGAAAGACCCAAAAGACTATGGCTTTAAAGCCTAAAAGGGTTATTAAGAAGGTATCTAGGGAGGTTATCCCTAGTGAATACCTTGTTAACCCAAGGAGCTCCAATAGGTATTGGGTTCCTAGGAGCGTGATCGATTCACGCTAGAAGGGTTAGAGTGTGTCAACCCTAAGTGGATGGGTAGTTAACCTAACCATAGTAGAGTTGACACATTAGGATGTACCAATATGCTTTGAGAAGTTGAAAAATAGTTAAATTGGCACAATTAGGTCTTAGAGGTATTGGTGTGTCATTTTGGTTTTTTGGCACACTAGGGGGAATGATGGTATTAAGGCAAAATGGGGTTAATTCCTAGAAATGGCATTTTGGATTTAACACTTAGGTTTTTTATACCTTAGTATATTTTACTTGCCATGATTTATTTGCCTTGCCATGTCATGACATCATCTTCATTTTTATCTCTAAAAATGTCATGATCATGTTTAGACTTCTTCTTTATATGTCATGTATGCTAAAATGTCATTCACATACCATGACATCATGATTTTTGCATATGCTTTTATCTATATCATATTTATGCCATAATCATCATCATGCATATAACTAAAATGAAATTAAGGACTATGGCATGATTTGATGGGAATCAAATAATATTGCCAAAAAAAATCCATGAAACCATTAAAAGAACAAAAACTATATCTCACTAAAAACTTGACTTGTATGTGTTTTACACATCTAGATATAAGTGAGATGTTTAGGAAAAAGAAATTAAAGGTTTCAAAAACATTTTGAAAAACCTTGGTGAAACCTATCTTTTGATAGCTATCACCATTGAATGGGATGATACAAAGAGGGCTCTTTATTGAAGCTTTTCTTAACTTTTGGACTTTGTGTCAATCTCTTAATTAAGTGGGTAAAATAATTTTCAAATATTTTTCACCCATAGTGTTTATGATAAGTAATATACATACCAAATTTCAAGAATTTTAAACTTATGTATATTTACTTATGGAATTCAGAAATCCATTTCTGAAACGTAAATCAGAATATATTATCACGACCGCCAGGAGGCTACCGATCGATAGTGGCAACGATTTCTGAATTCAGTCGACTACCCAACCTGATTTTGGGTAAACCTTATTGGTTAGCATAAGAAAGGGTGGAAATGTTGGGTTTCGGGCACCGCGGCGTGTGTGTGTTCGATCATGTTTCGTAAACATGAACACAGCGGAAGCAATAAAAATAATAAATACTCCTATTTATTACAACACACACAACACACGCATGCATATTACAATAAGTGTAGACATAACCGTAAATTAAAATTTGCAATAAAAGAAATTTATCTACGTTATACCTTTCGTATGACGTGTAGCGGGAACGTCATCGACCAGAACGATCCTCGTAAGAATCGTCTCTATCCGTATCCACGCCGAGCTCCTCAGGATGACTTCGCTAAGTCACGAGCTTCGTCTTCGTACGGGTTACTAGCCTCGTGTTGAAGGCGACGTGATCGAGAGATGATCACGATCCGAATCCAAATTCGGATCCTAAAACGAGTTCTCAAAACTCGCTTCTCCGGAGAGGTATTCGTCAACCGTTTGACGAATCCTTCGTCCTCCACCTCAGAGGATTACCGGAGATCAAATCCCCGGTAAGTTAGCCACTGTCGGAGCACTAACCGTCGTCCAAATGACGCTCCGACAACAAAGAAACAAGCTGTCCAGAAAAACTGGACAGCTTTTGGTGGAGGAATAGAGGCCGGCCAAAGGAGATGTGGAGCTCACCTTATCACCGAACCCACAAGAGATCACCGGAGGGTCGCCGGAGTGTTCACTGGCTGAAGCTTGGTCGCCGGCAATGACTTGGACGGCGGCACAAAAGCTGGGCGGCGGCACACCTAGGGTTGGCGCCGACTAGGAGAGAAGATGGAGGGGGCGGCACAATTAGGTTGGGCGGCAACTCTAATTAGGGTTCTTGGATTAGGGTTTAAGCCCTATTTTATAGAGAACTAATTCTCTTAATGGTTAATGGATCATATCCATAAAGCCCGTTAACCCGCTCCATTAAGATAAGTTAAAATAAACCAAACTATGATGGTTTATTTTAAGTTAAAACGAACCGAACCAACCTTTGGTTCATTCGTTTAATATAAACCAAACCCTTTGGTTTATTCTCATCCATTGGATTAGAACCAAACCATTTTGGTCCATCCATTATGTCTTCATAAGACACGGCCCATCCACGCTTCCATTGCGACTGAAACAATTTCATGCTTGCTTTATGTTTGGTCCAACCAAACATAGTTTCTCTCGGTCTGAGAATCCCATTCTCAAGCTCGTTTTAAATCCTTTGGATTACACTCGTTGTGCGTGTGACCAAATAGGTTCTCGGTTTATGTTGGCCATCTATAATTAACCATTAATTATAGAACGATCATGAGTGGCACCTAGTAGTACATCATGATCCCCAATTAACCGAAAAGATCAACGGTTGATCCAGAACTATTTCTGAAACCCTTCAGTAGCTCGAATGATTCGTGCCCCATTCCCTTCACTCATCTTATACCCACTTGGTTCAGGACATGGTCTATAGTGTCAGTCCCCACTAGGCTGACTACGTCACACCTAGCCCAAGTATCATCCTAGTCCTCACAGTTCTAGTTACTCCACATGTATCGAAGAGTACCTTACTCTAAACATGTAATGCTTTGGCAGACTTTAGTAACAATCGACGAGAGGCCATGGTATACATCTCCTGCAGGAGTGGTGAATCCTTTATAGGCTATTCAAACACCTTGATCACTTGACTTATACCCAATCATCCCGGGTCCACATCTCCTTAGAGATGTTTGCTTAAGATGTCAAAGCATAAGTCTCCATGATCAAGATGACTTGAATACCGCAAGTCAAAGGAACATCGCACTTAAGCCACAGTAAGAACTTCATTGACATATCTATATATGCAGAGAACCATATGAAGTCTTACGGTGGTCACTCCAATGAACTAGTTACCATAACTAGCATCCACGATTAACTCGGACATCACTATGTCTCGGCCCGGTGAGAATCATTTGCTTGGATACACCAAGGAGTATACCTCGTGCTAGTCTCGTGAATTGATGGTGTCAAATCCATCGATTCATCGACTAGGGATAATTAGATACATCACAATTACACATGTAGAGATACTCACTAGTTGTGATCCAATCACAAATTCTCTCATCTTTGTAGAATCGTATCATGGACATTGATAAATGAGTTTAAGATCAATCAAATACATAAAACATGTATACTCAAATAGTGAATCTTCATTTATCATATAAATGGTTTCATACATAAAGCGATTGCCTTAGGACATCTCTCATATATTACTAACGGACTCCCACTTGGCTAATGCCAATCGCTCACGGTATCAATACCATAAGCTCAAACATGACCCTCGACTTATTTTGAGGTAATGCCTTAGTCAAGGATCCGCTAAGTTCCTTTCGGTTAGAATTTTCTCGATTTGTATTTGTTCCTCGATGATCTCTCGATAAGATGATAGCGGCGAAGCACATGTTTGGATCATTGATGAGACCACATCAAGTTCAGAGACGAACTTCTCGATCCATACCGCTTCCTTTCCTGCTTCCAAAGCACTGTATTACCCTTAGTGGCGAGAATCCGCTATAGTGTCAAGCTTGGAACCTTTCCAACTTATTGTGCCTCCATTCTAGGTGAATACATACCCGGTAAGACATGGAATCATCCTTATGCATGCGGATCAACATCCGTATACCCGCGTATCACCATGTACCCTTCTCCGTATATTAGGAACACATCCTTAGTTCTTCTCAAGTACTTAAGGATCGTCTTAACCACCCAATGATCCATTCTGGATCGGTGGTATCTGCTCGTGACACTCGGGCATACGATACATCGGGCCTCGTACATAACATAGCATACATGATAGATCCTATTGCGGATGCATAGGAATCTTACTCATGCAAATCCTCTCTCGTCTTAAATGCGCGGACACATAGACTTGAAGGTGTACCCCATGCACGATGGGTAAGAAACCTTTCTTGGATTCGACATGCTAAACCTCTTTAGCTCGGTCTATATATGTAGTGCGAAAGACCAAGCAACCGTTCGATCTATCTCTATAGATCTTAATCCCAAGGATGTAGGTTGCTTCTCCCATCTTTCATGGAGAATGTCTTGGATAACCAAACCTTCAGCATTGTAAGATTGAAAATATCGTTTCCTATAAGTAGTATGTCATCGACATACAATACTAGGAACACGACTGCACTCCCACTAACCTTCTTGTACACACAAGGTTCGTCTGGATTTTGTGAGAAATCAAACTTTTTGATTGTCTCATCAAAACGGATATTCCAGCTCCTGGATGCTTGCTTCAATCCATAAATGGATCATCGCAATTTGCATACCTTGGTTTTATCAACTGATGTGAAACCCTCAGGCTGTATCATATACACGTCCTCGAGTAAGTTTCTATTAAGGAAAGCTGTTTTCACATCCATCTTCCATATCTCATAATCATAATGAGCCGCTATGGCCAGGAGCATCCGAATGGATTTAAGCATAGCTACAGGCGAATAGGATTCGTCATAATCAACACCTTGTTTTTGACGATATCCTTTCGCCACTAATCTAGCCTTATAGGTAATCACATTACCATCCATGTCGGTTTTCTTCTTGAAAACCCACTTGCACCCTATAGGCTTTATGCCTTCAGGTGGGTCAACCAAGTTCCAAACTTGGTTTTCATACATGGAATCCATTTCCGACTTCATGGCACCAAGCCACTTATCCCTTTCTGAACTTGTCAGCACTTCTTCATAACTGGTAGGCTCCTCATCATCAATGAGTAACACGTCGTTCGATTCACTTACGAGAAATCCATATCTCTCAGGAATATTGCGTGTTCTGCCAGATCTACGAAGATGTGGTGTTACAATAGGTCCAACCGATTGCTCATCACTATGAGTTGTCGGCTGTTGTGCTTCACCAGATATCTCATCAATGTCTATTTGAGTCTCTCGAGCCTCCTCAAGCTCGACGACACTCCCACTATTTTCTTGCAAGAGAAACTCTTTCTCTAGAAACACAGCATGCCTTGAAACAAACACCTTTTGTTTCACAAGATGATAGAATTGGTAACCCCTTGTTTCCTTAGGGTATCCAATAAATAGACATTTATCGGACTTAGCATCCAATTTGTCTGATACAGTCCGCTTCACATAAGCAGGACAACCCCATATCTTCAAGTAAGATACATGAGGTTTCTTACCATTCCATATCTCATATGGAGTAGTTGAGACTACCTTGGTAGGCATTACATTTAACAAGTAACAAATTGTATGCGAAGTGCATAGCCCCAAAAGGACTTGGGAAGAGTCGCATGATTCATCATTGACCTGACCATGTCCAACAAGGTCCGGTTACGCCTCTCAGATACACCATTATGCTATGGTGTATATGGCGGAGTCCATTGAGACAATATACCATTGTCCCTTAGATAATCAAGAAACTCTTGACTTAAGTATTCACTACCTCGATCCGATCAAAGTATTTTAATACTCTTGTTATGTTGTTTCTCTACTTCATATCTGAATTCTTTGAACCTTTCAAAGGCTTCAGACTTGTGTTTCATCAAGAACACATACCCAAACCGTGAGTGATCATCGGTGAAGGTAATGAAGTAGCTATAGCCTCCTAAAGCTTGAGTTGACATAGGTCCACATACATCACTATGTATTAGGCCTAGCAACTCTCCCACTCGTTCACCTTTTCCTGTAAAAGGTAACTTAGTCATCTTGCCTTTTAAGCATGATTCACATGTATCGTATGAATCCAATTCAAACGATTCCAGAATTCCACATCGGTGTAATTCGGACATGCGTTTCTTGCTTACATGGCCAAGACAACAATGCCACATGTAGGAGTCTATTTGATTATCCTTTCGAGCACGCTTGTTGCTCGCTTCAATATTGCAAATGTCACTGGATACGTCCAACGTATAAACACCATTGCTTAATGTTCCAGTCCCATAAAGAACTCCATTCAAAGTTATGTAACAACAATTGTTACTAAAAGTCAAATGGTACCCATTTCTATTTAAACAAGAAATAGAAATGATGTTCTTTATCAACGGAAAAACATAAAAGCAATTGTCCAGTTCTAAGACAAGTCATGCAGGGAGTTTCAATAAATACGTTCCGATGGCGAGTGCAGCAACCTTTGCTCCATTCCCAAAACGTAAATTTGACTCTCCCTTGACGAGTCTTCTTCTATTCCTTAGCCCATGTATGTCTTTACATATATGTGAGCCACACCCAGTATCCAATACCCAAGTGTTTGAGGAAATAGAATGACAATCAATAACGAAGATATCTGAAGAAGATGGGGCATCCGATGCCTTATTATTCTTCACGGACTCAAGATAAATCTTGCACTTTCTTCGCAAATATCTCTCATTGCCATAATGATGGAAAGTTTCCTTTTGTGCTAGTTCTACCTTCTTAGCCCTTCTCTTCTTTCCCTTCTGCCGTTCCTTTGACTTCCTCTTAGAACCTTTCTTCGAGGAATCAACTAACAACACCGTCCCCTGCTCATGCTTCTCAGAAGACTCCACAGTCTTCAGCATATTGAGCAGTACCACAGATGAACCTTCTAGCATCTCAGAGGTGAAGAGGAGCTTTGAGACTTCGAACCTTTCGAATCTCACTTGCTCATCAACCAACTCACAAAGATGAAGGACTACGATATGAGCATCCATATGCTCATGCTGCTTTCGTAGCTTGGGTTCCATCGCGGCTAGCATGATGCAACTCATTTGTTCAGAATCACTCACATGTTTCTGATAGGCCAACAATTGGTCCGGAGTTGCATCGTCACTAGGATGGGCGGGAAGAGGCGCGAGGACATTTGCAAGCTTTTCAACCTTGAGAACAATTCTCAAGCTTCTAAGCCACCCAAAAGCTCTACTACCAATTTATTCGAATCCAAAATGGAACGCAAATCAAAGACATCATGATCAATCTTAGAAATACAAAACGAGCATATATGAGAAAGATGATTTTAAAAATGCATCAATATACATTTATAAATCCCATTCATTTTTCGAATTTCAAAAACCCCAAAATCACTTCAGGAGATCGTAGGTCCATCTCCGAATGGGCTGATATCCATCATAGTTATGAACAACCTTGGAGAGAGTCCAACAAGCCATTCATAACTACGACAGTAGGTATCAATTATACCGATTGCATATCCCGTATATGCAACTATCACAATGTGCTATCAACTAATTGAATGTTCACACATACATCGAGTTGTTAACACATTAACAAGTATGCATCATATGCATAGCACCCAACTTCACCTCCCTTTACATCGACCTTGGAGAGAGTCCAACAAGCCGATGCTCCAGGTTAAAGCCAACCCATTAATCGGGACATAGTTTTAATATGGTTAGAGCGCATTCAACCAATTAGCCCAGCTTGGAGAGAGTCCAACAACCAAAGCTAACGATTGACCTCTGACTCTTACCATATTAGTATTAAACTATTCCATGGTTTGAACATATTCAGTTAGTAGGGCTTGGAGAGAGTCCAACAACCCAAACAAGAAACAGAACTCTGGTTCTAACCATATTAATGGAAGGTGTAGGCTTTAATATTGATTAAGGGTTTTTATGTCTCATCCTCTTTGCATGCAAATAACTATTATCTACATGGCATGGCATACATGGCATACATCTACATGTCACGACACGCATGGCATAATGTTATGCATCTAATGCAATTACATGGCATACAATTATGTCATGTATATAATTTCCTTATATGTCATAACTATTTATGGAAATAAAATATGTTTAAGATTTGATTCTCCAAATCAAATCATAATTAAATTAGGAAACAAATTTCCAAATCTAATCACATATTTTATTCATGGAATTATTTGTTTAAGGAAAATCTATTTAGGAAACCAATTTCCTAAATCATTAAAACTATTTGTGGAAATAAAATATTTTAATATTTGATTTCCCAAATCAAATCATGATTATATTAGGAAACAAATTTCCAGAATCTAATCAAATATTTTATTTATGGAAAATATCAATTTCCATAAATACTTCCAACTTTCCAAAAGTGGAAGATTTCCATAAATACTTCTAGACTTTCCAAAATTGAAAAATTTCCATAAATACTTCTAAATTTCCAAAATTTAGAAAATTTCCAGAAATACATTATGACTATCGCAAAACCAATTTTACGATTATGTCGAAATACAACCTGGGCTCTGATACCACTGTTGGGTTTCTGGCACCGCGGCGTGTGTGTGTTCGATCATGTTTCGTAAACATGAACACAGCGGAAGCAATAAAAATAATAAATACTCCTATTTATTACAACACACACAACACACGCATGCATATTACAACAAGTGTATACATAACCGTAAATTAAAATTTGCAATAAAAGAAATTTATCTACGTTATACCTTTCGTATGACGTGTAGTGGGAACGACATCGACCGGAACGATCCTCGTAAGAATCGTCTCTATCCGTATCCACGCCGAGCTCCTCGGGATGACTTCGCTAAGTCACGAGCTTCGTCTTCGTACGGGTTACTAGCCTCGTGTTGAAGGCGACGTGATCGAGAGATGATCACGATCCGAATGCAAATTCGGATCCTAAAACGAGTTCTCAAAACTCGCTTCTCCGCAGAGGTATTCGTCAACCGTTTCACGAATCCTTCGTCCTCCACCTCAGAGGATTACCGGAGATCAAATCCCCGGTAAGTTAGCCGCTGTCGGAGCACTAACCGTCGTCCAAACGACGCTCCGACAACAAAGAAACAAGTTGTCCAGAAAAACTGGACAGCTTTTGGTGGAGGAATAGAGGCCGGCCAAAGGAGATGTGGAGCTCACCTTATCACCGAACCCACAAGAGATCACCGGAGGGTCGTCGGAGTGTTCACCGGCTGAAGCTTGGTCGCCGGCAATGACTTGGACGGCGGCACAAAAGCTGGGCGGCGGCACACCTAGGGTTGGCGCCGACTAGGAGAGAAGATGGAGGGGGCGGCACAATTAGGTTGGGCGGCAACTCTAATTAGGGTTCTTGGATTAGGGTTTAAGCCCTATTTTATAGAGAACTAATTCTCTTAATGGTTAATGGATCATATCCATAAAGCCCGTTAACCCGCTCCATTAAGATAAGTTAAAATAAACCAAACCATGATGGTTTATTTTAAGTTAAACGAACCAGAACCAACCTTTGGTTCATTCGTTTAATATAAACCAAACCCTTTGGTTTATTCTCATCCATTGGATTAGAACCAAACCATTTTGGTCCATCCATTATGTCTTCATAAGACACGGCCCATCCACGCTTCCATTGCGATTGAAACAATTTCATGCTCGCTTTATGTTTGGTCCAACCAAACATAGTTTCTCTCGGTCTGAGAATCCCATTCTCAAGCTCGTTTTAAATCCTTTGGATTACACTCGTTGTGCGTGTGACCAAATAGGTTCTCGGTTTATGTTGGCCGTCTATAATTAACCATTAATTATAGAACGATCATGAGTGGCACCTAGTAGTACATCATGATCCCCAATTAACCGAAAAGATCAACTGTTGATCCAGAACTATTTCTGAAACCCTTCAGCAGCTCGAATGATTCGTGCCCCATTCCCTTCACTCATCTTATACCCACTTGGTTCAGGACATGGTCTATTGTGTCAGTCCCCACTAGGCTGACTACGTCGCACCTAGCCCAAGTATCATTTCCTCGTCCTACGGATTCTAGTTACTCCACATGTATCGAAGAGTACCTTACTCTAAACATGTAATGCTTTGGCCAAAGACTTTAGTAATAATCCGACGAGAGGCCATGGGTATACATCTCCTCGCAAGGAGTGGTGAATCCTTTATAGGCTATTCAAACACCTTCGATCACTTCGACTTATACCCAATCATCCCGGGTCCACATCTCCTCAGAGATGTTTGCTTAAGATGTCAAAGCATAAGTCTCCATGATCAAGATGACTTGAATACCGCAAGTCAAAGGAACATCGCACTTAAGCCACAGTAAGAACTTCATTGACATATCTATATATGCAGAGAATCATATGAAGTCTTACGGCTGGTCACTCCAATGAACTAGTTACCATAACTAGCATCCACGATTAACTCCGGACATCACTATGTCTCCAGCCAGTGAGAATCAGCTGCTTGGATACACCAAGGAGTATACCTCGTGCTAGTCTCGACAGAATTGATGGTGTCCAAATCCATCAATTCATTGACTAGGGATAATTCCGATACATCACAATTACACATGTAGAGATACTCACTAATTGTGATCCAATCACAAATTCTCTCATGCTGTGAATCGTATCGTGGACATTCAGTAAATGAGTTTAAGATCCAATCAAATACATAAAACATGTATACTCAAATAGTGAATCTTCATTTATCATATAAATGGTTCATACATAAGGCGATTGCCTTAGGACATCTCTCATATATTACTAACAGGAAATCCATTGGACATTGATTAGGAGAAGGGTTTAGGGAGAGTATCAATTTTAAGGTGGATGAGAATTCATTGTTGAACTTTGCCTTAATTTTGATTGTTTTGATGTTCCTATTGGCTTAGGGACTCTCCAAGGACATTGTTGGTGCAATGGTCAAGGGGGAGCAAGCCTCTAGGGGGAGGTATCCATCATGGGAAGATGGATGTGTAAATTGTGTTGCCTCTCTTTAAGTGATATGGGATCACTAGAAAGATTGTAGGCATGTGTTTCTTCAAGGGAGAGATTGTTAGATCTCATTGGGATATGAGACATTCATGCCCTTGGGGAGGACCTTTTTGATGTAATGTCAAAAGGGGGAGATGTTACCAAGTTACCAATTAGGGTTCGTTGGAATTCTCATTGGGATATGAGAATTGCCAATATGGGAGAATTGGTAGACTTGAGATGGTAGTTTTGTCAATCATCAAAAAGGGGGAGATTGTGGGTGCAATCGGCCCATGTTGACTCGAGTTTGACTCGAGCAATACTTTGATAATATTTTGATGATAGACAAAACTCATGACATGGGATTATCATGGGAAAGTTCAACATGGAGTTGGCATGGAAAATCCAAGCATGGAGCTTGGTGTGGGAAAGTCCAACATGGAGTTGGCATGGAAAATCCAAGCATGGGGCTTGGTGTGGGAAAATCCAAAGCATTGCGAAGTCGTGCGTTTGGTGCTTGGTGAGAAATGCATTGCGAAGCCATGCGCTTGGTGCATGTGGGAAGTCTTGAGGACTTGGCAAGTTCACTAGGCTCGGGGTCCTTGAGTCGGTGAAGGATGGCATTGCGAAGTCGTGCGCTTGATGCATCTGAGGGACCACCGAATGGGGAGCGAATGGAGTGAGACCAAAGGGAAGCATACTTCGAGGGCAAGAGACACGAAGGATGCGTTGCAAAGTCGTGCACTTGGCGCATCCGAGGGACGTAGGCCGAGGGAAGAGAGCTTCGGTGGGGAACTCCATGAGGGATAAGGTGGACTTGGCCAAGTGGCTAAGACTGAGTGTCGGAGGCTCAAACTTGATGTTTGAGGGTTTACTCGACGGTCGGATGCTCAATCAACTTGGTGTTTGAGGTTTTTCCCGACAGCAGTCGACTGGCATAGGTGTCGGTTCGACTGATCCAAGTCAACTAGGGTTCTGACCGTGTTAGAGTAGTTTCGGGCCGACTTCCATGGATTGGCAATGATCGATGTCGATAGCAATCGATCGCCGAGGGATGGCAATGATCGATGGGAATGTCATGAGCACGTAATGCCCGTAGCCGATCGGGCCGACTACTAGGTCACCAAAGGATCGCCATGGATTGGTAGTCGATCGTAGGTGATCCGCTTGAACTTATCCAACGTGGATCCGCCATTGTGAGACTACGACTATAGGCGCTTGGATCGGGTCTTTGGGCAATGATCACATGGAAAATAGCTTGATGCAGGTTATAAATGGACCTCAAGTGGGAGGATTTTTCCAAGACTTTAAGGAAGTGATTGGAGGGGAATTGCTACTGCATTCCAGTCCTTCAAGAGCCATCCAAAGCAAGCAACAAGAAAGGGTTCAAAGCAAAGAGTTTTAAAGCGTTCATTACTTGTATTTCTTATGTCTTTGTATTTCTTGTAGTATTACTGTTGTAATAGCTTGTACGGGGTTTCTCCACCTCCGACGTGTAGTCGAGAAGGCGTTTAATTATTGTCGTGCACATAACTAGAGCTCGGAGAGCTCGCCCGTGGAGTAGGAACCATTCGGTTCCGAACCACGTATATCGTGTGTGTTTGCGTGTGATTGTATTTGTTGTTAGTATTCATATTTGTATTAGTATTCCACTGCGCTAACGATAATTGTATATGAGCACGCAACGAGAACGATCGTATTCTACCGTACGACGAAAGAGAGCTATTCACCCCCCTCTAGCCGACCAACACAACCACATCGATCTGCTACATTATCTACAATGTAATGTATCAGACAATATGCATAACCATAAATATGCAAACAATGATCATGTGATTCTTATTTCAAAAATAAAGATGTTCATACAAAAGACAAACTTTTCAGTATACATCCCAGTAGCTTCTTAGTTTTAGAAATTGAAGGTGCATTAAAATTTACCTTAGGGTTAGCTTTAGAAGCTCCCCCTATATGAGATGCCCCTTCTTGCCCTTTCTTTCTCCCCCTAGGGCATTGGCTTCTATAATGCCCCCTTTGGTTGCATTTGAAGCACAGAATGTGCTCCTTCTAATTGTGAGGACACCGACATCTTTCACCTTTGGTGTCGGTTGAGCCTTCTTCACCTTCTTGGGACACTTACTTTTATAGTGCCCTTATTCCCTACACTCAAATCATATTATATGATTTTTATTTATAATCACAATACTTGAGTTATCTAGGAAATTTTTTCTTCTCCTGGATGTTGAAGCTTCTTCTTGAACTTGTTCCGGGATGGAAGGCCTCTCCTCCCCCTCAATGCTCGAGGTGGAGGTCTCCACCAAATCATCAACATCTTCGAATGTGGATAGCGATTCTTCAACATCCTCAGATTCGGATGTTGATGGGCATTCTTCCTCTTCATGAACCAATGTGGGCTCTTCATGAAATTTGATCACCTTGCCCCATAGGTCCTTTGCATCCCTATATTCACCAAGTCTAGAGCAAATATTGTAAGGAACCAAATCATTAAGCAATTTGATTACTTTGAGATTTGTCTTGAAGTCCTTGATTTGGTCTTGGGTCCACCTTTACTTCTCAATTTGCCTATTTTCTTCATCCCTAGGCATTTTGAAACTATTTTCTAGAATTAACATAATATCAAAATCGATTTCGAGATATACCTCCATCTTCCTTCACCACCATTGAAAATCTCCTTCAAATTTTGGTGGTTGGAGGTAGTAGCCGACCATCTTGTCGTGCTTGTGTTGGCGGTTAGTCCTTGACAAGCTCTTCGGCTCTGATACCACTTGTTGGAATGTTGGTGGCCTGCTAGACGGGGCTGAATAGCCCTTTATCGTCGTACGGTGGAAATCGTTCGTTCTTCTTGTGTCACTTGTCTATGATTGTCGTTAGCGCAACGGAATAGTAGTATAAATGAAAATACTAACAATACATACAAGCATACACATGATATACATGGTTCAGAACTGAATGGTTCCTACTCCACGGGGCGAGCTTAACGAGCTCTAGTTATGCGCACGACACTAACTAAACTCCTTCTCGACAACACGTCGGAGGTGGAGAAACCTCGTACAAGCAATTACAATAGTAATACAAAAATACAAGCCAAAATACAAAGACAATACAAAAGATAACTTTTACACAATTGCTTTGATCACTTGCTTGTTGCTTTCTTTTGTTGTCTCTTGAAGGTCTGGAATGCATCAACAATTCCCCTCCAAAATCACCCGTAAAGTATTAGCAAAATCCTCCATCTCGAGCTCCATTTATAACCTGCATTGAGCTAATTTCGCGCCTAGCAGGCGACTGCCAAAAGTCCCCAGTTGACTACTCCTGTAGCCATTGTCTCACAATGGCTCGATCCACGCTGGACAAGTTCCAACGGATCCTCCAACAGTCAACTGATCATGCCCATCAGTAAACTGATGACCTAGTAGTCGACTGCCCAGTCGGCTACGGAGTGTTCTATGCCCACGACACTTCCATCAGTCCACTGCCATCCCTCAGCAGTCGACTGTTGTCGACATCGGTCGACTGCCAATCCTTGATAATCTACAGTTTAACACCAGTCGAATCGACACCTATGCCAGTTAACTGTTATCGGGTAAACCTCAAACACCAAGTTGTTTGAGCATCTGACCGTCGGGTAAACTCTCAAACCTCACGTTTGAGCCTCCGATACTCAGTCTTAGCCACTTGACCAAGTCCACCCCATCCTCTCATGAAGTTCCCCACCGAAGCTCTCTTCCCTCAGCATACGTTCCTCGGATGCATCAAGCCCACAGCTTCGCAGCGCCATCCTTCACGTCTCTTGCCCTCAAAGTATACTTCCCTTGGGCCTCACTCCATTCGCTCCCCATCTGGCGGTCCCTCGGATGCACCAAGCGCATGGCTTCGCAGTGCCATCCTTGACTGACTCAAGGACCGCGAGCCTAGTGAACTTGCCAAGTCCTTAAGACTTCCCACACCAAGCCTCATGCTAGGATTTTCACCGCCAAGGCTACACACTTGGATTTACGTGGCCAACCCATGTTGGACTTTCCAACACCAAGCCCTATGCCTAGATTTTTTCAACACCAAGCCCCATGCTTGGACTTTTCACCACCAAGGCAACACCCTTGGATTTACGTGGCCAACTTGTTAGTGAAAGCCCTAAATCGAATCATGTGATGATTGTTATATGGACTTTATTGTATCATATTCCTATTTATAAAGGCATGGTTATTATATTTACTTGTATTGGTGCCAAATAAACTAAGTATAATAACGTCCTTGAGTAGAAGGTTCTTATCTATATCAATCGATTGGTTGAATCGATAATGAGATGATATAGAGAACACTACTCTTAATCATTCCTAGTCAAGTATTAACATTCAGGGACAATGTTAATGGATAGAGACTAGCATGTAGAACAACTCGATGACTTGATCTCACAAGTCATGGATATGAGATATCAAGTTGACACATTGGTATGCATTAGAGAATGTATACTGAATGACCCGCCATGAGAAAGTATCATGGATCATTATATGAGTGTCATATACTTTCTCATATGACTATTAGTCCTTGGACCTGAATTCACCATGGTTCCCTACATAAGGAGTTGCATACTTTGGCTTCGTCAAATGTCACCCGTAAATGGGTGGACTATAAAGGCGATTACTGGGTATGTAACAAATTATGCGAAGGGATTGAGTGATGTAGATGAGATCTATCCCTCCTATATGACGGGAGTGGCATATTTATTCTTGATAGAGTGATACCACGAAGTGCATGGCCATGCCCAAATGAGTCAATATGAGATATTGATGTCATTTGATTAGAGTGAGTCTACTTGGAGTTCAAGATATAGATTGTACCGAGGATGACACGGTCTATGTCTCAATTGGTCAATCTAGATGTCAAGGATAGAGGGACATTGTCACATATTGTGAGAGTCACAATTAGTAGTCACAAAGGTGATGTTGGAGCTCAACATTCTTGTAACTTGGGTAGCAATGATGTGTTGCTAGATACCGCTCATTGCTTATGTTTCTAAATCAGTTTAGGGACATTGCTGATGTTACAAGAACCTATAGGGTCACACACAAAGGGCAGTTAGATGGAGATTAGGTTCATATGATGAACCATGAGGATTAGGTTCATGGGATGAACCAAATTGGATTAAGAGTAATCCAAATCAGAGTAATTGAGTTAGACTCAATTTGATTCAAGTGTTGAATGAGTCTAATTTAGATTTGATTCATTGAGTCAATTTAAATTAATGAATAAAGATTCATTAAATCAAATTGACTTGAATCAAGTGGTTAGATTTGATCAACCATGGGAGATAATAGGTCAAGTTTGACTTGACTTGAGAGAGAAGATGAATGGTCAATTTTGACTTGACCAATTGCCATGTCATGGTGACATGGCTTGTGGCCCGGCCAATGATGGTGTTCCACATCATCATGGACTTATCATGTGGTGCCACCTCATGAGGGAGACCAAGAGTCATTTGCTCTTGGAGTTACATGCATGCATGTAACTCCCACCCATTGAAGTGGCCGACCACTTTCACTTGATGAAGTGAATTCATTTGGTGAGTAACTCTATCTTCTTCTTCCTTGTATCATCTTCCTCTCAAGCTCTCTCCAAATCCTCTACTTTGGCTGAAACTTCCAAGGGGTGCTAGAACACTCTAGGTTGTTTTCTTCACCATTTGTCCATGTGGATACCAATATAGGAGTGTAGACTTGACACTTTTGAGTTCCGGCAAAGCTTTTGGATTAGCGGGATAAGCAAAGGGCGTCGCTACGAGGGTAATGCTCTCATCTTGTAGATCTAAGGTAGATCTAGGGTATTTAAACACATACATGTTTTATTTTTTTATATCTTCGCACGGATCCGTGACAGGGCTTCCGAGGTTTCCACAACGCAAAAAGCGATTTTTGTGGCTCGGAAAGTCCAACAGTGGTATCAGAGCCACGTGCGAAGCATGTATGTGGTTTTAAATTTGTAGTTTTTGTATTTTATATAAAAATTATAGATTTTTATGTTTCTGTAAATTTCCTATTTTTATAGATTTTTTGGGTATTTTTCTTGAAAAGGCGAAGCAACAAGTGTTGGGACACTTGTAGGCTTCAACCACCAAGAAAAACTCTCCGAAACGGCGAGTTCTCGCTTTAAGTTTTTGGGACAGTGACTTAAGTCACTGTAAGATCTAGTAGGGACACTCATAAAGTTTATTTTTACGAGTAGGGGCGATGCCCCTATCCCTGAAAGGGGCCTTGTCCCGCGATCGCGCTCGGAAACTGCTTAGCTGGAACGTTACGGAGAGGTGACTCATAAAATTGAAAAAAAAAAAGAAAAATTATAGAAATTTTCTATAAAATACATAATTTATAATTATGTATAATTATGTGATGGTCATGGCACAAGAACCCCAATATGATTGGATGATAATGTGTTGTAATTCATAATATGGCCTACGTACCGTTTTTGTGGTTGTGCATGTTTTATAGGTTATGCGACTTATGCGTCGTACCTCTTCTTTTAAAATTCTAGTTGTAAATAGTTTTAGACTCAAATATAACTCGAGTTTTATATTTGTAATGTACAAAATGGAGCGGTGGAAAGTCCACTTGTAGACGAAGTTACGAGAAGGGTGCCGACGACACATGGCGGTCAACGGAGGAACTTGGAGAAGCCGCTAACCCTAGGTTGACCGCCCGATCTTCTCATTGGCTTGAGAAGATCGTAGTAGGGCCATGACCACATCACAATTAATTATATATATATATATATATATATATATATATATATATATTTGTTTTTGCTTGTATGTATGTGATGCATGCTAGTAGAATAATGCTTGTACGTATATGATGCATTCTAGGATATTTTTCTTGTGTGTATATGATGCATTCTAGAATAATGGTTGTATGTATGTGATGCATGCTAGTATAGGATAATAAAGGCCTTAATGCATATATGATACACATTACGATTAGATTAGATCTTAATCGAATCAACTCGAAAAATGCCTACCAAGTCCTTGATACCATCACTACCTAGATCATTTGTAGTTGTTGAATCTGCCAAAGCAGAGCAACGCATATTATCATGGTAGGATGCAGAGGGACAATCTTGGTCCCGCCTATTTTGGCTTGGGTTAGAGTAAGCTCAATTAGATTGAGTAAAACTAGTTAACTCAATTGGATCGAGTAGAACTATAGGCATATTCCAACCGTTGGTAAGATAGGATAAGATCACATTTACACTAAATCTTGGGCGATTTAGCCAAAGCTAACTCAAGGCGTAGTATGATGTAGATGTTGTCCCACAAGAATTATAGCTAGTTTATATGAATCAAGTAATGTGGTTTGACCACATCCATAACTCGATTCTACAAAATTCCAATAATTCAATGGGAGCATCCTTTGATTAAAGGCCTAATTAAATGATAAAAGGAATATGATATTAATTTTTGGCATTGTGTATGTTGTAGATTACTATGTCGACAAACATGAACACTCTCTCCCTATGTTCTATCCTTGAGAAGGACAAGCTCAATGGAGCAAATTTCCTGGACTAGTACAGGAACCTGAGAATCGTTCTCACCCAAGAAAGGAAATTGTATGTCATGGAGCAGCCCATTCCGGAGGCACCTCCTGCCACTGCCTCGCGACTTGACAAAGATGCTTACAAGAAGCATCAAGATGATGCATTAGATGTGTGATGTCTCATGCGCGCGACCATGAACTCTGAGCTTCAGAAGCAACACGAGTTCATGAATGCTTATGATATGGTTGAACATCTTCGTCAACTATATCAAGGACAAGCAAGACACGAGAGATATGATGTCTCTAAGGCATTGTTTCAGTCCAAAATGCAAGATGGGACTCCCGTAGGTCCATATGTACTCAAGATGATTAGGTACGTAGAAAACCTACAGAGATTTGGATTCCCCCATGGCCAAGAGCTTGCCACTGACTTGATCTTGCAGTCTTTGCCACAAAGCTACAATCAATTTTTCATGAATTACAACATGAATTAAATTGATAAGCCAATGCCTTAGATGCTCATCATGTTGAGAACTACTGAGCTCAACCTTAAGAAGGGAAAATCTGACTCCATTTTGATGATGCAAAAGAAGAAAGGCAAGGGCAAGCCTAAAGGTAAGGGAAAGTCCCAAGCCAAGGGCAAAGGCAAAGAACTAAAACCCAAAGGAGGGGTGGCCAAAGAAGGGGCTTGCTTCCACTGTAAGAAAGCTGGACACTGGAAGCGTAACTGTAAAGCATACCTGAAAGATCTTAAGAATAAGAGAAGTGAGACTTCTACTTCAGGTATAAATGTTATAGAAGTCAATCTATCTATTTCTTCATCATGGGTATTAGATACCAGATGTGCATCTCACATTTGTACCAATGAGTAGGAGCTGAGAAATAGCAAAGCATTGACAAAGGACGAGGTGGACCTACAAGTAGGCAATGGAGCAAGGATTGATGTTGTTGCTGTAGGAACTTATGATCTATCTCTGCCCTCTGGGCTTGTACAAGAATTAGATGGATGTTGTTATGTGCCTGCTTTAACTAAGAACATAATTTCGGTTTCTTGTTTGGACAAAAAAGGATTTGCATTTATAATAAAGAACAAATGTTGTTCATTTTATTTAAATGATATGTTCTATTGTAGTGCACCTCTAATGAACGAACTCTACTTTCTAGACTTAGAGAGCCCTATCTATAACATAAGTACCAAAAGGTTCAAGTCAAATGAGTTTAACCAAACCTATCTCTGGCATTGTCGCTTAGGTCACATAAAGGAGAGTCGCTTATCTCAGATCCATAAGGATGGGTTGTTGGACTCATTTGATTTTGATCCATAAGGAGATGTGGGTTTGGATTCACTTTATCTAGGGTTTCATGCATTTCCTAGGCAACCCTACTTGATTCCCTTATAAATGGGACTTCAAGTCATGCCATAGTCTTTGAATCAATTTCAACCAATTGCCTTAAATGCATGAATGATTATGACATCAGAAATGATATAAATAAGCATATGCTCATAATCATAATGTCATGGCATAAGATGAAATTTAAGAACACATGACATCTAAAATAACTCTAAACAATGACATGACATGGTATATGATAGTATGCGATTTCATGTCATGATATATCAACTTTCATAAGCAATACAATTATACAAATACTCATCCAGACACAAGATTTTCAGAAACAAAAATTTCATTTAACTTAAAAATTTAGTCTTTTACATTCAAAATGGAGATTGGCTATGCTCAATCTCACTACAAAAACTGACAACCACAAAAAATCTAATATCCTCAATATCTAATTGTCTGCAGGAGGTGGCGGTGGAGGAGGCTGCTGACTCAGGGTCCAGGCCCGCATCATCTCTAACATATCGAGCTGACACTGCTCGATGCAGCTCTGGGACTCCTCCATCCGATCCAGACGTGCGCCGAAGGATGCCTGGCCTGCCAATAGCTCTGACAGCCTAGCGTCAACCGACTGCTGATAGTCCTGAAATCTGGACTCTAGTCGGCCACGACGATCATCTGATGGGCCCGCCGCTAATGCATCTGCCGACATCTGATCATCCTCATCAGCGGTGTCTACATCCTCATAGTCCTCTGCTGTATCTCTGGGTACTGGAGGAGGCTCTCTGCGTACCCTGGGTGGTGGTCGTGGCGCCAACTCCATCTGTCCAGCCCCCATCCGTAGCTTTGCTAATGAGAAGTTACGAACTGATATACAGTCGTACACCTCCGATAGCACTCTCAGAGAACCCCTGTGGATGTTAACCCCTACGGACTCTAGCCATGCTGTGATGATATGACCATATGGCATATGCACTTTCCCTTGGACAGGGGAAGTGAAATGCACAATGCAATGAAATATGTTTAGTGCAAAGTTAATGTCTAACCTATGACGCATGGCGTATAGAAGAAATAGATGGGGAGGCCGAATCTTGGCCAGACCCCGAGTGACGATAGGAAGAAAACACCCAACAATGACCTTGTAAAGGACATTGTCAGGTGCAGATAACTCAGTGATAGGGAATAAGTTTTGGGCCGGTGGACGAGGATAACCAAAGATATGCTCATGCATGGACTCCATAGAGATATGGTCAAAGGGCTCAGGTAAAGGAAAATCCATAGTAGGGAAAAAGATAAAGGTGTCATCTCAGGGCCTACACTCGAGAAACTCTTGCAGTATCGCAGGAGTGAACTCTAACTTGCGTTTTGCAATGCGAGTAGTGTAGGAAGGACCATCATCCACCTTTTTTAGGTTTTGATAAAATTCCTTAAGAAGGTCATCATTAATTGGATGTGTGCATAAGACGACTTTCATGAGATTGTAGTATGCAATTAATTCTATGACATCACTACAATGGCGGTTGAAAAAGTCCCTATCGATGTACCTAACCAACATAGGCTGGTACAATCGAGATTCACCCTCGGGTGGATCATTCCTACGGGCTCTCCTATTATGAATGCAATGTAATGATATGACATGCAAGGACATAATACATGATTAGATAACAACTAAATTATAACGGAAAGGAAAATTAGGGCTTGGGTAAAAAGATTGTTACTTAGGCGCCATTTGGAGTTGTGGCCGGAGGGAAAACTCAGATGTTACTGGGGGGTCATCGGAAAATTCGCCGGAGACGCCGGAACTCTAATCGGAACAAGGAACCAACCCTAGAATGAGTGAAATGAGGCTTGAAATAAGTGAACTAAAATAAAATAGGGCTCATCTAACAAACCTAACACCTTGGGTGGCTGGCACGGCCGGAAGGATTGTCGGAGAACAAGAACGGCGATCGGAGAAGGAGAGAAGAGCGAAGGCGCATCGAGTGATGACGCCGAACCCTAGCGGTTCGACGTTATAAAATCGCGATGCGATCGTGATGTGCGATCATCGATCGGATCGCTTATTTTACCGGGTTTACCGAGCCGGCAGTCGACTGCTCCGGCTCGGCAATCGATCGATCTTGAACCTTACGTGGCGTGCTACGGTAGCATCGACCGGTGATGTTGCTCATCGATCGGTGATGTGCGCATCACTCGACTGCTCGTCGAGCACTCGACTGATGACCCTCAGCCTCGGTGAACAGTATCATCAGTCGACTGATGTATCCCATCAGTCGACTGATGTTTAAGTAGTCGAGTCATGAAGCCAGCACTCGACTGATGACCGCATCGTATCGTGCTACAGTGTTATCAGTCGACTGATATATGATTTCCATTTCTAAAATTCTGAAAATCTCGATTTCTTCATCTAATTAATCCATTTTATCATGTTTATTCTTGTATATCGAATATATTGATGTTACACTTACATTCATGTATTCATTAATGTATTTTAATATTTTATTTCATTTTTGCAAACATTAACATTCAATGATTTCCAAATCCTAACATCTCACCGTTTCTAAGTGTTGAAATACACAATCAAGGTAAAAGACTTGTTTTGTGAGATGCAATCCATCCTAGACATTCCTTCCATGCAAACATATGGTAAAACATATGAAGCATGGTGAGTACAATACATCAAGTTGTGTGACACTTGAGTATCACTCTTGATGTTACTTTTACATGAACTTTTAAAGTGTGCCAACAATCAAAGTTACACACTATGATCTATAAATCTAGATTGTGCTAATTTTGATCATTTTATCAAACTTCTCAATTAGTATTGGCACATCCTAAACCCACCTAGCGTGAATCAATCACGCTCTTAGGAACCCAAAACCGATTTGAGCTCCTAGGGTTAATTAGGTATTCCTTAGGGATAACCTCCCTAGATACCTTCCTAATGACCATCCTAGGCTTATTAGCCTTGGTCATTTTGGTCTTGCCTAGGTTGACTCTAGGGGTAACACCCCTTGCAACCTTCTTAGTGGCCACCCTAGGTTTCTTAGAAACCTTGGCCACTAGGCACAACCCTTGGTCAACTCTAGGGATGACTTCCCTATTGACCTTGGTCTTCCTAGAATTAGTTAGTGTTCCATAGTCAAATGGAACACTATGATAAGTCACCTTGGACTTAGGTTTGTGACCCAAACCATTCTTGCCCTTGGTTGACTTTTGACTCTTAGGTCCTAGATGTTGACTTTGACTTCTTGACCTAGGAGTTTGACCATTAGACCCTTTAAATTTATTTTGAATAGTGTTGAGGATCTTCTCAAGTTTTTCAAGTCTTGACCTCAAGGCTTGGTTTTCTAATTCCAATTGCCCAATTTTAGAATTTTGATTTAAAACTTGGACATTTGACTTTCTTGGCATATGCCTAGTCCATTTTGGATTAAAACCTAGATGTTCATGTATTTTCTTAATAGATTCCCTAGGTATGGTTTTTCTAGGGACATTAGTCCCAAATTTCTCCTTATCACTAAAATGGACACTTTTAGCTCCTAAGCAAAAACATTTATTCCTATTAGCATGCTTTTCATAAATTGCAGGAGAATTTAAATTCCTAGCATGCTTTTTAACATTTAAATTCGAAGATGCACTACTAAAATGTACCTTAGGGTTAGCCTTAGCTCCCCCTACTTGTGATGCTTCTTCTTGGGTCTTTTTCCTCCCCCTAGAGAATTGGCTTCTAAAATGACCCTTTTGATGGCACTTGAAGCATATAATATGCTCCTTGCTCTTTTGACTTGGGGAACCGACATCCTTTGACTTTTGTTGACTTTTAGGCACCGGAGAGGCTTTCCTAACCTTCTTTGGACATTTGCTCTTGTAATACCCATACTCCCTACACTCAAAGCACATTATATGATTTTTATTTGAAAATAAAGTGTTTGAGTTACCTAGGGTGTTGGTAGGTGCTGGAGTTGAATTTTGAGCTTCCACATCTTGATCGGATGTTGAAGGCTCTTCTTGAGGTTGCTCCGGTGTAGAGGATGGTCTCTCCTCCTCAATCCTAGAAGTAGATGCTTCTTCCACCTCTTCTACTTCTTCTTTCTCCGATTCGGAAGTTGACTCCATCTCAACTTCCGATTCCTCACTTTCACTTGAGAATGAACTCTCCTCATGGAGTCTTGCCAATTTTCTCCATAACTCCTTGGCATACATGTAATCCCCTAGCTTGCACAAAACATCATTAGGGATTAAATATTCCAAAAGTTTTGTTACCTTAGCTTCGGTCTTGAGCTTTTGGCGTTGCTCTTGGGTCCACTTTTTCAATATTAGGATATTCCCCTTCTTATCCCTAGGGGGTTCAAGGCCTTCAATGAGGATGAACCAGTCCTCTATGTTCATCATCAAGAATGTTTCCATTCTTGCTCTCCACGCCGGAAAATCTTCTGGATCATATGGAGGTGGAGTATTGATATCCCATCCAAGCTTGTCTTGGAATTCCATCTTCACCCTCTAGCCTTTTGTCTTAGCTCCGGGCGGTTAGTCTGTAGAAGAGCCCCGGGCTCTGATACCAGTTGTTAGGGATCGTTTAGAAGCTCGAGGGGGGGGGGGGGTGAATAGCGTCAATGGAATTCTTTCGCGTTTGTTTCTACAATTTCGTTAGCGCAGCGAAAATAGAAAAGTAATAACGATAACGAAATGCACAACACGCTAACACAACGATATAACGTGGTTCGGAACCGCACGGTTCCTACTCCACGGATCGGGTTCGTACGAACCCTAGCGATGTCAATCACACACCACTATAATAATAACTCCTTCTCGGAGCAATCCGGAGGCGGAGAAACCTCGTACAATATGATTACAACAATAGTCAAGTAGATACAAGCAAAAACAATATGAAATACAAATGCAAGTAAAGGAAAAACACTTTAAAAGAGCTTTGGATTGCTTGATCTTTGATTGCCTTAAACTAGCTTTGAAGGACTGGAAAGCACCAACTTCCCCCTTCAATTTCGCTCAAGAAAATCGCTATATTTTCCTCCATCACGAGCTCCTTATATAGCTTCAACCTGTGCTGGAAAAGGTTGATCAGTCGACTGCTCGGGACCATCAGTCGACTGATCACACTATTGCTGTGAGACAACGGTGTAATCCACGCTGGAAAAATCCAACGGCTAGGACATCAGTCGACTGATCATGACCATCAGTCGATTGATGAGCCATCACCGATCGCCGTCCTCGCCAGAATGAAAGTGAGACTCCATTCCGGGCTGTACCGAGCATCACGACCGATAACATAATCGATCGCCCATCACCGATCGCCTTGAGGTTTTAACCCAAGTATCATTCCCCCATACTTGCTAGACCACCCTTAGCCTAGAACTAAGCCTTCTAGCCACCTCCATCAGCCTCACGCCTCTCGGATCCCTCCAAGTCATCCATGACTTGTTCATCCATCGCGCTAGCCTTCAGGTGCTTCCATCGGCTATGTCATACTAACGGTGTCTACACCGCCAAGGCACTTTGGACTTACGCCGCCAAGACTCCGATTGGACTTTACGCCGCCAACCATTGGACTTATGCTGCCAAGACTCCCGCTTGGACTTTACGCCGACAATATCAAACCCTTGGACTTCTCAAATGCCAAGACTCAAGCTTGGACTTTCCCTTGCCAACCCATGTTGGACTTTTCATGCCAAGACCCATGCTTGGACTTTTCATGTGCCAAGTGTCCCACTTGGACTTTCCATGCCAAGTACTCAAGACTTGGACTTTACCAAATGAAAATTACATTGTCATATGTTTTTTTTCGAAACATCAAAACATCACTCGAGTCAAACTCGAGTTCTGGTCAATCGTGACCTGGGCCGATTGCACCAACAGACCATAGCACTGAGGCCTTGATGGAGGTTGAACAGGAATGACAAAGTATTGTGGGTGATGAGATTGTTGCATAAAGAGTTGTGGAACAACCACCTATTCAGGTAGACCAACCTCTTCGCAGGTTTATAGGGTACGTCATCAGCCTGAGAGATATTCATTTCTCTTGTCTGACCATGATGATGTTATGCTCATTGAGAATGAGCCTACCTCCTATCAGGAAGCTTTGATGAGACCAGATTCTGAGAAATGGCTAGAGGCCATGAGATCCGAGATGGAATTCATGTACACCAACCAAGTATGGACTTTGGTTTATCCACTTGAAGGGGTCAAACCCATTGGGTGTAAGTGGGTCTTTAAGAGAAAGAC
Source organism: Wurfbainia villosa (assembly GCA_025175895.1). Lineage (NCBI taxonomy): Eukaryota > Viridiplantae > Streptophyta > Magnoliopsida > Zingiberales > Zingiberaceae > Wurfbainia > Wurfbainia villosa. The sequence continues at coordinate 51,715,283 of CM045998.1, read as the reverse complement.
TGACATGGGTGGACTTACGCATACCTATAAGGGTCGATTGGTGGCTAAAGGTTTCAAGCAAATTCATAGTATTGACTATGATGAAACCTTTTCTCCAGTGGCGATGTTTAAGTCCATTCGAATCATGCTTGCTATTGCAACATACCACGATTATGAGATCTTGCAGATGGATGTCAAAACCGTGTTTCTAAATGGAAACTTACTCGAGGATGTGTACATGACACAAACTGAGGATTTTGTAGATCAACAGCATACTGGGAAAGTATGCAAGCTGCAAAGGTCCATTTATGGGCTAAAGCAAGCTTCTCAGAGCAAGAATCTTTGATTCGATGATGCGATCAAACAGTTTGGTTTCATCAAGAATGAAGATAAACCCTATGTCTAGAAGAGGGTTAATGGGAACACAGTTGTCTTCCTTGTATTTTATGTGGATGACATACTACTCATTGGGAATGACATCCCTTCGCTACTATCTGTGAAGACTTGGCTGGGGATGTGCTTCTCAATGAAGGACTTAGGCGAAGCAGTCGGTATTCTAGGCATCAAGATATATAGAGATAGATCTAAGAGATTACTTGGCCTATGTCAGAGTACATAAATTGACACGGTATTACTACGGTTTGTCATGCAGAATTCCAAGAAGGAACTTCTACCGATATCACATGGTGTGAGTCTTTCGAAGACTCAAAGTCCCTCTTCTATAGAGGAGAGAGACCGCATGAATAAGATCCCTTACGCATCTGCTATAGGATCATGTACGCCATGTTGTGTACTTGTCCTAATATCTCATATGCTTTAAGCATGATGAGTAGATACCAGTCAGATCCAGGTGAGCGTCACTGGATAGCAGTCAAGAATATTCTTAACTGCTTGAGAAGGACTAAAGAATATTTCTTGATATTTGGAGGCGATGAAGAGCTAGCTGTAAAGGGTTACAGTGATGCCAGCTTCCAAACTGACCAGGATGATTATAGATCGCAGTCAGGGTTTGTGTTTTGCTTGAAGATTTGCAGAGTACCCACAGAGGCTAAAATCACAGATCCCTTGACCAAGACTTTGGCACAGAAAAAACATGATGGTCATACTAGATCATTGGGTATTAGATACTACGGTGATTGGCACTAGTGCTAGTGGGAGATTGTTAGTGAAAGCCCTAGAGTTAATCATGTGATGATTGTTGTATTGACTTTATTGTATCATATTCCTATTTATAAAGGCATGGTTATTATATTTACTTGTATTGGTGCCAAATAAACTAAGTATAATAACATTATTGAGTAGAAGGTTCTTATCTATATCAATCGATTGGTTGAATCGATAATGAGATGATATAGAGAACACTACTCTTAATCATTCCTAGTCAAGTATTAACATTCAGGGACAATGTTAATGCGTAGAGACTAGCATGTAGGTCAACTCGATGACTTGATCTCACAAGTCATGGATATGAGATATCAAGTTGACACAAGGGTATGCATTAGAGAATGTATACTGAATGACCCGCTATGAGAAAGTATCATGGATCGTTATATGAGTGTCATATACTTTCTCATGTGACTATTAGTATGACTATTAGTCCTTGGACCTGAAGTCGCCATGGTTCCCTACATAAGGAGTTGCATACTTTGGCTTTGTCAAACGTCACCTATAAATCGGTGGACTGTAAAGGTGATTACTGGGTATGTAACAAATTATGCATAGGGATGTGAGTGATGTAGATGAGATCTATCCCTCCTATATGACGGGAGTGACATCGTTATTTTTGATAGAGTGAGACCACGAAGTGCAAGGTCAGGCCCAAATGAGTCAATATGAGATTTTGAGCTCATTTGATTCGAGTGAGTCTACTTGGAGTTCAAGATATAGATTGTACCGAGGATGACACAGTCTATGCCTCAATTGGTCAATCTAGATGTCAATGATGGAGGGACATTGTCACATATTGTGAGAGTCACAATTTGTAGTCACAAAGGTGATGTTGGTGTAGGGATCTCTTATGAAAAATAGCATATGCGCAACGGAAAAATAGGATGCCTTCCAAGTTATCCTTGCGAAAGAAAACCTCGTACAAAAATAAATTTCTCAAAACCTATCTTATAGGAGAATATTACCTTTGTTGTGTGCCCTTTTGAAATCCCGCTTCTCCTTGGGTTTGTTGGATCTTTTAGCACGTTCAAATGTCCGTGCCTCTATATGTATCCACACGAGCAAGCTCTTGTGTCACAAAAGAAACTAGAAGAGCTCTCCTTTACTTCTTGCTAGAGAAGTCCCTAAAGGAGAGGAAGGTAGGGAAAAAGGGAAAGGAAGAAGAAGACTACTCTTCTTACTACACTCACAAAAGCCACACAACCAAAGCCTCTCACCACCAAGCTCTCTCCAAGCCTCAAGCTTCAACCATTTGGCCGGCCACCCCATGGGGTGTTTTATAGGATTGAAAAACCTTTCACCTCCTATCACATTCAATGCAATCAATTGCATTGAAACATAATCAACACTCCTTGTTTGGCCGACCACATGTGGAGGAAATCCAAAGGTCAAAACCCTTTGTCTCCTTCCACCTCATCAAGCTTAGGTGGCATGCTTATGTGGCATGCTTACGTGGCATGCTTATGTGGCATTCATGCATGTTGAATTAATCTTATTAATCCAATAAGCTTATATTATCATATTGAACTAATCTCATTAAATCAATAAGGTAACATATTGAATTAATCTTATTAAATCAATTAAGCTTAGCATATTGAATTAATCTCATTAAATCAATAAGCTAAAATTCTCATTAAGCTTAAAGTCCAAAAACCATTTTGTACTTAAGCTCATTCCCAAATTATTCTAGTCAAACTAGAATGCACTAATTCTTCTAATCATCATGCTCTTTGTGTGTGATCCTTTAGGCTCTCATAATGTTGGCAGTGGATCTAAACTCTTTTAGATACACAAGCAATGAGCGGCATCTAGCAATACATCATTGCTACCCAAGTTACGAAATAAGTCAAGTTCCGACTAACCTTTCCGTGACTACTATAATGTATGACCGTGTCCTTCTATCCTTGATATCAGATTGACCAATGAGGCATAGACCGTGTCATCCTCGATCAATCTATGTGTTTCTTGATCCCTGAGTAAACTAACTCAAACAAATGAGCTCAATATCTCATATTGACTCATTCGAGCATGGCCATGCGTTTTAGTAGTTCTACTCAATCAAGGGGCCCACAGATATCACTCCCGTCATATGGGAGGGATAGATCCCATCTACATCACTCACATCCGTCCGCATAATTTGTTATATACCCAGTAATCGCCTTTATGGTCCACCCTGTTACGGGTGATATTTGAGGATACCAAAGTACATAACTCCTTATATAGAGAACCGTAGTGACTTCAGGTTTGAGGACTATTCATACCAATAGTCACATGAGAAAGTTTATGACACTCATATGATGATCCATGAAACTTTCTCATGGCGGGTCAGTTCAGTATATATTCTCTAATATATACCCATGTGTCAACTTGATATCATATATCCATGACTTGTGAGATCAAGTCATCAATTGACGTACATGCTAGTCTTTATGTATTAATATTGCCCTTGCATATTAATACTTGACTAGGAACATTTAGGAAAGTGTTCTCTACAGCCTCTCATAATCAATTCTGCCAATTGATGTGCTGTAGATAATAACCTACTTTTCTAGGGCATTATTATATTTAAGTTAGCTGGCACAAGCAAGACGTAAATATAATAAGCAATCCTTTGCCTTTATAGAATATGATACAAATTGTTCCCTATTCAACCATCACATGATTGGTTCTAGGTCTATAACTAACAATCTCCCACTAGCACTAGTACCAATCACTATGATATCTAATACCTAGTGACCTAGTGTGACCATCATGCTTCCTCTGTGCCAAAGCCTTGGTCAATGGATCTGCGATGTTAGCTTCTGTCGGTACTCTGCATATCCTCACATCTCCTCTATCGATGATCTCTCGAATGAGATGGAAGCGCCGCAGTATGTGTTTGGTCCGCTGATGTGATCGAGGTTCCTTAGCCTGTGCAATAGCCCTATTGTTGTCACAATAGAGGTCTATTGGATCTGCAATGCTAGGAACTACCCCAAGTTCACTGATGAACTTGCGGAGCCAAACAACCTCCTTTCTTTGCATCGACGCAATATACTCTAAACCATTGTAGAATCAAGAATCGTGTCTGCCGAACTCTTCCAGCTCACAGCTCCACCATTCAGGCAAAACACGTACCCCGATTGCGATCTATAGTCATCCTTGTCTGTTTGGAAGCTTGCATCACTGTAACCCTTTACAGTTAGCTCCTCATTGCCTCCAAATATCAAGAAATATTCTTTCGTTCTTCGTAAGTATTTAAGAATATTTTTGACTGCTATCCAGTGACTTTCATCTGGATCCGACTGGTATCTACTCGTCATTCTCAAAGCATACGAGACGTCAGGACGAGTACAAAGCATGGCGTACATGATAGACCCTATGGCAGATGCATAAGGGATCTTATCCATGTGATCTCTCTCTTCCTTAGAAGAGGGACATTGAGTCTTCGAAAAACTCACACCATGTGATAAAGGCAGAAATCATTTCTTGGAATTTTGCATAGCAAAACGATCTAGCACTTTATCAATGTATGTACTCTGACTTAGGACAAGTAATCTTTTGGATCTATCTCTATAGATCTTGATGCCTAGAATATAGGCAGCTTCACCTAAGTCTTTCATCGAGAAACAATTCCCTAACCACATCTTCACAGACTGAAGTGAGGGAATATCATTTCCGATGAGAAGTATGTCATCTACATACAAGACAAGAAATACAACTGTGCTCCCACTATTTCTCTTGTAGACACAAGGTTCATCTTCATTCTTGATGAAACCAAACTCCTTGATTGCATCATCGAATCGAAGATTCCAGCTTCGAGAGGCTTGCTTTAGTCCATAAATGGACCTTTGCAGTTTGCATACCTTTCTAGGATGCTTTGGATCTTTAAAACCCTCAGGTTGTGTCATGTACACATCCTCGAGTAGCTTTCCATTCAGAAAAGCAGTTTTGACATCCATCTGCCAGATCTCATAATCGTGGTAGGCTGCAATAGCAAGTATGATCCGAATGGATTTAAGCATCGCAACTGGTGAAAAGGTTTCATCATAGTCAATACCATGAATTTGTTTGAATCCTTTAGCCACCAATCTACCTTTATAGGTATGCTTATTACCATCCATGTTAGTCTTTACTTTAAAGACCCACTTACACCCAATGGGTTTTACCCCTTCAGGTGGATCAACCAAAGTCCATACTTGGTTAGTGTACATGGATTCCATTTCAGATCTCATGGCCTCAAGTCATTTCTCGGAATCTGGGCTCATCATAGCTTCTTGATAGGATGTAGGCTCGTCAAGATCGACAAGCAATACCTCACCATTGTCAGTTAAGAGAAAACAATATCTCTCGGGTTGACGACGGATCCTATCAGATCTATGAAGAGGTTGGTCTACATGAACAGGTGTTTGCTCCACAACTCTTTGGGCAACAATTTCCTCATCCACAACACTTTGTGGTGCCTGTTCATTTTCCATCGAAGCCTTAGTGTTATCTTCATCTTGAATTTCTTCAAGATGAATTTTACTCCCACTAGTTTTTCTTGAAATAAATTCTCTTTCTAGAAAGACAGCATTTCTGGCAACAAACACCTTGCCAAGTGTGGGATTATAAAAGTAATATCCCTTAGTTTCCTTTGGATATCCTACAAATTAACACTTATCTGATTTGGGTCCTAGTTTATCTGAGACTTGAAGTCTAACATAAGCTTCACAACCCCAAATCTTTATAAAATATATTTTGGGACTCTTCCCAGTCCGTAACGTATATGGTGTCTTTTCTACGGCTTTTGATGGGACGCGATTAAGTGTGAAAGCGGTTGTCTCTAGAGCTAAACCCCAAAAGGAAGTAGGTAGATCAGTCTGGCTCGTCATTGATCGAACCATATCTAATAGAGTACGATTTCTCCTCTCAAATAGACCATTCCATTGTGGTGTTCCAGGTGGAGTGAGTTGGGATATTATCCCACACTCAGCCAGGTGATCACGAAACTCTTGACTAAGGTATTCACCACCTCGATCTGATCGAAGTAGCTTAATATGCTTACCAAGTTGGTTTTGTACTTCATTCTTGAATTCTTTGAACTTTTCAAAGGATTCTGACTTATGTCTCATCAAATATAAGTAGCCAAATCTACTCATATCATCAGTGAAAGTAATAAAGTACTTATAGCCTCCTCTGGCTTCGACATTGAAAGGGCCACATACATCAGTATGTATGAGTCCTAACAAGTTCGTCGCTCTCTCGCCATGTCCACTAAATGGAGTTTTAGTCATCTTTCCTAAAAGACAAGATTCGCATACCTCATATGATTCAGAATCAAATGAGTCCAATAATCCATCTTTATGGAGTTGGGATATGCGTTTTTCATTTATGTGACCTAGGCGATTGTGCCAGAGATATGTTTGGTTCAAATTATTCGATTTGAACCATTTGGTATTTACGTTATAAATTGGGTTTTCTAAATCTAGAACATAGAGACCATTCATAAGTGGTGCATTACAATAGAACATTTCATTCAAATAAATGGAACAACATTTGTCCTTTATTATAAAAGAAAAGTTTTTCTTGTCTAAACAAGATACAGAAATTATGTTCTTCATTAATGCAGGTACATAAAAGCACTCCTCTAGTTCTAAGATAAGCCCAGGCAGATAAAGAATATGTTCCTACAAACTACAAAGAAGAACTTTGCGCCATTGCCTACTGTGAGGTCCACTTCGCCTTTGCCATTAGTCTACTATTTCTCACCCTGCACATTAGTACAAATGTGAGATGCACATCCGTATCTAATACCCATGTAGAAGAAATAGATAGATTAACTTCTATAACGTGTATACCGAGGCGTAAGTCCCACTTCTTTTCTTCTTTACTTCCTCAAGGTAGACTTCATAGCTCCGTCAAAGGTCCACCTCACCGAATGGAAACAATCCTTCATTAGGTACTTTACCTTTACCCTTTGAAGTGGATGAATTGGCTTTGCCTTTGGCTTGGGTCTTACCCTTGCCTTTGCGCTTACCTTTGCCCTTCTTGACCATTAGTACATTACTAACTTTCTTCTTGAGATTCGGTTCAGCAGTTCTTAACATGCTGAGAATCTCAGGCAAAGGCTTATCAATTTCATTCATGTTATAATTCATGACAAATTGATTATATGCTTCCGGCAACGATTGCAGGATAACATCGATTTCCAATTCTTGGCTCAGTGGAAAACCTAGTCTTTCAAGGTTCTCAACGTACCCTATCATTTTAAGTACGTGAGTTCCTACAGGAGTTCCTTCTTGCATCTTGCATGCAAAAAGAGCCTTAGACACTTCAAAACGCTCGTGCCTAGCTTGTCCTTGATATAGTTGTTTCAAATGCTCAACCATATCATAGGCATCCATGTTCTCATGTTGCTTCTGAAGCTCAGAGTTCATGGTGGCAAGCATAAGACATAACACATCTAATGCGTCATCTTGATGCTTCTTATAAGCATCCTTTTCAAAGACGAGTGCCGCAGGTGGTGTTTCAGTGGATAGACCGCCTAGGACATATACATTTACATTCTTGCTTGAGGATAATCCTCAAGTTCCTATACCATAGAAAGTTAGCTCCATTGAGCTTGTCTTTCTCAAGGATGATCATAAGTTGAGGGGGTGTGTCGTGTTAGATGACATGGTGATCTACAACATCAAAATGAAAAATTAAGTATCATACCTAAGTCATTTAATTAGGCCTTTAATTAAATGAGGCTCCCACTAAATTCTCATAGCTTTGATATGAGCTAATCATTGATGTAGGCAAACACATTTTGCTTACATCATTAGCTTCTATTTAGCTATAAATTTATATGGGATAAAGATCCACATCATACTTCATCTTGAGTTAGCTTTGGCTAATCGCCCAAGATGTAGTATGATTAGGTAGGCAATCTTTTGCCAATTACATCTGATGTAACTCTTTAATAGCTTTGGTTAAGTTTAGATTAGTTTAGTGTTTATTCCTAAACCAGCTTCCAGGTCGTGGTGAGGTACAGAGGCCTTCTTTGATATCGGAGCAACGACCACTTTCTAAGACAAAGCTGATGTTCAGAAATCACACAAAACTAATTTTTAAAACTTATGTTCAAAGCTAATATATGCCTCTACTTTCTTAATTAATTAAGAAAAACTTAATTAAGTCTTAACCAAGTTTGATAGCGTGACATCACGATTGTCCACTCGTACTCTTCCAAGATAAAATGCATTGCTTTTCTTTGGAAAACCCAACAACAAATGATCGAGGAAGTAGTGAGTACCAAACTTTGGTAGGCATATCATTTTTGACTTATTAAGAAATAAACGTAAACATGCATCACATACATATTAGCATACATCACATATAAGCTAAATTAACATGCATCACATACATATTAAACTAAGCGTGTCATGGTTATGGCCCTTATTCTACAATCTTTTCAAGCCAATGAAAAGATTGATTGGCCAACCTAGGGATAGCATCTTCTCCCAAGTGCTTCCTTTTGGTTGTCTTGTGTTGTTGACTCCCTCCTTGTAACGTCATTTTCCAATGGACCCTCCATCTTTATTTTGTATATTACAAAAGGAGAAATACTCGAGTTACATTCGAGTCTAAAACTAATTTTACAACAAGAATTTTAGGAGAAAGGCACGACACGCAGGGCGTATTAAGAATTACAACACACACATTCACAAACTTTTTGGGACTAGGCCATAACCATACACCATGTCAATTTTAACTTTTAAAAGACATCGGATATTTTATTATGTTTGAAAAATTGCTAATGCAATTATCAACTCATAATAAAATTTATCCTACTTCTATATCACATATAAAATAGAGAAAACCTATTTTTATACGATCTTTCGCAAGTGGCTCTGATACCACTGTAGGGATCTCTTATGCAAAATAGCATATGCGCAACGAAAAAAAAAGGATCCCTTCCAAGTGATCCTTGCGAAAGAAAACCTTGTACAAAAATAAATTTCTCAAAACCTATCTTATAGGAGAATATTACCTTTGTTGCGTGCCCCTTTTAAATCCCGCTTCTCCTTGGGTTTGTTGGATCTTTTAGCACGTTCAAATGTCCGTGCCTCTATATGTATCCACACGAGCAAGCTCTTGTCTCACAAAAGAAACTAGAAGAGCTCTCCTTTACTTCTTGCTAGAGAAGTACCTAAAGGAGAGGAAGGTAGGGAAAAAGAGAAAGGAAGAAGAAGACTACTCTTCTTACTACACTCACAAAAGCCACAACACCAAAGCCTCTCACCACCAAGCTCTCTCCAAGCCTCAAGCTTCAACCATTTGGCCGGCCACCCCATGGGGTGTTTTATAGGATTGAAAAACCTTTCACCTCCTATCACATTCAATGCAATCAATTGCATTGAAACATAATCAACACTCCTTGTTTGGTCGACCACATGTGGAGGAAATCCAAAGGTCAAAACCCTTTGTCTCCTTCCACCTCATAAAGCTTAGGTGGCATGCTTATGTGGCATGCTTATGTGGCATGCTTAGGTGGCATGCTTATGTGGCATTCATGCATGTTGAATTAATCTTATTAATCCAATAAGCTTATGTTAATATATTGAATTAATCTCATTAAATCAATAAGGTAACATATTGAATTAATCTTATTAAATCAATTAAGCTTAGCATATTGAATTAATCTCATTAAATCAATAAGCTAAAATTCTCATTAAGCTTAAAGTCCAAAAACCATTTTGTACTTAAGCTCATTCCCAAATTATTCTAGTCAAACTAGAATGCACTAATTCTTCTAATCATCATGCTCTTTGTGTGTGACCCTATAGGCTCTCATAACGTTGGCAGTGGATCTAAACTCTTTTAGATACACAAGTAATGAGCGACATCTAGCAATACATCATTGCTACCCAAGTTACGAAATATGTCAAGATCCGACTAACCTTTCCGTGACTACTATAATGTATGACCGTGTCCTTCTATCTTTTGATATCAGATTGACCAATGAGGCATAGTCCGTGTCATCCTCGATCAATCTATGTGTTTCTTGATCCCTGATTAAACTAACTCAAACAAATGAGCTCAATATCTCATATTGACTCATTCGAGCATGACCATGCATTTTAGTAGTTCTACTCAATCAAGGGGCCCACAGATATCACTCCCGTCATATGAGAGGGATAGATCTCATCTACATCACTCACATCCCACCGCATAATTTGTTATATACACAGTAATCTCCTTTATGGTCCACCCTGTTACGGGTGACGTTTGACGATACCAAAGTACGTAACTCCTTATGTAGGGAACCGTAGTGACTTCAGGTTCGAGGACTATTCATACCAATAGTCACATGAGAAAGTTTATGACACTCATATGACGATCCATGAAACTTTCTCATGCCGGGTCAGTTCAGTATATATTCTCTAATATATACCCATGTGTCAACTTGATATCATATATCCATGACTTGTGAGATCAAGTCATCAATTGACCTACATGCTAGTCTTTATGTATTAATATTGCTTTTGCATATTAATACTTGACTAGGAACATTTAGGAAAGTGTTCTCTACAGCCTCTCATAATCAATTCTGCCAATTGATGTGTTGTAGATAAGAACCTACTTTTCTAGGGCATTATTATATATTTAATTTAGCTGGCACAAGCAAGACGTAAATATATAATAACCAATCCTTTGCCTTTATAGAATATGATACAAAATATTCCCTATTCAACCATCACATGATTGGTTCTAGGGCTATATCTAACAAAAGTAACTCCTTTTTATAGGAAATATTAGCGGATGATGCAATTTGATTGTAGCTCATTTTAGTCGAGTTCTGTTGGAGAGTTTGTCTACCTCACCATAGCAATAATCCTATCAAAGTCAACACAGTCAAACGACCGTCGATGCTCTACCAATGATCTTCCGATGCTTAAGTCATCTGACATGAGAAGATGGAATATCAAATGTTGCTAGTAAAAAAGTGATATTAAAGTTTTTCTTTATCTCAATTGGGCCTTGTATAGGGACACACCTCACCTCCTTTGTTTTTCACTAATTGTGCCCTTTGACAGACTATTAGGGACAACCGTTATAAGGAATTAATCTCCATCTGACTTGCCACGTTTCCTGGAGCTACCATTGGAAGAGACGGTTAAGGGACCAGAAGTGACAACTGTTGAAAGGAATCTCTTCTATGGTCCCTAAATGTCCGACTCCTTTAACTCCCAACTTCTTATAACTTTCGTCATGTTATATGTGTTGGGATGTATACTGAAAGCCTAGCTCCTTAGTATGAACATCTTTATTTTGAAATAAGAATCACATGATCATTGTTTGCACTTTTATATTTATTATATGTTGTGCATATTGTCTAATACTTTACATTGTAGATAACATGGTGCTTGGGTGATGGCACAGAAGATCATGTTATCAGTCCCTTGTAGAGTATAAGTAGAGGCTCACAACCAAGATGGTCTTGGACAAACCATTGGCATGGTTGTAGTGTAGCTTGGTATTGTTTTATCTTGAACATAGAGTTACACTAGTACACTTAGGTGTATTGAGCAGGACCGACATAGAGGTGATTCAATTTATTGCCGACTACATAATTGAATCGGACCTCGGATATTATGTTGTACATGCTCTTAATCCCGATATAATAACGGGCACATGTACTTAGTATTTATTTCTTTGATTTACTAGAGGGTGAGATTTCTATGGATTAAATCAATATGCCCGGTAAGTTGGGAAATGATATTATTTACATGGTGTGCCGTTGATTATAGGAGGAATCCATGTCCTATATATTAGGTTGATGATGTCCCCTTGAGGAGCTCATAAGGTTTATCATGTAAACCCCGCGGGTTGACTTAGTCAACATGATGATAAGGTTGAGTGGTACTACTCGAGGAGTTAGATGTTAATTGATTGATGGTCAGTAAATCAATCGATTGACGGACATTCGATATCTTAAACACGGGGAGATAAATGTACAAATAATATATGGAGCCCATATTGATTTATGGGGGTTGGTGAGGTAGTTCAATGATGATCCTCTAGTGGAATGGAACATCATTGATGGATCAAGTTTGTGTGGTTCCGATCCATCGGGTGGCCAAGACCTAACTCCTCCTCATGGTCCCTATCGTAGCCTTATATAAACCTCATGAAGTCTAGATCAATGATGGAAAACAAATCTCTAGATCCGACGGTTGGGATTAAATCCCTAGAACCGACGGTGGAGATTAAATCTCTAGATCCGACGGTTGGATTAAAATCCTAGAACCGACGGTTGAGATTAAATCTCTAGATCCGACGGTTGGGATTAAATCCCTAGAACCGACGGTGGAGATTAAATCTCTAGATCCGATGGTTGGATTAAAATCCTAGAACCGACGGTTGAGATTAAATCTCTAGATCCGACGGTTGGGATTAAAACCCTAGAACCGACGGTGGAGATAAAACCAAGGCCTAAACCTAACTCTATAAAAAGGGTGGCTTGGGTTGGGCGGCAACTAAGGTTTTTGGAGATGGAGTTGGATGGCTTGGGCGGCAAGAAACAAGGAGGAGGCTATGGTTAGGTTTTGGTTCATGGTGTTGGGCGGCAACATGAAGGAGGCTTCTCTTCTTCTTCTTCCCAATGATGGCCGGCAAAACCTTTCCTCCCTTTTCCTCCTTAACTTGGCCGGCGCCCAAGCTTCTCCATCCTTTCAATGGTTCATGATGGAAGCTAAGGAAATTAGGGTTTTGCCTAGTTTGCTTGGGCGGCAAGCAACCTCAAGGAGGAAACCCTAATTAGGGTTTTGGCTCCTTAGGTTGGGCGGCCAAGGTGGTGGAGCTAGAGGGGGCGGCAACCTATGGATGAGCTTGTCTTCTTCCTTGGAGGTGGCTAGCTCCTAGATCTCTCCTCTCCACCATGCTTAGGCGGCAAGAAACCTATGGAGGAAACCCTAATTAGATTAGGGTTTGGCTCTTTGGATTAGGCGGCTAGGTTTGGAAGTTATGGTTGGGCGGCAACTATAGGGGAAGGGCTCATCTTCTTCCTTCTAAGGGTTGGCCGGCCACTACTTTGTCTTCCTCTACCTTGGGCGGCAAGAAATCCAAAGGAAGCTTGGTTGGGCGGCTAGGGTTTGGAAGGAAAGGTAGGTGGCAACTATAGGGGAAGTGTTCTTCTTCTTCCTAGGGTGTTGGCCGGTTCCTATCCTTTTTCCTATACCTTTGGTGGTGCCCAACCTATTCCTCTTTTCCTTTTGTTTTCCTCTTGGCCGGCGGCACTAGGAGCTAGGGTTTGTCCCTAGTTCGGTTGCTTGGTTGTTTCCATTATGTTCTCTCTATTCTTGGGGCCGGCGGCATCAATCCTTTGTGGATTGGTGGTTGGATCAAGCAAGAAGGGAAAGAGAGTTCTTCATTCTTTGGATTGAAGAAGATCTAAGAAGCTTCAACTTGTGGAGGATCTTCTCCCACACGAAGTCTACAAGGAGGTTAGGACATACGATAGAAGATCAAGAGGTATAAAAGTTTTATAACTTTTATTTATGATCTTTGCATGTTTCTATTCTTAAATGATATGCTAGCTTAAGTTCTTTATGTTAGTATATGTTGATTATACTAGTTTGCATTTGCATGTATTTGTATAATCATGGACCCCGAATAAGAAACACAAAAACCGGCAATCCGTCCGTCGTCTCTTCCGCGGCTAATCGACTAGGAGAGGTGGTTGCTTGGACAACTAGTTTGTTCAAGCGATCGCTTGAGTCGTTAGCACGACGACGAATTGGTTGTGCTTAGGAAACTCATCCCATCCGGATTAGTTCTCATTAGTGAAAATTTTAATCCGGGGACATGGGAGCCTATGAGCATTCCGAGGACTAGCACATTGCCAACACAAGTGGTATCAGAGCCATGGTTTCCGGTTTTGTGTGTTTATGGATTCGGTTACTTTCATGCACATATCATATATTTTGTATGCCGGATAATAGTAGGATGTGCGTAGGCTAACTTTTTGGTTGCAGGCATAAGATCCGACTATTATGGCTATATGTGTGTATGTGATTGTTTGTGTATGATTGTATATTATTTGAATCCTCGGGGTTGACGAGGCTAGATTAGTATTTAATTTTTGTAATTAAATACGACATTGTTTAGCCACTCTTTATTTTATTTTACTTTCGATCTAGATTTCATGTACACTCCCTCGTGGAGTATAGGATCGATGGATGTAAAATAAAATAGGTTTTATACTCGGCTCGGATCTCCGGATGGCTCGTACATGGCGTAGGAGGAGCGGACGAGGTGGCGACACGACGGGACGCATATTGGAGAACAATGCCATAATAGTTGGAAAAATTCTGATTTTTCCATATTTATTGCTGATTTGTTTTATATGCATGTTGTGTGTGCTTGAAAATTCCTCATTTTCAATTTACTAAGTGGGAGAGGGATATTTTAATTAATTCCCGCGGCCTCCATTACAATTTGACATGTGATGCAACAAACTTGCGTGTCGGCTCTGAGTGCCTTCCTCCCCATCGGATGAGTTTGTTTGCGGATCACTAGGTCAAATAATGGTTATAGGAAATTATTTAGGAGCGTGTGTACTTCCCCATCGGTAAGGCACATAATCTGAGATAATTCCCTTAGTATCGTGTAATGGTGCACACTTAGATGCAAATAAAAAGTATCCTCCCCATCGGAGTCACTGCTTTTATTTGTAGGGCCAAAGAGGAACCAACTATTAATTTTATTTGTCAAAAAGTAAGGTTGACAAGATAATAAAATTAATGGGTAAAACCTCCTCTTACAAATGTAGAATTCGTATACGTCCACACTATCGTGGCATGCGAAATTCTCGGTGTTTTGAGGTGTTGGTTGATTTCGGGATTTTATTGTTTTGAGGAATCAATAATATTTCAAATCTAAAGCAATGATCTATGTGATTCTTAGGATTTTCAAAATTGATTTTCAGTCCACTTGTTGTAATACTAAAGGAAATAAACTTACTGTTCCTAGTTAATGTTGATTGGAAAAGAATCTAGAGGTTGTCTTATTTGCTAAGAAGTACAAGTATACACTCTTCAAAGAGTGTCCTCAAGCCATAGTTGCTCAAAAAGGTTTCTACTTCTAAGCCGAAAGGCAAGAAGAAGAAGAAACAAGGTGGAGCAATGGTTGTGGGAGGATCTCAGGGAGGAGTGAATAAGCCGAAAGGCAAATACTTCACTTACTAGCAAACCGGACATGAGAAGAAGGATTATCCCAATCCAAAGAAAGAACAAAAGTATATCTTTTGGTCTAGTCATTGTAACATGGTTAGCGGTGTTATCTATCGGCACCTGGTGTATAGATACGAGAGCCACTAATCATGTCTGCAATACTTTGCAGGGGTTCCAGGAAACCCGACGACTAGCTAAAGGGGATATTACAATTTACTTGGGCAATGCCATGAAGATGGCGACTATTGCAGTGGGAGATGTTTTATTTATCTTTTGAGAAAAATAAAGTTTTTGGTTCTTAGAAATTTTCTTTATGTGCTTTTGTTTAGAAAGAATTGCTTTCAGTTTCAAAATTGTGGATGGATAATCTATTTCTTTTGATGACAGATTTGTTATAAAAGGAATAGGGACATTATCTATTCAGGTACATAGATAGGAAATTTATGACTTGAACCACGAGCTCCCACGATGCAAATAGAAGTTATTAACTCATCTTCTAATTCCAATAAGAGAAAAGAAACTTCGAAAATGAACCAAACATATCTTTGGGATCTTAGGCTTGGTCATATTAACCTAAGCAGAATTCAAAGGTTGATAGCTGATGGACCTTTGGGTTCATTAGTGGTGGAGGATCTCCCAACCTGCGAATCTTGCTTGGAAGGTAAGATGACCAAGAGGCCTTTCAAGACCAAGGGGTATAGATCCAAAGATGTGTTGGAATTTGTTCATTCTGATTCGTTTGGTCCTATGTCTATCCAGGCAAGAGATAGTTTTGAATATTTCATCTTTTTCATAGACAATTATTCAAGATGACACTATGATTTAATCGTAGTGGTGAATACCTCTTGGGAGAGTTTAGGAATTACTTATCAGAGGCTGGGATTCAATCCCAATTGTTCGCACTGCACACCCAGTGAGAATGGTGTAGCGTAGCAAAGGAAGAGGACTCTTATGGAGATGGTTAGATCGATGATGAGTTATTCTGACTTGCCAGATTCGTTCTGGGGATATGCCCTAGATACGACGGTATACATTCTGAACCTTGTTCCATCTAAATCAGTGCCTACTACTCCCACAGAATTGTGGACTAGGTGGAAGCCTAGTCTAAGACATATTCGGATATTGGGAGTCCAGCACATGTGCTAAAGGCTGATAAGTTGGAACCTCATACAGAAGTATGCATGTTCGTTGGCTATCCTAGGGGAACGAATAGTGGTTTGTTTTATAGTCCTAGAGATCAGAGGGTGATCGTTAGTACGAATGCCAGATTTCTAGAGGAGGACTATGTGATGAACCACAAGCCCATGAGTAGGATTGTTCTTGAGGAGTTGATAGGGGAAGTCCCGACTTCAGTACCACCGGTACAAGAGGATATACCACATGTCACTGCACCGCGTGTCACAGAGGATATACAGGTGATACCTCGTCGTAGTGGGAGGGTTGTGAGACAGCCTGATAGATTCATGTTCTTGGGAGAATCTTCCGATTTGCTCCCTGGAGAACATGAACCTGATCCCTGGACATATGACGAGGTAATCCAAGATATAGATGCAACATCTTTGCAAAGTGCAATAAATACTGAGATTGAATCTATGGATTCAAATCAAGTCTGGGAGCTCCTATGTATAGCAGCTCATATGAATTTATGAGGTGTGACAGATGGATGTCAAGACAGATTTCCTTAGTGGAAGTCTTGAGGAATCCATTTATATAAAGCGACCAGAGGGATTCATTGCTAAGGGCAAAAAGTATCTTGTATGTAAGCTTAATCGGTCCATTTGGGGATTGAAGCAAGCTTCGAGGTCTTGGAACATCCGCTTTGAGGAGGTAAATCCAGTCTTATGGATTTATTCAAAGTCCGGATGAGTCTTGTGTATATCAGAGATGTGACAAAAACGTAGTGGTATTTTTGTACTATACGTAGATGACATTTTGGTGGTTGGCGACAACATCGAAATGTTATCAGACGTAAGGGTATGGTTGTCCAAACGGTATGAAGGACTTGGGACAAGTGGGTCACAACCTTGGGATCAAGGTTGTTGTGCTTATCCCAAGCTTCATACATAGACATGATTTTGGATCGTTTTAGCATGCAAAACTCCAAGAAGGGTTTTCTACCTTTCAGGCATGGAGTTCCTTTACCTAAGGAGATGTGTCCTAGATCATCTGAGGAGATAGAGGAGATGAAGGCGGTTCCTTATGCTTCGGCAGTAGGAAGCCTCATGTATGTGATCCTCTGTACGAGACCAAATGTTTGCTTTGCCGTGGCCATGGTCAGCAGATATCAGAGTAATCCAGGACAGGGATATTGGACTGCGGTAAAGCATATATTGTGGTGCCTGAGAAGGAATAGGGATTATATGCTAGTTTACCGGGCAGACAAATTACTCCCTATGGGTTACATAGATTCTGATTTCCAATCTAATAGGGATAACAGTAAGTCTACCTCAGGTTTTGTGTTTACTTTTGGAGGTGGAGCCATAGTATGGAAGAGTGTCAAGCAGAAATGCGTGGTGGACTCTACTATGGAAGCTGACTGAGTAGCAGCCTCTTAGGCGGCCAAAGAAGTTGGGTGGCTCAGGAACTTCTTGATGGACTTGGATGTGATTCCTGGTTTGCCCAGAACTATCACAATTTATTGTGATAATAATGGTGCAGTTGCAAACTCGAAGGAACCACGAGCCCATAAGGCTAGTAAACACATAGAGTGCAAGTACCACCTGATACGAGAAATCGTTAAGGAGGTAGAAGTTGCTGTCGCCTGGATTGCATCAGAGGATGACCTGGTAGACCCTTTTTCACTAAGGCCCTTCTAGCGAGAGCTTTGATAGGCATGTGGAGGGAAGGGGAATCAGATGTATGGCAGTATAATGACTGCATAGTCTTTTAGTATAAGTGGGAGATTGTTGGGATGTATACTGAAAGCCTAGCTCCTTAGTATGAACATCTTTATTTTGAAATAAGAATCACATGATCATTGTTTGCACTTTTATATTTATTATATGTTGTGCATATTGTCTAATACTTTACATTGTAGATAACATGGTGCTTGGGTGATGGCACAGAAGATCATGTTATCAGTCCCTTGTAGAGTATAAGTAGAGGCTCACAACCAAGATGGTCTTGGACAAACCATTGGCATGGTTGTAGTGTAGCTTGGTATTGTTTTATCTTGAACATAGAGTTACACTAGTACACTTAGGTGTATTGAGCAGGACCGACATAGAGGTGATTCAATTTATTGCTGACTACATAATTGAATCGGACCTCGGATATTATGTTGTACATGCTCTTAATCCCGATATAATAACGGGCACATGTACTTAGTATTTATTTCTTTGATTTACTAGAGGGTGAGATTTCTATGGATTAAATCAATATGCCTGGTAAGTTGGGAAATGATATTATTTACATGGTGTGCCGTTGATTATAGGAGGAATCCGTTTCCTATATATTAGGTTGATGATGTCCCCTTGAGGAGCTCATAAGGTTTATCATGTAAACCCCGTGGGTTGACTTAGTCAACATGATGATAAGGTTGAGTGGTACTACTCGAGGAGTTAGATGTTAATTGATTGATGGTCAGTAAATCAATCGATTGACGGACATTCGATATCTTAAACACGGGGAGATAAATGTACAAATAATATATGGAGCCCATATTGATTTATGGGGGTTGGTGAGGTAGTTCAATGATGATCCTCTAGTGGAATGGAACATCATTGATGGATCAAGTTTGTGTGGTTCCGATCCATCAGGTGGCCAAGACCCAACTCCTCCTCATGGTCCCTATCGTAGCCTTATATAAACCTCATGAAGTCTAGATCAATGATGGAAAACAAATATCTAGATCCGACGGTTGGGATTAAATCCCTAGAACCGACGGTGGAGATTAAATCTCTAGATCCGACGGTTGGATTAAAATCCTAGAACCGACGGTTAAGATTAAATCTCTAGATCCGACGGTTGGGATTAAATCCCTAGAACCGACGGTGGAGATTAAATCTCTAGATCCGACGGTTGGATTAAAATCCTAGAACCGACGGTTGAGATTAAATCTCTAGATCCGACGGTTGGGATTAAAACCCTAGAACCGACGGTGGAGATAAAACCAAGGCCTAAACCTAACTCTATAAAAAGGGTGGCTTGGGAACTAAGGTTTTTGGAGATGGAGTTGGATGGCTTGGGCGGCAAGAAACAAGGAGGAGGCTATGGTTAGGTTTTGGTTCATGGTGTTGGGCGGCAACATGAAGGAGGCTTCTCATCTTCTTCTTCCCAATGATGGCCGGCAAAACCTTTCCTCCCTTTTCCTCCTTAACTTGGCCGGCGCCCAAGCTTCTCCATCCTTTCAATGGTTCATGATGGAAGCTAAGGAAATTAGGGTTTTGCCTAGTTTTCTTGGGCGGCAAGCAACCTCAAGGAGGAAACCCTAATTAGGGTTTTGGCTCCTTAGGTTGGGCGGCCAAGGTGGTGGAGCTAGAGGGGGCGGCAACCTATGGATGAGCTTGTCTTCTTCCTTGGAGGTGGCTAGCTCCTAGATCTCTCCTCTCCACCATGCTTAGGCGGCAAGAAACCTATGGAGGAAACCCTAATTAGATTAGGGTTTGGCTCTTTGGATTAGGCGGCTAGGTTTGGAAGTTATGGTTGGGCGGCAACTATAGGGGAAGGGCTCATCTTCTTCCTTCTAAGGGTTGGCCGGCCACTACTTTGTCTTCCTCTACCTTGGGCGGCAAGAAATCCAAAGGAAGCTTGGTTGGGCGGCTAGGGTTTGGAAGAAAAGGTAGGTGGCAACTATAGGGGAAGTGTTCTTCTTCTTCCTAGGGTGTTGGCCGGTTCCTATCCTTTTTCCTATACCTTTGGTGGTGCCCAACCTATTCCTCTTTTCCTTTTGTTTTCCTCTTGGCCGGCGGCACTAGGAGCTAGGGTTTGTCCCTAGTTCGGTTGCTTGGTTGTTTCCATTATGTTCTCTCTATTCTTGGGGCCGGCGGCATCAATCCTTTGTGGATTGGTGGTTGGCTGAAGCAAGAAGGGAAAGAGAGTTCTTCATTCTTTGGATTGAAGAAGATCTAAGAAGCTTCAACTTGTGGAGGATCTTCGCCCACACGAAGTCTACAAGGAGGTTAGGACATACGATAGAAGATCAAGAGGTATAAAAGTTTTATAACTTTTATTTATGATCTTTGCATGTTTCTATTCTTAAATGATATGCTAGCTTAAGTTCTTTATGTTAGTATATGTTGATTATACTAGTTTGCATTTGCATGTATTTGTATAATCATGGACCCCGAATAAGAAACACAAAAACCGGCAATCCGTCCGTCGTCTCTTCCGCGGCTAATCGACTAGGAGAGGTGGTTGCTTGGACAACTAGTTTGTTCAAGCGATCGCTTGAGTCGTTAGCACGACGACGAATTGATTGTGCTTAGGAAACTCATCCCATCCGGATTAGTTCTCATTAGTGAAAATTTTAATCCGGGGACATGGGAGCCTATGAGCATTCCGAGGACTAGCACATTGCCAACAATATGCCTGACTCCTTCTATGCATGACTCTTCGATTCTCGAGCGCCTGACTCCTGATTCCCAGTCCCTATCCTCCTAACTCCATGGGTCCCCCCAAAGGCTCTCGATGTTAGTAAAAGCCCTAGAGTCAATCATGTGATGATTGTTGTATGGACTTTATTGTTTCATATTCCTATTTATAAAGGCATGGTTATTATATTTACTTGTTTTGGTGCCAAGTAACTAAATATAATAATGTCCTTGAGTAGTAGGTTCTTATCTATATCAATCGATTGATTGAATCGATAATGAGATGATATAGAGAACACTACTCTTAATCATTCCTAGTCGAGTATTAACATTCAGGGACAATGTTAATGCGTAGAGACTAGCATGTAGGTCAACATGATGACTTGATCTCACAAGTCATGAATATGAGATATCAAGTTGACACATGGGTATGCATTAGAGAATGTATACTGAATGACCCGCCATGAGAAAGTATCATGGATCGTTATATGAGTATCATATACTTTCTCATGTGGCTATTAGTATGACTATTAGTCCTTAGACCTGAAGTCACCATGGTTCCCTACATAAGGAGTTGCATACTTTAGCTTCGTCAAACGTCACCCGTAAATGGGTGGACTATAAAGGTGATTACTGGGTATGTAACAAATTATACGAAGGGATGTGAGTGATGTAGATGGGATCTATCCCTCCTTTATGACGGGAGTGATATCGATATTCTTGATAGAGTGAGACCACGAAGTGCATGGCCATGCCCAAATGAGTCAATATGAGATATTGAGCTCATTTGATTAGAGTGAGTCTACTTGGAGTTCAAGATTTAGATTGTATCGAGGATGACATGGTCTATGCCTCGATTGGTCAATCTAGATGTCAAGGATAGAGGGGCATTGTCACATATTGTGAGAGTCACAATTAGTAGTCACAAAGGTGATGTTGGAGCTCAACATTCTTGTAACTTGGGTAGCAATGATGTGTTGCTAGATACCGCTCATTGCTTATGTTCCTAAATCAATTTAGGGACATTGCCAACGTTACAAGAACCTATAGGGTCACACACATAAGGGCAATTAGATGGAGATTAGGTTCATATGATGAACCATGAGGATTAGGTTCATGGGATGAACCAAATTGGATTAAGAGTAATCCAAATTAGACTAATTGAGTTAGACTCAAGTTGATTCAAGTGTTGAATGAGTCTAATTTAGATTTGATTCATCAGATCAATTTAAATTAATGAATAGAGATTCATTAAATTAAATTGACTTGAATCAAATGGTTGGATTTGATCAACCATGGGAGATAAGAGGTCAAGTTTGACTTGACTTGAGAGGGAAAATGAAAGGACATGT
Source organism: Wurfbainia villosa (assembly GCA_025175895.1). Taxonomy (NCBI): domain Eukaryota; kingdom Viridiplantae; phylum Streptophyta; class Magnoliopsida; order Zingiberales; family Zingiberaceae; genus Wurfbainia; species Wurfbainia villosa. The sequence continues at coordinate 51,693,074 of CM045998.1, read as the reverse complement.
TTGACTTGACCAAATGCCATGTCATGATGATGACTTGGCATGGCCGACCAATGATGATGCTCCACATCATCATTGACTTTGTCATATGGTGCCACCTCATGAGGGAGACCAAGGGTCATGGGAGTTACATGCATGCATGTAACCCCCTCTCCATAATGTGGCCGGCCACTTCTTGATGGGTGGGAATTGATTTTGGGTAACTCCATCTTCTTCTTCACAACTTCATCTTCTTCCTTGGATTATTCCCTCAAGCTCTCCCCCTCTCCCAACCTCCTTGGCCGAACCATCCATAGAGTGCTAGCACACTCAAGGGTGTATTTTCTCCACCTATTGCTTGTGTGGATACCAATAGAGAAGTGTGCACTTGACACTCTCGAGTTCCAGCGAACCTTTTGGACGAGCGAGATTTGCGAAGAGCGTCACATCGAGGGTAACATCCTTATCATGTAGATCTAAGGTAGATCTAGGGTTTTATACAAGCACATACATGTTTTAATTTTAATACATCTTTGCACGGATCCGTGGCCAGACTTTCGGGGTTTCCGCAATGCAAAAAGCAGTTTTTGCGGCTCGGAAACTCCAACACTCGACTCCTTATGCTCCCTCCTAGGTGTTGGTAATATATGAGAGGTGTCCTAAGGCAATCGCCTTATAGTTGTACCATTTATTCAATAAATGAAGATTCACTATTTGAGTATACATATTTTCATATTTTTGATTGAATCTTAAACTCATTTACTAAATATCCGCAATACGATTCACAGCATGAGAGAATTTGTGATTGGATCACAACTAATGAGTATCTCTACATGTGTAATTGTGATGTATTAGAATTATCCCTAGTCAATGAATTGATGCATTCGGACACCATCAATTCTGTTGAGACTGACACGAGGTGTACTCTTTGGTTTATCCAAGCAGTTGTTCCTCACTGGTTGGAGACATTGGAATGTTCGGAGTTAATCGTGGATGCTAGTTATGGTAACTAGTTCATTTGAGTGACTAGCTGTAAGACTTTATATGGTTCTCTACATATATGGATATGTCAATGAAGTTCTTACTGCAACTTTACTGCGATGTTCCTTCGACCTGTGGTATTCAAGTCATCTTGGTCATGAAGACTTATGCTTTGACATCTTAAGCAAGCATCTCCGAGGAGATGTGGACCTGGGATGATTGGGTATAAGTTGAAGTGGATGAAGGTATTTGAATAGCCTACAGAGGATTCACCGCTCCTTGCGAGGAGATGTATACCCTATGGTCTCTCGTCGGATTGTTACTAAAGTCTTTGGCCAAATCATTACATGTTTAGAGTATGATACTCTTGGATATATGTGCAATAACTAGAATCCGTAGGATGAGGAATTAATACTTGGGTTAGGTGTGATGTAGTCAGCCTAGTGGGGACTGACACTATAGACCATGTCCTGTGTAACGCCCATAAAATTCTAAACCATTCAAAGTAGTTATATGGGTTTTAATGCCCATAAAAGGTTTAAAATAAAATAAAATAAAAGATGGGTATAGGTAGGATTTGAACCATGAACCTCCTAAAAGGGAGGTAACCTTGACACCACTAGACCATAGGATGATTCATGGATAAAATATATAAAGAATATACAAAGAATATAGATGGGAAGATGAGGAGTTGGTTCATCCCCCCATGAAAGGATGAAAGGTGTTCATTCCCTAGGTATTAAAGAGAAGAATTAAGACAAGAGAGGAAGAAAAACCCCACTTTCCTTCTTCATTCTCCTTCTTCCTCATCCTTGGCCGAATTTCTCATTCTCCTTCCTCCCCTTTTCATCCCAAGCTCTAGGTCTTCTTGTGTAGGTATTCTCAAGAGCGGGTTTCCAAGAGGAGTTCCCACAAGTCTTAGTATTGCTAGAAGATCCAACTCCACCGAAATGTTCCCTCATCCTTCCTCCTTCACCAAGACCCTAATGCCCTTGTTTGGTGTTTTTGAGAGGGTTTCAAGGGGATATAAAGGCTTAGTATATGCTAGAGGATCACTCATAAGGCTAAGGAACAAGGGAAGGTCTTCATCTCCTAAAAACCCTAGCAGTATACTAGTACGATAACGAGAGGATGTAAGTATCTCTCACCTACAGTACAAGTAGCTCTTCGATTGTTTTATATAGCTTATTTTTCTATGTTTTAAAGATTATATGTTTGGATCAGATGATATATGTGTGTGATAAGATTTACAGTTAAGGTATATGTCTTTTTAAGCAAGATCTAAGATCACAAAGATGCTATCTTTCACCTATAGCATAAGTAACTCTTTGATATGCCCATTTAACTTCTATCACCATGTTTTATTCGAATTTATATGTTCTGTCCAGATTATGTTTATTTAGATTTTTAGGTATTTTAAGTATATTTTATGTTGAAGCAAGACATAAGATCGCAAAGATGCTTCCCCTATAAGTTTTGGGGACAAAGAGCATGATTGCATGTCTTGAAAGGCTTCCTTTATGAGTTTTGGGAGTATGATCATGTTAAATGTTTGATAAATGATAAAGAATATGTTTTGATCAGATTATATAGGTGTGTTTAGATTTACAGGTAAGTATCCCCTCACCTGCAGTACAAGTTGTTTCAGTTGTTAGTTGTTTAAAAACCCCTTTTGAAACTTTCGGCCAAGACCTCCTTCATGCTTCCAATGATTTTCCATGCCATGTTTTGTATGAATATGATGATAATATGTTGATAGATAGGCTTGATTTGAGTGTTTGATCCCAAAGCCCCCTTGAAACTTTTGGCCAAGACCTAATCATGCTTCTAATGGTCTTCCATGCTATGATCTATATGTTTCCATGCCATGTTTTGTATGTAGATGAAGATAACATGTTGACAGCTAGACTTGATTTGAGTGTTGATCCCAAAGCCCCCTTGAAACTTTCTGCCAAGACCTATTCATGCTCCTAATGGTCTTCCGTGCTATGATCTATATGTTGCCATGCCATATTTTGTATGTATATGAAGATGACATGATGATAGCTAGGTTTGGTTTGAGTGTTTGATCCCAAGGCCCCTTGAAACTTTCGGCCAAGACCTATATATGATCCTAATGGTCTTCCATGCTATGATATATATGTTTCCATGCCATGTTTGTATGCAGATGAAGATAATATGTTGATAGATAGGCTTGATTTGAGTGGTTGATCACAAAGCCCCCTTGAAACTTTCAGTCAAGTCCTAGTTGTGCTCCTAATGGTCTTCCATGTCATGAACTATATGTAATGGATGTTAACATGTGGTTAGTTAAATCTTGTACAAGTTGTTTAGGGTTTAAATTCTTAAGAACCCTCCCTTAGGGTCTCGGCCAACCCATGCTCATGCCCTCTAATAATCCTCCATGCCATGCTACATGTATATAAGATGTTAATATGATGTTAGTTAGACTTTATGATAGCATGATTGGTTTATGTCACTACCTTATGACCATGTTAATTGTATGAATGTATGAATATGTTATGCTCATTGCCATGTTAATTGTATGAATGCATGATTATGTTATGCTCATTGCCATGTTAATTGTATGAATGTATGATTATGTTATGCTCTTTGCCATGTTAATTGTATGAATGTATGATTATGTTATGCTCATTGCCATGTTAATTGTATGAATGTATGATTATGTTATGCTCATTGCATCATGATGAAGAAGTATGTATGATGAAAATGCCTAAGAGATGCTTCCCTAAGAGCACTCTTTATGTTATGAAAAGAAATATGATATGTTATGAAGAAGGAACATGATATGCTATGATAAAGAACATGATATGTTATGAAAACAAATATGATATGTTATGAAGAAGGAACATGATATGTTATTTTACTTTATGCATGGCTTGTACCGGACCCTAACAAGGTCCAAGGGATGGGCTCCTAGGCCGACGGACATAGTACGGGCCTAGGATGGGCTTCTATGTTATGATTACCCCTAGGTCAACGGACATAGTAAGGGCCTAGTAACCTAGTAGGTTCGGGATTAGCTACCTCGGGTCTATTTAGGGATGCGCACAATGATGATGATGAGTGTGGTACAATGTCGGGCCCAATATGTTGAGATTATGTTTAAGTACCTATAAAATATATGTATTCAAAGAGCATCTTGCATATACCACTTTTCATGTCTATGTGATATTTATATGAATGCTATGCTTATATGTTCTTATATGTTTATATGAATGCTATGCTTATATGTTCTTGAATGTTTATATGAATGCTATGCTTATATGTTCTTGTATGTTTATATGAATGATATGCTTATATGTTCTTGTATGTTTATATGAATGCTATGCTTATATATTCTTGTATGTTTCTATGATTGCTATGCTTTTATGTTCTTGTATGTTTATATGCATGCTATGCTCATATGTCCCTAAAAGATCATGTCACTACTCTATGTCTAATTCTCGATGTATGGTTTTTGTGAGTAGGAAAGGATCTTACTAAGCCTAGGTGCTTATAGTTTTATATTCCCTTATACTGCAGATAAGGGTAAAGAATGGCTAAACTAAAGGGAGCAGTAGGAGGGGCAAAGTGTGTGTGATAGTGGCATGGTGGAGGAGATCTGTTTATGTTTCCTATACTTATGCATGTTTTCTTTAAGTTGAATGTCATGAACTTGAACTAAGTACTTATGAAATGATGATGCATGCTTATGTTTAAAAGAAAGAAAGAAAGAAAAAAAAGAAGTTCAAAGTCTTCCGCTGTAAGAAGTATATAGTCTTCCGCTGTAAATACATGTATGTATGATCGCGTCGCGCCCCCTTCCAACCCCTGGAAAGGGAGGGCATGATAGGTTGGTATCAGAGCAGACCTGTCTTTCCACTACACACACATCAAGCTCCTATCCTGCCACTCCAAGTAAGAAATTCTATGCATACTCTATTTCTTTCATGTATGATAAGAAATGCTTTTAGCTTAAATATGCATGAATATAGGTATGATAATCTTATGCTTATTTATGATAAGGAATGCTTTTAGTTTAAATATGCATGAATATATGTATGGTAATCTTATGCTAGCCTTATTATAATATATGAAGATAAGTGTAGGATAAGGAATGTTTTTAGTTTAAATATGCATGAATATATGTATGATAATCTTTTGTTGGCCTTATTATAATATATGAAGATAAGCATGGCTGGAAGACGCAGTAATAGAATCGATGAAACAATACCCCCACCTGATCTTATGCATGTGGTTACGAAACTCTAGGGATAGCTACATGAGTTCTGTAGCCTATTCAAATCCCAGAATGGAAGTGGAAAGATATAACTATGGATTTCATAGTAGGACTACTCAAAACAACTAATGGTTATGAAGCTATTTAGGTGATTGTTGAAAGCTTGACAAAATCTACCCATTTTCTGGCAATCAAATATCGTACTCAATGGAACAACTAGCCCAGTTGTATGTTGAGGAGGTGATCAGATTGCATAGAGTTCCTAAGACCATGTGATTGAGCCACAAACGGTACAAGTTCAAGAAGATTTAAGTTATGAAAGTCGACCTATTCAAATAATAGATCGAGAAATCAAGAAATAGAGAACTGAAGAAGTAACCTTAGTGAAAGTCATATGGAAAAATCAAAAGTTTGAAGAAGCAACTTAGGAATGCGAGGATGACATGAAACAAAAGTATCCAGAGTTGTTCTAAGTTTCGAGGAAGAAACTTTTATAGGTATGAAGAATTGTAATGCCCGTAAAATTCTAAACCATTCAAAGTAGTTATATGGGTTTTAACGCCCATAAAAGGTTTAAAATAAAATAAAATAAAAGATGGGTATAGGTAGGATTTGAACCATGAACCTCCTAATAGGGAGGTAACCTGGACACCACTAGACCATAGGATGATTCATGGATAAAATATATAAAGAATATACAAAGAATATAGATGGGAAGATGAGGAGTTGGTTCATCCCCCCATGAAAGGATGAAGGGTGTTCATTCCCAAGGTATTAAAGAGGAGAATTAAGACAAGAGAGGAAGAAAAACACCACTTTCCTTCTTCATTCTCCTTCTTCCTCATCCTTGGCCGAATTTCTCATTCTCCTTCCTCCCCTTTTCATCCCAAGCTCTAGGGATTCTTGTGTAGGTATTCTCAAGAGGGGTTTTCCAAGAGGAGTTCCCACAAGTCTTAGTATTGCTAGAAGATCCAACTCCACCGAAATGTTCCCTCCTCCTTCCTCCTTCACCGAGACCCTAATGCCCTTGTTTGGTGTTTTTGAGAGGGTTTCAAGGGGATAGAAAGGCTTAGTATATGCTAGAGGATCACTCCTAAGGCTAAGGAACAAGGGAAGGTCTTCATCTCCTAAAAACCCTAGCGGTATACTAGTACGATAACGAGAGGATGTAAGTATCTCTCACCTGCAGTATAAGTAGCTCTTTGATTGTTTTATATAGCTTATTTTTCTATGTTTTGAAGATTATATGTTTGGATCAGATGATATATGTGTGTGATCAGATTTACAGTTAAGGTATATGTCTTTTTAAGCAAGATCTAAGATCATAAAGATGCTATCTTTCACCTATAGCATAAGTAACTCTTTGATATGCCCATTTAACTTCTATCACCATGTTTTATTCGAATTTATATGTTCTGTCCAGATTATGTTTGTTTAGATTTTTAGGTATTTTAAGTATATTTCATGTTGAAGCAAGACATAAGATCGCAAAGATGCTTCCCCTATAAGTTTTGGGGACAAAGAGCATGATTGCATGTCTTGAAAGGCTTCCTATATGAGTTTTGGGAGTATGATCATGTTAAATGTTTGATAAATGATAAAGAATATGTTTTGATCAGATTATATAGGTGTGTTTAGATTTATAGGTAAGTATCCCCTCACCTGCAGTACAAGTTGTTTCGGTTGATAGTTGCTTAAAACCCCTTTTGAAACTTTCGGCCAAGACCTCCTTCATGCTTCCAATGATTTTCCATGCCATGTTTTGTATGAATATGATGATAATATGTTGATAGATAGGCTTGATTTGAGTGTTTGATCCCAAAGTCCCCTTGAATCTTTCGGCCAAGACCTAATCATGCTTCTAATGGTCTTCCATGCTATGATCTATATGTTTCCATGCCATGTTTTGTATGTAGATGAAGATAACATGTTGACAGCTAGAATTGATTTGAGTGTTGATCCCAAAGCCCCCTTAAAACTTTCTGCCAAGACCTATTCATGCTCCTAATGGTCTTCCGTGCTATGATCTATATGTTGCCATGCCATATTTTGTATGTATATGAAGATGACATGATGATAGCTAGGTTTGGTTTGAGTGTTTGATCCCAAGGCCCCTTGAAACTTTCGGCCAAGACCTATATATGATCCTAATGGTCTTCCATTCTATGATATATATGTTTCCATGCCATGTTTGTATGCAGATGAAGATAATATGTTGATAGCTAGGCTTGATTTGAGTGGTTGATCACAAAGCCCCCTTGAAACTTTCAGCCAAGTCCTAGTTGTGCTCCTAATGGTCTTCCATGTCATGAACTATATGTAATGGATGTTAACATGTGGTTAGTTAAATCTTGTACAAGTTGTTTAGGGTTTAAATTCTTAAGAACCCTCCCTTAGGGTTTCGGCCAACCCAAGCTCATGCCCTCTAATAATCCTCCATGCCATGCTACATGTATATAAGATGTTAATATGATGTTAGTTAGACTTTATGATAGCATGATTGGTTTAGGTCACTACCTTATGACCATGTTAATTGTATGAATGTATGAATATGTTATGCTCATTGCCATGTTAATTGTATGAATGTATGATTATGTTATGCTCATTGCCATGTTAATTGTATGAATGTATGATTATGTTATGCTCTTTGCCATGTTAATTGTATGAATGTATGATTATGTTATGCTCATTGCCATGTTAATTGTATGAATGTATGATTATGTTATGCTCATTGCATCATGATGAACAAGTATGTATGATGAAAATGCCTAAGAGATGCTTCCCTAAGAGCACTCTTTATGTTATGAAAAGAAATATGATATGTTATGAAGAAGGAACATGATATGCTATGATAAAGAACATGATATGTTATGAAAAGAAATATGATATGTTATGAAGAAGGAACATGATATGTTATTTTACTTTATGCATGGCTTGTACCGGACCCTAACAAGGTCCAAGGGATGGGCTCCTAGGCCGACGGACATAGTACGGGCCTAGGATGGGCTTCAATGTTTTGATTGCCCTTAGGTCGACGGCCATAGTACGGGCCTAGTAACCTAGTAGGTTCGGGATTAGCTACCTCGGGTCTATTTAGGGATGCGCACAATGATGATGATGAATGTGGTACAATGTCGGGCCCAATATGTTTAGATTATGTTTAAGTATCTCTAAAATATATGTTTTCAAAGAGCATCTTGTATATACCACTTTTCATGTCCATGTGATTATGATATTTATATGAATGCTATGCTTATATGTTTATATGAATGCTATGCTTATATGTTCTTGAATGTTTATATGAATTCTATGCTTATATGTTCTTGAATGTTTATTTGAATGCTATGCTTATATGTTCTTGTTTGTTTATATGAATGATATGCTTATATGTTCTTGTATGTTTATATGAATGCTATGCTTTTATGTTCTTGTATGTTTATATGCATGCTATGCTCATATGTCCTTAAAAGATCATGTCACTACTCTCTATCTAATTCTCGATGTATGGTTTTTGTGAGTAGGAAAGGATCTTACTAAACCTATGTACTTATAGTTTTATGTTCCCTTGTACTGCAGATAAGGGTAAAGAATGGCTAAACTAAAGGGAGCAACAGGAGGGGCAAAGTGTGTGTGGTAGTGGCATGGTGGAGGAGATCTATTTATGTTTCCCATACTTATGCATGTTTTCTTTAAGTTGAATGTCATGAACTTGAACTAAGTACTTATGAAATGATGATGCATGCTTATGTTTAAAAGAAAGAAAGAAAGAAAAAAGAAGTTCAAAGTCTTCCGTTGTAAGAAGTATATAGTCTTCCGTTGTAAATGCGTGTTTGTATGATCGCATTGCGCTGCCCTTCCAACCCCTGGAAAGGGTGGGCGTGACATCCTGAACCAACTGGTTATAAGATGAGTGAAGGGAACAGGGCATGATTTACTATAGCTGCTGAAGGATTTCAGAAATATTCTGGGATCAACCGTTGATTTTCTAGTTAATTTGGGATCATGATGTACTACTAGGTGCCACTCATTATCATTCTATAATTAATGGTTAATTATAGATGGCTAATATAAACCAGAAACCTATTTGGTCACACGCACAATGATCATAATTCGAAGGATTTAAAACTAGTTTGAGAATAAGATTCTCAGATCGAGAGAGACTAGTTTTGGTTGGACCAAACAAAGACCGAGTATGAAATAGTTTCAGCCGCATCAAAAGCATGGATGGGTCGAGTCTTATGAAGACATGATGGATGAACCAAATTGGTTTGGTTCTAATCCAATGGTGGAAAATAAACTAAAGTGGTTTGGTTTGTTTTAAACGAATGAACCAAAGTTGGTTCGGTTCGTTTTAACTTAAAATAGACCAATGCGGTTCGGTGTATTTTAACTTATGTTATTGGAGCGGGTTAACAAGTTTTGGTTATGAACCAATAACTCCTAGGAGAAGGTTTCTTGATGGTCAAAAAACACGCACTCTATAAAAATGTGACTTTAGGGTTTTGAAAAACCCTAAGAGTTATTTTTGGAAATAGCTAGCCTCCTCTTCTTCCTCCTTGCCCTTGCCGCCCACTTGGAGTTGTTGTCCAACTTTGTTGCTACCACCTCCTTGTTTTCAGCCAACCACCAGCCACCGGCGACCCTTGGGCTACCCTCAGCCTCTGGCCAACCACCCTTGGCTGCCGGCAACCAAGGAGCAACCGGCCAAGCCTTTGGCTGGTTATCTTCTCCACCAACACAAGCTGTCCAGTTTTGGACAGCTTATTTCTCTCTTCGTAGACAGGTCATTTGGTCACCGTTTTGAGCTCCGACAGTGACTTACTTGCCGGGGATTGGATCTCCAGCAATCCTCATAGGTGGAGGTCCAAGGTTTCTTCAATTGGTTGATGAAAACTACTTCGAAGAAGCGAGTTCGCGGAGCTCATTTTTAGATCCGAATTTGATTCGGATTGTGATCGTCTCTTAGATCACATCATTTTCGACTCAAGGCTAGTGACTTTTAAAAAGACGAGGCTCGTGGCTTTTTGAAGCTATCCCGATGATAGTCGGCGTGGATACGGATAGAGGCAATTCTAGCGACAGTCGCTACGGTTGATGTCATTCCCGCTACACGTGATACGTCAGGTATAACTAGAATAAATTTCCTTTTATTGCAAAATTTTAAATAGTGATTATGTCAACACATGTTGTATCCTGCATGCGTGTGATGTGTGTGTTGTAATACAATTAGTTTATTATTTTTTTTTGCTTCCGCTGTATGTATGTTTACGAAACGTGTTCGAACACACACTCGCCGCGGTGCCGGGGAAACCCATCAATGGTATCAGAGCCCCATTGTGTTTCGACATAATCGTAAAATTATTTTGCGATAGTCATAATTGTATTTATGGAAATATTCTACTTTTGGAAAGTTTAGAAGTATTTATGAAAATTTTAATTTGTAAAAAATTCAAATTGGAAGTTTCCTAATATGATTAGGAAATTACAATTTAGGAAATTTATTTCCTAAATTAGATTTGACTTTCCTTAATTAACACTTTCCATAAATAAAATATGTGATTAGATTTGGAAATTTGTTTACTAATTTAATCATAATTTGATTTGAGAAATCAATTCTAAAACATATTTTGTTTCTAAAATAGTTATGACAAATAAGAAAATTATTTGTACATGTCATAATTGTATGTCATGTAATTGCATTAGATGCATATCATTATGTCATGCGTGTTGTGACATGTAGATATATGTCATGTGTGCCATGCCATGTAGATAATAGTTATTTGCATGAAAAAGAGGATGAGACTTTAAAACCCTTACACAATATTAAAGCCTACACCTTCCATTAATATGGTTAGAACCAGAGTTCCATTTCTTGTTTGGGTTGTTGGACTCTCTCCAAGCCCGGCTTGAGCCTGAACATGTTCAAACCATTGGAATAGTTTATTACTAATATGGTAAGAGTCATAGGTCAATCATTAGTTTGGGTTGTTGGACTCTCTCCAAGCCTGGCTAATTGGTTGAATGCGCTCTAACGACATTAAAACTATTTCACGATTAATGGGTTGGCTTTAACTTGGAGCATTGATTTGTTAGACTCTCTCCAAGGTCGATGTGAAGGAAGGTGAAGTTGGGTGCTATGCATATGATGCATATTTGTTAATAAGTTAACAACCCGATGTATGTGTGAACATTCAATTAGTTGAAAGCACATTGTGATAGTTGCATATATGTGATATGCAATTGGTGTATACTTGATACCTACCATCGTAGCTAAGAATGGCTTGTTGGACTCTCTCCAAGATTTTTCTTATCCATGTTGGATATCAACCCATTTGGAGATGGACCTACGATCTCCCAAATTTATTTTGAGGGATTTTTTGAAATTCGAAAAATGAATAGGATTTTGTAAATGTATGTTGATGCATTTTAAAATTATTTTCTCATATATGCTTGATTTGTATTTCTAAGTTAATCGATTGATCATGACGTCTTTAAATTTGCACTCGATTTTAGATTCAAATAAATTGACTGGACCGAACTTCTTGGACTAGCTTAGAAACTTGAGAATTGTTCTCAAGGCTGAAAAGCTTGTATATATCCTCGAAGAGCCTCTTCCCACCCATCCTAAGGATGATGCAACTCCGGACCAATTGTTGGCCTATCAGAAACATGCGACTGATTCTGAGTTGGCGAGTTGCATCATGCTAGCCGCGATGGCACCCGAGCCTCAAAAGCAACATGAGCATATGGATGCTAATACCATAGTCTTCTATCTTCATGAGTTGTTTGATGAGCAAGCGAGATCTGAAAGGTTTGAAGTCTCCAAGCTCCTCTTTACCTCTACGATGCAAGAGGGTGCATCTGTGGTGCAATTTGTGCTCAAGATGAATGGGTACATCGAGCGGCTAGCTACACTCGGTTTTGTGATGGATCATGAGTTAAGTATTGACTTAATTCTGCATTGTTTGCCCAAGAGTTTCTCACAATTTGTGATGAACTACTAGATGAACAAGATTGAAACCACAATTCCTAAGCTCCTCAATATGCTGAAGACTGTAGAACCTTCTGTAAAGCATGAGGATAAGATGACACTATTAGTTGATTCCTCAAAGAAAGGTTCTAAGAGGAAATCAAAGGAACAAAAAAAGGGGAAGAAGAAGAAGGCAAAGAAGGCAAAACCAGCACAAAAGGGCACTTACCATCATTGTGGCAAGGAGGGTCATTGGCGAAGGAACTGCAAGATTTATCTTGAGTCCGTGAAGAAGACATCCGATGCCCTATCCTCTTCAGGTATCTTCGTTATTGATTTTCATTCTATTTCCTTGGACACTCGGGTATTGGATACTGGGTGTGGCTCACATATATGTAATGACATACAGGTGCTAAGGAATAGGAAAAGACTAGTCAAAGGGGAGTCAAATTTGCGATTGGCAATGGAGCAAAGGTTGTTGCGGTCGCCATCGGAACTTATTTGATGAAGCTCCCTACAGGACTAGTCTTAGAACTGGACAATTGCTTTTATGTTCCTTCATTAATAAAGAACATTGTTTCTATTTCCTGCTTAAATAGAAATGGGTACCATTTGACTTTTAGTATCAATTATTGTTATATAACTTTGAATGGCGTGCTTTATGAGACTGGAACATTGTGCAATGGTATATATACATTAGACGTATCCAGTGACATTTTCAATATCGAAGTGAGCAACAAGTGTGCTTGAAAAGATAATCAATTAGACTCCTATATGTGGCATTGTCGTCTTGGCCATGTGAGCAAGAAACGCATGTCCGAATTACACCAATGTAGAATTTTGGAATCGTTTGAATTAGATTCATACGATATATGCGAATCATGCTTAAAGGGCAAGATGACCAAGTTACCTTTTACTGGAAAAGGTGAACCGGTGGGAGAGTTGCTTGGTCTAATACATACTGATGTATGCGGACCTATGTCAACTCAAGCTCTAGGAGTATATAACTACTTCATTACCTTCACCAATGATCACTTATGGTTTGGGTATGTGTTCTTGATGAAACACAAGTCTAAAGCCATTGAAAGGTTCAAAGAATTCAGAAGTGAAGTAGAGAAACAACTTGGCAAGAGTATTAAAGTACTTCGATCGGATCGAGGTGGTGAATACTTGAGTCAAGAGTTTCTAGATTATCTGAGGGACAATGGTATATTGTCCCAATGGACTCCGCCGTATACACCACAGCATAATGATGTATTTGAGAGGCGAAACCGAATCTTGAGGGACATGGTTAGGTCGATGATGAATCATTCGAATCTTCCCAAGTCCTTTTGGGGCTATGCACTTCAAACTGCTATTTACTTGCTAAATAGAGTTCCGACCAAGGTAGTTTCTACTACTACATATGAGATATGGAATAGTAAGAAACCTCATTTATCTTACTTGAAGATATGGGGTTGTCCTGCTTATGTGAAGCGGACTGTGTCAGACAAGTTGGATGCTAAGTCTAATAAATGTCTATTTATTAGATGCCCTAAGGAAATAAGGGGTTACCAATTCTATCATCCTATGGAACAAAAGGTGTTTGTTTCAAGGCATGTTGTGTTTCTAGAGAAAGAGTTTCTCTTGCAAGAAAACAATGGGAGTGTTGTTGAACTTGAGGAGGTTCAAGAGACTCCAATAGACATTGATGAGATACCTGGTCAAGCACCTCAACCGATACCTCATAGTGATGAGACATCGGTTGAATCTATTGTGACACCACATCTTCGTAGATCTGGTAGAACACGCAACATTCTCAAGAGATATGAATTTCTTGTAAGTGAATCGAATGACGTGTTACTCATTGACGATGAGGAGCCTACCAATTATGAAGAAGTTCTGAAAAGTTCAGAAAGGGACAAATGGCTTAAAGCCATGAAGTTAGAAATGGATTCCATGTATGAAAATCAAGTTTGGAACTTGGTGGACCCACCTGAAGGTATTAAGCCTATAGGGTGCAAGTGGGTTTTCAAGAAGAAAATCGATATGGATGATAATGTGATTATGTATAAGGCTAGATTAGTGGTGAAAGGCTATCGTCAAAAATAAGGTGTTTATTATGATGAGACCTATTCACCAGTAGCTATGCTTAAATCCATTCAAATGCTCTTGGCCATAGCGGCTCATTATGATTATGAGATATGACAGATGAATGTGAAAATAACTTTCCTTAACGGAAACCTACTCGAGGACGTGTATATCATATAGCCTGAGAGTTTCACATCGGTTGATAAAACCAAGGTATTCAAGCTTCGACGGTCCATATATGGACTGAAGCAAGCATCTAGGAGCTGGAATATCCGTTTTGATGAGACAATCAAAAGGTTTGATTTTTCACAAAATCCAGACGAACCCTGTGTGTACAAGAAGGTTAGTGGGAGAGCAATCGTATTTCTAGTGTTGTATGTCGATGACATATTACTTATAGGAAATGATGTTTCTGTCTTACAGTCAGTTAAAATTTGGTTATCCAAGACATTCTCCATGAAAGACTTGGGAGAAGCAACCTACATCCTCGTGATTAAGATCTATAGGGATAGATCGAAACAGTTGCTTGGTCTTTCGTAGTCTACATATATAGACCGAGTGATAAAGAGGTTTAGCATGACAGAATCCAAGAAAGGTTACCTTCCCATCAAGCATGGGATATACCTTTCGAAGTCTATGTGTCCGCGCATAGAAGACGAGAGGATTTGCATGAGTCAGATTCCCTATGCATCAACAATAGGATCTATCATGTAAGATATGTTATGTACGAGGCCCGATGTATCTTATGCTCTAAGTGTCACTAGCAGATATTAGTCTGATCTAGGAATGGATCACTGGGCGGCTGTTAAGACAATCCTTATGTACTTAAGAAGAACTAAGAATGTATTCTTAATATATGGAGAGGGTGATATGGTAATACGCAGGTATATGGATGCCAGCTTCCAGACAGACTAGGATGATTCTATGTCTTAGTCTGGTTATATATTTACCTTAAATGGAGTCACAATAAGTTGGAAATGTTCCAAGCAAGACACTGTAGCAGATTCTACCACTGAGGTAGAATACATTGTAGCTTCAGAAACAACAAAGGAAGCGGTTTGGATCAAGAATTTTGTCTCTGAACTTGGTATGTTTCCAACCATTGTTGAAGCAATATCAGTCTACTGCGACAACAATGGAGTGATTGCACAGGTAAAAGAGCCAAGGTCTCATCAATGATCCAAACATGTGCTTCGTCGCTATCATCTAATTAGGGAGATCATTAGTAGGAAGGAAATACAAATCGAGAAGATTCCCACTGAAAGGAACATAGCAGACCCTTTAACTAAGGCCTTACCTCAGAGTAAGTTTGAGGTTCATGTTAGAGCTTATGGTATTGGATACCATGGTGATTGGCATTAGGCCAAGTGGGAGTTTGTTGGTAATATATAAGAGGTGTCCTAAGACAATCGTCTTATGGTTGTACCATTTATTTGATAAATGAAGATTCACTATTTGAGTATACATGTTTTCATGTGTTTGATTGGATCTTAAACTCATTTACTGAATGTCTGCAATATGATTCACAACATGAGAGAATTTGTGATTGGATCACAACTAGTGAATATCTCTACATGTGTAATTGAGATGTATTGGAATTATCCCTAGTCAATGAATTGATGCATTCGAGCGCTATCTATTCTATTAAGACTATCACGAGGTGTACTCTTTGGTTTATCCAAGCAGTTATTCCTCACTGGCTGGAGACATTGGGATGTTCAGAGTTAATCGTGGATGCTAGTTATGGTAACTAGTTTATTAGAGTGACTAGCTGCAAGACTTCATATGGTTCTCTGCATGTATGGAAATGTTAATGAAGTTCTTACTGCAGCTTAAGTGAGATGTTCCTTCGACTTGCGGTATTCAAGTCATCTTGGTCATGAAGACTTATGCTTTGACATCTTAAGCAAACATCTCTGAGGAGATGTGGACCCGAGATGATTGGGTATAAGTTGAAGTGGCCAAAGGTATTTGAATAGCCTACAGAGGATTCACCGCTCCTTGCGAGGAGATGTATACCCTATGGCCTCTCATCGGATTATTACTAAAGTCTTTGGGCAAAGCATTACATGTTTATGTTAGTGTCAACCCTTAGTGCCAATTATGAGATGATTAATTAGGGATCATATGTATCATATTTCATTAATAATAGGCAAAGATTGATTATTATATTTACTTTATGCGTGTGCCAGCCAAATAAATATAATAATGCCCTTGAATAGTAGGTTCTAATATATAGTATATCAATTGGTAGAATTAATTATGAGAAGCTATAGAGAATACTATTCTTAAACATTCCTAGTCAAGTATTGTATTAATAGACAAAGGGATATATTAATACATTGAGACTAGCCTGTAGGTCAATGGATGACTTGATCTCACAAGTCATGGATATGTGATGTCACATTGACATATGGGTATATATATTGGAGAATATATGTACTGAATTGACTCTCCATGAGAAAGTTTCATGGATCATTATATGAAGTGTCATAAACTTTCTCATGTGACTATTAGTATTAATAGTCCTTAGACCTGAAATTACTACGGTTCCCTACATATGGAGCTATGTACTTTGGTATCGTCAAACGTCACCCGTAACAGGGTGGACTATAAAGGCGATCACTGGGTATATAACAAATTATGCGGAGGGATGTGAGAGATGTTGATGAGATCTATCCCTCCCATATGACGGGAGTTATATCTTTTGCCTCTTGATAGAGTATGACCACGAAATGCATAACCATGCTCAAATGAGTCAATATGAGATATTGTGCTCATTTGTTTGAGTGAGTCTACATGGAGATCAAGAAACATAAAGATTGATAAGGGGATGACACGGTCTATGTCTCATTGATCGATCTAAGATATCAAGGATAGAAGGACACCGTCATACAAGATAATAGTCACAGAAAAGTTTGTCGGATCTTGACATTTTCGTAACTTGGGTAACAATCATGCATTGCTAGATGTCGCTCATTGCTTATGTGTCTAAAGTGGTTTAGAGACATTGCCAACGTTACGAAAACCTATAGGGTCACACACAAAGAACATGTTGTTTTGGAGATGACATTCATTTTAGTTTGACTAAATGAATCATTAGGCATTGAATTGGATTCATTGAAAGGATTGGATTTGAGTTAGACTAAAATTAAATGGCCGAATTTGAGTTGGACTCAAATTGATTCGACTTGAGTTGGACTCAAATCAATTTGGATGGAATAAATTCATCATGCATGATTAATGTGGATTAATCATGCATTGAAGAGGGAAAATCAAAAGTTGGATGAATGGACTCAAATTGATTTGACTTGAGTTGGACTCAAATCAATTTGGATGGTATAAATTCATCATGCATGATTAATGTGGATTAATCATTCGTTGAAGAGGGAAAACCAAGAGTTGGATGAAATCTCTTTTCATGCTTGATTAATGTGGATTAATCATGCATTGAAGAGGAAAAGCCAAGGGTTGGATGGAACCTTTCATATTCATGGGATGAATATAAAAAGGCGGCCTTGGATCATGATGTTTTTTGGTTGAAAATTACCTTTGTTTTTCCCCTCTTCTTCCCTTGGCCGAAATCTTCTCTTGGCCTAGCATCTTTTGTGGTGTTGCTAGCACAACCTTTCTCCAAAGAGTGTTCGTGTGGATACCATAGAGGCACGTACACTTGAACGTGCAAGAGATCCGACGGACCGTGGACAAGTGGGATAAACAAAGGGCACACATCAAAGGTATACCATATAGGATAGGGCTTTATAGATATATTCTTTAGTTTGAGTTTTCTTTCGCATGGATCGCTCGAGGGATCCTTTTTCCGCTGCAATTTTCTTATTTATCGCATAGGATACCCAATAGTGGTATCAGAGCCACTTGCGAAAGATCATACATAAAGATCGGCATAGGTCATTTTATATGTGATATAAAATTTTGTATAAGAAGTTTATTATGGTGCATGCATGATTGTTTGGGTGATTTTGTTCAACAAGATATGCATGTCATATTTGTTGATCGAACAACATGTTTGTTGTTCGGATCTATCACCCAAAATTGCTACGAACAGTGGCAAGAAAGGGTCTCGGGTTCTCTAGTGGGACCGCCGTGTCATAGCAACTTATAAGTCGTGTTTAGCATTATAATAAAATCTTTGTGTAATAGATCGTTGTGAATGATGTATGGCATGGTGCATGGTTTTGACCCGTTAACCCCGATGTGATTGTGGTTGTGTTGTGAGTGCAAGTTGTAATTCATAATACGACCTGTGAGTCGTTCCTCCCTCTCTATTTTTCTAGTTGTAAAATAGATCTAGATTTGAATGTAACTCGAGTATTCTTATTTTGTAATGTACAAAATGATGAGTGGAAAGTCCATTGGAGGATGAAGTTACAAGAAGGATGCCAACGACACAAAACAACCAAAGGATGCGGTTGGAGGAGATGCAATCCCTAGGTTGACCCATCACTCTTCTCATTGGCTTGAGGAGATTGTAGATTCGGGCCATAATCATGTCACGTTTAAGCTTATATGTTGATATATGCTATGGTTATATGTGATGCATGTGATGTTTGTATGTGATGCTTGTATGTGATGCATGCGTAGTTAGTTGTCACAAAAAAATGAAGGTCACTAATTATATGCCTACCAATGTTTAATACTTACTATTACCTTGTTCAATCGTAGCGTGTTTGCCAAAGCAAAGTGACTTGATTTACCTCGGTAAAGTACGATAGGACAATTGTGATGTCCGCCTATTAAACCTTGGGTTTGACTTAACTAAGCTCTCTCTATTGGATTGATGAACTTAGAGGCATAGCTCATATGGGACATCTATCTACATTATACAAATCTTGGGTGATTAGCCAAAGCTAACTCAAGATGAGTGATAATTTAGTAGGATGTCTCATGCGATGGGCACAATGAACAAATAATGTTGTTCATATAGATGTACAAGAGTTACATTAGATGTAATTGGTACAAGTTACCTACCTAGCTTATATGAGTCTTGGGCAATTAGCCAAAGCTAACTCAAGATGCGATATAATATGGATCTTGTCCCACTTTGTGACCAGTGGGAGAATAATTTAGTTAAAGGCCTAATTAAATGATTGAAATATGATAAATTTATACATTTCTGTATTGTAGATCACGATGTCGTTAAATACGTTAAACACACTCTCTCTATGATTTGTCCTTGATAAGGACAAGCTCACTGGAGCTAATTTTCTGGACTGGTACAGGAACTTGAGGATAGTCTTCAAGCAAGAACAAAAACTGTACATCCTAGAGCAGTCCACTCCTGAACCACCCGCCCCTACGGCCACTCGTGCTGACAAGGATGCTTATAAGAAGCATTAAGATGACGCATTGGATGTGTCATGCCTTATGCTTGCCACCATGACCTCTGAGCTTCAGAAGCAATATGAGAACATGGATGCCTATGGTATGGTTGAGCATTTGAAACAACTATATCAGGGACAAGCAAGGCACGAGAGATACGAAGTATCAAAGGCCTTTTTTCAATGCAAAATGTAAGAAGAAACTCCCGTAGGCACTCATGTACTTAAGATGATTGGGTATGTTGAGAACCTACAGAGATTAGGATTTCCATTAGGCCAAGAGCTGGCCACTGACCTTGTTCTTCAGTCACTGCTAGAAGGCTACAGTAAATTTGTCATGAACTACAACATGAATGAAATTGATAAGCCTTTACCTGAGTTGTTGAGCATGTTACGAACTGCTGAACTCAACCATAAGAAGGAAAAGCCTGGTACCATTTTGATGGTGAAGAAAGGCAAAGGAAAAGGCAAGCAGAAGCCTAAAGGTAAGGGTAAGACCCAAGCCAAAGGCAAGGTCAAAGGTGGTGCACGCGATCCCGACCTCAAATCTCACGATGGAGGCCATTGAGGACTCGAAGCACGTGCTTATGCTCAACGCCCCCAAGTGCATGGATGTCGTCAAGTAATAAAAGATTATCGATCCCACAGAGGCTGAGATTCGAATATCAGTATGTTCAGTGGTTGAAATTATTCAGACGTAAACTCTAAGAGGTTTTGACTTGTGAGGGATATCGGTGGACTATACTCTATACGGTGTCACACGGAGGAGGAAGGGAGCATGCTGAGGTCTTCAAAAGTGATTCTAGGACTTCGGTTTCGCTTGTGTGGCACAAAACAATGCTGTCAATTGGCGTTGTCTAGACGTTTAGCTATGGTTTTATGGAAGGGACATCATACACTCTCCTGATGAGCCACCGCATCTATCGGTAGCTATCTCTACCTAAAAGGATGGGATAGACGGTACAAGGATGCCGAATCAATCCCTATGATGAACCGTGCCCGGTTCCATCACATCCTTCTACCCACGGTTACAGGAGATCAGGTTTACCCTTAGGTTCCTTGTATAAAATCCCCTAAATCTTAAATACGAGGGCTGTCACCCATCATATCGCCTAAGCACAATAGGTAGAAAACCAAACACGCATAGATATAGTGAAAACAACTACCAATTGCCAAATTAAACTCAAAGACAGAATTTAACATGAACCAACATTGTAATATGCACACAAGCTACTCCCTAATCCTAGAATCGAAAGAACTACTCCATGTATATGAAAGAGGAATCACAAAGCATGTACATGTTCGAATACATCAGAATGAAAACGTAGGAACAAGGGATTACAATGCTTTCGTGGTCTTCTTTCCAGCGTTGAAGTGCAAGGCATGGACCTCCAACGGTATTCCTCCTCCCCATTGTGAGTTCCCGAAGATTTTGAGGGCTTCGGTGTGCCGTCCTAGCCGTCATGCCTCCCCCCTAGGGTTTGGGTGGAGCCATCCTTATATAGACATCACCTCGGACCGCTGCAAAATCCAGAAAAAGCCCTAGTTGTGCAAATCTGGCGGGTCGCCACACGACCATGTGTTTCAAAATGGCCAGGCCCTGTGCGGCCCTAAGGTTGCTGATCTCGCCCATTGGACACGGCCGTGTGTAGCCACATGCCCTGGTCGTGTCCCACTCTGCGTCTAGCTTCAAAATGTCCGTCTTTTGCTCCGAAAGTGCACCTTTTCTCCCAAAATGCGAACCTGCACCCAAAAGTACAAAGAGCAGACCTCCAAACCAGAAAATAGGAAATGCGTGCAAAATAGAGTTACATATGCATGAAACTAACATAAAATGTAATGAGATGTGAGCGAAAACTACTCCTAAAACCCTATATATTTTGCTCACATCACTTCCCCTAGACTTAAATCTTTGCTTGTCTTCAAGCAAATCTCAGTGCCATGAAATTTAAAAAGATATTGTTCCATACTTAGCATGTCAACTAAATTTATCAAGTGGTATTTACAATCAAAGCAAAATAAATATGTTCTAGAAATTCACTAAGTTAGCTCCTCGTGCTCGTGCTAAGTGAATCATTCTTAGGGGATGCCCGTTCCATCTCGAGTTATGTCATCACCCCATAGCTTTCCTAAAGTTTCAGGCTCTTAGGCACTTAGCTGCCCAAAGCAAGGGTCGTTCCCTAGATCTAGCATAAAGTCACAAAGGCATGCTCGGTATTGAGAGAAATTGATAGGTGTTTCCCCAGTAACCTAACTCGGTCTCAAAGGGGCACCTAGCCATTTCCACTCACGACAACTATTTTTTTAACCCTCATAATCTTCTCTCTCTCTCCTCTTTTTTTTTCTTTGTTTTTTTTCATCTTTTTCTCTTTCTCTCCCCCTTTTTTTTTCTTCTCACTGGGATTTTGATTTTTCCAAATGGGCTTACACAATCCGAGCATCTCCAATAACTAAAATCCTAAACCTAGAGTCACCTATGAATTCCAAAGTACTAGACTACTGAGATGAATCATAACTAGGTATGTACTAGATTATCCCTTTCAGAATATTCGACATGTGTAAGTGTAAAAAAAAAGCTAACTAGTTTAAGTCTAGAACATTCATTAGAGCGAATAAAATAAAATACCACGAGATAAATGAAGTTAAGCTACCTATGGGAACAACTCATGTAAGCAACTTTTTATAAATACTACTGAGGCAGCTTTAGAGATAACAAAAACTAAGTACCGAAAGAAACTCAACAACCCATGCATGAATAAATGAATGAAAATACCTGAAAAGAAACTACTGCTAGGAAATAAATAAGATAAACTTTGGGGTCCTTCCCCCAAACTTAAATGAAAATATACCTCTAGTATGGTGGACGAGGTGGAAAGTCTGGGAGCCTCGCCATCTCTGGATCCTGGGAGAACCTGCTACTGATCCACTAATGCCACATGTACATGTGGTCGATCTGGGAGCTGGGTGGATGCAGCGGATGCTCGGTGCTCCTCCTCCCTAGCCCACTATGCCTGTTGGGCCTGCATGTGCTGCCGCATCTCCCTGCGGTAGGTGGCCTCATCTTGGCGACGAGCAGCCTCCTCCTGGAAGTATATGTGGGCCTCATCGTAGAACTCCTTAGTCTGCTGGAAGTGCTCCCGGAAGCCCTAGAACTCCGCCTACATGTAGGCACTCTGCTCCTCCCATCGCTGCCCCAGCATCT
The DNA here is from genome assembly GCA_025175895.1 of Wurfbainia villosa. Classification (NCBI taxonomy): domain Eukaryota; kingdom Viridiplantae; phylum Streptophyta; class Magnoliopsida; order Zingiberales; family Zingiberaceae; genus Wurfbainia; species Wurfbainia villosa. The sequence goes on along the minus strand of CM045998.1, from coordinate 51,670,293 downwards.
GTTGCTCAGTGTATATGTTGTCGAGGCACGATCGAAACTCCGAGAAATCATAGGCCGACGTACCTGCATCCTGCTCAAAGGTGGAAAAATATGGTGGTGCAGGTGCAAACTCATGTCAGAGTGACTAGGTGGGCTACTATGCATGTGTGGACAGGAGGGAGAGTGATATAAATGTGGAGAGATGGGCGCCAATGTGGGTGGTCCCTCATGTGGAGGGGACTCCACTATCAGGTCCAAGAGCCAGTTGGCGTGTGTGGTGATGGTGGTACGATCAAGGTCGGGGAGTCTAAGGGTCATCAGATTTTTCCTTACAAAGCATAAGAAGTGTCCTTCTCTCACAATAATCTTCATGGCCATGCACACTCCTAGGTCGATCCTAGGGCTCCCCTCTATACTCTCTAATGTAGTGTAATCGTACCCCATCCTATGGCAAATGTGGGTAAGTAGGCCTCCCACATTAATCTCTCTTCGTGCTGCTTTGGCCATCTTCACTAAGTGTCTGATGAAGTGGAACCCTACATCAAAGCTGTTGGGATGTATACTGAAAGTCTAGCTCTTTTGTATGAACATCTTTATTTTGAAATAAGAATCACATGATCATTGTTTGCATATTTTTATAGTTATGCAAAATTGTCTAATATTTTACATTGTAGATAACATGGTGCTTGGTGTGGCACAAAAGATCATGTTATCAGTCCCTTGTAGAATATAAGTAGAGGCTCATAACCAAGATGGTTTTGGACAAACCATTGGCATGGTTGTAATGTAGCTTGGTATTGTTTTATCTTGAACATAGAGTTACACTAGTACACCTCGGTGTATTGAGCAGGACCGATATAGAGGCGATTCAATTTATTGCTGACTACATAATTGAATTGGACCTCGGATATTATGTTGTACATGCTCTTAATCCCGATATAATAACGGGCACATATACTTAGTATTTATTTTTTTGATTTACCAATGGGTGAGATTTAGATGGATTAAATTGTAGGGGATCGGTACGGCCAGCTAGAGGGGGTGAATAGCCCTTTTCGTTTGGATGCCGGTATTTGCTCGTCTACAAAACTAATTAGCGCAAGCGGAAGACTAATAAAGACAAACAAATAGAAATACGAGAAAACAATCGCTAACAAAGAATGTAACGTGGTTCACGGCTACGCCGCTAATCCACAATCCCGATTCGTCCGAGGTGAATCACTCCTCCAAAGCCAATCACTATTGGTCTCTCCTTTGCACCAAGCTAGGTTGAGGTAACCTTTACAATCAAGATCACTCTTCTTACAAATAGAATGGAGTAAAAACAAGTAAGAAGAGTTTAGAGCTTGTGGGGCACTAGGAAGATCACTTAGAGCATAAGCATTAGCCTCTCAAAGGCTTACACCCTCTCTTTTTATAGAGAGGGCTGATTTCTTCCCGTTGGCCGCCATCAGTCGACTGCCGCCCTTGGCAGTCGACTGCCGTCACTACAACGGCCTCCGAACACGTCGGATCCCGACCGTTGTAGTCCAACGGAACTCTTGGCGATCGGTGATGGACCTCACGATCGGCTGCTATCTCGTCGTCGGCCCGCCCGATCGGCTACGAACAGTTCTATGGCAAAAACCCTATTGACTACGATCATTTGCTACGCCGGCCGATCGGCGATGGTCTTGGATGGCCCCGCCCGCGTATGGCCGTCGGCTAACGCCACAATCCGATCGATCGGATACGGTCGAACTCACTCGACTTCGAGCATGACATAGCGTTCACCTAAGAGCTACCCTTCCCCGGGTTACAATCGCTCACTCTCATCTCTCGGAGTCCCCCGCCTTCGAAGTTCTCTTCGTTCTCAGCCACGTCCCTCGGCAGCATCAGGCGCACGACTCTGCAATGCTCCTTCGCGTCTCTTGCCTCGAAGTCTACTTCCTCCGGCTTCACTACAAGCTTCTCGTCCGGCAGTCCCTCGGATGCTCCAAGCACACAGCTTCCACAAAGCTATCCTTCACCGACTCAAGGCACGAGTCATGAGATGTGAAACTTGCCACGGCTCCATGTGCGAATTACTAAGTCCTGCACGACTTCAACGCACATATCAAATCAACATATCAAACTAACTTAAACCCTTTGCCACACCATCAAAACCATATTACGGCAAGAGATTGCCCTAACAATCTCCCCCTTTTTGATGTGTGGCAATCCGTTTAAGTTAGGAAAAAACATTTGATATAAATTTTTAAAGGAAAGAAAGCATGTAAACATAAACATGATATAGCAACATGCAACTCCCCCTTAATCCATGAAATTCTCTATACAAATTTTCTCCCCCTATCATAATTATTTCTCCCCCTAAAATAATTAACTTAAACATAATTATTTCTCCCCCTTTGACACCATCAAAAAGATTAACACTAAGTTAATAGCACATGACATCAAGTCTAATAGAAAGAAAATACCACAAGTTGAATTAAAATCGGAATTCAGCCTTTACTGGTCTGATATTCAGTCATCAATGATCGTTCGTTACTACCGACGCACCTGTATTCTAGATTTCTGATTTCTGGGGTGAATTTCAGAAATGCGTTAAAAATTCCAAAAAATTCGAAAAATCATGAAATTTGGGGAACACATTTCTTTTAAGTATATCTATCAGTGAAAAATATGTTTTCATGAAAAATCATTATATTTCCACGTATTTGCCAAAAATCCAAAAGCTTTAAAAACTACTAGGTTTTTGATCATAAGAGTATCCATTTTAACACCTAGTCTTGCATCCAATTGTTTCAAAACATGAATACATAGATTTTAGATTAAGAAATTGTTTTGAAAACATATGAAATATCCAACCATGATCTTTGGGAAATATGTCTATGAATTAAACATAAGCCTTCCCCATGATTGGTCTATTATTGCTATGTTGATACTTTAAATGACCATCTAAATGCCATAGGCATTAGTGGACATTTGTATCATCCTAACATCTCACCCATGCTAAGTTTGCAATCAAGTTAGCCTATAGTGAGTGTGAGATGCATCCTAGGGGGTATTTGTGTATACTTAACGAATATATTCATGCAATTCTATCAAGGTTAAGTATCAACCTAATAATCATCATGATCATAAAGGCATATATGAATGAATTCTACATTATGATCATGAAATAGATGTATTCATCAAATAATAGTCATGCATTAGGTATTATATGATGATAATAAGCAAAGTATCACCTAAAGTATGATTCAACCCTATTTTTCATGATTACGTGCCAAATATTAAAATCATAAATCATGATTTTAAGCATACATAGCAATTACATTAATCATCATGATTTAAGTAATATTATCTATTTATGGGCACGTTATCATCACCCAACACTATTCAAAAAATGGTGTCCCGCCATCCTAAGTCAACCAAAATATGATATAGGTCAATTCCATATGGTTGACTACCCTAGAGTTATCCTAACCCTTAGGGATGGATTTTGGAACCCAAAATAAGTTCTTTCCTATTGGGTTCACTAAGTATTCCTTGGGGATCCATTTCCTAGCTATTACTTTCTTCTTATCTTGTCCCCTAGCTATAAGACATTTGTAGGCCTTTTCATTTTTCTTTTCCTTGTAGCCTAGGCCCTTTTTATTAAAACTAGCTCTTTGGCTCCCTAAGATCATGTTCAATGTGTTGGAGCCAATTGTGAATTTTTCTAAGGCTTTTGTTAAATAATCTACCTTTTCCCTTAAGGCCCTATTTTCATTTATACATGCATCACTAACATCTAATGGCACATAAAGGTCATGTGAGCATGCATCATTTAAGCTAGAAGAAATATTATCATTTAAGCATGCATTTTCTAGCTTATTTTTCAATGCCTTAATTTGATTAAGCATGCTTTTATTTTTCTTTTTCATTCCAAATAAGTCCTTAGTTAAACTAGAAATTATGGAAACTATTTTCTTAGGAGAGGCTTTCATTACCATAGTTTCCATGTCTTCTTCTTCTTCGGATGATGAGGATGTAGAAACTCCCCCTTCACTTGAGCTCTCCCCACTTGAGCTTGATCCTTCATTATCGGATGAAGAACAATCCAAGTCATCAAAGGCCATCAAGGCCAAATTGGTGACAAAGGCATTCTCCTCATCCGATGATGATGAGGAGGATGAGGATGGATCATCCCAAGTCCTTGCCTTGAGAGCTTTAGCCTTTCCCTTTTCCTTTGTCTTCTTCTCCTCTTCCTTCTTTTTCTTGCTCCCCTTTTTCTTCTTCTTTTCTTCTTTCTTTTTCCTCTCTTCCTTGCTCTTGTTTAGGAGAGGACAATTGTTCCTTATGTGCCCCTCTCCTTGGCAATTGTAGCATATGACCTTCCCCCTTGGTCTTCTATTCCTATCATGAGATTTATCAAACCTAAAGTTCTTAAATGCACATCTTACCCTCCTTACCAAATAGGCTTCTTCGGTGCTATCCATGGAGGAGGAGGAAGACGCTTCGTCATCGGAGGAGGAGGGGATTTCCATCTTCTTCTTTCCCTTGTTTGCTATCAAAGCTACTCCTCTTGAGGGTTGAATTTTAGGCTCTTCTTGTATTCCTTCAAGCCTAGATTCATGTAATTCCATAGTGGAGAAAAATTCATCTAGAGTACTTACCTCTAGATTCTTTGAAATGTAAAATGAGTCCACCATAGAACTCCACTTGGATGATCGGGGGAAAGCATCTATGGCCTTCATTATCATATCGCGATTGGACAACCTTTCTCCTACACTTGTTAGTCCATTTAAAATTTCTTTGAATCTAGAATGCAAAGAAGTTACCTTTTCTCCCTTTTCTAATTTAATGTTGGATAGTTGGGAGCGGAGGAGATCTCTCCTTGCTAGCTTTGCCTCGGATGTGCCTTCATGAAGCTCAATTAGCTTCTCCCACATCTCCTTGGCACTTAGGCATTCTCCTATTCGGTTGATTTCTTGTTGGGGGAGCACATTGAAAAAATGATGCTTGGCTTTTGAATTTGCAAGGTGCTCTTCCCTTTGCCTTTTGGTCCACCTAGATTTCTCTATTGGCATCCCCTCTTCATCCCTAGGCAAAACGAAATTGGATTCCATTGTAATCATAATGTCAAAATCCGTTTCGAAAAATACCTCCATTCACTTCTTCCACCAAGCGAATTCTCCGTCGAACTTCGGTGGGTGGATGTTTGAGCCGGTCATTTTTGATGTAGAGCTTGTTGCGGCGGTTAGTCCGGTGACAAGCAACCTTGCTCTGATACCACTTGTAGGGGATTGGTACGGCCGGCTAGAGGGGGGTGAATAGCCCTTTTCGTTTGGATGCCGGTATTTGCTCGTCTACAAAACTAATTAGCGCAAGCGGAAGACTAATAAAGACAAACAAATAGAAATACGAGAAAACAATCGCTAACAAAGAATGTAACGTGGTTCACGGCTACGCCGCTAATCCACGATCCCGATTCGTCCGAGGTGAATCACTCCTCCAAAGTCAATCACTATTGGTCTCTCCTTTGCACAAAGCTAGGTGGAGGTAACCTTTACAATCAAGATCACTCTTCTTACAAATAGAATGGAGTAAAAACAAGTAAAAAGAGTTTAGAGCTTGTGGGGCACTAGGAAGATCACTTAGAGCATAAGCATTAACCTCTCAAAGGCTTACACCCTCTCTTTTTATACAGAGGGTTGATTTCTTCCGTTAGCGCCACCGACGCCCTTGGCGATCGTCCTAGCGGCCTCGAACACGTCGGATCCCGACCGTTGTAGTCCAATGGAACTCTTGGCGATCGGTGATGGACCTCGTGATCATTCTTCTCCATCGGCCCGCCCTATCGGCTACGAACGGTTTATGGCCAAAACCCTATTGACGATTATTGCTACCTTGATCGCCGATCGATGGTCTTAGCGATCGCGCCCGTATGCGATCGGCTAACGCCAATCGATTAGTCGGATACGGTCGAACTCACTCGACTGAGCGATCGGCATGCCATGACATAGCGATCGGCCCGGTGTCGGGAAAAACCATCCGACACTTGGCAAAATGGCCATGTTTCACCTAAGAGCTACCCTTCCCCGGGTTACAATCGCTCACTCTCATCTCTCGGAGTCCCTCGCCTTCGAAGTTCTCTTCGTTCTCGGCCACGTCCCTCAGCAGCATCAGGCGCACGGCTCTGCAATGCTCCTTCACGTCTCTTGCCTCGAAGTCTACTTCCTCCAGCTTCACTCCAAGCTTCTCGTCCGACGGTCCCTCAGATGCTCCAAGTGCACGACTTCCACAAAGCTATCCTTCACCGACTCAAGGCACGAGTCATGAGATGTGAAACTTGCCACGACTCCATGTGCGAATTACTAAGTCTTGCACGACTTCAACGCACATATCAAATCAACATATCAAACTAACTTAAACCCTTTGTCACACCATCAAAACCATATTACGGCAAGAGATTGCCCTAACATAAATCAATATGCCTAGTAAGTTGGGAAATAATATTATTTACATGGTGTGTCGTTGATTATAGGAGGAAACCGTGTCCTATATATTAGGTTGATGATGTCCCCTTGAGGAGCTCATAAGGTTCATCATGTAAACCCTGCAGGTTGACTTAGTCAACATGATGATAAGGTTGAGTGGTACTACTCGAGGAGTTAGATGTTAATTAATTGATGGTTAGTAAATCAATTAATTGACGGACATTCGATATCTTAAACACGGGGATATGGATGTACAAATAATATATGGAGCCCATATTAATTTATGGGGGTTGGTGAGGTAGTTCAATGATGATCCTCTAGTGGAATGGAATATCATTGATGGATCAAGTTTGTGTGGTTCCGATCCATCGGGTGGCCAAAACCCAACTCCTCCTCATGGTCCCTATCGTAGCCTAATATAAACCTCATGAAGTCTAGATCAAATGATGGAAAACAAATCTCTATATCCGACGGTTGGGATTAAATCCCTAGAACCGACGGTTTATATTAAATCCCTAGATCCGACGGTTGGGATGAAACCCTAGATCCGACGGTTGGGATTAAATCCCTAGAACCGACGGTTGAGATTAAATCCCTAGATCCGACGGTTGGGATGAAACCCTAGATCCGACGGTTGGGATGAAACCCTAGATCCGACGGTTGGGATGAAACCCTAGATCCGACGGTTGAGATTAAAACCCTAGAACCGAAGGTGGAGATTAAACCAAGGCCCATCCCTAACTCTATAAAAGGGGGGCTTAGGGTGGGCGGCAAAGATTGAGGTTGTATGATGGATGGTTTAGGGGATTAGGGTTTCCTTCCTTTGGAGGCTAAGAAACCCTAGTTTGTTTAGAATTTTTGGGCGGCTAGGGTTTGGGAGCAAAGATGGGCGGCAACAAGTGGAAGATGAGTTTCTTCTTCTTCTTAAGGCATGGCCGGTCCCTTCCTTCTACTCTCTACCTTGGTCGGTCCACACTCTATCCTTCTTCCCCTCTTCCATGGCCGGCACATAGAAGATGGTTTCCAAAGAGATTAGGGTTTTGCCTTTCCTTTGGTTGGGCGGCAAGAAATCCTAGGTTAGGGTTTGGTTGGGCGGCTAGGGTTTGGAAGTTGGAGTGGGCGGCAACTATAGGAGAGGTTTTCTTCTTCTTCCTAAGGTGTTGCCGGGACCTATCTCTATTCCCTCTACCTTGGTCGGCGCTCAACTCATTCCTCTTCTCCTCTTTATTTCATCTTGGCCGGCGGCACTAGAAGCTAGGGATTGTCCCTAGTTTGGTTCCTTGGTGGTTTCCATTATGTTCTCTCTATTCTTGGGGCCGGCGGCATCAATCCTTTGTGGATTGGTGGTTGGCTCAAGCAAGAAGGGAAAGAGAGTTCTTCTTTCTTTGGATTGAAGAAGATCTAGGTGTTGGAATGTATACTGAAAGCCTATCTCTTTTTTGTATGAACATTTTATTTTGGAATAAGAATGACATGATCATTGTTTGCACTTTATATATTTACTATATATGTGTGCATATTGTTTAATATTTTACATTATAGATAACACGGTGCTTGGTATGGCACAGAAGATCATGTTATCAGTCCCTTGTAAAATATAAGTAGAGACTCACAACCAAGATGGTTTTGGACAAACCATTGGCATGGTTGTATTGTAGCTTGGTATTGTTTTGTCTTGAACATAAAGTTACACTAGTACACTTAGGTGTATTGAGCAGGACCGACATAGAGGTGATTCAATTTAGTACTGACTACATAATTGAATCGGACCTCGGATATTATGTTGTGCATGCTCTTAATCCCGATATAATAACGGGCACATGTACTTAGTATTTATTTCTTTGATTTACCAGAGGGTGAGATTTAGATGGATTAAATCAATATGCCCAGTAAGTTGGGAAATGATATTATTTACATGGTGTGCCGTTGATTATAGGAGGAAACCGTGTCCTATATATTAGGTTGATGATGTCCCCTTAAGGAGCTCATAAGGATCATCATGTAAACCCAGCTGGTTGACTTAGTCAACATGATGATAAGGTTGAGTGGTACTACTCGAGGAATTAGATGTTAATTAATTAATGGTCAGTAAATCAATTAATTGACGGACATTCGATATCTTAAACACGGGGAGATTAATGTACGAATAATATATGGAGCCCATATTAATTTATGGGGGTTGGTCAGGTAGTTCAATGATGATCCTCTAGTGGAATGGAACATCATTGATGGATCAAGTTTGTGTGGTTCCGATCCATCGGGTGGCAAAGATCCAACTCCTCCTTATCGTCCCTATCGTAGCCTAATATAATCCTTGTGAAGTCTAGATCTAAGAATGTAAAACAAAACCTAGAACCAACGGTTAGGATTAAATCCCTAGATTCAATGGTTAGGATGAAACCCTAGAACCAACGGTTGGGATTAAATCCCTAGATCTGATGGTTAGGATGAATCCCTAGAATTGACAGTTGGGATGAAACCCTAGATCTGACTATTGGGATGAAATCCTAGATCCGACGGTTGGGATGAAACCCTAGATCCGACGGTTGGGATAAAACCCTAGATCCGACGGTGGAGATTAAATCCCTAGATCCGACGGTGGAGATTAAAGGAGGCTTAAGCCCAATTCTATAAATAGGGGGCTTAGGCTTGGGCAGCATTAGACAATTGAATTGGAGTTAGGGTTTGGCTTTTCCACAAGTGGGCGGCTAGGGTTTGGGAGCTAGGGTTTTGTCTTGGGCGGCAACCTCCTTCCTCCAAGAAGTTGCTGGCGCCCAACCTTCTTCCATCTAGACTTGGCCGGCGCCCATTCTCAAGGCCTCTCTCTTATTCCTTGGCCGGCGGTTCTCCTTCCATTGGTGGCCGGTGCTCTTCCTCCTCCCTTTCTCCTTGGTGGCCGGCGGCAACCCCTCTACAAGTTGGCCGGCGCTTCATCCACTTGCTCCTTGGCCGGCGGTTGCACCAAATTCCCTAATTTGGTGGTCGGTTCTAGAAAGGATAGGTATTTGTTGGTTCTTCTCTTTGTTCTCAGCGGACAAGGAAGGGAAGAACACGATCTAGAAGGCTTCTACTCGTGGAGGATCTTCGTCCACACGTCGTCCACGAGAAGGATAGGACATACGGTAGAAGATCGTAAGGTATAAAGTTTTTTTTTCTTTATTTACAGATCTGAGCATGTTCTTTTATGTTTTGATTATACATGTATGCGTATGAATATATATTGTATAATCATGGACCCCGAAGACAAACACAAAAACCGGCGATCCGTCCGTCATCTCTTCCGTGGCTAACCAACTAGAAGAGTTGTGTTGCTTGAACAACTAGTTTGTTCAAGCGACCACTCAAGTTGTTAGCACGACGACGAAATGGTTGTGCTAAGGAAGCTCATCCCATCTGGATTAATTCTTTCATTAGTGAAAATTTTAATCCGGAGACATGGGAGCCAATGAGCCTCCGAAGCAACTCCCAACAATTGGTATCAGAGCCACAGTTTTCGGTTTTGTGTGTTTAGGATCCAATGAGCCTCCGAAGCAACTCCCAACAACTGTTATCAGAGCCACGGTTTCCGGTTTTGTGTGTTTAGGATTCGGTTAATTTTTATGCACTTATTCATATATTATATGTGTCGGATAATAGTAGGATATGCGTAGTTTAACTCTTTGGTTGCAGGCATAAGATCCGACTATTATGGTCATATGTGTGTATGTGATTGGATGTGTGTAAATATTTATTATTTGAATCCTCGAGGTTGATGAGGCAAGATTAGTATTTAATTTTTTGTAATTAAATACGACATTGTTTAGCCGCTCATTTTAGTTTACTTTCGATCTAGATTATTTGTACACTCCTTCGTGGAGTATAGGATCGATGGATGTAAATTAAAATGATTTATCTCGGCTCGGATATCTTTGGTGACTTGCGCACGGGAAAAGGTGGAGCGGACGAGGTGGCGACACGGCGGGATGCATATTGGAGGACAATGCCATAATAGTTGAAAAAATTCTGTTTTTTCCATATTTATTGCTTATTTGTTTTATATGCATGTTGTGTATGTTTTAAAATTCCTCATTTTCAATTAACTATGTGGGAGAGGGACATTTTAATTAATTCCCGCGGCCTCCATTACAATTTGACGTGTGATGCAACAAACTTGTGTGTTGGCTCTGAGTGCCTTCCTCCCTTCGGACTGGTTTGTTTGCGGATTACTAGATCAAATAATGGTTATAGGAAATTATCTAGGAGCATGTGTACTTCCACATCGGTAAGGCACATAATCCGAAATAATTCCCTTAGTATCGTGTAATGGTGCACACTTAAATGCAAATAGAAGTATCCTCCCCATCGGAGTCACTGCTTTTATTTGTAGGGCCAAAGAGGAACCAACTATTAATTTTATTTGTCAAAAAGTAAGGTTGACAAGATAATAAAATTAATGGGTAAAACCTCCTCTTACAAATGTAGAATTCGTATACGTCCACACAGCGTGGCATATGATATTCTCGGTGATTTGAGGTGTTGGTTGATTTCGGGATTTTATTGTTTGGAGGAATCAATAATATTTGAAATCTAATATTTTGATCATTGTGATTTTTAGGATTTTCAAATGGCTTTCAACCCACTTGCTGTGATTTTAAAAGAAAACAAACTTACTGGACCAAACTACATTGATTGGAAAAGAAACTTGGATATTGTCTTAACTGCGGAGGAGTACAAATTTATGCTCTTCGAGGTCTGTCCTATTAAGCCCTCCGATGACTCTGATGAAAAGGAGAAAGAACGTTATAAGAAATGGGTTAAGGCAGATGAGATGGCGCGGTGTTACATTTTGGCATCTATGTCAAATGTGCTGCAACATCAGCATCAGGCCATAGCCACAGCTTATGACATGATGTTCAATCTCAAGGAACTTTTCGGACATCAGAGTAGGGCGGCTAGGCAGGAGGCAATGAGAAACTTGATGACGACCACCATGATCGAGGGAACACCCGTTAGGGATCATGTTCTCAAGATGATGGCTCATCTTAATGAGATGGAAGTCCTCGGAGCTGAGATCGATGGGGAAACCCAGGTCGATATCATTCTCCAGTCTCTGCCTAGGAGTTTTGAGCAGTTCCGCCTCAACTACAACATGAACAAGAGGTTGTATTCGTTGGCGGAGCTTCTGACAGAACTCCAGGCGGCAGAGGGGCTTTTTCGTCAAAGTGCTCAAGCCATGGTCGCTCAGAAGGTTTCTTCCTCTAAACCGAAAGGTAAGAAGAAGAAGAAGCAAGGTGGAGCGAAGAAAGTGGCAGTGGGACCTCAGGCAGGAGTGAAGAAGCCGAAAGGCAAGTGCTTCACTTGCAAGCAGACTGGACATTGGAAGGCGGACTGTCCTCGCCGAAAGAACAAAGGTATATCTTCTTGTTTAGTTGTTGAAACATGTTTAGCGGTGTTATCTACCAGTGCCTGGTGTGTAGATACAGGAGCCACTGATCATGTCTACAATACTTTGCAGGTGTTCCAGGAAACCCAATGACTAGCTGAGGGAGAGATTACCATCTTCATGGGCAATGCTTCAAAGGTGGCGGCTATTGCAGTGGGAGACGTTTATTTATCTTTTGATAGGAATAAAGTTTTGGTTTTGAGAAATTGTCTTTATGTACCTACTTTTAGAAAGAATTTAATTTCAGTTTCTAAATTGTTTATGGATGGATATTCTGTTTCTTTTAATGACAAAGTGGTTATAAAAAGGAATAGGGAGATTATCTGTTCTGGTACATTGGTTGGAAATTTATATACTCTTGAACCAAAAACTCCCACGATGCATATAGAAGTAAATAACTCATCTTCTAAGTCTAATAAGAGAAAAGAACCTTCGCAAATGAACCAGACATATCTTTGGCATCTAAGGCTTGGTCATATTAACCTAAGCAGAATTCAAAGGTTGATAGCTGATGGACCTTTGGGTTCATTAGTGGTGGAGGATCTCCCAACCTGCGAATCTTGCTTAGAAGGTAAAATGACCAAGAGGCCTTTCAAGGCCAAGGGGTATAGAGCCAAAGATGTGTTAGAATTGGTTCATTCTGATTTGTGTGGTATTATGTCTTTCCAGGCAAGAGGTGGTTTTGAATATTTCATCTCATTTATAGATGATTATTCAAGATATGGATACATTTATTTGATGCGCCACAAGTCTGAATGCTTTGACAGGTTCAAAGAATTCAAGGCTGATGTGGAGAACCGTCAAGGTAAAAGTATCAAGACATTACGATCTGATTGTGGTGGCGAGTACCTCTTGGGAGAGTTTAGGAATTACTTATCAGAGACTGGGATTCAATCCCAATTGTCTGCACCTGGCACACCCCAGCAGAATGGTGTAGCGGAGCGAAGGAATAAGACTCTTATAGAGATGGTCAGATCAATGATGAGTTATTCTGAGTTACCTGTTTCGTTCTGGGGGTATGCACTAGATACGGCAATGTACACTCTGAACTTGGTTCCATCCAAATCAGTACCTTCTACCCTTGTAGAATTGTGGACTGGGTGAAAGCCTAGTCTAAGACATATTCGGATATGGGGGAGTCCAGCACATGTGCTGAAGGCTGATGCTGGTAAGTTGGAACCTCGTATAGAAGTGTGCATGTTTGTTGGATACCCTAAGGGAACGAAAGGTGGTTTGTTTTATAATCCTAGAGATCAGAGGGTGATCGTTAGCACGAACGCTAGATTTCTAGAGGTGGATTATGTAATAAATCACAAGCCCAAGAGTAGGATTGTTCTTGAGGAGTTGACAGGGGAAGTCCCGACTTCAGTACCACCGGTACAAGAGGAGACACCACAAGTCACTGCACCGCATGTCACAGAGCATACACAGGAGGTACCTCGTCGTAGTGGAAGGGTTGTTAGACAACCCGAGAGAATCATGTTTTTGGGAGAGTCTTCGGACTTAGTCCCTGGTGAACATGAACCTGATCCCTGGACATATGACGAGGCAATCTAAGATAGAGATGCGGTATCTTGGCAAAGAGCGATGAATTCAGAGATAGAATATATGGATTCTAATAAGGTCTGGGAGCTAGTAGAACCACCCGATGGTGTAAAAACCATTGGATGCAAGTGGATCTACAAGAGAAAGAGAGGAGTAGACGGGAAGGTTGAGACCTTCAAAGCTAGGCTTATTGCGAAAGGGTATACTCAGAAAGAGGGTATCGATTATGAGGAGACCTTTTCACCGGTAGCTATGCTTAAGTCTATCTGGATTCTCTTATCTATAGCTTCTCATATGGATTATGAGATTTGGCAGATGGATGTCAAGACAGCTTTCCTTAACGGAAGTCTTGAGGAGAACATCTATATGTGGCAACTAGAGGGATTCATTGCTTAAGGCAAAGAGCATCTTGTATGTAAGCTTAATTGGTCCATTTATGGATTGAAGCAAGCTTCTAGATCTTGGAACATCCTCTTTGATGAGGTAATCCAGTCATATGGATTTATTCAAAGTCCGGATGAGCCTTGTGTATACAAGAGATGTGACGGAAACATAGTGGTGTTTCTTGTACTATACGTAGATGACATTTTGTTAGTTGGCAACAATATTAAAGTGTTATCAGACGTAAGGGCATGGTTGTCCAAACAGTTTGATATGAAGGACTTGGGAGAAGTGGGACACATCTTTGGGATCAAAGTTATAAGGGATCGCAAGAAAAGGATGTTGTGCTTGTCTCAAGCTTCATACATTGACACTATCCTTGCTCGTTTTAGCATGCAGAACTCCAAGAAAGGTTTTCTACCTTTTAGGCATGGAGTTCCTTTATCTAAAGAGATGTGTCCCAAAACATCAAAGGAGATAGAGGACATGAAGGCGGTTCCTTATGCTTCGGCAGTAGGAAGCCTTATATATGTTATGCTATGTACGAGACAAGATATCTGCTTTGCCGTGGGCATGGTTAGCAGATATCAGAGTAATCCTGGACAAGGACATTGGACTGCAGTAAAGCATATATTGAAGTACCTGAGAAGGACTAGGGATTATATGCTGGTTTATCGGGCAGATCAATTAGTCCCTGTGGTTTACATGGATTTGGATTTCCAATCAGATAGGGACAAGAGTAATTCTACCTCGGGGTTTGTGTTTACTTTTGGAGGTGGAGCCATAGTATGGAGGAGTGTCAAGCAGAAATGCGTGGCGGACTCTACCATGGAAGCTGAGTATGTGGCAGCCTCTGAGGCAGCCAAGGAAGCTATATGGCTCAGTAACTTCTTGATGGACTTGGATGTGATTCCTGGTTTGCCCAGAACTATCACAATTTATTGTGATAACAGTGGTGCAGTTGCAAACTCGAAGGAACCACGAGCCCATAAGGCGAGTAAACACATAGAGCGCAAGTACCACCTTATACGAGAGATCGTAAAGCGAGGAGAAGTTGCTGTCACCAAGATTGCATCAGAGGATAGCCTGGAAGATCCATTCACTAAGGCCCTTCCAGCGAAAGCGTTTGATAGGCATGTGGAGGACATGGGAATCAGATGTATGGCAGAGTGATGACGACATAGTCTTTTAGTATAAGTGGGAGATTGTTGGAATGTATACTGAAAGCCTATCTCTTTTTTGTATGAACATTTTATTTTGGAATAAGAATCACATGATCATTGTTTGCACTTTATATATTTACTATATATGTGTGCATATTGTCTAATATTTTACATTGTAGATAACATGGTGCTTGGTGTGGCACAGAAGATCATGTTATCAGTCCCTTGTAAAATATAAGTAGAGGCTCACGACCAAGATGGTTTTGGACAAACCATTGGCATGGTTGTAGTGTAGCTTGGTATTATTTTGTCTTGAACATAAAGTTACACTAGTACACTTAGGTGTATTGAGCAGGACCGACATAGAGGTGATTCAATTTAGTACTGACTACATAATTGAATCGGACCCCGGATATTATGTTGTGCATGCTCTTAATCCCGATATAATAACGGGCACATGTACTTAGTATTTATTTCTTTGATTTACCAGAGGGTGAGATTTAGATGGATTAAATCAATATGCCCGCTAAGTTGGGAAATGATATTATTTACATGGTGTGTCGTTGATTATAGGAGGAAACCGTGTCCTATATATTAGGTTGATGATGTCCCCTTGAGGAGCTCATAAGGTTCATCATGTAAACCCAGCTGGTTGACTTAGTCAACATGATGATAAGGTTGAGTGGTACTACTCGAGGAATTAGATGTTAATTAATTGATGGTCAGTAAATCAATTAATTGACGGACATTCGATATCTTAAACACGGGGAGATTAATGTACGAATAATATATGGAGCCCATCTTAATTTATGGGGGTTGGTGAGGTAGTTCAATGATGATCCTCTAGTGGAATGGAATATAATTGATGGATCAAGTTTGTGTGGTTCCAATCCATCGGGTGGCCAAGATCCAACTCCTCCTTATGGTCCCTATCGTAGCCTAATATAATCCTTGTGAAGTCTAGATCTAAGAATGTAAAACAAAACCTAGAACCAACGGTTAGGATTAAATCCCTAGATCCGATGGTTAGGATGAAACCCTAGAACCAACGGTTGGGATTAAATCCCTAGATCCGATGGTTAGGATGAATCCCTAGAATCGACGGTTGGGATGAAACCCTAGATCCGACGGTTGGGATGAAATCCTAGGACCGACGGTTGGGATGAAACCCTAGATCCGACGGTTGGGATAAAACCCTAGATCCGACGGTGGAGATTAAATCCCTAGATCTGACGGTGGAGATTAAAGGAGGCTTAAGCCCAATTCTATAAATAGGGGGCTTAGGCTTGGGCGGCATTAGACAATTGAATTGGAGTTAGGGTTTGGCTTTTCCACAAGTGGGCGGCTAGGGTTTGGGAGCTAGGGTTTTGTCTTGGGCGGCAACCTCCTTCCTCCAAGAAGTTGCCGGCACCCAACCTTCTTCCATCTAGACTTGGCCGGTGTCCATTCTCAAGGCCTCTCTCTTATTCCTTGGCCGGCGGTTCTCCTTCCATTGGTGGTCGGTGCTCTTCCTCCTCCCTTTCTCCTTGGTGGCCGGCGGCAACCCCTCTTCAAGTTGGCCGACGCTTCATCCACTTGCTCCTTGGTCGGCGGTTGCACCAAATTCCCTAATTTGGTGGCCGGTTCTAGAAAGGATAGGTATTTGTTGGTTCTTTTCTTTGTTCGCAGCGGACAAGGAAGGGAAGAACACGATCTAGAAGGCTTCTACTCGTGGAGGATCTTCGTCCACACGTCGTCCACGAGAAGGATAGGACATACGGTAGAAGATCGTAAGGTATAAAGTTTTTTTTCTTTATTTACAGATCTGAGCATGTTCTTTTATCTTTTGATTATATATGTATGCGTATGAATATATATTGTATAATCATGGACCCCGAAGACAAACACAAAAACCGGCGATCCGTCCGTCGTCTCTTCCGTGGCTAACCAACTAGAAGAGTTGTGTTGCTTGAACAACTAGTTTGTTCAAGCGACCACTCAAGTTGTTAGCACGACGACGAAATGGTTGTGCTAAGGAAGCTCATCCCATCCGGATTAATTCTTTCATTAGTGAAAATTTTAATCCGGGGACATGGGAGCCAATGAGCCTCCGAAGCAACTCCCAACACTAGGAAGCTTCAACTTGTGGAGGATCTTCGCCCACACGAAGTCTACAAGGAGGTTAGGACATATGATAGAAGATCAAGAGGTATAAAAGTTTTACAACTTTTATTATTGTTCTTTACATGTTCTTATTGATATGCTAGCTTATGTTCTTTATGTTAGTATGTGTTGATTATACTAGTTTACATTTGTATGTATTTGTATAATCATGGACCCCGAAGATAAACACAAAAATCGGTGATCCGTCCGTCGTCTCTTCCGCGGCTAACCGACTAGAAGAGTTGATTGCTTAAACAATAAGTTTGTTCAAGCGATAGCTCGAGTCGTTGGCATGACGACGAATTGGTTGTGCTAAGGAAACTCATCCCATCCGGATTAGTTTTCATTAGTGAAAATTTTAATCCGGGGACATGGGAGCCGATGAGTAATACGAGGAATAGCACGATGCCAACAGTTGGTATCAGAGCCACGGTTTCCGGTTTTGTGTGTTTAGGATTCGGTTACTTTCATGCACATATCATATATTGAGTATGTCAGATAATAGTAGGATGTGCGTAGGCTAACTTTTTGGTTGCAGGCATAAGATCCGACTATTACGGCTATATGTGTGTATGTGGTTGTTTGTGTGTGATTGTATGTATATTATTTGAATCCTCGGGGTTGATGAGGATAAATTAGTATTTAATTTTTGTAATTGAATACGACATTGTTTAGCCACTCTTTATTTTATTTTACTTTCGATCTAGATTTCATGTACACTCCCTCGTGGAGTATAGGATCGATGGATGTAAAATAAAATAGGTTTTATTATCGGCTCGGATCTCCGGATGGCTCGTACATGGCGTAGGAGGAGCGGATGAGGTGGCGACACGACGGGACGCATATTGGAGAACAATGCCATAATAGTTGGAAAAATTCTGATTTTTCCATATTTATTGCTGATTTGTTTTATATGCATGTTGTGTGTGCTTGAAAATTCCTCATTTTCAATTTACTAAGTGGGAGAGGGACATTTTAATTAATTTCCGCGACCTCCATTACAATTTGACATGTGATGCAACAAACTTGCGCGTCGGCTTTGAGTGCCTTCCTCCCCATCGGATGAGTTTGTTTGCGGATCACTAGATCAAATAATGGTTATAGAAAATTATCTAGGAGCGTGTGTACTTCCACAGCGGTAAGGCACATAATCCGAAATAATTCCCTTAGTACCGTATAATGGTGCACACTTAGATGCAAATAAAAAGTATCCTCCCCATCGGAGTCACTTCTTTTATTTGTAGGGCCAAAGAGTAACCAACTATTAATTTTATTTGTCAAAAAGTAAGGTTGACAAGATAATAAAATTAATGGGTAAAACCTCCTCTTACAAATGTAGAATTCGTATACGTCCACACTATCGTGGCATGCGATATTCTCGGTGTTTTGAGGTGTTGGTTGATTTCGAAATTTTATTGTTTGAGGAATCAATAATTTTTTGAAATCTAAAGTAATGATCTATGTGATTCTTAGGATTTTCAAAATGACTTTCAGCCCACTTATTGTAATTCTAAAAAAAAAAAAAACTTACTGTACCCAAATAATGTTGATTGGAAAAGAATCCAGATATTGTCTTATCTGCTAGGAAGTACATGTATGCACTCTTCGAAGAGTATCCTCAAGCCATGGTTGCTCAAAAAGGTTTCTATCTCTAAGCCGAAAGGCAAGAAGAAGGAGAAACAAGGTGGTGCAAATGTGGTGGGAGGATCTCAGGGAGGAGTGAAGAAGCCGAAAGGCAAGTACTTCACTTACAAGCAGGATGGACATTGGAAGGAGGACTGTCCCTATCCAAATCAGAACAAAAGTATATCCTTTGGTCTAGTCGTTGAAACATGGGTAGCGGTGTTATCTACCGGCACCTGGTGTGTAGATACGAAAGCCACTAATCATGTCTGCAATACTTTGCAGGGGTTCCAGGAAACCCGACGACTAGCTAAAAGGGATATTACCATTTACTTGGGCAATGCCATGAAGATGGCGGTTATTGTAGTGGGAGATGTTTTATTTATCTTTTGAGAAAAATAAAGTTTTTTGGTTCTTAAGAATTTTCTTTATGTACCTTTATTTAGAAAGAATTGCTTTCGGTTTCTAAATTATGGATGGATAATCTATTCCTTTTAATGACAGATTTGTTATAAAAGGAATAGGGACATTATCTATTCAGGTACATAGATAGGAAATTTATAACTTGAACCACAAGCTCCCACGATGCAAATAGAAGTTAATAACTCATCTT
The DNA here is from genome assembly GCA_025175895.1 of Wurfbainia villosa. Lineage (NCBI taxonomy): Eukaryota > Viridiplantae > Streptophyta > Magnoliopsida > Zingiberales > Zingiberaceae > Wurfbainia > Wurfbainia villosa. The sequence goes on along the minus strand of CM045998.1, from coordinate 51,650,964 downwards.
CTAATTCTGATAAGAAAAAAAAACCTTCGAAAATGAACCAAACATATCTTTTGGCATCTTAGGTTTGGTCACATTAACCTAAGCAGAATTCAATAGGTTGATAGCTGATGGACCTTTGGGTTCATTAGTGGTGGAGGATCTCCCAACCTGTGAATCTTGTTTGGAGGGTAAGATGACCAAGAGGCCTCTCAAGGCCAAGGGGTATAGATACAAAGATGTGTTGGAATTGGTTCATTCTGATTCGTATGGTCCTATGTCTATCCAGACAAGAGGTAGTTTTGAACATTTCATCTTTTTCATAGATGATTGTTCAAGATACGGATGACAGTACAATCTGATCGTGGTGTTGAGTACCTCTTGGGAGAGTTTAGGAACTACTTATCAGAGGCTGGGATTCAATCCCAATTGACTGTACCTGACACACCCCAGCAGAACGGTGTAGCAGAGCGAAGGAATAGGACTCTTATGGAGATGGTTAGATCGATGACGAGTTATTCTGACTTGCCAAATTCATTCTGGGGATATGCTATAGATACGACGGTATACATTCTGAACCTGGTTCCATCTAAATCAGTGCCTTCTACTCCCACAGAATTGTGGACTGGGCGAAAGCCTAATCTAAGACAAATTCAAATATGGGAGTCCAGCACATGTGCTCAAGGCAGATACTGGTAAGTTGGAACCTTGTACAGAAGTACGCATGTTCATTGACTATCCCAGGGGAACGAAGGGTGGATTGCTTTATAGTCCTAGAGATCAGAGGGTGATCGTTAACACGAACGCCAGATTTCTAGAGGAAGACTATGTGATGAGCCACAAGCCCAAGGGTAAAATTGTTCTGGAGGAGTTAAAAGGGAAGTCACTTCTTTAGTACCACTGGTACAAGAGGATATACCACATGTCACTGCACCGCGTGTCACAGAGGATACGCAGATGATACCTCGTCATAGTGAGAGGGTTGTTAGACAACCTTATTGATTCATGTTCTTGGGTGAATCTTCTGATTTGGTCCCTAGCAAACATGAACCTGATCCCTAGACATACGACGAGGCAATCCAAGATATAGATACAGCATCTTGGCAAAGTGCAATGAATACTGAGATTGAATCCATGGATTCAAGTCAGGTCTGGGAGCTCTTATGCATAGCAGCTCATATGGATTATGAGGTGTGGCACATGGATGTCAAGACAGCTTTCCTTAATGGAAGTCTTGAGGAAAACATCCAAATGAAGCGACCAGAGGGATTCATTGCTAAGGGCAAAGAGCATCTTGTATGTAAGCTTAATCGGTCCATTTATGGATTGAAACAAGCTTCGAGGTCTTGGAACATCCGCTTTGAGGAGGTAAATCAGTCTTATGGATTTATTCAAAGTCTGGATGAGTCTTGTGTATACAAGAGATGTGACGGAAACGTAGTGGTATTTCTTGTACTATACGTAGATAATATTTTGGTAGTTGGCAACAATATCAGAGTGTTATCAGACGTAAGGGTATGGTTGTCCAAACAGTTTTGAAGGACTTGGGAGAAGTGGGTCACAACCTTGGGATCAAGGTTGTTGTGCTTATCCCAAGCTTCATACATAGACATGATTTTGGATCGTTTTAGCATGCAGAACTCCAAGAAGTGTTTTCTACCTTTTAGGTATGGAGTTCCTTTATCTAAGGGGATGTGTCCTAGATCATCTGAGGTGATAAAGGAGCTGAAGGCGGTTCCTTATACTTCAGCAGTAGGAAACCTCATGTATGCTATGTACGAGACAAGATATCTTCTTTGCCATGGGCATGGTTAGCAGATATCAGAGTAATCTAGAATAGGGATATTGGACTGGGGTAAAAGCATATATTGTAGTGCCTGAGAAGGACTAGGGATTATATGCAAGTTTACCGGGCAGACCAATTACTCCCTGTGGGTTGTATGGATTGCAATTTCAAATCATATAGGGATAACAATAAGTCTACCTCAGGTTTTGTATTTACTTAGGGAGGTGGAGCCATTGTATGGAGGAGTGTCCAGCAGAAATGCGTGGCAGACTCCACCATGGAAGCTGAGTATGTGGCAGCCTAAAAGGCGGCCAAAGAAGCTGTGTGGCTCAGGAACTTTCTGATGGACTTGGATGTGATTCCTGGTTTGCCCAGAAATATCACAATTTATTGTGATAATAATGGTTCAGTTGCAAACTCGAAGAAACCACGAGCCCATAAGGCTAGTAAACACATAGAGTGCAAGTACCACCTTATACGAGAAATTGTAAAGGAGGTAGAAGTTGTTGTAGCCTAGATTGCATCAGAGGATGACCTGGTAGACCCTTTCACTAAGGCCCTTCTGGCGAGAGCTTTGATAGGCATGTGGAAGGAAGGGGAATCAGATGTATGGCAGTATGAGGACAGCATAGTCTTTTAGTAAAAGTGGGAGATTGTTGGGATGTATACTGAAAGCCTAACTCTTTTGTATGAACATCTTTATTTTGAAATAAGAATCACATGATCATTGTTTGCATATTTTTATAGTTATGCAAAATTGTCTAATATTTTACATTGTAGATAACATGGTGCTTGGTGTGGCACAGAAGATCATGTTATCAGTCCCTTGTAGAATATAAGTAGAGGCTCACAACCAAGATGGTTTTGGACAAACCATTGGCATGGTTGTAGTGTAGCTTGGTATTGTTTTATCTTGAACATAGAGTTACACTAGTACACCTCGATGTATTGAGAAGGACCGATATAGAGGTGATTCAATTTATTGCTGACTACATAATTGAATCGGACCTCGGATATTATGTTGTACATGCTCTTAATCCCGATATAATAACGGGCACATGTACTTAGTATTTATTTCTTTGATTTACCAATGGGTGAGATTTAGATGGATTAAATCAATATGCCCGGTAAGTTGGGAAATAATATTATTTACATGGTGTGTCATTGATTATAGGAGGAAACCGTGTCCAATATATTAGGTTGATGATGTCCCCTTGAGGAGCTCATAAGGTTCATCATGTAAACCCTGCAGGTTGACTTAGTCAACATGATGATAAGGTTGAGTGGTACTACTCGAGGAGTTAGATGTTAATTAATTGATGGTTAGTAAATCAATTAATTGATGGATATTCGATATCTTAAACACGAAGAGATGGATGTACAAATAATATATGGAGCCAATATTAATTTATGGGGGTTGGTGAGGTAGTTCAATGATGATCCTCTAGTGGAATGGGACATCATTGATGGATCAAGTTTGTGTGGTTCTGATCCATCGGGTGGCCAAAACCCAACTCCTCCTCATGGTGCCTATCGTAGCCTAATATAAACCTCATGAAGTCTAGATCAAATGATGGAAAACAAATCACTAGATCCGACGGTTGGGATTAAATCCTTAGAACCGATGGTTGAGATTAAATCCCTAGATCCGACGGTTGGGATGAAACCCTAGATCCGATGGTTGGGATTAAATCCCTAGAACCGACGGTTGAGATTAAATCCCTAGATCTGACGGTTGGGATGAAACCCTAGATCCGACGGTTGGGATGAAACCCTAGATCCGACGGTTGGGATGAAACCCTAGATTCGACGGTTGAGATTAAAACCCTAGAACCGACGGTGGAGATTAAACCAAGGCCTATCCCTAACTCTATAAAAGGGGGGCTTAGGGTGGGAGGCAAAGATTGAGGTTGTATGATGGATGGTTTAGGGGAATAGGGTTTCCTTCCTTTGGAGGCTAAGAAACCCTAGTTTGTTTAGAATTTTTGGGCGGCTAGGTTTTAGGAGCAAAGATGGGTGGCAACAAGTGGAAGATGAGTTTCTTCTTCTTCTTAAGGCATGGCCGGTCCCTTCCTTCTACTCTCTACCTTGGTCGGTCCACACTCTATCCTTCTTCCCCTCTTCCATGGCCGGCACATAGAAGATGGTTTTCAAAGAGATTAGGGTGTTGCCTTTCCTTTGGTTGGGCGGCAAGAAATCCTAGGTTAGGGTTTGGTTGGGCGGCTAGGGTTTGGAAGTTGGAGTGGGCGACAACTATAGGAGAGGTTCTCTTCTTCTTCCTAAGGTGTTGCCGGGACCTATCTCTATTCCCTCTACCTTGGTCGGCGCTCAACTCATTCCTCTTCTCCTCTTTATTTCATCTTGGCCGGCGGCACTAGAAGCTAGGGTTTGTCCCTAGTTTGGTTCCTTGGTGGTTTCCATTATGTTATCTCTATTCTTGGGGCCGGCGGCATCAATCCTTTGTGGATTGGTGGTTGGCTCAGGCAAGAAGGAAAAGAGAGTTCTTCTTTCTTTGGATTGAAGAAGATCTAGGAAGCTTCAACTTGTGGAGCATCTTCGCCCACACGAAGTCTACAAGGAGGTTAGGACATACGATAGAAGATCAAGAGGTATAAAAGTTTTACAACTTTTATTATTGTTCTTTACATGTTCTTATTGATATGCTAGCTTATGTTCTTTATGTTAGTATGTGTTGATTATACTAGTTTACATTTGTATGTATTTGTATAATCATGGACCCCGAAGATAAACACAAAAACCGGTGATCCGTCCGTCGTCTCTTCCGCGGCTAACCGACTAGAAGAGTTGATTGCTTGAGCAACAAGTTTGTTCAAGCGATAGCTCGAGTCGTTGGCACGACGATGAATTGGTTGTGCTAAGGAAACTCATCCCATCCGGATTAGTTTTCATTAGTGAAAATTTTAGTCCGGGGACATGGGAGCCGATGAGCATTCCGAGGAATATCACATCACCAACAGATGCTACTCCTTTCTTGTAGCATGTCCCAGAGGCAAAGCAGCTCGCTAGCTCTAACTACACCATCACTCTCCCCACGACCAAAATATAATACTGGCCATGATGCGGTGGAGGTATCGGAAGATGGGATTTTAGAGGCACGACGCTTTGGCCCTAGAAGGGCTATAAGCGTGCTCTCCCGTCAACTCGATCCAAAATACCCGAAAGTTGAACCCAATAGGGATTCTTCTCTCTCCCCCACTCGGCAAGCCAAAGCATGAGTTTCATTGGTGAAGGGTCTACTCATGTTCAATGTTAAAAGCCTAGAAGTTATCCTACCCTCCTCGCTCTCTCTACCCGTTAAAATTTCTGCCTCTAAGGAACTCAAATATTCTAGAACTATCCTAGGGTAGGTTGGGTGCCTTATTCCCATCATCTCTTCCCACTCCATTTTTGCAAATAGGGCTTGAATATCACCCAACAACCCTAAAGACTCTAGCAAATCTTCATCTAAGTACCTAGTAGCAGTGATTTTATGAGTAGAAAGCATATTATATCTATCTCTATGTTCATTATTGCGAAAAAGAAGAGTGGGTAGGGCGTTACCCTCCTCCGGAGTTTGAGGGGCATCGACTCTCCTTGTTCGTGGCTCTGAAGCACCAGATCGAGGTGCTACCTGCTTAGTCCTCCTCATCATTTCTTCTTTTAGCTTCCTTTGAGGTTAAAAGTTCTTCTAGATGGCGAGGAAGACGAAACCACACGGCTAGGGCAAGAGACTCGAAGCACACGGCACAAATGGGGTGAAAACACATGGCTTGCCCCTTTTAACCTTGCGCAACACGGTGTCCCCATTTCTCTCCCCGTTTTACGTTAGGGTTCGAATTTTCTCATACATTTTGCCGTGTAGGTTAATATGGATTTTATTTTTGCCTAGCAAGGTTCTTTTTAAGTCCTAACTCTAAATGAGATGGAAATCAAAACTAAAATTAAATAAATGCATGCAATACAATCAAAGGAAAATCTAAAACTAAACTTGGGTTGCCTCCCAAGAAGCGCTTTGTTTAAGGTCGTTTAGCTCGACCTCACTCCACTATCAACTTGGCTCTAGAGGTTCAGTGAACCTCCATTCATCCGTCTCAAAAGCTTCATCTGGCAGTTCCAGTTTCATTCTACTAAACATGAAGCCGTCGAGGTAGGGGGTTTTGTGCTCTGAAAGGCTGAAGAGGATGATCTCCCCATCTACCTCCAGGGAGATCTGGTGTGCCTTCATGTTTATGCACACCCCTGTAGTTGCCAGAAAAGGCCTTCCCAAAATGATGGGATTCTGGGGATTGGGTCCTGTGTTCAGTATGATGAAGTCCGTGGGTATCACAAAATCCTCAATCACCACAGGCACGTGTGGTAGCATGCCAACGGGCTCCTTGACTGAATCATCCCCTATATGAATACCAAGATTCACTGGTTAGAGCTCGCTCAGTCCCATCTTCAGATAGTATGCGTAGGGCATCACACTGACTGATGACCCTAAGTCGCATAGAGCTTCATCGAAGCTCTCCCCATAAATTGATCAGGGGATAACAAATTCATCGGGGTCCTCAAGCTGTAGTGGAATCTTCTCTACAATTTCATCTTGGTCAGGTAGGGTGGTAATCATGGTTGCACACCCCTTGGCAAATTTGCTACTCTTCCCCACTCCTTCCTCTTAAGCTTGACTCACCAGAGAGCTCTTCACAGATTGCGACACGGTTTGGGCTATCTGGGCCACTTGCATCTCCAACATCCTAGTGTGACTTGTAAGGTCCTCGACGGTGGCCTTCAAGTCTCTGAGTGATTCTTCATACTTCTGATGTTGGCGATGAAATTCCTCATTGGCCTTAGTTTGGGTAGCAATGAAGTCCTCCATCATCAGTTCTAGTCTGGACTTCTGTGGTCACTGCCCATTGCCCTGTTGCTGCCCAAACCCCCCTGATGGTTGTGAGTTTTCCGAGTTATTCTTATAGGAGAAATTCGGGTGATTCCTTCATCCAGGATTGTAGGTGTGGGAGTATGGGTTGTTGAGCTTTTGGTTATAGTTGCCAACCGTGTTACAGTGCTCAATCTGCTCCTCTGCTTCCTCTATGGTCTTATTCATCAGTTCTCCTCCTGCAGTAGAATCTAGGGACATCTTTGTGGCATACGTGATCCCATTGTAGAAGATGTGGATCACCAACCACCTCTCCAGTTTGTGGTGGGGGCATTGGTAGAGTAGCCCTTTATAGCGATCCCAAGCTTTGAATAAGGACTCCCCCTCCTTTTGACGAAAGCTCGTGATGAGATGGCATATGTTAGCAGTCTTGCTTGGTGGGAAGTATTTGTTCAGAAACTACTGCTCACATTGCTCCCATGTAGTGATGCTCCTCGAAGGTAAGGAGTGAAGTCATGCCTTAGCCTTATCCCGCAGTGAGAATGAGAATAGGCTAGGGTGATCGCATCAGTAGGGACTCCATTCATTTTCATTGTCGAGTAGATTTCTAAAAATGCCTCAAGGTGCCGGTTCAGGTCTTCAGTCGCAGCTCCCTCGAATTGACTCTACTAGACCATATGTATAAGTGTCGGTTTTCGCTCAAAGTTATTTGCCAAAATAGATGGTCCAGCTATACTCGACCTAAATCCTCTAGTGCTAAGAGCTGCGTAGTCCCACAGAGGTCGGGTACCTATGTTCACTTCAGATGCAGCTTGATCAACCATCCTTCACTGCTCTGCTCTCCGGCGATGAAAGGTTCGCTCGATTTCTATGTCCATTGGAATTAGGCCTTCCGATCCTAAGCGTGAAAGCATACGATGAACCAAGCCAAAAAAAAAAAATTTGTGAGTGCTACCTAATTCTAAGAGGCAGAAAATAAAACAATCTAACTAATAAAATCTAAGATGCAAAAAGGAAATAAAAACAACTGCTGCTAGAATAAAATTAAAAACTAAATCTAAATATGGAAAGTTTAGAACTAAAGTAAATAAGGCAAACTAAAAAAAAGAAAAATGAAGAAAGTAAATAAATCTAATCCTAAGTCCGATCCAATTCTCCACTGTTCGATTTGATATCGAATCGATCAGTCTCTGATAACAGCGCCAAAACATGGTGCACGCGTTTGCGACCTCAAATCTCGCGATGGAGGCCGTCGAGGACTTGAAGCGAGCGTTCGCGCTCAACACTCGCAAGTGCACGGATGCCGTCAAGTAATAAAAGATTATCGATCCCACAGAGACTGGGATTCGAATATTGCTATGTTCAGTGGTTGAAATTGTTCGGACGTAAACTCTAAGAGGTTTTGACTTGTGAGGGTTGTCAGTGGACTATACTCTATACGGTGTCACACTGAGGAGGAAAGGAGCATGCTGAGGTCTTCAAAAGTGATTCTAGTACTTCGGTTTCACTTGTGTGTCACAAAACAATGTTGTCAATTGGCGTTGTCTAGACGTTTAGCTATGGTTTTGTGGAAGGGACATCATACACTCTCCCGATGAGACACCGCATCTACCGGGAGCTATCTCTTCCTAAAAGGATGGGATAGACAGAACAAGGATGTTGAATCAATCCCTACAATGAATCGTGTCTAGTTCCATCGCATCCTTCTACCCAAGGTTATAGGAGATCAGGTTTACCCCTAGGTTCCTTGTATAAAATCCCCTAAATCATAGATACGAGGGCTGTCACCCCTCGTATCGCCTAAGCACAGCTGGTAGAAAACCAAACATGCATAGATATAGTAAAAAATAGTACAAATTGCCAAATTAAACTCAAAGATAGAATTTAACATGAACCAATATTGTAATGTGCACACAAGCTACTCCCTAATCCTAGAATTGAAAGAACTACTCCATGTATATGAAGGAGGAATCACAAAGCATGTACATGTTCGAATATATCAGAATGAAAACGTAGGAATAAGGGATTACAATGCTTTTGTGGTCTTCTCTCTGGCGTTGAAGTGCAAGGTGTGGACCTCCAACGACATTCCTCCTCCCCGTTGCGAGTTCCCGAAGCTTTTAAGGGCTTCTGTGTGTTGTCCTAGCCGTCGTGCCTCCCCCCTAGGGTTTGGGCGGAGAGATCCTTATATAGACATCACCTCGGACTGCTACAAAATCTGAAAAAAGCCCTAGTCATGCAAATCTGGTAGGCTGTCACACGGCTAGGCCGTGTGCGGCCCTAAGGTGGTTGATCTCGCCCATTGGACACAACTGTGTGTAGCCACACACCCTGGTCGTGTCCCACTCTACGTCTAGCTGTAAAATGTCATTCTTTTGCTCCGAAAGTGCACCTTTTCTCCCAAAATTCTAACCTGCACCCAAAAGTACAAAGTGTAGACCTCCGAACCAGAAAATAGAAAATGCGTCCAAAATAGAGTTACATATGCATGAAACTAACATAAAATGTAATGAGATGTGAGCGAAAACTACTCCTAAATCCCTATATGTTTTGCTCACATCAAAAGGCAAGGCAAATGCATTAAAACCTAAAGGAGGGGTGTCTAAGGAAGGGGAATGCTTCCACTATGGTGAGACTGGCATTGGAAGAGAAACTGTAAGCTATACCTGGACGAGGTTAAAAAGAAGAGAAGTGAGACTCCTGCCTCAGGTATATATGTTATAGAAGTCAATTTATCTATCTCGTCTTCTTGGATATTAGATATCGGCTGTGCTTCTCACATTTTTACCAATGTGCAGGGCCTTCAAAAGACTAGATCATTGACTAAGGGCGAAGTGGACCTACAGGTAGGCAATTGAGCAAAGGTTGCCACCATCACTGTAGGGACATATTCCTTATCTTTGCCCACTGGGCTTATCTTAGAACTAGAAGACTATTGTTATGTGCCTTCCTTGACTAAAAACATTGTCTCCGTTTCTTGTTTAGACAAGAAAGGTTTCTCATTTGTAATAAAGGACAAGTGTTTTTCCGTTTATTTAAATGATATGTTTTTTTGTAGTGTACACCTTGTGAATGGTCTCTATCTTCTAGATCTTGAAACCCCAGTCTATAACATAAATACCAAATGGTTCAAATTTAATGATCTGGATGAAACATATCTCTGACATTGTCGCTTGGGTCACATAAATGAGAGTCGCACATCCCAACTCCATAAGGATGGATTAATGGACTCATTTGATTTTGAATCATATGAGACATGAGAATCTTGTCTTCTAGGCAAGATGACCAAGACTCCATTTAGTGGACATGGCGAATGAGCTACTGATTTGTTAGAACTCATACATGCTGATGTATGTGGGCCTTTCAATGTAGCAGCTAGAGGATGCTATCAGTACTTCATTACTTTTACTGATGATTTCAGTGGATATGGATATGTGTATCTTATGAGACAAATCTGAATTCTTTGAAAAGAAGAAAGGTTTCTCATTTGTAATAAAGGACAAGTGTTTTTCTATTTATTTAAATGATATGTTTTTTTGTAGTGTACACCTTGTGAATGGTCTCTATCTTCTAGATCTTGAAACCCCAGTCTATAACATAAATACCAAACGATTCAAATCTAATGATTTGGAGGAAACATATCTTTGACATTGTCGCCTGGGTCACATAAATGAGAGTCGCACATCCCAGCTCCATAAGGATGGATTAATGGACTCATTTGATTTTGAATCATATAAGACATGAGAATCTTGTCTTCTAGGCAAGATGACCAAGACTCCATTTAGTGGACATGGCGAATGAGCTACTGATTTGTTAGAACTCATACATGCTGATGTAAGTGGGCCTTTCAATGTAGCAGCTAGAAGATGCTATCGGTACTTTATTACTTTTACTGGTGATTTCAGTGGATATGGATATGTGTATCTTATGAGACAAATCTGAATCCTTTGAAAAGTTCAAAGAATTCAAGAATGAAGTACAAAACCAACTTGGTTAGAGTATTAAAGTGCTTCGATCAGATCGAGGTGGGGAATACCTTAGCCAAGCTTTTCGTGACTATCTCATAGAGTTTGGGATTAGATCTCAACTCACTCCACCTGGAACACCACAGTGAATGGTGTATCAGAAAGGAGAAATCATACATTATTAGATATGGTACGATCCATGATGAGTCACATAAATCTTCCTTCTTTCTTCTAGGGATATGCTTTAGAGACAGCTGTTTTCACACTTAACCGTGTCCCACTAAGGTTGTCATAAAGACACCATATGAGATATGGACTGGGAAGAGTCCCAAGATGTCTTTTATGAAGATTTGGGGATGTGAGACTTATGTTCAACATCAAATCTTCGATAAACTAGGCCTTAAATCAGACAAGTGCTACTTTGTAGGATATCCTAAGGAAACGAAAGGATATCACTTCTACAATTCCACGCAAGGCAAAGTGTTTGTCGCTAGAAATGTGTTGGTGCAGTAGGCACCTAAGTCGAACATGAGTTTTGATTATAGAAAACGATACAAAGTTAAGCTCATGTCGTTATCTCACGAGCTGAATCGAGTGTGCTGAAAATTGCTATAGCTAGAGCTGAAGGTTAGCGACACCCGGAGGAAGCTGCGATGGTCGGGCGACACTCGGGTGACTTCGGAGGGAGCCGAAGGAGTCAGGTGGAAGGCCAGAAGCGAAAGCGACACAGTAAGTATCGAGGTAAGCTCATGTGTGTGTGAGCGTAAGTGAGGTCGTATCCTCTTTACGGGGATGATCTTAAGCGTAGATCCGACCAAAGACATCCTATAGATGGTCTAGGTCAAGATCGGACGGTCGACGACTGTCAAAATTATGTTTTTTTTAGCTAACTTTGACTTGCAACAAGCATCAGTCGACTGCCAGCTTGGAGGACTCGACTTCCGTCAATCAATCGACTGCCAAAGGTTAGCACTCGACTGATTCTGCCATCAGTCGACTGATAATGGCCATCAGTCGACTGATGGTCAAAGGATCAGCTTCGAGGAGTCAAGACTTATCACCAAATTTCAAGGGGAGTGGTGCTCAAATATGATTGGCTAGGGTTCCTCTCGAAAAGGGGCTCAAAGGCTATAAAAGGAGGTCCTAACCTATGGTTTCTTCATCAATTCTAAGTGTTCAAAAGCCTCTGCAATGTTGCGACTCTCCGACGACTCTACAACAATGAAGTGCTGCCAACAACCCTAGCTTAAGTTCTTTTTTTACTAGTTGTTGGTATAATCTTACTTTGTTATTGCTTTCTATATTGCAATTCTTTTTAATCAAGGTTTTCTATCGTTGCATTTTACTTAAATAGAAGAGAGGGTTTGTCTCTCTATCTTTTTTGCTTCGAAGGTTTTTGTAATCGTTAAACTCCTACCTCCAACGAGGAGGAGTGTTTTAGTGAATTTCCCTCCGTACACGGTCTAGGACCATTAGGGCCTTGGAGTAGTAGCCGAAGGCTACGAACCAAGTAAAAAAATATCTTGTCTCTTTTTGTTTTATTTACCTTCCGCTGCACTTAATTGTTTTGATACGAACTCGAAAAAAAGGTTTTTCGCTATTCACCCCCCCCCTCTAGCGAACTGCTTCGATCCAACAAAATGGAGTATTTATAGAAAGAGAGTTCATCTCTAGAAGAACTAGTGGGAGTAAAATACATCTTGATGAAATTCAAGATAAAGATAGCACTGAGATGGAAATTGAACAGGCACCACAAAGTGTTGTGGATGATGAGATTGTTGCACAAGAAGTTATGGAGCAACAACCTGTTCAAGTAGACCAACCTCTTCGCAGGTATGATAGGATATGTTGTAAACCTGAGAGATATTCATTTCTCTTGTCTGACAATGATGACGTTATGTTTGTTGAGTTGAACGAACCTACATCCTCTTAGGAAGTTGTGATGAGCTCAGATTCTGAGAAATGGCTAGAGGCCATGAGATCCGAAATGGAATCCATGTACACTAACCAAGTATGGACTTTGGTTGATCCACCTGAAGGGGTCAAACCCATTGGGTGTAAGTGGGTCTTTAAGAGAAAGACTGACATGGATGGTCTTATGCATAACTATAAAGGGTGATTGGTAGCTAAAGGTTTCAAACATATTCATGGTATTAACTATGATGAAACTTTTTCACCAGTTGCGATGCTTAAGTCCATTCAAATCTTGCTTGCTATTGCAGCTTACCACGATTATGAGATCTGACAAATGGATGTCAAAATAGCATTTCTGAATGGAAACCTCCTCGAGGATGTGTACATGACACAACTGAGGGTTTTGTAGATCCAAAGCATGTTGGTAAGGTATGCAAGCTGCAAAGGTCCATTTATGGTTTAAAGCAAGCATCTAGAAGCTGGAATCTTCGATTCGATGATGCAATCAAATAGTTTGGTTTCATCAAGAATGAAGATGAACCCTGTGTCTACAAGAGGGTTAGTGGGAGCATAGTTATCTTTCTTATCTTGTATATTGATGACATAATTCTCACGGGAAATGACATCCCTACGTTGCAGTCTGTGAAGACTTGGCTTGGGAATTTTTTCTCAATGAAGGACTTAGGTGAAGCAACCTACATTTTAGTCATTAAGATCTATAGAGATAGATCTAAGAGATTGCTTAGCCTAAGTCAGAGTGCATACATTGATAAGGTGCTTAAACGTTTTGCCATGCAAAACTCCAAGAAGGAATTTCTGCCATTGTCACATGGTGTGATCCTTTCGAAAGCTCAATGCCCTTCTTCTAAGGAAGAAAGGGAACACATGGATCAGATCCCTTATGCATCTGCTATAGGATCTATTATGTACGTCATGCTATGCACTCGTCCAGATGTCTCATATGCTTTAAGCATGACGAGAAGGTACCAGTCAGATCCAGGTGACAATCACTGGATAGCCGTCAAGAATATTCTTAAGTACTTGAGAAGAACTAAAGAATATTTCTTGATATTTGGAGGCAATGAGGAGCTCGCTGTAAAGGGTTACAGCGATGCTAGCTTTCTAACGGACAAGGACGATTATAGATCGCAGTCAGGGTATGCCTTTTGTTTAAATGGTGGTGTTGTGAGCTGGAAGAGTTCAAAGCAAGACACAATCGCGGATTCTACTACAGAGGCCAAATATATTGCTGCTTCAGATGCAACAAAGGAGGCTGTTTGGATCAGGAAGTTTGTTTCTGAGCTTGGTGTAGTTCCTAGCATCATGAGCCCTATAGAGCTTTATTGTGACAACAACATGGCTATATCATAGGCTAAGGAACCTCATTCTCACCAACGTTCCAAACATATACTACGGTGGTATCACCTCATTCGAGAGATCACCGATAAAGGAGATGTGCGGATATGCAGAGTAGATACTGATGCTAACATTGTGTATCCCTTGACTAAGACTTTGGCAAAGAGAAAGTATGATGGTCACACTAGGTCACTGGGTCTTAGAGATTATAGTGATTGACACTAGTGCTAGTGGGAGATTGTTAGTGTCAGCCCTTAGTGCCAATCATGAGATGATTGATTAGGGATCATATGTATCATATTTCATTAATAATAGGCAAAGATTGATTATTATATTTACTTTATGCATGTAACAACCAAATAAATATAATAATTCCCTTGAATAGTAGGTTCTAATCTATAGTATATCAATTGGTAGAATTGATTATGAGAAGCTATAGAGAACACTATTCTTAAACATTCCTAGTCAAGTATTGTATTAGTAGACAAAGGGATATATTAATACATTGAGACTAGCCTGTAGGTCAATGGATGACTTGATCTCACAAGTCATGGATATGTGATATCACATTGACATATGGGTATATATTTTGGAGAATATATGTATTGAATTGACCTGCCATGAGAAAGTTTCATGGATCGTTATATGAAGTGTCATAAACTTTCTCATGTGACTATTAGTATGAATAGTCCTTAGACCTAAAATCACTATGGTTCCCTACATATGGAGCTATATACTTTGGTTTCGTCAAACATCACCCGTAACAGGGTGGACTATAAAGGCGATTATTGGGTATATAATAAATTATGCGGAGGGATGTGAGTGATGTAGAAGGGATCTATCCCTCCCATATGACGGGAGTGATATCTTTGGCCTCTTGATAGAGTATGGCCACAAAATGCATGGCCATGCTCAAATGAGTCAATATGACATATTGAGCTCATTTGTTTGAGTGAGTCTACTTGGGGATCAAGAAACATAAAGATCGATAAGGGGATGACACGGTCTTTGCCTCATTGATCGATCTAAGATATCAAGGATAGAAGGACACTGTCATACAAGATAATAGTCACAGAAAGGTTTTGTCCGATCTTGACATTTTTGTAACTTGGGTAGAAATGATGCATTGCTTGATGCCGCTCATTGCTTATGTGTCTAAAGTGGTTTAGAGACATTGCCAACGTTACGAAAACCTATAGGGTCACACACAAAGAACATGTTGTTTTGGAGATGACATTCATTTTAGTTTGACTAAATGAACCATTAGGCATTGAATTGGATTCTTTAAAAGGATTGGATTTGAGTTAGACTCAAATTAAATGGCCGAATTTGAGTTGGACTCAAATTGATTTAACTTGAGTTGGACTCAAATCAATTTGGATGGAATAAATTCATCATGCATGATTAATGTGGATTAATCATGCATTGAAGAGGGAAAATAAAAAGTTGGATGAATGTACTCAAATTGATTTGACTTGAGTTGGACTCAAATCAATTTGGATGGTATAAATTCATCATGCATGATTAATGTGGATTGATCATGCATTGAAGAGGGAAAACCAAGAGTTGAATGAAACCACTTTTCATACATGATTAATGTGGATTAATGATGCATTGAAGAGGAAAACCCAACGGTTGGATGAAACATTTCATATTCATGGGATGAATATAAAAAGGGGGCCTTGGATCATGATGTTTTTTTGTTGAAAATTGCCTTTGTTTTTCCCCTCTTCTTCCCTTGGCCGAAATCTTCTCTTGGCCTGGCATATTTTATGGTGTTGCTAGAACAACCTTTCTCCAAAGAGTGTTCGTGTGGATACCATAGAGGCACGTACACTTGAACGTGCAAGAGATCTGACAGACCGTGGACAAGTGGGATAAACAAAGGGCACACATCAAAGGTATACCCTATAGGATAGGGCTTTATAGATCTATTCTTTAGTATAAGTTTTCTTTCGCATGGATCGCTCGAGGGATCCTTTTTCCGCTGCAATTTTCTTATTTATCGAATAGGATACCCAACATTTTAGAGTATGGTACTCTTGGATACATGTGCAGTAACTAGAATCCGCAGGACGAGGAATTAATACTTGAGCTAGGTGTGATGAAGTCAGCCTAATGAGGACTGACACTATAGACCATGTCCTGAACCAAGTGGGTATATGATGAGTGAAGGGAACGAGGCACGATTTACTATAGCTGCTGAAGGGTTTCAGAAGTGTTCTGAGATCAACCGTTGATTTTTCGGTTAATTGGGGATCATGATGTACTACTAGGTGCCACTCATGATCGTTCTATAATTAATGGTTAATTATAAATGACCAACATAAACGGGGAACCTATTTGGTCACATGCACAACGAGCATAATCCGAAGGATTTAAAATGAGTTTGAGAATAGGATTCTCAGATCGAGAGAGACTAGGTTTGGTTGGACCAAATAAAGAGCGAGTATGAAATGGTTTCAGTCCCATCGGAAGCATGGATGGGCCGAGCCTTATGAAGACATGATGGATGAACTACATTGGTTTGGTTCTAATCCAATGGTGGAAAATAATTCAAAGTGGTTCGATTTGTTTTAAACGAATGAACCAAAGTTAGTTCGGTTCGTTTTAACTTAAATAGACCAACGCGGTTTGGTTTATTTTAACTTAAGTTATTGGAGGGGGTTAATGAGTTTTGATTATGAACCAATAACTCCTAGGAGAAGGTTTCTTGATGGTCAAGAAACACACACTCTATAAAAACGCGACTTTAGGGTTTTGAAAAACCCTAAGAATTATTTTTGGAAATAGCTAACTTCCTCTTCTTCCTTCTTGCCCTTGCCGCCCACTTGGAGTTGTCATCCAACTTTGTTGTTGCCACCTCCTTGTCACCGTCCAACCCCCAACCGCCGGCCACCCTTTGGCCACCCTCAGCCTCCGGTCAACCACCCTTGGCCACCAGCGACCAAGGAGCAACCGACCAAGCCTATGACCGGTTATCTTCTCCAATAACACAAGCTGTCCAATTTTGGACAACTTGTTTCTCTCTTTGTAGAGAGGTTGTTTGGTCGGCGTTTTGTGCTCCGACAATGACTTACTTGTCGAGTATTAGATCTCCGGCAATCCTCATAGGTGGAGGTCCAAGGTTTCGTCAATTGGTTGACAAAAATCGCTTCCGAGAAAAGTGTTCGTGGAGCTCATTTTTAGATCCGAATTTGATTCGGATTGTGATCATCTCTCGGATCACATCATCTTCAACTCAAGGCAAGTGACTTTTGCGAAGATGAGACTCATGGCTTTGTGAAGCTATCCTGATGATACTCGGCATGTATTAGGATAGAGGTGATTCTAGCGAGGGTCGTTAAGGTTGATGTCATTCTCGCTACACGTGATACGTCAGGTATAACTAGAATAAATTTTCTTTTATTGCAAAATTTTAAATAGCGATTATGTCTACACATGTTATATCCTGCATGCGTGTGATGTGTGTGTTGTAATAAAATTAGTTTATTACTTGTTTTTGCTTCCGCCGTGTGCATGTTTACGAAACGTGTTCGAATACACACTCACCGCGGTGCCGAGGAAACCCAACACTAGGGGTTTTGGCTATATTACTACCCAACCCATCTTCAAGGGGTCCAACTACTCAACAAGTCCAACATGTAGCCTTTCCCTTTAGTATTGTTAGCTACTCCTCTCCAAATAGTTAGACCATCAATTGGATTTGACGTTAGTGGATCGTCGATATTAAGGTGATTCTGCTGGCCCATGCCACGATCTACCTAAGGTTTGTAAGAGATCGGATGGCCGGCTAGAGGGGGGTGAATAGCCCTTTTCGTTTGGATGGCGGTATTTTGCTCGTCTACAAAACGTTAGCGCAAGCGGAATATACAAATATAAATAAAGACAAGCAAAATAGAAACAAGCAATACAAACACCAAGATATAACGTGGTTCACGGCTACGCCGCTAATCCACGGTCCGATTCGTCCACGGTGAATCACTCCGCCAAAACCAATCACTATCGGTCTCTCCTTTGCACAAAGCTAGGTGGAGGTAACCTTTACAACCAAGATCACTCTTCTTACAAATAGAATGGAGTAAAAGCGAGTAAGAAGAGTTTAGAGCTTGTGGGGCACTAGGAAGATTGTTTGGAACTTAAGCATTAGCCTCTCAAAGGCTCACACCCTCTCTTTTTATAAAGAGGGCTAACTTCTTCCCGTTGGCCGCCATCGATCATTGCCGCCCATGGCGATCATTGCCGTCACTAGCGACCTCCGAACACGTCGGATGCCGACCATTGTTGTCCAACGGAACTCTTGGCAGTCGACTGATGGACCTCACGATCATCGCTGCGACCGTCATCGGCCCGATCGGCTACGGCGGTCAATGGCCAAAACCCTATTGACCCGATCATTCTTGCGCCTTGATCGGTATAATCGGCGATCGCAGCGTATGGCGATCGGCTGCGCCACAAACCCGATCGATCGTATACCAATCGAGCTACACTCGACTCGGAAGCGATCGCCATGACATGGCAATGACCGGTGTGTCGAAAAACCCATCCGACACTTGGCCAAATGGCCAAGTTTCACCTAAGAACTACCCTTCCCGGGTTACAATCGCTCACTCTCATTTCTCGGAGTCCTCGCCGAGTTCTCTTCGTTCTCGGCCACGTCCTCGGCGGCATCAGCGCCGCGGCTCTGCAATGCTCCTTCGCGTCTCTTGCCTCGAAGTCTACTTCCTTCGGCTTCACTCCAAGATTCTCGTCCGGCGGTCCCTCGGATGCTCCAAGCGCACGGCTTCCGCAAAGCTATCCTTCACCGACTCAAGGCACGAGTCATGAGATGTGAAACTCGCCACGACTCCATGTGCGAATTACTAAGTCCTGCACGACTTCAACGCACATATCACATCAACATATCAAACTAACTTAAACCCTTTGCCACACCATCACAACCATATCACGGCAAGAGATTGCCCTAACAATCTCCCCCTTTTTGATGTGTGGCAATCCGTTTAAGTTAGGTAAAAACATTTGATATAAATTCTAAGGTAAGAAAGCATGTAAAGATAAACATGATATAACAACATGCAACTCCCCCTTAATCCATGAAATTCTCTATGCAAATTTTCTCCCTATCATATATTTCTCCCCTACATATATTTCTCCCCTATCATATATTTCTCCCTACATATATTTCTCCCCTACATGTATTTCTCCCTAATGTGATTAACTTCAACATAATTATTTCTCCCCCTTGGACACTATCAAAAAGATTATCACTATGTTATATTCTCATGGCATCAAGTATAATGGAGGGAATTATATGTCAAGTTGATTTAAAATTTGGTTACCATTTGTTGATGGCATCAAGTATATTTCTACCACTTGTAGGAGGTTTACAAACTGAATTCGCCTTCAATATTCTGTTTATAGCCACCACGATCATTGCTATCGTATGGCAATGATCGGCACAATAAGCCGAATTTGATTTTCTGATGAAATTCAGAAATGCATTAAAAATTCAACTAAAAATCATGAAATTCGAGGAACATATTTCTCTTAAGTATATCTATCAAGGAAAAATAGTTTTTCATGAAAAATCATTATATTTTACAAGATTTGCCAAAAATCCAAACACTTGAAAAACCACTAGTTTTTGAGCATTCTAGTATCAAGTTAGCTACCTAGTTTTGCATCTAATTGTTTCAAAACATGAATGCATGTATTTTAAGGTAAGAAATTGTTTTGAAAACATTAGAAATATCCAACCATGATCTTTGGGCAATATGTCTATTAATTAAACATAAGCCTTCCCCATGATTGGTCTATTATTGATATTTTGATACTTTAAATGACCATCTAAATGCCATAGGCATTAGTGGACATTTGTATCATCCTAACATCTCACCCATGCTAAGTTTGCAATCAAGTTAGCCTATAGTGAGTGTGAGATGCATCCTAGGGGGGTATTTGTATATATATACTTAACCAATATATTCAAGCAATTCTATCATGGTTAAGTATCAACCTAACAACCTACATGATATTTCACATTATGACCATGAAATACATGTTTTCATCAAATTATAACCATGCATTAGGCATTATATGATGATAATAAATAAAGTGTCACCTAAAGCATGATTTAAACCTATTTCTCAAGATAACGTGCCAAATATCAAAATCATAAATCATGATTTAAGACATACATAGGAATTACATCAATCATCATGATTTAAGCATTATTACCTTTTTATGGGCACGTTATCATCACCCAACACTATCTAAAAATGTTGTCCCGTCATCCTAAGTCAACCAAAATATGATATAGGTCAAGTTCATATGGTTGACTACCCTAGGGGTTTTCTAACCCTTAAGGATGGATTTTGGAACCCAAAATAGATTTTTACCTATGGGGTTCACTAGAAATTCCTTGGGGATCCATTTCTTAGCTATTACTTTGTTTTTGTCTTGTCCCCTAGCTATTAGGCATCTATAGGCCTTCTCATTTTTCTTCTCTTTATATCCTAGGTCTTTCTTGTTAAAACTTGCCCTTTGGCTCCCTATGATCATATTCAAGGTGTTGGAGCCAATTGTGAATTTTCCTAGGGCTTTGGTTAAATAATCTACCTTTTCCCTTAATGCCCTATTTTCTTCTATGCATGCATCACTAACATCTAAAGGCACATAATTATCATGTGAGCATGCATCATCATGGCAAGAAGAAGTATCATTATTATTTAAGCATGCATTTTCTAGCTTATTTTCTAATGCCTTAATTTGATCTAGCATGCATTTATTTTTCTTCTTTGCTCTAAACAAATCCTAGTTAAACTAGAAATCATAGAAACTATTTTACTAGGAGAGGCTTTGTTACCATAGTTTCCATGTCCTCTTCTTCTTCTTGGATGATGAGGAGGATGATGATGTGGAGGAGGCTCCCTTCACTTGAGCTCTCTCCTCTTGAGCTTGATCCTTCATTTTTTGGAGGAGGAGGAGCAATCCAAGTCGCCAAAGGCCATCAAGGCCAAATTGGCGACAAAGGCATTCTCCTCATCCGATGATGAGGAGGAGGATGAGGAAGGATCATCCCATGTCTTGGCCTTGAATGCTTTGGCCTTCCCCTTTTCTTTTGTCTTCTTCTCCTCTTCCTTCTTTTTCTTGCTCCCCGTTTTCTTCTTCTTTTCTTCTTTCTTTTTCTTCTCTTCCTTGCTTTTGTTTAGGAGGGGACAATTGTCCCTTATGTGTCCCTCTCCTTGGCAATTGTAGCATATGACCTTCCCCCTTGGTCTTCTATTCCTATCATTAGATTTATCAAATCTAAAGTTCTTAAAAACACGCCTCACCTTCCTTACCATGTAGGCTTCCTGCTATCCATGGAGGAGGAGGAGGCTTCTTCATCGGAGGAGGAGGGGACTTCCATCTTCTTCTTCCCCTTGTTTGCCAACAATGCTACTCCTCTTGAGGGTTGAATTCTTGGCTCTTCTTGAATTCCTTCAAGCCTCGTTTCGTGGAGTTCCATCGTTGAGAAGAACTCCTCCAAGGTACTCACTTCTAGGTTCTTGGACATGTAGAAGTAGTCCACCATGGAGCTCCACTTTGAGGACCGGGGAAAGGCATCTATAGCCTTCATGAGCATGTCCCGGTTCGATAGCTTCTCACCTACACTTGTTAGCCCAATTAAAATTTCCTTAAACCTAGAGTGTAGAGAGATTACCTTTTCCCCCTTTTCTAATTTAATGTTGGATAGTTGAGAGCGGAGGAGATCTCTCCTAGCTAGCCTCGGATGTGCCTTCATGGAGCTCAATTAGTTTCTCCCACATCTCCTTGGCGCTTAGGCATTCTCCTATTCGGTTGATTTCTTGTTGAGGAAGCACATTGTAGAGATGGTGCTTGGCTTTGGAGTTTGCAAGGTGCTCCTCTCTTTGCTTCTTGGTCCACCTAGATTTCTCTATTGGCTTCACCTCTTCATCCCTAGGCAAAACGAAACCGGATTCCATTGTACTCATAATGTAAAAATCAGTTTTGAAAAATACCTCCATAACCTTCTACCACCAATTCTCCTTCAAACTTGGAGGATGGATGTTGGAGCCACCATTTTGATGTAGGGCTTGTTGCGGCGGTTAGTCCGTGACAAGCAACCTCGGCCTCGATACCACTTGTAAGGGGTCGGATGGCCGGCTAGAGGGGGGTGAATAGCCCTTTTCGTTTGGATGGCGGTATTTTGCTCGTCTACAAAACGTTAGCGCAAGCGGAATATACAAATATAAATAAAGACAAGCAAAATAGAAACAAGCAATACAAACACCAAGATATAACGTGGTTCACGGCTACGCCGCTAATCCACTGTCCGATTCGTCCACGGTGAATCACTCCGCCAAAACCAATCACTATCGGTCTCTCCTTTGCACAAAGCTAGGTGGAGGTAACCTTTACAACCAAGATCACTCTTCTTACAAATAGAATGGAGTAAAAGCGAGTAAGAAGAGTTTAGAGCTTGTGGGGCACTAGGAAGATTGTTTGGAACTTAAGCATTAGCCTCTCAAAGGCTCACACCCTCTCTTTTTATAGAGAGGGCTAACTTCTTCCCGTTGGCGCCATCGATCATTGCCGCCCATGGCGCGATCATTGTTGCCTCAACGGCCTCGAACACGTCGGATCGCCGTTGTTGTCCAGCGGAACTCTTAGCGGTCGTGATGGACCTCACGATCATTGCGACGTAATCGCCCGATCGGCCGGCGCTAGCGGTCAATGGAAAACCCTATTGAACGATCATTGCTGCCTTGGCCGATCGGTATATCTTGCGATGATCGGCCCTTAGCGTATGGCGATCGGCTACGCCACAAACCGATCGATCGTATACGGTCGCTACACTGACTCGGAAGCGATCATTGCCATGACATGGCAGTCGACTGGTGTCGGGAAAACCCATCCGACACTTGGCCAAATGGCCAAGTTTCACCTAAGAGCTACCCTTCCCCGGGTTACAATCGCTCACTCTCATTTCTCGGAGTCCCTCGCCTTCGAAGTTCTCTTCGTTCTCGGCCACGTCCCTCGGCAGCATCAGGCGCACGGCTCTGCAATGCTCCTTCGCGTCTCTTGCCTCGAAGTCTACTTCCTCCAGCTTCACTCCAAGCTTCTCGTCCGGCGGTCCCTCGGATGCTCCAAGCGCACGGCTTCCGCAAAGCTATCCTTCACCGACTCAAGGCACGAGTCATGAGATGTGAAACTCGCCACGGCTCCATGTGCGAATTACTAAGTCCTGCACGACTTCAACGCACATATCAAATCAACATATCAAACTAACTTAAACCCTTTGCCACACCATCAAAACCATATCACGGCAAGAGATTGCCCTAACAAGGTTGTGTGTCCTTTAAACTTTTCATATGTCCTCGCTATCTCTTTCTATGATACTGCTATATTATAACTTAGGAGTTGTGTAAAGGAATCACGATCGGCAAGGTGGAATTTGAGGGAAGGAGTATAACATAAGGTTTGCGACCCAGCCTAATTAGATATGACCCGGGTAAAAAGACGGAGTTGATGAGTAGACAACTCAGGGAAGGGTGAGGGAGCCTAAAGGTCAAAAAGAAGCCGAATGAGTAGCCGGGGAAAGTGAATTGGGATTAAGTAAGGAAGCAACTAGGGAAAGTAAGGTAATTTGTAAGTGTCTATGGCTAATGGTTGAAACAAGGCCAAATATCAACTCGGTGGGTCAAGTCACGGATGTGAGCAAAACATATAGGGTTTTAGGAGTAGTTTTTGCTCACATCTTGTTACATTTTGCGTCAGTTTCATGCATATGTTACTCTATTTTGCATGCATTTCCTATTTTCTAGTTCGGAGGTCTGCTCATTGTTCTTTTGAATGTAGGATGGCTTTTCAGGCGGAAAAGATGCATTTTTGGAGCGAAAGAAGGACATTTCATGCTAGACGCAGAGTGGGATACGGCCAGGGCATGTGGATTCACACAACCGTGTCCGATGGGCTAAGATCAGCACACCAGGGCCGCACACGGTCGGGCCGTGTGGAAACACACGACCGTGTGATGACCCGATGGAGTTGCGCGACTAGGGTTTTTTCCTAATTTCGTAGCGGTCCGAGGTGACGTCTATATAAGGATGGCTCCATCCAAACCCTAGGAGGAGACACGACGGCTAGGATGGCACACCGAAACACTTAAAAGCTTTGGTAACTCACAGTAGGGAGGAGGAACGCCGCCGGAGGTCCACCACTTGCAATACAACGTCGGAGAGAAGGTCACAACGCATTGTAATCTCTATTTCTGCACTCTCTTTCTATTGTAATTGAACTTAAACATATGTTGTGATTCTTCTTTCGCATTTATGGAGTAGAACTTTTGATTCTAGGATTAGGGAGTAGCTTGTGTTCATAGACAATGTTGGTTCATATTAAATTCTGGCCAAAAGTTTGATTTGACAATTGGATGTTGGTCTTTATTATACTTATGAGTATTTGACTTTCTTTCCACTAAGCTTAGATGATATGAGGTGGTGACAACCCTCGCAATCTAGATTTAGGAGGTTTGATCAAGGAACCTAGGGGTAAACCTAACCTCCCGTAACTGCGGGGAGAAGGGAGCGGTGGAATTCGAAACGGTCCACTGCAAGGATTGATTTGACATCCTCGTACCCTCTATCCCGTCCTTTTGGGCGAAGATAGCTCCCGGTGAATGCGGTGGCTCTGCGGGAGAGTGTATGATGTCCCTTCCCCAAAGCCGTAAGTAAAAGTTTAGACGACGCCAATTGACAATGTTGTTCTGTGGTACACAAACAAAATCGAAGTCCTAGAATCGCCTTTTCAAGACCCCGACACCCTCTTTTCCACCTCTGTGTGACACCGCATTGAGTAGGGTCCTCCGATAGTCCTCACCAACTGACTCTCACTGAGATTTCGTCCGAACAACCGTAACCAATTAGAGGATTGATACACAAATCCCAGTCCCTGTGGGATCGATAATCTATTTATTACTTAACGACATCCGTGCACTTGCGGGCATTGAGCGCGAGCACGTACTTTGAGTCTTCGACGGTCTCCATCGCGGGATTTAAGGTTGTGACCGTGTGCATCAAGTTTTTGGCGCCGTTGCCGGGGACTATCGATTCGATATCAATCGAACGGTGGTAGATTGGATCGGACTTAGGATTAGATTATTTTATTGCTTTATTTTCTTATTAGCTTACTTTATTTGCTTTAGTTTTATTTTCCATATTTAGATTCAGTTTTTATTTTCAGTAGTAGTTTCCTATTTACTTATTGCATCTTAGGTTTTTATTTACTAGATTTAGTTATTTCCTGTTTTTAGCATTAGGTTAGCACTCTTACTTTTGAGTGTTGGTTCGTCGTATGCTTAACAAACTAGGATCGGAATGTCTAATTCCGATCGATTTAGAGATAGAGCAAACCTTTCACCGATGGAGAGCAGTGCAGCGAAAGATGGAAGATCAAGCTGCATCCGAGGTGAATGTAAGCAGTCGACCTTGTAGGAAGTTGCTTCGGAGGCTCATTGGCTCCCATGTCCCCGAATTAAAATTTTCACTAATGAAAGAACTAATCTGGATGGGATGAGTTTCCTTAGCATGACCTATTCGTCGTTGTGCTAACAACTTGAGTGATCGCTTGAACAAACTAGTTGTTCAAGCAACCCAACTCTTCTAGTAGGTTAGCCGCGGAAGAGACGACGGATGGATCGCTGGTTTTTGTGTTTGTCTTCGGGGTTCATGATTATACAAAATATATACATACACACTCTTGTAAAATCAACACATAAAATAACATGCTAAGATCAGAAAATAAAGTTGTAAAACTTTATACCTTACGATCTTCGACCATATGTCCTATCCTCCTCGCGGACGACGTGTGGGAGAAGATCCTCCGCGAGTAGAATCCTTCTAGATCGCGTTCTTCCTTTCCTTGTCTGCTGGAAACAAAGAGAAGAACCAACAAAACCTTTCCTTTCTAGAACTGGCCACCAAGCAAGGGAGTTTGATGCAACCGCCGGCCAAGGAACAAATGGATGAGCGCCGGCCAACCTTGAAAAGAGGTTGCCGCCGGCCACCTATAGGTTGGAGAAGCACCGGCCACCAATTGTTGGAGGACCGCCGGCCACCAAGGATCAAAGGAGGAGGAAGAGGGCCGGCCAAAGCTTGGAGAAAGAAGGAGTGAGCGCCGGCCACCAAGGAGAAAAGGAAGAAGATGGGCGCCGACTTCTTGTCCAAGAGTTGCCGGCCAAAACTTTGCTTCCAAACCCTAGCCGCCCAAACTAAAACCCTAACTCCAAATTGAACCATCATTGCCGCCCAACCTAAGTCCTCTATTTATAGAATTGGGCTTAAGCCTCCTTTAATCTCCACCGTCGGATCTAGGGATTTAGTCTCCACCGTCGGATCTAGGGTTTTATCCCAACCGTCGGATCTAGGGTTTCATCCCAACCGTCGGATCTAGGATTTCATCCCAACCGTCGGATCTAGGGTTTCATCCCAACCGTCGGATCTAGGGTTTCATCCCAACCGTCGGATATAGGGATTTAATCCCAACCGCGATTCTAGGGTTTCATCCTAACCATCGGATCTAGGGATTTAATCCCAACCGTTGGTTCTAGGGTTTCATCCCAACCATCGGATCTAGGGATTTAATCCCAACCGTTGGTTCTAGAGTTTTGTTTTGCATCCTTAGATCTAGACATCATGAGGATTATATTAAGCTATGATAGGGACCATAAGGAGGAGTTGGATCTTGGCCTCCCGATGGATCGGAACCACACTAACTTGATCTATCAATGATGTTCCATTCCACTAGAGGATCATCATTGAACTACCTCACCAACCCCCATAAATTAATATTGACTCCATATATTATTTGTACATTCATCTCCCCGTGTTTAAGATATCGAATGTCCATCAATTAATTGATTTACTAACTATCAATTAATTAACATCTAATTCCTCGAGTAGTACCACTCAACCTTATCATCATGTTGACTAAGTCAACCAGCTGGGTTTACATGATGAATCTTATGAGCTCCTCAAGGGGACATAAATAACCTAGTATATAGGACACGGTTTCCTCCTATAATCAACGACACACCATGTAAATAATATTATTTCCCAACTTACCGGGCATATTGATTTAATCCATCTAAATCTCACCCTCTGGTAAATCAAAGAAATAAATACTAAGTAAATGTGCCCGTTATTATATCGGGATTAAGAGCATGTACAACATAATATCCGAGGTCTGATTCAATTAAGTAGTCAGTAATTAATTTAATCACCTCTATGTCGGTCTTGCTCAATACACCTAAGTGTACTAGTGTAACTCCATGTTCAAGAAAAAACAATACCAAGCTACACTACAACCATGCCAATGGTTTGTCCAAAACCATCTTGGTTGTGAGCCTCTACATATATTTTGCAAGGGACTGATAACATGATCTTCTGTGACACACCAAGCACCATGTTATCTACAATGTAAAATATTAGATAATATGCACACACATATAATAAATATATAAAGTGAAAACAATGATCATGTGATTCTTATTCCAAAATAAAATGTTCATACAAAAAGAGCTAGCATTCCAATAATCTCCCACTTATACTAAAAGACTATGTCGTCATCACACTGCCATACATCTGATCCCCATGTCCTCCACATGCCTATCAAACGCTTTCGTTGGAAGGGCCTTAGTGAATGGATCCGCCAGGTTATCCTCTGATGCAATCTTGGCGACAACAACTTCTCCTCGCTTTACGATCTCTCGTATAAGGTGGTACTTGCGCTTTATGTGTTTACTCGCCTTATGGGCTCGTGGTTCCTTCGAGTTTGCAACTGCACCACTATTATCACAATAAATTGCGATAGTTCTGGGCAAACCAGGAATCACATCCAAGTCCATCAAGAAGTTCCTGAGCCATACAACTTCCTTGGTCCTTCGTAGGTCGCCACATACTCAGTTCCATGGTAGAGTCCGCCACGCATTTCGCTTGACACTCCTCCATACTATGGCTCCACCTCCAAAAGTAAACACAAACCCCGAGGTAGACTTACTTGTCCCTATCCGATTGGAAATCGAATCCGTAACCCATCAGGGACTAATTGATTCGCCCCAGAAATCAAAGATATAATCCCTAGTCCTTCTCAGGTACTTCAATATATGCTTTACTGCAGTCCAATGTCCCTGTCCAAGATTACTCTGATATTTGCTAACCATGCCCACAGCAAAGCAGATATCCAGTCTCGTACATAGCATAGCATACATGAGGCTTCCTACTGCCGAAGCATAAGGAACCGCCTTCATGTCCTCTATCTCCTTTGATGTTTTGGGACACATCTCTTTAGATAAAGGAACTCCATGCCTAAAAGGTAGAAAACCTTTCTTGGAGTTTTGCATGCTTAAACGAGCAAAGATAGTGTCAATGCATGAAGCTTGAGATAAGCACAACATCCTTTTCTTGCGATCCCTTATAACTTTGATCCCAAGGATGTGTCCCACTTCTCCCAAGTCCTTCGTGTCAAACTGTTTGGACAACCATACCCTTACGTCTGATAACACTTTGATATTGTTGCCAACTAACAAAATGTCATCTACGTATAGTACAAGAAACACCACTATGTTTCCGTCACATCTCTTGTATACACAAGGCTCATCCGGATTTTGAATAAATCAATATGACTGGATTACCTCATCAAAGCGGATGTTTCAAGATCTAGAAGCTTGCTTCAATCCATAAATGGACCGATTAAGCTTACATACAAGATGCTCTTTGCCTTTAGCAATGAATCCCTCTGGTTGTCACATATAGATGTTCTCCTCAAGACTTCCGTTAAGGAAAGCTGTCTTGACATCCATCTGCCAAATCTCATAATCCATATGAGCAGCTATAGATAAGAGAATCTGGATAGACTTAAGCATAGCTACCGGCGAAAAGGTCTCCTCATAATTGATACCCTCTTTCTCAGTATACCCTATCGCGACAAGCCTAGCTTTGAAGGTCTCAACCTTCCCGTCCACTCGTCTCTTTCTCTTGTAGATCCACTTGCATCCAATGGCTTTTACACCATCGGGTGGCTCTACTAGCTCCCAGACTTGATTAGAATCCATAGATTCTATCTCTGAATTCATCGCACTTTGCCAAGATACCGCATCTCTATCTTGGAGTGCCTCGTCATATGTCAAGGGATCCGGTTCATGTTCACCAGGGACTAAGTCCGAAGACTCTCCCAAAAACATGAATCTCTCGGGTTGTCTAACAACCCTCCCACTACGACGAGGTGCCTCCTGTGTATACTCTGTGACACGCGTTGCAGTGACTTGTGACATCTCCTCTTGTATCGATGGTACTGAAGTCGGAACTTCCCCTGTCAACTCCTCAAGAACAATCCTACTCGTGGGCTTGTGGTTCATCACATAGTCCTCCTCTAGAAATCTGGCATTCGTACTCACGATTACCTTCTGATCTCTAGGACTATAGAATAAACCACCCTTCGTTCCCTTAGGGTAGCCAACAAACAAGCATTCACATTTAGATTTCCAACTTACCAAAGATCTCCTTCAAAGACATGTGCTAGACTACCCCAAATCCGAATATGTCTTAGACTAGGCTTTCGCCCAGTCCACAACTCTGTGGGAGTAGAGGGTACTTACTTAGATGGAACCAAGTTCAGAATGTGTGCTGCTGTTTCCAGAGCAAACCCCGAGAACGAATCAAGTAACTCAGAATAACTCATCATAGATCTGACCATCTCCATAAGAGTCCTGTTCCTTCACTCCGCCACACCATTCTGCTGGGGTGTGCCAGGTGCGGACAATTGGGATTTAATCCCGGCCTCTGATAAGTAACTCCTAAACTCTCCCAAGAGGTACTCGCCACCACGATCAGATCGTAATGTCTTGATACTTTTACCTTGATGGTTCTCCACATCAGCCTTGAATTCTTTTAACCTGTCAAAGCATTCAGACATGCGATGCATCAAGTAAATGTATCCATATCTTGAATAATCGTCTATAAAAGAGACGAAATATTCAAAACCACCTCTTGCCTGGATAGACATAGGACCGCACAAATCAGAATGAACCAATTCTAACACATCTTTGGCTCTATACCCCTTGGCCTTGAAAGGCCTCTTGGTCATTTTACCTTCCAAGCAAGATTCGCAGGTTGGGAGATCCTCCACCACTAATGAACCTAAAGGTCCATCAGCTATCAACCTTTGAATTCTGCTTAGGTTAATATGACCAAGCCTTAGATGCCAAAGATATGTTTGGTTCATTTGCGAAGGTTCTTTTCTCTTATTAGACTTAGAAGATGAGTTATTGATTTCTATATGCATCGTGGGAGTTTTCGGTTCAAGAGTATATAAATTGCCAACCAATGTACCAGAACAGATAATCTCCCTATTCCTTTTTATAACCACTTTGTCATTAAAAGAAACAGAATATCCATCCATAAACAATTTAGAAACTGAAATTAAATTCTTTCTAAAAGTAGGTACATAAAGACAATTTCTCAAAACCAAAACTTTATTCCTATCAAAAGATAAATAAACGTCTCCCACTGCAATAGCCGCCACCTTTGAAGCATTGCCCATGAAGATGGTAATCTCTCCCTCAACTAGTCGTCGGGTTTCCTGGAACCCCTGTAAAGTATTGCAGACATTATTAGTGGCTCCTGTATCTACACACCAGGCACTGGTAGATAACACCGCTAAACATGTTTCAACAACTAAACAAGAAGATATACCTTTGGTCTTTCGGCGAGGACAGTCCGCCTTCCAATGTCCAATCTGCTTGCAAATGAAGCACTTGCCTTTCGGCTTCTTCACTCCTGCCTGAGGTCCCACTGCCACCTTCTTCGTTCCACCTTGCTTCTTTTTCTTCTTACCTTTCGGTTTAGAGGAAGAAACCTTCTGAGTGACCATGGCTTGAGCACTTTGACAAAAAAAACCCCTCTGCCGCCTAGAGTTCTGTCAGAAGCTCCGCCAACGAATACAACCTCCTATTCATGTTGTAGTTGAGGCGGAACTTCTCAAAACTCCTAGGCAAAGACTGGAGAATGATATCGACCTGGGTTTCCCCATCGATCTCAGCTCCGAGGACTTCCATCTCATTAAGATGAGCCATCATCTTGAGAACATGATCCCTAACGGGTGTTCCCTCGATCATGGTGGTTGTCATCAAGTTTCTCACCGCCTCCTGTCTAGCCGCCCTACTCTGATGTCCGAAAAGTTCCTTGAGATTGAACATCATGTCATAAGCTGTGGCTATGGCCTGATGCTGATGTTGCAGCACATTTGACATCGATGCCAAAATGTAACACCGCGCCATCTCATCTGCCTTGACCCATTTCTTATAACGTTCTTTTTCCTTTTCATCAGAGTCATCGAGAGGGCTTAGGAGGACAGACCTCGAAGAGTACAAATTTGTACTCCTCCGCAGTTAAGACAATATCCAGATTTCTTTTCCAATCAATGTAGTTTGGTCCAGTAAGCTTATTTTCTTTTAAAATCACAACAAGTGGGTTGAAACCCATTTGAAAATCCTAAAAATCACAATGATCAAAATATTAGATTTCAAATATTATTGATTCCTCAAAACAATAAAATCCCGAAATCAACCAACACCTCAAAACACCGAGAATATCGCATGTCACGATAGTGTGGACGTATACGAATTCTACATTTGTAAGAGGAGGTTTTACCCATTAATTTTATTATCTTGTCAACCTTACTTTTTGACAAATAAAATTAATAGTTGGTTCCTCTTTAGCCCTACAAATAAAAGCAGTGACTCCGATGGGGAGGATACTTTTATTTGCATCTAAGTGTGCACCATTACACGATACTAAGGGAATTATTTCGGATTATGTGCCTTACCGATGGGGAAGTACACACGCTCCTAAATAATTTCCTATAACCATTATTTGACCTAGTGATCTGCAAACAAACCCATCCGATGGGGAGGAAGGCACTCAGATCCAACGCGCAAGTTTGTTGCATCACACGTCAAATTGTAATGGAGGTCGCGGGAATTAATAAAAATATCCCTCTCCCACTTAGTAAATTGAAATCGAGGAATTTTAAAGCATACACAACATGCATATAAAACAAATAAGCAATAAATATGGAAAAAACAGAATTTTTTCAACTATTATGGCATTGTTCTCCAATACGCATCCCGTCGTGTCGCCACCTCGTCCGCTCCATCTTTTCCCGTGCGCAAGTCACCAAAGAGATCCGAGCCGAGATAAACTATTTTAATTTACATCCATCGATCCTATACTCCACGAAGGAGTGTACAAATAATCTAGATCGAAAGTAAACTAAAATGAGCGGCTAAACAATGGCGTATTTAATTACAAAAATTAAATACTAATCTAGCCTTGTCAACCCTGAGGATTCAAATAATATACATACAATCACACACAAAACAATCACATACAAACAAATAGCCATAATAGTCGGATCTTATGCCTGCAACAAAAAAGTTAGCCTACGCACATCCTACTATTATCTGGCATACTCAATATATGATATGTTCATGAAAGTAATCGAATCCAAAACACACAAAACCAGAAACCGTGGCTCTGATACCAATTGTAGGAATTGCTTCGGAGGCTCATTGGCTCCCATGTCCCCGGATTAAAATTTTCACTAATGAAAGAACTAATCCGGATGGGATGAGTTTCCTTAGCACAACCTATTCGTCGTCGTGCTTACAACTTGAGTGATCGCTTGAACAAACTAGTTGTTCAAGCAACCCAACTCTTCTAGTTGGTTAGCTGCGGAAAAGACGACGGATGGATCGCCGATTTTTGTGTTTGTCTTCGGGGTCCATGATTATACAAAATATATACATATGCACTCTTGTATAATCAACACATAAAATAACATGCTAAGATCAGAAAATAAAGTTGTAAAACTTTATACCTTACGATCTTCTACCGTATGTCCTATCCTCCTCACGAACGACGTGTGGGCGAAGATCCTCCGCGAGTAGAATCCTTCAAGATCACGTTCTTCCTTTCCTTGTCCACTGCGAACAAAGAGAAGAACCAACAAAACCTTTCCTTTCTAGAACCGGCCACCAAGCAAGGGAGTTTGATGCAACCGCCGGCCAAGGAACGAATGGATGAGCGCCAGCCAACCTTGAAAAGAGGTTGTCACCGGCCACCAAGAGGTTGGAGAAGCACCAGCCACCAATTATTGGAGGACCGCCGGCCACCAAGGATCAAAGGAAGAGGAAGAGGGTCGGCCAAAGCTTGGAGAAAGAAGGATTGAGTGCCGGCCACCAAAGAGAAAAGGAAGAAGATGGGCGCTGACTTCTTGTCCAAGAGTTGCCGCCCAAAACTTTGCTTCCAAACCCTAGCCGCCCAAACTAAAACCCTAACTCCAAATTGAACCATCATTGTCGCCCAACCTAAGCCCTCTATTTATAGAATTGGGCTTAAGCCTCCTTTAATCTCCACCGTCGGATCTAGGGATTTAGTCTCCACCGTCAAATCTAGGGTTTTATCCAAACCGTCGGATCTAGGGTTTCATCCCAACCGTCGGATCTAGGATTTCATCCCAACTGTCGGATCTAGGGTTTCATCCCAACCGTCGGATCTAGGGTTTCATCCCAACCATCGGATCTAGGGATTTAATCCCAACCGTCGATTCTAGGGTTTCATCCTAACCATCGGATCTAGGGATTTAATCCCAACCGTTGGTTCTAGGGTTTCATCCCAACCATCGGATCTAGGGATTTAATCCCAACCGTTGGTTCTAGAGTTTTGTTTTACATCCTTGGATCTAGACTTCATGAGGATTATATTAGGCTACGATAGGGACCATAAGGAGGAGTTGGATCTTGGCCACCCGATGGATCGGAACCACACTAACTTGATCCATCAATGATTTTCTATTCCACTAGAGGATCATCATTGAACTACCTCACCAACCCCCATAAATTAATATGGGCTCCATATATTATTTGTACATTCATCTCCCCGTGTTTAAGATATCGAATGTCTATCAATTAATTGATTTACTGACTATCAATTAATTAACATCTAATTCCTCGAGTAGTACCACTCAACCTTATCATCATGTTGACCAACCAGTTGGGTTTACATGATGAACCTTATGAGCTCCTCAAGGGGACATCATCAACCTAGTATATAGGACATGGTTTCCTCCTATAATCAACGGCACATCATGTAAATAATATTATTTCCCAACTTACCGGTCATATTGATTTAATCCATCTAAATCTCACCCTCTGGTAAATCAAAGTAATAAATACTAAGTACAAGTGCCTGTTTTTATATCGGGATTAAGAGCATGTACAACATAATATCCGAGGTCCGATTCAATTATGTAGTCAGTAATTAATTGAATCACCTCTATGTCGGTCCTACTCAATACACCTAAGTGTACTAGTGTTACTCCATGTTCAAGACAAAACAATACCAAGCTACACTACAACCATGCCAATGGTTTGTCCAAAACCATCTTATTTGTGATCCTCTACTTATATTTTGCAAGGGACTGATAACATGATCTTCTGTGCCACAACAAGCACCATGTTATCTACAATGTAAAATATTAGATAATATGCACACACATATAATAAATATATAAAGTGCAAACAATGATCATGTGATTCTTATTCCAAAATAAAATGTTCATACAAAAAGAGCTAGGCTTTCAGTATACATTCCAACAGACCTCTGTGTGACTACGCATCTCCTAGCGCTAGAGGATTCAGGCTGAGCATAGCAGGACCGTCCTTATCGGTGAATAACTTTGAGCTTAAGCCGACACTCATACATATGGTCCAGCAGAGCCAATTCGGGGAAGTTGCGACTGAAGACCTGAACCGGCATCTTGAGGTTTTTCTAGAAATCTACTCAACCATGAAACTTAATGGAGTCCCTTCTGATGCGATCCGCCTAAGCCTATTCCCATTTTCACTGCGGGATAAGGCTAAGGCATGGCTTCACTCCTTACCCTCTGGTAGCATTACCATGTGGGAGCAGTGTGAGCAGTAATTTCTGAATAAATACTTCCCACCAAGTAAGACTACTCACATGTGCCACCTTACCACTAGCTTTCGCCAAAAGGAGGGGGAGTCCTTATTTGAAGCATGGGATCGCTACAAGGGGCTACTTTATCAATGCCCACACCACGGACTGGAGAGGTGGCTGGTGATCCACATTTTCTATAATGGGATCGCCTACGCCACGAAGATGTCCTTAGATTCTGCCGCAGGAGGAGCCTTAATGAACAAGACCATCGAGGAGGTAGAGGATCTTATTGAAGAGGTGGCACAAAACCACCATCAATGGGCCTCCGAACGTGGTCAACCCACGCCTGCGACAGGTTGATACACTGTCAACTCCATGGACCACCTTTCAGCGAGGATGGATGCACTAAGCAGACAGTTTGAATCTTTGAATCATTCATCTGTATGCGTGGCCATTGACTTTAGAGAGGGGGCGGCAGCATATCGTGAGGACCAATTTGTAGGGCAGGGGACCTCAGATGAGCAGATCGAGCATCGTGACGCGATTGAGGACTATGATCAAAGGCCCCACTACCCATACTCTAATACCTACAATCCCAGATGGAGGAGTCACCCAAATTTCTCCTACAAAAATGACTCGGGAAACCCCCAACCATC
The DNA here is from genome assembly GCA_025175895.1 of Wurfbainia villosa. Taxonomy (NCBI): domain Eukaryota; kingdom Viridiplantae; phylum Streptophyta; class Magnoliopsida; order Zingiberales; family Zingiberaceae; genus Wurfbainia; species Wurfbainia villosa. Next base: position 51,615,433 of record CM045998.1, on the reverse strand, counting down.
TGGAGGATACGGGCAGCAGTAGGGCAAAGGGCAGCGACCATAGAAGTCCAGACTGGAACAGATGATGGAGGACTTCATCGCTACCCAAACTAAGGCCAATGAAGAATTCTGTCGCCAACATCAAAAGTCTGAAGAAGCACTGAGAGACTTGAAGGCCACCATTGACAGCCTTGCAAGTCATACCAGAATGTTGGAGACACAAGTGGCCCAAATAGCCCAATCCATTCACAACCTGTGAAGAAATCTCCATCAAGCCAAGGAAAAGAGGAAGGAGTAGTGCAAAGTAGCCAATTTGCCAAGGGGTGTGCAGCCATGATTACCCTACCTGACCAAGATGAGTTTGAAGAGAAAATCCCAGTACAGCTTGAGGACCTTGGTGAATTCGTTATTCCCTGCTCAATTTATGGGGAGAGTTTCAACGAAGCGCTATGCGACTTGGGGTCATCAGTCAGTGTGATGCCCTACGCATATTTTCTGAAGATGGGACTGAGCGGGCTCCAACCCGCGAATCTTGGTATTCGTATGGGGGATGACTCAGTGAAGGAGCCCGTTGGCTTGCTACCACACGTTCCTATGATGATTGAAGATTTCGTGATACCCATGGACTTCATCATACTGGACACAGGACCGAATCCCCAAAATCCTATTATTCTGGGAAGGCCTTTTCTAGCAACCGCAGGGGCGTGCATAGATGTGAAGGCGCACCGGATCTCCCTGGAGGTAGACAGGGAGATAATCCTTTTTAGTCTCTCAGAGCAAAGAGCTTCCTATTTTTATGGCTTCACGATTAGCAGATTGAAGTCGGAACCTCCAGATCGGGATCCCAAGACGGATGAATGGAGGTTCACTGAACCACCGGAGCCAAGTTGATAGAAGAGTGTCGTCGAGCTAAACGACCTTAAACAAAGCGCTTCTTGGGAGGCAACCCAAGTTTAGTTGTAGATTTTTCTTTTTTCTATTGCATTGCATACATGTATTAGATTTTAGTTTTGATTTCCATCACATTTAGAGTTAGGAGTAGAAAGGAACTTTGCTAGGCAAAAAAATGAAACCCATATTAGTCTACGCGGCGAAGTGTATGAATAAATTCGGGCCATGGTGTATGAAAGGGGCAAAAAATGGGGGCACACTGTTGGATCGAGAAGCGTCGCTAGAGGGGGGGGGGGGGTGAATAGCGATCGTAAAACTTTCGTTTTCGTTCGTTCGATACGCAAAGTAAACGAGTAAACACAGCGGAAAATAAAATGACACGTTTATTTTACTTGGTTCACAACCCAGTGGTTGCTACTCCAAGGCCCTATCGGTCCTTGACCGCGTACGGAGGGCAAAGCACTATAACGTCTCCTCCTCGTTGGAGGTAGGAGACAACGATCACAAAATCCGGAAGTACAAGGATGAGGCAACAAGCCTACCTCACCTCGTTACAAAAAAAACAACGAATACAATAATAAAAAGTATTACTAGATGCTGCTGCCGACGAAGAAGATCTGAGGTTGTCGTCGCGTCGGCGTTATGACGGTGTTGAAGCGTTGGCGTTGTAGGAGCACTTGATGAATAATTGATGTGATTTGGAGTGGAATCCTCCCCTCCTTTTATAGACTTTGGCCTCTGAAATTGTCTCCTATTTCTTTGGAACGGATCATGGATTTTTCCAAATTTTATCGCTATGGTCACGTCAAACGTTATCCGCTTTGACATAGCGCAAAGCGAAGTCGCCGCCATCACGATCGATGCCTTCATCACCGATCGATGACAATGATCGATGCATCTCATCGATCAATCGATAACGATGATCGCCTAATGTCCAGCCGATCCGCCCGGCCACTTCCTGAGAAGAGATTAGCTCGGAAAATGATAAATACGACGATTTCTAATCGTCCGATCTCGACCTAGACCTTCCACAGAAGTCTTAGTCGATCGTCGCCTACGGTCCCCGTAAAGAGGACACGACCTTACAATCTCTCACTCACACGAGCTTACCTCGATAGTAGCTCTGCTTAGGCCTTCCACTCGATTCCTTGGCTCCTTCCGACCACTCAAGTGTCGCCCGACCACCACGGCTTCCTCCGGTGTCGCTAGCCTTCACCCGACTTTAGTACTTTTCTCGCACACTTGATTTAGCTTGTGAGATAACAATATAAACTTAACTTTGTGTCTTTGCCATAATCAAAACACAGGTTCGATTATCTAGTGCCCCTGCACCAACAATCTCCCCCTTTTTGATCTATGGCAAACCAACACAAAGTTAAGGGAAATTAAAGCCTAAAACACATATGGTAGATGATGACTGCCATTCCCAAAAACTCTCCTTAACCAAAACTCCCCTTAACCCTAGGTGAGTTTTGAAAGAGATACTTTAGTTTTCAAAAACAAATTTTGTGATTCAAAATGAAATTTTGTGTTACTCCCCTTAACTTTCGCTCTTCTCCCCTTTTGCCATAAATCAAAAAGAGTGTTGGGGTTTTTGTATAAAATAGGGTTTAAAACAATGTTTATGAATGCATCTAGATAAATCAAATATGAGTCCAAGCATGCGTAGCAATAGTTAGATAGATTGGTTCGAGGTGTGTCCTCCGCACCAATAATCTAAAGATTTATAATATAACCCTTAAGATTAGTTTGCTCTCCTTAGTCAAATATATGAAGTATAAGAGATGTAGGGCGCTAAACTTTGGCCTCGAGTTGTTAAGTACAATAGTTGAGAAAATAAGTAGTATTTTGAAGGGATTGTTTCAAGTATATTTCAATTATCCTTAACATCTCACCCATTCTATGTGTCTCATAATTTGTTCACCTTATATGTTTTGTGAGATGATTTTAAATTGATTAAAGATAGTCAACCTTGGGTTAGATTCAGATTTAACCTTTAGATCGTTAAGTAACTTTTCGAGAAATCGGCTTCTGTGTCGTGGCGAGGCACAGGGCCTTCTTTGATCGGAACAACGACCACTTCCTTAGACAAAGCCAAATTCAAGAAAATATCACTTAAGTCACTTAGGGTTACTTCTCTAACTAGTTTAGGATACGGCGAGGTAGCTTCACTAGTTCCACTCGGTCAAGTGCACCAAGCTAGATACGCCTTATCTAGCTCGAATACACGAGACTTTGTCTCCCTAACGCATTTATCATCTCGCCGCCGATACTATATTATCAAGAGTTGACTAACTAGTTATTTATGAAAAGAGGCTCCCGAGGCTCAATCTTTCAAGGATTTTAGTTGGTTATGTACGTATTCTAAGTAAGTTCACAAGTTAATGTAAATTCTAAGCATGCAATGGTTTTGCTAAGTAGCGGGTATACTATTTTAGTGTTAGCTCCCTAGACCATTGAACCAATAAGGTCTATTCAAATAATGAACTTGATCTGAGGAATCCAATACTTATTAGTCCTAATATGTGAATTTAATAAAACCTTTGGGACCCATGCTTGGACTCTTTGATGACTACGATTTACGATAGACATATAAGACCTATTCGTAGTCTTTGACTTAAATCCGAGTCCGGCTTTGTTGTACACGGCTCTTTGGGTTCCAAGTAGTCGGTTAAGGTTCTTAGATCCCAACGTGAACTTTTCCAACCTAGCCTCGACCTCTTGAACTTGGTCTTTCAAGAGAGAATTCTCCTTCTCAAGTTTTTCAATTTGGGTTGAGTTTCTCTCTTGAACTTGACTAGTTGAAGAGATTAGAGTAGCCTCTTGAGGGTTTCAACCTCCTCAAGTAACGACTCAACCCTAGACTCGGACTTAGTTAATTTCCTATTAAGCGGTTTAATTGTTGTAAAGTGTACTAATTAAAGAGAAATCAACCTTAACTTTCCCTTTGGTCCGGCTTTGAGTTTTCTCAAATAATCTTGGTCGGAGTCGGAGTTGTAGTTGGACTCGGCCGATTCGACTGGACTCCTCCGTTCTTGCCATGTAAGCTATGTCTTCTCTGTTGTCCCAAGTTGCATGGAAGGCTTTCCTTGCTCCCTTTTCTTTGGTTCTCATTCTTCAATTTCCTTCTTTCTAACTATTCTCCGCACAATATTGACTATTATGGCCTCCTCTTCGGATTCGGATTCGTCTTCGGGTTCGAGTTCATCTACTTGCCTAGTAGGTGGCTTGCTTCTTTGTCCTGCAAGTAGAGCAATACCTCTCTCGGCCCGGATCACGTTAGTTTGCTCATGAAGTTCAAACTCGGAAAATAATTCATCTAACCTAAGCTTCGATAGGTCCTTAGAGACCTTGTAGCCATCGACCATGGATGCCCACAAGGTAGTCCTAGGAAATGAATTAAGAATGTACCTTAGTAGGTCACGGTTTTCGACCTTGTGTCCGATGGTGTGTAGGCCGTTGACAATGTCCCGACGCTGGCGCTGTAGTTGCATTGCCGTCTCGTGTTCCTGCATCTTGAGGTTATACAACTTATTGAAAAGAAGGTCACGTTTACATACCTTAGCATCGGACGTTCCTTCGTGTAGCTCGATTAATTTATTCCATAGGTCCTTGGCACTAATGAATGGTCCGATGCGGTTGAGTTCCTCCTTGGACAAGCCACATTGCAATATTTGGGTTGCTCTTGCATCGGCTTCGATTTGCCTCTTGGTTGCATTTGTCCACTTGTTGAAATCCAAGGGTTCTCCTTGATCATTGGTGGGTAAAGCAAAGCCGGTTTGGATTATTATCCAAGTCTCGACTTGTGTTTTCAAGAAACACTCCATCCGACCTTTCCAATAACGGAAATCATCTCCGTTAAAGAACGGAGGTCGGGTGGTGCTATATCCCTCAATGTGAGCCATTAAGTATCTTGCAAAACACAAATAAAAACCAAAGAGAATTCCAAGACTTGGTCTTGGATTAGTAATGCGGGAAATAATAGAAAAAAAACAGAAATAAATAAGGAGGATAAGAATCTAACAAAAATTTGAAACTTACGACCTTCGATGTCCCCGAAAGGGTACTAAACGTTGGATTTTGGGGCTGGAAACAGCTTGTTACGGGGGTAAACCCCCTGTAAGAAGTGTAGATCTTTCAGAGAGCTTCGATTTGGTGGGTAGATCGTTTCGTGAGTCCACTTGTAGCAAAAGTTATGCTCGTTTGATCGTGAGGTACTCCGAAGGAGATTAGTACTTGCAAAAACACAACAAAAAACTATGTACCAAGACTTGGTCTTGGATTAGTAGTGCGGGAAACAAAAACCTAAGAAATATACGAATCGAAAAATACGAAAATAAAACCAAAACGTGCTAGATTGGTGGTTTCACCAAATCTTAGCGCCCCCGCTCTGATACCAATTGTTGGATCGAGAAGCGTCGCTAGAGGGGGGGTGAATAGCGATCGTAAACTTTCGTGCTCGCTCGACACGAAAAGTAAACGAGTAAACACAGCGGAAAATAACATGACACGTTTATTTTACTTGGTTCACAACCCAGTGGTTGCTACTCCAAGGCCCTATCGGTCCTTGACCGCGTACGGAGGGCAAAGCACTATAACGTCTCCTCCTCGTTGGAGGTAGGAGACAACGATCACAAAATCCGGAAGTACGAGGATGAGGCAACAAGCCTACCTCACCTCGTTACAAAAAAAAACAACGAATACAATAATAAAAAGTATTACTAGATGCTGCTGCCGACGAAGAAGATCTGAGGTTGTCGTCGCGTCGGCGTTATGACGGTGTTGAAGCGTTGGCGTTGTAGGAGCACTTGATGAATAATTGATGTGATTTGGAGTGGAATCCTCCCCTCCTTTTATAGACTTTGGCCTCTGAAATTGTCTCCTATTTCTTTGGAACGGATCATGGATTTTTCCAAATTTTATCGCTGGCTCGCGTCAAACGTTATCCGCTTTGACATAGCGCAAAGCCGAGTCGCCGCCATCACGATCGATGCCTCTCATCGCCGATCGATGACGATCGATGCATCTCATCATCCAACTCGATAATGATCGCCTAATGTCGAATGATCACCGCCGCCACTTCCTGCAGAAGAGATTAGCTCGGAAAATGATAAATACGACGATTTTAACCGTCCGATCTCGACCTAGACCTTCCACAGAAGTCTTAGTCGATCTCGCCACGATCCCGTAAAGAGGACACGACCTTACAATCTCTCACTCACACGAGCTTACCTCGATAGTAGCTCTCGCTTCCGGCCTTCCACTCGATTCCTTCGGCTCCTTCCGAATTCACTCAAGTGTCGCCCGACCACCACGGCTTCCTCCGGGTGTCGCTAGCCTTCAGCTCCAGCTTTAGTACTTTTCTGCACACTTGATTTAGCTCGTGAGATAACAATATAAACTTAACTTTGTGTCTTTGCCATAATCAAAACACAGGTTCGATTATCTAGTGCCCCTGCACCAACACACACAGCCTGGTCGTGTGTTTTCCCACGGTCGTGCCTGCTTGACCAGAGACACACACGACCTGGCCATGTGTTTTCACACGGTCGTGGCGCGTGAGGTTAAAAGGGGCGAGCCGTGTGTTTTCACCTCATTTGTGTCGTGTGCTTCAAAAGTTCTTGCCCTAGCCGTGTGAGTTCGTTTTCCCCTTCCTCTAGAAGCATTTTTAACCTCTTTAGAAGCCAAAAAGGAGCAAGGATGAGGAGGACCAAGACTGTAGCTGTCACGCCCGCCCGTCCCCGTAATCTAGAGGGGGAGGAAGAGTGGCGCAACACGATCATACATGCGTGCATATACAACGGAAGACTTTAATTTTTTTTTTAAAAAAAAACATAAAACATGGAACATGCATTTACCTTTGACCATGCAAATAACTCAACATTCTTAACCATGTAACAGGTGAACATTTACTAAGCATGCATAATCATTTCATAAGGACACTACTTGGTTCATGTTCATGATAATCAACATAATGGACACCAAGTAGCAACCATCAAAACATCAAGTAGTGATCAACTCTTAACAACTAACATGCAAAACTTTAAAACATGCATAAGTCTTAGAACATAAAATAGATCTCTTCCACCATGCCACTGCCACACACACACTTTGCCCCTCCTGCTGCCCCTTTTAGTTTAGCCATTCTTTACCCTTTTCTGCAGTACAAGGGAAACATGAAACTATAAGCACATAGGCTTAGTAAGATCCTTTCCTACTCACAAAAGCCATACATCAGGTATTAGACATAGAATAGTGACATGTTCATCTAGATAACATATAGGCATAGCATTCATATAGAAGTCTTGACATAATCATTTAGGAACATATAGGCATAGCATTCATATAAAAGTAGTGACATGATCATTTATGAACATATAGGCATAGCATTCATATAAAAGTAGTGACATGATTATTTAGGAACATATAACTAGAATTCGTAAAACATAATAATCACATAGACATGAAAAAGGGTATATGTAAGATGTTCTTTGAAAACATATATTTTATAAGTACTTAAACATAATCTCAACATTGAGGGCCCGACATTGTACCACATACATCATCATTTTTGCATGCATCCCTAAATAGAACCGAGGTTGCTAATCCCGAACCTACTAGAGTACTAGGTCCATACTACGACCGTCGACCTAGGGGCAACATAGGAACCCATCCTAGGCTCATACTACGACCGTCGACCTAGGGCAACTTAGGAGCCCATCTCGTACTAGGTCCGTACTATGACCGTCAACCTAGGGGCACGTAGGAGCTCATCCCATGGACCTTGCTAGGGTTCGGTGCAAGCCATACAAAAGTAAAATAGCATATCATGTTCCTTATCATAACATATCATGTTCCTTATCATAACATATCATGTTCCTTTTCATAACATAAAGAGTGCTCTTAGTCCCCATTCATAGGGAAGCGTCTCTTAGGCATATCATCATACATACTTGTACATCATGATGCAATGAGCATAACATAAGCATACATTAATACAATTTAGGCATTTCATCATACATACTTGTACATCATGACACAATGAGCATAACATAAGCATACATTAATACAATTAACATGGATATAAGGTAGCGGAATAAACAAATCATGGTATTATAAAGTCTAACTATCATCATGTCAACATCATATATACATATACATCATGGCATGGAGAATCATTAGTAAGCATAAGCATGTTTTAATGATGATAACCAATACCATCACATACTACCTAACATGGGGGATTCTTAGCAACCATAGAGGGGCTTGGAATCTCTTCCTAACCCTAATTCTTGGTCTTGGCCGAAACCCTTAATGGAGGTTTTAAGAAAACAAACATTCAAACATACTAACACAAGGCCTAACTAACATCATGTTAACATCATATATACATATAGCATGGTATGGAGGATCATTGGTGAGCATGAACATGGTTTGGCCGAAACATCCAAAGGAAGGTCTTAGGAAATCAAACACCCAAACATACTTGTAAAAAGTCTAACTATCAACATGTTAACATCATATATAGGTATATCATGGCATGGAAGTGAAGGAGGGAAACTTTGCTTCCCACTTCAACTCGGTCGCTTGTTCATGGCGATCCCTTCTACATCCACGAATAAAAAAATTTATCCTTGACAAGAGGGATTACCCAAGCTCCCGTTTCATCGTCGTGCTATTCGATTAGAGTGGTCACTTGAACAAACTTGTTGTTCAAGCAACCAACCTCTATTCTACGATTAGCTGCGGAATAGACAATGTACGGATCGTCGACTTTTGTGTTTATATTCGAGGTCCAAGTATATTTAACCATAAAAACAGAATACAACATGCATATATAATTGAAAAACAATTATAGACATGTTACAAAAGAAAATAGATAATCGTTATACCTCTCGATCTTCTATTGTATGTCCTTCCTCCTTTTGAACATCGTGTGGGCGACAATCTTCCAAAAGTCGAAGCTCCTAGATCACCAATCTTTCTTCCTTGCTGGCTCCGAACAAGAGGAAGAATAATAAACAAAACTCTCCCTCTCCTTCCTTGCGCCAACCACCAAGCACCAACTTGGTGTGCGCCAGCCAAAGGAATGGATGAAGGAGATAGATGCCGGCCAAGAGCTCCAAGGGAAGACCCTAAGCTTTGTTTCCACCGGCCAAGGAGAAGAGAAAGAGGGCTTGAACGTCGGTCAAGGAGAGGAGAAGAAGACTTGGGTGCCGGCCAACAACAAGAAGAAGAAGAGAAAGGAAATTCTTTCCTTAATTGAGGCCGCCCAACCCCTTTGCTCCTTGCCGCCCAAAACCCTAGCTCGTCCCTTGATTCTCATTCCTCTCCACGCCAACCCTAATCTTCGCCTTTTATAGAGTTAGGGATAAGCCTTGTTTTAATCTCCACCATTGGTTCTAGGGATTTAATCTCAACCGTCGGATCTAGAGATTTAATCTCCACCGTGGATCTAGAGTTTTGTTTTCAACCATTGGATCCAGGCTTCATGAGGTTTTAATAGGCTACAATAGGGACAATGAGGAGGAGTTGGATCTTGGCCATCCAATGGATCAAGCCCACATAAAGTCCGATCCATTAATGATTATCCATTCCACTAGAGGATTATCATTGATCTACCTCACCAAACCTCATAAGTTAATATGGGCTCCATATATATTATTTGTAGATATATCTCCCTGTATTTAAGATCTCGAATGTCCGTGAATTAATTAATTTACTGACCAGTAATTAATCAACATCTAACTCCATGAGTAGTACTACTCATCCTTATCATCATGCCGGACCAAGTCCACCTACAGGGTTTACATGATGAACCTTATGAGCTCCTCAAGGGGACATCATCATCCTAATATATAGGACACGGTTTCCTCCTATAATCAACGACACACCATATAAATAATATCATTTCTCAACTTACCGAGCCTATCGATTTAATCTATAAATCTCGCTCATTGGTAAATCAAAGAAATGAAACTAAGTATATGTGCCTGTTATTATATCGGGATTAAGAGCATGTACAATATAATATCTGAGGTTCGATTCGATTATGTAGTCAACAATAAATTGAATCACCTCTATGTCGGTCCTGCTCAATACACACAAAGTGTACTAGTGTGATTCTATGGTCAAGACAAACCAATACAAAATCACACTACAACCATACCAATGGTTTGTCCAAAGCCATCTCGGTTGTGAGCCTTTACTTATACTTTACAAGGAGCCGATAACATGATCTCCCGTGTGACACCACACACCATGTTATCCACAATGTAATGTATTAGACAATATGCAAACCATAAATATGCAAATAATGATCATGTGATTCTTATTTCAAAATAAAGATGTTCATACATAAGATAGACTTTTCAGTATAACTCCCAACAATCTCCCACTTATACTAAAAGACTATGTTGTCCTCAAACTGCCATACATCTGATTCCCATTCCCTCCACATGCCTATCAAAAGCTCTCGCTGGAAGGGCCTTAGTGAAAGGATCTGCTAGGTTATCCTTCGATGCAATCTTGGCCACATCAACTTCTCCCCTCTTTACGATTTCTCATATCAGGTGGTACTTGCGCTCTATGTGTTTACTTGCCTTATGGGCTCGTGGTTCCTTTGAGTTTGCAACTGCACCACTATTATCACAATAAACTGTGATAGTTATGGCCAAACCAGGAATCACATCCAAGATGACCAAGAAGTTCCTGAGCCGCACAGCTTCTTTGGTGGCCTCAGAGGCCGCCACATACTCAACTTTCATTGTGGATTCCGCCATGCATTTCTGCTTGACACTCCTCCATACAATGGCTCCACCCCTCAAAGTAAACACAAAATCTAAGGTAGACTTACTATTATCCCTATCTGATTGGAAGTCAGAATCTGTATAACCCACAGGGAATAATTGGTCTGCCTGGTAAACTAGCATATAATCCATAGTCCTTCTCAGGTACTTCAATATATGCTTTACCGCAGTCCAATGTCCCTGTCCTGGATTACACTAATATCTGTTGACCATGCCCACGACAAAATAGATATCTGGTCTCATACATAGCATCGCATACATGAGGCTTCCTACTGCCTAAGCATAAGGAACCACCTTCATCTCCTCTATCTCCTTAGATGTTCTAGGACACATCTCCTTAGATAAAGGAACTCCATGCCTGAAAGGTAGAAAACCTTTCTTGGAGTTTTGCATGCTAAAACGATCCATAATGGTGTCTATGTATGAACCTTGAGATAAGTGCAACATCCTTTTCCTGCGATCCCTTATAACCTTGATCCCAAGGATGTGTCCCACTTCTTCCAAGTCCTTTATATCAAACTGTTTAGACAACCATACCCTTACGTCCGATAACACCTTGACATTGTTGCCAATTAAAAAAATGTCATCTACGTATAGTTCAAGAAATACCACTATGTTTCTGTCACATCTCTTGTATATACAAGACTCACCCAGACTTTGAATAAATCCATAAGACTGGATTACCTCATCAATGTGGATGTTCCAAGACCTCGAAGCTTGTTTCAATCCATAAATGGACCGATTAAGCATACATACAAGATTTCCCTTTGCAATGAATCCCTCTGGTTGCTTTATATAGATGTTTTCCTTAAGACATCTATTAAGGAAAGCTGTCTTGACATCTATCTGTCATACCTCATAATACATATGAGCAGCAATGCATAAGAGAATTCGGATAGACTTAAGCATGGCTACCGGTGAAAAAGTCTCCTCATAATCGATACCCTCTTTCTGAGTATACCCTTTCGCAAGAAGCCTCGCTTTGAAGGTCTCAACCTTCCCGTCTATTCCTCTCTTTCTTTTGTAGATCCACTTGTATCTAATGGTTTTTACACCATCGGGTGATTCTACTAGCTTCCAGACATGATTTGAATCCATAGATTCAATCTAAGTATTCATTGTACTTTGCTAAGATACCACATCTTTATCTTGGATTGCCTCGTCATATGTCCAGGGATCAGGTTCATGTTTGTCAGGGACAAAATCAGAAGATTCTCCCAAGAACATGAATCTATCAGGCTATCTCACAACCCTCGCACTACGACGAGGTATCACCTGTGTATCCTCTGTGACACAGGGTGTAATGACTTATGGTATATCCTCTTGTACTGGTGGTACTGAAGAAATGACTTCCCCTTTCAATTCCTCTAGAACAATCTTACTCATGGGCTTGTGGTTCATCACATAGTCTTCCTCTAGAAATCTGGTATTTGTGCTAACGATCACCCTTTGATCTCTAGGACTATAAAACAAACCACCTTTCGTTCCTCTAGGATAGCCAACGAACATGCGTACTTTTGTATGATGTTCCAACTTACCAGCATCTGCCTTCAGCACATGTGTTGGACTCCCCCAAATCCGAATATGTCTTAGACTAGGCTTTCGTCCAGTCCACAATTCTATGGGAGTAGAAGGCACTGATTTAGATGGAACCAAGTTCAGAATGTACACTGCCGTATCTAGAGCATATCCCCAGAACGAATCTGATAACTCAGAATAATTCATCATCGATCTAACCATCTCCATAAGAGTCCTATTCCTTCTCTCTGCTACACCATTCTACTGGGGTGTGCCAGGTGTAGACAATTGGGATTGAATCCCAACCTCTGATAAGTAATTCCTAAACTCTCCCAAGAGGTACTCACCACCACGATCAGATCGTAGTGTCTTGATACTTTTACCTTGACGTTTCTCCACATCAGCCTTGAATTCTTTGATCTTGTCAAAGCATTCAGACTTGCGGTGCATCAAGTAAATGTATCCATATCTCGAATAATCGTCAATAAAAGAGATGAAATACTCAAAACCACCTCTAGCCTGGATAGACATAGCACCACACAAATCAGAATAAACCAATTCTAACACATCTTTGGCTCTATACCCCTTGGCCTTAAAAGGCCTCGTGATCATTTTACCCTCCAAGCAAGATTCACAGGTTGGGAAATCTTCCACCACTAATGAACCCAAAGGTCCATTTGCTATCAACCTTTAAATTTTGCTTAGGTTAATATGACCAAGCCTAAGATGCCGAAGATATGTTTGGTTCATCTTCGAAGGTTCTTTTCTCTTATTGGAATTAGAAGATGAGCTATTAACTTCTATTTGCATCGTGGGAGCTTTTGGTTCAAGTGTATATAAATTTCCTATTAATGCACCAGAACAAATAATCTCCCAATTCCTTTTTATTACAACTCTGTCATTAAAAGAAATAGAATATCCATCCATAAACAATTTAGAAACCGAAATTAAATTCTTTCTAAATAAAGGTACATAAAGGCAATTCTTAAGAACCAAAACTTTATTTTCTCAAAAGAAGAATAAACATCTCCCACTGCAATAGCCGCCACCTTTGTGGCATCACCCAAGTATACGGTAATCTCCCCTTCAGCCAGTCGTCTGGTTTCCTGGAACCCCTGCAAAGTATTGCAGACATGATCAGTGGCTCCCGTATATACACACCAGGTGTCGGTAGATAACACCGCCAAACATATTTCAATGACTAGACCAAAAGATATACCTTTGTTCTGCTTGCGGTTGGGGCAATCCTTCTTCCAGTGTCCAGTCTGCTTACAAGTGAAGCACTTACCTTTCGGCTTCTTCACTCCTCCCTGAGTTCCTCCCACCGCCTTTACCCCAGCTTGTTTCTTCTTCTTCTTACCTTTTGGCTTAGAAGTAGAAACCTTTTGGGTAACCATGGCTTGCGCCTGAGCACTCTGACGAAATAGCCCCTCTGCCGCCTAGAATCTTGTCAGAAGCTCCGCCAACGAATACAACCTCTTGTTCATGTTGTAGTTCAGGTGAAACTGCTCAAAACTCCTAGGTAGAGACTAGAGAATGATATCGACCTGGGTTTCCCCATCGATCTCAGCTTTGAGGACTTCCAGCTCATTCAAATGAGCCATCATCTTGAGAACATGATCCCTCACGGGTGTTCCCTCGATCATGGTGGTCCTCATCAAGTTCCTCATGGCTTCCTGCCTAGTAGCCCGATTCTGGTGTCTGAAAAGCTCTTTGAGATTGAGCATCATATCATAAGCAGTGGGCATGACTTGATGCTGATGTTGCAGTACATTTGACATAGACGCCAAAATGTAATACCGCGCCATCTCATCGGCATTAATCCACTTCTTATAACTCTCCTTCTCCTTTTCCTCAGAATCATCCGCAGGCTTAGGAGGGCACTCTTCGAGGAGTACATATTTGTATTCCTCAGCAGTCAAGACAATGTCAAGATTCCTCTTCCAATCAACATAGTTGGGTCCAGTAAGTTTATTTTCTTTCAATATCACAGCAAGCGGGTTGAAAGTCATTTTGAAAGAAAACCTAAGAATCACAGAGATCAAAACATTAGATTTCAAAAAATTATTGATTCCTCAAACAATAAAATTTTAAAATCAACCAACACCTCAAAACACTGAGAATGTCGTATGCCACAATAGTGTGGACATATACGAATTCTACATTTGTAAGAGGAGGTTTTACCCATTAATTTTACTATCTTGTCAACCTAACTTTTTGACAAGTAAAATTAATAGTTGGTTCCTCTTCGGCCCTACAAATAAAAGCAGTGACTCCGATGAGGAGGATACTTATATTTGTATCTAAGTGTTCACTATTACTCAGTACCAAGATAATTATCTCGGGTTATGTGCCTTTCGATGGGGAAGTACACACGCTCCTAAATAATTTCCTATAACCATATTCGACCTTGTGATCCGCAAACAAACTCATCCGATGGGGAGGAAGGCACTTAGAGCCGATGCACAAGTTTGTTTGCATCACATGTCAAATCGTAATGGAGGTCGTGGGAATTTATAAAAATATCCCTCTCCCACTTAGTAATTTGAAATTGAGGAATTTTCTATCCTACGACATGCATATCAAACATTAACCAATAAATATGAAAAATAAAATTTTACCAACTATTATGGCTTTTGTCTTCAATATGTCTCTCGTCGTATCGCCATCGCGTCCGCTCCTCCCTATGCCATATACAAGCCATTCGGAGATCCGAGCCAAGAAAAATCTATTTTAATTTACATCCATTGATCCTATACTCCACAAGGGAGTGTACGTAAAATCTAGATTGAAAGTAAACTAATATAAAAATAATGGCTAAACAATGTCGTATCTAATTATAAAAATTAAATACTAGCCTCGTCAACCCCGAGGATTCATCAAAATATACAATTACACAGATACAATCACATACACACATATGACCATAATAGTTGGATCCTATGCCTGCAACCAAAAAGTTAACCTATGCATATCCTACTATTATCTGGCATAAATAATATATGAAAAGTGCATAAAAGTAACCGAATCCTAAACACACAAAACTGAAAATCGTGGCTCTGATACCATTTGAAGGAGGTAAACTTTGCTTCCCACTTCAACTCGGTCGCTTGTTCATGGCGATCCCTTCTATGTCCCCAGATAAAAAAATTTATCCTTGACAAGAGGGATTACCCAAGCTCCCATTTCATCGTTGTGCTATTCGATTAGAGTGGTCACTTGAACAAACTTGTTGTTCAAGCAACCAACCTCTATTCTACGATTAGCCGCGGAATAGACGATGTACGGATCGCTGGCTTTCGTGTTTATATTTGGGTTCCAAGTATATTTAACCATAAAAATAGAATACAACATGCATATATAATTGAAAAACAATTATAGACATGTTACAAAAGAAAATAGACAATCGTTATACCTCTCGATCTTCTATTGTATGCCCTTCCTCCTTTTGGACGTCGTGTGGGCGATGATCTTCCAAAAGTCAAAGCTCCTAGATCACCAATCTTCCTTCCTTGCTCGCTCTGAACAAGAGGAAGAATAAGAAACAAAACTCTCCCTCTCCTTCCTTGCGCTAACCACCAAGCACCAACTTGGTGTGCGCCGGCCAAAGGAATGGATGAAGGATATGGATGCCGGACAAGAGCTCCAAGGGAAGACCCTAAGCTTTGTTTCCACTGGCCAAGGAGAAGAGAAGGAGGGCTTGAACGCCGGCCAAGGAGAGGAGAAGAAGACTTGGGTGCCGACCAACAACAAGAAGAAGAAGAGAAAGGAAATTCTTTCCTTAATTGAGGCCACCCATCCCCTTTGCTCCTTGCCGCCCAAAACCCTAGCTCCTCCCTTGATTCTCATTCCTCTCCACGGCAACCCTAATCTTCTCCTTTTATAGAGTTTGGGATACACTTTGTTTTAATCTCCACCATTGGTTTTAGGGATTTAATCTCAACAGTCGAATCTAGAGATTTAATCTCAACCGTCGGATCTAGAGATTTAATCTCCACTGTGGATCTAGAGTTTTTTTTTTCAACCATTGGATCTAGGCTTCATGAGGTTTTAATAGGCTACAATAGGGACCATGAGGAGGAGTTGGATCTTGGCCATCCAATGGATCAAGCCCACATAAAGTCCGATCCATTAATGATTATCCATTCCACTAGAGGATTATCACTGATCTACCTCACCAACCCCCATAAGTTAATATGGGCTCTATATATATTATTTGTACATATATCTCCCCGTGTTTAAGATCTCGAATGTTCGTCGATTAATTAATTTACTGACCATTAATTAATTAACATCTAACTCCATGAGTAGTACCACTCATCATTATCATCATACCGGACCAAGTCCACCTGTAGGGTTTACATGATGAACCTTATGAGCTCTTCAAGTGGACATCATCATCCTAATATATAGGACACGGTTTCCTCCTATAATCAACGACACACCATATAAATAATATCATTTCACAACTTACCGAGCCTATCGATTTAATCTATAAATCTCGCCCATTGGTAAATCAAAGAAATGAATACTAAGTATATGTGCCCATTATTATATCAGGATTAAGAGCATGTACAATATAATATCTGAGGTCTGATTCGATTATGTAGTTAGCAATAAATCGAATCACCTCTATGTCGTTCCTGCTCAATACACATAAAGTGTACTAGTGTGATTCTATGGTCAAGACAAACCAATACCAAATCACACTACAACCATACCAATGGTTTGTCCAAAGCCATCTCGGTTGTGAGCCTTTACTTATACTTTACAAGGAGTCAATAACATTATCTCCCATGTGACACAACACACCATGTTATCTACAATGTAATGTATTAGACAATATGCATAACCATAAATATGCAAACAATGATCATGTGATTCTTATTTCAAAATAAAGATGTTCATACAAAAGATAGACTTTTCAGTATACATCCCAATAGGAAGATCATTGGTGAGCATGAACATGGTTTGGCCGAAACATCCAAGGGAGGGATCTTAAGAATTCAAACCCTAAAACAACTTGTACAAGGTCTAAACCAACATCATGATAACATCATATACATATATAGTATGGCATGAAACATCATTAGCAAGCATAAACATGGTTTGGCCGAAAACTTCCATGGGGGATCTTAAGAATTCAAACCCTAAAACAATTTGTACAAGGTCTAACTAACATCATATACATATATAGTATGGCATGAAACATCACCACCAAGCATAAACATGGTTTGGCCGAAAACTCTAATAGAGGTTTTAAGGATTCAAATACTCAAACAACTTACACAAAGCCTAACTACATCATGTTAACATCTTATATACATGTAGCATGGCATGGAAAATCATTAGTAGGCATAAATAGGGACTTGGCCGAAACTTTCAAAGAGGGGTTTGAAATCAAACACCCAAACAACTTGTACAAGGTCTAACTAACATCATGTTAACATCATATATATATATAGCATGGTATGGAGGATCATTGGTAGCCCAAACATGTCATGGCCGAAACTTCCAAGGGGGATCTTAAGAAATCTAACAATCGAAACAACTTGTACTACAGGTGAGGGAATTACTTACATCCTTTCGCTTGGTTTTCTAATAGAACTATACCCTTGGAGACAAGACAAAGCCTCCTCTTTTCTTCCTGAGGTTTTGGAAATGGAAGAGGGAGATGAGGTAGGTTCGATGGAGGAAGAAGAAGGAAAAGAGAATGATAACTTGTTGTTCTCTTGTCTCCTCATTACTCCTATTTATTCAAGTGAAGGTGTCCCTTTGCCTCCCCTACCCTTATCTATCATTTCCCTTACCCTTCTAATAGCACACCCCTGCTGGGCTTCTGGCTATCACATGCATCTTAAGGTTTGGTTACTTGCTTGGAGGTTCAGGGTTCAAACCTTGGGCCATGCATCCTTTTTGGCTCTATTCTCTTTTATTTTTGAAAGAGCCCACATAAAAGACCATTATAATCATGCAACAATTCTTATAAAATTTGCTAGAAATTTTACGGGCGTTACAGTAGCATCTCGATTCGGTGCCTTGGAGCGACAATCAAAAAGATCCAACACTCCTCAAGCTCTGGAAGAGGGTAACGCCCTACCTCCTCTACTTTTTCGCAATAATAAGCATAGAGATAGCTTTAATATGCTCTCTACTCATAAACTTACTGCTACTAGGTACTTAGATGAGGATTTGCTAGGATCTTTAGGTTTGTTGGGTGACATGCAAACCCTATTTGGAAAAATGGGGTGGGATGAGATTATGGGAATAAGGCACCTAACCTACCCTAAGATTGTTTTGGAATTTTTGAGTTCTTTCGAGGCGGAAGTTTTAACGGGTAGAGAGAATGAGGAGGGTAAGATAACTTTTAGACTTTTTAATATTGAGCATGAGTGGACCCTTCACCAATAAAACTCATGCTTTGGCCTGCCAAGTGGGGGAGAGAGAAGACTCCCTAATGGGTACAACTCTTGTTTGATTTGGACTGAGTTGACAGGGGAGCACGTTTATGACCCTTCTTGGCCTAAAGCGCCGCATCTCCAAAACCCCATCTTTCGATACCTTTACCATGTCATGGCCAGTACTATATTTGGTCGTGGGGAGAGTGATGGTGTAGTGAGAGCCAGTGAGCTGCTTTGCCTATGGGACATGCTACAAGAGAGGAGTAGCATCGATGTAGGTGTTGGGATGTATACTGAAAAGTCTATCTTTTGTATGAACATCTGTATTTTTGAAATAAGAATTACAAGATCATTGTTTTCATATTTATGGTTATGCATATCGTCTAATACATTACATTGTAAATAACATGGTGTGTGGTGTCACACGGAAAATCATATAATCAGTTCCTTGTAAAGTATAAGTAATGGCTCACAACCAAGATGGTTATGGACAAACCATTGGAATGGTTATAGTGTGATTTGGTATTAGTTTGTCTTGACCATAGAATTACACTAGTACACTTTGTGAGTATTGAGTAGGACCGACATAGAGGTGATTCAATTTATTGCTGACTACATAATCGAATCGGACCTCAGATATTATGTTGTACATGCTCTTAATCCCGATATAATAATGGGCACATATACTTAGTATTCATTTCTTTAATTTACTAATGGACGAGATTTATAGAGTAAATCGATAGGCTCGGTAAGTTGGGAAATGATATTATTTATATGGTGTGCCATTGATTATAGGAGGAAACCGTGTCCTATATATTAGGATGATGATGTCCCCTTGAGGAGATCATAAGGTTCATCATGTAAACCCTGCAGGTTGACTTGGTCTGACATGATGATAAGGTTGAGTGGTACTACTCATGGAGTTAGATGTTGATTAATTAATTGTCAGTAAATTAATTAATCGACAGACATTCGAGATCTTAAGCACTGGGAGATAAATGTACAAGTAATATATGGAGCCCATATTAACTTATGGGGGTTGGTGAGGTAGATCAATGATAATCCTCTAGTGGAATGGATTATCATTAATGGATCGGACTTTATGTGGGCTTGATCCATTGGGTGGCCAAGATCCAACTCCTCCTCATGGTCCCTATTGTAGCCTATTAAAACCTCATGAAACCTAGATTCAATGGTTGAAAACAAAACTCTAGTTCCGACGGTGGAGATTAAATCTCTAGATCCGACGGTTGAGATTAAATCCCTAGAACCGATAGGTGAGATTAAAGGAGGCTTAGGCCTAACTCTATAAAAAGAGACAAGGGGGTGGGCGGTAAGGGAAATTGAAGAGGGTCTAGGGTTTGGGCGACAAGGGCAAGGAGGTTAGGCAGCCACAAATAAGGAAACTTCTTTCCTTCTTCTTCCTTAGGTGGCCGGCGCCTATTCTCCTTTTTTTTTCTCTCCTTCGCCGGCATCCAAAGCTCTTCCTTCTCTTCTCCTTGGCCGGTGGAAACAAAGCATAGGGTCTCTTCCCTTGGAGTTTTGGCCGGCGTCCACCATCCTTCTTCTCCTCTTGGCCGACGTCAAGCATCAAGGTTGGTGCTTGGTGGTTGGTTAAAGAGAGGAGAAGAGTTTTGTTTCTATACTTCCTCTTGTTCAGAGCGTCCAAGGAAGGAAGATTGGTGATCTAGGAGGCTTCGACTTTTAGAAGATCATCGCCCACACGACGTCCAAAAGGAGGAAGGACATACAATAGAAGATCGAGAGGTATAATGCTTGTTTATTTTCTTTTGTAACATGTCTATAATTGTTTTTCAATCATATACATGTTGTATATTCTGTTTTGTGGTTAAATTAACTTGGACCCCGAATACAAACACAAAATCCAGCGATCCGTACATCGTCTATTCCGCGGCTATTCATAGAATAGAGGTTGGTGGCTTAAACAATAAGTTTGTTCAAGTGACTAGTCTAATCGAATAGCACGACGATGAAATGGTAGCTTGGGTGATCCCTCCTTGTCATGGATAATTTTTTTTTTTATCTAGGGACGTAGAAGGAATCGCCATGAACAAGCGATCGAGTTGAAGTGGGAAGCGAAGTTTCCCCCCTTCAAGTGGTATCAGAGCCACGATTTTCGATTTTGTGTGTTTAGGATTCGATTTTGCGTTGGTTAACTTTTTGGTTGCAGGCATAGGATCCAACTATTATGGCCATATTTGTGTATGTGATTGTATGTGTGTAATTGTTTATTATTTGAATCCTCGTGGTTGACGAGGCTAGTATTTAATTTTTATAATTAGATACGGTATTTTTTAGCCACTCTTTTTATTTTAGTTTACTTTCGATCTAGATTTCATGTACACTCCTTCGTGGAGTATAGGATCGATGGATGTAAATTAAAAAAGTTTTTTTCTCGGCTCGGATCTACGGATGGCTTGTACATGGCGTAGGGAGGAGTGGACGAGATGGCGATACAATAGGAGACATATTGAAGACAAAAGCCATAATAGTTGGAAAATATTTTTTTTTCATATTTATTGCTTATTGTTTGATATGCATGTCGTAGGCTAGAAAATTCCTCAATTTTATATTACTAAGTGGGAGAGGGATATTTTTATAAATTCCCACGACCTCCATTACAATTTGACATGTGATGCAAAAAAACTTGAGCGTCGGCTCTGAGTGCCTTCCTCCCCATCGGATGAGTTTGTTTGCGGATCACAAGGTCGAATATGGTTATAGGAAATTATTAAGGAGCATGTGTACTTCCCCATCGGAAGGCACATAACCCGAGATAATTACCTTGATATCGAGTAATGGTGAACACTTAGATACAAATATAAGTATCCTCCCCATCGGAGTCACTGCTTTTATTTGTAGGACCGAAGAGGAACCAACTATTAATTTTATTTGTCAAAAAGTTAGGTTGACAAGATAGTAAAATTAATGGGTGAAACCTCCTCTTACAAATGTTGAATTCGTATACATCCACACTATCGTGGCATACGATATTCTCGATGTATTGAGGTGTTGGTTGATTTTAAAATTTTATTGTTTGAGGAATCAATAATTTTTTGAAATCCAATGTTTTGATCTATGTGATTCTTAGGTTGTTTTCAAAATGACTTTCAACCCGCTTGCTGTGATACTGAAAGAAAATAAACTTACTGGACCCAACTATGTTGATTGGAAGAGGAATCTTGACATTGTCTTGACTGCTGAGGAATACAAATATGTACTCCTCGAAGAGTGCTCTCCTAAGCCTGTGGATGATTCTGGGGAAAAGGAGAAGGAGAGTTATAAGAAGTGGATCAAGGCCGATGAGATGGCGCGGTGTTACATTTTGGCATCTATGTCAAATGTATTGCAACATTAGCATCAAGCCATGACCACTGCTTATGACATGATGCTCAATCTCAAAGAGCTTTTCGGACACCAGAATCGGGTTGCTAGGCAGGAAGCCATGAGGAACTTGATGACGACCACCATGATCGAGGGAACACCCGTGAGGGATCATGTTCTCAAGATGATGACTCATTTGAATGAGATGGAAGTCCTCAGAGATGAGATCGATGGGGAAACCCAGGTCGATATCATTCTCCAGTCTCTACCTAAGAGTTTTGAGCAGTTTTGCCTGAACTACAACATGAACAAGAGGTTGTATTCGTTGGCGGAGCTTTTGACAGAACTCCAGGTGGCAGAGGGGATTTTTCGTCAGAGTGCTCAGGCGCAAGCCATGGTTGCCCAAAAGGTTTCTACTTCTAAGCCGAAAGGCAAGAAGAAGAAGAAACAAGCTGGGGCAAAGCCGATGGGAGGAACTCAGGGAGGAGTGAAGAAGCCGAAAGGCAAGTACTTCACTTGTAAGCAGATTGGACATTGGAAGAAGGACTGCCCAAAATGTAAGAAGAAGAAAGGTATATCTTTTGATCTAGTCATTGAAACATGTTTAGCGGTGTTATCTACCGACACCTAGTGTGTAGATACGGGAGCCACAGATCATGTCTGCAATACTTTGCAGGGGTTCTAGGAAACCAGACGACTGGCTGAGAGAGAGATTACCGTATACTTGGGCGATGCCACAAAGGTGGCGGTTGTTGCAGTGGGAGATGTTTATTTGTATTTTTAGAGGAATAAAGTTTTTGTTCTTAAAAATTTCTTTTATGTACCTTTATTTAGAAAGAATTTAATTTCGGTTTCTAAATTGTTTAAGGATGGATATTCTATTACTTTTAATGACAGAGTTGTTATAAAAAGGAATAGGGAGATTATCTGTTCTGGTGCATTGATAGGAAATTTGTATACACTTGATCCAAAAGCTTCCATGATGCAAATAAAAGTTAATAACTCATCTTCTAATTCCAATAAGAGAAAAGAACCTTCGAAGATGAACCAAACATATCTTTGGCATCTAAGACTTGGTCATATTAGCCTAAGCAGAATTCAAAGGTTGATAGCTGATGGACCTTTGGGTTCATTAGTGGCGGAAGATTTCCCAACCTACGAATCTTGTTTGGAGGGTAAAATTACCAAGAGGCCTTTCAAGGCCAAGGGGTATAGAGCCAAAGATGTGTTGGAATTAGTTCATTCTGATTTGTGTAGTCCTATGTCTATCTAGGCTAGAGGTGGTTTTGAGTATTTCATCTCTTTTATAGACGATTATTCAAGATATGGATACATTTACTTGATGCGGCGCAAGTTTGAATGCTTTGACAAGTTCAAAGAATTCAAGACTGATGCGGAGAAACGTCAAGGTAAAAGTATCAAGACACTACGATCAGATCGTGGTGGTGAGTACCTCTTCGGAGAGTTTAGGAATTACTTATCAAAGGCTGGGATTCAATCCCAATTGTCTGCACCTGGCGCACCCCAGCAGAATGGTGTAGCAGAGTGAAAGAATATGACTCTTATGGAGATGGTTAGATCGATGATGAGTTATTTTGAGTTGCCAGATTCATTCTGGGGATATTCTCAAGAAACGGTAGTGTACATTCTGAACTTGGTTCCATCTAAATCAGTGCCTTCTACTCCCACAGAATTGTGGACTGGGCGAATACCTAGTCTGAGACATATTCGGATTTGGGGGAGTCCAGCACATGTGCTGAAGGTAGATGCTGGTAAGTTGAAACCTCGTACAGAAGTACGCATGTTCGTTGGCTATCCTAGTGGAACGAAAGGTGGTTTGTTTTATTGTCCTAGAGATCAGAAGGTGATCATTAGCACGAATGCCAGATTTATAGAGGAAGACTATGTGATGAACCACAAGCCCATGAGTAAGATTATTCTAGAGGAATTGAAAAGGGAAGTCACTACTTCAGTACCACCGATACAAGAGGATATACCACAAGTCACTGCACCGTGTGTCACAGAGGATACATAGGTGATACCTCGTTGTAGTGGGAGGGTTGTGAGATAGCCTGATAGATTCATGTATTGGGAGAATCTTCTGATTTGGTCTCTGGCGAACATGAACCTGATCTTTAGACATATGATGAGGCAATCCAAGATAAAGATGCAGTATCTTGGTAAAGTGTAATGAATGCTGAGATTGAATCTATGGATTCAAATCAGGTCTGGGAGCTAGTAGAACCATCCGATGGTGTAAAAACCATTGGATGTAAGTGGATCTACAAAAGAAAGAGAGGAATAGACGGGAAGGTTGTGACCTTCAAAGCGAGGCTTGTTGTGAAAGGGTATACTAAGAAAGAGGGAATCGATTATGAGGAGACCTTTTCGCTGGTAGCCATGCTTAACTCTATCCGGATTCTCTTATGTATTGCTGCTCATATAGATTACGAGGTATGGCAGATGGATGTCAAGACAGCTTTCCTTAATGGAAATTTTGAGGAAAACATCTATATGAAGCAACCAGAGGGATTCATAGCAAAGGGAAAAGAGCATCTTGTGTGTAAGCTTAATCGGTCCATTTATGGATTGAAGCAAGCTTCGAGGTCTTGGAACATCCACTTTGATGAGGTAATCCAATCTTATGGATTTATTCAAAGTCCGAATGAGTCTTGTGTATATAAGAGATGTGACGGAAACGTAGTGATATTTCTTGTACTATACATAGATGACATTTTGTTAATTGGCAACAATGTCAAGGTGTTATCGGACATAAGGGTATGGTTGTCCAAACAGTTTGATATTAAGGACTTGGGAGAGGTGGGACACATCCTTGGGATCAAGGTTATAAGGGATCGCAGGAAAAGGATGTTGTGCTTATCTCAAGCTTCATACATAGACACAATTATGGATCATTTTAGCATGCAAAACTCCAAGAAAGGTTTTCTACCTTTCAGGCATAGAGTTCCTTTATCTAAGGAGATGTGTCCTAGAACATCTGAGGAGATAGAGGAGATGAAGGCGGTTCCTTATGCTTCGGCAGTAGGAAGCCTCATGTATGCGATGCTATGTACGAGATCAGATATCTGCTTTGCCATGGGCATGGTCAACAGATATCAGAGTAATGCAGGACAGGGACATTGGACTGTGGTAAAGCATATATTGAAGTACCTGAGAAGGACTAGGGATTATATGCTAGTTTACCGGGCAGACCAATTACTCCCTATGAGTTACACAGATTCTGACTTCCAATCAGACAGGGATAACAGTAAGTCTACCTCATGTTTTGCGTTTACATTGGGAGGTGGAGCCATTGTATGGAGGAGTGTCAAGCAGAAATGCATGGCGGACTCCACCATGGAAGTTGAGTATGTGGCAGCCTTTGAGGCGGCCAAAGAAGCTGTGTGGCTCAGGAACTTCTTGATGGACTTGGATGTGATTCCTGGTTTGCCCAAAACTATCACAATTTATTGTGATAATAGTGGTGCAGTTGCAAACTCGAAGGAACCATGAGCCCATAAGGCAAGTAAACCCATAGAGCGCAAGTACCACCTGATATGAGAAATCATAAAGAGAGAAGTTGTTGTGGCCAAGATTGCATCGGAGGATAACCTGGCAGATCCTTTCACTAAGGCCCTTCTTGCGAGAGCTTTTGATAGGCATGTGGAGGGAATGGGAATCAGATGTATGGCAGTTTAAGGACAGCATAGTCTTTTAGTATAAGTGAGAGATTGTTGGGACATATACTGAAAAGTCTATCTTTTATATGAACATATTTATTTTTGAAATAAGAATCACAAGATCATTATTTGCATATTTATTGTTATGCATATCGTCTAATACATTACATTGTAGATAACATGGTGTGTGGTGTCACACGGGAGACCATGTTATCAGTTCCTTGTAAAGTATAAGTAATGGCTCACAACCGAGATGGTTATGAACAAACCATTGGAATGGTTGTAGTTTGATTTGATATTAGTTTGTCTTGACAATAGAATTACACTAGTACTCTTTGTGTGTATTGAGCATGACCGACATAGAGGTGATTCGATTTATTGCTGACTACATAATCAAATCAGACCTCAGATATTATGTTGTATATGCTCTTAATCCCGATATAATAACGGGCACATATAATTAGTATTCATTTCTTTGATTTACCAATGGGCGAGATTTATAGAGTAAATCGATAGGCTCGGTAAGTTGGGAAATGATATTATTTATATGGTGTGTCGTTGATTATAGGAGGAAACCGTGTCCTATATATTAGGATGATGATGTCCCCTTGAGGAGCTCATAAGGTTCAACATTTAAACCTTGCAGGTCGACTTGGTCCGGCATGATGATAAGGTTGAGTGGTACTACTCATGGAGTTAGATGTTGATTAATTAATTTTCAGTAAATTAATTAATTGACGGACATTCGAGATCTTAAACACGGGGAGATAAATGTACAAATAATATATGGAGCCCATATTAACTTATGGGGGTTGGTGAGGTAGATCAATGATAATTCTCTAGTGGAATGGATTATCATTAATGGATAGGACTTTATGTGGGCTTGATCCATTGGGTGGCCAAGATCCAACTCCTCCTCGTGGTTCCTATTGTAGCCTATTAAAACCTCATGAAACCTAGATCCAATGGTTGAAAACAAAACTCTAGATCCGACGGTGGAGATTAAATCTCAAGATCTGATGGTTGAGATTAAATCTCTATATCCAACGGTTGAGATTAAATCCCTAGAACCGACGGTGGAGATTAAATGAGGCTTAGGCCTAACTCTATAAAAGGAGGCAAGGGGGTGGACAGCAAGGGAAATTGAAGAGGGGCTAGGGTTTGGGCTACAAGGGCATGGAGGTTGGGAGGCCACAAATAAGGAAACTTCTTTCCTTCTTCTTCCTTAGGTGGCCGACGCCTATTCTCCTCTTTTCTCTCCTTTGTTGGCATTCAAAGCTCTTCCTTCTCTTCTCCTTGGCTGATGGAAACAAAGCATAGGGTCTCTTCCCTTGGAGTTTTGGCTGGCGTCCACCATACTTCTTCTCCTCTTGGCCGGCGGCAAGCATCAAGGTTGGTGCTTGGTGGTTGGTTAAAGGAAGGAGAAGAGTTTTGTTTCTATACTTCCTCTTGTTCGGAGCAAGCTAGGAAGGAAGATTGGTGATCTAGGAGGCTTCGACTTTTGGAAGATCGTCGCCCACACGACGTCCAAAAGGAGGAAGGACATACAATAGAAGATCGAGAGGTATAACGCTTGTTTATTTTCTTATGTAACATGTCTATAATTGTTTTTCAATCATATACATGTTGTATATTCTGTTTTGTGGTTAAATTAACTTGGACACCGAATACAAACACAAAAGTCGGCGATCTGTACATCGTTTATTCCACGACTATTCGTATAATAGAGGTTGGTGGCTTGAACAATAAGTTTGTTCAAGTGACTACTCTAATCGAATAACACGATGATGAAACGGTAGCTTGGGTGATCCCTCCTTGTTAAGGATAAAGTTTTTTTTATCCGGGGACGTAGAAGGAATCGCCATGAACAAGCGACCGAGTTGAAGTGGGAAGTGAAGTTTCCCCCCTTTAGTAGGGTCCCACTTCATCAGACACTTAGTGAAGATGGGCAAAGTAGCACGCAGAGAGATCCATGTGGGAGGCCTACTTACCCACATTTGTTATAGGATGGGGTACGACTACACAACATTGGAGAGTATAGAGGGGAGCCCTAGGATCGACCTAGAAGTCTGCATGGCCATGAAGATGATTGTAAGAGAAGGAGACTCCTTATGCTTTGTAAGGAAAGATCTTACGGCCCTCAGGCTCCCCGACCCGGATTGTACCACCATCGCTATACGCCCCAATTGGCGCTTAGACCTGATAGTGGAGTCCCCTCCACATGAGGGACCATCCACGTCAGCGCCCGTCTCTCCACCTTTGTACCACTCTCCCTCTAATCCACACATACATAGGAGCCCACGTAGTCCACGCCGACATGAGCCTACACCTGTGCCACCATCTTTTTCTACTTTCGAGTAGGATGCAGGTACATCGGCATATGATTTCTCGGAGTTCCGATTGCACCTCGATGACATCTACACTGAGCAGCAGATGCAGAGGCAGCGATGGGAGGAGCAGAGCGCCTACCAGTAGGCGGAGTTCTGGGGATTCCGGGAGCATTTCCAGCGGGCAGAGGAGTTCTACGATGAGGCCCGCATATATTTCCAGGAGGAGGCTGCTCGTCGCCAGGATGAGGCAGCTTACCACGGGGAGATGCGACAACATATGTATGCCCAGCAGGCACAGTGGGCTAGGGAGGAGGAGCATCGAGCAACCGCTGCATCCACCAGCTCTCAGATTGACCACATGTATATGTGGCATCAGCGGCTCAGCAACAGATTCTTCCAGGACCCAGAGATGCCCAGGCTCCCAGACTTTCCACCTCATCTACCATATTAGAGGTATACTTTTGTTTAAGTCTGGGGGGGGCCCCGAAATCTATTTTGTTTTGTTTTCTTAGTAGTATTTTATTTTCTAGTATTTTTATTTGTTCATGCATGCATGAGTTGTTTAGTTCCTTTTGGTACTTAATTTTTGGTGTCTTAAAAGCTACCTCAGCAGTATTTCTTTTGAAAATTGCTTGCATGAGTTGTTCCCATAGGTAGCTTGACTCTATTTATCTTGTAGTATTTTATTCTATATGCTCTATTGAATATTCTAGACTTGCACTGATTAGCTCTGTTTTTTCACTTACACATGTCAAACATTTTGAAAGGGAGGGTCTAGTGCATACTTAGTTATGATTCACTTCAATTGACTAGTACTTTGGAATTCATAGGTGACTCTAGGTTTAGCATTTTAGTTACTGGAGATGCTCGGATTGTGTAAGCCCATTCGGAAAAATCAAAATCCCTGTGAAAAAAAAGGAGTAAGAGAGATAAAAAAATAGTTGTCGTGAGTGGAAATGGCTAGGTGCCCCTTTGAGACCGAGTTAGGTTATTGGGGAAACACCTCCCAATTTCTCTCAATACCGAGCACACCTTTGAGACATTATGCTAGATCTAGGGAACGACCCTCACTTTGGGAAGGTAAGTGCCCAAGAGCCGAAAACCTTAGGAAAGCTATGGGGTGACGACTTAACTGTAGGGTCGATGGTGGCCGGCTAGAGGGGAGTGAATAGCCTTTATCGTAGACGGTGGAAGTAGTTTTTTGATTGCTCATCTACAAGTAACGTTAGAGCAAGCAAAATATACTAATAAAGACAATCAAGAAACAAACAAAAGATAAACAATGCTAACAAGAGGATATAACGTGGTTCACAACCTTGCCACTAATTCACGAGCCAATTCATCCAAGGTGAATCACTCCTTTGCCAAATCCACTAGATCTCTCCTTTGCACCATGCTAGGTGGAGGTAACCTTTTACAAAAGAATCACTCCTCTTACTAATATGATGTAAATAAACTCAAGTAAGAGGATGGAAAACCTTTAGGGCACTTTGGGAGAGTTTAGAGCATGAACATTAGCCTCCCAAAGGCCCTCACCGCTCCTCTTTATAGAGGAAGAGGGTTTCTTCCCGTTGACACAGGACCAGTTGACTGATGCCCAGATCAGTCAACTGATCCCGTAGCTGTTGCCTAATAACGGTTGCTTTCACGTTGGATTCCATCCAATGGCTCCCACATCAGTCGACTGATCTTACCATCAGTCGACTGATGGAGCTATCAGTCGAGTGCCGGAAGTGGACACTCCATTCTGTGCCTGAAACCCTTGCGACCAATCGACTGATGCCTTCATCAGTCGACTGGTGGTCTCACAGTCGATTGTCAATCCATGGCAGTCGACTGTTGGCACATGAACCAGAATCGAACACTAGTCGAGTCACAGTTGACTTAGAGTAGTCGACTGTCATGACATGGCAGTCGACTGATGTCAAGAAATCCCATCCGACACTTAGCCAATTGGCCAAGTTCCACCTAAGTGCACTACCCCTTCCCGGGTTACATTCGCTCATTCTCATCTCTTGGAGTCCCTTGCCTTTGAAGTTGTCTTCGTCTGGCCACGTCCCTCGGATGTGCCAAGCGCACGACTCTGCAGCGCCATCCTTCACGTCTCGCCCTGATGTCTACTTCCTTCGGCTTCACTCCAATCTCCTCGTCTGACGATCCCTCGGATGCTCCAAGCGCATGACTTTCACAAAGCCATCCTTCACCGACTCAAGGACCGAGTCATGAGAGGTGAAACTCGCCAATGCTCCATGTGTGAATTACTAAGTCCTGCAAGACTCCAATGCACATATCAAATCTAAACATCCTAACTTAAACCCTTTGCCACACACATCAAAACCATATCACGGGTTGATTGCCCTAACAATCTCCCCCTTTTTGATTTGTGGCAATCCGTTTAAGTTAGGTAAACATTTGATAAAAATATTAAGGTAAGAAAGCATGTAAATAAACATGATTATCAACTCTCCCCCTTAATACATGAAACTCCCCCTAAATACATTCCCCCTTACTTAAACATATGTATTTCTCCCCCTTTGACACTATCAAAAATATTAAACAAGGTTTATATAAACATGACATCAATTCTAGGGAACAAAATTTACCAAAACATGCCTTAAAATTTGATAAAAGAAGTTACTAGGCATGTTATCAGTCGATCAGTCGACTGGTTTAGACTACCAGTTGACTGGCACCCTGATTTCAGATTTTTCTAATTTTCAGGATGAATTTCAGAAATGCATTAAAAATTCTATAAAATTCGAAAAATCATGAAATTGAGGGAACACATTTCTTTTAAGGTCCTTTATCAGTGAAAAATAATTTTTCATGAAAAATACTTGTATTTCCAAGATTTTGCCAAAAATCCAAAAGTTTCAAAATCAACTAGGTTTTTGATAAACTTAATATCAATTTTAACACCTAGTTTTGCTTTAGATTGTTTTAAAACATGAACACACAGATTTTAAAATAATAAATTGTTTTGAAAACATATGAAATATCCAACCAAGATCTTTGGGCAATATGTCTATGAATTAAACATAAGTCTTCCCCATGATTGATCTATTATTCCTATTTTGACACTTTAAATGACCATCTAAATGACATAGGCATTAGTGGACCATTAGTATCATCCTATCATCTCACTCATGCTAAGTTTTCAATCAAGGTAGCCTATGGTGAGTGTGAGATGTATCCTTAAGGTATTTGTATATACTTAACCTTCAATTTCATGCAATTCTATACAAGGTTAAGTATCATCCTAACAATCCACATGATCATAAAGACATATATGAATTAATTTCACATTATGATCATGAAACAATTGTATTAATCAAATTTTGATCATGCATTAGGTGTGAATTATGGTAATAGGTAAAGTATCACCCAAAGCATGATTTAAACCCTTATTGTCCGTGACTATGTGCCAAATATCAAGATCATAAATCATGATTACAAACATATATAACAATTACATTAACTATCATGATTTAAGCATTATTATCAATTTATGGGCACATTATCATCACCCAATACTATGCTAAAAATGTATAGGTCATGAGTATCAAATAAGACTAAGTGTTGAGCCTGATTTAAACTATTAATGGGTGCATTATCATCACCCAACACTATTTCAAAAAAAATTTCCTGTCATCCTAAGTCAACCAAAAATATGATATAGGTAAATTCCATATGGTTGACTATCCTAGGGTTTTCCTAACCCTTAAGGATGGATTTAGGAACCCAAAACAAATTCTTTCCTATGGGGTTCACTAAAAATTCCTTAGGGATCCATTTTCTATCTATTGTTTTCTTTTTATCTTGACCACTAGTTATTAAACATTTATAGGCCTTTTCATTTTTATTTTCCTGCCTTTCTTATTGAAGCTTACCCTTTGGCTCCCTATGATCATGTTAAGGGTGTTGGAGCCTATTGTAAATTTTTCTAGGGCCTTGGTTAAATGATCTACTTTCTCTCTTAAAGCCCTATTTTCATCCATACATGCATCATTAACATCAAATGGCATATAGTCATGTGAGCATGCATCATTATGACTAGAAGAAATATTATCATTAATAGTTAAGCATTCTTTTTCTAGCTTTCTTCTAAATCCTTAATTTGATCTAGCATGCATTTATTTTTCTTTTTAGCCCTAAATAAAACCTTAGTAAGGCTAGAAATCATGGAAACTATTTTATGGGGTGAGAGATTTGTTACCATAGTCTCCATTGTTGGATCGAGAAGCGTCGCTAGAGGAGGGGGTGAATAGCGATCATAAATCTTTTCGACATTTCGTTCGAGTAGACAATTAAACGAGTAAGAGCAGCGGAAAATAAAGGAACACATTTATTTTTACTTGGTTCACAACCCAGCGGTTGCTACTCCAAGGCCCTATAGGTCCTAGACCGCATACGGAGGGCAAAGTACTATAACGTCTCCTCCTCGTTGGAGGTAGGAGACAACGATCACAAAAACCGAATGTACGAGGATGAGGCAACAAGCCTACCTCACCTCGTTACGATTAAAATAAAGAATACAATAAAAATAATTACTTGCTACTGCTGCCGACGAAGGAGATTTGAACTTCTCGTCACGTCGGCGTTATGACGGCGTTGGAGCGTTGGCGTTGTAGGAGCACTTGATGAATAAACTTGGAGTTGGAATCCTCTCCTCCTTTTATAGATTTTGGCCTCTGAATATGTCTCTTCTTTTTTCAGAACATATCACGAAGTTGTCCAAACTTTATCGCGAAGTGGCCGCATCAAACCTTATCTGTTTTGACCTAGCGCAAAGGTTGATTCGTCGCCATCAGTCGACTGATACCTCCCATCAGTCGACTGATGAGCATCGATCGGCCGCTTGATGTCCGGTGATTGATCCGCCAACCACTTCCCTGCAGTAAGAGGTTAGCTCAGAAAATGATAAATGCGACAGTTTCTGACCGTTCGATCTCGACCTAGACCTTCCAAGGGAAGTCTTAATCGGATCGCCGCCTACGGTCGTCCCCGTAAAGAGGAAATGACCTTACAATCTCTCACTCACATGAGCTTTCCTCGATACTTACCTTGTAGCTCTCACTTCCGGCCTTCCACTCGATTCCTTCGGCTCCCTCCGAATTCACTCGAGTGTCGCCCAACCACCGCGGCTTCCTCCGGGTGTCGCTAGCCTTCAGCTCCAGCTTTAGTACTTTTCTGCACACTCGATTTAGCTCATGAGATAATGATGTAAACTTAACTTTGTGTCTTTGCCATAATCAAAACACAGGTTCTATTATCTAGTGCCCCTGCACCAACAATCTCCCCCTTTTTGATCTATGGCAAACCAACACAAAGTTAAGGAAAATTAAAGCATAAAACAGGTATAGTAGAAGATGAATGTGAAGATGAATATCATTTCCAAAAACTCCCCCTCAACCCAAACTCCCCCTTAACCCTAGGTGAGTTTTGAAAGAGATAATTTAATTTTCAAAATTAAATTTTATGTTACTCCCCCTTAACTTTTGTTCTTCTCCCCCTTTTGCCATAAATCAAAAAAAATTTTGGGGTTTTTGTATAAAATAGGGTTTTGAAAACAATATCGTATAGGCATGCAGCTAGATAAATCAAATATGAGTCCAATCATGCGTCTAGCAGTAGTTAGATAGATTGGTTCGAGGTGTGTCCCTCTGCACCAATAATTTAAAGGTTTATAATATAACCCTTAGGGTTAGTTTGCTCTCCCCCTTAGTCAAATATATGAAGTATAAGAGATGTAGAAGCGATGGCTTTGGCCTAAGAGTTGTTAAACACTTGATTGAGAAAAGAGTAGTATCTTGAAGAGATTGTTTTAAGTATATTTCAATTATCCTTAACATCTCACCCATTCTATGTGTCTCATAATTTATTCACCTTATATGTTTTGTGAGATGATTTTAAATTGATTAAAGATAGTCAACCTTGGGTTAGATTCGGATTTAACCTTTAGATCATTAAGTAACTTTTCGAGAAACTGGCTTCCAGGTCGTGGCGAGGCACAGGGGACTTCTTTGATCGGAACAACGACCACTTCCTTAGACAAAGCCAAATTCAAGAAAATATCACTTAAGTCACTTAGGGTTATTTCCTGGTCTAACTAGTTTAGGATACGACGAGGTAGCTTCAGCTAGTTCCACTCGGTCAAGTGCACCAAGCTAGATATGCCTTATCTAGCTCGAATACACGAGACTTTGTTTCCCTAACGTACTATCATCTCGCCGCATCCTGATACTATGTTGTCAAGAGTTGATTAACTATTTTCCTTATCTAGCCGTTCTACAGATTAAGGTAAGATATTCAATGGTTTTGCTAAGTAAGCGGGTATACTATTTTAGTGTTAGCTCCCCCTGGACCATTGAACCAATATGGTCTATTCAAATGATGAACTTGATCCTGAGGAATCCAAAACTTATTAGTCCTTATATGTGAATTCAATAAAACCTTTGGGACCCAAGCTTAGACTCTTTGATGACTACGATTTACGATAGACATATAAGACCTATTCGTAGTCTTTGACTTAAATCCGAGTCCATCTTTGTTGTACACGACTCTTTGGGTTCCAAGTAGTCGATTAAGGTTCTTAGATCCCAATGTGAACCTTTCCAACCTAGCCTCAACCTCTTGAACTTGGTCTTTCAAGAGAGAATTCTCCTCCTCAAGTTTTTCAATTTGGGTTGAGTTTCCCTCTTGAACTTGACTAGTTGAAGAGGTTAGAGTAGCCTCTTGCTTGAGGGTTTCAACCACCTCAAGTAACGACTCAACCCTAGACTCGGACTTAGTTAATTTCCAATTAAGCATTTTAATTGTATTGTAAAGCGTATGAATTAGTGAGCGGCTAACCTTAATTTTCTCTTTTGGTTTGACTTTGAGTTGCTTCTCGAAGTAGTCCTCGAGTTCGGAGTCGGTGTTATAGTTGGACTCGGCTTCGGATTCTGACTCGGACTCCTCTGGCCTTGCCATGTAAGCTATGTCTTCTTTGTTGTCCCAAGTTGCATGGAAGGCTTTCCTTGCTCCCTTTTTCTTTTGGTTCTCATACTTCAATTTCTTTCTTTCTTTTCGAACTATTCTCCGCACAACGTTCACTATTGCTTCCACCTCTTCTGATTCGGACTCTGATTCGTCTTCGGGTTTGAGTTCATCTACTTGC
Organism: Wurfbainia villosa; assembly: GCA_025175895.1. Lineage (NCBI taxonomy): Eukaryota > Viridiplantae > Streptophyta > Magnoliopsida > Zingiberales > Zingiberaceae > Wurfbainia > Wurfbainia villosa. Next base: position 51,580,321 of record CM045998.1, on the reverse strand, counting down.
CTAGTAGGTGGCTTGCTTCTTTGTCCTGCAAGTAGAGCAATACCTCTCTCGGCCCGGACCACGTTAGTTTGCTCGTGAAGTTCAAACTCGGAAAATAATTCGTCTAACCTAAGCTTTGAAAGGTCCTTAGAGACCTTGTAGACATCGACAATGGATGCCCACAAGGTAGTCCTAGGGAAAGCATTTAAAGCGTATCTTATAAGGTCCCGGTTCTCTACGGCTTACCCGATCGAGTGAAGACCATTGACGATGTCTTGGATCCGCGCATGTAATTGGGTGGCAGTCTCGTGATCCTGCATCTTTTGATTGTACAGTTTATTTAAAAGTAAATCTCTTTTACATACCTTAGCATTGGGCATCCCTTCGTGTAGATCAATCATTTTGTTCCAGAGGTCTTTGGCGCTAATGAATGGACCGATGCGGTTGAGCTCCTCTTGGACAAGCCACATTGTAATATTTGAGTTGCTCTTGCATCGGCTTCGATTTGCCATTTGGTTGTATTTGTCCACTTATTGAAACCCAAGGGCTCTCCTTGATCATTGGTGGGTAGAGCAAAGCCAGTTTGGATTATTATCCAAGTCTCGACTTGTGTTTTCAAGAAACACTCCATCCGACCTTTCCAATAACGGAAATCATTTCCGTTAAAGAATGGAGGTCGGGTGGTGCTATACCCCTCAATGTGAGCCATTAAGTCTCTTGCAAAAACATGAATAAAAACCAAAGAGAATTCCAAGACTTGGTCTTGGATTAGTAGTGTGGGAAATAATAGGAAATAAACAGAAATAAATAAGAAGAATAAGAAACTAACAAAAACTAGAAACATACGACCTTCGGTGTCCCCGAAAGGCTACTGAACGTTGGATTTGGGGCTGGAAACAGCTTGTTACAGGGGTAAACCCGTGTAAGAAATGTAGATCTCTCAGAGGGCTTCGATTTGGTAGGTAGATCGTTACGTGAGTCCACTTGTGCGAAAAGTTATGGCCGTTTTACCGTCGGCTACTCCAAGGGAGAATACTTGCAAGCACACAACCAATAGAAATGTACCAAGACTTCGTCTTGGATTAGTAGTGCGGGAGGAATAAAAACCTAAGAAAGATACAAATCGAAAAATACGAAAAGAAAACCAAAACGTGCTGGATTGGTGGTTTCACCAAATCTTAGCGCCCCCGCTCTGATACCAATTGTTGGATCAAGAAGCGTCGCTAGAGGGGGGGTGAATAGCGATAGTAAATCTTTTCGATGTTTCATTCAAGTAGACAATTAAACGAGTAAGAGCAGCACAAAATAAAGGAACACGTTTATTTTTACTTGGTTCACAACCCGGCGGTTGCTACTCCAAGGCCCTATCGGTTCTAGACCGCGTACGGAGGGCAAAGCACTATAACGTCTCCTCCTCGTTGGAGGTAGGAGACAACGATCACAAAAACTGAATGTACGAGGATGAGGCAACAAGCCTATCTCACCTCGTTACGATTAAAATAAAGAATACAATAAAAATAATTACTTGCTACTGCTGCCGACAAAGGAGATTTGAACTTGTCGTTGCGTCGACGTTATGACGACGTTGGAGCGTTGGCGTTGTAGGAGCACTTGATGAATAAACTTGATGATTCTTGGAGTTAGAATCCTCCCCTCCTTTTATAGATTTTGGCCTCTGAATATGTCTCCTCTTTTTTCGGAATAGATCATGAAGTTGTCCAAACTTTATCGCGAAGTGGCCGCGTCAAACCTTATCCATTTTGACCTAGCGCAAAGGTTGATTCGTCGCCATCAGTCGACTGATGCCTCCCATCAGTCGACTGATGAGCATCAGTCGACTGCTTGATGTCCGGGATCATTGCCGGCTAACCACTTCCTGCCTCAGAAAATGATAAATGCGATGGTTTCTGACCGTCCGATCTCGACCTAGACCTTCCACGGGAAGTCTTAATCGGATCGTCGCCTACAGTCATCCCCGTAAAGAGGACACGAGCTTTCCTCGATACTTACCTTGTAGCTCTCACTTCCGGCCTTCCACTCGATTCCTTCGGCTCCCTCCGAAGTCACTCGAGTGTCGCCCGACCACCGTGACTTCCTCCGGGTGTTGCTAGCCTTCAGCTCCAGCTTTAGTACTTTTCTGCACACTCAATTTAGCTCGTGAGATAACGATGTAAACTTAACTTTGTGTCTTTGCCATAATCAAAACACAGGTTCGATTATCTAGTGCCCCTGCACTAACATCCATGTCTTCTTCTTCTTCGGATGAGGAGGATGATGAAGAGCCTCCCCCTTCACTAGAGCTCTCCTCACTTGAACTTGCTTCTTCATTTTCGGAGGAGGAAGTGTCTAGGTCATCAAATGCCATCAAAGCAAGGTTGGTGAAAAAAGCATTCTCCTCTTCCGATGATGATGATGATGAAGAGGGGTCATCCCATGTCCTTGCTTTTAGTCCCTTGGCCTTCCCCTTTTCCTTGACCTTCTTCTCTTCTTCCTTCTTCTTGCTCCCCTTTTTCTTCTTTTCTTCTTTCTTCTTCCTCTCTTCTTTGCTTTTGTTCAAGAGAGGACAATTATCCCTTATATGTCCCTCTCCTTGGCAATTATAGCAAATTACCTTCCCCCTTGGTCTTCTCCTCCTATCATTAGATTTATTATATTTAAAATTCCTCAAAGCACATCTTACCTTCCTTACCATGTATGCTTCTTCCGTGCTATCCATGGAGGAGGAGGAGGATGCTTCATCGGAGGAGGAGGAAGTCTCTATCTTCTTCTTCTTCCCCTTATTTGCTACTAGGGCTACTCCTCTCGATGGCTTGATACTTGATTCTTCATTTATTCCTTCATGCCTTGTTTCATGGAGTTCCATGGTTGAGAAGAACTCCTCCAAGGTGCTCACTTCTAGGTTCTTTGACATGTAGATGGAGTCCACCATTGAGCTCCATTTCGATGACCGAGGAAAAGCATCGATTGCTTTCATGAGCATATCCCGGTTCGAAAGTTTCTCCCCTACACTTGTTAGACCAATCAAAATTTCTTTAAACCTATAGTGTAAAGAAGTTACCCTTTCTCCCTTTTCAAGTTTGATATTTGTTAGTTGGAAGCGGAGGAGGTCTCTCCTTGCAAGCTTGGCCTCCGAGGTACCTTCATGAAACTCTACTAGCTTCTCCCATATCTCCTTGGCACTTGCACACTCCCCTATCCGGTTTACTTCTTATTGGGGGAGTACATTGTAGAGGTGGTGCTTGACCTTCGAATTCGCCAAGTACTCCTCTCTTTGTCTTTTTGTCCATCTTGTCTTCTCGAATGGCTCCCCTTCTTCATTCCTAGGTATTTAGAAACCATTTTCCATTATTAATAGTATTTTGAAATCAGTTTCGAAAAATACCTCCATTCGCTTGTTCCACCAAGCGAATTCCCACTCGAACTTTGGCGGATGAATATTAGAGTCGGCCATCTCTTGATGTAGTGCTTGTAGCGGCGGTTAGTCCTCAAAAAGTGCCTTGGCTCTGATACCACTTGTAAGGTCGATGGTGGCCGGCTAGAGGGGGTGAATAGCCTTTATCGTAGACGGTGGAAGTCGTTTGTTGATTGCTCGTTGATGTGTTATTTTCCGCAAGTGTACGGTTGTCGTCAAGTAATAAAAATATCGATCCCACAGGGATTGGGACAATTACCGAATGATCGTGATACCAAGTTATCTAGTCAATCAATTTGTGGATTAAGCAAAGAAACTGAGCAATCAAGAACAACGAATGAGAAGAACGAGCTAAAAGTCAATAGTTGAGAAGAATCTCAGGATATGGGTTTCACCACGTCGACGATTTATAAGGTGATTTAATTCTTTCCTACCCCTATTAGAGTTGTTTTGATGGAACCTATCCTAAGGTAAATCAACGGCCCCTTTCGAGGTCTACGCCAACTGTACCTATCAAAATCAATTTACCTGTCATGGTATTCGAGCGTAGGGGATTATAATCAGCTAAGGGGACCTGTCACGAGACCCCCACAAACCTCCCTAGTCTTACCACTATTACTTGGTAAAAACTGGATTTGATAGATCCATTAAGTCCATAAGAGTTCCTTTAGAGTCTAAATTTCCTTTTCACGATAGGTTTGCACACGGGACCATAATCAGCTAAGGGGACCTGTCACGAGACCCCCGCAAGCCCTCATAGATACACTACCGCTACTTGATAGGAGTTAATCCCTAGTTGGTTCTAGGTTTCGGGAACTTGGGTTCACTGTTAGGTACTTCCCCTTAGCTCCTTAGGTTTATCAATAAGAATCCAAGAACCAGATCAAAACAAACAATAATTCAAGTAGTATAGATTACATCATCCATCATAAATCATCAAGGGCTACTCCCCCATCCTAAGATTACAGGACACTACTCCATAGTTGAACAAGAATTGCTAGAGAAAGAAATTACAATACTTAGTGCCATCTGTCTTCCTCTGTCGTCGACTCCTTCGTTCTCCTCATTCTTCTGTCATCCTCTTTCCTGCCCGCCGCCTTCTTTAGGGTTAGAATATCTCCTCTTTTATAGCCTTGGCCTCCTCTTCAATTAAGGCAAAAGATTTTCCTTTAATTGAGACGAAGATCGCGGTTTCGTCGAGTTGCTCGCAGAAAAGGAAGTCTGGAATCAGGCCAACACGCCCGTGCCAAATGAGGGCACAGGCGTGTCGCTCATTTCTCACTGGCCGTGTTAGTGCTTGAACGGGGCGTGCCGGTTGCTAAACCAGGGTGTGTTGAGCGCTAGAACTCCTGACACGGGTGTGTCACTGCTTGAACGGGGCGTGTCGGTTGCTGAACCAGGGTGTGTTGAGCGCTGGAACTCCTGACACGGGCGTGTCACTGATAACACGCCTGTGTTGTTTTGATACGCCTGCTTCTTCGCCCTATTAACACGAAAAACACCCAAAAGCAATCTCTTCATCCAAAATATGCTAAACTTAACTAAATCATGACAAAATACATGCCTAGGACATGAAATGAGATAAAATGCATGCATATGGAGTAGTGAAAACGTAGCATGATACACACACATCAAAATCCTCTAGTCCTAAACTTTTGCTTGTCCTCAAGCAAAGAAAACACAAAAGACAACTTAATTGTGGAAATGCTAGACACCATCCAGAGGTATACAATCTGATCTTAATCTTATCAAATCATTCCTAGTTGCCAAGCTTGATAGATCCCTATATAGTGCACGTGAAAAGTTGAACTAAAGTCATTGGACACCAATACAGATTTGACATCCCTTCTATCGTAGAACATTCTTATTTCCGACATAAAGGCACTTACCTGCCTTAATGCATGGATCATCCATACCTAGTAACAAAAGGTCTCAAAGGAGCACTTTCTAAGAAGAAAGAAGGGAAGGAATTTATAGAGAGCATTTCCCCAGTAACTAGTTAGTCTCAAAGGGGCACCTTTTAGGTGTTTCTCTAGTAACTACTTGGTCTCAAAGGGGTGCTTGAAAACAATTCTAGTTTTTTTTTTTCAAACCAAAACTTCTAGGGAAAGTGTTTCTCCAATAACCAAATTGCACAGGAAAGTCTCCAATGGTAAATCGAGTACTCGTCCGATATGGGGGATTTAAATCCTTTTTGGATACCTCAGACCTATAGACCGTGTTAGAAGTGAAATAGGTTTCTTATCAAAATAGGCAAAAAGGAATATCATGACCCGACCAATGTTCAGTTATATTCCGCTAGATGATATAAAAATGCAATGTTATGATATATGAAAAGATGCAAACAAAAATAGCACTAACCAAACTAAAAATCTAAGTAGAGACAACATAAGCAGTAAAGGATGTGCATCGAAACTCACAAAATAGCTCAAGGTAGTCAATGGTCATCGTCTTCGCTACAAGCATCCTCCACTGCCCACCTACGTCGCTGCTCCTGGTAAAACTCACGGGACTCCTGTTGAAATCTATCATCATCTTCCCTCCGGGCAGACTCAGCAGTGAAAAACTCATCAGCTCTCCTGTAAAAGTCAGCTGCCCTATCCAAATGTTGTGTCACCATATGATGGTGCTATTCTATAGCTTGGGCAAACCGATCCCACACACCTATGTGCGAGGTATGCTCGACCCTAAAAGCTTCGAATGATGATCGGAATCCTAAAAAATCAAAAGAAGAGTACCTTGCAGAAACATTGTCAGTAGGAAACCGTGGGGGTTCAGGAGTCGAATGTGATGGCTCAGGGGTTATGTGAGATGGCTCCCTAGGAGAGGGTGATGGAGCATGGGCAGTAGGGGTAGGAAAGGGTCCCTGGACATCTCTAATACTTCGTTCGATTACGTATTGCTTAGATACGCTGGGTTATGCAATGAGGATTTTAATTCCATTTCTTAACACCAAGCGATACCCTAAATCACATGCCTCAATCATCTTCATATTTATACAAGCATCCAAATCCAATCTAGGGCTAGCAGGACAATATTCAAGGTCATCCAATTCACATCCTAAGGCCACAGCAATCCTAGTGATAATACCACCTATGACTATGACCCTAGATGGGCTATTACTAATCTTAACTAAATGTCTAACCATATGGGCTCCAGAATCAATATTAACTTCATTTAGCATAGCCTATAAAAATTGTAACTCACTATGCCTAGCCACCCCTGCACTATCATATCTTCCAGAGATTGTATTAGCCATAAACACAAGGAGATAACGAAAAGTAGGATTAGGGATGTTAAACGATTTAGACCTAGATGCATCATAAGGGCGAGGGTCATCAGAAATTAATCTCCAAAATTGATGATCAATAAAATGTCTATGAATTTGCCTCTCCCCTCCGCAAGGAAAATCAAATATCGTATTAAAATCACTTAAAGAAAGAGTAAACTCATGGTTAATTAATCTAAATTTGATTTTTCCTTCCTCACAATCCTTTCCTTGCAGTATTTCAGCAGACAGGGAGCTAAGGAATTCAAGAGTGATACTAGCGTAAGTAAGATGATGGTGCGTGATAAATTCGGTCCAACCTATCCTATTGGTCAACCAAGTTATGTCATCTCTTAACCCTAGGGTTGTCAACGTGTAGAAGTCTATAGTTCTTGTAGATACTAACTTCCTTTTTTCAAGCTTACTGAATTTAGACTTCATAACCTCATCCCTAAAAACAATTCTATATGGATGGCAGGAGGTCGGAGGAGGATCGTTACCCAAGTCCTGAGCTTTTCTCTTTCCCTTGTCCTTCGCCGAAGAGGAAGAAGCTCCTCCTCTAGTCTTCACTCGCTTACTCATGGAGTTGGGGAGGGAGAGACAGCAAGTTAGCTTCTCGGCTGCTCGAGAGAGACTGGCGGCAGCTGCTTCAAGCTTGTAACACGAGTGGAAAATTAGGGCATGCTCGGGCCGGCTTTAGAGGGCTAGCCGCAACATAGGCGTGTCGGGCATCCTCTTACGCAAATACCCGACCCGTTTAAGCATGGCATAGGCATGCTTTCGTCTGGCCCAGGCATGCCGCAGGTGAGAAAAATGCGACACGGGTGTGCTCGGCAGCACGCTCTACCTGTGTTGTCTTGGGGTAACCTCAACACGCCTGTGTCGTTCGGCATAGGTGGGTCGTGTCATTTTGGCACACAGTGGCACATTTAACATGTCGTGTCCTGTAAACCTGAATAAAAATGTAAAACTCAAAATAAAATAAAATAAAATAAAATGACAAAAAAATGAAAATAGCTTGGGTTGCCTCCCAAGAAGCGCTTGTTTAAGGTCGTTAGCTTGACCCCTCAGTTACTCCCTAGTTTTAGGGATATGGCTCGAGGAGTGTGCTCTGCCCCTCTTCCTCCCCAATCAGCTCAGTAGAATTGTTTGTGAAGTATCTCTTAAGTCTTTGACCGTTTACTTTATAAATTCCTGTGGACTCACTGGATATATCAATAGCTCCATGAGGATAAACCTTTTCAACATGATATGGTCCCGATCATCTGGATTTCAGCTTCCCAGGAAAGAGTTTCAATCTTGAGTTGAATAGTAATACCAAGTCTCCTTGATGGAATTCTCTGCGCATGATATTCTTGTCATGCCACCTCTTCGTTTTCTCCTTGTAAGACCTTGCATGTTCATAAGCATCAAGGCGTAGTTCTTCAAGTTCATTTAGCTACAGTTTTCTTTTCTCTCTGGCTTTCTTTAGGTCAAAATTAAGCCATTTAATTGCCCAATATGCCCTGTGCTCTATTTCAAATGGAAGATGACATGGTTTTCCATAAACTAATCGAAATGGAGTCATTCCAATGGGTGTCTTGTAAGCAGTTCGATAGGCCCATAGAGCATCGTCAAGTCTTAAAGACCAATCCTTCCTTGATCTTGATACTGTTTTCTCCAAGATAGTCTTGATTTCCCTATTTGAAACTTCTACTTGCCCGCTCGTTTGTGGATGATATGGTGAGGCTAGTTTATGGGTTACTCCATACTTCTTGAGAAGGCTTTCAAATTGTCTTTCGATAAAGTGTGAGCCTCCATCATTTATTACTGCTCTCGATATTCCAAATCTTGAAAATATTATAACCTTAAAGAGCTTTATGACTGTTTTTGCATCACAAGAGGGGGATGGTAGAGCCTCAACCCATTTAGATGTTAGGGCAATCTCTTGCCATGATAAGGTTTTGATGTGTGTGGCAAAGGGTTTAAGTTAGGATGATATTGTTATTTGATATGTGAGTTGGAGTCTTGCAGGACTTAGTAATTCACACATGGAGCCTTGGCGGGTTCACCCTCACAACCTCGGTCTTTGTGTCGGTGAAGGATGACTTTGCGGAAGCCGTGCGCTTGGAGCATCCGAGGGACCGCCAGACGAGATGACTTGAAGTGAAGCCAAGGAAGCAGACTTCGGAGGCAAGTGACGCGAAGGAGCATTGCAGAGTCGGGCGCCTGATGCTGCCGAGGGACGTGGCCGCGAACGAAGAGAGCTTCGGCGAGGGACTTCGAGTGAGATGAGAGAATGAGTGAAATGTAAGTAGCTCATTAGGTGAACTTGGCCGAATGGCTGAGTGTCGGAGACTTGACCGCAAGGGTTAAGGCTTACCCGACCGCCGGAAGCTCAAACTTATGTTAAGTTTGAGTTTGACGGACACCGATCGCCATGTAATGGCAATCATTGCCTAGTCGAGTGTGTTCGGGGTATCCGTGATGGGTTTATGCCCATCATTGCCGAAGGATGTCGCGGGACGAACGCTCGTGGCAAACTAAGCGATCGACCTGGCGTGACGATCGTGGTGAGGGCCATCGATCGTATCAGTGTTCCGTTGGACTACAGCGGTCGGGATCAATGTGTTCGGAGGTAGTTGAAGTGGAAGGCGGATCGCAGGCGTGATCGTGAGTGGCGACTTGACGGAAGAAATCAACCCTCTCTATAAAAAAGAGAGGGTGTGGAGCTTTGGGAGGTTAATGCTCAAGTTCTAAACGACCATCCAAGTTCTCCACAAGATTCAAACTTCTTCTCTTAAATTTCTTTCACATCTATTGTAAAAGAAGGAGTGTGCTTGATTTGTAAAGGTTACCTCCACCTAGCTTGGTGCAAAGGAGAGACCAATAGTGATTGGCTTTGAAGGAGTGATTCACCTAGGACGAATCAGGATCGTGGATTAGCGGTGTAGCCGTGAACCACGTTACATCTTCTTTGTTAGCGTTTGTATTTTCATTTATTTCTTTGTCTTTATTGTTTATGCTTCTGCTTGCGCTAATGATTGTGTAGACGAGCAAACGAACAAGAGAATTCCGACATCCATCGTAAGAGGTCTATTCACCCCCCTCTAGCCGGCCAATCGATCCCCAACAAGTAGTATCAGAGCCAAGGAAAGCTTGTCGAGGACTAACCGCCACAACAAGCAACTTTCAAAATGGCCGGCTCCAACATCCATCCTCCGAAGTTTGAAGGAGAATTCGCTTGGTGGAAGAAGCAAATGGAGGTATTTTTCGAAACAGATTTTGATATTATGATTACAATGGAATCCGGTTTCATTTTTCCTAGGGATGAAGAGGGGAAGCCAATAGAGAAATCTAGGTGGACCAAAAGGCAAAGGGAAGAGCACCTTGCAAATTCAAAAGCCAAGCATCATCTCTTCAATGTGCTCCCCCAACAAGAAATCAACCAATAGGAGAATGCCTAAGTGCCAAGGAGATGTGGGAGAAGCTAATTGAGCTTCATGAAGGCACATCCGAGGCAAAGCTAGCAAGGAGAGATCTCCTCCGCTCCCAACTATCCAACATTAAATTAGAAAAGGGAGAAAAGGTAACTTCTTTGTGTAGGGGATCTATATGGCCGGCTAGAGGGGGGTGAATAGCCCTCGTACGTTGGACGTTGTAAATTGCTCATCTACAAAAACGTTAGCGCAAGCGGAAGCAATAAACTAAGACAAGCAATAAATGAAAATACAAACGCTAACAAAGAATATAACGTGGTTCACGGCTACGCCGCTAATCCACGGTCCCTGATTCGTCCTCGGTGAATCACTCCGTTAAACCAATCCATTAAATGGTCTCTCCTTTGCACCAAGCTAGGTGGAGGTAACCTTTACAAATCAAGCACACTCTTCTTACAAATAGAATGGAGTAAGAACAGGTAAGAAGAGTTTAGAGCTTGTGGGGCACTAGGAAGATTGTTTGGAGTATGAGCATTAGCCTCTCAAAGGCTTACACCCTCTCTTTTTATAGAGAGGGCTAACTTCTTCCGTTGCCGCCACCCGCCTCGCCGATCGCTGCCACTACAACGGCCTCGAACACGCCGGATCCCGACCGCTGTAGTCCAACGGATCTTGGCGCTGATCGATGGACCTCATCACGATCGGCCGCCTCCGTAGTCGATCGCCTGGGCTACGAACGGTTTTGTGGTCAACCCTATTGACTACCGATCGCCGCTTTCAGCCGATCGATGGTCTTGTCGGGCCGACCGCCCACGATGGTAGTTGATCACGCTGGCACAATCCATACCGATACACGAACTCACTCGATTAGAGCAATGATCGCCATGACATGGCAATGACCGATCGGGTGTCGAAAACCCATCCGACACTTGGCCAAATGGCCAAGTTTCACCTAAGAGCTACCCTTCCCGTTACAATCGCCACTCATTTCTGAGTCCTCGCCTCGTTCTTCATTCTCGCCATGTCCTCGCAAAGATCAGGCGCACGGCTCTGCAATGCTCCTTCGCGTCTCTTGCCTCGAAGTCTACTTCCTCCGGCTTCACTCCAAGCTTCTCGTCCGGCGGTCCCTCGGATGCTCCAAGCGCACGGCTTCCGGAAAGCTATCCTTCACCGACTCAAGGCACGAGTCATGAGATGTGAAACTCGCCACGGCTCTATGTGCGAATTACTAAGTACTGCACGACTTCAACGCACATATCAAATCAACATATCAAACTAACTTAAACCCTTTGCCACACCATCAAAACCATATTATGGCAAGAGATTGCCCTAACAATCTCCCCCTTTTTGATGTGTGGCAATCCGTTTAAGTTAGGTAAAACATTTGATATAAATTTTAAGGTCAGAAAGCATGTAAAGATAAACATGATATAGCAACATGCAACTCCCCCTTAATCCATGAAACTCTCTATGCAAATTTTCTCCCCCTATCATATATTTCTCCCCCTATCATATATTTCTCCCCCTAAAACCTAAAATAATTAACTTAAACATAATTATTTCTCCCCCTTTGACACCATCAAAAAGATTAACACTAAGTTATAAGCTCATGGCATCAAGTATAATGGAGTGAAAATATGACAAGTTGATTAAAAAATTGGGTACCACTTGTTGATGGCATCAAGTATATTTCTACCACTTGTTGTAGGTTTACAAACTGAATTCGGCCTTCAATGTTCGATCTAAGCTATCAAGATGGCAATGACCGGCATTAAAGGAATCCAAATTTTTGATTTTCTGGACGAATTTCAGAAATGCATTATAAATTCCAGAAAATTCGAAAAATCATGAAATTTGGGGAACATATTTCTTTTAAGTATATCTATCAATGAAAAATAGTTTTTCATGAAAACTCATTATATTTTCTTGTTTTTGCCAAAAATCCAAAAGCTCTAAAAACCACTAGGTTTTTGATCATTCTAGTATCAAGTTAGCTACCTAGTTTTGCATCCAATTGTTTCAAAACATTAATACATGTATTTTAAGGTAAGAAATTGTTTTGAAAACATATGAAATATCCAACCATGATCTTTGGGCAATATGTCTATGAATTAAACATAAGCCTTCCCCATGATTGGTCTATTATTGCTATTTTGATACTTTAAATGACCATCTAAATGCATAGGCATTAGTGGACATTTGTATCATCCTAATATCTCACCCATACTAAGTTTGCAATCAAGTTAGCCTATATTGAGTGTGAGATGCATCCTAGGGGGTATTTGTATATACTTAACCAATATATTCATGCAATTCTATCATGGTTAAGTATCAACCTAACAACCTACATGATCATAATGACATATATGATTTAATTTCACATTATGATCATTAAATGCATGTATTCATCAATTTATAGTCATGCATTAGGTATTATATGATGATAATAAACAAAGTATCACCTAAAGCATGATTCAAACCTATTTCTCATGATAACGTGCCAAATTTCAAAAACATAAATCATGATTGCAAATATACATAGGGATTACATTAATCATCATGATTTAGGCATTATTACCTATTTATGGGCACGTTATCATCACCCAACACTATCAAAAAAAAAAATGTTGTCCCGTCATCCTAAGTCAACCAAAATATGATATAGGTCAATTCCATATGGTTGACTACCCTAGGGGTTTTCTAACCCTTAAGGATGGATTTTGGAACCCAAAATAAGTTCTTTCCTATTGGGTTCACTAAATATTCCTTGGGGATCCATTTCCTAGCAATTACCTTCTTTTTATCTTGTCCCCTAGCTATAAGGCATTTATAGGCCTTTTCATTTTTCTTTTCTTTGTATCCTAGGCCTTTCTTGTTGAAACTAGCTCTTTGGCTCCCTAAGATCATTTTTAAGGTGTTGGAGCCAATTGTGAATTTCTCTAGGGCTTTGGTTAAATAATCTACCTTTTCCCTTAATGCCCTATTTTCCTCTATGCATGCATCATTAACATCTAAAGGCATATAATCATGTGAGCATGCATCATTTAAGCTAGAAGAAATATTATCATTTAAGCATGCATTTTCTAGTTTATTTTCTAGGTCCTTAATTTGATCTAGCATGCTTTTGTTTTTCTTCTTAGCTCTAAATAAATCTCTAGTTAAGCTAGAAACCATGGAAACTATTTTCTTAGGGGTTAGATTTGTTACCATAGTTTCCATGTCCTCTTCTTCTTCGGATGAGGAGGATGTAGAAGCTCCCCCTTCATTTGAGCTCTCCTCATTTGAGCTTGATCCTTCATTTTCGGATGAAGAGCAATCCAAGTCATCAAAGGCCATCAAGGCCAAATTGGTGACAAAGGCATTCTCCTCATCCGATGATGATGAGGAGGATGAAGATGGATCATCCCAAGTCCTTGCCTTTAGAGCTTTAGCCTTTCCCTTCTCCTTTGTCTTCTTCTCCTCTTCCTTCTTTTTCTTGCTCCCCTTTTTCTTCTTCTTTTCTTCCTTCTTTTTCTTTTCTTCTTTGCTTTTGTTTAGGAGAGGACAATTGTCCCTTATGTGCCCTTCTCCTTGGCAATTGTAGCATATGACCTTCCCCCTTGGTCTTCTATTCCTATCATTAGATTTATCAAATCTAAAATTCTTAAATGCACGTCTTACCCTCCTTACCATATAGGCTTCTTCGGTGCTATCCATGGAGGAGGAGGAAGACACTTCGTCATCGGATGAGGAGGAGATTTCCATCTTCTTCTTCCCCTTATTTGCCAATAATGCTACTCCTCTTGAGGGTTGAATTTTAGGCTCCTCTTGTATTCCTTCAAGCCTAGTTTCGTGGAGTTCCATTGTTGAGAAGAACTCCTCCAAGGTGCTCACTTCTAAATTCTTTGAGATATAGAATGAGTCCACCATGGAGCTCCACTTTGAGGACCGGGGAAAGGCATCTATAGCCTTCATGAGCATGTCCCGGTTTGATAGCTTCTCACCTATGTTGGTGCAATCGGCCCAGGTCACGATTGACCAGAACTCGAGTTTGACTCGAGTGATGTTTTGATGTTTCGACAAAAACATATGACAATGTAATTGTCATGGTAAAGTCCAAGCATGGGTCTTGGCATGGAAAGTCCAAGTCTTGAGTACTTGGCAAATGGAAAGTCCAAGCATTGTCTTGGCAATTGAGAAGTCCAACATGTGTTGGCAAATGGAAAGTCCAAGCTTGAGTCTTGGCGTTTGAAGTCCAAGGGGATTGATATTGGCTGCGTAAAGTCCAAGCGGGAGTCTTGGCAGCATAAGTCCAATGGTTGGCGGCGTAAAGTCCAAGCGGAGTCTTGGCGGCGTAAGTCCAATGTGCCTTGGCGGTGTAGACACCGTTAGCATGACATAGCCGATGGAAGCATCTGAAGGCTAGCGCGATGGATGAACAAGTCATGGATGACTTGGAGGGATCTGAGAGGCGTGAGGCTGATGGAGATGGCTAGAAGGCTTAGGTCTAGGCTAAGGGTGGTCTAGCAAGTATGGGGGAACCATACTTGGGCTAAAACCTCATGTTTGGTGTGCCCGATGCCATGAGGCGGTCGTGGACCGATCAACTAGGGTTTGATTGCGGGTTATGGCCTAGCGATCGACCGGATGATGGCGATCGGATAATGAGCGATCGGCCGATCTTGTGATCGGTCGGTGGTGCTCGTGAATTCGGACGCAGAATCGGAGTCGAGACTCGATCCGGTCGAGTGAGTACTCCATCGGTCCGATCGATGGTCACAATCTCGATCGATAGTCTTTCCGTTGGACTTATCCAGCGTGGAACTAGCCGTTGTCTCACGACAACAGTGGCATCAGTCGACTGATGGTCTCGATCAGTCGACTGATCGACTTTTTCCAGCACAGGTTGAAGCTATATATGGAGCTCGTGGTGGAGGAAAAAGTAATGGTTCCTTGAGGAGATTTGGGGCGAAGCATCGCTGCAATTCAGTGGTCTCCAAGTGCTACTCGATCAACCAAGCGATCAAGCATTCAAAGAGCATTTGTAAAGTGTTTCCTTTACTTGTATTGCTTTGTATTTCACTATATTGCTTGTATTCATTTGATTATTGTTGTAATCATATTGTACGAGGTTTCTCCACCTCCGGATTGTTCCGAGAAGGAGTTATTTGATAGTGGTGTGTGATTGGCATCGCTAGGGCTCATTCGAGCCCGATCCAGGAGTAGGAACCGTGCGGTTCAACCACGCTATATACTCGTGTTAGCGTGTTGTGTTTTCATTATTGTTATTGTATTATCTATATTCCAGCGCTAACGAATTTGTAGACACAACCACGATTGAATTCCATTAACGCTAATCACCCCCTCTAGCGTACAAAGGTCCTAACAAGTGGTATCGAGTCGGGCTCTTCTACGACTAACCGCCGAGAGTTGAAGAAGCTAGAGGGAAGAATATGGAATTTCAAGAAAAATTGGGTGACGTCAACATCCCACCTTCCTTCAACCGCCAACATTTCGCGTATTGGAAAGGTAGAATGCAATATTTTCTAATGACAAATATAGAAAATTGGTCCGCCGTGACTATAGGTTTTGATGTTCGAGAGGAGAAAGCGAAATCCTCAAGATGAAGAGATGGACCGAGGAGCAACAGAAAAAATTCAAGACAACCGTTAAGGTAACAAAAATGCTAATTGATTTGATACCTAACGATATTTTGTCTAGATTAGGAAGCTATAGGGATGCCAAAGAATTGTGGAACAAGTTGATCAAGTTCCACGAAAATCCCGAACCGTCCAAGAAGATTCTAAGAGGAGGAGATCAAGAAGAGAGCTCATCCTCAAGTGAAAGTGAGGAATCGGGAGGAAGTGAGGAGTCAACTTCCGGATCGGAAGAGGAAATAGCAGAAGAGGAGAGACCATCTTCTACACCGGAGCAACCTCAAGAAGAAGCTTCGACATCTGGCCAAGATGAAAAAGCCCAAAGTCCAATTCCGGTCTCCACCATCGAACTAGGTAACTCAAGCAATTTAGTTTTAAATAAAAAACATACTATGTGCTTTGAGTGTAGGGAGTATGGGCATTACAAGAGCAAATGCCCAAAGAGGATCAAGAAAGCTCCACCGGCTCCAAAGGTCAAGGATGCCGGTCCCCAACGCCTAGAAGCAAGGAGCAAGTCGCTTTGCTTCAAATGTCGACAAACCGGGACATTACTGAGTCAATGCCCAAGGGGGAAGAAGAAGGCAAGAAGGAGCTACACAAGTAGGGGAGCCTCCAAGGCAAACCCTAAGGTAAAATTTGTTAATGCACCTTCAATTTCTAGGCAAAAGAATGCTTTTAATTCTCTTGCTATTGTACATGAAAGCATGCACAGAACTAATAGACATATTTGCTTAGGTGCTAAGAATGCTCACCTTAAGAATAAGGAGAAATTTGGGACTAATGTCCTAAAAATATTTTACCTAAGGAAAGCATTAAGAAAATAGGAGAACATCTAGGTTTTAATGCTAAGAAATCTAGACATATGCCTAGAAATAAAAATATCTCAAGAGAAAATGAAAAATTAAAAATTGAGATATTAGAAAAGGAAAATCAAGTCTTGAGGTCAAGACTTGAAAAACTAGAAAAGACCCTTAAAATTATGCAAAATCAAATGCAAGGGTCAATTGGTCAAACTTTTAGGTCATATAGTCAAAGCCAACAAGTAGGACCTAAGAGTCAAAAGTCAACCAAGGGCAAGAAAGGCGGGTCAAGCAAACCTAAGTCCAAGGTGACTTACCATAGTGTTCCGCTTTGACTATGGGACACTAACTAGGTCTAGGAAGACCAAGGTCAATGGGAAGTCATTCCTAGAGTTGACTAAGGTTTGTGCCTAGTGGCTAAGGTTTCAAGAAACCTAGGATGGCCACTAAGAAGGTTGTTAAGGAGGCACCCTAAGGTTAACCTAGGTAAGACTAAAATGACCAAGGCCAACAAGCCTAGGAGGGTCATTAGGAAGGTATCTAGGTAGGTTATCACTAAGGAATACATAATTAACACTATGAGCTCAAATAGGTTTTGTGTTCCTAAGAGCGTGATTGATTCACGCTAAGATGGGTTTAGGGTGTGCCAACCTTGATTGGATGGGTAGTCAACTCAACCATAATAAAGGTGGCACTTTAAGGTTACTCTCAAGGTTATGGTTACTTTGGAAATATCCTTGAGTTTTAATTTCAAAGAATTTTAGGTTGTGTCAATATAGATCTTGAAAACATGAAAATCAATAAAATTGACACTATCTAGATTTAGAGGTCATAGTGTGTACTTTTGATTATTGGCACACTTGGGAAGGTCATGTATCAAGAAATGTGTGGTTAAGATGTAAAGGTAATATCTAGAGTGATACTCAAGTGCCACACAACTTGATGTCTTGTATTCACCATGCTTCATATGTTTTACCATATGGTTGCATGAAATGAATGTCTAGGATAGATTACATCTCACAAAACAAGTCTTTTACCTTGATTGCGTATTTCAACACTTAGAAAGGGTGAGATGTTAGGTTTTGGAAATCATTGAATGTTAATGTTTGCAAAATGAAGTAAAACATTAAAATACATGAACAAATACATAAATAAAAGTATAACATCAATACATTCAAGATACAAGATCTAACGTGATAAAATGGAACAATTAAGATGATAAAATCGAGATTTTCTGATTTTCAGAAATCGAAATCGATATCACGATCGATACAGAATCACGATCGATAACATCGTAGAGTACGATACGATACACCATCACGAGTGCTAGCTCCATGACTCGATCGATCGACCATCACGATCGATGTGGTCTATCACCGATCGATGGTATCGCTCACCGAGGCCAAGGCCATCACCGAATGCTCAACGAGCAATGATCGATGAGCAACATCACCGATCGATTCATCAGAGCACGCTACGTAAGGTTCAATACTGACCGCCGAGCCGGATCGACCGCAGCTCGTAAACCCGTTAAATCATATCACGATCGATGCTCACATCACGATCAATCGTGTAAAACGCGAACCGCTAGGGTTCGATTTCACGCGACACAGCTTTCCTCCTCCTTCGATCTCCGATCACGGCTCTCAAAGTCCTAGGTTGATAAGCATGCCTCTCCCCTTCCTTTGTTTTTGACCTATCTTGGAACACTAGTTTACGCGATTTAGTGTTATTGTCTTTGTTCCGTTTAGGGTTCCGGCGGCTGAAGCTTTCCGGCGACTTTTCCGGCGATCCTCAGCAACTTTTAAGCCTTCCTTCCGACACACACATGGCGCCTAAGTAACGACTCTTCTTTCCGAGCCCTAATTTTTATTTCCATTACAATGTAGGTTTATCTAATCGCGTATTGTTGCCATTGCATTGCATATCATCTCATTACATTCATAATAGGAGAGCCCGTAGGAATGATCCATCCGAGAGTGAATCTCGGTTGTACCAGCCTATGTTGGTTAGGTACATAGATAAGAACTTTTTCGATAGGCATTGTAGTGACGTCATGGAACTCATTGCATACTACAATTTGATGAAGATCGTCTTGTGCACGCATCCAATCAATGATGATCTCATTAAAGAATTCTATCAAAACCTTAAAAAGGTAGATGACGGCCCTACATACACTACTCGCGTTGCAAAGCGCGATTTAGAGTTCACTCCTGCAATACTGCAGGAGTTTCTCGAGTGTAGGCCGTCAAATGATACCTTTATCTTCTACCCTACCATGGACTTTCCCCTACCTGAGCCTTTTGCCCATATCACTATGGAGTCCATGCATGAGCGCATTTTTGGTTATCCACGTCCACCGGCCCAAAACCTATTTTCTATCACTGAGTTGTCTGCACCTGACAATGTCCTTTATAAGGTCATTGTTGGGTGTTTTCTGCCCATTGTCACTCGAGGTCTGGCTAAGATTCGGCCTCCTCATCTTTTTCTTCTATATGCCATGCGTCTTCAGTTAGACATAAACTTTGCATTGAACATCTTCCATTGCATTGTGCACTTCACTTCCCCTGTACAAGGGAAAGTGCATATGCCATTTGGACATATCATCACAAAGATGGCTCGACTCAAGAGGCATTAACATCCATAGGGCTCTCTGAACTATCGGAAGTGTACGACTGTATATCAGTTCGTAACTTCTCCTTAGCAAAGCTACGGATGGGCGCTGGACAGATGGAGTTGGCGCCACGACCACCCAGGGCGCACAGACAGCCTCCTCCGCCTCCCAGAGATGCAATTGATGACGACGAGGATGCGGACACCTCTGATGAGGATGACCAGATGCCGGCAGACACATCAGCGGCTGGTCCATCAGTTCGTCGTGGCCTACCGAGTCCAGATTGAGGATTATCGATCGGTTGACTCGCGACAGAGTTATTGGCGAGCGGCAGCTTTGGCACACGCCTCGATAGGATGGAGGAGACCTGTGTCCGCAGAGCAAAGATCGCGCGATATGCTAGAGATGATGCGGGCCTGGACTCTGAGTCAGCAGCAACCTCCATTGCCACCTCCTGCGGACGATTAGAGGATATTTTTCTTTTGGTTGTCAATGTTTGTAGTAAGATTGAGCTTAGCCAATCTTCTCTTTGATTGTAAAAGACAAATTTAAGTTTAAATGAAATCCTTATTTCTGAAAAATCTTGCGTGTATGAATGAATATTTGTATAATTGTATTGCTACCATATGCCATATCATGACATCATGTTTATTCTTAATCATTTTATATGTCATGATTATGCTTTAGAATTAAGGATAAATGTCATGTGTCTTTTAGATCTCATCTTATGCCATGACATCATGATCATTGGCCACGCTTTTAATAACACTATTATTTATGCCATGATCATACATTCATGCATTAACTTGATTAAAATTGATTTAAGGACTATGGCATGACTTGAAGTCCCAGCTATAAGGGAATCAAGTAGGGTTGCCTAGTAAAATGCATGAAACCCTAGTTTAGGGTGAATACAAAACCCACATCTCACATTCAATTGACATATATGTGTATTTATATACCTTAGATACATGTGAGATGCTAGGATATGAGTTAAGTTCAAGATGCATAGTTTTGCATCTAGATGAACTAAAACTCATCTAATTTTAATAGTGGATCATTGGGAAAGTTTGTGTACAATTCATGTGCATAGAGCCCAAGGAATATGATCCAAAATAAGGTTTTGAAAACATTTTAAAATCATTTTGAAAAACCTTGGTGAAGTCTATCTTTGATAGCAATCACCATTGATGAAGTTGATACAAGTAGGGCCAAAACATTGAAAATTTCAATGGTTTTGAACTTTGTGCCAATTTCACTATTTTATGGGTAAAATAATTTTCAAATATTTTTCACCCATTGTATTATCGTAAGTATTATACGTATCAAATTTCGTGATTTTTCGATAAACGTATAATTATTTATGATTTTTGAAATTCATTTCGATAATCAAAATCGGATTTTAAGACGATCGCTTCTGGGTGGTGATCGATGGGTATATAATGATCGTTATCCGACGAGTCGATCGCCAAGTCTGATTTTGGGTTGACAAGGTTTGTTTAACCTAATTTCAGCTATGGTTAAAGTCCCTAATCACTCCTAACCCTAGGATATGCTTTGGGAAGCATTATAAAGGGTGAAAATCCATTGGATATGGATTAGGAAAATTGTTTAGGGTTTGTATCAATGTTAAGGTGTTGGAAAGTTCAATGTTGAATTTCTAACCTTAATTTTGATTGTTTAGAGTTCCTATTGGCTTAGGGACTCCCCAAGGACATTGTTGGTGCAATGGTCAAGGGGGAGCAAGCCTTTAGGGGGAGGTATCCATCTTGGGATGATGGATGTGTTTTTCTCCTTGAAAAGGAGAAGTTATGAGAATGTATCATCAATTGGGAAATTGATGAGTTTTTGATACCCAATTTGGAAATTGGGAGAGTGAATAGGATTGCCTCTCTTGAGTGATATGAGACTTATCACTAGGAAGATTGTAGGCATCCTAGGTATTTTTGGATCAAGGGGGAGATTGTAAGATCTCATTGGGACATGAGACATTGACCTCCTTGGAGTGATAACTTTTTTTTGCTATTTGTCAAAAAGGGGGAGAATGTTTGGAAAATGTTTGGGAGAAAACATTTTGGAGAATGTTTTTAAGATTACCAATTTGGGATAATTGGTAAGGGAATTGAGTTAATGTTCTAACTCAAATGTTTTGTGTGGTTTTTGTCAAACATCAAAAAGGGGGAGATTGTTGGTGCAATCGGCCCAGGTCACGATTGACCAGAACTCGAGTTTGACTCGAGTGATGTTTTGATGTTTTGATGTTTCGACAAAAACATATGACAATGTAATTGTCATGGTAAAGTCCAAGCATGGGTCTTGGCATGGAAAGTCCAAGTCTTGAGTACTTGGCAAATGGAAAGTCCAAGCATTGTCTTGGCAATTGAGAAGTCCAACATGTGTTGGCAAATGGAAAGTCCAAGCTTGAGTCTTGGCGTTTGAAGTCCAAGGGGATTGATATTGGATGCGTAAAGTCCAAGCGGGAGTCTTGGCAGCATAAGTCCAATGGTTGGCTGCGTAAAGTCCAAGCGGGAGTCTTGGCAGCATAAGTCCAATGGTTGGCGGCGTAAAGTCCAAGCGGAGTCTTGGCGGCGTAAGTCCAATGTGCCTTGGCGGTGTAGACACCGTTAGCATGACATAGCCGATGGAAGCACCTGAAGGCTAGCGCGATGGATGAACAAGTCATGGATGACTTGGAGGATCTAGAGGCGTGAGGTCATGGAGGTGGCTAGAAGGCTTAGGTCTAGGCTAAGGGTGGTCTAGCAAGTATGGGGAACCATACTTGAGTTAAAACCTCATGTTTGAGGTGTGCCAGTCGACTGGTGCCATGTGGCAGTCGACTGGACCGAGTCAACTAGGGTTTGACTGCGGGTTATGGCCTAGCGATCGGTGACCGGATGATGGCAATCGGTGATGAGGCGATCGGCGATCTTGTGATCGACGGTCGTGGTGCTCGTGAATCGGGCGCGAGAATGGGTCGAGACTCGGTGAGTACTCCATCACGATCCATGGTCACAATCATGACCGATAGTAGTTCCGTTGGACTTATCCAGCGTGGAACTAGCCGTTGTCTCACGACAACAGTGGCATCAGTCGACTGATGGTCTCGATCAGTCGACTGATCGACTTTTTCCAGCACAGGTTGAAGCTATATATGGAGCTCGTGGTGGAGGACAAAGTAATGGTTCCTTGAGGCACTTTGGGGCGAGTTGTCGCGTAATTCAGGGTCTCCAAGTGCTACTCGATCAACCAAGCGATCAAGCATTCAAAGAGCATTTATAAAGTGTTTCCTTTACTTGTATTGCTTTGTATTTCACTATATTGCTTGTATTCATTTGATTATTGTTGTAATCATATTGTACGAGGTTTCTCCACCTCCGGATTGTTCCGAGAAGGAGTTATTTGATAGTGGTGTGTGATTGGCATCGCTAGGGCTCATTCGAGCCCGATCCGTGGAGTAGGAACCGTGCGGTTCCGAACCACGTTATATACTCGTGTTAGCGTGTTGTGTTTTCATTATTGTTATTGTATTATCTATATTCCACTGCGCTAACGAATTTGTAGACACAACCGCGATTGAATTCCATTAACGCTAATCACCCCCCCTCTAGCGTTACAAAGGTCCTAACAACCTACACTTGTTAGCCCAATTAAAATTTCTTTAAACCTAGAGTGTAGTGAGGTTACCTTTTCTCCCTTTTCTAGTTTTATATTGGATAGTTGGGAGCGGAGGAGGTCTCTCCTTGCTAGCTTGGCCTCGGATGTGCCTTCATGGAGTTCTATAAGCTTCTCCCACATCTCTTTGGCGCTAGCACATTCTCCGATCCGGTTGATCTATTGTTGAGGGAGCACATTGTAGAGATGGTGCTTGGCTTTGGAGTTTGCAAGGTGCTCCTCTCTTTGCCTCTTGGTCCACCTAGATTTCTCTATTGGCTTCCCCTCTTCATCCCTAGGCAAAACGAAACCGGATTCCATTGTAATCATTATATCAAAATCCGTTTCGAAAAATACCTCCATTCGCTTCTTCCACCAAGCGAATTCTACTTCAAACTTCGGAGGATGGATGTTGGAGCCGGCCATTTTGAAAGTTTCTTGTTGTGGCGGTTAGTCCTCGACAAGCTTTCCTCTGCTCTGATACCACTTGTAGGGGATCGATATGGCCGGCTAGAGGGGGGTGAATAGCCCTCGTACGTTGGACGTTGTAAATTGCTCGTCTACAAAAACGTTAGCGCAAGCGGAAGCAATAAACTAAGACAAGCAATAAATGAAAATACAAACGCTAACAAAGAATGTAACGTGGTTCACGGCTACGCCGCTAATCCACGGTCCCTGATTCGTCCTCGGTGAATCACTCCGTTAAACCAATCCACTAAATGATCTCTCCTTTGCACCAAGCTAGGTGGAGGTAACCTTTACAAATCAAGCACACTCTTCTTACAAATAGAATGGAGTAAGAACAGGTAAGAAGAGTTTAGAGCTTGTGGGGCACTAGGAAGATTGTTTGGAGTATGAGCATTAGCCTCTCAAAGGCTTACACCCTCTCTTTTTATAGAGAGGGCTAACTTCTTCCGTTAGCCACTCGATCATCGCCGCCTTGGCAGCGTTACACTACAACGGCCTCCGAACACGTCGGATCCCGACCGTTGTAGTCCAATGGAACTCTTGGCAGTCGACTGATGGACCTCATCACGATCACCGCCCTCGTAGTCGACCGCCTGGCCGAACTTAACGGCTGGGTCAACCCTTATTGACCTCGATCGCGCTTTCGCAGCCGATCGATGGTCTTGGCAATGACCGCCCACGATGGCGATCACGCCACAATCCAATCGATCGTATACCGGTCGAACTCACTGACAGCAATGCCGATCGCCATGACATGGCAATGTGTCGGAAAAACCCATCCGACACTTGGCCAAATGGCCAAGTTTCACCTAAGAGCTACCCTTCCCCGGGTTACAATCGCTCACTCTAATTTCTCGGAGTCCCTCGCCTTCGAAGTTCTCTTCATTCTCGGCCACGTCCCTCGGCAGCATCAGGCGCACGGCTCTGCAATGCTCCTTCGCGTCTCTTGCCTCGAAGTCTACTTCCTCCGGCTTCACTCCAAGCTTCTCGTCCGGCGGTCCCTCGGATGCTCCAAGCGCACGGCTTCCGCAAAGCTATCCTTCACCGACTCAAGGCACGAGTCATGAGATGTGAAACTCGCCACGGCTCTATGTGCGAATTACTAAGTCCTGCACGACTTCAACGCACATATCAAATCAACATATCAAACTAACTTAAACCCTTTGCCACACCATCAAAACCATATTATGGCAAGAGATTGCCCTAACACTTTGCATTCTAGATTCAAAGAAATTTTAATTGGACTAACAAGTGTAGGAGAAAGGCTCTCCAATCGCGATATGATAATGAAGGCCATAGATGCTTTCCCCCGATCATCCAAGTGGAGTTCAATGGTGGACTCATTTTACATTTCAAAGAATCTAGAGGAAAGTACTCTAGATGAATTTTTCTCCACTATGGAATTACATGAATCTAGGATTGAAGGAATACAAGAAGAGCCAAAAATACAACCTTCAAGGGGAGTAGCATTGTTGGTAAATAAGGGGAAGAAGAAGATAGAGATATCCTCCTCCTCCGATGACGAAGCGTCTTCCTCCTCCTCCATGGATAGCACCGAAGAAGCCTATATGGTAAGGAGGGTAAGATGTGCTTTAAAAGGTTTTCATTTTCATAAATCAAATGATAGGAATAGAAGACCAAGGGGGAAGGTCATATGCTACAATTGCCAAGGAGAGGGGCACATAAGGGATAATTGTCCCCTCCTAAACAAGAGCAAGGAAGAGAAGAAAAAGAAAGAAGAAAAGAAGAAGAAAAAGGGGAGCAAGAAAAAGAAGGAAGAGGAGAAGAAGACAAAAGAAAAGGGGAAGACCACAGCTCTAAAGGCAAGGACTTGGGATGACCCATCCTCATCCTCCTCATCATCATCGGATGAGGAGAATGCCTTTGTCACCAATTTGGCCTTGATGGCCTTTGATGACTTGGATTGCTCTTCCTCCGAAAATGAAGGATCAAGCTCAAGAGGAGAGAGCTCAAGTGAAGGGGGAGCTTCTACATCCTCCTCATCCAAAGAAGAAGAAGAGGATATGGAAACTATGGTAACGAATGCCTCTCCTAAGAAAATAATTTCAATAATTTCTAGTTTGACTAAGGACTTATTTGAAATGAAAAAGAAAAATAAAATCATGCTTAATCAAATTAAGGCATTGGAAAATAAGCTAGAAAATGCATGCTTAAATGATAATATTTCTTCTAGCTTAAATGATACATGCTCACATGATATTTATGTGCCATTAGATGTTAGTGATGCATGTATAAATGAAAATAGGGCCTTAAGGGAAAAGGTAGACTATTTAACAAAAGCCCTAGAAAAAATCACAATTGGCTCCAACACATTGAATATGATAATTGGGAGCCAAAGGGCAAGTTTTAATAAGAAAGGCCTAGGTTATAAAGAAAAGAAAAATGAAAAGGCCTACAAATGCCTAATTGCTAGGGGACAAGATAAGAAGAAAGTAATTGCTAGGAAGGAAAGAACTTATTTTGGGTTCCAAAATCCATCCTTAAGGGTTAGAAAACACCTAGGGTAGTCAACCATATGGAATTGACCTATATCATATTTTGGTTGACTTAGGATGGCGGGACAACATTTTTTAAATAGTGTTAGGTGATGATAACGTGCCTATAAATAGTTAATAATGCTTAAATCATGATGATTAATGTAATTGTTACACATGTTTGCAATCATGATTTATGATATTGATATTTGGCACATAATCATGGGAAATAGGTTTGAATCATGCTTTAGGTGATACTTTGTTTATTATCATCATATAATACCTAATGCATGATTATTATTTGATGAATACATGAGTTTCATGATCATAATGTAGAATTCATTCATATATGCCTTTATGATCATGAGGATTATTAGGTTGATACTTAACCTTGATAGAATTGCATGAATATAATGGTTAAGCATATACAAATACCCCCTAGGATGCATCTCACACTCACCATAGGCTACCTTGATTGAAAACTTAGCATGAGTGAGATGTTAGGATGATACAAATGTCCACTAATGCCTATGGCATTTAGATGGTCATTTAAAGTATCGAAATAGCAATAATAGACCAATCATGGGGAAGGCTTATGTTTAATTCATAGACATATTGCCCAAAGATCATGGTTGGATATTTCATATGTTTTCAAAACAATTTCTTACCCTAAAATCTATGTATTCATGTTTTGAAACAATTGAATGCAAAACTAGGTAGTTAACTTGATACTAGAATGATCAAAAACCTAGTGGTTTTTAAAGCTTTTGGATTTTTGGCAAAAACAAGAAAATCTAATGAATTTTCATGAAAACCTATTTTTCATTAATAGATATACTTAAAAGAAATATGTTCCTCAAATTTCATGATTTTTTAAATTTTCTAGAATTTTTAATGCATTTCTGAAATTCCTTAAAATCGTAATTTGAATCCATTGTGCTACTGATCGCCATAATCGATAGTAGTCGATCGCTCACCAAAATGTACCAATATTTTCTGATTTCAGATTTTAATCATGTTTTTGGTATTTTCCTTCTATTTAACTTGATGCCATGGATTTATAACTTAGTGTTAATCTTTTTGATGGTGTCAAAGGGGGAGAAGTAATTATTTTTAAGTAAATTATGATAGGGGGAGAAAATTTGAAAATTTGTATGGGGAGTTTCATGGATTAAGAGGGAGTTGCATGTTGCTATATCATGTTTATGTTTACCTGCCTTTTTACCTTAGAATTTTCATCAAATGTTTTTACCTAACTTAAACGGATTGCCACACATCAAAAAGGGGGAGATTGTTAGGGCAATCTCTTGCCATGATAAGGTTTTAATGTGTGTGGCAAAGGGTTTAAGTTAGGATGATATTGTTATTTGATATGTGCGTTGGAGTCTTGCAGGACTTAGTAATTCGCACATAGAGCCTTGGCGGGTTCACCCTCACAACCTCGGTCTTTGAGTCGGTGAAGGATGACTTTGCGAAAGCCGTGCGCTTGGAGCATCCGAGGGACCGCCGGACGAGATGACTTAAAGTGAAGCAAAGGAAGCAGACTTCAGAGGCAAGTGACGCGAAGGAGCATTATAGAGTCGTCGCGATCTTTGCGAGGGGCGTGGCCGAACGAAGAGAGCTTAGAATGAGTGAAATGTAAGTAGCTCATTAGGTGAACTTGGCCGAATGGCTGAGTGTCGGAGACTTGACCGCAAGGGTTAAGGTTTACCCGACTGCCGAAAGCTCAAACTTATGTTAAGTTTGAGTTTCACCGCACCGATCATTGCCATGTAATGGCGGCTGATCAGTCGAGTGTGTTCATTGGTATCCGTGATGGGTTTATGCCCGATCAATATCAGAATGGCGTGATCGCCGAGGATGTCGCGAACGCGAACCGCTCGTAGCCGACTGGGCAGTCGACTACGGAGGTAGCAGTCGACTGGTGAGGTCCATCAGTCGACTGCCAAGTGTTCCGTTGGACTACAACGGTCGGGATCCGACGTGTTCGGAGGTCGTTGGAGTGGCGGCAGTCGACTGCCAAGGGCAGCAGTCGACTGGTGGCGGCCAACGGGAAGAAATCAACCCTCTCTATAAAAAGAGAGGGTGTGGAGCTTTGGGAGGTTAATGCTCAAGTTCTAAACGACCATCCAAGTGCTCCACAAGATTCAAACTCCTTCTCTTAGCTTTCTTTCACATCTATTGTAAAAGAAGGAGTGTGCTTGATTTGTAAAGGTTACCTCCACCTAGCTTGGTGCAAAGGAGAGACCAATAGTGATTGGCTTTGAAGGAGTGATTCACCTCGGACGAATCAGGATCGTGGATTAGCAGTGTAGCCGTAAACCACGTTACATCTTCTTTGTTAGCGTTTGTATTTTCGTTTATTGCTTTGTCTTTATTGTTTATGCTTCCGCTTGCGCTAACGATTGTGTAGACGAGCAAACGAACGAGAGAATTCCGACATCCATCGTAAGAGGGATATTCACCCCCCTCTAGCCGGCCAATCGATCCCCAACATTAAACACATAGTCCACTGCCACCAGTATATAGGCATTTTTATAGGAAGTAGGGAAGGGTCCCATATAGTCAATTCCCCAGACGTCGAACAATTCGACTTCCAATATCGAATTTTGAGGCATCTCATGTCTCCTTGATATGTTCCCGGTCCTTTGACAGCGGTCACAAGTCATCACATAATTCCGAGAGTCTCTAAAAATATGAGGCCAATAAAATCCTGCTTGCAAAACCTTTGCCGCAGTCTTGTCTGTGCTCGTGTGACCTCCATATGCTGAAGAATGATAGTGATACAATATATCCTCAATCTCTTCTTCGGATACACATCTTCGATATATAGCATCCACCCCTTGCTTGAACAGGAATGGTTCGTCCCACACATAATGCTTTACATCCGAAAGAAACTTCTTCCTCTGATGATAACTCATGTGAGAAGGTATTATCCCACATGCTAGGTAGTTGGCAAAATCAACATACCACGGAGCCTTGATTGTCCTGACCGCTAGTAGCTCCTCATTCGGGAAGAAATCATTAATAGCAAGATCATCGGCACTTCCCGCATTTAATTCTTGATGAAGCCACAATAGATGGTCTGCAACGACGTTCTCCATTCCTTGCTTGTCTCGGATTTCCAAATCAAACTCTTGTAGAAGAAGTATCCACTGGATAAGTCTTGGCTTAGATTGCTTTTTACTCAACAAGTATCTTATGGCTGCATGATCTGTGTAAACTATCACCTTGGTTCCTATGATATAAGATCTGAACTTGTCGAAAGCAAATACTATAGCCAAGAGTTCCTTCTCTGTGGTAGCATAATTCATTTGTGCTTCATCCAATGTTTTACTGGCGTAGTAGATTGCATACACCTTGCGATCCTTTCTTTGTCCCAACACTGCACCCACAGCAAAATCACTTGCATCACACATAATTTCAAAAGGGAGACTCCAATCTAGAGGTTGCATTATTGGGGCGGTTTTTAATGCTTCCTTTAACCTGAAAAATGCATTAAGACAAGGATTATCAAAGTGAAACATAGCATCTTTAGCAAGCAAATTAGTTAATGGCTTCGAAATTTTTGAGAAGTCCTTGATGAACCGTCGGTAGAACCCTGCATGTCCTAGGAAACTACGCACTCCCTTGGCATCAGTTGGAGGAGGCAACTTCTTGATCACTTCAGTTTTAGCAATGTCCACCTCGATACCACGGTGTGAAACTAGGTGCCCAAGAACTATGCCTTCTCGCACCATGAAGTGGCACTTCTCCCAATTAAGCATTAAATTCATTTCCTCGCATCTCTGCAAGACCTTGACCAAATTAGATAAACACATATCAAAA
The DNA here is from genome assembly GCA_025175895.1 of Wurfbainia villosa. Taxonomy (NCBI): domain Eukaryota; kingdom Viridiplantae; phylum Streptophyta; class Magnoliopsida; order Zingiberales; family Zingiberaceae; genus Wurfbainia; species Wurfbainia villosa. The sequence goes on along the minus strand of CM045998.1, from coordinate 51,550,751 downwards.
TCTGCACCATATACAAAAAAATCATCCATGAATACTTCCATTATATTCTCGATCATATCAGAAAAAATTGAAGTCATACACCTCTGAAAAGTGGCGGGTGCATTGCATAGTCCAAAAGGCATTCTCCTGAAAGCAAAAGTACCATATGGGCAGGTGAAAGTTGTTTTCTCTTGGTCATTAGGATAAATAGGGATTTGATAGAAACCGGAGTATCCATCTAAGTAACAGAAATGCGAGTGTTTTGCCAACCGGTCTAGCATTTGGTAAATAAATGGGATGGGAAAGTGGTCCTTTCTAGTTTCCTTATTTAATTTCCTATAATCAATACACATTCTCCATCCCGTAACCGCTCTCATGGGGATTAACTCATTCGTAGAATTCCTTATCACTGTTATCCCCCCCTTTCTTTGGCACAACATGGATAGGACTTACCCATTTGCTATCGAATATTGGATAGATAATTCCTGCATCTAGCAATTTCATGACCTCTTTCTTGACTATCTCTTTCATGGCTGGGTTCAGCCTTCTTTGATGCTCTATAGAGGTTTTAAAATTGTCTTCTAGTAGAATTCTGTGCATGCAAACTGATGGACTAATTACCCTAATATCATCAATCTTGTATCCAATGATGTTCTTGTGTGTTTTCAATACCTCAATCAGTTTTTCGGTCTCTGCATTGCTCAGACTAGCATTAATGATCACAGGATAAGTAGAGTTTTCGCCAAGAAATTCATACCTGAGTGTTGATGGAAGAGGCTTAAGTTCTACCTGTGGTGTTAGGTTAGGGTCAGAAATCTCCAGTTCTTTATCCTCAAAATCCCCTTCGAGCTTATTAAGATAAGTTTGTTCTTGTGGTCCTTCTAGTGCTATTGACTGGAAACTGTCAATCCTACAACAAACATCAAAAACAGAAGGTTGTTTAACATCTTTTGAAAGGTCGAATTCAATTTTGTCGTTTCCAAATGCAAGTGAGAGTTTGTGGTTCTTGACGTCTATCATTGCCCCAGCAGTAGCCAAGAAAGGTCTCCCTAAAATGAGTGGAATGCATGGGTCTTCATCCATGTCAAGCACTACAAAATTGGCAGGAATAATAAAATTTCCCACCTGCACTGGTACATCTTCTAGGATTCCCAAAGGATATCTAATGGAGCGATCGGCTAACTGCAAGGCCATAGTAGTTAGTTTCATTTCTCCCAAATCTAATTTCTTGCATATGGAAAGAGGTATCAGATTGACACTAGCGCCCAAATCGCAAAAAGCCTTATCAAAATTTGAGTCATTAATTATGCAAGTGATAGAAAAGCTACCTGTATCATTTAGTTTGGGAGGTACCATGTTCTTAATTAAAGCGCTGCACTCCTCAGTAAGAGCCACTATTACATGCTCCTCGACTTTTCTTTTATTGGTTAAGATATCCTTCAAGAACTTGGAGTATGTAGGCATTTGTTGAAGAGCTTCTGTAAAAGGTATATTGATATATAGCTTCCTAATTACCTCAAGGAACTTACCAAATTGTTCATCCAATTTTTCCTTAATTAGCCTCTGAGGGAACGGGATAGGGGGCTTATACGTTCTTGGTTCCTTGTTCAACACGCCTGTGTCGTTCGGCATAGGCTGGTCATGTTGGCTGCTGGAGTGACCCGACACGGGTGTGTCGGCTGACACGCGCTCGTGGGCATTCTCTTCCCCTGGCGTGTTGAACAACATGCCCTGGGTCAGGGTGTGTTGTCGGCTTCCTTTGCTATTCAACCCAGGCGTGTTGCTGTCTTCTTCCAACTCTGACACGCTCGTGTCCTTTAGCACAGGGGATGCTTATTGAGCTCTGTCTCCTTCTAAAATCCTTCCACTTCTCAAAATTATGGAATTACAATGCTCAGCTGGGTTTACTTCTAAATTTCCATGAAATCTGTCAGGCATCCTTGATGCTGAGCTGGCAATTTGGGAAATTTGATTTTCCAGTATTCTTGTGTAATTAGTCAAATTATCAACCTTGCTTCCCAATTGCTTGATTGCCTCGATATTATTTTGATGTTGCCGATTTGATTCTACAATATGCTGTCGAAATTCATCATTTATCTTCCCCTGGCACATAATAAAATTCTCCATCATCTTTTCTAAGCTTGACTTGGGTCCTGGCTGAAATCCCGAAGGTGCTCCAAAACTGTTCTGTCCAGAAGAATTTTGGTTGGATCTATACGAAAAGTTGGGATGATTCCTCCAACCGAGATTATACGTGTTCGAATAAGGGTTGCCACCATTAGGCTTCTGATTAAAATTATTTAGCGCATCTACTTGCTCAATCCCAGCTCCCGATGATGGTGCATGTAGGATTTGGCAATTTATCGCTACATGTCCTATTACACCACAAATCTCGCAAGTGACATTAGATGAGTTTACAGCTGATACATTAAAATATTCGAGCTTTTGAGTTAACGCATCAACTTTTGCACTGAGTAGATCAAGGATACTTACCTCAAACTTACCTGGCGTTTTAATTTGATACCCTCGTTCTGTAGCCCATTGGTGAGAATTCATTGCCACATTCTCGATGATCTCAAATGCTTCATCCAACGTTTTGTTCATAAGAGCTCCTCCTGTAGTAGAATCAAGAGAAACTTTAGTAGCATACGAGATTCCATTGTAGAAAGTATGAACAATGAGCCACTTCTCCAGCCCATGATGAGGGCATTGCTGTAGTAATCCCTTAAATCTGTCCCAGGCTTCGAATAATGTTTCTCCATCCTTTTGCGCAAAATTAGTGATTTGATGACTAAGACATGCAGTTTTACTGGGTTGAAAATACTTGTCTAAAAATCTTTGCTCGGTGATCCTGTAGTTATGCAATCTCTGGGGAAGAAAGTGTAGCCAAGCTCTAGCTTTGTCCATAATGAGAGAAACAAACAAGCGCAATCTAATAGCATCAGCTGAGGCTCCATTCAGTTTTAAAGTTTCGCAAAATTCCAAAAATACTTCCAAGTGCAGATTTGGATCTTCAGTGGGTGCTCCTCCGAATTGATGTTGTTGGACCATGGATAGTAGAGCCGGTTTCAATTCAAAATTGTTCGCTTCAATAGGGGGTCTTCTAATACTCGATCTCAATCCCCTTGTACTAGGTGCTGCATAATCCCTTAAAGGTTTATTCTCGTTCTGATCAGCCATGTTGGAGGTCAGATTTTCTTCCTGACATTGCTGAAATCGTCTTCTAGCAAGGAACGTTCTCTCTATCTCAGGATCAATATCGAGAATTTCCCTATTAAATCTGTGCATGCAACAACAAGAGAGGCTCCCAAAACAAGAATTCAGAATAGACACAAAAAATAGGAACAAAAATAGAAATCTAGATTAACTAAATCACGCTCAATTCAATATTGAGTGCCAATCCCCGGCAACGGCGCTAAAAACTTGATGTGTTATTTTCCGCAAGTGCATGGTTGTCGTCAAGTAATAAAAATATCGATCCCACAGGGATTGGGACAATTACCGAATGATCGTGATACCAAGTTATCTAGTCAATCAATTTGTGGATTAAGCAAAGAAACTAAGCAGTCAAGAACAACAAATGAGAAGAACGAGCTAAAAGTCAATAGTTGAGAAGAATCTCAGGATATGAGTTTCACCACGTCGACGATTTATAAGGTGATTTAATTCTTTCCTACCCCTATTAGAGTTGTTTTGATGGAACCTATCCTAAGGTAAATCAACGGCCCCTTTCGAGGTCTACGCCAACTGTACCTATCAAACTCAATTTACCTATCACGGTATTCGAGCGTAGAGGATCATAATCAGCTAAGGGGACTTGTCACGAGACCCCCGCAAACCTCCCTAGTCTTACCACCGTTACTTGGTAAAAACTGGATTTGATAGATCCATTAAGTCCATAAGAGTTCCTTTAGAGTCTAAATTTCCTTTTCACTATAGGTTTGCACACGGGACCATAATCAGCTAAGGGGACCTGTCACGAGACCCCCGCAAGCCCTCATAGATACACTACCGCTATTTGACAGGAGTTAATCCCTAGTTGGTTCTAGGTTTCGGGAACTTGGGTTCACTGTTAGGTACTTCCCCTTAGCTCCTTAGGTTTATCAATAAGAATCTAAGAACCAGATCAAAACAAACAATAATTCAAGTAGTATAGATTACATCATCCATCATAAATCGTCAAGGGCTACTCCCCCATCCTAAGATTACAGGACACTACTCCATAGTCGAACAAGAATTGTTAGAGAAAGAAATTACAATACTTAGTGCCATCTGTGTTCCTCTATCGTCGACTCCTTCGTTCTCCTCATTCTTCTGTCGTCCTCTTTCCTGCCCGCTGCCTCCTTTAGGGTTAGAATATATCCTCTTTTATAGCCTTGGCCTCCTCTTCAATTAAGGCAAAAGATTTTCCTTTAATTGAGACGAAGATCGCGGCTTCGTCGAGTTGCTCGTAGAAAAGGAAGTATGGAATCAGGCCAACATGCCCATGCCAAATGAGGGCACAGGCATGTTGCTCATTTCTCACTGGCCATGTCAGCACTTGAATGGGGAGTGCCGGTTGCTAAACCAGGGCATGTTGAGCGCTGGAACTCTTGACACGGGTGTGTCACTGCTTGAACGGGGCGTGCTGGTTGCTGAACCAGGGCGTGTTGAGCGCTGGAACTCCTGACACGGGTGTGTCACTGATAACACGCCTGTGTTATTTTGATACGCCTGCTTCTTCGCCCTGTTAACATGAAAAAAATCCAAAAGCAGTCTCTTCGTCCAAAATATGCTAAACTTAACTGAATCATGACAAAATACATGCCTAGGACATGAAATGAGATAAAATTCATGCATATGGAGTAGTGAAAACGTAGCATGATACACACACATCACTCGTTTACAAGCAACGTTAGCGCAAGGGGAATATACTAATAAAGACAATTAAGAAACAAACAAAAGATAAACAATGCTAACAAGAGAATATAACGTGGTTCACAGTTTTGCCGCTAATCCATGACCCGATTCATCCAAGGTGAATCACTCCTTTGCCAAATCCACTAGATCTCTCCTTTGCACCAAGCTAGGTGGAGGTAACCTTTTACACAAGAATCACTCCTCTTACTAATATGATGTAAATAAACTCAAGTAAGAGGATGGAAAACCTTTAGGGCACTTTGGGAGAGTTTAGAGCATGAACATTAGCCTCCCAAAGGCCCTCACCCCTCTTCTTTATAGAGGAAGAGGGTTTCTTCCCGTTGACACAGGACAAGTCGACTAATGCCTCGATCAGTCGACAGATCCCGTAGTCGTTTCCCAATAACGGCTGCTTCCACGTTGGATTCCATCCAACGACTCCCACATCAGTCGACTAATTTTACCATCAGTCGACTAATGGAGCTATCAGTCGAGTGCCGAAAGCAGACACTCCATTCTATGCCTGAAACCCTTGCGACCAGTCGACTGATGGCTTCATCAGTCGATTGGTGGTCTCGCAGTCGACTGCCAATCCATGACAGTCGACTGTTGACACATAAATCGGACTCGAACACTAGTCGAGTCACAATCGACTTAGAGTAGTCAACTACCATTACATGGCAGTCGACTGGTGTCGGAAAATCTCATCCGACACTTAGCCAATTTGCCAAGTTCCACCTAATCGCACTACCCCTTTCTCGGGTTACATTCGCTCACTCTCATCCCTCGGAGTCCCTCGCCTTTGAAGTTGTCTTCGTCCGGCCACGTCCCTTGGATGCGCCAAGTGCACGACTCTGCAACGCCATCCCTCGCGTCCAATCTCCTCGTCCGGTGGTCCCTTGGATACTCCAAGCGCATGACTTTCGCAAAGCCATCCTTCACCGACTTAAGGACCGAGTCATGAGAGGTGAAACTCGCCAATGCTCCATGTGCGAATTACTAAGTCCTGCAAGAATCCAACGCACATATCAAATCCAAACATCCTAACTTAAACCCTTTGCCACACACATCAAAACCATATCACGGGTTGATTGCCCTAACATTAACTCACCATGGAACAAGCATCGCCTAAGAATGATTCACCTAGCACGAGCACGAGGAGCTAATTTAGTGAATTTTTAGAACATATCTGTTTTGCTTTGATTGCAAATACCACCTGATAAATTTAGTTAGCATGCACATTATGGAACATTATCTTGTTAAAATTTTATGGCACTGAGGTTTGCTTGAGGACAAGCAAAGATTTAAGTCCGGGGAAGTGATGTGAGCAAAATATATAGGGTTTTAGGAGTCATTTTTGCTCACATCTTGTTACATTTTGATTCAGTTTCATGCATATGTTACTCTGTTTTGCATGCATTTCCTATTTTCTAGTTCGGAGGTCTGCTAGTTGATCTTTTGAATGCAGGCTGGCTTTTCGGGTGAAAAAGATGCATTTTCGGAGCGAAAGGACATTTCATGCTTGACGCAGAGTGGGACACGGCCAAGGCATGTGGATTCACACGGCCATGTCCGATGGGCGAATATCAGCACACCAGGGCCGCACACGACCTGGCCGTGTGGAAACACACGACCGTGTGGCGGCCCGATGGAGTTGCATGACTAGGGTTTTTTCCTGATTTTGCAATGGTCCGAGGCGACGTCTATATAAGGATGGCTCCACCCAAACCCTAGGAGGAGGCACGATGGCTAGGACGGCACACCGAAGCCCTAAAAAGCTTCGGTAACTAGCAGCGGGGAGGAGGAACGCCGTCGGAGGTCCACCACTTGCAATACAACGCTGGAGAGAAGGTCACAATGCATTGTAATCTCTATTTCTGCACTCACTTTCTATTGTAATTGAACTTAAACATGTGTTGTGATTCTTCCTTCGCATTTATGGAGTAGAACTTTTGATTCTAGGATTAGATTGTAGCTTGTGTTCATAGACAATGTTGGTTCATATTAAATTCTGGCTAAAAGTTTGATTTGACAATTGGATGTTGGTCTTTATTATACCTACGAGTATTTGGCTTTCTTTCTGCTATGCTTAGATGATACGTGGTGGTGATAGCCCTCGAAATCTAGATTTAGGAGGTTTGATCAAAAAACCTAGGGGTAAACCTGACCTCCCATAACTGCGGGGAGAAGGGATCGATGGAATCAAAAATGGTCTACCGCAAGGATTGATTTGGCATCCTCGTACCCTCTATCCCATCCTTTTGGGTGAGGATAGCTCCCGGTGAATGCGGCGGCTCTGCAGGAGAGTGTATGATGTCCCTTCCCCAAAGTCGTAAGTAGAAGTTTAGACGACTCCAATTGACAACGTTGTTCTGTGGTACACAAGCGAAACCGAGGTCCTAAAATCGCCTTTTCAAGACCCCAGTACCCTCTTTTCCTCCTCCGTGTGACACCGCACTGAGTAGGGTCCTCCGATAGTCCTCACCAACCGACTCTCACTGAGATTTCGTCCAAACAACTGCATCCACTTAGAGGATTGATACTCGAATCCCAGTCCCTGTGGGATCGATAATCTATTTATTACTTGACGACATCCATGCACTTGCGGGTGTTTAGCGCGAGCGCGTACTTTGAGTCTTCGACGGTCCCCATCGCAGGATTTAAGATTGTGATCATGCACATCAGTCACATCATATACACCTTGGTTTAAATAACTGGAATGGTGTAAATTAGCTAGTCGAGAGAATAAGATGGGAGTGACTCGGGAGATAGGACTGAGGTGTGGTACAAGCGAGAAGAGGTAACTAGGCAATAAGGGTCCCATGGGAAGGTGCGGGTAAAGAAAAGGAGAAGATGCTCCTCGTTGTGCTCTCCCACAAGAATTTGTTACATGGTATAACAAACTAGGGCATTTAGAGGACCTCATAGAAGATTCTTACGAGTCTCCATTCACTAATATCATAACAGAATTATTCTTTAGGAGAGGAAGGCCCTCCACGTGGATGATGATTCTAGCGTAATAGTTGGTTCCTAGGGTACCAAGTATAAAAGGAAAGAAGGAATGAAGGAGCAAAAGGAGGGGATCAAGTCTAGGGGAAGAAGAACCTCTACACGCAGTCTCTCTGTAGCTTCCTCGGGCATACCAGGGCAGACGAAGGAGATTGGAGCTGAAGGAAGAAGATGGATAGTTTTATTAGCTTTACTCATTTCTTTATTTTGTAGACCTTTTTTGTCTATCTGTAAGAGGTTTTCTCCACCTCTGGAAGCACTTACAGGAAGGAGGGATTTTATAGTAAAGGTGTCTAGCGTCAGAGCTCCTGTGAGAGCTCATCCCGTGGAGTAAGAATTAGAATTTTGAACCATGTTAAATCTCTTGTCATCGTTTTGTGCTGCTCACTCTATAATCATCACCATCTTTTACTGTTGCGGCCAGAGAGGACCCCAGACCTTTTGGACATCTTCAACTTGAAAAGGTGGCAGAAAATCTGTTTATTGCATCAGTTGGTACCGTATGTGGGAAACTATTTTGCTGAACAAGACGTGAGGATGCATTTGCAAGAGATCCCTCCTCCGACAGCCTCTTTCGCCTAGGATAGCCCTATCACTCTATTACCATCCCAGTTGAGGGCCATGGTAGATACCGCAGTAGCTAAGGGTCTAGTGAAGGAAAGAAAAAGGACAGGATATCTCCATCCGCACTCTAGTGAACCTTCTCAGAGGGAATAACCATTTGAAGGACCTTCCCACGTCCCCCCGCTAGGTCCCCAAGAGACTTAAATATTGCAAGAAGAAATACTGACAGTGAGAATGTACCATTATCCTATCCTTGTAGCACTGGTAAGATGTGAAGACATCAGTTACATATTGCTGGAAAGGAGTCAGAAGGCGCTTTACCTATTGCTGTCCCTTCTTTGAAGAGTACTTTTAAACAACCACCTCCCATTTTTGATCCCAGTGAGGATGTACAATAAAAACTTTCGGAAGAGCACATAACTCAGTTCGAAGGTGTAGCTTCCCTCCATTGCTATTCTAATGCCCTTAAGTGCAGGGCTTTCCACATCACTTTGATTGCTTCTGCTCAGAGATGATTTAAATCTCTGCCCCCAGTTTCATTACATGTTTTGCTATTTTTAAAGAATTTTTTCTTCAATAGTTTTCTAGTTGTAAAACTTATAAGCATGATGCTTCTATCTTGCTTCATTTAAAACAAGAATCCTCAGAGTCTTTAAGGAGTTACATCCACCGCTTCACTGCCACTGCTCGGGAGATTCCCTCGGTTATGCTTGATATCTTGAGGGTAGATATCCCTCATGGGTTGAAAGAAAAACCCTTCCTTAGTTCCCTGTTAAGAAAGCCGACTGGAGTGATGCACGTGAACGCGACCTTAAATCTCGCATTGGAGATCGTCGAGGACTCAAAGCGTGCGCTCGCACTCAATGCCTACAAGTGCACGAGTGTCGTCAAGTAATAAAGATTTATCGATCCGACAAGGACTGAGATTCAAGTACTGATCTATTCGGTGGACGTTATTGTTTGGAAATCCATTCTAATGGTTGCGGTTCAAAGGGTTGTCGGCAGTCCTAACTCTAGTGCGGTGTCACATGGAGGAAGAGAAGGGATGCTACGAGTCTTTGGATGGATTCTAGGATTTTGGTTTCATTTGTGTGTCGTAAAACACGTTGTCAATTGGGTTTTGTCTAGGTTTCTAGCTAAGGTTTTGTGGAAAGGACATCATACACTCCTCCGATGAGCTTTCGCATCTATCGAAAACTACATCTGCCATACCAGGTCAACCCCTGGCTTTAGGATAGGATAGTAAGTACGAGGATGCCGAATCGATCCATGCGACGAGTTGAAAACGGGGCGTGTTTCCTACTCTATAGCATCCTTCTACCCACAATTACCGGCGATGAGGACAACCCCTGGGTTCCTCTTTAAATTATCCTAAATCTTTGATATAAGGGTTGTCACCCCTCGTATCGGCTAAGCACAGTGATTAGAAAATCAAAACAATAGCTATAGATCTAAACCAAACACCAATTGCAAATATAGATTCAAGAACGAAAAGATATTTGAACCAACATGTTCTAACTCAACCCAAACTACTCTCTAGTCCAAGAATAAGAGAATCTACTCCATGAATGCGAGAAAAGAATCACAAGGCATTATCGAATTCATATATACATGATAAAGTAAGGAAAGAATATAGAATACAATGTGTTGAGGCTCTTCTCCCTAGTGTTGAGGTGCAGAACTTGGATCTCGAATGACTTCCTTCCTCCCCATTGTGAGTTTCCGAAGCTTTTTAAGGCTTCAGAGTGTTGTCCCGACCGTTGTGTCTACCCCCTAGGATTTGGGCGTGGCTTTCTTTATATAGATATGAGGTCGGCTCTTCACGAAATCCGGAAAAAGACCTAATCACGCCAAAACGCTGGGCCGCCACACGACCGTGTGTTTCCACATAATCATGCAATGTGTGGCCCTGTGGTGGCATATTTTGAGCTTCGGACATGGCCGTGTGTAACCACACACCCTGGCCATGTACCCTACTGCATCCAGCTGCCAAATGCTCTTTTTCGCTCTGAAAGTGCGCCGTTTTCCCTATGAAATGTTATTCTGCACACAAAAGTACAAAGAGCAGATCTCCGAACTAGAAAACAAGAAATGCTTGCAAAACAAAGTAAAATATGCATGAAACTAACATAAAATGAAATGAGATGTGAGCGAAAACTACTCCTAAAACCTTATATGTTTTGCTTACATCAATTCCCCCAGACTTAGATCTTTGCTTGTCCTTAAGCAAATTTCAGTGCCATGAAATTTTAAAAAGGTATCGTTCCATACTTAGCATGTTAACTAGATTTATCAAGTGATATTTTCAATCAAATCAAAATAGATGTGTTCTAAAAATTCACTAAGTTAGCTCCTCGTGCACGTGCCAAGCGAATCTTCATAGGGGATACTCGTTCCATGGTAGTTAAGTTGTCATCCTATAGTTTTCATAAGGTCTCTGGCTCTTAGGCACTTACCTGCCCAAAGCGAGGGTCGTTACCTAGATCTAGCACAAAGTCTCAAAGGTGTGTTCAGTATTGAAAGAAATTGGTAGGTATTTCCCCAGTAACCTAACTCAGTCTCAAAAGGGCACCTAACCATTTCCACCCATGACAACTATTTTTTTATCCCTCATAATCTTTTTTTTTCAATTTTTTTTTCTTACTCTCTTTTTCTTTCTTTTTGGGATTTTGATTTTTCCAAATGGGCTTCCACAATTCGAGCATCTCCAGTAACTAAAATGCTAAATCTAGAGTCACCTATGGATTCCAAAGTACTAGACTACTGAGATGAATGAAAACTAGGTGTTGGATCGAGAAGCATCGCTAGAGGGGGGGTGAATAGCGAGCGTAAATATTTTTGTTCGTTCGTTCGATACATGAGTAAGCACAACAGAAAATAAAGCGACACATTTATTTTTACTTGGTTCACAACCCAGCGATTGCTACTCCAAGGACCTATCGGTCCTAGACCGCGTACAGAGGGAAAAGCACTATAACGTCTCCTTCTCGTTGAAGGTAGGAGACACCGATAACAAAACCAAAAGTACGAGGATGAGACAACAAGCCTACCTCACCTCGTTAAGAATAAAAATAAAGAATACAATATCAGAATATATTACTTGATGCTGTTGCCGACGAAGAAGATCGGAACTTGACGTCGCGTCGGCATTATGACGGTGTTGAAGCTTTGGCGTTGTAAGAGAACTTGAGAATAGACTTGATGATGCTTGGAGTTGGAATCCTCCCCTCCTTTTATAGATTTTGGCCTCTGAATTTGTCTCCTCAATTTTTGGAACAGATCATGAAGTTGTACAAATTTTATCGCGAAGTGGCTGCGTCAAACCTTATCTATTTTGACCTAGCACAAAGGCTGATTCGTCGCCATCAGTCGACTGATGCCTCCCATCAGTCGGCTGATGAGCATCAGTCGACTTCCCCAATGTCCAGTAGTCGACTGCCTGCCTGGACACTTCCCTGCAGTAAGAGGTTAGCTTAAAAAATGATAAATGCGATGGTTTCTAACCGTTATATCTCGACCTAGACCTTCCACAGGAAGTCTTAGTCGGATAGCCGCCTATAGTCGTCCCCGTAAAGAGGACACGACCTTACAATCTCTCACTCACATGAGCTTTCCTCGATACTTACCTTGTAGCTCTCGCTTCCGGCCTTCCACTCGATTCCTTCGGCTCCCTCCAAAGTCACTCGAGTGTCGCCCGACCACCGCGGCTTCCCCCGGGTGTCGCTAGCCTTCAGCTCCAGCTTTAGTACTTTTCTACACACTCGATTTAGCCCGTGAGATAACGATGTAAACTTAACTTTGTGTCTTTACCATAATCAAAACACAGGTTCAATTATCTAGTGCCCCTGCACCAACACTAGGTACGTACTGATTTTCCCTTTCAGAATGTTCATCATGTGTAGGTGTAAAATTAAAAGCTAACTAGTCTAAGTCTAGAATATTCAATAGAGCAAATAAAATAAAATACTACGAGATAAATGAAGTTAAGCTACCCATGGAAACAACTCATGAACAAACTTTAGAAATACTACTGGGGCAGCTTTATAGATAGCAAAAATTAAATGCTGAAAGAAACTAAACAACTTATGCATGAACAAATGAATGCTAACCATAATACAAATATCAGGATAGAAACTAATGCTATAAACAAAATAAATCAAAACTTGGGCCCCCAAGACTTAAGTGAAGCATACCTCTAGTATGGTGGACGAGGTGGAAAGTCCAATAGCCTCTGCATCTCGGGATCCTAGGAGAATTTGGTGTTGAGCCACTGATGCCACATGTACATGGGTCGATCCGAGAGCTGGTGGATGCAGCGACTTCTCGGTACTCCTCCTCCCTAGCCCACTATGCCTACAAGGCACGCATGTGATGCCGCATCTCTTGACGGTGGGTGGCCTCCTCTTGGTGACGGGCATCCTCTTCCTGGAAGTAGATACAGGCCTCATCGTAGAACTCCTCGGCCCACTTGAAGTGCTCCTGGAAGCTCTGAAACTCTGTCTACGTGTAGGCACTCTACTCCTCCCATCGCTGCCTCTACGTCTGCTGCTTGGTATATATGTTGTCAAGGCATGAACGGAACTCCAAAAAATCATAGGGAGATGTACCTTCATCCTGCTCAAAAGTAGAAAAAAGTGGTGGTGCAGGTGCAGGCTCATGTCAATGTGGATTAGGTGGGCTCAAAATGATCTTTGCTTCTTCCTAGCAGGTTTTCCCTAATCCTAAGCTATTTGCAAAGAACATAAGTGACAATAATCAAAGTCTAAATTATACACATGAATGCAAAAATATTAAAAACATGTAAAATTAAACTTGGGTTGCCTCCCAAGAAGCACTTTGTTTTAGGTCTTTTAGCTTGACCACACTCCATTATTTTAAATTGGCTCTGGAGGTTCTGTAAACCTCCATTCATCTATCTCGGTGCTGATATCCGGTGGGCTCGGCTTTACCCTGCTAAAAGTCTAGCCGTATAAGAAGGGAGCTCTACACTCTGACAGATTGAAGAGGATGATCTCCCCGTTTACCGTCAAGGAGATCTTTTGTGCCTTTACATCTATGCATGCTCCCGTAGTCGCTAGAAAGGGTTTTCCCAAGATGATGAAATTCTGGGGATTTGCTCCTGTGTCGAGTATAATAAAATCTATATGTATAACGAAGTTCTCAATGACCACAGACATATGTGCTAGCATGCCGACGGGTTCCTTGACTGAGTCGTCCCCCATATGAATACCAAGGTTCACTGGTTGGATCCCATTCAGTCCCATCATCAGATAGAGTGCATAGGGCATCACGCTGACTGATGTCCCTAAATCGTACAGTGGTTCATCGAAGCTCTCCCCATAAATCGAGCAGGGTATAATAAATTCACCAGGGTCCTCAAGCTGTGGTGGAATCTTATCTTCAATTTTAGCTTGGTCGGGTAGGGTGGAAATCATGGTCGCACACCCCTTAGGGAATATGTTTCTCTGTGCTACTCTCTCGTTGCACACTCCCTCTTCCTTGACTTAACTCAGCTCGGGTAATGACAGAGAACTATCCATAGGTTGCAACACGGTTTGGGCTATATGGGCCACTTGTGTTTCCAACATCCTCATGTGACTTTCAAGATGGTCAAAAGTGGCCTTTAAATCCTTAAGTGACTCTTCTATCTTCTGATGTTGGCGTCAGAATTCTTCATTGGCCTTTGTTTGAGTAGCAATGAAGTCTTCCATCATCAATTCTAGCCTAGACTTCTGTGGTTGTTGTTTCCCATACCCTCCTGATGCTTGGAAGTTCCCCGAGTTATTCTGATAGGAAAAATTCGAGTGATTCATCCATTCGGGATTGTAAGTACCAGAGTATGGGTTGTTAGGCTTTTGATTATAATCTCCAACCGCATCGACATGCTCAAGCTGCTCTTCTAAGCCACCTTGCCCTCTATAGTAGTCCTCCCGACACACTGCTGCTCCTTCTCCAAAGTCAATGGTTGTACATACATATACAAGATTTAAAGAGTCGAACCATCTTCTAAGCGCGTCCATCCTCGCTGCTAGGTGGTCCATGGAGTTGACAGCATATCGTCCCACTGCAGGAGTTGGGTGACTACGTTCAGAAGCCCATTGATGGTTGTTCTGGGCCACCTCTTCTATCAGCTCATCTGCTTCCTCGTTAGTCTTGTTCATTAGCGCTCCTCCTGCAACAGAATCAAGGGACATCTTTTGTGGCGTACATGATCCCATTATAGAAGATGTGGATCACCAGCCACCTTTCAAGTCCATGGCGGGGGCATTGGTAGAGTAGCCCCTTATAGCGATCCCAGGCTTCAAATAGGCACTACCCTTCTTTCTGACGAAAGCTCTTGATTAGATGGCGCATGTGAGGATTCTTTCTTGGCGGGAAGTACTTGTTCAAAAATTGCTGCTCACATTGCTCCCATGTAGTAATGCTTCCCGATGGTAGGGAGTGAAGCCAAGCCTTAGTATTATCCCACAATGAGAAAGGGAATAGGCTCAGGCAGATCGTGTCGACAGGGACTCCATTGATCTTTCATTGTCGAACTGATTTCAAAAAATGTCTCCAGGTGCCGGTTCGGGTCTTCAGTCGCAGCTCCCCCGAATTGACTCTGCTAGACCATGTGTATGAGTGTCGATTTTAACTCAAAGTTGTTTGCCAAAATGGATGGTCCAGCTATACTCGACATAAATCCTCTAGCACTAGGGGCTGTGTACTCCTGCAAAGGTCGACTACCAACATTTACCACGTATGCAGCTTGGTCCTCCATCCTCTTCTGTTCAGCTCTCCGGCAATGGTAGGTTCGTTCGATTTCTAGATCGATCGGAATCAGGCCTTTCGATCCTAGGTGTCTAAGCATACGAAGAATCGAGCCACAAAATTAGGAGTATTGCCTAATGCTCAGAAACAAGAAATAAACTAATCTAGCTAACTAAATCAAATGAAGAAGAGCTAAAAAGAAAATGAAGAACTACTGCTAAAATAAAAACTAATTCTAGATATAGAAAATCTAAAACTGAAGTAAATACAAAAAAATAAATAAAATTAAAAAAATAAAAACAAAGCAAGTAAATAAATCTAACCTAAGTCCGATCCAATTATCCACTTCTTGATTCGATATTGAATCAATCAGTCCCCGACAACGGTGTTAAAAACTTGATGCACACCAACGCGCCCTCAAATCTCGCGACGAAGACCGTCGAGGACTCAAAGCACGCACTCACGCTCAACGCCTGCAAGTGTACGGGTGTCATCAAGTAATAAAGATTTATGGATCCCACATGGACTAAGATTCAAGTACTGATCTATTCAGTGGACATTATTGTTCAAAAATCGATTCTAATGGTTGCAGTTCAGAGGGTTGTCAGCAGTCCAAATTCTAGTATGGTGTCACACTAAGGAAGAGAAGGGAAGCTATGAGTCTTTGGATGGATTATAGGATTTTGATTTCGTTTGTGTGTCATAGAACACGTCAATTGGGTTTTGTCTAGGTTTCTAGCTATGGTTTTGTGGAAAGGACATCATACACTTCCCCGATGAGCCTTCGCATCCATCGGAAGCTACCTCTGCCATACCAGGTCAACCCCTAGCTTTAGGACGGGATAGTCGGTGATGTGAGCAAAACATATAGTATTTTAGGAGTAGTTTTTGCTCACATCTTGTTACATTTCATGTTAGTTTCATGCATATATTACTCTATTTTGCATGCATTTCCAATTTTCTGGTTCGGAGGTCTGCTCGTTGTACTTTTGTGTGTAGGTTAGCATTTCAGGTTAAAAAGATGCGCTTTCGAAGCAAAAGAAGGACATTTCGTAGCTAGACGCAGAGTGGGACACGGCCAGGGCATGTGGATTCACACAGTCGTGCCCGATGGACAAGATCAGTACCCCAAAGCCGCACACGGCCTGGCTATGTGGAAACAAACAGTCGTGTGGCGGCTCGCCAGATTTGCACGACTGGGATTTTTTCTGGATTTTGCAGCGGTGCGAGGCGATGTCTATATAAGGATAGCCTCACCCAAACCCTAGGGGGGAGGCACGACGGCTAGGATGGCACGCCGAAGCTCTAAAAAGCTTCGATAACTCGCAACGGGGAGGAGGAACACTGCCGGAGGTCCACGCCATGCACTTCAATGCCGGAGAGAAGACCACGAAAGCATTGTAATTCTTTGTTCCTGCTTTTTATTCCTTATGTATTCGAACATACACATGCTTTGTGATTCTTCCTTCGTATACATGGAGTAGTACTTTCGATTCTAGGATTAGGGAGTAGCTTGTGTACACATACAATGTTGGTTCATGTTAAATTCTTCCTATGAGTTTGATTTGAAAATTGGTAGTTGTTTTTACTATATCTATGCGTGTTCGGTTTTCTATCTTCTGTGCTTAGATAATACGAAGGGTGACAACCCTCATATCTAAGATTTAGGGGATTTTATATAAGGAACCTAGGGGTAAACCTGATCTCCTGTAACTATGGGTAGAAGGGGGCGGTGGAATCAGAAATGGTTCACCATAGGGATTGATTTGGCATCCTCGTACTGCCTATCCCATCCTTTTAGGCAGGGATAGCTCCCGGTAGATGCGATGGCTCTGCGGGAGAGTCTATGATGTCTCATCCACAAAACCATAGCTAAACGTCTAGACAACGCCAATTGAAAACATTGTTTTGTTATGCACAAGCGAAGCCGAAGTCCTAGAATCACCTTTGAAGACCTCGGTACACTCCTTTTCTCCTCTATGTGGCACCGTATAGAGTTAAGTCCACCGACAACCCTCACCAATAAAAATCTCTTAGAGTTACGCCCGAACAATTACAACCACTGAATATATTGGTATTCGAATCCTAGTCCCTGTGGGATCGATAATCTTTATTACTTGATAACATCCATGCACTTGCGGGCATTGAGCGCGAGCGCACGCTTTGAGTCCTCGACAGTCTTCGTCGTGAGATTTGAGGTTGCGTTCATGAGCATCAAGTTTTTGGTGTCATTGTCGGGGACTGAGCATTTCGATATCAAATCGAACGGTGGTAAATTGGATCGAACTTAGGATTAGATTTATTTTCTTGCTTTATTTTCTTTCTAGTTTACTTTATTTTAGTCTTATATCTTTCATATTTAGCTTTAGTTTTTAATTTTCTGTTATTTTTATTTTAGCAGTAGTTTCCTATTTACTTATTGCATCTTAGATTTTGATTTGCTAGATTGTTTTATTTTCTGCTCTTAGAATTAGATTAGCACTCCTAACTTTGTGGCTTGGTTCGTCGTATTCTTAGACATTTAGGATTGGAAGGTCTAATTCCGATCGACTTAGAAATTGAGCGATCCTTTCATCGTCGGAGAGTGGAGCAGCGAAGGATGGAGGATCGAGCTACATCTGAGGTGAACGTAGGTAGCCGACCTCTGTAGGACTACGCAACTCCTAGCACTAGAGGATTCAGGCCGAGTATAGATGGACCATCTATTTCGGCAAATAACTTTGAGCTGAAGCCGACACTTATACATATGGTCCAGTAGAGTCAATTCGGGGGAGCTGCGACTGAAGACCCGAACCGGCACCTTAAAGAATATCTTGAAATCTGCTCGACGATGAAAATGAACAGAGTCCCTTCTGACGCGATCTGCCTGAGCCTGTTCCCGTTTTCACTGTGGGATAAGGCTAAGGCATGGCTTCACTCCCTACCTTCTGGTAGCATCACTACATGGGAGCAATGTGAGCAGCAGTTTTTGAATAAATACTTCCCACCAAGACTGCTCACATGCGTCATCTCATCACGAGCTTTTGCTAGAAGGAGGGTGTTGGTGCAGTGGGCACCAAAGTCGAACCGGTATTTTGATTATGGCAAAAGGCTCAATAGTTAAGGGTATATTTGTTATCTTACGAGCTCAATTAAGTGTGCAGAAATGCTAAAGTTGAGCGGAAGGTCTGCGACACCCGGTGGGAACCGAGGTGGTCGGGCAACGCCAGAGGGACTTCGGAGGAAGCCGAGGTACTCGGGTGAAGACCGGAAGCGAGGCTACAAGGTAAGCTCGTGTGAAAGCGAAGCAAGGTCGTTAAGCGTAGATCCGACCCAATACCTCCAATGGAAGGTCTAGGTCAAGATCAGATGGTTAGAACCATCGTACTTTATATTTTAAGCTAACTTGTACTGCAGTCCAAAACCCTTTGACTACAGTCAACTGCTAGTCAAGTTCCAGCCTCGAGAAGAGCTCGAATTTCAAGGGGGTGAATTTGGACTTGACTCGTGTTTTGGTACAAAGGGTGATGTGGCATCAAGGTGGACATCAAACCCTCACCAAGCGTCCTTTTGGTGGACGCCCAAAATAAGGTGAGTTGGCACAAGATGGTTGGCTCCCATGATGTGGCACAAGTTGAATGGCTCCAACAAGTTGGCGCCCAAGGAGGTTGGAGGTGGCACAAGGTGGTTGGATGAAACACCTCATCCTCAAGTTGGCGCCCAAGGAGGTTGGAGGTGGCACAAGGTGGTTGGATGAAACACCTCATCCTTGAGTTGGCGCACAAGGAGGTTGGAGGTGGTACAAGGTGGTTGGATGAAACACCTCATCCTTGAGTTGGCGCAAAGGATGTGGATGAACAAGTCTTGGGGGATAAGAACCTCACCTTGGACACTACCTATGTCTAAATTCATAGATCAATATCCATAAATAGACATGTTCAAGCCAAGCAAATAACAAGAATTCAAGAGCTCTCAACACGCCGTCAGTAACGCCGCTACTACTACTCACATTTGCTCTGACGAAGTGCGCGAAGCTACATCTTCTACTTATAAGAGTTGTCGGTATATTTATTTAAGTTCTACTTCTTTAAATTGTCTTTGTGCTTTAATCGTAACAAGGAAAGTGTCCTTTGCCTTGATTTCTTTTATGTCGTTGCTCCTACCTCCAACGAGGAGGAGTGGTTTTAGTGAATTGCCCTCCGTCGTGATCAAGGATCACTAGGGCCGTGGATTAGCAATCGAAAGATTGTGAACCACGTAAAAATATCTTGTCTACTTTATATTTCCTGTGCACTCTCTACTTGCTTTTACTTATTGCAAAAGTTTTTAACGACATCGTATCGCTATTCACCCCCTCTAGCGACACTTTCGATCCAACAATTGGTATCGAGTCGGGCGCTAAGATTCGTGAAACCACCAATCTAGCTTTGTTTTTCTTTTTTTACAGATTTTTATTTATTTATTTCTGTTTTTCGTATAATTATTTCACTTGCTTATCTTCTCCTACATATAGAATTGCATTAGAGGCTTTAGGATCCGGATAAGGTTGTCCTTCGGGTTAGATCCGAGTAAGGTTGTCCTCGGAACTTCAACGACATTCGCATTTGATTGTTTATTTCTTTTGCAAGTTACATTTTATATATCTTTTTACTTCCCTACTAATCCAAGGCGAAAGTCTTGGAATATTCTTTCGTGTGTGTTTTGCAAGATTCTTTTCGTTCTTCTTCTTGTTTTTAAATGGCCCATCTCGAAGGGTTTAGCACCGCCCGACCCCCATTTTACAACGGTAATGACTTTCGTTATTGGAAGGGTCGGATGGAATGCTTTCTTAAAACCCAAATCGAGATGTGGATCGTAATCCAAACCGGTTTCACACTTCCTATTAATGAAGATGGTGAATCTTTGGGTTACGATCAATGGTCAAATTCCATGAAAAACAAGTAGAAGCCGATGCCAAGGCAACTCAAATCTTGCAATGTGGGTTGTCCAAGGAAGAGCTCAACCGTCGGCCCTTCATTAGTGCAAAGGACTTATGGACCAAGCTAGTGGAACTACACGAAGGCACCGACGACACGAAGGTATGTAAAAGAGATTTACTTTTAAATAAATTGTATAACTTGAAAATGCAGGAAAACGAGACCGCAACTCAACTATATGCTCGTATCCAAGACATCGTCAACCAACTCCATGCCATCGGACAAAAGGTCGAGAATCGCGACCTTATCGTATTCTCTTAACTCGTTTCCTAGGACCACCTTGTGGGCATCCATGGTCGATGCCTACAAGGTCTCCAAGGACCTTTCTAAAATTAGGTTAGGCAATTGTTTGAACTTGAATTACATGAGCAAACTAACGTGGTCGGCCGAGAAGAGTATTATGCGTTAGTTGCAGTTCCAAGAAGAAGAAGCCCGCAAGCAAGCCACCCCGAAGGAAGAAGAGCGAGTCCGAATCGGAAGTAGACTCGAAATAGAATCCGAACTAGTCAATCTAGTTGGAAGATGATCAAGAGACGAAACGACCAACAACTCAAGGTAAGCCTAAACCTAATTCAAATACTTCTAATTTTAGATGCTATGAGTGCAGCGGTTCGGTCACATCAAGTCCGAGTGCCCAAAGCTAAAGAATAACGCATCAAAGACCAAGAAAGCGCTAAACGCTACTTGGGAGGAGTTGTCGGAGGAAGAAGGCGATATCCAAGCTCTAATGGCCAAGCCGACCGAGCACGACTCCGAAACCGAAGAAGAGTCCGAGTCCGAATCCGATGATGAGCTTCCATTCAAGACAAGCCACGGATCCGTATCCGGTTCAAAAGAATCATTAAGGGTAAGTCGGTCGTTACTTAATACTTTGTATGGTGCAATTAAATTTTTAAATAAGAAACTAGCTAAGTCCGAGTCCAAGGTCGAGACCCTAATTGAGGAGGTTAACCTTCTCAAACATGAGGTCTCCCTAACCTCTTCGACTACTCGTATTCAAGAGGAGGACTCAACTCAAGTTGAAAAGCTTGAAGTTGAGAACTCGCTTTTGAAAACACAAGTCGAAGACCTTAGGAACACGTTGGAAAGGTTCACTTTGGGATCCAAGGGACTTGACCTCTTACTTGGATCACAAAGGGCCGTGTACAACAAGGCCGGACTGGTTTAACTCAAATACAACCAATAAGTCATATATGTCTATAGTAAACCAACATAAGAAAAATGTCCAAGCATGGGTCCCTAAGACCACTTTGATTTCAACTTTAGGATCTAACATGTATTGGGTTCCCAAGGACCAAATTCACTATGTTAATAGACCCACTCGATTCAATGGTCCAGGGGGAGCCAATACAAAATGTATTTTTGTTAAGTCTTAGAAATTGCATGCTTAGTTTTTCCTTTATTTTTAGAATGGTTAGATAGGACTCATAACCAACTAAAATCCTGCGAAAAGATTGAGCCTCGGGGAGCCTCTTTTCAAAAATAAACCAACTAAAATCCTACGAAAAGATTGAGCCTCGGGGAGCCTCTTTTCAAAAATAACTAGTTAGACCAAGACGTAGTCTCAAGTAAGTCGAGTTATCAATTTCTTGAAATTAGCTTTGTCTAAGGAAGTGGTCGTTGTTCCGATCAAAGAAGGCCTCTGTGCCTCGCCACGACCTAGAAGCTAATCTCTTGAAAAGATTACTTGATGAGCTTAGACTAAATCCGAATCTAACCTAATGTTGGTTAAAATTAATCAAGTAAAATTGAAAGTCATCTCACAGTAACACATAGGAATAACATGTTTTGATCATGTAGATATTGGTGAGATGATTTAGGTTTAAAAACTTACAAACAACCCTTTAGTAATTCCATTGATCCTACACTCTTAGAGTCGAAGAAACCATTAATATAGTTTTCGACGAAGGACACGAACCCGTTCAATCCTTAACAAAACCAACTAGCAAATCAACTTATAGCGAACCCGACTCTGATCTTGAACTTGAATCTCGTCCTAACCCAAGTCATCCTATCGACCAAGTGATAGATGACTCTAACCCAAGTCAAACTAGAACTCACCCAAGTCATCCTATCGACCAAGTGATAGATGACCCTAACCCGAGTCACACTAAGACTCAAACAAATCATCCTATCAATCAAGTTATAGGTGATCCAAATTTAGGGGTTCGAACTAGAGCTTCATATCGAAACCTTAGTCAAATCTCGTTAATTTCCAAAATCGAACCCAAAACTATTGAACAAGCACTTCTTGATCCCGACTGGATTATTGCTATGCAAGAAGAGCTAGCTCAATTCACTAGAAATGAAGTCTGGGAATTAGTACCACCACCTAAAGAAAAATCAATTATTGGAACAAGGTGGGTATTTCGAAATAAACTTGATGATAAAGGTGAAGTAGTTAGAAATAAAGCTAGGTTAGTCGCAAAAGGGTTTAGTCAAGTCGAAGGTTTAGATTACAATGAGACCTACGCCCGTGTGAGACTAGAGTCCATCCGAATGTTGTTAGCATATGCTGCACATCGAGGTTTTAAATTGTTTCAAATGGATGTCAAGTCAGCATTTTTGAATGGATACATTAAGGAAGAAGTTTACGTCAGTCAACCTCCCGGATTCGAAAATCTAGATAAACCTGACCATGTCCTTAGACTTAAGAAAGCCCTATATGGACTCAAACAAGCCCCAAGAGCTTGGTACGAAAGGCTTTCGATCTATCTTAAGTCCAAAGGATTCAACCAAGGTTTAGTCGACCCAACCTTATTCGTTAAAACCGTAGGAAAAGAAATCTTTATAGCCCAAATCGATTTGGAATGCAAGATGCTAAAATAATCAATACACCTATAGCAACTAATGTTAATATAAACGAAGATGTAGAAGGAAAACCCGTTGACCTAAAATACTATAGGAGCGCAATAGGAAGTCTCCTATACTTAACCGCGAGCCGACCCGACATTTTATTCGCGGTAAGTATGTGCGCAAGGTTACAAACCTGTGCCAAGGAGTCTCACCTAACCCTAGTCAAGCGTATCCTTAGATATCTAAAGGGCACGCTAAACGTAGGTATTTGGTACCCTAGATCTACCGAGTTTAATCTAATCGGCTACTCCGACTCCGACTATGCCGGTAGTAAACTCGATAGAAAGAGCACGAGTGGTTGTTGTCAAATCCTCGGCTCGAGTCTAGTGAGTTGGTGCAGTAGGAAGCAGCATTGCGTTGCCTTATCTACCACCGAAGCCGAATACGTTGCGATGGGTGAGTGTGTCTCTCAGCTCCTGTGGATGAAGCACACTCTCCAAGACTTTAGCTTAATCTTTAACAACATTAAAAGTTAGGTATGTGCGTAATAGAGTAGGATTTAAATTTTTCTATATATGTACTCTATTTTTGCTTCTTTTTATGAAATTAGCCTAAGTCTTACCTTAGAAATCATATTGGGAACTTGCTTGGACTTACAAACCCTAAAATATATTTACAAACTTTTTGAGTTAAGGCAAAAGGGGGAGAAAGTCACAAAAGTAAGGAAGAAAGTAAACAAAATTATTACCTTTTATATTAAGTAATTCCGTTTACTTAAGCAACTATTAAGGGGGAGTAAAAATTATTTTTCAAGAACTCACCTTCGGTCAAGGGGGAGGTTACCTCAAAGGGGAGAACTTGAAACAATAATATTTCTCACTCATGCTTAATCTTTATGCTAGCTCACTCATGCTTAATCTTTATGCTAGCTCATTCATACTTAATCATTATGCTAGCTCATTCATATTTAATCATTATCCTAGCTCATTCATATTTAATCTTTATGCTAGCTCATTCATATTTAATCTTTATGCTAGCTCATTCATGCTTAATCATTATGCTAGCTCATTCATATTTAATCTTTATGCTAGCTCATTCATGCTTAATCATTATGCTAGCTTACTGTTATGCTTAATTTTTCCTTAACTTTTGTGTCGGTTTGCCATGAATCAAAAAGGGGGAGATTGTTGGTGCAGTGGGCACCAAAGTCGAACCGGTATTTTGATTATGGCAAAAGGCTCAATAGTTAAGGGTATATTTGTTATCTTACGAGCTCAATTAAGTGTGAAGAAATGCTAAAGTTGAGCGGAAGGTCTGCGACACCCGGTGGGAACCGAGGTGGTCGGGCAACGCCAGAGGACTTCGAGGAAGCCGAGGTACTCGGGTGAAGACCGGAGCGAGGCTACAAGGTAAGCTCGTGTGAAAGCGAAGCAAGGTCGTTAGCGTAGATCCGACCCAATACCTCCAATGGAAGGTCTAGGTCGAGATCGGATGGTTAGAACCATCGTACTTTATATTTTAAGCTAACTCTGCGTCCAAAACCCTTTGACTACTGATCAGTTGCTAGTCAAGTTCGACCTCGAGAAGAGCTCGAATTTCAAGGGGTGAATTTGGACTTGACTCGTGTTTTGGTACAAAGGGTGATGTGGCATCAAGGTGGACATCCAAACCATCACCAAGCTTCCTTGTGGTGGCGCCCAAAATAAGGTGAGTTGGCACAAGATGGTTGGCTCCCATGATGTGGCACAAGTTGAATGGCTCCAACAAGTTGGCGCCCAAGGAGGTTGGAGGTGGCACAAGGTGGTTGGATGAAACACCTCATCCTCAAGTTGGCGCCCAAGGAGGTTGGAGGTGGCACAAGGTGGTTGGATGAAACACCTCATCCTTGAGTTGGCGCACAAGGAGGTTGGAGGTGGCACAAGGTGGTTGGATGAAACACCTCATCCTTGAGTTGGCGCAAAGGATGTGGATGAACAAGTCTTGGGGGATAAGAACCTCACCTTGGACACTACCTATGTCTAAATTCATAGATCAATATCCATAAATAGACATGTTCAAGCCAAGCAAATAACAAGAATTCAAGAGCTCTCAACACGCCCAGTAAATAGCCGCTACTACTACTCACATTTGCTACGACGAAGTGCCGTCGACAACGAAAGCTACATCTTCTACTTATAAGAGTTGTCGGTATATTTATTTAAGTTCTACTTCTTTAAATTGTCTTTGTGCTTTAATCGTAACAAGGAAAGGGGGAGTGTCCCTTTGCCTTGATTTCTTTTTGTAATCGTTGCTCCTACCTCCAACGAGGAGGAGTGGTTTTAGTGAATTACCCTCCGTACGTGATCAAGGATCACTAGGGCCGTGGATTAGCAATCGAAAGATTGTGAACCACGTAAAAATATCTTGTCTACTTTATATTTCCGCTGTGCACTCTCTACTTGCTTTTTACTTATTGCAAAAGTTTTTTAACGACATCGTATCGCTATTCACCCCCCCCCCCTCTAGCGACACTTTCGATCCAACAGAGGGGAGTCCTTATTCGAGGCTTGGGATCGCTACAAGGGGCTACTCTACCAATGTCCCCACCACGGACTGGAGAGGTGACTAGTGATCCACATATTCTACAATGGGATTGCGTACGCCACGAAGATGTCCCTAGATTCCATTACCGGAGGAGCACTGATGAACAAGACCATAGAGGAGGCAGAGGAGCTTATCGAAGAGGTGGCCTAGAACCACCATTAATGGGCTTCCGAACGTGGTTAACCCATGCCTGCAGTAGGATGATACACTGTCAACTCCATGGACCACCTTGCAGCAAGGATGGACGTGCTCAGTAGACGGTTTGAATCTTTGAATCCTTCATCTGCCTGCGCAGCAATTGATTTTGGAGAGGGAGCGGAAGAGTATCATGAGGACCACTATGGAGGGCAGGGAACCTCAAACGAGCAGATTGAGCACTGTGACGCGGTTGGGGACTATGACCAAAGGCCCCACAACCCATACTCTAATACCTACAATCCCGGATGGAGGAATCACCCAAATTTCTCCTATAAGAATAACTCGAGAAACTCCCAACCATCAGGGAGGTATGGGCAGCAGCAGGGCAATGGGCGGCGACCATTGAAGTCCAGATTGGAACTGATGATAGAGGATTTCATCACTACCCAAACTAAGGCCAATGAGGAATTTCGTCGCCAACATTAGAAGTCTGAATAGTCACTCAAAGACTTGAAGGCCACCGTTGATTTCCTTGCAAGTCATACCAGGATGTTGGAGACGCAAGTGGCCAAGATAACCCAATCCGTGTCGCAACCTATGAAGAGCTCTCCAATGAGTCAAGGAAAAGAGGAAGGAGTGGGGCAAAGTAGCTAATTCGCCAAGAGGTGTGCAGCCATGATTACCACCCTACCTGACCAAGCTGGTTTGGAGAGAAGATTCCATTACAGCTTGAGGACCCAAGTGAATTTGTTATCTCCTGCTCAATTTATGGGGAGAGCTTCGACGAAACACTATGTGACTTGGGGTCATCAGTTAGTGTGATGCCCTACGCATACTATCTGAAGATGGGACTGAGCGGGCTCCAACCAACGAATCTTGGTATTCGTATAGGGGATGATTCAGTCAAGGAGCCCGTTGGCCTGCTACCACACGTGCCTGTGATGATTGAGGATTTCGTGATATCAACGGACTTCATCATACTAGACACAGGACCAAATCCCCAGAATCCCATCATTCTGGGATGGCCTTTTCTAGCGACTGCAGGGGCATGCATAGACGTGAAGGCACACCAGATCTCCCTGGAGGTAGATGGGGAGATCATCCTTTTTAGCCTTTCGAAGCACAGAGATTCCTACCTCGATGACTTCACATTTAGCAGAATGAAGCGGGAACCTCCAGATGAAGCTCCCGAGATGGATGAATGGAGGTTCACTGAACATCCAGAGCCAAGTTGATAGTGGAGTGTGGTCGAGCTAAACGACCTTAAACAAAGCGCTTCTTGGGAGGCAACCCAAGTTTAGTTTTAGATTTCCCTTTTTGATTGCATTGCATGCATTTGTTTGATTTTAGTTTTGATTTCCATCCCATTTAGAGTTAGGACTAGAAAAAAACTTTGCTAGGCAAAAATGAGATCCATATTAGCCTACACGGCGAAGTGTATGAGAAAATTCAGACCGTGGTGCATAAGGGGCAAAAAATGGGCACACATGGCCTGGTCATGTGTTTTCCCATGGTCATGCCCCACCGACCCGAGGTGCACACGACCTGGCCATGTGTTTTCACACGGTAGTGGCGCACGAGGTTAAAAGGGCTGAGCCGTGTGTTTTCACCCCATTTGCGCCTTGTGCTTCGAAAGCTCTTGCCCTAGTCGTGTGATTTTGTCTTCCCCACCATCTAGAAGCACTTTGAACCTCTTAGAAAGCCAAAAGGAGCAAGGATGAGGAGTACCAAGCATGTAGCACCTCGATTCGGTGCCTCATAGCACGAACAAGGAGAGTCGACACCCCTCAAGCTCCGGAGGAAGGTAAGCCCTACCCACTCTTCTTTTTCACAATAATGAACAGAGAGATGGACATAATATGCTCTCTACTCATAAACTCACTGCTACTAGGTACTTAGATAAAGATTTGCTAGAGTCTTTAAGGTTGTTGGGTGATATTCAAGTCCTATTTGCAAAACTGGGGTGGGAAGAGATAATGGGAATAAGACACCTAACCTACCTTAGGATAGTTCTAGAATTTTTGAGTTCATTAGCGGTGGAAATTTTAACGGGTAGAGAGAGCGAGGGGGGTAGGATAACTTTTAGGCTTTTTAACATTGAGCATGAGTGGACCCTTCACCAATGAAACTCATTCTTTGGCTTGCCGAGTGGGGGAGAGAGAAGAACCCCTATTGGGTTCAACTCTCGGGAATGTTGGACCGAGTTGATGGGGGAGCACGCTTATGACCCATCTAGGACCAAAGCGTCACGCCTCCAAAACCTCATCTTTCGATACCTCCACCGCATCATGGCTAGTACTATATTTGGTCGTGGGGAGAGTGACGGTGTAGTTAGAGCTAGCGAGCTGCTTTGCCTATGGGATATGCTACAAGAAAGGAGTAGCATCGATGTAGGGTCCCACTTCATCAGACACTTAGTGAAGATGGGCAAAGCAGCACGAGGAGAGATTAATGTGGGAGGCCTACTTACCCACATTTGCCATAGGATGGGGTACGATTACACAATATTAGAGAGTATATAGGGGAGCCCTAGGATCGACCTAGGAGTGTGCATGGCCATGAAAATTATTGTGAGAGAAGGAGATTCCTTATGCTTTGTAAGGAAAAATCTGATGGCCCTTAGACTCTCCAACCCGGATCGTACCACCATCACTATACGCGCCAACTGGCACTTGGACCTGATAGTGTAGTCCCCTCCACATGAGGCACCATCCACATCAGTGCTCATCTCTCTGCCTTTATATCACTCTCCCTCCAGTCCACATGTGCATAGGAGCCCACCTAGTCCACTCCAACATGACCCTGCACCTGCAACAACACCTTTTTCTACTTTTGAGCAGGATGCAAGTATGTCGGCCTATGATTTCTCAGAGTTCTGATCGTGCCTCGATGATATTTACACTGAGCAGTAGACGCAGAGGCAGCGATGGGAGGAGCAGAGCGCCTACCAGCAGGCGGAGTTCCAGGGATTCTGGGAGCACTTCCAGTGGGCTGAGGAGTTCTACGATGAGGCCCGCATATACTTCCAAGAGGAGGCTGTTCATCGCCAAGATGAAGTCGCCTATCGCAGGGAGATGCAACAACACATGCACGCCCAACAGGCGCAGTGGGCTCGGGAGGAGGAGCACCGAGCAGTCGCTGCATCCACCAGCTCCCAGATCGACCACATGTACATGTGGCATCATCGGCTCAGCAGCAGATTCTCCCAGGATCCAGAGATGCCAAGGCTCCTAGACTTTCCACCTCGTCCACCCCTATTAGAGGTATATTTTCATTTAAGTCTTGTGGGGGGGGGGGGGGGGGGGGGGCCCCCAAGTTTATTTTGTTTTGTTTCCTAGTAGTTTTCTCTTTTCTGGTATTTTCATTCACTTATTCATGCATGGGTTGTTGAGTTTCTTTCAGTACTTAATTTTTGTTATCTGTAAAGCTACCTCAGTAGTATTTTTCAAAGTTGCTTGCATGAGTTGTTCCCATAGGTAGATTAACGTCATTTATCTCGTGGTATTTTATTTTATTCGCTCTATTGAATGTTCTAGACTTACACTGGTTAGCTTTATATTTACACTTATACATGTCGAACGTTCTAAAAGGGAGAATCTAGTACATAACGAGTTATGATTCATCTCAGTAGTCTAGTACTTTGGAATCCATAGGTGACTCTAGGTTTAGAATTTTAGTTACTGGAGATGCTCAGATTGTGTAAGCCCATTCAAAAAAATCAAAATCCCATTGAGCCAAAAAATAAAAGAAAAGAGAAATAAAAGAGAGAGAGAGAGAGAGAGAGAAAGAGAAATGAAAAAAAAAACAAAGAGAAGAGAAAAAAAGGGAGAGAAGATTATGAGGGATAAAAAATAGTTGTCGTGGGTGGAAATGACCAGGTGCCCCTTTGAGACCGAGTTAAGTTACTAGGGAAACACCTACCAATTTCTCTCAAAACTGAGTATGCCTTTGAGACATTATGCTAGATCTAGGGAACGACCCTCGCTTTGGGCAGGTAAGTGCCTAAGAGCCGAAAACCTTAGGAAAGCTATGGGATGACGATTTAATTCACCATGGAACGGGTAGCCCCTAAGAGTGATTGACCTAGCACGAGCACGAGGAGTTAACTTAATGAATTTCTAGAACACATTTATTTTGCTTTGATTGCAAATACCACTTGATAAATTTAGTTAATATGCTAATTATGGAACAATATCTTTTTAAAATTTCATGGTACTGAGGTTTGTTTGAGGACAAGCAAAGATTTAAGTCTGGGGGAAGTGATGTGAGCAAAACATATAGGTTTTTAGGAGTAGTTTTTTCTCACATCTTGTAACATTTCATGTTAGTTTCATGCATATGTTACTCTATTTTGCGTGCATTTCCTATTTTCTGGTTCGGAGGTCTGCTCATTGTACTTTTGTGTGTAGGATAGCATTTCGAGTTAAAAAGATGCGCTTTCGGAGCAAAAGAAGGATATTTTACAGATAGACGCAGAGTGAGACATGGCCAGAGCGTGTGGATTCACACGGTCATGCCCGATGGATGAGATCAGCAACCTAGGGCCGCACACAGCCTGCCCATGTGGAAACACACGGCCTTGTGGCGGCTCGCCAGATTTGCACGACTAAGATTTTTTTCGGATTTTGCAGTGGTCCGAGGCGATGTCTATATAAGGATGGCTCTGCCCAAACCCTAGGGGGGAGGCACGACGGCTAGGATGGTACACCGAAGCTTTAAAAAGCTTCGGTAACTCACAACGGGGAGGAGGAACGCCGCCGAAGGTCCATGCCTTCACTTCAATGCCGGAGAGAAGACCATGAAAGCATTGTAATTCTTTGTTCCTGCGTTTTATTCCTTATGTATTCGAACATAGACATGCTTTGTGATTCTTCCTTCGTATACATGGAGTAGTACTTTCGATTCTAGGATTAGGGAGTAGCTTGTGTACACATACAATGTTAGTTCATGTTAAATTCTGCCTATGAGTTTGATTTGACAATTGGTAGTTGTTTTTACTATATCTATGCATGTTTGGTTTTCTATCTACTATGCTTAGGCAATACGAGGGGTGACAGCCCTCGTATCTAAGATTTAGGAGATTTTATATAAGGAACCTAGGAGTGAACCTGATCTCCTGTAACTATGGGTAGAAGGGTGCGGTGGAATCGAAAATGGTTCATCGTAGGAATTGATTTGGCATCCTCGTACCGCCTATCCCATCCTTTTAGGCGGAGATAGCTCCCGGTAGATGCGGTGGCTATGCGGGAGAGTGTATGATGTCCCTTCCACAAAACCAGAGCTAAACGTCTAGACAACGCTAATTGACAATATTGTTTTGTGATGCACAAGCGAAACTGAAGTCCTAGAATCACCTTTGAAGTCCTCAGCACACTCCTTTCCTCCTCCGTGTGACACCATATAGAGTTAAGTCCACCGTCAGCCCTCACCAATCGAAACCTCTTAGAGTTACATCCGAACAATTACAACCACTGAATATATTGGTATTCGAATCCCAGTCCCTGTGGGATCGATAATCTTTATTACTTGACGACATCCGTGCACTTGCGGGCGTTGAGCATGAGTGCGCGTTGATCCTCGATGGTCTCCATCGTGAGATTTGAGGTTGCATTCGTGCGCCTCAGTCGGTACGAGGATGCCAAATCGATCTATACGACCAGTAAAAAACGAGGTGCATTTCCTACTCTATCACATCCTTCTACCCACAATTATCGGCGATGAGGACAACCCTTGGGTTCCTCTTAAAATTCCCCTAAATCTTTGATATGAGGGTTGTCACCCCTCGTATCGGCTAAGCACAGTGACTAGAAAACCAAAACAATAACTATAGATCTAAACCAAACACCAATTGCAAATATAGATTCAAGAACGAAAAGATATTTGAACCAACATGTTTTAACTCAAAACAAACTACTCCCTAGTCCTAGAATTAGAGAATCTACTCCATGAATGCGAGAAAAGAATCACAAGGCATTGTCGAATTCATATATACAAGATAAAGTATGGAAAGGATATATATTACAATGCGTTGAGGCTCTTCTCCCTGGCGTTGAGGTGCAGAACTTGGATCTCGAGCGGCTTCCTTCCTCCCCGTTGCGAGTTTCCGAAGCTTTTAAGGGCTTCAGAGTGTTGTCTCGGTCGTCGTGCCTCCCCCTAGGTTTTGGGCATGGCTTTCTTCATATAGACATGAGGTCGGCTTTTCACGAAATCCAAAAAAGACCTAATCACGACAAAACACTAGGCCGCCACATGGCTGTGTGTTTCCACACGGCCAGGTCGTGTGTGGCCCTATGGTGGCAAATCTCGAGCTTCGATCATGGCCATGTGTAGCCACATGCCCTGGCCATGTGCTCTACTGCATCCAACTGCCAAATGCTCTTTTTCACTGTGAAAGTGCACCCTTTTTCCCATGAAATGCTATCCTACACACAAAAGTAGAAAGAGGAGATCTCTAAACTAGAAAATAAGAAATGCATGCAAAACAAAGTAAAATATGTATGAAACCAACATAAAATGAAATGAGATGTGAGCAAAAACTACTCCTAAAACCCTATATGTTTTGGTCACATCAGTGAGCAAAACATATAGGGTTTTAGGTGTAGTTTTAGCACACATCTCATTGCATTTCGTACGTGTTTCATGCATCTTTTTCCATGTTTTGCATTCATTTTCTATTTTCTAGTTCGGAAATCTGCTTTTGCTATTTTTATGTGTAGAAGGAATTTTGGAGGTAAATGACACACTTTTGGAGCCAAAGGAAGGCGAGCATGCTCTGGCAATGTTTTTCCTAAAACACGGGCATGTTCCAAGCAAAAGAAGGCATTCACTGGATAGTTCAGAGGTGCACATGGCCTAACCGTGTGAAATTCACATTGTCGTGCCTGAACCCAAAGCCAGACCGAGGCAGGATTTCTAGCGTGCCACACGGCCAACTGTATGGAATCCACATGGTCATGTGGCGTAAGCCCAAGTTGGCATAAATTAGGTTTTATAGGATTTTAATGAAATCCGGATTCTCCTCTATAAATAGGAAGGCAAGCCCAAACCCTAGGGGGAGGCCCAATGGATAGGACGTCAAGAGGGTGCCCTATGTTGGTGAAATTGACCTAGGTCACGATTGACAAAACTCGAGTTTGACTCGAGTAGTGTTTTGATGTTTGACATTGATGTCTGACATGTGTTGGGGAGATTACTAATGCAATCGACCCAGGTCATAATTGATGATTGATGATGGTTCGACCATTGTCATGGGAGAAGTCCAAGTCTTTTGTACATGGCATGGAAAGTCCAAGCATGGGTCTTGGCAAAGGAAAATCCAAGCTTGGGTCTTGGCAAGGAAAAGTCTAAGAATGGGTCTTGGCATGGAAAGTCCAACATGGGTTGGCAAGGGAAAGTCCAAGCTTGAGTCTTGGAAATTGAGAAGTCCAAGGGAAATATTGGCGGCGTAAAGTCCAAGGGTGAAGTCTTGGCATCGTAAAGTCTAATGGTTGGCGGCGTAAAGTCCAAGCGGAGTCTTGGCAGCTTAGGCCCAATGTGCCTTGGCAGTGTAGACCACATTAGCATGATAATAGCTGATGGAAGCATGTGAAGGCTAGCGTTTGGATGAACAAGTCATGGATGACTTGGAGGGATCTAATAGGCATGAGGCTGATGAAGGTGGCTAGAAGGCTTAGGTCAAGGCTAAGAGTGGTCTAGCAAGTATGGGGGCATCATACTTGGGATAAAATCTCATGTTTGAGGTTATGAGTTGACTGATGTTATTGTCAGTCAACTGATGTGAGTCGATTGGAGTTCGACTGTCGGAAAATAGCCAGACAATCGACTGCCACCATTGGTCACTCGACTGTTGGCCTAAGCAGTCGATTGATCTGGAGATCAGTCGACTGCTAGTCAGGAATTCAAGCACAGAAGCTTTCCGAGTTGAGTGGATGCTCTATCGGTCGACTGATGGGTATGATCAGTCGACTGATGGTCTATCCGTTGGAACTTATCCAACGTGACTTATGCCATTGTGAGACAATGACTACAGGAGCAGTTGACTAATGGTCCCGATCAGTCGACTACTAGGTGAAATCTAGCCTGATTATAGGTTATAAAAGTAGCTCGGAAGGAGGGATTTGGCTCCATTTTTCTTGGATGATTTGGAGTGATTTGCTTATGCAAATCAGGGTCTTCAAGGCTAGTCCATGGCAATCAACAAACAAGCTTCCAAAAGAGTTTTTGTAAAGTGTTCTTTACTTCTTTTGTTGTATTTCATTCATATTTGCTTGTTGTTCATTGTATTACTTAGAGTAATCACTTGTACGAGGTTTCTCCACCTCCGGAGTGTTCTAAGAAGGAGTTATTTAGTAGTGGTGTGTGGTTGGCATCGCTAGGGCTCATTCTAGCCCAATCCGTGGAGTAAGAACCATTCAATTTCGAACCATGTTTTATTGCATATTGTGATTGTGTACTTGTATATTTTGTTATTGTTTTATTTCTGCTATTTCCGCTGCGCACTAACCGAATTGTAGCAAGCACATGATCGCGAAAGAATTCCTCCATCTACGACGTACATGCTATTCACCCCCCCCCCCCTCTAGCGGCCACCGAAGTCCTAACAATTGGTATAAGAGTGCAGAGCTCTTCTACTAATTAACAACCAAGAGAGCACCGCTAGAGGGCAAGAAGATGGATTTTGAAGAACAACTAGGATGGAATATCAACACGTCGGTCCCATACACCTTCTATGGACAAAAAGGGTTTAGGCAATGGAAGGCAAGAATTGAAGACTTCTTGATGATGAGGGACCTTGAGGAGTGGTCCACCCTAATGGAATGATTCGAATATCCAAGAGGGTTAAAGGGAGGATATCTCAAGAAGAAGAGATGGACTCAAGATCAACTACAAAAATCCAAAACAAATGATAAGGTAATTGATATGGTAGTTGATTTAATTCCTAATGACCTATTTTCCAAAATAGGTGAATTTCAATATGCCAAGAATCTATGGAGAAAATTGGAAATGCTTCATGAAAAATCCAAACCGGTCCAAGAAGAGGGAGAGGAGGAGTGCTCATCCTCTCAAGCTCAAGAAGAAGCAAGCACATCTTCATCACATGAGCTTGAGGATTCGGATGGTGATAGAGAGTCGACATCTGAACCGGTAGAAGAGGTAGAGTTGGAAGAAGCCTCCACCTCTAGGATTGAGGGGGATGATATTAGATCACCTTCCACACCGGAGCAACCTCAAGAAGAACCATCCACCTCCGGTCGAGAGGAAGAGAAAGCTCGAGACTCCCCTACCATGGAAGGTAACTCAAGCATTTCAGTTAATATTAAAAATCACATTATATGCTTTGAGTGTAGGGAAGTAGGCCATTACAACAGTAAATGCCCTAAAAGAGTCAAGAAAAGTCCTCCCGCACCAAAAGTCAATGAAAAAGTTAAGGAAGCCGGAACCCCAATTAGGAAGAGCATGGAATACGCGGTGTGTTTCAAGTGCCAATAACGGGGCCACTATAGGAGTAAATGCCCAAGGAGAAAAGAAGAAGCATCACAAGTAGGGAGAGCTAAGGCAAATCCTAAGGTAACCTTTAAGTATGCATCTTCTTCAATTAAAAGTTAAAGGCATGCTTTTAATTCACTTGCTATTACTCATGAAAAACATGTTAGTAAAAATAGATTTTATTGCCTAGGAGCTAAAAATGTCAACATTAGAACTAAGGAGAAATTTGGGACTAATGTCCCTAGAAAAACCCTTCCTAGGGAGACCATTAGAAAGATAGAGGATCACCTAGGCATCAATCCTAAATGGACTAAACATATTCCTAGGAAGAACAATGTCCATAGAATTAATGAAAAATCAAAAATTGAGATATTAGAGTTGGAAAACCAAGCCTTGAGGTCAAGGCTTGAGAAACTAGAAAAGACCCTTGCAAAAATCAAAATCAAACACAAGGATCAAAGGATCAAAAATCTAGGTCAAAGAGTCAAAACCTAGGTTTTAGGAAGCAAGGTCCACCTAAGGGGAAGAGAGGTTTGAGTCACAAACCTAAGCCCAAGGAGACCTACCATAATTTCCATTCGATTATGGAACACAACCTAGGTCTAGGAAAACCAAGGTCTCTAGGGAAGTCATCCCTAAGGTTGACCAAGGTAGGTGCCTAGTGGCTAGGGTTTCAAGGAACCCTAGGGAAGCCATTAAAAAGGTCAAAGGGGGGAGTTACCTCTAGAGTTGACCTAGGAAAGACCAAAATGACCAAGGCTTCAAAGCCTAGGAGGGTCATTAGGAGGGTATCTAGGGAGGTCATCCCTGAGGAATACCTAGTAAACCCAAGGAGCTCCAATAGGTATTGGGTCCCTAGGAGCGTGATCAATTGACGCTAGATGGATCTAGTGTACCAAACTTGAATGGATGGGTAGTTAACCTAATCATAGTAAAGGTGACATTTTAGGTCATTTTAAAGGTTATGGGTACCTTGGAAATGTGGTTTGATCATAATCCTAAAGGCTTTTAGGATGTGCCAATATATTTTGAAGACTGAAAAATCAATCAAATTGGCACAATTTAGGTTTAAAGGTTGAGGTGTGCCATTTGGGTTTTTGGCACACTTGGTGGCTTAGTAGTAATATGGCAAAGTGGGTTTAATAATAACAAATGACAATTAATGTTAAAATTTAGGTATTATATACCTTTACTTTTTATTTGTCATGCTTGATTTGCCATATATCATGTCATGATATCATATCTACTTTTGATTATATAATACGTCATGATCATGCTTAGAATTAAGGTTAAATGTCATGTATGCTTAGATTCCATTTTATGACATGACATCATGATTATGAGAACATGTTTATTTATATCATCAATAATGCCATAATCATTCATGCATTAATAAAAATTGAGTTAAGGACAATTGACATGACTTGAAGCTCCATGTATAAGGGAATCAAGTAATGTTGACTTAGAAAAATACATGAAACCCTAGATTAGGATGAACAAAACCCACATCTCACATTACATTGACATGTATGTGTATTAATACACCCTAGATACATGTGAGATGCTAGGATATGAGTTAAGTTCAAGGTGCATAGTTTTTGCATCTAGATGAACTCACACTCATCTTATATTATTGATGGATCATTGGGAAAGCTTAAGTTCAAGCCATGTACATTAAACCCAAAGAATATGATCCAATATAAGGTTTTAAAAAATATTTTAAAATCATTTTGAAAAATCTTGGTGAAGTTTATCTTTTGATAGCAATCACCATTGATGATGTTGATACAAAGTAAGCTAAAACATTGAAGTTTTTCTTCACTTTTGAACTTTGTGTCAATTTTGTTATTTTATAGGTAAATTATTTTTCAAATATTTTTCACCCATTGTATTGGTAATAAGTATTATACGTATGAAGTTTAATGATTTTTCAAATTACTTATATTTATCTATGAATTTTTGAAATTCGATTCTGATAATAAAAATTCAGAAATTTCAGTTATTAGTTATGTGCTTGATAGCGATCGTGATGATAAGCGATCGATTGACTAATAAAGTCATCAGAGATGATTTTGGGTAAACAAGATTGTTTAGCCCATGTTTCAGCTATGTCAGGGTTTTCTAACTGCTCCTAACCCTAGAATATTCTTTGGAAAGCATTGAAAAGGGTAAAAATTCATTGGATATGGATTAGGAGAGTTGTTAGGGTGATGTATCAATTTTAAGGTGTGGGAAAGTTCAATGTTGAACTTTTAACCTTATTTTTGATGGTTTAGTGTTCCTATTGGCTTAGGGACTTTCCAAGGATATTATTAGTGCAATGGTCAAGAGGGAGCAAGCCTTTAGGGGGAGGTATCCATCATGGGATGATGGATGTTATTTTCTCTCATGAGGGGGAGAAATGAGAATTTAAGATGTTCAATTTGGAAATTGGGAGAGTTCATAGGAGTGTCTCTCTTGAGTGATATGAGACTTATCACTAGGAAGAGTGTAGGCATCCTAGGTGTTTTTGGACCAAGGAGGAGATTGTAAGATCTCATTGGGATATGAGACATTGACCTCCTTGGGGAAAACCTTTTTGATGTATGTAAAAAAATGGGAGAATTAATGGGAGAATGTTAGAATTACCAATTTGGGAAAATTGGTAAGAAAAATTGAGTTAGGGGTCTAACTCAAGGGTGTTTTTGTCAAACATAAAAAAGGGATAGATTGTTGGTGCAATCGGCCCAGGTCACGATTGACTAGACTCAAGTTTGACTCGAGTAGTATTTTGATGTTTGACATTGATGTCTGACATGTGTTCGGGAGATTGCTGATGCAATCGACCTAGGTCATAATTGATGATTGATGATGGTTTGACTATTGTCATGGGAGAAGTCCAAGTCTTGTGTACTTGGTATGGAAAGTCCCAGCTTGAGTCTTGATATGGAAAGTCCAAGCATGGGTCTTGGCAAAGGAAAGTCCAAGCATGAGTCTTGGCAAAGAAAAGTCCAAGCATGGGTCTTGGCAAGGAAAAGATCAAGCATGGGTCTTGGCATGGAAAGTCCAACATGGGTTGGCAAGGGAAAGTCCAAGCTTGAGTCTTGGCAATTGAGAAGTCCAAGGAAAATATTGGTGACGTAAAGTCCAAGGGTGAAGTCTTGGCAGCATAAGTCCAATGGTTGGCGACATAAATTCCAAGCGGAGTCTTGGCAGCGTAAGCCCAATGTGCCTTGGCAGTGTAGACCACATTGTAGGGGATCGATTAGCCGGCTAGAGGGGGGTGAATAGCCCTCGTTCGTTTGATGTCATATTTTACTCGTCTACAAAACGTTAGCGCAAGCGGAATATACAAATACAAATAAAGACAACACAAAAGATAGACAAGCAATACAAACACGAGATGTAACGTGGTTCACGGCCACGCCGCTAATCCACGGTCCGATTCGTCCATGGTGAATCACTCCGCAATCTATCCACTAGATCTCTCCTTTGCACAAAGCTAGGTGGAGGTAACCTCTTTTACACAAAGATAACTCTTCTACAATGGAATGAAGATTAGAGCAAGTAGAAGAGTGGGAAATCGTTTAGGGCACTTTGGGAGTAGTTGGGCGTTCAAGCATTAACCTCCTAAAGCCCCATCCCCTTCCTTTTTATAGAGGAAGAGGGTTTCTTCCCGTTGACACAGGATCAGTCGACTGATGCCCTCGATCAGTCGACTGGTCCTGTAGCTGTTGCCCAATAACGGTCGCTTTCCACGTTGGATACCATCCAACGGTACTGGTATCAGTCGACTGATCCTACCATCAGTCGACTGATGCTCAATTAGTCGAGTGATCAACTGAGTCGACTCCATTACGTGCCGTGCAGCGCCATCGATCGATCGCCATTCCTCGTCATTGTCGATTATCGATCGTTGCCGATCCCATGGCGATCGCTAAGCATTAAACTCGGTATTATACGATCCATCGACCATCGACTCGGTCGATCACGCCGCCATTCCATGGCGATCGGTGTGTCGAAAACTCATCCGACACTTGGCCAAATGGACAAGTTTCACCTAAGAGCTACCCCTTCCCGGGTTACATTCGCTCACTCTCATCTCTCAGAGACCCTCGCCTTCGAAGTTCTCTTCGTTCTCGGCCACGTCCCTCGGCAGCATCAGGCGCACGGCTCTGCAATGCTCCTTCGCGTCTCTTGCCTCAAAGTCTACTTCCTCCGTCTTCACTCCAAGCTTCTCGTCCGGCGGTCCCTCGGATGCTCCAAGCGCACGGCTTCCGCAAAGCTATCCTTCACCGACTCAAGGCACGAGTCATGAAATGTGAAACTCTCCACGGCTCCATGTGCGAATTACTAAGTCCTGCACGACTTCAACGCACATATCAAATCAACATAACACACTAACTTAAACCCTTTGCCACACACATCAAAACCTTATCATGGCAAGAGATTGCCCTAACAATCTCCCCCTTTTTGATGTGTGGCAATCTGTTTAAGTTAGGTAAAAATATTTGATATAAATTTTAAAGGAAAGAAAGCATGTAAACATAAACATGATATAGCAACATGCAACTCCCCCTTAACCCATGAAACTCCTCATACAAATTTTCTCCCCCTATCACAATTTACTTAAACATAATTATTTCTCCCCCTTTGACACCATCAAAAAGATTAACACTAAGTTAAAAACACATGGCATCAAGTCTAATAGAAAGAAAATACCACAAGTTGATTTAAAATCAAAATTCAGCCTTTCTTGATGCGATATTGAGGTCATCGATCGTGGTTCGGACTACCGATCGGCGGCTGCTGTTCGGGATTTCGATTTACGGACGAATTTAATCGTTAAAAATTCCAGAAAATTCGAAAAATCATGAAATTTGGGGAACACATTTCTTTTAAGTATATCTATCAGTGAAAAATAGGTTTTCATGAAAAATCATTATATTTCCACATATTTGCCAAAAATCCATAAGCTTTAAAAACTACTAGGTTTTTTATCATAAGAGTATCCATTTTAACACCTAGTCTTGCTTTGAATTGTTTCAAAACATGAATACATAAATTTTAGATTAAGAAATTGTTTTGAAAACATATGAAATATCCAACCATGATCTTTGGGCAATATGTCTATGAATTAAACATAAGCCTTCCCCATGATTAGTCTATTATTGCTATTTTGATACTTTAAATGACCATCTAAATGCTATAGGCACTAGTGGACATTTGTATCATCCTAACATCTCGCCCATGCTAAGTTTGCAATCAAGTTAGCATATAGTGAGTGTGAGATGCATCCTAGGGGGTATTTGTATATACTTAACCCTTGTATTCATGCAATTCTATCATGGTTAAGTATCAACCCAACAACCTACATGATCATAATGACATATATGAATTAATTTCACATTATGATTATGAAATACATGTATTCATTAAATAATAATCATGCATTAGGTATTATATGATGATAATAAACAAAGTATCACCTAAAGCATGATTCAACCCTATTTCTCATGATTACGTGCCAAATATTAAAATCATAAATCATGATTTCCAACATACATAGCAATTACATTAATCATCATGATTTAAGCATTATTATCTATTTATGGGCACGTTATCATCACCCAACACTATTCTAAAAATGTTGTCCCGCCATCCTAAGTCAACCAAAATATGATATAGGTCAATTCCATATGGTTGACTACCCTAGGGTTTTCCTAACCCTTAAGGATGGATTTTGGAACCCAAAATAAGTTCTTTCCTATTGGGTTCACTAAGTATTCCTTGGGGATCCATTTCCTAGCTATTACTTTCTTCTTATCTTGTCCCCTAGCAATTAGGCATTTATAGGCCTTTTCATTTTTCTTTTCTTTGTATCCTAGGCCCTTTTTGTTGAAGCTTGCCCTTTTGCTCCCTATAATCATGTTCAATGTGTTGGAGCCAATAGTGAATTTCTCTAGGGCTTTTGTCAAATAGTCTACCTTTTCCCTTAAAGCCCTATTTTCCTCTATGCATGCATCATTAACATCCAAAGGCATATAGTCATGTGAACATGCATCATTTAAGCTAGAAGAAATATCATTATTATTTAAGCATGCATTTTCTAGCTTATTTTCTAATGCCTTAATTTGATCAAGCATGCTTTTATTTTTCTTTTTCATTCCAAATAAGTCCCTAGTTAAACTAGAAATTATGGAAACTATTTTCTTAGGAGAGGCATTCATTACCATAGTTTCCAAGTCTTCTTCTTCTTATTCGGATGAGGAGGATGTAGAAGCTCCCCCTTCACTTGAGCTCTCTCCACTTGAGCTTGATTCTTCATTTGAGGAGGAGGAGGAGCAATCCGAGTCATGAAGAGCCATTAGTGCTAGGTTGGAATAGACATGCTCTTCTTCTTCGGATGAGGATGAGGAAGGAAGGTCATCCCATGTCTTTTCTTTGAGAGCCATGGCTTTTCCTCTTTCCTTGGCCTTCTTTTCTTCTTCCTTTTTCTTCTTGCTCCCCTTCTTCTTCTTCTTTTCTTCCTTCTTTTTCCTTTCCTCTTTTCTCTTGTTTAGGAGGGGACAATTGTCCCTTATGTGTCCCTCCCCTTGACAATTGTAACAAATGATCTTCCCCCTTGGTCTTCTATTCCTATCATGAGATTTATCAAATCTAAAATTCTTAAATGCACGCCTTACCTTCCTTACCATGTAGGCTTCTTCCGTGCTATCCATGGAAGAGGTAGAGGCTTCATCATCGGAGGAGGAGGGGATCTCTATCTTCTTCTTCCCCTTATTTGCCATCAAGGCTACTCCTCTTGAGGGTTGAATTCTAGGCTCTTCTTGTATTCCTTCAAGCCTAGTTTCGTGGAGCTCTATTGTTGAGAAAAATTCC
The DNA here is from genome assembly GCA_025175895.1 of Wurfbainia villosa. Taxonomy (NCBI): domain Eukaryota; kingdom Viridiplantae; phylum Streptophyta; class Magnoliopsida; order Zingiberales; family Zingiberaceae; genus Wurfbainia; species Wurfbainia villosa. The sequence goes on along the minus strand of CM045998.1, from coordinate 51,508,731 downwards.
TCCAAGGTACTTACTTCCAAGTTCTTGGAGATGTAAAACGAATCCACCATGGAGCTCCATCTTGAGGACCGGGGAAAGGCATCTATGGCCTTCATTACCATATCCCGGTTGGAGAGATTTTCTCCTACACTTGTTAGCCCAATTAATATTTCTTTAAATCTAGAATGTAGGGAAGTTTCCTTTTCTCCCTTTTCAAGCTTAATATTTGATAGTTGGGAGCAGAGGAGATCCCTTCTTGCTAGCTTGGCTTCCGAAGTGCCTTCATGAAGTTCAACTAGCTTCTCCCACATCTCCTTAGCACTAGAACATTCCCCTATCCTATTGACTTCTTGTTGGGGGAGTACATTGTATAGGTGGTGCTTGGCCTTTGAATTTGCCAAATATTCTTCTCTTTGCCTCTTGCTCCACCTTGATTTCTCCAATGGCTCCCCATTTTCGTTCCTAGGCAACTCGAAACCGTTTTTCATTATTAATAGAATTTCAAAGTCGGTTTCGAAGAATACCTCCATTCTCTTTTTCCACCAAGAGAATTCACCGTCGAACTTCGGTGGGTGGATGTTTGAGCCGACCATTTTTTATGTAGAGCTTGTTGCGGCGGTTAGTCCGGTGATAAGCTTTCCTTGCTCTGATACCACTTGTAGGGGATCGATTAGCCGGCTAGAGGGGGGTGAATAGCCCTCATTCGTTTGATGTCATATTTTACTCGTCTACAAAACGTTAGCGCAAGCGGAATATACAAATACAAATAAAGACAACACAAAAGATAGACAAGCAATACAAACACGAGATGTAACGTTGTTCACGGCTACGTCGCTAATCCACGGTCCGATTCGTCCACGGTGAATCACTCCGCAATCTATCCACTAGATCTCTCCTTTGCACAAAGCTAGGTGGAGGTAATCTCTTTTACACAAAGATCACTCTTCTACAATGGAATGAAGATTAGAGCAAGTAGAAGAGTGGGAAATCGTTTAGGGCACTTTGGGAGTAGTTGGGCGTTCAAGCATTAACCTCCCAAAGCCCCATCCCCTTCCTTTTTATAGAGGAAGAGGGCCGCTGCCCAATAACGACCTCTTTCCACGTTGGATACCATCCAATCGCATCACCGACCGATCCTACCATCGGGCCGTGATGCTTGATCCCGAGTGATCAACCGAGTCGACTCGATCTTGCCGTCGCAGGCCATTAGTCATTGCCATTCCTCGCCGATCGTGTCGACATCAGTCGACTGCCAGTCCATGGCAGTCGACTACCAAGCATTAAACTGGTATTATACCAGTCGATCGACCCATCGACTCAGATCAGTCGACTTTCATTCCCTGGCAGTCGACTGGTGTCGGGAAAACCCATCCGACACATGGCCAAATGGCCAAGTTTCACCTAAGAGCTACCCCTTCCCGGGTTACATTCGCTCACTCTCATCTCTCGGAGACCCTCGCCTTCGAAGTTCTCTTCGTTCTCGGTCACGTCCCTCAGCAGCATCAGGCGCACGGCTCTGCAATGCTCCTTCGCGTCTCTTGCCTCGAAGTCTACTTCCTCCGGCTTCACTCCAAGCTTCTCGTCCGGCGGTCCCTCGGATGCTCCAAGCGCACGGCTTCCGCAAAGCTATCCTTCACCGACTCAAGGCACGAGTCATGAGATGTGAAACTCGCCACGGCTCCATGTGCGAATTACTAAGTCCTGCACGACTTCAACGCACATATCAAATCAACATAACACACTAACTTAAACCCTTTGCCACACACATCAAAACCTTATCATGGCAAGAGATTGCCCTAACACACATTAGCATGACAATAGCTGATGGAAGCACGTGAAGGCTAGCGTATGGATGAACAAGTAATGGATGACTTGGAGGGATCTGATAGACATGAGGCTGATAGAGCTGGCTAGAAGGCTTAAGTCTAGGCTAAGGGTGGTCTAGAAAGTATGGGGGCACCATACTTGGGGTAAAACCTCATGTTTAAGGTTATCGATCGTTGATGTTATTGTCGATCACCACTGTGTGAGTCGACCGAGTTTATCACGGAAATGGCTCGGCGTTGCGCAGCTGGCGATCAATTGATCGGAGATCGATTGATTGCTACTCGAATTCGCACGCGAAGCTTTTGAGTCATTGTTAGGGTTTGTGAATGGAGTCGAATGGACGGCTCGATCGATGGGTAAGGTATCATCGATCGATGGTCTAGCTGTTGGAACTTATCCAACGTGGCTCTTGTCGTTGTGAGACAACGACTACAAGAGCGATCAGATCGGTGATGGTCCGTCGGTTGGTGCTGAATAAATCGACTGATTACAGGTTATAAAAGTAGCTCAGAAGGAGGGATTTGGCATCGATTTTCTTGGACGATTTTTAGCAATTTGCTGGTACAAATCAGGGTCTTCAAGGCTAGTCCAAGGCAATCAATAATCAAGCTTCCAAAAGAGTTTTTGTAAAGTTTTCATTACTTCTTTTGTTGTATTTCATTCTTATTTGCTTGTTGTTCATTGTATTACTTAAAGTAATCACTTGTACAAAATTTCTCCCCCTCCGGAGTGTTCCGAGAAGGAGTTATTTAGTAGTGGTATGTGATTGGCATCGCTAGGGCTCATTCGAGCCTAATCCGTAGAGTAAGAACCATTCGTTTCCGAACCACGTAATATTGCGTATTGTGATTGTGTGCTTGTATATTTTGTTATTATTTTATTTCTACTATTTCTGCTGCACACTAACTGAATGGTAGCAAGCATGCGATCGCCAAAGAATTCCTCCATATACGACGTACACGCTATTCACCCCCCCCCTCTAGCGGCCACCGAGGTCCTAACACCCTAAAAAACACCAGAGACTCGCAATGGGGAAAAAGGAAGCAACTAGAAGAACCCTCGTGATGCGTAGGCATCATGGAGTACAACCAAGACACATAAATTAGATAGGACAGAAACTACTCTCTTTATTTTCTCATTCTACATGCATTGTAATTACTTTTCTTAAGATATCTTGTGTTTATTCATATTTATCTATGGAGTTGATACTTCGATTCTAGGATTAGGGAGTAACTTGTGTATGTGGACATGCTAGATCAAATAGTTAGTCATCTCTTTTGATTCTATTTACAATTGTGTGTCATTGAGATCGATGAGGATTACATCTTGATTCTATTTATATTGAACATAGGCGATACAAAGGGTGACAACTTTCGTATAAAAAATCTAGGAGAACCAAGTATGAACCTTGCGATCATCCTACCTTTCCATAATTGTAGAAGATAGAATATGATAGAGTATGATATGAAAAACGATCCGCCTCTTCATAGGGTTTATTAGGACGTCCTCGTACCCCAATAACCTATCTTAGCAGAAGGCTCAAAGTAGGACAGAATAACTCTAGAAGGGTTGAGTGACCTTAGTGATAGAGGGCTCCCAATGGTATCAACCCTCTTATCTCTGACGATTCAAAAGAGAAACTTGGTTAAGAATAGGTAGTTCCCGGTGGAAGCAAAAGTTCATCGGGCAAATGCATGATGATCCTCCCTCAAGATCATAATTAGAGATCTCAACACATCTAATTGATAGCATGTTCCATGATGCACAAGTGAAATCGAAATCCTAGAATCCTTTTGGACAACTTCAAACCAACCTTCTCTTCCTCCGAGTGACACCGTACTTGAGTTAGGACTACCGTCAACCTCGCAACCCATACTCTTAGGATATTAACTCTGAACAACAACATCCACTAGACAAATGGTATTCAAATCTCAGTTTCTATGGGATTAATAATCTTTTATTACTTGTGGGCTTTGAGCACGAGTGCACGCTCGAGTCCTCGATGATCCAAGTCGAAGATTTGAGGTCGCTCTCGCATGAATCAAGTTTTTGGCGTAGTTGTCGGGGAATTTTGATTCGATATTGAACCAAAAGTGGATAGTTTGGATCGGGCCTAGGTTAGATTTGTTTTCTTGTTTTATTTTTATTTTATTTTCAATTTACTCAGTTTGAATTTTTTCTATCTAAATTCGCTTTAGATTAATTTTAGTACTTATATTGCATCTTGCTTTAGTTCAGTTTTAGTATTTCTTCATTTAGTTTAGTGGTTTAGGTTATTTGATTTCCTTTCTATAAGTAGTATATATACTCCTGATTGTGCAGCTTGGTTCATCGTATGCATAGATGCTTAGGATCAAAAAATCTACTTTTGATATATCTAGAAATAGAACGAACCTACCATCGCAGGAGAGCTGAACAGAAAAGTATAGAGGAACAAGATGCCCCTTTGGCGAACTTAGGTAGCCAACCTCTGCGGGATTATGCAGCCCACAGTGCTAGAGGGCATAGGCTGAGTATAGCTGAACTGTCCATAACAGCTAACAATTTCGAATTAAAACTTGCTCTCATACACATTGTCACGCCTCGAGAGTATGTCGAGCCGAAAAGCAAATGGACAACATCTCCCCTGTACGTGGCAACATATCCTGGTGATACAAGGATATAACAAAAACACAACAACATATATATATATAAATGTTAGATATAACAAAAACACAACAGAAACTATCACAACGAAATAACAACTACACACAATGCATACCGGTATGACTAACACCAAAACATAAAGAAAAGCATCGTCAAAACCCGAATCAACAAGTGCATACATCAACAATAGTATGCACAACATCCACCATATAAATCCGGATCGATATATGAAAAATCTGAAAATAAAAGGAAACATAAATCCAAGCCGGAACCCTCGGAAGGGAGATGAGATTGTTGCCAGCCAGCGATGCTCCAAGCCCATCAGGAAATCAGCTACCTGTTACCTGGGTGACAAGAAAACCCAGGGTCTGTGATGGTGAGTACAAAACTCAGTTGTAATAAGAATAAAAGTGCATGTATAATATATATATATATATCACATGCGAGTCAAAATATGCTGTCTAGAGGTATAACAGGTATACACCAGCATAAATATAATAATTGTATAACTAAACTGATCAACAATAACAACAAAAGGTACTGACGTACCTAAGATCGGCAAAGATGTGTCTCATACAACCTGAGTATAAGTACCATAATACAACACCTACAACATGGTAGAGTAAATACTAACTCTATAATAAATAAAATCACCATACTAACATTCTATGGCTAATATAACCATGAACCGGGTCCATCCCGTATCATCTCAAGGTACTGGTAAATGGTATACCACAATCTAACCAACTCAACTATGGTAATCCACACACGACCATACAAAATATGCAAGTAGAATGGAAGATGATGTACAATCAAACGCAGCAAGCATAGTTCAAACAAATTCAACATCCAGCGATCATATATATAGACTCTAGCTATATATATCCTCATCACACTCAACTATATATATATATATATATATATATATATATATATATATATATATATATATATATACAAACATCATCTACCATGTGATGGCAGTACTGATATATATATATATATATATATATATATATATATATATATATATATATATATATATATATATATATATATATATATATATATATATATATATATATATATATATATATATATATATATATATATATATATATATATATATATATATATATATATATATATATATATATATATATATATATATATATATATCTATATATATATATATATATATATATATATATATATATATATATATGTGCAAATGTCATCTACCACGGCAATAAAAATGCATGGTCATGCCTGCGCACCCTACTGCTACCCACGACCCCAGTGTGGCCTAGGTGGTACGACATGACAACTGTCCCAACTCAACAACAACTGTTGGGATGTATACTGAAAGCCTAGTCTTTGTATGCACATCTTCATTTTGAAATAAGAATCACATGATCATTGTTTGCATATTTATAGTTATGCATATTGTCTAATACTTTACATTGTAGATAACATGGTGTGTTGTGTCGCATAGAAGATCATGTTATCAGTTTCTTGTAGAGTATAATTAGAGGCTCACAACCAAGAAGATTTTGAACAAACCATTGGTATGGTTGTAGTGCAATTTGGTATTGGTTTATCTTGACCATAGAGTTACACTAGTACATTGTGTGTGTATTGAGCAGGACCAACTTAGAGGTGATTCAATTTATTGTTGACTACATAATTGAATCCGACCTCGGATATTATAGTGTACACACTCTTAATCCCGATATAATAATGGGCAAATGTACTTAATATTTATTTCTTTGATTTACCAATGGGCGAGATTTATGGATTAAATCGATAGGCTCGGTATGTTGGGAAATAATATTATTTACATGGTATGTCGTTGATTATAGGAGGAAACCGTGTCATATATATTAGGATGATGATGTCCCCTTGAGGAGCTCATAAGGATAATCATGTAAATCCTGCAGATGGACTTGGTCCTGCATGATGAAAAGGTTGAGTGGTACTACTCATGGAGTTAGATGTTAATTAATTAATTATCAGTAAATTAATTAATTAATAGATATTCGGTATCTTAAACACGGGGAGACATTTATACAATTAATATATGGATCCCATATTTAATTATGGGGGTTGGTGAGGTAGATCAATGATAATCCTCTAGTGGAATGGATTATCATTAATGGATCGGATTTTATGTGGGTCGGATCCATTGGGTGGCCAAGATCCAACTCCTCCTCATGGTTCATATTGTAGCCTATTAAAACCCTCATGAAGCCTAGATCCAACGGACACGATTAAATGGAGGTATGAGCGAGATCTATAAATAAGGTTCCAAGGCTTGGGCGGCAAACAAGAGTTTGGATGCTAGGGTTTGCTTCCAAGGCTAGGGGTGCTAAGAAAGAAGAAGCTTTAGGGTTTGGAGTTGGCTTGGGCGGCGGCAAGAGGTGGAGGAGGTTTAGGGTTTCATTTTCCTCTCTTTCTAAGGTTTGGCCGACGCCCTTTTCTTTATCCCTTTAGGGCCGGTGCTCCTTCTTTGAAGCTTGGCCAGTGGTTCTTCTTCTTCTATTTCTCCTTGGTAGGCGGCAAGAGTTAGGGCTTCTTCCCTTGGAGCTCTTGGCCGGTGCCCACACTATCTCCCTCTCTTTAGGGCCGGTGGATATCAACCTAGGTGGTTGGTGGTTGGCACAAGAAAGGAGAAGAAAGGGACTTCGGTATCTTCCTTTGTTCAGAGCGAACAAGGAAAGGAAGATATTGTTAGTGAAAACCCTAGAGCAAATCATGTGATGATTATTGTATGGACTTTATTGAATCATATTCCTATTTACAAAGGCATGGTTATTATATTTACTTGTATTGGTGCCGAATAACTAAATATAATAATGTCCTTGAGTAGTAGGTTCTTATCTATATCAATCGATTGGTTGAATCGATAATGAGATGATATAGAGAACACTACTCTTAATCATTCCTAGTCAAGTATTAACATTCAAGGACAATGTTAATGCATAGAGACTAGCATGTAGGTCAACACGATGACTTGATCTCACAAGTCAAGGATATGAGATATCAAGTTGACACATGGGTATGCATTGGAGAATGTATACTGAATAAACCGCCATGAGAAAGTATCATGGATCGTTATATGAGTGTCATATACTTTCTCATGTGACTATTAGTATGACTATTAGTCCTTAGACCTGAAGTCACCATGGTTCCCTACATAAGGAGTTGCATACTTTGGCTTCGTCAAATGTCACCCGTAAATGGGTGGACTATAAAGGCGATTACTGGGTATGTGACAAATTATGCGGAGGGATGTGAGTGATGTAGATGAGATCTATCCCTCCTATATGACGGGAGAGACATCGTTATTCTTGATAGAGTGAGACCACGAAGTGCATGGCCATGCCCAAATAAGTCAATATGAGATATTGAGCTCATTTGATTAGAGTGAGTCTACTTGGAGTTCAAGATATAGATTGTACTGAGGATGACACGGTCTATGCCTCAATTGGTCAATCTAGATGTCAAGGATAGAGGGACATTGTCACATATTGTGAGAGTCACAATTAGTAGTCACAAAGGTGATGTTGGAGCTCAACATTCTTGTAACTTGGGTAGCAATGATGTGTTGCTAGATACCGCTCATTGCTTATGTTCCTAAATCGGTTTAGGGACATTGCCAACGTTACAAGAACCTATAGGGTCACACACATAAGGGCAATTAGATGAAGATTAGGTTCATATGATGAACCATAAGGATTATGTTCATGGGATGAACCAAATTGGATTAAGAGTAATCGTAATTATACTAATTGAGTTGGACTCGATTTGATTCAAGTGTTGAATGAGTCTAATTTAGATTTGATTCATCAAATCAATTTAAATTAATGAATAGATATTCATTAAATTAAATTGACTTGAATCAAATGGTTGGATTTGATCGACCATGAGAGATAAGAGGTCAAGTTTGACTTGACTTGAGAGGGAAGATGAAAGGTCAAGTTTGACTTGACCAAATGCCATGTCATGATGATGACTTGGCATGGCCGACCAATGATGATGTTCCACATCATCATTGACTTATCATATGGTGCCACCTCATGGGGAGACCAAGAGCCATTGGAGTTACATGCATGCAGCTGGTCGCCGGTTGGAGGAGTTGGGCGGCGACAAGGAGTTGCCGCCGACTAGATGGAGAGGAGGGAGAGGTTGGGCGGCCACAATTAGGTTAGGGCTTTTGATTAGGGTTTAACAAAACCCTTAAGCCATATTTTATAGAGAACAAATTCTCTAAATGGTTATTGGATCATAACCAAAGGCCCATTAACCCGCTCCATTAATTTAAGTTAAAATAAACCAAACCATGATGGTTTATTTTAAGTTAAAATGAACCGAACCAACATTGGTTCATTCGTTTAAAACAAACCAAACCCCTTTGGTTTATTCTCCTCCGTTGAATTAGAACCAAACCATTTTGGTTCCTCCATCATGTCTTCATATGACACGACCCATCCACGCTTCCATTGCGACTAAAATGATTTCATCCTCGCTTCTTGTTTGGTCCAACCAAACCTAGTTTCTCTCGGTCTGAGAATCTCATTCTCAAGCTCATTTTAAATCCTTCGGATTACGCTCATTGTGCGTGTGACCAAATAGGTTCTCGGTTTATGTTGCCCATCTATAATTAACCATTAATTATAGAACGATCATGAGTGGTACCTAGTAGTACATCATGATCTCCAATTAACCGAAAAGATCAACGGTTGATCCAGAACTATTTCTGAAACCCTTCAGCAGCTCGAATGAATCGTGCCCCATTCCCTTCACTCATCTTATACCCACTTGGTTCAGGACATGGTCTATAGTGTCAGTCCCCACTAGGTTGACTACGTCACACCTAGCCCAAGTATCATTTCCTCATCCTACGGATTCTAGTTACTGCACATGTATCGAAGAGTACCTTACTCTAAACATGTAATGCTTTGGCCAAAGACTTTAGTAACAATCCGATGAGAGGCCATGGGTATACATCTCCTCGCAAGGAGTGGTGAATCCTTTATAGGCTATTCAAACACCTTCGATCACTTCGACTTATACCCAATCATCCTGGGTCCACATCTCCTTAGAGATGTTTGCTTAAGATGTCAAAGCATAAGTCTTTATGATCAAGATGACTTGAATACCGCAAGTCAAAGGAATATCACACTTAAGATGCAGTAAGAACTTCATTGACATATCTATATATGTAGAGAACCATATGAATTCTTACAGCTGGTCACTCCAATGAACTAGTTACCATAACTAGCATCCACGATTAACTCCGGACATCACAATGTCTCCAGCTCGTGAGAATCAGCTGCTTGGATACACCAAAGAGTATACCTCGTGCTAGTCTCGACAGAATCAATGGTGTCCAAATCCATCAATTCATTGACTAGGGATAATTCCGATACATCACAATTACACATGTAGAGATACTCACTAGTTGTGATCCGATCACAAATTCTCTCATGTTGTGAATCGTATCATGGGCATTCAGTAAATGAGTTTAAGATATAATCAAATACATGAAAACATGTATACTCAAATAGAGAATCTTCATTTATCATATAAATGGTTCAAACATAAGGCGATTGCCTTAGGACATCTCTCATATATCACTAACAAACTCCCACTTGGCCTAATGCCAATCGCTACGGTATCCAATACCATAAGCTCTAACATGACCCTCAAACTTACTTTGAGGTAATACCTTAGTCAAAGGATCCGCTAAGTTCCTTTCAGTGGGGATTTTCTCGATTTGTATTTCCTTCCTACTAATGATCTCTCTGATAAGATGATAGCGACGAAGCACATGTTTGGATCATTGATGAGACCTTGGCTCTTTCACCTGTGCAATTGCTCCATTGTTATTGCAGTAGACCGGTATTGCTTCAACAATGGCTGGAATCACACCAAGTTCATAAATGAATTTCTTGATCCAAACTGCTTCCTTTGCTGCTTCCGAAGCTGCAATGTATTCTTCCTCAGTGGTAGAATCCGCTACAGTGTCTTGTTTGGAACTTTTCCAACTCACTGCGCCCCCATTCAAGGTGAACACGTATCCAGACTGAGACCTGGAATCATCCTTGTCTATCTGGAAGCTGGCATCCGTATACCCGCGTATCACCATGTCCCCTTCTCCATATATTAGGAACACATCCTTAGTTCTTCTTAAGTACTTAAGGATTGTCTTAAAAGCCACCCAATGATCCATTCCTGGATCAGACTGGCATCTACTCATGACACTCAGAGCATATGATACATCGGGCCTCGTACATAACATAGCATACATGATAGATCCTATTGTGGATGCATAGGGAATCTTACTCATGCAAATCCTCTCATCTTCTGTGCGCGGACACATGGACTTCGAAAGGTGTACCCCATGCCTGATGGGTAGAAAACGTTTCTTGGATTCTGACATGCTAAACCTCTTTAGCACTCGGTCTATATATGTAGACTGCGAAAGACCAAGCAACTGTTTCGATCTATCTCTATAGATCTTAATCCCGAGGATGTAGGTTGTTTCTCCCAGGTCTTTCATGGAGAATGTCTTGGATAACCAAATCTTAACTGACTATAAGACTGAAACATCGTCTCCTATAAGTAATATGTCATCGACATACAATACTAGCAACACGACTGCCCTCCCACTAACATTCTTGTACACACAAGGTTCGTTTGGATTTTGTGAGAAATCAAACTTTTTGATTGTCTCATCAAAATGGATATTCCATTTCCTGGATGCTTGCTTCAATCCATATATTGATCGTCGTAATTTGCATACCTTGGTTTTATCAACCGATGTGAAACCCTCAGGCTGTATCATATACACGTCCTCGAGCAGGTTTCCATTAAGGAAAGTTGTTTTCACATCCATCTGTCTTATCTCATAATCATAATGAGACGCTATGACCAGGAGCATCCGAATGGATTTAAGCATAGCTACAGGCGAATAGGTTTCGTCATAATCAACACCTTGTTTTTGACGATATCCTTTCGCCACTAATCTAGCATTATTAGTAATCACATTACCATCCATGTCAGTTTTCTTCTTGAAAACCCACTTGCACCCTATAGGCTTGATGCCTTCAGGTGGGTCAACCAAGTTTCAAACTTGGTTTTCATACATGGAATCCATTTTCGACTTCATGGCATCAAGCCACTTATCCCTTTCTGAACTTGTCAGCACTTCTTCATAACTGGTAGGCTCGTCATCATCAATGAGTAACACGTCATTCGATTCACTTACGAGAAATCCATATCTCTCAGGAATGTTGCGGTTCTACCAGATCTATGAAGATGTGATGTTACAATAGGTTCAGCCGATTGCTCATCACTATGAGTTATCAGCTATTGTGCTTCACCAGGTATCTCATCAATGTCTATTTGAGTTTCTCGAGCCTCCTCAAGTTCGACGATACTCCCACTATTTTCTTGCAAGAGAAACTCTTTCTCTAGAAACACAGCATGCCTTGAAACAAACACCTTTTGTTCCACAGGATGATAGAATTGGTAACCCCTTATTTCCTTAGGGTATCCAATAAATAGACATTTATCAGACTTAGCATCCAATTTGTCTGATACAGTCCGCTTCACATAAGCAGGACAACCCCATATCTTCAAGTAAGATACATGAGGTTTCTTACTATTCCATATCTCATATGGAGTAGCAGAGACTACCTTGGTTGGCATTCTGTTTAACAAGTAAACAGTTGTCTGAAGTGCATAGCCCCAAAAGGACTTGGGAAGATTCGCATGATTCATCATTGACCTGACCATGTCCAACAAGGTCTAGTTACACCTCTCAGATACACCATTATGCTGTGGTGTATATGGCGGAGTCCATTGAGACAATATACCATTGTCTCTTAGATAATCAAGAAACTCTTGACTTAAGTATTCACCACCTCGATACGATCGAAGTATTTTAATACTCTTGTCATGTTGTTTCTCTACTTCATTTCTGAATTCTTTGAACCTTTCAAAGGCATTAGACTTGTGTTTCATCAAGAACACATACCCAAACCATGAGTGATCATCGGTGAAGGTAATGAAGTAGCTATAGCCTCCTAAAGCTTGAGTTGACATAGGTCCACATACTGTTGGTGCAGTAGGCACCTAAGTCGAACCTGAGTTTTGATTATAGCAAACGATACAAAGTTAAGCTCATGTCGTTATCTCACGAGCTGAATCAAGTGTGCAGAAGATTGCTATAGCTGGAGCTGAAGGCTAGCGACACCCGGAGGAAGCTGCGGTGGTCGGGCGACACTCGAGTGATTTCGGAGGGAGCCGATGGAATCGAGTGGAAGGCCGGAAGCAAAAGCAACACGTAAGTATCGAGGTAAGCTCGTGTGTGTGAGCGTAAGTGAGGTCGTATCCTCTTTACGGGGATGATCTTAAGCGTAGATCCGACCCAAGACATCTCATAGGTGGTCTAGGTCGAGATCGGACGGTCGAAGACCGTCGGAAGTATGTTTTTGTTGAGCTAACTTTGACTTGCAGCAAGCATCGATCATTGCCCGACGGAGGACTCGATTGCGGTATCGATCATTGCCGAAGGTCATCAATCGACTGATGCTGCCATCAGTCGACTGATGATGGCCATCAGTCGACTGATAGTCAATGATCAGATTCGAGGAGTCAAGGATTATCACTCCACCTCAAAGCGGTTTGGTGTCCATTTGTGATTGGTTGAAGACCCACTCGAAAAGGGGCTCAAAGGCTATAAAAGGAGGGCCAAACCTAGGGTTTGAACAACAATTCTAAGCCTCCAAAAAGTCTCCGTTACGCTGCAACTCTCCGACAACGAAGTCCTTCCATTCCGACGTCTAGGTTTAACTCTTATTATTCTTGTACGTCGGTATTAGTTTTTCTTGTCATTTACATTTCCGGATCTTTTATCGTATACGAGGAGAGGGGGAGTGTCCCTCTACCTCAAGTTTTTGTGGTCCTTCTTGTATCGATTAACTCCTACCTCTAACGAGGAGGAGTTCCTTTAGTGCTTTTGCCCTCCGTACGTGGTCAAGGACCACTAGGGCCTTGGAGTAGTAGCCTTCGGCTACGAACCAAGTAAAACCCTTGTGTCGATTGTTTTTTTTATTTTTACATTTCCGCTGCAATTAACTAATTATCTCTCGAGTTTTAACGAAAGAAAAAGAAAAGGTTTTTCGCTATTCACCCCCCCCCCCTCTAGCGAACCGCATCGATCCAACACATACATCAGTATGTATTAGACCTAGCAACTCTCCCACTCGTTCACCTTTTCCTGTAAAAGGTAACTTAGTCATCTTGCCTTTTAAGCATGATTCGCATGTATCGTATGAATCCAATTCAAACGATTCCAGAATTCCACATTGGTGTAATTCGGATATGCATTTCTTGCTTGCATGGCCAAGACGACAATACCACATGTAGGAGTCTAATTGATTATCCTTTCGAGCACGCTTGTTGCTTGCTTCGATATTGAAAACGTCACTGGATACATCCAACGTATAAACACCATTGCTTAAAGTTCCAGTCCCATAAAGAACTCCATTCAAAGTTATGTAACAAAAATTGTTACTAAAAGTCAAATGGTACCCATTTCTATTTAAACAAGAAATAGAAATAATGTTCTTTATCAATGAAGGAACATAAAAGCAATTGTCTAGTTCTAAGACAAGTCCTGTAGGGAGTTTCAATAAATACATTCCGATGGCGAGTGCAGCAACTTTTGCTCCATTCCCAACATGTAAATTTGACTCTCCCTTGACGAGTCTTCTTCTATTCCTTATCCCATGTATGTCATTACATATATGTGAGTCACACCCAGTATCCAATACCCAAGTGTTTGAGGAAATAGAATGACAATCAATAAGTAAGATATCTGAAGAAGATGAGGCATCCGATGCCTTATTCTTCTTCACAAACTCAAGATAAATCTTGCAATTTCTTCGCCAATGGCTCTTCTTGCCATAATGATGCCAAGTGCCCTTTTGAGCTGGTTTAGCCTTTTTAGACTTTTTCTTCTTCCCCTTCTGTTGTTCCTTTGACTCCCTCTTAGAACCTTTCTTCGAGGAATCAACTAACAACACCGTCCCCTGCTCATGCTTCTCAGAAGGCTCCACAGTCTTCAGCATGTTGAGCAGTACCACAGATGAACCTTCTTGCATCTCAGAGGTGAAGAGGAGCTTGGAGACTTCGAACCTTTCGAATCTCACTTGCTCATCAACCAACTCATAAAGATGAAATACTATGGTATGAGCATCCATATGCTCATGCTGCTTCCGCAGCTTGGGTTCCATCGTGGCTAGCATGATGCAACTCACCATTTCAGAATCAATCACATGTTTCTGATAGGCCAACAATTGGTCCAGAGTTGCATTGTCACTAGGACGGATGGGAAGAGGCGCTTCGAGGACATTCGCAAGCTTTTCAACCTTGAGAACAATTCTCAAGTTTCTAAGCCAGTCCAAGAAGTTTGGCTCAATCAATTTATTTGAATCCAAAATGGAACGCAAATTCAAAGACATCATGATCAATAGATTAACTTAGAAATACAAAACGAGCATATATGAGAAAATGATTTTAAAATGCATCAATATATATTTATAAATCCCATTCATTTTTTGAATTTCAAAAACCCCAAAATCACTTCAGGAGATCATAGGTCCATCTCCGAATGGGCTGATATCCATTATAGATATGAACAACCTTGGAGAGAGTCCAACAAGCCATTCATAACTACGATGGTAGGTATCAACTATACCGATTGCCTATCACATATATGCAACTATCAAAATGTGCTATCAACTAATTGAATGTTCACACATACATCGGGTTGTCAACACATTAACAAGTATGCATCATATGCATAGCACCCAACTTCACCTCCCTTAACATCGACCTTGGAGAGAGTCCAACAAGCCGATGCTCCAGGTTAAAGCCAACCCATTAATCGAGAAATAGTTTTAATATTGTTAGAGTGCATTCAACCAATTAGCCCGGCTTGGAGAGAGTCCAACAACCAAAGCTAACGATTGACCTCTGACTCTTACAATATTAGTATTAAACTATTCCATTGTTTGAACATGTTTGGGTTCGAGCCGTGCTTGGAGAGAGTCCAATAACCCGAATAAGAAACGGAACTCTAGTTCTAACCATATTAATGGAAGGTGTAGGCTTTAATATTGAGTTAGGGTTTTTATGTCTCATCCTCTTTGCATGAAAATAACTATTATCTACATGACATGACATACATGGCATACATCTACATGTCACGACACGCATGGCATAATGATATGCATCTAATGCAATTACATGGCATACAATTATGTCATGTACAATATTTCCTTATATGTCATAACTATTTATGGAAATAAAATATGTTTAAGATTAGATTCTCCAAATAAAATCATGATTAAATTAGGAAACAAATTTCCAAATCTAATCACATATTTTATTTGTGAAAATAGTTGATTAAGGAAAGTCAATTTAGGAAACCAATTTCCTAAATCATCAAAACTACTTAAGGAAATAAAATATTTTAAGATTTGATTTCCCAAATCAAATCATGATTAAATTAGGAAACAAATTTCCAAAATCTAATCAAATATTTTATTTATGGAAAATATCAATTTCCATAAATACTTCCAACTTTCCAAAAGTAGAATATTTCCATAAATACTTCTAGACTTTCCATAATTGAAAATTTTCCATAAATACTTCTAACTTTCCAAAAGTAGAAAATTTCCAGAAATATCATTATGACTATCACAAAACAATTTTACGATTATGTCGAAATACAACCTGGGCTCTGATACCACTGTTGTGTTTCCTGCACCGCGGCGAGTGTGTGTTCGAACATGTTTCATAAACATGTGCACAGCGGAAGGAATAAAATAATAAATCTAATTTATTACAACACACACATCACACGCATGCATAGTACAACATGTGTAGACATAACCATAAATTCAAAATTTGCAATAAAAGGAAACTTAAACTACGTATACCTGACGTATCACGTGTAGCGGGAAAGGCATCAACCGGAACAATTCTCGCTAGAATCGTCTCTATCCATATCCACGCCGAGTATCTTCGGGATGACTTCACTAAGTCACAAGCCTCGTCTTCGTACGGGTTACTAGCCTCGTGTTGAAGACGACGTGATCGAGAGAAGATCACGATCCGAATCAAAATTCGGATCCAAAACGAGTCCTCAAAAACTCGCTTCTCCGGAGAGGTATTCGTCAACCGTTTGACTAATCCTTCGTCCTCCACCTATGAGGATTACCGGAGATCGAATCCCCAGTAAGGAAGGCGCTGTCGGAGCTCCAAACATCATCCAAACAACGCTCCGACAAGAGGGAAACAAGCTGTCCAGAAAACTGGACAGCTTTGGTGGAGACCTTGTGCTGGCCAAATAAGGAAAGCAATGTGCTCACCTTGTCGCCGGAGCCAAGGAAGATCACCGGAGCTCCTCCGGCAGCAGCTCAACGCCGGCAAGTGGAGAAGACGGCAGCAACTGGTCGCCAGTTGGAGGAGTTGGGCGACGGCAAGGAGTTGCCACCGACTAGATGGAGAGGAGAGAGAGGTTGGGCGGCCACAATTAGGTTAGGGCTTTTGATTAGGGTTTAACAAAACCCTTAAGCCCTATTTTATAGAGAACAAATTCTCTTAATGGTTATTGGATCATACCAAAGGCCCGTTAACCCGCTCCATTAATTTAAGTTAAAATAAACCAAACCATGATGGTTTATTTTAAGTTAAAACGAACTGAACCAACTTTGGTTCATTCGTTTAAAACAAACCAAACCCCTTTGGTTTATTCTCCTCCGTTGGATTAGAACCAAACTATTTTAGTTCGTCCATCATGTCATCATAAGACACGACCCATCCACGCTTCCATTGCGACTGAAATGATTTCATGCTCGCTTCTTGTTTGGTCCAACCAAACCTAGTTTCTCTCGGTCTGAGAATCTCATTCTCAAGATCGTTTTAAATCCTTCGGATTACGCTCATTGTGCATGTGACCAAATAGGTTCTCGGTTTATGTTGGCCATCTATAATTAACCATTAATTATAGAACGATCATGAGTAGCACCTAGTAGTACATCATGATCCCCAATTAATCGAAAAGATCAACGGTTGATCCAGAACTATTTCTGAAACCCTTCAGCAGCTCGAATGAATCGTGCCCCATTCTTTTCACTCATCTTATACCCACTTGGTTCAGGACATGGTCTATAGTGTCAGTCCCCACTAGGCTGACTACGTCACACCTAGCCCAAGTATCATTTCCTCGTCCTACGGATTCTAGTTACTGCACATGTATCGAAGAGTACCTTACTCTAAACATGTAATGCTTTGGCCAAAGACTTTAGTAACAATCTGACGAGAGGCCATGGGTATACATCTCCTCGCAAGGAGTGGTGAATTTTTTATAGGCTATTCAAACACCTTCGATCACTTCGACTTATACCCAATCATCCCGGGTCCATATCTTCTTAGAGATGTTTGCTTAAGATGTCAAAGCATAAGTCTTTATAATCAAAATGACTTGAATACCGCAAGTCAAAGGAACATCACACTTAAGCTACAGTAAGAACTTCATTGACATATCTATATATACAGAGAACCATATGAAGTCTTACGGCTGGTCACTCCAATGAACTAGTTTCCATAACTAGCATCCACGATTAACTCCGGACATCACAATGTCTCCAGCCAGTGAGAATCAGCTGCTTGGACACACCAAAGAGTATATCTTATGCTAGTCTCGACAGAATCAATGGTGTCCAAATCCATCAATTCATCGACTAGGGATAATTCCGATACATCACAATTACACATGTAGAGATACTCACTAGTTGTGATCCAATCAAAAATTCTCTCATGCTGTGAATCGTATCGTGGACATTCAGTAAATGAGTTTAAGATCTAATCAAATACATGAAAACATGTATACTCAAATAGTGAATCTTCATTTATCATATAAATGGTTCAAACATAAGGCGATTACCTTAGGACATCTCTCATATATCACTAACAGGAACACCACAGTGGAATGGTGTATCCGAAAGGAGGAATCGTACCCTATTAGATATGGTACGATCTATGATGAGTCACACAGATCTTTCTATATCCTTTTTGGGATATGCTCTAGACACAGCAGCCTTTACCCTTAACCGTGTACCATCCAAGGCTGTGATAAAGACACCATATACGATATGGACAGGGAGAAATCCCAAGATGTCTTTTATGAGGATTTGGGGTTGTGAGGCTTACGTTCGACGTCAAGTCTTAGACAAATTGGGACCCAAATCCGATAGGTACTATTTTGTTGGATATCCCAAGGATACAAAGGAATATTACTTCTACATTCCCAGTCAACACAAAGTGTTTGTGGCAAAGACTGGGGTTTTTCTAGAAAGGAATTTTGAGTTACACGTATTGCTGGGAATGCGTTCGGTCTTGAAGAAATTCAAGATAAGGACCATATTTGAGGCCTTGATGGAGGTTGAGCAGGAACCACAAAGTGTTGTGGGTGATGAGGTTGTTGCCTGAAAGAGTTGTGGAACAACCACATTCGAGTAGACCTACCTCTTGGATGTCGTCGGAGATACTCATTTCTCTTGTCTGACCATGATGACGTTATGCTCATTGAGAATGAGCCTACCTCCTATCAGAAAGTTGTGATGAGCCCAGATTTTGAGAAATGGCTAGAGGCCATGAGATCCAAGATGGAATCCATGTACACCAACCAAGTATGGACTTTGGTTGATCCACCTGAAGGGGTCAAACCCATTGGGTATAAGTGGGTCTTTAGGAGAAAGACTAACATGGATGGACTTACGCATACCTATAAGGGTCGATTGGTGGCTAAAGGTTTCAAGCAAATTCATGGTATTGACTATGATGAAACCTTTTCTCCAGTGGTGATGTTTAAGTCCATTCGGATCTTGCTTGCTATTGCAGCATACCACGATTATGAGATCTAGCAGATGGATGTCAAAACTGTATTTCTGAATGGAAACATACTCGAGGATGTGTACATGACACAACTTGAGGGTTTTGTAGATCCTCAGCATACTGGGAAAATATGCAAGTTGTAAAGGTTCATTTATGGGCTAAAGCAAGCTTCTCAGAGCTGGAATCTTCGATTCGATGATGCGATCAAATAGTTTGGTTTCATCAAGAATGAAGATGGACCCTGTGTCTACAAAAGGGTTAATGGGAATACAGTTGTCTTCCTTGTATTGTATGTGGATGACATACTACTCATTGGGAATGACATCCCTTCGCTATAGTCTGTGAAGACTTGGCTGGGGACGTGCTTCTCAATGAAGGACTTAGGTGAAGCAGCCTTTATTCTAGGCATCAAGATCTATAGAGATAGATCTAAGAGATTGCTTGGTCTAAGACAGAGTACATACATTGACACGGTATTACTACGGTTTGCCATGCAGAATTCCAAGAAGGGACTTCCGCCGATGTCACATGGTGTGAGTCTTTCGAAGAGTCAAAGTCCCTCTTCTAGAGAGGAGAGAGACTGCATGGATAAGATCCCTTACGCATCTGCTATAGGATCTATCATGTACGCCATGTTGTGTACTCGTCCTGATGTCTCGTATGCTTTGAGCATGACGAGTAGGTACCAGTCAGATCCAGGTGAGCATCACTGGATAGTAGTCAAAAATATTCTTAAGTACTTGAGAAGAACAAAAGAATATGTCTTGATATTTGGAGGCAATGAGGAGCTACCTGTAAAGGGTCACAGCGATGTCAGCTTCCTAACTGACCAGGATGATTATAGATCGTAGTCAGGGTTCGTGTTTTTCTTGAATGGTGGCGCTGTGAGCTGGAAGAGTTCCAAGCAGGACACAGTTACTGATTCTACAATAGAGGCCGAATATATCGGTGCTTCCATCTCATTCAAGAGATTATCGATAGAGGAGATGTGAAGATTTACATAGTACCCACAGAGGCTAACATCGCAGATCCCTTGACCAAGGCTTTGGCACAGAAAAAAGCATGATGGTCACACTAGGTCATTGGGTATTAGATACTACGGTGATTGACATTAGTGCTAGTGGGAGATTGTTAGTGAAAGCCCTAGAGCCAATCATGTGATGATTGTTGTATGGACTTTATTATATCATATTCCTATTTATAAAGGCATGGTTATTATATTTACTTGTATTGGTGCCAAATAACAAAATATAATAATGTCCTTGAGTAGTAGGTTCTTATCTATATCAATCGATTGGTTGAATTGATAATGAGATGATATAGAGAACACTACTCTTAATCATTCCTAGTCAAGTATTAATATTCAGGGACAATGTTAATGCATAGAGACTAGCATGTAGGTCAACACGATAACTTGATCTCAGAAGTCATGGATATGAGATATCAAGTTGACACATGGGTATGCATTGGAGAATGTATACTGAATGACCTGCCATGAGAAAGTATCATAGATCGTTATATGAGTGTCATATACTTTCTCATGTGACTATTAGTATGACTATTAGTCCTTAGACCTGAAGTCACCATGGTTCCCTACATAAGGAGTTGCATACTTTGGCTTCGTCAAACGTCACCCGTAAATGGGTGGACTATAAAGGCGATTACTGGGTATGTGACAAATTATGCGGAGGGATGTGAGTGATGTAGATGGGATTTATCCCTCCTATATGATGGGAGAGACATCGTTATTCTTGATAGAGTGAGACCACGAAGTGCATGGTCATGCCCAAATGAGTCAATATGAGATATTGAGCTCATTTGATTAGAGTGAGTCTACTTGGAGTTCAAGATATAGATTGTACTGAGGATGACATAGTCTATGCCTCAATTGGTCAATCTAGATGTCAAGGATAGAGGGACATTGTCACATATTGTGAGAGTCACAATTAGTAGTCACAAAGGTGATGTTGGAGCTCAACATTCTTGTAACTTGGGTAGCAATGATGTGTTGATAGATTCCACACATTGCTTATGTTCCTAAATCGGTTTAGGGACATTGCCAACGTTACAAGAACCTATAGGGTTACACACATAAGGGCAATTAGATGGAGATTAGGTTCATATGATGAACCATGAGGATTAGGTTCATGGGATGAACCAAATTGGATTAAGAGTAATCCTAATTAGACTAATTGAGTTGGACTCGATTTGATTCAAGTGTTGAATGAGTATAATTTAGATTTGATTCATCAAATCAATTTAAATTAATGAATAGAGATTCATTAAATTAAATTGACTTGAATCAAATGGTTGGATTTGATCAACCATGGGAGATAAGAGGTCAAGTTTGACTTGAATTGAGAGGAAAGATGAAAGGTCAAGTTTGACTTGACCAAATTCCATGTCATGATGATGACTTGGCATGGCCGGCCAATGATGATGTTCCACATCATCATTGACTTATCATATGGTTCCACCTCATGGGGAGACCAAGAGCCTTTGGAGTTACATGCATGCATGTAACCCCTGTAACGCCCGCCCTTATCTGCTCTCAGGGCGGCGCTACTTTTACCCCTTTCTTTTTTTTTCTTTTAAAACATAATACACATGGATCATTTCACCATTTACTTGAGCATGTTATCATGGCATAAACCTTCTTTTCTACATGCATCACCTATCTTATTCATAGTTAGCATGTTACCATATCTTATCTCATTTCATAACATGCCCATCATAAGGATCCATTCGTGAGTTCTATCATATCAACTTTCTTAAGTAATTGAACAATAACATAACTAAGCAATATCCAACATGGTACTAATAATTCACCAGTCTAATAAGAGGAAGCAAGGTCTTAAGTTGTTAATTGAGCATATAAATATAAGCAGATAGTAGTAGGGTCTTTCTCCACCATGCCACTATCACACACAATGGGCCCTTCCTGCTACTTCCTCTAGTTCAGGTTTCCTTGATCTGCAGTATATGGACAACATAAACTATAAGCATAAAGCTTAGTAAGATTCTTGCCTACTCACAAAAACCACGAACTTCATCAAGCAATTAGAAACATAAGCATGCTAGCATAAATGGCCTAAGTATTCCATAGTAACACTAATCAACAACATACCATGTAATGAAACCTAAGCATGGCATAGAGTTTACATCAGCATGCTAAGCATAATTAACACCAAGCAAGGCATAATCTAAACATAAGCATTCATGATATAAATCTTAGACATGCAGGAAGTACATAAACCCCAAATGTTCTTACTATAAGCATTATAACTTAGTAAAATCTAACATGCTTCACATCATAACTTCATAGAGTCTAACATGCATAAAGGACATAATCATAAGCATTTTTAACTTGAGCATAAACATTTATAATGATATAGATCCTAAACATGCATAAGGTACATAATCACAAGCATTCTTAAACTATCAGAAGCATCATAACTTCATAGCATCTAAAATGCATAAAGGACATACTCATAAGCATTTTTTTAACTTGAGCATAAACATTTATAATGATATAAATCCTAAACATGCATAAGGTACATAATCACAAGCATTCTTAAACTACTGTAAGCATCATAACTTCATAGCATCTAAAATGCATAAAGGACATACTCATAAGCATTTTTTTTTAACTTGAGCATAAACATTTATAATGGCATAAATCCTAAACATGCATAAGGCACAAAATCACAAGTATTCTTAAACTACTGCAAGCATCATAACTTCATAGCATCTAAAATGCATAAAGGATGAGTTCGTAAGCATTCATAATCTTTAACATAAGCATACACAATTTCATAAAAGTCTTTTCTTTTCAAAACATATACATATAGATACTTCAATATCATCATAACTTGTTTGGGGGGCCCCAGATTAAGTACCACATAATGCGCGTTCCCTAATAGGCTGGGGTAGCGAGCCACCAGATCTACTAGAGCAAGACCTCATACGTCTTACCAGGGCAAGACCTCTTACGTCTTCTTATGTCCCTATGGATTTGATTAACGACCACCTGACGGGTCGGGTACTTAACCTCTTATAAAGTAAAATACTTAATTCCTTTCTTTTCTTGTCATAGTATAAAGAATGCTCTTGATCCCCAACATAAAAAGGGAAGCATCTTAATCTTATCTTGTCATAAGGAGAGCTCTTGATCCCTACTTGAAAGGGAAGCATCTCCACTTTATCTTATCTTAAGAAGAGCTCTTGATCCCTACTTGAAAGGGAAGCATCTCCATTTTATCATAAGGAGAGCTCTTGATCCCTACTTGAAAGGGAAGCATCTCCATCTTATCATAAGGACACATGCATTCATAACATAAGAGTACCCTAAAGGGGTCCTAAAGTATAAACATGTTCATCACACAAGCATATTGCGTGGCACATTACACCTTAAATATGTAGCATGTTTCTTAGGCATATTCAAGGCATATTAAATCATAAAAACATGTTCATCACCTAAGCATATTTCATGGTACATTACATCATAACATGTAGCATGTTTCCTAGGCATATTCAAGGCATATTAAATCAAAAAAAAAACATGTTCATCGCCTAAGCATATTTCATGGCACATTACATCATAACATGAAGCCTATTTCTTTGGCATATTCATGGCATATTAATCACAAAGCATGTTCATCACCTAAAACTCCTACATGAGGCATACAACATCCCCTAGTTCCCTTAGAAGCCTTTTTCTTGCAACCCTAACCCTAGTTTCATTGGGTGGCCGAAACTTGTGAAGGGCTCAAGCTTGGGTTTGTCCCCTAAAACTCATTCATGAAGCCTTATAACCTATCATAGCACCATTAGAAATATTTTCATGCAACCCTAACCCCAATTTCATGGGTTGGCCGAAACTTGTGAAGGGCTCAAGCTTGGGTTTGTCCCCTAAAATTCATTCATGAAGCCTTATAACCTATCATAGTATCCTTAGAAATATTTTCATGCAACCCTAACCCTAATTTCATGGGTTGGCCGAAACTTGTAGGGTTAAGATCTTTGGATTTTTATCACCTAAATCTATTCATGTAGGCATATATCATAACCTAACTTCATAAGGGGGAGCTCTTCATGAAACCCTAACCCTAAACCCTTGGTGGCCGAAACATATAGGGTTAAAACCCTTGGACTTTTGTTACATAAGGATCCCTACTTGGAGCATACAACATATAAAAGGTTTCCCTAATAGCATATTCCATGAATCCTAGCCCAAGACATTAGTTGGCCGAACATATGAAGCTCCAAACTCTTATTCTTTCATGTAATTCATCCTACAAAACTAATATCAGAGGAAATCTTACATCCTTCACTTTGCTTTTTAGTTGGAAGATGACCTAATGCAAGCCAACCCTAGCCTTCTTCTTGCTTGGAGGGATTTCGGCCAAAGGTGCAAATGGAGAGGGGGAGCAAGGTGGTTTTGGTGAGGATGAAGAGGAGAGGAAGAAGTGGCCAAATGGGAATTTCCTTCTTCTTTATAAAGGGAGGAAGGGAAGTTCCTCTTTTCTTTTCCATGCCCCTTCATTTACCCTCATCACCCTTATCTATAATTCCCCTCTTCTCTTAATGATGTAATCCTATTGGGCTTATGGTTAGGGGGTACATCTATAGGGCTTGGCTATCTCTAGAGGTTTGGGGTTCAATTCCTGGGCCTTGCATCTCTTTTTGGCGATTTCCTTTTATTTTCGGAAAACCCCCATAAAGCCCATTATCGTCAAGACAAAAATCCTCGTAAAATTGCTGGAGACTTTTTACGGGCGTTACAATCCCTCATACCTTGTAAAAGTTTCGTCCTCGAAACTTAAAATAATTCTGGGTACTTCTGCTTCATGTCCTCCTCTCGTTCCCAGGTAGCTTCCTCGTATCGTTGATTCTGCCACAGGACCTTTACTAAGGGCACCTCTTTGTTCCTTAGCCTCTTGACTTCTTGGTCTAGTATCTGGATAGGCCGACTTTTCATACTCAGGTCCTCTTGAACTGGTACAGTTTGTGGCTCGATCACTTGGTTCACACTGGATAAGCATTTCTTGAGCACAGAGACATGGAACACGTCGTGTATAGCCGACATCTCTTGTGGCAGCTCAGCTTGTAAGCTACCTTGCCCACTCTTTGCAATATCGGATACGGTCCTACGTAGCGTGGATTCAGTTTACCCTTCCTTCCGAATCTCATCACTCCCTTCATAGGGGTCACTTTGAGGAATACTAGGTCCCCGACTTCAAATTCTAACGGTCTACGCCGCATATCCGCATAACTCTTTTGTCGGCTCTGAGCAGTTTCGATTCTCTGACGGATATTCTGTATAGCGTGGGTGGTATTGTCAATAATATCGGCCCGAAAACCCATTTCCCTCCTTTCACCACCCTCGTACCAACAGATAGAGAACTCATCTCCTCCGTCTGAGAGCTTCATATGGTGCCATTCCAATAGTAGCTACAGTAATGTGTTGTAAGCAAATTCTGCCAAGCACAAATATCGACACCAGCTCCCCTTAAAGTCTAGGGCACAAGCCCGCAACATATCTTCCAACACCTGGTTCACTCTTTCGGTCTGACCATCGGTCTGAGGATGAAACGCAGTGCTGAATCTCAACTTAGTGCCAAGAGCCTTCTGAACACATTCCCAGAAATGGGAGGTACAACGGCCATCACGGTCAGAAATAATAGCCTTAGGCACTCCATGTAATTTGATAATTTCCTTGACATATAATTGAGCTAGCTGCTCGACCGAATAGGTCATCTTAATTGCCAGGAAATGGGCAGACTTTGTCAACCGGTCTATGATTACCCATATAGCATCGTAACCATTTGTTGTCCTGGGCAATCCCGAGATAAAATCCATAGATATTTCTTCCCATTTCCACTCTGGAATCTGTATCGGCTGCAGTAATCCCCCAGGTTTCTGGTGTTCTACCTTCACCTTCTGGCAGGTCAGACAAGTGTTGACGTACTGAGCCATATCCCTTTTCATGCCGGACCACCAAAATTTATCCCTTAAGTCCTGATACCTTTTGTTAGATCCAGGATGCATGGTATAAGGTGTTCCGTGGGATTCCTCGAGTATCTTCTTCCATCATTCCGGATCATTCGGAATGCATAGGCGGTCCTGGAAGTATAATACTCCGCCATTGGCGATGCGGAATCCATTATCCCTTCCTTCCCGGACTTCCTGTTTGATTTTCTGGATGTCAGAATCACCATCTTGCTTTCCCAATATATCGTCGAACAACGTCGGCACTATAGCCATGGTGAAAAGCTGTCCAGAAATAATCTCTATTCCGTAATTCATTATATCCCTTTTCAGGGGCTACGATAGCATTGATAAGGGCATCAAAGCGGCCATTTTGTTTCCACTCCTTATTAAATGCGTTCCAGTCTACCCAACATTGTTCAATTATACCATACACATCCCAGGCAATGAACTCATTATCCATTTCAAAAAGTAAACGACTTATCATCTCTTATTCATATCTCTTATTCATATTTTCCGACCAAAAGGAAAAATGTTAAAATATAACATTCCTTATTTCTAATTTACCACAGAAACTATTTGAGAAGATAGTTCATTATGACTCCCACTAGGACAAACCCTAGTGCGGTTGTAATTATTTTTAGTCCTATCTTCCTTGGCCTCACTAGGGTGGTCTTCGACTGGCCAATAAGTTGACTGTTTACAGAACCCTCCTCCTTCCTCTCGCGGCCAGCTACCACCGGATTCTCTACCACAGGCTTCTCTTGAACCTTGTGCTCCAGCAGTTCCCAGCACAACTCCTCATAGGTTATCCGCCCTTCATAACGGCCCCACATGTGATGTGCAACTACCATGGACTCATTTGGCAGGGAGCGGACCAAGGCCCATATCCTATAATTGTCCAGTAACGGAAACTCCTGCCGCTCGAGTTTCCTAAAAAGACCATCGAGCCTTCTTATGTGTCCGATGACCCCACAATCTAGTTTATAGACTATCTCGTCAATAGCTTCCCTTAATCGGTTTCGTGACACATCACGACGGGTCATGGTAGTCATCGTCCGTGCCATCTGAAAGTGAAATAAACCAGCTTAATTCAATTCAGATGAACATAGACCTTTCACAACTAATTACGAAAATCAAATCTTCGTAATTTTTTAGGAGTTTTTTTTTTTGGAGTGTAATTAAACTAAGGCTAGCATAAGATTACCCTACATGGATTCATGCATATTTAAGCTAAAACCAAAAAGAACAATTCTTAATATCGCAAGGTAAGGTATCCTTCCTTGTGATACTTCTAAGTTAGAGTCATGTTTCCATCGTATAAAGCTTGGTCAGGTATACTATCTAAGTCACAACTATGATTCTATTATACTAAATAGGACGAGGTATTATTTCTATCTAAATATCCAGTGTGAGTCCATTCTACTAAAGCATGATAAGGTATTATTTCATTCTAGATAGAAAACATTCTTCATTATAAAGGAAACTTAAGCATGCATAAAATTACTTACTTGGAAATAGCAGGATGGAGGCTTGATGTGTGATAGTGGAAAGGTGAACCGCTCGATACCACTGTAATGCCCGCCTTATCTCTGCTCTCGTAGGCGCTACTTTTACCCCTTCGTTTTTTTTCTTTTAAAACATAATACACATGGATCATTTCACCATTTACTTTAGCATGTTATCATGGCATAAACCTTCTTTTCTACATGCATCACCTATCTTATTCATAGTTAGCATGTTACCATATCTTATCTCATTTCATAACATGCCCATCATAAGGATCCATTCGTGAGTTCTATCATATCAACTTTCTTAAGTAATTGAACAATAACATAACTAAGCAATATCCAACATGGTACTAATAATTCACCAGTCTTATAAGCGGAAGCAAGGTCTTAAGTTGTTAATTGAGCATATAAATATAAGCAGATAGTAGTAGGGTCTTTCTCCACCATGCCACTATCACACACACTGGGCCCTTCCTGCTACTTCCTCTAGTTCAGGTTTCCTTGATCTGCAGTATATGGACAACATAAACTATAAGCATAAAGCTTAGTAAGATTCTTGCCTACTCACAAAAACCACGAACTTCATCAAGCAATTAGAAACATAAGAATGCTAGCATAAATGGCCTAAGTATTCCATAGTAACACTAATCAACAACATACCATGTAATGAAACCTAAGCATGGCATAGAGTTTACATCAGCATGCTAAGCATAATTAACACCAAGCAAGGCATAATCTAAACATAAGCATTCATGATATAAATCTTAGACAAGCAGGAAGTACATAAACCCCAAATGTTCTTACTATAAGCATTATAACTTAGTAAAATCTAACATGCTTCAAAAAACATAATCATAAGCATTTTTAACTTGAGCATAAACATTTATAATGACATAAATCCTAGACATGCATAAGGCACAAAATCACAAGTGTTCTTAAACTACTGCAAGCATCATAACTTCATAGAGTCTAACATGCATAAAGGACATAATCATAAGCATTTTTAACTTGAGCATAAACATTTATAATGATATAGATCCTAAACATGCATAAGGTACATAATCACAAGCATTCTTAAACTACTGTAAGCATCATAACTTCGTAGCATCTAAAATGCATAAAGGACATACTCATAAGCATTTTTTTTTAACTTGAGCATAAACATTTATAATGATATAAATCCTAAACATGCATAAGGTACATAATCACAAGCATTCTTAAACTACTGTAAGCATCATAACTTCATAGCATCTAAAATGCATAAAGGACATACTCATAAGCATTTTTTTTTTAACTTGAGCATAAACATTTATAATGGCATAAATCCAAAACATGCATAAGGCACAAAATCACAAGTATTCTAAAATTACTGCAAGCATCATAACTTCATAGCATCTAAAATGCATAAAGGATGAGTTCGTAAGCATTCATAATCTTTAACATAAGCATACACAATTTCATAAAAGTATTTTCTTTTCAAAACATATACATATAGATATTTCAATATCATCATAACTTGTTTGGAGGGCCCCAGGTTAAGTACCACATAATGCGCGTTCCCTAATAGGCTGGGGTAGCGAGCCACCAGACCTACCAGAGCAAGACCTCTTACGTCTTACCAGGGCAAGACCTCTTACGTCTTCTTATGTCCCTATGGATTTGATTAACGACCACCTGACGGGTCGGGTACTTAACCTCTTACAAAGTAAAATACTTAATTCCTTTCTTTTCTTGTCATAGTATAAAGAATGCTCTTGATCCCCAACATAAAAAGGGAAGCATCTTAATCTTATCTTGTCATAAGGAGAGCTCTTGATCCCTACTTGAAAGGGAAGCATCTCCACTTTATCTTATCTTAAGGAGAGCTCTTGATCCCTACTTGAAAGGGAAGCATCTCCATCTTATCATAAGGACACATGCATTCATAACATAAGAGTACCCTAAAGGGGTCCTAAAGTATAAACATGTTCATCACACAAGCATATTGCGTGGCACATTACACCATAAATATGTAGCATGTTTCTTAGGCATATTCAAGGCATATTAAATCATAAAAACATGTTCATCACCTAAGCATATTTCATGGCACATTACACCATAAACATGTAGCATGTTTCTTAGGCATATTCAAGGCATATTAAATCATAAAAACATGTTCATCACCTAAGCATATTTCATGGCACATTACATCATAACATGTAGCATGTTTCCTAGGCATATTCAAGGCATATTAAATCATAAAAAAAACATGTTCATCACCTAAGAATATTTCATGGCACATTACATCATAACATGAAGCCTATTTCTTTGGCATATTCATGGCATATTAATCACAAAGCATGTTCATCACCTAAAACTCCTACATGAGGCATACAACATCCCCTAGTTCCCTTAGAAGCCTTTTTCTTGCAACCCTAACCCTAGTTTCATTGGGTGGCCGAAACTTGTGAAGGGCTCAAGCTTGGGTTTGTCCCCTAAAACTCATTCATGAAGCCTTATAACCTATCATAGCACCATTAGAAATATTTTCATGCAACCCTAACCCTAATTTCATGGGTTGCCCGAAACTTGTGAGGGGCTCAAGCTTGGGTTTGTCCCCTAAAATTCATTCATGAAGCCTTATAACCTATCATAGTATCCTTAGAAATATTTTCATGCAACCCTAACCCTAATTTCATGGGTTGGCCGAAACTTGTAGGGTTAAGATCTTTGGATTTTTATCACCTAAATCTATTCATGTAGGCATATATCATAACCTAACTTCATAAGGGGGAGCTCTTCATGAAACCCTAACCCTAAACCCTTGGTGGCCGAAACATATAGGGTTAAAACCCTTGGACTTTTGTTACTTAAGGATCCCTACTTGGAGCATACAACATATAAAAGGTTTCCCTAATAGCATATTCCATGAATCCTAGCCCAAGACATTAGTTGGCCGAACATATGAAGCTCCAAACTCTTATTCTTTCATGTAATTCATCCTACAAAACTAATATACTGCAGGTGAGGAAATCTTACATCCTTCACTTTGCTTTTTAGTTGGAAGATGACCTAATGGAAGCCAACCCTAGCCTTCTTCTTGCTTGGAGGGATTTCGGCCAAAGGTGCAAATGGAGAGGGGGAGCAAGGTGGTTTCGGTGAGGATGAAGAGGAGAGGAAGAAGTGGCCAAATGGGAACTTCCTTCTTCTTTATAAAGGGAGGAAGGGAAGTTCCTCTTTTCTTTTCCATGCCCCTTCATTTACCCTCATCACCCTTATCTATAATTCCCCTCTTCTCTTAATGATGTAATCCTATTGGGCTTATGGTTAGGGGGTACATCTATAGGGCTTGGCTATCTCTAGAGGTTTGGGGTTCAATTCCTAGGCCTTGCATCTCTTTTTGGCGATTTCCTTTTATTTTCGGAAAACCCCCATAAAGCCCATTATCGTCAAGACAAAAATCCTCGTAAAATTGCTGGAGACTTTTTACGGGCGTTACAATCCCTCATACCTTGTAAAAGTTTCGTCCTCGAAACTTAAAATAATTCTGGGTACTTCGTCTTCATGTCCTCCTCTCGTTCCCAGGTAGCTTCCTCGTATCGTTGATTCTGCCACAGGACCTTTACTAAGGGCACCTCTTTGTTCCTTAGCCTCTTGACTTCTTGGTCTAGTATCTGGATAGGCCGACTTTTCATACTCAGGTCCTCTTGAACTGGTACAGTTTGTGGCTCGATCACTTGGTTCACACTGGATAAGCATTTCTTGAGCACAGAGACATGGAACACGTCGTGTATAGCCGACATCTCTTGTGGCAGCTCCAGCTTGTAAGCTACCTTGCCCACTCTTTGCAATATCGGATACGGTCCTACGTAGCGTGGATTCAGTTTACCCTTCCTTCCGAATCTCATCACTCCCTTCATAGGGGTCACTTTGAGGAATACTAGGTCCCCGACTTCAAATTCTAACGGTCTACGCCGCATATCCGCATAACTCTTTTGTCGGCTCTGAGCAGTTTCGATTCTCTGACGGATATTCTGTATAGCACGGGTGGTATTGTCAATAATATCGGCCCGAAAACCCATTTCCCTCCTTTCACCACCCTCGTACCCACAGATAGGAGACCTGCATCTCCTCCCGTACAGAGCTTCATATGGTGCCATTCCAATAGTAGCTTTGTTGTAAGCAAATTCGCCAAGCACAAATATCGGCACCAGCTCCCCTTAAAGTCTAGGGCACAAGCCCGCAACATATCTTCCAACACCTGGTTCACTCTTTCTGTCTGACCGTCGGTCTGAGGATGAAACGCAGTGCTGAATCTCAACTTAGTGCCAAGAGCCTTCTGAACACATTCCCAGAAATGGGAGGTAAAACGGCCATCACGGTCAGAAATAATAGCCTTAGGCACTCCATGTAATTTGATAATTTCCTTGACATATAATTGAGCTAGCTGCTCGACCGAATAGGTCATCTTAATTGCCAGGAAATGGGCAGACTTTGTCAACCGGTCTATGATTACCCATATAGCATCGTAACCATTTGTTGTCCTGGGCAATCCCGAGATAAAATCCATAGATATTTCTTCCCATTTCCACTCTGGAATCAGATCCGCAGAATCCCCGGGTTTACGGTGTTCTACCTTCACCTTCCGGGTCGGACAGTCGACGTCTGCATCGAGCCATATCCCTTTTCATGCCGGACCACCAAAATTTATCCCTTAAGTCCTGATACCTTTTGTTAGATCCAGGATGCATGGTATAAGGTGTTCCGTGGGATTCCTCGAGTATCTTCTTCCATCATTCCGGATCGTTCGGAATGCATAGGCGGTCCTGGAAGTATAATACTCCGCCATTGGCGATGCGGAATCCATTATCCCTTCCTTCCCGGACTTCCTGTTTGATTTTCTGGATGTCAGAATCACCATCTTGCTTTCCCAATATATCGTCGAACAACGTCGGCGCTATAGCCATGGTGAAAAGCTGTCCAGAAATAATCTCTATTCCGTAATTCATTATATCCCTTTTCAGGGGCTGCGATAGCATTGATAAGGGCATCAAAGCGGCCATTTTGTTTCCACTCCTTATTCGTACGTTCCAGTCTACCCAACATTGTTCAATTATACCATACACATCCCAGGCAATGAACTCATTATCCATTTCAAAAAGTAAACGACTTATCATCTCTTATTCATATCTCTTATTCATATTTTCCGACCAAAAGGAAAAATGTTAAAATATAACATTCCTTATTTCTAATTTACCACAGAAACTATTTGAGAAGATAGTTCATTATGACTCCCACTAGGACAAACCCTAGTGCGGTTGTAATTATTTTTAGTCCTATCTTCCTTGGCCTCACTAGGGTGGTCTTGGTAGCCAATAAGTTGTTGTTCTGTAACCCTCCTCCTTCCTCTCGCGGCCAGCTACCACCGGATTCTCTACCACAGGCTTCTCTTGAACCTTGTGCTCCAGCAGTTCCCAGCACAACTCCTCATAGGTTATCCGCCCTTCATAACGGCCCCACATGTGATGTGCAACTACCATGGACTCATTTGGCAGGGAGCGGACCAAGGCCCATATCCTATAATTGTCCAGTAACGGAAACTCCTGCCGCTCGAGTCTCCTAAAAAGACCATCGAGCCTTCTTATGTGTCCGATGACCCCACAATCTGGTTTATAGACTATCTCAACAATAGCTTCCCTTAATCGGTTTCGTGACACATCACGACGGGTCATGGTAGTCATCGTCCGTGCCATCTGAAAGTGAAATAAACCAGCTTAATTCAATTCAGATGAACATAGACCTTTCATAACTAATTACGAAAATCAAATCTTCGTAATTTTTTAGGAGTTTTTTTTTTTGGAGTGTAATTAAACTAAGGCTAGCATAAGATTACCCTACATGGATTCATGCATATTTAAGCTAAAACCAAAAAGAACAATTCTTAATATCGCAAGGTAAGGTATCCTTCCTTGTGATACTTCTAAGTTAGAGTCATGTTTCCATCGTATAAAGCTTGGTCAGGTATACTATCTAAGTCACAACTATGATTCTATTATACTAAACAGGACGAGGTATTATTTCTATCTAAATATCCAGTGTGAGTCCATTCTACTAAAGCATGATAAGGTATTATTTCATTCTAGATAGAAAACATTCTTCATTATAAAGGAAACTTAAGCATGCATAAAATTACTTACTTGGAAATAGCAGGATGGAGGCTTGATGTGTGATAGTGGAAAGGTGAACCCGCTCTGATACCACCTGTAATGCCCGCCCTTATCTGCTCTCAGGGCGGCGCTACTTTTACCCCTTTCTTTTTTTTTCTTTTAAAACATAATACACATGGATCATTTCACCATTTACTTTAGCATGTTATCATGGCATAAACCTTCTTTTCTACATGCATCACCTATCTTATTCATAGTTAGCATGTTACCATATCTTATCTCATTTCATAACATGCCCATCATAAGGATCCATTCGTGAGTTCTATCATATCAACTTTCTTAAGTAATTGAACAATAACATAACTAAGCAATATCCAACATGGTACTAATAATTCACCAGTCTTATAAGCGGAAGCAAGGTCTTAAGTTGTTAATTGAGCATATAAATATAAGCAGATAGTAGTAGGGTCTGTCTCCACCATGCCACTATCACACACACTGGGCCCTTCCTGCTACTTCCTCTAGTTCAGGTTTCCTTGATCTGCAGTATATGGACAACATAAACTATAAGCATAAAGCTTAGTAAGATTCTTGCCTACTCACAAAAACCACGAACTTCATCAAGCAATTAGAAACATAAGCATGCTAGCATAAATGGCCTAAGTATTCCATAGTAACACTAATCAACAACATACCATGTAATGAAACCTAAGCATGGCATAGAGTTTACATCAGCATGCTAAGCATAATTAACACCAAGCAAGGCATAATCTAAACATAAGCATTCATGATATAAATCTTAGACAAGCAGGAAGTACATAAACCCCAAATGTTCTTACTATAAGCATTATAACTTAGTAAAATCTAACATGCTTCAAGAACATAATCATAAGCATTTTTAACTTGAGCATAAACATTTATAATGACATAAATCCTAGACATGCATAAGGCACAAAATCACAAGTATTCTTAAACTACTGCAAGCATCATAACTTCATAGAGTCTAACATGCATAAAGGACATAATCATAAGCATTTTTAACTTGAGCATAAACATTTATAATGATATAGATCCTAAACATGCATAAGGTACATAATCACAAGCATTCTTAAACTACTGTAAGCATCATAACTTCATAGCATCTAAAATGCATAAAGGACATACTCATAAGTATTTTTTTTTAACTTGAGCATAAACATTTATAATGATATAAATCCTAAACATGCATAAGGTACATAATCACAAGCATTCTTAAACTACTGTAAGCATCATAACTTCATAGCATCTAAAATGCATAAAGGACATACTCATAAGCATTTTTTTTTAACTTGAGCATAAACATTTATAATGGCATAAATCCTAAACATGCATAAGGCACAAAATCACAAGTATTCTTAAACTACTGCAAGCATCATAACTTCATAGCATCTAAAATGCATAAAGGATGAGTTCGTAAGCATTCATAATCTTTAACATAAGCATACACAATTTCATAAAAGTCTTTTCTTTTCAAAACATATACATATAGATACTTCAATATCATCATAACTTGTTTGGGGGGCCCCAGGTTAAGTACCACATAATGCGTTCCCTAATAGGTCAGTAGCGAGCCACCGGACTACGAGAGCAAGACCTCTTACGTCCTTACCAGGGCAAGACCTCTTATGCCTTCTTATGTCCCTATGGATTTGATTAACGACCACCTGACGGGTCGGGTACTTAACCTCTTACAAAGTAAAATACTTAATTCCTTTCTTTTCTTGTCATAGTATAAAGAATGCTCTTGATCCCCAACATAAAAAGGGAAGCATCTTAATCTTATCTTGTCATAAGGAGAGCTCTTGATCCCTACTTGAAAGGGAAGCATCTCCACTTTATCTTATCTTAAGGAGAGCTCTTGATCCCTACTTGAAAGGGAAGCATCTCCATCTTATCATAAGGAGAGCTCTTGATCCCTACTTGAAAGGGATGCATCTCCATCTTATCATAAGGACACATGCATTCATAACATAAGAGTACCCTAAAGGGGTCCTAAAGTATAAACATGTTCATCACACAAGCATATTGCGTGGCACATTACACCATAAATATGTAGCATGTTTCTTAGGCATATTCAAGGCATATTAAATCATAAAAACATGTTCATCACCTAAGCATATTTCATGGCACATTACACCATAAACATGTAGCATGTTTCTTAGGCATATTCAAGGCATATTAAATCATAAAAACATGTTCATCACCTAAGCATATTTCATGGCACATTACATCATAACATGTAGCATGTTTCCTAGGCATATTCAAGGCATATTAAATCATAAAAAAACATGTTCATCACCTAAGCATATTTCATGGCACATTACATCATAACATGAAGCCTATTTCTTTGGCATATTCATGGCATATTAATCACAAAGCATGTTCATCACCTAAAACTCCTACATGAGGCATACAACATCCCCTAGTTCCCTTAGAAGCCTTTTTCTTGCAACCCTAACCCTAGTTTCATTGGGTGGCCGAAACTTGTGAAGGGCTCAAGCTTGGGTTTGTCCCCTAAAACTCATTCATGAAGCCTTATAACCTATCATAGCACCATTAGAAATATTTTCATGCAACCCTAACCCTAATTTCATGGGTTGGCCGAAACTTGTGAGGGGCTCAAGCTTGGGTTTGTCCCCTAAAATTCATTCATGAAGCCTTATAACCTATCATAGTATCCTTAGAAATATTTTCATGCAACCCTAACCCTAATTTCATGGGTTGGCCGAAACTTGTAGGGTTAAGATCTTTGGATTTTTATCACCTAAATCTATTCATGTAGGCATATATCATAACCTAACTTCATAAGGGGGAGCTCTTCATGAAACCCTAACCCTAAACCCTTGGTGGCCGAAACATATAGGGTTAAAACCCTTGGACTTTTGTTACTTAAGGATCCCTACTTGGAGCATACAACATATAAAAGGTTTCCCTAATAGCATATTCCATGAATCCTAGCCCAAGACATTAGTTGGCCGAACATATGAAGCTCCAAACTCTTATTCTTTCATGTAATTCATCCTACAAAACTAATATACTGCAGGTGAGGAAATCTTACATCCTTCACTTTGCTTTTTAGTTGGAAGATGACCTAATGGAAGCCAACCCTAGCCTTCTTCTTGCTTGGAGGGATTTCGGCCAAAGGTGCAAATGGAGAGGGGGAGCAAGGTGGTTTCGGTGAGGATGAAGAGGAGAGGAAGAAGTGGCCAAATGGGAACTTCCTTCTTCTTTATAAAGGGAGGAAGGGAAGTTCCTCTTTTCTTTTCCATGCCCCTTCATTTACCCTCATCACCCTTATCTATAATTCCCCTCTTCTCTTAATGATGTAATCCTATTGGGCTTATGGTTAGGGGGTACATCTATAGGGCTTGGCTATCTCTAGAGGTTTGGGGTTCAATTCCTAGGCCTTGCATCTCTTTTTGGCCATTTCCTTTTATTTTCGGAAAACCCCCATAAAGCCCATTATCGTCAAGCCAAAAATCCTCGTAAAATTGCTGGAAACTTTTTACGGGCGTTACAACCCCCCCCCCCCTCCCTCCATGAAGTGGCTGGCCACTTTACTCCATTTGATGGTGAAATTGATTTGGTGAGTTACTCTCCAACTTCATCTTCTTCCTTAGATCATCTTCCTCTCAAGCTTGCTCTCCCATCCCTTTCTTTGGTTGAACCATCCATAGGGTGCTAGCACACTCAAGGGTGTGTTTTCTCCACCTATTGCTTGTGTGGATACCAATAGAGAAGTGTGCACTTGACACTCTTGTGTTCCGGCGAAGCTTTTGGACGAGCGGGATTTGCGAAGGGCGTCGCATCGAGGGTAATGATCTCACCTTCTAGATCTAAGGTAGATCTAGGGTTTTTAGTAAACACATACATGTTTTAGTTTTAATACATCTTCGCACGGATCTGTGGCCGAACTTCCGGGGTTTCCGCAATGCAAAAAGTGGTTTTTGCGGCTCGGAAAGTCCAACAGATATGTGATATAGGAGGCTTCAACTCTCGGAGGATCATTGCCCACACAACGTCCAAGAGGAGGATAGGTCATACGAAAGAAGATCAAGAGGTAAACAAGAGGTATAATTCTTGTTTTAGTTTCCATTTTGTTCTTTGTATTTTTTTACAATTGTATGATCATGGACCCCAAAGATAAACACAAAAATCGGCGATCCGTACATCATCTATTCCGTAGCTAATCGATGACAAGAGTTAGGTTGCTTGAACAACAAGTTTGTTCAAGCAACGACTCAAATTGAGAAGCACGATGATGGATCGGTCGCTTAGGTAATCCATTTTTGTTTGGATTAATTTTTTAATCCACGGACGTATGATTGGATCGCCATGCACAAGCAACCGAAGCGAAGTGAGAAGCGAAGCAACCGAAGAAAATGCATGGTCATGCCTGCGCACCTTACTACTACCATGACCCTAGTGTGGCCTAGGTGGCACGACATAACAACTGTCCCAACTCAACAACAATCACGTCTCTCGAGCGACCGAGTGGGCAGTATGAAGTAGCATATAAGCGTAAAGAGCTAGCTACACAATGGGGGTCCTGTTGGATCGAAGCGGATCGCTAGAGGGGGGGTGAATAGCGATAAAAACTTTTCTTTTAAATCGTTCGATAGACAATTAAACGCAGCGGAAATGTAAATAAAAACTAAATGAGACAAATAGTTTTTTTACTTGGTTCGTAGCCTTCGGCTACTACTCCAAGGCCCTAACGGTCCTAGACCGTGTATGGAGGGCAATTCACTAAAACACTCCTCCTCGTTGGAGGTAGGAGTTTTACTATTACAAAAGCCTTCGAAGCAAAAAGATAGAGAGACAAACCCTCTCTTCTATTAAAGTAAAATGCAACGAAAAGCCTCGATTAAAAAGAATTGCAATATTGAAAGCAATAACAAATTAAGATTATACCAACAACTAAACAAAAGAAACTTTAAGCTAGGGTTGTTGGCAGCACTTCGTTGTTGTAGAGTCGTCGGAGAGTTGCAGCGTAACGGAGGCTTTTGAGCACTTAGAATTAAGGATGAAACCCTAGGTTTGGCCCTCCTTTTATAGCCTTTAAGCCCCTCAATGAATGGGTCTTCAACCAATCATAAATGGGCACAAAACTCCTTGAAAAATGGTGGTAAAGCTTGACTCCTCGAGGCTGATTTTTGACCACCGGTTGAACTGGCACCGGTTGAACGGGCCGGTTGAACTGATGGCCAGGATTTTTGACTACAATAAAGAGTTAGCTCAAAATATAAGTGGATTCGACGGCCACTTACCGTCCGATCTCAACATAGACCTTCCATGGGAAGTCTTGGGTCGGATCGTCGCCTAAGATCATCCCCGTAAAGAGGATACGACCTCACTTACGCTCGCACACATGAGCTTACCTCGATACTTACGTGTCACTTTTGCTTCCGGCCTTCCACTCGATTCCTTCGGCTCCCTCCGAAGTAACTCGAGTGTCGCCCGACCACCGCGGCTTCCTCCGGGTGTCGCTAGCCTTCAGCTCCAGCATTGAGACTTTTCTGCACACTTGATTTAGCTCGTGAGATAACAATATAAGCTTAACTTTATATCGTTTGCTATAATCAAAACTTAGGTTCGACTTAGGTGCCCACTGCACCAACAATCTCCCCCTTTTTGATTTATGGCAAACCCACATACAAAGTTAAGACAAAAATAAGTATGAGATTATGCATGAATGAGTAGGAGTATATAAAAATTCTTTTTCAAGTGCTCCCCCTTGACCGAGGGTGAGTACTTGAGAAAGGGTTTTAACTCTCCCCATTGATATGTGCTACTAAGAAAAAGAATTAAGTAACCGAAATTACTTAATATTGGCCATAGTGTTTAAAATAAGTTTTAAGTTAAGAAACCAAATGATTTCTTAACCTTGGCCTTTTGTTAAAAGTTAAATAAGTTTTCAAAACTTAAAGTTAACTTTTGGTTTAATTATGAAGTAAGAGTTAAGTTATCAAAAAAAATTTTTGACCCCTTAACTTTTGTCCTTTTTCTCTCCTTTCTTTGTATATCAAAAAGAGTAAGGGGTTTGTGTAAAATAAAATAAATGTTAAATTTAAAGTCCAAGCATGTTCCACATTTTTATTTTTAAAAATAATATACTGAAAATAAGTTCATCTATAAAATGTTCGACTCATATTTGGCTTGATTGATATGAAGGATCAACCAGTCCTGGTCAGAGTCGGTTAGTATGTATGATTATACTCCGTGGTTCATAGCGATGCACTAGCTCTACATCTGGAACCAGGAGTAAGGTCCTAACATCTCATGCCCATCTTGGCTAAGTACACAAACACATTAGTCCTATGTGTTGTGAGATGTATTAGCTCCTTAAATCTATAGGTGCATGATATCTAAGGTATGTCCTATGCTAGTTCCATGAAAAAAAAAGTAAGAAATAGTAGTAAGAAAATATAATTTGCAAGTTCCTATTCTATTACGCACATGCCTAATCTTCGCCTCTCAAGAGACCAATTCGCCCGGTAGTGGTTTAGTAAATATGTCTGCTAGGTTAGACTTCGAGTCAACATATTCGAGTTGTATGGAGTCGTTGGCTACATGTTCTCGAATGAAATGGTGTTTTACCTCTATATGCTTTGTCCTTGAATGGCATATAGGGTTCTTAGTTAGATTTATCGAACTTATGTTGTCTACAAAAATTTTAGTTTTGGTGAAGTCCAACCTAAAGTCTCGGAGAGTGTGCTTCATCCAAAGAAGCTGAGTTACACACTCACCCATCGCAACGTATTCGGCTTCGGTGGTAGATAAGGCAACACAATGTTGCTTCCTACTGCACCAACTCACTAGACTTGAGTCGAGTAGTTGACAACAACCACTCGTGCTCTTTCTATCGAATTTACTACCGACATAATCCGAATCGGAGTAGCCGATTAGTTCGAACTCCGTAGATCTAGGGTACCAAATACCAACGTTAAGTGTACCCTTAAGATATCTAAGGATACACTTAACTAGGGTTAGGTGAGACTCATTAGCACAGGTTTAAAACCTGGCGCACATACTTACTGCGAATAGGATGTCGGGTCGACTCGCAGTTAAGTATAGAAGACTTCCTATCGCGCTCCTATAGTACTTTAAGTCAATGGACTTACTTTCTAGGTCTTCTCCTATGTTAACATTAATCGCCATTGGGGTATTTATTATCTTAGCGTCTTGCATTCCAAATCTTTTAATTAACTCCTTAGTGTATTTTTGTTGATATAGGTATATACCATCCTTAGTTTGTTTAATTTGTAGACCTAAAAAGAAACTTAACTCGCCTACCAAGTTCATTTCAAACTCACTTTCCATGAGTGAAACGAACTCGTTTAGTAAGGCTGAGTTAGAGGTTCCAAAAATTATATCGTCTACGTAAATTTGAGCTATGAATATTTCTTTACCTAAGGTTTTTACGAAGAGAGTTGGGTCAACTAAGCCTTGGTTAAACCCTTTTGACTTAAGATGGATTGAAAGTCTCTCGTACCAAGCTCGAGGAGCTTGTTTAAGTCCATAGAGAGCTTTCTTAAGTTTTAGAACATGGTCGGGTTTATCTAGATTTTCGAACCAGGGGGGTTGGCTAACATAAACTTCTTCTTTAATGTATCCATTTAAGAATGCCGACTTAACATCCATTTGAAACAGCTTAAATCCTCGATGTGCGGCATAAGCTAGCAACATTCGAATGGATTCGAGTCTAGCTACTGGAGCATAGGTTTCGTCGTAATCTAAGCCTTCGACTTGACTAAACCCTTTGGCGACTAACCTAGCCTTGTTTCTAACTACTTCACCTTTATCATCAAGCTTATTTCGAAACACCCACCTTGTTCCAATTATCGTTTTGTCTTTAGGTGGTGGTACTAATTCCCACACTTCATTCCTAGTAAATTGAGCTAGCTCTTCTTGCATTGCAATAATCCAATCGGGATCAAGAAGAGCTTGTTCAATTGATTTGGGTTCTATCTTTGAAATTAAGGAAATTTGACTAAGGTTCCTATAGGATGCTCTAGTTCGAACTCCTAGATTAGGATCTCCTATCACTTGATCGATAGGGTGGTTAGTCTGAATCCTAGATTGGGTTGGGTTTGTGTCACCTAATGCTTGATCAATGGGGTGACTTGGTTGAACATTAGTTTGGTTGGAGTCATCTATCACTTGATCAATAGAGTGACTTGGTTGACTTAGGTTAGGATTAACACTAAACCTGATCTCCGTATCAGAGTTAGGTCTAGTATGAATCGGCTCGCTAATTGGGATTGCCGGGGGTTTTGTAGGTTCATGTCCTTCATTAAATACTACATTGATAGTCTCCTCAACTCTAAGGGTGTCGTGGTTATATACTCTATAAGCTCAACTTGTAGTCGAGTATCCTAGAAAGATTCCGGTCGTGGTCTTGGATGTAAATTTCCCTAGGTAATCCTTAGTGTTTAGGATATGTACCTTACACCCAAATACCCTAAAGTACTTGATGTTAGGTATTTTATCGTGATAAATCTCGTATGAGGTCTTAAGGTGCCTCTTTACTATAAGGATTCTATTTTGGACATAGCATGTCGTACTCATGGCTTCTGCCCAAAACCTATCGGGTAGGTCATATTCGTTCAACATGGTCCTAGCGGCTTCTTGTAGAGTTCGGTTTTTCCGCTCCACTAGGCCATTTTGTTGAGGGGTCCTAGGGCAAGAGAATTCATGGTGGTATCCGTTTAGGTTACAGAAGTCGGTGAACCTTTGATTTTCGAATTCACCACCATGATCGCTTCTAATTCTTTTAACCTTAAGGTTTTTTTGATTCTCGATTAATTTGAATAAATTGATTAATTGATCTAGGGTATCATTTTTATGTTTGATGAACCCGAGTAAACTCGAGTAGTCGTCAATTATGACTAAGCAATATTGACTTTTATTGAGTGACTTGGCTCCATGTGAATCGAATAGATCCATATGCAGGAGCTCAAGTACACTTGAGGTTCGTTCTTGGTTAGTTAACTTGTGTTGTGTCCTAGGTTGTTTTCCTTGTTGACAAGCATTACAGATTCTATTAACCAAATTGTTAAGGTTGGGTAAGCCTCTGACTAGGCCACTCTGACTCATCTTGTGGATGAGTCTTGGGTGCGAGTGACCGAGTCATCGGTGCCACAACCATGATTCCTCTTCCTGTGTCATAAGACATTTGGCTGAGGATTTGATTAAGTTAATTGTATAAATGTTATTTGTCCTAGTTCCTTTGAGTATTGTTTTAGCTGTTTTATTTGTTTTAATTACACATTCATTTTCTAAAAATACGACCTTATAATTATTGTCACATAATTGGCTTACGCTAAGCAGGTTATATTCAAAATTCTCTACAAGTAATACATTTTTAATAACAAAATTTGAGTTAAGCTCGATATCACCTGATCCGATGATTTTGAGCTTGCCGTTATTCCCAAAGGCTACCGATCATTGTCGTTTGAATCGAAGCTTCGTGAATTTGAGTTGATCCCCGGTCATGTGTCGGGAGCAACCGCTGTCTAACATCCATTGATCCTACACACAAGGTGGTTGGATTGGATGTTAGATTATTATATTTTTTTAAAAAAAAATTGGTTGTAAGTTGTTAAACCTAGGTCATCTCACCGGAGTCTATATGATCAAGCATGTTATACTTATGTGTTCTTTGTGAGATGACTTCCAATTAAGTTGATTAAGTGCATTTATGTTTAAGTAATGTTAGATTTGGATTTGACCCTAGGCTTGTCAAGTTTACCTTTTCAAGATCATGGCTTCCAGGTCGTGGCGAGGCACAGGGGCCTTCTTTTATCGGATCATCGACCACTTCCTTAGACAAAGCCATTTTCAAGAAAATGATGACTTGACTCACCTAAAATTATTTCCTCGTCTAACTAGTTATTTTTGAAAAGAGGCTCCCCGAGGCTCAATCTTTTCGAAGGATTTTAGTTGATTATTTGAAAAGAGGCTCCCCGAGGCTCAATCTTTTCGAAGGATTTTAGTTGGTTATTTGAAAAGAGGCTCCCCGAGGCTCATTCTTTTCAAAGGATTTTAGTTGGTTATTTACGTGTTCTAAGTGAG
This sequence comes from Wurfbainia villosa, assembly GCA_025175895.1. Classification (NCBI taxonomy): domain Eukaryota; kingdom Viridiplantae; phylum Streptophyta; class Magnoliopsida; order Zingiberales; family Zingiberaceae; genus Wurfbainia; species Wurfbainia villosa. The sequence goes on along the minus strand of CM045998.1, from coordinate 51,464,540 downwards.
TTCACGAAAGAAAAAAAAACAAAAATAAATCTAAGCATGCAATTTCTAAGTTAAAACACAAACATGTTTTGTACTGGCTCCCCCTAGACCGTTGAATCGGTTCGGTCTATCCACATAGTGGATTTGGTCCTTGGGAACCCAGTACGAGTTGGATCCTAGAGTTGAAATCAAAGTGGTCTTAGGGACCCATGCTTGGACACATTTTTTATGTCTACTTACGATTGACATATACGACTTATTGGTCGTGTTTGAGCTAAACCCTAGTTCGGCCTTGTTGTACACGGCCCTTTGCGATCCAAGTAGGAGGTCAAGTCCTTTGGATCCCAAAGTAAACCTTTCCAACGTATTCCTAAGATCTTCGACTTGACTTTTCAAGAGTGAGTTCTCAACTTCGAGTTTTTCTACCCGAGTTGAGTCCTTCTCTTGAACTCGACTAGTCGAAGAGGTTAGGGAGACCTCGTGTTTGAGGAGTTTAACTTCCTCAACCAGGGTCTCGACCTTGGACTCGGACTTAGCTAACTTCCTAGACAAAAACCTAATCGTATTATGTAAAGTATTAAATAAGGTTCAACTCACCTTAAGGGTATCTTTTGAACCGGATGCGTATCCGTGGCTTGACTTGAAGGTAGCTTCGTAGTCCGAGTCATCCTCAGGTTCTGACTCAAGTTCAGGTTCGGTCTCCGTGTCGGACTCAATCGATTTCGCCATGAAGACGTGGTCTTCGTCTTCTTCGGATGACGCTTCTTCCCATGTCGCATTGAGGGCCTTCTTGTGCTTAGGTGCTTGGTGGTTGAGCTTGGGGCACTCGGACTTTATATGTCCAAACCTGTTACACTCATAACACCTAATATTAGAACTTTTAGGCTTACCTTGGTTGGGTCGAGTTGTGGTTCGCTTTCGTCCCTTGGCTATCCTTCGAGCTAGGTTCATTAGTTCGGCAGTCAATTCCGGGTCAACTTCTTCTTCGGACTCATCTTCCTCCTCGGTTGGTGGTGGCTTGCTTGCGAATTTCTTCTTCTTTGAACCTGCAAACAAGGCTATACCCCTCTCGGGTTCCGAGTTGGACTGCTCATGTAATTCAAAATCCGAAAAGAGTTCATCTAATCTAAGTTTAGAAAGGTCCTTGGAGACCTTGTAGGCATCGACCATAGATGCCACAAGGTAGTCCTCGGAAAAGAGTTTAGAATGTTAGTAATATATGAGAGATGTCCTAAGGCAATCGCCTTATGTATGAACCATTTATATGATAAATGAAGTTCACTATTTGAGTATACATGTTTCATGTATTTGATTGGATCTTAAACTCATTTACTGAATGTCCACGATGCGATTCACAGCATGAGAGAATTTGTGATTGGATCACAACTAGTGAGTATCTCTACATGTGTAATTGTGATGTATCGAAATTATCCCTAGTCGATGAATTGATGGATTTGGACACCATCAATTCTGTCGAGACTAGCACGAGGTATACTCCTTGGTGTATCCAAGCAGCTGATTCTCACTGGCTGGAGACATTGTGATGTCCGGAGTTAATCGTGGAAGCTAGTTATGGTAACTAGTTAATTGGAGTGACCAGCCGTAAGACTTCATATGGTTCTCTGCATATATAGATATGTCAATGAAGTTCTTACTGTGGCTTAAGTGCGATGTTCCTTTGACTTGCGGTATTCAAGTCATCTTGATCATGGAGACTTATGCTTTGACATCTTAAGCAAACATCTCTAAGGAGATGTGGACCCGTGATGATTGGGTATAAGTCGAAGTAATCGAAGGTGTTTGAATAGCCTATAAAGGATTCACCACTCCTTGCGAGGAGATGTATACCCATGGCCTCTCGTCGGATTGTTACTAAAGTCTTTGGCCAAAGCATTACATGTTTAGAGTAAGGTACTCTTCGATACATGTGGAGTAACTAGAATCCGTAGGACGAGGAAATGATACTTGGGCTAGGTGTGACGTAGTCAGCCTAGTGGGGGCTGACACAATAGACCATGTCCTGAACCAAGTGGGTATAAGATGAGTGAAGGGAATGGGGCACGATTCATTCGAGCTACTGAAGGGTTTCAGAAATAGTTCTGGATCAACCGTTGATCTTTTCGGTTAATTGGGGATCATGATGTACTACTAGGTGCCACTCATGATCGTTCTATAATTAATTGTTAATTATAGACGGCCAACATAAACCGAGAACCTATTTGGTCACACGCACAACGAGCGTAATCCAAAGGATTTAAAACGAGCTTGAGAATGGGATTCTCAGACCGAGAGAAACTATGTTTGGTTGGACCAAACATAAAGCGAGCATGAAATCGTTTGATCGCAATGGAAGCGTGGATGGGCGAGTCTTATGAAGACATTTACGTATTGCTAAAATGGTTTGGTTCTAATCCAATGGATGAGAATAAACCAAAGGGATTTGGTTATTTTAAGCGAATAGAACCAAAAGTTGGTTGGTTCGTTTTAACTTAAAATAAACCATCATGGTTTGGTTTATTTTAACTTATCTTAATGGAGGCGGGTTAGCGGGCTTTATGGATATGATCAATAACCATTAAGAGAATTAGTTCTCTATAAAGAGGGCTTAAATAATGGATAATTAAGCCCTAATCCAAAAACCCTTGCCCTAAGGTTGCCCCTCTTCCTTGGGTTGCGCCCAACCTAGGCATTGCCGCCCAACTTGTTGTGCGCGTCCATCTCCTTGCGGCGTCAAGCTTCAGCGGTGAACCTCGGCGACCCTCCGGTGATCTTCCTAGGTTCGGTGAAAAGGTGAGCACTTGGCTTCCTTGTTTTTGGCGCCTACTCCTCCACCAAGCTGTCCAGTTTTCTGGACAGCTTCTTCTCCTTCGTCGGGCGTCGTTTGGGCGGCGGTTAGCTCCGACAGCGGCTAACTTACGGGGATTGATCTCCGGTAATCCTCTGAGTGGAGGGCGAAGGATTCGTCAATTGGTTGGCGAATACCTCTCGGAGAAGCGAGTTTTGAGAACTTCGTATTAGGATCGAATTTGGATTCGGATCGTGATCATCTCTCGATCACGTCGTCTTCAACACGAGGCTAGTAACCCGTCGAAGGCGAAGCTCGTGGCTTAGCGAAGTCATCGAGGAACTCGGCGTGGATCTGGATATAGAGCGATTCTAGCGGAATCGTTCGGTTGATGTTCCGCTACGTCATCTGAAGGTATAACGTAGTTAAATTTCCTTTTATTGCAAATTTAAATTTACGGTTATGTCTACACTTGTTGTAATATGCATGCGTGTGTTGTGTGTGTTGTAATAAATGTAGATTTATTATTTTTATTGCTTCATTTGTGTTCATGTTTACGAAACATGATCGAACACACACTGCTTGATCGGAAACCTTGATGGTATCGAGCCAGGTTGTGTTTCGACATAATCGTAAAAATAGTTTCGATAGTCATAATGTATTTCTGGAAATTTTCTAATTTTGGAAATTTAGAAGTATTTATGGAAATTTTTCAATTTTGGAAAGTCTAGAAGTATTTATGGAAATCTTCCACTTTTGGAAAGTTGGAAGTATTTATGGAAATTGATATTTTCCATAAATAAAATATTTGATTAGATTCTTGAAATTTGTTTCCTAATTTAATCATGATTTGATTTGGGAAATCAAATCTTAAAATATTTTATTTCCATAAGTAGTTTTAATGATTTAGGAAATTGGTTTCCTAAATAGATTTTCCTTAATCAAATAATTCCATGAATAAAATATGTGATTAGATTTGGAAATTTGTTTCCTAATTTAATTATGATTTGATTTGGAGAATCAAATCTTAAACATATTTTATTTCCATAAATAGTTATGACATATAAGGAAATATATACATGACATAATTGTATGCCATGTAATTGCATTAGATGCATAACATTATGTCATGCGTGTCGTGACATGTAGATGTATGTCATGTATGTCATGCCATGTAGATAATAGTTATTTGCATGCAAAGAGGATGAGACATAAAAACCCTTAAACAATATTAAAGCCTACACCTTCCATTAATATGGTTAGAACCAGAGTTTCGTTTCTTGTTTGGGTTGTTGGACTCTCTCCAAGCCCGGCTCGAACCCGAACATGTTCAAACCATGGAATAGTTTAATACTAATATGGTAAGAGTCAGAGGTCAATCGTTAGCTTTGGTTGTTGGACTCTCTCCAAGCTGGGCTAATTGGTTGAATGCGCTCTAACCATATTAAAACTATTTCCCGATTAATGGGTTGGCTTTAACCTGGAGCATCGGCTTGTTGGACTCTCTCCAAGGTCGATGTAAAGGGAGATGAAGTTAGGTGCTATGCATATGATGCATACTTGTTAATGTGTTAACAACCCGATGTATGTGTGAACATTCAATTAGTTGATAGCACATTGTGATAGTTGCATATACGTGATATGCAATCGATATAGACGATACCTACTGTCGTAGTTATGAATGGCTTGTTGGACTCTCTCCAAGGTTGTTCATAACTATGATGGATATCAGCCCATTCGGAGATGGACCTATGATCTCCCAAAGTGATTTTGGGGTTTTTGAAATTCGAAAAATGAATGGGATTTATAAATGTATATTGATGCATTTTAAAATCATTTTCTCATATATGCTCATTTTGTATTTCTAAGATTGATCATGATGTCTTTGAATTTGCGTTCCATTTTGGATTCGAATAAATTGGTAGTAGAGCTTCTTGGTGGCTTAGAAGCTTGAGAATTGTTCTCAAGGTTGAAAAGCTTGCAAATGTCCTCGGCGCCTCTTCCGCTTGTCTAGTGAGATGCAACTCTGGACCAATTGTTGGTCTATCGAAACATGTGAGTGATTACGAACAAATGAGTTGCATCATGCTAGCGCGATGGAACCCAAGCTACAGCGGCATGAGCATATGGATGCTCATATCGTAGTCCTTCATCTTTGTGAGTTGGTTGATGAGCAAGTGAGATTGAAGGTTCGAAGTCTCAAAGCTCCTCTTCACCTCTCGAGATGCTAGAAGGTTCATCGTAGTGCTTGCTCAATATCTTTGAAGGCGTGGAGTCTTACAGAAGCATGGGTAGGGGATGGTGTTGTTAGTTGATTCCTCGAAGAAAGGTTCTAAGAGGAAGTCAAAGGAACAGCAGAAGGGAAAGAAGAGAAGGGCTAAGAAGGTAGAACTAGCACAAAAGGAAACTTGCCATCATTATGGAAAGGAGAGCCATTTGCGAAGAAAGTGCAAGATTTATCTTGAGTCCATGAAGAAGAATAAGGCATCGGATGCCCCATCTTCTTCAGATATCTTCGTTATTGATTGTCATTCTATTTCCTCAAACACTTGGGTATTGGATACTGGGTGTGGCTCACATATATGTAATGACATACATGGGCTAAGGAATAGAAGAATACTCGTCAAGGGAGAGTCAAATTTGCGTGTTGGGAATGGAGCAAAGGTTGCTGCACTCGCCATCGGAACGTATTTGTTGGAACTCCCTGTAGGACTTGTCTTAGAACTGGACAATTGCTTTTATGTTCCTTAGTTGATAAAGAACATCATTTCTATTTCTTGTTTAAATAGAAATGGGTACCATTTGACTTTTAGTAACAATTGTTGTTACATAACTTTGAATGGAGTTCTTTATGGAACTGGAACTTTAAGCAATGGTGTTTATATGTTGGACGTATCCAGTGACATCTTCAATATCGAAGCGAGCAACACGCATGCTCAAAAGGATAATCAAATAGACTCCTATATGTGGCATTGTCGTCTTGGCCATGTAAGCAAGAAACGCATGTCCGAATTACACAAATGTGGAATTCTGGAATTGTTTGAATTGGATTCATACGATACATGCGAATCATGCTTAAAAGGCAAGATGACTAAGTTACCTTTTACTGGAAAAGGTGAACGAGTGGGAGAGTTACTAGGTCTAATACATACTGATGTATGTGGACCTATGTCAACTCAAGCTTTAGGAGGCTATAGCTACTTCATTACCTTCACCGATGATCACTCACGGTTTGGGTATGTGTTCTTGATGAAACACAAGTCTGAAGCCTTTGAAAGGTTCAAAGAATTCAGAAATGAAGTAGAGAAACCACATGACAAGAGTATTAAAATACTTCGATCAAATCGAGGTGGAGAATACTTAAGTTAAGAGTTTCTTGATTATCTAAGAAACAATGGCATATTGTCTCAATGGACTCCGCCATATACACCACAGCATAATGGTGTATCTGAGAGGCGTAATCGGACCTTGTTGGACATGGTCAGGTCAATGATGAATCATGCGACTCTTCCCAAGTCCTTTTGGGCTATGCACTTCAGACAGTTGTTTACTTGTTAAACAGAATGCCTACCAAGGTAGTCTCAACTACTCCATATGAGATATGGAATAGTAAGAAACCTCATGTATCTTACTTGAAGATATGGGTTTGTCCTGCTTATGTGAAGCGAAAGATGCTCGGACAAATTGGATGCTAAGTCGATAAATGTCTATTTATTGGATACCCTAAGGAAACAAGGGGTTACCAATTCTATCATCTGTGGAACAAAAGGTGTTTGTTTCAAGGCATCTTTGTGTTTCTGAGAAAGAGTTTCTCTTGCAAGAAAAGCGATGGGAGTGTCGTCGAGCTTGAGGAGGCTCGAGAGACTCAAATAGACATTGATGAGATACGGTGAAGCACAACAATGACAACTCATAGTGATGAGCAATCGTCATTTGGACCTATTGTAACACCACATCTTCATAGAGATCTGGTAGAACACGCAATATTCCCGAGAGATATGGATTTCTCGTAGTGAATCGAAGCGACGTGTTACTCATTGATGATGAGGAGCCTACCAGTTATGAAGAAGTGCTGACAAGTTCAGAAAGGGATAAGTGGCTTGGTGCCATGAAGTCGGAAATGGATTCCATGTATGAAAACCAAGTTTGGAACTTGGTTGACCCACCTGAAGGGATAAAGCCTATAGGGTGCAAGTGGGTTTTCAAGAAGAAAACCGACATGGATGGTAATGTGATTACCTATAAGGCTAGATTGGTGGCGAAAGGATATCATCAAAAACAAGGTGTTGATTATGACGAAACCTATTCGCCTGTAGCTATGCTTAAATCCATTCGGATGCTCCTGGCCATAGCAGCTCATTATGATTATGAGATATGGCAGATGGATGTGAATACAGCTTTCCTTAATGGAAACCTGCTCGAGGACGTGTATATGATACAGCCTGAGGGTTTCACATCGATTGATAAAACCAAGGTATGCAAATTGCGACGGTCCATTTATGGATTGAAGCAAGCATCCAGGAGCTGGAATATCCGTTTTGATGAGACAATCAAAAGGTTTGATTTCTCACAAAATCCAGACGAACCTTGTGTGTACAAGAAGGTTAGTGGGAGTGCAGTCGTGTTCCTAGTATTGTATGTCGATGACATACTACTTATAGGAAACGATGTTTCAATCTTACAGTCAGTGAAGGTTTGGTTATCCAAGACATTCTCCATGAAAGACCTGGGAGAAGCAACCTACATCCTCGGGATTAAGATCTATAGAGATAGATCGAAATGGTTGCTTGGTCTTTCGCAGTCTACATATATAGACCGAGTGCTAAAGGGGTTTAGCATGTCGGAATCCAAGAAAGGTTTCCTACCCATCAGGCATTGGATACACCTTTCAAAGTCTATGTGTCCGCTCACAGAAGACGAGAGGATTTGCATGAGTAAGATTCCCTATGCATCCGCAATAGGATCTATCATGTATGATATGTTATGTACGAGGCCCGATGTATCGTATGCTCTGAGTGTCACGAGCAGATACCAGTCTGATCCAGGAATGGATCATTGGGTGACTGTTAAGACGATCCTTAAGTACTTAAGAAGAACTAAGGATACGTTCCTAATATATGGAGAAGGGTACATGGTGATACGTGGGTATACGGATGCCAGCTCCAGACAGACAAGGATGATTCCATGTCTCGATGCAGGTATGTATTCACCGGAATGGAGGCGCAATAAGTTGGAAAGGTTCCAAGCTTGACACTATAGCGGATTCTACCACTAAGGCAGAATACATTGCAGCTTTGGAAGCAGCAAAGGAAGCGGTTTGGATCAAGAAGTTCATCTATGAACTTGATGTGGTCTCATCAATGATCCAAACATGTGCTTCGCCGCTATCATCTTATCAGAGAGATCATCAGTAGGAACGAAATACAAATCGAGAAAATTCCCACTGAAAGGAACTTAGCGGATCCCTTGACTAAGGCATTACCTCAAAATAAGTTTAAGGGTCATGTTCGAGCTTATGGTATTGGATACCGTAGCGATTGGCATTAGGCCAAGTGGGAGTCTGTTAGTAATATATGAGAGATGTCCTAAGGCAATCGCCTTATGTATGAACCATTTATATGATAAATGAAGATTCACTATTTGAGTATACATGTTTCATGTATTTGATTGGATCTTAAACTCATTTACTGAATGTCCACGATGCGATTCACAGCATGAGAGAATTTGTGATTGGATCACAACTAGTGAGTATCTCTACATGTGTAATTGTGATGTATCGGAATTATCCCTAGTCGATGAATTGATGGATTTGGACACCATCAATTATGTCGAGACTAGCACGAGGTATACTCCTTGGTGTATCCAAGCAGCTGATTCTCACTGGCTGGAGACATTGTGATGTCCGGAGTTAATCGTGGATTCTAGTTATGATAACTAGTTCATTGGAGTGACCAGTCGTAAGACTTCATATGGTTCTCTGCATATATAGATATGTTAATGAAGTTCTTACTGTGGCTTAAGTGCGATGTTCCTTTGACTTGCGGTATTCAAGTCATCTTGATCATGGAGACTTATGCTTTGACATCTTAAGCAAACATCTCTAATGAGATGTGGACCCGAAATGATTGGGTATAAGTCGAAGTAATCGAAGGTGTTTGAATAGCCTATAAAGGATTCACCACTCCTTGCGAGGAGATGTATACCCATGGTCTCTCGTCGGATTGTTACTAAAGTCTTTGGCCAAAGCATTACATGTTTAGAGTAAGGTACTCTTCGATACATGTGGAGTAACTAGAATCCGTAGGACGAGGAAATGATACTTGGGCTAGGTGTGACGTAGTCAGCCTAGTGAGGGAGACACTATAGACCATGTCTGAACCAAGTGGGTATAAGATGAGTGAAGGGAATGGGGCCGCGATCATTCGAGCTGAAGGGTTTCAGAAATAGTTCTGGATCAACCGTTGATCTTTTCGGTTAATTGGGGATCATGATGTACTACTAGGTGCCACTCATGATCGTTCTATAATTAATGGTTAATTATAGATGGCCAACATAAACCGAGAACCTATTTGGTCACACGCACAACGAGCGTAATCCAAAGGATTTAAAACGAGCTTGAGAATGGGATTCTCAGACCGAGAGAAACTAGGTTTGGTTGGACCAAACATAAAGCGAGCATGAAATCGTTTCGGTCGCAATGGAAGCGTGGATGGGCCGAGTCTTATGAAGACGTAATGGATAAACCAAAATGGTTTGGTTGTAATCCAATGGAGGAGAATAAACCAAAGGGTTTGGTTTATTGTAAACGAATGAACCAAAAGTTGGTTCGGTTCGTTTTAACTTAAAATAAACAATCATGGTTTGGTTTATTTTAACTTATCTTAATGGAGCGGGTTATCGGGCCTAATGGTTATGATCCAATAACCATTAAGAGAATTAGTTCTCTATAAAAGAGGGCTTAATGGATAATTAAGCCCTAATCCAAAACCCTTGCCCTAAGGTTGCCGCCCACCTCATCCTTGGAGATTTCGGCGCCAACCCTAGGTGAGCCGCCCAGCTTGTTGTGTCGCCATCCATCTCCTTGCCGGCGTCCAAGCTTCAGCCGGTGAACCCTCCGGCGACCCTCCGGTGATCTTCCTAGGCCTCGGTGAAAAGGTGAGCACTTGGCTTCCTTGTTTTGGCCGGCGCCTGCTCCTCCACCAAGCTGTCCAGTTTTCTGGACAGCTTCTTCTCCTCTCGTCGGAGCGTCGTTTGGACGACGGTTAGAGCTCCGACAGCGGCTAACTTACCGGGGATTCGATCTCCGGTAATCCTCTGAGGTGGAGGACGAAGGATTCGTCAATTGGTTGACGAATACCTCTCCGGAGAAGCGAGTTTTGAGAACTCGTATTAGGATCCGAATTTGGATTTGGATCGTGATCATCTCTCGATCACGTCGTCTTCAACACGAGGCTAGTAACCCGTACGAAGACGAAGCTCGTGGCTTAGCGAAGTCATCCCGAGGAACTCGGCGTGGATACGGATAGAGACGATTCTAGCGAGGATCGTTCCGGTTGATGCCGTTCCCGCTACACGTCATACGAAAGGTATAACGTAGTTAAATTTCCTTTTATTGCAAATTTAAATTTACGGTTATGTCTACACTTGTTGTAATATGCATGCGTGTGTTGTGTGTGTTGTAATAAATGTAGATTTATTATTTTTATTGCTTTCGCTGTGTTCATGTTTACGAAACGTGATCGAACACACACACGCCGCGGTGCCGGAAACCCAACATAGAACATACCTTATAAGGTCGCGGTTTTCGACCTTTTGCCCGATTGCGTGTAGGTTGTTGACTATGTCTTGGACACGGGCATGGAGTTACGTCGCGGACTCGTGTTCCTGCATTTTTAGTGTGTACAATTTATTGAACAACAAATCACGTTTGCAAACCTTAGCTTGATCCGATCCTTCGTGTAACTCGATCAGCTTTGTCCAAAGGTCCTTTGCGCTAATGAAGGGGCCGACGCGATTTAACTCCTCCTTGGACAAGCCGCATTGGAGGATTTGTGTTGCCTTGGCATCGGCTTCGACTTGTCGTTTTGTCGCAATGGTCCATTGATCATAATCCAAGGAGTCACCCACTTCATTAGTCGGAAGTGTGAAACCCGTTTGGATTATGATCCACATCTCGATTTGGGTTTTGAGAAAGCATTTCATCCGACCCTTCCAATAACGGAAGTCATCTCCGTTGTAAAACGGAGGTCGGACGGTGCTAAAACTCTCGAGATGGGCCATTAGAACAAAAGACAAAAAGGGACGAAGACAAAGAAACTAGCAACGACAAAAACACAAAACAAAGTACCAAGACTCGCGTCTTGGATTAGTAGTGCGGGAGTAAATTTAACAAAGCGAAATAAATCAGAAATAAACAGAAATAAAAGAAAAATAAATCTGTGAAAAATGGCTAGATTGGTGGTTTCACCAAATCTTAGCAACCACCGGCTCTGATACCAATTGTTGGATCGAAGCGGATCGCTAGAGAGGGGGGTGAATAGCGATAAAAACTTTTCTTTTAAATCGTTCGATAGACAATTAAACGCAGCGGAAATGTAAATAAAAACTAAATGAGACAAATAGTTTTTTTACTTGGTTCGTAGCCTTCGGCTACTACTCCAAGGCCCTAACGGTCCTAGACCGTGTACGGAGGGCAATTCACTAAAACACTCCTCCTCGTTGGAGGTAGGAGTTTTACGATTACAAAAGCCTTCGAAGCAAAAAGATAGAGAGACAAACCCTCTCTTCTATTAAAGTAAAATGCAACGAAAAGCCTCGATTAAAAAGAATTGCAATATTGAAAGCAATAACAAATTAAGATTATACCAACAACTAAACAAAAGAAACTTTAAGCTAGGGTTGTTGGCAGCACTTCGTTGTTGTAGAGTCGTCGGAGAGTTGCAGCGTAACGGAGGCTTTTGAGCACTTAGAATTAAGGATGAAACCCTAGGTTTGGCCCTCCTTTTATAGCCTTTAAGCCCCTCAACGAATGGGTCTTCAACCAATCACAAATGGGCACAAAACTCCTTGAAAAATGGTGATGACCACCGGTTGAATCAAGCGCTGAACTGGCCGGTTGAACTGATGGCCAGGATTTTTGACTACAATAAAGAGTTAGCTCAAAATATAAGTGGATTCGACGGCCACTTGCCGTCCGATCTCAACATAGACCTTCCATGGGAAGTCTTGGGTCGGATCGTCACCTAAGATCATCCCCGTAAAGAGGATACGACCTCACTTACGCTCGCACACACGAGCTTACCTCGATACTTACGTGTCGCTTTTGCTTCCGGCCTTCCACTCGATTCCTTCGGCTCCCTCCAAAGTAACTCGAGTGTCGCCCGACCACCGCGGCTTCGTCCGGGTGTCGCTAGCCTTCAGCTCCAGCATTGAGACTTTTCTGCACACTTGATTTAGCTCGTGAGATAACAATATAAGCTTAACTTTATATCGTTTGCTATAATCAAAACTTAGGTTCGACTTAGGTGCCCACTGCACCAACAGGTCCCTGCTGCTGGCCACTCCGATAGACACTATCCATGAGTGGTCGAGTGTCACGCACCTAGGACAACTGCAAGCAACTCCAACAACCACTATCAATAGTGGGGCGTGTGCAACACAACAAATGCTCTGCCCTCACACTAGTTACTCCTCCACGAGTAACCTGGGAGGCAGGATAACTTACGACCCTCTCAATCACAAGGGAGACCAAGTCATCAACATGCATATAAATGAAATAAATGGATGACAATATCTATATATGTCCACAACACACTCTCTATTCTATAGAGAGGCATATACAACTAACAATAACAAAGCTAGGACCTCCAGTCTGTAGCGACATTGTATCGACAAATCACAAGTCCATACACGACTACAAGATCCATAGTAGATATATACACAACATCAGGATATGATATGAAAACTCAACTTTACTTCTCGAACATAACCTACCCTCGTATGATTTATATAAATTGCACAATTCAATTTTTACAACCGAATTTAGCTACGTACACATTGGTAAACCACTACAGGTCCACTTACCATAACATCTATAATTCATAACAAAGATGAATGAATAGATAACAACAATAACAGAGTATTTAAGTGCAAAGGCAAGTATCAAGCATCAGAAAAACAAGAGTAGAGTCAAGGACAAAGTGACAACAATATGAAGTTATATACTTCAGGGTTTAGCTACTACATGACCAGGGTAGAAAATATTACCCACCTACAATAAAGCTCATAATAACAATATCTTCACGGTTGTGGACCTGTCTCGTATCCACGTTGTGCAAATATTCTCAATTACAATTAAATTCACATGACAAATATACAAATCAACTACTATATCTTTCCTATATTCGCATCCCTTTATCGAATACGAATTACAAACCCTTAATCATCAATCGTAACCCTTCGACAACATCCAACTAGGTTTAAATCATTAAACCTCTTAGGTACACTCCAGCCAAATCACTTAAACGTATTAACTCATATCCACAACACATCACAAATTTATCCACATCCGCATTTGTAGCCGAGATCAGAGCATCACACAGCTCGATCAACAACGTACATTTCTCACTAATTTAGGGACCTGACCAACCTGAAACCAAACCCTATTTATAACCTTGAAACGATGCCTCACAACCCATAATTACACTAAATTATGGATCTAACCACCATAATTGACACACTTCGTTCCACCCAACCCTTTCTCACTTAGCCACAACTGAGAAAACCTCAGAACCAACCATTCACAACCACTTGCAACCCCTTCATAGTCAAGAGCAACCTTATTTATAGCCGCACAGTCGGCAATTCCTTGCTCACAATCGCACAGCCGACATTATACCCATTTACATCCATTACAACAACACAACAACCCACAAATCTCATATCCACACTAATACACATCTCTCTTTGTAGCTCAAAATGGAGCTGCTACTTCACAGCCGACCAAATTCCAACCCACAATCACACGATAGCCCTTCACAACCCACCGTTGCACCAAATTAGGGATCTAACCAACCCTAATTGGAACCCAGGTTAACCCATAACCATTTATAGCAATGTTCACACCAATTTGGAGATCTGACCAACCCGAAGTGAACCACCACACAACTCCATCCTGTTGGATCGAAAGCACGCTAGAGGGGGGGAGTGATTAGTGCAAAATAATTTTCATTTGTTTGTTTGATATGAAACAATTAATAGAGTGAGAACGCAGCGGAAATATAAAAGATAGGGTTTGTTTTTACTTGGTTCACAACCAGTCGATTGCTAATCCAAGGCAGCAATCCGAGATTGCACACAGAGGGCAATTCACTAAAACAATCTCCTCCTCATTGGAGGTAGGAGACAACGAATACACAATACCAAAAAGCTTGAGGTAGAGAGACAATCCCTCTCTCATCGTTACGATAAAAACTCAAGTATAAATTAATACAAGAATTAATGAAGATGACTTAAAGTAAACTTATACGGATGATCGCTGAAGTAGGAGGTTGAGCTCGTGTCTTCGGCGTTTCGGCAGCGCTTCGTCGTCGTAGAGTTATCGGAGAGTCGCAACATTGTGAGAGCACTTGTGAGCACTTGGGATGACGAAAATGGTGAAGAACACTCCTTCTTTTATAGCCTTAGAAGCCCTCCAACATTCAGTCCTAGCTCATGGTCAAAGAGGCTCATCTCTCCAAGATAAGGGGATGAGGTTTTGACTATCGTTGAAGCTAGAATTTGAACAGTAGTTGAACTGGCTGGTTGAACTGGCCGATTGAACTGATGCCCAGGTTTTTCAACTGCATCAAGAGTTAGCTCGAAAATGACATTGAAATAAGTATTTTCGACGGCTACCAATCGTTCGATCTCGACATAGACCTTCCATTAGATGTCTTAGTCTGATCGTCGCCTAAGGACGTCCCCGTACCGAGGACTTGACCTAACTTACACTTATTCACACGAGCTTACCTCAAACTTTACCTTTGTAGCTTTTTCTTTCGGTCTCCGCCTGATTTCTTCGGCTCCCTTCGAATTCCTCCCGGTCTCCACCATGGTTTCTCAACACGAGAACCTCTGAGTGTCGCCGGACCTTCAGCTTTAGCTTAGCATTCCTGCACTCTTCATTCAGCTCGTGAGATAACGATATAAGATTAACTTTGTGTCTTTGCCATAATCAACACATAGGTTTGATTATCTGGTGCCCCTGCACCAACAATCTCCCCCTTTTTGATATATGACAAATAGACGCAAAGTTAAGGGAAATTTAAAGCATAAGACATAAAATAAGTAAAGTAAATGATAAACTCACTTTAAAGAACTCCCCCTTAACCCTAGGTGAGTTTTGAAAGAAATACTTTAATTGTTTAAATTTAAATTTTTGTGGCACTCCCCCTTAACTTACGCTCTTCTCCCCCTTTTGCCATAAATCAAAAATAAGGTCGGAGGGTTTTATAAAAAGTAAGGGGTTTGAAAAACATAATAGTATAGCATGCATAAGAAAAAAATGAAATTGAGTCCAAGCATGCATCTCTAACTTGATTAAATTGCTTCAAGGTTTATCCCTCTACACCAACAATAAGTTTTTTTGAAATATTTTTAATTTCCAAAATACTTATAAGTGAATTTTCAAGGAAAACTTTAAAGATTTTATGATATAACCCTTAGAATTAGTTTGCTCTCACCCTTAGTCAAATGTATGAGGTATAAGAGAGTTAGGGGGCGCTAAACTTTGGCGTAAAGAGTTGTATATTTAGTATTGGCCCATTATAATTATTCGTTTAAGCACAATACTTGAAAGAATATACATCTTATTGAAAAAGTTATGTATTTTATAATTATTCCTTAATCATCTCACCCATTCTATGTGTCTCATAATGTGTTTGACTTATATGTTTTGTGAGATGATTTGAACTCAATTAAGTTAGTCAATCATGGGTTAGATTCGGATTTAACCTTAAGCTCGTCAAGTAACCTTTTCGAGAAATTAGCTTCTAGGTCGTGGTGAGACACAGGGGTCTTCTTTGATCGGAACAATGACCACTTCCTTAGACAAAGCTAAGTTTAGGAAAATGATAACTTGAGTCACTTAAGACTACTTCCTGGTCTAACTAATTTAGGATACAACAAGGTAGCTTCATCTAGTTCCACTCAGTTAAGTGCACCAAGCTAGATACGCCTTATCTAGCTCGAATACATGATACTTTGTTTCCCTAATGTACTATCATCTCATCGCGTCCTGATACTATGTTGTCAAGAGTTGACTATCTATTTGCCCTATCTAGCCGTTCTAAAAGGTAAAACAAAAAGATTGATGATGCTAAGGTATCGGGTATACTTTTTTAGTATTAGCTCCCGTTGGACCATTGAACTAATATGGTCTATCCAGAAAGTGGACTTGATCCTGAGGAATCCAATACCTATTGGTCCTTATATGTGAGTTTAAGAGAATTTTAGGGACCCAAGCTTGGTCTTGTTGATGACTATGATTTATGATAGATATATATGATGTATTCATAGTCTTTGAGCTAAACTTGAGCCCAGCTCTATTGTACACAGCTCTCTAGGTTCCAAGAAGTCGATTAAGATTCTTGGATCCCATCGAGAACATAATCAATCAAGCCTTGAGCTCTTGGGCTTGTCCTTTCATGAGTGAGTTCTCACCTTCGAGTTTTTCAACTCGAGTTGAGTCCTCCTCTTAAACTTGACTAGTCGAAGAGGATAGGGTGGCCTCTTGCTTGAGGGTTTCAACCTCCTCAAGCAATGATTCGACCCTAGACTCGTACTTAGTTAGTTTCCTACTTAGCAATTTAATTTTATGATAAAGCGTACTAATTAAAGAATGACTAACCTTAACTTTCTCTTTCGGCTCAGCTTTGAGTCTCTTCTCGAAGTAGTCCTCGAGATCGAAGTCAGAGTTGTAGTTGGATTCAACTTTGGACTCTAACTCGGACTCTTTTGGTCTTGCCATGTACGCTATGCTGACACCTTCTTCTTCGTTTCCCAAGTTTCATGAAAAGCTTTCCTTGCTCCCTTTTGCTTTGGGTTGAATTGCCCTTTCTTGTTGTTCTTCGATTGCCCCCTTTCTTATCGAATTATTTTCCACACTATGTTCACTATCACATCCTCCTCTTCGGATTCAGACTCGGGTTCATCTTCGAGTTCGGATCCTTCTTTTTGCTCTGGAGGTGGCTTGCTCTTCTCCTTTCTTCTTTGACCTGCAAGCAAGGCAACTCCTTTCTCATCACGGATCGCATTAGTTTGTTCATGAAGTTCAAATTCTGAGAATAGTTCGTCTAACCTAATTTTAGAAAGGGCCTTAGAAAGCATGTAGACATCAACCATGGATGCCCACAAGGTAGTCCTAGGGAACGCGTTTAGAGCATACCTTATTAGATACTGGTTTTCGAGCTTCTGTCTGATCGAGTGTAGGCTATTAATGATATCTTGTATACGAGCATGTAATTGGGTAGCCATTTCGTGTTCCTTCATTCTTAAGGTTATACAATTTATTAAACAATAAATCGTGTTCCTTCGTGTAGCTCGATGAGCTTGTTCCATAGGTCCTTCGCACTGATGAAGGGGCTGACGCGGTTAAGCTTCTCTTTGGACAAACCACATTGTAGAATTTGGGTAGCCTTGGTGTCGGCTTCCACTTGTCTTTTCATGGCATTCGTCCATTGATCGTAATCCAATGATTCACCAACTTCATTAGTAGGAAGTATGAACCCGGTTTGGATTACGATCAACATCTCAATTTGGGTTTTTAGATAGCATTCCATCCGACCCTTCTAGTACCGGAAGTCATCTCCATTGTAAAATGGAGGTCAGACGGTGCTAAACCCTTCGAGATGGGTCATTTAAAAAAAACCTTGCAACGACAAAAAAAAAAAAAGAAAGTGCCAAGACTCTCATCTTGGATTAGTAGTGCGGAAGTAGAAATTAATGATACGATGAAAGATTAAAACTTATGAATTGAAAAACTTAAAAATGAAAAGAAATCCTTTTGAAAAGTTTCTAGATTGGTGGTTGCACAAAATCGTAGTGCCCCCGCTCTGATACCAATTGTTGGATTGAAAGCACGCTAGAGGGGGGGAGTGAATAGTGCAAAATAATTTTCCTTCGTTTGTTCGATATAAAACAATTAATAGAGTGAGAATGCAGCAGAAATATAAAAGACAAGGTTTGTTTTTACTTGGTTCACAACTGGTCGGTTGCTAATCCAAGGTCCTAACGATCCGAGATCGCACATGGAGGGCAATTCACTAAAGCAATCTCCTCCTCGTTAGAGGTAGTGTTGGAGCAATCGGCCCACGACTCGAGTTTGAATCGAACTATATTTTGATGTTAGACAAAACGCATGACATGGGATTGTCATGGGAAGTCCAACATTAGTTGTGTTGGATTTTCCAAGACGCAAAAACCGCTTTTTGGGTTGCGGAAACCTCGGAAGCCCAGCCACGGATCCGTGCAAAGATATAAAAAACTAAAAAATGTATGTGTTTAAATACCCTAGATCTACCATAGATCTACAAGATGAGAGCAATACCCTCGTAGCGACACCCTTCGCTTATCCCGTTCATCCAAATGCTTTGCCGAAACTCAAGAGTTTCAAGTGTACACTCCTCTATTGGTATCCACACGGACAAATGGTGGAGAAAACAACCTAGAGTGTGCTAGCACCCCTTGGAAGTTTGGGCCAAAGTAGAGGATTGGGAGAGAGCTTGAGAGAAAGATGATCCAAGGAAGAAGAAGATAGAGTTACTCACCAAATGAATTCACTTCATCAAGTGAAAGTGGTCGACCACTTCAATGGGTGGGGGTTACATACATGCATGTAACTCCAAGAGCCAATGGCTCTTGGTCTCCCTCATGAGGTGGCACCACATGATAAGTCCATGATGATGTGGAACACCATCATTGGCCGACCCACAAGCCATGTCACAGAGACATGCCAATTGGTCAAGTCAAAATTGACCATTCATCTTCCCTCTCAAGTCAAGTCAAACTTGACCTCTTATCTCCCATGGTTGATCAAATCTAACCACTTGATTCAAGTCAATTTGATTTAAGGAATCTCTATTCAATAATTTAAATTGACTCAATGAATCAAATCTAAATTGGACTCATTCAACACTTGAATCAAATTGAGTCTAACTCAATTAGTCTAATTTGGATTACCCTTAATCCAATTTGATTCATCCCATGAACCTAATCCTCATGGTTCATCATATGAACCTAATCTCCATCTAATTGCCCTTTGTGTGTGACCCTATAGGTTCTTGTAACATTGGCAATGTCCCTAAACCGATTTAGGAACATAAGCAATGAGCGGTATCTAGCAACACATCATTGATACCCGAGTTACAAGAATGTTGAGCTCCAACTGTTAGTTATAGCCCTAGAACCAATCATGTGATGGTTGAATAGGGAATATTTTGTATCATATTCTATAAAGGCAAAGGATTGGTTATTATATTTATGTCTTGCTTGTGCCAGCAAACTTAAATATAATAATGCCCTAGAAAAGTAGGTTTTTATCTACAGCACATCAATTGGCAGAATTGATTATGAGAGGTTGTAGAGAACACTTTCCTAAATGTTCCTAGTCAAGTATTAATATGCAAGGGCAATATTAATACATAAAGACTAGCATGTAGGTCAATTGATGACTTAATCTCACAAGTCATAGATATATGATATCAAGTTGACACATGGGTATATATTAGAGAATATATACTGAACTGACCCGCCATGAGAAAGTTTCATGGATCGTCATATGAGTGTCATAAACTTTCTCATGTGACTATTGGTATGAATAGTCCTCAAACCTGAAGTCACTACGGTTCCCTACATAAGGAGTTATATACTTTGGTATCGTCAAACGTCACCCGTAACAGGGTGGACCATAAAGGTGATTACTGGGTATATAACAAATTATGCGGAGGGATGTGAGTGATGTAGATGGGATCTATCCCTCCCATATGACGGGAGTGATATCTGTGGGCCCCTTGATTGAGTAGAACTACTAAAACGCATGGTCATGCTCGAATGAGTCAATATGAGATATTGAGCTCATTTGCTTGAGTTAGTTTACTCAGGGATCAAGAAACACATAGATTGATCAAGGATGACACGGTCTATGCCTCATTGGTCAATCTGATATCAAGGATAGAAGGACACGGTCATACATTATAGTAGTCACGGAAAGGTTAGTCGGATCTTGACTTATTTCGTAACTTGGGTAGAAATGATGTATTGCTAGATGCCGCTCATTGCTTGTGTATCTAAAAGAGTTTAGATCCACTGCCAACGTTATGAGAGCCTATAGGGTCACACACAAAGAGCACGATGATTAGAAGAATAAGTGCATTCTAGTTTGACTAGAATAATTTGGGAATGAGCTTAAGTACAAAATGGTTTTTGGACTTTAAGCTTAATGAGAATTTTAGCTTATTGATTTAATGAGATTAATTCAATATGCTAAGCTTAATTGATTTAATAAGATTAATTCAATATGTTACCTTATTGATTTAATGAGATTAATTCAATATGATAACATAAGCTTATTGGATTAATAAGATTAATTCAACATGCATGAATGCCACATAAGCATGCCACATAAGCATGCCACCTAAGCTTGATGAGGTGGAAGGAGACAAAGGGTTTTGACCTTTGGATTTCCTCCACATGTGGCCGGCCAAACAAGGAGTGTGATTATGTTTCAATGCAATTGATTGCATTGAATGTGATAGGAGGTGAAAGGTTTTTCAATCCTATAAAACACCCCATGGGGTGGCCGGCCAAATGGTTGAAGCTTGAGGCTTGGAGAGAGCTTGGTGGTGAGAGGCTTTGGTTGTGTGGCTTTTGTGAGTGTAGTAAGAAGAGTAGTCTTCTTCTTCCTTTCCCTTTTTCCCTACCTTCCTCTCCTTTAGGGACTTCTCTAGCAAGAAGTAAAGGAGAGCTCTTCTAGTTTCTTTTGTGAGACAAGAGCTTGCTCGTGTGGATACATATAGAGGCACAGACATTTGAACGTGCTAAAAGATCCAACAAACCCAAGGAGAAGCGGGATTTCAAAAGGACACGCAACAAAGGTAATATTCTCCTATAAGATAGGTTTTGAGAAATTTATTTTTGTACGAGGTTTTCTTTCGCAAGGATCACTTGGAAGGGATCCTATTTTTCTGTTGCGCATATGCTATTTTGCATAAGAGATCCCTACAGTGGTATCAGAGTCACTTGCGAAAGATCGTATAAAAATAGGTTTTCTCTATTTTATATGTGATATAGAAGTAGGATAAATTTTATTATGAGTTGATAATTGCATTAGCAATTTTTCAAACATAATAAAATATCCGATGTTTTTAAAAAGTTAAAATTGACATGGTGCATGGTTATGGCCTAGTCCCAAAAAGTTTGTGAATGTGTGTGTTGTAATTCTTAATACGGCCTGCGTGTCGTGCCTTTCTCCTAAAATTCTTGTTGTAAAATTAGTTTTAGACTCGAATGTAACTCGAGTATTTCTCCTTTTGTAATATACAAAATAAAGATGGAGGGTCCATTGGAAGATGACGTTACAAGGAGGAAGTCAACAACACAAGACAACCAAAAGGAAGCACTTGGGAGAAAATGCTATCCCTAGGTTGACCAATCAATCTTTTCATTGGCTTGAGAAGATTGTAGAATAAAGGCCATAACCATGACACGCTTAGTTTAATATGTATGTAAGGCATGTTAATTTAGCTTATATGTGATGTATGCTAATATGTATGTGATGCATGTTTAAGTTTATTTCTTAATAAGTCAAAAACGATATGCCTACCAAAGTTTGGTACTCACTACTTCCTCGATCATTTGTTGTTGAGTTTGCCAAAGCAAAGCAATGCATTTTATCTTGGAAGAGTGCGAGTGGACAATCGTGATGTCCCGCTATCAAACTTGGTTAAGACTTAATTAAGTTTTTCTTAATTAATTAAGAAAGTAGAGGCATATATTAGCTTTGAACATAAGTTTTAAAAATTAGTTTTGTGTGATTTCTGAACATCAACTTTGTCTTAGAAAGTGGTCGTTGCTTCGATATCAAAGAAGGCCTCTGTGCCTCGCCACGGCCTGGAAGCTGGTTTAGGAATAAGCACTAAACTAATCTAAACTTAACCAAA
This sequence comes from Wurfbainia villosa, assembly GCA_025175895.1. NCBI lineage: Eukaryota > Viridiplantae > Streptophyta > Magnoliopsida > Zingiberales > Zingiberaceae > Wurfbainia > Wurfbainia villosa. Next base: position 51,442,580 of record CM045998.1, on the reverse strand, counting down.
GCTATTAAAGAGTTACATCAGATGTAATTGGCAAAAGATTGCCTACCTAATCATACTACGTCTTGGGCGATTAGCCAAAGCTAACTCAAGATGAAGTATGATGTGGATCTTTATCCCATATAAATTTATAGCTAAATAGAAGCTAATGATGTAAGCAAAATGTGTTTGCCTACATCAATGATTAGCTCATATCAAAGCTATGAGAATTTAGTGGGAGCCTCATTTAATTAAAGGCCTAATTAAATGACTTAGGTATGATACTTAATTTTGCATTTTGATGTTGTAGATCACCATGTCATCTAACACGACACACCCCCTCAACTTGCGATCTGTCCTTGAGAAAGACAAGCTCAATGGAGCTAACTTTCTAGACTAGTATAAGAACTTGAGGATTATCCTCAAGCAAGAACGTAAACTGTATGTCCTAGAGCAGTCTATCCCTGAAACACCCGCCCCTGCGGCCACTCGTGCTGAAAAGGATGCTTATAAGAAGCATCAAGATGACGCATTAGATGTGTCATGTCTTATGCTTGCCACCATGAACTCTGAGCTTCAGAAGCAACATGAGAACATGGATGCCTATGATATGGTTGAGCATTTGAAACAACTATATCAAGGACAAGCTAGGCACGAGCGTTTTGAAGTGTCTAAGGCTCTTTTTGCATGCAAGATGCAAGAAGGAACACCTGTAGGAACTCACGTACTTAAAATGATAGGGTACGTTGAGAACCTTGAAAGACTAGGTTTTCCACTGAGCCAAGAATTGGCAACCGATGTTATCCTGCAATCGTTGCCGGAAGCATATAATCAATTCGTCATGAATTATAACATGAATGAAATTGATAAGCCTTTGCCTGAGATTCTCAGCATGTTAAGAACTGCTGAACCGAATCTCAAGAAGAAAGTTAGTAACGTACTAATGGTCAAGAAGGGCAAAGGTAAGCGCAAAGGCAAGGGTAAGACCCAAGCCAAAGGCAAGGCCAATTCATCCACTTCAAAGGGTAAAGGTAAAGTACCTAAGGAAGGGGACTGTTTCCATTGCGGTGAGACTGGACACTGGAAGCAGAACTGCAAAGTCTACCTTGAGGAAGTAAAGAAGAAAAGAAGTGGGACTTCTGCCTCAGGTATACACGTTATAGAAGTTAATCTATCTATTTCTTCTACATGGGTATTAGATACCGGATGTGCATCTCACATTTGTACTAATGTGCAGGGACTGAGAAATAGTAGACTAATGGCAAAGGGCGAAGTGGACCTACGAGTAGGCAATGGCGCAAAAGTTGCTGCTGTAGCTGTAGGAACATATTCTTTGTCTTTGCCCACTAGGCTTATCTTAGAACTAGAGGAGTGCTTTTATGTACCTGCATTAACGAAGAACATAATTTCTGTATCTTGTTTAGACAAGAAAAACTTTTCTTTTATAATAAAGGACAAATGTTGTTCCATTTATTTGAATGAAATGTTCTATTGTAATGCACCACTTATGAATGGTCTCTATGTTCTAGATTTAGAAAACCCAATTTATAACGTAAATACCAAACGGTTCAAATCGAATAATTTGAACCAAACATATCTCTGGCACTGTCGCCTAGGTCACATAAATGAAAAACGCTATCCCAACTCCATAAAGATGGATTATTGGACTCATTTGATTTTGAATCATATGAGGTATGCGAATCTTATCTTTTAGGAAAGATGACTAAAACTCCATTTAGTGGACATGGCGAGAGAGCGACGGACTTGTTAGGACTCATACATACTGATGTATGTGGCCCTTTCAATGTCGAAGCCAGAGGAGGCTATAAGTACTTTATTACTTTCACTGATGATATGAGTAGATTTTGCTACTTATATTTGATGAGACATAAGTCAGAATCCTTTGAAAAGTTCAAAGAATTCAAGAATGAAGTACAAAACCAACTTGGTAAGCGTATTAAGCTACTTTGATCAGATCGAGGTGGTAAATACCTTAGTCAAGAGTTTCGTGATCACCTGGCTGAGTGTGGGATAATATCCCAACTCACTCCACCTGGAACACCACAATAGAATGGTGTATCTGAGAGGAGAAATCATACTCTATTAGATATGGTACGATCAATGATGAGCCAGACTGATCTACCTACTTCCTTTTGGGGTTTAGCTCTAGAGACAGCCGCTTTCACACTTAATCGCATCCCATCAAAAGCCGTAGAAAAGACACCATATACGTTATGGACTGGGAAGAGTCCCAAAATGTCTTTTATAAAGATTTGGGGTTGTGAAGCTTATGTTAGACGTCAAGTCTCAGATAAACTAGGACCCAAATCAGATAAGTGTTATTTTGTAGGATATCCCAAGGAAACTAAGGGATATTACTTTTACAATCCCACACTTGGCAAGGTGTTTGTTGCCAGAAATGCTGTCTTTTTAGAAAGAGAATTTATTTCTAGAAAAACTAGTGGGAGTAAAATTAATCTTGAAGAAATTCAAGATGAAGATAACACTAAGGCTTCGATGGAAAATGAACAGGCACCACAAAGTGTTGTGGATGAAGAAATTGTTGCCTAAAGAGTTGTGGAGCAAACACCTGTTCATGTAGACCAACCTCTTCGTAGATCTGATAGGATCCGTCGTCAACCCAAGAGATATTCTTTTCTCTTGACTGACAACGGTGAGGTATTGCTTGTCGATCTTAACGAGCCTACATCCTATCAAGAAGCTATGATGAGCCTAGATTCCGAGAAATGGCTTGAGGCCATGAGATCTGAAATGGAATCCATGTACACTAACCAAGTATGGACTTTGGTTGATCCACCTGAAGGGGTAAAACCCATTGGGTGTAAGTGGGTCTTTAAAGTAAAGACTGACATGGATGGTAATAAGCATACCTATAAAGGTAGATTGGTGGCTAAAGGATTCAAACAAATTCATGGTATTGACTATGATGAAACCTTTTCACCAGTTGCGATGCTTAAATCCATTCGGATCATACTTGCTATTGCAGCCTACCACGATTATGAGATCTGGCAGATGGATGTCAAAACTGCTTTTCTGAATGGAAAGCTACTCGAGGATGTGTACATGATACAGCCTGAGGGTTTTGAAGATCCAAAGCATCCTGAAAAGGTATGCAAACTGTAAAGGTCCATTTATGGACTAAAGCAAGCCTCTCGAAGCTAGAATCTTCGATTCGATGATGCAATCAAGGAGTTTGGTTTCATCAAGAATGAAGATGAACCTTGTGTCTACAAGAGAAATAGTGGGAGCACAGTTGTTTCTCGATGAAAGACTTAGGTGAAGCTCCCTATATTCTAGGCATCAAGATCTATAGAGATAGATCCAAAAGATTACTTGGCCTAAGTCAGAGTACATACATTGATAAAGTGCTAGATCGTTTTGCTATGCAAAATTCCAAGAAAGGATTTCTGCCTTTATCACATGGTGTGAGTCTTTCGAAGACTCAATGTCCCTCTTCTAAGGAGGAGAGAGATCACATGGATAAGATCTCTTATGCATCTGCCATAGGGTCTACATGTACATCATGCTTTGTACTCGTCCTGACATCTCGTATGCTTTGAGCATGACGAGTAGATACCAGTCGGATCCAGGTGAAAGTCACTGGATAGCAGTCAAAAATATTCTTAAATACTTACGAAGAACGAAAGAATATTTCCTGATATTTGGAGGCAATGAGGAGCTAACTGTAAAGGGTTACAGTGATGCAAGCTTCCAAACAGACAAGGATGACTATAGATCACAATCGGGGTACGTGTTTTGCCTGAATGGTGGAGCTGTGAGCTGGAAGAGTTCGAAGCAGGACACAGTTGCTGATTCTACAACAGAAGCCGAGTATATTGCTGCGTCTGATGCAGCAAAGGAGGTTGTTTGGCTCCGCAAGTTCATCAGTGAACTTGGGGTAGTTCCTAGCATTGCAAATCCAATAGACCTCTATTGTGACAACAATGGGGCTATTGCACAGGCTAAGGAACCTCGATCACATCAGCGGACCAAACACATACTGCGGTGCTTCCATCTCATTCGAGAGATCATCGATAGAGGAGATGTGAGGATATGCAGAGTACCGACAGAAGCTAACATCGCAGATCCATTGACCAAGGCTTTGGCACAGAGGAAGCATGATGGTCACACTAGGTCACTAGGTATTAGATATCATAGTGATTGGTACTAGTGCTAGTGGGAGATTGTTAGTTATAGCCCTAGAACCAATCATGTGATGGTTGAATAGGGAATATTTTGTATCATATTCTATAAAGGCAAAGGATTGGTTATTATATATTTATGTCTTGCTTGTGCCAGCTAAATTAAATATATAATAATGCCCTAGAAAATTAGGTTCTTATCTACAGCACATCAATTGGCAGAATTGATTATGAGAGACTGTAGAGAACACTTTCCTAAATGTTCCTAGTCAAGTATTAATATGCAAGGGCAATATTAATACATAAAGACTAGCATGTAAGTCAATTGATGACTTAATCTCACAAGTCATAGATATATGATATCAAGTTGACACATGGGTATATATTAGAGAATATATACTGAACTGACCCGCCATGAGAAAGTTTCATGGATCGTTATATGAGTGTCATAAACTTTCTCATGTGACTATTGGTATGAATAGTCCTCAAACCTGAAGTCACTACGGTTCCCTACATAAGGAGTTATGTACTTTGGTATCGTCAAACGTCACCCGTAACAGGGTGGACCATAAAGGTGATTACTGGGTATATAACAAATTATGCGGAGGGATGTGAGTGATGTAGATGGGATCTATCCCTCCCATATGACGGGAGTGATATCTGTGGGCCCCTTGATTGAGTAGAACTACTAAAACGCATGGTCATGCTCGAATGAGTCAATATGAGATATTGAGCTCATTTGTTTGAGTTAGTTTACTCAGGGATCAAGAAACACATAGATTGATCGAGTATGACACGGTCTATGCCTCATTGGTCAATCTGATATCAAGGATAGAAGGACACGGTCATACATTATAGTAGTCACGGAAAGGTTAGTCGGATCTTGACTTATTTCGTAACTTAGGTAGCAATGATGTATTGCTAGATGTCGCTCATTGCTTGTGTATCTAAAAGAGTTTAGATCCACTGCCAACGTTATGAGAGCCTATAGGGTCACACACAAAGAGCATGATGATTAGAAGAATAAGTGCATTCTAGTTTGACTAGAATAATTTGGGAATGAGCTTAAGTACAAAATGGTTTTTGGACTTTAAGCTTAATGAGAATTTTAGCTTATTGATTTAATGAGATTAATTCAATATGCTAAGCTTAATTGATTTAATAAGATTAATTCAATATGTTACCTTATTGATTTAATGAGATTAATTCAATATGATAACATAAGCTTATTGGATTAATAAGATTAATTCAACATGCATGAATGCCACATAAGCATGTCACCTAAGCATGCCACATAAGCATGCCACCTAAGCTTGATGAGGTGGAAGGAGACAAAGGGTTTTGACCTTTGGATTTCCTCCACATGTGGCCGGCCAAACAAGGAGATTATGTTTCAATGCAATTGATTGCATTGAATGTGATAGGAGGTGAAAGGTTTTTCAATCCTATAAAACACCCCATGGGGTGGCCGGCCAAATGGTTGAAGCTTGAGGCTTGGAGAGAGCTTGGTGGTGAGAGGCTTTGGTTGTGTGGCTTTTGTGAGTGTCCTTCCTCTCCTTTAGGGACTTCTCTAGCAAGAAGTAAAGGAGAGCTCTTCTAGTTTCTTTTGTGAGACAAGAGCTTGCTCGTGTGGATACATATAGAGGCACGGACATTTGAACGTGCTAAAAGATCCAACAAACCCAAGGAGAAGCGGGATTTAAAAGGGGCACGCAACAAAGGTAATATTCTCCTATAAGATAGGTTTTGAGAAATTTATTTTTGTACGAGGTTTTCTTTCGCAAGGATCACTTGGAAGGGATCCTTTTTTTTCCGTTGCGCATATGCTATTTTGCATAAGAGATCCCTACAACTTTTTGGGGCATCATGCACCCATTTCACCCTTCAAAATTCGACTATGTTGATTGATATCTTTCTAAATTTTGCTAGTGTGTGTTGGTGCAATCGGCCCAGGTCACGATTGACCAGGACTCGAGTTTGGCTCGAGTGATGTTTTGATGTGTTTTGATGTTTCGACAAAAACATATGACAATATAATTGTCATGGAAAGTCCAAGTTGGACACTTGGCAGTTGGGAAAGTCCAAGTCCTGAGTACTTGGCAAATAGAAAGTCCAACATGTGTTGGCAAGGAAAGTCCAAGCATGGGTCTTGGCAAATGGAAAGTCCAACATGAGTTGGCAAGGAAAGTCCAAGCATGGTCTTGGCATGGAAAGTCTAACATGGGTTAGCACTTGAAGTCCAAGGGGTTTAATATTGGCGGCGTAAAGTCCAAGCGGAGTCTTGGCGGCGTAAGTCCAATGTGCCTTGGCGGTGTAGACACCGTTAGCATGACATAGCCGACGGAAGCACCTGAAGGCTAGCGCGATGGATGAACAAGTCATGGATGACTTGGAGGGATCCGAGAGGCGTGAGGCTGATGGAGGTGACTAGAAGGCTTAGGTCTAGGCTAAGGGTGGTCTAGCAAGTATGGGGCAACCATACTTGAGTTAAAACCTCATGTTTGAGGTGTGCCAATCGACTGGTGCCATGCGGCAGTCGACTGGACCGAGTCAACTAGGGTTTGACTGCGGGTTATGGCCTAGCGATGACGCCATAGGTTGGCGATCGGTGATTGAGCAATGATCGTGATCGTGTGATCGGTCGGTGGTGCTCGAAATTCGGCCACGCGGAATGGAGTCGAGACTCGAGGTCGAGTGAGGACTCCATCCGATCGATGGTCACAATCGTGATGGTAGTTCCGTTGGACTTATCCAACGTGGAACTAGCCGTTGTCTCGAGACAAGATGGCATCGATCGTGATGGTCCCTATCGATCGATAGACTTTTTCCAAAGACAGTTGAAGCTATATATGGAGCTCGTGATGGAGGAAAAACAAACCGGTTCTTGAGGGCTATTGCGGCGATTTGTTGGTGCAAATCAGGTCTCCAAGTGCAAGCAAGCAACCAAGCATTCAAGCAATCAAAACAAGTGTTGTAAAGTCTTTTCTTTACTTGTATTTCATATTTACATTGTATATTGCTTGTATTTCGTTCTTACTGTTGTAAGATCTATTGTAAGGGGTTTCTCTGCCTCCGACTTGTGTCGAGAAGGAGTGTTTATCATTAGTGAGTGCGTGTGCATCACTAGGGCTCTTTAGAGCTCGATCCGTGGAGTAGGAACCGTGCGGTTCCGAACCACGTTATATCATTGTGTTAGCTTGTTTTCTATTTCGTTATCGCTTTTATTATTTCTATTTCCGCTGCGCACTAATGAAATTGTAGACACAAACGCGAGCAAATTTCATCTACGCTATTCACCCCCCCTCTAGCCATTCCAACGATTCCTAACAGTGTGGACTTACCTAAAGATCTAGAGTTGTCAACCTCCTCTAGGATTCAACATGTGGGCGAGCATCCATCATCCTTGTTAGCTATCACTATAAAAATTATAGGATTTGGTGATGAATTTTGCAACGAATTTTGAATAAAATTTCTTTACAAAAAAAAATTTGCAACGAAATTTGCAACAAATTTTTTTTCATTGAAAATAATTCGCCACTAAATTCTACAATTAAAAAAAATTATCGCTAAAATTTCAACGAATAAAATTTTAGTTGCAAAATTCGTCGCCAAATTTGGCGATGAAAATAATTATTTGTCACTAAATTTGGCGATGAAAATAATTATTCGTCGCCAAATTTACTGATGAAACATAGTTCATCGCCAAATCTGCGATAAAAAAATAGTTCATCACGAAATGTGTGACGAAAAAATAGTTTGTCGCAAAAATTTGGCGACGAAAATATCTATTCGTCACCAATTTTGGCGATGAAAATAACTATTCGTCCCCAAATTTGGCGACGAATTTAATTTTCATCGACAAATACTTGCATTCATCGCCAAATTTGTGACGAAAACATAGTTCGTCACAAAATTCTAATAAATATATTTTCATGAATAAAAAATAAATTTGGCGATGAATATTTTTTCATCACCAAATCTGTAACGAAAAAAAATTTAGTTACAAAATATTCATGATATCAAATATTCTCAAAGGTGCTCTGATATAGCGATCAAGATCATTTTGATCAATCGACTGCCGAGTGAAGAGTCAACTGCTTAGTTGGCTACCAAAGGTTCTTTAAGGTGCTACATTAGTAAAGTCGACTGATCATGTTGATCAATCAACTTATAAGGATAATCTACGACAAAAACTTTTTTTGACGTAATTTTTGCAACGAAAAAAATTTTTCGTCATAAATTCTCAAGTATCAGTCGACTATTGGCAACCATCAGTCGACTGGTGGTGGAGAAGCTGGTCAGAGAATCTTTTTTAGCCGACTGCCCACTCGACTGATAGTATACCAGTCGATTGGACATATGCATCAGTCGACTAGTGCTTCATTTTTTGTAAAGAATTTTTTTTTCGTTGCCAATTCTATGATGAAAAATGATTTTTCATCGCAAATCTGCGATGAATTTTTTTCGTTGCTAATCTGAAAAAAATAAAAAAAATATTATAATAGATTATACTATTTTCCCTATTTTATAACAAACACATATAATAAAATAAACTAATTCACACATCAAACTTTAATACCAAATCAATATATACATAACAAACATAAACATAACTTACAATACATAGATATTGTATGTGATAAATCAAGTAACATTAAAATACAACAAATAAATTCAAACGTAACCACCATCATCATCAAAAAATACATCATCATTGTCATTATTACAGGGATCAGGACGAGGACCAGATTGAGAAGGAGGAAGTTGACTTGAACTAGACATTAATTGAATATGCTTCATAATGAACATATGTTGCCTCCAAAATTCGTTCATCTGTTCATTTAATTCTTTTACTTCCTGATCTCTTTGTCTCGATTCATTTTCCTTCTGCGCTAGTAACTCCCTCAAATGAATAACCTCTTCAGTTAATTGATTTATTTCTGCTCTTGATGCCGGGGAGGATGAAGAAGAAGCACCAGGGACTTTATAGGAACAGCTCAAAGAACCGAGTCCAATTATTCTTTCACTTTTCGCCCCTCTAGTTACTTCGAGCCATAAATTGATATTGCTAACAGAAGGCTCAGATTCGATTGCATCATCACTTGCACTCGAATTTATTTATGCAAGTTCATCATATTTCTCCTATTTTGAAAGAAAAAAAAGTTAAATACTAACATAAGAATTTAAATTTTTTAAATTACAAACTTTCATTGTTCTAGCTCTCTCTCCACTCCACGTCTTATCTTTCTTTTGGAATGTACGGATGAAAGTGTCTATGAATAATGGCTCAGTCCCCATCTCCTGGGCCTAAACAAACAACGTTATAATTTATAAATTAGTGAGTATTAGATTATAAAATTATGGTTTGAAAAAAATCACCAATCGATGGCTATGCTCATCGATATTGATTGAGCCTCCTGCATATGTGGCAGACATAACGGCAGAATTACAATGTTGATTTTTCTTATTCTGCTCACTCCTCCATTTGTTATCCTCATATCCCCAATATGCAACCATTTTATTCAAATTCTCTTCAGTTATACAGTGTGGCTTTTTATTTCTGGTTTTCGCATGACTAAGTATGTTTCTGATATGGTCGCCACACTTTTTCTTGAAAATCCTCCTAATCTCTAGTGTTTCACTCTCTTCCCAAGTAAATAACCACTGCAGTAGAGAAAAATTGAATTTATTATATTAACTATAATTTTATATACAAAATAATTTAAATAACTTACTTTGAACTCATTCCACCACAAAATTTTTATTTCTTTCGGCATGCTCGTATAAGTCATAGAAGCTCCGCCCCAATGGTTATTCACTATTTTATTCACCTCTTGAATAATAGAATTTGTAAATCTAACATAAAATAAAAACAAACCATGTTAGGTAATTATAAAAATACATATTGTATTAAAAACATAGATAATTTAAAACTTGAATACTTACGAATCTCCGCGCGGAAATATGAACTCTCGCATATCTTCCCTCTCAATGAGTGATTGTTGGACTTGGAAGATATATTAGCAGGTATCTATTGAAAACCAGAAGATCCTACAACTGGAGAAGAGGTAGAGGACACATTTCATCCAAGAGCATTAAATTGTGCAATGGTTGAAGCAGAGGAAGACTGTGGTCTTCCATCGCTACTCCGTCTATGACCGCCACGTCGAAACTAACAATCATAATTATTAGAAGAATATGATAGTAAAAAAAAGAATTACATTTTCATATCAAATTTATAATATGAACAATATAAAAAAATTACCATATTCATAGCGATTGGATAACCTACAAAAAAAGACAGTTCATTAATATATCAAATATATGAAATTTAGAATTAGACAGTAAATTGAAACATAATTGGTACTTAATAAAAGTTACCCATAATTATAAATCGAAGTCCGCATTGTGATTTTCATCCTGGTCATACGTCTATTCAATATCGTCATCGTCATCGTCATCATCATCGTCTAAATTAAATTCCTCATCTTCATCCTTATTCATTTCACTTGCATCAACGACTATTACTACGCCGTTGGAATCTCATAACGTTGAAATATTATATTCTTCGATATGAAATGTATTGACAACTTCATCTTGTTGATATGTTGTCTTCCCAATATTCCTCAATTTTTTTACGTGCTTTTGTTTTACAAATAACCCACCAATCACTTTTGTCTCGTCTTAGACTAGGATATAAAGCATAAAATACTTGAATCGCTTGTTGTGCTAACATAAATGGTTCATACCTCTTGTATAATTTTTTGTAATTTATTTCAACTAAATTATACTTTGGATGCACCCTCATGCCTTTGATAGGGTCAAACCAACGACACATAAATAAAATAACTCACAAATCTGAGTCTGAGTACGCTACCTCTAAAATTTCATCTAGCAAGCCATAAAAATCATTCCTTGCACCTCCATCATTAGATGACTGAACACAAACTCCACTATTCATTATAGCTTTCTTAGTTCTATATTCTTGAGTATGAAAATTATATCCGTTTATGAAATATGTCGACTAAGTTTTCACCACTGAGTTTTGATCCCATGACAGATGCTTTACTAGTTCTTTCTCAATGTGAGCATGATTATCAAGAACCTAAAGTCAAATAAATGTGTTAAAGTCAAGATTTATCAAATTTATTATCAGAGACTACTTACATTTTTTTAAACCATGGTGTAAACTCTTCATCGCCGAAATGATCAAACTCATGCTCTAGAAGCTCAAAATATAGGGTTTGAAAAATCCTACCATAAAATTAAATATAACACAAAAAATAATTTATGATATATGAAATATATAATATAACATTTATATACTCACTCAAAATACAGCGTTACTTTTGGACAGTTCAGTAAAATATATATGTGGGTTGCTCGCCACTCTTGACCAGTTAAGTATCTACTTGTACAAGATCCACTGGTTAACCAAGGTAATTAGAAATTGAAAATGACTTCAAATTGGGATCAATATGACCCTCATCATTTCTTCCTACTTATGACTTTTGCATTGAACATGAGGTTCAAAATAATATGATGCAAAAATTATAACTTCCTCCACAATATATGCATTAACAATAGAAGCCTCAACATTAGCCTTATTTTTCACTTTTTTTTTCAAGTGATTGAGGAATCTAATAGTAATAAAAAAAATGTATTAGAAATTAATTTATACTAATTTTATCAAATTCACTAACAATGATAAAAAAAAAAAAGTTCACCTTTCAAACGGATACATCCATCGAAATTGAACATGACCTCCAACTTTAGCCTCATATGGCAAGTGAACTAAAAGATGTTTCATGGAATCAAAAAACGTCGGTGGAAATATTCTTTCTAAGTTATACAAAATGATTGGAATGTCTCTCTCTAATATCTCTATGTGTGAATAACTCAATACTATCGAACAAATATCATGAAAGAAAATACTTAATTTTATAATTTCATCCCATATAAAATTTGGTAACAGTTCGTTAAAAGTAATAGGAATTAGTCTTTCCATGAATATATGACAGTCATGACTTTTCAAACCAATCAATTTGCATTCCTTCAAATCGACGCATCTACCAAGATTAAAGACATAACCATCAAGAAATCTCAATGATTTCAACCATTCACAAACAATCCATCTCTGATCCTTATTCAATGTATAAACTGCTTTTGATTTTGTTCCCCTACTATTTTCATCAACATCAAAGGCGGGTCATTTACAGATGAGACACATATCTTTTCTTGCATTCAGATTATCTTTTGTTTTTCCAGTAATATCCATCACCGTATTTATCAGATTATCAAAAACATTCTTCTCAATATGCATTACATCAAGATTGTGATGAATCAAATTACTCTGCCAATACGGTAAATCCCAAAATATACTTCGTTTAGTTCATTTATGTGTAACTCTATAGTCGTATGTTGTAACATTTTGTTCTTCAATAATAGATGAAAAGTTAAACACTCTATGCCATAAGAATTGACCGGTGAATCTCAATGGTGGAGGTGTTCTTTCAATTCTATTCTTAGTGAATTCTTCTTTATTTCTTCTGAATTTATGATTTGGCAATAAAAATTATCTATGACAATCAAAATAACTCAGTTATTTTTCATATTTCAATCTGAATGACTTCGATCTCTCCATACATATTGGACATCTTAAAATCCCCGCGGTACTGCATCCCAATAACATACCATAAGTAGGAAAATCATTTACGGTCCAAAGAAGCGCAACTCTCATTGTGAACATCTGATTAGTATAGACAACATATGTAGAAATACCCTCATCCCATAGTTGTTTCAGCTCAACAATCAGTGGTTGCATGTAAATATCTATTAACTTCTCGAGATTATGAGAGTCATGCACTATCAATGTTAAAAATATATACGATGTTTTCATACACATACCGGGTGGAAGATTATATAGAGTTATAATAATTGGCCAGCAAGAATAATTTCTTCCTGATTTGCCAAATGGAGCAAATCCATCAGTACATATACCTAACCTGATGTTTCGAGTCTCATTCGCAAATACATGATATGTTCTATCAAAAATTTTCCACGCCTCTGCATCTGATGGATGACACATTAGCCCCTTCTCTATTTCATGATTTACATGCCAAGTCATGTGTTTAGCAGTGACCTTTGATGCATAAAGCTTTTTCAATCTAGGAGTTAAAGGCAAATATAACATTTGTCTGAATGATTTACATTGCTTATTACGATTCGATCTCATGGTACTCTTGTACCTACATTGATTACAGAATTTATAAGTCTCTAAATCTGCATTATCTCCCCAATATAACATACAACCATCTCTGCAAACATTAATTCTTTCCACCGGAAGACCAAAATCTTTCACAAGTTTTTTCATACTGTAAAAATCATTCGGCATTATGTGATCATGCAGCAATACTTCTCCAAAAACTTAAACAAAATCATTAAAATAATCTTCAAACACATTATGCTCAGCTTTAACATTCAACAATCTTGCGGTGAGAGATAATTTAGTGTGACTGTCACAACTAGACCATAGGGGTTCATTTGCAGCTCTCAATACTTCTTGAAATTTGAGATACAGTTCATTGTATACATTTTCATGAACACTAGTTACTTCTACCTCCTCCAACAATGATGAATAACTAGTATACATGTGTTCAAATGTTTAAGGACAACTAGAACTTGCAGCATTTGATTCAGTATTCAAATTATGATCAACTACATCAACTATCATCCTACGATATGGATTGAATTGATCATAATATCTTTGATCTCCACTAACTGTCTTTTGTATGTTTCGCTCGGCCTCTTCATCGGATATGAACAGTTCACAAAGACATGTCCAATTATAATAATATGGAGTAAAATCAAATCTACAAAGATTTTCTCGAACTTTATCACACTGAAAAAATTTACCATTATGACATTTTTTGCACAGACACCTTAATTTATTCTCATCCATAAACTCAACATTGCTACTAGTAAAATTCAAAAATGATAGGGCAATCAACCCATGTATGATGTGGTTTTGATGTGTATGGCAAATGGTTTAAGTTAAGTTGATATGTTGTTTTGATATATGTGTTGAAGTCGTGCAGGACTTAGTAATTCACACATGGGATTGGCTTGATGTTAGCATTGGTGAGTTCACCATCTAATGGCTAGGGTCCTTGAGTCGGTGAAGGATGACATTATGAAGTCGTGCACTTAGTGCATCCGAGAGACCACCGAACGAGCAACATTGGAGTGAAGCTAAGGAAGTAGACTTCAGGGCGAGACGCGAAGGATGGCATTGCGAAGCCTTGCACTTGGTGCATCCGATGTACGTGGCCGGACGAAGAGAACTTCGGCGAGGGACTTCAAGGGAGATGAGAGAATGAGTAATGTGTAATGTAGCTTGTAGGTGAACTTGGCCAAATGGCTAAGTCAAGAATCGGATTCTCAATCGAATAGGTTGAGGTTTTATCTGACTGTCGGATGCTCAAACATTGGCGTTTGAGGTTTTACCCGACACTAGTCGACTGATATAAATATCAGTCGACTGCTCTGGGTCGATGGCACTCGACTGGTGCTCGATCGGAGTTCGACCAAAGCTTTTCTAGACCAACAGTCGACTGCTAGGGTTTGGCAGTCGACTGCCAAGGGATAGCATTCGACTGATCAAGGTGAAGTCGAGAACAGAAGGTTTTGGAGTCGACTGATTGCTTCATTCACTCGACTGATGGCTCCATCAATCAACTGATGGGGATGATCAGTCGACTGATGTGGGAGCCAATGGCTGGAAGCCAACGTGGATAAGGTCATTGCGAGTCAATGGCTACAACAGCAGTCTATTGATTACTACATCAGTCGACTGCTAGGTGCCCAACGGGAAGAATGGCCTCTTCCCTATAAGAAGAGACCTTGGGTCACTTTGGGAGGTTAATGTTTCATCTCTAAACATACTCCCAAGTGCCTAAACATTTTCTATTCCTCTTACTTGCTTTTATTTCAATTCTATTGTAAGAGGGAGAGATTGTAAGAAAGGTTTACCTCCACCTTGAAGGAGAGACTAGTGGATTTAGGTTGGAGTGATTCGCCGAACGAATCATCCGTGGATTAGCGACAAGGGTTGTGAACCACGTTACATCGGTGTGTTTGTGTTTGTTTCCTCTCTTCATTTGTTTTGTCTTAATTATCTTTAGCTTTATTATTATGCTACGCTAACCTTTGATTGTAGATGATTAAGCGAACAATTACCATCGATGAACATCAAGGGCTATTCACCCCCCTCTAGCCGTCCATCGATCCTTCAACAAGTAGTATCAGAGTCAGGAGCTTATCACGGACTAATCGCCAACACAAGCATGACAAGATGGCCGGCTCCAACATTTATCCACCCAAGTTCGAAGGAGATTTCACTTGGTGGAAAAAGCGAATGGAGGTATTTTTCGAAATGGATTTTGATATTATGGTTATTATGGAAACCGATTTCGATATGCCTAGTGATGAAGAGGGAAAGCCATTAGAAAAATCAAGGTGGACCAAAAAGAAAAGAGAGGAACACCTTGCGAATTCAAAGGCCAAGCACCATATATACAACGTGCTCCCTCAACAAGAAATTAATAGAATTGGAGAATGCTCTAGCACCAAGGAAATGTGGGAAAGGCTTGTAGAGCTTGATGAAGGCACCTCCGAGGCAAAGCTTGCAAGATGGGAACTTCTCCGATCACAATTAAGCAACATCAAATTAGAAAAAGGAGAAAAGATACTTTGTTTACATTCTCGATTTAAAGAAATAATAACCGGTTTATCAAGTGTAGGAGAAAAACTTTCAAACCGAGATATGATCATGGAGGCTATAGATGTTTTTCCCCCATCATCAAAGTGGAGCTCCATGGTGGACTCCTTTTATATTTCAAAGAATCTAGAGGTAAGTACTCTAGAAGAGTTTTTCTCCACCATGGAATTGCATGAGACTAGGCTTGAAAGCATAGTTGAAGAGCCAATCAAGCCATCAAGGGGATTGGCACTAAGGGTCGACAAATGGAAGAAGAAGAAGGAAACTCCACCCTCATCATCCGATGAATCATCTTCTTCCTCAATGGATAGCAATGAGGAGGCCTCCATGGTAAGGAAGGTGAGATGTGCTTTAAAGAGTTTTAGATTTAACAAGTCTCATGATAGGGGAAGAAGGCCGAGAAGAAAAAGTATTCGCTACAATTGCCAAGGAGAGGGACACATAAGGGATGATTGTCCCCTCTTGAACAAAAGCAAGGAAGAAAGAAGAAAGAAAGAAGACAAGAAGAAGGGGAGCAAGAAGAAGGAAGAAGAAAGAAAATCAAAAGAAAAAGGGAAGGTCAAGGCACACAAGGCAACATGGGATGATCCATCATCATCATCGGAGGGAGAATAAGCATTCACAAGCCTTGCACTTATGGCAATAGAAGACTTGGACTCCACCTCCTCCGAAAAAGAAAAAACAAGCTCAAGTGAGGAGAGCTCAAGTGAAGGGGGAGCTTCATCTTCATCCTCATCATCGGAAGGGCATTGGGTAAGTAAGGAAACAAAATTACCCTCCCAAGATGTTATTTCAATGATTACTAGCCTAACTAGGGATTTATTTAAGGCTAAGAAGAAAAACAAATGCATGCTTGATCAAATTCAAAAACTAGAAGGAAAATTGAAAATTGCTTGCTCACATGTTAATGAGAATTCTTCTAGTGTTAATGATGCATGCTTAGAAGAAAATAGGGTTTTGAAGGAAAAGGTAGATTTTCTAACTAAGGCCTTAGAAAAATTTACAATTGGCTCCAACACCCTAAATATGATCATTGGGAGCCAAAGAACAAGCTTTAACAAGAAAGGCCTAGGATATAAGGGATCCAAGACTAAGAAGGCCTACCATTCTTTGATTGCTAGAGGACAAGCCAAAACTACAATGGTAGCTAGGAAATGGATCCCAAAGGAACACTTAGTGAATCCTATTGGAAAGAATCTATATTGGGTTCCTAAGTCCATCCTTAAGGGTTAGGAGAACCTAGGATAGTCAACCATAATTGGACTTTACTTATATCATGTTAAATGGTTGACTTAGGATGATGTGGGTGATAATGTTTAACTTAGTGTTGGGTGATGATAATGTGTAACCCATGAATTGAATATTAAAATCATGATTTATGCTTGATTTTATACTTGATAAATAATCATGATTTATGATTTGGATGGTAATGTTTGATGTATGGTCATAAAATATGACTAATGATCATGATAGGTTTTTAGGATGATACTTAACCTTTAATAGAATTACATGAAATTTTGGTTAGGTATAAATACCTCTAGGCACATCTCACACTCACTATAGGCTAACTTGATTGAAAACATAGCATGGGTGAGATGTTAGGATGATACAAATGACTCACTTATAATTATAACATTTTGATGAGTCATTATAGGTATCATGATAGCAATAATAGACCAATCATGGGGAAAGCATATGTTTAATTCATAGACATATTGCCCAAAGATCATGGTTGGATATTTCAAAATCATTTTATGTCTGATAATCTGTGAGTTCATATTTTGAAAAGTTTCTAAGGCAAAACTAGCTTTCAACTTGATACAAAATTGAAGGTTTTTACAACTTTTGAATTTTTACCAAATGTTTGAAAATTAAATTAATTTTCATGAAAACTTATTTTTCTTTGATAAAGGGACTTACAAGAAATATGTTTTTAAAATTTCATGATTTTTTGAATTTTCTAAAAATTTTGGTGCATTTCTGAATTTCGTTCGAAAAATCAGAAATTCTGTTTTTACTTGTGTCGATTAGTGGAGCTACGATTGATCGGTGATATCTTGTCTGCTGACACAAACCTATTTTATCATGTTTTAAGTTTGATTTTGGTGATTTTCTTCCTCTAGACTTGATGTCATGCTTGTATAACATGAGTTAATATTTTTTATGGTGTCAAAGGGGGAAAAATATGTGGGTTTAAGTTAATCATGCTAGAGGGAATTAGCATGTGTTACGGGGGAGTTTGCATGTATTAAGGGGGAGGTTTGATTTCCTTGTTTGAATTACATGTTTATCTTCCTTATGTATTTGTTAATGTTTTACCTAACTTAAACGGATTGCGACACATCAAAAAGGGGAGATTGTTAGGGCAATCAACCCATGTATGATGTGGTTTTGATGTGTGTGGCAAAGGGTTTAAGTTAGGTTGATATATTTTTTTTTATATGTGTGTTGAAGTTGTGCAGGACTTAGTAATTCACACATGGGATTGGCTTGATGTTAGCATTGGTGAGTTCACCATCTCATGGCTTGGGTCCTTGAGTCCGTGAAGGATGGCATTGCGAAGTCATGCGCTTGGTGCATCTGAGGAACCACCGGATGAGTAGCATTAGAGTGAAGCCAAGGAAGTAGACTTCAGGGGGAGATGCGAAGGATGTCGTTGCAAAGCCGTGCACTTAGTGCATCCGAGGGACGTGGCCGGACGAAGAGAACTTCGGCGAGGGACTTCAAGGGAGATGAGAGAATGAGCAAAGTGTAACATAGCTCATAGGTGAACTTGGTCGAATGGCTAAGTCAAGAGTCGGATGCTCAACCGAGTAGGTTGAGATTTTATCCAACCGTCGGATGCTCAAACATTGGCGTTTGAGGTTTTACCCGACACCAGTCAACTGATATACATATCAGTCGGCTGCTCTGGGTCGATAACACTCGAGTGGTGCTCGATTGGTGTTCGACCAAAGCTTTTCTAGCCAAACAGTCGACTGCTAGTGTTTGGCAATCGACTGCTCGACCATCAGTCGACTACCAAGGGACAGCAATCGACTGATCGAGGTGAAGTCAAGCACAGATGGTTTTGGAGTCGACTGATCGCTTCAGTCACTCTACTAATGGCTCCATCAGTCGACAGATGGGGATGATCAGTCGATTGATGTGGGAGCCGTTGGTTGGAAGCCAACTGTTGGTGCAATCGGCCCAGGTCACGATTGACCAGACTCGAGTTTGACTCAAGTAGTGTTTTGATGTTTGACATTGATGTCTGACATGTGTTGGGAAGATTGCTGATGCAATCGACCCAAGTCATACTTGATGTTTGGCGATGGTTTGACCATTGTCAAGGAAAAGTCTAAGCATGGGTCTTGGCATGGAAAATCCAACATGGATTGGCAAGGGAAAGTCCAAGCTTGAGTCTTAACAATTGAGAAGTTCAAGGGGAATATTGGCGGCGTAAAGTCCAAGCGAGAGTCTTAGCAGCATAAGTCCAATGGTTGGCGGCGTAAAGTCCAAGCGGGAGTCTTGGCAGCATAAGCCCAATGTGCCTTGGCGGTGTAGACCACATTAGCATGACAATAGTTGATGGAAGCACCTGAAGGCTAGCGTATGGATGAACAAGTCATGGATGACTTAGAGGGATCCGATAGGCATAAGGCTGATGGAGGTGGCTATAAGGCTTAGGTCTATGCTAAGGGTGGTCTAGAAAGTATGGGGGCACCATACTTAGGGTTAAAACCTCATGAATGAGGTATCAGTCGACTGATATAATGATCAGTCGACTTATGTGAGTGACTACGGCTGAGCGGTGTCCACAAATGCCAGGGTGGCTCGACTGGCGCCTCGACTAGAGGCCTAGTCGAGGCGGCGCCTCGACTGCCTTCAGTTAGCGGTCAAAATTGTAAGGCGACAGTCAAGGCGGTGCCTTGACTGGACTCGACTGAGGTTGAGTAAATTCCACATATGCGAGGCAGGCTCAACCAGCGACTCGACTGCCTGTGCATCAGTCGATTGATGGCCATGATCAGTCGACTGATGGTGTATCCGTTGGACTTATCCGATGTGTTTCATGCCATTGTGAGACAATGGCTACAGGGTCAGTCGACTGATGGTCCCGATCAGTCGACTGCTAGGCGAAATCTAGCCCAAGGAGCAGCTTTAAAGGGAGCTTGCGGAGGGAGGATTCACCATCGGTTCTTGAGGAGTTTTGGGGCGATTTGTTGCTGCAAATCAGGGTCTCAAGTGCAATTCAAGCAACCACAAAGCAAGCATCCAAGTCCACAATTGTAAAGTGTTTCTTTACTTGTATTTGTGTAGTTTACTTGTATTAGCTTGTATTTGTATTTATTACTGTTGTAATACATTATAGGAGGTTTCTCCACCTCCGACTTGTTATCGAGAAGGAGTATTTGTAATTAGTAGTGCGTGTTTGCATTGCTAGGGCTCTTACGAGCCCAATCCGTGGAGTAGAAACCATTTAGTTCCGAACCACCTTATATTGAGTGTTGTGCTTGTGTTTTTGTTGTATTCATTTTATTATTATATGTTCCACTGAGTATAACAAGTTTTGTAGCAAGTACGCGATCGAGTTCCAATCAAGCGACGACAAGGCTATTCACCCCCCCCTCTAGCGGGCGCAATGTTCCTAACAATTGGTATCAGAGCGAGGCCGCTCTTTAAGGATTAACAAACCACTAGAGGAAGAAGATGGATTTTAAAGAACAATAAGGATGGGACATCAACACGCTGATCCCATATACCTTCTATGGACAAGAAGGGTTTAGACAATGGAAGGCGAGGATTGAAGATTTTATGATGATGATGGACTTAGATGATTGGGCCATTTTGATAGAAGGGTTCCAATTTCCAAGAGGGCCTAAGGGAGGGTTTCTCAAAATGAAGAAGTGGGTCAAAGAACAACTCCAAGGATTTCAAAGGAGTAATAAGGTAATTAAATTTTTGAGTGATTTAATTCCTAATGATATTGTGTCAAAATTAGGAGAATACAAGGACGCAAAGGAATTTTGGAGCGAATTGGCCAAGCTTCATGAGAACCCTCAACCGGTCCAAGAGCCCGAAGAAAAAGAATCCTCATCCTCACAAGCAAGTGAGGATTCAAAAGTTGATAGAGAATCGACATCCGGATCGGTGGAAAAGGAAGAGGTAAAGGAAGCCTCCACCTCTTGGGTTGAGGGAGAGGAGATTAGATCATCTACACCGGAGCAACCTCAAGAAGAACCATCCACCTCCGGTCAAGAGGAAGAGGAAGCTCGGGGCTCCCCTACCATGGTAGGTAACTCAAGCATGTCAATAAATAATAAAATTAATATTATATGCTTTGAGTGTAGGGAGTAAGGACACTACAAGAGTAAGTGTCCGAAAAGAGTAAAGAAAGCTCCACCGGTGCCTAAAAGTCAAGAAAAGACAAATGAAGCCGGAGTCCCCACCAAGAAGAGCAAGAAACACGTGGTGTGCTTCAAATGCCATCAAAAGGTACATTACCGAAGTCAATGTCAAAAGGGGAAGACAAAGACCCAAGAAGGAGCATCACAAGTAGGGGGACCTAAGGCTAACCCTAAGATATATTTTAATAATGCACCTTCTAAGTTTAAAAGTCAAAAGCATGCTTTTAATTCTCTTGCTATCACTCATGAAAAGCATGTTAGGAATAATAGATTTTATTGTTTAGGAGCTAAGAGTGTTGACTTTAGAACTAAGGAGAAATTTGGGACTAATGTCCCTAGAAATACTCTTCCTAAGGAAAGCATTAGGAAAATAGAAAACCATTTAATCATTAACCCTAAGAAGGGTAGGCACATGCCTAGAGAAAATGGTAATGCCCAAAGACCAAATGAAAAATCAAAAATTGGGTAATTAGAATTGGAAAATCAAGTCTTGAGACTTGAAAAATTAGAGAAGACCCTTAGAAATATACAAAATCAATTTAAGGGGTCAAATGTCCAAAGGCAAGAGCCTAGGAGACAAGAGTCATTGAAAGATAAGAAAGGTTTGGGTCACAAACCTAAGCCTAAGTAGACTTACCATAATGTTTCATTTGATTATGGAACCCAAACTAGGACCAAAGTTACTAGGGAAGTCATCCCTATGGGTAACCAAGGTATAGGTCTAGTGGCTAGGGTTTTAAGGAAATCTAGGGATGTCATTAAGAAGGTCAAAGGGGGAGTTACCTCTAGAGTTGACCTTAGCAAGACTACAATGACCAAGGGTAACAAGCCTAGAAGGGTCATTAGGAGGGTATCTAGGAAGGTCATCCCTAAGGAATACCTAGTAAACCTAAGGAGCTCCAATAGGTATTGGATTCCTAAGAGCGTAATCGATTCACGCTAGATGGGTTTAGGTGTGCCAACTTTAAATGGATGGGTAGTTAACCTAACCATGGTAAAGGTAGTACTTTAGGTCATTTCCAAGGTTATGGATACCTTAGAAATAAATTTAATTTTTAATCCTAAAAGATTTTAGGATGTGCCAATATACTTTGAAGATTATAAAAAATCAATCAAATTGGCACAATTTAGGTTTAGAGGTCATAGTGTACCGTTTTGGATTTTTTGCACACTTGGAGAATAAATGACAATATGGCAAAATGAGACTTAATAATAACAAATAGCAATTAATATTATAATTTAGGTATTATTATACCTATACATTTTACTTGTCATGTTTTGTTTGTCATATAACATGTCGTGACATCATATCTACTTTTAATCATTTAATATGTCATGATCATGTTTAGGATTAGGTTTTAATGTCATGTATGCTTAGATTCCATCATATGTCATGATATTATGATCATTGGTCATGCTTAATTATGTTATCATTTATGCTATGATCATTCATGCATTAAAATCAAATTGAGTTAAGGACATATGGCATGACTTGAAGTCCCATGTATAAGAGAATCAAGTAGTGTTGCCTTAGAAAAATGCATGAAAAACCTAGATTAGGATGAACAAAACTCACATCTCACATCTAAATTGACATGTATGTGTATTGATACACCCTAGATACATGTGAGATGCTAGGATATGAGTTGAGTTCAAGGTGCATAGTTTTTGCATCTAGATGAACTAAAACTCATCTATATCATGTGATAGATCATTGGGAAAGCTTATGTTCATGCCATGTACATTGAGCCCAAAGAACATGATCCAATATTATTGGTGCAATCGGCCCAGGACTCAAGTTTGACTCGAACTATATTTTGATGTTAGACAAAACGTATGATATGGGATTGTCATGGGAAGTCCAACATGGGGTGGTCACGTAAATCCAAGTGTGTAGCCTTGGTGGTGAAAAGTCCAAGCATGGGGCTTGGTGTTGAGAAAATCCAAGCATAGGGCTTGGTGTTGGAAAGTCCAACATGGGTTGGCCACGTAAGTCTAAGTGTGTAGCCTTGGCGGTGAAAGTCCAAGCATGGGGCTTGACATGGAAAATCCAAGCATGAGGCTTGGTGTGGGAAGTCTTGAGGACTTGGCAATGATATTGTGAATCCGTGCGCTTGGTGCATCCGAGGGACGTAGGCCGAGGAAAGAGAGCTTCAGTGGGGAACTCCATGAGAGGATGAGGTAGACTTGGGCAAGTGGCTAACACTGAGTGTCGGAGGGTCAAACGTGGTGTTTGAGGGTTTACCCGATGGGCGGATGCTCAAACAACTTGGTGTTTGAGGTTTTACCCGACATCAGTCGACTGGTATAGGTACCAGTTGACTGCTCTAGGTCGATTAGACTCGATCGGTGTTCGATTGACCAAGTTTTGTCTGAATAATCGACTGCCGAGGGAGGGCAATCGACTGTAGACACCATCAGTCGACTAATGAGGAAGATCTGTCGACTGATCGGGGTGAATTCGGGCACAAAATGTTTTCCAGTCAAGTGATCACGTCGAGCACTCGACTGATGGGGTTACCAGTCCACTGGTGGGTATGATCAGTCGACTGATGGTTATCCGTTGGGTTTTTGCCAACGTGGATTCGATTGTTGTGAGACAATGGCTACAGGAGCAGTCGACTGAAGGCTACGAGCAGTCGACTGATCGACACAAAATCAGCCTGAGACAAGTATAAAAGGAGGAGCTTGGCGAGGATTTCAAAAAAGACTTTTTGGGGAGATTTTGGAGGGGAATTGCTACTGCATTCCAGACCTTCAAGAGCCAAACCAAAGCAAGCAACAAGCAAAAGCGATCAAAGCCATTTGTGTAAAGTTTTCTTTCGTATTATCTTTGTATTTTCTTGTACTTTTGTATTACCATGTAATTGCTTGTACGAGGTTTCTCCACCTCCGACGTATTATCGAGAAAGATTGTTTTTAGTGTCGTGCATATAACACGAGCTCGTTGAGCTCACCCGTGGAGTAGGAACCCTAAGGTTCTGAACCACATATATCTTGTGTCGTGTGCTTGTATTCTTGTTGTGTTTTCATTATTGTATATTCCACTGCACTAATGAGAATTGTAGACAAGCAACACGCAATGAACGAATGAATTCCACCTCACACGTGATTAGGGCTATTCATCACCCCCCTCTAGTCGGCCATCGACGTTCCTACAAATATAAGGTTTTAAAATCATTTCAAAATCATTTTAGAAAACCTTGATGAAGTCTATCTTTTGATAGCAATCACCATTGAGAGAGTTGATACAAAGTGAGCTCAAACATTGAAGTTTTTCTTCACTTTTGAAATTTGTATCAATTTCACTATTTTGTGGGTATATTATTTTTCAAATATTTTTCCCCTATAGTGTTTGACATAAGTAATCTATGGTCAAAATTTCAAGATTTTTCAAATTTTCTAGAATTACTTATGCATTTTTGAATATGGTTTGAAATTACAAATTTGGCAAAATCAGAAACCAGTCGAGGTGGCACCTCGAGATTCCCTCACTCATTGGTAGCCTTTTCGGTGATGTGATGTAGGCGATCATTAATGACCCAATCGACTACGGTTTTGATTTCGGGTAAACAAGATTTGTTTAGCCTGATTTAAGTTATGTTAGACTACCTTAACTGCTCCTAACCCTGGGATATGCTTTGGAAAGCATTAGAAAGGGTGAAAATCCATTAGATATGGATTAGGAGAGTAGTTGAGGTGATGTATCAAATTTAAGGTGTAGGAAAGTTTCATGTTAAACTTTTAACCTTATTTTTGATGATTTAAAGTTCTTATGGGCTTAGAGACTTCCCAAGGACATTATTGGTGCAATGGTCAAGGGGGAGCAAGCCTTTAGGAGGAGTAATTTATCATGGGATGATGGATGTCATTTTTTCATGAGGGGGAGAATTAATGGGAATGTGAGTGCCCAATTTGGAAATTGAGAGAGTTTATAGGAGTGCCTCTCTTGAGTGATAGGGGACTTATCACTAGGAAGATTGTAGACATCCTATGTGTTTTTGGACCAAGGGGGAGAGATAAGTGGAATTTAAGTTTATGTGTTTAAAGTTTAGGATTGGCAAAATCGCCTGGCGAAAATGCCATAGCAAAGCTGCCTAAAAAATCGCTTCAAATCGTTCGCCAAAATCGCCTCTAGCTAAACCGGGCTGTGAAACTTCCCTGGAAAAATTGCTCTGGCAAAACTGCCCTGAAATTAAGCAAACTATCCTGGAACTATAGCAAACTGCCCTGGAACGGTACTAAACTGCCCTGAAATTAACCAAACTACCCGGGAACTCTCCAAGGGAATATGATATAGGGGGAGTAAGCTTTTAGTGGGAGATTATCCATCTAGGTATGATGGGTGATGGTTTATGAAAAGGGGGGAAATGGAAGTTCGCTTTTCATCTAGTAATAGATCATTAAGGAGAATGAAGACATTCAAGATGATTTTTGACCAAGGAGGAGAAGCAAGAATCTCATTGTAAAATGAGACATGATAAACCTTGGTGGACTTTTTGATGTTAGTCAAAAAGGGGGACAAAGTAGAATTACCAATTTTGGAAAATTAGTAAGGGAATTTGATTTAGGGTCCTAATTCAAGGGTGTTTTTGTCAAACATTAAAAAGGGGGAGATTGTTGGTGCAATCGGCCTAGGTTATGATTGACCGAACTCGAGTTTGACTCGAGTAGTGTTTTAATGTTTGACATTGATGTTTGACATGTGTTGGGAAGATTGTTGATGCAATCAACCCAGGTCATACTTGATGTTTGACGATGGTTTAACTATTGTCAAGGAAAAGGTCAAGCATGGGTCTTGGCATGGAAAGTCCAACATGGATTGGCAAGGGAAAGTCCAAGCTTGAGTCTTGGCAATTGAGAAGTCTAAGGAGAATATTGGCGGCATAAAGTCCAAGCGGGAGTCTCGGCAGTATAAGTCCAATGGTTGGCGGCGTAAAGTCCAAGCGAGAGTCTTGGTAGCATAAGCTCAATGTGCCTTGACGGTGTAGACCACATTAGCATGACAATAGCTAATGGAATCACCTGAAGGCTAGCATATGAATGAACAAGTCATGGATGACTTGGAGGGATCCGATAGGCGTGAGGCTAACGGAGGGGGCTAAAAGGCTTAGGTCTAGGCTAAGGGTGATCTCGCAAGTATGGGGGCACCATACTTAGGGTTAAAACCTCATGGAAGAGGTTATTAGTCGACTGATATAATGATCAGTCGACTGATGTGAGTGACTGTGACTGAGCAGTGTCCACATACCCCAAGGGATCCTTGATTGGCACCTCGACTAGAGGCCCAGTCGAGGCGGCGCCTCGGTTGCCTTCAGCTAGCAGTCAAAATTATAAGGTGCTAGTTGAGGCGGCGCCTCGATTGGACTCGACTGGGGTTGAGTTAACGCCATAGATGCGAGGCAAGCTCGACCAGCGACTCAACTACTTGTGCATCAGTCGATTGATGGGCATGATCAGTCGACTAATGGTGTATCCGTTGGACTTATCCGACATGTTTCATGTCATGTGAGACAACAGCTACAAGGTCAGTCGACTGATGGTCTCGATCAGTCGACTGCTAGGCGAAATCTAGCCTAAGGAGCAGCTATAAAGAGAGCTCATGAAGGGAGGATTCACCATCGGTTCTTGAGGAGTATTGGGGTGATTTGTTGCTGCAAATCAGGGTCTCCAAGTGCAATTCAAGCAACCACAAAGCAAGAATCCAAGTTCACAATTGTAAAGTGTTTCTTTACTTGTATATGTGTAGTTTACTTGTATTAGCTTATATTTGTATTTATTACTGTTGTAATACATAGCACAAGGTTTCTCCGCCTCCGACTTGTTGTCGAGAAGGAGTATTTGTGATTAGTAGTGCGTGTTTGCATTGCTATGACTCTTACAAGCCCAATCCGTGGAGTAGGAACCGTTCGGTTCAGAACCACGTTATATTGAGTATTGTTCTTGTGTTTTTGTTGTATTTATTTTATTATTGTATATTCCACTGTGTATAACAAGTTTTGTAGCAAGCACGCGATCGAGTTCCAATCGAGCGACGACAATGCTATTCACCCCCCCCCCCCTCTAGCGGGTGCAACGTTCCTAACACCAATGTAGATAAGGCCATTGCGAGGCAACGACTACAGCAGCAGTCGACTGATGACTGTATCAGTCGACTGCTAGGTGTCCAATGGGAAGAATGACCTCTTCCCTATAAGAAGAGGCCTTGGGTCACTTTGGGAGGTTAATGCTTCATTTCTAAACATACTCCCAAGTGCCTAAACATTTTCTATTCCTCTTACTTACTTTTATTTCAATTCTATTGTAAGAGGGAGAGATTGTAAGAAAGGTTTACCTCCACCTTGAATGAGAGACTAGTGGATTTGGGTTGGAGTGATTCGCCGAACGAATCGTCAGTGAATTAGCAGCAAGGTTCGTGAACCACGTTACATCGGCTTGTTTACGTTTATTTCCTCTCTTCATTTGTTTTGTCTTAATTATCTTTAGCTTTATTATTCTGCTATGCTAACCTTTGATTGTAGACGATTAAGTGAACGATTACCATCGACGAACATCAAGGGCTATTCACCCCCCTCTAGCCGGCCATCGATCCTCCAACAAAAAATTGTTCCAGCCTAAAAATAAATTCATCGGTTAAACCACGACGTTCTAGTAAATTCTTTTTATACATCCAACTTTTTTCTCTCTTCATTTTTCTTATTTCCAAATTTATATCAAGTATTAATTCTATTTTTTTTTCATATTTCATCCATATTAATCTAACAATAAATGTATACTCAAAATAAATTCTTCTAGTGCTTACCGTGCTTTTGTATGATATTGAATTGCAAACTATAACATATCGAACAAATATTATATATTTACAGTAAAAAAATTATTTAAAATCAAACATTAATTATGTATATTATAAAATGATAATGCTATAAATTTATGAATATACACTATATATACTTACCTTGATGGAAGCAACAGATGAGCTCACAACTGAAGACTTCACAAACAGGATCACCTGAAGGACGAAGTACAACAAACTTATGAAAAATAAAATATTAGTTTTGTATTAATATTACACATTACTGATTTAATTTGAATAACATGTTGACTTTATTATGACCGAGTATATGATGCAGAGGGACGGGGGTCGCCACAACAGTTGTGCACGATCCAAGGGCGGCGATGAACGACCCAACTGGGTCATGCGGAGCCTCAAACAAATTAAATTAAACGCACTAGCTGAGGCGGCGATGAACCACCTAGGTGCGTGATCTAGGCGTGATGAACCCCCGCGTGTGCTGTGCCACCGCCATAGTTGCCGCGAGGCCGTGAGTAGCATCGTGGCCTCGAGGCGCTGCGAGCTCTGAGCAGCATAACTGCCTCCGCGCGGTGGAAGAGGGGAAGAGAGGAGGAGGCGTACCGACGGATCGAGCGGTGAGGACGAGCGCGTGAGGAGGGAGGAAAGGAGGAGAGAATGCGAATTAGGGAAAAATCAACAACGATTTTTAATTCATTGCAATATTTGTCGCCGATTTGGCGATGAATATAGTATTCGTCGCCAACTAAAATTACCAACGAAAAAATTTTCGTCGCTAAATTTATTGCAAAATTTGCAACGAATTATTAAATCGTTGTAAATTTTGTAACGAATTTACATTTCGTCGCAAAATTCTGCGATGAAATTTATTTTTCTTTGCAAAATTGGTGATGAAAATTAAATTCGTCGCCAAATTAGCGACGAATATTAAATTCGTCGCAAATTTCTTAATTTTCACCGTTGTTTTTTTCCCAAATAATTGAAAATATCCGATGAAAATATTTCGTCGCCAAATTAGTCGCAGAATTTTGAGCGAATTCATAATTCGTTGCAAAATTCTGCAACGAATTTATACTTCGTTCCTAAATTTTGCAACAAAATTGATTTTTCATCATAAATTTACGACGAAAAATAAAATTCATTGTAAAACTGCGACGAAATTTAATTTGTTGCAAATGTAACTAAGTTTGTAACAAAAAAAAAATTGTTGAAAATTTCATTCTTAATTTGTGACGAAATTTATAATTTATCGCAAATTTTATTATAGATTTATAATAAATTATATTCGTTATCAAATTTCGTCGATATTTTAATATATTTTTATAGTGTTTATGCCTATGCAATCTTTATGTATCTTTCAATCGTATTTGCCATAACCTTCGCCAGCTGCTCCTAGGACAAAGAAGCCATCTGTGGCTCAGGAATGTCATTAGAAGCACTTCATCCAGTAGCTTCTCTTGGCTCTTGCTGTCCTCTTGGATTCCTCTTCGTGTTAATTATCTCCAATGTCTTGTCCCTCGTCGTTCCCACAGACGAAGCAAGAATGTTGTGGCCAAAATCCGCCTCCTACCAAGCTCTAAGTGATCTCGGTTCCTCCTGTAGTTCCTGTAAAATTAATACAAATCAAAGGGTGCTGGAGATGGGGAGCAAGACCCCTCTAATGCTTAGAAAAAATATTAATGTCCTTAATTCGTCGTCGGTTACCGTTATTTTAGCGCCATGACTCCCTCCCATCAGTTACAAATTGTGACACCTTGCTTCCCACCCAACAAGGGCGCACCTGCAGTTCGGAGCATTTAGGGACCCGAGTGGAGTCGTCCCGACAGGTATTCGGATACTCTGGTCAGAATACCTCCAATGGAATTTCTTGGGCCCTTGAGTGGAGATTTCCCGAGTAAGTTTTCTTGAGCCAAATTGTAAGTCAGGACCTTCTCAGTCAAGGTGTCCCGACTGGCTTATTACAATCTAACAACCAACGATCTCATTCATAATCTACATGAACTTTTGAATTACACTCAATATTCAGGACAAGGAATTATTGAACGTAGGTGTAGAAATCGACGAGAGAATTACGAAACAATCAACCACAGCACTGATGATCACACATTTCGAACTCGATCGATCGCGGCAAGGAAACAATATAGATATATGCCTGTATATATGCAGATGATATAGCCATTTAATTAGCTGTCTTCTTCAGCGTAGCCTTCTTCTTCGTCCTCTGCGTCGGCGACGGCGTCCTGGTACTGTTGGTACTCCGACACAAGGTCGTTCATGTTGCTCTCTGCCTCGGTGAACTCCATCTCGTCCATGCCCTCGCCTGTGTACCAGTGCAGGAAAGCCTTGCGCCGGAACATAACGGTGAACTGCTCCGACACGCGCCTGAACATCTCCTGGATGGACGTGGAGTTGCCCATGAAGGTGGCCGACATGGAGAGCCCCGTGGGCGGGATGTCGCAGACGCTTGACTTCACGTTGTTGGGGATCCACTCCACGAAGTAGGACGAGTTCTTGTTCTGCACCGCGATCATCTGCTCGTCCACCTCCTTGGTGCTCATCTTTCCGCGGAACATTGCGGACGCAGTCAGGTAGCGGCCGTGCCGCGGGTCGGCGGCGCACATCATGTTCTTGGCGTCCCACATCTGCTGCGTCAGTTCCGGGATGGTCAACGCGCGGTACTGCTGCGACCCGCGCGACGTTAGCGGGGTGAACCCCACCATGAAGAAGTGGAGCCGCGGGAACGGGATCAGGTTCACCGCCAGCTTCCGCAGGTCGGAGTTCAGCTGCCCCGGGAAACGCAGGCAGCACGTCACCCCGCTCATCGTCGTCGATATCAGATGGTTCAAATCACCGACTGTATATGCACAAATCAATCGATCAATCAATCAAGAATTACTCGATCAAAATTACAAAGTAATCACATTGCAATACGCACAGCTTGGATTGGTGAGCTTGAGGGTGCGGAAGCAGATGTCGTAGAGGGCCTCGTTGTCGAGCACCATGCACTCGTCGGCGTTCTCCACAAGCTGGTGCACTGACAGCGTCGCGTTGTACGGCTCCACCACCGTGTCGGAGACCTTGGGCGAGGGGAACACCGAGAAGGTCAGCATCATCCGGTCCGGGTACTCCTCCCTTATTTTGGAAATCAGCAGCGTCCCCATGCCCGACCCGGTGCCGCCTCCCAGCGAGTGGCATATCTGAAACCCTGCGCACAATATCAAATCAATTGATTGCGCCATTATCGAGGCATTTTGGGTGGGGGGAATGCGCGCGTACCTTGAAGGCAGTCGCAGTTCTCGGCCTCCTTGCGGACAACGTCGAGGACAGCGTCGATGAGCTCGGCGCCCTCGGTGTAGTGGCCTTTGGCCCAGTTGTTTCCGGCGCCGTTCTGGCCGAAGACGAAGTTGTCGGGGCGGAAGAGCTGGCCGTAGGGGCCGGTGCGGAGGGCGTCCATGGTGCCGGGCTCCAGGTCCATGAGCACCGCGCGCGGCACGTACCGCCCCCCGCTCGCCTCGTTGTAGTACACATTCACCCGCTCCAGCTGCAACCGCGATTGCCCCACGTAGTTTCCCTTGGGATCGATCCCGTGCTCGTCCGACACTACCTCCCAGAACTTGCCCCCGATCTGGTTCCCGCACTGCCCTGCTTGCACGTGCAGTATCTCCCTCATCCTTCAGTCGATGGAATTACTCTGCAGAAATCCACAAGCAATGGAGGAGAGAGAGGGATCGCTGTGAGCTTTTGTAGACGAGGGAGGACGTGCTCATTGAGTGGATATTTTTAGGGAGGAAGAAGGCAGAGATGATTGGTGCAGAGAGGGGGACAGGGGTAGAATGTGACGGATGGATTGACGTGGGGTTCAATTCCTGTAGTTCGTAGATCCTGATGCACTGCAAATATGCAACACAAAGCGTGAAGATTGAATCCAGTTGATCTGGCTCTTAGGCAAGAGCCTAATTAGCGAGAGTCTGAGCATCTCCCACTGGTTACGTGATTCCTTTTTTTTTTTTTTTTTTTCCTTTTTAAAATGGAGAAACAACGTGGGAGGATAGCTGGTGACATGTGAGCTTGTAGTTGAGATATATGGACATGGCAACAGCAGCAGAGCTGGAACCAAGAGGAGACAAGGAACTTGCGAGTATGATAACATGCACCTAGCTCATCGCCTCTCTGTGCCTTGATTCTCTCTCAAATCATTGAGATTATAATACTTTCATGTGGATAAATACAAGATTACAGACTTCGTCCATTGGATGTGAGCAACATGCAGCTCTCTGTAAAGCTGAGAATCGTCATTTCGGACGAAACTTTGCCCGATAGTCAACGCAACAGGAAAGAAAGAGATCTGGATTCAGTAATTTTGGTCACTCAATGAGTATGAAGTCTTATTCCCTGCTTGAGAATTCGAAGAAAATCTGATGGTGGTAGGCGATCTATAATAATTGACGGTGAACCCTCTTTAGTAACATGCTAATCTACCATGCCGTATCTGGACAAAGCAGGAGTGGTTTAGGTGTTACAGTCAACAAATACAAATCAGCAGTTTGCCGAGTGCCAGCTGGACATGGTGTCAAATATTACGAAGAGTTGACAGATAAAAAAAAACTCATGGTGATGTACAAATTAAGCCAAGAATGAAAGCAAGTGTGCAACAAACCCGCTGGTAACTATCATATTACTACTTTTCGCTAATTGTATAGATGATCTGACAAGAGGCTATGGACAGTCTGCGTGGATGCCAGCGAAGTCTCAATTATTGGAGACATGACGTTGTTAGCCAATCAAGCACTTGAATGATTGCTTGCGGAGGCCTTCCTTCACTGGAATCCAACGCCACCTGCTGCTGCATGATTTGGCCGTAAAATTGAAATGCACAAATTGTATGGGAGGAAATGCGAAAGGAGACTGAAATGAGCAAGCAGGGCGTCTCACTAATGGGCTGGTGTTGTTGCTCCGGCTTGCAATGCAGGTGGAGATGTCGGCATCGTGGGCTCCACGTTGCTGTCGGTGCCGCTCAATCAGCCATTGACTCGGCCGTCCCTACTGCTTCCGATATTTATGAAGAAAAACTGAGTTAGTCGCCCAGCAAACTGGTCGGGTCGGTGTGGTTGGGCTAGTCATATTGATTGTGCCAATTGAGTCAGTTAAGCTGGGCAAGGTCGGTAATGACTCGTTGCGTTGGATGTAAACATAACCAAATGCACCGTCAGTGGGGTTTGTAAAAACACTGTGGAACTCAGTAGCCTGGGAAAATGGGACATGAATCTGTATTTGTCAACCGCCTCCATTGTTAGAAGATACGCAACTAAATGCTAAATGTGGTAGATGCCATGTTTTTGTCAGGTATACAGCAGATGAAAGAGACGGTTTTGGCCCAACTGTATCCTCATACCTAAACGATAGTAGAGAGGACCAATTTTAAGGTGGTCCCTCACATATCAAGACCATTCATAGGGTTTCTTCCCAAAAAAAAAAAAAAAGCTGTTGGAAAAATAATGGAATACAAAGGAAACTAATTTGAGAATAATCTTAAATTGGAAGAAAAAAATGGATGAAATTGACTTCGATATGAATAGGAGAACAGTCTCACATTGGATGTTGTTGGCATCAAGATTGATTTATATAGAATCATAATTTGTAAGAATTGTGAATATGAATAGTTGATGGATTCTTTTTGTGCACGTATTAAATATCAAATTAGTCAACACAAAAATTATCCAGTGATATACAACTCAAGCACTAAGTTCAGATTTCTCATTGTTGGGATCGATGTGATTGCTAAAAGGATGAATAGTATTTTATGTAGGGGATCTCTGGATGGCTAGAGGGGTAAATAGTCTCTCTTTACTTCTACAATTACATTAGCGGAAGTAAAAAACAAATACAAGTAGAATTGAAATCAAGAAACAAAAATAACAATACTAACATGATTGTTTAATGTGGTTTGGAGATTATGCTCCTACTCCACGGTAATCCGTAAGGTGGATCAACCCTAGTAAGTCTTCACTAAGAATCTTCTTTTGATGCAATCACAAAGGTGAAGAAACCTTCTTTACAATGCACTCTTCTTCTTACAAATGATGAAAATTTAGAATAGAGAAGAAGAGGTTAAGAGCACAAAATGACTTGGAGAAGGCTTGGTGAGCTTGAGAGCAGAGTTAGGAATAAAAACACTGACTTTCTCAAGCTCCCCAAGGCCTCCTTTTATAGAGAAAAGGTTGATTTCCCTGTTGATTCTGCAGCAGTAGACTTATGCACGCCATCAGTCGACTGTTGTTGTCGCTGACCTCATCCAACTGCTTCTGACGAGCTTAATTTGCAATCGTCACTATCCAATGGGACTCTGATCAGTCGACTAATCACACTATCAGTCGACTGATCGAGCCATCAATCGACTGCTCCAAACAATCACTCGACTCAAAATGTTTCTGTGCCCCGTGTCCACTTATAACAGTCGACTGTCAAACCCTAGCAGTTGACTAATGGACACCAGAACTCAGTCGACTTCAGTTGACTGGCTGATCAGTCGACTGGGATAAAGTCACAATCAACTGACACACTTCAAGTATGATCAATTTATACTTGAAATTAACTCTCTAGACCTAGACTGAAACCTTCTAGCTTTTCCTTCAGCCTTACGCCTCCAGGATCCCTCCGAGTCCGCGACTCCTTCATCCTTGCGCTTGCTTCCAAGAGTTTCCCTCGGTTTCATCATGTCTCGGGTTTCATTTTTGCAAAAGTTCGCTTGAACTTTATGTCGCCAAGATTATTAGTGCCTATAAGATCCACATATATCCACAATGATATGATATTGTCCACTTTGGACCTAAGCCCTCATGGTTTTATTTTTGGGCTTTACTCAAAAGATCTCATACCAATAGAGATATTTTTTCATCTTATAAGCACATGATCTTTTTTATGTTTTACCAATGTGGGACTTTGATTGTATTCCCAATAGTCCAACAATTCCGCCCTCAAACGAACGACCACATTGACCCCCCTCAAGCCTATCCATCCTCGAAGGACATCATCTGCTTAATGTTCGATCCTCAACCCACCATGACTTCTTGCCAACTGTCTAGTCCTCATCACCCAGTTGGACTACCTGCCAGTTGTCCAGCCCTTCTGCCCCAACTGGACTTCCTGCTAGTTGTTCGGTCCTCCCGACCCAACTGGACTTCCTGCCTAGTGTCTAGTTCTCTTGATCCAGACATGGGAGCTCAACTTTCTTCATTCGAGGTTCATGACTTGACATTGACCATGACTATGATACCAATTGTTAGTGCCCATAAGATCCACATATCTCCACAATGGTATGATATTGTCCACTTTACTCCATGATTTTATTTTTGAGCTTTACCTAAAAGGCATCATACAAATGGTGATATTTTTTCATTTTATAAGCACATGATCTTTTCCATGTCTTACCAATGTGAGACTTTGATTGTATTTCCAATACTGCAATAAAGACTACATGCTTGGACTTACGCTGCCAAGACCTTGCCTTTGGACTTCCTTTGCCAAGGTCCGCTTGAACTTTACGCCGCCAAGACTACATACTTAGACTTATTGTTGGTGCAGTGAGGCACCGAAATCGAACCTGTATTTTGATTATAGCAAAGACACAAGGTTAAGTCTATTTTGTTATCTCATGAGTCTACTTGAGTGTGCATAAACAGGTTAAGCTTGAGTTGGAGATCTGCGACACAGTAAGTGCAAGGTAAGACTCGTGTCCGACGAGCGTAAGTGAGGTCGGATCCTCCGTTTAGGAGTTGATCTTAGGCGACAATCCGACCCAAAACTTTCCATGAAAGTCTAAGTCGAGATCGGATGGTTAGAAACCATCTAAATCCATCACATTTAATATTTCTACATATTGCTTTGAGCTAACCCTTGTTTTAATTCGAAGTTACTCTAATTCGAATTAAAATTAGAATTCGAATTCGAATTAAAATTAGAACTCGAATTGAAATAAAATTAAATAACTAAAGTATCCTGAAAATGGGCAAAAGGAACTAAAATCAAGGTGACAACTTATCCCCCAAATCTTGGTGAGGTGGCCGGTCAAAAGCAAGGTGGAAACTTATCCCTCAATTGGTGGTGAGGTGGCCGGATCTCAAGTGGGCGGACAAGGCTTCAAATAGAGGGGGGTGCTTCACATCTTAGACACAACAATTATTACAAAGCACTCAAACGCCTCCACAACACCGCTCTTCTACGACGACGCCACTACAACGAAGTGCTATCAACACGAAGCTTCACTGTTAAAGTGTTGGTAATCGTTTTAGTCGATTAATTTAAGTTGTGTTTTTCGAGCTTTTATATCAAAAAGGAGAGAGGGGCTTGTCTCTCATCCTTGTGTTTTTGTTGAAAGTTTTGTAATCGTAACTCCTACCTCCAACGAGGAGGAGTGTTTTAGTGATTGCCCTCCGTACGTGGTCTAGGACCATTAGGGCCTTGGATTAGCAGCCGGTTGGCTGTGAACCAAGTAAAACTCCTTGTGTCCATCTCTTTTTCGCTGCGTTTATCTCTCACTTATCGTTTTTACAACAAAAGAAAAGAAAAATCGTTTTGCGCAATTCACCCCCCCTCTAGCGCTCATTTCGATCCTACAATTGGTATCAGAGCTGGGGGCACTCAAATTTGGTGAAACCACCAATTTGAGTAATTTTTATTTCTTTTGTTTCTGTCTACATTAATTTTTGTGTTTTTTTTTTAATTTTTCTAAATTTTTTTTTCATACTTTTCTTTAATTTAATTTTATCGCTTTTAATCTTTCTATTGATCATCCTAACAAAAAAAACTCTTAATTATGATTTTTTAATTCTATTACTGATTAAAATTAGTTTTTCCCAGAATTAAAAATTCTTTCATTTTTTTTAAACACTTGAATTTTTCAAACCCTAAAATCTTTATATTTCATTTTATAAAGTTTTCTCGTTAATCTTAGCATTGAATTAAATCTTATTTCCACTAAAATAGATTTTCAATCAATTTACAAAATTTAATCAATTAAAAATCAATTAAAAACTTATTTTAATTTTTAAATCTTGTCTAGAATATAAGTTTGGTTTTTCAATATTTTTTACTTAATTTCAACATTAGATTTTTTTCTACAAAATAGTTTTTAATTAATTTTCGAAATTAATTAATTAATTATTTTTTTTACCAAATTAAAATTAATTTTATAATTAGTTAATCTATTGATTGATTTATTTATCTTTTCTTCTTCCCGCACTACTAATCCAAGACGCAAGTCTTGGGACCTTTGTTGTTTGTGTTTTTTTTTCTCTTCTTACCGTTTCATGTTAATGGCCCATCTCGAGGGTTTTAGCACCGTCCGACCACCGTTTTACAACGGTGACGATTTCCATTACTGGAAAGGTCGGATGAAGTGCTTCCTAAAAACCAAAATAGAGATGTGGATTGTGATCCAAACCGGGTTCACCCTTCCTACTAATGAAGAAGGTGAATCCTTGGATTACAATCAGTGGTCCATTACCACTAAACGACAAGTCGAGGCAGATGCAAAGGCGACTCAAATCCTGCAGTGCGGGCTATCCAAGGAGGAGCTGAACCGAGTCGGACCCTTCATCAGCGCAAGAGATCTCTGGACGAGGCTGATCGAGTTACACGAAGGATCAGATCAAGCTAAGGTTTGCAAACGCGATTTGTTGTTCAATAAATTGTACACACTAAAAATGCAGGAACACGAGACGACAACACAATTGCACGCCCGTGTCCAGGACATAGTCAACCAGCTGCATTCAATAGGACAGAAAGTCGAAAATCGAGATCTAATCAGGTATGTTCTAAATTCTTTCCCTAGGACCACCTTGTGGGCATCCATGGCCGATGCCTACAAGGTATCTAAGGACCTAGCTAAAGTTAGAATAGACGAATTATTTTCAGATTTCGAATTACATGAGCAGTCCAACTCGAAACCCGAGAGGGGTATAGCCTTGTTTGCAGGTTCAAAGAAGAAGAAAATCGCAAGCAAGCCACCACCAACCGAGGAGGAAGACGAGTCCGAAGAAGAAGTTGAACCGGAGTTGACTGCCAAACTAATGAACCTAGCTCGAAGGATAGCCAAGGGACGAAAGCGAACCACGACTCGACCTAACCAAGGTAAGCCTAAAAGTTCTAATATTAGGTGTTTTGAGTGTAACAGGTTTGGACATATCAAGTCCGAGTGCCCCAAGCTCAACCACCAAGCACCTAAGCACAAGAAGGCCCTCAACGCGACATGGGAAGAAGCATCATTCGAAGAAGACGAAGACCACGTCTTCATGGCAAAATCGATTGAGTCAGAAACGGAGACCGAACCTGAACTTGAGTCAGAACCTGAGGATGACTCGGACTACGAAGCTACCTTCAAGTCAAGCCACGGATACGCATCCGGTTCAAAAGATACCCTTAAAGTGAGTCGAACTTTATTTAATACTTTACATAATACGGTTAGGTTTTTTTCTAGGAAATTAGTTAAGTCCGAGTCCAAGGTCGAGACCCTGGTTGAGGATGTCAAACTCCTCAAACACAAGGTCTCCCTAACCTCTTTGACTAGTCAAGTTCGAGAAGAGGACCCAACTCGAGATGAAAAGCTCGAAGTTGAGAACTCTCTTAAAAAGTCAAGTTGAAGATCTTAGGAACACATTGGAAAGGTTCACTTTGAGATCCAAAGGACTTGACCTCCTACTTGGATCTCAAAGGGCCGTGTACAACAAGGCTGGACTAGGGTTTAACTCAAACACGACTAATAGGTCGTATATGTCGATTGTAAGTCGACATAGGAAACATGTCCAAACATGGGTCCCTAAGAACTTTTTGATTTCAACTCTAGGATCCAACCCGTACTGGGTTCCCAAGGACCAAATCCACTATGTGGATAGACCGAACCGATTCAACGGTCTAGGGGGAGCCAGTACAAAACATGTTTGTGCTTTAACTTAGAAATTGCATGTTTTTTTTTAAACTTGTGAACTCACTTAGAACACGTACATAACCAACTAAAATCCTTCGAAAAGATTGAGCCTCGGGGAGCCTCTTTTCAAAAATAATCAGTTAGACTAGGAAATAGTCTTAGGTGAGTCAAGTCATCATTTTCTTGAAAATGGCTTTGTCTAAGGAAGTGGTCGATGATCCGATAAAAGAAGGCCCCTGTGCCTCGCCACGACCTGGAAGTCATGATCTTGAAAAGGTAAACTTGACAAGCCTAGGGTCAAATCCAAATCTAACATAAAATTACTTGAACCTAAATGCACTTAATCAACTTAATTGGAAGTCATCTCACAAAAAACACATAAGTATAACATGCTTGATCATATAGACACAGGTGAGATGACCTAGGATTAACAACTTACAACCAATTTTTTTTTAAAAAAAATCTAACATCCAATCCAACCACCTTGTGTGTAGGATCAATGGATGTTGGACGGATTACTCGGAGCACATGACGGATCAACTCAAATTCACAAAGCTTGATTCAAACGACAAGGATCGGTAGCCTTTGGGAATAACGGCAAGCTCAAAATCATCGGATCAGGTGATATCGAGCTTAACTCGAATTTTGTTATTAAAAATGTATTACT
Organism: Wurfbainia villosa; assembly: GCA_025175895.1. Lineage (NCBI taxonomy): Eukaryota > Viridiplantae > Streptophyta > Magnoliopsida > Zingiberales > Zingiberaceae > Wurfbainia > Wurfbainia villosa. Next base: position 51,402,873 of record CM045998.1, on the reverse strand, counting down.
TGTAGAGAATTTTGAATATAACCTGCTTAGCGTAAGCCAATTATGTGACAATAACTATAAGATCGTATTTTTAGAAAATGAATGTGTAATTAAAACAAATAAAACAGCTAAAACAATACTCAAAGGAACTAGGACAAATAACATTTATACAATTAACTTAATCAAATCCTCAGCCAAATGTCTTATGACACAGGAAAAGGAATCATGGTTGTGGCACCGACGACTCGGTCACTCACATCCAAGACTCGTCCACAAGATGAGTCAGAGTGGCTTAGTCAGAGTCTTACCCAACCTCAACAATTTGGTTAATAAAATATGTAATGCTTGTCAACAAGGAAAACAACCTAGAACACAACACAAGTTAACTAACCAAGAACGAACCTCAAGTGTACTTGAGCTCCTGCATATGGATCTATTCGATTCACATGGAGCCAAGTCACTCAATAAAAGCCAATATTGCTTAGTCATAATTGATGACTACTCCAGGTTTACCTGGGTTAGGTTCATCAAACATAAAAATGATACCCTAGATCAATTAATCAATCTATTCAAATTAATTGAGAATAAAAAAAACCTTAAGGTTAAAAGACTTAGAAGCGATCATGGTGGTGAATTCGAAAATCAAAGGTTCACCGACTTCTGTAACCTAAACGGATACCACCATGAATTCTCTTGCCCTAGGACCCCTCAACAAAATGGCCTAGTGGAGCGGAAAAACGGAACTCTACAAGAAGCCGTTAGGACCATGTTGAACGAATATGACCTACCTGATAGGTTTTGGGCAGAAGCCGTTAGCACGACTTGCTATGTCCAGAATAGGATCCTTATGGTAAAGAGGCACCTTATGACCTCGTACGAGATTTATCACAATAAAGTACCCAACATCAAGTACTTTAGGGTATTTGGATGTAAAGTACATATCTTAAACACTAAGAACCACCTAGGATAATTCAAATCCAAAACCTCCACCGGAATCTTCATAGGATACTCAACCACGAGTAGGGCCTATAGGGTATATAACCACGATACCCTTAAAGTCGAAGAGACTATTAATGTAGTGTTCGATGAAGTACCCGAACCTACAAAACCCTTAATGGCCCCAAGTGTTGAGCCCACTGATACCAAACTCGTCTCCGACCCTGAGATCGAGTCTAATCCACATCAACCAACTTCTCTTGTCGACCAAGTGACAAGTGATCCGAGTCAAACTAGTGTTCAACCAAGTCACCCCATTGATCAAACATTAGGTGACACAAACCCAACCCAATCTAGGATTCAGACTAACCACCCTATCGATCAAGTGATAGGAGATCCTAATCTAGGAGTTCGAACTAGAGCATCCTATAGGAACCTTAGTCAAATTTCCTTAATTTCAAAGATAGAACCCAAATCAATTGAACAAGCTCTTCTTGATCCCGATTGGATTATTGCAATGCACGAAGAGCTAGCTCAATTTACTAGGAATGAAGTGTGGGAATTAGTACCACCACCTAAAGACAAAACGATAATTGGAACAAGGTGGGTGTTTCGAAATAAACGATGATAAAGGTGAAGTAGTTAGAAACAAGGCTAGGTTAGTCGCCAAAGGGTTTAGTCAAGTCGAAGGCTTAGATTACGACGAAACCTATGCCCCAGTAGCTAGACTCGAATCCATTCGAATGTTGCTAGCTTATGCCGCACATCGAGGATTTAAGCTGTTTCAAATGGATGTTAAGTCGGCATTCCTAAATGGATACATTAAAGAAGAAGTTTATGTTAGCCAACCCCCCGGATTCGAAAATCTAGATAAACCCGACCATGTTCTAAAACTTAAGAAAGCTCTCTATGGACTTAAACAAGCTCCTCGAGCTTGGTACGAGAGACTTTCAATCCATCTTAAGTCAAAAGGGTTTAACCAAGGCTTAGTTGACCCAACTCTCTTCGTAAAAACCTTAGGTAAAGAAATATTCATAGCTCAAATTTACGTAGACGATATAATTTTTGGAACCTCTAACTCAGCCTTACTAAACGAGTTCGTTTCACTCATGGAAAGTGAGTTCGAAATGAACTTGGTAGGCAAGTTAAGTTTCTTTTTAGGTCTACAAATTAAACAAACTAAGGATGGTATATACATATATCAACAAAAATACACTAAGGAGTTAATTAAAAGATTTGGAATGCAAGACCCTAAGATAATAAACACCCCAATGGCGATTAATGTTAACATAGGAGAAGACCTAGAAAGTAAGTCCATTGACTTAAAGTACTATAGGAGCGCGATAGGAAGTCTCCTATACTTAACTGCGAGTTGACCCGACATCCTATTCGCAGTAAGTATGTGCACCAGGTTTCAAACCTGTGCTAAGGAGTCTCACCTAACCCTAGTTAAGCGTATCCTTAGATATCTTAAGGGTACACTTAACGTTGGTATTTGGTACCCTAGATCTACGGAGTTCGAACTAATCGGCTACTCCGATTCGGATTATGCCGGTAGTAAACTCGATAGAAAGAGCACGAGTGGTTGTTGTCAACTACTCGGCTCGAGTCTAGTGAGTTGGTACAGTAGGAAGCAACATTGTGTTGCCTTATCTACCACCGAAGCCGAATACGTTGCGATGGGTTAGTGTGTAACTCTGCTTCTTTGGATGAAGCACACTCTCTGAGACTTTAGGTTGGACTTCACCAAAACTAAAATTTTTGTAGACAACATAAGTTCGATAAATCTAACTAAGAACCCTATATGCCATTCAAGGACAAAGCATATAGAGGTAAAACACCATTTCATTCGAGAACATGTAGCCAACGGCTCCATACAACTCGAATATGTTGACTCGAAGTCTAACCTAGCAGACCTATTTACTAAACCACTACCCGAAGCCGAATTTAGTCTCTTGAGACGAAAATTGGGCTTGTGCGTAATAGAATAGGTTAGCAAAAGTTTTCAAATGCTATTTTCAAAAATTTTATTTTTGAATTTTATTTTTCTTATTTTTTTCTTTATGCAAATGGAACTAGTTTAGGACTTCCCCTAGATATCATGATCCTATAGATTTAAGGAGCCAACACATCTCACAACACATAGGGTTAATGTGTTTGTGTATTAAGCCACCTAGAACGGCGTGAGATGTTAGGACCCTACTCCAGGTTCCAAGATGTAGATCAAGTGCGTCAATATGAACCTCAGAGTATAAATATGCAACTAATATTAACCAACTCTAATCAAGACTTGTTGATAATATCATTTCAATCAAGTCAAACTAGAGTTGAACATTTAGATGAATTATTTTCACATACTATTTTCAAAATCATCATGCTTGGACTTAGGGTTTTCTTAAACCCCCCCTCCTACTTTTTTTCTTGATTTATGTCAAAAGGGGGAGAAAATGCCAAAGTTTAAGGTTCAATAAATTCAAATTTTTGAATTTGATAACTTAACTTAAAACTTTGATTCTGGCCTAAGTTAAGTGGGAGTAAGGTTTACGTTTCAACTCTTCGGAATTGAAAACTTTAAAGGCCCAAGTTAAGAAATCAAAAGTTAAACCTTTTGAATAATTAACATTTTGACTTAACTTTTGATTACTTAACTTGCACTTATTTTTGACTCTAAAGAGCCTAATTTAAGTAATGCCATTTACTTAACTCGTTATCTTTTGTGTTTGGAGAACTAAAAGTCTTTTACAAGTACTCACCCTCGGTCAAGGGGGAGGGTTCCTCTAAGGCTAGAACTTGAGAATTATTTTTACTACTCCTACTTTTGCTTCATGTCTTTATTGTTTCATGCACTTAATTTCCTTAACTTTGTGTGTTTTTGCCATAGATCAAAAAGGGAGAGATTGTTGGTGCAGTGAGGCACCGAAATCGAACCTGTATTTTGATTATAGCAAAGACACAAGGTTAAGTCTATTTTGTTATCTCATGAGTCTACTTGAGTGTGCAGAAACAGGTTAAGCTTGAGTTGGAGATCTGCGACACAGTAAGTGCAAGGTAAGACTCGTGTCCGACGAGCGTAAGTGAGGTCGGATCCTCCGTTTAGGAGTTGATCTTAGGCGACAATCCGACCCAAAACTTTCCATGAAAGTCTAAGTCGAGATCGGATGGTTAGAAACCATCTAAATCCATCACATTTAATATTTCTACATATTGCTTTGAGCTAACCCTTGTTTGAATTCGAAGTTACTCTAATTCGAATTAAAATTAGAATTCGAATTTATTCGAATTCGAATTAAAATTAGAACTCAAATTGAAATAAAATTAAATAACTAAAGTATCCTGAAAATGGGCAAAAGGAACTAAAAGCAAGGTGACAACTTATCCCCCAAATCTTGGTGAGGTGGTCGGTCAAAAGCAAGGTGGAAACTTATCCCTCAATTGGTGGTGAGGTGGCCGGATCTCAAGTGGGCGGACAAGGCTTCAAATAGAGGGGGGTGCTTCACATCTTAGACACAACAATTATTACAAAGCTCTTAAACGCCTCCACAACGCCGCTCTTCTACGACGACGCCACTAACGGCGTCACAACCAAGCTTCGCTGTTAAAGTGTTGGTAATCGTTTTAGTCGATTAATTTAAGTTGTGTTTTTTGAGCTTTTATATCAAAAAGGAGAGAGGGGCTTGTCTCTCATCCTTGTGTTTTTGTCGAAAGTTTTGTAATCGTAACTCCTACCTCCAACGAGGAGGAGTGTTTTAGTGATTGCCCTCCGTACGTGGTCTAGGACCATTAGGGCCTTGGATTAGCAGCCGGTTGGCTGTGAACCAAGTAAAACTCCTTGTGTCCATCTCTTTTTCGCTGCATTTATCTCTCACTTATCATTTTTACAACAAAAGAAAAGAAAAACTGTTTTGCGCTATTCACCCCCCCTCTAGCGCTCATTTTGATCCTACAATTGGTATCAGAGCTGGGGGCACTCAAATTTGGTGAAACCACCAATTTGAGTAATTTTTATTTCTTTTGTTTCCTTTGTTTCTGTCTACGTTAATTTTTGTGTTTTTTTTAATTTTTCTAAATTTTTTTTTTCAGACTTTTCTTTAATTTAATTTTATCGCTTTTAATCTTTCTATTGATCATCCTAACAAAAAAAACTCTTAATTACGATTTTTTAATTCTATTACTGATTAAAATTAGTTTTTCCCAGAATTAAAAATTCTTTCATTTTTTTTTAAACACTTGAATTTTTCAAACCCTAATATCTTTATATTTCATTTTATAAAGTTTTCTTGTTAATCTTAGCATTGAATTAAATTTTATTTCCACTAAAATAGATTTTCAATCAATTTACAAAATTTAATCAATTAAAAACTTATTTTAATTTTTAAATCTTGTCTAGAATATAAGTTTGGCTTTTCAATATTTTTTTATTTAATTTCAACATTAGATTTTTTTTCTACAAAATAGTTTTTAATTATTTTTCGAAATTAATTAATTAATTATTTTTTTTACAGAATTAAAATTAATTTTCTAATTAGTTAATCTATTGATTGATTTATTTATCTTTTCTTCTTCCCGCACTACTAATCCAAGACGCAAGTCTTGGGACATTTGTTGTCTATGTGTTTTTTTTCTCTTCTTACAGTTTCATGTTAATGGCCCATCTCGAGGGTTTTAGCATCGTCCGACCACCGTTTTACAACGGTGACGATTTTCGTTACTGGAAAGGTCGGATGGAGTGCTTCCTAAAAACCCAAATAGATATGTGGATTGTGATCCAAACCGGGTTCACCCTTCCTACTAATGAAGAAGGTGAATCCTTGGATTACAATCAGTAGTCCATTACCACTAAACGACAAGTCGAGGCAGATGCAAAGGCGACTCAAATCATGCAGTGCGGGCTATCCAAGGAGGAGCTGAACCAAGTCGGACCCTTCATCAGCGCAAGAGATCTCTGGACGAGGCTGATCGAGTTACACGAAGGATCGGATCAAGCTAAGGTTTGCAAACGCGATTTGTTGTTCAATAAATTGTACACACTAAAAATGCAGGAATACGAGACGACAACACAATTGCACGCCCGCATCCAGGACATAGTCGACCAGCTGCATTCAATAGGACAGAAAGTCGAAAATCGAGATCTAATCAGGTATGTTCTAAAATCTTTCCCTAGAACCACCTTGTGGGCATCCATGGCCGATGCCTACAAGGTATCTAAGGACCTAGCTAAAGTTAGAATAGACGAATTATTCTCAGATTTCGAATTACATGAGCAGTCCAACTCGGAACCCGAGAGGGGTATAGCCTTGTTTGTAGGTTCAAAGAAGAAGAAAATCGCAAGCAAGCCACCACCAACCGAGGAGGAAGACGAGTCCAAAGAAGAAGTTGACCCGGAGTTGACTGCCGAACTAATGAACCTAGCTCGAAGGATAGCTAAGGGACGAAAGCGAACCATGACTCGACCCAACCAAGGTAAGCCTAAAAGTTCTAATATTAGGGTTTATGAGTGTAACAGGTTTGGATATATCAAGTCCGAGTGCCCCAAGCTCAACCACCAAGCACCTAAGCACAAGAAGGCCCTCAACGCGACATGGGAAGAAGCGTCATCCGAAGTAGACGAAGACCACGTCTTCATGGCGAAATCGATTGAGTCAGACACATAGACCGAACCTGAACTTAAGTCAGAACCTGAGGATGACTCGGACTATGAAGCTACCTTCAAGTAAAGCCACGGATACGCATCCGGTTCAAAAGATGCCCTTAAAGTGAGTCGAACTTTATTTAATACTTTACATAATACGGTTAGGTTTTTGTCTAGGAAATTAGTTAAGTCCGAGTCCAAAGTCGAGACCCTGGTTGAGGAGGTCAAACTCCTCAAACACAAGGTCTCCCTAACCTCTTCGACTAGTCAAGTTTGAGAAGAGGACCCAACTCGAGCTGAAAAGCTCGAAGTTGAGAACTCTCTCTTGAAAAGTCAAGTTGAAGATCTTAGGAACACGTTGGAAAGGTTCACTTCGGGATCCAAAGGACTTGACCTCCTACTTGGATCTCAAAGGGCCGTGTACAACAAGGCTGGACTAGGGTTTAACTCAAACACGACTAATAGGTCGTATATGTCGATTGTAAGTCGAAATAGGAAACATGTCCAAGCATGGGTCCCTAAGAACTTTTTGATTTCAACTCTAGGATCCAACCCGTACTGGGTTCCCAAGGACCAAATCCACTATGTGGATAGACCGAACCGATTCAACGGTCTAGGGGGAGCCAGTACAAAATATGTTTGTGCTTTAAATTAGAAATTGCATGTTTTTTTTTAAACTTGTGAACTCACTTAGAACACGTACATAACCAACTAAAATCCTTCGAAAAGATTGAGCCTCGGGGAGCCTCTTTTCAAAAATAACCAGTTAGACTAGGAAATAGTCTTAGGTGAGTCAAGTCATCATTTTCTTGAAAATGTCTTTGTCTAAGGAAGTGGTCGATGATCCGATAAAAGAAGGCCCCTGTACCTCACCACGACCTGGAAGCCATGATCTTGAAAAGGTAAACTTGACAAGCCTAGGGTCAAATCCAAATCTAACATAAAATTACTGTAGGGTGGATGCTTCGGAGGCTCATTGGCTCCCATGTCCCCGGATTAAAATTTTCACTAATGAAAGGATTAATCAGGATGGGATGAGCTTCCTTAACAACACCATTTCGTCGTCGTGCTAACAACTTGAGTGGTCGCTTGAACAAACTAGTTGTTCAAGCAACACAACTCTTCTAGTTGGTTAGCCGCGGAAGAGACGACGGATGGATCGCCAGTTTTTATGTTTGTCTTCGGGGTCCATGATTATACAATATATATTCATACACACACATGCATAATCAAAACAAATAAGAACATGCTCAGATCTGTACATAAAGATAAAATAACTTTATACCTCACGATCTTCTACCGTATGTCCTATCCTTCTCGTGGACGACGTGTGGACGAAGTTCCTCCACGAGTAGAAGCCTTCTAGATCGCTTTCTTCTCTACCTTGTCCGCTGCGAACAAAGAGAAGAAATCACAAAATCCTTTCCTATCTAGAACCGGCCACCAAATTAGGGAATTTGGTGCAACTGCCGGCCAAGGAGCAATGGATGATGCGCCGGCCAACTTCAAGAAGTGTTGCCGCCGGCCACTTTGGAGAATAGGGAGAAGGAAGAGAACCGGCCACCAATGGGAGGAGAACCGCCGGCCAAGGAAGAAGGGAAAGACCTTAAGGTTGGGCGCCGGCCAAGTATTGATGGTGCAAGTTGGGCGCCGGCAACAACTAGAAGGAAGAAGAAGTTGCCGCCCAACCCTAGCTCCAAACCCTAGCTCCAAACCCTAGTCGCCCACCTCCAAAAGCCAAACCCTAATTCCAATTTCTTGATTATCCTTGCCGCCCAACCCTAGCCATCTATTTATAGAATAGGGCTTAAGCCTCCTTTAATCTCCACCGCCATCGATCTAGGATTTCATCCCAACCGTCGGATCTAAGGTTTCATCCCAACCGCGATCTAGGGTTTTATCCCAACCGGGCTTCGATCTAGGATTTAATCCCAACCGCACGATTCTAGGATTTCATCCTAACCATCTGATCTAGGATTTAATCCCAACCGCTGGTTCTAGGGTTTCATCCAACCATCTGATCTAGGATTTAATCCCAACCGCTGGTTCTAGGTTTTGTTTTACATTCTGGATCTAGACTTCACAAGGATTATATTAGGCTATAGGACCATAAGGAGGAGTTGGGTCTTGGCCACCCGATGGATCGGAACCACACAAACTTGATCCATCAATGATGTTCCATTCCACTAGAGGATCATCATCAACTACCTCACCAACCCCATAAATCAATATGGGCTCCATATATTATTTGTACATTAATCTCCTGTTTAAGATATCGAATGTCCGCCAATTAATTGATTTATCGACCATCAATTAATTAACATCTAATTCTCGAGTAGTACCACTCAACCTTATCATCATGTTGACTAAGTCAACCAAATTGGGTTTACATGATGAACCTTATGAGCTCTCAAGGGGACATCATCAACCTAATATATAGGACACGCTTCCTCCTATAATCAACGCACACCATGTAAATAATATCATTTCCCAACTTACCGGGCATATTGATTTAATCCATCTAAATCTCACCCACTGGTAAATCAAAGAAATAAATACTAAGTACATGTGCCCGCTATTATATCGGGATTAAGAGCATGTACAACATAATATCCGAGGTCCGATTCAATTATGTAGTCAAGACTTAAATCAATCACCTCTATGTCGGTCCTACTCAATACACCTAAGTGTACTAGTGTAACTCTATGTTCAAGATAAAACAATACTACACACTACAACCATGCCAATGGTTTGTCCAAAACCATCTTGGTTGTGAGTTTCTACTTATATTTTATAAGGGACTCGATAACATGATCTTCGTGCTACACCAAGCACCATGTTATCTACAATGTAAAATATTAGACAATATGCACATATATAATGAATATATATAAATGCAAATAATGATCATGTGATTCTTATTTCAAAATAAAATGTTCATACAAAAGAGCTAGGCTAAAGATACATTCCAACAATCTCCCACTTATACTAAAAGACTATGCCATCACTCCGCCATACATCCGATCCCCATGTCCTCCACATGCCTATCAAACGCTACCGAAGGGCCTTAGTGAATGGATCCGCCAGTTATCCTCTCGATGCAATCTTGGCGAAGAACAACTTCTCCTCGCTTTACGATCTCTCGATGAGGTGGTACTTGCGCCTATGTGTTTACTCGCTTTATGGGCTCGTGGTTCCTTCGAGCTCAGAATCGCACTCACATTATCACAATAAATTGTGATAGTTCGGGCAAACCAGAATCACATCCAAGTCCATCAAGAAGTTCCCGAGCCATACACTTCCTTTGGTCGCCTAGGTCGCCACATACTCACCTTCCATGGTAGAGTCCGCCACGATTTCGCTTGACACTCCTCCATACTATGGCTCCACCTCCAAAAGTAAACACAAACCCCGAGGTAGACTTACTCTTGTCCCTATCCGATTGGAAATCAACTGTAACCCATGTGGACTAATTGATCCGCCTCAGAAACCAAAGATATAATCTCTAGTCCTTCTCAGGTACTTCAATATATGCTTTACCGCAGTCCAATGTCCCTGTCCAGGATTACTCTGATATCTGCTAACCATGCCCATGGCAATGCAGATATCCGGTCTCGTACATAGCATAGCATACATAAGGCTTCCTACTGCCGAAGCATAAGGAACCACCTTCATGTCCTCTATCTCTTTTGATGTTTTGGGACACATCTCTTTAGATAAAGGAACTCCATGCCTGAAAGGTAGGAAACCTTTCTTGGAGTTCTTCATGCTAAAACGAGCAAGGATAGTGTCAATGTATGAAGCTTGAGATAAGCACAACATCCTTTTCTTGCGATCCCTTATAACTTTGATCCCAAGGATGTGTCCTACTTCTCCCAAGTCCTTCATATCAAACTGTTTGGACAACCATACCCTTACGTCTGATAACACTTTGATATTGTTGTCAACTAACAAAATGTCATCTACGTATAGTACAAGAAACACCACTACGTTTCCGTCACATCTCTTGTATACACAAGGCTCATCCGGACTTTGAATAAATCCATATGACTGGATTACCTCATCAAGCGGATGTTCCAAGATCTAGAAGCTTGCTTCAATCCATAAATGGACCGATTAAACACATACAAGATGCTCTTTGCCTTTAGCAATGAATCCCTCAGTTGCCGCATATAGATGTTCTCCTCAAGACTTAGTTAAGGAAAGGCATCTTGACATCCATCTACCAAATCTCATAATCCATATGAGCGGCTATAGATAAGAGAATCGGATAGACTTAAGCATAGCTACGTGAAAAGGTCTCCTCATAATCGATACCCTCTTTACAGTATACCCTTTCATATAAGCCTAGCTTTGAAGGTCTCAACCTTCCCGTCTACTCCTCTCTTTCTCTTGTAGATCCACTTGCATCCAATGGTTTTTACACCATCGGGTGGCTCTACTAGCTCGGACTGATTAGAATCCATAGATTCTATCTCTGAATTCATCGCTCTTTGCCAAGATCTCGCATCTCTATCTTGGATTGCCTCGTCATATGTCCGAGGATCGGTTCATGTTCACGGGGACTAAGTCCGAAGACTCTCCCAAAAACATGAATCTGTCGGGTTGTCTAACAACCCTCCCACTCTGACGAGGTGCCTCCGTGTATGCTCTGTGACATGCGGTGCGATGACTTGTGGTGTCTCCTCTTGTCGGTGATCTGAAGTGAGACTTCCCCTGTCATCTCCTCAAGAACAATCCTACTCTTGGGCTTGTGGTTCATTACATAATCCTCCTCTAGAAATCTGCCGTTCGTGCTAACGATCACCCTCTGATCTCTAGGATTATAAAACAAACCACCTTTCGTTCCCTTAGGGTAGCCAACAAATATGCATACTTACATGCGAGGTTCCAACTTACGGCATCACCTTGACACATGTCTTTGGACTCCCCATATCCGAATATGTTTCAGACTAGGTTTTCGCCCAGTCCACAATTCTACAGGGGTAGAAGGTATTGATTTAGATGGAACCAAGTTCATAGTGTACATTGCTGTATCCAGTGCATACCCCCAGAACGAAACAGGTAACTCAGAATAACTCATCATCGATCTGACCATCTCCATAAGAGTCCTATTCCTTCGCTCCGCTACACCATTCTGCTGGGGTGTGCCAGGTGCAGACAATTGGGATTGAATCCCAGCCTCTGATAAGTAACTCCTAAACTCTCCCAAGAGGTACTCGCCACCACGATCAGATCGTAATGTCTTGATACTTTTACCTTGACGGTTCTCCACATGACCTTGAATTCTTTGAACTTGTCAAAGCATTGGACTTCGGCGCATCAAGTAAATGTATCCATACCTTGAATAATCGTCTATAAAAGAGGCAGCCACCTCTTACTGGATAGACATAGGACCGCACAAATCAGAATGAACCAATTCTAACACATCTTTGGCTCTATACCCCTTGGCCTTGAAAGGCCTCTTGGTCATTTTACCTTCAAAGCAAGATTCGCAGGTTGGGAGATCCTCCACCACTAATGAACCCAAAGGTCCATCAGCTATCAACCTTTGAATTCTACTTAGGTTAATATGACCAAGCCTTAGATGCCAAAGATATGTTTGGTTCATTTGCGAAGGTTCTTTTCTCTTATTAGATTTAGAAGATGAGTTATTTACTTCTATATGCATCGTGTGAGTTTTTGGTTCAAGAGTATATAAATTGCCAACCAATGTACCAGAACAGATAATCTCCCTATTCCTTTTTATAACCACCTTGTCATTAAAAGAAATAGAATATCCATCCAAAAACAATTTAGAAATTGAAATTAAATTCTTTCTAAAAGTAGGTACATAAAGACAATTTCTCAACACCAAAAATTTATTCCTATCAAAAGATAAATAAATGTCTCCCACTGCAATAGCTGCCACCTTTGAAGCATTGCCCATGAAGACGGTGATTTCTCCCTCAGCTAGTCGTCGGGTTTCCTGGAACCCCTGCAAAGTATTGCAGACATGATTAGTGGCTCCTGTATCTACACACCAGGTACTGGTAAATAACACCGCTAAACATGTTTCAACAACTAAACAAGAAGATATACCTTTATTCTTTCGGCGAGGACTGTCCGCTTTCCAATGTCCAGTCTGCTTGCAAGTGAAGCACTTGCCTTTCGACTTCTTCACTCCTGCCTGAGGTCCTCCTGCCACTTTCTTCGCTCCACCTTGCTTCTTCTTCTTCTTTCCTTTCGGTTTAGAGGAAGAAACCTTCTGAGCGACCATGGCTTGAGAACTCTGACGAAAAAGCCCCTCTGCCGCCTGGAGTTCTGTCAGAAGCTCCGCCAACGAATACAACCTCTTGTTCATGTTGTAGTTGGGAGGCGAATCTCAAAACTCCTAGCAGAGGCGAGAATGATATCGACTGGGTTTCCCCATCGATCTCAGCTCAGGGACTTCCATCTCATTAAGATGAGCCATCATCTTGAGAACATGGTCCCTAACGGGTGTTCCTCGACCATGGAGGTCGTCATCAAGTTTTCTCATAGCCTCGCCTAAGCCGCCTACTCGATGTCGAAAAGTTCCTTGAGATTGAACATCATGTCATAAGCGATGGCTATGGCACGATCGATGTTGCAGCACATTTGACATAGATGCCAAAATGTAACACCGCGCCATCTCATCTGGCTTAACCCATTTCTTATAACGTTCTTTCTCCTTTTCATCAGAGTCATCGGTGGGCTTAGGAGGACAGACCTCGAAGAGTACAAATTTGTACTCCTCATGATTAAGACAATATCCCTTTTTCCAATCAATATGAATTTGGACGATAAGTTTATTTTCTTTTAAAATCACAGCCAAGTGGAGTTGAAAGCCATTTGAAAATCCTAAAAATCACAATGATCAAAATATTAGATTTCAAATATTATTGATTCCTCAAAACAATAAAATCGAAATCAACCAACACCTCAAATCAGAGAATGTCGCATGCCACGATAGTGTGGGCGTATCTGAATTCTACATTTGTAAGAGGAGGTTTTACCCATTAATTTTATTATCTTGTCAACCTTACTTTTTGACAAATAAAATTAATAGTTGGTTCCTCTTTGGCCCTACAAATAAAAGCGGTGACTCGATGGGAGGATACCTTTATTTGTATCTAAGTGTGCACCATTACGATACTAAGGAATTATTTGGATTATGTGCCTTACGATGTGGAAGTACACATGCTCCTAGATAATTTCCTATAACCATTATTTGACCTAGTGATCCATAAACAAACCCGTCCAGGAGGAAGGCACTCAGCCAACACAAGTTTGTTTGCATCACCGTCAAATGTAATGGAGGCCATGAGGATTAATTAAAATATCCCTCTCCCACTTAGTAAATTGCATATGAGGAATTTTAAACGTACACAACATGCATATAAAACAAATAAGCAATAAATATAGAAAAAACAGAATTTTTCCAACTATTATGGCATTGTCCTCCAATATGCATCCGTCGTTGTGTGCCACCTCGTCGCTCCATCTTTTCCGTGCACAAGTCACCAAGAGTTCGAGCGAGATAAATCATTTTATTTACATCCATCGATCCTATACTCCACGAAGGAGTGTACAAATAATCTAGATCGAAAGTAAACTAAAATGATCGGCTAAACAATACCGTATTTAATTACAAAAATTAAATACTAATCTAGCCTCGTCAACCCCGAGGATTCAAATAATAAATTTTTACACACATCCATTCACATACACACACATGGCCATAATAGTCGGATCTTATGCCTGCAACCAAAGAGTTAAACTACGCATATCCTACTATTATCCGGCACATATAATATATGAAAAATGCATAAAAAATTAACCGAATCCTAAACACACAAAACCGGAAACCGATGGCTCTGATACCAATTGTAGGGTGGATGCTTCGGAGGCTCATTGGCTCCCATGTCCCTGGATTAAAATTTTCACTAATGAAAGGATTAATCCGGATGGGATGAGCTTCCTTAACAACACCATTTCGTCGTCGTGCTAACAACTTGAGTGGTCGCTTGAACAAACTAGTTGTTCAAGCAACACAACTCTTCTAGTTGGTTAGCCGCGGAAGAGATGACGGATGGATCGCCGGTTTTTGTGTTTGTCTTTGGGGTCCATGATTATACAATATATATTCATACACACACATGCATAATCAAAACAAATAAGAACATGCTCAGATCTGTACATAAAGTTAAAATAACTTTATACCTCACGATCTTCTACCGTATGTCCTATCCTTCTCGTGGGCGGCGTGTGGGCCGAAGTTCCTCCACGAGTAGAAGCCTTCTAGATCGCTTTCTTCTCTACCTTGTCCGCTGTGAACAAAGAGAAGAAATCACAAAATCCTTTCCTATCTAGAACCGGCCACCAAATTAGGGAATTTGGTGCAACCGCCAGCCAAGGAGCAATGGATGATGCGCCGGCCAACTTCAAGAAGTGTTGCCTTTGGAGAATAGGGAGAAGGAAGAGCGGCCACCAATGGGAGGAGAACCACGGCCAAGGAAGAAGGGAAAGACCTTAAGGTTGGGTGCCGGCCAAGTATTGATGGTGCAAGTTGGCGCCGCAACAACTAGAAGGAAGAAGAAGTTCGCCCAACCCTAGCTCCAAACCCTAGCCGCCCACCTCCAAAAGCCAAACCCTAATTCCAATTTCTTGATTATCCTTGCCGCCCAACCCTAGCCATCTATTTATAGAATAGGGCTTAAGCCTCCTTTAATCTCCACCGTCAGATCTAGGGATTTAATCTCCACTGTCGGATCTAGGGTTTTATCCCAATGGTCGGATCTAGGGTTTAATCCCAACCATCGGATCTAGGATTTCATCCCAACCTTCGGATCTAAGGTTTCATCCCAACCGTCGGATCTAGGGTTTTATCCCAACCGTCGGATCTAGGGATTTAATCCCAACCGTCGATTCTAGGATTTCATCCTAACCATCGGATCTAGGGATTTAATCCCAACCGTTGGTTCTAGGGTTTCATCCAACCATCGGATCTAGGGATTTAATCCCAACCGTTGGTTCTAGGTTTTGTTTTACATTCTTGGATCTAGACTTCACAAGGATTATATTAGGCTACGATAGGGACCATAAGGAGGAGTTGGGTCTTGGCCACCCGATGGATCGGAACCACACAAACTTGATCCATCAATGATGTTCCATTCCACTAGAGGATCATCATTGAACTACCTCACCAACCCCATAAATCAATATGGGCTCCATATATTATTTGTACATTAATCTCCCGTGTTTAAGATATCGAATGTCAGTCGAATTAATTGATTCTGACCATCAATTAATTAACATCTAATTCCTCGAGTAGTACCACTCAACCTTATCATCATGTTGACTAAGTCAACCAAATTGGGTTTACATGATGAACCTTATGAGCTCCTCAAGGGGACATCATCAACCTAATATATAGGACACGGTTTCCTTCTATAATCAACGACACACCATGTAAATAATATTATTTCCCAACTTACCGGGCATATTGATTTAATCCATCTAAATCTCACCCACTGGTAAATCAAAGAAATAAACACTAAGTACATGTGCCCGTTATTATATCGGGATTAAGAGCATGTACAACATAATATCCGAGGTCCGATTCAATTATGTAGTCAGTACTAAATTGAATCACCTCTATGTCGGTCCTACTCAATACACCTAAGTGTACTAGTGTAACTCTATGTTCAAGATAAAACAATACCAAGCTACACTACAACCATGCCAATGGTTTGTCCAAAACCATCTTGGTTGTGAGCCTCTACTTATATTTTACAAGGTACTGATAACATGATCTTCTGTGCCACACCAAGCACCATGTTATCGACAATGTAAAATATTAGACAATATGCACACATATATAATGAATATATAAAATGCAAATAATGATCATGTGATTCTTATTTCAAAATAAAATGTTCATACAAAAAGAGCTAGGCTTTTAGTATACATTCCAACAATTACTTGAACCTAAATGCACTTAATCAACTTAATTGGAAGTCATCTCACAAAAAGCACAAAAGTATAACATGCTTGATCATATAGACACAGGTGAGATGACCTAGGTTTAACAACTTACAACCAATTTTTTTTTTAAAAAAATCTAACATCCAATCCAACCACCTTGTGTGTAGGATCAATGGATGTTGGACAATAGTTGCTCCCGACACATGACCGGGGATCAACTCAAATTCACGAAGCTTCGATTCAAACGACAAGGATCGGTAGCCTTTGGGAATAACGGCAAGCTCAAAATCATCGGATCAGGTGATATCTCGAATTTTGTTATTAAAAATGTATTACTTGAAGAGAATTTTGAATATAACCTGCTTAGCGTAAGCCAATTATGTGACAATAACTATAAGATCATATTTTTAGAAAATGATTGTGTAATTAAAACAAATAAAACAACTAAAAAAATACTCAAAGGAACTAGGACAAATAACATTTATACAATTAACTTAATCAAATCCTCAGCCAAATGTCTTATGACACAGGAAGAGGAATCATGGTTGTGGCACCGACGACTCGGTCACTCGCATCCAAGACTCGTCTACAAGATGAGTCAGAGTGGCTTAGTCAAAGGCTTACCCAACCTCAACAATTTGGTTAATAAAATCTGTAATGCTTGTCAACAAGGAAAACAACCTAGGACACAACACAAGTTAACTAACCAAGAACGAACCTCAAGTGTACTTGAGCTCCTGGATATGGATCTATTCGATTCACATGGAGCCAAGTCACTCAATAGAAGTCAATATTGCTTAGTCATAATTGACGACTACTCCAGGTTTACCTGGGTTAGGTTCATCAAACATAAAAATGATACCCTAGATCAATTAATCAATCTATTCAAATTAATCGAGAATCAAAAAAATCTTAAGGTTAAAAGACTTAGAAGCGTTCATGGTGGTGAATTCGAAAATCAAAGGTTCACCGACTTCTGTAACCTAAACGGATACCACCATGAATTCTCTTGCCCTAGGACCCCTCAACAAAATGGCCTAGTGGAGCGGAAAAACCGAACTCTACAGGAAGCCGCTAGGACCATGTTGAACGAATACGACCTACCTGATAGGTTTTGGGCAGAAGCCGTTAGCACGGCTTGCTATGTCCAGAATAGGATCCTTATGGTAAAGAGGCACCTTAAGACCTCGTACGAGATTTATCACAATAAAGTACCCAACATCAAGTACTTTAGGGTATTTGGATGTAAAGTACATATCTTAAACACTAAGAACCACCTAGAGAAATTCAAATCCAAAACCTCCAGTGGAATCTTCTTAGGATACTCAACCACGAGTAGGGCCTATAGGGTATATAACAATGATACCCTTAAAGTCGAAGAGACTATTAATGTAGTGTTCGATGAAGTACCCGAACCTACAAAACCTTTAATGACCCAAAGTGTTGAGCCCACTGATACCAAACTCGTCTCCGACCCTGAGATCGAGTCTAATCCACATCAACCAACTTCTCTTGTCGACCAAGTGACAAGTGATCCGAGTCAAACTAGTGTTCAACCAAGTCACCCCATTGATCAAGCATTAGGTGACACAAACCCAACCCAATCTAGGATTCAGACTAACCACCCTATCGATCAAGTGATAGGAGATCCTAATCTAGGAGTTCGAACTAGAGCATCCTATAGGAACCTTAGTCAAATTTCCTTAATTTCAAAGATAGAACCCAAATCAATTGAACAAGCTCTTCTTGATCCCGATTGGATTATTGCAATGCAAGAAGAGCTAGCTCAATTTACTAGGAATGAAGTGTGGGAATTAGTACCACCACCTAAAGACAAAACGATAATTGGAACAAGGTGGGTGTTTCGAAATAAGCTTGATGATAAAGGTGAAGTAGTTAGAAACAAGGCTAGGTTAGTCGCCAAAGGGTTTAGTCAAGTATAAGGCTTAGATTACGACGAAACCTATGCCCCAGTAGCTAGACTCGAATCCATTCGAATGTTGCTAACTTATGCCGCATATCGAGGATTTAAGCTGTTTCAAATGGATGTTAAGTCGGCATTCCTAAATGGATGCATTAGAGAAGAAGTTTATGTTAGCCAACCCCCCCATATTCGAAAATCTAGATAAACCTGACCATGTTCTAAAACTTAAGAAAGCTCTCTATGGACTTAAACAAGCTCCTCGAGCTTGGTACGAGAGACTTTCAATCCATCTTAAGTCAAAAGGGTTTAACCAAGGCTTAGTTGACCCAACTCTCTTCGTAAAAACCTTAGGTAAAGAAATATTCATAGCTCAAATTTACGTAGACGATATAATTTTTGGAACCTCTAACTCAGCCTTACTAAATGAGTTCGTTTCACTCATGGAAAGTGAGTTCGAAATGAACTTGGTAGGCGAGTTAAGTTTCTTTTTAGGTCTACAAATTAAACAAACTAAGGATGGTATATACCTATATCAACAAAAATACACTAAGGAGTTAATTAAAAGATTTGGAATGCAAGACGCTAAGATAATAAACACCCCAATGGTGATTAATGTTAACATAGGAGAAGACCTAGAAAGTAAGTCCATTGACTTAAAGTACGATAGGAGCGCGATAGGAAGTCTCCTATACTTAACTGTGAGTCGACCCGACATCCTATTCGCAGTAAGTATGTGCACCAGGTTTCAAACCTGTGCTAAGGAGTCTCACCTAACCCTAGTTAAGCGTATCCTTAGATATCTTAAGGGTACACTTAACGTTGGTATTTGGTACCCTAGATCTACGGAGTTCGAACTAATCGGCTACTCCGATTCGGATTATGCCGATAGTAAACTCGATAGAAAGAGCACGAGTGGTTGTTGTCAACTACTCGACTTGAGTCTAGTGAGTTGGTGCAGTAGGAAGCAACATTTTGTTGCCTTATCTACCACCGAAGCCGAATACGTTGCGATGGGTGAGTGTGTAACTCAGCTTCTTTGGATGAAGCACACTCTCCGAGACTTTAGGTTGGACTTCACCAAAACTAAAATTTTTGTAGACAACATAAGTTCGATAAATCTAACTAAGAACCCTATATGCCATTCAAGGACAAAGCATATAGAGGTAAAACACCATTTCATTCGAGAACATGTAGCCAACGGCTCCATACAACTTGAATATGTTGACTCGAAGTCTAACCTAGTAGACCTATTTACTAAACCACTACCCGAAGCCGAATTTAGTCTCTTGAGACGAAAATTGGGCTTGTGCGTAATAGAATAGGTTAGCAAAAGTTTTCAAATGCTATTTTCAAAAAATTTATTTTTCTTATTTTTTTTCTTTATGCAAATGGAACTAGTTTAGGACTTCCCCTAGATATCATGATCATATAGATTTAAGGAGCCAACACATCTCACAACACATAGGGTTAATGTGTTTGTGTATTAAGCCACCTAGAACGGCGTGAGATGTTAGGACCCTACTCCAGGTTCCAAGATGTAGATCAAGTGCGTCAATATGAACCTCGGAGTATAAATATGCAACTAATATTAACCAACTCTAATCAGGACTTGTTGATAATATCATTTCAATCAAGTCAAACTAGAGTTGAACATTTAGATGAATTATTTTCACATACTATTTTCAAAATCATCATGCTTGGACTTAGGGTTTTCTTAACCCTACTTTTTTTCTTGATTTATGTCAAAAGGGGGAGAAAAGGCCAAAGTTTAAGGTTCAATAAATTCAAATTTTTGAATTTGATAACTTAACTTAAAACTTTGATTCTGGCCTAAGTTAAGAGGGAGTAAGGTTTAGGTTTCAACTCTTCGGAATTGAAAACTTTAAAGGCCCAAGTTAAGAAATCAAAAGTTAAACCTTTTGAATAATTAACCTTTTGACTTAACTTTTGATTACTTAACTTGCACTTATTTCTGACTCTAAAGAGCCTAAGTTAAGTAATGCCATTTACTTAACTCGTTATCTTTTGTGTTTGGAGAACTAAAAGTCTTTTTCAAGTACTCACCCTCGGTCAAGGGGGAGGGTTCCTCTAAGGGGAGAACTTGAGAAATATTTTTACTACTCCTACTTTTGCTTCATGTCTTTACTATTTCATGCACTTAATTTCCTTAACTTTGTGTGTTTTTGCCATAGATCAAAAAGGGGGAGATTGTTGGTGCAGTGAGGCACCGAAATCGAACCTGTGTTTTGATTATAGCAAAGACACAATAAGTGCAAGGTAAGACTCGTGTCCGACGAGCGTAAGTGAGGTCGGATCCTCCATTTAGGAGTTGATCTTAGGCGACAATCCGACCCAAAACTTTCCATGAAAGTCTAAGTCGAGATCGGATGGTTAGAAACCATCTAAATCCATCACATTTAATATTTCTACATATTGCTTTGAGCTAACCCTTGTTTGAATTCGAAGTTACTCTAATTCGAATTAAAATTAGAATTCGAATTCGAATTAAAATTAGAACTCGAATTGAAATAAAATTAAATAACTAAAGTATCCTGAAAATGGGAAAAAGGAACTAAAATCAAGGTGGCAACTTATCCCCCAAATCTTGGTCAGGTGGCCGGTCAAAAGCAAGGTGGAAACTTATCCCTCAATTGGTGGTGAGGTGGCCGGATCTCAAGTGGGCGGACAAGGCTTCAAATAGAGGGGGGTACTTCACATCTTAGACACAACAATTATTACAAAGCTCTCAAACGCCTCCACAATGCCACTCTTCTACGACGACGCCACTACAACCAAGTGTTGCCAACACGAAGCTTCACCGTTAAAGTGTTGGTAATCATTTTAGTCGATTAATTTAAGTTGTATTTTTCGAGCTTTTATATCAAAAAGGAGAGAGGGGCTTGTCTCTCATCCTTGTGTTTTTGTCGAAAGTTTTGTAATCGTAACTCCTACCTCCAACGAGGAGGAGTGTTTTAGTGATTGCCCTCCGTACGTGGTCTAGGACCATTAGGGCCTTGGATTAGCAAATGGCTTGGTGTGAACCAAGTAAAACTCCTTGTGTCCATCTCTTTTGTCACGTTATCTCTCACTTATCATTTTTACAACAAAAGAAAAGAAAAACCATTTTTGCTTATTCACCCCCTCTAGCGCTCATTTCGATCCTACAATCGTATCGAGTTGGGCACTCAAATTTGGTGAAACCACCAATTTGAGTAATTTTTATTTCTTTTGTTTCCTTTGTTTCTGTCTACGTTAATTTTTGTGTTTTTTTTAATTTTTCTAAATTATTTTTTCAGACTTTTCTTTAATTTAATTTTATCGCTTTTAATCTTTCTATTGATCATCCTAACAAAAAAAACTCTTAATTATGATTTTTTAATTCTATTACTGATTAAAATTAGTTTTTCCCAGAATTAAAAATTCTTTCATTTTTTTTAAACACTTGAATTTTTCAAACCCTAAAATCTTTATATTTCGTTTTATAAAGTTTTCTCATTAATCTTAGCATTGAATTAAATCTTATTTCCACTAAAATAGATTGTCAATCAATTTACAAAATTTAATCAATTAAAAATCAATTAAAAACTTATTTTAATTTTTAAATCTTGTCTAGAATATAAGTTTGATTTTTCAATATTTTTTACTTAATTTCAACATTAGATTTTTTTTCTACAAAATAGTTTTTAATTAATTTTCGAAATTAATTAATTAATTATTTTTTTTACAGAATTAAAATTAATTTTCTAATTAGTTAATCTATTGATTGATTTATTTATCTTTTCTTCTTCCCGCACTACTAATCCAAGACGCAAGTCTTGGGACCTTTGTTGTCTGTGTGTTTTTTTTCTCTTCTTACCGTTTCATGTTAATGGTCCATCTCGAGGGTTTTAGCACCATCCGGCCATCGTTTTACAATGGTGACGATTTCCGTTACTGGAAAGGTCGGATGAAGTGCTTCCTAAAAACCCAAATAGAGATGTGGATTGTGATCCAAACCGGGTTCACCCTTCCTACTAATGAAGAAGGTGAATCTGATTACAATCGCTGGTCCATTACCACTAAACGACAAGTCGAGGCGTATGCAAAGGCGACTCAAATCATGCAGGCGGGCTATCCAAGGAGGAGTCAACCTGTGGACCCTTCATCAGCGCAAGAGATCTCTGGACGAGGCTGATCGAATTACACGAAGGATCGGATCAAGCTAAGCTTTGCAAACGCGATTTGTTGTTCAATAAATTGTACACACTAAAAATACAGGAACACGAGATGGCAACACAATTGCACGCTCGCGTCCAGGACATAGTCAACCAGCTGCATTCAATAGGACAGAAAGTCGAAAACCGAGATCTAATCAGGTATGTTCTAAATTCTTTCCCTAGGAACACCTTGTGGGCATCCATGGCCGATGCCTACAAGGTATCTAAGGACCTAGCTAAAGTTAGAATAGATGAATTATTCTCAGATTTCGAATTACATGAGCAGTCCAACTCGGAACCCGAGAGGGGTATAGCCTTGTTTGCAGGTTCAAAGAAGAAGAAAATCACAAGCAAGCCACCACCAACCAAGGAGGAAGACGAGTCCGAAGAAGAAGTTGACCCGGAGTTGACTGCCGAACTAATGAACCTAGCTCGAAGGATAGCCAAGGGACGAAAGCGAACCACGACTCGACCCAACAAAGGTAAGCCTAAAAGTTCTAATATTAGGTGTTATGAGTGTAACAGGTTTGGACATATCAAGTCCGAGTGCCCCAAGCTCAACCACCAAACACCTAAGCACAAGAAGGCCCTCAACGCGACATGGGAAGAAGCGTCATCCGAAGAAGACGAAGACCACGTCTTCATGGCGAAATCGATTGAGTCAGACACGGAGACCGAACCTGAACTTGAGTCGTAACTCGAGGATGACTCGGACCTGACACGGTTACCTTCAAGTCAAGCCACGGATACGCATCCGGTTCAAAAGATACCCTTAAAGTGAGTCGAACTTTATTTAATACTTTACATAATACGGTTAGGTTTTTGTCTAGGAAATTAGTTAAGTCCGAGTCCAAGGTCAAGACCCTGGTTGAGGAGGTCAAACTCCTCAAACACAAGGTCTCCCTAACCTCTTCGACTAGTTAAGTTCGAGAAGAGGACCCGACTCGAGCTGAAAAGCTCGAAGTTGAGAACTCTCTCTTGAAAAGTCAAGTTGAAGATCTTAGGAATACGTTGGAAAGGTTCACTTCGGGATCCAAAGGACTTGACCTCCTACTTGGATCTCAAAGGGCCGTGTACAACAAGGCTGGACTAGGGTTTAACTCAAACACGACTAATAGGTCGTATATGTTGATTGTAAGTCGACATAGGAAACATGTCCAAGCATGAGTCCCTAAGAACTTTTTGATTTCAACTCTAGGATCCAACCTGTACTGGGTTCCCAAGGACCAAATCCACTATGTGGATAGACCGAACCGATTCAACGGTCTAGGGGGAGCCAGTACAAAACATGTTTGTGCTTTAACTTAGAAATTGCATGTTTTTTTTTAAACTTGTGAACTCACTTAGAACACGTACATAACCAACTAAAATCCTTCGAAAAGATTGAGCCTCGGGGAGCCTCTTTTCAAAAATAACCAGTTAAACTAGGAAATAGTCTTAGGTGAGTCAAGTCATCATATTCTTGAAAATGGCTTTGTCTAAGGAAGTGGTCGATGATCCGATAAAAGAAGGCCCCTGTGCCTCGCCACGACCTGGAAGCCATGATCTTGAAAAGGTAAACTTGACAAGCCTAGGGTCAAATCCAAATCTAACATAAAATTACTTGAACCTAAATGCACTTAATCAACTTAATTGGAAGTCATCTCACAAAAAACATATAAGTATAACATGCTTGATCATATAGACACAGGTGAGATGACCTAGGTTTAACAACTTACAACCAATTTTTTTTTTTTAAAAAAAAATCTAACATCCAATCCAACCACCTTGTGTGTAGGATCAATGGATGTTGGACAGCGGTTACTCCTGACACATCACTGAGGATCAACTCAAATTCACGAAGCTTCGATTCAAACGACAAGGATCGGTAGCCTTTGGGAATAACGGCAAGCTCAAAATCATCGGATCAGGTGATATCGAGCTTAACTCGAATTTTGTTATTAAAAATATATTACTTGTAGAGAATTTTGAATATAACCTGCTTAGCGTAAGCCAATTATGTGACAATAACTATAAGATTGTATTTTTAGAAAATGAATGTGTAATTAAAACAAATAAAACAGCTAAAACAATACTCAAAGGAACTAGGACAAATAACATTTATACAATTAACTTAATCAAATCCTCAGCCAAATGTCTTATGACACAGGAAAAGGAATCATGGTTGTGGCACCGACGACTTGGTCACTCGCATCCAAGACTTGTCCACAAGATGAGTCAGAGTGGCTTAGTCAGAGGCTTACCCAACCTCAACAATTTGGTTAATAAAATCTGTAATGCTTGTCAACAAGGAAAACAACCTAGGACACAACACAAGTTAACTAATCAAGAACGAACCTCAAGTGTACTTGAGCTCCTGCATATGGATCTATTCGATTCACATGGAGCCAAGTCACTCAATAGAAGTCAATATTGCTTAGTCATAATTGACGACTACTCCAGGTTTACCTGGGTTAGGTTCATCAAACATAAAAATGATACCCTAGATTAATTAATCAATCTATTCAAATTAATCGAGAATCAAAAAAACCTTAAGGTTAAAAGACTTAGAAGCGATCATGGTGGTGAATTCGAAAATCAAAGGTTCACCGACTTCTGTAACCTAAACGGATACCACCATGAATTCTCTTGCCCTAGGACCCCTCAACAAAATGGCCTAGTGGAGTGGAAAAACCGAACTCTACAAGAAGCCGCTAGGACCATGTTGAACGAATACGACCTACCTGATAGGTTTTGGGCAGAAGCCGTTAGCATGGCTTGCTATGTCCAGAATAGGATCCTTATGGTAAAGAGGCACCTTAAGACCTCGTACGAGATTTATCACAATAAAGTACCCAACATCAAGTACTTTAGGGTATTTGGATGTAAAGTACATATCTTAAACACTAAGAACCACCTAGGGAAATTCAAATCCAAAACCTCCACCGGAATCTTCTTAGGATACTCAACCACGAGTAGGGCCTATAGGGTATATAACCACGATACCCTTAAAGTCGAAGAGACTATTAATGTAGTGTTCGATGAAGTACCCGAACCTACAAAACCCTTAATGACCCCAAGTGTTGAGCCCACTGATACCAAACTCGTCTCCGACCCTGAGATCGAGTCTAATCCACATCAACCAACTTCTCTTGTCGACCAAGTGACAAGTGATCCGAGTCAAACTAGTGTTCAACCAAGTCACCCCATTGATCAAGCATTAGGTGACACAAACCCAACCCAATCTAGGATTCAGACTAACCACCCTATCGACCAAGTGATAGGAGATCCTAATCTAAGAGTTCGAACTAGAGCATCCTATAGGAACCTTAGTCAAATTTCCTTAATTTCAAAGATAGAACCCAAATCAATTGAACAAGCTCTTCTTGATCCCGATTGGATTATTGCAATGCAAGAAGAGCTAGCTCAATTTACTAGGAATGAAGTGTGGGAATTAGTACCACCACCTAAAGACAAAACGATAATTGGAACAAGGTGGGTGTTTCGAAATAAGCTTGATGATAAAGGCGAAGTAGTTAGAAACATGATAGGTTAGTCGCCAAAGTGTTTAGTCAAGTCGAAGGCTTAGATTACGACGAAACCTATGCCCCAGTAGCTAGACTCGAATCCATTCGAATGTTGCTAGCTTATGCCGCACATCGAGGATTTAAGCTGTTTCAAATGGATGTTAAGTCGGCATTCCTAAATGGATACATTAGAGAAGAAGTTTATGTTAGCCAACCCCCCCGGATTCGAAAATCTAGATAAACCCGACCATGTTCTAAAACTTAAGAAAGCTCTCTATGGACTTAAACAAGCTCCTCGAGCTTGGTACGAGAGACTTTCAATCCATCTTAAGTCAAAAGGGTTTAACCAAGGCTTAGTTGACCCAACTCTCTTCGTAAAAACCTTAGTTAAAGAAATATTCATAGCTCAAATTTACGTAGACGATATAATTTTTGGAACCTCTAACTCAGCCTTACTAAACGAGTTCGTTTCACTCATGGAAATTGAGTTCGAAATGAACTTGGTAGGCGAGTTAAGTGTTGGATCGATTTGAAACGCTAGAGGGGGGGTGAATAGCGTTAGTGAAAACTTTTCTTTTTCGACGATTAAAACCAAGTACGCAGCGGAAAACAAAAGATAAACACAAGAAAGACACAAAGCTTTTTACTTGGTTCACAGTCCACCGGCTGCTAATCCAAGGCCCTGCGATCCTTGATCGCTTCCGAAGGGCAATCACTAAAAGTCTCTTCCTCGTTGGAGGTAAGAGACAAGACGATTACAATGATTATAAGGCCGGTAACAATCTTACCGGTCCTTATACAAATTAAGTACAGAAATATAATAATACCGACAATTAATTAGAAGATGACGCACGGTCGGAGTAGCGTTGTAGAGAGCACAAGCACTTGAGAGATTCTTGAATTTGGGTTTGACTCCTCCCCTCCTTTTATAGATTTTCACCTTGGAATTTATCTCGATCCAGATCCAAAACTTGTGGATCTTATCTTGAGGTGGCAGCTTATCTTATCTTGAGGTGGCGGCTTATCTTATCTTGAGGTGGTGGCTTATCTTATCCTGAGGTGGTGGCATCAATCTCTATCTCTTTGACCTTGTGCACTGGGCTGATTCGTCTACATCACGATCGATCCTCTTAGCGATCGCTGACATCTCCGATTGACTCATCGACTTGAGAATTCCTGCAATACAAGATTAGCACAATAGATGCATAATGCCATGCAGTGTGACAGTCCTTTGACTGTCCGATCTTGACTTCGGCATTCCTCCGGAAGCCTTAGTCGGATCGACGCCTAGGATTGTCCTCTAACCGAGGATGCGTCCTTACCACCGCTCCATACACGGAGCTTACCTTTGGTCCTCTTGACCTGTCGCTTAGCTTTCGGTCACCACCGAGGTTCCTCGACTCCCCGAGGTTCTCCTGGTGTCGTCTGTCCACCACGGTTTCTCAACTTGAGATTATCTGGATGTCGCTCGACGTTTGGCTTAGCTTAAACACTTCCTGCACACTTAGCATATCACATGAGATAATAAAATATCTTAACTTTGAATCTTTGCCATCATCAAAATCAAGGTTCGATTTTCTAGTGCCCCTGCACCAACAATCTCCCCCTTTTTGATCTATGGCAAACCAATTCAAAGTTAAGAGAAAATAAGCAGTAAACATTGAACAGTCATTTTTCAAAACATCCCCCTTAAGGGTACTTCCCCCCTTAACCCTAGGTGATTTTTGAAAAACAATTACTTTTTGAGAAAGAAAAAGTAAGTAACCTCTTAACTTTATTCTATCTCCCCCTTTGACATATATCAAAAATAACTTTATATTGGGTACATTGCCAAGAAATAGAATTTTTAAACATGCTAATCAAGTTGATTTAATATGTTCAACTTCCTTTAATACTTAGGAGTTTAGGTTTCTAGATCCTGCACCAACAATGTATATCCTAGGTTAGAATGTGACCCCCTAACCTTTAACATTGTTATAAAATTTTGAGAAAGAAAAACAATATTTTAAAGGCTCATGTCTATTGGTTTTTATGCCAAACTGGAGGTAGCTAGATACTAAGTTTGTCCAACTTAAGTCTTCTCTCCCCCTTGGTATATTATCAAAAGAAGGATTTAAATTTAGAAAATATTGGTGATTTTTTTTAAAAAAAAATATTTTTTAACAACTTCTATGATGATTATCCAATTAGAACCTCCCCCTTAACCTAACATCCTTGTTAGCCACAAGGAAGGCTTATCTAGAGGGTCTCCCCTTTTGTCTGACAAACTCTTAGGACATCCTTGTTGGTCATAAGGAAGGCTCACCTAAGTGTCCAAAGAGTCTAGGTATCTAAAGTTGACCTAAAGATTTAGATTTTTAGTATTGGTCAACTAACCATCATTTTAAGAAGCATAGTTGTTTTGAAAACTACATATAACTACGCACAATAATCATGGCAACCAATAATAATAGTTTTAAGAATCTATTTATGTGTATATAAAATTTGAAATCATTTTCAAAATCATTTTTAATTTGTTGTCCTTACCATCTCACCCATTCTATATGATCAACCAAGTTATTCTTATAGGTATTGTGAGATTAATTTAATTTAATGCCTTAGAAATTAATTAATCTTGGGTTAGATTCAGATTTAACCTTTAGTTAGTTAAGTGAACATTTCAAAAGAGGGCTTCCAGGTCGTGGCGAGGCACAGGGGCCTTCTTTGATCGGAACAACGACCACTTCCTTAGACAAAGCCAACTTAGGAAATTACACACTTAATTCACTTAGGGTTACGTCTTGGTCTAACTAGTTTAGGATGTGGTGAGGTAGCTTCAGTTAGTTCCACTTAGTTAAATGCACCAAGCTAGATACTCCTTATCCAACTCGGATACACTTGACTTCGTTTCCTTAACGTATTATCATCTCACCGCGTCCTGATACTATGTTGTCAAGATTAATTAATTATTTTCTATCTAACCATTCTATGAGAGTTAACTAGTATGTATGACATGACAAAATAAGCATGATAATGATATGTATGCATGAGCAAGCTACATTCAATCAATTTAAAGAAATGATTATTTTCTTGGGTGGACTTTTATTTGTTCCATAGTTATAAGATACTTTATTATAATTAGGTTTACAAATTTTAGTATCTTGATTTTTGGTTAGCTTAGACTTGTAACCCAAGTCTACATATTTATTAGTTGAATTTTTAAAAGTTGAAGGTTTAATTGCTAGATTATTAATTTGTGTATAATCAAATGGTACTCTATTATAATTAATTTTATTGGTTTGATTAACTAATTTTGAATTTTTAATTAAGTTATATTGTGAATTATTTAAAATAGGATTATTAGAATTTTTCAAAATAATATTATTAGACTTTTTCAATATAAGATTATTAGACTTTTTAAAAGTAGAATTATTGTTAGAATTATTTAAGATAAGATTGTTAGAGTTTTTAAAGGTAGAATTATTATTAGAATTATTTAAGATAAGATTGCTAGAGTTTTTAAAGGTAGAATTATTTAAGATAAGATTGTTAGAGTTTTTAAAGGGAGAATTATTATTAGAATTATTTAAGATAAGATTATTAGAGTTTTTAAAGGTAGAATTATTATTATAATTATTTAGATTATCTTTGGAATTTTTTAAAGTTAATTTCGAATTTTTTATGGTTGAATTTTTCAAAATAGAATTTTTTAATTCGGAATTATCTAGATTAATCAGATCTAGGATTTGATGATTCTGTCCTATGGTTTGATTATTCTGATCAAGGTTTTGATTATTCTGATTAAGTCCTAGGTTGGTTTTATCCTTAACTTGATCTAGATCTATGTTAATTAAACTAAAAATTTGATTAATCTCTTGGTTAATTTTATCAAATGTAAGATTAATTTGATCATTTTCTTCCATGATATTGTTATTATTATTATTTAAACTAATTAAATCTGAATTAATTAATTTTTTATTAGTTGAATTATTAATTGTATTATTTAATTGACAACAATTACACAATTTATCTAAATTATCAACTATTCTAAAACTCAACTTTTCAAAATTATTAATTTTACTAACCTTTTTCTCCGGACATCGATTCTTGTAGTGACCGAATCTTCCGCACCCGAAGCACTTGATGTGCTCCTTGTTCTTCCGTACTCCTGACAATGGTGTCTCCTTTGCCGCCGGTTGTGTCGTTCGAGTCTTACGAGTAGGACACTTATTTTTATAGTGTCCTCTCTCCCTGCACTTGAAACAAATAATATGGAATTTAAAATTTAAATTGACATTGTTACCTTTAGGCATTGAGCGATACTCTTCCATGGTTAGCTCAGTCAACGATCTTCTAATACACGCAAAAAAACACAAACCAAAAAGTCCCAAGACTTGGTCTTGGATTAATAGTGCAGGAGATAATTAAAAATAAAAAATAAAAATAAAGAAAAGAAAATGCTCGATCGGTGGTTGCACCGAATCTGAGCGCCCCCCCTCTGATACCAATTGTTGGATCGATTTGAAACGCTAGAGGGGGGGTGAATAGCGTCAGTGAAAACTTTTCTTTTTCGACGATTAAAACCAAGTACGCAGCGGAAAATAAAAGATAAACACAAGAAAGACACAAAGCTTTTTACTTGGTTCCGCATTGCCAACCGCTAATCGCTCCAAGGCCTGCGATCCTGATATCACTAAAAGTCTCTTCCTCGTTGGAGGTAAGAGACAAGACGATTACAATGATTATAAGGCCGGTAACAATCTTACCGGTCCTTATACAAATTAAGTACAAAAATATAATAATACCGACAATTAATTAGAAGATGACGCACGG
Source organism: Wurfbainia villosa (assembly GCA_025175895.1). Taxonomy (NCBI): domain Eukaryota; kingdom Viridiplantae; phylum Streptophyta; class Magnoliopsida; order Zingiberales; family Zingiberaceae; genus Wurfbainia; species Wurfbainia villosa. Next base: position 51,371,904 of record CM045998.1, on the reverse strand, counting down.
TCAGAGTAGCGTTGTAGAGAGCACAAGCACTTGAGAGATTCTTGAATTTGGGTTTGACTCCTCCCCTCCTTTTATAGATTTGCACCTTGGAATTTGTCTCGATCCAGATCCAAAACTCGTGGATCTTATCTTGAGGTGGCAACTTATCTTATCTTGAGGTGGCGGCTTATCTTATCTTGAGGTGGTGGCTTATCTTATCCTGAGGTGGTGGCATCAATCTCTATCTCTTTGACCTTGTGCACTGGGCTGATTCGTCTACATCAGTCGACTGATCCTCTTAGCAGTCGACTGTTGACATATCTAGTTGACTACTGCACTTGAGAATTCCTGCAATACAAGATTAGCACAATAGATGCATAATGCCATGCAGTGTGACATTCCTTTGACTGTCCGATTTTGACTTCGGCATTCCTCCGGAAGCCTTAGTCGGATCGACGCCTAGGATTGTCCTCTAACCGAGGACGCGTCCTTACCACCGCTCCATACACGGAGCTTACCTTTGGTCCTCTTGACCTGTCGCTTATCTTTCGGTCACCACCGAGGTTCCTCGACTCCCCGAGGTTCTCCTAGTGTCGTCTGACCACCACAGTTTCTCAACTTGAGATTATCCGGATGTTGCTCGACCTTTGGCTTAGCTTAAACACTTCCTGCACACTTAGCAAATCACATGAGATAATAAAATAGCTTAACTTTGAATCTTTGCCATCATCAAAATCAAGGTTCGATTTTCTAGTGCCCCTGCACCAACAATAAGTTTCTTTTTAGGTCTACAAATTAAACAAACTAAGGATGATATATACCTATATCAACAAAAATACACTAAGGAGTTAATTAAAAGATTTGGAATGCAAGACCCTAAGATAATAAACACCCCAATGGCGATTAATGTTAACATAGGAGAAGACCTAGAAAGTAAGTCCATTGACTTAAAGTACTATAGGAGCGCGATAGGAAGTCTCCTATACTTAACTGCGAGTCAACCCGACATCCTATTCGCAGTAAGTATGTGCACAAGGTTTCAAACCTGTGCTAAGGAGTCTCACCTAACCCTAGTTAAGCGTATCCTTAGATATCTTAAGGGTACACTTAACGTTGGTATTTGGTACCCTAGATCTACGGAGTTCGAACTAATCAGCTACTCCGATTCGGATTATGCCGGTAGTAAACTCGATAGAAAGAGCACGAGTGGTTGTTGTCAACTACTCGGCTCGAGTCTAGTGAGTTGGTGCAGTAGGAAGCAACATTGTGTTGCCTTATCTACCACCGAAGCCGAATATGTTGCGATGGGTGAGTGTGTAACTCAGCTTCTTTGGATGAAGCACACTCTCCGAGACTTTAGGTTGGACTTCACCAAAACTAAAATTTTTGTAGACAACTTAAGTTCGATAAATCTAACTAAGAACCCTATATGCCATTCAAGAACAAAGCATATAGAGGTAAAACACCATTTCATTCGAGAACATGTAGCCAACGGCTCCATACAACTCGAATATGTTGACTCGAAGTCTAACCTAGAAGACCTATTTACTAAACCACTACCCGAAGCCGAATTTAGTCTCTTGAGACGAAAATTGGGCTTGTGCATAATAGAATAAGTTAGCAAAAGTTTTCAAATGCTATTTTCAAAAATTTTATTTTCGAATTTTATTTTTCTTATTTTTTTTCTTTATGCAAATGGAACTAGTTTAGGACTTCCCCTAGATATCATGATCCTATAGATTTAAGGAGCCAACACATCTCACAACACATAGGGTTAATGTGTTTGTGTATTAAGCCACCTAGAACGGCGTGAGATGTTAGGACCCTACTCCAGGTTCCAAGATGTAGATCAAGTGCGTCAATATGAACCTCGGAGTATAAATATGCAACTAATATTAACCAACTCTAATCAGGACTTGTTGATAATATCATTTCAATCAAGTCAAACTAGAGTTGAACATTTAGATGAATTATTTTCACATACTATTTTCAAAATCATCATGCTTGGACTTAGGGTTTTCTTTAACCCCCCCTACTACTTTTTTTCTTGATTTATGTCAAAAGGGGGATAAAATGCCAAAGTTTAAGGTTCAATAAATTCAAATTTTTGAATTTGATAACTTAACTTAAAACTTTGATTCTGGCCTAAGTTAAGGGGAGTAAGGTTTAGGTTTCAACTCTTGAATTGAAAACTTTAAAGGCCCAAGTTAAGAAATCAAAAGTTAAACCTTTTGAATAATTAACCTTTTGACTTAACTTTTGATTACTTAACTTGCACTTATTTTTGACTCTAAAGAGCCTAAGTTAAGTAATGCCATTTACTTAACTCGTTATCTTTTGTGTTTGGAGAACTAAAAGTCTTTTTCAAGTACTCACCCTCGGTCAAGGGGGAGGGTTCCTCTAAGGGGAGAACTTGAGAAATATTTTTACTACTCCTACTTTTGCTTCATGTCTTTACTGTTTCATGCACTTAATTTCCTTAACTTTGTGTGTTTTTGCCATAGATCAAAGGGAGATTGTTGGTGCTGAGGCACCGAAATCGAACCTGTGTTTTGATTATAGCAAAGACACAAGGTTAAGTCTATTTTGTTATCTCATGAGTCTACTTGAGTGTGCAGAAACAGGTTAAGCTTGAGTTGGAGATCTGCGACACAGTAAGTGCAAGGTAAGACTCATGTCCGACGAGCGTAAGTGAGGTCGGATCCTCCATTTATGAGTTGATCTTAGGCGACAATCCGACCCAAAACTTTCCATGAAAGTCTAAGTCGAGATCGGATGGTTAGAAACCATCTAAATCCATCACATTTAATATTTCTACATATTGCTTTGAGCTAACCCTTGTTTGAATTCGAAGTTACTCTAATTCGAATTAAAATTAGAATTCGAATTTATTCGAATTTGAATTAAAATTAGAACTCAAATTGAAATAAAATTAAATAACTAAAGTATCCTGAAAATGGGCAAAAGGAACTAAAAGCAAGGTGGCAACTTATCCTCCAAATCTTGGTGAGGTGGCCGGTCAAAAGCAAGGTGGAAACTTATCCCTCAATTGGTGGTGAGGTGGCCGGATCTCAAGTGGGCGGACAAGGCTTCAAATAGAGGGGGGTGCTTCACATCTTAGACACAACAATTATTACAAAGCTCTCAAACGCCTCCACAATGCCGCTCTTCTACGACGACGCCACTACAACGAAGTGCTGCCAACACGAAGCTTCACCGTTAAAGTGTTGGTAATCATTTTAGTCGATTAATTTAAGTTGTGTTTTTCGAGATTTTATATCAAAAAGGAGAGAGGGGCTTGTCTCTCATCCTTGTGTTTTTGTCGAAAGTTTTGTAATCGTAAATCCTACCTCCAACGAGGAGGAGTGTTTTAGTGATTGCCCTCCGTACGTGGTCTAGGACCATTAGGGCCTTGGATTAGCAGCCGGTTGGCTGTGAACCAAGTAAAACTCCTTGTGTCCATCTCTTTTTCGCTGCGTTTATCTCTCACTTATCGTTTTTACAACAAAAGAAAAGAAAAACTGTTTTGCGCTATTCACCCCCCCTCTAGCGCTCATTTCGATCCTACACCTGTGCTGCCAAGACCTTCCCTTACCAAGATCACACTTGGACTTTCTTTTACCAAGTCTTCACACTTGGATTTTTCTATCATTTAGCACATTCACGGTTAGATCACAACTATTGTCTAACTATAAATGATTATCCAAACATCAAAATACATAAATACTTGGGGCATTGTTGTTATAGGAGATCGATTGGAAGCTAGAGGGGGGGTGAATAGCGCATTTTTGTTTCTACAAGAATGATTAGCGGAAGCACAATAAAAATAATATAAGTAAAAAAAAAAATGAAAGCACACTGCTAACAAGACCTTTACGTGGTTCGGAGATAACGCTTCTACTCCACGGCGATCCTTAAGGTGGATCAACCCAAGCGATTCCACTAAGAAGCTTTCTCTTTTACAAACCCTCCTCTTCTTACAAAGAATGTAGATGAAAATTTGAGAGGAGGAGGAGAACTAAACACTTTAAAGCTTTAGAAAACTTGTGGGGGCTGGAGAGAAAGATTAGAATATAAGAATTAACCCTCAAAGCCACCACCAACCCTCTTTTTATAGAGAGAGGGTTGTTTTTCCCATTGGGTTACCATCAGTCGACTGTCGCCAAAGCCAACGACTTCTGGCTAGGCAGATCCGGGGAGATACGCAGCCGCAATTTCCAACGGCTGCCTGATCAGTCGACTGATGAAGCGATCAGTCGAGTGATCGCCACGCGGAGTCGAGTGAGACTCCATTCTGTGCCCATCTTCGGCACGATCAGTCGACTGCCAATATTGGCAATCGATCGACACCGACCACCAATCGGCCGCCTCGCAATGATCGATCATCGTTTTTCACTGACTCGTGGCCGAGTCCGATACCGATCGATACATCGACTGATACTCATCAAGTATGAATAATTCATACTTGATTTTACCCCCTAGACCTAGACTCAACCTTCTAGCTCTTCCTTAAGCCTTGCGCCTCCAGGATCCCTCCGAGTCCACGACTTGTTCATCCTTTGCACTTTGCTTCCAAGAGCTTCCTTCAGTTTTGTCATGTCTTGGGTTTCCCTTTGCCAAAGCGTGCTTGGACTTTATGCCACCAAGACTACATGCTTGGACTTACGCTGCCAAGACTTGCCTTTGGACTTCCTTTGCCAAGATCCCACTTGGTCTTTGTCTTTACCAAGTCTTCATGCTTGGATTTTTCCTGTCACTTAAACATGTTCACAATTAGATCACAAAGCATTGCCTAACTTAGATGATTATCCAAACATCAACACATATAAATGCTTGGGGCATTGTTGCACCAACAATCTCCCCCTTTTTGATGTTTGGCAATCATTTATGTTAGGTCTTTAAAATATGCACATAATCATATTTCTAATATGAATGTTATCTTCATTCATGCACATAATCATATTTCAAAAAGAGAAGGATTCATGAATATCATAAAAAGATTAAATTTGTTGTAATCTTGAACTAAGGTATAAAGTTGAAATTAAGCTCCCCCTTAATCCAAGATATGGTTCATGATGAATAAATAACTTTTGGAGCAAAGCCTAACAAAAGATTGAAGGTCAAATCCTCACTTTGCACCAATAATATAAGTTTAGGGATGAAAAGATATATATTATGAAACTCCCCCTAAAACATTGCATAGAACTGTCCTAAAAACTTGTTAATACCGAATTTTGTCATACCATAGTTTTAGGGTATTCAAAAATACTCTTAAATGCAAGAAATAGAGTTTTTTTTATCAGAAAATACAGTGTATCAGTCGACTGGTTTCTGACGCAGTCGACTGATACGCATGAAATCCGAATTTCAGCCTTTTCAACCCAACTTCATAAATGCGTTAGAAATTCTAGAAATCTCGAAAAATTACAAAATTTTGTGTATACATTTCTGAGATCATTATCTATCAAAGAAAAATAATTTGAAAAATATATGTTTTCCAGATTGAAAGATTGATACAAACTTGAAAACTAACAAAAGTTCTAATGATTTTGCAAATTTTGTATCACTTTTGTCTTCCATTTGAAAACTGTTTTTCAAAATATGATAAACATAGTTTAAATTATGTTTTATTTGACATTTACAATCATATTCTTAGAGCTATATACACATTAATTATGTATAAGCCTTCCCAATGATTGGTCCAATGAAGGATTAATGTCTATAGATGACACTTTGGTCCATAGTAATGCATCATAACAAGCATGATGAACCAAGTGCATCTTCCTAACATCTCACATGTTATCTAAGTGGCTCAATACAAAAATCATGGTTTCTTAGGTATTTTGTGAGATGCTTAAAGGTATAAATCCTAGGATTTCTATAGGATCATGCAAACATACACCTTTATTCAACCAAGCACATTCCAAGTTCTCTCCTAAGTGATGAAAATTCTACCTCGGGGAGAGCCTTGGTAAATATGTCGGCTAGGTTGGACTTGGATTCAATGTAATTAAGCTCAATGTCCCCCTTAGCCACATGATCTCTAATGAAGTGATGTTTCACTTCAATGTGCTTGGTCTTAGAGTGATGCACCGGATTTTTGGTCAAATTTATGGTGCTCACATTATCACAAAATACTTTCATGTTGGAGTAAGATAGCTCATAATCCTCTAAGGTATGTTTCATCCATAGTAATTGAGCTACACAACCACCCATAGCCACATACTCGGCCTCGGTGGTGGATAGGGCAACACAAGGTTGCTTCCTACTACTTCAACTAACTAGGGATGACCCAAGGAATTGACATCCACCACTAGTACTCTTTCGATCCAATTTGCAACCGGTATAATCGGAATCGGTGTACCCAACCAAATCAAAAGACCTAGTCCTAGGGTACTATAGTCCTACATTCAGTGTGCCTTTAATATATCTTAAGATTCTCTTAACGACAACTAAATGAGATTCTTTTGCACATGATTGATACCTAGCATACATACTAACCGCAAATAATATGTCTGGTCTACTAGCGGTTAGGTACAAAAGGCTACCAATCATGCTCCTATAGAGTGTAAGATCAATTTGTTTTCTTTCATTATCACTATCTATTTTTGTATTGGTTTCCATTGGAGTTGAAACTACCTTAGCATTTTCCAAACCAAAATTCTTAATCATTTCCTTAGCATATTTGGTTTGGTAAATATAAATTCCTTCACTTGTTTGTTTGACTTGCAATCCTAGGAAGAAATTTAATTCCCCAACTAGACTCATTTCAAACTCTTTTTCCATATTCTTAATAAAGTCTTCAAAAAGTTCATCATTTGTTGACCCAAAAATAATGTCATCAACATATACTTGGGCTACAAAGATGTCCTTTGATGTTGACTTTATGAATAGAGTTTGATCTACACTACCCCTTTTAAAGTCCTTAGAAATTAAGAAAGATGATAATCTTTTATACCAAGCCCGGGGAGCTTGTTTCAAACCATACAAAACTTTCCTAAGCTTGTATACATGGTTTGGATAGTCCATATTCTCAAACCCGGGAGGTTGTTCTACATATACCTCTTCCTTAATAAACCCATTTAGGAATGCTAATTTAACATCCATTTGATGGAGTTTGAAACCCATATAGGAGGCATACCCTAATAGTATCCTAATAGACTCTAATCTAGCAACCGGGGCATATTTTTCATCATAGTCAAGTCCTTCAACTTGATTAAAGCCCCTTGCAACTAATCTTGCTTTATTCCTAGTAATATTTTCTTAGTCATCTAGTTTGTTCCTAAAGACCCATCTTGTAGTAATAATGATGTTTTCATTTGTTCTAGGAACTAACTCCCATACTTGACTCCTTTCAAATTGAGCCGATTCATCTTGCATTGCTAAGATCCAATCCGGATCAAGTAATACATCTTTGATTGTTTTGAGCTCAATTTGAGAAATTAGAGCTATATGACTAGTGAGATCCCTATGAAATGACCTAGTCCTAACACCTTGAGTTTTTCACCCACAATTTGATCTAAGGGGTGATTTTGATGGACTCTTATGGTTCTAGGAGGTGTATTAATTTGAGTTTGATCATAATTAATTTCAATCCTTTGCTCATCATCGGAATCACCTCTTACTCTACCTTGATTCAAACCTCCCCCTTGACCATTACCCCCTAAAGTTAAATCTTGAAATTGTTGGGTAATTTCTTGATTTTCATTATTAATATCATCATTAATAAAGGATTTCCTAGGGTATGTATTGGAAGTTTCATCAAATTGGACATTTGAAGATTCCTCAATCTTTTGAGTCCTTTTATTATAAACTCTATATCCTACACTAGTGGATGAGTATCCAACTAGGATTCCCTCATCCGCTTTGCACTCAAATTTACTTAGGTTGTCTTTGGTATTTAAGATATAAACTTTGCATCCAAAAACCTTAAAATAATGAATGTTGGAATTGTACCATTCCACAATTCAAATGGGGGTTTTCCTAAAAACCTATGAATTAACACCCTATTTTGGATATAGCAAGCGGTATTAACCGCTTCCGCCCACAAGTAGCTAGGTAAAGAATATGCATTTAGCATAGTCCTAGCCTCCTCTTGTAGGGCACGATTTTTCCTTTCCACAACCTCATTTTGTTGGGGTGTTCTAGGACAAGAAAACTCATGCTTGTATCCTTGTTCTAAGAAAAAGGTTGAGAAATTAGAATTCTCAAATTCTCCACCATGATCACTACGGATCCGGTTGATTTTGAGTTTTCTTTCATTCTCTACTCTCTTGCTAAATCCTATGATTATTTCTAAGGTTTCATCTTTATTTTTCATGAAAAATACGCAAGTAAACCTAGAGAAATCATCTACTATTACTAAGCAATATCTACTACCAATCATAGAAGGGGTACTATGACAATCAAATAAGTCCATATGTAAAAGTTCTAAAGGTAAAGCGGTACTAAGTAAAGTTTTACCTTTGTGTGATGTTTTTGATTGTTTCCCTTCTTGGCATGCATCACACATTTTGTCCTTGAGAAATTTGACTTTAGGCAACCCTTTGACTAACTTCATTTTTTCTATTTTGGCTATGTTCTTCATGTTTATGTGTCCTAGCCTCCTATGCCAAAGCCAACTTTCTTCCTCTTTTGCAATAAGACACTTAGTAGAAGCATTAGTAGCATAGGATAAATCAACATAATATATATTTGATTTTCTAAAACCTACTAACATGCAATCATTTAGAGTTTTGTGTCTTATAAAACATTTTGAGGAATCAAATTTAACATCAAAATTTGCATCACATACTTGGCTTACACTAAGTAAATTAAATTTCATATTTTTAACTAATAGCACTTTATGAATGGCAAGGTTGGGGGATACCTCAATTGTGGCTTTTCCTAGAATCTTAAGTTTGCCATTATTACCAAAAGATACCTTTCCCTTGCTAATATGGTTGATAGTGGAGAATTTTTTCTCATCACCGGTCATGTGTTTTGAACACCCACTATCAACAATCCACAAGCTTGGTTCTTCTACCTATATCACATGAAAAATACAAGCCTTAGGTACCCAAATTTTAGGACCACTAGCATCAATTAGAAATTTCTTAGGGACCCAAGCCTTTCTACCCTTGCTTCTAATTATGGATTTTCTACTAACAAGAGATGTAAATGCTACCTCATTTTCCTTAGGCCTATATCCTAGTCCGACCTTGTTGTAAATAACTCTTTGATCCTTAATTATCATGTCTAGGTATTTAGAGCCATTAGTAAATTTTTTTAAACATGCTCTTAGATTACCTATTTCTTTTCTCAATTCATCATTTTCATCTCTAAGGGTACATGCATCATCACAAGATAATTTATCACAAGATGGTTCTACATTCCTAGGTGATTTAATTTCTACTTTTAAGTCCTTAATCCTAGTTTTTGATCTATTCAATGCATTTTGGAGGCATGCAATTGTCTTGTAAAGTAAATCTACCCTAGGGAAGTTGTTTACCTCATCATCATCACTTGATGATGATTCGTCGCTTGAGGAAGAGGATGAAGACTCCTCACTTGAGCTCCTAACTTCTTCCTCCAAGGCCATGAGGGCTAGATTCTGGGTGGCATGACACACTTCTTCATCATCGGAAGAGTCCTCCATGCTTAGGGTGTCCCATGTTTGTGCCACCATTGCCTCCTTCTTCTTCTTCTCCTTCTTCTCCTTCTTTTTCTTTTCCTTCTCCTCCTTCTTCTTTAGTTCCGGGAAATTTGGCTTGATATGCCGGCCTTTCTTGTTGCAACTATAGCAAGTTACGTTAGGTGTAGAATTTGAACTATTTGAAGACTTACCTCTTGAGGATTGGAACATCCTCCTCACATCTTTCTTGGTGAGTTTCCTTGACTTCCCACCAAACTTCTTGACATAATGGGCCACCTCACTTGCCGATAGTTCATCTTCATTACTAGATGAGTCTTCCACGAATTCAGATGTTGAGGACACTTCTTTCTTCTCCTTCTTCTTTTTGTCTTTCTTTCCTACAAAAAGAGCAATACCCTTCTCTTTGGATGAAGTGTTAGCTTGTTCATGCAATTCAAATTCACAAAATAACTCATCTAACTTAACCAAAGAGAGATCCCTAGAGACCTTATAGGCATCTACCATTGAAGCCCATAAGATTGTTCTAGGGAAAGCTTGGAGCACATACCTTACAAGGTCTCGGTTGTCGACCTTCTCACCTATTACATGTAGTCCGTTGATTACTTCTTTGAAGCGACCGTGCATTTGGCTCACGGTCTCATTGGTCTTCATGGAGAAACTTTGAAGTTGGCCAATTAGGAGATCTCTCTTGGCTCTCCTTGTTTCCTTGGATCCCTCGTTGAGCTCTATCAACTTCTCCCAAAGCTCCTTTGCCGATTTAAATGGCCCCACCTTGATTAGTTGCTCTTTTGACAACCCACATTGAAGTGTGGTTGTTGCCTTGGCGTTGGCTTGAGCCTTCTTGGCCATGTCTCTCGTCCAATCCTTTGTTGGTATGGGCGCTCCGTGTTCATCGACCGGCTTCTCAAAACCATCTACAATGCTAAACCAATTTTCAATATCATTCATAAGATAATATTCCATCCTACCTTTCCAGTAGCCGAAGTCATTGCTGTCAAAGAACGGAGGCCTCGCCGTGCTATACCCCTCTTGGAAAGCCATCTTGCTCCGATTGATTGTTAGATCTTCCGATGCGAACCTGACTCTGATACCACTTTTAGGAGATCAATTGGAAGCTAGAGGGGGGGGGTGAATAGCGAGTTTTCGTTTCTACAAGAATGATTAGCGGAAGCACAACAAAAATAATATAAGTAAAAAAAAATGAAAGCATAATGCTAACAAGGTCTTTACGTGTTTCGGAGATAACGCTCCTACTCCACGGCGATCCTTAAGGTGGATCAACCCAAGCGATTCCACTAAGAAGCTTTCTCTTTTACAAACCCTCCTCTTCTTACAAAGAATGTAGATGAAGATTAGAGACGAGGAGGAGAACTAAACACTTGAAAGCTTTAGAAAACTTGTGGGGGCTTGACAGAAAGATCAGAATATAAGCATTAGCCCTCAAAGCCACCACCATCCCTCTTTTTATAGAGAGAGGGTTGTTTTTCCCATTGGGTTACTATCAGTCGACTAATGTACAACATCAGTCGATTGTCGCCAAAGCCAATGACTTCTGGCTAGGCAGATACACAAAGATACGCAGTCGCAATTTCTAACGGCTGCCTGATCAGTCGACTGATGAAGCAATCAGTCGAGTGATCATCGCGCGGAGTCAAGTGAGACTCCATTCTGTGCCCATCTTCGGCACAATTAGTCGACTGATTGCGACTCACGATCCGCGCCTCCGGTACAACCGATCGTCGTGGTTTCATCCGACTAATCGAGTACGACTGATCCGATACATCATATCAGTCGATTGATACTCATCAAGTATGAATAATTCATACTTGATTTACCCCCCTAGACCTAGACTCAACCTTCTAGCTCTTCCTTAAGCCTTGCGTCTCCGGATCCCTCCGAGTCCGTGACTTGTTCATCCTTTGCGCTTTGCTTCCAAGAGCTTCATTCGGTTTTGTCATGTCTTGGGTTTCCCTTTGACAAAGCGTGCTTGGACTTTATGCCGCCAAGACTACATGCTTGAATTTACGTTGCCAAGACTGCCTTTGGACTTCCTTTGCCAAGATCACACTTGGACTTTGTCTTTACCAAGTCTTCATACTTGTATTTTTCCTGTCACTTAAACACGTTCACAATTAGATCACAAAGCATTGCCTAACTTAGATGATTATCCAAACATCAACACATATAAATGCTTGGGGCATTGTTGCACCAACAGTTGCATCAATAATATCTCCCTTTTTGATGTTTGACAATCATTTAAGTTAGGTCTTGAAATATGCACAGAATAAAAACATCATATGTACCAATATGAATTCTAACTTAAAGTTTCCTTCTCACCTTTTGACACACATCAAAAAGAGAAGGACAAAAAGTGTAAGATGGATAAGATTGATTATGCTTTGAACTAAGGTATGAAATATTCTTAAAGCTCCCCCTTAATCCAAGACATACTTCATGGTGTGTAAAGACATGGAGCAAAGCATGAAAACATATATAAGAAATATATCCAAACTTTGCACCAACAATTAACATCATGCATATAGATTTTGGGATGAAAAAGATGTCATAATAAAACTCCCTCTAAATGAATGCATCAATCAGTCCTACTTCCCCTTATGTGGTGTGCTTATTATATTATAGGGTTAAGACACTTAGGATTGAGCTCTAGGCAAGTAAACAAAGATGATTTGTAGAAAAATCAGTGTGGCAGTCGACTGCTAACCCTGAAACGCCAAGTTCATGTTTTCAATCTAACTTCAGAAATGTATTAAAAATTCAAGAAGTGTCGAAAAATCATGAAATTTTGTGGAAACATTTTAGAAGTCATTTTATATCAAGAAAAAATAATTTGAAAAATATATCTTTTCTAGATTTTGAAAATGATATAAATTGGAACGCTAGCAAAAGCTTTAAGATTTTTCAACACTTTGTACCACTTTTGCCTACCAATTGAAAATTATTTTTCAAAATATGTTAAACATAGTTTAAAATCTATTTTGTTTGGCATTTTCAATCATGTTCTTAGAGTTATATGCACATCAAGTGTACACAAGCCTTCCCAATGATTGGTCCAATTAAGGATCAATGTCTCTAGATGACACTTTGGTTCATAGTAACGCATCATAACAAGCATGTTGAACCAAGTGCATCTTCCTAACATCTCACATGATGTCTAAGTGACTCAATACAAAAATCATGAATTCTTAGGTGTTTTGTGAGATTCTTAGAGGTATAGTCCTAGATTTTCTATAGGATCATGCAAACTTAAACCTCTATTTTACTAAGCACATTCCAAGTTCTCTCTTAAGTGATGAAAAATCCACTTTGGGGAGAGCCTTGGTGAAAATATTGGCAAGGTTGGACTTAGATTCTATGTAGTTTAGTTCAATGTCCCCCTTTGCAACATAATCTCTAATGAAGTGATGCTTCACTTAAATGTGCTTGGTCCTAGAGTGATATACCAGATTTTTTGGTCAAATTAATGGTACTCACATTATCACAATAAATTTTAATGTTGGAGTATTGTAGCACATAATCCTTTAGAGTGTGTCTCACCAAAGCAATTGAGCTACATAACCATCCATGGCTACATAACCATCCATGGCTACATATTAGACCTTGGCGGTGGATAAAGCAATACAAGGTTGCTTCGTACTACTCCAACTAACTAGGGAGTGCCCAAGAAATTGACATCCACCACTAGTATTCTTCCGATCCAACTTGCAACCCACATAGTCAGAATCGGTATACCCGACTAAATCAAAAGTCTTTGTGTTGGTGCAGTTGCACCAGATAATCGAACCTAGATTTTGATTATGGCAAAGACCTAAAGTTAAGGTCTTATCGTTATCTCATATGCTCGATTAAGTGTGTAGAAATTATTAAGCTAAGCCGAAGGTCAGCGACACCCGGAGAATCTCTAGTCGAGAAATTGTAGTAGTCGGGTGACACCGGGAGAACTTTGTGGGAGTCAAAGAACCCAGGTGGAGACCGAAAGCTAAGCGACTGGCCATAATGGACCGGAGGTAAGCATGAGTGCGAAGAGAGATGGTAAGGTCGTATCCTCTGTATAGAGATGACTATAGGCGACAATCCGACTAAGACTTCCAGTGGAAGGTCTAGGTCGAGATCGGATGATAAGGAACCATCATATTTACTATCTTTCATTTGTTTTGTGCTAACTCTATATTACAGTTGAATAACCAAGATGGAAGTCGACTGCTGGCTATTGGTAGTCAACTACTACTAGTATCAGTCGACTGATGACCCTCATCAGTCGACTGATATTCAAACTGCCCACTTCGATGAAGGTCAAGATAAGAACCACTTTTCTTGGGGTGAGGTGTCCATTTGGATCAGATCTTCCACTCAACGTTTAGAGGGTTGGAGGGCTATAAAAGAAGGCAGTTTCACCCCTTTAGGTCATCTAAATTACTCTAAAAGTGCTCCCACAACGCCGAAGTTCTACACTGCTATAATGCCAATGCGAAGCCAAAGATCTTGTAACGCCCATAAAATTCCTAGCAATTTTACAAGAATTTTTGCATGATTATAATGGGCTTTGTATGGGCTCTTTCAAAAAATAAAAGAAATAGAGCCAAAAAGGATACATGGCCCAGGATTTGAATCCTAAACCCCCAAGTAGATAGCTAAACCTTAAGATGCACCCAATAATCAGAAGCCCAGCAGGGTTGTGCTATTAGAAGGTTATGAGAAATGATAGATAAGGGTAAGGGAGGCTAAGCGACACCTTCAAGTGAATAAATAGGGGAATGAGGAGACAAGAGAAACTACAATTGCCATTCTCCACTTCTCTTCTTCTTCCTCACCGAAACCCTAAGCTCCCCCTCTTCCATTTTCCGAAAACCAACCAAGCAAGAAGAGGGATCTAGTCTTGGCATCAATTAGGGTGTTTCCAACTATTAAACAAAGAGAAGGATGTAAGTATCCCCTCACCTGCAGTCAAGTTGCTTCGGTTGATGGTTGTTAAGAAATTTCTTAATGAAACTTTCGGCCAACACCCTATACATGCTTCCCATGATTGTCCATGCTTTGTTTTGTATGAATATGATGATAACATGTTTCTAGATAGGCTTGGTTTAAGGGTTTGATCTTCAAGCTTCATGAAACTTTCGACCAACACCCTATACATGCTTCCCATGATTGTCCATGCTTTGTTTTGTATGAATATGATGATAACATGTTTCTAGATAGGATTGGTTTAAGGGTTTGATCTTCAAGCTTCATGAAACTTTCGGCCAACACCCTATACATGCTTCCCATGATTGTCCATGCTTTGTTTTGTATGAATATGATGATAACATGTTTATAGATAGGCTTGGTTTAAGGGTTTGATCTTCAAGATTCATGAAACTTTCGGCCAACACCCTATACATGCTTCCCATGATTGTCCATGCTTTGTTTTGTATGAATATGATGATAACATGTTTCTAGATAGGATTGGTTTAAGGGTTTGATCTTCAAGCTTCATGAAACTTTCGGCCAACACCCTATACATGCTTCCCATGATTGTCCATGCTTTGTTTTGTATGAATATGATGATAACATGTTTCTAGATAGGATTGGTTTAAGGGTTTGATCTTCAAGCTTCATGAAACTTTCGGCCAACACCCTATACATGCTTCCCATGATTGTCCATGCTTTGTTTTGTTTGAATATGATGATAACATGTTTCTAGATAGGCTTTGTTTAAGGGTTTGATCTTCAAGCTTCATGAAACTTTCGGCCAACACCCTATACATGCTTCCCATGATTGTCCATGCTTTGTTTTGTATGAATATGATGATAACATGTTTCTAGATAGGCTTGGTTTAAGGGTTTGATCTTCAAGCTTCATGAAACTTTCGGCCAACACCCTATACATGCTTCCCATGATTGTCCATGCTTTGTTTTGTATGAATATGATGATAACATGTTTCTAGATAGGATTGGTTTAAGGGTTTGATCTTCAATCTTCATGAAACTTTCATCCAACACCCTATACGCGCTTCCCGTGATTGTCCATGCTTTGTTTTGTATGAATATGATGATAACATGTTTCTAGATAGGCTTGGTTTAAGGGTTTGATCTTCAAGCTTCATGAAACTTTCGGCCAACACCCTATACAAGCTTCCCATGATTGTCCATGCTTTGTTTTGTATGAATATGATGATAACATGTTTCTAGATAGGATTGGTTTAAGGGTTTGATCTTCTAGCTTCATGAAACTTTCGGCCAACACCCTATACATGCTTCCCATGATTGTCCATGCTTTGTTTTGTATGAATATGATGATAACATGTTTCTAGATAGGCTTGGTTTAAGGGTTTGATCTTCATGCTTCATGAAACTTTCGGCCAAGACCCTATACATGCTTCCCATGATTGTCCATGGTATGTTTTGTAGGAATATGATGATAACAGGTTTCTAGATTTTCTTGGTTTAGGTGTTTGATCTTTAAGCCTCTTGAAACTTTCGGCCAATAACCATTTAGGCTCCTAATGGATTTCTATGCTATGATCTATATGTAGTTATGTTATGATTTGAATGTAGATGAAGATATTATGTTGATAGCTAAGCTAGATTCAAGTGTTGGATCTTTAAGCCTCTTGAAACTCTCGGCCAAGGCCTATTTAGGCCCCTAAGGGCCTTCCATGGCATGATCTATATGTGATGGAATTAACATGTGGTTAGTTAGATCTTGTACAAGTTGTTTAGGGTTTAAAATTTTGTGAGAACCCCATGAAGTTTAGATCACACCATGTTATGCTTGTTCATGATGTTTATGCCATACTCTATATGTGTGTGATGTTAGTATGATGTTAAGTAGACCTTGCACAAGTTGTTTAGCATGTAAACTCCTAAGAACCCTCCCTTAGGGTTTCGTCCAGCCCATGTACATGCCCTCTACTAAGTCCTCCATGCCATGCTACATGTAGAAAAAGATGCAAATATGATGTTAGTTAGATTTTATGATAGCATGATTGGTTGATGTCACTACCTTATGTCCATGTTAATTGTATGAATGTATGATTATGTTCTGCTTATTTCCATGTTAATTGTATGAATGTATGATTATGTTATGCTCATTGCCATGTTAATTGTATGAGTGTATTATATGTCATAAAGAAGGAACATGATATGTCGTGTAAAGAAATATGATATGTTATAAAGAAGGAACATGATATGATATGAAAATAAATATGATATGTTATGAAGAAGGAAACATGATATGTTATAAAGAAGGAACATGAGATGTTATGAAAAGAAATATGATATGTTATGAAGAAGGAACATGATATGTTATGAAAAAAAATATGATATGTTATGATAAGGAACATGATATGCTATTTTACTTTTTGCATGGCTTGTACCGGACCCTAATAAGGTCCAAGGGATGGGCTCCTACGTGCCCCTGGGTCGATGGTCGTAGTACGGACCCAGTACGGGATGGGCTCCCAGATGCCCTAGACCGACGGTCATAAGTACGGGCTTAGGATGGGCTTCTATGTTATGTTGCCCCTAGGCCGACGGACATAGTACGGGCCTAGTACTCAAGTAGGTTCAGGATTAGCTACCTCGGGTCTATTAGGGATGCGTGCTATGATGATGATGTATGTGGTACAATGTCGGGCCCAATATGTTGAGATTATGTTTAAGTACCTATAAGATATATATTTTCAAAGAGCATCTTGCATATACCCTTATTTCATGTCTAGGTGATTATGATGTTTATATGGTTGTTATGCTTATATGTTTCTGAATGCTCATGTCATTTCTCTTATATGAATGTTATGTTTATATGAATGCTATGCTTATATGTTCTTGTATGTTTATATGAATGCTATGCTTATATGTTCTTGTATGTTTATATGAATGCTATGCTTTTATGTTCTTGTATGTTTATATGCATGCTATGCTCATATGTCCTTAAAAGATCATGTCACTAATCTATGTCTAATTCTCGATGTATGATTTTTGTGAGTAGGAAAGGATCTTACTAAGCCTATGTGCTTATAGTTTTATGTTCCCTTGTACTGCAGATAAGTGTAAAGAATGGCTAAACTAAAGGGAGTAGCAGGAGGGGCAAAGTGTGTGTGGTAGTGGCATGGTGGAGGAGATTTGTTTATGTTTCCCATACTTATGCATGTTTTCTTTTAAGTTGAATGTCATGAACTTGAACTAAGTACTTATGAAATGATGATGCATGCTTATATTTAAAAGAAAGAAAAAAAAGAAGTTTAAAGTCTTCCGCTGTAAGAAGTATATAGTCTTCCGCTGTAAATGCATGTATGTATGATCGCGTCGCGCTGCCCTTCTAACCCCTGGAAAGGGCGGGCGTGATAGATCTACACTCTACTTCATTGGTAGATTCATTTAGTTCTTTTATTTTGTACTTAATTTTGTAATAGGAGATTTCATTGTAACGAGGTGAGGTAGGATTGTGTTGGAACGTCGGTGGCCGGCTAGAGGGGGTGAATAGCCCTAAGTCGTCGTAGAATGGAATTCGATCATTTGTTTGTCTACACGTCAAGGTTAGCACAACGGAAATAAAACTAAACAACAATAAAGATAAACAAGATAAAAACAATGCTAACAAAGAGATATAATGTGGTTCACGACCCTAAGCCGCTAATCCATGGTCCGATTTGTCTCCGGTGAATCACTCCGAAACCAATCCAATATGGTCTCTCCCTTTAGCCAAAGCAAGGTGGAGGTAAACCTTCTTACAACACAAAAATACTCTTTCTTACAATGGATTTGAAATAAGAATAAGAGAAAGAGTTTAAAGCTTATGGGGTACTTGGATGATCAATTGGAGCATGAGCATTAGGTACCCCAAGTGTCCAAGGGCTCCTTCTTATAGAGAAGGTATTCTTCCCGTTAACACAGCGCCAGTCGACTGATGCCCCAATCAGTCGACTGCTACTGTAGCTATTGTCCAATAATGGCTTCATCCACATTGGTTTTCAACCAACGGCTCCCACATCAGTCGACTGATCATCCTATCGGTCGACTGATGGAGCTAACATTCGAGTCCCGTGAGCAAGCAGTCGACTTAAAACCATTCTGTGTTCGAAACCCTCGCGACCAATCGAATGCTGCCATCAGTAGTCGGCTAATGATTTCGGCAGTCGACTGCCAACCCTTGGCAGTCGACTACTTGCACAGAAACCAGACTCGAACACCAGTTGAGTCTAAGTCGACTTGGAGCAGTCGATGACCCATTCACAGCAGTCAACTGATGCCGGGTAAACCTCAAACTTCACATCCATTTGAGCGTCCGACGGTCGGGTAAAACCTCAACCCTCTCGGTCGAGCCTCCGACACTTAGCCATTTCGGGCAAGTTCACCTAATGAGCTACTTACATTTCACTCATTCTCTCATCTCACTTGAAGTCCCTCGTCGAAGCTCTCTTCGTTCGCGACCATGTCTCTCGGCAACACCAAGCGCACAGCTTCGCAATGCTCCTTCACGTCTCTTGCCCTCGAAGTCTGCTTCCTTGGCTTCGCTTCAAGTCATCTCGTCCGGCAGTCCCTCGGATACATCAAGCGCACGGTTTCACAATGCTCCTTCGCCGACTCAAGCACGAGGTTGTCAGTTGGTGATCTTGCCAATGCTATTCATCATATTTGCAAATTACTAAGTCCAGCATGACTTCAACACACATATTAAATCCACAATAATATCCTAACTTAAACCTTAGCCACACACATCAAAACCATAATCTAAACCATAACTTGGGTGGATTGTCCTAACAATCTCTCCCTTTTTGATGTCTCGCAATCCGTTTAAGTTAGGTAAAACAAATAACATAAAACTGTTAGTAATATGTGAGAGATGTCCAAAGGCAATCGCCTTATGTTAGAACCATTTATATGATAATCGAAAATTCACTATTTGAGTATACATGTTCTCATGTATTTGATTAGATCTTAAACTCATTTACTAAATGTCCACGATACGATTCATAGCATGAGAGAATTCGTGATTGGATCACAACTAATGAGTATCTCTATATGTGTAATTGTGATGTATCGAAATTATCCCTAGTCGATGAATTGATAGATTCGGACACCATCAAATCTGTCGAGAATAGCACGAGGTATACTCCTTGGTGTATCCAAGCAGTTGATTCTCACTGGCTGGAGACATTGTGATGTCCGGAGTTAATCGTGGATGCTAGTTATGGTAACTAGTTCATTGGAGTGACCAATCGTAAGACTTCATATGATTCTTTACATATATAGATATGTCAATGAAGTTCTTACTGCAGCTTAAGTGCGATGTTCCTTTGACTTGCGGTATTCAAGTCATCTTGGTCATGAAGACTTATGCTTTAACATCTTAAGCAAGCATCTCCAAGGAGATGTGGACCCGGGATGATTGGGTATAAGTCAAAGTGATCGAAGGTGTTTGAATAGCCTATAAAGGATTCACCACTCCTTGCGAGGAGATGTATACCCATGGCCTCTCGTCGGATTGTTACTAAAGTCTTTTGCCAAAGCATTACATGTTTAGAGTAAGGTACTCTTGGATACATGTGCAGTAACTAGAATCCGTAGGACGAGGAAATGATACTTGGGCTAGGTGTGACTTAGTCAACCTAGTGGGGACTGACACAATAGACCATGTCCTGAACCCAGTGGGTATAAGATGAGTGAAGGGAATGAGGCACGATTCATTGGAGTTGCTGAAGGGTTTCAGAAATAGTTCTGGATCAACCATTGATCTTTTCGGTTAATTGGGAATCATGATGTACTACTAAGTGCCACTCATGATTGTTCTATAATTAATGGTTAATTATAGACGACCAAAATAAATCGAGAACTTATTTGGTCACACGCACAACGAGTGTAATCTGAAGAATTTAAAACGAGCTTGAGAATGAGATTCTTAGACCGAGAAAATAAGGTTTGGTTGGACCAAATGCGGAGCGAGCATGAAATCATTTCAGGCGCAATGGAAGCATGGATGGGCCATGTCTTATGAAGACATGATGGATGAACCAAATTGGTTTGGTTCTAATCCAATGGTGGAGAATAAATTGTTGGGTATCGATACGGCCGACTAGAGGGGGGTGAATAGCCCTTTGACGTTGGATGCCGGATTTTGCTCGTCTACAAAAGATTAGCGCAACGGAAACTACAAGACAAGCAAATAAACAAAGAAAAACAAAAGCAATGCTAACAAAGAATGTAACGTGGTTCATGGCTACGCCGCTAATCCACAATCCCGATTCGTCCGAGGTGAATCACTCCTCCAAAGCCAATCACTATTGGTCTCTCCTTTGCACCAAGCTAGGTGGAGGTAACCTTTACAATCAAGATCACTCTTCTTACAATAAGAATGGAGTAAAAGCAAGTAAGAAGAGTTTAGAGCTTGTGGGGGACTTGGATGGTCGTTTGGAGTAAGAGCATTAGCCTCTCAAGGTTCCACTCCCTCTCTTTTTATAGAGAGGAAGATTTTCTTCCCGTTAGCCACCACCAGTCGACTGCTGCCCTTGGCAGTCGATTGTCGCCACTCCACCGGCCTCCGAACACGTCGGATCCCGACCGTTGTAGTCCAACGGAACACTTGGCAGTCGACTGATGGACCTCATAAGTCGACTGCTGCCTCCATAGTCGACTGTCGAGTCGGCTACGAGCGGTTATGTGGCCAAACCCTTTCGACCCGATCATTCGCCTTCATGATCGGTAGTCTTTCGATCGCCCACATATGGCGATCGGCGCGGCCTCAAAATAATCAGTCGAATACCAGTCGAACCACGTTCGACTCGGAGCAGTGGACTTCCATTCCATGGCAGTCGACTGGTGTCGGGAAATCCCATCCGACACTTAGCCAAATGGCCAAGTTTCACCTAAGAGCTACCCCTTCCCCGGTTACATTCGCTCACTCTCATCTCTTGGAGTCCCTCGCCTTCGAAGTTCTCTTCGTCGTGGCCACGTCCCTCGGCAGCATCAGGCGCACGACTCTGCAATGCTCCTTCACGTCTCTTGCCTCGAAGTCTACTTCCTCCGGCTTCACTCCAAGCTTCTCGTCCGGCGGTCCCTCGGATGCTCCAAGCGCACGGCTTCCGCAAAGCTATCCTTCACCGACTAAAGGCCCGAGTCATGTAATGTGAAACTCGCCACGGCTCCATGTGCGAATTACTAAGTCCTGCATGACTTCAACGCACATATTAAATCAACATAACAGACTAACTTAAACCCTTTGCCACACACATCAAAACCTAATCATGGCAAGAGATTGCCCTAACAATCTCCCCCTTTTTGATGTGTGGCAATCCGTTTAAGTTAGGTAAAAATATTTGATAAGAATTTCTAAGGTAAGAAAGCATGTAAACATAAACATGATATAGCAACATGCAACTCCCCCTTAATCCATGAAACTCCCCATACAAATTTCTCCCCTATCATATTTTAACAATTTCTCCCCCTATCACAATTTACTTAAACATAATTATTTCTCCCCCTTTGACACCATCAAAAAGATTAACACTAAGTTATAAACTCATGGCATCAAGTATAATAGAAGGAAAATACCAAAAATTGGATTAAAACCTGAATTCAGAAAATATTGGGCTGTTTTTCAGGTGAGCAATGATCATTGCTATCAATATGACAATGATCGCACAATGGATTCAAATTTACGATTTTTTAAGGCTTTAAATGCATTAAAAATTCTATAAAATTCGAAAAATCATGAAATTTGGGGAACATATTTTTTTTAAGTATATCTATCAATGAAAAATAGTTTTTCATGAAAAATCATTATATTTTCACGGATTTTGCCAAAAATCCAAAAGCTTTAAAAACCACTAGGTTTTTGATCATGTGAGTATCAAGTTTACCACCTAGTTTTGGTTCCAATTGTTTCAAAACATGAATACATAGATTTTAGATTAAGAAATTGTTTTGAAAACATATGAAATATCAAACCATGATCTTTGGGCAATATGTCTATCAATTAAACATAAGTCTTCCCCATGATTGGTCTATTATTGCTATTTTGATACTTTAAATGACCATCTAAATGCCATAGACATTAGTGGACATTTGTATCATCCTAACATCTCACTCATGCTAAGTTTTCAATCATGGTAGCCTATAGTGAGTGTGAGATGTATCCTAGAGGTATTTGTATATACTTAACCATTATATTCATGCAATTCTATCAAGGTTAGGTATCACCCTAACAATCCTCATGATCATAAAGACATATATGTGTGAATTTCACATTATGATCATGAAATACATGTATTCATCAATTTTTAATCATGCATTAGGTATTATATCATGATAATAAGCAAATATTATCTAAAGCATGATTTAAACCTATTTCTCATGATTATGTGCCAAATATCAATATCATAAATCATGATTGCAAATATACATAGCAATTACATTAATCATCATGATTTAACCATTATTATCTATTTATAGGTGTTAGTGCTTATAAGCTCCACATATCTCCACAATGGCATGATATTGTCCACTTTGGGTCTAAGCCCTCATGGTTTTATTTTTGGGCTTTACCCAAAAGGCCTCATACCAATGGAGATATCTTTTTTCTTATAAGCACATGATCTTTTCCATGTCTTACCAATGTGGGACTTTGATTGTATTCCCCATACTCCCAACAATCCCCCCCTCAAACGAAGGACCACATTGGGCCCCCCCTCAAGCCTATCCCTCCTCGAAGGATTTTCTCTGCTTGATGTCCGATCTTCAACCCACCAGGACTTCCTGTCAGTTGTTCGGTCCCCCCGACCCAACTAGACTTCCTTCCTGATGTCTGGTTCTCTTGATCCGGACGTGGGAGCTCAACTTCCTTCGTTCGAGGTTCATGGCTTGACATGGACCATGGCTCTGATACCAATTGTTAGTGCTTATAAGCTCCACATATCTCCACAATGGCATGATATTGTCCACTTTGGGTCTAAGCCCTCATGGTTTTATTTTTGGGCTTTACCCAAAAGGCCTCATACCAATGGAGATATCTTTTTTCTTATAAGCACATGATCTTTTCCATGTCTTACCAATGTGGGACTTTGATTGTATTCCCCATACTCCCAACAATAGGCACATTATCATCACCCAACACTATTTCAAAAATGTTGTCCCGCTATCCTAAGTCAACCAAAAATAAGATATAGGTGAATTTCATTTGGTTGACTATCCTAGGGTTTTCCTAACCCTTAAGGATGGATTTTGGAACCCAAAATAAGTTCTTTCCTATTGGGTTCACTAAATACTCCTTGGGGATCCATTTTCTAGCTATTACCTTCTTCTTATCTTGTCCCCTAGCAATTAGGCATTTATAGGCCTTTTCATTTTTCTTTTCTTTATAACCTAGGCCCTTTTTGTTGAAACTAGCTCTTTGACTCCCAATGATCATGTTCAAGGTGTTGGAGCCTATTGTGAATTTCTCTAGGGCTTTGGTTAAATAATCTACCTTTTCCCTTAAAGCCCTATTTTCATCTATGCATGCATCATTAACATCAAATGGCATATATTTATCATGTGAACATGCATCATCATCATCATCATTAAAACATGCTTTTTCTAATTTTTGCTCTAATTCTTTAATTTGGTCAAGCATGCTTTTGTTCTTTTTCTTGGCTCTAAATAAATCCTTAGTTAAGCTAGAAATCATAGAAACTATTTTACTAGGTGAAAGATTGGTTACCATAGTTTCCATGTCCTCTTCTTCTTCGGATAAGGAGGTAGAGGAGGCTCCCCCTTCACTTGAGCTCTCTCCACTTGTGCTTGATTCTTCATTTTCGGTGGAGGAGCAATCCAAGTCGTCAAATGCCATCAATGCTAGGTTGGTGACAAATGCATTTTCTTCCTCGGATGATGATGAAGATGAGGAGGAAGGGTCATCCCAAGTCTTTGCTTTGAATGCCTTGGCCTTTCCCTTTTCCTTTGCTTTCTTCTCCTCTTCCTTTTTCTTCTTGCTCCCCTTTTTCTTCTTCTTTTCTTCTTTCTTTTTCTTTTCTTCCTTGCTCTTGTTTAGGAGGGGACAATTGTCCCTTATGTGCCCCTCTCCTTGGCAATTGTAGCATATGACCTTCCCCCTAGGTCTTCTTTTCCTATCATGAGATTTATTAAATTGAAAACCTTTTAAAGCACGCCTTACCCTCCTTACCATATACGCTTCTTCCGTGCTATCCATGGAGGAGGAGGAAGATGCTTCATCATCAGAGGAGGAGGGGATCTCCATCTTCTTCTTCCCTTTATTTGCCAACAATGCTACTCCCCTTGAAGGTTGGATTCTAGGCTCTTCTTGTATACCTTCAAGCCTAGATTCATGTAATTCCATAGTGGAGAAAAATTCATCTAGAGTACTTACCTCTAGATTCTTTGAAATATAAAATGAGTCCATCATTGAACTCCACTTGGATGATTGGGGAAAAGCATCTATGGCTTTCATTATCATATCCCGGTTGGAGAGATTTTCACCTACACTTGTTAGCCCAATTAAAATCTCTTTAAACCTAGAATGCAATGAAGTTAGCTTTTCTCCCTTTTCTAATTTTATGTTGGATAATTGGGAGCAGAGGAGATCTCTCCTTGCAAGTTTAGCCTCCGAAGTGCCTTCATGAAGCTCTACTAGCTTCTCCCACATCTCCTTGGTACTTAGGCAATCTCCAATTCTATTTATTTCTTGTTGAGGAAGCACATTGTATAGATGGTGCTTGGCTTTTGAGTTTGCAAGGTGCTCCTCTCTTTGCCTCTTGGTCCACCTTGACTTCTCTATTGGCTTCCCCTCTTCATCCCTAGGCAAAACAAAACCGGATTCCATTGTAATCATAATATCAAAATCCATTTCAAAAAATACCTCCATTCGCTTCTTCCACCAAGCAAATTCTCCTTCAAACTTCGGTGGATGGATGTTGGAGCCGGCCATTTTGAAAGTTGCTTGTTGTGTCGGTTAGTCCTCGACAAGCTTTCCTTGGTTCTGATACCACTTGTTGGGTATCGATACGGCCGGCTAGAGGGGGGGTGAATAGCCCTTTGACGTTGGATGCCGGATTTTGCTCGTCTACAAAAGATTAGCGCAACGGAAACTACAAGACAAGCAAATAAACAAAGAAAAACAAAAGCAATGCTAACAAAGAATGTAATGTGGTTCACGGCTACGCCGCTAATCCACGATCCCAATTCGTCCGAGGTGAATCACTCCTCCAAAGCCAATCACTATTGGTCTCTCCTTTGCACCAAGCTAGGTGGAGGTAACCTTTACAATCAAGATCACTCTTCTTACAATAAGAATGGAGTAAAAGCAAGTAAGAAGAGTTTAGAGCTTGTGGGGGACTTGGATGGTCGTTTGGAGTAAGAGCATTAGCCTCTCAAGGCTCCACTCCCTCTCTTTTTATAGAGAGGAAGATTTTCTTCCCATTGGCCGCCACCAGTCGACTGCTGCCCTTGGCAGTCGACTGCCACCACTCCAACGGCCTCCGAACATGTCGGATCTCGACCGTTGTAGTCCAACGGAACACTTGACAGTCGACTGATGGACCTCATCACGATCACGCCTCCAGTCGAGCCGAGTCGCCTGGCCACGAGCGGTTCTATGGCTAAACCCTTTCGATCACCGATCACGCCTTCAGCCTCAGAGTCTTGGCATGATCGCTTACATATGGCGGTGATCACTGGCCTCAAAATAGCTCGATCGAATACCGGTGAACCACATTCGACTCGAGTATCATCGCCATTCCATGGCAGTCGACTGGTGTCGGGAAATCCCATCCGACACTTAGACAAATGGCCAAGTTTCACCTAAGAGCTACCCCTTCCCGGGTTACATTCGCTCACTCTCATCTCTCGGAGTCCCTCGCCTTCGAAGTTCTCTTTGTTTGCGGCCACGTCCCTCGGCAGCATCAGGCGCACGACTCTGCAATGCTCCTTCGCGTCTCTTGCCTCGAAGTCTACTTCCTCCGGCTTCACTCCAAGCTTCTCGTCCGGCGGTCCCTCGGATGCTCCAAGCGCACGGCTTCCGCAAAGCTATCCTTCACCGACTCAAGGCCCGAGTCATGAGATGTGAAACTCGCCACGGCTCCATGTGCGAATTACTAAGTCCTTCATGACTTCAACGCACATATCAAATCAACATAATAGACTAACTTAAACCCTTTGCCACACACATCAAAACCTAATCATGGCAAGAGATTGCCCTAACATAAACCAAAGGGGGTTTGGTTTGTTTTAAACGAATGAACCAAAGTTGGTTCGGTTCATTTTAGCTTAAAATAGACCTAATCGATTTGGTTTATTTTAACTTAAATTAATGGGGCGGGTTAATGGGTTTTGGTTATGAACCAATAATCATTAGGAGAATTTGTTCTCTATAAAATAGGCCTTAAGGGTTTTGTGAAAACCTAATCGCCCTAATCCAAGTTGCCACCCCCTCCCTTTTCTCCACTTGTGGTCTGAGCCCATACCCTAGCCGCCGACCACCCTTGTGCCACAGTCCAAGATCCTTGCTGGCATCCAAGCTTCATCCGGCGACCCTCCGGTGATCTTCCTTGGCTCCGGCGACAAGGTGAGCATCTAGCTTCCTTATTTGGCCAGCGCTAATCCTCCACCAAAGCTGTCCAGTTTTTTGGACAGCTTGTTTATTTCGTGTTGGAGTGTCGTTTGGATGACGTTTGGAGCTCCGACAGTGGCTACTTTGCCGGGGATTCGATCTCTGGTAATCCTCAGAGGTGGAGGATGAAGGATTCGTCAAACGGTTGGCGAATACCTCTCCAGAGAAGCGAGTTTTTGAGGACTCGTTTTGAATCCGAAATTTGATTCGGATTGTGATCTTCTCTCAATCACATCGTCTTCGACACGAGGCTAGTGACTCGTACGAAGACGAGGCTCATGATTTTGTGAAGTCATCCCGAAGATAATCGGTGTGGATACGGATAGAGGCGATTCTAGCGAGGATCGCTCCGGTTGATATCTTTCCCGCTACACGTGATACGTAAGGTATACGTAGAATAAATTTCCTTTTATTGTAAAATTTGAAACTACGATTATGTCTACACATGTTGTACTATTCATGCGTGTGGTGTGTGTATTATAATAAATTAGATTTATTATTTTTATTTCTTCCACTGTGCACATATTTGCGAAACATGTTCGAACACACACTCGCTACGGTGCCGGAAACCCAACAGTGGTATCAGAGCCGAGGTTGTGTTTCGACATAATCATAAAATTATTTTGTGATAGTCGTAATGCTATTTATGGAAATTTTCTACTTTTGAAAAGTTAGAAGTATTTATGAAAATTTTTAATTTTGAAAAGTCTAGAAGTATTTATGGAAATCTTCTACTTTTGGAAAGTTAGAAATATTTATGGAAATTGATATTTTCTATAAATAAAATATTTGATTAGATTTAGAAATTTTTTTCCTAATTTAATCATGATTTGATTTGGGAAATAAAATCTTAAAATATTTTATTTCCATAAGTAGTTTTGATGATTTAAAAAATTTGTTTCCTAAATTGACTTTCCTTAATCAACACTTTCCACAAATAAAATATGTGATTAGATTTGGAAATTTGTTTTCTAATTTAATCATGATTTGATTTGGAGAATCAAATCTCAAACATATTTTATTTCCATAAATAGTTATGACATATAAGCAAATTTTGTACATGTCATAATTGTATGCCATGTAATTGCATTAGATGCATATCATTATGCCATGTGTGTCGTGACATGTAGATGTATGCCATGCCATGTAGATAATAGTTATTTGCATGCAAAGAGGATGAGACATAAAAACCCTTACTCAATATTAAAGCCTACACCTTCCATTAATATGGTTAGAACCAGAGTTCCGTTTCTTGTTTGGGTTGTTGGACTCTCTCCAAGCCCGGCTCGAACCCGAACATGTTCAAACCATGAAATAGTTTAATACTAATATGGTAAGAGTTAGAGGTCAATCGTTAGCTTTGGTTGTTGGACTCTCTCCAAGCCGGGCTAATTGGTTGAATGCGCTCTAACCATATTGAAACTATTTCTCGATTAATGGGTTGGCTTTAACCTGGAGCATCGGCTTGTTGGACTCTCTCCAAGGTCGATGTGAAGGGAGGTGAAGTTGGGTGCTATGCATATGATACATACTTGTTAATGAGTTAACAACCCGATGTATGTGTGAACATTCAATAAGTTGATAGCACATTGTGATAGTTGCATATATGTGATATGCAATCGGTATATTTGATACCTACCATCGTAGTTATGAATGGCTTGTTGGACTCTCTCCAAGGTTGTTCATATCTATGTTGGATATCAGCCCATTCGGAGATGGACCTACGATCTTCCAAAGTGATTTTGGGGTTTTTGAAATTCGAAAAATGAACGGGATTTATAAATGTATGTTGATGCATTTTAAAAATCATTTTCTCATATATGCTCGTCTTGTATTTCTAGGTTAATCGATTGATCATGACATCTTTTAATTTGCATATTATTTTGGATTCAAACAAATTGACTGGGCCTAACTTCTTGGACTGACTTAGAAACTTGAGAATTGTTCTCAAGGCGGAAAAGATAGCGTATGTCCTTGAAGAGCCTCTTCCCAACCGTCCTAGGGACAATGCAACTCTAGACCAATTGTTGGCCTATCAGAAACAAGTGGCAGATTCTGAACTGGCGAGTTGCATCATGCTAGCTGCGATGGTACCTGAGCTGCAAAAGCAGCATGAGCATATGGATGCTAATACCATAGTCTTCCATCTTCATGAGTTGTTTGATGAGTAAGCGTGATCCAAAAGGTTTGAAGTCTCCAGGCTCCTCTTCACCTCTAAGATGCAAGAAGGTTCGTCTATAGTGTAGTTTGTGCTAAAGATGAATAGGTACATCGAGCGACTGGCCACCCTAGGGTTTGTGATGGATCATGAATTAAGTATTGACTTAATTCTGCATTGTTTGCCCAAGAGTTTCTCACAATTTGTGATGAACTACCGGATGAACAAATTAGAATCCACTATTCTTGAGCTCCTCAATATGCTGAAGACTATGGAGCCTTCTGTGAAGCATGAGGAGAAGGCGGTTCTGTTAGTTGATTCCTCAAAGAAAGGCTCTAAGAGGAAGGCAAAGGAACAGAAGAAAGGGAAGGACAAGAAGGCTAAGAAGGCAGAACCAGCACAAAAGGGCACTTGCCATCATTGTGGCAAGGAAGGCCACTGGCGAAGAAATTGCAAGATTTATCTTGAGTTCATGAAGAAGAATAAGGCATCAGATGCCCCATCTTCTTCAAATATCTTCGTTATTGATTGTCATTCTATTTCCTCAAACACTTGGGTATTGGATACTGGGTGTGGCTCACATATATGTAATGACATACATGGGCTAAGGAATAGAAGAAGACTAGTCAGAGGGGAGCCAAATTTGTGAGTTGGCAATGGAGCAAAGGTTGTTGCGGTCGCCATTGGAACTTATTTACTGAAGCTCCCTAGTGGACTAGTCTTAGAACTGGACAATTACTATTGTGTTCCTTCTCTAATAAAGAACATTGTTTCTATTTCCTTCTTAAATAGAAATGGTTACCATTTGACGTTTAGTAATAATTATTGTTATATAACTTTGAATGACGTACTTTATGGAACTGGAACTTTGAGCAATGGTATTTATACGTTGGACGTATCCAGTGACATTTTCAATATCAAAGCGAGCAACAAGCATGCACGAAAGGATAATCAATTAGACTCCTACATGTGGCATTGTCGTCATGGCCATGCAAGCAAGAAACGCATGTCCGAATTACACCGATGTGGAATTCTGGAATCGTTTGAATTGGATTCATACGATACATGCGAATCATGCTTAAAAGGCAAGATGACTAAGTTACCTTTTACAGGAAAAGGTGAACGAGTGGGAGAGTTGCTAGGTCTAATACATACTGATGTATGTGGACCTATGTCAACTCAAGCTTTAGGAGGCTATAGCTACTTTATTACATTCACCGATGATCACTCACGGTTTGGGTATGTGTTCTTGATGAAACACAAGTCTAAAGCCTTTGAAAGGTT
This sequence comes from Wurfbainia villosa, assembly GCA_025175895.1. NCBI lineage: Eukaryota > Viridiplantae > Streptophyta > Magnoliopsida > Zingiberales > Zingiberaceae > Wurfbainia > Wurfbainia villosa. Next base: position 51,341,253 of record CM045998.1, on the reverse strand, counting down.
CAAAGAATTCAGAAATGATGTAGAGAAACAACATGATAAGAGTATTAAAATACTTCGATCGGATCGAGGTGGTGAATACTTAAGTCAAGAGTTTCTAGATTATCTAAGAGACAATGGTATATTGTCTCTATGGGCTCCGCTATATACACCATAACATAATGGTGTATCTGAGAGGCATAATCGAACCTTGTTGGATATGGTTAGGTCAATGATGAATCATGCGAATCTTCCCAAGTCCTTTTGGGGCTATGCATTTCAGACAGCTGTTTACTTGTTAAACAGAATGCCAACCAAGGTAGTCTCCACTACTCCATATGAGATATAGAATAGTAAGAAATCTCATGTATCTTAATTGAAGATATGGGGTTGTCCTACTTATGTGAAGCGGACTGTATCAGACAAATTGGATGCTAAGTCTGATAAATGTCTATTTATTGGATATCCTAAGGAAATAAGGGGTTACCAATTCTATCATCCTGTGGAACAAAAGGTGTTTTTTTCAAGGCATGTTGTGTTTCTAGAGAAAGAGTTTCTCTTGCAAGAAAACAGTGGGAGTGTCGTCGAACTTGAGGAGGCTCGAGAGACTCAAATAGACATTGATGAGATACCTGGTGAAGCACAATAACCGATAACTCATAGTGATGAGCAATCGGCTGGACCTATTGAAACACCACATCTTTGTAGATCGGTAGAACACACAATATTCCTGAGAGATATGGATTTCTTGTATGTGAATCGAACGATGTGTTACTCATTGATGATGAGGAGCCTACCAGTTATGAAGAAGTTCTGACAAGTTCAGAAAGGGATAAGTGGCTTGAAGCCATGAAGTCGGAAATGGATTCTATGTATGAAAACCAAGTTTGGAACTTGGTTGACCCACCTGAAGGCATAAAGCCTATAGGGTGCAAGTGGGTTTTCAAGAAGAAAATCGACATGGATGGTAATGAGATTACCTATAAGGCTAGATTGGTGGCGAAAGGATATCGTTAAAAACAAGGTGTAGATTATGATGAAACCTATTCGCCTGTTGCTATGCTTAAATCCATTCGGATGCTCCTGACCATAGTGGCTCATTATGATTATGAGATATGGCAGATGAATGTGAAAACAGTTTCCCTTAATGGAAACCTGCTCAAGGATGTGTATATGATATAGTCTGAGGGTTTCACATCGGTTGATAAAACCATGGTATGTAAATTGCGACGGTCCATATATGGATTGAAGCAAGCATTCAGGAGCTGGAATATCCGTTTTGATGAGACAATCAAAAGGTTTGATTTCTCACAAAATCCAAACGAACCTTGTGTGTACAAGAAGATTAGTGGGAGTGCAGTCGTGTTCTTAGTATTGTATGTCGATGACATATTACTCATAGGAAATGATGTTTCAGTCTTACAGTCAGTTAAGATTTGGTTTTCCAAGACATTCTCTATGAAAGACCTGGGAGAAGCAACCTACATCTTCGGGATTAAGATCTATAGAGATAGATCTAAACGGTTGCTTGGTCTTTCGCAGTCTACATGTATAGACCGAGTGCTAAAGAGATTTAGCATGTCGGAATCCAAGAAAGGTTTCCTATCCATCAGGCATGGGATACACCTTTCAAAGTCTGTGTCCGCACATAGAAGACGAGAGGATTAGCATGAGTAAGATTCCCTATGCATCCGCAATAGGATCTATCATGTATGCTATGTTATGTACGAGGCCCGATGTATCGTATGCTCTGAGTGTCACGAGCAAATACCAGTCTGATATAGGAATGGATCATTGGGTGACTATTAAGACGATCCTCAAGTACTTAAGAAGAACTAAGGATACGTTCCTAATATATGGAGAAGGGTACATGGTGATACGTGGGTATACGGATGCCAACTCCAGACAGACAAGGATGATTCCATGTCTCAGTCTGGGTATGTATTCACCTAGAATGGAGGCGTAAAAAGTTGGAAAGGTTCCAAGCTTGACACTATAGCGAATTCTGCCACTAAGGCAGAATACATTGCAACTTTGGAAGCAGCAAAGGAAGCGATTTGGATCAAGAAGTTCATCTCTGAACTTGATGTGGTCTCATCAATGATCCAAACATGTGCTTCTCCGCTATCATCTAATCAGAGAGATCATTAGTAGGAAGGAAATACAAATCGAGAAAATCCCCACTGAAAGGAACTTAGCGGATCCTTTGACTAAGGCATTACCTCAAAGTAAGTTTGAGGGTCATGTTAGAGCCTATGGTATTGGATACCGTAGCGATTGGCATTAGGCCAAGTGGGAGTTTGTTAGAAATATGTGAGAGATGTCCTAAGGCAATCACCTTATGTTAGAACCATTTATATGATAAATGAAGATTCACTATTTGAGTATACATGTTCTCATGTATTTGATTAGATCTTAAACTCATTTACTGAATGTCCACGATATGATTCACAGCATGAGAGAATTTGTGATTGGATCACAACTAGTGAGTATCTCTACATGTGTAATTGTGATGTATCGAAATTATCCCTAGTTGATGAATTGATGGATTCGGACACCATCAAATCTGTCGAGACTAGCACGAGGTATACTCCTTGGTGTATCCAAGCAGCTGATTCTCACGGCTGGAGATATTGTGATGTCTGGAGTTAATCGTGGATGCTAGTTATGGTAACTAATTCATTGGAGTGATCAGCCGTAAGACTTCATATGGTTCTCTACATATATAGATATGTCAATGAAGTTCTTACTGCAACTTAAGTGCGATGTTCCTTTGACTTGCAGTATTCAAGTCATCTTGGTCATGAAGACTTATGCTTTGACATCTTAAGCAAGCATCTCCAAGGATATGTGGACCCGGGATGATTGGGTATAAGTCGAAGTGATCGAAGGTGTTTGAATAGCCTATAAAGGATTCACTACTCCTTGCGAGGAGATGTATACCCATGGCCTCTCGTCGGATTGTTACTAAAGTCTTTGGCCAAAGCATTACATGTTTAGAGTAAGGTACTCTTGGATACATGTGTAGTAACTAGAATCCGTAGGACGAGGAAATGATACTTGGGCTAGGTGTGATGTAGTCAACCTAGTGGGGACTGACACAATAGACCATGTCCTGAACCCAGTGGGTATATAATGAGTGAAGGGAATGGGGCACGATTCATTGGAGCTGCTGAAGGGTTTCAGAAATAGTTCTGGATCAACCGTTGATCTTTTCGGTTAATTGGGGATCATGATGTACTACTAGGTGCCACTCATGATCGTTCTATAATTAATGGTTAATTATAGACGGCCAACATAAATCGAGAACCTATTTGGTCACACGCACAACGAGTGTAATCCGAAGGATTTAAAACGAGCTTGAGAATGAGATTCTTAGACCGAGAGAAACTATGTTTGGTTGGACCAAACGAGGAACGAGCATTAAATCGTTTCAGGCGCAATGGAAGGGTGGATGGGTCGTGTCTTATGAAGACATGATGGATGGACCAAATTGGTTTGGTTGTAATCCAATGGTGGAGAATAAACCAAAGGGGGTTTGGTTTATTTTAAACGAATGAACCAAAGTTGGTTCGGTTCGTTTTAACTTAAAATATACCAAATTGGTTTGGTTTATTTTAACTTAAATTAATGGAGCGGGTTAATGGGTTTTGGTTATGAACCAATAACCTTTAGGAGAATTTGTTCTCTATAAAATAGTGCTTAAGGGTTTTGTGAAAACCTAATCGCCCTATCCAAGTTGTCGCCCCCTCCCTTTTCTCCTCTTGTGGTCGGCGCCCATACCCTAGCCGCCGCCCACCCTTGTGCCGCCATCCAAGATCCTTGCCGGTGGTCCAAGCTTCAGCCAGCGATCCTCTGGTGACCCTCCGGTGATCTTCCTTTGTTTCCGGCGACAAGGTGAGCATCTAGCTTCCTTATTTGGCCGGCGCTAATCCTCCACCAAAGCTGTCCAGTTTTCTGGATAGCTTGTTTATTTCGTGTCGAAGCATCGTTTGGACGACGTTTGGAGCATTGACAGCGGCTACTTTGTCGGGGATTCGATCTCCGATAATCCTCAGAGGTGGAGGATGAAGGATTCATCAAACGGTTGGCGAATACCTCTCTGGAGAAGCGAGTTTTTGAGGACTCGTTTTGAATCCCAATTTTGATTCGGATTGTGATCTTCTCTCGATCACATTGTCTTCGACACGAGGCTAGTGGCTCGTACGAAGACAAGGCTCGTGACTTTGTGAAGTCATCCCGAAGATACTCGGCATGGATACGGATAGAGGCGATTCTAGCGAGGATCGCTCCTGTTGATGTCTTTCCCGCTACATGTGATACGTAAGGTATACGTAGAATAAATTTCCTTTTATTGCAAAATTTGAAACTACGATTATGTCTACACATGTTGTACTATGCATGCGTGTGGTGTGTGTTGTAATAAATTAGATTTATTATTTTTATTTCTTCCGCTGTGCACATGTTTGCGAAACATGTTCGAACACACACTCGTCGCGGTGCCAGAAACCCAATAAAAACATAAGGCAAGAAAGCATGTAAGTAAAAATATGAGTATCAAACTCCCCCTTAAACATGCAACTCCCCCTTAACCCATGATAATCTCCTCCCTAGCATGATTAAACTTAAACATCCATATTTCTCCCCCTTTGACACCATTAAAAATATTAACATAATGTCATAATCCAAGGCATCAAAGTCTAAGGATCAAAAAGCCATCAAAATAGCCTAAAAACACTGAAATCAGGTTATGAACAGTGCCAATGATCTGAATCGGACATCACTTACTGCACGTTAATTCAAAGAATTTTGATTTTCGGACCGAAATTCAAAAATACACTAGAAATTCTAGAAAATTCGAAAAATTATAAAATTTTGAAAACACATTTCTTTTAAAGTTCTTTATTAGTGAAAAATGAGTTTTCATGAAAATTACTTATATTTTCAATGATTTGCCAAAAATCCAAAAGTTTCAAAAACAACTAATTATGATCAAGTTTGTATCAATTTTAACACCTAGTTTTGCTTTAGATTGTTTCAAAACATGAAAATACAGATTTTAAAGTAAGGAATGGTTTTGAAAGCATATGAAATATCCAACCATGATCTTTGAGCAATATGTCTATGAATTAAACATAAGTCTTCCCCATGATTGGTCTATTATTACTACTTTGATACTTTAAATGACCATCCAAATATCATAGGTATTAGTGAACCATTAGTATCATCCTAACATCTCACCCATGCTAAGTTTTCAATCAAGGTTATCCTTATGGTGAGTGTGAGATGTTCCTAAAAGTATTTATATACTTAACCTTCAAATTCATGCAATTCTACACAAGGTTAAGTATCACTCTAACATACCATATGATCATAAAGACATATATGCATTGATTTTACATTATGATCATGAAACAAGTGTATCAATCAATTTGTAATCATGCATTAGGTATAAAATCATGATAATAAGTCAAGTATCACCCAAAACATGATTTAAGCTATTTATGGGTGCATTATCATCACCCAACACTATTTAAAAAAAATAAGTCCCGATCATTCTAAGTCATAAGCATATATCATTATTCAAATCAAGTATATGATTCTAACATTATAATCACTTCATCCATCATGCTTATAACTTAAAGTTCACTACCCACATCATCTTAAGTCAACCATATAATATGATATAAGTGAAGTCCACTTATGGTTGACTATCCTAGGGTTTTCCTAACCCTTAAGGATGGAGTTAGGAACCCAATATAGATTCTTTCTAATAGGGTTCACTAAGTATTCCTTTGGAATCCATTTCCTAGCTATCATTGTTGTTTTAGATTGACCCCTAGCAATTAAACAATGTATGCTTTCTTATTCTTGGATCCCTTGTAACCTAACCCCTTCTTGTTAAAGCTAGCCCTTTGGCTCCCTATGATCATGTTCAATGTGTTGGAGCCAATGGTAAATTTCTCTAGGGCCTTAGTTAAATGATCTACCTTTTCCCTTAAGGCCTTGTTTTCATCCATACATGCATCACTAACATTTAGAGGCATATAATCATTATGTGAGAATGTATTATTATTAACATTTAAGCATGCTTTTTCTAGTTTTTCTTCTAGGGCTTTAATTTGATCAAGCATACTCTTATTTTTCTTTTTAGCCCTAAACAAATCCCTAGTTAAGCTAGAAATCATGGCAACTACTTCTTGAGTGGGAAGGCGTTCTACCATAGTTACCATGTCTTCTTCTTCGGATTATGAGGATGATGATGAGTCTCCCCCTTCACTTGAGCTCTTCTCACTTGAGCTTGTTTCTTCATTTTCGGAGGAAGTGGTGTCCACATCTTCTATTGCCATTAGAGCTAGATTTGTGACAAAGGCATTTTCTTCCTCCGATGATGATGATGAAGGATCATCCCATGTCCTTGCTTTGAGTGCTTTGGCCTTCTTCTCCTTTTCTTTTTCCTTGGACTTCTTCTCTTCTTCCTTTTTCTTTCTCCCCTTCTTCTTTTCTTATTCTTTGTTTCTTGCTCTTGTTCTAGAGGGGAAAATCATCCCTCATGTGTCCCTCTTGTTGTCAATTATAGCAAATGAACTTCCTCTTGTGCCTTCTCCTATCATAAGATTTGTTAAATTTTAAATTTCTTAAAGCATGCCTTACCTTCCTTACCATATAAGAATCTTCATTGCTATTCATGGAGGATGAGAATGATGCTTCATCAGAGGAGGAAGATGGTGTCTCCTTCTTCTTCTTCATCCCCTTTTCGGCTATCAAGGCTACTCCTCTTGATGGTTGAATTCTTAGCTCTTCTACTACTCCTTCAAGCCTTGTTTCGTGGAGCTCCATAGTTGAGAAGAACTCCTCTAAGGTGCTAACTTCTAGGTTCTTTGAGATGTAGAAGGAGTCTACCATTGAGCTCCATTTCGATGACCGGGGAAAGACATCGATTGCTTTCATAATCATATCCCGGTTCGAAAGTTTTTCTCCTAAACTTGTTAATCCATTTAAAATTTCTTTAAAATGAGAGTGTAAATTGGTTACCTTCTCTCCCTTTTCAAATTTGATATTAGTTAGTTGGGAGCGGAGGAGGTCTCTTCTTGCAAGCTTGGCCTCCGAGGTGCCTCCATGAAGCTCTATCAATCTCTCCCACATCTCCTTGGCACTTGCACACTCTCCAATCTGGTTGATCTCTTGTTGGGGGAGCATGTTAAAGAGGTGGTGCTTAGCCTTTGAATTTTCAAGGTGCTCCTCTCTTTGCTTCTTAGTCCACCTTGACTTCTCTAGTACTCTCCCCTCTTCATCCCTAGGCATCTCGAAACCATTTTCCATTATCAACATAATATCGAAGTCGGTTTCAAAAAATACCTCCATTCTATTCTTCCACCAAGAGAATTCACCTTTAAATTTTGGTGGGTGAATGTTGGAGCCGACCATCATAGTTGTTGTGCTTGTTGTGGCGGTGAGTCTGGTGACAAGCAACTTGGCTCTGATACCACTTGTTGGAACATTAGTGGCCAGCTAGAGGGGGGTGAATAGGCCTAAGTCGTCGTAGAATGGAATTCGATCATTCATTTGTCTGCACGTCAGGGTTAGCACAATGGAAATAAAACTAAACAACAATAAAGATAAACAAGATAAAAACAATGCTAATAAAGAGATATAACGTGGTTCATGGCCCTATGTTGCTAATCCACGGTCCGATTCGTCTTCGGTGAATCACTCCGAAACCAATCCAATATGCTCTCTCCCTTTAGCCAAAGCAAGGTGGAGGTAAACCTTCTTACAACACAAAAACACTCTTACTTACAATGAATTTGAAATAAGAACAAAAGAAAGAGTTTAAAGCTTATGGGGTACTTGGATGATCAATTGGAACATGAGCATTAGGTACCTCAATTGTCCAAGGGCTCCTTCTTATAAAGAAGAGCCCATTCTTCCCGTTAACGGTGATCGTGATGCCCGATCATTCTCATTGCCGCCCGATCGATCATTCTTTGTTGTAGTTGTTGCCCAATAACATCTTCATCCACGTTGGTTTCCAACCAATGGCTCCCATATCAGTCGATTGATCTTCCCATCAGTCGACTGATGGAGCTAAGAGTCGAGTCCCGCGAGTGAGCAGTCGACTCAAAATCATTCTGTGCCCGAAACCCTTGTGACCAATCGACTGCTGCCATCAGCAATCGACTGATGGTTTCGACAATCGATTGCCAACCCTTGGTAGTCGACTGCTGGCACAGAAACCAGACTCGAACACTAGTCGAGTCTAAGTCGACTTGGAGCAGTCGACTGCCCATTCACAGCAGTCGACTGATGCCGGGTAAACCTCAAACTTCACATCCGTTTGAGTGTCCGACGGTCGGGTAAAACCTCAACCCTCTCGGTCGAGCCTCCGACACTTATCCATTTCGAGCAAGTTCAAATAATGAGCTACTTACATTTCACTCATTCTTTCATCTCACTTGAAGTCCCTCACCGAAGCTCTCTTCGTTCGCGGCCACGTCCCTCGGCAACACCAAGCACACAACTTCGCAATGCTCCTTCGCGTCTCTTGCCCTCGAAATCTTCTTCCTTGGCTTCGCTTCAAGTCATCTCGTCCGATGGCCCCTTGGATGCATCAAGCGCACGACTTTGCAATGCTCCTTCGCCGACTCAAGCACGAGGTTGTGAGTTGGTGATCTTACCAATGTTATTCATCATATGTGCGAATTATTAAGTCCTGCATGACTTCAACACACATACTAAATCCACAATAATATCCTAACTTAAACCTTTGCCACACACATCAAAACCATAATCCAAACCATAACTTGGGTCGATTGTCCTAACAGTTTGTTGCCTCAACCTCGAGCTTTTTCTTTCTTCTTGTAATCGTTGTCTCCTACCTCCAACGAGGAGGAAACTCTATAGTGGATTTCCCCTTCGTACGCAGTCAAGGATCGCGGGGCCTTGGAGTAGCAACCTTTTGATTACGAACCAAGTAAAAATAAAGTGTCTATTTATTTTCTATTGTTTTACATTCCGCTGCATTACTTTGTTTTTAATCGAACGAAAATAAGTTTTTACGCTCACTATTCACCCCCCTCTAGCGCACTTTCGATCCAACAATTGGTATCAGAGCGGGGGCGCTAAGATTTGGTGAAACCATCAATCTAGCATTATTTTTGGTTTTCTTTTCACATTTATTTTATTTTTTTCCTTTCATATTGTCTTTCATTTTGTTAAATTTTCTTTACTATTTTTCCCACACTACTAATCCAAGGCAAAGTCTTGGAACCTTTTTCATGTCTTTTTGTTTTTGTACGAGATTTGGTTTAGATGGCCCATCTTGAAGGGTTTAGCACCGCTCGACCTCCATTTTACAACGGAGATGACTTCCATTACTAGAAGGGTCGGATGGAGTGCTACTTAAAAATCGAAGTAGAGATGTGGATCATGATTCAAATCAGATTCTCGCTACCTACCAACAAAGACAACAAGTTTCTAGATTACGACAGGTGGACCAACACCATGAAGTGTCAAGTGGAGGCAAATGCAAAGGCAACACAAATCCTACAGCGCGGTCTTTCCAAGGAGGAGCTCAACCAGGTCAGACCATTTATAAGCGCGAAGGACTTATGGAACAAGCTCATCGAGCTACACGAAGGAATGACCGACACAAAGGTATGTAAGCGTGATTTATTATTAAATAAATTATTTAATTTGAAAATGTAGGAACATGAGACCGCCACTCAATTACACGTAAGGATCCAGGAGATCATGAATGGACTCCACTCGATCGAACAAAAGGTGGAGAATCGGGACATAATAAGGTACGCATTAAACGCATTTCCTAGGACCACTTTATGGGCATCCATGATTGATGCCTACAAGGTATCTAGAGATTTATCTAAGATTAGGTTAAAAAAACTTTTTCAGAATTTGAATTACACAAACATTCTAACGCGGTCTCGATTGAGAAAGGAATTGCCTTGGTTGCAGGTAGGAGGAAGAAGGTGAAGAGCAAAGCATCTCCCGAAGAAGAAGAGGAGGAGTATGAATCGGAGGTGAACGACGAGATGGAGGTCGAACTAGTGAATCTAGTTTGGAAGATGATCAAGAGTCGAAAATGCCCGATCAAGCAACCCAAGCAAAATTCCAACTATCGATTGCCCAAGAATAAAGAACAAACCATCTCAATTCAAGAAGAAGGCGCTCAACGCAACATGGGAGGAGTCTTCATCGGAGGAAGACTAGCTCAACAATCTCACATTCATGGCCAAGCTGATCGAGCCTGAAGATGAGTCCGAACCCGAAGCAAGAGACGAGTTCGAGACCAAGTCCAACTCCGAATCCGAAGATGAACTTCAATTCAAGATAAGCCACGGATCCGTATCTGGTTCAAGAGACTCGATCAAGATAAGTCGGTCTTTAATTGATACGCTTTACAATGTAATTAAATATTTAACTAAAAAGTTAGCTATGTTGGAGTCCAAGGTCGAGACCTTAGTTGAGGAGGTTAAACTCCTTAAACATGAGGTCTCCCTAACCGAGTTCAAGAGGAGAATTCAACTCGAGTTGAAAACTCGAAGAAGAGAACTCTCTCTTGAAAGGACAAGTCCAAGATCTTAGGCAAACATTGGAAATGTTTACTTTGGGATCCATGGGGCTTGACCTACTACTTGGATCATAAAGGGCCGTGTACAATAAGGTCGGACTAGGATTTAGATCAACCACGACCAATAAATTATATATGTCAATCGTGAATCGAAATAGACAAATAGTCCAAGCATGGGTCTCTAAGACTGCTTTAATCTCACAATTAGGATCCAATAAGTACTGGACTTCCAAAAACCAAATCCACTACATGGAAAGACCGAATCGATTCAATGTTCCAGGGAGAGCTAATACTAAACTTGTTTGTTTTATTTCTTGAATTAGACTTGCATGCTTAGTTAAGTTTTTTTTTTAATTTTTAGAACGACTAGATAGGGTTAATAACCAATCAATCTTGACAACATAGTATTAGGACGCGGCGAGATGATAGTACATTAGGAAAATGAAGTCCTGTGTGCCAAGTTAGATAAGGTGTATCTAGCTTGGTGCACTCGACTAAGTTGAACTAACTAAAGCTATCTCATCGTATCCTTAACTAGTTAGACAAGGAAGTAATCATAAGTGACTCAAGTAATCAATTTCTTGAATTTGGCTTTGTCTAAGAAAGTGGTCATTATTCCGATCGAAGAAGACCTCTGTGCCTCGCCACGACCTAGAAGCAAATTTCTCGAAAAGTTTACTTAACGAGCTAAGGGTTAAATCCGAATCTAACCCAAGGTTTATTAGTTTCAAAACACTAAATTTAATCAAGTAAAATTGAAGTCATCTCAAAAACATATAAGGTTAACTTGTTTGATCATGTAAAAAGGGTGAGATGACTACTAGGCTAAAATGTTCAACCAACTCTTAACATTCCAATGCCCGATCCAACTACTATATGTGTAGGATCAATGGATGTTGGACAGTGGGTGCTCCCGATACATGACCGGAGATCGAATAAAATTTTCGAAGCTTAGATTAAAAAGTCAAGGATCGATAGCCTTCGAAAACAATGGGAAGCTCAAAATCATCGGTTCAGGTGATATTGAGTTGAACTCTAACTTTATAATTTGTAATGTACTTTTAGTTGAGAATTTCGATTTTAATTTACTTAGCGTAAGCCAATTATGTGATAACAACTATAAGATTACCTTCTTACAAAATGAATGTATAATTAAAACTAATGATACCTCAAAAACAATACTTAAAAGAACTAGGAATAGCAACATTTACACAATCAACCTACCTAACTCCTCAACCAAGTGTCTTATGACACAGCAAGAGGAATCCTGGTTGTGGCATCGACGACTCGGCCACTCTCATCCAAGACTTATACATAAAATGAGTCAGAGTGATTTAGCCAGAGGTATACCCAACCTTAATAACTTGGAAAATAAAATTTGTAATGTGTGTCAACTGTAGGGTCGATGATGTGATTGTGTTGGCCGGCTAGAGGGGGGTGAATAGACCTCTTTCATTCGATGACGTAATTTGCTTGTCTACAAAATCGTTAGCGCAAGCGGAATACTAATAAACAAGCAAACAAAACAACAAACACAAAGATAAACAATGCTAACACAATATGTAACATGGTTCATGGCTACGCCGCTAATCCACGGTCCCGATTCATCCAAGGTGAATCACTCCTTTGCTAAATCGACTAGATCTCTCTTTTGCACAAAGCTAGGTGGAGGTAACCTCTTTTACACAAGGATCACTCTTCTACAATAGAATGAAGATTAGCACAAGTAGAAGAGTGGAAAATGTTTAGGGCACTTTGGGAGCTGTTAGGAGTTCAAACATTAGGCCCCCAAAGCCCCACACCCATCCTCTTTATAGAGGAAGAGAGTTTCTTCCCAATGACAAAGGACCAGTTGACTGATGCCCCATATCAGTCGACTGATTCTGTAGCCATTGCCCAATAACGGCTGCTTTCCATGTTGGATTTCATCAAACGACACCGTCATCAATCGACTGATATTGCCATCAGTCGACTGATGCTCGATCAATCGAGTGCTCGTGAGCTCGACTCCATTCTGTGGCCGAAACACTTGCGACCAGTCGACTGATGCCTTCATCAGTCGACTGCCAATCCATGGCAGTCGACTATTGGCCCTTGAACCAGACTCGAACACTAGTCGAGTCACAATTGACTTAGAGTAGTCGACTACCATTACATGGCAGTCGACTGGTGTTGGGAAATCCCATCCGACACTTAGCTAAATGACCAAGTTTCACCTAAGAGCACTACCCCTTCCCGGGTTACATTCGCTCACTCTCATCCCTCGGAGTCCCTCGCCTTTGAAGTTATCTTCGTCCAACCACGTCCCTCGAATGCGCCAAGCACACGACTCTGCAGTGCCATCCTTCGTGTCTCGCCCTGAAGTCTACTTCCTCCGGCTTCACTCCAAGCTCCTCGTCCGGCGGTCCCTCGGATGCTCTAAGCGCACTGCTTCCGCAAAGCCATCCTTCACCGACTCAAGGTCCGAGTCAGGAGATGTGAAACTCGCCAAGGCTCCATGTACGAATTACTAAGTCCTGTAAGACTCCAATGCACATATCAAATCCACACATCCTAACTTAAACCCTTTGCCACACACATCAAAACCATATCATGGGTTGATTGCACTAACAATCTCCCCCTTTTTGATGTGTGACAATCCGTTTAAGTTAGGTAAAACATTTGATAAAATATTAAGGAAAGAAAGCATGTAAATAACATGATTATCAAGTCTCCCCCTTAATACATGAAACTCCCCCTAAATACAATTCTCCCTTACTTAAACATATACATTTCTCCCCCTTTGATGGTGTCATAGGGGGAGAAATGTATATGTTTAAGTAAGGGGGAATTGTATTTAGGGAGAGTTTCATGTATCAAGGGGGAGAGTTGCTAATCATATTATTTACATGCTTTCTTTCCATAATATTTTATCAAATGTTTTACCTAACTTAAACCCTTTTCCACACACATCAAAACCATATCATGGGTTGATTGCACTAACAATCTCCCCCTTTTTGATGTGTGGCAATCCATTTAAGTTAGGTAAAAAATTTGATAAAATATTAAGGAAAGAAAGCATGTAAATAACATGATTAGCAACTCTCTCCCTTAATACATGAAACTCCCCCTAAATACAATTCCCCCTTACTTAAACATATACATTTCTCCCCCTTTGACACCATCAAAAATATTAAACAAAGTTTATACAAGTATGACATCAAGTTTAGAGAAAAACGAAAACCAAAACATGGCTTAAAATTGGATAAAAGAAATTACTGGGCATGTTATCAGGCTACCAGTCGACTAGTTCAGACTACCAGTCGACTGGCACATGCATTTCGGGTTTTTCAGGTTTTTAGAGTGGATTTCAGAAATGCATTAAAAATTCTACAAAATTCAAAAAATCATGAAATTTGGGGAACATATTTCTTGTAAGTATATTTATCAAAGAAAAATAGTTTTTCATGAAAAATCATTATATTTTCAAAGATTTGTCAAAAATCTAAAGGCTTTAAAAACAACTAGGTTTTTGATCAAGTTAGTATCAAGTTTAACACCTAGTTTTGCTTTAAATTGTTTCAAAACATGAACACACAGATTTTAAAGTAAGAAATTGTTTTGAAAACATATGAAATATCCAACCATGATCTTTGGGCAATATGTCTATGAATTAAACATAAGCCTTCCCCATGATTGATCTATTATTGCTATTTTGATACCTTAAATGACCATCTAAATGCCATAGGCATTAGTGGACATTTGTATCATCCTAACATCTCACCCATGCTAAGTTTTCAATCATGGTAGCCTATGGTGAGTGTGAGATGTATCCTAAAGGTATCTGTATATATTTAACCATTAATTCATGCAATTCTACACAAGGTTAAGTATCATCCTAACATACCACATGATCATAAAGACATATATGTATGAATTCCATATTATGATCATGAAACAAGTGTATTCATCAAATTGTGATCATGCATTAGGTATTACATCATGATAATAAGGCAAATATCACCTAAAGCATGATTTATCTATTTATAGGTGCATTATCATCACCTAACACTATTTCAAAAATATTGTCCCGCCATCCTAAGTCAACCAAAAATATGATATAGGTGAAATCCTTATGGTTGACTATCCTAGGGTTTTCCTAACACTTTAGGATGGATTATGGAACCCAAAATAAATTCTTTCCTATGGGGTTCACTAAAAATTCCTTAGGAATCCATTTTCTAGCTATTACCTTCTTTTTGTCTTGACCCCTAGCAATTAAACATTTATAGGCCTTTTTATTTTTATTTTTTTATATCCTAGGCCTTTCTTGTTGAAACTTGCCCTTTGGCTCCCTATAATCATGTTAAGAGTGTTTGAGCCAATAGTGAACTTTTCTAGGGCCTTGGTTAAATGATCTACCTTTTCCCTTAGAGCCCTATTTTCCTCTATGCATGCATCATTAACATCAAATGGCATATAAAGATCATGTGAGCATGCATCATCATGACTAGAAGAAATATTTTCATTAATATTTAAGCATGCTTTTTCTAGCTTATTTTCTAAATCCTTAATTTTATCTAGCATGATCTTATTTTTCTTTTTGGCCCTAAATAGATCTTTAGTAAGACTAGAAATCATGGAAACTATTTTACATGGTGAGAGGTTCGTTACCATAGTCTCCATGTCCTCTTCCTCCGATTCCGATGATGGTGAAGAAGCTCCCCCTTCACTAGAGCTCTCCTCACTTGTGCTTGATTCTTCATTTTCTGTAGAGGAGTCTAGATTGTCAAATGCCATTAATGCCAAATTTGTGACAAAGGCATTTTCTTCCTCGGATGATGATGATGATGAGGAAGAAGGGTCTTCCCAAGTCCTTGCTTTTAGTGCCTTTGCCTTTCCCTTTTCTTTGGCTATCTTCTCTTCTTCCTTCTTCTTGCTCCCCTTTTTCTTCTTCTTTTCTTCCTTCTTTCTCTTCTCCTCCTTGCTATTGTTCAAGAGGGGACAATTGTCCCTTATGTGTCCCTCTCCTTGGCAATTATAACACATCACCTTCCCCCTTGGTCTTCTACTCCTATCATTAGATTTATTAAATTTAAAACCTTTTAATGCACGCCTTACCCTCCTTACCATATAAGCTTCTTCCGTGCTATCCATGGAGGAGGAGAAGGAAGCTTCATAGGAGGAGGAGGGAATCTCCATCTTCTTTTTCCCTTTGTTGGCCATCAAAGCTACTCCTCTTGAAGGTTGAATTCTAGGCTCTTCTACTATTCCTTCAAGCCTTGTTTTGTTGAGCTCCATGGTTGAGAAAAATTCCTCCAAGGTGCTAACTTTCAAGTTCTTCGAGATGTAGAATGAGTCCACCATAGAGCTCCATCTTGAGGACCGGGGAAAGGCATCTATAGCCTTCATGAGCATGTCCCTATTTGAAAGCTTCTCTCATACACTAGATAAACCGGTTATTATCTCTTTAAATCTAGAGTGTAGTGAGGTTACCTTTTCTCCCTTTTCTAATTTGATGTTTGATAGTTGGGAGCGGAGGAGGTCTCTCCTTGCAAGCTTGGCCTCTGAGGTACCTTCATGAAGCTCTACTAGCTTCTCCCACATCTCCTTGGCGCTAGCACACTCCCCTATCCTATTCACTTCT
Organism: Wurfbainia villosa; assembly: GCA_025175895.1. Lineage (NCBI taxonomy): Eukaryota > Viridiplantae > Streptophyta > Magnoliopsida > Zingiberales > Zingiberaceae > Wurfbainia > Wurfbainia villosa. Next base: position 51,325,060 of record CM045998.1, on the reverse strand, counting down.
TGTTGGGGGAGTACATTATAGAGATGATGTTTGACTTTTGAGTTTGCCAAGTACTCTTCCCTTTGCCTCTTGCTCCACATTGATTTTTCCAATGGCTGCCCTTCTTCATCCCTAGGCATTTCGAAATCGTTTTCCATAATTAAAAGAATTTCGAAATCGGTTTCGAAAAATATCTCCATTCGCTTCTTCCACCAAGCGAATTCCCCCTCTAACTTTGGCGGATGAATATTGGAGCCAGCCATCTCTTGATGAAGTGTTTGTTGTGGCAGTTAGTCCTCGACAAATGACTTAGCTCTGATATCACTTGTAGGGTCGATCGATGTGATTGTGTTGGCTGGCTAGAGGGGGGTGAATAGCCCTCTTTCGTTCGATGACGTAATTTGCTTGTCTACAAAATTGTTAGCGCAAATGGAATACTAATAAACAAACAAACAAAACAATAAATACAAAGATAAACAACGCTGACACAATATGTAACGTGGTTCACGGCTACGCCGCTAATCCATGGTCCCGATTCGTCCAAGGTGAATCACTCCTTTGCCAAATCCACTAGATCTCTCCATTGCACAAAGCTAGGTGGAGGTAACCTCTTTTACACAAGGATCACTCTTCTACAATAGAATGAAGATTAGCACAAGTAGAAGAGTGGAAAATGTTTAGGGCACTTTAGGAGCTGTTAGGAGTTCAAACATTAGGCCTCCAAAGCCCCACACCCTTCCTCTTTATAGAGGAAGAGGGTTTCTTCCCATTGACATAGGACCAGTCGACTGATGCCCCTGATCAGTCGACTGATCCTGTAGTCATTGCCCAATAACGACTACTTTCCATGTTGGATTTCATCCAACGGCACCATCATCAGTCGACTGATATTGCCATCAGTCGACTGATGCTCGATCTGTCTAGTGGTTGCGAGCTCGATTCCATTCTGTGCCTGAAAAACTTGCGACCAGTCGACTGATGCCTTCATCAGTCGACTGGTGGTCTCGTAGTCAACTGCCAATCCATGGCAGTTGACTGTTGGCCCTTGAACTGGACTCGAATACTAGTCAAGTCACAGTTGACTTAGAGTAGTTGACTACCATTACATGGCAGTCGACTGGTATCGGGAAATCCCATCCGATACTTATCCAAATGGCCAAGTTTTACCTAAGAGCACTACCCCTTCCCGAGTTACATTCGCTCACTCTCATCCCTCGGAGTCCCTCGCCTTTGAAGTTATCTTGGTCCGACCACGTCCCTCGGATGTGCCAAGTGCACGACTCTGTAGCGCCATCCTTTGCGTCTCGCCCTGAAGTCTACTTCCTCCGGCTTCACTCCAAGCTCCTCGTCCGACGGTCCCTCGGATGCTCCAAGCGTACGACTTCTGCAAAGTCATCCTTCACCGACTCAAGGACCGAGTCATGAGATATGAAACTCACCAAGGCTCCATGTGCGAATTACTAAGTCTTGCAAGACTTCAACGCACATATCAAATCCACTGATCCTAACTTAAACCCTTTTCCATACACATCAAAACCATATCATGGGTTGATTGCACTAACCATGTGTCTTATGATACATCAAGAGGAATCCTGGTTGTGGCACCGATGACTCGGCCACTCTCATCCAAGACTCATACATAAAATGAGTCAGAGTAGTTTAGCCAGAGGTCTACCCAACCATAATAACTTGGAAAATAAAATTTGTAATGTGTGTCAACAATGTAAACAAACTAAGACCTCACATCAACTAACCAACCAAGAAAGAACCAAAAGTGTACTTGAGCTCCTACATTTAGACCTATTTGATTCTCATGGAGCCAAGTCACTAAATGGAAGTCAATATTGTCTAGTCATAGTCGATGACTTCTCTAGGTTCACTTGGGTTAGGTTTCTAAAACATAAAAGTGAAACCTTAGAGCAACTCACCAACTTATCTAAATTAATAGAAAATGAAAAGAATCTTAAGGTAAAAAGACTTAGAAGTGATCATGGTGGTGAATTCGAAAACCAAAGGTTTACCGATTTTTGTAACCAAAACGGATACCATCATGAGTTTTCCTACCCTAGGACTCCTCAATAAAACGGTCTAGTCGAACGTAAAAATCGAACATTACAAGAAGCCTCTAGAACCATGTTGAGTGAGTATAACTTACTTAATAGGTTTTGAAGAGAAGCGGTCAATACGACCTGCTATGTTCAAAATAGGATCCTCCTAGTTAGAAGACACCTTAAAACCTCTTATGAAATCTATTACGAAAAATTACCAAACATCAAGTATTTTAGGGTCTTAGGTTATAGGGTGCACATATTAAACACTAAGGATTTCCTAGGGAAATTCACCCCTAAAACAACTACTGGAACATTCCTAGGATACTCAACCACTAGTAAAGCTTATAGAGCGTATAAAAATGAAACCCTAAAAATCAAATAAACAATTAACATAGTATTTGATGAAGGAAATGAAACTACAAAACTCGGATTAGAAGTGATTAGTGAACCTAATGCTAGACTTGAACCTAACTCTAGACCTAAACCTAACTCTAGACCTGAACCTAACTCTAGACCCGAACCTAACTCACAAAACGAATCTAATTCAAATCCTAACCCAAATCAATCTAGGATACAATCAAACCACTTGATTGATCAAGTAATAGGTGATCCCAATTTAGGAGTTCGAATTAGAGCATCCTATAGAAACCTAAGACAAATTTTACTAATCTCAAAAATCGAACCCAAAACAATTAAACAAGCTCTTCTTGATCCCGATTGGATTATATATATGCAAGAAGAGTTAGCTCAATTTACTAGGAGTCAAGTTTGGGAATTAGTACCCTCACCTAAAGAAAAAATAATAATTGGAACAAGATGGGTATTTTGGAACAAACTCAATGATAAAGGAGAAGTAGTTAGGAATAAGGCTAGGTTATGTTAGGGCAATCTCTTGCCGTGATATGGTTTTGATGGTGTGGCAAAGGGTTTAAGTTAGTTTGATATGTTGATGTGATATGTGCGTTGAAGTCGTGCAGGACTTAGTAATTCGCACATGGAGCCGTGGCGAGTTTCACATCTCATGACTCGTGCCTTGAGTCGGTGAAGGATAGCTGTGCGGAAGCCGTGCGCTTGGAGCATCCGAGGGACCGCCGGACGAGAAGCTTGGAGTGAAGCCGGAGGAAGTAGACTTCGAGGCAAGAGACGCGAAGGAGCATTGCAGAGCCGTGCGCCTGATGCTGCTGAGGGACGTGGCCGAGAACGAAGAGAACTTCGAAGGCGAGGGACTCCGAGAAATGAGAGTGAGCGATTGTAACCCGGGGAAGGGTAGCTCTTAGGTGAAACTTGGCCATTTGGCCAAGTGTCGGATGGGTTTTCCCGACACCGCATCATTGCCATGTCATGGCGGTCGGCCGCTTCCGAGTCAGTGAGTTCGACCGTATACGATCGACCGGATTGGATTAGCGTGATCCGCCATACGTGGCGATCGACAAGACCATCGATCACAGCGGCGCGCAATGATCGTCAATGGGGTTTCGGCCAGACCGCTCGTAGCCGATCGAAGTCGACTAGAGGCAGCGATCGATGAGGTCCATCACGATCGCCAAGAGTTCCGCTGACTACAGCGGTCCGGATCCGACGTGTTCGGAGGCCGTTGTAGGACGGCAATGACCGCTAAGGGCGGCAATGATCGATGGCGCAAACGGGAAGAAGTTAGCCCTCTCTATAAAAAGAGAGGGTGTAAGCCTTTGAGAGGCTAATGCTCATACTCCAAACGATCTTCCTAGTGCCCCACAAGCTCTAAACTCTTCTTACTTGTCTTTACTTCAATCCTATTGTAAGAAGAGTGATCTTGGTTGTAAAGGTTACCTCCACCTAGCTTTGTGCAAAGGAGAGACCGATAGTGATTGGTTTTGGCGGAGTGATTCACCGTGGACGAATTGGACCGTGGATTAGCGGCGTAGCCGTGAACCACGTTATATCTCGGTGTTTGTATTGCTTGCTTATATTTTGCTTGTCTTTACTTATATTTGTATATTCCGCTTGCGCTAACATTTTGTAGACGAGCAAAATACTGCCATCCAAACGAAAAGGGCTATTCACCCCCCTCTAGCCGGCCATATCGATCCCCTACAAGTGGTATCAGAGCCAGGTTGCTTGTCACCGGACTAACCGCCGCAACAAGCCCTACATCAAAAATGGCCGGCTCCAACATCCATCCTCCGAAGTTTGAAGGAGAATTCGCTTGGTGGAAGAAGCGAATGGAGGTATTTTTTGAAACGGATTTTGATATAATGATTACAATGGAATCCGGTTTCGTTTTGCCTAGGGATGAAGAGGGGAAGCCAATAGAGAAATCTAGGTGGACCAAGAGGCAAAGAGAGGAGCACCTTGCAAACTCCAAAGCCAAGCACCATCTCTACAATGTGCTCCCTCAACAAGAGATCAACCGAATAGGAGAATGCCTAAGCGCCAAGGAGATGTGGGAGAAGCTAATTGAGCTTCATGAAGGCACATCCGAGGCAAAGCTAGCAAGGAGAGACCTCCTCCGCTCCCAATTATCCAATATAAAACTAGAAAAGGGAGAAAAGGTAACCTTACTACACTCTAGGTTTAAAGAAATTTTAATTGGGCTAACAAGTGTAGGTGAGAAGCTATCAAACTGGGATATGGTAATGAAGGCCATAGATGCCTTTCCCCGGTCCTCAAAGTGGAGCTCCATGGTGGACTCATTCTATATCTCAAAGAATTTAGAAGTGAGCACCTTGGAGGAGTTCTTCTCAACAATGGAACTCCACGAAACTAGGCTTGAAGGAATACAAGAGGAGCCTAGAATTCAACCTTCAAGAGGAGTAGCATTATTGGCAAGTAAGGGGAAGAAGAAGATGGAAATCACCTCCTCCTCCGATGACGAAGCATCTTCCTCCTCCTCCATGGATAGCACCGAAGAAGCCTACATGGTAAGGAGGGTAAGACGAGCATTTAAGAATTTTAGATTTGATAAATCTAATGATAGGAATAGAAGACCAAGGAGGAAGGTCATATGCTATAATTGCCAAGGAGAAGGGCACATAAGGGACAATTGTCCTCTCCTAAACAAGAGCAAGGAAGAAAGGAAAAAGAAAGAAGAAAAGAAGAAGAAAAAGGGGAGCAAGAAAAAGAAGGAAGAGGAGAAGAAGACAAAGGAGAAGGGAAAGGCTAAGGCTCTCAAGGCAAGGACTTGGGATGATCCATCCTCATCCTCCTCCTCATCATCGGATGAGGAGAATGCCTTTGTCACCAATTTGGCCTTGATGGCCTTTGATGACTTGGATTGCTCTTCATCCGAAAATGAAGGATCAAGCTCAAGAGGAGAGAGCTCAAGTGAAGGGGGAGCCTCCTCCACATCATCATCCTCCTCATCATCCGAAGAAGAAGAGGACATGGAGACTATGGTAACAAATCTAACCCCCAAGAAAATAGTTTCCATGGTTTCTAGTTTAACTAAGGACCTATTTAGAGCAAAGAAGAAGAACAAGAGCATGCTAGAGCAAATTAAGGACCTAGAAAACAAATTAGAAAAGGCATGCTTAAATGATAATATTTCTTCTAGCTTAGATGATGCATGCTCACATGATTATATGCCTTTGGATGTTAATGATGCATGCATAGAGGAAAATAGGGCTTTAAGGGAAAAGGTAGATTATTTAACAAAAGTCCTAGAGAAATTCACTATTGGCTCCAACACAGTGAACATGATCTTAGGGAGGCAAAGAGCTAGTTTCAACAAGAAAGGCCTAGGATACAAAGAAAAGAAAAATGAAAAGGCCTATAAATGCCTAATAGCTAGGGGACAAGATAAGAAGAAGGTAATTGCTAGGAAATGGATTCCCAAGGAGTATTTAGTGAACCCAATAGGAAAGAACTTATTTTGGGTTCCAAAATCCATCCTTAAGGGTTAGAAAACCCCTAGGGTAGTCAACCATATGAACTTGACCTATATCATATTTTGGTTGACTTAGGATGACGCGACAACATTTTTTTTTAGATAGTGTTGGGTGATGATAACGTACCCATAAATAGGTAATAATGCTTAAATCATGATGATTGTTGTAATTCCTATGTATATTTACAATCATGATTTATGATTTTGATATTTGGCATGTTATCATGAGAAATAGGGTTAAATCATGCTTTAGGTGATAATTTGTTTATTATCATCACATATTACCTAATGCATGGTTATAAAATTGATGAAAACATGTATTTCATGATCATAATGTAGAATTCATTCATATATGTCATTATGATCATGTAGGTTGTTAGGTTGATACTTAACCATGATAGAATTGCATGAATATATGGGTTAAGTATATACAAATACCCCCTAGGATACATCTCACACTCACTATAGGCTAACTTGATTGCAAACTTAGCATGGGTGAGATATTAGGATAATACAAATGTCCACTAATGCCTATGGCATTTAGATGGTCATTTAAAGTATCAAAATAGCAATAATAGACCAATCATGGGGAAGGCTTATGTTTAATTCATAGACATATTGCCCAAAGATCATGGTTGGATATTTCATATGTTTTCAAAACAATTTCTTATCTTAAAATACATGTATTCATGTTTTGAAACAATTGGATGCAAAACTAGGTAGTTAACTTGATACTAGAATGATCAAAAACCTAGTGGTTTTTAGAACTTTTGGATTTTTGGCAAAAACAAGAAAATATAATGAGTTTTCATGAAAAACTATTTTTCATTGATAGATATACTTAAAAGAAATATGTTCCCCAAATTTCATGATTTTTCAAATTTTCTGGAATTTATAATGCATTTCTGAAATTCGCCCGTAAAATCGTAAATTTGGATTCTTTGTGCTACCGACCGCCATACCGATAGCAATGATCGTGGCCTGTAAATCAGAACATTGAAGGCCGAATTCAGTTTGTAAACCTACAACAAGTTGTAGAAATATACTTGATGCCATCAACAAGTGGTACCCAATTTTAAATCAACTTGTCATATTTTTCCCTCCATTATACTTGATGCCATGAGCTTATAACTTAGTGTTAATCTTTTTGATGGTGTCAAAGGGGGAGAAATAAGTATGTTTAAGTTAATCACTTTAGGGGGAGAAATATATTGTAGGGGGAGAAATATATGATAGGGGGAGAAAATTTGCATGGAGAGTTTCATGGATTAAGGGGGAGTTGCATGTTGCTATATCATGTTTATCTTTACATGCTTTCTTACCTTAGAATTTATATCAAATGTTTTTACCTAACTTAAACGGATTGCCACACATCAAAAAGGGGGAGATTGTTAGGGCAATCTCTTGCCGTGATATGGTTTTGATGGTGTGGCAAAGGGTTTAAGTTAGTTTGATATGTTGATGTGATATGTGCATTGAAGTCGTGCATGACTTAGTAATTCGCACATGGAGCCGTGGCGAGTTTCACATCTCATGACTCGTGCCTTGAGTCGGTGAAGGATAGCTTTGCGGAAGCCGTGCGCTTGGAGCATCCGAGGGACCGCCGGACGAGAAGCTTGGAGTGAAGCCGGAGGAAGTAGACTTCGAGGCAAGAGACGCGAAGGAGCATTGCAGAGCCGTGCGCCTGATGCTGCCGAGGGACGTGGCCGAGAACGAAGAGAACTTCGAAGGCGAGGGACTCCGAGAAATGAGAGTGAGCGATTGTAACCCGGGGAAGGGTAGCTCTTAGGTGAAACTTGGCCATTTGGCCAAGTGTCGGATGGGTTTTCCCGACACCACCGATCGCTATGTCATGGCGGGCCGACTACTCAGTCGAGTGAGTTCGACCGGTATACGATCGACCGGATTGTGGCCCAGCCGAATGATCGCCATACGTGGGCAATGATCGACAAGACCATCGATCAGGCGCAATGATCGTCAATGGGGTTTCGGCCAGATCTCAGCCGATCGTCGACTACGATTACGGTAGCAATGATCACGAGGTCCATCACCGATCGCCAAGAGTTCCATTGGACTACAACGGTCGGGATCCGACGTGTTCGGAGGTCGTTGTAGTGACGGCAGTCGACTGCTAAGGGCGGCAGTCGACTGATGGCGGCAAACGGGAAGAAGTTAGCCCTCTCTATAAAAAGAGAGGGTGTAAGCCTTTGAGAGGCTAATGCTCATACTCCAAACGATCTTCCTAGTGCCCCACAAGCTCTAAACTCTTCTTACTTGTCTTTACTTCAATCCTATTGTAAGAAGAGTGATCTTGGATGTAAAGGTTACCTCCACCTAGCTTTGTGCAAAGGAGAGACCGATAGTGATTGGTTTTGGCGGAGTGATTCACCGTGGACGAATCGGACCGTGGATTAGCGGCGTAGCCGTGAACCACGTTATATCTCGGTGTTTGTATTGCTTGCTTATATTTTGCTTGTCTTTACTTATATTTGTATATTCCGCTTGCGCTAACGTTTTGTAGACGAGCAAAATACCGCCATCCAAACGAAAAGGGCTATTCACCCCCCTCTAGGCGGCCATATCGATCCCCTACAGGTTAGTCACTAAAGGATTTAGCCAAGTTGAAGGCTTAGACTATGGAGAAACCTATGCACCCATAGCTAGACTTGAATCGATTAGAATGTTATTAGCCTATGCTGTACATCGAGGATTCAAACTATTTCAAATGGATGTCAAGTCAGTGTTTTTAAATGGATTCATTAAGGAAGAAGTTTACGTTAGCCAACCACTCGAATTTGAGAGTCTAGACAAACCCGACCATGTTCTTAAACTTAGAAAAGCCTTATATGGACTAAAACAAGCTCCTAGAGCTTGGTATGAAAGACTTTCTATTTATCTTAAGTCTAAGGGGTTTAGTCAAGGCTTAGTTGGCCCAACTTTATGTAGGGATGTATACTAAAAAGTCTATCTTTTGTATGAACATCTTTATTTTGAAATAAGAATCACATGATCATTGTTTGCATTTTTATGGTTATGCAATATTGTCCAATACTTTACATTGTAGATAACATGGTGTGTGGTGTCACATAGGAGATCATGTTATCGGCTCCTTGAAAAGTATAAGTAAAGTCTCACAACCGAGATGGCTTTGGACAAACCATCGAAATGGTTGTAGTGTGATTTGGTATTGGTTTGTCTTGACCATAGAATCACACTAGTGCACTTTGTGTGTATTGAGCAGGACCGACATAGAGGTGATTCGATTTATTGATGACTACATAATCGAATCAGACCTCAGATATTATTTAGTACATGCTCTTAATCCCGATATAATAACGGGCACATATACTTAGTATTCATCTCTTTGATTTATCAATGGGCGAGATTTATAGATTAAATCGATAGGCTCGGTAAGTTGGGAGATGATATTATTTATATGGTGTGCCGTTGATTATAGGAGGAAACCGTGTCCTATATATTAGGATGATGATGTCCCCTTGAGGAGCTCATAAGGTTCATCATGTAAACCCTGTAGGTGGACTTGGTCCGGCATGATGAAAAGGTTGAGTGGTACTACTCATGGAGTTAGATGTTGATTAATTATTGGTCATTAAATTAATTAATCGACGGACATTCGAGATCTTAAACACGGGGAGAAAATGTACAAATAATATATGGAGCCCAAATTAACTTATGGGGGTTGGTGAGGTAGATCAATGATAATCCTTTAGTGGATTGGATTATCATTAGTGGATCGGACTTTATGTGGGCTTGATCTATGGGTGGCCAAGATCCAATTCCTCCTCATTGTTCCTATTGTAGCCTATTAACACCTCATGAAGCTTAGATCGAATGGATAGAAACAAAACTCTAGATCCAAAGGTAGAGATTAAATCTCTAAGATCCGACGGTTGAGATTAAATCTCTAGATCCGACGGTTGAGATTAAATCCCTAGAACCAATGGTGGAGATTAAACCAAGGCTTATCCCTAACTCTATAAAAGGGTGGACTAAGGGTGGGCAGCAAAAAAAAAAAAGAGAGAATAGAGGAAAGGGGGCTAGGGTTTTGGGCGGCAAGAGCAAGGGAGGATTAGGGTTTTGGGTGGCCACAATTAAGGAAAGATGTTCTTCTTCTTCTTCTTCCTTTGGTGGCCGGAACCCTTCTTCCCTCATCTCTCCTTGGCTTGGCCGGCGCCCAAGCTTCTCCCTTTCATCTATGGCTTATGATGGATGGCATTAGGGTTGCTTCCCTTGGGTGGCAAGCAATCCTAGTTGGGATAGGAATAGGATTGGGCGGCTAGGGTTAGGTTTTGGGGGTTGATGGTGGGCGGCAACAAGTGGAGGAGGGATTCATATTCTTCTTCCTAAGGTTGGCCGGCCCCTCTTCTTCTTCCCTCTACCTTGGCCGGAGCTCAACCTATTCTTCTTCCCTTCATCCTTGGCCAGAAATTAGGAGAGCTTAGTCTAGGGTTTGGGCGGCAACAAGGAGGAGGATTGTTTTTCTTTCTCTTCTCCAAGTGTTGGCCGATGCCCATGTCCTCTTTGATTCTCCTTTGGTTGGGTTCCATACTCCATGTTCTCTTCCTTGGCCGACGGCAACATCGAGTATATTGACTTGGTGGCCGGTTCTAGATAGGAAGATGAGTTTTGTTTTATGATCTTCCTTTGTTTGGAGTGAACAAGGAAAGGAATATTGGTGATTTAGGAGGCTTCTGTTGGTGCAGGGGCACTAGATAATCAAACCTGTGTTTTGATTATGGCAAAGACACAAAGTTAAGTTTACATCGTTATCTCACGAGCTAAATCAAGTGTGCAGAAAAGTGCTAAAGCTGGAGCTGAAGGCTAGTGACACCCGGAGGAAGCCGCGGTGGTCGGGCGACACTCGAGTGACTTCGGAGGGAGCCGAAGGAATCGAGTGGAAGGCCGGAAGCGAGAGCTACTATCGAGGTAAGCTTGTGTGAGTGAGATATTGTAAGGTCATGTCCTCTTTACTGGGACGACCATAGGTGGCGATCCGATTAAGACTTCCCGTGGAAGGTCTAGGTCGAGATTGGACGGTCAGAAACCGTCACATTTATCATTTTCCGAGCTAACCTCATCGCAGGAAGTAGCGGCGGCGATCAGGACATCAAGGCCGATCGATGCTCATCACCGATCGATGGGAGGCATCAGTCGACCGATGGCGACAAATCAACCTTTGCGCTAGGTCAAAACGGATAAGGTTTGACGCGACCACTTCGCGATAAAATTTGGACAACTTCTTGATCTGTTCTGAAAAAAGAGGAGACATATTCAGAGGCCAAAATCTATAAAAGGAGGGGAGGATTCCAACTCCAAGCATCATCAAGTTTATTCATCAAGTTCTCCTACAACGCCAACGCTCCAACGTTGCCATAATGCCGATGCGACGACAAGTTCAAATCTCCTTCGTCGGCAGCAGTAGAAAGTAATTATTTTTTTTGTATTCTTTATTTTAATCATAACGAGGTGAGGTAAGCTTGTTGCCTCATCCTCGTACATTCGGTTTTTGTGATCATTGTCTCCTACCTCTAATGAGGAGGAGACGTTATAGTGCTTTGCCCTCCGTACGCGGTCTAGGACCGATAGGGCCTTGGAGTAGCAACCGCTGGGTTGTGAACCAAGTAAAAATAAACGTGTTCCTTTATTTTCCGCTACTATTACTCATTTAATTGTCTACTCGAATGAAACGTCGAAAAGATTTACGATCGCTATTCACCCCCCCTCTAGCAACGCTTCTCGATCCAACAGCTTCAACTTTTGGTAGATCGTCGCCCACATGACGTTCGAAAGGAGGAAGGGCATACAATAGAAGATCAAGAGGTATAACAAGAGGTATAATCTTGTTTATTTTGATTAGTGTTCTTTTGTATTATATTTATAATTGTTTCTCAAATATATGCATGTTATATGAGGTTATTTACTTTATATATTCTGTTTTGTGGTTAAATATACTTGGACCCCAAACATAAACACAAAAACCGGCGATCCGGACATCGTCTATTCCGTGACTACTCGTAGAATAGAGGATGGTCGCTTGAACAACGAGTTTGTTCAAGTGACCTCTCTAAATGAATAGCACGATGATGACTTGGTTGTTTGGGCAATCCCTTGTGTCTAGGATTAAATTTTTAATCCGGGGACATCGATGGGATCTCCATGAACAAACGACCGAGGTGAAGTGGGAAGCGAAGTTTCCCCTCACGGACTCGATAAGCAAAACCCATCAATTGGTATCAGAGCTTCTGGGCAAAACCTTTACTTTATTTGTAAAATCCATAGGAAAAGAGATTTTCATTGTGCAAATCTACGTAGATGACATAATCTTTGGAAAAACTAATTCAATATTACTAAATGAGTTCATTTCACTAATGGAAGTGAATTCGAAATGAACTTAGTAGGCGAATTGACTTTTTTCTTCGGCTTACAAATTAAACAAACTAGAGAAGGTATATACCTACACCAACGAAAATATGCTAAGGAATTAATTAATAGATTTGGAATGCAAAATGCTAAGGAAATTAACACACCCATGACAACTAATGTGAATATAAGAGAAGACTGAGGAGGAAAATCAATCGATTTAAAATACTATAGGAGCGCAATAGGTAGCCTCCTTTACTTAACTGTGAGTTGACCCGATATACTCTTCGCGGTAAGTCTGTGTGCAAGATTTCAATCTTGCACTAAGGAGTCACACATAACACTAGTCAAACACATCTTTAGGTACCTAAAAGGAACATTAAATGTAAGAATTTGGTACCCTTGGTCTAACAAGTTCGAGCTAATCAGCTACTCCGATTTGGATTATGCCGGTAGTAAACTCGATAGAAAGAGCACGAGTGGTTGTTGCCAACTCCTCGGCTCAAGTCTAGTTAGCTGGTATAGTAGAAAGTAACATTGTGTTACCTTATCTACCACCGAAGTCGAGTACATTGCGATGGGTGAGTGTGTGACTCAACTTCTTTGGATGAAGCACACTCTCCAAGATTTTCAATTAAACTTTAATCACGCTAAACTTTTCATCGACAACATTAGTTCCATTAACCTAACTAAGAACCCAATTTGTCACTCTGGGACAAAACACATAGAGATTAAATACCATTTCATTCAAGAACACATAGCAAATGGAACAATACGACTCTAATATGTTGAGTCTAAATCGAACCTAGCAAATATCTTCACCAAACCTTTACCCGAGGTAAAGTTTAGTCTGCTTAGACAGAAATTAGGAATGTGTGTAATAGAGTAGGTTTTAAAACTTATACTTTTTTGACATACTCTATTTTTTTCTTCATGCTAAATGTAACTAGCTTAGGGTTTACCTTAGCAAGCATGCACCTATAGATTTAAAGAGCCAACACATCTCACAACACATAGTATCAATGTGTTTGTGTACTTAGTCACGTAGATGGGCACGAGATGTTAGGACCTTACTCCTGGTTCCAGATGTAGATCCAGTGCATCAATATGAATCATGGAGTATAATTATTTAAAATAACCAACTCTATACATGACTTATTGATCATTTTATATCAATTAAGTCACAAAGAATTGAACATACTCTTAGTTGAGATTATTTTGAAATTATTTATTTTCAAAATCTATACGGGACATGCTTGGACTTACAAATTATAATTGATTGTTTTATAAAGTTTTTTTGTACAAACCCTCATACTTTTCGATTTATGGAAAAAGGGGGAGAAAAAGGCCAAAGTTAAGGGATCAATTTTTTTTTATAACTTAACTTGCTTAACCTTTTTAGTGGCAAACATTAAGGGGGAGAGCTAAGCTTTCTTTTTCAAGTAGTCACCTAAGGTCAAGGGGGAGGTTACCTTAAACGGGTGGACTTGAAAAAGAAATTTTGCTCTTACTTATGCTAACTTACTAAGTTACTCATACTAACTTACTAAGTTATGCACTCTTTCATATTCATGCTTCTTTCATGTTCATGCTTCTTTTATACTCATTCTAATTGTGTTTCACATTTACTACTCGCCTCATTTTACACATAACTTTTCCTTAACTTTGTGTCGGTTTTCCATAGATCAAAAAGGGGGAGATTATTGGTGCAGTGTCACTAGATAATCGAGCCTAGATTTTGATTATGGAAAAAATCCAAAGTTAAGGTCTTATGATTATCTCATATGCTGGTTAAGTGTGCAGAAATGATTAAGTTAAGCTGAAGGTCAGCGACACCCTGAGAATCTTGAGTCGAGAAACCGCGGTGGTCGGGCGACACCGGGAGAACTTTGTGGGAGTTAAAGAACCTAAGTGGAGACCGGAAGCTAAGCGACTGGCCAGAAAGGACCGAAGGTAAGCACGAGTGCGAAGAGAGATGCTAAGGTTGTGTCCTTTATACGGGGACGACTGTAGGCAATGATCCGACTAAGACCTCTAGTAGAAGGTCTAGGTTGAGATCGGACGATAAAGGACCATCATATTTACTATCTTTCATTTGTTTAGTGCTAACTCTTTGTTGAAGTTGAATAACCAAGTTGGCAGTCAACTGTTGGCTATTGACAGTCGATTGCTACTGCCATCAGTCCATAGATGAAGGCCATCAGTCGATTGTAATTCAAACTACCCACTTCGATGAAGGTCAAGATAAGAACCATTTTTCTTGCGGAGAGGTGTCCATTTGGATCAGATCTTCCACTCAACATTTAGGGGGTTGGAGGGCTATAAAAGAAGCGGGGTTTCACCCTTTTAGGTCATCTAAATTTCTCTCAAAGTGCTCCCACAACACCGAAGTTATACGCTGCTGTAACGCCGATGCGAAGCCAAAGATTTCCACTCTACTTCGTCGGTAGATTCATTTAGTTCTTTTATTTTGTACTTAATTTTGTAATCAGAGCATTCATTGTAACGAGGTGAGATAGACTTGTTGCCTCAACCTCAAGCTTTTTCTTTCTTCTTGTAATCGTTGTCTCCTACCTCCAACGAGGAGGAGACTCTATAGTGGATTGCCCTTTCGTACGTGGTCAAGGATCACGGGGCCTTGGAGTAGCAATCTTTTAGTTGTGAACCTAGTAAAAATAAAGTATCTATTTATTTTATATTGTTTACTATAACACCCCCCCCTATCCTTACTCTAGTAAGGGAGGTGTTACCATCATACTTTATCTTTTTCTAATCCCATATTTAAAACAAAAGAGTGTCAACAACCTGTAACAAGATCTAAATATGGTTTCTAACCAAGTATCATAATTCAAACTCTTAACTTGAAAGAGCGGAACCTAAAGAAATAGATCAACTACATTGGCATGTTGACAAAGGGAGATTACGCAAGTTCTTAACCTATCTGGTGGTACAATCGACCCAGGTCACGATTGACCGGACTCGAGTTTGACTCGAGCGATATTTTGATGTTTGACATGGAAGTTTGATATCGATGTTTTACATTGATGTCTGATAATATTTTGGAGAGATTTTTGGAGCAATCGACTCGGGTCATGATTGACCGGACTCGAGTTTGACTCGAGGGGGATTTTGATGGTTGACTGGAGTTGACCATGTCATGGAAAGTCCAAGTCTTGAGAACTTGGCATGTAAAGTCCAAGCATGAGTCTTGGCAAGGAAAAGTCTAAGCATGGGTTGGCATGGGAAAGTCCAAGCTTGAGTCTTGGCATTTGAGAAGTCGAAGGGGTTTGATATTGGTGGCGTAAAGTCCAAGTGGGAGTCTTGGCAGCATAAGTCCAATGGTTGGTGGCGTAAAATCCAAGCGGAGTCTTGGCAGCGTAAGTCCAATGTACCTTGGCGGTATAGACACCGTTAGCATGACATAGCTGATGGAAGCACCTGAAGGCTAGCGCAATGGATGAACAAGTCATGGATGACTTGGAGGGATCCGAGATCCGTGAGGATGACAGAGGTGGATAGAAGGCTTAGGCTTAGGCTACGGGTGGTCTAGCAAGTATGGGGGTACCATACTTGGGTTAAATCTCATGTTTGAGATTAAAACCTCATGTTTGAGGTGTATTAGTCGACTGGTGTCATGTGGCAATCGATTGGCGTGAGTCAACTAGGGTTTGACTGTGGAAATTAGCCCAGTAGTCGACTGATTGGCCGAGCAATCGACTGATCATGTGATCAGTCGACTAGTGCTTGAGAATTCAGGCATAGAATGGAGTTGAGACTCGACTATGGTGTTAGTAGTCAAGTAAAGGCTCTATCAGTCGACTGATGGTCATGATCAGTCGACTGATGTCCTATCCTTTGGATTTTTCCAGCATGGATTACACTGTTGTCTCACAGCAACAGTGTCATCAGTTGACTGATGGTCCCAATCAGTCAATTGATCGGTGATTTCCAGCCCAAGCAACAGCTTTAAATGGAGCTCGTGGAGGAGGAAATCAAAAAGGTTCTTTGAGGTGTTTTAGGCCGAGTTGCTGCTGTAAGGTCTCCTAGTGCTACTCGAACAACCTAGCAAGCAAGCATTCAAAAGCTCGGTGTAAAGTTTTCTTTACTTGCATTTTAGTGTAGTTGCTTATATTTTTATTGTATTACTTTTGTAATCACTTGTAAGGGGTTTCTCCACCTCCGGATTGTTCTGAGAAGGAGTTATTTGTGATTAGTGATTGCGTGTGCATCACTAGAGCTCTTTAGAGCACGATCCATAGAGTAGGAACCATTCGGTTCCGAACCACGTTAAATACTTGTGTATTGGTGTATTAGTATTTGTCTTATTTCGTTATTACTATTATTTCTATTTCTGCTGTGCTAATGAAATTTGTAGAGACGAACGCGACGAATTCTATCAACGTACTAGCACGATGCTATTCACCCCCCCTCTAGCAGTCAACATTTCCTCTACACTATCTAAGCATGCACATTCACTAAGGTTCTAATATAAAACATTCTTTAGTAACTCAACCTCATGCATGGTGATAGTAATATATGCATCCTTGACATGAACATCAACGTAAACAACAATACCTAACATCAACACTAGCACCTAACATGAACACTAGCACATAACATGAGCACTAGTACACTAGCAAGTTCAAAGTTCTTAGCATAGCATAATACTAGCAAGTTCAACATTCTTAGACACAACATGATCAAACACATAAGCATGAACACTAGCACCCGAACAAGTTCGAAGGTCTTAACACATAACAAAATACTAGCAAGTTCAGAATAATAATCCACTGTTCCGCCGCTATACACACCAAACACTTCATCCGCTGCCCCTCTTACTCCAATCTTGCTTTACCCTTATCTGCAGTATAAGGAATGAAAACTATAAGAAATGAAGCTTAGTAAGTCTTCCTATTCTCACAAAACTTCGCATTAGGGAAAACATGCTATTAGAATACTTGCATGCAACACATGCTCATACTTGTATTTGAGAAAATTCTGCATTAAACATTTAAAACACTTGCACATGATACAAGGATTCAACTTGACATGAATGAACGTTCTGTATTAGACATATAGAGACACTTGTACATAACACAATAGCTCAACTTAAAATTCATGAACTTGACATACACAACTTGCAATACATACTTTGAAATATGCTTCGCTTGTAGAAACATGTACATGAGATATACTATACTTAAACTTGTAAACATTGTGCTTTGGTTAACTTTAGAAACCATATATACATATATACTTTAAAAATACTAATCATCCTTGTTTGGGCAGCCCGACATTGTACCAATTTGCGCACAACCCTAATAGAATTTGGGGTAGCTAGCCACCGAACTTATTAGGGCAACTTACTAAGGGCAGTCTAGGGGCCCGTGGGCGATCTAAGGGCCCGGTACATGCCACTTTAAAGTAAAATACTTTTATTTATATATGACTTACTGATTTTGTCATTTATCAAACATTTAACATGATCATACTCCCAAAACTTATATAGGAAGCCTTTCAAGACATTGGATCATGCTCTTTGTCCCCAAAACTTATAGGGGAAGCATCTTTGCGATCTTATGTCTTTCTTCAACATGAAAATATACCTATAAATATATATAACCTACTAATTTTGTCATTTAACCAACATGTAACATGCTCATACTCCCAAAACCCATATAGGAAGCATTTCAAGACATTTAATCATGCTCTTTGTCCCCAAAACTCATAGGGGAAGCATCTTTGCAATCTTACATTTTGCCCCACAAGAAATATACCTAAAATACCTAAAAATCCAAACAAATATAATCTGGACAGAACATATAAATCTGAATAAAAACATGATAATAGAAACTAGATGTTCAAATCAAAGAGTTACTTATGCTATATGTGAGAAATAACATCCTAGTGATCTTATGTCTTGCTTAAAACAAAATATACCTTACCTATAAATCTAAACACACCCATATAATCTAATCAAAACATATAATCTTAACAAAACATAGGAAAAGAAGCTAGATACAACAATCAAATAGCTACTTATACTACAGGTGAGAAATACTTACATCCTTTTGCTAGATTCAATAAATATACCGCTAGGGTTATGTAGATCTTCTACATGTTTCTTAGCCCTAAGAGTGATCCTTGCATATACTAAGCCCTTGTGAGAAAATCCCCTTGAAAACCCCCTCAAGAACACCGACACAAGGGGTCCTAAATCTTGGGATGGAAAGGGAGGAAGGAGAAGGAAAGTTTTGGCCAAGGATGAGGAAGAAGGAAGAAGAAGGAAGATGAAGTGGTTGGTTTTTCTTTCTCCTTTTTAATTGTCACTTTAATAGCTAGGAAGATTAAAAGAAAAGAAAAAATCTCCATCTTCTCATGGGGAGATGAAAGAACTCTTCATCCTCTCATCCTCTCATCTTCTCATTTATCTTCTTTATATATTCTTTATATATTCTAGCCAGGAATTATCCTATGGCCTAATGGAATCAAGGCTATCTCACAATTAGGAGGTTCATGGTTCAAAACCTAGCTATAACGAACCATTTTTTTTTTATTTTTTTTTCGGGCATTACAATCCTTCATACCTTATAAATGTTTCATCCTCGAAACTTAAAACAACTCTGGTTACTTTTGTTTCATGTCATCCTCGCGTTCTCAAGTTGCTTCTTCGAACTTTTGATTTTGCCATATGACTTTCACTAAGGGTACTTTTTTGTTTCTCAATTTCTTGATTTCTCGATCTATTATCTGAATAGGTCAACTTTCATAACTCAAATCTTCCTGAACTTGTACCGTCTGTGGCTCAATCACATGGTCTGCATTAGGAACGTACTTTTTCAACATTGAGACATGAAATACGTTGTGAATTGCCGACATTTCTTGAGGTAGCTCTAACTCATAAGCTACTTTGCCAACTCTTTTTGTGATCCGGTAAGGTCCTACATAACGTGGACTCAGCTTTGCTTCCTTCCCAAATCTCATCACCCCTTTCATAGAAGCTACTTTAAGAAATACAGAATCCCCAGCTTCGAATTCAAGTGGACTACGTCGTACATCGGCATAACTTTTCTGCCAATTCTGAGCAATCTCTATTCTTTGGCGGATGCTCTTTATAGCTTTGGTGGTGTCATCTATAAAGTCTGTATTAAGCCACATTTCTTTCTTCTCACCACCTTCATACCAACAAATAGGAGACCTACACTTCCTTCCATATAAAGCTTCATAGGATGTCATTCCAATTGTAGCTTGTTAGCTATTATTGTAAGTAAATTCAGCCATACATAGGTATTTGCACCAACTTTCTTTAAAATCTAAGGCACAAGCTCGTAGCATATCCTCTAGAATTTGATTTACTCATTCGATTTGCCCGTCTATTTGAGGATGAAATGCTGTGCTAAATCGTAGCTTAGTGACAAGGGTCTTTTGAACACACTCCCAAAAGTGTGAAGTAAATCGACTATCCCTATCAGAAATGATGGTCTTAGGAACTCCATGCAATCTGATCACCTCCTTAATATACAACTGAGCTAGTTGTTCCATTGATTATGATATTTTGATTGCCAAAAAATGAGCAGATTTTGTCAATCTATCAACAATCACCCAAATAGCATCATAACTATTAGTTGTTTTGGATAGTCCTACTATGAAATCCATAGCTATATCTTCCCACTTCCATTCTGGGATTTGAATTGGCTGTAGAACTCCTCCAGGTCTCTAATGTTCTTCTTTGACTCTTTGACACGTCAGACAAGTGCTGACATATTTAGCCACATCCCTTTTCATGCCGAACCACCAGAACTTTTCTTTCAAATCTTGATACATCTTGGTAGTTCCAGGATGCATTGAATATGGGGTCCCATGAGCTTGTTCTAAAATTCTCTTTCTTAATTTTAGATCGTTGGGAATAAATAAGCGTTCACCAAGATATAGTACCCCACTGTTAAAGATATGAAATCCTTCATCCTTTCCTTCTTGGATCTCTTGCTTTATCCTTTGGATGCTTGGATCTTCGTCTTGCTTCGCTAGTATATCATCAAATAGTGTTGGTGCTATTGTCAAGGTAGAAAGCTGTCTAGAAATAATCTCAACCCCAAAGTTCAAGATCTCTTTCTCCAATGGTTGGGATAATGAAGATAAGGACATTAAGGTGGCACAGGATTTCCTACTCAGTGTGTCTGCTACTTTGTTTGCCTTTCCAGGATGGTAGAAGATTTCACAGTCATAATCTTTAACCAACTCAAACCATCTACGCTGTCTCATGTTTAAATCCTTCTGAGTAAAGAAATATTTTAGACTATGGTGATCTGTATAAATCTTGCACTGGACTCGATACAAGTAATGTCTCCAAATTTTGAGAGTGAATACTACTGCTGCCAACTCAAGGTCATGAGTGGGATAATTCTTTTCATGATCCTTGAGTTGTCTAGATGCATAGGCAATGACTTTACCATTCTGCATAAGCACAGTTCCGAGTCCCATTTTGGATGCATCACTATACATATCAAAGATTTCATTACTTTCTGGAAGAGTAAGAATTGGAGAACTTGTTAATCTCCTCTTTATTTCAAGGAAACTTTTCTCACATTCCTCGGTCCATTCAAACTTTCTGTTCTTTCTGGTAAGAACTGTCAGTGGTGAAGCTATCCTTGAGAAGTCTTCTACAAATTTTCTGTAGTACCCTACTAATCCAAGGAAACTTTTGATTTCACTGACATTCTTTAGTCGACTCCAGTTACTAACAACTTCTATCTTTGTCGAATCTACCATAATCCCATTTTTTGAATTAATGTGACCCAGGAAAGATACTCGATCGAGCCAAAATTTACACTTGGAGAACATGACATACAATTGTCTCTGTTAAAGGGTTTGTAACACTGTCTTCAAATGTTCAGCATGGTCTTCCTGAGTCCTCGAGTAAATAAGGATATCATCAATGAAGACGATCACAAACTTGTCAAGGAATGCCTTGAATACTCGATTCATTAGGTCCATAAAGGTTGCTGGAGCATTTGTCACTTCGAAGGGCATGACCATGAACTCATAGTGTCCATACCTCGTTCAAAAAGTTGTTTTCGGTACATCATTCTCTTTAGCTTTTACTTGATGATAACCGAACCGCAAGTCAATCTTGGAGAAAACTATGTCTCCCCTCAATTGATCAAACAAATCATCAATCCTTGGCAAGGGATATCTATTTTTAATTGTCACTTTATTCAGTGCTCGATACTCTATGTATATTCTCATAGACCCATCTTTCTTCTTCACGAACAATACTGGAGCTCCCCACGGCGAGTGACTAGGGCGAATGAATCCCTTGTCGAGTAACTCCTGTAATTGTTCCTGAAGCTCTTTCAATTCTACTGGGGCCATACGATAGGGTGCTTTTGAGATTGGTTTGGTACTAGGAATAAGTTCAATCTCAAATTCGATTTCTCTTTTTGGAGCTAGCCCAGGCAACTCATCAGGGAATACTTCTGGGTAATCACATACAACTTGGACTTCTTCGAGCTTTTGGCCTCTTTCTTGCTTTGTATCAACCACATGCGCTAGATACCCAGCGTATTCATTGACTAACATCTTTTGAGCTTTTACAATAGATAAGAACTTCTTAGTTCTTTTCTTTGGTTCTCCGATAAATTCAAACTTAGATTCTGCCTCAGGTTGGAATATGACTCTTCGCTTACGACACTTAATGGAAGCACTGTACTTGCTCAGAAAGTCCATTCCCAAGATGACATCCTAATAATGCATGTCCAGCATTATCAGATCACTATAAAGTTCACTTTCTGAAATTCGGACTGGCATGACACGCAACCAATGCATAGATATCATCACCTCTCCCGAAGGCAAGGTCGTTACAAACTTAAGATCCAGGACATCTGGAGGTATATTTATCTTCTTAGCAAATATCATGGAAATAAACGATTGGGTTACCCCAGTATCAAATAGCATAGTAGCATACTGATTAAAGATAAGTATCTGACAAGTGACAATAGTAGAAGCATCTACTACCTCTTCTTTAGTGAGAGAGAAGATCCGAGCATTCGGTGTAACTGGCGGGGCCTCCAATATTCCTTGACTAATGTGAGGACCCTCCAATGCTGCTTGCAATTGGTGTAGCTAAGTGATGTGAGCAAAACATATAAGATTTTAAGAGTAGTTTTCGCTCACATCTCATTACATTTTATGTTAGTTTCATGAATATGTCACTCTATTTTGTACACATTTCCTATTTTCTGGTTCGGAGGTCTACTCTTTGTACTTTTGTGTGTAGGATAGCATTTCGAGGGAAAAAGGCACACTTACGGAGCAAAAGAAAGACATTTTGTAGCTAGACACAGAATGAGACATGACCAGGGCATGTGGCTACACACAGGCATGTCCAATGGACGAGGTCAGCCATCCCAGGGCTGCACACGGCCTCGCCGTGTGGAAACACACGACCGTGTGGTGGCTCACCAGATTTGTGCGACTAGGGCTTTTTCCAAATTTTACAGTGGTTTGAGGTGATGTCTATATAAGGATGGCTCCGCCCAAACCCTAGGGGGAGGTACAACGGCTAGGATGGCACACCAAATCCCTAAAAAGCTTCAGGGACTAACAACGGGGAGGAAGAATGCCGCCGGAGGTCCACGTTTTGCACTTCAACGCAGGAGAGAAGACCATGTAGGCATTGTAATTCTTTGTTCCTGCACTTTATTTCTGATGTATTCGAACATGTACATGCTTTGTGATTCCTCTCTTATCTACATGGAGTAGTTTCTTCGATTCTAGGATTAGAGAGTAGCTTGTGTGCGCATAACATGTTGGTTCAAGTTAAATTCTATTTTTGAGTTTAAATTGGCAATTGGAAATTGTTTATACCCATATCTATGAGTGTTTAGTTTTCTACCTACTATGCTTAGGCGATATGAGGGGTGACAACCCTTGTATCTAAGATTTAGGGGATTTTATATAAGGAACCTAGGGGTAAACCTAATCTCCTATAACCGTGGGTAGAAGGATGCGATGGAACCGGAAACGGTATGTCGTAGGGATTGATTTGGCATCCTCGTACCGTCTATCCTGTCCTTGTAAGGCAGAGATAGCTCCTGGTAGATGCAATGGCTCATCGGGAGAGTGTATGATGTCCTTTCCACAAAATCATAGATAGATGTTTAGAAAACACCCAGTTGACAGCATGTTTTATGACACACAAGCAAAACCGAAGTCCTAGAATCCATTTTAAAGATCCGGCATGCTCCTTTCTTCCTCCATGTGACACTGTATTAGAGTTTAGTCCACTGATAGCCCTCGCAATCGAGACCTTTCAGAGTTTAGTTCCGAACAATTTCAACCACTGAACATATCGGTATTCGAATCTCAGTCCCTGTGGGATCGATAAACTTTTATTACTTGATGACATCCATGCTCTTGTGGGCATTGAGCATGAGCGCACGCTTTGAGTCGTCGACGGCCTCCGTCGCGAGATTTGGGGACACATTTGAAGGTAGGAAACTCAGCTTCCCACTTAAACTCGGTCGCTTGTTCATGGCGATCCCTTCTACGTCCCCAAATAAAAAAACTTTATCCTTGACAAGAGGGATTACCCAAGCAACCGTTTCATCGTCGTGCTATTCGATTAGAGTAGTCACTTGAACAAACTTGTTGTTCAAGCAACCAACCTCTATTCTACGAATAGCCGTGGAATAAACGATGTACGGATCACTGACTTTTGTGTTTATGTTCGGGGTCCAAGTTATATTAGCCACAAAATAGAATATATAATGCATATATAATTGAAAACAATCATAACCATGTTACATAAGAAAATAGACAAGTATTATACCTCTCGATCTTCTATCGTATGTCCTCCCTCCTTTTGGACGTCGTGTGGGCGACGATCTACCAAAAGTTGAAGCTCCTAGATCACCAATCTTCCTTCCTTGCTCACTCCGAACAAGAGGAAGAATAGAAACAAAACTCTCCTTCTTTCAACCAACCACCAAGCTCCAAGGTTGGTGCTTGCCGCTAGCCAAGAAGGATTGGGTGAAGAAGATGGATGCCGACCAAGAGCTCCAAGGGAAGACCCTAAGCCTTGTTTTCACCGGCCAAGGAGAAGGGAAGGAGGAGGTTTGGACGCCGGCAAGGGGAGAGGAGAAAGAGATGGGCACCGACCACCTAATGGAAGAAGAAGAAGAAGGAAATAAATTTCTTATTTGTGGCCGCCCAAAGCAAACTCCAAAAACCCTAGCCTTCAAGCTCCTTGCCGCCCCAACCCTAATACCTCTTCAATTGTAATTGCCGCCCACCCTTTTGCCTCCTTTTATAGAGTTAGGGATAAGTCTTGTTTTAATCTCCACCATTGGTTCTAGGGATTTAATCTCAACCGTCAGATCTCGAGAATTAATCTCAACCGTCGGATCTAGAGATTCAATCTCTACCATTGGTTCTAGAGTTATGTTTTCATCCATTGGATCTAGGCTTCATGAGGTATTAATAGGCTACAATAGGGACCATGAGGCAGAGTTGGATCTTGTCCACCCAATGGATCAAGCCCACAAAAAGTCCGATCCATTAATGATAGTCCAATCCACTAAAGGATTATCATTGATCTACCTCACCAACTGTTGGGATGTATACTGAAAAGTCTATCTTTTGTATGAACATCTTTATTTTGAAATAAGAATCACATGATCATTGTTTGCATATTTTTATGGCTATGCATATTGTCTAATACATTACATTGTAGATAATATGGTGTGTGGTGTCACACGGGAGATCATGTTATCGATTCCTTGTAAAGTATAAGTAAAGGCTCACAACCGAGATGGCTTTGGATAAACCATTGGAATGGTTGTAGTCTGATTTGAGATTGGTTTGTCTTGATCATAGAATCACACTAGTGCACTTTGTGTGTATTGAGCAGGACCGACTTTGAGGTGATTCGATTTATTGCTAGCTACATAATTGAATCGGACCTCAGATATTATATTGTATATACTCTTAATCTCGATATAATAACAGGCACATATACTTAGTATTCATCTCTTTGATTTACCAATGGGCGAGATTTATAGATTAAATCGATAGGCTCAGTAAGTTGGGAGATGATATTATTTATATGGTGTGCCGTTGATTTTAGGAGTAAACCATGTCCTATATATTTGGATGATGATGTCCTCTTGAGGAGCTCATAAGGTTCATCATGTAAACCCTGTAGGTGGACTTGGTCTGGCATGATGAAAAGGTTGAGTGGTACTAGTCATGGAGTTAGATGTTGATTAATTATTGGTCAGTAAATTAATTAATCGATGGACATTCGAGATCTTAAAAATAGGGAGAAAATGTACATATAATATATGGAGCCCATATTAACTTATGGGGGTTGGTGGGGTAGATCAATGATAATCCTTTAGTGGATTGGATTATCATTAATGGATCGGACTTTATGTGGGCTTGATCCATGGGTGGCCAAGATCCAACTCCTCCTCATGGTCCCTATTGTAGCCTATTAACACCTCATGAAGCTTAGATCTAATGGAATGAAACAAATCTCTAGATCCAAAGGTAGAGATTAAATCTCTAGATTCGATGGTTGAGATTAAATCTCTAGATCCGACGGTTGAGATTAAATCCCTAGAACCAATGGTGGAGATTAAAATAAGGCTTATCCCTAAACTCTATAAAAGGAGGCTTAGGGTTGGAGTGGAGGACAATGAAGAGAAGCAAGGGTTTTGGAGCTTTGCGGCAAGAAGTAAGGGCTAGGGTTTTGGAGTTGGCGGCACCAAATAAGGAAATAGTTTCCTTATCTCCTTCTTCAATCTTGCCGGCACCTAAACAGCTCCTTCCTCACCTTGGCCGGCGGCCAAAGCTTCCCTTTTCCTTCTCCTTGGCCAGTAGAAACAAGATTTAGGGCTTTCTCTTGGTGTCTTGGCCGGTTTCCACCCTAATCTCCTCTTCCCTCTTGGCCTGCGGCAAGCTCCAACCTTGGAGGTTGGTAGTTGGTTGAAAGAAGGAAAAGATGTTTGTTTCTATTCTTTCTCTTGCTTAGAATGAGCAAGGAAGGAAGATTGGCGATCAAGGAGCTTCAACTTTTGGTAGATCGTCGCCCACACGACATCCGAAAGGAGGAAGGTCATACAATAGAAGATCGAGAGGTATATCGATTCTCTATTTTCTATTGTGTCATGTTTATATTTGTTTTTCAATTATGTGCATGATATATTCTGTTTTGTGGCTAA
The DNA here is from genome assembly GCA_025175895.1 of Wurfbainia villosa. Taxonomy (NCBI): domain Eukaryota; kingdom Viridiplantae; phylum Streptophyta; class Magnoliopsida; order Zingiberales; family Zingiberaceae; genus Wurfbainia; species Wurfbainia villosa. The sequence goes on along the minus strand of CM045998.1, from coordinate 51,298,559 downwards.
ATAATACTTGTATCCCGAACATAAATACAAAAGCCGGCGATCCATACATCGTCTATTCCACGGCTACTCGTAGAATAGAGGTAGGTCGCTTGAACAACAAGTTTGTTCAAGTGACCACTCTAAACGAATAGTACGACGATGACAAGGTTGCTTGGGTGTTCCCTTTTGTCTAGGATTAAATTTTTAATCTGGGGACATCGATGGGATCGCCATGAACAAGCGACTGAGTTGAAGTGGGAAGCGAAGTTTCCCCTCACGGATCAACCCAACAATTGGTATCAGAGCCAAGGTTTCCGGTTTTGTGTGTTTAGGATTCGGTTAATTTTTATGCACTTTTCATATATTATATGTGACAGATAATAGTAGGATATGCGTAGGTTAACACTTTGGTTGTAGGCATAAGATCCGACTTTTATGGCCATATGTGTGTATGTGATTGTATGTGTGTAAATGTTTATTTTGTTGAATCCTCGGGGTTGACGAGGCTAGTATTTAATTTTTTGTAAATTAGATACGACAATGTTTAGCCACTCCTTTTATTTTAGTTTACTTTCGATCTAGATTTCATGTACACTCCCTCGTGGAGTATAGGATCGATGGATATAAATTAAAATAGATTTTAGTCTCGGCTCGGATCTCCAGATGGCTCGTATATGACGTAGGAGGAGCGGACGAGAAGGCGATGTGATAGGAGACATATTGAAGACAAAAGCCATAATAGTTGGAAAATAATTTATTTTTTATATTTATTGCTTATTGTTTGATATGCATGTCGTAGGCTAGAAATGTCACGCCCGCCGTTTTTCCAAGGGTCCGGAGGGGCGGCGCGTGACGCGACCGTACATACATACACTTCTTACTACTTACAGCGGAAGACTTTGGATACATTTTTTTTTCTTTTAAACGTAAACATGCATTGACGTATATAGATATTTCTTCTTAACATAGAGCATGCATCATAACATATATAGATACTTCTTCTTAACATAAAGCATGCATCATAACATATATAGATACTTCTTCTTAACATAGAGCATGCATCATTATTTCATAGGTACTTAGTGCTTAGTTCTAGTCCATAAACATCATCATCATAAGGGGACATAATAAGGACATCCATAAACATCATCATCATAGGGAAACGTATATAAAAGGACATAATGGATCTTCTCCACCATGCCACTACCACACACATTTGGCCCCTCCTGCTGCCCCCTTTTAGTTTATCCATCCCTTACCCTTATCTACAGTACGAGGGAAAGATAAACTATAAGCACATAGGCTTAGTAAGATCCTGTCCTACTCACAAAAATCATACATCGACATTAATCATGACATGTAACATTCATAACATAAAAGCAACATAACATGTAACATACATGGCGTAAGCAACTTAACATGTAACATAAGTATCATAAGTAACATAACATATAACATACATATCATAGCAGCATATCATGTAAATATATGACTTAATCAAGCATAACATACAACCTATGTAACATAGCAACATATACATGTCATATCAACATAACATACAACCTATATATGACATATCAAACATAACATACATCACATGTAACATAGCAACATAAACATGACATATCAAACATAACATGCAACATATATATAAGACATATCAACAAAGCATGTGAACCTAACAATCAAATCATGTAAACATATGCAGGATGCTTTTTGAAAACATATATTATAGGTACGTAACATAAATCTCAACATATTTGGGTCCGACATTGTACCACTTCTTCTTCATAATAGCGCGCATCCCTAAATAGACCCGAGGTAGCAAGTCTCGAACCTACTAGGTTACTAGGCCCGATCTTAGTCTGTCAACCTTGGGCAATCGTCGTAGCGTAGAAGCCCATCCTAGGCCCGAGTCTTACTCCATCGACCTAGGGCATCTTGGAGCCCATCCCGTACTAGGCCCGATCTTAGTCCCTCGACCTAGGGGTAATCATACATAGGAGCCCATCCTAGGCCCGATCTTAGTCCGTCGACCTAGGGCATCTTAGGAGCCCATCCCTTTGGACCTTGTTAGGGTCTGCACAAGCCATCTAAGGTAAAATACTTATATGCTTTTATTATAACATATCTTATTTCATTTTGCAAACATAGCATACTTCATTTCATAACATATCATACTTCATTTCGTGAACATATCATTTTTCATCTCATAAACATATCATACTTCATTTCATAATCATATCATATTCATTTCATGAACATATCGTTATTCATTTCATGATCATATCGTATTTCATTTCATAACATATATTAAATATCACATACATATAGGGCATGGCATAGGCATAAATATCAAGAATAAGTAAACACTAACCCAAAGCATATTATCTTCATCTTGTATCATTTAATATCACAAGTCCACATGAATTCACTTAAACATAAAACACATATTAAGAGCATGCTATGGAACAATGGTTGGCCGAATGGTTCATGGGGCTTTTAGGGTTAAACCCTTAACCTAATCCAACAAACATACTAACATCATCATATGCATACAAAACATAGTATAAAATTTCATTGAAACTTCAAACCAAGGGGTGGCCGAATGGTCCATGTAGGCTTTTAGGGTTAGTCTTTTAACCTAATTCATTCTACATCCTAACATCATCATGTGCATGTAGAACAAGATATAGGACTTCAATAAAACACCAAAAACCCATGATGGCCGAATGGTTTATAGAGGTTTCTAGGGTTTACTTTTAAACTAATTCATTCTACATCCTAACATCATCATATGCATGTAAACAAGGTATAGAACTTCAATAAAACACCCAAAAACATGTGTTGGCCGAATAGTCCATAGGGGTTTCTAGGGTTATCTTTTAACCTAATTCATTTTACATCCTAACATCATCTTATGTATGTAAAACAAGGTATAGAACTTCAATAAAACACCCAAAAACATGTGTTGGCCGAATAGTCCATAGGGGTTTCTAGGGTTATCTTTTAACCTAATTCATTTTACATCCTAACATCATCTTCTTCTTACAAAACATGATATAGAATTTCCTTGGAACATCAAAACTAAGCTTGGCCGAATATATCATAGAGATTTTTTTCAAAAACATCAACCGAAAGCTACTCGTATGTAGGTGAGGGATACTTACATCCTTCGCTTCGCTTTTGGTGGAAAGATGACCTAAGAAAAGGAAAAACCTAGCCTTCTCCTTGCTTGGATGGGGTTCGGCCAAAGGATGAAAATGGAGAGGGAGAAGAATAGATTTCGGTGAGGAAGAAGAAGAGAAGAGGGAGAAGTGGAGAAGTGGCTTTTCTCTTGTCCCTTCATTCCCTATTTATTCTCTTGAAGTGTCCCTTAGCCTCCCTTACCCTTAACTATCATTTCCCTTATTCCTCTACTAATAACATCTCATTGGTCTTCTGGTTAGTGGATACATCTATAGGGTTTGGCTATCTCTAGAGGTTTGGGGTTCAATTCCTAGGCCTTGCATCCTTTTTGGCTTATTTTCTTTCATTTTTTTGAAAAGCCCACATAAAGCCCATCATAATCAAGCCAGAAATTCTTGTAAATTGCTAGAAATTTTACGGGCATTACAATCCTTCATACCTTTTAAAAGTTTCGTCCTCGAAACTTAGAACAATTCAGGGTACTTCTGCTTAATGTCCTCCTCGTGTTCCCAGGTAGCTTCTTCGTATCATTGATTCTGCCACAGGACCTTGACTAAGGGCACCTCTTTGTTTCTTAGCCTCTTGACTTCTCGGTCTAGTATCTGGATAGGCTGACTTTCAATACTCAGGTCCTCTTGAACTTGTACTGTTTGTGGCTCGATCACTTGGTCCGCACTGGAAATGTATTTCTTGAGCACAGAGACATGGAACACGTTGTGAATAGCCGACATCTCTTGAGGCAGTTCCAGATTGTAAGCTACCTTGCCAACCCTCTGCAATATCGGATACGATCCCACGTAGTGTGGACTCAGCTTACCCTTCCTTCCGAATCTCATCACTCCCTTCATAGGGGCCACTTTGAGGAATACCAGGTCCCTGACGACTTAATTCGCCTCACGCTGCATATCCGCATAGCTCTTTTGTCGGCTCTGAGCAGTTTCAATTCTCTGACAGATGTTCTGTATAGCTCGGGTGGTGTCATCGATGAAGTCCGTCTGGAGTCCCATCCTCTTCTTTTCACCACCCTCGTACCAGCACATGGGAGATCTACATTTCCTCCCGTATATAGCCTCGTAGGGTACCATTCCAATAGTAGCTTGGTAGCTATTGTTGTAGGCGAATTCTGCCAAACATAAGTATCGCACCACTACTGAAATCCAGTATGCAAGCTCAGAACATATCCTCCAAGATTTGATTTACTCTTTTCTGTCTGTCGTCTGTCTGGGATGGAAGGCGATCTTGAACAATAGCTTCGTGCCTAGGGCCTTCTGAACACATTCCCAGAAATCGGAAATAAAGCGACCATCTCTGTCAGAAATGATGGTCTTAGGAATTCCATGTAGTCTGATAATTTCCCTAGCATATAACTGAGCCAGTTGCTCCGTCGAAAAGGTCATCTTGATTGCTAGGAAGTGGGCGGACTTCATCAATCTGTCCACAATTACCCATATAACATCATAACCATTTGTTGTCTGGGGTAATCCTGAGATGAAATCCATAGAAATGTCTTCCCATTTCCATTCTGGAATCTGGATCGGCTGCAGTGTTCCTCCGTGTCTCCGTGTTCGCTTTAACCTTCGCAGTCGTGCAAATCGACATATCTTGAGCCACATCTCTTTTCATTCTGAACCACTAGAATTTTCTTTTCAGGTCTTGGTACATCTTGGTGGTTCCAGGATGCATCGCATAAGGAGTTCTGTGAGCTTCCTCAAATGTCTTCTTTCGTAATTCTGGATCGTCGGGAATACACAGGTGATCCTTGATGTAGAGTACTCCACTATCAGAGATACGAAACCCATCGTCCTTTCCTTCTAAGACCTCTTTCTTGATCATCTGAATGCTTGGGTCACGGGCTTGCTTTTCCAGTATATCATCGAACAGCGTCGGTGCTATCGTCATGGTCGAGAGCTATCCGGAAATGATTTCAACCCCGTAACGCATAATCTCCTTTTCTAAGGGTCGAGGTAACATTAATAGAGACATCAAGGTGGGGCAGGACTTCCTGCTGAGTGCATCCGCCACCTTGTTTGCTTTCCCCAGATGGTAGAAGATCTCGCAGTCATAATCCATGACGAGCTCGAGCCATCTGTGTTGTCTCATGTTCAGGTCCTTCTGTGTGAAGAAATATTTCAGACTCTGATGGTCTGTATAAATCCTACACTGAGCACCATATAGATAATGCCTCCATATTTTGAGAGAAAAGACCACGGCCGCTAGCTCTAAGTCGTGGGTGGGATAATTCCTTTCGTGTTCCTTGAGTTGCCTAGAGGCGTAGGCAATGACCTTGACATTCTGCATGAGTACAGCTCCGAGTCCCAACTTGGAAGCATCACGTTACATGTCGAAGCCTTCATTACTGTCCGGAAGAGCAAGGATTGGAGCGCTGGTCAGTCTCCTTTTCAATTCTGTGAAACTCCTTGCACAGGCATCCGTCCACCCATATTTCTTGTTCTTTCTGGTGAGGACTATCATAGGGGCGGCAATCCTGGAGAAATTCTCTACAAACTTCCGGTAGTAACTTGCTAGCCCAATAAAGCTTCTGATCTCGCTGGCATTCTTTGGTCGGTTCCAGTTACTCACGGCTTCAATCTTTATTGGGTCTACCATCACTCCGTGCTTGGATATAACATGACCCATAAATGATACTTGTTCGAGCCAGAACTCGCATTTGGAGAACTTTGCAAATAGCTGCTTTTCCCGAAGAATCTGCAATACCACATTCACGTGTTCTGCGTGCTCCTATGGAGTTCTCGAATATATCAGTATGTCGTCGATGAAGATGATCACAAACTTGTCGAGGAATGTCGAGAATACCCGGTTCATCAAATCCATGAACAGAGCAGGTGCATTCGTCAGTCCGAAGGGCATAACTACAAACTCGTAATGTCCGTATCTGGTCCGGAAGGTCGTCTTTGGTATATCATATGATTTCACTTTTACTTGATGATAGTCGGACCTCAGGTTGATCTTAAAGAAGACGGTGGCACCCTTTTGTTGGTCGAACAGGTCGTCAATCCACAGCAAAAGGTATCAGTTCTTGATCTTCACATTATTCATCGCTCGGTAGTCTATGCACATTCACATAGACCCATCTTTCTTCTTAACCAACAGTACTGGAGCTCCCCATGGAGGGCGACTTGGGCGAATAAATCCCTTGTCGAGTAACTCCTGTAGCTGTCCCTGAAGTTCCTTCAATTCAGCCAGTGCCATACGGTAAGGTGCTTTAGAGATCGGGTTAGTACTAGGAATCAATTCGATCTCAAATTCAACATCTCTATCTGGGGCTAACCCTGGTAGTTCATCTGGGAATACCTTTGGGTAGTTGCATACAACTCTGACATCTTCTAGCTTCTGATCCTCTGCTTGACTTGTATCAACTATGTGTGCCAGAAACCCAGTGCATCCACTATCTAACATCTTGCATTCCTGTAGGGCTGATAAAATCTTATTGACTCTTCTCCTTGGCTCTCCAATAAATTCAAACCTAGGTTCCGCCTCTGGCTGGAAGACCACTTTTCTTTTACGGCACTCGATTGAAGCACCGTACTTGCTTAGGAAATCCATGCCTAGTATAATATCATAATCCTGCATGTCGAGCACTATCAGATCACAATAGAGTTCTCTGTCTGCGATTCTGATGGGTGCGGCTCGCAGCATATGAGTGGAGGGCATTACTTCTCCCGAGGGCAGAGTGGTTAAGAACTGGCGATCTAGAGACTGTGGTGGCATGTCTATCTTTCCAGTAAAGTGTGTAGAAACAAACGAATGTGTTGCCCCAGTATCAAATAATGCAGTAGCATGCTTACAGAAAATAAATATCTAACCTGTGACAACTGTAGAGGCGTTCGCCACATCTTCTTGGGTGAGAGAGAATACCCTGGCTTCTGTCATAACTGGTGGGGCTTCTAGTCTCCCTTGGCTACGGGTTCCTTCGACATGACTGACTGATGTAACTGTGGAGGAGCACTCCTGGGTTGGGCATACTGCTGAGGAGGTGTCTGAACCTGGATAGGGCAGTCCCTGACTCTATGTCCTACCCATCCATAGTTGTAACATCTATTTGTGCCTTGGTAGCATACTCCAGGATGTATCTTTCCACAGGTAGCACACAGAGGGATCCTGGGCTGCTTGGTTGCTGGACCACCTTTAGGATCCTCCCATTGTCTTCTCCTGCCAGTGTGGTTCCCTTTCCAAGTACTCTGGTTCCTCTGACCTCCTAATTGGGCCTGACCCCTGCCTACACTCAGTGCTTTCTTTTGCTGATTAATGTTGTTCAGGTAATGCTCGGTAATCAAGGCACTACTGAACAACTCTTCTATGGTCTGCGGTCTATGAACTCCGCCGGCCACATTCAGAGCTATTTCTGGTCGGAGCATCTTCAGCATAAGTCTGACCATTTCTCTTTCCGTGCTGACCAACTCTAGGCATAGGCGTGCGAGTCGGTTGAATCTCTTCATGTAACGCCCGCCCTTATCTGCTCTCAGGGCGGCGCTACTATTACTCCTTTTTTTTTTTTAAACATACTACATATGGATCCTCTCACAACCTACGTACTTTAACAGGTCATCATAACTTAAACCTTCTTTTGCACATGCATCACATATCATATTCATCGTTAGCATGTTAACATATCTTCCATAACATGCATACATAAAGATTCGTTGATGAGTTCTAACATTTCCAACCTTCTTAAGTAGAGGATACTCATTAAACACAAGTCTTATAAGCGGAAGCAATGTCTTAAGTTGTTCTTAGAGCATATAAATACAAGCAGATAGTATAGGGTCTTCTTCCACCATGCCACTATCACACACACTTGGCCCCTCCTGCTACTTCCTCTAGCGCAGACTTCCTTTATCTGCAGTATATGGACAACATGAACTATAAGCATATAGCTTAGTAAGAACCTTGCCTACTCACAAAAGCCACAACTTCATCAAGCAATTAGAACATGAGCATACTAGCATAAAGGACCTAAGTATTTCATAGCAACACTAATCAACAACATATCCATGTAATAAAAAAAATAAACATGGCATAGAATTATTCATAAGCCAGTTAAGCATAATTAATCTAAGCAGGGCATAATTTGAACATAAGCGTTATAACTACATAAAACTAAGCATGCAGGAAAGACATATTCATAAGCGTTTTAAAACTTAACAATAAGCAATCCTAACCTAAGCAACCGTAACATCCTACATCTTAAACCTACATAAGGTACATAGGCACAAACATTCTTCAACTTAACCATGACCATTCATCAGGGAAATCCAATCATGCATAAAAGACATAATCATAAGCATTTGTTTAACTTGGACATAAACATTTGTAATAACATAAATCCTAAACTTGTAGAAAGAACATAATCGCAAGTATTCATAATCTTACCCGTAACATTCACCACATAATAAATTCTAAACTAGCATGAAGTACATAGTCGCAACGTTCTTAAACTTAACTCTAAACATAATAACTTCATAACATCTAGCATGCATGAAGAACATAGTTTGCAAGCATTCAGAGTATTTAACATGAGCATACACAATAATCATAAAAGTCTTTCCTTTTCAAAACATATACTTATAGATACTTCAAAATCATCATAACTTCATAACATCTAGCATGCATAAAGAACACGGTTTGCAAGCATTCAGAGTATTTAACATGAGCATACACAATGAACATAAAGGTCTTTCCTTTTTAAAACATATACTTATAGATACTTCAAAATCATCATAACATCATAACATCTAGCATGCATAAAGAACACGGTTTGCAAGCATTCAGAGTATTTAACATGAGCATACACAATAAACATAAAAGTCTTTCCATTTCAAAACATATACTTATAGATACTTCAAAATCATCATAACTTGTTTGGGGGGCCCCAGGTTAAGTACCACATAATGCGCGTTCCCTAGTAGGCTGGGGTAGCGAGCCACCAGTCCTACTAGAGCAAGACCTCTTACGTCTTACCAGGGCAAGAGCTCTTACATCTTCTTATGTCCCTATGGATTTGATTAACGACCACCTGACGGGTCGAGTACTTAACCTCTTGCAAAGTAAAATACTTAATTCCTTTCTTTTCTTGTCATAATATAAAGAATGCTCTTGATCCCCAACATAAAAAGGGAAGCATCTTAACCTTATCTTATCATAAGGAGAGCTCTTGATCCCTACTTGAAAGGGAAGCTTCTCCATTTTATCTTATCTTAAGGAGAGCTCTTGATCCCTACTTGAAAGGGAAGCATCTCCATCTTGTCATAAGGAGAGCTCTTGGTCCCTACTTGAAAGGGAAGCATCTCCATCTTATCATGAGGACACATGCATTCATAACATAAGAGTACCCTAAAGGGGTCCTAAAGTATAAACATGTTCATCATACAAGCATATTTCTTGGCACATTACATCATAAACATGAAGCATATTTCCTTGACATATTCATGGCATATTAAATCACAAAAACATGTTCATCACCTAAGCATATTTCATGGCACATTACATCATCAACATGTAGCATGTTTCCTAAGCATATTCAAGGCATATTAAATCATAAAAACATGTTCATCACCTAAGCCTATTTCATGGCACATTACATCATAACATGAAGCCTATTTCCTAGGCATAATCATGGCATATTAAATCACAAAACATGATCCACATCTAGGTAGGTTTCATGGCATACTATATCATAAACATGTTCATCACCTAATCTTATTTCATATTGCATTGAATCATAACCATATACATCACACAAGCATAGTTCATGACATATAAACAAACAAAAACCATACCCTTAGCACAACTACATGTGGGTGTTTCATGAAACCCTAACCCTAAAACCTTGGGTTGGCCGAATCTTGTAAGGGGCTTGAGCTTGGGTTTTGTCCCCTAAAGTTCACTCATGAAGCCTTATAACTAATCATAGTATCATTAGAGATATTTTCATGCAACCCTAACCCTACTTTCATAGGTTGGCAGAATCTTGTAAGGTTAGATCCTTGGACTTTTGTCCCCTAAAGTTCATTCATCAAGCATTATTACTTACCCTAGTGTCATTAGGAACATTTTCATGAAACCCTAACCCTAATTATATGGGTCAAACATGGAATGGGTTCAAACTTTAGGTTTTGTCCCCTAAAGTCCATTCATCAAGCATTATTACTTAACCTAGTGTCATTAGGAACATTTTCATGCAACCCTAACCCTAATTATATGGGTTGGCCGAAACATGGAAATGGCCTGCTTAGGTTTTGTCCCCTAAAATTCATTCATAAGCATTATCATGGCCTAACCTCATAAGAGGGAGTTGTCATAAAAACCCTAACCCTAAAAGGCCTTGGTGGCCGAAACCTATAGGGGCACCAAGTTGGAATTTTGTCCCCAAAAGGGTCCTATAGTGAGCATACAACCTATAGAAGTTCCTAGAAACATTTTCATGAATCTTAGCCCAAGAAAACTTGATTGGCAAAACCTACAAGGGCTACAACTTCATCGTTCTTACATGAAATTTAACTACTGAAACTAATACACTCTGGGTGAGGGGAAACTTACATCCTTCGCTTTGCTTGAGAGATGACCTAATGGGAGTCACCTAGCTTTCTCCTAGCTTGAAGGGGGGTCTCGGCCAAAGGAAGAAGAAGGGGGGGTTGGTTTCGGTGAGGATGAAGAGGAGAGGAAGAAAATGGCAAAAAGGAAACTTCCTTCTTCTTTATAAAGGGAGGAAGAGAAGTTTCTCTTTTCTTTGTCATGCCTCTTCACTTACCCTTCTTCCACTTATCTATAAATTCCCCTCTTCCTCTAATGATATAATTCTATTGGGCTTATGGTTAGTGGGTGCATCTATAGGGCTTGGCTATCTCTAGAGGTTTGGGGTTCAATTCCTAGGCTTTGCATCTTTTTTTCTTTTGGCTTATTTTCTTTTATTTTTCCCAAAAACCCCACATAAAGCCTATCATCATAAAGCCAAAATTCTCGTAAAATTGCTAGAAATTTTACGGGCGTTACAATCCCTCATACCTTGTAAAAGTTTCGTCCTCGAAACTTAAAACAATTCTGGGTACTTCTGCCTCTTGTCCTCCTCTCGTTCCCAAGTAGCTTCCTCATATTGCGAATTCTGCCACAGGACCTTTACTAAGGGCACCTCTTTGTTCCTTAGCCTTTTGACATCTCGGTCTAATATTTGGATAGGCCGACTTTCAACACTCAGGTCCTCATGAACGTGTACTGTTTGTGGCTCGATCACTTGGTCCGCACTGGATACGCATTTCTTGAGCATAGAGACATGGAACACGTTGTGTATAGCCGACATCTCTTGAGGCAGCTCCAGCCTGTACGCTACCTTGCCCACCCTCTGCGATATCGGATACGGTCCCACGTAGCGTGGATTCAGTTTACCCTTCCTTCCGAATCTCATCACTCCCTTCATGGGGGTCACTTTGAGGAATACCAGGTCCCCGACTTCGAATTCTAACGGTCTACGCCGCATATCCGCATAGCTCTTTTGTCGGCTCTGAGCAGCTTCGATTCTCTGACGGATAGTCTGTATAGCGCGGGTGGTATTGTCAATAATATCGGCCTGAAGACCCATTTCCCTCCTTTCACCACCCTCGTACCAACAGATAGGAGACCTGCATCTTCTCGTATAGAGCTTCATAGGGTGCCATTCCAATGGTAGCTAGTAGCTGTTGTAAGAAAATTCTCGCAGCACAAATATCGACACAGCTCCTTAAAGTCTAGAGCACAAGCCCAAGAAGATATCTTCCAAAGACTGGTTCACTCTTCCGTCGGCCGTCGATGCCGAGGATGAAACGCAGTGCTGAATCTCAACTTAGTGCCAAGAGCCTTCTGAACACATTCCCAAAAATGGGAGGTAAAACGGCCATCACGGTCAGAAATAATAGCCTTAGGCACTCCATGTAATTTGATAATTTCCTTGACATATAATTGAGCTAGCTGCTCGATCGAATAGGTCATCTTAATTGCCAGAAATGGGCGAGACCGTCCAACCGGTCTATGATTACCCATATAGCATCGTAACCATTTGTTGTTCAGGTAATCCCGAGATGAAATCCATAGATAGTTCTTCTCATTTCCACTCTGGAATCGATTTACCATTGCAGTAATCCCCAGTTTTCGGTGTTCGCTTCACCTTCCGCAGTCGACAGTGTTGACGTACTGAGCCACCTCCCTTTTCATGCCGGACCACCAAAATTTATCCCTTAAGTCCTGATACATTTTATTAGATCCAGGGTGCATGGTATAAGGTGTTCCATGGGATTCCTCGAGTATCTTCTTCCGTAATTCCGGATCGTCCGGAATACATAGTCGGTCCCGGAGGTATAATAGTCCTCCGTTGGAAATGCGGAATCCATTATCCCTTCCCTCCAGTACTTCTTGTTTGATCTTCTGGATGTCTGAATCACCATCTTGCTTTCCCTTTATATCGTCGAACAGCGTCGGCGTTATAGTCATGGTGGAAAGTTGCCCAGAAATAATCTCTATCCCATAATTCATTATTTCCCTTTTCAGGGGCTGCGATAGCATTGATAAGGACATCAAAGAGGCCATTTTGTTTCCACTCCTTACTCGTACGTTCCAGTCTACCCAACATTGTTCAATTATACCATACACATCCCAGGCCGTGAACTCATTATCCATTTCAAAAGGAAACGACTTATCATCTCTTATTCATATCTCTTATTCATATTTTCCAACCAGAAGGAAAAATGTTAAAATATAACATTCCTTATTTCTAATTTACCACAGAAACTATTTGAGAAGATAGTTCATTATGACTCCCACTAGGACAAACCCTAGTGCGGTTGTAATTATTTTTAGTCCTATCTTCCTTGGCCTCACTAGGGTGGTCTTCGGCTGGCCAATAAGTGGACTGCTTACAGAACCCTCCTCCTTCCTCTCGCGGCCAGCTACCACCGGCTTCTCTTGAACCTTGTGCTCCAGCAGTTCCCAGCACAACTCCGCATAGGTTATCCTCCCTTCATAACGGCCCCACACGTGATGTGCAACTACCATGAACTCATTTGGCAGGGAGCGGACCAAGGCCCATATCCTATAATTGTCCAGTAACGGAAACTCCTGCCGCTCGAGTCTCCTAAAAAGACCATCGAGTCTTCTTATGTGTCCGATGACCTCACCATCTGGTTTATAGACTATCTCCTCAATAGCTTCCCTTAATCGGTTTCATGACACATCACGACGGGTCATGGTAGTCATCGTCCGTGCCATCTGAAAGTGAAATAAATGAAGTCAGTACAAAACCGGCTTAATTCAATTCAGATGGACATAGACCTTCCACAACTAATTACGAAAATCAAATCTTCGTAATTTTAGGAGTTTAATTAAACTAAGGCTAGCATAAGATTACCCTACCTGGATTCATGCATATTTAAGCTAAAACCACAAAGAACAATTCTTAATCTCGCAGGGTAAGGTATCCTTCCTTGGGATACTTCTAAGTTAGAGTCGTGTTTCCATCGTATAAAGCTTGGTCAGATATACTATCTAAGTCACCACTTATGATTCTATTATACTAAACAGGACGAGGTATTATTTCTATCTAAATCTCAGGTGTGAGTCCATTCTACTAAAGCATGATAAGGTATTATTTCATTCTAGATAGAAAACATTCTTTATTATAAAGGAAACTTAAGTATGCATAAAATTACTTACTTGGAAATAGCAGGATAGAGGCTTGATGTGTGATAGTGGAAAGGTGAACCCGCTCTGATACTACCTGTAACGCCGCCTTATCTCGCCTCTCGTGGCCATCTATTCTTTTTTTTTTAAACATACTACATATGGATCCTCTCACAACCTACGTACTTTAACAGGTCATCATAACTTAAACCTTCTTTTGCACATGCATCACATATCATATTCATCGTTAGCATGTTAACATATCTTCCATAACATGCATACATAAAAATTCGTTCATGAGTTCTAACATTTCCAACCTTCTTAAATAGAGGATACTCATTAAACACAAGTCTTATAAGCGGAAGCAATGTCTTAAGTTGTTCTTAGAGCATATAAATACAAGCAGATAGTATAGGGTCTTCTTCCACCATGCCACTATCACACACACTTGGCCCCTCCTGCTACTTCCTCTAGCGCAGACTTCCTTTATCTGCAGTATATGGACAACATGAACTATAAGCATATAGCTTAGTAAGATCCTTGCCTACTCACAAAAGCCACAACTTCATCAAGCAATTAGAACATGAGCATACTAGCATAAAGGACCTAAGTATTTCATAGCAACACTAATCAACAACATATCCATGTAATAAAAAAACTAAGCATGGCATAGAATTATTCATAAGCCAGTTAAGCATAATTAATCTAAGCAGGGCATAATTTGAACATAAGCGTTATAACTACAAAAAACTAAGCATGCAGGAAAGACATATTCATAAGCATTTTAAAACTTAACAATAAGCATTCCTAACCTAAGCATTCGTAACATCCTACATCTTAAACCTACATAAGGTACATAGGCACAAACATTCTTCAACTTAACCATGACCATTCATCAGGGAAATCCAATCATGCATAAAAGACATAATCATAAGCATTTGTTTAACTTGGACATAAACATTTGTAATAACATAAATCCTAAACTTGTAGAAAGAACATAATCGCATGTATTCATAATCTTACCCGTAACATTCACCACATAATAAATTCTAAACTAGCATGAAGTACATAGTCACAACATTCTTAAACTTAACTCTAAACATCATAACTTCATAACATCTAGCATGCATGAAGAACATAGTTTGCAAGCATTCAGAGTATTTAACATGAGCATACACAATAATCATAAAAGTCTTTCCTTTTCAAAACATATACTTATAGATACTTCAAAATCATCATAACTTCATAACATCTAGCATGCATAAAGAACACGGTTTGCAAGCATTCAGAGTATTTAACATGAGCATACACAATGAACATAAAGGTCTTTCCTTTTCAAAACATATACTTATAGATACTTCAAAATCATCATAACTTCATAACATCTAGCATGCATAAAGAACACGGTTTGCAAGCATTCAGAGTATTTAACATGAGCATACACAATAAACATAAAAGTCTTTCCTTTTCAAAACATATACTTATAGATACTTCAAAATCATCATAACTTGTTTGGGGGGCCCCAGGTTAAGTACCACATAATGCGCGTTCCCTAGTAGGCTGGGGTAGCGAGTCACCAGTCCTACTAGAGCAAGACCTCTTACGTCATACCAGGGCAAGACCTCTTACGTCTTCTTATGTCCCTATGGATTTGATTAACGACCACCTGACGGGTCGGGTACTTAACCTCTTGCAAAGTAAAATACTTAATTCCTTTCTTTTCTTGTCATAATATAAAGAATGCTCTTGATCCCCAACATAAAGGAAGCATCTTAACCTTATCTTATCATAAGGAGAGCTCTTGATCCCTACTTGAAAGGGAAGCATCTCCATTTTATCTTATCTTAAGGAGAGCTCTTGATCCCTACTTGAAAGGGAAGCATCTCCATCTTGTCATAAGGAGAGCTCTTGGTCCCTACTTGAAAGGGAAGCATCTCCATCTTATCATGAGGACACATGCATTCATAACATAAGAGTACCCTAAAGGGGTCCTAAAGTATAAACATGTTCATCATACAAGCATATTTCTTGGCACATTACATCATAAACATGAAGCATATTTCCTTGACATATTCATGGCATATTAAATCACAAAAACATGTTCATCACCTAAGCATATTTCATGGCACATTACATCATCAACATGTAGCATGTTTCCTAAGCATATTCAAGACATATTAAATCATAAAAACATGTTCATCACCTAAGCCTATTTCATGGCACATTACATCATAACATGAATCCTATTTCCTAGGCATAATCATGGCATATTAAATCACAAAACATGATCCACATCTAGGTAGGTTTCATGGCATACTATATCATAAACATGTTCATCACCTAATCTTATTTCATATTGCATTGAATCATAACCATATACATCACACAAGCATAGTTCATGACATATAAACAAACAAAAACCATACCCTTAGCACAACTACATGTGGGGGGAGGGGGGGGGGTGTTTTCATGAAACCCTAACCCTAAAACCTTGGGTTGGCCGAATCTTGTAAGGGACTTGAGCTTGGGTTTTGTCCCCTAAAGTTCACTCATGAAGCCTTATAACTAATCATAGTATCATTAGAGATATTTTCATGCAACCCTAACCCTACTTTCATAGGTTGGCAGAATCTTGTAAGGTTAGATCCTTGGACTTTTGTCCCCTAAAGTTCATTCATCAGCATTATTACTTACCCTAGTGTCATTAGGAACATTTTCATGAAACCCTAACCCTAATTATATGGGTTGGCCGAAACATGGAATGGGTTCAAACTTTAGGTTTTGTCCCCTAAAGTCCATTCATCAAGCATTATTACTTAACCTAGTGTCATTAGGAACATTTTCATGCAACCCTAACCCTAATTATATGGGTTGGCCGAAACATGGAAATGGCTCAAGCTTAGGTTTTGTCCCCTAAAATTCATTCATAAGCATTATCATGGCCTAACCTCATAAGAGGGAGTTTTCATAAAAACCCTAACCCTAAAAGGCCTTGGTGGCCGAAACCTATAGGGGCACCAAGTTGGAATTTTTGTCCCCAAAAAGGGTCCTATAGTGAGCATACAACCTATAGAAGTTCCCTAGAAACATTTTCATGAATCTTAGCCCAAGAAAACTTGATTGGCCGAAACCTACAAGGGCTACAACTTCATCGTTCTTACATGAAATTTAACTTACGAAACTAATACACTACAGGTGAGGGGAAACTTACATCCTTCGCTTTGCTTGAGAGATGATCTAATGGGAGTCACCTAGCTTTCTCCTAGCTTGAAGGGGGGTCTTGGTCAAAGGAAGAAGAGGGGGGGGGGGGTTGGTTTCGGTGAGGATGAAGAGGAGAGGAAGAAAATGTCAAAAAGGAAACTTCCTTCTTCTTTATAAAGGGAGGAAGAGAAGTTTCTCTTTTCTTTGTCATGCCTCTTCACTTACCCTTCTTCCACTTATCTATAAATTCCCCTCTTCCTCTAATGATATAATTCTATTGGGCTTATGTTTAGTGGGTGCATCTATAGGGCTTGGCTATCTCTAGAGGTTTGGGGTTCAATTCCTAGGCTTTGCATCTTTTTTTTTCTTTTTGGCTTATTTTCTTTTATTTTTTCCAAAAACCCCACATAAAGCCTATCATCATAAAGCCAAAATTCTCGTAAAATTGCTAGAAATTTTACGGGCGTTACACTTCACGGCTTCGCTGACTGATAGGTCACCTTGTCGGAACCCAGTGAACTCGTCGTAATGCTTGTTGGTTACCCTCATGTGGAAGAATTCTTCGAAAAATTCGTACTCGAAATCTGTCCATCTCATCTGATTTACTTGTCTCTTTGCTTTAAACCGTTCCCACCACATCCGAGCATCTCCCGAAAGGCAAAATGATGCACACTTAATCTTCTCGCATTCGGGCCAGTCCAGTAGCTCCACGATGCTTTCCACCGTCTTGAACCAGGCTTGGGCATCCCATGGCTCACGAGTACCAGAGAAATTTTCCGGCCGGTCTACGCCACCGGATCGTAAGCTTCAGAGAACCATCGGGCCGGCCCGTGGTGGCGAGAGTTTCCTCGATTCATTAGGTATTTTTACTTCGTTGTTCTGCGGACTTGTCATTTGGAGTTGAACTATGTGTGTAAGGTCATGCGGGGGTACTATCTCATCAGCTCTACTACTGTGCCTTCCAGACATGTTTATCTTCATATATTAAAGTAAAGCTAGTATAAGTTTTCGTTCGTTTATCTACGCATAATTAGGCTAAAGCTAGCATAAAGTTATCATTCATGTTTTCATGCATATTTTAAGCTAAAGGCTTTTCATATCATACATGAACAAAATAAGCTAAGGCATTTTATATCATACATGAACAAAATAAGCTAAGGCATTTTATATCATACATGAACAAAATAAGCTAAGGGCATCTCATATCATACATGAACAAAATAAGCTAAGGGCATCTCATATCATACATGAACAAAATAAGCTAAAGGCATTTTATATCATACATGAACAAAATAAGCTAAGGCATTTTATATCATACATGAACAAAATAAGCTAAGGGCATCTCATATCATACACGAACAAAATAAGCTAAGGGCATCTCATATCATACACGAACAAAATAAGCTAAAGGCATTTTATATCATACATGAACAAAATTAACAAAATTAGAGTAGACATAGAATTCTTACTTGGAGAGGCAGGATTTGGAGCTTGATGCGTGTGTAGTGGAAAGGCAGATCCGCTCTGATACCAACCTGTCACGCCCGTCCTTTTTCCAAGGGTCCGGAGGGGCGGCACGTGACGTGACCGTACATACATACACTTCTTACTACTTACAGCAGAAGACTTTGGATACATTTTTTTTTTCTTTTAAACATAAACATGCATTGACGTATATAGATACTTCTTCTTAACATAGAGCATGCATCATAACATATATAGATACTTTTTCTTAACATAGAGCATGCATCATAACATATATATATACTTCTTCTTAACATAGAGCATGCATCATTATTTCATAGGTACTTAGTGCTTAGTTCTAGTCCATAAGCATCATCATCATAAGGGGACATAATAAGGACATCCATAAACATCATCATCATAGGGAAACATATATAAAAGGACATAACGGATCTTCTCCACCATGCCACTACCACACACATTTGGCCCCTCCTGCTGCCCCCTTTTAGTTTATCCATCCCTTACCCTTATCTGCAGTACGAGGGAAAGATAAACTATAAGCACATAGGCTTAGTAAGATCCTGTCCTACTCACAAAAACCATACATCGACATTAATCATGGCATGTAACATTCATAACATATAAGCAACATAACATGTAACATACATGGCGTAAGCAACTTAACATGTAGCATAAGTAACATAACATGTAACATACATATCATAGCAGCATATCATGTAAATATATGACTTAATCAAGCATAACATACAACCTATGTAACATAGCAACATATACATGTCATATCAACATAACATACAACCTATATATGACATATCAAACATAACATACATCACATGTAACATAGCAGCATAAACATGACATATCAAACATAACATGCAACATATATATATGACATATCAACATAGCATGTGAACCTAACAATCAAATCATGTAAACATATGCAGGAAGCTTTTTGAAAACATATATTTTAGGTACGTAACATAAATCTCAACATATATGGGCCCGACATTGTACCACTTCTTCATAATAGCGCGCATCCCTAAATAGACCCGAGGTAGCAAGTCTCGAACCTACTAGGTTACTAGGCCCGATCTTAGTCCGTTGACCTAGGGCAATCGTCATAGCGTAGAAGCCCATCCTAAGCCCGAGTCTTACTCCATCGACCTAGGGCATCTTGGAGCTCATCCCGTACTAGGCCCGATCTTAGTCCGTTGACCTAGGGGCAATCATACATAGGAGCCCATCCTAGGCCCGATCTTAGTCCGTCGACCTAGGGCATCTTAGGAGCCCATCCCTTTGGACCTTGTTAGGGTCCTGGTACAAGCCATGCAGAAGGTAAAATACTTATATGCTTTTATTATAACATATCTTATTTCATTTTGCAAACATAGCATACTTCATTTCATAACATATCATACTTCACTTCATGAACATATCATTTTTCATCTCATAAACATATCATACTTCATTTCATAATCATATCATATTCATTTCATGAACATATCATTTTTCATTTCATGATCATATCGTATTTCATTTCATAACATATATTAAATATCACATACATATAGGGCATGGCATAGGCATAAACATCAAGAATAAGTAAACACTAACCCAAAGCATGTTATCTTCATCTAGCATCATTTAATATCACAAGTCCACATGAATTCACTTAAACATAAAACACATATTAACTAAACCTAGAGCATGCTATGGAACAATGGTTGGCCGAATGGTTCATGGGGCTTTTAGGGTTAAACCCTTAACCTAATCCAACAAACATACTAACATCATCATATGCATACAAAACATAGTATAAAATTTCATTTAAACTTCAAACCAAGGGGTGGCCGAATGGTCGATGTAAGATTTTAGGGTTAGTCTTTTAACCTAATTCATTCTACATCCTAACATCATCATGTGCATGTAGAACAAGATATAGGACTTCAATAAAACACCAAAAACCCATGATGGCCGAATGGTTTATAGAGGTTTCTAGGGTTAACTTTTAACCTAATTCATTCTACATCCTAACATCATCATATGCATATAAAACAAGGTATAGAACTTCAATAAAACACTCAAAAACATATGTTGGCCGAATAGTCCATAGGGGTTTCTAGGGTTAACTTTTAACCTAATTCATTCTACATCCTAACATCATCATATGCATGTAAACAAGGTATAGAACTTCAATAAAACACCCAAAAACATGTGTTGGCCGAATAGTCCATAGGGGTTTCTAGGGTTATCTTTTAACCTAATTCATTTTACATCCTAACATCATCTTATGCATGTAAAACAAGGTATAGAACTTCAATAAAACACCCAAAAACATGTGTTGGCCGAATAGTCCATAGGGGTTTCTAGGGTTATCTTTTAACCTAATTCATTTTACATCCTAACATCATCTTATGCATGTAAAACAAGGTATAGAACTTCAATAAAACACCCAAAAACATGTGTTGGTCGAATAGTCCATAGGGGTTTCTAGGGTTATCTTTTAACCTTATTCATTTTACATCCTAACATCATCTTATGCATGTAAAACAAGGTATAGAACTTCAATAAAACACCCAAAAACATGTGTTGGCCGAATAGTCCATAGGGGTTTCTAGGGTTATCTTTTAACCTAATTCATTTTACATCCTAACAACATCTTCTTCTTACAAAACATGATATAGAACTTCCTTGGAACATCAAAACTAAGCTTGGCCGAATATATCATAGGGATTTTTTTCAAAAACATCAACTGAAAGCTACTCGTATGCAGGTGAGGGATACTTACATTCTTCGATTCACTTTTGGTGGAAAGATGACCTAAGGAAAGCAAAATTCTAGTCTTCTCCTTGCTTGGATGGGGTTCGGCCAAAGGATGAAAATGGAGTGGGAGAGGAATAGATTTCGGTAAGGAAGAAGAAGAGAAGAGGGAGAAGTGGAGAAGTGACTTTTCTCTTGTCCCTTCATTCCCTATTTATTCTCTTGATGTGTCCCTTAGCCTCCCTTACCCTTAACTATCATTTCCCTTATTCCTCTACAAATAACATCTCATTGGGCTTCTGGTTAGTGGATACATCTATAGGGTTTGGATATCTCTAGAGTTTTGGGGTTCAATTCCTAGGCCTTGCATCCTTTTTGGCTTATTTTCTTTCATTTTTTTGAAAAGCCCACATAAAGCCCATCATAATCAAGCCAGAAATTCTTGTAAAATTGCTAGAAATTTTATGGGCATTACAATCCTTCATACCTTTTTAAAGTTTTGTCCTCGAAACTTAGAACAATTCTGGGTACTTCTGCTTCATGTCCTCCTCGCGTTCCCAGGTAGCTTCTTCGTATCGTTGATTCTGCCACTGGACCTTGACTAAGGGCAACTCTTTGTTCCTTAGACTCTTGACTTCTCGGTCTAGTATCTGGATAGGCCGACTTTCAATACTCAGGTCCTCTTGAACTTGTACTGTTTGTGGCTCGATCACTTGGTCCGCACTGGAAATGTATTTCTTGAGCACAGAGACATGGAACACGTTGTGAATAGCCGACATCTCTTGAGGCAGCTCCAGATTGTAAGCTACCTTGCCAACCCTCTGCAATATCAGATACGGTCCCACGTAGCGCGGACTCAGCTTACCCTTCCTTCCGAATCTCATCACTCCCTTCATAGGGGCCACTTTGAGGAATACCAGGTCCTTGATTTCGAATTCTAACGGTCTGCGCCACATATCTGCATAGCTCTTTTGTCGGCTCCGAGTAGTTTCAATTCTCTGATGGATGTTCTGTATAGCTCGGGTGGTGTCATCGATGAAGTCCATCTGGAGTCCCATCCTCTTCTTTTCACCACCCTCGTACCAGCACATGGGAGATCTACATTTCCTCCCGTATATAGCCTCGTAGGGTACCATTCCAATAGTAGCTTGGTAGCTATTGTTGTAGGTGAATTCTGCCAAACATAAGTATCGGCACCAGCTACCTTTGAAATCCAGGGCGCAAGCTCGTAACATATTCTCCAGCACTTGATTTACTCTTTCGGTCTGTTCGTCCGTCTGGGGATGGAAGGCAGTACTGAACAATAGCTTCGTGCCTAGGGCCTTCTGAACACATTCCCAGAGATGGGAAATAAAGCGACCATCTCTGTCTGAAATGATGATCTTAGGAATTCCATGTAGTCTGATAATTTCCCTAGCATATAGCTGAGCAAGTTCCTCCGTCGAATAGGTCATCTTGATTGCTAGGAAGTGGGCGTACTTCGTCAATCTGTCCACAATTACCCATATAGCATCATAACCATTTGTTGTCTTGGGCAATCCTGAAATGAAATCCATAGAAATATCTTCCCATTTCCATTCTGGAATCTGGATCGGCTGCAGTGTTCCTCCAGGTCTCTGGTGTTCTGTTTTAACCCTCTGGCAGGTTAGGCAAGTGTTGGTGCAATCGGCCCAGGTCACGATTGACCAGGACTCGAGTTTGACTTGAGTGATATTTTGATGTTTCGACAAAATCATATGACAATGTAATTGTCATTTGGTAAAGTCCAAGTCTTGAGTACTTGGCATGGAAAGTCCAAGTGGGACACTTGGCACATGAAAAGTCCAAACATAGTCTTGGCATTTGAGAAGTCCAACATAGGTTGGCAAGGGAAAGTCCAAGCATGGGTCTTGGCATGGAAAGTCCAAGCATGGGTCTTGGCATGAAAAGTCCAACATGGGTTGGCAAGGGAAAGTCCAAGCTTGAGTCTTTGCATTTGAGAAGTCCAAGGGTTTGATATTGGCAGCGTAAAGTCCAAGCGGGAGCTTGGCAGCATAAGTCCAATGAGTGGCGGCGTAAAGTGCAAGCGGAGTCTTGGCGGCGTAAGACCAATGTGCCTTGGTGGTGTAGACACCGTTAGCATGACATTGCCGATGGAAGCATCTGAAGGCTAGCGCGATGGATGAACAAGTCATGGATGACTTGGAGGGATCCGAGAGACGTGAGGCTGATAGAGGTGGCTAGAAGGCTTAGGTCTAGGCTAAGGGTGGTTTAGCAAGTATGGGGGAACCATACTTGGGTTAAAACCACATAATTGAGGTGTGTCAGTCGACTGATGCCATGTGGCAGTCGACTGGACCAAGTCAACTAGGGTTTGACTACGGGAAGTGGCCTAGTAGTCGACTGCCACTGTTAGGCAGTCCACTGATGGACGAGCAGTCGACTGATTATGTGATCAGTTGACTGATGCTCGGATTTTCGACCACAGAATGGAGTCTCACTCAACTGCTGAGACGAGCAGTCGAGTGATGTCTCATCAGTCGACTGATGGTCATGATCAGTTGACTGATGTCCTAGCCATTGGATTTTTTCAGCGTGGATTACACCGTTGTCTCACAGCAACAGTGTGATCAGTCGACTGATGGTTTCGATCAGTCGACTGATCGACCTTTTCCAGCACAGGTTGAAGCTATATAAGGAGCTCGTGATGGAGGAAAAGATAGCGATTTTCTTGGGCGAAATTGAAGGGGGGAAGTTGGTGCTTTCCAGTCCTTCAAAGCTAGTTCAAGGCAATCAAAGATCAAGCAATCCAAAGCTCTTGTAAAGTGTTTTTCCTTTACTTGCATTTGTATTTCATATTGTATTTGCTTGTAGATTATTGTTGTAATCATTATTGTACGAGGTTTCTCCGCCTTCGGATTGTTCCGAGAAGGAGTGTTTATTAGTGGTTGCATGTGCATCACTAGAGCTCGTAGAGCTCGATCCGTGGAGTAGGAACCATGCGGTTCCGAACCACATTATATCGTTGTGTTAGTGTGTTGTGCATTTCGTTATCGTTATTACTTTTCTATTTCTGCTGCGCTAATAAAATTGTAGAAACAAACGTGAAAGAATTCCATTGACGCTATTCACCCCCCTCTAGCCGTTACAATATTCCTAACAAGTGGTATCAGAGCCCGGGGCTCTTCTACGGACTAACCGCTGGGAGCTAAGACAAAAGGCTAGAGGGTGAAGATGGAACTCCAAGACAAGCTTGGATGGGATATTAATACTCCACCTCCATATGTTCCAGAAGATTTTTCGGCGTGGAGAGCAAGAATGGAAACATTCTTGATGATGAACATAGAGGATTGGTTTATCCTCGTTGAAGGCCTTGAACCCCCTAGGGATAAGAAGGGTAATATCCTAAAATTGAAAAAGTGGACCCAAGAGCAACGCCAAAAGCTCAAGACCGAAGTTAAGGTAACGAAACTTTTGGAAGATTTAATCCCTAATGATGTTTTGTGCAAGCTAGGGGATTACATGTATGCCAAGGAGCTATGGAGAAAATTTGCAAGACTCCATGAGGAGAGTTCATCCTCAAGTGAAAGTGAGGAATCGGAAGTTGAGATGGAGTCAACTTCCGAATTGGAGAAAGAAGAAGTAGAAGAGGTGGAAGAAGCATCCACTTCTAGGATTGAGGAGGAGAGACCATCCTCTACACCGAAGCAATCTCAAGAAGAGCCTTCAACATCCGATCAAGATGAGGAAGCTCAAAATTCAACTCCGGCACCTACCACCACCCTAGGTAACTCAACCACTTTATTTTCAAATAAAAATCATATAATGTGTTTTGAGTGTAGGGAGTATGGGCATTACAAGAGCAAATGCCCAAAGAAGGTTAAGAAAGCTCCTCCGGCGCCTAAAAGTCAACAAAAGTCAACGGATGCCGGTTCCCCAAGTATCAAGAGCAAGGAGCACATCATATGCTTCAAATGCAATGCAAAAGGACATTATAGGAATCAATGTCCTAGGGGGAAGAAGAAGACCCAAGAGGGAGCTACACATGTAGGGGGAGCTTCCAAAGCTAACCCTAAGGTATATTTTAATAATGCATCCTCTTTAGTTAATAGGCAAAAGCATGCTAAGGGTTTCAATTCTCTTGCTATTTATCATAAAGAGCATGCTAGAAATAACAAACATATTTGTTTAGGAGCTAAGAAGGTTCACCTTAGGAATAAGGAGAAATTTGGGACTAATGTCCCTAAAAATATCTTACCTAGGGAATCAATTAGGAAAATAGGAGAACATCTAGGCCTTAACCCTAAATGGACTAGGCATATGCCTAGGAAGTCCAATGCCCATGGTTTAAATCAAAATTCTAAAATTGGGCAATTAGAATTAGAGAACCAAGCCTTGAGGTCAAGGCTTGAGAAACTTGAAAAGACCCTAAATAAGATACAAAATCAATTTAAAGGGTCTAATGGTCAAACTCCTAGGTCAAGAAGTCAAAGTCAACATCTGGACCTAAGAGTCAAAAGTCAACCAAGGGAAAGAATGGTTTGGGTCACAAACCTAAGTCCAAGATGACTTATCATAGTGTTCCATTTGACTATGGAACACTAACTAGGTCTAGGAAGACCAAGGTCAATAGGGAAGTCATCCCTAGAGTTGACCAAGGTTTGTGCCTAGTGGCTAAGGTTTCTAGGAAACCTAGGGTGGCCACTAAAAAGGTTATTAGGGAGGAAATCCCTAAGGTTAACCATGGCAAGACCACAATGACCAAGGCTTCTAAGCCTAGGAGGGTCATTAGGAAGGTATCTAGGGAGGTTATCCCTAAGGAATACCTAATTAACCCTAGGAGCTCAAGTAGGTTTTGGGTTCCTAAGAGCGTGATTGATTCACGCTAGATGGGTTAGGGTGTGCCAACCTTGATTGGATGGGTAGTTAACTCAACCATTGTAAAGGTGGCACTTTAGGATATTTTCAAGGTTATGGTTACCTTGAAAATACATTTGAGCTTTAATCCTAAAATATTTTAGGATGTGCCAATATTATTTGAGAAGTTTGATAAAATGATTAAATTGGCACAATTTAGTTTTAGAGATTAGTTTGCCATTTTGGGTTTTTGGCACACTAGGAAGATTAGTGATAATATGGCAAAATATAATTAATTATATCAAATGACAATTAATATTAAAATTTAGGTATACTTATACCTATACTTTTTACTTGCCATGATTTGTCTGCCATATGTCATGACATGACATCATGTTTATGTTCTATCATTTATATGTCATGAGTATGCTTAGGGATTAAGGATAAATGTCATGTGTTTTTAGATTTCATATTATGCCATGATATCATGATCATTGGCCATGCTTAATTATTGCTATTATTATGCCATGATCATTTCATGCATTTAATTGATTAAAATTGATATAAGGACTATGGCATGACTTGGAGTCCCATTTATAAGGGAATCAAGTAGAGTTGCCTTAGGAAAATGCATGAAACCCTAGATTAGGGAGAACAAAACCCACATCTCACATCACATTGACATGTATGTGTATTTATACACCCTAGATACATGTGAGATGCTAGGATATGAGTTAAGTTCAAGGTGCATAGTTGTTGCATCTAGTTGAACCCAAACTCATTTTAACTCAACATGTGGATCATTGGGAGAGCATGTGTACAAGTCATGTACATAGAGCCCAAGGAATATGATCCAAGATAAGGTTTTGAAAACATTTTAAAATCATTTTAGAAAACCTTGGTGAAGCCTATCTTTTGATAGCAATCACCATTGATGAAGTTGATACAAAGTAGGACCAAAACATTGAAAATTTCAATAGTTTTGAACTTTGTACCAATCTCCTATTTCAATGGTAAAAATATTTTTCCAAAATTTTTCACCTATTGTATTGGTCATAAGTATTATACGTACCAAATTTCGTGATTTTTCGATATATGTATAATTATTTATGATTTTCTGAAATTCAACTCTGATAATTGAAATTCGGAAATTTAAGTTATCAGTCGACTGCTATTGGTGGCGATCGATGATGGAATCTGATCGTGATTTCTGAATCACTCATTGGTAGCTGTTCGGGAAAACAAGTTTGTTTAACCCGATTTCAGCTACGGTTATGGTCCCTAATCACTCCTAACCCTAGGATATGCTTTGGATAGCATTATAAAGGGTGAAAATCCATTGGATATGGATTAGAAGAAGTGTTTAGGGTTTGTATCAATTTGAAGGTGTTGGAGAGTTCTATATTGAATTTCTAACCTTAATTTTGATGGTTTAGAGTTCCTATTGGCTTAGGGACTTCCCAAGGACATTGTTGGTGCAATGGTTGAGGGGGAGCAAGCCTTTAGGGGGAGAGAAGTTATTGGGAGAATATGACATCAATTGGGAAATTGATGGGACTTTTGAGAGACCCAATTTGAAAATTGGGAAAGTAAATGGGATTGTCTATCTTGAGTGATATTGGACTTATCACTAGGAAGATGGTAGGCATCCTAAGTATTTTTGGACCGAGGGGGAGATTGTAAGATCTCATTGGGACATGAGACATTGACCTCCTTGGAGAGGAAACCTTTTTGATGTTAGTCAAAAAGGGGGAGAATGTTTGGGGAAGAATATTTGGAGAGTATTTACCAATTTGGGATGATTGGTAAAGGATTTGAGTTAGTGTTCTAACTCAATAATTTGTTTGGTTTTTGTCAAACATCAAAAAGGGGGAGATTGTTGGTGCAATCGGCCCAGGTCACGATTGACCAGGACTCGAGTTTGACTTGAGTGATGTTTTGATGTTTCGACAAAAACATATGACAATGTAATTGTCATTTGGTAAAGTCCAAGTCTTGAGTACTTGACATGGAAAGTCCAAGTGGGACACTTGGCACATGAAAAGTCCAAGCATGGTCTTGGCATTTGAGAAGTCCAACATAGGTTGGCAAGGGAAAGTCCAAGCATGGGTCTTGGCATGGAAAGTCCCAGCATGGGTCTTGGCATGGAAAGTCTAAGCATGGGTCTTGGCATTTAAGAAGTCCAAGGGTTTGATATTGGTGGCGTAAAGTCCAAGCGGGAGCTTGGCAGCATAAGTCCAATGAGTGGCGGCGTAAAGTCCAAGCGGAGTCTTGGCGGCGTAAGACCAATGTGCCTTGGCGGTGTAGACACCGTTAGCATGACATAGCCGATGGAAGCACCTGAAGGCTAGCGCGATGGATGAACAAGTCATGGATGACTTGCAGGGATCCGAGAGACGTGAGGCTGATGGAGGTTGCTAGAAGGCTTAGGTCTAGGCTAAGGGTGGTTTAGCAAGTATGGGGGAACCATACTTGGGTTAAAACCTCATAATTGAGGTGTTAGTCGACTGATGCCATGTGGCAGTCGACTGGACCAAGTCAACTAGGGTTTGACTGCGGGAAGTGGCCTAGCGATCGCCACCGCTAGCGATCGGTGATGAAGCAATAATCGATTATGTGATCAGTCGACTGATGCTTGGATTTTTGGCCACAGAATGGAGTCTCACTCGACTGCTGAGATGAGCAGTCGAGTGATGGCTCATCAGTCGACTGATGGTCATGATCAGTCAACTGATGTCCTAACCGTTGGATTTTTCTAGTGTGGATTACATCGTTGTCTCACAGCAACAGTGTGATCAGTCGACTAATCGACCTTTTCCAGCACAGGTTGAAGCTATATAAGGAGCTCGTGATGGAGGAAAAGATAGTGATTTTCTTGGGCAAAATTGAATGGGGAAGTTGGTGCTTTCCAGTCCTTCAAAGCTAGTTCAAGGCAATCAAAGATGAAGTAATTCAAAGCTCTTGTAAAGTGTTTTTCCTTTACTTGCATTTGTATTTCATATTGTATTTGCTTGTAGATTATTGTTGTAATCATTATTGTACGAGGTTTCTCCACCTTCGGATTGTTCCGAGAAGGAGTGTTTATTAGTGGTTGCATGTGCATCACTAGAGCTCGTAGAGCTCGATCCGTGGAATAGGAACCGTGCGGTTCCGAACCACGTTATATCGTTGTGTTAGCGTGTTGTGCATTTCGTTATTGTTATTACTTTTCTATTTCCGCTGCGCTAACAAAATTGTAGAAACAAACGCGAAAGAATTCCATTGACGCTATTCACCCCCCTCTAGCCGTTACAATATTCCTAACATATAGTACTGACATACTAAGCCACATCTCTTTTCATTCTGAACCACCAGAATTTTCTTTTCAGGTCTTGGTATATCTTGGTGGTTCCAGGATGCATCGCATAAGGAGTTCTGTGAGCTTCCTCAAATATATTCTTCCGTAATTCTGGATCGTCGGGAATACACAGGCGATCCCTGAGGTAGAGTACTCCACTATCAGAGATACGAAACCCATCGTCCTTTCCTTCTATGACCTCTTGCTTGATCCTCTGAATGCTTGGGTCACGGGCTTGCTTTTCCAGTATATCATCGAACAACGTCGGTGCTATCGTCATGGTCGAGAGATGTCCGAAAATGATTTCAACCCCGTAACGCATAATCTCCTTTTCTAAGGGCTGAGGTAACACTGATAGAGACATCAAGGTGGCACAAGACTTCCTGCTGAGTACATCCGCCACCTTGTTTGCTTTCCCCGGATGGTAGAAGATCTCGCAGTCATAATCCTTGACGAGCTCGAGCCATCTGCGTTGTCTTATGTTCAGGTCCTTCTGTGTGAAGAAATATTTCAGACTCTGATGGTCTGTATAAATCCTACACTGAGCTCCATATAGATAATGCCTCCATGTTTTGAGAGCAAAGACCACGGCCGCTAGCTTTAAGTCGTGGGTGGGATAATTCCATTCGTGTTCCTTGAGTTGCCTAGAGGCGTAGGCAATGACCTTGCCATTCTGCATGAGTACATCTTCGAGTCCCAACTTGGAAGCGTCACTGTACATGTCGAAGCCTTCATTACTGTCCGGAAGAGCAAGGATTGAAGCGCTGGTCAGTCTCCTTTTCAATTCTGTGAAACTCCTTTCGCAGGCGTCCGTCCACTCATATTTCTTGTTCTTTCTGGTGAGGACTGTCATAGGGGCGGCAATCCTGGAGAAATTCTCTACAAACTTCCGGTAGTAACTTGCTAGCCCAAGAAAGCTTCGATTTGGCATTCTTTGGTCGGTTCCAGTTACTCACGGCTTCAATCTTTATTGGGTCTACCATCACTCCGTGCTTAGATATAACGTGACCCAGAAATGATACTTGTTCGAGCCAGAACTCGCATTTGGAGAACTTTGCAAATAACTGCTTTTCCCGAAGAATCTGCAATACCACATTCAAGTGTTATGTGTGCTCCTATGGGGTTCTCGAATATATCAGTATGTCGTCGATGAAGACGATCACAAACTTGTCGAGGAATGCCGAGAATACCCGGTTCATCAAATCCATGAACAGAGCAGGTGCATTCGTCACTCCGAAGGGCACAACTACGAACTCGTAATGTCCGTATCTGGTCCGGAAGGCCGTCTTTGGTATATCATCTGATTTCACTTTTACTTGATGATAGCCGAACCTCAGGTCGATCTTAGAGAAGATGGTGGCACCCTTTAGTTGGTCGAACAGGTCGTCAATCCGCGCCAAGGGTACCGGTTCTTGATCGTCACATTATTCAGTGCTCGGTAGTCTATGCAGATTCGCATAGACCCATCTTTCTTCTTCACCAACAATACTGGAGCTCCCCATGGAGAGCAACTTGGGCGAATAAGTCCCTTGTCGAGTAACTCCTGTAGCTGTCCCTGAAGTTCCTTCAATTCAGCCGGTGTCATACGGTAAGGTGCTTTAGAGATCGGGTTAGTACCAGGAATCAATTCGATCTCAAATTCAACTTCTCTATCTGGGGCTAACCCTGGTAGTTCATCTGGGAATACCTCTGGGTAGTTGCATACAACTCTGACATCTTCTAGCTTCTGATCCTCTGCTTGACTTATATCAACTACGTGTGCCAAAAACCCAGTGCATCCATTGTCTAACATCTTGCGTGCCTGTAGGGCTGATAAAATCTTATTGACTCTTCTCCTTGGCTCTCCAATAAATTCAAACCTAGGTTCCGCCTCTGGCTGGAAGACCACTTTTCTTTTACGACACTCGATTGAAGCACCGTACTTGCTTAGGAAATCCATGCCCAGTATAATATCATAATCCTGCATGTCGAGCACTATCAGATCACAATAGAGTTCTCTGTCTGCGATTCTGATGGGTGTGGCTCGCAACATATGAGTGGAAGGAATTACTTCTCCCAAGGGCAGAGTGGTTAAGAACTGGCAATCTAGAGCTTGTGGTGGCATGTCTATCTTTCCAGTAAAGTGTGTAGAAACAAACGAATGTGTTGCCCCAGTATCAAATAATGCAGTTGCATGATGACAGAAAATAAATATCTGACCTGTGACAACTGTAGTGGCGTTCGCCACATCTTCTTGGGTGAGAGAGAATACCCTGGCATCTGTCATAACTGGTGGGGCTTCTAGTCTCCCTTGGCTGATCAGGGTTCCTTCGACATACCGTGTCTGATGTGTAATCGCGGAGGAGCACTCTGGGTTGGGCATATCACGAGGAGGTGCTCGAACACAGATAGGATCCTTGACTCTATGTCCCGCCTGGCCCACAGCTTGTAACATCTATTTGTGCCTTGCTAGCATACTCGGGATGTATCTTTCCACAGTAGCACAGAGGATCTGGTCGCTTGGTTGTTGGACCACCTTTAGGATCCTCCCATTGTCTTCTCCTACCAGTGTGGTTCCCTTTCCAAGTACTCTGGTTCCTCTGACCTCCTGATTGGGCCTGACCCCTGCCTTCACTCAGTGCTTTCTTTTGCTGATTAATGTTGTTCAGGTAATGCTCGGTAATCAAGGCACTACTGAACAGCTCTTCTACGGTCTGCGGTCTATGAACTCCGCCGGCCACATTCAGAGCTATTTCTGGTCGGAGCATCTTCAGCATGAGTCTGACCCTTTCTCTTTCCATGCTGACCAACTCTGGGCATAGGTGTGCGAGTCGGTTGAATCTCTTCACGACTTTGCTGACTGATAGGTCACCTTGTCGGAACCCAGTGAACTCGTCGTAATGCTTGTTGGTTACCCTCATGTGGAAGAATTCTTCGAAAAATTCGTACTCAAAATATGTCCATCTCATCTGATTTACTTGTTTCTCTGCTTTAACCCATTCTCACCACATCCAAGCATCTCCCAAAAGGCAGAATGATGCACACTTAATCTTCTCGCATTTGGGCTTGGGCATCCCATGGCTCACGAGTACTAGAGAAATTTTTCCCGGTCTGCGCTTTGGATCGTAAGCTTCTGTCGAACCATCGGGCCGGCGCGGGGGATTCATTAGGGTATTTATTACTTGCTGTTGTTCTGTGACTTGTCGCTGGAGTTCAGTAACTACGTGTGTAAGGTCATGCGGGGGTGCTATCTCATCAGCTCTACTACTGCGTCTTCCAGACATGTTTATCTTCATATATTAAAGTAAAGCTAGTATAAGTTTTCATTCGTTTATCTACGCATAATTAGGCTAAAGCTAGCATAAAGTTATCATTAATGTTTTCATGCATATTTTAAGCTAAAGGCTTTTCATATCATACATGAACAAAATAAGCTAAGGCATTTTATATCATACATGAACAAAATAAGCTAAGGCATTTTATATCATACATGAACAAAATAAGCTAAGGGCATCTCATATCATACACGAACAAAATAAGCTAAGGGCATCTCATATCATACATGAACAAAATAAGCTAAAGGCATTTTATATCATACATGAACAAAATAAGCTAAGGCATTTTATATCATACATGAACAAAATAAGCTAAGGGCATCTCATATCATACACGAACAAAATAAGCTAAGGGCATCTCATATCATACACGAACAAAATAAGCTAAAGGCATTTTATATCATACATGAACAAAATTAACAAAATTAGAGTAGACATAGAATTCTTACTTGGAGCGGCAGGATTTGGAGCTTGATGTGTGTGTAGTGGAAAGGCAGATCCGCTCTGATACCAACCTGTCACGCCCGCCCTTTTTCCAAGGGTCCGGAGGGGGGGCGCGTGACGCGACCGTACATACATACACTTCTTACTACTTACAGAAGAAGACTTTGGATACATTTTTTTTTCTTTTAAACATAAACATGCATTGACATATATAGATACTTTTTCTTAACATAGAGCATGCATCATAACATATATAGATACTTCTTCTTAACATAGAGCATGCATCATAACATATATAGATACTTCTTCTTAACATAGAGCATGCATCATTATTTCATAGGTACTTAGTGCGTAGGTCTAGTCCATAAACATCATCATCATAAGGGGACATAATAAGGACATCCATAAACATCATCATCATAGGGAAACATATATAAAAGGACATAACAGATCTTCTCCACCATGCCACTACCACACACATTTGGCCCCTCCTGCTGCCCCCTTTTAGTTTATCCATCCCTTACCCTTATCTGCAGTACGAGGGAAAGATAAACTATAAGCACATAGGCTTAGTAAGATCATGTCCTACTCACAAAAACCATACATCGACATTAATCATGGCATGTAACATTCATAACATATAAGCAACATAACATGTAACATACATGGCGTAAGCAACTTAACATGTAGCATAAGTATCATAAGTAACATAACATGTAACATACATATCATAGCAGCATATCATGTAAATATATGACTTAATCAAGCATAACATACAACCTATGTAACATAGCAACATATACATGTCATATCAACATAACATACAACCTATATATGATATATCAAACATAACATACATCACATGTAACATAGCAACATAAACATGACATATCAAACATAACATGCAACATATATATATGACATATCAACAAAGCATGTGAACCTAACAATCAAATCATGTAAACATATGCAGGATTCTTTTTGAAAACATATATTATAGGTATGTAACATAAATCTCAACATATTTGGGTCCGACATTGTACCACTTCTTCTTCATAATAGTGCGCATCCCTAAATAGACCCGAGGTAGCAAGTCTCGAACCTACTAGGTTACTAGGCCCGATCTTAGTCCATCGACCTAGGGCAATCGTCATAGCGTAGAAGCCCATCCAAGGCCCGAGTCTTACTCCATCGACCTAGGGCATCTTGGAGCCCATCCCGTACTAGGCCTGATCTTAGTCCGTCGACCTAGGGGCAATCATATAGAGGAGTCCATCCTAGGCCCGATCTTAGTCCGTCGACCTAGGGCATCTTAGGAGCCCATCCCTTTGGACCTTGTTAGGGTCCTGGTACAAGCCATGCAGAAGGTAAAATACTTATATGCTTTTATTATAACATATCTTATTTCATTTTGCAAACATAGCATACTTCATTTCATAACATATCATACTTCACTTCATGAACATATCATTTTTCATCTCATAAACATATCATACTTCATTTCATAATCATATCATATTCATTTCATGAACATATCATTTTTCATTTCATGATCATATCGTATTTCATTTCATAACATATATTAAATATCACATACATATAGGGCATGGAATAGGCATAAACATCAAGAATAAGTAAACACTAACCCAAAGCATGTTATCTTCATCTAGCATCATTTAATATCACAAGTCAACATGAATTCACTTAAACATAAAACAAATATTAACTTAACCTAGAGCATGCTATGGAACAATGGTTGGCCGAATGGTTCATGGGGCTTTTAGGGTTAAACCCTTAACCTAATCCAACAAACATACTAACATCATCATATGCATACAAAACATAGTATAAAATTTCATTGAAACTTCAAACCAAGGGGTGGCCGAATGGTCCATGTAGGCTTTTAGGGTTAGTCTTTTAACCTAATTCATTCTAGATCCTAACATCATCATGTGCATGTAGAACAAGATATAGGACTTCAATAAAACACCAAAAACCCATGATGGCCGAATGGTTCATAGAGGTTTTTAGGGTTAACTTTTAACCTAATTCAATCTACATCCTAACATCATCATATGCATATAAAACAAGGTATAGAACTTCAATAAAACACTCAAAAACATATGTTGGCTGAATTTTCCATAGGGGTTTCTAGGATTAACTTTTAACCTAATTCATTCTACATCCTAACAACATCATATGCATGTAAACAAGGTATAGAACTTTAATAAAACACCCAAAAATATGTGTTGGCCGAATAGTCCATAGGGGTTTCTAGGGTTATCTTTTAACCTAATTCATTTTACATCCTAATATCATCTTATGCATGTAAAACAAGGTATAGAACTTCAATAAAAAAACCCAAAAACATGTGTTGGCCGAATAGTCCATAGGGGTTTCTAGGGTTATCTTTTAACCTAATTCATTTTACATCCTAACATCATCTTATGCATGTAAAACAAGGTATAAAACTTCAATAAAACACCCAAAAACAATTGTTGGCCGAATAGTCCATAGGGGTTTCTAAAGTTATCTTTTAACCTAATTCATTTTACATCCTAACATCATCTTATGCATGTAAAACAAGGTATAGAACTTCAATAAAACACCCAAAAACATGTGTTGGCCGAATAGTCCATAGGGGTTTCTAGGGTTATCTTTTAACCTAATTCATTTTACATCCTAACATCATCTTCTTCTTACAAAACATGATATAGAACTTCCTTGGAACATCAAAACTAAGCTTGGCCAAATATATCATAGGGATTTTTTTCAAAAACATCAACCGAAAGCTACTCGTATGCTGGTGAGGGATACTTACATCCTTTGCTTCGCTTTTGGTGGAAAGATGACCTAAGGAAAGCAAAAACCTAGCCTTCTCCTTGCTTGGATGGGGTTCAGCCAAAGGATGAAAATGGAGAGGGAGAGGAATAGATTTCGGTGAGGAAGAAGAAGAGAAGAGGGAGAAGTGGAGAAGTGGCTTTTCTCTTGTCCCTTCATTCCCTATTTATTCTCTTGAAGTGTCCCTTAGCCTCCCTTACCCTTAACTATCATTTCCCTTATTCCTCTACTAATAACATCTCATTGGGCTTTTGGTTAGTGGATACATCTATAGGGTTTGGCTATCTCTAGAGGTTTGGGGTTCAATTCCTAGGCCTTGCATCCTTTTTGGCTTATTTTGTTTCATTTTTTTGAAAAACCCACATAAAGCCCATCATAATTAAGCCAGAAATTCTTGTAAAATTGCTAAAAATTTTATGGGTGTTACAATCCTTCATACATTTTAAAAGTTTCATCCTCGAAACTTAGAACAATTCTGGGTACTTCTGCTTCATGTCCTCCTCGCGTTCCCAGGTAGCTTCTTCGTATCGTTGATTCTGCCACAGGACCTTGACTAAGGGCACCTCTTTGTTCCTTAGCCTCATGACTTCTTGGTCTAGTATCTGGATAGGCCGACTTTCAATACTCAGGTCCTCTTGAACTTGTACTTCTTGTGGCTCGATCACTTGGTCCGCACTGGAAATGTATTTCTTGAGCACAGAGACATGGAACACGTTGTGAATAGCCGACATATCTTGAGGCAGCTCTAGCTTGTAAGATACATTGCCAACCCTCTGCAATATCAGATACGGTCCCACATAGCGTGGACTCAGCTTACCCTTCCTTCCGAATCTCATCACTTCCTTCATAGGGGCCACTTTGAGGAATACCAGGTCCCCGACTTCGAATTCTAACGGTCTACGCCGCATATCTGCATAGCTCTTTTGTCGGCTCTGAGCAGTTTCAATTCTCTGACGGATCTTCTGTATAGCTCGGGTGGTGTCATCGATGAAGTCCGTCTAGAGTCCCATCCTCTTCTTTTCACCACCCTCGTACCAGCACATGGGAGATCTACATTTCCTCCCGTATAGAGCCTCGTAGGGTACCATTCCAATAGTAGCTTGGTAGCTATTGTTTTAGGCGAATTCTGCCAAACATAAGTATCGGCACCAACTACCTTTGAAATCCATGGTGCAAGCTCGTAACATATCCTCCAGTACTTGATTTACTCTTTCGGTCTGTCCGTCCGTCTGGGGAAGGAAGGCAGTACTGAACAATAGCTTCGTGCCTAGGGCCTTCTGAACACATTCCCAGAAATGGGAAATAAAGCGACCATCTCTTTCAGAAATGATGGTCTTAGGAATTCCATGTAGTCTGATAATTTCCCTAGCATATAACTGAGCCAGTTGCTCTGTCGAATAGGTTATCTTGATTGCTAGGAAGTGGGCGGACTTCGTCAATCTGTCCACAATTACCCATATAGCATCATAACCATTTGTTTTCTTGGGCAATCCTGAGATGAAATCCATAGAAATGTCTTTCCATTTCCATTCTGGAATATGGATCGGCTGCAGTGTTCCTCCAGGTCTCTGGTGTTCTGCTTTAATCCTCTGGCAGGTCAGGCAAGTGCTGACATACTGAGCCACATCTCTTTTCATTCCGAACCACCAGAATTTTCTTTTCAGGTCTTGGTACATCTTGGTGGTTCCAAGATGCATTGCATAAGGAGTTCCGTGAGCTTCCTCAAATATCTTCTTCCGTAATTCTGGATCGTCGGGAATACACAGGCAATCCCTGAGGTAGAGTACTCCACTATCAGAGATACGAAACCCGTCGTCCTTTCCTTCTAAGACCTCTAGCTTGATCCTCTGAATGCTTGGGTCACGGGCTTGCTTTTCCAGTATTTCATCGAATAGCGTCGGTGCTATCGTCATGGTCGAGAGCTATCCGGAAATGATTTCAACCCGGTAACGCATAATCTCCTTTTCTAAGGGCCAAGGTAACACTGATAGAGACATCAAGGTGGCGCAGGACTTCCTGCTGAGTGCATCCGCCACCTTGTTTGCTTTCCACGGATGGTAGAAGATCTCGCAGTCAAAATCCTTGACGAGCTCGAGCCATCTGCGTTGTCTCATGTTCAGGTCCTTATGTGTGAAGAAATATTTTAGACTCTGATGGTCTGTATAAATCCTACACTGAGCTCCATATAGATAATGCCTCCATATTTTGAGAGCAAAGACCACGACCGCTAGCTCTAAGTCATGGGTGGGATAATTCCTTTCGTGTTCCTTGAGTTGCCTAGAGGCGTAGGCAATGACCTTGCCATTCTGCATGAGTACAACTCTGAGTCCCAACTTGGAAGCGTCACTGTACATGTCGAAGCCTTCATTACTGTCCGGAAGAGCAAGGATTGGAGCACTGGTCAGTCTCCTTTTCAATTCTGTGAAACTCCTTTCGCAGGCAAAACATGACCCATATAGGGCATGGAATAGGCATAAACATCAAGAATAAGTAAACACTAACCCAAAGCATGTTATCTTCATCTAGCATCATTTAATATCACAAGTCCACATGAATTCACTTAAACATAAAACACATATTAACTTAACCTAGAGCATGCTATGGAACAATGGTTGGTCGAATGGTTCATGGGGCTTTTAGGGTTAAACCCTTAACCTAATCCAACAAACATACTAACATCATCATATGCATACAAAACATAGTATAAAATTTAATTGAAACTTCAAACCAAGGGGTGGCCGAATGGTCCATGTAGGCTTTTAGGGTTAGTCTTTTAACCTAATTCATTCTACATCCTAACATCATCATGTGCATGTAGAACAAGATATAGGACTTCAATAAAACACCAAAAACCCATGATGGCCGAATGGTTTATAGAGGTTTCTAGGGTTAACTTTTAACCTAATTCATTCTACATCCTAACATCATCATATGCATATAAAACAAGGTATAGAACTTCAATAAAACACTAAAAAACATATGTTGGCCGAATAGTCCATAGGGGTTTCTAGGGTTAACTTTTAACCTAATTCATTCTACATCCTAACATCATCATATGCATGTAAACAAGGTATAGAACTTCAATAAAACACCCAAAAACATGTGTTGGCTGAATAGTCCATAGGGGTTTCTAGGGTTATCTTTTAACCTAATTCATTTTACATCCTAATATCATCTTATGCATGTAAAACAAGGTATAGAACTTCAATAAAATACCCAAAAACATTTGTTGGCCGAATAGTCCATAGGGGTTTCTATGGTTATCTTTTAACCTAATTCATTTTACATCCTAACATCATCTTATGCATGTAAAACAAGGTATAGAACTTCAATAAAACACCCAAAAACATGTGTTGGCCGAATAGTCCATAGGGGTTTCTAGGGTTATCTTTTAACCTAATTCATTTTACATCCTAACATCATCTTATGCATGTAAAACAAGGTATAGAACTTCAATAAAACACCCAAAAACATGTGTTGGCCGAATAGTCCATAGGGGTTTCTAGGGTTATCTTTTAACCTAATTCATTTTAC
This sequence comes from Wurfbainia villosa, assembly GCA_025175895.1. Classification (NCBI taxonomy): domain Eukaryota; kingdom Viridiplantae; phylum Streptophyta; class Magnoliopsida; order Zingiberales; family Zingiberaceae; genus Wurfbainia; species Wurfbainia villosa. The sequence goes on along the minus strand of CM045998.1, from coordinate 51,258,977 downwards.
ATCCTAACATCATCTTCTTCTTACAAAACATGATATAGAACTTCTTTGGAACATCAAAACTAAGGTTGGCCGAATATATCATTGGGATTTTTTTCAAAAACATCAACCGAAAGCTACTCGTATGCAGGTGAGGGATACTTACATCCTTCGCTTCGGTTTTGGTGGATAGATGACCTAAGGAAAGCAAAAACCTAGCCTTCTCCTTGCTTGGATGGGGTTTGGATAAATGATGAAAATGGAGAGGGAGAGGAATAGATTTCGGTGAGGAAGAAGAAGAGAAGAGGGAGAAGTGGAGAAGTGGCTTTTTTCTTGTCCCTTCATTCCCTATTTATTCTCTTGAAATGTCCCTTAGCCTCCCTTACCCTTAACTATCATTTCCCTTATTCCTCTACTAATAACATCTCATTGGGCTTCTGGTTAGTGGATGCATCTATAGGGTTTGGGGTTCAATTCCTAGGCCTTGCATCCTTTTTGTCTTATTTTCTTTCATTTTTTTGAAAAGCCCACATAAAGCCCATCATAATCAAGCCAGAAATTCTTGTAAAATTACTAGAAATTTTACGGGCATTACAAGAAAATTCCTCATTTTCAAATTACTAAGTGGGAGAACGATATTTTTATAAATTCCCACGGCCTCCATTACGATTTGACAAGTGATGCAAACAAACTTGCGCATTGGCTCTGAGTGCCTTCCTCCCCATCGGATGAGTTTATTTGCAGATCACAAGGTCAAATATGGTTATAGGAAATTATTAAGGAGCGTGTGTACTTCCCCATCGAAAGGCATATAACCCGAGATAATTACCTTTGTATCGAGTAATGGTGAATACCTAGATACAAATATAAGTATACTCCCCATCGGAGTCACTGCTTTTATTTATAGGGCCAAAGAGGAACCAACTATTAATTTTACTTGTCAAAAAGTTAGGTTGATAAGATAGTAAAATTAATGGGTAAAACCTCCTCTTACAAATGTAGAATTCGTATACGTCCACACTATTGTGACATACAATATTCTCGATGTTTTGAGGTGTTGGTTGATTTTAAAATTTTATTTTTTGAGGAATCAATAATTTTTTGAAATCTAATGTTTTGATCTATGTGATTCTTAGGTTTTCTTTCAAAATGACTTTCAACCAACTTTCTGTGATACTGAAAGAGAATAAACTTACTGGACCCAACTATGTTGATTGGAAGAGGAATCTTGACATTGTCTTGACTGTTGAGAAATACAAATATGTACTCCTCGAAGAGTGCCCTCCTATGCCTGCGGATGATTCTGGGGAAAAGGAGAAGGAGAGTTATAAGAAGTGGATTAAGGCCGATGAGATGGCGCGGTGTTACATTTTGGTATCTATGTCAAATGTACTGCAACATCAGCATCAAGCCATGCCCACTGCTTATGACATGATGTTCAATCTCAAAGAACTTTTCGGACACCAGAATCGGGCTGCTAGGCAGGAAGCCATGAAGAACTTGATGACGACCACCATGATCGAGGGAACACCCGTGAGGGATCATGTTCTCAAGATGATGGCTCATTTAAATGAGTTGGAAGTCCTTGGAGCTGAGATCGATGTGGAAACCCAGGTCGATATCATTATCCAGTCTCTACCTAGGAGTTTTGAGCAATTTTGCCTGAATTACAACATGAACAAGAGGTTGTATTCATTGGCGGAGCTTCTGACAGAACTCCAGGCGGCAGAGGGGCTATTTCGTCAGAGTGCTCAGGTGCATGCCATGGTTACCCAAAAGGTTTCTACTTCTAAACCGAAATGCAAGAAGAAGAAGAAACAAGCTGGGGCAAAGGTGGTGGGAGGAACTCAGGGAGGAGTGAAGAAGCCGAAAGGCAAGTGCTTCACTTGTAAGCAGACTTGACACTGAAAGAAGGACTTCCCCAACCGCAAGCAGAACAAAGGTATATCTTTTGGTCTAGTCGTTGAAACATGTTTAGCGGTGTTATCTACCGGCACCTGGTGTATAGATACGGGAGCCACTGATCATGTCTGCAATACTTTGTAGGGGTTCCAGAAAACCAGACGACTGGCTGAGGGAAAGATTACCATATACTTGGGCGATGCCACGAAGGTGGCAGCTGTTGCAGTGGGAGACGTTTATTTATCTTTTGAGAAAAATAAAGTTTTGGTTCTTAAGAATTGCCTTTATGTACCTTTATTTAGAAAGAATTTAATTTCATTTTCTAAATTGTTTATGGATGGATATTCTATTTTCTTTTAATGACAGAGTTGTTATAAAAAGGTATAGGGAGATTATCTATTCGGGTGCATTGATAGGAAATTTATCTTCTAATTTCCACTTGAACAAAAAGCTCCCACGATGCAAATAGAAGTTAATAACTCATCTTCTAATTCCAATAAGAGAAAAGAACCTTCGAAGATGAACCAAACATATCTTTGGCATCTTAGGCTTGGTCATATTAACCTAAGAAGAATTCAAAGGTTGATAGCTGATGGACCTCTGGGTTCATTAGTGGTGGAAGATTTCTCAACTTGCGAATCTTGCTTGGAGAGTAAAATGACCAAGAGGCCTTTTAAGGCCAAGGGGTATAGAGCCAAAGATGTGTTAGAATTGGTTCATTCTGATTTGTGTGGTCCTATGTCTATCTAGGCTAGAGGTGGTTTTGAGTATTTCATCTCTTTTATAGACAATTATTCGAGATATGGATACATTTACTTGATGCGCCGCAAGTCTGAATGCTTTGACAAGTTCAAAGAATTCAAGGCTGATGCAGAGAAACGTCAAGGTAAAAGTATCAAGACACTACGATCTGATCGTGGTGGTGAGTACCTCTTGGGAACGTTTAGGAATTACTTATCAGAGGCTGGGATTCAATCCCAATTGTCTGCACCTGGAACACCCCAGCAGAATGGTGTAGCAGAGCGAAGGAATAGGACTCTTATGGAGATGGTTAGATCGATGATGAGTTATTTTGAGTTGCCAGATTCGTTCTGGGGATATGCTCTAGATACGATAGTGTATATTCTGAACTTGGTCTAATCTAAATCAGTGCCTTCTACTCTCACAGAATTGTGGACTGGGCGAAAGCCTAGTTTAAGACATATTCGGATTTGGGGGAGTCCAGCACATGTGTTAAAGGCGGATGCTGGTAAGTTGGAACCTCGTAAAAAAGTAAGTTTGGCGGCAAGAAGCAAGGGCTAGGGTTTTGTACGAGGTTCCAACTTACCAGCATCTGCCTTCAGCACATGTGCTGGACTCCGCCATATCCGAATATGTCTTAGACTAGGCTTTCGCCCAGTCCACAATTCTGTGGGAGTAGAAGGCACTGATTTAGATGGAACCAAGTTAAGAATGTACACTGTCGTATCTAGAGCATATCCCCAGAATGAATCTGGCAACTCAGAATAACTCATCATCGATCTAACCATCTCGATAAGAGTCTTATTCTTTCGCTCTGCTACACCGTTCTATTGGGGTGTGCCAGGTGCAGACAATTGGGATTGAATCCCAGCCTCTGATAAGTAGTTCCTAAACTCTTCCAAGAGGTACTCACCACCACGATCAGATCGTAGTGTCTTGATACTTTTACCTTGACGTTTCTCCACATCAGCCTTGAATTCTTTGAACTTATCAAAGCATTCATACTTGCGGCGCATCAAGTAAATATATCCATATCTCGAATAATCATCTATATAAGAGACGAAATATTCAAAACCACCTCTAGCCTGGATAGACATAGGACCACACAAATCAGAATGAACCAATTTTAACACATCTTTGGCTCTATACCCCTTGGCCTTAAAAGGCCTCTTGGTCATTTTACCCTCCACCACTAATGAACCCAGAGGACTATCAGCTATCAACCTTTGAATTCTACTTAGGTTAATATGACCAAGCCTAAGATGCCAAAGATATGTTTGGTTCATCTTCGAAGGTTCTTTTTGTTAGTGAAAGCCCTAGAGCCAATCATATGATGATTGTTGTATGGACTTTATTGTATCATATTCCTATTTATAAAGGCATGGTTATTATATTTACTTGTATTGGTGTCAAATAACTAAATATAATAATGTCCTTGAGTAGTAGGTTCTTATCTATATCAATCGATTGGTTGAATCGATAATGAGATGATATAGAGAACACTATTTTTAATCATTCCTAGTGAAGTATTAACATTATGGGACAATGTTAATACGTAGAGACTAGCATGTAGGTCAACTCGATGACTTGATCTCACAAGTCATGGATATGAGATATCAAGTTGACACATGGGTATACATTAGAGAATGTATACTGAATGACCCGCCATGAGAAAGTATCATGGATCATTATATGAGTGTCATATACTTTCTCATATGACTATTAGTATGACTATTAGTCCTTAGACCTGAAGTCACCATGGTTCCCTACATAAGGAGTTGCATACTTTGGCTTCATCAAACGTCACCCGTAAATGGGTGGACTATAAAGGTGATTACTAGGTATGTAACAAATTATGCGGAGGGATGTGAGTGATGTAGATGGGATCTATCCCTCCTATATGACGGGGGTGACATCGATATTCTTGATAGAGTGAGACCACGAAGTGCATGACCATGCCCAAATGAGTCAATATGAGATATTGAGCTCATTTGATTAGAGTGAGTCTACTTGGAGTTCAAGATATAGATTGTACCGAGGATGACACGGTCTATGCCTCAATTGGTCAATCTAGATGTCAAGGATAGAGGGACATTGTCACATATTGTGATAGTCATAATTAGTAGTCACAAAGGTGATGTTGGAGCTCAACATTCTTGTAACTTGGGTAGCAATGATGTGTTGCTAGATACCGCTCATTGCTTATGTTCCTAAATCGGTTTAGGGACATTGCCAACGTTACAAGAAACTATAGGGTCACACACATAAGGGCAATTAGATGAAGATTAGGTTCATATGATGAACCATGAGGATTAGGTTCATGGGATGAACCAAATTGGATTAAGAGTAATCCTAATTAGACTAATTGAGTTGGACTCAATTTGATTCAAGTGTTGAATGAGTCTAATTTAGATTTGATTCATCAAATCAATTTAAATTAATGAATAGAGATTCATTAAATTAAATTGACTTGAATCAAATGCTTGGATTTGATTAACAATGGGAGATAAGAGGTCAAGTTTGACTTGACTTGAGAGGGAAGATGAAAGGTTAAGTTTGACTTGACCAAATGCCATGTCATGATGATGACTTGGCATGGCCGGCCAATGATGATGCTCCACATCATCATTGACTTAGCATGTGGTGCCACCTCATGAGGGAGACCAAGAGCCATTGGCTCTTGGAGGAGTTACATGCATGCATGTAACCCCCCTAAGAAAAGTGGCCGGCCACTATTCTCATTAGATGAGAATTATTTGTGTGAGTTACACAACTTCATATTCTTCCTTGGTTCTTCCTCTATTGCTCTCCCAATCCTTCTTGGAAGAAATTTCCATGAGTGCTAGCACACTCTAGGTTGAGTTTCTCCACCATTTGTCCGTGTGGATACCAATAGAGGAGTGTACACTTGACACTCTTGAGTTCCGGCAAGCTTTTGGATGAGCGGGATAAGCGAAGAGCGTCGCTACGAGGGTAACACTCTCAACTTCTAGATCTAAGGTAGATCTAGGTTTACTTAGCTCATACATGTTTTTATTTTAATATATCTTCGCATGGATCCGTGGTTGGACTTCTGGGGTTTCCGCAATGCAAAAAGCGGTTTTTGCAGCTCGGAAAGTCTAACACTTTTCTCTTATTGGAATTATAAGATGAGTTATTAACTTCTATTTGCATCGTGGGAGGTTTTGGTTCAAGTGTGTATAGATTTCCTATCAATGCACTTGAACAGATAATGTCCCTATTTCTTTTTATAACAACTCTGTCATTAAAAGAAATAGAATATCCATCAATAAACAATTTAGAAACCGAAATTAAATTCTTTCTAAATAAAGGTACATAAAGGCAATTCTTAAGAACCAAAAGTTTATTTTTCTCAAAAGATAAATGAACATCTCCCACTGCAACAGGCGCTACCTTCGTGGCATCGCCCAAGTACACGGTAATCTCCCCCTCAGCCAGTCGTCTGGTTTCCTGGAACCCCCGCAAAGTATTGCAAACATGATCAGTAGCTCCCGTATCTACACACCAGGCGTCGATAGATAACATTGCTAAACATGTTTCAACGACTAGACCAAAAGATATACCTTTGTTATGCTTGCGGTTGGGGCAGTCCTTCTTCCAGTGTCCAGTCTGCTTACAAGTGAAGCACTTACCTTTCGGCTTCTTCACTCCTCCCTGAGTACCTCCCACCGCCTTCGCCCCAGTTTGTTTCTTCTTCTTCTTGCCTTTCGGCTTAGAAGTAGAAACCTTTTGGGTCACCATGGCATGTGCCTGAGCACTCTGACGAAATAGCCCCTCTGCCGCCTGGAGTTCTGTCAGAAGTTCCGCCAACGAATACAACCTCTTGTTCATGTTGTAGTTCAGGTGAAACTGCTCAAAACTCCTAGGTAGAGACTGGAGAATGATATCGACCTGGGTTTCCCCATCAATCTCAGCTCCAAGGACCTCCAGCTCATTCAAATGAGCCATCATCTTGAGAACATGATCCCTTACTGGTGCCCCCTCGATCATGGTGGTCGTCATCAAGTTTTTCAAGGCTTCTTGCCTCGCAGCTCGATTCTGGTGTTCGAAAAGTTCTTTGAGATTGAGCATCATGTCATAAGCAGTGGGCATGGCTTGATGCTGATGTTGCAGTACATTTGACATAGATGCCAAAATGTAACACCACGCCATCTCATCGGCCTTGATCCACTTCTTATAACTCTCTCTCTCCTTCTCCCCAGAATCATCTGCAGGCTTAGGAGGGCACTCTTCGAGGAGTACATATTTGTATTCCTCAGCAGTCAAGACAATGTCAAGATTCCTCTTCCAATCAACATAGTTGGGTCCAGTAAGTTTATTCTCTTTCAGTATCACAGCAAGTGGGTTGAAAGTCATTTTGAAAGAAAACCTAAGAATCGCATAGATCAAAACATTAGATTTCAAAAAATTATTGATTCCTCAAACAATAAAATTTTAAAATCAACCAACACCTCAAAACACCGAGAATATCGTATGCCACGATAGTGTGGACGTATACGAATTCTACATTTGTAAGAGGAGGTTTTACCCATTAATTTTACTATCTTGTCAACCTAACTTTTTGACAAGTAAAATTAATAGTTGGTTCCTCTTTGGCCCTACAAATAAAAGCAGTGACTCCGATGGGGAGGATACTTATATTTGTATCTAGGTGTTCACCATTACTCGGTACCAAGGTAATTATCTCGAGTTATGTGCCTTTCGATGGGGAAGTACACACGCTCCTTAATAATTTCCTATAACCATATTTGACCTTGTGATCTGCAAACAAACTCATCCGATGGAGAGGAAGGCACTCAGAGCTGACGCGCAAGTTTGTTTGCATCAGTTGTCAAATCGTAATGGAGGCAGTGGGAATTTATAAAAATATCGTTCTCCCACTTAGTAATTTGAAAATGAGGAATTTTCTAGCCTACGACATGCATATCAAACAATAAGCAATAAATATGAAAAATAAATTATTTTCCAACTATTATGGCTTTTGTCTTCAATATGTCTCCCTTCGTATCGCCATCTCGTCCGCTCCTCCCTACGCCATGTATAAGCAATTCGGAGATCCGAGCCGAGAAAAAAAATATTTTAATTTACATCCATCGATCCTATACTCCACGAGGGAGTGTACATGAAATCTAGATTGAAAGTAAACTAAAATAAAAAGAGTGGCTAAACAATGCCGTATCTAATTTACAAAAATTAAATACTAGCCTCGTCAGCCCCGAAGAATCAAAAAAATATACAATTACACACATACAATCACATACACACTTATGACCATAATAGTTGGATCCTATGCCTGCAACCAAAGAGTTAACCTACACATATCCTACTATTATCTGACACATATAATATATGAAAAATGCATAAAAGTAATCGAATCCTAAACACACAAAATCGAAAACCGTGACTTTGATACCACTTGAAGGTAGGAAACTTCGCTTCCCACTTCAACTCGGTCGCTTGTTCATGGCGATCCCTTCTACGTCCCCGGATAAAAAAAATTTATCCTTGACAAGAGGGATTACCCAAGCAACCATTTCATCATCGTGCTATTCGATTAGAGTAGTCACTTGAACAAACTTGTTGTTCAAGCAACCAACCTCTATTCTACGAATAGTCACGGAATAAACGATGTACGGATCGCTGGCTTTTGTGTTTATGTTCGAGGTCCATGTTATATTAGCCACAAAACAGAATATATCATGCATATATATTTGAAAACAATCATAACCATGTTACATAAGAAAATAGGCAAGTATTATACCTCTCGATCTTCTATCGTATGTCCTCCCTCCTTTTGGACGTCGTGTGGGCAATGATCTACCAAAAGTTGAAGCTCCTAGATCACCAATCTTCCTTCCTTGCTCACTCCGAACAAGAGGAAGAATAGAAACAAAACTCTCCTTCTTTCAACCAACCACCAAGCTCCAAGGTTGGTGCTTGCCGCCGGCCAAGAAGGATTGGGTGAAGAAGATGGATGCTAGCCAAGAGCTACAAGGGAAGACCCTAAGCCTTGTTTCCACTGGCCAAGGAGAAGGGAAGCAAGAGGTTTGGACGCCGACAAGGGGAGATGAGAAAGAGATGGGTGCCGGCCACCTAATGGAAGAAGAAGAAAAAGGAAATAAATTCCTTATTTGTGGCCACCCAAAGCAAACTCCAAAAACCCTAGCCTTCAAGCTCCTTGCCGCCCCAACCCTAATCCCTCTTCAATTGTAATTGCCGCCCACCCCTTTGCCTCCTTTTATAGAGTTAGGGATAAGCCTTGTTTTAATCTCCACCATTGGTTCTAGGGATTTAATCTCAACCGTCGGATCTCGAGAATTAATCTCAATCATCGGATCTAGAGATTCAATCTCTACCATTGGTTCTAGAGTTTTGTTTTCATCCATTGGATCTAGGCTTCATGAGGTATTAATAGGCTACAATAGGGACCATGAAGAGGAGTTGGATCTTGGCCACCCAATGGATCAAGCCCACATAAAGTCCGATCCATTAATGATAGTCCAATCCACTAAAGGATTATCATTTATCTACCTCACCAACCCCCATAAGTTAATATGAGCTCCATATATTATATGTACATTTTCTCCCGGTGTTTAAGATCTCGAATGTCCGTCGATTAATTAATTTACTGACCATTAATTAATCAACATCTAATTCCATGAGTAGTACCACTCAACATTTTCATCATGCCGGACCAAGTCCACCTGCAGGGTTTACATGATGAACCTTATGAGTTCCTCAAGGGGACATCATCATCCTAATATATAGGACACGGTTTCCTCCTATAATCAATGGTACACCATATAAATAATATCATTTCCCAACTTACCGAGCCTATCGATTTAATCTATAAATCTCTCCCATTGGTAAATCAAAGAAATGAATACTAAGTATATGTGCCCATTATTATATCGGGATTAAGAGCATGTACAATATAATATCTGAGGTCCGATTCGATTATGTAGTCAGCAATAAATCGAATCACCTCTAAGTCGGTCCTGCTCAATACACACAACGTGTACTAGTGTGATTCTATGGTCAAAAGACAAACCAATACCAAATCACACTACAACCATACCAATGGTTTGTCCAAAGCCATCTTGGTTGTGAGCCTATACTTATACTTTATAAGGAGCCGATAACATGATCTCCTATGTGACACCACACACCATGTTATCTACAATGTAATGTATTAGACAATATGCATAACCATAAATATGCAAACAATGATCATGTGATTCTTATTTCAAAATAAAGATATTCATACAAAAGATAGACTTTTCAGTATACATCCCAACAGCATTCGCGTGCATCAAGTTTTTAGCGTCGTTGTCGGGCACTGATCGATTCAATATCGAATCGAACAATGGAAAATTGGATCGGATCTATGATTAGATTTATTTACTTGCTTTATTTTCTTTTTAGTTTGCCTTATTTACTTTAGTTCTAAATTTTTCATATTTAGATTTAGTTTTAGATTTTCATATTTTTTTTAGAAGTAGATTTCTATTTCCTTATTGCATTTTAGATTTTATTAGCTAGATTGTTTTATTTCCTACTTCTTAGGATTAGGAAGCACTCCTAATTTTGTTTGTGGCTCAGTTCGTCGTATGCTTAGATTCTTAGGATCGGAAGGCCTGATTCTGATCGACTTAGAGATCGAACGAACCTTTCATCGTCGGAAAGCAGAACAGCAAAGGATGGAGGATCAAGGCGCATCCGTAGTGAACATAGGTAGCCGACCTCTGCAGGATTACGCAGCTCCTAGCGCTAGAGGATTTAGGCTGAGTATAGCTGGACCATCTATTTCAGCGAACAACTTTGAACTTAAACTAGCACTTATACATATTGTCCAGTAGAGTCAATTTGGGGGAGCTGCGACTGAAGACCCGAACAGGCACCTAGAGGCATTTTTAGAAATCTGCTCGATAATGAAGATGAATAGAGTCCCTACTGACGCAATCCACCTGAGCCTATTCACGTTCTCATTGTGGGATAAGGCTAAGGCATGATTTCACTTCCTACCTTCGGGAAGCATCACTACATGGGAGCAATGTGAGCAGCAGTTTTTGAACAAATACTTCCCACCAAACAAGACTGCTCACATGCGCCATCTCATCATGAGCTTCCATTAGAAGGAGGGGGAGTCCTTAATCGAAGCTTGAGATTACTACAAGGGGCTACTCTACCAATGCCCCCACCACAGACTGGAGAGGTGGCTGGTGATCCACATCTTTTACAATGGGATCACGTACGTGATAATGATGATTTGTCATGGTACCATTTCAAATTAATTACCGATCGGATCATAGTGGATGACTCGGATCATTTCCCAACGAGTGTAATAGATAGAATAGCAAACTTAGGATTTCTAATTATTGCTCATCCTACTGAATGGGGGGTTAGGATTTACAAGACTAATCCTACTGAATGAAAGACAATGCAAGTGATTAAAACATTAATCAAACTAAAATATGATGACAATGCAATTAAAGAAAAGATAAACTAAGCATTCAAAGAAAAGCATTCAGAAACATAAAGACAGTACAGGAACTTAACAATAATTCAAATACGAAATAACATGAATGTAAAGGAAAACATGAAATAAATCTACCTAGTATTAAACACTGCTAACTAATGGAATTAACACTAAAACAGATAAGTAATCAAACTACCAATTAATTAAGCTAAGCATCATAATTCAACTACAACTAAACTACCAAATGAAACTACTAATTAACTCTAAGACAAACTACAAAATATCTATGATATAAACTACCAGACAACTATGAACTAACTACAAATTAGATTATAGTTAAACTACAAACTAACTACAGAGTCAATAACTAACTACAAATTAAACAACAAGTCAATTACAACAACAATTTTGGGTTTTTTTTGACAAGTTAAATTTGCAAATCCAAACATAACATAAAGTAAACAAAATAAACATCCAAATCAATGGATCAAAATCCAAATATAACCACCGGTCTCAACAACGGTGATGACAATCCAATCGAGCTCCTCCAGTGGATGATATGGCTAGATCCTTGCCGAAAATCCTCCAACAAGTGTGGAATTGATGGATGAAGCAAGCCCTTTTCTCCGGTGGATGGTGCGGAACTGCCGAAGCCTGGTGTAGTTGTCGGGATCCGAACCCGGGTCTCTCAGTTGTAGCCGAGTATACTCACCACTATACAACAATGACACCGGAACCTGACAATCTATGGAAGACTCTGTGAAGGTAGAGCAGCCCATAGTTCTGCCACCGGGGACTGAACCCGTGTCTCTCGGTTGTAGACGAGTATACTCACCACTATACTACAACGGAGAGGGATGGAACGTCAAACTCTTCCGATGAAATGAAGTAAATCGAGAAGGGATATCACCGCTATGAGTCGAAATAGGTTCCGGGATCCCGGCAAAGAGCAATCAAACCTTTCGAAATTTCATCTAGTCTGCAGCTGGAGGAAGTTATCGCCATGAAAAGCTCGAATCTCTTCTATGCACTGCCGACGAGCCGCAATCCCAAAGATCTCGCCGCAAATCGCTGATGGAGGTTACCAATGGATGGAAGGAAGGGCCACGAGATGACGCCGACCGCCGCCGTGGAGGAAGAAGCGACCGCCGCTGCCGAGGAAGGACGGCCGCGCCGGCCACGCGAGTGGAAAAGCTGCGCGCTACGCCAGGCCGCCGCTATCGCCCTCGAGGAGTAGGCGGCGACGCGCCGTGCTCGCTTGCCTACGAGGAGCAAAGGCCAAGATCGACGCTTAGCTCACGAGGAGAGGTTCGTTGATTCGTAATTCGCGATTCGCAATTGGAGTGAAGAAGCCGGATTTAGTCGTCCGATCCGAGCAGAATCAATTAAGGTTGTGCATCCAACTACCAAATCACCGATTTCAAATCGACGGATCCGATCCATCCGAAAGGATAATCACGATCCAATCTGGAATGAAGGGCCAGATGTCCATATAGAATGTATGACCGATCTCTCCGATCTAGATACATGGCTCAAAATCAGCTATTTTCATCGAACGGTCAATAATGCTCATATTTGATCCCTTGATTGACTTGCCTCGATCTTGATGAAGGGCTCAGATTAAATCATCTTGAAATGCCCATTATGATCCTAGATGAAGTCATATTTGATCCAATTTAAGTATAATCTATTGGCTCATCTCGATCTCCTATAAATAAAGACAAATTTTGCATATAAGTTCAAAATTAAGGAGAATTTATAATATGGTCCAAAAGATGATCTAACTCATAAAACATGCAAATAATCAATAATAAATCACTAGAGAGGATAAAAACTGTGATATTAAGGACCTAAAATAATGTAATAAAATGGTACTGATCAATTCCCCCACACTTATTCTTGCGCGTCCCGAGCAAGCAAAGAAAATTAAGAGTAAACTAAATATATTTCCCTAGCAATTCCCAAGCATACATAGAAAATCGTGAAAGAAAGTTACCTTGGATTATCAATTCTCAAAGACAAGCAATCATGGACTCAAATCTTACACAGGTTAACAAACATGGTGACTTCAATCCATCATGAATAGACTATGAATGATTAAGTCTCACAAGATAAGTGGTGGCTTCTCTCACTCTCATAAGCAGATAATAGTAGAGTTCGCTCAAGCTACTCATGGTTTATGCACTACCATATGCTTGCTTTTCTTCTACCTTCACCATTATATACACATAAGAATGCACAATCACTGATGGCTTATTAAGAATGCAAGGGAAACATGAATAAAAGCAAATAATGATATGTGTGTAAGGAAAGAAAGATAAGAAATGAAATAGCTAAAGAAATGCCATAAGATATGGAAATAATGGAATGCTACATAGATGAGTACAAGAAAGCAATGCTCCAAAAGTTTTCATCCTACCCAATAAACATGTAAACAATCCTTATCACATTCTTCAATACAAAACTACTCATGATATATAATAAATCTCTCAATAACTGCAACAAGGGATGTCATTAACAAAAATATTATCACACATAAATAAAAATGAATGACACTACAGGTCAAATTTTTTCAAACTTTTTTTTTATTTCATGGGTACCCAAACTTTTTTCAACTTTTTTTTTTAGCTTTTTTTTTCAAACTTTTTTTTTTCAATTTTTTTTCAACATGTAGTGCACTTCCCTATGCTCCAACATCAAGCTCAGCTAAAAAGATAAAGAGCATGACTAGCTTATGGTGATCAAGCACAACTCGCCTATGCTTCCACTAAATTCTCCTGAGCTCTCTCTCCCCCACACTTAAACTTTTGTCCATTCCAGGCAAAATACTCATCATGTAACATTCAATATTCCACATCCAAAAATAGAAATAGAAGAGAAATGACATGATGAAAATGTAGAAAAGATGATGAGATAAATAATGAAAATGATATGATGTGTGATAAGGAAATTATTCGAATAGCATATGACAACAAAAGAAGTAAAGGGAAACAAGTGAGATTGCCTTCATAGTAATCATGCAAACCTATGGTTGTGTGGTCTCGAAAGAATCAAAGCAAGTTCTAGAGTTACAATAACCACAAGTGCACCACACTCAAGCAATAAAAATAGGCACAATCCTCACTGGGAATGAAAAAAAATCATCTTAATCTATCAACCCAGAGTCCATCACCAAGGAGTAATCATATGCAATAAAATAATCCATTCATGACAATAAATCCCCAAAACTCGACAATCAAATTTAACTAGCTTTCATGACCTCTAAGATGATATAAAGGAATGCATAGAAAATTTATTTGAAAGCACCGACAAAACAAAAACTCAACAAATGAAACATAACAACTAAAACAAAAACGAATAAATTAAAATGAAGTGAAAGAAGTGTATATACAATGAAAAGAAAAGTAGATGGGATAGAACAAACTCCCCTGAGGTCATGACAGATGGAGGCGGTTCAGTAAGAAATTCAGGCTGGGAGTGGGATGGATCGGATGGAGGTGAGTGCTCTCTTGATGTGATCAGGGTAGTTCCATGCTGCTCCCTCCGAAATGAACATCGCCTCATCATATGTACTCTCTGGTGGTCGAAGGCATTTCAGCAAAAGTATCCAACCTTGTAGTTGGATTACTGTGTTTGTTGTTAGGGCTTTCATCGACAACTTCTTGGAGACTCTATCTTAGGTGGGAGTGTCCTGTCTGGGGGTGTCTAGCTATCCACCACTCCTGTGTCAACATCCTCAACATCTGAAATAACAGCAACTTCATCAATGAAATCACATCCATCAGCGTCCGAAATCACATAACAACATAATGGTTCATAAGAGTCTTATGGAGTAGTATGCCTATCACTCGCTCTACAATCCATCTCCCTAAGTGCATCGATATCCATAGAAGTGGTCTCTGACGGAGGGTGAATGAACTCTTGTGCTGCATCTGGCTGAACGATGTTGCAATTTGATCTAGCTATTTGATCAATGATGCTAACTATCACTGTAGTCTCCATACTGCTGATTATAGAGATCCATGTTTCTCAGAAAAGAGAATTCCTGGCCTTTCTTAAAACACCAACAAATAAATCAAAAGACACAGGAAGTAGACATGACAAAATACATGGATATACAGAAAATTAAAGAATGAAGCCCTAAATATTTTTTTTTTTGAAAAATGGGGAAATGATCCTAAGTTTACTAAGCATCATTACACTCCCCAGCAACGACGCCAAATTTTGATAATGACGATTTATCATGGTACCGTTTTAAATTAATTACTGAACCCCCTCTACACTAATATAGCATAGTGGATGACTCGGATCGTTTCCCAACGAGTGTAATAGATAGAATAATAAACTTAGGATTTCTAATTATTGCTCATCCTACTGAATTGGGGGTTAGGATTTACAAGACTAATCCTACTGAATGAAAGACAATGCAAGTGATTAAAACATTAATCTAACTAAACTATGATGACAATGCAATTAAAGAAAAGATAAACTAAGCATTCAAAGAAAAGCATTCAGAAACATAAAGACAATACAAGAACTTAACAATAATTTAAATACGAAATAACATGAATGTAAAGGAAAACATGAAATAAATCTACCTAGTATTAAACACTGATAACTAATGGAATTAACACTAAAACAGATAAGTAATCAAACTACCAATTAATTAAGCTAAGCATCATAATTCAACTACAACTAAACTACCAAATGAAACTACTAATTAACTCTAAGACAAACTACAAAATAGCTACAATAAAAACTACTAGACAACTACGAACTAACTACAAATTAGACTACAGTTAAACTACAAACTAACTATAGAGTCAATAACTAACTACAAATTAAACAACAAGTCTACTACAACAACAATTTTGGGTTTTTTTGACAAGTTCAATTCGCAAATCCAAACATAACATAAAGTAAACAAGATAAACATCCAAATCAATGGATCAAAATCCAAATATAACCACCGATCTCCACAACGGTGATGACAATCCAATCGAGCTCCTCTGGTGGATGATATGGCTGGATCCTTGTCGGAAATCCTCCGACAAGTGCTGAATTGATGGATGATGCGAGCCCTTTTCTCCGGTGGATTGTGCGGAACTGCCGAAGCCTGGTGTAGTTGCCGGGATTCGAACCCAGGCCTCTCGGTTGTAGCAGAGTATACTCCCCACTATACTACAATGACACCGAAACTTGACAATATATGGATGACTCTGTGAAGGTGGAGCAGCCTGTAGTTTCGTCGGCAGGGACCGAACCCGAGTCTCTCGGTTGTATCCAAGTATACTCCCCACTATACTACAACAGAACTGTCGGTGCTCCATGGAGAGGATGGAACCGGAGTAGAAGCTGAAACTCTTCGTCGACGATGAAATGAAGTGTTGCCGTCGGAAATTGGAGAAGGGATATCACTGCCGTGAGCTGGAAATAGGTTTTGTGGGATCCTGACAATAGCAATCACCGCAACCTTTCGAAATCTCGTCCAGCTGTGACTCTCAGCTCCGATAGTTGGCGGAGGAAGCTATCGCCGGTGAAAATCCCAGAATCTTCTCTTCTACGCACTACCGACGAGCTGTCCGAATCCCAGCATCTCATTGGTAGCCACTTGGATGGAGGTTGCCGCCGGAATGGATGGATGGAAGGGCCATCAGAGATGTTGCCGAAGCTGCCGCTACGTGGAGAAAGAAGCGTCCGCTGTCGCTCGCGCAAGGAAGGGGTCGTCGCAGCTGGCTGTCGCACGAGTGGAGAAGATATTTTCTGCGCTGCTTGTCACCGTCGGCTATCGCCTGCGAGGAGCAGGCGGCGGTGCCGATGCTCGCTTGCCCACGAGGAGCAGGCGGCGGTGCCGGTCCTCGTTCACGAGGAGAGGTTCCGCTCGGTGATTCTCGCGATTCTGCGATTGAGTGAAGAAGCTTGATTTCCTTAGCCTAAATTTCCTTAGCCATCCGACCTGAGCAGAATCAAATCCCAACCATCTGTTTGAAGCTAGGTTAATGCTGTGATTAATCAATTAAGGTTGTGCATCCAATGGCTGAAATCAGTCTGATTTCAAATGGACGAATCTGATCCATCTGAAGGTATAATCACGATCGGTCAAATCTGGATGAAGGGCTCAAATGTCTAGATCTGAATGTAGGGACTGGATCTCTCCTATCTAGATACATGGCTCAGAATCAGCTATTTTCATCGGATGGTCAATAATGCTCAGATATGATCCCTTGATTGACTTGCCTTGTTCTTGATGAAGGGCTCAGATTAAATCATCTTGAAATGCCCATTATGATCCTAGATGAAGTCATATATGATCTAACTTAAGTCTAGTCCATTGGCTCATCTCGATCTCCTACAAATAAAGGCAAATTTTGTATATAAGTCCAAAATTAAGGAGAATTTACAATAAGGTCCAAAAGATGATCCAACTCATAAAGCATGCAAATAATCAATAATAAATCACTAGAGAGGATAAAAACCGTGATATTAAGGACCCAAAATAAAGCAATAAAATGGTAGTGATCAGTACGCCACGAAGATGTCCCTAGATTCTGCTATAGGAGGAGCACTGATAAACAAGACCATAGAGGAAGAAAAAGAGTTAATAAAAGAGGTGGCCCAGAACCACCATCAATGGGCTTCCGAACGTGGTCAATTAACGCCTGCAGTGAGACGATACACTGTCGACTCTATAGACCACTTGGCAGCAAGGATGGATGCGTTCAACAGATGGTTCGAATATTTGAATCCTTCATCTGCAAGCACGACCATTGACTTTGGAGAGGGAGCGGCAGCAGAGGAGCAGATTGTGCATATTGACGTGGTTGGGGACTATAATCAAAGGCCCAATAACCCATACTTCAATACCTACAATCTCGGATGGAGGAATCACCCGAATTTCTTTTATAAGAATAATTCAGGAAACTCCCAACCATCAGGAGGGTATGGGCAACAACAGGGTAATGGGCAGCAACCACAGAAGTCCAGACTGGAATTGATGATGGAGGACTTCATTGCTACCCAAACTAAGGCCAATGAGTAATTTCATCGCCAACATCAGAAATTTGAAGAATCACTCAGAGACTTGAAGGCCACCATTGACGACCTTGCAAGTCACATAAGGATGTTGGAGACGCAAGTGGCCCAGATATCCCAAACCGTGTCCAAACCCATGAAGAGCTCTCCGTAGTTACCCGAGCGGAGTCAAGCTAAAGAGGAAGGAGTGGGGCAGAGTAGCAAATTTGCCAAGGCGTGTGCAACCATGATTTCCACCCTACCTGACTAAGCTGAAATTGAAGATAAGATTCCACCACAGCTTGAGGACCCCGGTGAATTTGTTATCCCTTTCTAATTTTACGGGGAGAGCTTCGATGAAGCGCTATGCGACTTGGGGTCATCAATCAGTGTGATGCCCTATACATACTATTTGAAGATGGAACTGAATGGGCTCCAACCAGTGAATCTTGGTATTCGTATGGGGGATGACTTAGGCAAGGAGCCCGTCGGCTTGCTAGCACACATGCCTGTGGTGATTGAGGATTTCATGATACCCACGGACTTCATCATACTAGACACAGGATCTAATCCCCAAAATCCCATCATTCTGGGAAGGCTTTTTCTAGCAACTACAGGAGCGTGCATAGATGTTAAGGCACACCAGATCTTCCTAGAGGTAGATGGGGAGATCATCTTTTTCATCCTTTCGGAGCACAGAGCCCCCTACCTCGACTTCTTCATGTTTAGCAGATTGAAGCCGGTGCCACAAGATAAAGCTTTCGAGATAGATGAATGGAGGTTCATTGAACCTCTAGAGCCAAGTTGATAGTGGGGTATGGTTGAGCTAAACGACCTTAAACAAAGCTCTTCTTGGGAGGCAACCCAAGTTTAGTTTTTAGATTCCCTTTGATTGTATTGCATGCATTTATTCAATTTGAGTTTTGATTTCCATCTCATTTAGAGTTAAGACTAGAAAGGAACTTCGGTTGGTAAAAATAAATCCATATTAGCTTACATGACGAAGTGTATGAGGAAATTCAGACCATTATGCAAAAAGGAGAGAAAAATGGGGACACACGTCTGGTCGTGTGTTTTCCCACGGCCGTGCCCGACTGACCCGAGGAATACACAGCCTGGCCATGTGTTTTCACACGACCGTGTCGTGCAAGGTTAAAAGGGGCGAGCCGTGTGTTTTCACCCCATTTGCACCGTGTGCTTCGAGTGCTCTTGCCCTAGCCCTGTGGTTTCGTCTTCCCCGCCACCTAGAAGCTCTTCTACCCTCAAAGGAAGCCAAAAGAAGCAAGGATGAGGAGGACCAAGCATGTAGCACCTCGATCCGGCACTTCGGAGCAACGAACAAGGAGAGCCGACACCCCTCAAGCTGCGGAGGAGGGTAACACCCTACCAACTTTTCGCAATATTGAACATAGAGATAGATATAATATGCTTTCTACCCATAAACTCACTGCTACTAGGTACCTAGATGAAGATTTGCTAGAGTCTTTAGGGTTGTTGGGTGACATTCAAGCCCTATTTGCAAAAATGGGGTGGGAAGAGATGATGGGAATAAGACACCCAACCTACCCTAGGATAGTTCAAGAATTTTTGAGTTCTTTAGAGGCGGAAATTTTAACTGGTAGAGAGATCGAAGAGGGTAGGATAACTTTTAGGATTTTTAACATTGAGCATGAATGGACCCTTCACCAATGGAATTCATGCTTTGGTTTGTCGAGTGGGGGAGAGAGAAGAACCCCTATTGGGTTTAACCCTCGGATATTTTGGACCGAGTTGACGGGGGAGCACACTTATGACCCTTCTAGGGCCAAAGCGTTGCTCCTCCAAAACCCCATCTTCTGATACCTCCACGCATCATGGCGATTATTATATCTGGTCGTGGGGAGAGTGACGGTGTAGTTAGAGCTAGCTAGCTGCTTTGTCTCTGGGACATGCTACAAGAAAGGAGTAGCATCGATGTAGGTTATCACTTCATTAGACACTTAGTGAAGATGGGAAAAGCAGCACGAGGAGAGATTAATGTTAGAGCTAGCTAGCTGCTTTGTCTCTGGGACATGCTACAAGAAAGGAGTGTCTTCTGATACCCCACATTTGCCATAGGATGGGGTACGATTGCACTGCATTAGAGAGTATAGAGGGGAGCCCTAGTATCGACCTAGGAGTGTGCATGTCCATGAAGATGATTGTTAGAGAAGGACACTCCTTATGCTTTGTAAGGAAAAATATGATGACTCTTAGGCTCCTCTGTAATGCCCGTAAAATTTCTAACAATTTTACAAGAATTTTTGCATGATTATAATGGGCTTTATGTGGGCTCTTTCAAAAATAAAAGAAAAGGAGCCAAAAAGGGATGCAAGGCCTAAGAATTGAACCCCAAACCTCTAGTAGATAGCTAAGCCCTAAAGATGCATACAATAATCAGAAGCCCAGTAGGGTTGTACTATTAGAGGAATATGGGAAATTATAGTTAGGGGTAAGAGAGACTAAGGGGCACTTCAAGTGAATAAATAGGGGGAATGAAGAGACATGAGAAACCAAATTGTTTTTCTCTCCTTCTCATCTTCTTCCTCACCGAACCCTAAGCTCCCCTTTTCATCTTTTTTCCGAGAACTATCCAAGCAAGAAGAAGGCTAGGTTTGGCTTCCCTTATGTTGTCTTCAAACTAATCGCAAAGCGAAGGATGTAAGTATCCCCTCACCTGCATACAAGTAGTTTTTCGATTGATGTTATTGTGTCAATCCCTTTAAAACCATTTGGTCAAGACCTTTGTTTGAGTTTTCCATGAAGATCCATGCCATATCTTGTATGAACATGATAAAGATAGGATGCTAGATGGATTAGGTTAAGTGTTTGACCTTAAAAACCCCAAGGAAATTTCGGCCAAGACCAATATTTGTGCTCTCCATGAAAATCCATGCTAAAACTTGTGTTAATATAAAGATGATAGATGTCTAGATGAGTTTGGTTAAGTGGTTGATCCTCAACCTCCCCAAAAACTCTCGGCCAAGTCCATTTAGACCCCTAAAGTGATTTTCTATGCCATGTTTTAGATGAGCTTATGCTATGTTTTGATGCTAGATGAAGATAACATGTTCTATGCTAGGGTTTAAATGAGTTCATGCCATGTTTGATGTTAGAAGAAGATAACATGTTCTATGCTAGGTTTTAAATGAGTTCATGCCATGTTTGATGTTAGAAGAAGATAACATGTTCTATGCAAGGTTTTAAATGAGTTCATGCCATGTTTGATGTTAGAAGAAGATAACATGTTCTATGCTATGTTATAGATAAGTTCATGCTATGTTTTGATGGTAGATGAAGATAACATGTTGTTGGCTAACCTAGATTTAAGTGTTGATCCTTAAAGCCATTTTAAACCATTCGGCCAAGACCCCTATGGGTGTTTCTATGGCATGTTTAGATAAGTTCATGATAACTTTTGATGTTAGATAAAGATAACATGTTGTTGGCTAACCTAGAGTAAAGTGGTTGAGCCTTATGTCCTTTAAACCCATTCGGCCAAGACCCATTTAAGCCTAACATGCTATGATCTATAAATTACCATGTTATGTTTTGAATGTAGATATAAGTAACATGTGAAAGCTAAGCTAGATTTAAGAAATGGATCTTAGGTTGTCTTGGAACTCTCGGCCAAGGTTTATTTAAAACCCTAAGTGCCCTCCCATGCCATGCTTTATATGTTAAAGAATTAACATGTGGTTAGTTAGACCATATATAAGTTGTTTGGTGTTTAAAACTTTGATAGAACTCCATGAAGTTTAGGTCATTCCATGTATACTTGTTCATGATGTTTATGCCTTATGCCATGCTTATATGTGTGTGATGTTGTGATCATGTTATGCTCATTACCTTGTGATTATATGAATGTATGATGTGTTATAAGGAAGGAACATGATGTGCATGAAAAGAAACATGATATGATATGAAGAAGAAATATGTTATGAAAGCCATATGATATGTTATGAAGAAGAAATATGTTATGATATGAAGAAGAAAAATATGATATGTCATGATAAGGAACATGATATGTTTATGAAATGAAATATGATATGTTATGATAAGAAGCATATATGTATTTTACTTTCTGCATAGCTTGTACCAGGACCCTAACAAGGTCCAAAGGGATGGGCTCCTAAGATGCCCTAGGCCGACGGACTTAGTACGGGCCTAGGATGGGCTTCTATGTTATGATTGCCCCTAGGTCGACGGTCATAGTACGGGATGGGTTCCCAGATGCCCTAGGCCGACGGTCATAAGTACGGGCCTAGGATGACCTTCTATGTTTTGATGATGGCCCCTAGATCGACGGACATAGTACGAGCCTAGTAACCTAGTAGGTTCGAGATTAGCTACCTCGGGTCTATTTAGGGATGCGCAGTATGATGATGATGATGTGGTACAAAGCCAGGCCCAATATGTTGAGATTTATGTTCAAATACCTATAATATATGCTTTGAAGAGCATCCTGCATATACCTTTATGTTATGCCTTCTTATGTCTACGATGTTATATTCATGTTATGCTTGCTTATGTCTATGATGCTATGTTTATGTTATGCCTACTTATGTCTATGATGTTATATTCATGTTATGCCTGCCTATGTCTATGATGTTATATTCATGTTATGCTTGCTTATGTCTATGATGTTATGTTTATGTTATGCCTGCTTATGTTCTACGTTGTTATATTCATGTTATGCTTGCTTATGTCTATGATGCTATGTTTATGTTATGCCTGCTTATGTCTATGATGTTATATTCATGTTATGCCTGCTTATGTCTATGATGTTATATTCATGTTATGCTTGCTTATGTCTATGATGTTATGTTTATGTTATGCCTGCTTATGTTCTATGATGTTATATTCATGTTATGCTTGCTTATGTCTATGATGTTATGTTTATGTTATGCCTGCTTATGTCTTTGTATGTTTACATGTTATGCTTACGTATGGTTTTTGTGAGTAGGACAGGATCTTACTAAGCCTATGTGCTTATAGTTTATGTTCCCTTGTACTGCAGATAAGGGTAAAGGGTGGGTAAACTAAAGGGAGCAGCAGGAGGGGCAAAGTGTGTGTGGTAGTGGCATGGTGGAGGAGATCTGTTATGTCCTTTATGCATGTTTTCCCTAAGATGATTTAGTTTATGAATTTGAACTAACTACTTATAAACTGATGATGCATGCCCTATGTTTAAGAAGAAGTATCTATGAAATAATGATGCATGTTCTATGTTAAGAAGAAGTATCTATGAAATGACGATGCATGTTTATGTTTAAAAGAAAAAAAAAGTCTAAAGTCTTCCGCTGTAAGAAGTATAGGTAGTCTTCCACTGTAATGTAATGTATGTATGTACGATCGCGTCACGCGCCGCCCCTCTGGACCCCTGGGAAAGGGCGGGCATGACATCCTCGACCCTGATCGTACCACCATCATTACACGTGCCAACTGGCGCTTGGACCTGATAGTGGAGTCCCCTCCACACGAGGGACCACCCACATCGGCGCCCATCTCTCCCCCTTTACATCACTCTCCCTCCAGTCCACACATGCATAGGAGTCCACCTAGTCCACGCCGACATGAGCCTGCTCCTGCACCACCACCTTTTTCCACTTTTGAACAGGATGCAGGTACATCAGCCTATGATTTCTTAGAGTTCCGATAGCGCCTCGATGACATATACGCCGAGCAACAGACACAGAGGCAGCGATGGGAAGAGCATATCGCCTACACGCAGACGGAGTTCCAGGGTTTCTGAGAGCACTTCCAATGGGCTGAGGAGTTCTATGACGAGGCCCGCATAAACTTCCAGGAGGAGGCTGCTCGTCGCCAGGATGAGGCTGCTTACCGCTAGGAGATGCGGCAGCATATGCATGCCCAGCAGGCATAGTGGGCTAGGGAGGAGGAGCACCGAGCATCCACTGCATCCACCAGCTCCCAGATCGACCACATGTACATGTGGCATTAGCGGCTCAGCAGCAGGTTCTCCCAGGATCTCGAGATGCCGAGGCTCCCAGACTTTTCACCTCGTCTACCATATTAGAGGTATATTTTCATTTAAGTCTGGGGGGGGGGGTACCCAAATTTTATTTTTTTTCTAGCATTAGATTCTTTCCTGGTATCTTTATTTTTATTAGCATTCATTTATTCATGCATAGGTCATTGAGTTTCTTGCAGTACTTAGTTTTTTTTATCTGTAAAGATGCCTCAGTAGTATTTTTAAAAAGTTGCTTACATGAGTTGTTCCCATAGGTAACTTAACTTTATCTATCTTGTGGTATTTTATTTTATTTTCTATAATGAATATTCTAGATTTACACTAGTTAGCTTTTATTTTTACACCTTCACATGTCGAACATTCTGAAAGGGAGAATCTAGTACATACCTAGTTATGATTCATCTCAGTAGTCTAGTACTTTGGAATTCTTAGATGCCTCTAGGTTTAGCATTTTAGTTACTGGAGATGCTCGGATTGTGTAAGACCATTTGGAAAGATTAAAATCCTAGTGAGCTGAAAAATACAAGAGAGAAATAAAAGAGAAAGAGAAAAAGAAATGAAAAAGAAAACAAAATAAAAAAGAGAGAGAGAGAGAGAGAAAATATTATGAGGGATAAAAAACAGTTGTCGTGGGTGAAAATAGCTAGGTGCCCCTTTGAGACCGAGTTAGATTACTGGGGAAACACCTACCAATTTCTCTCAATACCGAGCATGCCTTTGAGACTTTGTGCTAGATCTAGGGAACGACCCTCGCTTTGGGCAGGTAAGTGCCTAAGAGTCGGAGACCTTAGGAAAGCTATAGGATGACGACTTAACTTACCATGGAATGAGCATCCTCTAAGAATGATTCACTTAGCACGAGCACGAGGAGCTAACTTATTGAATTTCTAGAACATATTTATTTTGCTTTGATTGCAAATATCACTTGATAAATTTAGTTAACATACTAAGTATGGAACAATATCTTTTTAAAATATCATGGCACTGAGGTTTGCTTGAGGACAAGCAAAGATTTAAGTCTGGGGAAAGTGATGTAAGCAAAACATATAGGATTTTAGGAGTAGTTTTCGCTCACATCTCATTATATTTTATGTCAGTTTCATGCATATGTCACTCTATTTTGCACATATTTCCTATTTTCTGGTTCGGAGGTCTGCTCTTTGTACTTTTGTGTGCAAGATAGCATTTTGGGGGGAAAAAGGTGCACTTACGGAGCAAAAGAAGGACATTTTGCAGCTAGATGCAGAATGGGACACGACGAGGGCATGTGGCTACACACGGCCGTGTCCAATGGGCGAGATCAGCCACCCCAGGGCCGCACACGACCTGGTCATGTGGAAACACACGACCGTGTGGCGGCCCGCCAGATTTGCATGACTAGGGCTTTTTTCGGATTTTGTAGTGGTCCGAGGTGATGTCTATATAAGGATGGTTCCGCCCAAACCCTAGGGGGGAGGCACGACGGCTAGGATGACACATTGAAGCCCTAAAAAGCTTCGGGGACACACAAGGGGGAGGAAGAACACTGCCGAAGGTCCATGTTTTGTACTTCAAGGCCAGAGAGAAGACCACGTAGGCATTGTAATTCCTTGTTATTGCACTTTATTTCTGATGTATTCGAACATGTACATGCTTTGTGATGTCTCTCTTATATACATGGAGTAGTTCCTTCGATTCTAGGATTAGGGAGTAGCTTGTGTGCGCATAACATGTTAGTTCAAGTTAAATTCTATTTTTGAGTTTAAATTGGCAATTGGAAATTGTTTATACCCATATCTATGCATGTTTGGTTTTCTACCTGCTGTGCTTAGGCGATACGAGGGGTGACAACCCTCATATCTAAGATTTAGGGGATTTTATACAAGGAACCTAGGGGTAAACCTGATCTCCTGTAACCGTGGGTAGAAGGATTCGACGGAAACGGAAACGGTATGTCGCAGGGATTGATTTGGCATCCTCATACAGTCTATCCTGTCCTTGTAAGGCAGAGATAGCTCCCGGTAGATGTGGTGGCTCATCGGTAGAGTGTATGATGTCCCTTCCACAAAACCATAGCTAGACGTTTAGACAACACCCAATTGACAGCATATTTTGTGACACACAAGCAAAACCGAAGTCCTAGAATCTCTTTTAAAGATCTCGGCACTCTCCTTTCTTCCTCCGTATAACACCGTATTAGAGTTTAGTCCACCAACATCCCTCGCAATTGAGACCTTTTAGAGTTTAGTTCCGAACAATTTCAAGCACTGAACATATCTGTATTTGAATACCAGTCCTTATGGGATCGATAATCTTTTATTACTTGACGACATCCATGCACTTGCGAGCGTTGAACGTGAGCGTGCGCTTCTAGTCCTTGATGGCCTCCGTCGTGAGATTTGGGGGTGCATTCGCATGCATCACTGAGTAGGTTTATCCCCATACTGATTTGACTATGGTGGAGGTGGATTGGTCTAGGTAGGGGAATTTCTGGCCAAGTGTCCCTCTAAGCCACATGTATAATGCCCGTTTGTGTCATGGCGGCAAACTCCTGGATGCATCTTCCCACATTTAGAACATGTAGGATACTTAGGCCACTTGCTTGTTGACCCTCCCTTTGGGTTATTCCATTGCTTCCTCTTGCCGTTGTTATTTCTCTTCTAGTTAGAATTACTGCTCTGAGATTTTCGACCTCCAAAACTTCCATGACTTCTATTTTCAGTCGAGGCTTGATTATGTCACTTAATGTTGTTCAAGTAATGCTTTGTGATTAAAGCACTACTAACTAACTCCTCCGTAGTCTGCGGTCTATTGATTCCGCTGGCCACATTCAGAGCTATCTCAGGTCTAAGCATTGTGAGCATAAGTCTAACCCTGTCTAGTTCAGTGATGACTAGCTCTGGACATAAGTGAGCTAGTCTATTGAATTTGTTTATGACTTCATTAACTGACAAGTCCCCTTGTCGGAATTCCGTGAACTCATTGTAGTGCTTATTCGTGACTCGCATATGGAAAAACTCCTCAAAGAATTCCGTTTCAAAGTTAGCCCATGTCATTTGATTAATCACTCTTTTTGCCTTTACTCATTCCCACCACATTCTGGCATCTCCAATCAAGCAAAAGGATGCACATTTGACTTTCTCATTTGTAGGATATTTGAAGCGGCTAGAGGGGGGGGTGAATAGCGTCGTGCTAAGCGTGATGAAATTCGTTCGCGTGTCGTCTCTACAAATTTCATTAGCGCGCAGCAGAATAGTAATGAAAGCAATAACAAAACAAAACAACAATGCAAACACACGAATATAACGTGGTTCGGAACCGAATGGTTCCTACTCCACGGATTGGGTTCATACGAACCCTAGCGATGCCAATCACACACCACTATGACAAACACTCCTTCATGACACAGGTCGGAGGCGGAGAAACCTCGTACAATATGATTACAACAATAATCAAAAAGCTACAAGCAAATAAATTGAAATACAAAGAAATACATGTAAAGGAAACACTTTACAAATGCTCTTGAATGCTTGATCGCTTAGTTGCTTGATATCAACTTGGAGACCCTGATTTACAGCAACAAATCGCCTCAAAAGCCCTCAAGAAAACCATGCTATTTTCCTCCATCACGAGCTCCTTATAAAGCTTCACCATGTGCTGGAAAAAGTTGATCAGTCGACTGATCGGGACCATCAGTCGACTGATGCCACTGTTGTCGTGAGACAACGGCTAGATCCATGCTGGATAAGTCCAACGGATCCATCATCAGTCGACTGATCATACCCATCAGTCGACTGATGGAGCCTTCACTCGACCAGTCGAGTGTCGACTCCATTCTGTGGCCGATTTCTCGAGCACCAGTCGACTGATCACATGATCAGTCGACTGCTCGAGCCATCAGTCGACTGCCCACCTCTGGCAGTCGACTGCTAGGCCACTTCCCGCAGTCAAACCCTAGTTGACTATGCCAGTCGATTGCCACATGACACCAGTCCACTAACACACCTCAAACATGAGGTTTTAGCCCAAGTATGGTGCCCCCATACTTGCTAGACCACCCTTAGCCTAGACCTAAGCCTTCTAGCCACCTCCATCAGCCTCACGCCTCTTGGATCCCTCCAAGTCATCCATGACTTGTTCATCCATCGCGCTAGCCTCCAGGTGCTTCCATCGGCTATGTCATGCTAACGATGTCTACACCGCCAAGGCACATTGGACTTACGCCGCTAAGACTCCGCTTGGACTTTACGCCGCCAATATCAACCCCTTGGACTTCTCAAATGCTAAGACTCAAGCTTGGACTTTCCCTTGCCAACCCATGTTGGACTTTCCATGCCAAGACCATGCTTGGACTTCCCTTGTGCCAAGTACTCAAGACTTGGACTTTCCCAAATGCCAAGTGTCCCACTTGGACTTTCCATGCCAAGTACCCATGACTTGTACTTTACCATGACAATTACATTGTCATATGTTTTTGTCTAACATCAAAACATCTCTCGTGCCAAGCTCGAGTCCTGGTCAATCGTGACCTGGGCCGATTGCACCAACAATCTCCCCCTTTTTGATGTTTGACAAAAACCAAACAAAAACATTTGAGTTAGACCATCTAACTCAAAACTCCTTACCAAATATCCCAAATTGGTAAACTTAACTTTCTCCCCCTTTTTGACATACATCAAAAAGGTTATCTTTCCAAGGAGGTCAATGTCTCATGTCCCAATGAGATCTTACAATCTCCTCCTTGATCCAAAAATACCTAGGATGCTTACCATCTTCCTAGTGATAAGTCCCATATCACTCAAGAGAGGCAATCCTATCTCACTCTCCCAATTTCCAAATTGGGTATCAAAAACCTATCAATTTTCCCAATTGATGATACTCTCCCAATAACTTCTCCCCTCCAAGAGGAGAAAAACACATCCATCATCCCAAGATAGATAACTCCCCCTAAAGGCTTGCTCCCGCTTGACCATTGCACCAACAATGTCCTTGGGAAGTTCCTAAGTCAATAGGAACTCTAAACCATCAAAGATAAGGTTAGAAATTCAATATTGAACTTTCCAACACCTTAAATTTGATACAAACCCTAAACACCTTTCCAAATCCATATCCAATGGATTTTCACCCTTTATAATGCTTCCCAAAGCATATCCTAGGGTTAGGAGTGATTAGGGACCTTAACCATAGCTGAAACCGGGCTAAACAAACCTAGTTTTCCCGAAATTAGCATTGGCAGTCGACTCCGTCAGTTACCAGTCGACTACCACTAAAATCAGTCGACTGCCACCAAGGGCAGTCGACTGATAACTAAAATTTCTGAATTTCAGTTATCAAAAATGAATTTTGAAAATTCATAAGTAATTCTACCTATATAGAAAAATCATGAAATTTGATACGTATATTACTTATAGTCAGTACAATGGGTGAAAAATAATAGAAAAATATTTTACCTGTAAAATACTGAAATTGATACAAAAATCAAAAGTGAAGAAAACTTCTAAGTTTTGGCTCACTTTGTATCAACTTCATCAATGGTGATTGCTATCAAAAGATAGACTTCACCAAGATTTTCTAAAACGATTTTAAAATGTTTTCAAAATCTTATTTTGGATCATATTCCTTGGGCTCATTGTACATGACTTGTACACAAGCTTTCCCAATGATCCACCAATGATTTTAGATGAGTTTTAGTTCATCTAGATGCAAAAACTATGCACCTTGAACTTAACTCATATCCTAGCATCTCACATGTATCTAGAGTGTATAAATATACATACATGTCAATGTGATGTGAGATGTGGGTTTTGGTTCATTTAATCTAGGGTTTCATGCATTTTCTAAGGCAACCCTACTTGATTCCCTTATGAATGAGACTCCAAGTCATGCCAAAGTCCTTAAATCAATTTTCATTAAATTAAATGCATGAAATGATCATGGCATAATGGTAGCAAAATAAAAACATGGCCTATGATCATGATGTCATGACATATGATATAAAACTTAAACTCATGACATTCAATCCTAATTCTTAAACATAATCATGACATATAAATGATAAAAATAAACATGATGTCATGTCATGTTATATGGCAAACAAAACATGGCAAATAAAATACATAGGTATAATGATACCTAAATTTTAATATTAGTTGCCATTTCATATAATTAAGTATATTTTGCCATATTATCACTAATCTCCCTAGTGTGCCAAAAATCCAAAATGGCACAATATGACCTCTAAACCTAAAATGTGCCAATTTGATCATTTTATCAAACTTCTCAAATAATATTGGCACATCCTAAAATCTTTTAGGATTTAAGATCAAATGTATTTCCAAGGTAACCATAACCTTGAAAATAACCTAAAGTGTCACCTTTACCATGGTTGAGTTAACTACCCATCCAATCAAGGTTGGCACACCCTAACCCATCTAGCGTGAGTCAATCACGCTCTTAGGAACCCAAAACCTATTTGAGCTCCTAGGGTTAATTAGGTATTCCTTAGGGATAACCTCCCTAGATACCCTCCTAATGACCCTCCTAGGCTTGTTAGCCTTGGTCATTTGGGTCTTACCTAGGTTGACTCTAGGGGTAACTCCCCCTGCAACCTTCTTAGTGACCACCCTAGGTTTCCTAGAAACCCTAGCCACTAGGCACAACCTTTGGTCAACCTTAGGGATGACTTCCCTATTGACCTTGGTCTTCCTAGACCTAGTTTGTGTTCCATAATCAAATGGAACACTATGGTAAGCTACCTTAGGCTTAGGTTTGTGACCCAAACCATTCTTACCCTTGGTTGACTTTTGTTTCTTGGGTCCTAGATGTTGACCTTGAGGTTTTGACCCTTGACTTTGACCATTAAACCCTTGCATTTGATTTTGCATAATCTTGAGGGTCTTTTCTAGTTTTTCAAGCCTTGACCTCAAGGCTTGGTTCTTTAATTCTAATTGCCCAATTTTAGAATTTTGATTTGGTCTTTGGGCATGGGACTTCCTAGGCATATGCCTAGTCCACTTGGAATTCAAACCTAGGTGCTCTTGTATTTTCTTGATAGATTCCCTAGGTAAGGTATTTTTAGGGACATTAGTCCCAAATTTCTCCTTATTTCCTAAGTGGACACTTTTAGCTCCTAAACACAAATATTTATTTTTAGCATGCTTTTCATGGTTAATTGCAAGAGAATTAAATTTCCTAGCATCCTTTTGACTTTTAACTAAAGAAAAAGCATTATTAACATGATATACCTTAGGGTTTGCCTTAGTAGCTCCCCCTACTTGTGATGCTCCTTCTTGGGTCTTTTTGCTCCCCCTAGGACATTGATTCCTATAATGTCCTTTTGAATTGCACTTGAAGCATATGATGTGCTCCTTGCCTTTATGTGTTGGGGAACCGACATCCTTGACATTTGGTGCCAGTGGAGCTTTCCTAATCTTCTTTGGGCACTTGCTCTTGTAGTGTCCGGATTCCCTACACTCAAAGCATATTATATGATTTTTATTTACAATTGACATGCTTGAGTTACCTATGGTGGTGGTAGGTGCCGGAATTGGAGCTTCTTCATCTTGACTAAATATCGAAGCTTCCTCTTGTTGCTCCAGAGTGGAAATTCTTTCCTCCCCCTCAATCCTAGAGGTGGAGGTGTCTTCTACTTCTTCTTCCACCGATCCGGAAGTTGACTCCTCTTCAACTTTTGGTTCCTCACTTGCTCTTGAGGATGATGAACTCTCTTCATCCTCTTCCTTATCTTCTTCTACTTGTGCCAAGTGGGGCTTCTCATTGAGCTTGGCTAATTTGTCCCATAGCTCCTTGGCATCAAGATATTCACCTAGCCTAGACAAAACATCATTAGGTATCAAATCTTCTAAAAGTTTTGTTACCTTGGCTTCGGTTTTGAATTTTTGCCATTGCTCTTGAGTCCATTTCTTCAACTTGAGGACTTGTCCATTCTTATCCCGAGGAGGTTCAAAACCTTCTACGAGGATGAACCAACCCTCTATATCCATCATCAAGAATGTCTCCATTCTTGTTCTCCACGCCGAAAAGTCTTCTCGATCATATGGAGGTGGAGTGTTAATGTCCCATCCAAGCTTGTCTTGAGATTCCATCTTGTTCCTCTAGCGTCTTGACTCCGGGTTGTTAATCTGTAGAAGAGCCCCGGGCTTTGATACCAACTGTAGGATATTTGAAGCCGTTAGAGGGGGGAGGGTGAATAGCGTCGTTCTAAGCGTGATGAAATTCATTCGCGTGTCGTCTCTACAAATTCGTTAGCACACAGAGGAATAGTAATGAAAGAAATAACGAAACAAAACAACAACGCAAACACACGGATATAAAGTGGTTCGGAACCGAACGGTTCCTACTCCATGGATTGGGTTCGTACGAACTCTAGCGATGCCAATCACACACCACTATGAAAAACACTCCTTCTCGACACAGGTCGGAGGCAGAGAAACCTCATACAATATGATTACAACAATAATCAAAAAGCTACAAGCAAATACAATGAAATACAAAGCAATACATGTAAAGGAAACACTTTACAAATGCTCTTGAATGCTTGATCGCTTGGTTGCTTGATATCAACTTGGAGACCCTAATTTGCAGCAGCAAATCGCCCCAAAAGCCCTCAAGAAAACCATGCTATTTTCCTCCATCACGAGCTCCTTATAAAGCTTCAAGTTGCGCTGGAAAAAGTCGATCAGTCGACTGATTGGGACCATCAGTCGACAGATGCCACTGTTGTCGTGAGACAACGGCTAGATCCAAGCTGGATAAGTCCAACGGATCCATCATCAGTCGATTGATCATGCCCATCAGTCGACTGATGGAGCCTTCACTCGACCAGTCGAGTGTCGACTCCGATACGTGGCGATTTCTCGAGCACCGATCGGTGATCACATGATCGATCAGCTCAGAGCCATCGATCGGCCCACCTCTTGCAGTCGACTGCTAGGCCACTTCTCGCATTCAAACCCTAGTTGACTATGCCAGTCGACTGCCACATGACACCAGTCCACTGGCACACCTCAAACATGAGGTTTTAGCCCAAGTATGGTGCCCCCATACTTGCTAGACCACCCTTAGCCTAGACCTAAGCCTTCTAGCCACCTCCATCAGCCTCACGCCTCTCGGATCCCTCCAAGTCATCCATGACTTGTTCATCCATCGCGCTAGCCTCCAGGTGCTTCCATCGGCTATGTCATGCTAACGGTGTCTACACCGCCAAGGAACATTGGACTTACGCCGCCAAGACTCCACTTGGACTTTACGCCGCCAATATCAACCCCTTTGACTTCTCAAATGCCAAGACTCAAGCTTGGACTTTCCCTTGCCGACCCATGTTGGACTTTCCATGCCAAGACCCATGCTTGGACTTCCCTTGTGCCAAGTACTCAAGACTTGGACTTTCCCAAATGCCAAGTGTCCCACTTGGGCTTTCCATGCCAAGTACCCATGACTTGGACTTTACCATGACAATTACATTGTCATATGTTTTTGTCTAACATCAAAACATCTCTCGAGCCAAGCTCGAGTCCTGGTCAATCGTGACCTGGGCCGATTGCACCAACATCATTTTCATGTCAATCCAACAGTTCTACAATACTTTATAACGTCTTGAACTAGGCCTAAGCATCCTGTGGTTCACTTGTACCAACAAAACTCTTTGGCTTCAGCCTTTGCCATTGAATTAAGTACGCCTCTTGCCTCACCCCCACCGCTGGGGCTATTGGGGGAAATGGTGGGGAAAGGGGTGCAGCCGGTATGACATTCTGAGCAGCTGGTGGAGTAACAGGATTATCTTGTCGGTTCATCATTAAGGTATTGATAACTTGTTGATGCTATGCAACTTGATGTTGAAGCTGAGTGACTAGTTGCATCAAGTCAGGTGGTAGTACTACTTCATTTGTCCTCTGATTTCCATTGGTCCGTGTTCTAACCATTTTTTCTTCATAAAGTAAGACGAATATAAGACTACTACTATTACTTACTTTCTATCATCATCACCTACCCATGTAAGCATGTTTAACAAAACATTCATTACTAGCATAGAAGGAGGTAAAACATATATGTACTTTCTTACATGGAAGCGGTAGAATTGATGCTTGATGTGTGTGGCGGAAGGGCGGAACTGGCTATGATACCATACTGTAACACCCTCCCTCTCCTTGCTCTAGTAAGGGAGGTGTTACCGTCATACTTTATCTTTTTCTAATCCCAGATTTAAAACAAAAGAGTGTCAACAACCCGTAACAAGATCTAAACATAGTTTGTAACCAAGTATCATAATTCAAACTCTTAACTTGAAACAACGGAAGCTAAAGAAATAGATCAACTACATTGACATGTTGACACAGGGAGATTACGCAAGTTCTTAACCTATCTAAGCATGCAGATTCACTAGGCTTCTAATATAAAACATTCTTAAGTAACTCAACCTCATGCATGGTGATAGTAATATATGCATCCTTGACATGAACATCAACGTAAACAACAATACCTAACATCAACACTAGCACCTAGCATGAACACTAGCACATAACATGAACACTAGTACACTAGCAAGTTCAAAGTTCTTAGCATAGCATAATACTAGCAAGTTCAACATTCTTAGACACAACATGATCAAACACATAAGAATGAACACTAGCACCCGAACAAGTTTGAATGTCTTAACACATAACAAAATACTAGCAAGTTCAGGATAATAATCCACTCTTCCGCCGCCACACACACCAAGCACTGCATCCCCTGCCCCCTCTTACTCCAATCTTGCTTTACCCTTATCTGTAGTATAAGGAATGTAAACTATAAGCAATGAAGCTTAGTAAGTCTTCCTATTCTCACAAAACTTCGCATTAGGGAAAACATGCTATTAGAATACTTGCATGCAACACATGCTTATACTTGCATTTGAGAAAATTCTGCATTAAACATTTAAAACACTTGCACATGATACAAGAATTTAACTTGACATGCATGAACTTTCTGTATTAGACATATAGAGACACTTGTACGTAACACAATGGCTCAACGCGAAATGTATGAACTTGACATACACAACTTGAAATACATACTTTGAAATATGCTTCGCTTGTAGAAACATATACATGAGATATACTATACTTAAACTTGTAAACATTCTGCTTTGGTTAACTTTAGAAACCATATATACATATATAATTTAAAAATACTAATCATCCTTATTTGGGCAGCCCGGCATTGTACCAATTTGCACACAACCCTAATAGAATTCGGGGTAGCTAGCCACCGAACTTATTAGGGCAACTTACTAAGGGCAGTCTAGAGGCCCGTGGACAATCTAAGGGCCCGGTACATGCCACTTTAAAGTAAAATACTTTTCTTTATATATGACTTACTGATTTATTTCATTTATCAAACATTTAACATGATCATACTCTCAAAACTCATATAGGAATCCTTTCAAGACATTGGATCATGCTCTTTGTCCCTAAAACTTATAGGGGAAGCATCTTTGTGATCTTATGTCTTTCTTCAACATGAAAATATACCTGTAAATATTGTTAGGAATCGTTGGAATGGCTAGAGGGGGGGTGAATAGCGTAGATGAAATTCGCTCGCGTTTGTGTCTACAATTTCGTTAGTGCGCAGCGGAAATAGAAATAATAAAAGCGATAACGAAATAGACAACAAGCTAACACAATGATATAACGTGGTTCGGAACCGCACGGTTCCTACTCCACGGATCGAGCTCTAAAGAGCCCTAGTGATGCACACGCACTCAAT
Source organism: Wurfbainia villosa (assembly GCA_025175895.1). Taxonomy (NCBI): domain Eukaryota; kingdom Viridiplantae; phylum Streptophyta; class Magnoliopsida; order Zingiberales; family Zingiberaceae; genus Wurfbainia; species Wurfbainia villosa. The sequence continues at coordinate 51,223,089 of CM045998.1, read as the reverse complement.
AATGATAAACACTCCTTCTCGACACAAGTCGGAGGCGGAGAAACCCCTTACAATAGATCTTACAACAGTAAGAACGAAATACAAGCAATATACAATGTAAATATGAAATACAAGTAAAGAAAAGACTTCACAACACTTGTTTTGATTGCTTGGTTGCTTGCTTGCACTTGGAGACCTGATTTGCACCAACAAATCGCCCCAATAGCCCTCAAGAACCGGTTGGTTTTTCCTCCATCACGAGCTCCATATATAGCTTCAACCTGTGCTGGAAAAAGTCTATCAGTCGACTGATCAGGACCATCAGTCGACTGATGCCACTGTTTTCGTGAGACAACGGCTAGTTCCACGTTGGATATGTCCAACGGAACTACCATCAGTCGATTGATTGTGACCATCAGTCGACTGATGGAGTCCTCACTCGACCAGTTGAGTCTCGACTCCATTCTGTGGCCGAATTCTCGAGCACCAGTCGACTGATCACACGATCAGTCATCGCTGAGCCATCGACGATCGCCAACCTATGGCGATTTCGCTAGGCCATAACCCGCAATAAACCCTAGTTGATTTCGGTCCCCGACCGCCACATGGCACCAAACATGAGGTTTTAACTCAAGTATGGTTCCCCCATACTTGCTAGACCACCCTTAGCCTAGACCTAAGCCTTCTAGTCACCTCCATCAGCCTCACGCCTCTCGGATCCCTCCAAGTCATCCATGACTTGTTCATCCATCGCGCTTGCCTTCAGGTGCTTCCGTCGGCTATGTCATGCTAACGGTGTCTACACCGCCAAGGCACATTGGACTTACGCCGCCAAGACTCCGCTTGGACTTTACGCCGCCAATATTAAACCCCTTGGACTTCAAATGCTAACCCATATTAGACTTTCCATGCCAAGACCATGCTTGGACTTTCCTTGCCAACTCATGTTGGACTTTCCATTTGCCAAGACCCATGCTTGGACTTTCCTTGCCAACACATGTTGGACTTTCCATTTGCCAAGTACTCAGGACTTGGACTTTCCCAACTACCAAGTGTCCAACTTGGACTTTCCATGACAATTATATTGTCATATGTTTTTGTCGAAACATCAAAACACATCAAAACATCACTCGAGCCAAACTCGAGTCCTGGTCAATCGTGACTTGGGCCGATTACACCAACAATCTCCCCCTTTTTGATGTTTGACAAAAACCAAACAAATAATTGAGTTAGAATACTAACTCAAATCCTTTACCAATTATCCCAAATGTTCTCCCCGAAACATTCTCCCCCTTTTTGACTAACATCAAAAAGGTTTTCTCTCCAAGGAGGTCAATGTCTCATGTCCCAATGAGATCTTACAATCTCCCCCTTGATCCAACAATACTTAGGATGCCTACCATCTTCCTAATGATAAGTCCCATATCACTCAAAGAGAGGCAATCCTATTCACTCTCCCAATTTCCAAATTGGGTTTATAAAAATCCATCAATTTCCCAAATTGATAACATTCTCCAGGAAAAACACATCCATCATCCCAAGATGGATATCTCCCCCTAAAGGGTTGCTCCCCCTTGACCATTGCACCAACAATGTCCTTGGGAAGTCCCTAAGCCAATAGGAACTCTAAACCATCAAAATTAAGGTTAGAAATTCAACATTGAACTTTCCACACCTTAAAATTGATACAAACCCTAAACAACTCTCCTAATCCATATCTAATAGCTTTTCACCCTTTATAATGCTTCCCAAAGCATATCCTAGGGTTAGGAGTGGTTAGGGACCTTTGCCATGGCTGAACACGGACTAACCAAACCTAGTTTTCTCGAAATCAGCCTTGGCAGTCGACTCTGTCACTACGATCATTGCCACACTCATCGATTGATCGCCACCGGTAGGCAATCGATAATCAAATTCGAATTTGATTATCAGAAAATCATAAATAATTATACGTATATCGAAAAATCACGAAATTTGATACGTATAATACCTATGACACATACAATGGGTGAAAAATGTTTGAAAAATATTTTACCCATAAAATAGTGAATTTGATACAAAACTCAAAACCATTGAAATTTTCAATGTTTTGGCCCTATTTTGTATCAACTTCATCAATGGTGATTGCTATCAAAAGATAGACTTCACCAAGGTTTTCTAAAATGATTTTAAAATGTTTTCAAAACCTTATCTTGGATCATATTCCTTGGGCTCTATGTATGTGACTTGTACACGAGCTCTCCTAATGATCCACAACTAAAATTAGATGAGTTTTAGTTCATCTAGATGCAAAAACTATGCACCTTGAACTTAACTCATATCCTAGCATCTCACATGTATCTATGGTGTATAAATACACATACATGTCAATTAGATGTGAGATATGGGTTTTGTTCTCCCTAAACTAGGGTTTCATGCATTTTCTAAAGCAACTCTACTTGATTCCCTTATTCGGGACTCAAGTCATGCCATAGTCCTTAAATCAATTTTAATCAAGTTAATGCATGAATGTATGATCATGGCATAAATAATAGCATTATTAAAACATGGCCAATGATCATGATGTCATGACATATGATGAAATTTAAAAACACATGACATCTAAGGTAACCCTAAACAATGTCATGACATGGTATATGATAGCAATACAATTATATAAATATTCATTCACACACACAAGATTTTTCAGAAACAAAGATTTCATTTAACTTAAAATTTGTCTTTTACATTCAAAATGGAGATTGGCTATGCTCAATCTCACTACAAAAATGACAACCACAAAAAAAATCTAATATCCTCTAATCATCCGCAGGAGGTGGCGGTAGAGGAGGTCAGGACTCGAGTCGACCGCATCATCTCTAGCATATCGAGTGATCTTTGCTCTATGCGCCCGACTCCTCCATCCTATCGAAGTCGTCGTTGAAGGATGCCCGGCCTGCCAAAGATCTCTCGACAACCTAGAGTCCACCGATCACGATAATCCCGAATCGGACTCCGGTGCCACGACGGGATGGACCCAGCGATGTGTCTGTCGGCATCTGGTCATCCTCATCAGTGGTCTCTGCATCCTCGTGGTCCTCTGTCGCCTCTCTGGGCGATGGAGGAGGCTGTCTGTGCGCCCTGGGTGGTGGTCGTGGCGCCAACTCCATCTGTCCAGCGCCCATCCGTAGCTTCGCTAATGAGAAGTTACGAACTGATATACAGTCGTACACCTCCGATAGCTATCGCAGAGAGCCCCTATGGATGTTGACGCCTACGGTGTCGAGCCATGTTGTGATGATATGACCAAATGGCATATGCACTTTCCCTTGTACAGGGGAAGTGAAATGCACAATACAGTGGAAAATGTTCAATGCAAAGTTTATGTCTAACTGATGACGCATGGCATATAGAAGAAAGAGATGATGAGGCCAAATCTTGGCCAGACCCCGAGTGACAATGGGCAGAAAACACCCAACAATGACCTTGTAGGAATGGCTAGAGCGGGGGGGGGGGTGAATAGCGTAGATGAAATTCGCTCGCGTTTGTGTCTACAATTTCGTTAGTGCGCAGCGGAAATAGAAATAATAAAAGCGATAACGAAATAGATAACAAGCTAACATAATGATATAACGTGGTTCGGAACCGCACGGTTCCTACTCCACGGATCGAGCTCTAAAGAGCCCTAGTGATGCACACGCACTCAATAATGATAAACACTCCTTCTCGACACAAGTCGGAGGCGGAGAAACCCCTTACAATAGATCTTACAACAGTAAGAACGAAATACAAGCAATATACAATGTAAATATGAAATACAAGTAAAGAAAAGACTTCACAACACTTGTTTTGATTGCTTGGTTGCTTGCTTGCACTTGGAGACCTGATTTGCACCAACAAATCGCCCCAATAGCCCTCAAGAACCGGTTGGTTTTTCCTCCATCACGAGCTCCATATATAGCTTCAACCTGTGCTGGAAAAAGTCTATCAGTCGACTGATCGGGACCATCAGTCGACTGATGCCACTGTTGTCGTGAGACAACGGCTAGTTCCACGTTGGATAAGTCCAACGGAACTACCATCGATCGGCGATTGTGACCATCAATCGGCCGATGGAGTCCTCACTCGACGGTCAGTCTCGACTCCGATACGTGGCCAAATTCTCGAGCACCGGTCGGTGATCACACGATCGATCATTGCTCAGCTCGATTAATCGACTACCAACCTATGGCTGACTCGGTCCAATCGACTGCCACATGGCACCAGTCGACTGGCACACCTCAAACATGAGGTTTTAACTCAAGTATGGTTCCCCCATACTTGGTAGACCACCCTTAGCCTAGACCTAAGCCTTCTAGTCACCTCCATTAGCCTCACGCCTCTCGGATCCCTCCAAGTCATCCATGACTTGTTCATCCATCGCGCTAGCCTTCAGGTGCTTCCGTCGGCTATGTCATGCTAACGGTGTCTACACCGCCAAGGCACATTGGACTTACGCCGCCAAGACTCCGCTTGGACTTTACGCCGCCAATATTAAACCCCTTGGACTTCAAATGCTAACCCATGTTAGACTTTCCATGCCAAGACCATGCTTGGACTTTCCTTGCCAACTCATGTTGGACTTTCCATTTGCCAAGTACTCAGGACTTGGACTTTCCCAACTGCCAAGTGTCCATCTTGGACTTTCCATGACAATTATATTGTCATATGTTTTTGTCGAAACATCAAAACACATCAAAACATCACTCGAGCCAAACTCGAGTCCTGGTCAATCGTGACCTGGGCCGATTGCACCAACAAATATATATGACCTACTGATTTTGTCATTTAACCAACCTGTAACATGCTCAAACTCCCAAAACCCATATAGGAAGCATTTCAAGACATGTAATCATGCTCTTTGTCCCCAAAACTCGTAGGGGAAGCATCTTTGCAATCTTTACATTTTGCCTCACAAGAAATATACCTAAAATACCTAAAAATACAAACAAACATAATCTAGATAGAACATATAAATCTGAATAAAAACATGATAATAGAAACTAGATGTACAAATCAAAGAGTTACTTATGCTATAGGTGAGAAATAACATCCTAGTGATCTTATGTCTTGCTTAAAACAAAATATACCTTACCTATAAATCTAAACACACCCATATAATCTGATCAAAACATATAATCTTAACAAAACATAGGAAAAGAAGCTAGATACAACAATCGAATAGCTACTTACACTACATGTGAGAAATACTTACATCCTTTTTCTAGATTAAATAAATATACCGCTAGGGTTATGAAGATCTTCTACACGTTTCTTAGCCCTAAGAGTGATCCTTGCATATGCCAAGCCCTTGTGAGAAAATCCCCTTGAAAACCCCCTCAAGAACACCAACACAAGGGGTCCTAAAGATGTAACGCCTGTAAAATTCCTAGTAATTTTATAAGAATTTTTGGCATGATTATAATGGGCTTTATGTGGGCTCTTTCAAAAATAAAAGAAATAGAGCCAAAAAGGATGCATGGCCTAGGAATTGAAACCCAAACCTCTAGTAGATACCTAAGCCCTAAAGATGCATCCACTAACCAGAAGCCCAGCAGGGTTGTTCTATTAGAGGAATATGGGAAATTATAGTTAGGGGTAAGGGAGACTAAGGGACACTTCAAGAGAATAAATAGGGAATGAGGAGACAAGAGAAAAGTCATTTCTCATTCTCCACTTCTCCTCTCCTTCTCTTCTTCTTCCTCACCGAAACCTACCCCTCTCCCTTTCCATTTTTCCGAGAACTAGACAAGCAAGAAGAAGGTTCTAGGTTGGCATCCCTTAGGGTATCTTCCAACTAATAGCAAAGCGAAGGATGTAAGTATCCCCTCACCTGCATACAAGTAGTTTTTCGATTGATGTTGTTATGTCAAACTCTTCATGAACCATTCGGCCAAGACCTTTACTTGAGTTTTCAATGAGGATCCATGCCATACCTTGTATGAATATGATGATGATGGGTTGCTAAATAGGCTAGGTTAAGTGTTTGACCTCAAAAATCCCAAGGAACTCTCGGCCAAGTCCCTTTGAAACCCTAATGTGTTTTTCTATGTTAGGTTTTAGATGAGTTTATGCTATGTTTTGATGTTAGATGAAGATAACATGTTCTATGCTAGGTTTTAAATGAGTTCATGCCATGTTGATGGTAGAAGAAGATGACATGTTCATTGCCATGCTATAGATGGGTTCATGCTATGTTTTGATGGTAGATGAAGATAACATGTTGTTGGCTAACCTAGAGTTAAGTGGTTGAGCCTTTAAGCCCTTTGAACCATTCGACCAAGACCACTAATGTGTTTTCTATGCCATGTTTAGATGAGTTCATGATAACTTTTGATGTTAGGTGAAGATAACATAACCTAGAATTAAGTGGTTGAGCCTCTAAGTCCTTTGAACCATTCGACCAAGACCCCTAATGTGTTTTCTATGCCATGTTTAGATAAGTTCATGATAACTTTGATGTTAGATGAAGATAACATGTTGTTGGCTAACCTAGAGTTAAGTGGTTGAGCCTTAAGTCCTTTTAAACCATTCAGCCAAGACCCATTTAGGCCTATCATGCTATGATCTATAAATTACCATGTTATGTTTTGAATGTAGATATAGGTAACATGTGAAAGCTAAGCTAGATTTAAGAAATGGATCTTAGGTTGTCTTGGAACTCTCGGCCAAGGCTTATCTAAAATCCTAAGTGCCCTCCCATGCCATGCTTTATATGTTAAAGAATTAACATGTGGTTAGTTAGACCATATATAAGTTGTTTGGTGTTTAAAACTTTGATAGAGCTCCATGAAGTTTAGGTCACTCCATGTATACTTGTTCATGATGTTTATGCCTTATGTCATGCCCTATATGTGTGTGATGTTAACATGATGTTAAGGGGTCCTTGCTCAAGTGGTTTAGCATGATCGGTTAGGTCACTACCATATGTCTATGTCAATAGTAGGGATGCATGATAAATTTATGCTCATTACCATGTTAAATGTATGATCATGTTATGCTCATTACCTTGTGATTGAATGAATGTATGATGTTTTATAAAGAAGGAACATGATATGCATGAAAAGAAATATGATATGTTATGAAGAAGAAATATGTTATGAAAGCCATATGATATGTTATGAAGAAGAAATATGTTATGATGTATGATATGTTATGAAGAAGAAATATGTTATGAAAAGCAATACAATATGTTATGAAGAAAAAATATGTTATGATATGAAGAGGAAACATGATATGCCATGATAAGGAACATGATATGTTTATGAAATGAAATATTATATGTTATGATAAGAAGCATGATATGTATTTTACTTTCTGCATGGCTTGTACCAGGACCCTAATAAGGTCCAAGGGATGGGCTCCTACGTGCCCTTGGGTCGACGGTCGTAGTACGGACTCAGTACGGGATGGACTCCTAGATGCCCTAGGCCGACGGTCATAAGTACGGGCTTAGGATGAGCTTCTGTTATGCTGCCCCTAGGCCAACGGACTTAGTACGGGCCTAGTACTCTAGTGGGTTCGGGATTAGCTACCTCGGGTCTATTAGGGATGCGCGCTTTGATGATGATGATGTGGTACAATGCCGGGCCCAATATATTGAGATTTATGTTTAAATACCTATAAGATATGTTTTCAAAGAGCATCCTGCATATATCTTTATGTTATGCCTGCTTATGTTCTTGTTATATTCATGTTATGCCTACCTATGTTCTATGATGTTATATATTTATGTTATGCCTGCTTATGTTCTTATTATATTCATGTTATGCCTGCCTATGTTCTATGATGTTTATATTCATGTTATGCCTGCTTATGTTCTTATTATCTTCATGTTATGCCTGCCTATGTTCTATGATGTTATATATTCATGTTATGCCTGCTTATGTTCTTTTATATTCATGTTATACCTGCTTATGTTCTTGTTATATTCATGTTATGCCTGCTTATGTTCTTGTACGTTTACATGTTATGCTTGCTTATGATCTTTTATGTTTATACGAATGCTATGATTATGTTCTAGTATGTTTTATGCATGTTATGTTTGATTATATGTCTTTGTATGTTTATGTGAAGGTTATGCTTATATGTGTTATATGATCATGTCACTACTCTATGTTTAATGCTTGACGTATGGTTTTGTGAGTAGGACAGGATCTTACTAAGCCTATGTGCTTATAGTTTATGTTCCCTTGTACTGCAGATAAGGGTAAAGGGTGGCTAAACTAAAGGGAGCAGCAGGAGGGGCAAAGTGTGTGTGGTAGTGGCCTGGCGGAGGAGATCTGTTATGTTTCCTTATGCATGTTTTTGCCTTAAGATGATTCTCTTTATGGACTTGAACTAAGCACTAAGTACTTATGAAATAATGATGCATGCTCTATGTTTAAGAAGAAGTATATATGAAATGACGATGCATGTTTATGTTTAAAAGAAAAAAAAAAGTCTAAAGTCTTCCGTTGTAAGAAGTATATGTAGTCTTCCGTTGTAAGGTATGTATGTACGATCGCATCACGCCGCCCCTCTAGACCCTTAGAAAGGGCGGGCGTGACAAAAGATTGGGATGGAGAGGGAGGAAGGAGAAGGAAAGTTTCGGCCAAGGATGAGGAAGAAGGAAGAAGAAGAAAGATGAAGTGTTTGGTTTTTCTTTCTCCCTTTTAATTGTCACGTTAATAGCTAGGAAGTTGAAAAGAAAATAAAAACTCTCCATCTTCTCATGAGGAGATGAAACAACTCTTCATCCTCTCATCTTCTCATTTATCTTCTTTATATATTCTACCCAAGAATTATCCTATGGCCTAGTGGTATCATGGCTATCTCACAATTAGGAGTTTCATGGTTCAAATCCTAGCTATAATGAACCATATTTTATTTTATTTTTTTTAGGGGATTACATTTACATTCCGCTGCATTACTTTATTTTTAATCGAAAGAAAAGAAGTTTTTACGCTCTCTATTCATCCCCCCTCTAGCACACTTTCGATCCAAAACTTTATCCTAGGGTACCAAAGTCTTACATTTAGTGTGCCTTTGGTATATCTTAAGATTCTCTTAACGATCACTAAGTGAGACTCTTTGGTACAAGATTGGTATCTTGCACACATGCCTACTGCAAATAAAATATCGGATCTACTAGAGGTTAAGTATAATAGGCTACCAATCACACTCCTATAAAATTTTAGGCCAATTGATTTACCTTCATGATCATGTCTATTTTAGTGTTAGTTGTCATTGGAGTTGATACTACCTTAGCATTTTCCAAATCAAATTTCTTGATTTTTTTTGGCATATTTGGTTTGATATATATAGATTCCCTCTTTATTTTTTTTTACTTGTAAACCTAAAAAAAATTAACTCCCTAACTAGACTCATTTCAAACTCATTTTCTATATTTTTAATAAAGTCTTGAAGGAGTTCATCATTGTTGACCCAAAAATGATGTCATCAACATACACTTGGGCCACAAAGATATCCTTTGACTTTGACTTAATGAAAAGAGTTTGATCTACTTGGCCCCTTCTAAATTCCTTAGAAATTAAGAGAGATGACAATCTTTCATACCAAGCCGAGGGAGCTTGTTTTAACCCATATAAAACTGTTTTAAACTTATATATGTGGTTTGGATAGTCAACATTCTCAAACCCGGGAGGTTGTTCTACATATACTTCTTTCTTAATAAATCCATTTAAGAATAATGATTTTACATCCATTTGATAAAGTTTAAACCCCATGTAAGCCACATATCCTAATAAGATTCTAATTGACTCTGACCTAGCAACTGTGGAATAAGTTTCATCATAGTCAAGTCCCTCAACTTGATTGAAACCCCTTGTAACTAACCTAGCTTTGTTTCTAGTTATGTTTCCTTGATCATCTAGATTATTCCTAAAAACCCATCTTTTGGTAATAATAGTGCTATCATTGGGTCTAGGGACTAGCTCCCACACTTGACTTCTCTCAAATTGAGCTAATTCTTCTTGCATTGCTAAAATCCAATCCGGATCAAGTAATGTATCATTGATTGATTTGGGCTCAATTTGGGAGATGAGAGCTACTTGATTAGTAGGAGCTCTATGAAAGGACTTAGTTCTTACTCCTTGGGATAGTTCTCCTACAACTTTGTCTAGGGGATGATTTTAATGAATCCTTAATGTTCTAGGAGGTGATTCAAATTGATTTTGATCATGGTTGTCTTCCTTCCTCCTCTCATCATCGGAGTCTCCTCTTCCTTCCCCTTAATCTAATCCTCCCCCTTGATCATTACCCCCTAAGGTCAAGTTTTAAAGTTTTTGAGTAATGTCTTGATTATAGTCATTGATATCCTTATCAATGGAGGATTTTCTAGGATAGGTACTAGAGGCTTCATCAAGTTGAACATTAGAGGATTCCTCAACCTTTTGGGTCCTCTTCTTGTAGACTCTATATCCTCTACTAGTGGATGAGTATCCAACTAGGATTCCCTTATCCACTTTGGACTCAAATTTTCCTAAGTTGTCTTTAGTGTTTAAAATGTAGACTTTGCATCCAATGACTTTGAAGTAATGAATTGTAGGAATTATGCCATTCCATAATTCAAATGGTATTTTACCTAAAAACCTATGGATTAGGACTCGATTTTGGATATAGCAAGCAGTATTAACCGCTTCCGCCCACAAGTAGTTATGTAGAGAATATGCATTAAGCATAGTCCTAACCGCCTCTTGTAGGGCACGATTTCTCCTTTTCACCACCCCATTTTGTTAGGGTGTTCTAGGACAAGTGAACTCATGCTTGTACCCTTGTTCTAAGTAAAATTTTGAGAAATTAGAATTCTCAAATTCTCCACCATGATCACTATGGATCCGATTGATTTTGAGATTTCATTCATTCTCAACTCTTTTGCTAAAACCTATGATTATTTCTAAGGTATCATCCTTATGTTTCATAAAGTAAACCCATGTATACCTAGAAAAATCATCAATTATGACTAAGCAATATTTACTACCATTCAAAAAAGGAGTACTATGACAATCAAATAAATCCAAATGTAAAAGCTCTAAAGGTAATGAAGTACTAGTTAGGGTTTTACCTTTGTGTGATGATTTTGAATGATTTCCTTCTTGACATGCATCACACATCTTGTCTTTAATGTATTTGATCTTTGGTAATCCCTTCACTAACTCCAATTTAGCTACCTTAGCTATGTTCTTCATATTGATATGCCCTAACCTTCTATGCCATCGTCATCCTTCCTCTTCTTTTTCCATAAGACACTTAGTGGAAATGTTAGAAGCATAGAATAAATCAACATAGTAAATATTGAATTTCCTATATCCAACTAACATGCAATCATTCAATTTTTTGTGTCTAATAAAACACTTTGTGGAATTGAATTCAACATCATAAAGTTGGCATACACCGAGTAAATTGAATTTCATATTTTTAACTAGAAAGATTTTATGAATAATAAGTTTTGGGGATACCTCAATTGTGCCTTTACCTAGAATTTTAAGTTTACCACTATTCCCAAAAGACACGGTTCCCTTGCTAAGGTAGTTGATTGTGGAAAACTTGCTCACATTTTCGGTCATGTGTCTTGAGCAACCACTATCCACAATCCACATACTTGGTCCACCTACCTAAACAACATGAAAAATAAATTCCTTAGGTACCCAAATGTTTGGACTGGTAGCATCAATCAACAACTTCTTGGGAACCCAAGCCTTTTTAACCTTACTCCTAATTGTTTCTTTTCTACTAATTAGAGAGGTATAGGCTACTTCCTTCTCCTTAGGTCTATATCCTATGCCCGCCTTGTTATAAATGACCCTTTGATCCCTAAGTATCATATCAAGATATTTAGATCCACTGGAAAATTTTTCTAAGCATGTCCTTAGTTCACAAACTTCATTTTTGATATTTTCATTTTCTATTCTAAACATGCAAGAGTCATCACATGAAGGTTGTTCATTCTTAATTGCTTTGATTTCTATTCTCAAGTCCTTAACCCTAGATTTCAATTTATCTAAAGCATTTTAAAGATACGCAATGGTTTTGTATAGTAATTCTACTCTATAGGAGTCTCTTACCTCGTCGTCACTAGAGGACGATTCGTCGCTTGATGATGACTCCTCTTGACTTGATGCTTCGGTATCATCCCCTAAGGCCATGAGTGCCACATGGCGTGTGATGTGGCATAGCTCCTCGTTATCGAATGAGTCTTCAATGCTTTGTGTGTCCCATGTTTATGCTACCATGGCCTCCTTCTTCTTCTTCCCCTTCTTGCTCATCTTTTTCTTTTCTTTTTCTTCCTTCTTCTTTAGCTCCGAGCTGGTATCATCCCCTAAGGCCATGAGTGCCACATGGCGTGTGATGTGGCATAGCTCCTCGTTATCGAATGAGTCTTCAATGCTTTGTGTGTCCCATGTTTATGCTACCATGGCCTCCTTCTTCTTCTTCCCCTTCTTGCTCCTCATTTTCTTTTCTTTTTCTTCCTTCTTCTTTAGCTTCGGGCAATTTGTCTTGATATGCCCCTTCTTATTGCATCCATAACAAATTACGTTAGTGTAAGAAACAAAACTACTAGATGATTTACCTTTTGAGGATTAGAACATCCTGTAGGAGGATCGGTGGTCGGCTAGAGAGGGGGTGAATAGCCTTCTTCATAGATGGTGTTGTTCAATCGCTTGCTTAATTGTCTGCGATTAGGTTAGCATAGTGGAATAATAAAACCAAAGACAACTAAGCAAATTCAAGAAGTAAAGGAGACAAATGCTAACACAAATGCGTAACGTGGTTCACGACCCTTGCCGCTAGTCCACGACCCGATTCGTTCCAAGGTGAATCACTCCTTAACCAATCCACTAATCTCTCCTTTGCACTAAGCTAGGTGGAGGTAACATTTCTTACAAGAATCTCCCTCTTTACAATATGATCAAAATAATAGCAAGAAAGAGGGAAGAAAATGTTTAGGGGACTTGGATGTATGATTGGAGTTCAAGCATTAACCATCCCAAGTGACCCAAGGCCCCTTCTTATAGAGAAGAAGCCATTCTTCCCATTGGGCACCTAGCAGTCGACTGATGCAGCCATCAGTCGACTGTTGCTGTAGCTGTTGCCTCGCAATGGCTTCATCTACGTTGGAATCCAACCAATGGCTCCCACATCAGTCGACTGATCATCCTATCAGTCGACTAATGGAGCTAACAGTCGAGTGATCGAAGCGATCACTCGACTGCCGAAGCTTTTGTGCCTGAAACCTTACCCATCAGTCGACTGCCAACCCTTGGCAATGGAATGGTGGCGAGATTAGTCGATTGCCAACCCTTTACAGTCGACTGTTCGGCTAGAAACCAAACTCAAACACCAGTCGAGTCTTCAGTAGACTTGGAGTAGTCAACTGCTATCTATGGCAGTCGACTGGTGTTGGGTAAAACCTCAAACCAACCTTTGGTTGAGCCTCTGACACTTAACTTTGCCATTATGCCAAGTTCACATCTGAGCTACCCCGTCCCGGGGTACAATCGCTCACTCTCATCTCCCTTGGAGTCCTTCACCTTGAAGCTCTCTTAGTCCGGCCACGTCCCTCGGATGCACCAAGCGCACGGCTTTGTAATGCCATCCTTCACGTCTCGCCCTGCAGTCTGCTTCCTTGGCCTCACTCCAATTATCCTCATTCGGCAGTCCCTCGGATGCACCAAGCGCACGGTTTCGCAATGTCATCCTTCACCGACTCAAGGACCGAGTCATGAGATGGTGATCTTACCAATCCTTTGTCAAGCTAACAATGTGTGAATTACTAAGTCCTGCAAGACTTCAACACACATATCAAATCTACAAACAACCTAACTTAAACCTTTTCCATACACATCAAAACACATCATCTATGGGTTGATTTCCCTAACAATCTCTCCCTTTTTTATGTGTGGCAACCTTGTTTAAGTTAAGTGAAACATTAACATAAAATACATAAGGAAGGAAAGCATTTAAAACATGTATATCAAACATGAATATCAACTCTCCCTTAATACATGCAAACTCTCCCTTAACACATGCTAATCTCTCCCTAGCATGATTAACTTAAACACTAATATTTCTCCCCCTTTGACACCATAAAAAACATCTAACATATGTTGTATAAGTTTGACATTAAGTCTAGGGAATGAAAATCACCAAAATCTAACTCAAAACCTGATAAAACAGGTTACTATGCTCGTGCACAGTACATCAGTCGACTGAATCAGAGCATTAGTCGACTGGCACCCAAATTTCAGAATTTTCTAATTTCGGAATTCGATTTCAGAAATACATTAAAAATTCTAGCAAATTCGAAAAATCATGAAATTTGGGGAACATATTTCTCATAAGTCCCTTTATCAGTGAAAAATGATTTTTCATGAAAATGAATTTAATTTTCAAACATTTGGCAAAAACTCAAAGATGTTGAAAAACACTAAAGTTTTTATCAACTTGAAAGCCTAGTTTTGCCTTGAATTGTTTTAAAACATGAACATACAGATTATCAAATATAAAATGGTTTTAAAATATTTGAAATATCCAACCATGATATTTGGGCAATATGTCTATGAATTAAACATATGCTCTCCCCATGATTGGTCTATTATTGCTTTCATGATACCTATAATGACTCATCAAAATGTTATAATCATAAGTGAGTCATTTGTATCATCCTAATATCTCACCCATGCTATATTTTCAATCAAGTTAGCCTATAGTGAGTGTGAGATGAACCTAAAGGTATTATACTTAACCATCAATTTTCATGCACTTTTATCAAGGTTAAGTATCTATATCATAAAACACCTGACAAAAATCATAAAATCACATATTATCAATCATGATCAAATATTATCAATTATTGCACATCATGATCAAACATCAAATATTATTATGATTCCATATTATGATCCCATTATCATCACCCAACACTATAAATCAAAAATCATCACTCACATTCTTATAAGTCAACCATCTTACATGATATAAAATAAGTCCACTCATAGTTGACTATCCGAGGGTTTTCCTAACCCTTAAGGATGGATTTGGTAACCCAATACAAGTTCTTTCCAACAGGGTTCACTAAGTACTCCTTAGAGATCCATTTTCTAGCTACCATTATATTTTTAGCTTGACCCCTAGCAATTAGGCAATGGTAGGCCTTCTCATTCTTGGTTCCCTTATAACCTAGGCCTTTCTTATTAAAACTAGCCCCTTGGCTCTCTATAATCATGTTTAGGGTGTTGGAGCCAATTGTGAACTTTTCTAAGGCTTTAGTTAGGAAATCTACCTTTTCCCTTAGAGCCTTGTTTTCTTCAATACATGCATCATTAACATTAAAAGGCATATAATCATCATGTGAACATGCATTATTAATACTAGAAGAAGAAGCATTATTATTAACATCTAAACATGCATTTTCTAGCTTTTCTTCTAGGGCCTTAATTTGATCAAACATGCATTTGTTCTTTTTCTTAGCCTTAAACAAATCCCTAGTTAGGCTAGAAATCATAGAGACAATCTTTTTAGGGGAAAGATTTGTTACTATACTTTCCATATCTTCTTCCTCCGATTCCGATGAGGATGAAGATGAAGCTCCCCTTCACTTGAGCTCTCCTCACTTGAACTTGTTTCTTCTTTTTCCGAGGAGGAGTCCAAATCTTCTATTTCCATGAGTGCAAGGCTTGTGAAGGCTTGATCTTCCTCCGATGAGGATGGATCATCCCATGTCATCTTGTGTGCCTTGGCCTTCCCTTTTTCCTTTGTTTTTCTTTCTTCTTCCTTCTTCTTTTTCCCCTTCTTCTTCTCTTCTTTCTTTCTTCTTTCCTCTTTGCTTTTCTTCAAGAGGGGACAATCATCCCTTATGTGTCCCTCTCCTTAGCAATTATAGCAAATAATCTTCCTCCTTGGCCTTCTTCCCCTATCATTAGACTTGCTAAATATAAAACTTTTAAGTGCATGTCTCACCTTCCTTACCATGTAGGCCTCCTCATTGCTATCCATGGAGGAAGAGGATTCATCGGATGAGGAAGGTGGTGGAGTCTCCTTCTTCTTCTTCTTTCCTTTTTCGGCTACTAGTGTCACTCCCCTTGATGGCTTGATTTGATCTTCAACTATGACTTCAAGCCTTGTCTCATGCAACTCCATGGTGGAGAAAAACTCTTCTAGAGTGCTTACCTCTAGGTTCTTGGAAATGTAGAAGGAGTCCACCATGGAGCTCCACTTTGATGATCAGGAAAAGACATCTATAGCCTTCATGATCATATCCCAGTTTGAAAGTTTTTCTCCTATATTTGAAAAACCGATTATGATTTCCTTAAAACGTGAATGTAAAGATAATACCTTCTCCCCTTTATCAAGCTTGATGTTATTTAGTTGAGAGCGGAGGAGATCCCTTCTTACTAATTTGGCTTCCGAAGTGCCTTCATGAAGCTTTACTAATCTCTCCCACATTTCTTTAGCACTTGAGCACTCCCCAATTTGGTTGATCTCTTGTTGGGGGAGCACATTGAAGAGGTGATGTTTTGCTTTTGAATTCGCAAGATGCTCCTCCCTTTTCTTCTTGGTCCATCTCGATTTATCTAATGGCTCCCCTCCTTCATCCCTAGGCAACTCGAAACCATTTTCCATAATTAACATTATATCAAAGTTGGTCTCGAAGAATACCTCCATTCTGTTTTTCCACCAAGAGAATTCGCCCTCGAACTTGGGTGAATGGATATTTGAGGCAGCCATCTTTGTTGTCGTGCTTGTTGTGGCGGTGAGTCCGGTGACAAGCAACCTGACTCTGATACCACTTGTTGGAGGATCGATGGTCGGCTAGAGGGGGGTGAATAGCCTTCTTCATAGATGGTGTCATTCAATCGCTTGCTTAATTGTCTACGATTAGGTTAGCATAGAGGAATAATAAAACCAAAGACAACTAAGCAAATGCAAGAAGTAAAGGAGACAAACGCTAACACAAATGCATGACGTGGTTCACGACCCATGCTACTAGTCCATGAACCGATTCATTCCAAGGTGAATTACTCCTTAACCAATCCACTAATCTCTCCTTTTCACTAAGCTAGGTGGAGGTAACCTTTCTTACAAGAATCTCCCTCTTAACAATATGATTGAAATAATAGCAAGAAAAAGGGAAGAAAACATTTAGGGCACTTGGATGTATGATTGGAGTTCAAGAATTGACCATCACAAGTGACCCAAGGCCCCTTCTTATAGAGAAGAAGTCATTCTTCCCGTTGGGCACCTAGCAGTCGACTAATATATCCATCAGTCGACTGGTACTGTAGTCGTTGCCTCGCAACAACTTCATCCAAGTTGGATTCCAACCAACGGCTCTCATATCAGTCGATTAATCTTCCCAACAGTCGACTGATGGAGCAATCAGTCGAGTGACCGAAGCGATCCCTCGACTGCCAAAGCTTCTGTGCCCAAAACCCTACCCATCAGTCGATTGTCAACCCTTAGCAGTCAACTGGTGGTGAGATCAATCGACTGCCAACCCTTGACAGTCGTCTATTCGGCCAAAAACTAGATCGAACACCAGTCGAGTCTTTAGTCGACTTGGAGCAGTCGAAGACCATCTATGGCAGTCGACTGATGTTAGGTAAAACCTCAAACCAACCTTTAGTTGAGCCTTAGACACTTGACTTAGCCATTCGGCCAAGTTCACCTATGAGCTACCCCGTCCTAGGTTACAATCGCTCACTCTTATCTCCCTTGGAGTCCTTCGTCTTGAAGCTCTCTTACTCCGACCATGTCCCTCGAATGCACTGATGTGTGTAAATCATGCTATGTTTTCACTACTCCATATACATGCATTTTATCTCATTTCATGTCTTAGGCATGTATTTTATCATGATTTAGTTAAGTTTAGCATATTTTGGACAAGGAGACTGCTTTTGCGTGTTAAGAGGGCAAAGAAGCAGGCGTATCAAAACAACACAGGCATGTCATCAGTGACACGTCCGTGTCAGGAGTTCCAGCCTTCAACACGCCCTGGTTCAGCAGCTGACATGCCCCGTTCAAAGCGTTGACACGGCCGACGTATCAAAACAACACAGGCGTGTTATCAGTGACATGTCCGTGTCAGGAGTTCCAGAACTCAACACGCCCCAGTTCAGCCTTCGACACGCCCCGTTCAAGCGCAACACGGTCGATGGGAATTGCGCGAGACGCCTGTGCCCTCATTTGGCATGGGCATGTTGTCCTGATTTCAGATTTCCTTTTTTGCGAGCAACTCGACGAAGCCGCGATCTTTGTCTCAATTAAAGGAAAATCTTTTGCCTTAGTTAAAGCGGAGGCCAAGGCTATAAAAGAGGAGATATTCTAACCCTAAAGGAGGATGACGGAGGGTCAAAAAGGACGACAGAAGAAGGAAGGAGTCGACGACGGAGGAACACAGATGGCACTAAGTATCGTAATTTCTTTCTCTAGCAATTCTTGTTCGACCATGGAGTAGTGTCATGTAATCTTAGGATGGGGGAGTAGCCCTTGGCGATTTATGATGGATGATGTAATCTATACTACTTGAATTATTGTTTGTTTTGATCTGTTTTTGGATTCTTATTGATAAACCTAAGGAGCTAAGGGGAAGTACCTAACAGTGAACCCAAGTTCCCGAAACCTAGAACAAACTAGGGATAAACTCCTGTCAAGTAGCGGTAGTGTATCTATGAGGGCTTGCGGGGGTCTCGTGACAGGTCCCCTTAGCTGATTATGGTCCCGTGTGCAAACCTATCATGAAAAGGAAATTTAGACTCTAAAGGAACTCTTATGGACTTAATGGATCTATCAAATCCAGTTGTTACCAAGTAACGGAGGTAAGACTAGGGAGGTTTGCGGGGGTCTCGTGACAGGTCCCCTTAGCTGATTATGATCCCCTACGCTCGAATACCGTGATAGGTAAATTGAGTTTGATAGGTACAGTTAGCGTAGACCTCAAAAGGGGCCGTTGATTTACCTTAGGATAGGTTCCATCAAAACAACTCTAATAGGGGTAGGAAAGGATTAAATCACCTTATAAATCGTCGACGTGGTGAAACCCATATCCTGAGATTCTCCTCAACTATTGACTTTTAGCTCGTTCTTCTCATTCGTTGTTCTTGACTGTTCAGTTTCTTTGCTTAATCCACAAATTGATTGACTAGATAACTTGGTATCATGATCATTCGGTAATTGTCCCAATCCCTGTGGGATCGATATTTTTATTACTTGACGACAACCGTGCACTTGTGGAAAATAACACATCAAGTTTTTGGCGTCGTTGCCGGGGAGTGGCACTCAATATTGAATTGAGCGTGATTTAGTTAATCTAGATTTCTATTTTTGTTTCTATTCTTTGTGTCTATTCTGAACTCTTGTTTTGGGAGCCTCTCTTGTTGTTGCATGCACAGACCTAATAGGGAAATTCTCGATATTGATACTAAGATAGAGAGAACGTTCCTTGCTAGAAGACGATTTCAGCAACGTCAGGAATACAATATGACCTCCGACATGGCTGACCAGAACGAGAATAAACCTTTAAGGGATTATGCAGCACCTAGTACAAGGGGATTGAGATCGAGTATTAGAAGACCCCCTATTGAAGTGAACAATTTTGAATTGAAACCGTCTCTACTATCCATGGTCCAACAGCATCAATTCAGAGGAGCACCCACTAAAGATCCAAATATGCACATGGAAGTATTTTTGGAATTTTGCGAAACTTTAAAACTGAATGGAGCCTCAGCTGATGCTATTAGATTGTGCTTGTTTCCTTTCTCATTGTGGGACAAAGCTAGAGCTTGGCTACACTCTCTTCCAGAAGATTGCATAACTACCTGGGATCAGCTGGAGCAAAGATTTTTAGACAAGTATTTTCCACCCAGCAAAACTGCAAGTCTTCGTCATCAAATCACTAATTTTGTGCAAAAGGATGAAGAAACATTATTTGAAGCCTGGGACAGATTTAAGGGATTACTACAGCAATGCCCTCATCATGGGCTAGAGAAGTGGCTCATTGTTCATACTTTCTACAATGGAATCTCGTATGCTACTAAAGTTTCTCTTGATTCACGCAGGAGGAGCTCTTATGAACAAAACGCGTTGGATGAAGCATTTGAGATCATCGAGAATGTGGCAATGAATTCTCACCAATGGGCTAGAATGAGGATATCAAACTAAAATGCTGTAAGTTTGAGGTAAGTACTTTGATTTACTCAAGGCAAAAAGTCGATGCGTTAACTCAAAAGCTCGAACATTTTAATGTATCAGCTGTAAACTCATCTAATGTCACTTGCGAGATCTGTGGTGTAACAGGAAATGTAGCGATGAATTGCCAAATCCTACATGCACCATCTTCGGGAGCAGGGATTGAGCAAGTAGATGCGCTAAATAATTTTAATCAGAAGTCTAATGGTGGCAACCCTTATTCGAACACGTACAATCCCAGTTGGAGGAATCATCCCAACTTCTCGTATAGAGCCAACCAAAATTCTTCTGGACAGAACAGTTTTGGAGCACCTTCGGGATTTCATCCAGGACCCAAGTTGAGCTTAGAAAAGATGATGGAGAATTTTAATACGTGTCAGGGGAAGATAAATGATGAATTTCGATGGCATATTGTAAAATCAAATCGACAACATCAAAATAATACCGAGGCAATCAAGCAATTGGGAGGCAAGGTTGATAATTTGACTAATCACACAAGAATGATGGAAAATCAAATTTCCCAAATTGCCAGCTCAGCATCAAGGATGCCCGGCAGATTTCCTGGAAATTCAGAAGTAAACCCAGCCGAGCATTGTAATTCCATAAGTTTGAGAAGTGAAAGGATTTTAGAAGGAGACAGAGCTCAACAAGCGGCCCCTGTGCTAAAGGACACGAGCGTGTCAGAGTTGGAAGAAGACAATAGCATGCCTGGGTTGAATAGCAAAGGAAGCCGACAACACACCCTGACCCAGGGCGTGTTGTTCAACACGCCTGAGGAAGAGAATGCCCACAAGCATGTGTCAGCCGACACACCCGTGTCGGGTCACTCCAGCAGCCAACATGACCAGCCTATGCCGAACGACACAGGCGTGTTGAACAAGGAACCAAGAACGTATAAGCCCCCTATCCCGTTCCCTCAGAGGCTGATTAAGGAAAAATTGGATGAACAATTTGGTATGTTCCTTGAGGTAATTAGGAAGCTATATATCAACATACCTTTTATAGAAACTCTTCAACAAATGCCTACCTACTCCAAGTTCTTGAAGGATATCATAACCAATAAAAGAAAAGTCGAGGTATGTAATAGCTGGCTCCATCGAGGAGTGCAGCGTTTTAATTAAGAACATGGTACCTCCCAAACTAAATGATCCAGGTAGCTTTTCTATCCCTTGAATAATTAATGACTCAAATTTTGATAAGGCTTTTTGCAATTTGGGCATCAGTGTCAATCTGATACCTCTTTCCATATGCAAGAAATTGGATTTGGGAGAAATGAAACTAACTACTATGGCCTTGTAGTTAGCCGATCACTCCATTAGATATCCTTTGGGAATCTTAGAAGATGTACCAGTGCAGGTGGGAAATTTTATTATTCCTGCCGATTTTGTAGTGCTTGACATGGATGAAGACCCATACATTCCACTCATTTTGGGGAGACCTTTCTTGGCTACTGCAGAGGCAATGATAGATGTCAAGAACCACAAACTCTCACTTGCATTTGGAAATGACAAAATTGAATTCGACCTTTCAAAAGCTGTTAAAAAACCTTCTGTTTTTGATGTTTGTTGTAGGATTGACAGTTTCCATTCAATAGCACTAGAAGGAGCACCAGAACAAACTTATCTTAATAAGCTCGAAGGGGATTTTGAGGATAAAGAGCTGGAGATTTCCGACCCCAACCTAACACCACAGGTAGAACTTAAGCCTCTTCCATTAACACTCAGGTATGAATTTCTTGGCGAAAACTCTACTTATCCTATGAT
This sequence comes from Wurfbainia villosa, assembly GCA_025175895.1. Taxonomy (NCBI): domain Eukaryota; kingdom Viridiplantae; phylum Streptophyta; class Magnoliopsida; order Zingiberales; family Zingiberaceae; genus Wurfbainia; species Wurfbainia villosa. The sequence continues at coordinate 51,201,142 of CM045998.1, read as the reverse complement.
CATTAATGCTAATCTGAGCTAGTTGAGGAGGAAGAGAGGTAGAGCACACTCCTCGAGCCATATCCCCAAAACTAGGGAATAACTGAGGGGTCAAGCTAACGACCTTAAACAAGCGCTTCTTGGGAGGCAACCCAAGCTATTTTCATTTTTTGTAGTCATTTTATTTTATTTTATTTTATTTTGAGTTTTATATTTTTTCAGGTTTACAGGACACGACATGTAAACGTGCCACTGCATGCCAGATTGACATGACTCGCCTATGTTGAACGACACAGGCGTGTTGAAGTTACCCGAAGACAACACAGGTCGAGCGTGCTGCTGAGCACGCCCGTGTCACACCTTTCTCACCTGCGGCACGCCTGGGCCGGACGGAGGCACGCCTGGAGAGGACGGAGCACGCCTATGTCGCGCTTAAACGGGTCGGGTATTTGCATAAGAGGATGCCCGACACGCCTATGTTGCGGATAGCCCTCTAAAGCCGGCCCGAGCACACCCTAATTTTCGACTCGCGATACAAGCTTGAAGCGGTCATGGCAGGTCTCTCGGCTCTCAGCGAGGAGCTAACTGCTGTCTCTCCCTCCCCAATCGCCATGAGCAAGCGAGTGAAGACTAGAGAAGGAGCTTCTTCCACCTCGGCAAGGGACAAGGGAAAGAGAAAAGCTCAGGATTTGGGTAACGATCCTCCTCCGACCTCTTGCCATCCATATGGAATTGTTTTTAGGGATGAGGTTATGAAGTCTAAATTCAGTAAGCTTGAAAAAAGGAAGTTAGTATCTACAAGAACTATAGATTTCTACACGTTGACCACCTTAGGGTTAAGAGATGACATAACTTGGTAGACCAATATGATAGGCTGGACCGAATTTATAACGCATCATCATCTTAATTACCCTAGTATCACTCTTGAATTCCTTAGCTCCCTGTCCGCTGAAATACTACAATGAAAGGATTGTGAGGAAGGAAAAATCAAATTTAGATTAATGAACCATGAGTTTACCCTTTCTTTAAGTGATTTTAAAATTATATTTGATTTTCCTTGTGGAGGGGAGAGGCAAATTCATAGACATTTTATTGATCGTCAATTTTGGAGATTAATTTCTGATGACCCTCGCCCTTATGATGCATCTAGGTCTAAATCATTTAACATCCCTAATCCTACTTTTCGTTATCTCCTTAGGTTTATGGCTAATACAATCTCTGGAAGATATGATAGTGTAGGGGTGGCTAGGCAGAGTGAGTTACAATTTTTATTGGCCATGTTAAATGAAGTTAATATTGATTCTGGAACCCATATGGTTAGACATTTAGTTAAGGTTAGTAATAGCCCATCTGGGGTCATAGTCATAGGTGGTATCATCCCTAGGATTGCTGTGGCCTTAGGATGTGAATTGGATGACCTTGAATATTGTCCTGCTAGCCCTAGATTGGATTTGGATGCTTGTATAAATATGAAGATGATTGAGGCATGTGACGAGGGGTATCGTTTGGTGTTAAGAAATGGAATTAAAATCCCTCTTCCAAACCCTGAGTGGATGACTATACGTAATTTATCCAATTGGCTTTTTAGAGATGTCCAGGGACCCTTTCCTACCCCCACTGCCCATGCTCCATCACCCTCTCCTAGGGAGCCATCTCACATAGCCCCTGAGCTATCACATTCGACTCCTGAACCCCCACGGTTTCCTACTGACAATGTTTCTGCAACGTACTCTTCTTTTGATTTTTCAGGATTCCGATCATCATTCGAAGCTTTCAGGGTCGAGCATACCTCGTACATAGGTGTGTGGAATCAGTATGCCCAAGCTAAAGAGGAGCACCATCGTATGGTGACACAACATTTGGATAGGGCAACTGATTTTTACAGGAGAGCTGATGAGTTTTTCACTGCTGAGTCTACCCGGAGGGAAGATGATGATAGATTTACAGAGTCGGGAGTTCGGGAGGCGGTGGCGTAGGTGAAGCGAAGGAGGATGCTAGTAGCAAAGACGATGACCATTGACCACCTTGAACTATTTTGTGAGTTTCGATGCACATCCTTTACTGCTTATGCTGTCTCTACTTAGATTTTTAGTTTGGTTAGTGGTATTTCGTTTGCATCTTTTCATATATCATAACATTGCATTTTTATATCATCTAGCGTAATACAACTGAATATTGGTCGGATCATGATATTCCTTTTTGCCTATTTGATAAGAACCCTATTTCACTTCTAACACGGTCTATAGGTCTGAAGTATCCAAAAAAAGATTTAAATCCCCCATATCGGACGAGTACTCAATTTTCCATTGGAGACTTGCCTGCGCAACTTGGTTACTGGAGAAACACTTTCACTAGAAGTATGATAAAAAAATGAAAACTGGAATTGTTTTCAAGCACCCCTTTGAGACCAAGTAGTTACTGGGGAAACACCTAAAAGGTGCCCCTTTGAGACTAACTAGTTACTGGGGAAATGCTCTCTATAAATTCCTTTCCTTCTTTCTTCTTAGAAAGTGCTCCTTTGAGACCTTTTGATGATAGGTAAGGATGATCCATGCATTAAGGCAGGTAAGTGCCTCTATGCCGAAAATAAGAATGCTCTATGATAGAAGGGATGTCAAATCCGGATTGGTGTCCAATGACTTTAGTCAACTTTTCACGTGCACTATATAGGGATCTTTCAAACTTGGCAACTAGGAATGATTTGAAAAGAATAAGATCAGATTGTATACCTCTGGATGGTGTCTAGCATTCCCACAAATAAGTTGTCTTTTGAGTTTTCTTTACTTGAGGACAAGCAAAAGTTTAGGACTAGGGGATTTTGATGTGTGTAAATCATGCTATGTTTTCACTACTTCATATACATGCATTTTATCTCATTTCATGTCTTAGGCATGTATTTTATCATGATTTAGTTAAGTTTAGCATATTTTGGACAAAGAGACTGCTTTTGGGTGTTTTCGTGTTAACAGGGCAAAGAAGCAGGCGTGTTATCAGTGACACGTCCGTGTCAGGAGTTCCAACCTTCAACACACCCTGGTTCAGTAGTCGACACGCCCCATTCAAAGCATTGACACGGCCGGCGTATCAAAACAACACAGGCATGTTATCAGTGACACGTCGGTGTCAGGAGTTCCAGCGCTCAACACGCCCCAGTTCAGCCTTCAAGCGCAACACGGTCGATGGGAATTGCGCGACACACCTGTGCCCTCATTTGGCATGGGTGTGTTGTCCTGATTTCAGATTTCCTTTTCTGTGAGCAACTCGACGAAGCCGTGATCTTCGTCTCAATTAAAGAAAAATCTTTTGCCTTAATTAAAGAGGAGGCCAAGGCTATAAAAGAGGAGATATTCTAACCCTAAAGGAGGACGACGGAGGGTCAAAAAGGACGACAGAAGAAGGAAGGAGTCGACGACGGAGGAACACAGATGGCACTAAGTATCGTAATTTCTTTCTCTAGCAATTCTTGTTCGACCATGGAGTAGTGTCCTATAATCTTAGGATGGGGGAGTAGCCCTTGACGATTTATGATGGATGATGTAATCTATACTACTTGAATTATTGTTTGTTTTGATCTTTTTTTGGATTCTTATTGATAAACATAAGGAGCTAAGGGGAAGTACCTAACAGTGAACCCAAGTTCCCGAAACCCAGAACCAACTAGGGATAAACTCCTGTCAAGTAGCGGTAGTGTATCTATGAGGGCTTGCGGGGGTCTCGTGATAGGTCCCCTTAGCGGATTATGGTCCCGTGTGCAAACCTATCGTGAAAAGGAAATTTAGACTCTAAAGGAACTCTTATGGACTTAATGGATCTATCAAATCCAGTTTTTACCAAGTAATGGAGGTAAGACTAGGAAGGTTTACGGGGGTCTTGTGATAGGTCCCCTTAGCTGATTATGATCCCCTACGCTCGAATACCATGATAGGTAAATTGAGTTTGATAGGTACAGTTAGCGTAGACCTCGAAAGGGGCCGTTGATTTACCTTAGGATAGGTTCCATCAAAACAACTCTAATAGGGGTAGGAAAAGAATAAATCACCTTATAAATTGTCGACATGGTGAAACCCATATCCTGAGATTCTCCTCAACTATTGACTTTTAGCTCGTTCTTCTCATTCGTTGTTCTTGACTGCTCAGTTTCTTTGCTTAATCCACAAATTGATTGACTAGATAACTTGGTATCATGATCATTCGGTAATTGTCCCAATCCCTGTGGGATCGATATTTTTATTACTTGAAGACAACCGTGCACTTGCGGAAAATAACACATCATGCACCAAGTGCACGGCTTCACAATGCTATCCTTCGCATCTCGCTCTGAAGTTTGCTTCCTTGGCTTCACTCCAATTCTCCTCGTCCGACGGTCCCTCGGATGCACCAAGTGCACGACTTCGCAATGTCGTCCTTCACCGACTCAAGGACCGAGTCATGAGATGGTGATCTTGCCAATGCTTTGTCAAGCTAACCATGTGTGAATATCTAAGTCCTACACGACTTCAACACACATATCAAATCTACAAACAACCTAACTTAAACCTTTGCCACACACATCAAAACACATCATTCGTGGGTTGATTGCCCTAACACATCCTCCTCACATCTTTCTTAGTGAGCCTTCTTGATCTTCCACCAAATCTCTTGACATAGTGCGCCACTTCACTTGCCAACAACTCCTCATCACTACTAGAAGACTCATCCTCCGACTCAGATGATGAAGAGATCTCCTTCTTCTCCTCCTTCTTCTTATCCTTCTTACCTACAACAAGAGTTATACCTTTCTCCTTTGATGAAGTGTTAACTTGTTAATGCATTTCAAACTCACAAAATAATTCATCTAATTTAACTAAAGAAAGGTCCCTAGAAACCTTATAAGCATCTACCATTGATGCCCATAAGGTTGTCCTAGGAAAATCTTGAAGAACATACCTTACTAGATCTCAATTCTTCACTTTCTCACCTATAACGTGTAGTCCATTGACCACCTCCTTGAATCTATCACACATTTGACTCACGGTCTCATGGTCTTCATGCTAAAGCTTTGGAGTTGACCTATCAAAAGGTCCCTCTTGGCTCTCCTTGTCTCATTGGATCCTTCATTAAGTTCAATGAGCTTCTCCCAAAGCTCTTTTGCGGAGTCAAAGGAGTTGACCTTGCTCAATTGTTCCTTGGATATACCACATTGGAGCGTGGTTGTTACTTTGGCATTGGCTTGAACTTTCTTTTTCTCTAGTCCAATCCTTGGTTGGTAGTGGTGCTCCAAACTCATCGACTGACTTCTCGACCCATCTACAATGCTAAACCAATTTTTAATATCATCCATTAAGTAATAGTTCATCCTACCTTTCCAATACACAAAATCATTGCCGTTGAAGAAAGTTGGTCATGCCGTCCTATAACCCTCTTGAAACGCCATTGCTTCGGTTGATGGTTAGATCCTCCGATGCGATCCGGGCTCTGATACCACTTGTAGGGGATCCTTGGATGGCTAGAGGGAGGTGAATAGCCTCTCTTGACTTCTACAATTATGTTAGCAGAAGAAAAAAACATATACAAGTAGAATTGAAATCAAGAAATGAAAATAACAATGCTAACACGATTGTTTAATGTGGTTCAGAGATTATGCTCTTACTCCACGATGATTCGCAAGGTGGATCAATCCTAGCAAATCTTCACTAAGAATCTCCTTTTGATGCAATCACCAAGGTGGAGAAGCCTTCTTTACAATGCACTCTTCTTCTTACAAATGATGGAAATTTAGAAAAGTGAAGAAGAGGTTAAGAGCACAAAAAGACTTGGAGAAGGCATGGTGAGCTTGAGAGAAGTGTTAGGAATGAGAGCACTAGCCCACTCAAGCTCCCCAAGGGCTTCTTTTATAGAGAAGAGGTTAATTTTCCCATTTATCCTGCAATAGTCAACTGATGCATGCCATCAGTCGACTACTACTATCGCTGACCTCATCCAACGACTTCTGACGAGCTTGATCTGCGATCATCACTGTCCAACAGGACTCTAATTGTAAGGACCTTCGTGACCACTAGAGGGGGGAGGGTGAATAGCGTCGTCACTTGTCGATGGAATTGATTCATGTTTGATCGTCTACACTTTTGTTAGCATAGCAGAATAGTAATGACAAATAAAAATAACAAGAAACACAATCACAATGTAAGATATAACATGGTTCGGAACCGAATGGTTCCTACTCCACGGATTGAGCTCTACGAGCTCGAGTGATGACAACACCACTAATAGAACTCCTTCTCGACAACACGTCGGTGGCGGAGAAACCTCGTAAAAGTGTTTAAAATAATAAACGAAAGAAATACAAGAAAATACAAAGGAAATGTAAAGAACACTTTACAAACAAGGGTTTGAGCGCTTTGCTTGTTGGTTGCTTGGATGAGCTTGAAGGACCCTGAAATGCACCTGCAATTCGCCTTCAAATCTCCTCAACAAAGCTCCCAAAAGACCATATGTCAAATCTTTCATGAACTTCTCCTTTTAACCTACATCGGGCTAGATTTTTGCTTGGCAGTCGACTGATCGGGACCATAAGTCGATTAATGACACTGTTGTTGTGAGACAACGGCTCTATCCACGCTGGAAAAATTCCAACGAGACTCTCATCAGTCGACTACTAACATTGGCAGTCGACTGCCAGTACCCATAGTCGACTGCCAGTCGGCTATAGAGCATTCTGTGCTCGCGACCAAACAAGTAGTCGACTTCCATCAGTTGACTGCCAGGGCTTTTTTAGTCCTAAATGGCAGTCGAGCACTAGTCGACTCTCAGCAGTCGAATCGACCTAAATTACAGTCGACTGCCAACCTCAAACATGAGGTTTTAATCTCAAGTATGATGCCCCCATACTTGCTAGACCACCCGTAGCCTAGACCTAAGCCTTCTAGCCAACTTCATCAGCATCATGCCTATCAGATCCCTCCAAATCATCCTTGACTTGTTCATCCATATGCTAGCCTTCAGGTGATTCCATCAGCTATTGTCATGCTAACGGTGTCTACACTGCCAAGGCACATTGGGCTTACGCTGCCAAGACTCTCGCTTGGACTTTACGCTGCCAACCATTGGACTTATGCTGCCAAGACTCCACCGTTGGACTTTACGCTGCCAATATCACTCCATGGACTTTCCAAATGCCAAGACTCAAGCTTGGACTTTCCCTTGCCAACCCATGTTGGACTTTCAATGACAAGACCCATGATTGGACTTTTCCTTTTCCAAGACCCATGCTTGGACTTTCCCTTGCCAAGACCCATGCTTGGACTTTCCCTTTCCAAGACCCATGCTTGGACTTTACATGCCAAGTACTCAAGACTTGGACTTTTCCAATGCCAAGTGACCCACTTGGACTTTCCATGCCAAGTATCCATGACTTGGACTTTACCATGACAATCACATTGTCATATGTTTTTGTCAAACATCAAAACATCGCTCGAGTCAAACTCGAGTTTGTTCAATCGTGACCTGGGCCGATTGCTCCAACAATCTCCCCCTTTTTGATGTTTGACAAAAACCACAAACACCATTGAGTTAGGCTACCTAACTCAAAAACTCTTTACCATTTTCCCCAAATTGGTAATCCCATAAATTCTCCTCATAAATTCTCCCCCTTTTTGACTAGCATAAAAAAGGTTCTATCCAAGGAGGTCAATGTCTCATATCCAAATGTGATCTTATAATCTTTCCCTTGGTCCAAAAACATCTAGGATGCCTACAATCTTCCTAGTGATAAGTCTTATATCACTCAAGAGAGGCAATCCTACAAACTCTCCTAATTTCCAAATTGGATATCTCAAATTCCCATATTTTCCCCTCATGAGGAATAATACATCCATCATCCCATGATGGATACCTCCCACTAAAAGCTTGCTCCCCCTTGACCATTGCACCAACAATGTCCTTGGGAAGTCCCTAAGCCAATAGGAACTCTAACACATCAAAAATAAGGTTAAAAGTTCAACATTGAACTTTCTGTTAGTAATATGTGAGAGATGTCCTAAGGCAATCGCCTTATGTTAGAACCATTTATATGATAAATGAAGATTCACTATTTGAGTATACATGTTCTCATGTATTTGATTAGATCTTAAACTCATTTATGAATGTCCATGATACGATTCACAACATGAGAGAATTTGTGATTGGATCACAACTAGTGAGTATCTCTACATGTGTAATTGTGATGTATCGAAATTATCCCTAGTCGATGATTGATGGATTCAGACACCATCAAATCTGTCGAGACTAGCACGAGGTATACTCCTTGGTGTATCCAAGCAGCTGATTCTCATTGGCTGGAGACATTGTGATGTCCGGAGTTAATCGTGGATACTAGTTATGGTAACTAGTTCATTGGAGTGACCAGCCGTAAGACTTCATATGGTTCTCTACATATATAGATATGTCAATGAAGTTCTTACTGCAGCTTAAGTGCGATGTTCCTTTGACTTGCGGTATTCAAGTCATCTTGATCATGAAGACTTATACTTTGACATCTTAAGCAAGCATCTCTATGGAGATGTGGACCTGGGATGATTGGGTATAAGTCGAAGTGATCGAAGGTGTTTGAATAGCCTATAAAGGATTCACCACTCCTTGCGAGGAGATGTATACCCATGGCCTCTCGTCGGATTGTTACTAAAGTCTTTGGCCAAAGCATTACATGTTTAGAGTAAGGTACTCTTGGATACATGTGCAGTAACTAGAATGCGTAGGACGAGGAAATGATACTTGGGCTAGGTGTGACGTAATCAACCTAGTGGGGACTGACACAATAGACCATGTCCTGAACCGAGTAGGTATAAGATGAGTGAAGTGAATGGGGCACGATCATTGGAGCTGCTGAAGGGTTTCAGAAATAGTTCTGGATTAACTGTTGATCTTTTCGGTTAATTGGGGATCATGATGTACTACTAGGTGCCACTCATGACGACCAACATAAATCGAGAACCTATTTGGTCACATGCATACCGAGCATAATCCGAAGGATTTAAAACGAGCTTGAGAATGATATTCTCAGACCTAGAGAAACTAGGTTTGGTTGGACCAAACAAGGAGCGAGCATGAAATCATTTCAGGCGCAATGGAAGCATGGATGGGCCATGTCTTATGAAGACATGATGGATGAACCAAATTGGTTTGGTTCTAATCCAATGGTGGAGATTAAACCAAAGGAGTTTGGTTTGTTTTAAACGAATGAACCAAAGTTGGTTTGGTTCGTTTTAACTTAAAATAGACCAAATCGGTTTGGTTTATTTTAACTTAAATTAATGGATCGGGTAAACGGGTTTTGGTTATGAACCAATAACCATTAGGAGAATTTGTTCTCTATAAAATAGGGCTCAAGGGTTTAATGAGAGCCCTAATTCAAGTTGCATCCCCTCCCTTTTATCCTCTTGTGGTCGGCGCCCATACCCTAGCCGCCGCCCACCCTTGTGCCGCCATCCAAGTGTTGGGTTTCCGGCACTACGGCGAGTGTGTGTTCGAACATGTTTCGTAAACATGTGCACAGCGGAAGAAATAAAAATAATAAATCTACATTTATTACAACACACACATCACACGCATCCATAGTACAACATGTGTATACATAACAGTAAATTTAAATTTTGCAATAAAATGAAATTTAACTACGTATACCTGACGTATCACGTGTAGCGGGAAAGGCATCAACTGGAACGATTCTCGCTAGAATCATCTATCTCTGTATCCACGCCGCTTATCTTCGGGATGACTTCACTAAGTCACGAGCCTCGTCTTCGTACTGGTTACTAGCCTCGTGTTGAAGACAACGTGATCTAGAGAAGATCACGATCCGAATCAAAATTCAAATCCAAAATGAGTCCTCAAAAACTCGCTTCTCCGGAGAGGTATTCGTCAACCGTTTGACGAATCCTTCGTTCTCCACCTATGAGGATTACTAGAGATCAAATCCCCGGTAAGGAAGGCGCTGTCGGAGCTCGAAATGACTCTCCGACAAGAAGAAAACAAGCTGTCCAGAAAACTGGACAGCTTTGGTGGAGACCTTGCGCCGGCCAAATAAGGAAAGAAATGTGCTCACCTTGTCGCCGGAGCCAAGGATGATCACCGGAGCTCCTCCGGCAGCAGCTCGACGCCGACAAGTGGAGAAGACGGCAGCAGCTGGTCACCGGTTGGAGGAGTTGGGCGGCGGCAAGGAGTTGGCGCCGACTAGATGGAGAGGAGGGAGAGGTTGGGCGGCCACAATTAGGTTAGGCCTTTTGATTAGAGTTTAACAAAAACCCTTAAGCCCTATTTTATAGAGAACAAATTCTCTTAATGGTTATTGGATCATAACCAAAGGCTCGATAACCCGCTCCATTAATTTAAGTTAAAATAAACCAAACCATGATGGTTTATTTTAAGTTAAAACGAACGGAACCAACTTTGGTTCATTTGTTTAAAACAAACCAAACCCCTTTGGTTTATTCTCCTCCGTTGGATTAGAACGAAATCATTTTGGTTCGTCCATCATGTCTTCATAAGACACGGCCCATCCATGCTTCCATTGCGACTGAAACGATTTCATGCTCGCTTCAAGTTTAGTCCAACCAAACCTAGTTTCTCTCGGTTTGAGAATCCCATTCTCAAGCTTATTTTAAATCCTTCGGATTACGCTCATTGTGCGTGTGACCAAATAGGTTCTCGGTTTATGTTGGCCGTCTATAATTAACCATTAATTATAGAACGATCATGAGTGGCACATAGTAGTACATCATGATCCCCAATTAATCGAAAAGATCAGCGGTTGATCTAGAACTATTTCTGAAACCCTTCAGCAGCTCGAATGAATCGTGCCCCATTCCCTTCACTCATCTTATACCCACTTGGTTTAGGACATGGTCTATAGTGTTAGTCCCCACTAGGCTGACTACGTCACACCTAGCCCAAGTATCATTTCCTCGTCCTACGGATTCTAGTTACTGCACATGTATCGAAGAGTACCTTACTCTAAACATGTAATGCTTTGGCCAAAGACTTTAGTAACAATCCGACGAGAGGCCATGGGTATACATCTCCTCGCAAGGAGTGGTGAATCCTTTATAGGCTATTCAAACACCTTCGATCACTTCGACTTATACCCAATCATCCCGGGTCTACATCTCCTCAGAGATGCTTGCTTAAGATGTCAAAGCATAAGTCTTCATGATCAAGATGACTTGAATACTGCAAGTCAAAGGAACATCACACTTAAGCTGCAGTAAGAACTTCATTGACATATCTATATATGCAGAGAACCATATGAAGTCTTACGACTGGTCACTCCAATGAACTAGTTACCATAACTAGCATCCACGATTAACTCCGGACATCAAAATGTCTCCAGCCAGTGAGAATCAACTTCTTGGATACACCAAAGAGTATACCTCGTGCTAGTCTCGATAGAATCAATGGTGTCAAAATCCATCAATTCATCGACTAGGGATAATTTCGATACATCACAATTACACATGTAGAGATACTCACTAGTTGTGATCCAATCACAAATTCTGTCATGCTGTGAATCGTATCGTCGACATTCAGTAAATGAGTTTAAGATCTAATCAAATACAGAAAACATGTATAATCAAATAGTGAATCTTCATTTATCATATAAATGGTTCAAACATAAGGCGATTGCCTTAGGACATCTCTCATATATTACTAACAAACTCCCACTTGGCCTAATGCCAACCGCTATGGTATCCAATACCATAAGCTCTAACATGACCCTCAAACTTACTTTGAGGTAATGCCTTAGTCAAAGGATCCGCTAATTTCCTTTCAGTGAGAATTTTCTCGATTTGTATTTCCTTCCTACTAATGATCTCTCTGATCAGAAGATACCGGCGAAGCACATGTTTGGATCATTGATGAGACCACATCAAGTTCAGATATGAACTTCTTGATCCAAACTGCTTTCTTTGCTGCTTCCAAAGCTGCAATGCATTCTCCCTTAGTGGCAGAATCCGCTATAGTGTCAAGCTTGGAACCTTTCCAACTTATTGTGCCTCCATTCCAGGTGAATACATACCCAGACTAAGACATGGAATCATCCTTGTCTGTCTGGAGCTGGCATCCGTATACCCACGTATCACCATGTACCCTTCTCTATATATTAGGAACACATCCTTAGTTCTTCTTAAGTTCTTAAGGATCGTCTTAACAGCCACCCAATGATCCATTCCTGGATCAGACTGGTATCTACTCGTGACACTCAGAGCATACGATACATCGGGCCTCGTACATAACATAACATACATGATAGATCCTTTTGCGGATGCATAGGGAATCTTACTCATGCAAATCCTCTCGTCTTCTGTGCGCGGACACATAGACTTCGAAAGGTGTATCCCATGCCTGATGGGTAGGAAACCTTTCTTGGATTCTGACATGCTAAACCTCTTTAGCACTCGGTCTATATGTAGACGCGAAGACTCAAAGAACCATTTCGATCTATCTCTATAGATCTTAATCTCGAGGATGTAGGTTGCTTCTCCCAGGTCTTTCATGGAGAATGTCTTGGATAACCAAATCTTAACTGACTGTAAGACTGAAACATCGTCTCCTATAAGTAATATGTCATCGACATACAATACTAGAAACACGACTGCACTCCCACTAACCTTCTTGTACACACAAGGTTCGTCTGGATTTTGTGAGAAATCAAACTTTTTGATTGTCTCATCAAAACGGATATTCCAGCTCCTGGATGCTTGCTTCAATCCATATATGGACCGTCGCAACTTGCATACCTTAGTTTTATCAACCAATGTGAAACCCTCTGGCCATATCATATACACGTCCTCGAGCAGGTTTCCATTAAGGAAAGCTGTTTTCACATTCATCTGCCATATCTCATAATCATAATGAGCCTCTATGGTCAGGAGCATCCGAATGGATTTAAGCATAGCTACAGGCGAATAGATTTCGTCATAATCAACACCTTGTTTTTGACGATATCCTTTCACCACCAATCTAGCCTTATACTTAATCACATTACCATCCATGTCGGTTTTCTTCTTGAAAACCCACTTGCACCCTATAGACTTGATGCCTTCAGGTGGGTCAACCAAGTTCCAAACTTGGTTTTCATACATGGAATCCATTTCCGACTTCATGGCATCAAGCCACTTATCCCTTTCTGAACTTGTCAGCACTTCTTTATAATTGGTAGGCTCCTCATCATCAATGAGTAACATGTCGTTCGATTCACTTACGAGAAATCTATATCTCTCAGGAATGTTGCGTGTTCTACCAGATCTACGAAGATGTGGTGTTTCAATAGGTCCAGTCGATTGCTCATCACTATGAGTTATCGACTGTTGTGCTTCACCAGGTATCTCATCAATGTCTATTTGAGTCTCTCGAGCCTCCTCAAGCTCGACGACACTCCCACTGTTTTTTTGCAAGAGAAACTCTTTCTCTAGAAACACAACATGCCTTGAAACAAATACCGTTTGTTCCACAGGATGATAGAATTGGTAACCCCTTGTTTCCTTAGGGTATCCAATAAATAGACATTTATCAGACTTAGCATCCATTTTGTCTGATACAGTCTGCTTCACATAAGTAGGACAACCCCATATCTTCAAGTAAGATACATGAAGTTTCTTACTATTCCATATCTCATATGGAGTAGTAGAGACTACCTTGGTTGGCATTCTGTTTAACAAGTAAACAGTTGTCTGAAGTGCATAGCCCCAAAAGGACTTGGGAAGATTCGCATGATTCATCATTGACCTGACCATATCCAACAGGGTCCAGTTATGCCTCTCAGATACACCATTATGCTGTGGTGTATATAGCGGAGTCCATTGAGACAATATACCATTGTCTCTTAGATAATCAAGAAACTCTTGAATTAAGTATTCACCACCTCGATCCGATCGAAGTATTTTAATACTCTTGTCATGTTGTTTCTCTACTTCATTTCTGAATTCTTTGAACCTTTCAAAGGCTTCGGACTTATGTTTCATCAAGAATACATACCCAAACCGTGAATGATCATCGGTGAAGGTAATGAAGTAGCTATAGCCTCCTAAAGCTTGAGTTGACATAGGTCCACATACATCAGTATGTATTAGACCTAGCAACTCTCCCACTCATTCACCTTTTCCTGTAAAAGGTAACTTAGGCAACTTGCCTTTTAAGCATGATTCGCATGTATCGTATGAATCCAATTCAAACGATTCTAGAATTCCACATCGGTGTAATTCGGACATGTGTTTCTTGCTTCCATGGCCAAGACGACATTGTCACATGTAGGAGTCTAATTGATTATCCTTTCGAGCACGCTTGTTGCTCGCTTCGATATTGAAAACATCACTGGATATGCCCAACGTATAAACACCATTGCTTAAAGTTCCAGTCCCATAAAAAACTCCATTCAAAGTTATGTAACAACAATTGTTACTAAAAGTCAAATGGTACCCATTTATATTTAAACAAGAAATAGAAATGATGTTCTTTATCAATGAAGGAACATAAAAGCAATTGTCTAGTTCTAAAACAAGTCCTGCCAGGAGTTTCAACAAATACGTTCCGATGGCGAGTGCAGCAACCTTTGCTCCATTCCCAACACGTAAATTTGACTTTCCCTTGACGAGTCTTCTTCTATTCCTTACCCATGTATGTCATTACATATATGTGAGCCACACCCAGTATCCAATACCCAAGTTTTTGAGGAAATAGAATGACAATCAATAACGAAGATATATGAAAAGATGGAGTATCTTATGCCTTATTCTTCTTCACGGACTCAAGATAAATCTTGCAATTTCTTCGCCAATGGTCCTACTTGCCATAATGATACAAAGTGCCCTTTCGAGCTGGTTCTGCCTTTTTAGCCTTTTTCTTCTTCCCCTTTTGTTGTTCCTTTGACTCCCTCTTAGAACCTTTATTCAAGGAATCAACTAACAACACCGTCCCCTACTCATGCTTCTTAGAAGGCTCCACAGTCTTCAGCATGTTGAGCAGTACCACAGATGAACCTTCTTGCATCTCAGAAGTGAAGAGGAGCTTGAAGACTTCGAACCTTTCGAATCTCACTTGCTTATCAAACAACTCATAAAGATGAAGGACTACGATATGAGCATCCATATGCTCATGCTGCTTCTGTAGCTTGGGTTCCATCATGGCTAGCATGATGCAACTCATTTGTTCAGAATCACTCACATATTTCTGATAGACCAATAATTGGTCCAGAGTTGCAATGTCACTAGGACGGGCGGGAAGAGGCGCTTCGAGGACATTTGCAAGCTTTTCAACCTTGAGAACAATTCTCAAGTTTCTAAGCCAGTCCAAGAAGTTCGGCCTAGTCAATTTATTCGAATCCAAATTGGAACGCAAATTCAAAGACATCATGATCAATCTTAGAAATACAAAATGAGCATATATGAGAAAATGATTTTAAAAATGCATCAATATACATTTATAAATCCCATTCATTTTTTGAATTTCAAAAAACCCCAAAATCACTTCGGGAGATCGTAGGTCCATCTCCGAATGGGCTGATATCCATCATAGATATGAACAACCTTGGAGAGAGTCCAACAAGCCATTCATAACTACGATGGTAGGTATCAAATATACCGATTGCATATCACGTATATGCAACTATCACAATGTGCTATCAACTAATTTAATGTTCACACATGCATCCGGTTGTTAACACATTAACAAGTATACATCATATGCATAACACCCAACTTCACCTCCCTTTACATCGACCTTGGAGAGAGTCCAACAAGTCGATGCTCCAGGTTAAAGCCAACCCATTAATCTAGACATAGTTTTAATATGGTTAGAGCGCATTCAACCAATTAGCCCGGCTTGGAGAGAGTCTAACAACCAAAGCTAACGATTGACCTCTGACTCTTACCATATTAGTATTAAACTATTCTATGGTTTGAACATGTTCGGGTTCGAGCCGGGCTTGGAGAGAGTCCAACAACCCGAACAAGAAACGGAACTCTGGTTCTAACCATATTAATGGTAGGTGTATGCTTTAATATTGAGTAAGGGTTTTATGTCTCATCCTCTTTGCATGCAAATAACTATTATCTACATGGCATGACATACATGACAAACATATACATGTCACGACACGCAAGGCATAATGATGTGCATCTAATGCAATTACATGGCATACAATTATGTCATGTACAAAATTTCCTTATATGTCATAACTATTTATGGAAATAAAATATGTTTAAGATTTGATTCTCCAAATCAAATCATGATTAAATTAGGAAACAAATTTCCAAATCTAATCACATATTTTATTAGTGGAAATAGTTGATTAAGGAAAGTCAATTTAGGAAACCAATTTCCTAAATCATCAAAACTACTTATGGAAATAAAATATTTTAAGATTTGATTTCCCAAATCAAATCATGATTAAATTAGGAAACAAATTTCCAAAATCTAATCAAATATATTATTTATGGAAAATATCAATTTCCATAAATACTTCCAACTTTCCAAAAGTAGAAGATTTCCATAAATACTTCTAGACTTTCCAAAATTAAAAAATTTCCATAAATACTTCTAACTTTCCAAAAGTAGAAAATTTCCAGAAATATCATTATGACTATCGCAAAATAATTTTACGATTATGTCGAAACACAACTTGGGCTCTGATACCACTGTTGGGTTTCCGGCACCGCGGCGAGTGTGTGTTCGAACATGTTTCGTAAACATGTGCACAGCGGAAGAAATAAAAATAATAAATCTACATTTATTACAACACACACATCACACGCATGCATAGTACAACATGTGTAGACATAACCGTAAATTTAAATTTTGCAATAAAAGGAAATTTAACTACGTATACCTGACGTATCACGTGTAGCGGGAAAGACATCAACCGGAACGATTCTCGCTAGAATCGTCTCTATCAGTATCAACGCCGAGTATCTTCGGGATGACTTCACTAAGTCACGAGCCTCGTCTTCGTATGGGCTACTAGCTTCGTGTTGAAGACGACGTGATCGAGAGAAGATCACGATCCGAATAAAAATTCGGATCCAAAATGAGTCCTCAAAAACTCGCTTCTCCGGAGAGGTATTCGTCTACCGTTTGACGAATCCTTCGTCCTCTACCTATGAGGATTACCGGAGATCAAATCCCCGGTAAGGAAGGCGCTGTCGGAGCTCCAAACGTCGTCCAAACGATGCTCCGACAAGAAGGAAACAAGCTGTCCAGAAAACTGGACAGCTTTGGTGGAGACCTTGCGCCGGCCAAATAAGGAAAGCAATGTGCTCACCTTGTCTCCGAAGCCAAGGATGATCACCCGAGCTCCTCCAGCAGCAGCTCGACGCCGGCAAGTGGAGAAGACGACAGGAGCTGGTCGCCGGTTGGAGGAGTTGGGCGGCGACAAGGAGTTGGCGCCGACTAGATGGAGAGGAGGGAGAGGTTGTGCTGCCACAATTAGGTTAGGGCTTTTGATTAGAGTTTAACAAAAACCCTTAAGCCCAATTTTATAGAGAAAAAATTCTCTTAATGGTTATTGGATCATAACCAAAGGCCCGTTAACCCGCTCCATTAATTTAAGTTAAAATAAACCAAACCATGATGGTTTATTTTAAGTTAAAACGAACGGATCCAACTTTGGTTCATTCGTTTAAAACAAACCAAACCCCTTTGGTTTATTCTCCCCCGTTGGATTAGAACCAAACCATTTTGGTTCATCTATCATGTCTTCATAAGACACCACCCATCCATGCTTCCATTGCGACTGAAACGATTTCATGCTCGCTTCATGTTTGGTCCAACCAAACCTAGTTTCTCTCGCTCTGAGAATCCCATTCTCAAGCTCGTTTTAAATCCTTCGGATTACGCTCGTTGTGCGTGTGACCAAATAGGTTCTCGGTTTATGTTGGCCATCTAAAATTAACCATTAATTATAGAATGATCATGAGTGGCACCTAGTAGTACATCATGATCGCCAATTAACCCAAAAGATCAACGGTTGATCCAGAACTATTTCTGAAACCCTTCAGCAGCTCGAATGAATCGTGCCCCATTCCCTTCACTCATCTTATACCCACTTGGTTCAGGACATGGTCTATAGTGTCAGTCCCCACTAGGCTAACTACGTCACACCTAGCCCAAGTATCATTTCCTCGTCCTACGGATTCTAGTTACTGCACATGTATCGAAGAGTACCTTACTCTAAACATGTAATACTTTGGCCAAAGACTTTAGTAATAATCTGACGAGAGGCCATGGGTATACATCTCCTCGCAAGGAGTGGTGAATCCTTTATAGGCTATTCAAACACCTTCGATCACTTCAACTTATACCCAATCATCCCGGGTCTACATCTCCTCAGAGATGCTTGCTTAAGATGTCAAAGCATAAGTCTTCATGATCAAGATGACTTGAATACTGCAAGTCAAAGGAACATCGCACTTAAGCTGCAGTAAGAACTTCATTGACATATCTATATATGCAGAGAACCATATGAAGTCTTATGGCTGGTCACTCCAATGAACTAGTTACCATAACTAGCATCCACGATTAACTCCGGACATCACAATGTCTCCAGCCAGTGAGAATTAGCTGCTTAGATACACCAAAGAGTATACCTCGTGCTAGTCTCGACAGAATCAATGGTATCCAAATCCATCAATTCATCGACTAGGGATAATTTTGATACATCACAATTACACATGTAGAGATACTCACTAGTTGTGATCCAATCACAAATTCTCTCATGATGTGAATCGTATCGTGGACATTCAGTTAATGAGTTTAAGATCTAATCAAATACATGAAAACATGTATACTCAAATAGTGAATCTTCATTTATCATATAAATGGTTCAAACATAAGGCGATTGTCTTAGGACATATCTCATATATTACTAACACCAAGATCCTTGTCGGGGTCCAAGCTTCAGCCGGCGATCCTCCAGCGACCCTCCGATGATCTTCCTTGGCTCCTCGGACAAGGTGAGAACCTAGCTTCCTTATTTGGCCGACGATAATCCTCCACCAAAGATGTCCAGTTTTTTGGGCAGCTTGTTTATTTCGTGTCAGAGCGTCGTTTGGACGACGTTTGGAGCTCCAACAGCAGCTACTTTGCTGGGGAATCGATCTCCGGTATTCCTCAGAGGTGGAGGACGAAGGATTCATCAAACGGTTGGCGAATACCTCTCTGGAGAAGCGAGTTTTTGAGGACTCATTTTGAATCTAAATTTTGATTCGCATTGTGATCTTCTCTCGATCACATTGTCTTCGACATGAGGCTAGTGAATCGTACGAAGAAGAGGCTCGTGACTTTGTGAAATCATTCCGAAGATACTCGACGTGGATACGCATAGAGGTGATTCTAGCGAGGATCGTTCCGGTTGATGCCTTTCCCGCTGCACGTGATACGTAAGGTATATGTAGAATAAATTTCCTTTTATTGCAAAATTTGAAACTACAATTATGTCTACTCATGTTGTACTATACATGTGTGTGGTGTGTGTGTTGTAATAAATTAAATTTATTATTTTTATTTCTTCCGTTGTGCACATGTTTACGAAATATATTCTAACACACTCTCGTCGCGGTGCCGGAAATCCAATAGTGGTATTAGAGCCCAGGTTGTGTTTCGACATAATCATAAAATTGTTTTGCGATAGTTGTAATAGTATTTATAGAAATTTTCAACTTTTGGAAAGTTAGAGGTATTTATGGAAATTTTTAATTTTGGAAAGTCTAGAAGTATTTATGGAAATCTTCTACTTTTGGAAAGTTAGAAGTATTTACGGAAATTGTAATTTTCCATAAATAAAATATTTGATTAGATTTGGAAATATGTTTCCTAATTTAATCATGATTTTATTTGGGAAATAAAATCTTAAAATATTTTATTTCCATAAGTAGTTTTGATGATTTAGGAAATTTGTTTCCTAAATTAACTTTTCTTAATCAACACTTTCCACAAATAAAATATGTGATTAGATTTGGAAATTTGTTTCCTAATTTAATCAAGATTTGATTTGGAGAATCAAATCTCAAACATATTTTATTTCCATAAATAGTTATGACATATAAGGAAATTTTGTACATGTCATAATTGTATGCCATTTAAATGCATTAGATGCATATCATTATGTCATGCGTGTCGTGACATGTAGATGTATGCCATGTATGTCATGTCATGTAGTTAATAGTTATTTGTGTTGGAATGTATACTGAAAGCCTAGCTCTTTTTGTATGAACATTTTATTTGGAATAAGAATCACATGATCATTGTTTGCACTTTATATATTTATTATATGTGTGTGCATATTGTCTAATATTTTACATTGTAAATAACATGGTGCTTGGTGTGGCACAGAAGATCATGTTATCAGTCCCTTGTAAAATATAAGTAGAGGCTCACAACCAAGATGGTTTTGGACAAACCATTGGCATGGTTGTAGTGTAGCTTGGTATTGTTTTGTCTTGAACATGGAGTTACACTAGTACATTTAGGTGTATTGAGCAGACATATAGAGGTGATTCAATTTATTGATCGACTACATAATTGAATCGACTCTGATATTATGTTGTACATGCTCTTAATCCCGATATAATAACGCACATGTACTTAGTATTTATTTCTGATTTACTGTAGGGTGAGATTTAGATGGATTAAATCAATATGCCCGTAAGTTGGGAAATAATATTATTTACATGGTGTGCCATTGATTATAGGAGGAAACCGTGGTTCCTATATATAGGTTGATGATGTCCCTCGAGGAGCTCATAAGGTTCATCAAATTGGTTGACTTAGTCAACATGATGATAAGGTTGAGTGGTACTACTCGAGGAATTAGATGTTAATTAATTGATGGTCAGTAAATCAATTAATTGACGGACATTCGATATCTTAAACACGGGGAGATGAATGTACAAATAATATATGGAGCCCATATTAATTTATGGGGGTTGGTGAGGTAGTTCAATGATGATCCTCTAGTGGAATGGAACATCATTGATGGATCAAGTTTGTGTGGTTCCGATCCATCGGGTGGCCAAGATCCAACTCCTCCTTATGGTCCCTATCGTAGCCTAATATAATCCTTATGAAGTCTAGATCCAAGAATATAAAACAAAACTCTAAAACCAACAGTTGGGATTAAATCCCTAGATCCGATGGTTAGGATGAAACCCTAGAACCAACGGTTGGGATTAAACCCCTAGATCCGATGGTTGGGATGAAACCCTAGAATCGACGGTTGGGATTAAATCCCTAGATCCGACGGTTGGGATGAAACACTAGATCCGACGGTTGGGATGAAACCCTAGATCCGACGGTTGGGATAAAATCCTAGATCCGACGGTTGGGATGAAACCCTAGATCCGACGGTTGGGATAAACCCCTAGATCCGACGGTGGAGATTAAATCCCTAGATCCGACGGTGGAGATTAAAGGAGGCTTAAGCCCAATTCTATAAATAGAGGGCTTAGGGCTGCACAAGTTAGGGTTGGGGAGCTCTTAAGATCGCTGAGCGGCCATCTTCTTCCAACAAAGTGTGGCCGGCACCCATCTTCTTCCATCAAGACTTGGCCGACGCCCATCCTCTTGGTCCCTCTCCTATTCCTTGGCCGGCGGTTACATCGAGCTTTTTGATTTGTGGTCGGTTCTAGAAAGGAGGAGATTTTTGTTTTGTTCTTCTCTTTGTTCGCAAAGAACAAGGAAGGGAAGAATGCGATCTAGAAGGCTTCTACTCATGGAGGATCTTCGCCCACACGTCGTCCACGAGGAGGATAGGACATATGGTAGAAGATCGTGAGGTATAAAAGTTTTACAACTTTATATTCTGATCTAAGCATGTTCCTTTTTGTGTTGATTATACAAGTGTGCATTGGTATATATTTTGTATAATCATGGACCCCGAAGACAAACACAAAAACCGGCGATCCGTCCGTCGTCTCTTCCGCGGCTAACCAACTAGAAGAGTTGTGTTGCTTGAACAACTAGATTGTTCAAGCGATCACTCAAGTTGTTAGCACGACGACGAATTGGTAGTGCTAAGGAAACTCATCCCATCCGGATTAATTCTTTCATTAGTGAAAATTTTAATACGGGGACATGGGAGCCAATGAGCCTCTGAAGCAACTCCCTTCAAGTGGTATCAGAGCCATGGTTTCCGATTTTGTGTTTTGGATTCGGTTACTTTCATGCACATATCATATATTGAGTATGCCGGATAATAGTAGGATGTGCGTAGGCCAACTTTTTTGTTGCAGGCATAAGATCCGACTATTATGGCTATTTGGTTGTATGTGATTGTTTTGTGTGTGATTGTATGTATATTATTTGAATCCTTGGGGTTGACGAGGCTAGATTAGTATTTAATTTTTGTAATTAAATACGGCATTGTTTAGCCGTTCATTTTAGTTTACTTTTGATCTAGATTATTTGTACACTCCTTCGTGGAGTATAGGATCGATGGATGTAAATTAAAATGATTTATCTCGGGTCGGTTCTCTTTGGTGACTTACGCACGGGAAAAGATGGAGCGGACGAGGTGACGACACGACGGGATGCGTATTGGAGAACAATGCCATAATAGTTGGAAAAATTCTATTTTTTCCATATTTATTGCTTATTTGTTTTATATGCATGTTGTGTATGCTTTAAAATTCCTCAATTTCAATTTACTAAGTGGACGAGGGATATTTTAATTAATTCCCGCGGCCTCCATTACAATTTGACGTGTGATGCAACAAACTTGCGCGTTGGCTCTGAGTGCCTTCCTCCCCATCGGATGGGTTTGTTTGCGGATCACTAGGTCAAATAATGGTTATAGGAAATTATTTAGGAGCGTGTGTACTTCCCCATCGGTAAGACACATAATCCGAAATAATTCCCTTAGTATCTTGTAATGGTGCACACTTAGATGCAAATAAAAGTATCCTCCCCATCGGAGTCACTGCTTTTATTTGTAGGGCTAAAGAGGAACAAACTATTAATTTTATTTGTCAAAAAGTAAGGTTGACAAGATAATAAAATTAATGGGTAAAACCTCCTCTTACAAATGTAGAATTCGTATACGTCCACACTATCGTGGCATGCGATATTCTCGGTGTTTTGAGGTGTTGGTTGATTTCGGAATTTTATTGTTTTGAGGAATCAATAATATTTGAAATCTAATATTTTGATCATTGTGATTTTTAGGATTTTCAAATGGCTTTCAACCCACTTGCTGTGATTTTAAAAGAAAATAAACTTACTGGACCAAACTATATTGATTGGAAAAGAAATCTGAACATTGTCTTAACTGCGGAGGAGTACAAATTTGTACTCTTCGAGGTCTGTCCTCCTAAGACCTCCGATGACTCTGATGAAAAGGAGAAAGAACGTTATAAGAAATGGGTCAAGGCAGATGAGATGGCGCGGTGTTACATTTTGGCATCTATATCAAATGTGCTGCAACATCAGCATCAGGCCATGGCCACAGCTTATGACATGATGTTCAATCTCAAGGAACTTTTCGGACATCAGAGTAGGAGGCGATGAGAAACTTGATGACGACCACCATGATCGAGGGAACACCCGTTAGGGATCATGTTCTCAAGATGATGGCTCATCTTAATGAGGTGGAAGTCCTCGGAGCTGAGATCGATGGGGAAACCCAGGTCGATATCATTCTCTAGTCTCTGCCTAGGAGTTTTGAGCAGTTCCGCCTCAACTACAACATGAACAAGAGGGAGCTTGTAACTCCAGCAAAGAGGGGCTTTTTCGTCAAAGTGCTCAAGCCATGGTCGCTCAGAAGGTTTCTTCCTCTAAACCGAAAGGTAAGAAGAAGAAGAAGCAAGGTGGAGCGAAGATGGTGGCAGTGGGACCTCAGGCAGGAGTGAAGAAGCCGAAAGGCAAGTGCTTCACTTGCAAGCAGACTGGACATTGGAAGGCGGATTGTCCTCGCCGAAAGAACAAAGGTATATCTTCATGTTTAGTTGTTGAAATATGTTTAGCGGTGTTATCTACCAGTGCCTGGTGTGTAGATACAGGAGCCACTAATCATGTCTGCAATACTTTGCAGGGGTTCCAGGAAACTTGACAACTAGCTGAGGGAGAGATTACCGTCTTCATGGCCAATGCTTCAAAGGTGGCGGCTATTGCAGTGGGAGACGTTTATTTATCTTTTGATAGGAATAAAGTTTTGGTTTTGAGAAATTGTCTTTATGTACCTACTTTTAGAAAAAATTTAATTTCAGTTTCTAAATTATTTATGGATGGATATTCTATTTCTTTTAATGACAAAGTGGTTATAAAAAGGAATAGGGAGATTATCTGTTATGGTACATTGGTTGGCAATTTATATACTCTTGAACCGAAAACTCCCACGATGCATATAGAAATTAATAACTCATCTTCTAAGTCTAATAAGAGAAAAGAACCTTCGCAAATGAACCAAACATATCTTTGGCATCTAAGGCTTGGTCATATTAACCTAAGCAGAATTCAAAGGTTGATAGCTGATGGACCTTTAGGTTCATTAGTGGTGGAGGATCTCCCAACTTGCGAATCTTGCTTGGAAGGTAAAATGACCAAGAGGCCTTTCAAGGTCAAGGGGTATAGAGCCAAAGATGTGTTAGAATTGGTTCATTCTGATTTGTGCGGTCCTATGTCTATCCAGGCAAGAGGTGGTTTTGAATATTTCGTCTCTTTTATAGACGATTATTCAAGATATGGATACATTTACTTGATACCCCGCAAGTCTGAATGCTTTAACAGGTTCAAAGAATTCAAGGCTGATGTGGAGAACCGTCAAGGTAAACGTATCAAGACATTACGATCTGATCGTGGTGGCGAGTACCTCTTGGGAGAGTTTAGGAGTTACTTATCAGAGGCTGGGATTCAATCCCAATTGTCTGCACCGGGCACACCCCAGCAGAATGGTGTGGCGGAGCAAAGGAACATGACTCTTATGGAGATGGTCAGATCTATGATGAGTTATTCTGAGTTACCTGATTCGTTATGGGGGTTTGCTCTAGAAACAACAGCACACATTCTGAACTTGGTTCCATCTAAGTCAGTACCCTCTACTCCCACAGAGTTGTGGACTAGGCGAAAGCCTAGTCTAAGACATATTCGGATTTGGGGTAGTCCAGCACATGTGCTGAAGGGCGATGCTGGTAAGTTGGAATCTCGTACAGAAGTACGCTTGTTTGTTGGCTACCCTAAGGGAACGAAGGGTGGTTTATTCTATAGTCCAAGTGATCAGAAGGTGATCGTGAGTACGAATGCCAGATTTCTAGAGGAGGATTATGTGATGAACCACAAGCCCACGAGTAGGATTGTTCTTGAGGAGTTAACAGGGGAAGTCCCGACTTCAGTACCACCGGTACAAGAGGAGATGCCACAAGTCACTGCACCGCGTGTCACAGAGTATACACAGGAGGTACGTCGTCGTAGTGGGAGGGTTGTTAGACAACCCGAGAGATTCATGTTTTTGGGAGAGTCTTCGGACATAGTCCCTGGTGAACATGAACTTGATCCCTGGACATATGACGAGGCACTCCAAGATAGAGATGCGGTATCTTGGCAAAGAGCGATGAATTCAGAGATAGAATCTATGGATTCTAATCAAGTCTGGGAGCTAGTAGAACTACCCGATGGTGTAAAAGCCATTGGATGCAAGTGGATCTACAAGAAAAAGAGAGGAGTAGACGGGAAGGTTGAGACCTTCAAAGCTAGGCTTGTTGTGAAAGGGTATACTCAGAAAGAGGGTATCGATTATGAGGAGACCTTTTCACCGGTAGCTATGCTTAAGTCTATCCGGATTCTCTTATCTATAGCTGCTCATATGGATTATGAGATTTGGCAGATGGATGTCAAGACAGCTTTCCTTAATGGAAGTCTTGAGGAGAACATCTATATGCGACAACCAGAGGGATTCATTGCTAAATGCAAAGAGCATCTTGTATGTAAGCTTAATCGGTCCATTTATGGGTTGAAGCAAGCTTCTAGATCTTGGAACATCCGCTTTGATGAGGTAATCCAGTCATATGGATTTATTCAAAATCCGGATGAGCCTTGTGTATACAAGAGATGTGACGGAAACGTAGTGGTGTTTCTTGTACTATACGTAGATGACTTTTTGTTAGTTGGCAACAATATCAAAGTGTTATCAGACGTAAGGGTATGGTTGTCCAAACAGTTTGACATGAAGGACTTGAGAGAAGTGGGACACATCCTTGGGATCAAAGTTATAAGGGATCGTAAGAAAAGGATGTTGTGCTTATCTCAAGCTTCATACATTGACACTATCCTTGCTCGTTTTAGCATGCAGAACTCCAAGAAAGGTTTTCTACCTTTTAGGCATGCAGTTCCTTTATCTAAAGAGATGTGTCCCAAAACATCAAAGGAGATAGAGGACATGAAGGCGGTTCCTTATGCTTCGCCAGTAGGAAGCCTCATGTATGCTATGCTATGTACAAGACCGGATATCTTCTTTGCCGTGGGCATGGTTAGCAGATATCAGAGTAATCCCGACAGGACATTGGATCGCGTAAAGCATATATCAAGTACCCGAGAAGGACTAGGATTATATGCCGTTTAGCAGTATCAATTAGTCCCTGTGGGTTACACGGATTCGGATTTCCAATCAGATAGGGACAAGAGTAAGTCTACCTCGGGGTTTGTGTTTACTTTTGGAGGTGGAGCCATAGTATGGAGGAGTGTCAAGCAGAAATGCGTGGCGGACTCTACCATGGAAGCTGAGTATGTGGCAGCCTCTGAGGCAGCCAAGGAAGCTGTATGGCTCAAGAACTTCTTGATTGACTTGGATGTGATTCCTGGTTTTCCCAGAACTATAACAATTTATTGTGATAACAGTGGTGCAGTTGCAAACTTGAAAGAACCACGAGCCCATAAGGCGAGTAAATACCTAGAGCGCAAGTACCACCTTATACGAGAGATCGTAAAGCGAGGAGAAGTTGCTGTCGCCAAGATTGCATCAGAGGATAACCTGGCGGATCCATTCACTAAGGCCCTTCCAGTGAAAGCATTTGATAGGAATGTGGAGGACATGGGGATCAGATGTATGGCAGTGTGATGACGACATAGTCTTTTAGTATAAGTGGGAGATTGTTGGAATGTATACTAAAAGCCTAGCTCTTTTTGTATGAACATTTTATTTTAGAATAAGAATCACATGATCATTGTTTTCACTTTATATATTTATTATATGTGTGTGCATATTGTCTAATATTTTACATTGTAGATAACATGGTGCTTGGTGTGGCACAGAAGATCATGTTATCAGTCCCTTGTAAAATATAAGTAGAGGCTCATAACCAAGATGGTTTTGGACAAACCATTGGCATGGTTGTAGTGTAGCTTGGTATTGTTTTGTCTTGAACATGGAGTTACACTAGTACACTTAGGTGTATTGAGCAGGACCGACATAGAGGTGATTCAATTAATTGCTGACTACATAATTGAATCGAACCTCGGATATTATGTTGTACATGCTCTTAATCCCGATATAATAATGGGCACATGTACTTAGTATTTATTTCTTTGATAAACACGGGCACATCTCCCCTTGTTTCTTTGATTATAGGAGGAAACCGTGTCCTATATACTAGGTTGATGATGTCCCCTTGAGGAGCTCATAAGGTTCATCATGTAAATCCAGCTGGTTGACTTAGTCAACATGATGATAAGGTTGAGTGGTACTACTCGAGGAATTAGATGTTAATTAATTGATGGTCAGTAAATCAATTAATTGACGGACATTCGATATCTTAAACACGGGGAGATGAATGTACAAATAATATATTGAGCCCATATTAATTTATGGGAGTTGGTGAGGTAGTTCAATGATGATCCTCTAGTGGAATGGAACATCATTGATGGATCAAGTTTGTGTGGTTCCGATCCATCGGGTGGCCAAGGTCCAACTCCTCCTTATGGTCCCTATCGTAGCCTAATATAATCCTCATGAAGTCTAGATCCAAGAATATAAAACAAAACTCTAAAACCAACGGTTGGGATTAAATCCCTAGATCCGATGGTTAGGATGAAACCCTAGAACCAACGATTGGGATTAAACCCCTAGATCCGATGGTTGGGATGAAACCCTAGAATCGACGGTTGGGATTAAATCCTAGATCTGACGGTTGGGATGAAACCCTAGATCCGACGGTTGAGATGAAACCCTAGATCCGATGGTTGGGATAAAATCCTAGATCCGACGGTTGGGATGAAACCCTAGATCCGACGGTTGAGATAAAACCCTAGATCCGACGGTGGAGATTAAATCCCTAGATCCGACGGTGGAGATTAAAGGAGGCTTAAGCCCAATTCTATAAATAGAGGGCTTAGGTTGGGCGGCAAAGATGGTTCAATTGGAGTTAGGGTTTTAGGTTGGGCGGCTAGGGTTTGGAAGCTAGGGCTTGGGCGGCAACTGTTGGAGAAGAAACCAGCGGCCATCTTCTTCCAACAAAGTGTGGCCGGCACCCATCTTCTTCCATCAAGACTTGGTCGGCGCCCATCCTCTTGGTCCCTCTCCTATTCCTTGGTCGGCGGTTACATCGAGCTCTTTGATTGGTGGTCGGTTCTAGAAAGGAGGAGATTTTTGTTTTGTTCTTCTCTTTGTTCGCAGAGAACAAGGAAGGGAAGAACGCGATCTACTCGTGGAGGATCTTCGCCCACACGTCCTCCACGAGGAGGATAGGACATACGGTAGAAGATCGTGAGGTATAAAAGTTTTACAACTTTATATTCTGATCTAAGCATGTTCTTTTATGTGTTGATTATACAAGTGTGCATTAGTATATATTTTGTATAATCATGGACCCCGAAGACAAACACAAAAACCGACGATCCGTCCATCGTCTCTTCCGCGGCTAACCAACTAGAAGAGTTGTGTTGCTTGAACAACTAGTTTGTTCAAGCGATCACTCAAGTTGTTAGCATGACGACGAATTGGTTGTGCTAAGGAAACTCATCCCATCCGAATTAATTCTTTCATTAGTGAAAATTTTAATACGGGGACATGGGAGCCAATGAGCCTCTGAAGCAACTCCCTTCAATTTGCATGCAAAGAGGATGAGAAATAAAAGCCCTTACTCAATATTAAAGCCTACACCTTCCATTAATATGGTTAGAACCAGAGTTCCGTTTCTTGTTTGGGTTGTTGGACTCTCTCCAAGCCCGGCTCGAACCCGAACATGTTCAAACCATGGAATAGTTTAATACTAATATGGTAAGATTCAGAGGTCAATCGTTAGCTTTGGTTGTTGGACTCTCTCCAAGCCGGGCTAATTGGTTGAATGCACTCTAACCATATTAAAACTATTTCTCGATTAATGGGTTGGCTTTAACCTGGAGCATCGACTTGTTGGACTTTCTCCAAGATCGATGTGAAGGGAGGTGAAGTTGGGTGCTATGCATATGATGCATACTTGTTAATGTGTTAACATCCCGATGTATGTGTGAACATTCAATAAGTTAATAGCACATTGTGATAGTTGCATATATGTGATATGCAATCGGTATATTTGATAACTACCATCGTAGTTATGAATGGCTTGTTGAACTGTCTCCAAGGTTGTTCATATCTATGTTGGATATCATCCCATTCGGAGATGGACCTACGATCTTCTGAAGTGATTTTGGGGTTTTTGAAATTCAAAAAATGAATGAGATTTATAAATGTATGTTGATGCATTTCAAAATCATTTTCTCATATATGCTCGTTTTGTATTTCTAGGTTAATCGATTGATCATGACGTCTTTGAATTTGCGCATTATTTTGGATTCAAACAAATTCATTGGGCCTAACTTCCTTGGACTGGCTTAAAAACTTGAGAATTTTTCTCAAGGTGAAAAAGCTAGCGTATGTCCTTGAAGAGCCTCTTCCCAACCGTCCTAGGGAGATGCAACTCCAGACCAATTGTTGGCCTATCAGAAACATATGGCAGATTCTGATCTGGCGAGTTGCCTCTTGCTAGCCTTGATGGTACCTGAGCTGCAAAAGCATCATGAGCATATGGATGCTAATACCATAGTCTTCGATCTTCATGAGTTGTTTGATGAGCAAGCGAGATCCGAAAGGTTCGAAGTCTCCAGGCTCCTCTTCACCTCTAAGATACAAGAAGATTCGTTTGTAGTGCAGTTTGTGCTAAAGATGAATGGGTACATCGAGCGGCTGGCCACCCTCGGGTTTGTGATGGATGATGAATTAAGTATTGACTTAATTCAGCATTGTTTGCCCAAGAGTTTCTCAAAATTTGTGATGAAATATCGGATGAACAAATTAGAATCCACTATTCCTGAGCTCCTCAATATGCTGAAGACTGTGGAGACTTCTGTGAAGCATGAGGAGAAGGCGGTTCTATTAGTTGATTCCTCAAAGAAAGGTTCTAAGAGGAAGGCAAAGGAACAGAAGAAAGGGAAGAACAAGAAGGCTAAGAAGGCAGAACCAACACAAAAGGGCACTTGCCATCATTGTGGAGAGGAAGGCCACTGGCGAAGAAACTGCAAGATTTATCTTGAGTCCGTGAAGAAGAAGAAGGCATCTGATGCCCCATCCTCTTCTGGTATCTTCATTATTGATTGTCATTCTATTTCCTTAGACCCTTGGGTATTAAATATTGGGTGTGGCTCACATATATGTAATGACATACAGGGGCTAAGGAATAGAAGAAGACTCATCAGAGGAGAGTGAAATTTACGAGTTGGCAATGGAGCAAAGGTTGCTGCGGTCGCCATCGAAACTTATTTGTTGAAGCTCCCTAGTGGACTAGTCTTAGAACTGGACAATTGCTATTGTGTTCCTTCTCTAATAAAGAACATTGTTTATATTTCCTGCTTAAATAGAAATGGTTACCATTTGATGTTTAGTAACAATTGTTGTTATATAACATTGATTGACGTACTTTATGGAACTTGAACTTTGAGCAATGGTATTTATACGTTGGACGTATCCAGTGACATTTTCAATATCGAAGCGAGCAACAAGCGTGCTCGAAAGGATAATCAATTAGACTCCTACATGTGGCATTGTCATCTTGGCCATGCAAGCAAGAAACGCATGTCCGAATTACACCGATGTGGAATTCTGGAATCGTTTGAATTGGATTCATACGATACATGCGAATCATGCTTAAAAGGCAAGATGACTAAGTTACCTTTTACAGGAAAAGGTGAAAGAGTGGGGAGTGGGAGAGTTGCTAGGTCTCATACATACTGATGTATGTGGACCTATGTCGACTCAAGCTTTAGGAGGCTATAGCTACTTCATTACCTTCACCGATGATCACTCATGGTTTGGGTATGTGTTCTTGATGAAACATAAGTCTGAAGCCTTTGAAAGGTTCAAAGAATTCATAAATGAAGTTGAGAAACAACATGACAAGAGTAGTAAAATACTTCAATCGGATCGAGGTGGTGAATACTTAAGTCAAGAGTTTCTAGATTATCTAAGAGACAATGGTATATTGTCTCAATGGACTCCGCCATATACACCACAACATAATGGTGTATCTGAGAGGCCTAACCGGACCTTGTTGGACATGATCAGGTCAATGATGAATAATGCGAATCTTTCCAAGTCCTTTTGGGGCTATGCGCTTTAGATAACTGTTTACTTGTTAAACAGAATACCAACCAAGGCAGTCTCAACTACTCCATATGAGATATGGAATAGTAAGAAACCTCATGTATCTTACTTGAAGATATGAGATTGTCCTGCTTATGTGAAGCGGACTGTATCAGACAAATTGGATGCTAAGTCTGATAAATGTCTATTTATTGGATACCCTAAGGAAACAAGGGGTTACCAATTCTATCATCCTGTGGAACAAAAGGTGTTTGTTTCAAGGCATGCTGTGTTTCTAGAGAAAGAGTTTCTCTTGCCGAAAATAGTGGGAGTGTCGTTGAGCTTGAGGAGGCTCGAGAGACTCAAATAGACATTGATGAAATACCAGGTGAAGCACAACAGCTGATAACTCATAGTGATGAGCAATCGACTGGACCTATTGAAACACCACATCTTCGTAGATCTGGTAGAACATGCAATATTCTTGAGAGATATGGATTTCTCGTAAGTGAATAGAATGACGTGTTACTCATTGATGATGAGGAGCCTACTTGTTACGAAGAAGTTCTGACTGTAGGGATGTATACTGAAAAGTCTACTTTTTGTATGAACATCTTTATTTTGAAATAAGAATCACATTATCATTGTATGCATATTTTTATGGTTATGCATATTGTCTAATAATTTACATTGTAGATAACATGGTGTGTGGTGTCACACAGAAGATCATGTTATCGACTCTTTGAAAAGTATAAGTAAAGGCTCACAACCGAGATGACTTTGGACAAACCATCGGAATGGTTGTAGTGTGATTTGGTATTGGTTTGACTTGACCATAGAATCACACTAGTGCACTTTGTGTGTATTGAGCAGGACCGACTTAGAGGTGATTCGATTTATTGCCGACTACATAATCGAATCAGACCTCAGATATTATTTTGTAGATACTCTTAATCCCGATATAATAACGGGCACATATACTTAGTACTCATCTCTTTGATTTACCAATGGGCTAGATTTATAGATTAAATCGATAGACTCGGTAAGTTGGGAGATGATATTATTTATATGGTGTGTCGTTGATTATAGAAGGAAACTGTGTCCTATATATTAGGATGATGATGTCCCCTTGAGGAGCTCATAAGGTTCATCATGTAAACCCTGCAGGTGGACTTGGTCCGGCATGATGAAAAGGTTGAGTGGTACTACTCATGGAGTTAGATGTTGATTAATTAATGGTTAGTAAATTAATTAATCGATGGACATTCGAGATTTTAAATACGGGGAGAAAATGTACAAATAATATATGGAGCCCATATTATCATATGGGGGTTGGTGAGGTAGATCGATGATAATCCTTTAGTGGATTGGATTATCATTAGTGGATTGGACTTTATGTGGGCTTGATCCATGGGTGGCCAATACCCAACTCCTCCTCATGGTCCCTAATGTAGCCTATTAACACCTCATGAAGCTTAGATCTAATGGATAGAAACAAAACTCTAGATCCAAAGGTAGAGATTAAATCTCTAGATCAGACGGTTGAGATTAAATCTCTAGATCCGACGGTTGAGATTAAATCCCTAGAACCAATGGTGGAGATTAAAGGGAGGCTTATTCCTAACTCTATAAAAGGAGGGCAAGGGATTGGTGTGGAGATAAATCCAAGGAGAGCTAGGGTTTTGGGCAGCAAGAGAGGAATCCTAGTTGAGATAGGATTAGGGTTTGGAGGCTTAGGGTTTTGGAGGCTTGGGCGGCACCAAATAAGGAAGTTGTTCCTTTTCTTCTTCTTCCTTCAACTTGGCCGGTGTCCAGCAACCTCTCTATCTCTTTTCCAGCCCTTGGCCGGTGCCCAAAGACTCTCCTCTCTTCTCCTTGAGTGGTGGAAACAAGACTTAGCGGTCTCCCTTGGTGTCTTGGTCGGATTCCATCATCATCTCCTCCTCCTAGTTGGCCGACGACAATGATTCCTTTTGTTCCTTATTGGTTGCTTTTAGGGAGGAGAAGAACCTTGTTTCTATTCTTCCTTTTTCTTTGGAAGAGCAAGGATGGAATATTTGCGATCTAGGAGCTTCGACTTTTGGTAGATCGTCGCCCACACGACGTCCGAAGGGAGGAAGGTCATACATTAGAAGATCGAGAGGTATACCTATTCTTCATTCTCTTTTGTAAGATGTTTGTTTTTGTTTTTCAATTATGAGCATGATATAAATCTGTATATGGCTAAACAATACTTGGATCCCGAGCATAAACACAAAAACCGGCGATACGGACATCGTCTTTTCCGCAGCTACTCGTAGAATAGAGGATGGTCGCTTGAACATTAAGTTTGTTCAAGTGACCTCTCTAAACGAATAGCACGACGATGACTTGGTTGTTTGGGCAATCCCTTTTGTCTAGGATTAAATTTTTTTAATCTGGGGACATCAAAGGGATCGCCATGATCAAGCAACCGAGGTGAAGTGGGAAGTGAAGTTTCCCCTCACGGACTCGATAAGCAAAACCCTTCAATTGGTATCAGAGCAAAGGTTTCCGGTTTTGTGTGTTTAGGATTCGGTTAATTTTTATGCACTTTTCATATATTATATGTGCCGGATAATAGTAGGATATGTGTTGTTTAACTCTTTGGTTGCAGGTATAAGATCCGACTATTATGGTCATATGTGTGTATGTGATTGTATGTGTATATTTTGTTGAATCCTCGGGGTTGACGAGGTTAGTATTTGATTTTTTGTAAATTAGGTACGACATTGTTTATCCACTCTTTATTTTATTTTACTTTCGATCTAGATTTCATGTACACTCCCTCGTGGAGTATAGGATCGATGGATGTAAATTAAAATAGGTTTTAGTCTTGGCTCGGATCTCCGGATGGCTTGTACATGGTGTAGGAGGAGCAGACGAGAAGGTATTGCGATGGGAGACATATTGAAGACAAAAGCCATAATAGTTGGAAAATAATTTATTTTTCATATTTATTGCTTTTTGTTTGATATGCATGTCGTAGGCTAGGAAAATTCCTCAATTTCAAATTACTAAGTTGGAGAGGGAATTTTTTTTATTCACGCGGCCTCTATTACGATTTGACAAGTGATGCAAACAAACTTGCGCATCGGCTCTGAGTGCCTTCCTCCCCATCGAATGAGTTTGTTTGCGGATCACAAGGTTAAATATGGTTATAGGCAATTATCAAGGAGCGTGTGCACTTCCCCATCGGAAGGCACATAACCCGAGATAATTACCTTGGTACCGAGTAATGGTGAACACTTAGATACAAATATAAGTATCCTCCCCATCGGAGTCACTGCTTTTATTTGTTGGGCCAAAGAAGAACCAACTATTAATTTTACTTTTCAAAAGGTTAGGTTGACAAGATAGTAAAATTAATGGGTAAAACCTCCTCTTACAAATATAGAATTCGTATACGTCCACACTATCGTGGCATACGATATTCTCGGTGTTTTGAGGTGTTGGTTGATTTTAAAATTTTATTGTTTGAGGAATCAATAATTTTTTGAAATCTAATGTTTTGATTTATGTGATTTTTAGATTTTCTTTCAAAATGACTTTCAACCCACTTGCTGTGATACTGAAAGAGAACAAACTTACTGGACCCAACTATGTTGATTGGAAGAAAAATCTAGACATTGTCTTGACTGCTGAGGAATACAAATATGTACTCCTCGAAGAGTGCCCTCCCATGCCTACAGATGATTCTGGGGAAAAGGAGAGAGAGAGCTATAAGAAGTGGGTCAAGGCCGATGAGATGGTGCGGTGTTACATTTTGGCATCTATGTCAAATGTACTGCAACATCAGCATCAAGCCATGCCCACTGCTTATGATATGATGCTCAATCTCAAGGAACTTTTCAGACACCAGAATCGGTCTGCAAGGCAAGAAGCCATGAGAAAATTGATGACGACCTCTATGATCGAGGGAATACCCGTAAGGGATCATGTTCTCAAGATGATGGCTCATTTGAATGAGCTGGAGGTCCTTGGAGTTGAGATCGATGGGGAAACCCAAGTCGATATTATACTCCAGTCTCTACCTAGGAGTTTTGAGCAGTTTCACCTTAACTACAACATGAACAAGAGGTTGTAT
The DNA here is from genome assembly GCA_025175895.1 of Wurfbainia villosa. Taxonomy (NCBI): domain Eukaryota; kingdom Viridiplantae; phylum Streptophyta; class Magnoliopsida; order Zingiberales; family Zingiberaceae; genus Wurfbainia; species Wurfbainia villosa. Next base: position 51,165,497 of record CM045998.1, on the reverse strand, counting down.
TCGTTGGTGGAACTTCTGACATAACTCCAGGCGGCAGAGCGGCTATTTCGTCAGAGTGCTTAGACGCATGTCATAGTGACCCAAAAGGTTTCTACTTCTAAGCCAAAAGGCAAGAAGAAGAAGAAACAAACTGGGGTGAAGGCGGTGGGAGGTACTCAGGGAGGAGTGAAGAAGTCGAAAGGCAAGTGCTTCACTTGTAAGCAGACTGGACATTGGAAGAAGGACTGCCCTAACCGCAAGAACAAAGGTATATCTTTTGGTCTAGTCATTGAAACATGTTTAGCAATGTTATCTACCGACACTTGCTGTGTAGATACGGGATCCACTGATCATGTCTGCAATACTTTGCAGGGGTTCCAGGAAACCAGACGACTAGCTGAGGGGGAGATTACCATGTACTTGGGCGATGCCACGAAGGTGGCGGCTATTTCCAGTGGGGGATGTTCATTTATCTTTTGAGAAAAATAAACTTTTGGTTCTTAAGAATTGCCTTTATATAACTTTATTTAGAAAGAATTTAATTTCGGTTTCTAAATTGTTTATGGATGGATATTCTATTTCTTTTAATGACAGAGTTGTTATAAGAAGGGATAGGGACATTATCTGTTCAGGTGCATTGATAGGAAATTTATACACACTTGGACCAAAACCTCCCACGATGCAAATTGAAGTTAATAACTCATCTTCTAATTCCAATAAGAGAAAAGAACCTTCGAAGATGAACCATGTTGGTGCAACAATGCCCCAAGCATTTATATGTTTTGATGTTTGGATAATCATCTAAGTTAGGCAACAAATTGTAATCTAATGGTGAACATGATTAAGTGACAGGTAAAGGCAAAGTCCAAGTATGATCTTGGCAAGAGAAGTCCAAAGTAAGGGCTTGGCGGCATTAAGTCCAAACGGACCTTGGCAAAGGAAGTCCAAAGGCAAGTCTCGGCAGCTTAAGTCCAAGCATGTAGACTTGGCGGCGTAAAGTCCAAGCGCGTCTTGGCAAAGGAAAACTCAAGACATGACAAAACCGAAGGAAGCTCTTGGAAGCAAAGCGCAAAGGATGAACAAGTCGCGAACTCGGAAGGATCCTGGAAGCGCAAGGCTTAAGGAAGAGCTAGAAGGTTGAGTCTAGGTCTAGGGGGTGAAAACAAGTATGAAATACTCATACTTGATGTGTATCAGTCGACTGATACGATGTATCAGTCGACTGGTCAAGTGCTCGCCTAAGTTAGGGTGAAACCTTGACTATCAGTCGACTGCCTTAGCAATGGTAGTTGATCTTGATGATCGCCGATCAGACAATGGCGGTGATGTCGATCAAAGCAAAACCAGAATGGAGTCCCACTCGACTAAGACTTGTGATCACTCGACTGATCACTTCATCAGTCGACTGATGGAGGGATCAGTCGACTGATGAGAATGACGTTGGATGAAATGACTCTAAATCCCGCAAATCCGGCTGTTCAGAGGCCATTAACCACGATCGTGATCTCGATCGCCTTCTCTTTATAAAAAGAGGGTTGATGGAGGTTTTTGGGGAAAATGCTTATTCTCTGATTCTTCTCCAAAGCCTCCACGAGTTTTCTAGCTTTCTATGTGATCTTAAATCCCCTCCTCTTCTCTCTAAGCTTAAGTTTCATTCTTTGTAAAGAAGAGGAGTTGTGTTGTAAAGGAAAGCTTCTTAGTGGAATTGCTTAGGTTGATCCACCTTAAGGATCGCCGTGGAGTAGGAGCATTATCTCCGAACCATGTAAAGCCTTTGTTAGCATTGATTTTTGTTTTTACATATATTATCTGTTTTTTCTTCCGCTATTCATTTTTGTAGAAATGAAAAACTCTATTCACCCCCCCCTCTAGCTTCCAAACGATCACCAACAAGTGGTATCAGAGCCCGGATCACATCGGAAGATCTAGCAATCAACCGGAGCAAAGATGGCTTTTCAAGAGGGGTATAACACGGCGAGGCCTCCGTTCTTCGACGGCAACGACTTCGGATACTGGAAAGGTAGGATGGAGTATTACTTAATGAATGATATTGAGAATTGGTTTAGTTTTGTAGATGGTTTTGAGAAGTCGATCGACGAATTCGGAGCACCACTACCGACAAAAGATTGGACAAGAGAGATGGCCAAGAAAGCACAAGAAAATGCAAAAGCAACGACCACACTTCAATATTGTCTATCCAAGGAGCAACTCTCTAAAGTCGGGCCTTTCAACTCCGCAAAAGAGCTTTGGGAGAAGCTCATCGAACTCAACGAAGGATCCAAAGAAACAAGAAGGGCCAAGAAGGATCTTTTGATTGGCCAACTCCAAAGCTTCACCATGAAGACAAACGAGACCGTAAGCCAAATGCACGGGCGTTTCAAGGAAGTAGTCAACGGACTACACGTTATAGGTGAGAAGGTCAACAACCGAGACCTTGTAAGGTATGTGTTACAAGCTTTCCCTAGAACCACCTTATGGGCTTCAATGGTAGATGCCTATAAGGTCTCTAGGGATCTTTCATTAGTTAAGTTAGATGATCCATTTTGTGAATTTCAATTACATGAACAAGCTAACACTTCATCCAAAGAGAAGGGTATATCTCTTTTTGTAGGAAAGAAGGAGAAGAAGAAGAAGGAGAAGAAGGAAGTGTCCTCCTCATCCGAATCCGAGGAAGACTCATCAAGTAGTGAAGATGAGTTATCGGCAAGCGAGGTGGCACATTATGTCAAGAAGTTTGGTGGGAAGTCAAGGAGACTCACCAAGAAAGATGTGAAGAGGATGTTCCAATCCTCAAGAGGTAAATCTTCAAACAATTCAAATTCTACCTCTAACGTGACTTGTTTTGGTTGCAACAAGAAAGGGCATATAAAGCCAAATTGCTCGGAACTAAAGAAGAAGGAGGAGAAGGAAAAGACAAAGAAGGAAAAGAAGGAAAAGAAGAAGGAGGCGATGGTGGCACAAACATGGGACACTCTAAGCATGGAGGAGTCTTCCGACGATGAAGAAGTTTGCCATGCCACCCGGAATCTAGCCCTCATGGCATTGGAGGAAGAAGCCGGGAGCTCAAGCGAGGAGTCTTCTTCCTCTTCAAGCGATGAATCATCATCAAGTGATGATGATGAGGTAAACAACTCACCTAAAGTAGATTTACTTTATAAGACTATTGCATGTTTACAAAATGCTTTAAATAGATCGAAAACTAGGATTAAGGATCTAAAATTTGAGATCAAATCACTTAAGAGTGTAGATTCATCATGTGGTAAACCATCTAGTGATAACGATGAATGTACCCTTAGGGATGAAAATGATGAGTTAAGAAAAGAAATAGGTAAATTAAGAGCATGCTTAGAAAAATTCACCAATGGTTCAAAATACCTAGACATGATTATTAAGGATCAAAGGGTCATCTACAACAAGGCCGGATTAGGATATAGGCCTAAGGAAAAAGAGGTAGCATTTACATCTCTTGTTAGTATAAAATCAATAATTAAAAGCAAGGGGAGAAAGGCATGGGTACCTAAGAAATTTATAATTGATGCTAGTGGTCCTAAGATTTGGGTACCTAAGGATTGTGTTTTTCATGTGATATAGGTAGAAGAACCAAGCTTGTGGATAGTTGATAGTGGGTGCTCAAAGCATATGACCGGGGATGAGAGAAAATTCTCCACTATCAACCACACTAGCAAAGGAAAAGTCTCATTTAGCAATAGCGGCAAACTTAAGATTCTAGGAAAGGGCACAATTGAGGTATCCCCCAACCTTGCCATTCATAAAGTGCTATTAGTTAAAAATATGAAATTTAATTTACTTAGTGTAAGTCAACTATGTGATGCAAACTTTGATGTTAGATTTGATTCCTCAAAATGTTTTATAAGACACAAAAGTCTAAATGGTTGCATGTTAGTAGGTTTTAGGAAATCAAATATATATTATGTTGATTTATCCTATGCTACTAATGCTTCCACTAAGTGTCTTATTGCAAAAGAGGAAGAAAGTTGACTTTGGCATAGGAGGATAGGACACATAAACATAAAGAACATAGCCAAAATAGCAAAAATGAAGTTAGTCAAAGGGTTGCCCAAAGTCAAATTTCTCAAGGACAAGATGTGTGATGCATGCCAAGAAGGGAAACAATCAAAAACATCACACAAAGGTAAAAATTTACTTAGTACCGCTTTACCATTAGAACTCTTACATATGGATTTATTTGATTGCCATAGTACCCCCTCTATAATTGGTAGTAAATATTGCTTGGTAATAGTAGATGATTTCTCTAGGTTTACTTGGGTATTTTTCTTGAAAAATAAAGATGAAACCTTAGGAATAATCATAGGATTTAGCAAAAGAGTAGAAAATGAAAGAAAACTCAAAATCAACCGGATTCGTAGTGATCATGGTGGAGAATTTGAGAATTCTAACTTTTCAACTTTTTGCTTAGAACAAGGGTACAAGCATGAGTTTTCTTGTCCTTGAACACCCCAACAAAATGGGGTTGTGGAAAGGAAAAATCATGCCCTACAAGAAGCTACTAGGACAATGCTTAATGCATACTCCTTACCTAGCTACTTGTGGGCGGAAGCGGTTAATACCGCTTGCTATATCCAAAATAGGGTATTGATTCATAGATTTTTAGGAAAAACTCCATTTGAATTGTGGAATGGTACAATTCCAACAATTCATTATTTTAAGGTCTTTGGATGTAAAGTCTATATTTTAAATACCAAAGACAACCTAGGTAAGTTTGAGTCCAAAGCGGATGAAGGAATCCTAGTTGGATACTCATCCACTAGTGTAGGATATAGAGTTTAAAATAAAAGGACTCAAAGGATTGAAGAATCTTCAAATGTTCAATTTGATGAATCCTCAAATACATATCCTAGGAAATCCCCTATTAATGATGATATTAATAATGAAAATCAAGAAATTACACAACAATTTCAAGATTTAACCTTAGGGGTTAATGATCAAGGGGGAGGATTGAATCAAGGGGGAGTAAGGGATGATTCCGATGATGAGCATAGGATTGAGGTTGATCATGATCAAAACCAAATTAGTACACCTCCTAGAACCATAAGAGTTCATCAAAGTCACCCCTTAGATCAAATTGTGGGTGAATTATCTCAAGGAGTTAGGACTAGGTCATTCCATAGGGATCCCACTAGTCATATAGCTCTAATTTCTCAAATTGAGCCCAAAACAATTAAAGATGCATTACTTGATCCGGATTGGATCTTAGCAATGCAAGATGAATTGACTCAATTTGAAAGGAGTCAAGTATGTGAGTTAGTTCCTAGACCAAGTGAAAACACCATTGTTACTACAAGATGGGTCTTTAGGAACAAACTAGATGACCAAGGAAATATCACTAGAAATAAAGCAAGATTAGTTGCAAGGGGTTTTAATCAAGTTGAAGGACTTGATTATGATGAAACATATGCCCCCGTTGCTAGGTTAGAGTCCATTAGAATACTTTTAGCGTATGCCTCCTATATGGGTTTCAAACTCCATCAAATGGATGTCAAATCGGCATTCCTAAATGGGTTTATTATAGAGGAGGTATATGTAGAACAACCTCCCGGGTTTGAAAATATGGACTATCCAAACCATGTATACAAGCTTAGGAAAGCTTTGTATGGTTTGAAACAAGCTCCCCGGGTTTGGTATGAAAGATTATCATCTTTCTTAATTTCTAAGGATTTTAAAAGGGGTAGTATAGATCAAACTCTCTTTATAAAGTCAACATCTAAGGACATCTTTGTAGCCCAAATATATGTTGATGATATTATCTTTGGGTCAACAAATGATGAACTCCTTCAAGACTTTATTCAAAATATGGAAAAAGAGTTTGAAATGAGTATAGTTGGGGAATTAAATTTCTTTCTAGGATTGTAAGTCAAACAAACTAGTGAAGGTATTTATATTTATCAAACCAAATATGCTAAGGAAATGATTAATAAATTTGGTTTGGAAAATGCTAAGGTGGTTTCAACTCCAATGGCAACCAATACTAAAATAGATAGTGATAGTGATGGAAAACAAATAGATCTTACACTTTATAGGAGCATGATTGGTAGCCTTTTGTACTTAACCGCTAGTAGACCCGACATATTATTTGAGGTTGGTATGTGTGCTAGGTATTAATCATGTGCTAAAGAATCTCATTTAGTTGCCGTTAAGAGAATGTTAAGATATGTTAAAGGCACACTAAATGTAGGTCTATGGTACCCTAGGACTAGGTCTTTTGATTTGATTGGGTACACCGATTTCGATTATGCCGGTTGCAAATTGGATCGGAAGTGTACTAGTGGTGGATGCCAATTCCTTGGGTCCTCCCTAGTTAGTTGGAGTAGTAGGAAGCAACCTTGTGTTGTTTTATCCACCACCGAGGCTGAATATGTGGCTATGGGTGGTTGTGTAGCTCAACTACTATGGATGAAACATACCTTAGAAGATTATGAGCTATCTTACTCCAACATGAAAGTATTTTGTGATAATGTGAGCACCATTAACTTGACCAAAAATCCGGTGCATCACTCTAGGACCAAGCACATCAAATTGAAACATCACTTCATTAGAGATCATGTGGCAAAGGGGGACATTGAGCTTAATTACATTGAATCCAAGTCCAACCTAGCCGACATATTTACCAAGGCTCTTCCCGAGGTAAAATTTTCATCACTTAGGAGAGAACTTGGAATGTGCTTGGTTAAGTAAAGGTATAGGTTTGCATGATCCTATAGAAATACTAGGATTTATACCTTTGAGCATCTCACAAAATTCCTAAGAAACCATGATTTTTGTACTGAGCAACTTAGACAACATGTGCGATGTTAGGAAGATGCACTTGGTTCATCATGCTTGTTATGATGCATTACTATGGACCAAAGTGTCATCTAGAGACATTAATCCTTCATTGGACCAATCATTGGGAAGGCTTATACACAATTGATGTGCATATAGCTCCAAGAACATGATTGGAAATGTCAAATAAAACATATTTTAAACTATGTTTATCATACTTTGAAAAATAGTTTTCAAGTGAAATACAAAAGTGATACAAAGTTTGCAAACTTTTTAGAACTTTTGCTAGTTTCCATGTTTGTATCAATATTGAAATCTGGAAAATATATATTTTTCAAAATATTTTTCCTTGATAAAGTATGATTTTAGAAATGTGTACACAAAATTTTGTGATTTTTCGAGGCTTCTGAAATTTCTGACGCATTTCTGAATTTGGTAAAAGGTCAATTTCAGACATATGAGAAGTGAATGATCGTTCGTAAAACTACTGATCGATACACTGTGTTTTCGGAAAATTAGCTCCATTTTCTGATATTTAGTGTATCCTTGATGTCCTTAACCTATAGCATGATAATATTGAGTATAAACACTTGTCTGACTGTTTAATGCGGTGTTTTAGGGGGAGTTTCACATAACGTAACTTTCTTATTCCAAAAAGTTATATTGTTGGTGCAAAATTAGGAGTTAAATCTTCAAATTACTTGATAGACTTTTGCTCCACATGTTTTGTTTACTCATCATGAACTATATCTTGGATTAAGAGAGAGCTAAAATTCATATCTATACTTTAATTCAATATTACAATACATTCAATTCTTCTGTGAATCACATGATTTCTTCTCTTTTTGATGTATGTCAAAGGGGGAGAAGAAACGTTTAAGTTAGAAATTGGATATGATTATGTGATTATGTGTATCTTTAAAAGACCTAACTTAAATGATTGTCAAACATCAAAAAGGGGGAGATTGTTGGTGCAACAATGCCCCAAGCATTTATATGTTTTGATGTTTGGATAATCATCTAAGTTAGGCAACAAATTGTAATCTAATGGTGAACATGATTAATTGACAGGTAAAGGCAAAGTCCAAGTATGATCTTGGCAAGAGAAGTCCAAAGTAAAGGCTTGGTGGCATTAAGTCCAAACGGACCTTGGCAAAGGAAGTCCAAAGGCAAGTCTTGGCAGCGTAAGTCCAAGCATGTAGACTTGGCGGCGTAAAGTCCAAGCGCACCTTGGCATAGGAAAACCCAAGACATGACAAAACTGAATGAAGCTCTTGGAAGCAAAGCCCAAAGGATGAACAAGTCGCGGACTCGGAGGGATCCTGGAAGCGTAAAGCTTAAGAAAGAGTTAGAAAGTTGAGTCTAGGTCTAGGGGGTGAAAACAAGTATGAAATACTCATACTTGATGTGTATCAGTCGACTGGTCAAGTGCTCGCCTAAGTCAGGGTGAAACCCTGACTATCATTCAACTGCCTTAGCAATGGTAGTCGACTGATGATGCTATCAGTCGACTGATCTAGGCAAAAATAGGCACAGAATGGAGTCCCACTCGACTAAGGCTTGTGATCACTCGACTGATCACTTCATCAGTCGACTGATGGAGGGATCAATCGACTGATGAGAATGTCATTGGACGAAATGACTCTAAATCCCACGAATTCGGCTGTTCAGAGGCCGTTAATCGCGCCGGCAGTCGACTGATGCTGTACATTAGTCGACCGATCGCGCTCCAACGGGAAAATCAGCCTTCTCTCTATAAAAAGAGGGCTGATGGAGGTTTTTGGGGAAAATGCTTATTCTCTGATTCTTCTCCAAAGCCTCCACGAATTTTCTAGCTTTCTAAGTGATCTTAAATCCCCTCCTCTTCTCTCTAAGCTTAAGTTTCATTCTTTGTAAAGAAGAGGAGTTGTGTTGTATAGGAAAGCTTCTTAGTGGAATTGCTTGGGTTGATCCACCTTAAGGATCGCCGTGGAGTAGGAGCGTTATCTCCGAACCACGTAAAGGCTTTGTTAGCATTGCTTTTTGTTTTTACATATATTATCTGTTTTTGCTTCCGCTAATCATTTTTGTAGAAACGAAAAATGCTATTCACCCCCCTCTAGCTTCCAACGATAACCAACAAACCAAACATATCTTTGGCATCTTAGGCTTGGTCACATTAACCTAAGTAGAATTCAAAGGTTGATAGCTGATGGACCTTTGGGTTCATTAGTGGTGGAGGATCTCCCAACCTGTGAATCTTGCTTGGAGGGTAAGATGACCAAGAGGCCTTTTAAGGCCAAGGGGTATAGAGCTAAAGATGTATTAGAATTGGTTCATTCTGATTTGTGTGGTCCTATGTCTATCTAGGCTAGAGGTGGTTTTGAGTATTTCGTCTCTTTTATAGATGATTACTCAAGATATGGATACATTTACCTGATGCGCCACAGGTCTGAATGCTTTGACAAGTTCAAAGAATTCAAGGATGATGTGGAGAAACGTCAAGGTAAAAGTATCAAGACACTACGATCTGATTGTGGTGGCGAGTACCTCTTGGGAGAGTTTAGGGATTACCTATCAGAGGCTGGGATTCAATCCCAATTGACTGCACCTGGCACACCGCAGCAGAATGGTGTACCAGAGCGAAGGAATAGGACTCTTATGGAGATGGTTAGATTGATGATGAGTTATTCTAACTTGTCAGATTCATTCTGTGAATATGCTCTAGATACGACGGTGTATATTCTGAACTTGGTTCCATCTAAATCAGTGCCTTCTACTCTCACAGAATTGTGAACTAGGCGAAAGCCTAGTCTAAGACATATTCAGATATGGGGGAGTCGACATGTGTCAAGGCGAATCTAGTTGGCTTGGAACCTCGTGATGTAATGCACGCTTGTTCGTTGGCTATCCTAGAGGAACGAAGGGTGATTTGTTTTATAGTCCTAGAGATCAGAGGGTGATCGTTAGCACGAACGACAGATTTATAGAGGAAGACTATGTGATGAGCCACAAGCCCAAGAGTAAAATTGTTCTGGAGGAGTTAAAAGGGGAAGTCACTTCTTTAGTACCACCGGTACAAGAGGATATACCACTTGTCACTACACCGCGTGTCACAGAGAATACACAGGTGATACCTCGTCGTAGTGGGAGGGTTGTGAGATAGCCTTATAGATTCATGTTCTTGGGAGAATCTTCTGATTTGGTCTCTGGCGAACATGAACCTGATCCCTGGACATATGACGAGGCTATCCAAGATAAAGATGTAGTATCTTGACAAAGTGCAATGAATGCCGAGATTGAATATACGGATTCAAATCAGGTCTGGGAGCTAGTAGAACCACCCGATGGTGTAAAAACCATTGGATACAAGTGGATCTACAAGAGAAAGAGAGGAATAGATGGGAAGGTTGAGACCTTCAAAGCGAGGCTTGTTGCGAAGAGGTATACTCAGAAAGAGGGTATCGATTATGAGGAGACCTTTTCGTCGATAGCCAAGCTTAAGTCTATCTGGATTCTCTTATGCATAGCAGCTCATATGGATTATGAGATGTGGCAGATGGATGTCAAGACAGCTTTCCTTAATGGAAGTCTTGAGGAAAACATCTATATGAAGCAACCAGAGAGATTCATTGCTAAAGGAAAAGAGGATCTTGTGTGTAAGCTTAATCGGTTCATTTATGGATTGAAGCAAGCTTCAAGGTCTTGGAACATCCGCTTTGATGAGGTAATCCAATCTTATGGATTTATTCAAAGTCCGGATGAGTCTTGTGTATACAATAGATGTGACGAAAATGTAGTGGTATTTTTTGTACTATACGTAGATGACATTTTGTTGATTGGCAATAATATCAAGGTGTTATCGGACGTAAGAGTATGGTTGTCCAAACAGTTTGATATGAAGGACTTGGGAGAGGTGGGACACATCCTTGGGATCAAGGTTATAAGGGATCGCAGGAAAAGGATGTTGTGCTTATCCCAAGCTTCATACATAGACACGATTTTGGATCGTTTTAGCATGCAGAACTCCAAGAAGGGTTTTCTACCTTTCAGGCATGGAGTTCCTTTATCTAAGGAGATGTGTCCTAGTTCATCTGAGGAGATAGAGGAGATGAAGATGGTTCCTTATGCTTCGGCAGTAGGAAGCCTCATGTATGCGATGCTATGTACGAGACTAGATATTTGATTTGCCATGGGCATGGTCAGCAGATGTCAGAGTAATCCAGGACAGGAATATTGGACTGCGGTAAAGCATATATTGAAGTACCTGAGAAGGACTAGGGATTATATGCTGATTTACCAGGCAGATCAATTACTCCATGTGGGTTACACGGATTCCGACTTCCAATCTGATAGGGATAACAGTAAGTCTACCTCAGGTTTTGTGTTTACTTTGGGAGGTGGAGCTATTGTATGGAGGAGTGTCAAGCAGAAATGCGTGGCGGACTCCACCATGGAAGCTGAGTATGTGGCAGCCTCTGAGACGGCCAAAGAAGCTGTGTGGCTCCGAAACTTCCTGATAGACTTGGATGTGATTCCTAGTTTGCCTAGAACTATCACAATTTTTTGTGATAATAGAGGTGCAGTTGCAAACTCGAAGGAACCACAAGCCTATAAGACTAGTAAACACATAGAGTGCAAGTACCACCTGATACGAGAAATCGTAAAGAGAGGAGAAGTTGTTGTAGCCAAGATTGCATCGGAGGATAACCTGGCAGATCCTTTCACTAAGGCCCTTCCGGTGAGAGATTTTGATAGGCATGTGGAGGGAATGGGGATCAGATGTATGACAGTTTGAGGATAGCATAGTCTTTTAGTATAAGTGAGAGATTGTAGGGATGTATATTGAAAAGTCTACCTTTTATATGAACATCTTTATTTTGAAATAAGAATCACATGATCATTGTTTGCATATTTTTATGGTTATGCATATTGTCTAATACTTTACTTTGTAGATAACATGGTGTGTGGTGTCACACGGGAGATCATGTTATCGCCTCTTTGAAAAGTATAAGTAAAGGCTCACAACAAAGATGGCTTTAGACAAACCATCGGAATGGTTGTAGTGTGATTTTGTATTGGTTTGTCTTGACCATAGAATCACACTAGTGCACTTTGTGTGTATTGAGTAGGACCGACTTAGAAGTGAATCGATTTATTGCTCACTACATAATTGAATCAGACCTCAGATATTATTTTGTACATACTCTTAATCCTGATATAATAACGGGCACATATACTTAGTACTCATCTCTTTGATTTACCAATGGGCGAGATTTATATATTAAATCGATAGGCTCGGTAAGTTGGAAGATGATATTATTTATATTGTGTGCCATTGATTATAAGAAGAAACCGTGTCCTATATATTAGGATGATGATGTCCCCTTGAGAGCTCATAAGGTTCATCATGTAAACCCTGCAGGTGGACTTGGTCCGGCATGATGAAAAGGTTGAGTGGTACTACTCATGGAGTTAGATGTTGATTAATTAATGGTCAGTAAATTAATTAATCGACGGACATTTGAGATCTTAAATACGGGGAGAAAATGTACAAATAATATATGGAGCCCATATTATCATATGGGGGTTGGTGAGGTAGATCGATGATAATCCTTTAGTGGATTGGATTATCATTAGTGGATCAGACTTTATGTGGGCTTGATCCATGGGTGGCCAAGACCCAACTCCTCCTCATGGTCCCTAATGTAGCCTATTAACACCTCATGAAGCTTATATCCAATGGATAGAAACAAAACTCTAGATCCAAAGGTAGAGATTAAATCTCTAGATCCGACGTTTGAGATTAAATCTCTAGATCCGACGGTTGAGATTAAATCCCTAGAACCAATGGTGGAGATTAAAAGGAGGCTTATCCCTAACTCTATAAAAGGAGGGAAAGGGGTTGGCATGGAGATAAATCCAAGGAGAGCTAGGGTTTTGGGCGGCAAGAGAGGAATTCTAGTTGAGATAGGATTAGGGTTTGGAGGCTTAGGGTTTTGGAGGCTTGGGCGGCACCAAATAAGGAAGTTGTTCCTTTTCTTCTTCTTCCTTCAACTTAGCCGACGTCCAGCAGCCTCTCTAGCTCTTTTCCAGCCTTTGGCCAGTGCCCAAAGACTCTTCTCTCTTCTCCTTGAGTGGTGGAAACAAGACTTAGGGGTCTCCCTTGGTGTCTTCGTCGGTTTCCATCATCATCTCCTCCTCCTAGTTGGTCGGAGGCAAGGATTCCTTTTGTTCCTTGTTGGTTGGTTTTAGGGAGGAGAAGAACCTTGTTTCTATTCTTCCTTTTTCTTTTGAAGAGCAAGGAAGGAAGATTTGCGATCTAGGAGCTTCGACTTTTGGTAGATCATCGCCCACACGATGTCCGAATGGAGGAAGATCATACATTAGAAGATCGAGAGGTATACCTATTCTTCATTCTCTTTTGTAACATGTTTGTTTTTGTTTTTCAATTATGAGCATGATATAAATCTGTATATGGCTAAATAATACTTGGATCCCGAGCATAAACACAAAAACCGGCGATCCGGACATCGTATATTCCACGGCTACTCGTAGAATAGAGGATGGTCGCTTGAACAATGAGTTTGTTCAAGTGACCTCTCTAAACGAATAGCACGACGATGACTTGGTTGTTTGGACAATCCCGTTTGTATAGGATTAAATTTTTTTAATCCGGGGACATCGAAGGGATCTCCATGATCAAGCAACCGAGGTGAAGTGGGAAGCGAAGTTTTCCCTCACGGACTCGATAAGCAAAACCCTTCACTGACATGTTCAGAAAGGGATAAGTGGCTTGAACCCATGAAGTCGGAAATGGATTCCATTAATGAAAACCAAGTTTGAAACTTGGTTGACCCTCCTGAAGGCATAAATCCTATAGGGTGCAAGTGGGTTTTCAAGAAGAAAACCAACATGGATGGTAATGTGATTACCTATAAGGCTAGATTGGTGGCGAAAGGATATCGTCAAAAACAAGGTGTTGATTATGACAAAACCTATTCACCTGTTGCTATGCTTAAATCCATTCCAATGCTCCTAGCCATAGCGGCTCATTATGATTATGAGATATGGCAGATGGATGTGAAAACAACTTTCGTTAATGGAAACCTGCTCGAGGATGTGTTTATGATACAACTTGATGGTTTCACATCGGTTGATAAAACCAAGGTATGAAAATTGCGATGGTCCATATATGGATTGAAGTAAGTATCCAGGAGTTGGAATATCCGTTTTGATGAAACAATCAAAAGATTTGATTTCTCACAAAATCCAGACGAACCTTGTGTGTATAAGAAGGTTAGTGGGAGTGCAGTCGTGTTCCTAGTATTGTATGTCGATGACATATTACTCATAGGAAATGATATTTCAGTCTTACAGTCAGTTAAGATTTGGTTGTTCAAGACATTCTCCATGAAAGACCTGGGAGAAGCTGTTGGGGATCGATTGGCTGGCTAGAGGGGGTGAATAGCCCTCTTCCAATGGATGTCGTAATACTCTCTTTCGTTTGCTCGTCTACACAATCGTTAGCGCAAGCGGAATATGCAAGTATAAATAAAGACAACACAAAAGATAGACAAGCAATACAAACACGAGATGTAATGTGGTTCACGGCTACGCCGCTAATCCAAGTTTCGATTCGTCCAAGGTGAATCACTCCTCCAAATCCACTAGATCTCTCCTTTGCACAAAGCTAGGTGGAGGTAACCTCTTTTACACAAAGATCACTCTTCTACAATAGAATAGAGATTAGAACAAGTAGAAGAGTAGGGAATCGTGTATGGCACTTTGGGAGAAGTTTAGAGCTCAAGCATTAGCCTCCCAAAGCCCCACTCCCTCTCTTTTTATAGAGAGGAAGATTTTCTTCCCGTTGGCCACCAGTCGACTGCTGCCCTTTGGCAGTCGACTGCCGCCACTCCAACGGCCTCTGAACACGTCGGATCCCGATCGTTATAGTCCAACAGAATACTTGGCGCGATCGATGGACCTCATCACCATCGCCGCCTCATCGCCGACCGCCGGCCCGATAAGCTTGCTCAGGCCCGAACCCTATTGACTAGTCGACTGCCCACATATGGTAGTCGATTGCTGGCCACAATTCAACCAGTCGAATACCAGTCGAACAACGTTTGACTAAGAGTAGTCGACTGCCATTCCATGGCAGTCGACTGGTGTCGGGAAATCCCATCCGACACTTAGCTAAATGGCCAAGTTTCACCTAAGAGCTACCCCTTCCCGGGTTACATTCGCTCACTCTCATCTCTCGGAGTCCCTCGCCTTCGAAGTTCTCTTCGTTCGTGGCCACGTCCCTCGGCAGCATCAGGCACACGACTCTGCAATGCTCCTTCACATTTATTGCCTCGAAGTCTACTTCCTCCGGCTTCACTCCAAGCTTCTCGTCCGGTGGTCCCTCGGATGCTCCAAGCGCACGGCTTCCGCAAAGCTATCCTTCACGGACTCAAGGCTCGAGTCATGAGATGTGAAACTCGCCACGGCTCCATGTGCGAATTACTAAGTCCTGCACGACTTCAACGCACATATCAAATCAACATAACAAACTAACTTAAACCCTTTGCCACACACATCAAAACCTTATCATGGCAAGAGATTGCCCTAACAGAAGCAACCTACATCCTCGGGATTAAGGTCTATAGAGATAGATCGAAACGGTTGCTTGGTCTTTGCCAGTCTACATATATAGACCGAGTGCTAAAGAGGTTTAGCATGTCAAAATCCAAGAATGGTTTCCTACCCATCAGGCATGGGATACACCTTTCAAATTCTATGTGTCTGTGCACAGAAGACGATAGGATTTGCATGAGTAAGATTCCCTATGCATCTGCAATAGGATCTATCATGTATGCTATGTTATGTACGAGGCCTGATGTATCGTATGCTCTGAGTGTCACGAGTAGATACCAGTCTGATCCAAGAATGGATCATTGGGCGGCTGTTAAGACAATCCTTAAGTACTTGAGAAGAACTAAGGATGTGTTCCTAATATATGGAGAAGGGGGCATGGTGATACGCGGGTATATGGATGTCAGCTTCCAGACAGACAAGGATGATTCCAAGTCTCAGTCTGAATATGTGTTCACCTTGAATGGGGGCGTAGTGAGTTGGAAAAGTTCCTAACAAGACACTGTAGCGGATTCTACCACTGAGGCAGAATACATTACAACTTCGGAAGAAGCAAAGGAAGCGGTATGGATCAAGAAGTTCATTTATGAACATGGTGTGGTTCCAGCCATTGTTGAAGCAATACCGGTCTACTGCGACAATAATGGAGCAATTCCATAGGCGAAAGAGACAAGGTCTCATCAACGATCCAAACATGTGCTTCGCTGCTATCATCTGATCAGAGAGATCATTAGTAGGAAGGAAATACAAATCGAGAAAATCCCCACTGAAAGGAACTTAACGGATCCTTTGACTAAGGCATTACCTCAAAGTAAGTTTGAGGGTCATGTTAGAGCCTATGGTATTTGATGTAGGGATCTCTTATGCAAAATAGCATATGCGCAACGAAAAAAAAAAGGATCCCTTCCAAGTGATCCTTGCGAAAGAAAACCTCGTACAAAAATAAATTTCTCAAAACCTATCTTATAGGAGAATATTACCTTTGTTGTGTGCCCCTTTTAAATCCCGCTTCTCC
This sequence comes from Wurfbainia villosa, assembly GCA_025175895.1. NCBI lineage: Eukaryota > Viridiplantae > Streptophyta > Magnoliopsida > Zingiberales > Zingiberaceae > Wurfbainia > Wurfbainia villosa. The sequence continues at coordinate 51,149,083 of CM045998.1, read as the reverse complement.
TTGGGTTTGTTGGATCTTTTAGCACGTTCAAATGTCCGTGCCTCTATATGTATCCACACGAGCAAGCTCTTGTCTCACAAAAGAAACTAGAAGAGCTCTCCTTTACTTCTTGCTAGAGAAGTCCCTAAAGGAGAGGAAGGTAGGGAAAAAGAGAAAGGAAGAAGAAGACTACTCTTCTTACTACACTCACAAAAGCCACACAACCAAAGCCTCTCACCACCAAGCTCTCTCCAAGCCTCAAGCTTCAACCATTTGGCCGGCCACCCCATGGGGTGTTTTATAGGATTGAAAAACCTTTCACCTCCTATCAAATTCAATGCAATCAATTGCATTGAAACACACTCCTTGTTTGGCCGGCCACATGTGGAGGAAATCCAAAGGTCAAAACCCTTTGTCTCCTTCCACCTCATCAAGCTTAGGTGGCATGCTTATGTGGCATGCTTAGGTGGCATGCTTATGTGGCATTCATGCATGTTGAATTAATCTTATTAATCCAATAAGCTTATGTTATCATATTGAATTAATCTCATTAAATCAATAAGGTAACATATTGAATTAATCTTATTAAATCAATTAAGCTTAGCATATTGAATTAATCTCATTAAATCAATAAGCTAAAATTCTCATTAAGCTTAAAGTCCAAAAACCATTTTGTACTTAAGCTCATTCCCAAATTATTCTAGTCAAACGAGAATGCACTAATTCTTCTAATCATCATGCACTTTGTGTGTGACCCTATAGGCTCTCATAACGTTGGCAGTGGATCTAAACTCTTTTAGATACACAAGCAATGAGCGGCATCTAGCAATACATCATTGCTACCCAAGTTACAAAATAAGTCAATATCCGACTAACCTTTCCGTGACTACTATAATGTATGACCGTGTCCTTCTATCCTTGATATCAGATTGACCAATGAGGCATAGACCGTGTCATCCTCGATCAATCTATATGTTTCTTGATCCCTAAGTAAACTAACTCAAACAAATGAGCTCAATATCTCATATTGACTCATTCGAGCATGGCCATGCATTTTAGTAGTTCTACTCAATCAAGGAGCCCACAGATATCACTCCCGTCATATGGGAGGGATAGATCCCTTCTACATCACTCACATCCCTTCACATAATTTGTTATATACCCAGTAATCGCCTTTATGGTCCACCCTGTTACGGGTGACGTTTGACGATACCAAAGTACATAACTCCTTATGTAGGGAACCGTAGTGACTTCAGGTTTGAGGACTATTCATACCAATAGTCACATGAGAAAGTTTATGACACTCATATGACGATCCATGAAACTTTCTCATGGCGGATTAGTTCAGTATATATTCTCTAATATATACCCATGTGTCAACTTGATATCATATATCCATGACATGTGAGATCAAGTCATCAATTGACCTACATGCTAGTCTTTATGTATTAATATTGCCCTTGCATATTAATACTTGACTAGGAACATTTAGGAAAGTGTTCTCTACAGCCTCTCATAATCAATTCTGCCAATTGATGTGCTTTAGATAAGAACCTACTTTTCTAGGGCATTATTATATATTTAATTTAGCTGGCACAAGCAAGACGTAAATATATAATAACCAATCCTTTGCCTTTATAGAATATGATACAAAATATTCCCTATTCAACCAACACATGATTGGTTCTAGGGCTATAACTAACAATGGATACCGTAGCGATTGGCATTAGGCCAAGTGGGAGTTTGTTAGTAATATGTGAGAGATGTCCTAAGGCAATCGCCTTATGTTAGAACCATTTATATGATAAATGAAGATTCACTATTTGAGTATACATGTTCTCATGTATTTGATTAGATCTTAAACTCATTTAATGAATGCCCACGATACGATTCACAGCATGAGAGAATTTGTGATTAGATTACAACTAGTGAGTATCTCTACATGTTTAATTGTGATGTATCAAAATTATCCCTAGTCGATGAATTGATGGATTCGGACACCATCAAATATATCGAGACTAGCATGAGGTATACTCCTTGGTGTATTCAAGCAGTTGATTCTCACTGGCTGGAGACATTGTGATGTCCGGAGTTAATCGTGGATGCTAGTTATGGTAACTAGTTCATTGGAGTGACTAGCCATAAGAATTCATATGGTTATCTACATATATAGATATGTCAATGAAGTTCTTACGGAAGCTTAAGTGTGATGTTTCTTTGACTTCCGGTTTTCAAGTCATCTTGGTCATGAAGACTTAAGCTTTGACATCTTAAGCAAGCATCTCCAAGGAGATGTGGACCCGAGATGATTGGGTATAAGTCGAAGTTATCGAAGGTGTTTGAATAGCCTATAAAGGATTCACCACTCCTTGCGAGGAGATGTATACCCATGGCCTCTCGTCGGATTGTTACTAAAGTTTTTGGCCAAAGGATTACATGTTTAGTGAAAGGTACTCTTGGATACATGTGAAGTAACTAGAATCCGTAGGACGAGGAAATGATAATTGGGCTAGGTGTTACATAGTCAACCTAGTGGAGACTGACACTATAGACCATGTCCTGAACTAAGTGGGTATAAGATGAGTGAAGGGAATGAGACACGATTCATTGTAGCTGCTGAAGGGTTTCAGAAATAGTTCTAGATCAACCGTTGATCTTTTCGGTTAATTGGGGATCATGATGTACTACTAGGTGTCACTAATGATCGTTCTATAATTAATGGTTAATTATAGATGACTAACATAAATCGAGAACCTATTTGGTCACACACACAACGAGCGTAATCTGAAGGATTTAAAACGAGCTTGAGAACGAGATTCTTAGACCGAGAGAAACTAGGTTTGGTTGGACCAAACAAGGTGCGAACATGAAATCATTTCAGGCGCAATGGAAGCGTGGATGGGCCGTGTCTTATGAATACATGATGGATGAACCAAATTGGTTTGGTTCTAACCCAATGGTAAAGAATAAACCAAAGGGGTTTGGTTTGTTTTAAACGAATGAACCAAAGTTGGTTCGGTTCGTTTTAACTTAAAATACACTAAATCGGTTTGGTTTATTTTTACTTAAATTAATGGAGCGGGTTAACGGGTTTTGGTTATGAACCAATAACCATTAGGAGAATTTGTTCTCTATAAAATATGGCTCAAGGGTTTAATGAGAGCTCTAATCCAAGTTGCCGCCCCCTCCCTTTTCTCCTCTTGTGGTCGGCACCCATACCCTAGCGGCCGCCCACCCTTGTGCCGCCGTCCAAGATCCTTGACAGCATCCAAGCTTCAGCCGACGATCCTTCGGTGACCCTCCGGTGATCTTCCTTGGCTCCGGCGACAAGGTGAGCATCTAGCTTCCTTATTTGGCCGACGCTAATCCTCCACCAAAGCTGTCCAGTTTTCTGGACAGCTTGTTTATTTCGTGTCGGAGCATCGTTTGGACGACGTTTGGAGCTCCGACAGTGGCTACTTTGCCGGGGATTCGATCTCTGGTATTCCTCATAGGTGGAGGACGAAGGATTCGTCAAACGGTTGACGAATACCTCTCCGGAGAAGCGAGTTTTTGAGGACTCGTTTTGAATCCGAATTTTGATTCGGATTGTGATCTTCTCTCAATCACATGGTCTTTGACACGAGGCTAGTGACTCGTACGAAGACGAGGCTCGTGACTTTGTGAAGTCATTCCGAAGATACTAGGCGTGGATATGGATAGAGGCGATTCTAGCGAGGATCGCTCTGGTTGATGCCTTTCCCGCTACACGTGATACGTAAGGTATACGTAGAATAAATTTCTTTTTATTGAAAAAATTTGAAACTACGATTATGTCTACACATGTTGTACTATGCATGTGTGTGGTGTGTGTGTTGTAATAAATTAGATTTATAATTTTTATTTCTTCCGTTGTCCACATGTTTACGAAACATGTTCGAACACACACTCGCCGCGGTGCCGAAAACCCAACACACGTTACTATGCCCTCTCCATCACCAAGCTTCCGGACCTCCGGCCAGCTTGTACTCTTCCCAATGGAGAATGAGCACGTTACTATGCCCTCTCCATCACCAAGCTTCCGGACCTCCAGCCAGCTTGTACTCTTCTACTACCAAGGTTCCCCTTTGGATTTCCATCCATACCAAGGCTTACCCTTTGATTTTTCATCCATACCAAGGCTTACCCTTGGATTTCTCCCAAGGTCTAATGTCACTCTAAACATCTAACTTAGTGACCTTAGGTTTGTATTAGTCAAGGTAATGTCTTGACTACACTCTAGCTCAAACTAGATTTCTATTTCCTTGACTTAAACCTTGTTGTTAAACATTGAAACATTAGATGAGCTTGATTGCACTAACATTGCCTCGGTTAACTCTAGGGGTAACTCCCCTTGTAACCTTCTTAGTGACCTCCCTACGTTTCCTTGAAACCCTAGCTACTAGGCAAACACCTTGGTTACCCTTAGGGATGACTTCCCTAGTAACGCTGGTTTTTCTAGACCTTGTTTGAGTTCCATAATCAAATGGAACACTATGATAGGTCTCCTTGGGCATAGGTTTGTGACCTAAATCTTTCTTGCCCTTAGTTGACCCTTGTCTCCTAGGCCCTTGACTTTTACCATTTGACCCCTTAACTTGATTTTGTATACTCCTAAGGGTCTTTTCCATTTTCTCAAACCTTGACCTGAAGACTTGATTTTCCTTTTCTAATATCTCAATTTTTGATTTTTCATTAGCTCTTGAGATATTTTTATTTTTTGGCATATGTCTAATCCATTTATGGTTGATGCCTAGGTGATCCTCTATCTTCCTAATGGTCTCCCTAGGAAGGATAGGTCTAGAATTGGCTGATATAGGTTTGTCCTTAGGTAGAATATTTTTAGGGACATTAGTCCCAAATTTCTCTCCCTAAGGTTGACATTCTTAGCACCTAAGCAATACTCCCTATTTTTAGCATGCTCTTTATGATAAATTACAAGATTGCTAAAATTATTTCTAGCATGCTTTTGCCCATAACTTAAAGAATGAGCATTATTAAATTTTACCTTAGGGTTTACCTTAGAGGCTCCCCCTACTTGTGATGCTCCATCTTTGACCTTCTTGCTCCCCTTTAGACATTGACTCTGGTAGTGTCCCGATTGTCAACATTTGAAGCACACCACGTGCTCCTTGTTTTTTTTAGTGGGGGCACTGACATCCTTAGCTTTCTCTTGACTTCTAGGTGTCGATGGAGTCTTCTTAACTCTTTTTGGCCACTTACTCTTGTAGTGTCCTTGCTCCCTACACCTAAAGAATATAATATGAATTTTATTCTTAATCAAAATGCTTGAGTTACCTAGGTCAATGGTGGTGGAAAGGGCCTCTTGAACTTGTTCATCACTTCTCCTGAAAGTAGATGGCTCTCCTTGCTCTTGCCCTTGTTCCGGAGTAGACGATCTCTCCTCCCCCTCAAACCTTGAAGTGGAGGCATCTTCCATCTCTTCTTCCTCCTCTTCCACCGATCCGAATGTTAACTCCTCCTGAACTTCCAAATCCTCACTTTCTTGTGAGGATGATGTGCTTGCTTCCTCGGTCTCCTCCGATTGAGCCGATGAGCACTCTTTAGCTTCTTGTGATTGTTCTTCACTTGAAGCCGGTGATGGTCCTTCTTCTTGGACCGGTTGTGGGTTCTCATGGTATCTTGCCACTTGGCTCCATAGCTCCTTGGCATCCATGTCATCACCTAAGCTAGACAAAATATCGTTAGGAATCAACTCAACCAAGAATTTTATTACCTTCTTGTTTATCTCGAATTCTTGGATTTGTTCCTCAGTCCACTTCTTCATTTTGAGGAACCCTCCCTTTGGCCCTCTTGGATACTTGAATCCATCAATCAATGTAGACCATTCTTTGAAGTCCCTCATCATAATAAAGTCTTCAATCCTCCCCTTCCATGAATTGAAGCCTTCTCATCCATAAAGCACATATGGAACCGGAATGTTGATATCCCATCCAAGTCGTTCTTCGAAATCTATCTTCCTTCTAGCATCTTTTGCTCTTGGGTGTTAGTTCGTAGAAGAGCCCTGGGCACTAATACCAATTGTAAGGACCTTCGTGACCACTAGAGGGGGGAGGGGGTGAATAGCGTCGTCGCTTGTCGATGGAATTGATTCGCGTTTGATCATCTACATTCTTGTTAGCACAGCGAAATAGTAATGACAAATAAAAATAACAAGAAACAAAATCAGAATGCAAGATATAACATGGTTCGGAATTGAATGGTTCCTACTGCATGGATTGAGCTCTACGAGCTCGAGTGATGACAACACCACTAATAGAACTCCTTCTCGACAACACGTCAGAGGTGGAGAAAACTCGTACAAGTGTCTACAACAATAAATGAAAGAAATACAAGCAAATAGAAAGGAAATGTAAAGAACACTTTACAAATAAGGGTTTGAGCGCTTTGCTTGTTGGTTGCTTGGATGAGCTTGAAGGACTCTGAAATGCACTTGCAGTTTGCCTTCAAATCGTCTTAACAAAGCTCCCAAAAGACCATATGCTGAATCTCCCATGAACAACTCCTTTTAACCTGCATTAGGCTAGATTTTTGCAGGCAGTCGATTGATCAGGACCATCAGTCGACTGATGACACTATTTCTGTGAGACAACGACTCGATCCATGTTGAAAAAATTCCAATGGGACTCTCATCAGTCGACTGCCAACATTGGCAGTCGACTGCAAGCGCCCGTAGCCGACTGCTAGTCGACTACGGAGAATTTTGTACTCGTGGCCAAACAAGCAGTGGACTGCCATCCATGGTAGTCGACAGATCCAATGATTGATGCGCACGGATGCAACCTCGAATCTCGCGACGAATACTGCCGAGGACTCAAAGTGCATGCTCATGCTAAATGCCCGCAAGTGCACGAATGTCGTCAAGTAATAAAGATTATCGATCCCACAAGGACTAGGATTCGAATACAAATATACTTAGTGGTTGTAATTATTTGGACGTGATCTCTAAGAGGTTACGGTGGGTGAGGGTTGTCGGTGGACTCTACTCTGTACGGTGTCACACGGAGGAGGAAAGGAGTGTGCTGGGGTCTTTAAAGGTGATTCTAGGACTTCGATTTCGCTTGCGTATCACAGAACAATGTTGTCAATTGGCATTGTCTAGATGTCTACCTGCGATTTTGTGGAAGGGACATCATACACTCTCCCACAGAGTCGCCGCATTCACCGGGACCTATCTCCGCCCACAAGGACGAGATAGAGGGTACGAGGATGCCAAATCAATCCCTACAGTGGACCATTTCCGAATCCACCACACCCTTTTCCCTGTAGTTGCAGGAGATCAGGTTTACCCCTAGGTTCCTTAATCAAATCTCTTAAATTTTAGATTGTGAGGGTTTTCACCACCTCGTATCGCCTAAGCACAGCGGAAAGAAAGTCAAACACACGTAGATGTAATAAAGAGTAACTACCAATTGTCAAATCAAACTTATGGCCAGAATTTAATATGAACCAACATTGTTTATGTACACAAGCTACTCTCTAATCCTAGAATCGAAAGTACTACTCCATAAATATGAAGGAAGAATCACAAAACATGTTTAAGTTTGAATACAATAGAAATAAAGCACAGAAATAGAGATATACGATGTTTCGTGATCTTCTCTTCGGTGTTGTATTGCAAGTTGTGGACCTCCAGCGGCGTTCCTCCTCCCTGTTGTGAGTTACTGAAGCTTTTTAGGGCTTCGGCGTGTTGTCCTAGCCGTCATGCCTCCCCCCTAGAGTTTGGGCAGAGCCATCCTTATATAGACATCGCCTCGGACGGCTGCAAAATCTGAAAAAATCCCTTGTCGCGCAAATCGGTCGGGCCGCCACACGGCCGTGTGTTTCCACACGGCCAGGCTGTGTGCGGCCCTAGGGTGCTGATCTTCACCCATTGGACACGGCCATGTGAATCCACACGCCCTGGCCATGTCCCACTTTGCGTCTAGGTGTGAAAGTCCTTTTGCTCCGAAAATGCATCTTTTTCACCAGAAAAGCTGACCTGCACACAAAAGTACAATGAGCAGACCTTCGTACCAGAAAATAGGTAATGCGTGCAAGAATAGTGTAACATATGCATGAAACTAACACAAAATGTAACAAGATGTGAGCGAAAACTACACCTTAAACCCTATATGTTTTTGTCACATCACTTCCCCCAACTTAAATCTTTGCTTGTCCTCAAGCAAACCTCAGTACCATAAAATTTTAAAAAGATATTATTCCATAATTAGCATGCAAACTAAATTTATCAAGTGGTATTTACAATAAAAGCAAAACAGATATGTTCTAAAAATTCACTAAGTTAGCTCCTCGTGCTCGTGCTTGGCGAGCCATTCTTAGGGGATGCCCATTCCATGGTGAGTTAAGTCGTCACCCCATAGCTTTCCTAAGGTTTCCGGCTCTTAGGCACTTACCTACTCAAAGCGAGGGTCGTTCCCTATATCTAGCATAAAGTCTCAAAGGTGTGCTCGGTATTGAGAGAAATTGGTAGGTGTTTCCCAGTAACCTAACTCGGTCTCAATGGGGCACCTAGCCATTTCCACCCACGACAACTATTTTTTATCCCTCATAATCCTTTTTTTCTTCTCTTTTTTTTTCTTTGTTTTCTTTTTCATTTCTTTTTTCTCTCTCTCTCTTTTATTTCTCTTTTCTTTTCTCTCTTTTATTTTTCTTCTCACTGGGATTTTGATTTTTTTGAATGGGCTTACACATTCCGAGCATCTACAGTAACTAAAATGCTAAACCTAGAGTCACCTATGGATTCCAAAGTACTAGACAACTTAAGTGAATCATAACTTGGTATGTACTAGATTCTCTCTTTTAGGATGTTCGACATATGTAAGTGCAAAAACAAAGCTAACCAGTGTAAGTCTAGAATATTCAATAGAGCGATTAAAATAAAATACCACAAGAAAAATGCTGTTAAGCTACCTATGGGAACAACTCAAGCAAGCAATTTTCAAAAATACTACTGAGGTAGCTTTACAGACACCAAAAATTAAGTACTGAAAGAAACTAAACAACTCATGCATGAATGAAAAAATAAATGAAAATACTAGAAAAGAAACTACTACTAGAAACAAAACAAAATAAATCATTGGGTCTCCCCCCCTCCCAGACTTAAATAAAAATATACCTCTAATAGGGTCTATGCAGTGGAAAGTCAGGGAGCCTAGGTATCTCTGGATCCTTTGAGAACCTGCCGCTGAGCCACTGATGCCATATATACATGTGGTCAATCATGGAGCTACTGGAAGCAGCGGATGCTCAGTGCTCCTCCTCCCTAGCCCACTGTGCCTGCTGGGCATGCATATGCTGCAACATCTCCCTGCGGTAGGCTGCCTCATCCTTGCGACGAACAACCTCCTCCTGGAAGTATATGCGGGCCTCATCGTAAAACTCCTCAGCCCGTTGGAAATGCTCTCGGAATTCCTGGAACTCTGCCTGCTGGTAGGCGCTCTGCTCCTCCCATCGCTGCCTCTGTGTCTGCTGCTCAGTGTAAATGTCGTCCAGGCGCAATCAAAACTCCGAGAAATCATAGGCCGATGTACCTGCATCCAACTCAAAGGTAGAAAAAGGTTGTGGTGCATGTGTAGGTTCATGACGGCGTGGACTAGGTGGGCTCCTATGCATGTGTGGACTGGAGGGAGAGTGATACAAAGTTGGAGAGATGGGCGATGATTTGGATGGTCCCTCATGTGGAGGGGACTCCACTATCAGGTCCAAGAGCTAGTTGGTGCGTATAGTAATGGTGGTACGATCCGGGTCAGGGAGCCTAAGGGCCGTTAGATTTTTCCTTACAAAGCATAAGGAGTCTCCTTCTCTCACAATCATTTTCATGGACATGCATACTCCTAAGTCGATCCTAGGGCTCCCCTCTATATTTTTCAATGTTGTGAAATCGTACCCCATCCTATAGCAAATGTGGGTAAGTCTTCCTCCCACATTGATCTCTCCTCGTGCTTCTTTGCCCATCTTCACTAAGTGTCTGATGAAGACGGACCTTACATTGATGCTACTATTTTCTTGTAGCATATCCCATAGGTAAAGCAGCGCAGTAGCTCTAACTACACCGTCACTCTCCCCACGACCAAATATAGTACTGGCCATGATGCAGTGTCGGTATCGAAAGATGGGGTTTTGGAGGCACGACGCTTTGACCCTAGATGGGTTATAAGCGTGCTCCCCTGTAAACTCAATCCAAATCATACCAGAGTTGTACCCATTAGGGGTCCTTCTCTCTCCCCCACTTGGCAATCCAAAGCATAAGTTCCATTGGAGAAGGGTCCACTCATGCTCAATGTTAAAAAGCCTAAAAGTTATCCTACCCTCCTCGCTCTCTCTACCTGTTAAAACTTCCACCTCTAAAGAACTTAAAAATTCCAAAACTATCTTAGGGTAGATTAGGTGCTTTATTCCCATAATCTCTTCCCACCCCATTTTTGCAAATAGGGCTTGCATATCTCCCAAGAACCTTAAAGATTCTAGCAAATCCTCATCTAAGTACCTAGTAGTAGTAAGTTTACAAGAAGAGAGCATATTGTACCTATGTATTTGTTCATTATTGCAAAAAAGTAGAGTGGGTAGGGCGTTACCCTCCTCCAGAGCTTGAGGGGTGTCGACTCTCCTTGTTCGTCGCTCTGAGGCACCGGATCGGGATGCTACGGTCTTGGTCCTCCTCATCCTTGCTCCATTTGGCTTCTTTAAAGGTTAAGAATGCTTTTAGAGGATGGGGAAAATGAAATCACACAGCTAGGGCAAGAACTTTTGAAGAACACGGTGCAAATGGGGTGAAAATACACAGCTCGCCCCTTTTAACCTCGTGTGCCACGACTGTGTGAAAACACATGGCCAGGCCATGTGCGCCTGTGGTTAATCGGGCATGGCCGTGTGAAAACACATGACCAGGCTATGTGTCCCCATTTTTTGCCCATTTATGCACCATGGCCCAAATTTCCTCATACACTTCACCGTGTAGGCTAATATGGGTCTCATTTTTTCCTAGCAAAGTTCTTTTCTACTCCTAACTCTAAATGTGATGAAAATCAAAACTAAAATCAAACAAATGTATGCAATGCAATCGAAAAGGGAAATCTAAAACTAAACTTGGGTTGCCTCCCAAGAAGAGCTTTGTTTAAGGTCGTTTAGCTCGACCTCACTCTGCTATCAACTCGGCTCTGGTGGTTTAGTGAACCTCCGTTCATCCATCTCGGGATCTTTGTCTGGAGGTTCCGGCTTCATTCTGCTATATGTGAAGCTGTCAAGGTAGGGAGCTCTGTGCTTCGAAAGACTAAAAAGGATGATCTCCCCTTCTACCTCCAGGGAGATCTGATGTGCCTTCACATCTATGCACGCCCTTGCGATAGCTAGAAAAGGCCTTCCTAGAATGATAGGATTATGGGGATTTGGTCCTGTGTCCAGTATGATTAAGTCCGTGGGTATCAAGAAATCTTTAATCATCACAGGCACGTGTGGTAGCAGTCCAACGGGCTCCTTGACTGAATCATCCCCCATACGGATATCGAGATTCACTGGTTGGAGCCCGCTCAGTCCCATCTTCAGATAATATGCGTAGGGCATCACATTGACTGATGACCCCAAGTTGCATAGTGCTTCGTCTAAGCTCTCCCCATAAATTGAACAGGAAATAACAAATTCACCAGGGTCCTCAACTATATTGGAATCTTCTTTTCATACTCAGCTTGGTCAGGGAGGGTGGAAATCATGGTTGCACACCCCATGGCGAATTGGCTACTTTACCCTACTCCTTCCTCTTTTCCTTGACTCACCGGAGAGCTCTTCACAGGTTGTGACACGGATTGGGCTATTTGGGCCACTTGCGTCTCCAACATCCGGGTATGACTTGCAAGGCCATCAACGGTGGCCTTCAAGTCTCTGAGTGATTCTTCAGACTTTTGATGTTGGTGACGAAATTTCTCATTAGCCTTAGTTTGGGTAGCGATGAAGTCCTCCATCATCAGTTCCAGTCTGGACTTCTGTGGTCACTGCCCATTGTCCTGTTGCTGCTGCCCATACCCTTCGGATGGTTGGGAGTTTCTTTAGTTATTTTTGTAGGAGAAATTTGGGTGATTTCTCCATTCAAAATTGTAGGTATTAGAGTATGGGTTGTGGGGACTTTTGTCATAGTCCCCAATCGCATCATAGTGCTCAATCTTCTCGTCTGAGGTCCCCGACCCTCCATAGTGGTCCTCTCTATATGCTATCGCTCCCTCTCCAAAATCAATGGTCGCGCATGCAGATGAAGGATTCAAAGATTCAAACCATCTGCTGAGCGTGTCCATCCTTGCTGAAAGGTGATCCATGGAGTTGTCAATGTATCATTATGTCGCAGGCGTGGGTTGGCCACGTTCGGAAGCCCATTGATGGTGGTTTTGTACCACCTCTTAGATAAGCTCCACTATGTCTTCTATGGTCTTGTTCATTAGTGCTCCTACTATGGCAGAATCTAGGGACATCTTCATGGCGTAAGCGATCCCATTATAGAAAATGTGGATCACCAGCCACCTCTCCATTACGTGGTGGGGGCATTGGTAGAGTAGTCCTTTATAGCTATCCCAAGCTTCAAACAAGGACTCCCTCTCCTTCTAGTGAAAACTGGTGATAAGGTGGCACATGTGAGCAGTCTTACTTGGTGGGAAGTATTTATTCAGAAACTGCTGCTCACATTGCTCCCATTTGGTGATACTGCCAGAGGGTAGGGAGTGAAGTCATGCCTTAGCCTTATCCCACAGTGAAAACGGGAATAGGCTCAAGCGGATCACGTCAAAAGGTACTCCGTTTAGTTTCATTGTTGAGCAGATTTCAAGAAATGCCTCTAGGTGATGGTTCGGGTCTTCAGTTGCAGCTCCCACGAATGTGCTCTACTGGACCATATGTATAAGTGGCGGCTTCAGCTCAAAGTTATTTGCTGAAATAGACGGTCCAGCTATGCTCGGCCTGAATCCTCTAACGCTAGGAGCTACATAGTTCCGCAGAGGTCGGCTTCCTATGTTCACCTCGGATGCAGCTTGATCTTCCATCTATCGCTATTCTGGTCTCCGACGGTGAAAAGTTCGCTCAATTTCTAAGTCGATCGAAATTAGACCTTCCGACCCTAATCGTCTAAGCATACGACGAGTCAAACCACAATGTTAAGAGTGCTACTCTAATCCTAATATCATAAAATAAACAATCTAGCAAATAAAAATCTAAGATGCAATAAGTAAATAGGTAAGTACTGCTAAAAATGAAAACTAAATCTAAACATGAAAAATATAGAACTAAAACAAATAAGATAAACTAGAAAGAAAATAAAGCAAGCAAATAATCTAATCCTAAGTCCGATCCAATTTACCACTGTTCGATTTGATATCAAATCGATCAGTCCCCAGGAACGATGCCAAAAACTCGATGCGCATGGACGCGACCTCAAATTTCGTGATGGATACCATCGAGGACTCAAAGCACACGCTCGCGCTCAACGGGCAAAAATGCACGGATGTTGTCAAGTAATAAAGATTATCGATCCCACAGGGACTGAGATTCGAATACAAATATACTTAGTGGTTGTAATTGTTCGGACGTGATCTCTAAGAGGTTACGGTGGGTGAGGGTTGTCGGTGGACTCTACTCTGTACGGTGTCACATGGAGGAGGAAAGGAGTGTGCCGGGTGTTAGTAATATATGAGAGATGTACTAAGGCAATCGCCTTATGTTTGAACTATTTATATGATAAATAAAAATTCACTATTTGAGTATACATGTTTTCATGTATTTGATTAGATCTTAAACTCATTTACTGAATGTCCACGATACGATTCACAGCATGAGAGAATTTGTGATTGGATCACAACTAGAGAGTATCTCTACATATGTAATTGTGATGTATCGGAATTATCCCTAGTCGATGAATTAATGGATTTGGACACCATTGATTCTGTCGAGACTAGCACGAGGTATACTCCTTGGTGTATCCAAGCAGCTGATTCTCACTAGCTGGAGACATTGTGATGTCCGGAGTTAATCGTGGATGCTAGTTATGGTAACTAGTTCATTGGAGTGACCAGCCGTAAGACTTCATATGGTTCTCTGCATATATAGATACGTCAATGAAGTTCTTACTGTAGCTTAAGTGCGATGTTCCTTTGAATTGCGGTATTCAAGTCATCTTGATCGTAGAGACTTATTCTTTGACATCTTAAGCAAGCATCTCTGAGGAGATGTGGACCCGGGATGATTGGGTATAAGTCGAAGTGATCGAAGGTGTTTGAATAGCCTATAAAAAATTCACCACTCATTGCGAGGAGATGTATACCCATGGCCTCTCGTCGGATTGTTACTAAAGTCTTTGGCCAAAGCATTACATGTTTAGAGTAAGGTACTCTTCGATACATGTGCAGTAACTAGAATCCGTAGGACGAGGAAATGATACTTGGGCTAGGTGTGACATAGTCAGCCTAGTGGAGACTGACACTATAGACCATACCCTGAACCAAGTGGGTATAAGATGAGTGAAGGGAATGAGGCACGCTGCTGAAGAGTTTTAGAAATAGTTCTTGATCAACCGTTGATCTTTTCGGTTAATTGGGGATCATGATGTACTACTAGGTGCCACTCATGATCGTTCTATAATTAATGGTTAATTATAGACGGCCAACATAAACCGAGAACCTATTTGGTCACATGCACAACGAGCGTAATCCGAAGAATTTAAAATGAGCTTGAGAATGAGATTCTCAGACCGAGAGAAACTGGGTTTGGTTGGACCAAACATGGAGCGAGCATGAAATTGTTTCAGTCGCAATGGAAGCGTGGATGGGCTGTGTCTTATGAAGACATGATGGACGAACCAAATTGGTTTGGTTCTAATCCAATGGAGGAGAATAAACCAAAGGGTTTGGTTTGTTTTAAACGAATGAACCAAAGTTGGTTCGGTTCGTTTTAACTTAAAATAAACCATCATGGTTTGGTTTATTTTATCTTATATTAATGGAGCGGGTTAACGGTCCTTATGGTTATGATCTGATAACCATTAAGAGAATTAGTTCTCTATAAAAGAGGGCTTAAGGGTTTGTTAAGCCCTTATCCAAATCCCTTGACCTAAAAGCTGCCGCCCCTCCTCTCCTTGGTGAATTCGGCGCCAACACCTCCCCTTGCCGCCGCCCACCACCAAGCTCCCTTGCCGACATCCAGAAATAGCTGTCCTTCCCTCTTGCCGGCATCGAGCTGCTGCCGGAGGAGCTCCGGTGATCTCCCTTGGGTTCGGTAATAAGGTGAGCTCCCACCTTTCCTTTGGCCGGCCCCTACTCCTCCACCAAAGCTGTCCAGTTTTCTGGACAGCTTGTTTCCTTCTTGTCGGAGCATCGTTTGGGCGACATTTGGAGCTCCGACAGCGCCTTACTTACCGGGGATTCGATATCCGGTAATCCTCATAGGTGGAGGACGAAGTATTCGTCAAACGGTTGACGAATACCTCTCCGGAGAAGCGAATTTTTGAGGACTCATTTTTGGATCCGAATTTTGATTCAGATCGTGATCTTCTCTCGATCACATCGTCTTCAATACGAGGCTAGTAACCCATACGAAGATGAGGCTCGTGACTTGGTGAAGTCATCCCGAAGATACTCGGTGTGGATACGGATAGAGACAATTCTAGCGAGGATCGTTCCGGTTGATGCCTTTCCTGCTACACGTGATACGTAAGGTATACGTAGTTAAATTTCCTTTTATTGGAAAATTTAAATTTATGGTTATGTCTACACATGTTGTACTATTCATGCGTGTGATGTGTGTTGGTGCAATCAGACACAAAGGATGTTTTTGGTGATTGACAAGGGTTTAAGTCAAGGTGATAATTATGTGTTATCTCATACGGTTGTTTGATATGTATTTTCAGGAAATATCTTGTAGGTCGAGGACGGGATGCAAGATTGATGAAGACCCGGACGTGGAGTCCTGGCAAGTGAAGACCCAGACGTGGAGTCTTGGTAAGTGAAGACCCGGACGTGGAGTCCTGGCAAGTGAAGACCCGGACGAGGAGTCTTGGCAGTGAAGTCCCAGAGGCGTGGCCTCTTGGCAGTGAAGACCTGGACAGAGAGTCTTGGCACGAAGTCCCGGAGATGATTCCTGGCATGGAAGACCTATGAACAGTAATTCATAGGCATCAGGTAAAGGTGGTAGTCGAGGTGACGCCTCGACTGGAACCTACTGCTCTTGTCGAGCAGCAGGTTGACTCATACCAGTCGAGGCGACGCCTTGACTGATGCTTGGTTCAACTAAGAAGACGCAAGAAGGTGTCGACTGAGAGCTCGACTGTTGCTCTGTTTAGTTGGAACCAAAGCCTGCCAGTCGAAGCGGCGACTCGACTAGAGCTTTAATCCAACTAAGCAAGGGATCGGTGGGGAGCTCATTGTGCTCTGTTGATTGGATCCAAAGCACCGCGATCAAGGCGTCAGATTATCGCCTCGACTGGACCTATGTTTTCAATGAAAATAAAACTAATTATGGTCCAAATCTTACCGTTGAAGCCATTAATAAATGCCAATTAATGCTCCAGTCGAGGCACCAGCCGAGGCGACTCGACTGGGCGGGCAGAAAAGCCCTAATCAGGCTCGAGCTATCAAGTATTCTGGGATTATATATTTCAAAGTTAAAAAATAGAACTTACGACATTTTTCTAAAGAAAGACACGAGGGAAAAAGCTTCTTCATTCTTAAAAGCCTTGATCATTCAACTGGAGTGTCAACGATTCACCAAGCAAGAAGCATTTTCATTCACTCTGAAATTTGTACTCGTTTTACTGCTTCTTCATTGTCTACTATAAGCTTTCTTGTAACATTTCTGATAAACTGTGCAAAAGGGTTTCTCCACCTTCGGTGTATCACTGAGAAGGAGAAGTTTATAGTGGTGGTGTGCATCACTAGAGCCGACGAGGGCTCAACCGCGGAGTAGGGACTTGTGTTCCGAACCATGTAAAATTATTGTGTTTGCGTTTGTCATTCTTTCTGTATTCATTTTCTTGTTTCCGCTGCATACTAATCATTGTAGAAGGGTACAACGAATCGAAAAGACGAGCGTAGCGATTCATTCCCCCCCTTTCTAGCGACGCCAACGATCCTACAATTGGTATCAGAGCAAGGTGCTCTTCTTCGGATTCATAATCGCAAGAGCAAGTTCAATTGGCGATGCAAGAAGGTTACAACACAAACAGTCCTCCATTCTTTGACGGAACGAACTTCCAGTATTGGCGATGCCGGATGGAGTACTATCTCATGACTGAGATAGATATGTGGTTTTCGGTAACCGAAGGCTTCACGACACCGATTGACGCAGAAGGCAAAGTACTTGAGTCTGGAAGGTGGACTGTAGAACAAAAACGCAAGGCGCAAGCAAATGCTAAGTCCACCGTGACTCATCAATGTGGTCTAGCGAAGGATCAACTCAACAAAGTGGGTCCGTTCATTGTATAAGATCTCTGGAATAAACTGATAGAACTGAACGAAGGGACAAGAGACTCGAGGATAGCAAAGCGAGATCTCTACATGAACCAGCTACAAAATATTGCTATGAAAGATGGCGAGACTGTTGGTGAGTTGCATGGAAGGTTCAAGGAAGTATTGAATGGGCTACATTCAGTCGGAGAAAATTTGGAGAACAGAGACATTATCAGGCACGTCCTAAAGTCTTTTCCCCTAAATGCTTTGTGGTCATCTATGGTAGATGCCGACAAAGTATCAAGGGATCTGTCTACTATAAAGTTGGATGAATTATTTTGTGAAATGGAATTACATGAGCAAGCTAACAAGGGTCCAAAAGAGAAAGGTATTGCTTTTGTTGCAGGTGAGCAATACAAGGAGAACAAGAAAAAGGAGAAGAAGAAGGAGTCATCTTCATCCTCATCTGAGACAAATAGTGACAGTGACGATGAGTCCTCATCCAACGAGGTAGCCAATTTCGTGAGGAGGATGATGAGGAGAAGCAGAAAGTACAATAAGAAGGATGAAAAGAAAATCTTCGCAGACAAGAGGAAAGGTAAGTCATCACATAAATTTAGAGGTAAATCTGATGTGGTTTGTTTTGAGTGTAACAGGAAAGGGCACATCAAGAGTGAATGTCCTGATCTCAACAAGAAAGAGGACAAGTCCAGGAAGAAGAAGGCGTTGAGGGCAACATGGGATGACTCTTCTTCCAGTTCCTCAGAAGATCAAGACATGGCAAAAGGTGCCAAGCATACGGCACTAATGGCGTTTGATCACACAGATTCAGATGAGTCTTCACGGAAGGACACATCATCATCATCTGATGATGATGAGGTAACATCTCCTGAACTAGATAAATTGTATGAAACAGTAGCATGCTTAACTAATGCCTTGAGTAGATCAAAAAATAAACTTAAGATGTTAAAATCAGAATTAGAGGAGCTTAAAACTCAGGATTCTGTTCCTATAGAAATTAGGATTGATACTTATGAAATCGAAAAACTTAGGGAAGAAAACAATTTCTTGAGAGCACAAGTTGATGATCTCAAGTGCACACTTGAGAGATTCACAACAAGCTCTCAAACTCTTAACATGATTTTAGATGCCCAAAGGGAAGTTTACAACAGAGCAGGAATAAGCTACAAACCAACAAAAAGGGAATTCAGTTTCATGTCATTAGTCAATAGAACTCATGTTGGTAAAGCAAACACAACTAAGGCTTGGATTCCTAAACAATATGTCGTAAATGCTAATGGACCCAAAATCTGGGTTCCAAAAGATCTTGTTTTTCATGTTTGATTATGTATCGATCGAGGGGGAGTATCCAATGATGTGGGTTGTAGATAGCGGATGCTCCAAGCACATGACCGAGGACTCCAC
Source organism: Wurfbainia villosa (assembly GCA_025175895.1). NCBI lineage: Eukaryota > Viridiplantae > Streptophyta > Magnoliopsida > Zingiberales > Zingiberaceae > Wurfbainia > Wurfbainia villosa. Next base: position 51,130,226 of record CM045998.1, on the reverse strand, counting down.
AAAGTTTGCTACATTTAAAAACAGGAGTAAAGGTACTGTTTCTTTTGGTAATAGTGGCAAACTAAAAGTCATAGGATTAGGAGACAGTAATATCTGAACAATTTAGGATTAAGAATGTTCTGCTAGTTAGAGGAATGGTTTTTAATTTGTTAAGTGTCAGTCAATTATGTGATGAAGGATATAGAGTAGAATTTTATTCAACTAAATGCTTAATTAAACATAATGAAACTGATACTATCATGCTAGTAGGGACGAGGAAGGAAAATATCTATCAAGTTCAATTTAGTAGTGCTACTAACCTGCGTGTGAAGTATTTTTTGTCCAAAGAAGATGAATCATGGCTATGGCATCGGAGACTAGCACACGTCAACATGAAAAATATCAAGAGGTTGGCCAAGGAAGAGCTTGTGCGGGGTCTACCATTGCTCAAGTACGAAAAGGACAAGCTATGTGATGCATGTCAAAAAGGTAAACAAATAAGAGCATCACATAAAAGCAAGAACACTGTAAGTACTTTAAATGCTTTAGATTTATTGCATTTAGATTTGTTTGATAGTAGCTCCACAAAAACCTTGAATGGAAGTAGATATTGCTTGGTAGTAGTAGATGATTATACTATATATACATGGACTTTCTTTCTCAAACATAAGGATCAAACATTAGAAATTTTTATTCCTTTTTGTAGAAGAATTGAAAATGAGAAAAACTCAACAATTAAAACAATTAGGAGTGATCATGGAGGAGAATTTTAAAATATGAGGTTTAAGGAATTCTGTTCAAAAAAAGGCTATAAACATGAGTTTTCCACTCCTAGGACACCACAACAAAATGGTGTGGTAGAGAGGAAGAATAGAGCTTTGCAAGAAGCTGCGAGGAGTATGCTAAATGAGTATACTCTACCTAGTTACTTGTGGGCTGAGGCAATTAACACTGCATGCTATGTTCAAAATAGAGTTTTGATACATAGATTCTTAGGAAAAACACCTCATGAACTATGGTTTGGAAAACCACGAACAGTCAAACATCTTAGGGTTTTTGGTTGCAAGGTTTTCATTTTAAACACTAAGGATCATCTAGGAAAATTTACTGCAAAAGCAGATGAAGGTGTTCTGTTAGGATATTCCCTCACTAGTAAGCCTTATCGAGTTTACAACAAACGAACAAATTTGGTTGAGGAATCGTCAAACGTGGTTTTTGAGGAATGTAAAGACAAAATTGATTCTAAGGATAATAGTGATGCAGTAAAGGTCGAACTCAAAAGATTAAGTTTGAAGGAGGACACAAGTGTGGGGGGAGTCAAATCTGACTCCGAAAATGAAAAATCTAGATCAGAAGGGTCATTGCTTGAGATTGTATCTAATAATGAGGTTCAAGAAACATCTCAAGTACCAAGATCCACCAGAATGGGCACTAGTCATTCCCTAGACCAAGTTGTTGGAGACATCCATCAAGGGGTGAGGACAAGATCATACTTTAGAAATGAAGTGAATCAAGTAGCATTAATCTCTGAAATTGAACCAAAAGTAATTGATGAAGCTTTGCTTGATCCGGACTGGATTATAGCAATGCAGGATGAATTGGGACAATTTGAGAGAAGCCAAGTTTGGGATTTAGTTCCAAGACCTGATCAAGCTACCATAATAGGAACCAAATGAGTATTCAAGAATAAATTGAATGATAAAGGAGAAATAGTGAGAAATAAAGCTAGGTTAGTTGCCAAAGGATACAATCAAATTGAGGGACTTGATTATGGTGAAACTTATGCACCCGTGGCTAGGTTAGAATCCATTCGATTAATGCTAGCATTTGCAGCATATAGAGGATTCAAATTATATCAAATGGATGTGAAGTCAACATTTTTGAATGGGTTTATAAAGGAAGAGGTCTATGTTGAACAACCACAAGGATTTGAAAATTCTGAATTTCCAAATCACGTGTATAAGCTCAAGAAGGCTCTTTATGGGCTGAAACAAGCACCTCGTGCTTGGTACGAACGGTTGTCAATTTATCTAGTTGAGAAGGGTTTTAGAAGAGGTCAAATTGATCCCACACTTTTTCTGAAAAGAAACGGTGAAGACATATTTGTTGCTCAGATTTATGTCGATGACATAATCTGTGGTTCAAACAATAGGGATTATCTCAATGAATTCATAGAACACATGGAGAGTGACTTTTAGATGAGTCTAGTAGGGGAGTTGACATTTTTTCTTGGACTTCAAATCAAACAAACCAAAGAAGGAATTCATGTTTGTCAATCAAAATATACCATGGAATTGCTAAAGAGATTCAACATGGAAAATGTTAAGGAGGTTGCAACTCCAATGGCACAAAACACTCATCTAGATAGTGATGTAGATGGTAAAACTGTTGATCTAAAGCGTTATAGGAGTGCCATAGGTAGTCTTTTATATCTTACAGCAAGTAGACCTGATATAGTATTTGCTGTGGGCATGTGTGCACGATATCAATCGTGTGCTAAAGAGTCTCATTGGGTTAATGTTAAAAGAATTATGAGATATCTTAAAGCAACAATATCAGATGGACTGTGGTATCCCCGAACTGAGTCTTTTGATTTAGTAGGCTATACAGATTCAGATTATGCAGGATGCAAACTAGATAGAAAAAGTACTAGCGAAATTTGTCAATTCCTAGGTTCAGCTTTAGTTGGTTGGTCAAGTCGAAAGCAACATTGTGTTGCTCTCTTCACCACTGAGGCTGAGTACATAGCCATGGGAGAGAGTGTGTCACAATTGTTATGGATGACTCACACATTGGAGGATTATGGATTTTCATATAAGAACGTGCAAGTGTTATGTGATAATATTAGCACGATCAACTTAACAAAAAAACCCAGTCCATCATTCCAGAACAAAACACATTGAAGTGAGACATCACTTCATTAGAGATCATGTAGCAAGAGGAGATATTATACTCAATTATGTTGAGTCTAAGGCGAATCTTGCTGATATTTTCAGAAAACCTCTTCCAGAAAATGAATTTAGTCATTTAAGAAGAGAGTTGGGAATGTGTACAGCTGAGTGAAAACTCTCCGTGATCATAAGGACTAAATCATAAGTTTAAAAGAAATGGGAAAATAATGTTTGGGATACCTTTAGGAAACATCTCACACAAATCATAGGATTAACTATGCTTGTGTATTGCTAGATTGGGGTGAGATGTTAGGAGCAACCAATTTACTCAAATTTCTTGTTATGATGCATAACTTGAGTAATGCGGTTGAAAATTGCATGAATCATTAAGTTGACCAATTATGGGGAAGACCAATACATAATTCATGTGTATTTGGTTTAAAAAAAAATAATTGGACATTCCAACCAAGTAAAATTGGTTGGACATCTTAAATAATGATAAAACTCAAGTGAAACATCCAATATATGTTTGATATTGTCGATAGAGTATATTGTCACTTTTAAAATGTTTTAAATACATAAATACAATGAATTTGGAACTTAAAATATCTAAGACAAAAACGAACCTTCAGAATAACAGTCGAGGCATTTCAATAATCGCCTCGGTAGAGGAAAATGTGAGCAAGCGAAGCGGCGCACTCGATGGCGCCTCGGCCCGATATAACGATCGAGGCGTTCAACTCTTGCCTCGTAACTAAGAAATATATAAGGAAATTCACTTATCGCCGCTTCCAAACTCACTTACTGTTATATAAGAAATAACAGTCGGACTTAGCAGGACCATCATCTTCAGCAGTTTAGTTTTTGTTTTTCTTTTTATCTGTATGAACAGTTTGAATTCAAGAAAATATATATATCAGGATGTTTTGGGTGACGTTTTGGGTGTATGCTTGTATATTTGTTTCTAATATCTCTGTGTATGTAGGTATGTTTTTTTTTAGCTGTCATGAACAGGGATATTACAACAAATATTAAGGAAAATTATGTCAAATTTTTCTTCCAGTGGTTTATATCTTTCTTTAGAAATGCACGACTGACATTTATCTTGCTAAAATATATTGTTAGTGCATTTATTAACCTAAGGGTAATGAATTCAGGGGGAGTGCTTCTATAAGCAACTTTTCTTTTTGGGTGTTTGCCAAAGGGGGAGAAGATGGGCTTTAAGTCTGAAATTAAAACTTTTGAAACTACACATCTATATCTCTTCTTTTTGCATATTAAATTTTGAATACGTTATATTGTGCTATAATTTCATCACCTAAACTTAAACCGTATTGTCAAACATCAAAAAAGGGGGAGATTGTTGGTGCAATCAAACCCAAAGGATGTTTTTGGTGATTGACAAGGGTTTAAGTCAAGGTGATAATTATGTGTTATCTCATACGGTTGTTTGAGATGTATTTTTAGGAAATCTCTTGTAGGTCGTGGACTGGATGCAAGATTGATGAAGACTCAGACGTGGAGTCCTGGCAAATGAAGACCCGGACGTGGAGTCCTTTCAAGTGAAGACCCGGACGTGGAGTCCTGGCAAGTGAAGTCCCGGACGAGGAGTCTTGGCAGTGAAGTCCCAGAGGCATGGCCTCTTGGCAGTGAAGACCCAGATAGGGAGTCTTGGAACGAAGTCCCGGAGATGATTCCTGGCATGGAAGACCTATGAACAGTAATTCATAGGCATCAGGTAAAGGTGGTAGTCGAGGTGACGCCTCATCTGGAACCTACTGCTCTTGTCGAGCAGCAGGTTGACTCATACCAGTCGAGGCAACGCCTCGACTGATGCTTGGTTCAACTAAGCAGATGCAAGGAGGTGTCGACTGAGAGCTTGACTGTTGCTCTGTTCAGTTGGAACCAAAGCCTGCTAGTGGAAGCGGCGACTCGACTAGAGCTTTAATCCAACGGAACAGAAGCAAGGGACTGTCGACTGAGAGCTCGACTGTTTCTCTGTTCAGTTGGAACCAAAGCCTGCCAGTCAAGGCATCGGATCATCGCCTCGACTGGACCTATGTTTTCAACAGAAATAAAACTAATTATGGTCCAAATCTTACCGTTGAAGTCATTAATAAATGCCAATTAATGCTCCAGTCGAGTCACCAGCCGAGGCCACTCGACTGGGCGGGCAGAAAATCCCTAATCAGGCTCGAGCATTCAAGTATTCTGGGCTTATATATTTCAAAGTTAAAAAAGAGAACTTACGACAATTTTCTGAAGAAAGACACGAGGGAAAAAGCTTCTTCATTCTTAAAAGCCTTGATCATTCAACAGGAGTGTCAACGATTAAGCAAGCAAGAAGCATTTTCATTCACTCTGAAATCTGTACTTATTTTACTGCTTCTTCATTGTCTACTGTAAGCTTTCTTGTATCGTTTCTGATAAACTGTGCAAAAGGGTTTCTCCACCTTTGGTGTATCACTGAGAAGGAGAAGTTTATAGTGGTGGTGTGCATCACTAGAGCCGACGAGGGCTCAACCGTGGAGTAGGGACTTGTGTTCCGAACCACATAAAATTGGTGTGTTTGCGTTTGTCATTCTTTCTGTATTCGTTTTCTTGTTTCCGCTGCGTACTAATCATTGTAGAAGGGTACAACGAATCGAAAAGACGAGCGTAGCTATTCATTCCCCCCCCCTTTCTAGCGACACCAACGATCCTACAATGTGTATGTTGTAATAAATTAGATTTATTATTTTATTCCTTCTGTTGTGCACATGTTTGCGAAATATGTTCGAACACACACTCGCCGCGGTGCCGGAAACCCAACACCGGGGTCTTCAAAGGTGATTCTAGGACTTCGGTTTCACTTGCGTATCACAGAACAATGTTCTCAATTGGCGTTGTCTAGACATCTACCTACGGTTTTGTGGAAGGGACATCATACACTCTCCTGCAGAGCCGCCGCATTCACCGAGAGCTATCTCCGCCCATAAGGATGAGATAGAGGGTACGAGGATGCCAAATCAATCACTATGGTGGACCATTTCCGATTCCATCGCACCCTTTTCCCCGCAGTTGCAGGAGATAAGATTTACCCCAAGGTTCCTTTATTAAATCTCCTAAATTTTAGATTGCGAGGGTTGTCACCACCTCGTATCACCTAAGTACAGCAGAAAGAAAGCCAAACACACGTAGATATAAAAATGAGCAACTACCAATTATCAAATAAAACTTATGGCCAGAATTTAATATAAACCAACATTGTTTATGTACACAAGCTACTCTCTAATCCTAGAATCAAAAGTACAGAAGTACGAAGGAAGAATCACAAAACATGTTTAAGTTTGAATATAATAGAAATAAAGCACAGAAATAGAGATATACAATGTTTCGTGATCTTCTCTTCGGCATTGTATTGCAAGTTGTTGACCTCCGACAGCGTTCCTCCTCCTCGTTGTGAGTTACTGAAACTTTTTAGGGCTTCGGCGTGCCGTCCTAGCCGTCGTGCCTTCCCCCTAGGGTATGGGCAGAGCCATCCTTATATAGACATCGCCTCGGACTGTTGGTGCAGTAGGCACCTAAGTCGAACCTGGGTTTTGATTATAGTAAACGATACAAAGTTAAGCTCCTGTCGTTATCTCACGAGCTGAATCGAGTGTGAAGAAAATTGCTATAGCTTGAGATGAAGGCTAGCGACACCCGGAGGAAGCCGCGGTGGTCGGGTGACACTCGAGTGACTTCGGAAGGAGCCGAAGGAATCGAGTGGAAGGCCGGAAGTGAAAGCAACACAGTAAGTATCGAAGTAAGCTCGTGTGTGTGCGAGAGTAAGTGAGGTCGTATCCCCTTTACGGGGATGATCTTAGGCGTAGATCCGACCAAAGACATCCTATAGGTGGTCTAGGTCGAGATCGGATGGTCGGAGGCCGTCAAATTAATGTTTTTGTTAAGCTATCTTTGCCTTGCAGCTAGCATCATCATTCGACCGGCTTGGAGGACTCATTTTGCCGTCACGATGCTGAGGTCGATTCGATCGATGATCGCCATCACGATCGACTTATGATGGACATCAGTCGACTGATGGTCAAGGATCAGCCTCCAGGAGTCAAGCCTTATCACCATTTTTCAAGGAGCCAGTGCCAAAACTCTATTGGGTGAAGTTCCTCTTGAAAAGTGGCTCAAAGGCTATAAAAGGAGGGCCAATCCTAGGGTTTTATCATCAATTCTAAGCTTCCAAAAGCCTCCGCCAAGCTACAACCTTCCAACAACGAAGTGCTTCTTCTCTGACGTCTAGGTTTATTTGTTTTCATTTTATTACGTCGGTTAAAGTTTTTATTTCAGTTTAGTACTTTCAATTCTCGTAGCTTTTATCGTAACGAGGAGAGGGGGAGTGTCCCTCTACCTCAAGCTTTGTGCTTCACTTGTATCGATTAAACTCCTACCTCTAACGGGGAGGAGTTCCTTAGTGTGTTTGCCCTCCGTACGTGGTCAAGGACCGCTAGGGCTTTGGAGTAGTAGCCGAAGGCTACGAACCAAGTTAAATTCCCTTGTCTCTTTTTACTTTACATTTACATTTCCGCTGCGTTTAAGTGTTTTTGAATCATCTACCAAAAGAAAAAGAAAAAAAAAGGTTTATCGCTATTCACCCCCCCCCCCTCTAGCGATTCACTTCTATCCAACACGGACTGCTACAAAATCTAGAAAAAGCCCTAGTCGCGCAAATCCATCGGGGCACCACACGGACGTGTGTTTCCACACGGCCAGGCCGTGTGCAGCCCAAGGGTGCTGATCTTCACCCATTGGACATGGCCATGTGAATCCACACGCCCTGGCCATGTCCCACTCTGCATCAAGCTGCGAAAGTCCTTCTTTTGCTCCGAAAACGCATCTTTTTCTCCAGAAAAGCTTACCTGCACACAAAAGTACAATGAGCAGACCTCCGAACCAGAAAATAGGTAATGCGTGCAAGAATAGAGTAACATATGCATGAAACTAACACAAAATGTAATAAGATGTGAGCGAAAACTACTCCTAAAAACCTATATGTTTTGCTCACATCACTTCCCCCAGACTTAAATCTTTGCTTGTCCACAAGCAAACCTCAGTGCCATAAAATTTTAAAAAGATATTGTTCCATAATTAGCATGCTAACTAAATTTATCAAGTGGTATTTACAATCAAAGAAAAACAGATATGTTCTAAAAATTCACTAAGTTAGCTCCTCGTGCTCGTGCTAGGCGAACCATTCTTAGGGGATGCCCGTTCCATGGTGAGTTAAGTCGTCACCCCATTGATTTCCTAAGGTTTTCGACTCTTAGGCACTTACCTGCCCAAAGCGAGGGTCGTTCCCTAGATCTAGCATAAAGTCACAAAGGCGTGTTCGGTATTGAGAGAAATTAATAGGTGTTTCCCCAATAACCTAACTCGGTCTCAAAGGGGCACCTAGCCATTTCCACCCACGACAACTATTTTTTATCCCTCATAATCTCTTTTTTCTTCTCTTTTTTTCTTTGTTTTCTTTTTCATTTCTTTTTTTTATTTCACTCTTTTATTTCTCTTTTCTTTTCTCTCTTTTATTTTTCGGCTCAATGGGATTTTGATTTTTCCGAATGGGCTTACTCAATTCGAGCATCTCCAGTAACTAAAATGCTAAACCTAGAGTCACCTATGGATTCTAAAGTACTAGACTACTGAAGTGACTCATAACTAGGTATGTACTAGATTCTTCCTTTCAGGATGTTCGACATGTGTAAGTGCAAAAACAAAGCTAATCAGTATAAGTCTAGAACATTCAATAGAGTGAATAAAATAAAATACCACAAGATAAATAGAGTTAAGCTTCCTATGGGAACAACTCATGCAAGCAATTTTCAAAAATACTACTGAGGTAGTTTTATAGACACCAAAAATTAAGTACAGAAAGAAACTAAACAACTCATGCATGCATGAACAAATAAATGAAAAATACCATAAAAGAATCTACTATTAGGCAAAAAAATAAATCTTGGGGTCTCCCCCTCGCCCCAGACTTAAATGAAAATATACCTCTAATAGGGTGGACGAGGTGGAAAGTCAGGGAGCCAAGCCATCTTTGAATCCTGGGAGAACCTACTGCTGAGCCGCTGATTCCACGTATACATGTGGTCGATCTAGGAGCTAGTGGATGGAGCGATTTCTCGGTGCTCCTCCTCCCTATCCCACTATGTTTGCTAGGCATGCATATGCTACCGCATCTCTCTGCAGTAGGCTGCCTCATCCTGGCGACAAACAGCCTCCTCCTGGAAGTATATGCGGACCTCATCGTAAAACTCCTCAGCCCGCTGGAAATGCTTCTGGAATCCATGGAACTCCACCTGCTGGTAAGTGCTCTGCTCCTCCCATCGCGGTCTCTACGTCTGCTGCTCAGTGTAAATGTCATCGAGGTGTTATCGGAACTCCAAGAAATCGTAGGCTGATGTACCAACATCCTGATCAAAGGTAGAAAAAGGTGGTGGTGCAGGTGTAGGTTCATGTCGGTATGGACTAGGTGGGCTCCTATACATGTGTGGATTGGAGGGAGAGTGATACAAAGGTGGAGAGATGGGCGATGATGTGGATGATCACTCATGTGAAGGGGACTCCACTATCAGGTCCAAGCGCCAGTTGGCGTATAGAGTAATGGTGGTACGATCCGGGTCGGGGAGCTTAAGGGTCGTCAGAATTTTCCTTACAAAGCATAAGGAGTCTCCTTCTCTCACAATCATTTTCATGTCCATGCATACTCCTAGGTCGATCCTAGGGCTCCCCTCTATATTCTCCAATGTTGTGTAATAGAACCCCATCCTATAGCAAATGTGGGTTAGTAGGCCTCCCACATTGATCTCTCATCGTGTTGCTTTGCCCATCTTCACTAAGTGTCTGATAAAGTGTGAACCTACATCGATGCTACTCCCTTCTTGTAGCATATCCCATAAGCAATGAAGCTCGCTAGCTCTAACTACACGGTCACTCTCCCCACGACCAAATATGGTACTGGCCATGATGCAGTGTATTTATCGAAAGATGGGGTTTTGGAGGCACGACGCTTTGGCCCTAGATGGGTCATAAGCGTGCTCCCATGTCAACTCAGTCCAAATCATACGAGAGTTGTACCCATTAATGGTCCTTCTCTCTCCCTCACTTGGCAAGTCAAAGCATGAGTTCCATTGGTGAAGGGTCCACTCATTCTCAATGTTAAAAAGTCTAAAAGTTATCCTACCCTCCTCGGTCTCCCTACCCATTAAAACTTCCGCCTATAAGGAAATTAAAAATTCCAAAACTATCCTTGGGTAGGTTAGGTGCTTTATTCCTATAATCTCTTCTCACCCCATTTTTATAAATAGGGCTTGCATATCTCCCAACAACCTTAAAGATTCTAGCAAATCCTCATCTAAGTACCTAGTAGTAGTAGGTTTACGAGTATAGAGCATATTGTACCTATCTCTTTGTTCATTATTGTGAAAAAGTAGAGTGGGTAGGGTGTTACCCTCCTCCGGAGCTTGAGGGGCGTCGGCTCTCCTTCTTCATCGCTCCGAGGCGCTGGATCAAGATGCTACGGTCTTGGTCCTCCTCATCCTTGCTCCCTTTGGCTTCTTTAGAAGTTAAAAATGCTTCTAGAGGATGGGGAAAACGAAATCACACGGCTAGGGCAAGATCTTTTGAAGCACACGACGCAAATGGGGAGAAAACACACGGCTCTCCCCTTTTAACCTCACGCGCCACGGCCATGTGAAAACACATGGCTAGGCCATGTGAAAACACATGGCTAGGCCATGTGCGCCTCTGGTCAATTGGGCACGACCGTGGGAAAACACACTGCCAGGCCGTGTGTCCCCATTTTTCTCCCATTTATGCACCATGGCCCAAATTTCCTCATACACTTTGCCATGTAGGCTAATATGGGTCTCATTTTTGCCTAGCAAAGTTCTTTTCTATTCCTAACTATAAATGTGATGGAAATCAAAACTAAAATCAAACAAATGTATGCAATGCAATCGAAAAGGAAAAACTAAAACTAAACTTGGGTTGTCTCCTAAGAAGTGCTTTGTTTAAGGTCGTTTAGCTCACCACACTCTGCTATCAACTCGGCTCTGGTGGTTCAGTGAACCTCCATTCATCCATCTCGGGATCTTGGTCTGGAGGTTTCGGCTTCATTCTGCTAAATGTGAAGCCATCAAGGTAGGGAGCTCTATGCTCCGAAAGGCTAAAAAGGATGATCTCCTCGTCTACCTCCAGGGAGATGTGATGTGCCTTCACATCTATGCATGCCCCTGTGATCACTAGAAAAGCCTTCCCAGAATGATAGGATTCTGGGGATTTGGTCCTATGTCCAGTATGATGAAGTCCGTGTGTATCACGAAATCTTTAATCATCACAGGCATGTGTGGTAGTAGTCCAATGGGCTCCTTGACTGAATCATCCCCTATACGAATACCGAGATTTGCTTGTTGGAGCCCGCTCAGTCCCATCTTCAGATAATATACGTAGGGCATCACACTGACTGATGACCCCAAGTCGCATAGTGCTTCGTCTAAGCTCTCCCCATAAATCGAGCAGGGAATAACAAATTCACCAAGGTCGTCAAGCTGTATTGGAATCTTCTCTTCAAACTCAGCTTGGTCAGGTAGCGTGGACATCATGGCTGCACACCCCTTGCCGAATTGGTTACTTTATCCTACTCCTTCCTCTTTTCCTTGACTCATCGGAGAGCTCTTCATAGGTTGTGACATGGATTGGGCTATTTGGGCCACTTGCGTCTCCAACATCCGGATATGACTTGCATGCAAGGCCGTCAACGGTGGCCTTCAAGTCTCTGAGTGATTCTTCAGACTTTTGATGTTGGCGATGAAATTCCTCATTAGCCTTATTTTGGATAGCGATAAAGTCCTCCATCATCAGTTCCAGTCTGGACTTCTGTAGTCGCTGCCCATTGCCCTGCTGCTGCTGCCCATACCCTTCGGATGGTTGGGGGTTTCCCGAGTTATTTTTCTAGGAGAAATTTGGGTGATTCTTCCATCCGAGATTATAGGTATTAGTGTATGGGTTGTGGGGCCATTGGTCATAGTGTCCAATTGTGTCACAGTGCTCAATCTGCTCGTCTGAGGTCCCCAACCCTCATAGTGGTCCTCTCGATAAGCTATCACTACCTCTCCAAAATTAATGGCTGCACATGCAGATGAAGGATTGAAAGATTTAAACAGTCTACTGAGCGCGTACTCCTTACCAAAAGGTGGTCCATGGAGTTGACAGTGTATCGTCATGCTGCAAGCATGGGTTGACCACGTGCGAAAGCCCATTGATGGTGGTTTTGTGCCACCTCTTCGATAAGCTCCTCTTCCTCCTCTATGGTCTTGTTCATTAGTGCTCCTCCTATGGCAGAATCTAGGGACAACTTCATGGCGTAAGCGATCCCATTATAGAAAATGTGGGTCACGAGCCACCTCTCCAGTCCGTGGTGGGGGCATTGGTAGAGTAGTCCCTTAGAGTGATCCCAATCTTCAAACAATGACTCCCCCTCCTTTTGGCGAAAGCTCGTGATAAGGTGGCGCATATGAGCAGTCTTAATTGGCGGGAAGTATTTATTCAGAAACTACTGCTCACACTGCTCCCATGTGGTGATGCTGCCAGAGGGAAGGGAGTGAAGCCATGCCTTAGCCTTATCCCGTAGTGAAAACGGGACCTGGCTCAGGCAGATCGCGTCAGAAGGGACTCCGTTCAGTTTCATTGTTGAGCAGATTTCATGAAATGTCTCTAGGTGACATTTCGGGTCTTCAGTTGCAGCTCCCCCGAATGGGCTTTGCTGGACATTATGTATAAGTGTCGGCTTCAGCTCAAAGTTATTTGCCGAAATAGATGGTCCAGCTATGCTCGGCCTGAATCCTCTAGTGCTAGGAGCTATGTAGTCCCGCAGAGGTCGGCTTCCTATGTTCACCTCGGATGTAGCTTGATCTTCCAGCTTTCGCTGTTCTGCTCTCCGACGGTGAAAAGTTCCCTCAATTTCTAAGTCGATAGGAATTAGACCTTCTGGCCCTAATCGTCTAAGCATACGACGAGCCAAACCACAAAGTTAAGAGTGCTACTCTAATCCTAAAATCAGAAAATAAACAATCTAGCAAATAAAAATTTAAAATGCAATAAGTAAATAGGAATGTACTGCTAAAAATAAAAACTAAATCTAAATATGAAAAATATAGAACTAAAGCAAATAAGATAAACTAGAAAGAAAATAAAGCAAGCAAATAATCTAATTCTAAGTCCGATCCAATTTACCACTGTTCGATTTGATATCGAATCGATCAGTCCCTGGCAACGGCGCTAAAAACTTGATGTGCACGGATGCACCCTCGAATCTCATGACAGATACCGTCGAGGACTCAAAGCGCACGCTCGCGCTCAACGCCCGCAAGTGCACGGATGTCGTCAAGTAATAAAGATTATCGATCCCACAAGGACTGGGATTCGAATACCAATATACTTAGTGGTTGTAATTGTTCGGACGTGATCTTTAAGAGATTACGGTGGGTGAGGGCTATCGGTAGACTCTACTCTGTACGGTGTCACACGGAGGAGGAAAGGAGTGTGCCGGGGTCTTCAAAGGTGATTCTAGGACTTTGGTTTCACTTCCGTATCACAGAACAATGTTGTCAATTGGCATTGTCTAGAAGTCTACCTACGGTTTTGTGGAAGAGACATCATACACTCTCCCGCAGAGTCGCCGCATTCACCGGGAGCTACGTCCGCCCACAAGGATGAGATAGAGGGTACAAGGATGCCAAATCAATCCCTACGGTGGACCGATTCCGATTCCACCACACCCTTTTCCCCTCTGTTTCAGAAGATCAGGTTTACCCCTAGGTTCCTTAATCAAATCTCCTAAATTTTATATTGCGAGGGCTGCCACCACCTCGTATCACCTAAGCACAGCGGAAATAAAGCCAAACACATGTAGAGATAATAAAGAGCAACAACCAATTGTCAAATCAAACTTATGGCCAGAATTTAATATGAGCCAACATTGTTTATGTACACAAGCAACTCCCTAATCCTAGAATCGAAAGTACTACTCCATAAATATGAAGGAAGAATCTCAAAACATGTTTAAGTTTGAATACAATAGAAATAAAGCGCAGAAATAGAGATATACGATGTTTCGTGATCTTCTCTTCGGCATTGTATTGCAAGTTATGGACCTCCGGCGGCGTTCCTCCTCCCCGTTGTGAGTTACCGAAGCTTTTTAGGGCTTCAGCGTGCTGTCCTAGTCATGGTACCTCCCCCCTAGGGTTTGGGCGGAGCCATCCTTATATAGACATCGCCTCGGACCGCTGCAAAATATGGAAAAAGCCCTAGTCGCGCATATCCATCGGGCTGCCACTCGATCATGTCTTTCCACACGGCCAGGCCGTGTGTGGCCCTGGGGTGTTGATCTTCACCCATTGGACACGGCCGTGTGAATCCACATGCCCTGGTCGTGTCCCACTCTGCGTCTAGCTGCGAAAGTCCTTCTTTTGCTCCGAAAACGTGTCTTTTTCACCAGAAAAGCTAACATGAACACAAAAGTACATCGAGAAGACCTCTGAACCAGGAAATAGGCAATGCGTGCAAGAATAGAGTAACATATTCATGAAACTAACACAAAATGTAACAAGATGTGAGCGAAAACTACTCCTAAAACCCTATATGTTTTGCTCACATCACTTCCCCCAGACTTAAATATTTGCTTGTCCTCAAGCAAACCTCAGTGCCATAAAATTTTAAAAAGATATTGTTACATAATTAGCATGCTAATTAAATTTATCAGGTAGTATTTGCAATCAAAGAAAAACAAATATGTTCTAAAAATTCACTAACTTTGCTCCTCGTGCTCATGCTAGGCGAACCATTCTTAGGGGATGCCCATTCCATGGTGAGTTAAGTCATCACCCCATAGCTTTCCTAAGGTTTACGGGTCTTAGGCACTTACCTGCCCAAAGCGAGGGTCGTTCCCTAGATCTAGCATAAAGTCTCAAAGGCGTGCTCGGTATTGAGAGAAATTGATTGGTGTTTCCCCAGTAACTTAACTCGGTCACAAACGGGCACCTAGCCATTTCCACCCACGACTACTGTTTTTTATCCCTCATAATCTCTTTTTTCTTCTCTTTTTTTTCTTTGTTTTATTTTTCATTTCTTTTTTTCTCTCTCTCTCTTTTTTTTTCTCTTTTCTTTTATATATTTTATTTTTCGGCTCACTAGGATTTTGATTTTTTCGAATGGGCTTACACAATCCGAGCATCTCCAGTAACTAAAATGCTAAACCTAGAGTCACCTATGGATTCCAAAGTACTAGACTACTGAAGTGAATCATAACTAGGTATGTACTAGATTCTCCCTTTCAGGATGTTCGACATATGTAAGTGCAAAAACAAAGCTAACCAGTGTAAGTCTAGAACATTCAATAGAGCGAATAAAATAAAATACCACAAGATAAATGAAGTTAAGCTACCTATGGGAACAACTCATGCAAGTAATTTTCAAAAATACTACTGAGGTAGCTTTACAAACACTAAAAATTAAGTACTAAAAGAAACTAAACAACTCATGCATGCATGAAAAAATAAATGAAAATACCAGAAAAGAAACTACTGCTAGGAAACAAAACAAAATAAATCTTTGGGTCTCCCCCCAAACATAAATGAAAATATACCTTTAATAGGGTGGACACGGTGGAATGTCAGGGAGCCTAGGCATCTTTGGATCCTGGGAGAACCTGCTACTGAGCCGCTGATGCCATATATACATGTGGTCGATCATTGAGCTGGTGGATGCAGCGGCTGCTCAGTGCTCCTCCTCCCTAGCCCAGTGTGCCTACTGGGTATGCATATGCTGCCGCATCTCCCTGTGGTAGGCTACCTCATCCTGGCAATGAACAACCTCCTCCTGGAAGTATATACGGGCCTCATCATAAAACTCATCATCTCGCTGGAAATGCTCCCGAAATCCCTAGAACTCCGCCTGCTGGTAGGTGCTCTGCTGCTCCCATCGCTGCCTCTGCGTCTGTTGCTCAGTGTAAATGTCGTCGAGGCACGATCAAAACTCCGAGAAATCATAGGCCGATGTACCTGCATCCTGCTCAAAGGTAGAAATAGGTGGTGGTGCAGGTGTAGGTTCATGTCAGCATGGACTAGGTGGGCTCCTATGCATGTGTGGACTGGAGGGAGAGTGATACAAATGTGGAGAGATGGGCGATGATATGGATGGTCCCTCGTGTCGAGGCGACTCCACTATCAAGTCCAAGCGCTAGTTGGCGCGTATAGTAATGGTGGTACGATCTGGGTTGGGGAACCTAAGGGTCGACAGATTTTTCCTTACAAAGAATAAGGAGTCTCCTTCTCTCACAATCATTTTCTTGGCCATGCATACTCCTAAGTTGATCCTAGGGCTCCCCTCTATATTCTCCAATGCTGTGTAATCGTACCCCATCCTATAGCAAATGTGGGTAAGTAGGCCTCCCACATTGATCTCTCCTCGTGTTGCTTTGCCCATCTTCACTAAGTGTCTGATGAAGTGGAACCCTACATCGATGCTAATCCTTTCTTATAGCATATCCCATAGGCAAAGAACCTCGATAGCTCTAACTACACCGTCACTCTCCCCATGACCAAATATGGTACTGGCCATAATGCGGTGTAGGTATCGAAAGATGGGGTTTTGGAGGTGCGACGCTTTGGCCCTAGATGGGTCATAAGCGTGCTCCCCTGTCAACTCAGTCCAAATCATACGAGAGTTGTACCCATTAGGGGTCCTTCTCTCTTCCCCACTTGGCAAGCCAAAGCATGAGTTCCATTGGTGAAGGGTCCACTCATGCTAAATTTTAAAAAGCCTAAAAGTTATCCTACCCTCCTCGCTCTCTCTACCCGTTACAACATCCACCTCTAAGGAACTTAAAAATTCCAAAACTATCCTAGGGGAGGTTAGGTGCTTTGTTCCCATAATCTCTTCCCACCCCATTTTTACAAATAGGGCTTGCATATCTCCCAACAACCCTAAAGATTCTCGCAAATCCTCATCTAAGTACCTAGTAGCAGTAATTTTATGAGTAGAGATCATATTGTACCTATCTCTTTGTTCATTATTGCAAAAAAGTAGAGTGGGTAGGGCATTAGCCTCCTCTGGAGCTTGAGGGGCATCAGCTCTTCTTGTTCGTCGCTCCGAGGCAACGGATCGGGATGCAACGGTCTTGGTCATCCTCATCCTTGCTCTCTTTGGCTTCTTTAGATGTTAAAAATACTTCTAGAGAATAGGGAAAATGAAATCACACAGCTAGGGCCAGAACTTTTGAAGCACACGACACAAATGGGGTGAAAATGTTGGGATGTATATTGAAAAGTCTATCTTTTGTATGAACATCTTTATTTTGAAATAAGAATCACATGATCATTGTTTGCATATTTATGGTTATGCATATTGTCTAATACATTACATTGTAGATAACATGGTGTGTGGTGTCACATGGGAGATCATGTTATCGGCTCCTTGTAAAGTATAAGTAAAGGCTCACAACCGAGATGACTTTGGACAAACCATTGGTATGGTTGTAGTGTGATTTGGTATTGGTTTGTCTTGACCATAGAATCACACTAGTACACTTTGTGTGTATTGAGCAGGACTGACTTAGAGGTGATTCGATTTATTGCTGACTACATAATCGAATCGGACCTCAGATATTATATTGTACATGCTCTTAATCTCGATATAATAACAAGCACATATACTTAGTATTCATTTCTTTGATTTACCAATGGGCGAGATTTATAGATTAAATCGATAGGCTCGGTAAGTTGGGAAATGATATTATTTATATGGTTTGTAGTTGATTATAGGAGGAAACTGTGTCCTATATATTATGATGATGATGTCCCCTTGAGGAGCTCATAAGGTTTATCATGTAAACCCTGCAGGTGGACTTAGTCCGGCATGATGAAAAGGTTGAGTGGTACTACTCATGGAGTTAGATGTTGATTAATTAATGGTCAGTAACTTAATTAATCGACGGACATTCGAGATCTTAAACACGGGTAGAAAAATGTACAAATAATATATGGAGCCCATATTAACTTATGTGGGTTGGTGAGGTAGATTAATGATAATCCTTTAGTGGATTGGATTATCATTAATCGATTGGACTTTATGTGGGCTTGATCCATTGGGTAGCCAAGATCCAACTCCTCCTCATGGTCCCTATTATAGCCTATTAAAACCTCAAGGAGACTAGATCCAATGGATGAAAACAAAACTCTAGATCCAACGGTAGAGATTAAATCTCTAGATCCGATGGTTGAGATTAAATCTCTAGATCGGACGGTTGAGATTAAATCCCTAGAACCAATGGTGGAGATTAAAACAAGGCTTATCCCTAACTATATAAAAGGAGAGGCTTGGGTGGGCGGCAAGAAGAATTAGAGAAAGAGGGGTTAGGGTTTTGGGCGGCAAGGGAGGCTTAGGGCTTTGGGCGGCCACAATTAAGGAAAGTTTTTCCTTCTTCTTCTTCCTTAGGTGGCTGGCGCCCTTCTTCCCTCTTCTCTCCTTGGTTTGGCCGGCGTCCAACCTTCTCCCCTTCATCTTTGGCTAGATCTTAGGGTCTTCCCCTTGTAGCTTTTGGCCGGCCCTCTTCTTCATCTCCTTGTTCTCCTTCTTGGCCGGCGGCAAGCACCAAGTTTGGAGCTTGGTGGTTGGTTGAAAGAAGGAGAAGTGCTTTGTTTTCTATACTTCCTCTTGTTCGAAGCGAGCAAAGAAGGAAGATTGGTGATCTAGGAGCTTCTACTTTTGAAAAATCGTTGCCTACACGACGTCCAAAAGGAGGAAGGACATACAATAGAAGATCGAGAGGTATAACGCTTGTCTATTTTCTTTTGTAACATGTCTATAATTGTTTTTCAATTTTATGCATGTTGTATTCTATTTTTATGGTTAAATATACTTGGACCCCGAATATAAACACAAAATCCGGCAATCCATAAATCGTCTATTTTGCGGCTAATCGTAGAATAGAGGTTGGTTGCTTGAACAACAAGTTTGTTCAAGTGACTACTCTAATCGAATAGCACGATGATGAAACGGTTTCTTGGGTGATCCCTTTTGTCTAGGATTAAATTTTTTAATCCGGTGACGTCGATGGTATCGCCATGAACAAGCGACCGAGTTAAAGTGGGAAGCGAAGTTCCCCTACCTTCAATTGGTATCAGAGCTTCGGTTCTAAAACCTTCAAGTGGTATCAGAGCCATGGTTTCCGATTTTGTGTGTTTAGGATTCGGTTACTTTTATGCACTTTTCATATATTATATGTGCCGGATAATAGTAGGATGTGCGTAGGTTAACTTTTTTGTTGCAAGCATATGATCCAACTATTATGGTCATATGTGTGTAATTGTATATTTGTTGAATCCTCGGGGTTTACGAGGCTACTATTTAATTTTTGTAATTAGATATGGCTTTGTTTAGCCATTCTTTTTATTTTTGTTTACTTTCGATCTAGATTTCATGTACACTCCCTCGTAGAGTATAGGATCGATGGATGTATATTAAAATATATTTTTCTCGGCTCTAATCTCCGGATGGCTTGTACATGGCGTAGGGAGGAGCGGACCAGATGACGATACGATGGGAGACATATTGAAGACAAAAGCCATAATAGTTGAAAAAATTTTATTTTTCATATTTATTGCTTATTGTTTGATATGCATGTCGTAGGCTAGAAAATTTCTCAATTTCAAATTACTAAGTGGGAGAGGGATATTTTTATAAATTCCCACGGCCTCAATTACGAATTGACATGTGATGCAAACAAACTTGCGTGTCGGCTCTGAGTGCCTTCTTCCCCATCGGATGAGTTTGTTTGCGGATCACAAGGTCGAATATGGTTATAGGAAATTATTAAGGAGCATGTGTACTTCCCCATCGGAAGGCACATAACCCGAGATAATTACCTTGGTACCGAGTAATGGTGAACACTTAGATACAAATATAAGTATCCTCCCCATCGGAGTCACTGCTTTTATTTGTACGGCCAAAGAGGAACCAACTATTTATTTTACCTGTCAAAAAGTTAGGTTGACAAGATAGTAAAATTAATGGGTAAAACCTCCTCTTACAAATGTAGAATTCGTATACGTCCACACTCTCGTGGCATATGACATTTTTGGTGTTTTGAGGTGTTGGTTGATTTTAAAATTTTATTATTTGAGGAATCAATAATTTTTTGAAATCTAATGTTTTGATTCATGTGATTCTTAGGTTTTCTTTCAAAATGACTTTCAACCCGCTTGCTGTGATACTGAAAGAAAATAAACTTACTGGACCAAACTATGATGATTGGAAGAGGAATCTTGACATTGTCTTCACTGCTGAGGAATACAAATATGTACTCCTCGAAGAGTTCCCTCCTAAGCCTGCGGATGATTCTGGGGAAAAGGAGAAGGAGAGTTATAAGAAGTAGATTAAGGCCGATGAGATGACATGGTTTTACATTTTGGCATCTATGTCAAATGTACTGCAACATCAGCATCAAGACATGCCCACTGCTTATGACATGATGCTCAATCTCAAAGAGCTTTTCGGACACCAGAATCGGGCTGCTAGGCAGGAAGCCATGAAGAACTTGATGACAACCACCATGATCGAGGGAACACCCGTGAGGGATCATGTTCTCAAGATGATGGCTCATTTGAATGAGTTGGAAGTCCTCGGAGCTGAGATTGATGGGGAAACCCAGGTCGATATCATTCTCTAGTCTCTACCTAGGAGTTTTGAGCAGTTTTGCCTAAACTACAACATGAACAAGAGGTTGTATTCGTTGGCGGAGCTTCTGACAGAACTCTAGGCGGCAGAGGGGCTATTTCGTCATAGTGCTCAGGCACAAGCCATGGTTGCCCAAAAGGTTTCTACTTCTAATCCAAAAGGCAAGAAGAAGAAGAAACAAGCTAGGGCAATGGCGGTGGGAGGAACTCAGGGAGGTGTGAAGAAGCCGAAAGGCAAGTGCTTCACTTGTAAGTAGACTGGACACTGGAAGAAGGACTGCCCCAACCGCAAGCAGAACAAAGGTATATCTTTTGGTCTAGTTGTTGAAACATGTTTAGCGGTGTTATCTACCAACACCTGGTGTGTAGATACGGGAGTCACTGATCATGTCCGTAATACTTTTTAGGGGTCCTAGAAAACTAGACGACTGGCTGAGGGGAAGATTACCGTATACTTGGGCGATGCAACGAAGGTGGCAGTTGTTGCAGTGGGAGATGTTTATTTGTCTTTTGATAAAAATAAAGTTTTAGTTCTTAAAAATTGACATTATATTTGATTTCGATTTCTAAATTGTTTAAGGATGGATATTCTATTTCTTTTAGTGACAGAGTTGTTATAAAAAAGAATAGGGAGATTATCTATTCTAGTGCATTGATAGGAAATTTATACACACTTGAACCAAAAGCTCCCACGATTCAAATAGAAGTTAATAACTCATCTTCTAATTCCAATAAGAGAAAAGAACCTTCGAAGATGAACCAAACATATCTTTGGCATCTAAGACTTGGTCATATTAACCTAAGCATAATTCAAAGGTTGATAGTTGATGGACCTCTGGGTTCATTAGTGGTGGAAGATTTCCCAACCTGCGAATCGTACTTGGAGGGTAAAATGACCAAGAGGCCTTTTAAGGCCAAGGGGTATAGAGCCAAAGATGTGTTAGAATTGGTTCATTCTGATTTGTGTGGTCCTATGTCAATCCAGGCTAGAGGTGGTATTGAGTATTTCTTCTCTTTTATAGATGATTATTTGAGATATGGATACATTTACTTGATGCGCCGCAAGTCTGAATGTTTTTACAAGTTCAAAGAATTCAAGGCTGATGAGGAGAAACGTCAAGGTAAAAGTATGAAGACACTACGATCTGATCGTGGTGGTGAGTACCTCTTGGGGGAGTTTAGGAATTACTTATCAGAGGCTGAGATTCAATCCCAATTGTATGTACCTGGCACACCCCAGTAGAATGGTGTAGCAGAGCGAAGGAATAGGACTCTTATGGAGATGGTTAGATCGATGATGAGTTATTCTGAGTTACCAGATTCGTTTTAGGGATATACTCTAGATACGACAGTGTATATTCTGAACTTGGTCCCATCTAAATCAGTGACTTCTACTCCCACAGAATTGTGGACTGGGCAAAAGCCTAATCTAAGACATATTCGGATTTGGGGGAGTCCAACACATGTGATGATGGCAGATGCTAGTAAGTTGGAACCCTGTACAGAAGTGCGCATGTTCGTTGGCTATCCTAGACGAACGAAAGGTGGTTTGTTTTATAGTCCTAGAGATCAGAGGGTGATCGTTAGCACGAACACTAGATTTCTATAGGAAGACTATGTGATGAACCACAAGCCCATGAGTAAGATTGTTCTTGAGGAATTGAAAGGGGAAGTCATTTCTTCAGTACCACCGGTACAAGAGGATATACTACAAGTCACAGCACCGCGTGTCACAGAGGATACACAGGTGATACCTCGTCGTAGTGGGAGGGTTGTGAGATAGCCTGATAGATTCATGTTCTTGGGAGAATCTTCTGATTTGGTCCCTGGCAAACATGAACCTGATCCATGAACATATGACAAGGCAATTCAAGATAAAGATGCGGTATCTTGGCAAAGTGCAATGAATACTGATATTGAATCTATGGATTCAAATCAGGTCTGGGAGCTAGTAGAACCACCCGATGGTGTAAAAACCATTGGATGCAAGTGTACCTACAAAAGAAAGAGAGGAATAGACGGGAAGGTTGAGACCTTCAAAACGAGGCTTGTTGCGAAAGGGTATACTCAGAAAGAGGGTATCGATTATGAGGAGACCTTTTCGCCGGTAGCCATGCTTAAGTCTATCCGGATTCTCTTATGCATTGTTGCTCATATGGATTATGAGGTATGACAGATGGATGTCAAGACAGCTTTCCTTAATGGAGGTCTTGAGGAAAACATCTATATGAAGCAACCAGAGGGATTCATTGCAAAGGGAAAAGAGCATCTTGTATGTAAGCTTAATCGGTCCATTTATGGATTGAAGCAAGCTTCGAAGTCTTGGAACATCCACTTTGATGAGGTAATTCAGTCTTACGGATTTATTCAAAGTCCAGATGAGTCTTGTGTATACAAGAGATGTGATGGAAACGTAGTGATATTTGTTGTACTATACGTAGATGACATTTTGTTAATTGGGAACAATGTCAAGGTGTTATCGGACGTAAGGGTATGGTTGTCCAAACAGTTTGATATGAAGGACTTGGGAGAAGTGGGACACATCCTTGGGATCAAGGTTATAAGGGATCGTAGGAAAAGGATGTTGTGCTTATCTTAAGCTTCAAACATAGACACCATTATGGATCGTTTTAGCATGTAGAACTCCAAGAAAGGTTTTCTACCTTTCAGGCATGGAGTTCCTTTATCTAAGGAGATGTGTCCTAGAACATCTGAGGAGATAGAGGAGATGATTCGGCAGTAGGAAGCCTCATGTATGCGATGCTATGTACGAGACCAGTTATCTGCTTTGTTGTGGGCATGGTCAGCAGATATCAGAGTAATCCAGGATAGGGACATTGGACTGCGGTAAAGCATATATTAAAGTACCTGAGAAGGACTAGGGATTATATGTTAGTTTACTAGACAGACCAATTACTCCCTGTGGGTTACAAATATTCCGACTTCCAATCTGACAGGGATAACAGTAAGTCTACCTCAGGTTTTGTGTTTACTTTGGGAGGTGGAGCCATTGTATGGAGGAGTGTCAAGCAGAAATGCGTGGCAGACTCTACCATGGAAGCTGATTATGTGGTGGCCTCTAAGGCGGCCAAAGAAGCTGTGTGGCTCAGAAACTTCTTGATGGACTTGGATGTGATTCCTGGTTTTCCCAGAACTATCACAATTTATTGTGATAATAATGGTGCAGTTGCAAACTCGAAGGAACCATGAGCCCATAAGGCAAGTAAACACATAGAGTGCAAGTACCACCTGATACGAGAAATCATAAAGAGAGGAGAAGTTGTTATGGCCAAGATTGCATCAGAGGATAACCTGGCAGATCCTTTCACTAAGGCCCTTCCGACGAGAGCTTTTGATAGGCATGTGGAGGGAATGAGAATCAGATGTATGACAGTTTGAGGATAGCAAAGTCTTTTAGTATAAGTGGGAGATTGTGGGGATATATACTGAAAAGTCTATCTTTTGTATGAACATCTTTATTTTGAAATAAGAATCACATGATTATTGTTTGCATATTTATGGTTATGCATATTGTCTAATATATTACATTGTAGATAACATGGTGTGTGGTGTCACACGGGAGATCATGTTATCGGCTCCTTGTAAAGTATAAGTAAAGGCTCACAACCGAGATGACTTTGGACAAACCATTGGTATGGTTGTAGTGTGATTTGGTATTGGTTTGTCTTGACCATAAAATCACACTAGTACACTTTGTGTGTATTGAGCAGGACCGACTTAGAGGTGATTCGATTTATTGCTGACTACATAATCGAATCGGACCTCAGATATTATATTGTACATGCTCTTAATCCGGATATAATAACGAGCACATATACTTAGTATTCATTTCTTTGATTTACCAATGGCTGAGATTTATTGATTAAATCGATATGCTCGATAAGTTGAGAAATGATATTATTTATATGGTTTGCAGTTGATTATAGGAGGAAATAGTGTCCTATATATTATGATGATGATGTCCCCTTGAGGAGCACATAAGGTTTATCATGTAAACCCTGCAGGTGGACTTGGTTCGGCATGATGAAAAGGTTGAGTGGTACTACTCATGGAGTTAGATGTCGATTAATTAATGGTCAGTAAATTAATTAATCGACGGACATTCGAGATTTTAAACACGGGGAGAAAAATGTACAAATAATATATGCAACCCATATTAACTTATGGGGGTTGGTGAGGTAGATTAATGATAATCCTTTAGTGGATTGGATTATCATTAATCGAACGGACTTTATGTGGGCTTGATCCATTGGGTAGCCAAGATCCAACTCCTCCTCATGGTCCCTATTATAGCCTATTAAAACCTCAAGGAGCCTAGATCCAATGGATGAAAACAAAACTCTAGATCCAACGGTAGAGATTAAACCTCTAGATCCGATGGTTGAGATTAAATCTCTAGATCGGACGGTTGAGATTAAATCCCTAGAACCAATGGTGGAGATTAAAACAAGGCTTATCCCTAACTCTATAAAAGGAGAGGCAAGGGTGGGTGGCAAGAAGAATTAGAGAAAGAGGTGTTAGGGTTTTGGGCGGCAAGGGAGGCTTAGGGCTTTGGGCGGCCACAATTAAGGAAAGTTTTTCCTTCTTCTTCTTCCTTAGGTGGTTGGTGCCCTTCTTACCTCTTCTCTCCTTGGTTTGTCCGGCATCCAACCTTCTCCCCTTCATCTTTGGCCAGAGCTTAGGGCCTTCCCCTTGTAGCTTTTGTCCGGCCGTCTTCTTCATCTTTTGTCCGGCCGTATTCTTCATCTCCTTGTTCTCCTTCTTGGCCGGCGGCAAGCACCAAGTTTGGAGCTTGGTGGTTGGTTGAAAGAAGAAGAAGTGCTTTGTTTTCTATACTTCCTCTTGTTCGAAGCGAGCAAGGAAGGAAGATTGGTGATCTAGGAGCTTCGACTTTTGCAAAATCGTTGCCTACACGACATCCAAAACGAGGAAGGACATACAATAGAAGATCGAGAGGTATAACGCTTGTCTATTTTCTTTTGTAACATGTCTATAATTGTTTTTCAATTTTATACATGTTGTATTCTGTTTTTATGGTTAAATATACTTGGACCCCGAATATAAACACAAAAGTCGGTGATCCGTACATCGTCTATTCCGCGGCTAATCGTAGAATAGAGGTTGGTTGCTTGAACAATAAGTTTGTTCAAGTGACCACTCTAATCGAATAGCACGACGATGAAACAGTTGCTTGGGTGATCCCTTTTGTCTAGGATTAATTTTTTTAATCCGGGGACGTCGATGGGATCGCCATGAACAAGCGACCGAGTTGAAGTGGGAAGCGAAGTTCCCCTACCTTCAATTGGTATCAGAGATTCGGTTCCAAAACCTTCAGAAAACACTGGCTCGCCCATTTTAACCCCGCACGTCATGGCCGTGTGAAAACACACGGCCAGGTCGTGTGCGCCTCTGGTCAATCGGGCACAACTGTGGGAAAACACACGGTCCGACCGTGTGTCCCCATTTTTCACCGATTTATGCACGATGCCCCAAATTTCCTCATACACTTCGCCGTGTAGGCTAATAAGGGTCTCATTTTTGCCTAGCAAAGTTCTTTTCTATTCCTGACTTTAAATCTGATGGATATCAAAACTAAAATCAAACAAATGTATGCAATGCAATCGAAAAGGGAAATCTAAAACTAAACTTGGGTTGCCTCCCAAGAAGGGCTTTGTTTAAGGTCGTTTAGCTCGACTGCACTCTGCTATCAACTCGACTTTGGTGGTTCAGTGAACCACCATTCATCCATCTCGGGATCTTGGTCTAGAGGTTCCGACTTCATTCGGCTAATTGTGAAGCCATTTAGGTAGGGAGCTCTGTGCTTCGAAAGGCTGAAAAGGATGATCTCCTCGTCTACCTCCAGGGAGATCTAATGTGCCTTCACATCAAAGCATGCTCCTGCGGTCATTAGAAAAGGCCTTCCCAGAATGAAAGGATTCTGGGGATTTGGTCCTGTGTCTAGTATGATGAAGTCCGTGGGTATCACAAAATCTTCAATCATCATAGGCACATGTGGTAGCAGTCCAATGGGATCCTTGACTGAATCATCCCCCATACGAATATTGAGATTCGCTGGTTGGAGCCCGCTCAGTCCCATCTTCAGATAATATGCGTGGGGCATCACATTGACTGATGACCCCAAGTCGCATAGTTCTTCGTCTAAGCTCTCCCCATAAATCGAGCAAGGAATAACAAATTCACCAAGGTCCTCAAGCTGTATTGGAATCTTCTCTTCAAACTCAGGTTGGTTTGGTAGGGTGGAAATCATGGCTGCACACCCCTTGGCGAATTGGCTATTTTTCCCTACTCCTTCCTCTTTTCCTTGACTCACCGGAGAGGTCTTCAGAGGTTGTGACACGGATTGGGCTATTTGGGCCACTTGCGGGTCCAACATCCGGGTATGACTTGCAAGGCCGTCAACGGTGGCCTTCAAGTCTCTGAGTGATTCTTCAGACTTTTGATGTTGGCGACGAAATTCCTTATTAGCCTTAGTTTGGGTAGCGATAAAGTCCTCCATCATCAGTTCTAGTTTGGACTTCTGTGGTCGCTGCCCATTGCCCTGTTGCTGCTGCCCATACCCTCCGGATGGTTGGGGGTTTCCTGAGTTATTTTTGTAGGAGAAATTCCAGTGATTTCTCCATTCGGGATTGTAGGTATTAGAGTATGGGTTGTGGGGCCTTTGGTCATAGTCCTCAATTGCGTCACAGTGCTCAATCTTCTCGTCTAAGGTCCCCGACCCTCCATAGTGGTCCTCTCGATACGCTGCCGCTTCCTCTCCAAAATCAATGGTTGCGCATGCAGATGAAGGATTCAAAGATTCAAATCATCTGCTGAGCGCGTCCATCCATGCCAAAAGGTGGTTCATGGAGTTGATAGTGTATCATCCTACCGCAGGCGTGGGTTGACCACGTTCGGAAGCCCATTGATGGTGGTTTTTGCCACCTCTTTGTTAAGATCCTCTGCCTCCTCTATGGTCTTGCTCATTAGTGCTCATTCTGCGATAGAATCTAGGGACATCTTCGTGGTGTAAGTGATCCCATTATAGAAAATGTGGATCACCAGCCACCTCTCCAGTCCGTGGTGGGGGCATTGGTAGAGTAGTCCCTTATAGCGATCCCAAGCTTCAAACAAGGACTCCCCGTCCTTCTGGCAAAAGCTCATGATAAGGTGGCACATGTCAGCAGTCTTACTTGATGAGAAGTATTTATTCAGAAACTGCTGCTCACACTGCTCCCATGTGGTGATGCTGCCAGAGGGTAGGGAGTGAAGCCATGCCTTAGCCTTATCTCGTAGTGAAAATGGGAACAGGCTCAAGCGGATCGCGTCAGAAGGGACTCCGTTCAGTTTCTTTGTTGAGCAGATTTCAAGAAATGCCTCTAGGTGCCGATTCTGGTCTTTAGTTGCAGCTCCCCCGAATGGGCTCTGCTGGACCATATGTATAAGTGTCGGCTTCAGCTCAAAGTCATTTGCCGAAATAGACGGCTCAACTATGCTTGGCCTGAATCCTCTAGCGCTAGGAGCTGCGTAGTCCCGCAGAGGTCGGCTTCCTATGTTCACCTAGGAGGCAGCATGAACTTCCAACTTTTACTGTTCTGCTCTCCGACGGTGAAAAGTTCGCTCAATTTCTAAGTCGATGAGAATTAGACCTTCCGACCATAATCGTCTAAGCTTACGACAAGCCAAACCACAAAGTTAATAGTGCTACTCTAATCCTAAAATTAGAAAATAAACAATCTAGCAAATAAAAATCTAAGATGCCATAAGTAAATAGGAAAGTACTGCTAAAAATAAAAACTAAATCTAAATATGAAAAATATATAACTAAAGCAAATAAGATAAACTAGAAAGAAAATAAAGCAAGCAAATAATCTAATCCTAACTCTGATCCAATCTACCACTGTTCGATTTGATATCGAATCGATCAGTCCCCGGCAACGGTGCCAAAAACTTGATTTGCACGGATGCGACCTCGAATCTCACGACAGATACCGTCGAGGACTCAAAGCGCACGCTCGCGCTCAACGCCCGCAAGTGCACAGATGTCGTCAAGTAATAAAGATTATCGATCCCACAAGGACTGGGATTCGAATACCAATATACTTAGTGGTTGTAATTGTTTTGACGTGATCTCTAAGAGGTTACGATGGGTGAGGGCTGTCGGTGGACTCTACTCTGTACGGTGTCACACGGAGGAGGAAAGGAGTGTGCTGGGGTCTTCAAAGGTGATTCTAGGACTTCGGTTTCGCTTACGCATCACAGAACAATGTTGTCAATTGGCGTTGTCTAGACGTCTACCTACGGTTTTGTGGAAGGGACATTATACACTCTCCCGCAGAGCCGCCGCATTCACCGGGAGCTATCTCCGTCCACAAGGACGAGATAGAGGGTACGAGGATGCCAAATTAATTACTACGGTGGACCGTTTCTGATTCCACCGCACCCTTTTCCCTGAAGTTGCAATAGATCAGGTTTACCCCTAGGTTCCTTAATCAAATCTCCTAAATTTTAGATTGCGAGGGCTGTCACCACCTCGTATCTCCTAAGCACAGCGGAAAAAAAGCCAAATACACGTAAATATAATAAAGAGCAACTACTAATTGTCAAATCAAACTTATGTTCAGAATTTAATATGAACCAAAATTGTTTAAGTACACAAGCTACTCTCTAATTCTAGAATCGAAGGTACTACTCCATAAATACGAAGGAAGAATCACAAAACATATTTAAGTTTGAATACAATAGAAATAAAGCACAGAAATAGAGATATACGATGTTTCATGATCTTCTTTTCGGCGTTGTATTGCAAGTTGTGGACCTCCGACGGTGTTCCTCCTCGTTGTTGTGAGTTACCGAAGGTTTTTAGGGCTTCGGCATGCCATCCTAGCCGTCGTGCCTCCCCCTAGGGTTTGGGCAGAGCCATCCTTATATAGACATCGCCTTGGACCGCTATAAAATTCGGAAAAAGCCCTAGTCACGCAAATCCGTCGAGTCACCACACGGCCGTGTGTTTCCACACGGCCAGGTCGTGTGCAGTCCTAGGGTGATGATCTTCGCCCATTGGACATGGCTGTGTGAATCCACATGCCCTGGCTATGTTCCACTCTGTGTCTAGCTGTGAAAGTCCTTCTTTTGCTCGTAAAATGCATCTTTTTCACCAAAAAAGCTAACCTGCACACAAAAGTACAACGAGCAGACCTTCGAACTAGAAAATAGGCAATGCGTGTAAGAATAGAGTAACATATGCATGAAACTAACCCAAAATGTAACAAAATGTGAGGGAAGACTACTCCTAAAACCCTATATGTTTTTCTCACATCAATGATCAGTCGATTGCCAGGGCTTTTTCATCCCTAAATGGCAGTCGAGCACTAGTTGACTCTCAACAGTCGAATCGACCATAATGCCAGTCGACTGCCAGCCTCAAAATGAGGTTTTAACCTCAAGTATGGTGCCCCCATACTTGCTAGACCACCTGTAGCCTATACCTAAGCCTTCTAGTTACCTCTATCAGCTTCACGCCTATCAGATCCCTCCAAGTCATCCATTACTTGTTCATCCATACACTAGCTTCAGGTGCTTCCATCAGTTATTGTCATGCTAATGGTGTCTACACCACCAAGGCACATTGGGCTTATGCTACCAAGACTCACGCTTGGACTTTACGCTACAAACCATTGGACTTATGCTGCCAAGACTCCACCCTTGGACTTTACGCCGCCAATATCACTCCTTGGACTTTCCAAATGCTAAGACTCAAGCGTGGACTTTCCCTTGCCAACCCATGTTGAACTTTCCATGCCAAGACCCATGCTAGGACTTTTCCTTTGCCAAGACCCATGCTTGGACTTTCCCTTGCCAAGACCCATGCTTGGACTTTTCATGCCAAGAACTCAAGACTTGGACTTTTCCAATGCCAAGTGACCCACTTGGACTTTCCATGACAAGTACTTTACCATGACAATCACATTGTCAAATGTTTTTGTCGAATATCAAAACATCGCTCGAGTCAAACTCGAGTTTGATCAATCGTGACCTAGGCTGATTGCACCAACACTAATCAGTCGATTGATCACACTAGCAGTCGACTAATCGAGCCATCAGTCGATTCCTCCATGCAATCAATCGACTCAAAAATGTTTCAGTGCTCGTATCCACATATAACAGTCGACTGTCAGAGTATAGCAGTCAACTGATGGTGGACCAATTGACTGCCAAGCCCTAGCAATCGACCGATGGAAATATGAACTCAACCGACTTCAGTTAACTGGCTGATCAGTCGACTTGGACAAGACCCTAGTCGACTGATACACTTCAAGTATGATCAAGTCATACTTGAAATCAACTCCCTAGACCTAGGCTCAACCTTCTAGCTCTTCCTTCAGCCTTGCGCCTCTAGGATACCTCTGAGTCCGCGAATCCTTCATCCTTGTGCTTGCCTTCAAGAGTTTCCTTCAATTTCGTCATATCTTAAGATTCTCCTTTGCCAAAGTCTGCTTGGACTTTACGCCGCTAAGACTACATGCTTGGACTTATGCTGCCAAGACCTTCCCTTGGACTTCTCTTGCCAAGATCACACTTGGATTTTTCTGTCACTTACACATTCACGGTTAGACCACATATATTGTCTAACTATAAATGATTATCCAAACATCAAAATACATAAATGCTTGCGGCATTATTGCACCAACATGTATGTGGACATGGTAGATCAAATAATTAGTCATCTCTTTTGATTCTATTTGCAATTGTGTGTTGTTGAGATCGATGAGGATTATGTCTTGATTTTATTTATATTGAACATAGGTGATACAAAGGGTAACAACCTTTGTATCAAAAATCTAGAAGAACCAAGGATGAAACTTGCGGTTATCCTATCTCTCATAATTGAAGAAGATAGAATATGATAGAGTATGATATAAAATATGATTCGCCTCTTCATAGAGATTATTAGAACATCCTCATACCCTAATAATCTATCTTAGCAAAAGGCCCAAAGTAGGAGAGATTAACTCTAGAAGGGTTGATGGACCTTAGTGACATCCTAACAGTATCAACCCCCTGAGCTCTGACGATCCGAAAGGGAAATTTGGTTAGGAATAGGTAGTTTCCGGTAAAAGAAAAAGTTCATCGGGCAAATGCATGATGATCCTTCCTCAAGATCGTAATTAGACATCTCAACGCATTTAATTGATAGCATGTTCCATGATGCACAAGTGAAACCGAAGTCATAGAATCCTTTTAGAGAACTTCGAACCAACCTTCTCTTCCTCCGAGTGACACTGTACTTGTTTAGCACTACCATCAACCTCGCAACCCATACTCTTAGGATATTAACTCCAACAACAACATCCACTGGACAAATGGTATTCGAATCTCAGTCTCTATGGGATTGATAATCTTTTATTACTTGACGACATCCGTGCACTTGTCGGCATTGAGTGCGAGCATGCGCTTCAAGTCCTCGATGATTCTCGTTGAAGATTTGAGGTCGCTCTCACGTGCATCAAGTTTTTGGCATCATTGTCGGGGACTGTTGATTCAATATTGAATCGAAAGTGGATAGTTTGGATCGGACCTAGGTTAGATTTGTTTTCTTGTTTTATTTTTATTTTATTTTCATTTTACTCAATTTGGATTTTTGCTATTTAAATTCAGTTTAGATAAATTTTAGTAGTCATATTACATTTTGCCTTAGTTCAGTTCTCTAGGTTTACTTTAATTAGCACACTATTCTTTGTTTATTTGTTTCCCTTTTAGTAAGTTTCCCTACCATTTTAGTTCAACATGCCCAATCTTTGAAAGATTACACTGCACCCGGTCACAGAGAATGGAATTCCAGCATAGTTATCTCGGAAATCCAAGCCGCGAGCTGGGAGATAAACCCTGCACTAATTGCCCTCATTCAAGAGAGGCAGTTCGGGGGGACGTAGACCAAGGAACCTTATCAGCACCTTGAGGAGTTCTTGGCATAATGTGGCACGGTGAAGTATGAAGGGGTCCCAGCAGATGCAATTAGGCTTATTACCTTCCCATTCTCTCTAAAAGGGGAGGCCAAACGATGGTTGCGTACTTTACCCGAAAGAAGTATCACCACGTGGGAGTAGTTGGAATGTGCGTTCCAGAGTAAATACTTCCCACCTAGAAAAATTGCCAATATAAGGAATATAATCCTTTATTTTAAGCAAGGGCAAGAAGAGACTTTGGCCGAGGCCTGGGTGAGATTCCAGGATCTGATATTTCAATGTCCAAATCATGGATTACATGATTGGTTGCTCATTCACATCTTTTATTGTGGTATTTCTAGCTCAACTAAAGAATTCCTAGACAGGCCATAGGGGGGGGGGGGGGTGTTGATGAATAGGAGCATGAATGAAGTTTATCATATCATAGAAATAGTGGTCGGGACCCTCCAAATGTGGGCAGATGTCGAGCAAAAGTTTCAAGAGCCTTATCCCTGAAAGGAGGTAGACGAGCCAGAAGTAGGATTGCCAGATATGAAATGAGAGCACCGAGGAAGAGAGCTATGGGAAGGAAGACTTTCATCCCTTAGGATCGAGAAAAGGTAGAGAACCAGAGCCACTGGTAATAAAAGAACACCCTTGCCCTAAAACGAAACCCCTTTCACCGAATCATAGATATGAATTTATGGGCCCAAATCTAACTTATCCAATGATTATAAACGCCATCTTGGGAGAAGTCGAAACAAGAAAGTTACTGGAGGTACTGAAGATGTATAAAAAGGTGTTGGGTTATACCATCGAAGACATTAAGGGAATACACTCGTCCCTCTGCATGCACAGGATAATCCTCGAGGACAGGCATAAGTCTAGCGTGGAGAGTCAAAGGCGACTTAACCCGAACCTACAAGAGGTTATGAAGAAAGAAGTGCTCAAGATGCTGGATGCAGGAATAATCTACCCCATTGTAGATAGTGAATGAGTTAGTCTGGTTCATGTAGTCCCAAAAAAGGGCGGCACTACAGTAGTCAGAAGTGAAGAAAATGAGCTCATTCCTATTCAAACTATAATAGAATGTTGAATCTGTATAGACTACCATAAGCTAAATAAAGCAATGAGGAAAGATCATTTCCCCCTTCCTTTTATCGATCAGATGCTAGAACATCTTGCTAAGCACTCTCACTTTTTCTACCTTGACGGGTACTCAGGATTCTTCCAAATCCCTATTCACCCTAATGATCAGGAGAAGACTACTTCCACCTGCCCTTATTGGACCTTTGCATACAGAAGAATGGCTTTTGGGCTATGCAACGCTTCGACCACCTTTCAGCGGTGTATGATGGCCATCTTCTCGGACCTGATCGAAAAGACTATGGAAGTGTTGATAGATGACTTTTCAATATATGGAATAAGTTTCATCGCCTATCTAAAAAACCTGTCGCGGGTCTTGCAGAGATGTAAGGAGAATAATTTGGTGATGAACTGGGAAAAGTGTCACTTCATCGTCACAGAGGGGATAGTATTAGGACATAAGATCACAGGAAATGATATTCAAGTAGATAGGGCAAAGGTTGAAGTAATCAAAAAGTTGCCGCCACCTAGGGATGTTAAGGGCATCCAGAGTTTCCTTGGTCACACCAAATTTTATCGGAGGTTCATAGAGAATTTCTCCAAAATAACAAAACCCCTGACAAACTTACTGGCTAAAGACACAAACTTTATTTTCAACTAGCAATGTCTTGAAGCGTTGGAAGAAATTAAAAAGGCCATAGTGACTGCCTCAATAATACAACCCCCTGATTGGAGCTTATCATTCGAGGTTATGTGTGATGCCAGTAATTATGCAGTTGGGACAATATTAGGATAGCAGAAGGACAAGAAACTGCATGCAATTCACTACTCCAGCAAGACACTGAACGAGGCACAAATTAATTATGCCACAATAGAAAAAGAGCTACAAGCAGCAGTGTTTGCTTTTGACAAGTTCAGATTGTACCTAGTAGGGTCAAAGGTCATAGTCTACACTGATCATGCAGTAGTTCGCTACTTACATAGCAAGAAGGAGGCAAAGCCCCGCCTCATCCGCTGGATTTGTCTATTGTAGGAATTTGATATAGAAAATAGGGATAAGAAAGACTCAGAGAATGTCGTGGCGGACCATTTATGTTGGTATCCTACTATGCATGCGAACCGATTCGCAAAACTGCAGCGGAAATAAAATTTTGGATCCCACCAGAGATCCAAGCAAAAACATATAAATGTTTTTAACCATCTAGATCTTATCTAGAAGAAGTATTATACCTTTGAAGTGAGCCCTTTGCAATCCCTCTAGTCCAAAGTTGTCGGATCTAAATATAGTAAGGATAACAATATCTCTAAGGTATCCACACTGACACTCAGCCTTTTTGGAAATATGGTTGTGCTAGCAACCTTTGTAGAACAACTAGCCAAAATTAGGAGGATGAAGAAGTGAAGAAGAAAAAAGAACACCCAACTCTTAGATCTCTCTTTGGCTCTTCTTCTGCCCTTATATATTATCATGCTTGAATTCCAAAATCAATGCATCAAATGCATCATTGAAAATCCACTAGCCTCTTCCCATTCTACACGTTGAAATCCAATGCATCAAATGCATTGAATTGTAATCAAATGCATTATTGAAAAGCCACTTCCAATTCAAAGCCACTTCCAATTCTTCACGTTGAAATCCAATGCATTTTTAATGCAACATGCATGCATTAAAACCTTTTGCATGTGACTTGGATTTAACTCAAGTCTAACTTGAGTTTTGCATGTGACTTGGGTTTAACTCAAATCTAACTTGAGTTTTGCATGCAAATTGAGTTTAATTTAAGTCTCACTTGATTCTAAGTCAAATCTAGTCTTCATCCATCCAATTTAGTTTGCATCTAACTCAAATGTAACCCGCTTGAGTCTAACTCAACCAACTTGATTTTGACTCGAGCCTTGACAATCCATTATTCTCATTGTTCTTTTAGTCAAACTAAAAGAACTGATTTTCAAAATAGAATGTTATTTGTGTGTGACCCTAGAGGCTCTTGTAACGTTAGCAATGTGTCTAAAACCCCTTTTAGACACATAACTAATGAGCGACATCGAGCAATACATCATTGCTACTCAAGTTACAAGAAAGTCGATATCCGACAACCTTTCCGTGACTATTATTATGTTTGATGGTGTCCTTCTATCCTTGATATCTTAGATCGATCAATGAGGCATAGACCATGTCATCCCCTTATCAATCTTTGTGTTTCTTGATCTCCAAGTAGACTCACTCAAACAAATGAGCTCAATATGTCATATTGACTCATTTGAGTATGGTCATGCATTTCATGGTCCTACTCTATCAAAGAGGCCAAAGATATCACTCCTGTCATATAGGAGGGATCGATCACATCTACATCACTCACATCTCTCTGCATAATTCATTACATACTCAGTGATCGCCGTTATAGTGCACCCTATTACGGTGTGACGTTAGACGATACCAAAGTACATAACTCCTTATGTAGGGAACCATAGTGACTTCAGGTCTAAGGACTATTTATACCAATAGTCACATGAGAAAGTATATTACACTCATATACTGATCCATGACACTTTCTCATGGCGGGTCAATTCAGTATATATATTCTCCAATATATATACCCATGTGTCAATGTGATATCTCATATCAATGACTTGTGAGATCAAGTCATCCATTGACCTACATGCTAGTCTTAATGTCTTAATATTGCCCTTGTCTATTAATACTTGACTAGGAATATTAAAAATAGTGTTCTCTATAGCTTCTCATAATCAATTCTACCAATTGATATACTGTAGATTAGAACCTACTATTCAAGGGAATTATTATATTTATTTAGCTGGCACATGCACAAAGTAAATATAATAACCAATGTTTGCCTATATTAATATAAGATATGATACAAAAGTTTCCCTCACCAATCATCTCATAATTGACACTAAGAGCTCATACTAACAATCTCCCACTAGCACTAGTGCCAATCATTATAATATCTCATACCCAATGATCTGGTATGACTATCGTGCTTTCTCTGTATCAAAGCCTTGGTCAAGGGATCCGCAATGTTAGAATCAGAATCTACTCTGCATATTCTCACATCTCCTCGATCGATGATCTCTCGAATGAGATGAAACTGCCGTAGTATGCGTTTGGTCCTCTGATGAGAGCGAGGTTCCTTAGCCTAAGCAATAGCCTCATTGTTGTCACAATAGAGGGTTATAGGATCTATTATGCTAAGAACCACCCCAAGTTCAGCAATGAACTTTCTGATCCAAACAACCTCCTTTGCTGCATCAGATGCAGCAATGTACTCGACTTCTGTTGTAGAATCTGCGACTGTGTTCTACTTCGAACTCTTCTAGCTTACATCACCACCATTCAGACAAAATACATACCCTGACTGTGATCGCGAATCATCTCTGTCGATTTAGAAGCTTGCATCGCTGTAACCCTTTACAACTAAGTCCTCATCACCTCCAAAGATCAAGAAATATTCTTTCGTCTTTCTAAAGTACTTAAGAATATTCTTGACTGTTGTCCAGAGACACTCACCAGGATCTGACTAGTACCTACTCATCATGCTCAAAGCATACGAGACATCGGGGTGAGTACAAATCATGGTGTACATGATAGATCCTATAGCAGATGCATAAGGGATCTGATCCATGCGTTGTTTCTCTTCTGTAGAACAGGGACATTGAGTCTTCGAAAGACTTACACCATGTGACATTGGCAGAAATCCCTTTTTGGAATTCTGCATGGCAAAACGCATAAGCACCTTGTCATTATATGTACTTTGACTTAGGCCAAGCAATCTCCTAGATATATCCCTATAGATCTTGATGCCAAGAATATAGGCTGCTTCACCTAAGTCCTTCATTGAGAAACAATTCCCAAGCCAAGTCTTTATAGACTCCAGCATAGGAATATCATTTCCAATGAGTATGATGTCATCTATATACAAAATGAGGAAAACAACTGTGCTCCCACTAGCCTTCTTGTAGACATAAGGTTCATCTTCATTCTTAATGAAATCAAATGTTTTGATCGCATCATCGAATCGAAGATTCCAGCTTCTAAAAGCTTGCTTTAAACCATAAATGGACCTATGCAACTTACACACCTTTCCAGCATCCTTTGGATTGACAAAACCCTCAGGTTGTGTCATATACACATCCTCGAGTAGATTTTCGTTAAGAAATGCAGTTTTGACATCCATTTGCCATATTTTATAGTCATAGTAAGAAGCAACAGCAAACAAGATTCGAATGGATTTGAGCATCGCAACTGGAGATAAGGTTTCATCATAGACAATACCATGAATCTGCTTGAATCCTTTTGCTACCAATCGCCCTTTATAGGTATGCACATTGCCATCCATGTGAGTCTTTCTCCTAAAGACCTACTTACACCCAATGGGTTTGACCCCTTCAGGTGGATCAACCAAAGTCCATACTTGGTTAGTATACATGGTTTCCATTTCGGATTTCATGGCCTCAAGCCATTTCTCAGAATCTGGGTTCATTACAGCTTCCTGATAGGATGTTGGCTCATCAAGCATGACACCATCGTTGTCATCCAAGAGAAAAGAATATCTCTTAGGTTGATGACGTATCCTATCAGACCTACGCAGAGCTTGGTCTACCTGAATAGGTTTTACCACAACTCCTTGTGATGACCTTGATTCATAATGCTCATCACCTTGTGGTGCCTGTTCTTGTTGCATTAAGGCATCAGTGATATTTTGTGTATCTTGAACTTCTTTAAGATCAATTTTACTCCCACTAGACTTTCTAGAAATAAATTCCCTTTCTAGAAAAATATCATTTCTGGCGACAAACACTTTGCCTAGCGTGGGGTTATAAAAGTAATATCCCTTACTTTCTTTGGGATATCAAACAAAATAACATTTATCTAATTTGAGGCCAAATTTATCTGAAACTTGACATCTCATGTAAGCTTCACATCCCCAATTCCTCATAAAAGACATCTTGGGACTCTTCCCAGTCCATATCGCAGATGGTGTCTTTATGACTGCCTTAGATGGAATACGATTAAGTGTGAAAGTAGCTGTCTCTAGAGCATATCCCCATAAGGAAGGAGGAAGATCTGTATGACTCATCATTGATCGTACCGTATCTAATAGAGTATGATTTTTCCTCTCAGATACACCATTCAACTGTGTTGTTCCGGGTGAAGTGAGTTGAGATAATATCCCACACTCAACTAAATAGTCATGAAACTCTTGGCTAAGGTATTACCCACCTTGATATGATTGAAGAATCTTAATACTGTTTCCAAAGTTGGTTATGTACTTCATTCTTGAATTCTTTGAACTTTTCAAAGGATTCTGATTTGTGCCTCATAAGATACACATATCCATATCTACTGAAATCATTAGTAAATGTAATGAAGTACTGATAAGCACCTCTGGCTGTGACTTTGAAAGGACCACAAACATCACTATGTATGAGGCCTAACAAATCTGTCGCTCGTTCGCCTTGTCCACTAAATGGAGTCTTGGTCATCTTGCCTAAAAGACAAGATTCGCATGTCTCATATGATTCAAAATCAAATGAGTCCAGTAATCCATCTCTATGGAGCTGGGATATGTGACTCTCATTTATGTGACCCAAGCGACAATGCCAAAGATATGTCTGATTGAAATCATTAGATTTGAATCGTTTGGTATTTATGTTATAGACTGGGTTTTCTAGATCTAGAACATAGAGTCCATTCATCAAATGTGCACTGCAATAGAACATTTCATTTAAATAAATAGAACAACGTTTGTCCTTTATAGTAAATGAAAAACCTTTCTTGCCCAAACAAGAAACATACATAATGTTCTTAGTTATTGCAGGTACAAAATAGCACTCATCAAGTTCTAAAATTAAACCACTCGGCAACAATAAGGAATATGTTCCTACAGCTATAGCATCAACTCTTGCGCCATTGCCCACACGCAGGTCCACTTCTCCTTGCGTTAATGATCTACTTCTTTTCAGGCCCTACACATTAGTACAAATTGTAGGGTCGATCAGTGGACGGCTAGAGGGGGTGAATAGCCTTTATCGTCGTACGATAGAAGTTGTTCGTTGATCGTCTACAACTATCATTAGCGCAAGCGGAAAATACAACTAAACAACAATAAAGATAAAGCAAAGTAAAGAGCAATTTGCTAACAAGAGAATATAACGTGGTTCATGGCCTTGCCACTAATCCATGACCCGATTTGTCCAAGGTGAATCACTCCTTTTGTAAATCCACTAGATCTCTCCTTTCCACCAAGCTAGGTGGAGGTAACCTCTTATCAATCTCTCTTCTTACAATAGAATGGAATAATAGCAAGTAAGAAGAGTGGAAATCGTTTTGGGCACTTTGGTTGTTAGGAGTTAAAGTATTAGGCTCCCAAATACCCTTATCCCTTCTTTTTATAGAAGAAGAGGGTTTCTTCCCGTTAACATAGGACCAGTCGACTAATGCCCCGATCAGTCGACTGATCCTGTAGCCGTTGTCCAATAACAGTTTCTTCCACGTTGAATTTCCCCCAACGACTCCCACATCAGTCGACTGATCTTACCATCAGTCGACTAATAGAGCTATTAGTAGAGTGTCGGAAGAGAACACTCCATTCTGTGCCCGAAACCCTTGCGACCAGTCGACTGGTGGTCTCGCAGTCGACTGCCAATCCATGGAAGTCGACTCTTGGCACATGAACCAGACTCGAACACTAGTAGAGTCACAGTCGACTTAGAGTTATCGACTACCATAACATGACAGTCGGCTAATGTCGGGAAATCCCATCCGACACTTAACCAATTGGCCAAGGTCCATCTAAGCGCACTACCCCTTCCCGGGTTACATTCGCTCACTCTCATTCCTTGGAGTCCCTCGCCTTTGAAGTTGTCTTCGTCCAGCTACGTCCCTCGGATGTGCCAAGCGCATGGCTCTACAGCGCTATCCTTCGTGTCTCGCCCTGAAATCTACTTCCTTCGGCTTCACTCTAATCTCCTCGTCTGGCGGTCCCTCGGATGCTCCAAGCGCACGACTTTCACAAAGCTATCTTTCACCGACTCAAGGACTGAGTCATGAGAGGTGAAACTTGCCAATGCACCATGTGCGAATTACTAAGTCCTACAAGACTCCAACGCACCTATCAAATCCAAACATCCTAACTTAAACCCTTTGTCACACACATCAAAACCATATCACGGGTTGATTGCCCTAACAATCTCCCCCTTTTTGATGTGTGGAAATCCGTTTAAGTTAGGTAAACATTTGATAAAAATATTAAGGTAAGAAAGCAAGTAAATAAACATGATTATCAACTCTCCCCCTTAATACATGAAACTCCCCCTAAATGCAATTCTCCCCTTACTTAAACATGTATATTTCTCCCACTTTGACACCATCAAAAATATTAAACAAAGTTTATACAAGCATGACATCAACTCTAGGGAATAAAAATTACCAAAACATTCCTTAAAATATGATAAAAGAGGGTTACTGGCCATGTTATCAGTCGATAAGTCAACTGGTTCAGACTACCAGTCGACTGACACTCTGATTTAAGTTTTTTCTGATTTTCGAGGTGAATTTCAGAAATGCATTAAAAATTCTATAAAATTTAAAAAATCATGAAATTTGGGGAACATATTTATTGTAAGCATCTTTATCAATGAAAAATATGTTTTCATGAAAAATCATTATATTTTCAAAAATTAGCCAAAAATCCAAAAGCTTCATAAACAACTAGGTTTTTGATCAAGTTTGTATCAATTTTAACACCTAGTAATGCTTTGGATTGTTTCAAAACATGAACACACAGATTTTAAAATAAGAAATTGTTTTAAAAACATATGAAATATTCAACCATGATCTTTGGGCAATATGTCTATGAATTAAACATAAGCCTTCCCCATGATTGGTCTATTATTGTTATTTTGACACTTTAAATGACCATCTAAATGCCATAGGCATTAGTGGACCATTTGTATCATCCTATCATCTCACTCATGCTAAGTTTTCAATCAAGGTAGCCTATAGTGAGTGTGAGATGTTCCTAAAGGTATTTGTATATACTTAACCATTAATTTCATGCAATTGTACACAAGGTTAAGTATCATCCTAACAACCCACATGATCATAAAGACATACATGAATTAATTTCACATCATGATCATGAAACAATTGTACTCATCAATTTGTGATCATGCATTAGGTATGAATTATGATAATGAATAAAGTATCACCCAAGGTATGATTTAAAACCTTATTGCCGATGACTATGTGCCAAATATCAAGATCATAAATTATGATTGTAAACATGTGTAATAATTACATTAAGCATCATGATTTAAGCATTAGTTTCCATTTATGGGCACATTATCATCACCCAACACTATGCTAAAAATTTATAGGTCATGAGTATCAACATATATAACACTAAGTGTTCAGCATGATTTAAACTATTTAAGAGTGCATTATCATCACCCAATACTATTTCAAAAATTTTGTCCCGTCATCCTTAGTCAATCAAAAATATGATATAGGTAAATTCCATATGGTTGACTATACTAGGATTTTTCTAACCCTTAAGGATGTATTTAGGAACCCAATACAAATTCTTTCCTATGGGGTTCACTAAAAATTCCTTAGGGATCCATTTTCTAGCTATTGTTTTCTTTTTATCTTGACCCCTAGAAATTAAACATTTATAGGCCTTTTCATTTTTATTTTTCTTATATCCTAGGCCTTTCTTATTGAAGCATTCTCTTTGGCTCCCTATGATCATGTTAAGGGTGTTGGAGCCAATTGTAAATTTTTCTAGGGCCTTGGTTAAATGATCTACTTTCTCTCTTAAAGCCCTATTTTCATCCATACATGCATCATTAACATCAAATGGCATATAGTCATGTGAGCATGCATCATCATCATTAACATGTAAACATGCTTGTTCTAATTTATTTTCTAGATCCTTAATTTGATCAAGCATGCTTTTGTTCTTTTTATTGGCTCTAAATAAATCCTTATTAAGACTAGAAATCATGGAAACTATTTTCTTGGGTGAGAGATTCGTTACCATAGTCTCCATGTCTTCTTCTTCGGATTTGGATGAGGATGGTGATGAGCCTCCCCCTTCACTAGAGCTCTCCTCACTTGTGCTTCTTTCTTCTTGCTCGGAGGAGGAGATGTCTAGGTCATCAAATGCCATTAGGGAAAGATTTGAGTAAACATGTTCTTCTTCTTCGGATGATAATGAAGAAGAAGAGGGTTCATCCCATGTCCTTGCTTTTAGTGCCTTTGTCTTCCCTTTCTCCTTGGCTTTCTTCTCTTCTTCCTTCTTCTTTCTCCCCTTTTTCTTCTTTTCTTCCTTCTTCCTCCTCTCTTCTTTGCTCTTGTTTAGGAGGGGACAATTATCCCTTATGTGTCCCTCTTGTTGGCAATTATAGCAAATTACCTTCCCCCTTGGTCTTCTCCTCCTATCATTAGATTTATTAAATTTGAAATTTTTCAAAGCCCGTCTTACCTTCCTTACCATGTAGGCTTCTTCTGTGCAATCCATGGAGGAGGAGGAGGGAGTCTCCATCTTCTTCTTCCCCTTGTTGGCCAATAGTGCCACTCCCCTTGATGGTTGAAATTTTGGCTCTTCTACTACTCCTTCGAGCCTTGTTTCGTGGAGCTCCATGGTTGAGAAGAATTCCTCAAAGGTGATAACTTCTAGGTTCTTGGAGATGTAAAAGGAGTCCACTATTGAGCTCCATCTTGAGGACCGAGGGAAGGCATCTATTTCCTTCATGAGCATGTCCCTATTTGAAAGCTTCTCTCCTACACTAGATAAACCGGTTATTATTTCTTTAAATCTAGAATGTAGAGTTGTTACCTTCTCCCCTTTATCGAGTTTGATGTTGTTGAGTTGGGAGCATAGGACATCTCTCCTTGCTAGCTTGGCCTCGGATGTGCCTTCATGAAGCTCCACTAGCTTCTCCCACAACTCTTTGGCACTAGAGCATTCCCCAATCCGGTTTACTTCTTGTTGGGGGAGTACGTTGAGGAGATGGTGCTTAGCCTTTGAATTGGCAAGGTGCTCCTCTCTTTGCTTTTTAGTCCACCTTGATTTGTCTAGTATTCTCCCCTCTTCATCCCTAGGCATCTCAAAATCGTTTTCCATTATAAGCATAATATCAAAATCATTTTCAAAGAATACCTCCATTCTGTTCTTCCACCAAGAGAATTCTCCCTCGAACTTTGGAGGGTGAATGTTGGAGCCGGCCATCCTTGATTGTTCTTGTGGCGGTGGTTAGTCCATTGACAAGCTACCTAGCTATGATACCACTTGTAGGGTCGATCGGTGGGAAACTAGAGGGGTGAATAGCCTTTATCGTCGTACGATGGTAGTCGTTCATTGATCGTCTACAACTATCGTTAGCGCAAGCGGAAAATACAACTAAACAACAATAAAGATAAAGCAAAGTAAAGAGCAATTCGCTAACAAGAGAATATAACGTGGTTCACGACCTTGCCGCTAATCCATGACGCGATTCGTCCAAGGTGAATCACTCATTTGCAAAATCAACTAGATCTCTCCTTTGCACCAAGCTAGGTGGTGGTAACCTCTTTACAATCTTTCTTCTTACAATAGAATGGAATAATAGCAAGTAAGAAGAGTGGAAATCATTTTGGGAACTTTGGAGTTGTTAGGAGTTAAAGCATTAGGCTCCCAAATGCCCTCACCCCTTCTTTTTATAGAAGAAGAGGGTTTCTTCCCATTAACACAGGACCAGTCGACTGATGCCCCAATCAGTCGACTGATCGTGTAGCCGTTGTCCAATAACGGCTTCTTGCACGTTGGATTTCACCCGACGGCTCCCACATCAGTCGACTGATGGAGCTATCAGTCGAGTGCCGAAAGTGAACACTCCATTCTGTGCCCGAAACCCTTGTGACCAGTCGACTGGTGGTCTCGCAGTCGACTGCCAATCCATGGTAGTCGACTGTTGGCACATGAACCGGACTCGAACACTAGTCGAGTAATAGTCGACTTAGAGTAGTTGACTACCATAACATGGCAGTCGGCTAATGTCGGGAAATCCCATCCAACACTTAGCCAATTGGCCAAGTTCCACCTAAGC
The DNA here is from genome assembly GCA_025175895.1 of Wurfbainia villosa. NCBI lineage: Eukaryota > Viridiplantae > Streptophyta > Magnoliopsida > Zingiberales > Zingiberaceae > Wurfbainia > Wurfbainia villosa. Next base: position 51,085,427 of record CM045998.1, on the reverse strand, counting down.
GCACTACCCCTTCCCGGGTTACATTTGCTCACTCTCATTCCTTGGAGTCCCTCACCTTTGAAGTTGTCTTCGTCCGGCCACGTCCCTCGGATGCACCAAGCGTATGGCTCTGCAGCGCCATCCTTCATGTCTCACCCTGAAGTCTACTTCATTCGGCTTCACTCTAATCTCCTCGTCCGGCGGTCCCTCGAATGCTCCAAGCACATGGCTTCCGCAAAGCTATCCTTCACTGACTCAAGGACCGAGTCATGAGAGGTGAAACTCGCCAATGCTCCTTGTGCGAATTACTAAGTCCTACAAGACTCCAACGCACATATCAAATCCAAACATCCTAACTTAAATCCTTTGCCACACACATCAAAACCATATCACGGGTTGATTGCCCTAACACAAATATGAGAAGCACATCCGGTATCCAATACCCATGAAGAAAAAGTAGATTGTTTAACTTATATAACATGTATACCTGAAGCAGAAGTCTCACTTTGCTTCTTCTTGACTTCCTCAAGATATTTTTTACAATTCCTCTTCCAATGTCCAGCTTCCTTACAGTGGAAGTAAGTCCCTTCTTTGGCCATCCCACCTTTGGGCTTCAATGCTTTCTTGCCCTTTTCTTGGGTCTTGCCTTTAGACTTCTTCTTACCTTTGCCCTTTTTAACCATAAGTACATCACTAGTACTAGGTTGTATCTTCTTAAGATTGCTCTCAGCAGTTCTTAACATGCTTAAGAGCTCAGGCAACGGTTTGTCAATTTCACTCATGTAATAATTCATGACAAATTGACTAAAGCCTCTAGGCAAGGACTGCAGAATAAGGTCAGTGGCCAACTCTTGGCCTAAAGGAAATTCCAATCTATCAAGGTTCTCCACGTACCCAATCATTTTGAGTATGTGAGTTCCTACGAGTTTTCCTTCTTGCATCTTGCATTGAAACATGACCTTAGATACCTCAGATCCCTCATGCCTCGCTTGCCCTTGATATAGTTGTTTCAGGTGTGCAACCATAGCAAAGGCATCCATGTTCTCATGTCTCTTCTAAAGCTCAGAGTTCATGGTTGCAAGAATAAGGCATGATGCATCTAATGCATCATCTTGATGCTACTTGTAAGCATCCTTATCAGCATGAGTGGCATTGTTGGTGGGTGGTTTAGGAATGGGTTGCTTTAGGACATAGAGTTTCCGCTATAGTTTGAGAACTATTCTCAAATTCCTATACCAATCAATAATGTTTGCTCTATTGAGCTTGTCCTTCTCAAGGACCGATCGCAGAGATAGGGTATTTGATGTATTTGAAGATATAGCAATCTACAACAGAAATAATATGTAAAAAAAAAAAGAGTATCATATCTTTAAATCATTTAATTAGGCATTTGATTAAATGAGACTCCCACTGAATCATAGATGCATGTGGGGAAAAATCCACATCATACTTCACCTTGAGTTAGCTTTGGCTAATCACCCAAGATTTAGTATGACTAGGTAGGTAACAATTTACCAATTGCATCACATGCAATTCTTGCATAAAGAGGGGGCAAGATCCATATTACACATCATCTTGAGTTAGCTTTGGCTAATCGCCCAAGACTTAGTGTGGATGCTCTCTAACCCATGTTTCCTAACTATTAGGATATGCCTCTAGGTGTTTCTCAATCGAATTCAGACACTTAGTTAAGTCTCATCCAAAGTTTGATAGCGGGACATCACAATTGTCCTCTCGCACTGTACCAAGATAAAATCCATTGCTTTGCTTTGGCAAACCCAACAAAAAATGATCGAGGTAGTTTATGAGTACCAAACTTTGGTAGGCATATTAAATTGACATAGTTTAAAATAAGATTATTATTTAGCATCACATACACACATAGCACATACATGTATCACATACACACATAGCAAATAATCTTAAACGTAACATGGTTATGGCCTTAATCTACGATCTTCTCAAGTCAATGAGAAGAGCGAATGGTGAACCTAGGGATGACATCTTCTCCAAGTGCTTCCTTCGGTCACCCTGTGTTGTCAGCATCCTCCTTGTAACTTCAACCTTCAATGGACCTTCCATTTCTTTATTTTGTACAATAAAAAATAAGAACACTCGAGTTACATTCGAGTCTAAATCTATTTTACAACAGGAAAATAGAGATGAAGGCATGACATGCAAGCCGCATTATGAATTACAACATGCAGACACAACACACAACCACAATCATATTGGGTCCTAGGCCATAACCATGCACCATGCATCATATCATTCATAATGATGTGATTTTATAAAATTTATTATACATACATGAATTTTAAAGCCGCTTTGTCGATAAGCCGCAATTCCACGGTGGTCCCGCTAGCGTGAACAGTGGCATCCACGGCGAGGCTATTGACTCCCTATTTTGCCTCTTTAGGACAATTACAAGCCTAAAATTCATGTACCCATAATACACACATTTTATATCTAATATAAAATATGAAAATCTAAATTTATATCACATATAAATTATATAAACAACAAAATGTATGTTTTGTAAGTGGGTCTGATACCACTCTTGGGATCCTACTATGCGTGCGAACCGATTGGCAAAAATGCAATGGAAACAAAATTTTGGATACCACCAGAGATCCAAGCAAAAACATATAAATGTTTTTAACCATCTAGATCCTATCTAAAAGAAGTATTATACCTTTGAAGCGAGCCCTTCGTAATCCCGCTAGTCCAAAGTTGTTGGATGTAAATACAGTAAGGATAACCGTATCTCTAAGGTATCCACACTGACACTCAGCCTTTTTGGAAATATTGTTGTGCTAGCAACCTTTGTAGAACAACTAGCCAAAATTAGGAGGATGAAGAAGTGAAGAAGAAGAAAGAACACCCAATTCTTAGATCTCTCTTTGGCTCTTCTTCCACCCTTATATATTATCATGCTTGAATTCCAAAATCAATGCACCAAATGCATCATTGAAAATCAACTAGCCTCTTCCCATTCTACACGTTGAAATCCAATGCATCAAATGCATTGAATTGTAATCAAATGCATTATTGAAAAGCAACTTCCAATTCTAAGCCACTTCCAATTCTTCACGTTGAAATCCAATGCATTTTTAATGCATCATGCATGCATTAAAACCTTTTGCATGTGACTTGGGTTTAACTAAAGTCTAACTTGAGTTTTGCATGTGAATTGGGTTTAACCCGAGTCTAACTCAAATGTAACCCGCTTGAGTATAACTCAACCAATTTGATTTTGACTCGAGCCTTGACCATCCATTATTATCATTGTTCTTTTTGTCAAACTAAAAGAACCGATTTCCAAAATAGAATGTCATTTGTGTGTGATACTATAGGCTCTTGTAACGTTGGCAATGTGTCTAAAACTCGTTTTAGACACATAAACAATGAGCGTCATCTAGCAATACATCATTGCTACCCATGTTACAAGAAAGTCGAGATCTGACAACCTTTCTGTGATTATTATTATGTATGACAGTGTCGTTCTATCCTTGATATCTTAGATCGATCAATGAGGTATACACCGTGTCATCCCCTTATCGATATTTGTGTTTCTTGATCCCCAAGTATACTCACTCAAACAAATGAGTTCAATATCTCATATTGACTCATTTGAGCATGACCATGTATTTCGTGGTCCTACTCTATCAAGAGGCCAAAGATATCACTCCTGTCATATAGGAGGGATAGATCTCATCTACATCACTCACATCCCTCGGCATAATGCATTACATACCCAGTGATCACCGTTATAGTGTACCCTATTACGGTGTGACGTTAGACGTTACCAAAGTACATAACTCCTTAAGTAGGGAACCGTAGTGACTTCAGGTCTAAGGACTATTCATACCAATAGTCACATGAGAAAGTATATGACACTCATATAACGATCCATGACACTTTCTTATGGCGGATCAATTCAGTATATATATTCTCCAATATATATACCCATGTGTCAATGTGATATCTCATATCCATGACTTGTGAGATCAAGTCATCCATTGACCTACATGCTAGTCTCAATGTATTAATATTGCCCTTGTCTATTAATACTTGATTAGGAATATTAAGAATAGTATTCTCTACAGCTTCTCATAATCAATTCTACCAATTGATATACTATAGATTAGAACCTTCTATTCAAGGGCATTATTATATTTATTTAGCTCGCACATGAACAAAGTAAATATAATAACCAATGTTTGCCTATATTAATATAAGATATGATACAAAAGTTTCCCTCACCAATCATCTCATAATTGGCACTAAGGGCTCATACTAACAATTTATTGCGTATGCCCCTAGATAAACAATTAGAAGGGGAAGATAGCGCTCAAATTAACGACACATTACGGGATGATACACTCATGGTTGTTAATAAGATTACTGCACCCTGGTATGCAAACTTGGTGAACTTTTTAGCAGGAAAGGTAATTCCACCAGAATACAGAACCCAACAAAGGAAAAGATTCTTCGCAAATGTAAAGCAATATGTGTGGGATGATCCATTTCTATTTAAAAGATGTGCAGATAACGTATATCAAAGATGTGTACCGGAGGAGGAAGTTGGTAGCATCCTTTTTCATTGTCATTCCTCTGCATATGGGGGGCATTTCAGAGTTTAAAAAATGACTGCGAAAGTGCTCTAGGCGGGATTCTATTGTCCTAATTTATTTAAGGACACACGTGACTATGTAGTTTCCTGTGATCGGTGCCAGCGAATGGGTAATATTGGTAGGAGACATGAAATGTCGTCGAATACTATATTGAGGTAGAACTCTTTGACGTATGGGGGATAGATTTTATGAGACCTTTCTCCACTTCAGGAACGAATAAATACATTCTGGTAGCTATAGATTATGTTTCTAAGTGGGTAGAAGTTGTGGCATCACCCCACTACGATGCAAGATGGTTATCAGAATGTTCAAGAGGATCATATTCCCCATATTTGGAGTTCCCCGGGCTGTGATTAGTGATGGAGGGTCACACTTCATCGAGAAGCAATTTGAAAAATTGCTTCACAAGTATGGAGTAATCCATAAAGTCTCAACGGCTTACCACCCGCAAACAAGCGGACAAGTGGAAATTTCAAATTGGGAGATTAAAAGCATTCTTGAGAAAATGGTCATGGCGTCTAGGAGAGATTGGGCACAACAATTGGATGATGCCCTCTGGGCTTATCACACAACTTACAAAACTCCCATCGGTATGACCCCATTTTGTTTGGTTTATGGGAAGCCATGCCACTTGTAAAATTCCACAAATAAATTTCTAAAGAATAATATTATTATTGGATAAAATAAATTAATGACGCATGGTTAGGGATTATTTTGAACCAAACCTATGGAAGCTTATAGATTTATATAAACCTAATCGAGGTTTAGCGACACCTAATTAAACTAGTCCTTTATTAAAACCAATCTAATTTATTTAGCTCCTTGGTTTTCTTCTCCGTCTCACGCGACCCTTCCCATCGTGATTTTCTCCTTTCGCACCTCTACTGCTCACCAGTCTTCTTCCTCCCTGTTGCAAGCGGCGACGAGTGAATTTCCCTCGTCGGTGCCCACGGACGAGCCAGAGCAACAAGCATGCATGTGGCTAGGAGCTTGGGTCGGCGATGTCTGCACCGTGTTCTGATCGGAAGCTGTGATCCCTGTCGAGCAAGGTAAGGCATGGTACTTCCTCCCAGATCTCAGATGAGATCGACTCCGATCACAGTCCTTTTCATTTGATTTCTCATCATATGTGGTGTTAGGGGAGCATTTGGGGGAACTGTCACCGATGAAGTTGCAAACTCCGGTATACCTCTCATTTCCTTTCCCTTTCTTTTCTGTCTAAGGCATTTTCCATGGATCGGTGTCATTAAATCAATGGTTGGTGCCGAATTTTGAGTTCAAAGGGGGGGGGTGTGGTAGTGTGGAACTGAGCAGTGGATTAAGCTTGAGGTAAGATTGTGGGTTGATCTATGAAGCTGTTGTAGGAATTGCTTCGGAGGCTCATTGGCTCCCATGTCCCCAGATTAAAATTTTCACTAATGAAAAAACTAATCCGGATGGGATGAGTTTCCTAAGCACAACCATTTCGTCATCGTGCTAACAACTTGAGCGATCGCTTGAACAAACTAGTTGTTCAAGCAACACAACTCTTCTAGTTGGTTAGCTGCGGAAGAGACGACGGATGGATCGCCAGTTTTTGTGTTTATCTTCGGGGTCCATGATTATACAAATACATACAAATGCAAACTAGTATAATCAACACATACTAACATAAAGATAAGAACATGCAATGATCAATAATAAAAGTTATAAAACTTTTATACCTCTCGATCTTCTATCGTATGTCCTATCCTCCTCGTGGACATCGTGTGGGCGATGATCCTACACGAGTTGAAGCCTCCTAGATCATGTTCTTCCCTTCCTTGCTTGCTCCGAACAAAGAGAAGAACCAAAACAAAAACTCCTCCTATCTAGAACTGGCCACCAAGGCAAGGAGCTTGATATAACCGCCGGCCAAGGAGTAGCTTCTTGAGCGCCGGCCAACCTTGAAGAAAGGTTGCCGCCAGCCACCAAGGAGAAAGGGAGAAGGAAGAGCACCAGCCAACCTTGAACAAAGGTTGCCGCCGGCCACCAAAAAGAAAGGGAGGAGGAAGAGCGCCGGCCAAAGAATAGAGGAGGAAGAGAGATAGGTGTCGGCCAACCTTAGGAAGAAGAAGGGTTCTTCTTCTCTTGATGCCGCCCACCCTACTTCCAAAACCTAGCCGCCCAAGCCCTTGTTCTCCAAGGGTTTCTTGCCGCCCAAGATTGGAGAGGCAAAACCCTAATTTCTCCTAAAAACAGCCTCGCTTGCCGCCCACTTAAGTCTCCCTTTTATAGAGTTAGGCTTAAGCCTTGATTTAATCTCAACCCTTGGTTCTAGGGTTTCATCCCAACCGTCGGATCTAGGGTTTTATCCCAACCGTCGGATCTAGGGTTTCATCACAACCGTCGGATCTAGGGTTTCATCCCAACCGTCGGATCTAGGGTTTAATCCCAACCATCGGATCTAGGGTTTCATCCCAACCATCGGATCTAGGGTTTCATCCCAACCGTTAGTTTTAGAGATTTAATCTTAACTGTCGGTTCTAGAGATTTAATCTCAACCGTTGGTTCTAGAGTTTTGTTTTCCATCCTTGGATCTAGACCTCATGAGGATTATATTAGGCTACTATAGGGACCATAAGGAGGAGTTGGATCTTGGCCACCCGATGGATCGGAACCACACAAACTTGATCCATCAATGATGTTCCATTCCACTAGAGGATCATCATTGAATTACCTCACCAACCCCCATAAATCAATATGGGCTCCATATATTATTTGTACATCCATCTCCCCGTGTTTAACATATCGAATGTCCGTCAATTAATTGATTTACTGACCATCAATCAATTAACATCTAACTCCTCGAGTAGTACCACTCAACCTTATCATCATGTTGACTAAGTCAACCAGCTGGGTTTACATGATGAACCTTATGAGCTCCTCAAGGGGAAATCATCAACCTAATATATAGGACACTGTTTCCTCCTATAATCAACGACACACCATGTAAATAATATCATTTCCCAACATACCGGGCATATTGATTTAATCCTTCTAAATCTCACCCTCTGGTAAATCAAAGAAATAAATACTAAGTATATGTGCCCATTATTATATCGGGATTAAGAGCATGTACAACATAATATCCGAGGTCTGATTCAATTATGTAGTCAGCAATAAATTGAATCACCTCTATGTCGGTCCTGCTCAATACACCTAGTGTACTAGTTTAACTTATGTTCAAGACAAAACAATACCAAGCTACACTACAACCATGCCAATGGTTTGTCCAAAACTATCTTGGTTGTGAGCCTCTACTTATATTCTACAAGGGACTGATAACATGATCTTCTGTGCCACACCAAGCATCATGTTATCTACAATGTAAAATATTAGACAATATGCACACATATAATAAACATATAAAGTGCAAACAATGATCATGTGATTCTTATTTCAAAATAAAAATGTCCATACAAGAAGAGCTAGGCTTTCAGAATACATTCAAACAATCTCCCACTTATACTAAAAGACTATGCTGTCATCGCACTGCCATACATCTGATCCCCATGTCCTCCACATGCCTATCAAATGCTTTCGCTGGAAGGGCCTTAGTGAATGGATCCGCCAGGTTATCCTCTGATGCAATCTTGGCGGCAGCTACTTCTCCTCGCTTTGCGATCTCTCGTATCAGGTGGTACTTGCGCTCTATGTGTTTACTCGCCTTATGGGCTCGTGGTTCCTTCGAGTTTGCAACTGTACCACTATTATCACAATAAATTGTGATAGTTCTGGGAAAACCAGGAATCACATCCAAGTCCATCAAGAAGTTCCTGAGCCATACATCTTCCTTGGCTGCTTCAGAGGTTGCCACATACTCAGCTTCCATGGTAGAGTCCGCCACACATTTCTACTTGACACTCCTCCATACTATGGCTCCACCTCCAAAAGTAAACACAAACCCCGAGGTAGACTTACTGTTATCCCTATCTCATTGGAAATCCGAATCCGTGTAACCCACAAGGACTAATTGATCTGCCCAATAAACCAGCATATAATCCCTAGTCCTTCTCAGGTACTTCAATATATGCTTTACAACAGTCCAATGTCCCTGTCCAGGATTACTCTAATATCTGCTAACCATGCCCATGACAAAGCAGATATCTGGTCTCGTACATAGCATAACATACATGAGGCTTCCTACTGCCGAAGCATAAGGAACCGCCTTCATCTCCAATATCTCCTTTGATATTTTAGGACACATCTCTTTAGATAAAGGAACTCCATGCCTGAAAGGTAGAAAAACCTTCTTGGAGTTCAGCATGCTAAAACGAGCTAGGACCGTGTCTATGTATGAAGCTTGAGATAAGCACAACATCCTTTTCTTGCGATCCCTTATAACTTTGATCCCAAGGATGTGTCCCACTTCTCCCAAGTTGTTCATGTCAAACTGTTTGGACAACCATACCCTTACGTCTGATAACACTTTGATATTGTTGCCAACTAACAAAATGTCATCTACGTATAGTACAAGAAATACCACTACGTTTCCGTCACATCTTTTGTATACACATGGCTCATCCGGACTTTGAATAAATCCATATGACTGGATTACCTCATCAAAATGGATGTTCCAAGATCTGGAAGCTTGCTTCAATCCATAAATGGACCGATTAAGCTAACACACTAGATGCTCTTTGCCTTTAGCAATGAATCCCTCTAGTTGTTGCATATAGATGTTCTCCTCAAGACTTTCGTTAAGGAAAGCTGTCTTGACATCCATCTGTCAAATCTCATAATCCATATGAGCAGCTATAGATAAGAGAATCCGGATAGACTTAAGCATAACTACTGGCAAAAAAGTTTCCTCATAATCGATACCCTCTTTCTGAGTATACCCTTTCGCAACAAGCCTAGCTTTGAAGGTCTCAACCTTCCCGTCTACTCCTCTCTTTCTCTTGTAGATCCACTTGCATCCAATGGATTTCACACCATCGGGTGGTTCTACTAGCTCCAAGACCTGATTAGAATCCATAGATTCTATCTCTGAATTCATCGCTCTTTGCCAAGATACTGTTGGGTTTCCGGCACCGCAGCGTGTGTGTGTTCGATCATGTTTCGTAAACATGAACACAGCGGAAGCAATTAAAAATAATAAATCTATATTTATTACAACACACACAACACACGCATGCTATTACAACAAGTGTAGACATAACCGTAAATTAAAATTTGCAATAAAAGGAAATTAAACTACGTTATACCTTCCGTATGACGTGTAGCGGGAACGGCATCAACTGGAACGATCCTCGTAAGAATCGTCTCTATCCGTATCCACGCCGAGCTCCTCGGGATGACTTCGCTAAGTCACGAGCTTTGTCTTCGTACGGGTAACTAGCCTCATGTTGAAGACGACGTGATCGAGATATGATCACGATCCGAATCCAAATTCGGATCTAAAACGAGTTCTCAAAAATCGCTTCTCCGGAGAGGTATTCGTCAACCGTTTGACGAATCCTTCGTCCTCCACCTCAGAGGATTACCGGAGATCAAATCCCCGGTAAGTTAGGCGCTATCGGAGCACTAACCGTCGTCCAAACGACGCTCCGACGAGAGGAGGAGAAGCTGTCCAGAAAACTGGACAGCTTGGTGGAGGAGTAGGCGCCGGCCAAAACAAGGAGAGAAAAAGCTCACCTTGATGCCGAACCTATAGGAGATCACCGGAGGGTCGCCGGAGGTTCACCGGCTGGAGCTTGGACGCCGGCAAGGGTCTTGGATGGTGGCACAAAGCTGGGCGGCGGCAGCTAGTAGTTGGGCGCCGATTAACTCCTCCAAGGAGTGGGCGGCAACTCAAGGGGGGGCTAGGGTTTGGATTAGTTAGGGTTTAACAATCCCTTAAGCCCACTTTTATAGAGAACTAATTCTCTTAATGGTTAATGGATCATATCCATAAAGCCCGTTAACCCGCTCCATTAAGATAAGTTAAAATAAACCAAACCATGATGGTTTATTTTAAGTTAAAATGAACCGAACCAACTTTTGGTTCATTCGTTTAAAATAAACCAAACCCTTTGGTTTATTCTTATCCATTGGATTAGAACCAAACCATTTTGGTCCATCCAGTACGTCTTCATAAGACGCAGCCCCTCCACGCTTCCATTGCGACTGAAACGATTTCATGCTCGCTTTATGTTTGGTCCAACCAAACCTAGTTTCTCTCGGTCTGAGAATCCAATTCTCAAGCTCGTTTTAAATCCTTTGGATTACACTCGTTGTGCGTGTGACCAAATAGGTTCTCGGTTTATGTTGGCCGTCTATAATTAACCATTAATTATAGAACGATCATGAGTGGCACCTAGTAGTACATCATGATCCCCAATTAACCGAATAGATCAACGGTTGATCCAGAACTATTTCTGAAACCCTTCAGTAGCTCGAATGAATCGTGCCCCATTCCCTTCACTCATCTTATACCCACTTGGTTCAGGACATGGTCTATTGTGTCAGTCCCCACTAGGCTGACTATGTCCCACCTAGCCCAAGTATCATTTCCTCGTCCTACGGATTCTAGTTACTCCACATGTATCGAAGAGTACCTTACTCTAAACATGTAATGCTTTGGCCAAAGACTTTAGTAACAATCCGACGAGAGGCCATGGGTATACATCTCCTCGCAAGGAGTGGTGAATCCTTTATAAGCTATTCAAACACCTTCGATCACTTCGACTTATACCCAATCATCCCGGGTCCACATCTCCTTAGAGATGTTTGCTTAAGATGTCAAAGCATAAGTCTCCATGATCAAGATGACTTGAATACCGCAAGTCAAAGGAACATCGCACTTAAGCCACAGGAAGAACTTCATTGACATATCTATATATGCAGAGAACCATATGAAGTCTTACGGCTGGTCACTCCAATGAACTAGTTACCATAACTAGCATCCACGATTAACTCCGGACATCACTATGTCTCCAGCCAGTGAGAATCAGCTGCTTGGATACGACAAGGAGTATACCTCGTGCTAGTCTCAACAGAATTGATGGTGTCCAGATCCATCAATTCATCGACTAGGGATAAATCCGATACATCACAATTACACATGTAGAGATACTCACTAGTTGTGATCCAATCACAAATTCTCTCATGCTGTGAATCATATCGTGGACATTCAGTAAATGAGTTTAAGATCCAATCAAATACATAAAACATGTATACTCAAATAGTGAATCTTCATTTATCATATAAATGGATCATACATAAGGCGATTGCCTTAGGACATCTCTCATATATTACTAACAGACTCCCACTTGGCCTAATGCCAATCACTACGGTATCCAATACCGTAAGCACCAACATGACCCTCAAACTTACTTTGAGGTAATGCTTTAGTCAAAGGATCCGCTAAGTTCCTTTCAGTGGGAATTTTCTCGATTTGTATTTCGTTCCTACTGATGATCTCTCTGATAAGATGATAGCGGCGAAGCACATGTTTGGATCGTTGATGAGACCTTGGCTCTTTCGCCTGTGCAATTGCTCCATTGTTGTCGCAGTAGACCGATATTGCTTCAACAATGGCCGGAATCACACCAAGTTCATGAACGAACTTCTTGATCCAAACCGCTTCCTTTGCTGCTTCCGAAGCTGCAATATATTCTGCCTCAGTGGTAGAATCCGCTACAGTCTCTTGTTTGGAACTTTTCCAACTCACTGCGCCCCCATTCAAGGTGAACACGTATCCAGACTGAGACCTGGAATCATCCTTGTCTGTCTGGAAGCTGGCATCCGTATACCCGCGTATCACCATGTCCCCTTCTCCATATATTAGGAACACATCCTTAGTTCTTCTCAAGTACTTAAGGATCATCTTAACAGCCGCCCAATGATCCATTCCTGGATCGGACTGGTATCTGCTCGTGACACTCAGAGCATACGATACATCGGGCCTCGTACATAACATAACATACATGATAGATCCTATTGCGGATGCATAGGGAATCTTACTCATGCAAATCCTCTCGTCTTCTGTGCGCGGACACATAGACTTCGAAAGGTGTACCCCATGCCTGATGGGCAGATAACCTTTCTTGGATTCCGACATGCTAAACCTCTTTAGCACTCGGTCTATATATGTAGACTGCGAAAGACCAAGCAACCGTTTCGATCTATCTCTATAGATCTTAATCCCAAGGATGTAGGTTGCTTCTCCCGTGTCTTTCATGGAGAATGTCTTGGATAACCAAACCTTAATCGATGTAAGATTGACACATCATTTCCTATAAGTAATATGTCATCGACATACAATACTAGGAACACGATCGCACTCCCACTAACCTTCTTGTACACACACAAGGTTCGGCGATATTTTGTGAGAAATCAAACTTTTGATCGTCTCATCAAACGGATATTCCGACTCTGGATGCTTGCTTCAATCCATAAATGGATCGTCGCAACTTGCATACCTTGGTTTTATCAACCGATGTGAAACCTCAGTCGTATCATATACACGTCCTCGAGCAAGTTTCCATTAAGGAAAGCTGTTTTCACATCCATCTGCCATATCTCATAATCATAATGAGCCGCTATGGCCAGGAGCATCCGAATGGATTTAAGCATAGCTACAGGCGAATAGGTTTCGTCATAATCAACACCTTGTTTTTGACGATATCCTTTCGCCACCAATCTAGCCTTATAGGTAATCACATTACCATCCATGTCGTTTCTTCTTGAAAACCCACTTGCACCCTATAGGCTTTATGCCTTGGTGGGTCAACCAAGTTCCAAACTTGGTTTTCGTTACATGGAATCCATTTCGACTTCATGGCACCAAGCCACTTATCCCTTTCTGAACTTGTCGGACTTCTTCATAAGCTGTAGGCTCCTCATCATCAATGAGTAACACGTCGTTCGATTCGCTTAAACTTACGAAATCCATATCTCTCGGGAATATTGTGTGTTCTACCGGATCTACGAAGATGTGGTGTTACAATAGTCCACCGATTGCTCATCACTATGAGTTGTCGTACATTGTGCATCACCCGTATCTCATTAATGTCTATTTGAGTCTCTCGAGCCTCCTCAAGCTCGACACACTCCCACTATTTTCTTGCAAGAGAAACTCTTTCTCTAGAAACACATGCCTTGAAACAAACACCTTTTGTTCCACAGATGATAGAATTGGTAACCTTGTTTCCTTAGGGTATCCAATAAATAGACATTTATCGGACTTAGCATCCAGTTTATGCGATACAAATCCGCTTCACCAGCCCCATATCTTCAAGTAAGATATGAGGTTTCTACCATTCCATATCTCATATGGAGAAGTTGAGACTACCTGTAGGCATTCTGCTTAACAAGTAAACAAACCGTCAAGTGCATAACCCCAAAAGGACTTGGGAAGAGTCGCATGATTCATCATTGACCACCATGTCCAACAAGGTCCTACGCCTCGATACACCCATTATGTCATGGTGTATATGGCGGAGTCCATTGAGACAATATGCCATTGTCTCTTAGATAATCAAGAAACTCTTGACTTAAGTATTCACCACCTCGATCCGATCAAGTATTTTAATACTTTGTCATGTTGTTTCTCTACTTCATTTCTGAATTCTTTGAACCTTTCAAAGGCTTCAGACTTGTGTTTCATCAAGAACACATACCCAAACCGTGAGTGATCATCGTGAAGGTAATGAAGTAGCTATAGCCTCCTAAAGCTTGAGTTGACATAGGTCCACATACATCACTATGTATTAGGCCTAGCAACTCTCCCACTCTGCTCACCTTTTCCAGAAAGGTAACTTAGTCATCTTGCCTTTTAAGCATGATTCGCATGTATCGTATGAATCCAATTCAACGATTCCTAATTCCACATCGTGTAATTCTGACATGCGCTTTCTTGCTTACATGGCCAAGATGACAATGCCACATGTAGAGTCTATTTGACTTTCGAGCCTGCGCTTGTTGCTAAACCCGATATTGAAAATGTCCTTTGGATCGTCCAGCGTATAAACACCATTGCTTAAAGTTCCGGTCCATAAGAACTCCATTCAAAGTTATGTAACAACAATTGTTACTAAAAGTCAAATGGAAACCATTTCTATTTAAACAAGAAATAGAAATGATGTTCTTTATCAAGCGAAGGAACATAAAAGCAATTGTCGATTCTAAGACAAGTCTGTAGGAGTTTCAACAAATACGTTCAGATGGCGAGTGCGGACCTTTGCTCCATTCCCAACACGTAAATTTGACTCTCCTTGTGAGTCTTCTTCTATTCCTTAGCCCATGTATGTCATTACATATATGTGAGCCACACCGTATCCAATACCCAAGTGTTTGAGGAAATAGAATGACAATCAATAAAGAAGATTTGAAGAAGATGGGGCATCAGATGCCTTATCCTTCTTCACGGACTCAAGATAAATCTTGCACTTTCTTATAAATGGCTCTCCTTGCCATAATGATGGCAAGTTTCCTTTAATGCTAGTTCTACCTTCTTAGCCCTTCTCTTCTTTCCCTTCTATATTCTTTGACTTCCTCTTAGAACCTTTCTTGAGGAATCAACTAACGACCTTGTCCCTGCTCATTGCTTCTCGAGAAGACTCCAGTCTTGACATATTGGCGATACCACAGATGAACCTTCTAGCATCTCGGAGGTGAAGAGGAGCTTTGAGACTTGAACCTTTGAATCTCACTTGCTCATCAACCAACTCACAAAGATGAAGGACTACGATATGAGCATCCATATGCTCATCTTTCGTAGCTTAGGTTCCATCGTGGCTAGCATGATGCAACTCATTTGTTGAGAATCACTCACATGTTTACGATAGGCCAACAATTGGTCGAGTTGCATTGTCACTAGGATGGGCGGGAAGAGGCGCCGAGGACATCAGCTTTTCCACCTTGAGAACAATTCTCAAGTTTCTAAGCTAGTCAAGAAGTTTGGCCCGATCAATTTATTTGAATCCAAAATGGAGCATAAATTCAAACACATCATGATCAATATATTAACTTAGAAATACAAAGCGAGCATATATGAGAAAGATGATTTTAAAATGCATCAATATACATTTATAAATCCCATTCATTTTGAATTTCAAAAACCCAAAATCACTTGGAGATCGTAGGTCCATCTCGAATGCTGATATCCATCATAGTTATGAACAACCTTGGAGAGAGTCCAACAAGCCATTCATAACTCGACGGTAGGTATCATCTATACGATTGCATATCCGTATATGCAACTATCACAATGTGCTATCAACTAATTGAATGTTCACACATACATCGGGTTGTTAACACATTAACAAGTATGCATCATATGCATAGCACCCAACTTCACCTCCCTTTACATCGACCTTGGAGAGAGTCCAACAAGCCGATGCTCCAGGTTAAAGCCAACCCATTAATCGGGACATAGTTTTAATATGGTTAGAGCGCATTCAACCAATTAGCCCAGCTTGGAGAGAGTCCAACAACCAAAGCTAACGATTGACCTCGACTCTTACCATATTAGTATTAAACTATTCCATGGTTTGAACATATTGAGGTTAGTAAGGGCTTGGAGAGAGTCCAACAACCCAAACAAGAAACAGAACTCTGGTTCTAACCATATTAATGGAAGGTGTAGGCTTTAATATTGATTAAGGGTTTTTATGTCTCATCCTCTTTGCATGCAAATAACTATTATCTACATGGCATGGCATACATGGCATACATCTACATGTCACGACACGCATGGCATAATGTTATGCATCTAATGCAATTACATAGCATACAATTATGTCATGTATATAATTTCTTTATGTGTCATAACTATTTATGGAAATAAAATATGTTTAAGATTTGATTCTCCAAATCAAATCATAATTAAATTAGGAAACAAATTTCCAAATCTAATCACATATTTTATTCATGGAATTATTTGATTAAGGAAAATCTATTTAGGAAACCAATTTCCTAAATCATTAAAACTACTTATGGAAATAAAATATTTTAAGATTTGATTTCCCAAATCAAATCATGATTAAATTAGGAAACAAATTTCCAGACTCTAATCAAATATTTTATTTATGGAAAATATCAATTTCCATAAATACTTCCAACTTTCCAAAAGTGGAAGATTTCCATAAATACTTCTAGACTTTCCAAAATTGAAAAATTTCCATAAATACTTCTAAATTTCCAAAATTTAGAAAACTTCCAGAAATACATTATGACTATCGCAAAACCATTTTTACGATTATGTCGAAACACAAACTGGGCTCTGATACCACTGTTGGGTTTCCGGCACCGCGGCGTGTGTGTGTTCGATCATGTTTCGTAAACATGAACACAGCGGAAGCAATTAAAAATAATAAATCTATATTTATTACAACACACACAACACACGCATGCTATTACAACAAGTGTAGACATAACCGTAAATTAAAATTTGCAATAAAAGGAAATTAAACTACGTTATACCTTCCGTATGACGTGTAGCGGGAACGGCATCAACCGGAACGATCCTCGTAAGAATCGTCTCTATCCGTATCCACGCCGAGCTCCTCGGGATGACTTCGCTAAGTCACGAGCTTCGTCTTCGTACGGGTTACTAGCCTCGTGTTGAAGACGACGTGATCGAGAGATGATCACGATCCGAATCCAAATTCGGATCCAAAACGAGTTCTGAAAACTCGCTTCTCCGGAGAGGTATTCGTCAACCGTTTGACGAATCCTTCGTCCTCCACCTCAGAGGATTACCGGAGATCAAATCCCCGGTAAGTTAGGCGCTATCGGAGCACTAACCGTCGTCCAAATGACGCTCCGACGAGAGGAGGAGAAGCTGTCCAGAAAACTGGACAGCTTGGTGGAGGAGTAGGCGCCGGCCAAAACAAGGAGAGAAAAAGCTCACCTTGATGCCGAACCTATAGGAGATCACTGGAGGGTCGCCGGAGGTTCACCGGCTGGAGCTTGGACGCCGGCAAGGGTCTTGGACGGCGGCACAAAGCTGGGCGGCGGCAGCTAGTAGTTGGGCGCCGATTAACTCCTCCAAGGAGTGGGCGGCAACTCAAGGGGGGGCTAGGGTTTGGATTAGTTAGGGTTTAACAATCCCTTAAGCCCACTTTTATAGAGAACTAATTCTCTTAATGGTTAATGGATCATATCCATAAAGCCCGTTAATCCGCTCCATTAAGATAAGTTAAAATAAACCAAACCATGATGGTTTATTTTAAGTTAAAACGAACCGAACTAACTTTTGGTTCATTCGTTTAAAATAAACCAAACCCTTTGGTTTATTCTTATCCATTGGATTAGAACCAAACCATTTTGGTCCATCCATTACGTCTTCATAAGACGCAGCCCATCCACGCTTCCATTGCGACTGAAACGATTTCATGCTCGCTTTATGTTTGGTCCAACCAAACCTAGTTTCTCTCGGTCTGAGAATCCAATTCTCAAGCTCATTTTAAATCCTTTGGATTACACTCGTTGTGTGTGTGACCAAATAGGTTCTCGGTTTATGTTGGCCGTCTATAATTAACCATTAATTATAGAACGATCATGAGTGGCACCTAGTAGTACATCATGATCCCCAATTAACCGAAAAGATCAACGGTTGATCCAGAACTATTTACGAAACCCTTGATGGCTCGAATGAATCGTGCCCCATTCCCTTCACTCATCTTATACCCACTTGGTTCGGGACATGGTCTATTGTGTCGGTCCCCACTAAGTGACTCGTCGCCCTAGCCCAAGTATCATTTCCTCGTCCTACAGTTCTAGTTACTCCACATGTATCGAAGAGTACCTTACTCTAAACATGTAATGCTTTGGCAAAGACTTTAGTAACAATCCGAGAGGCCATGGGTATACATCTCCTCGCAAGGAGTGGTGAATCCTTTATAGGCTATTCAAACACCTTGATCACTTCGACTTATACCCAATCATCCGGGTCCACATCTCCTTAGAGATGTTTGCTTAAGATGTCAAAGCATAAGTCTCCATGATCAAGATGACTTGAATACCGCAAGTCAAAGGAACATCGCACTTAAGCCACAGTAAGAACTTCATTGACATATCTATATATGCAGAGAACCATATGAAGTCTTACGGTTGGTCACTCCAATGAACTAGTTACCATAACTAGCATCCACGATTAACTCCGGACATCACTATGTCTCCAGCCAGTGAGAATCAGCTGCTTGGATACACCAAGGAGTATACCTCGTGCTAGTCTCAACAGAATTGATGGTGTCCAGATCCATCAATTCATCGACTAGGGATAATTCTGATACATCACAATTACACATGTAGAGATACTCACTAGTGGTGATCCAATCACAAATTCTCTCATGCTGTGAATCGTATCATGGACATTCAGTAAATGAGTTTAAGATCCAATCAAATACATAAAACATGTACACTCAAATAGTGAATCTTCATTTATCATATAAATGGTTCATACATAAGGCGATTGCCTTAGGACATCTCTCATATATTACTAACAGATACCGCATCTCTATCTTGGAGTGCCTCGTCATATGTACAGGAATCAGGTTCATGTTCGCCAGGGACCAAATCAAAAGATTCTCCCCAGAACATGAATCTCTCGGGTTGTCTAACAACCCTCCCACTACGACAAGGTGCCTCCTGTGTATGCTCTGTGACACACGGTGCAGTGACTTGTGGTATCTCCTCTTGTACCGGTGGTACTGAAGTCTTGACTTCCCCTGTTAACTCCTCAAGAACAATCCAACTCGTGGGCTTGTGGTTCATCACATAGTCCTCCTCTAGAAATTTGGCATTCGTACTCACGATCACCTTCTGATCTCTAGGACTATAGAACAAAACACCCTTCGTTCCCTTAGGGTAGCCAACAAACAAGCGTACTTCTGTACGAGATTCCAACTTACTAGCATCTCCCTTCAGCACATGTGTTGGACTACCCCAAATTCGAATATGTCTTAGACTAGGCTTTCGCCCAGTCCACAATTCTGTGGGAGTAGAGGGTACTGACTTAGATGGAACCAAGTTCAGAATGTGTGCTGCTGTTTACAGAGCAAACCCTCAGAACGAATCAGGTAACTCAGAATAACTCATCATTGATCTAACCATCTCCATAAGATTCCTATTCCTTCGCTCCGCTACACCATTTTGCTGGGGTGTACCAGGTGTGGACAATTGGGATTGAATCCCAGCCTCTGATAAGTAACTCCTAAACTCTCCCAAGAGGTACTCGCCACCACGATCAGATCGTAGTATCTTGATACTTTTACCTTGACGGTTCTCCACATCAGCCTTGAATTCTTTGAACCTGTGAAAGCATTCAGACTCGCGGCGCATCATGTAAATGTATCCATATCTTGAATAATCGTCTATAAAAGAGACGAAATATTCAAAACCACCTCTAGCCTGGATAGACATAGGACCGCACAAATCAGAATGAACCAATTCTAACACATCTTTGGCTCTATACCCCTTGGCCTTGAAAGGCCTCTTGGTCATTTTACCTTCCAAGCAAGATTCGCAGGTTGGGAGATCCTCCACCACTAATGAACCCAAAGGTCCATTAGCTATCAACCTTTGAGTTCTACTCAGGTTAATATGACCAAGCCTTAGATGCCAAAGATATGTCTGGTTCATTTTCGAAGGTTCTTTTCTCTTATTAGACTTAGAAGATGAGTTATTTACTTCTATATGCATCGTGGGAGCTTTCGGTTCAAGAGTGTACAAATTGCCAACCAATGTACCAGAACAGATAATCTCCATATTCCTTTTTATAACCACTTTGTCATTAAAAGAAACAGAATATCCATCCAAAACAATTTAGAAACTGAAATTAGATTCTTTCTAAAAGTAGGTACTTAAAGACAATTTCTCAAAACCAAAACTTTATTCCTATCAAAAGATAAATGAACGTCTCCCACTGCAATAGCCGCCACCTTTGAAGCATTGCCCATGAAGACGGTAATCTCTTCCTCAGCTAGTCATCAGGTTTCCTAAAACCCCTGCAAAGTATTGCAGACATGATCAGTGGCTCCTGTATCTACACACCAGGCACTGGTAGATAACACCGCTAAACATGTTTCAACAACTAAACAAGAAGATATACCTTTGTTCTTTCGGCGAGGACAATCCACCTTCCAATGTCCAGTCTGCTTGCAAGTGAAGCACTTGCCTTTCGGCTTCTTCACTCCTGCCTTAGGTCCTACTGCCACTTTCTTTGCTCCACCTTGCTTCTTCTTCTTTTTGCCTTTCAGCTTAGAAGTAGAAACCTTCTGAGCAATCATGGCTTCCTGCCTAGCAGCCCGATTCTGGTATCCGAAAAGTTCCTTTTCCCCCGAATCATCCGCATGCTTAGGAGGACCCTGATCGACAGTTAAGACACTATCCATATTTCTTTTCCAATCAATATTATTTGGGTACAGTAAGTTTATTTCTTTTAATATTACAGCAAGTGGGTTGAAAGCCTTTTGAAAATCCTAAGAATCACAATGATCAAAATATTAGATTTCAAATATTATTGATTCCTCAAAATCAATAAAATTTCGAAATCAACCAACACCTCAAAACACCGAGAATATCGCATGCCACACTGTGTGGACGTATACGAATTCTACATTTGTAAGAGGAGGTTTTACCCATTAATTTTGTTATCTTGTCAACCTTACTTGTTGACAAATAAAATTAATAGTTGGTTCCTCTTTGGCCCTACAAATAAAAGCAGTGACTCCGATGGGGAGGATACTTTTATTTGCATCTAAGTGTGCACCATTACACGATACTAAGGGAATTATTTCGGATTACATGCCTTACCGCTGTGGAAGTACACACGCTCCTAGATAATTTCCTATAATCATTATTTGACCTAGTGATCTGCAAACAAACTCATCCGCAGGGAGGAATGCACTCAGAGCCGACACTCAATTTTGTTGCATCACACGTCAAATTGTAATGGAGGCCGCGGGAATTAATTAAAAAATCCCTCTCCCACTTAGTAAATTGAAAATGAGGAATTTTCAAGCACACACAACTTGCATATAAAACAAATCAGCAATAAATATGGAAAAAAACTAGAATTTTTCCAACTATTATGACTTTGTTCTCCAATATGCGTCCCGCCGTGTCGCCACCTCGTCCGCTCCACCTTTTCCGTGCGCAAGCCACATAAAGAGATCCGAGCCGAGATATATCATTTTAATTTACATCCATCGATCCTATACTCCATGAAGGAGTGTACAAATAATCTAGATCGAAAGTAAACTAAAATGAGCGGCTAAACAATGCCGTATTTAATTACAAAAAATTAAATACTAATCTAGCCTCGTCAACCCCGAGGATTCAAATAATAAATATTTACACACATACAATCACATACACACATATGGCCATAATAGTCGGAACTTATGCCTGCAACCAAAGAGTTAAACTACGCATATCCTACTATTATCCGGCACATATAATATATGAAAAAGTGCATAAAAATTAACCGAATCCTAAACACACAAAACCGGAAACCGTGGCTCTGATACCACTTGAAGGGAATTATTTCGGAGGCTCATTTGCTCCCATGTCCCCGGATTAAAATTTTCACTAATGAAAAAACTAATCCGGATGGGATGAGTTTCCTAAGCACAACCATTTCGTCGTCGTGCTAACAACTTGAGCGATCGCTTGAACAAACTAGTTGTTCAAGCAACACAACTCTTCTAGTTGTTTAGCCGCGGAAGAGACGATGGACGGATCGCCGGTTTTTGTGTTTATCTTTGGGGTCCATGATTATACAAATACATACAAATGCAAACTAGTTTATTCAACACATACTAACATAAATATAAGAACATGCAAAGATCAATAATAAAAGTTGTAAAACTTTTATACCACTCGATCTTCTATCGTATGTCCTATCCTCCTCGTGGACATCGTGTGGGCGATGAACCTCCATGAGTTGAAGCCTCCTAGATCACGTTCTTCCCTTCCTTGCTCACTCCGAAAAAAGAGAAGAACAAAAACAAAAACTCCTTCTCCTATCAAGAATCGACCACCAAGCCAAGGAGCTTGATATAACCGTCGACCAAGGAGTAGCTTCTTGAGCGCCGACCAACCTTGAAGAAAGGTTTCTGCCGGCCACCAAGAAGATGTTAGTAATATATGAGAGATGTCCTAAGGCAATCTCCTTATGAATGAACTGTAGGGGATCGGTACGGCAGGCTAGAGGGGGGTGAATAGCCCTCGTACGTTGGACGTCGTAAATTGCTCGTCTACAAAACTAATTAGCGCAAGCGGAATATACAAATACAAAGCAAAAGACAAGCAAGATATAAGCAAGCAATACAAACACCGAGATATAACGTGGTTCACGGCTACGCCGCTAATCCACGGTCCGATTCGTCCACGGTGAATCACTCCGCCAAAACCAATCACTATCGGTCTCTCCTTTGCACAAAGCTAGGTGGAGGTAACCTTTACAACCAAGATCACTCTTCTTACAATAGGATTTAAGTAAAGACAAGTAAGAAGAGTTTAGAGCTTGTGGGGCACTAGGAAGATTGTTTTGAGTATAAGCATTAGCCTCTCAAAGGCTTACACCCTCTCTTTTTATAGAGAGGGCTAACTTCTTCCCGTTTGCCGCCATCAGTCGACTGCCGCCCTTGGCAGTCGACTGCCGTCACTACAACGGCCTTCGAACACGTCAGATCCCGACCGTTGTAGTCCAACGGAACTCTTGTCAGTCGACTGATGGACCTCATCGATCGGCCGATCGTCGCCGTAGTCGATCGCCTACGATCGGCTACGAACGGTTCTGCGGGTCGAACCCTTATCTACCGATCGGCCGCCTTACGATCGGATGGTCTTGGCCGATCGCCCACGATGGCGATCATTGCTGGCCTACAATCCAGATCGTATACCGAACTCACTGACAGCGAGCCATGACATGGCGGTCGGAAAACCCATCCGACACTTGGCCAAATGGCCAAGTTTCACCTAAGAGCTACCCCTTCCTGGGTTACAATCGCTCACTCTCATCCCTCGGAGTCCCTCGCCTTCGAAGTTCTCTTCGTTCGCAGCCACGTCCTCGGCGACGTCGGTACGGCTCTGCAATGCTCCTTCGCATCTCTTGCCTCGAAGTCTACTTCCTCCGGCTTCACTCCAAGCTTCTCGTCCGGCGGTCCCTCGGATGCTCCAAGCGCACGGCTTCCGCAAAACTATCCTTCACCGACTCAAGGCACGAGTCATGAGATGTGAAACTTGCCACGGCTCCATGTGCGAATTACTAAGTCCTGCACGACTTCAACGCACATATCACATCAACATATCAAACTAACTTAAACCCTTTGCCACACCATCAAAACCATATCATGGCAAGAGATTGCCCTAACAATCTCTCCCTTTGATGCGTGGCAATCCGTTTAAGTTAGGTAAAAACATTTGATATAAATTCTAAGGTAAGAAAGCATGTAAAGATAAACATGATATAGCAACATGCAACTCCCCCTTAATCCATGAAACTCTCCATGCAAATTTTTTCCCCCTATCATATATTTCTCCCCATACAATATATTTCTCCCCCTAAAGTGATTAACTTAAACATACTTATTTCTCCCCCTTTGACACCATCAAAAAGATTAACACTAAGGTATAAGCTCATGGCATCAAGTATAATGGAGGAAAATATGACAAGTTGATTTAAAATTGGGTACCACTTGTTGATGGCATCAAGTATATTTCTACCACTTGTTGGTGGCATCAAGTATATTTCTACCACTTGTAGGAGGTTTACAAACTGAATTCGGCCTTCAATATTCTGATTTACAGGCCACCACGATCGCTATCGATGGCAATGATCGCACAAAGGAATCCAAATTTCTGATTTTCTGGACGAATTTCAGAAATGCATTATAAATTCCAGAAAATTTGAAAAATCATGAAATTTGGGGAACATATTTCTATTAAGTATATCTATCAAGGAAAAATAGTTTTTCATGAAAACTCATTATATTTTCTTGTTTTTGCCAAAAATCCAAAAGTTCTAAAAACCACTAGGTTTTTGATCATTCTAGTATCAAGTTAGCTACCTAGTTTTGCATCCAATTGTTTCAAAACATGAATACATGTATTTTAAGGTAAGAAATTGTTTTGAAAACATATGAAATATCCAACCATGATCTTTGGGCAATATGTCTATGAATTAAACATAAGCCTTCCCCATGATTGGTATATTATTGCTATTTTGATACTTTAAATGACCATCTAAATGCCATAGGCATTAGTGGACATTTGTATCATCCTAATATCTCACCCATGCTAAGTTTGCAATCAAGTTAGCCTATAGTGAGTGTGAGATGCATCCTAGGGGGTATTTGTATATACTTAACCAATATATTCATGCAATTCTATCATGGTTAAGTATCAACCTAACATCCTACATGATCATAATGACATATATCAATTAATTCTACATTATGATCATGAAATACATGTTTTCATCAATTTTATAACCATGCATTAGGTAATATGTGATGATAATAAACAAGTTATCACCTAAAGCATGATTT
Source organism: Wurfbainia villosa (assembly GCA_025175895.1). Lineage (NCBI taxonomy): Eukaryota > Viridiplantae > Streptophyta > Magnoliopsida > Zingiberales > Zingiberaceae > Wurfbainia > Wurfbainia villosa. The sequence goes on along the minus strand of CM045998.1, from coordinate 51,060,307 downwards.
AACTCTATTTCTCATGATAACATGCCAAATATCAAAATCATAAATCATGATTTAAAACATACATAGGAATTACATCAATCATCATGATTTAAGCATTATTACCTATTTATGGGCACGTTATCATCACCCAACACTATCTAAAAAATGTTGTCCCGTCATCCTAAGTCAACCAAAATATGATATAGGTCAAGTTCATATGGTTGACTACCCTAGGGTTATTCTAACCCTTAAGGATGGATTTTGGAACCCAAAATAAATTCTTTCCTATTGGGTTCACTAAATACTCCTTGGGGATCCATTTCCTAGCAATTACCTTCTTCTTATCTTGTCCCCTAGCTATAAGGCATTTGTAGGCCTTTTCATTTTTCTTTTCTTTGTATCCTAGGCCTTTCTTGTTGAAACTAGCTCTTTGGCTCCCTAAGATCATATTTAATGTGTTGGAGCCAATAGTGAATTTTTCTAGGGCTTTTGTTAAATAATCTACCTTTTCCCTTAAAGCCCTATTTTCATTCATACATGCATCACTAACATCTAGTGGCACATAATCATGTGAGCATGCATCATCTAAGCTAGAAGAAATATTTTCATTTTCATTTAAGCATGCTTTTTCCAATTTTTGTTCTAGGTCCTTAATTTGAACTAGCATGCTTTTATTCTTCTTCTTAGCTCTAAATAAGTCCTTAGTTAAGCTAGAAATCATAGAAACTATTTTATTAGGTGAGAGGTTGGTTACCATAGTTTCCATGTCCTCTTCTTCGGATGAGGAGGATGTGGAAGCTCCCCCTTCATTTGAGCTCTCCTCATTTGAGCTTGATCCTTCATTTTCGGATGAAGAGCAATCCAAGTCATCAAAAGCCATCAAGGCCAAATTGGTGACAAAGGCATTCTCCTCATCCGATGATGAGGAGGAGGATGAGGATGGATCATCCCAAGTCCTTGCCTTGAGAGCCTTAGCCTTTCCCTTCTCCTTTGTCTTCTTCTCCTCTTCCTTCTTTTTCTTGCTCCCCTTTTTCTTCTTCTTTTCTTCTTTCTTTTTCCTTTCTTCCTTGCTCTTGTTTAGGAGAGGACAATTGTCCCTTATGTGCCCTTCTCCTTGGCAATTGTAGCATATGACCTTCCCCCTTGGTCTTCTCATCCTATCATTAGATTTATCAAATCTAAAATTCTTAAATGCACGTCTTACCCTCCTTACCATATAGGCTTCTTCGGTGCTATCCATGGAGGAGGAGGAAGACGCTTCGTCATCGGAGGAGGAGGGGATTTCCATCTTCTTCTTCCCCTTGTTCGCTATCAAAGCTACTCCTCTTGAGGGTTGAATTCTAGGCTCTTCTTGTATTCCTTCAAGCCTAGTTTCGTGGAGCTCCATTGTTGAGAAAAATTCCTCCAAGGTACTTACTTCCAAGTTCTTGGAGATGTAGAACGAATCTACCATGGAGCTCCATTTTGAGGACTGGGGAAAAGCATCTATGGCCTTCATTACCATATCCCGGTTTGATAGCTTCTCACCTACACTTGTTAGCCCAATTAAAATTTCTTTAAACCTAGAGTGTAGTGAGGTTACCTTTTCTCCCTTTTCTAGTTTTATATTGGATAGTTGGGAGCGGAGGAGGTCTCTCCTTGCTAGCTTGGCCTCGGATGTGCCTTCATGGAGTTCTATAAGCTTCTCCCACATCTCTTTGGCACTAGCACATTCTCCGATCCGGTTGATCTCTTGTTGAGGGAGCACATTGTATAGATGGTGCTTGGCTTTGGAGTTTGCAAGGTGCTCTTCTCTTTGCCTCTTGGTCCACATAGACTTCTCTATTGGCTTCCCCTCTTCATCCCTAGGCAAAACGAAACCGGATTCCATTGTAATCATTATATCAAAATCCGTTTCGAAAAATACCTCCATTCGCTTCTTCCACCAAGCGAATTCTCCTTCAAACTTCGGAGGATGGATGTTGGAGCTGACCATTTTTGATGTAGGGCTTGTTGCGGCGGTTAGTCCGGTGACAAGCAACCTCGGCTCTGATACCACTTGTAGGGGATCGGTACGGCCGGCTAGAGGGGGGTGAATAGCCCTCGTACGTTGGACGTCGTAAATTGCTCGTCTACAAAACTAATTAGCGCAAGCGGAATATACAAATACAAAGCAAAAGACAAGCAAGATATAAGAAAGCAATACAAACACCGAGATATAACGTGGTTCACGGCTACGCCGCTAATCCACGGTCCGATTCGTCCACGGTGAATCACTTCGCCAAAACCAATCACTATCGGTCTCTCCTTTGCACAAAGCTAGGTGGAGGTAACCTTTACAACCAAGATCACTCTTCTTACAATAGGATTGAAGTAAAGACAAGTAAGAAGAGTTTAGAGCTTGTGGGGCACTAGGAAGATTGTTTGGAGTATAAGCATTAGCCTCTCAAAGGCTTACACCCTCTCTTTTTATAGAGAGGGCTTCTTGTCACCGATCGATGGACCTCATCCCGATCGTCGCCTCCGTAGTCGACGCCTGCCGGCCAACGAACGCCGCGGCCAACCCTTATCTACTACCGATCACGCTGCAGCCGATCGATCGATGGTCTTGGCGCCGACCGCCCACGATGTGCAACGCCGATCACGCCGCCACAATCCGGCCAATCGATATCGATACCCGAACTCACTCGACGATCGCCATGACATGGCAATGATCGCGTCGGTCGAAACCTATCCGACACTTGGCCAAATGGCCAAGTTTCACCTAAGAGCTACCCTTCCTCGGGTTACAATCGCCACTCATTTCGAGTCCTCGCCTTGAAGTTCTCTTCGCTTCTCGGCCACGTCCTCGGCAGATTAGGCGCACGGCTCTGCAATGCTCCTTCGCGTCTCTTGCCTCGAAGTCTACTTCCTCCGGCTTCACTCCAAGCTTCTCGTCCGGCGGTCCCTCGGATGCTCCAAGCGCACGGCTTCCGCAAAGCTATCATTCACCGACTCAAGGCACGAGTCATGAGATGTGAAACTTGCCACGGCTCCATGTGCGAATTACTAAGTCCTGCACGACTTCAACACACATATCACATCAACATATCAAACTAACTTAAACCCTTTGCCACACCATCAAAACCATATCACGGCAAGAGATTGCCCTAACATGAACCATTTATATGATAAATGAAGATTCACTATTTGAGTATACATGTTTAATGTATTTGATTGGATCTTAAACTCATTTACTGAATGTCCACGATACGATTCACAGCATGAGAGAATTTGTGATTGGATCACAACTAGTGAGTATCTCTACATGTGTAATTGTGATGTATCGGAATTATCCCTAGTCGATGAATTGATGGATTTGGACACCATCAATTCTGTCGAGACTAGCATGAGGTATACTCCTTGGTGTATCCAAGCAGCTGATTCTCAGTGGCTGGAGACATTGTGATGTCCGGAGTTAATCGTGGATGCTAGTTATGGTAACTAGTTCATTGGAGTGACCAGCCGTAAGACTTCATATGGTTCTCTGCATATATAGATATGTCAATGAAGTTCTTCTTGTGGCTTAAGTGCGATGTTCCTTTGACTTGCGGTATTCAAGTCATCTTGATCATGGAGACTTATGCTTTGACATCTTAAGCAAACATCTCTAAGGAGATGTGGACCCGGGATGATTGGGTATAAGTCAAGTGATCGAAGGTGTTTGAATAGCCTATAAAGGATTCACCACTCCTTGCGAGGAGATGTATACCCATGGCCTCTCGTCGGATTGTTACTAAAGTCTTTGGCCAAAGCATTACATGTTTAGAGTAAGGTACTCTTCGATACATGTGGAGTAACTAGAACTGTGGGACGAGGAAATGATACTTGGGCTAGGTGTGGCGTAGTGACCTAGTGGTGACACAATAGACCATGTCTGAACCAAGTGGGTATAAGATGAGTGAAGGGAATGGGGCCACGATTCATTCGAGCTCTTGAAGGGTTTGAAATAGTTACGGATCAGTTGATCTTTTGGTTAATTGGGGATCATGATGTACTACTAGGTGCCACTCATGATCGTTCTATAATTAATGGTTAATTATAGGCGGCCAGCATAAACCGAGAACCTATTTGGTCACCACGCTGTGAGTGTAATCCAAAGGATTTAAAAGCGAGCTTGAGAATGGGATTCTCGGACCAGAGAAACTATGTTTGGTTGGACCGAACATAAGCGAGCATGAAATTGTTTGATCGCAATGGGCGTGGATGGGCGTGTCTTATGAAGACATAATGGATGGACCAAAATGGTTTGGTTCTAATCCAATGGATGAGAATAAACCAAAGGGTTTGGTTTATATTAAGCGAATGAACCAAAGGTTGGTTAGGTTCGTTTAACTTAAAATAAACCATCATGGTTTGGTTTATTTTAACTTATCTTAATGGAGGCGGGTTAGCGGGCTTTATGGATATGATCCATTAACCATTAAGAGAATTAGTTCTCTATAAAATAGGGCTTAAACCTAATCATCAAAAACCCTAAACCTAGTTGCGCCCAACATATAGTTGCCTCCCAACATATTGTTGCCGCCCGACTGATTCCGCCGTCAGCTCCTTGTTGCGGCGACCAACTTCAGCAGTGAACCTCCGGCGACCCTTCGGTGATCTCCTCTAGGTTCGGTGATAATGTGAGCTTCCATCTCTCCTTTGCCGGCCTCTATTCCTCCACCAAAAGCTGTCCAGTTTTTCTGGACAGCTTGTTTCTTTGTTGTCGGAGCGTCGTTTGGACGACGGTTAGTGCTCCGATAGCGCCTAACTTACCGGGGATTTGATCTCCGGTAATCCTCTGAGGTGGAGGACGAAGGATTCGTCAATTGGTTGACGAATACCTCTCCGGAGAAGTGAGTTTTGAGAACTCGTTTTAGGATCCGAATTTGGATTCGGATCGTGATCATCTCTCGATCACGTCATCTTCAACACGAGGCTAGTAACCCGTACGAAGACGAAGCTCGTGACTTAGCGAAGTCATCCCGAGGAGCTCGGCGTGGATACGGATAGAGACGATTCTTACGAGGATCGTTCCGGTTGATGCCGTTCCCCCTACACGTCATACGAAAGGTATAACGTAGATAATTTTCTTTATTGCAAATTTTAATTTACGGTTATGTCTACACTTGTTGTAATAGCATGCGTGTGTTGTGTGTGTTGTAATAAATATAGATTTATTATTTTTTAATTGCTTCCGCTGTGCTCATGTTTACGAAACATGATCGAACACACACACGCCGCGGTGCCGGAAACCCAACAGAAGAAAGGGAGAAGGAAGAGCACCGGGCAACCTTGAACAAAGGTTGCCGTCGGCCACCAAGGAGAAAGGGAGGAGGAAGAGCGCCGGCCAAGGAATAGAGGAGGAAGAGAGATAGGTGCCGGCCAACCTTAGGAAGAAGAAGGGTTCTTCTTCTCTTGATGTCGCCCACCCTACTTCCAAAACCTAGCCGCCCAAGCCCTTGTTCTCCTAGGGTTTCTTGCCGCCCAAGATTGGACAGGTAAAACCCTAATTTCTCCTAAAAACAACCTCGCTTGCCGCCCACTTAAGTCTCCCTTTTATAGAGTTAGGCTTAAGCCTTGATTTAATCTCAACCGTTGGTTCTAGTGTTTCATCCCAACCGTCGGATCTAGGGTTTTAACCCAACCGTCGGATCTAGGGTTTCATCCCAACCGTCGGATCTAGGGTTTAATCCCAACCGTCGGATCTAGGGTTTCATCCCAATTGTCGGATCTAGGGTTTCATCCCAACCGTTGGTTTTAGAGATTTAATCTTAACCGTCAGTTCTAGGGATTTAATCTCAACCGTCGGTTCTAGAGTTTTATTTTCCATCCTTGGATCTAGACTTCATGAGGATTATATTAGGCTACGATAGGGACCATGAGGAGGAGTTGGATCTTGGCCACCCGATGGATCGGAACCACACAAACTTGATCTATCAATGATGTTCCATTCCACTAGAGGATCATCATTGAATTACCTCACCAACCCCCATAAATTAATATGGGCTCCATATATTATTTGTACATCCATCTCCCCGTGTTTAAGATATCGAATGTCCGTTAATTAATTGATTTACTGACCATCAATCAATTAACATCTAACTCCTCAAGTAGTACCACTCAACCTTATCATCATGTTGACTAAGTCAACCAACTGGGTTTACATGATGAACCTTATGAGCTCCTCAAGGGGACATCATCAACCTAATATATAGGACACGGTTTCCTCCTATAATCAATGGCACACCATGTAAATAATATCATTTCCCAACTTACCGGGCATATTGATTTAATCCATCTAAATCTCACCCTTTGGTAAATCAAAGAAATAAATACTAAGTACATGTGCCCGTTATTATATCTGGATTAAGAGCATGTACAAAATAATATCCGAGGTCCGATTCAATTATGTAGTCAGCAATAAATTGAATCACCTCTATGTCGGTCCTGCTCAATACACCAAAGTGTACTAGTGTAACTTTATGTTCAAGACAAAACAATACCAAGCTACACTACAACCATGCCAATGGTTTGTCCAAAACCATCTTGGTTGTGAGCCTCTACTTATATTCTACAAGGGACTGACAACATGATCTTCTGTGCCACTCCAAGCACCATGTTATCTACAATGTAAAATATTAGACAATATGCACACATATAAAGTGCAAACAATGATCATGTGATTCTTATTTCAAAATAAAAATGTCCATACAAGAAGAGCTAGGCTTTCAGTATACATTTTAACAGCTGTTGAATTGCCTTGTTGCAGCATGGATAGTTGTTGGTGATGTGGATGCGGTAGTTGTGTAGTGTGTGGGATATTCAACCTTTTCCTTGTCTGGGGAGGAGGTTGTGAATGGTTGGATGTGGGTATGGAGGTGACGACATGAATGTAGTTTCAGGGATTCTAATTCATGTTCGATAAAAGGATGTGAATGTAGGAGCGAGATAGTAGTAATTGGTATATTTATCATGTTCTTGAACCTAACCGTAGTTGATGATATGTGTAGGACGTAGATACGTGGCAGGTCCGCAGGCATGAGGATTATTGTTACGAGCTTCGTATCAGGTGGATAATTTCCAACCCTGGTCAGGTAGTTGATATTTCTTGTCCATGATATTTTTGCTGACGATACCATTACCTTGACTCCATTCGTATTATTCTATTGTTTGATACTTAATCCTTACACTTTGAGAAGTCCCATTGTTGTTATTACATTTCGTTCATCATTGTTATGGTTTACAGTCGCTAGGGTATATGGACCAATAGTTGCGTAATTATATGTTTGTAGCTGAGTACGGAAGTGGATCAGGTTTGTATCATCAGGATATGTCCCTGGTGGGAGATGTTCTGAGAATGGAGGTGATTGTCCTATTATGTTCTTTAACGTTGGATACCTATTATTGATCATCTATGTTGGGTTTTCCTGGCATCGACGTGGGTGTGCGTTCGAACATGTTTCGTAAACATGCACACAACGGAAGCAAAAATTAATAATAAACTAATTTATTACAACACACACACCACACGCATGCAAGGATACATCAAGTGTAGACATAATCGCTATTTCAAATTTTACAATAAAGAAACTAATCTAGGTATACCTGATGAATTACGTGAAGCAGAAATGGCATCAACCAAGCGACCCTCACGAGTTTTGCCTCTATCCGTATCTACACCGAGTATCATCGTGATAGCTTCAGAAAGCCACAAGCCCCGACTTCACGAGAGGTACTAGCTTTGCGTTGAAGACGTTGTGATCCAAGAGACAATCACAATCCGAATCAAATTCGGATCCAAAAATCGAGTTCCATGAAGTCGCTTCTCGAAAGCGATTTTCATTAACCAATTGATGAAACCTTGGTCCTCCACCAAAAAGGATTGTTGGAGATCCAATCCCCGGCAAGTAGGTCACTGCCGGAGCACACAATATCGACCAAATGACCTCTCCAGGAAGAAGACAACAAGCTATCCAAAACTGGACAGGTTGTTTTGGTGGAGGAGATGCTCAGCCAAAGACTTGGGTTGCTGCCCTTGATGGCTAGCAACCAAGGGAGGATGGCCGGAGGAGTTGTCAGTGACCGGTGGATGGTCGGCGGCAAGGAAGAGGAGCAACAACTCCAATGGGAGGTGGCACAAGGAGCTTGGGCGGCAACCACACCTCTCCTAGGTTTGGGCGGCAACAATAAGGGAGGAGAAGAGAAAAAAATGGCTAGGATTTTCAAAACCTTGAACCGATTAAATTCCGAATCACATTCAAAAAACCTTAAGCTGTGATTTTATAGAGAACATATTCTCCTAAGGTTATTGGTTCATAACCAAAATGCGTTAACCCGCTCCAATAACTTAAGTTAAAATAAACCAAACTGCGTTGGTCTATTTTAAGTTAAAATGAACCGAACCAATTTTGGTTCATTTTTTTAAAACAAACTAAACCACTTTGGTTTATTTTCCACCATAGGATTAGAACCAAACCAATTTGGTTTATCCATCATGTCTTCATAAGACTCAGTCCATCCACGCTTCCGTTGCTACTGAAACAATTTCATGCTCGCTCTTTGTTTCATCCAACCAAACCAAGTCACTCTCGATCTGAGAATTCTATTCTCAAGCTCATTTTAAATCCTTTGGATAACACTCGTAGTGTGTGTGACCAAATAGGTTCCCAGTTTATGTTGGCAATCTATAATTAACCATTAATTATAGAACGATCATGAGTGGCACCTAGTAGTACATCATGATCCCAAATTAATCGAAAAATCAACGGTTGATCCCAGAATGCTTCTGAAACCCTTCAGCAGCTACAGTGAATCGTGCCCTATTCCCTGTTAGGGCAATCAACCCAGTGATATGGTTTTGATGTGTGTGGCAAAGGGTTTAAGTTAGGTTGTTATGATTTTGATATGTGTGTTGGAGTCTTGCAGGACTTAGTAATTCACACAAGAAGTATTGGCGAGTTTCACCTCTCATGACTCGGTCCTTGAGTCGGTGAAAGATACATTGTGAAAGTTGTGCGCTTGGTGCATCCGAGGGACCGCCGAACGAGGAGCATTGGAGTGAAGCCGGAGGAAGTAGACTTCAGAGCGAGATGCGAAGGATGGCACTACGAAGTCGTGTGCTTGGCGCATCCGAGGGAAGTGGTCGGATGAAGACAACTTCGAAGGCGAGGGACTCCAAGGAAATGAGAGAGTGATTGTAACCCGAGATGGGGTAGATCATATGTGAAACATGGCCATTTGGCTAAGTGTCGGATGGAATTTCTCGACATCAATCTACTGCCATGACAGGGCAATCGACTGCTCCAAGTTGATTGTGACTCGACTAGTGTTCGAGTCAGGTTTATATCCTAGCAATCGACTGCCAAGGGATGACAGTCGTCTGTCGAAACCATCAGTCGACTGCTAATGGCAGCAGTCGACTGATCACAAGGGTTTCGGGTATAGAATGTTGATCAGTCGAGTGCTCGCTTCCAACACTCGACTGTTTGCTCCATCAGTCGACTGATGGGATGATCAGTTGACTGATGTGGGAGTCATTGGATGAAATCCAATGTGGAAGAAGCCGTTATTGGGCAACGACTACAGGAGCAGTCGATTGATCGGGGCATCAGTCGACTGCCAAGCGCCCAATGGGAAGAATGAGTTATTCTCTATAAATGGGGCCTTTGGACACTTGGGGAGCCTAATTCTTCTACTCTAAACATCTTCTCAAGTGTCCTCACGCTTTCAACTCCTCTTACTAGCTTTTATTTCAATCATATTGTAAGAGGGAGATTGTAAGAAAGGTTACCTCCACCTTGTTTAGTGCCAAGGAGAGATTAGTGGAAAGCTTTAAGGAGTGATTCACCTTGGAACAAATCGGGTCGTGGATTAGCGGCAAGGGTCGTGAACCATGTTACGACTTGGTGTTAGCGTTTGTATTCTTGTTTGTTTCTTTGCATTGTTTTACTTTAGCTTTTACATTTTCGCTTGCGCTAATAGAATTTGTAGACAATCAACGAAGCAATTACTATCATCATATGAAAAGGGCTATTTTCCCCCCTCTAGCTGGCCACCAACATTCCAACAAGTGGTATCAAAGCCAAGTCGCTTGTCACCAGACTCATTGCCGCAACAAGCACAATCAAGAGATGGACGACTCCAACATTCACCCACAAAAATTTGAAGGTGAATTCTCTTGGTATAAGAAGAGAATGGAAGTATTCTTTGAAACCGATTTTGAAATTATGATAATAATGGAGAATGGTTTTGAGATACCTAGGGATGAGGAAGGGGAGCCATTGGAAAAATCGAGATGGACAAAGAGGCAAAGAGAGGAGTACTTGGCGAATTCAAAGGCCAAGCATCATTTATACAACGTACTCTCCCAACAAGAGATCAACCGGATTGAGGAGTTCTCAAGTGCTAAAGAGATGTGGGAGAAGCTAGTGGAGCTTCATGAAGGCACATCCGATGCCAAGCTAGCAAGAAGAGATGTCCTACACTCCCAACTCAATAACATCAAACTCGATAAAGGGGAGAAGGTAACATCCTTACATTCTCATTTCAAGGAAATTCTTAATGGCCTAACAAGTGTAGGGGAGAAGCTCTCCAACCAGGATATGGTCATGAAGGCTATAGATGTTTTTCCCCGATCCTCAAAGTGGAGTTCCATGGTGGACTCCTTTTATATTTCGAAGAATTTATAAGTGAGCATCCTAGAAGAATTCTTCTCCACCATGGAGTTACATGAAACAAGGCTTGAAGGAATAAGTGAAGAACCAAGCATCAAGCCATCAAGGGGAGTGGCACTAATGGCAAACAAGGGGAAGAAGAAGAAGGAGACTCCCTCCTCATCCGATGAAGACTCCTCCTCCTCCATGGATAGCACGGAAGAAGCATACATGGTAAGGAAGATAAGACGTGCTTTAAAAAGTTTTAAATTTAACAAATCAAATGATAGGAGGAGAAGGCCGAGGCGAAAAATCATATGCTACAATTGCCAAGGAGAGGGACACATAAGGGATGATTGTCCTCTCTTGAACAAGAGCAAAGAAGAAAGGAGAAGAAAAGAAGAAAAGAAGAAAGGGAGAAAGAAAAAGGAAGAACAGAAGAAGGCCAAGGAAAAGGGAAAGACTAAGGCACACAAGACCACATGGGATGATCCTTCATCCTCATCATCCGAAGAAGAAGTTGTAACGCCCGCCCTTATCTGCTCTCAGGGCGGCGCTACTTTACTGTTTTTTTTTTAACATGTTATCATAACTTAAACCTTCTTTTGCACATGCGTCACATATCATATTCATAATCAGCATGTTAACATATCTTGTCTCATTTCTAACATGCATAGCATAAAGAGTCATTCATGAGTTCTTAAGTAATTGAACAGTAACATAAATAAGCATCATCCAACATGATACTAATGATTCATAAGTCTTATAAGCGGAAGCAAAGTCTTAAGTGGTTCATTGTGCATGTAATATAAGCAGATAGTAATAGGGTCTTTCTCCACCATGCCACTATCACACACACTTGGCCCTTCCTGCTACTTTCTCTAGTTCAGGTTTCCTTTATCTGCAGTATATGGACAACATAAACTATAAGCATATAGCTTAGTAAGATTCTTGCCTACTCACAAAAGCCACAAACTTCATCAAGCAATTAGAAACATGAGCATACTAGCATAAATAGCCTAAGTGTTTCATAGTAACACTAATCAACAACATACCCACGTAATAAAACCTAAGCATGGCATAGAGTTTACATCATCATGCTAAGCATAATTAAATCTAAGCAGGGCATAATTTAACATAAGCATTCATGACATAAGCAATCCATAACATTATAAATCTTAGACATGCATAAAGTACATAATCACAAATATTCTTAACTCAACTATAAGCATCATAACTTCATAAAATCTAACATGCATAAAGGACATAATCATAAGCATTTTTAAACTTAACCATAAGCATTCATGGCATCATGAAATCTAAACATGCATAAAGGACAAGTACATAATGCACGTTCCCTAATAGGTTGGGGTAGCGAGCCACCGGACCTACTAGAGCAAGACCTCTTACGTCTTACTAGGGCAAGACCTCTTACGTCTTCTTATGTCCCTTTGGATTTGATTAACGACCACCTGACGGGTCGGGTACTTAACCTCTTACAAAGTAAAATACTTAATTCCTTTCTTTCTTGTCTTATCATAAGGAGAGCTCTTAATCCCTACTTGAAAGGGGAGCATCTCCATCTTATCTTATCATAAGGAGAGCTCTTAATCCCTACTTGAAAGGGAAGCATCTCCATCTTATCTTATCATAAGGAGAGCTCTTAATCCCTACTTGAAAGGGAAGCATCTCCATCTTATCTTATCATAAGGAGAGCTCTTAATCCCTACTTGAAAGGGAAGCATCTCCATCTTAGACATTTCATAGCATACATGCATTCATAACATAAGAGTGCCCTAAAGGGGTCCTAAAGCATAAACATGTTCATCACATAAGCATATTTCATAGGCATATTCATGGCATGTTAAATCATAAAACATGTTCATCAGATAGGCATATTTCATGGCATATTACATCATAAACTTGTTCATCACATGAGCATATTTCCTAGGCATATTCATGGCATATTAAATCATAAAACATGTTCATCACATGAGCATATTTCCTAGCATATTGAATCATGAACATTTTCATCACATAGGCATAATTCATGACATATTAAAATCATACACATAGCATAACTACATAAGGGGGTGTTTTCATGAAACCCTAACCCTAACACCAAGGTTGGCCGAAACATGTAAGGTATCAAGCTTGGATGTTTGTTACCTAAAATTCCTTCATGAAGCTTATAACTTATCATGGTATCATTAGAAGCATTTTCATGCAACCCTAGCCCTAAATACTTTGGTTGGCCGAAACATGTAAGGGCTCAAGCTTGGGTTTTTTTGTTACCTAAAATTCCTTCATGAAGCTTATAACTTATCATGGTATCATTAGAAGCATTTTCATGCAACCCTAGCCCTAAATACTTTGGTTGGCCGAAACATGTAATGGCTCAAGCTTGGGTTTTTATTACCTAAAATTCCTTCATGAAGCTTATAACTTATCATGGTATCATTAGAAGCATTTTCATGCAACCCTAGCCCTAAATACTTTGGTTGGCCGAACATGTAAGGGCTCAAGCTTGGGTTTTTGTTACCTAAAATTCCTACTTGAAGCCTACAATCTATGATCATATCCTTAGATTCATTTTCATGCAAACCCTAACCCTAAATTCCTTGGTTAGCCAAAACATATATGGCCATGAACTTCATCTTTCTTTCATGTACATGACCTACGAAGCTCTACAAAGATAATATACTGCAGGTGAGGGAATCTTACCTCCTTCGCTTTGCTTGGGAGATGACCTAATGGAAGCCACCTAGCTTTCTCCTTGCTTGAATGGGGGTTTCAGCCAATGGATGAAGAGGGAGCTTGGTGAGGAAGAAGAAGAGAAGAGGGAAGAAGAAGAAGTGGCCAAATGGGACTTTCACTCTTCTTTATAAAGGGAGGAAGAGAAGTTTCTCTTCTCTTTTCCATGCCTCTTCATTTACCCTCATCACACTTATCTACAATTTCCCCTCTTCCCCTAATGATATAATCCTATTGGGCTTCTGGTTAGTGGGTGCATCTATAGTGCTTGGCTATCTGTAGAGGTTTGGGGTTCAATTCCTCGGCCTTGCATCTCTTTTTTGGCTATTTTCTTTTATTTTCGGAAAAACCCACATAAAGCCCATTATCGTAAAGCCAAAAATTCTCGTAAAATGGCTAGAAATTTTTACGAGCGTTACAGAAGTGGCCTTCAAAAATCTTGCCTTGATAGGGATAGATGACTTGGGCTCCACCTCATCCGAGGAAGAACGAAGATGCACTAGCGAGGAGGAGAGCTCAAGTGAAGGGGGAGCGTCCTCATCTTCATCCTCATTATCGAATGGGGATTTGGTAAGTGAGGTAACAAATCTTCCTCCCAAGAAAATTATGTCAATGATATCTAGCTTAACTAAGGAGTTATTTAGGGCTAAAAAGGAAAACAAAAGCATGAAAAATGGAATTAAGGCCCTAGAAGAAAAGCTAGAAAAATCATGTTTAAATATTAATGATAATGTTTCTTCTAGTTTCAATGATGCATGCTCACATGATAATTACATGACTTTTAATGTTAGTGATGCATGTATGGAGGAAAATAGGGGTTTAAGGGAAAAGGTAGACCATTTAACTAAAGCCCTAGAGAAATTCATTATTGGCTCCAACACATTAAACATGATAATAGGGAGCCAAAGGGCAAGCTTCAATAAAAAAGACCTAGGATATAAGGGGGAAAAAATGAAAAAACCTATCATTGCCTAATTGCTAGGGGTCAAGCCAAAAATAAAACAATAGCAAGAAAATAGATCCCTAAAGAATTTTTAGTGAACCCTATAGGAAAGAACTTGTATTGGGTTCCTAAATCCATCCTTAAGGGTTAAGAAAACCCTAGGATAGTCAACAATGAGGATTTTACTTATATCATATTTTTGGTTGATTTAGGATGGTATGGGTTATAAATTTTTAAATAGTGTTGGGTGATGATATTGCATAACCCATAAATTGAATGGTTAAATCATGTTTGATGATTAATTTTATAATTTATAATCATGATATGCAATGATTGATGATTTATGATCATGATTGATAATTCTTGATGCATCTTCATGATTGAGTTTTTAGGATGATACTTAACCATGGGTAGAAATGCATAAAATTTTGGTTAAGTGTAAATACCATTAGGAACATCTCACAGCCCACTATAAGGCTAACTTTGATTGAAAACATAGCATGGGTGAGATGATAGGATGATACAAATGGTCCACTAATGCTTATGGTATTTAGATGGGTCATTAAGTGTATCAATAGAGCAATAATAGACCAATCATGGGGAAAGCATATGTTTAATTCATAGATATATTGCCCAAAGATCATGGTTGGATATTTCAAATGATTTTAAAACCATTTTATGCTTTTCAAACAGTGAGTTCATGTTTTAAAAAGTTTCAAGGCAAAACTAGGTTTAAAAATGGATATAAACTTTAGACATTTTTGTAACTTTTGAGTTTTTGCCAAACTATCAAAAATAAAATAAATTTTCATGGAAAATAATTTTTCACTAATAAAGGAAGTCACAAGAAATATGTGTTTCAAATTTATGAATTTTTGAATATTCTAGAATTTTTAACGCATTTCTGAAATTGGACTTTGTGTAGGGAGATGCATCGGAAGCTTATTGGCTCCCATGTCCCCGGATTAAAATTTTCACTAATGAAAGAATTAATCCGGATGGGATGAGTTTCCTTAGCACAACCTATTCATCGTCGTGTGATAACTGCCATTTTGTTGTATTATTTTGGTCCTTAATATCACTGTTTTTATCCTCTCGAGTGATTTATTATTGATTATTTGTATGTTTTATGAGTTTGGATTCATTTTGGACCTTTTTGTAAATCCTCCTATATTTTGGACTTATTTGCGAATGTTATCTTTATTTGTAGGAGATCGAGATGAGCCACTGGACTAGACTCAAGTTAGATCAAATATGGCTTCATCTGGGGTCGTAATGGACATTTCAAAATGATTTAATCTGAGCCCTTCATCCAGATTAGAAGGCAAATCAAATCAAGGGTTCATATCTGAGCATTATAGACCGTCCAAAGAAAGTGATTGATTCTGAGCCATCCATCTGGATCTGGAGCGATCCGGCCCGTACATTAAGATTTACACGTCTTGGCCGTTCATCCGGACCGTTGGATCGTGATTATACCTTCGCACGACGGATCGGTCCGTCCATTGCAAATCGATTGATTTTTAGTTGGATGGAGCGACCTAATTAAGCGATTAATATATCATCAAGCCCTAGCTTCAAATGGGCCGCTGGGATCGGATGAAGCTCGGTCGGACGGCTCGAAAGAATTCATTTAATAAAACCTAACTTTCCTACACTTCAACAGAATCGTGAAGCTCCAATGAGAAGCGCGAAATCGCGTCGGCGGCGGTCTTCATCCTCGCGGCGGGCGGCCTTCGCTCCGCGGCCGTCACGGCCGGCGCGGGATTACCTGACGGACGGCGTCGCGTAGAAGGCGAATCGCGTGAGAACTTCACCCGAGCGTCTTCTTCCTCGTAAGGGCGGCCGTCCGCGGCCGTCGGCCGTGGCGGGATTGAACAGGGCTCACGGCGGCCGCGGAAGGAGGTCCTCCCATGTCACGACGGCAGCGGCGCAACTCAAGCCACGCGGCGTTTTTCCCCATTTCCACCTTGGCGATCTTCTTCCCCCGTCCGTGGCGACAATCCGGCTTCTTGGCGACCTTTCCTCCGACGGTAGGCGATGATCCCAAAGCGAGCCTCGGCGGACGATTAGATGCCGTGATTGGACTGACTAGTTGGAAGAGGGGCAAGCGTGGGATTCCGGCGAGTACACCCTTCACCGGCGTTCACTCCATTCCGGCGGCTGGGAAAGGCCTTTCCATCTCGCCGGAGCCACCCACACAGCTGCGCCGGTTTAGGACAGTTCCATCTCCACCGGTGAAGGTCGCTTTCACTGTTCCGGCGATTCCATTCCTTCCGGCGACCAGGATTAGGCCGCACCGCTTCGACATTCCATCCACTAGCTACCGGGACTAGGAGCTCCGCCATCCACAGCCGCTGGAGCAGTGTTCACATTCCTCCGCATTCAGCTCTTTGCCGCGGTGCCGGGATTAGGACCGCATCCGTAATCCATCGACGGAAGGGTTGTTCGGTTTATTGTCGCCATCGTGGGGTTACCGATTACTTATATTTGCATTCAGTCCATTTAATTGGATATTTGTTTTGCTATGTTTGTTTGTTTACTTGCAATGTTAATTCTATAGGTTTGATTATTGCTTACTTGTTAATTTTGTTCGTTGTGCATTTGTAGTTTAGTTTAATTTCTTGTTGCTGATATACTAACCCTATCAATTAAAATTGTCCAATCCAGGCATCGTATAGTGACAGTGCGGTGTTTGGTTGGAGTGCTTTTATCATTAGCTTAGATTTCATTTACATTCGTCCAGTTGTCGTATAGTGACAGTGCGATTCCTGGTCGAATTGCTTTCGTTTATCGTATTTCATTTATTGCAATTTTTAGTGACTGTTTGACTACTGTGTCGTATAGTGACAGTGCGGTACATGGTTAAGTTGTTCACTTTTGTTTCGTGATCATTGTACCGTATA
The DNA here is from genome assembly GCA_025175895.1 of Wurfbainia villosa. NCBI lineage: Eukaryota > Viridiplantae > Streptophyta > Magnoliopsida > Zingiberales > Zingiberaceae > Wurfbainia > Wurfbainia villosa. Next base: position 51,043,070 of record CM045998.1, on the reverse strand, counting down.
GTGACAGTGCGGTGCGTGATTACTTACTTTTGCGCATTAGTTAGATTTACTTCCTGCAGATTTAATTTCCATGTTGGTTTGTTTACCAGAATTGTTTGACCATTGCATCGTATAGTGACAGTGCGGTGCAAGGTTGAATCGTTCTTGCATTAGGTTAGCTATGAATAATTGTTTTGAAAATTGTAAAAACCCCCAGTGTTTACTTCTGTTTAAAAACAAACATCCAGCCATTAGGTTCGTTGGGAGATGACCCGAGTCAGTCCTATACTGCATTAGTGTAGTTAGGGGGTTCGGTAAATAATTTGGGAATGGTATTGCGATAATTCATTAACTGTTCTATCAAATTTTGGCGCCGTTGCCGGGGAACTCTAATGGGTTCGTTTGTCTTTAAACTGTAGTTTGTTTGTTTGTTTTCTTTTTCTTTTGTTATTATTGTCTTTCTTATCATTTATATTTGTTTCTCATTATATTTGTTTGTGTGGATGACTAGGTCTTCAGGTGATCATCTACTTGAATTTTGCAGCAGTTTTCTCTTCCCTCAGAGGCCAGCCTAGGAAGGGGGTTGTTGAAGAAAAGGCTAGGGAAGCAGATTCCCAAGTATGCCAAGGTTTTGTGTTCACTAGAAGTTGTACTCTTTCTATGGAGGTAGGAGATACTGTAGTTCGGTTCAGTATTTTGGACGCTATGAGGTATCTAATGGAGGATCATTCTATTCTTAGTGTGGTTATAATTGATGAGCTGAACTGCATGAACTTTATTTCTTAGTCTGTTTTTCATTTGGATATTTCTGCACCTTCTACATTTTTATTGTGATTTTATTGATTTTGATGTTGATGATGATTTTTCATTAGGACCTATCTATGGGTCTTCTTTATTGTAGACAAGGATATGGAATGTGTAGGGACTGCCCCAAGGATCACTTCCATCAGATGTTTGTGAGAAATGTCATTTCATGGTCGAGCATGGGATAGTCTTAGGTTGTATTATCTCTGTGTATGGTATTAAAGTAGATCCTGTTAAAATTCATGTTATATCTTATTTATCTTACCCCGCTTCTGTGCGGGAAGTTCGTGCTTTTCTGGGTTATGCAGGGTTCTACAGACGTTTTATCATAGACTTCAGTTTGCCCTACCCTTGACCAGCTTGTTACAGAAGGAGGTGGTATTTCAGCTTGACCAGGATTGTGATGGAGATTGAGCCCACCTCTATAGCAGTTTCTTTTCCAGATGAGCAATTTTTTCACCTGTAGGGTAAGACACCATGGTATGCAGATCTTGCTATTTATTTAGTTGCCGTGTTGTACCTTCACATTTTACTCATGCACAAGTCCAGAAATTGATAAGTAATTCTAAGTATTATGTATGGGATGATCTTTATCATTGAAAATTTTGTAGTGATCAGATCATTAGATGATGTGTACTTGATTATGAGTTTCTTTCCATACGTACTTACTTTTTGTTATTCTCTGGCTTGTGGGGGGCACTGTGTACCCAAAAGAACTGCTAGGAAAGTTTGAGAGTCTGGTTTGTATTGGCCCACCTTATTTCACAATGCCTCTGAATTTTAAATGTTTGTGAGCGATGTCAATGAACAAGGAACATAGGACGTAGAAATGAAATGCCTCAATAATTCTTGTTATTCTGTGAGATTTTCGATGTTTGAGGTATTGATTTTATGGGTCCTTTTCCTGTATCTTTTGGATTTCCATATATTCTGTTGGCATATGATTATATTTCTAAAGGGGTGGAGGCCATCCCCACCAGGACTGATAATTCTCTAGTTGTGGATTTTGTTAGGTCTCACATATTTTGCATATTTGGAGTACCCAGGGCGATCATTAGTGATCAAGGGTTTCACTTTTGCAATAGACGTAGGTCATTTTAAGCAAAGAAATCAAATCTATTCTAGAGGATACGGTGGGGCCAGACATGATGATGCTTCTTCTCCGACTTGAAAGGGGAGTGTGTTCCTTTATTTACTGCATTTATTTTCTTCCTTTCATGTTCGGAATAATTTGTGTGGAATTGCTTGTTTGCCTGTTTACCTAGGTTTGTTTGTCTGTTGTTGAGTCAAATAATATTCTCTATGCATGCCTTAGTATCATTTCAGAGGTGGTAAAAATTAGTTAAGTTTGATCATCAAATTATGGATTTTTGTGTGTGATAGGAGACTTCACTTGCATGCAGTCACTTGTTATGATGGTGAACTTTTTATTGATAGTCTAAGCTTGATGTTTATTCACCTAGTGAGGTTGCAAGCCATTTTTATCATCTACCCACTTTTGTGTGATAACACATGTGATTCTTGTTACTCTAGAACTTGCTTTGAGTCTTTTCAAAACTGCAGTAACATTTACTTGCATGAATATGATGAAGGATTTCATTCTTGACTCTTTTCTTGACTTGGTTTGATTGTCTAATCCACTTGATACTTCCATCTTCCATGTCTTACTTGTCATATCTCTTCATTTGCTATCCATTGTCTTTGTATCTTTGTGGATTATCTTTTTCATATCTATTGCTTTCCATGCTGGAGGAATAGTTTGATGGGTTGTATTGTCCGAGACGGACAAAATTTTAAGTGTGGGGGAGGAGTTATATTATTTTTGTTGGAAATATGATATGGAAGATATAGTTTTCAGAGGTCATTGGTTCTGAGATATATTTGTCTGTGATTAGTACTTGAGTTTCTGCAAAAAAAAAAAAAAAAAAAAAAAAAATGGCGCCATTGATGTTTCTTTTGTTAAAAAAAAAAATGCAATTGTAATGCAGGCAAATTGAATTGCAATGTGTTGGATAGAGCAATTTGAGCCTGAATCAATTCTAAAGTTTCCAATTATCCTAGCCTCTTCCCATATTGCTGGTTACTGAGTATTTCACAGAGCAACTCATCAGATTTATTTCTCCAATTCTTCTCTTGTTTCCTATTCATTTGTACCTTTGTCTTGTACTACTCTTTGCATACTTTATCTGTTGTCTACTTTTGATCTCATTCTGATTCCTGATAAATCCTTTTGATTCATGTATGAGATGTATTGATAGCAGTAGAGAAGTAGATGATAAGCAAGCATATGGTAGTACAAAATTGCATGTTGTTTTGAGGGCGCCCCACTCCTATGTTATTATGTGAGCATCAGTGCATATATCCATTTTGGGAGGTTTTGTATCAGGCTTAGTCTATTTGATTTGACTGTAAATCATCATACATGTTGATTGTTGTAGGAGTTGGATCTTTTGAATACCCTAGATCCTGATGAATTTGGTGATCCTAAGTAACTTATTTTTTCTGTCTTTGAATTATTGATCTAGGTATTGTTAGGGGAATGAGTTAGGGTGTTAGTGTTTCTTTATTTTCATTATTGCTCGGGACGCGCAAAAATAAGTGTGGGGGAATTGATAACTGCCATTTTGTTGTATTATTTTGGTCCTTAATATCACTGTTTTTATCCTCTCGAGTGATTTATTATTGATTATTTGTATGTTTTATGAGTTTGGATTCATTTTGGACCTTTTTGTAAATTCTCCTATATTTTGGACTTATTTGCGAATGTTATCTTTATTTGTACGAGATCGAGATGAGCCACTGGACTAGAATCAAGTTAGATCAAATATGGCTTCATCTGGGGTCGTAATGGACATTTCAAAATGATTTAATCTGAGCCCTTCATCCAGATTAGAAGGCAAATAAAATCAAGGGTTCATATCTGAGCATTATAGACCGTCCGAAGAAAGTGATTGATTCTGAGCCATCCATCTGGATCTGGAGCGATCCGGCCCGTACATTAAGATTTACACGTCTTGGCCGTTCATCCGACCGCTGATCGTGATTATACCTTGAACGGATCGATCCGTCCATTCTGCAAATCGATTGATTTCAAATTGGATGGAGCGACCTAATTAAGCGATTAATATATCATCAAGCCCTAGCTTCAAATGGACTGGGATCGGATGAAGCTGATCGGACGGCTCAAAGAATTCATTTAATAAAACCTAACTTTCCTACACTTCAACAGAATCGTGAAGCTCCAAACGAAGCGAAGAAATCGTCGGCGGCGGTCTTCATCCTCGTGGCGGCACGGCGCTTCTTCGCAGCCGTCGCGGCCGTGGCAGCGGGATTACCTGCAATGGCGGCGTCGCGTAGAAGGCAGATCGCAGCAGAACTTCACCAGCGCAGGCGTCTTCTTCCTCGTGGGCAGCAGGCGGCTTCTTCCGCAGCCGTGCGACCGGCGGCGGCGGGATTGAACAGGGCTCGCCGGCGACGCGCAGAAGGAGGTCCTCCCATGTCGCGACGAGCAGCAGCAACTCAAGCCACAGCATTTTTTTCCCCCATTTCCACGCGCGGCAGTCTTCTTCCCCACGTCCGGCGGCGACAATCCGACAGCTTCTTCCAGCGACCTTTCCTCCGACAGCCGGCGATGATCCCGGGCGAGCCTCGGCGGACGATTAGATGCCGTGATTCGGACAGCTAGTTGGAAGAGGGGCAAACGTGGGATTCCGGCGAGTACACCCTTCACCGGCGTTCACTCCATTCCGGCGGCTGGGAAAGGCCTTTCCATCTCGCCGAGCTACTCCACACACCATAGGCCGCTTAGGATACCCATCTCCACCGGTGAAGGTCCCTTTCACTGTTCCGGCGATTCCATTCCTTCCGGCGACCGGGATTAGGCCGCACCGCTTCGACATTCCATCCACTAGCTACCGGGACTAGGAGCTCCGCCATCCACAGCCGCTGGAGCAGTGTTCACATTCCTCCAAGATTCAGCCTCTTCGCCATGTGTCGGATTAGGACCGCATCCGTAATCCATCGACGGAAGGGTTGTTCGGCTTTATCGCCATCGTGGGGTTACCGATTACTTATATTTGCATTCACCCATTTAATTGATATTTGTTTTGCTATGTTTGTTTGTTTACTTGCAATGTTAATTCTATAGGTTCGATTATTGCTTACTTGTTAATTTTGTTCAGCATTTGTAGTTTAGTTTAATTTCTTGTTGTATATACTAACCCTATCAATTAAAATTGTCCAATCCGCATCGATAGTGACAAAGTATGTGTTTGGTTGAGTGCTTTTATCATTAGCTTAGATTTCATTTACATTCGCCCATTGTCGATAGTGACAAAGGCGATTCTCGGTCGAATTGCTTTCGCTTATTGTATTTCATTTATTGCAATTTTTAGTGACTGCTTGACTGTCGGTCGATAGTGACAAAGGCGTACATGGTTGTTGTTCACTTTTGTTTCGTGATCATTGTACCGTATAGTGACAGTGCGGTGCGTGATTACTTACTTTTGCGCATTAGTTAGATTTACTTCCTGCAGATTTAATTTCCATGTTGGTTTGTTTACCAGAATTGTTTGACCATTGCATCGTATAGTGACATTGCGGTGCAAGGTTGAATCGTTCTTGCATTAGGTTAGCTATGAATAATTGTTTTGAAAATTGTAAAAACCCCCAGTGTTTACTTCTGTTTAAAAACAAACGTCCAGCCATTAGGTTCGTTGGGAGATGACCCGAGTCAGTCCTATACTGCATTAGTGTAGTTAGGGGGTTCGGTAAATAATTTGGGAACGGTATTGCGACAATTCATTAACTGTTCTATCATCGTGCTAACAACTTGAGTGGTCGCTTGAACAAACTAGTTGTTCAAGCAACACAACTCTTCTAGTTGATTAGCCGCGGAAGAGACGACGAACGGATAGCCGGTTTTTGTGTTTGTCTTCGGGGTCCATGATTATACAATATATTTACATACGCACATAGGTATAATCAACATTAAAAGGAACATGCTTAGATCTGAAAATAAAGTTATAAAACTTTATACCTTACGAACTTCTACCGTATGTCCTATCCTTCTCGTGGATGACGTGTGGACGAAGATCCTCCACGAGTAGAAGCCTTCTAGATCACGTTCTTCCCTTCCTTGTCCGCTGCGAACAAAGAGAAGAACCAACAAATACCTATCCTTTCTAGAACCGGCCACCAAATTAGAGAATTTGATGCAACCGCTGGCCAATGAACAAGTGGATGAAGCGCCGGCCACCAATGGAAGGAGAACCGCCGGCCACCTTGGAGAGATTGAAGGAGTGAATGCCGGCCACCAATGGAAGGAGAACCACCGGCCAAGGAATAAGAGAGAGGCCTAGAGGATGGGCGCCGGCCAAGTCTTGATGGAGGAAGATGGGCGCCGGCAATAAGGAGAAGGAAGATGGTTGCCGCCCAAGCCTTTGCTCCAAAACCCTAGCCGCCCACTTTGAGAAGAGCCAAACCCTAACTCCAATTCAATTATCCTTGCCGCCCAAGCTTAAGCCTCCTTTAATCTCCACCGTCGGATCTAGGGATGTAATCACCACCGTCGGATCTAGGGTTTCATCCCAACCGTCGGATCTAGGATTTCATCCCAACCGTCGAATCTAGGGTTTCATCCCATCTGTCAGATCTAGGGTTTTATCCCAACCATCGAATCTAGGGATTTAATCCCAACCGTCGATTCTAGGGTTTCATCCTAACCATCGGATCTAGGGATTTAATCCCAACCGTTGGTTCTAGGGTTTCATCCTAACCATCGGATCTAGGGATTTAATCCCAACCGTTGGTTCTAAGTTTTGTTTTACATTCTTGGATCTAGACTTCACAAGGATTATATTAGGCTACGATAGGGACCATAAGGAGAAGTTGGATCTTGGCCACCCGATGGATGGGAACCACACAAACTTGATCCATCAATGATGTTTCATTCCACTAGAGAATCATCATTGAACTACTTCACCAACCCCCATAAATTAATATGGGCTCCATATATTATTTGTATATTCATCTCTCCGTGTTTAAGATATCGATTGTCCGTCAATTAATTGATTTACTGACCATCAATTAATTAACATCTAATTCCTCGAGTAGTACCACTCAACCTTATTATCATGTTGACTAAGTCAACCAGCTGGGTTTACATGATGAACCTTATGAGCTCCTCAAGGGGGCATCATCAACCTAATATATAGGACACGGTTTCCTCCTATAATCAACGGCACACCATGTAAATAATATCATTTCCCAACTTACCGGGCATATTGATTTAATCCATCTAAATCTCACCCTCTGGTAAATCAAAGAAATAAATACTAAGTACATGTGTCTGTTATTATATCGGGATTAAGAGCATGTACAACATAATATCTGAGGTCCAATTCAATTATGTAGTCAGTACTAAATTGAATCACCTCTATGTCGATCCTGCTCAATACACCTAAGTGTACTAGTGTAACTTTATGTTCAAGACAAAATAATACCAAGCTACACTACAACCATACCAATGGTTTGTCCAAAATAATACCAAACGACAAGTCGAAGCCGACGCCAAGGCAACACAAATCCTCCAATGCGGCTTATCCAAGGAAGAGCTAAATCGCGTCGGCCCCTTCATAAGCGCAAAGGACCTTTGGACAAAACTAGTGGAGCTACACGAAGGGACCGATGCAGCCAAGGTATGTAAGCGTGATCTTCTATTCAATAAACTATATAACCTAAAAATACAGAAACACGAGTCCGAGACGCAACTTCATGCCCGAGTCTAGGACATAGTCAACAACCTACACGCAATCGGGCAAAAGGTCGAAAACCGTGATCTTATAAGGTATGTCCTAAACTCCTTTCCAAGGACTACCTTGTGGGCATCCATGGTCGATGCCTACAAGGTCTCCAAGGATCTTTCTAAACTTAGATTAGATGAACTTTTTTCTGATTTTGAACTTCATGAGCAGTCTAATTCAGAACCCGAGAAAGGTATAGCTTTATTTGCAGGTTCAAAGAAGAAAACCGCTAGCAAGCCACCTCCGAAGGAAGAAGTGGATGAGTCGGATTCAGAGGTTGACTCGGAAATGGAAGCCGAACTAGTCAACCTAGTTCGGAGGATAGTTAAGGGCCGAAAACGAGCCGTCACTCGACCCAATGAAGGTAAGCCTAAAAGTTCAAACATAAGATGTTATGAATGCAACAGGTTTGGACACATTAAGTCCGAATGCCCAAAACTCAAGAGCAAGGCACCAAAATACAAAAAGGCACTCAACGCTACTTGGGAAGAAGCTTCCGAGGAAGAAGACAACGATTGAGTCCTTATGGCTAAACCGATGGAATCGGAGACGGAGTCAGAACCGAAACTTGAATCGGAAACCGAAGATGAGTCGAACTGCGAAGCATTATTCAAGACAAGCCACGGATACGCATCCGGTTCAAAAGATAAACTCAAGGTAAGTCGCTCTCTTATTACCACACTTTAAAGTGCAATTAAGTTTTTAAATAGAAAGTTAGCTAAGTCCGAGTCCAAGGTCGAGACCCTGGTTGAGGAAGTTAAACTCCTTAAACACGAGGTCTCCCTAACCTCTTCGACTAGTCGAGTTCAAGAGAAGGACTCAACTCGGGTTGAAAAACTCGAAGTTGAGAACTCACTCTTGAAAAGTCAAGTCGAAGATCTTAGGAATACGTTGGAAAGGTTTACTTTTGGATCCAAAGGACTTGACCTCCTACTTGGATCGCAAAGGGTCGTGTACAACAAGGCCGGGCTAGGGTTTAGCTCAAACACGACCAATAAGTCGTATATGTCAATCGTAAGTAGACATAAAAAACGTGTCCAAGCAAGGGTCCCTAAGACCACCTTAATTTCAAACTTAGGATCAAACCAGTACTGGGTTCCCAAGGACCAAATCCACTATGTGGAGAGACCAAATCGATTCAACGGTCCAGGGGGAGCTAGTACGAAATTTGATTGTGTTTTAACTTAGAAATTGCATGCTTAGGTTTTTATTTTTCTTTTTAGAATGGTTATATAGGACTATAACTCATCAATACTTGATAACATAGTACCAGGATGCGGCGAGATGATAGTATGCTAGGAAAGCAGAGTCTTGTGTATTCGGGCTAGATAAGGCGTATCTAGTTCGGTGCACTTGACCGAGAGGAACTAGCTGAAGCTACCTCGCCGTATCCTAGACTAGTTAGACCAGGAAGTGGTCTTAGGTGAGTCAAGTCTCTATTTTCTTGAAAATGGCTTTGTCTAAGGAAGTGGTCGTTGTTCAGATCAAAGAAGGCCTCTGTGCCTCGCCACGACCTGGAAGCCATGATCTTGAAAAGGTTGACAAGTGTTTAAGTCATTAAATTTAATTCAACTAAAATTGGAAGTCATCTCACAAGAACATATAGGATTAACATGTTTGATCATGTAGACATGGGTGAGATGATTTAGGTTAATAATTTTCAACCAATTTTTAATAAATCCAATATCCAATCCAACTACCTTGCGTGTAGGATCAATGGATGTTGGACAGTGGTTGCTCCCGACACATGACCGGGGATCAACTCATGTTTTCGAAGCTTCGATTCAAACGACAAGGATCGGTAGCCTTCGGAAATAACGGCAAGCTCAAAATCATCGGATCATGTGATATTGAGCTTAACTCAAATTTTGTCATTCAAAACATTTTATTAGTAGAAAATTTTCAATATAATCTTCTCAGTGTAAGCCAATTGTGTGATAATAACTATAAGGTCATATTTTTAGAAAACGAATGCATAATTAATACAAACGAAACCTCTAAAACAATTCTTAAGGGAACTAGAAATAACAACATTTACACTATTAACTTAACTAACTCCTCAACTAAGTGTCTTATGACACGGCAAGAGGAATCATGGTTGTGGCACCGACGACTCGGTCACTCACACCCAAAACTCATCCACAAGATGAGTCAGAGTGACTTAGTTAGAGGTTTGCCTAACCTCAATAACTTGGATAATAAAATATGTAATGCTTGTCAACAAGGTAAACAATCTAGGACACAACATCAACTAACTATTCAAGAACGAACCAAAAGTGTGCTTGAGCTCCTACACATAGATCTATTTGATTCACACGGAGCTAAGTCACTTAACGGAAGTAAATTCTGCTTAGTCTTAATTGATGACTATTCTATATTTACTTGGGTTAGGTTCATCAAACACAAAAGTGATACCCTAGATCAATTAATCAATCTATTTAAATTAATAGAAAATCAACAAAGCATTAAAATCAAAAGACTTAGGACTGATCATGATGATGAATTCGAAAACCATAGGTTTACAGAATTCTGTAACCTAAATGGATACCACCATGAGTTCTCTTGCCCTAGAACTCCACAACAAAATGGCCTAGTAGAACGCAAAAATAGAACCCTACAAGAAGCCGCTAGGACAATGCTTAATGAGTATAACCTACCCGATAGGTTTTGGGCCGATGCCGTGAATATGGCATGCTATGTCCAAAATAGAATCCTTATGGTAAAGAGACACCTTAAGACCTCATACAAGATTTATCACCTAACATCAAGTACTTTAGGGTATTTTGGTGTAAGGTACATATCCTAAACACTAAGGATTACCTAGGGAAATTTACATCCAAAACCACGACCGGAATCTTTCTAGGATACTCGACTACAAGCAGAGCTTATAGAGTATATAACCACCACACCCTTAGAGTCGAGGAGACTATCAATGTAGTATTTGATGAAGGACACGAACCTACAAAACCCCCGGCAACCCCAATTAGCGAACCGACTCATACTAGACCTAACTCTGATCCGAAGATCAGGTCTAGTGTTAATCCTAACCTAAGTCAACCAAGTCACTCTATCGACCAAGTGATAGATGACTCCAACCAAACTAGAACTCCAACACGTCATCCTATGGATCAAGTTGTAGACTCAAACCCAAATCCAACTAGGACTCAAACGAATCATCCTATCGACCAAGTGATAGGTGATCCAAGTCTAGGAGTTCGAACTAGAGCCTCATACAGAAACCTTAGTCAAATATCCTTGATTTCTAAAATTGAACCAAAAACTATTGACCAAGCTCTTCTTGATCCCGATTGGATTATTACAATGCAAGAAGAGTTGGCTCAATTCACTAGGAATGAAGTATGGGAATTAGTACCACCACCTAAAGATAAAACAATCATTGGAACAAGGTGGGTGTTTAGAAATAAAATTGATGATAGAGGTGATGTAGTTAGAAATAAAGCTAGACTAGTTGCTAAAGGGTTTAGTCAAGTCGAAGGTTTAGATTACGATGAGACCTATGCCCCAGTAGCTAGATTAGAGTCCATTCGAATGCTATTAGCATATGCAACACATCGAGGATTTAAGTTGTTTCAAATGGATGTGAAATCTGCATTCTTAAATAGATACATTAAAGAAGAAGTTTATGTTAGTCAACCCCCCGGTTTCGAAAGTTTAGACAAACCCAATCATGTCCTTAGGTTAAAGAAAGCTCTTTATGGACTTAAACAAGCTCCTCGAGCTTGGTACGAGAGACTTTCGATTTATCTTAAGTCCAAAGGCTTTAACCAAGGTGTAGTTGACCCAACCCTTTTCGTAAAAACCTTAGGTAAAGACATATTCATAGCCCAAATCTACGTAGATGATATTTTTTTCGGAACCACCAACTCAATCCTACTAAATGAGTTCATTTCACTTATGGAAAGTGAATTTGAAATGAATTTAGTAGGTGAGTTAAGTTTCTTTTTAGGTCTACAAATTAAACAAACTAAAGATGGAATATACCTACATCAATGCAAATATACTAGGGAATTAATTAAACGCTTTGGAATGCAAGACGCTAAAATTATTAACACCCCAATGGCAACTAATGTGAATATAGAAGAAGATGTAATTGGAAATTCAATTGATTTAAAATACTATAGGAGCATAATAGGGAGTCTCCTTTACCTAACTGCAAGCCGACCTGATATCTTATTTGCAGTAAGTATGTGCGCAAGGTTTTAAAACTGTGCCAAGGAGTCTCACCTAACTCTAGTCAAGCGTATCCTTAGATATCTAAAGGGTACACTTAATGTCGGTATTTGGTATCCTAGATCTACCGAGTTCGAACTAACCGGCTACTCCAATTTGGACTATGCCGGTAGTAAGCTCGATAGAAAGAGTACGAGTGGTTGTTGTCAACTTCTCGGCTCGAGTCTAGTGAGTTGGTGCAGTAGGAAGCAACATTGTGTTGCTTTATCTACCACCGAAGCCGAATACATCGCGATGGGTGAGTGTGTCACGCAACTTCTTTGGATGAAGCACACTCTCCGCGACTTTAAGTTAGACTTTACGAATACTAAATTTCACGTAGATAACATTAGTTCAATTAATCTTACAAAGAATCCAATATGTCACTCTAGGACCAAACATATAGAGGTCAAACACCATTTCATTCGAGAACATGTGGCCAACGGAGCCATACAACTCGAATACGTCGAATCAAAGTCTAACTTAGCAGACCTATTTACTAAACCCCTACCCGAAGCTGAATTTAGTCTATTAAGACGAAAATTGGGCATGTGCGTAGTAGAATAGGAACTTGCAAATTATATTTTCTTACTACTATTTCTTAACTTTCATTTTTTATGGAACTAGTATAGGACATACCTTAGATATCATGCACCTATAGATTTAAGGAGCCAATACATCGCACAACACATAGGACTAATGTGTTTGTGTACTTAGCCACGTAGATGGGCGTGAGATGTTAGGACCTTACTCCTGGATTCAGATGTAGAGCTAGTGCATCGCTATGAACCACGGAGTATAATCATACATACTAACCGACTCTGACCAGGACTGGTTGATATTTCATATCAATCAAGCCAAATATGAGTCGAACATATTATAGATGAACTTATTTTCAGTATATTATTTTCAAAATAATGTGGAACATGCTTGGACTTTAAATTTAACACTTATTTTTGTTTTCCACACACACACTCACTCTTTTCGATATATGGCAAAAGGGGGAGAAAAAGGCCAAAGTTAAGGGGTCAAAATTTTTTTTGATAACTTAACTCTTACTTTATATTTAAACCAAAAGTTAACTTTAAGTTTTGAAAACTTATTAAAGGCCAAGTTAAGAGAATTCTTAACTTAAACTTATTTGTGGCGTCAACGTTTTACTTATGTTTTATTATGCCCTTAATGTTTTACTTAAGGGGGAGAAAGGGACAAGTTAAGAAGAACTCTTAACTTAAACGTTTTACTAAGGCCAACTTTAAGTAATGTTAATTACTTAAAGAAACCCTCAAAGGGGAGGATTAAGGTCTTTCTTCAAGACTCACCCTCGGTCAAGGGGGAGGTTTCCTCAAGGGGGAGTACTTGAAGAAAATCCTTACTGCTACAACTTAATCTTCTTTATTTCTTGTTTCTATTGCACATTATTCTTCATGCTTGCTATTTACTTAACTTTGTATGTGGGTTTGCCATAAATCAAAAAGGGGGAGATTGTTGGTGCAGTAGGCACCTAAGTCAAACCTGAGTTTTGTTTATAGTAAACGATACAAAGTTAAGCTCATGTCGTTATCTCACGAGCTGAATCGAGTGTGCAGAAGATTGCTATAGCTGGAGCTAAAGGCTAGCGACACCCGGAGGAAGCCGCGATGGTCGGGCGACACCGGGAGGACTTCGGAGGGAGCCGAAGGAATCAGGTGGAGACCGAAAGCAAGGCTTCAAAGGTAAATGTTGAGGTAATATCGTGTGAGTGAGCGTAAGTAAGGTAGATTCCTCCATACGGGGACATCCTTAGGCCACGATCCGACCAAGACTTCCCATGGAAGGTCTATGTTGAGATCGGATGACAAGTGGCCGTCGAATTCACTTATATTTCGAGCTAACTCTTTATTACAGTCGAAAAGTCTAAAAATCAGTTCAACCAGCCAAAAATCAGTTCAACTGCTAAGCCATCAGTTCAACCGGCCAAGGATCAGTTCAACTACTGAGCCATCAGTTTAATCGGCCAAGAAATTAGTTCAACCGATGGTCAAAAATCAGCCTCGAGGAGTCAAGCTTTATCACCATTTTTCAAGGAGTTTTGTGCCCAATTCCTATTGGTTGAAGACCCTGTAGTGAAATCTCGTATGCCAAATGGCATATGCGCAACGGAAAATAGGATCCCTTCCAAGTGATCCATGCGAAAGCAAACTCGTACAAAATAAATTTCTCTAAACCAAACCTATCTTATAGGAGAGGATTACCTTTGTTGCGTGCCCTTGTTAATCCCGCTTATCCCTTTAGTTTGTTGGATCTTTAGCACGTTCAAGTGTCCGTGCCTCTATACGTATCCACACGAGCACGCTCTTGTCTCACAAAAGAAAACTAGAGGAGCTCTCCTTTACTTCTTGCTAGAGAAGTCCCTAAAGGAGAGGAAGCTAGGGAAAAGAGAAGGGAAGAAGAAGACTACTCTTCTTGCTACTCACAAAAAACCACACAACAATAAGCTCTCAAGCTCTCTCCAAGCCTCAAGCTCCCAACAACCACACTCCACAACCACAACAACAATTGCTATGGAATGGCCGGCCACTTCATGGTCTTTTATAGGGTTGGAAAAACCCTTTCACCTCCTACCATTCAATGCAATCCATTGCATTGGGACATTTGTTTGGCCGGCCACTTAAGGAGATAAAACCATTTTGTTTCCTTCCACCTTATCTAGCTTAGGTGGATGCTTAGGTGGCATGCTTATGTGGCATGCTTATGTGGCATTCTTATGTGGCATTCATGCATGTTGATTTAATCTTATTAATTCAATTAAGCTTATGTTATCATATTGAATTAATCTTATTAATTCAATTAAGCTTATGTTATCATATTGAATTAATCTTATTAAATCAATAAGGTAACATATTGAATTAATCTCATTAAATCAATTAGCTAAAATTATTAAGCTTAAAGTCCAAAACCATTTTGTACTTAAGCTTATTCCCATATTATTCTAGTCAAACTAGAATACTCTAATTCCTCTAATTATCATGCTCTTTGTGTGTGACCCTATAGGCTCTCATAACGTTGGCAGTGGACCTAAACTCTTTTAGATACACAAGCAATGAGCGGCATCTAGCAATACATCATTGCTACCCAAGTTACGAGATAAGTCAAGATCCGACTATCCTTTCCGTGACTACTATAATATATGACCGTGTCCTTCTATCCTTGATATCAGATTGATCAATGAGGCATAGACCGTGTCATCCTCGATCAATCTATGTGTTTCTTGATCCCTGAGTAAACTAACTCAAACAAATGAGCTCAATATCTCATATTGACTCATTCGAGCATGGCCATGCGTTTTAGTAGTTCTACTCAATCAAGGGGCCCACCGATATCACTCCCGTCATATGGAAGGGATAGATCCCATCTACATCACTCACATCCCTCCGCATAATTTGTTACATACCCAGTAATCGCCTTTATGGTCCACCCTGTTACGGGTGACGTTTGACGATACCAAAGTACATAACTCCTTATGTAGGGAACCGTAGTGAATTCAGGTCTAAGGACTATTCATACCAATAGTCACATGAGAAAGTTTATGACACTCATATAACGATCCATGAAACTTTCTCATGGCGGGTCAGTTCAGTATATATTCTCCAATATATACCCATGTGTCAACTCGATATCATATATCCATGACTTGTGAGATCAAGTCATCAATTGACCTACATGCTAGTCTTTATGTATTAATATTGCCCTTGCATATTAATACTCGACTAGGAACATTTAGGAAAGTGTTCTCTACAGCCTCTCATAATCAATTCTGCCAATTGATGTGCTGTAGATAAGAACCTACTTTTCTAGGGCATTATTATATTTACTATAGCTGGCACAAACAAGACATAAATATAATAACCAATCCTTTTGCCTTTATAGAATATGATACAAAATGTTCCCTATTCAACCATCACATGATTGGTTCTAGGGCTTTAACTAACAATCTCCCACTAGGACTAGTACCAATCACTATGATATCTAATACCTAGTGACCTAGTGTGACCATCATTCTTCCTCTGTGCCAAAGCCTTGGTCAATGGATCTGCGATGTTAGCTTCTGTCGGTACTCTGCATATCCTCACATCTCCTCTATCGATGATCTCTCGAATGAGATGGAAGCGCCGCAGTATGTGTTTGGTCGCGATGTGATCGAGGTTCCTTAGCTGTGCAATAGCCCCATTGTTGTCACAATAGAGGTCTATTGGATCTGCAATGCTAGGAACTACCCCAAGTTCAGCGATGAACTTGCGGAGCCAAACGACCTCCTTTCATCGCATCGATGTTTGCAATATACTCGGCTTGTAGAATCGAATCGTGTCTGCTTTGAACTCTTCCACCACGGCTCCACCATTCGTGCAAAACACGCACTCGATTGCGATCTATAGTCATCCTTGTCGTTGGAAGCTTGCATCACGTAACCCTTCTGATTAGCTCCTCATTGCCTCCAAATATCGGAAATATTCTTTCGTTCTTCGTAAGTACTTAAGAATATTTTTGATCGCTATCCGATGACTTTCACCGGATCCGATCGTATCTACTGTCATGCTCAAGGCGTCAGACAGTACAAAGCATGGCGGCGTACATGATAGACCCTATAGTGATGCATAGGGATCTTATCCATGCGATCTCTCCTCCTTAGAAGAGGGACATTGAGTCTTGAAAGACTCACACCATGTGATAAAGCGAAACCCTTTCTTAGAATTTTGCATAGCAAAACGATCTAGCACTTTATCAATGTATGTACTCGACTTAGGCCAAGTAATCTTCTAGATCTATCTCTATAGATCTTGATGCCTAGAATATAGGCACTTCACCTAAGTCCTTCATCGAGAAACAATTCCCTAACCACATCTTCACAGATCCGGAGTGAGGGAATATCATTTCGATGAGAAGTATGTCATCTACATACAAGACAAGAAATACAACTGTGCTCCCACTATTTCTCTTGTAGACACAAGGCTCATCTTCATTCTTGATGAAACCAAACTCTTTGATTGCATCATCGAATCAAGATTCCACGAGAGGCTTGCTTTAGTCCATAAATGGACCTTTGCGGTTTGCATACCTTTCCGAGGATGCTTTGGATCTTCAAAACCCTCGGGTTGTGTCATGTACACATCCTCGAGTAGCTTTCCATTCAAAAAGTGGTTTTGACATCCATCCGCCAGATCTCATAATCATGGTAGGTGCAATAGCAAGTATGATCCGAATGGATTTAGCAACTGGTGAAAAGGTTTCTTCATAGTCAATACCATGAATTTGTTTGAATCCTTTAGCCACCAATCTACCTTTATAGGTATGCTTATTACCATCCATGTCAGTCTTTACTTTAAAGACCCACTTACACCCAATGGGTTTTACCCCTTCAGGTGGATCAACCAAAGTCCATACTTGGTTAGTGTACATGGATTCCATTTCGGATCTCATGGCCTCTAGCCATTTCTCGGAATCTGGGCTCATCATAGCTTCTTTATAGGATGTAGGCTCGTCAAGATTGATAAGCAATACATCACCGTTGTCAGTCAAGAGAAAAGAATATCTCTCGGGTTGACGACGGATCCTATTAGATCTACGAAGAGGTTGGTCTACTTGAACAGGTGTTTGTTCCACAACTCTTTGGGCAACAATTTCCTCATCCACAACACTTTGTGGTTCCTGTTCATTTTCCATCGAAGCCTTAGTGTTATCATCATCTTGAACTTCTTCAAGATGAATTTTACTCCCACTAGTATTTCTAGAAATCAATTCTCTTTCTAGAAAGACAGCATTTCTGGCAACAAACACCTTGCCTAGTGTGGGATTGTAAAAGTAATATCCCTTAGTTTCCTTGGGATATCCTACAAAATAACACTTATCTGATTTGGGTCCTAGTTTATCTGAGACTTGACGTCTAACGTAAGCTTCACAACCCCAAATCTTTATAAAAGACATTTTGGGACTCTTCCCGGTCCATATCGTATATGGTGTCTTTTCTACGGCTTTTGATGGAACGCGATTAAGTGTGAAAGCGGCTGTCTCTAGAGCTAAACCCCAAAAGGAAGTAGGTAGATCAGTCTGGCTCATCATTGATCGTACCATATCTAAGAGAGTACGATTTCTCCTCTCAGATACACCATTCCATTGTGGTGTTCCAGGTGGAGTGAGTTGGGATATTATCCCACACTCAGCCAGGTGATCACGAAACTCTTGACTAAGGTATTCACCACCTCGATCTGATCGAAGTAGCTTAATACGCTTACCAAGTTGGTTTTGTACTTCATTCTTGAATTCTTTGAACTTTTCAAAGGATTGACTTATGTCTCATCAAATATAAGTAGCCAAATCTACTCATATCATCAGTGAAAGTAATAAAGTACTTATAGCCTCCTCTGGCTTCGACATTGAAAGGGCCACATACATCAGTATGTATGAGTCCTAACAAATCCGTCGCTCTCTCGCCATGTCCACTAAATGGAGTTTTAGTCATCTTTCCTAAAAGACAAGACTCGCATACCTCATATGATTCAAAATCAAATGAGTCCAATAATCCATCTTTATGGAGTTGGGATATGCGTTTTCATTTATGTGACCTAGGCGATGCTGCGAAGATATGTCCGTTCAAATCATTCGATTTGAACCGTTTGGTATTTACGTTATAAATTGTGTTATCTAAATCTAGAACATAGAGACCATTCATAAGTGGTGCATTACAATAGAACATTTCATTTAAATAAATGGAACAACATTTGTCCTTTATTATAAAAGAAAAGTTTTTCTTGTCTAAACAAGATACGTAAATTATGTTCTTTGTTAATGCGGTACATAGAAGCACTCCTCTAGTTCTAAGATAAGCCCATGGCAAAGACAAAGAATATGTTCCTACACACAGAACTTTTGCGCCATTGCCTACTCAGAGGTCCACTTCACCCTTTGCCATTATTCTACTATTTCTCATCGCACATTAGTACAAATGTGAGATGCACATCCTATCTAATACCCATGTAGAAGAAATAGATAGATTAACTTCTATAACGCGTGTATACGAGGCGAAGTCCCACTTCTCTTGTTCTTTACTTCCTCAAGGTAGACTCAGCCCGCTTGGTCCACCTCACCGCAATGGAAGTCCCCTTCCTTAGGTACTTTACCTTTACCCTTTGAAGTGGATGAATTGGCCTTGCCTTTGGCTTGGGTCTTACCCTTGCCTTTGCGCTTACCTTTGTCCTTCTTGACCATTAGTACATTACTAACTTTCTTCTTGAGATTTGGTTCAGCAGTTCTCAACATGCTGAGAATCTCAGGCAAAGGTTTATCAATTTCATTCATGTTATAATTCATGACGAATTGATTGTATGCTTCCGGCAACGATTGCAGGATAACATCAGTTGCCAATTCTTGGCTTAGTGGAAAACCTAGTCTTTCAAGGTTCTCAACGTACCCAATCATTTTGAGTACGTGAGTTCCTACAGGTGTTCCTTCTTGCATCTTGCATGCAAAAAGAGCCTTAGACACTTCAAAACGCTCGTGCCTAGCTTGTCCTTGATATAGTTGTTTCAAATGCTCAACCATATCATAGGCATCCATGTTCTCATGTTGCTTCTGAAGCTCAGAGTTCATGGTGGCAAGCATAAGACATGACACATCTAATGCGTCATCTTGATGCTTCTTATATGCATCCTTTTCAAGACGTACGCGCATGGGCGGGTGTTTCAGGGGTAGACTGCTCTAGGACATATAGTTTGCGTTCTTGCTTGAGGATAATCCTCAAGTTCCTATACCAGTCAAGAAAATTTGCTCCATTGAGCTTGTCCTTCTCAAGGACAGATCGCAAGTTGAGGGGGTGCGACGTGTTAGATGACATGGTGATCTACAACATTAAAAATGCAAAGTTAAGTATCATACCTAAATCATTTAATTAGGCCTTTAATTAAATGAGGCTCCCACTAAATTCTCATAGCTACTATTTAGCTATAAATTTATATGGGATAAAGATCCACATCATAATTCGTCTTGAGTTAGCTTTGGCTAATCGCCCAAGACGTAGTATAATTAGGTAGGCAATCTTTTGCCAATTACATCTGATGTAACTCTTTAATAGCTTTGGTTAAGTTTTAGATTAGTTTAATGTTTATTCCTAAACCAGCTTCCAGGCTGTGGCGAGGCACAGGGGCCTTCTTGGATATCGGAGCAACGACCACTTCTAAGACAAAGCTGATGATCGGAAATCACAAAAAACTAATGTTAACACTTATGTTCAAAGCTAATATATGCCTCTACTTTCTTAACCAATTAAGAAAACACTTAATTAAGTCTTAACCAAGACTGATAGCGGGACATCACGATTGTCCACTCGCACCCCTCCAAGATAAAATGCATTGCTTTGCTTTGGCAAACCCAATAACAAATGATCGAGGAAGTAGTGAGTACCAACTTTGGTAGGCATATCGTTTAGACTTATTAAGAAATAAACATGTATCATATACAAGCTAAACTAACATGCATCACATACATATTAAGCTAACATGCATCACATACATATTAAACTAAGCGTGTCATGGTTATGGCCCTTATTCTACAATCTTCTCAAGCCAATGAAAAGATTGATTGGTCAACCTAGGGATAGCATCTTCTCCTAAGTGCTTCCTTTTGGTTGTCTTGTGTGTTGACTTCCTCCTTGTAACCTCATCTTCCAATGGACCCTCCATCCTTGTTTTGTACATTACAAAAGGAGAAATACTCGAGTTACATTCGAGTCTAAAACTAATTTTACAACAAGAATATTAGGAGAAAGGCACGACACGCAGGCCGTATTAAGAATTACAACACACAATCACAAACTTTTTGGGACTAGGCCATAACCATGCACCATGTCATTTTAACTTTTAAAAGACATTGGATATTTTATTATGTTTGAAAATTTTCTATTGCAATTTTCAACTCATAATAAAATTTATCCTACTTCTATATCACATATAAAATAGAGAAAACCTATTTTTATACGATCTTTCGCAAGTGGCTCTGATACCACTGTAGGGAAATCTCGTATGCCAAATGGCATATGCGCAACGGAGAGGATTACCTTTGTTGCGTGCCCTTGTTAATCCCGCTTATCCCTTTAGTTTGTTGGATCTTTAGCACGTTCAAGTGTCCGTGCCTCTATATGTATCCACACGAGCACGCTCTTGTCTCACAAAAGAAAACTAGAGGAGCTCTCCTTTACTTCTTGCTAGAGAAGTCCCTAAAGGAGAGGAAGCTAGGGAAAAGAGAAGGGAAGAAGAAGACTACTCTTCTTGCTACTCACAAAAAACCACACAACAATAAGCTCTCAAGCTCTCTCCAAGCCTCAAGCTCCCAACAACCACACTCCACAACCACAACAACAATTGCTATGGAATGGCCGGCCACTTCATGGTCTTTTATAGGGTTGGAAAAACCCTTTCACCTCCTACCATTCAATGCAATCCATTGCATTGGGACATTTGTTTGGCCGGCCACTTAAGGAGACAAAACCATTTTGTTTCCTTCCACCTTATCTAGCTTAGGTGGATGCTTAGGTGGCATGCTTATGTGGCATGCTTATGTGGCATTCTTATGTGGCATTCATGCATGTTGAATTAATCTTATTAATTCAATTAAGCTTATGTTATCATATTGAATTAATCTTATTAAATCAATAAGGTAACATATTGAATTAATCTCATTAAATCAATTAGCTAAAATTCTCATTAAGCTTAAAGTCCAAAAACCATTTTGTACTTAAGCTTATTCCCATATTATTCTAGTCAAACTAGAATACTCTAATTCCTCTAATTATCATGCTCTTTGTGTGTGACCCTATAGGCTCTCATAACGTTGGCAGTGGACCTAAACTCTTTTAGATACACAAGCAATGAGCGGCATCTAGCAATACATCATTGCTACCCAAGTTACGAGATAAGTCAAGATCCGACTAACCTTTCCGTGACTACTATAATATATGACCGTGTCCTTCTATCCTTGATATCAAATTGATCAATGAGGCATAGACCGTGTCATCCTCGATCAATCTATGTGTTTCTTGATCCCTGAGTAAACTAACTCAAACAAATGAGCTCAATATCTCATATTGACTCATTCGAGCATGGCCATGCGTTTTAGTAGTTCTACTCAATCAAGGGGCCCACCGATATCACTCCCGTCATATGGAAGGGATAGATCCCATCTACATCACTCACATCCCTCCGCATAATTTGTTACATACCCAGTAATCGCCTTTATGGTCCACCCTGTTACGGGTGACGTTTGACGATACCAAAGTACATAACTCCTTATGTAGGGAACCGTAGTGACTTCAGGTCTAAGGACTATTCATATCAATAGTCACATGAGAAAGTTTATGACACTCATATAACGATCCATGAAACTTTCTCATGGCGGGTCAGTTCAGTATATATTCTCCAATATATTCCCATGTGTCAACTCGATATCATATATCCATGACTTGTGAGATCAAGTCATCAATTGACCTACATGCTAGTCTTTATGTATTAATATTGCCCTTGCATATTAATACTCAACTAGGAACATTTAGGAAAGTGTTCTCTACAGCCTCTCATAATCAATTCTGCCAATTGATGTGCTGTAGATAAGAACCTACTTTTCTAGGGCATTATTATATTTACTATAGCTGGCACAAACAAGACATAAATATAATAACCAATCCTTTTGCCTTTATAGAATATGATACAAAATGTTCCCTATTCAACCATCACATGATTGGTTCTAGGGCTTTAACTAACAGACCCATTCGATGAGGGGCTTAAAGGCTATAAAAGTAGGTCCTAACCTAGGGTTTCATCAAAAATTCTAAGCCTCCAAAAGCCTCCACAAAGCTACAACTTCTCCGACAACGAAGTGCTTCTTCTCTGACGTCTAGGTTTATTTGTTTTCATTTTATTACGTCGGTTAGAGTTTTATTTCAGTTTAGTACTTTCATTTTCGGAGCTTTTATCGTAACGAGGAGAGGGGGAGTGCCTCTCTACCTCAAGCTTTGTGCTTTACTTGTATCAATTAAACTCCTACCTCTAAAGGGGAGGAGTTCTTTAGTGTTTTTGCCCTCCGTACGTGGTCGAGGACCGCTAGGGCCTTGGAGTAGTAGCTGAAGGCTACGAACCAAGTAAAACTCCTTTGTCTCTTTTTACTTTACATTTACATTTCCACTGCAATTAATTATCTCTCGAGTTTTAACAAACAAAAAGAAAAGAAAAAGGTTTTATCGCTATTCACCCCCCCTCTAGCGATCCGCTTCGATCCAACACTCTTTATGTAGGGAACCATGGTGACTTCAGGTCCAAGGACTAATAGTTGTTGGGTTTCCGGCACCGCGGCGTGTGTGTGTTCGATCATGTTTCGTAAACATGAGCACAGCGGAAGCAATTAAAAATAATAAATCTATATTTATTACAACACACACAACACACGCATGCTATTACAACAAGTGTAGACATAACCGTAAATTAAAATTTGCAATATAAGGAAATTAAACTACGTTATACCTTCCGTATGACGTGTAGCGGGAACGGCATCAACCGGAACGATCCTCGTAAGAATCGTCTCTATCCGTATCCACGCCGAGCTCCTCGGGATGACTTCGCTAAGTCACGAGCTTCGTCTTCGTACGGGTTACTAGCCTCGTGTTGAAGACGACGTGATCGAGAGATGATCACAATCCGAATCCAAATTCGGACCTAAAAACAAGTCCTCAAGACTTGCTTCTCCGGAGAGGTATTCGTCAACCGATTGACGAATCCTTCGTCCTCCACCTCAGAGGATTACCGGAGATCAAATCCCTGGTATGTTAGCCGCTGTCGGAGCACTAACCGTCGTCCAAACGATGCTCCGACGAGAGGAGAAGAAGCTGTCCAGAAAACTGGACAGCTTGGTGGAGGATATAGGCGACGGCTAAAGAGGAGATGGAACCGAACCCAAGGGAGATCACCGAGGGTCGCCGAGGTCCACCCGGCTTGACGCCAAGAAAGAGATGGCAGCAGCTCAATGAGGTTGGAATTTGCTGTTGTTGACGCCAACAACAAGAGGGAGAGAGGTGGGCGGCCAATTAGGGTTGCTCAAAATTAGGTTTTTACAAAAAACCTTTAAGCCCTATTGTATAGAGACCCAATTCTCTTAATGGTTATTAAATCATAACCATTAGGCCCGTTAACCCGCTCCATTAAGATAAGTTAAAATAAACCAAACCATGATGGTTTATTTTAAGTTAAAACGAACCGAACCAACCTTTGGTTCATTCGTTTAATATAAACCAAACCCTTTGGTTTATTCTCATCCATTGGATTAGAACCAAACCATTTTGGTCCATCCATTATGTCTTCATAAGACACGGCCCATCCATGCTTCCATTGCGACTGAAACAATTTCATGCTCGCTTTATGTTTGGTCCAACCAAACATAGTTTCTCTCGGTCTGAGAATCCCATTCTCAAGCTCGATTTAAATCCTTTGGATTACACTCGTTGTGCGTGTGACCAAATAGGTTCTCGGTTTATGTTGGCCGTCTATAATTAACCATTAATTATAGAACGATCATGAGTGGCACCTAGTAGTACATCATGATCCCCAATTAACCGAAAAGATCAACGGTTGATCCCGAACTATTTCTGAAACCCTTCAGTAGCTCGAATGAATCGTGCCCCATTCCCTTCACTCATCTTATACCCACTTGGTTCAGGACATGGTCTATAGTGTCAGTCCCCACTAGGCTGACTACGTCACACCTAGCCCAAGTATCATGTCCTCGTCCTACGGATTCTAGTTACTCCACATGTATCGAAGAGTACCTTACTCTAAACATGTAATGCTTTGGCCAAAGACTTTAGTAACAATCCGACGAGAGGCCATGGGTATACATCTCCTCGCAAGGAGTGGTGAATCCTTTATAGGCTATTCAAACACCTTCGATCACTTCGACTTATACCCAATCATCCCGGGTCCACATCTCCTTAGAGATGTTTGCTTAAGACGTCAAAGCATAAGTCTCCATGATCAAGATGACTTGAATACCGCAAGTCAAAGGAACATCGCACTTAAGCCACAGTAAGAACTTCATTGACATCTCTATATATGCAGAGAACCATATGAAGTCTTACGGCTGGTCACTCCAATGAACTAGTTACCATAACTAGCATCCACGATCAACTCCGGACATCACCATGTCTCCAGCCAGTGAGAATCAGCTGCTTGGATACACCAAGGAGTATACCTCGTGCTAGTCTCGACAGAATTGATGGTGTCCAAATCCATCAATTCAACGACTAGGGATAATTCCGATACATCACAATTACACATGTAGAGATACTCACTAGTTGTGATCCAATCACAAATTCTCTCATGCTGTGAATCGTATCGTGGACATTCAGTAAATGAATTTAAGATCCAATCAAATACATTAAACATGTATACTCAAATAGTGAATCTTCATTTATCATATAAATGGTTCATACATAAGGCGATTGCCTTAGGACATCTCTCATATGTTACTAACAGACTCCCACTTGGCCTAATGCCAATCGCTACG
This sequence comes from Wurfbainia villosa, assembly GCA_025175895.1. Classification (NCBI taxonomy): domain Eukaryota; kingdom Viridiplantae; phylum Streptophyta; class Magnoliopsida; order Zingiberales; family Zingiberaceae; genus Wurfbainia; species Wurfbainia villosa. The sequence continues at coordinate 51,017,679 of CM045998.1, read as the reverse complement.
GTATCCAATAACATAAGCACCAACATGACCCTCAAACTTACTTTGAGGTAATGCTTTAGTCAAAGGATCCGCTAAGTTCCTTTCAGTGGGAATTTTCTCGATTTGTATTTCATTCCTACTGATGATCTCTCTGATAAGATGATAGCGGCGAAGCACATGTTTGGATCATTGATGAGACCACATCAAGTTCATAGATGAACTACTTGATCCAAACCGCCTCTTTGTCGCCTAAAGTCGCAACGATTCTCGCTTAGTGGCGTAATCCGCTATAGTGTCAAGCTTGGAACCTTTCCAACTTATTGCGCCCATTCTAGGTGAATACATACCTGCACTAAGACATGGAATCATCCTTGTCCGTCTCGATCCGCATCCGTATACCCACGTATCACCATGTACCCTTCTCCATATATTAGAACGATCCTTAGTTCTTCTTAAGTACTTAAGGATCATCTTAACAATACCCAATGATCCATTCCTAGATCGGGATCGTATCCGCCGTGACACTCGTGAGCATACGATACATCGGGCCTCGTACATAACATAGCATACATGATAGATCCTATTGCGGATGCATAGGGAATCTTACTCATGCAAATCCTCTCGTCTTCTGTGCGCTGGACACATAGACTTCGAAAGGTGTACCCCATGCCTGATGGGCAGATAACCTTTCTTGGATTTCGACATGCTAAACCTCTTTAGCACTCGGTCTATATATGTAGACTGCGAAAGACCAAGCAACCGTTTCGATCTATCTCTATAGATCTTGATCCCAAGGATGTAGGTTGCTTCTCCCAGGTCTTTCATGGATAATGTCTTGGATAACCAAACCTTAACTGACTGTAAGATTGACACATCGTTTCCTATAAGTAATATGTCATCGACATACAATACTAGGAACACGACTGCACTCCCACTAACCTTCTTGTACACACAAGGTTCGTCTGGATTTTGTGAGAAATCAAACTTTTTGATCGTCTCATCAAAACGGATATTCCAGCTCCTGGATGCTTGCTTCAATCCATAAATGGACCGTCGCAATTTGCATACCTTGGTTTTATCAACCGATGTGAAACCCTCAGGCTGTATCATATACACGCCTCGAAAGGGGTTTCCATTAAGGAAAGCTGTTTTCACATCCATCCGCCATATCTCATAATCATAATGAGCCGCTATGGTCGAGCATCCGAATGGATTTAAGCATAGCTACAAAGTGAATAGGTTTCGCCATAATCAACACCTTGCTTTTGACGATATCCTTTCGCCACCAATCTAGCCTTATAGGTAATCACATTACCATCCATGTCGGTTTTCTTCTTGAAAACCCACTTGCACCCTATAGGCTTTATGCCTTCAGGTGGGTCAACCAAGTTCCAAACTTGGTTTTCGTATATGGAATCCATTTCGACTTCATGGCACCAAGCCACTTATCCCTTTCAACTTGTCGACTTCTTCATAATGGTAGGCTCCTCATCATCAATGAGTAACACGTCGCTCGATTCACTTACGAAATCCATATCTCTCGTGAATATTGCGTGTTCTACCAGATCTACGAAGATGTGGTGTTACAATAGGTCCAAATGATTGCTCATCACTATGAGTTGCTACCGCTGTGCTTCACCGTATCTCATCAATGTCTATTTGAGTCTCTCGAGCCTCCTCAAGCTCGACGACACTCCCAATCGCTTTCTTGCAAGAGAAACTCTTTCTAGAAACACAAAGATGCCTTGAAACAAACACCTTTTGTTCCACAGATGATAGAATTGGTAACCCCTTGTTTCCTTAGGGTATCCAATAAATAGACATTTATCAGACTTAGCATCCAATTTGTCTGATACAGTCCGCTTCACATAAGCAGGACAACCCCATATCTTCAAGTAAGATATGAGGTTTCTTACTATTCCATATCTCATATGGAGTAGTTGAGACTACCTTGGTAGGCATTCTGTTTAACAAGTAAACAGCTGTCTGAAGTGCATAGCCCCAAAAGGACTTGGGAAGAGTTGCATGATTCATCATTGACCTGACCATGTCCAACAAGGTCCGGTTACGCCTCTCAGATACACCATTATGCTGTGGTGTATAGGGCGGAGTCCATTGAGACAATATGCCATTGTCTCTTAGATAATCAAGAAACTCTTGACTTAAGTATTCACCACCTCGAACCGATCGAAGTATTTTAATACTTTTGTCATGTTGTTTCTCTACTTCATTTCTGAATTCTTTGAACCTTTCAAAGGCTTCAGACTTGTGTTTCATCAAGAACACATACCCAAACCGTGAGTGATCATCGGTGAAGGTAATGAAGTAGCTATAGCCTCCTAAAGCTTGAGTTGACATAGGTCCACATACATCAGTATGTATTAGACCTAGTAACTCTCCCACTCGTTCACCTTTTCCCGTAAAAGGTAACTTAGTCATCTTGCCTTTTAAGCATGATTCTCATGTATCGTATGAATCCAATTCAAACGATTCCAGAATTCCACATCAGTGTAATTCGGACATGCGTTTCTTGCTTACATGGCCAAGACGACAATGCCACATGTAGGAGTCTATTTGATTATCCTTTCGAGCACTCTTGTTGCTCGCTTCGATATTGCAAATGTCATTGGATACGTCCAACGTATAAACACCATTGCTTAAAGTTCCAGTCCCATAAAGAACCCCATTCAAAGTTATGTAACAACAATTGTTACTAAACGTCAAATGGAAACCATTTCTATTTAAACAAGAAATAGAAATGATGTTCTTTATCAACAAAGGAATATAAAAGCAATTGTCCAATTCTAAGACAAGTCCTGCAGGGAGTTTCAACAAATACGTTCCGATGGCGAGTGCAGCAACCTTTGCTTCATTCCCAACACGTAAATTTGACTCTCCCTTGACGAGTCTTCTTCTATTCCTTAGCCCATGTATGTCATTACATATATGTGAGCCACACCCAGTATCCAATACCCAAGTGTCTAATGAAATAGAATGACAATCAATAAAGAAGATTTCTGAAGAAGATGGGGCATCCGATGCCTTATCCTTCTTCACGGACTCTTGATAAACCTTGCAATTTCTTCGCCAATGACCCTCCTTGCCATAATGATGGCAAGTGCCCTTTTGAGCTGGTTCTGCCTTTTAGCCTTTTTCTTCTTCCCCTTCTGTTGTTCCTTTGACTCCCTCTTAGAACCTTTCTTCGAGGAATCAACTAACAACACTGTCCCCTACTCATGCTTCTCAGAAGGCTCCACGCCTTCAAAGATGTTGAGCAAGACTACAGATGAACCTCCTTGCATCTCAGAGGTGAAGAGGAGCTTGGAGACTTCGAACCTTTCGAATCTCACTTGCTCATCAACCAACTCACAGAGATGAAGGACTACGATATGAGCATCCATATGCTCATGTTGCTTTCGTAGCTTGGGTTCCATCGTGGCTAGCATGATGCAACTCATTTGTTCAGAATCACTCACATGTTTCTGATAGGCCAACAATTGGTCCAGAGTTGCATCGTCACTAGGACGGGCGGGAAGAGGCGCTTCGAGGACATTTACAAGCTTTTCACCTTGAGAACAGTTCTCAAGTTTCTAAGCCAGTCCAAGAAGTTCGGCCCAGTCAATTTATTTGAATCCAAAATGGAACGCAAATTAAAAGACAACATGATCAATTTTAGAAATACAAAACGAGCATATATGAGAAAGATGATTTTAAAAATGCATCAATATACATTTATAAATCCCATTCATTTTTCGAATTTCAAAAACCCCAAAATCACTTCGGGAGATTGTAGGTCCATCTCCGAATGGGCTGATATCCATCATAGTTATGAACAACCTTGGAGAGAGTCCAACAAGCCATTCATAGCTATGACGGTAGGTATCATCAATACCGATTGCATATCACGTATATGCAACTATCACAATGTGCTATCAACTAATTGAATGTTCACACATACATTGGGTTGTTAACACATTAACAAGTATGCATCTTATGCATAGCACCCAACTTCACCTCCCTTAACATCGACCTTGGAGAGAGTCCAACAAGCCGATGCTCCAGGTTAAAGCCAACCCATTAATCAAGAATAGTTTTAATATGGTTAGAGCGCATTCAACCAATTAGCCCAGCTTGGAGAGAGTCCAACAACCAAAGCTAACGATTGACCTCTGACTCTTACCATATTAGTATTAAACTATTCCATGGTTTGAACATGTTCGGGTTCGAGCCGGGCTTGGAGAGAGTCCAACAACCCAAACAAGAAACGGAACTCTGGTTCAAACCATATTAATGGAAGGTGTAGGCTTTAATATTGTTTAAGGGTTTTTATGTCTCATCCTCTTTTCATGCAAATAACTATTATCTACATGGCATGGCATACATGGCATACATCTACATGTCACGACACGCATGGCATTATGTTATGCATCTAATGCAACTACATGTCATACAATTATGTCATGTACAATATTTCCTTATATGTCATAACTATTTATGGAAATAAAATATGTTTAAGATTTGATTCTCCAAATCAAATCATAATTAAATTAGGAAACAAATTTCCAAATCTAATCACATATTTTATTCATGGAATTATTTGATTAAGGAAAATCTATTTAGGAAACCAATTTCCTAAATCTTCAAAACTACTTATGGAAATAAAATATTTTAAAGATTTGATTTCCCAAATCAAATCAAGATTAAATTAGGAAACAAATTTCCAGAATCTAATCAAAGTGGAAGATTTACAAATACTTTAGACTTTCCAAAATTAAAAATTTCCATAAATACTTCTAAATTTCCAAAATTAGAAAATTTCCAGAAATACATTATGACTATCGAAAACCATTTTACGATTATGTCAAACACAACCTGGGCTCGATACCATCAAGGTTTCCGCACCAAGGCAGGTGTGTGTTCGATCATGTTTCGTAAACATGAGCACAGCGGAAGCAATTAAAAATAATAAATCTATATTTATTACAACACACACAACACACGCATGCTATTACAACAAGTGTAGACATAACCATAAATTAAAATTTGCAATATAAGGAAATTAAACTACGTTATACCTTCCGTATGACGTGTAGCGGGAACGGCATCAACCGGAACGATCCTCGTAAGAATCGTCTCTATCCGTATCCACGCCGAGCTCCTCGGGATGACTTCGCTAAGTCACGAGCTTCGTCTTCGTACGGGTTACTAGCCTCGTGTTGAAGACGACGTGATCGAGAGATGATCACAATCCGAATCCAAATTCGGACCTAAAAACAAGTCCTCAAGACTTGCTTCTCCGGACAGGTATTCGTCAACCGATTGACGAATCCTTCGTCCTCCACCTCAGAGGATTACCGGAGATCAAATCCCCGGTATGTTAGCCGCTGTCGGAGCACTAACCGTCGTCCAAACGACGCCCGAAGGAGAAGAAGCTGTCCAGAAAACTGGACAGCTTGGTGGAGGATATAGGCGCCGCTAAAGAGGAGATGGAGGCTCACCTTTACACCGAACCCAAGGAGATCACCGGAGGGTCGCCGGAGGTCCACCGGCCGGCTTGACGCCGCAAAGAGATGGCAGCAGCTCAATGAGGTTAAGCGCTGTTGTTGACGCCAACAACAAGAGGGGAGAGGGGTGGGCGCCAATTAGGGTTGCTCTCAAAAATTAGGTTTTTACAAAAACCCTTAAGCCCTATTTTATAGAGAACTAATTCTCTTAATGGTTATTAAATCATAACCATTAGGCCCGTTAACCCGCCTCCATTAAGATAAGTTAAAATAAACCAAACCATGATGGTTTATTTTAAGTTAAAACGAACCGAACCAACTTTTGGTTCATTCGTTTAAAATAAACCAAACCCTTTGGTTTATTCTTATCCATTGGATTAGAACCAAACCAGTTTGGTCCATCCATTATGTCTTCATAAGACACTGCCCATCCACGCTTCCATTGCGACTGAAACAATTTCATGCTCGCTTTATGTTTGGTCCAACCAAACATAGTTTCTCTCGGTCTGAGAATCCCATTCTCAAGCTCGTTTTAAATCCTTTGGATTACACTCGTTGTGCGTGTGACCAAATAGGTTCTCGGTTTATGTTGGCCGTCTATAATTAACCATTAATTATAGAACGATCATGAGTGGCACCTAGTAGTACATCATGATCCCCAATTAACCGAAAAGATCAACGGTTGATCCCGAACTATTTCTGAAACCCTTCAGTAGCTCGAATGAATCGTGCCCCATTCCCTTCACTCATCTTATACCCACTTGGTTCAGGATATGGTCTATAGTGTCAGTCCCCACTAGGCTGACTACGTCACACCTAGCTCAAGTATCATTTCCTCGTCCTACGGATTCTAGTTACTCCACATGTATCGAAGAGTACCTTACTCTAAACATGTAATGCTTTGGCCAAAGACTTTAGTAACAATCCGACGAGAGGCCATGGGTATACATCTCCTCGCAAGGAGTGGTGAATCCTTTATAGGCTATTCAAACACCTTCGATCACTTCGACTTATACCCAATCATCCCGGGTCCACATCTCCTTAGAGATGTTTGCTTAAGACGTCAAAGCATAAGTCTCCATGATCAAGATGACTTGAATACCGCAAGTCAAAGGAACATCGCACTTAAGCCACAGTAAGAACTTCATTGACATCTCTATATATGCAGAGAACCATATGAAGTCTTACGGCTGGTCACTCCAATGAACTAGTTACCATAACTAGCATCGACGATCAACTCTGGACATCACCATGTCTCCAGCCAGTGAGAATCAGCTGCTTGGATACACCAAGGAGTATACCTCGTGCTAGTCTCGACAGAATTGATGGTGTCCAAATCCATCAATTCAACGACTAGGGATAATTCCGATACATCACAATTACACATGTAGGATACTCACTAGTTGTGATCCAATCACAAATTCTCTCATGCTGTGAATCGTATCGTGGACATTCAGTAAATGAGTTTAAGATCCAATCAAATACATTAAACATGTATACTCAAATAGTGAATCTTCATTTATCATATAAATGGTTCATACATAAGGCGATTGCCTTAGGACATCTCTCATATGTTACTAACAATAGTCACATGAGAAAGTATATGACACTCATATAACGATCAATGATACTTTCTCATAGTGGGTCATTCAGTATACATTCTCTAATGCATACCCATGTGTCAACTTGATATCTCATATCCATGATTTGTGAGATCAAGTCATCGAGTTGACCTAGATGCTAGTCTCTACGCATTAACATTGCCCCTGAATGTTAATACTTGACTAGGAATTATTAAGAGTAGTGTTCTCTATATCATCTTATTATCGATTCAACCAATCGATTGAAATAGATAAGAACCTTCTACTCAAGGATGTTATTATACTTAGTTATTTGGCACCAATACAAGTAAATATAATAACTATGCCTTTATAAATAGGAATATGATACAATAAAGTTCATACAACAATCATCACATGATTGGCTCTAGGGCTTTCACTAACAAGAAGGTCACAAGGGATGTTATCTCAAGAGTTGACCTAGGCAAGTCCAAATTGACCAAGGCTTCCAAGCTTTAAAGGGTCATTATGAAGGTACTAAGGGAAGATATCTTCAGTGAGTACCTAGTTAACCCAATAAGCTCCAATAGGTATTGGGTTGCTATGAGCGTGATCCCTTCATGCTAGATGGGTTAGGTGTTGGTCCAAGGGCACCAGATAATCGAATCTAGGTTTTGATTATGGCAAAAATTCAAAGTTAAGCTATAATTATTATCTCATGTGTTGTGTTGAGTGTTCAGGAGTTGTATTAAGTGTTGGATCGAGCGGATCGCTAAAGGGGGGGTGAATAGCGATAAAATTTTTTGTACGAAATCGTTGAGGACACAATCAAATATAGCGGAAAGATAAATAACAAATAAACAAGACAAATGAATTTATTACTTGGTTCGTAGCATTCGACTACTACTCTAAGGCCCTAGTGGTCCTTGACCACGAACGGAGGGCAAAACAATAAATGAACTCCTCCTCATTGGAGGTAGGAGTTAGACGAGTACAAAATGTTGGTTCAGTGGGCACCAAAGTCGAACCGGTATTTTGATTATGGCAAAAGGCTCAATAGTTAAGGGTATATTTGTTATCTTACGAGCTCAATTAAGTGTGCAGAAATGCTAAAGTTGAGCGGAAGGTCTGCGACACCCGGTGGGAACCGAGGTGGTCGGGCAACGCCAGAGGGACTTCGGAGGAAGCCGAGGTACTCGGGTGAAGACCGGAAGCGAGGCTACAAGGTAAGCTCGTGTGAAAGCGAAGCAAGGTCGTTAAGCGTAGATCCGACCCAATACCTCCAATGGAAGGTCTAGGTCGAGATCAGATGGTTAGAACCATCGTACTTTATATTTTAAGCTAACTTGTACTGCAGTCCAAAACCCTTTGACTACAGTCAACTGCTAGTCAAGTTCCATCCTCGAGAAGAGCTCGAATTTCAAGGGGGTGAATTTGGACTTGACTCGTGTTTTGGTACAAAGGGTGATGTGGCATCAAGGTGGACATCCAAACCATCACCAAGCTTCCTTGTGGTGGACGCCCAAAATAAGGTGAGTTGGCACAAGATGGTTGGCTCCCATGATGTGGCACAAGTTGAATGGCTCCAACAAGTTGGCGCCCAAGGAGGTTGGAGGTGGCACAAGGTGGTTGGATGAAACACCTCATCCTCAAGTTGGCGCTCAAGGAGGTTGGAGGTGGCACAAGGTGGTTGGATGAAACACCTCATCCTTGAGTTGGCGCACAAGAAGGTTGGAGGTGGCACAAGGTGGTTGGATGAAACACCTCATCCTTGAGTTGGGATAAGAACCTCACCTTGGACACTACCTATGTCTAAATTCATAGATCAATATCCATAAATAGACATGTTCAAGCCAAGCAAATTACAAGAATTCAAGAGCTCTCAACACGCCGTCGTAACGCCGCTACTACTACTCACATTTGCTACGACGAAGTGCCGCCGACAACGAAAGCTACATCTTCTACTTATAAGAGTTGTCGGTATATTTATTTAAGTTCTACTTCTTTAAATTGTCTTTGTGCTTTAATCGTAACAAGGAAAGGGGGAGTGTCCCTTTGCCTTGATTTCTTTTTGTAATCGTTGCTCCTACTTCCAACGAAGAGGAGTGGTTTTAGTGAATTACCCTCCGTACGTGATCAAGGATCACTAGGGCCGTGGATTAGCAATCGAAAGATTGTGAACCACGTAAAAATATCTTGTCTACTTTATATTTCCGCTTTGCATTCTCTACTTGCTTTTTACTTATTGCAAAAGTTTTTAACGACACCGTATCGCTATTCACCCCCCTCTCTAGCGACACTTTCGATCCAACAATTGGTATCAGAGCCGGGGGCGCTAAGATTCGGTGAAACCACCAATCTAGCTTTGTTTTTTTTTTTTACAGATTTTTTTTATTTATTTATTTCTGTTTTCGTATAATTATTTCACTTGCTTATCTTCTCCTACATATAGAATTGCATTAGAGGCTTTAGGATCCGGATAAGGTTGTCCTTCGGGTTAGATCCCGAGTAAGGTTGTCCTCCGGAACTTCAATGACATTCGCATTTGATTGTTTATTTCTTTTTGCAAGTTACATTTTATATATCTTTTTTTACTTCCCGCACTACTAATCCAAGACGAAAGTCTTGGAATATTCTTTCCGTGTGTGTTTTGCAAGATTCTTTTCGTCGTTCATCTTCTTGTTTTTAAATGGCCCATCTCGAAGGGTTTAGCACCGCCCGACCCCCGTTTTACAACGGTAATGACTTTCGTTATTGGAAGGGTCGGATGGAATGCTTTCTTAAAACCCAAATCGAGATGTGGATCGTAATCCAAACCGGTTTCACACTTCCTATTAATGAAGATGGTGAATCTTTGGGTTACGATCAATGGTCAAATTCCATGAAAAAACAAGTAGAAGCCGATGCCAAGGCAACTCAAATCTTGCAATGTGGGTTGTCCAAGGAAGAGTTCAACCGCGTCGGCCCCTTCATTAGTGCAAAGGACTTATGGACCAAGCTAGTGGAACTACACGAAGGCACCGACGACACGAAGGTATGTAAAAGAGATTTACTTCTAAATAAATTGTATAACTTGAAAATGCAGGAAAACGAGACCGCAACTCAACTACATGCTCGTATCAAAGACATCGTCAACCAACTCCATGCCATCGGACAAAAGGTCGAGGATCGCGACCTTATCAGGTATTCTCTTAACTCGTTTCCTAGGACCACCTTGTGGGCATCCATGGTCGATGCCTACAAGGTCTCCAAGGACCTTTCTAAGATTAGGTTAGACGAATTGTTTGCGGAAGTGGAATTACCTGAGCAAACTAACGGGGTCCAGGCCGAGACGAGTATTGCGTTAGTTGTGTGTTCCAAGAAGAAGAAGCCCCAAGCAAGCCACCCTGAGGAAGAAGACGATATCCAAGCTCTAATGGCCAAGCCGACGAGCACGACTCAAATCAAGAAGAGTCCGAGTCCGAATCCGATGATGAGCTTCCATTCAAGACAAGCCACGGATCCGTATCCGGTTCAAAAGAATCATTAAGGGTAAGTCGGTCGTTACTTAATACTTTGTATGGTGCAATTAAATTTTTAAATAAGAACCTAGCTAAGTCCGAGTCCAAGGTCGAGACCCTAATTGAGGAGGTTAACCTCCTCAAACATGAGGTCTCCCTAACCTCTTCGACTACTCGTATTCAAGAGGAGGACTCAACTCAAGTTGAAAAGCTTGAAGTTGAGAACTCGCTTTGAAAACACAAGTCGAAGACCTTAGGAACACGTTGGAAAGGTTCACTTTGGGATCCAAGGGACTTGACCTCTTACTTGGATCACAAAGGGCCGTGGTACAACAAGGCCGACTCGGGTTTAACTCAAATACAACCAATAAGTCATATATGTCTATAGTAAACCAACATAAGAAAAATGTCCAAGCATGGGTCCCTAAGACCACTTTGATTTCAACTTTAGGATCTAACATGTATTGGGTTCCTAAGGACCAAATTCACTATGTGAATAGACCCACTCGATTCAATGGTCCAGGGGAGCCAATACAAAATGTATTTTTGTTAAGTCTTAGAAATTGCATGCTTAGTTTTTCCTTTATTTTTAGAATGGTTAGATAGGACTCATAACCAACTAAAATCCTGCTATAAGATTGAGCCTCGGGGAGCCTCTTTTCAAAAATAAACCAACTAAAATCCTACTAAATGATTGAGCCTCGGGAGCCTCTTTCAAAAATAACTAGTTAGACCAAGACGTAGTCTCATGTAAGTCGAGTTAACAATTTCTTGAAATTAGCTTTGTCTAAGGAAGTGGTCGTTGTTCCGATCAAAGAAGTACTCTGTGCCTCGCCACGACCTGGAAGCTACTCTCTTGTAAAGATTACTTTATGAGCTTAGACTAAATCCGAATCTAACCTAATGTTGGTTAATTTAAATTCATTAAAATTAATCAAGTAAAATTGAAAGTCATCTCACAATAACACATAGGATACTCAACCACCAGTAGAGCTTATAGGGTATACAATCACGACACTCTTAGAGTCGAAGAAACCATTAATATAGTTTTCGACGAAGGACACGAACCCTTTCAATACTTAACTAAACCAACTAGCAAATCAACTTATAGCTTAACCCGACTGATCTTGAACTTGAATCTGCCCTAACCCAAGTCATCCTATCGACCAAGTGATAGATGACTCTAACCCAAGTCAAACTAGAACTCACCCAAGTCATCCTATCGACCAAGTGATAGATGACCCTAACCCGAGTCACACTAAGACTCAAACAAATCATCCTATCAATCAAGTTATAGGTGATCCAAATTTAGGGGTTCGAACTAGAGCTTCATATCGAAACCTTAGTCAAATCTCGTTAATTTCCAAAATCGAACCCAAAACTATTGAACAAGCACTTCTTGATCCCGACTGGATTATTGCTATGCAAGAAGAGCTAGCTCAATTCACTAGAAATGAAGTCTGGGAATTAGTACCACCACCTAAAGAAAAATCAATTATTGGAACAAGGTGGGTATTTCGAAATAAACTTGATGATAAAGGTGAAGTAGTTAGAAATAAAGCTAGGTTAGTCGCAAAAGGGTTTAGTCAAGTCGAAGGTTTAGATTACGATGAGACCTACGCCCCCGTAGCCAGACTAGAGTCCATCCGAATGTTGTTAGCATATGCTGCACATCGAGGTTTTAAATTGTTTCAAATGGATGTCGATACATTAAGGAAGAAGTTTACGTCAGTCAACCTCCCGGATTCGAAAATCTAGATAAACCTGACCATGTCCTTAGACTTAAGAAAGCCCTATATGGACTCAAACAAGCCCCAAGAGCTTGGTACGAAAGGCTTTCGATCTATCTTAAGTCCAAAGGATTCAACCAAGGTTTAGTCGACCCAACCTTATTCGTTAAAACCGTAGGAAAAGAAATCTTTATAGCCCAAATCTATGTAGATGATATAATTTTTGGAACTACCAACTCGATCCTCCTAAACGAATTCATCTCACTTATGGAAAGTGAATTTGAAATGAATTTAGTGGGAGAGTTAAGTTTTTTCTTAGGTTTACAAATTAAACAAACTAAAGATGGAATATATTTACATCAACAAAAATATACTAAGGACTTAATAAATCGATTTGGAATGCAAGATGCTAAAATAATCAATACACCTATGGCAACTAATGTTAATATAAACGAAGATGTAGAAGGAAAACCCGTTGACCTAAAATACTATAGGAGCGCAATAGGAAGTCTCCTATACTTAACCGCGAGCCGACCCGACATTTTATTCGCGGTAAGTATGTGCGCAAGGTTACAAACCTGCGCAAGGAGTCTCACCTAACCCTAGTCTTTATCCTTAGATATCTAAAGGGCACGCTAAACGAGGTATTTGGTACCCTAGATCTACCGAGTTTAATCTAATCGGCTCTGACTCGACTATGCCGTAGTAAACTCGATAGAAAGAGCACGAGTGGTTGTTGTCAAATCCTACCGAGTCTAGTAAGTTGCGCAGAGGAAGCAAGATTGCGCTGCCTTATCTACCACCGGCCGAACACGCTATGATGGGTGAGTGTGTCTCTCACTCTGTGGATGAAGCACACTCTCCAAGACTTTAGCTTAATCTTTAACAACATTAAAACCTACATAGATAACATTAGTTCAATTAACTTAACTAAAAATCCAATATGTCATTCTAGGACAAAACATATAGAAGTTAAACACCACTTCATTAGGGAACATGTAACTAATGGAACTATACAACTAGAGTATGTTGAGTCCAAATCAAACCTAGCGGACATCTTCACCAAACCACTACCCGGGTAATTTAGTTTATTAAGACGAAAAGTTAGGTATGTGAATAGAGTAGGATTTAAATTTTTCTATATATGTACTCTACTTTTGCTTCTTTTATGAAATTAGCCTAAGTCTTACCTTAGAAATCATATACCTATAGATTTAAGGAGCTAACACATCTCACAACACATAGGACTAATGTGTTTGTGTACTTAGCCACGAGACGTGAGATGTTAGGACCTTACTCGGTTCCGTATGTAGATTCAAGTGCATCGACATGAACCATGGAGTATAATTATTTAAATTAATCAACTCCTTCAAGACTTATTGATCATTCTATATCAATCAAGTCCAACCGAGTTGTACATTTTAGATGAACATATTTTCAAGCTTATTATTATTTTAAAAAAATATATATTTATATTGGGAACTTGCTTGGACTTACAAACCCTAAAATATATTTACAAACTTTTTGAGTTAAGGCAAAAGGGGAGAAAGTCACAAAAGTAAGGAAGAAAGTAAACAAAATTATTACCTTTATATTAAGTAATTCCGCTTTACTTAGCAACTATTAAGGGGAGTAAAAATTATTTTTCAAGAACTCACCTTCGGTCAAGGGGAGGTTACCTCAAAGGGAGAACTTGAAACAATAATATTTCACTCATGCTTAATCTTTATGCTAGCTCATTCATACTTAATCATTATGCTAGCTCATTCATATTTAATCATTATGCTAGCTCATTCATATTTAATCTTTATGCTAGCTCATTCATATTTAATCTTTATGCTAGCTCATTCATGCTTAATCATTATGCTAGCTCATTCATATTTAATCTTTATGCTAGCTCATTCATGCTTAATCATTATGCTAGCTATCGTTATGTTAATTTTTCCTTAACTTTTGTGTCGGTTTGCCATGAATCAAGGGGGAGATTGTTGCAAAGGGGCACCAAAGTCGAACCGGTATTTTGATTATGGCAAAAGGCTCAATAGTTAAGGGTATATTTGTTATCTTACGAGCTCAATTAAGTGTGCGTAAATGCTAAAGTTGAGCGGAAGGTTCTGCGACACCCGGTGGGAACCGAGGTGGTCGGGCAACGCCAGAGGACTTTGAGGAAGCCGAGGTACTCGGGTGAAGACCGAGCGAGGCTACAAGGTAAGCTCGTGTGAAAGCGAAGCAAGGTCGTTAGCGTAGATCCGACCCAATACCTCCAATGGAAGGTCTAGGTCGAGATCGATGGTTAGAACCATCGTACTTTTATATTTTAAGCTAACTTGTATCATAGCCCAAAACCCTTTGACTACAATAATCGCTAGTCAAGTTCCACCTCGAGAAGAGCTCGAATTTCAAGGGGTGAATTTGGACTTGACTCGTGTTTTGGTACAAAGGGTGATGTGGCATCAAGGTGGACATCCAAACCATCACCAAGCTTCCTTGTGGTGGACGCCCAAAATAAGGTGAGTTGGCACAAGATGGTTGGCTCCCATGATGTGGCACAAGTTGAATGGCTCCAACAAGTTGGCGCCCAAGGAGGTTGGAGGTGGCACAAGGTGGTTGGATGAAACACCTCATCCTCAAGTTGGCGCCCAAGGAGGTTGGAGGTGGCACAAGGTGGTTGGATGAAACACCTCATCAGTGTACTTCGTTCAGTTACGTATTATCTGGAATTAATGATGCGTGTTTTAACATAGAAGAATGAGTTGGGATAAGAACCTCACCTTGGACACTACCTATGTCTAAATTCATAGATCAATATCCATAAATAGACATGTTCAAGCCAAGCAAATTACAAGAATTCAAGAGCTCTCAACACGCCGTCGTAACGCCGCTACTACTACTCACATTTGCTACGACGAAGTGCCGCCGACAACGAAAGCTACATCTTCTACTTATAAGAGTTGTCGGTATATTTATTTAAGTTCTACTTCTTTAAATTGTCTTTGTGCTTTAATCGTAACAAGGAAAGGGGGAGTGTCCCTTTGCCTTGATTTCTTTTTGTAATCGTTGCTCCTACTTCCAACGAAGAGGAGTGGTTTTAGTGAATTGCCCTCCGTACGTGATCAAGGATCACTAGGGCCGTGGATTAGCAATCGAAAGATTGTGAACCACGTAAAAATATCTTGTCTACTTTATATTTCCGCTGTGCATTCTCTACTTGCTTTTTACTTATTGCAAAAGTTTTTAACGACACCGTATCGCTATTCACCCCCCCCTCTAGCGACACTTTCGATCCAACACAAAATATCACAAAGCTTGAGGTAGAGGGACACTCCTCCTCTCCTCGTTACGATAAAAACTCCGAGACAATAATATAGAAAAGACAATCTGAATTGAAGCTTATACCGATGGAAAAGAATAAACAAATAAACCTAGAGCATTGGAGAGGTAGCACTTCGTTGTCGGAGAGTTGTAGCTTTGCGGATGCTTTTGGAAGCTTAGAATTGATGAGAAAAGCCTAGGAGAGGTCCTCCTTTTATAGCCTTTGAGCCCCTTCTCGAGAGGAACTTCAGCCAATGAGATTTGAGCACCCATCCCCTTGAAATGAGGTGATAAGCCTTGACTCATCGAAGCTGATCCTTGACCATCAGTCGACTGATGGCCATCATCGATCGTGATGGCGACATCGATCGAATCTTGTGCAAGTAGTCGGTGATGCGGTAGTCGAGTTCTCAAGTGGCGATCGATGCTAGCTGCAAGTCAAAGTTAGCTTAATAAAAACATTATTTTGACGACCTCTGACCATCCGATCTTGACCTAGACCATCCATGGGATGTCTAGGGTCGGATCTATGCTTAAGTCGTTCCCCGTAAGGAGGATACGACCTCACATACGCTTACACACACGAGCTTACCTCGATACTTACTGTGTCGCTTTCGCTTCCGGCCTTCCACTCGATTCCTTTGGCTCCCTCTGAAGTCATTCGAGTGTCGCCCGACCACCGCGGCTTCCTCCGGGTGCCGCTAGCCTTCAGCTCCAGCTTTAGCACTTTTCTGCACACTCGATTTAGCTCGTGAGATAACAATATGAGCTTAACTTTGTATCGTTTGCTATAATCAAAACTCAGGTTCGACTTAGGTGCCTACTGCACCAACAATCTCCCCCTTTTTTATCTATGGCAAACACACATACAAAGATAAAAAAATAATATGCACGAAGAAAAACAATATGCATGAGAAATAGGAATAATATAAATTAAGTAGGAGTAGTAAGGATTTTCTTCAAGTACTCCCCCTTGACCGAGGGTGAGTCTTGAAAGAAGACCTTAATCCTCCCCCTTGATGGTTGCTATTTAGGAAGAGAATTTAACATTTAAGTTAAATCCGAGGGTTAATTACTTAAAGTTGGCCTTAGTAAAACATTTAAGTTAAGAGGACTTCTTAACTTGGCCCTTTCTCCCCCTTTCTTAAGTAAAGCATTAACGTTTGGCCATAGTATTAAAAATAAGTTTAAGTTAAGAATTCTCTTAACTTGGCCTTTATTGCTTTTGTTAACTCAAACAAGTTAAGATGCACAAATTAAAGTTAAGTAAATTTTCAAAACTTAAAGTTAAATAAGCATTGACTTAACTTCTGGCCATGTGAATAAGTATGAAGTAAGTGAAGTTTGTGAATAAGTATGAAGTGAGTTAAGTTTGTGAATAAGTATGAAGTGAGTTAAGTTATAAAAAAAAAATTTATTCCATCACTTTGCCCTTTTTCTCCCCATTTTGCCATATATCGAAAAGAGTGAGGATGTTTGAAAAAAATAATATAGGTATTAAATTTAAAGTCCAAGCATGTTCCACATGATTTTGAAAATAATATACTGAAAATAAGCTCATATATATAATGTTCGACTCTTATTTGACTTGATTGATATAAAAGATCAACAAGTTCTGGTCAGAGTCGGTTAATATATATGATTATACTCCGTGGTTCATGGCGATGCACTAGCTCTACATCTGGAACCAGGAGTAAGGTTTTAACATCTCACGCCCTTCTACGTGGCTAAGTACACAAACACATTAGTCCTATGTGTTGTGAGATATATTGGCTCCTTATATCTATAGGTGCATGATATCTAAGGTATGTCCTATGCTAGTTCAATGAACAAAAAAAGTAAGAAATAGTAATAAGAGAATAAATTTGTAAGTTACTATTCTACAACGCACATGCCCAATTTTCATCTTAATAGACTGAATTCGGCTTCAGGTAAGAGTTTAGTAAATAGGTCTGCCAAGTTGGACTTCGATTCGACATATTCGAGTTGTATGGCTCCGTTGGCCACATGTTCTCGAATGAAATGGTGTTTGACCTCTATATGTTTGGTCCTAGAATGACATATCGGATTCTTAGTTAGGTTAATTGAGCTAATGTTATCTATGTGGAGTTTAGTGTTCGTAAAGTCTAACTTAAAGTCTCGGAGAGTGTGCTTTATCCAAAGAAGCTGAGTGACACACTCACCCATCGCGATGTATTCGGTTTCGGTGGTAGATAAGGCAACACAGTGTTACTTTATACTGCACCAACTCACTAGACTCGAGCCGAGAAGTTGATAGCAACCACTCGTACTCTTTCTATCGAGCATACTACCGACATAGTCCGAATCGGAGTAGTCGGTTAGTTCGAACTCGGTAGATCTAGGGTGTTGGGATGTATACTGAAAGCCTAGCTCTTTTGTATGAACATCTTTATTTTGAAATAAGAATCACATGATCATTGTTTGCACTTTATATTTATTATATGTGTGCATATTGTCATTTATTTTACATTGTAGAGAACATGGTGCTTGGTGTGGCACAGAAGATCATGTTATCAATCCCTTGTAGAATATAAGTAGAGTCTCACAACCAAGATGGT
This sequence comes from Wurfbainia villosa, assembly GCA_025175895.1. Lineage (NCBI taxonomy): Eukaryota > Viridiplantae > Streptophyta > Magnoliopsida > Zingiberales > Zingiberaceae > Wurfbainia > Wurfbainia villosa. The sequence goes on along the minus strand of CM045998.1, from coordinate 50,999,516 downwards.
TTTGGATAAACCATTGGCATGGTTGTAGTGTAGCTTGGTATTGTTTTGTCTTGAACATAGAGTTACACTAGTACACTTAGGTGTATTGAGCACGACTGACATAGAGGTGATTCAATTTATTGCTGACTACATAATTGAATCGGACCTCGGATATTATGTTGTACATGCTTTTAATCCCGATATAATAACGGGCACATGTACTTAGTATTTATTTCTTTGATTTACCAAAGGGTGAGATTTAGATGGATTAAATCAATATGCCCGGTAAGTTGGGAAATGATATTATTTACATGGTGTGCCGTTGATTATAGGAGGAAACCGTGTCCTATATATTAGGTTGATGATGTCCCCTTGAGGAGCTCATAAGGTTCATCATGTAAACCCTGCAGGTTGACTTAGTCAACATGATGATAAGGTTGAGTGGTACTACTCGAGGAGATTAGATGTTAATTAATTGATGGTCAGTAAATCAATTAATTGACGGACATTCGATATCTTAAACACGGGGAGATGGATATACAAATAATATATGGAGCCCATATTAATTTATGGGGGTTGGTGAGGTAGTTCGATGATGATCCTCTAGTGGAATGGAACATCATTGATGGATCAAGTTTGTGTGGTTCCGATCCATCGGGTGGGCAAGACCCAACTCCTCCTCATGGTCCCTATCGTAGCCTAATATAAAACTCATGAAGTCTAGATCAAATGATGGAAAATAATTCTCTAGATCCGACGGTTGAGATTAATTCTCTAGAACCGACGGTTGAGATTAATTCTCTAGAACCGATGGTTGAGATTAATTCTCTAGATTCGACGGTTGGGATTAAATCTCTAGAACCGATGGTGGAGATTAAAATCTCTAGAACCAACGGTTGAGATTAAATCTCTAGATCCGACGGTTGAGATTAAATCTATAGAACCAATGGAGGAGATTAATCCAAGGCAAAAACCCAACTCTATATATAAGGCTTATTGGGTTGGGCGGCAAGGATGAAGGATGGTTTAGGGGATTAGGGTTTGCTTCCTTTGGAGGCTAAGAAACCCTAGTTTGTTTAGAATTTTTGGGTGGCTAGGGTTTGGGAGCAAAGATGGGCGGCAACAAGTGGAAGATGAGTTTCTTCTTCTTCCTAAGGCATGGCCGGTCCCTTCCTTCTACCCTCTACCTTGGTCGGTCCACACTCTATCCTTCTTCCCCTCTTCCATGGCCGGCACATAGAAGATGGTTTTCAAAGAGATTAGGGTTTTTCCTTTCCTTTGGTTGGGCGGCAAGAAATCCTAGGTTAGGGCTTGGTTGGGCGGCTAGGGTTTGGAAGTTGGAGTGGGCAGCAACTATAGGAGAGGTTCTCTTCTTCTTCCTAAGGTGTTGCCGGGACCTATCTCTATTCCCTCTACCTTTGTCGGCGCTCAACTCATTCCTCTTCTCCTCTTTATTTCATCTTGGCCGGCGGCACTAGAAGCTAGGGTTTGTCCCTAGTTTGGTTCTGTGGTGGTTTCCATTATGTTCTCTCCATTCTTGGGGCTGGCGGCATCAATCCTTTGTGGATTGGTGGTTGGCTCAAGCAAGAAGGGAAAGAGAGTTCTTCTTTCTTTTGATTGACGAAGATCTAGGAAGCTTCAACTTGTGGAGGATCTTCGCCCACACGAAGTCTACAAGGAGGTTAGGACATACGATAGAAGATCAAGAGGTATAAAAGTTTTACAACTTTTATTATTGTTCTTTACATGTTCTTATTGATATGCAAGCTTATGTTCTTTATGTTAGTGTGTGTTGATTATACTAGTTTACATTTGTATGTATTTGTATAATCATGGACCCCGAAGATAAACACAAAAACTGGCGATCCGTCCGTTGTCTCTTCCGCGGCTAACCGACTAGAAGAGTTGATTGCTTGAACAACAAGTTTGTTCAAGCGATCGCTCGAGTCGTTGGCATGACGACGAATTGGTTGTGCTAAGGAAACTCATCCCATCCGGATTAGTTTTCATTAGTGAAAATTTTAATCTGGGGACATGGGAGCCGATGAGCATTCCGAGGAATAGCACGATTCCAACAATTGGTATCAGAGCCATGGTTTCCGGTTTTGTGTGTTTAGGATTCGGTTACTTTTATGCACATATCATATATTGAGTATGCCGGATAATAGTAGGATGTGCGTAGGCTAACTTTTTGGTTGCAGGCATAAGATCCGACTATTATGGCTATATGTGTGTATGTGGTTGTTTGTGTGTGATTGTATGTATATTATTTGAATCCTCGGGGTTGACGAGGCTAGATTAGTATTTAATTTTTGTAATTAAATACGGCATTGTTTAGCCACTCTTTATTTTATTTTACTTTCGATCTAGATTTCATGTACACTCCCTCGTGGGGTATAGGATCGATGGATGTAAAATAAAATAGGTTTTAGTCTTGGCTCAGATCTCTTTGGTGACTTGCGCACGGGAAAAGGTGGAGCGGACGAGGTGGCAACACGACGGGACGCATATTGGAGAACAATGCCATAATAGTTGGGAAAATTCTGTTTTTTCCATATTTATTGCTGATTTGTTTTATATGCATGTTGTGTGTGGTTGAAAATTCCTCATTTCCAATTTACTAAGTGGGAGAGGGATATTTTAATTAATTCCCGCGGCCTCCATTCCAATTTGACGTGTGATGCAACAAACTTGCGCGTCGGCTCTGAGTGTCTTCCTCCCCATCGGATGAGTTTGTTTGTGGATCACTAGGTCAAATAATTGTTATAGGAAATTATCTAGGAGCGTGTGTACTTCCACATCAGTAAGGCACATAATCCGAAATAATTCTCTTAGTATCGTGTAATGGTGTACACTTAGATGCAAATAAAAAGTATCCTCCCCATCGGAGTCACTGCTTTTATTTGTAGGGCTAAAGAGGAACCAACTATTAATTTTATTTGTCAAAAAGTAAGGTTGACAAGATAGTAAAATTAATGGGTAAAACCTCCTCTTATAAATGTAGAATTCGTATACGTCCACACTATCGTGGCATGCGATATTCTCGGTGTTTTGAGGTGTTGGTTGATATCAAAATTTTATTGTTTGAGGAATCAATAATTTTTTGAAATCTAAAGTAATGATCTATGTGATTCTTAGGATTTTCAAAATGACTTTCAGTCCACTTGTTGCAATACTAAAGGAAATAAACTTACTGTACCCAAACTATGTTGATTGGAAAAGAATTCAGATATTGTCTTATCTGCTAAGGAGTATAAGTATGCACTCTTCGAAGAATGTCCTCAAGCCATGATTACTCAAAAAGGTTTCTACTTCTAAGCCGAAAGGCAAGAAGAAGGAGAAACAAGGTAGAGCAAATGTGGTGGGAGGATCTCAGGGAGGAGTGAAGAAGCCGAAAGGCAAGTACTCACTTACAAGCAGGATGGACATTGGAAGGAGGACTGTCCCAATCCAAAACAGAACAAAGGTATATCTTTTGGACTAGTCATTGAAACATGATTAGTGGTGATATCTACCGGCACCTAGTGAGTTAATACGGGAGCCACTAATCATGTCTGCAACAATTTGCAGGGGTTCCAGGAAACCCGATGACTAGCTAAAGGGGAGATTACCATTTACTTGGGCAATGCCATGATGGTGGCGGCTATTGCAGTGGGAGAAGTTTTATTTATCTCTTGAGAATAATAAAACATTGGTTCTGGAAAATTCTCTTTATGTACCTTTATTTAGAAAGAATTTAGTTTCAGTTTCTAAATTATTATGGATGGATATTCTATTTCTTTTAATGACAGAGTTGTTATAAAAGGAATAGGGAGAATATCTATTCAGGTACATTGAAAGGAAATTTGAACCAAAATCTTCCACGATTCAAATTGAAGTTAATAACTCATCTTCTAATTCCAATAAGAGAAAAGAACCTTCGAAGATGAACCAAACATATCTTTGGCTTCTTAGGCATGGTCACATTAACCTAAGCAGAATTCAAAGGTTGAAAGCTGATGTGTTAGTAATATATGAGAGATGTCCTAAGGCAATCGCCTTATGTATGAACCATTTATATGATAAATGAAGATTCACTATTTGAGTATACATGTTTAATGTATTTGATTGGATCTTAAACTCATTTACTGAATGTCCACGATACGATTCACAGCATGAGAGAATTTGTAATTGGATCACAACTAGTGAGTATCTCTACATGTGTAATTGTGATGTATCGGAATTATCCCTAGTCGATGAATTGATGGATTTGGACACCATCAATTCTGTCGAGACTAGCACGAGGTATACTCCTTGGTGTATCCAAGCGGTGATTCTCACCGGCCGAGACATTGTGATGTCCGAGTTAATCGTGGATGCTAGTTATGGTAACTAGTTCATTGGAGTGACCAGTAAGACTTCATATGGTTCTCTGCATATATAGATATGTCAATGAAGTTCTTCGTGGCTTAAGTGCGATGTTCCTTTGACTTGCGGTATTCAAGTCATCTTGATCATGGAGACTTATGCTTTGACATCTTAAGCAAACATCTCCAGGAGATGTGGACCCGGATGATTGGGTATAAGTCGAAGTGATCGAAAGGTGTTTGAATAGCCTATAAAGGATTCATCACTCCTTGAGGAGATGTATACCCATGGCCTCTCGGATTGTTACTAAAGTCTTTGGCCAAAGCATTACATGTTTAGAGTAAAGTACTCTTCGATACATGTGGAGTAACTAGAATCCGTAGGGACGAGGAAATGATACTTGGGCTAGGTGTGGCGTAGTCGGACCTAGTGAGGTGACACAATAGACCATGTCACGAACCAAGTGGGTATAAGATGAGTGAAGGGAATGGGGCACGATTCATTCGAGCCATCTTGAAGGGTTTTGAAATAGTTTTGGATCAACTGTTGATCTTTTTCGGTTAATTGGGGATCATGATGTACTACTAGGTGCCACTCATGATCGTTCTATAATTAATGGTTAATTATAGGCGGCCAACATAAACCGAGAACCTATTTGGTCACACGACAACGAGTGTAATCCAAAGGATTTAAAAGCGAGCTTGAGAATGGGATTCTCGCAGAGAAACTATGTTTGGTTGGACCAAACATAAGCGAGCATGAAATTGTTTGATGCAATGGAAGCGTGGATGGGTGTCTTATGAAGACATAATGGATGGACCAAAATGGTTTGGTTCTAATCCAATGGATGAGAATAAACCAAAGGGTTTGGTTTATATTAAACGAATGAACCAAAGGTTGGTTCGGTTCGTTTTAACTTAAAATAAACCATCATGGTTTGGTTTATTTTAACTTATCCTAATGGAGCGGGTTAACGGGCTTTATGGATATGATCCATTAACCATTAAGAGAATTAGTTCTCTATAAAAGAGGGCTTAAGGGATTGTTAAACCCTAATCATCCAAACCCTAGCCGCCCAACATGTTGTTGCCGCCCAACACATTGTTGCCGCCCAGCTTATGGTGGCGCCGTCCAGCTCCTTGCCGGCGTCCAAGCTCCAGCCGGTGAACCTCCGGTGACCCTCCGGTGATCTCCTATAGGTTCGGCATCAAGGTGAGCCTTTTCTCTCCTTGTTTTGGCCGGCGCCTACTCCTCCACCAAGCTGTCCAGTTTTCTGGACAGCTTCTCCTCCTCTCGTCGGAGCATCGTTTGGACAACGGTTAGTGCTCCGACAGCGGCTAACTTACCGGGGATTTGATCTCCGGTAATCCTCTGAGGTGGAGGATGAAAGATTCGTCAAACGGTTGACGAATACCTCTCCGGAGAAGCGAGTTTTGAGAACTCGCTTTGGATCCGAATTTGGATTCGGATCGTGATCATCTCTCGATCACATCGTCTTCAACACGAGGCTAGTAACCTGTACGAAGACGGAGCTCGTGACTTAGCGAAGTCATCCCGAGGAGCTCGGCGTGGATACGGATAGAGACGATTCTTACGAGGATCGTTCCGGTTGATGCCGTTCCCGCTACACGTCATACGGAAGGTATAACGTAGTTTAATTTCCTTTTATTGCAAATTTTAATTTACGGTTATGTCTACACTTGTTGTAATAGCATGCGTGTGTTGTGTGTGTTGTAATAAATAGGAGTATTTATTATTTTTATTGCTTCCGCTGTGCTCATGTTTACGAAACATGATCGAACACACACACGCCGCGGTGCCGGAAACCCAACAGTGGTATCAGAGCCCAGGTTGTGTTTCGACATAATCGTAAAATGGTTTTGCGATAGTCATAATGTATTTCTGGAAATTTTCTAATTTTGTAAATTTAGAAGTATTTATGGAAATTTTTCAATTTTGGAAAGTCTAGAAGTATTTATGGAAATCTTCCACTTTTGGAAAGTTGGAAGTATTTATGGAAATTGATATTTTCCATAAATAAAATATTTGATTAGATTTGTTTCCTAATTTAATCATGATTTGATTTGGGAAATCAAATCTTAAAATATTTTATTTCCATAAGTAGTTTTAATGATTTAGGAAATTGGTTTCCTAAATAGATTTTCCTTAATCAAATAATTCCATGAATAAAATATGTGATTAGATTTGGAAATTTGTTTCCTAATTTAATTATGATTTGATTTGGAGAATCAAATATTAAACATATTTTATTTCCATAAATAGTTATGACATATAAGGAAATATATACATGACATAATTGTATGCCATGTAATTGCATTAGATGCATAACATTATGCCATGCGTGTCGTGACATGTAGATGTATGCCATGTATGCCATGCCACGTAGATAATAGTTATTTGCATGCAAAGAGGATGAGACATAAAACCCTAACTCAATATTAAAGCCTACACCTTCCATTAATATGGTTAGAACCAGAGTTCTGTTTCTTGTTTGGGTTGTTGGACTCACTCCAAGCCCGGCTCGAACCTGAACATGTTCAAATCATTGGAATAGTTTAACTCTAATATGGTAAGAGTCAGAGGTCAATCGTTAGTTTGGGTTGTTGGACTCACTCCAAGCTCAAGCTAATTGGTTGAATGCGCTCTAACCATATTAAAACTATTTCGCGATTAATGGGTCGGCTTTAACTTGGAGCATCGATTTGTTGGACTCACTCCAAGGTCGATGTGAAGAGAGGTGAAGTTGGGTGCTATGCATATGATGCATACTTGTTAATGTGTTAACAACCCAATGTATGTATAAACATTCAATTAGTTGATAGCACATTGTGATAGTTACATATACATGATATGTAATCGGTATACTTGATACCCACCATCATAGCTAAGAATGGCTTGTTGGACTCACTCCAAGGTTGTTCTTATCTATGATGGATATCAGCCCATTCGGAGATGGACCTACGATCTCCCGAAGTGATTTTAAGGGTTTTGAAATTCGAAAAATGAATGGGATTTATAAATGTATATTGATGCATTTTAAAATCATTTTCTCATATATGCTCGTTTTGTATTTCTAGGTCAATAAATTGATCATGACGTCTTTGAATTTGCGCACTATTTTGGATTCAACAACCGACCGGGACTTCTGGATCGCTTAGAAACCCGAGAATTGTTCTCAAGGCGGAAAAGCTTGCATATGTCCTTGAAGAGCCTCTTCCTGACCGTCCTAAGGACGATGCAACTCCAGACCAAATGTTGGTCTATCAGAAACATGTGGCAGATTCTGAGCTGGCGAGTTGCATCATGCTAGCGGCGATGGTACATGAGCTGCAAAAGCAGCATGAGCATATGGATGCTAATACTATGGTCTTCCATCTTCATGAGTTGTTCGATGAGCAAGCGAGATCCGAAAGGTTCGAGGTCTCTAGGCTCCTCTTCACTACGAAGATGCAAGAAGGTTCGTCTGTAGTGCAGTTTGTGCTAAAGATGAACGGGTACATCGAGCGGCTAGCTACCCTCGGTTTTGTGATGGATCATGAGTTAAGTATTGACTTAATTCTGCATTGTTTGCCCAAGAGCTTCTCGCAATTTGTGATGAACTATCGGATGAACAAATTGGAATCCACCATTCCCGAGCTCCTTAATATGCTGAAGACTGTGGAGCCTTCTGTAAAGCATGAGGAGAAGGCGGTTCTGTTAGTTGATTCCTCAAAGAAAGGTTCTAAGAGGAAGGCAAAAGAACAGAAGAAAGGAAAGAAAAAGGCAAAGAAGGCGGAACCAGCGCAAAAGGGCACTTGCCATCACTGTGGCAAGGAAGGCCCTTAGAAGAAAGCGCAAGACTTATCTTGAGTCCATGAAGAAGAAGAAGGCATCCGATGCCCCATCCTCTTGAGTATCTTCGTTATTGATTGTCATTCTATTTCCTTAGACACTTGGGTATTGGATTCTGGGTGTAGCTCACATATATGTAATGACATACAGGGGCTAAGGAATAGAAGAAGACTTGTCAGAGGGGAGTCAAATTTGCGAGTTGGCAATGGAGCAAAGGTTGCTGCGGTCGCCATCGGAACTTATTTGCTGAAGCTCCCTAGTGGAATAGTCTTGGAACTGGACAATTGCTATTATGTTCCTTCTCTAATAAAGAACATTGTTTCTATTTCCTGCTTAAATAGAAATGGTTTCCATTTAACATTTAGTAACAATTGTTGTTATATAACTTTGAATGGCGTACTTTATGGGCTGGAACTTTGAGTAATGGCATTTATCGTTGGGCGTATCGATGACATCTTCAATATCGAAGGCGAGCAACAGCGTGCTCGAAAGGATAATCAAATAGACTCCTATATGTGGCATTGTCGTCTTGGCCATATAAGCAAGCGCATGTCCGAATTACACCGATGTGGAATGCGGAATCGTTGAATTGGATTCATACGATACATGCGAATCATGCTTAAAAGGCAAGATGACTAAGTTACCTTTCTGGAAAAGGTGAGCAGTGGGAGAGTTACTAGGTCTAGTACATCGATGTATGTGGACCTATGTCAACTCAAGCTTTAGGAGGCTATAACTACTTCATTACCTTCACCGATGATCACTCACGGTTTGGGTATGTGTTCTTGATGAAACACAAGTCTGAAGCCTTTGAAAGGTTCAAAGAATTCAGAAATGAAGTAGAGAAACAACATGACAAGAGTATTAAGATACTTGATCGGATCGAGGTGGTGAATACTTAAGTCAAGAGTTTCTTGATTATCTAAGAGACAATGGCATATTGTCTCAATGGACTCCGCCCTATACACCACTGACATAATGGTGTATCACGAGAGGCGAAGCTTAGGACCTTGTTGGACATGGTCAGTCAATGATGAATCATGCAACTCTTCCCAAGTCCTTTTGGGGTTATGCACTTGACATTTGTTTACTTGTTAAGCAGAATGCCTACAGGTAGTCTCAACTACTCCATATGAGATATGGAATGGTAAGAAACCTCATGTATCTTACTTGAAGATATGGGGTTGTCCACCTTATGTGAAGCGGTGTATCGACAAATTGGATGCTAAGTCGATAAATGTCTATTTATTGGATACCCTAAGGAAACAAGGGTTACCAATTCTATCATCTGTGGAACAAAAGGTGTTTGTTTCAAGGCATCTTTGTGTTTCTAGAGAAAGAGTTTCTCTTGCAAGAAAGCAGTGGGAGTGTCGTCGAGCTTGAGGAGGCTCGAGAGACTCAAATAGACATTGATGAGATGACAGTGAAGCACTGTAGGCAACTCATAGTGATGAGCAATCCTGGACCTATTGTAACACCACATCTTCGTAGATCTGGTAGAACCATAATATTCTGAGAGATATGGATTTCGTAAGTGAATCGAACGACGTGTTACTCATTGATGATGAGGAGCCTACCAGTTATGAAGAAGTGCTGACAAGTTCAGAAAGGGATAAGTGGCTTGGTGCCATGAAGTCGGAAATGGATTCCATGTACGAAAACCAAGTTTGGAACTTGGTTGACCCACCTGAAGGCATAAAGCCTATAGGGTGCAAGTGGGTTTTCAAGAAGAAAACCGACATGGATGGTAATGTGATTACCTATAAGGCTAGATTGGTGGCGAAAGGATATCGTCAAAATAAGGTGTTGATTATGGCGAAACCTATTACTTTGTAGCTATGCTTAAATCCATTCGGATGCTCCGGCCATAGCGGCTCATTATGATTATGAGATATGGCGAGATGGATGTGAAAACAGCTTTCCTTAATGGAAACACCTTTGCTCGAGGGCGTGTATGATATCTGACTGAGGGTTTCACATCGGTTGATAAAACCAAGGTATGCAAATTGCGACGATCCATTTATGGATTGAAGCAAGCATCCAGGAGCTGGAATATCCGTTTTGATGAGACAATCAAAAGGTTTGATTTCTCACAAAATCCAGACGAACCTTGTGTGTACAAGAAGGTTAGTGGGAGTGCAGTCGTATTCCTAGTATTGTATGTCAATGACATACTACTTATAGGAAATGATGTTTCAATCTTACAGTCAGTGAAGGTTTGGTTATCCAAGACATTCTCCATGAAAGACCTGGGAGAAGCAACCTACATCCTCGGGATTAAGATCTATAGAAATAGATCGAAACGGTTGCTTGGTCTTTCGCAGTCTACATATATAGACCGAGTGCTAAAGAGGTTTAGCATGTCGGAATCCAAGAAAGGTTTCTTACCCATCAGGCATGGGGTACACCTTTCGAAGTATATGTGTCCACGCACAGAAGACGAGAGGATTTGCATGAGTAAGATTCCCTATGCATCCGCAATAGGATCTATCATGTATGCTATGTTATGTACGAGGCCCGATGTATCGTACGCTCTGAGTGTCACGAGCAGATACCAATCCGATCGAGGAATGGATCATTGGGCGGCTGTTAAGACGATCCTTAAGTACTTGAGAAGAACTAAGGATGTGTTCCTAATATATGGAGAAGGGTACATGGTGATACGTGGGTATACGGATGCGGATCCGAGACAGAAGGATGATTCCATGTCTTAGTGCGGGTATGTATTCACCTTCGTTCCAGTTGCATGTATTATCAGAAGTCCCAGTTCTCAAGCTCGTTGTGGATTGGTGGATTACACTGGAACAGAAGGACCAAGAGAGTTCTTCGGTTTATGTTGGATTGAAGAAGATCTAGGATAATTCATAGAGCGATCATGAAGTAACACCTAGTAGTACATCCCCTTGAAGTCTACAAAGGAGGTTAGGACATGCGATGAAGATCAATCGAGAAAATTCCCCTTTGAAAGGAACTTAGCGGATCCTTTGACTAAAGCATTACCTCAAAGTAAGTTTGAGGGTCATGTTAGAGCTTATGGTATTGGATCTGTAGCGATTGGCATTAGGCCAAGTGGGAGTCTGTTAGTAATATATGAGAGATGTCCTAAGGCAATGCCTTATGTATGAACCATTTATATGATAAATGAAGATTCACTATTTGAGTATACATGTTTAATGTATTTGATTGGATCTTAAACTCATTTCTTGAATGTCACGATACGATTCACGGCATGAGAGAATTTGTGATTGGATCACAACTAGTGAGTATCTCTACATGTGTAATTGTGATGTATCGAATTATCCTAGTCGATGAATTGATGGATTTGGACACCATCGATTACATTGAGACTAACACGAGTATACTCCTTGGTGTATCCAAGCGGTGATTCTCCTTGTTTGGAGACATTGTGATGTCGGAGTTAATCGTGGATGCTAGTTATGGTAACTAGTTCATTGGAGTGACGGTAAGACTTCATATGGTTCTCTGCATATATAGATATGTCAATGAAGTTCTTCTTTGTGGCTTAAGTGCGATGTTCCTTTGACTTGCGGTATTCAAGTCATCTTGATCATGGAGACTTATGCTTTGACATCTTAAGCAAACATCTCCGAGGAGATGTGGACCCGGGATGATTGGGTATAAGTCGAAGTGATCGAAGGTGTTTGAATAGCCTATAAAGGATTCATCACTCCTTGCGAGGAGATGTATACCCATGGCCTCTCGTCGGATTGTTACTAAAGTCTTTGGCCAAAGCATTACATGTTTAGAGTAAAGTACTCTTCGATACATGTGGAGTAACTAGAATCCGTAGGACGAGGAAATGATACTTGGGCTAGGTGTGACGTAGTCAGCCTAGTGGGGACTGACACAATAGACCATGTCCTGAACCAAGTGGGTATAAGATGAGTGAAGGAATGGGGCACGATTCATTCGAGCTACTGAAGGGTTTCAGAAATAGTTCTGGATCAACCGTTGATCTTTTCGGTTAATTGGGGATCATGATGTACTACTAGGTGCCACTCATGATCATTCTATAATTAATGGTTAATTATTGACGGACAACATAAACCGAGAACCTATTTGGTCACACGCACAACGAGTGTAATCCAAAGGATTTAAAACGAGCTTGAGAATGGGATTCTCAGACCGAGAGAAACTATGTTTGGTTGGACCAAACATAAAGCGTGCACGAAATTGTTTCAGTCGCAATGGAAGCGTGGATGGGCAGTGTCTTATGAAGACATAATGGATGGACCAAAATGGTTTGGTTCTAATCCAATGGATGAGAATAAACCAAAGGGTTTGGTTTATATTAAACGAATGAACCAAAGGTTGGTTCGGTTCGTTTTAACTTAAAATAAACCATCATGGTTTGGTTTATTTTAACTTATCCTAATGGAGCGGGTTAACGGGCTTTATGGATATGATCCATTAACCATTAAGAGAATTAGTTCTCTATAAAAGAGGGCTTAAGGGATTGTTAAACCCTAATCATCCAAACCCTAGCCGCCCAACATGTTGTTGCCGCCCAACACATTGTTGCCGCCCAGCTTATGGTGGCGCCGTCCAGCTCCTTGCGACCCTCCGGTGATCTCCTATAGGTTCGGCATCAAGGTGAGCCTTTTCTCTCCTTGTTTTGGCCGGCGCCTACTCCTCCACCAAGCTGTCCAGTTTTTTGGACAGCTTCTCCTCCTCTCGTCAGAGCATCGTTTGGACAACGGTTAGTGCTCCGACAGTGGCTAACTTACCGGGGATTTGATCTCCGGTAATCCTCTGAGGTGGAGGACGAAGGATTCGTCAAACGGTTGACGAATACCTCTCCGGAGAAGCGAGTTTTGAGAACTCGCTTTGGATCCGAATTTGGATTCGGATCGTGAACATCTCTCGATCACGTCGTCTTCAACACGAGGCTAGTAACCCGTATGAAGACGGAGCTTGTTACTTAGCGAAGTCATCCCGAGGAGCTCGGCGTGGATACGGATAGAGACGATTCTTACGAGGATCGTTCCGGTTGATGCCGTTCCCGCTACACGTCATACGGAAGGTATAACGTAATTTAATTTCCTTTTATTGCAAATTTTAATTTACGGTTATGTCTACACTTGTTGTAATAGCATGCGTGTGTTGTGTGTGTTGTAATAAATAGGAGTATTTATTATTTTTATTGCTTCCGCTGTGCTCATGTTTACGAAACATGATCGAACACACACGCCGCGGTGCCGGAAACCCAACACGATGGACCTTTGGGTTCATTAGTGGTGGAGGATCTCCCAACCTACGAATCTTGCTTGGAGGGTAAGATGACCAAGAGGCCTTTTTAAGGCCAAGGGATATATAGCCAAAGATGTGTTAGAGATGGTTCATTCTGATTTGTGTGGTCCTATGGCTATCTAGGCAAGAGGTAATCTTGAATATTTTTCCTCTTTTGTCGATGATTATTTAAGATATAGATGACACTACGATCTGATCGTGGTGGTGACAACCTCTTGGGAGAGTTTAGGAACTACTTATCAGAGCTTGGGATTCAATCCCAATTGATTGCACCTGGCACACCCCAGCAGAACGGTGTAGCAGAGCGAAGGAATAGGACTCTTATGGAGATGGTTAGATCGATGATGAGTTATTCTGACTTGTTTTATAGTCCTAGAGATCAGAGGGTGATCGTTAACACGAACACCAGATTTCTAGAGGAACACTATGTGATAAAGCCACAAGCCCAAGAGTAAAATTGTTCTGGAGGAGTTAAAAAGGGAAGTCACTTCTTTAGTACCACCGGTACAAGAGGATATACCACATGTCACTGCACCGCGTGTCACAAAGGATACAAAGATGATACCTCGTCGTAGTGGGAGGGTTGTTAGACAGCCTCTTAGATTCATGTTTTTGGACGAATCTTCTGATTTGGTCCCTAGCAAACATGAACTTGATCACTAGACATACGACGAGGGAATCCAAGATAAAGATACAATATCTTGGCAAAGTGTAATGAATACTGAGATTGAATCTATGGATTCAAGTCAGGTCTGGGAGCTCTTATGCATAGCAGCTCATATGGATTATGAGGTGTGGCAGATGGATGTCAAGACAGCTTTCCTTAATGGAAGTCTTGAGGAAAACATCTATATGGAGCAACCAGAGGGATTATTTGCTAAGGGCAAAGAGTGTATTGTATGTAAGCCTAATCGGTCTGTTTATGGATTGAAGCAAGCTTCGAGGTCTTGGAACATCCGCTTTGATGAGGTAAATCCAGACTTATGGATTTATTCAAAGTTCGGATGAGTCTTGTGTATACAAGAGATGTGACGGAAACGTAGTGGTATTTCTTGTACTATACGTAGATGACATTTTGATAGTTGGTGACAATATCGGAGTGTTAGCAGACGTAAGGGTATGGTTGTCCAAACAGTTTTGAAGGACTTGGGAGAAGTGGGACACATCCTTGGGATCAAGGTTAGTGTGCTAATCCCAAGCTTCATACATAGACACAATCATGATCGTTTTAGCATGCAGAACTCCAAGAAAGGTTTTCTACCTTTTTGGCATGGAGAACCTTTATCTAAAGAGATGTGTCCCAACATCAAAGGAGATAGAGGAGATGAAGGCGGTTCCTTATGCTTCGGCAATAGAAAGCCTCATGTATGCGATGCTCTATACGAGGCCAGATATCTGCTTTGCCGTGGGCATGGTCAGCAGATATCAGAGTAATCCAGGACAGGGACATTGGACTGCAGTAAAGCATATATTGTAGTGCCTGAGAAGGACTATGGTTTATATGCTAGTTTATCGGGCAGACCAATTACTCCCTGTGGGTTGCATGGATTGCGACTTCCAATCAGATAGGGATAACAGTGAGTCTACCTCAGGTTTTGTGTTTACTTTAGGAGGTGGAGCCATTGTATGGAGGAGCGCCTAGTAGAAATGTGTGGCGGACTCCACCATGGAAGCTGAGTATGTGGCAGCCTATGAGGTGGCCAAAGAAGTTGTGTGGCTCAGGAACTTTCTGATGGACTTGGATGTGATTCCTGGTTTGCCCAGAACTATCACAATTTATTGTGATAATAATGGTGCAGTTGCAAACTCGAAGGAACCACGAGCCCATAAGGCTAGTAAACACATAGAGCACGAGTACCACCTGATACGAGAAATCATAAAGGAGGTAGAAGTTGTTGTCGCCTAGATTGCATCAGAGGATGACCTGATAGACCCTTTCACTAAGGCCCTTTTAGCGAGAGCTTTGATAGGCATGTGGAGGGAAGGGGAATCAGATGTATCACAGTATGAGGACAACATAGTCTTTTAGTATAAGTGGGAGATTGTTGGAATGTATACTGAAAGCCTAGCTCTTTTGTATGAACATCTTTATTTTGAAATAAGAATTACATGATCATTGTTTGCACTTTATATTTATTATATTTGTGCATATTGTCTAATATTTTACATTGTAGATAACATGGTGCTTGGTGTGGCACAGAAGATCATATTATCAGTCCCTTGTAGAATATAAGTAGAGGCTCACAACCAAGATGGTTTTGGGCAAACCATTGGTATGGTTGTAGTGTAGCTTGGTATTGTTTTGTCTTGAACATAGAGTTACACTAGTACACTTAGGTGTATTGAGCAGGACCGACATAGAGGTGATTCAATTTTTGCTGACTACATAATTGAATCGGACCTCGGATATTATGTTGTACATGCTCTTAATCCCGATATAATAACGGGCACATGTAATTAGTATTTATTTCTATGATTTACCAAAGGGTGAGATTTAGATGGATTAAATCAATATGTCTGGTAAGTTGGGAAATGATATTATTTACATGGTGTGCCGTTGATTATAGGAGGAAAATGTGTCCTATATATTAGGTTGATGATGTCCCCTTGAGGAGCTCATAAGGTTCATCATGTAAACCCTGCAGGTTGACTTAGTCAACATGATGATAAGGTTGAGTGGTACTACTCGAGGAGGTTAGATGTTAATTAATTGATGGTCAGTAAATTAATTAATTGACGGACATTCGATATCTTAAACACGGGGAGATGAATGTACAAATAATATATGGAGCCCATATTAATTTATGGGGGTTGGTGAGGTAGTTCGATGATGATCCTCTAGTGGAATGGAACATCATTGATGGATCAAGTTTGTGTGGTTCCGATCCATCGGGTGGCCAAGACCCAACTCCTGCTCATGGTCCCTATCGTAGCCTAATATAAAACTCATGAAGTCTAGATCAAATGATGGAAAATAATTCTCTAGGTCCGACGGTTGAGATTAATTCTCTAGAATCGACGGTTGAGATTAATTCTCTAGAACTGATGGTTGAGATTAATTCTCTAGATCCGACGGTTGGGATTAAATCTCTAGAAATGATGGTGGAGATTAAAATCTCTAGAACCAAAGGTTGAGATTAAATCTCTAGATCCGACGGTTGAGATTAAATCTATAGAACCAATGGAGGAGATTAATCCAAGGCAAAAACCCAACTCTATATATAAGACTTATTGGGTTGGGTGGCAAGGTTGAAGGATGGTTTAGGGGATTAGGGTTTGCTTCCTTTGGAGGCTAAGAAACCCTAGTTTGTTTAGAATTTTTGGGCGGCTAGGGTTTGGGAGCAAAGATGGGCGGCAACAAGTGGAAGATGAGTTTCTTCTTCTTCCTGAGGCATGGCTGGTCCCTTCCTTCTACCCTTTACCTTGGTCGGTCCACACTCTATCCTTCTTCCCCTCTTCCATGGCCGTCACATAGAAGATGGTTTTCAAAGAGATTAGGGTTTTGCCTTTCCTTTGGTTGGGCGGCTAGGGTTTGGAAGTTGGAGTGGGCGACAACTATAGGAGAGGTTCTCTTCTTCTTCCTAAGGTGTTGCTGGGACCTATCTCTATTCCCTCTACCTTGGTCGGTGCTCAACTCATTCCTCTTCTCCTCTTTATTTCATCTTGGCCAGCGGCACTAGAAGCTAGGGTTTGTTCCTAGTTTGGTTCCTTGGTGGTTTCCATATGTTCTCTCTATTCTTGGGGTCGGCGGCATCAATCCTTTGTGGATTGGTGGTTGGCTCAAGCAAGAAGGGAAAGAGAGTTCTTCTTTCTTTGGATTGAAGAAGATCTAGGAAGCATCAACTTGTGGAGGATCTTCGCCCACACGAAGTCTACAAGGAGGTTAGTGTAGGAGATCGAACGACCGCCTAGAGGGGGGTGAATAGCCCTCTTAAGATGGATGTCGGAATTCTCTCGTTCATTTGCTCGTCTACACAATCGTTAGTGCAAGCGGAAGCATAAACAATAAAGACAAAGCAATAAATGAAAATACAAACACTAACAAAGAATGTAACGTGGTTCACGGCTACGCCGCTAATCCACGATCCTGATTCATCCGAGGTGAATCACTCCTCCAATGCCATTCACTATTGGTCTCTCCTTTGCACCAAGCTAGGTGGAGGTAACCTTTACAATCAAGATCACTCTTCTTACAAATAGAATGGAGTAAAAACAAGTAAGAAGAGTTTAGAGCTTGTGGGGCACTAGGAAGATCACTTAGAGAATAAGCATTAGCCTCCCAAAGGCTCACACCCTCTCTTTTTATAGAGAGGGCTGATTTCTTCCCGTTGGCCGCCACCAGTCGACTGCTGCCCTTGGTAGTCAACTGCCTGTAGGGAATTCTTTATGCCAAATGGCATATGCGCAACGGAAAAATTAGGTTCCCTTCCAAGTGATCCATGCGAAAGCAAACTCGTATAAAATAAATTTCTCTAAACCAAGCATATCTTATAGGAGACGATTACCTTTGTTGCGTGCCCTTGTTAATCCCGCTTCTTCCTTTTGTTTGTTGGATCTTTAGCACGTTCAAGTGTCCGTGCCTCTATATGTATCCACACGAGCAAGCTCTTGTCTCACAAAAGAAAACTAGAGGAGCTCTCCTTTACTTCTTGCTAGAGAAGTCCCTAAAGGAGAGGAAGCTAGGGAAAAAGAGAAGGGAAGAAGAAGACTACTCTTCTTGCTACACTCACAAAAGCCACACAACAATAAGCTCTCAAGCTCTCTCCAAGCCTCAAGCTCCCAACAACCACACCCACAAATTGCTTTGGCCGGCCACTCCATGGGGTCTTTTATAGGGTTGGAAAAACCCTTTCACCTCCACACATTCAATGCAATCCATTGCATTGGGACATTTGTTTGGCCGGCCACTTAAGGAGACAAAACCATTTTGTTTCCTTCCACCTTATCTAGCTTAGGTGGATGCTTAGGTGGCATGCTTATGTGGCATGCTTATGTGGCATTCTTATGTGGCATTCATGCATGTTGAATTAATCTTATTAATTCAATTAAGCTTATGTTATCATGTTGAATTAATCTTATTAATTCAATTAAGCTTATGTTATCATATTGAATTAATCTTATTAATTCAATTAAGCTTATGTTATCATATTGAATTAATCTTATTAAATCAATAAGGTAACATATTGAATTAATATCATTAAATCAATTAGCTAAAATTCTCATTAAGCTTAAAGTCCAAAAACCATTTTGTACTTAAGCTTATTCCCAAATTATTCTAGTCAAACTAGAATACTCTAATTCCTCTAATTATCATGCTCTTTGTGTGTGACCCTATAGGCTCTCATAACGTTGGCAGTGGACCTAAACTCTTTTAGATACACAAGCAATGAGCGGCATCTAGCAATACATCATTGCTACCCAAGTTACGAGATAAGTCAAGATCCGACTAACCTTTCCGTGACTACTATAATATATGACCGTGTCCTTCTATCCTTGATATCAGATTGATCAATGAGGCATAGACCGTGTCATCCTCGATCAATCTATGTGTTTCTTGATCCCTGAGTAAACTAACTCAAACAAATGAGCTCAATATCTCATATTGACTCATTCGAGCATGGCCATGCGTTTTAGTAGTTCTACTCAATCAAGCCCACCGATATCACTCGTCATATGAGAGGGATAGATCCCATCTACATCACTCACATCCCTCCGCATAATTTGTTATATACCCGATGTCGCTTTATGGTCCACCTGTTACGGGTGACGTTTGTGATACCAAAGTACATAACTCCTTATGTAGGGAACCGTAGTGACTTCTCCGAGGACTATTCATACCAATAGTCACATGAGAAAGTTTATGACACTCATATAACGATCCATGAAACTTTCTCATGGCGGGTCAGTTCAGTATATATTCTCTAATATATACCCATGTGTCAACTTGATATCATATATCCATGACTTGTGAGATCAAGTCATCAATTGACCTACATGCTAGTCTTTATGTATTAATATTGCCCTTGCATATTAATACTTGACTAGGAACATTTAGAAAGTGTTCTCTACAGCCTCTCATAATCAATTCTGCCAATTGATGTGCTGTAGATAAGAACCTACTTTTCTAGGGCATTACTATATTTAATTTAGCTGGCACAAGCAAGACTTAAATATAATAACCAATCCTTTGCCTTTATAGAATATGATACAAAATGTTCCCTATTCAACCATCACATGATTGGTTCTTAGGGCTATAACTAACACTGCCGTCACTACAACAGCCTCCAAACACGTCGGATCCCGACCGTTGTAATCCAATGGAACTCTTGGCGACTGGACCTCACCGATCGCCTCTAGTCGATCGGCCCGATCGGCTTCAGCGGTTCTGCCCACGATATCCTCCGTCGTCATTGTCATTCCATGGCGGTCATTGCTGGCATAAACCCATCGATCGGATACCAGAACTCACTCGACTCGAAGCGATCGCCATGACATGGCGGATTGGTGGTGTCGGGAAAACCCATCCGACACTTGGCAAAATGGCCAAGTTTCACCTAAGAGCTACCCCTCCCCGGGTTACAATCGCTCACTCTCATCTCTCGGAGTCCCTCGCCTTCGACGTTCTCTTCATTCTCGGCCACGTCCGTCGGCAGCATCAGGCACACGGCTCTGCAATGCTCCTTCGCGTCTCTTGCCTTGAAGTCTACTTCCTCCAGCTTCACTCCAAGCTTCTCGTCCGGCGGTCCCTCGGATGCTCCAAGCACACGACTTCCGCAAATCTATCCTTCACCGACTCAAGGCATGAGTCATGAGATGTGAAACTTGCTACGGCTCCATGTGCGAATTACTAAGTCCTGCACGACTTCAACGCACATATCAAATCAACATAACACACTAACTTAAACCCTTTGCCACACCATCAAAACCATATTACGGCAAGAGATTGCCCTAACAATCTCCCCCTTTTTGATGTGTGACAATCCGTTTAAGTTAGGTAAAAACATTTGATATAAATTTTAAAAGAAAGAAAGCATGTAAACATAAACATGATATAGCAACATACAACTCCCCCTTAATCCTTGAAACTCCCCCTTAATTTCTCCCCCTATCATAATTAACTTAAACATAGTCATTTCTCCCTCTTTGACACCATAAAAAAGATTATCACTAAGTTAAAAGCACATGACATCAAGTATAATAGAAAGAAAATACCACAAGTTGATTTAAAATCAGAATTCAGCCTTTACTGGTCTGATATTCAGGACATCAGTCGACTGGTTCAGACTACCAGTCGACTGGCACGTTGTATTTGGGATTTCTGATTTCTGGGGTGAATTTCAGAAATGCATTAAAAATTCCAGAAAATTTGAAAAATCATGAATTTTGGGGAACACATTTCTTTTAAGTATATCTATCAGTGAATAATATGTTTTCATGAAAAATCATTATATTTCCGCGTATTTTCCAAAAATCCAAAAGCTTTAAAAACTACTAGGTTTTTGATCATAAGAGTATCCATTTTAACACCTAGTCTTGCATCCAATTGTTTCAAAACTTGAATACATGTATTTTAAAGTAAGAAATTGTTTTTAAAACATATGAAATATCCAACCATGATCTTTGGGCAATATGTCTATGAATTAAACATAAGCCTTCCCCATGATTGGTCTATTATTGCTATTTTGATACTTTAAATGACCATCTAAATGCCATAGGCATTAGTGGACATTTGTATCATCCTAACATCTCACTCATGCTAAGTTTTCAATCAAGGTAGCCTATGGTGAGTGTGAGATGCATCCTAGGGGGTATTTGTGTATACTTAACCAATATATTCATGCAATTCTATCAAGGTTAAGTATCAACCTAATAATCCTCATGATCATAAAGGCATATATGAATGAATTCTACATTATGATCATGAAACTCATGTATTCATCAAATAAAAGTCATGCATTAGGTATTATATGATGATAATAAACAAAGTATCACCTAAAGCATGATTCAACACTATTTCCCATGATTA
Organism: Wurfbainia villosa; assembly: GCA_025175895.1. Lineage (NCBI taxonomy): Eukaryota > Viridiplantae > Streptophyta > Magnoliopsida > Zingiberales > Zingiberaceae > Wurfbainia > Wurfbainia villosa. Next base: position 50,978,041 of record CM045998.1, on the reverse strand, counting down.
TGTGTCAAATATCAATAGCATAAATCATGATTGCTAACATACATAGCAATTACATTAATCATCATGATTTAAGCATTATTATCTATTTATGGGCACGTTATCATCACCCAACACTATTTAAAAATGTTGTCCCGCCATCCTAAGTCAACCAAAATATGATATAGGTCAATTGCATATGGTTGACTACCCTAGAGTTATCCTAACCCTTAAGAATGGATTTTGGAACCCAAAATAAGTTCTTTCCTATTGGGTTCACTAAGTATTCCTTGGGGATCCATTTCCTAGCTATTACTTTCTTCTTATCTTGTCCCCTAGCAATTAGGCATTTGTAGGCCTTTTCATTTTTCTTTTCCTTATAACCTAGGCCTTTTTTATTGAAGCTAGCTCTTTGGCTCCCTATAATCATGTTCAATGTGTTGGAGCCAATTGTAAATTTTTCTAGGGCTTTTGTTAAATAATCTACCTTTTCCCTTAATGCCCTATTTTCATCCATGCATGCATCACTAATATTAAATGGCATATAGTTATCATGTGAGCATGCTTCATCATGGCAAGAAGAATTATTTTCATTTAAGCATGCATTTTCTAGCTTATGCTCTAAATCCTTAATTTGAATAAGCATGCTTTTATTTTTCTTTTTCATTCCAAATAAGTCCTTAGTTAAACTAGAAATTATGGAAACTATTTTCTTAGGAGAGGCTTTCGTTACCATAGTTTCCATATCCTCTTCCTCTTCTTCGGATGAGGAGGATGTAGAAGCTCCCCCTTCACTTGAGCATGATCCTTCATTTTCGGATGAAGAGCAATTCAAGTCATCAAAGGCCATCAAGGCCAAATTGGTGACAAAGGCATTCTTCTCATCCGATGATGATGAGGAGGATGAGGATGGGTCATCCCAAGTCCTTGCCTTTAGAGCTTTGGTCTTCCCCTTTTCTTTTGTCTTCTTCTCCTCTTCCTTCTTTTTCTTGCTCCCCTTTTTCTTCTTCTTTTATTCTTTCTTTTTCTTCTCTTCCTTGCTCTTGTTTAAGAGGGGACAATTGTCCCTTATGTGCCCCTCTCCTTGACAATTGTAGCATATGACCTTCCCCCTTGGTCTTCTATTCCTATCATGAGATTTATCAAATCTAAAATTCTTAAATGCACGTCTTACCTTCCTTACCACATAGGCTTCTTCGGTGCTATCCATGGAGGAGGAGGAAGATGCTTCATCGTCGGAGGAGGAGGGGATTTCCATCTTCTTCTTCCCCTTGTTCGCTATCAAAGCTACTCCTCTTGAGGGTTGAATTCTAGGCTCTTCTTGTATTCTTTCAAGCCTAGTTTCGTGGAGCTCCATTGTTGAGAAAAATTCCTCCAAGGTACTTACTTCCATGTTCTTGGAAATATAAAACGAATCCACCATGGAGCTCCATCTTGAGGACCAGGGAAAGGCATCTATGGCCTTCATTACCATATCCCGGTTGGAGAGATTTTCTCCTACACTTGTTAGCCCAATTAATATTTCTTTAAATCTAGAATGAAGGGAAGTTACCTTTTCTCCCTTTTCTAATTTGATGTTTGAGAGTTAGGAGCGGAGGAGTTCTCTCCTAGCTAGCTTGGCCTCGGATGTGCCTTCATGGAGTTCTACAAGCTTTTCCCACATCTCTTTGGCGCTAGCACATTCTCCGATCCGGTTGATCTCTTGTTGAGGGAGCACATTGAGAAGATGATGTTTTGCCTTTGAGTTTGCAAGGTGTTCCTCTCTTTGCTTCTTAGTCCAACGTGATTTTTCAATTGGTTCACCCCTTTCATCCCTAGGTAACTCGAAACCATTTTCCATTATAAGCATAATATCAAAATCGGTCTCGAAGAATACCTCCATTCTCTTTTTCCACCAAGAGAATTCTCCGTCGAACTTCGGTGGGTGGATGTTTGAGCCAGCCATTTTTGATGTAGAGCTTGTTGCGGCGGTTAGTCCGGTGACAAGCAACCTTGCTCTGATACCACTAGTAGGGGATCGAACGGCCGGCTAGAGGGGGGTGAATAGCCCTCTTAAGATGGATGTCGGAATTCTCTCGTTCGTTTTCTCGTCTACACAATCGTTAGCGCAAGCGGAAGCATAAACAATAAAGACAAAGCAATAAATGAAAATACAAATGCTAACAAAGAATCTAACGTGGTTCACGGCTACGCCGCTAATCCACGATCCCGATTCGTCCGAGGTGAATCACTCCTCCAAAGCCAATCACTATTGGTCTCTCCTTTGCACCAAGCTAAATGGAGGTAACCTTTACAATCAAGATCACTCTTCTTACAAATAGAATGGAGTAAAAATAAGTAAGAAGAGTTTAGAGCTTGTGGGGCACTAGGAAGATCACTTAGAGCATAAGCATTAGCCTCTCAAAGGCTCACACCCTCTCTTATTATAGAGAGGGATGATTTCTTCCCGTTGGCCGCCACCAGTTGACTGCTGCCGTTGGCAGTCGACTGCCGTCACTACAACGGCCTCCTAACACGTCGGATCCCAACCGTTGTAGTCCAACAGAACTCTTGGCGATCCGGCTCATTTGGACCTCACCGATCGTCGCTGCCTCCATAGTCGATCGCCCGGCCACGAGCGGTTCGCGTCGCGATATCCTCTGGCATGATCGCATTACAAAGCCGATCACGGGCATAAACCCATCAGTCGGATACCAGTCGAACTCACTCGACTCAGAGCAGTCGACTGGTGTCGGGAAAACCCATCCGACACTTGGCGAAATGGGCAAGTTTCACCTAAGAGCTACCCCTCCCCAGGTTACAATCGCTCACTCTCATCTCTCGGAGTCCCTCGCCTTCGAAGTTCTCTTCGTTCTCGGCCACGTCCCTCGGCAACATCAGGCGCACGACTCTGCAATGCTCCTTCGCATCTCTTGCCTCGAAGTCTACTTCCTCCGGCTTCACTCCAAGCTTCTCGTCCGGTGGTCCCTCGGATGCTCCAAGTGCACGGCTTCCGCAAAGCTATCCTTCACCGACTCAAGGCACGAGTCATGAGATGTGAAACTCGCCACGACTCCATGTGCGAATTACTAAGTCCTGCACGACTTCAACGCACATATCAAATCAACATAACACACTAACTTAAACCCTTTTTGCCACACCATCAAAACCATATTACGGCAAGAGATTGCCCTAAAAGTTAGGACATACTATAGAAGATCAAGAGGTATAAAAGTTTTACAACTTTTATTATTGTTCTTTACATGTTCTTATTGATATGCTAGCTTATGTTCTTTATGTTAGTGTGTGTTGATTATACTAGTTTACATTTGTATGTATTTGTATAATCATGGACCCCGAAGATAAACACAAAAATCGACGATCCGTCCATCGTCTCTTCCGTGGCTAACCGACTAGAAGAGTTGATTGCTTGAACAACAAGTTTGTTCAAGCGATCGCTCGAGTCATTGGCACGATGACGAATTGGTTGTGCTAAGGAAACTCATCCCATCCGGATTAGTTTTCATTAGTGAAAATTTTAATCCAGGGACATTGGAGCCGATGAGCATTCCGAGGAATAGCACGATTCCAACATAGGGTACCAATTACCGAAATTATGTGTACCCTTTAGATATCTATGGATATGCTTGACTAGAGTTAGGTGAGACTCCTTGGCACAGGTTTGGATCCTTGTGCACATACTTATTGCAAATAAGATATCAGGTCGGCTCGCAGTTAAGTAAAGGAGACTCCCTATTACGCTCCTATAGTATTTTAAATCAATTGAATTTCCGATTACATCTTCTTCTATATTTACATTCATTACCATTGGGGTATTAATAATTTTAGCATCTTACATTCCAAAGCATTTAATTAATTCCCTAGTATATTTGCGTTGATGTAGGTATATTCCATCTTTAGTTTATTTAATTTGTAGACCTAAGAAGAATCTCAACTCTCCTACTAAATTCATTTCAAATTAACTTTCCATAAGTGAAATGAATTCATTTAGTAGGATTGAGTTGGTGGTTCCGAAGATGATATCATCTACGTAGATTTGAGCTATGAATATGTCCTTACCTATGGTTTTTACAAAAAGAGTTGGGTCAACTACACCTTGGTAAAATCCTTTGGACTTAAGATAAACCGAAAGCCTCTCGTACCAAGCTCGAGGAGCTTGTTTAAGTCCATAGAGAGCTTTCTTTAACCTAAGGACATGGTCGGGTTTATCTAGGCTTTCAAAACCAGAGGGTTGACTAACATAAACCTCCTCTTTAATATATCCATTCAAGAATGCTGACTTCACATCCATTTGAAACAACTTAAATCCTCGATGTGCAGCATATGCTAATAACATTCGAATGGACTCTAATCTAGCTACTAAGGCATAGGTCTCATCGTAATCTAAACCTTTTACTTGACTAAACTCTTTAGCGACTAATCTAGCTTTATTTCTAACTACTTCACCTTTATCATCAAGTTTATTCCTAAACACCCACCTTGTTCCAATGATTGTTTTATCTTTAGGTGGTGGCACTAATTCCCACACTTCGTTCATAGTGAATTGAGCCAGCTCTTCTTGCATTGCAATAATCCAATCGGGATTAAGAAGAGCTTGGTCAATAGTTTTGGGTTCAATTTTGGAAATCAAGGAGATTTGACTAAGGTTTCTGTATGAGGCTCTAGTTCGAACTCCTAGGCTTGGATCACCTATCACTTGGTCGATAGGATGATTCATTTTAGTCCTAGTATAATTTGGGTTTGAGTCATCTACCACTTGGTCAATAGGATGACTCATTTGAGTCCTAGTTTGGTTAGTGGCATCTACCACTTGGTCGATTGAATGACTTGGTTGACTTAGGTTAGGATTAATACAAGACTTGATCTCCGAATCAGAGTTGAGTCTGGTATGAATCGGCTCGCTAATTGGGGTTGTCAGGGGTTTCGTAGGTTTGTGTCCTTCATCAAACACTACATTTATAGTCTCCTCGACTCTAAGGGTGTCATGGTTATATACTCTATAAGCTCTACTTGTAGTCGAGTATCCTAGAAAGATTCCAGTCGAGGTTTTGGATGTAAATTTCCCTAGGTAATCCTTAGTGTTTAGGATATGTACCTTACACCCAAATACCCTAAAGTACTTGATGTTAGGTATTTTATCATGATAAATCTTGTATGAGGTCTTAAGGTGCCTCTTTACCATAAGGATCCTATTTTGGACATAGCATGTTGTACTTATGGCTTCCGCCCAAAACCTATCGGGTAGGTTATACTCGTTTAACATTGTCTTAGCGGCTTCTTGTAGGGTTCTATTTTTACATTCTACTAGGCCATTTTATTGTGGGGTTCTAGGGCAAGAGAACTCATGGTGGTATCCATTTAGGTTACAGAATTCTGTAAACCTGTGGTTCTCGAATTCACCACCATTATCAGTCATAAGTCTTGTGATTTTAAGGTTTTGTTGATTTTCTATTAGTTTAAATAAGTTGATTAATTGATCTAGGGTATCACTTTTGTGTTTGATGAACCTAACCCAAGTAAATCTAGAATAGTCATCAATTATGACTAAGTAGAATTTACTCCCATTAAGTGACTTAGCTCCGTGTGAATCAAATAGATCCATGTGTAGGAGCACAAGAACACTTTTGGTTCGTTCTTGATTAGTTAGTTGATGTTGTGTTCTAGATTGTTTACCTTGTTGACAAGCATTACATATTTTATTATTCAAGTTATTGAGGTTAGGCAAACCTATGATTAAGTCACTCTGACTCATCTTGTGGATGCGTCTTGGGTGTGAGTGACCGAGTCATCGGTGCCACTGTTGGGATGTATACTGAAAAGTCTATCATTTATATGAACATCTTCATTTTTGAAATAAGAATCACATGATCATTGTTTGCATATTTATGGTGATGCATATTGTCTAATACATTACATTGTAGATAACATGGTTTATGGTGTCACACGGGAGAACATGTTATTGGATCCTTGTAAATTATAAGTATAGGATCACAACCGAGATGGCTTTGGACAAACCATTGGCATGGTTGTAGTGTGATTCGATGTTGGTTTGTCTTGACCATAGAATCACACTAGTACACTTTGTGTGTATTGAGCAGGACTGACTTAGAGGTGATTCGATTTATTGTTGACTACATAATCGAATCAGACCTCAGATATTATATTGTACATGCTCTTAATCCCGATATAATAACGGACACATATTGAAGGGTTTTGCCTGGAAGCTTTGATACCAATTGAAGGGATTTCCCTTGTCGAGTCCGTGAGGGGAAACTTCGCTTCGCCTTCGCCTCGATTGCTTGACCATAGTGATCCCTTCGATGTCCCGGATTAAAAATTTAATCCTAGACAAAAGGGATTCCCAAAGCAACCAAGTCATCGTCGTGCTATTCGTTTAGAGAGGTCACTTGAACAAACTAGTTGTTCAAGCGACCATCCTCTATTCTACGAGTAGCCGCGGAATAGATGATGTCCGGATCGCCGGTTTTTGTGTTTATACTCGGGATCCAAGTATTATTTAGCCTATTTACAGAAATATAACATGCTTATATTTTGAAAAACAAACACAAGCAATGAATAAAAGAGATAGAAGAATAGTTATACCTCTTGGTCTTCTAATGTATGACCCTCCTCCTTTTGGACGTCGTGTGGGCGACGATCCACCAAAAGTCGAAGCTCCTAGATCGCAAAACTTCCTTCCTTGCTTTTACCAAGCAAGAGGAAGAAGAGAAACAATGTTTTTCTCCTTCAAAAACTCAACCAACAAAGAACTATAGAAGTTCTTGCCGCCGGCCAACTAGAAGGAGAAGAAGATGATGGAAAACTACCAAGACACCAAGGGAAACCCTATATCTTGTTTCCACCACCTAAGGAGAAGAGAGGAGAGTGTTTTGGGCGCCGGCCAAGGGCTGGGAAGGGCTGGAATAGCTGCTGGACGTTGGCCACAAGGCAAGGAAGAAGAAGGAAAACTTGCCTTATTTGGTGCCACCCTTGCTTCCAAACCCTAACCCTAATTCCAATCCTATCTCAACTAGGATTGCCCTATTCTTGCCGCCCAAACCTTGCTCCCTCTCTATGATGTTCTTCATGCCAACCCCATGCCACCTTTTATAGAGTTTGGGGATAAGCCATGAATTAATATCCTCCATTGGTTCTAGGGATTTAATCTCAACCGTCGGATCTAGAGATTTAATCTCAACCGTCGGATCTTAGAGATTTAATCTCTACCAATGGATCTTAGTGTTTTGTTTTTATCCATTGGATCTAAGCATCTTGAGGTGTTAATGGGCTACATTAGGGACCATGAGGAGGAGTTGGGTCTTGGCCACCCATGGATCAAGCCCACATAAAGTCTGATCTACTAATGATGATCCAATCCACTAAAGGTCCATTATTGATCTACCTCACCAACCCCAATATGACAATATGGGCTCCATATATTATTTGTACATTTTCTCCCCGTGTTTATGATCTCGAATGTCCGTCGATTAATTAATTTACTAACCATTAATTAATCAACATCTAACTCCTTGAGTAGTACCACTCAACCTTTTCATCATGCCGGACCAAGTCCACCTGTAGGGTTTACATGATGAACCTTATGAGCTCCTCAAGGGGACATCATCATCCTAATATATAGGTCACGGTTTCCTCCTATAATCAACGGCACACCATATAAATAATATCATCTCCCAACTTACCGAGTCTATCGATTTAATCTATAAATCTCGCCCATTGGTAAATCAAAGAGATGAGTACCAAGTATATGTGCCCGTTATTATATCAGGATTAAGAGCATGTACTAAATAATATCTGAGGTCCGATTCAATTATGTAGTCAGCAATAAATCGAATCACCTCTGTGTCGGTCCTGCTCAATACACACAAAGTGCACTAGTGTGATTCTATGGTCAAGACAAACCAATACCAAATCACACTACAACCATTCCGATGGTTTGTCCAAAGTCATCTCGGTTGTGAGCCTTTACTTATACTTTACAAGGAGCCGATAACAAGATCTCCCGTGTGACACCACACACCATGTTATCTATAATGTAACGTATTAGACAATATTGCATAACCATAAAAATATGCAAACAATGATCATGTGATTCTTATTTCAAAATAAAGATGTTCATACAAAAGATAGACTTTTCAGTATACATCCCTACAATCTCCCACTTATACTAAAAGACTATGATGTCCGCATACTGCCATACATCTGATTCTCCTTCCCTCCACATGCCTATCAAAGCTCTCGCTAGAAGGGCCTTAGTGAAAGGGTCTACCAGGTCATCCTCTGATGCAATTTAGGAGACAACAACTTCTACCTCCTTTACGATTTCTCGTATCAGGTGGTACTTGCACTCTATGTGTTTACTAGCCTTATGAGCTCGTGGTTCCTTCGAGTTTGCAACTGCACCATTATTATCACAATAAATTTTGATAGTTCTGGGCAAACCAGGAATCACATCCAAGTGTTGGAATGTATACTGAAAGCCTAGCTCTTTTTGTATGAACATTTTATTTTGAAATAAGAATCACATGATCATTATTTGCATTTTATATATTCATTATATATGTGTGCATATTGTCTAATATTTTACATTGTAGATAACATGGTGCTTGGTGTGGCAGAGAAGATCATGTTATCAGTACCTTGTAAAATATAAGTAAAGGCTCACAACCAAGATGGTTTTGGACAAACCATTGGCATGGTTGTAGTGTAGCTTGGTATTGTTTTATCTTGAACATAGAGTTACACTAGTACACTTAGGTGTATTGAGTAGGACCGACATAGAGGTGATTCAATTTAGTACTGACTACATAATTGAATCGGACCTCGGATATTATGTTGTACATGCTCTTAATCCCGATATAATAACGGGCACATGTACTTAGTATTTATTTCTTTGATTTACCAGTGGGTGAGATTTAGATGGATTAAATCAATATGCCCGGTAAGTTGGGAAATAATATTATTTACATGGTGTGCCGTTGATTATAGGAGGAAACCGTGTCCTATATATTAGGTTGATGATGTCCCCTTGAGGAGCTCATAAGGTTCATCATGTAAACCCAGCTGGTTGACTTAGTCAACATGATGATAAGGTTGAGTGGTACTACTCGAGGAATTAGATGTTAATTAATTGATGGTCAGTAAATCAATTAATTGATGGACATTCGATATCTTAAACACGGGGAGATTAATGTACAAATAATATATGGAGCCCATATTGATTTATGGGGGTTGGTGAGGTAGTACAATGATGATCCTCTAGTGGAATGGAACATCATTGATGGATCAAGTTTGTGTGGTTCCGATCCATCGGGTGGCCAAGACCCAACTCCTCCTTATGGTCCCTATAATAGCCTAATATAATCCTTGTGAAGTCTAGATCCAAGAATGTAAAACAAAACCTAGAACCAACGGTTGGGATTAAATCCCTAGATCCGGTGGTTGGATAAAACCCTAGATTCGACGGTTGGGATGAAACCTTAGATCCAACGGTTGGGATGAAATCCTAGATCCGATGGTTGGGATTAAACCCTAGATTCGACGGTTGGGATAAAACCCTAGATCCGACGGTGGAGATTAAATCCCTAGATCTGACGGTGGAGATTAAAGGAGGCTTAAGCCCTATTCTATAAATTGATGGCTAGGGTTGAGCGGCAAGATTAATCAAGAATTGGTTTGGGAATTACGGTTTGGCTCTTGGAGAGGTGGGCGGCTAGGGTTTAGAGCAAAGGTGGGCGGCAACTTCTTCTTCCTTCTAGTTGTTGCCGGCGCCCAACTTGCACCATCAATACTTGGCCGGCGCCCAACCTTAAGGTCTTTCCCATCTTCTTTGGCCGGCGGTTCTCCTCCCATTGGTGGCCGGTTCTCTTCCTCCTCCCTATTCTCCAAAGTGGCCAGCGGCAACTCTTCTTGAAGTTGGCCGGCGCATCATCCATTGCTCCTTGGTCGGCGGTTGCACCAAATTCCCTAATTTGGTGGCCGGTTCTAGATAGGAAAGGTATTTGCGAGTTCTTCTCTTTGTTCGCAGCGGACAAGGTAGAGAAGAAAGCGATCTAGGAGGCTTCTACTCGTGGAGGAACTTCGTCCACACGTCGTCCACGAGAAGGATAGGACATACAGTAGAAGATCGTGAGGTATAAAGTTATTTTAACTTTATGTACAGATCTGAGCATGTTCTTATTTGTTTTGATTATGCATGTGTGTGTATGAATATATATTGTATAATCATGGACCCCGAAGACAAACACAAAAACCGGCGATCCATCCGTCGTCTCTTCCGCGGCTAACCAACTAGAAGAGTTGTGTTGCTTGAACAACTAGTTTGTTCAAGCGACCACTCAAGTTGTTAGCACGACGACGAAATGGTGTTGTTAAGGAAGCTCATCCCATCTAGATTAATCCTTTCATTAGTGAAAATTTTAATCCGGGGACATGGGAGCCAATGAGCCTCCGAAGCATCCACCCAACAATTGGTATCAGAGCCATCGGATTCCGGTTTTGTGTGTTTAGGATTCAGTTAATTTTTTATGCATTTTTCATATATTATATGTGCCGGATAATAGTAGGATATGCATAGTTTAACTCTTGTGTTGCAGGCATAAGATCTGACTATTATGGCCATGTGTGTGTATGTGAATGGATGTGTGTAAAAATTTATTATTTGAATCCTCGGGGTTGACGAGGCTAGATTAGTATTTAATTTTTGTAATTAAATACGACATTGTTTAGCCGATCATTTTAGTTTACTTTCGATCTAGACTATTTGTACACTCCTTCGTGGAGTATAGGATCGATGGATGTAAATAAAATGATTTATCTCGGCTCGGATATCTTTGGTGACTTGCGCACGGGAAAAGGTGGAGCGGACGAGGTGGCAACACGACGGGATGCATATTGGAGGACAATGCCATAATAGTTGGAAAAAATTCTGTTTTTCCATATTTATTGCTTATTTGTTTTATATGCATGTTGTGTATGTTTAAAATTCCTCGATTGCAATTTACTAAGTGGGAGAGGGATATTTTAATTAATTCCCGCGGCCTCCATTACAATTTGACGTGTGATGCAAACAAACTTGTGTGTTGGCTCTGAGTGCCTTCCTCCCTGCGGACAGGTTTATTTGCAGATCACTAGGTCAAATAATGGTTATAGGAAATTATCTAGGAGCATGTGTACTTCCACAGCGGTAAGACACATAATCCGAAATAATTTCCTCAGTATCGTGTAAAGGTGCACACTTAGATACAAATAAAGGTATCCTCCCCATCGGAGTCACTGCTTTTATTTGTAGGGCCAAAGAGGAACCAACTATTAATTTTATTTGTCAAAAAGTAAGTTTGACAAGATAATAAAATTAATGGGTAAAACCTCCTCTTACAAATGTAGAATTCGTATACGTCCACACTGCGTGGCATGCGACATTCTCGGTGATTTGAGGTGTTGGTTGATTTCGGGATTTTATTGTTTTGAGGAATCAATAATATTTGAAATCTAATATTTTGATCATTGTGACTTTTAGGATTTTCAAATGGATTTCAACCCACTTGCTGTGATTTTAAAAGAAAACAAACTTACTGGTCCAAACTACATTGATTGGAAAAGAAACCTGGATATTGTCTTAACTGCAGAGGAGTACAAATTTGTACTCTTCGAGGTCTGTCCTCCTAAGCCCACCGATGACTCTGATGAAAAGGAGAAAGAACGTTATAAGAAATGGGTTAAGGCAGATGAGATGGCGCGGTGTTACATTTAGCCACTGCTTATGACTTGATGTTCAATCTCAAGGAACTTTTCGGACATCAGAGTAGGGCGGCTAGGCAGGAGGCTATGAGAAACTTGATGACGACCTCCATGATCGAGGGAACACCCGTTAGGGATCATGTTCTCAAGATGATGGCTCATCTTAATGAGATGGAAGTCCTCGGAGCTGAGATCGATGGGGAAACCCAGGTCGATATCATTCTCCAGTCTCTGCCTAGAAGTTTTGAGCAGTTCCGCCTCAACTACAACATGAACAAGAGGTTGTATTCGTTGGCGGAGCTTCTGACAGAACTCCAGGCGGCAGAGGGACTTTTTCGTCAGAGTGCTCAAGCCATGGTCGCTCAGAAGGTTTCTTCCTCTAAACCGAAAGGTAAGAAGAAGAAGAAGCAAGGTGGAGCGAAGAAAGTGGTAGTGGGACCGCAGGCAGGAGTGAAGAAGCCGAAAGGCGAGTGCTTCACTTGCAAGCAGACTGGACATTGGAAGGCGGACTGTCCTCGCCGAAAGAACAAAGGTATATCTTCTTGTTTAGTTGATGAAACATGTTTAGCGGTGTTATCTACCAGTGCCTGGTGTGTAGATACAGGAGCCACTGATCATGTCTGCAATACTTTGCAGGGGTTCCAGGAAACCCGACGACTAGCTGAGGGAGAGATTACCGTCTTCATGGGCAATGCTTTAAAGGTGGCGGCTATTGCAGTGGGAGACGTTTATTTATCTTTTGATAGGAATAAAGTTTTGGTTTTGAGAAATTGTCTTTATGTACCTACTTTTAGAAAGAATTTAATTTCAGTTTCTAAATTGTTTATGGATGGGTATTCTGTTTCTTTTAATGACAAGGTGGTTATAAAAAGGAATAGGGAGATTATCTATTCTGGTACATTGGTTGGCAATTTATATACTCTTGAACCAAAAACTCCCACGATGCAAATAGAAGTAAATAACTCATCTTCTAAATCTAATAAGAGAAAAGAACCTTCGCAAATGAACCAAACATATCTTTGGCATCTAAGGCTTGGTCATATTAACTTAAGTAGAATTCAAAGGTTGATAGCTGATGGACCTTTGGGTTCATTAGTGGTGGAGGATCTCCCAACCTGCGAATCTTGCTTGGAAGGTAAAATGACCAAGAGGCCTTTCAAGGCCAAGGGGTATAGAGCCAAAGATGTGTTGGAAATGGTTCATTCTGATTTCTGTGGTCCTATGTCTATCCAGGCAAGAGGTGGCTTTGAATACTTCATCTCATTTATAGACGATTATTCAAGGTATGGATACATTTACTTGATGCGCCGCAAGTCTGAATGCTTTGACAAGTTCAAAGAATTCAAGGCTGATGTGGAGAACCGTCAAGGTAAAAGTATCAAGACATTACGATCTGATCGTGGTGGCGAGTACCTCTTGGGAGAGTTTAGGAGTTACTTATCAGAGGATGGGATTCAATCCCAATTGTCTACACCTGGCACACCACAGCAGAATGGTGTAGAGGAGCGAAGGAATAGGACTCTTATGGAGATGGTCAGATCGATGATGAGTTATTCTGAGTTACTTGTTTCATTCTGGGGGTATGCACTGGATACGGCAATGTACACTCTGAACATGGTTCCATCTAAATCAGTACCTTCTACCCTTGTAGAATTGTGGACTGGGCGAAAACCTAGTCTGAAACATATTCGGATATGGGGGAGTCCAGCACATGTGCTGAAGGCTGATGGTGGTAAGTTGGAACCTCGTACAGAAGTATCCATGTTTATTGGCTACCCTATGGGAACGAAAGGTGGTTTGTTTTATAATCCTAGAGATCAGAGGGTGATCGTTAGCACGAACGCCAGATTTCTAGAGGAGGATTATGTAATGAACCACAAGCCCAAGAGTAGGATTGTTCTTGAGGAGTTGACAGGGGAAGTCCCGACTTCAATACCACCGGTACAAGAGGAGACACCACAAGTCACTGCACCGCGTGTCACAGAGAATACACAGGAGGCACCTCGTCGTAGTGGGAGGGTTGTTAGACAACCTGACAGATTCATGTTTTTGGGAGAGTCTTCGGACTTAGTCCCTGGTGAACATGAACCTGATCCCTGGACATATGATGAGGCAATCCAGGATAGAGATGCAGTATCTTGGCAAAGTGCGATGATTTTAGAGATAGAATCTATGGATTCTAATCAGGTCTGGGAGCTAGTAGAACCACCCGATGGTGTAAAAACCATTAGATGCAAGTGGATCTACAAGAGAAAGAGAGGAGTAGACGGGAAGGTCGAGACCTTCAAAGCTAGGCTTGTTGCGAAAGGGTATACTCAGAAAGAGGGCATCGATTATGAGGAGACCTTTTCGCCGGTAGCTATGCTTAAGTCTATCCGGATCCTCTTATCTATAGCTGCTCATATGGATTATGAGATTTGGCAGATGGATGTCAAGACAGCTTTCCTTAACGGAAGTCTTGAGGAAAACATCTATATGCGGCAACCAGAGGGATTCATTGCTAAAGGCAAAGAGCATCTTGTATGTAAGCTTAATCGGTCCATTTATGGATTGAAGCAAGCTTCTAGATCTTAGAACATCCTCTTTGATGAGGTAATCCAGTCATATGGATTTATTCAAAGTCCGGATGAGCCTTGTGTATACAAGAGATGTGACGGAAACGTAGTGGTGTTTCTTGTACTATACGTAGATGACATTTTGTTAGTTTGCAACAATATCAAAGTGTTATCAGACGTAAGGGTATGGTTGTCCAAACAGTTTGATATGAAGGACTTGGGAGAAGTAGGACACATCCTTGGGATCAAAGTTATAAGAGATCGCAAGAAAAGGATGTTGTGCTTATCCCAAGCTTCATACATTGACACTATCCTTGCTCGTTTTAGCATGCAGAACTCCAAGAAAGGTTTTCTACCTTTTAGGCATGGAGTTCCTTTATCTAAAGAGATGTGTCCCAAAACATCAAAGGAGATAGAGGACATGAAGGTGGTTCCTTATGCTTCGACAGTAGGAAGCCTTATGTATGCTATGCTATGTACGAGACCGGATATCTGCTTTGTCGTGGGCATGGTTAGCAGATATCAGAGTAATCCTAGACAGGGACATTGGATTGCGGTAAAGCATATATTGAAGTACCTGAGAAGGACTAGGAATTATATGCTGGTTTACCGGGCAGATCAATTAGTCCCTGTGGGTTACACGGATTCGGATTTCCAATCAGATAGGGACAAGAGTAAGTCTATCTCGGGGATTGTGTTTACTTTTGGAGGTGGAGCCATAGTATGGAGGAGTGTCAAGCAGAAATGCATGGCGGACTCTACCATGGACGCTGAGTATGTGGCAGCCTCTGAGGCAGCCAAGGAAGTTGTATGGCTCAGGAACTTCTTCATGGACTTGGATGTGATTCCTGGTTTGCCCAAAACTATCACAATTTATTGTGATAACATTGGTGCAGTTGCAAACTCGAAGGAACCACGAGCCCATAAGGCGAGTAAAGACATAGAGCGCAAGTACCACCTCATACGAGAGATCGTAAAGCGAGGAGAAGTTGTTGTCGCCAAGATTGCATCAGAGGATAACCTGGCGGATCCATTCACTAAGGCCCTTCCAGCGAAAGCGTTTGATAGGCATGTGGAGGACATGGGGATCAGATGTATGGCAGAGTGATGACAGCATAGTCTTTTAGTATAAGTGGGAAATTGTTGGAATGTATACTGAAAGCCTATCTCTTTTTGTATGAACATTTTATTTTGAAATAAGAATCACATGATCATTATTTGCATTTTATATATTCATTATATATGTGTGCATATTGTCTAATATTTTACATTGTAGATAACATGTTGCTTGGTGTGGCAAAGAAGATCATGTTATCAGTACCTTGTAAAATATAAGTAAAGGATCACAACCAAGATGGTTTTGGACAAACCATTGGCATGGTTGTAGTGTAGCTTGGTATTGTTTTATCTTGAACATAGAGTTACACTAGTACACTTAGGTGTATTGAGTAGGACCGACATAGAGGTGATTTAATTTAGTACTGACTACATAATTGAATCGGACCTCGGATATTATGTTGTACATGCTCTTAATCCCGATATAATAACGGGCACATGTACTTAGTATTTATTTCTTTGATTTACCAGTGGGTGAGATTTAGATGGATTAAATCAATATGCCCGGTAAGTTGGGAAATAATATTATTTACATGGTGTGCCGTTGATTATAGGAGGAAACCGTGTCCTATATATTATGTTGATGATGTCCCCTTGAGGAGCTCATAAGGTTCATCATGTAAACCTAGCTGGTTGACTTAGTCAAGATGATGATAAGGTTGAGTGGTACTACTCGAGGAATTAGATGTTAATTAATTGATGGTCAGTAAATCAATTAATTGACGGACATTCGATATCTTAAACACGGGGAGATTAATGTACAAATAATATATGGAGCCCATATTGATTTATGGGGGTTGGTGAGGTAGTTCAATGATGATCCTCTAGTGGAATGGAACATCATTGATGGATCAAGTTTGTGTGGTTCCGATCCATCGGGTGGCCAAGACCCAACTCCTCCTTATGGTCCCTATCGTAGCCTAATATAATCCTTGTGAAGTCTAGATCCAAGAATGTAAAACAAAACCTAGAACCAATGTTGGGATTAAATCCCTAGATCCGGTGGTTGGATAAAACCCTAGATCCGACGGTTGGGATGAAACCTTAGATCCGACGGTTGGGATGAAATCCTAGATCCGATGGTTTGGATTAAACCCTAGATCCGACGGTTGGGATAAAACCCTAGATCCGATGGTGGAGATTAAATCCCTAGATCCGACGGTGGAGATTAAAGGAGGCTTAAGCCCTATTCTATAAATAGATGGCTAGGGTTGGGCGACAAGATTAATCAAGAATTGGTTTTGGAATTAGGGTTTGGCTCTTGGAGAGGTGGGCGGCAACTTCTTCTTCCTTCTAGTTGTTGCCGGCGCCCAACTTGCACCATCAATACTTGGACGGCGCCCAACCTTAAGGTCTTTCCCTTCTTCCTTGGCCGACGGTTCTCCTCCCATTGGTGGCCAGTTCTCTTCCTCCTCCCTATTCTCCAAAGTGGCCGGCGGCAACTCTTCTTGAAGTTGGCCGGCGCATCATCCTTTGCTCCTTGGCCGGCGGTTGCACCAAATTCCCTAATTTGGTGGCCGGTTCTAGATAGAAAAGGTATTTGCGAGTTCTTCTCTTTGTTCGCAGCGGACAAGGTAGAGAAGAAAGCGATCTAGAAGGCTTCTACTCGTGGAGGAACTTCGTCCACACGTCGTCCACGAGAAGGATAGGACATACGGTAGAAGATCGTGAGGTATAAAGTTATTTTAACTTTATGTACAGATCTGAGCATGTTCTTATTTGTTTTGATTATGCATGTGTGTGTATGAATATATATTGTATAATCATGGACCCCGAAGACAAACACAAAAACCGGCAATCCATCCGTCGTCTCTTCCGCGGCTAACCAACTAGAAGAGTTGTGTTGCTTGAACAACTAGTTTGTTCAAGCGACCACTCAAGTTGTTAGCACGACGACGAAATGGTGTTGTTAAGGAAGCTCATCCCATCCAGATTAATCCTTTCATTAGTGAAAATTTTAATCCGGAGACATAGGAGCCAATGAGCCTCCGAAGCATCCACCCAACACCAAGTCCATCAGGAAGTTCCTGAGCCACTCAGCTTCCTTGGCTGCCACATACTCAGCTTCCATGGTGGAGTCCACCACGCATTTCTGTTGGACACTCCTCCATACAATGGTTTCACCTCCCAAAGTAAACACAAAACCTGAGGTAGACTTACTGTTATCCCTATCTGATTGGAAGTCGCAATCCATGCAACCCACAGGGAGTAATTAGTCTGCCCGGTAAACAAGCATATAATCCCTAGTCCTTCTCAGGCACTACAATATATGCTTTACCGTAGTCCAATGTCCCTATCCTGGATTACTCTGATATCTGCTGACCATGCCCACAGCAAAGCAGATATCGGGTCTCGTACATAGCATCGCATACATGAGGCTTCCTACTGCCGAAGCATAAGGAACCACCTTCATCTCCTCTATCTCCTTAGATGATCTAGGCCACATCTCCTTAGATAAAGGAACTCCATGCCTGAAAGGTAGAAAACCCTTCTTGGAGTTCTGCATGCTAAAACGCTCCATAATCGTGTCTATGTATGAAGCTTGGGATAACCACAACATCCTTTTCCTGCGATCCCTTATAACCTTGATCCAAGGATGTGTCCCACCTCTCCTAAGTCCTTCATATCAAACTGTTTGGACAACCATACCCTTACGTCCGATAACACCTTGATATTGTTGCCAATCAACAAAATGTCATCTACGTATAGTACAAGAAATACCACTACGTTTCCGTCACATCTCTTGTATACACAAGACTCATCCGGACTTTGAATAAATCCATAAGACTGGATCACTTCATCAAACCGGATGTTCCAAGATCTCGAAGCTTGCTTCAATCCATAAATGGACCGATTAAGCTTACATACAAGATGCTCTTTGCCCTTAGCAATGAATCCCTCTAGTTGCTTCATGTAGATGTTTTCCTCAAGACTTCCATTAAGGAAAGCTGTCTTGACATCCATCTGCCACACCTCATAATCCATATGAGCTGCTATGCATAAGAGAATCTGGAAAGATTTAAGCATGGCTACCGGCGAAAAGGTCTCCTGATAATCGATACCCTCTTTCTGAGTATACCCCTTCGCAACAAGCCTCGCTTTGAAGGTCTCAACCTTCCCATCTATTCCTCTTTTTCTCTTGTAGATCCACTTGCATCCAATGGTTTTTACACCATCGGGTGGTTCTACTAGCTCCCAGACCTGATTTGAATCCATAGATTCAATCTCAGCATTCATTGCACTCTGCCAAGATACTGCATCTTTATCTTGGATTGCCTCATCATATGTCCAGGGATCAGGTTCATGTTCGCCAGGGACCAAATCAAAAGATTCTCCCAAGAACATGAATCTATCAGGCTGTCTCACAACCCTCCCACTACGACGAGGTATCACCTGTGTATCCTCTGTGACACGCGGTGCAGTGACATGTGGTATATCCTCTTGTATCGGTGGTACTAAAGAAGTGACTTCCCCTTTTAACTCCTCCAGAACAATTTTACTCTTGGGCTTGTGGCTCATCACATAGTCTTCCTCTAGAAATCTGGCATTCGTGCGAATGATCACCCTCTGATCTCTAGGACTATAAAACAATCCACCCTTCGTTCCTCTGGGATAGCCAACGAACAATCGTATACATGCGAGGTTCCAACTTACCGACATCGCCTTGGCACATGTCTTTGGACTCCCCCATATCCGAATATGTCTTAGACTAGGCTTTCGCCCAGTCCAAAACTCTGTGGGAGTAGAAGGCACTGATTTAGATGGAACCAAGTTCAGAATGTATACCGCTGTATCTAGAGCATATCCCCAGAATGAATCTGGCAAGTCAAAATAACTCATCATCGATCTAACCATCTCCATAAGAGTCCTATTCCTTCACTCTGCTACACCATTCTGCTGGGGTGTGCCAGGTGCAGTCAATTGGGATTGAATCCCAGCCTCTGATAAGTAGTTCCTAAACTCTCCCAAGAGGTACTCACCACCACGATCAGATCGTAGTGTTTTGATACTTTTACCTTGATGTTTCTCTACATCAGCCTTGAATTCTTTGAACTTGTCAAAGCATTCAGACTTGCGGCGCATCAGGTAAATGTATCCATATCTTGAGTAATCGTCTATAAAAGAGACGAAATACTCAAAACCACCTCTAGCCTGGATAGACATAGGACCACACAAATCAGAATGAACCATTTCTAACACATCTTTGGCTCTATACCCCTTGGCCTTAAAAGGCCTCTTGGTCATCTTACCCTCCAAGCAAGATTCACAGGTTGGGAGATCCTCCACCACTAATGAACCCAAAGGTCCATCAGCTATCAACCTTTGAATTCTGCTTAGGTTAATGTGACCAAGCCTAAGAAGCCAAAGATATGTTTGGTTCATCTTCGAAGGTTCTTTTCTCCTTTTGGAATTAGAAGATGAGTTATTAACTTCAATTTGCATCGTGGGAGGTTTTGTATACAAATTTCCTTTCAATGTACCTGAACAGATATTCTCCCTATTCCTTTTTATAATAACTCTATCATTAAAAGAAATAGAATATCCATCCATAATAATTTAGAAACTGAAACTAAATTCTTTCTAAATAAAGATACATAAAGGGAATTTTCCAGAACCTAAGTTTTATTTTTCTCAAGAGATAAATAAAACTTCTCCCACTGTAATAGCCGCCACCTTCATGGTATTGCCCAAAATGGTAATCTCCCCTTTAGCTAGTCATTGGGTTTCCTGAAACCCCTGCAAAGTGTTGCAGACATGATTAGTGGCTCTCATATCTACACACAGTCTTGGTAGATAACACCGCTAATCATGTTTCAACGACTAGTCAAAGGATATACCTTTGTTACATTTTGGGTGGGACAGTCCTTCTTCTAATGTCCATCCTGCTTAAAGTACTTGCCTTTCGGCTTCTTCACTCCTCCCTGAGATCCTCCCACCACCTTTGCTCCACCTTGTTTCTTCTTCTTCTTGACTTTCGGCTTAGAAGTAGAAACCTTTTTGAGCAACCAATGCTTGAGGACACTCTTCGATGAGTGCATACTTGTACTCCTTAGCAGATAAGACAATATCTAGATTCTTTTCCAATCAACATTATTTGGGTACAGTAAGTTTGTTTTCCTTTAGTATCATAGTAAGTGGACTGAAAGTCATTTTTGAAAATCCTAAGAATCACATAGATCATTACTATAGATTTCAAAAAATTATTGATTCCTCAAACAATAAAATTTCAAAATCAACCAACACCTCTAAACACCGGGAATATCGCATGCCACGATCGTGTGGACGTATACGAATTCTTCATTTGTAAGAGGAGGTTTTACCCATTAGTTTTACTATCTTGTCAACCTAACTTTTTGACAAGTAAAATTAATAGTTGGTTTCTCTTCGGCCCTACAAATAAGCGGTGACTCGATGGGAGGATACTTATATTTGCATCTAAGTGTTCACCATTACACGATACTAAGGGAATTATCTCGGATTATGTGCCTTACCGATGTGGAAGTACACACGCTCCTAAATAATTTCCTATAACCATTATTTGACCTAGTGATTCGCAAACAAACTCATCCGATGGGGAGGAAGGCACTCAGAGCCGACGCACAAGTTTGCTTGCATCACATGTCAAATCGTAATGGAGGCCGTGGGAATTTATAAAAATATCCCTCTCCCACTTAGTAATTTGAAATTGAGGAATTTTCCTAGCCTACGACATGCATATCAAACAAAAACAATAAATATGAAAAATAAGTTATTTTTCAACTATTATGCCTTTTGTCTTCAATATGACTCCCGTCGCATCGCCATCTCATCCGCTCCTCCTATGCCCTTTACGAGCCATTCGGAGATCCGAGTTGAGACTAAAACCTATTTTAATTTACATGCATCGATCCAATATTCCACTAGGGACTGTACATGAAATCTAGATCGAAAGTAAACTAAAATAAAGAGTGGCTAAACAATGCCGTATTTAATTTACAAAAACTAAATACTAGCCTTGTGAACCCCGAGGATCTTCGTTCCGGTACGTATTGCTGCTATCGAAACATATCCTAGGTGTTAGGATAGCCTATAATTCGAGGACCTTAGCACTCCTGGTGCGAGGAATGGAGCCTAATTATCGAATCCTAAACACCTGAAACCGAAAACCTTGGCTCGATACCACTTGAAGGGTTTTGCGGAAGCTCGATACCAATTGAAGGATTTCCCTTATCGAGTCGTGAGAGAAACTTGCTTCCCCTTTGCCTCGGTTGCTTGACCATGGTGATCCCTTCGATGTCCCCGGATTAAAAATTTAATCCTAGACAAAAGGGATTCCCAAAGCAACCAAGTCATCGTCGTGCTATTAGTTTAGACAGGTCACTTGAACAAACTAGTTGTTCAAGCGACCATCCTCTATTCTACAAGTAGCCGCGGAATAGACGATGTCCGGATCGCCGGTTTTTGTGTTTATACTCGGGATCCAAGTATTATTTAGCCTATTTACAGAAATATAACATGCTTATATTTTGAAAAACAAACACAATCAATGAATAAAAGAGATAGAAGAATAGTTATACCTCTTGGTCTTCTAATGTATGACCCTCCTCCTTTTGGACGTCGTGTGGGCGACGATCCACCAAAAAATCAGCTCCTAGATCATAAAACTTCCTTCCTTGCTTTTCCCAAGCAAGAGGAAGAAGAAGAAACAATGTTTTTTTCCTTCAAAACTCAACCAACAAAGAACTATAGAAGTTCTTGCACGGCCAACTAGAAGGAGAAGAAGATGATGGAAAACTACCAAGACACCAAGGGAAACCCTATATCTTGTTTCCACCACCTAAGGAGAAGAGAGGGGAGTGTTTTGGGTGCCGGCCAAGGGCTGGGAAGGGCTGGAATAGCTGTTGGACGTTGGCCACAAAGCAAGGAAGAAGAAGGAAAACTTGCCTTATTTGGTGCCACCCTTGCTTCAAAACCCTAACCCTAATTCCAATCCTATCTCAACTAGGATTGCCCTATTCTTGCCGCCCAAACCTTGCTCCCTCTCTATGATGTTCTTCACGCCAACCCCATGCCACCTTTTATAGAGTTTGGGGATAAGCCATGAATTAATCTCCTCCATTGGTTCTAGGGATTTAATCTCAACCGTCGGATCTAGAGATTTAATCTCAACCGTCGGATCTTAGAGATTTAATCTCTACCAATGGATCTTAGTGTTTTGTTTCTATCCATTGGATCTAAGCATCTTGAGGTGTTAATGGGCTACATTAGGGACCATGAGGAGGAGTTGGGTCTTGGCCACCCATGGATCAAGCCCACATAAAGTCTGATCCACTAATGATGATCCAATCCACTCATTGATCTACCTCACCAACCCCCATATGACAATATGGGCTCCATATATTATTTGTACATTTTCTCCCCGTTTTTAAGATCTCGAATGTCCATCGATTAATTAATTTACTAACCATTAATTAATCAACATCTAACTCCTTGAGTAATACCACTCAACCTTTTCATCATGCCGAACCAAGTCCACCAGCAGGGTTTACATGATGAACCTTATGAGCTCCTCAAGGGGACATCATCATCCTAATATATAGGACACGGTTTCCTCCTATAATCAACGGCACACCATATAAATAATATCATCTCCCAACTTACCGAGTCTATCGATTTAATCTATAAATCTCGCCCATTGGTAAATCAAAGAGATGAGTACCAAGTATATGTGCCCGTTATTATATCAGGATTAAGAGCATGTACTAAATAATATCTGAGGTCCGATTCGATTATGTAGTCAGCAATAAATCGAATCACCTCTGTGTCGGTCCTGCTCAATACACACAAAGTGCACTAGTGTGATTCTATGGTCAAGACAAACCAATACCAAATCACACTACAACCATTCCGATGGTTTGTCCAAAGTCATCTCGATTGTGAGCCTTTACTTATACTTTAAAAGGAGCTGATAACAAGATCTCCCGTGTGACACCACACACCATGTTATCTACAATGTAACGTATTAGACAATATTGCATAACCATAAAAATATGCAAACAATGATCATGTGATTCTTATTTCAAAATAAAGATGTTCATACAAAAGATAGACTTTTCAGTATACATCCCTACACATATACATAGTATTCATTTCTTTGATTTACCAATGGGTGAGATTTATAGATTAAATCAATAGGCTCGGTAAGTTTGGAAATGATATTATTTATATGGTGTGCCTTTGATTATAGAAGGAAACCGTGTCCTATATATTAGGATAATGATGTCCCCTTTAGGAGCTCATAAGGTTCATCATGTAAACCCTGCAGGTGGACTTGGTCTGGCATGATGAAAAGGTTGAGTGGTACTACTCATGGAATTAGATGTTGATTAATTAATGGTCAGTAAATTAATTGATCGACGGACATTCGAGATCTTAAACACGGCGAGAAAATGTACATATAATATATGGAACTCATATTAACTTATGGGGGTTGGTGAGGTAGATCAATGATAATCCTTTAGTTGATTGGATTATCATTAATGGATTTAGTTGATTGGATTATCATTAATAGATCAGACTTTATGTGGGCTTGATCCGTTGGGTGGCCAAGATCCAACTCCTCCTCATGGTCCCTATGTAGCCTATTAAAACCTCATGAAGCCTAGATCCAATGGATGAAAACAAAACTCTAGAACCAATGGTAGAGATTGAATCTCTAGATCCGACGGTTGAGATTAATTCTCGAGATCCGACGGTTGAGATTAAATCCCTAGAACCAATGGTGGAGATTAAAACAAGGCTTATCCCTAACTCTATAAAAGGAGACAAAGGGGTGGGCGGCAATTACAATTGAAGAGGGATTAGGGTTGGGGTGGCAAGGAGCTTGAGGGCTAGGGTTTTGAAGTTTGCTTTGGGCGACCACAAATAAGGAATTTATTTCCTTCTTCTTCTTCTTCCATTAGGTGGTCGGCACCCATCTCTTTCTCCTCTCCCCTTGCCGGCATCCAAACCTCCTCCTTCCCTTCTCCTTGGGCGGTGGAAACAAGGCTTAGGGTCTTCCCTTGGAGCTCTTGGCCGGCATTGATCTTCTTCACCCAATACTTCTTGGCCGACGGCAAGCACCAACCTTGGAGCTTGGTGGTTGGTTGAAAGAAGGAGAGTTTTGTTTCTATTCTTCCTCTTGTTCGGAGTGAGCAAGGATGGAAGATTGGTGATCTAGGAGCTTCAACTTTTGGTAGATCGTCGCCCACACAACGTCCAAAAGGAGGGAGGACATACGATAGAAGATCGAGAGGTATAATACTTGTCTATTTTCTTATGTAACATGTTTATGATTGTTTTCAATTATATATGCATGATATATTCTGTTTTGTGGCTAATATTACTTGGACCCTGAACATAAACACAAAAGCCGACGATCCGTACATCGTCTATTTCGCGGCTATTCGTAGAATAGAGTTGGTTGCTTGAACAACAAGTTTGTTCAAGTGACTACTCTAATCGAATAGAACGACGATGAAACGATTGCTTGGTTAATCCCTCTTGTCAAGGATAAATTTTTTTTATCCGGGGACGTAGAAGGGATCGCCATGAATAAGCGACCGAGTTGAAGTGAGAAGCGAAGTTTCCTACCTTCAAGTGGTATCAGAGCCATGGTTTCCGGTTTTGTGTTTTAGGATTCGGTTACTTTTATGCACTTTTCATATATTATATGTGCCGGATAATAGTAGGATATGCGTAGGTTAACTCTTTGGTTGCATGCATAGAATCCAACTATTATGGCCATATGTGTGTATGTGATTGTATGTGTGTAATTGTATACTTTTGTTGAATCCTCGGGGTTGACGAGGCTAGTATTTATTTTTTTGTAAATTAGATACGTCATTGTTTAGCCACTCTTTTTATTTTAGTTTACTTTTGATCTAGATTTCATGTACACTCCCTCGTGGATTATAGGATCGAAGGATGTAAATTAAAATATTTAGTCTCGGCTCGGATCTCCGGATAGCTCGTACATGGCGTAGGAGGAGCGGACGAGATGGCGATACGACAGGAGACATATTGAAGACAAAAGTCATAATAGTTGGAAATTTTTTATTTTTCATATTTATTGCTTATTGTTTGATATGCATGTCGTAGGCTAGAAAATTCCTCAATTTCAAATTACTAAGTGGGAAAGGGATATTTTTTTAAATTCCCACGACCTCCATTACGATTTGACATATGATGCAAACAAACTTGCATGTCGGCTCTGAGTGCCTTCCTCCCCATCGGATGAGTTTGTTTGCAGATCACAAGGTCAAATATGGTTATAGGAAATTATTAAGGAGCGTGTGTACTTCCCCATCGGAAGACACATAACCCGAGATAATTACCATGGTACCGAGTAATGGTGAACACTTAGATACAAATATAAGTATCCTCCCCATTGGAGTCACTGCTTTTATTTGTAGGGCCAAAGAGGAACCAACTATTAATTTTACTTGTCAAAAAGTTAGGTTGACAAGATAGTAAAATTAATGGGTAAAACCTCCTCTTACAAATGTAGAATTCGTATACGTCCACACTATCTTGGCATACGATATTCTCGGTGTTTTGAGGTGTTGGTTGATTTTAAAATTTTATTGTTTGAGGAATCAATAATTTTTTGAAATCTAATGTTTTGATCTATGTGATTCTTAGGTTTTCTTTCAAAATAACATTCAACCCACTTGCTGTGATACTAAAAGAGAATAAACTTACTGGACCCAACTATGTTCATTGGAAGAGGAATCTTGACATTGTCTTGACTGCTGAGGAATACAAATATGTACTCCTCGAAGAGTGCCCTCCTAAGCCTGCGGATGATTCTGGGGAAAAGGAGAAGGAGAGTTATAAGAAGTGGATTAAGGTCGATGAGATGGCGCGGTGTTACATTTTGGCATCTATGTCAAATGTACTGCAACATCAGCATCAAGTCATGCTCACTGCTTATGACATGATTCTCAATCTCAAAGAACTTTTTGGACACCAGAATCGGGCTGCTAGGCAGGAAGCCATGAAGAACTTGATGACGACCACCATGATTGAGGGAACACCCGTGAGGGATCTTGTTCTCAAGATGATGGCTCATTTAAATGAGTTGGAGTTCCTTTGAGCTGAGATCGATGGGGAAACCCAGGTAGATATCATTCTCCAGTCTCTACCTAGGAGTTTTGAGCAGTTTCACCTGAACTACAACATGAACAAGAGGTTGTATTCGTTGGCGGAGCTTCTGACAGAACTCCAGGCGGCAGAGGGGCTATTTCGTCAGAGTGCTCAGGCGCATGCCATGGTTACCCAAAAGGTTTCTACTTCTAAGCTGAAAGACAAGAAGAAGAAGAAACAAGCTGGGGCAAAGGCGGTGGGAGGAACTAAGGGAAGAGTGAAGAAGCTGAAAGGCAAGTTCTTCACTTGTAAGCAGATTGGACACAGGAAGAAGGACTGCCCCAACCGCAAGCAGAACAAAGGTATATCTTTTGGTCTAGTCATTGAAACATGTTTAGCAGTGTTATCTACGGGCACCTGGTGTGTAGTTCCGGGAGCCACTGATCATGTCTGCAATACTTTGTAGGGGATCCAGGAAACCAGACGATAGGCTGAGTGAGGGATTACCGTATACTTGAGCGATGCTGTTAGTTATAGCCCTAGAACCAATCATGTGATGGTTGAATAGGGAACATTTTGTATCATATTCTATAAAGGCAAAGGATTGGTTATTATATTTACATCTTGCTTGTGCCAGCTAAATTAAATATAATAATGCCCTAGAAAAGTAGGTTCTTATCTACAGCACATCAATTGGCAGAATTGATTATGAGAGGCTGTAGAGAACACTTTCCTAAATGTTCCTAGTCAAGTATTAATATGCAAGGGCAATATTAATACATAAAGACTAACATGTAGGTCAATTGATGACTTGATCTCACAAGTCATGGATATATGATATCAAGTTGACACATGGGTATATATTAGAGAATATATACTGAACTTACCCGCCATGAGAAAATTTCATGGATCGTCATATGAGTGTCATAAATTTTCTCATGTGACTATTGGTATGAATAGTCCTCAAACCTAAAGTCACTACAGTTCCCTACATAAGGAGTTATGTACTTTGGTATCGTCAAACGTCACCCGTAACAGGGTGGACCATAAAGGCAATTACTGGGTATATAACAAATTATTCGGAGGGATGTGAGTGATGTAGATGGGATCTATCCCTCCAATATGACGGGAGTGATATCTGTGGGCCCCTTGATTGAGTTGTAACGCCCGTAAAATTTCTAGCAATTTTACGAGAATTTTGGCTTTATGATGATAGGCTTTATGTGGGGTTTTTTGGGTAAAATAAAAGAAAATAAGCCAAAAAGAAAAAAAAAAGATGCAAAGCCTAGGAATTGAACCCCAAACCTCTAGAGATAGCCAAGCCCTATAGATGCACCCACTAACCATATGCCCAATAGAATTATATCATTAGAGGAAGAGGGGAATTTATAGATAAGTGGAAGAAGGGTAAGTGAAGAGGCATGACAAAGAGAAGAGAAACTTCTCTTCCTCCCTTTATAAAGAAGAAGGAAGTTTCCTTTTTGCCATTTTCTTCCTCTCCTCTTCATCCTCACCGAAACCATCCCCCCCCCCCTTCTTCTTCCTTTGGCCGAGACCCCCCTTCAAGCTAGGAGAAAGCTAGGTGACTCCCATTAGGTCATCTCTCAAGCAAAGCGAAGGATCTAAGTTTCCCCTCACCTGTAGTGTATTAGTTTCGTAAGTTAAATTTCATGTAAGAACAATGAAGTTGTAGCCCTTGTAGGTTTCGGCCAATCAAGTTTTCTTGGGCTAAGATTCATGAAAATGTTTCTAGGGAACTTCTATAGGTTGTATGCTCACTATAGGACCCTTTAGGAGACAAAAATTCCAACTTGGTGCCCTATAGGTTTCGGCCACCAAGGCCTTTTAGGGTTAGGGTTTTTATGACAACTCCCTCTTATGAGGTTAGGCCATGATAATGCTTATGAATGAATTTTAGGGGACAAAACCTAAGCTTGAGCCCATTCCATGATTCGGCCAACTTATGAAAGTAGGGTTAGGGTTGCATGAAAATGTTCCTAATGACACTAGGTTAAGTAATAATGCTTGATGAATGGACTTTAGGGGACAAAACCTAAAGTTTGAACCTTACAAGATTCGGCCAACCTATGAAAGTAGGGTTAGGGTTGCATGAAAATATCTCTAATGATACTATGATTAGTTATAAGGCTTCATGAGTGAACTTTAGGGGACAAAACCCAAGCTCAAGCCCCTTACAAGATTCGGCCAACCCAAGGTTTTAGGGTTAGGGTTTCATGAAAACACCCCCCCACATGTAGTTGTGCTAAGGGTATGGTTTTTGTTTGTTTATATGTCATGAACTATGCTTGTGTGATGTATATGGTTATGATTCAATGCAATATGAAATAAGATTAGGTGATGAACATGTTTATGATATAGTATGCCATGAAACATACCTAGATGTGGATCATGTTTTGTGATTTAATATGCCATGATTATGCCTAGGAAATAGGCTTCATGTTATGATGTAATGTGCCATGAAATAGGCTTAGGTGATGAACATGTTTTTATGATTTAATATGCCTTGAATATGCTTAGGAAACATGCTACATGTTGATGATGTAATGTGCCATGAAATATGCTTAGGTGATGAACATGTTTTTGTGATTTAATATGCCATGAATATGTCAAGGAAATATGCTTCATGTTTATGATGTAATGTGCCACGAAATATGCTTGTATGATGAACATGTTTATACTTTAGGACCCCTTTAGGGTACTCTTATGTTATGAATGCATGTGTCCTCATGATAAGATGGAGATGCTTCCCTTTCAAGTAGGGACCAAGAGCTCTCCTTATGACAAGATGGAGATGCTTCCCTTTCAAGTAGGGATCAAGAGCTCTCCTTAAGATAAGATAAAATGGAGATGCTTCCCTTTCAAGTAGGGATCAAGAGCTCTCCTTATGATAAGATAAGGTTAAGATGCTTCCCTTTTTATGTTGGGGATCAAGAGCATTCTTTATATTATGACAAGAAAAGAAAGGAATTAAGTATTTTACTTTGCAAGAGGTTAAGTACCCGACCCGTCAGGTGGTCGTTAATCAAATCCATAGGGACATAAGAAGACGTAAGAGGTCTTGCCTTGGTAAGACGTAAGAGGTCTTGCTCTAGTAGGATGGTGGCTCGCTACTGACCTACTAGGGGCAGCGCATTATGTGGTACTTAACCTGGGGCCCCCCAAACAAGTTATGATGATTTTGAAGTATCTATAAGTATATGTTTTGAAAAGGAAAGACTTTTATGTTTATTGTGTATGCTCATGTTAAATACTCTGAATGCTTGCAAACCGTGTTCTTTATGCATGCTAGATGTTATGAAGTTATGATGATTTTGAAGTATCTATAAGTATATGTTTTGAAAAGGAAAGACTTTTATGTTTATTGTGTATGCTCATGTTAAATACTCTGAATGCTTGCAAACCGTGTTCTTTATGCATGCTAGATGTTATGAAGTTATGATGATTTTGAAGTATCTATAAGTATATGTTTTGAAAAGGAAAGACCTTTATGTTTATTGTATATGCTCATGTTAAATACTCTACAGATACTTATAAACCGTGTTCTTTATGCAGTCTAGATGTTATGAAGTTATGATGATTTTGAAGTATCTATAAGTATATGTTTTGAAAAGGAAAGACTTTTATGATTATTGTGTATGCTCATGTTAAATACTCTGAATGCTTGCAAACTATGTTCTTCATGCATGCTAGAGGTTATGAAGCTATGATGTTTAGAGTTAAGTTTAAGAACGTTGCGACTATGTACTTCATGCTAGTTTAGAATTTATGATGTGGTGAATGTTACGGGTAAGATTATGAATACTTGCGATTATGTTCTTTCTACAAGTTTAGGATTTATGTTATTACAAATGTTTATGTCCAAGTTAAACAAATGCTTATGATTATGTCTTTTATGCATGATTGGATTTCCCTGATGAATGGTCATGGTTAAGTTGAAGAATGTTTGTGCCTATGTACTTTATGTAGGTTTAAGATGTAGGATGTTACGGATGCTTAGGTTAGGAATGCTTATTGTTAAGTTTTAAAACGCTTATGAATATGTCTTTTCTGCATGCTTAGTTTTATGTAGTTATAACGCTTATGTTCAAATTATGCCCTGCTTAGATTAATTATGCTTAACTGGCTTATGAATAATTCTATGCCATGCTTAGTTTTTTTTTTATTACATGGATATGTTGTTGATTAGTGTTGCTATGAAATACTTAGGTCCTTTATGCTAGTTTGCTCATGTTCTAATTGCTTGATGAAGTTGTGGCTTTTGTGAGTAGGCAAGGATCTTACTAAGCTATATGCTTATAGTTCATGTTGTCAATATACTGCAGATAAAGGAAGTCTGCGCTAGAGGAAGTAGCAGGAGGGGCCAAGTGTGTGTGATAGTGGCATGGTGGAAGAAGACCCTATACTATCTGCTTGTATTTATATGCTCTAAGAACAACTTAAGATATTGCTTCCGCTTATAAGACTTGTGTTTAATGAGTATCCTCTACTTAAGAAGGTTGGAAATGTTAGAACTCATGAACGAATCTTTATGTATGCATGTTATGAAAGATATGTTAACATGCTGACGATGAATATGATATGTGATGCATGTGCAAAAGAAGGTTTAAGTTATGATGACCTGTTAAAGTACGTAGGTTGTGAGAGGATCCATATGTAGTATGTTTAAAAAAAAAAAAGGAGTAACAGTAGCGCCGCCCTGAGAGCAGATAAGGGCGGGCGTTACATGAGTAGAACTACTAAAACGCATGGCCATGCTCGAATGAGTCAATATGAGATATTGAGCTCATTTGTTTGAGTTAGTTTACTCAGGGATCAAGAAACACATAGATTGATCGAGGATGACACGATCTATGCCTCATTGGTCAATCTGATATCAAGGATAGAAGGACACGGTCATACATTATAGTAGTCACGGAAAGGTTAGTCGGATCTTGACTTATTTCGTAACTTGGGTAGCAATGATGTATTGCTAGATATCGCTCATTGCTTGTGTATCTAAAAGAGTTTAGATCCACTGCCAACGTTATGAGAGCCTATTGTTGGTGCAATCGGCCCAGCAGTACCTTGATGGTATTTTGTTGATAGACAAAACTCATGACATAGGATTGTCATGGGAAAGTCCAACATGGGTTGGCATGGAAAATCCAAGCATGGAGCTTGGTGTGGAAGTCCAAAGCATTGCGAAGTCGTGCGCTTGGTGCTTGGCATGGGAAATCCAAAGCATTGCGAAGCCGTGCGCTTGGTGCTTGGTGAGAAATGCATTGCGAAGCCGTGCGCTTGGTGCATATGGGAAGTCTTAAGGACTTGGTAAGTTCACTAGGCTCGGGGTCTTTGAGTCGGTGAAGGATGGCATTGCGAAGCCGTGCGCTTGGTGCATCCGAGGGACCACAGGACGGGGAGCGAATGGAGTGAGCCCAAAGGGAATCATACTTCTAGGGCATGAGACGCGAAGGATGGCGTTGCGAAGCCGTGCGCTTGGCGCATCCGAAGGACGTAGGCCGAGGGAAGAGAGCTTCGGTGGGGAACTCCATGAGTGATGTGGACTTAGCCAAGTGGCTAAGACTGAGTGTCGGAGACTCTAACAACTTGGTGTTTGAGGTTTTTCCCGACGGCAGTCGACTGGCATAGGTGTCGGTTCGACTGGTCCAAGTCGACTAGGGTTTGACTAGTATAAGGCTGCGTTTTGGTGCTTGGCGATCGCCATGGGTGGCGATCTCGATGATCGACCGCGCGATCGTCGGCGTGATGTCGATCGGTGATGGAAGTGTCGAGCCGAGAGCGCTCGTAGTGGCCCGTAGGCGATCGACTACTAGGTCACCGATCAACCCTGGCGATCGGGTAGGATCCGTTGGAACTTGTCCGATGTGGATCTGGCCGTTGTGAGACAACGGACAGAGAAGCGATCGGGGGCCTTTTGGCGATCGGTGATGGGCGCAACTTGATCGTTATAAATGGATCTCGAGTTGGAGGATTTCGCCAAGACTTTAAGGAAGCAATTGAAGGGGATTTGCTGTTGCATTCCAGTCCTTCAAGAGCCATCCAAAGCAAGCAACAAGAAAAGGGTCAAAGCAAAGATTTGTAAAGCGTTCTTTACTTGTATTTCTTGTGTCTTTGTATTTCTTGTATATTATTGTTGTAATAGCTTGTGAGAGGTTTCTCCACCTCCGACGTGTAGTCGAGAAGGAGTTTAGTTAGTGTCGTGCGCATAACTAGAGCTCGAGGAGCTCGCCCGTGGAGTAGGAACCATTCGGTTCCGAACCACGTATATCGTGTGTATTTGCATGTGATTGTATTTGTTGTTAGTATTCATATTTGCATTAGTATTCCGCTGCGCTAACAACAATCGTAGACAAGCACGCGACGAGAACGAACGAATTACGACATCCATCGGGAGAGGGCTATTCACCCCCCTCTAGCCGGTCGTATCGATTCCCCTACAAGTGGTATCAGAGCCGAGGTCGCTCTTCAAGGACTAACTGCCGCGAGAGCACTACAAATGGCCGGCTACATCCATCCACCAAAATTCGATGGAGATTTTGCTTGGTGGAGAAAACGGATGGAGGTATATCTAGAAACCGATTTTGATTTTATGCTAGTAGTAGAAAACAGTTTCGAATTGCCTAGGGATGAAAGAAATAGGCAAATTGAGAAGTCAAGGTGGACCCAAGACCAAATGAAGGAGTTCAAGACAAATCTCGAGGTTATAAAACTACTTAGTGATTTGTTACCTAATCATATTTGGTCTAGATTGGGTGATTATAGGGATGCAAGGGAATTATGGAATAAGGTAATGAAATTCCAAGAAAATTCCCAATCGGCACAAGTAGAGGAGAATGCCGAAGAAGAAGCACCCACAACATTTGAAGATGTTGATGATTTGGTGGAGACCTCCACCTCTAGCATTGAGGGGGAGGAAAGGCAATCTTCCATCCCGGAGCAAGAACAAGAAGCATCCACATCCGGGAGAAGTGAAGATCATGAAGAGGCCTCCACCACCTCCCTAGGTAACTCAAGCGTTAGTATTTTAAATAAAAATCACATAATATGTTTTGAGTGTAGGGAGAAAGGGCATTACAAGAGCAAATGCCCTAAATTGGCTAAGAAGAAGGCATCGACACCAAAAGTCAACCCAAAGTCAAACGATGCCGGTGTTCTCAAAATCAAGAGCAAAGAGCACAGTGTGTGCTTCAAATGCAATCAAAAGGGACACTACCGAAGCCAATGCCCTAGGGGGAGGAAGAAAGGGCAAAAAGGTGCAACTCATGTAGGGGGAGCTCCTAAAGCTAACCTAAGGTACATTTAGTTAATGCACCTTTAATTCCTAGAGTTAAAAATCATGCTAAGAATTATTTTAGCTCTCTTGCTATTATCAATGAAAAGCATGCTAAGAGAAACAATAAGGTGTATTGTCTAGGTGCCAAGCATGTTCATATGACTAAAGACAAACCTAGGACTCATAACTCTAGAAATATCTTGCCTAGGGAGTCAATTAGGAGAATAGAAGAAAATTTGGGTATTAATCCCAAAAAGTCTAGGCACATGCCTAAGAAGAAGAGGTTTTCCCAAAAACCTAATGAAAATTCAAAAAAGAGAAAATTAGAGCTAGAGAACCAAGTCTTGAGGTCAAGACTTGAGAGAATGGAGAAAGCCCTTAGAATCATAGAAAATTCAATTCTAGGGTCAAATGCCCAAAAGTCAAGACCTAAGGTTCAAAAACGGTCTAAGGGCAAGGAAGGTTTGGGTGACAAACCTAAGCCCAAGAAGACTTATCATAATGTTCCATTTAATTATGGAACTATTTCTAGGTCTAGGAAAACCAAGGCTAATAGGGAAGTAATCCCTAAGTCTAGCCATGGTGTGTGTTTAGTGGCTAAGGACTTAAGAAAAATCAAGAAAGCCACTAAGAAGGTCAATGGAGGAGTCACCTCTAGAGTTGACTTAGGAAAGACCCAAAAGACTATGACTTCAAAGCCTAAAAGGGTCATTAGGAAGGTATCTAGGGAAGTTATCCCTAGAGAATACCTTGTTAACCCAAGGAGCTCCAATAGATATTGGGTTCCTAAAAGCGTGATCGATTCACGCTAAATGGGTTAGGGTGTGTCAACCCTAAGTGGATGGGTAGTTAACCTAACCATAGTAGAGTTGACACATTAGGGTGTGCCAATGTGCTTGAGAAGTTAAAAATGATTTAAATTGGCACATTTAGGTCTTAGAGGTATTGGTGTGCCATTTTGGGTTTTTGGCACACTAGGGAAATGAATGGCATTAAGGCAAAATGAATTTAATTCTTAGAAATGGCAACTTAATTTTTAACACTTAGGTATTCTATACCTTAGTATATTTTACTTGCCATGCTTTATTTGCCTTGCCATGTCATGACATCATTTTCATTTTCATCTATAAAAATGTCATGATCATGTTTAGATTTATGTTTAGATGTCATGTATGCTTAAGTTTCATTCACATGCCATGACATCATGATATTGGCATATGTTTTTATCTATATCATATCTATGCCATAATCACATCATGCATGAATTAAAATGGAGTTAAGGACTATGGCATGATTTGATAGGAATCAAAGAATATTGCCTTAGAAATATGCATGAGAACATAAACAAAACAAAAACCCACATCTCACAAAAATTTGACTTGTATGTATTTTGCACATCTAGATATTGGTGAGATGTTTAGGAAAAAGAAAATAAAGGTTTGAAAAACATTTTGAAAACATTTTGAAAAACCTTGGTGAAGTGTATCTTTTGATAACTATCACCATTGAATGGGATGATACAAAGAGGGCTCTTTATTGAAGCTTTTCTAAACTTTTGAACTTTGTATCAATCTCCTAATTTAATGGGTAAAATAATTTTCCAATATTTTTCACCCATAGTGTTTAGGATAAGTATTATACGTATGCATTTTCAAGATTTTTAAAATTACATATATTTACTTATGGATTTCGGAAATCCATTTACGAAATCTTGTCAAAATCGAATGATTATCGATCACGACCGCCATGGACTGGTGATCGATGGAGTGGCAAACATTGATTCGATTTGATCATTGCCCAAGCTGATTTTGGGTAAATCTTGTTGGTTAGGCCCATGTTCAGCTAGGTTAAGGTCCCCTAACCCTAGGATATGCTTGGTAGAGCATTAGAGAGGGTGGAAATCCATTGGATATGGATTAGGAGTTGGGTTGAGGGTGAGTATCAATTTTAAGGTGGAAAAGAGTTCATTGTTGAACTTTGCCTTAATTTTGATTTGGTTAATGTTCCTATTGACTTAGGGACTCTCCAAGGACATTGTTGGTTCAATGGTCAAGGGGGAGCAAGCCTCTAGGGGGAGGTATCCATCATGGGAAGATGGATGTGTATTTTCTCATGGGAGGAAAATTGGGTTGCCTCTCTTTAAGTGATATGGGATCACTAGAAAGATTGTAGGCATGTGTTCCTCCAAGGGAGAGATTGTAAGATCTCATTGGGATATGAGACATTCATACCCTTGGGGAGGACCTTTTTGATGTAATGTCAAAAAGGGGGAGAAGTTACCAAGTTACCAATTAGGGTTCGTTGGAATTCTCATTGGGATATGAGAATTGTCAATATGGGAGAATTGGTAGACTTGAGATGGTAGTTTTGTCAATCATCAAAAAGGGGGAGATTGTTGGTGCAATCGGCCCAGCAGTACCTTGATGGTATTTTGATGATAGACAAAACTCATGACATAGGATTGTCTTGGGAAAGTCCAACATGGGTTGGCATGGAAAATCCAAGCATGGAGCTTGGTGTGGAAGTCCAAAGCATTGCGAAGTCGTGCGCTTGGTGCTTGGCATGGGAAATCCAAAGCATTGCGAAGCTGTGCACTTGGTGCTTGGTGAGAAATGCATTGCGAAGCCGTGCGCTTGGTGCATATGGGAAGTCTTAAGGACTTGGTAAGTTCACTAGGCTCGGGGTCTTTGAGTCGGTGAAGGATGGCATTGCGAAGCCGTGCGCTTGGTGCATCCGAGGGACCGCCGGACGGGGAGCGAATGGAGTGAGCCCAAAGGGAAGCATACTTCTAGGGCATGAGACGCGAAGGATGGCGTTGCGAAGCCGTGCGCTTGGCGCATCCGAGGGACGTAGGCCGAGGGAAGAGAGCTTCGGTGGGGAACTCCATGAGTTATGTGGACTTAGCCAAGTGGCTAAGACTGAGTGTCGGAGACTCTAACAACTTGGCGTTTGAGGTTTTTTTCGACGGCAGTCGACTGGCATAGGTGCCGGTTAGACTGGTCCAAGTCGACTAGGGTTCGACTGGTGTAAGGCTGCGTTTTGGTGCTTGGCAGTCGACTACCATGGATCGATCAATCGATGTCGGCCGAGTCAATCGCCGTGTGATGTCGATGTGATGGAAGTGTCGAGAGCAGAAGCGCTCCGTGAGCCGTAGGGCCGACTACTAGGTCACTACGATCGCCCGCTTGGCAATCGTAGGAGATCCGTTGGAACTTGTCCGACGTGGATCTGGCCGTTGTGAGACAACGGACACAGGGGCAGTCGACAGGGGCCTTTTGGCAGTCGACTGATGGGCGCAAAAATAGCTTGATGCAAGTTATAAATGGAGCTCGAGTTGGAGGATTTTTCCAAGACTTTAAGGAAGCAATTGAAGGGGATTTGCTGTTGCATTCCAGTCCTTCAAGAGCCATCCAAAGCAAGCAACAAGAAAAGGGTCAAAGCAAAGATTTGTAAAGTGTTTTTTCCTTGTATTTCTTGTGTCTTTGTATTTCTTGTATATTGTTGTTGTAATAGCTTGTGAGAGGTTTATCCACCTCCGACGTGTAGTCGAGAAGGAGTTTAGATAGTGCCGTGCGCATAACTAGAGCTCGAGGAGCTCGCCCGTGGAGTAGGAACCATTCGGTTCCGAACCACGTATATCGTGTGTATTTGCATGTGATTGTATTTGTTGTTAGTATTCATATTTGCATTAGTATTCCGCTGCGCTAACAACAATCGTAGACAAGCACGCGACGAGAACGAACGAATTACGACATCCATCGGAAGAGGGCTATTCACCCCCCTCTAGCCGGCCGTATCGATTCCCCTACACCTATAAGGTCACACACAAAGAGCATGATGATTAGAAGAATTAGTGCATTCTAGTTTGACTAGAATAATTTGGGAATGAGCTTAAGTACAAAATGGTTTTTGGACTCTAAGCTTAATGAGAATTTTAGCTTATTGATTTAATGAGATTAATTCAATATGCTAAGTTTATTAATTTAATAAGATTTGTTATCATGATAGCCTAAGCTTAATTGATTTAATAAGTTTAATTCAATATGTTACCTTATTGATTTAATGAGATTAATTCAATATGATAACATAACTTATTGAATTAATAAGATTAATTCAACATGCATAAATGCTACATAAGCATGCCACCTAAGCATGCCACATAAGCATGCCACCTAAGATTGATGAGGTGGAAGGAGACAAAGGGTTTTAACCTTTGGAATTTCTCCACATGTGGTCGGCCAAACAAGGAGTGTTGATTATATTTCAATGCAATTGATTGCA
This sequence comes from Wurfbainia villosa, assembly GCA_025175895.1. Taxonomy (NCBI): domain Eukaryota; kingdom Viridiplantae; phylum Streptophyta; class Magnoliopsida; order Zingiberales; family Zingiberaceae; genus Wurfbainia; species Wurfbainia villosa. The sequence continues at coordinate 50,939,956 of CM045998.1, read as the reverse complement.
TTGAATGTGATAGGAGGTGAAAGGTTTTTTCAATCCTATAAAACACTCCATGGGGTGGCCGGCCAACTTGGTGAAAACTTGAGGCTTGGTGGAAGCTTGAGGCTTGGAGAGAGCTTGGTGGTGAGAGGCTTTGGTTGTGTGGCTTTTGTGAGTGTAGGCTAGCAAGAAGAGTGGTCTTCTTCTTCCTTTCTCTTTTTCCCTACCTTCCTCTCCTTTAGGGACTTCTCTAGCAAGAAGTAAAGGAGAGCTTTTCTAGTTTCTTTTGTGAGACAAGAGCTTGCTCGTGTGGATACATATAGAGGCACGAACATTTGAACGTGCTAAAAGATCCAACAAACCCAAGGAGAAGCGGGATTAAAAAGGGCACGCAACAAAGGTAATATTCTCCTATAAGATAGGTTTTTCCTTTTAGAGAAATTTATTTTTGTACGAGGTTTTCTTTTGCAAGGATCACTTGGAAGGGATCTTATTTTTTCCATTGTGCATATGCTATTTTGCATAATAAATTCCCTACAGTGGTATCAGAGCCGCTTGCGAAAGATCGTATAAAAATAGGTTTTCTCTATTTTATATATGATATAGAAGTAGGATAAAGTTTATTATGAGTTGATAATTGCATTAGCAATTTTTCAAACATAATAAAATATCCGATGTCTTTTAAAAGTTAAAATTGACATGGTGCATGGTTATGGCCTAGTCCCAAAAGGTTTGTGAATGTGTGTGTTAGTAATATATGAGAGATGTCCTAAGGCAATCGCCTTATGTATGAACCATTTATATGATAAATGAAGATTCACTATTTGAGTATACATGTTTAATGTATTTGATTGGATCTTAAACTCATTTACTGAATGTCCACGATACGATTCACAGCATGAGAGAATTTGTGATTGGATCACAACTAGTGAGTATCTCTACATGTGTAATTGTGATGTATCGGAATTATCCCTAGTCGATGAATTGATGGATTTTGACACCATCAATTCTGTCGAGACTAGCACGAGGTATACTCCTTGGTGTATCCAAGCAGCTGATTCTCACTGGCTGGAGACATAGTGATGTCCGGAGTTGATCGTGGATGCCAGTTATGGTAACTAGTTCATTGGAGTGACCAGCCGTAAGACTTCATATGGTTCTCTGCATATATAGATATGTCAATGAAGTTCTTACTGTGGCTTAAGTGCGATGTTCCTTTGACTTGCGGTATTCAAGTCATCTTGATCATGGAGACTTATGCTTTGACATCTTAAGCAAACATCTCTAAGGAGATGTGGACCCAGGATGATTGGGTATAAGTCGAAGTGATCGAAGGTGTTTGAATAGCCTATAAAGGATTCACCACTCCTTGCGAGGAGATGTATACCCATGGCCTCTCGTCGGATTGTTACTAAAGTCTTTGGCCAAAGCAATACATGTTTAGAGTAAGGTACTCTTCGATACATGTGGAGTAACTAGAATCCGTAGGACGAGGAAATGATACTTGGGCTAGGTGTGACGTAGTCAGCCTAGTGGGGACTGACACTATAGACCATGTCCTGAACCAAGTGGGTATAAGATGAGTGAAGAGAATGGGGCACGATTCATTCGAGCTACTGAAGGGTTTCAGAAATAGTTCTGGATCATCCGTTGATCTTTTGGGTTAATTGGGGATCATGATGTACTACTAGGTGCCACTCATGATCGTTCTATAATTAATGGTTAATTATAGACGGCCAACATAAACCGAGAACCTATTTGGTCACACGCACGACGAGTGTAATCCAAAGGATTTAAAACGAGCTTGAGAATGGGATTCTCAGACCGAGAGAAACTATGTTTGGTTTGACCAAACGTAAAGCGAGCATGAAATTGTTTGATCATGATGGGCGTGGATGGGCAGCGTCTTATGAAGACATAATGGATGGACCAAAATGGTTTGGTTCTAATCCAATGGATAAGAATAAACCAAAGGGTTTGGTTTATTTTAAACGAATGAACCAAAAGTTGGTTCGGTTCATTTTAACTTAAAATAAACCATCATGGTTTGGTTTATTTTAACTTATCTTAATGGAGCGGGTTAACGGGCTTTATGGATATGATCCATTAACCATTAAGAGAATTAGTTCTCTATAAAATAGGGATTAAACCCTAACCCTAAAGCTAATCATCTAGTTGCCGCCCAACACCTAGTTGCCGCCCAACACATTGTGGCCGCCCAACATCTTGTTGCCGCCCAGCTTGGTGCAGCCTTCCAACTTGTTGCCGGCGACCAAGCTTCAGCCGGTGAACCTCCGGCGACCCTCCGGTGATCCCCTAAAAGGTTCGGCAACAAGGTGAGCTTTTGTCTCCTTGTTTTGGCCGGCGCCTATCTCCTCCACCAAGCTGTCCAGTTTTCTGGACAGCTTCTTCTCCCCTCGTCGGAGCGTCGTTTGGACGACGGTTAGTGCTCCGACAGCGGCTAACATACCGGGGATTTGATCTCCTGTAATCCTCTGAGGTGAAGGACGAAGGATTCGTCAAACGGTTGACGAATACCTCTCCGGAGAAGCGAGTTTTGAGAACTCGTTTTGGATCCGAATTTGGATTCGGATCGTGATCATCTCTCGATCACGTCGTCTTCAACACGAGGCTAGTAACCCGTACGAAGACGAAGCTCGTGACTTAGCGAAGTCATCCCGAGGAGCTCGGCGTGGATACGGATAGAGACGATTCTTACGAGGATCATTCCGGTTGATGCCATTCCCGCTACACGTCATACGGAAGGTATAACGTAGTTTAAATTTCCTTTTATTGCAATTTTAATTTACGGTTATGTCTACACTTGTTGTAATAGCATGCGTGTGTTGTGTGTGTTGTAATAAATAGGAGTATTTATTATTTTTATTGCTTCATTGTGCTCATGTTTTTAGAAACATGATCGAACACACTGCGCCTTGTGATGCGGAATCCCAACAAGGTATCAGAGCCCAGGTTGTGTTTCGACATAATCGTAAAATGGTTTTGCGATAGTCATAATGTATTTCTGGAAATTTTCTAATTTTGGAAATTTAGAAGTATTTATGGAAATTTTTCAATTTTGGAAAAATCTAGAAGTATTTATGGAAATCTTCCACTTTTGGAAAGTTGGAAGTATTTATGGAAATTGATATTTTCCATAAATAAAATATTTGATTAGATTCTGGAAATTTGTTTCCTAATTTAATCATGATTTGATTTGGGAAATCAAATCTTAAAATATTTTATTTCCATAAGTAGTTTTAAAGATTTAGGAAATTGGTTTCCTAAATAGATTTTCCTTAATCAAATAATTCCATGAATAAAATATGTGATTAGATTTGGAAATTTGTTTCCTAATTTAATTATGATTTGATTTGGAGAATCAAATCTTAAACATATTTTATTTCCATAAATAGTTATGACAAATAAGGAAATTATGTACATGACATAATTGTATGCCATGTAATTGCATTAGATGCATAACATTATGCCATGCGTGTCGTGATATGTAGATGTATGCCATGTATGCCATGCCATGTAGATAATAGTTATTTGCATGCAAAGAGGATGAGACATAAAAACCCTTAATCAATATTAAAGCCTACACCTTCCATTAATATGGTTAGAACCAGAGTTCTGTTTCTTGTTTGGGTTGTTGGACTCTCTCCAAGCAGCTCGAACACGAATATGTTCAAACCATGGAATAGTTTAATACTAATATGGTAAGAGTCAGAGGTCAATCGTTAGCTTTGGTTGTTGGACTCTCTCCAAGCTGAGCTAATTGGTTGAATGCGCTCTAACCATATTAAAACTATGTCCCGATTAATGGGTTGGCTTTAACCTGGAGCATCGGCTTGTTGGACTCTCTCCAAGGTCGATGTAAAGGGAGGTGAAGTTGGGTGCTATGCATATGATGCATACTTGTTAATGTGTTAACAACCCGATGTATGTGTGAACATTCAATTAGTTGATAGCACATTGTGATAGTTGCATATACGGGATATGCAATCGGTATAGATGATACCTACCGTCGTAGTTATGAATGGCTTGTTGGACTCTCTCCAAGGTTGTTCATAACTATGATGGATATCAGCCCATTCGGAGATGGACCTACGATCTCCCGAAGTGATTTTGGGGGTTTTTAAAATTCTAAAAATGAATTGGATTAATAAATGTATATTGGTGCATTTTAAAATCATCTTTCTCATATATGCTCGTTTTGTATTTCTAAGTTAATATATTGATCATGATGTGTTTGAATTTGCGTTCCATTTTGGATTCAGATAAATTGACTGGGCCGAACTTCTTGGACTAGCTTAGAAACTTGAGAATTGTTCTCAAGGTGAAAAGCTTGTGTATGTCCTCGAAGCGCCTCTTCCCGCCCGTCCTAGTGACGATGCAACTTTGGACCAATTGTTGGCCTATCAGAAACATGTGAGTGATTCTGAACAAATGAGTTGCATCATGCTAGCCACGATGGAACCCAAGCTACGAAAGCAGCATGAGCATATGGATGCTCATATCGTAGTCCTTCATCTTTGTGAGTTGGTTGATGAGCAAGTGAGATTCGAAAGGTTCAAAGTCTCAAATCTCCTCTTCACCTCTGAGATGCTAGGAGGTTCATGCGTAGTCTTGCTCAATATCTTTGAAGACGTGGAGTCTTAGAAGCATGAGCGAGGGGGCAGTCTTATTAGTTGATTCCTCGAAGAAAGGTTCTAAGAGGAAGTCAAAGGAACATAGAAGGGAAAGAAGAGAAGGGCTAAGAAGGTAGAAATAACACAAAGGAAACTTGCCATCATTATGGCAAGGAGAGCCATTCTTGGAGAAAGTGCAAGATTTATCCTTGAGTCCTGAAGAAGGATAAGGCACGGATGCCCCATCTTCTTCGTAAATCTTCATTGATTGTCATTCTATTTCCTCAGACACTTGGGTATTTGATACTGGGTGTGGCTCACATATATGTAATGACATACATGGACTAAGGAATAGAAGAAGACTCATCAAGGGAGAGTCAAATTTACGTGTTGGGAATGGAGCAACGGTTGTTGCACTCGCCATCGGAACGTATTTGTTGGAACTCCCTGTAGGACTTGTCTTAGAACTGGACAATTGCTTTTATGTTCCTTCGTTGATAAAGAACATCATTTCTATTTCTTGTTTAAATAGAAATGGGTACCATTTGACTTTTAGTAACAATTGTTGTTACATAACTTTGAATGGAGTTCTTATGGGACCTGGAACTTTAAGCAATGGTGTTTATACGCTGGACGATTCCAAAGGACATTTTCAATATCGAAGCGAGCAACAAGCGTGCTCGAAAGGATAATCAAATAGACTCCTATATGTTGCATTGTCGTCTTGGCCATATAAGCAAGAAACGCATGTCCGAATTACACCGATGTGGAATTCTGGAATTGTTTGAATTAGATTCATCCGATACATGCGAATCATGCTTAAAAAGCAAGATGACTAAGTTACCTTTTACTGGAAAAGGTGAACGAGTGGGAGAGTTACTAGGTCTAATACATACTGATGTATGTGGACCTATGTCAACTCAAGCTTTAGGAGGCTATAGCTACTTCATTACCTTCACCGATGATCACTACGGTTTGGGTATGTGTTCTTGATGAAACACAAGTCCAAGCCTTTGAAAGGTTCAAAGAATTCAGAAATGAAGTAGAGAAACAACATGACAAAAGTATTAAAATACTTGATCGGATCGAGGTGGTGAATACTTAAGTCAAGAGTTTCTTGATTATCTAAGAGACAATGGCATATTGTCTCAATGGACTCGCCTATACACCACAAAGATAATGGTGTATCCGAGAGGCGAATCGACTTGTTGGACATGGTCAGTCAATGATGAATCATGCAACTCTTCCCAAGTCCTTTTGGGGTTATGCACTTCGCATACCGCTTACTTGTTAAATGTAATGCCTACCAAGGTAGTCTCAACTACTCCATATGAGATATGGAATGGTAAGAAACCTCATGTATCTTACTTGAAGATATGGGGTTGTCTCGCTTATGTGAAGCGGATCAGATCGTATAAATGGATGCTAAGTCTGATAAATGTCTATTTATTGGATACCCTAAGGAAACAAGGGGTTACCAATTCTATCATCCTTTGGAACAAAAGGTGTTTGTTTCAAGGCATGCTGTGTTTCTAGAGAAAGAGTTTCTCTTGCAAGAAAACAGTGGGAGTGTCGTAGAGCTTGAGGAGGCTCAAGAGACTCAAATAGACATTAATGAGATACCTGGTGAAGCACAACAGCCGACAACTCATAGTGATGAGCAATCGGCTGGACCTATTGTAACACCACATCTTCGTAGATCTGGTAGAACACGCAATATTCCCGAGAGATATGGATTTCTCGTAAGTGAATCGAACGACGTGTTACTCATTGATGATGAGGAGCCTACCAGTTATGAAGAAGTACTGACAAGTTCAGAAAGGGATAAGTGGCTTGGTGCCATGAAGTCGGAAATGGATTCCATGTACGAAAAACCAAGTTTGGAACTTGGTTGACCCACCTGAAGGCATAAAGCCTATAGGGTGCAAGTGGGTTTTCAAGAAGAAAACCGACATGGATAGTAATGTGATTACCTATAAGGCTAGATTGGTGGCGAAAGGATATCGTCAAAAGCAAGGAGTTGATTATGACGAAACCTATTCGCCTGTAGCTATGCTTAAATCCATTCGATGCTCCCGCCATAGCGGCTCATTATGATTATGAGATATGGCGATGGATGGATGAAAACAGCTTTCCTTAATGGAAACCTGCTCGAGGACGTGTATATGATACAGCCTGAGGGTTTCACATCGGTTGATAAAACCAAGGTATGCAAATTGCGATGATCCATTTATGGATTGAAGCAAGCATCCAGGAGCTGGAATATCCGTTTTGATGAGACAATCAAAAAGTTTGATTTCTCACAAAATCCGCATTTAACCTTGTGTGTACAAGAAGGTTAGTGGGAGGCATGTATTCCTAGTATTGTATGTCGATGACATATTACTTATAGGAAACGATGTGTCAATCTTACTGATCGATTAAGGTTTGGTTATCCAAGACATTCTCCATGAAAGATTCGGGAGAAGCAACCTACATCCTTGGGATTAAGATCTATAGAGATAGATCAAACGGTTGCTTGGTCTTTCGCAGTACATATATAGACCGAAAAGCAAAGAGGTTTAGCATGTCGGAATCCAAGAAAGGTTTCTTACCCATCAGGCATGGGGTACACCTTTCGAAGTCTATGTGTCCGCGCACAGAAGACGAGAGGATTTGCATGAGTAAGATTCCCTATGCAGCCGCAATAGGATCTATCATGTATGCTATGTTATGTACGAGGCCCGATGTATCGTATGCTCTGAGTGTCACGAGCAGATACCAGTCTGATCCAGGAATGGATCATTGGGCGGCTGTTAAGACGATCCTTAAGTACTTGAGAAGAACTAAGGATGTGTTCCTAATATATGGAGAAGGGTACATGGTGATACGTGGGTATACGGATGCCAGATCTAGACAGACAAGGATGATTCCATGTCTTAGTCTGGGTATGTATTCACCTAGAATGGAGGCGCAATAAGTTGGAAAGGTTCCAAGCTTGACACTATAGCGGATTCTGCCACTAAGGCAGAATACATTGCAGCTTTGGAAGCAGCAAAGGAAGCGGTTTGGATCAAGTAGTTCATCTATGAACTTGATGTGGTCTCATCAATGATCCAAACATGTGCTTCGCCGCTATCATCTTATCAAAGAGATCATCAGTAGGAATGAAATACAAATCGAGAAAATTCCCACTGAAAGGAACTTAGCGGATCCTTTGACTAAAGCATTACCTCAAAGTAAGTTTGAGGGTCATGTTGGTGCTTATGGTATTGGATACCGTAGCGATTGGCATTAGGCCAAGTGGGAGTCTGTTAGTAATATATGAGAGATGTCCTAAGGCAATCGCCTTATGTATGAACCATTTATATGATAAATAAAGATTCACTATTTGAGTATACATGTTTAATGTATTTGATTGGATCTTAAACTGATTTACTGAATGTCCACGATACGATTCACAGCATGAGAGAATTTGTGATTGGATCACAACTAGTGAGTATCTCTACATGTGTAATTGTGATGTATCGGAATTATCCCTAGTCGATGAATTGATGGATTTGGACACCATCAATTCTGTCGAGACTAGCACGAGGTATACTCCTTGGTGTATCCATGCAGCTGATTCTCACTGGCTGGAGACATAGTGATGTCCGGAGTTGATCGTGGATGCTTGTTATGGTAACTAGTTCATTGGAGTGACCAGCCGTAAGACTTCATATGGTTCTCTGCATATATAGATATGTCAATGAAGTTCTTACTGTGGCTTAAGTGCGATGTTCCTTTGACTTGCGGTATTCAAGTCATCTTGATCATGGAGACTTATGCTTTGACATCTTAAGCAAACATCTCTAAGGAGATGTGGACCCAGGATGATTGGGTATAAGTCGAAGTGATCGAAGGTGTTTGAATAGCCTATAAAGGATTCACCACTCCTTGCGAGGAGATGTAGACCCATGGCCTCTCGTCGGATTGTTACTAAAGTCTTTGGCCAAAGCAATACATGTTTAGAGTAAGGTACTCTTCGAAACATGTGGAGTAACTAGAATCCGTAGGATGAGGAAATGATACTTGGGCTAGGTGTGATGTAGTCATCCTAGTGGGGACTGACACAATAGACCATGTCCTGAACCAAGTGGGTATAAGATGAGTGAAGAGAATGGGGCACGATTCATTCGAGCTACTGAAGGGTTTCAGAAATAGTTCTGGATCAACCGTTGATCTTTTCGGTTAATTGGGGATCATGATGTACTACTAGGTGCCACTCATGATCGTTCTATAATTAATGGTTAATTATAGACGGCCAACATAAACCGAGAACCTATTTGGTCACACGCACAACGAGTGTAATCCAAAGGATTTAAAACGAGCTTGAGAATGGGATTCTCGCATCGAGAGAAACTATGTTTGGTTGGACCAAACATAAAGCGAGCATGAAATTGTTTCATCGCAATGGAAGCGTGGATGGGCCGTGTCTTATGAAGACATAATGGATGGACCAAAATGGTTTGGTTCTAATCCAATGGATAAGAATAAACCAAAGGGTTTGGTTTATTTTAAACGAATGAACCAAAAGTTGGTTCGGTTCGTTTTAACTTAAAATAAACCATCATGGTTTGGTTTATTTTAACTTATCTTAATGGAGCGGGTTAACGGGCTTTATGGATATGATCCATTAACCATTAAGAGAATTAGTTCTCTATAAAATAGGGATTAAACCCTAACCCTAAAGCTAATCATCCACCTAGTTGCCGCCCAACACATTGTGGCCGCCCAACATCTTGTTGCCGCCCAGCTTGGTGCAGCCTTCCAACTTGTTGTCGGCGACCAAGCTTCAGCCGGTGAACCTCCGGCGACCCTCCGGTGATCCCCTAAAAGGTTCGGCATCAAGGTGAGCTTTTGTCTCCTTGTTTTGGCCGGCGCTTATCTCCTCCACCAAGCTGTCCAGTTTTCTGGACAGCTTCTTCTCCCCTCGTCGGAGCGTCGTTTGGACGACGGTTAGTGCTCCGACAGCGGCTAACATACCGGGGATTTGATCTCCGGTAATCCTCTGAGGTGGAGGACGAAGGATTCGTCAAACGGTTGACGAATACCTCTCCGGAGAAGCGAGTTTTGAGAACTCGTTTTGGATCCGAATTTGGATTCGGATCGTGATCATCTCTCGATCACGTCGTCTTCAACACGAGGCTAGTAACCCGTACGAAGACGAAGCTCGTGACTTAGCGAAGTCATCCCGAGGAGCTCGGCGTGGATACGGATAGAGACGATTCTTACGAGGATCGTTCCAGTTGATGCCGTTCCCGCTACACGTCATACGGAAGGTATAACGTAGTTTAAATTTCCTTTTATTGCAATTTTAATTTACGGTTATGTCTACACTTGTTGTAATAGCATGCGTGTGTTGTGTGTGTTGTAATAAATAGGAGTATTTATTATTTTTATTGCTTCCGCTGTGCTCATGTTTACGAAACATGATCGAACACACACACGCCGCGGTGCCGGAAACCCAACAGTGTGTGTTGTAATTCTTAATACGGCCTGCGTGTCGTGCCTTTCTCCTAAAAAAAAAATCTTGTTGTAAAATTAGTTTTAGACTCGAATGTAACTCGAGTATTTCTTCTTTTGTAATATACAAAATAAAGATTGAGGGTCCATTGGAAGATGACGTTACAAGGAGGAAGTCAACAACACAAGACAACCAAAAGGAAGCACTTGGGAGAAGATGTTATCCCTAGGTTGACCAATCAATCTTTTCATTGGCTTGAGAAGATTGTAGAATAAGGGCCATAACCATGACACGCTTAGTTTAATATGTATATGATGCATGTTAATTTAGCTTATATGTGATGTATGCTAATATGTATGTGATGCATGTTTATGTTTATTTCTTAATAAGTCAAAAACGATATGCCTACCAAAGTTTGGTACTCACTACTTGTTGGGTTTCCGACACCGCGGCGTGTGTGTGTTCGATCATGTTTCGTAAACATGAGCACAGCGGAAGCAATAAAATTAATAAATCTACATTTATTACAACACACACATCACACGCATGCATAGTACAACATGTGTAGACATAACCGTAAATTTAAATTTGCAATAAAAGGAAATTTAACTACGTTATACCTTTCGTATGTGTGTAGCGGGAACGACATCAACCAGAATGATCCACTCTAGAATCGTCTCTATCCGTATCCATGCCGAGTATCCTCTAGATGACTTCGGTAAGCCACGAGCTTCGTCTTCGTATGGGTTACTAGCCTCGTGTTGAAGATGACGTGATCGAGAGATGATCACTATCCGAATCCAAATTCGGATCCAAAAACGAGTCCTCAAAACTCGCTTCTCCGGAGAGGTATTCGTCAACCGATTGACGAATCCTTCATCCTCCACCTCAAAGGATTACCAGAGATCGAATCCCCGGTAAGTTAGTTGCTGTCGGAGCTCTAACCGTCGTCCAAACGATGCTCCGACGAGAGGAGAACAAGCTGTCCAGAAAACTGGACAGCTTTGGTGGAGGAGATAGGCGCCGGCCATCCAAGCGAAGATAAAACTCACCTTGATTCCAAACCTAAAGCAGATCAGCGGAGGGTCGCCGGAGGATCACCGGCCGAAGCTTGGACGCCGGCAACAACTTGGACGGCAGCACAAGAGGTTGGGCGGCAATGGAGGTTGGCACCAACTCTTAGAGGGGATGATGTGGGCGGCAACTTGAGCTAGGGTTTTTTTGGATTAGGGCTTAATTATCCCTTAAGCCCTGTTTTATAGAGAACTAATTCTCTTAATGGTTATTGGATCATAACCATTAGGCCCGTTAACCCGCTCCATTAAGATAAGTTAAAATAAACCAAACCATGATGGTTTATTTTAAGTTAAAACGAACCGAACCAACTTTTGGTTCATTCGTTTAAAATAAACCAAACCCTTTGGTTTATTCTCCTCCATTGGATTAGAACCAAACTATTTTGGTTCATCCATTATGTCTTCATAAGACACGGCCCATCCACGCTTCCATTGCGACTGAAAAGATTTCATGCTCGCTTCATGTTAGGTACAACCAAACCTAGTTTCTCTCGGTCTGAGAATCCCATTCTCAAGTTCGTTTTAAATCCATTGGATTACGCTCGTTGTGCGTGTGACCAAATAGGTTCTCGGTTTATCTTGGACGTCTATAATTAACCATTAATTATAGAACGATCATGAGTGACACCTAGTAGTACATCATGATCCCCAATTAACCGAAAAGATCAACGGTTGATCCAGAACTATTTCTGAAACCTTTCATCAGCTCGAATGAATCGTGCCCCATTCCCTTCACTCATATTATACCCACTTGGTTCAGGACATGGTCTATAGTGTCAGTCCCCACTAGGCTGACTATGTCACACCTAGCCCAAGTATCATTTCCTCGTCCTACGGATTCTAGTTACTGCACATGTATCGAAGAGTACCTTACTCTAAACATGTAATGATTTGGCCAAAGACTTTAGTAACAATCCGACGAGAGGCCATGGGTATACATCTCCTCACAAGGAGTGGTGAATCCTTTATAGGCTATTCAAACACCTTCGATCACTTTGACTTATACCCAATCATCCCGGGTCCACATCTCCTTGGAGATGTTTGCTTAAGATGTCAAAGCATAAGTCTCCATGATCAAGATGACTTGAATACCGCAAGTCAAAGGAACATCGCACTTAAGCTACAGTAAGAACTTCATTGACATATCTATATATGCAAAGAACCATATGAAGTCTTACGGCTGGTCACTCCAATGAACTAGTTACCATAACTAGCATCCACGATCAACTCTGGACATCACTATGTCTCCAGCTAGTGAGAATCAGCTGCTTGGATACACCAAGGAGTATACCTCGTGCTAGTCTCGACACAATTGATAGTGTCCAAATCCATCAATTCATCAACTAGGGATAATTTCGATACATCACAATTATACATGTAGAGATACTCACTAGTTGTGATCCAATCACAAATTATCTCTTGCTGTGAATCGTATCGTGGACATTCAGTAAATGAGTTTAAGATCCAATCAAATACATGAAACATGTATACTCAAATAGTGAATCTTCATTTATCATATAAATGGTTCATACATAAGGCGATTGCCTTAGGACATCTCTCATATATTACTAACATACTTCCACTTGGCCTAATGCCAATCGCTACGATATCCAATACCATAAGCTCTAACATTACCCTCAAACTTACTTTGAGGTAATGCCTTAGTCAAAGGATCCACTAAGTTCCTTTCAGTGGAAATTTTCTCGATTTGTATTTCGTTCCTACTGATGATCTCTCTGATAAGATGATAGCGGCGAAGCACATGTTTGGATCGTTGATGAGACCTTGGCTCTTTCGCCTATGCAATTGCTCCATTGTTTTCGCAGTAGACCGGTATTGCTTCAACAATGGTCGGAATCACACCAAGTTCATAAATGATCTTCTTGATCCAAACCGCTTCCTTTGCTGCTTCCGAAGCTGCAATGTATTCTGCCTCAGAGGTAGAATCCGCTACAGTGTCTTGTTTGGAACTTTTCCAATTCACTGCGCCCCCATTCAAGGTGAACACGTATCCAGACTGAGACCTGGAATCATCCTTGTCTGTCTGGAAGCTGGCATCCGTATACCAACGTATCACCATGTCCCCTTCTCCATATATTAGGAACACATCCTTAGTTCTTCTTAAGTACTTAAGGATAGTCTTAACAGCCACCCAATGATCCATTCCTGGATCGGACTGGTATCTGCTCGTGACACTCAGAGCATACGATACATCGGGGCTCGTACATAACATAGCATACATGATAGATCCTATTGCGGATGCATAGGGAATCTTACTCATGCAAATCCTCTCGTCTTCTGTGCGCGGACACATAGACTTCGAAAGGTGTACCCCATGCCTGATGGGTAGGAAACCTTTATTGGATTCCGACATGCTAAACTTCTTTAGCACTCGGTCTATATATGTAGACTGCGAAAGACCAAGCAACCGTTTCGATCTATCTCTATAGATCTTAATCCCGAGGATGTAGGTTGCTTCTCCCAGGTCTTTCATGGAGAATGTCTTGGATAACCAAACCTTCACTGACTGTAAGATTGAGACATCGTTTCCTATAAGTAATATGTCATCGACATACAATACTAGGAACATGACTGCACTCCCACTAACCTTCTTGTACACACAAGGTTCGTCTGGATTTTGTGAGAAATCAAACTTTTTGATTGTCTCATCAAAACGGATATTCCAGCTCCTGGATGCTTACTTCAATCCATAAATGGACCGTCGCAATTTGCATACCTTGGTTTTATCAACCGATGTGAAACCCTCAGGCTGTATCATATACACATCCTCGAGCAGGTTTCCATTAAGGAAAGCTGTTTTCACATCCATCTGCCATATCTCATAATCATAATGAGCCGCTATGGCAAGGAGCATCCGAATGGATTTAAGCATAGCTACAGGCGAATAGGTTTCGTCATAATCAACACCTTGCTTTTGACGATATCCTTTCGCCACCAATCTAGCCTTATAGGTAATCACATTACCATCCATGTCGGTTTTCTTCTTGAAAACCACTTGCACCCTATAGGCTTTATGCCTTGGTGGGTCAACCAAGTTCCAAACTTGGTTTTCATACATGGAATCCATTTCGACTTCATGGCATCAAGCCACTTATCCCTTTCTGAACTTATCGGCACTTCTTCATAAGCGGTAGGCTCCTCATCATCAATGAGTAACCGTCGTTCGATTCACTTCACAGAAATCCATATCTCTCAGGAATATTGCGTGTTCTACCAGATCTACGAAGATGTGGTGTTACAATAGGTCCAGCCGATTGCTCATCACTATGAGTTGTCGGCTGTTGTGCTTCAACAGGTATCTCATCAATGTCTATTTGAGTCTCTCGAGCCTCCTCAAGCTCGACGACACTCCCACTGTTTTCTTGCAAGAGAAACTCTTTCTCTAGAAACACAGCATGCCTTGAAACAAACACCTTTTGTTCCACAGGATGATAGAATTGGTAACCCCTTGTTTCCTTAGGGTATCCAATAAATAGACATTTATCGGACTTAGCATCCAATTTATGCGACATTCATAAGCGAGGACAACCCCATATCTTCAAGTAAGATAAATGAGGTTTCTTACTAGCTCATATCTCATATGGAGTAGTAGAGACTACCTTGGTCGGGACTCTGTTTAACAAGTAAACAACTATCTAAAGTGCATAGCCCCAAAAGGACTTGGGAAGATTCGCGTGATTCATCATTGACCTGACCAAGTCCAACAAGGTCCGGTTTCGCCTCTCAGATACACCATTAAGTTGTGGTGTATACGGCGGAGTCCATTGAGACAATATACCATTGTCCCTCAGATAATCTAGAAACTCTTGACTCAAGTATTCACCACCTCGATCCGATCGAAGTATTTTAATACTCTTAACAAGTTGTTTCTCTACTTCATTTCTGAATTCTTTGAACCTTTCAAAGGCTTCAGACTTGTGTTTCATCAAGAACACATACCCAAACCGTGAGTGATCATCGGTGAAGGTAATGAAGTAGCTATAGCCTCCTAAAGCTTGAGTTGACATGGGTCCACATACATCAGTATGTATTAGACCTAAAAACTCTTCCACTCGTTCACCTTTTCCAGTAAAAGGTAACTTAGTCATCTTGCCTTTTAAGCATGATTCACATGTATCGTATGAATCCAATTCAAACGATTTCAGAATTCCACATCGGTGTAATTCGGACATGCGTTTCTTACTTGCATGGCCAAGACGATAATGCCACATATAGGAGTCTAATTGATTATCTTTTCGATCATGCTTGTTGCTCGCTTCGATATTGAAAATGTCACAGGATACGTCCAATGTATAAATACCATTGCTTAAAGTTCCAGTCCCATAAAGAACTCCATTCAAAGTTATGTAACAACAATTGTTACTAAAAGTCAAATGGTACCCATTTCTATTTAAACAAGAAATATAAATGATGTTCTTTATCAACGAAGGAACATAAAAGCAATTGTCCAGTTCTAAGACAAGTCCTGTAGGGAGTCTCAACAAATACGTTCCGATGGCAAGTGCAACAACCTTTGCTCCATTCCCAACACGTAAATTTGACTCTCCCTTGACGAGTCTTCTTCTATTTCTTAGCCCATGTATGTCTTTACATATATGTGAGGCACACCCAGTATCCAATACCCAAGTGTCTTAGGAAATAGAATGACAATCAATAACGAAGATATCTGAGGAAGATGGGGCATCCGATGCCTTATTCTTCTTCACAGACTCAAGATAAATCTTGCACTTTCTTCGCCAATGGCTCTCCTTGCCATAATGATGGCAAGTTTCCTTTTGTGCTAGTTCTACCTTCTTATCCCTTCTCTTCTTTCCCTTCTGTTGTTCCTTTGACTTCCTCTTAGAACCTTTCTTCGAGGAATCAACTAACAGCATCGTCCCCTGCTCATGCTTCTCAGAAAGCTCCACAGTCTTTAGCATGTTGAGCAGTACCACAGATGAACCTTCTTGCATATCAGAGGTGAAGAGGAGCTTGGAGACTTCGAACCTTTCGAATCTCACTTTCTCATCAAACAACTCATAAAGATGAAGGACTATGGTATGAGAATCCATATGCTCATGCTGCTTTCGCAGCTTGGGTACCATCGCCCCTACCATGATGTAACTCACTTGCTCAGAATCACTCACATGTTTCTAATGGGCCAACAATTGGTCCGGTGTTGCATCATCACTAGGACGGGCGGGAAGAGACGCTTCGAGGACATACACAAGCTTTTCTACCTTGAGAACAATTCTCAAATTTCTAAGTCAGTCCAAGAAGTTCGGCCCAGTCAATTTATTCGAATTCAAAATAGAGCGCAAATTCAAAGACATCATGATCAAGGGATTAACCTAGAAATACAAAACGAGCATATATGAGAAAGATGATTTTAAAATGCATCCACATACATTTACAAAATCCCATTCATTTTTCGAATTCAAACACCCTTGAAATCAATTCGGGAGATCGTAGGTCAATCTCCGAATGGGCTGATATCCAATATAGATAAGAACAACCTTGGAGTGAGTCCAACAAGCCATTCTTAGCTATGATGGTGGGTATCAAGTATACCGATTACATATCATGTATATGTAACTATCACAATGTGCTATCAACTAATTGAATGTTTACACATACATTGAGTTGTTAACACATTAACAAGTATGCATCATATGCATAGCACCCAACTTCACCTCTCTTCACATCGACCTTGGAGTGAGTCCAACAAATCGATGCTCCAAGTTAGAGCCGACCCATTAATCGCGAAATAGTTTTAATATGGTTAGAGCACATTCAACCAATTAGCCAGACTTGGAGTGAGTCCAACAACCCAAACTAACGATTGACCTCTGACTCTTACCATATTAGAGTTAAACTATTCCAATGATTTGAACATGTTCCGGTTCAAGCTGGGCATGGAGTGAGTCCAACAACCCAAACAAGAAACAGAACTCTGGTTCTAACCATATTAATGGAAGGTGTAGGCTTTAATATTGAGTTAGGGTTTTATGTCTAATCCTCTTTGCATGCAAATAACTATTATCTACATGGCATGACATACATGGAATACATCTACATGTCACGACACGTATGACATAATGTTATGCATCTAATGCAATTACATGGCATACAATTATGTCATGTACATAATTTCCTTATTTGTTATAACTATTTATGGAAATAAAATATGTTTAAGATTTGATTCTCCAAATCAAATCATGATTGAATTAGGAAACAAATTTCCAAATCTAATCACATATTTTATTTATGAAAATAATAGATTAAGGAAAATCAATTTAGGAAACCAATTTCCTAAATCATCAAAACTACTTATGGAAATAAAATATTTTAAGATTTGATTCTCCAAATCAAATCATGATTAAATTAGGAAACAAATTTCCAGAATCTAATCAAATATTTTTATTTATGGAAAATATAAATTTCCATAAATACTTCCAACTTTCCAAAAGTGGAAGATTTCCATAAATACATCTAGACTTTCCAAAATTGAAAATTTTCCATAAATACTTCTAAATTTCCAAAATTAGAAAATTTCCAAAAATAACATTATGACTATTGCAAAACCATTTTACGATTATGTCGAAACACAACCTGGGCTCTGATACCACTGTTGGGTTTCCGGCACCGCGGCGTGTGTGTGTTCGATCATATTTCGTAAACATGAGCACAGCGGAAGCAATAAAATTAATAAATCTACATTTATTAAAACACACACATCACACGCATGCATAGTACAACATGTGTAAACATAACCGTAAATTTAAATTTGCAATAAAAGGAAATTTAACTACGTTATACCTTTCGTATGACGTGTAGCGGGAACGGCATCAACCGGAACGATCCTCGCTAGAATCGTCTCTATCCGTATCAACGGCGAGTATCCTCTGGATGACTTCGGTAAGCCACGAGCTTCGTCTTCGTACGGGTTACTAGCCTCGTGTTGAAGACGACGTGATCGAGAGATGATCACGATCCGAATCCAAATTCGGATCCAAAAATGAGTCCTCAAAACTCGCTTCTCCGGAGAGGTATTCATCAACCGATTGACGAATCCTTCGTCCTCCACCTCAGAGCATTACCGGAGATCGAATCCCTGGTAAGTTAGCCGCTGTCGGAGCTCTAACCATCGTCCAAACGACGCTCCGACGAGAGAAGAACAAGCTGTTCAGAAAACTGGACAGCTTTGGTGGAGGAGATAGGCGCTGGCCAACCAAGGGAAGATAAAGCTCACCTTGATGCCAAACCTAAAGGAGATCACCGGAGGGTCACCGGAGGATCACCGGCCGAAGCTTGGACGCCGGCAACAACTTGGACGGCGGCACAAGAGGTTGGGCGGCAATGGAGGTTGGCGCCAACTCTTAGAGGGGATGAGGTGGGCGGCAACTTGAGCTAGGGTTTTTTGGATTAGGGCTTAATTATCCCTTAAGCCCTCTTTTATAGAGAACTAATCCTCTTAATGGTTATTGGATCATAACCATTAGACCCGTTAACCCGCTCCATTAAGATAAGTTAAAATAAACCAAACCATGATGGTTTATTTTAAGTTAAAACCAACCGAACCAACTTTTGGTTCATTCGTTTAAAATAAACCAAACCCTTTGGTTTATTCTCCTCCATTGGATTAGAACCAAACCATTTTGGTTCATCCATTATGTCTTCATAAGACACGGCTCATCCACGCTTCCATTGCGACTGAAACGATTTCATGCTCTCTTCATGTTTAGTCCAACCAAACCTAGTTTCTCTCTGTCTGAGAATCCCATTCTCAAGCTCGTTTTAAATCCTTTGGATTACGCTCGTTGTGCGTGTGACCAAATAGGTTCTCGGTTTATGTTGGCCGTCTATAATTAACCATTAATTATAGAACGATCATGAGTAGCACCTAGTAGTACATCATGATCCCCAATTAACCGAAAAGATCAACGGTTGATCTAGAACTATTTCTGAAACCCTTCAGCAGCTCGTATGAATTGTGCCCCATTCCCTTCACTCATATTACACCCACTTGGTTCAGGACATGGACTATAGTGTCAGTCCCCACAAGGCTGACTACGTCACACCTAGCCCAAGTATCATTTCCTCGTCCTACGGATTCTAGTTACTGCACATGTATCAAAGAGTACCTTACTCTAAACATGTAATGCTTTGGCCAAAGACTTTAGTAACAATCCGACGAGAGGCCATGGGTATACATCTCCTTGCAAGGAGTGGTGAATCCTTTATAGGCTATTCAAACACCTTCGATCACTTTGACTTATACCCAATCATCCCGTGTCCACATCTCCTTGGAGATGTTTGCTTAAGATGTCAAAGCATAAGTCTCCATGATCAAGATGACTTCGTTCAGTTACGTATTGCTACTAAATTCTAATGTTGTAAAAATTTCAGTTTCTAGAATTAATGTAACTTATGGATGGATATATCATATTATCTTTTAATGACAAAGGTAGTTTACCATAACTAGCATCCACGATTAACTCCGGACATCACAATGTCTCCAGCCAGTGAGAATCAGCTGCTTGGATACACCAAGGAGTATACCTCGTGCTAGTCTAGACAAAATTGATGGTGTCCAAATCCATCAATTCATCGACTAGGGATAATTTCGATACATCACAATTACACATGTAGAGATACTCACTAGTTGTGATCCAATCACAAATTCTCTCATGCTGTGAATCGTATCGTGGACATTCAGTAAATGAGTTTAAGATCCAATCAAATACATGAAACATGTATACTCAAATAGTGAATCTTCATTTATCATATAAATGGTTCATACATAAGGCGATTGCCTTAAGACATCTCTCATATATTACTAACACTACTTCCTCATTCATTTGTTGTTGGGTTTGCCAAAGCAAAGCAATGCATTTTATCTTGGAAGAGTGCGAGTAGACAATCGTGATGTCCCGCTATCAAACTTGGTTAAGACTTAATTAAGTTTTTCTTAATTAATTAAAAAAGTAGAGGCATATATTAGCTTTGAACATAAGTTTTAAAAATTAGTTTTGTGTGATTTCCGAACATCAGCTTTGTCTTAGAAAGTGGTCGTTGCTCCGATATCAAAGAAGACCTCTGTGCCTCTCCACGACCTTGAAGCTGGTTTAGGAATAAGCACTAAACTAATCTAAACTTAACCAAAGCTATTAAAGAGTTACATCAGATGTAATTGGAAAAAGATTGCCTACCTAATCATACTACGTCTTTGGCGATTAGCCAAAGCTAACCTAAGACGAAGTATGATGTGGATCTTTATCCCATATAAATTTATAGCTAAATAGAAGCTAATGATGTAAGCAAAATGTGTTTGCCTACATCAATGATTAGCTCATATCAAAGCTATGAGAATTTAGTGGGAGCCTCATTTAATTAAAGGCCTAATTAAATGACTTAGGTATGATACTTAATTTTTCATTTTGATGTTGTAGATCACCATGTCATCTAACACGACGCACCCCCTCAACTTGCGATCTATCCTTGAGAAAGACAAGCTCAATGGAGCTAACTTTCTAGACTGGTATAGGAACTTGAGGATTATCCTCAAGCAAGAACGTAAATTGTTTGTCCTAGAGCAGTCTATCCCTGAAACACCCGCCCCTGCGGCCACTCGTGTTGAAAAGGATGCTTATAAGAAGCATCAAGATGACGCATTAGATGTGTCATGTCTTATGCTTGCCACCATGAACTCTGAGCTTCAGAAGCAACATGAGAACATGGATGCCTATGGTATGGTTGAGCATTTGAAACAACTATATCAAGGACAAGCTAGGCACGAGCATTTTGAAGTGTCTAAGGATCTTTTTGCATGCAAGATGCAAGAAGGAACACCTGTAGGAACTCACGTACTTAAAATGATAGGGTACGTTGAGAACCTTGAAAGACTAGGTTTTCCACTGAGCCAAGAATTGGCAACCGATGTTATCCTACAATCATTGCCGGAAGCATATAATCAATTCGTCATGAATTATAACATGAATGAAATTGATAAGCCTTTGCCTGAGATTCTCAGCATGTTAAGAACTGCTGAACCAAATCTCAAGAAGAAAGTTGGTAACGTACTAATGGTCAAGAAGGGCAAAGGTAAGCGCAAAGGCAAGGGTAAGACCCAAGCCAAAGGCAACGCCAATTCATCCACTTCAAAGGGTAAAGGTAAAGTACCTAAGGAAGGGGACTATTTCCATTGCAGTGAGACTGGACACTGGAAGTAGAACTGCAAAGTCTACCTTAAGGAAGTAAAGAAGAAAAGAAGTGGGACTTCTGCCTCAGGTATACACGTTATAGAAGTTAATCTATCTATTTCTTCTACATGGGTATTAGATACCGGATGTGCATCTCACATTTGTACTAAGGTGTAGGGACTGAGAAATAGTAGACTGATAGCAAAGGGCGAAGTGGACCTACGAGTATGCAATGGCGCAAAAGTTGCTGCTGTAGCTGTAGGAACATATTCTTTGTCTTTGCCCACTGGGCTTATCTTAGAACTAGAGGAGTGCTTTTATGTACCTGCATTAATGAAGAACATAATTTTTGTATCTTGTTTAGACAAGAAAAACTTTTCTTTTATAATAAAGGACAAATGTTGTTCCATTTATTTGAATGAAATGTTCTATTGTAATGCACCACTTATGAATGGTCTCTATGTTCTAGATTTAGAAAACTCAATTTATAACGTAAATACCAAACGGTTCAAATCGAATAATTTGAACCAAACATATCTCTGGCACTGTTGCCTAGGTCACATAAATGAAAAACACATATCCCAACTCCATAAAGATGGATTATTGGACTCATTTGATTTTGAATCATATGAGGTATGCGAATCTTGTCTTTTAGGAAAGATGACTAAAACTCCATTTAGTGGACATGGCGAGAGAGCGACGGACTTGTTAGGACTCATACATACGATGTATGTGGCCCTTTCAATGTCGGCGAGAGGAGGCTATAAGTACTTTATTACTTTCACTGATGATATGAGTAGATTTGGCTACTTATATTTGATGAGACATAAGTCAGAATCCTTTGAAAAGTTCAAAGAATTCAAGAATAAAGTACAAAACCAACTTGGTAAGCGTATTAAGCTACTTCGATCAGATCGAGGTGGTGAATACCTTAGTCAAGAGTTTCGTGATCACCTGGCTGAGTGTGGGATAATATCCCAACTCACTCCACCTGGAACACCACAATGGAATGGTGTATCTGAGAGGAGAAATCGTACTCTATTAGATATGGTACGATCAATGATGAGCCAGACTGATCTACCTACTTCCTTTTGGGGTTTAGCTCTAGAGACAGCCGCTTTCACACTTAATCGCGTCCCATCAAAAGCCGTAGAAAAGACACCATATACGTTATGGACTGGGAAGAGTCCCAAAATGTCTTTTATAAAGATTTGAGATTGTGAAGCTTATGTTAGACGTCAAGTCTCAGATAAACTAGGATCCAAATCAGATAAGTGTTATTTTGTAGGATATCCCAAGGAGACTAAGGGATATTACTTTTACAATCCCACACTTGCAAGGTGTTTGTTGCCAGAAATTCTGTCTTTCTAGAAAGAGAATTTATTTCTAGAAAAACTAGTGGGAGTAAAATTCATCTTGAAGAAATTCAAGATGAAGATAACACTAAGGCTTCGATGGAAAATGAACAGGTACCACAAAGTGTTGTGGATGAGGAAATTGTTGCCCAAAGAGTTGTGGAGCAAACACCTGTTCAAGTAGACCAACCTCTTTGTAGATCTGATAGGATCCGTCGTCAACCAGAGAGATATTCTTTTCTCTTGACTGACAACGGTGATGTATTGCTTGTCGATCTTGACGAGCCTACATCCTATCAAAAAGCTATGATGAGCCCAGATTCCGAGAAATGGCTAGAGGCCATGAGATCCGAAATAAAATCCATGTACACTAACCAAGTATGGACTTTGGTTGATCCACCTGAAGGGGTAAAACCTATTGGGTGTAAGTGGGTCTTTAAAGTAAAGACTGACATGGATGGTAATAAGCATACCTATAAAGGTAGATTGGTGGCTAAAGGATTCAAACAAATTCATGGTATTGACTATGATGAAACCTTTTCACCAGTTGCGATGCTTAAATCCATTCAGATCATACTTGCTATTGCAGCCTACCACGATTATGAGATCTGGCAAATGGATGTCAAAACTGCTTTTCTGAATGGAAAGCTACTCGAGGATGTGTACATGACACAGCCTGAGGGTTTTGAAGATCCAAAGCATCCAGGAAAAGTATGCAAACTGCAAAGGTCCATTTATGGACTAAAGCAAGCCTCTCGAAGCTGGAATCTTCGATTCGATGATGCAATCAAGGAGTTTGGTTTCATCAAGAATGAAGATGAACCTTGTGTCTACAAGAGAAATAGTGGGAGCACAGTTGTATTTCTTATCTTGTATGTAGATGACATACTTCTCATCGAAAATGATATTCCCTCACTCCAGTCTATGAAGATGTGGTTAGGGAATTATTTCTCGATGAAAGACTTAGGTGAAGCTGCCTATATTCTAGGTATCAAGATCTATAGAGATAGATCTAAAAGATTACATGGCCTAAGTCAGAGTACATACATTAGTAAAGTGCTAGATCGTTGTGCTATGAAAAATTCCAAGAAAGGATTTCTTCCTTTATCACATGGTGTGAGTCTTTCGAAGACTAAATGTCCCTCTTCTAAGGAGGAGAGAGATCGCATGGATAAGATCCCTTATGCATTTGCTATAGGGTCTATCATGTACGCCATGCTTTGTACTCGTCCTGACGTCTCGTATGCTTTGAGCATGACGAGTAGATACCAGTCGGATCCAGGTGAAAGTCACTGGATAGCAGTCAAAAATATTCTTAAATACTTACGAAGAACGAAAGAATATTTCCTGATATTTGGAGGCAATGAGGAGCTAACTGTAAAGGGTTACAGTGATGCAAGCTTCCAAACAGACAAGGATGACTATAGATCGCAATCGGGGTATGTGTTTTGCTTGAATGGTGGAGCTGTGAGCTGGAAGAGTTCGAAGCAGGACATAGTTGCTGATTCTACAAGAAAAGCCGAGTATATTGCTGCGTCTGATGCAGCAAAGGAGGCTGTTTGGCTCCGCAAGTTCATCAGTGAACTTGGGGTAGTTCCTAGCATTGCAGATCCAATAGACCTCTATAGTGACAACAATGGGGCTATTGCACAGGCTAAGGAACCTCGATCACATCAGCGGACCAAACACAAACTGCGGCACTTCCATCTCATTCGAGAGATCATCGATAGAGGAGATGTGAGGATATGCAGAGTACCGACATAAGCTAACATCGCAGATCCATTGACCAAGGCTTTGGCATAGAGGAAGCATGATGGTCACACTAGGTCACTAGGTATCAGATATTATAGTGATTGGTACTAGTGCTAGTGGGAGATTGTTAGTTATATCCCTAGAACCAATCATGTGATGGTTGAATAGGGAACATTTTGTATCATATTCTATAAAGGCAAAGGATTGGTTATTATATTTACGTCTTCTTTGTGCCAGCTAAATTAAATATAATAATGCCCTAGAAAAGTAGGTTCTTATCTACAGCACATCAATTGGCAGAATGGATTATGAGAGGCTGTAGAGAACACTTTCCTAAATGTTACTAGTCAAGTATTAATATGCAAGGGCAATATTAATACATAAAGACTAGCATGTAGGTCAATTGATGACTTGATCTAACAAGTCATGGATATATGATATCAAGTTGACACATGGGTATATATTAGAGAATATATACTGAACTGACCCGCCATGAGAAAGTTTCATGGATCGTCATATGAGTGTCATAAACTTTCTCATCTGACTATTGGTATGAATAGTCCTCAAACCTGAAGTCACTACGGTTCCCTACATAAGGAGTTATGTACTTTGGTATCGTCAAACGTCACCCGTAACAGGGTGGACCATAAAGGCGATTACTGGGTATATAACAAATTATGCGGAGGGATGTGAGTGATGTAGATGGGATCTATCCCTCCCATATGACAGGAGTGATATCTGTGGGCCCCTTGATTGAGTAGAACTACTAAAATGCATGGCTATGCTCGAATGAGTCAATATGAGATATTGAGCTCATTTGTTTGAGTTTGTTTACTCAGGGATCAAGAAACACATAGATTGATCGAGGATGACACGGTCTATGCCTCATTGGTCAATCTGATATCAAGGATAGAAGGACACGGTCATACATTATAGTAGTCATGAAAAGGTTAGTCGGATCTTGACTTATTTCGTAACTTGGGTAGCAATGATGTATTGCTAGATTCCGCACATTGCTTGTGTATCTAAAAGAGTTTAGATCCACTGGCAACATTATGAGAGCCTATAGGGTCACACACAAAGAGCATGATGATTAGAAGAATTAGTGCATTCTAGTTTGACTAGAATAATTTGGGAATGAGCTTAAGTACAAATTGGTTTTTGGACTCTAAGCTTAATGAGAATTTTAGCTTATTGATTTAATGAGATTAATTCAATATGCTAAGCTTATTAATTTAATAAGATTTGTTATCATGATAGCCTAAGCTTAATTGATTTAATAAGATTAATTCAATATGTTACCTTATTGATTTAATGAGATTAATTCAATATGATAACATAAGCTTATTGAATTAATAAGATTAATTCAACATGCATGAATGCCACATAAGCATGCCACCTAAGCATGCCACCTAAGCATGCCACCTAAGCTTGATGAGGTGGAAGGAGACAAAGGGTTTTGACCTTTGGAATTTCTCCACATGTGGCCGGCCAAACAAGGAGTTGATTATATTTCAATGCAATTGATTGCATTGAATGTGATAGGAGGTGAAAGGTTTTTTCAACCCTATAAAACACTCCATGGGGTGGCCGGCCAACTTGGTGAAAACTTTAGGCTTGGTGGAAGCTTGAGGCTTGGAGAGAGATTGGTGGTGAGAGGCTTTGGTTGTATGGCTTTTGTGATTGTAGGCTAGCAAGAAGAGTGGTCTTCTTCTTCCTTTCTCTTATTCCCTACCTTCCTCTCCTTTAGGGACTTCTCTAGCAAGAAGTAAAGGAGAGCTCTTCTAGTTTCTTTTGTGAGACAAGAGCTTGCTCGTGTGGATACATATAGAGGCATGGACATTTGAACGTGCTAAAAGATCCAACAAACCCAAGGAGAAGCGGGATTAAAAAGGGCATGCAACAAAGGTAATATTCTCCTATAAGATAGGTTTTTCCTTTTAGAGAAATTTATTTTTGTACGAGGTTTTCTTTCGCAAGGATCACTTGGAAGGGATCCTATTTTTTCTGTTCCGCATATGCTATTTTGCATAATAAATTCCCTACATATGCCACGAAGGTGGCGGCTATTGCAGTGGGAGACATTTATTTATCTTTTGAGAAAAATAAAGTTTTTGTTCTTAAGAATTGCCTTTATGAACCTTTATTTAGAAAGAATTTAATTTCAGTTTCTAAATTATTTATGGATGGATATTCTATTTCTTTTAATGACAGAGTTGTTATAAAAAGGAATAGAGAAATTATCTGTTCGGGTGCATTGATAGG
The DNA here is from genome assembly GCA_025175895.1 of Wurfbainia villosa. Lineage (NCBI taxonomy): Eukaryota > Viridiplantae > Streptophyta > Magnoliopsida > Zingiberales > Zingiberaceae > Wurfbainia > Wurfbainia villosa. Next base: position 50,913,211 of record CM045998.1, on the reverse strand, counting down.
AAATTTATACACACTGGAACCAAAAGCTCCCATGATACAAATAGAAGTTAATAACTCATCTTCTAATTCTAATAAGAGAAAAGAACCTTCAAAGATGAACCAAACATATCTTTGGCATCTTAGGCTTGATCATATTAACCTAAGCAGAATTCAAAGGTTGATAGTTGATGGACCTCTGGGTTCATTAGTGGTGGAAGATCTCCCAACCTGCAAATCTTGCTTGGAGGGTAAAATGACCAAGAGGACTTTTAAGGCCAAGGGTTATAGAGCCAAAGATGTGTTAGAATTGGTTCATTCTGATTTTTGTGGTCCTATGTCTATCTAGGCTAGAAGTGGTTTTGAGTATTTCGTCTCTTTTATAGATGATTATTCGAGATATTAATACATTTACTTGATGCGCTGCAAGTCTGAATGCTTTGACGAGTTCAAAGAATTCAAGGCTGATACGGAGAAACGTCAAGGTAAAAGTATCAAGACACTACTATCTGATCATGGTGGTGAGTACCTCTTGGGAGAGTTTAGGAATTACTTATCAGAGGCTGGGATTCAATCCCAATTGTCTGCACCTGGCACACCCCGGCAGAATGGTGTAACAGAGAGAAAAAATAGGACTCTTATGGAGATGGTTAGATCGATGATGAGTTATTCTGAGTTGCCAGATTCGTTCTGGGGATATGCTCTAGATACGACAGTGTATATTCTGAACTTGGTACCATCTAAATCAGTGCCTTCTACTCCCACAAAATTGTGGACTGGGCGAAAGCCTAGTCTAAGACATATTCAAATTTGGAGGAGTCCAGTACATGTGCTGAAGGTAGATGCTGGTAAGTTGGAACCTCATATAGAAGTACGCATGTTTGTTGGCTATCCCAGGAGAACGAAAGGTGGTTTGTTTTATAGTCCTAGAGATCAGAAGGTGATCGTTAGCACGAACTCCAGATTTATAGAGGAAGACTATGTGATGAACCACAAGCCCATGAGTAAGATTGTTCTGGAGAAATTAAAAGGGGAAGTCGCTTCTTCAGTACCACCGGTACAAGAGGATATACCACAAGTCACTGCACCGCGTCTCACAGAGGATACACAGGTGATACCTCATTGTAGTGGGAGGGTTGTTAGACAGCCTGATAGATTCATGTTCTTGAGAGAATCTTCTGATTTGGTCCCTGGTGAACATGAACCTGATCCCTGGACATATGACGAGGCAATCCAAGATAAAGATGTGGTATCTTGGCAAAGTGCAATGAATGCTGAGATTGAATCTATGGATTCAAATCAGGTCTAGGAGCTAGTAGAACCACCCGATGGTGTAAAAACCATTGGTTGCAAGTGGATCTACAAAAGAAAGAGAGGAATAGACGGGAAGGTTGAGACCTTAAAAGCGAGGCTTGTTGCGAAGGGGTATACTCAAAAAAAGGGTATCGATTATGAGGGGACCTTTTCGTCGGTGGCCATGCTTAAGTCTATCCGGATTCTCTTATGCATTGCAGCTCATATGGATTATGAGGTGTGGCAGATGAATGTCAAGACAACTTTCTTTAATGGAAGTCTTGAGGAAAACATCTATATGAAGCAACCAGAGGGATTCATTGCGAAGGTCAAAGAGCATCTTGTATGTAAGCTTAATCGGTCCATTTATGGATTAAAGCAAGCTTCGAGGTCTTGTAACATCCGCTTTGATGAGGTAATCTAGTCTTATGGATTTATTCAAAGTCTAGATGAGTCTTGTGTATACAAGAGATATGACGGAAATGTAGTGGTATTTCTTGTACTATACATAGATGACATTTTGTTAATTGGCAACAATGTGAAGGTGTTATCGAACGTAAGGGTATGGTTGTCCAAACAGTTTGATATGAAGGACTAGAGAGAAGTGGGACAAATCCTTGAAATCAAGGTTATAAGGGATCACAGGAAAAGAATGTTGTGCTTATCTCAAGCTTCATACATAGACACTATTATGGATCGTTTTAGCATGCAAAACTCCAAGAAAAGTTTTCTACCTTTCAGGCATGGAGTTCCTTTATCTAAGGAGATGTGTCCTAGAACATCTGAGGAGATAGAGGAGATGAAGGTGGTTCCTTATGCTTCAGTGGTAGGAAGCCTCATGTATGCGATGCTATGTACGAGACCAGATATCTGCTTTGTCGTGGGCATGGTCAGCAGATATTAGAGTAATCTAGGACAGGGACATTGGACTGTGGTAAAGCATATATTGAAGTACCTAAGAAGGACTATGGATTATATGCTAGTTTACCAGGCAGACCAATTACTCCCTATGGGTTATACATATTCCGACTTCCAATCAGATAGGGATAACAGTAAGTCTACCTCAGGTTTTGTGTTTACTTTGGGAGGTGGAGCCATTGTATGGAGGAGTGTCAAGCAGAAATGCGTGGCAGACTATACCATGGAAGCTGAGTATGTGGCGGCCTCTGAGGCGGCCAAAGAAGTTGTGTGGCTCAGGAACTTCCTGAGGGACTTGGATGTGATTCCTAGTTTGCCTAGAACTATCACAATTTGTTGTGATAATAGTGGTGCAGTTGCAAACTCGAAGGAACCATGAGCCCATAAGGCAAGTAAACACATAGAGCGCAAGTACCACTTGATACGAGAAATCGTAAAGAGAGGAGAAGTTGTTGTGGCTAAGATTGCATCGGAGGATAACCTGGCAGATCCTTTCACTAAGGCCCTTCCGACGAGAGCCTTTGATAGGCATGTGGAGGGAAGGAGAATCAGATGTATGACAGTATGAGGATAGCATATTCTTTTAGTATAAGTGGGATATTGTTGGGATGTATACTGAAAAGTCTATCATTTGTATGAACATCATTATTTTTTAAATAAAAATCACATGATCATTGTTTGCATATTTATGGTGATGCATATTGTCTAATACATTACATTGTAGATAACATGGTTTATGGTGTCACACGGGAGATCATGTTATTGGATCCTTGTAAAGTATAAGTATAGGCTCACAACCGAGATGGCTTTGGACAAACCATTGGCATGGTTATAGTGTGATTCGGTATTGGTTTGTCTTGACCATAGAATCACACTAGTACACTTTGTCTGTATTGAGCAGGACTGACTTAGAGGTGATTTGATTTATTGTTGACTACATAATCGAATCGGACCTCAGATATTATATTGTACATGCTCTTAATCTTGATATAATAACGGGCACATATACATAGTATTCATTTATTTGATTTACCAATGGGCGAGATTTATAGATTAAATCAATAGGCTCGGTAAGTTAGGAAATGATATTATTTATATGGTGTGCCTTTGATTATAGAAGGAAACCGTGTCCTATATATTAGGATAATGATGTCCCCTTTAGGAGCTCATAAGGTTCATCATGTAAACCCTGCAGGTGGACTTGGTCTGGCATGATGAAAAGGTTGAGTGATACTCCTTATGGAATTAGATGTTGATTAATTAATGCTCAGTAAATTAATTGATCGACGGACATTCGAGATCTTAAACACGGGGAGAAAATGTACATATAATATATGGAGCCCATATTAACTTATGGGGGTTGGTGAGGTAGATCAATGATAATCCTTTAGTGGATTGGTTTATCATTAATGGATCGGACTTTAAGTGGGCTTGATCCATTGGGTGGCCAAGATCCAACTCCTCCTCATGGTCCCTATTGTATCCTATTAAAACCTCATGAAGCCTAGATCCAATGGATGAAAACAAAACTCTAGAACCAATGGTAGAGATTGAATCTCTAGATCCGACGGTTGAGATTAATTCTCGAGATCCGACGGTTGAGATTAAATCCCTAGAACCAATGGTGGAGATTAAAACAAGGCTTATCCCTAACTCTATAAAAGGAGGCAAAGGGGTGGGTGGCAATTACAATTGAAGAGGGATTAGGGTTGGGGCGGCAAGTAGCTTGAGGGCTAGGGTTTTGGAGTTTGCTTAGGGCGGCCACAAATAAGGAATTTATTTCCTTCTTCTTCTTCTTCCATTAGTTGGTCTGCGCCCATCTCTTTCTCCTCTCCCCTTGTCGGCGTCCAAACCTCCTCCTTCCCTTCTCCTTGCCTGGTGGAAACAAGGCTTAGGGTCTTCCCTTGGAGCTCTTGGCCGACATTCATCTTCTTCACCCAATCCTTCTTGGCCGAGGGCAAGCACCAACCTTGGAGCTTTGTGGTTAGTTGAAAGAAGGAGAGTTTTGTTTCTATTCTTCCTCTTGTTCGGAGTGAGCAAGGAAGGAAGTTTGGTGATCTAGGAGCTTCAACTTTTGGTAAATCGTCGCCCACACGACGTCCAAAAAGAGGGAGGACATACGATAGAAGATCGAGAGGTATAATACTTGTCTATTTTCCTATGTAACATGTTTATGATTGTTTTCAATTATATATGCATGATATATTCTGTTTTGTGGCTAATATAACTTAGACCCCGAACATAAACACAAAAGCCAACGATCCGTACATCGTCTATTCCGTGGCTATTCGTAGATTAGAGGTTGGTTGCATGAAAAATAAGTTTGTTCAAGTGACTACTCTAATCGAATAGCACGATGATGAAACGGTTGCTTGGGTAATCCCTCTTGTCAAGGATAATTTTTTTTATCCGGGGACGTAGAAGGGATCACCATGAACAAGCGACCGAGTTGAAGTGGGAAGCGAAGTTTCCTACCTTCAGCCACAACCTTGATTCCTCTTGCCATGTCATAAGACACTTGGTTGAGGAGTTAGTTAAATTAATAGTATAAATATTGTTATTTTTGGTTCCCTTAAGAATTTTTTTAGAAGTTTCATTTGTATTAATTACTCATTCATTTTCTAGAAATATGACCTTATAGTTATTATCACACAATTGGCTTACACTAAGTAAATTATATTGAAAATTTTCTACCAATAAGATATTTTGAATAATAAAGTTAGAGTTGAGCTCAATATCACCTGATCCGATGATTTTGAGCTTGCCGTTGTTTTCGAAGGCTACCGATCCTTGTCATTTGAATCGAAGCTTCGAAAACATGAGTTGATCCCCGATCATGTGTCGGGAGCAACTACTGTCCAACATCCATTGATCCTACATGCAAGGTAGTTGGATCAGATATTGGATTTATTAAAGATTGGTTGAAGATTATTAACCTAAATCATCTCACCCATGTCTACATGATAAAACAAGTTAACTCTATATGTTCTTGTGAGATGACTTCCAATTTTACTTGATTTAAATTTAATGATTTGAACACTTGTCAACCTTGCATTAGATTTGGATTTGACCTTAGGCTCATCAAGTCACCTTTTCAAGATCATGGCTTACAGGTCGTGGCGAGGCACAGAGACCTTCTTTGATCGAAAAAATGACCACTTCCTTAGACAAATTCATTTTCAAGAAAATAGAGACCTGACTTACCTACGACCATTTCCTGGTCTAACTAGTCTAGGATACGGCGAGGTAGCTTCAGCTAGTTCCGCTCGGTCAAGTGCACCGAACTAAATACAACTTATCTAGCCCGAATACACAAGACTTCGCTTTCCTAGCGTACTATTATCTCGCCGCGTCCTAGTACTATGTTACCAAAAATTGACGAGTTATAATCCTATCTAACCATTCTAAAAAGAAAAATCAACATAAATAACTAACCTAAGCATGCATTTTCTAAATTAAAACACAAACAAGTTTTGTACTAGCTCCCCCTGGACCGTTGAATCAGTTCGGTCTCTCCACAGTAGATTTGGTCCTTGGGAACCCAGTACTGGTTTGACCATAAGTTTGAAATCAAAGTGGTCTTAGGGATCCATGCTTGGACACATTTTTTATGTCGACTTACAATCGACATATATGACTCGTTGGTCGTATTTGAGCTAAACCCTAGTCCGAACTTGTTGTACACGGCCCTTTGCGATCCAAGTAGGAGGTCAAGTCCTTTGGATCCCAAAGTAAACCTTTCCAATGTGTTCCCAAGATCTTCGACTTGACTCTTCAAGAGTGAGTTCTCAACTTTGAGCTTTTCAACCCGAGTTGAGTCCTCTCGAACTCGACTAGTCGAAGTGGTAAGGGAGACCTCATGTTTGAAGAGTTTAACTTCCTCTACCAGGGTTTCGACCTTGGACTCGGACTTAGCTAATTTCCTAGTTAAGAACTTAATTGCACTATAAAGCATACTAATATGGGACCGACTTACCTTGAGTGTATCTTTTGAACTAGATGCGTATCCGTGGATTGTCTTGAATAGCGCTTCGCAGTCCGACTCATCTTTGATTTCAGATTCGTGTTTCGGTTCTGACTCCGTCTCCGATTCAACCGGTTTAGCCATGAGGATGCGATCATCGTCTTCTTCCTCAGACGCTTCTTCCCATGTAGTGTTGAGTGCCTTTTTGTGTTTTGGTTCTTTGCTCTTGAGCTTTGGGCATTCGGACTTGATGTGTCCAAACATGTTGCATTCGTAACACCTAATATTAGAACTTTTAGGCTTACCTTCGTTGGGTCGAGTGACAGTTCGCTTTCGGCCCTTGACTATCCTCCGAACTAGGTTGACTAGTTCGGCCTCCATTTCTGAGTTGACCTCTAAATCAGACTCATCTTCTTCTTCTTTAGGGAGTGGCTTGCTCGCGGTTTTCTTCCTTGAACCTACAAAAAGTGCTCTACCCTTCTCGGGTTCCGAGTTAGACTACTCATCAAGTTTGAAATCGGAAAACAACTCATATAATATAAGTTTTGAAAGGTCCTTGGAGACCTTGTAGGCATCGACCATGGATGCCCACAAGGTAGTCATAGGAAATGAGTTAAGAACATACCTAATATGATCGTGTGTAGGTTATTGACTATGTCTTGAACGCGAAGGTGAAGTTGCATTGTCATTTCGTGTTCCTTCATTTTTAGATTATATAACTTATTAAACAAAAGATCGCGCTTACATACCTTAGCTTCATCGGTCCCTTCGTGTAGCTCCACTAGCTTTGTCAATAGGTCCTTTGCACTGATGAAGGGGCCGACGCGATTAAGCTCCTCCTTGGACAAGCCACATTGGAGGATTTGAGTTGCCTTGGCATCGGCTTCGACTTTTCTTTTTATCGCATTGGTCCATTGGTCATAATCCAAGGATTCACCCACTTCGTTAGTCGGAAGTGTGAATCCCATTTGGATTATGATCCACATCTTGATTTGGGTTTCAAGAAAGCATTCCATCTGACCCTTCCAATAACAGAAGTCATCTCCGTTGTAAAAGGGAGGTCGGACGGTGCTAAAAGCCTCAAGATGTGCCATTGAAACAAAAAAGATAGAAGAATGAAGCGAAAAAAAACCTAAAACCACAAACAACAGAAGTGTCCCAAGACTCGCGTCTTGGATTAGTAGTGTGGGAGAAAAAAAGATTACACAAATAAAAAAGAAAAAAAATATAAATAAACAGAAAATAAATCGAAAGAAAATTCGTAGAAAGCTATATTGGAGGTTTCACCAAATCATAGCACCCCCGACTCTGATACCAATTGTTGGATCAAGAGAATTGCTAGAGGGGGGGTGAATAGCGATAAAAATTTTCGTATGAATTCATTGAGTAAACAATGAAACGCAGCGGAAAGATAAATGACAAATAAACAAGACAAATGGATTATTTATTTAGTTCATAGCCTTCGGCTACTACTCTAAGGCCCTAGTGGTCCTTGACCACACACGGAGGGAAAAACACTAAATGAACTCCTCATCATTAGAGGAAGGAGTTAGACGAATACAAAAAATCACAAAGCTTGAGGTAGAGGGACACTCCCCCTCTCCTTGTTATGATAAAAACTCTGAGACAATAATATAGAAAAGACAAAATGAATTGAAGCTTATACCGATGGAAATGAATAAACAAATAAACCTAGAGCGTCGAAGAGGTAGCACTTCGTTGTCAGAGAGTTGTAGCTTTGCGGAGGCTTTTAGAAGCTTAGAATTGATGAGAAAACACTAGGAGAGGTCCTCCTTTTATAGCCTTTGAGCCCCTTCTCGAGAGGAACTTCAGCCAATGAGATTTGAGCACCCATCCCCTTGAAATGAGGTGATAAGCCTCGATTCTTCAAAGCTGATCCTTGACCATCAGTCGACTGATGGCCATCATCAGTCGACTGATGGCAACATCAGTCGAATGCTGATCACAAGTAGTCGATTGATGGACAACAGTCGAGTCCTCTAAGCTGGCAGTCGACTGATGCTAGCTGCAAGTCAAAGTTAGCTTAACAAAAATATTATTTTGACGGCCTCTGACCGTCCGATCTCGACCTAGACCATCCATGGGAAGTCTAGAGTCGGATCTATGCTTAAGTTCATCCTCGTAAGGAGGATATGACCTCACTTACGCTTACACACACGAGCTTACCTCGATACTTACTGTGTCACTTTCGATTCCGACCTTCCACTTGATTTCTTTGGCTCCCTCCGAAGTCACTCGACTGTCGCCCGACCACCGTGGCTTCCTCCGGGTGTCTCTAGCCTTCAGCTCCAGCTTTAGCACTTTTTTGCACACTCGATCTAGCTCGTGAGATTACAATATGAGCTTCACTTTGTATCGTTTGCTATAATCAAAACTCAAGTTTGACTTAGGTGCCTACTGCACTAACATTAAGCTAATCTCAAGGTTAGCGACACCCAGTGAATCTCGGGACGAGAAACAGTGGTGGTCGGGCGACACTAGGAGAACCTCGTTGGAGTTGAGGAACCTCGGTGCTGACTAGAAGTTAAGCGACAGGTCAGGAAGGACTGGAGGTAAGCACTGAGTGCGGAGCGATGGTAAGGTCGTGTCCTCCATATGATGACTACCATAGGCGACGATCTGATTAAAACTTTTGGAGGAAGGTCTAGGTCGAGGTCAGACGGAAAGGATCATCGTATTTACCATCGGTCATGTATTCTGTGTTGGAGCTGAAAGCTCCAAGTTATGTTTCGGTGTTTGACAAAGGTTTAAGTTAGTGTGAGAAATCCAAGGGTGGACCTTGGTGAAAAGTCCAAGATGGTTAATTCCTTGGCAGGTGAGAAATCCAGGGGTGGACCTTGGTGAAATGTCCAAGATGGTTAATTCCTTGGAAGGTGAGAAATCCAAGAGTGGACCTTGGTGAAAAGTCCAAGATGGTTAATTCTTTGACAGCTGGAAATTCCATGCGGGGGTGCAAGGAGAAAAGTCCAAGATGGCTAATTCATTGGCAGCTGGAAATTCCTTGCGAAGGTGTAAGGTGAAAAGTCCAAGAGGGGGTGATTCCTTGGCAGTAGAGAAATTCCTTGTGGGAGTGGCAAGGTGAAAAGTCTAAGAATGGTTGATGGTAGGAGTCTTGGCAAGTAAAGGGTCTTCGGGTAGAGTCTTTACTAGGCGTGTTTTAGTCTTACAGCTGACTGAAACAATGGGTCTTAAGGACAACAATGAGTTGACACATCAATTATTGCCCTTACTGCATTAATCAGGTAGAGAAATTTGTCATCGGCAAGGTATAGTCGTGTCGGCGCCTCCACTGCTCCGGAACAGTCAATGCGACACCTCGACCGAAGCGGTGAGCGGCTGGTGGAGTCGGGTCGAGCTCATTCTTTGCAAGATAAGCTCAGCGAGCCGGCGCCTCGGCCCGATCTGGTGAAGGGTACAGATGCAAGCCGCTCTCACCCAGCACCTCGACTGGTCCTGGGTAGTTACGGACAGAAGCAAGGCTAGCTCAACTAACACCTCGACTGTAGCAGAATGAACCTTTGCTGCGACCTATGCAATCGAGGTGGTGCCTCGACTAGACCTTCGTATAAATGCATAGACGCAAGGCATGCTCGACTGGCGCCTCGTCTAGTGGGAAACAAGTTTGCGATTCTGGCAAGAAAAATCTATTTGTTTCTCTGCGTGTCTGGCTTTTACAAATTCTCGCTCAAATGGAGGTCGTTTTCCAAGCTTCAAGGGGTGCATGCGAATTGGTGATTGGAGGAACAACAAAGCATTGGGGGATTACAGTTTGCACTGAAACATGTTTTTGTTGGATGCGATAACTCTCAGAACAGACGAATACAATGAACAAATGATGACAATGTACTGGTGCTCCAGTGATTTTCTCACAGTGCTCGAGTTCTTCTTCTTTATGTTAATCGTTTGACAATGATTCTACATCTGAGTTTCATGCCCGTGGTCAATTGCTTGCCTGAGGAATGCTACGCCCATTGCTCCTGCTATTGGAAACTTTATGCTCGGCTAGTGTTCTGTCAACCTGTACAGCTGGGGAAATTGCTGCACTTGCGGCCATCACGCTAATCCTTTGTCTCAGTTGTAAAGGTTTTGTTTGTTGGTTTTGTTTTACTCCTTTCTATCTATGATTGTCTAGGATTGCATATCTGTCAAGGTTCTGTGTTTAGCTATTGCTTATCGGTTCATTTAGATTTCTATATTAATTTCATATCTAGAGAGTCTGTAATCTGTAAGCCTTTTAAGAGGTTTCTCCACCTTTGAAGTTTACTTCAAAAAGGAGAAAAGATAGAGGTGTGCCTTGGACTAGCAGCTCTAGGAGAGAGTTGTGAACCAAGTAAAATCAACTGCGTTGTTCTTTTTGTTGGTTGTTTGTGAGTCGGCTGCGTAGTTGTGCTCTGTGTGTGATCGCATTATTGTTAGTTTATCCACTATGTTTTTTATTTTAAAAAGAAAAGAATTAAAAAATATATATATCTCCCCCCTCTTATGTAGTTATCGGTCCTATCAAGTGGTATCAGAGCTAGGGCTCTATTTACCGGGTTAACCTCCTTACAGTCATAACAATGCAAGAGGGTTACAGTACGAACCGACATCCATGTTTTGATGGAACAAATTTCCAATATTGGAAAAGTCGGATGGAGTACTATCTCATGACTGAGATAGAAATGTGGTTCTTTGTCACGGAGGGCTTTATTACTCCGGTAGATGACACTGGTAAAGCCTTGGGGTCTGCTCATTGGACGAACGAGCAAAAGTGCAAAGCATAAGCTAATGCTAAAGCCACTATAACCTTATAGTGTGACCTAGCAAAGGAGTAACTAAATAAAGTTGGGCCTTTCAGCAGTGCACAGGACTTATGGAATAAACTGCTTGAGCTACACGAGGGTACTAGGGACTCTCTTATAGCCAAGAGGGATTTCTTCCTAAGTCAACTCTAGAAATTTTCTATGAAAGACATTGAATTTGTCAGTGAGTTTCATAGAAGATTCAAGGAGCTTTTGAATGGTCTCCACTTTATTGGAGAGAGTGTTGAGAACCGGGATTTGGATAGGTATGTTCTTAAGTCGTTTCCCCAAAATGCCTTATGGTTATTTATGGTGGATGCCAATAAGGTATCAAGGGACTTATCAACTATTAAAATAGATGAATTTTTTTGTGAGATGGAATTGCATGAATAGGCTAATAAAAGTCAAAAGGAGAAGGGTATGGCTTTGTTTGTAGGCGATCAGAATAAGGAAGGGAAGAAGAAGAAGGAGAAGAAGAAGGAGATGTTGTCGTTCTCATATACCGAATCTGATGGAGATGATGGGTCCTCATTCAGCGAGGTGGCCAACTTCATGAGTAGAATGATGAGGAGTAGCAAGAGATTTAACAGAAAGAAAGGTAAGGCAGTTGATAGTACGATTGATAAAACTAACATATTTTTCTATGAGTGCAGCAAGAAAGGACATATCAGAATGAGTGTTCTTGGTTCAAGAAGAATGAAGAAAAGAGGAGAAGAAGGAAAGCTTTGAGAGCTACATGGGATGGATCTAAAGTGCACTCTTGAGAAATTCACCTATAGCTCTCAAACGTTGAACATAATTTTAGAATCACAACAGGATATTTACAACAAAGCTAGAATAGGTTATAAACCTAAACCGTAAGAACTTAGTTTCATGTCTTTAGTATATAGAAATTCTGGTAGGAAGACAACAACTAAGGCATGGATTCCTAGGAAATATATTTTGGAAGTTAATGGATCAAATATTTGGGTTTCGAAGTCGTCTATCTTTCATGTCTAGCAGGAATCAGTTAAGGGGGTGTGCCCATCAACTTGGTTTGTAGACAGTGGATGCTCCAAGAACATGACCAGGAGTTGGTGCAACAACGCCCCAAGCATTTATATGTTTTGATGTTTGGATAATCATCTAAGTTATGCAACAATTTTTGATCTAATTGTGAACATGTTCGAGTGACAGAGAAATCCAAGTATGAAGACTTGGTAAAGGCAAAGTCCAAGTATGATCTTGGAAAGAGAAGTCCAAGGTAAAGGTTTGGCGGCATAAAACCAAGCATGTTGTCTTGGCGGCGTTAAGTCCAAATGGACTTTGGCAAAGGAAGTCCAAAGGCAAGTCTTGGCAGCATAAGTCCAAGCATGTAGACTTGGCGGCGTAAAGTCTAAGCATGCTTTGGCAAAGGGAAACCTAAGACATGACAAAACCGAAGGAAGCTCTTGGAAGCAAAGCGCAAAGGATGAACAAGTCGCGGACTCGGAGAGATCCTGGAGGTGCAAGGCTTAAGGAAGAGCTAGAAGGTTGAGTCTAGGTCTAGGGGGTGAAATCAAGTATGAATTATTCATACTTGATGAGTATCAGTCGACTGATACGATGTATCAGTCCACTGGTCAGGTGCTCGATTGAGTCAGGATGAAACCCTGACGATCAGTCGACTGCTTTGGTCGTGGCAGTCAACTGATTTTGCGATCAGTCGACTACCAAAGAGTGACAGTCGACTGATCAAGTTAAACACGGGCACAGAATGGAGTCTCACTCGACTGTGGCCTATGATTACTCGACTGATTACTCCATCAATCGACTGATGGAGGGATCAGTAGACTGATGAGAGTGTTGTTGGAGGTAACGACTCTGAATATCGTGAATCCAGCTATTCAAAAGCTGTTAACCACGCCGGCAGTCGACTGATGTTGTGCATCAGTCGACTGATGGTACTCCAACAGGAAAATCATCCCTCTCTCTATAAAAAGAGGGCTTGTGGTGGTTTTGAGGGCTAATGATTATTCTCTGATAATACTCTCAAGCCTCCATAATTTTTCCAAGCTTTCTAGTGATTTTAAATCCCCTCCTCCTCTATAAGCTCCATCTTCATCCTTTGTAAGAAAAGGAGGATTGTTGTAAATGAAAGCTTTATAGTGATATTAATTAGGGTTGATCCACCTCAAGGATCACCGTGGAGTAGGAGCGCTATCTCCGAACCACGTAAAATAATTGTGTTAGCATTGTTTTCATTTGTGTTATTATTATTTTTGTTGTGCTTCCGCTAATCTTTTTGTAGAAATGAACAACAAGCTATTCACCCCCTCTAGCTTCCAATCGATCACCAACAAGTGATATCAGAGCCCGGATCGCATCGGAAGATCTAACAATCAACCGGAGCAAAATAGCTTTCCAAGAGGGGTATAGCACGGCGAGGCCTCCGTTCTTCGATGACAACGACTTCGACTACTGGAAAGGTAGGATGGAGTATTATTTAATGAATGACATTGAAAATTGGTTTAGCGTTGTAGATGGTTTCAAGAAGCCAGTCGACGAACATGGAGCGCCCATACCGACCAAGGATTGGACGAGAGACATGGCCAAGAAGGCTCAAGCCAATGCCAAGGCAACAACCACACTTCAATGTGGGTTGTCAAAAGAGCAACTAAGCAAGGTGGGCCCATTTGAATGGGTGAAGGAGCTTTGGGAGAAGTTGATAGAGCTCAACGAGGGATCCAAGGAAACAAGAAGAGCCAAGAGAGATCTCCTAATTGCCCAACTTCAAAGTTTCTCCATGAAGACCAATGAGACCATGAGCCAAATGCACGGTTGCTTCAAAGAAGTAGTCAACAGACTACATGTAATAGGTGAGAAGGTCGACAACCGAGACCTTGTAAGGTATGTGCTCCAAGCCTTCTCTAGAACAACCTTATGGGCTTCAATGGTAGATGCCTATAAGGTCTCTAGGGATCTCTCTTTGGTTAAGTTAGATGAGTTATTTTGTGAATTTGAATTACATGAACAAGCTAACACTTCATCCAAAGAGAAGGGTATAACTCTTTTTGTAGGAAAGAAGGACAAAAAGAAGAAGGAGAAGAAAGAAGTGTCCTCCTCATCCAAATCTGAGGAAGACTCATCAAGTAGTTAAGATGAGCTATCGGCAAGCGAGGTGGCTCATTATGTCAAGAAGTTTGGTGGGAAGTCAAGGAAACTCACCAAGAAAGATGTTCCAATCCTCAAGAGGTAAGTCTTCAAATAGTTCAAATATTACACCTAACGTAACTTGCTATGGTTGCAACAAGAAAGGGCATATCAAGCCAAATTGCTCGGAACTAAAGAAGAAGGAGGAGAAGGAAAAGAAAAAGAAGGAAAAGAAGGAGAAGAAGAAGAAGGAGGCAATGGTGGAACAAAAATGGGACACCCTAAGCATGGAGGACTCTTTTGATAATGAAGAAATATGTCATGTCACCCAGAATCTAGCCCTCATGGCCTTGGAGGAAGAAGCCGGGAGCTCATGTGAGGAGTCCTCATCTTCTTCTTCAAGCGACGAATCATCATCAAGTGATGATGATGAGGTAAACAACACCCCTAGGGTAGATTTACTTTACAAGACAATTGCATGCCTTCAAAATGCATTGAATAGATCGAAAACAAGGATTAAGGACTTAAAAGTAGAGATTAAATCACTTAAGAATGTAGAACCATCTTGTGATAAATTATCTTGTGATGATGATGCATGTACCCTTAGAGATGAAAATGATGAATTGAGAAAAGAAATAGGTAACTTAAGAGCATGCTTAGAAAAATTTACTAATGGCTCTAAATACCTAGACATGATAATTAAGGATCAAAGGGCTATCTACAACAAGGCCGGACTAGGATATAGGCCTAAGGAAAAGGATAAGGATTGTTAGTAGAAAATCCATAATTAGAAGCAAGGGTAGAAAGGCTTGGGTCCCTAAGAAATTTCTAATTGATGCTAGTAGTCCTAAAATTTGGCTACCTAAGGATTGTGTTTTTCATGTGATATAGGTAGAAGAACCAAGCTTGTGGATTGTTGATAGTGGGTGTTCAAAACACATGACCGGTGATGAGAGAAAATTCTCCACTATCAACCACACTAGCAAGGGAAAGGTATCATTTGGTAATAGTGGCAAACTTAAGATTCTAGGAAAGGGCACAATTGAGGTATCCTCCAACCTTGCCATTGATAAAGTGTTATTAGTTAAGGATATGAAATTTAATTTACTTAGTGTAAGCCAAATATGTGATGCAAATTTTGATATTAAATTTGATTCTTCAAAATACTTTATAAAACACAAAACCTTAAATGATTGCATGCTAGTAGGTTTTAGGAAATCAAATATATACTATGTTGATTTATCTTATGCTACTAATGCCTCTACTATGTGTCTCATTGCAAAAAAAGAGGAGAGTTGGCTTTGGCATAGGAGGCTAGGACACATAAACATGAAGAACATAGCCAAAATAGCAAAAATGAAGTTAGTCAAAGGGTTGCCTAAAGTCAAATTTCTCAAGGACAAAATGTGTGATGCATGCCAAGAAGGGAAACAATCAAAAACATCACACAAAGGTAAAACTTTACTTAGTACCGCTTTACCTTTAGAACTTTTACATATGGACTTATTTGATTGTCATAGTACCCCTTCTATGATTGGTAGTAGATATTGCTTAGTAATAGTAGATGATTTCTCTAGGTTTACTTGGGTATTTTTCATGAAAAATAAAGATGAAACCCTAGGAATAATCATAGGATTTAGCAAGAGAGTAGAGAATGAAAGAAAACTCAAAATCAACCGGATCCGTAGTGATCATGGTGGAGAATTTGAGAATTCTAGTTTCTCAACCTTTTGCTTAGAACAAGGGTACAAGCATGTGTTTTCTTGTCCTAGAACACCCCAACAAAATGGGGTTGTGGAAAGGAAAAATCGTGTCGTACAAGAAGCTGCTAGGACTATGCTAAATGCATATTTTTTACCTAGATACTTGTGGGCGGAAGCGGTTAATACCGCTTGCTATATCCAAAATAGGGGTATAATTCAAAGGGTTTTAGGAAAAACTCCATTTGAATTGTGGAATGGTACAATTCCAACAATTCATTATTTTAAGGTTTTTGGATGCAAACTTTATATTTTAAATACCAAAGACAATCTAAGTAAATTTGAGTCCAAAGCGGATGAGGGAATCCTAGTTGGATACTCATCCACTAGTGTAGGATATAGAGTTTATAATAAAAGCACTCAAAAGATTGAGGAATCCTTAAATGTCCAATTTGATGAAACTTCCAATACTTACCCTAGGAAATCCCCTATTGATGATGCTATTAATAATGAAAATCAAGAAATTACCCAACAATTTCAAGATTTAACCTTAGGCAGTAATGATCAAGGGGGAGGTTTGAATCAAGGGGGAGTAAGAGGAGATTCCAATGATGAGCATATGATTGAGGATAATTATGATCAAACTCAAATTAATACACCTCCTAGAACCATAAGAGTTCATCAAAATCACCCCTTAGATCAAATTGTGGGTGAATTATCTCAAGGTGTTAGGACTAGGTCATTTCACAGGGATCCCACTAGTCATATAGCTCTAATTTCTCAAATTGAGCCCAAAACAATCAAAGATGCATTACTTGATCCGGATTGGATCTTAGCAATGCACGATGAATTGGCTCAATTTGAAAGGAATCAAGTATGGGAGTTAGTTCCTAGACCAAATGAAAACACCATTATTACTACAAGATGGGTTTTTAGGAACAAACTAGATGACTAAGGGAATATTACTATAAATAAAGCAAGATTAGTTGCAAGGGGTTTTAATCAAGTTGAAGGACTTGACTATGATGAAACATATGCCCCGGTTAGTAGATTAGAGTCTATTAGGATACTATTAGGTTATGCCTCCTATATGGGTTTCAAACTCCATCAAATGAATGTTAAATCAGCATTCCTAAATGGGTTTATTAAGGAAGAGGTATATGTAGAACAAACTCCCGGGTATGAGAATATGGACTATCCAAACCATGTATACAAGCTTAGCAAAGCTTGTATGGTATGAAACAAGCTCCCCGGGCTTGGTATGAAAGATTATCATCTTTCTTAATTTCTAAGGACTTTAAAAGGGGTAGTGTAGATCAAACTCTATTTATAAAGTCAACATCAAAGGACATCTTTGTAGCCCAAGTATATGTTGATGACATTATCTTTGGGTCAATAAATGATGAACTTCTTCAAGACTTATTAAAAATATGGAAAAAGAGTTTGAAATGAGTCTAGTTGGGGAATTAAATTTCTTCCTAGGATTACAAGTCAAACAAACAAGTGAAGGAATTTATATTTATCAAACCAAATATGCTAAGGAAATGATTAAGAAATTTGGTTTGGAAAATGCTAAGGTAGTTTCAACTCCAATGGCAACCAATACAAAAATAGATAGTGATAATGAAGGAAAACAAATTGATCTTACACTCTATAGGAGCATGATTGGTAGCCTTTTGTACCTAACCGCTAGTAGACCCGACATATTATTTGCAGTTGGTATGTGTGCTAGGTATCAATCATGTGCAAAAGAATCTCATTTAGTTGCCGTTAAGAGAATCTTAAGATATATTAAAGGCACACTAAATGTAGGACTATGGTAACCTAGGACTAGGTATTTTGATTTGGTTGGGCACACCGATTCTGATTATGCTTGTTGCAAATTGGATCGGAAGAGTACTAGTAGTGGATGCCAATTCCTTGGGTCCTCCCTAGTTAGTTGGAGTAGTAGGAAGCAACCTTGTATTGCCCTATCTACCACCGAGGGAGAGTATGTGGCTATGGGTGGTTGTGTAGCTTAACTACTATGGATGAAACATACTTTAGAGGATTATGAGCTATTTTACTCCAACATGAAAGTATTTTGTGATAATGTGAGCACCATAAATTTGACCAAAAATCCGGTGCATCACTCAAGGACCAAGCACATTGAAGTGAACCATCACTTCATTAGAGATCATGTGGCTAAGGGAGACATTGAGCTTAATTACATCGAATCCAAGTCTAACCTAGCCGACATATTTACCAAGGCTCTCCCCGAGGTAGAATTTTCATCACTTCGGAGAGAACTTGGAATGTGCTTGGTTGAATAAAGGTGTAGGTTTGCATGATCCTATAGAAACCCTAGGATTTATACCTTTAAGCATCTCACAAAATACCTAAGAAACCATGATTTTTGTATTGAGCCACTTGGTTCATACCTAACATGTGAGATGTTAGGAAGATGCACTTGGTTCATCATTCTTGTTATTATGCATTACTATGGACCAAAGTGTCATCTAGAGACATTAATCCTTCATTGGACCAATCATTGGGAAGGCTTATACACAATTGATGTGCATATAGCTCCAAGAACATGATTGGAAATGTCAAATAAAACATATTTTAAACTATGTTTATCACATTTTGAAAAACAATTTTCAAGTGGAACACAAAAGTGATACAAAGTTTGCAAAAACATTAGAACTTTTGTTAGTTCCCAAGTTTGTATCAATCTTGAAATCTGGAAAATATATATTTTTCAAATTATTTTTTCTTGATAAAGTATGATTTCAGAAATGTGTACACAAAATTTCGTGATTTTTCGAGGTTTCTAGAATTTTTAATGCATTAAGTTAATGAAAAATTTGAAATTTTGATTTCAGCGTATGATCAGTAGTCGAACCCTGTCGACAGATACACTGTTTTTTCTAAAAAATAGCTCCATTTTCTGATATTTAGTGTATCTTTGATGTCCTAAATCTATAGCATGATAATATTAAGTATAAACAAATTTTTAGGACTGTTTAATGCGGTGTTTTAGGGGGAGTTTCATAAAATATATCTTTTTCATCCCCAAACTTACATTGTTGGTGCAAAGTTAGGATTTAACCTTCAAATTGTTTGTTAGGCTTTTGCTCTACATGTCTTTTACTCATCATGAACTATATCTGGATTAAGGGGGAGCTAAATTTCAATTCTATACCTTAGTTCAAGATTACAACACATTCAGTTCTTTTATGAAATATATGACTTCTTCTCTTTTTGATGTATGTCAAAGGGGGAGAAGAAATGTTTAAGTTAGAATTGGATATATGATTATGTGATATGATTATGTGCGTATTTATAAAAAGACCTAACTTAAATGATTGCCAAACATAAAAAGGGGGAGATTATTGGTGCAACAATGCCCCGAGCATTTATATGTTTTGATGTTTGGATAATCATCTAAGTTAGGAAACAATTTGTAATCTAATTGTGAACATGTTCGAGTGACAGGGAAATCCAAGTATGAAGACTTAGTAAAGGCAAAGTCCAAGTATGATCTTGGCAAGAGAAGTCCAAGGTAAAGGTTTGGCGGCATAAGACCAAGCATGTTGTCTTGGCGGCATTAAGTCCAAATGGACTTTGGCAAAGGAAGTCCAAAGGCAAGTCTTGGCAGCATAAGTCCAAGCATGTAGGCTTGGCGGCGTAAAGTCCAAGCACGCTTTGGAAAAGGGAAACCCAAGACATGACAAAACTGAAGGAAGCTCTTGGAAGCAAAGTGAAAAGGATGAACAAGTCACGGACTCGGAGGGATCCTGGAGAAGCAAGGCTTAAGGAAGAGCTAGAAGGTTGAGTCTAGGTCTAGGGGGTGAAATCAAGTATGAATTATTCATACTTAATGAGTATCAGTCGATTGATACGATGTATTAGTCGACTGATCAGATGCTCGACTGAGTCAAGATGAAACCCTGACGAACAGTCGACTGCTTTGGTCGTGGCAGTCGACTGATGTTGCGATCAGTCGACTACCAAACAGTGGCAGTCGACCGATCAAGTTAAACACGGGCATAAAATGGAGTCTCACTCGACTGCAGCCTGTGATCACTCAACTGATCTCTCCATCAGTCGACTGATGGAGGGATCAGTCGACTGATGAGAGTGTGTTGGATGTAACAACTCTGAATCCCGCGAATCCGGCTATTCAGAAGTCGTTAACCATGCCGGCAGTCGACTGATGCACAACATCAGTCGACTGATGGTGCTCCAACGGGAAAATCAGCCATCTCTCTATAAAAAGAGGGCTTGTGGTGGTTTTGAGGGCTAATGATTATTCTCTGACAATACTCTCAAGCCTTTACGATTTTTCCAAGCTTTCTAGTGATTTTAAATCCCCTCCTCCTCTCTAAGCTCCATCTTCATCCTTTGTAAGAAGAGGAGGATTGTTGTAAACGAAAGCTTCATAGTGATATTGATTAGGGTCGATCCACCTCAAGGATCACCGTGGAGTAGAAGCGCTATCTCCGAACCACGTAAAAGAATTGTATTAGCATTGTTTTCATTTGTGTTATTATTATTTTTGTTGTGCTTTCGCTAATCTCTTTGTAGAAACGAACAACAACCTATTCACCCCCCCTCTAGCTTCCAATCGATCACCAATAGTGGAGACTAACACTATAGACCATGTCCTGAATCAAGTGGGTATAAGATGCGTGAAGGGAACGGGACACGATTCATTGTTTTTATTGAAGGGTTTCAGAAATAGTTCTGGATCAACCATTGATCTTTCAATTAAATGGGGATCATGATGTACTACTAGGTGCCACTCATGATCGTTTTATAATTAATGGTTAATTATAGACGACCAACATAAACTAAGAACCTATTTGGTCACACGCACAACGAGCATAATCCGAAGGATTTAAAATGAGCATGAGAATGAGATTCTTAGATCGAAGATTATAATTAATGGTTCGAAGTATCCAGGCTCGTCTTCACCACGAAGATGCAAGAAGGTTCGTCTGTAGTGTAGTTTGCGCTAAAGATGAACGAGTACATCAAGTGGCTAGCCACCCTCGGGTTTGTGATGGATCATGAATTAAGTATTGACTTAATTCTTCATTGTTTGCCCAAGAGTTTCTCACAATTTGTGATGAACTATCAGATGAACAAATTAGAATCCACTATTCCTGAGCTCCTCAATATGCTGAAGACTGTGGAGCCTTTTGTGAAGCATGAGGAGAAGGTGGTTCTGTTAGTTGATTCCTCAAAAAAAGGTTCTAAGAGGAATGCAAAGGAACATAAGAAAGGGAAGAACAAGAAGGCAAAGAAGACAGAACCAGCACAAAAGGGCACTTGCCATCATTGTGGCAAGGAAGGCCACTGTCGAAGAAACTGCAAGATTTATCTTGAGTCCATGAAGAAGAAGAAGAAGGCATCCGATGCCCCATCCTCTTCAGGTATCTTCGTTATTGATTGTCATTCTATTTCCTTAGAAACTTGAGTATTGGATACTGGGTGTGGCTCACATATATGTAATGACATACAGGGGCTAAGGAATAGAAGAAGACTCATCAGAGGGGAGTCAAATTTACGAGTTGGCAATGGAGCAAAGGTTGCTGCGGTCGCCATCGGAACATATTTGCTGAAGCTCCCTAGTGGACTAGTCTTGGAACTGGACAATTGCTATTGTGTTCCTTCTCTAATAAATAACATTGTTTCTATTTCCTGCTTAAATAGAAATAGTTACTATTTGACGTTTAGTAACAATTGTTGTATATAACTTTGAATGGCGTACTTTATGGAACTGGAACTTTGAGCAATGACATTTATACGTTGGACGTATCCAGTGACATTTTCAATATCGAAGCGAGCAACAAGCATGATGGAAAGGATAATCAAATAGACTCCTACATGTGGCATTGTCGTCTTGGCCATGTAAGCAAGAAACACATGTCCGAATTACACCGATGTGGAATTTTGGAATCGTTTAAATTGGATTCATACGATACATGCGAATCATGCTTAAAAGGCAAGATGACTAAGTTACCTTTTACAGGAAAAGGTGAACGAGTGGGAGAGTTGCTAGGTCTAGTACATACTGATGTATGTGGACCAATGTCAACTCAAGCTTTAGGAGGCTATAGCTACTTCATTACCTTCACTGATGATCACTCATGGTTTGGGTATGTGTTCTTGATTAAACACAAGTCTAATGCCTTTGAAAGGTTCAAAGAATTCAGAAATGAAGTAGAGAAACAACATGACAAGAGTATTAAAATACTTCGATCGCATCGAGGTGGTGAATACTTAAGTCAAGAGTTTCTTGATTATCTAAGAGACAATGGTATATTATCTCAATGACTCCGCCATACACACCACAGCATAATGGTGTATCTGAGAGGCGTAACTGGACCTTGTTGGACATGGTCAGGTCAATGATGAATCATGCAAATCTTCCCAAGTCCTTTTGGGGCTATGCACTTCAAACAGCTGTTACTTGTTAAACAGAATGTCAACCAAGGTAGTCTCCACTACTCCATATGAGATATGGAATAGTAAGGAACCTCATGTATCTTACTTGAAGATATGGGGTTGTCCTGCTTATGTGAAGTGGACTGTATCAGACAAATTGGATGCTAAGTTTGATAAATGTCTATTTATTGGATACCCTAAAGAAACAAGGGGTTACCAATTCTATCATCCTGTGGAACAAAAGGTATTTGTTTCAAGGCATGCTGTGTTTCTAGATAAAGAGTTTCTCTTGCAAGAAAACAGTGGGAGTGTCGTCGAGCTTGAGGAGGCTCGAGAGACTCAAATAGACATTGATGAGATACCTGGTGAAGCACAACAGCCGATAACTCATAGTGATGAGCAATCGGCTGGACCTATTGAAACACCACATCTTCGTAGATCTGGTAGAACATGCAACATTCCTGCGAGATATGGATTTCACGTAAGTGAATCGAACGACGTGTTACTCATTGATGATGAGGAGCCTACCAGTTATGAAGAAGTTCTGACAAGTTCAGAAAGGGATAAGTGGCTTGATGCCATGAAGTCGGAAATGTATTCCATGTATGAAAACCAAGTTTGGAACTTGGTTGAGCCACTTGAAGGCATCAAGCCTATAGGGTGCAAGTGGGTTTTCAAGAAGAAAACCGATATGGATGGTAATGTGATTACCTATAAGGCTAGATTAGTGGCGAAAGGATATCGTCAAAAACAAGGTGTTGATTATGATGAAACCTATTCGCCTGTAGCTAAGCTTAAATCCATTCGGATGCTCCTGGCCATAGCGGCTCATTATGATTATGAGATATGGCAGATGGATATGAAAATAACTTTCCTTAATGGAAACATGCTCGAGGACGTGTATATGATACAGCCTGAGGGTATCACATCGGTTGATAAAACCAAGGTATGTAAATTGCGACAGTCCAAATATGGATTGAAGCAAGCATCCAGGAGCTGGAATATCAGTTTTGATGAGACAATCAAAAGGTTTGATTTCTCACAAAATCCAGATGAACCTTGTGTGTACAAGAAGGTTAGTGGGAGTGCAGTCGTGTTCCTAGTATTGTATGTCAATGACATATTATTTATAGGAGACGATGTTTCAGTCTTACAGTCAGTTAAGATTTGGTTATCCAAGACATTCTCTATGAAAGACCTGGGAGAAGCAACCTACATTCTCAGGATTAAGATCTATAGAGATAGATCGAAATGATTATTTGGTCTTTCGCAGTCTACATATATAGACCGAGTGCTAAAGAAGATTAGCATGTCGGAATCCAAGAAAGGTTTCCTACCCATCAGGCATGGGGTATAGCTTTCGAAGTCTATGTGTCCACGCACAGAAGACGAGAGGATTTGCATGAGTAAGATTCCCTATGCATCTGCAATAGGATCTATCATGTATGCTATGTTATGTACGAGGCCCGATGTATTGTATGCTCTGAGTGTCACGAGCAGATAACAGTCTGATCTAGGAATGGATCATTGGGTGGCTGTTAAGACAATCCTTAAGTACTTAAGAAGAACTAAGAATGCGTTCCTAATATATGGAGAAGGGGACATGGTGATACGCGGGTATACGGATGCCAGCTTCCAGACAGACAAGGATGATTCCAGGTCTCAGTCTGGATACGTGTTCACCTTGAATGGGGGCGCAGTGAGTTGGAAAAGTTTCAAACAAGACACTATAGAAGATTCTACCACTGAGGCAGAATACATTGCAGCTTCAAAAGCAGCAAAGGAAGCGGTTTGGATCAAGAAGTTCATTTATGAACTTGGTGTGATTCCAGCCATTGTTGAAGCAATACCGGTCTACTGCGATAACAATGGAGCAATTGCACAGGCGAAAGAGCTAAGGTCTCATCAACAATCCAAACATGTTCTTCGCCGCTATCTTCTTATCAGAGAGATCATCAGTAGGAAAGAAATACAAATCGAGAAAATCCCCACTGAAAGGAACTTAGCGGATCCTTTGACTAAGGCATTACCTCAAAGTAAGTTTGAGAGTCATGTTAGAGCCTATGGTATAGGATACCGTAGCGATTGGCATTAGGCCAAGTGGGATTTTGTTAGTGATATATGAGAGATGTCCGAAGGCAATCGTCTTATGTTTGAACCATTTATATGATAAATGAAGATTCACTATTTGAGTATACATGTTTCATGTATTTGATTGGATCATAAACTCATTTACTGAATGTCCACGATACGATTCACAGCATGAGAGAATTTGTGATTGGATCACAACTAGTGAGTATCTCTACATGTGTAATTGTGATGTATCGGAATTATCCCTAGTCGATGAATTGATGGATTTGGACACCATCAATTCTGTCGAGACTAGCACAAGGTATACTCCTTGGTGTATCCAAGCAGCTGATTCTCACTAGCTGGAGACATAGTGATGTCTAGAGTTGATCGTGGATGCTAGTTATGGTAACTAGTTCATTGGAGTGACCAGCCGTAAGACTTCATATGGTTCTCTGCATATATAGATATGTCATTGAAGTTCTTACTGTAGCTTAAGTGCGATGTTCCTTTGACTTGCGGTATTCAAGTCATCTTGATCATGGAGACTTATGCTTTGACATCTTAAGCAAGCATATCTGAGGAGATGTGGACCCGGGATGATTGGGTATAAGTCGAAGTGATCGAAGGTGTTTGAATAGCCTATAAAGGATTCACCACTACTTGCGAGGAGATGTATACCCATGGCCTCTCGTCGGATTGTTACTAAAGTCTTTGGCCAAAGCATTACATGTTTAGAGTAAGGTACTCTTCGATACATGTGCAGTAACTAGAATCCGTAGGACGAGGAAATGATACTTGGGCTAGGTGTGACGTAGTCAGCCTAGTGGGGACTAACACTATAGACCATGTCCTGAACCAAGTGGGTATAAGATGAGTGAAGGGAATGGGGCAAGATTCATTCGAGCTGCAGAAGGGTTTCAGAAATAGTTCTGGATCAACCGTTGATCTTTTCTGTTAATTGGGGATCATGATGTAGTACTAGGTGCCACTCATGATCGTTCTATAATTAATGATTAATTATAGACGACCAACATAAACCGAGAACCTATTTGGTCACACGCACAACAAGCGTAATCCGAAGGATTCAAAATGAGCTTGAGAATGAGATTCTCAGACCGAGAGAAACTAGGTTTGATTGGACCAAACTTGGAGCGAGCATGAAATCATTTCAGTCGCAATGGAAGCGTGGATGGGCCGTGTCTTATGAAGACATGATGGATGAACCAAATTGATTTGGTTCTAATCCAATGGAGGAGAATAAACCAAAGGGTTTGGTTTGTTTTAAACGAATGAACCAAAGTTGGTTCGGTTCATTTTAACTTAAAATAGACAAACATGGTTTGGTTTATTTTAACTTAAATTAATGGAGAGGGTTAACGGGCTTTCGGTTATGATCCGATAACCATTAAGAGAATTTGTTCTCTATAAAATAGGGCTTAAGGGTTTTTGTTAAACCATAATTCATGCAACCCTAATTGTTTGGCTGCCCACCCTCTCCCTCTTCTCCAAGTGGTCGGCGCCAACCTCCTTGCCGCCGCCTAGCTCCTTCAACCGGCGTCTAGCTGCTGCCGACCACCCCTCTTGCCGGCATTGAGCTGCTGCCGGAGGAGCTCCGGTGATCTTCCTTGGCTCCGGTGACAAGGTGAGCACATTGCTTTCCTTATTTGGCCGGCACAAGGTCTCCACCAAAGCTGTCCAGTTTTCTGGACAGCTTGTTTCTCTCTTGTCGGAGCGTCGTTTGGACGATGTTTGGAGCTCCGACAGCGCCTTCCTTACCGGGGATTCGATCTCCAGTAATACTCATAGGTGGAGGACGAAGGATTCGTCAAACGGTTGACGAATACCTCTCCGGAGAAGTGAGTTTTTGAGGACTCGTTTTGGATCCGAATTTTTATTCGGATCGTGATCTTCTCTCGATCACGGCATCTTCAACACGAGGCTAGTAACCCGTACGAAGACGAGGCTCTTGACTTCATGAAGTCATCCCGAAGATACTTGGCGTGGATATGGATAGAGACGATTCAAGCGAGAATCATTCTGGATGATGCCTTTCCCGCTACACGTGATACGTCAGGTATACGTAGTTTAAGTTTCCTTTTATTGCAAAAATTTGAAATTGCGGTTATGTCTATACATGTTGTACTATGCATGCGTGTGATGTGTGTGTTGTAATAAATTAGATTTATTATTTTATTCCTTCCGCTGTGCACATGTTCGAACACACACTCGCCACGGTGTCGGAAACCCAACATTATCTTGTTTATTGTTGTCAACATTGTATGAGGTTTCTCCACCTCTGAATTGTTCCAAGAAGGAGTTTATTAGTGGTGGTTTGCATTGTTAGGGCAATCAACCCATGTATGGTTTGGTTTTGATGTGTGTGGCAAAGGTTTAAGTTAGGATGTTTATGTTGATTTGATATGTGTGTTTAAGTTGTGCAGGACTTAGTAAATCACACATGGGTTAGCTTGATGTTAGCATTGGTGGGTTCACTATCTCATGGCTCGGATTCTTGAGTTGGTGAAGGATGTCATTGTAGAAGCCATGTTCTTGGTGCATCTGAGGGACCATCGGACGAGGAGCATTGGAGTGAAGCATGTTGGAGGATCGGTGGGCGGCTAGAGGGGGGTGAATAGCCCAATTCGTAGACGATGGCATTCATTCGCGTCTTGATTGTCTAAGTAAAGTTAGCGCAGTGGAAATATAGAGCTAAACAAAACAATTAAGACAAAACATAAGAAGGAAGAAGATGCAAACTCAAACACACGGATGTAACGTGGTTCACGACCCTTGCCGCTAATCCACGACTAATTCGTTTAGGTGAATCACCCCTCAATCTAATCCACTAGATCTCTCCTTTTGCCCAAGCAAGGTGGAGGTAACCCTTCTTACAAGAAACACTCTTTCTTACAATAGGATTGAAATAAAAGCAAGGAGAAGGAGTAGGAATCATGTGGAGCACTTAGGGGATACTTGGGAGCTTGATCATTAACCTCCTTCAAGTCCACACCCTCTCTTTTTATAGAGAGAGTAGAAATCTTCCCGTTGGGCATGCAGTAGTTGACTGCTGCATGCCAGTAGTCAACTGTCATCTTTGCAACGGCTTCTGACGCTGTCTGAATCGTGGTCGTCATCACCCAACTATCTCCTGGTCAGTCGACTAGCGATCTCATCACTTCGACTGATCTTCATATAGCTGACTGATCAATCGGCTATGAAGATTTCTGTGTCTGCGCCACTTTCGGGAGTCGACTGCCACCTTTGGCAATCGACTGCTGACCGAGAAATTTAGCCGAACACCAATCAAACTCAATTCGACTTGGACCAGTTCGACTACCAATACTTCGCAGTCGACTGATGTCGGGTAAACCTCAAACAAATGGCTTGTTTGAGCATCCAACGGTTGGGTAAAACCTCAACCCACTCGGTTGAGCATCAGACACTCCCATTCGTCGGGTAAAACCTTAAACTAATGTTTGAGCGTCTGACTTAACCACACGTCGGGTAAAACCTCAAACCCTAGTTTGAGCATCCGACTTGTAGGGTAAAACCTCAACCCACTCGGTTGAGCATCCCACACTTGACTTAGCCATTCGGCCATGTTCACCTATGAGCTACCGTTTACAAATCGCTCATTCTCTCATCTCCCTTGAAATCCCTCGCCGAAGCTCTCTTCGTCCGACCACGTCCCTCGGATGCACCAAGCGCATGCCTTCGCAATGTCATCCTTCGTGTCTCGCCCTGAAGTATGCTTCCTTGGCTTCACTCCAATGCTCCTCGTCCGGCGGTCCCTCGGATGCACCAAGCGGACGACTTTCGCAATACCATCCTTCACCGACTCAAAGACCCGAGGCAAGAGATGGTGAACCCACCAATGCTTTCGTCAAGCCAACACATGTGTGAATTATTAAGTCCTGCACAACTTCAACACACATATCAAATCACATAAACATCCTAACTTAAACCTTTGCCACACACATCAAAACCTTAAACCATACTTGGGTTGATTGCCCGAACAATCTCCCCCTTTTTGATGTGTGGCAACCATGTTTAAGTTAGGTAAACCATTAACAAAATACATAAGGCATGAAAGCATGTAAAATAACATGAGTATCAAACACTTCCCCTAAATATATGCAACTCCCCCTTAACACATGCTAATTTTCTCCCCCTAGCATGATTAACTTAAACCCAACATTTCTCCCCCTTTGACACCATCAAAAACACTAAACATATGTCATATAACATGGCATCAAGGTCTAAAGGAATAAAAACATAAAAATTAGTCGCAAAACCTATCAAAATAGGTTACTATGCTCGTGCACAGTCATCAGTCAACTGCCTATAAAAATCAACATGAGGTGTTAATAGGCTACAATAGGGACCATGAGGAGGAGTTGGATCTTCGCCACCCATGGATCAAGCCCACATAAAGTCCGATCCATTAATGATTATCCATTCCACTAGAGGATTATCATTGATCTACCTAACCAACCCCCATAAGTTAATATGGGCTCCTTATATTATTTGTACATTTTCTCCCCGTGTTTAAGATCTCGAATGTCCGTCGATTAATTAATTTACTTACCATTAATTAATCAACATCTAACTCCATGAGTAGTACCACTCAACATTTTCATAATGTCGGACCAAGTCCACCTGCAGGGTTTACATGATAAACTTTATGAGCTCCTCAAGGGGACATCATCATCCTAATATATAGGACACGGTTTCCTCCTATAATCGACGACACACCATATAAATAATATCATCTCCCAACTTACTGAACCTATCGATTTAATCTATAAATCTCGCCGATTGGTAAATCAAAGAGATGAATACTAAGTATATGTGCCCGTTATTATATCGAGATTAAGAGCATGCACAAAATAATATCTGAGGTCCGATTTGATTATGTAGTTAGCAATAAATTGAATCACCTCTAAGTCGGTCCTGCTCAATACACACAAAGTGTACTAGTGTGATTCTATGGTCAAGACAAACCAATACCAAATCACACTACAACCATTTTGATGGTTTGTCCAAAGCCATCTCGGTTGTGAACCTTTACTTATACTTTACAAGAAGCCGTTAACATTATCTCCCGTGTGACACCACACACCATGTTATCTACAATGTAATGTATTAGACAAGATTGCAAAACCATAAAAATGCAAACAATGATCATTTGGTTGTTATTTCAAAATAAAGATGTTCATACAAATGATAGACTTTTCAGTATACATCCCAACAATCTCCCACATATACTAAAAGACTATGTTGTCCTCATACTACCATACATCTGATTCCCCTTCCATCCACATGCCTATCAAAGCTCTCGCTAGAAGGGCCTTAGGGAAAAGGGTCTACCAGGTCATCCTCTGATGCAATCTAGGCAACAACAACTTCTACCTCCTTTACGATTTCTCGTATCAGGTAGTACTTGCGGTCTATGTGTTTACTTGCCTTATGAGCTCGTGTTTCCTTCGAGTTTGCAACTGCACCATTATTATCACAGTAAATTGTGATAGTTCTGGGCAAACTAGGAATCACACCCAAGTCCATTAGGAAGTTCCTGAGCCACACGGCTTCTTTGGCCGCCTTAGAGGCTGCCACATAATCATCTTTCATGGTGGAGTCCGCCACCCATTTCTGCTTGACACTCCTTCATACAATGGCTCACCTCCCAAATTAAACACAAAACCTGAGGTAGACTTACTGTTATCCCTATCAGATTGGAAGTCAGAATCTGTGTAACCCACAGAGAGTAATTGGTCTACCTGGTAAACTAGCATATAATCCCTAGTCCTTCTCAGGTACTTCAATATATGCTTTACCACAGTCCAATATCCTTGTCCTAAATTTCTTCGATATGTGCTGACCATGCCCAAGGCAAAGCAGATATCTTGTCTCGTATATAGCATCACATACAGGAGGCTTCCTACTGCCAAAGCATAAGGAACCACCTTCATCTCCTCTATCTCCTCAGATTTTCTAGGACACATCTCCTTAGATAAAGGAATTCCTTGCCTGAATGGTAGAAAACCCTTCTTGGAGTTCTGCATGCTAAAATGATCCATAATCGTGTCTATGTATGAAGCTTGAGATAAGCACAACATCCTTGTCTTGCGATCCCTTATAACCTTGATACCAAGGATGTGTCCCACTTCTCCCAAGTTCTTCATATCAAACTTTTTGGACAACCATACCCTTACGTCTGATAACACCATGATATTGTTTCCAATCAACAAAATATCATCTACGTATAGTACAAGAAATACCACTACGTTTTTGTCATGTCTCTTGTATACACAAGACTCATCCGGACTTTGAATAAATCCATAAGACTGGATTGCCTTATCAAAGCCGATGTTCCAAGACCTCGAACTTGCTTCAATCCATAAATGGACCGATTATGCTTACATACAAGATACTCTTTGCTAAGATATTGTATCTTTATCTTGGATTGCCTCGTCATATGTCCAGGGATCAGGTTCATGTTCACCAGGAATTAAATCAGAAGATTCTCCCAAGAACATGAATCTATTAGGCATTCTCACAACCCTCTCACTACGACGAGGTATCACCTGTGTATCCTCTGTGACACGCGGTGCAGTGACTTGTGGTATATCCTCTTGTACCGGTGGTACTGAAGAAGTGACTTTCCCCTTTAATTCCTTCATAACTATTTTACTCTTGGGCTTGTGGTTCATCACAGAGTCTTCCTCTAAAAATCTGGCGTTCATGCTAACGATCACCCTCTGATCTCTAGGACTATGAAACAAACCACCCTTCGTTCCTCTATGATAGCCAACGAACATGCGTACTTATGTACGAGGTTTCAATTTACCAGCATCTGCCTTCAGCACATGTGCTGGACTCCCCATATCCGAATATGTCTTAGACTAGGCTTTCGCCCAGTCTACAATTCTGTGGGAGTAGTAGGCACTGATGGAACCAAGTTCAGAATGTATACCGCCGTATCTTGAGCATATCCCCAGAATGAATTCAGCAACTCAGAATAACTCATCATATATCTAACCATCTCCATAAGAGTCCTATTCCTTCGCTCTGCTACACCGTTCTGCTGGGGTGTGCCAGATGTAGAAAATTGGAATTGGATCCCAGCCTCTGATAAGTAATTCCTAAACTATCCCAAGAGGTACTCACTACCATTATCAGATCGTAGTGTCATCCATATCTTGAATAATCATCTATGAAAAAGATGAAATATTCAAGACTACCTCTTTCCTGGATAGACATAGGACCATACGAATCAGAATGAACCAATTCCAACACACCTTTGGATCTATACCCCTTGGCCTTGAAAAGGCCTCTTGATCATTTTACCCTCCAAGCAAGATTCGCAGGTTGGGAAATCTTCCACCACTAATGAGACCAAAGGTCCATCAGCTATCAACCTTTGAATTTTGCTTAGGTTAATATGACCAAGCCTTAGATGCCAAAGATATGTTTGGTTCATCTTCGAAGGTTCTTTTCTCTTATTGGAATTAGAAGATGAGTTATTAACTTCTATTTGCATCGTGGGAGCTTTTGGTTCGAGTGTATATAAATTTCCTATCAATGTACTTGAACAGATAATCTCCCTATTCCTTTTTATAACAACTCTGTCATTAAAAGAAATAGAATATCCATCCATAAACAATTTAGATACTGAAAATAAATTCTTTGTAAATAAAGATACATAAAGGGAATTTTCCATAACCAACGTTTTATTTTTCTCAAAAGATAAATAAAACATCTCCCACTGCAATAGCCGCCACCTTAGTGGCATTGCCCAAGTAAACGGTAATCTCTCCCACAGCTTGTCGTCGGGTTTCCTGGAACCCTTGCAAAGTTTTGCAGACATGATTAGAGGCTCCCGTATCTACACACCAGGTGCTGGTAGATAACACCGCAAACCATGTTTCAACGACTAGACCAAAGGATATACCTTTTTTCTATTTTGGATTGGGACAGTCCTTCTTCCAATGTCCATCCTGCTTACAGGTGAAGTAATTGCCTTTCGGCTTCTTTACTCCTCCCTGAGATCCTCCCACCACCTTTGCTCCACCTTACTTCTTCTTCTTCTTGCCTTTCGGCTTAGAAGTAGAAACTTTCTGAGCAACCATGGCCTTAGCCTAAGCAAGCCTTTCTGTCGACTGGAGAATGATATCGACCTGGGTTTTCCCATCGTTCTCAGCTCCAAGGACTTCCAGCTCATTCGCAAGCTTAGGAGGACACTCTTCGAAGAGTATATACTTGTACTCCTTAGCAGTTAACACAATATCTAGATTCTTTTCCAATCAACATAATTTGGGTACAGTAAACTTATTTTCCTTTAGTATCACAACAAGTGGACTAAAAGTCATTTATGAAAATCCTAAGAATCACATAGATCATTACTTTGGATTTCAAAAAATTATTGATTCCTCAAACAATAAAATTTTAAAATCAACCAACACCTCAAAACACCGAGAATATCGTATGCTACGATAGTGTAGACGTATACGAATTCTACATTTGTAAGAGGAGGTTTTACCCATTAATTTTACTATCTTATCAACCTAACTCTTTGACAAGTAAAATTAATAGTTGGTTTCTCTTTGGCCCTATAAATAAAAGCAATGTCTCCGATGGGGAGGATACATATATTTGTATCTATGTGTTCACCATTACTTGGTACCAAGGTAATTATCTCGGGTTATGTGCCTTACGATGGGGAAGTACACATGCTCCTTAATAATTTCCTTTAACCATATTCGACCTCGTGATCTGCAAACAAACTCATCCGATGGGGAGGAAGGCACTCAGAGCTGACGCGCAAGTTTGTTTGCATCACTTGTCAAATCATAATGGAGGCCGTGGGAATTTGTAAAAATATCCCCCTCTCCGACTTAGTAATTTGAAAATGAGGAATTTTCTAGCCTACGACATGCATATCAAACAAAAAACAATAAATATGAAAAATAAATTATTTTCGAACTATTATGGCTTTTGTCTTCAATATGTCTCCCTTCGTAACGCATTCTCGTCTGCTCCTCTTACGCCATGTACGAGCCATCCGGAGATCCGAGCCGAGACTAAAACCTATTTTAATTTACATCCATCGATCCTATACTCCACGAGAAAGTGTAAATGAATTCTAGATCGAAAGTAAAATAAAATAAAGAGTGGCTAAATAATGCTGTATCTAATTTAGAAAAAATCAAATACTAGCCTCGTCAACCCTGAGGATTCAACAAAATATACACATACAATCACATACACACATATGGCCATAATAGTCGGATCTTATGCCTGCAACCAAAGAGTTAAACTACGCATATCCTACTATTATCTGGCACATATAATATATGAAAAGAGCATAAAAATTAATCGAATTCTAAACACACAAAACCGAAAACCTTGGCTCTGATACCAATTGAAGGTTTTTCCCGGAAGCTATTATACCAATTGTAGGGTTTTGCTTATTGAGTCCGTGAGGGGAAACTTCGCTTCCCACTTCACCTCGATTGCTTGATCATGGCGATCCCTTCGATGTACCCGGATTAAAAAATTTTAATCCTGGACAAAAGGGATTGCCCAAACAACCAAGTCATCATCGTGTAATTCGTTTAGAGAGATCACCTGAACAAACTTGTAGTTCAAGCGACCATCCTCTATTCTATGAGTAGCCGCGAAATAGACGATGTCCGGATCGCCGATTTTTGTGTTTATGTTCGGGATCCAAGTATTATTTAGCCACATACATAAAGTAAACATCCACACAACACATGTATATAATTGAAAATAAATTATAAACATAATACAAAAGAACACTGATCAAAATAAACAAGATTATACCTCTTTTTAAACCTCTTGATCTTCTATTGTATGTCCTTCCTCCTTTTGGATGTCGTGTGGGCGACGATCTTCGAAAAGTCAAAGCTCCTAGATCGCCAATCTTCCTTCCTTGTTCACTCCGAACAAAGGAAGATCATAAAACAAAAACTCGTCTTCCCATCTAGAACCGGCCACCAAGTCAATAAACTCAATGTTGCCGCCGGCCAAGGAAGAGAACATGGAGTATGGAAACTGGCCAAAGGAGAATCAAAGAGGGCATGGGCGCCGGCCAACACTTGGAGAAGAGAAAGAAAACCATCCTCCTCCTTGTTGCCGCCCAAACCCTAAACTAAGCTCTCCTAATTTCCTGCAAAGGATGAAGGGAAGAAAAATAGGTTGAGCTCCAACCAAGGTAGAGGAAAGAAGGAAGAGGGGCCGCCGAACCTTAGGAAGATGAAGAAGAATCTCTCCTCCACTTGTTGCCGCCCACCAACAACCCTCAAAACCTAACCCTAGCTGCCCAATCCTATTCCTATCCCAACTAGGATTGCTTGCCACCAAAGGGAAGCAACCCTAATGCCATCCATCATAAGCCATA
This sequence comes from Wurfbainia villosa, assembly GCA_025175895.1. Lineage (NCBI taxonomy): Eukaryota > Viridiplantae > Streptophyta > Magnoliopsida > Zingiberales > Zingiberaceae > Wurfbainia > Wurfbainia villosa. Next base: position 50,878,516 of record CM045998.1, on the reverse strand, counting down.
GATGAATGGGAGAAGCTTGGGCGCCAGCCATACCAAGGAGAGAAGAAGAAGGGTTTCGGCTACCTTAGGAAGAAGAAGAAGAAGAAAACTGTTTCCTTAATTGTGGCCACCCAAAACCCTAAGTCTCCCTTGCCCTTGCCGCCCAAAACCCTAGCCCCTTCCCTCTAAATTGTATCTTTCGGCCCACCCCAAGTCAACCCTTTTATAGAGTTAGGGATAAGCCTTGGTTTAATCTCCACCATTGGTTCTAGTGATTTAATCTCAACCGTAGGATGTAGAGATTTAATCTCAACCGTCGGATCTTAGAGATTTAATCTCTACCTTTGGATCTAGAGTTTTGTTTCTATCCATTGGATCTAAGCTTCATGAGGTGTTAATAGGCTACAATATGGACCATGAGGAGGAGTTGGATCTTGGCCACCCATGGATCAAGCCCACATAAAGTCTGATCCATTAATGATTTTCCATTCCACTAGAGGATTATCATTGATCTACCTCACCAACCGCCATAAGTTAATATGGGCTCCATATATTATTTGTACATTTTCTCCCTGTGTTTAAGATCTCGAATGTCCGTCGATTTATTAATTTACTGACCATTGATTAATCAACATCTAACTCCATGAGTAGTACCACTCAACTTTTTCATCATGCCGGACCAAGTCCACCTGTAGGGTTTACATGATGAACCTTATGAGCTCTTCAAGGGGACATCATCATCCTAATATATAGGACACGGTTTCCTCCTATAATCAACGGCACACTATATATATAATATCATCTCCCAACATACCGAGCCTATCGATTTAATCTATAAATCTCGCCCATTGGTAAATCAAAGAGATGAAAACTAAGTATATGTGCCTGTTATTATATCGGGATTAAGAGCATGCACAAAATAATATCTGAGGTCCTATTCTATTATATAGTCAACAATAAATCGAATCACCTCTAAGTCGGTCCTTCTCAATAAACACAAAGTGTACTAGTGTGATTCAATGGTCAAGACAAACCAATACCAAATCACACTACAACCATTCCGATGGTTTGTCCAAAGCCATCTCAGTTGTGAGCCTTTACTTATAATTTTAACAAGGAGCCGATAACATGATATCCTGTGTGACAACACACACCATGTTATCTACAATGTAATGTATTAGACAAGATTGCATAACCATAAAAATGCAAACAATGATCATGTGATTCTTATTTAAAAAAAAAGATGTTCATACAAAAGATAGACTTTTCAGTATACATCCCTACAATCTCCCATATATACTAAAAGATTATGTTGTCCTCATTCTGCCATCCATCTGATTCCCCATCCCTCCACATGCCTATCAAAGCTCTCGCTAGAAGGGCCTTAGTGAAAAGGGTCTACCAGGTCATCCTCTGATGCAATCTAGGTGACAGCAACTTCTACCTCCTTTACGATTTCTCGTATCAGATAGTACTTGCGCTCTATGTGTTTACTTTCCATATGAGCTCGTGTTTCCTTCGAGTTTACAACTGCACCATTATTATCACAGTAAATTGTGATAGTTCTGGGCAAACCAGGAATCACATCCAAGTCCATCAGAAAGTTCCTGAGCCACACAACTTCTTTGGCCACCTCAGAGGCTACCACATACTCAACTTCTATGGTGGTGTCCGCCACGCATTTCTGCTTGACACTCCTTCATACAATGGCTCCATCTCCCAAAGTAAACACAAAACCTGAGGTAGACTTACTGTTATCCCTATCAGATTGGAAGTCAGAATCCATGTAACCCATAGGGATTAATTGGTCTACCCAGTAAACCAGCATATAATCCCTAGTCCTTCTTAGGTACTTCAATATATGCTTTACCGCAGTCCAATATGTTGGGTTTCCGGCACCGCGGCGTGTGTGTGTTCGATCATGTTTCGTAAACATGTGCACAGCGGAAGCAACAAAAATAATAAATATTCCTATTTATTACAACACACACAACACACGCATGCTATTACAACAAGTGTAGACATAACCGTAAATTAAAATTGCAATAAAAGAAATTAAACTACGTTATACCTTCCGTATGACGTGTAGCGGGAACGGCATCAACCGGAACGATTCTCGTAAGAATCGTCTCTATCCGTATCCACGCCGAGCTCCTCGGGATGACTTCGCCAAGCCACGAGCTTCGTCTTCGTACGGGTTACTAGCCTCGTGTTGAAGACGACGTGATCGAGAGATGATCACGGTCCGAATCCAAATTCGGACCTAAAACAAGTCCTCAAGACTTGCTTCTCCGGAGAGGTATTCGTCAACCGATTGACGAATCCTTCATCCTCCACCTCAGAGGATTACCGGAGATCAAATCCCCGGTATGTTATCCGCTGTCGGAGCACTAACCGTCGTCCAAACGACGCTCCGACGAGAGGAGAAGAAGCTGTCCAGAAAACTGGACAGCTTTGGTGGAGGAAATAGGCGCCGGCTAAAGAAGAGATGGAGGCTCACCTTTACACCGAACCCAAGGGAGATCACCGGAGGGTCGCCGGAGGTTCACTGGCCGAAACTTGGACGCCGACAAGGAGATGGCAGCAGCTCAATCAAGTTGGGCGGCAGCCCTTGTTGTTGACGCCAACAACAAGGAGGATGGGTTGGGCGGCCACTAATTGGAATAGGTTTAGGGTTAGGGTTTAATCCCTATTTTATAGAGAACTAATTCTCTTAGTGGTTAATGGATCATATCCATAAAGCCCGTTAACCCGCTCCATTAAGATAAGTTAAAATAAACCAAACCATGATGGTTTATTTTAAGTTAAAACGAACCGAACCAACTTTTGGTTCATTCGTTTAAAATAAACCAAACCCTTTGGTTTATTCTCATCCATTGGATTAGAACCAAACCATTTTGGTCCATCCATTATGTCTTCATAAGACACGGCCCATCCATGCTTCCATTGCGACTGAAACAATTTCATGCTCGCTTTATGTTTGGTCCAACCAAACATAGTTTCTCTCGGTCTGAGAATCCCATTCACAAGCTCGTTTTAAATCCTTTGGATTACACTCGTTGTGCGTGTGACCAAATAGGTTCTCGGTTTATGTTGGCCATCTATAATTAACCATTAATTATAGAACGATCATGAGTGGCACCTAGTAGTACATCATGATCCCCAATTAACCGAAAAGATCAACGGTTGATCCAGAACTATTTCTGAAACCCTTCAGTAGCTTGAATGAATCGTGCCCCATTCTCTTCACTCATCTTATACCCACTTGGTTCAGGACATGGTCTATTGTGTCAGTCCCCACTAGGCTGACTATGTCACACCTAGCCCAAGTATCATTTCCTCGTCCTACGGATTCTAGTTACTCCACATGTATCGAAGAGTACCTTACTCTAAACATGTATTGCTTTGGCCAAAGACTTTAGTAACAATCTGACGAGAGGCCATGGGTATACATCTCCTCGCAAGGAGTGGTGAATCCTTTATAGGCTATTCAAACACCTTCGATCACTTCGACTTATACCCAATCATCCCGGGTCCACATCTCCTTAGAGATGTTTGCTTAAGATGTCAAAGCATAAGTCTCCATGATCAAGATGACTTGAATACCGCAAGTCAAAGGAACATCGCACTTAAGCCACAAGAAGAACTTCATTGACATATCTATATATGCAGAGAACCATATGAAGTCTTACTACCGGGTCACTCCAATGAACTAGTTACCATAACTAGCATCCACGATCAACTCCGGACATCACTATGTCTCCACCGGTGAGAATCACCGCTTGGATACACCAAGGAGTATACCTCGTGCTAGTCTTGTGAAATTGATGGTGTCCAAATCCATCAATTCATCGACTAGGATAATTCCGATACATCACAATTACACATGTAGAGATACTCACTAGTTGTGATCCAATCACAAATTCTCTCTCATGCTGTGAATCGTATCGTGGACATTCAGTAAATGAGTTTAAGATCCAATCAAATACATAAAACATGTATACTCAAATAGTGAATCTTCATTTATCATATAAATGGTTCATACATAAGGCGATTGCCTTAGGACCTCTCTCATATATTACTAACAGACTCCCACTTGGCCTAATGCCAATCGCTACGGTATCCAATACCATAAGCACCAACATGACCCTCAAACTTACTTTGAGGTAATGCTTTAGTCAAAGGATCCGCTAAGTTCCTTTCGGGGAATTTTCTCGATTTGTATTTCATTCCTACGATGATCTCTCCGATAAGATGATAGCGAGCACATGTTTGGATCGTTGATGAGACCTTGGCTCTTTGCTCGCAATTGCTCCATTGTTGTCGCAGTAGACCGGTATTGCTTCAACAATGGCCGGAATCACACCAAGTTCATGAACGAACTTCTTGATCCAAACCGCTTCCTTTGCTGCTTCCGAAGCTGCAATATATTCTGCCTCAGTGGTAGAATCCGCTACAGTCTCTTGTTTGGAACTTTTCCAACTCACTGCGCCCCCATTCAAGGTGAACATGTATCCAGACTGAGACCTGGAATCATCCTTGTCTGTCTGGAAGCTGGCATCCGTATACCCGCGTATCACCATGTCCCCTTCTCCATATATTAGGAACACATCCTTAGTTCTTCTCAAGTACTTAAGGATCGTCTTAACAGCCGCCCAATGATCCATTCCTGGATCGATCGTATCTGCCGTGACACTCGTGAGCATACGATACATCGGGCCTCGTACATAACATAGCATACATGATAGATCCTATTGCGGATGCATAGGGAATCTTACTCATGCAAATCCTCTCGTCTTCTGTGCGCGGACACATAGACTTCGAAAGGTGTACCCCATGCCTGATGGGCAGATAACCTTTCTTGGATTCTGACATGCTAAACCTCTTTAGCACTCGGTCTATATATGTAGACTGCGAAAGACCAAGCAACCGTTTCGATCTATCTCTATAGATCTTAATCCCGAGGATGTAGGTTGCTTCTCCCAGGTCTTTCATGGAGAATGTCTTGGATAACCAAACCTTAATCGATCAGAAGATGGACACATCGTTTCCTATAAGTAATATGTCATCGACATACAAAACTAGGAACACGACTGCACTCCCACTAACCTTCTTGTACACACAAGGTTCGTCTGGATTTTGTGAGAAATCAAACTTTTTGATCGTCTCATCAAAACGGATATTCCAGCTCCTGGATGCTTGCTTCAATCCATAAATGGATCGTCGCAACTTGCATACCTTGGTTTTATCAACCGATGTGAAAACCTCGGTGTATCATATACACGCCCTCGAGCAAGTTTCCATTAAGGAAAGCTGTTTTCATCCATCCGCCATATCTCATAATCATAATGAGTCGCTATGGCCGGGAGCATCCGAATGGATTTAAGCATAGCTACAGGCGAATAGGTTTCGTCATAATCAACACCTTGTTTTTGACGATATCCTTTCGCCACCAATCTAGCCTTATAGGTAATCACATTACCATCCATGTCGGTTTTCTTCTTGAAAACCCATTTGCACCCTATAGGCTTTATGCCTTCAGGTGGGTCAACCAAGTTCCAAACTTGGTTTTCGTACATGGAATCCATTTCCGACTTCATGGCACCAAGCCACTTATCCCTTTCTGAACTTGTCAGCACTTCTTCATAACTGGTAGGCTCCTCATCATCAATGAGTAACACGTCGTTCGATTCACTTACGAGAAATCCATATCTCTCGTGAATATTGTGCGTGTTCTACCAGGATCTACGAAGATGTGGTGTTAAGGTCCAAATTGCTCATCACTATGAGTTGTCGGCTGTTGTGCTTCACCAGGTATCTCATCAATGTCTATTTGAGTCTCTCGAGCCTCCTCAAGCTCAACGACACTCCCACTGTTTTCTTGCAAGAGAAACTCTTTCTCTAGAAACACAGCATGCCTTGAAACAAACACCTTTTGTTCCACAGGATGATAGAATTGGTAACCCCTTGTTTCCTTAGGGTATCCAATAAATAGACATTTATCAGACTTAGCATCCAGTTTGTCTGATACAGTCCGCTTCACATAAGAAGGACAACCCCATATCTTCAAGTAAGATACATGAGGTTTCTTACTAGCCCATATCTCATATGGAGTAGTAGAGACTACCTTGGTTGGCATTCTGTTTAACAAGTAAACAGCTGTCTGAAGTGCATAACCCCAAAAGGACTTGGGAAGAGTCGCATGATTCATCATTGACCTGACCATGTCCAACAAGGTCCGGTTACGCCTCTCAGATACACCATTATGCTGTGGTGTATAGGGCGGAGTCCATTGAGACAATATGCCATTGTCTCTTAGATAATCAAGAAACTCTTGACTTAAGTATTCACCACCTCGATCCGATCGAAGTATTTTAATACTTTTGTCATGTTGTTTCTCTACTTCATTTCTGAATTCTTTGAACTTTTCAAAGGCTTCAGACTTGTGTTTCATCAAGAACACATACCCAAACCGTGAGTGATCATCGGTGAAGGTAATGAAGTAGCTATAGCCTCCTAATGCTTGAGTTGACATAGGTCCACATACATCAGTATGTACTAGACCTAGTAACTCTCCCACTCGTTCACCTTTTCCAGTAAAAGGTAACTTAGTCATCTTGCCTTTTAAGCATGATTCGCATGTATCGTATGAATCCAATTCAAACGATTCCAGAATTCCACATCGGTGTAATTCGGACATGCGTTTCTTGCTTATATGGCCAAGACGACAATGCCACATATAGGAGTCTATGTGATTATCTTTTCGAGCACGCGTGTTGCTCGCTTCGATATTGAAAATGTCACTGGATACGTCCAACGTATAAATGCCATTACTCAAAGTTCCAGTTCCAGTTCCATAAAGTACGCCATTCAAAGTTATATAACAACAATTGTTACTAAACGTTAAATGGAAACCATTTCTATTTAAGCAGGAAATAGAAACAATGTTCTTTATTAGAGAAGGAACATAATAGCAATTGTCCGTTCCAAGACTAGTCCACTAGGGAGCTTCAAAGAAATAAGTTCAGATGGCATCACGCAGAACCTTTGCTCCATTGCCAACTCGCAAATTTGACTCTCCGACAAGTCTTCTTCTATTCCTTAGCCTGTATGTCATTACATATATGTGAGCTACACCCAGATCCAATACCCAAGTGTCTAAGGAAATAGAATGACAATCAATAACGAAGATACCAAGAGGATGGGGCATCGGATGCCTTCTTCTTCTTCATGGACTCAAGATAAATCTTGCAGCTTTCTTCGCCAAAGGGCCTTCCTTGCCACAGTGATGGCAAGTGCCCTTTATACTGGGTTCCGCCTTCTTTGCCCTTTTCTTTCCTTTCTTCGTTCTTTTGCCTTCCTCTTAGAACCTTTCTTTGAGGAATCAACTATGACGCCTTCTCCTCATGCTTCAGAAGGCTCCACGGTCTTGACATATTGAGGAGCTCGGGAATGGTGGATTCCAATTTGTTCATCCGATAGTTCATCACAAATTGCGAGAAACTCTTGGGCAAACAATGCAGAATTAAGTCAATACTTAACTCATGATCCATCACAAAACCGAGGGTAGCTAGTCATTGATGTACCGTTCATCTTTAGCACAAACCGTACTATGAGCGAACCTTCTTGCATCTTCGTGGTGAAGAGGAGCCTAGAGACCTCGAACCTTTCGGATCTCGCTTGCTCATCGAACAACTCATGAAGATGGAAGACCATAGTGTTAGCATCCATATGCTCATGCTGCTTCTCGCACTGTACCATCGCGCAGCATGATGCAACTCGCCACCAGACCGCCATGCTTCCGATAGACCAACATTTGGTCTGAGTTGCATCGCCCTTAGGACGGCCAGAAGAGGCTCTTCAAGGACATATGCAAGCTTTTCCGCCTTGAGAACAATTCTCGTGTTTCTAAACCACCCAGAAGTTAGGCCCCTTTGTTCGAATCCAAAATAGTGCGCAAATTCAAAGACGTTATGATCAATTTATTGACCTAGAAATACAAAACGAGCATATATGAGAAAATGATTTTAAAATGCATCAATATACATTTATAAATCCCATTCATTTTTCGAATTCAAAAACCCCAAAATCACTTCGGGAGATCGTAGGTCCATCTCCGAATGGGCTGATATCCATCATAGATAAGAACAACCTTGGAGTGAGTCCAACAAGCCATTCTTAGCTATGATGGTGGGTATCAAGTATACCGATTACATATCATGTATATGTAACTATCACAATGTGCTATCAACTAATTGAATGTTTACACATACATTGGGTTGTTAACACATTAACAAGTATGCATCATATGCATAGCACCCAACTTCACCTCTCTTCACATCGACCTTGGAGTGAGTCCAACAAATCGATGCTCCAAGTTAAAGCCGACCCATTAATCGCGAAATAGTTTTAATATGGTTAGAGCGCATTCAACCAATTAGCCAGGCTTGGAGTGAGTCCAACAACCCAAACTAACGATTGACCTCTGACTCTTACCATATTAGAGTTAAACTATTCCAATGATTTGAACATGTTCGAGTTCGAGGGCTTGGAGTGAGTGAGTCCAACAACCCAAACAAGAAATGTAACTCTGGTTCTAACCATATTAATGGAAGGTGTAGGCTTTAATATTGAGTTAGGGTTTTATGTCTCATCCTCTTTGCATGCAAATAACTATTATCTACATGGCATGGCATACATGGCATACATCTACATGTCACGACACGCATGGCATAATGTTATGCATCTAATGCAATTACATGACATACAATTATGTCATGTACATAATTTCCTTATTTGTCATAACTATTTATGGAAATAAAATATGTTTAAGATTTGATTCTCCAAATCAAATCATAATTAAATTAGGAAACAAATTTCCAAATCTAATCACATATTTTATTCATGGAATTATTTGATTAAGGAAAATCTATTTAGGAAACCAATTTCCTAAATCTTCAAAACTACTTATGGAAATAAAATATTTTAAAGATTTGATTTCCCAAATCAAATCAAGATTAAATTAGGAAACAAATTTCCAGAATCTAATCAAATATTTTATTTATGGAAAATATCAATTTCCATAAATACTTCCAACTTTCCAAAAGTGGAAGATTTCCATAAATACTTCTAGACTTTCCAAAATTGAAAAATTTCCATAAATACTTCTAAATTTCCAAAATTAGAAAATTTCCAGAAATACATTATGACTATCGCAAAACTAATTTTACGATTATGTCGAAACACAACCTGGGCTCTGATACCACTGTTGGGTTTCCGGCACCGCGGCGTGTGTGTGTTCGATCATGTTTCGTAAACATGAGCACAGCGGAAGCAATAAAAAATAATAAATATTCCTATTTATTACAACACACACAACACACGCATGCTATTACAACAAGTGTAGACATAACCGTAAATTAAAATTGCAATAAAAGAAATTAAACTACGTTATACCTTCCGTATGACGTGTAGCGGGAACGGCATCAACCGGAACGATTCTCGTAAGAATCGTCTCTATCCGTATCCACGCCGAGCTCCTCGGGATGACTTCGCCAAGCCACGAGCTTCGTCTTCGTACGGGTTACTAGCCTCGTGTTGAAGACGACGTGATCGAGAGATGATCACGGTCCGAATCCAAATTCGGACCTAAAACAAGTCCTCAAGACTTGCTTCTCCGGAGAGGTATTCGTCAACCGATTGACGAATCCTTCGTCCTCCACCTCAGAGGATTACCGGAGATCAAATCCCCGGTATGTTATCCGCTGTCGGAGCACTAACCGTCATCCAAACGATGCTCCGACGAGAGGAGAAGAAGCTGTCCAGAAAACTGGACAGCTTTGGTGGAGGAAATAGGCGCCGGCTAAAGAAGAGATGGAGGCTCACCTTTACACCGAACCCAAGGGAGATCACCGGAGGGTCGCCGGAGGTTCACCGAAAACTTGACGCCGACAAGGAGATGGCAGCAGCTCAATCAAGTTGGGCGGCAGCCCTTGTTGTTGACGCCAACAACAAGGAGGATGGGTTGGGCGGCCACTATTTGGATTAGTTTTAGGGTTAGGGTTTAATCCCTATTTTATAGAGAACTAATTCTCTTAGTGGTTAATGGATCATATCCATAAAGCCCGTTAACCCGCTCCATTAAGATAAGTTAAAATAAACCAAACCATGATGGTTTATTTTAAGTTAAAACGAACCGAACCAACTTTTGGTTCATTCGTTTAAAATAAACCAAACCCTTTGGTTTATTCTCATCCATTGATTAGAACCAAACCATTTTGGTCCATCCATTATGTCTTCATAAGACACGGCCCATCCACGCTTCCATTGCATCAAACAATTTCATGCTCGCTTATGTTTGGTCCAACCAAACATAGTTTCTCCGAGAATCCCATTCTCAAGCTCGTTTTAAATCCTTTGGATTACACTCGTTGTGCGTGTGACCAAATAGGTTCTCGGTTTATGTTGGCCGTCTATAATTAACCATTAATTATAGGACGATCATGAGTGGCACCTAGTAGTACATCATGATCCCCAATTAACCGAAAAGATCAACGGTTGATCCAGAACTATTTCTGAAACCCTTCAGTAGCTCGAATGAATCGTGCCCCATTCCCTTCACTCATCTTATACCGACATGGTCTATTGTGTCGGTCCCCACTAGGTGACTATGTCGGACCTAGCCCAAGTATCATTTCCTCGTCCTACGGATTCTAGTTACTCCACATGTATCGAAGAGTACCTTACTCTAAACATGTATTGCTTTGGCCAAAGACTTTAGTAACAATCCGACGAGAGGCCATGGGTATACATCTCCTCGCAAGGAGTGGTGAATCCTTTATAGGCTATTCAAACACCTTCGATCACTTCGACTTATACCCAATCATCCCGGTCCACATCTCCTTAGAGATGTTTGCTTAAGATGTCAAAGCATAAGTCTCCATGATCAAGATGACTTGAATACCGCAAGTCAAAGGAACATCGCACTTAAGCCACAGTAAGAACTTCATTGACATATCTATATATGCAGAGAACCATATGAAGTCTTACGGCTGGTCACTCCAATGAACTAGTTACCATAACTAGCATCCACGATCAACTCCGGACATCACTATGTCTCCAGCCAGTGAGAATCAGCTGCTTGGATACACCAAGGAGTATACCTCGTGCTAGTCTTGACAGAATTGATGGTGTCCAAATCCATCAATTCATCGACTAGGGATAATTCCGATACATCACAATTACACATGTAGAGATACTCACTAGTTGTGATCCAATCACAAATTCTCTCATGCTGTGAATCGTATCGTGTGACATTCAGTAAATGAGTTTAAGATCCAATCAAATACATAAAACATGTATACTCAAATAGTGAATCTTCATTTATCATATAAATGGTTCATACATAAGGCGATTGCCTTAGGACATCTCTCATATATTACTAACACAATATCCCTGTCCTAGATTACTCTGATATCTGCTGACCACGCCCACGGCAAAGCAGATATCTGGTCTCATATATAGCATCGCATACATGAGGCTTCCTACTGCCGAAGCATAAGGAACTACCTTCATCTCCTCTATCTCCTCAGATGTTCTAGGACACATCTCCTTAGATAAAGGAATTGCTTGTCTGAAAGGTAGAAAACCCTTCTTGGAGTTTTGCATGATAAAACGATCCATAATCATGTCTATGTATGAAGCTTGGGATAAGCACAACATCCTTGTCTTGCGATCCCTTATAACCTTGATCCCAAGGATATGTCCCACTTCCCCCAAGTCCTTCATATCAAACTGTTTGGACAACCATTCCCTTACGTCTGATAACACCTTGATATTGTTGCCAATCAACAAAATGTCATCTACGTATAGTACAAGAAATACCACTACGTTTCCGTCATGTCTCTTGTATGCACAAGACTCATCCGGACTTTGAATAAATCCATAAGACTGGATTACTTTATCAAAGCGGATGTTCAAAGACCTCAAAGCTTGCTCCAATCCATAAATGGACCGATTAAGCTTACATACAAGATACTCTTTGCTAAGATACTGTATCTTTATCTTGGATTGCCTCGTCATATGTCTAGGGATCAGGTTCATGTTCGCCAGGAATTAAATCAGAAGATTCTCCCAAGAACATGAATCTATTAAGCTATCTCACAACCCTCCCACTACGACGAGGTATCACCTGTGTATCCTCTGTGACACACTGTGCAGTGACTTGTGGTATATCCTCTTGTACTGGTGGTACTGAAGAAGTGACTTCCCCTTTTAATTCCTCCAGAACTATTTTACTCTTTGGATTGTGGTTCATCACATAGTCTTCCTCTAGAAATCTGACGTTCGTGCTAACGATCACCCTCTGATCTCTAGGACTATAAAACAAACCACCCTCTAGGATAGCCAATGAACATGCGTACTTCTGTACGAGGTTCCAATTTACCAGCTTCTGCCTTCGGCACATGTTCTGGACTCCCCATATCCGAATATGTCTTAGACTAGACTTTCGCCCAGTCTACAATTCCGTGGGAGTAGTAGGCACTGAGGGAACCAAGTTCAGAATGTATACCGCTGTATCTTGAGCATATCCCAAGAATGAATTCGGCAACTCAGAATAACTCATCATCTATCTAAGCATCTCCATAAGAGTCCTATTCCTTCGCTCTGCTACACCGTTATGCTGGGGTGTGCCAGGTGCAGACAATTGGGATTGAATCCCAGCCTCTGATAAGTAATTCCTAAACTATCAAAAGAGGTACTCACTACCACGATCTGATCGTAGTGTCATCCATATCTTGGATAATCATCTATGAAAAAGACGAAATATTCAAGACTACCTCTTGCCTTGATAGATATATGACCATACGAATAAGAATGAACCAATTCCAACACATCTTTGGATCTATACCCCTTGGCCTTGAAAAGGCCTCTTGATCATTTTACCTCCAAGCAAGATTCGCAGGTTGGGAAATCTTCCACCACTAATAAGCCCAAAGGTCCATCAGCTATCAACCTTTGAATTTTGCTTAGGTTAATATGACCAAGCCTTAGATGCCAAAGATATGTTTGGTTCATCTTCGAAGGTTCTTTTCTCTTATTGGAATTAGAAGTGAGTTATTAACTTCTATTTCCATCGTGGGAGCTTTTGGTTTGAGTGTATACAAATTTCCTATCAATATACCTGAATAGATATTCTCCCTATTCCTTTTTATTACAACTCTGTCATTAAAAGAAATAGAATATGCATCCATAAACAATTTAGAAACTAAAAATAAATTCTTTCTAAATAAAGGTATATAAAGGGAATTTTCCAGAACCAACGTTTTATTTTTCTCAAAAGATAAATAAAATATCTCCCACTGCAATAGTCGCCACCTTAGTTGCATTGCCCAAGTAAATGGTAATCACTCCCTCAGCTTGTCGTCGGGTTTCCTGGAACCCTTGCAAAGTATTACAGACATGATCAGGGGCTCCCGTATCTACACTCCAGGTGTTGGTAGATAACACTGCTAACCATGTTTCAATGACTAGACCAAAGGATATACCTTTGTTCTGTTTTGGATTGGGACAGTCCTTCATCCAATGTCCATCCTATTTACAAGTGAAGTACTTGCCTTTCGGCTTCTTTACTCCTCCTTGAGATCCTCCCACCACCTTTGCTCCACCTTACTTCTTCTTCTTCTTGCCTTTCGGCTTAGAAGTAGAAACTTTCTGAGCAACCATGGCCTTAGCCTGAGCAAGCCTTTCTGTCAACTGGAGAATGATATTGACCTGGGTTTCCCCATCGATCTCAGCTCCAAGGACTTCCAGCTCATTCACAAGCTTAGGAGGACACTCTTCGAAGAGTATATACTTGTACTCCTTAGCAGTTAAGATAATATCTAGATTCTGTTCCAATCAACATAATTTGGGTACAGTAAATTTATTTTCCTTTAGTATGACAACAAGTGGACTGAAAGTCATTTATGAAAATCCTAAGAATCACATAGATCATTACTTTGGATTTCAAAAAATTATTGATTCGTCAAACAATAAAATTTTAAAATCAACCAAAACCTCAAAACACCGAGAATTTCATATGCCACGATAGTGTGAACGTATACGAATTCTACATTTGTAAGAGGAGATTTTACCCATTAATTTTACTATCTTTTCAACCTATCTTTTTGACAAGTAAAATTAATAGTTGGTTTCTCTTTGGCCCTATAAATAAAAGCAATGACTCCGATGGGGAGGATACTTATATTTGTATCTAAGTGTTCACCATTACTTTTACCAAGGTAATTATCTCGGGTTATGTGCCTTACGATGGGGAAGTACACACGCTCCTTAATAATTTTCTTTAACAATATTCGACCTTGTGATCCGCAAACAAACTCATCCGATGGGGAGGAAGGCACTCAGAGCCGACGCGCAAGTTTGTTTGCATCACTTGTCAAATCGTAATGGAGGCCGTGGGAATTTATAAAAATATCCCTCTCCCACTTAGTAATTTGAAAATGAGGAATTTTCTACCCTGCGACATGCATATCAAACATAAAGCATTAAATATGAAAAATAAATTATTTTCCAACTATTATGGCTTTTGTCTTCAATATGTCTCCCATCGCAACGCCTTCTCGTCCGCTCCTCCTATGCCATGTACGAGCCATCCGCAGATCCGAGCCGAGACTAAAACCTATTTTAATTTACATCCATCGATCCTATACTCCACGAGAAAGTGTACATGATTTCTAGATTGAAAGTAAAATAAAATAAAGAGTGGCTAAACAATGTCGTATCTAATTTACAAAAAAATCAAATACTAGCCTCGTCAACACCGAGGATTCAACAAAATATACACATACAATCACATACTCAAATATGGCTAGAGTAGTCGGATCTTATGCCTACAACCAAAGAGTTAAACTACGCATATCCTACTATTATCCAGCACATTTAATATATGAAAAGAGCATAAAAATTAACCGAATCCTAAATACACAAAACCGGAAACCTTCTCTCTGATACCAATTGAAGGTTTTGCCCGGAAGCTCTGATACCAATTGCAGGGTTTTACTTATCGAGTCCGTGAAGGGGAAACTTCGCTTCCCACTTCACCTCGATTGCTTGATCATGGCGATCCCTTCGATGTCCCAGGATTAAAAAAATTTAATCCTAGACAAAAGGGATTGCCCAAACAACCAAGTCATCATCATGCAATTCGTTTAGAGAGGTCACTTGAACAAACTCGTTGTTCAAGCGACCTTCCTCTATTCTACGAGTAGCCGCGGAATAGATGACATCCAGATCGCTGGTTTTTGTGTTTATGTTCGGGATCCAAGTATTATTTAGCATCATACATAAAGTAAACATCCACACAACACATGCATATAATTGAAAAGAAATTATAAACATAATACAAAAGATCACTAATCAAAATAAACAAGATTATACCTCTTGTTATACCACTTGATCTTCTATTGTATGTCCTTCCTCCTTTTATACGTCGTGTGAGCGACGATCTTCCAAAAGTCGAAGCTCCTAGATCGCCAATCTTCCTTCCTTTTTCACTCCGAACAAAGGAAGATCATAAAACAAAAACTCATCTTCCCATCTAGAATCGGCCACCAAGTCAATAAACATGATGTTGCCGCCGGCCAAGGAAGAGAACATGGAATATGGAAACCGGCCAAAGGAGAATCAAAGAGGGCATGGGCGTCGGCCAACACTTGGAGAAGAGAAAGAAAAACAATCCTCGTCCTTGTTACCGCCCAAACCCTAAACTAAGCTCTCCTAATTTCCTGCCAAGGATGAAGGGAAGAAAAATAGGTTGAGTTCCAACCAAGGTAGAGGAAAGAAGGAAGAGGGGCCGGCCAACCTTAGGAAGAAGAAGAAGAATCTCTTCTCCACTTGTTGCCGCCCACCAACAACCCTCAAAACCTAACCCTAGCCACCCAATCCTATTCCTATCCCAACTAGGATTGCTTGCAACCCAAGGGAAGCAACCCTAATGCCATCCATCATAAGCCATAGATGAAAGGGAGAAGCTTGGGCACCGGCCAAACCAAGGAGAGAAGAAGGAGGATGGTTTTTAGCCACCTTAGAAAGAAGAAGAAGAAGAAAACTCTTTCCTTAATTGTGGCCACCCAAAATCCTAAGTCTCCCTTGCCCTTGCCACCCAAAACCCTAGCCCCTTTCCTCTAAATTGTATCTTGCCGCCCACCCCTAGTCCACCATTTTATAGAGTTAGGGATAAGCCTTGGTTTAATCTACACCATTGGTTCTACATATTTAATCTCAACCGTCGGATCTAGAGATTTAATCTCAACCATCAGATCTTAGAGATTTAATCTCTGCCTTTGGATCTAGAGTTTTGTTTCTATCCATTGGATCTAAGCTTCATGAGGTGTTAATAGGCTACAATAGGGACCATGAGGAGGAGTTGGATCTTGGCCACCCATGGATCAAGCTTACATAAAGTTCGATCCCTTAATGATTATCCATTCCACTAGAGGATAATCATTGATCTACCTCACCAACCCCCATAAGTTAATATGCACTCCATATATTATTTGTACATTTTATCCCCGTGTTTAAGATCTCGAATATTCGACGATTAATTAATCAACATCTAACTCCATGAGTAGTACCACTCAACATTTTCATCATGTCGGACCAAGTCCACCTGCAGGGTTTACATGATGAACCTTATGAGCTCCTCATGGGGACATCATCATCCTAATATATAGGACACGGTTTCCTCCTATAATCAACGGCACACCTTATAAATAATATCATCTCCCAACTTACCGAGCCTATCGATTTAATCTATAAATCTCACCCATTGGTAAATCAAAGAGATGAAAACTAAGTATATGTGCCCGTTATTATATCGGGATTAAGAGCATACACAAAATAATATCTGAGGTCCGATTCGATTATGTAGTCAGTAATAAATCGAATCACTTCTATGTCGGTCCTTCTCAATACACACAAAGTGCACTAGTGTGATTCTATGGTCAAGACTAACCAATACCAAATCACACTACAACCATTCTGATGGTTTGTCCAAAGTCATCTCGGTTGTGAGCCTTTACTTATTCTTTACAAGGAGCCGATAACATGATCTACCGTGTGACACCACACACCATGTTATCTACAATGTAATGTATTAGACAATATTGCATAACCATAAAAATGCAAACAATGATCATGTGATTCTTATTTCAAAATAATATGTTAATACAAAAGATAGACTTTTCAATATACATCCTTACAATCTCCCACATATACTAAAAGACTATGCTGTCCTCATACTGCCATACATCTGATTCCCCTTCCCTCCACATGCCTATCAAAGCTCTCCCTAGAAGGGCCTTAGTGAAAAGGGTCTACCAGGTCATCCTCTGATGCAATCTAGGCGACAGCAACTTCTACCTCCTTTTTGATTTCTCGTATCAGGTAGTACTTGCGCTATATGTGTTTACTTGCCTTATGAGTTCGTGTTTCCTTCGAGTTTGCAACTGCACCATTATTATCATAGTAAATTGTGATTATTCTGGGCAAACCAGGAATCTCATCCAAGTCCATCAGGAAGTTCCTGAGCCACACAACTTCTTTGGCCGCCTCAGAGGCTGCCACATACTCAGCTTCCATGGTGGAGTCCGCCACACATTTCTGCTTGACACTCCTTCATACAATGGCTCCACCTCCCAAAGTAAACACAAAACTTGAGGTAGACTTACTGTTATCCCTATCAGATTAGAGGTCGGAATCCGTTAAACCCATAGGGAGTAATTGGTCTGCCCGGTAAACTAGTATATAATCCCTAGTCCTTCTCAGGTACTTCAATATATGCTTTACCGCAGTCCAATGTCCGTGTCCTGGATTACTCTGATATCTGCTGACAATGTCCACGGCAAAGCAGATATCTGGTCTCGTACATAGCATTTCATACATAAGGCTTCCTACTGCCGAAGCATAAGGAACCACCTTCATCTCCTCTCTCTCATCAGATGTTCTAGGACATATCTCCTTAGATAAAGGAATTGCTTGCCTGAAAGGTAGAAAACCCGTCTTGGAGTTCTGCATGCTAAAACGATCCAAAATCGTGTCTATGTATGAAGCTTGGGATAAGCACAACATCCTTGTCTTGCGATCCCTTATAACCTTGATCCCAAGGATGTGTCCCACTTCGCCCAAGTCCTTCTATCAAACTGTTTGGACAACAACGCCCTTACGTCTGATAACACCTTGATATTTTTTCCAATCAACAAATTGTCATCTACGTATAGTAAAAGAAATACCACTATGTTTCTGTCACGTCTCTTGTATACACAAGACTCATCCGGACTTTGAATAAATCCATAAGACTGGATTACCTTATTAAAGCGGATGTTCCAAGACCTCGAACTTCCTTTAATCCATAAATGGACCGATTAAGCTTACATACAAGATACTCTTTGCTAAGATACTGTATCTTTATCTTGGGTTGTCTCGTCATATGTCCATGGATCAGGTTCATGTTCCCCAAAAATTAAATCAGAAGATTATCCCAAGAACATTAATCTATTAGGCTGTCTCAAAACCCTCCCACTACGACGAGGTATCACCTGTGTATCCTCTGTGACACGCAGTGCAGTGACTTGTGGTATATCCTCTTGTACCGGTGGTACTAAAGAAGTGACTTCCCCTTTTAATTCCTCCAGAACTATTTTACTCTTGGGCTTGTGGTTCATCCCATAGTCTTCCTCTAGAAATCTGGCTTTCATGCTAATGATCACCCTCTGATCTCTAGGACTATAAAACAAACCTCCCTTCATTCCTCTAGGATAGCCAACGAACATACGTACTTCTATATGAGTTTTCAATTTACCAGCATCTGCCTTCGGCACATGTTCTGGACTCCCCATATCCGAATATGTCTTAGACTAGGCTTTCGCCCAGTCCACAATTCTGTGGGATTAGTAGGCACTGAGGGAACCAAGTTCAGAATGTATACCTCCATATCTTGAGCATATCCCCAGAATGAATTCGGCAACTCAAAATAACTCATCATCTATCTAACCATCTCCATAAGAGTCCTATTCCTTCGCTCTGCTACACCGTTCTGCTGGGGTGTGCCAGGTGCAGACAATTGGGATTGAATCCCAGTCTCTGATAAGTAATTTCTAAACTATCCCAAGAGGTACTCACTACCACGATCAGATCATAGTGTCATCCAAATCTTGAATAATCATCTATGAAAAAGAAGAAATATTCAAGAATACCTCTTGCCTGGATAGACATAGGACCATACGAATCAGAATGAACCAATTCCAACACATCTTTAGATTTATACCCCTTTGCCTTGAAAAGGCCTCTTGATCATTTTACCCTCCAAGAAAGATTCGCAGGTTGGGAAATCTTCCACCACTAATGAGCCCAAAGGTCCATCATCTATCAACCTTTGAATTTTGCTTAGGTTAATATGACCAAGCCTTAGATGCCAAAGATATGTTTGGTTCATATTCGAATGTTCTTTTCTCTTATTGGAATTATAAGTGAGTTATTAACTTCTATTTGCATCGTGGGAGCTTTTGGTTCGAGTGTATACAAATTTCCTATCAATATACCAGAATAGATATTCTCCCAATTCCTTTTTATAACAACTTTATCATTAAAAGAAATAGAATATCCATCCATAAACAATTTAGAAACTGAAAATAAATTCAAATTTTTCAGAACCAACGTTTTATTTTTCTCAAAAGATAAATAAAACATCTCCCACTGCAATAGCCACCACCTTAGTGGCATTGCCCAAGTAAACGGTAATCTCTCCCTCAGCTTGTCGTCGGGTTTCCTGGAACACCTGCAAAGTATTGCAGACATGATCAGAGGCTCCCATATCTACACTCCAGGTGCTGGTAGAAAACACCGCTAACCATGTTTCAACGACTAGACCAAAGAATATACCTTTGTTCTATTTTGGATTGGGACAGTCCTTCTTTCAATGTCCATCCTGCTTACAAGTGAAGTACTTGCCTTTCGGCTTCTTTACTCCTCCCTGAGATCCTCCCACCACCTTTGCTCCACCTTACTTCTTCTTCTTCTTGCCTTTCGGCTTAGAAGTAGAAACTTTCTGAGAAACCATGGCCTTAGCCTGAGCAAGCCTTTCTGTCGACTGGAGAATGATATCGACCTGGGTTTCCCCATCGATCTCAGCACCAAGGACTTCCAGCTCATTTGCAAGCTTAGGAGGACACTCTTCGAAGAGTATATACTTATACTCCTTAGCAGTTAACACAATATCTAGATTCTTTTCCAATCAACATAATTTGGGTATAGTAAACTTATTTTCCTTTAGTATCACAGCAAGTGGACTGAAAGTCATTTATGAAAATTCTAAGAATCTTATAGGTCATTACTTTGGATTTAAAAAAATTATTGATTCCTCAAACAATAAAATTTTAAAATCAACCAACACCTCAAAACACCGAGAATAGCGTATGCCACGATAGTGTGGATGTATACGAATTCTACATTTGTAAGAGGAGGTTTTACCCATTAATTTTACTATCTTGTCAACCTAACTCTTTGACAAGTAAAATTAATAGTTGATTTCTGTTTGGCCCTACAAATAAAAGCAGTGACTCTGATGGGGAGGATACTTATATTTGTATCTAAGTGTTCACCATTACTTTGTACCAAGGTAATTATCTCGGGTTATGTGCCTTACGATGAGGAAGTACACACACTCCTTAATAATTTCCTTTAACCATATTCGACCTTGTGATCCGCAAACAAACTCATCCGATGGGGAGGAAGGCACTCATAGCCGATGCGTAAGTTTGTTTGCATCACTTGTCAAATCGTAATGGAGGCCGTGAGAATTTATAAAAATATCACTCTCCCACTTAGTAATTTGAAAATAAGGAATTTTCTACCCTACGACATGCATATCAAACAAAAAGCAATAAATATGAAAAATAAATTATTTTCCAACTATTATGGCTTTTGTCTTCAATATGTCTCTCGTCGCAAAGCCTTCTCGTCCGCTCCTCCTACACAATGTACGAGCCATCCGCAGATCCGAGCCGAGACTAAAACCTATTTTAATTTACATCTATCGATCCTATACTCCACGAGGGAGTGTACATGAGTTCTAGATCGAAAGTAAAATAAAATAAAGAGTGGCTAAACAATGCCATTTCTAATTTATAAAAAAATCAAATACTAGCCTCGTCAACCCCGAGGATTCAACATAATATACACCTACAATCACATACACACATAAGGCAATAATAGTCGGATCTTATGCCTGCAACCAAAGAGTTAAACTATGCATATTCTACTATTATCCGACACATATAATATATAAAAAGTCCATAAAAATTAACCGAATCCTAATCACACAAAATCGGAAACCTTGGCTCTGATACCAATTGAAGGTTTTACCCGAAAGCTCTTATACCAATTGTAGGGTTTTTCATATTGAGTCGGGGAGGGGAAACTTCGCTTCCCACTTCACCTCGATTGCTTGATCATGGCGATCCCTTCGATGCCCCCGGATTAAAAAAATTTAATCCTAGACAAAAGGGATTGCCCAAACAACCAAGTCATCATCGTGCAATTCGTTTAGAGAGGTCACTTGAACAAACTCGTTGTTCAAGCGACCTTCCTCTATTCTATGAGTTGCCGCAGAATAGAGGATGTCTGGATCGCCGCTTTTTGTATTTATGTTTGGGATCAAAGTATTATTTAGCCACATACATAAAGTAAACATCCACACAACACATGCATATAATTGAAAAGAAATTATAAACATAATACAAAAGAACACTAATCAAAATAAACAAGATTATACCTCTTGATCTTCTATTGTATGTCCTTCCTCCATTTGGACGTCGTGTGGGCGACGATCTTCCAAAAGTCGAAGCTCCTAGATCGCCAATCTTCTTTCCTTGTTCACTCTGAACAAAAGAAGATCATAAAACAAAAACTCATCTTCCAATCTAGAACCGGCCACCAAGTAAATAAACTCGATGTTGCCACTGGCCAAGGAAGAGAACATGGACTATGTAATCCGGCCAAAGGAGAATCAAAGAGGGCATGAGCGCCGGCCAACACTTGGAGAAGAGAAAGAAAAACAATCCTCCTCCTTGTTGCCGCCCAAACCCTAAACTAAGCTCTCCTAATTTTCAGCAAAGGATGAAGGGAAGAAAAATAGGTTGATCTCCAACCAAGG
Organism: Wurfbainia villosa; assembly: GCA_025175895.1. NCBI lineage: Eukaryota > Viridiplantae > Streptophyta > Magnoliopsida > Zingiberales > Zingiberaceae > Wurfbainia > Wurfbainia villosa. Next base: position 50,856,327 of record CM045998.1, on the reverse strand, counting down.
TAGAGGGAAGAAGGAAGAGGGGCCAGCCAACCTTAGGAAGAAGAAGAAGAATCTCTCCTCCATTTGTTGCCGCCCACCAACAACCCTCTAAACCTAACCCTAGCCGGCAAATCTTATTCCTATCCCAACTAGGATTGCTTGCCACCCAAGAGAAGAAAAACCTAATGCCATCCATCATAAGCCATTGATGAAAGGGAGAAGCTTGGACGCCGTCCAAACCAAGGAGAGAAGAAGGAGGAAGGGTTTCGGCCACCTTAAGAAGAAGAAGAAGAAGAAAACTCTTTCCTTAATTGTGGCCACCACAAACCCTAAGTCTCCCTTGCCCTTGCCGCCTAAAACCCTAGCCCCTATCCTCTAAATTGTATCTTGCTGCCCACCCCTTGTTCACCCTTTTATAGAGTTAGGGATAAACCTTGGTTTAATCTCCACCATTGGTTCTAGGGATTTAATCTCAACCGTCGGATCAAGATATTTAATCTCAACCATTGGATCTTAGAGATTTAATCTCTACCTTTGGATCTAGAGTTTTGTTTCTATCCATTTGATCAAATCTTCATGAGGTTTTAATAGACTACAATAGGGACCATGAGGAGGAATTGGATCTTGGCCACCCATGGATCAAGCCCACATAAAGTCCGATCCATTAATGATTATCCATTCCACTAGAGGATTATCATTGATCTACCTCACCAACCCTGATAAGTTAATATGGGCTCCATATATTATTTGTACATTTTCTCCCCGTGTTTAAGATCTCGAATGTCTGTCGATTAATCAATTTACTGACCATTAATTAATCAACATCTAACTCCATGAGTAGTACCACTCAACCTTTTCATCATACCGAACCAAGTCCACCTGCAGGGTTTACATGATGAACCTTATGAGCTCCTCAGGGAGACATCATCGTCCTAATATATAGGACATAGTTTCCTCCTATAATCAACAACACACCATATAAATAATATAATCTCCCAACTTACCGAGCCTATTGATTTAATCTATAAATATCGCCCATTGGTAAATCAAAGAGATGAATACTAAGTATATGTGCCCGTTATTATATCGGGATTAAGAGCATGCAAAAAATAATATCTGAGGTCCGATTCGATTATGTAGTCAGCAATAAATTGAATCACCTCTAAGTCGGTCCTGCTCAATACACACAAAGTGCACTAGTGTGATTCTATGGTCAAGACAAACCAATACCAAATCACACTACAACCATTCCGATGGTTTGTCCAAAGCCATCTCGGTTGTGAGCATTTAATTATAGTTTACAAGGAACCGATAACATGATCTCCCATGTGACACCACACACCATGTTAACTACAATGTAATGTATTAGACAATATTGCATAACCATAAAAATGCAAACAATGATCATGTGATTCTTATTTCAAAATAAAGATGTTCATACAAAAGATAGACTTTTCAGTATACATCCCTACACATGGCTAGGGCATGTGGCTACACACGGTTGTGTCCAAGGGTCAAAATTGGCCACCACGGTGCCACACACGGCCTAGCCGTGTGACACTGTGCAATTCTGACGCGATTTAGTTATTTTCCAGGTTTTAGGGAGATCTAGGCTGATGTCTATATAAATGAGGCTACGCCCAAACCCTAGGGGGTGCGGCATGATGGTTGGGATGACACTCTAACGCCCTAAAAAGCTTTGGGAACTCGCAACGGGGAGGAATAAAGCTGCAGGAGATCCAAATTCTCCGCTTTAACGCCGGAGAGAAGAGTCACATCGCATTGTAATTTATGTTCTTTGCATAATTTCCATTGTTTATATGAATATGATCATGTTTTGTGTTTCTCCTCTGTTATTTATGGAGTAGACTCTTCAATTCTAGGACTAGGGAGTAGTTTGTGTTGAGTTAGAACATGTTGGTTAAAATATCTTTTCGTTCTTGAATTTATATTTGCAATCGGCATTTGGTTTAGAGCTATAGCTATTGTCTTGCTTTTCTATCTACTGTGCTAGCCGATATGAGGCGTGAGAGTCCTCGTATCTAAGATTTAGAAGAATTAAGGAGGAACCTAGGGGTTGGCCTCATCTCCCGTAACCGTGGATAGAAGGATGCAATAGAGTGTCTTATTCATTTCTCAAGAGAGAAATCACTGGTAGGATTGCTTGATCATTATGTGGCTCAGAAAAAAAAAGTATTCCCTAGAAATATCTGATATGATGTTTTGTGATGATTATCTATTAATTTTAAGGTTGATAAGAAGACTTGTAGGAAATACTAGGTGAAGGGAGGTTTTTTCTCGCTTCTCTTCGGTCGTTTGTGCATGGCGATCCTATCTCACGTCCCTGAATTAAAACTTTATTAATTAAAACTAATCTGGACGGAGATGGATTGCCCAAGAAACTAATTCATCATCGTGCTATTTGATTTGAGCGGTCGCTTGAACAAACTTGTTGTTCAAGCGACCTAAACCTTTTCCTTGATTAGCTGCGGAATAGATGATGTATGGATCGCCGATTTTTGTGTTTATGATCGGGGTCCATGTCAATCAACATCATAAAAACTACAAACGAACAAGAATAAAAATTAAACAAGATTATACCTCTTGTTTTACCTCTTGATCTTCTATTGTATTCCTATCCTCTTCTTGGATGTCGTGTGGGCAACGATCTTCCAAGAATTGAAGCTTCCTAGACCATGTATCTTCTCTTCCTTGCTCCCTCCAAAAAAGTGAAGAAAACCCTCCCTTCTTCTCCTTTCTTGTACTGACCACCAAATTCCAAGTGTGGTGTCCGCCGACTCTAAGGAGAGGAGAGGTGGCGCCAGCCAAAGAAAGGAAGAAAGGGCAAAATCGTAACTCCTCTTGCCGCCGACCCTAGGATAAGGAGAGGGAGGCGCCGACCAAAGAAAGGAAGAAAGGGATAAACCATAACTCCTCTTGCTGCCGACCTTAAGGAAAGGGAGAAGAGGTGCATGCCAAAGGAAGGAAGGAATCAAAACCCTAACTCCTTGTTGTCACCGGCCCTAGAAGCAAAACCCTAATCCTTGCTGCCCAAGCCTCTCCACGTCCAACACAAATCCTTTTAGGTCAAAGCTTCATGAGGTATTTATAATAGGCAACGATAGGGACCATGAGGAGGAGTTGGATCATGGCCATCAAATGGATCCGAACCATATATAACCCGATCCATTAATGATGATCCATTCCACTAGAGAATCATCATTGATCTACCTCACCAACTCCCATAATTAAATATGGGCTCCACATATTAGTTGTACAAAATATTTTCCAGTGTTTAAAATATCGAATGTCCATTAATTAATTAAATTACTGATAATTTAATTAATCAATATCCAACTCCATGAGTAGTACCACTCATCCTTATCATAATGTTGGACCAAGTCCATCTGCAGGATTTAGATGATGAAATTTATGAGCTCTTCAAGGGGACCTCATCATCCTAGTGTATAGGACATTGTTTCCTCCTATAATCAATGACACACCATGTAAATAATATTATTTTCCAACATACCAAGCCTATCGATTTAACACATAAATCTCACCCATTGATAATCAATGAAATAAATACTAAGTACATGTGCCCGTTATTATATCGGGATTAAGAGCATGTACACCATAATATCTGAGGTCTTATTCAATTATATAGTCAGTATAAATTGAATCACCTCTAAATCGGTCATACTCAATATACACAAAGTGTACTAGTGTAATTCTATGGTCAAGATAATCCAATATCAAATTATACTACAACTATGCCAATGGTTTGTCCAAAACCATTTTAGTTGTGAGCCTATACTTATACTCTACAAGGAACTGATAACATGATCTTCTATGCGACATTACACACCATGTTATCTACAATGTAAAGTATCAGACAATATGCATAAATATAAAATGAAAAAAATGATCATGTGATTCTTATTTCAAAATAAAGATGTTCATACAAAAGCTAGGCTTTTAGTATACATCCTAAGAATCTCCCACTTATACTAAAAGACTATCCTGCCATCAAACTGCCATACATCTGATTCCCATTCCCTCCACATGCCTATCAAAAGCTCTCACTGGAAGGGCCTTAGTGAAAGGATCTGCCAGGTTATCCTCTGATGCAATCTTGGTGACAACAACTTCTCCTCGCTTTACGATCTCTCGTATCAGGTGGTACTTGCACTCTATGTGTTTACTTGCCTTATGGGCTCGTGGTTCCTTCAAGTTTGCAACTGCACCACTGTTATCACAATATATTATGATAGTTCTGGGCAAATCAGGAATCACATCCAAGTCCATCAAGATGTTCCTGAGCCATACAGTTTCTTTGGTTGCCTTAGAGGCTGCTAGATACTCAGCTTCCATGGTGGAGTCCTCCATGCATTTCTGCATGACACTCCTCCATACAATGGCTCCACCTCCCAAAGTAAACACAACCCGAGGTAGACTTACTGTTATCCCTATTTGATTGGAAGTCAGAATCTGTATAACCCAAGGATGTGTCCCACTTCTCCCAAGTCCTTCATATCAAATTGTTTGAACAACCATACCCTTACATCTGATAACACTTTGACATTGTTGCCAATGAGCAAAATGTCATCTACGTATAATACAAGAAATACCATTACATTTCCGTCACATCTCTTATATACACAAGACTTATCCGGACTTTGAATAAATCCATATGACTGGATTACCTCATCAAAATTGATGTTTCAAGATCTCGAAGCTTCCTTTAATCTATAAATTGACCGATTAAGCTTGCACACAAGATGCTCTTTGCCCTTTGCAATGAATCCCTCTGGTTGCTCCAAATAGATGTTTTCTTCAAAACTTCCTTTAAGGAAAGTTGTCTTGACATCTATCTTCTATACCTCATAATCCATATGAGCAGCAATAGACAAGATAATCCAGATAGACTTGAGCATGGCTACCGGCGAAAAAGCCTCCTCATAATCGATACCCTCTTTATGAGTATACCCTTTCGCAACAAGCCTTGCTTTGAAGGTCTCTACCTTCCCGTCTAATCCTATCTTTCTTTTGTAGATCCACTTGCATCCAATGGCTTTTACACCATTGGGTGGTTCTACTAGCTCCCAAACATGATTTGAATCCAAAGATTCTATCTCATAATTCATCGCCCTTTGCCAAGATACCGCATCTGTTAGGGCAATCAACCCATGTGATGTTGTTTTGATATGTGTGGCAAAGGGTTTAAGTTAAGATTGTATTTGATGTGTGTGTTGAAGTCATGAAGGACTTAGTAAGTCACACATGGAGCATTGGCAAATTTCACCTCTCATGACTCGGTCTTTGAGTCGGTGAAAGATGCATTGTGGAAGTCTTGCACTTGGTGCATCCGAGCGACCTCCGGACAAGAAGCATTGGAGTGAAGCCAAAGGAAGTAGACTTCAGGGCAAAACATGAAGGATGGCGTTGCGAAGTCGTGCGCTTGGCCCATCCGAGGGACGTGGTCAGATGAAGACAACTTCAAAGGCGAGGGACTACAATAGAATGAGAGTGAGTGATTGTAACCCAGGACAGGGTAGCGCTTAGGTGAAACTTAGCTGATTGGCTAAGTGTCGGATGGGATTTCTCAACATTAGTGGACTGCCATGCCATGACAGTCGAATGCTCCAAGTCGACTTAGACTCGACTGGTGTTTGAGTCAGGTTTGTTTCCCAACAGTCGACTGCCAAGGGTTGATAATCGACTGCCGAAACTGTTAGTCGACTGCTGATGGCAGGAGTCGAATGGTCACGAGGGTTTCGGGCACAGAATGTTTGTTAGTTAACTGCTCGCTCATGGGAGTCGACTTTTGGCTCCATCAGTCGACTGATGGGAAGATCAGTTGACTGATGTGTGAGTTGTTCGATGAAATCCAACGTGGAAGAAGCCGTTATAGGGCAATGACTACAGGGGTAGTGGACTGATCAAGATATCAGTCGATTTCCAGACGCCCAACGGGAAGAAAGGCTTCTTCTCTATAAAGAAAAGCCATGGGTCAACTTGGGAGCCTAATGCTTTAACTCCAATCAACACCCAAGTGACCAAAACACTTCCCTACTCTTTTTACTTGCTTTTATCTAAATTCTATTGTAAGAAGAGTGATCTTGTAAGAAAATGTTACCTCCACCTTACTTGGTGCCAAGGAGAGAATAGTGGAAGTTTAGGTGTGATTCACCTGGAACGAATCGTTACACACTCTTGTTAGCATTTGTATTTCTTGTTTCTTTGTTTTGTCTTTAGCTTTATATTTCTGCTTGCGCTAACCGTAATTCGTAGACAATTCAACGAGCAATTTCACCATATGCGAAAGAGGGCTATTCACCCCCCTCCTGTTGGCCACCAACACTCCAACAAGTGGTATCAAAGCCAAGTCACTTGTCACCGGACTAACTGCCGCAACAAGCATAATTAAGAGATGGTCGGCTCCAACATTCATCCGCCGAAGTTTGAAGGAGAATTCGTTTGGTGGAAAAAGCGAATGGAGGTATTCTTTGAGACTGATTTTGAAATTATGCTAATAATGGAGAACAATTTTAAGATACCTAGGGATGAGGAAGGGGAGCCTTTGGAAAAATCGAAATGGACAAAAAGGCAAAGAGAGGAGTACTTGGCGAATTCAAAGGTCAAGCATCATCTATTCAACGTACTCCCTCAAAAAGAAGTTAACCGAATAGGAGAATGTGCTAGCGCCAAAGAGATGTGGGAGAAGCTAGTGGAGCTTCATGAAGGCACATCCGAGGCCAAACTAGCAAGGAGAGATGTCCTTCGCTCCCAACTCAACAATATCAAACTCGATAAAGGGAAGAAGGTAACATCTTTACATTCTCGATTTAAAGAAATTCTTAATGGTTTATCTAGTATAGGAGAGAAGCACTCCAATAGGGACATGATCATGAAGGCAATTGATGACTTTCCCCGATCATCCAAGTGGAGTTCAATGGTGGACTCATTCTATATCTAAAAGAATATAGAGGTAAGTACTCTAGATGAATTTTTCTCCACTATGGAATTGCATGAATCTAGGCTTGAAGGAATGATTGAAGAACCAAGCATCAAGCCATTAAGGGAAGTTGCATTAATGGCCAACAAGGGGAAGAAGAAGAAGGAGACTCCCTCCTCATCTGATGAAGACTCCTCCTCCTCCTCCATGGATAGCATGGAAGAAGCCTACATGTTATGAAAGGTAAGGCATGCTTTGAAGAATTTTAAATTTAACAAATCTAATGATAGGAGAAGAAGACCAAGGAGGAAGATTATATGTTACAATTGCCAAGGAGTGGGACACATAAGGGATGATTGTCCTTTCTTGAACAAGAGCAAAGAAGAAAAGAGGAAGAAAGAAGAAAAGAAGAAGGGGAGCAAGAAGAAGGAGGAGAAAACCAAGGAGAAAGGGAAGGACAAGGCACATAAGGCCACATGGGATGATCCATCATCCTCATCATCCGAAGAAGAAGCCTTCACAAATCTTGCCCTAATGGGGATAGATTACTTGGACTCTACCTCCTCCGAGGATGAAGAAAAAAGCACTAGCGAGGAGGAGAGCTCGAGTGAAGGGGGAGCATCCTCATCTTCATCCTCTTCATCGGAAGAGGATTTGTTAAGTGAGGTAACGAATCTTCCTCCTAAGAAAATCATGTCTATGATTTCAAATTTAACTAAGGAATTATTTAGGGCTAAGAAAAAGAATAAATGCATGCTTGATCAAATTAAGTCCCTTGAAGAAAAGCTGGAAAAAGCATGTTTAAATATTAATGATAATACTTTGTCTTCTAGTTTTGATAATACATGCTCACATGATGATTACATGCCCTTTAATGTAAATGATGCATGTATTGAAGAAAATAGGGCTTTAAGGGAAAAGGTAGACCATTTAACTAAGGCTCTAGAGAAATTCACTATAGACTCCAAGACATTGAACATGATCATAGGGAGCCAAAGGACAAGTTTTAATAAGTAAGGCCTAGGTTATAAAGGAAATAAAAATGAAAAGGCTTATCATTGCCTAATTGCTAGGGGTCAAGGCAAAAATAAAACAATAGTTAGAAAATGGATCCCTAAAGAATACTTAGTGAACCCTATAGGAAGGAATTTGTATTGGGTTTCTAAATCCATCCTCAAGGGTTAGGAAAACCCTAGGATAGTCAACCATAGTGGACTTTATCTATATCATATTATTTGGTTGACTTAGGATGGTGTGTGCTCTAAATTTTTAACAAAGTGTTGGGTGATGATAATGCATAACCCATAAATTGAATGTTTAAATCATGATTCGTGCTCAATTTTATAATTTATAATCATGATATGCAATGATTGATGATTGATAATTCTTGATGCATGTTCATGATTGGGTTTTTAGGATGATACTTAACACAGGGTAGAAATGCATGAAATTTTGGTTACGTGTAAATACCTTTAGGAACATCTCATATCCCACTATAAGGGTACTTTGATTGAAAATTTAGCAATGGGTGAGATGATAAAATGATTTAAATGGTTCACTAATGCATATGGCCTTTAGATGGGTCATTAAGTGTATCATAGAGCAATAATAGACCAATCATGGGGAAAACATATGTTTAATTCGTAGACATATTGGCCAAAGATCATGGTTGGATATTTCAAATGATTTCAAAACCATTTTATGTTTAATAACCTATGAGTTCATGTTTTGAAAAGCTTCAAGGCAAAACTAGGCTTTAAAGTTGATACAAACCTTAAACTTTTTACAAATTTTAGTATTTACCTAATTTTCAAAAATAAAAATAATTTTCATGAAAAATTATTTTTCATTGATAGAGAAACTCACAAGAAATATGTACTCAAAATTTCATGATTTTTTGAATTTTTTGTAATTTCTGGTGCATTTCTGAAGTTCATTCGAAAAATCAAAAGAATATGAAATTTGAGTACCAGTCGATTGATCCTCTGATTCAGTTGACTGATGTACTTTGCACGAGTACAGTAACTTGTTTTATCAGGTTTTGAGTGGTTTTTGGGTATTTTCTTCCATTAGATTTGATGTCATACGTATATAACATTTGAATAATGTTTTTTATGGTGTCAACGGGGGAGAATTGAAAGGTTTAAGTTAATCATGCTAAAAGGGAAAATTTAGCATGTCTTAAGGGGGAGTTGCATGTTTAAGGAGGAGTTTTTATACTCATTTACATGCTTTCTTGCCTTATGTTTTTATTGTTATTGTTTTTACCTAACTTAAACAGATTGTCACACATCAAAAAGGGGGAGATTGTTAGGGCAATCAACTCATGTGATGTGGTTTTGATGTGTGTGACAAAGGTTACCTCTACCTTGCTTGGTTCCAAGGAGAGAATAGTGGAAGTTTAGGTGTGATTCACCTGGAACGAATCGGTCTGTGGATTAGCAGCAAGGTCGTGAATCACGTTACACACTCTTGTTAGTATTTGTACTTCTTGTTTCTTTGTTTTGTCTTTAGCTTTATATTTCCCCTTGCGCTAACCGTAATTCGTAGACAATTCAACGAGCAATTCAACCGTACGCGAAAGAGGGCTATTCACCCCCCTCTATCCAGCCACCGATGCTCTAACAACATCTTTATCTTGGAGTGCCTCGTCATTGATAACTACCATTTTGTCATGTTATTTTGGTCCTTAATATCTCTGTTTTTATCCTCTCGAGTGATTTATTATTGATTATTATCATGTTTTATGAGTTGAATTTATTTTTGGATCTTATTGTAAATTCTCCTTAATTTTGGACTTATATTCGAATTTTATCTTTGTTTGTAGGAGATCGAGATGAGCCACTGTACTAGACTAAAGTTGGATCAAATATAGCTTCATCTAAGGGTCATAATGGGCATTTAAAATGGAAGAATCTGAGCCCTTCATCAAGATCAGAGGCAATTTAATCAAGGGTTCATATCTGTTTAATCCTAACCGTCTGATGAGATCTGATTGATCTGAGCCATCTATCTAGATCTGGAGTGATCCGGCCCATGCATTATGATCTACACGTCTTGGCCATTCATCTGGACCGTTTAATCTGTCATTCCTTTAGATTGATTAGATCCGACCATCCAGAGTTGAATTGATGACCACCGTTGGATGGAGCAGCTTATTAAGCGAATAATGGATACATTAAAACCTAGATCTAATGGGTGGCTATGATTAAGAGAGCATTGAATCGGACGGCTCGAGAAATTCATTTAATCAACCCCCTTTCAGTGGATCGCGCAGCCGGCTCCACCCCTTCTCTTCCGCGACAATCGCTGACTCACCTCCGCCCTCCTTCGACCGCGCTCTCCCCTTCCCCGCCGGTCGCCGGAGAGGAAAGGGGATTCCCTTCTTCTCCGGTGACCGGTGTCCCTCCATTTCCTCTACCACCAGCAGTCATCGCCATATCTGTTCCACAATGTCTCCATCGTCTTCTCCATCAAACCACCAGCATCTCCACAGCTCCGCTCCGAGCTCTGTCACCGCTGACTAGTCGGAGTAGGGATTCCCCTTCGATCGGTTCCGACAGCCAGCCCATCACAGCTCCGGGCATCCCTTCACTGACGGTCAGCATCTTCACAACCGTCGGTAGCTTCATTTCCAGCCACCACCATAGCCACTGGAGTGGGGATTCCCCTCCGTTATCATCTAGCAGCGCTCTACATTTGTGGCAAGTTCCTTCACGGCAGTGCCGATTTCATCTTCCATGTTTGTGGCACTTCATGACAGTGCCGACTTCCACCTTCATGCAGTGTTTTTAGCATTTTCAGCTTCCAGACAGCAAACCCCTGCAAGCTACCTTGATGTGTTGATTATTTTTCATGTTTACTTATTGGTTGTAATCAGAATTCTTTCCATGTTTTAATTTGTTGCATGCTTACATATTGTTCGGTGAAATTCTTCTTAGAGTAATTAGGTTGTAGTTGGTTAGTTTAGATTTAATTTCATGTTATGTTTTACTCTTATGTTATTCTGCATATTTAAATTCATGCACTTTCTTGTTTAAATGCTTAGTTTAGGTTTCTTTTAATTTCATCGCACTCGTAGTTTATCTAGATTAGAGCATAATTACCTTGCATTGTCTTTCGTTTAGTAGGATTAGCCTTTCAAATTCCAAACCCCCCATTTAAATTAGAAAACCCAAAGCAATAATTAGAAATCCTAAGTTTACTATTCTATCGATTATACTCGTTGGGAAATGATCCAGGCCATCCACTATGCTATATTAGTGTAGTTAGGTGGTTCAGTAATAAATTTGAAACGGTACCACGACAAATATCATTCATCAGTCATATATCCAGGGATCAGGTTCATGTTCGCCTGGGACCAAATCAGAAGATTCTCCCAAGAACATAAATCTATCAGGCTGTCTAACAACCTTCCCACTACGACGAGGTATCACCTGTGTATCCTTTGTGGCACGCAGTGCAGTCACTTGTGGTATGTCCTCTTCTACCGTTGGTACTGAAGTAGGGACTTCCCCTCTTAATTCCTCTAGAACAATCTTGCTCATGGGCTTGTGGTTCATCACATAATCTTCCTCTAAAATCGGGCGTTCATGCTAATGATCACCCTTTGATCTCTAGGACTATAGAACAAACCACCTTTCGTTACTCTAGGATAGCCTATAAATAGGCGCACTTCTGTACGAGATTCCAACTTACCAGCATCTCCCTTCAGCATATGTGCTGGACTACCCCAAATTCGAATATGTCTCAGACTAGGCTTTCGCCCAGTCCACAATTCTATGGGAGTAGAAGGTACTAAGTTCAGAATATACACTGTCATTTCCAGAGCATACCTCCAAAATGAATCTGGTAACTCAGAATAACTCATCATCAATCTAACCATCTCCATAAGAGTCCTATTCCTTCACTCCGCCACACCATTCTGCTGGGGTGTACTAGGTGCAGACAGTTGGGATTAAATCCCAGCCTCTGATAAGTAACTCCTAAACTCTCCCAAGAGGTACACACCACCACGATCAAATCGTAGTGTCTTGATAATTTTACCTTGATGTTTCTCCTCATCAGCCTTAAATTTTTTGAACCTGTCAAAGCATTCAGACTTACGGCGCATCGAGTAAATGTATCCATATCTTGAATAATCATCTATAAAAGAGACAAAATATTCAAAACCCCCTCTAGCCTGGATAGACATAGGACCGCACAAATCAGAATTAACTAATTCCAACACATCTTTGGCTCTATACCCCTTGGCCTTAAAAGGCCTCTTGGTCATTTTACCTTCCAAACAAGATTTGCAGGTTGGGAAATCTTCAACCACTAATGAACCCAAAGGTCCATCAGCTATTAACCTTTAAATTCTACTCAGGTCAATATGACCAAACCTTAGATGCCAAAGATATGTTTGGTTTATTTTCGAAGGTTCTTTTCTCTTATTAGTTTTAGAAGATTAGTTATTTATTTCTATTTGCATCGTGGGAGTTCTTGGTTCAAGAGTGTATAAATTTCCTACCAACGCACCAGAATAGATAATCTCCATATTCCTCTTTATAATAACTCTGTCATTAAAAGAAATAGAATACCCATCCATAAAAAATTTAGAAACTGAAATCAAATTCTTTCTAAATGTAGGTACATAAAGGCAATTTCTCAGAACCAAAGTTTTATTTCTATCAAAAGATAAATAAACATCTCCCACTGCAATAGCCGCCACCTTCGTAGCATTGCCCATGTAGATGGTATCTCTCCCTCAGCTAGTCGTCTGGTTTTCTAGAACCCCTGTAAAGAATTGCAGACATGATCAGTGGCTCCCGTATCTACACACCAGGTACCGGTAGATAACACCGCTAAAGATGTTTCAACGACTAAACTAAAAGATATCCCTTTGTTCTATTTTTGGTTAGGATAGTCTTCCTTCCAATGTCCAGTTTGCTTGCAAGTGTAGCACTTGCCTTTCAGCTTCTTCACTCCTACCTGAGATCCTGTCGCCTTCTTTGTCACACCTTGTTTCTTCTTCTTCTTCTTACATTTCGGCTTAGAAGTAGAAATCTTTTGAGCAACCATGGCATGAGCACTCTGATGAAAAAGTCCCTCTACCGCCTGGAATTCTGTCAGAAGCTCCGCCAATGAATACAACCTCTTATTCATGTTGTAGTTCAGGCGAAACTACTCAAAACTTCTAGGTAGAGATTGGAGAATGATATCAACCTTGGTTTTCCCATTGATCTCCTCTCCAAGGACTTCCAGCTCTTTCAAATGAGTCATCATCTTGAGAACATGATCCCTCACGGGTGTTCCCTCAATCATGGTGGTCATCATCAAGTTCCTCATTGCTTCCTTCCTAGCATCCCAATTCTGGTGTCCAAAAAGTTGCTTGAGATTGAGCATCATGTCATAGGCAGTAGTCATGGCCTGATGCTGATGTTACAATACATTTGACATAGAAGCCAAAATGTACCACTGCACCATCTCATCTACCTTGATCGATTTCCTATAACTCTATTTCTCTTTGTCACTAGAATAATTCGTAGGCTTAGGAGGACATTCTTCAAAGATCACATATTTGTACTCCTCAACAGTCAAGACAATGTCCAGATTCCGTTTCCAATCAACATAATTAGGGCCAGTATGTTTGGTTTTTTTTAGAATCACAACAAGTGGATTTAAACCCATTTTGAAACCTAAGAATCACAGTGATCAAAATATTAGATTTCAAAAATTTATTGATTCATCAAACAATAAAATTTTAAAATCAACCAACACCTCAAAACACCGAGAATATCGTATGCCACGATAGTATGGACGTATACGAATTCTACATTTGTAAGAGGAGGTTTTACCCATTAATTTTATTATCTTTTCAACCTTACTTTTTGACAAATAAAATTAATAGTTGGTTCCTCTTCGACCCTACAAATAAAATCAGTGACTCTGATGGAGAGGATATTTTTATTTGCATGTAAGTGTTTACCTTTACCCCATACTAAGGCAATTACCTCGAATTATGTGCATTCAAATGGAGAAGTACACACGCTTCTAACTAATTTCCTATAACCATATTTTACCCAGTGATCCGCAAAACAAACTCATCCGATATGGAGGAAGGCACTCAGAGCCAACGAGCAAGTTTGTTCGCATCACATGTCAAATTGTAATGGAGGCCCCGGGAATTAAAAAAATATCTCTCTCCCACTTAGTAATTTAAAATTGAGGAATTTTCAAACACACACAATATGCATATCAAACAATAAGAAACAAATATGAAAAAAAAATTCCAACTATTATGGCTTTTATTTTCTAATATGCTTCCCGTCGTGTTGTCAACTCGTCTGCTCCTCCCTTTACCATGCGCAAGTCATAAGGGGATCCGAGCAGAGATAAACTATTTTAATTTACATTCATCAATCCTATACTCCACGAAGGAGTGTACAACATATCTAGATCGAAAGTAAATTAAAATGAGCAGCTAAATAGTGCCCTATTTAATTACAAAAATTAAATACTAATTTGCCTCGTCAACCCTGAGGATTCAAATAATTAATTACAATCACACACACAATCACATACATCCACATAGCCATAATAGTTGGATCTTATGTCTGCAAGCAAAAAGATAGCCTACGCACATCCTACTATTATCCGAAATAAACAATATATGATAAATGAATGAAAGTAACCGAATCCAAAACACAAAACCGGAAATCGTGGCTCTGATACCAATTGAAGGGAGGTGTTTTCTTCTAGCTTCACTTCGGTCACTTGTGCATGGTGATTCTATCTCATGTCCCTGGATTAAAACTTTATTAATTAAAACTTTATTAATTAAAACTAATCCGGACGGAGATGGATTACCCAAGCAACAGATTCATCATCGTGCTATTCGATTTGAGTGGTCGCTTGAACAAACTTGTTGTTCAAGCGACCTAACCCTTTTCCTCGCTTAGCCTTGTAATAGATGATGTATGGATCACCGATTTTTGTGTTTATGATCGGGGTCCATGTCAATCAACAATATAATAAATACATAAGAACAAGAATCAATATTAAACAAGATTATACCTCTTGATCTTCTATTGTATTCCTATCCTCTTCTTGGACGTCATATGGGCGATGATCTTCCAAGAATTGAAGCCTCCTAAACCACATATCTTCCCTTCCTTGCTCGCTCCGAACAAGGGAAGAAAACCCTCCCTTCTTCTCCTTGCTTGTACCGACCACCAAACTCCAAGTGTGGTGTTCGCCGACCCTAAGGAGAGGAGAGGAGGCGCGGGCTAAAGAAAGGAAGAAAGGGCAAAACCCTAACTCCTCTTACAGCCAACCCTAGGACAATGAGAGGGAGGCGCCGACCAAAGAATTGAAGAAAGGGCTAAACCCTAACTCCTCTTGCCGTCGGCCCTAAGGAAAGGGAGAAGTGGCACTGGCCAAAGGAAGAAAGAAATCAAAACCCTAACTCCTTGTTGTCGTTGGCCCTAGAAGCAAAACCCTAATCCTTGCCGCCCAAGCCTCTCCACGTCCAACACACATCCTTTTAGTTCAAGGCTTCATATGGTATTTATAATAGGCTACAATAGGGACCATGAAGAGGAGTTGGATCTTAGCCACCCAATAGATCCGAACCACATATAACCCGATCCATTAATGATGATCCATTCCACTAGAGGATCATCATTGATTTACCTTACCAACTCCCATAATTAAATATGGGTTCCACATATTATTTGTACAAAATATCACCTCGTGTTAAAGATATCGAATGTCCATTAATTAATTAAATTACTGACAATTTAATTAATCAATATCTAACTCCATGAGTAGTACCACTCATCCTTATCATCATGTTGGACCAAGTCTACCTGCATGATTTACATGATGAACTTTATGAGCTCGTCAAGGGGACATCATCATCCTATTGTATAGGACACGGTTTCCTCCTATAATCAATGACACACCGTGTAAATAATATTATTTTCCAACTTACCAAGCCTATCGATTTAACACATAAATCTCGCCTATTGGTAAATCAAAGAAATAAATACTAAGTACATCTGTCCGTTATTGTATCAGGATTAAGAGCATGTACACCATAATATATGAGGTCTGATTCAATTATATAGTCAGTATAAATTGAATCACCTCTAAATCGGTTCTTCTCAATACACACACAGTGTACTATTGTAATTCTATGGTCAAGATAAACCAATACCAAATTACACTACAACCATACCAATGGTTTTTCCAAAACCATCTTGGTTGTGATCCTCTACTTATACTCTACAAAGAACTGATAACATGATCTTCTGTGCGACACCAGACACCATATTATCTACAATGTAAAGTATCAAACAATATGCATAAATATAAAATACAAACAATGATCATGTGATTTTTATTTCAAAATGAAGATGTTCATACAAAAGGTAAGCTTTTAGTATACATCCTAACACTAGGGTGCTGCTGGATTGTTTTTGAAGTCTTCCTATTAAAAAAAATTAATGTGAGCAAGTCTGTGACATAATGCTTTCTGTATCAATGCAAAAAAATAACTAGAGTGAGGATTCTAATTCTTTAGGATGTAAGGAGAGCTCTCATAGTTTCAAGTATTTAGGCTTATACTTCCCTTTGGAGAGTTCCTTCTCTTAGTGGAAAGGGTGGCATTTAAGGTTGAAAACTTGGGAAACAAATATATTTCATAAATTGGAAGGGTTATTTTGATCAATTTGATTATGACTTTCATTGCTTTACTGCTAAATGGTCAAATGGGCCAATGACAATCTATTAAAGAGTGTCTCAGTAAAATACAAGATTTTTTTTTGTTAGGCATTTGATGATGCGAATAGAGGAATGTCAACTTGATAGAGTGGCAAGTGGTGATAGCTAGGTGAGTTATAGGTGAATATAGAGTAAGGAATGTTAACGGTTTACTAGTAATGCTAAAGAAGTTTATTATATTTGAATAAGAATATGATCGATTGGACATCAAATACTAGGAGGAATATATGGTGTCACATATCCTTTGTGAGAAGTGGGAGTTTATATTGTTCTTTCAGGAATATTTAGAGGGGTATACTGGTGCTAAGCACTTGTGTGATAATACAGAGTATAGTAGTGTGAGTAATAAACATTAAGAATGATTCTTGGATTATCTTTATTCTATGCGATCGGAGTGATTTCGAAAATAGTTCCGACATTGAAGACCTCATACCGGGAGATAATTTTATTAGTATTGGTGTTGCAAAACACTATGGGAATTGGAAGAATGTAAGTTGCGTTTATAGAAGGTATTGGATGCGAGATTGTTTTGTCCCAGTGTTTCTTCATGTGAAGATCTAGAACTCTTGGTTAATAGAGAGATGAATCTTTGAGGTTAAGCATCGATTATCGATGATGGAATGCATAGTTGTTGAGAATGAACATCTTTCATTGTTGATAGATGATCTGTTTGGATCAGCTAAAGGACACTTATTTATACTCTAGAGTTGATTTATTATTGGAGTGTTGATATTGTAGTGACTTGGATCATATAGTTATCATTGTCGGTGTGATGATTGAGATATCATCCGCTTAGATTTAAAAGGATGCGGGTGTGTAAAAGATGACATTTTATACTTGGCATGATTTTATAAGCTTTGGATAATATTGTTAGACTTATTTAACAATTTAGTCATTCATGGACTTGAGGAATCGAGTATCCTTGAAGCGGTTGAATCAATTTATGGTTGTTGGAGTTGCATAACTTGGCCACTATTGATGGTGGTAGTTGGAGTTGCGCACTTGGCCACTGTAGATGGTGGTTCTCTTGGATTGATTTGGTTACAGTTGAATGAGACATATCGTAAGCTTATGCTAGTTAAGGAATTATAAGATAAGCGGTCATATATATGATGGGGACTTGGTAGATGTTACCTTGATTTGTAGATGTATGGAGCAGGAATGCTCATGGGGTTTTGGCTAGCTACTGGGTAGCTACTATAGAGTTGCTAGAACACGGACAGATATAACATGGAAGATTGGTCATTATAGTCTCCTAGTCCCTTCTAGTTCTGTGTGATAGAGTGAATTTTGGATAGTAGATTTCTCTTGTGAGAAATTAATTCTCCGTCTTCGAGGAGAATAGTGGGTTACAGAGTTGTATTATATTTAGTAAAAGATCCTTTCGATTCAAGATAGCAGACAGATCTCTATTGTGATGATAGAGGGATTCTTCACCTTCGAGGAAGACTGTGGCCCAGAGTTGTTTCATTTTCAGGACGAGATGATTCAAGAGGATGGTCATTCGAGATTTGTGATTTATTCAGAGTGTATCCAAAAATAGTGAGTTTTGAAACGTTCTTGTTGGTGGAATGACATGTAAGTCAGGGATGATTTCATAGTTTGATATTGGGTGTGCCAACAAGTAAAGGTGGAATGCTAGTGCTTAGCAGGCTTATGTACCGAGATGAAAGTGGGAGCTCAGTACGATGGACAGTGTTGGGATATAATCTAGAATTTGGAAAGGACTTGATGCGATTTGAATAATTAATTGTTGGTTAATCGAGTCCGCTCATTTTATTACCGAGCCATAAGATGTATTTCGTTAGGTCGCTCAATGAAATTATTATTGGGATCTATACTGAAAAGTCTATCTTTTGTATGAACATCTTTAGTTTTGAAATAAGAATCACATGATCATTGTTTGCATATTTATGATTATGCATTTTGTCTAATACATTACATTGTAGATAACATGGTATGTAGTGTCACACGGTAGATCATGTTATCAGCTCCTTGTAGAGTATTGTAAAGGCTCACAACCGAGATGGCTTTGGACAAACCATTGGTATGGTTGTAGTGTGATTTGGTATTGGTTTGTCTTGACCATAGAATCGCACTAGTACACTTTGTGTGTATTGAGTAGGATCGACTTAGAGGTGATTCGATTTATTGCTCACTACATAACCGAATCAGACCTTAGATATTATATTGTACATGCTCTTAATCCTGATAAAATAATGGGCACATATACTTAGTATTCATTTCTTTGATTTACCAATGGGAGAGATTTATAGAGTAAATCGATAGGCTCGATAAGTTGGGAAATGATATTATTTATATGGTGTGTCGTTGATTATAGGAGGAAACATTTTCCTATATATTAGGATGATGATGTCCCCTTGAGGAGCTCATAAGGTTCATCATGTAAACCCTGCAGGTGTACTTGGTCTGGCATAATGATAAGGTTGAGTGGTACTACTCATGGAGTTAGATGTTGATTAATTAATTGTCAGTAAATTAATTAATCGACGGACATTCGAGATCTTAAACACGGGGAGAAAAATGTACAAATAATATATGGAGCCCATATTAACTTATGGGGGTTCGTGAGGTAGATCAATAATCCTCTAGTGGAATGGATTATCATTAATGGATCGGACATTATGTGGGCTTGATCCATTGGGTGGCCAAGATCCAACTCCTCCTTATGGTCCCTATTGTAGCCTATTAAAACGTCAGGGAGCCTAGATCCGATAATGGAAAATAAAACTGTAGATCCGACGATAGAGATTAAATCTCTAGATCCGACGGTTGAGATTAAATCTCTAGAATCGACAGTGGAGATTAAAACAAAGCTTAAGCCTATCTTTATAAAAGGAGAGATTAGGGTGGGCGGAAAGAGCAATTGGAGGCAAGGAGGGATTAGGGTTTGGGCGGCAAGGGGCTTGGAGGTTGGGCGGCCACAAATTTGGAAATTTTTTCCTTCTTCTTCCTTAGGTGGCCGACGCCCATCCTCTCCTCTCCTCTCTTTGGCTGGCATCAAAAGAACTTCTTTCTCTTCTCCTTGGCCAGTGGAAACAAGGGTTAGGGTGATTCCTTGGAGCTCTTTGTCGGTGCCTACCATCCCCTCTCTTTGAGCCGGCGGCAAGCTTCAAGTTGGGAGCTTGTTGGTTGGTCATAGATAGAGGAGAGTTTTGATTATATACTTCCTTTTGTTCGGAGCGAGCAAGGAAAGGAAGATCGTGATCTAGGAGCCTTCGACTATTGGAAGATCATCGCCCACACGATGTCCAAAAGGAGGAAGGACATACAATAGAAGATCGAGAGGTATAAATTTTGCTTGTTTATATTCTATTGTATTATGTCTATAATTGTTTTTCAATTATATTCATGTTGTATGTTTTGTTTTGTGGCTAAATTAACTTGGACCCCGAATAAAAACACAAAACCTAGCGATCTATACATCGTCTATTCCGCGGCTAATCGTTGAATAGAGGTTGGTTGCTTGAACAAGTTTGTTCAAGTGACTACTCTAATCGAATAGAACGACGATGAAATGGTAGCTTTGGTGATCGTTCCTTGTCAAGGATAATTTTTTTTTTCCAGTTATGTAGAAGGGATCGCCATGAACAAGCAACCGAGTTGAAGTGGGAAGCGAAGTTTCCTACCTTCAAGTGGTATCAGAGCCACGGTTTCCGGTTTTGTGTGTTTAGGATTCGATTACTTTTATGCACTTGCACTTTTTCATATATTATATTGTTGGTGCAGTAGGCACCTAAGTCGAACCTGAGTTTTGATTATAGCAAACGATACCAAGTTAAGCTCATGTTGTTATCTCACGAGCTGAATCGAGTGTCCAGAAAATTGCTATAGCTGGAGCTGAAGGCTAGCGATACCCGGAGGAAGCCGCGGAGGTCGGGCGACACTCAAGTGACTTCGGAGGGAACCGAAGGAATTGAGTGGAAGGCCGGAAGCAAAAGAAACACGTAAGTATCGAGGTAAGCTCGTGTGTGCGAGTGTAAGTAAGGTCGTATCCTCGTTACGGGGAAAGACTTAAGCGTATATCCGACCCAAGACATCTCATAGGTGGTCTAGGTCGAGATTGGACGGTCGACGACAGTCGAAATAATGTTTTCTTTAAGTTAACATTGCCTTGCAACCAGCATCAGTCGACTGCCAACCTAAAGGACTCGATCACGCCCATCGATCACGGTGACTACGGCTAGCACTCCGATCGATCGCCAATGATCGTGATGGCCATCACCGATCACTGGTCAGTCAAAGGATCAACCTCAAAGAGTCAAGGTTTATCACCAAATTTCAAGGGGAGTGGTGCTCAAATATGATTGGCTAGGGTTCCTCTCGAAAAGGGGCTCAAAGGCTATAAAAGGAGGTCCTAACCTAGGGTTTTACAACAATTCTAAGCTTCCAAAAGCCTCCGCAAAGCTTCAACTCTCCGACAACGAAGTCCTTCCTTTCCGACGTCTAGGTTTAACTTTATTTATTTTTGTACGTCAGTATTAGTTTTTATCAGTTGTTCATCTACTTTTCTGGCGCTTTTATCGTATACGAGGAGAGGGGGAGTGTCCCTCTACCTCATGTTTTTGTTCCTTCTTGTATCGATTAACTCCTACCTCTAACGAGGAGGAGTTCCTTTAGTGCTTTTGCCCTCCGTACGTGGTCAAGGACCACTAGGGCCTTGGAGTAGTAGCCGAAAGCTACGAACCAAGTAAAACATTTGTCTTCTCTTTATATTGCTTATCTTTTCCGCTGCAAATTAATTATCTACTCGGTTTTTTAATGAACGAAGAGAAAAAAGGTTTTTATCGCTATTCACCCCCCCTCTAGCGATCCGCTTCGATCCAACAATTGGTATCAGAGCCGGGGGTTGCTAAGATTTGGTGAAACCACCAATCTAGCCATTTTTACAGATTTATTGTTCTTTTAATTCTGTTTATTTCTATTTATTTCGCTTTGTTAAGTTTTCTCCCGCACTACTAATCCAAGACGCGAGTCTTGGTACTTTTTTTTTGTGTTTTTGTCATTGCTAGTTTCTTCGTCTTCGTCTCCTTCGGTCTTTTGTTCTAATGGCCCATCTCGAGGGTTTTAGCACCGTCCGACCTCCGTTTTACAACGGAGATGACTTCCGTTATTGGAAGGGTCGGATGGAATGCTTTCTCAAAACCCAAATCGAGATGTGGATCATAATCCAAACGGGTTTCACACTTCCGACTAATGAAGTGGGTGACTCCTTGGATTATGATCAATGGACCATTGCGACAAAATGACAAGTCGAAGCCGACGCCAAGGCAACACAAATCCTCCAATGCGGCCTATCCAAGGAGGAGCTAAATCGCGTCGGCCCCTTCATAAGCGTAAAGGATCTTTGGACAAAACTAATCGAGATACACGAAGGATCGGATCAAGCTAAGGTTTGCAAACGCGATTTGTTGTTCAATAAATTGTACACACTAAAAATGTAGGAACACGAGTCTGCGACGCAACTCTACACCCGTGTCCAAGACATAGTCAACAACCTACACGTAATCGGGCAAAAGGTTGAAAACTGCGACCTTATAAGGTATGTTCTAAACTCTTTTCCGAGGACTACCTTGTGGGCATCCATGGTCGATGCCTACAAGGTCTCCAAAGATCTTTCTAAAATTAGGTTAGATGAATTATTCTCAGATTTCGAATTACATTAGCAGTCCAACTCGGAACCCGAGAGGGGTATAGCCTTGTTTGCAGGTTCAAAGAAGAAGAAAATCGCAAGCAAGCCACCACCAACCGAGGAGGAAGACGAGTCCGAAGAAGAAGTTGACCCGGAATTGACTGCCGAGCTAATGAACCTAGCTCGAAGGATAGCCAAGGGACGAAAGCGAACCACGACTTGACCCAACCAAGGTAAGCCTAAAAGTTCTAATATTAGGTGTTATGAGTGTAACAGGTTTGGACATATCATGTCCGAGTGCCCCAAGCTCAACCACAAAGCACCTAAGCACAAGAAGGCCCTCAACGCGACATGGGAAGAAGCGTCATCCGAAGAAGATGAAGACCACGTCTTCATGGCGAAATCAATTGAGTCAGACACGGAGACCAAACCTGAACTTGAGTCAGAACCTGAGGATGACTCGGACTACGAAGCTACCTTCAAGTCAAGCCACGGATACACATCCGGTTCAAAAGATACCCTTAAAGTAAGTCAAACTTTATTTAATACTTTACAAAATACGGTTAGGTTTTTGTCTAGGAAATTAGTTAAATCCGAGTCCAAGGTCGAGACCCTGGTTGAGGAGGTCAAACTCCTTAAACACAAGGTCTCCCTAACTTCTTCGACTAGTCGAGTTCAAGAGAAGGACTCAACTCGGGTTGAAAAACTCGAAGTTGAGAACTCACTCTTAAAAAGTCAAGTCGAAGATCTTAGGAACACGTTGGAAAGGTTCACTTCGGGATCCAAAGGACTTGACCTCCTACTTGGATCTCAAAGGGCCGTGTACAACAAGGCTGGACTAGGGTTTAACTCAAACACGACTAATAGGTCGTATATGTCGATTGTAAGTCGACATAGGAAACATGTCCAAGCATGGGTCCCTAAGAACCTTTTGATTTCAACTCTAGGATCCAACCCGTACTGGATTCTAGGATCCAACCCGTACTGGATTCCCAAGGACCAAATCCACTATGTGGATAGACCGAACCGATTCAACGGTCTAGGGGGAGCCAGTACAAGACATGTTTGTGCTTTAACTTAGAAATTGCATGTTTTAACTTAGAAAGTTTATGCTTTAACTTAGAAATTGTATGTTTTAACTTAGAAAGTCTGTGCTTTAACTTAGAAATTGCATGTTTTAACTTAGAAAGTTTGTGCTTTAACTTAGAAATTGCATGCTTTAACTTAGAAAGTTTGTGCTTTAGAACTTGTGAACTCACTTAGAACACGAACATAACCAACTAAAATTCTTCGAAAAGATTGAGCCTCGGGGAGCCTCTTTTCAAAAACATAACCAACTAAAATTCTTCAAAATGATTGAGCCTCGGGGAGCCTCTTTTCAAAAATAACCAGTTAGATTAGGAAATAGTCTTAGGTGAGTCAAGTCATCATTTTCTTGAAAATGGCTTTGTCTAAGGAAGTGGTCGATGATCCAATAAAAGAAGGCCTCTGCGCCTCGCCACGACCTGGAAGCCATGATATTGAAAAGGTAAACTTGACAAGCCTAGGGTCAAATCCAAATATAACATAAAATTACATGAACCTAAATCCACTTAATCAACTTAATTGGAAGTCATCTCACAAAAACCACATAAGTATAACATGCTTGATCATATAGACACAGGTGAGATGACCTAGGTTTAACAACTTACAACCAATTTTTTTTTTTTAAAAAAAAAATCTAACATCCAATCCAACCACCTTGTGTGTAGGATCAATGAATGTTGGACAGCGATTGCTCCCGACACATGACCGGGGATCAACTCAAATTCACGAAGCTTCAATTCAAACGACAAGGATCGGTAGCCTTTGGGAATAACGGCAAGCTCAAAATCATCGGATCAGGTGATATCGAGCTTAACTCGAATTTTGTTATTAAAAATGTATTACTTGTAGAGAATTTTGAATATAACCTGCTTAGTGTAAGCCAATTATGTGACAATAACTATAATGTCATATTTTTAGAAAATGAATGTGTAATTAAAACAAATAAAACAGCTAAAACAATACTCAAAGGAACTAGGACAAATAACATGTATACAATTAACTTAATCAAATCCTCAGCCAAATGTCTTATGACACAGGAAGAGGAATCATGGTTGTGGCACCGACGACTCGGTCACTCGCACCCAAGACTCGTCCACAAGATGAGTCAGAGTGGCTTAGTCAGAGGCTTACCCAACCTCAACAACTTGGTTAATAAAATCTGTAATGCTTGTCAACAAGGAAAACAACCTAGGACACAACACAAGTTAACTAACCAAGAACGAACCTCAAGTGTACTTGAGCTCCTGCATATGAATCTATTCGATTCACATGGAGCCAAGTCACTCAATAGAAGTCAATATTACTTAGTCATAATTGATGACTACTCCAGGTTTACCTGGGTTAGGTTCATCAAACATAAAAATGATACTCTAGATCAATTAATCAATCTATTCAAATTAATCAAGAATCAAAAAAACCTTAAGGTTAAAAGACTTAGAAGCGATCATGGTGGTGAATTCGAAAATCAAAGGTTCACCAACTTCTGTAACCTAAATGGATACCACCATGAATTCTCTTGCCCTAGGACCCCTCAACAAAATGGCCTAGTGGAGCGGAAAAACCGAACTCTACAAGAAGCCGCTAGGACCATGTTGAACGAATACGACCTACCTGATAGGTTTTGGGCAGAAGCTGTTAGCACGGCTTGCTATGTCCAGAATAGGATCCTTATGGTAAAGAGGCACCTTAAGATCTCCTACGAGATTTATCACAATAAAGTACCCAACATCAAGTACTTTAGGGTATTTGGATGTAAAGTACATATCTTAAACACTAAGAACCACCTAGGGAAATTCAAATCCAAAACCTCCACCGGAATCTTCTTATGATACTCGACTACAAGTCGAGCTTATAGAGTATATAACCACGACACCCTTAGAGTCGAGGAGACTATCAATGTAGTATTTGATGAAGGACATGAACCTACGAAACCCCCATCAACCCCAATTAGCGAGCCGATTCATACTACACCTAACTCTGATCCGGAGATCAGGTCTAGTGTTAATCCTAACCTAAGTCAACCAAGTCACTCTATTGATCAAGTGATAGATGACTCCAACCAAACTAGTATTCAACCAAGTCACCCCATTGATCAAGCATTAGGTGACACAAACCCAACCCAATCTAGGATTAAGACTAACCACCCTATCGATCAAGTGATAGGAGATCCTAATCTAGGAGTTCGAACTAGAGCATCCTATAGGAACCTTAGTCAAATTTCTTTAATTTCAAAGATAGAACCCAAATCAATTGAACAAGCTCTTCTTGATCCCGATTGGATTATTGCAATGCAAGAAGAGCTAGCTCAATTTACTAGGAATGAAGTGTGGCAATTAGTACCACCACCTAAAGACAAAACGATAATTGGAACAAGGTGGGTGTTTCGAAATAAGCTTGATGATAAAGGTGAAGTAGTTAGAAACAAGGCTAGGTTAGTCGCCAAAGGGTTTAGTCAAGTCGAAGGCTTAGATTACGACGAAACCTATGCCCCAGTAGCTAGACTCGAATCCATTCGAATGTTACTAGCTTATGCCGCAATTCGAGGATTTAAGCTGTTTCAAATGGATGTTAAGTCGGCATTCCTAAATGGATACATTAAAGAAGAAGTTTTTGTTAGCCAACCCCTCGGATTTGAAAATCTAGATAAACCCGACCATGCTCTAAAACTTAAGAAAACTCTCTATGGACTTAAACAAGCTCCTCGAGCTTGGTACAAGAGACTTTCAATCCATCTTAAGTCAAAAGGGTTTAACCAAGGCTTAGTTGACCCAACTCTCTTCGTAAAAACCCTAGGTAAAGAAATATTCATAGCTCAAATTTACGTAGACGATATAATTTTTGGAACCTCTAACTCAGCCTTACTAAACGAGTTCGTTTCACACATGGAAAGTGAGTTCGAAATGAACTTGGTAGGCGAGTTAAGTATCTTTTTAGGTCTACAAATTAAACAAACTAAGGATGGTATATACCTATATCAACAAAAATACACTAAGGAGTTAATTAAAAGATTTGGAATGCAAGACGCTAAGATAATAAACACCCCAATGGCGATTAATGTTAAAATAGGAGAAGACCTACAAAGTAAGTCCATTGACTTAAAGTACTATAGGAGCGCGATAGGAAGTCTCCTATACTTAACTGCGAGCCGACCCGACATCCTATTCGCAGTAAGTATGTGCTCCAGGTTTCAAACCTGTACTAAGGAGTCTCACCTAACCCTAGTTAAGCGTATCCTTAGATATCTTAAGGGTACACTTAACGTTGGTATTTGGTACCCTAGATCTACGGAGTTCGAACTAATCGGCTACTCCGATTCGGACTATGCAGGTAGTAAGCTCGATAGAAAGAGCACGAGTGGTTGTTGTCAACTTCTCGGCTCGAGTCTAGTAAGTTGGTGCAGTAGGAAGCAACACTGTGTCGCTTTATCTACCACCGAAGCTGAATACATCGCGATGGGTGAGTGTGTCACTCAACTTCTTTGGATGAAGCACACTCTCCGCGACTTTATGTTAGACTTTACGAATACTAAACTTCACATAGACAACATTAGTTCAATTAATCTTACTAAGAATCCGATATGTCACTCTAGGACCAAACATATAGAGGTCAAACACCATTTCATTCGAGAACATGTGGCCAACAGAGCAATACAACTCGAATACGTTGAATCGAAGTCTAACTTAGCAGACCTATTTACTAAACCCCTACCCGAAGCTGAATTTAGTCTATTAAGACAAAAATTGGGCATGTGCGTAGTAGAATAGGAACTTGCAAATTATATTTTCTTACTACTATTTCTTAAATTTTCATTTTTATGGAACTAGCATAGGACATACCTTAGATATCATGCACCTATAGATTTAAGGAGCCAATACATCTCACAACACATAGGACTAATGTGTTTGTGTACTTAGCCACGTAGATGGGAGTGAGATGTTAGGACCTTACTCCTGGTTCCAGATGTAGATCTAGTCCATCGCCATGAACCATGGAGTATAATCATACACACTAACCGACTCTAACCAGGACTGGTTGATCTTTCATATCAATCAAGCCAAATATGAGTCGAACATTTTATAGATGAGCTTATTTTCAGTATATTTTTTTTAAAAATAAAAAATGGGGAACATGCTTGGACTTTAAATTTAACACTTATTTTGTTTTCCACACACCCCTTACTCTTTTCGATATACGGCAAAAGGGGGAGAAAAAGGCCAAAGTTAAAAGGTCAAAGTTAAGGGGTCAAATTTTTTTTGACAACTTAAACTCTTACTTCATATTTAAACCAAAAGTTAAAACTTATTCAAAGGCCAAAGAATTCTTAACTTAAACTTATTTATTTTAAATACTATGGCCAATATTAAGTAATTTCGGTTACTTAATTCTTTTTTAGTAGCAAATGTCAAGGGGGAGAGTTAAAACTCTTTCTCAAGTACTCACCCTCGATCAAGGGAGAGGATTCCTCAAGGGGGAGCACTTGAAAAAGAGTTTTTTTTTATACTCCAATTCATTCATGCTCTTAACACTCCTGCTCATTCATGCATATCTTTTCTTAATGCACTTAACTTTGTATGTGGGTTTGCCATAAATCAAAAAGGGGGAGATTGTTGGTGCAGTAGGCACCTAAGTCGAACCTGAGTTTTGATTATAGCAAACGATACAAAGTTAAGCTCATGTTGTTATCTCACGAGCTGAATCGAGTGTGCAGAAAATTGCTATAGCTGGAGCTGAAGGCTAGCGGCACCCGGAGTAAGCCGCGGTGGTTGGGCGACACTCAAGTGACTTCGGAGGGAGCCGAAGGAATTGAGTGGAAGGCCGGAAGCAAAAGCAACACGTAAGTATCGAGGTAAGCTCGTGTGTGCGACTGTAAGTAAGGTCGTATCCTCGTTACGGGGAAAGACTTAAGTGTAGATCTGACCCAATACATCTCATAGGTGGTCTAGGTCGAGATAGGACGATCGACGACCGTCGAAATAATGTTTTCTTTAAGCTAACATTGCCTTGCAGCCAGCATCAGTCGACTGCCAACCTGAAGGACTCGACTGTCGTCCATCAGTCGGGTGACTACGGCTAGCACTCGACTGATGCTGCCAGCAGTCGACTGGTGATGGCCATCAGTCGACTGCTGGTCAAAGGATCAGCCTCGAGGAGTCAAGGTTTATCACCAAATTTCAAGGGGAGTGGTGCTCAAATATGATTGGCTAGGGTTCCTCTCGAAAAGGGGCTCAAAGGCTATAAAAGGAGGTCCTAACCTAGGGTTTTACAACAATTCTAAGCTTCCAAAAGCCTCCGCAAAGCTACAACTCTCCGACAACGAAGTCCTTCCTTTCCAACATCTAGGTTTAACTTTCTTTATTTTTGTACGTCGGTATTAGTTTTTATCAGTTGTTCATCTACTTTTTCGGAGCTATTATCGTATACGAGGAGAGGGGGAGTGTCCCTCTACCTCAAGTTTTTGTTCCTTCTTGTATCGATTAACTCCTACCTCTAACGAGGAGGAGTTCCTTTAGTGCTTTTGCCCTCCGTACGTGGTCAAGGACCACTAGGGCCTTGGAGTAGTAGCCGAAGGCTACGAACCAAGTAAAACATTTGTCTTCTCTTTATATTGCTTATCTTTTCCGCTGCAAATTAATTATCTACTCGGTTTTTTAACGAACGAAGAGAAAAAAAGTTTTTATCGCTATTCACCCCCCCCCCTCTAGCGATCCACTTCGATCCAACATATATGTGTCGGATAATAGTAGGATGTGCGTAGGTTAACTTTTTGGTTGCAGGCATAGGATCCAACTATTATGATCATATGTGTGTATGTGATTGTATGTGTGTAATTGCATATTATTTGAATCCTTGGGGTTGACGAGGCTAGTATATAATTTTTGTAATTAGATACGACATTGTTTAGCCACTCTTTTTATTTTAGTTTACTTTCGATATAGATTTCATGCCCACTCCTTCGTGGAGTATAGGATCGATGGATGTAAATTAAAATAGTTAGTCTCGGCTTGGATCTCCGGATGGCTCGTACATGGCGTAGGGAGGAGTGGACGAGATGGCGAGACGACTGGAGGCATATTGGAGACAAAAGCCATAATAGTTGGAAAATATTTCTTTTTTATATTTATTGCTTATTGTTTGATTTGCATGTCGTAGGATAGAAAATTCCTCAATTCTAAATTACTATGTGGGAGAGGGATATTTTTATAAATTCCCACGGCCTCCATTACGATTTGACATGTGATGCAAACAAACTTGCACGTCGGCTCTGAGTGTCTTCCTCCACATCGGATGAGTCTGTTTGCGGATCATAGGGTCGAATATGGTTATAGGAAATTAGTAAGGAGCGTGTGTACTTCCCCATCGGAAGGCACATAACCCGAGATAATTACCTTGGTACCGAGTAATGGTGAACACTTAGATACAAATATAAGTATCCTCCCCATCGGAGTCACTTCTTTTATTTATAGTGCCGAATAGGAACTAACTATTAAATTTATTTGTCAAAATGTTAGGATGACAAGATAATAAAATTAATGGGTAAAACTTCCTCTTACAAATGTAGAATTCGTATACGTCCACACTATCGTGGCATACGATATTCTCGATGTTTTGAGGTGTTGGTTGATTTTAAAATTTTATTGTTTGAGGAATTAATATATTTATGAAATCAAATGTTTTGATCTATGTGATTCTTAGGGTTTTTCAAAATGACTTTCAACCCACTTGCTGTGATACTGAAAAAAATAAACTTACTGGACCCAACTATGTTGATTGGAAGAGGAATCTTGACATTATCTTGACTGCTGAGGAATACAAATATGTACTCCTCGAAGAGTGCCCTCCTAAGCCTGTGGATGATTCTGGGGAAAAGGAGAAGGAGAGTTATAAGAAGTGGATTAAGGCCGATGAGATGGCGCGGTGTTACATTTTGGAATCTATGTCAAATGTACTGCAACATTAGCATCAAGCCATGCCCACTGCTTATGATATGATGCTCAATCTCAAAGAGCTTTTTGGACACCAGAATCGGGCTGCTACGCAGGAAGCCATGAGAAACTTGATGATGACCACCAAGATCGAGGGAACACCCGTGAGGGATCATGTTCTCAAGATGATGGCTAATTTGAATGAGCTGGAAGTCCTCGGAGCTGAGATCAATGGGGAAACCCAGATCGATATCATTCTCCAGTCTCTACCTAGGAGTTTTGAGCAGTTTCGCCTGAACTACAACATGAACAAGAGGTTGTATTCGTTGGCGGAGCTTCTGACAGAACTCCAGGCGGTAGAGGGGCTTTTTCATCAGAGTGTTCAGGCGCAAGCCATGGTTGCCAAAAGGTTTCTACTTCTAAGTTGAAAGGCAAGAAGAAGAAGAAATAAGCTGAGGCAAAGGCGATGGGAGGAACTCATGGAGGAGTGAAGAAGCCGAAAGGTAAGTGCTTCACTTGTATGCAGACTGGACACTGGAAGAAGGACTGCCCCAACCAGAAGCAGAACAAGGGTATATCTTTTGGTCTAGTCGATGAAATATGTTTAGCGGTGTTATCTACCGATACCTGGTGTGTAGATACGGGAGCCACTGATCATGTCTGTAATACTTTGTAGGGGTTCCAGAAACGGACAACCGTCAAGAAGGAGATATTATCTCTACTTGGGTGATGCAATCAAGGTGGCGGTTTATTCTGATGGGGAGATGTTTATTTGTCTTTTGAGAGGATTTTATTTGGAAAAGAATTTGATTGCTAAATTATTTATGGATGGATATTCTATTTCTTTTAATGATAGAGTTGTTATAAAAAGGAATAGGGAGATTATCTATTTTGGTGCATTGATAGGAAATTTGTATACACTCGAACCAAAAGCTCCCACGATGTAAATTGAAGTGAATAACTCATCTTCTAATTCCAATAAGAGAAAAGAACCTTCGAAGATGAACCAAACATATCTTTGGCATCTAAGGCTTGGTCATATTAACCTAAGTAGAATTCAAAGGTTGATAGCTGATGGACCTCTGAGTTCATTAGTGGTGGAAGATTTCCCAACCTGTCAATCTTGCTTGGAAGGTAAAATGACCAAGAGGCCTTTTAAGGCCAAGGGGTATAGAGCCAAAGATGTGTTGGAATTGGTTAATTCTGATTTGTGTTGTCCTATGTCTATCCAGGCTAGAGATGGTTTTGAGTATTTCATCTCTTTCATAGACGATTATTCAAGATAAGGATACATTTACTTGATGCGCCGCAAGACTGAATGCTTTGACAAGTTCAAAAATTCAAGGCTAATGAGGAGAAACATCAAGGTAAAAGTATCAAGACACTACGATCTGATCGTGGTGGTGAGTACCTCTTGGGAGAGTTTAAGAATTACTTATCAGAGGCTGGGATTCAATCCCAATTGTCTACACCTGGCACACCCCAGCATAATGGTGTAGTAGAGCGAAGGAATAGGACTCTTGTGAAGATGGTTAGACCAGTGATGAGTTATTCTTAGTTGCCAGATTCGTTATGGGGATATGCTCTAGATATGACAGTGTATATTTTGAACTTGGTACCATCTAAATCAGTGCCTTCTA
Organism: Wurfbainia villosa; assembly: GCA_025175895.1. Classification (NCBI taxonomy): domain Eukaryota; kingdom Viridiplantae; phylum Streptophyta; class Magnoliopsida; order Zingiberales; family Zingiberaceae; genus Wurfbainia; species Wurfbainia villosa. The sequence continues at coordinate 50,824,320 of CM045998.1, read as the reverse complement.
CACCCACAGAATTATGGACTGGGCGAAAGCCTAGTCTAAGACATATTCGGATTTGGGGGAGTCCAGTACATGTGCTGAAGGCAAATACAGGTAAGTTGGAACCTTGTACAGAAGGGCGCATATTCGTTGGATATCCTAGAGGAACAAAAGGTGGCTTGTTTTACAGTCCAAGAGATCAGAGGGTGATCGTCAGCATGAATGTCAGATTTATAGAGGAAGACTATGTGATAAACCACAAGCCCATGAGTACGATTTTTCTGGACAAATTGAAAGGGGAAATCACTACTTCAGTACCACCGGTACAAGAGGATATACCACAAGTCACTACATCGCATGTCAGAGAGGATACAAAAGTAATACCTCATCGTAGTGGGAGGTTTGTTAGACAACCTGATAGATTCATGTTCTTGGGAGAAACTTCTGATTTTGTCCCTGGTGAACATAAACCTGATCCCAGGACATATGACGAGGCAATCCAAGATAAAGATGTGGTATATTGGCAAAGTGCAATGAATGCTGAGATTGAATCTATGGATTCAAATAAGGTCTGGGAGCTAGTAGAACCACCCGATGGTGTAAAAGCCATTGGATGCAAGTGGATATACAAAAGAAAGAGAGGAATAGATGGGAAGGTTGAGACCTTCAAAGCGAGGCTTGTTGCGAAGGGGTATACTCAGAAAGAGGGGATCGATTATGAGGAGACCTTTTCGCCGGTAGCCATGCTTAAGTCTATCCGGATTCTCTTATGTATTGCTACTCATATGAATTATGAGGTATGATAGATGGATGTTAAGACAACTTTCCTTAATGGAAGTCTTGAGGAAAACTTCTATATGAAGCAACCAGAGGGATTCATTGCAAAGGGCAAAGAGCATCTTGTGTGTAAGCTTAATCGGTCCATTTATGGATTGAAGCAAGCTTCGAGGTCTTGGAACATCCTCTTTGATGAGATAATCTAGTCTTATGGATTTATTCAAAGCTCGGATGAGTCTTGTGCATACAAGAGATTTGACGGAAACATAGTGGTATTTCTTGTACTATATGTAGATGACATTTTGTTAATTGGCAACAATGTCAAGGTGTTATCGGATGTAAGGCTATGGTTGTCCAAACAGTTTGATATGAAGGACTTGGGAGAAGTAGGACATATCCTTGGGATCAAGGTTATAAGGGATCGCAGGAAAATGATGTTGTGCTTATCTCAAACTTCATACATAGACACCATTATGGATGGTTTTAGCATGCAGAACTCCAAGAAGGGTTTTCTACCTTTCAGGCATGGAGTTCCTTTATCTAAGGAGATGTGTCCTAGAACATCTGAGGAGATAGAGGAGAAGAAGGTGGTTCCTTATGCTTTAGCAGTAAGAAGCCTCATGTATGTGATGCAATGTACGAGACCAGATATCTGCTTTGTCATGGGCATGGTCAGTAAATATTAGAGTAATCCAGGATAGGGACATTGGACTGTGGTAAAGCATATATTGAAGTACCTGAGAAGGACTAGGGATTATATGCTAGTTTACTAGGTAGACCAATTACTCCCCGTGGGTTACATAGATTTCGACTTCCAATCAGATAGGGATAACAGTAAGTCTACCTCAGGTTTTGTGTTTAGTTTAGGAGGTGGAGCCATTGTATGGAGGAGTGTCAAGCAGAAATACGTGGCGGACTCAACCATGGAAGCTGAGTATGTGGTAGCCTCTAAGGCGGCCAAAGAAGCTGTGTGGCTCAAGAACTTTTTGATGGACTTGGATGTGATTCTTGGTTTGCCCGGAACTATCACAATTTATTGTGATAATAGTGGTATAGTTGCAAACTCGAAGGAACCACGAGCCCATAAGGCAAGTAAACACATAGAGCACAAATACCACCTGATATGAGAAATCGTAAAGCGAGGGGAAGTAGTTGTGACCAAGATTTCTTCGAAGGATAACCTGACAGATCCTTTCACTAAGGCCCTTCCTGCGAGAGCTTTTGATAGGCATGTGGAGGGAATGGGAATCATATGTATGGCAGTTTGAGGACAACGTAGTCTTTTAGTATAAGTGGGAGATTGTTGGGATGTATACTGAAAAGTTATGAACATCTTTAGTTTTGAAATAAGAATCACATGCTCATTCTTTGCATATTTATAGTTATGCATTTTGTCTAATACATTACATTGTAGATAACATAGTGTGTAGTGTCACACGGTAGATCATGTTATCAGCTCCTTGTAGAGTATAAGTAAAGGCTCACAACCGAGATGGCTTTGGACAAACCATTGGTATGGTTGTAGTGTGATTTGGTATTGGTTTGTCTTGACCATAGAATCGCACTAGTACACTTTGTGTGTATTGACCAGGATCGACTTAGAGATTATTCGATTTATTGCTGACTACATAATTGAATCGGATCTCAGATATTATATTGTACATGCTCTTAATTCCCATATAATAACGGGCACATATACTTAGTATTCATTTCTTTGATTTACTAATGGGCGAGATTTATAGAGTAAATCGATAGACTCGGTAAGTTGGGATATGATATTATTTATATGGTGTGTCATTAATTATAAGAGGAAACCATGTCCTATATATTAGGATGATGATGTCCCCTTGAGGAGCTCATAAGGTTCATCATGTAAACCCTGCAGGTGGACCTGGTCCGACATGATGATAAGGTTGAGTGGTACTACTCTTGGAGTTAGATGTTGATTAATTAATTGTCAGTAAATTAATTAATCAACGGCCATTGGAGATCTTAAACACGGGGAGAAAAATATACAATTAATATATGGAGCTCATATTAACTTATGGGGGGTGGTAAATAAATCATTGATAATCCTCTAGTGGAATAGATTATCATTAATGGATTGGACTTTATATGGGCTTGATCCATTGGGTGGCCAAGATCCAACTCCTCCTTATGGTCCCTATTGTAGCCTATTAAAACCTCAGGGAGCCTAGATCCGATAATGAAAAATAAAACTCTAGATCCGACGGCAGAGATTAAATCTCTACATCCGATGGTTGAGATTAAATCTCTAGATCCGACGGTTTAGATTAAATCCCTAGAACCGATGGTGGAGATTAAAACAAGGCTTAAGACTAACTCTATAAAAGGAGAGATTAGGGTGGGCGGAAAGAGCAATTGGAGCCAAGGAGGGATTAGGGTTTGGGCGGCAAGTGGCTTGGAGGATGGGCGGCCACAAATTAGGAAATTTTTTCCTTCTTCTTCATTAGGTGGCCGGTGCCCATCCTCTCCTCTTCTCTCTTTGGCCGGCATACAAAGCTCTTCTTTCTCTTCTACTTGGCCGATGGAAACAAGGAATAGGGTGATTCCTTGGAGCTCTTGGCCGGCGCCCACCATCCCCTCTCTTTGAGTCGGTGGCAAGCTTCAAGTTGGGAGCTTGTTGGTTGGTTCTAGATAGAGGAGAGTTTTGATTATATACTTCCTTTTGTTCAGAGCAAGCAAGGAAAGGAAGATCATGATCTAGGAGGCTTCGACTTTTGGAAGATTGTTGCACACACGATGTCCAAAAGGAGGAGGACATACAAAAAAAGATCGAGAGGTATAAATTTTTCTTGTTTATATTCTTTTGTATTTTGTCTATAATTTTTTTTCAATTATATCCATGTAGTATATTTTGTTTTGTGGCTAAATTAACTTGGACCCCGAATACAAACACAAAAGCCGACGATCCGTACATCGTCTATTCCGCGGCTAATCGTAGAATAGAGGTTGGTTGCTTGAACAACAAGTTTGTTCAAGTGACTACTCTAATCGAATAGCACAACGATGAAATGGTAGCTTGGGTGATCCCTCCTTGTCAAGGATAAATTTTTTTTCCAGGGACATAGAAGGGATCGCCATGAACAAGCGACCGAGTTGAAGTGGGAAGTAAAGTTTCCTACCTTCAATTATACTGCAAGGAGATTTTCAATTTTCTTGGAGTATCCTTGGGTATCATTTCTGATAGTGATTTTTGATTTACCTTACGATTCCGAAAAAGTCTCCAACAGGTCACGAATATAGAGCCCCACTCTGGTGCAGTTGTTCAGCCACAATTAGATGGTTAGACATAGTGTATTATTCAGACTATAGAAGGTCTGTTGGGAGTATAGATGATTGATGTTAGAGACTATATGAGAGCTGGAAAATAATATTCGAGCTCAATACCCCCACTGGGTTACTTGAGGTACCTTACTTTTCTCGAAGTACTTGAGTTGATTAACATAATAGTGCTTACTCATTGTGCTTAAGTACGAAATTTGAGGACCAAATTTTTATTAGTGGAAGAGAATGTAAGATACTGAAAAATAAAAATAATAAAAAATACCCTTGTTAATTAAAAAAATTACCTTATAGATTTTTTCAGAATTTTTTAGAAATATTTCTGGACTTAATTGGAATTCATATGGAATCTATGGGAAAAATTTAATAGGCTTTTAGAAGGCCTGTTTAAATTATCGATAATTGAGGGATTAATGGGTTTAATTAACATTAGGTTAAAATAGAAAAACCTAAGTTTTTATTCCCTTATTTCCCCGATTCCATCCGATTCTTCCTTCTCCACCGCCGCAGCCTCCCCTCGTTCTCCCGGTGCGACCTTGACCACTGACTTCTTCCTTCTCAGATCGCGCATATTCTCTTCTTCTCACCCACCGTTGCGATTCTTCTCCTTCTCCTCTTCATCGATGCCGCCGAGCTCGCACCGTCGCTCCTCATCACCGCCGTCACGTTGATCGTCATCTGCCTTGTCACTGTTGGCCCCTCTGCTCGTGTGTTGTCGCCCATCGTTGCCTCCTCGAGATAGCTCACCGTCGGCCTCTTCGCATCTGTCGATTGTTATCTCTTTGTCTCCTGTCGCTTGCTGCCTATCACCATCGCCTCTTCGTGGCCGCTCAATTTCCTCTTCTCCATTATCAATCTGCATCCTGTGCACTCTGCCTTGGTTACGTCGTCAGATCTTCTTGTTCAAGATGGTTTGATTGAGTTGGGATATGTGATTTATGGAGGAGCAGCTGCACTGCCATTCGTGAATAGATTTAGAGGCGAATAGGGAAAGCTGCCATTTGTTAATCTTGAAAAAGATTTCAAAACCAGAGCCTAGCCCCTTTGTGTTGGCAATCTGGGAGTACTAGGTGGAGGTTTATTTTTTTTAGTGTCACAACTCAGATGATTTCTAACACTGTTGCTCCTGGTGGATCGAGTGGTTCGATCCGGGGTGTGCTGGTGGAGTTCTTAAAGCCTATATGGCCAAATTGATGGTGACCATGGATTGCGATAGTGGATTGGCTTTATTCCAGATTGGATGTGAACTATTGAAGAAGCTTGGTGATTGAAGCCAAGCTAGTAGTTTTCTTTCTACCACAGCATGCAGGAGAAATGAGGTAAGCACTATGGTTAAATGAATGTTGGTAAGGATTTTATATTGTTGTTTGGTTATGCAATTGATGGATTAGGATTGATATAATTGTAGAGGACTATTGGAGTTGGATGTTGCTTAGGTTAAATTGTTTGGTTCAGATTTGGCTTTCTTAAGCAAATAAAGAAGATGAGCAGGTGATAGTAAGCAAGGGCTTTGATACGAAGTAGGTTCGCAGGAACGAAATACAATTAACACGGTCATCATGCTAGGTGGGTAGTATTCTATCCTAGTCAAGTAGTTGATTATTCTTAGTGCATGAGTTTCTATAGGATTGATATTGTACCTTGACTCCACTCATGTTATTCTGTACTTGATACTTAAGTCTTTACACTTTGAGATATACTGTTATTGTTGTTATATATCGTTCATCGTTCTTATAAATTACTAATGCTATGGTAGGTGGATCTTTAGATGCTTAACCATGGGTATGTAGCTGAGTCTGGTTGTTGATTTGACTCATGTCATCAGGAACAATCATCTGGGGATGGGTGATGTCCTTAATGTAGAGTTGGTTGTTGTATCATCTTACCTTTTGTTGTATAACTATTATGGATCATATGTCTATACATTGTAGTGTGGGTTATCGACAGTGTATCGCTACAGATTGGAGGTCCTAGCATGGTCGATTGTTAGTTGTGTACGACTCTCTGTTGGATGGAGAGTGTATTGTGTATGTGGGTATATGTTGGTTGAGCATTCATTTCATTTACATGCATGCTGGCGACTTGATCTCCCTTGTGGTTGAGAGTGTCGTCAATCATTCTGCCTCCACAGTTACTCATGGTAGTAGTAACTAGTGTGAGGGCAGTTGATTTGTTGTGCCACACTCGACCACTCTTGATAGTGGTAGTTGGAGTTGCGTGCAATTGTCCTAGGTGTGTGGCACTCGATCACTCATGGGTAGTGTCATTCGGAGTGGCCAGCAGTAGGGACCCCCATTGTGTAGCTTATAGCTCTTTAGCTTATCGCTACTTATTCATACTGCCCACTCAGCCACTCGAGAGTAGTGGTTGTTGTTGAGTTGGGATAGTTGTCATGTCGTGCCACCTAGGCCTCACTGGGGTCATGGTAACGAGTGAGGTGCGTAGGCATGACCATGCATTTTCATTGCCATGTGCGAGGGCATTTTCATATATATACATATACAAATATTTATGTATATATATGTGTGTGAGTGTGAGTAGTATATATGGATACAGTCTATACATATATGCCTGTGTTGTTGATGCATTTGTTTATGCTATGTTTGTTGTATTTGGTTGTACATCATCTTGCATGTTATTTGCATATTCTATACTGTTGTATGTGGAGTACAGTGTACGAGTTGGATCAGTCTGTTGTACGCATTTGATCAGTGTCATGTTGTGGTATAGGATGGACCAGGTACATTTATGTACTTGTTTATATGTTGTTCATATAATAGTGTGTTGATTACAGGTATAGTATTGTTCCTTTATGTTGTATGTGTTATAGTGGGGTATATGTGTTCAGGGTGTATGAGTTGTATCGTTGCAGATCCTTTGGTATGTCAGTACCTTATATTATGTTATTTACGGTTGATCGGTTGGTTTGGTATATGCACTGATTAGTATTATACTGATAGTTTCATTGTTTCCTTTAAGATTGTATGTACGTTGATCTCCCTAGGTATACCTGTTGATCTTCATTTGTATACCTGTTGCTCTACATATGTTATTTATTCATGCACTATCTTTTATATGAGCGCTGAGTTTTATACTCACCACCACATACCTTGGGTTTTCTTGTCGCCCAGGTAACAGGTAGAAGATTTCTTGGATGCTTGGAGCACTGCCAGCTGATCCCATCTCACCTTGAGTATTTGGATTGAAATCCATATTGGTGTTGTATATTTTGGATTTTTATCCTATATTGTTTCCGTTATTTGGTAATCAGTAATGTTGTTATGTATTTGGTTTTGATCATGTTTTCTTGTGGGGTCAAAGTCATACCGGTACACATGTATTTGAGTCTTTATATTTTTATTATTGTTGGTGATTCTGTTGTGACTTTTGTTATATACTTTTGTATGTTGTGTGGTTGTGGCAGGAAGGATATGTATCAATAGGGAATTGTATCACGTACAGGAGAGATGTTGTCTGATTTTCGGGCTCGGCATACTCTCGGGGCCTGACAATTGTTCACTTTATTATTCTGATTGTGACTCGTGGGTTGGCCGTAGTTGGACCCCCACATTTCTTCCTCATGAATGCCCTTCGTTGAGCTTTAGATGTAAACATTAGTCATAGTACATTTCATTAAGCCCAATAGTTGGAAAGTCCACTTGCCATAATTGTTGGACCAGAGAGTCGCTAGAGAGGGGGGGGGGTGAATATCGATCGTAAATCTTTCTTTTCGTTCTGATAAAACATGAGTATTGCAGTGGAAATAGGGTAAACCAAAAGTAAATAGAAACCTATTTTTTACTTGGTTCACAACCGAAAGGTTGCTACTCCAAGGCCCTGCAATTCTTGACCACGTACGAGGGGGCTATTCACTAAAAGTCTCCTCCTCGTTGGAGGAAGGAGACGACGATTACAAGAAAATCAATATAAAAGATGAGGCAACAAGCCTAACTCTCCTCATTGCTATTGAAAGCCCAAGTACAAGAAATAAAAACAAACTAAACGATAACTTTTACTTGAAGTATCGATGAAGGAATATCAACTTGGTGTGGCGTCTGCGTTACAATGGTGTAGCATTATCGTTGCAGCTTAGCATCGTTGGAGCACTTTGGGAGCAAGAAGAGATGATCCAAAAGGGTGAAAACCCCCTCCTTTTATAGCCCTTCAAACCCTAGCTTGTAGAGATCGGAATCTAGGTCAAAGCTCGTTATCACCCCATGATAAGAGAAGCTTATCTTGCCTTTCTTCAAGCTGACCAATTTGAATAGCAGTCGACTGATGACCCTCATTAGTCAAATGATGGTAGGATCAGTCGACTGCCAATATCCTTCAGTCAACTGTTGGCTTGGTCATTCTCCTGTAATACAGAGTTAGCACAAAAAACATGAACGATGGTAAATACGACGGTTCCTTACCATCCGATCTCGACCTAGACCTTCCTCCGAAGGTCTTAATCAGATCGTCTTCGACGGTTGTCCCCGTACGGATGACACGACCTTACCATCGCTCTACACTAGTTCTTACCTCCGGTCCTTTCCAACCTATCGCTTAGCTTCCAGTCTTCACCTAGGTTCTTCGACTCCAACGAAGTTCTCCTGGTGTCACCAGACCACCATGGTTTCTCGTACCAAGATTCTCCAGGTGTTGTTAACCTTCAGCTTAGCTTAAACACTTCATGCAGACTTAACACAACACATTAGATAACAATAATAACTTAACTTTGAACCTTTGCCATAATCAAAACTTAGGTTCGATTATCTATTGCCCCTGCACCAACAATGTAATATATCGGAAAATAAAATAATAATAAAATATCCTTTGTGAATTAAGAAATTGACTTATAGAATTTTCCAGGAATTTTTAGAAATTTTTTTGGATTTAAATGGAAGTTTTATACATATTTTATGAGGATAAAGCAGATAGGCTTTTCTAAAGTCTATTTAGACTATCTACTATTAAGGGATTAATAGGTTAATTAACCTAGGTTTTAAATAATAAATATATGGTTTCTTTTCCCTCATCTTCCGAGTTACTTGATTCTTCTCTCATTTTCCCTCACCGTTGTGAATTCTCCTCTTCATTTCCACTTCTTTCAATTGCGAGCCATCCTGATCGCATTCCCTTCTTCCTCGTGCTCTCATCGCCGATCACGTTGAAGATTTGCACCTGTAGCCATCGTGAGCTCCATTTGTTGTTGACGTCATCCCCACTCATCATGAGACTGATCGCTGTCACCGCCCGAACCCACCTTGATTCCTTCTTCTCCCGATTTCTACAACTCACTGTGTCTTTTCATCGTCGCCGCCGTGAGTTGATCCGCTGCCACCCCATCGCCGTTTTTACTTTCCATGATCGATCGCCATGCTGGTCGATCTGTCACCTAGATTGCTGTTGCCGATCTCCACCGCGATCTCGCGATTTCGAGAGAAGCTGACATCTTAGCATTCTCGGTGATGACCCCGATCGGAAGCGACACTGTCTCAAGCCAGCCCCGAATTCAACCCTCCTTTATTTCCTCCACTTCAATGATTATGATCAAGATCATTGTTGTTTCTAAGATAACATTTAACCTATAACACAGTGCTATGAATCCTCATTGATCCAAGGGTTCTAGGAGCGTGGAGCCATCATCACGTGACGGTGCTGTCATTGTAGTCGGGCAGAATGGGCTTGACAAAGATTGGTGGTTTGAGGGCTAAGATCTATAAATCACCAAAATGTTTAATTGGTGATTATAGACGATGAAGGTAAGATGAGCAGGGATTGTTTCTATGTGACAGGAGGTTTTGTTTTAGATCTGTTGTGAGTGAGTGAAGAGTGCTAGTTAATTTGTTATGCTGGGAGGAATTGAAGAGATGCAAGGCGGGTGAAACTAAGCTTTGTAAGTTCACCATGTACAGAGTCGATTATCTATGGTGGATCAAGAACAAGGAATTACTGTGAGATCTGGATGGGATATTTGAATTTGAGATCAAGAAGTTGATCAAATGGAAGCTAGACTTGTGATGATATAGTTTCATGTTCATGGTGTGGAGATGTTTGATTGATTTGGATTAATGGACGCTGGATTCCTAAAGCAGATTAAAAGTTGGGTGAGCTAAAATTAGCGTGAGGTAAGTCCTGATCTAGATGTGACATAATTGTACACTAATGGTATTGTTCCATCATTATTGTTGTAGTAGTGTTATTGTTGGATTATATCGGTGAATAGTGGAGATTAGTTTTATTTTGGGTATTCTATAGTTTCAGGACTTTTATACGAGGTAGGTTCGCGGACACGAATACAATCAACACAATCTACATATTAGGTGGGTAATATTTCCTATCCTAGTTAGGTAGTTGATTATTCAGAGTGCATGAGTTTCTATATGGTTGATATCGTACCTTGACTCCACTCATGTTATTATGTGTTTGATACTTAGTCTTTGAACTTTGAGATATACTGTTGTTGTAGTTATATTTTGTTCATCGTTGTTATAAATTACCAATGCTATGGTATGTAGATCTTTAGATGCTTAACCATGTGTAAGTAGTTGGGTATGGTTGTTGATTTGACTCGTGTCATCAGGAACAATCATCCGGGTGTGTGTGTTGTCCTTAATGTAAAGTTGGTTGTTGTTTCATCTTACGTTTCATTATATAACTATTATGAATCATAAGTCTATACATGGTAGTGTAGGTTGTCGACGGTGTGTCGCTATGGACTGGAGGTCCTAGCATTGTCGATTGTTAGTTGTGTATGACTCTTTGTTGGATAGAGAGTATGTTGTGGATGTACGTATGTATGTTTGTGCATTCATTCCATTTACATGCATCTTGGCGGCTTGGTATCCCGTTGTGGTTGAGAGGATCGTCAATCATCCTGCCTATAGAGTTACTCGTGGTAGTAGTAACTGGTGTGAGGGCAGTTCATTTGTTGTGTTTCACTCGGTCACTATTGATAGTGGTAGTTGGAGTTGTGTGCATTTGTCCTATGTGTGTGACACTCGACCACTCATGGGTAGTGTCATTCAGAGTGGCCAGTAGTGTTGGGATGTATACTGATAAGTCTGTCTTTTCTATGAATATCTTTATTTTTGAAATAAGAATCACATGATCATTGTTTGCATTTTTATAATTATGCATACTGTATAATACATTACATTGTAGATAACATGGTGTGTGGTGCCACACAGGAGATCATGTTATCGGTTCCTTGTAAAGTATAAGCAAAGGCTCACAACCGAGATGGCTTTGGACAAACCATTGGAATGGTTGTAGTGTGATTTGGTATTGGTTTGTCTTGACCATAGAATCACACTAGTGCACTTTGTGTGTATTGAGCAGGATTGACTTAGAGGTGATTCGATTTATTGCTGACTACATAATCGAATCGCAACTCGGATATTATATTGTACATGCTCTTAATCCTGATATAATAATCGGGACATATACTTAGTATTTATTTCTTTGATTTACCAATGGGCGAGATTTATAGATTAAATCGATATGCTCGGTAAGTTGGGAAATGGTATTATTTATATGGTGTGCCGTTGATTATAGGAGGAAACCGTGTCCTATATATTACGATGATGATGTCCCCTTAAGGAGCTCATAAGGTTCATCATGTAAACCCTGCAGGTGGACTTGGTCCGGCATGATGAAAAGGTTGAGTGATACTACTCATGGAGTTAGATGTTGATTAATTAATGGTTCATAAATTAATTAATTGACGGACATTCGAGATCTTAAACACGGGGAGAAAATGTACATATAATATATGGAGCCCATATTAACTTATGGGGGTTGGTGAGGTAGATCAATGATAATCCTCTAGTGGAATGGATAATCATTAATGGATCGGACTTTATGTGGGCTTGATCCATTGGGTGGCCAAGATCCAACTCCTCCTAATGGTCCCTATTGTAGCCTAATAACACCTCATGAAGCTTAGATCTAATGGATGAAAACAAAACTCTAGATCCAAAGGTAGAGATTAAAATCTCTAGATCCGACGGTTGAGATTAAATCTCTAGATTCGACTGTTGAGATTAAATCCCTAGAACCAATTGTGGAGATTAAAAGGAGGCTTGAGCCCAACTCTATAAATATAGGGCTATGGCTTGGGAAGCAACTTGATGGATGAGGGTTAGGGTTTGCTTCCCTTGGGCGGCAAGTAATCCTAGTTTGGTTAGGATTAGGAGTGGGCACCTAGGGTTAGGGTTTTGGGTGTTGGTTGTGCGCGGCAACATGAGGAGAAGACCTTTTCTTCTTCTTCCAAGGTTTGGTCGGCTTCTATCCTTCTTCCCTATACCTTGCCCGGAGCTCAACCTATTCTTCTTCCCTTCATCCTTGGCTGGAAATTAGGAGGGTTAGGGTTTGCTTCCCTTGGGCGGCAAGTAATCCTCGTTTGGTTAGGATTAGGAGTGGGCGACTATGGTTAAGGTTTTGGGTGTTGGTTGTGTTGGGTTTCCGGCACCGCGGCGTGTGTGTGTTTGATCATGTTTCGTAAACATGAGCACAGCGGAAGCAATAAAAATAATAAATACTCCTATTTATTACAACACACACAACACACGCATGCTATTACAACAAGTGTAGACATAACCGTAAATTAAAATTGCAATAAAAGGAAATTAAACTACGTTATACCTTTCGTATGACGTGTAGCGGGAACGGCATCAACCGGAACGATCCTCGTAAGAATCGTCTCTATCCGTATCCACGCCGAGCTCCTCGGGATGACTTCGCTAAGCCACGAGCTTCGCTTTCGTGACGGGTTACTAGCCTCGTGTTGAAGACGACGTGATCGAGAGATGATCACGATCCGAATCCAAATTCGATCCTAAAACAAGTCCTCAAAACTCGCTTCTCCGGAGAGGTATTCGTCAACCGTTTGACGAATCCTTCGTCCTCCACCTCAGAGGATTACCGGAGATCAAATCCCCGGTAAGTTAGCCGCTGTCGAGCACCAACCGCCGCCCAAACGACGCCCGACGAGAGGAGAAGCTGTCCAGAAAACTGACAGCTTGGTGGAGGAGTAGGCGCCGCCAAAACAAGGAGAGAAAAGCTCACCTTGATGCCAAACCTATAAGATCACCGGAGGGTCGCCGGAGGTTCACCGGCTGAAGCTTGGTCGCCGCAACAAGTTGGACGGCGCACAAGGGCGGCGGCACAGGTTGTTGGGCGCCAAATCACCCAAGGAGGTGGGCGGCAACTTGATTTAGGGTTTGATGATGATTAGGTTTAACATCCCTTAAGCCCACTTTTATAGAGAACTAATTCTCTTAATGGTTAATGGATCATATCCATAAAGCCCGTTAACCCGCCCCATTAAGATAAGTTAAAATAAACCAAACCATGATGGTTTATTTTAAGTTAAAACGAACCGAACCAACCTTTGGTTCATTCGCTTAATATAAACCAAACCCTTTGGTTTATTCTCATCCATTGGATTAGAACCAAACCATTTTGGTCCATCCATTATGTCTTCATAAGACACGGCCCATCCACGCTTCCATTGCGACTGAAACAATTTCATGCTCGCTTTATGTTTGGTCCAACCAAACATAGTTTCTTTCGGTCTGAGAATCCCATTCTCAAGCTCGTTTTAAATCCTTTGGATTACACTCGTTGCGCGTGTGACCAAATAGGTTCTCGGTTTATGTTGGCCGTCTATAATTAACCATTAATTATAGAACGATCATGAGTGGCACCTAGTAGTACATCATGATCCCCAATTAACCAAAAGATCAACGGTTGATCCGTAACTATTTCTCAAACCCTTCAGAGCTCGAATGAATCGTGCCCCATTCCCTTCACTCATCTTATACCCACTTGGTTCGTGACATGGTCTATTGTGTCACCCCACTAGGTCGACTACGTTACACCTAGCCCAAGTATTATTTCCTCGTCCCTACGGATTCTAGTTACTCCACATGTATCGAAGAGTACCTTACTCTAAACATGTAATGCTTTGGCCAAAGACTTTAGTAACAATGACGAGAGGCCATGGGTATACATCTCCTCGCAAGGAGTGGTGAATCCTTTATAGGCTATTCAAACACCTTCGATCACTTGACTTATACCCAATCATCCCGGGTCCACATCTCCTTAGAGATGTTTGCTTAAGATGTCAAAGCATAAGTCTCCATGATCAAGATGACTTGAATACCGCAAGTCAAAGGAACATCGCACTTAAGCCACAAGAAGAACTTCATTGACATATCTATATATGCAGAGAACCATATGAAGTCTTACTACCGGTCACTCCAATGAACTAGTTACCATAACTAGCATCCACGATCAACTCCGACATCACTATGTCTCCACCAATGAGAATCACCGCTTGATACACCAAGGAGTATATGCTAGTCTCGATGTAATTGATGGTGTCCAAATCCATCAATTCATCGACTAGGATAATTCCGATACATCACAATTACACATGTAGAGATACTCACTAGTTGTGATCCAATCACAAATTCTCTCATGCCTGAATCGTATCGTGACATTCAAGAAATGAGTTTAAGATCCAATCAAATACATTAAACATGTATACTCAAATAGTGAATCTTCATTTATCATATAAATGGTTCATACATAAGGCGATTGCCTTAGGACATCTCTCATATATTACTAACAGACTCCCACTTGGCCTAATGCCAATCGCTACGGTATCCAATACCATAAGCACCAACATGACCCTCAAACTTACTTTGAGGTAATGCTTTAGTCAAAGGATCCGCTAAGTTCCTTTCAGTGGGAATTTTCTCGATTTGTATTTCGTTCCTACTGATGATCTCTCTGATAAGATGATAGCGGCGAAGCACATGTTTGGATCGTTGATGAGACCTTGGCTCTTTCGCCTGTGCAATTGCTCCATTGTTGTCGCAGTAGACCGGTATTGCTTCAACAATGGCCGGAATCACACCAAGTTCATGAACGAACTTCTTGATCCAAACCGCTTCCTTTCGCTCCGGCCGCAATATATTCGCCTCAGTGGTAGAATCCGCTATCCTCTTGTTTGGAACTTTTCCAACTCATCGCGCCCCATTCAAGGTGAACACGATCCAGACCGAGACTCGAATCATCCTTGTCCGTCTCGAAGCCGCATCTGTATACCCGCGTATCACCATGTCCCCTTCTCCATATATTAGGAACACATCCTTAGTTCTTCTCAAGTACTTAAGGATCGTCTTAACAGCCGCCCAATGATCCATTCCTGGATCAGACTGGTATCTTCTCGTGACACTCAGAGCATACGATACATCGGGCCTCGTACATAACATAGCATACATGATAGATCCTATTGCGGATGCATAGGGAATCTTACTCATGCAAATCCTCTCGTCTTCGGGACACATAGACTTCAAAGGTGTACCCCATGCCCGATGGGGCGATAACCTTTCTTGGATTCCGACATGCTAAACCTCTTTAGCACTCGGTCTATATATGTAGATCGCGAAGACCAAGCAACCGCTTCGATCTATCTCTATAGATCTTAATCCCAAGGATGTAGGTTGCTTCTCCTGTGTCTTTCATGGAGAATGTCTTGATAACCAAACCTTAATCGATCAGAAGATTGACACATCGCTTTCTATAAGTAATATGTCATCGACATACAATACTAGGAACACGATCGCACTCCCACTAACCTTCTTGTACACACAAGGTTCTCGATTTTGTGAGAAATCAAACTTTTGATCGTCTCATCAAAGCGGATATTCCAGCTCTCGATGCTTGCTTCAATCCATAAATGGATCGCCGCAATTTGCATACCTTGGTTTTATCAACCGATGTGAAACCTCGTATCATATATACACGCCTCGAGCAGTGTTTCCATTAAGGAAAGCTGTTTTCACATCCATCCGCCATATCTCATAATCATAATGAGCCGCTATGGCCAGAGCATCCGAATGGATTTAAGCATAGCTACAAAGTAATAGGTTTCACCATAATCAACACCTTGCTTTTGACGATATCCTTTCGCCACCAATCTAGCCTTATAGGTAATCACATTACCATCCATGTCGGTTTTCTTCTTGAAAACCCACTTGCACCCTATAGGCTTTATGCCTTCAGTGGGTCAACCAAGTTCCAAACTTGGTTTTCACATGGAATCCATTTCCGACTTCATGGCACCAAGCCACTTATCCCTTTCTCAACTTGTCAAGACTTCTTCATAACTGTAGGCTCCTCATCATCAATGAGTAACACGTCATTCGATTCACTTACGAGAAATCCATATCTCTCAGGAATATTGCGTGTTCTACCAGATCTACGAAGATGTGGTGTTATAATAGGTCCAGCCGATTGCTCATCACTATGAGTTGTCGGCTGTTGTGCTTCACCAGGTATCTCATTAATATCTATTTGAGTCTCTCGAGCCTCCTCAAGCTCTACGACACTCCCACTGTTTTCTTGCAAGAGAAACTCTTTCTCTAGAAACACAGCATGCCTTGAAACAAACACCTTTTGTTCCACAGGATGATAGAATTGGTAACCCCTTGTTTCCTTAGGGTATCCAATGAATAGACATTTATCAGACTTAGCATCCAGTTTGTCTGATACAGTCCGCTTCACATAAGCAGGACAACCCCATATCTTCAAGTAAGATACATGAGGTTTCTTACCATTCCATATCTCATATGGAGTAGTTGAGACTACCTTGGTAGGCATTATGTTTAACAAGTAAACAGCTGTCTGAAGTGCATAACCCCAAAAGGACTTGGGAAGAGTTGCATGATTCATCATTGACCTGACCATGTCCAACAAGGTCCGGTTACGCCTCTCAGATACACCATTATGCTGTGGTGTATAGGGCGGAGTCCATTGAGACAATATGCCATTGTCTCTTAGATAATCAAGAAACTCTTGCCTTAAGTATTCACCACCTCGATCCGATCGAAGTATTTTAATACTCTTGTCATGTTGTTTCTCTACTTCATTTCTGAATTCTTTGAACCTTTCAAAGGCTTCAGACTTGTGTTTCATCAAGAACACATACCCAAACCGTGAGTGATCATCGGTGAAGGTAATGAAGTAGCTATAGCCTCCTAATGCTTGAGTTGACATAGGTCCACATACATCAGTATGTACTAAACCTAGTAACTCTCCCACTCGTTCACCTTTTCCAGAAAAAGGTAACTTAGTCATCTTGCCTTTTAAGCATGATTGGCATGTATCGTATGAATCCAATTCAAACGATTCCAGAATTCCACATCGATGTAATTCGGACATGCGTTTCTTGCTTATATGGCCAAGACGACAATGCCACATATAGGAGTCTATGTGATTATCCTTTCGAGCACGCGTGTTGCTCGCTTCGATATTGAAAATGTCACTGGATACGTCCAACGTATAAATGCCATTACTCAAAGTTCCAGTTCCATAAAGTACGCCATTCAAAGTTATATAACAACAATTGTTACTAAACGTTAAATGGAAACCATTTCTATTTAAGCAGGAAATAGAAACAATGTTCTTTATTAGAGAAGGAACATAATAGCAATTGTCCAGTTCCAAGACTAGTCCACTAGGGAGCTTCAGCAAATAAGTTCCGATGGTGACCGCAGCAACCTTTGCTCCATTGCCAACTCGCAAATTTGACTCCCCTCTGACAAGTATTCTTCTATTCCTTAGCCCCTATATGTCATTACATATATGTGAGCTACACCCAGTATCCAATACCCAAGTGTCTAAGGAAATAGAATGACAATCAATAACGAAGATACCTGAAGAGGATGGGGCATCGGATGCCTTCTTCTTCTTCATGGACTCAAGATCTTCGCTTAGTAGTGGCCTTCCTTGCCACATAATGATGGCAAGTGCCCTTTGGTTCCGCCTTTCTTTGCCTTTTCTTTCTTTCTTTCTTCTGCTTCTTTGCCTTCCTCTTAGAACCTTTCTTTGAGGAATCAACTAACAGAACCGCCTTCTCCTCATGCTTCACAGAAGGCTCCACAGTCTTCAGCATATTGAGGAGCTCGGGAATGGTGGATTCCAATTTGTTCATCCGATAGTTCATCAAAAATTGCGAGAAACTCTTGGGCAAACAATGCAGAATTAAGTCAATACTTAACTCATGATCCATCACAAAACTGAGGGTAGCTAGCCGCTCGATGTACCCGTTCATCTTTAGCACAAATCGTACTCTGAGACGAACCTTCTTGCATCTTCGTGGTGAAGAGGAGCCTAGAGACCTCGAACCTTCGGATCTCGCTTGCTCATCGAACAACTCATGAAGATGGAAGACCATAGTGTTAGCATCCATGTACCATCATCGCCGCTAGCATGATGCAACTCGCCATTAATCGCCACATGCTTCGATAGACCAACATTTGGTCCGAGTTGCATCGCCTTAGACGGTCGAAGAGGCTCTTGAGGACATATGCAAGCTTTTCCTCCCTTGAGAACAATTCTCGTGTTTCTAAGCCACCCAGAAGTTAGGCCCAAATTTTGTTCGAATCCAAAATAGTGCGCAAATTCAAAGCGTCGCTGATCAATTATTGACCTAAATACAAAGCGAGCATATATGAGAAAATGATTTAAAAATGCATCAATATACATTTATAAATCCCATTCATTTTTAGAATTTCAAAAAACCCAAAATCACTTCGGGAGATCGTAGGTCCATCTCCGAATGGGCTGATATCCATCATAGTTATGAACAACCTTGGAGAGAGTCCAACAAGCCATTCATAACTACGACGGTAGGTATCAACTATACCGATTGCATATCGCGTATATGCAACTATCACAATGTGCTATCAACTAATTGAATGTTCACACATACATCGGGTTGTTAACACATTAACAAGTATGCATCATATGCATAGCACCCAACTTCACCTCCCTTTACATCGACCTTGGAGAGAGTCCAACAAGCCGATGCTCCAGGTTAAAGCCAACCCATTAATCGGGACATAGTTTTAATATGGTTAGAGCGCATTCAACCAATTAGCCCAGCTTGGAGAGAGTCCAACAACCAAAGCTAATGATTGACCTCTGACTCTTACCATATTAGTATTAAACTATTCCATGGTTTGAACATGTTGAGTTCGAGGGCTTGGAGAAGTCAACAACCCAAACAAGAAACAGAACTCTGGTTCTAACCATATTAATGGAAGGTGTAGGCTTTAATATTGATTAAGAGTTTTTATGTCTCATCCTCTTTGCATGAAAATAACTATTATCTACATGGCATGGCATACATGGCATATATCAACATGTCACGACACGCATGGCATAATGTTATGCATCTAATGCAATTACATGGCATACAATTATGTCATGTTTATAATTTCCTTATATGTCATAACTATTTATGGAAATAAAATATGTTTAAGATTTGATTCTCCAAATCAAATCATAATTAAATTAGGAAACAAATTTCTAAATCTAATCACATATTTTATTCATGGAATTATTTGATTAAGGAAAATCTATTTAGGAAACCAATTTCCTAAATCATTAAAACTACTTATGGAAATAAAATATTTTAAGATTTGATTTCCCAAATCAAATCATGATTAAATTAGGAAACAAATTTCCAGAATCTAATCAAATATTTTATTTATGGAAAATATCAATTTCCATAAATACTTCCAACTTTTCAAAAGTGGAAGATTTCCATAAATACTTCTAGACTTTCCAAAATTGAAAAATTTCCATAAATACTTCTAAATTTCCAAAATTAGAAAATTTCCAGAAATACGTTATGACTATCGCAAAACCATTTTACGATTATGTGAAACACAACAGCTCTGATACCCTTTGTTGGGTTTAGGCACATGGCGTGTGTGTGTTCGATCATGTTTCGTAAACATGAGCACAGTGAAGCAATAAAAATAATAAATACTCCTATTTATTACAACACACAACACCGCATGCTATTACAACAAGTGTAGACATAACCGTAAATTAAAATTGCAATAAAGGAAATTAAACTCGTTATACCTTTTTTATGGCGTGTAGCGGGAACGGCATCAACCGAAACGATCCTCGTAAGAATCGTCTCTATCCGTATCCACGCCGAGCTCCTCGGGATGACTTCGCTAAGTCACGAGCTTCGTCTTCGTACGGGTTACTAGCCTCGTGTTGAAGACGACGTGATCGAGAGATGATCACGATCCGAATCCAAATTCGGACCTAAAAACAAGTCCTCAAGACTTGCTTCTCCGGAGAGGTATTCGTCAACCGATTGACGAATCCTTCGTCCTCCACCTCAGAGGATTACCGGAGATCAAATCCCCGGTATGTTAGCCGCTGTCGGAGCACTAACCGTCGTCCAAACGACGCTCCGACGAGAGGAGGAGAAGCTGTCCAGAAAACTGGACAGCTTGGTGGAGGAGTAGGCGCCGGCCAAAACAAGGAGAGAAAAGCCTCACCTTGATGCCAAACCTATAGGAGATCACCGGAGGGTCGCCGGAGGTTCACCGGCTGAAGCTTGGTCGCCGGCAACAAGTTGGACGGCGGCACAAATGGTTGGGCGGCGGCACAAGGTTGTTGGCGCCGAATTCACCAAGGAGGTGGGCGGCAACTTGCTTTAGGGTTTTGATGATTGGATTAGTTAGGGTTTAAAAATCCCTTAAGCCCACTTTTATAGAGAACTAATTCTCTTAATGGTTAATGGATCATATCCATAAACCCCGTTAACCCGCTCCATTAAGATAAGTTAAAATAAACCAAACCATGATGGTTTATTTTAAGTTAAAACGAACCGAACCAACCTTTGGTTCATTCGTTTAATATAAACCAAACCCTTTGGTTTATTCTCATCCATTGGATTAGAACCAAACCATTTTGGTCCATCCATTATGTCTTCATAAGACACGGCCCATCCACGCTTCCATTGCGACTGAAACAATTTCATGCTCGCTTTATGTTTGGTCGACCAAACATAGTTTCTCTCGATGCGAGAATCCCATTCTCAAGCTCGTTTTAAATCCTTTGGATTACACTCGTTGTCGTGTGACCAAATAGGTTCTCGGTTTATGTTGGCCGTCTATAATTAACCATTAATTATAGAGCGATCATGAGTGGCACCTAGTAGTACATCATGATCCCCAATTAACCGAAAAGATCAAGCGGTTGATCCGAGAACTATTTACGAAACCCTTGATGGCTCGAATGAATCGTGCCCCATTCCCTTCACTCATCTTATACCCACTTGGTTCAGGACATGGTCTATTGTGTCTCCCACTAGTGACTACGTCACACCTAGCCCAGTATTATTTCCTCGTCCTACAGTTCTAGTTACTCCACATGTATCGAAGAGTACCTTACTCTAAACATGTAATGCTTTGGCCAAAGACTTTAGTAACAATCCGACGAGAGGCCATGGGTATACATCTCCTCGCAAGGAGTGGTGAATCCTTTATAGGCTATTCAAACACCTTGATCACTTGACTTATACCCAATCATCCGGGTCCACATCTCCTTAGAGATGTTTGCTTAAGATGTCAAAGCATAAGTCTCCATGATCAAGATGACTTGAATACCGCAAGTCAAAGGAACATCGCACTTAAGCTACAGTAAGAACTTCATTGACATATCTATATATGCAGAGAACCATATGAAGTCTTACGGTGGTCACTCGATGAACTAGTTACCATAACTAGCATCCACGATCAACTCGGACATCACTATGTCTCGGCCCGGTGAGAATCATTGCTTGGATACACCAAGGAGTATACCTCGTGCTAGTCTCGTGAATTGATGGTGTCCAAATCCATCAATTCATCGACTAGGATAATTCCGATACATCACAATTACACATGTAGAGATACTCACTAGTTGTGATCCAATCACAAATTCTCTCATCTTTGTGAATCGTATCGTGGACATTGATAAATGAGTTTAAGATCCAATCAAATACATTAAACATGTATACTCAAATAGTGAATCTTCATTTATCATATAAATGGTTCATACATAAGGCGATTGCCTTAGGACATCTCTCATATATTACTAACAGGTTGTGGGCGGCAACATGAGGAGAAGACCTTCTCTTCTTCTTCCAAGGTTTGGTCGGCTTCTATCCTTCTTCCCTCTACCTTGCTCGGAGCTCAACCTATTCATCTTCCCTTCATCCTTGGCCGGAAATTAGGAGAGCTAGGTTTAGGGTTTGGGTGACAACAAGGAGCCCTCATTGATTCTCTTTTGGCCGGTTCCTATACTCCATGTTCTCTTCCTTGGTCGGTGGCAACATCGAGTCTATTGACTTGGTGGCCGGTTCTAGATAACAAGAAGAGTTTTGTTTGATGATCTTCCTTTGTTCGGAGTGAACAAGAAAAGGAAGATTGGTGATCTAGGAGGCTTCGACTTTTGGAAGATCGTCGCCCACACGACGTCCAAAAGGAGGAAGGACATACAATAGAAGATCAAGAGGTATAACAAGAGGTATAATCTTGTTTATTTTGATTAGTCTTCTTTTGTATTATGTTTATAATTGCTTTTCAATTATATGCATGTTTGATGTGGATGTTTACTTTATGTATGTGGCTAAATAATACTCGGATCCCGAACATAAATACAAAAGCCGGTGATCCGTACATCGTCTATTCCGTGGCTACCCATAGAATAGAGGTAGGTTTCTTGAACAATAAGTTTGTTCAAGTGACCACTCTAAACGAATAGTACGACGATGACAAGGTTGCTTGGGTGTTCCCTTTTGTCTAGGATTAAATTTTTAATCCGGGGACATCGATGGGATCGCCATGAACAAGCGATCGAGTTGAAGTGGGAAGCGAAGTTTCCCCTCACGGATCAACCCAAAAATTGGTATCATAGCCACGGTTTTCGATTTTGTGTGTTTAGGATTCGGTTACTCTTATGCATTTTTCATATATTATGTGTGTTGGATAATAGTAGGATATGCGTAGGTTAACTCTTTGGTTGCAGGTATAAGATCCGACTATTATGGCCATATGTGTGTATGTGATTGTATGTGTGTAATAGTATATTTTGTTGAATCCTCGGGGTTGACGAGGCTAGTATTTTATTTTTTGTAAATTAGATACGGCATTGTTTAGCCACTCTTTCTATTTTAGTTTACTTTCGATGTAGATTTCATGTACACTCCCTCGTGGAGTATAGGATCGATGGATGTAAATTAAAATAGTTTTTAGTCTCGGCTCGGATCTCCGGATGGCTCATACATGGCGTAGGAGGAGCGGATGAGATGACGATACGACGGGAGACATATTGAAGACAAAAGCCATAATAGTTGGAAAATACTTTATTTTTCATATTTATTGCTTATTGTTTGATATAAATGTCGTAGGCTAGAAAATTCCTCAATTTCAAATTACTAAGTAGGAGAGGGATATTTTTATAAATTCCCACGGCCTCCATTACGATTTGACATGTGATGCAAGCAAACTTTTGCGTCGGCTCTGAGTGCCTTCCACCCCATCGGATGAGTTTGTTTGCGGATCAAAGGGTCGAATATGGTTATAAGAAATTATTTAGAAGCGTGTTTACTTCCCCATCAGAAGGCACATAATTCGAGATAATTTCCTTGGTATCGAGTAATGGTGAACACTTAGATGCAAATATGAGTATCCTCCCCATCGGAGTCACTGCCTTTATTTGTAGGGCGGAAGAGAATCCAACTATTAATTTTATTTGTCAAAAAGTTAGGTTGACAAGATAGTAAAATTAATGGGTAAAACCTCCTCTTACAAATCTAGAATTCGTATACGTCCACACGATCGTGTTATACGATATCCTGGGTATTTTGAGGTGTTGGTTGATTTTAAAATTTTATTGTTTGAGGAATCAAAATTTTTTTGAAATCTAAAGTAATGATTTATGTGATTCTTAGGATTTTCAAAAATGAATTTCAGTCCACTTGCTATAATACTAAAGGAAAATAAACTTAATGTACATAATTATGTTGATTGGAAAATGGAATCTAGATATTGTCTTAACTGCTGAGGAGTACAAGTATGTACTCTTCGATGAGTGTCCTCCTAAGCCTGCGAATGAGCTGGAAGTCCTTGGAGCTGAGATCGATGGGGAAACCAAGGTCAATATCTTTCTCCAGTTGACAGAAAGGCTTGCTTAGGCTAAGGCCAAGGTTGCTCAGAAGGTTTCTACTTCTAAACCGAAAGGCAAGAAGGAGAAGAAACAAGGTGGAGCAAAGGGGGTGGGAGGATCTCAGGGAGGAGTGAAGAAGCTGAAAGGCAAGTACTTCACTTGCAAGCAGGATGGACATTGGAAGAAGGACTGTCCCAATCCGAAACAGAACAAAGGTATATCCTTTGGTCTAGTCGTTGAAACATGGTTAGCGGTGTTATCTATCGGCACCTAGAGATACGGGAGCCTCTGATCATGTCTGCAATACTTTCCAGGGGTTCCAGGAAACCCGACGACGAGCTAAGGGAGAGATTACCATTTACTTGGGCAATGCTATAATGGTGGCGGCTATTGCAGTTGGAGAAGTTTTATTTATCTCATGAGAAAAATAAAACTTTGGTTCTGGAAAATTCCCTTTATGTACCTTTATTTAGAAAGAATTTAATTTTAGTTTCTAAATTGTTTATGGATGGATATTCTATTTCTTTTAATGATAGAGTTGTTATAAAAAGGAATAGAGACATTATCTATTCGGGTGCATTGATAGGAAATTTATACACACTTGAACCAAAAGCTCCCACGATGCAAATTGAAGTTAATAACTCATCTTCTAATTCCAATAAAAGAAAAGAACCTTCGAAGATGAACCAAACATATCTTTGGCATCTTAGGCTTGCTCATATTAACCTAAGCAGAATTCAAAGGTTGATAACTGATGGACCTCTGGGCTCATTAGTGGTGGAAGATTTCCCAACCTGCAAATCATGCTTGGAGGGTAAAATGACCAAGGGGCCTTTTATGGCCAAGGGGTATAAAGGCAAAGATGTGTTAGAATTTGTTCATTCTGATTTGTGTGGGCCTATGACTATCCACGGTAGAGGTGGTTTTGAGTATTTCGTCTCTTTTATAGATGATTATTCGAGATATGGATACATTTACTTGATACGCCGCAAGTCTGAATGCTTTGACAAGTTCATAGAATTCAAGGTTGATGTGGAGTAACGTCAAGGTAAAAGTATCAAGACACTACGATCTGATCATGGTGGTGAGTACCTCTTGGGAGAGTTTAAGAATTACTTATCAGAGACTGGGATTCAATCCCAATTGTCTGCACCTGGCACACCCCAGCAGAATGATGTAGCAGAGCGAAGGAATAGGACTCTTATGGAGTTGGTTATATCGATGATGAGTTATTCTGAGTTGCCAGATTCGTTCTGGGGATATACTCTAGATACAGCGGTGTACATTCTGAACTTGGTTCCATCTAAATCAGTGCATTCAACTCCCATAGAATTATGGACTGGGCGAAAGCCCAGTCTAAGACATATTCGGATTTGGGGGAGTCCAGCACTTGTGCTGAAGGTGGATACTGGAAAGTTGGAACCTCGTACAGAAGTATGCATGTTCGTTGGCTATCCTAGAGGAACAAAGGGTGATTTATTTTATAGTCCTAGAGATCAGAGGGTGATCGTTAACACAAACGCCAGATTTCTAGAGGAAGATTATGTGATGAACCACAAGCCCATGAGTAAGATTGTTCTGAAGGAATTAAAAGGGGAAGTCAATTCTTCAGTACCACCGGTACAAGAGGACATACCATAAGTCACTGTACCACATGTCATAGAGGATACACAGGTGATACCTCATCGTAGTGGGAGGGTTGTTAGACAGCCTGATAGATTAATGTTCTTGGGAGAATCTTTTGATTTGGTCCCTGGCGAACATGAACCTGATCCCTGGACATATGACGAGGCAATCCAAGATAAAGATGTAGTATCTTGGCAAAGTGCAATGAATGCTGAGATTGAATCTATGGATTAAAATAAGGTCTGGGAGCTAGTAGAACAACCCGATGGTGTAAAAACCATTGGATGCAAGTGGATCTACAAAAGAAAGAGAGGAATAGATGGGAAGGTTGAGACCTTCAAACCGAGGCTTGTTGCGAAGGGGTATACTCAGAAAGAGGGTATCGATTATATGGAGACCTTTTCGTCAGTGGCCATACTTAAGTCTATCTGGATTCTCTTATGCATTGTAGCTCATATGGATTATGAGGTGTGGCAGATGAATGCCAAGACAACTTTTCTTAATGGAAGTCTTGAGGAAAATATCTATATGAAGCAACCAGAGGGATTCATTGTGAAGGGCAAAGATCATCTTTTATGTAAGCTTAATCTGTCAATTTATGGATTGAAGCAAGCTTCGAGGTCATGGAACATCCGCTTTGATTAGGTAATTCAGTCTTATGGATTTATTCAAAGTGCGGATGAGTCTTGTGTATACAAGAGATGTGACGGAAATGTAGTGGTATTTCTTGTACTATACGTAGATGACATTTTGATGATTGGCAACAATATCAAGGAGTTATCAGACGTAAGGGTATGGTTGTCCAAACAGTTTGATATGAAGGACTTGGGAGAAGTGGGACACATCATTGGGATCAAGGTTATAAGGGATCGCAGGAAAAGGATGTTGTGCTTATCCCAAGCTTCATACATAGACACGATTTTGGATCGTTTTAGCATGCAGAACTCCAAGAAGGGTTTTCTACCTTTCAGGCATGGGGTTCCTTTATCTAAGGAGATGTGTCCTAGAACATCTGAGGAGATAGATGAGATGAAGGCGGTTCCTTATGCTTCGGCGATAGGAAGCATCATGTATGCGATACTATGTACGAGACCAGATATCTGCTTTGCCATGGGCATGGTCAGCAGATATCAGAGTAATCCAGGACAGAGACATTGGACTGCGATAAAGCATATATTGAAGTACCTAAGAAGGACTAGGGATTATATGTTGGTTTACCAGGCAGACCAATTACTCCCTATGGGTTACACAGATTCTGACTTTCAACATGATAGGGATAAAAGTAAGTCTACCTCAGGTTTTTTGTTTATTTTGGGAGGTGGAGCCATTGTTTGGAGGAGTGTCAAGCAGAAATGCGTGGCAGACTCCACCATGGAAGCTGAGTATGTGGTAGCCTCTGAGGCGGCCTAAGAAGCTGTGTGGCTTAGGAACTTCCTGATGGACTTGGATGTGATTCCTGGTTTGCCCAAAACTATCACAATTTATTGTGATAATAATGGTGCAGTTGCAAACTCGAAGGAACCACGAGCCCATAAGGCAAGTAAACATATAGAGTGCAAGTACCACCTGATACGAGAAATCGTAAAGGATGTAGAAGTTGATGTCGCCTAGATTGCATCAGAGGATGACCTGGTAGACCCTTTCACTAAGGCCTTTCGGGCAAGAGCTTTTGATAGGCATGTGGAGGGAATGGGAATAAGATGTATGGTTGTATGAGGATAGAATAGTCTTTTAGTATAAGTGGAAGATTGTTCAGATACATACTGAAAAGTCTATCTTTTGTATGAACATCTTTATTTTTGAAATAAGAATCACATGATCATTGTTTGCATTTTTATGGTTATGCATATTGTCTAATACATTACATTGTAGATGTAGTGATGTATACTGAAAAGTCT
The DNA here is from genome assembly GCA_025175895.1 of Wurfbainia villosa. Lineage (NCBI taxonomy): Eukaryota > Viridiplantae > Streptophyta > Magnoliopsida > Zingiberales > Zingiberaceae > Wurfbainia > Wurfbainia villosa. Next base: position 50,796,715 of record CM045998.1, on the reverse strand, counting down.
ATCTTTTGTATGAAAAACATCTTTATTTTGGAATAAGAATCACATGATCATTGTTTGCATATTTTTATGGTTATGCAATATTGTCTAATACTTTACATTGTAGATAACATGGTGTGTGGTGTCACACATGAGATCATGTTATCGGCCCCTTGAAAAGTATAAGTAAAGGCTCAAAACAGAGATGACTTTTGACAAACCTTCAGAATGGTTGTAGTGTGGTTTGGTATTGGTTTGTCTTGAACATAGAATCACACTAGTGCACTTTGTGTGTATTGAGCAGAACCGATTTAGAGGTGATTCTATTTATTGCTGACTACATAATCGAATCGGACCTCTGATATTATTTAGTACATGCTCCTAATCCCGATATAATAACGGGAACATATACTTAGTACTTATCTATTTGATTCACCAATGGGCGAGATTTATAGATTAAATCGATAGACTCGGTAAGTTGGGAGATGATATTATTTATATGGTGTGACGTTGATTATAGGAGGAAACTGTGTCCTATATATTAGGATGATGATGTCCCCTTGAGGAGCTCATAAGATTCATCATGTAAACCCTGCAGGTGGACTAGGTCTGGCATGATGAAAAGGTTGAGTGGTACTACTCAAAGAGTTAGATGTTGATTAATTAATGGTCAGTAAATTAATAAATCGATGGACATTCGAGATCTTAAACACGAGGAGAAAATGTACAAATAATATATGGAGCCCATATTATCATATGGCGGTTGGTGAGGTAGATCAATGATGAACCTTTAGTGGATAGGATTATCATTAGTGGATCGGACTTTATGTGGACTTGATCCATGAGTGGCCAAGACCCAACTCCTCCTCATGGTTCCTAATGTAGCCTATTAACACCTCTTGTTGCTTAGATCCAATGGATAGAAACAAAACTCTAAGATCCATTGGTAGAGGTTAAATGTCTAAGATTCAACGGTTGAGATTAAATCTCTAGATCCGACGGTTGAGATTAAATCCCTAGAACCAATAGATGAGATTAAATCATGGCTTGAGCCCAACTCTATAAATAGATCCATGAAGTGGGCGGCAAGAATAAGGATGGATGAGGGGATTAGCTTGGGCGGCAACCAATCCTAATTGGATTAGGATTGGGAGTGGTGGCTAGGGTTAGGGTTTTGGGAGCTAGGGGTGGGCGGCAACTCAAGGAGGTGATCCTTCTTCTTCCAAATGTTGGCCGGCCCCTATTCTTCTCCTCTCTACCTTGGCATGAGCTCATCCTATTCTTCTTCCCCTCTTCCATGGTCGGCCATAAGGAAAGCTAGGATTAGGGTTTGGAGGCTTAGGGTTTCGGAGGTTTGGGTGGCACCAAATAAGGAAAGTTTTGTTTCTTCTTCTTCCATTGGTGGCCGGCACCCACAGCCCTATCCCAGCCCTTGTCCAGCATCAAAAGACCTCTTTTCTTTCTCCTTAGGTGGTGGAAACAAGATATAGGGCTTTCCCATGGAGTCTTGAATGGTTTCCACCATTATCTCCTTCTCCTTTTTGGCCGGCGGCAAGCATTTCTTTTGTTGCATGTTGGTTGGCCATAGGAAGGAGAAGAACTTTGTTTCTTTTCTTCCTCTTGCTTTGGAAGAGCAAGGAAGGAAGATTTGCCATCTAGGAGCTTCGACTTTTGGTGGATCGTTGCCCACACGACGTCCAAAAGGAGGAAGGTCATACATTAGAAGATCAAGAGTTATACCTATTCTACTTTCTTCTTTTGTTTGTTGCTTGTTTTTGTTTTTCAATTATAAGCATGTTATAAAACTATAAATGGCTAAATAATACTTGGATCCCGAGCATAAACACAAAAATCGGCGATCCGGACATTGTCTATTCCCGGCTAGTCGTAGAATAGAGGATGGTCGCTTGAACAACTAGTTTGTTCAAGTGACCTCTCTAAACGAATAGCACGATGATGACTTGGTTGCTTTGGCAATCCCTTTTGTCTAGGATTAAATTTTTTTAATCCGGGGACATCGAAGGGATCGCCATGGGCAAGCTACAGAGGTGAAGTGGGAAGCGATGTTTCCCCTCACGAACTCGATAAGTAAAACCCTTCAATTGGTATTAGAGCTTCCGGGCAAAACCTACAATTGGTATCAGAGCCAAGGTTTCTGGTTTTGTGTGTTTAGGATTCGGTTAATTTTTATGCACTTTTTCATATATTATATGTGCCGGATAATAGTAGGATATGCGTAGTTTAACTCTTTGGTTGTAGGCATAAGATCCGACTATTATGGTCATATGTGTGTATGTGATTGTATGTGTGTAAATATTTATTTTGTTGAATCCTCGTCGTTGATGAGGCTAGTATTTAGTTTTTGTAAATTAAATACTGCATTGTTTAGCCACTCTTTATTTTATTTTACTTTTGATCTAGATTTCATGTACACTCCCTCGTGGAGTATCGGATCGATGGATGTAAATTAAAATAGGTTTTAGTCTCGGCTCGGATCTCTGGATGGCTCGTACAGGGCGTAGGAGGAGCGGACGAGATGGCGAAGCGATGGGAGTCATATTGAAGACAAAAGCCATAATAGTTGGAAAATAATTTATTTTTCATATTTATTGCCTTTTGTTTGATATGCATGTCGTAGGCTAGGAAAATTCCTCATTTTCAAATTACTAAGTGGGAGAGGGATATTTTTATAAATTCCCATGACCTCCATTACGATTTGACAAGTGATGCAAACAAACTTGTGCGTCGGCTCTGAGTGCCTTCCTCCCCATCGGATGAGTTTGTTTGGGAATCACAAGGTCGAATACGGTTATAGGAAATTATTAAGGAGCGTTTGTACTTCCCCATCGTAAGGCACATAACCCGAGATAATTACCTTGGTACCAAGTAATGGTGAACACTTAGATACAAATATAAGTATCCTCCCCATCGGAGCCACTGCTTTTATTTGTAGGGCCGAAGAGAAACCAACTATTAATTTTACTTGTCAAAAAGTTAGGTTGACAAGATAGTAAAATTAAAGGGTAAAACCTCCTCTTACAAATGTAGAATTCGTATACATCCACACTATCGTGGCATACGATATTCTCGGTGTTTTGAGGTGTTGGTTGATTTTAAAATTTTATTGTTTGAGGAATCAATAATTTTTTGAAATCTACAGTAATGATCTATGTGATTCTTAGGATTTTCAAAAATGACTTTCAGTCGACTTGTTATGATACTAAAGGAAATAAACTTACTGTACCCAAATAATGTTAATTGGAAAAGAATCTAGATATTGTCTTATCTACTAAGGAGTACAAGTATGCACTCTTCGAAGAGTGTCCTCAAGCCATGGTTGCTCAAAAAGGTTTCTACTTCTAAACCGAAAGGCAACAAGAAGGTGAAACAAGGAGGCGCAAAGGTGGTGGGAGGATCTAAGGGAGGAGTGAAGAAGCCGAAAGGCAAGTACTTCACTTATAAGTATGATGGACATTAGAAGAAGGATTGTCCCAATTCGAAGCAGAACAAAGGTATATCCTTTGGTCTAGTCGTTGAAACATGATTAGCGGTGTTATCTACCGGCACCTGGTGTGTAGATACCAGAGCTACTAATCATGTCTGCAATACTTTGCAGGGGTTCCAGGAAACCCGATGACAAGCTAAGGGAGAGATTACCGTTTACTCGGGCAATGCCATAATGGTGGTCGCTATTGCAGTGAGATAAGTTTTATTTATCTTTTGAGAAAAAATAAAACTTTGGTTCTTGAAAATTCCCTTTATGTACCTATATTTAGAAAGAATTTAGTTTCAGTTTCTAAATTGTTTATGGATGGATATTCTATTCCTTTTAACGACAAGTTGTTATAAAAAGGAATAGGGAGAATATCTGTTCAGGTACATTGAAAGGAAATTTGTATACAAAACCTCCAACGATGCAAATTGAAGTTAATAACTCATCTTCTAATTTCAATAAGAGAAAAGAACCTTCGAAGATGAACCAAACATATCTTTGGGATCTTAGGTTTGGTCACATTAACCTAAGCAGAATTCGAAGGTTGATAGCTGATGGACCTTTGGGTTCATTAGTAGTGGAGGATCTCCCAACTTGTGAATCTTGCTTGGAGGGTAAGATGACCAAGAGGCCTTTTAAGGCCAAGGGGTATAGAGCCAAAGATGTTTTAGAATTGGATCATTCTGATTTGTGTGGTCCTATGACTATCCAGGCAAGAGGTGGTCTTGAATATTTCGTCTCTTTCATAGACGATTATTCAAGATATGGATGACACTACGATCTGATCGTGGTGATGATTACCTCTTGGGAGAGTTTAGGAACTACTTATCAGAGGCTGGGATTCAATCCCAATTGACTGCACCTGGCACACCCTAACAGAACGGTGTAGCAGAGCGAAGGAATAAGACTCTTATGTGTTGGGTTTCCGGCACCGCGGCGTGTGTGTGTTCGATCATGTTTCGTAAACATGAGCACAGCGGAAGCAATTAAAAATAATAAATCTATATTTATTACAACACACACAACACACGCATGCATATTACAACAAGTGTAGACATAACCAAAAATTAAAATTTGCAATAAAAGAAAATTATCTACGTTATACCTTTCGTATGACGTGTAGCGGGAACGGCATCAATCGGAACGATCCTCGTAAGAATCGTCTCTATCCGTATCCACGCCGAGCTCCTCGGGATGACTTCACTAAGCCACGAGCTTCGTCTTCGTACGGGTTACTAGCCTCGTGTTGAAGACGACGTGATCGAGAGATGATCACGATCCGAATCCAAATTCGGATCCTAAAACGAGTTCTCAAAACTCGCTTCTCCGGAGAGGTATTCGTCAACCGTTTGACGAATCCTTCGTCCTCCACCTCAGAGGATTACCGGAGATCAAATCCCCGGTAAGTTAGCCGCTGTCGGAGCACTAACCGTCGTCCAAACGACGCTCCGACAACTAAGAAACAAGCTGTCCAGAAAAACTGGACAGCTTTTGGTGGAGGAATAGAGGTCGGCCAAAGGAGATGTGGAGCTCACCTTATCACCGAACCCACAAGAGATCACCGGAGCGTCGCCGGAGCATCGCCGGCTGAAGCTTGGATGCCGGCAGCAAGGACGTGGCAGCAGCTCCATGAAGTTGGCGGCAACACCATGTTGGGCGGCAAAAACAAAAGGAGGCTAGGGTTGGGCGGCCAAAACTTCATTAGCCTTAGGGTTAGGGTTTAAGCCCTATTTTATAGAGAACTAATTCTCTTAATGGTTAATGGATCATATCCATAAAGCCCGTTAACCCGCTCCATTAAGATAAGTTAAAATAAACCAAACCATGATGGTTTATTTTAAGTTAAAATGAACCGAACCAACTTTTGGTTCATTCATTTAAAATAAACCAAACCCTTTGGTTTATTCTCCTCCATTGGATTAGAACCAAACCATTTTGGTCCATCCATTATGTCTTCATAAGACACGGCCCATCCACGCTTCCATTGCGACTGAAACAATTTCATGCTTGCTTTATGTTTGGTCCAACCAAACATAGTTTCTCTCGGTCTGAGAATCCCATTCTCAAGCTCGTTTTAAATCCTTTGGATTACACTCGTTGTGCGTGTGACCAAATAGGTTCTCAGTTTATGTTGGCCGTCTATAACTAACCATTAATTATAGAACGATCATGAGTGGCACCTAGTAGTATATCATGATCCCCAATTAACCGAAAAGATCAACGGTTGATCCAGAACTATTTCTGAAACCCTTCAGTAGCTCGAATGAATCGTGCCCCATTCCTTTCACTCATCTTATACCCACTTGGTTCAGGACATGGTCTATAGTGTCAGTCCCCACTAGGTTGACTACGTCACACCTAGCCCAAGTATCATTTCCTCGTCCTACGGATTCTAGTTACTCCACATGTATCGAAGAGTACCTTATTCTAAACATGTAATTCTTTGGCCAAAGACTTTAGTAACAATCCGACGAGAGGCCATGGGTATACATCTCCTCGCAAGGAGTGGTGAATCCTTTATAGGCTATTCAAACACCTTCGATCACTTCGACTTATACCCAATCATCCCGGGTCCACATCTCCTTAGAGATGTTTGCTTAAGATGTCAAAGCATAAGTCTCCATGATCAAGATGACTTGAATACCGCAAGTCAAAGGAACATCGCACTTAAGCCACAGTAAGAACTTCATTGACATATCTATATATGCAGAGAACCATATGAAGTCTTACGGCTGGTCACTCCAATGAACTAGTTACCATAACTAGCATCCACGATTAACTCCGGACATCACTATGTCTCCAGCCAGTGAGAATCAGCTGCTTGGATACACCAAGGAGTATACCTCGTGCTAGTCTCGACAGAATTGATGGTGTCTAGATCCATCAATTCATCGACTAGGGATAATTCCAATACATCACAATTACACATGTAGAGATACTCACTAGTTGTGATCCAATCACAAATTCTCTCATGCTGTGAATCACATTGTGGACATTCAGTAAATGAGTTTAAGATCCAATCAAATACATGAAACAGGTATACTCAAATAGTGAATCTTCATTTATCATATAAATGGTTCATACATAAGGCGATTGCCTTAGGACATCTCTCATATATTACTAACAGACTCCCACTTGGCCTAATGCCAATCGCTACGGTATCCTATACCATAAGCTCTAACATGACCCTCAAACTTACTTTGAGGTAATGCTTTAGTCAAAGGATCCGCTAAGTTCCTTTTAGTGGGAATTTTCTCGATTTGTATTTCGTTCCTACTGATGATCTCTCTGATAAGATGATAGCGGCGAAGCACATGTTTGGATCATTGATGAGACCACATCAAGTTCATAGATGAACTTATTGATCCAAACCGCTTCCTTTGTCCGCCTAAAGCCGCAACGTATTCGCCTTAGTAGTGGCAGAATCCGCTATAGTGTCAAGCTTGGAACCTTTCCAACTTATTGCGCCTCCATTTTAGGTGAATACATACCCAGACTGAGACATGGAATCATCCTTGTCTGTCTGGAGCTGGCATCCGTATACCCACGTATCACCATGTACCCTTCTCCATATATTAGGAACGCATCCTTAGTTCTTCTCAAACACTTAAGGATCGTCTTAACAGCCACCCAATGATCCATTCCTGGATCAGACTGGTATCTGCTCGTGACACTCAGAGCATACGATACATCGGGCCTTGTACATAACATAGCATACATGATAGATCCTATTGCGGATGCATAGGGAATCTTACTCATGCAAATCCTCTCGTCTTCTGTGCGCGGACACATAGACTTCGAAAGGTGTACCCCATGCCTGATGGGTAAGAAACCTTTCTAGGATTCCGACATGCTAAACCTCTTTAGCACTCGGTCTATATATGTAGACTGCGAAAGACCAAGCAACCGTTTCGATCTATCTCTATAGATCTTAATCCCGAGGATATAGGTTGCTTCTCCCAGGTCTTTCATGGAGAATGTCTTGGATATCCAAACCTTCACTGACTGTAAGATTGAAACATCATTTCCTATAAGTAGTATGTCATCGACATACAATACTAGGAACACGACTGCACTCCCACTAACCTTCTTGTACACACAAGGTTCGTCTGGATTTTGTGAGAAATCAAACTTTTTGATGGTATCATCAAAATGGATATTCCAGCTCATGGATGCTTGCTTCAATCCCCATATGGACCGTCGCAATTTGCATACCTTGGTTTTATCAACCGATGTGAAACCCTCAGGCTGTATCATATACACGTCCTCGAGCAGGTTTCCATTAAGAAAAGCTGTTTTCACATCCATCTGCCATATCTCATAATCATAATGAGCCGCTATGGCCAGGAGCATCCGAATGGATTTAAGCATAGCTACAGGCGAATAGGTTTCGTCATAATCAACACCTTGTTTTGACGATATCCTTTCGCCCCCAATCTAGCCTTATAGGTAATCACATTACCATCCATGTCGGTTTTCTTCTTGAAAACCCACTTGCACCCTATAGGCTTTATGCCTTCAGGTGGGTCAACCAAGTTGCAAACTTGGTTTTCGTACATGGAATCCATTTCCGACTTCATGGCACCAAGCCACTTATCCCTTTCTGAACTATTCAGCACTTCTTCATAACTGGTAGGCTCCTCATCATCAATGAGTAACACGTCATTCGATTCACTTACAAGAAATCCATATCTCTCAGGAATATTGCGTGTTCTACCAGATCTACGAAGATGTAGTGTTACAATAGGTCCAGCCGATTGCTCATCACTATGAGTTGTCGGCTATTTTGCTTCACCAGGTATCTCATTAATGTCTATTTGAGTCTCTCGAGCCTCCTCAAGCTCGACGACACTCCCACTGTTTTCTTGCAAGAGAAACTCTTTCTCTAGAAACACAGCATGCCTTGAAACAAACACCTTTTGTTCCACAGGATGATAGAGGGTATCCAATAAATAGACATTTATCAGACTTAGCATCCAATTTGTCTGATACAGTCTGCTTCATGTAAGCAGGACAACCCCATATCTTCAAGTAAGATACATGAGGTTTCTTACCATTCCATATCTCATATGGAGTAGTTGAGACTACCTTGGTAGGCATTCTATTTAACAAGTAAACAGCTGTCTGAAGTGCATAGCCCCAAAAGGACTTGGGAAGAGTCGCATGATTCATCATTCACCTGACCATGTCCAACAAAGTCCGGTTACGCCTCTCAGATACACCATTATGCTATGGTGTATATGGCAGAGTCCATTGAGACAATATACCATTGTCCCTTAGATAATCAAGAAACTCTTGACTTAAGTATTCACTACCTCGATCCGATTGAAGTATTTTAATACTCTTGTCATGTTGTTTCTCTACTTCATTTCTGAATTCTTTGAACCTTTCAAAGGCTTCAGACTTGTGTTTCATCAAGAACACATACCCAAACCGTGAGTGATCATCGGTGAAGGTAATGAAGTAGTTATAGCCTCCTAAAGCTTGAGTTGACATAGGTATACATACATCAGTATGTATTAGACCTAGTAACTCTCCCACTCGTTCACCTTTTCCAGTAAAAGGTAACTTAGTCATCTTGCCTTTTAAGCATGATTCACATGTATCGTATGAATCCTATTCAAACGATTCCAGAATTCCACATCGGTGTAATTCGGACATGCATTTCTTGCTTATATGGCCAATGTAGGGGATCGATATGGCCGGCTAGAGGGGGGTGAATAGCCTGTTTGCTTGGATGTCGTAATTCGATTGTTCTCGTCGCGTGCTTGTCTACGATTGTTGTTAGCGCAGCGGAATACTAATGCAAATATGAATACTAACAACAAATACAATCTCATGCAAATACACATGATATACGTGGTTCGGAATCGAATGGTTCCTACTCCACGGGCGAGCTCCTCGAGCTCTAGTTATGCGCACGGCACTAACTAAACTCCTTCTCGACTATACGTCGGAGGTGGAGAAACCTCTCACAAGCTATTACAACAATAATATACAAGAAATACAAAGACACAAGAAATACAAGTAAAGAACGCTTTACAAATCTTTGCTTTGACCCTTTTCTTGTTGCTTGCTTTGGATGGATCTTGAAGGACTGGAATGCAACAGCAAATCCCCTTCAATTGCTTCCTTAAAGTCTTGGCGAAATCCTCCAACTCGAGCTCCATTTATAACCTACATCTTTGTTTTCGCCCATCATCACGCCAAAAGGCCCCGATCGGCCCGCGGTCCGTTGTCTCACAACGGCCAGATCCACGTTGGACAAGTTCCAACGGATCTCCTACGATCATTGCCGGGTGGCGATCGGCCCAGTGACCTAAGTCGACGCCCGATTGATCGGCGAGCATTCTCGTGCTCTCGACACTTCCATCGATCATTGCCATCCCACAGCGATCGCGGTCGACATCGGCTATCGATCATTGCGATCCATGCGATCGCCAAGCACTAACGCAACCTTACGGTCGAACCCTAGTCGACTTGGACGATCGAGCCGGCACCTATGCGATCATTGCCGTGAAAAACCTCAAACACCAAGTTGTTTGAGTCTCCGACACTCAGTCTTAGCCACTTGGCTAAGTCCACATCACTCATGGAGTTCCCCACCGAAGCTCTCTTCCCTCGGCCTACGTCCCTCGGATGCGCCAAGCGCACGGCTTCGCAACGCCATCCTTCGCGTCTCATGCCCTAGAAGTATGCTTCCCTTTGGGCTCACTCCATTCGCTCTCCGTCCGGTGGTCCCTCGGATGCACCAAGCGCACGGCTTCGCAATGCCATCCTTCACTGACTCAAAGACCCCGAGCCTAGTGAACTTACCAAGTCCTTAAGACTTCCCATATGCACCAAGCGCACGGCTTCGCAATGCATTTCTCACCAAGCACCAAGCGCACGGCTTCGCAATGCTTTGGACTTCCACACCAAGCTCCATGCTTGGATTTTCCATGCCAACCCATGTTGGACTTTCCCATGACAATCCTATGTCATGAGTTTTGTCTATCATCAAAATACCATCAAGGTACTGCTGGGCCGATTGCACCTACAGCCAAGACGACAATGCCACATATAGGAGTCTATTTGATTATCCTTTCGAGCACTCTTGTTGCTCGCTTCGATATTGAAAATATCACTGGATACGTCCAACGTATAAACACCATTGCTTAATGTTCCAGTCCCATAAAGAACTCCATTCAAAGTTATGTAACAACAATTGTTACTAAAAGTCAAATGGTATCCATTTCTATTTAAACAAGAAATAGAAATGATGTTCTTTATCAACGAAGGAACATAAAAGCAATTGTCTAGTTCTAAGACAAGTCCTACAGGGAGTTCCAACAAATACGTTCCGATGGCGAGTGCAGCAACCGTTGCTCCATTCACAACACGTAAATTTGACTCTCCCCTTGACGAGTCTTCTTCTATTCCTTAGCCCATGTATGTCATTACATATATGTGAGCCACACCCAGTATCGAATACCCAAGTGTCTGAGGAAATAGAATGACAATCAATAAAGAAGATTTCTGAAGAAGATGGGGCATCCGATGCCTTATCCTTCTTCACGGACTCAAGATAAATCTTGTACTTTCTTCGCAAATGGCTCTCCTTGCCATAATGATGGCAAGTTTCCTTTTGTGCTAGTTCTACCTTCTTAGCCCTTCTCTTCTTTCCCTTATGCTGTTCCTTTGACTTCCTCTTAGAACCTTTCTTCGAGGAATCAACTAACAATACCGTCCCCTGCTCATGCTTCTCAGAAGACTCCACAGTCTTCAGCATATTGAGCAGTACCACAGATGAACCTCCTAGCATCTCAGAGGTGAAGAGGAGCTTTGGGACTTCGAACCTTTCGAATCTCACTTGCTCATCAACCAACTCACAAAGATGAAGGACTATGATATGAGCATCCATATGCTCATGCTGCTTTCGTAGCTTGGGTTCCATCGCGGCTAACATGATGCAACTCTTTTGTTCAGAATCACTCACATGTTTCTGATAGGCCAACAATTGGTCCAGAGTAGCATCGTCACTAGGACGGGCGGGAAGAGGCGCTTCGAGGACATTTGCAAGCTTTTCAACCTTGAGAATAATTCTCAAGCTTCTAAGCTAGTCCAAGAAGCTCGGCCCAGTCAATTTATTCGAATCCAAAATGGAATGCAATTCAAAGACATCATGATCAATCTTAGAAATACAAAACGAGCATATATGAGAAAGATGATTTTAAAAATGCATCAATATACATTTATAAATTCCATTCATTTTTCGAATTTCAAAAACCCCAAAATCACTTCAGGAGATTGTAGGTCCATCTCCGAATGGGCTGATATCCATCATAGTTATGAACAACCTTGGAGAGAGTCCAACAAGCCATTCATAACTACGACGGTAGGTATCATCTATACCGATTGCATATCCCGTATATGCAATTATCACAATGTGCTATCAACTAATTGAATGTTCACACATACATCGGGTTGTTAACACATTAACAAGTATGCATCATATGCATAGCACCCAACTTCACCTCCCTTTACATCGACCTTGGAGAGAGTCCAACAAGCCGATGCTCCAGGTTAAAGCCAACCCATTAATCAGGACATAGTTTTAATATGGTTAGAGCGCATTCAACCAATTAGCCCAGCTTGGAGAGAGTCCAAAAACCAAAGCTAACGATTGACCTCTGACTCTTACCATATTAGTATTAAACTATTCCATGGTTTGAACATATTTAGGTTCGAGCCGGGCTTGGAGAGAGTCCAACAACCCAAACAAGAAACAGAACTCTGGTTCTAACCATATTAATGGAAGGTGTAGGCTTTAATATTGATTAAGGGTTTTTATGTCTCATCCTCTTTGCATGCAAATAACTATTATCTACATGGCATGGCATACATGGCATACATCTACATGTCACGACACGCATGGCATAATGTTATGCATCTAATGCAATTACATGGCATACAATTATGTCATGTATATAATTTCCTTATATGTCATAACTATTTATGGAAATAAAATATGTTTAAGATTTGATTCTTCAAATCAAATCATAATTAAATTAGGAAACAAATTTCCAAATCTAATCACATATTTTATTCATGGAATTATTTGATTAAGGAAAATCTATTTAGGAAACCAATTTCCTAAATCATTAAAACTACTTATGGAAATAAAATATTTTAAGATTTGATTTCCCAAATCAAATCATGATTAAATTAGGAAACAAATTTCCAGAATCTAATCAAATATTTTATTTATGGAAAATATCAATTTCCATAAATACTTCCAACTTTCCAAAAGTGGAAGATTTCCATAAATACTTTTAGACTTTCCAAAATTGAAAAATTTCCATAAATACTTATAAATTTCCAAAATTTAGAAAATTTCCAGAAATACATTATGACTATCGCAAAACCATTTTTTACGATTATGTCGAAACACAACCTGGGCTCTGATACTACTGTTGGGTTTCCGGCACCGCGACGTGTGTGTGTTCGATCATGTTTCGTAAACATGAGCACAGCGGAAGCAATTAAAAATAATAAATCTATATTTATTACAACACACACAACACACACATGCATATTACAACAAGTGTAGACATAACCGTAAATTAAAATTTGCAATAAAAGAAAATTATCTACGTTATACCTTTCGTATGACGTGTAGCGGGAACGACATCAACCGGAACGATCCTCGTAAGAATCGTCTCTATCCGTATCCACGCCGAGCTCCTCGGGATGACTTCGCTAAGCCACGAGCTTCGTCTTCGTATGGGTTACTAGCCTCGTGATGAAGACGACGTGATCGAGAGATGATCACGATCCGAATCCAAATTCGGATCCAAAAACGAGTTCTCAAAACTCGCTTCTCCGGAGAGGTATTCGTCAACCGTTTGACGAATCCTTCATCCTCCACCTCAGAGGATTACCGGAGATCAAATCCCCGGTAAGTTAGCCACTGTCGGAGCACTAACCGTCGTCCAAACGACGCTCCGACAACAAAGAAACAAGCTGTCCAGAAAAACTGGACAGCTTTTGGTGGAGGAATAGAGGCCGGCCAAAGGAGATGTGGAGCTCACCTTATCACCGAACCCACAAGAGATCACCGGAGGGTCGCCGGAGCACCGCCGGCTGAAGCTTGGATGCCGGCGGCAAGGAGGTGGCAGCAGCTCCATGAAGTTGGCGGCAACACCATGTTGGGCAGCAACAACAAAAGGAGGCTAGGGTTGGGCGGCCAAAACTTCATTAGCCTTAGGGTTAGGGTTTAAGCCCTATTTTATAGAGAACTAATTCTCTTAATGGTTAATGGATCATATCCATAAAGCCCGTTAACCCGCTCCATTAAGATAAGTTAAAATAAACCAAACCATGATGGTTTATTTTAAGTTAAAACGAACCGAACCAACTTTTGGTTCATTCGTTTAAAATAAACCAAACCCTTTGGTTTATTCTCCTCCATTGGATTAGAACCAAACCATTTTGGTCCATCCATTATGTCTTCATAAGACACGGCCGATCCACGCTTCCATTGCGACTGAAACAATGTCATGCTCGCTTTATGTTTGGTCCAACCAAACATAGTTTCTCTCGGTCTGAGAATCCCATTCTCAAGCTCGTTTTAAATCCTTTGGATTATACTCGTTGTGCGTGTGACCAAATAGGTTCTTGGTTTATGTTGGCCATCTATAATTAACCATTAATTATAGAATGATCATGAGTGGCACCTAGTAGTACATCATGATCCCCAATTCACCGAGAAGATCAACGGTTGATCCAGAACTATTTCTGAAACCCTTCAGTAGCTCGAATGAATCGTGCCCCATTCCCTTCACTCATCTTATACCCACTTGGTTCAGGACATGGTCTATAGTGTCAGTCCCCACTAGGCTGACTACGTCACACCTAGCCCAAGTATCATTTCCTCGTCCTACGAATTCTAGTTACTCCACATGTATCGAAGAGTACCTTACTCTAAACATGTAATGCTTTGGCCAAAGACTTTAGTAACAATCCGACGAGAGGCCATGGGTATACATCTCCTCGCAAGGAGTGGTGAATCCTTTATAGGCTATTCAAACACCTTCGATCACTTCGACTTATACCCAATCATCCCGGGTCCACATCTCCTTAGAGATGTTTGCTTAAGATGTCAAAGCATAAGTCTCCATGATCAAGATGACTTGAATACCGCAAGTCAAAGGAACATCGAACTTAAGCCACAGTAAGAACTTCATTGACATATCTATATATGCAGAGAACCATATGAAGTATTACGGCTGGTCACTCCAATGAACTAGTCACCATAACTAGCATCCATGATTAACTCCGGACATCACTATGTCTCCAGCCAGTGAGAATCAGCTGCTTGGATACACCAAGGAGTATACATCGTGCTAGTCTCGACAGAGTTGATGGTGTCCAGATCCATCAATTCATCGACTAGAGATAATTCCGATACATCACAATTACACATGTAGAGATACTCACTAGTTGTGATCCAATCACAAATTCTCTCATGCTGTGAATCACATCGTGGACATTTAGTAAATGAGTTTAAGATCCAATCAAATACATGAAACATGTATACTCAAATAGTGAATCTTCATTTATCATATAAATGGTTCATACATAAGGCGATTGCCTTAGGACATCTCTCATATATTACTAACATTATGAAGATGGTTAGATCGATGATGAGTTATTATGACTTGCCAGATTCATTCTAGGGATATTCTCTAGATACGGCGGTGTACATTCTGAACTTGGTTCCATCTAAATCAGTGCCTTATACTCCCAAAGAGTTGTGGACTGGGCGAAAGCCTAGTCTAAGACATATTCGGATATGGGGGAGTCCAGCACATGTGCCGAAGGCAGATGCTGGTAAGTTAGAACCTCGTACAGAAGTATGCATGTTCGTTGGCTATCCCAGGGGAACGAAGGGTGGATTGTTTTATAGTCCTAGAGATCAGAAGGTGATCGTTAGTACGAACGCCAGATTTCTAGAGGAAGACTATGTGATGAGCCACAAGCCCAAGAGTAAAATTATTCTGGATGAGTAAAAAGGGGAAGTCACTTCTTTAGTACCACCAGTACAAGAGGATATACCACATGTCACTGCACCACGTGTCACAGAGGATACACAGGTGATACCTCATCGTAGTGGGAGGGTTGTGAGACAGCCTGATAGATTCATGTTCTTGGGAGAATCTTCTGATTTGGTCCCTGGCGAACATGAACATGATCCCTGGATATATGACGAGGCAATCCAAGATAAAGATGCAGTATCTTGGCAAAATGCAATCAATGCTGAGATTGAATCTATGGATTCAAATCAAGTATGGAAGCTAGTAGAACCACCCAATGGTGTAAAAACCATTGGATGCAAGTGGATCTGCAAGGGAAAGAGAGGAATAGATGGGAAGGTTGAGACCTTCAAAGCGAGGCTTGTTGCGAAGGGGTATACTCAGAAAGAGGGTATCGATTATGAGGAGACCTTTTCGCCGGTAGTCATGCTTAAGTCTATCCGGATTCTCTTATGCATAACAACTCATATGGATTATGAGGTGTGGCAGATGGATGTCAAGACAGCTTTCCTTAATGGAAGTCTTGAAAAAAACATCTACATGAAGCAACCAGAGGGATTCATTGCTAAGGGTAAAGAACATCTTGTATGTAAGCTTAATCGGTCCATTTGTGGATTGAATCCAGCTTTGAGGTCTTGGAACATCTGCTTTGATGAGGTGATCTAGTCTAATGGATTTATTCAAAGTCCGGAAGAGTCTTGTGTATACAAGAGATGTGATAAAAATGTAGTGGTATTTCTTGTACTATACGTAGATGACATTTTGTTGATTGGCAACAATATCAAGGTGTTATCAGATGTAAGGGTATTGTTTTCCAAACAGTTTGATATGAAGGACTTGGGAGAGGTGGGACACATCCTTGGGATCAAGGTTATAAGGGATCGCAGGAAAAGAATGTTGTGCTTATCCCAAGCTTCATACATAGACACGATTATGGAGCGATTTAGCATGCTGAACTCCAAGAAGGGTTTTCTACCTTTCAGGCATGGAGTTCTTTTATCTAAGGAGATGTGTCCTAGATCATCTGAGGAGATAAAGGTGGTTCCTTATGCTTCGGCAGTAGGAAGCCTCATGTATGCGATGCTCTGTACGAGACAAGATATCTTCTTTGCCATGGGAATGGTCAGCAGATATCAGAGTAATCCAGGACAGGGACATTGGACTGCGGTAAAGCATATATTGAAGTACCTGAGAAGGATTAGGGTTTATATGTTGGTTTATCGGGCAGACCAATTACTCCCTGTGGATTACACGGATTCCGACTTCCAATCTGATAAGGATAATAGTAAGTCTACCTCAGGTTTTGTGTTTACTTTGGGAGGTGGAGCCATTGTTTGGAGGAGTGTCAAGTAGAAATGCGTGGCGGACTCCACCATGACAGCTGAGTATATAGCGGCCTCTGAGGCGGCCAAAGAAGTTGTATGGCTCAGGAACTTTTTTATGGACTTGGATGTGATTCCTAGTTTTCCCAAAACTATCAAAATTTATTGTCATAATAGTGGTGCAGATGCAAACTCGAAGGAACCACGAGCCCATAAGGCTAGTAAACACATAGAGCGCAAGTACCACCTGATACGAGAAATTGTAAAGAGAGGAGAAGTTGTTGTGGCCAAGATTGTATCAGAGGATAACCTGGCAGATCCATTCACTAAGGCCCTTTCGGCGAGAGCTTTTGATAGGCATGTGGAGGGAATGGGGATCAGATGTATGGCAGTTTGAGGATAGCATAGTCTTTTAGTATAAGTGGGAGATTGTAGGGATGTATATTGAAGAGTCTATCTTTTGTATGAACATCTTTATTTTGGAATAAGAATCACATGATCATTGTTTGCATATTTTTATGGTTATGCAATATTGTCTAATACTTTACATTGTAGATAGCATGGTGTGTGGTATTACACAGGAGATCATGTTATCGGCACCTTGAAAAGTATAAGTAAAGGCTCACAACTGAGATGGCTTTGGACATGTAACGCCCGTGAAATTCTAGCAATTTTACGAGAATTTTTGGCTTTATGATGATAGGCTTTATGTAGGCCTTTTTGGAGAAATAAAAGAAAATAAGCCAAAAAGAGATGCAAAGCCTAGGAATTGAACCCCCCACCTCTAGAGATAGCCAAGCCTTATAGATGCACCCACTAACCATGAGCCCAATAGAATCATATCATTAGAGGAAAAGGGGAACCTATAGATAAATGGGAGGAGGGTAAATGAAGAGGCTTGACAAAGAGAAGAGAAACTTCTCTTCCTCCCCTTTATAAAGAAGAGAGAAGTTCCACTTGGCCACTTCTTCTTTCCTTCTTCCTCTTCTCTTCATTCTCACCGAAACCTAAGCCCTTCTTCTTCTTCCTTTGGCCGAGAGCCCCTTGCAAGCTAGGAGAGAGCTAGGTGACTTCCATTAGGTCATCTCCTCAAGCAAAGCGAAGGAAGTAAGTTTTCCTCACTGCAGTGTATTAGTTTGATAGGTTAGGTTGCTTGAAAGAAATATGAAATTGTAGCCTTATAAGTTTCGGCCAACTAAGTTGGTGGGCTAGGATTCATGAAAATGCTACTAAGGGAGGTTTGTATGGGTGGTATGTTTCAAGTAGATACCTTTAGGAGTCCAAAGTCCAAAGGGGATGACCCTATATGGTTCGGCCAACCCCAAGATTTTAGGGTTAGGGTTGCATGAACTTGATTCTAAAGTTATGTTCTTAGATGGTATGTTTCAAGTAAGACCTTTAAGTAACCACCATCCAAGATGATGCCCTTCTAGGTTTCGGCCACCCTAGGTAACTAGGGTTAGGGTTGCATGAAAATATCCCTAATGATACTATGCTAGGTTATAATGCTCATGAATGAAGGTTAGGTGACAAGAACCCTAGTTGAGCCCTTATAGGTTTCGGCCACCCTAGGTAACTAGGGTTAGGGTTGCATGAAAATATCCCTAATGGTGCTATGCTAGGTTATAATGCTCATGAATGAAGGTTAGGTGACAAGAACCCTAGTTGAGCCCTTATAGGTTTCGGCCACCCTAGGTAACTAGGGTTAGGGTTGCATGAAAATATCCCTAAAGATGCTATGCTAGGGTGTAGTGCTCATGAATGAATATTAGGTGACAAGAACCCTAGTTGAGCCCTTATAGGTTTCGGCCACCCTAGGTAACTAGGGTTAGGGTTGCATGAAAATATCCCTAATGAGGCTATGCTAGGTTATATCCCTAATGAGGCTATGCTAGGTTATAATGCTTTATGAATGAATTTTAGGGGACAAAACCTAAGCTTGAGCCCCTTACAAGATTCGGCCAACCAATGATTTTAGGGTTAGGGTTTCATGAAAACACCCCTATATGTAGTTGTGCTATGGGTATGTTTTTTTTTTTAATATGACATGAACTATGCTTGTGTGATGAATATGTTATGATTCAATGCAACATGAAATTAGGCTATGGGATGAACATGTTTGATGATTTAATATGCCTTGAATAGGCCTAGGAAATAAGCTTCATGTTATGATGTAATGTGCCATGAAATATGCTTAGGTGATGAACATGTTGTGTGAATTAATATGCCATGTATATGTTTAGGGAATATGCTTCAAGTTTATGAATTAGTATGCCATGAAATTAGGCCATGTGATGAACATGTTTTATGATTCAATATGCCATGAATATGCCTAGGAAATGTGCTACATGTTTATGATGTAATGTGCCATGAATATTGTGATTTGCCTAGGTGAAGAACATGTTTTGTGATTTAATATGTCATGAATATGCTTAGGAAATATGCTTCATGTTTACGATGCAATGAAACATGCTTATGTGATGAACACGTTTATGCTTTAGGACCACTTTAGGGTACTCTTACGTTATGAATGCATGTGTCCTTATGATAAGATAAGATGGAGATGCTTCCCTTTCAAGTAGGGATCAAGAGCTCTCCTTATGACAAGATAAGATGGAGATGCTTCCCTTTCAAGTAGGGATCAAGAGCTCTCCTTATGATATGATAAGATGGAGATGCTTCCCTTTCAAGTAGGGATCAAGAGCTCTCTTTATGACAAGATAAAATCAAGATGCTTCCCTTTTTGTGTTGGGGATCAAGAGCATTCTTTATATTATGACAATAAAAGGAAAGAATTAAGTATTTTACTTTGCAAGAGGTTAAGTACCGACCGTCGGTGTGGTCGTTAATCAAATCCATAGGGACACAAGAAGGCGTAAGAGGTCTTGCCCGGTAAGGCGTAAGAGGTCTTGCTCTAGTAGGACTGGTGGCTCGCTACTGACCTATTAGGGAACGCGCATTATGTGGTACTTAACCTGGGGCCCCCCAAACAAGTTATGATTATATTGAAGTATTTATAAGTATATGTTTTGAAAAGAAAAGACTTTTATGATATTGTGTATGCTTATGTTAAATGCTCTGAATGATTACGAACTAGGTTCTTTATGCATGCTAGATGTTATGAAGTTATGATGATATTGAAGTATTTATAAGTATATGTTTTGAAAAGAAAAGACTTTTATGATATTGTGTATGCTTATGTTAAATGCCTCAATGCTTACGAACTAGGTTCTTTATGCATGCTAGATGTTATGAAGTTATGATGATATTGAAGTATTTATAAGTATATGTTTTGAAAAGAAAAGACTTTTATGATATTGTGTATGCTTATGTTAAATGCCCTGAATGCTTACGAACTAGGTTCTTTATGCATGCTAGATGTTATGAAGTTATGATGATATTGAAGTATTTATAAGTATATGTTTTGAAAAGAAAAGACTTTTATGATATTGTGTATGCTTATGTTAAATGCCCTGAATGCTTACGAACTAGGTTCTTTATGCATGCTAGATGTTATGAAATTATGATGATATTGAAGTATTTATAAGTATATGTTTTGAAAAGAAAAGACTTTTATGATATTGTGTATGCTTATGTTAAATGCCCTGAATGCTTACGAACTAGGTTCTTTATGCATGCTAGATGTTATGAAGTTATGATGATATTGAAGTATTTATAAGTATATGTTGGTGCAGTGGGCACCAAAGTCGAACCGGTATTTTGATTATGGCAAAAGGCTCAATAGTTAAGGGTATATTTGTTATCTTACGAGCTCAATTAAGTGTGCAGAAATGCTAAAGTTGAGCGGAAGGTCTGCGACACCCGGTGGGAACCGAGGTGGTCGGGCAACGCCAGAGGGACTTCGGAGGAAGCCGAGGTACTCGGGTGAAGACCGGAAGCGAGGCTACAAGGTAAGCTCGTGTGAAAGCGAAGCAAGGTCGTTAAGCGTAGATCCGACCCAATACCTCCAATGGAAGGTCTAGGTCGAGATCAAATGGTTAGAACCATCGTACTTTATATTTTAAGCTAACTTGTACTGCAGTCCAAAACCCTTTGACTACAGTCAACTGCTAGTCAAGTTCCAGCCTCGAGAAGAGCTCGAATTTCAAGGGGGTGAATTTGGACTTGACTCGTGTTTTGGTACAAAGGGTGATGTGGCATCAAGGTGGACATCCAAACCATCACCAAGCTTCCTTGTGGTGGACGCCCAAGATAAGGTGAGTTGGCACAAGATGGTTGGCTCCCATGATGTGGCACAAGTTGAATGGCTCCAACAAGTTGGCACCCAAGGAGGTTGGAGGTGGCACAAGGTGGTTGGATGAAACACCTCATCCTCAAGTTGGCGCCCAAGGAGGTTGGAGGTGGCACAAGGTGGTTGGATGAAACACCTCATCCTTGAGTTGGCGCACAAGGAGGTTGGAGGTGGCACAAGGTGGTTGGATGAAACACCTCATCCTTGAGTTGGCGCAAAGGATGTGGATGAACAAGTCTTGGGGGATAAGAACCTCACCTTGGACACTACCTATGTCTAAATTCATAGATCAATATCCATAAATAGACATGTTCAAGCCAAGCAAATTACAAGAATTCAAGAGCTCTCAACACGCCGTCGTAACGCCGCTACTACTACTCACATTTGCTACGACGAAGTGCCGCCGACAACGAAAGCTACATCTTCTACTTATAAGAGTTGTCGGTATATTTATTTAAGTTCTACTTCTTTAAATTGTCTTTGTGCTTTAATCGTAACAAGGAAAGGGGGAGTGTCCCTTTGCCTTGATTTCTTTTTGTAATCGTTGCTCCTACCTCCAACGAGGAGTGGTTTTAGTGAATTGCCCTCCGTACGTGATCAAGGATCACTAGGGCCGTGGATTAGCAATCGAAAGATTGTGAACCACGTAAAAATATCTTGTCTACTTTATATTTCCGCTGTGCACTCTCTACTTGCTTTTTACTTATTGCAAAAGTTTTTTAACGACATCGTATCGCTATTCACCCCCCCCCCCTCTAGCGACACTTTCGATCCAACAATTGGTATCAGAGCCATGGTCCATGTCAAGCCATGAACCATGGCTCTGATACCAATTGTTAGTGCATATAAGATCCACATATCTCCACAATGGTATGATATTGTCCACTTTGGGCCCAAGCCCTCATGGTTTTGTTTTTGGGCTTTACCCAAAAGGCCTCATACCAATGGAGATATCTTTTTTCTTATAAGCACATGATCTTTTCCATGTCTTACCAATGTGGGACTTTGATTGTATTCCCCATACTCCCAATGTGGGACTTTGATTGTATTTCATCTCCCCCTTTTTGATTCATGGCAAACCGACACAAAAGTTAAGGAAAATTTAAGCATAACAGTAAGCTAGCATAATGATTAAGCATGAATGAGCTAGCATAAAGATTAAATATGAATGAGCTAGCATAATGATTAAGCATGAATGAGCTAGCATAAAGATTAAATATGAATGAGCTAGCATAAAGATTAAATATGAATGAGCTAGCATAATGATTAAATATGAATGAGCTAGCATAATGATTAAGTATGAATGAGCTAGCATAAAGATTAAGCATGAGTGAGCTAGCATAAAGATTAAGCATGAGTGAGAAATATTATTGTTTCAAGTTCTCCCCTTTGAGGTAACCTCCCCCTTGACCGAAGGTGAGTTCTTGAAAAATAATTTTTACTCCCCCTTAATAGTTGCTTAAGTAAACGGAATTACTTAATATAAAAGGTAATAATTTTGTTTACTTTCTTCCTTACTTTTGTGACTTTCTCCCCCTTTTGCCTTAACTCAAAAAGTTTGTAAATATATTTTAGGGTTTGTAAGTCCAAGCAAGTTCCCAATATAAATATATTTTTTTAAAATAATAATAAGCTTGAAAATATGTTCATCTAAAATGTACAACTCGGTTGGACTTGATTGATATAGAATGATCAATAAGTCTTGAAGGAGTTGATTAATTTAAATAATTATACTCCATGGTTCATGTCGATGCTGAATCTACATCTGGAACGGAGTAAGGTCCTAACATCTCACGCCCGTCTACGTGGCTAAGTACACAAACACATTAGTCCTATGTGTTGTGAGATGTGTTGGCTCCTTAAATCTATAGGTATATGATTTCTAAGGTAAGACTTAGGCTAATTTCATAAAAAGAAGCAAAAGTAGAGTACATATATAGAAAAATTTAAATCCTACTCTATTACGCACATACCTAACTTTCGTCTTAATAAACTAAATTCGACCGGGTAGTGGTTTGGTGAAGATGTCCGCTAGGTTTGATTTGGACTCAACATACTCTAGTTGTATAGTTCCATTAGTTACATGTTCCCTAATGAAGTGGTGTTTAACTTCTATATGTTTTGTCCTAGAATGACATATTGGATTTTTAGTTAAGTTAATTGAACTAATGTTATCTATGTAGGTTTTAATGTTGTTAAAGATTAAGCTAAAGTCTTGGAGAGTGTGCTTCATCCACGAGTGAGAGACACACTCGCCGATTGGTAGATAAGGCAGCGCAATCTTTGCTTCCTCTTGCACCAACTTACTAGACTCGAGGATTTGACAACAACCACTCGTGCTCTTTCTATCGAGTTTACTACGGCATAGTCGGTCAGTAGCCGATTAGATTAAACTCGGTAGATCTAGGGTACCAAATACCTACGTTTAGCGTGCCCTTTAGATATCTAAGGATACGCTTGACTATGGTTAGGTGAGACTCCTTGGCA
Source organism: Wurfbainia villosa (assembly GCA_025175895.1). NCBI lineage: Eukaryota > Viridiplantae > Streptophyta > Magnoliopsida > Zingiberales > Zingiberaceae > Wurfbainia > Wurfbainia villosa. The sequence goes on along the minus strand of CM045998.1, from coordinate 50,773,108 downwards.
CAGGTTTGTAACCTTGCGCACATACTTCGCTGAATAAAATGTCGAATCGGCTCGTGGTTAAGTATAGGAGACTTCCTATTGCGCTCCTATAGTATTTTAGGTCAGCGGGTTTTCCTTCTACATCTTCGTTTATATTAACATTAGTTGCCATAGGTGTATTGATTATTTTAGCATCTTGCATTCCAAATCGATTTATTAAGTCCTTAGTATATTTTTGTTGATGTAAATATATTCCATCTTTAGTTTGTTTAATTTGTAAACCTAAGAAAAACTTAACTCTCCCACTAAATTCATTTCAAATTCACTTTCCATAAGTGAGATGAATTCGTTTAGCGAGGATCGAGTTGGTAGTTCCAAAAATTATATCATCTACATAGATTTGGGCTATAAAGATTTCTTTTCCTACGGTTTTAACTTGAATAAGGTTGGGTCGACTAAACCTTGGTTGAATCCTTTGGACTTAAGATAGATCGAAAGCCTTCGTACCAAGCTCTTGGGGCTTGTTTGAGTCCATATAGGGCTTTCTTAAGTCTAAGGACATGGTCAGTTTATCTAGATTTTGAATCCGGGAGGTTGGTAGCGTAAACTTCTTCCTTAATGTATCCATTCAAAAATGCTGACTTGACATCCATTTGAAACAATTTAAAACCTCGATGTGCATATGCTAACAACATTCGGATGGACTCTAGTGCAGCTACGAGGCGTAGGTCTCATCGTAATCTAAACCTTCGACTTGACTAAACCCTTTTGCGACTAACCTAGCTTTATTTCTAACTACTTCACCTTTATCATCAAGTTTATTTCGAAATACCCACCTTGTTCCAATAATTGATTTTTCTTTAGGTGGTGGTACTAATTCCCAGACTTCATTTCTAGTGAATTGAGCTAGCTCTTCTTGCATAGCAATAATCCAGTCGGGATCAAGAAGTGCTTGTTCAATATTTTTGGGTTCGATTTTGGAAATTAACGAGATTTGACTAAGGTTTCGATATGAAGCTCTAGTTCGAACCCCTAAATTTGGATCACCTATAACTTGATTGATAGGATGATTTGTTTGAGTCTTAGTGTTACTCGGGTTAGGGTCATCTATCACTTGGTCGATAGGATGACTTGGGTGAGTTCTAGTTTGACTTGGGTTAGAGTCATCTATCACTTGGTCGATAGGATGACTTGGGTTAGGACGAGATTCAAGTTCAAGATCAGAGCCGGGGGCGCTAAGATTCGGTGAAACCACCAATCTAGCTTTGTTTTTCTTTTTTTTTACAGATTTTTTATTTATTTATTTCTATTTTCGTATAATTATTTCACTTGCTTATCTTCTCCTACATATAGAATTGCATTAGAGGCTTTAGGATCCGGATAAGGTTGTCCTTCGGGTTAGATCCCGAGTAAGGTTGTCCTCCGGAACTTCAACGACATTCGCATTTGATTGTTTATTTCTTTTTGCAAGTTACATTTTATATATCTTTTTACTTCCCTTTTCTAATCCAAGGCGAAAGTCTTGGAATATTCTTTCGTGTGTGTTTTGCAAGATTCTTTTAAATCGTTCTTCTTCTTGTTTTTAAATGGCCCATCTCGAAGGGTTTAGCACTTGCCCGACCCGTTTTACAACGGTAATGACTTTCATTATTGGAAGGGTCGGATGGAATGCTTTCTTAAAACCCAAATCGAGATGTGGATCGTAATCCAAACCGGTTTCACACTTCCTATTAATGAAGATGGTGAATCTTTGGGTTACGATCAATGGTCAAATTCCATGACAAAACAAGTAGAAGCGATGCCAAGGCAACTCAAATCTTGCAATGTGGGTTGTCAAGGAAGAGCTCAACGCGTCGGCCCCTTCATTAGTGCAAAGGACTTATGGACCAAGCTAGTGGAACTACACGAAGGCACCGACGACACGAAGGTATGTAAAAGAGATTTACTTTTAAATAAATTGTATAACTTGAAAATGCAGGAAAACGAGACCGTAACTCAACTACATGCTCATATCCAAGACATCGTCAACCAACTCCATGCCATCGGACAAAAGGTCGAGAATCGCGACCTTATCAGGTATTCTCTTAACTCATTTCCTAGGACCACCTTGTGGGCATCCATGGTCGATGCCTACAAGGTCTCCAAGGACCTTTCTAAAATTAGGTTAGACGAATTGTTTTCGGAACTTGAATTACATGAGCAAACTAACGTGGTCCAAGCCGAGAAGAGTATTGCGTTAGTTGCAGGTTCCAAGAAGAAGAAGCCCGCAAGCAAGCCACCCCCGAAGGAAGAAGACGAGTCCGAATCGGAAGTAGACTCCGAAATAGAATCCGAACTAGTCAATCTAGTTCGGAAGATGATCAAGAGACGAAAACGACCAACAACTCAAGGTAAGCCTAAACCTAATTCAAATACTTCTAATTTTAGATGCTATGAGTGCAACAGGTTCGGTCACATCAAGTCCGAGTGCCCAAAGCTAAAGAATAACGCATCAAAGACCAAGAAAGCGCTAAACGCTACTTGGGAGGAGTTGTCGGAGGAAGAAGGCGATATCAAGCTCTAATGGCCAAGCCGACCGAGCACGACTCGAAACCGAAGAGTCGAGTCGAATCCGATGATGAGCTTCCATTCAAGACAAGCCACGGATCCGTATCCGGTTCAAAAGAATCATTAAGGGTAAGTCGGTCGTTACTTAATACTTTGTATGGTGCAATTAAATTTTTAAATAAGAAACTAGCTAAGTCCGAGTCCAAGGTCGAGACCCTAATTGAGGAGGTTAACCTTCTCAAACATGAGGTCTCCCTAACCTCTTCGACTACTCGTATTCAAGAGGAGGACTCAACTCAAGTTGAAAAGCTTGAAGTTGAGAACTCGCTTTGAAAACACAAGTCGAAGACCTTAGGAACACGTTGGAAAGGTTCACTTTGGGATCAAGGGACTTGACCTCTTACTTGGATCACAAAGGGCCGTGTACAACAAGGCGGACTCGGGTTTAACTCAAATACAACCAATAAGTCATATATGTCTATAGTAAAACCAACATAAGAAAATGTCCAAGCATGGGTCCCTAAGACCACTTTGATTTCAACTTTAGGATCTAACATGTATTGGGTTCCTATGACCAAATTCACTATGTGAATAGACCCACTGATTCAATGGTCCAGGGGAGCCAATACAAAATGTATTTTTGTTAAGTCTTAGAAATTGCATGCTTAGTTTTTCCTTTATTTTTAGAATGGTTAGATAGGACTCATAACCAACTAAAATCCAAAAGATTGAGCCTCGGGAGCCTCTTTTCAAAAATAAACCAACTAAAATCCTATTTAAAAGATTGAGCCTCGGGGAGCCTCTTTTCAAAAATAACTAGTTAGACCAAGACGTAGTCTCAAGTAAGTCGAGTTATCAATTTCTTGAAATTAGCTTTGTCTAAGGAAGTGGTCGTTGTTCCGATCAAAGAAGGCCTCTGTGCCTCGCCACGACCTGGAAGCTAATCTCTTGAAAAGATTACTTGATGAGCTTAGACTAAATCCGAATCTAACCTAATGTTGGTTAATTTAAATTCATTAAAATTAATCAAGTAAAATTGAAAGTCATCTCACAATAACACATAGGAATAACATGTTTTGATCATGTAGATATTGGTGAGATGATTTAGGTTTAAAAACTTACAAACAACCCTTTAGTAATTCCAATATCCGATCCAACTACCTTATGTGTAGGATCAATGGATGTTGGACAGTGGTTGCTCCCGACACATGACCGGGGATCAACTCAAATTTTCGAAGTTACGATTCAAACGACAAGGATCGGTAGCCTTCGGAAATAACGGCAAGCTCATGAACCTCGAACGAAGGAAGTTGAGCTCCCACGTCCGGATAAAGAGAACCAGACATCAGGAAGGAAGTCTAGTTGGGTCGGGGGGACCGAACAACTGACAGGAAGTCCTGGTGGGTTGAAGATCGGACATCAAGCAGAGAAAATCCTTCGAGGAGGGATAGGCTTGAGGGGGGGCCCAATGTGGTCCTTCGTTTGAGGGGGGGATTGTTGGGAGTATGGGGAATACAATCAAAGTCCCACATTGGTAAGACATGGAAAAGATCATGTGCTTATAAGAAAAAAGATATCTCCATTGGTATGAGGCCTTTTGGGTAAAGCCCAAAAACAAAACCATGAGGGCTTGGGCCCAAAGTGGACAATATCATACCATTGTGGAGATATGTGGATCTTATATGCACTAACAGTATATGTTTTGAAAAGAAAAGACTTTTATGATATTGTGTATGCTTATGTTAAATGCTCTGAATGCTTACGAACTAGGTTCTTTATACATGCTAGATGTTATGAAGTTATGATGTTTAGAGTTAAGTCTAAGTATGTGGTGACTATGTACTTTATGCTAGTTTAGAATTTATGATGTGGTGAAGGTTAAGGGTAAGGTTAAGAATACTTGCGACTATGTTCCTTCTGCATGATTAGGGTTTATGTTATTACAAATGTTTATGTTCAAGTTAACCAAATGCTTATGATTACGTTCTTTCATGCATGCTTAGTTTATGCAGTTATAACGCTCATGTTTAAAGTATGCCCTGCTTAGATTAATTATGCTTAACCTGCTTATGAACAATTCTATGACATGCTTAGTTCTTTTTGTACTATTACCTGGATATGTTGTTGATTAGTGTTGCTATGAAATGCTTAGGTCATTTTCTATGCCAGCATGCTCATGTTCTAATAGTTTGATGAAATCGTGGCTTTTGTGAGTAGGCAAGGATCTTACTAAGCTATATGCTTATAGTTTATGTTGTCCATATACTGCAGATAAAGGAAGTCTGCACTAGAGGAAGTGGCAGGAGGGGCCATGTGCGTGTGTGATAGTGGCATGGTGGAAGAAGACCCTTCACTATCTGCTTATATTTATATGCTCTAAGAACAATTTAAGACATTGCTTCCGCTTATAAGACTTGTGTTTAATGAGTATCCCTTTATTTAAGAGGTTCGATATGTTAGAACTCATGAACGAATCCTTTCGTTATGCATGTTATGAAATGAGATAAGATATGTGGTCATGCTAATGATGAATAAGATAGGTGATGCATGTGCCAAAGAAGGTTTCAGTTATGATAACCTGTTTAAGCATGTAGACCTTGAACGGATCCATATGTAGTATGCTAATAAAAAAAATATATATAGACTAAAGTAGCGCCGCCCTGAGAGCAGATAAGGGCGGGCGCTACAGGACAAACCATCGGAATGGTTGCAGTGTGGTTTGGTATTGGTTTGTCTTGACCATAGAATCACACTAGTGCATTTTGTGTGTATTGAGCAGGAACGACTTAGAGGTGATTCGATTTATTGCTGACTACATAATCGAATCGAACCTCAGATATTATTTAGTACATGCTCTTAATCCCGATATAATAATGAGCACATATACTTAGTACTCATCTCTTTGATTTACCAATGGGCGAGATTTATAGATTAAATCGATAGACTCGGTAAGTTGGGAGATGATATTATTTATATGGTATGATGTTGATTATAGGAGGAAATCGTGTCTTATATATTAGGATGATGATGTCCCCTTGAGAAGCTCATAAGGTTCAACATGTAAACCCTGCAGGTGGACTAGGTCCGGCATGATGAAAAGGTTGAGTGGTACTACTCAAGGAGTTAGATGTAGATTAATTAATGGTCAGTAAATTAATTAATCGACGGACATTCGAGATCTTAAACACGGGGAGAAAATGTACAAATATTATTTGGAGCCCATATTATCATATGGGGGTCGGTGAGGTAGATCAATGATGAACCTTTAGTGGATTGGATCATCATTAGTGGATAGGACTTTATGTGGGCTTGATCAATGGGTGGCAAAGACCCATCTCCTCCTCATGGTCCCTAATGTAGCCTATTAACACCTCATGATGCTAAGATCCAATGGATAGACACAAAACTCTAAGATCCATTGGTAGAGATTAAATGTCTAAGATCCGACGTTTAAGATTAAATCTCTAGATCCGACGGTTGAGATTAAATCCATAGAACCAATGGATGAGATTAAATCATGGCTTGAGCCCAACTCTATAAATAGAGCCATGAAGTGGCCGACAAGAATAAGGATGGATGAGGGGATTAGCTTGGGCGGAAACCAATCCTAATTGGATTAGGATTGGGAGTGGTGGCTAGGGTTAGGGTTTTAGGAGCTAGTGGTTGGCGGCAACTCAAGGAGGTGTTCCTTCTTCTTCTAAAAGTTGGCTGGCCCCTATTCTTCTCCTCTCTACCTTGGCATGAGCTCATCCTATTCTTCTTCCCCTCTTCCATGGTCGGCGATAAGGAAATCTAGGATTAGGGTTTGAAGGCTTAGGGTTTAGGAGGTTTGGGTGGCACCAAATAAGGAAAGTTTTGTTTCTTCTTCCTCCATTGGTGGCCGGCACCCACAGCCTTATCCCAGCCCTTAGGCAGCATCCAAAGACCTCTTTTCCTTCTCCTTAGGTGGTGGAAACAAGATATAGGGCTTTCCCTTGGTGTCTTGACCGGTTTCCACCATTATCTCCTTCTCCTTGTTGGCCGGCGTCAAGCATTTCTTTTGTTGCATGTTGGTTAGCCATAGAAAGGAGAAGAACTTTTTTTCTATTCTTCCTCTTGCTTTGGAAGAGAAAGGAAGGAAGATTTACGATCTAGGAGCTTCGAATTTTGGTGGATCGTCGCCCACACGACATCCAAAAGGAGGAAGGTCATACATTAGAAGATCAAGAGGTATACCTATTCTACTTTCTTCTTTTATTTGTTGCTTGTTTTTGTTTATCAATTATAAGCATGTTATAAATCTGTAAATGGCTAAATAATACTTATATCCCGATCATAAATACAAAAATCGGCGATCCGGACATCGTCTATTCCGCGGCTAGTCGTAGAATAGAGAATGGTCCCTTGAACAACTAGTTTATTCAAGTGACCTCTCTAAACGAATAGAATGACGATGACTTGGTTGCTTTGGCAATCCCTTTTGTCTAGGATTAAATTTTTTTAATCCAGGGACATCGAAGGGATCGCCATGGGCAAGTTACCGAGGTGAAGTGGGAAGCGAAGTTTACCCTCACGGACTCGATAAGCAAAACCCTTCAATTGGTATCAGAGCATCCGGGCAAAACCTACAGTAGATAACATGGTGTGTGGTGTCACACAGGAGATCATGTTATTGGCTTCTTGTAATGTTTAAGTAAAGGCTCAAAACCAAGATGGCTTTAGACAAACCATTGGAATGGTTGTGGTGTGATTTGGTATTGGTTTGTCTTGACCATAGAATTACACTAGTGCACTTTGTGTGTATTGTGCAGGACCAACTTAGAGGTGATTCGATTTATTGCTGACTACATAATCGAATCGGACCTCATATATTATATTGTACATGCTCTTAATCGCGGTATAATAACGGGCACATATACTTAGCATTCATTTCTTTTATTTACCAATGGCGAGATTTATAGATTAAATCGATAGGCTCGATAAGTTGGGAAATGGTATTATTTATATGGTGTGTCATTGATTATTGGAGGAAACCGTGTCCTATATATTATGATGATGATGTCCCCTTGAGGAGCTCATAAGGTTCATCATGTAAACCCTGCAGGTGGACTTGGTCCGGCATGATGAAAAGGTTGAGTGGTACTACTCATGGAGTTAGATGTTGATTAATTAATGGTCAGTAAATTAATTAATCGACGGACATTCGAGATCTTAAACATGGGGAGAAAATGTACATAAAATACATGCAGCCCAGCCCATATTAACTTATGGGGTTGGTGAGGTAGATCAATGATAATCCTTTAGTTGAATGGATAATCATTAATGGATCGGACTTTATGTGGGCTTGATCCTTTGGGTGGCCAAGATCCAACTCCTCCTCAAGGTCCCTATTGTAGCCTATTAACACCTCATGAAGCTTAGATCCAATGGATGAAAACAAAACTCTAGATCAAAAGATAGAGATTAAAATCTCTAGATCCGAGGGTTGAGATTAAATCTCTAGATCCTATGGTTGAAATTAAATCCCTAGAACCAATGGTGGAGATTAAAAGGAGGCTTGAGCCCAATTCTATAAATATAGGCCTATGGTTTGGGCGGCAACTTGATGGATGAGGGTTAGGGTTTGCTTCCCTTGGGCAGCAAGTAATCCTAGTTTGGTTAGGATTAGGAGTGGGTGGCTAGGGTTAGGGTTTTGGGTGTTGGTTGTGGGCGGCAACATGAGAAGAAGACCTTTTCTTCTTCTTCCAAGGTTTGGCCGGCTTCTATCCTTCTTCCCTCTACCTTGCCCGGAGCTCAATCTATTCTTCTTCCCTTCATCCTTCGCCGGAAATTAGGAGGGTTAGGGTTTGCTTCCCTTGGGCAGCAAGTAATCCTAGTTTGGTTAGGATTAGGAGTGGGCGGCTAGGGTTAGGGTTTTGGGTGTTGGTTGTGGGCGGCAACATGAGGAGAAGACCTTTTCTTCTTCTACCAAGATTTGGCCGGATTCTATCCTTCTTCCCTCTACCTTGCCCGGAGCTCAACCTATTCTTCTTCCCTTCATCCTTGGCCAGAAATTAGGAGAGATAGGTTTAGTGTTTGGGCGGCAACAAGGAGAAGGATTGCTTTCCTTTCTCTTCTCCAATTGTTGGCCGGCGCCCATGCCCTCATTGATTCTCCTTTGGCCGGTTCCTATACTCCATGTTCTCTTCCTTGGCTGGCGGCAACATCGAGTCTATTGACTTGGTGGCCGGTTCTTGATAGGAAGAAGAGTTTTGTTTGATGATCTTTATTTGTTCAGAGTGAACAAGTAAAGGAAGATTGGTGATCTAGGAGGCTTCGACTTTTGGAAGATCGTCGCCCACACGACGTCCAAAAGGAGGAAGGACATACAATAGAAGATCAAGAGGTATAATCTTGTTTATTTTGATTAGTCTTCCTTTGTTTTCTGTTTATAATTGCTTTTCAAGTATATGCATGTTTCATGTGGATGTTTACTTTATGTATGTGGCTAAATAATACTTGGATCGTGAACATAAATACAAAAGCCGATGATCCGTACATCGTCTATTCCGCGGCTACTCGTAGAATAGAGGTAGGTCGCTTGAACAACAAGTTTGTTCAAGTGACCACTCTAAACGAATAGTACGACGATGACAAGGTTGCTTGGGTGTTCCCTTTTGTGTAGGATTAAATTTTTAATTCGGGGACATTGATGGGATCGCCATGAACAAGCGACCGAGTTGAAGTGGGAAGCGAAGTTTCCCCTCACGGATCAACCCAACAAGCAGAAGGGACCCCCGTTGTGTAGCTTATAGATCTTTAGCTTATCACTACTTATTCATACTATCTGCTTGACCACTCGAGAGTAGTAGTTGTTATTGAGTTGGGATAGTTGTCATGTCGTGCCACTTAGGCCACACTGGGGTCATGGTAGTGAGTGGGGTGTGCAAGCATAACCATGCATTTGCATTGCCATATGTCAGGGCATTTGCATATATACACTTATACATATTTATGTATATATATGTGTGAGTGTGATAAGTATATATAGATATATTTTATATATGCTTGTTGTGTTGTTGTATTTGTTGGTGCTATGTTTGCTGCATTTGGTTGTACATGATCCTGCATGTTATTTTCATGATTTATACTGTTGTGTGTGAGATACCAGTGTATGAGTTGGACCGAACTATTGTACACCTATGATCAGTATTATGATGTTGTATAGGGTTGATTAGGTACATTGATGATGTTGCTTATAGGTTCATAGCGCAGTATGCTGATTACACGCTTAGTGATATTCTTTCATGTTGTATAGGTTATATTGTGACTTATGTGTTCAGGTTGTATGAGTTGTAGAGCGGCAGAGCTCCAGGTATGAAAGTACCTTGTGTTGTTCAGTTGATCCTTTTAGTATACACATTGGTTATATTATACTGGTGATTATTTATTGTACCATTAGACTGTATATCATTGTCTCTCATATGATATATGATATGCATGCACTATCTTTTATATTATCGCCGAGTCTTATACTAATCACCATAGACACTGGGTTTTCTTGTCGCCCTAGTAACAGGTAGAAGATTCCTTGGATGCTCGAAGCACTGCCAACTGATCCCATCTCACCTTGAGTATTTAGATTGTAATCCATATTGGCATTGTACTACTTTGGATTGTGTGTTTTGGGATTTAATCCTATGTTGTTCCACATTTTTGGTTTATCATGGATTTGTTTGGATGTTGGTTCAGATTATGATTCCTTATTGTGTCAAGTCGTAGCGATATGCATGTATTTGAGTCTTTGTTTCATTATTATTTGCCAGTATATTCCGTTGTGATTTATGGCTTATTTGTGATAGCAACTATTTGATCAGTTTATTGGTAGTTTATCTTATATTGTCACAAGAGAGTACCATCCGATCGAGGGACAAATATACTCTCGGGGTGTGACAATTTTATTTGTATTAGAGACATAGGTTGCAAAGTCCACTTTCAGATTTTGTTTCATTCAGACATTGAGTTTTGTTTTTCTCGGTTTTGATTTTGTGAGTTTTTGGATCCGGCTGTTGCGGGACATCTCTGAGCTACAAGGTTTAAGATATGCTAATTGTTATCTTATATTCTTTGTTGATTATACATTTAGTTGCTTATAACAGGGAATGACTTGTAGTGTGTTAGTCACTATTCGTGATCGTGGTTTGGATTGATCACGAGAATGATGAGTTGAGCTTATTAGACATGTACCTGCTTTCGAAAAGGTGAATTGCCTTTGAGAGTCGACTGATACCGAGTCGGAAAGAAGGGTCAGGTTGCACATTTCTTATGGAGATCAAACATTACAGTCTTACGGATTTTCACTAATTATGCTAGTCAAATTATTACCTGTGGGATAATGGACAAACAAGTATACTATTGCTGATGAAGATAGTGAAGGGATAGTATATGGTGTTTTATAGGAATTTTGATCCTTGAGTGGTTCGTGCTAGGTTGTATAATTTTAAAGGTACTTTTGAGTACTTAACTCGTGATATGTGGAGAAAGTAGAGTAAGTTGCATACCATTATCGGGATCAAGCCGGTATCTGGTGGAAGATGTAGGAAATAACCTTTGGAAAATAACACATCACTTGTCACGGTGTAGTGATGTTGTGAGAGAGTATTTCCCCGCGTCACTATCTTTGACTCATTGTTAGGGAATTCTTGAGCTTCAAGTAGGGTAATCGTTTAGTAAGGGGAGTACCATGCAGAGTTGTTATACTTGAAGATGTTACGACCACCTAATAGCTCAAGAATGTGATTGGATGTTTTAAGCCACCCAGTGTTTATTGGCTTAAGTTCGGATTAGGATGTTTGTATATTCTATTAGTTCTTACCTTTAAGCAGTGGGTCGAGTCATGTGTATGGAAATGACTCCATAGCAAGTGTTTTAAGAGTTGAAGATCGATAAGCAGACATTGCCAGTCAAATATTGGAATCAGAAGAATGATTCTGAAGGGATTATGTGCATGCAATGTGGGTCACGATGACACACAAAGTCAGATTATCCATTGGATTAGTTCATCTATTGCTATTGTAAGCAACTAGTCCATAAGAGGAGAAGGTGTACTTTGGAGACTCAGTTGAAGACTATTGATGTTGCTTTCAAGAAAATGATGTACAATCTCGACAGCAGAGATCATCACAGAAGATTGGGTTATCACACCAGCAGCGATTTACTAACTCAGGCATAGTTGGAGTTCCTTGATACTTCTATCCAGGAGAAGCGATATACTCAGCAGTATCAGCAGAAGACATCTTAGAAGACTCAAGCAGACAACAACAACTATGTCCTCCCCAGGTGTGGTTATACTAGTATAGAGGAGGGAGTATACGACGATGGTTGTATCTATTCTATATTCTCAAGTTGCAGTTATTCCATTTATGGAGTTGAAGCATGCTATGATATGGCAGTTATTCAGTACTTCACTACCCAACATTTCTAGCACAACAGTGTTTCCCACCTCTATTGTAGTCGTTTCAGTTTGTACCTCAGTTTCAGCAGTTGATTTTAGTTCCTCTATGGTAGTCTTTTACTCCGGTAGGAGCTCGACCGTTAAGAATAGAATTTGGATGGGTTTACGTCTTTACTGGAAAGGAGATGTCTTGGTGCAATTGGCCCAGGTCACGATTGACCAGACTCGAGTTTGACTCGAGTAGTGGTTTGATGTTAGTATTTTGATGTTTGACATTGATGTTTAATAATGAGTTGACCATTGTTTGACAATGGGTAAACTATATGGTTGACATGGGGTTGACCATTTGATGGAGAAGTCCAAGTGGGATACTTGGCAAGGGAAAGTCCAAGCTTGAGTCTTTGCAATTCAAAAGTCTAACATGGGTTGGCATGAAATGTCCAAGCATGGTATTGGCAAGGAAAAGTCCAAGATTGAGTCTTGACAAATCGAAAGTCCAACATGGGTTTGCAAGGGAAGTCCAAGGGTTGATATTGGTGGCGTAAAGTCCAAGCGGGAGTCTTGGCAGTATAAGTCCAATGGTTGGCGGTGTAAAGTCCAAGTGGTAGTCATGGAAGCGTAAGTCCAAATGTGCCTTGGCGGTATAGACCAGCTTAGCAAGACAATAGTCGATGGAAGCACCTGAAGGCTAGCATATGGATGAATAAGTCATGAATGACTTGGAGGGATCTGATAGGCGTGAGGCTGACGAAGGTGGCTAGAAGGCTTAGGTCTAGGCTAAGGGTGGTCTTGTTGGGATCTATACTGAAAAGTCTATCTTTTGTATGAACATCTTTATTTTGAAATAAGAATCACATGATCATTGTTTGTATATTTATGGCTATGCATATTTGTCTGATACATTACATTGTAGATAACATGGTGTGTAGTGTCACACAGGAGATCATGTTATCGGTTCATTGGAAAGTATAAGTAAAGGCTCACAACTAGGATGGTTATGGACAAACCATTGAAATGGTTGTAGTGTGATTTGGTATAGGTTTGTCTTGGCCATAGAATTACACTAGTACACTTTGTGTGTATTGAGCAGGACCGACTTAGAGGTGATTCGATTTATTGCTGACTACATAATCGAATCGGACCTCAGATATTATGTTGTACATGCTCTTAATTTTGATATAATAACGAGCACATATACTTAGTATTCATTTCTTTGATTTACCAATGGGCGAGATTTATAGAGTAAATCGATAGGCTCGGTATGTTGGGAAATGGTATTATTTATATGGTGTGTCATTGATTATAGGAGAAAACCGTGTCCTATATATTAGGATGATGATGTCTCTTGAGGAGCTCATAAGGTTCATCATGTAAACCCTGCAGGTGGACTTGGTCCGACATGATGATAAGGTTGAGTGGTACTACTCATAGAGTTAGATGTTGATTAATTATTTGTCAGTAAATTAATTAATTGACGGATATTCGAGATCTTAAACATGGGGATATAAATGTACAAATAATATATGAAGCTCATATTAACTTGTGGGGGTTGGTTAGGTAGATCAATGATAGTCCTCTAGTAGAATGGATTATCATTATTGGATCGGACTTTATGTGGGCTTGATCCATTGGGTGGCCAAGATCCAACTCCTCATCATGGTCCCTATTGTAGCCTATTAAAACCTCATGGAGCCTAGATCCGGTGGTGGAAAATAAAACTCTAGATCCGACGGTGGAGATTAAATCTCTAGATTCGACGGTTGAGATTAAATCTCTAGATTCGACGGTTGAGATTAAATCCCTAGAATCGACGGTGGAGATTAAAGAAGGCTTAGGCCTAACTCTATTAAAAGAGGCTAGGGGTGTGCGGCAATTGCAATTGAAGAGGGGATTAGGGTTTGGGCGGCTAGGGCATGGAGTCTTGGGCAGCCACAATTTTGGAAAGTTTTTCCTTTCTCTTCTTCTTCTTGGACGACTCCCAACTTGCTTCTCCTCTCCTTGGCAGGCGTCCAACTTCTTCCTCCCTTCTCCTTGTCCGGTGGAAACAAAGGCTAGGGTCTCTTAACTTGGAGTTTTTGGCCGGCGTCCACAATCCGTATTCTCCTTTTGGTCGGCGACAAGCATCAAGCTTGGAGCTTGGTGGTCGGTTAAAGTAAGGAGAAGTGTTTTATTTTATTCTTCCTTTTGTTCAGAGTGAACAAAGAAAGGAAGATTCATGATCTAGGAGGCTTCAACTTTTGGAAGATCGTCGCCCACAGGACATCAAAAAGGAGGAAGGACATACAATAGAAAATCGAAAGGTATAATGCTTGTTTATATTCTTTTGTAATATGTCTATAATATCTTTTTAATTATATGCATGTTGTATGTTTTGTTTTGTGGCTAATTTACTTTGACCCCGAATACAAACATAAAAATCCGCGATCCGTACATCGTCTATTTAGCGGCTATTCGAATAGTAGAAGTTGGTCGCTTGAACAACAAGTTTGTTCAAGTGACTACTCTAATCGAATAGCACGACAATGAAACGGTAGCTTGGTTAATCCCTCCTTATCAAGGATAAATTTTTTTTATCTGGAGACGTAGAAGGGATCGCCATGAACAAGCGACCAAGTTGAAGTGGGAAGCGAAGTTCCCCACCCTTCAATTGGTATCAGAGCTACGGTTTCTAGTTTTGTGTGTTTAGGATTCGATTACTTTTATGCACTTTTCATATATTATATGTGTCGGATAATAGTAGGATGTGCGTAGGTTAACTTTTTGGTTGCAGGCATAGAATCCAACTATTATGGCCATATGTGTGTATGTGAATGTATATGTGTAATTGTATATTTTTTGAATCCTCGTGGTTGACGAGGCTAGTATTTAATTTTGTATTTAAATATGACATTGTTTTGCCACTCCTTTTATTTTAATTTACTTTCGATCTAGATTTCATGTACACTCCTTCGTGGATTATAGGATCGATGGATGTAAATTAAAATAGTTAGTCACGGCTCGGATCTCCGAATGGCTCGTACATGGCGTAGGGAGGAGCAGATGAGATGACGATACGACGGGAGGCATATTTGAGACAAAATCCATAATAGTTGGAAAATATTTTTTTTTCATATTTATTGCTTATTGTTTGATATGCATGTCGTAGGCTAGAAAACTTTTCAATTTTAAATTACTAAGTGGGAGAGTGATATTTTTATAAATTCTCACGACCTTCATTACAATTTGACATGTGATGCAAATAAACTTGCGCGTTGGCTCTGAGTGCCTTCCTCCCCATTGGATGAGTTTGTTTGCGGATCACAAGGTCGAATATGGTTATAGGAAATTATTAAAGAGCGTGTGTACTTCCCCATCGGAAGGCATATAACCCGAGATAATCGCCTTGGTACCGAATAATGGTGAACACTTAGATGCAAATAAGAGTATACTCCCCATCGGAGTCACTGCTTTTATTTGTAGGGCCAAAGAGAAACAAACTATTAATTTTATTTGTCAAAAAGTTAGGTTGACAAGATAGTAAAATTAATGGGTAAAACCTTTTCTTACAAATGTAGAGTTCGTATATCTCCACACTATCATGGAATACGATATTCTCGTTGTTTTGAGGTGTTGGTTGTTTTTAAAATTTTATTGTTTGAGGAATCAATAATTTTTTGAAATCTAATGTTTTGATCTATGTGATTATTAGGTTTTTTCAAAATGACTTTCAACCCGCTTGCTGTGATACTAAAAGAAAATAAACTTACTGGACCTAATTATGTTGATTGGAAGAAGAATCTTGACATTGTCTTGACTGTTGAGGAATACAAATATGTGTTAGTGCAGGGGCACCATATAATCGAACCTGTGTTTTTGATTATTACAAAGACATAATGTTAAGATTACATCGTTATCTCATGAGCTAAATCGAGTGTGCAGAAAAGTACTAAAGTTGGAGCTGAAGGCTAGCGACACCCGGAGGAAGCCGCGGTGGTCGGGCGACACTCAACTGACTTCGGAGGGAGCCAAAGGAATCGAGTGGAAGGCCGGAAGCGAGAGCTACAAGGTAAGTATCGAGGAAAGCTCGTGTGAGTGAGAGATTGTAAGGTCGTGTCCTCTTTACGAGGATGACCGTAGGCGGTGATCTGACTAAGACTTCCTATGGAAGGTCTAGGTCGAGATCGGACGGTTAGAAACCGTCGAATTTATCATTTTTCGAGCTAACCTCTTACTACAGGGAAGTGGCCAGACTGGCAGTCGGCTGTTGGACATTGGGCAGTCAACTGATGCTCATCAGTCGACTGATGGGAGTCATCAGTCAACTGATGGGAGTCATCAGTTGACTGATGGCGACGAATCAGCCTTTGCGTTAGGTCAAAACGGATAGGGTTTGAAGTGGCCACTTCGCGATAAAAATTATACAACTTCATGATTTGTTCCAAAAAAAGAGGAGACATATTCAGAGGCCAAAATCTATAAAAGGAGGGGAGGATTCCAACTCCAAATCACATCAAGTTTATTCTCAAGTGCCCTACAACGCCAACGCTCCAACGTCGTCATAACGCTAACGCGATGACAAGTTCAAATCTCTTTCGTCGGCAGCTGTAGCAAGTAATTGTTTTTATTGTAATCTTTGTTTTAATCGTAACGAGATGAGGTAGGCTTGTTGCCTCATCCTCGTACTTTCGGTTTTGTGATCGTTGTCTCCTACCTCTAACGAGGAGGAGACGTTATAGTGCTTTGCCCTCTGTACGCGGTCAAGGACCGATAGGGCCTTGGAGTAGCAACCGCTGGGGTGTGAACCAAGTAAAAATAAACGTGTCTCTTTATTTTACGCTGCTCTTACTCATTTAATTATCTACTCGAATGAAACGTCGAAAAGATTTATGATCACTATTCACCCCTCCTCTAGCGACGCTTCTTGATCCAACAATATGTACCCCTCGAAGAGTGCCCTCCTAAGCCTGCAGATGATTCTGGGAAAAGGAGAAGGGGAGTTATAAGAAGTGGATTAAGGCCATTGAGATGGCGCGGTGTTACATTTTGGCATCTATGTCAAATGTACTGCAACATCAGCATCAGGCCATGCCCACTGCTCATGACATGATGCTCAATCTCAAAGAAATTTTGGACACCAGAATCAGGTTGCTAGGCAGGAATCCATGAGGAACTTTATGACGACCACCATGATCGAGGGAACACCCGTGAGGGATCATGTTCTCAAGATGATGGCTCATTTGAATGAGCTGGAAGTCCTCGGAGCTGAGATCGATGGGGAAACCCAGGTCGATATCCTTCTCCAGTCTCTACCTAGGAGTTTTGAGCAGTTTTGCCTCAACTACAACATGAATAAAAGGTTCTATTCGTTGGCGGAGCTTCTGAGAGAACTCCAGGTGGTAGAGGGGCTATTTCGTCAGAGTGATAAAGCGCATGTCATGGTTGCCCAAAAGGTTTCTACTTCTAAGCTGAAAGGAAAGAAGAAGAAGAAATAAGCTGGGGCAAAGGTGGCGGGAGGAACTCAGGGAGGAGTGAAGAAGTCGAAAGGCAAGTACTTCACTTGCAAGCAGACTGGACACTGGAAGAAGGACTGCTCCAACCGGAAGTAGAACAAAGATATATCTTTTGGTCTAGTCATTGAAACATGTTTAGCGATGTTATCTACCGGCATGTGGTGTATAGATATGGGAGCCATTGATCATGTCTGCAATACTTTGTAGGGGTTCCAGGAAACCAGATGATTGGCTGAGGGGGAGATTACCGTATACTTGGGTGATGCCACGAAGGTGGCGACTATTGCAGTGGGAGATGTTTATTTGTCTTTTGAGAGGAATAATGTTTTGGTTCTTAAAAATTGCCTTTATGTACCTTTATTTAGAAAGAATTTGATTTCGGTTTCTAAATTGTTTATGGATGGATATTATATTTCTTTTAATGATAGAGTTTTTATAAAAAGGAATAGGGAGATTATCTGTTCTGGTATATTGATAGGAAATTTGTATACACTCGAACCAAAAGCTCCCACGATGCAAATAGAAGTGAATAACTTATCTTCTAATTCCAATAAAAGAAAATAACCTTCGAAGATGAACCAAACATATCCTTGGCATCTAAGGCTTAGTCATATTAACCTAAGCAGAATTCAAAGGTTGATAGCTAATGGACCGCTGAGTTCATTAGTGGTGGAAGACTTCCCAACCTGCGAGTCTTGCTTGGAAGGTAAAATGAGCAAGAGGCCTTTCAAGGCCAAGGGGTATAGAGCAAAAGATGTGTTGGAATTGGTTCATTCTGATTTGTGTGGTCCTATGTCTATCCAGGCAAGAGGTGGCTTTTAATATTTAGTCTCTTTCATAGATGATTATTCAAGATATGAATACATTTACTTGATGCTCCGTAAGTCTGAATGCTTTGACAAGTTCAAAGAATTCAAGGTTGATGTGGAGAAACGTCAAGGTAAAAGTATCAAGACACTACGATCTGATCGTGATGGTGAGTGCCTCTTATAAGAGTTTAGGAATTACTTATCAAAGGCTGAGACTTAATCCCAATTGTCTGCACCTGGTACACCCAAGCAGAATGGTGTGGCAAAGAAAAGGAATAGTACTCTTATGGAGATGGTTAGATTGATGATGAGTTATTATGAGTTGCCAGATTCGTTCTGGGGATTTGCTCTAGATACGGCAGTGTATATTCTAAACTTGGTACCATCTAAATCAAGTGCCTTCTACTCCCACAGAATTATGGACTGGGCGAAAGCCCAGTCTGAGACATATTCGAATTTGTGGGAGTCCAGCACATGTGCTGAAGGCAGATGCTAATAAGTTAGAACCTCGTACAGAAGTGCGCATGTTCGTTGGCTATCCTAGAGGAACGAAAGGTGGTTTGTTTTATAGTCCTAGAGATCATAGGATGATCGTTAGCACGAACGCAAAATTTCTAGAGGAAGACTATGTGATGAACCACAAGCCCATGAGTACGATTGTTCTGGAGGAATTGAAAGGGGAAGTCACTACATAAGTACCACCGATACAAGAGGGTATACCACAAGTCACTGCACCACGTGTCACAGAGGATACATAGGTGATACCTCGTCGTAGTGGGAGGGTTGTTAGACAACCTAATAGATTCATGTTCTTGGGAGAATCTTTTGATTTGATCCCTGGCGAACATGAACTTGATCCCTGGACATATGACGAGGCGATTGAAGATAAAGATGTGGTATTTTGGCAAAGTGTAATGAATGCTGAGATTGAATCTATGGATTCAAATCAGGTCTGGGAGCTAGTAGAACCACCCAATGGTATAAAAGCCATTGGATGAAAGTGGATCTACAAAAGAAAGAGAGGAATAGACGGGAAGTTTGAGACCTTCAAAGCGAGGTTTATTGCGAAGGGGTATACTCAGAAAGAGGGTATCGATTATGAGGAGTCCTTTTCGCTGGTAGTCATGCTTAAGTCTATCCGAATTCTCTTATGTATTGCTACTCATATGCATTATGAGGTATGATAGATGGATCTCAAGACAGCTTTCCTTAATGGAAGTCTTGAGGAAAACATCTATATGAAGCAACAAGAGGGATTCATTGAAAAGGGCAAAGAGCATCTTGTGTGGAAGCTTAATCGATCCATTTATGGATTGAAGTAAGCTTTGAGATCTTGGAACATCCGTTTTGATGAGGTAATCCAGTCTTATGGATTTATTCAAAGTCCGGATGAGTCTTGTGTATACAATAGATGTGACGAAAACATAGTGGTATTTCTTGTACTATACGTAGATGACATTTTGTTAATTGGCAACAATGTCAAGGTGTTATCGAATGTAAGGGTATCATTGTCCAAACTGTTTGATATGAAGGACTTGGGAGAAGTGGGATACATCCTTGGGATCAAGGTTATAAGGGATCGCAGGAAAAGGATGTTGTGCTTATCTCTAGCTTCATACATAGACACCATTATGGATAGTTTTAGCATGAAAAACTCCAAGAAAGGTTTTCTACCTTTCAGGCATGGAGTTCCTTTATCTAAGGAGATGTGTCCTAAAACATCTAAGGAGATAGAGGAGATGAAGGCAGTTCCTTATGCTTCTGCAGTAGGAAGCCTCATGTATGCGATGTTATGTACGAGATTGAATATCTTCATTGCCATGGGCATGGTTAGCAGATATTAGAGTAATCTAGGACAAGGAAATTGGACTACTGTAAAGCATATATTGAAGTACCTGAGAAGGACTAGGGATTATATGCTAGTTTACCAGGTAGACCAATTACTCCCTGTGGGTTACAAAGATTCTGACTTCCAATCAGATAGGGATAACAATAAGTCTACCTCAGGTTTTATTTTTTACTTTGGAAGGTGGACCCATTATATGGAGGAGTGTCAAGAAGAAATGCGTGGCAGACTCTACCATGGAAGCTGAGTATGTGGCAGCCTCTGAGGCGGCCAAAGAAGCTTTGTGGCTCAGGAACTTCTTGATGGAATTGGATGTGATTCCTGGTTTGCCCAGAATTATCACAATTTATTATGATAATAGTGGTGCAGTTGCAAACTCGAAGGAACCATGAGCCCATAAGGTAAGTAAACACATAGAGCACAAGTACCACCTGATACGAGAAATCGTAAATTGTGTAGAAGTTGTTGTCGCCTAGATTGCATCAGAGGATGACCTGGTAGATCCTTTCACTAAGGTCCTTCTAGCGAGAGCTTTGATAGGCATGAGGAGGGAATGGGAATAAGATGTATGGCAGTTTGAGGATAGCATAGTCTTTTAGTATAAGTGGGAGATTGTTGGGATGTATACTGAAAAGTCTATCTTTTATATGAACATCTTTATTTTGAAATAAGAATCACATGATCATTGTTTACATATTTATGGCTATGCATATTTGTCTGATACATTACATTGTAGATAACATGGTGTGTAGTTTCACAAAGGAGATGATGTTATCGATTCATTATAAAGTATAAGTAATGGCTCACAACCGAGATGGTTATGGACAAACCATTGGAATGGTTGTAGTGTGATTTTGTATTAGTTTGTCTTGGCCATAGAATTACACTAGTACACTTTGTGTGTATTGAGCAGGACCGACTTAGAGGTGATTCGATTTATTGCTGACTACATAATAGAATTGGATCTCAGATATTATGTTGTATATGCTCTTAGTCCCAATATAATAACTGGCACATATACTTAGTATTGATTTCTTTGATTTACCAATGGGCGAGATTTATAGAGTAAATCGATAGGCTCAGTAAGTTAGGAAATGGTATTATTTATATGGTGTGTCGTTGATTATAGGAGGAAACTGTGTCCTATATATTAGGATGGTGATGTCCCGTTGAGGAGCTCATAAGGTTCATCATGTAAACCCTGAAGGTGGAATTGGTCCGACATGATGATAAGGTTGAGTGGTACTACTCATGGAGTTAGATGTTGATTAATTAATTGTCAGTAAATTAATTAATTGACGGACATTCGAGATCTTAAACATGGGGAGATAAATGTACAAATAATATATGGAGCCCATATTAACTTATGGGGGTTGGTGAGGTAGATCAATCATAATCCTCTAGTGGAATGGATTATCATTAATGGATCGGACTTTATGTGTGCTTGATCCATTGGGTGGCCAAGATCCAACTCCACCTCATGGTCCATATTGTAGCCTATTAAAATATCATGGAGCCTAGATCCGGTGGTAGAAAATAAAACTCTATATCCGATGGTGGAGATTAAATCTCTAGATCCGACCGTTGAGATTAAATCTCTAGATTCGACGGTTGAGATTAAATCCCTATAACTGATGGTGGAGATTAAAGAAGGCTTAGGCCTAACTCTATAAAAGGAGGCTAGGGGTGGGCGGCAAGAGCAATTGAAGAGGGTATTAGGGTTTGGGCAGCTAGGGCTTAGAGGCTTGGGTGGCCACAATTTTGAAAGTTTTTCCTTTCTCTTCTTCTTCTTGGCCGGTACCCAACTTGCTTCTCCTCTCCTTGGCTGGCGTCCAACTTCTTCCTCCCTTCTCCTTGGCCGGTGGAAACAAAGGCTATGGTCTCTTCACTTAGAGTTTTTGGTCGGCGTCATAAATCCCTATTCTCCTTTTGGCCGGCGGCAAGCATCAAGCTTGGAGCTTGGTGGTCGGTTAAAGGAAGGAGAAGAGTTTTGTTTTATTCTTCCTTTTGTTTGGAGTGAACAAAGAAAGGAAGATTTGTGATCTAGGAGGCTTTAACTTTTGGAAGATCGTCGCCCACACGACGTCCAAAAGGAGGAAGAACATACAATAGAAGATCGAGAGGTATAATGCTTGTTTATATTCTTTTGTAATATGTATATAATTGTTTTTCAATTATATGCATGTTGTATGTTTTGTTTTATGGATAATTTACTTGGACCCGAATACAAACGCAAAAACTGACGATCCGTACATCATATATTCCGTGGCTATTCGAATAATAGAAGTCAGTTGCTTGAACAACAAGTTTGTTCAAGTGACTACTATAATCGAATAGCACAATGATGAAATGGTAGCTTGGGTAATCCCTCCTTGTCAAGGATAATTTTTTTTTTATCCGGGGACGTAGAAGGTATCGCCATGAACAAGCGACCAAGTTGAAGTGGGAAGCGAAGTTCCCCACCCTTCAGGTCTAGCAAGTATGAGTGCATCATACTTGGGGTTAAACCTCATGGTTGAGGTTATCAATCGACTGGGGCTTTGGACAAGTCGATTGGTCAAGTGTTTTGAAACTTGGCAGTCGAGTTGACTCTGGGCAGTCAACTGGGATTATGACCAGTCGACTGTTGTGAGTCGACTGGTGTTTGACTGCAGCAAATAGCCTTCATAGTCAATTGATGGCTTGAGAAGTCGACTGTGATGGATGGAAATCGAAAGATGGTGCTCAGAAATCTCGATAGTCGACTAATTAGTCAGCTATAAGGCTGGCAGTCGACTGATGGGTAATGGCAGTCGATTGTCATTGTATCCGTTGGCTTGAATGCTGATGTGGATTAAGTCCATTGTGAGACAACGATATTGTTGGTAGTCGACTGGGGCCTTATGGCAGTCGAATGGCAAGCACAAAATCAGCCCGTTGCAGGTTATAAAAGTAACTCGAAGTGGAGGATTTCGCCATGGTTCTTTGAGGCGATTTGGAGGGGATTTGCTGCTGCAATCCAGACCTTCAAGGCTACTCTGAAGCAACCAAAAGTAAGCATTCAAGTTCACATTTTTTAAAGTTCTCTTTACTTATATTTGTCTAGTTTACTTGTATTTGATTGTATTTCTTTCTTATTGTTGTAAGAATCCAATACGAGGTTTCTCCACCTCTGACTTGTTATCGAGAAGGAGTATTATTGGTTTGGTGGTGGTGTTTGCATTGTCAGGGCTCATTCGAGCCCAACCAATGAAGTAGGAAACCTAAGGTTCCGAACCACATTACATCAGAGTGTTCTTGTGTATTGCGTGCTTGTTTTTTTGTTATTTTTTTATTATTTTTATTTCCGCTGTGCTAATGAAAATTATAGACAAGCACGATCGAATTTCATCGTCAATCGGAAGCACCATTCACCCCCTCTAACACTCACCAAAGTTCCTACATTTGGTATCAGAGATAGGAACTCTTTTACAGATTAACAACTAGGAGCAAAATGTTAGAGGAGATGGAGCTAACCAATGACTGATTGGGATGGGATGTCAACACTCCGATTCCATACGCGTTCTATGGACGAGAAGGCTTCAATCAATGGAAGGGAAGGATGGAAGACTTCATGATGATGATGGACATTGAAGATTGGTCTGCCTTGATGGAAGGATTTGAATATCCAGATGGGCCAAAGGGAGGATTCCTCAAGATGAAAAGATTGACTGAGGAACAACACCAAAAGTTCGAGAAAAATAGGAA
This sequence comes from Wurfbainia villosa, assembly GCA_025175895.1. Classification (NCBI taxonomy): domain Eukaryota; kingdom Viridiplantae; phylum Streptophyta; class Magnoliopsida; order Zingiberales; family Zingiberaceae; genus Wurfbainia; species Wurfbainia villosa. The sequence continues at coordinate 50,749,300 of CM045998.1, read as the reverse complement.
GGTAATAAAATTGTTAAATGATTTAATTCCTAACGATGTTTTATCCAAGTTAGGTGAATATAAGGATGCAAAGGAATTTTGGGGAGAATTGGCCGAGTTCCATGAAGAATCATCCATGGCTCAAGTAGAAAGAGAGCCCAAAGAAGAAGCAAGCTTGTCCTCACAAGAAAGTGAGGATTCGGAGGTTGAAAGGTGTTCAACATTCGAAGAGGAAGAAGAGGTGGAAGAAATAGAAGAAGCCTCCAACTCTAGGATTGAGGGGGAGGAGAAAATTTTCTCACTGGAGCTGGAGCAAAATCAAGAAGTAGCTTCAACCTCCGGAAGAAGTGATGAACAAGCTCAAGAGGCTTCCACCACCGATCTAGGTAACTCGAGCACATTAATAAATAATAAAAAAACATATTATGTGTTTTGAGTGTAGGGAATATGGGCATTATAAGAGCAAGTGCCCTAAGAAGGTCAAGAAGGCTCAAATGACACCAAAGGTCAAGGATGCCGGTACCCCAATTAGGAAGAACAAGGAGCACATGGTGTGCTTCAAGTGCCAACAACCGAAGCATTATAGGAGTCAATGCCCTAAGGGGAGGAAGAAGGGCAAAGAAGGAGCATCACAAGTAGGGGAAGCTTTCAAAGCAAACCCTAAGGTAAAATTCTATAATACACCTTCAAATTTTTATGTTAAAAAGCATGCCTTTAATACTCTTGCAATTGTGAACAATCATAAGGAGTATGCTAGAAATAATAGACTTTATTGCATAGGTCCCAAATCATATAATTTTAGAACTAAGGAGAAATTTGGGACTAATAACCCTAAGAAAATCCTACTTAGGGATACTAATAAGAAGGTAGAAGACCATCTAGTCTTTAATTCCAAAAATCATAGACATATGCCTAGAAAGAGCAAATCTACTCAAGGAAATAATGGGCCCACCAAATTAGAAAAATTAGAATTTGAAAATCAAGTTTTGAGGTCAAAACGTGAGAAGATAGAGCAAAATGCAAAATCAAATGCAAGGGTTAAATTGTCAAAATATTGGATCAAGGAGTCAAAACCTAAGGTCTAGGAGGCAAGGTTCATTCAAGGGCAAGATAGGTTTGGGTCACAAACTTAAGCCCAAGGAGACCTACCATAGTGTTCCATTCGATTATGGAACACAACCTAGGTCTAGGAAGGTCATGGTTACTAGGGAGGTCATCCCTAAGGCTAACCAAAGAGTGTACCTAGTGGCTCTGGTTTCCATGAAACCTAGGGAGGTCACTAAGAAGGATACAAGGGGATTCACCCCTAGAGTTAACCTAAGCAAGACCACAATGACTAGGGCTTCTAAGCCTAGGAGGGTCATTACAAGGGTATCTAGGGAAGTCATCCCTAAGGAATACCTAATTATCCCAAGAAGCTCAAATAGGTTTTGGGTTCCTAGGAGCGTGATCGACTCACGCTAGATAGGTTAGGTTGTGTCAACCTTGAATGGATGAGTAGTTAACCTAACCATAGCAAGTTGACACTTTAGGCCATTTTCAAGGTTATGGGTACCTTGGAAATAAGTTTGAATTTCAATCCTAAAAGATTTTAGGATGTACCAATATCATTTAAGAAGTTTAATAAGTTGATAAAATTGGCACAATTTAGGTCTTAGAGTCATAGTGTGCCATTTTGGATATTGTCACACTTGGGAGATAAGTGTTGTTATAGCAAAAATGAACTTAATCCTAACAAATGGAAACTAATATTAAAATTTAGGTATTATTATACCTTTATATTTTATTTGTCATGCCTTGATTTCCATATAACATGTCATGACATCATTCTTATTCTTTATCATAAAAATGTCATGATTATGCTTAGGTTAGTTTTTATGTGATGTGTGTTTAAATTTAATCATGTGCCATGACTTCATGATTATTGACACATGTTTCATTTATGTTATCATTTATGCCATAATCATATTTCATGCATTTAGGATTAATCAAATTTGATTTAAGGACAATTGGCATGACTTGAAGTCCCATGTATAAGGGAATCAAGTAGTGTTGCCTTAGAAAATGTATGAGGACTTAGATTAGGATGAACAAAACCCACATCTCTCATCACATTGACATGTGTGTATATTGATACACCCTAGACACATGTGAGATGCTAAAAAATGAGTTAAGTTCAAGGTGCATAGTTTTTGCATCTAGATGAACTCTAACTCATATTATACCATGGGTGGATCATGGGGAAAGCTTATGTGCAAGTCATGTACATTGAGCCCATTGATCATGATCCAATATAGGTTTTCAAAAATATTTTAAAATTATTTTAGAAAACCTTAGTGAAGTCTATCTTTTGATAGCAATCACCAATGAAGGCGATGAAACAAAGTATGGTCAAACATTGAAACTTTTCAATGGTTTTGAACTTTGTGTCAATCTCATTATTTTATGGGTATTTTATTTTTCAAATATTTTTCAACCATAATGATTGACTTAAGTATTATATGTTAGTTATATATGAGAGATGTCCTAAGGCAATCGCCTTATGGTTGTACCATTTATTCGATAAATGAAGATTCACTATTTGAGTATACATGGTTTCATGTATTTGATTGGATCTTAAACTCATTTGCTGAATATCCGTAATACGATTCATAGAATGAGAGAATTTGTGATTGGATCACAACTAGTGAGTATCTCTACACGTGTAATTGTGATATATTGAAATTATTCCTACTCAATAAATTGATGTATTCAGACACCATCAATTCTGTTGAGACAAGCATGAGTTATACTATTTGGTTTATTCAAGCAGTTGTTCCTCACTGACAGGAGATATTGGGATGTCTGGAGTTTATTGTGAATGTTAATTATGGTAATTAGTTCATTGGAGTGACCAGCTGTAAGACTTCAGAAGGTTCTCTGCAAATATGGATATGTCAATGAAGTTCTTGCAGTAGCTTAAGTGCGATGATTCTTCGACTTGTGGTATTCAAGTCATCTTGGTCATGAAGACTTATGATTTGACATCTTAAGCAAGCATCTCTGAGGAGATGTGGACCCGAGATGATTGGGTATAATTTGAAGTAGCCGAAGATGTTTGAATAGCCTATAGAGGATTCATTGCTCCTTGCGAGGAGATGTATACCCTATGACCTCTCGTCGGATTGTCACTAAAATCTTTGGCCAAAGCATTACATGTTTAGAGTATGGTACTCTTGGATACATGTGCAGTAACTAGAATCAGGAGGATAAGGAAGTAATACTTGGGCTAGGTGTGACGTTAGTCAGCCTAGTGGGGATTAACACAATAGACCATGTCCTAAACCAAGTGGGTATAAGATGAGTAAAAGAAATGGGGCACGATTCATTGTAGCTACTGAAGGGTTTCAAAAAAGGTTCTAGGATCAATCGTTGATTCTCCGGTTAATTGGGGATCTTGATGTACTACTAGGTGCCACTAATGACCATTCTATAATTAATTGTTAATTATAGACAACCAACATAAATCGGTAACCTATTTGGTCACACGCACAATGAGCATAATCCGAAGGATTTAAAAAGAGCTTGGGAATAGGATTCTCAGATCGAGAGAGACATGGTTTGGTTGGACCAAATGGAGAACGAGCATGAAATTGTTTCAGTTGCAACGGAAGAGTGGATGGGCTGAGTCTTTTGAAGGTATGATGGATGAACCAAATCGGTTTTGTTCTAATGCAATGGTGGAAAATAAACCAAAGTGGTTGGGTTTGTTTTAAACAAATGAACCAAAATTTGTTTGGTTCGTTTTAACTTAAAATAGACCAACACGATTTGGTTTATTTTAACTTAAGTTATTGGAGTGGGTTAACGGATTTAAGTTATGAACCAATTACCATTAGGAGAATATGTTCTCTATAAAAACATGACTTAAGGGTTTTTGTGATATAGAGAACAATTGAATCGGTTCAAGGTTTTGGAAAACCCTAGCCTCCTCTCCTCTTCCTCCTTTTGAGTTGCCGCCCAACCTTGCTGCCACCGCCCTCCTTGGGCGGACCACCCTAGCTATCGTTATCCTCCACCTATTGCCGACCATCCTCCCTTGGCTCCGGTGACCAAGGACCAACCGACCATCTCCTTTGGCCGACACCAACTCCTTCACCACAAGCTATCCAATTTTGGACAGCTTGTTGTCCCTTTCATGGAGATGTCGTTTAGCCATTGTTTCATGCTCCGGCAGTGACCTACTTGTCGGGTATTGGATCTCCGACAATCCTCTTGGTGTTGGACCAAAGGATTCATCAATTGGTTGACGATAACCGCTTCCAAGAAGAGAGTTCGTGGAACTCGAATTTGGATCCAAATTTGATTCAGATTGTGATCATCTCTCGATCACAACATCTTCGATTCGAGACTAGTACCTCATGAGAAGATAAGGCTCATGGCTTTGTGAAGCTATCCTGACGAAACTCGGCGTCGATACGGATAGAGGCGATACTTGCAAGTATCGCTCGATTGATATTATTCCCACTTCATGTAATACGTCAGGTATACCTAGAGTAGTTTTCATTTATTGAAAAATTTGAAATGTCGATTATGTCTACACATGTTGTATCCTTGCATGAGTGTGGTGTGTGTATTGTAATAAATAGTTTATTACTTGTTTTTGCTTTCGCTGTGTGCATGTTACAAAACGTGTTCGAACACAACACCCACGTCGGTGCCATGGGAACCCAACAGTGGTATCAGAGCCCGACTGTGTTCTGACATAATCGTAAAATTATTTTGCGATAGTCATGATTGTATTTTTGGAATTTTTCTACTTTTGGAAAGTTTAGAAGTAATTATGAAAATTTTAATTAGCAAAGAAATTAAAATTCGAAATTTTTTAATGTGATTAGGAAATTATAATTTAGGAAATTTGTTTCATAAATTAAATTTAAATTTCCTTAATTAATATTTTTCATAAATAAAATATGTGATTAGATTTATAAATTTGTTTCCTAATTTAATTGAGATTTGATTTGAGAAATCAAATCTCGAACATATTTTATTTCCAAAAATAGTTTTGACAAATAAGGGAACTATTTGTACATGTTATAATTGTATGTCATGTAATTGCATTAGATGCATATCATTATGCCATGCATGTCGTGACTTGTAGATGTATGTCATGTGTTTCATGCCATGTTGATAATAGTTATTTGCATGAAAAAGAGGATGAGACTTTAAAACCCATACACAATATTAAAGCCTACACCTTCCATTAATATGGTTAGAACCGGAGTTCGATTTCTTGTCTGGATTGTTGGACTCTCTCCAAGCCCGGCTCAAACCTGAACATGTTCAAACCATTGAAATAGTTTATTACTAATATGGCAAGAGTCAGAGGTCAATCGTTAGTTTGGGTTGTTGACTTTCTCCAAGCCTAGCTAATTGGTTGAATGCCCTCTAACTATATTAAAACTATTTCTCAATTAATGGGTCGGCTTTAACTTGAAGCAACAGTTTGTTGAACTCTGTCCAAGGTCGATGTGAAGGGAGGTGAAGTTGGGTGCTATGCATATGATGCATACTTATTAATGAGTTAACAACCCGATGTATGTGAGAAAATTCAATTAGTTGATAGCAAATTGTGATAGTTGCATATATGTGATATGCAATTGGTATACTTGATACCTACCATCGTAGCTAAGAATGACTTGTTGGACTCTCTCCAAGGTTGTTCTTATCTATGTTGGATATTAACCCATTCGGAGATGGACCTACGATCTCCCGAATTCATTTTAGGGGGTTTTGGATTCAAAAAAATGAATGGGGTTCATAAATGTATGTCGATGCATTTTAAATCATTTTCTGATATATGCTCAATTTGTATTTCTAGGTTAATCACTTGATCATGACATCTTTGAATTTGCGATTTATTTTGGATTCATATAAATTGACTAGGCCAAACTTCTTGGACTGGCTTAGAAACTTGAGAATTGTTCTCAAGGAGAAAAAGCTTGCGTATGTCCTCGAAGAGCTTCTTCCCAACTGTATTAAAGATGATGCAACTCTGGACCAATTGTTGGCCTATCAGAAATATATGAATGATTCTGAACTGGCGAATTGCATCATGCTAGCGGTGATGGTACCCAAGCTTTAGAAGCAACATAAGCTTATGGATGCTAATACCATAATCTTTCATTTCCATGAGTTTTTTGAAGAGTAAGCGAGATCCGAAAGGTTCGAAGTCTCCAAGCTCCTCTTCACCTCTAAGATGCAAGAAGGTTTATCTGTGGTGCAATTTGTGCTAAAGATGAATGGGTACATTGAGCGAATAGTGACACTCGGGTTTGTGATGGATCATGAATTAAGTATTGACTTAGTTCTACATTGTTTGCCGAAGAGTTACTCATAGTTTGTGATGAACTATCGGATGAACAAACTCGAAACCACTATTTCTGAGATCCTCAACATGCTGACGACAGTGGAGCCTTCTGTAAGAATGAAGAGAAGACAATGTTGTTAGTTGATTCCTTGAAGAAAGGTTCTAAGAGGAAATCAAAGGAAAAGCAGAAGGGGAAGAAGAAGAAAAAGGCTAAGAAGATGGAACCAGCTTAAAATGGAACTTGCCATCACTGTGGCAAGGAGGGCCATTGTTGGAGGATCGGTGGCCGGCTAGAGGGGGTTGAATAGCCAAAATCGCATACGATGGAGATCGCTTGCATCTTAATCGTCTACAAAGTTAGCGTAGAGGAATAATAAAACTAAAGACAATTAAGTGCAAAACACAAAGTAAAGAGCAATTCGCAAAATCAAGGATGTAACGTGGTTCACGACCCTTGCCGCTAATCCAAGGACGATTCGTTCGGCGAATCACTCCAACCCAAATCCACTAGTCTCTCCTTCAAGGTGGAGGTAAAACTTTCTTACAATCTCTCCCTCATACAATAAGATTGAAATAAAAGAAAGTAAGAGAAGGAAAAATCGTTTGGGCACTTTGGGAGAAGTTTAGGAGTTAAGCATTAACCTCTCAAAGTGACCCAAGGCCTCTTCTTAGAGGGAAGAGGTCATTCTTCCCGTTAGGCACTGAGCAGTCGACTGATGCAGTCATTAGTCGACTGCTGCTATAGCTGTTGCTTTGCAACGACCTTATCCATGTTGCCTTCAGACCAACGACTCCCACATCAGTTGATTGATCATCCCCATCAGTGGACTGATGGAGCCATCAGTCGAGTGACTGAAGCGATCAGTCGACTCCAAAAAATTTTGTGCTCGACTTCACCTCGATCAGTCAACTGCAATCCCTTGGCAGTCGACTGATGGTGGACGAGTTGACTGCCAAATCCTACCAGTCGACTGTTGGGCAGAAAAAGTTTTAATGGAATATCGATCGAGCACCAATCGAGTGCCATCGACCAAGAGCAGTTGACTGATATCTATATCAGTCGATTGGTGTCGAGTAAAACCTCAAACAATAATGTTTGAGCATCTGACAGTCGAGTAAAACCTCAACCCACTTGATTGAGCGTCTGACTCTTGACTTAGCCATTCGGCCAAGTTCACCTATGAGCTATGTTACACTTCGCTCATTCTCTCATCTCCCTTGAAGTTCCTCACCGAAGTTCTCTTCGTCCGACCACGTCCCTCAGATGCACCAAGCGCACGGCTTCGCAATGTCATCCTTCACGTCTCGTCCTGAAGTCTACTTCCTTGCCTTCACTCCAATGCTCCTCGTCCGACGATTCCTGGGATGCACCAAGCACACAACTTGGCAATGTCGCCCTTCACCGACTCAAAGACCTGAGCCATGAGATGGTGAACTCACCCATGCTAACATCAAGCCAATCCCATGTGTGAATTACTAAGTCTTTCATGACTTCAAACCACATATTAAATTAACATAACAATCTAACTTAAACCCTTTTGTCACACACATCAAAACCACATCATACATGAGTTGATAGCCCTAACAATCTCCCCCTTTTTGATGTGTGGCAATCCATTTAAGTTAGGTAAAATAATATAAAACACATAAGGAAGATAAGCATGTAAATCAAACATGGAAATCAAACCTCCCCCTTAATACATGCAAACTCCCCCTTAACACATGCTAATTTCCCTCCTAACATGATTAACTTAAACCCACCATTTCTCCCATTTGACACCATAAAAAATATTAACACATGTTATACAAGCATGACATCAAGTATTGAGGAAGAAAATCACCAAAATCAAACTCAAAACCTGATAAAATAGGTTACTGTGCTCGTGCATAGTACATTAGATGACTGAATCAGAGCGCCAGTCGACTAGCACCAGTAAAAATAGAATTTTTGATTTTTCGAACGAAATTTAGAAATGCACCAGAAATTATAAAAAATTTGAAAAATCATGAAATTTTGAAAACATATTTCATGTAAGTCTCTTTATCAATGAAAAATAAGTTTTCATGAAAATTAATTTAATTTTAAAACATTTGGCAAAAACTCAAAAGTTGTAAAAATCTTCAATTTTGTATCAAGTTTAAAGCTAGTTTTTCTTTAGAAACTTTTCAAAGCATGAACTCATAGATTATCAAACATAAAATGATTTTGAAATATTTGAAATATCCAACCATGATCTTTGGGCAATATGTATATGAATTAACCATATGCCTTCCCCATGATTGGTCTATTATTGTTATCACAATACCTATAATGACTCATCAAAATGTTATAATCATAAGTGAGTTATTTGTATCATCCTAACATCTCACCCATGCTCTGTTTTCAATCAAGTTAGCCTATAGTGAGTGTGACATGTACATAAAGGTATATATACTTAACCCTAAATTTCATGCAATTTCTACCAAGGTTAAGTATTATCTAAAATGATCATGAGTCATATATTATGATCATACATCAAACATTACCATCCAAATCATAAATCGTGATTATTTATCAAGTATAAAATCAAGCATAAATCATGATTTAAACATACAATCCATGGGTTACAGATTATCATCACCCAACACTAAGTTAAAAATTATCACCCACATCATCCTAAGTCAACCATTTATCATGATATAAATTAAGTCCATTTATGGTTGACTCTCATAGGTTCTCCTAACCCTTAAGGATTGACTTGGGAACCCAATACATATTCATTCCAATAGGGTTCACCAAGTATTCCTCTGGGATCCATTTCCTAGCTACCATTGTAGTTTTGGCTTGTCCTCTAGCAATCAAACAATGGTAGGCCGTCTCATTCTTGGATCCCTTATATTCTAGGCCTTTCTTGTTAAAGCTTGCTCTTTGGCTCCCAATGATCATATTTAGGGAGTTGGAGCCAATTGTAAATTTTTCTAAGGTCTTAGTTAAATAATCTACCTTTTCCCTTAAGGCCTTATTTTCTTCTACCAAGCATGCATCACTAGTCATAGAAGAAGAAGCATTATCATTAACATTTAAACATGCATTTTCTAGCTTTTCTTCTAATTTCCTAATTTCATCAAGCATGCTTTTATTTTTCTTCTTAGCCTTAAATAAATCCTTAGTTAGGCTAGTAATCATAGAAACTACATCATTGGAGGGGAGTTTCGTTACCTTGCTTATCCAATCTCCTTCCAATGATGAAGATGAGGATGCTCCCCCTTCACTCGAGCTCTCCTCCTCGCTAGTGCTTGCATTCTCTCTTTCGGAGGAGGTGGACTCCATGTCATCTATCCCCATTAGTGCAAGGGTTGTGAAGGCTTGTTCTTCCTCCGATTAGGATGATGGATCATCCCACGTCACCGCTTTAAGGTTGTGGGGCTTTGACTTCCTCTTTTCTTTGGGCTTCTTCTCTTCTTTCTTTTTGCCCTTCTTCTTGCTATCCTTTTTCTTCTCTTCTTCTTTGCTTTTGTTCAATAAGGGACACTCATCCTTCATATATCCCTCTCCTTGGCAATTATAACAAATGACCTTTCTCCTTGGCCTTCTTCCCCTATCATGAGATTTATTAAACTTAAAATTCTTTAAAGCACGTCTCACCTTCCTTACCATGTAGGATTCTTCATTACTATCTATGGAGGAGAAAGATTCTTCATCGGAGGAAGAGGGTGGAGTCTCCTTCTTCTTCTTCTTTCCTTTTTTTTTGCCACTAACGCTACTCCCCTTGGCTTTATGCTTGGTTCTATAATTATGCCTTCAAGCATAGTCTCATGAAGTTCCATGGTTGAAAAGAATTCTTCTAGAGTACTCACATCTAGATTCGTCGAAATGTAAAAGGAGTCCACCATGGAACTCCATTTTGAAGATGGGGGGAATGCATCTGTAGCCTTCATGATCATGTATTCTATTGGAGAGCTTTTCTCCTACACTTGACAAACCCATGATTATCTCTTTAAAATGATAATGCAAAGAAAGTACCTTCTACCATTTTTCTAATTTGATGTTGCTTAATTGTGATCGGAGAAGGTCCCTTCTTGCTAGCTTTGCCTCGAAAGTTCCTTCATAAAGCTCTATAAGTTTTTCCCATATTTCCTTGGCGCTAGAGCATTCTCCAATTCTATTAATTTCTTATTGAGGGAGCACGTTGTATAGATGGTGTTTGGCCTTTGAATTTGCAAGTTGCTCCTCTCTTTGCTTCTTTGTCCATCTTGACTTCTCCAATTACTCCCCTTCTTCATCCCTAGGCTACTTGAAACCGTTTTCCATAATAAGAAATATATCAAAGTCAGTCACGAAGAATACCTTCATTTGCTTTTTCCACCAAGTGAATTCTCCTTAAAATTTAGACGGATAAATGTTGGAGTCGACCATCTCTTGTCGTGCTTGTGTTGGCGATTAGTCCACGACAAGCTCCTCGCTCTAATACCACTTGTTGGAAGATCGGTGGCCGGCTAGAGGGGGTGAATAGCCCAAATCGCGTACGATGGAGATCGCTTGCGTCTTAATCATCTACAAACAAATTTAGCGTAGCGGAATAATAAACTAAAGACAATTAAGTGCAAAACACAAAGTAAATAGAAATTCACAAACTCAAGGATGTAACGTGGTTCATGGCCCTTGCCGCTAATCCATGGACGATTTGTTCGGCGAATCACTCCAACACAAATCCACTAGTCTCTCCTTCAAGGTGGAGGTAAACCTTTCTTACAATCTCTCCCTCTTACAATAAGATTGAAATAGAAGCAAGTAAGAGGAGTAAAAATCATTTGGGTACTTCGGGAAAAGCTTAGGAGTTAAGCATTAACCTCCCAAAGTGACCCAAGGCCTCTTCTAATAGGGAAGAGCCAATCAATTCTGAATCACCGATCGATCGATCGATCACGCTGTCGTTGTTGCCTCACAACGACCTTATCCACATTGGCTTCTAGTCAATGGCTCCCACATTAGTCGACTAATCATCCCCATCAGTCGACTGATGGAGCCATCAGTCGAGTGACTGAAGCGACTAGTCAACTCCAAAAGCTTCTGTGCCTGTCTTCATCTCCTTCAGTCGACTGCCAAACCCTAGCAGTCGACTGTTGGGCCAGAAAAGCTTTGTTCAAACACCGGTCGAGCACTAGTCGAGTCCCATCGATCAAGAGCAGTCAACTGATGTCTATATTAGTCGACTGGTGTCGGGTAAAACCTCAGAAACAATGTTTGAGCATCCAACGATCGGGTAAAACCTCAACCAACTTGGTTGAGCGTCCGACTATTGACTTAGCCAGTCGGGCAAGTTCAACTATGAGCTATGTTACACTTCGCTCATTCTCTCATCTCACTTGAAGTTCCTCGCCGAAGATCTCTTCGTCCGACCATGTCCCTCGGATGCACCAAGGGCACAGCTTCGCAATGCCATCCTTCGCGTCTCGCCCTAAAGTCTACTTCCTTGGCTTCACTCCAATGCTCCTCGTTCGGCAGTCCCTTGGATGCACCAAGCGCACGACTTTGTAATGTCGTCCTTCACCAACTCAAAGACCCGAGCCATGAGATGGTGAACTCACCCATCCTAACATCAAGCCAATCCCATGTATGAATTACTATGTCTTGCACAACTTCAACACAGATATTAAATCAACATAACAACCTAACTTAAACCCTTTGCCACACACCTCAAAACCACATCATACATCGGTTGATTGCCCTAACAACCATTAGCGAAGAAACTACAAAATTTATCTTGAGTCCATGAAGAAGAAGAAGACATCCGATGCCCTATCCTCTTCAGGTATCTTCATTATTGATTGTCATTCTATTTCCTTGTACACTTGGGTATTGGATACTGAGTGTGGCTCACACATATGTAATGACATATAGGGGCTAAGGAATAGAAGAAGACTCATCAAGGGTGAAGGTGGGGAAAATTCGCTTCCCTCTTCAACTCGGTTGCTTGTTCATGGCGATCCCATCTTTGTCCCCAGATTAAAAATTAATCCATGACAATTGGGGATTACCCAAGCTACCATTTCATCGTCGTGCTATCCGATTAGAGTGGTCACTTGTACAAACTTGTTGTTCAAGCAACCTACCTCTATTCATCGAATATCCGCGGAATAGACGATGTACGGATCGCCGGTTTTTGTGTTTGTATTCGAGGTCCAAGTAAATTTAGCCACATGCCATACATACAATATACAAAGAAACAAACAAGGAAAACAAAACAAGATTTATACCTCTTGTTTACCTCAAGATCTTCTATCGTATGTCATATCATCCTCTTGGACGTTGTGTTGGCAAGAAGATCACGAACTTCTTTCCTTCCTCGCTCAGAACAAGAAGAAGTTTAGAAACGAAACTCTTCCCTATCTAAGACCGGTCACCAAGTCAAGAGACTTGTGATGCCGCCGGCCAAGGAATAGAGGAGGAAGTGGGCGCTGGCCAAGAGCTCAAAGGAACAACCCTAACCCTTGTTTCCACCGACCAAGGAGAAGAGGAAGAAGAGGTTGAGCGCCAGGCAAAGCTTGAGGGAGGGAGTCACCGGCCAAGGAAAAAAGAAGAAGAAGAAAACCTAAACCTCTCTTCTTGTTGTCGCCGGCCCTAGGAGGAGCAAACCTTAGATTGCCGCCCCAAACCCTAACCCTATAAGCCTTGCCGCCCAAGCCAAAACCTAATCTCCAATCAATGTCTTGCCGCCCACCCCTTATGCCTCCTTTCATAGAGCTAGGCTTAATCCTCCTTTTAATCTCCACCATCGGTTCTAGGGATTTAATCTCAACCGTCAGATCTAGAGATTTAATCTCAACCGTCAGATCTAGAGATTTAATCTCCACCGTCGGATCTAAAGTTTCATCTTCCATCATCGGATCTAGGCTTCATGAGGGTTTTAAAAGGCTACGATAGGAACCATGAGGAGGAGTTGGATCTTGGCCACCCAATGGATCAAGCCCACATAAAATCCGATCCATTAATGATAATCCATTCCACTAGAGGATTATCATTGATCTACCTCACCACCCCCCATAAGTTAATATGAGCTCCATATTTTATTTGTACATATATCTCCCCATGTTTAAGATCTCGAATGTCCGTCAATTAATTGATTTACTAACAATTAATTAATCAACATCTAACTCCATGAGTAGTACCACTCAACCTTATCATCATGCCGGACCAAGTCCACCTGCAGGGTTTACATGATGAACCTTATGAGCTCCTCAAGGGGACATTATCATCCTAATATATAGGACATGATTTCCTCCAATAATAAATGACACACCATATAAATAATATCATTTCCCAACTTACCGAGTCTATCGATTTACTCTATAAATCTCGCCCATTGGTAAATCAAATAAATGAATACTAAGTATGTGTGCCCATTATTATATCTGGATTAAGAGCATGTACAACATAATATCTGAGGTCCGATTCGATTATGTAGTCAGCAATAAATCGAATCACCTCTAAGTCGGTCCTGCTCAATACACACAAAGTGTACTAGTGTATTTCTATGGTCAAGACAAACCAATACCAAATCACACTGCAACGATTCCAATGGTTTGTCCATAACCATCTCTATTGTGAGCCTTTACTTATATTTTACAAGGAACTGATAACATGATCTCACGTGTGACACTACACACCATGTTGTCTACAATGTAATCTATTAGACAATATGCATAACCATAAATATAAAAACAATGATCATGTGATTCTAATTTCAAAAATAAAGATCTTTATACAAAAGATAGACTTTTCAATATACATCCCAACAATCTCCCACTTATACTAAAAGACTATGATGTCCTCATACTGTCATACATCTGATTCTCATTCCCTCTACATGCCTATCAAAAGCTCTCGTTGGAAGGGCCTTAGTGAAAAGATCTGCCAGGTTATCCTCTGATGATATCCTGGCCACAGCAACTTCTCTTCGCTTTACGATTTCTCGTAAGAGGTAGTACTTGCACTCTATGTGTTTACTTGCCTTATGGGCTCGTAGTTCCTTCGAGTTTGCAACTGCACAACTATTATCACAATAAATTGTGATAGTTTTGGACAATCTAGGAATCACATTCAAGTCCATCAAGAAGTTCCTGAGCCACACAACTTCTTTGGCCTCCTCAGAGGATGCCACAGACTCAGCTTCCATGGTAGAGTCCGCCATGTATTTCTGCTTGACACTCCTCCATACAATGGCTCCACCTCCCAATGTAAACACAAAACCTGAGGTAGACTTACTATTATCCCTATCTGATTGAAAGTCAGAATCTGTGTAACCCACAGGGAGTAATTGGTCTGCCTGGTAAACTAGCATATAATCCCTAGTCCTTCTCAGGTACTTCAATATATGCTTTACCACAGTCCAATGTTCCTATCCTGGATAACTCTGATATTTGCTAACCATGCCAATGACAAAGCAGATATCCAGTCTCATACATAGCATGACATACATGAGGCTTCCTACTGCCGAATCATAAGGAACCACTTTCATCTCCTCTATCTCCTTAGATGTTTTAGGACACATCTCCTTAGATAAAGGAACTCCATGCCTAAAAGGTAGAAAACCTTTCTTGGAGTTTTGCATGCTAAAATGATTCATAATGGTGTCTATGTATGAAGCTTGAGAAAATCACAACATCCTTTTCCTACGATCCCTTATAACCTTCACCCTAAGGATGTGTCCCACTTCTCCCAAGTCCTTCATATCAAACTGTTGAACAACCATACCCTTACTTTCAATAACACCTTGACATTGTTGCCAATAAACAAAATGTCATCTACGTATAGTACAAGAAATACCACTACATTTCCGTCACATCTCTTGTATACACAAGACTCATCCGGACTTTGAATAAATCCATAAAACTGGATTACCTCATCAAAGTGGATGTTCCAAGACCTCGAAGCTTGCTTCAATCCATAAATAGACCGATTAAGCTAGCATACAAGATGCTCTTTGCCCTTTGCAATGAATCCCTCTGGTTGCTTCATATAGATGTTTTCCTCAAGACTTCCATTAAGGAATGCTATCTTGACATCCATCTGCTACACCGCATAGTCCATATGAGCAGCAATACATAAGAGAATCCAGATAGACTTAAGCATGGCTACCGACGAAAAGGTCTCCTCATAATCGATGCCCTCATTCTGAGTATACCTTTTCTCAACAAGCCTCGCTTTGAAGGTCTCAACCTTCCCGTTTATTCCTCTCTTTCTTTTCTAGATCCACTTGCATCCAATGTCTTTTACACCATTGGGTGGTTCTACTAGCTCCCAAACCTGATTTGAATCCATAGATTCTATCTCAGAATTCATTGCATTTTGCCAAGATACCGCATCTTTATCTTGGATCACCTCGTCATATGTCCAGGGATCAGGTTCATGTTCGCCAAGGATCAAATTAGAAGATTCTTCCAAGAACATGAATCTATAAGGTTGTCTAACAACCCTCCCACTATGATGAGGTATCACTTGTGTATCCTCTGTGACACGTGGTGCAGTGACTTGTGGTATATCCTCTTGTACCGGTGGTACTGAAGAAGTGACTTCCCCTCCCATTTCCTCCAGAACAATCTTACTCGTGGGCTTATGGTTCATCACATAGTCTTCCTCTAGAAATCTAGCGTTCGTGCTTACAATCACCCTCTGATCTCTAGGACTATAAAATAAACCACTTTTTGTTCCTCTAGGATAGCCAACGAACATGCACATTTCTGTACGAGGTTCCAACTTACCAGCATCTGCCTTTAGCACATGTGTTGGACTCCCCCAAATCCGAATATGTCTCAGACTAGGCTTTCACCCAGTCCACAATTCTGTGAGAGTAGAAGGTACTAATTTAGATGGTATCAAGTTTAGAATATACACTATCATATTCAGAGCATACCCTCAGAATGAATCTGGTAACTCAGAATAACTCATCATCGATCTAACCATCTCCATAAGAGTCATATTCCTTCGCTTTGCTACACCATTCTGCTGGGGTGTGCCAGGTGAAGACAATTGGGATTAAATCCTAGCCTCTAATAAGTAATTCCTAAACTCTCCCAAGAGGTACTCACCACCACAATCAGATCATAGTGTCTTGATACATTTACCTTGACATTTCTCCACATCGATCTTGAATTCTTTGAACTTGTCAAAGCATTCAGACTTGCGGCGCATCAAGTAAATGTGTCCATATCTTGAATAATCATCTATAAAAGAGACAAAATATTCAAAACCACCTCTTTCCTGGATAGACATAGGACCACACAAATCAGAATGAACCAATTCCAACACATCTTTGGCTCTATACCCCTTGGCCTTAAAAGACCTCTTGGTCATTTTACCTTCCAAGAAAGATTCGCAGGTTGGGAAATCTTCCACCACTAATGAACCTAGAGGTCCATTAGCTATCAACCTTTGAATTCTGCTTAGGTTAATATGACCTAGCCTTAGATGCCAAAGATATGTTTGGTTCATCTTCGAAGGTTCTTTTCTCTTATTGGAATTAGAAGATGAGTTATTAACTTCTATTTTCATCGTGGGAGCTTTTGGTTCAAGTGTATAAAAATTTCCTATCAATGTACCAGAACAGATAATCTCCCTTTTCCTTTTTATAACAACTCTGTCATTAAAAGAAATAGAATATTCATCCATAAATAATTTAGAGACCGAAATCAAATTCTTTCTAAATAAAGGTACATAAAGGCAATTCTTAAGAACCAAAACTTTATTCCTCTCGAAAGACAAATAAACATCTTCCACTGCAACAGCCGCCACCTTCGTGGCATCACCCAAGTATATGGTAATCTCCCCTTCAGCCAATCGTCTAGTTTCCTGGAACCCCTACAAAGTATTGCAGACATGATCCCGTATCTACACATCAGGTGTCGGTAGATAACACCGTTAAACATGTTTCAACTACTAGACCCAAAGATATTCCTTTATTCTGCTTGCGGTTGGGGCAGTCCTTCTTCCAGTGTCCAGTCTGCTTGCAAGTGAAGCACTAGCCTTTCAGCTTCTTCACTCCTCCCTGAGTTCCTCCCGCCACCTTTGCCCCAGCTTGTTTCTTCTTCTTCCTGCCTTTCGGCTTAGAAGTAGAGACCTTTTGGGCAACCATGGCCTGTGCCTGAGCACTCTGACGAAATAGCCCCTCTGTCACCTGGAGTTCTGTCAGAAGCTTTGTCAACGAATACAACCTTTTATTCATGTTGTAGTTCAGGCAAAACTACTCAAAACTCTTAGGTAGATACTAGAATATTATATCGACCTAGGGTTCCCCATCGATCTTAGCTCTGAGGACTTCTAGCTCATTCAAATGAGCCATCATCTTGAGAACATGATCCCTCACAGGTGTTCCCTCGATCATGTTGGTCATCATCAATTTCCTCATGGCTTCCAGCCTAGTAGCCCGATTCTGATATTCGAAAAGCTCTTTGAGATTGAGCATCATGTCATAAGCAATGGGCATGGCTTGATGCTGATGTTGTAGTACATTTGACATAGATGCCAAAATGTAACATCGCACCATCTCATCAGCTTTTATCCACTTCTTATAACTCTCCTTCTCCTTTTCCCCAGAATCATCAATAGGCTTAGAAGGGCACTCTTAGAGGAGTACATATTTATATTCCTCAGCAGTCAAGACAATGTCAAGATTCCTCTTCCAATCAACATAATTGGGTGCAGTAAGTTTATTTTCTTTCAGTATCACAACAAGCGGGTTGAAAGTCATTTTGAAAAACCTAAGAATCACATATATCAAAACATTAGATTTCAAAAAATTATTGATTCCTCAAACAATAAAATTTTAAAATCAACCATCACCTCAAAACACCGAGAATATCGTATGCCACGATAGTGTGGACGTATACGAATTCTACATTTGTAAGAAGAGGTTTTACCCATTAATTTTACTATCTTGTCAACCTAACTTTTTGACAAATAAAATTAATAGTTGGTTCCTCTTCGGCCCTACAAATAAAAGCAGTGACTCCGATGGGGAAGATACTCTTATTTGCATCTAAGTGTTCACCATTACTCGGTACCAAGGTAATTATTACGGATTATGTGCCTTCCGATGGGGAAGTACACACGCTCCTTAATAATTTTCTATAACCATATTCGACCTTGTGATCTGCAAACAAACTCATCCGATGGGGAGGAAGGCACTCAGAGCCAATGTGCAAGTTTGTTTGCATCACATGTCAAATCGTAATGGAGGTCGTGAGAATTTATAAAAATATCCCTCTTCCACTTAGTAATTTAAAATTGAGGAATTTTCTAGCCTACAACATGCATATCAAACAATAAGCAATAAATATGAAAAAGAAATATTTTCCAACTATTATGGCTTTTGTCTCCAATATTCTTCCTGTCATATCACCATCTCGTCCACTCCTCCCTACGCCATGTACAAGCCATCCAAAGATCTGAGCCGAAAATAACTATTTTAATTTACATCCATCGATCCTATACTCCACGAAGGAGTGTACATGAAATCTAGATCGAAATTAAACCAAAATAAATGAGTGGCTAAATAATTTCATACTTAATTACAAAAATTAAATACTAGCCTCATCAACCCCGAGGATTCAAATAATATACAATTACACACATACAATCACATACACACATATGGCCATAATAGTTGGATGTTATGCCTGCAACCAAAAATTTAACCTATGCACATCCTACTATTATCCGACACATACAATATATGAAAAGTGCATAAAAGTAACCGAATCCTAAACACACAAAACCAGAAACCGTGACTTTGATACCACTTGAAGGTGGGGAAACTTTGCTTCCCCCTTCAACTCGGTTGTTTGTTCATGGCGATCCCGTCTTCGTCCCCGAATTAAAAATTAATCCATGACAATTAGGGATTACCCAAGCTACTGTTTCATCGTCGTGCTATCCGATTAGAGTGGTCACTTGTACAAACTTGTTGTTTAAGCAACCTACCTCTATTCATCGAATAGCCACGGAATAGACAATGTACGGATCGCCGGTTTTTGTATTTGTATTCGGGGTCCAAGTAAATTTAGCCGCATTCCATACATACAATATACAAAGAAACAAAAAAGGAAAACAAAACAATATTTATACCTCTAGGTTACCTCAAGATCTTCTATCGTATGTCCTATCCTCCTCTTAGATGTTGTGTGGACAACGGTCTTCCAAGAGATGAAGCCTCCTAGATCACGAACTTCTTTCCTTGCTCGCTCTAAACAAGAAGAAGTTTAGAAATGAAAATCTTCCCTATCTAAGACCGGCCACTAAGTCAAGAGACTTGTGATGTCGTTAGCCAAGGAATAGAGGAGGACGTGGGCGCCGACCAAGAGCTCCAAGGAACATCCCTAACCCTTGTTTCGACCGGCCAAGGAGAAGAGGAAGGAGAGGTTGAGCGCCGGACAAAGCTTGAGGGAGGGAGTCACCTACCAAGGAAAAGAGAAGAAGAAGAAAACCTAAACCTCTCTTCTTGTTGCCGCCGGCCCTAGGAGGAGCAAACCTTAGCTTGCCGCCCAAAACCCTAACCCTAGAATCCTTACTGCCCAAGCCAAAACCTAATCTCCAATCAATGTCTTGTCGCCCACCGCTTATGCCTCCTTTTATAGAGCTAGGCTTAAGCCTCCTTTTAATCTCCTCCGCCGGTTCTAGGGATTTAATCTCAATCGTCGGATCTAGAAATTTAATCTCAACCGTCGAATCTAAAGATTTAATCTCCACCGTTGATCTAGAGTTTCATCTTCCTTCATCGGATCTAGGCTTCATGAGTGTTTAAATAGGCTACGATAGGGACCATGAGGAGGAGTTGGATCTTGGCCACCCAATCGATCAAGCCCACAAAAAGTCTGATCCATTAATGATAATCCGTTCGACTAGAGGATTATCATTGATCTACCTCACCAACCCCCATAAGTTAATATGGGCTCCATATATTATTTGTACATATATCTCCCCGTTTTTATGATCTCGAATGTCCGTCGATTAATTAATTTACTGACAATTAATTAATCAACATCTAACTCTATGAGTAGTACCACTCAACCTTTTCATCATGCCAGACCAAGTCCACCTACAGGGTTTACATGATGAACCTTATGAGCTCCTCAAGGGGACATCATCATCCTAATATATAGGACACGGTTTCCTCCTATAATCAACGACACACCATATAAATAATATCATTTCCCAATTTACCGAGCCTATCGATTTACTCTATAAATCTCGCCCATTGGTAAATCAAAGAAATAAATACTAATTATATGTGCCTATTATTATATGAGGATTAAGAGCATGTACAACATAATATCTGCGGTCCGATTCGATTATGTAGTCAGCAATAAATCGAATCACCTTTAAGTCGGTCCTGCTCAATACACACAAAATGTACTAGTGTAATTCTATGGTCAAGACAAACCAATACCAAATCACACTACAACCATTCCAATGGTTTGTCCATAACCATCTCGGTTATGAGCCTTTTCTTATACTTTACAAGGAACTGATAACATGATCTCCCGTGTGACACTACACACCATGTTGTCTACAATGTAAAGTATTAGACAATATGCATAACCATGATCATGTGATTCTTATTTCAAAAATAAAGATGTTTATACAAAAGATAGACTTTTCAATATACATCCACACAAAGGGAGAATCAAATTTGCAAGTTGGCAATGGAGCAAAGGTTGTAGCAGTCGCCATCGGAGCATATTTGTTAAAGCTCCCTACGGGGCATGACTTAGAACTGGACAATTGCTATTATGTTCGTTCATTAATAAAGAACATTATTTCTATTTCCTGCTTAAATAGAAATTGATATCATTTGAGATTTAGTAACAATTGTTGTTACATAACTTTGAATGACGTTCTTTATGAGACTGGAACTTTATGTAATGGTATATATACGTTGGATGTATCCAGTGACATTTTAAATATTGAAGCGAGCAATAAGCATGCTCAGAAAGACAATCAATTAGACTCCTATATGTGGCATTGTCATCTTGGCCATGCAAGCAAGAAACACATGCATGAATTACACCGATGTGGAATTTTGTAATCGTTTGAATATGATTTATTCGATACATGTGAATCATTCTTAAAAGTCAAGATGACTAAGTTACCTTTTACTGGAAAAGGTGAATCGGTGGGAGAGTTTCTTGGTCTAATACATACTAATGTTTGGGGACCTATGGCAACTCAAGCTCTAGGAGGATATAGCTACTTCATTACCTTCAACGATGATAACTACCGGTTTGGGTATTTGTTCTTGATGAAACACAAGTCTGAAGCCTTTGAAAAGTTCAAAGAATTCAGAAATGAAGTAGAGAAACAACTTGGCAAGAGTATTAAAATACTTCGATCGGATCGAGGTGGTTAATACTTGAGTCAAGAGTTTCTAGATTATCTAAGGGACAATGGTATATTGTCTCAATGGACTCTGTTGTATACACCGCAGCTGAATGGTGTATCTGAGAGGTGAAACCGAAATTTGTTGGACATGGTTAGGTCGATGATGAATCATGCGAATCTTCCCAAGTCCTTTTGGGGCTATGCACTTCAGATATCTGTTACTTGCTAAATAGAGTTCCGACCAACGTAGTCTCTACTACTCCATATGAGATATGAAATAGTAAGCAACCTTATTTATCTTACTTGAAGATATGGGATTGTCCTGCTAATGTGAAGTAGACTATATCAGACAAACTATATGCTAAGTCTGATAAATATCTATTTATTGGATACCATAAGAAAATGAGGGGTTACCAATTCTATCATTCGGTGGAACAAAAGGTGTTTGTTTCAAGACATGTTGTTTTTCTGGAGAAAGAGTTTCTCATGAAAGAAAATATTGGGAGCGTCATTGAAATAGAGGATGTTCAAGACACTTAAGTAGACATTGAGGAGATACCTAGTCAAGCATCTCAACCAGTAACTCAAAGTGATGGGCCATTGACTGAACCTATTGTGACACCACATCTTCGTAGATCTAGTAGAACATGCAACATTCCCGAGAGATATAGATTTCTCATAAGTCAATCGAACGACGTGTTACTCATCGATGATGAGGATCCTACTAGTTATGAAGAAGTTTTGAAAAGTTCAGAAAGGGACAAATGGCTTGATGCCATGAAGTCGGAAATGAATTCCATGTATGAATATCAATTTTGAAACTTGGTGGACCCACCTGAAGGCATAAAGCCTATAGGGTGAAAGTGTGATTTCAAGAAGAAAACTGACATAGAAGGTAATGTGATTACCTATAAGGCTAGGTTAGTGGCAAAAGGCTATCGTCAAAAGCAAGGTGTTGATTATGATGAGACCTATTCACCAGTAGCTATGCTTAAATCCATTCGGATGCTCCTGGCCATATCGGCTCATTATGATTATGAGATATGACAAATGGATGTGAAAATGACTTTCCTTAATGGAAACCTACTTGAGGATGTGTATATGATACAGCATGAGGGTTTCATATCGGTTGATAAAACCAAGGTACACAAGCTTCGATGGTCCATATATGGACTGAAGTAAACATGCAGGAGTTGGAATTTCCATTTTGATGAGACAATCAAAAGGTTTGATTTCTCACAAAATCCAGACGAACCTTGTTTGTATAAGAAGGTTAGTGGGAGTGTAGTCGTGTTCCTAGTGTTGTATGTCGCTGACATATTACTTATAGGAAATGATATATCTGTCTTACAGTCAGTTGAAATTTGGTTATCGAAAACATTCTCCATGAAAGACCTACGAGAAGCGACCTACATCCTCGGGATTAAGATCTATAGAGATAGATCGAAACGATTGCTTGGTCTTTCGCAGTCTACATATATAGACCGAGTGCTAAAAAGGTTTAGCATGTCAGAATCCAAGAAAGGTTTCCTTCCCATTAGGCATGAGATACACCTTTCGAAATCTATGTGTCCCCGCACAGAAGTTGAGAAGATTTGCATGAGTAAGATTCCCTAGGCATCTGAAATAGGATCTATCATGTATGCTATGTTATGTACGAGACCTGATGTATCATATGCTCTGAGTGTCACGAGCAGATACCAATATCATCCAAGAATGGATCATTGGGCGGTTGTTAAGACAATCCTTAAGTAATTTATAAGAACTAAGGATGTGTTTCTAATAAATAGAGAGGGTGATATCGTAATACGCGGGTATACGAATGCCAACTTCCAAACAGACAAGGATGATTCCAGGTCTCAGTTTAGGTACATATTCACCTTAAATGGAGGCGTAATAAATTGGAAAAGTTTCTAGAATGACACTGTAGCAGATTCTACCACTGAGGGAGAATACATTGCAGCTTCGTAAGCAGCAAAGAAAGTATTTTAGATCAAGAAGTTCATTTATGAACATGGTGTGATTCCAACCATTGTTGAAGCAATACTAGTCTGCTGTGACAACAATAGAGTGTTTGCATAGACAAAAGAGCCAAGGTCTCATCAACGATCCAAACATGTGCTTCGACACTATCATTTGATCAGAGAGATCATAAGTAGGAAGGAAATACAAATCGAGAAGATTTCCACTGAAAGGAACTTAGCGAACCCTTTAACTAAGGCTTTACCTCAAATTAAGTTTGAGGGTCATGTTAGAGCTTATGGTATTGGATACCGTGGCAATTGGCATTAGGCCAAGTGGGAGTTTGTTAGTTATATATGAGAGACATCCTAAGACAATCACCTTATGGTTGTACCATTTATTTGATAAATGAAGATTCGCTATTTGAGTATACATGTTTTCATGTATTTGATTGGATCTTAAACTCATTTGCTGAATGTCCACAATACGATTGACAACATAAGAGATTTTGTTATTGGATCACAACTAGTGAGTATCTCTACATGTGTAATTGTGATGTATTGAAATTATTCCTAGTGAATGAATTGATGTATTCGGACACCATCAATTATGTTGAGACTAGCACGAGTTATACTCTTTAGTTTATCCAAGCAACTGTTCCTCACTGGCTGGAGACATTGGGATGTTCGGAGTTAATCGTGGATGCTAGTTATGGTAACTAGTTCATAGGAGTGACAAGTTGTAAGACTTCATATGGTTCTCTACATATATGGATATGCCAATAAAGTTCTTATAGCAGCTTAAGTACGATGTTCCTTCGACTTGCGGTATTCAAGTCATCTTGGTAATGAAGACTTATGCTTTGACATCTTAAGCAAGCATCTTCGAGGAGATGTGGACCCGAGATGATTGAGTATAAATTGAAGTGGTCGAAGGTGTTTGAATGACCTACAGAGGATTCACCTCTCCTTGTGAGGAGATGTTTACCCTATGGTCTCTCGTCGATTATTAGTAAAGTCTTTGGCCAAAGCATTACCTGTTTAGAGTATGCTACTCTTAAATATATGTGCGTAACTAGAATCCAGAGGACTAGGAAGTAATACTTGGGATAGGTGTGACGTAGTCAACCTACTGGGGATTGACACAATAGTCCATGTCCTAAACCAAGGGTTATAAGATGAGTGAAAAAAATGAGACACAATTCATTATAGCTGATGAAGGGTTTCAGAAAATGTTCTGGGATCAACCGTTGATTTTTCGATTAACTAGGGATCATGGTGTACTACTAGGTGCTACTCACTATTGTTCTATAATTAATGGTTAATTATAGATTGCCAACATAAACTAGGAACCTATTTGGTCACACGCACAATGAGCATAATCTGAAGAATTTAAAATGAGCTTGAGAATAGGATTCTAAGATCAAGAGAGACATGGTTTGGTTGGACCAAACGAAGAGCGAGCATGAAATTGTTTCAGTCACAACAAAAGCATGATGGGCGATTTATGAAGACATGATGGATGAACCAAATCGGTTTGGTTCTAATCCAAAGGTGGAAAATAAACAAAAGTGGTTTGGTTTGTTTTAAACGAATGAACCAAAATTGGTTCGGTTCATTTTAATTTAAAATAAACCAATGCGGTTTGGTTTATTATAACTTAAGTTATTGGGGTGGGGTTAACGAATTTTGGTTATGAACCAATAATCGTTAGGAGAATATGTTCTCTATAACAACACGGCTTAAGGGTTTTTGTGATACAAAGAATAATTGAATCGGTTCAAGGTTTTGGAAAACCCTAGCCTCCTCTCCTCTTCCTCCTTTTGAGTTGTCGCCCAACAAAGTTGCTGCCCAACCTTGCTGCCGACGCCCTCCTTGGTCGGACCATCCTAGTTGCCGCTAGCCTCCACCTGGCGCAGGCCATCCTCCTTTGGCTCCGGTGACCAAGGACCAGCCGACCATCTCCTTTGGCCGACACCAACTCTTCCACCACAAGCTGTCCAGTTTTGGACAACTTGTTGTCCTTTGCATAGAGAGGTTATTTGGCCATTGTTTCGTGCTCCAACAGTGACTTACTTGCCGGGGATTAGACCTCCAGCGAGTTCATGGAACTCAATTTTGGATACGAATTTTATTCGGATTATGATTATCCCTCGATCACAACGTCTTCGATTCAAGACTAGTATCTCATGTGAAGACGGGGCTTATGTCTTTTTGAAGCTATCCCAATGATACTCGGCGTGGATATGGATAGAGGCGAGACATACAAGTATCGCTCGGTTGATGTCATTCCAGCTTCTCATAATACATCAGGTATACCTAGAGTAATTTTCCTTTATTGCAAAATTTGAAATGTCGATTATGTCTACACTTGTTGTATCCTTGCATGTGTATAGTGTGTGTGTTGTAATAAATAGTTTATTGCTTGTTTTTACTTCCGCTGTGTGCATGTTTACGAAATGTGTTCGAACACAATACCTACGTCGGTGCCATGGGAACCCAACATTATACATATGAATTTTCGTGATTTTTCATATTATGTATAATTACTTATGAATTTCCGAATACCAATTTCTGAATCTGATTTCTGCATTTGGAGAAATCAATCGACTGCCATGGATGGTAGTCGACTGCTGACTATCAAAGTCGATTGTCAGGTCTGATTTCGGGTAAACAAGGTTTGTTTTGCCTGATTTTAGCTATGTTAGGTTATCCTAACTATTCATAACCCTAGCATATGCTTTGGAAAGCATTAGAAAGGGTAAAAATCAATTAGATATGGATTAGGAGAGTTATTAGGGTGATGTATCAATTTTAAGTTGTGTGAAAGTTCAAGTTTAAACTTTTGACGTTATTTTTGATGGGTTAGAGTTCCTATAGTCTTAGGGGCTCTCCAAGTACATTGTTGGTGCAATGGTCAAGGGGGAGCAAGCCTTTAGGGGGAGGTTATCCATCATGGGATGATGGATGTGTTCTTCTTCATGAGGGGAGAATTTAGATTTTGGAAGAGTAAGGATTGCCTCTCTTTAGTGAGATGGGACTTTCATTAGGAAGAGTGAAGGCATCCTAGATGTTTTTGGACCAAGGGGGAGATTGTAAGATCTCATTGGATATGAGACATTGACATCCTTGGGAAGAGCCATTTTGATGTATGTCAAAAAAGGGGAGAATTTGAGATTCCCAATTTGGACAATTGGGAGGAGTGGTTTGAGTTAGTGTTCTAACTTAAAGATGTTGGTTTTTGTCAAGCATCAAAAAGGGGGAGATTGTTGATGCAATCGGCCCAGGTCACAATTGACCAGACTCGAGTAGTGATTTGATGTTAGTGTTTTGATGTTTGACATTGATGTTTCTTAATCAGTTGACCATTGTTTGAAAGTGGGTTGATTATATAGTTGACAAAGGGTTGACCATATGATGGAGAAGTCCATGTGGGACACTTGGCAAGGGAAAGTCCAAGCTTGAGTCTTGGCAATTGGAAAGTCCAACATGGGTTGGTATGGAAAGTCCAAGCATGGGTCTTTGCAAGGGAAAGTCCAAGATTGAGTCTTGAAAATGGAAAGTTCAACATGGGTTGGCAAGGGAAGTCCAAGGTGTTAGGGCAATCTCTTGCCGTAATATGGTTTTGATGGTGTGGCAAAGGGTTTAAGTTAGGTTGTTATTGTGATTTGATATGTGCGTTGAAGTCATGCAGGGCTTAGTAATTCGCACATGGAGCCATGGCGAGTTTCACATCTCATGACTCGTGCCTTGAGTTGGTGAAGGATAGCTTTGCGGAAGCCGTGCTCTTGGAGCATCCGAGGGACCGCCGGACGAGGAGCTAGGAGTGAAGCCGGAGGAAGTAGACTTCGAGGCAAGAGACGCGAAGGAGCATTGCAGAGTCGTGTGCCTGATGCTGCCGAGGGACGTGGCCACGAACGAAGAGAACTTCGAAGGCGAGGGACTCCGAGGGATGAGAGTGAGCGATTGTATCCCGGGAAGGGTAGCTCTTAGGTGAAACTTGGCCATTTGGCCAAGTGTGCGCCATGTCATGGCAATGATCGCCTAAGTCGATGGGTCGATCGATCGTATAAGACCGATTTAGTGCTTGGCGATCGCCATGGATTGATGATTGATCGATGTTGGATATAATGACCGCTGTGGAAATGGCAATCGACTAATGGCAATGCGGCATCCTGAGAATGGAGTCGACTCCATTGAGCACTCGACTGATCGAGCATCAGTCGACTAATGGTAGGATCAGTCGACTGATGCCAGTGCCGTTGGATGGAATCCAACGTGGAAAGCGGCCGTTATTGGGCAACGGCTACAGGACCAGTCGACTGATCGAGGGCATCAGTCGACTGATTTTGTGTCAACGGGAAGAAATCCTCTTCCTCTATAAAAAGGAAGGGGATGGCGCTTTGGGAGGCTAATGCTTGAGCTCTAAACTTCTCCCAAAGTGCCATACACGATTTCCTACTCTTCTTACTTGCTTTTACTTCAATCTTATTGTAAGAAGAGTGCTCTTGGTTGTAAAGGTTACCTCCACCTAGCTTGGTGCAAAGGAGAGACCAATAGTGGATTGGTTTTGGCGGAGTGATTCACCGAGGACGAATCGGGTCATGGATTAGCGGCGTAGCCGTGAACCACGTTACATCCTTGTTAGCATTGTTTGTTTATCTTTTGCTTTGTCTATTTGTATTTGTATATTCCGCTTGCGCTAACGATTGTGTAGACGAGCAAACGAAGGAGAGAATTTATGACATCCATTGTACGAGGGCTATTCACCCCCCTCTAGCCGGCCAATCGATCCGCAACAAGTGGTATCAGAGCAAGGTTGCTTGTCACCAGACTAACCGTCGCAACAAGCTCTACATCAAAAATGGCCGGCTCAAACATTCATCCACCGATGTTTGAAGGGGAATTCGCTTGGTGGAAGAAGCGAATGGAGGTATTCTTCGAAACCGACTTTGAAATCCTTTTAATAAAGGAAAACGGTTTCGAGTTTCCTAGGAACGAAGATGGGGAGCCATTGGAGAAATCGAGATGGAGCAAAAGACAAAGAGAGGAGTATTTAGCAAATTCAAAGGCCAAGAACCACCTATACAATGTACTCCCTCAACAAAAAGTCAACCGGATAGGAGCGTGTGCTAGCGCCAAGGAAATGTGGCAGAAATTAATAGAGATCCATGAAGGCACATCCGAGGCAAAGCTAGCAAGGAGAGATGTCCTTCGCTCTCAATTGTCCAATATCAAACTCGAAAAGGGAGAGAAGGTAAAATCTCTACACTCTAGATTTAAGGAAATTCTAACCGGTTTGACAAGTGTAGGTGAAAAACTCTCCAACTAGGATATGGTAATGAAGGTCATAGATGCCTTTCCCCGGTCCTCAAGATGGAGCTCCATGGTGGACTCATTTTACATCTCCAAGAACTTGGAAGTAAGTACCTTGGAGGAGTTTTTCTCAACAATGGAGCTCCACGAAACGAGGCTTGAAGGAATACAAGAAGAGCCAAGAATCCAACCTTCAAGAGGAGTAGCTTTGATAGCAAACAAGGGGAAGAAGAAGATGGAAATCCCCTCCTCCTCCGATGATGAAGCATCCTCATCCTCCACCATGGATAGCACCGAAGAAGCATATATGGTAAGGAGGGTAAGACGTGCTTTAAAGGATTTTCATTTTAATAAATCTAATGATAGGAATAGAAGATCAAGGGGGAAGGTCATATGCTACAATTGCCAAGGAGAGAGACACATAAGGGACAATTGTCCCCTCCAAAACAAGAGCAAGGAAGAGAAGAAAAAGAAGGAAGAAAAGAAGAAGAAGAAGGGGAGCAAGGAGAAAGAGGAGAATAAGACAAAGGAAAAGGGGAAGACCAAAGCTCTAAAGGCAAGGACTTGGGATGCTCCATCCTCATCCTCCTCATCATCATCGGATGAGGAGAATGCCTTTGTCACCAATTTGTCCTTGATGGCCTTTGATAACTCGGATTGCTCCTCCTCCTCCACCGAAAATGAATGATCAAGCTCAAGAGGAGAGAGCTCAAGTGAAGGGGGAGCCTCTACATCCTCCTTATCCGAAGAAGAAGAAGAGGATATGGAAACTATGGTAACGAATGCCTCTCCTAAGAAAATAGTTTCCATAATTTCTAGTTTAACTAAGGACTTATTTGGAATGAAAAATAAAAATAAAAGCATGCTTAATCAAATTAAGGCATTGGAAAATAAGCTAGAGAATGCATGCTTAAATGATAATATTTCTTCTAGCTTAAATGATGCATGCTCACATGATGTTTATGTGCCATTAGATGTTAGTGATGCATGTATAAATGAAAATAGGGCCTTAAGGGAAAAGGTAGATTATTTAACAAAAGACCTAGAAAAATTCACAATTGGCTCCAACACATTGAACATGATCTTAGGGAGCCAAAGAGCTAGCTTCAACAAAAAGGGCCTAGGTTATAAAGAAAAGAAAAATAAAAAGGCCTATAAATACCTAATTGCTAGGGGACAAGATAAAAAGAAGGTAATAACTAGGAAATGGATCCCCAAGGAGTATCTAGTGAACCCAATAGGCAAGAACTTATTTTGGGTTCCAAAATCCATCCTTAAGGGTTAGAAAACCCCTAGGGTAGTCAACCATATGCAATTGACCTATATCATATTTTGGTTGACTTAGGATGGCGGGACAACATTTTTAGAATAGTGTTGGGTGATGATAACGTGCCCATAAATGATGATTAATGTAATTGCTATGTATATGTGCAATAATGATTTATGATTTTGATATTTGGCACATCATCATAAGAAATAGGGTTTAAATCATGCCTTAGGTGATAATTTGTTTATTATCATGATATAATACCTAATGCATGAGAACAATTCAATGAATACATGTATCTCATGATCATAATGTAGAATTAATTGATATATATCTTTATGATCATGAGGATTGTTAGGTTGATACTTAACCTTGATAAGATTGTATGAATATAATGGTTAAGTATATACAAATTGTTGGGAGTTGCTTCGGAGGCTCATTGGCTCCTGTGTCCCCGGATTAAAATTTTCACTAATGAAAGAATTAATCCGGATGGGATGAGTTTCCTTAGCACAACCTATTCATCGTCGTGCTAACAACTTGATTGGTCGCTTGAACAAACTAGTTGTTCAAGCAACACAACTCTTCTAGTTGATTAGCCGCGGAAGAGACGACGGACGGATCGCCGGTTTTTGTGTTTGTCTTCGGGGTCCATGATTATACAATATATATCCATACGCACACATGTATAATCAACACTAAAAGGAACATGCTCAGATATGAAAATAATGTTATAAAACTTTATACCTTACGATCTTCTACCGTATGTCCTATCCTTCTCATGGACGACGTTTGGACGAAGATCCTCCACGAGTAGAAGCCTTCTAGATCGCGTTCTTCCCTTCCTTGTCCACTGCGAACAAAGAGAAGAACCAACAAATACCTATCCTTTCTAGAACCGGTCACCAAATTAGAGAATTTGATGCAACCGCCGGCCAAGGAACAAGTGGATGAGGCGCCGGCCACTTTAAAGAGTATGGAGGAGTGAACGCCGGCCACCAATGGAAGGAGAACCGCCGGCCAAGGAATAAGAGAGAGGCTTAGAGGATGGGCGCCGACCAAGTCTTGATGGAGGAACATGGGCACCGACAACAAGGAGAAGGAAGATGGTTGCCGCCCAAGCTTTTGCTCCAAACCCTAGCCGCCCACTTTGAGAAGAGTCAAACCCTAACTCCAATTCAATTATTCTTACCGCCCAAGCATAAGCCTTCTATTTATAGAATTGGGCTTAAGCCTCCTTTAATCTCCACCGTCGGATATAGGGATTTAATCTCCACCGTCGGATCTAGGGTTTTATCCCAACCGTCGGATCTAGGGTTTTATCCCAACCGTCGGATCTAGGGTTTCATCCCAACCGTCGGATCTAGGATTTAATCCCAACCATCGGATCTAGGGTTTCATCCCATCCGTTAGATCTAGGGTTTTATCCCAACCGTCGGATCTAGGGATTTAATCCCAACCATTGGTTCTAGGTTTTGTTTTACATTCTTGGATCTAGACTTCACAAGGATTATATTAGGCTACGATAGGGACAATAAGGAGGGGTTGGATCTTGGCCACCCGATGGATCGGAACCACACAAACTTGATCCATCAATGATGTTCCATTCCACTAGAGGATCATCATTGAACTACCTCACCAACCCCCATAAATTAATATGGGCTCCATATATTATTTGTACATTCATCTCCCCGTGTTTAAGATATCGAATGTACGTCAATTAATTGATTTACTGACCATCAATTAATTAACATCTAATTCCTCGAGTAGTACCACTCAACCTTATCATCATGTTGACTAAGTCAACCAGCTGGGTTTACATGATGAACCTTATGAGCACCTCAAGGGGACATCATCAACCGAATATGTAGGACACGGTTTCCTCCTATAATCAACGACACACCATGTAAATAATATCATTTCCCAACTTACTTGGCATATTGATTTAATCCATCTAAATCTCACCCTCTGGTAAATGAAAGAAATAAATACTAAGTACATGTGCCCGTTATTATATCGGGATTAAGAGCATGTACAACATAATATCCGAGGTCCGATTCAATTATGTAGTCAGTACTAAATTGAATCACCTCTATGTCGGTCCTGCTCAATACACCTAAGTGTACTAGTGTAACTTTATGTTCAAGACAAAATAATACCAAGCTACACTACAACCATACCAATGGTTTGTCCAAAACCATCTTGGTCGTGAGCCTCTACTTATATTTTACAAGGGACTGATAACATGATCTTCTGTGCCACACCAAGCACCATCTTATCTACAATGTAAAATATTAGACAATATGCACACATATATAATAAATATATAAAGTTCAAACAATGATCATGTGATTCTTATTCCAAAATAAAATGTTCATACAAAAAGAGCTAGGCTTTCAGTATACATTCCAACAATCTCCCACTTATACTAAAAGACTATGCCGTCATCACTCTGCCATACATCTGATCCCCATGTCCTCCACATGCCTATCAAACGCTACCGAAGGGCCTTAGTGAATGGATCCGCCAGTTATCCTCTCGATGCAATCTTGGCATAAAGAACTTCTCCTCGCTTACGATCTCTCGATAAGGTGGTACTTGGCCTATGTGTTTATCGCTTTATGGGCTCGTGGTTCCTTCGAGTTTGCAATCGCACACTATTATCACAATAAATTGTGATAGTTCGGGCAAACCAGAATCACATCCAAGTCCATCAAGAAGTTCTCGAGCCATACAGCCTTCCTTGCCGCCTCGTAGGTCGCCACATACTCACTTCCATGGTAGAGTCCGCCACGATTGCTGACACTCCTCCATACTATGGCTCCACCTCCAAAAGTAAACACAAACCCCGAGGTAGACTTACTTTGTCCCTATCTCGATTGGAAATCCAAACTGTAACCGACAGGACTAATTGATCCGCCTGAAACCAAAGATATAATCCCTAGTCCTTCTCGTACTTCAATATATGCTTTACCATGCACTAATGTCCCCGTCTTAGATTACTCGATATTCACTAACCATGCCCACTAAAGCAGTATATCCTGGCCTCTCACAAAGATAGCATACATGAGGCTTCCTACTGCCGAAGCATAAGGAACCGCCTTCACGTCCTCTATCTCCTTTGATGTTTTGGGACACATCTCTTTAGATAATTGAACTCCATGCCTAAAAGGTAGAAAACCTTTCTTGGAGTTCTGCATGCTGAAAAGAGCAAGGATAGTGTCAATGTATGAAGCTTGAGACAAGCATAACATCCTTTTCTTGCGATCCCTTATAACTTTGATCCCAAGGATGTGTCCCACTTCTCCCAAGTCCTTCATATCAAACTGTTTGGACAACCATACCCTTACGTCTGATAACACTTTGATATTGTTGCCAACTAACAAAATGTTATCTCCATATAGTACAAGAAACACCACTACGTTTCCGTCACATCTCTTGTATACACAAGGCTCATTCGAACTTTGAATAAATCCATATGACTAGATTACCTCATCAAAGTGGATGTTCCAAGATCTAGAAGCTTGCTTCAATCCATAATGGACCGATTAAGCTTACATACAAGATGCTCTTTGCCTTTAGCAATGAATCCCTCTGGTTACCGCATATAGATGTTCTCCTCAAGACTTCCATTAAGGAAAGCTGTCTTGACATCCATCTGCCAAATCTCATAATCCATATGAGCAGCTATAGATAAGAGAATCCAGATAGACTTAAGCATAGCTACCGGCGAAAAGGTCTCCTCATAATCGATACCCTCTTTCTGAGTATACCCTTTCGCAACAAGCCTAGATTTGAAGGTCTCAACCTTCCCGTCTACTCCTCTCTTTCTCTTGTAGATCCACTTGCATCCAATGGCTTTTACACCATCGGGTGGTTCTACTAGCTCCCAGACCTGATTAGAATCCATAGATTCTATCTCTAAATTCATCGCCCTTTGCCAAGATACCACATCTCTATCTTGGAGTGTCTCGTCATATGTCCAGGGATCTAGTTCATGTTCACCAGGGACTAAGTCTGAAGACTCTCCCAAAAACATGAATCTCTCGGGTTGTCTAACAACCCTCCCACTACGACGAGGTGCCTCTTGTATATACTCTGTGATACGCGGTGCAGTGACTTGTGGTGTCTCCTCTTGTACCGGTGGTACTGAAGTCGGGACTTCCCCTGTTAATTCCTTAAGAACAATCCTACTCGTGGGCTTGTGGTTCATCACATAGTCCTTCTCTAGAAATCTGGCATTCGTACTCACGATCACCTTCTGATCTCTAGGACTATAAAATAAACCACCCTTCGTTCCCTTAGGGTAGCCAACAAACAAGCATACTGCATTTAGATTCCAACTTACCAAAGATCTCCTTCAAAGACATGTGCTGGACTACCCCAAATCCGAATATGTCTTAGACTAGGCTTTCGCCCAATCCACAACTCTGTGGGAGTAGAGGGTACTGACTTAGATGGAACCAAGTTCAGAATGTGTGCTGCTATTTCCAGAGCAAACCCCCAGAACGAATCAGGTAACTCAGAATAACTCATCATCGATTTGACCATCTCCATAAGAGTCCTATTCCTTCGCTCCGCCACACCATTCTGCTAGGGTGTGCCAGGTGCGGACAATTGGGATTGAATCCCAGCCTCTGATAAGTAACTTTTAAACTCTCCCAAGAGGTACTCGCCACCACGATCAGATCGTAATGTCTTGATACATTTACCTTGACGGTTCTCCACATCAACCTTGAATTCTTTGAACCTGTCAAAGCATTCAGACTTGCGGCGCATCAAGTAAATGTATCCATATCTTGAATAATCGTCTATAAAAGAGACGAAATATTCAAAACCACCTCTTGCCTGGATAGACATAGGACCACACAAATCAGAATGAACCAATTCTAACACATCTTTGGCTCTATACCCCTTGGCCTTGAAAGGCCTCTTGGTCATTTTACCTTCCAAGCAAGATTCGCAGGTTGGGAGATCCTCCACCACTAATGAACCCAAAGGTCCATCAGCTATCAACCTTTGAATTATACTTAGGTTAATATGACCAAGCCTTAGATGCCAAAGATATGTTTGGTTCATCTCCGAAGGTTCTTTTCTCTTATTAGATTTAGAAGATGAGTTATTTACTTCTATATGCATCGTGGGAGTTTTCGGTTCAAGTGTATATAAATTGCCAACCAATGTACCAGAACAGATAATCTCCCTATTCCTTTTTATAACCACTTTGTCATTAAAAGAAACAGAATATCCATCCATAAATAATTTAGAAACTGAAATTAAATTCTTTCTAAAAGTAGGTACATAAAGATAATTTCTCAAAACCAAAACTTTATTCCTATGAAAAGATAAATAAAGGTCTCCCACTGCAATAGCCGCCACCTTTGAAGCATTGCCCATGAAGACGGTAATCTCTCCCTCAGCTAGTCGTCGGGTTTCCTGGAACCCCTGCAAAGTATTGTATACATGATTAGTGGTTCCTGTATCTACACACCAGGCACTGGTAGATAACACCGCTAAACATGTTTCAACAACTAAACAAGAAGATATACCTTTGTTCTTTCGGCGAGGACAGTCCGCCTTCCAATGTCCAGTCTGCTTGCAAGTTAAGCACTTGCCTTTCGGCTTCTTCACTCCTGCCTAAGGTCCCACTGCCACTTTCTTGCTCCACCTTGCTTCTTCTTCTTCTTACCTTTCGATTTAGAGGAAGAAACCTTCTGAGCGACCATGGCTTGAGCACTTTGATGAAAAAGCCTCTCTGCCGCCTGGAGTTCTGTCAGAAGCTCCGCCAATGAATACAACCTCTTGTTCATGTTGTAGTTGAGGCGGAACTGTTCAAAACTCCTAGGCAGAGACTAGAGAATGATATCGACCTGGGTTTCCCCATCGATCTCATCTCCGAGGACTTCCATCTCATTAAGATGAGCCATCATCTTGAGAACATGATCCCTAACGGGTGTTCCCTCGATCATGGTGGTCGTCATGAAGTTTCTCATTGCCTCCTGCCTAGCCGCCCTACTCTGATGTCCGAAAAGTTCCTTGAGATTGAACATCATGTCATAAGCTGTGGCTATGGCCTGATGCTGATGTTGCAGCACATTTGACATAGATGCCAAAATGTAACACCGCGCCATCTCATCTGCCTTGACCCATTTCTTATAACGTTCTTTCTCCTTTTCATCAGAGTCATCGGAGGGCTTAGGAGGACAGACCTCGAATAGTACAAATTTGTACTCCTCCGCAGTTAAGACAATATCCAAGTTTTTTTTCCAATCAATGTAGTTTGGTCCAGTAAGTTTGTTTTCTTTTAAAATCACAGCAAGTGGGTTGAAAGCCATTTGAAAATCCTAAAAATCACAATGATCAAAATATTAGATTACAAATATTATTGATTCCTCAAAAACAATAAAATTCCGAAATCAACCAACACCTCAAAACACTGAGAATATCGCATGCCACGATAGTGTGGACGTATATGAATTCTAAATTTGTAAGAGGAGGTTTTACCCATTAATTTTATTATCTTGTCAACCTTACTTTTTGACAAATAAAATTAATAGTTGGTTCCTCTTTGGCCCTACAAATAAAAGCAATGACTCCGATGGGGAGGATACTTTTTATTTGCATCTAAGTGTGCACCATTACACGATACTAAGGGAATTATTTCGGATTATGTGCCTTACCGATGGGAAAGTACACATGCTTGTTAATAATTTCCTATAACCATTATTTGTCCTAGTGATCCGCAAACAAACCCATCCGATGTGGAGGAAGGCACTTTGAGCCAACGCGCAAGTTTGTTGCATCACACGTCAAATTGTAATGGAGGCCGCGGGAATTAATTAAAATATCCCTCTCCCACTTAGTAAATTGCAATTGAGGAATTTTAAAGCATACACAACATGCATATAAAACAAATCAGCAATAAATATGGAAAAAATAGAATTTTTCCAACTATTATGGCATTGTCCCCCAATATGCATCCAGTCGTGTCGCCACCTCGTCCGCTCCATCTTTTCCCGTGTGCAAGTCACCAAAGATATCCGAGCCGAGATAAATAATTTTAATTTACATCCATCGATCCTATACTCCACGAAGGAGTGTACAAATAATCTAGATCGAAAGTAAACTAAAATGAGCGGCTAAACAATGTCGTATTTAATTACAAAAATTAAATACTAATCTAGCCTCGTCAACCCCGAGGATTCAAATAATAAATATTTACACACATCCAATCACATACACACCTATGGCCATAATAGTCGGATCTTATGCCTGCAACCAAAGAGTTAAACTACACATATCCTACTATTATCCGGCACATATAATATATGAATAAGTGCATAAAAATTAACCGAATCCTAAACACACAAAACCGGAAACCGTGGCTCTGATATCACTTGTTGGGAGTTGCTTCGGAGGCTCATTGGCTCCTGTGTCCCCGGATTAAAATTTTCACTAATGAAAGAATTAATCTGGATGGGATGAGTTTCCTTAGCATAACCTATTCGTCGTCGTGCTAACAACTTGTGTGGTCGCTTGAACAAACTAGTTGTTCAAGCAACACAACTCTTCTAGTTGATTAGCCGCGGAAGAGACGACGGACGGATCGCCGGTTTTTGTGTTTGTCTTCGGGGTCCATGATTATACAATATATATACATATGCACACATGTATAATCAACACTAAAAGGAACATGCTCAGATCTGAAAATAAAGTTATAAAACTTTATACCTTACGATCTTCTACCGTATGTCCTATCCTTCTCGTGGACGACGTGTGGACGAAGATCCTCCATGAGTAGAAGCCTTCTAGATTGTGTTCTTCCCTTCCTTGTCTGCTGCGAACAAAGAGAAGAACCAACAAATACCTATCCTTTCTAGAACCGGCCACCAAATTAGAGAATTTGATGCAACCGCCGGCCACGGAATAAGTGGATGAGGCGCCGGCCACCAATGGAAGGAGAACTGACGGCCACTTTGGAGAGTATGGAGGAGTGAACGCCGGCCACCAATGGAAGGAGAACCGCCGGCCAAGGAATAAGAGAGAGGCTTAGAGGATGGGCGCCGGCCAAGTCTTGATGGAGGAAGATGGGCGCCGGCAACAAGGAGAAGGAAGATGGTTGCCGCCCAAGCTTTTGCTCCAAACCCTAGCCGCCCACTTTTAGAAGAGCCAAACCCTAACTCCAATTCAATTATTCTTGCCGCCTAAGCTTAAGCCTTCTATTTATAGAATTGGGCTTGGATTTAATTCCATCGCCTGATCTAGGTTTTATCCTAACCGTCGGATCTAGGGTTTCATCCCAACCGTCGGATCTAGGATTTCATCCCAACCATCAGATCTAGGGTTTCATCCCATCCGTCGGATCTAGGGTTTTATCCCAACCGTCGGATCTAGGGATTTAATCCCAACCGTTGATTCTAGGGTTTCATCCTAACTATCGGATCTAGGGATTTAATCCCAACCGTTGGTTCTACGGTTTCATCCTAACCATCGGATCTAGGGATTTAATCCCAACCGTTGGTTCTAGGTTTTGTTTTACATTCTTGGATCTAGACTTCACAAGGATTATATTAGGCTACGATAGGGACCATAAGGAGGAGTTGGATCTTGGCCACCCGATGGATCAGAACCACACAAACTTGATCCATCAATGATGTTCCATTCCACTAGAGTATCATCATTGAACTACCTCACCAACCCCCATAAATTAATATGGGATCCATATATTATTTGTACATTCATCTCCCCGTGTTTAAGATATCGAATGTCCGTCAATTAATTGATTTACTGACCATCAATTAATTAACATCTAATTTCTCGAGTAGTACCACTCAACCTTATCATCATGTTGACTAAGTCAGCCAACTGGGTTTACATGATGAACCTTATGAGCTCCTCAATGGGACATCATCAACCTAATATATAGGACACGGTTTCCTCCTATAATCAACGACACACCATGTAAATAATATCATTTCCCAACTTACCTGGCATATTGATTTAATCCATCTAAATCTCACCCTCTGGTAAATCAAAGAAATAAATACTAAGTACATGTGCCCGTTATTATATCGGGATTAAGAGCATGTACAACATAATATCCGAGGTCCGATTGAATTATGTAGTCAGTACTAAATTGAATCACCTCTATGTCGATCCTAGTCAATACACCTAAGTGTACTAGTATAACTTTATGTTCAAGACAAAACAATACCAAGCTACACTACAACCATACCAATGGTTTGTCCAAAACCATCTTGGTCGTGAGCCTCTACTTATATTTTACAAGGGACTGATAACATGATCTTCTGTGTCACACCAAGCACCATGTTATCTACAATGTAAAATATTAGACAATATGCACACATATATAATAAATATATAAAGTGCAAACATTGATCATGTGATTCTTATTCCAAAATAAAATATTCATACAAAAAGAGCTAGGCTTTCAGTATACATTCCAACACAAATACCCCCTAGGATGCATTTAACATTCACCATAGGCTACTTTGATTGAAAACTTAGCATGGGTGAGATGTTAGGATGATACAAATGTCCACTAATGCCTATGGCATTTAGATGGTCATTTAAGGTATCAAAATAGCAATAATAGACCAATCATGAGGAAGGCTTATGTTTAATTCATATACATATTGCCCAAAGATCATTGTTGGATATTTCATATGTTTTCAAAACAATTTCTTAATCTAAAATCTATGTATTCATGTTTTGAAACAATTCAAAGCAAGA
Source organism: Wurfbainia villosa (assembly GCA_025175895.1). NCBI lineage: Eukaryota > Viridiplantae > Streptophyta > Magnoliopsida > Zingiberales > Zingiberaceae > Wurfbainia > Wurfbainia villosa. The sequence goes on along the minus strand of CM045998.1, from coordinate 50,709,320 downwards.
CTAGGTGTTAAAATGGATACTCTTATGATCAAAAGCCTAGTGGTTTTTAAACCTTTTGGATTTTTGGCAAAAATGTGAAAATATGATGATTTTTCATGAAAAATTATTTTTCACTGATAAAGAACCTTACAGAAATATGTTCCCAAAATTTCATGATTTTTCAAATTTTTTGGAATTTTTAACGCATTTCTGAAATTCGGTTCGAAAATCAGAATTTTTTGAAAACTACGTGCCAGTCGAATGGTAATCTGAACCAGTCGACCGGTGGCCTGTAAATCAGAACAGTAATGGCCAAATTCAGTTTTTGAAACTAATTTTTGGTATTTTTCTTCTATTAGACTTGATGCCATGAGTTTATAACTTAGTATTAATCTTTTTGATGGTGTCAAAGGGGGAGAATTGATTATGTTTAAGTAAATTATGATAGGGGGAGAAAATTGAGAATTTGTAGAGTGAGTTTCATGGATTAAGGGGGAGTTGCATGTTGCTATATCATGTTTATGTTTACATGCTTTCTTACCTTAAAATTTATATCAAATGTTTTTACCTAACTTAAACGGATTGCCACACATCAAAAAGGGGGAGATTGTTAGGGCAATCTCTTGCCGTAATATGGTTTTGATGGTGTGGCAAAGGGTTTAAGTTAGGTTGTTATTGTGATTTGATATGTGCGTTGAAGTCGTGCAGGGCTTAGTAATTCGCACATGGAGCCATGGCGAGTTTCACATCTCATGACTCGTGCCTTGAGTCGGTGAAGGATAGCTTTGCGGAAGCCGTGCGCTTGGAGCATCTGAGGGACCGCCGGATGAGGAGCTTGGAGTGAAGCCGGAGGAAGTAGACTTCGAGGCAAGAGACGCGAAGGAGCATTGCAGAGCCGTGCGCCTGATGCTGCCGAGGGACGTGGCCGCGAACGAAGAGAACTTCGAAGGCGAGGGACTCCGAGGGATGAGAGTGAGCGATTGTAACCCGGGAAGGGTAGCTCTTAGGTGAAACTTGGCCATTTGGCCAAGTGTCGGATGGGTTTTTTCGACACCAGTCGACTGCCATGTCATGGCAGTCGACTGCTCTAAGTCGATGGGTCGATCGACTGGTATAAGACCAGTTTAGTGCTTGGCAGTCGACTGATGTCGATAGCAGTCGACTGCCAGGGAATGACAGTCTACATATGGCACTGTGCACGGTCACAGAATGGAGTCGACTCCATTGAGCACTCGACTGATCGAGCATCAGTCGACTAATGGTAGGATCAGTCGACTGATGCCAATGTCGTTGGATGGAATCAAATGTGGAAAGTGACCATTATTGGGCAACGGCTACAGGACCAGTCGACTGATCGAGGGCATCAGTCGACTGATTCTGTGTCAACGGGAAGAAACCCTCTTCCTCTATAAAAAGGAAGGGGATGGGGCTTTGGGAGGCTAATGCTTGAGCTCTAAACTTCTCCCAAAGTGCCATACACGATTTCCTACTCTTCTTTCTTCCTTTTACTTCAATCTTATTGTAAGAAGAGTGCTCTTGGTTGTAAAGGTTACCTCCACCTAGCTTGGTGCAAAGGAGAGACCAATAGTGGATTGGTTTTGGCGGAGTGATTCACCGAGGACGAATCGGGTCGTGGATTAGCGGCGTAGCAGTGAACCACGTTACATTCTTGTTAGCATTGTTTGTTTATCTTTTGCTTTGTCTATTTGTATTTGTATATTCCGCTTGCACTAACAATTGTGTAGACGAGCAAACGAAGGAGAGAATTTACGACATCCATTGTACGAGGGCTATTCACCCCCCTCTAGCCGGCCAATCGATCCCCAACACAAGGGTTGTTATTGGAAGCATAAAGTCCAAGTATTAGTCTTGAAAACATAAGTCCAAATGTGCCTTGGCGGTATAGACCAGCTTAGCATGAAAATTGCCGATGGAAGCACCTGAAGGCTAGCATATGGATGAACAAGTCATGGATGACTTTAAGGGATCCGATAGGCGTGAGGCTGACGGAGATGGGTAGAAGGCTTAGGTCTAGTCTAAGGGTGGTCTAGCATGTATAAGGGCATCATACTTGGGGTTAAACCTCATGGTTGAGGTTATCAGTCGATTGGGGCTTTTGACTTATCGATTGGTCAAGTATTTTGACACTTGGCAATCGAGTTGACTTTGGGCAGTCAACTGGGATTATGACTAGTTGGCTGCTATGAGTCGACTAGTGTTCGACTGCGGCCAATAGGATTGATAGTTAACTGCCAGCATTGGGCAGTCGACTGATAGCTTGAGTAGTCGACTACCATGCATGGCAATCGTCTAATGGTGCTAAGAAAACTTGGTAGCTGACTGGTCAATCGGCTACGAGGTTAGCAGTTGACTAATGGGTAATGGCAGTTGATTGCCAGTGTATCTGTTGGCTTGAATGCCGATGTGGATTAAGTCCATTTTGAGACAACGTAACTGTTGACAGTCGATAAGGGCCTTATGGAAGTCGATTTCTTGGCGCGAAATCAGCCTGTTGCAGGTTATAAAAGAAGCTCAAAGTAGAGAATTTTGGCATGGATCATTGAGGCGATTTGCAGGGGATTTGTTTTTGCAATCCAGACCTTCAAGGCTACTTTGAATCAACCAAAAGCAAGCATTCAAGTTCACATTTTGTAAAGTTCTCTTTACTTGTAAGAATCTTGTACGAAGTTTCTCCACCTTCGACTTGTTGTCAGAAGGAGTATTATTGGTTTAGTGGTGGTGTTTGCATCACTAGGGCTCATTCAAGCTCAACCCGTGGAGTAGGAACCCTAAGGTTCTGAACCATGTTATATCGGAGTGTTCTTGTGTATTATGTGCTTGTATTTTTGTTATTGCTTTATTATTTTTATTTCCACTGCCTAATGAAAATAATAGACAAGCACGATCAAATTCCATCGTCAACCGGATGTGCCATTCACCCCCCCCTCTAGCGCTCACCGAAGTTCCTACAAGATGTAGAGTGTTGAAGGATTAGTCATTCGGAATATTATATTGGTTTATATATCGATTGATTTAGATAGTTCACATTCATTAAGTTTAAAGTGATTCTAGATGGATTAGGAGAGTTTCTATACATCAAATTCGTGGATCGATGGTATCTTTACCATCAGGTGAGATGTTGACCAACAACCAAAATGTCAAGGGATGCCCTTAGACCTTGGTAGACATACCTTTACTATAGACATATCCTTACGGATAGTTAAATTGTTGAAATAATGGTATAATATGACTTTCGGATGTGTGTATATTCCGAGAGTATTCGGATGAATTCCTAGGCTTCCCACTGCATAGGCAAGTGGAGTATGCGATCGGAGTGTTTTCGGGAATAGTTTTGATATTGAAGACCTCATACCAAGAGATAATTTTATTGGTATCAATGTTGCTAAAGACTATGGAAATTGGAGGAACGTAAGTTGCGATTATAGTAGGTATTGGATGAGTTATTTATCTGTCCCGGTATTTCTTTTTGGGAAGATCCCGAACTCTTGTTGAAAGAGAGACGAACCTTTGAGGTTATGCATCGATTATCGATGATAGAATGCAGTAGTTATTGAGAATGAATATCCTTAATTGTGGATAGATGATCTGTTTAGATCAGTTAAAAAATACCTGTGTTTACTCTAGGGTTGATCTATGATTGGAGTGTTGATATTGTAGTGACTTGGTGGCATACAATTATCATCGTCGGTGTGATGATTGAGATATCATCTGCTTAGAGTAAAAAGGATGCAGGTGTGTAGAAGATGATATTTCATACCTGGTATCAATTTTATGAGCTTTTGATTATGTTGTTAGACTTATTAACGATTTAGTCATTCATGGACTTGATTCGATCGGTATGTGGTTGTCTTCTTAGACGATATTTTTATATATATTAACAATCTTAAGAGAAGTTGTGGTTTCCCTAGATTGATTTGGTATTTACCGTATATATGGATAGGATGTTCTAGCGTTACTATACCATTGACTTGGTTGACCAAGAAGGTGATGGAAATCACTTCGTCAGAAGCTTGTGAAACTACGTTTTAGGGACAGGACGGTGATTAAATTTTGCAACAGTATTAGTTAATCCTTGAGGTGTGGATGGAAGTGTATTGTACACAGATACATCATTTTAGGGATTGGAGCGATTCCGATGTAGTGAATGAGATGTATCTCATGCTTACGCCAGTTGAGTATGCACAGAGCAGGAGTTCACATGGAGGTTTGGCTAGCTATTGTGTAGCTACTATAGAGTTGCTAGGACACAGATAGATGAAAAAGGGGAGATTGGCCATTATAGTCTCCCAGTCACTTTTTGTTCTTTGTGGTAGAGTCGATTTTGGACAGTAGATTGATTTCTCTTGTGAGAGTGTAATTCTCCATCTCTGAGGAGGATAATGGTTACAGAGTTGCATTAGATTTAGCAAGAGTTGTTTCAGGAGACTCATCATTCGAGATTGGTGATTTATTCAGATTGTATATGAAAATTGTAGCGCCCGCCCTTATCTGCTCTCAGGGCGGCGCTACTTTAGTCTATATATTTTTTTTTATTAGCATACTACATATGGATCCGTTCAAAGTCTACATGCTTAAACAGGTTATCATAACTGAAACCTTCTTTGGCACATGCATCACCTATCTTATTCATCATTAGCATGACCACATATCTTATCTCATTTCATAACATGCATAACGAAAGGATTCGTTCATGAGTTCTAACATATCGAACCTCTTAAATAAAGGGATACTCATTAAACACAAGTCTTATAAGCGGAAGCAATGTCTTAAATTGTTCTTAGAGCATATAAATATAAGCAGATAGTGAAGGGTCTTCTTCCACCATGCCACTATCACACACGCACATGGCCCCTCCTGCCACTTCCTCTAGTGCAGACTTCCTTTATCTGCAGTATATGGACAACATAAACTATAAGCATATAGCTTAGTAAGATCCTTGCCTACTCACAAAAGCCACGATTTCATCAAACTATTAGAACATGAGCATGCTGGCATAGAAAATGACCTAAGCATTTCATAGCAACACTAATCAACAACATATCCAGGTAATAGTACAAAAAGAACTAAGCATGGCATAGAATTGTTCATAAGGTGTTAAGCATAATTAATCTAAGCGGGGCATACTTTGAACATGAGCGTTATAATCTGCATAAACTAAGCATGCATGAAAGAACGTAATCATAAGCATTTGGTTAACTTGAACATAAACATTTGTAATAACATAAACCCTAATCATGTATGAACATAGTCGCAAGTATTCTTAACCTTACCCTTAACCTTCACCACATCATAAATTCTAAACTAGCATAAAGTACATAGTCACCACATACTTAGACTTAACTCTAAACATCATAACTTCATAACATCTAGCATGCATAAAGAACCTAGTTCGTAAGCATTCAGAGCATTTAACATAAGCATACACAATATCATAAAAGTCTTTTCTTTTCAAAACCTATACTTATAAATACTTCAATATCATCATAACTTCATAACATCTAGCATGCATAAAGAACCTAGTTCGTAAGCATTCAGAGCATTTAACATAAGCATACACAATATCATAAAAGTCTTTTCTTTTCAAAACATATACTTATAAATACTTCAATATCATCATAACTTCATAACATCTAGCATGCATAAAGAACCTAGTTCGTAAGCATTCAGAGCATTTAACATAAGCATACACAATATCATAAAAGTCTTTTCTTTTCAAAACATATACTTATAAATACTTCAATATCATCATAACTTCATAACATCTAGCATGCATAAAGAACCTAGTTCGTAAGCATTCAGAGCATGTAACATAAGCATACACAATATCATAAAAGTCTTTTCTTTTCAAAACATATACTTATAAATACTTCAATATCATCATAACTTGTTTGGGGGGCCCTAGGTTAAGTACCACATAATGCGCTGCTCCCTAATAGGTCAGTAGCGAGCCACCGGCCCTACTAGAGCAAGACCTCTTACGCCTTACTGTGGCAAGACCTCTTACGCCTTCTTGTGTCCCTATGGATTTGATTAACGACCACCCGTCGGGTACTTAACCTCTTGCAAAGTAAAATACTTAATTCTTTCCTTTTATTGTCATAATATAAAGAATGCTCTTGATCCCCAACAAAAAGGGAAGCATCTTGATTTTATCTTGTCATAAAGAGAGCTCTTGATCCCTACTTGAAAGGGAAGCATCTCCATCTTATCATATCATAAGGAGAGCTCTTGATCCCTACTTGAAAGGGAAGCATCTCCATCTTATCTTGTCATAAGGAGAGCTCTTGATCCCTACTTGAAAGGGAAGCATCTCCATCTTATCTTATCATAAGGACACATGCATTCATAACGTAAGAGTACCTAAAGGGGTCCTAAAGCATAAACGTGTTCATCACATAAGCATGTTTCATTGCATCGTAAACATGAAGCATATTTCCTAAGCATATTCATGACATATTAAATCACAAAACATGTTCTTCACCTAGGCAAATCACAATATTCATGGCACATTACATCATAAACATGTAGCACATTTCCTAGGCATATTCATGGCATATTGAATCATAAAACATGTTCATCACATGGCCTAATTTCATGGCATACTAATTCATAAACTTGAAGCATATTCCCTAAACATATACATGGCCTATTAATTCACACAACATGTTCATCACCTAAGCATATTTCATGGCACATTACATCATAACATGAAGCTTATTTCCTAGGCCTATTCAAGGCATATTAAATCATCAAACATGTTCATCACATAGCCTAATTTCATGTTGCATTGAATCATAACATATTCATCACACAAGCATAGTTCATGTCATATTAAAAAAACATACCCATAGCACAACTACATATAGGGTGTTTTCATGAAACCCTAACCCTAAAATCATTGGTTGGCTGAATCTTGTAAGGGCTCAAGCTTAGGTTTTGTCCCTAAAATTCATTCATAAAGCATTATAACCTAGCATAGCCTCATTAGGGATATTTTCATGCAACCCTAACCCTAGTTACCTAGGGTGGCGAAACCTATAAGGGCTCAACTAGGGTTCTTGTCACCTAATATTCATTCATGAGCACTACACCCTAGCATAGCATCTTTAGGGATATTTTCATGCAACCCTAACCCTAGTTACCTAGGGTGGCAAACCTATAAGGGCTCAACTAGGGTTCTTGTCACCTAACCTTCATTCATGAGCATTATAACCTAGCATAGCACCATTAGGGATATTTTCATGCAACCCTAACCCTAGTTACCTACGGTGGCGAAACCTATAAGGGCTCAACTAGGGTTCTTGTCACCTAACCTTCATTCATGAGCATTATAACCTAGCATAGCATCATTAGGGATATTTTCATGCAACCCTAACCCTAGTTACCTAGGGTGGCCGAAACCTATAAGGGCATCATCTTGGATGGTGGTTACTTAAAGGTCTTACTTGAAACATACCATCTAAGAACATAACTTTAGAATCAAGTTCATGCAACCCTAACCCTAAAATCTTGGGGTTGGCGAACCATATAGGGTCATCCCTTTGGACTTTGGACTCCTAAAGGTATCTACTTGAAACATACCACCCATACAAACCTCCCTTAGTAGCATTTTCATGAATCCTAGCCCACCAACTTAGTTGGTCAAACTTATAAGGCTACAATTTCATATTTCTTTCAAGCAACCTAACCTATCAAACTAATACACTGCAGGTGAGGGGAAAACTTACTTCCTTCGCTTTGCTTGAGGAGATGACCTAATGGAAGTCACCTAGCTCTCTCCTAGCTTGCAAGGGGCTCTCGGCCAAAGGAAGAAGAAGAAGGGCTTAGGTTTCGGTGAGAATGAAGAGAAGAGGAAGAAGGAAAGAAGAAGTGGCCAAGTGGAACTTCTCTCTTCTTTATAAAGGGGAGGAAGAGAAGTTTCTCTTCTCTTTGTCAAGCCTCTTCATTTACCCTCCTCCCATTTATCTATAGGTTCCCTTTTCCTCTAATGATATGATTCTATTGGGCTCATGGTTAGTGGGTGCATCTATAAGGCTTGGCTATCTCTAGAGGTGGGGGTTCAATTCTAGGCTTTGCATCTCTTTTTGGCTTATTTTCTTTTATTTCTCCAAAAGGCCTACATAAAGCCTATCATCATAAAGCCAAAAATTCTCGTAAAATTGCTAGAATTTCACGCATAATCCTCATACCTTGTAAAAAGTTTAGTCCTCAAACTTAAAACAATTCCGGTATACGCCTCATGTCCTCCTCGCGTTCCCAAGTAGCCTCCTCATATTGCGACTCGCCACAGACCTTCACTAAGGGCACCTCTTTGTTCCTTAGTCTCTTGACATCTCGGTCTAGTATCCGGATAGGCCGACTTTCGATACTGTGTCCTCTTGAACGTGTACAATTTGTGGCTCGATCACTTAGTCCGCTCTGGATATGCATTTCTTGAGCATAGAGACATGGAACACGCGTTGTGTATAGCCGACATCTCTTGGGGCGCCAAAGTACGCCACCTTGCCCACTCTGTGATATCGGATAGGGTCCCACGTGAACGTGGATTCATTTTACCCTTCCTTCCGAATCTCATCACCCTTCATAGGGGTCACTCGAGGAATACCAGTCCCCGACTTCAATTCTAATACCACGCCGCATATCCGCATAGCTCTTTGTCGGCTCTGAGCGATTCGATTCTCTCGACGGATATTCTCAGATAGCGTGGTGGTATTGTCAATAATATTGGCTCAAGACCCATTTCCTCCTTTTCACCACCCTCGTACTCAACAGATAGGAGACTGTGATCTTCTCCCAGATAGAGCTTCATAGGGTGCCATTCCAATGGTAGCACTAGTATTGTTGTAAGCAAATTCGCCACAAATATCGACACCGGCTCCCTTAAAGTCTAGAGCACAGCGAAGATATCTTCCAAAGACTGGTTCACTCTTTCCGTCGCCGGCCGGTCTCGAGGATGAAACGCAGGATCTTGAATCTCAACTTAGTGCCAAGAGCCTTCAACACATTCCCAGAGATGGGAGGTAAACGCCATCCTGGTCGAAATAATAGCCTTAGGCACTCCATGTAATTTGATAATTTCCTTGACATATAATTGAGCTAGCCAACCGAATAGGTCATCTTGATTGCTGTGAAATGGGCGGACTTTGTCAACCGGTCTATGATTACCCATATAGCATCGTAACCATTTGTCGTTCGGGTAATCCCGAGATGAAATCCATGGAAATTTCTTCCCATTTCCACTGAATCTGTATTGCAGTGAATCCCCTGTGTTTCGGTGTTCGCCTTCACCTTCCGCAGTCGACGGTGTTGACGTGATCGAGCCACATCCCTTTTCATGCGCACCACCAAAATTTATCCCTTAAGTCCCGATACATTTTATTAGATCCGGGATGCATGGTATAAGGTGTTCCATGGGATTCCTCGAGTATCTTCTCGCGTAACTCGGATCGTGGAATGCATAGGCGATCCCGAGTATAATAATCCGCCGTCGGTGATGCGGAATCCATTATCCCTTCCTTCCAAGACTTCTTGTTTGAACTTCGATGTCCAATCACCATCTTGCTTTCCTTTATATCGTCGAACAGTCGGCGTTATAGTCATGGTGGAAAGTTGCCCGTAAATGATTTCTATTCCGTAATTCATTACTTCCCTTTTCAGTTGAGATAGCATCGATAAGGACATCAAAGCGCACCGGACTTTGTTTCCACTCATTATTCGTATGTTCCAGTCTAACCGACATTGATCAATTATACCATACACTTCCCATGCAACGAACTCATCTTTAATTTCAAAAGAATGACTCATCATCTTTTATTCATATTTTCGCACTGTATGGAATAATGTTAACATATAACATTCTTTATTCCTAATTGGAACAATAAACTACTTAAGAAGATAGTTCATTATGACTCCCACTAGGACAAACCCTAGTGCGGTTGTAACTATTTTTAGTCCTATCTTCCCGGCCTCACTAGGGTAGTCTCCGCAGCCACTAAGTTGATCGCTTACGTAACCCTCTTCCTTCCTCTTGAGGCCGGCTACCACCGATTCTCTACCACGGGCTTCTCTTGAACCTTGTGCTCCAGAGTCTCAAAGACAACTCCGATATGTTATCCGCCTTCATGGCGGCCCCATACGTGATGCGCGACTACCATGAAATCGTTTGGCGTGGAGCGTACAAGGCCCATATCCGATAATTATCCAAAGATCGGAAACTCCTCGCCGCTCGAGTCTCCTAAAGAGACCATCGAGTCTCCTCATGTGTCGTGACCCCACCATCGTTTATAAACTATCTCTTCAATAGCTTCCCTCAATCGGTTTCGGGACACATCACGATGGGTCATGGTAGTCATCTGAAATTGAAAAATGAAGTCAGCACAAGACCGACTAACCCGTACTAAACCGGCTTATTTCAATTCATATGAGCATAGACCCGACACCGATAATTACGAAAATCAGATCTTCGAATTTTTTTGGAATGGTAGGTCTGGGTTAAAGACATGTTTCCATCATATAAAGCATGGTAAGGTATTGTTGCTATCTCAATCACAAGTACGGTTCCATTATACTAAACATAACGAGGTATTATTTCTATCTAAGTCACAAGTGTGATTCCAATCCACTAAAAACATGAGGAGGTATTATTTCTATTTAGATCACAAGTGTGATTCCAATCTACTAAAACATGAGAAGGTATTATTTCTATCTAGATCACAAGTGTGATTCCAATCTACTAAAACATGATGAGGTATTATTTCTATCTAGATCACAAGTGTGATTCCAATCTACTAAAACATGATAAGGTATTATTTCTATCTAGGTCGCAAGTGTGATTCCAATCTACTAAAATATGATAAGGTATTATTTCTATCTAGATCGCAAGCGTGATTCCAATCTACTAAAACATGATGAGGTATTATTTCTATCTAGTTCACAAGTGTGATTCCAATCTACTAAAACATGATGAGGTATTATTTCTATCTAAATAGAGTCATTCTTCATTATAAAAGAAACTCATGCATAAAGTTACTTACTTGGAAATAGCAGGATGGAGGCTTGATGTGTGATAGTGGAAAGGTGAACCCGCTCGATACCACTAGCGCGCCGCCTTATCTCGCCTCGTATGGCGCTACTTTAGTCTATATATTTTTTTATTAGCATACTACATATGGATCCGCTTCAAAGTCTACATGCTTAAACAGTTATCATAATCAAACCTTCTTTGGCACATGCATCACCTATCTTATTCATCATTAGCATGACCACATATCTTATCTCATTTCATAACATGCATAACTAAAGGATTCGCTCATGAGTTCTAACATATCGAACCTCTTAAATAAAGGGATACTCATTAAACACAAGTCTTATGAAGCAATGTCTTAAATTGTTCTTAGAGCATATAAATATAAGCATAGTGAAGGGTCTTCTTCCACCATGCCACTATCACACACGCACATGGCCCCTCCGCCACTTCCTCTAGTGCATACTTCCTTTATCTGCAAAGATATGGACAACATAAACTATAAGCATATAGCTTAGTAAGATCCTTGCCTACTCACAAAAGCCACGATTTCATCAAACTATTAGAACATGAGCATGCTGGCATAGAAAATGACCTAAGCATTTCATAGCAACACTAATCAACAACATATCCAGGTAATAGTACAAAAAGAACTAAGCATGACATAGAATTGTTCATAAGGTGTTAAGCATAATTAATCTAAGCAGGGCATACTTTGAACATGAGCATTATAACTGCATAAACTAAGCATGCATGAAAGAACGTAATCATAAGCATTTGGTTAACTTGAACATAAATATTTGTAATAACATAAACCCTAATCATGCAGAAGGAACATAGTCGCAAGTATTCTTAACCTTACCCTTAACCTTCACCACATCATAAATTCTAAACTAGCATAAAGTACATAGTCACCACATACTTAGACTTAACTCTAAACATCATAACTTCATAACATCTAGCATGCATAAAGAACCTAGTTCGTAAGCATTCAGAGCATTTAACATAAGCATACACAATATCATAAAAGTCTTTTCTTTTCAAAACCTATACTTATAAATACTTCAATATCATCATAACTTCATAACATCTAGCATGCATAAAGAACCTAGTTCGTAAGCATTCAGGGCATTTAACATAAGCATACACAATATCATAAAAGTCTTTTCTTTTCAAAACATATACTTATAAATACTTCAATATCATCATAACTTCATAACATCTAGCATGCATAAAGAACCTAGTTCGTAAGCATTCAGAGCATTTAACATAAGCATACACAATATCATAAAAGTCTTTTCTTTTCAAAACATATACTTATAAATACTTCAATATCATCATAACTTCATAACATCTAGCATGCATAAAGAACCTAGTTCGTAAGCATTCAGGGCATTTAACATAAGCATACACAATATCATAAAAGTCATTTCTTTTCAAAACATATACTTATAAATACTTCAATATCATCATAACTTGTTTGGGGGGCCCCAGGTTAAGTACCACATAATGCGCGTTCCCTAATAGGCTGGGGTAGCGAGCCACCAGTCCTACTAGAGCAAGACCTCTTACGTCTTACCAGGGCAAGACCTCTTACGTCTTCTTGTGTCCCTATGGATTTGATTAACGACCACCTGACGGGTCGGGTACTTAACCTCTTGCAAAGTAAAATACTTAATTCTTTCCTTTTTATTGTCATAATATAAAGAATGCTCTTGATCCCCAACACAAAAAGGGAAGCATCTTGATTTTATCTTGTCATAAAGAGAGCTCTTGATCCCTACTTGAAAGGGAAGCATCTCCATCTTATCATATCATAAGGAGAGATCTTGATCCCTACTTGAAAGGGAAGCATCTCCATCTTTTCTTGTCATAAGGAGAGCTCTTGATTGTTGGGGGGATCGGTTGGCCGGCTAGAGGGGGGTGAATAGCCCTAATTCGTTGGATGTCGTATTTTGCTCGTTCTTCTTGCGTCGCTTGTCTACGATTGTTGTTAGCGCAGCGGAATACTAATACAAATAACAATACTAACAACAAATACAATCACACGCAATACACAAGATATACGTGGTTCGGAACCGAATGGTTCCTACTCCACGGGTGAGCTCCTCGAGCTCGTGTTATGCGCACGGCACTAACAATACTCCTTATCGACTATACGTCGGAGGTGGAGAAACCTCTCACAAGCAATTACAAAGTAATATAGAAATACAAACAAGAATACAAATACAATACAAAAGAAACTCTTTTCACCGATTGCTTTTGATCACTTGTTTGTTGCTTGCTTTGATTGGCTCTTGAAGGACCTGGAATGCAACAAAGAAATCCTCCAATAGCTTCCTTAAAGGCTAAATCCTCCTCATGAGCTCCTTTTATAAACATCAAGCTGATCTCGCCCATCACCGACGATCGTGACCATCACGATCGATATCGCTGCGTTGTCTCACAACGGCCGGATCCACGCTCGGACAAGTTCCAACGGATCACACATCGATCGGATGGCACCCATCACCGATCGATCATCCATCGAGGCCGGCGAGCTCGACTCCATTCTTTGCCTGCGCGTGTCATCACGACCGCCGTCCTTGGCGGTCGATCATCCATCCCATCAGCCCTCCTCGGCGACCGATCGACCTACCGTTCGATCGAACACCGGTCGAACCTATTCGACTGAGCAATGATCGGCACCTATGCTACCGATCGATGTCATAAAACCTCAAACATTACCATGTTTGAGCCTCCGACATTCTGGCCTTAGCCACTTGGCCAAGTCCACACGGAGTTCCCACCGAAGCTCTTCCCGCCTACCTACGTCCCTCGGATGCGCCAAGCGCACGGCTTCGCAACGCCATCCTTCGCGTCTCATGCCCTAGAAGTATGCTTCCTTTGGGCTCACTCCCTTCGCTCCCCGTCCGGCGGTCCCTCGGATGCACCAAGCGCACGGCTTCGCAATGCCATCCTTCACCGACTCAAGGACCCCGAGCCTAGTGAACTTACCAAGTCCTCAAGACTTCCCAAATGCACCAAGCGCACGGCTTCGCAATGCATTTCTCACCAAGCACCGAGCGCACGGCTCCGCAATGCTTTGGACTTCCCATGCCAACCCCATGTTGGACTTTCCCACACCAAGCTCCATGCTTGGATTTTCCATGCCAAGCACCAAGCGCACGGCTTCGCAATGCTTTGGACTTTCCCACACCAAGCTCCATGCTTGGATTTACCATGTCAACCCCATGTTATGAGTTTTGTCTATCATCAAAATACCATCGGGAGTCTACCTGGGACGATTGCACCAACAATCTTCCAACAATCTCCCCCTTTTTGATGATTGACAAAACTACCATCTCAAGTCTACCAATTCTCCCATATTGGCAATTCTCATATCCCAATGAGAATTCCAACGAACCCTAATTGGTAACTTGGTAACTTCTCCCCCTTTTTGACATTACATCAAAAAGGTCCTCCCCAAGGGTATGAATGTCTCATATCCCAATGAGATCTTACAATCTCTCCCTTGGAGGAACACATGCCTACAATCTTCCAAGTGATCCCATATCACTTAAAGAGAGGCACCCCAATTTCCTCCCATGAGGAAATACAAATCCATCCTCCCATGATGGATTCCTCCCCCTAGAGGCTTGCTCCCCCTTGACCATTGCACCAACAATGTCCTTGGAGAGTCCCTAAGCCAATAGGAACATTTACCAATCAAAATTAAGGCAAAGTTCAACAATGAACTTTCTTCCACCTTAAAATTGATACTCACCCTCAACCCAACTCCTAATCCATATCCAATGGATTTCCACCCTCTCTAATGCTATCCCAAGCATATCCTAGGGTGAGGAGTGGTTAGGGGACCTTAACCTAGCTGAACATGGGCCTAATTAATACATACATAGATAAATCTTGAAATTTGGTATGCATAATACTTATTACAATCATTATGGGTGAAAATTATTGGAAAATTATTTTACCCATTAAATTAGGAGATTGATACAAAGTTCAAAAGTTTAGAAAAGCTTCAATAAAGAGCCCTCTTTGTATCATCCCATTCAATGGTGATAGCTATCACAAGATAGTCTTCACCAAGGTTTTGCAAAATGTTTTCAAAATGTTTTCAAAACCTTTAATTTCACTTTCCTAAACATCTCACTAATATCTAGATTTGTAAAACACATTCAAGGCAATTAACATAGTGAGATGTGGGTTTTTGTTCTTTTCTTGGTCTCATGCATATATCTAGGCAATATTTATTTGATTCCCATCAAATTGTGCCATAGTCCTTGAATTCATTTTATTATGCATGATGATTATGGCATAGATATGATTTAGATAAAAACATATGCCAATATCATGATGTCATGGCATGTAAATGAAACTTAAGCATACATGACATCTAAAAATAACATTAAACATGATCATGACATTTTTATAAATAAAAATGAGAATGATGTCATGACATGGCAAGGCAAATAAAGCATGACAAGAAAAATATACTAAGGTCTAGAATACCTAAGTGTTAAAATCAATTTGCCATTTCTAGGGATTAAATCAATTTGCCTTAAAGCCATTCATCTCCCTAGTGTGCCAAAAACCCAAAATGGCACACCAATACCTCTAAGACCTAATTGTGCCAATTTAAATCATTTTAAACTTCTCAAGCATATTGGCACACCCTAATGTGTCAACTCTACTATGGTTAGGTTAACTACCCATCCACCTAGGGTTGACACACCCTAACCCATTTAGCGTGAATCGATCACGCTTTTAGGAACCCAATACCTATTGGAGGTCCTTGGGTTAACAAGGTATTCCCTAGGGATAACTTCCCTAGATACCTTCCTAATGACCCTTTTAGGCTTTGAAGCCTTAGTCAAATGGGTCTTACTTGGGTCAACTCTAGAGGTGACTCCTCCATTGACCTTCTTAGTGGCTTTCTTGGTTTTTCTTAAGTCCTTGGCCACTAAACACATACCATGGCTAGACTTAGGGATAACTTCCCTATTAGCCTTGGTTTGTCTAGACCTAGAAATAGTTCCATAATCAAATGGAACATTATGGTAGGACATAGGTTTGTGACCCAAACCTTCCTTGCCCTTAGACCGTTCTTGTCTCCTAGGTTTTGACTTTTGGACATTAGACCCTTGAACCGAATTTGATATTAAAACTAGGGTCTTTTCTAATTTTTCTAGCCTTGACCTCAAGGCTTGGTTCTCCACCTCTAATTTCCTCAATTTTGATTTTTCATTAGGTTTAGGGGAAATGTTCTTCTTCTTAGGCATATGCCTAGATTTCTTGGGATTAACACCCAAGTTTTCTTCAATTCTCCTAATTGACTCCCTAGGTAAAATAGATCTAGTGTTTTGAGTCCTAGGTTTGTCCTTAGAGAAACTAACATGTTTAGCACCTAGACAATACACCTTATTATTTCTCTTAGCATGCTTTTCATTGACAATAGCAAGAGAACTAAAATAATTTTTAGCATGCTTTTTGACTTTAGGAATTAAAGGTGCATTAACTAAATGTACCTTAGGGTTAGCTTTAGGAGCTCCCCCTACATGAATTGCACCTTCTTGCCCTTTCTTCCTCCCCCTAGGGCGTTTGCTTCGGTAGTGTCCCTTTTGATTGCATTTGAAGCACACAATGTGCTCTTTGCTCTTGATTTTGGGAACACCGGCATCCTTTGACTTTGGGTTGACTTTCGGTCTTGATGCCTTTTCCTTAGCCAATTTAGGGCATTTGCTCTTGTAATGCCCTTTCTCCCTACACTCAAAGCATATTATGTGTTTTTTATTTAAAATAATAACACTTGAGTTACCTAGGGAGGTGGTGGAGGCCTCTTCATGATCTTCACTAAAGTGGATGCTTCTTATTCTTGCTCCGGGATGGAAGATTGCCTTTCCTCCCCCTCAATGCTAGAGGTGGAGGTCTCCACCAAATCATCAACATCTTCAAATGTTGTGGGTGCTTCTTCTTCGGCATTCTCCTCTACTTGTGCCGATTGGGAATTTTCTTGGAATTTCATTATTTTCTCCCATAATTCCTTAGCATCCCTATAGTTACCCAATCTAGACCAAATAGTGTTAGGTAATAAATCACTAAGTAATTTTATTACCTCAAGATTTGTCTTGAAGTCCTTAATTTGGTCTTGGGTCCACCTTGACTTCTCAATTTGCTTGTTGTTTTTATCCCTAGGCATCTCAAAACCATTTTCTACAATAATCATATAATCAAAATTGGTTTCGAGATATACCTCCATCCGTTTCCTCCACCAAGAAAAATCTCCATCGAATTTTGGTGGATGGATGAAGCCGGCCATTTGTAGTGCTCTCGCGGCGGTTAGTCCTTGAAGAGCGACCTCGGCTCTGATACCACTTGTTGGGGGGATCGGTTGGCCGGCTAGAGGGGGGTGAATAGCCCTAATTCGTTGGATGTCGTATTTTGCTCGTTCTTCTTGCGTCGCTTGTCTACGATTGTTGTTAGCGCAGCGGAATACTAATACAAATAACAATACTAACAACAAATACAATCACACGCAATACACAAGATATACGTGGTTCGGAACCGAATGGTTCCTACTCCACGGGTGAGCTCCTCGAGCTCGTGTTATGCGCACGGCACTAACAATACTCCTTATCGACTATACGTCGGAGGTGGAGAAACCTCTCACAAGCAATTACAAAGTAATATAGAAATACAAACAAGAATACAAATACAATACAAAAGAAACTCTTTTCACCGATTGCTTTTGATCACTTGTTTGTTGCTTGCTTTGATTGGCTCTTGAAGGACTGGAATGCAACAGCAAATCCCCTCCAATAGCTTCCTTAAAGGCTTGGGCGAAATCCTCCTCTTGAGCTCCTTTTATAACCTGCATCAAGCTGATCTCGCGCCCATCAGTCGACTGATCGTGACCATCAGTCGACTGATATCGTTGCCGTTGTCTCACAACGGCCGGATCCACGTCGGACAAGTTCCAACGGATCACACATCAGTCGACTGATGGCACCCATCACCGACCGATCGATCATCCATCCCGACGAAGCTCGACTCCATTCTCGTGCCTGCAGACAAGGTCATCACCGACCGCGCCGGGCAATGATCACATCCCATCATCGATCGCTCTCCTCATGACCGATCACCGGCTCGCTCGAACACCGGTCGAACCTATTCGACCTAGCCGAGATCGCACCTATGCTACCGATCGATGTCAGCTAAAACCTCAAACATTACCATGTTTGAGCCTCCGACATTCAGTCTTAGCCACTTGGCCAAGTCCACACGGAGTTCCCCACCGAAGCTCTCTTCCCTCGGCCTACGTCCCTCGGATGCGCCAAGCGCACGGCTTCGCAACGCCATCCTTCGCGTCTCATGCCCTAGAAGTATGCTTCCTTTGGGCTCACTCCCTTCGCTCCCCGTCCGGCGGTCCCTCGGATGCACTAAGCGCACGGCTTCGCAATGCCATCCTTCACCGACTCAAGGACCCCGAGCCTAGTGAACTTACCAAGTCCTCAAGACTTCCCAAATGCACCAAGCGCACGGCTTCGCAATGCATTTCTCACCAAGCACCGAGCGCACGGCTCCGCAATGCTTTGGACTTCCCATGCCAACCCCATGTTGGACTTTCCCACACCAAGCTCCATGCTTGGATTTTCCATGCCAAGCACCAAGCGCACGGCTTCGCAATGCTTTGGACTTTCCCACACCAAGCTCCATGCTTGGATTTACCATGTCAACCCCATGTTATGAGTTTTGTCTATCATCAAAATACCATCGGGAGTCTACCTGGGACGATTGCACCAACAATCTTCCAACATTGATCCCTACTTGAAAGGGAAGCATCTCCATCTTATCTTATCATAAGGACACATGCATTCATAACGTAAGAGTACCCTAAAGGGGTCCTAAAGCATAAACGTGTTCATCACATAAGCATATTTTGTTATCATTATTATCTTTCTATTTCCGCAGCGCTAACGAAATTGTAGAGACAACCGCGAAAGATAATAATGATAACAAAATATACAACACGCAAACACAAATAACACGAAGATTTAACGTTGTTCGGAACCACACGGTTCCTACACCACGGATCAAGCTCTAACGAGCTCTAGCGATGCACACACAATCACTAATCAAATAACTCCTTCTCGACAATAAGTCGGAGGCGGAGAAACCTCGTACAAACATTTACAACAATAAACGAAAGGAATACAAGCAAATACAATAATACAATGCAAAACTAGTAAAGAAAACATCTTTACAAATGCCTTTGGATTGCTTGCTTGTTGACCGCTTGAACCGTGGTTGAAGACCCTGATTTGCAATAGCAAATCGCCTCAAAACGTCCAAGAAATCGATGCCAAATTCCTCCATCACGAGCTCCTTATAAAGCTTCAACCTGTGCTGGAAAAAGTCTATCAGTCGACTGATGCTACTATTTTTGTGAGACAACGGCTAGATCCACGCTGGATAAGTCCAACGGATCTACCATCAGTCGACTGATAAAACCCATTAGTCGACTGATGGTGTCCTCACTCGACTGTTGGTCCCAGCGGTCGAGTGAGACTACACTCTGTGGCCGAATTCCTGAGCACCAGTCGACTAATCATGCAATCAGTCGATTGTTTGAGCCATCAGTCGACTGCCATCTTCTGGCAGTCGACTGCTAGGCCACTTCCCGCAGTCAAACCCTAGTTGACTCGGTCCAGTCAACTGCCACATGGCACCAATCGACTGGCACACCTCAAACATGAGGTTTTAGCCCAAGTATGGTGCCCCCATACTTGCTAGACCACCCTTAGCCTAGACCTAACCCTTCTAGCCACCTCCATCAGCCTCACGCCTCTCGGATCCCTCCAAGTCATCCATGACTTGTTCATCCATCGCGCTAGCCTTTAGGTGCTTCCATCGGCTATGTCATGCTAACGGTGTCTACACCGCCAAGGCACATTGGACTTACGTCGCCAAGACTCTTATTGGACTTTACATCGCCAACCATTGGACTTATGCTGCCAAGACTCCCGCTTGGACTTTACGCAGCCAATATCAAACCCCTTGGACTTCTCATGCCAAGACTCAAGCTTGGACTTTCCCTTGCCAACCCATGTTAGACTTTCCATGCCAAGACCCATGCTTGGACTTTCCCTTGCCAACCCATGTTGGACTTTCCATGCCAAGACCCATGCTTGGACTTTCCATGCCAAGACCCATGCTTGGACTTTCCAAGCCAAGTACTCAAGACCATGTCCCACTTGGACTTCCCATGCCATGTACTCAAGACTTGGACTTCCCTATGACAATTACATTGTCATATGTTTTTGTCGAACATCAAATCATCACTCGAGTCAAACTTGAGACCTGGTCTATCGTGACCTGGGTCGATTGCACCAACATGCTCTTTGTACTTTTGTTTGCAGGATAGCATTTCGGGGAAAAAAGGCACACTTACGGAGCAAAAGAAGGACATTTTGCAGCTAGATGCAGAATGGGACACGACCAGGGTGTGTGGCTACAAACGACCATGTCTAATGGGCGGGATCAGCCATCCCAATGCTGCACATGGCCTGGCCTTGTGGAAACACACGGTCTTGTGGCGACCCGCCAGATTTGTGTGACTAGGGCTTTTTCAGATTTTGCAGCGGTCCGAGGTGATGTCTATATAAGGATGGCTCCACCCAAATCCTAGGGGAGAGGCACGACGGCTAGGATGGCACACCGAAGCCCTAAAAAGGATCAGGGATTCACAACGGGGAGGAAGAATGTCGTCAGAGGTCCATGTTTTGCACTTAAATGCCGCAGAGAAGACCACATAGGCATTGTAATTCCTTGTTCTTGCACTTTATTTATGATGTATTTGAACATGTACATGCTTTGTGATTCCTCTCTTATATACATGGTGTAACGCCCGTAAAATTTCTAGCAATTTTACGAGAATTTTGGCTTTATGATGATAGGCTTTATGTGGTGTTTTTGGGAAAAATAAAAGAAAATAAGCCAAAAAGAAAAAAAAGATGCAAAGCCTAGGAATTGAACCCCAAACCTCTAGAGATAGCCAAGCCCTATAGATGCACCCACTAACCATAAGCCCAATAGAATTATATCATTAGAGGAAGAGGGGAATTTATAGATAAGTGGAAGAAGGGTAAGTGAAGAGGCATGACAAAGAAAAGAGAAACTTCTCTTCCTCCCTTTATAAAGAAGAAGGAAGTTTCCTTTTTGCCATTTTCTTCCTCTCCTCTTCATCCTCACCGAAACCAACCCCCCCCCCCTTCTTCTTCCTTTGGCCGAGACCCCCCTTCAAGCTAGGAGAAAGCTAGGTGACTCCCATTAGGTCATCTCTCAAGCAAAGCGAAGGATGTAAGTTTCCCCTCACCCACAGTGTATTAGTTTCGTAAGTTAAATTTCATGTAAGAACGATGAAGTTGTAGCCCTTGTAGGTTTCGGCCAATCAAGTTTTCTTGGGCTAAGATTCATGAAAATGTTTCTAGGGAACTTCTATAGGTTGTATGCTCACTATAGGACCCTTTTTGGGGACAAAAATTCCAACTTGGTGCCCCTATAGGTTTCGGCCACCAAGGCCTTTTAGGGTTAGGGTTTTTATGACAACTCCCTCTTATGAGGTTAGGCCATGATAATGCTTATGAATGAATTTTAGGGTACAAAACCTAAGCTTGAGCCCATTCCATGATTCGGCCAACCTATGAAAGTAGGGTTAGGGTTGCATGAAAATGTTCCTAATGACACTAGGTTAAGTAATAATGCTTGATGAATGGACTTTAGGGGACAAAACCTAAAGTTTGAACCTTACAAGATTCGGCCAACCTATGAAAGTAGGGTTAGGGTTGCATGAAAATATCTCTAATGATACTATGATTAGTTATAAGGCTTCATGAGTGAACTTTAGGGGACAAAACCCAAGCTCAAGCCCCTTACAAGATTCGGCCAACCCAAGGTTTTAGGGTTAGGGTTTCATGAAAACACCCCCCCCCCCCCCACATGTAGTTGTGCTAAGGGTATTGTTTTTGTTTGTTTATATGTCATGAACTATGCTTGTGTGATGTATATGGTTATGATTCAATGCAATATGAAATAAGATTAGGTGATGAACATGTTTATGATATAGTATGCCATGAAACATACCTAGATGTGGATCATGTTTTGTGATTTAATATGTCATGATTATGCCTAGGAAATAGGCTTCATGTTATGATGTAATGTGCCATGAAATAGGCTTAGGTGATGAACATGTTTTTATGATTTAATATGTCTTGAATATGCTTAGGAAACATGCTACATGTTGATGATGTAATGTGCCATGAAATATGCTTAGGTGATGAACATGTTTTTGTGATTTAATATGCCATGAATATGTCAAGGAAATATGCTTCATGTTTATGATGTAATGTGCCACGAAATATGCTTGTATGATGAACATGTTTATACTTTAGGACCCCTTTAGGGTACTCTTATGTTATGAATGCATGTGTCCTCATGATAAGATGGAGATGCTTCCCTTTCAAGTAGGGACCAAGAGCTCTCCTTATGACAAGATGGAGATGCTTCCCTTTCAAGTAGGGATCAAGAGCTCTCCTTAAGATAAGATAAAATGGAGATGCTTCCCTTTCAAGTAGGGATCAAGAGCTCTCCTTATGATAAGATAAGGTTAAGATGCTTCCCTTTTTATGTTGGGGATCAAGAGCATTCTTTATATTATGACAAGAAAAGAAAAGAATTAAGTATTTTACTTTGCAAGAGGTTAAGTACCCGACCCGTCAGGTGGTCGTTAATCAAATCCATAGGGATATAAGAAGACGTAAGAGGTCTTGCCCTGGTAAGACGTAAGAGGTCTTGCTCTAGTAGGGTGTGGCTCGCTACCCTGACCTACTAGGGAACGCGATTATGTGGTACTTAACCTGGGGCCCCCCAAACAAGTTATGATGATTTTGAAGTATCTATAAGTATATGTTTTGAAAAGGAAAGACTTTTATGTTTATTGTGTATGCTCATGTTAAATACTCTGAATGCTTGCAAACCGTGTTCTTTATGCATGCTAGATGTTATGAAGTTATGATGATTTTGAAGTATCTATAAGTATATGTTTTGAAAAGGAAAGACCTTTATGTTTATTGTGTATGCTCATGTTAAATACTCTGAATGCTTGCAAACCGTGTTCTTTATGCATGCTAGATGTTATGAAGTTATGATGATTTTGAAGTATCTATAAGTATATGTTTTGAAAAGGAAAGACTTTTATGATTATTGTGTATGCTCATATTAAATACTCTGAATGCTTGCAAACTATGTTCTTCATGCATGCTAGAGGTTATGAAGCTATTATGTTTAGAGTTAAGTTTAAGAACGTTGCGACTATGTACTTCATGCTAGTTTAGAATTTATGATGTGGTGAATGTTACGGGTAAGATTATGAATACTTGCGATTATGTTCTTTCTACAAGTTTAGGATTTATGTTATTACAAATGTTTATGTCCAAGTTAAACAAATGCTTATGATTATGTCTTTTATGCATGATTGGATTTCCCTGATGAATGGTCATGGTTAAGTTGAAGAATGTTTGTGCCTATGTACTTTATGTAGGTTTAAGATGTAGGATGTTACGGATGCTTAGGTTAGGAATGCTTATTGTTAAGTTTTAAAACGCTTATGAATATGTCTTTCCTGCATGCTTAGTTTTATGTAGTTATAACGCTTATGTTCAAATTATGCCCTGCTTAGATTAATTATGCTTAACTGGCTTATGAATAATTCTATGCCATGCTTAGTTTTTTTTATTACATGGATATGTTGTTGATTAGTGTTGATATGAAATACTAAGGTCCATTATGCTAGTATGCTCATGTTCTAATTTCTTGATGAAGATGTGGCTTTATTGAGTAGGCAACGATCATAATAATCTATATGATTATAGTTCATGTTGTCCATATACTGCAGATAAAGGAAGTCTGCGCTAGAGGAAGTAGCAGGAGGGGCCAAGTGTGTGTGATAGTGGCATGGTGGAAGAAGACCCTATACTATCTGCTTGTATTTATATGCTCTAAGAACAACTTAAGACATTGCTTCCGCTTATAAGACTTGTGTTTAATGAGTATCCTCTACTTAAGAAGGTTGGAAATGTTAGAGCTCATGAATGAATCTTTATGTATGCATGTTATGAAAGATATGTTAACATGCTAACGATGAATATGATATGTGATGCATGTGCAAAAGAAGGTTTAAGTTATGATGACCTGTTAAAGTACGTAGGTTGTGAGAGGATCCATATGTAGTATGTTTTTAAAAAAAAAAAAAAAGGAGTAACAGTAGCGCCGCCCTGAGAGCAGATAAGGGCGGGCGTTACACATGGAGTAGTTTCTTCGATTCTAGGATTAGGGAGTAGCTTGTGTGTGCATAACATGTTGGTTCAAGTAAAATTCTATTTTTGAGTTTAAATTGGCAATTGGAAATTGCTTATACTCATATCTATGCGTGTTTAGTTTTCTACCTACTGTGCTTAGGCGATACGAGGGGTGACAACCTTCATATCTAAGATTTAGGCGATTTTATACAAGGAACCTAGGGGTAAACCTGATCTCCTGTAATCGTGGGTAGAAGGATGCGATGGAACCAGAAACGGTACGTCATAGGGATTGATTTGGCATCCTCGTATCGTCTATCCCATCCTTGTAAGGCAAAGATTGCTCCCGGTAGATGTGGTGGCTCATCGGGAGAGTGTATGATGTCCCTTTTACAAAACCATAGCTAGACGTTTAGACAATGCCCAGTTGACAACATGTTTTACGACACACAAGCGAAAATGATGTTCTACAATCACTTTTAAAGATCTCGACACATTCCTTTCTTCCTCAGTGTGACACCATATTAGAGTTTAGTCCACCGACAGACCTCGCAATCGAGACCATTTAGAGTTTAGTTTCGAACAATTTCAACCACTGAACATATCGGTATTTGAATCTCAGTCCCTGTTGGATCGATAATCTTTTATCACTTGACGACATCCATGCACTTGCGGGCGTTGAGCGCGAGCGCGCACTTCGAGTCCTCGACGGCCTTCGTCGCGAGATTTGGGGACACATTTGCGTGCATCAAATTTTTGGCATCATTGCCGGGGACTGATCGATTCGATATCGAATCGAACAGTGGAAAATTGGATTGAATCTAGGATTAGATTTATTTATTTGCTTTATTTTCTTTTTAGTTTTCCTTATTTACTTTAGTTCTAAATTTTTCTTATTTAGATTTAGTTTTAGATTTTCATTTTTTTTAGCAGTAGATTTCTATTTCCTTATTGCATCTTAGATTTTATTAGCTAGATTGTTTTATTTCATGCTTCTTAGGATTAGGTAGCACTCCTAATTTTTTTTGTGGCTCGGTTCATCGTATGCTTAGACGCTTAGGATCAAAAGGCCTGATTTCGATCGATTTAGAGATCGAACGAACCTTTCATCGCATGAAAGCATAACACTGAAGGATGGAGGATCAAGCCACATCTGAAGTGAACATAGGTAGACGACCTATGCGAAATTATGCAACTCCTAGCGCTAGAGGATTTAGGCCGAATATAGTTGGACCATCGATTTCAGAGAACAACTTTGAACTTAAACCAGCACTTATACATATGGTCCAGCAGAGTCAATTCGAGGGAGCTGCGATTGAAGGCCCAAATAGGCACCTAGAGGCATTTTTAGAAATTTGATCGACAATGAAGATGAATGGAGTCCCTACTGACGCGATCCACCTTAGTCTATTCCCATTCTCATTGCGGGATAAGGCTAAGGCATGGCTTCACTCCCTACCATCGGGAAGCATCACTACATGGGAGCAATGTGAGCAGCAGTTTCTGAACAAATACTTCCCACCAAGCAAGACTGCTCACATGGGCCATCTCATCACGAGCTTCCGTCAGAAGGAGAGGGAGTCCTTATTCAAAGCTTGGGATCGCTACAAGGGGCTACTCTACCAATGCCACCACCACGAACTGGAGAGGTAGTTGGTGATCCACATCTTCTACAATGGGATCCCGTACACCACGAAGATGTCCCTGGATTCTACTGCAAAAGGATCACTGATGAACAAGACCATAGAGGAAGCATAGGAGCTAATAGAAGAGGTGGCCTAGAATCACCATCATTGGGCTTCCGAACGTGGTAAACCAACGCCTGTAGCGGGACAATACACTGTCAACTCCATGGACCACCTGGCAGCAAGGATGGGCGTGCTCAGCAAACGGTTTGAATCTTTGAATCCTTCATCTACATGCGCAGCCATTGACTTTGGAGAGGGAGCGATAGCGTATCGAGAGGATCACTATAGAGGGCAGGGAACCTCAGAGGAGCAGATTGAGCAAATTGACGTGGTTGGGGAATATAATCAAAGGCCCAACAACCAATACTCCAATACCTAGAATCTCAGATGGAGGAATCATGTGAATTTATCCAATAGGAATAACTTGGGAAACTCCTAACCATCAAGAGGGTATGGGTAGCAGCAGGGCAAAGGGTAGCAACCACAGAAGTACAGACTGAAACTGATGATGGAGGATTTCATTGCTACCCAAACTAAGGCCAATGAGGAATTTCGTCACCAGCATCAGAAATCTAAAGAATCACTCAGAGACTTGAAGGCTACCATTGACGGCCTTGCAAATCACCCAAGGATGTTGGAGACGCAAGGGGCCCAGATAGCCCAAACCATGTCACAACCCATGAAGAGCTCTCCATCGTTACCTAAGCGGAGTTAAGCTAAAGAGGAAGGAGTGGGGTAGAGTAGCAAATTCGCCAAGGGGTGTGCAGGCATGATTTCCACCCTACCTGGCCAAGCTAAATTTAAAGATAAGATTCCACCACAACTTAAGGACCCCGGTGAATTTGTTATCCCCTACTCAATTTACAGGGAGAGCTTCGATGAAGCGCTATGCTACTTGGGGTCATCAGTCAGTTTGATGCCCTACGCATACTATCTGAAGATGGGACTGAATGGGCTCCTACCAGCGAATCTTGGTATTCGTATGGGGGATGACTCAGTCAAGGAGCTCATCGGCTTGCTAGCACACATGCCTGTGGTAATTTAGGATTTCGTGATACCTACGGACTTCATCATACTAGACACAGGACCCAATCCCTAAAATCCCATAATTTTGGGAAGCCTTTTCTGGCAACTGTGGGAGCGTGCATAGATGTGAAGGTTCTCCAGATATCCTTGGAGGTAGATGGGGAGATCATCCTTTTCAGCCTTTCAGAGCACAGAGCCGCCCTACCTTGATGGCTTCACCTTTAGCAGAATGAAGCTGGTGCCACAAGTTGTAGCTTCCGAGACGGATGAAAGGAGGTTCACTGAACCTCCAGAGCCAAGTTGATAGTGGAGTGCTGTCGAGCTAAACAACCTTAAATAAAGTGCTTCTTGGGAGGCAACCCAAGTTTAGTTTTTAGATTTCCCTTTGATTTTATTGAATGCATTTATTCAATTTTAGTTTTGATTTCCATCACATTTAGAGTTAGGACTAGAAAGGAACTTCGCTAGGTAAAAATAAAATCCATAATAGCTTACACGACGAAGGGTATGAGGAAATTTGGACCATTACGCAAAAAGGGGAGAAAAATGGGGACACACGGCTTGACCGTGTGTTTTCCCATGGCCGTGCCTGACTGACCTGAGGCGCACATGGCCTGGCCATGTATTTTCACATGGTCGTGTCGCGCAAGGTAAAAAGAGGGGAGCCATGTGTTTTTTCCACATTTGTTTCGTGTGCTTCGAGTGCTCTTTCCCTAGCCATGTGGTTTTGTCTTCTCCACCACCTAGAAGCTCTTCTAGCCACAAAAGAAGCCAAAATAAGAAAGGATGAGGAGGACCAAGCACGTAGCACCTCGATGCGGCGCTTCGGAGCGACGAACAAGGAGAGTCGATGCCCCTCAAGCTCCGAAGGAGGGTAACACCCTACCAACTCTTCTTTTTTGCACTAATAAACATAGATATAGATATAATATTCTTTCTACCCGTAAACTCACTGCTACTAGGTACCTAGATGAAGATTTGCTAGAGTCTTTTGGGTTGTTGGGTGACATTCAAGCTCTATTTGCAAAAATGGGGTGGGAAGAGATGATGGGAATAAGACACCCAACCTACCCTAGGAAAGTTCTAGAATTTTTGAGTTCCTTGGAGGCAGAAATTTTAACTGGTAGAGATAGCGAAGAGGGTAGGATAACTTTTAGGATTTTTAACATTGAGCATGAATGGACCCTTCACCAATGGAATTCATGCTTTGGCTTGCCGAGTGGGGGAGAGAGAAGAACCCCTATTGGGTTTAAACCTCGGATATTTTGGACCGAGTTGACGGGGGAGCACACTTATGAACCTTCTAGGGCCAAAGCATCGCGCCTCCAAAACCACATCTTTCGATACCTCAATCGCATCATGGCCAGTACTATATTTTGTCGTGGGGAGAGTGACGATGTAGTTAGAGCTAGCGAGCAGCTTTGCCTCTGTGACATGCTACAAGAAAGGAGTAGCATCGATATAGGTTCCCACTTCATCAGCCATATAGTGAAGATGGGCAAAGCAGCACGAGGAGAGATTAATGTGAGGGGCCTACTTACCCAAATTTTCCATAGGATGGGGTATGATTACACTGCATTAGAGAGTATAGAGGGGAGCCCAAGGATCGACCTAGGAGTGTGCATAGCCATGAAGATGATTGTGAGAGAAGGACACACCTTATGCTTTGTAAGGAAAAATCTTACGACCCTTAGGCTCCCCGACCCTGATCGTACCACCATCACTACACGCGCCAACTGGCGCTTGGACCTGTCAGTGGAGTCTCCTCGACATGAGGGACCACCCACATCGGCACCCATCTCTCCCACTTTACATCACTCTCCCTCAAGTCCACACATGCATAGCAGGCCACCTAGTCCACACCGACATGAGCCTGCACCTGTACCACCACCTTTTTCCACTTTTGAGCAGGATGCAGGTATGTCGGCCTATGATTTCTCGGAGTTTCGATTATGCGTCGACGACATATACGCCGAGATGCAAACACAGAGGAAGCAATGCGAGGAGCATAGAGCCTGCACGCAAGCGGAGTTCCAGGGTTTCCGGAAGCACTTCTAGCGAGATGAGGAGTTCTATGACGAGGCCCGCATATACTAACAGGAAGAGGCTTCTTGTTGATGCACACGGTCGCAACCTTAAATCCTGTGACGGAGACTGTCGAAGCCTCAAAGTGTGCGCTTGCGCTCAACGCTTGTAAGTGCACTGATGTCGTCAAGTAATAAAGATTATCGATCCCATAGGGACTAAGATTAGAGTACCAATATGCTAAGTGGTTGCGATTGTTCGAACGATATCTCAGAGAGAGTCGGTTGGTGAGGACTATCGGAGGACCCTACTCAGGGCGGTGTCACATGGAGGAGGAAAAGAGTGTGCCGAGGTCTTGACAAGGCGATTCTAAGACTTCGATTTCGCTTGTGTACCATATAACAATTTTGTCAATTGGCGTCATCTAAACGTCTACTTACGATTTTGGGGAAGGGACATCATACACTCTCCCGCAGAGCCACCGCATTCACCGGGAGCTATCCTTGCCCAAAAGGACGGGATAGAGAGTATGAGGATGCCAAATGAATCCTTGCGGTGGACCGTTTCCGATTCCACCGCTCCCTTCTCCCTGCAGTTACGGGAGGTCATGTTTGTTGGGATGTATACTGAAAAGTCTATCTTTTGTATGAACATCTTTATTTTTAAATAAGAATCACATGATCATTGTTTGCATATTTATGGTTATGCATATTGTCTAATACATTACATTATAGATAACATTGTGTGTGGTGTCACACGGGAGATCATGTTATCAGCTCCTTGAAAGTATAGGAAAAGGCTCACAACTGAGATGACTTTGGACAAAACATTGGTATGGTTGTAGTGTGATTTGGTATTGGTTTGTCTTGACCATAGAATCACACTAGTACACTTTGTGTGTATTGAGCAGGACCGACTTAGAGGTGATTCAATTTATTGTTGACTACATAATCGAATCAGACCTCAGATATTATATTTTACATGCTCTTAATAACGGGCACATATACTTAGTATTCATTTCTTTGATTTACCAATGGGCGAGATTTATAGATTAAATCGATAGGCTCAGAAAGTTGGCAAATGATATTATTTATATGGTGTGTCATTGATTATAGGAGTAACCGTGTCCTATATATTAGGAAGATGATGTCCCCTTGAGGAGCTCATAAGGTTCATCATGTAAACCCTGCAGGTGGACTTGGTCTGGCATGATGATAAGGATGAGTGGTACTACTCATGGAGTAAGATGTTGATTAATTACTGGTCAGTAAATTAATTAATCGACGAACATTCAAAATCTTAAACAAGGGGAGATAAATGTACAAATAATATATGGAGCCCATATTAACTTATGGGTGTTGGTGAGGTAGATCAATGATAATCCTTTAGTGGATTGAATTATCATTAATGGATCAGACTTTATGTGGGCTTGATCCATTGGGTGGCCAAGATCCAACTCCTCCTCATGGTCTCTATTGTAGCCTATTAAAACCTCATGAAGCCTAGATCCAATGGTTGAAAACAAAACTCTAGATCCAACGATAGAGATTAAATCTCTAGATCCGACGGTTGAGATTAAATCTCTAGATCCGACGGTTAAGATTAAATCCCTAGAACCAATGGTGGAGATTAAAACAAGGCTTATCCCTAACTCTATAAAAAGGAGCTTTAGGGTGGGTGGCAAGAGGAATTAGAAGAGAGATATGATTAGGGTTTGGGAGGTTTAGGGTTTGGTGGCTTGGGCAGCCACAAATAAGGAAATTGTTTCATTTATTCTTCTTCTTCCTTGGTGGCCGGCGCCCATCTTCTTCTCCCTTCCCTTGGCCGGCGTCCAAACATCATCCTTCTCCTCTCCATGGCCAGTGGAAACAAAGCTTAGGGTCTTTCCTTGGAGCTCTTGGCCGGCATCCATCTTCTTCATCCAATCCTTTGGCCGGCGCACACCAAGTTAATGCTTGGTGGTTGGCATAAGTAAGGAGTGGAAGAGTTTTGTTATTGATCTTCCTTTGTTCGGAGAGAACAAGGATAGGAAGATTGGTGATCTAGGAGCTTCGACTTTTGGAAGATTGTCGCCCACACGACGTCCAAAAGGAGGAAGGACATACAATAGAAGATCAAGAGGTATAACAAGAGGTATAATCTTATTTATTTTGATTAGTGTTCTTTTGTATTATGTCTATAATTATTTTTCAATTATATGCATCTTATATATTCTATTTTTATGGCTAAATTAACATGGACCCCGAACATAAACACAAAATTCGGCGATCTGTACATCGCCTATTCCGCGGCTATTCATAGAATAGAGGTTGGTTGCTTGAACAACAAGTTTGTTCAAGTGACTACTCTAATCGAATAGCACGATGATGAAACGGTTGCTTGGGTGATCCCTTTTGTCTAGAATTAATTTTTTTTTAATCCGGGGACGTCGATGGGATTGCCATGAACAATGGACCATGTTGAAGTGGGAAGCGAAGTTTCCTACCTTCAAGTGGTATTAGAGCCACGGTTTTCGGTTTTGTGTGTTTAGGATTCGATTACTTTTATGCACTTTTCATATATTATATGTGTCGGATAATAATAGGATATGCGTAAGTTAACTTTTTAGTTGCAAGCATAGGATCCAACTATTATGGTCATATGTGTGTATGTGATTGTATGTGTGTAATTGTATATTTTGTTGAATCCTCGGGGTTGACGAGGCTAGTATTTAATTTTTGTAATTAGATACGGCATTGTTTAGCCACTCTTTTTATTTTAGTTTACTTTCGATCTAGATTTCATGTACACTCCCTCGTGGAGTATAGGATCGATGGATGTAAATTAAAATAGTTTTTACTCTCGACTCGGATCTCCGGATGGCTCATACATGGCGTAGGGAGGAGCGGATGAGATGACGATACGACAAGAAACATATTGAAGACAAAAGCCATAATAGTTGGAAAATATTTATTTTTGACATTTATTGCTTATTGTTTGATATGCATGTCGTAGGCTAAAAAATTCCTCAATTTTAAATTACTATGTGGGAGAGGGATATTTTTATAAATTCCCATGACCTCCATTACAATTTGAAATGTGATGCAAACAAACTTGCACGTCGACTCTGAGTGCCTTCCTCCCCATCAGATGAGTTTGTTTGCGAATCACAAGGTCGAATATGGTTATAGGAAATTATTAAGGAGCATGTGTACTTCCCCATCGGAAGGCAAATAACCCGAGATAATTACCTTGGTACCGAGTAATGGTGAACACTTAGATACAAATATAAGTATCTTTCCCATCGGAGTCACTTCTTTTATTTGTAGGGTCGAAGAGGAACCAACTATTAATTTTACTTGTCAAAAAGTTAGGTTGACAAGATAGTAAAATTAATGGGTAAAACCTCCTCTTACAAATGTAGAATTCGTATATGTCCACACTATCGTGGCATACGATATTCTCGGTGTTTTGAAGTGTTGATTGATTTTAAAATTTTATTGTTTGAGAAATCAATAATTTTTTAAAATCTAATGTTTTGATTTATGTGATTCTTAGGTTTTCTTTCAAAATGACTTTCAACTCGCTTGCTGTGATGCTGAAAGAAAATAAACTCACTGGACCCAACTATGTTGATTGGAAGAGGAATCTTGACATTATCTTGACTGCTGAGGAATACAAATATGTGCTCCTCGAAGAGTGCCCTCTTAAGCCTGTGGATGATTCTGGGGAAAAGGAGAAGGAGAGTTGTAAGAAGTGGATTAAGGCCGATGAGATGGCGCGATGTTACATTTTGGCATCTATGTCAAATGTACTACAACATCAGCATCAAGCCATGCCCACTGCTTATGACATAATGCTTAATCTCAAAGAGCTTTTCGGACACCATAATTGGGCTGCCAGGCAAGAAGCCATGAGGAACTTGATGACGACCACCATGATCGAGAGAACACCCATGAGGGATCATGTTCTCAAGATGATGGCTCAGTTGAATGAGCTGGAAGCCCTCGGAGCTGAGATCGATGGGGAAACCCAGGTCGATATCATTCTCCAGTCTCTACCTAGAAGTTTTGAGCAGTTTCACCTGAACTACAACATCAACAAGAGGTTGTATTCGTTGGCGGAGCTTCTGACAGAACTCCAGGCGGCAGAGGGGCTATTTCGTCAGAGTGCTCAGGCACAAGCCATGGTTTCCCAAAAGGTTTCTACTTCTTTGCCAAAAGGCAAGAAGAAGAAGAAACAAGCTAGGGCAAAGGTAGTGAGAGGAACTCAGGGAGGAGTGAAGAAGCTAAAAGGCAAGTGCTTCACTTGTAAGAAGACTGGACACTGGAAGAAGGACTGCCCCTACTGCAAGCATAAAAAATGTATACCTTTTGGTCTAGTCGTTGAAACATGTTTAGCGGTGTTATCTACGGGCACCTAGTGTGTAGATACGGGAGCCACTGATCATGTCTGCAATACTTTGCAGGGGTTCTAGGAAACCAGACGACTAGCTGAGGGGGAGATTACCGTATACTTGGGCGATGCCACGAAGGTGGCGGCTGTTGCAGTGGGAGATGTTTATTTATCTTTTGAGAAAAATAAAGTTTTGGTTCTTAAGAATTGCCTTTATGTACCTTTATTTAGAAAGAATTTAATTTCAGTTTCTAAATTGTTTATGGATTGATATTCTATTTCTTTTAATGACAGAGTTGTTATAAAAAGGAATAGGGAGATTATCTGTTCTCGTGCATTGATAGGAAATTTGTATACACTCGAACTAAAAGCTCCCACGATGCAGATAGAAGTTAATAGCTCATCTTCTAATTCCAGTAAGAGAAAAGAACCTTCGAAGATGAACCGAACATATCTTTGGCATCTTAGGCTTGGTCATATTAACCTAAGAAGAATTCAAAGGTTGATAGCTGATGGACCTTTGGGTTCATTAGTGGTGGAAGATTTTCCAACCTGCGAATCTTGCTTGGAGGGTAAAATGACAAAGAGGCCTTTTAAGGCCAAGGGGTATAGAGCCAAAGATGTGTTAGAATTGGTTATTTCTAATTTGTGTGGTCCTATGTCTATCCTGTTGGGTTTCCGGCACCACGGCGAGTGTGTGTTCGAACATGTTTCATAAACATGTGCACAACGGAAGGAATAAAATAATAAATCTAATTTATTACAACACATACATCACACGCATGCATAGTACAACATGTGTAGACATAAGCGTAAATTCAAATTTTCCAATAAAAGGAAACTTAAACTACGTATACCTGACGTATCACGTGTAGTGGGAAAGGCATCAACCGGAACGATTCTCGCTAGAATCGTCTCTATCCGTATCCACGCCGAGTATCTTCGGGATGACTTCACGAAGTCACGAGCCTCATCTTTGTACGGGTTACTAGCCTCGTGTTGAAGACGATGTGATCGAGAGAAGATCACGATCCGAATCAAAATTCGGATCTAAAATGAGTCCTCAAAAACTCACTTCTCCAGAGAGGTATTCGTCAACCGTTTGACAAATCCTTCGTCCTCCACCTATGAGGATTACCGGAGATCGAATCCCCTGCAAGGCTACTGCTGTCGGAGCTTCAAACGTCGTCCAAACGATGCTCCGATGAGAAGGAAACAAGCTGTCCAGAAAACTGGACAGCTTTGGTGGAGGAATAGGGCCGGCCAAAAAGGGAAGGTTGAAGCTCACCTTATTGCCGAACCCAAAGGAGATCACCGGAGCTTCTCCGGAAACATCTCGACGCTGGCAAGAGGGAAGGATAACACCTTCTAGACACCGGCAAGAGAGCTAGGTGGTGGGCGGCGGCGCTAGGGTTGGCACTGACTTCACCAAGGAGAGGAGGGGGGCGGCAACAATTAGGGTTGCTTGGTTTTGGATTAGGGATTAACAAAAACCCTTAAGCCCTATTTTATAGAGAACAAATTCTCTTAATGGTTATCGGATCATAACCAAAGGCCCGTTAACCCGCTCCATTAATTTAAGTTAAAATAAACCAAACCATGATGGTTTATTTTAAGTTAAAATGAACTGAACAAACTTTGGTTCATTCGTTTAAAAACAAACCAAACCCTTTGGTTTATTCTCCTCCATTGGATTAGAACCGAACCAATTTGGTTCATCCATCATGTCTTCATAAGACACGACCCATCCACGCTTCCATTGTGACTGAAACTATTTCATGCTTGCTCCATGTTTGGTCCAACCAAACCTAGTTTCTCTCGGTCTGAGAATCTCATTCTCAAGCTCGTTTTAAATCCTTCGGATTATGCTCGTTGTGTGTGTGACCAAATAGGTTCTCAATTTATGTTGACCGTCTATAATTAACCATTAATTATAGAACGATCATGAGTGGCACCTAGTAGTACATCATGATCCCCAATTAACCGAAAAGATCAACGGTTGTTCCAGAACTATTTCTGAAACCCTTCAGCTGCTCGAATGAATCGTGCCCCATTCCCTTCACTCATCTTATACCCACTTGGTTCAGGACATGGTCTATAGTGTCAGTCCCCACTAGGCTGACTACGTCAAACCTAGCCCAAGTATCATTTCCTCGTCCTACGGATTCTAGTTACTGCATATGTATCGAAGAGTACCTTACTCTAAACATGTAATGCTTTGGCCAAAGACTTTAGTAACAATCCGACGATAGGCCATGGGTATACATCTCCTCGAAAGGAGTGGTGAATCCTTTATAGGTTATTCAAACACCTTCGATCACTTCGACTTATACCCAATCATCCCGGGTCCACATCTCCTCAGAGATGCTTGCTTAAGATGTCAAAGCATAAGTCTTTATGAACAAGATGACTTGAATATCGCAAGTCAAAGGAACATCGCACTTAAGCTGCACTAAGAACTTCATTGACATATCTATATATGCAGAGAACCATATGAAGTCTTATGGCTGATCACTCCAATGAACTAGTTACCATAACTAGCATCCACGATTAACTCCGGACATCACAATGTCTCCAACCAGTGAGAATCAGCTGCTTGGATACACCAAGGAGTATACCTCATGCTAGTCTCGACAGAATCATTGGTGTCCAAATCCATTAATTCATCGACTAGGGATAATTTCGATACATCACAATTACACATGTAGAGATACTCACTAGTTGTGATCCAATCACAAATTCTCTCATGCTGTGAATCGTATCGTGGACATTCAGTAAATAAGTCTAAGATCTAATCAAATACATGAAAACATGTATACTCAAATAGTGAATCTTCATTTATCATATAAATGGTTCAAACATAAGGCGATTGCCTTAGGACATCTCTCATATATTACTAACAAACTCCCACTTGGCCTAATGCCAATTGCTACGGTATCCAATACCATAAGCTCTAACATGACCCTCAAACTTACTTTGAGGTAATGCCTTAGACAAAGGATCCGCTAAGTTCCTTTCAGTGGGGATTTCCTCGATTTGTATTTCCTTCCTACTAATGATCTCTCTGTTCAGATGATAGCGGCGAAGCACATGTTTGGATCATTGATGAGACCACATCAAGTTCAGAGATGAACTTCTTGATCCAAACCACTTCCTTTGCTGCTTCCAAAGGTGCAATGTATTCTGCCTTAGTGGCAGAATCTGCTATAGTGTCAAGCTTGGAACCTTTCCAACTTATTTCGCCTCCATTCTTGGTGAATACATACTCATACTGAGACATGGAATCATCTTTGTCTGTCTGGAGCTGGCATCCATAAACCCACGTATCACCATGTACCCTTCTCCATATATTAGGAACGTATCCTTAGTTCTTCTTAAGTACTTAAGGATTGTCTTAACAGTCACCCAATGATCCATTCTTGGATTAGACTGGTATCTGCTCGTGACACTCAGAGCATACGATACATCGGGTCTCGTACATAACATAGCATACATGATAGATCCTATTGCGGATGCATAGGGAATCTTACTCATGTAAATCCTCTTGTCTTATGTGCGCGGACACATAGACTTTGAAAGGTGTATCCCATGCCTGATGGGTAGGAAACCTTTCTTGGATTCTGACATGCTAAACCTCTTTAGCACTCGGTCTATATATGTAGACTGTGAAATATCAAGCAATCGTTTTGATCTATCTCTATAGATCTTAATCCCGAGGATGTAGGTTGCTTCTCCCAGGTCTTTCATGGAGAATGTCTTGGATAACTAAATCTTAACTGACTCTAAGACTGAAACATCGTCTCCTATAAGTAATATGTCATCGACATACAATACTAGGAACACGACTGCACTCCAACTAACCTTCTAGTACATACAAGGTTCGTCTGGATTTTGTGAGAAATCAAAATTTTTGATTGTCACTTCAAAACGGATATTCCAGCTCCTGGATGCTTGCTTCAATCCATATATGGACCGTCGCAATTTGCATACCTTGGTTTTATCAACCGATGTGAAATCCTCAGGCTGTATCATATACACATCCTCGAGCAGGTTCCCATTAAGGAAAGATGTTTTAACATCCATCTGTCATATCTCATATGTTAGTAATATATGAGAGATGTCATAAGGCAATCGCCTTATGTATGAACCATTTATATGATAAATGAAGATTCACTATTTGAGTATACATGTTTTCATGTATTTGATTGGATCTTAAACTCATTTACTGAATGTCCGCGATACGACTCACAGCATGAGAAAATTTGTGATTGGATCACAACTAGTGAGTATCTCTACATGTGTAATTGTGATGTATCGGAATTATCCCTAGTCGATGAATTGATGGATTTGGACACCATCAATTCTGTCGAGACTAGCACGAGGTATACTCCTTGGTGTATCCAAGCAGCTGATTCTCACTGGCTAGAGACATTGTGATGTCCGGAGTTAATTGTGGATGCTAGTTATGGTAACTAGTTCATTGGAGTGACTAGCCGTAAGACTTCATATGGTTCTTTGCATATATAGATATGTCAATGAAGTTCTTACTGTAGCTTAAGTGCGATGTTCCTTTGACTTGCGGTATTCAAGTCATCTTGATCATGGAGACTTATGCTTTGACATCTTAAGCAAGCATCTCTAAGGAGATGTGGACTCGGGATGATTGGGTATAAGTCGAAGTGATCGAAGGTGTTTGAATAGCCTATAAAGGATTCACCACTCCTTGCGAGGAGATGTATACCCATGGCCTCTCGTCGGATTGTTACTAAAGACTTTGGCCAAAGTATTACATATTTAGAGTAAGGTACTCTTCGATACATGTGCAGTAACTAGAATCCGTAGGACGAGGAAATGATACTTGGGCTAGGTGTGACGTAGTCAGCCTAGTGGGGACTGACACTATAGACCATGTCCTGAACCAAGTGGGTATAAGATGAGTAAAGGGAATGAGGCACGATTCATTCGAGCTGCTGAAGGGTTTCAGAAATAGTTCTGGATCAACTGTTGATCTTTTCGGTTAATTTGGGATCATGATGTACTACTAGGTGCCACTCATGATCGTTCTATAATTAATGGTTAATTATAGACGGCCAACATAAACCGAGAACCTATTTGGTCACACGAACAACGAGCGTAATCCGAAGGATTTAAAACGAGCTTGAGAATGAGATTCTAAGACCGAGAGAAACTAAGTTTGGTTGGACCAAACAAGAAGCGAGCATGAAATTGTTTCAGTCGCAATGGAAGCATGGATGGACCGTGTCTTATGAAGACATAATGGATGAACCAAAATGGTTTGGTTCTAATCCAATGGAGGAGACTAAACCAAAGTGTTTGGTTTATTTTAAACGAATGAACCAAAGTTGGTTCGGTTCGTTTTAACTTAAAATAAACCATCATGGTTTGGTTTATTTTAACTTATATTAATGGAGCGGGTTAACGGGCCTTATGGTTATGATCCAATAACCATTAAGAGAATTAGTTCTCTATAAAAGAGGGCTTAAGGGTTTGTTAAGCCCTAATCCAAAACCCTAACCTAATAGTTGCCGCCCACCTCCCCTTGGAGATTTTGGCGCCAACCCTCCTCCTTGCCGCCGCCCACCTTGAAGCTCCTTGGCCGGCACCCAGAAGGTGCTGACCTTCACTCTTGCCGGCGTCGAGCTATTGCCGGAGGAGTTCCGGTGATCTCCATTGGGATTGCCATCAAGGTGAGCTTCATCCTACCTTTTTGGCCGGCCCTAATTCCTCCACCAAAGCTGTCCAGTTTTCTGGACAGCTTGTTTCCCTCTCGTCGGAGCATCGTTTGGATGACGGTTGGAGCTCCGACAGTGCCTAACTTACCGGGGATTCGATCTCCGGTAATCCTCATAGGTGGAGGACGAAGGATTTGTCAAACGGTTGACGAATACCTCTCCGGAGAAGCGAGTTTTGAGGACTCATCTTTGGATCCGAATTTGGATTCGGATCGTGATCCTCTCTCGATCACGTCGTCTTCAACACAAGGCTAGTAACCCGTATGAAGACGAAGCTCGTGACTTTGTGAAGTCATCCCGAAGATACTCGGCGTGGATACGGATAGAGACGATTCTAGCGAGGATCGTTCCGGTTGATGTCGTTCCCGCTACACGTGATACGAAAGGTATACGTAGTTAAATTTCCTTTTATTGCAAAATTTAAATTTATGGTTATGTCTACACATGTTGTATTATGTTTGCGTGTGATGTGTGTGTTGTAATAAATGTAGATTTATTATTTTTATTTCTTCCGCTGTGCATATGTTTGCGAAACATGTTCGAACACACACTCGCCGCAGTGCCGGAAACCCAATAGTGGTATCAGAGCCCAGGTTGTGTTTCGAAATAATCGTAAAATTGTTTTGCAATAGTCATAATGATATTTCTGGAAATTTTCTACTTTTGGAAAGTTAGAAGTATTTATGGATAATTTTCAATTTTTGAAAGTCTAGAAGTATTTATGGAAACCTTTCACTTTTGGAAAGTTGGAAGTATTTATGGAAATTGATATTTTCCATAAATAAATTATTTGATTAGATTTGGAAATTTGTTTCCTAATTTAATAATGATTTGATTTGGGAAATCAAATCTTAAAATATTTTATTTCCATAAGTAGTTTTGATGATTTAGGAAATTGATTTCCTAAATTGACTTTCCTTAATCAACTATTTCCATAAATAAAATATGTGATTAGAATTGGAAATTTGTTTCCTATTTTAATCATGATTTGATTTAGAGAATCAAATCTTAAACATATTTTATTTCCATAAATAGTTATGACATATAAGGAAATTATATACATGACATAATTGTATGTTATTTAATTGCATTAGATGCATATCATTATGCCATGCATGTCGTGACATGTAGATGTATGCCATGTATGCCATGCCATGTAGATAATAATTATTTTGCATGCAAAGAGGATGAGACATAAAACCCCTTACTCAATATTAAAGCCTACACCTTCCATTAATATGGTTAGAACTAGAGTTCTGTTTCTTGTTTGGGTTGTTGGACTCACTCCAAGCCCGGCTCGAACCCGAACATGTTCAAACAATGGAATAGTTTAATACTAATATGCTAAGAGTCAGAGGTCAATCGTTAGCTTTGGTTGTTGGACTCTCTCCAAGCCGGGCTAATTGGTTGAATGCGCTCTAACCATATTAAAACTATTTCTCGATTAATGGGTTGGCTTTAACCTGGAGCATCGGCTTGTTGGACTCTCTCCAAGGTCGATGTAAAGCGAGGTGAAGTTGGGTGCTATGCATATGATGCATACTTGTTAATGTGTTAACAACCCGATGTATGTGTGAACATTCAATTAGTTGATAGCACATTGTGATAGTTGCATATACGTGATATGCAATCGGTATAGTTGATACCTACCGTCGTAGTTTTGAATGACTTGTTGGACTCTCTCCAAGGTTGTTCATATCTATGATGGATATCAACCCATTCGGAGATGGACCTACGATCTCCCGAAGTGATTTTGGGGTTTTTAAAATTCAAAAAATTATTGGGATTTATAAATGTATATTGATGCATTTTAAAAATCATTTTCTCATATATGCTCGTTTTGTATTTCTAGGTCAATCGATTGATCATGACGTCTTTGAATTTGCGCACTATTTTGGATTCAAACAAACTGACTAGGCCTAACTTCCTAGACTGGCTTAGAAACCTGAGAATTATTCTCAAGGCGGAAAAGCTAGCATATGTCCTTGAAGAGCCTCTTCCTAACCGTCCTAAGGACGATGCAACTCCAGACTAAATGTTGGTCTATCAGAAACATGTGGCAGATTCTGAGCTGGCGAGTTGCATCATGCTAGCGGCGATGGTACCTAAGCTGCAGAAGCAGCATGAGCATATGGATGCTCATACCTTAGTCTTTTATCTTTATGAGTTGTTTAATGAGTAAGTGAGATTCGAAAGGTTCAAAGTCTCCAGGCTCTTCTTCACCTCTGAGATGCAAGAAGGTTCATCTGTGGTACTGCTCAACATGCTGAAGATTGTGGAGCCTTCTGAGAAGCATGAGCAGGGGACGGAGCTTTAGTTAATTCCTCGAAGAAAGGTTCTAAGAGGAAGTCAAAGGAACAACAGAAGGGAAAGAAGAGAAGGGCTAAGAAGGTATAACTAGCACAAAAGGAAACTTGCCATCATTATGGCATGGAGGGCCATTGGCAAAGAAATAGCAAGATTTATCTTGAGTCCGTAAAGAAGGATAAGGCATCGGATGCCCCATCTTCTTTAGAAATCTTCTTTATTGATTGTCATTCTATTTCCTTAGGCACTTGGGTATTGGATACTGGGTGTGGCTCACATATATGTAATGACATACATGGGATAAGGAATAGAAGAAGACTCGTCAAGGGAGAGTCAAATTTACGTGTTGGGAATGGAGCAAAGGTTGCTGCACTCGCCATCGGAACGTATTTGTTGAAACTCCCTACAGGACTTGTCTTAGAACTGGACAATTGCTTTTATGTTCCTTCATTGATAAAGAACATCATTTCTATTTCTTGTTTAAATAGAAATGGGTACCATTTGACTTTTAGTAACAATTGTTGTTACATAACTTTAAATGGAGTTCTTTATGGGGCTGGAACTTTAAGCAATAGTGTTTATACGTTGGATGTATCCAGTGACATTTTCAATATCGAAGCGAGCAACTAGCGTGCTCGAAAGGATAATCAATTAGACTCCTACATGTGGCATTGTCGTCTTGGCCATGTAAGCAAGAAACGCATGTTCGAATTACACTGATGTGGAATTCTGGAATCGTTTGAATTAGATTCATACGATACATGCGAATCATGCTTAAAAGGCAAGATGACTAAGTTACCTTTTACAGGAAAAGGTGAATGAGTGGGAGAGTTACTAGGTCTAATACATACTGATGTATGTGGACCTATGTCAACTCAAGCTTTAGGAGGCTATAGCTACTTCATTACCTTCACCGATGATCACTCACGGTTTGGGTATGTGTTCTTGATGAAACACAAGTCTGAAGCCTTTGAAAGGTTCAAAGAATTCAGAAATGAAGTAGAGAAACAACATGACAAGAGTATTAAAATACTTTGATCGGATCGAGGTGGTGAATACTTAAGTTAAGAGTTTCTTGATTATCTAAGAGACAATGGTATATTGTCTCAATGGACTCTGCCATATACACCACAACAAAATGGTGTATCTGAGAGGCGTAACCGGACCTTGTTGGACATGGTCAGGTCAATGATGAATCATGCGAATCTTCCCAAGTCCTTTTGGGGCTATGCACTTCAGACAGCTGTTTACTTGTTAAACAGAATGCCAACCAAGGTAGTCTCCACTACTCCATATGAGATATGGAATAGTAAGAAATCTCATGTATCTTACTTGAAGATATGGGGTTGTCCTGCTTATGTGAAGCGGACTGTATCAGACAAATTGGATGCTAAGTCTGATAAATGTCTATTTATTGGATACCCTAAGGAAACAAGGGGTTACCAATTCTATCATCCTGTGGAACAAAAGGTGTTTGTTTCAAGGCACGCTGTGTTTCTAGAGAAAAGAGTTTCTCTTGCAAGAAAATAGTGGGAGTGTTGTCGAGCTTGAGGAGGCTCGAGAGACTCAAATAGACATTGATGAGATACCTGGTGAAGCACAACAGCCGATAACTCATAGTGATGAGCAATCGGCTGGACCTATTGTAACACCACATCTTCATAGATCTGGTAGAACACGCAACATTCCTGAGAGATATGGATTTCTCGTAAGTGAATCGAACGACGTGTTACTCATTGATGATGAGGAGCCTACCAGTTATGAAGTAGTGCTGACAAGTTCAGAAAGGGATAAGTGGCTTGAAGCCACGAAGTCGGAAATGGATTCCATGTATGAAAATCAAGTTTGGAACTTGGTTGACCCACCTGAAGGCATCAAGCCTATAGGGTGCAAGTGGGTTTTCACGAAGAAAACTGACATGGATGGTAATGTGATTACCTATAAAGCTAGATTAGTGGCAAAAGGATATCGTCAAAAATAAGGTGTTGATTATGACGAAACCTATTCGCCTGTAGCTATGCTTAAATCCATTCGGATGCTCCTGCCCATAGCGGCTCATTATGATTATAAGATATGACAGATGGATGTGAAAACAACTTTCCTTAATGGAAACCTGCTCGAGGACGTGTATATGATATAGCGTGAGGGTTTCACATCGGTTGATAAAACCAAGGTATGCAAATTGCGACGGTCTATTTATGGATTGAAGCAAGCATCGAGAAGTTGGAATATCCGTTTTGATGAGACAATCAAAAAGTTTGATTTCTCACAAAATCCAGACGAACCTTGTGTGTACAAGAAAGTTTGATTTCTCACAAAAAACAAGGTATGCAAATTGCGCAGTCTACATATATAGACCGAGTGCTAAAGAGGTTTAGCATGTCGGAATCCAAGAAAGGTTTCCTACCCATCAGGCATGGGGTACACCTTTCGAAGTCTATGTGTCCGCGCACAAAAGACGAGAGGATTTGCATGAGTAAGATTCCCTATGCATCCGCAATAGGATCTATCATGTATGCTATGTTATGTACGAGACCCAATGTATCGTATGCTCTGAGTGTCACGAGCAGATACCAGTCTTATCCAGGAATGGATCATTGGGTGGCTGTTAAGATGATCCTTAAGTACTTAAGAAGAACTAAGGATGTGTTCCTAATATATGGAGAAGGGTACATGGTGATACGTGGGTATACGGATGCCAGCTCCAGACAGACAAGGATGATTCCATGTTTCAGTCTGGGTATGTATTCACCTAGAATGGAGGCGCAACAAGTTGGAAAGGTTCCAAGCTTGACACTATAGTGGATTTTGCCACTAAGGCAGAATACGTTGCAGCTTTGGAAGCAGCAAAGGAAGCGGTTTGGATCAAGAAGTTCATCTATGAACTTGATGTGGTCTCATCAATGATCCAAACATGTGCTTCACCGCTATCATTTGATCAGAGAGATCATTAGTAGGAAGGAAATACAAATCGAGAAAAAACCCCACTGAAAGGAACTTAGCGGATCCTTTGTCTAAGGAATTAGCTCAAAGTAAGTTTGAGGGTCATATTAGAGCTTATGGTATTGGATACCGTAGCGATTGGCATT
The DNA here is from genome assembly GCA_025175895.1 of Wurfbainia villosa. Classification (NCBI taxonomy): domain Eukaryota; kingdom Viridiplantae; phylum Streptophyta; class Magnoliopsida; order Zingiberales; family Zingiberaceae; genus Wurfbainia; species Wurfbainia villosa. The sequence continues at coordinate 50,664,680 of CM045998.1, read as the reverse complement.
AGGCCAAGTGGGAGTCTGTTAGTAATATATGAGAGATGTCCAAAGGCAATCGCCTTATGTATGAACCATTTATAAGATAAATGAAGATTCACTATTTGAGTATACATGTTTTCATGTATTTGATTGGATCTTAAACTCATTTACTGAATGTTCGTGATACAACTCACAGCATGAGAGAATTTGTGATTGGATCACAACTAGTGAGTATCTCTACATGTGTAATTGTGATGTATCGGAATTATCCCTAGTCGATGAATTGATGGATTTGGACACCATCAATTCTATCGAGACTAGCACGAGGTATACTCCATGGTGTATCCAAGCAGCTGATTCTCACTGGCTGGAGACATTGTGATGTCCAGAGTTAATCATGGATGCTAGTTATGGTAACTAGTTCATTGGAGTGACCAGCCGTAAAACTTCATATGGTTCTCTGCATATATAGATATGTCAATGAAGTTCTTACTGTAGCTTAAGTGCGATGTTCCTTTGACTTGCGGTATTCAAGTCATCTTGATCATGGAGACTTATGCTTTGACATCTTAAGCAAACATCTCTAAGGAGATGTGGACCCGTGATGATTGGGTATAAGTCGAAGTGATCGAAGGTGTTTGAATAGCCTATAAAGGATTCACCACTCCTTGCGAGGAGATGTATACCCATGGCCTCTCGTCGGATTGTTACTAAAGTCTTTGGCCAAAGCATTACATGTTTAGAGTAAGGTACTCTTCGATACATGTGCAGTAACTAGAATCCGTAGGAAGAGGAAATGATACTTGGGCTAGGTGTGACGTAGTCAGCCTAGTGGGGACTGACACTATAGATCATGTCCTGAACCAAGTGGGTATAAGATGAGTGAAGGGAATGGGGCACGATTCATTCGAGCTGCTGAAGAGTTTCAGAAATAGTTCTGGATCAACCGTTGATCTTTTCGGTTAATTGGGGATTATGATGTACTACTAGGTGCCACTCATGATCGTTCTATAATTAATGGTTAATTATAGACGGTCAACATAAACCGAGAACCTATTTGGTCACACGAACAACGAGCGTAATCCGAAGGATTTAAAACGAGCTTGAGAATGAGATTCTCAGACCGAGAGAAACTAAGTTTGGTTGGACCAAACAAGATGCGAGCATGAAATTGTTTCAGTCGCAATGGAAGGCTGGATGGACCGTGTCTTATGAAGACATAATGGATGAACCAAAATGGTTTAGTTCTAATCTAATGGAGGAGAATAAACCAAAGTGTTTGGTTTATTTTAAACGAATGAACCAAAGTTGGTTCGGTTCGTTTTAACTTAAAATAAACCATCATGGTTTGGTTTATTTTAACTTATATTAATGGAGCGGGTTAACGGGCCTTATGGTTATGATCCAATAACCATTAAGAGAATTAGTTCTCTATAAAAGAGGGCTTAAGGGTTTGTTAAGCCCTAATCCAAAACCCTAACCTAATAGTTGCCGCCCAACTCCCCTTGGAGATTTCGGCGCCAACCCTCCTCCTTGCCGCCGCCCACCTTGAAGCTCCTTGGCCGGCGTCCAGAAGGTGCTGACCTTCACTCTTGCCGGCGTCGAGTTGTTGCCGGAGGAGCTCCGGTGATCTCCATTGGGTTTGGCATCAAGGTGAGCTTCATCCTACCTTTTTGGCCGGCCCTAATTCCTCCACCAAAGCTGTCCAGTTTTCTGGACAGCTTGTTTCCCTCTCGTCGGAGCATCGTTTGGACGACGGTTGGAGCTCCGACAGTGCCTAACTTACCGGGGATTCGATCTCCGGTAATCCTCATAGGTGGTGGATGAAAGATTCGTCAAACGGTTGACGAATACCTCTCCGGAGAAGCGAGTTTTGAGGACTCATCTTTGGATCCGAATTTGGATTTGTATCGTGATCCTCTCTCGATCACGTCGTCTTCAACACGAGGCTAGTAACCCGTACGAAGACGAAGCTCGTGACTTTGTGAAGTCATCCCGAAGATACTCGGCATGGATACGGATAGAGATGATTCTAGTGAGGATCGTTCCGGTTAATGCCGTTCCCGCTACACGTGATACGAAAGGTATACGTAGTTAAATTTCCTTTTATTGCAAAATTTAAATTTATGGTTATGTCTACACATGGTGTACTATGCATGCGTGTGATGTGTGTGTTGTAATAAATGTTGATTTATTATTTTTATTTCTTCCGCTGTGCACATGTTTGCGAAATATGTTCGATCACACACTCGCCGCGGTGCCGGAAACCCAACATTATAATCATAATGAGCCGCTATGGCCAGGAGCATCCGAATGGATTTAAGCATAGCTACAGGCAAATAGGTTTCGTCATAATCAACACCTTGTTTTTGACGATATCCTTTCGCCACTAATCTAGCCTTATAGGTAATCACATTACCATCCATGTCGGTTTTCTTCTTGAAAACCCACTTGCACCCTATAGGCTTGATGCCTTCAGGTGGGTCAACCAAGTTCCAAACTTGGTTTTCATATATGGAATCCATTTCCGACTTCATGGCATCAAGCCACTTATCCCTTTCTAAACTTGTCAGCACTTCTTCATAATTGGTAGGCTCCTCATCATCAATGAGTAACACGTCGTTTGATTCACTTACGAGAAATCCATATCTCTCAGGAATGTTGCGTGTTCTACCAGATCTACGAAGATGTGGTGTTTCAATAGGTCCAGCCGATTGCTCATCACAATGAGTTATCGGCTGTTGTGCTTCACCAGGTATCTCATCAATGTCTATTTGAGTCTCTCGAGCCTCTTCAAGCTCGACGACACTCCCACTGTTTTCTTACAAGAGAAACTCTTTCTCTAGAAACACAACATGCCTTGAAACAAACACCTTTTGTTCCACAAGATGATAGAATTGGTAACCCCTTGTTTCCTTAGGGTATCCAATAAACAGACATTTATCAGATTTAGCATCCAATTTGTCTGATACAGTCCGCTTCACATAAGCAGGACAACCCCATATCTTCAAGTAAGATACATGAGGTTTTTTACTATTCCATATCTCATATGGAGTAGTATAGACTACCTTGGTTGACATTCTGTTTAACAAGTAAACAGCTGTCTGAAGTGCATAGCCCCAAAATGACTTGGGAAGATTCGCATAATTCATCATTGACCTGACCATGTCCAACAAGGTCCGGTTACGCCTCTCAGATACACCATTATGCTATGGTGTATATGGCGGAGTCCATTGAGACAATATACCATTGTCTCTTAGATAATCAAGAAACTCTTGACTTAAGTATTCACCACCTCGATCCGATCGAAGTATTTTAATACTCTTGTCATGTTGTTTCTCTACTTCATTTCTGAATTCTTTGAACCTTTTCAAAGGCTTCAGACTTGTGTTTCATCAAGAACACATACCCAAACCATGAGTGATCATCGGTGAAGGTAATGAAGTAGCTATAGCCTCCTAAAGTTTGAGTTGACATAGGTCCACATACATCAGTATGTATTAGACCTAGCAACTCTCCCACTCGTTCACCTTTTCCTGTAAAAGGTAACTTAGTCATCTTGCCTTTTAAGCATGATTCTCATGTATCGTATGTATCCAATTTAAACGATTCCAGAATTCCACATCGGTGTAATTCGGACATGTGTTTCTTGCTTTCATGGCCAAGATGACAATGGCACATGTAGGAGTCTAATTGATTATCCTTTCGAGCGTGCTTATTGCTCGCTTCGATATTGAAAATGTCACTGGATACGTCCAACGTATAAACACCATTGATTAAAGTTTCAGTCCCATAAAGAACTCCATTCAATGTTATGTAACAACAATTGTTACTAAAAGTCAAATGGTACCCATTTCTATTTAAATAAGAAATAGAAATGATGTTCTTTATCAACGAAGGAACATAAAAGCAATTGTCCAGTTCTAAGACAAGTCCTGTAGGGAGTTTCAAAAAATATGTTCCGATGGCGAGTGCAACAACCTTTGCTCCATTCCCAACACGTAAATTTGACTCTCCCTTGACGAGTCTTCTTCTATTCCTTAGCCCATGTATGTCATTACATATATGTGAGCCACACCCAGTATCCAATACCCAAGTGTCTAAGGAAATAGAATGACAATCAATAACGAAGATACCTGAAGAGGATGGGGCATCGGATGCCTTCTTCTTCTTCATGGACTCAAGATAAATCTTGCAGTTTCTTCGCCAGTGGCCTTCCTTGCCACAATGATGGCAAGTGCCCTTTTGTGCTGGTTCTGCCTTCTTTGCCTTCTTGTTCTTCCCTTTCTTCTGTTCCTTTGTCTTCCTCTTAGAACCTTTCTTTGAGGAATCAACTAACAGAACCGCCTTTTCCTCATGCTTCATAGAAGGCTGCACAGTCTTCAGCATATTGAGGAGCTCAGGAATAGTGGATTCTAATTTGTTCATCCGATAGTTCATCACAAATTGTGAGAAACTCTTGGGAAAACAATGCAGAATTAAGTCAATACTTAATTCATGATCCATCACAAACCCGAGGGTGGCTAGCCGCTCGATGTACTCGTTAATCTTTAGCACAAACTGCACTATAGACGAACCTTCTTGCATCTTCGTGGTGAAGAGGAGAATGGAGACTTCGAACCTTTCGGATCTCGCTTGCTCATCAAACAACTCATGAATATGGAAGACCATAGTATTAGCATCCAAATGCTCTTGCTGCTTTTGCAGCTCAGGTACCATCACAGCTAGCATGATGCAACTCGCCAGTTCAGAATCTGCCACATGCTTCTGATATACCAACATTTGGTCTGGAGTTGCATCGTCCTTAGGACGGTTGGAAAAAGGCTCTTCAAGGACATATGCTATCTTTTCCGCCTTGAGAACAATTCTCAGGTTTCTAAGCCAGTCCAGGAAGTTAGGCCCAGTCAATTTGTTTGAATCCAAAATAGTGCCCAAATTCAAAGACGTCATGATCAATCGATTAACCTAGAAATACAAAACGAGTATATATGAGAAAATGATTTTAAAATGCATCAATATACATTTATAAATCCCATTCATTTTTTGAATTTCAAAATCCCCAAAATCACTTCGGGAGATCGTAGGTCCATCTCTGAATGGGCTGATATCCATTATAGATATGAACAACCTTGGAGAGAGTCCAACAAGTCATTCATAACTACGATGGTAGGTATCAACTATACCGATTGCATATCACGTATATGCAACTATCAAAATCTGCTATCAACTAATTGAATGTTCACACATACATCGGGTTGTTAACACATTAACAAGTATGCATCATATGCATAGCACCCAACTTCACCTCCCTTTACATCGACCTTGGAGAAAGTCCAACAAGCTGATGCTCCAGGTTAAAGCCAACCCATTAATCGAGAAATAGTTTTAATATGGTTAGAGTGCATTCAACTAATTAGCCCGGCTAGGAGAGAGTCCAACAACCAAAGCTAACGATTGACCTCTGACTCTTACCATATTAGTATTAAACTATTCCATGGTTTGAACATGTTCGGGTTCGAGTCGGGCTTGGAGAGAGTCCAACAACCGGAACAAGAAACGGAACTCGTGTTCTAACCATATTAATGGAAGGTGTAGGCTTTAATATTGAGTTAAGGTTTTTATGTCTCATCCTCTTTGCATGCAAGTAACTATTATCTACATGGCATGACATACATGGCATACATCTACATGTCACGACACGCATGGCATAATGATATGCATCTAATGCAATTACATGACATTCAATTATGTCATGTACAAAATTTCCTTATATGTCATAACTATTTATGGAAATAAAATATGTTTAAGATTTGATTCTCCCAATCAAAAAATTATTAAATTAGGAAATAAATTTCTAAATCTAATCACATATTTTATTTGTACAAATAGTTGATTAAGGAAAGTCAATTTAGGAAACTAATTTCCTAAATCATCAAAAACTACTTATAGAAATAAAATATTTTAAGATTTGATTTCCCAAATCAAATCATGATTAAATAAGGAAACAAATTTCCAAAATCTAATCAAATATTTTATTTATGGAAAATATCAATTTCCATAAATACTTCCAACTTTCCAAAAGTAGAAGATTTCCATAAATACTTATAGACTTTCCAAAATTAAAAATTTCCAAAAATACTTCTAACTTTCCAAAAGTAGAAAATATCCAGAAATATCATTTTGACTATCGCAAAATAATTTTATGATTATGTCGAAACACAACCTGGGCTCTGATACCACTGTTGGGTTTCCGGCACCACGATGAGTGTGTGTTCGAACATGTTTCGTAAACATGTGCACAGCGGAATGAATAAAATAATAAATCTAATTTATTACAACACATACATCACACACAGGCATAGTACAACATGTGTAGACATAACCGTAAATTCAAATTTTGCAATAAAATGAAACTTAAACTACGTATACCTGACGTATCACGTGTAGCGGGAAAGACATCAACCAGAACGATTCTCGCTAGAATCGTCTCTATACGTATCCACTCCGAGTATCTTCGGGATGACTTCACGAAGTCACGAGCCTCATCTTTGTATGGGTTACTAGCCTCGTGTTGAAGACGATGTGATCGAGAGAAGATCACCATCCGAATCAAAATTCGGATCCAAAACGAGTCCTCAAAAACTCGCTTCTCCGGAGAGGTATTCGTCAACTGTTTGACGAATCCTTCGTCCTCCACCTATGAGGATTACCGGAGATCGAATCCCCTGCAAGCCTACTGCTGTCAGAGCTCCAAACGTCATCCAAATGACGCTCCGACGAAAAGGAAACAAGCTGTCCAGAAAACTGGACAGCTTTGGTGGAGGAATAGGGCCGGCCAAAAAGGGAAGGTTGAAGCTCACCTTATTGCCGAACCCAAAGGAGATCACTGGAGATTCTCCAGCAGCAGCTCAACGCCGGCAAGAGGGAAGGACAACACCTTCTGGACACCGGCAAGGGAGCGAGGTGGTGGGCGGCGACGCTAGGGTTGGCGCCGACTTCACCAAGGAGAGGAGGGTGGCGGCAACAATTAGGGTTGCTTGGTTTTGGATTGGGGTTTAACAAAAACCCTTAAGCCCTATTTTATAGAGAACAAATTCTCTTAATGGTTATCGGATCATAACCAAAGGCCCGTTATCCCGCTCCATTAATTTAAGTTAAAATAAACCAAACCATGATGGTTTATTTTAAGTTTAAACGAACCAAACCAACTTTGGTTCATTCGTTTAAAAAAAAACCAAACCCTTTGGTTTATTCTCCTCCATTGGATTAGAACCAAACCAATTTAGTTCATCCATCATGTCTTCATAAGACACGGCCCATCCATGCTTCCATTACAACTGAAATGATTTCATTCTCGCTCCATGTTTCGTCCAACCAAACCTAGTTTCTCTCGTTCTGAGAATCTCATTCTCAAGCTTGTTTTAAATCCTTCGGATTACGCTCGTTGTGTGTGTGACCAAATAGGTTATCGGTTTATGTTGGCCGTCTATAATTAACCATTAATTATAGAATGATCATGAGTGGCACATAGTAGTACATCATGATCCCTAATTAACCGAAAAGATCAACGGTTGATCCAGAACTACTTCTGAAACCCTTCAGCAGCTCGAATGAATCGTACCTCATTCCCTTCACTCATCTTATACCCACTTGGTTCAGGACATGGTCTATAGTGTCAGTCCCCACTAGGCTGACTACGTCACACCTAGCCCAAGTATCATTTCCTCGTCCTACGGATTCTAGTTACTACACATGTATCGAAGAGTACCGTACTCTAAACATGTAATGCTTTGGCCAAAGACTTTAGTAACAATCCGACGAGAGGCCATGGGTATACATCTCCTCGCAAGGAGTGGTGAATCCTTTATAGGCTATTCAAACACCTTCGATCACTTCGACTTATACCCAATCATCCCGGGTCCACATCTCCTCTGAGATGCTTGCTTAATATGTAAAAGCATAAGTCTTTATGATCAAGATGACTTGAATATCGCAAGTCAATGGAACATCGCACTTAAGCTGTAGTAAGAACTTCATTGACATATCTATATATGCAGAGAACCATATGAAGTCTTACGGCTGGTCACTCCAATGAACTAGTTACCATAACTCCGGACATTACAATGTCTCCAGCCAATGAGAATCAGCTGCTTAGATACACCAAGGAGTATACCTCGTGCTAGTCTCGACAGAATAAATGGTGTCCAAATCCATTAATTCATCGACTAGGGATAATTCTGATACATCACAATTACACATGTAGAGATACTCACTAGTTGTGATCCAATCACAAATTCTCTCATGTTGTGAATCGTATCGTGGACATTCAATAAATGAATTTAAGATCTAATCAAATACATGAAAACATGTATACACAAATAGTGAATCTTCATTTATCATATAAATGGTTCAAACATAAGGCTATTGTCTTAGGACATCTCACATATATTACTAACATATCCAGGCTAGAGGTGGTTTTGAATATTTCATCTCTTTTATAGATGATTATTCGAGATATGGATACATTTACTTTATGTGCCGGAAGTCTGAATGCATTGACAAGTTCAACGAATTCAAGGCTGATGTGGAGGAACATCAAGGTAAAAGTATCAAGATACTACGATCTGATCGTGGTGGTGAGTGCATCCTGGGAGAGTTTAGGAATTACTTATTAGAGGCTGGGATTCAATCCCAATTGTCTGCACCTGGCACACCCCAACAGAATGGTGTAGCAGAGCGAAGGAATAGGACTCTTATGGAGATGGTTAGATCGATGATGATTTATTCTGAGTTTCCAGATTCGTTTTGGGGATATGCTTTAGATACGACAGTGTACATTCTGAACTTGGTTCCATCTAAATCAATGCCTTCTACTCCCACAGAATTGTGGACTGGCCAAAAGCCTAGTCTAACACATATTCATATTTGGGGGATTCCAGCACATGTGCTGAAGGCAGATGCTGGTAAGTTGGAACCTCGTACAGAAGTACGCATGTTCGTTGGCGATCCTAGAGGAACGAAAGGTGGTTTGTTTTATAGTCCTAGAGATCAGAGGGTGATCATTAGCACGAATGCCAGATTTCTAGAGGAAGACTATGTGATGAACCACAAGACCATGAGTAAGATTATTCTGGCGGAATTGAAAGGGGAAGTCACTTCTTCAGTACCACCGGTGCAAGAGGATATACCACAAGTCACTGCACCGCGTGTCACAGAGGATACACAGGTGATACCTCGTCGTAGTGGGAGGGTTGTTAGACAACCTGATAGATTCATGTTATTTGGAGAATCTTCTGATTTGGTCCCTGGCGAACATGAACCTGACCCCTGGACATATGACAAGGCAATCCAAGATAAAGATACGGTATCTTGGCAAAGTGCAATGAATACTGAGATTGAATCTATGGATTCAAATCAGGTATGGGAGCTAGTAGAACCACCCGATGGTGTAAAATCCATTGGTTGCAAGTGGATTTACAAAAGAAAGAGAGGAATAGACGGGAAGGTTGAGACCTTCAAAGCAAGACTTGTTGCGAAGGGGTATACTCAGAAAGAGGGTATCGATTATGAGGTATGATAGATGGATGTCGAGACAGCTTTCCTTAATCAAAGTCTTGAGGAAAACATCTATATGAAGCAACCAAAGGGATTCATTGCAAAGGGCAAAGAGCATCTTGTGTGGAAGCTTAATCGGTCCATTTATGGATTGAAGCAAGCTTCGAGGTCTTGGAACATCTGCTTTGATGAGGTAATCCAGTCTTATGGATTTATTCAAAGTCCGGATGAGTCTTGTGTATACAAGAGATGCGATGGAAACGTAGTGGTATTTCTTGTACTATACATAGATGACATTTTAATTGACAACAATGTCAAGGTGTTATCGGACGTAAGGGTATTGTTGTCCAAACAATTTGATATGAAGGACTTGGGAGAAGTGGGACACATCCTTGGGATCAAGGTTATAAGAGATCACAAGAAAAGGATGTTTTGCTTATCTCAAGCTTCATACATAGATATCATTATGGATCGTTTTAGCATGCAGAACTCCAAGAAAGGTTTTCTACCTCTCAGGCATGAAGTTCCTTTATCTAAGGAGATGTGTACTAGAACATCTGAGGAGATAGAGGAGATGAAGGCGGTTGCTTATGCTTCGGCAGTAGGAAGCCTCATGTATGCGATGCTATGTACGAGGCCAGATATCTGCTTTGTCGTGAGCATAGTCAGCAGATATTAGAGTAATCCAGGATAGGGACATTGGACTGTGGTAAAACATATATTGAAGTACCTGAGAAGGACTAGGGATTATATACTAGTTTACCAGGCAGACCAATTACTCCCTGTGGGTTATACGGATTTCGACTTCCAATCAGATAGGGATAAGAGTAAGTCTACCTTAGGTTTTATGTTTACTTTGGGGGGTGGAGCCATTGTATGGAGGAGTGTCAAGAAAAAATGCGTGGCGGACTCCACCATGAAAGCTGAGTATGTGGCAGCCTCTGAGGCGGCCAAAGAAGTTGTGTCGCTCAGGAACTTCTTGATGGACTTGGATGTGATTCCTAGTTTGCCCAGAACTATCACAGTTTAATGTGATAATAGTGGTGCAGTTGCAAACTCGAAGGAACCACGAGCCCATAAGGCAAGTAAACACATAGAGCACAAGTACCACCTGATACGAGAAATAGTAAAGAGAGGAGAAGTTGTTGTGACCAAGATTGCATCGGAGGATAACCTGGCAGATCCTTTCACTAAGGCCCTTCTGGCGAGAGCTTTTGATAGGCATGTGGAGGGAATGGAAATCAGATGTATGGCAGTTTGAGGACAGTATAGTATTTTAGTATAAGTGGGAGATTGTTGGGATGTATACTGAAAAGTCTATCTTTTATATGAACATCTTTATTTTGAAATAAGAATCACATGATTATTGTTTGCATATTTATGGTTATGCATATTGTATAATACATTACATTGTAGATAACATGGTATGTGATGTCACACGGGAGATCATGTTATCGGCTCCTTGTAAAGTATAAGTAAAGGCTCACAACCGAGATGGCTTTGGACAAACCATTGGTATGGTTGTAGTGTGATTTGGTATTGGTTTGTCTTGACCATAGAATCACACTAGTACACTTTGTGTGTATTGAGCAGGACCGACTTAGAGGTGATTCGATTTATTACTAACTACATAATCGAATCGAACCTCAGATATTATATTGTACATGCTCTTAATCTCGATATAATAAAAGGCACATATACTTAGTATTCATTTCTTTGATTTACGAATGGACGAGATTTATAGATTAAATCCATAGGCTCGGTAAGTTGAGAAATGATATTATTTATATGGTGTGTCATTGATTATAGGAGGAAATCGTGTCCTATATGTTGGGATGATGATGTCCCCTTGAGGAGCTCATAAGGTTCATCGTGTAAACCCTGCAGGTGGACTTGGTCCGGCATGATAATAAGGATGAGTGGTACTACTCTGTTGGATCGAAAGTGTCGCTAGAGGGGGGGGTGAATAGCGATACGATGTCGTTAAAAAACTTTTGCAATAAGTAAAAAGCAAGTAGAGAGTGCACAGCGGAAATATAAAGTAGACAAGATATTTTTACGTGGTTCACAATCTTTCGATTGCTAATCCACGGCCCTAGTGATCCTTGATCACGTACGGAGGGCAATTCACTAAAACCACTCCTCCTCGTTGGAGGTAGGAGCAACGATTACAAAAAGAAATCAAGGCAAAGGGACACTCCCCCTTTCCTTGTTACGATTAAAGCACAAAGACAATTTAAAGAAGTAGAACTTAAATAAATATACCGACAACTCTTATAAGTAGAAGATGTAGCTTTCGTTGTCGGTGGCACTTCGTCGTAGCAAATGTGAGTAGTAGTAGCGGCGTTACGACGGCGTGTTGAGAGCTCTTGAATTCTTGTAATTTGCTTGGCTTGAACATGTCTATTTATGGATATTGATCTATGAATTTAGACATAGGTAGTGTCCAAGGTGAGGTTCTTATCCCAACTCAAGGATGAGGTGTTTCATCCAACCACCTTGTGCCACCTCCAACCTTCTTGTGCAACTCAAGGATGAGGTGTTTCATCCAACCACCTTGTGCCACCTCCAACCTTCTTGTGCCAACTCAAGGATGAGGTGTTTCATCCAACCACCTTGTGCCACCTCCAACCTCCTTGGCGCCAACTTGAGGATGAGGTGTTTCATCCAACCACCTTGTGCCACCTCCAACCTCCTTGGGCGCCAACTTGTTGGAGCCATTCAACTTGTGCCACATCATGGGAGCCAACCATCTTGTGCCAACTCACCTTATTTTGGGCGTCCACCACAAGGAAGCTTGGTGATGGTTTGGATGTCCACCTTGATGCCACATCACCCTTTGTACCAAAACACGAGTCAAGTCCAAATTCACCCCCTTGAAATTCGAGCTCTTCTCGAGGCTGGAACTTGACTAGCAGTTGACTGTAGTCAAAGGGTTTTGGACTGCAGTACAAGTTAGCTTAAAATATAAAGTACGATGGTTCTAACCATCTGATCTCGACCTAGACCTTCCATTGGAGGTATTGGGTCGGATCTACGCTTAACGACCTTGCTTCGCTTTCACACGAGCTTACCTTGTAGCCTCGCTTCCGGTCTTCACCCGAGTACCTCGGCTTCCTCCGAAGTCCCTCTGGCGTTGCCCGACCACCTCGGTTCCCACCGGGTGTCGCAGACCTTCCGCTCAACTTTAGCATTTATGCACACTTAATTGAGCTCGTAAGATAACAAATATACCCTTAACTATTGAGCCTTTTGCCATAATCAAAATACCGGTTCGACTTTGGTGCCCACTGCACCAACAATCTCCCCCTTTTTGATTCATGGCAAACCGACACAAAAGTTAAGGAAAAATTAAGCATAACGGTAAGCTAGCATAATGATTAAGCATGAATGAGCTAGCATAAAGATTAAATATGAATGAGCTAGCATAATGATTAAGCATGAATGAGCTAGCATAAAGATTAAAAATGAATGAGCTAGCATAAAGATTAAATATGAATGAGCTAGCATAATGATTAAATATGAATGAGCTAGCATAATGATTAAGTATGAATGAGCTAGCATAAAGATTAAGCATGAGTGAGAAATATTATTGTTTCAAGTTCTCCCCTTTGAGGTAACCTCCCCCTTGACCGAAGGTGAGTTCTTGAAAAATAATTTTTACTCCCCCTTAATAGTTGCTTAAGTAAACGGAATTACTTAATATAAAAGGTAATAATTTTGTTTACTTTCTTCCTTACTTTTGTGACTTTCTCCCCCTTTTGCCTTAACTCAAAAAGTTTGTAAATATATTTTAAGGTTTGTAAGTCCAAGCAAGTTCCCAATATAAATATATTTTTTTTTTTAAAATAATAATAAGCTTGAAAATATGTTTATCTAAAATGTACAACTCCGGTTGGACTTGATTGATATAGAATGATCAATAAGTCTTGAAGGAGTTGATTAATTTTAAATAATTATACTCCATGGTTCATGTCGATGCACTGTATCTACATCTGGAACCAGGAGTAAGGTCCTAACATCTCACGCCTGCTCATTGGCTAAGTACACAAACACATTAGTCATATGTGTTGTGATATGTGTTGGCTCATTAAATCTATAGGTATATGATTTCTAAGTTAAGACTTAGGCTAATTTCATAAAAAGAAGCAAAAGTAGAGTACATATATAGAAAAATTTAAATCCTACTCTATTACGCACATACCTAACTTTCGTCTTAATAAACTAAATTGGGTAGTGGTTTGGTGAAGATGTCCGCTAGGTTTGATTTGGACTCAACATACTCTAGTTGTATAGTTCCATTAGTTACATGTTCCCTAATGAAGTGGTGTTTAACTTCTATATGTTTTGTCCTAGAATGACATATTGGATTTTTAGTTAAGTTAATTGAACTAATGTTATCTATGTAGGTTTTAATGTTGTTAAAGAGATTGCTAAAGTCTTGGAGAGTGTGCTTCATCCACAGGAGCCGAGAGACACACTCACCCATCGCAACGATTGGCCTTCGGTGGTAGATAAGGCAACGCAATGTCGCTTCCATCGCACTAACTTACTAGACTCGAGCCGAGGATTTGACAACAACCACTGTGCTCTTTCTATCGAGTTTACTACCGCATAGTCGGAGTCGGAGTAGCCGATTAGATTAAACTGTGAGATCTAGGGTACCAAATACCTACGCTTAGCGTGCCCTTTAGATATCTAAGGATACGCTTGACTAGGTTAGGTGAGACTCTTGGCACAGTTTTGTAACCTTGCACATACTTACCGCAATAAAATGCCTGATCATGCTAAGCGTTAAGTATAGGAGACTTCCTATTACGCGCTCCTATAGTATTTTAGGTCAACGGGTTTTCCTTCTACATCTTCGCTTATATTAACATTAGTTGCCATAGGTGTATTGATTATTTTAGCATCTTGCATTCCAAATCGATTTATTAAGTCCTTAGTATATTTTTGTTGATGTAAATATATTCCATCTTTAGTTTGTTTAATTTGTAAACCTAAGAAGAAACTTAACTCTCCCACTAAATTCATTTCAAATTCACTTTCCATAAGTGAGATGAATTGCTTAGCAGATCGAGTTGGTAGTTCCAAAAATTATATCATCTACATAGATTTGGGCTATAAAGATTTCTTTTCCTACGGTTTTAACGAATAAGGTTGGGTCGACTAAACCTTGGTTGAATCCTTTGGACTTAAGATAGATCGAAGCCTTTCGCATCAAGCTCTTGGGGCTTGTTTGAGTCCATATAGGGCTTTCTTAAGTCTAAGGACATGGTCGTTTATCTAGATTTTCAATCCGGAGGTTGACTCGACGTAAACTTCTTCCTTAATGTATCCATTCAAAAATGCTGACTTGACATCCATTTGAAACAATTTAAAACCTCGATGTAAGATATGCTAACAACATTCGGATGGACTCTAGTCCTGCTACGGGCGTAGGTCTCATCGTAATCTAAACCTTCGACTTGACTAAACCCTTTGCGACTAACCTAGCTTTATTTCTAACTACTTCACCTTTATCATCAAGTTTATTTCAAATACCCACCTTGTTCCAATAATTGATTTTTCTTTAGGTGGTGGTACTAATTCTGACTTCATTTCTAGTGAATTGAGCTAGCTCTTCTTGCATAGCAATAATCCAATGGGATCAAGAAGTGCTTGTTCAATAGTTTTGGGTCTGATTTTGGAAATTAACGAGATTTGACTAAGGTTTCGATATGAAGCTCTAGTTCGAACCCTAAATTTGGATCACCTATAACTTGATTGATAGGATGATTTGTTTGAGTCTTAGTGTGACTGTTAGGGTCATCTATCACTTGGTCGATAGGATGACTTGGGTGAGTTCTAGTTTGACTTGGGTTAGAGTCATCTATCACTTGGTCGATAGGATGACTTGGGTTAGGACGAGATTCAAGTTCAAGATCGAGTCGGGTTCGCTATAAGTTGATTTGCTAGTTGGTTTTGTTAAGGATTGAACGGGTTCGTGTCCTTCGTCAAAACTATATTAATGGTTTCTTCGACTCTAAGAGTGTCGTGATTGTATACCCTATAAGCTCTCTGGTGGTTGAGTATCCTAGAAAGGTTCCAGAGAGGTTTTGGATTTGAATTTCCCTAGGTAATCCTTAGTGTTTAAGATATGTACCTTGCATCCAAATACCCTAAAGTACTTGATGTTCGGTATTTTATCGTGATAAATCTCAGACGAGGTCTTTTGGTGCCTCTTTACCATAAGGATCCTATTTTGGACATAGCAAGTCGTACTAACGGCCTCCCAAAATCTATCGGGTAGGTTATACTGCTTAACATTGTCCTAGCGGCTTCTTGTAGGGTTCTATTTTTCCGCTCGACTAACCCATTTTGTTGTGGGGTTCTAGGACATGAAAACTCATGGTGGTATCCGCTTAGGTTACGTAAATCAGAAACCTGTGGTTTTCGAATTCACCACCATGATCGCTTCTAAGTCTTTTAATCTTAAGGTTCTTTTGATTTTCGATTAACCTACAAAGATTGATTAGTTGGTCTAGGGTATCATTTTTATGTTTGATAAACCTAACCTAAGTAAATCTAGATTAGTCGCCAATTATGACTAAGCAAAATTGACTACCATTGAGTGACTTAGCTCCATGTGAATCAAATAGATCCATGTGTAGGAGCTCAAGAACACTTTTGGTTCGTTCTTGATTAGTTAATTGATGTTGTGTCCTAGATTGTTTACCTTGTTGACAAGCATTACATATTTTATTATCCAAGTTGTTTAGTTTAGGCAAACCTCTAACTAAGCCACTCGACTCATCTTGTGGACGAGTCTAAAAGTAGTGTCCGAGTCTTGGTGCCATAACCAAGATTCCTCTCTTGTGTCATAAGACACTTGGTTGAGGAGTTGGGTAAATTTATTGTGTAGATGTTGCTACTCCTAGTTCCTTTAAGTATTATTTTAGATGTTGCATTTATTTTGATTACGCATTCATTTTCTAGAAATATGACCTTATAATTGTTATCACACAATTGGCTTACACTAAGTAAATTATATTGAAAGTTTTCTACTAATAAGACATTTTGAATTGTAAAGTTAGAGTTGAGCTCAATATCACCTGATCCGATGATTTTGAGCTTGCCGTTATTTCCGAAGGCTACCGATCCTTGTCGCTTGAATCGTAACTTCGAAAATTTGAGTTGATCCCCGGTCATGTGTCGGGAGCAACCACTGTCCAACATCCATTGATCCTACACATAAGGTAGTTGGATCGGATATTGGAATTACTAAAGGGTTGTTTGTAAGTTTTTAAACCTAAATCATCTCACCAATATCTACATGATCAAAACATGTTATTCCTATGTGTTATTGTGAGATGACTATCAATTTTACTTGATTAATTTTAATGAATTTAAATTAACCAACATTAGGTTAGATTCGGATTTAGTCTAAGCTCATCAAGTAATCTTTTCAAGAGATTAGCTTCCAGGTCGTGGCGAGGCACAGAGGCCTTCTTTGATCGGAACAACGACCACTTCCTTAGACAAAGCTAATTTCAAGAAATTGATAACTCGACTTACTTGAGACTACGTCTTGGTCTAACTAGTTATTTTTGAAAAGAGGCTCCCCGAGGCTCAATCTTTTCGTAGGATTTTAGTTGGTTTATTTTTGAAAAGAGGCTCCCCGAGGCTCAATCTTTTCGCAGGATTTTAGTTGGTTATGAGTCCTATCTAACCATTCTAAAAATAAAGGAAAAACTAAGCATGCAATTTCTAAGACTTAACAAAAATACATTTTGTATTGGCTCCCGACCATTGAATCGAGTGGGTCTATTCACATAGTGAATTTGGTCCTGGGAACCCAATACATGTTAGATCCTAAAGTTGAAATCAAAGTGGTCTTAGGGACCCATGCTTGGACATTTTTCTTATGTTGGTTTACTATAGACATATATGACTTATTGGTTGTATTTGAGTTAAACCCGAGTCCGGCCTTGTTGTACACGACCCTTTGTGATCCAAGTAAGAGGTCAAGTCCCTTGGATCCCAAAGTGAACCTTTCCAACGTGTTCCTAAGGTCTTCGACTTGTGTTTTCAAAAGCGAGTTCTCAACTTCAAGCTTTTCAACTTGAGTTGAGTCCTCCTCTTGAATACGAGTAGTCGAAGAGGTTAGGGAGACCTCATGTTTGAGAAGGTTAACCTCCTCAATTAGGGTCTCGACCTTGGACTCGGACTTAGCTAGTTTCTTATTTAAAAATTTAATTGCACCATACAAAGTATTAAGTAACGACCGACTTACCCTTAATGATTCTTTTGAACCGGATACGGATCCGTGGCTTGTCTTGAATGGAAGCTCATCATCGGATTCGGACTCGGACTCTTCTTCGGTTTCGGAGTCATGCTCGGTCGGCTTGGCCATTAGAGCTTGGATATCGTCTTCTTCCTCCGACAACTCCTCCCAAGTAGCGTTTAGCGCTTTCTTGGTCTTTGATGCGTTATTCTTTAGCTTTGGGCACTCGGACTTGATGTGACCGAACATGTTGCACTCATAGCATCTAAAATTAGAAGTATTTGAATTAGGTTTAGGCTTACCTTGAGTTGTTGGTCGTTGCCTCTCTGATCATCTTCCGAACTAGATTGACTAGTTCGGATTCTATTTCGAGTCTACTTCCGATTCGGACTCGCCTTCTTCCTTCGGGGTGGCTTGCTCATGGGCTTCTTCTTCTTGGAACCTGCAACTAACGCAATACTCTTCTCGGCCCGACCACGTTAGTTTGCTCATGTAATTCAAGTTCAAAACAATTCGCCTAACCTAATTTTAGAAAGGTCCTGGAGACCTTGTAGGCATCGACCATGGATGCCCACAAGGTGGTCCTAGGAAACGAGTTAAGAGAATACCTGATAAGGTCGCGATTCTCGACCTTTTGTCCGATGGCATGGAGTTGGTTGACGATGTCTTGGATACGAGCATGTAGTTGAGTTGCGGTCTCGTTTTCCTGCATTTTCAAGTTATACAATTTATTTAAAAGTAAATCTCTTTACATACCTTCGGTGCCTTCGTGTAGTTCCACTAGCTTGGTCCATAAGTCCTTTGCACTAATGAAGGGCCGACGCGGTTGAGCTCTTCCTTGGACAACCCACATTGCAAGATTTGAGTTGCCTTGGCATCGCTTCTACTTGTTTTTCATGGAATTTGACCATTGATCGTAACCCAAAGATTCACCATCTTCATTAATAGGAAGTGTGAAACCGGTTTGGATTACGATCCACATCTCGATTTGGGTTTTAAGAAAGCATTCCATCCGACCCTTCCAATAACGAAAGTCATTACTGTTGTAAAACGGGGGTCGGGCGGTGCTAAACCCTTCGAGATGGGCCATTTAAAAACAAGAAGAAGAATGAAAAAGAATCTTGCAAAACACACACGAAAGAATATTCCAAGACTTTCGCCTTGGATTAGTAGGGAAGTAAAAAGATATATAAAATGTAACTTGCAAAAAGAAGTAAACAATCAAATGCGAATGTCGTTGAAGTTCCGGAGGACAACCTTACTCGGGATCTAACCCGAAGGACAACCTTATCCGGATCCTAAAGCCTCTAATGCAATTCTATATGTAGGAGAAGATAAGCAAGTGAAATAATTATACGAAAACAGAAATAAATAAAAAAAAATCTGTAAAAAAGAAAAACAAAGCTAGATTGGTGGTTTCACCGAATCTTAGCGCCCTCGGCTCTGATACCAATTGTTGGATCGAAAGTGTCGCTAGAGGGGGGGGTGAATAGCGATACGATGTCGTTAAAAAACTTTTGCAATAAGTAAAAAGCAAGTAGAGAGTGCACAGCGGAAATATAAAGTAGACAAGATATTTTTACGTGGTTCACAATCTTTCGATTGCTAATCCACGGCCCTAGTGATCCTTGATCACGTACGGAGGGCAATTCACTAAAACCACTCCTCCTCGTTGGAGGTAGGAGCAACGACATTACAAAAGAAATCAAGGCAAAGGACACTCCTTTCCTTGTTACGATTAAAGCACAAAGACAATTTAAAGAAGTAGAACTTAAATAAATATACCGACAACTCTTATAAGTAGAAGATGTAGCTTTCGTTGTCGGCGGCACTTCGTCGTAGCAAATGTGAGTAGTAGTAGCGGCGTTACGACGGCGTGTTGAGAGCTCTTGAATTCTTGTAATTTGCTTGGCTTGAACATGTCTATTTATGGATATTGATCTATGAATTTAGACATAGGTAGTGTCCAAGGTGAGGTTCTTATCCCAACTCAAGGATGAGGTGTTTCATCCAATCACCTTGTGCCACCTCCAACCTTCTTGTGCGCCAACTCAAGGATGAGGTGTTTCATCCAACCACCTTGTGCCACCTCCAACCTTCTTGTGCGCCAACTCAAGGATGAGGTGTTTCATCCAACCACCTTGTGCCACCTCCAACCTCCTTGGGCGCCAACTTGAGGATGAGGTGTTTCATCCAACCACCTTGTGCCACCTCCAACCTCCTTGGGCGCCAACTTGTTGGAGCCATTCAACTTGTGCCACATCATGGGAGCCAACCATCTTGTGCCAACTCACCTTATTTTGGGCGTCCACCACAAGGAAGCTTGGTGATGGTTTGGATGTCCACCTTGATGCCACATCACCCTTTGTACCAAAACACGAGTCAAGTCCAAATTCACCCCCTTGAAATTCGAGCTCTTCTCGAGGCTGGAACTTGACTAGCAGTTGACTGTAGTCAAAGGGTTTTGGACTGCAGTACAAGTTAGCTTAAAATATAAAGTACGATGGTTCTAACCATCTGATCTCGACCTAGACCTTCCATTGAAGGTATTGGGTCGGATCTACGCTTAACGACCTTGCTTCGCTTTCACACGAGCTTACCTTGTAGCCTCGCTTCCGGTCTTCACCCGAGTACCTCGGCTTCCTCCGAAGTCCCTCTGGTGTTGCCCGACCACCTCGGTTCCCACCGGGTGTCGCAGACCTTCCGCTCAACTTTAGCATTTCTGCACACTTAATTGAGCTCGTAAGATAACAAATATACCCTTAACTATTGAGCCTTTTGCCATAATCAAAATACCGGTTCGACTTTGGTGCCCACTGCACCAACATACTCATGGAGTTAGATGTTGATTAATTAATGGTGAGTAAATTAATTAATCGACGGACATTCGAGAATTTAAACACGGGGAGATAAATGTACAAATAATATATGGAGCCCATATTAACTTATGGGGGTTGGTGAGGTAGATCAATGATAATCCTTTAGTGGATTGGATTATCATTAATGGATCGAACTTTATGTGGGCTTGATCCATTGGGTGGCCAAGATCCAACTCCACCTCATGGTCCCTATTGTAGCCTATTAAAACCTCATGAAGCCTAGATCCAATGGTTGAAAACAAAACTCTAGATCCAATGATAGAGATTAAATCTCTAGATCCGACGGTTAAGTTTAAATCTCTAGATCTGACGGTTAGGAATAAATCTCTAGAACTAATGGTGGAGATTAAAACAAGGTTTATCCCTAACTCTATAAAAAGGGGCTTTAGGGTGGGCGGCAAGAGGAATTAGAAGAGAGATAAGATTAGGGTTTGGGAGGTTTAGGGTTTGGAGGCTTAGGTGGCCACGAATAAGGAATTTGTTTCCTTTCTTCTTTTTCTTCCTTGGTGGCCGACGCCCATCTTCTTCTCCCTTCCCTTGGCCGGCATCCAAACATCATCCTTCTCTTCTCGTTGGCCGGTGGAAACAAAGCTTAGGGTCTTCCCTTGGAGCTCTTGGTCGGCATCCATCTTCTTCATCCAATCCTTTGGCTGGCGCACACCAAGTTGATGCTTGGTGGATGGCGCAAGTAAGGAGAGGAAGAGTTTTGTTATTGATCTTCCTTTGTTCGGAGAGAACAAGGATAGAAAGATTGGTGATCTAGGAGCTTCGACTTTTGGAAGATCGTCGCCCACACGACGTCCAAAAGGAGGAAGGACATACAATAGAAGATCAAGAGGTATAACAAGAGGTATAATCTTGTTTATTTTGATTAGTGTTCTTTTGTATTATGTCTATAATTGTTTTTCAATTATATGCATGTTATATATTCTGTTTTTATGGCTAAATTAACATGGACCCTGAACATAAACACAAAAGTCGACGATCCGTACATCATCTATTCCACGGTTATTCGTAGAATGGAGGTTGGTTGCTTGAACAACAAGTTTGTTCAAGTGACTACTCTAATCAAATAGCATGTTGATGAAACAGTTGATTGGGTGATCCCTTTTGTCTATGATTAATTTTTTTTAATCCGGGGACATCGATGGGATCGCCATGAACAATCGACCGAGTTGAAGTGGGAAGCGAAGTTTCCTACCTTCATGGTTTAATCCCTAGGTTCCTTGATCAAATCTCCTAAATATAGATTGCGAGGGCTGTCACCACCTCGTATCGCCTAAGAACAGTGGAAAGAAAGCCAAATTCACGAAAGTATAATAGAGAACAACTACCAACTGTCAATATCAAACTTTTGGCCAGAATTTAATATGAACCAACAATGTATATGAACTCAAGCTACTTGCTTATCCTAGAATCAAAAGTACTACTCTAAAAATATGAAGGAAGAATCACAAAACATGTTGGAGTTCGAATACAATAGAGAAAAAACACAGAAATAGAGATATACAATGCGTTGTGATCTTCTCTCCGACGTTGTATTGCAAGTTGTGGACCTCCGACGGCGTTCCTCCTTCCCACTGTGAGTTACTGAAGCTTTTTAGGCCTTCGACGTGCCGTCCTAGCCATCGTGCCTCCTCCCTAGGGTTTGGGCAGAGCCATCCTTATATAGACGTCGGCTCGGACCGCTGCGAAATCGGGAAAAAACCCTAGTCGTGCAACCTCATCGAGCCGCCACACGGCCGTGTGTTTCCACATGGCCAGGCCAAGTGCAACCTTGGTGTGCTAATCTTCACCCATCGGACACGACTGTGTGAATCCACATGCCCTGGCTGTGTCCCACTCTACGTCTAGCATGAAATGTCCTTCTTTTACTCCAAATGTTAGTATGAGCCCATAGTGCCAATTATGAGATGATTGGTGAGGGAAACTTTTGTATTATATTCTTGCATTAATAAAGGCAAAGATTGATTATTATATTTCTTTATGCGTGTGCCAGCTAAATAAATATAATAATGCCCATGAATAGTAAGTTGTTATCTACAGTATATCAATTGGTAGAATTGATTATGAGAAGCTGTAGAGAACACTATTCTTAAATATTCCTAGTCGAGTATTGTATTAATAGACAAGGGCTATATTGATATATTGAGACTAGCATGTAGGTCAATGGATGACTTGATCTCACAATTCATGGATATGTGATATCACATTGATACATGGGTATATATATTGGAGACTATATATACTGAATTGACCCACCATGAGAAAGTATCATGGATCATTATATGAGTGTCATATACTATCTCATGTGACTATTGGTATGAATAGTCTTTAGACCTGAAGTCACTACGGTTCCCTACATAAGGAGTTATGTACTTTGGTATCGTCTAATGTCACACCGTAATTGGGTGACTATAACGGCGATCACTGAGTATGTAACGAATTATGCGGAGGGATGTGAGTGATGTAGATGGGATCTATCCCTCCCATATGACGGGAGTGATATCTTTGGCCTCTTGATAGAGTAGGACCACGAAATGCATGGTCATGCTCAAATGAGTCAATATGAGATATTGAGCTCATTTGTTTGAGTGAGTCTACTTGGGGATCAAGAAACATAAACATTGATAAGAGGGTGACACGGTCTATGCCTCATTGATTGATCTGAGATATCAAGGATAGAAGGACACTGTCATATGATAATAGTCACGGAAGAGGTTGTCGGATCTCGACATTCTCATCACTTGGGTAGCAATGATGTATTGCTAGATGCCGCTCATTGCTTATGTATCTAAAATGGTTTTGGATACATTGCCAACGTTATGAGAGCCTATAGGGTCACACACAAAGAACATATTATTTTGGAGAGAAAATCATTTTGGTTTGACTAAAATGAATTATTAGTTAATTGGATTAACTAGAATGAGTAAGACTCATTACTTGGCTAAATTTGAGTTGGACTCAAATTGCTTTATGTTGAGTTAGACTCAAGTCAAACCAAGAGAAGAAGGCTAAAATAAATAATACACGAATTAATAATATAATACATGAATTAATAATATAATACACGAATTAATAAATGGGGTTTTAAATGGGATTTAAAACTCATTAATGTGCATTTAATGAGCATTAATTGACTTCCTTTCTTTTACCATGGAGAATAAGGAAGTGCATTTAATGTCTCATTAAGGTGTATTATTGTTGCTTCTTCTTCTTCAATGCGCACAATGAAAAATAGAATTCGATTTTATTTTTTTCTCGTTGACAACACAAGAGGGCCAAGTATAGAGTGGAAAAGTGAGACCTTGGAGTGGTTGCTAGCACAACCAAAAGGGCTTACCTCTTCTCTCCAAGATCGTGAGTGTGTGCACCGTAGAGGCGTGGACATTCTGACCACGCTGAGATCCGCAAGTGTTGCTGACTGGAATTCGAAGGGCACGCTTCGAAGGTAATCTCTATTCCTATAGGATAGAATCGATAATTGAAATGAGTATATTTTTTTTTGCTTGGATCTCTGGAGGGATCCTAAGTTTTCCGCTGCGAATTTTGTTTATCGCTCGGGATCCCTACAGTGGTATCAGAGACACTTGTTTAAAAAAATATACATGTTTTTTTTAGATGTTTTATGTGATATAAACATGAGATTAGTTTTATTATATTTTTTTTTGCTTACTCGGTATATGTTCGAGTTGATTTAGCCAAGCAGATAGTCTGTCGAGTGTGCTGAATCAAGTCAGATGGTGCCAACTCGGTCTATGTCCGAGTTGATTTAGCCAAGCAGATAGTCTGCTGAGTGGGATGAATCAAGTCGGATGGTGCCGACTCGGTATGTGTCCGAGTTGATTTAGCCAAGCAGATAGTCTTCCGAGTGGGCTGAATCAAGTCGGATGGTGCCGACTCCGCCTGTGTCCGAGTTGATTCAGCCATGTAGATGGTCTGCCAAGTGGGCTAGTTCAAGTCGGATGGTGCCGAACACACCTGGCCATTTGGAGGTCTCGGGTTCATAGAGATGGACAAAATGGGTAGCGACTCATAAGCGGGACCGCCGTGGTGTTGTGGCTAATCGGCATAGCGGCTTAAAAATTGCACATAATAAAACTGATAAATAAAATAATTTATTAAATAATTGTGAATGATTTGTATATGGTGCATGGTTATGTCCTAGGACCCAATATGATTGTGGTTATGTGTTGTAATTCATAATACAGCCTGTGTGCCGTCATATGTATGTGGGTGCTGTATTTTTTTTTTTACACGGCCTGTGTGTCGTGCCTTCACTTCTATTTTCTAGTTGTAAAATAGATTTAGACTCGAATGTAACTCAAGTATTCTCATTTTGTAATGTATAAAATAAATAAGCAATGAAAGTCCATTGAAGGTGGATGTTACAAGGACGACGCTGACAACACATGATGACCAAAGGAAGCGCTTGGAGAAGATGCTATCCCTAGGGTAACCAATCGATTTTCTCATTGGCTTGAGAAATCGTAGAATAAGGGCCATAACAATGTCACGTTTAGCGTATATGTGATATATTTTGTGTGTATGTGATGCATGCTAGATAATCTGTTATCTTAAAATTAAGTCAAATGAATATGCCTACCAAAGTTTGGTACTCATAAACTACCTCGATCATTTGTGTTGGGTTCACAAAGCAAAGCAAACAGATTTTATCTTGGTAGAGTGCGAGAGGACAATTGTGATGTCCTGCTATCAAACTTTGGATGAGACTTCACTAAGTGTCTCAATTAGATTGAGAAATACTTAGAGGCATTTCCTAATAGTTAGGAGACACGGATAAGAGAACATTTATACTAAGTCTTGGGCGATTAGCCAAAGCTAACTCAAGATGATGTATAATGTGAATCTTGATCCTTTATTCCAAGAGTTGCATACGATGCAATTGGTAAAATGTTACCTACCTAGTGATACTAAATCTTGGGTGATTAGCCAAAGCTAACTCAAGGTGAGGTATGATGTGGATCTTGTCCCACATGAACTTGAAGCTCAATAGAACTGGTATGACTAGCTCCTATTGAAGCTAAGGGAATCAGTGGGAGTCTCATTTAATTAAAGGCCTAATTAAATGATTTCAGATATAATACTCATTTCTGCATATCATTTCTGTTGTAGATTACTATGTCTTCAAATACGACAAATACCCTCTCTCTGCGATCAGTCCTTGAGAAGGACAAGCTCAATGGAGCAAACTTCATTGACTGGTTCAGAAATTTGAGAATAGTTCTCAAACAGGAGCAGAAACTCTATGTCCTAGAGCAACCCATTTCTGAACCACCCGACAATAATGCTACTCGTGCAGATAAGGATGCATACAAGAAGCATCAAGATGATGCATTAGATGCATCATGCCTTATACTTGCAACCATGAACTCTGAGCTTCATAAGCAACATGAGAACATGGATGCCTTCGATATGGTTGCACACTTGAAGCAACTATATCAAGGGCAGACGAGGCACGAGAGATCTGAGGTATCTAAGGCATTATTTTCATGCAAAATGCAAGAAGGAACACCCGTAGGAACTCATGTACTCAAGCTGATTGGGTATGTTGAGAACCTTGAAAGATTGGGGTTTCCTTTAGGCCAAGAGTTGGCCACTGACCTTATTCTATATTCGCTTCCTAGAGGCTTTAGTCAATTTGTCATGAATTATTACATGAGCGAAATTGACAAACCATTGCCTGAGCTCTTAAGTATGTTAAGAACTACTGAGAGCAATCTTAAGAAGATGCAACCTGGTACTAATGATGTACTTATGGTTAAAAAGGGCAAGGGTAAGAAAAATTCTAAAGGCAAGGGTAAGACCCAGAATAAAGATAAGGACAAAGCATTGAAGCCTAAAGGTGGGGTGGCCAAGGAAGGGACTTGCTTCCACTACAAGGAAGCTAGACATTGGAAGAGGAACTGCAAAAAGTACCTCGAGGAAGTTCAGAAGAAGAAAGGAAGTGAGACTTCCACTTCAAGTATACATGTTATAGAAGTCAATCTATCTATTTCTTCCTCATGGGTATTGGATACCGGTTGTGCTTCTCATATTTGTACCAATGTGCAGGGCTTGAGAAGAAGTAGATCTTTGACAAAAGGAGAAGTGGACCTACGTGTTGGCAATGGCGCAAGAGTTGCTGCTATAGCTTTAGGAACATATTCCTTATCATTACCCAGTGGTTTAATTCTAGAACTTGAAGAGTATTATTTCGTACCTGCAATAACTAAGAGCATTATGTCTATATCTTGTTTGGACAAGAAAGGTTTTTCATTTATAATTAAGGACAAGTGTTGTTCTATATATTTAAATGAAATGTTCTATTGCAGTGCACACTTGATGAATGGACTCTATGTTCTAGACCTTGAAAACCCAGTCTATAACATAAATACCAAACGATTCAAATCTAATCATTTGAATCAAACATATCTTTGGCATTGTCGCTTGGGTCACATAAATGAGAGTCGCATAGCCCAACTCCATAAGGATGGATTACTGGACTCATTTGATTTTGAATCGTATGAGGTATGTGAATCTTGTCTTTTAGGCAAGATGACCAAGACTCCATTTAGTGGACAAGGCGAACGAGCGACAGATTTGTTAGGCCTCATACATAGTGATGTATGACTGCGGTCGCTGGTCGCGACGAGGAGGTTATCAGTACTTCATCACATTTACTGATGATTTCAGTAGATATGGATATGTGTATCTTATGAGACACAAATCAGAATCTTTTGAAAAGTTCAAAGAATTCAAGAATGAAGTACAGAACCAACTTGGTAAGAGTATTAAGATGCTTCGATCAGATCGAGGTGGGGAATACCTAAGCCAAGAGTTTAGTGACTATCTAGTTGAGTGTGGGAAAAGATCTCAGCTCACTCCACCTGGAACACCACAGTTGAATGGTGTATGTGAGAAGAGAAATCGTACTCTATTAGATATGGTACGATCAATGATAAGTCATACAGAACTTCCTCCTTCCTTCTGGGGATATGCTCTAAAGACCGCCGCTTTCACACTTAACCGTGTTCATTCTAAGGCAGTCGTAAAGACACCATATGAGATATGGACTGGGAAGAGTCCCAAGATGTCTTTTATGAAGATTTGGGATTGTGAGGCTTATGTACGACGTCAAGTATTAGATAAACTAGGCCCCAAATCAGATAGATGCTATTTCGTTGCATATCCCAAGGAAACTAAGGGATATTACTTTTACAACCCCACACAAGTCAAAGTGTTTGTTGCCAAAAATGGTGTTTTTCTAGAAAGGGAATTTATTTCTAGAAAAATAAGTGGGAGTAAAATTGATCTTGAAGAAGTTCGAGATACACAAAATAGCACTGATATCTTAATGGAACAAGAACAGTCATCACAAGGAGTTGTGATACAACCTGTTCAGGTAGACTAAGCTCTGCGCAGGTCTGATAGGATATGTCATCAACCTGAGAGATATTCTTTTCTCTAGGATGATAACGATGGTATCATGCTTGATGAGCCGACATCCTATCAGGAAGCTGTAATGAGCCCAGATTTGTAGAAACGGCTCGAGGCCATGAGATCCGAAATAGAATCCATGTACACTAACCAAGTCTGGACTTTGGTTGATCCACTTGAAGGGGTCAAACCCATTGGGTGTAAGTGGGTCTTTAGGAGAAAGACTGACATGGAAGGTAATGTGCATACCTATAAAGGGCGATTGGTAGCAAAAGGATTCAAGCAGATTCATGGTATTGACTATGATGAAACCTTTTCTCCAGTTGCGATGCTCAAATCCATTCGGATCATGCTTGCTATTGCAGCTTACTATGACTATGAGATCTGGCAGATGGATGTCAAAATAGCATTTCTTAACGGAAATCTACTCGAGGATGTGTATATGACACAACCTGAGGGTTTTGTCGATCCAAAGGATGCTGGAAAGGTTTGTAAGTTGCATAGGTCCATTTATGGTTTAAAGCAAGCTTCTAGAAGATGGAATCATCGTTTCGATAATGCGATCAAAATGTTTGGTTTCATTAAGAACGAAGATGGACCTTGTGTCTACAAGAAGGTTAGTGGGAGCTCAATTGTTTTCCTCATATTGTATGTAGATGACATACTGCTGATTGGAAATGATATCCCTATGCTGCAGTCTGTGAAGACTTTGCTTGGGAATTATTTTTCAATGAAAGACTTAGGTGAAGCAGCCTATATTATAGGCATCAAGATCTATAGAGATAGATCTAAGAGATTGTTTGGCTTGAGTCAGAGTACATGTGTGGACAAGGTGCTTAAGCGTTTTGCCATGCAGAATTCCAAGAAGGGATTTTTGCCAATGTCACATGGTATGAGTCTTTCGAAGACTCAATCTCCCTCTTCTAAGGAGGAGAGAGATCGCATGGATCAGATCCCTTATGCATCATCTATAGGATCTAACATGTACGCCATGATTTGTACTCGCCCCGATGTCTCGTATGCTTTAAGCATGATGAGCAGGTATCAGTCAGATCCCGGTGAATGTCACTGGACAGCTGTCAAGAATATTCTTAAGTACTTACAAAGGATAAAAGAATATTTCTTGATATTTGGAGGCAATGAGGAGCTAGCTGTAAAGGGTTACGATGATCGAGCTTAAACGACAAGGATGACTCGGATCGCAATGTGTATGTATTTTGCTTGAATGGTGGCGCGCGTGAGTCGGAAGAGTTCAAGTAGGACACGATTGCATTCTACAATGTGGAGTATATTGTCAAGCGTCTTCTACAGCAAAGGAGGTTGTTTGGATCCGAAAGTTCATAACTGAACTTGAGGTGGTTCCTAGCATAGCAGACCCAATAGACCTCTATTGTGACAACAATGGGGCTATTGCTCAGGCTAAGGAACCTCGCTCTCATCAGAGGACCAAACACATACTGCGGCGGTATCACCTCATTCGAGAGATCATCAATAGAGGAGATGTTTAGATATGCAGAGTAGACACTGACGCTAACATTGCGGATCCCTTGACCAAGGCTTTGGCACAGAGGAAGCATGATGGTCATACTAGGTCACTAGGTCTTAGAGATTACAGTGATTGACACTAGTGCTAGTGGGAGATTGTTAGTATGAGCCCTTAGTGCCAATTATGAGATGATTGGTGAGGGAAACTTTTGTATTATATTCTTGCATTAATAAAGGCAAATATTGATTATTATATTTCTTTATGCGTGTGCCAGCTAAATAAATATAATAATGCCCATGAATAGTAGGTTGTTATTGTTGGGATGTATACTGAAAGCATAGCTCTTTTGTATGAACATCTTTATTTTGAAATAAGAATCACATGATCATTGTTTGCATATTTTTATAGTTATGCAAAATTGTCTAATATTTTACATTGTAGATAACATGGTGCTTGGTGTGGCACAGAAGATCATGTTATCAATCCCTTGTAGAATATAAGTAGAGGCTAACAACAAAGATGGTTTTGGACAAACCATTAGCATGGTTGTAGTGTAGCTTGGTATTGTTTTATCTTGAACATAGAGTTACACTAGTACACCTCGGTGTATTGAGCAGGACCGATATAGAGGTGATTCAATTTATTGCTGACTACATAATTGAATCGGACCTCGGATATTATGTTGTAAATGCTCTTAATCCCGATATAATAACGGGAACATGTACTTAGTATTTATTTCTTTGATTTACCAAAGGGTGAGATTTAGATGGATTAAATCAATATGCCCGATAAGTTGGGAAATGATATTATTTACATGGTGTGCCGTTGATTATAGGAGGAAACCGTGTCCTATATATTAGGTTGATGATGTCCCCTTGAGGAGCTCATAAGGTTCATCATGTAAACCCTGCAGGTTGACTTAGTCAACATGATGATAAGGATGAGTGGTACTACTCAAGGAGTTAGATGTTAATTGATTGATGGTCAGTAAATCAATCAATTGATGCACATTCAATATCTTAAACACGAGGAGATGGATGTACAAATAATATATGGAGCCCATATTAATTTATGGGGGTTGGTGAGGTAATTCAATGATGATCCTCTAGTGGAATGGAGCATCATTGATGGATCAAGTTTGTGTGGTTCCGATCCATCGGGTAGCCAAGACCCAACTCCTCCTCATGGTCCCTATCGTAGCCTAATATAAACCTCATGAAGTCTAGATCAAATGATGGAAAACAAATCTCTAGAACCGACGGTTGGGATTAAATCCCTAGAACCGACGGTGGAGATTAAATCTCTAGATCCGACGGTTGGGATTAAAACCCTAGAACCGATGGTGGAGATTAAATCTCTAGATCTGACGGTTGGGATTAAAACTCTAGAACCGACGATTGAGATTAAATCTCTAGATCCGACGGTTGAGATTAAAACCCTAGAACCAACGGTAGAGATTAAACTAAGGCCTAAACCTAACTCTATATATATGGGAGAATGGGTTGGGCGGCAACTAAGATTTTGTTTGATGTATGATGGATGCTAAGGAGATTAGGGTTTTGCCTAGCATTGCTTGGGCGGCAAGAAACCCTAAGGAGGAAACCCTAATTGGATTAGGGTTTGGCTCTTTGGATGGGCGGCAAGGTTTGGAAGGAACAGTGGGCGGCAACTTGTGGAGGATCTCTTCTTCTTCCAAGAAGGTGGCCGGCTCCTAGATCTCTTCCCTCCACCTTGGTTGGGCGGCAAGAAAGCCTAAGGAGGAAACCCTAATTAGGGTTTGGCTCCTATGGTTGGGCGGCTAGGGTTTGCAAGAAGGTGGGCGGCAACTATAGGAGAGGAGCTCTTCTTCTTCCTAGGGTGTGGCCGGCTCCTTCCTCTATTCCCTCCACCTTGACCGGCGCCCAACATATTCCTTTTCTCCTCTTCACTCCATCTTGGCCGGCGGCACTAGAAGCTAGGGTTTGTCCCTAGTTTAGTTCCTTGGTGGTTTCCATTTTGTTCTCTTTATTCTTGGGGCCGGCAGCATCAATCCTTTGTGGATTGGTGGTTGGGTCAAGCAAGAAGGGAAAGAGAGTTCTTCTTTCTTTGGATTGAACAAGATCTAGGAAGCTTCAACTTGTGGAGGATCTTCGCCCACACGAAGTCTACAAGGTGGTTAGGACATACGATAGAAGATCAAGAGGTATAAAAGTTTTACAACTTTTATTATTGTTCTTTGCATGTTCTTATTGATATGCTAGCTTATGTTATTTATGTTAGTATGTATTGATTATTCTAGTTTACATTTGTATGTATTTGTATAATCATGGACCCCGAAGATAAACACAAAAACCGGGGATCCGTCCGTCGTCTCTTCCGCGGCTAACCGACTAGAAGAGTTGTGTTGCTTGAACAACTAGTTTGTTCAAGCGATCACTCATGTCATTAGTACGACGACGAAATGGTTGTGCTTTGGAGACTCATCCCATCTGGATTAGTTTTCATTAGTGAAAATTTTAATCCGGGGACATGGGAGATGATGAGCCTCCGAGGAATAGCACATTGCCAACAAATGGTATCAGAGCCACGGTTTCTGGTTTTGTGTGTTTAGGATTCAGTTACTTTCATGCACATATCATATATTGAGTATGCCGGATAATAGTAGGATGTGCGTATGCTAACTTTTTGGTTTCAGGCATAAGATCCGACTATTATGGCTATATGTGTGTATGTGGTTGTTTGTGTGTGATTGTATGTATATTATTTGAATCCTCGGGGTTGACGAGGCTAGATTAGTATTTAATTTTTGTAATTAAATACGACATTGTTTAGCCACTCTTTATTTTATTTTACTTTCGATCTAGATTTCATGTACACTCCCTCGTGGAGTATAGGATCGATGGATGTAAAATAAAATAGGTTTTTTTCTCGGCTCGGATCTCCGGATGGCTCGTACATGGCGTAGGAGGAGCGGACGAGGTGGCGACACTACGGGACGCATATTGGAGAACAATGCCATAATAGTTGAAAAAATTCTGATTTTTCCATATTTATTGCGGATTTGTTTTATATGCATGTTGTGTGTGCTTGAAAATTCCTCATTTTCAATTTACTAAGTGGGAGAGGGATATTTTAATTAATTCCCACGGCCTCCATTACAATTTGACGTGTGATGCAACAAACTTGCGTGTCAGCTCTGAGTGTCTTCCTCTCTGCGGATGAGTTTGTTTGCGGATCACTAGGTCAAATAATGGTTATAGGAAATTATCTAGGAGTGTGTGTACTTCCACAGCGGTAAGGCACATAATCCGAAATAATTCCCTTAGTATCGTGTAATGGTGCACACTTAGATGCAAATATAAAGTATCCTCCCCATTGGAGTCACTGCTTTTATTTGTAGGGCCAAAGAGGAACCAACTATTAATTTTATTTGTCAAAAAGTAAGGTTGACAAGATAATAAAATTAATTGGTAAAACCTCCTCTTACAAATGTAGAATTCGTATACGTCCACACTGCGTGGCATGCGATATTCTCGGTGTTTTGAGGTGTTGGTTTATTTTGGAATTTTATTGTTTTGAGGAATCAATAATATTTGAAATCTAAAGTAATGATCTATGTGATTCTTAGGATTTTCAAAATGACTTTCAGCCCACTTGTTGTAATACTAAAGAAAAAAAACTTACTGTACCCAAATAATGTTGATTGGAAAAGAATCCAGATATTGTCTTATCTGCTAGGAAGTACATGTATGCACTCTTCGAAGAGTATCCTCAAGCCATGGTTGCTCAAAAAGGCTTCTACCTCTATGTCGAAAGGCAAGAAGAAGGAGAAACAAGGTGGAGCAAATGTGGTGGGACGATCTCAGGGAGGAGTGAAGAAGCCGAAAGGCAAGTTCTTCACTTACAAGCAGGATGGACATTGGAAGGAGGACTGTCCCAATCCAAATCAAAACAAAAGTATATCCTTTGGTCTAGTCGTTGAAACATGGGTAGCAGTGTTATCTACCGGCACTTGGTGTGTAGATACGAAAGCGACTAATCATGTCTGCAATACTTTGTAGGGGTTCCAGGAAACCCGACGACTAGCTAAAAGGGATATTACCATTTACTTGGGCAATGTCATGAAGATGGCGGCTATTGCAGTGGGAGATGTTTTATTTATCTTTTGAGAAAAATAAAGTTTTTTGGTTCTTAAGAATTTTCTTTATGTACCTTTATTTAGAAAGAATTGCTTTCGGTTTCTAAATTATGGATGGATAATCTATTCCTTTTAATGACAGATTTGTTATAAAAGGAATAGGGAAATTATCTATTCAGGTACATAGATAGGAAATTTATAACTTGAACCAGAAGCTCCCACGATGCAAATAGAAGTTAATAACTCAACTTCTAATTCCGATAAGAGAAAAGAACCTTCGAAGATGAACCAAACATATCTTTGGGATCTTAGGCTTGGTCATATTAACCTAAGCAGAATTCAATAGGTTGATAGCTGATGGACCTTTGGGTTCATTAGTGGTGGAGGATCTCCCAACCTGTGAATCTTGCTTGGAGGGTATGATGACCAAGAGGCCTCTCAAGGCCAAGGGGTATAGATACAAAGATGTGTTGGAATTGGTTCATTCTGATTCGTGTGGTCCTATGTCTATCCAGACAAGAGGTAGTTTTGAACATTTCATCTTTTTCATAGATGATTGTTCAAGATTCGGATGACACTACGATCTGATCGTGGTGTTGAGTACCTCTTGGGAGAGTTTAGGAACTACTTATCAGAGGCTGGGATTCAATCCCAATTGACTGCACCTGGCACACCCTAGCAGAACGGTGTAGCAGAGCGAAGGAATAGGACTCTTATGGAGATGGTTAGAACGATGATGAGTTACTTTGACTTGCCAGATTTGTTCTGGGGATATGCTCTAGATACGACAGTATACATTATGAACCTGGTTCCATCTAAATCAGTGCCTTCTACTCCCACAGAATTGTGGACTGGATGAAAGCCTAGTCTAAGACATATTCAGATATGGGAGTTCAGCACATGTGCTGAAGGTAGATACTGGTAAGTTGGAACCTCGTACAGAAGTACACATGTTCATTGGCTATCCCAGGGGAACGAAGGGTGGATTGTTTTATAGTCCTAGAGATCAGAGGGTGATCGTTAACACGAACACCAGATTTCTAGAGGAAGACTATGTGATGAGCCACAAGCCCAAGGGTAAAAATTATTCTAGAGGAGTTAAAAGGGAAGTCACTTCTTTAGTACCATCGGTACAAGAGGACATACCACATGTTGTTAGTAATATATGAGAGATGTCCTAAGGCAATCGCCTTATGTATGAACCATTTATATGATAAATGAAGATTCACTATTTGAGTATACATGTTTCATGTATTTGATTGGATCTTAAACTCATTTACTGAATGTCCACGATACGATTCACAGCATGAGAGAATTTGTGATTGGATCACAACTAGTGAGTATCTCTACATGTGTAATTGTGATGTATCGGAATTATCCCTAGTCGATGAATTGATGGATTTGGACACCATCAATTTTGTCGAGACTAGCACGAGGTATACTCCTTGGTGTATCCAAGCAGCTGATTCTCACTGGCTGGAGACATAGTGATGTCCGGAGTTAATCGTGGATGCTAGTTATGGTAACTAGTTCATTGGAGTGACCAGTCGTAAGACTTCATATGGTTCTCTGCATATATAGATATGTCAATGAAGTTCTTACTGTGGCTTAAGTGCGATGTTCCTTTGACTTGCGGTATTCAAGTCATCTTGATCATGGAGACTTATGCTTTGACATCTTAAGCAAACATCTCCGAGGAGATGTGGACCCGGGATGATTGGGTATAAGTCGAAGTGATCGAAGGTATTTGAATAGCCTATAAAGGATTCACCACTCCTTGCGAGGAGATGTATACCCATGGCCTCTCGTCGGATTGTTACTAAAGTCTTTGGCCAAAGCATTACATGTTCAGAGTAAAGTACACTTTGATACATGTGGAGTAACTAGAATCCGTAGGACGAGGAAATGATACTTGGGCTAGGTGTGACGTAGTCAGCCTAGTGGGGACTGACACAATAGACCATGTCCTGAACCAAGTGGGTATAAGATGAGTGAAGGGAATGGGGCACGATTCATTCGAGCTACTGAAGGGTTTCAGAAATAGTTCTGGATCAACCGTTGATCTTTTCGGTTAATTAGGGATCATGATGTACTACTAGGTGCCACTCATGATCGTTCTATAATTAATGGTTAATTATAGACGGCCAACATAAATCGAGAACCTATTTGGTCACACGCACAACGAGTGTAATCCAAAGGATTTAAAACGAGCATGAGAATGGGATTCTCAGACCGAGAGAAACTATGTTTGGTTGGACCGAACATAAAGCGAGCATGAAATTGTTTCAGTCGCAATGGAAGCGTGGATGGGCCGTGTCTTATGAAGACATAATGGATGGACCAAAATGGTTTGGTTCTAATCCAATGGATAAGAATAAACCAAAGGGTTTGGTTTATTTTAAACGAATGAACCAAAAGTTGGTTCGGTTCGTTTTAACTTAAAATAAACCATCATGGTTTGGTTTATTTTAACTTATCTTAATGGAGCGGGTTAACAGGCTTTATGGATATGATCCATTAACCATTAAGAGAATTAGTTCTCTATAAAAGTGGGCTTAAGGGATTATTAAACCCTAATCATCCAAAACCCTAGCCTCTTAGAGTTGCCGCCCACCCCAATTGTTGGAGTTTTCGGCGCCAACCCTAAAGCTGCCGCCGCCCAGCTTTGTGCCACCATCCAAGACCCTTGCCAGCGTCCAAGCTCTAGCCGGTGAACCTCCGGCGACCCTCCGGTGATCTCCTATAGGTTCGGCATCAAGGTGAGCCTTTTCTCTCCTTGTTTTGGCCGGCGCCTACTCCTCCACCAAGCTGTCCAGTTTTCTGGACATCTTCTCCTCCTCTCGTCGGAGCGTCGTTTGGACGACGGTTAGTTCTCCGACAGCGGCTAACTTACCGGGGATTTGATCTCCGGTAATCCTCTGAGGTGGAGGACGAAGGATTACCGGAGGTTGACGAATACGGATAGAGACGATTCTTACGAGGATCGTTCCGGTTGATGCCGTTCCCGCTACACATCATACGGAAGGTTAAACGTAGTTTAATTTCCTTTTATTGCAAATTTTAATTTACGGTTATGTCTACACTTGTTGTAATAGCATGTGTGTGTTGTGTGTGTTGTAATAAATATAGATTTATTATTTTTAATTGCTTCCGCTGTGCTCATGTTTACGAAACATGATCGAACACACACACGTCGCGGTGCCGGAAACCCAACAGTGGTATCAGAGCCCAGGTTGTGTTTCGACATAATCGTAAAAATGGTTTTGCGATAGTCATAATGTATTTCTGGAAGTTTTCTAAATTTTGGAAATTTAGAAGTATTTATGGAAATTTTTTAATTTTGGAAAGTCTAGAAGTATTTATGGAAATCTTCCACTTTTGGAAAGTTGGAAGTATTTATGGAAATTTATATTTTCCATAAATAAAATATTTGATTAGATTCTGGAAATTTGTTTCCTAATTTAATCATGTTTTGATTTGGGAAATCAAATCTTAAAATATTTAATTTTCATAAGTAGTTTTAAAGATTTAGGAAATTGGTTTACTAAATAGATTTTCCTTAATCAAATAATTCCATGAATAAAATATGTGATTAGATTTGGAAATTTGTTTCCTAATTTAATTATGATTTGATTTGGAGAATCAAATCTTAAACATATTTTATTTCCATAAATAGTTATGACATATAAGGAAATTATATACATGACATAATTGTATGTCATGTAATTGCATTAGATGCATAACATTATGCCATGCGTGTCGTGACATGTAGATGTATGCCATGTATGCCATGCCATGTAGATAATAGTTATTTGCATGCAAAGAGGATGAGACATAAAAACCCTTAATCAATATTAAAGCCTACACCTTCCATTAATATGGTTAGAACCAGAGTTCTGTTTCTTGTTTGGGTTGTTGGACTCTCTCCAAGCCAGGCTCGAACCTGAATATGTTCAAACCATGGAATAGTTTAATACTAATATGGTAAGAGTCAGAGGTCAATCGTTAGCTTTGGTTGTTGGACTCTCTCCAAGCTGGGCTAATTGGTTGAATGCGCTCTAACCATATTAAAACTATGTCCCGATTAATGGGTTGGCTTTAACCTGGAGCATCGGCTTGTTGGACTCTCTCCAAGGTCGATGTAAAGGGAGGTGAAGTTGGGTGCTATGCATATGATGCATACTTGTTAATGTGTTAACAACCCGATGTATGTGTGAACATTCAATTAGTTGATAGCACATTGTGATAGTTGCATATACGGGATATGCAATCGGTATAGATGATACCTACCGTCGTAGTTATGAATGACTTGTTGGACTCTCTCCAAGGTTGTTCATAACTATGATGGATATCAGCCCATTCGGAGATGGACCTACAATCTCCCGAAGTGATTTTGGGGTTTTTGAAATTCGAAAAATGAATGGGATTTATAAATGTATATTGATGCATTTTAAAATCATCTTTCTCATATATGCTCGTTTTGTATTTCTAAGTTAATATATTGATCATGATGTGTTTGAATTTGCGTTCCATTTTGGATTCGAATAAATTGACTGGGCCGAGCTTCATGGACTGGCTTAGAAGCTTGAGAATTGTTCTCAAGGTTGAAAAGCTTGCAAATGTCCTCGAAGCGTCTCTTCCCGCCCGTCCTAGTGTCAATGCAACTCAGGACCAATTGTTGGCCTATCAGAAACATATGAATGATTCTGAACAAATGAGTTGCATCATGCTAGCCGCGATGGAACCCAAGCTACGAAAGCAGCATGAGCATATGGATGCTCATATCGTAGTCCTTCATCTTTGTGAGTTGGTTGATGAGCAAGTGAGATTCGAAAGGTTCGAAGTCTCAAAGCTCCTCTTCACCTCTGAGATGCTAGAAGGTTCATCTGTGGTACTGCTCAATATGCTGAAGACTGTGGAGTCTTCTGAGAAGCATGAGCAGGGGACGGTGCTGTTAGTTGATTCCTCGAAGAAAAGTTCTAAGAGGAAGTCAAAGGAACAACAGAAGGGAAATAAGAGAAAAGGCTAAGAAGGTATAACTAGCACAAAAGGAAACTTGCCATCATTATGGCAAGGAGAGCCATTGGCAAAGAAAGTGCAAGATTTATCTTGAGTCCGTGAAGAAGGATAAGGCATCGGATGCCCCATCTTCTTCAGAAATCTTCTTTATTGATTGCCATTCTATTTCCTTAGACACTTGGGTATTGGATACTGGGTGTGGCTCACATATATGTAATGACATACATGGGCTAAGGAATAGAAGAAGACTCGTCAAGGGAGAGTCAAATTTACGTGTTGGGAATGAAGCAAAGGTTGCTGCACTCGCCATCGGAACGTATTTGTTGAAACTCCCTGCAGGACTTGTCTTAGAACTGGACAATTGCTTTTATATTCCTTTGTTGATAAAGAACATCATTTCTATTTCTTGTTTAAATATAAATGGTTTCCATTTGACGTTTAGTAACAATTGTTGTTACATAACTTTGAATGGGGTTCTTTATGGGACTGGAACTTTAAGCAATGGTGTTTATACATTGGACGTATCCAGTGACATTTGCAATATCGAAGCGAGCAACAAGAGTGCTCGAAAGGATAATCAAATAGACTCCTACATGTGGCATTGTCGTCTTGGCCATGTAAGCAAGAAACGCATGTCCGAATTACACCGATGTGGAATTCTGGAATCGTTTGAATTGGATTCATACGATACATGCGAATCATGCTTAAAAGGCAAGATGACTAAGTTACCTTTACGGGAAAAGGTGAGCAGTGGGAGAGTTACTAGGTCTAATACATCGATGTATGTGGACCTATGTCAACTCAAGCTTTAGGAGGCTATAGCTACTTCATTACCTTCACCGATGATCACTCACGGTTTGGGTATGTGTTCTTGATGAAACACAAGTCTGAAGCCTTTGAAAGGTTCAAAGAATTCAGAAATGAAGTAGAGAAACAACATGACAAAAGTATAAAAATACTTCGATCAGATCGAGGTGGTGAATACTTAAGTCAAGAGTTTCTTGATTATCTAAGAGACAATGGCATATTGTCTCAATGGACTCCGCCATATACACCACAACATAATGGTGTATCTGAGAGGCGTAACCGGACCTTGTTGGACATGGTCAGGTCAATGATGAATCATGCGACTCTTCCCAAGTCCTTTTGGGGTTATGCACTTCATACCTGTTTACTTGTTAAATGTAATGCCTACCAAGGTAGTCTCAACTACTCCATATGAGATATGGAATGGTAAGAAACCTCATGTATCTTACTTGAAGATATGGGGTTGTCTGCTTATGTGAAGCGGATCAGATCGCATAAACCGATGCTAAGTCGATAAATGTCTTTTATTGGATACCCTAAGGAAACAAGGGGTTACCAATTCTATCATCTGTGGAACAAAAGGTGTTTGTTTCAAGGCATCTTTGTATTTCTAGAGAAAGAGTTTCTCTTGCAAGAAAACAAGTGGGAGTGTCGCCGAGCTTGAGGAGGCTCGAGAGACTCAAATAGACATTAATGAGATACCCGGTGAAGCACAATGATGACAACTCATAGTGATGAGCAATGGACCTATTGTAACACCACATCTTCGTAGATCCGTAGAACACGCAATATTCACGAGAGATATGAATTTCTCGTAGAATCGAACGACGTGTTACTCATTGATAATGAGGAGCCTACCGCTTATGAAGAAGTCTTGATAAGTTCGAGAAAGGGATAAGTGGCTTGGTGCCATGAAGTCGAAATGGATTCCATGTACGAAAACCAAGTTTGGAACTTGGTTGACCCACCAAGGCATAAAGCCTATAGGGTGCAAGTGGGTTTTCAAGAAGAAAACCGACATGGATGGTAATGTGATTACCTATAAGGCTAGATTGGTGGCGAAAGGATATCGTCAAAAGCAAGGTGTTGATTATGACGAAACCTATTCACCGTAGCTATGCTTAAATCCATTCGGATGCTCCCGCCATAGCACTCATTATGATTATGAGATATGGCGGATGGATGTGAAAACAGCTTTCCTTAATGGAAACCTACTGAGGACGTGTATATGATACGACTGAGGGTTTCACATCGATGATAAAACCAAGGTATGCAAATTGCGACGATCCATTTATGGATTGAAGCAAGCATCCAGAGTCGAATATCCGCTTTGATGAGACAATCAAAAGGTTTGATTTCTCACAAAATCGCGAACCTTGTGTGTACAAGAAGGTTAGTGGGAGTGCGATTCTAGTATTGTATGTCGATGACATACTACTTATAGGAAACGATGTTTCAATCTTCTGATCAGTGAAGGTTTGGTTATCCAAGACATTCTCCATGAAAGACACGGGAGAAGCAACCTACATCCTCGGGATTAAGATCTATAGAGATAGATCGAAACGGTTGCTTGGTCTTTCGCAGTCTACATATATAGACCGAGTGCTAAAGAGGTTTAGCATGTCGGAATCCAAGAAAGGTTTCCTACCCATCAGGCATGGGGTACACCTTTCGAAGTCTATGTGTCCGCACACAGAAGACGAGAGGATTTGCATGAGTAAGATTCCCTATGCATCCGCAATAGGATCTATCATGTATGCTATGTTATGTACGAGGCCCAATGTATCGTATGCTCTGAGTGTCACGAGCAGATACCAGTCCGATCCAGGAATGGATCATTGGGCGGCTGTTAAGATGATCCTTAAGTACTTAAGAAAAACTAAGGATGTATTCCTAATATATGGAGAAGGGTACATGGTGATACGTGGGTATACAGATGCCAGCTCCAGACAGACAAGGATGATTCCATGTCTTTGTCTGGGTATGTATTCACCTGGAATGGAGGCGCAATAAGTTGGAAAGGTTCCAAGCTTGACACTATAGCGGATTCTGCCACTAAGGCAGAATACATTGCAGCTTTAGGCGAGCAAAGGAAGCGGTTTGGATCAAGAAGTTCATCTCTGAACTTGATGTGGTCTCATCAATGATCCAAACATGTGCTTCGCCGCTATCATCTTATCAGAGAGATCATCAGTAGGAACGAAATACAAATCGAGAAAATTCTCACTGAAAGGAACTTAGCGGATCCCTTGACTAAGGCATTACCTCAAAATAAGTTTAAGGGTCATGTTCGAGCTTATGGTATTGGATACCGTAGCGATTGGCATTAGGCCAAGTGGGAGTCTGTTAGTAATATATGAGAGATGTCCTAAGGCAATCGCCTTATGTATGAACCATTTATATGATAAATGAAGATTCACTATTTGAGTATACATGTTTCATGTATTTGATTGGATCTTAAACTCATTTACAGAATGTCCACGATACGATTCATAGCATGAGAGAATTTGTGATTGGATCACAACTAGTGAGTATCTCTACATGTGTAATTGTGATGTATCGGAATTATCCCTAGTCGATGAATTGATGGATTTGGACACCATCAATTTTGTCGAGACTAGCACGAGGTATACTCCTTGGTGTATCCAAGCAGCTGATTCTCACTGGCTGGA
Organism: Wurfbainia villosa; assembly: GCA_025175895.1. Taxonomy (NCBI): domain Eukaryota; kingdom Viridiplantae; phylum Streptophyta; class Magnoliopsida; order Zingiberales; family Zingiberaceae; genus Wurfbainia; species Wurfbainia villosa. The sequence goes on along the minus strand of CM045998.1, from coordinate 50,622,466 downwards.
GACATAGTGATGTCCGAAGTTAATCGTGGATGCTAGTTATGGTAACTAGTTCATTGGAGTGACCAGCCGTAAGACTTAATATGGTTCTCTGCATATATAGATATGTCAATGAAGTTCTTACTGTGGCTTAAGTGCGATGTTCCTTTGACTTGCGGTATTCAAGTCATCTTGATCATGGAGACTTATGCTTTGACATCTTAAGCAAACATCTCTAAGGAGATGTGGACCCGTGATGATTGGGTATAAGTCGAAGTGATCGAAGGTGTTTGAATAGCCTATAAAGGATTCACCACTCCTTGCGAGGAGATGTATACCCATGGCCTCTCGTCGGATTGTTACTAAAGTCTTTGGCCAAAGCATTACATGTTTAGAGTAAAGTACTCTTGATACATGTGGAGTAACTAGAATCCGTGGGACGAGGAAATGATACTTGGGCTAGGTGTGGCGTAGTCGACCTAGTGGGGGCTGACACAATAGACCATGTCACTGAACCAAGTGGGTATAAGATGAGTGAAGGGAATGGGGCACGATTCATTCGAGCTACTGAAGGGTTTCAGAAATAGTTCTGGATCAACCGTTGATCTTTTCGGTTAATTGGGGATCATGATGTACTACTAGGTGCCACTCATGATCGTTCTATAATTAATGGTTAATTATAGACGGCCAACATAAATCGAGAACCTATTTGGTCACACGCACAACGAGTGTAATCCAAAGGATTTAAAACGAGCTTGAGAATGGGATTCTCAGACCGAGAGAAACTAAGTTTGGTTGGACCAAACAAGATGCGAGCATGAAATTGTTTCAGTCACAATGGAAGCGTGGATGGGCCGTGTCTTATGAAGACATAATGGATGGACCAAAATGGTTTGGTTCTAATCCAATGGATAAGAATAAACTAAAGGGTTTGGTTTATTTTAAACGAATGAACCAAAAGTTGGTTCGGTTCGTTTTAACTTAAAATAAACCATCATGATTTGGTTTATTTTAACTTATCTTAATGGAGCGGGTTAACGGGCTTTATGGATATGATCCATTAACCATTAAGAGAATTAGTTCTCTATAAAAGTGGGCTTAAGGGATTGTTAAACCCTAATCATCCAAAACCCTAGCCTCTTAGAGTTGCCGCCCACCCCAATTGTTGGAGTTTTCGGCGCCAACCCTAAAGCTGCCGCCGCCCAGCTTTGTGCCGCCATCCAAGACCCTTGCCGGCGTCCAAGCTCCAGCCGGTGAACCTCCGGCGACCCTCCGGTGATCTCCTATAGGTTCGGCATCAAGGTGAGCCTTTTCTCTCCTTGTTTTGGCCGGCGCCTACTCCTCCACCAAGCTGTCCAGTTTTCTGGACAGCTTCTCCTCCTCTCGTCGGAGCGTCGTTTGGACGACGGTTAGTGCTCCGACAGCGGCTAACTTACCGGAGATTTGATCTCCGGTAATCCTCTGAGGTGGAGGACAAAGGATTCGTCAAACGGTTGACGAATACCTCTCCGGAGAAGCGAGTTTTGAGAACTCGTTTTGGATCCGAATTTGGATTCGGATCATGATCATCTCTCGATCACGTCGTCTTCAACACGAGGCTAGTAACCCGTATGAAGACGAAGCTCGTGACTTAGCGAAGTCATCCCGAGGAGCTCAGCGTGGATACGGATAGAGACGATTCTTACGAGGATCGTTCCTGTTGATGCCGTTCCCGCTACACGTCATACGGAAGGTATAACGTAGTTTAATTTCCTTTTATTACAAATTTTAATTTACGGTTATGTCTACACTTATTGTAATAGCATGCGTGTGTTGTGTGTGTTGTAATAAATATAGATTTATTATTTTTAATTGCTTCCGCTGTGCTCATGTTTACGAAACATGATCGAACACACACACGCCGCGGTGCCGGAAACCCAACACATGTCACTGCACCGCGTGTCACATAGGATACGCAGATGATACCTCGTCGTAGTGGGAGGGTTTGTAAACAGCCTGATAGATTCATGTTCTTGGGAGAATCTTCTGATTTGGTCCCTGGTGAACATGATCCTGATCCCTGGACATATGACGAGGCAATCCAAGATATAGATGCAGCATCTTGGCAAAGTGCAATGAATACTGAGATTGAATCTATGGATTCAAGTCAGGTCTGAGAGCTCTTATGCATAGCAACTCATATGGATTATGAGGTGTGGCATATGGATGTCAAGACAACATTCCTTAATGGAAGTCTTGAGGAAACCATCTATATGGAGCAACCAGAGGGATTCATTGCTAAGGGCAATGAGCATCTTGAATGTAAGCTTGATCGGTCCATTTATGGATTGAAGCAAGGTTCGAGGTCTTGGAACATCCGCTTTGAGGAGATAAATCAGTCTTATGGATTTATTCAAAGTCCGGATGAGTCTTGTGTATACAAGAGATGTGACGGAAACGTAGTGGTATTTCTTGTACTATACGTAGATGACATTTTGGTGGTTGGCGACAACATCGAAGTGTTATCGGACGTAAGGGTATGGTTGTCCAATGAGTTTGATATGAAGGACTTGGGAGAGGTGAGACACATCCTTGGGATCAAGGGATCGCTGGAAAAGGATGTTGTGCTTATCCCAAGCTTCATACATAGACACGATTATGGAGCATTTTATCATGCAAAACTCCAAGAAGGGTTTTCTACCTTTCAGGCATGGAGTTCCTTTATCTAAGGAGATGTGTTCTAGATCATCTGAGGAGATAGAGGAGATGAAGGCGGTTCCTTAAGCTTGGGCATTAGGAAGCCTCATGTATGCGATGCTTTGTACGAGACCAGATATCTGCTTTGTCATGGGCATGGTCAGCAGATATCAGAGTAATCCAAGACAGGGATATTGGACTGCGGTAAAGCATATATTGTAGTGCCTGAGAAGGACTAGGGATTATATGCTAGTTTATCGGGTAGACCAATTACTCTCTATGGGTTACACGGATTCTGATTTCCAATCATATAGGGATAATAGTAAGTCTACCTCAGGTTTTGTGTTTACTTAGGGAGGTGGAGCCATTGTATGGAGGAGTGTCCAGCAGAAATGTGTGGCGGACTCCACCATGGAAGCTGAGTATGTGGCAACCTATGAGGGGGACAAAGAAGCTGGATGGCTCAAAAACTTCCTGATGGACTTGGATGTGATTCCTGGTTTGCCCAGAAATATCACAATTTATTGTGATAATAATGGTGCAGTTGCAAACTCGAAGGAACCACGAGCCCATAAGGTAAGTAAATGCATAGAGCGGAAGTACCACCTGATACGAGAAATCGTAAAGGAGGTAGAAGTTGTTGTCGCCAAGATTGCATTAGAGGATGACCTGGTAGACCCTTTCACTAAGTCCCTTCTAGCTAGAGCTTTGATAGGCATGTGGAGGGAAAGGGAATCAGATGTATGGACGTATGATGACAGCATAGTCTTTTAGTATAAGAGTGAGATTGTTGGGATGTATACTGAAAGCCTAGCTCTTTTGTATGAACATCTTTATTTTGAAATAAGAATCACATGATCATTGTTTGCATATTTTTATAGTTATGCAAAATTATCATATATTTTACATTGTAGATAACATGGTGCTTGGTGTGGCACAGAAGATCATGTTATCAGTCCCTTGTAGAATATAAGTAGAGGCTCACAACCAAGATGGTTTTGGACAAACCATTGGCATGGTTGTAGTGTTGCTTGGTATTGTTTTATCTTGAACATAGAGTTACACTAGTACACCTCGGTGTATTGAGCAGGACCGATATAGAGGTGATTCAATTTATTGCTGACTACATAATTGAATCGGACCTCGGATATTATGTTGTACATGCTCTTAATCCCGATATAATAACGGGCACATGTACTTAGTATTTATTTCTTTGATTTACCAAAGGGTGAGATTTAGATGGATTAAATCAATATGCCCGGTAAGTTGGGAAATGATATTATTTACATGGTGTGCCGTTGATTATAGGAGGAAACCGTGTCCTATATATTAGGTTGATGATGTCTCCTTGAGAAGCTCATAAGGTTCATCATGTAAACCCTGCAGGTTGACTTAGTCAACATGATGATAAGGATGAGTGGTACTACTCGAGGAGTTAGATGTTAATTGATTGATGGTCAGTAAATCAATCAATTGACGGAAATTCGATATCTTAAACACGGGGAGATGGATGTACAAATAATATATGGAGCCCATATTAATTTATGGGGGTTGGTGAGGTAATTCAATGATGATCCTCTAGTGGAATGGAGCATCATTGATGGATCAAGTTTGTGTGGTTCCGATCCATCGGATGGCCAAGACCCAACTCCTCCTCATGGTCCCTATAGTAGCCTAATATAAACCTCATGAAGTCTAGATCAAATGATGGAAAACAAATCTCTAGAACCGACGGTTGGGATTAAATCCCTAGAACCGACGGTGGAGATTAAATCTCTAGATCCGACGGTTGGGATTAAAACCCTAGAACCGATGGTGGAGATTAAATCTCTAGATCCGACGGTTGGGATTAAAACTTAGAACCGACGATTGAGATTAAATCTCTAGATCCGACGGTTGAGATTAAAACCCTAGAACCGACGGTGGAGATTAAACCAAGGCCTAAACCTAACTCTATATATATGGGAGAATGGGTTGGGCGGCAACTTAGATTTTGGTTGATGGATGATGGATGCTAAGGAGATTAGGGTTTTTCTCGGCATTGCTTGGGCGGCAAGAAACCCTAAGGAGGAAACCCTAATTGGATTAGGGTTTGGCTCTTTGGATGGGCGGCAAGGTTTGGAAGGAAGAGTGGGCGGCAACTTGTGGAGGATCTCTTCTTCTTCCTAGAAGGTGGCCGGCTCCTAGATCTCTTCCCTCCACCTTGGTTGGGCGGCAAGAAAGCCGAAGGAGGAAACCCTAATTAGGGTTTGACTCCTATGGTTGGGCGGCTAGGGTTTGCAAGAAGGTGGGCGGCAACTATAGGAGAGGAGCTCTTCTTCTTCCTAGGGTGTGGCCGGCTCCTTCCTCTATTCCCTCGACCTTGATCGGCACCCAACATATTCCCTTTCTCCTCTTCACTCCATCTTGGCCGGCGGCACTAGAAGCTAGGGTTTGTCCCTAGTTTGGTTCCTTGGTGGTTTCCATTTTGTTCTCTTTATTCTTGGGGCCGGCGGCATCAATCCTTTGTGGAATGGTGGTTGGCTCAAGCAAGAAGGGAAAGAGAGTTCTTCTTTCTTTGGATTGAAGAAGATCTAGGAAGCTTCCACTTGTGGAGGATCTTCGCCCACACGAAGTCTATAAGGAGGTTAGGACATATGATAGAAAATCAAGAGGTATAAAAGTTTTACAACTTTTATTATTGTTCTTTGCATGTTCTTATTGATATGCTAGCTTATGTTATTTATGTTAGTATGTATTGATTATACTAGTTTACATTTGTATGTATTTGTATAATCATGGACCCCGAAGATAAACACAAAAATCGGCGATCCATCCGTCGTCTCTTCTGCGGCTAACCGACTAGAAGAGTTGTGTTGCTTGAACAACTAGTTTGTTCAAGCGATCGCTCATGTCGTTAGCATGACGACGAAATGGTTGTGCTTAGGAAACTCATCCCATCCGGATTAGTTTTCATTAGTGAAAATTTTAATCCGGGGACATGGGAGCTGATGAGCCTCCGAGGAATAGCACATTGCCAACAGTTATCTACAGTATATCAATTGGTAGAATTTATTATGAGAAGCTGTAGAGAACACTATTCTTAAATATTCCTAGTCGAGTATTGTATTAATAGACAAGGGCTATATTGATATATTGAGACTAGCATGTAGGTCAATGGATGACTTGATCTCACAATTCATGGATATGTGATATCACATTGATACATGGGTATATATATTGGAGACTATATATACTGAATTGACCCACCATGAGAAAGTATCATGGATCGTTATATGAGTGTCATATACTATCTCATGTGACTATTGGTATGAATAGTCTTTAGACCTGAAGTCACTACGGTTCCCTACATAAGGAGTTATGTACTTTGGTATCGTCTAACGTCACACCGTAATTGGGTGACTATAACGGCGATCACTGAGTATGTAACGAATTATGCGGAGGGATGTGAGTGATGTAGATGGGATCTATCCCTCCCATATGACGGGAGTGATATCTTTGGCCTCTTGATAGAGTAGGACCACGAAATGCATGGTCATGCTCAAATGATTCAATATGAGATATTGAGCTCATTTGTTTGAGTGAGTCTACTTGGGGATCAAGAAACATAAATATTGATAAGAGGGTGACACGGTCTATGTCTCATTGATTGATCTGAGATATCAAGGATAGAAGGACACTGTCATATGATAATAGTCACGGAAGAGGTTGTCGGATCTCGACATTCTCATCACTTGGGTAGCAATGATGTATTGCTAGATGCCGCTCATTGCTTATGTATCTAAAATGGTTTTGGATACATTGCCAACGTTATGAGAGCCTATAGGGTCACACACAAAGAACATATTATTTTGGAGAGGAAATCATTTTGGTTTGACTAAAATGAATTATTAGTTAATTGGATTAACTAGAATGAGTAAGACTCATTACTTGGCTAAATTTGAGTTGGACTCAAATTGCTTTATGTTGAGTTAGACTCAAGTCAAACCAAGAGAAGAAGGCTAAAATGAATAATACACGAATTAATAATATAATACATGAATTAATAATATAATACACGAATTAATAAATGGGGTTTTAAATGGGATTTAAAACTCATTAATGTGCATTTAATGAGCATTAATTGACTTCCTTTCTTTTACCATGGAGAATAAGGAAGTGCATTTAATGTCTCATTAAGGTGTATTATTGTTGCTTCTTCTTCTTCAACGCGCACAATGAAAAATAGAATCCGATTTTATTTTATTTTCGTTGACAACACAAGAGGGCCAAGTATAGAGTGGAAAAGTGAGACCTTGGAGTGGTTGCTAGCACAACCGAAAGGGCTTACCTCTTCTCTCCAAGATCGTGAGTGTGTGCACCGTAGAGGAGTGGACATTCTGACCACGCTGAGATCCGCAAGTGTTGCTGACTGGAATTCGAAGGGCACGCTTCGAAGGTAATCTCGATTCCTATAGGATAGAATCGATAATTGAAATGAGTATATTTTTTTTTCTTGGATCTCTGGAGGGATCCTAAGTTTTCCACTGCGAATTTTGTTTATCGCTCAGGATCCCTACACCAAAAATGCATCTTCTACGCCCGAAAAGCCAACCTACATTCAAAAGAACAATGAGCATACCTCTAAACTAGAAAATAGAAAATGCATGCAAAAAGAGAGTAACATATGCATGAAACTAACGCAAAATGTAACAAGATGTGAGCAAAAACTACTTCTAAAACCCTGTATGTTTTACTCACATCACTTCCCCCAGACTTAAATCTTTTCTTGTCCTCAAACAAACCTCAGTGCCATAAAATTTTTAAAAAGATAATGTTCCATAATTAGTTTGCTAACTAAATTTATCAGGTAGTATTTACAATCAAAGTAAAAAAGATACGTTCTAAAATTTCACTAAGTTAGCTCCTCGTGCTTGTGCTAGGTGAATCATTCTTAGGGGATACCCGTTCCATGGTGAGTTAAGTCGTCACCCCATAGCTTTCCTAAGGTTTCCGGCTCTTAGGCTTTTACCTGCCCAAAGCGAGGGTCGTTCCCTAGATCTAGCATAAAGTCTCAAAGGCGTGCTCGATATTGAGAGAAATTGGGAGGTGTTTCCCCAGTAACCTAACTCGGTCTCAAAGGGGCACCTAGCCATTTCCACCCACGACAACTATTTTTTTATCCCTCATAATCTTTTTTTTATTTTTTTAGCTCACAGGGATTTTGATTTTTCCGAATGGACTTACACAATCCGAACATCTCCAGTAACTAAAATGCTAAACCTAGAGTCACCTATGGATTCCTAAGTACTATCATATAGAAGTGAATCATAACTAGGTATGTACTAGATCCTGCCTGTCAGACTGTTTGACATGTGTAAGTGCAAAAACAGAGCAAACTAGTGTAAGTCTAGAACATTCGATAGAGCACATAGAATAAAATACCACCATATAAATAGAGTAAAGCTACCTATGGGAACAACTCATGCAAGCAATTTTTCAAAAATACTACTGAGGTAGCTTTTAAGACACCAAAAATTATGTACCGAAAGGAACTAAACAACTCATGCATGCATGAACAAATGAAAATACCAAAAGAAACAACTACTAAGAAAACAAAAAAATATATATTTCGGGGTTTACCCCCCCTAGACTTAAACAAAAATATACCTCTAATATGGTGGACGAGGAGGAAAGTCTGGGAGCCTGGGCATCTCTGGATCCTGTGAGAACCTGCTGCTGAGCCACTGATGCCACATTTATATGTGGTTGATCTGAGAGCTGGTGGATGCAGCGGTTGCTCGGTGGTCCTCCTCCTTATCCCACTGTGCCTGTCGGGCGTGCATATGTTGTCGCATCTCTCCGAAGTAAGCTTCCTCATCCAGGCGACAAGCAGCCTCCTCTTGGAAGTATATGCAAGACTCATCGTAGAACTCCTCTACCTGTTGGAAATGCTCTTTGAATCCCTGGAACTCAGCCTGCTGGTAGGTGCTCTGCTCCTCCCATCACTGCCTCTGCGTCTGCAGCTCAGTGTAGATATCGTCGAGGCACGATCGGAACTCCGAGAAATCATATGCCGAAGTACCTGCATCTTCCTCAAAAGTATAAAAAGATGGTGGCACAGGTGTAGGCTCATGTCGGTGTGGACTAGGTGGACTCCTATGTATGTGTGGACATGAGGGAAAGTGGTAATGTTGGACTTTCCGAGCCACAAAAACCGCTTTTTGCATTGCGGAAACCCCATAAGTCCGGTCACGGATCTGTGCAAAGATGTATTAAAACTAAAACATGTATGTGTGTACTAAAAACCCTAGGTCTAGCTTAGATCTAGAAGGTGAGATCATTACCCTCGATGCGACGCAGTTAACAAATCCCGTTCGTCCAAAAGCTTCGCCGGAACTCAAGAGCGTCAAGTGCACACTCCTCTATTGGTATCCACACAAGCAATAGGTGGAGAAAACACACCCTTGAGTGTGATAGCACCCTATGGATGGTTCGACCAAAGAGAGGGATGGGAGAGCAAGCTTGAGAGGAAGATGATCCAAGGAAGAAGATGATGTTGGAGAGTTACTCACCAAATCAATTTCACCATAAAATGGAGTAAAGTGGCCGGCCACTTCATGGAGGGGGGTGGGGGGCGGGTTGTTACATGCATGCATGTAACTCCAATGACTCTTGGTCTCCCCATGAGGTGGCACCATATGATAAGTCAATGATGATGTGGAACATCATCATTGGCCGACCATGCCAAGTGATCATCATGACATGAAATTTTGTCAAGACAAACTTGCCCTTTCATCTTCCCTCTCAAGTCAAGTCAAACTTTACCTCTTATCTCCCATGGTTGATCAAATACAACCATTTGATTCAAGTCAATTTAATTTAATGAATCTCTATTCATTAATTTAAATTGATTTGATGAATCAAATCTAAATTAGACTCATTCAACACTTGAATCAAATCGAGTCCAACTCAATTAGTCTAATTAGGATTACTCTTAATCCAATTTGGTTCATCCCATGAACCTAATTTTCATTGTTCATCATATGAACCTAATCTCCATCTAATTGCCCTTATGTGTGTGACCCTATAGGTTCTTGTAACATTGGCAATGTCCCTAAACCGATTTAGGAACATAAGCAATGAGTGGTATCTAGCAACACATCATTGCTACCCAAGTTACAAGAATGTTGAGCTCCAACATCACCTTTGTGACTACTAATTGTGACTCTCACAATATGTGACAATGCCCCTCTATCCTTGACATCTAGATTGATCAATCGAGGCATAGACCATGTCATCCTCGGTACAATCTATATCTTGAACTCCAAGTAGACTCACTCTAATCAAATGAGCTCAATATCTCATATTGACTCATTTGGGCATGGCCATGCACTTAGTGGTCTCACTCTATCAAGAATATCGATGTCACTCCCGTCATATAGGAGGGATAGATCCCATCTACATCACTCACATCCCTCTGCATAATTTGTTACATACCTAGTAATCACCTTTATAGTCCACTCATTTACGGGTGACGTTTGACGAAGCCAAAGTATGCAACTCCTTATGTAGGGAACCATGGTGACTTCAGGTCTAAGGACAAATAGTCATACTAATAGCCACATGAGAAAGTATATGACACTAATATAACAATCCATGATACTTTCTCATGGCTGGTCATTCAGTATACATTCTCCAATGCATAACCATGTGTCAACTTGATATCTCATATCCATGACTTGTGAGATCAAGTTATCGTGTTGGCCTACATGCTAGTCTCTACGCATTAACATTGTCCCTGAATGTTAATACTTGACTAGGAATGATTAAGAGTAGTGTTCTCTATATTATCTCATTATCGATTCAACCAATCGATTGATATAGATAATAACCTACTACTAAAGGACATTATTATATTTAGTTATTTGGCACCAATACAAGTAAATATAATAATCATGCCTTTATAAATAGGAATATGATACAATAAAGTCTATACAACAATCATCACATGGCTGGGCATAAACCCATCAGTCGGATACCAGTCGAACCTATTCGACTTAGAGCAGTCGACTGTCATTCCATGGCAGTCGACTAATGTCAGAAAAACTCATCCGACACTTAGCCATTCGTTAAAGTTCACCTAATGAGCTACTTACAATTCACTCATTCTCTCATCTCACTCGAAGTCCCTCACCGAAGCTCTCTTCTTTCGCGGCCACGTCCCTCGGCAGCATCAGGCGCACGACTCTGCAATGCTCCTTCGCGTCTCTTGCCTCCGAAGTCTTCTTCCTTGGCTTTGCTTCAAGTCATCTCGCCCGGTGGTCCCTCGGCAGCATCAAGCACACGGCTCTGCAATGCTCCTTCTCCGACTCAAGCACGAGGTAGTGAGTGGTGAACCCGCCAAGACTCCATGTGCGAATTACTAAGCCCTGCAAGACTCCAACGCACATATCAAATCATAATCACAACCTAACTTAAACCCTTTGCCACACACATCAAAACCTTATCATGGCAAGAGATTGCCCTAACAATAATCTCTTGAATGAGATGGAAGCGCCGTAGTATGTGTTTGGTCCGCTGGAGTGAGCGAGGTTCCTTAGCCTGTGCAATCGCTCCATTGTTGTCACAATAGAGCTCTATGGGATCTGCTATCCTAGGAACCACCCCAAGCTCAGTAATTAACTTGCGGATCCAAACTGCCTCCTTTACTACCTCAGATGCAGCAATATACTCGGCTTCTATTATAGAATCAGCAACTGTGTCCTGCTTCGAACTCTTCAAGCTAACAGCGCCACCTTTCAAGAAAAACACGAACCCTGACTACGATCTATAATCATCCTAGTCAGTTTGGAAGCTGTCATCGCTGTAACCCTTTACAGCTAGCTCCTCATCGCCTCCAAATATCATGAAATATTCTTTAGTCCTTCTCAAGTACTTAAGAATATTCTTGACTGCTATCCAGTGATGCTCACCTAGATCTGACTGGTATCTACTCGTCATGCTCAAAGTATACGAGACATCAGAACGAGTACACAGCATGGCGTACATGATAGATCCTATAGCAGATGCGTAAGGGATCTTATCCATGCAGTCTCTCTCCTCTCTAGAAGAGGGACTTTGAGTCTTCGAAAGACTCACACCATGTGACATCGGCAGAAGTCCCTTCTTGGAATTCTGTATGGCAAACCATAGTAATACCGTGTCAATATATGTACTCTGACATAGGCCAAGCAATCTCTTAGATCTATCTATATAGATCTTGATGCCTAGAATACAGGCTGCTTCACCTAAGTCCTTCATTGAGAAACACATCCCCAACCAAGTCTTCACAGACTATAGCGAAGGGATGTCATTCCAAATGAGTAGTATGTCATCCACATACAATAAAAGGAAGATAACTGTGTTCCCATTAACCCTCTTGTAGACACAGAGTTCATCTTCATTCTTGATGAAACCAAACTGTTTGATCGCATCATTGAATCGAAGATTCCAGCTCCGAGAGGCTTGCTTTAGCCCATAAATGGACCTTTGCAGCTTGCATACTTTCCTAGTATGTTGTGGATCTTCAAAACCCTCAGGTTGTGTCATGTACACATCCTCGAGTAAGTTTCCATTCAGAAATGCAGTTTTGACATCCAGCTGCCAGATCTCATAATCGTGGTATGCTGCAATAGCAAGCAAAATCCGAATGGACTTAAACATCACCACTGGAGAAAAGGTTTCATCATTGTCAATACCATGAATTTGCTTTAAACCTTTAGCCACCAATCGACCCTTATAGGTATGCATAAGTTCCTCCATGTGAGTCTTTCTCCTAAAGACCCACTTACACCCAATAGGTTTGACCCCTTCAGGTGGATCAACCAAAGTCCATACTTGGTTGGTGTACATGGATTCCATCTCCAATCTCATGGCCTCTAGCCATTTCTCAAAATCTGGGCTCATCACAGCTTCCTGATAGGAGGTAGGCTCATTCTCAATGAGCATAACGTCATCATGGTCAGACAAGAGAAATGAATATCTCTCAGGCTGACGATGTACCATATTAGACCTGCGAAGAGGTAGGTCTACCTGAATAGGTGGTTGTTCCACAACCCTTTGTGCAACAATCTCATCACCCATAACACTTTGTGGTTCTAGTTCAACCTCCATCAACGCCTCAATGCTATGGTCCTTATCTTGAATTTCTTCAAGATTGAACGTACTCCCACTAGTTTTTCTAGAAACAAAATTGCTTTCTAGAAAAACCCAAATCTTTGCCACAAACACTTTGTGCTGATTGGGAATGTAGAAGTAATATCCCTTTGTATCATTGGGATATCCAACAAAATAGCACCTATCGGATTTGGGTCCCAGTTTGTCTGAGACTTGACGTCGAATGTAAGCCTCACAACCCCAAATCCTTATGAAAGACATCTTGGGATTTCTCCCTCTCCATATCGTATATGGTGTCTTTATCACAGCCTTTGATGGTACATGGTTTGATGGTACACGGTTAAGGGTAAAGGCTTAGAGCATATGCCCAAAAGGATATAGGAAGATCTGTGTGACTCATCATAGATCGTAACATATCTAATATGGTACGATTCCTCCTTTCGAATACACCATTCCACTGTGGTGTTCCCGGAGGAGTGAGTTGGGATAGAATCCCACACTCAGCTAGATAGTCACGAAACTCATGGCTAAGGTATTCAACACCTCGATCTGATCGAAGTATCTTAATACTCTTGCCAAGCTAGTTTTGTACTTCATTCTTGAATTCTTTGAACTTTTCAAAGGATTCAGATTTATGTGTCATCAGATACACATAACCATATCTACTGAAGTCATCAGTAAATGTAATGAAGTACCTGTAACCACCTCTAATAGCAATATTGAAAGGGCCACATACATCACTATGTATAAGTCCTAACAAGTCTGTTTCTCTTTCGTTGTGTCCACTAAAGGGAGTCTTGGTCATCTTGCCTAAAAGGCAAGACTCGCATGTCTCATATGATTCAAAATCAAATGAGTCTAGCAACCCATCCTTATGGAGCTGAGATAAGCGACTCTCATTTATGTGACCTAAGCGACAATGCCAGAGATAGGTTTGGTTCAACTCATTTTACTTGAACCTTTTGGTACTTATGTTATAGATAGGGCTCTCTAAGTCTAGAAAGTAGAGTCCCTTCATTAGAGGTGCACTATAATAGAACATATCATTTAAATAAACTGAACAACATTTGTTCTTTATTATAAATGTAAATCCTTTTTTGTCCAAACAAGAAACCAAAATTATGTTCTTAGTTAAGACAGACACATAACAACATTCATCAAATTCTAGTACAAGGCCAGAGGGCAGAGATAGATCATAAGTTCCTACAACAATAGCAACAACTCTTGCTCCATTGGCTACTCGTAGGTCCACCTCGCCCTTTGTCAATGCCCTGCTATTTCTCAGCGCCTGTACATTGGTACAAATGTGAGATGCACATCCGGTATCCAATACCCATGATGAAGAAATAGATATATTGACTTCTATAACATTTATACCTGAAGTAGAAGTCTCACTTCTCTTATTCTTAAGATCTACCAGGTATGCCTTGCAGTTGCACTTCAAGTGTCAAGCTTCCTTGTAGTGGAAGCAAGCCCCTTGGCCACCCCTCCTTTGGGTTTAAGTTCCTTGCCTTTGCCCTTGGCTGTCGACTTTCCCTTACTTTAAGGCTATCCCTTGCCTTTCTTCTTTTGCATCATCAAAATGGTGTCAGATTTTCCGTTCTTAAGGTTAAGCTCAGCAGTTCTCAACATGTTGAGCATCTCAGGCAGTGGCTTATCAATTTCATGAAGGGTTTTGCTTATCGAGTCCGTGAGGGGAAACTTCGCTTCCCACTTCACCTCGGTAGCTTGTCCACGGCGATCCCTTCGATGCCCCGGAATTAAAAAAAAATTAATCCAAGACAAAAGGGATTGCCCAAACCACCAAGTCATCATTGTGCTATTCGTTTAAAGAGGTCACTTGAACAAACTAGTTGTTCAAGAGACCATCCTCTATTCTACGAGTAGCCACGGAATAGACGATGTCTGGATCGCCGGTTTTTGTGTTTATGCTCGGGATCCAAGTATTATTTAGCCATTTACAGATTTATAACATGCTTATAATTGAAAAAAAAAACAAGCAACCAACAAAAGAGAAAAGAGAATAGATATACCTCTTGATGTTCTAATGTATGACCTTCCTCCTTTTGGACATCGTGTGGGAGACGCTCTACCAAAAGTCGAAGCTCCTAGATCGCAAATCTTCCTTCCTTGCTCTTCCAAAGCAAGAGGAAGAATATAAACAAGGTTTTTCTCCTCCCTAAAACCAACCAACAAGGAGCACACCAAACCATTGTAGCCGGCCAACTAGAAGGAGGGGAAGATGATGGAAAACAACCAAGACACCAAGGGAAGCCCTATATCTTGTTTCCACCACCTAAGGAGAAGAGAGGAGGGGCTTTGGCCACCGCCCAAAGTCTGGAAAAGGGCTGGAAAAGAGTTGGACGCCGGCTAATGGAGAAGGAAGATAAAAACAACACCTTCCTTATTTGGTGCCGCCCTAGCCTCCAAACCCTAAACCTAATCCTCTCTCAACTAGGATTCCTTCTCTTGCAGCCCAAAACCTTAGCTCTCTTGATTGTTGTTCACACCAACTCCCATGCCCTCCTTTTATAGAGTTAGGGATAATTCATGAATTAATCTCCTCCATTGGTTCTAGGGATTTAATCTCAACCGTCGAATCTAGAGATTTAATCTCAACCGTCTGATCTTAGAGATTTAATCTCTACCTATGGATCTTAGAGTTTTGTTTCTATACATTGGATCTAAGCTTCATGAATTGTTAATAGGTTACATTAGGGACCATGAGGAGGAGTTGGATCTTGGCCACCCATGGATCAAGCCCACATAAAGTCCGATCCACTAATGATGATCCAATCCACTAAAGGATCATCATTGATCTACCTCACCAACCCCCATTTGATAATATGAGCTCCATATATTATTTGTACATTTTCTCCCCGTGTTTAAGATCTCGAATGTCCGTCAATTAATTAATTTACTGACCATTAATTAATCAACATCTAACTCCTTGAGTAGTACCACTCAACCTTTTCATTATGCAGGACCAAGTCCACCTGCAGGGTTTACATGATGAACCTTATGAGCTCCTCAAGGGGACATCATCATCCTAATATATAGGACATGTTTTTCTCCTATAATCAACGACACACCATATAAATAATATCATCTCCCAACTTACCGAGCCTATCGATTTAATCTATAAATCTCGCCCATTGGTAAATCAAAGAGATGATTACTAAGTATATGTGCCCGTTATTATATCAGGATTAAGAGCATGTACTAAATAATATCTGAGGCCTAATTCAATTATGTAGTCAGCAATAAATCGAATCACCTCTAAGTTGGTCCTGCTCAATACACACAAAGTGCACTAGTGTGATTCTATGGTCAAGACAAACCAATACCAAATCACACTACAACCATTCCGATGGTTTGTCCAAAGTCATCTCAGTTGTCAGCCTTTACTTATACTTTTCAAGGGGTCGATAACATGATCTCCTGTGTGACACCACACACCATGTTATCTACAATGTAAAGTATTAGACAATATGCATAGCCATAAAAATATGCAAACAATGATCATGTGATTCTTATTTCAAAATAAAGATGTTCATACAAAAGATAGACTTTTCAGTATACATCCCTACAATCTCCCACTTATACTAAAAGACTATGTTGTCCTCAAAATGATAAACATCTGATTCCCCTTCCCTCCACATGCCTATCAAACCTCTCGCTAGAAGGGCCTTAGTGAAAAGGGTCTACCAGGTCATCCTATGATGCAATCTAGGCGACGACAACTTCTACCTCCTTTACGATTTCTCGTATCAGGTAGTACTTGAGCTCTATGTGTTTACTTGCCTTATGATCTCGTGTTTCCTTCTAGTTTGCAACTACATCATTATTATCACAATAAATTGTGATAGTTCTGAGCAAACTAGGAATCACATCCAAGTCAATCATGAAGTTCCTGAGCCATACAACATCTTTGGCCGCCTCAGAGGCCACCACATACTCAACTTCCGTGGTGGAGTCTGCCACACACTTCTACTTGACACTCCTCCATACAATGGCTCCACCTCCCAAAGTAAACACAAAACCTAAGGTAGACTTACAGTTATTCCTATCAGATTGGAAGTCATAATCTGTGTAACCCACAGGGAGTAAATGGTCTGCGCGATAAACTAACATATAATCCCTAGTCCTTCTCAGGTACTTCAATATATGCTTTACCACAGTCCAATGTCCCTGTCCTGGATTACTCAGATATCTGGTTACCATGCCCACGAAAAAGTAGATATCTGGTCTCGTAAAGAGCATCGCATACATGAGGCTTCCTACTATCGAAGCATAAGGAACCGTCTTCATCTCCTCAGATGATCTAGGACACATCTCCTTAGATAAAAGAACTCCATGCCTGAAAGGTAGAAAACCCTTCTTGGAGTTCTGCATGCTAAAACGCTCCATAATCGTGTCTATGTATGAAGTTTGGGATAAGCACAACACCCTTTTCCTGCGATCCCTTATAACCTTGATCCCAAGGATGTGTCCCACCTTTGCCAAGTCCTTCATATCAAACTATTTGGACAACCATACCCTTACGTCCGATAACACCTTGATATTGTTGCCAATCAACAAAATGTCATCTAGGTATAGTACAAGAAATACCACTACATTTCCGTCACATCTCTTGTATACACAAGATGTTGGTATTGCCCAGAAGCTCTGATACCAATTGTTGGCAACCGTGCTATTTCTCGGAATGCTCATAGGCTTCCATGTCCCCGGATTAAAATTTTCACTAATGAAAACTAATCCGGATGGGATGAGTTTCCTAAGCACAACCAATTCGTCGTCGTGCTAACGACTCGAGCGATCGTTTGAACAAACTAGTTGTTAAAGCAATACAACTCTTCTAGTCGGTTAGCCGCGGAAGAGACGACGGACGGATCGCCGGTTTTTGTGTTTCTTATTCGGGGTCCATGATTATACAAATACATGCAAATGCAAACTAGTATAATCAACATATACTAACCTAAAGAACTTAAGCTAGCATATCAATTAAGAATAGAAACATGCAAAGATCATAAATAAAAGTTATAAAACTTTTATACCTCTTGATCTTCTATCGTATGTCCTATCCTCCTTGTAGACTTCGTATGGGCGAAGATCCTCCACAAGATGAAGCTTCTTAGATCTTCTTCAATCCAAAGAATGAAGAACTCTCTTTCCCTTCTTGCTTGAGCCAACCACCAATCCACAAAGGATTGATGCCGCCGGCCCCAAGAATAGAGAGAACATAATGGAAACAACTAGCAACCAACTAGGGACA
Organism: Wurfbainia villosa; assembly: GCA_025175895.1. Taxonomy (NCBI): domain Eukaryota; kingdom Viridiplantae; phylum Streptophyta; class Magnoliopsida; order Zingiberales; family Zingiberaceae; genus Wurfbainia; species Wurfbainia villosa. The sequence continues at coordinate 50,604,402 of CM045998.1, read as the reverse complement.
AACCCTAGCTCCTAGTGTCACCAAGAGGAAAACAAAGGGAAAAGAGGAATAGGTTGGGCACCATCAAAGGTATAGGAAAAAGGATAGGAACAGGCCAACACCCTAGGAAGAAGAAGAACACTTCCCCTATAGTTGCCACCTACCTTACCTTCCAAACCCTAGCCGCCCAACCAAGCTTCCTTTGGATTTCTTGCCGCCCAAAGTAGAGGAAGAGAAGGTAGTGGCCGGCCAACCCTTAGAAGGAAGAAGATGAGCCCTTCCCCTATAGTTGCCGCCCAACCATAACTTCCAAACCTAGCCACCTAATCCAAAGAGCCAAACCCTAATCTAATTAGGGTTTCCTCCATACGTTTCTTGCCGCCTAAGCATGGTGGAGAGGAGAGATCTAGGAGCTAGCCACCTCCAAGGAAGAAGACAAGCTCCTCCATAGGTTGCCGCCCACCCTAGCTCCACCACCTTGGCCGCCCAACCTAAGGAACAAAAAACCCTAATTAGGGTTTCCTCCATGAGGTTGCTTGCCGCCCAAGTAATGCTAGGCAAAACCCTAATTTCCTTAGCATCCATCATGAACCATTAACCTTGTTGCCGCCCAACCCATAGCAACCCTTTTATAGAACTTAGGAGAAAATTGGTTATTGATGAGGTAGCCAAAAATATAGGAACTAATTCCCAATTTTCTTGCCGCCCACCTTATCCAACCTTTCCTCTCCCTTTTATATAGAGTTAGGTTTAGGCCTTGGTTTAATCTCCACCGTCGGTTCTAAGGTTTTAATCTCAACCGTCGGATCTAGAGATTTAATCTCAACCGTCGGTTCTAGGGTTTTAATCCCAACCATCGGATCTAGAGATTTAATCTCAACCGTCGGTTCTAGGGTTTTAATCCTAACCGTCGGATCTAGAGATTTAATCTCCACCATTGGTTCTAGGGATTTAATCCTAACCTTCGGATCTAGACTTCATGAGGTTTATATTAGGCTACGATAGGGACCATGAGGAGGAGTTGGGTCTTGGCTACCCGATGGATCGGAACCACACAAACTTGATCCATCAATGATGTTCCATTCCACTAGAGGATCATCATCGAACTACCTCACCAACCCCCATAAATTAATATGGGCTCCATATATTATTTGTACATCCATCTCCCCGTGTTTAAGATATCGAATGTCCGTCAATTAATTGATTTACTGACCATCAATTAATTAACATCTAACTCCTCGAGTAGTACCACTCAACCTTATCATCATGTTGACTAAGTCAACCTGCAGGGTTTACATGATGAACCTTATGAGCTCCTCAAGGGGACATCATCAACCTAATATATAGGACACGGATTCCTCCTATAATCAACGACACACCATGTAAATAATATCACTTCCCAACTTACCGGGCATATTGATTTAATCCATAGAAATCTCACCGTCTGGTAAATCAAAGAAATAAATACTAAGTACATGTGCTCGTTATTATATCGGGATTAAGAGCATGTACAACATAATATCCGAGGTCCGATTCAATTATGTAGTCAGCAATAAATTGAATCACCTCTATGTCGGTCCTGCTCAATACACCGAGGTGTACTAGTGTAACTCTATGTTCAAGATAAAACAATACCAAGCTACACTACAACCATGCCAATGGTTTGTCCAAAACCATCTTGATTGTGAGCCTCTACTTATATTCTACAAGGGACTGATAACATGATCTTTTGTGCCGCACCCAGGCACCATGTTATCTACAATGTAAAATATTAGACAATATGCACACATATAAATATAACGTGCAAACAATGATCATGTGATTCTTATTTCAAAATAAAGATGTCCATACAAAAGAGCTAGGCTTTGAGTATACATCCCAACAATCTCCCACTTATACTAAAAGACTATGCTGTCCTCTTACTGCCATACATCTGATTCCCCTTCCCTCCACATGCCTATCAAAGCTCTCGCCAGAAGGGCCTTAGTGAAAGTGTCTACTAGGTCATCCTCTGATGCAATCTTGGCGACAGCAACTTCTACCTCCTTAACGATTTCTCGTATCAGGTGGTACTTGCACTCTGTGTTTACTAACCTTATGGGCTCGTGGTTCCTTCGAGTTTGCAACTGCACCATTATTATCACAATAAATTGTGATAGTTCTGGGCAAACTAGGAATCACATCCAAGTCCATTAGGAAATTCCTGAGCCACCCAGCTTCTTTGGCCGCCTTAGAGGCTGCCATACAGTCAGCTTCCATGGTAGAGTCCACCACGCATTCTGCTTGACACTCTTCCATACTATGGCTCCACCTCCCAAAGTAAACATAAACCCTGAGGTAGACTTACTGTTATCCCTATCAGATTGGAAATCGAATCATGTAACCCACGGGGAGTAATTGGTCCGCAGAAACTAGCATATAATCCCTAGTCCTTCTCAGGCACTACAATATATGCTTTACCGCAGTCCAATATCCCTGTCCTGGATTACTTTGATATCTGCTGACCATGCCCACGGCAAAGCAGATATCTTGTCTCGTACAGAGCATCGCATACATGAGGCTTCCTACTGCCGAAGCATAAGGGACCGCCTTCATCTCCTCTATCTTCTCAGATGATCTAGGATACATCTCCTTTGATAAAGGAACTCCATACCTGAAAGGTAGAAAACCCTTCTTGGAGTATTGCATGCTAAAACGATCCAAAACCATGTCTATGTATGAAGCTTGGGATAAGCACAACAACCTTGATCCCCAAGGTTGTGACCCACTTCTCCCAAGTCCTTCATATCATATTGTTTGGACAACCATACCCTTACGTCTGATAACACTTAGATGTTGTCGCCAACCACCAAAATGTCATCTACGTATAGTACAAAAATACCACTACGTTTCCATCACATCTCTGATATACACAAGACCCATCCGAACTTTGAATAAATCCATAAGACTGGATTTTCTTCCTCAAAGCGGATGTCCCAAGACTTCAAAGCTTGCTTCAATCCATCAACGGACCGATTAAGCTTATAAACAATACGCTCTTTGCCCTTAGCAATGAATCCCTCTGGTTGCTTCAAATAGATGTTTTCCTCAAGAGTTCCATTAAGGAAAGCTGTCTTGACATCCATCTATCACACCTCATAATCCATATGAGCTGCAATGCATAAGAGCTCCTGCACTGACTTGAATCCATAGATTCAATCTCAGTATTCATTGCACTTTGCAAAGATGCTGTATTTATATCTTGGATTGCCTCGTCGTATGTCTAGGGATAAGGTTCATGTTTGCTAGGGACCAAATCAGAAGATTTGTCCAAAAACATGAATCTAAGAGGTTGTCTAACAACCCTCCCACTACGACGAGGTATCTTCTGTGTATCCTCTGTGACACGCGGTGCAGTGACATGTGGTATGTCCTCTTGTACCGGTGGTACTAAAGAAGTGACTTCCCTTTTAACTCCTCCAGAACAATTTTACTCTTGGGCTTGTGGATCATCACATAGTCTTCCTCTAGAAATCTGGCGTTCGTGTTAACGATCACCCTCTGATATCTAGGACTATAAAACAAGTCAGAATAACTCATCATCCATCTATCCATCTCCATAAGAGTCCTATTCCTTCGCTCCGCTACACCATTCTGCTGGGGTGTACCAGGTGCAGTCTATTGGGATTGAATCCCAACCTCTGATAAGTAGTTCCTATACTCTCCCAAGAGGTTCTGACCACCACGATCAGATCATAGTGTCATCCTTATCTTGAATAATTGTCTATAAAAGAGACGAAATATTCAAGACCACCTCTTTCCTAGATAGTCATAGGACCTCACAAATCAGAATGAACCATTTCTAACAAATCTTTGGCTCTATACCCCTTGGCCTTAAAATGGCCTCTTGGTCATCTTACCCTCCAAGCAAGATTCGTAGGTTGGGAGATCCTCCACCACTAATGAACCCAAAGGTCCATCAGCTATCAACCTTTGAATTTTTCTTAGGTTAATGTGACCAAGCCTAAGAAGCCAAAGATATGTTTGGTTCATCTTCGAATGTTCTTTTCTCTTATTGGAATTAGAAGATGAGTTATTAACTTCTATTTGCATCGTGGGAGCTTGTGGTTCAAGTTATAAATTTCCTATCTATGTACCTGAATAGATAATTTCCCTATTCCTTTTATAACAAATCTGTCATGAAAAGAAATAGATTATCCATCCAAAAACTATTTAGAAACCGAAATCAATTCTTTCTAAATAAGGGTACATAAAGGAAATTCTTAAGAACCAGAAAACTTTATTTTTCTCAAAAAATAAATAAAACATCTCCCACTGCAATAGCTGCCATCTTCATGGCATTGCCCAAGTAAATGGTAATATCCCCTTTAGCTAGTCGTCGGGTTTCCTGGAACCCCTGCAAAGTATTGCAGACATGATTAGTGGCTCTCGTATCTACACACCAGGTGCCGATAGATAACATCGCTAATCATGTTTCAACGACTAAACCAAAGGATATACCTTTGTTCTGTTTTGGATTGGGACAGTCCTTATTCCAATGTCCATTCTGCTTACAAGTGAAGTACTTGCCTTTCGGCTTCTTCACTCCTCCATGAGATCCTCCCACCACATTTGCTCTACCTTGTTTCTGCTTCTTCTTGCCTTTCGGCTTAGAAGTAGAAACCTTTTTGAGCAACTATGGCTTGAGGATACTTTTCAAAGAGTGCATACTTTTACTTCTTAGCAAATAAGACAACAGCTAGATTCTTTTCCAATCAACATTAATTTGGTGCAGTAAGTTTATTTCCTTTAGTATTACAACAAGTGGACTGAAAATCAATTTTGAAAATCCTAAGAATCACAATGATCAACACTTTAGATTTCAAATTTTATTGATTCCTCAAAACAATAAAATTCCGAAATCAACCAACACCTCAAAACACCGAGAATATCGCATGCCACGATAGTGTGGACGTATACGAATTCTGCATTTGTAAGAGGAGGTTTTATCCATTAATTTTATTATCTTGTCAACCTTACTTTTTGGCAAATAAAATTAATAGTTGGTTCCTCTTTGGCCCTACAAATAAAAGCAGTGACTCCGATGGGGAGGATACTTTTTATTTGCATCTAAGTGTGCACCATTACACGATACTAAGGGAATTATCTCGGATTATGTGCCTTACCGATGGGGAAGTACACACGCTCCTAAATAATTTCCTATAACCATTATTTGACCTAGTGATCCGCAAACAAACTCATCCGATGGGGAGGAAGGCACTCAGAGCCGACGCGCAAGTTTGTTGCATCACATGTCAAATTGTAATGGAGGCCGCGGGAATTAATTAAAATATCCCTCTCCCACTTAGTAAATTGATAATGAGGAATTTTTAAGCACACACAACATGCTTATCATTACTGTAGATTTCAATAAAAATTATTGATTCCTCAAACAATACAATTTTGAAATCAACCAACACCTCAAACACCGAGAATATCGCATGCCACGATAGTGTGGACGTATACGAATTCTACATTTGTAAGAGGAGGTTTAACCCATTAATTTTATTATCTTGTCAACCTTACTTTTCGACAAATAAAATTAATAGTTGGTTCCTCTTTGGCCCTACAAATAAAACTACTTTTTATTTGCATCTAAGTGTGCACCATTACACGGTACTAAGGGAATTATTTCGGATTATGTGTCTTACCGCTGTGGAAGTACACACGCTCCTAGATAATTTCCTATAACCATTATTTGACCTAGTGATCCGCAAACAAACTCATCCGATGGGGAGGAAGGCACTCAGAGCCGACACGCAAGTTTGTTGCATCACATGTCAAATTGTAATGGAGGCCGTGGGAATTAATTAAAATATCCCTCTCCCACTTAGTAAATTGATAATGAGGAATTTTTAAGCACACACAGCATGCATATAAAACAAATCAGCAATAAATATCGTTCAGTTGCGTATTGCTGGAAAAATCAAATTTCCAACTATTGTAGCATTGTTCTCCAGCATCGTCCGTCGTGTAGCCACCTTGTCAAAGCTCATCTTTTCTGATGCTTAAGCCGAGATAAAACATTTTAATTTACATCCATCGATCCTATACTCCACGAAGGAGTGTACAAATAATCTAGATCGAAAGTAAACTAAAATGAGCGGCTAAACAATGCCGTATTTAATTACAAAAATTAAATACTAATCTAGCCTCGTCAACCCCGAGGACTCAAATAATATACAATCACACACACATGCAATCACATACACACATATATAGCCATAATAGTTGGATCTTATGCCTGCAACCAAAAAGTTAGCCTATGCACATCCTACTATTATCCGGCATACACAATATATGATAAGTACATGAAAGTAACCGAATCCAAAACACACAAAACCGGAAACCGTGGCTCTGATACCATTTGTTGGTATTGCCCAGAAGCTCTGATACCAATTGTTGGTAACCGTGCTATTTCTCGGAATGCTCATAGGCTTCCATGTCCCCGGATTAAAATTTTCACTAATGAAAACTAATCCGGATGGGATGAGTTTCCTAAGCACAACCAATTCGTCGTCGTGCTAACGACTCGAGCGATCGTTTGAACAAACTAGTTGTTAAAGCAATACAACTCTTCTAGTCGGTTAGCCGCGGAAGAGACGACGGACGGATCGCCGGTTTTTGTGTTTCTTATTCGGGGTCCATGATTATACAAATACATGCAAATGCAAACTAGTATAATCAACATATACTAACCTAAAGAACTTAAGCTAGCATATCAATTAAGAATAGAAACATGCAAAGATCATAAATAAAAGTTATAAAACTTTTATACCTCTTGATCTTCTATCGTATGTCCTAACCTCCTTGTAGACTTCGTATGGGCGAAGATCCTCCACAAGATGAAGCTTCTTAGATCTTCTTCAATCCAAAGAATGAAGAACTCTCTTTCCCTTCTTGCTTGAGCCAACCACCAATCCACAAAGGATTGATGCCGCCGGCCCCAAGAATAGAGAGAACATAATGGAAACAACCAAGCAACCGAACTAGGGACAAACCCTAGCTCCTAGTGCCGCCGGCCAAGAGGAAAACAAAGGGAAAAGAGGAATAGGTTGGGCACCACCAAAGGTATAGGAAAAAGGATAGGAACCGGCCAACACCCTAGGAAGAAGAAGAACACTTCCCCGATAGTTGCCACCTACCTTACCTTCCAAACCCTAGCCGCCCAACCAAGCTTCCTTTGGATTTCTTGCCGCCCAAGGTAGAGGAAGAGAAGGTAGTGGTCGGCCAACCCTTAGAAGGAAGAAGATGAGCCCTTCCCCTATAGTTGCCGCCCAACCATAACTTCCAAACCTAGCCGCCTAATCCAAAGAGCCAAACCCTAATCTAATTAGGGTTTCCTCCATAGGTTTCTTGCCGCCTAAGCATGGTGGAGAGGAGAGATCTAGGAGCTAGCCACCTCCAAGGAAGAAGACAAGCTCCTCCATAGGTTGCCGCCCACCCTAGCTCCACCACCTTGGCCGCCCAACCTAAGGAACAAAAAACCCTAATTAGGGTTTCCTCCATGAGGTTGCTTGCCGCCCAAGTAATGCTAGGCAAAACCCTAATTTCCTTAGCATCCATCATGAACCATTAACCTTGTTGCCGCCCAACCCATAGCAACCCTTTTATAGAACTTAGGAGAAAATTGGTTATTGATGAGGTAGCCAAAAATATAGGAACTAATTCCCAATTTTCTTGCCGCCCACCTTATCCAACCTTTCCTCTCCCTTTTATATAGAGTTAGGTTTAGGCCTTGGTTTAATCTCCACCGTCGGTTCTAAGGTTTTAATCTCAACCGTCAGATCTAGAGATTTAATCTCAACCGTCGGTTCTAGGGTTTTAATCCCAAGCATCGGATCTAGAGATTTAATCTCAACCGTCGGTTCTAGGGTTTTAATCCTAACCGTCGGATCTAGAGATTTAATCTCCACCATTGGTTCTAGGGATTTAATCCTAACCTTCGGATCTAGACTTCATGAGGTTTATATTAGGCTACGATAGGGACCATGAGGAGGAGTTGGGTCTTGGCCACACGATGGATCGGAACCACACAAACTTGATCCATCAATGATGTTCCATTCCACTAGAGGATCATCATCGAACTACCTCACCAACCCCCATAAATTAATATGGGCTCCATATATTATTTGTACATCCATCTCCCCGTGTTTAAGATATCGAATGTCCGTCAATTAATTGATTTACTGACCATCAATTAATTAACATCTAACTCCTCGAGTAGTACCACTCAACCTTATCATCATGTTGACTAAGTCAACTTGCAGGGTTTACATGATGAACCTTATGAGCTCCTCAAGGGGACATCATCAACCTAATATATAGGACACGGATTCCTCCTATAATCAACGACACACCATGTAAATAATATCACTTCCCAACTTACCGGGCATATTGATTTAATCCATATAAATCTCACCCTCTGGTAAATCAAAGAAATAAATACTAAGTACATGTGCTCGTTATTATATCGGGATTAAGAGCATGTACAATATAATATCCGAGGTCCGATTCAATTATGTAGTCAGCAATAAATTGAATCACCTCTATGTCGGTCCTGCTCAATACACCGAGGTGTACTAGTGTAACTCTATGTTCAAGATAAAACAATACCAAGCTACACTACAACCATGCCAATGGTTTGTCCAAAACCATCTTGATTGTGAGCCTCTACTTATATTCTACAAGGGACTGATAACATGATCTTCTGTGCCGCACCCAGGCACCATGTTATCTACAATGTAAAATATTAGACAATATGCACACATATAAATATAACGTGCAAACAATGATCATGTGATTCTTATTTCAAAATAAAGATGTCCATACAAAAGAGCTAGGCTTTCAGTATACATCCCAACACAAGACTCATCCGGACTTTGAATAAATCCATAAGACTGGATCACCTCATCAAAGCGGATGTTCCAAGACCTCGAAGCTTGTTTCAATCCATAAATGGACTGATTAAGCTTACACACAAGATGCTCTTTGCCCTTAGCAATGAATCCCTCTGGTTGCTTCATATAGATGATTTCCTCAAGATTTCCATTAAGGAAAGTTGTCTTGACATCCATCTGCCACACCTCATAATCCATATGAGCTGCTATGCAATAGAGAATCCGGATAGACTTAAGCATGGCTACCGGCGAAAACATCTCCTCATAATCGATACCCTCTTTTTGAGTATACCCCTTCACAACAAGCCTCGCTTTGAAGGTCTCAACCTTCCCATCTATTCCTCTCTTTCACTTGTAGATCCACTTGCATCCAATGGTTTTTACACCATCGGGTGGTTCTACTAGCTCCCAAACCTGATTTGATTCCATAGATTCAATTTCAGCAATCATTGCACTTTACCATGATACTGCATCTTTATCTTTGATAGCCTCGTCATATGTCCAAGGATCAGGTTCATGTTCAGCAAGGACCAAATCAAAAGATTCTCCCAAGAACATGAATCTATGAGGCTGTCTCACAACCCTCCCACTACGATGAGGTATCACCTATGTATCCTCTGTGACACGCAGTGCAGTGACATGTGGTATATCCTCTTGTACCGGTGGTATTAAAGAAGTGACTTCCCCTTTCAACTCCTCCAAAACAATTTTACTCTTGGGCTTGTGGCTCATCACATAGTTTTCCTCTAGAAATCTGGCGTTCATGCTAACGATCACCCTCTGATCTCTAGGACTATAAAACAATCCACCCTTCTTTCCCCTGGGATAGCCAATGAACAAGTGTACTTCTGTACGAGGTTCCAACTTACCAGCATCTACCTTCAGCACATGTGCTGGACTCCCCCATATTCGAATATGTCTTAGACTAGGCTTTCGCCCAGTCCACAACTCTGTGGGAGTAGAAGGCACTGATTTAGATGGTACCAAGTTATGAATGTACACCGTCATATCTAGAGCATATCCCCAGAACAAATCTGGCAAGTCAGAATAACTCATCATCGATCTAACCATCTCCATAAGAGTCTTATTCCTTCACTTTGCTACACCGTTTTGCTGGGGTGTGCCAGGTGCAGTCAATTGGGATTGAATCCCAGCCTCTGATAAGTAGTTCCAAAACTCTCCCAAGAGGTACTCATCACCACGATCAGATCGTAGTATCTTGATACTTTTACCTTTATGTTTCTCCACATCAGCCTTGAATTCTTTGAACTTGTCAATGTTGGTGCAGGGGCACCTAAGTCAAACCTGTATTTTGATTATGACAAAAGACGCAAAGTCAAGGATATATAATTATCTCACGAGCTGAATCGAGTGTGCAGAAAAGTGCTAAAGCTAGAGCTGAAGGCTAGCGACACCCGGAGGAAGCCGCGGTAGTCGGACGACACTCGAGTGACTTCGGAGGGAGCTGAATGAATCGAGTGGAAGGCCGAAAGCAAAAGCGACACAGTAAGTATCTAGGTAAGCTCGTGTGTGTGAGCGTAAGTGAGGTCGTATCCTCTTTACGGGGATGATCTTAAGCGTAGATCCGACCAAAGACATCCTATAGATGGTCTAGGTCGAGATCGGATGGTCAACGACCGTCGGAATTATGTTTTTGTTGAGCTAACTTTGACTTGCAACAAGCATCAGTCGACTGCCAGCTTGGAGGACTCGACTACCGTCAATCAGTCGACTGCCGGAGGTCAGCACTCAACTGATGCTACCATCAGTCGACTGATGATGGCCATCAGTCGATTGATGGTCAAGGATCAGCCTCGAGAAGTCAAGCTCTATCACCATTTTTCAAGGAGGTTTTGTGCCCAATTCCTATTGGTTGAAGACCCATTCGATGAGGGGCTTAAAGGCTATAAAAGGAGGTCTTGTCCTAGGGTTTTTCATCAATTAAAAAGCTTCCAAGTGCTTCTGGTACGCTACGAGTCTCCGACATTCCTACGATGAAGCTCTGCAGACACGCCGACTAGGGTTTCATCTTTCCATCTAGGAGTCGTCGGTATAATCTAAGTTTAATTCAATTCTGTACTTCTTTTTATTTTGGTTTTATCGTAACGAGAAGAGGGGGAGTGTCCCTCTATCTCGAGTCTCTTTCGTGGTTTCTGTATCTGATTAACTCCTACCTCCACGAGGAGGAGTTCATTAGTGATTTGCCCTCCGTGCGTGATCAAGGATCACTAGGGCCTTGGAGTAGTAGTCGAAGGCTACGAACCAAGTAAAAAATCTACTTGTCTCTTTTATTTTTTATTTATCTTTCCGCTGCATATAAGTGTTTTGAAATGAATTCGTACGAAAAAGTGTTATCGCTATTCACCCCCCCCCCCTCTAGTGATCCGCTTCGATCCAACAGTCAAAGCATTCAGACTTGTGGTGCATCAGGTAAATGTATCCATATCTTGAGTAATCATCTATAAAAGAGACGAAATACTCAAAACCACCTCTAGCCTGGATAGACATAGGACCACACAAATCAGAATGAACCAATTCTAACACATCTTTGGCTCTATACCCCTTGGCCTTAAAAGGCCTCATGGTCATCTTACCCTCTAAGTAAGATTCACAGGTTGGGAGATCCTCCACCACTAATGAATCCAAAGTTCCATCAGCTATCCACCTTTGAATTCTACATAGGTTAATGTGACCAAGCCTAAGATGCCAAAGATATGTTTGGTTCATCTTCGAAGGTTCTTTTCTCTTATTGGAATTAGAAGATGAGTTATTAACTTCAATTTGCATCGTGGGAGATTTTGGTTCAAGTGTGTACAAATTTCTTATCAATGCACCCGAACAGATAATGTCCCTATTCCTTCTTATAACAACTCTGTCATTAAAAGAAATAGAATATCCATCCATAAATAATTTAGAAACCGAAATTAAAATATTTCTAAATAAGGGTACATAAAGGCAATTCTTAAGAACCAAAAGTTTATTTTTCTCAAAAGATAAATGAACATCTCCCACTGCAACAGCCGCCACCTTCGTGGTATCGCCCAAGTACACGGTAATCTCCCCTTCAGCTAGTCGACTAGTTTCCTGGAACCCCTGCAAAGTATTGCAGACATGATCAGTGGCTCCCGTATCTACACACCAGGTTCCGGTAGATAACACCGCTAAACATGTTTCAACGACTAGACCAAAAGATATACCTTTGTTCTTGCGGTTGGGGCAGTCCTTCTTCCAGTGTCCAGTCTGCTTACAAGTGAATCACTTGCCATTCGGCTTCTTCACTCCTCCCTAAGTACCTCGCACCACCTTCGCCCCGGTTTGTTTCTTCTTCATCTTGCCTTTCGGTTTAGAAGTAGAAAACTTCTAGCTCACCACGGCATGCGCCTGAGCACTCTGACAAAATAGTCCCTCTGCCGCTTGGAGTTCTGTCAGAAGTTTCGCCAACGAATACAACCACTTGTTCATGTTATAGTTCAGGCGAAACTGCTCAAAACTCCTAGGTAGATACTGGAGTATGATATCGACCTGGTTTCCCCATCGATCTTAGCTCCTAGGACCTCCAACTCATTCAAATGAGCCATCATCTTGAGAACATGATCCCTCACCGGTGTCCCCTCGACCATGGTGGTCATCATCGAGTTTATCATGGCCTCTTGCCTCGCAGCCCGATTCTGGTGTCCGAAAAGTTCCTTGAGATTGAGCATCATATCATAAGCAGTGGACATGGCTTGATGCTGATGTTGCAGTACATTTGACATAGATGCCAAAATGTAACACCGCGCCATCTCATCGACCTTGATCCACTTCTTATAGCTCTCTCTCTCCTTTTCCCCAGAATTATCTATAGGCTTGGGATGGCACTCTTCGAGGAGTACATATTTGTATTCCTCTGCAGTCAAGACAATGTCTAGATTCCTCTTCCAATCAACATAGTTGGGTCAAGTAAGTTTGTTCTCTTTCAGTATCACAGCAAGTGGGTTGAAAGTCATTTTGAAAGAAAACCTAAGAATCACATAAATCAAAACATTAGTTTTCAAAAAATTATTGATTCCTCAAACAATAAAATTTTAAAATCAACCAACACCTCAAACCACCGAGAATATCGTATGTCATAATAGTGTGGACGTATACGAATTCTACATTTGTAAGAGGAGGTTTTATCCATTAATTTTACTATCTTGTCAACCTAACTTTTTGACAAGTAAAATTAATAGTTGGTTCCTCTTTGGCCCTACAAATAAAAGCAGTGACTCCGATGGGGAGGATACCTATATTTGTATCTAAGTGTTCAACATTACTCGGTACCAAGGTAATTATCTCGGGTTATGTGCCTTACGATGGGCAAGTACACATGCTCCTTAATAATTTCCAATAACAATATTCGACCTTGTGATCCACAAACAAACTCATCCGATGGGGAGGAAGGCACTCAGATCCGACGCACAAGTTTGTTCGCATCACTTGTCAAATCATAATGGAGGCCGTGGGAATTTTAAAAATTCCCTCTCCCACTTAGTAATTTGAAATTCAGGAATTTTCCTAGCCTACGACATGCATATCAAACAAAAAGCAATAAATATGAAAAATAAATTATTTTTCAACTATTATGGCTTTTGTCTTCAATATGACTCCCGTCGCATCGCCATCTCGTTCGCTCCTTCACCGCCATTTACGAGCCATCCGGAGATCCGAGCCGAGACTAAAACCTATTTTAATTTACATCCATCAATCCTATACTCCACGAGGGAGTGTACATAAAATCTAGATCGAATGTAAAATAAAATAAAGAGTGTCTAGACAATGTCGTATTTAATTTACAAAAACTAAATACTAGCCTCATAAACCTCGAGGATTCAACAAAATAAATATTTACACACATACAATCACATACACACATATGGCAATAATAGTCGGATCTTATGCCTGCAACCAAAGAGTTAAACTACGCATATCCTACTATTATCCGAAACATATAATATATGAAAAAGTGCATAAAAAATAACCGAATCCTAAACACACAAAACCGGAAACCTTGGCTCTGATACCACTTGAAGGGTTTTGCTTATCGAGTCCGTGAGGAGAAACTTCGCTTCCCACTTCACCTCGGTAGCTTGTCCATAGTGATCCCTTCGATGTCCCCGGATTAAAAAATTTTTAATCCTAGACAAAAGGGATTGCCCAAACCACCAAGTCATCATCGTGTTATTCGTTTAGAGAGGTCACTTGAACAAACTAGTTGTTCAAGCGACCATCCTCTATTCTACGAGTAGCCGCGGAATAGACGATGTCCGAATCGCCGGTTTTTGTGTTTATGCTCGGGATCCAAGTATTATTTAGCCATTTACAGATTTATAACATGCTTATAATTGAAAAACAAAAACAAGCAACCAACAAAAGAGAAAAAAGAATAGATATACCTCTTAATCTTTTAATGTATGACCTTCCTCCATTTGGACGTCGTGTGGGCGACGCTCTACCAAAAGTCGAAGTTCCTAGATCGCAAATCTTCCTTCCTTGCTCTTCCAAAGCAAGAGGAAGAATAGAAACAAGGTTTTTCTCCTCCCTAAAACCAACCAACAAGGAGCACACCAAACCCTTGCCACCTGCCAACTAGAAGGAGGGGAAGATGATGGAAAACAACCAAGACACCAAGGGAAGCCTTATATCTTGTTTCTACCACCTAAGGATAAGATAGGAGGGGCTTTGGCCGCCGGCCAAAGGCTGGAAAAGGGCTATAAAGGATCTGGACGCCGGCCAATGGAGAAGGAAGAAGAAAACAACACCTTCCTTATTTGGTGCCGCCCTAGCCTCCAAACCCTAAACCTAATCCTATCTCAACTAGGATTCCTTCTCTTGCCGCCCAAAACCCTAGCTCTCTTGATTGTTGTTCACACCAACTCCCATGCCCTCCTTTTATAGAGTTAGGGATAAGTCATGAATTAATCTCCTCCATTGGTTCTAGGGATTTAATCTCAACCGTCGAGTCTAGAGATTTAATCTCAACCGTCGGATCTTAGAGATTTAATCTCTATCTATGGATCATAGTGTTTTGTTTCTATCCATTGGATCTAAGCTTCATGAGGTGTTAATAGGCTACATTAGGGACCATGAGGAAGAGTTGGATCTTGGCCAACCATGGATCAAGCCCACATAAAGTCTGATCCACTAATGATGATCGAATCCACTAAAGGATCATCATTGATCTACCTCACCAACCCCCATATGATAATATGGGCTCCTTATATTATTTGTACATTTTCTCCTCGTGTTTAAGATCTCGAATGTCCGTCGATTAATTAATTTATTGACCATTAATTAATTAACATCTAACTCCTTGAGTAGTACCACTCAACCTTTTCATCCTGCTGGACCAAGTCCACCTGAAGGGTTTACATGATGAACATTATGAGCTCCTCAAGAGGACATCATCATCCTAATATATAGGACACGATTTCCTCCTATAATCAATGACACACCATATAAATAATATCATCTCCCAACTTACCGAGCCTATCAATTTAATCTATAAATCTCGCCCATTGGTAAATCAAAGAGATGAGTACTAAGTATATGTGCCCGTTATTATATCGAGATTAAGAGCATGTACTAAATAATATCTAAGGTCCGATTTGATTATGTAGTCAGCAATAAATCGAATCACCTCTAAGTCGGTCCTGCTCAATAGACACAAAGTGCACTAGTGTGATTCTATGGTCAAGACAAACCAATACCAAATCACACTACAACCATTCCGATGGTTTGTCCAAAGCCATCTCGGTTGTGAGCCTTTACTTATACTTTTCCAAGGGCCGATAACATGATCTCCTGTGTGACACCACACACCATGTCATCTACAATGTAAATTATTAGATAATATTGCATAACCATAAAAATATGCAAACAATGATCATGTGATTCTTATTTCAAAATAAAGATGTTCATACAAAAGATAGACTTTTCAGTATACATCCCTACATTTCATTCGTGTTATAATTCATGACAAATTGATTGTAGGCTTGTGGCAAAGATTGCAAGATCAGGTCAGTGGTCATCTCTTGGCCAAGTGGGAATCCCAGCCTTTGTAGGTTTTCTACGTACCCAATCATCTTGAGTACATATGGACCTACGGGAGTCCCATCTTGCATTTTGGACCAAAACAATGCCTTATAGACTTCATATCTCTCGTGCCTTGCTTGTCCTTGATATAGTTGATGAAGATGATCAACCATATCATAAGCATTCATGAACTCGTGTTGCTTCTGAAGCTCAGAGTTCATGGTTGCGAGCATTAGACATGACACATCTAATGCATCATCTTGATGCTTCTTGTAAGCATCTTTGTCAGCTCGCGAGGCAATGGCAGGAGGTGCCTCCGGAATGGGCTGCTCTAGGACGTACATCTTCCTTTCTTGGGTGAGAACAATTCTCAGGTTCCTGTACCAATCCAGGAAATTTGCTCCATTGAGCTTGTCCTTCTCAAGGACAGAATGCAGAGAGAGAGTGTTCGTGTTTGTCGACATAGTTATCTACAACATACAATGCAGAGAATTAATATCATATTCCTTTTATCATTTAATTAGGCCTTTAATCAAATGATGCTCCCACTGAATTATAGGAATTTTGTAGAATCGAGTTATGGATGTGGTCAAACCACATTACTAGATTCATACAAACTAGCTATAATTCTTGCGGGACAAGATCCACATCATACTAAGCCTTGAGTTAGCTTTGGCTAAATCGCCCAAGACTTAGTATGATCGGTGGGTAACACATTACCGATTACATCTCTATGCAACTCTTGTTTATAGGATCAAGACCCACATTTACAAAAAACCTTGAGTTAGCTTTGGCTAAATCAACCAAGATTTAGTGTAAATGAGATCTTATCCTATCTTTCCAACGATTGGAATATGCCTATAGTTCTACTCGATCAAATTGAGTTAACTAGTTTTACTCAATCTAATTGAGCTTACTCTAACCCAAGCTGTGATAGGCGGGACCAAGATTGTCCCTCCACACCCTACCAAGATAATATGCGTTCCTCTGCTTTGGTAGATTCAACAACTACAAATGATCGAGGTAGTGATGGGTATCAAGGACTTGGTAGATATTTACGAGTTGATTCGATTAAGATCTAATCTAATCGTAATGTGTATCATATACGCATTAAGGCCTTTATTATCCTATATTAGCATGCATCACATACATACAAGCATTATTCTAGCATGCATCATATACATACAAGAAAAATATCCTAGCATGCATCATATACATACAAGCATTATTCTACTAGCATGCATTACATACATACAAGAATAACAAATATATATACATATATATCAACATATTGAAGGGTTTTTGCCCCAGAAGCTCTCATACCAATTTAATGGTTTTAGCTTATCGAGTCCATGAGGGGAAACTTCGCTTCCCACTTCACCATGGTCGTTTGTTCATGGCGATCCCCTCGATGTCCCCGGATTAAAATAAAATTAATCCTAGACAAAAAGGATTGCACAAACAACCAATTCATCGTCGTGTTATTCGTTTAGAGAGGTCACTTGAACAAACTCGTTGTTCAAGCGACCATCCACTATTCTATGAGTAGCCGTGGAATAGACGATGTCCGGATTGCTGGTTTTTGTGTTTATGCTCGGGATCCAAGAATTATTTAGCCATATATAGATTTATATCATGCTCATAATTGAAAAACAAATACAAACATGTAACATATAAAACATAGAGAATCGATATACCTCTCGATCTTCTAATGTATGACCTTCCACCTTTCGGACATCGTGTGGCTGACGATCTACAGTAAGTCAAAGCTCCTAGATCGCAAATCTTCCTTCCTTGCTCTTCCAAAGAAAGAGGAAGAATAGAAACAAAGCTCTTCTCCTTCTTATAGCCAACCAACAAGCAACAAGGAGAATGCTTGCCGCCGGCCAACAAGGAGAAGGAGATAATGGTGGAAACTGGCCAAGACACCAAGGGAAAGCCCTATATCTTGTTTCCACCACCTACGGAGAAGGAGAAGGGGTCTTTTGATGCCGGCCAAGGGCTGGGAAAGGGATGTGGGCGCCGACCACTAAAGGAGAGGAAGAAGAAAGCAAACTACTTCCTTATTTGGTGCCACCCAAGCCTCCAAACCCTAATCCTAGCTCTTCTTATGGCCGGCCTTGAAGTGGGGAAAAAGGTTAGGATGAGCACAAGCCAAGGTATAGGAAAGATGTAAGGAACCGGCCACACCTTAGGAAGAAGAAGAAAAACTCCTCCTTGAGTTGCCGCCCACCCATAAGCTCCCAAAGCCCTAGCCACCCAAACCTAATCCTAAACCAACTAGGATTCCTAGCCTCCAAAGGAAGTAAACCCTAATCCCCTTAAGCCATCATCTTCTTGCCACCCACTTCATGATCTCTATTTATAGAGTTGGGCTCAAGCCATGATTTAATCTCCTCCATTGGTTCTAGGGATTTAATCTCAACCATCGGATCTAGAGATTTAATCTCAATCGTCGGATCTAGAGATTTAATCTCTACCTTTGAATCTAGAGTTTTGTTTTCATCCATTGAATCTAAGCTTCATGAGGTGTTAATAGGCTACATTAGGGACCATGAGGAGGAGTTGGATCTTGGCCACCCATGGATCAAGCCCACATAAAGTCCGATCCACTAATGATAATCCAATCCACTAAAGGATTATCATTGATCTACCTCACCAACCCCCATCTGATAATATGAGCTCCATATATTATTTGTATATTTTCTCCCCGTGTTTAAGATCTCGAATGTCCGTCGATTAATTAATTTACTGACCATTAATTAATCGACATCTAACTCCTTGAGTAGTACCACTCAACCTTTTCATCATGCCGGACCAAGTCCACAAGCAGGGTTTACATGATGAACCTTATGAGCTCCTCAAGGGGACATCATCATCCTAATATATAGGACACGGTTTCCTCCTATAATCAACGACACACCATATATATAATATCATCTCCCAACTTACTGAGCCTATCGATTTAATCTATAAATCTCGCCCATTGGTAAATCAAATAGATGAGTACTAAGTATATGTTCCCGTTATTATATCGAGATTAAGAGTATGTACAAAATAATATCTAAGGTCCAATTCGATTATGTAGTCAGCAATAAATCGAATCACCTCTAATTCGGTCCTGCTCAATACACACAAAGTGCACTAGTGTGATTCTATGGTCAAGACAAACCAATACCAAATCACACTTCAACCATTCCGATGGTTTGTCCAAAGCCATCTCAGTTATGAGCCTTTACTTATACTTTACAAGGAGCTGATAACATGATCTCCCATGTGGCACCACACACCATGTTATCTACAATGTAATGTATTAGACAATATTGCATAACCTTATAAATATGCAAACAATGATCATGTGATTCTTATTTTAAAATAAAGATGTTCATACAAAAGAGAGCCTTTTCAGTATACATCCCTACAATCTCCTACTTATACTAAAAGACTATGCTGTCCTCATACTGCCATACATCTGATTCACCTTCCCTCCACAAGCCAATCAAAGCTCTCGCTAGAAGGGCCTTAGTGAAAGGGTCTACCAGGTCATCCTCTGATGCAATCTAGGCGACAACAACTTCTACCTCCTTTACGATTTCACATATCAGGTGGTACTTGCGCTCTATGTGTTTACTTGCCTTATGATCTCGTGTTTCCTTCTAGTTTGCAACTGCACCATTATTATCACAATAAATTGTTATAGTTCTGGGAAAACCAAGAATCACATCCAAGTCCATCAGGAAGTTCCTGAGCCACACAGCTTCTTTGACTACCACAGAGGCTGCCACATACTCATCTTCCATGGTAGAGTCCACCATGCATTTCTGCTGGACACTCCTCCATACAATGGCTCCACCTCCCAAAGTAAACACAAAACCTGAGGTAGACTTACTGTTATCTCTATCTGATTGGAAGTCGCAATCCTTGTAACCCACAGGGAGTAATTGGTCTACCTAGTAAACTAGCATATAATCCCTAGTCCTTCTCAGGCATTTCAATATATGCTTTACCGCAGTCCAATGTCCCTGTCCTGGATTACTCTCATATCTGCTGACCATGGCCACGACACAGTAGATATCTGGTCTCATACATAGCATTGCATACATGAGGCTTCCTACCACCGAAGCATAAGGAACCGCCTTCATTTCCTCTATCTCCTCAGATGTTCTAGGACACATCTCCTTAGATAAAGGAACTCCATGCCTGAAAGGTAGAAAAAACTTTCTTGGAGTTTTGTATGCTAAAACGATCCATAATCGTGTCTATGTATGAAGCTTGGGATAAGAACTACATCCTTTTCCTGTGATCCTTTATAACCTTGATCCCAAGGATGTGTCCCACCTCTCCCAAGTCCTTCATATCAAACTGTTTGGACAACCATACCCTTAACCCCGATAACACTTTAATATTGTTCCCAAACACCAAAATGTTATCTACGTATTGTACAAGAAATACCACTACATTTCTGTCACATCTCTTGTATACACAAGACTCATCCGGACTTTGAATAAATCCATAAGACTGGATTACCTCATCAAAGCGGATGTTTCCAAGACCTCAAAGCTTGCTTCAATCCATAAATGGATCGATTAAGCTTACATACAAGATGCTCTTTGCCCTTAGCATTGAATCCCTGTGGTTGCTTCTTATAGATGTTTTCCTCAAGACTTCCATTAAGAAAAGTTGTCTTGACATCCATCTGGCACACCTCATAATCCAGATGAGCTGTTATGCATAAGAGAATCCGGATAGACTTAAGCATGACTACCGGCGAAAAGGTCTCCTCATAATCGATACCCTCTTTTTGAGTATACCCCTTCGCAACAAGCCTCACTTTGAAGGTCTCAACCTTCCCATCTATTCCTCTCTTTTTCTTGTAGATCCACTTGTATCCAATGGTTTTTACACCATCGGGTGGCTCTACTAGCTTCCAAACCTGATTTGAATCCATAGATTCAATCTCAGCATTCATTGCACTTTGCCAAGATGCTACATCTTTATCTTGGATTGCCTCATCATATGTCCAAGGATCAGGTTCATGTTCGCCAGGGACCAAATCAGAAGATTCGCCCAAGAACATGAATCTATGAGGCTGTCTAACAACCCTCCCACTATGACGAGGTATCTCCTGTGTATGCTCTGTGACATGCGGTGCAGTGACTTGTGGTATATCCTCTCGTATCGGTCGTACTAAAGAAGTGACTTCCCCTTTTAATTCCTCCAGAACAATTTTACTCTTGGGCTTGTGGCTCATCACATAGTCTTCCTCTAGAAATCTAGCGTTCGTGTTAACGATCACCCTCTGATCTCTAGGACCATAAAACAAACCACCTTTCGTTCCTCTAGGATAGCCAACGAACATGCATACTTCTGTATGAGGTTCCAACTTACCAGCATCTGCCTTCAGCACATGTGCTGGACTCCCCATATCTGAATATGTCTTAGACTAGGCTTTCGCCCAGTCCACAATTCTGTTGGAGTAGAGGCACTGATTTAGATGGAATCGAGTTCAGAATGTACACCGTCGTATCTAGAGCATATCCCAAGAACGAATCTGGCAACTCAGAATAATTCATCATCGATCTAACCATCTCCATAAGAGTCCTATTCCTTCGCTATGCTACACCATTCTGCTGGGGTGTGCCAGGTGTAGACAATTAGGATTGAATCCCAGCCTCTGATAAGTAGTTCCTAAACTCTCCCAAGAGGTACTCTCCACCATGATCAGATAGTAGTGTCATCCATATCTTGAAAAATCGTCTATGAAAGAGACGAAATATTCAAGACCACCTCTTGCCATGATAGTCATAGGTCCACACAAATCAGAATGAACCAATTCTAACATATCTTTGGCTCTATACCCCTTGGCCTTAAAAGGTCTCTTGGTCATCTTACCCTCCAAGCAAGATTCATAGGTTGGGAAATCCTCCACTACTAATGAACCCAAAGGTCTATCAGCTATCAACCTTTGAATTCTGCTTAGGTTAATATGACCAGGCCTAAGATGCCAAAGATATGTTTGGTTCATCTTCGAAGGTTCTTTTCTCTTATTGGAATTAGAAGATGAGTTATAAACATCAAATTGCATAGTGGGAGGTTTTGCTTCAAGTGTATACAAATTTCCTATCAATGTACCTGAACAGATATTCTCCCTATTCCTTTTTATAACAGCACTGTCATTAAAAGAAATAGAATATCCATCCATAAACAATTTAGAAACTGAAACAAAGTTCTTTCTAAATAAAGGTACATAAAGGGAATTTTCCAGAACCTAAGTTTTATTTTTCTCAAGAGATAAATAAAACTTCTCCCACTACAATAGCCGCCACCTTCATGGCATTGCCTAAGTAAATGGTAATCTCCCCTTTAGCTAGTCGTCTGGTTTCCTGGAACCCCTCCAATGTATTGCAGACATGATTAGTGGCTCCCGTATCTACACACCAGGTACCGATAGATAACACCACTAATCATGTTTCAACGACTAGTCCAATGGATATATCTTTGTTTTGCTTTGGATTGGGACAGTCCTTCTTCCAATGTCCATCCTGCTTGTGAAGTACTTGCCTTTCGGCTTCTTCACTCCTCCCTGAGATCCACCCACCACCTTTGCTCCACCTTGTTTCTCCTTCTTCTTGCCTTTCGGCTTAGAATTAGAAAACTTTTTGAGCAAACATGGCTTGAGGACACTCTTCGAAGAGTGCATACTTGTACTCCTTAGTAGATAAGACAATATCTAGATTTTTTTTCCAATCATCATAATTATGTACAGTAAGTTTATTTTCCTTTAGTATCAAAGCAAGTGGACTGAAAGATAATTTTGAAAATCCTAAGGATCACATAGATCATTACTGCAGATTTCAAAAAATTATTGATTCCTCAAACAATAAAATTTCAAAATCAACCAACACCTCAAAACAACGAGAATATCGTATGCCACGATAGTGTGGACGTATACGAAATCTACATTTGTAAGAAGAGATTTTACCCATTAATTTTATTATCTTGTCAACCTAACTTTATGACAAGTAAAATTAATAGTTGGTTTCTCTTCGGCCCTACAAATAAAAGTAGTGACTCCGATGGGGAGGATACTTATATTTGTATCTAAGTATTCACCATTACTTGGTACCAAGGTAATTATCTCGGGTTATGTGCCTTGCGATGGGCAAGTACACACACTCCTTAATAATTTCCTATAACCATATTCGACCTTGTGATATGCAAACAAACCCATCCGATGGGGAGGAAGGCACTCAGAGCCGACGCGCAAGTTTGCTTGCATCACATGTCAAATCGTAATGGAGGCCGTGGGAATTTAAAAAAAAAATTCCTCTCCCACTTAGTAATTTGAAATTGAGAAATTTTCCTAACCTACGATATGCATATCAAACAAAAAGCAATTGTAACGCCCGCCCTTCCCGTACCTCAGAGGGGAGCGATGGGCGGCGCTACGCGATCATACATACATGCATATACATACAGCGGAAGCATTTAAAACAATAAAATCCCTTTCTTAAGCTAACTATATTAACCTAATCCACCTAACGGATTAATTATGATGTAACGGTCTTAGCAATTTTCTTAACTAAACATGTACTAAAGAAATTCAAGATTTATATAATAAACGGGAGTGACAACCAAGGAAAAAAACATCATTTAAGTCTTAACACTGAACGGTAAAACATGCATACTCTCCCCGAACCATAAACTAAATCTTATCCACCATGCCACTGCCACACACATCTTTGCCTCCTGCTGCTCCCTTCAATTGTTCCATTCCTTGCCTTGCTCTACAATACAAGGGAAAAACGACACTATCAGCACATATGCTGAGTAAGATCCTTTCCTACTCACAAAAGCCATACGACATAAATTACACATAAGATAGTGACATGTTCATTTAACTAACATATAGTCATAGCATGGATGTAACTATTAACATGATCATCAAGAGGCATATAGACTTAACATTCAAAATTCATGGGTAAAGCAATCCGTGACATGATCATCTAGGACAAGTATCCCCATGGCATTTTTATCACAATAACATAACATCTCATAATAACATAGGCATGGAATAGTTATATGCAGAATGCTCTTTGAAAACATATACTTTCATTAGTACTTAAACATAATCTCAACATTAGGGCCAGGTATTGTATCCATGACTCGGCCCAGCCCATTTGGCGGTCCATTTGGCGACCCCTTGTGGTCGTCGACCGTCGACCGTCGGCACGTCGACCATGTCATTACCACTAGGCTCATACTTCGACCTAGGGGCAACTTTGGATACAAGCCATGCATAAAGTAAAATAGCATAAATGTTCTTTGACATAACATAAAGAGTGTTCTTGTCCCCACTCTTAGGGAAACATTTCTTAACCAATTCATATTCATAAGCCTTACGTAACCATAGCATAGGGGTGCCTATCGTTCATGAACATAAACAGGTACATCATGATAAAATGAGCAAAACTTAACATATATATTATGATAAAATGGTCCTACATCAGCCGTTAACATGGACATAAGGTATGAAATCATGCAAATATATCGTCTAACAAGCATCATATCAATACCATATATATACCTAGCATAACATGGAAAATCATTCGGAATCAGTTTTGGAAATATATATATATATATATTTATTTTCTTGTCCTTTTTAATCTTCCCGAGCCCAGCACAGTCGGCCTGCGTTGGATGACACACCCGTGTCATGGCCGAGAGACACACTTGCTAGACGAGAGGTATGCACCGCTAAGAAAGCGATATCTCCGGTGATCGGCGACACGCGCTGGCGCCCGGCGGCATGCTTTGCGCCGTGCGCAAGACGCTGCGTAGAGCTATTTGCCGACATGCTGCGGCGGCATAGGTGTGTCCCGCGCTGCTCACCCTAACACACCTGTGTCGGGTGAAAGAGCGGCGTGTTGGCCTCTGTACGTGTTCTACTTAACAAAATTTATATGAACCTCGTCCTAGGGTCTTAAGCAATATCAACCATGGAACTCGAATAAGGTTAATCATATGCAATACAGGGAAAAGAAGAACATGAAAAACTCTTTATTGCATAGCACAACATTAGGAACATGAAAGCCATTCGAGAGAAACCCATGTACGACAGGTGAGGAAATTCTTACCTTCGATTGCTTTAACTTATATTTGTAAAACCTAATGAGATGCAACCTTCTGTCCCGCCCTAGCAACTGCCCTCCAAGGTCTCTTGAATCCCACCTTTCTTTGGATTCAGCGGAGAAGACAACCCTAGGAGAGAATTCTCCTTGATGTGTGGTTCGGCGGTGAAGGGATCAAGAGAGTAGAGAGGTGTCCTCTAGGGTATTAGGGAGGTTAAATTTATAACCATCAAGGCTTAACCTATTCCCTTATAAATTTCCTTAAATTTCACTCTTTAACAGAATTAATTCCTTCTTCAATTAAATTCGTGACTTCTCCCTAATCATATAAAAATTTTATTGGATTTTTTTGTTGACTCACCCCTTCTTGTCCGGTTTTCTTTTCTGTTATCTTTTCTTTTATTTACTTTAAATCCCACGTAAGCCTATTATCATCATGCATAATTATCTTTATTTTCTTTACCCCACATAAGGGACCCTTTATTATCATGCCTCATTATCTATAAAACTCCTAAGATTTTTCGGGCATTACAATCCCCCATACCTTATAAAAAGTTCGTCTTCGAACTTAGAATAGTTCTGTGTATCTTCATTTCATATCGTCCTCACGTTCCCTGGTGGCTTCTTCGTATTGTTGACTTTGCCACAAAACTTTTACTAAGGATACTTCTTTATTTCTTAGTCTTTTGACTTCCCGGTCCAATACTCGGATCGGTCGACTTTCGTAACTCAGGTCCTCCTGAATTTGCACTGTCTGTGGCTCAACCATCTGGTCTCTACTGGAAAAGCACTTCTTGAGTATCGACACATGGAACACATTGTGAATAGTCGATATCTCCTGAGGTAGCTCGAGCTCATAAGCTACCTTGCCAACTCTTTTCTGGATCGGATATGGTCCTACGTATCGCGGACTAAGCTTCCCTTTCTTCCCGAATCTCATTATTCCTTTCATAGGTGCTACCCGGAGAAATACCAAATCTCCGACATTGAATTCCAAAGGTCTATGTCACTGATCAGCATAGTTTTTCTGCCGGATCTGAGCAGTCTCTATTTTTGGCGGATATTCTGTATCGCTCGGTTGGTGTCCTCGATGAATTCCATCCGAAGTCCCATCTCTTTCTTCTCACCACCTTCATACCAACAGATTGGAGACCTACATCTCCTCCCATATAAAGCTTCATAAGGTGCCATTCCGATGGTAGCCTGATAACTTTTATTGTAAGCGAATTCCGCTAGACATAAATATCGACACCAGCTCCCTTTGAAGTCCTGGCCACAAGCTCATAACATGTCTTGCATTACTTGGTTCACCCTTTCTGTTTGTTCGTATGTCTGAGGATGAAAGGCGTTACTGAAATACAACTTCGTGCCAAGAGCCTTATGAACACATTCCCAAAACTGTGACGTGAAGCGACCATCCCTATCTGAAATGATGGTCTTGGGAATACCATGCAGTCTGATGATTTCCTTAGCATATAATTGAGCCAGTTGCTCAATCAAATAGGTCATCTTGATTGCTAGGAAATGGGCTTACTTCGTCAATCTGTCAACGATAACCCATATTGCGTCATATCCGTTCGTAGTACTGGGAAGACCTAAAATAAAGTCCATAGAGATGTCTTCCCATTTCCACTATGGAATTTGGTTCGATTGCAGAACTCCTCCAGGCCTCTGATGTTCTACTTTAACTTGCTGACAGGTCAAACAGGTATTGACGTGTTGTGCTACATCCCTCTTCATACCAGACCACCAGAATTTCTCTTTTAGATCTTGATACATTTTGGTGGATCCTGGATGCATAGAATAGGGGGTCTCATGAGCCTCCTCCAATATCTTCTTGTGTAGTTCCGGATCATTAGGGATACATAGACGATCCCTAAGGTATAATATTCCGCTATCAGCGACACAAAAATCCTCGGTTTTTCCTTCTAGGATCTCCTACTTGATCCTCTGGAGGTTTGGATCACTACTTTGTTTTGCCAATATGTCATCGAATAGTGATGTACTATTGCCATGGTCGAAAGTTGTCCGGAAATAACCTCGATTCCATAGCTCATGATTTTCGTCTCCAGCGGTCGAGACAATCCCGATAGAGACATCAAGGTGGCTCTGGACTTCCTACTGAGTGCATCGGCCACTTTGTTCGCTTTCCCTGGGTGATAAAAAATCTCGCAGTCATAGTCCTTCACGAGCTCAAGCCATCTGCGTTGTCTCATATTGAGGTCCCTCTGTGTGAAGAAATATCTCAGACTCTGGTGGTCTGTATAGATCTTACACTGTGCTCCATACAGATAGTGCCTCCATACCTTGAGAGCGAAGACCACAGCGGCCAACTCTAAATCATGAGTGGGATAGTTCTTTTATTTGTTTGTCCTTTTTAATCTTCCCGAGCCCAACACAGTCGGCCTGCGTTGGACGACACACCCGTGTCATGGCCGAGCAGCACGCCTGCTAGACGAGCAGTACCTCCAGCGGTCGAGCGACAC
Source organism: Wurfbainia villosa (assembly GCA_025175895.1). NCBI lineage: Eukaryota > Viridiplantae > Streptophyta > Magnoliopsida > Zingiberales > Zingiberaceae > Wurfbainia > Wurfbainia villosa. The sequence goes on along the minus strand of CM045998.1, from coordinate 50,576,814 downwards.
GCCTGGCGCCCGAGTGGCATGCTTTGCGCCCGTGCAGCACGCTTTGTGCCTGAGCTGTTTGGCCCCGACACGCCTGTGCCGGGGCGGCATAGGCGTGTCCCGCGCTGCTCACCCCGACACGCCTGTGTCGAGTGAAAGAGTGGCGTGTTGGCCTCTGTACGTGTTCTACTTAGCAAAATTTATATGAACCTTGTCCTAGGGTCTTAAGCAATATCAACCATGGAACCTCGACTAAGGTTAATCATATGCAATACAGGGAAAAGAAGAACATGAAAAACTCTTTATTGCATAGCACAACATTAGGAACATGAAAGCCATTCGAGAGAAACCCATGTACTGCATGTGAGGGAATTCTTACCTTCGATTGCTTTAACTTATATTTATAAAACCTAATGAGATGCAACCTTCTGTCCTTCCCTAGCAGCTGCCCTCCAAGGTCTCTTGAATCCCACCTTTCCTTGGATTTGGTGGAGAAGACAACCCTAGGAGAAAATTCTAATTGATGTGTGGTTCGGCGGTGGAGGGATCAAGAGAGTAGAGAGGTGTCCTCTAGGGTATTAGGGAGGTTAAATTTATAACCATCAAGGCTTAACCTATTCCCTTATAAATTTCCTTAAATTTCTCTCTTTAACAGAATTAATTCCTTCTTCAATTAAATTCGTGACTTTTCCTTAATCATACAAAATTTTTATTGGATTTTTTTGGTGACTCACCCCTTCTTGTCCAGTTTTCTTTTATTTTATCTTTTCTTTTATTTCCTTTAAATCCCACGTAAGCCTATTATCATCATGCATAATTATCTTTGTTTTCTTTAACCCACATAAGGACCCCTTTATTATCATGCCTCATTATCTATAAAACTCCTAAGATTTTTCGGGCGTTAAAATCCCCCATACCTTATAAAAAGTTCATCCTCGAACTTAGAATAGTTCTTGGTATCTTCGTTTCATATCATCCTCGCATTCCCACGTGGCTTCTTCGTATTGTTGACTTTTCCACAAAACTTTTACTAAGGGCACTTCTTTATTTCTTAGTCTTTTGACTTCCCGGTCCAGTACTCGGATCGGTCGACTTTCGTAACTCAGGTCCTCCTGAATTTGCACTGTCTGTGGCTCAACCATCTGCTCTCTACTGGAAATGCACTTCTTGAGCATCGACACATGGAACACGTTGTGAATAGTCGAAATCTCCTGAGATAGCTTGAGCTCATAAGCTACCTTGCCAACTCTTTTCAAGATCGGATATGGTTCTACGTATCGCGGACTTAGCTTCCCTTTCTTCCCGAATCTCATTATTCCTTTCATAGGTGCTACCCGGAGAAATACCAAATCTCCGACATTGAATTCCAAAGGTCTACGTCGCTGATTCGCATAGTTTTTCTGCCGGATCTGAGCCGTCTCTAATCAGTGGCGGATATTCTGTATCGCTCGGGTGGTCTCTTCGATGAATTCCCTCCGATGTCCCATCTCCTTCTTCTCACCACCTTCATACCAATAGATTGGAGACCTACATCTCCTCCCATATAAAGCTTCATAAGGTGTCATTCCGATGGTAGCCTGATAGCTATTGTTGTAAGCGAATTCCGCTATACATAAATATCAGCACCAGCTCCCTTTGAAGTCCAGGGCACAAGCTTGTAACATGTCTTCCAGTACTTGGTTTACCCTTTCTGTTTGTCCGTCTATCTGAGGATGAAAGGTTGTACTGAAATACAGCTTCGTGCCAAGAGCCTTATGAATGCATTCCCAAAACTGTGACGTGAAGTGACCATCCCTATCTGAAATGATGGTCTTGGGAATACCATGCAGTCTGATGATTTCCTTAGTATATAATTGAACCAGTTGCTCAATCGAATAGATCATCTTGATTGCTAGGAAATGGGCTGACTTCGTCAATCTGTCAACGATTACCCATATTGCGTCATATCCGTTCGTAGTCCTGGGAAGACCTAAAATAAAGTCCATAGAGATGTCTTCCCATTTCCACTCTAGAATTTGGATCAGTTGCAGAACTCCTCTAGGCCTTTGATGTTCTGCTTTAACTTGCTGACAGGTCAAACAGGTACTGACGTGCTGTGCTACATCCCTCTTCATACCGGACCACTAGAATTTCTCTTTTAGATCTTGATACATTTTGGTGGATCTCGGATGCATAGAATAGGGGGTCCCATGAGCCTTCTCCAATATCTTCTTGCGTAGTTCCGAATCATTAGGGATACATAGATGATCCCTAAGGTATAATATTCCTCTATCAGCGACACGAAAATCCACGGTTTTCCTTCTAGGGTCTCTTGCTTGATCCTCTGAAGGTTTGGATCACTACTTTGTTTTGCCAATATGTCATCGAATAGTGATGGTACTATTGCCATGGTCGAAAGCTGTCTGAAAATAACCTCGATTCCATAGCTCATGATTTCCGTCTCCAACGGTCGAGACAATCCCGATAGAGACATCAAGGTGGCACTGGACTTCCTGCTGAGTGCATCGGCCACTTTGTTCGCTTTCCCTGGGTGATAAAAAATCTCGCAGTCATAGTCCTTCACGAGCTCATGCCATCTGTGTTGTCTCATATTGAGGTCCCTCTGTGTGAAGAAATATCTCAAACTCTGGTGGTCTGTATAGATCTTACACTGTGCTCCATACAGATAGTGCCTCCATACCTTGAGAGCGAAGACCACAACGACCAACTCTAAATCGTGAGTGGGATAGTTCTTTTCATGTTCCTTGAGTTGCCTAGAGGCATAGGCAATAACTTTACCACTCTGCATAAGTACAACTCCGAGTCCCAATTTGGAGGCATCGCTATACATGTCGAAGGATTCGTCACAGTTTGGAAGAGTAAGGATAGGAGCACTGGTCAATCTCCTCTTCAATTCCATGAAACTCTTCTCGCAATCGTCTGTCCATTCGTACTTCTTATTTTTCCGGGTGAGAACTGTCATAGGTGTTGCGATTCTGGAGAAGTCCTCTACGAATTTTCAGTAATGGCCCGCTAATCCGAGAAAACTCCTGACTTTGCTAGTATTCCTTGGTCTGGTCCACTTACTCACGGCCTCGATCTTCCTTGGGTCCACCATAACTCCGTCCTTGGATATAATATGACCCAGAAAAGATACTTGATCGAGCCAGAATTCACATTTGGAGAACTTGGCATATAGTTGCTTTTCTCGAAGAATCTATAATACCATCTTCAAGTGTTCGACATGCTCTTCTTGATTTCTCGAATAGACGAGGATATCGTTGTTAGGGCAATCTCTTGCCGTGATATGGTTTTGATGGTGTGGCAAAGGGTTTAAGTTAGGTTGGTATTGTTGATTTTATATGTGCGTTGAAGTCGTGCAGGACTTAGTAATTCGCACATGGAGCCATGGCGAGTTTCACCAACTCATCACTCGGGCCTTGAGTCGGTGAAGGATTGCTTTGCGGAAGCCGTGCGCTTGGAGCATCCGAGGGACCGCCGGACGAGAAGCTTGGAGTGAAGCCGGAGGAAGTAGACTTCAAGGCAAGAGATGCGAAGGAGCATTGCAGAGCCGTGCGCCTGATGCTGCCGAGGGACGTGGCCGAGAACGAAGAGAACTTCGAAGGCGAGGGACACCGAGAGATGAGAGTGAGTGATTGTAACCCGGGAAGGGTAGCTCTTAGGTGAAACTTGGCCATTTGGCCAAGTGTCGGATGGGTTTTCGACACACCGACCGCCATGTCGCGGCGCGATCGCTCGAGTCGATGGGTTGATCAACCGGGTATAAGACCGGTTTAGGGCTTGGCGATGATCGCGCCATGGAATCGGCAATGATCGATGTCGCGCATCGCCAGTGAAGGCGATCGATGGAACCGCACCGGACACGAATGGAGTCGACTCGGTCGATCGAGCATCGATCGATTGATGGTCCCATCACGATCGATGCCAATACCGCTGGATGGAATCCAACGGAAAGCGGCCGTTATTGGGCAGCACACGGGATCGATCGCGATCCTGCGTCAACGGAAGAAACCCACTTCCTCTATAAAAGGGGGTAAGGGTTTGGGAGCCTAATGCTTATGCTCTAATACTCTCCCAAAGTTCCCTAAAGCTTTCCATCCTCTTACTCAAGCTTATTTCCATTCTATTTGTAAGAGGAGTGTTTGTAAAGGTTACCTCCACCTAGCTTGGTGCAAAGGAGAGACCAATAGTGATTGGGTTTCGGAGTGATTCACCGTGGACGAATCGGACCGTGGATTAGCGGCGTAGTCGTGAACCACGTTACATCTCAGTGTTTGTATTGCTTGCTTATATTTTGCTTGTCTTTGTTTACATTTGTATATTCCGCTTGCGCTAACGTTTTGTAGACGAGCAAAATACTACATCCAACGAACGAGGGCTATTCACCCCCCTCTAGCCGGCCAATCAAACTCCCAACAAGTGGTATCAGAGCCAGGTTGCTCTTCAAGGACTAACCGCCATGAGAGCACTTCAACAAGTAAATGGCCGGCTCAAACATCCACCCTCTGAAGTTTGACGGCGAATACTCTTGGTGGAAAAAGAGAATGGAGGTATTCTTCGAAACTGACTTTGAAATCCTTTTAATAATGGAAAACGGTTTCGAGTTGCCTAGGAACGAGAATGGGGAGCCATTGGAGAAATCTAGGTGGAGCAAAAGGCAAAGAGAAGAATACTTGGCAAATTCAAAGGCCAAGCACCACCTATACAATGTGCTCCCTCAACAAGAAGTAAATAGAATAGGGGAGTGCTCAAGTGCCAAGGAGATGTGGGAGAAGTTGGTTGAACTTCATGAAGGCACTTCGGAGGCAAAGCTAGCAAGAAGAGATCTCCTCCGCTCCCAATTATCAAATATCAAGCTTGAAAAGGGAGAAAAGGTAACTTCCCTACATTCTAGATTTAAAGAAATATTAATTGGGCTAACGAGTGTAGGTGAGAAGCTATCGAACCGGGATATGGTAATGAAGGCCATAGATGCCTTTCCCCGGTCCTCAAGATGGAGCTCCATGGTGGACTCATTTTACATCTCCAAGAACCTAGAAGTAAGCACCTTGGAGGAATTCTTTTCAACCATGGAGCTTCATGAGACAAGGCTTGAAGGTATACAAGAAGAGCCTAGAGTCCAAACTTCAAGGGGAGTAGCCTTGATGGCCAACAAAGGGAAAAAGAAGATGGAAATCCCTTCCTCCTCATCCGATGAAGCATCTTCCTCCTCCATGGATAGCACCGAAGAGGCATATATGGTAAGGAGGGTAAGACGTGTTTTAAAGGGTTTTCATTTTAACAAATCAAATGATAGGAGTAGAAGACCAAGGGGGAAGGTGATATGCTACAATTGCCAAGGAGAAGGGCACATAAGGGATAATTGTCCCCTCCTAAACAAGAGCAAGGAAGAAAGGAAGAAGAAAGAAGAAAAGAAGAAGAAAAAGGGGAGCAAGAAGAAAGAGGAGAATAAGGCCAAGGAAAAAGGGAAGGCCATGGCACTCAAAGCCAAGACATGGGATGACCTTGCCTCTTCATCCTCATCCGAAGAAGAAGAGCATGTCTACTCCAATCTAGCCCTAATGGCTCTTCATGACTCGGATTGCTCCTCCTCCACCGAAAATGAAGAATCAAGCTCAAGTGGAGAGAGCTCAAGTCAAGGGGGAGCTTCTACATCATCCTCATCGGAAGAAGAGGACTTGGTAAGTGAGGTAACGAATCTACCCCCTAAACAAATTATGTCTATGATTTCTAGCCTCACTAAGGACTTATTTAGAGCTAAGAAGAAGAACAAAAGCATGCTAGATCAAATTAAGGACCTAGAACAAAAATTAGAAAAAGCATGCTTAAATGAAAATGAAAATATTTCTTCTAGCCTAAATGATGCATGCTCACATGATAATTATGTGCCTTTAGATGTTAGTGATGCATGCATAGAAGAAAATAGGGCATTAAGGGAAAAGGTAGATTATTTAACCAAAGCCCTAGAGAAATTCACAATAGGCTCCAATACCCTTAACATGATAATTGGGAGCCAAAGGGCATGTTTTAACAAGAAGGGCCTAGGATATAAAGAGAAGAAAAATGAGAAAGCCTATAAATGCCTAATTGCTAGGGGACAAGATAAGAAGAAAGTAATTGCTAGGAAATGGATCCCCAAGGAGTACTTAGTGAACCCAATAGGAAAGAACTTATTTTGGGTTCCAAAATCCATCCTTAAGGGTTAGGATAACCCTAGGGTAGTCAACCATATGAACTTGACCTATATCATATTGTGGTTGACTTAGAATGATGGGACAACATTTTTTTGATAGTGTTGGGTGATGATAACGTGCCCATAAATAGGTAATAATGCTTAAATCATGATGATTAATGTAATTCCTATGTATGTTTGCAATCATGATTTATGATTTGGAAATTGGGCACATAATCATGAGAAATAGGATTTAAATCATGCCTTAGGTAATATTTGAATTTTTATCATAAGTAATACCTAATGCATGATTATAATTTAATGAAAACATGTATTTCATGATCATAATGTGAAATTAAATCATATATGTCATTATGATCATGTAGGATGTTAGGTTGATACTTAACCATGATAGAATTGCATGAATATATTGGTTAAGTATGCACAAATACCCCCTAGGATGCATCTCACAGTCACTATAGGCTAACTTGATTGCAAACTTAGCATGGGTGAGATTTTAGGATGATACAAATGTCCACTAGTGCCTATGGCATTTAGATGGTCATTTAAAGTATCAAAATAGCAATAATAGACCAATCATGGGGAAGGCTTATGTTTAATTCATAGACATATTGCCCAAAGATCATGGTTGGATATTTCATATGTTTTCAAAACAATTTCTTACCTTAAAATACATGTATTCATGTTTTGAAACAATTGGAACCAAAACTAGGTGTTAAACTTGATACTATCATGATCAAAAACCTAGTAGTTTTTAAAGCTTTTGGATTTTTGGCAAAAACGTGAAAATATAATAATTTTTCATGAAAAACTATTTTTCCCTGATAGATACACTTAAATGAAATGTGTTCCCCAAATTTCATGATTTTTCAAATTTTCTGGAATTTTTTATGCATTTCTGAAATTCGGCCAGAAAAATCAGAAATTCCGAAAATCACGTGCCCGATCGGTAGTATCGAACGATCGATTGATGGCCTGCATTTGAACGATGACTGAATTCAAATTTTTTTTTTTATCAACTTGTGGTATTTTCTTTCTATTAGACTTGATGCCATATATTTATAACTTAGTATTCATATTTTTGATGGTGTCAAAGGGGGAGAAATGAATATGTTTATTTATGATAGGGGGAGAGATTAAGGGGGAGTTTCATGGATTAAGGGGGAGTTGCATGTTGCTATCAAATGTTTATGTTTACATGCTTTCTTTCCTTAAAAATTTATATCAAATGTTTTTACCTAACTTAAACGGATTGTCACACATCAAAAAGGGGGAGATTGTTAGGGCAATCTCTTGCCGTGATATGGTTTTGATGGTGTGGCAAAGGGTTTAAGTTAGGTTGGTATTGTTGATTTGATATGTGCGTTGAAGTCGTGCAGGACTTAGTAATTCGCACATGGAGCCATGGCGAGTTTCACCAACTCATCACTCGGGCCTTGAGTCGGTGAAGGATTGCTTTGCGGAAGCCGTGCGCTTGGAGCATCCGAGGGACCGCCGGACGAGAAGCTTGGAGTGAAGCCGGAGGAAGTAGACTTCGAGGCAAGAGACGCGAAGGAGCATTGCAGAGTCGTGCGCTTGATGCTGCCGAGGGACGTGGCCGAGAACGAAGAGAACTTCGAAGGCGAGGGACTCCGAGAAATGAGAGTGAGCGTTTGTAACCCGGGGATGGGTAGCTCTTCGGTGAAACTTGGCCATTTGGCCACGTGTCGGTTGGGTTTTCCCGACACCAGTCGACTGCCATGTCATGGCAGTCGACTGCTCTGAGTCGATGGGTTGATCGACTGGTATAAGACCAGTTTAGGGCTTAGCGATCGCCATGGGCGATCGTGATGTTGATACAGCCTGATCGCGGGGCGCCAATCGATGGAACTGCGCGGCATAGAATGGAGTCGACTCGGTGAGCACTCGTGATCGAGCATCGGTCGTGATGGTCCCATCACGATCGATGATTAATACCGTTGGATGGAATCCAACTTGGAAAGCGGCCGTTATTGGGCAACGGCTACGGGATCAGTCGACTGATCCTGTGTCAACGGGAAGAAACCCACTTCCTCTATAAAAAGGAAGGGGGTAAGGGTTTGGGAGCCTAATGCTTATGCTCTAATACTCTCCCAAAGTTCCCTAAAGCTTTCCATCCTCTTACTCAAGCTTATTTCCATTCTATTTGTAAGAGGAGTGTTTGTAAAGGTTACCTCCACCTAGCTTGGTGCAAAGGAGAGACCAATAGTGATTGGGTTTCGGAGTGATTCACCGTGGACGAATCGGACCGTGGATTAGCGGCGTAGTCGTGAACCACGTTACATCTCAGTGTTTGTATTGCTTGCTTATATTTTGCTTGTCTTTGTTTACATTTGTATATTCCGCTTGCGCTAACGTTTTGTAGACGAGCAAAATACTACATCCAACGAACGAGGGCTATTCACCCCCCTCTAGCCGGCCAATCAAACTCCCAACAAGTGGTATCAGAGCCAGGTTGCTCTTCAAGGACTAACCGCCATGAGAGCACTTCAACAAGTAAATGGCCGGCTCAAACATCCACCCTCCGAAGTTTGACGGCGAATTCTCTTGGTGGAAAAAGAGAATGGAGGTATTCTTCGAAACTGACTTTGAAATCCTTTTAATAATGGAAAACGGTTTCGAGTTGCCTAGGAACGAGAATGGGGAGCCATTGGAGAAATCTAGGTGGAGCAAAAGGCAAAGAGAAGAATACTTGGCAAATTCAAAGGCCAAGCACCACCTATACAATGTGCTCCCTCAACAAGAAGTAAATAGAATAGGGGAGTGCTCAAGTGCCAAGGAGATGTGGGAGAAGTTGGTTGAACTTCATGAAGGCACTTCGGAGGCAAAGCTAGCAAGAAGAGATCTCCTCCGCTCCCAATTATCAAATATCAAGCTTGAAAAGGGAGAAAAGGTAACTTCCCTACATTCTAGATTTAAAGAAATATTAATTGGGCTAACGAGTGTAGGTGAGAAGCTATCGAACCGGGATATGGTAATGAAGGCCATAGATGCCTTTCCCCGGTCCTCAAGATGGAGCTCCATGGTGGACTCATTTTACATCTCCAAGAACCTAGAAGTAAGCACCTTGGAGGAATTCTTTTCAACCATGGAGCTTCATGAGACAAGGCTTGAAGGTATACAAGAAGAGCCTAGAGTCCAAACTTCAAGGGGAGTAGCCTTGATGGCCAACAAAGGGAAAAAGAAGATGGAAATCCCTTCCTCCTCATCCGATGAAGCATCTTCCTCCTCCTCCATGGATAGCACCGAAGAGGCATATATGGTAAGGAGGGTAAGACGTGGTTTAAAGGGTTTTCATTTTAACAAATCAAATGATAGGAGTAGAAGACCAAGGGGAAGGTGATATGCTACAATTGCCAAGGAGAAGGGCACATAAGGGATAATTGTCCCCTCCTAAACAAGAGCAAGGAAGAAAGGAAGAAGAAAGAAGAAAAGAAGAAGAAAAAGGGGAGCAAGAAGAAAGAGGAGAATAAGGCCAAGGAAAAAGGGAAGGCCATGGCACTCAAAGCCCAGACATGGGATGACCTTGCCTCTTCATCCTCATCCGAAGAAGAAGAGCATGTCTACTCCAATCTAGCCCTAATGGCTCTTCATGACTCGGATTGCTCCTCCTCCGAAAATGAAGAATCAAGCTCAAGTGGAGAGAGCTCAAGTCAAGGGGGAGCTTCTACATCATCCTCATCGGAAGAAGAGGACTTGGTAAGTGAGGTAACGAATCTACCCCCTAAACAAATTATGTCTATGATTTCTAGCCTCACTAAGGACTTATTTAGAGCTAAGAAGAAGAACAAAAGCATGCTAGATCAAATTAAGGACCTAGAACAAAAATTAGAAAAAGCATGCTTAAATGAAAATGAAAATATTTCTTCTAGCCTAAATGATGCATGCTCACATGATAATTATGTGCCTTTAGATGTTAGTGATGCATGCATAGAAGAAAATAGGGCATTAAGGGAAAAGGTAGATTATTTAACCAAAGCCCTAGAGAAATTCACAATAGGCTCCAATACCCTTAACATGATAATTGGGAGCCAAAGGGCATGTTTTAACAAGAAGGGCCTAGGATATAAAGAGAAGAAAAATGAGAAAGCCTATAAATGCCTAATTGCTAGGGGACAAGATAAGAAGAAAGTAATTGCTAGGAAATGGATCCCCAAGGAGTACTTAGTGAACCCAATAGGAAAGAACTTATTTTGGGTTCCAAAATCCATCCTTAAGGGTTAGGATAACCCTAGGGTAGTCAACCATATGAACTTGACCTATATCATATTGTGGTTGACTTAGAATGATGGGACAACATTTTTTTGATAGTGTTGGGTGATGATAACGTGCCCATAAATAGGTAATAATGCTTAAATCATGATGATTAATGTAATTCCTATGTATGTTTGCAATCATGATTTATGATTTTGAAATTCGGCACATAATCATGAGAAATAGGATTTAAATCATGCCTTAGGTAATATTTGAATTTTTATCATAAGTAATACCTAATGCATGATTATAATTTAATGAAAACATGTATTTCATGATCATAATGTGAAATTAAATCATATATGTCATTATGATCATGTAGGATGTTAGGTTGATACTTAACCATGATAGAATTGCATGAATATATTGGTTAAGTATGCACAAATACCCCCTAGGATGCATCTCACAGTCACTATAGGCTAACTTGATTGCAAACTTAGCATGGGTGAGATTTTAGGATGATACAAATGTCCACTAGTGCCTATGGCATTTAGATGGTCATTTAAAGTATCAAAATAGCAATAATAGACCAATCATGGGGAAGGCTTATGTTTAATTCATAGACATATTGCCCAAAGATCATGGTTGGATATTTCATATGTTTTCAAAACAATTTCTTACCTTAAAATACATGTATTCATGTTTTGAAACAATTGGAACCAAAACTAGGTGTTAAACTTGATACTATCATGATCAAAAACCTAGTAGTTTTTAAAGCTTTTGGATTTTTGGCAAAAACGTGAAAATATAATAATTTTTCATGAAAAACTATTTTTCCCTGATAGATACACTTAAATGAAATGTGTTCCCCAAATTTCATGATTTTTCAAATTTTCTGGAATTTTTTTATGCATTTCTAAAATTCGGCCAGAAAAATCAGAAATTCCGAAAATCACGTGCCAGTCGACTGGTATCTGAACCAGTCGATTGATGGCCTGCATTTCAGAACAGTAACGGCTGAATTCAAATTTTTTTTTTTATCAACTTGTGGTATTTTCTTTCTATTAGACTTGATGCCATATATTTCTAACTTAGTATTCATATTTTTGATGGTGTCAAAGGGGGAGAAATGAATATGTTTAAGTTAATTATGATATGGGGAGAGATTTAGGGGGAGTTTCATGGATTAAGGGGGAGTTGCATGTTGCTATCAAATGTTTATGTTTACATGCTTTCTTTCCTTAAAAATTTATATCAAATGTTTTTACCTAACATAAACGGATTGTCACACATCAAAAAGGGGGAGATTGTTAGGGCAATCTCTTGCCGTGATATGGTTTTGATGGTGTGGCAAAGAGTTTAAGTTAGGTTGGTATTGTTGATTTGATATGTGCATTGAAGTCGTGCAGGACTTAGTAATTCGCACATGGAGCCATGGCGAGTTTCACCAACTCATCACTCGGGCCTTGAGTCGGTGAAGGATTGCTTTGCGGAAGCCGTGCGCTTGGAGCATCCGAGGGACCGCCGGACGAGAAGCTTGGAGTGAAGCCGGAGGAAGTAGACTTCGAGGCAAGAGGCGAAGGAGCATTGCGCAGTCGTGCGCTTGATGCCGCAGGGACATGGCGAGAACGAAGAGAACTTCAGGCGAGGACTCGAGATGAGTGAGTGATTGTAACCCGGGAAGGGTAGCTCTTAGGTGAAACTTGGCCATTTGGCCAAGTGTCGGATGGGTTTTTCGACACCCGGTCATTGCCATGTCATAATGATCGATTGCTACGATCTGTCGATGGTTGATCGGGTATAAGACCGGTTTAGGGCTTAGCGGTCATTGCCATGGAGCCAGCGATCGTGATGTTACGACGATCGCCGAGGAAGGCGATCAATGATGGAACTGCAGGCATAGAATGGAGTCGACTCGGTGAGCACTCGATGATCGAGCATCGATCGGTGATGGTCCATCATCGGTCGGTGATGCCAATCTGCTGGATGGAATCCAACTTGGAAAGCGGCCGTTATTGGGCAGCAGTGCGGGATCGATCGGTGATCGAGGGCATCGATCGGCCCGATCCTGTGTCAACGGAAGAAACCCACTTCCTCTATAAAAGGAAGGGGTAAGGGTTTAGAGCCTAATGCTTATGCTCTAATACTCTCCCAAAGTTCCTAAAGCTTTCCATCCTCTTACTCAAGCTTATTTCCATTCTATTTGTAAGAGGAGTGTTTGTAAAGGTTACCTCCACCTAGCTTGGTGCAAAGGAGAGACCAATAGTGATTGGGTTTGAGTGATTCACCGTGGGACGAATCGGACCGTGGATTAGCGGCGTAGTCGTGAACCACGTTACATCTCGATGTTTGTATTGCTTGCTTATATTTTGCTTGTCTTTGTTTACATTTGTATATTCGCTTGCGCTAACGCGTTTTGTAGGCAGAGCAAAATACTACATCCAACGAACGAGGGCTATTCACCCCCTCTGGCCGCAAATCAAACTCCCAACAAGTGTTATCGAGCAGGTTGCTCTTCAAGGACTAACCGCCATGAGAGCACTTCAACAAGTAAATGGCGGCTCAAACATCCACCCTCAGAAGATTGGCAAAATTCTCTTGTGGAAAAGAGAATGGAGGTATTCTTGGCCCGACTTTGAAATCCTTTTAATAATGGAAAACGGTTTCGAGTTGCCTAGGACCGAGAATGGGGAGCCATTGGAGAAATCTAGGTGGAGCAAAAGGCAAAGAGAAGAATACTTGGCAAATTCAAAGGCCAAGCACCACCTATACAATGTGCTCCTCAACAAGAAGTAAATAGAATAGGGAGTGCTCAAGTGCCAAGGAGATGTGGGAGAAGTTGGTTGAACTTCATGAAGGCACTTGGAGGCAAAGCTAGCAAGAAGAGATCTCCTCCGCTCCCAATTATCAAATATCAAGCTTGAAAAGGGAGAAAAGGTAACTTCCCTACATTCTAGATTTAAAGAAATATTAATTGGGCTAACGAGTGTAGGTGAGAAGCTATCGAACCGGGATATGGTAATGAAGGCCATAGATGCCTTTCCCCGGTCCTCAAGATGGAGCTCCATGGTGGACTCATTTTACATCTCCAAGAACCTAGAAGTAAGCACCTTGGAGGAATTCTTTTCAACCATGGAGCTTCATGAGACAAGGCTTGAAGGTATACAAGAAGAGCCTAGAGTCCAAACTTCAAGGGGAGTAGCCTTGATGGCCAACAAAGGGAAAAAGAAGATGGAAATCCCTTCCTCCTCATCCGATGAAGCATCTTCCTCCTCCTCCATGGATAGCACCGAAGAGGCATATATGGTAAGGAGGGTAAGACGTGTTTTAAAGGGTTTTCATTTTAACAAATCAAATGATAGGAGTAGAAGACCAAGGGGGAAGGTGATATGCTACAATTGCCAAGGAGAAGGGCACATAAGGGATAATTGTCCCCTCCTAAACAAGAGCAAGGAAGAAAGGAAGAAGAAAGAAGAAAAGAAGAAGAAAAAGGGGAGCAAGAAGAAAGAGGAGAATAAGGCCAAGGAAAAAGGGAAGACCATGGCACTCAAAGCCAAGACATGGGATGACCTTGCCTCTTCATCCTCATCCGAAGAAGAAGAGCATGTCTACTCCAATCTAGCCCTAATGGCTCTTCATGACTCGGATTGCTCCTCCACCGAAAATGAAGAATCAAGCTCAAGTGGAGAGAGCTCAAGTCAAGGGGGAGCTTCTACATCATCCTCATCGGAAGAAGAGGACTTGGTAAGTGAGGTAACGAATCTACCCCCTAAACAAATTATGTCTATGATTTCTAGCCTCACTAAGGACTTATTTAGAGCTAAGAAGAAGAACAAAAGCATGCTAGATCAAATTAAGGACCTAGAACAAAAATTAGAAAAAGCATGCTTAAATGAAAATGAAAATATTTCTTCTAGCCTAAATGATGCATGCTCACATGATAATTATGTGCCTTTAGATGTTAGTGATGCATGCATAGAAGAAAATAGGGCATTAAGGGAAAAGGTAGATTATTTAACCAAAGCCCTAGAGAAATTCACAATTGGCTCCAACACCCTTAACATGATAATTGGGAGCCAAAGAGCTAGTTTTAACAAGAAGGGCCTATGATACAAAGAAAAGAAAAATGAACAGGCCTATAAATGCCTAATAGCTAGGGGACAAGATAAAAAGAAAGTAATGGCTAGGAAATGGATCCCCAAGGAGTATTTAGTGAACCCAATAGGAAAGAATTTATTTTGGGTTCCAAAATCCATCCTTAAGGGTTAGGATAACCCTAGGGTAGTCAACCATATGAACTTGACCTATATCATATTGTGGTTGACTTAGAATGATGGGACAACATTTTTTTGATAGTGTTGGGTGATGATAACGTGCCCATAAATAGGTAATAATGCTTAAATCATGATGATTAATGTAATTCCTATGTATGTTTGCAATCATGATTTATGATTTTGAAATTCGGCACATAATCATGAGAAATAGGATTTAAATCATGCCTTAGGTAATATTTGAATTTTTATCATAAGTAATACCTAATGCATGATTATAATTTAATGAAAACATGTATTTCATGATCATAATGTGAAATTAAATCATATATGTCATTATGATCATGTAGGATGTTAGGTTGATACTTAACCATGATAGAATTGCATGAATATATTGGTTAAGTATGCACAAATACCCCCTAGGATGCATCTCACAGTCACTATAGGCTAACTTGATTGCAAACTTAGCATGGGTGAGATTTTAGGATGATACAAATGTCCACTAGTGCCTATGGCATTTAGATGGTCATTTAAAGTATCAAAATAGCAATAATAGACCAATCATGGGGAAGGCTTATGTTTAATTCATAGACATATTGCCCAAAGATCATGGTTGGATATTTCATATGTTTTCAAAACAATTTCTTACCTTAAAATACATGTATTCATGTTTTGAAACAATTGGAACCAAAACTAGGTGTTAAACTTGATACTATCATGATCAAAAACCTAGTAGTTTTTAAAGCTTTTGGATTTTTGGCAAAAACGTGAAAATATAATAATTTTTCATGAAAAACTATTTTTCCCTGATAGATACACTTAAATGAAATGTGTTCCCCAAATTTCATGATTTTTCAAATTTTCTGGAATTTTTTTATGCATTTAAAATCGACGTATCCAACTAAATGATCGATTGATGGCACATTTCGAGCAAGAACGGCTGAATTCAAATTTTTTTTTTTATCAACTTGTGGTATTTTCTTTCTATTAGACTTGATGCCATATATTTCTAACTTAGTATTCATATTTTTGATGGTGTCAAAGGGGGAGAAATGAATATGTTTAAGTTAATTATGATATGGGGAGAGATTTAGGGGGAGTTTCATGGATTAAGGGGGAGTTGCATGTTGCTATCAAATGTTTATGTTTACATGCTTTCTTTCCTTAAAAATTTATATCAAATGTTTTTACCTAACATAAATGGATTGTCACACATCAAAAAGGGGGAGATTGTTAGGGCAATCTCTTGCCGTGATATGGTTTTGATGGTGTGGCAAAGAGTTTAAGTTAGGTTGGTATTGTTGATTTGATATGTGCATTGAAGTCGTGCAGGACTTAGTAATTCGCACATGGAGCCATGGCGAGTTTCACCAACTCATCACTCGGGCCTTGAGTCGGTGAAGGATTGCTTTGCGGAAGCCGTGCGCTTGGAGCATCCGAGGGACCGCCGGACGAGAAGCTTGGAGTGAAGCCGGAGGAAGTAGACTTCGAGGCAAGAGACGCGAAGGAGCATTGCAGAGTCGTGCGCTTGATGCTGCCGAGGGACATGGCCGAGAACGAAGAGAACTTCAAAGGCGAGGGACTCCGAGAGATGAGAGTGAGCGATTGTAACCCGGGAAGGGTAGCTCTTAGGTGAAACTTGGCCATTTGGCCAAGTGTCGGATGGGTTTTCCCGACACCAGTCGACTGCCATGTCATGACAGTCGACTGCTCTGAGTCGATGGGTTGATCGACTGGTATAAGACCAGTTTAGGGCTTGGCAGTCGACTGCCAGGGAAGGCAGTCAACTGATGGAACTGTGCACGGGCATAGAATGGAGTCGACTCGACTGAGCACTCGACTGATCGAGCATCAGTCGACTGATGGTCCCATCAGTCGACTGATGCCAATACCGTTGGATGGAATCCAACTTGGAAAGCGGCCGTTATTGGGCAACGGGTACGGGATCAGTCGACTGATCGAGGGCATCAGTCGACTGATCCTGTGTCAACGGGAAGAAACCCACTTCCTCTATAAAAAGGAAGGGGGTAAGGGTTTGGGAGCCTAATGCTTATGCTCTAATACTCTCCCAAAGTTCCCTAAAGCTTTCCATCCTCTTACTCAAGCTTATTTCCATTCTATTTGTAAGAGGAGTGTTTGTAAAGGTTACCTCCACCTAGCTTGGTGCAAAGGAGAGACCAATAGTGATTGGGTTTCGGAGTGATTCACCGTGGACGAATCGGACCGTGGATTAGCGGCGTAGTCGTGAACCACGTTACATCTCAGTGTTTGTATTGCTTGCTTATATTTTGCTTGTCTTTGTTTACATTTGTATATTCCGCTTGCGCTAACGTTTTGTAGACGAGCAAAATACTACATCCAACGAACGAGGGCTATTCACCCCCCTCTAGCCGGCAAATCAAACTCCCAACAAGTGTTATCAGAGCCAGGTTGCTCTTCAAGGACTAACCGCCATGAGAGCACTTCAACAAGTAAATGGCCGGCTCAAACATCCACCCTCCGAAGATTGACGGCAAATTCTCTTGGTGGAAAAAGAGAATGGAGGTATTCTTCGAAACTGACTTTGAAATCCTTTTAATAATGGAAAACGGTTTCGAGTTGCCTAGGAACGAGAATGGGGAGCCATTGGAGAAATCTAGGTGGAGCAAAAGGCAAAGAGAAGAATACTTGGCAAATTCAAAGGCCAAGCACCACCTATACAATGTGCTCCCTCAACAAGAAGTAAATAGAATAGGGGAGTGCTCAAGTGCCAAGGAGATGTGGGAGAAGTTGGTTGAACTTCATGAAGGCACTTCGGAGGCAAAGCTAGCAAGAAGAGATCTCCTCCGCTCCCAATTATCAAATATCAAGCTTGAAAAGGGAGAAAAGGTAACTTCCCTACATTCTAGATTTAAAGAAATATTAATTGGGCTAACGAGTGTAGGTGAGAAGCTATCGAACCGGGATATGGTAATGAAGGCCATAGATGCCTTTCCCCGGTCCTCAAGATGGAGCTCCATGGTGGACTCATTTTACATCTCCAAGAACCTAGAAGTAAGCACCTTGGAGGAATTCTTTTCAACCATGGAGCTTCATGAGACAAGGCTTGAAGGTATACAAGAAGAGCCTAGAGTCCAAACTTCAAGGGGAGTAGCCTTGATGGCCAACAAAGGGAAAAAGAAGATGGAAATCCCTTCCTCCTCATCCGATGAAGCATCTTCCTCCTCCTCCATGGATAGCACCGAAGAGGCATATATGGTAAGGAGGGTAAGACGTGTTTTAAAGGGTTTTCATTTTAACAAATCAAATGATAGGAGTAGAAGACCAAGGGGGAAGGTGATATGCTACAATTGCCAAGGAGAAGGGCACATAAGGGATAATTGTCCCCTCCTAAACAAGAGCAAGGAAGAAAGGAAGAAGAAAGAAGAAAAGAAGAAGAAAAAGGGGAGCAAGAAGAAAGAGGAGAATAAGGCCAAGGAAAAAGGGAAGACCATGGCACTCAAAGCCAAGACATGGGATGACCTTGCCTCTTCATCCTCATCCGAAGAAGAAGAGCATGTCTACTCCAATCTAGCCCTAATGGCTCTTCATGACTCGGATTGCTCCTCCTCCACCGAAAATGAAGAATCAAGCTCAAGTGGAGAGAGCTCAAGTCAAGGGGGAGCTTCTACATCATCCTCATCGGAAGAAGAGGACTTGGTAAGTGAGGTAACGAATCTACCCCCTAAACAAATTATGTCTATGATTTCTAGCCTCACTAAGGACTTATTTAGAGCTAAGAAGAAGAACAAAAGCATGCTAGATCAAATTAAGGACCTAGAACAAAAATTAGAAAAAGCATGCTTAAATGAAAATGAAAATATTTCTTCTAGCCTAAATGATGCATGCTCACATGATAATTATGTGCCTTTAGATGTTAGTGATGCATGCATAGAAGAAAATAGGGCATTAAGGGAAAAGGTAGATTATTTAACCAAAGCCCTAGAGAAATTCACAATAGGCTCCAATACCCTTAACATGATAATTGGGAGCCAAAGGGCATGTTTTAACAAGAAGGGCCTAGGATATAAAGAGAAGAAAAATGAGAAAGCCTATAAATGCCTAATTGCTAGGGGACAAGATAAGAAGAAAGTAATTGCTAGGAAATGGATCCCCAAGGAGTACTTAGTGAACCCAATAGGAAAGAACTTATTTTGGGTTCCAAAATCCATCCTTAAGGGTTAGGATAACCCTAGGGTAGTCAACCATATGAACTTGACCTATATCATATTGTGGTTGACTTAGAATGATGGGACAACATTTTTTTGATAGTGTTGGGTGATGATAACGTGCCCATAAATAGGTAATAATGCTTAAATCATGATGATTAATGTAATTCCTATGTATGTTTGCAATCATGATTTATGATTTTGAAATTCGGCACATAATCATGAGAAATAGGATTTAAATCATGCCTTAGGTAATATTTGAATTTTTATCATAAGTAATACCTAATGCATGATTATAATTTAATGAAAACATGTATTTCATGATCATAATGTGAAATTAAATCATATATGTCATTATGATCATGTAGGATGTTAGGTTGATACTTAACCATGATAGAATTGCATGAATATATTGGTTAAGTATGCACAAATACCCCCTAGGATGCATCTCACAGTCACTATAGGCTAACTTGATTGCAAACTTAGCATGGGTGAGATTTTAGGATGATACAAATGTCCACTAGTGCCTATGGCATTTAGATGGTCATTTAAAGTATCAAAATAGCAATAATAGACCAATCATGGGGAAGGCTTATGTTTAATTCATAGACATATTGCCCAAAGATCATGGTTGGATATTTCATATGTTTTCAAAACAATTTCTTACCTTAAAATACATGTATTCATGTTTTGAAACAATTGGAACCAAAACTAGGTGTTAAACTTGATACTATCATGATCAAAAACCTAGTAGTTTTTAAAGCTTTTGGATTTTTGGCAAAAACGTGAAAATATAATAATTTTTCATGAAAAACTATTTTTCCCTGATAGATACACTTAAATGAAATGTGTTCCCCAAATTTCATGATTTTTCAAATTTTCTGGAATTTTTTTATGCATTTCTAAAATTCGGCCAGAAAAATCAGAAATTCCGAAAATCACGCGTCGATCGTAGTATCCGAACCGACGATTGATGGCCTGCATTTTAAACAGAAGGAATTCAAATTTTTTTTTTTTATCAACTTGTGGTATTTTCTTTCTATTAGACTTGATGCCATATATTTCTAACTTAGTATTCATATTTTTGATGGTGTCAAAGGGGGAGAAATGAATATGTTTAAGTTAATTATGATATGGGGAGAGATTTAGGGGGAGTTTCATGGATTAAGGGGGAGTTGCATGTTGCTATCAAATGTTTATGTTTACATGCTTTCTTTCCTTAAAAATTTATATCAAATGTTTTTACCTAACATAAACGGATTGTCACACATCAAAAAGGGGGAGATTGTTAGGGCAATCTCTTGCCGTGATATGGTTTTGATGGTGTGGCAAAGAGTTTAAGTTAGGTTGGTATTGTTGATTTGATATGTGCATTGAAGTCGTGCAGGACTTAGTAATTCGCACATGGAGCCATGGCGAGTTTCACCAACTCATCACTCGGGCCTTGAGTCGGTGAAGGACTGCTTTGCGGAAGCCGTGCGCTTGGAGCATCCGAGGGACCGCCGGACGAGAAGCTTGGAGTGAAGCCGGAGGAAGTAGACTTCGAGGCAAGAGACGCGAAGGAGCATTGCAGAGTCGTGCGCTTGATGCTGCCGAGGGACATGGCCGAGAACGAAGAGAACTTCAAAGGCGAGGGACTCCGAGAGATGAGAGTGAGCGATTGTAACCCGGGAAGGGTAGCTCTTAGGTGAAACTTGGCCATTTGGCCAAGTGTCGGATGGATTTTCCCGACACCAGTCGACTGCCATGTCATGACAATGATCGCTTCGAGTCGATGGGTTGATCAACCGTATAAGACCAGTTTAGTTATCGATCGCCATGGAACCGCAATGATCGATAAGCCGATAGCAGCCGATCGCCAGGAAGGCAAATAATCGATGGAACTGCACGGCAGAATGGAGTCGACTCGGATCGAGCACTCGACTGATCGAGCATCAGTCGACTGATGGTCCCATCAGTCGACTGATGCCAATACCGTTGGATGGAATCCAACTTGGAAAGCGGCCGTTATTGGGCAACGGCTACGGGATCAGTCGACTGATCGAGGGCATCAGTCGACTGATCCTGTGTCAACGGGAAGAAACCCACTTCCTCTATAAAAAGGAAGGGGGTAAGGGTTTGGGAGCCTAATGCTTATGCTCTAATACTCTCCCAAAGTTCCCTAAAGCTTTCCATCCTCTTACTCAAGCTTATTTCCATTCTATTTGTAAGAGGAGTGTTTGTAAAGGTTAGCTCCACCTAGCTTGGTGCAAAGGAGAGACCAATAGTAATTGGGTTTCGGAGTGATTCACCGTGGACGAATCGGATCGTGGATTAGCGGCGTAGCCGTGAACCACGTTACATCTCGGTGTTTGTATTGCTTGCTTATATTTTGCTTGTCTTTGTTTACATTTGTATATTCCACTTGCGCTAACGTTTTGTAGACGAGCAAAATACGACATCCAACGAACGAGGGCTATTCACCCCCCTCTAGCCGGCCAATTGAACTCCCAACAATCGTCAATGAAGATGATCACGAACTTGTCAAGAAACGCCGAGAATACCCGATTCATCAGGTCCATGAACATAGTAGGAGCATTCGTCACTCCAAAAGGCATGACTACGAACTCATAATGTCCGTATCTTTTTCGGAAAGCTGTCTTCGGTATATCATCTGGTTTCACTTTCACTTGGTGATAGCCAGATCTGAGGTTAATCTTTAAAAAGACGGTGACACCTTTTAACTGGTGGAACAAATCGTCAATCTGTGGTAAAGGGTACCTATTCTTGATCGTCACATTATTTAGCGCTCAGTAGTCTGTGCACAGGCGCATAGTCCCATCCTTCTTCTTTACGAACAGTACCAGAGCTCCTCATGGAGAGTGAAATACTGTCTCATCGACTCTATTACTACGTCTTCCATATATTGATGTCTCATCGACTCTATTACCACATCTTCCATATATTACTATCTCATCGACTCTATTACTACGTCTTCCAACCATGCTAATCTTCATATATTATAATAAGGCTAGCATAAGATTATTATGCATATATTCATCTCATTCACTCTATTACTACGTCTTCCATATATTACTTGTCTCATCGACTCTATGACTACGTCTTCTAGCCATGCTTATCTTCATGTATTATAATAAGGCTAGCATAAGGTTATCATACATATATTCATGCATATTTAAGCTAAAAGCATTTCTTATCTTACATGAAATAAATAGAGTAGGCATAGAATTTCTTACTTGGAGCAGCAGGATTTGGAGCTTGATGTGTGTGTAGTGGAAAGGCAGAACTGGGCTCTAATACCACATGTAACGCCCTCCCTTCCCGTACCTCAGAGGGGAGCGAAGGGCGGCGCTACGCGATCATACATACATGCATATACATACAGCGGAAGCATTTAAAACAATAAAATCCCTTTCTTAAGCTAACTATATTAACCTAATCCACCTAACGGATTAATTGTGATGTAACGGTCTTAGCAATTTTCTTAACTAAATATGTACTAAAGAAATTCAAGATTTATATAATAAACGGGAGTGACAACCAAGGCAAAAAACATCATTTAAGTCTTAACACTGAACGGTAAAACATGCATAATCTCCCCGAACCATAAACTAAATCTTATCCACCATGCCACTGCCACACACATCTTTGCCTCCTGCTGCTCCCTTCAATTATTCCATTCCTTGCCTTGCTCTGCAGTACAAGGGAAAAAAAACACTATCAGCACATATGCTGAGTAAGATCCTTTCCTACTCACAAAAGCCATATGACATAAATTGCACATAAGATAGTGACATATTCATTTAAGTAACATATAGTCATAGCATGGATGTAACTATTAACATGATCATCAAGAGGCATATAGACTTAGCATTCAAAATTCATGGGTAAAGCAATCCGTGACATGATCATCTAGAACAAGTATCCCCATGGCATTTTTCTCACAATAACATAACATCTCATAATAACATAGGCATGGAATAGTTATATGCAGAATTCTCTTTGAAAACATATACTTTCATAAGTACTTCAACATTAGGGCCCAGTATTGTATCCATGACTCGGCCCAGCCCATTTGGCGGTCCATTCGGCGGCCCATTTGGTGACCCCTTGTGGTAATCGACTGTCGACCGTCGGCACGTCGACCGTGTCATTACCACTAGGCCTGTACTTCGACCTAGAAGCAACTTTGGATACAAGACATGCGTAAAGTAAAATAGCATACATGTTCTTTGACATAACATAAAGAGTGTTCTTGTCCTCACTCTTAGAAAAACATTTCTTAACCAATTCATATTCATAAGCCTTACATAACCATAGCATAGGGGTGCCTATCGTTCATGAACATAAACAGGTACATCATGATAAAATGAGCAAAACTTAACATATACATTATGATACAATGGTCCTACATCAGCCGTTAACATGGACATAAGGTATGAAATCATGCAAATATATCGTCTAACTAGCATCATATCAATACCATATATATACCTAGCATAACATGGAAAATCATTCGGAATCATGTTCGGAAATATTTTTTTTTATTTTCTTGTCCTTTTTAATCTTCCCGAGCCCAGCACAGCCGGCCTGCGTTGGACGACACACCCGTGTCGTGGCCGAGCGGCACGCCTGCTAGCCGAGAGGTACGCCTGCTAGCCGAGCAGCACCTCCAGCGGTCGAGCGACACGCCTGGCGCCCGAGCGGCATGCTTTGTGCCCGGGCAGCACGCTTTGCGCCCGAGCTGTTTGGCCCCGACACGCCTGTGCCGGGGCGGCATAGGCGTGTCCCGCGCTGCTCACCCCGACACGCCTGTGTCGGGTGAAAGAGCAGCGTGTTGGCCTCTGTACGTGTTCTACTTAACAAAATTTATATGAACCTCATCCTAGGGTCTTAAGCAATATCAACCATGGAACCTCGACTAAGGTTAATCATATGCAATACAGGGAAAAGAAGAACATGAAAAACTCTTTATTGCATAGCACAACATTAGGAACATGAAAGCCATTCGAGAGAAACCCATGTACTGCAGGTGAGGGAATTCTTACCTTCGATTGCTTTAACTTATATTTGTAAAACCTAATGAGATGCAACCTTCTGTCCCGCCCTAGCAGCTGCCCTCCAAGGTCTCTTGAATCCCACCTTTCCTTGGATTCGGCGGAGAAGACAACCCTAGGAGAGAATTCTCCTTGGTGTGGTTCGGCGGTGGTGGATCAAGAGAGTAGAGAGGTGTCCTCTAGGGTATTAGGGAGGTTAAATTTATAACCATCAAGGCTTAACCTATTCCCTTATAAATTTCCTTAAATTTCTCTCTTTGACAGAATTAATTCCTTCTTCAATTAAATTCGTGACTTCTCCCTAATCATATAAAATTTTTATTGGATTGTTTTGGTGACTCACCCCTTCTTGTCCGGTTTTCTTTTCTTTTATATTTTCTTTTATTTACTTTAAATCCCACGTAAGCCTATTATCATCATGCATAATTATCTTTATTTTCTTTAACCCACATAAGGGCCCCTTTATTATCATGCCCCATTATCTATAAAACTCCTAAGATTTTTCGGGCGTTACAGCAATAAATATGAAAAATAAATTATTTTCCAACTATTATGGATTTTGACTTCAATATGTCTCCCATTGCATCGCCATCTCATCCGCTCCTCCTACGCCATGTACGAGCCATCTGGAGATCCGAGCCGAGACTAAAACCTATTTTAATTTACATTCATCGATCCTATACTCCACGAGGAAGTGTACATGAAATCTAGATCGAAAGTAAAATAAAATAAAGAGTGGATAAACAATGCCGTATATAATTTACAAAAACTAAATACTAGCCTCATCAACCCCGAGGATTCATGAAAATAAAAATTTACACACATACAATCACATACACACATATGGCCATAATAGTCGGATCTTATGCCTGCAACCAAAGAGTTAAACTACGCATATCTTACTATTATCCGACACATATAATATATGAAAAAGTTCATAAAAATTAACCGAATTCTACACACACAAAACCGGAAACCTTGGCTCTGATACCAATTGAAGGGTTTTTTCCCCGGAAGCTCTCATACCAATTTAATGGTTTTAGCTTATCGAGTCCGTGAGGGGAAACTTCGCTTCCCACTTCACCTTGGTCGTTTGTTCATGGCGATCCCCTCGATGTCCCTGGATTAAAAAAATTTAATCCTAGACAAAAAGGATTACCCAAACAACCAAGTCATCATCGTGCTATTCGTTTAGAGAGGTCACTTGAACAAATTCGTTGTTCAAGCGACCATCCTCTATTCTACGAGTAGCAGCAGAATAGACGATGTCCGGATCGCCGGTTCTTGTGTTTATGCTCGCGATCCAAGTATTATTTAGTCGTATACAGATTTATATCATGCTCATAATTGAAAAACAAATACAAACATGTAACATATAAAAATTAGAGAATCGATATACCTCTCGATCTTCTAATGTATGACCTTCCTCCTTTCGGACGTCGTGTGGGCGACGATCTACCATAAGTCGAAGCTCCTAGATCGCAAATCTTCCTTCCTTGCTCTTCCAAAGCAAGAGGAAGATTAGAAACAAAGCTCTTCTTCTTCCTATAGACAACCAACATGCAACAAGGAGAATGCTTGCCGCCGCCAGCCAACAAGGAGAAGGAGATAATGGTGGAAACCGGCCAAGACACCAAGGGAAAGCCCTAATCTTGTTTCCACCATCTAAGGAGAAGGAGAAGTGGTCTTTGGATGCCAGCCAAGGGCTGGGAAAGGGCTGTGGGCGCCGGCCACCAAAGGAGAGGAAGAAGAAAGAAAACTACTTCCTTATTTGGTGCCAACCAAGCCTCCGAAACCCTAAGCCTCCAAACCCTAATTCTAGCTCTCCTTATGGCCGGACATGGAAGTGGGGAAGAAGGAAAGGATGAGCACAAGCCACGGTAGAGGGAAGATGGAAGGAACCGGCCACACCTTAGGAAGAAGAAGAAAAACTCCTCCTTGAGTTGCCGCCCACCCATAAGCTCCCAAAACCCTAGCAACCCAAACCTAATCCTAAACCAACTAGGATTCCTAGCCTCCAAAGGAAGCAAACCCTAATCCCCTTAAGCCATCATCTTCTTGCTGCCCACTTCATGGTCTCTATTTATAGAGTTGGGCTCAACCTATGATTTAATCTCCTCCATTGGTTCTAGGGATTTAATCTCAACCATCGGATCTAGAGATTTAATCTCAACCGTCGGATCTAGAGATTTAATCTCTAGCTTTGGATCTAGAGTTTTGTTTTCATCCATTGGATCTAAGCTTCATGAGGTGTTAATAGGC
Source organism: Wurfbainia villosa (assembly GCA_025175895.1). Taxonomy (NCBI): domain Eukaryota; kingdom Viridiplantae; phylum Streptophyta; class Magnoliopsida; order Zingiberales; family Zingiberaceae; genus Wurfbainia; species Wurfbainia villosa. The sequence continues at coordinate 50,550,653 of CM045998.1, read as the reverse complement.
TACATTAGGGACTATGAGGAGGAGTTGGATCTTGGCCACCAATGGATCAAGCCCACATAAAGTCCGATCCACTAATGATAATCCAATCCACTAAAGGATTATCATTGATCTACCTCACCAACCCCCATATGATAATATGGGCTCCATATATTATTTGTACATTTTCACCGTGTGTTTAAGATCTCGAATGTCCGTCGATTAATTAATTTACTGACCATTAATTAATCGACATCTAACTTCTTGAGTAGTACCACTCAACCTTTTCATAATGCCGGACCAAGTCCACCTGCAGGGTTTACATGATGAACCTTATGAGCTTCTCAAGGGGACATCATCATCCTAATATATAGGACACGGTTTCCTCCTATAATCAACGGCACACCATATAAATAATATCATCTCCCAACTTACCGAGCCTATCGATTTAATCTATAAATCTCACCCATTGGTAAATCAAAGAGATGAGTACTAAGTATATGCGCCCGTTATTATATCATGATTAAGAGTATGTACAAAATAATATCTGAGGTCCGATTCGATTATGTAGTCAGCAATAAATCGAATCACCTCTATGTTGGTCCTGCTCAATACACACAAAGTGCACTAGTGTGATTCTATGGTCAAGACAAACCAATACCAAATCACACTACAACCATTCCGATGGTTTGTCAAAAGTCATCTCGGTTGTGAGTCTTTACTTATACTTTACAAGGAGCCGATAACATGATCTCCCGTGTGACCCCACACACCATGTTATCTACAATGTAATGTATTAGACAATATTGCATAACCCTATAAATATGCAAACAATGATCATGTGATTTTTATTTCAAAATAAAGATGTTCATACAAAAGATAGCCTTTTAAGTATACATCCCTACACATATACACATATATATATATATATATATATATATATATATTAATTGTTATTAGGTCATGGCCCTACTACGATCTTCTCAAGCCAATGAGAAGATTGGATGGTCAACCTAGGGCTAGCGGCTTCTCCAAGCGCTTCCTTTGACCGCAATGTGTCGTCAGCACCCTTCTCGTAACTCCGTCTAGAAGTGGACCTTCCACCGCTTCATTTTATACATTACAAACATAAAACTTGAGTTACATTCAAGTCATAAACTATTTACAAATATAATTTTAAAAGAAGAGGTACGACGCGCAGGTCGCATACACAATACAACAAGCACAACCACAAAAACGGCACGCTGACCGTATTATGAATTACAACACATCATAATCAAATCAAATTGGGGTCATTGAGCCATGACAAACATATAATTATACATAATTCTAAATTATGTATTTTTACAGAAAATTTCTATAATTTTTCCTATTTTTTTTTCAATTTTATGAGTCACCTCTCCGTAACGGTCCCGCTAAGCGATTTCCGGGCGCGATCGCGGGACAAGGCCCGTTTCGGGGATAGGGGCAGCGCCTCTAATCACAAAATAAACTTTGTGAGTGTCCCTACTATGATTTTATAGTGACTTAAGTCAATGTCCCAAAAACCTAAAGCGAGAACTCGCCGTTTTTGAGAGTTTTTCTCGGTGGTTGAAGCCGACAAGTGTCCCAACACTCGTTGCTTCGACTCTTCTAGAAAAATACCCAAAATTTTCTATAAAAATAGGAAATTTACAGAAACATAAAATTCTGTAATTTTTATATCTAATATAAAAACTACAAAAATGAATCACATACATGCTTCGCACATGACTCTGATACCACTATTGGACTTTCCGAGCCGCAAAAACTGCTTTTTGCGTTGCGGAAACCCCGGAAGTCCGGCCACGGATCCGTGTGAAGATGTATTAAAACTAAAACATATATGTGTTTACTAAAAACCCTACATCCACCTTAGATCTAGAAGGTGAGATCATTAACCTCGATGCGACGCCCTTCGCAAATCCCTCTCGTCCAAAAGCTTCGCCGGAACTCAAGAGCGTCAAGTGCACACTCCTCTATTGGTATCCACACAAGCAATTGGTGGAGAAAACACACCCTTGAGTGTGCTAGCACCCTATGGATGGTTCAGACAAAGAGATGGATGGGAGAGCAAGCTTGAGAGGAAGATGATCCAAGGAAGAAGATGATGTTGGAGAGTAACTCACCAAATCAATTTCACCATCAAATTGAGTAAAGTGGCCGACTACTTCATCGAGGGGGGGGGGTTACATGCATGCATGTAACTCCAATGGCTCTTGGTCTCCCCATGAGGTGGCACCATATGATAAGTCAATGATGATGTGGAACATCATCATTAGACGGGCATGTCAAGTCATCATCATGACATGACATTTGGTCAAGTCAAACTTGACCTTTCATCTTCCCTCTTAAGTCAAGTCAAACTTGACCTCTTATCTCCAATGGTTGATCAAATCCAACCATTTGATTCAAGTCAATTTAATTTAATGAATCTCTATTCATTAATTTAAATTGATTTGATGAATTAAATCTAAATTAGACTCATTCAACACTTGAATCAAATCGAGTCCAACTCAATTAATCTAATTAGGATTACTCTTAATCCAATTTGGTTCATCCCATGAACCTAATCCTCATGGTTCATCATATGAACCTAATCTCCATCTAATTTCCCTTATGTGTGTGACCCTATAGGTTCTTATAACGTTGGCAATGTCCCTAAACCGATTTAGGAACATAAGCAATGAGCGATATCTAGCAACACATCATTGCTACCCAAGTTACAAGAATTTTGAGCTCCAACATCACCTTTGTGACTACTAATTGTGACTCTCACAATATGTGACAATGTCCCTCTATCCTTGACATCTAGATTGATCAATCGAGGCATAGACCATGTCATCCTCGGTACAATCTATATCTTGAACTCCAAGTATGTAACGCCCGTAAAATTTCTAGCAATTTTACAAGAATTTTTGGCTTGATGATAATGGGCTTTATGTGGGCTCTTTCAAAAATAAAAGAAAATAAGCCAAAAAGGATGCAAGCCCTAGGAATTGAACCCCAAACCTCTAGATAGCCAAGCCCTATAGATGCATCCACTAACCAGAAGCCCAACAAGATTGTATTATTAGAGGAATATGGGAAATTATAGTTAGGGGTAAGGGAGACTAAGGGACTCATAAAATGAATAAATAGGGGGGGAATGAAGAGACATGAGTTATCAAGTTGATTTTCCCTCCTCTCATCCTCTTCCTCACCGAGATCCACTTCTCCTCCCCCTTCTCATCCCTTGTCCAAAAGCCATCCAAGCAAGAAGAAAGGCTAGGTTGCTTCCCTTAGGTCATCTTCCAACCAAAAAGCAAAGTGAAGGATGTAAGTATCCCCTCACCTTCATACAAGTAGCTTTCCGATTGAAGTTTTGTATCAAACCCCCCATGAACCATTCGGCAAACCTTTGCTTTTGATGTTTCAATGAAGTTCTATACCCTATTTTATATGCATATGATGATGTTAGGATGTTAAGTGGATTAGGTTAAAAGTTCAACCCCGAAAGCCTCCATGAACCATTCGGCCAACCTTTGATTTTGATGTTTCAATGAAGTTCTATACCCTATATTGTAGGCATATGATGATGTTAGGATGTTAAATGGATTAGGTTATAAGTTCAACCCCAAAAGCCTCCATGAACCATTCAGCCAACCTTTGATTTTGATGTTTCAATGAAGTTCTATACCTTATTTTATATGCATATGATGATGTTAGGATGTTAAATAGATTAGGTTAAAAGTTCAACCCCAAAAGCCTCCATGAACCATTCGGCCAACCTTTGATTTTGATGTTTCAATGAAGTTCTATACCCTATTTTATATGCATATGATGATGTTAGGATGTTAAATGGATTAGGTTAAAAGTTTAACCCTAAAAGCTTCCATGAACCATTCGGCCAACCTTTTCTTTTGATGTTTCAATGAAGTTCTATACCATATTTTGTATGCATATGATGATGTTAGGATGTTAAATGGATTAGGTTAAAAGTTTAACCCTAAAAGCCCCCATGAACCATTCGGCCAAACATTGTTTTTGAGGTTTCAATGAAATTCTATACCATATTTTGTATGTATATGATGATGTTAAGATGCTAGATGAAGATAACATGCTCTAGGTTAGGTTAACATGTGTTTTTATGTTTAGGTGAATTCATGTTGACTTGTGATATTAAATGATGCTAGATGAAGATAACATGCTCTAGGTTAGGTTAACATGTGTTTTATGCTTAGATGAATTCATGTTAACTTGTAATATTAAATGATGCTAGATGAAGATAACATGCCCTAGGTTAGTGTTTACTTCCTCTTGATGTTTATACCTTATGCCATGCCCTATATGTGTGTGATATTAAGATATGTTAGGAAATGAATATGATATGATTATGAAATGAAAAATGATATGTTTATGAAATGAAATATGATATGTTATGAAATGAAGTATGTTGTGATTATGAAATGAAATATGATATGTCATAAAGTGAATTATGATATGTTAAGAAATGAAGTACGATGTGTTTATGAAATGAAATATGATATGTCATGAAGTGAAATATGATATGTTATGAAATGAAGTATGATATGTTTGCGAAATGAAATAAGATATGTTATGATAAAAAAAGCATATAAGTATTTTACCTTCTGCATGGCTTGTACCAGGACCCTAACAAGGTCCAAAGGGATGGGCTCCTAAGATGCCCTAGGCCGACAGACTAAGATCGGGCCTAGGATGGGCTTCTATGTATGATTGCCCCTAGGTCGACGGACTAAGATCGGGCCTAGTACGGGATGGGCTCCAAGATGCCCTAGGTCGAAGGACTAAGATCGGGCCTAGGATGGGCTTCTAAGCTATGACGATGGCCCCTAGGTCGACGGACTAAGATCGGGCCTAGTAACCTAGTAGGTTCGAGACTTGCTACCTCGGGTCTATTTAGGGATGCGCGTTATGATGATGATGATGTGGTACAATGCCGGGCCCAAATATGTTGAGATTTATATTTACGTGCCTATAATATATGTTTTCAAAGAGCATCCTGCATATGTTTACATAATATGATTGTTTTGTTCACATGTTATGATTGTTATGTTTACATGCTATGTTGCTATGTTACATATGTTGTATGTTATGTTTGCTTACGTCATATATGTTACATGTTATGTTGCTTATATGTTATGAATGTTACATGCTATGCTTAATGTCGATGTATGGTTTTTGTTAGTAGGACAGGATCTTACTAAGCCTATGTGCTTATAGTTTATTTTTCCCTTGTACTGCAGATAAGGGTAAGGGATGGATAAACTAAAGGGAGCAGCAGGAGGGGCCAAGTGTGTGTGGTAGTGGCATGGTGGAGGAGATCTGTTATGTCCTTATAAATGTTTCCTTATGATGATGATGTCTATGGACTTGAACTAAGCACTAAGTACTTATGGAATAATGATGCATGCTCTATGTTAAGAAGAAGTATCTATAAATGATGATGCATGTTATGTTTAAAAGAAAAAAAATATGTCTAAATTCTTCCGCTGTAAGTAGTACGATGTATGTATGTACGGTCGCATCACGCGCCGCCCCTCCGGACCCTAGGAAAGGTCGGGCGTGACAAAGTAGACTCACTCTAATCAAATGAGCTAAATATCTCATATTGACTCATTTGGGCATGGCCATGCATTTCGTGGTCTCACTCTATCAAGAATATCGATGTCACTCCCATCATATATGAGGGATAGATCCCATCTACATCACTCACATCCCTCCACATAATTTGTTACATACCGAGTAATCGCCTTTATAGTCTACCCATTTACGGGTGGCGTTTGATGAAGCCAAAGTATGAAACTCCTTATGTAGGGAACCATGGTGACTTCAGGTCTAAGGACTAATAGTCATACTAATAGCCACATGAGAAAGTATATGCCACTCATATAACGATCCATGATACTTTCTCATGGCGGGTCATTCAGTATACATTCTCCAATGCATACTAATATCCATGACTTGTGATATCAAGTCATCGTGTTGACCTACATGCTAGTCTCTACGCATTAACATTGTCCCTGAATGTTAATACTTGACTAGGAATGATTAAGAGTAGTGTTCTCTATATCATCTCATTATCGATTCAACCAATCGATTGATATAGATAAGATCCTACTACTCAAGGACATTATTATATTTAGTTATTTGGCACCAATACAAGTAAATATAATAGTCATGCCTTTATAAATAGGAATATGATACAATAAAGTCCATACAACAATCATCACATGATTGGCTCTAGGGCTTTCACTAACAGGTACAAAGGTGGAGAGATGGGCGCTGATGTGGATGGTCCCTCATGTGGAGGAGACTCCACTATCAGGTCTAAGCGTCAATTGACGCGTATAGCGATGGTGGTATGATTCGGGTCAGGGAGCCTAAGGGTCGTAAGATTTTTCCTTACAAAGCATAAGGAGTCTCCTTCTCTTACAATCATCTTCATGGCCATGCATAATCCTAGGTCGATCCTAGGGGTCCCCTCTATACACTCCAATGCTATATAGTCGTACCACATCCTATAACAAATGTGGGTATGTAGGCCTCCTACATGGATCTCTCCGCGTGCTGCTTTGTCCATTTTCACTAAGTGTCTGATGAAGTGGGACCCTACATCGATGCTACTCCTTTCTTGTAGCATGTCCCATAGGAAAAGCAGCTCACTGGCTCTCACTACACCATCACTCTCCCCACAACCAAATATGGTACTGGCCATGACACAGTGAAGGTAACAAAAGATGGGGTTTTGGAGGCGCAATGATTTGGCCCTAGAAGGGTCATAAACGTGCTCCCTTGTCAACTCAGTCCAAATCAAACGAGAGTTGTGTTGGTGCAATCGGCCCAGGTTGACTCGAGCAGTACCTTGATAGTATTTTGATGATAGACAAAACTCATGACATGGGATTGTCATGGGAAAGTCCAACATGGAGTTGGCATGGAAAATCCAAGCATGGAGCTTGGTGGGAAAGTCCAAAGCATTGCGAAGCCGTGCGCTTGGAGCTTGGCATGGGAAGTCCAAAGCATTGCGAAGCCGTGCGCTTGGTGCTTGGCATGTGAAATCCAAAGCATTGCGAAGCCATGCGCTTGGTGCTTGGTGAGAAATGCATTGTGAAGCCGTGCGCTTGGTGCATTTGGGAAGTCTTGAGAACTTTGCAAGTTCACTAGGCTCGGGTCCTTGAGTCGGTGAAGGATGGCATTGCGAAGCCGTGCGCTTGGTGGATCCGAGGGACCGTCGGACGGGGAGCGAATGGAGTGAGCCCAAAAGGAAGCATACTTCTAGGGCATGAGACGCGAAGGATGGTGTTGCGAAGTCGTGCGCTTGGTGCATCCGAGGGACATAGACCGAGGGAAGAGAGCTTCGGTGGGGAACTCCATGAGGGATAAGGTGGACTTGGCCAAGTGGCTAAGACTGAGTGTCAGACGCTCAAACAACTTTGTGTTTAAGGTTTTAGCCGACATCAGTCGACTGGAATAGGTGCCATTCGACTGCTCTAGGTCGTATGGGTTCGACCAGTGTTCGACTGAACCAAGTCTGGCTAATCAATCGACCGCCAAGGGAGGGCAATGATCGTTGGGAGAATCACCGACCGCTAAGGGATGGCAATGATCGATGACAATGACACCGCACCGCAGTAATCGGAATCGAGCTCGCCAAAGACTGATCGATGGATGATCACCGATCGATGGGTGCCATCAGTCGACTGATGTGTGATCCGTTGGAAATTAACCAACGTGGATCTGGCCGTTGTGAGACAACGACTACGGGACCAGTCGACTGATGGTCACGATCAGTCGACTGATGTGCGCGAAAATAGCTTGATGCAGGTTATAAATGGAGCTCGAGTTTGAGGATTTCGTCAAGCCTTTTGTGAAGCTATTGGAGGGGAATTGCTACTGCATTCCAGACCTTCAAGAGCCATCTAAAGTAAGCAACAAGAAAGCGATCAAAGCAATTGTGTAAAAGTTCTCCTTTGTATTATCTTTGTATTTCTTCTTGTATTTCATATTACTTGTTGTAATAGCTTGTGAGAGGTTTCTCCACCTCCGACGTGTAGTCGATAAGGAGTGTTGTTAGTGTCGTGCGCATAACACGAGCTCGTCGAGCTCACCCCGTGGAGTAGGAACCATTAGGTTCAGAACCATGTATATGCTTGTGTATTGATTGTGCTTGTATTGTTGTTATTTCTTTTGTTATTCCGCTGCGTATATTAACGACAATTGTAGACAAGCACACGAGAACGAACGAATTACGACATCCAACTAACGAGGGCTATTCACCCCCCTCTAGCCGGCCGTTTCGATCACCCAACAAGTGGTATTAGAGCCGAGGTCGCTCTTCGAGGACTAACCGCCGTGAGAGCACTACAAGATGGCCGGCTACAACCTTCAACCACCAAAATTCGAAGGAGACTTTCTATGGTGAGAAGAAAAATGGTGGTATATCTAGAAACCGATTTTGATTTTATGCTAATCCTAGAAAATGGTTTCGAATTGCCTAGGGATGAAAGAAATAGGCAAATTGAGAAGTCAAGGTGGACCCAAGACCAAATCAAAGACTTTGAGACAAATCACAAGGTAATCGAATTGCTTAGTGATTTGATTCCTAACAACATTTGGTTTAGGTTAGGAAATTTTAGGGATGCAAAAGAATTATGGGATAAAGTAATGAAATTCCAAGAAAATTCCCAATCGGCACAAGTAGAGGAAGATGCCATGGAAGAAAGACCATCCACTTTCGAAGATGTGGATGACTTGGTGGAGACCTCCACCTCTAGCATTGAGGGGGAGGAGAGGCAATCTTCCATCCCGGAGCAAGAACAAGAAGCATCCACATCCGGGAGAAGTGAAGATCAAGAAGAGGCCTCTACCACCTCCCTAGGTAACTCAAGTGTTATTATTTTAAATAAAAATCACATAATATGCTTTGAGTGTAGGGAGAAAGGGCATTACAAGAGCAAATGCCCTAAATTGGCTAAGAAGAAGGCATCGACACCAAAAGTCAACCCAAAGTCAAACGATGCCGGTGTTCCCTCAATTAAGAGCAAAGAGCACATTGTGTACTTCAAGTGAAATCAAAAGGGACACTATCGAAGCCAATGCCCTAGGGGGAGGAAGAAAGGGCAAGAAGGTGCAACTCATGTAGGGGGAGCTCCTAAAGCTAACCCTAAGGTAAATTTATTTAATGCACCTTTAATTCCTAGAGTTAAAAAGCATGCTAAGAATTTTTTTATCTCTCTTGCTATTATCAATGAAAAGCATGCTAAGAGAAATAATAAGGTGTATTGTCTAGGTGCCAAGCATGTTCATAAAACTAAGGACAAACCTAGGACCCAAAACACTAGACCAATATTACCTAGGGAGTCCATTAGGAGAATCGAAAACCACCTAAGTGTCAACCCCAAGAAATCTAGACATATGCCTAAAAGGAAAAATAATTCCCCTAAACCTAATGAAAATTTAAAATTGAGAAAATTAGAGGTGGAGAACCAAGCCTTGAGGTCAAGGCTAGAAAAATTAGAGAAGACCCTAGCAATAATATCAAATTCGGTTAAGGGGTCTAATGTACAAAAGTCAAGACCTAGAAAACAAGAAATGTTTAAGGGCAAGAAGGGTTTGGGTCACAAACCTATGTCCTACCATAATGTTCCATTTAATTATGGAACCACATCTAGGTCTAGGAAAACCAAGGCTAATAGGGAAGCCATCCCTAAGTCTAGCCATGGTATGTGTTTAGTGGCTAACACCTCAAAGAAATCAAATGTAGCCACTAATAAGGTCAATGGAGGAGTCACCTCTAGAGTTGACCCAAGTAAGACCCATTTGACTAAGGCTTCAAAGCCAAAAAGGGTCATTAGGAAGGTATCTAGGGAAGTTATCCCTAGGGAATACCTTGTTAACCCAAGGAGCACCAATAGGTATTGGGTTCCTAAAAGCGTGATTGATTCACGCTAGATGGGTTAGGGTGTGTCAACCCTAAGTGGATGGGTGGTTATCCTAGCCATTGAGAGTTGACACATTAGGATGTGCCAATATGGTTTGAGAAGTTTTAAAATGTTTTAAATTGGCACAATTAGGTCTTAGAGGTATTGGTGTGTCATTTTGGGTTTTTGGCACACTAAGGAAATAATGGCATTAAGGCAAAATGTATTTAATCCCTAAAAATGGCAAATTGATTTTCACACTTAGGTATTCTATACCTTAGTATATTTTACTTACCATGATTTGTTTGCCTTACCATGTCATGACATCATTTTCATTCTTATCTATAAAAATGTCATGATCATGTTTAGATTTATATTTAGATGTCATGTATGCCTAGATCTCATTCACATGCCATGACATCATGATTTTGGCATATGCTTTTATTTATATCATATTTATGCCATAATCATCATCATGCATAAATTAAAATGAAATTAAGGACTATGACATGATTTGATGGGAATCAAATAATATTGCCTAGAAATATGCATGAGACCATTTAAAGAACAAAAACCCACATCTCACTAGATTAATTGTCTTGAATGTGTTTTTACACATCTAGATATAAGTGAGATGTTTAAGGAAAAGAAATTAAAGGTTTTGAAAATATTTTGAAAAACCTTGGTGAAGCCTATCTTTTGATAGCTATCACCATTGAATGGGATGATACAAAGATGGCTCTTTATTGAAGCTTTTCTTAAATTTTGATCTTTGTATCAATCTCTTAATTTAATGGGTAAAATAAATTTCCAATATTTTTCACCCATAGTGTTTAGGATAAGTATTATACGTATGTATTTTCAATATTTTTAAAATTACGTATATTTACTTATGGATTTCGAAAATCCATTTCAAACGAAAAGCAGAAAAGATCACGATCGCTCAGAATGGCAATGATCGATGGTAAGTCCAATGATCGGGTATCTAACGGAGTCGACTGACACAGGCTGATTTCGAGTAAACTTGATAGTTAGGCCCATGTTTTAGTCCCCTAACCACTCCTAACCCTAGGATATGCTTGAGAGAGCATTAGAAAGGGTGGAAATCCATTGGACATGGATTAGGAGTTGGGTTGAGGGTGAGTATCAAATTTAAGGTGGATGAGAGTTCATTGTTGAACTTTGCCTTAATTTTGTTTGGTTTAATGTTCCTATTGGCTTAGGGACTCTCCAAGGACATTGTTGGTGCAATGGTCAAGGGGGAGCAAGCCTCTAGGGGGAGGTACCCTTCTTGGGAAGATGGATGTGCATTTCCTCATGGGAGGAAAATTGGGTTACCTCTCTTTAAGTGATATGGGATCACTAGAAAGATTGTAGGCATGTGTTCCTCTAAGGGAGAGATTGTAAGATCTCATTGGGATATGAGACATTCATACCCTTGGGGAGGACATTTTTGATGTAATATCAAAAAGGGAGAGAAGTTACCAATTAGGGTTCGTTGGAATTCTCAATGGGATATGAGAATTGCCAATATGGGAGAATTGGTAGACTTGAGATGGTAGTTTTGTCAATCATCAAAAAGGGGGAGATTGTTGGTGCAATCGGCCCAGGTTGACTCGAGTTTGACTCGAGCAGTACCTTGATAGTATTTTGATGATAGACAAAACTCATGACATGGGATTGTCATGGGAAAGTCCAACATGGGGTTGGCATGGAAAATCCAAGAATGGAGCTTGGTGGGAAAGTCCAAAGCATTGCGAAGTCGTGCGCTTGGTGCTTGGCATGGGAAGTCCAAAGCATTGTGAAGCCGTGCGCTTGGTGCTTGGCATGGGAAATCTAAAGCATTGCGAAGCCGTGTGCTTGGTGCTTAGTGAGAAATGCATTGTGAAGCCGTGCGCTTGGTGCATTTGAGAAGTCTTGTGAACTTGGCAAGTTCACTAGGCTCGGGTCCTTGAGTCGGTGAAGGATGGCATTGCGAAGCCGTGCGCTTGGTGCATCCGAAGGACCGCCGGACGGGGAGCGAATGGAGTGAGCCCAAAGGGAAACATACTTTTAGGCCATGAGATGCGAAGGATGGCGTTACGAAGCCGTGCTTTTGGCTCATCCGAGGGACGTAGGCCAAGGGAAGAGAGCTTCGGTGGGGAACTCCATGAGGGATAAGGTGGACTTGGCCAAGTGGATAAGACTGAGTGTCGGACGCTCAAACAACTTTGTGTTTGAGGTTTTAGCCGAAATCAGTCGACTGGCATAGGTGCCAGTCGACTGCTCTAGGTCGTATGGGTTCGACTAGTGTTCGACTGAACCAAGTCTGGCTGATCAGTCGACTACCGAGGGAGGGCGGTCATCGCTGGGAGAATCGATCGGCCGAGGATGGCGATCGGTGATGACATGTGTGCACACCGCACGCGAGAATGGAGTCGAGCTCGCCATCACTCAACTGATGGATGATCAGTCGACTGATGGGTGCCATCAGTCGACTGATGTGTGATCCATTGGAACTTAACCAATGTGGATCTGGCCATTGTGAGACAACGACTACGGGACCAGTCGACTGATGGTCATGATCAGTCGACTGATGTGCAAGAAAATAGCTGGATGCAGGTTATAAATGGAGCTCGAGTTGGAGGATTTCGTCAAGCCTTTTGTGAAGCTATTGGAGGGGAATTGCTGCTGCATTCCAGACCTTCAAGAGCCATCTAAAGCAAGCAATAAGAAAGCGATCAAAGCAATTGTGTAAAAGATCTCTTTTGTATTGTCTTTGTATTTCTTCTTGTATTTCATATTACTTGTTGTAATAGCTTGTGAGATGTTTCTGCACCTCCGACGTGTAGTCGATAAGGAGTGTTGTTAGTGGCGTGTGCATAACACGAGCTCGTCGAGCTCACCCCGTGGAGTAGGAACCATTCGGTTCCGAACCACGTATATGCTTGTGTATTGATTGTGCTTGTATTGTTATTATTTCTATTGTTATTCCGCTGCGTATATTAACGACAATTGTAGACAAGCACATGAGAATGAATGAATTACGACATCCAACGAACGAGGGCTATTCACCCCCCTCTAGCCAGCCGTTTTGATCCCCCAACAAGTTGTACCCATTAGGGATTATTCTCTCTCCCCCACTTGGCAGGCCAAAGCATGAGTTCCATTGGTGAAGGGTCCACTCATGCTCATTATTAAAAAGTCTAAAAGTTATCCTACCCTCCTCGCTCTCTCTACCAGTTAAAACTTTCACCTCTAAAGAACTCAAAAATTCCAAAACTATCCTAGGGTAAGTTAGGTGTCTTATTCCCATAATCTCATCCCACCCAATTTTTGCAAATAGGGTTTGCATGTCACCCAACAAACACAAAGATCCTAGCAAATCTTCTCTAAGTACCTAGTAGTAGTAAGTTTACGAGTAGAGAGCATATTAAACCTATCTCTATGTTCATTATTGCGAAAAAGTAGAGGGGGTAGGGCATTACCCTCGTCCGGAGCTTGAGGAACGTTGGCACTTCTTGTTCGTCGGTCCAAGGCACCAGATCGGGATGCTACGGTCTTGGTCCTCTTCATCCTTGCTCCTTTTGGCTTCTAAAAAGGTTGAAAATGCTTCTAGAGGAAAGGGAAAATGAAATCACATGGCTAGGGCAAGAACTTTTTAAGCACACGGCGCAAATGAGGTGAAAACACATGGCTCGCCCCTTTTAACCTCGCGTGCCACAGCCGTGTGAAAACACACGGCCAGGTCGTGTGTGCCTCTAGTCAAGTGGGCACGACAGTGGGAAAACACATGGCCTGGCCATGTGCCCCCATTTTTCGCCCCTTTCATACACCATGGCCCGAATTTGTTCATACACTTCGCCGTGTAGACTAATATGGTTTCATTTTTTTTTTTGCCTAGCAAAGTTCTTTTCTACTCCTAACTCTAAATGTGATGGATATCAAAACAAAAATCTAACACATGTATGCAATGCAATAGAAAAGAAAATTCTACAACTAAACTTGGGTTGCCTCCTAAGAAGCGGTTTGTTTAAGGTCGTTTAGCTCGACCGCACTCTTCTATCAACTCGGCTCCGGTGGTTCAGTGAACCTCCATTCATCCATCTCGAGATCCACAACTGAAGGTTCCGGCTTCAATTTGCTAATCGTGAATCCGTCAAAGTAAGGAGCTCTTTGCTCTGAAAGGCTGAAAAGAATGATCTCCCTGTCTACCTCAAGGGAGATCCGGTGTGCCTTCACATCCATGCACGCTCCTGCGGTTGCTAGAAAAGGCCTTCCCAGAATGATAGGATTCTGGGGGTTCGGTCTTGTATCCAGTATGATGAAGTCCATGGGTATCACAAAATGTTCAATCATCATAGGAACGTGTGGTAGCAAGCCAATGGCCTCCTTCACTGAGTCATCCCCCATACGAATACCAAGATTCACTGGTTGGAGCCCGCTCAGTCCCATCTTCAGAAAATATGCATAGGGAATCACACTGACTGATGACCCCATGTCACATAGCACTTCGTCAAAACTCTCCCCATAAATCGAGCAGGGAATAACAAATTCACCAGGGTCCTCAAGATATTCTGGGATTTTCTCTTCAAACTTAGCTTGGTCAGGTAGGGTGGAAATCATGGCTGACCACCCCTTAGTGAATTGGCTACTTTGCTCTACTCCTTCCTCCTTTCCTTGGCTCACCGGAGAGTTCTTCACAAGTTGTGACACAGATTGGGCTATTTGGGCCACTTGTGTCTCCAACATTTTGGTGTGACTTGCAAGAGCGTCAACGGTGGCCTTCAAGTCTCTCAGTGCTTCTTCAGACTTTTGATGTTGGCGACGAAATTCCTCATTGGCCTTAGTTTGGGTAGCGATGAAGTCCTCCATCATCTCTTCCAGTCTGGAATTCTGTGGTCGCTGCCCATTGCCCTATTATTGCCCGTATCCTCCAGATGGTTGGGGGTTTCCCGAGTTATTTTTGTAGGAGAAATTTGGGTGACTCCTCCATTCGGGATTGTAGGTATTAGAGTACGGGTTATGGGGCCTTTGATCATAGTCTCTAATCGCGTCACAATGCTCAATCTGCTCATCTACAGTCCCCTACCCTACATAGTGGTCCTCACGATACGCTGCCGCTCCTTCTCCAAAGTCGATGGCCGCGCATGCAGATGAAGGATTCAAAGATTTAAACCGTCTGCTTAGCGCATCCATCCTTGCCAAAAGGTGGTCCATGGAGTTGACAGTGTATCGTTCCACCGCAGGTGTGGGTTGACCACATTCGGAGGCCCATTGATGGTAGTTTTGGGCCACCTCTTCGATAAGCTCTTCTGCCCTCCTCTATGGTCTTGTTCATTAGAGCTTCTCCTGTGGAAGAAACTAGGGGCATCTTCGTGGCATAAGCGATCCCATTATAGAAAATGTGGATCCCCAGCCACCTCTCTATTCCATGGTGTGGGCATTGTTAAAGAAGCCCCTTGTAGTGATCCCATGCTTCGAATAAGGACTACCCCTCCTTCTAGGAAAAACTAGTGATAAGGTGGTAAATGTGAGCAGTCTTACTTGGTGGGAAGTATTTATTCAGAAACTGCTACTCACACTGCTCCCATGTGGTGATGCTGCCAGAAGGTAAGGAGTGAAGCCATGCCTTAGCCTTATCCCGCAATGAAAATGGGAACAGGCTCAGGCGGATCGTGTCAGAAGGGACTCTTTTAAGTTTCATAGTTGAGCAGATTTCGAGAAAAGCCTCAAGATGTCGGTTCGGGTCTTCAATTGCAGCTCCCTTGAATTGGCTCTGTTGGACTATATGTATGAGTGTCGGCTTTAGCTCAAAGTTATTTGCTGATATGGATGGTTCAACTATGCTCGGCTTGAATCCTCTAGTGCTAAGAGCTGCGTAGTCCCGCAGAGGTCAGCTGCCAACGTTCATCTTGGATGCAGCATGATCTTCCATCTTTCACTGCGCCGCTCTTCGACAGTGAAAGGTTCGCTCAATCTCTAAATCGATCATAATTAGACCTTCTGATCCTAGTCTTCTAAGCATATGATGAACCAACACACAAAAGTAAGAGTGCTAACCTAATGCTATAAGCAGAAAATAAATAAATCTAGTAAATAAAAACCTAAGATGCAATAAGTAATCAGGAAACTACTACTGAAAATAAAAACTAAATCTAAATATAGAAAATAAATCTAAAGCAAATAAAGTAAACTAATAAGAAAATAAAGTAGGAAAATAATCTAATCCTAAGTCCGATCGAATCTACCACCGTTCGATTTGATATCGAATCGACAGTCCCCGGCAATGGCGCTAAAAACATGATTCGCACAGTCATGACCTTAAATCTCACGATGGAGACTGTCGAAGACTCAAAGTGTGCGCTCGCGCTCAACGCCCACAAGTGCATGGATGTCGTCAAGTAATAAAGATTATCGATCCCACAGGGACTGGGATTCGAGTACCAAGATGCTAAGTGGTTGCGATTATTCGGACGGAATCTCAGAGAGAGTCGATTGGGGAGGACTATCGGAGGACCCTACTTAGTGCGGTGTCACACGGAGGAGGAAAAGAGTGTGTCGGGGTCTTGAAAAGGCGATTCTAGGACTTCAGTTTCGCTTGTGTACCATATAACAATGTTGTCAATTGGCGTCTTCTAAACATCTACTTACAGTTTTGGGGAAGGGACATCTTACACTCTTCTGCAGAGCTGGCGCATTCACCGGGAGCTATCCTCGCCTAAAAGGATGGGATATAAGGTACAAGGATGCCAAATCAATCCTTGCGGTGTACCGTTTCCGATTCCACAGCTCCCTTCTCCCCGTAGTTACGGGAGGTCAGGTTTACCCCTAGGTTCCTTGATCAAACCTCCAAAATATAGATTGCGAGGGCTGTCACCACCTCGTATCGCCTAAGCACAACAGAAAGAAAGCCAAATTCACGAAAGTAAAATAGAGAACAACTACCAACTGTCAATATCAAACTTTTGGCCAGGATTTAATATGAACCAACATTGTATATGAACTCGAGCTACTCCCAAATCCTAGAATCAAAAGTACTACTCCACAAATACGAAGGAAGAATAACAAAACATGTTGGAGTTCGAATACAATAGAGTTAAAACAAAAGAAATATAGATATACAATGCATTGTGATCTTCTCTCCGGCATTGTATTGCAAGTTGTGGACCTCCGGCGGCGTTCCTCCTCCCCACTGTGTAATGCCCAAAATATTTCTAGAAATTTTATGAGAATTTTTGCATGATCATATGGACTTTTATGTGGGCTCTTTCAAAAATAAAAGAAATAGAGCCAAAAAGGATGCATGGCCTAGGATTTGAACACTAAACCTCTAGTAGATAGCTAAAACCTAAGATGCATCCAATAACCAGAAGCCCAGTAGGGTTGTGCTATTAGAAGGGTATAGGAAATGATAGATAAGGGTAAGGGAGGCTAAGGGACACATTCAAGTGAATAAATAGGGGAATGAGGAGATATGAGAAACCAAAGTTGGCATCCACTCCTTCTCTTCTTCTTCCTTACCGAAACCCTACCCCTTCCCCTATTCCATTTTCCGAAAACCTCCCCAAGCAAGAAGAAGGCTATAGTTTGGCATCACTTAGGGTATTTTCCAACTATTAACAAGCGAAGGATGTAAGTATCCTCTCACCTGCATACAAGTTGTTTCGATTGATGTTATTAAAAAAAAACATTACATGAAACTTTCGGCCAAGACCATTCCTTATGTTTTCCATGATGAACCATGCTATACTTTGTATGAATATGATGATAATAGGTTTATAAATAGGTTTGGTTAAGTGTTTGAACTTAAAAGCTTCATGAACTTTCGGCCAAAACCATTCCTTATGTTTTCCATGATGATCCATGCTATACTTTGTATGAATATAATGATAATAGGTTTCTAAATAGGTTTGGTTAAGTGTTTGATTTTGAAAGATTCATGAACTTTCGGCCAAAACCATTCCTTATGCTTTCCATGATGATCCATTCTATACCTTGTATGAATATGATGATAATAGGTTTCTAAATAGGTTTGGTTGAGTGTTTGATCTTAAAATCTTCATGAACTTTCGGCCAAAACCATTCCTTATTCTTTCCAAGATGATCGATGCTATACCTTGTATGAATATGATGATAATAGGTTTCAAAATAGGTTTGGTTGAGTGTTTGATCTTAAATGCTTCATGAACATTCGGGCAAGACCATTCCTTATGTTTTTCCATGATGATCCATGTTATACTTTGTATGAATATGATGATAATAGGTTTCTAGATAGGTTTGGTTAAGTGTTGGATCTTAAAAGCTTCATGAACTTTCGGCCAAGACCATTTCTTATGCTTTCCATGATGATCCATGCTATACTTGATGGGTTTTGCCCGGAATCTCTGATACCAATTGTTGGGGTTGATCCGTGAGGGGAAACTTCGCTTCCCCTTCACCTCGGTTGCTTGACCATGGTGATCCCTTTGATGTCCCCGGATTAAAAATTTAATCTTAGACAAAAGGGATTCCCAAAGCAACCAAGTCATCGTCGTGCTATTCATTTAGAGAGGTCACTTGAACAAACTAGTTGTTCAAGCGACCATCCTCTATCCTACGAGTAGCCGTGGAATAGACGATGTCC
Organism: Wurfbainia villosa; assembly: GCA_025175895.1. Lineage (NCBI taxonomy): Eukaryota > Viridiplantae > Streptophyta > Magnoliopsida > Zingiberales > Zingiberaceae > Wurfbainia > Wurfbainia villosa. Next base: position 50,532,110 of record CM045998.1, on the reverse strand, counting down.
GGATCGCCGGTTTTTGTGTTTGTACTCGGGATCCAAGTATTATTTAGCCTATTTACAGAAATATAACATGCTTATATTTTGAAAAACAAACACAAGCAATGAATAAAAGAGATAGAAGAATAGTTATACCTCTTGGTCTTCTAATGTATGACCCTCCTCCTTTTGGACGTCGTGTGGGCGACGATCCACCAAAAGTCGAAGCTCTGCTTCGTTTCAGTTACGTATTGCTGCCTTCAAGCAAGGGTATGGCGCTCTCCGACAAAGGAAGCTATAGAAGGAAAACAGTTGGTGAAGAAGAAAGATGGTGGTGGGAAGCAACCAAGATACCCAGGGAAACCCTATATCTTGTTTCCACCACCTAAGGAGAAGAAGAAGGAGGCTTTGGGCGTCGGCCAAGGCTGGAAAAAAGCTGGGAGAAGCTGCTGGACGTTGGCACAAAGAGGAAGAAGAAGAGAGAAAGAACCTTCCTTATTTGGTGCCACCCTAGCCTCAAAACCCTAACCCTAATTCCAATCCTATCTCAACTAGGATTGCCCTATTCTTGCCGCCCAAGCCTTGCTCCCTCTCTATGATCATCTTCACGCCAACCCCATGCCACCTTTTATAGAGTTTGGGGATAAGCCATGAATTAATCTCCTCCATTGGTTCTAGGGATTTAATCTCAGTCGGATCTAGAGATTTAATCTCAAATCGGATCTTAGAGATTTAATCTCTACCAATGGATCTTAGTGTTTTGTTTCTATCCATTGGATCTAAGCATCTTGAGGTGTTAATGGGCTACATTAGGGACCATGAGGAGGAGTTGGGTCTTGGTCACCCATAGATCAAGCCCACATAAAGTCCGATCCACTAATGATGGTCCAATCCACTAAAGGTCCATCATTGATCTACCTCACCAACCCCCATATGATAATATGGGCTCCATATATTATTTGTACATTTTCTCCCCGTGTTTAAGATCTCGAATGTCACCGTCAATTAATTAATTTACTGACCATTAATTAATCGACATCTAACTCCATGAGTAGTACCACTCAACCTTTTCATCATCATGGGACCAAGTCCACTGCAGGGTTTACATGATGAACCTTATGAGCTCCTCAAGGGGACATCATCATCCTAATATATAGGACACGGTTTCCTCCTATAATCAACGACACACCATATAAATAATATCATCTCCCAACTTACCGAGTCTATCGATTTAATCTATAAATCTCGCCCATTGGTAAATCAAAGAGATGAGTATCAAGTATATGTGCCCGTTATTATATCGGGATTAAGAGCATGTACTAAATAATATCTGAGGTCCGATTCGATTATGTAGTCAGCAATAAATCGAATCACCTCTGTGTCGGTCCTGCTCAATACACACAAAGTGCACTAGTGTGATTCTATGGTCAAGACAAACCAATACCAAATCACACTACAACCATTCCGATGGTTTGTCCAAAGCCATCTCGGTTGTGAGCCTTTACTTATACTTTACAAGGAGCCGATAACATGATCTCCCGTGTGACACCACACACCATGTTATCTACAATGTAAGGTATTAGACAATATTGCATAACCATAAAAATATGCAAACAATGATCATGTGATTCTTATTTCAAAATAAAGATGTTCATACAAAAAATAGACTTTTAAGTATACATCCCTACAATACTTTGTATGAATATGATGGTAATAGGTTTCTAAATAGGTTTGGTTATGTGCTTGATCTCCAACCTTCATGAAACTCTCGGCCAAGTCCCTTTTTTTACCTCTAATGGTTTTCTATGCTATGCTCTAGATGTGTTCATGCTATGCTTTGATGTTAGATGAAGATAACATGTTGTAGCTAAACTAAATTTTAGTGGTTGATCTTTAAAGCTCCTGGAAACATTTGGCCAAGACCCATTTAGGTCTATCATGCCATGATGTATAAGTTGTCATGCTATGTTTGAATGTAGATGAAGGTAACACGTTGATAGCTAAGCTAGATTTAAGAAATTAATCTTAGGATTTCTTGAAGCTCTCTACCAAGGCTCAATTAAACTCCTAAGGGCCTTCAATGCCATGATTTATATGTGATAGAATTAATATGTGGTTAGATAGATCACGTACAAGTTGTTTAGGGTTTAAAATTTTGGTAGAACTACATGAAGTTTAGATCACACCATGTTATGCTTGTTCATGATGTTTATGCCATGCCCTATATGTGTGTGATGTTAGTAAGATGTTAAGTAGACCGTACACAAGTTGTTTAGCATGTAAACTCCTATGAACCCTCCCTTAGGGTTTCAGCCAGCCCATGTACATGCCCTCTACTAAGTCCTCCATGTCATGCTACATGTAGAAAAAGATGCAAATATGATGTTAGTTAGATTTTATGATAGCATATTTGGTTGATGTCACTACCTTATGTCCATGTTAATTGTATGAATGTATGATTAGGTTATGCTCGTAGACCATGTTAATTGTATGAATGTATGATTAGGTTATGCTCCTTGCCATGTTAATTGTATGAATGTATGACTATGTTATTCTCATTGCCATGTTAATTGTATGAGTATATGATATGTCATAAAGGAGGAACATGATATGATATGTTATGAAGAAGGAAACATGATATGTTATAAAGAAGGAACATGCTATGTTATGAAAAGAAATATGATATGTTATGAAGAAGGAACACGATATGCTAAGAAGAAGAAACATGATATGCCATGATAATGAACATGATATGTTTATGAAAAGAAATATGATATGTTATTATAAGGAACATGATATGCTATTTTACTTTCTGCATGGCTTGTACCAAGACCCTAATAAAGTCCAAGAGATGGGCTCCTACGTGCCCCTGGGTCGACGGTTGTAGTATGGACTCGGTACAGGATGGGCTCCCAGATGCCCTAGGTCGATGGTCATAAGTACGGGCTTAGGATGGGATTCTATGTTATGTTGCCCCTAGGCAGACAGACATAGTACGGGCCTAGTACTCTAGTGGGTTCGGGATTAGCTACCTCGCGTCTATTTGGGATGTGCGCTATGATGATGATGTATGTGGTACAATACCGGGCCAAATATGTTGAGATTATGTTTAAGTACCTATAATATTTATGTTTTCAAAAAGCATCCTGCATATGCCTTTATTTCATGTCTAGATCATTAAGATGTTATATGCATGTTATGCTTGCTTATGTTCTTGAATGTTTATATGAATGCTATGCTTATGTTCTGGTATGCTTATATGCATGTTATGCTTGCTTATGTTCTTGAAAGTTTATATGAATGCTATGCTTATGTTCTGGTATCTTTATATGCATGTTATGCTTGCTTTTGTTCTTGAATGTTTATATGAATGCTATGCTTATGTTCTGGTATGTTTATATGCCTGCTATGCTTGCTTATATGTTCGTGTATGTTTATATGAATGTTATGCTTATATGAGCTATATGATCATGTCACTACTCTATGCTTAATACTTGACGTATGATTTTTGTGAGTAGGACAGGATCTTAATAAGCCTATGTGCTTTTAGTTTTTATGTTCCCTTGTACTGGAGATATGGGTAAAGAATGGCTAAAGTAAAGGGAGCAGCAGGAGGGGCAAAGTGTGTGTGGTAGTGGCAAGGTGGAGGAGATATGTTTATGCTTTCCGTACTTATACACATTTTCTTTAAGTTGAATGTCATGTACTGGAACTAAGTATTTATGAAATGATGATGCATGTTTATGTTTAAAAGAAAGAAAGAAAAAAAAAGGGTTTAAAGTCTTCCGCTGTAATGCCTGTATGTATGATCGCATCGCGCCGCCCCTCCAACCCCTGGAAAGGGCGGGCGTGACAGGTTGGTATCAGAGTAGATCTGCCTTTCCACTAGACACACATCAAGCTCCAAATCCTGCTGCCCCAAGTAAGAAATTATATGCCTACTCTATTTTTGTTCATGTATGATAAGAAATGCTTTTAGCTTAAATATGCCTGAATATATGTAGGATAATCTTATACTAGCCTTTAGTTTAAATAATGCATAAATAAATGAATGATAATCTTATACTAGCCTTATTATAATATATGAAGATAAACATGGCTGGGAGACGCAGTAGTAGGGTCGATGAGATAGCACCCTCGGCTGACCTTACGCATGTGGTTACTGAACTCCAACGTCAAGTCATAAAGCAACAACAAGTGATAAATGACTTAATGAATCAACGAGGAAACTCTACCGCCCCACCAACGGGCCCTGGCCCGATGGTTCAACAGGAAGCTTACCTGATCCAGTGGTAGAGACTGAAGCCGGAAAATTTCTCTGGTACTGGTGAACCATGGGATGCCCAAGCCTGGTTCAAGACTGTGGAAAGCATCGTAGAGCTACTGGACTGGCCCAAATGTGAGAAGATTAAGTGCGCATCATTTTGCCTTTCGGGAGATGCTCGAATGTTGTGGGAAAGGGTTAAAGCAAAGAGGCAAGTTAATCAGATGAGATGGATGGTCTTCGAGTATGAATTTTTCGAAGAATTCTTCCATATGCGGGTGACAAACAAGCATTACGATGAGTTCACTGGGTTCCGGCAAGGTGACCTATCAGTCAGTGAAGCCGTGAAGAGATTCAACCGACTCACACGCCTATGCCCAGAGTTGGTTAGTACAGAAGGAGAAAGGGCCAGACTTATGCTGAAGATGCTCCGACATGAGATAGCTCTGAACGTGGCCGGCGGAGTTCATAGACTGCAGACCACAGAGGAGTTGTTCAGTAGTGCCTTGATCACCGAACATTACCTGAACATCATTAACCAGCAAAAGAGGGCACTGAATGAAGGCAGGAGTCAAGCCCAGTCAGGAGGTCAGTTAACCCAGAGTACTTGGAAAGGGAACCACACTGGCAAGAGAAAGAAATGGGATGACTCTAAAGGTGGTCCAGCGAACAAGCAGCCCAAGATCCCTCTGTGTGCTACATGCAGGAAGATACATCCTGGAGTATGCTATCGAGGCACAAATAGATGCTACAACTGTGGACGGGAAGGGCATAGAGTCAAGGACTACCCTATTCAGGTTCAGGCACCTCCTCAGCAGTATGCCCAGTACAGGAGTGCTCCTCCACAGCTACACCAGATGCAGGCTGCAATCAAGGGTACCCCGATAAGTCAAGGGAGATTGGAAGCCCCGCCAATTATAACGGATGCCAGGGTATTCTCTCTCACCCAAGAAGCTGTGGCGAACACTTCTACGGTTGTCACAGGTCAGATATTTATTTTCTGTCAGCATGCTACTGCATTATTTGATACTAGGGAAACACATTCGTTTGTTTCTACACTTTCATGAAAAAGATGGACATACCACCACAAGCTTTGGATCGCAAGTTCTTAACCACCCTGCCCTCGGGAGAAGTAATGCCCTCTACTCATATGCTGCGAGCCGCACCCATCAGAATCGTAGACAGAGGCCTCTACTGTGATCTGATAGTGCTCGACATGCAGGATTATGATATTATATTGGGCATGAATTTCTTAAGCAAGTACGGTGCTTCGATTGAGTGACGTAAAAGAAAAGTGGTCTTCTAGCCGGAGGCAGAACCTATGTTTGAATTTATTGGAGAGCCAAGGAAAAGAATCGATAAATTTCTATCAGCTCTATAGGCGCGCAAGATGTTAGACAGTGGATGCACTGGGTTTCTAACACATGTGATTGATACAAGTCAAGTCGAGGACCAGAACCTAGAAGATGTCAGAGTTGTATGCAATTACCCAGAGGTATTCCTAGATGAACTACCCTAGTACTAATCTGATCTCTAAAGCACCTTACCGTATGGCGCCGGCTGAATTGAAGGAACTTCAAGGAAAGCTACAGGAGTTACTTGACAAGGGACTCATACACCCAAGTCGCTCTCCATGGGGAGCTCCAGTACTGTTGGTGAAGAAGAAAGATGGGTCTTTGCGAATGTGCATAGACTACCGCGCGTTAAATAATGTTACGATCAAGAACAGGTACCCCTTACCACGGATTGATGACCTGTTCGACCAGCTAAAGGGTGCCACCATCTTCTCTAAGATTGACTTGAGGTCTGGCTATCATCAAGTGAAAGTGAAACCAGATGATATACCAAAGACGGGTTTCCGAACAAGATACGGACATTATGAGTTCATAGTTATGCCCTTCGGAGTGACGAATGCACCTGCTATGTTCATGGATCTGATGAATCGAGTATTCTTGGCATTCCTCGACAAATTTGTAATCATTTTCATCGACGATATACTGATATATTTAAGAACCCAAGAAGAGAACACAGAACACCTAAATATGGTATTACAGATTCTTCGAGAAAAGCAGTTGCATGCAAAGTTCTCCAAATGTGATTTCTGGCTCGATCAAGTATCATTTTTGGGTCACGTTATATCAAAGCACAGAGTGATGGTAGACCCAATAATGATTGAAGCTATGAGTAACTGGAACTGGCCAAAGAATGCCAGCGAGATCAGAAGCTTTCTTGGGCTAGCAAGCTACTACAGGAAGTTTGGAGAGAACTTCTCCTGAATTGCAGCCCCTATGACAGTCCTCACCAGAAAGAACAAAAAGTATGAATGGACGGATTCCTGCGAGAAGAGTTTCACAGAATTGAAAAAGAGACTGACCAGCGCTCTAATCCTTGCTCTATCGGACAATAACGAAGGCTTCGACATGTACAGCGAAGCTTCCAAGTTGGGACTCGGAGCTGTACTCATGCAGAATGGAAAGGTCATTGCCTACGCCTCTAGGCAACTCAAGGAACATGAAAGGAATTATCCCACTCACGATCTAGGGCTAGCAGTCGTGGTCTATGCTCTCAAAACATGGAGGCATTATCTATTTGGAGCTCAATGTAGGATTTATACAGACTAACAGAGTCTGAAATATTTCTTCACACAGAAGGACCTAAACATGAGACAACGTAGATGGCTCGAGCTCGTCAAGGATTATGACTGCAAGATCTTCTACCATCCAGGAAAAGCGAACAAGGTGGTCGATGCACTCAGCAGGAAGTCCTGTGCCACCTTGATGTCTCTATTAGTATTATTTCATCCCTTAGAAAAGGAGATTATGCGTTACGGGGTTGAAATCATTTTTGGATGGCTTTCTACCATTACAATAGCACCGACGCTGTTCGACGATATATTAGAAAAGCAAGCCTACGACTCAAGCATTCAAAGGATCAAGCAAGAGGTCCTAGAAGGAAAGGATGATGGATTTCGTATCTCTGACAGTGGAGTACTCTACCTCAGGGATCGCTTGTGTATTCCCGATGATCCAGAATAACGGAAGAAGATATTTGAGGAAGCTCACGGAACCCCTTATGCAATGCATCCAAGAACCACCAAGATGTACCAAGAACTGAAAAGAAAATTCTGGTGGTTCGGTATGAAAAGAGATGTGGCTCAGTATGTCAGTAGCTGCCTGACCTGTCAGAGGGTTAAAGCAGAACACCAGAGACCTGGAGGAACACTACAGTCGATCCAAATTCCAGAATGGAAGTGGGAAGATATTTCTATGGATTTCATCAGACGCCCCCAGCGGCGAATGGATATGGCCTTTATATGGGTAATTGTGAATGATTGAAATCTGCCCACTTCTTAGCAATCAAGATGACCTATTCAACTGAGCAACTAGCTCAATTATATGCTAAGGAAATTATTAGATTACATGGGATTCCTAAGACCATCATTTCTGACAGAGATGGTCATTTTATTTCTCATTTCTGGGAATGTGCTCAGAAGGCCCTTAGCACGAAGCTATTATTCAGTACTGCCTTTCATCCTCAGACTGACGGACAGACCGAAAGGGTGAATCAAGTATTGGAGGATATGTTACGAGCGTGCGCCTTTGATTTCAAAGGGAGCTGGTGCCGATACTTATGCTTGGCAAAATTCACCTACAATAATAGCTACCAAGCTACTATTGGAATGATGCCCTACGAGGCTCTATACGGGATGAAATGTAGATCTCCTATATGCTGGTATGAGGGTTGTGAAAAGAAGGGGAGGGGACTTTAAACAGATTTCATTGACAACACCACCCGAGCTATACAGAATATCCACCAAAGAATTGAAACTGCTCAGTGCCGGCAAAAGAGCTATGCAGATATGCGATGCAAACCGTTAGAATTCGAAGTCGGGGATCTGGTATTCCTCAAAGTGGCCCCTATGAAGGGAGTGATGAGATTCGGAAGGAAGGGTAAGCTGAGTCCGCGCTATGTGAACCATATCTGATATTGTAGAGAGTCGACAAGGTAGCTTACGAGCTAGAGCTGCCTCAAGAGATGTCGGCAATTCACAACGTGTTCCACGTTTTGATACTCAAGAAGTGCATTTCCAATACGGACTAAGTGATCATGCCACAAACAGTGCAAGTTCAAGAGGACCTGAGTTATGAAAGTCGGCCTATCCAGATACTAGACCGAGAAGTCAAAAGGCTAAGGAATAAAGAGGTGCCCTTAGTGAAGGTCCTGTGGCAAAATCAATGGTACGAAGAAGCTACCTAGGAATGCGAGGAGGTCATGAAACAGAAGTACCCAGAGTTGTTCTAAGTTTCGAGGATGAAACTTTTAAAAGGTATGAAAGACTGTAATGCCCGTAAAATTTCTAGAAATTTTATGAGAATTTTTGCATGATCATATGGGCTTTTGTGTGGCCTCTTTCAAAAATAAAAGAAATAGAGCCAAAAAGGATGCATGGCCCAGGATTTGAACACTAAACCTCTAGTAGATAACTAAACCCTAAGATGCATCAAATAACCAGAAGCCCAGCAGGGTTGTGCTATTAGAACGGTATAGGAAATGATAGATAAGGGTAAGGGAGGCTAAGGGACAACTTCAAGTGAATAAATAGGGGAATGAGGAGACATGAGAAACCAAAGTTGGCATCCTCTCCACCTCTTCTTTTTCCTCACCGAAACCCTACCCCTTCCCCTCTTCCATTTTCCGAAAACCTACCCAAGCAAGAAGAAGGCTATAGTTTGGCATCACTTAGGGTATTTTCCAACTATTAACAAGCGAAGGATGTAAGTATCCCCTCACCTGCATACAAGTTGTTTCGATTGATGTTATTAAAAAAAAAACCTTACATGAAACTTTCGGCCAAGACCATTCCTTATGTTTTCATGATGATCCATGCTATACTTTGTATGCATATGATGATAATAGGTTTCTAAATAGGTTTGGTTAAGTGTTTGATCTTAAAAGCTTCATGAACTTTTGGCCAAAACCATTCCTTATGTTTTCCATGATGATTCATGCTATACTTTGTATGCATATGATGATAATAGGCTTCTAAATAGGTTTGGTTAAGTGTTTGATCTTAAAAGCTTCATGAACTTTCGGCCAAAACCATTCCTTATGCTTTCCATGATGATCAATGATATACCTTCTATGAATATGATGATAATAGGTTTCTAAATAGGTTTGGTTGAGTGTTTGATCTTAAAAGCTTCATGAACTTTCGGCCAAAACCATTCCTTATGCTTTCCATGATGATCCATGCTATACCTTGTATGTATATGATGATAATAGTTTTCTAAATAGGTTTGGTTGAGTGTTTGATCTTAAAAGCTTCATGAACTTTCGGGCAAGACCATTCCTTATGTTTTTCCATGATGATCCATGCTATACTTTGTATGAATATGATGGTAATACGTTTCTAAATTGGTTTGGTTAAGTGCTTGATCTCCAACGTTCATGAAACTCTCGGCCAAGTCCCCTTTTTGACCCCTAATGGTTTTCTATGCTATGCTCTAGATGTGTTCATGCTATGTTTTGATGTTAGATGAAGATAACATGTTGTAGCTAAACTAAATTTAAGTAGTTGATCTTTAAAGCTCCTTGAAACATTCGGCCAAGACCCATTTACGTCTATCATGCCATGATGTATAAGTTGTCATGCTATGTTTGAATGTAGATTAAGGTAACATGTTGATAGCTAAGCTAGATTTAAGAAATGGATCTTAGGATTCCTTGAAGCTCTCGGACAAGGCTCAATTAAACTCCTAAAGGCCTTCCATGCCATGATTTATATGTCATAGATTTAATATGTGGTTAGTTAGATAGTGTACAAGTTGTTTAGGGTTTAAAATTTTGGTAGAACTACATGAAGTTTAGATCACACCATGTTATGCTTGTTCATGATGTTTATTCCATGCCCTATATGTGTGTGATGTTAGTAAGATGTTAAGTAGGACATAAACAAGTTGTTTAGCATGTAAACTCCTAAGAACCCTCCCTTAGGGTTTCGGCCATCCCATGTACATGCCCTCTACTAAGTCCTCCATGCCATGCTACATGTAGAAAAAGATGCAAATATGATGTTAGTTAGAATTTATGATAGCATGATTTGTTGATGTCACTACCATATCTCCATGTTAATTGTATGAATGTATGATTAGGTTATGTTCGTAGTCCATGTTAATTGTATGAATGTATTATTAGGTTATGCTCCTTGCCATGTTAATTGTATGAATGTATGATTATGTTATGCTCATTGTCATGTTAATTGTATGAGTATATGATATGTCATAAAGAATTAACATGATATGATATGAAAAGAATTATGATATGTTATGAAGAAGGAAATTTGATATGTTATAAAGAAGGAACATGCTATGTTATGAAAAGAAATATGATATGTTATGAAGAAGGAACACGATATGCTAAGAAGAAGAAACATGATATGCCATGATAAGGAACATGATATGTTTATGAAAATAAATATGATATGTTATGATAAGGAAGATGATATGCTATTTTACTTTCTGCATGGCTTGTACCAGGACCCTAATAAGGTCCAAGTGATGGGCTCCTACGTGCCCTTGGGTCGACGGTGATAGTACGGACTTAGTACGGGATGGGCTCCTACGTGCCCTTGGGTCGACGGTCGTAGTACGGACTTAGTACGGGATGGGCTCCCAGATGCCCTAGGCTGACGGTCATAAGTACGGGCTTAGGATGGGCTTCTATGTTATGTTGCCTCTAGGCCGACGGACATAGTACAGGCCTAGTACTCTAGTGGGTTCGGGATTAGCTATCTCGGGTCTATTAGGGATGCGCGCTATGATGATGATGTATGTGGTACAATGTCGGGCCCAATATATTGAGATTATGTTTAAGTACCTATAATATTTATGTTTTCAAAGAGCATCCTGCATATGCCTTTATTTCATGTCTAGATCATTATGATGTTATATGCATGTTATACTTGCTTATGTTCATGAATATTTATATGAATGCTATGCTTATGTTCTGGTATGCTTATATGCATGTTATGATTGCTTATGTTCTTAAATGTTTATATGAATGCTATGCTTATGTTCTGGTATGTTTATATGCATGTTATGCTTGCTTATGTTCTTGAATGTTTATATGAATGTTATGCTTATGTTCTGGTATGTTTATATGCCTGCTATGCTTGCTTATATGTTCGTGTATGTTTATATGAATGTTATGCTTATATGAGCTTATATGATCATGTCACTACTCTATGCTTAATACTCGATGTATGGTTTTTGTGAGTAGGACAGGATATTACTAAGCCTATGTGCTTATAGTTTTTGTGTTCCCTTGTACTGCAATAAGGGTAAAGAATGGCTAAACTAAAGGGAGCAGCAGGAGGGGAAAAGTGTGTGTGGTAATGGCATGGTGGAGGAGATCTGTTTATGCTTTCCGTACTTATGCACATTTTCTTTAAGTTGAATGTCATGAACTGGAACTAAGTATTTATGAAATGATTATGCATGCTTATGTTTAAAAGAAAGAAAGAAAAAAAAGGGTTTAAAGTCTTCCGATGTAACAAGTATATGTAGTCTTCCGCTGTAATGCCTGTATGTACCATCGCGTCGCACCGCCCCTCTAACCCCTGGAAAGGGCGGGCGTGACACGCTGTAAGTTACTGAAGCTTTTTAGGGCTTCAACGTGTCTTTCTAGCCGTCGTGCCTCCTCCCTAGGGTTTGGGCGGAGCGATCCTTATATAGACGTCGCCTCGGACCGCTGCGAAATCGAGAGAAAACTCTAGTCGCGCAACTCCATGGGGGCACCACACGGCCGTGTGTGGCCCTGGTGTTGATCTTCGGCCATCGGACATGGTCGTGTGAATCCACATGCCCTGGCCGTGTCCCACTTTGCGTCTAGCATGAAATGTCCTTCTTTCGCTCCGAAAATACATCTTTTACGCCCAAAAAGCCAACCTGCATTCAAAAGAACAACGAGTAGACCTCTGAACTAGAAAATAGAAAATGCATGCAAAAAAAAGTAACATATGCATGAAACTAATGCAAATTGTAACAAGATGTGAGCAAAAACTACTCCTAAAACCCTAAATGTTTTGCTCACATCACTCGTCACCAGGATGAGGCCTCCTACCGCCAGGAGATGCGGCAACACATGCATGACCATCAGGAACAGTAGGCTAGGGAGGAGGAGCACCAAGCATCCGCTGCATCCACCAGCTCCCAGATCAACCACATGTACATGTGGCATCAGCGGCTCAGCAGCAGGTTCTCCTAGAATCCCGAGATGCTGAGGCTCCCAGACTTTCCACCTCATCCACAATATTAGAGGTATATTTTCATTTAAGTCTAGGGCGGGGGAACCCCAAATTTTATTTTGTTTCTAGCATTAGTTTATTTCCTGGTATCTTTATCTTTATTATCATTCATTTATTCATGCATAAGTTGTTGAGTTTCTTTCAGTACTTAGTTTTTGTTATCTATAAAGTTTCCTCAGTAGTATTTTTTTAAAAAAAATGCTTACATGAGTTGTTCTCAAAGGTAGCTTAACTTCATCTATTTCATGGTATTTTATTTTATTCGCTCTAATGAATGTTGTAGACGTACAATGTTTAGCTTTTATTTTTACACCTTCTTATGTCGAACATTCTGAAAGGGAAAATCTAGTATATACCTAGTTATGATTCATCTCTGTAGTCTAGTACTTTGGAATCCATAGGTGACTCTAGGTTTAGCATTTTAGTTACTAGAGATGCTCGGATTGTGTAAGCCCATTTGGAAAAATCAAAATCCAAGTGAGCCGAAAATAAAAGAGAGAAATAAAAGATAAAGAGAAAAATAAATGAAAAAGAAAACAAAACAAAGAAAAAAAGAGAGAGAAAAGATTTTGAGGGATAAAAAATAGTTGTCGAAGGTGGAAATGGCTAGGTGCCCCTTTGAGACCGAGTTATGTTACTGGGGAAACACCTACCAATTTCTCTCAAAACCGAGCACGCCTTTGAGACTTTGTGCTAGATCTAGGGAACGACCCTAGCTTTGGGCAGGTAAGTGCCTATGAGTCGGAGACCGTAGGAAAGCTATAGGATGATGACTTAACTTACAATGGCACAAGCATCCCCTAAGAATGATTAGCTTAGCACGAGCACGAGGAGCTAACTTAGTGAATTTCAAGAACATATTTATTTTTCTTTGATTGCAAATACCACTTGATAAATTTAGTTAACATGATAAGTATGGAACAAGATCTTTCTAAAATTTCATGACATTGAGGTTTTCTTGAGGACAAGGAAAGATTTAAATCTTGGGGAAGTGATGTGAGAAAAACATATAAGATTTTAGGAGTAGTTTTCGCTCACATCTCATTACATTTTATGTTAGTTTCATGCATATGTCACTCTATTTTGCACGCATTTCCTATTTTCTTATTCGAAGGTATGCTCTTTGTACTTATATGTGCAGGATAGCATTTCGGGGGAAAAAGGCGCACTTACGGAGTAAAAGAAGAACATTTTGCAGTTAGACGCACAATGGGACATGGCCATGGTGTGTGGCTACACATGGTCATGTCCAATGGGGAGATCAGCCACCCCAAGGCCGCACACGGCCTGGCCATGTGGAAACACACGACTGTGTGGCGGCCTACCAGATTTGCGGTACTAGGGCTTTTTCCAAATTTTGCAGTGGTCTGAGGTGATGTCTATATAAGAATTGCTCCGCCCAAACCCTAGGGGAGAGGCACGACGGCTAGGACGGCACACCGAATGTAACACCCATAAAATTTCTAGCAATTTTTGGCTTGATGATAATGGGCTTTATGTGGTTTTTTTCAAAAATAAAAGAAAATAAGCCAAAAGGGATGCAAGGCCTAGGAATTGAACCCCAAACCTCTAGATAGCCAAGCCCTATAGATGCATCCACTAACCATAAGCTTAATAAGATTTTATCATTAGAGGAATTGGGGAAATTATAGTTAAGTGTAAGGGAGATTAAGGGACTCTTCAAGTGAATAAATAGGGGGAATGAGGGGGCATGAGTTACCAAACTTGTTTTCTCCTCCTCTTCTTCTTCCTCACCGAACCCTTGAGCTCCCCCTCTCCATCTTTGGCCGAACCTCATCCAAGCAAGAAGCAAGGCTAGGTTGCTTCCCTTAGGTTATTTTCCAACCAAAAAGAAATGCGAAGGATGTAAGTATCCCTCACCTGCATACGAGTAGCTTTCGGTTGATGCTTTGTGTAAAAAATCCCTATGATACATTCGGCCAAGTTTAGTTTTGATGTTCCAAGGAAGTTCTATATCATGTTTTGTAAGAATAAGATGATGTTAGGATGTAAAATGAATTAGGTTAAAAGTTAACCCTAAAAGCTTCCATGGATCATTCGGTCACCCCCTTGTTTTGAAGTTTCAATGATGTTTTATTCTTTTTTTTTTGTATGCATATGATGGTTTAGTATGTTAGAGGGATTAGGTTAAAAGTCTAACCCTAAAAGTTTTCATGGATCATTCGGCCACCCCCTTGTTTTGAAGTTTCAATGAAGTTTTATTCCATGTTTTTGTATGCATATGATGGTGTTAGTATGTTAGAGGGATTAGGTTAAAAGTCTAACCCTAAAAGCTTCCATGGATCATTCGGCCACCCCCCCCCCTTGTTTTGATGTTTCAATGATGTTTTATTCCATGTTTTTGTATGTATATGATGGTGTTAGTATGTTAGAAGGATTAGGTTAAAAGTCTAACCCTAAAAGCTTCCATGGATCATTCGGCCACCCCCCATGTTTTGAAGTTTCAATGAAGTTTTATTCCATGTTTTTGTATGCATATGATGGCGTTAGTATGTTAGAGGGATTAGGGTAAAAGTCTAACCCTAAAAGCTTCCATGGATCATTGGGCCACCCCCCCCCCTTGTTTTGATGTTTCAATGAAGTTTTATTCCATGTTTTGTATGCATATGATGGTGTTACTATGTTAGAGGGATTAGGTTAAAAGTCTAACCCTAAAAGCCCCTTGAACTATTCGGCCACCCCTTTATTTTGATGATTCAATGAAGTTTTATACCATGTTTTGTATGCATATGATGATGTTAGCATGTTAGATGGATTAGGTTAAAGGTTTAACCCTAAAATCCCCATGAACCATTCGACCAACCATTGTTCTTTAACATGCTCTAGGTTAGGTTAACATGTGTTTTATGTTTAGGTGAATTCATGTTGACTTGTGATATTAAATGATGCTAGATGAAGATAACATGCTCTAGGTTAGTGGTTACTTACTCTTGATGTTTATGCCTTATGCCATGCCCTATATGTATGTGATATTTAAGATATGTTATGAAATGAAATATGATATGATTATGAAATGAAAAACGATATGTTCATGAAATGAATATGATATTATTATGAAATGAAGTATGATATGTTTATAAAATGAAAAATGATATGTTCATGAAGTGAAGTATGATATGTTAGGAAATGAAGTATGCTATGTTTGCAAAATGAAATAAGATATGTTATAATAAAAGCATATAATTATTTTACCTTCTGCATGGCTTGTACCAGGACCCTAACAAGGTCCAAAGGGATGGGCTCCTAAGATTCCCTAGGCCGATGGACTAAGATCGGGCCTAGGATGGCTTCTATGTATGATTGCCCCTAGGTCGAGGGACTAAGATCGGGCCTAGTACGGGATGGGCTCCAAGATGCCCTAGGTCGATGGACTAAGATCGGGCCTAGGATGGGCTTCTATGCTATGACGATTGCCCTAGGTCGACAAACTAAGATCAGGCCTAGTAACCTAGTAGGTTCGAGACTTGCTACCTCGGGTCTATTTAGGGATGCACGCTATGATGATGAAGGCTTACATGATTTGATTGTTATGTTCACATGCTATGTTAATATGTCATATATATGTTGCATGTTATGTTTGATATGTCATGTTTATGCTGCTATGTTACATATGATGTATGCTATGTTTGATATGTCATACATATGTTGTATGTTATGTTGATATGTCATGTATATGTTGCTATGTTACATATGTTGTATGTTATGTTTGATTAAGTCATATATTTACATGATATGCTGCTATGATATATATGTTACATGTTATGTTTACTTATGTTACTTATGCTACATGTTAAGTTGCTTACGTCATGTATGTTACATGTTATGTTGCTTATATGTTATGAATGTTACATGCCATGATTAATGTAGATATATGGTTTTTGTGAGTAGGACAGGATCTTACTATGCCTATGTGCTTATATTTTATCTTTCCCTCGTACTGCAGATAAGGGTAAGGGATGGATAAACTAAAGGGAGCTGCAGGAGGGGCCAAATATGTGTGGTAGTGGCATGGTGGAGAAGATCCATTATGTCCTTATATATATGTTTCCCTATGATGATGACGTTTCTGGATGTCCTTATTTATGTCTCTTTATGATGATGATGTTTATGGACTTGAACTAAGCACTAAGTATCTATATATGTTATGATGCATGCTCTATGTTAAGAAGTATCTATATATGTTATGATGCATGCTCTATGTTAAGAAGAAGTATCTATATATGTCAATGCATGTTTATGTTGAAAAGAAAAAAAAATGTATCTAAAGTCTTCCGCTGTAAGTAGTAAGAAGTGTATGTATGTACGGTCGCATCACGTGTCGCCCCTCCGGACCCTTGGAAAAGGGCGGGCGTGACACCGAAGCCCTAAAATGCTTCGGGGACTCGCAATGGGGAGGAAGAACGCCGTCGGAGGTTCACATTTTGCACTTCAACATCGTAGAGAAGACAACGTAGGCATTGTAATTCCTTGTTCCTGCACTTTATTTCTGATGTATTCGAACATGTACATGCATTGTGATTCCTCTCTTATATACATGGTGTAGTTCCTTTGATTCTAGGATTAGGGAGTAGCTTGTGTGCGCATAACATGTTGGTTCAAGTTAAATTATATTTTTGAGTTTAAATTGGCAATTTGAAATTGTTTATGCCCATATATATGCGTGTTTGGTTTTCTATCTGCTGTGCTTAAGCGATACGAGGGGTGACAACCCTCATATCTAAGATTTAGGGAATTTTATACAAGGAACCTAGTGGTAAACCTGATCTCCTGTAACCGTGGGTAGAAGGATGCGACGAAACCAAAAATGGTACGTCGCAGGGATTGATTTGGCATCCTCGTATCATCTATCCCATCCTTGTAAGCCAAAGATAGCTCCCGGTAGATGCGGTGGCTCATCGGGAGAGTGTATGATGTCCCTTCCACAAAATCATAGCTAGACATTTAGACAATGCCCAGTTGACATCATGTTTTACGACACACAAGCAAAACCGAAGTCCTAGAATCCCTTTTAAAGATCTCGACATGCTCCTTTCATCTTCCATGTTACACCGTATTAGAGTTTAGTCCACTGACAGACCTCGTAATCGAGACCTTTTAGTGTTTAGTTCCGAATCATTTCAACCACTGAACATATCGGTATTCAAATCCCAGCCCCTGTGGTTTCGATAATCTTTTATTACTTGACGACATCTGTGCAGTTGTGGGTGTTGAGCGCGAGTGCGCGCTTCGAGTCCTCGATGGCCTCCATCGTGAGATTTGGCGATGCATTCACGTGCATCATGTTTTTGGTGCCGTTGCCGGGGACTGATCGATTCGATATCGAATCGAACAGTGGAAAATTTGATCGACTCTAGGATTAGATTTATTTACTTCCTTTATTTTCTCTTTAGTTTGCCTTATTTACTTTAGTTCTAAATTTTTCATATTTAGATTTAGTTTTAGATTTTAATATTTTTTTTAGCAGTAGATTTCTATTTCCTTATTGCATCTTATATTTTATTAGCTAGATTGTTTTATTTCCTGCTTCTTAGGATTATGTAGCACTCCTAATTTTTTTTGTTGCTTGGTTCGTCGTATGCTTAGACGCTTAGGATCAGAAGGCCTGATTTCGATTGATTTAGAGATCGAATGTACCTTTCATCGCCGGAAAGCAGAACATCGAAGGACGGAGGATCAAGTCGCATCCGAAGTGAACATAGATAGCCGACCTCTGTGGGATTACGCAGCTCCTAGCACTAGAGGATTTAGGCCGAGTATAGCTAGACCATCTATTTCGGCGAAGAACTTTGAACTTAAACCAACACTTATACATATGGTCCAGTAGAGTGAATTCGGGAGAGCTGCGATTGAAGACCCGAACAGGCACCTAGAGGCATTTTTAGAAATCTTCTCGACAATGAAGATGAACAGAGTCCCTACTGACACGATCTGCCTAAGCATATTCCCATTCTCATGGCGAAATAAGGCTAAGGCATGGCTTCACTCCCTACCTTCGAGAAGCATCACTACATGGGAGCAATGTGAGTAGCAGTTTCTGAACAAATACTTCCCACCAAGTAAGACTTCTCACATGCGCCATCTCATCACGATCTTCCGTCAGAATGAGGGGGAGTCCTTATTCGAAGCTTGGGATTGCTACAAGGGGCTACTCTACCAATGCCCCCACCACGGACTAGAGAGGTGGTTGGTGATCCACATCTTCTACAATGGGATTGTGTATGCCATGAAGATATCCCTGGATTCTACTGCAGGAGGAGCAATGATGAACAAGATCATAGAGGAAGCAGAGGAGCTAATAGAAGAGGTGGCCCAGAACCACCATCAATGGGCTTCCAAACGTGGTCAACCAACGCCTGCAGCGGGATGATACACTGTCAACTGCATGGACCACCTGGCAGCAAGGATGGACGCGCTTAGTAGATGGTTCGAATCTTTGAATCCTTCATCTGCATGCGCGGCCATTGACTTTGGAGAGGGAGCAGCAACGTATCAAGAGGACCACTATGGAGGGAAGAGAACCTCAGAGGAGCAGATTGAGCATATTGACACGGTTGGGGACTATAATCAAAGGCCCAACAACCCATACTCCAATACCTACAATCCCAGATGGAGGAATCACTCGAATTTCTCCTATAGGAATAACTCAAGAAACTCCCAACCATCAAGAGGGTATGGGCAGCAGTAGGGTAATGAGCAGCAACCACAGAAGTTCAGACTGAAACTGATGATGGAAGACTTCATTGCTACCCAAACTAAGGCCAATGAGGAATTTAGTCGCCAGCATCAGAAATCTGAAGAATCACTTAGAGACTTGAAGGCCACCATTGACGGCCTTGCAAGTCACACAAGGATGTTGGAGACGCAAGTGGCCCAGATAGCCCAAACCATGTCACAACCCATGAAGAGCTCTCCGTCGTTACCCGAGCGGAGTTAAGCTAAAGAAGAAGGAGTGGGGTAGAGTAGCAAATTCACCAAGGGGTGTGCAGCCATGATTTCAACCCTACCTAACAAAGCTGAAATTGAAGATAAGATTCCACCACAGCTTGAGGACCCCGGTGAATTTGTTATCCCCTGCTCAATTTACGGGGAGAGCTTCGATGAATGGCTATGCGACTTAGGGTCATCAGTCAGTGTGATGCCCTACGCATACTATATGAAGATGGGACTGAATGGACTCCAACCAGTGAATCTTAGTATTTGTATGGGGAATGACTCAGTCAAGGAGCTCGTCGGCTTGCTAGCACACATGCCTTTGGTGATTGAGGATTTCATGATACCCAGGGACTTCATCATACTGGACACGAGACCCAATCCCTAGAATCCCATCATTCTAGGGAGGCCTTTTCTGGCAACTGCGGGAGCGTGCATAGATGTGAAGGCACACCAGATATCCTTGGAGGTAGATGGGGAGATCATGCTTTTCAGCCTTTCGGAGCACAGAGCCCGCTACCTCGACGGCTTCACGTTTAGCAGAATGAAGCCCGTGCCACAAGATGATGCTTCCAAGATGGATGAATGGAGATTCACTGAACCTCCAAAGCCATGTTGATAGTGGAGTGCGGTCGAGCTAAACGACCTTAAATAAAGCGCTTCTTGGGAGGCAAACCAAGTTTAGTTTTTAGATTTCCCTTTGATTGTATTGCATGGATTTATTCAATTTGAGTTTTGATTTCCTTCTCATTTAAAGTTAGGACAAGAAAGGAACTTCGCTAGGTAAAAATAAAATCCATTTTAGTTTACACGATGAAGTGTATGAGGAAATTCGGACCATTACGCAAAAAGGCGAGAAAAATGGGGACACACGGCCAGATCGTGTGTTTTCCCATGGTCGTGCCCGACTAACCCGAGGCGCACAAGGCCTGGCCATGTGTTTTCACATGGCCATGTCGCGTAAGGTTAAAAGAGGGGAGTCGTGTGTTATCACCTCATTTGCGCCGTGTGCTTCGAGTTCTCTTGCCCTAGCCATGTTGTTTCGTCTTCCCCGCCACCTAGAAGTTGTTCTAGCCTCAAAGGAAGCCAAAAGAAGCAAGGATGAGGAGGACCAAGCATCTAGCACCTCGATCTGGCGCTTCAGAGCGATGAACAAGAAGAGTCGATGCCCCTCAAGCTCCGGAGGAGGGTAATTCCCTACCAACTCTTCTTTTTCGCAATAATGAACATAGAGATAGATATAATATGCTTTCTACCGGTAAACTCACTGCTACTAGGTACCTAGATGAAGATTTGCTAGTCTTTAGGGTGACACTCAAGCCCTATTTGCAAAAATGGGGTGGGAAGAGATGATGGGTATAAGACACCCAACCTATCCTTGGATAGTTCTAGAATTTTTGAGTTCCTTAGAGGCGGAAATTTTAACTGGTAGAGATAGTGAAGAGGGTAGGATAACTTTTAGGATTTTTAACATTGAGCATGAATGGACCGTTCACCAATGGAATTCATGCTTTGACTTGCCGAGTGGGGGAGAGAGAAGAACCCCTATTGGGTTTAACCCTCGGATATTTTGGACCGAGTTGATGAGGCAGCATGCTTATGACCCATCTAGGGCCAAAGCATCGCACCTCCAAAACCCGGTCTTCTGATACCTACACCGCATCATGGCCAGTACTATATTTGGTCGTGGAAAGAGTGACGGTGTGGTTAGAGCTAGCGAACAACTTTGCCTCTGTGACATGCTACAAGAAAGGAGTAGCATCGATGGAGGTTCCCACTTCATCAGACACATAGTTAAGATGGGCAAAGTAGCACGAGGAGATATTAATTTGGGGTGCCTACTTACCCACATTTTCCATAGGATGGGGTACGATTACACTGCATTAGAGAATATAGAGGGGATCCCAAGGATTGACCTAGGAGTGTGCATGGCGATGAAGATGAATTTGAGAGAAGGACACTCCTTATGCTTTGTAAGGAAAAATCTGACGACCCTTAGGCTCCCCGACCCTTATCGTACCACCATCACTACATGCGCCAACTGGCGCTTGGACCTGATAGTGGAGTCCCCTACACATGTGGGACCACCAACATCGGTGCCCATCTCTCCCCCTTTACATCACTCTCCCTCCAGTCCACACATGCATAGGAGTCCAGCTAGTCCAGACTGACATGAGTCTGCACCAGCAACACCACCTTTTTCCACTTTTGAGTAAGATGTAGGTACGTCGGCCAATGATTTATCAGAGTTCCGATTGTGCCTCAATGACATATACGCTGAGCAACAGACACAGAGGCAGTGATGGGAGGAGCATAGCTCCTACACGTAGGCAGAGTTTCAGGGTTTCTGGGAGCACTTCTAGCGAACCGAGGAGTTCTACGACGAGGTCTGCATACACTTCCAGGAGGAGGTTGTACGTCGTCAGGATGAGGCCACCTACCGCCAGGAGATGCGGCAGCACATGCATGCCAATCAGGCCAAGTGGGCTAGGGAGGAGGAGCACCGAGCAGCCGCTGCATCTACTAGCTCCTAGATCGACCACATGTACATGTGGCATTAGCGGCTCAGCACCAGGTTCTCCTAGGATCCCGAGATGCCAAGGCTCCCAGACTTTCCACCTCGTCCACCATATTATAGGTATATTTTCATTTAAGTCTGGGGGAGGGAACCCCAAATTTTATTTTGTTTCTAGCATTAGTTTCTTTCCTAGTATCTTTATTTTTATTACCATTCATTTATTCATGTATAGGTTGTTGAATTTCTTGTAGTAGTTAGTTTTTGATATTTGTAAAGCTGCCTCAGTACAATTTTTAAAAAAAAGTTGCTTACATGAGTTGTTCCCATAGGTAGCTTAACTTCATCTATCTCATGTTATTTTATTTTATTTGCTCTAATGAATGTTCTAAACTTACACTGGTTAGCTTTTATTTTTACACCTTCACATGTCGAACATTTTGAAAGGGAGAATCTAGTATATACCTAGTTATGATTTATCTCAGAAGTCTTGTACTTTGGAATCCATAGTTGACTCTAGGTTTAGCATTTTAGTTACTAGAGATGGTCGGATTGTGCAAGCCCATTTGGAAAAATCAAAATCCAAGTGAGCCGAAAAATAAAAGAGAGAAATAATAGAGAAAGAGAAAAAGAAATGAAAAACAAAACAAAACAAAGAAAAAAAAGAGAGAGAAAAAAGATTATGAGGGATAAGAAATAGTTATTGTGGGTGGAAATGGCTAGGTGCCCCTTTGAGACCGAGTTAGATTACTGGGGAAACACCTACCAATTTTTCTCAATACCGAGCATGCCTTTGAGACTTTGTGCTAGATCTAGGGATCGACCCTAAATTTGGGCAGATAAGTGCCTAAGAGCCGGAGACCTTAGGAAAGTTATAGGATGACGACTTAACTTACCATGGAATGAGCATCTTTTAAGAATGATTGGCTTAGCACGAGCACGAGGAGCTAACTTAGTGAATTTCTAGAACATATTTATTTTGCTTTGATTGCAAATACCACTTGATAAATTTAGTTAACATGCTAAGTATGGAACAATATCTTTTTAAAATTTCATGGCACTGAGGTTTGCTTGAGGACAAGCAAAGAATTATGTCTGGGGGAAGTGATGTGAGCAAAACATATAGGGTTTTAGCAGTATATTTCGCTCACATCTCATTACATTTCATGTTAGTTTCATGCATATGTCACTCTATTTTGCATGCATTTCCTATTTTATGGTTCGGAGGTCTGCACTTTGTACTTTTGTGTGCAGGATTGCATTTTGGGGGAAAAAGGTGCACTTACGAAGCAAAAGAAGGTCATTTTGTAGCTAAACACAGAATGGGACACGACCATGGCATGTGGCTACACACGACCATGTCCAATGGGCGAGGTCAGCCACCCCATGGCCACACACGACCTGGCCGTGTGGAAACACATGGTCGTGTGGCGGCTCACCAGATTTATGCAACTAGGGATTTTCCCAAATTTTGCAACGCTCCGAGGTGATGTCTATATAAGGATGGCTCCGCCCAAACCCTAGGGGAGAGGCACGACGGCTAGGACGGCACACCGAAGCCCTAAAAAGCTTCGGGGACTCGTAACGGGGAGGAAAAAGGCCGCCAGAGGTCCATGTTTTGCACTTCAACGACTTAGAGAAGACAACGTAGGCATTGTAATTCCTTGTTCCTGCACTTTATTTCTGATGTATTCGAACATGTACATGCTTTGTGAGTCCTCTCTTATATACATGGAGTAGTTCCTTCGATTCTAGGATTAGGCAGTAGCTTGTGTGTGCATAACATGTTTGTTTAAGTCAAATTCTATTTTTTAGTTTAAATTGGCAATTGGAAATTGTTTATACCCATATCTATTCGTGTTTAGTTTTCTATCTGCTATGCTTACGTGATACGAGGGGTGACAACCCTCATATCTAAGATTTATGAGATTTTATACAAGGAAACTAGGGGTAAACTTGATCTCCTGTAACCGTGGGTAGAAGGATGCGATGGAACCGGAAATGGTACATCGCAGGGATTGATTTGGCATCCTCGTATCGTCTATCCCGTCCTTGTAAGGCAGAGATTGCTCCCGGTAGATGCGGTGACTCATCGAGAGAGTGTATGATGTCCTTTCTACAAAACCATAGCTAGACATTTAGACAACGCCCTATTGACAATATGTTTTGCAACACACAAGCGAAACTGAAGTCCTATAATCCCTTTTAAATATCTCGGCACGCTCCTTGCTTCATCAGTGTGACACGGTATTAGAGTTTAGTCCACCGACAGACCTTGCAATCGAGACCTTTTAGAGTTTAGTTCTGAACAATTTCAACCACTGAACATATCGGTATTGGAATCCCAGTCCCTGTGGGATTGATAATCTTTTATTACTTGACGACATCCGTGCACTTGAGGGCATTGAGTGCGAGCGCGCCCTTCGAGTCCTCGATGGCCTCCGTCATGAGATTTGGGGACACGTTGGTGTGCATCAACCCTATGTGTAAAAGAAGGTTTGTGGGAGTGCAGTCGTATTTCTAGTGTTGTATGTCGATGACATATTACTTATAGGAAACGATATATTTGTCTTACAGTCAGTTAAAATTTGGTTATCCAAAACATTCTTCCTGAAAGACCTAGGAGAAGCGACCTACATCATCGGGATTAAGATCTATAGAGATAGATTGAAATCGTTACATGGTCTTTCGTAGTCTACATATATAGATCGAGTGCTAAAGAGGTTTAGCAAGTCGGAATCCAAGAAAGGTTTTCTTCCCATCATGCATGGGATGCACCTTTCGAAGTCTATGTGTCCGCGTACAGAAGACGAAAGGATTTGCATGAGTAAGATTTCCTACGCATTTTCAATAGGATCTATCATGTATGCTATGTTATGTACGATGCCCGATGTATCATATGCCCTGAGTGTCATGAGCAGATATCAGTCTGATCTAGGAATGGATCATTGGGCGGCTGTTAAGACATTCCTTAGGTTCTTAAGAAGAACAAAGGATGTGTTCCTAATATATGGAGAAGGTAATATGGTAATAAGAGGCTATACGAATGCCAGCTTCCAGATAGACAAGGATGATTCCAGGTCTCGGTCTGGTTACGTATTTACCTTGAATGGAGGCACAATAAGTTGGAAAAGTTCCAAGCAAGACACTATAGCAGATTCTATCACTGAGGCAGAATACATTGTAGCTTCAGAAGCAGCAAAGGAAGCAGTTTGGATCAAGAAGTTCATCTTTGAACTTGATGTGGTCTCATCAATGATCAAACAATGTGCTTCACTGCTATCATTTGATCAGAGAGATCATAAGTAGGAAGGAAATACAAATCGACAAGATTCCCACTGAAATGAATTTAGTGGACCCTTAAACTAAGGCTTTACCTCAAAGTATGTTTGAGGGTCATTTTAGAGCTTATGGTATTGGATACCATGGTGATTGACATTAGGCCTAGTGGGAGTTTGTTAGTAATATATCAGAGGTATCCTAAGCAATCATCTTATGATTTTACCATTTATTTGATAAATGAAGATTCACTATTTGATTATACATGTTTTCATGTATTTGATTGGATCTTAAACTCATTTACTGAATATCCGCAATATGATTCATAGTATGAGAGAATTTGTGATTGGATCACAACTAGTGAGTATCTCTACATGCATAATTGTGATGTATTGAAATTATCCCTAGTCGATGAATTGATGCATTCGGACACCAACGATTCTGTTGAGATTAGCAAGAGGTGTACTCTTTAGTTTATCCAAGAAGTTATTTCTCACTGGTTGGAGACATTGGGATCTCCGGAGTTTATCGTGGATGCTAGTTATGGTAACTAGTTCATTGTAGTGACCAACTGTAAGACTTCATATGGTTATCTACATATAAGGATATGTCAATGAAGTTCTTACAACAGCTTAAGTGTGATGTTTCTTCGACTTGCGATATTCAAGTCATATTAGTCAGGAAGACTTATGCTTTGACATCTTAATCAAGCATATTCGAGGAGATGTGGACCTGGGATGATTAGGTATAAGTCAAAGTGGTCGAAGGTGTTTGAATAGCCTACAAAGGATTCACCTCTCCTTGCGAGGAGATGTATACCCTATGACCTCTCGTCAGATTGTTACTAAAGTCTTTGGGCAAATCATTACATGTTTAGAGGATGGTACTCTTGGATACATGTGTAGTAACTAGAATCTAGAGGATGAGGATGTAATACTTGGGCTAGGTGTGACGTTGTCAGCCTATTGAGGACTGACACAATAGACCATGTCCTGAACCAAGTGGGTTTAAGATGAGTGAAAGGAATGGGGAATGATTCATTATAGCTGGTGAAGGGTTTCAGAAAAGGTTCTGGGATCAAATGTTGATTTTTCGATTAATTGCAGAACATGATGTACTACTAGGTGTCACTCATGATCGTTCTATAATTAATGGTTAATTATAGACGACCAACATAAACCAAGAACCTATTTGGTCATACGCACAACGAGCAGAATCCGAAGGATTTAAAACGAGTTTGAGAATAGGATTCTCAGATCGAGAGAGACTAGGTTTGGTTGAAACAAACAAAGAGGGAGTATGAAATGGTTTCAGTCGTATCGGAAGCATGGATGAGCCGTGTCTTTTGAAGACATGATGGATGAACCAATTTGGTTTGGTTCTAATCTAATGGTTGAAAACAAACCAAAGTGGTTTGGTTTGTTTTGAACGAATGAACCAAAGTTGGTTCGGTTCGTTTTAACTTAAAATAGACCAACGCAGTTTGATTTATTTTAACTTAAGTTATTGGAGTGGGTTAACGGGTTTTGGTTATGAACCAATAACCATTAAGAGAATGTGTTCTCTATAAAAACACAGCCGAAAGGCTTTTCGTGTAGAATTAATTAGTTCAAGGGTTTTGGAAACCCTAGACTCCTATCCTCCTTCTCCTCCTTGCTGCCAAAGCCAAGGTGGTTGTCGCCCACCTTTGTGTCATCACCGCCCATTAGAGCTGTTGCCTCTGCTCGCCACCATCAATCCACCAGCCGCTAGTGTCCCTTCGGCCACCCTCAACCGCTGGGTAACCTCCCTTGGCCGCTGGCGACCAAGGAGTAACCAGGCAAGCCTTTTGTCGGCCCCTTCTTCCTCTACAACAAGCTGTTCAGTTTTGGTCACCTTGATCTCCTTTGCATGGAGAGGCCATTTGATCGATGTTTTATGCTTCTACAGCGGTCTACTTGTCGGGGATTGGATCTCCGACAATCCTCATAGGTGGAGGGTTAAGTTTTCGTCAAATGGTTGACGAAAACTGCTTCCGACAAGCGAGTTTATGAAACTCGTTTTGGGATTTGAATTTATTTTGGATTGTGATCGTCTCTCGGATCACATCGTCTTCGACTCGTGGCTAAAGAATTTTGTGAAGATGAGGCTCATGACTTTGTGAAGCTATCCCGATGCAACTCGGCGTGGATACGGATAGAGGCAATTCTAGCGAGGGTCGCTACGGTTGATGTCATTCCCGCTACACGTGATCCATCAGGTATACCTTGTATAAGATTCCTTTTATTGCAAAATTTTAAATTGTGATTATGTCTACACATGTTGTATCTTGCATGTGTGTGATGTGTGTGTTGCAATAAATTAGATTTAGTGCTTTTATTGCTTCCGTTTTGTGCATGCTTAAGAAACATGTTCGAACAACCACTCGCCGACATGCTACAAGAAAGGAGTAGCATCGATGGAGGTTCCCACTTCATCAGACACTTAGTGAAGATGGGCAAAGTAGCACGAGGCGAGATTAATGTGGGGCGCCTACTTACCCACATTTTCCATAGGATGGGGTATGATTACACTGCATTAGAGAATATAGAGGGGATCCCTAGGATTGACCTAATAGTGTGCATGGCCATGAAGATGAATTTGAGAGAAGGACACTCCTTATGCTTTGTAAGGAAAAATCTGATGACCCTTAGGCTCCCCGACCCTTATCGTACCACCATCACTACATGCGCCAACTGGCGCTTGGACCTGATAGTGGAGTCCCCTCCACATGTGGGACCACCAACATCGACGCCCATCTCTCCCCCTTTACATCACTCTCCCTCCAGTCCACACATGCATAGGAGTCCAGCTAGTCCAGATTGACATGAGTCTGCACCAGAAACACCACCTTTTTCCATTTTTGAGTAAGATGTAGGTACGTCGGCCGATGATTTATCAGAGTTCCGATTGTGCCTCAATGACATATACACTGAGCAACAGACACAGAGGCAGTGATGGGAGGAGCATAGCTCCTACACGTAGGCAGAGTTTCAGGGTTTCTGGGAGCACTTCTAGCGGACTGAGGAGTTCTATGACGATGTCTGCATACACTTCCAGGAGGAGGATGTACGTCGTCAGGATGAGGCCACCTACCGCCATGAGATGCGGCAGCACATGCATGCCAATCAGGCCAAGTGGGTTAGGGAGGAGGAGCACCGAGCAGCCGCTGCATCTACTAGCTCCCAGATCGACCACATGTACATGTGGGATTAGCGGCTCAGCAGCAGGTTCTCCTAGGTTCCCGAGATGCCGAGGCTCCCAGACTTTCCACCTCGTCCACCATATTATAGGTATATTTTCATTTAAGTCTGGGGGAGGGAACCCCAAATTTTATTTTGTTTCTAGCATTAGTTTCTTTCCTAGTATCTTTATTTTTATTAGCATTCATTTATTCATGTATAGGTTGTTGAGTTTCTTGTAGTAGTTAGTTTTTGATATTTGTAAAGTTGCCTCAGTAATATTTTTTAAAAAAAAGTTGCTTACAAGAGTTGTTCCCATAGGTAGCTTAACTTCATCTATCTCATGTTATTTTATTTTATTTGCTCTAATGAATGTTCTACACTTACACTGGTTAGCTTTTATTTTGACACCTTCACATGTCGAACATTTTGAAAGGGAGAATCTAGTATATTCCTAGTTATGATTTATCTCAGAAGTCTAGTACTTTGGAATCCATAGTTGACTCTAGGTTTAGCATTTTAGTTACTGGAGATGGTCGGATTGTGTAAGCCCATTTGGAAAAATCAAAATCCAAGTGAGCTGAAAAATAAAAGAGAGAAATAATAGAGAAAGAGAAAAAGAAATGAAAAACAAAACAAAACAAAGAAAAAAAGAGAGAGAAAAAAGATTATGAGGCATAAGAAATAGTTATTGTGGGTGGAAATGGCTAGGTGCCCCTTTGACACCGAGTTAGATTACTGGGGAAACACCTACCAATTTTTCTCAATACCGAGCATGCCTTTGAGACTTTGTGCTAAATCTAGGGATCGACCCTCGCTTTGGCCAGATAAGTGCCTAAGAGCCTGAGACCTTAGGAGAGTTATAGGATGACGACTTAACTTACCATGGAATGAGCATCTTTTAAGAATGATTGCTTAGCACGAGCATGAGGAGCTAACTTAGTGAATTTCTAGAACATATTTATTTTTCTTTGATTGCAAATACCACTTGATAAATTTAGTTAACATGCTAAGTATGGAACAATATCTTTTTAAAATTTCATGGCACTGAGGTTTGCTTGAGGACAAGCAAAGAATTATGTCTGGGGGAAGTGATGTGAGCAAAACATATAGGGTTTTAGGAGTATATTCCACTCACATCTCATTACATTTTTTGTTAGTTTCATGCATATGTCACTCAATTTTGCATGCATTTCCTATTTTATGGTTCGGAGGTCTTCACTTTGTACTTTTGTGTGCATGATTGCATTTCGGGGGAAAAAGGTGCACTTACGAAGCAAAAGAAGGTCATTTTGTAGCTAAACACAGAATGGGACACGACCATGGCATGTGGCTACACCCGACAATGTCCAATGGGCGAGGTCAGCCACCCCATGGCCACACACGACCTGGCCGTGTGGAAACACATGGTCGTGTGGTGGATCACCAGATTTATGCAACTAGGGATTTTCCCAAATTTTGCAACGCTCCGAGGTGATGTCTATATAAGGATGGCTCCGCCCAAACCCTAGGGGAGAGGCACGACGGCTAGGACGGCACACCGAAGCCCTAAAAAGCTTCGGGGACTCGTAACGGGGAGGAAGAACGCCGCTAGAGGTCCATGTTTTGCACTTCAACGACTTAGAGAAGACAACGTAGGCATTGTAATTCCTTGTTCCTGCACTTTATTTCTGATGTATTCGAACATGTACATGCTTTGTGAGTCCTCTCTTATATACATGGAGTAGTTCCTTCGATTCTAGGATTAGGGAGTAGCTTGTGTGCGTATAACATGTTTGTTTAAGTCAAATTCTATTTTTGAGTTTAAATTGGCAATTGGAAATTGTTTATAGCCATATCTATTCGTGTTTGGTTTTCTATCTGCTATGCTTACGTGATACGAGGGGTGACAGCCCTCATATCTAAGATTTACGAGATTTTATACAAGGAAACTAGGGGTAAACTTGATCTCCTGTAACCGTGGGTAGAAGGATGCGATGGAACCAGAAATGGTACATGGCAGGGATTGATTTGGCATCCTCGTATGGTCTATCCCGTCCTTGTAAGGCAGAGATAGCTCCCGGTAGATGTGGTGACTCATTGAGAGAGTGTATGATGTCCTTTCTACAAAACCATAGCTAGACATTTAGACAACGCCCTATTGACAGTATGTTTTACAACACACAAGCGAAACTGAAGTCCTATAATCCCTTTTAAAGATCTCGGCACGCTCCTTTCTTCATCAGTGTTGCAATCTAGACCTTTAGAGTTTAGTTCAACAATTTCAACCAATCGAATATATTGGTATTAACCCCACCCCTCGTGGGATTGATAATCTTTTATTACTTGACGACATCCGTGCACTTGAGGGCATTGAGTGCGAGCGCGTGCTTCGAGTCCTCGATGGCCTCCGTCATGAGATTTGGGGACACGTTGGTGTGCATCAACCCTATGTGTAAAAGAAGGTTTGTGGGAGTCCAGTCGTGTTTCTAGTGTTGTATGTCGATGACATATTACTTATAGGAAACGATATATTTGTCTTATAGTCAGTTAAAATTTGGTTATCCAAAACATTCTTCCTGAAAGACCTAGGAGAAGCGACCTACATCATCGGGATTAAGATCTATAGAGATAGATTGAAATCGTTACATGGTCTTTCATAGTCTACATATATAGATCAAGTGCTAAAGAGGTTTAGCAAGTCGGAATCCAGGAAAGGTTTTCTTCCCATCATGCATGGGATGCACCTTTCGAAGTCTATGTGTCCGCGCACAGAAGACGAAAGGATTTGCATTAGTAAGATTCCCTACACATTTTCAATAGGATCTATCATGTATGCTATGTTATGTACGAGGCCCGATGTATCATATGCTCTGAGTGTCATGAGCAAATATTAGTCTGATCTAGGAATGGATCATTGGGCGGCTGTTAAGACAATCCTTAGGTTCTTAAGAAGAACAAAGGATGTGTTCCTAATATATGGAGAAGGTAATATGGTAATAAGAGGGTATACGAATGCCAGCTTCCAGATAGACAAGGATGATTCTAGGTCTCGGTCTGGTTACGTATTTACCTTGAATGGAGGCACAATAAGTTGGAAAAGTTCCAAGCAAGACACTATAGCAGATTCTATCACTGAGGCAGAATACATTGTAGCTTCAGAAGCAGCAAAGGAAGCAGCTTGGATCAAGAAGTTCATCTTTGAACTTGATGTGGTCTCATCAATGATCAAAACATGTGCTTTACTGCTATCATTTGATCAGAGAGATCATAAATAGGAAGGAAATACAAATCGACAATATTCCCACTGAAATGAATTTAGTGGACCCTTAAACTAAGGCTTTACCTCAAAGTAAGTTTGAGGGTCATTTTAGAGCTTATGGTATTGGATACCATGGTGATTGACATTAGGCCAAGTGGGAGTTTGTTAGTAATATATCAGAGGTATCCTAAGCAATCATCTTATGGTTTTACCATTTATTTGATAAATGAAGATTCACTATTTGATTATACATGTTTTCATGTATTTGATTGGATCTTAAACTCATTTACTGAATATCCGCAATACAATTCATAGTATGAGAGAATTTGTGATTGGATCACAACTAGTGAGTATCTCTACATGTATAATTGTGATGTATTGAAGTTATCCCTAGTCGATGAATTGATGCATTCGGACGCCAACGATTCTGTTGAGATTAGCATGAGGTGTACTCTTTAGTTTATCCAAGAAGTTATTTCTCACAGGCTGGAGACATTGGGATCTCCGGAGTTTATTGTGGATGCTAGTTATGGTAACAAGTTCATTTTAGTTACCAACTGTAAGACTTCATATGGTTATCTACATATAAGGATATGTCAATAAAGTTCTTACAACAGCTTAAGTGTGATGTTTCTTCGACTTGCAGTATTCAAGTTATATTAGTCAGGAAGACTTATGCTTTGACATCTTAATCATGCATATTCGAGGAGATGTGGACTCGGGATGATTAGGTATAAGTCAAAGTGGTCGAAGGTGTTTGAATAGCCTACAAAGGATTCACCTCTCCTTACGAGGAGATGTATACCCTATGGCCTCTCATCGGATTGTTACTAAAGTCTTTGGCCAAATCATTACATGTTTAGAGTATAGTACTCTTGGATACATGTGTAGTAACTAGAATCTAGAGGATGAAGAAGTAATACTTGGGCTAGGTGTGACGTAGTCAGCCTATTGAGGACTGACACAATAGACCATGTCCTGAACCAAGTGGGTTGAAGATGAGTGAAAGGAATGGGGCATGATTCATTATAGCTGGTGAAGGTTTTCAGAAAAGGTTCTAGGATCAAATGTTGATTTTTCGATTAATTGCAGAACATGATGTACTACTAGGTGTCACTCATGATCGTTCTATAATTAATGGTTAATTATAGACGACCAACATAAATCGGGAACCTATTTGGTCATACGCACAACGAGCGTAATCCGAAGGATTTAAAATGAGTTTGAGAATAGGATTCTCAGATCGAGAGAGACTAGGTTTGGTTGAAACAAACAAAGAGGGAGTATGAAATGGTTTCAGTCGTATCGGAAGCATGGATGAGCCGTGTCTTTTGAAGACATGATGGATGAACCAATTTGGTTTGGTTCTAATCTAATGGTTGAAAACAAACCAAAGTGGTTTGGTTTGTTTTGAACGAATGAACCAAAGTTGGTTCGGTTCGTTTTAACTTAAAATAGACCAACGTAGTTTGATTTATTTTAACTTAAGTTATTAGAGTGGGTTAACGGGTTTTGGTTATGAACCAATAACCATTAGGAGAATGTGTTCTCTATAAAAACACAGCTGAAAGGTTTTTCGTGTAGAATTAATTGGTTCAAGGGTTTTGGAAACCCTAGACTCCTATCCTCCTTCTCCTCCTTGCTGCCAAAGCCAAGGTGGTTGTCGCCCACCTTTGTGTCATCGTCGCCCATTAGAGCTGTTGCCTCTCCTCGCCACCATCAATCCACCAGCCGCTAGTGTCCCTTCGGCCACCCTCAACCGCTGGGTAACCTCCCTTGGCCGCTGGCGACCAAGGAGTAACCGGGCAAGCCTTTTGTCGGCCCCTTCTTCCTCTACAACAAGCTATCCAGTTTTGGACACCTTGATCTCCTTTGCATGGAGAGGCCATTTGATCGGTGTTTTATGCTTCTACAGCGGTCTACTTGTCGGGGATTGGATCTCCGACAATCCTCATAGGTGGAGGGTTATGTTTTCGTCAAATGGTTTACGAAAACTGCTTCCGACAAGCGAGTTTATGAAACTCGTTTTGGGATCTGAATTTATTTCGGATTGTGATCGTCTCTCGGATCACATCGTCTTCGACTCGTGGCTAAAGACTTTTGTGAAGATGAGGCTCATGACTTTGTGAAGCTATCCCGATGCAACTCGGCGTGGATACGGATAGAGGCAATTCTACCGAGGGTCACTACGATTGATGTCATTCCCGCTACACGTGATCCATCAGGTATACCTTGTATAAGATTCCTTTTATTGCAAAATTTTAAATAGTGATTATGTCTACACATGTTGTATCTTGCATGCGTGTGATGTGTGTGTTGCAATAAATTAGATTTATTGCTTTTATTGCTTCCGTTTTGTGCATGCTTAAGAAACGTGTTCGAACAACCACTCGCCGTGATGCCGGGGAAACCCAACAATATATGATATACATGCACTATTTTTTATATTACCACTGAGTCTTGTACTCACCACTACAGACCCTGGGTTTTCTTGTCGTCCAAGTAATAGGTCGAAGATTCCTTTGATGCTCGGAGCACTGCAAGCTGATCCCATCTTACCTTGAGTATTTGGATTGTAATCCATATTGGCATTGTATTACTTTGGATTGTGCATTTTGAAATTTTATCCTATGTTGTTCTGCATTTTTGGTTTATGGTTGTGTTGTATGTATTCGATTTTTATCATGGATTTTGTTGGATGTTGGTTCGAATTATGATTCCTTGTTGTGTCAAGTCGTACGCATGTATTTGAGTCTTTGTATCTTTATTATTTATTAGTATATTCCACTGTGATTTATGACTTATTTGTGATAGCAGCTATTTTGGCAGTGTATTGGTAGTTTATCTTATATTGTCACAAGAGAGTACCGTCCGGTCAAGGGACAAATATACTCTCAGGGAGTCATAAATAATCTCCCTCTTTTTGATCTATGGAAACCCGATTAAAAGTTATGGAAAATTAAGCATGAAATGAATCGTAATAATAAACATGAGTAACATGTAGTAATGAAATATAAGTAAGCAAGTGTAAGTATGTATTAAACATGTAATAAGCATGTATGAGTAAGTTAGTATGAAGCATGAGTAACATAGGTTCTATTTCAAATCCTCCCCCTCAAGGCTACCTCCCCCTTAACCCTAGGTGAGTTTTGAAAAAGAAATTTAAAGTACTTTAGATAAAGTTTTTTTTTAAACTTTACTCCCCCTTAACTTTGCCCTCTTCTCCCCCTTTTTCCATATATCGAAAAAGCGAGGGTGTATTTATAAGATAGGGGTGTACTTGAAATGATGATAGATGAAATTTTATATGTAAGATCATTTAAAAGATAGAAAAATTAAGTCCAAGCATGTGTTCCTTTAAGGTTAACTCTTGAATTATTAATTTGAATCCTAAGGATCGTATAGCACCCTAGGTGTAACTAAAGGTGTTGGATTAATTTAAGTTTTTCTTATCCCTCTGCACCAACAATGTGAAACTAGTTTTGGTAAAGTAAATTTTTTAAGTACTTAAATAATCTAAAATTTCAAAGTACTTAAATGTTATAAACATAAATATGAATATCTTGAAGAGTTTCAAAAGTTGTAACATAGCAAGTTTTGGCCCTTAAGGTTATATGTCCAATATTGGCCAAATAAATATAGATTCAATACAACAATCATGAAGATAACTACTTATAAGTTTTAAAAACTTTTCGATATTTATGTTATTCATATTTTAAGTGTCCTTAACATCTCACTCATTCTATGTGTCTCAAGACATGTTAACCTTATATGTTCATGTGAGATGATTCCAATTTCACTTGGTTAATTTAGTGATTTAAAAATTAATCAACCTTGGGTTATATTCAGATTTAACCTTTAGTTCGTTAAGTAAACTTTAAAAAAAAAAATGGCTTCTAGGTCATTATGAGGCACAGGGGCCTTCTTTGATCGGAACAACGACCACTTCATTAGACAAAGCTAATTTTAAGAAAATATTCACTTAAGTCACTTAGGGTTACTTCCTGGTATAACAAGTTTAGGATGTGGCAATGTAGCTTCAGCTAGTTCAACTTAGCCGAGTGCACCAAGCTAGATACGCCTTATCTAGCTCGGATACACAAGTCCTCATTTCCCTAATGTACTATCATCTCGCCGCATCCTGATACTATGTTATCAAGGTTGATTAACTATTGATCCTA
This sequence comes from Wurfbainia villosa, assembly GCA_025175895.1. NCBI lineage: Eukaryota > Viridiplantae > Streptophyta > Magnoliopsida > Zingiberales > Zingiberaceae > Wurfbainia > Wurfbainia villosa. Next base: position 50,496,201 of record CM045998.1, on the reverse strand, counting down.
TCTAGCACTTCTAAAAATTAAAACGAAAAGTAACTAAGAATGCAAATTTCATTAAGAAATCGGATATACAATTTTAGTACTAGCTCCCCCAAGACCATTGAACAAATACAGTTTATCCACATAGTGTACTTGATCCTTGTGAATACAATACTTATTAGTGCTTATATGTGAGTTTAGCAAAATCTTAGGGAGCCATGCCTAGACTCTTCGATTACTACGATTGACAATCGACATGTATGACTTGTTCGTAGTTGTTGTCCTAAACCCGTGTCCGGCTCTGTTTTACATAGTTCTTTGAGTTGCAAGGAGTCAGTTAAGACCCTTGGATCGCAATGTGAACTTTTCCAACCTAGCCTCGAGCTCTTTGAGTTCCAAGGAGTCTGTTAAGACCCTTGGTTCCCAATGTGATCTTTTCCAACCTAGCCTCGAGCTCTTGAACTTGCCCTTTCAAGAGAGAATTCTCTTCCTCAAGTTTCATGAATTCAGTTGAGTTTCCCTCTCAAACTTGACTAGTTGAAGAGGTTAGGGTGGCCTCATGCTTAAGGAGTTTAAACTCCTTAAGCAAGGACTCGAACCTAGACTCGGACTTAGCTAACTTCCTATCTAACATTTTAATTGAGCGATATAAAATAATAATTAAAGAATGACTTACCTTGATCTTTTCTTTTGAGCCGACTTTGAGTCTTTTCTCGAAATCATCCTCGAAGTCAGAGTCGGAGTTGGATTTGTAGTTTGCTTTTGACTCGGACTCAGACTCTACTGATCTCGCCATGAACGCTAAGTCATCGCCTTGGTATTCTTCTTCCCAAGTTGCTTGGAATGCTTTCTTTGATTGTCTTTCAATTATTTCCTTTTTTATCATTCTCCAAACTAGCTTTACTAGTTCGGTCTCCATCTCATCCTCCGATTGATAGTCATCTTCTTCGGGAGTTGGCTTGCCCCATGCTTTTCTTCTTTGACCTTCACCCAAAGCAACACCTCTCTCAACCGGGGCCAAGTTAGACTGCTCTTTGTTGGGGATCCTTGGAAGCTAGTGGGGGGTGAATAACATCAGTTCGTTACGTGATGGATTTCGTTGCATGCTTGTCTACAAGTCTTCATTAGTGCATAGTGGAAATAAAACAATAACAAAACACAAACATGCAAACACAACTATGTAACGTGGTTCGGAACCGAACGATTCCTACTCTATGGATTGAGCTCTAAAGAGCTCTAGCGATGCCAATCACACACCACTAATAAACACTCATTCTCGACACAAGTGAGAGGTGGAGAAACCTTGTACAAATGATCTTACAACAGTAAGAAATAAATACAAGCAATCATAATAAGAAAATACACTACAAGTAAAGGAAAAATACTTTACAATTGCCTTTGGATTTCTTGCTTTTGGTTGCTTGAAAAATAGCCTTAGAGACCCTGATTTGCAGTAACAAATTGCCCCAAAGTAGCTCAAGAACCATGGTTGATTTCCTCCTCCACGAGCTACATTTAAAGCTACTTCTTGGGCTAGAAATCGCCGATCAGTCGACTTCTCGGGACTATCAGTCGAATGATGCTACTATTGTTGTGAGACAACGACTAGATCCACGCTGGAAAAATCCAACGGATCCATCATCAGTCGACTGATCATACCCATCAGTTGGCTGATGGAACCTTCACTCGACTGCTAACCCCAACAGTCGAGTCTCGACTCCATTCTGTGCCCGATTTCTCAAGCACCAGTCGACTGATCACACGATCAATCGACTGCTCGAGCCAGCAGTTGATTGCCAAACTCTGGCAGTGACTGTTGGGATACTTTCGCAGTCAAACCCTAGTTGACTCACACCAGTCAACTGCCACATGACATCAGTCGACTAGAACACCTCAAACATGAGGTTTTAACCCAAATATGGTTCCCCCATACTTGCTAGACCACCCTTAGCCTAGACCTAAGCCTTCTAGCCACCTCCGTCACCCTTACGCCTATCGAATCCCTCCAAGTCATCCATGACTTGTTCATCCATGTGCTAGCCTTCAGGTTCTTCCATCGGCTATGTCATGCTAACGGTGTCTACATCGTCAAGGCACATTGGACTTATGCTGCCAAGACTCCGCTTGGACATTACGTCGCCAACCATTGGACTTATGCTGCCAAGACTCCCGCTTGGACTTTACACTGCCAATATCAAACCCCTTGGACTTCTCAAATGCCAAGACTCAAGCTTGGACTTTCCCTTGCCAACCCATGTTGGACTTTCCATGCCAAGACCCATGCTTAGACTTTTCCTTGCCAAGACCCATGCTTGGGCTTTCCATGCCAAGTACTCAAGACTTGGACTTTCCATGACATGGTCAACTCCAGTCAACCATCAAAATCCCTCTCGAGTCAAACTTGAGTCCGGTCAATCATGACTCGGGTCGATTGTGCCAACAATCTCCTCAAAACATTATCAGACATCAATGTTAAACATCGATGTCAAACTTCCATGTCAAACATCAAAACATCGCTCGAGTCAAACTCGAGTTTGGTCAATCGTGACTTGGGCCGATTGCACCAACAATCTCCCCCTTTTTGATGTTTGACAAAAACACATACTTTTGAGTTAGAATACTAACTCAAATCTTCTTACCAATTATCCCAAACTGGTAATCCCAAACATTCTCCCCAATTCTCCGAATTGACAATTGATAACACTCTCCATAACATTCTCTCCCAAAACATTCTCCCCCTTTTTGACTAACATCAAAAAGATTTCCACCAAGGTGGTCAATGTCTCATGTCCCAATGAGATCTTACAATCTCCCCCTTGGTCCAAAAATACCTAGGATGCCTACCATCTTCCTAGTGATAAGTCCCATATCACTCAAGAGAGGCAATCCTATACACTCTCCCATTTTCCAAATTGGGTATCTCAAAATTTCATTTTCCCCCTCATGAGGAAAAGTATCATCCATCATCCCATGATGGATACCTCCCTCTAAAGGCTTGTTCCCCCTTGACCATTGCACCAACAATGTCCTTGGGAAGTCCCTAAGCCAATAGAAACTCTAGACCATCAAAAATAAAGTTCAAAGTTCAAACATGAACTCTCCACATCTTAAATTTGATACATCATTCTAACACCTCTCCTAATCCATATCCAATGAATTTTCAACCTTTATAATGCTTCCCAAAGCATATCCTAGGGTTAGAAGTGGTTAGGCAACTTTACCGTAGCTGAAAACGGGCTAAACAATATTGTTTTACCCAAAATCAACCTTGGCAGTCGAGTCGTTCAGAAATTAGTCGACTACTTTGCACATCAGTCGACTGCCACCAAGGGCAGTCAACTGATAATTGAAAATTTTGATTTTCAGTTATCAGAAATGGATTTTGAAAATTCAAAAATAATTATATGTATATCAAAAAATCATGAAAATTCATACGTATAATACTTATGACTAATACAATGGGTGAAAAATGATAGAAAAATATTTTACTCATAAAATATTGAAAATGATACAAAATTCAAAAGTGAAGGAAAACTTCAATGTTTTATCTCACTTTGTATCAACTTCATCAATGATGATTGCTATCAAAAGATAGACTTCACCAAGGTTTTCTAAAAGGATTTTAAAATATTTTTAAAATCTAATTTTGGATCATATTCCTTGGGCTCAATGTACATGACTTTTAAAAAAGTTTTCCCAATGATCCACCAATGAAATAAGATGAGTTTTAGTTCATCTAGATGCAAAAACTATCCATCTTGAACTTAACTCATATCCTAGCATCTCACATGTATCTAGGGTGTATAAATACACATACATGTCAAGTTAGATATGAGATGTGGGTTTTGGTTTATCTAAAGCTAAGGGCTCATGCATTTTTCTAAGACAACTCTACTTAATTCCCTTATAAATGGGACTCCAAGTTATGCCATTGTCCTTGAATCAATTTTAATCAAATTAAATGCATGAATGATCATGGAATAAATGATAGCAAAAATTAAGCATGACCAATGATCATGATGTCATGACATATGATATAATCTAAAAACACATGACATTAGTCCTTAATTCTAAACATGATCATGACATATTTAATGATAAAAATAAGTATGATATCATGGCATGTTATATGGTAGACAAAGCTTGGCACATAAAATGTATAGGTATAATAATACCTAAAATTTGATATTAGTTGACATTTGATATAATTAAGTATATTTTTCCATATTGCTACTTTTCTCCCAAGTGTGCTAAAAACCCAAAATGTCACACTATGACCTCTAAACCTAAATTGTGTCAATCCAATTGATTTTTCATAATCTTCAAGGTATATTGGCACATCCTAAAATCTTTTAGGATTAACAATCAAATTTATTTCCAAGGTATCCATAACCTTGAAAATTACTTAAAGTGCCACCTTTACCATGGTTAGGTTAACTACCCATCCATTTAAAGTTGGCAGACTTAAACTCATCTAGCGTGAATCAATCACACTCTTAGAAACCCAAAACTTATTTGAGCTCCTAGGGTTTACTAAGTATTCCTTAGGGATAACCTCCCTAGATACCTTTCTAATGACCCTTCTAGGCTTATTAGGCTTGGTCATTTTGGTCTTGCCATGGTCAACTCTAGTTGTGACTCCCCTTGTAACCTTCTTAGTGGCTTCCCTAGGTTTCCTTGAAACCCTAGCCACTAGGCACACACCTTGGTTACCCTTAGGGATGACTTCCCTAGTAACCTTGGTCTTCCTAGACCTAGTTTGTGTTCCATAATCAAATGGAACACTATGATAAGTCACCTTAGGCTTAGGTTTGTGACCCAAACCTTTCTTGGCCTTGGTTGACTTTTGTCTCTTAGGCCCTAGGTGTTGACTTTGAGATCTAGACCCTTGACTTTTACCATTTGACCCTATAATTGAATTTTGCATCTTTGCTAGGGTCTTTTCAAGTTTCTCAAGCCTTGACCTCAAGGCTTGATTTTCTAATTCAAATTGTCCAATTTTTGATTTTTCATCTATTCTTTGAACATTATTTTTCCTAGGCATATGCCTAGTCCATTAAGGATTAAGACCTAGGTGATTCTCTATTTTCTTGATAGATTCTCTAGACAAGGTCTTTCTAGGGATATTAGTCCCAAATTTCTCCTTATTTGAAAAGTTGAAATTCTTAGCTCTTAAACGAAAATATTTGTTATTCCTAGCATGCTTTTCATGATAATTTGCAAGAGAATTAAAATTCCCAGCATGCTTTTTGACATTTAAATTAGAAGGAGCATTATTAAAATATACCTTAGGGTTAACCTTAGCTCCCCCTACATGAGATGCTCCATTTTGGGTCTTTTTTCTCCCCCTTGGGCATTGACTCCTATAATTCCCCGGTAGCTGGCATTTAAAGCAAATCACTTGCTCCTTGCTTCTCTTGGTGGGAACACCGACATCCTTGACTTTTGGTGTTGGAGGAGCTTTCTTTACCCTTTTTGGACACTTACTCTTATACTGTTCGGATTCCCTACACTCAAAATACATTATATGCATTTTATTTTGAAACGATGTATTTGAGTTACCTAGGTTGGTGGTAGATGCTGAAGTTGGAGCTTCTTCATCTTGACCGGATGTGGAAGCTTCTTTTTCTTGCTCCGTTGTGGGAATTCTCTCCTCCCCCTCAATCCTTGAAGCGGAGGCTTCTTCCACTTTTTCTTCTTCTTCCATCGATTCGAAGGTTGACTCCCTATCAACTTCCAAATCCTCGCTCGATTGTGAGGATGAGGATTTATCTTCGACCTCCTCTTCTTAAGCCGGTGATGAGTCTTCATGGAGCATGGCCAATTCCCTCCAAAGCTTCTTAGCATCCATGCAATCACCTAGGCTACACAAGAAGTCATTAGGAATTAAATCAAAAATAAATTTGATTACCTTCTTGTTTTTCTCGAATTGTTGGAGTTGCTCCTCACTCCATCTCTTTTTTTTTAGGAAGCCACCTTTTGGTCCTCTTGGATATCCAAATCCTTCCATTAAGATGGACCACTCCCCAAGATCTCTCATCATGATAAAATCTTCAATTCTTCTCTTCCATGAATTGAAGCCTTCTCGTCCATATAGGGTGTAAGGCACCAATGTGTTGATGTCCCAACCTAGTTGTTCATCCAACTCCATCTTCACCCTTTACCGTGCTCCCTTAGTTGTTAAACTTGAATAGCGGCCTCGCTCTGATACCACTTGTTGGGGATCCTTGGAAGCTAGAGGGGGGGGGGGGGGTGAATAGCATCGATTTGTTACGTGATGGATTTCGTTGCGTGCTTGTCTACAAGTCTTCGTTAGTGCGTAGTGGAAATAAAACAATAACAAAACACAAACACGCAAACACAACTATGTAACGTGGTTTGGAACTGAACGGTTCCTACTCCACTAATCGAGCTCTAAAGAGCTCTAGCGATGCCAATCACACACCACTAATAAACACTCATCGAAACAAGTCGGAGGTGGAGAAACCTCATACAAATGATCTTACAACAATATGAAATAAATATAAGCAATCACAAAATGAAAATACACTACATGTAATGGAAAAACACTTTACAATTGCCTTTGGATTGCTTGCTTTTGGTTCCTTGAAGAATAGCCTTGGAGACCCTGATTTGCAGCAACAAATCACCCCAAAGTAGCTCAAGAACCATGGTTGATTTCCTCCTCCACGAACTCCATTTAAAGATTATGCCTGGGCAAGAAATTGTCGATCAATCGACTGCTCGGGACCATCAGTCGATTGATGCTACTATTGTCGTGAGACAACGACTAGATCCACCCTGGAAAAATCTAACGGATCCATCATCAGTCGACTGATCATACCCATCAGTCGATTAATGGAACCTTCACTCGACTGCTAACCCTAGCAGTCGAGTCTTGACTCCATTCTGTGCCTGATTTCTCGAGCACCACGATCGGTGATCACACGATCATCGCTGAGCGATCTGCCAAACCTCTAGCGATCGTTGGGACACTTCCCGCAGTAAAACCCTAGTTGACTCACACCAGTCGACTGTCACATGACATCAGTTGACTGGCATACCTCAAACATGAGGTTTTAACCCAAGTATGGTTCCCCCATACTTGCTAGACCACCCTTAGCCTAGACCTAAGCCTTCTAGCCACCTCCGTCAGCATCACACCTCTCGGATCCCTCCAAGTCATCCATGACTTGTTCATGCATGTGCTAGCCTTCAGGTGCTTCCATCGGCTATGTCATGCTAACGGTGTCTACACTGTCAAGGCACATTGGACTTACGCTGCCAAGACTCTGCTTGGACATTACGCTGTCAACCATTGGACTTATGCTGCCAAGACTCCCACTTGGACTTTACGCCGCCAATATCTAACCCCTTGGACTTCTCAAATTCCAAGACTCAAGCTTGGACTTTCTCTTGACAACCCATGTTGGACTTTCCATGCCAAGACCCATGCTTGGACTTTTCATTACCAAGACACATGCTTGGACTTTCCATGCCAAATACTCAAGACTTGGACTTTCCATGACATGGTCAACTCCCGTCAACCATCAAAATCCCCCTCGAGTCAAACTCGACTCCGGTCAATCATGACCCGGGTCGATTGTGCCAACAATCTCTCCAAAACATTATCAGACATCAATGTCAAACATCGATGTCAAACTTCCATGTCAAACATCAAAACTTTGCTTTAGTCAAACTCGAGTTCGGTCAATCATAACCTGGGCCGATTGCACCAACTCTCATGTAATTCAAATTTCGAAAATAACTCATCTAGTCTTATTTTTGATAAGTCTCTAGATACTTTCTAGGCATCAACCATCGATGCCCACAAAGTGGTCCTAGGAAATGCATTTAAAGCATACCTTAGTACATCTCGGTTCTCCACCTTTTATCTGATTGAATACAGTTCCTTCATTATGTCTTGGATCCTTGCATGGAGTTTTGTTATCGTCTCATGATCTTGTATTTTTAAATTAATCAATGTATTTAATAAAAGATCACATTTACAAACCTTCGTGTCGGTCATTCCTTTGTGTAGCTCGATGAGATTGTTCCATAGATCTTTCACACAGATGAACGAACAGACGTGGTTGAGTTCTTCTTTGGAGAGATTGCATTGTAGGATCTGTGTGGCTTTCGCATCGGCCTCAACTTGACGCTTTATGGCATTGGTCCACTTGTCACAGTCCAAGTATTCACTGTCTTCATTTGTTGGAAGAGTGAACCCAGTTTAGATGACTATCCACATATTGACTTGGGTTTTTAGATAACACTCCATTAGACCCTTCCAATAACAAAAGTCATCTCCATTGTAACACGTGTTGGTACAATCGACCTAGGTCACGATTGACCGGACTCGAGTTTTACTCGAATTGTATTTTGATTTTAGACAAAATGTATGACATGGGATTGTCATTGGAATTCCAACATGGGTTGGCCACGTAAATCCAAGTGTGTAGCCTTGGTGGTGAAAAGTCCAAGCATGGGGCTTGGTGTTGGGAAAATCCAAGCATAGGGCTTGGTGTTGGTAAGTCCAAGTGTGTATCCTTAGCAATGGGAAGTCTTGAAGACTTGGCAAGGTCACTAGTCTCATAGGCTCGAGGTCCTTGAGTTGGTGAAGGATAGGATTGCGAAGTCGTGCGCTTGGTGCATCTGAGGGACCATCAGACGGGGAGAGAATAGAGTGAGGCCCAACGGAAGCAGAATTCGAGGGAAAGAGACTTGAAGGATGACATTGTAAAACCGTGCGCTTATTGCATCCGAGGGACGTAGGCCGAGAGAAGAGAGCTTCGGTGGCGAACTCCATGAGAGGATGAGGTGGACTTAGCCAAGTGGCTAAGACTGAGTATCGAATGCTCAAACATGGTGTTTGAGGTTTTACCTGATGGTCGGATTCTCAAACAACCTTGTGTTTGAGGTTTTACCCGACATCAGTCGACTGCTCCAAATTGATATCAATTGACTGGTGTTCGATTGATGTGCTTCTGGCCGAACAGTCGACTGTCAATGGTTGGCAGTCAACTGCCAAGGGATGGCAATCGACTAATCAAGGTGAATTTGAGCATAGATAGTTTTCCAGTCGAGTGATCACGTCGAGCACTCGACTGATGACTCGACCAGTCGATTGATGGTGGATCCATTGGAACATGTCCAGCGTGGATCGAGTCGTTGTGAGACAACGGCTATAGGGGCAATTGGTTGATGGTCTCGATTAGTCGACTACTTGGCGTGAAATCAGCTCAATGTAGGTTATTTAAGGAGCACAAGATGGAGGATTTTGCAGCTTTTTTTGGGGCGATTTTAGAGGAGAATTGCTGCTGCATTCCAGTCCTCTAAGAGCAAACCAAAGCAAGCAACAAGCAATAGTTCAAATCCATTGTTGTAAAGTTTTCTTTACGTATTTCATTGTTGTATTTATATTTTTTTGTACTTTTGTATTACTTAGTGTAATTGCTTGTATGAGGTTTCTCCACCTCCGATTTGTTGTCGAGAAGGTTTTTTGTTAGTGTCGTGCGCATAACACGAGCTCGTTGAGCTCACCTCGTGGAGTAGGAACCCTAAGGTTCCGAACCTCGTATATCGTGTGTCGTGTGCTTGTATTCTTGTTGTGTTTTCATTATTGTATATTCCGCTGCGCTAACAAGAATTGTAGAGACGCAACGAATGAATGATTTCCATTGTCTACTTAAATTGGGTTGTTCACCCCCTCTAGACGGCCACTGATCCTCAAACAAGTGGTATCAGAGCGAGGAGCTTGTCGCGGATCATCGCAAACACAAGCACGACAAGATGGCCAGCTTCAACCTCTAGCCACAAAAAATCAAAGGGGATTTTCAATGGTGGAACAGAAAAATGGAGATATATCTCGAAATCGATTTTGATATAATGTTAATTTAAGAAAATGGTTTCGAAATGCCTAGGGATGAAGACAATAGGCAAATTGAAGAGACGAAATGGAGCAAGGACCAAATCAAGAATTTCAAGACAAATCTCAAGGTAATCAAATTGCTAAGTGATTTGATTCCTAACCATATTGGCTTTAGATTTGGTAATTATAGGGATGCAAAGGAGTTGTGGCATAAGGGGGTCAAAGTCCATGAAATTCCCGAACCGGCACAAGTAGAGAAGGATGTCGAGGAAGAATCGCAATCAACATTCGAAGAAGTGGATGACTTGGAGGAAACCTCCACCTCTAGCATTGAGGGAAAGGAGAGGGTTTACATTCTGGATCAAGATCAAGACGAAGCATCTACATCCAGGAGAAGCAAAAATTCCCTAGGTAACTCAAGTATTGTGATTATAAATAAAAATCATATAATGTGTTTTAAGTGTAGGGAATATGGACACTATAAGAGCAAGTGTCCGCAAAAGATTAAGAAGGCTCCACCGGCACCGAAAGTTCAAGAAAAAGCAAAGAATGTCGGAGTCCCCACTAGGAAAAACAAAGAACACATTGTGTTCTTCAAATGCAACCAAAGGGGACATTATAGAAGTCAATGCCCTAGGGGGAGGAAGAAGGGGCAAGAAGAAGCATCACATGTATGGGGAGCATCTAAAGCTAACCCTAAGGTATACTTTAATGCACCTTCTAGTTCTAGGATTAAAAAGCATGGTAGAAATCATTTTAGTACTCTGGCAATTGTTAACAATCATGAAAAGCATGCTAGTAGTAAAAACAAATACTATTGTTTAGGTGCCAAGCATATGAATTTACCTAAGGACAAATATAGATCAACCAATTCTAGACCTATTCTACCTAGAGAGAGCATAAGGAGAATAGAAGAAAATTTGGGTATTAATCCTAAGAAGTCTAGGCATATGCCTAAGAAGAAGAGTCCTTCCCAAAAGACCAATGAAAAATCAAAATTGGCAAAGTTAGAATTAGAAAATCAAGTCTTGAGGTCAAGACTTGAAAAATTGGAAAAGATCCTAGCAAAAATGACAAATTCATTTAAGGGGTCTAATGATCAAAATCTAGGACCTAGGAGACAAGAAATGTCCAAGGGCAAGAAAGGTTTGGGTTACAAACCTAAGTCCTATCACAATATTCCATTTGATTATGGAACTAAATCTAGGTCTAGCAAAACCAAGGTTAATAGGGAAGTCATCCCTAAGACTAACCATGGTAAGTGTCTAGTGGCCAAGGGTTCTATGAATCCTAGGAAGACCACTAAGAAGGTTGCTAAGGAAGCAATCCCTAAGGTCAATCTTGACAAGACCCAATTGACTAAGGTTTCAAAGCCAAAAAGGGTCATTAGAAAGGTATCTCGGGAAGTTATCCCTAGTGAATACCTTGTTAACCCAAGGAGCTCCAATAGGTATAGGGTTCCTAGGAGCGTGATCGATTCACGCTAGATGAGTTAGGGTGTGTCAACCCTAAGTGGATAGGTAGTTAACCTAACCATAGTAGAGTTGACACTTTAGGGTGTGCCAATGTGGTTTGAGAAGATGAAAATTGATTAAATTGGCACAACTAGGTTTTAGAAGTCATGGTGCCATTTTGGGTTTTTGGCACACTTGGGGGATAGTTGGTATTAAGGCAAAATGGGTTTAATCCTAGGAATGACAATTTGGGCTTAACACTTAGGTATTTTATACGTTAGTATTTTATACTTGCCATGCTTTGTTTGCCTTTCCACGTCATGACATCATATTTACATTCTATCATTAAAAATGTCATGCATAGGGTTTATTTTTAATGTCATGATATGCTTAAATTGGAATCACATGTCATGACATCATGATTATTGGCACATGCTTATTCTTGTTATCAATTATGCTATAATCATCATTCATGCACTAAATAAAATTTAGTTAAGGACTAAGGCATGATTTGAAGTTCCATGCGTAAGGGACTCAAATAGTGTTGCCATAGAAAAATGCATGAGATGCTAATTAACCAAAACTCACATTTCACTAGAATACATGACTTGTATGTGTTTCATACACTTAGATACAAGTGAGATGTTTAGGAAATTTAATTTAAATGTTTTAAAAACATTTCAAAATCATTTTGAAAAACCTTAGTGAAGTCTATCTTTTGATAGCAATCACCACTGAATGAGGTGATACAAAGTAGGGCCAAACATTAAAAATTTCAATAGTTTTGAACTTTGTGTCAATCTCATTAATTTATGGGTATTTTATTTTTCTAATATTTTTTACCTGTAATGTTTGTTATAAGTATTATTCATATGAATTTTCATGAATTTTCACCTTATGTATAATTACTTATGATTTTTGGAAATTTATTTCTGAAAGTTGAAAACTGCATTTTGCAATTATCAGTTGACTGCCTATGTTGGTAGTCGGCTGTTGTCAAATGGAAATCGACTGATGACTATCAAAGTCGACTGCCACGGTTGATTTCGGATAAACAAGGTTTGTTAGACCCATGTTCAACTATGTTTTGGTTCCCTAACCACTCCTAACCCTAGGACATGCTTTGGAAAGCATTATAAAGGGTGGAAATCCATTGGATATGGATTAGTAGAAGTGTTTAGGGTGAGTATCAATTTTAAGGTGTATGGAAGTTCAATGTTGAACTTGTGCCTTAATTTTGATTGTTTAAGTGTTCCTATTGGCTTAGGGACTCTCCAAGGACATTGTTGGTGCAATGGTCAAGGGGGAGCAAGCCTTTAGGGGGAGGTATCTATCATGGGAAGATGGGTGTGTATTTTTCCTCATGGGAAGAAAATTGAGGGATTGCCTCTCTTAAGTTATATGAGACTTATCACTAGAAAGATTGAAGGCATCCTAGATGTTTGTGTACCAAGGGGAAGATTGTAAAATCTCATTGGGATATGAGACATTGACACCCTCGAGGAGGACCTTTTTGATGTATGTCAAAAAGGGGGAGAAGTTACTAATTTGGGTTAGTTGAAATTCTCATTGGGATGTGAGAATTGCCAATTGGAGATAATTGGTAGACATTGTTGGAGATTTGAGGCCGCTAGAGGGGGGGGGGGGGGGAATAGCGATGTGCCCGTAGGAAGATGGAATTCGTTCATGATCGTCTCTACAAAACTCATTATGTGCAGCGGAATAGAAATAATCAAAGCAATAACAAAAAGACACAATTACAAACACACGCACAACACGAGATATAACGTGGTTCGGAACCGAAATGGTTCCTACTCCACGGATTGGGTTCGTACGAACCCTAGCGATGCCAATCACACACCACTATGATAAATACTCCTTCTCGACACAAGTCGGAGGTGGAGAAACCTCTTACAATAAGATTACAACAATAATCTAAAAACAACAAGCAAATATAAGAGGAAATACAACAAGAGAAGTAAAGAACACTTTACAAAACTCTTTAGAAGCTTGCTTGTTGATTGCCTTGGACTAGCACTTGAAAGCCCTGATTTGCAGCAGCAAATCGCTTCAAAACGTCCAAGAAAATCGGTTGCCAAAAATCCTCCCGTCGAGCTCCTTTTATCCTTGCGCGCGACCTGGATTTCCGCCCATCAGTCGACTGCCATAAGTCACCAGTCGACTGATGCCACTGTTGTCGTGAGACAACGGCTCGATCCACGCTGGAAAAACTCCAACGGATCTCTTGGCAGTCGACTGCCAGCACCCGTAGTCGACTGGCCAGTCGGCTACGGAGCGTTCTGTGCTCGACACAGAACTAGCGATCGTATCATCCCTTAGCGTGCCGATCGCAGTCGACATCGATCATTGCTCGATGAGCGATCGAGCGAGCAATTCCATCTCTTAACCGGCAGTCGAACTTAAGTCGACTCACGACAGTCGAACCGGCCATATTGCCAGTCGACTGCTAACCTCAAACATGAGGCTTTAACCCAAGTATGGTGTCTCCATAGTTGCTAGACCATCCTTAGCCTAGACCTAAGCCTTCTAGCCACCTCCATCAGCCTCACGCCTCTTGGATCCCTCCAAGTCATCCATGACTTGTTCATCCATCGCGCTAGCCTCCAGGTGCTTCCCTCGGCTATGTCATGCTAACGGTGTCTACACCGCCAAGGCATATTGGACTTACGCCGCCAAGACCCCGCTTGGACTTTACGCCGCCAACCATTGGACTTATGCTGCCAAGACTCCCGCTTGGACTTTACACAGACAATATCAAACCCCTTGGACTTCTCATGCCAAGACTCAAGCTTGGACTTTCCCTTGCCAACCCATGTTGGACTTTTACATTGCCAAGACCCATGCTTGGACTTTTCATGTGCCAAGTGTAGGGGATCGAACGGCCGACTAGAGGGGGGTGAATAGCCCTCTTACGATGGATGTCGGAATTCTCTCATTCGTTTGCTCGTCTACACAATCGTTAGCGCAAGAGGAAGCATAAACAATAAAGACAAAGCAATAAATGAAAATACAAATGCTAACAAAGAAGATGTAACATGGTTCATGGCTACGCCGCTAATCCACGATTTCGATTCGTCCGAGGTGAATCACTCCTCCAAAGCCAATCACTATTGGTCTCTCCTTTGCACCAAGCTAGGTGGAGGTAACCTTTACAATCAAGATCACTCTTCTTACAATAAGAATGGAGTAAAAACAAGTAAGAAGAGTTTAGAGCTTGTGGGGCACTAGGAAGATCACTTAGAGCATAAGCATAGCCTCTCAAAGGCTCACACCCTCTCTTTTTATAGAGAGGGCTGATTTCTTCCCGTTGGCCACCACCAGTCGACTGCTGCCCTTGGCAGTCGACTGCCGTCACTACAACGGCCTACGAACACGTCGTATCCTGACCGTTGTAGTCCAACGAAACTCGGCAATGAATCGATGGACCTCACCGATCACGCTCCGTAGTTGATCGCCTACGGCTATGAGCGATCGTGCTCGCGATATTCTCGCGACCGCCATTCCATGGGCCATGATCACGCCATAAACCCATCAGTTGGATACCAGTCAAACACACTCGACTTAGAGCAGTCGACTGCCATTGCATGGCAGTCGACTAGTGCCGTGTGAAGCTCAAACTTAACATAAGTTTGAGCTTCCGGCGGTCGGGTAAACCTTAACCCTTGCGGTCAAGTCTCCGACACTCAGCCATTCGACCAAGTTCACCTAATGAGCTACTTACATTTCACTCATTCTCTCATCTCACTCGAAGTCCCTCGCAGAAGATCTCTTCGTTCGCGGCCACGTCCCTTGGCAGCATCAGGCGCACGACTCTGCAATGCTCTTTCGCGTCTCTTGCCTCCGAAGTCTGCTTCCTTGGCTTCACTTCAAGTCATCTCGTTCGGCGGTCCCTCGGATGCTCCAAGCGAACGGCTTCCGCAAAGTCATCCTTCACCGACTCAAAGACCGAGGTTGTGAGGGTGAACCCGCCAAGGCTCCATGTGCGAATTACTAAGTCCTGCAAGACTCCAACGCACATATCAAATAACAATATTATCCTAACTTAAACCCTTTGCCACACACATCAAAACCTTATCATGGCAAGAGATTGCCCTAACAATGTCCCCCTTTTTTATGTGTGGCAATCCGTTTAAGTTAGGTAAAAACATTTGATGAAAATTCTAAGGTAAAAAAGCATGTAAACATAAACATGGTATAGCAACATGCAACTCCCCCTTAATCCATGAAACTCTCTCTATAAATTCTCAAATTTTCTCCCCCTATCATAATTTACTTAAACATAATACTTCTCCCCCTTTGACACCATCAAAAAGATTAACACTGAGTTATAAACCCATGACATCAAGTTAAATAGAAGGAAAATACCAAAAACATGATTAAAATCTGAAATCATAAAATATTGGACAGTTTTTCAGGTTGGCAGTCGACTGCTATCAGTATGGCAGTCGACTGGTACAAAGGATTCCGAAATTCTGATTTTCTGGGTGAAATTCTAAAATGCATTATAAATTCCAGAATATTCAAAAAATCATGAAATTTGAGGAACATATTTCTTTTAAGTATATCTATCAATGAAAAATAGTTTTTCAAGAAAAATCATTATATTTTCCCAGATTTGCCAAAAATCTAAAGGCTTTAAAAACCACTAGTTTTTGAGCATGTTAGTATCCATTTTAACACCTAGTTTTGTATCCAATTGTTTCAAAACATGAATACATAGATTTTAGGGTAAGAAATTGTTTTGAAAACATATGAAATATCCAACCATGATCTTTGGGCAATATATCTATGAATTAAACATAAGCCTTCCCCATGATTGGTCTATTATTGCTATTTTGATACCTTAAATGACCATCTAAATGCCATAGGCATTAGTGGACATTTGTATCGTCCTAACATCTCACCCATGCTAAGTTTTCAATCAAAGTAGCCTATGGTGAGTTTGAGATGCATCCTAGGGGGTATTTGTATATACTTAACCATTATATTCATACAATTCTATCAAGGTTAAGTATCAACCTAACAATCCTCATGATCATAAAGGCATATATCAATTGATTCTACATTATGATCATGAAATACATGTATTCATTGAATTGTTCTCATGCATTAGGTATTATATCATGATAATAAACAAATTATCACCTAAGGCATGATTTAAAACCTATTTCTTATGATGATGTGCCAAATATCAAAATCATAAATCATGATTGTACTATACATAGCAATTACATTAATCATCATGATCTAAGCATTATTATCTATTTATGGGCACGTTATCATCACCCAACACTATTCTAAAAATGTTGTCCCGCCATCCTAAGTCAACCAAAGTATGATATAGGTCAATTCCATATGGTTGACTACCCTAGGGTTTTCCTAACCCTTAAGAATGGATTTTGGAACCCAAAATAAGTTCTTTCCTATTGGGTTCACAAGATACTCCTTGGGGATCCATTTCCTAGCTATTACTTTCTTCTTATCTTGTCCCCTAGCAATTAGACATTTATAAGCCTTTTCATTTTTCTTTTCTTTATAACCTAGGCCCTTTTTGTTGAAGCTAGCTCTTTGGCTCCCTAAGATCATGTTCAATGTGTTGGAGCCAATTGTGAATTTTTCTAGGGCTTTTGTTAAATAGTCTACCTTTTCTCTTAGGGCCCTATTTTCATTTATACATGCATCACTAACATCTAATGGCACATAAAGATCATGTAAGCATGCATCATTTAAGCTAGATGAAATATTATCATTTAAGCATGCATTTTCTAGCTTATTTTCCAATGTCTTAATTTGATTAAGCATGCTTTTATTTTTCTTTTTCATTCCAAATAAGTCCTTAGTTAAACTAGAAATTATGGAAACTATTTTCTTAGGAGAGGCATTCGTTACAATAGTTTCCATATCATCATCTTCTTCTTCGGATGAGGAGGATGTAGAAGCTCCCCCTTCACTTGAGCTCTCTCCTCTTGAGCTTGATCCTTCATTTTCGGAGGAAGAGCAATCCAAGTCATCAAAGGCCATCAAGGCCAAATTGGTGACAAAGGCATTCTCCTCATCCGATGATGATGAGGAGGATGAGGATGGGCCATCCCAAGTCCTTTCCTTTAGAGCTTTGGTCTTCCCCTTTTCTTTTGTCTTCTTCTCCTCTTCCTTCTTTTTCTTGCTCCCCTTTTTCTTCTTCTTTTCTTCTTTCTTTTTATTCTCTTCCTTGCTCTTGTTTAGGAGGGGACAATTATCCCTTATGTGCCCTTCTCCTTGGAAATTGTAGCATATAACCTTCCCCCTTGGTCTTCTATTCCTATCATTTGATTTATGAAAATGAAAACCTTTTAAAACACGTCTTACCCTCCTTACCATATAGGCTTCTTCGGTGCTATCCATGGAGGAGGAGGAAGACGCTTCGTCATCGGAGGAGGAGGAGATCTTTATCTTCTTCTTCCCCTTATTTTCCAACAATGCTACTCCCCTTGAAGGTTGTATTTTTGGCTCTTCTTGTATTCCTTCAAGCCTAGATTCATGTAATTCCATAGTGGAGAAAAATTCATCTAGAGTACTTACCTCTAGATTCTTTGAAATGTAAAATGAGTCCACCATTGAACTCCACTTGGATGATCGGGGGAAAGCATCTATGGCCTTCATTATCATATCGCGATTGGAGAACCTTTCTCCTACACTAGTTAGTCTATTTAAAATTTCTTTGAATCTAGAATGCAAAGAAGTTACCTTTTCTCCCTTTTCTAATTTAATGTTGGATAGTTGGGAGCGGAGGAGATCTCTCCTTGCTAGCTTTGCCTCGGATGTGCCTTCATGAAGCTCAATTAGCTTCTCCCACATCTCCTTGGCGCTTAGGCATTCTCCTATTCGGTTGATTTCTTGTTGGGGAAGCACATTGAAGAGATGATGCTTGGCTTTTGAATTTGCAAGGTGCTCTTCCCTTTGCCTTTTGGTCCATCTAGATTTCTCTATTGGCTTCCCCTCTTCATCCCTAGGCAAAAAGAAACCGGATTCCATTGTAATCATAATATCAAAATCCGTTTCGAAAAATACCTCCATTCGCTTCATCCACCAAGCGAATTCTCCTTCAAACTTCGGAGGATGGATGTTGGAGCCGGCCATTTTGAAAGTTGCTTGTTGTTGCGGTTAGTCCTCGACAAGCTTTCCTCGGCTCTGATACCACTTGTAGGGGATCGAACGGCCGGCTAGAGGGGGGTGAATAGCCCTCTTACTATGGATGTTGGAATTCTCTCGTTCGTTTGCTCGTCTACACAATCGTTAGCGCAAGCGGAAGCATGCACAATAAAGACAAAGCAATAAACGAAAATACTAACGGTAACCAAGAAGATGTAACGTGGTTCATGGCTACGCCGCTAATCCACGATCCTGATTCATCCGAGGTGAATCACTCCTCCAAAGCCAATCACTATTGGTCTCTCCTTTGCACCAAGCTAGGTGGAGGTAACCTTTACAATCAAGATCACTCTTCTTACAATAAGAATTGAGTAAAAACAAGTAAGAAGAGTTTAGAGCTTGTGGGGCACTAGGAAGATCACTTAGAGCATAAGCATTAGCCTCTCAAAGGCTCACACCCTCTCTTTTTATAGAGAGGGCTGATTTCTTCCCGTTGGCCGCCACCAGTCAACTGCTGCCCTTGGTAGTCGACTATCGTCACTACAACGGCCTCCGAACGCGTTGGATCCCGACCGTTGTAGTCCAACGGAACTCTTGGCAGTCGACTGATGGACCTCACCCGATCGTCGCCTCCGTAGTCGATCGCCAATGGCCATTCGAGCGGTTTTGTGCCGCTGATATCCTCGGCGCAATGATCGCCATTCCATGATAAATGATCGGCTGGGCATAAACCCATTAGTCGGATACCAGTCGAACACACTCGACTCAGAGCAGTCGACTGGTGTCGTGTGAAACTCAAACTTAACATAAGTTTGAGCTTCCGGCGGTCGGGTAAAACTTAACCCTTGCGGTCAAGTCTCTGACACTCAGCCATTCGGCCAAGTTCACCTAATGAGCTACTTACATTTCACTCATTCTCTCATCTCACTCGAAGTCCCTCATCGAAGCTCTCTTCGTTCGCGGCCACGTCCCTCAGCAGCATCAGGCGCACGACTCTGCAATGCTCCTTCGCGTCTCTTGCCTCCGAAGTCTGCTTCCTTGGCTTCACTTCAAGTCATCTCATCCGGGGGTCCCTCGGATGCTCCAAGCGCACGGCTTCCGCAAAGTCATCCTTCACCGACTCAAAGACCAAGGTTGTGAGGCTGAACCCGCCAAGGCTCCATGTGCGAATTACTAAGTCCTGCAAAACTCCAACGCACATATCAAATAACAATATTATCCTAACTTAAACCCTTTGCCACAAACATCAAAACCTTATCATGGCAAGAGATTGCCCTAACACCAAGTGTCCCACTTGGACTTTACCAAATGCCAAGTGTTCCACTTGTACTTTCCATGCCAAGTACACAAGACTTGGACTTTCCCATGACAATTACATTATCATATGTTTTTGTCAAAACATCAAAACATCACTCGAGTCAAACTCGAGTCCTAGTCAATCATGACCTGGGCCGATTGCACCAACAATCTCTCCCTTTTTTATGTTTGTCAAAAACCAAACAAAATATTTGAGTTAGACCACTAACTCAAATCCCTTACCAATTATCCCAAATTGGTAAACACTCTCCAAATGTTCTCCCCGAAACATTCTCCCCCTTTTTGACTAACATCAAAAAGGTTTTCTCTCCAAGGAGGTCAATGTCTCATATCCCAATGAGATCTTACAATCTCCCCCTTGATCCTAAAATAAATACCTAGGATGCCTACCATCTTCCTAGTGATAATTCACATATCACTCAAGAGAGACAATCCTATACTCTCTCCCAATTTCCAAATTGGGTATCAAAAACCCATCAATTTTCCCAATTGATGATACTCTCCCAATAACTTCTCCTCTTCAAAGAGAAAAACACATCCATCATCCCAAGATGGATACCTCCCCCTAAAGGCTTGCTCCCCCTTGACCATTGCACCAACAATGTCCTTGGGAAGCCCCTAAGCCAATAGGAACTCTAAACCATCAAAATTAAGGTTCTAAGTTCAACATAGAACTTTCACTCACCCTAAATTTGATACTTTGACCTAACGCAGCTCCTAATCCATATCCAATGGATTTTCACCCTTTATAATGCTTTCTAAAGCATATCATAGGGTTAGGAGTGATTAGGAACCTTTTCCATAGCTGAACATGGGCTAAACAAACTTGTTAACCCGAAATCAGACTGGCAATGACTCGACAAGAATTAGTCGATCGCCATTATCACCGATCGCCACAGTATCGACTGATAACTGAAAATCTCAATTTTCAACTATTAGAAATGAATTTTGAAAATTCATAAATAATTATATGTAATTCAAAAAATCGTGAAAATTCATACGTATAATACTTATGACACACACAATGGGTGAAAAATATTTGAAAATTATTTTACCCATAAAATAGTGAGTTTGATACAAAACTCAAAACCATTGAAATTTTCAATGTTTTGGCCCTATTTTGTATCAACTCTATCAATGGTGATTGCTATCAAAAGATAGACTTCACCAAGGTTTTTCAAAAATATTTTAAAATGTTTTCAAAACCTTATTTTGGATCATATTCCTTGGGCTCTATGTACATGACTTGTACACATGCTCTCCCAATGATCCACAAATGAAACTAGATGAGTTTTAGTTCATCTAGATGCAAAAACTATGCACCTTGAACTTAACTCATATCCTAGCATCTCACATATATCTAGGGTGTATAAATACACATACATGTCAATTGAACGTGAGATGTGGGTTTTGGTTCATTTCAAACTAAGGTTTCATGCATCTTCTAAGGCAACCCTACTTGATTCCCTTATGAATGGGACTCCAAGTCATGCCATAGTCCTTAAATCAATTTCAATCGAAATTTTTCTTAAATGCATGAATGATTATGACATTAATGATGATATAAATAAGCATATGCTCACAATCATGATGTCATGGCATAAGATATAAAACTAAGCATACATGACATTAACCTAAAACCTAAGCATACTCATGACATATAAAATCGTAGAAATAGGCATGATGTCATGACATGGCATATGGCAATCAAGGCATGACATATAAAATATATAGGTATAGTAGTACCTAAATTTTAATATTAATTGCCATTTGATATAATTAGATGTATTTTGCCATATTATCATTAATCGCCCTAGTGTGCCAAAAACCCAAAATGGCACACTAACCTCTAAACCTAAATTGTGCCAATTTAATTGATTTTTCTTAATTTCAAAAGTGCATTGGCACATCCTAAAATCTTTTAGGATATTGATTCAAATCTATTTCCAAGGTAACCATAACCTTGGAAATAACCTAAAATGCCACCTTTATCATGGTTGAGTTAACTACCCATCCACACAAGGTTGGCACATCTTAAACCCACCTAGCGTGAATCAATCACGCTCTTAGGAACCCAAAACCGATTTGAACTCCTAGGGTTAATTAGGTATTCCTTAGGGATAACCTCCCTAGATACCTTCCTAATGACCCTCCTAGGCTTGTTAGCCTTGGTCATTTGGGTCTTACCTAGGTTGACTCTAGGGATAACTCCCCTTGCAACCTTCTTAGTGGCCACCCTAGGTTTCCTAGAAACCCTAGCCACTAGGCACCCCCTTTGGTTAACTCTAGGAATGACTTCCCTATTGACCTTGGTCTTCCTAGACCTAGTTTGTGTCCCATAATCAAATGGAACACTATGGTAAGCTACCTTAGGCTTAGGTTTGTGACCCAAACCTTGCTTGCCTTTGGTTGACTTTTGACTCTTAGGTCCTTGGTGTTGATTTTGTCTTTTGGACCTTTGACTTTGACCATTAGACCCTTTAAATTGGTTTTGTATATTCCTAAGGGTCTTTTCAAGTTTTTCAAGCCTTGACCTCAAGACTTGATTTTCCTTTTCTAATTGCCCAATTTTAGAATTTTGATTTAAATCTTGGGCATTGGATTTCCTAGGCATATGCCTAGTCCATTTAGGGTTTAGACCTAGGTGCTCTTGCACCTTTCTAATTGTTTCCCTAGGTAAAATTGATCTTGAGTTATGTGACCTAGGTTTGTCCTTAAATAAGTTGTTTTTAGGGACATTAGTCCCAAATTTCTTCCTATTTCCTACATGGACTCTCTTAGCTCCTAAGCAAAAATATTTATTCCTATTAGCATGCTTTTCATAAATTGCAAGAGAATTAACATTCCTAGCATGCTTTTTAGCATTTAAATTAGAAGATGCATTACTAAAATGTACCTTAGGGTTAGCCTTAGCTCCCCCTACTTGTGATGCTTCTTCTTGCCCCTTCTTCTTCCCCCTAGGGCATTGACTCCAATAATGCCCCTTTGAATTGCACTTGAAGCATATGATGTGCTCCTTGCCTTTAGGTGTTGGGGAACCGGCATCCTTGACTTTTGGTGCCGGTGGAGATTTCCTAATCTTCTTTGGGCACTTGCTCTTATAGTGCCCAAATTCCCTACACTCAAAACACATAATATTATTTTTATTTGAAATTAGAGTGTTTGAGTTACCTAGGTTAATGAGGACCGAAATTGGACTTTGGGCTTCTTCATCTTGACCGGATGTCGAAGCTTCTTCTTGATGTTCCGGTGTGGAGGTTCTCTCCTCCCCCTCAATCCTTGAGGTGGATGCTTCTTCCACTTCCTCCACCTCTTCCGATCCGGATGTTGATTCCCTATCAACCTTCGAATCCTCACTTCCTTGTGAGGATGATCTCTCTTCTTCACCCTCCTTATCTTCTTGAATTGATGGTGAACTTTCTTGAGCTTGAGAGGGTGAGCACTCCTCTTCTTCTTCTTCTTCTTGAACCGATGATGAGTTTTCATGGAGCTTTGCCACTTGGCTCCATAACTCTTTAGCATCTACATAATTACCTAACATACATAAGATATTGTTATGCATTAAATCAATTAAAAATTTTATCACCTTATCATTTTTCTCGGATGCTTGAACTTGCTCTTCGGTCCATCTCTTCTTCTTGAGGAATCCACCTCTTGGTCCTCTTGGATATTCAAATCCATCCATCAAAATGGACCATTCCTCAAAGTCTCTTATCATAATAAAATCCTCAATTCTTCCCTTACAAGAATTGAATCCTTCTCGTCTGTATAAGGTGTAGGGCACCGTTGTGTTGATGTCCCAACCTAATTGATCTTGGACTTCCATCTTTTACCCTCTAGCGTCTTGCTCCCGGTTGTTAATCCGTTGAAGAGCCCCAGGCTCTGGTACCAATTGTTGGAGATTTGAGGCCGCTAGAGGGGGGGGGAATAGCGATGTGCCCATAGGAAGATGGAATTCGTTCGCGATCGTCTCTACAAAACTCGTTATGCGCAGCGGAATAGAAATAATCAAAGCAATAACGAAAAGATACAATTACGAACACACGCACAACACGAGATATAACATGGTTCGGAACCGAAATGGTTCCTACTCCACGGATTGGGTTTGTACGAACCCTAGCGATGCCAATCACACACCACTATGATAAATACTCATTCTCGACACAAGTCGGAGGTGGAGAAACCTCTTACAATAAGATTACAACAATAATCTAAAAACAACAAGCAAATATAAGAGGAAATACAACAAGAGAAGTAAAGAACACTTTACAAAACTCTTTAGAAGCTTGCTTGTTGATTGCCTTGGACTAGCACTTGAAAGCCCTGATTTGCAGCAGCAAATCGCTTCAAAACGTCCAAGAAAATCGGTTGCCAAAAATCCTCCCGTCGAGCTCCTTTTATCCTTGCGCGCGACCTGGATTTTCACCCATCAGTCGACTGTCATAAGTCACCAGTCGACTGATGCCATTGTTGTCGTGAGACAACGGCTCGATCCACACTGAAAAAACTCCAACGGATCTCTTGGCAGTCGACTGCCAGCACCCGTAGTCGACTGGCTAGTCGGCTATGGAGCGTTCTATGCTCGACACAGAACTAGTAGTCGACTGCCATCCCTTGGCCAGCGATCGCCATCGACATCGATCATGCCGTCGACATCGCCATCGCTCCAATGAGCGTCGATTGCGGAGCAATTCGACTCTTAACCGTGGTCGAACTTAAGTCGACTCACGGCAATCGAACCGGCCATATTTCCAGTCGACTGCTAACCTCAAACATGAGGCTTTAACCCAAGTATGGTGCCTCTATACTTGCTAGACCACCCTTAGCCTAGACCTAAGCCTCCTAGCCACCTCCATCAGCCTCACGCCTCTAGGATCCCTCCAAGTCATCCATGACTTGTTCATCCATTGCGCTAGCCTCCAGGTGCTTCCCTCGGCTATGTCATGCTAATGGTGTCTACACCGCCAAGCCATATTGGACTTACACCGCCAAGACCCCGCTTGGACTTTACGCCGCCAACCACTGGTCTTATGCTGCCAAGACTCTCGCTTGAACTTTACGCAGCCAATATCAAACCCCTTTGACTTCTCATGCCAAGACTCAAGCTTGGACTTTCCCTTGCCAACCCATGTTGGACTTTTACATTGCCAAGACCCATGCTTGGAATTTTCATGTGCCAAGTGTAGGGGATCGAACGGCCGGCTAGAGGGGGGTGAATAGCCCTCTTACGATGGATGTCGGAATTCTCTCGTTCGTTTGCTCGTCTACACAATCGTTAGCGCAAGCGGAAGCATAAACAATAAAGACAAAGAAATAAACGAAATACAAACGCTAACAAAGAAGATGTAACGTGGTTCACGACTACGCCACTAATCCACGATGCCGATTCGTCCGAGGTGAATCACTCCTCCAAAGCCAATCACTATTGGTCTCTCCTTTGCACCAAGCTAGGTGGAGGTAACCTTTACAATCAAGATCTCTCTTCTTACAATAAGAATGGAGTAAAAACAAGTAAGAAGAGTTTAGAGCTTGTGGGGCACTAGGAAGATCACTTAGAGCATAAGCATTAGCCTCTCAAAGGCTCACACCCTCTCTTTTTATAGAGAGGGTTGATTTCTTCCCATTGGCCGCCACTACCGATCACGCTTCTTGGCGCGACCCGTCATTACAACGGCCCTCAACACGTCGGATCTTGACTTGCTGTAGTCCAACGAACTCTTAGCGATCGATGGACCTCACCAGCTAATCGCCTCCGTAGTCATCGCCGATCGGCTATGAGCGGTTTCTGCGTCGCGTTATCGATTCCGATCCACAATCACTCAAATCGCATCACGTCCTTTACGGGTTCTACGCAATCCGGTAATGCAATCAATAGTGATATGCTCCCACTTTCATTCCGAAATTGGAATTTCCTAGAGCAATCTAGCGGGTTTCTAATATTCAACCTTCACTTGCTGGTATAGTATATATTCAGCAACAAAGTCTGTGGTATCTCTCTTCATACCATTCCACCAGTATAAGCATTTCAAATCTCGGTACATCCGAGTACCACCAGGATGTACTATAAATCTTTAATGATGTGCTTCCTGTAGCCACTCTTCCTTAAGTGGATGCGTGTCCAGAACATATATCTATATTGGAGACAGAAAATTATCTTCTCACAAGAGAAGTCCATCTACCATCCAAAATCCACTCTACCACATACTCTGTTAGTACATGGAAGATTATAGCGATCAATCTCTCAAGTTGCAATTGTTCATGCTCCAGCAACTATATAGTAGCTACCCAATAGCTAGTCAAAACTCCATGAGCACTTCTACTCTATACAACTACAAATCTAGATAATAACTACTAAAGTCACATCATGTATATGACAGACTATCTCGTAGTTTCTTAATTGACGTAGACATAAGATATGCCTCATTCAACTGTATCGGAATCATTTCAATCCCTAAAATGATGCATTTGTATACATCATCCTTTTATCCACTCCAGAAGGATTAACTAATACTCGTGTAAAAGTTAAACGCCGTCTAGATCCTGTAAACTGGTTTCATCAGCTTCTGACTAAATGATTTCCATCATTACCTTTGTCAAGAAAGTCCGTGGTATAGTAATGTTGAAAAATTCTATCCACATCTACCGTAATAACCCAACCATATAAGGAAAATCACTATCTACGGTGGTCGAGTGCGCAACATCCAACTACCTCAATCAACAGTGGCCAGGGTATGCAACTCCAACAATCACGAACGGATCCAATCGTGTTTAGGATACACGACTCTCAAATCCAGTGACGACTAAATCGATAATTAGTCTAACAACTTAATCACAACTCATAAAAATCCATACTAAGTATGAAATTGTCGTCTCTACACACCTGCATCCCTTTACTCTAAGCTGATGATATACATTGATCATCACAACGACAATGATAATTGTAAGACACCATGTCACTACAATATCAACACACTAGTCGTAAGCCAACCCTAGAGCATGCACAGGTGTCCTTAGCTGATATAAACAGATCATTTATCCTCAACGTAGGATATTTACTTTCAGCAATTATCGCATTCCATCATCGATAATTGATGCATAATTTCAAAGGTTCATCCCTCTTTATCAAAGAGTTTTGGATCCTTCTCAAGGAGAAATACTGGGATAGATAAATATCTCCTTCCAACATCTCCTATAATCACAACTTACGTTCTTCCAATTTCCATAGTGTTTAGTAACACTTATACCAGTCAAATTATCACCCGGTATAGGATCTTGGATATCGGAACTATTTCCGCAATCATTTCAATCGCCTACTCCACTTGCTTATGCAACACCAAGGCTAGGAGTTAATCCGAACTACATCCGAAGGCTCTCGATTTATACGCACATCCAGAGATATATTATACCATACTTGCAACAATTTGATCATCCATAAGGATATGTCTACAGTAAAGATATGTCTATCCAAGTCTAAGGGCCTCCCTTGACTTCTTAATTGTTGATCCACATCTCACCAGACGGTAGAGATACCACCGACCTACAAGTCGATGTAAAGGACCCTTCTAATCCAAACTAAGAATGTTCTAGACACAGATACCTGTAACTACAAGCATCTCTCAACATATTAACCTAGAGGGTAAACTAAAGTAATACCCTGAACAATCCATTATCTGTCGATCCGATCCAAAGGCTCCCCACAGGTCTCGGCCTTTCTCCGAAGAGAATAAGATCAGATCCAACAGTCCGCAACAATTCGGTCGCATTTCTGCGATGAATGCCTCGGGGATCTTGCTAGATTATCTGATAACATCACCTAATCCTACAAACTGCAACTGTAGAATACCAAATAGATACGACCATTGTCGTATACTCTCTCCTCTGAACAAAGCTAATCACATCTGGAGGTAATTGTTATTGTCCGCATGAGTCTTCTACGATGTCTTCTGCTGATACTGCTGCGTAAATCACTTCCCTTAATGGAAGTATCACGGAACTCCAACCACGCCTGAGGTAGTAGGTTGCTGCTGATGAGATAATTTAATCTTCTGTGTTGATCTCTGCTGTCGAGACAATGCATCTTCATCCCGGAACACCCTTGGTAGTCTTCAAATAAGTCTTCAAAGTATAGCTCCTCAAATGTACTGGTTGCTTACAATAGCAACAGATGAACTAATCCAACAGACAATCTAACTTCACGTGTCTTCGTGATCTGCACTGCACACACACAATCCCTTCGAAGTCTTTGTTCTGATTTTGTTGATATCCATGAGAACATCCTAATGATCTACGGTTGGTCTTCTATAATCAGAAAATAGCTCAAAGTCTATGACTCTGATCTCGCTCCTTTATCCCACAATCGGAGACTTCTGACTCTATTAAGTTGACCTGTAATATTTGCTTACCGGTCTCTAACTCTTAAACCCTTTTACATAGTCATTTCTAAACTCCTGTCTCAATCCAACGTCTTCCGGCAAGATCTGATAGAAGATCCCGGCATCCTAATCCAATTATAAGCCAATAACTCTGGGTGGCTTAAATCATCCATTCATCTTCTTGAGTTATTAGGTGGTCGTAACCTCCGCAAGTTTCATGACTCTCCACAGTACACTATTACTAACCGATCACCCTTTCTTGAAGCTCAAGAATTCCTTACAATGTGTAACTAAAAGTGACACGGGGAAATACTCTCTTTCAACATCACTAAACCATGATCAAGTGATATATTATTTCCCGAAGATTATTTTCTGCATTTATCACCAAATATCGGCTTGATCCCGATAATGGTATGCCAACAACTCTTCTTTCTCGGTATAACATGAGTTAAGTACTCTCAAAGTTATACAACTCAGTACGAACAACTCAGGGATAAAATCCCTATGAAACACCGTAACCTAGCCTTCCGCTATCTGCATCAACAATAGTCTACTTGTCTTGTCCATTACCCAACAGGTAATGATCTGACTAGCATAATTAGTGAAAATCTCATAGACTGTAGCCTCTAATTTCCATAAGAAATGTGACGACTTGACCCCTGTTTTTCGACTCGGTATCAGTCGGCTCTCAAAGATAAATAACCTTTTCGACATAGGTTCAAGACTCACAGATTTAACATGTCGTTCCCGTGGTCAACTAATACCATGATTACTAATAATAACCAGTATGCTATAGGTTATTCTATGTTATTAACATTAAAACCATAGCCAACAAAACCGAGAGTATAAACCCTATCGGCCACTCCGGTTGGTTGCCTCGGTGGACGACCCCTACTACAAGTCTGCACAGGTGTCATAACTCTATTGTATACACCTACTGATCAAGTTTAGATAAATATCTACTAAACCATAAGTTATCAGGAATTCTTACCTCGTGCTGCTTGGAGCTCAGGTCGCTGTCCATCTCATCTCAGAAAACAAAAACCGAATAAATCGACTCCCGAGAATCCAAGACTCGACACAAAAACAACATTGTATGGCATCGCAGAACCTAGGGCTCTGATACCACTAAAATTGTCACGCCCCGAGAGCATACCAAGCCGAAAATCAAACGGATGACATCTCCCCTGTACATGGTAACATTTCAGGTTAATACAAGACCCGTAGGCCCACAATAACAACATAACATATAGAGTAAATACAACAACTACTCAAAGCAAAGCGGAAACATAATACAACAAGCTACACACATGCATACCAGTATGACTAACACATCACAACAACACGAAAACCTCGACAAAATCCGAATCTACAATATAGTACATCAGAAAAATTCCAAATACATAACACCATGTACGAAAAGGCCAAAAAAAATACGGGAGCCTCGGAGGTGAGATGAGATGTTAGCCAACGGTGCTCCAAGCCGTCATGAAGTCTTCTACCTGTTACCTGGGCGACAGAAAAACCCAGGGTCCGTGGTGGTGGTGAGTAAAACTCAGCAGGTAATAGAAAACATCTATATATGTAATATCACATGTATTTCAACAATATAATCTAGACGTACAACAGGTATATCAGAATAGTATATAAATACTAGCATATACCGTCTAACCAAATGAACAACGTAAAATGCAGACATACCTGAAGTCTCCTACGCTACTCTCATCCAACCAGAACATATATCCAACATATATATATAACATGAAGAATAAGATCAACTCACAATATACTCAAGCTATAGGTCAAGGTATCTAATGGTCTGTCCAACACATACCAGTATCCAACACAATCGTATAACAAATGCAAGAAACATGCATGAATATGATGTACACCCAAATGCAGCAAGCATAGTACAATCAAATGCAACTTCCAATAATCATATATATATATATATAGACCGCATCTATATATATATAAAGCACAACCATCCATATATATATATATATATATATATATATATATATATATATATATATATATATATATATATATATATATATATATATATATATATATATATATATATATATATATATATATATATATATATATATATATATATATATATATATATATATATACATGCATATATGTATATATATATGGTAATATGCAAAACGCCATCAGATACGACAATGCAGCATGCATGGTCATGCCTGCTCACCCCTACTCGCTATCAAGACCCCAGTGTGGCCTAGGTGGCACGACATGACAACTGTCCCAACTCACACCAACCACTGCTATAGAGTGGCCGAGTGGGCAATATGATCAAGTAGCATATGAGCGTAAAGACCTCGCTACACAATGGAGGTCCCTACTGCTAGCCACTCCGACTAACACTACCAATGAGTGGTCGAGTGCCACGCACCCAGGACAACTGCACGCAACTCCAACTACCACTGTCTATAGTGGTAGAGTGCGGCACAATAGATGCTCTGCCCTCACACCAGTTACTCCTCAAGGAGTGCTATGAGAGGCAAGATGACTGACGTCTCTCTCAACCCCAAGGGAGACTATGTCGTCAAAATGCATGCAAATGAAATGAGTATGCTGTCACACGTACATCCATCTACCACAGACTCTCTGTTCAAAAAAGAGTCGTACCCATCTGATCAATACACTCTCTATCCTATAGAGAGTCGTACATAACTGATCGACGGACTCTCTATCCTGTAGAGAGTCATACTAAACTGATCATAACTCTCTATCCAATAGAGAGTCGTACTCAACTGATCGACACACTCTCTATCCTTAGAGAGTCATACTCGACTGATCATAACTCTCTATCCAATAGAGAGTCTTACTCAACTGGTCGACGCACTCTCTATCCTGTAGAGAGTTGTACTCCACTGATCATAACTCTCTATCAAATAGAGAGTCATACTCAACTGATCGATGCACTCTCTATCTTATAGAGAGTCGTACTCGACTAATCATATCAAGTTGGGACCACCAGTCCGTAGCGACACAATAATCACCCTTCACTTAACCATTACACAACACATGGTTGGTAACAAGTATGCAACATACGGGCATTAGAAATAAATCCTATTTTTAGGGGATTACCTACCCACAGATGACCTTTTTGCCAATTTATAAATTGGATCATCACCCGTACTAACATTTACACCCTACTAAACATCTAGGCCAATTTATATCACATCTATAACTCCTAAATTATGATAGGGAATATGTGATATCAACAATTGAGCATAAATACATCCAATGATAAGTTCAAGCATAAGATAATAAGAGCAGGGTCAAGGTAACATGATCATATAAGATGATAATACATCTAAATATGTATGCATTAAAACTACCTGACCAGGGTAGGAATTACCCACCTGTTTTGTAGACACCAATCCTCTTCACGTCCGCGAATATCTCGAACCAAAATCCTGCAAACAAAACATATATGATCCAATCATATACCAATTCTAATATTAGGATCAAATCATAATCCTACATCAACTTTATATCTCGATTCGTAGCCCAAAGAAAACTACTACTTCACAGCCATTACAACGACACAACAAACCATTTACAACACAACTCTTGCCTTACAACTTCTCACACAACCACCCACACTCAAGCACTAATTACCAGTCTTGAAATGGTGCTTAACAACCCACCAATTCGACAAATAATAGAATAAACAAATCCATATCCAATCAGCATATAGACCAATCACGCACCAACACCTCAATATGCAAATAACCATCCACCGTCGATAAGTCTCTAACACACGGTTGATTCACCTCTTCGTGGCCAAGAACCGCATCATTCATAGCCACACTAATTTAGGGATTTAACTATTTAAAACACTTCGTTAAAAACCATAACCTAACTGATTCGTTCATTCACACCTCTATCACAACCCATGGTTACACTTACAGAACCTCACTGCCCCTTTTACGACTATTCACAGCCACACCTTCATCGTCCGCATAGCTTCACAGATCGCACAACTCTCTCGTAACACCCAATTAGGGATCTAACACCCTAATTGGAACACCCCACTCCATATCAATCCTTCTCACTAAACCACAGCCGAGTAACCCTCCAAATCACAGAAACCACATAACCAACACAGAACCAAAATGAACTACAAAATTCAACGGGAATAAAGATATATACCAACAATAGAACCTCCCCTCGGCAGCTCTCCTCCCCAATCGCTCAGTCCGTCGGAAAAATCATGCTCAACCTACTGCCCATCACAAATTGAATGCATCACAAATGGATCCCTTCGAAGATCGAGGGAAAATAAGGAACGGGCAGCCAAGAGGTTTGCCTGAATTCAACTTCACTGGCGACCCTCCCCCTTTATCCCTTGTCCAAATTTACAATTTTGGTCATCCTCCGTACTCTAACATCTGCACCCTATTAAACAGTTAGACCTACTTACAACACATCTGTAACTCCTAGCTCATGATAGGGAATATGTGTCATCACTAACTGAGCACACATATATATCAATGATAAGTTCAAGCATACGATAAACAGAGCAGGGTCAAGATAATATGAACACCTAACATGCTCATATATATGTCTAAATATGAATGTCATTACATCTACCCGATCGGTAAGAAATTACCTACCTACTGTCAATGAGCATGTTAGTAATAGAGTCCTCAAGTCCGCGGACCAGTCTCGTATCCATGTCCTGCAAATATCATCAATTATAATTCAGTGAAAGCATACAACAACAAAATGAATTAGCTACTACGTTATCCACATATCCGTACCCCTTATCGAATACGATTTAGAAACCCCAATTAGCCAGACTTGACCATTTAATACCATAATTAACCGAGTTCACAAATCCACTCGCAACATAAATAGGGCTTCACCCCAACGCACTATACAGATACAAAATATGACAACTCTAAATGATCAAACCCCAACTCACAGCCGATCATAGCCTATGAACAGCTACATTGACACCATAGACCCATTTACGGCTCACTCATAGCCGATCAAAACATAACCTCACAACCCCCACATCCATTCAACACTTCCTAAGCAACCCTTAGCCATCTCCACCGATTGGAAATCACTGCACAAAAAGGAATTGATCTTGCTTACCAACCCTAGAAGTTTCACCGGTGGCAATCCTCCCTAACTCTGCCCTGTTCAACCACTCGAAACCACTGCCCAAACCTAATCGGACACTTCGGCAATCAAACTAACCCTAACAGCATCACCCATGAATCTTTCCCGAAAGAAATTCACTGAACAAAAAGGGAAATTGAGCTTGCTTACCAGAAATTGCAACTTTGTCGGTAATAGAATCTCTCCGGCAGCAACTCCCCTGAATTCGATGGTCCTGTTCATCGGACAACCGACTGCCCAAAACAAAACTCAACCTTAGCACCTGGATCTTCCCTAACATCTTGTTGACATCTAAGGTAGGGAGCAATACAACCCGTGCTTACCTTTCTCCGACCCCAAACGGCAGTGGAAATGTTCGGTTCACCGAAAAAGTACCGAACGCCATCGCTGCCCTATTTCACCAACCCAGGCTTAAACAACAAGAGAGCACCAAAATGACAGAATTCGGCCAAGGTAGGGAAGAAAATCCTTACCTATTACTGACTGTCAGCGGCCACAACTCCTCTCTTTCGAATCGGCGGCTCTGATCGCTTCCACCGCCCCAAATTGACGCTTCCAGCCGTCCCGAGAAGGCTGTCGAGTTCGCCGGCTGCTGCTTGCAGAGGGGAGAGTCGTGCGACGAGGAGACCAGCGAGGAGGGGGCGTCCAGCAGGCGGTGTACCGTGAAGGCGAGATCGCGTGGAGAGGGGGGGGGGGAATTGTTGTGCGTGAAGGCAGAGGAAATGGAAGATGCTCGGTTTAAGTCACGATGTGAAATCGTAATCGGACAAAAAGTGCATTACCGGGAGATAACCGGTCGGGTTTCTTTTGCTTAACGGGTTTGATTTCTGACCCATTAAGCCCACTAACACTTACACAAAAAGGGGCTTAGAAATTTCCGTTCGAGTCAAGAAAAATTCCTAAAATTTCTGGAAAATTTCTATAGGGTATTCTCCTAATCACCCAACATTTATTATTATTATTATTTTTTATTGTATTTTACAAGAAGAGATGATCCAAAAGGGTGAAAACACCTTTCTTTTATATCCCTTGAAACCCTATCTTGTAGAGATCTGAATCTGGTCAAAAGCTCCTTATCACCCCAAGTTAAGTGGAGCTTATCTTGACTTTCTTCGAGCTAACCAATTTAAATAGCAGTTGTAACGCTTGTAAATTGTTTTTTTTTAAAAAAAAAGTGATTCGTTATAGCTAAGATTCAAACCATGAACCTTTAATTTGGGAGGTAGCTTTGATACCACTATTCCATAGGATAATTCTCAAAGAATTTAAATGAAAAAGATTCAGAAATAAATAAAATACAATATGTTTCGTTATAGCTAGGATTCGAACCATAAACCTTCTAATTCTGAGATTGCCTTGATACCACTAGGTCATAGAATAATTCTTGGCTAGGATATATAAAGAATATAAATTAGAGGATGAGGGGTTGTTTTCATCTCCCCATGAGAGGATGAAGAGTGTTCGTTTCCCTAGGTATTAAAGAGGAAATTAAGAGAGGAAGAAAAACCCCACCTTTCTTCTTCCTTCTTCCTCCTCCTGCATTCTTGGTCGAAACCTCCCCTCCTCCTTCCTCCCTTTCTATCCCAAGCTATAGGGATTCATGTGTTGGGATTCTCAAGAGGGTTTTTTCAAGGGGTCTCACAAGGCTTGGTATTTTCTAGAGGATCAAACTCCATCCTTCTTCCTCCTCCACCGAAACTACTCCTCCTTCCTCCCCCTCCATCCGAAACCCTAATGCTCTTGGTTGGGGTTCTCAAGGGGGTTTCAAGGGGATTCTCTTACAAAGGCTTAGTATATGCTAGAGGATCACTCCTAAGGCTAAGGAACAAGGAAAAGTCTTCATCTCACAAAAACCCTAGTGTTATATTAGTAAGATAGCGAGAGGATGTAAGTATTTCTCACCTGCAGTATAAGTGGCTATTTGATTTGTTTATCTAGTTTTTTTTTTTCCATGTTTTGTTCAGATTATACTTGAGCAGATTTATAGGCATTATAGGTATATTTCTTTTGAAGCAAGACATAAGATCGCAAAGATGACCCTACGAGTTTTGGGGACAAAGAGCATGATCAAATGTCTTGGAATGCTTCCTATATGGGTTTTGGGATTATGGTCATGTTAAATGTTTGTTAAATGACAAAATCAGTAGGTCATATATAAAGAAAGTATTTTATTTTAAAATGGCATGTACCGGGCCCTTAGATCGCCTACGGGCCCTAGACCACCCTTAGTAAGTTGTCCTAATTAGTTCGGTGGCTAGCTACCCCAAATTCTATTAGGGTTGTGCGCAAATTGGTACTATGTCGAGCTGCCCAAACAAGGATGTTTACTGATTATATATATATATATATGGTTTCTAAAGTTAACTAAAGCACAATGGTTAAAAGCTTAAGTATATCTCATGTGCATGTTTCTACAAGAGAAGCATATTTCAAAATCATGTATTGCAAGTTATGTATTTCAAGTTGAACCATTGTGTTATGTACAAGTGTTTCTATATGTTTAATTGAGAAAGTTCATGCATTTCAAGTTGAATCATTGTGTTATGCTCAAGTGTTTCTAAATGTTTAATGCATAAATTTCTTAACCGCAAGTATGAGCGTGTGTCTGCAAGCAAGTATTCTAATAGTATGTTTTCTTAATGCGATATTTTGTGAGAATAGGAGGTACTTACTAAGAACCATTGCTTATAGTTTGCCTTCCTTATACTGCAGATAAGGGTAAAACAAGGTTTGAGTAAGAGGGGGCAGCAGATGAAGTGTTTGGTGTGTGTGGCGGTGGAATAGTGGATTGCAATTCTGAACTTGCTAGAATTTATGTTATGTTAAGAACTCTGAATTTACTATTGGTTTTGTTGTGTTTAAGAATGTCGAACTTGTAGGTTTTGTGGAACCGAAGCTCTGATACCACTTGAAGGTAGGAAACTCGCTTCCCACTTCAACTCGGTCGCTTGTTCATGGCGATCCCGTCTACGTCCCCGGATTAAAAAAATTAATCCTTGACAAATAAGGATTACCAAAGCAACCGTTCCATCATCGTGCTATTCGATTAGAGTGGTGACTTGAACAAACTTGTTGTTCAAGCAACCTACCTCTATTCTTCTAATAGCCGCAAAATAGACGATTTACAGATCGTCGGTTTTTGTGTTTGTATTCGGGGTCCAAGTAAATTAGCCACATAACAAAACATACAACATGCATATAATTGAAAAACAATTATAGACAAAATACAAAAGAATATAAATAAGCATTATACCTCTCGATCTTCTATTGTATGTCCTTCGTGATTTTAGACGTCGTGTGGGCAACGATCTTCCAAAAGTTGAAGCCTCCTAGATCACCAATCTTCCTTTCTTTGTTCACCCCGAACAAAGGAAGATCATAAAACAAAACACTTCTTCCTATCAAGAACCGGCCACCAAGTCAATGGACATGTTGTTGCCGCCGGTCAAGGAGGAGAAAAGAATCACTGGCCAACCATAGAGAAGGGTTGCCGCCGGCCACAAAGAGATGAGAAAAGGGAACTCTGGCCAAAGAATGAAGAGGAGATGTCCAAACCTTCACCACCTTGCCGCCGGCCCCTTTGCCCTTGAACAATTGGTGCCGCCCAAAGGATAAAAAAAAGCCTAACCCTAATGTCTTGTTGCCCAAGCCAAGGAAGCAAAAACCCTAATCTCCTTTCAATGAGTTGCTGCCCAAGCCATGAGCCCTTATTTATAGAGTTAGGCTTATGCCTCCTTTTAATCTCCATCTTCGGATCTAGGGGTTTAATCCCAACCTTCGGATCTAGGGGTTTAGTCCCAACCATCGGATCTAGTGATTTAATCTCCACTGTCGAATCTAGAGTTCCATTTTCCACCACCGGATCTAAGCTCCATGAGGGTTTAATAGGCTACAATTGGGACCATGAGGAGGAGTTGGATCTTGGCCACCCAATGGATCAAGCCCACATAAAGTCCGATCCATTAATGACAATCCATTCCACTAGAGAATTATCATTGATCTACCTCACCAACCCCCATAAGTTAATATGGGCTTCATATATTATTTGTACATTTATCTCCCCGTGTTAAAGATCTCAAATGTCTGTCAATTAATTAATTTACTGACAATTAATTAATCAACATCTAACTCCATGAGTAGTACCACTCAACCTTATCATCTTGTCGAACAAAGTCCACTTATTGGGTTTACATGTTGAACCTTATGAGCTCCTCAAGGGGACATCATCATCCTAATATATAGGATATGGTTTCCTCCTATAAACAACGACATACCATATAAATAATACCATTTTCCAACTTACCGAGCCTATAGATTTACTCTATAAATATCGCCCATTTGTAAATTAAAGAAATGAATACTAAGTATATGTGCCCGTTATTATATCGGGATTAAGAGCATGTACAACATAATATTTGAGGTCCGATTCGATTATGTAGTCAGCAATAAATCGAATCACCTCTAAGTTGGTCCTGCTCAATACACACAAAGTGTACTAGTTATTGGAATGTATACTGAAAGCCTTACTCTTTTGTATGAACATCTTTATTTTGAAATAAGAATCACATGATCATTGTTTGCATATTTTTATAGTTATGCAAAATTGTCTAATATTTTACATTGTAGATAACATGGTGCTTGGTGTGGCAAAGAAGATCATGTTATCAGTCCCTTGTAGAATATAAGTAGAGGATCACAACCAAGATGGTTTTGGACAAACCATTGGCATGGTTGTAGTGTAGCTTGGTATTGTTTTATCTTGAACATAGAGTTACACTAGTACACCTCGGTGTATTGAGCAGGACCGACATAGAGGTGATTCAATTTATTGCTGACTACATAATTGAATCGGACCTCGGATATTATGTTGTACATGCTCTTAATCCTGATATAATAACGGGCACATGTACTTAGTATTTATTTCTTTGATTTACCAAAGGGTGAGATTTCTATGGATTAAATCAATATGCCCGGTAGGTTGGGAAATAATATTATTTACATGGTGTGCCGTTGATTATAGGAGGAAACTGTGTCCTATATATTAGGTTGATGATGTCCCCTTGAGGAGCTCATAAGGTTCATCATGTAAACCCTGCAAGTTGACTTAGTCAACATGATGATAAGGTTGAGTGGTACTACTCGAGGAGTTAGATGTTAATTAATTGATGGTTAGTAAATCAATTAATTGACAGACATTCGATATCTTAAACACGGGGAGATAGATGTACAAATAATATATGGAGCCCATATTAATTTATGGGGGTTGGTGAGGTAGTTCGATGATGATCCTCTAGTGGAATGGAACATCATTGATGGATCAAGTTTGTGTGGTTCCGATCCATCGGGTGGCCAAGACCCAACTCCTCCTCATGGTCCCTATCGTAGCCTAATATAAATCTCATGAAGTCTAGATCAAATGATGGAAAACAAATCTCTAGATCCGACGGTTGAGATTAATTCTCTAGATCCGACAGTTGAGATTAATTCTCTAGAACCGACGGTTGAGATTAATTCTCTAGAACCGATGGTTGAGATTAAATCTCTAGATCCGACGGTTGAGATTAAATCTATAGAACCAATGGAGGAGATTAATCCAAGGCAAAAACCCAACTGTATATATAAGGCTTATTGGGTTGGTCGGCAAGGATGATGGATGGTTTAGGGGATTAGGGTTTGCTTCCTTTGGAGGCTAAGAAACCCTAGTTTGTTTAGAATTTTTGGGCGGCTAGGGTTTGGGAGAAAAGATGGGCGGCAACAAGTGGAAGATGAGTTTCTTCTTCTTCCTAAGGCATGGCCGGTCCCTTCCTTCTACCCTCTACCTTGGTCGGTCCACACTCTATCCTTCTTCCCCTCTTCCATGGCCGGCACATAGAAGATGGTTTTCAAAGAGAATAGGGTTTTGCCTTTCCTTTGGTTGGGCGGCAAGAAATCCTAGGTTAGGGTTTGGTTGGGCGGCTAGGGTTTGGAAGTTGAAGTGGGCGGCAACTATAGGAGAGGTTCTCTTCTTCTTCCTAAGGTGTTGCCGGGACCTATCTCTATTCCCTCTACCTTGGTCGGCACTCAACTCATTCCTCTTCTCCTCTTTATTTCATCTTGGCCGGCGGCACTAGAAGCTAGGGTTTGTCCCTAGTTTGGTTCCTTGGTGGTTTCCATTATGTTCTCTCTATTCTTGGGGCCGGCGGCATCATTCCTATGTGGATTGGTGGTTGGCTCAAGCAAGAAGGGAAAGAGAGTTCTTTTTTCTTTGGATTGAAAAAGATCTTGGAAGCTTCAACTTGTGGAGGATCTTCGCCCACACGAAGTCTACAAGGAGGTTAGGACATACGATAGAAGATCAAGAGGTATAAAAGTTTTACAACTTTTATTATTGTTCTTTACATGTTCTTATTGATATGCTAGCTTATGTTCTTTATGTTAGTATGTGTTGATTATACTAGTTTACAATTGTATGTATTTGTATAATCATGGACCCCGAAGATAAACACAAAAACCGGCGATCCGTCCGTCGTCTCTTCCGCGGCTAACCGACTAGAAGAGTTGATTGCTTGAACAACAAGTTTGTTCAAGCGATCGCTCGAGTCGTTGGCACGACGACGAATTGGTTGTGCTAAGGAAACTCATCCCATCTAGATTAGTTTTCATTAGTGAAAATTTTAATCCGGGGACATGGGAGCCGATGAGCATTCCGAGGAATAGCACGAT
Organism: Wurfbainia villosa; assembly: GCA_025175895.1. NCBI lineage: Eukaryota > Viridiplantae > Streptophyta > Magnoliopsida > Zingiberales > Zingiberaceae > Wurfbainia > Wurfbainia villosa. Next base: position 50,456,185 of record CM045998.1, on the reverse strand, counting down.
GCCAACATTTGGTATCAGAGCCACGGTTTCCGGTTTTGTGTGTTTAGGATTCGGTTACTTTCATGCACATATCATATATTGAGTATGCCGGATAATAGTAGGATGTGCATAGGCTAACTTTTTGGTTGCAGGCATAAGATCCGACTATTATGGCTATTTGTGTGTATGTGGTTGTTTGTGTGTGATTGTATGTATATTATTTGAATCCTCGGGGTTGACGAGGCTAGATTAGTATTTAATTTTTGTAATTAAATACGACATTGTTTAGCCACTCTTTATTTTATTTTACTTTCGATCTAGATTTCATGTACACTCCCTCGTGGAGTATAGGATCGATGGATGTAAAATAAAATAGGTTTTATTCTCGGCTCGGATCTCCGGATGGCTCGTACATGGCGTAGGAGGAGCGGACGAGGTGGCGACATGACGGGACGCATATTGGAGAACAAAGCCATAATAGTTGGAAAAAATTCTGTTTTTTCCATATTTATTGCTGATTTGTTTTATATGCATGTTATGTGTGCTTGAAAATTCCTCATTTTCAATTTACTAAGTAAGAGAGGGATATTTTAATTAATTCCCGCGGCCTCCATTACAATTTGACGTGTGATGCAATAAACTTGCATGTCAGCTTTGAGTGCCTTCCTCCCTTCGGATGAGTTTGTTTGCGGATCACTAGGTCAAATAATGGTTATAGGAAATTATCTAGGAGCGTGTGTACTTCCACAGCGGTAAGACACATAATCCGAAATAATTCCCTTAGTATCGTGTAATGATGCACACTTAGATGCAAATATAAAGTATCCTCCCCATCGGAGTCACTGCTTTTATTTGTAGGGCCAAAGAGGAACCAACTATTAATTTTATTTGTCAAAAAGTAAGGTTGACAAGATAATAAAATTAATGGGTAAAACCTCCTCTTACAAATGTAGAATTCGTATACGTCCACACTGCGTGGCATGCGATATTCTCGGTGTTTTGAGGTGTTGGTTGATTTCGGAATTTTATTGTTTTGAGGAATCAATAATATTTTAAATCTAAAATAATGATCCATGTGATTCTTAGGATTTTCAAAATGACTTTCAGTCCACTTATTGTGATACTAAAGGAAATAAACTTACTGTACCCAAATAATGATGATTGGAAAAGAATCCAGATATTGTCTTATCTGCTAGGAAGTACATGTATGCACTCTTCGAATAGTATCCTCAAGCCATGGTTGCTCAAAAAGGTTTCTACTTCTAAGCCGAAAGGCAAGAAGAAGGAGAAACAAGGTGGAGCAAATGTGGTGGGAGGATCTCAGGGAGGAGTGAAGAAGCCGAAAGGCAAGTACTTCACTTGCAAACAGGATGGACATTGGAAGGAGAACTATCCCAATCCGAAGTAGAACAAAAGTATATCCTTTGGTCTAGTCGTTGAAACATGGTTATGTAGGGGATCGGTACGGCCAGCTAGAGGGGGGTGAATAGCCCTTTTCGTTTGGATGTCGGTATTTGCTCGTCTACAAAACTAATTAGCGCAAGCGGAAGACTAATAAAGACAAGCAAATAGAAATACAAGAAAACAATCGCTAACAAAGAATGTAACGTGGTTCACGGCTACGCCGCTAATCCACGATCCCGATTCGTCCGAGGTGAATCACTCCTCCAAAGCCAATCACTATTGGTCTCTCCTTTGCACCAAGCTAGGTGGAGGTAACCTTTACAATCAAGATCACTCTTCTTACAAATAGAATGGAGTAAAAGCAAGTAAGAAGAGTTTAGAGCTTGTGGGGCACTAGGAAGATCACTTGGAGCATAAGCATTAGCCTCTCAAAGGCTTACACCCTCTCTTTTTATAGAGAGGGCTGATTTCTTCCCGTTGGCCACCACGATCATTGCCGCCCTTGGCGATCATTGCCCGTCTACTAGCGGCCTCCGAACACGTCGGATCCGGCCGTTGTAGTCAATGGAACTCTTGGCGGTCGGTTGGACCTCATCGATCGGCCGCTACCTCCATGGTCGAATGCCCGATCGACTACGAGCGATTCTATGGCAAAACCCTATTGACTAGTAGTAGGCTGCGCCGATCGGTGATGGTCTTGATCGGTCGATCATTGCCCGCGTATGGCGGTCGGCTTGCTGCCACAATCCAGTCGGTCGGATACCAATCGAACTCACTCGACTCGGAAGCGGTCATTGCCATGACATGGCGGTCGGTGATGTCGGGAAAAACCATCTGACACTTGACCAAATGGCCAAGTTTCACCTAAGAGCTACCCTTCCCCGGGTTACAATCGCTCACTCTCATCTCTCGAGTCCTCGCCCGGTTCTCTTCGTTCGGCCCTCTCGATCGGCGCACGGCTCTGCAATGCTCCTTTGCGTCTCTTGCCTCGAAGTCTACTTCCTCTGGCTTCACTCCAAGCTTCTCGTCCAGCAGTCCCTCGGATGCTCCAAGCGCACGGCTTTCGCAAAGCTATCCTTCACCGACTCAAGGCACGAGTCATGAGATGTGAAACTCGCCACGGCTCCATGTGCAAATTACTAAGTCCTGCACGACTTCAACGCACATATCAAATCAACATATCAAACTAACTTAAACCCTTTGCCACACCATCAAAACCATATTACGGCAAGAGATTGCCCTAACAATCTCCCCCTTTTTGATGTGTGGCAATCTGTTTAAGTTAGGTAAAAACATTTGATATAAATTTTAAGGTAAGAAAGCATGTAAAGATAAATATGATATAGCAACATGCAACTCCCCCTTAATCCATGAAACTCTCTATGCAAATTTTCTCCCCCTCTCATATATTTCTCCACTAAAATAATTAACTTAAACATAATTATTTCTCCCCCTTTGACACCATCAAAAAGATTAATACTTAGTTAAAAGCACATGGCATCAAGTCTAATAGAAAGAAAATACCACAAGTTGAATTAAAATCGGAATTCAGCCTTTCTTGATCGATATTCAGTCATCGATCGGTAGTTGGACTACCGATCGTCTGCTTATATTCGAGATTTCTGATTTCTAGGGTGAATTTCAAAAATGCGTAAAAAATTTCAAAAAATTCAAAAAATCATGAAATTTTGGGAACACATTTCTTTTAAGTATATCTATCAGTGAAAAATATGTTTTCATGAAAAATCATTATATTTCCACGTATTTGCCAAAAATCCAAAATCTTTAAAAACTACTAGGTTTTTGATCATAAGAGTATCCATTTTAACACCTAGTCTTGCATCCAATTGTTTCAAAACATGAATACATAGATTTTAGATTAAGAAATTGTTTTGAAAACATATGAAATATCCAACCATGATCTTTGGGCAATATTTCTATGAATTAAACATAAGCCTTCCCCATGATTGGTCTATTATTGCCATGTTGATACTTTAAATGACCATCTAAATGCCATAGGCATTAGTGGACATTTGTATCATCCTAACATCTCACCCATGCTAAGTTTGCAATCAAGTTAACCTATAGTGAGTGTGAGATGCATCCTAGGGGGTATTTGTGAATACTTAACCATTATATTCATGCAATTCTATCATGGTTAAGTATCAACCTAATAATCATCATGATCATAAAGGCATATATGAATGAATTCTACATTGTGATCATGAAATACATGTATTCATCAAATAATAGTCATGCATTAGGTATTATATGATGATAATAAGCAAAGCATCACCTAAAGCATGATTCAACCCTATTTCTCATGATTACGTGCCAAATATTAAAATCATAAATCATGATTTCAAGCATACATAGAAATTACATTAATCATCATGATTTAAGCATTATTATCTATTTATGGGCACGTTATCATCACCCAACACTATTCTAAAAATGTTGTCCCGCCATCCTAAGTCAACCAAAATATGATATAGGTTAATTCCATATGGTTGACTACCCTAGGGTTTTCCTAACCCTTAAGGATAGATTTTGGAACCCAAAATAAGTTCTTTCCTATTGGGTTCACTAAGTATTCCTTGGGGATCCATTTCCTAGCTATTACATTGTTCTTATCTTGTCCCCTAGCTATAAGGCATTTATAGGCCTTTTCATTTTTCTTTTCCTTATAGCCTAGGCCCTTTTTGTTGAAACTAGCTCTTTGGCTCCCTAAAATCATATTCAATGTGTTGGAGCCAATTGTGAATTTTTCTAGGGATTTTGTTAAATAATCTACCTTTTCCCTTAAGGCCCTATTTTCATTTATACATGCATCACTAACATCTAATGGCACATAAAGGTCATGTGAGCATGCATCATCATGGCAAGAAGAATTATTTTCATTTAAGCATGCATTTTCTAGCTTATACTCTAAATCCTTAATTTGAACAAGCATGCTTTTATTTTTCTTTTTCATTCCAAATAAGTCCTTAGTTAAATTAGAAATTATGGAAAGTATTTTCTTAGGAGAGGCTTTCGTTACCATAGTTTCCATGTCCTCTTCTTCTTCGGATGATGAGGATGTAGAAGCTCCCCCTTCATTTGAGCTCTCCCCGCTTGAGCTTGATCCTTCATTTTCGGATGAAGAGCAATCCAAGTCATCAAAGGCCATCAAGGCTAAATTGGTGACAAAGGCATTCTCCTCATCCGATGATGATGAGGAGGATGAGGATGGGTCATCCCAAGTCCTTGCCTTTAGAGCTTTGGTCTTTCCCTTTTCTTTTGTCTTCTTCTCCTCTTCCTTCTTTTTCTTGCTCCCCTTTTTCTTCTTCTTTTCTTCTTTCTTTTTCCTCTCTTCCTTGCTCTTGTTTAGGAGAGGACAATTGTCCCTTATGTGCCCCTCTCCTTGGCAATTGTAGCATATGACCTTCCCCCTTGGTCTTCTATTCCTATCATGAGATTTATCAAATCTAAAATTCTTAAATGCATGTCTTACCCTCCTTACCATATAGGCTTCTTCGGTGCTATTCATGGAGGAGGAGGAAGACGCTTCATCATCGGAGGAGGAGGGGATTTCCATCTTCTTCTTCCCCTTATTTGCCAACAATGCTACTCCCCTTGAAGATTGTATTTTTGGCTCTTCTTGTATTCCTTCAAGCCTAGATTCATGTAATTCCATAGTGGAGAAAAATTCATCTAGAGTACTTACCTCTAGATTCTTGGAAATGTAAAATGAGTCCACCATTGAACTCCACTTGGATGATCGAGGGAAAGCATCTATGGCCTTCATTATCATATCGCGATTGGAGAGCCTTTCTCCTACACTTGTTAGTCCATTTAATATTTCTTTAAATCTAGAATGTAAAGAAGTTACCTTTTCTCCCTTTTCTAATTTAATGTTGGATAGTTGGGAGCGGAGAAGATCTCTCCTTGCTAGCTTTGCATCGGATGTGTCTTCATGAAGCTCAATTAGCTTCTCCCACATCTCCTTGGCGCTTAGGCATTCTCCTATTCGGTTGATTTCTTGTTGGGGGAGCACATTGAAGAGATGATGCTTGGCTTTTAAATTTGCAAGGTGCTCTTCCCTTTGCCTTTTGGTCCACCTAGATTTCTCTATTGGCTTCCCCTCTTCATCCCTAGGCAAAACGAAACCGGATTCCATTGTAATCATAATGTCAAAATCCGTTTCGAAAAATACCTCCATTCGCTTCTTCCACCAAGCGAATTCTCCTTCAAACTTCGGAGGATGGATGTTGGAGCAGGCCATTTTGAAAGTTTCTTGTTGTGGCAGTTAGTCCTCGACAAGCTTTCCTCGGCTCTGATACCACTTGTAGGGGATCGGTACGGCCGGCTAGAGGGGGGTGAATAGCCCTTTTCGTTTGGATGCCGGTATTTGCTCGTCTACAAAACTAATTAGCACAAGCGGAAGACTAATAAAGACAAGCAAATAGAAATACAAGAAAACAATCGCTAACAAAGAATGTAACGTGGTTCACGGCTACGCCGCTAATCCATGATCCTGATTCGTCCGAGGTGAATCACTCCTCCAAAGCCAATCACTATTGGTCTCTCCTTTGCACCAAGCTAGGTGGAGGTAACCTTTACAATCAAGATCACTCTTCTTACAAATAGAATGGAGTAAAAGGAAGTAAGAAGAGTTTAGAGCTTGTGGGGCACTAGGAAGATCACTTGGAGCATAAGAATTAGCCTCTCAAAGGCTTACACCCTCTCTTTTTATAGAGAGGGCTGATTTCTTCCCATTGGCCGCCACCAGTCGACTGTCGCCCTTGGCAGTCGACTGCCGTCACTACAACGGCCTCCGAACACGTCGGATCCCGATCGTTGTAGTCCAACGGAACTCTTGGTAGTCGACTGATGGACCTCATCACGATCGACTCTCGCCTCCGTCGTCGCCCGATCGGCTACGAGCGATCTAATGGCCAAAACCCTATTGACGATCATTGCGCGCCGACGATGGCTCTGCGATCGGCCCACGCGTATGGCGATCATTGCCGCCAATCGATCGATCGGTTGCGGTCGAACTCACTCGACTCAAGAGCTACCCTTCCCCGGGTTACAATCGCTCACTCTCATCTCTCGGAGTCCCTCGCCTTCGAAGTTCTCTTCGTTCTCGGCCACGTCCCTCGTGTAGGGAAATCTCGTATGCCAAATGGCATATGCGCAACGGAAAATAGGATCCCTTCCATGTGATCCATGCGAAAGCAAACTCGTACAAAATAAATTTCTCTAAACCAAACCTATCTTATAGGAGAGGATTACCTTTGTTGCGTGCCCTTGTTAATCCCGCTTATCCCTTTAGTTTGTTGGATCTTTAGCACGTTCAAGTGTCCGTGCCTCTATACGTATCCACACGAGCACGCTCTTGTCTCACAAAAGAAAACTAGAGGAGCTCTCCTTTACTTCTTGCTAGAGAAGTCCCTAAAGGAGAGGAAGCTAGGGAAAAGAGAAGGGAAGAAGAAGACTACTCTTCTTGCTACTCACAAAAAGCCACACAACAATAAGCTCTCAAGCTCTCTCCAAGCCTCAAGCTCCCAACAACCACACTCCACAACCACAACAACAATTGCTATGGAATGGCCGGCCACTTCATGGTCTTTTATAGGGTTGGAAAAACCCTTTCACCTCCTACCATTCAATGCAATCCATTGCATTGGGACATTTGTTTGGCCGGCCACTTAAGGAGACAAAACCATTTTGTTTCCTTCCACCTTATCTAGCTTAGGTGGATGCTTAGGTGGCATGCTTATGTGGCATTCTTATGTGGCATTCATGCATGTTGATTTAATCTTATTAATTCAATTAAGCTTATGTTATCATATTGAATTAATCTTATTAATTCAATTAAGCTTATGTTATCATATTGAATTAATCTTATTAAATCAATAAGGTAACATATTGAATTAATCTCATTAAATCAATTAGCTAAAATTCTCATTAAGCTTAAAGTCCAAAAACCATTTTGTACTTAAGCTTATTCCCATATTATTCTAGTCAAACTAGAATACTCTAATTCCTCTAATTATCATGCTCTTTGTGTGTGACCCTATAGGCTCTCATAACGTTGGCAGTGGACCTAAACTCTTTTAGATACACAAGCAATGAGCGGCATCTAGCAATACATCATTGCTACCCAAGTTACGAGATAAGTCAAGATCCGACTAACCTTTCCGTGACTACTATAATATATGACCGTGTCCTTCTATCCTTGATATCAGATTGATCAATGAGGCATAGACCGTGTCATCCTCGATCAATCTATGTGTTTCTTGATCCCTGAGTAAACTAACTCAAACAAATGAGCTCAATATCTCATATTGACTCATTCGAGCATGGCCATGCGTTTTAGTAGTTCTACTCAATCAAGGGCCCACCGATATCACTCCGTCATATGGAAGGATAGATCCCATCTACATCACTCACATCCCTCTGCATAATTTGTTACATACCCGATGTCGCCTTTATGGTCCACCTATTACGGGTGACGTTTGTGATACCAAAGTACATAACTTCTTATGTAGGGAACCGTAGTGACTTCAGGTCTAAGGACTATTCATACCAATAGTCACATGAGAAAGTTTATGACACTCATATAACGATCCATGAAACTTTCTCATGGCGGGTCAGTTCAGTATATATTCTCCAATATATACCCATGTGTCAACTTGATATCATATATCCATGACTTGTGAGATCAAGTCATCAATTGACCTACATGCTAGTCTTTATGTATTAATATTGCCCTTGCATATTAATACTCGACTAGAACATTTAGGAAAGTGTTCTCTCTGACCTCTCATAATCAATTACGCAATTGATGTCTTGTAGATAAGAACCTACTTTTCTAGGGCATTATTATATTTAAATTAGCGCAAGATGTAAATATAATAACCAATCCTTTGCCTTTATAGAATATGATACAAAATGTTCCCTATTCAACCATCACATGATTGGTTCTAGGGCTTTAACTAACAATCTCCCACTAGCACTAGTACCAATCACTATGATATCTAATACCTAGTGACCTAGTGTGACCATCATGCTTCCTTTGTGCCAAAGCCTTGGTCAATGGATCTGCGATGTTAGCTTCTGTCGGTACTCTGCATATCCTCACATCTCCTCTATCGATGATCTCTCGAATGAGATGGAAGCGCCGCAGTTTGTGTTTGGTCATTGATGTGATCGAGGTTCCTTAGCACTGCAATAGCCCCATTGTTGTCACGAGAGGTCTATTGGATCTGCAATGCTAGGAACTACCCCAAGTTCAGCGATGAACTTGCGGAGCCAAACAACCTCCTTTCTTTGCATCGAGATCTTTGCAATATACTCTTCGCATTGTAGAATCCAAGCTGTGTCTGCCGAACTCTTCCGACTCACAGCTCCACCATTTAGGCAAAACACGTACCCCGATTGCGATCTATAGTCATCCTTGTCTGTTTGGAAGCTTGCATCACTGTAACCCTTTACAGCTAGCTCCTCATTGCCTCCAAATATCAGGAAATATTCTTTCGTTCTTCGTAAGTATTTAAGAATATTTTTGACTGCTATCCAGTGACTTTCACCTGGATCCGACTGGTATCTACTCGTCATGCTCAAAGCATACGAGGCGTCAGAGCAGTACAAAGCATAGGCGTACATGATAGACCCTATAGGCGATGCATAAGGGATCTTATCCATGCGATCTCTCTCCTCCTTAGAAGAGGGACATTGAGTCTTGAAGACTCACATCATGTGATAAAGCGAAACCCTTTCTTAGAATTTTGCATAGCGATCTAGCACTTTATCATGTACTCGACTTAGGCCAAGTAATCTTCTAGATCTATCTCTATAGATCTTGATACCTAGAATATAGCGGCTTCACCTAAGTCCTTCATCGAGAAACAATTCCCTAACCACATCTTCACAGATCGGGTGAGGGAATATCATTTCCGATGAGAAGTATGTCATCTACATACAAGACAAGAAATACAACTGTGCTCCCACTATTTCTTTTGTAGACACAAGGCTCATCTTCATTCTTGATGAAACAAAACTCTTTGATTGCATCATCGAATCGAAGATTCCGACGAGAGGCTTGCTTTAGTCCATAAATGGACCTTTGCGGTTTGCATACCTTTCGGGATGCTTTGGATCTTCAAAACCCTCGGTGTCATGTACACATCCTCGGTAGCTTTCCATTGAGCGGTTTTGACATCCATCCTGCCAGATCTCATAATCATGGTAGGTCGCAATAGCAAGTATGATCCGAATGGATTTAAGCATCGAATCGTGAAAAGGTTTCTTCATAGTCAATACCATGAATTTGTTTGAATCCTTTAGCCACCAATCTACCTTTATAGGTATGCTTATTACCATCCATGTCGGTCTTTACTTTAAAGACCCACTTACACCCAATGGGTTTTACCCCTTCGTGGATCAACCAAAGTCCATACTTGGTTAGTGTACATGGATTCCATTTCGGATCTCATGGCCTCTAGCCATTTCTCAGAATCTGGGCTCATCATAGCTTCTTGATAGGATGTAGGCTCGTCAAGATCGACAAGCAATACTTCACCATTGTCAGTCAAGAGAAAAGAATATCTCTCGGGTTGACGACGGATCCTATTAGATCTACGAAGAGGTTGGTCTACTTGAACAGGTGTTTGCTCCACAACTCTTTGGGCAACAAATTCCTCATCCACAACACTTTGTGGTTCTGCTCATTTTCCATCGAAGCCTTAGTGTTATCATCATCTTGAACTTCTTCAAGATGAATTTTACTCCCACTAGTATTTCTAGAAATAAATTCTCTTTCTAGAAAGACAGCATTTCTGGCAACAAACACCTTGCCAAGTGTGGGATTGTAAAAATAATATCCCTTAGTTTCCTTGGGATATCCTACAAAATAACACTTATCTGATTTGGGTCCTAGTTTATCTGAGACTTGACGTCTAACGTAAGCTTCACAACCCCAAATCTTTATAAAAGACATTTTGGGACTCTTCCCGGTCCATATCGTATATGGTGTCTTTTCTACGGCTTTTGATGGAACGCGATTAAGTGTGAAAGCTACATCTCTAAAGCTAAACCCCAAAGGAAGTAGGTAGATCACCTGCTCATCATTGATCGTACCATATCTAATAGAGTACGATTTCTCCTCTCGGATACACCATTCCATTGTGGTGTTCGGTGGAGTGAGTTGGGATATTATCCCACACTCGGCCGGTGATCACGAAACTCTTGACTAAGGTATTCACCACCTCGATCCGATCGAAGTAGCTTAATCGCTTACCAAGTTGGTTTTGTACTTCATTCTTGAATTCTTTGAACTTTTCAAAGGATTACGACTTATGTCTCATCAAATATAAGTAGCCAAATCTACTCATATCATCAGTGAAAGTAATAAAGTACTTATAGCCTCCTCTGGCTTCGACATTGAAAGGGCCACATACATCAGTATGTATGAGTCCTAACAAATCCGTCGCTCTCTCGCCATGTCCACTAAATGGAGTTTTAGTCATCTTTCCTAAAAGACAAGACTCGCATACCTCATATGATTCAAAATCAAATGAGTCCAATAATCCATCTTTATGGAGTTGGGATATGCGTTTTTCATTTATGTGACCTAAGCGGCGATTGCGAGATATATGTCCGTTCAAATCATTCGATTTGAACCGCTTTGGTATTTACGTTATAAATTGGGTTATCTAAATCTAGAACATAGAGACCATTCATAAGTGGTGCATTACAATAGAACATTTCATTTAAATAAATGGAACAACATTTGTCCTTTATTATAAAAGAAAAGTTTTTCTTGTCTAAACAAGATACAGAAATTATGTTCTTTGTTAATGCGGGTACATAGAAGCACTCCTCTAGTTCTAAGATAAGCCCAGTGGGCAAAGACAAAGAATATGTTCCTACAGCTACAGCAGCAACTTTTGCGCCATTGCCTACTCATAGGTCCACTTCACCCTTTGCCATTATTCTACTATTTCTCAGTCCCTGCACATTAGTACAAATGTGAGATGCACATCCGGTATCTAATACCCATGTAGAAGAAATAGATAGATTAACTTCTATAACGTGTATACCTGAGGCAGAAGTCCCACTTCTCTTGTTCTTTACTTCCTCAAGGTAGACTTTGCAGTTCCGCTTCCAGTGTCCAGTCTCACCGCAATGGAAGCAGTCCCTTCCTTAGGTACTTTACCTTTACCCTTTGAAGTGGATGAATTGGCCTTGCCTTTGGCTTGGGTCTTACCCTTGCCTTTGCGCTTACCTTTGTCCTTCTTGACCATTAGTACATTACTAACTTTCTTTTTGAGATTTGGTTCAGCAGTTCTCAACATGCTGAGAATCTCAGGCAAAGGTTTATCAATTTCATTCATGTTATAATTCATGACGAATTGATTGTATGCTTCCGGCAACGATTGCAGGATAACATCGGTTGCCAATTCTTGGCTCAGTGGAAAACCTAGTCTTTCAAGGTTCTCAACGTACCCAATCATTTTGAGTACATGAGTTCCTACAGGTGTTCCTTCTTGCATCTTGCATGCAAAAAGAGCTTTAGACACTTCAAAACGCTCGTGCCTAGCTTGTCCTTGATATAGTTGTTTCAGGTGCTCAACCATATCATAGGCATCCATGTTCTCATGTTGCTTCTGAAGCTCAGAGTTCATGGTGGCAAGCATAAGGCATGACACATCCAATGCGTCATCTTGATGCTTCTTATAAGCATCCTTTTCAAGACGAGTAGCGCATGGGCGGGTGTTTCAGGATTGACCGCATACAGTGTTTGAGGATAATCTTTAAGTTCCTATACCAGTCAAGAAAATTTGCTCCATTGAGCTTGTCCTTCTCAAGGACAGATCGCAAGTTGAGGGGGTGCGACGTGTTATATGTCATGGTGATCTACAACATTAAAATGCAAAGTTAAGTATCATACCTAAATCATTTAATTAGGCCTTTAATTAAATGAGGCTCCCACTAAATTCTCATAGCTACTATTTAGCTATAAATTTATATGGGATAAAGATCCACATCATAATTCGTCTTGAGTTAGCTTTGGCTAATCGCCCAAGACGTAGTATAATTAGGTAGGCAATCTTTTGCCAATTACATCTGATGTAACTCTTTAATAGCTTTGGTTAAGTTTTAGATTAGTTTAGTGTTTATTCCTAAACACTTCGGTGTGGCGAGGCAGGGGCCTTCTTGGATATCGAAGCAACGACCACTTCTAAGACAAAGTCGATGTTCTAAATCACACAAAACTAATGTTAACACTTATGTTCAAAGCTAATATATGCCTCTACTTTCTTAACCAATTAAGAAAACACTTAATTAAGTCTTAACCAAGACTGATAGCGGGACATCACGATTGTCCACTCGCACCCCTCCAAGATAAAATGCATTGCTTTGCTTTGGCAAACCCAATAACAAATGATCGAGGAAGTAGTGAGTACCAACTTTGGTAGGCATATCGTTTAGACTTATTAAGAAATAAACATGTATCATATACATATTAGCATACATCACATATAAGCTAAACTAATCATGCATCACATACATATTAAACTAACGTGTCATGGTTATGGCCCTTATTCTACAATCTTCTCAAGCCAATGAAAAGATTGATTGGTCAACCTAGGGATAGCATCTTCTCCTAAGTGCTTCCTTTTGGTTGTCTTGTGTGTTGACTTCCTCCTTGTAACCTCATCTTCCAATGGACCCTCCATCCTTGTTTTGTACATTACAAAAGGAGAAATACTCGAGTTACATTCGAGTCTAAAACTAATTTTACAACAAGAATATTAGGAGAAAGGCACGACACGCAGGCCGTATTAAGAATTACAACACACAATCACAAACTTTTTGGGACTAGGCCATAACCATGCACCATGTCATTTTAACTTTTAAAAGACATTGGATATTTTATTATGTTTGAAAATTTGCTAATGCAATTATCAACTCATAATAAAATTTATCCTACTTCTATATCACATATAAAATAGAGAAAACCTATTTTTATACGATCTTTCGCAAGTGGCTCTGATACCACTGTAGGGAAATCTCGTATGCCAAATGGCATATGCGCAACGGAAAATAGGATCCCTTCCAAGTGATCCATGCGAAAGCAAACTCGTACAAAATAAATTTCTCTAAACCAAACCTATCTTATAGGAGAGGATTACCTTTGTTGCGTGCCCTTGTTAATCCCGCTTATCCCTTTAGTTTGTTGGATCTTTAGCACGTTCAAGTGTCCGTGCCTCTATACGTATCCACACGAGCACGCTCTTGTCTCACAAAAGAAAACTAGAGGAGCTCTCCTTTACTTCTTGCTAGAGAAGTCCCTAAAGGAGAGGAAGCTAGGGAAAAGAGAAGGGAAGAAGACTACTCTTCTTGCTACTCACAAAAAGCCACACAACAATAAGCTCTCAAGCTCTCTCCAAGCCTCAAGCTCCCAACAACCACACTCCACAACCACAACAACAATTGCTATGGAATGGCCGGCCACTTCATGGTCTTTTATAGGGTTGGAAAAACCCTTTCACCTCCTACCATTCAATGCAATCCATTGCATTGGGACATTTGTTTGGCCGGCCACTTAAGGAGACAAAACCATTTTGTTTCCTTCCACCTTATCTAGCTTAGGTGGATGCTTAGGTGGCATGCTTATGTGGCATGCTTATGTGGCATTCTTATGTGGCATTCATGCATGTTGATTTAATCTTATTAATTCAATTAAGCTTATGTTATCATATTGAATTAATCTTATTAATTCAATTAAGCTTATGTTATCATATTGAATTAATCTTATTAAATCAATAAGGTAACATATTGAATTAATCTCATTAAATCAATTAGCTAAAATTCTCATTAAGCTTAAAGTCCAAAAACCATTTTGTACTTAAGCTTATTCCCATATTATTCTAGTCAAACTAGAATACTCTAATTCCTCTAATTATCATGCTCTTTGTGTGTGACCCTATAGGCTCTCATAACGTTGGCAGTGGACCTAAACTCTTTTAGATACACAAGCAATGAGCGGCATCTAGCAATACATCATTGCTACCCAAGTTACGAGATAAGTCAAGATCCGACTAACCTTTCCGTGACTACTATAATGTATGACCGTGTCCTTCTATCCTTGATATCAGATTGATCAATGAGGCATAGACCGTGTCATCCTCGATCAATCTATGTGTTTTTTGATCCCTGAGTAAACTAACTCAAACAAATGAGCTCAATATCTCATATTGACTCATTCGAGCATGGCCATGCGTTTTAGTAGTTCTACTCAATCAAGGGGCCCACCGATATCACTCCCGTCATATGGAAGGGATAGATCCCATCTACATCACTCACATCCCTCCGCATAATTTGTTACATACCCAGTAATCGCCTTTATGGTCCACCCTGTTACGGGTGACGTTTGACGATACCAAAGTACATAACTTCTTATGTAGGGAACCGTAGTGACTTCAGGTCTAAGGACTATTCATACCAATAGTCACATGAGAAAGTTTATGACACTCATATAACGATCCATGAAACTTTCTCATGGCGGGTCAGTTCAGTATATATTCTCCAATATATACCCATGTGTCAACTTGATATCATATATCCATGACTTGTGAGATCAAGTCATCAATTGACCTACATGCTAGTCTTTATGTATTAATATTTCCCTTGCATATTAATACTCGACTAGGAACATTTAGGAAAGTATTCTCTACAGCCTCTCATAATCAATTCTGCCAATTGATGTGTTGTAGATAAGAACCTACTTTTCTAGGGCATTATTATATTTAAATTAGCTGGCACAAGCAAGATGTAAATATAATAACCAATCCTTTGCCTTTATAGAATATGATACAAAATGTTCCCTATTCAACCATCACATGATTGGTTCTAGGGCTTTAACTAACACCTCGGCAGCATCAGGCGCACGGCTCTACAATGCTCCTTCGCGTCTCTTGCGTCGAAGTCTACTTCCTCTAGCTTCACTCCAAGCTTCTCGTCCGACGGTCCCTCGGATGCTCCAAGCGCACGGCTTCCGCAAAGCTATCCTTCATCGACTCAAGGCATGAGTCATGAGATGTGAAACTCGCCACGACTCCATGTGCAAATTACTATGTCCTGCACGACTTCAACACACATATCAAATCAACATATCAAACTAACTTAAACCCTTTGCCACACCATCAAAACCATATTACGGCAAGAGATTGCCCTAACAGGTTAGCGGTGTTATCTACCGGCACCTAGTGTGTAGATACGAGGGCCGCTAATCATGTCTGCAATACTTTGCAGAGGTTCCAAGAAACCCTACGACTAGCTAAAGGGGATATTACCATTTACTTGGGCAATGCCATGAAGATGGCGACTATTACAGTGGGAGATGTTTTATTTATCTTTTGAGAAAAATAAAGTTTTTGGTTCTTAGAAATTTTCTTTATTTACCTTTATTTAGAAAGAATTGATTTCGATTTCTAAATTATGGATGGATAATCTATTTCTTTTGATGATAGATATGTTATAAAAGGAATAGGGACATTATCTATTCAGGTACATAGATAGGAAATTTATAACTTGAACCACGAGCTCCCACGATGCAAATAAAAGTTATTAACTCATCTTCTAAGTCTAATAAGAGAAAAGAACCTTCGAAGATAAACCAAACATATCTTTGGGATCATAGGCTTGGTCATATTAACCTAAGTAAAATTCAAAGGTTGATAGCTGATGGACCTTTGGGTGCATTAGTGGTGTAGCATCTCCCAACCTGTGAATCTTGCTTGGAGGGTAAGATGACCAAGAGGCCTTTTCAAGGCCAAGGGGTATAGATCCAAAGATGTGTTGGAATTGGTTCATTCTGATTCGTATGGTCCTATGTCTATCCAGGCAAGAGGTAGTTTTGAACATTTCATCTTTTTCATAGATGATTGTTCATGATACGGATGACACTACGATCTGATAGTGGTGGTGAGTACCTCTTGGGAGAGTTTAGGAACTACTTATCAGAGGTTGGGATTCAATCCCAATTGACTGCACCTGACACACCCCAGCAGAACGGTGTAGCAGAGCGAAGGAATAGGACTCTTATGGAGATGGTTAGATCGATGATGAGTTATTCTGACTTGCCAGATTCGTTCTGGGGATATGCTATAGATACGACGGTATACATTCTGAACCTGGTTCCATCTAAATCAGTGCCTTCTACTCCCACAGAATTGTGGACTGGGCAAAAGCCTAGTCTATGACATATTCAGATATGGGAGTCCAGCACATGTGCTGAAGGCAGATACTGGTAAGTTGGAACCTCGTACAGAAGTACACATGGTCATTGACTATCCCAGGGGAACGAAGGGTGGATTGCTTTATAGTCCTAGAGATCAGAGGGTGATCGTTAACACAAATGTCAGATTTCTAGAGGAAGACTATGTGATGAGCCACAAGCCCAAGGGTAAAATTGTTCTGGAGGAGTTAAAAGGGAAGGCACTTCTTTAGTACCACCCGTACAAGAGGATATACCACATGTCACTGCACCGAGTGTCACAGAGGATACGCAGATGATACCTCGTCATAGTGGGAGGGTTGTTAGACAACCTTATTGATTCATGTTCTTGGGTGAATCTTTTGATTTGGTCCCTAGCAAACATGAACCTGATCCCTAGACATACAACGAGGCAATCCAAGATATAGATACAGCATCTTGGCAAAGTGCAATGAATACTGAGATTGAATCCATGGATTCAAGTCAGGTCTGGGAGCTCTTATGCATAACAGCTCATATGGATTATGAGGTGTGGCACATGGATGTCAAGACAGCTTTCCTTAATGAAAGTCTTGAGGAAAACATCCAAATGAAGCGACCAGAGGGATTCATTGCTATGGGCAAAGAGCATCTTATATGTAAGCTTAATCGGTCCATTTATGGATTGAAGCAAGCTTCGAGGTCTTGGAACATCCGCTTTGAGGAGGTAAATCAGTCTTATGGATTTATTCAAAGTCTGGATGAGTCTTGTGTATACAAGAGATGTGACGGAAATGTAGTGGTATTTCTTGTACTATACGTAGATAATATTTTGGTAGTTGGCAACAATATCAGAGTGTTATCATACTTAAGGGTATGGTTGTCCAAACAGTTTTGAAGGACTTGGGAGAAGTGGGCCACAACCTTGGGATCAAGGTTGTTGTGCTTATCCCATGCTTCATACATAGACATGATTTTGGATCGTTTTAGCATGCAGAACTCCAAGAAGGGTTTTCTACCTTTCAGGTATGGAGTTCCTTTATCTAAGGAGATGTGTCCTAGATCATCTGAGGTGATAAAGGAGCTGAAGGTGGTTCCTTATGCTTTAGCAGTAGGAAGCCTCATGTATGTTATGTACGAGACAAGATATCTGCTTCGCCGTGGGCATGGTTAGCAGATATCAGAGTAATCCAGGACAGGGACATTGGACTGCGGTAAAAGCATATATTGTAGTGCCTGAGAAGGACTAGGGATTATATGCAAGTTTACCGGGCATCCCAATTATTCCCTGTGGGTTGTATGGATTGCGATTTCCAATCAGATAGGGATAACAGTAAGTCTACCTCGGGGTTTGTGTTTACTTTTGGAGGTGGAGCCATAGTATGGAGGAGTGTCAAGCAGAAATGCGTGGAGGACTCCACCATGGAAGCTGAGTATGTGCCAGCCCCTGTGGCGGCCAAAGAAGCTGTGTGGTTCAAGAACTTCCTGATGGACTTGGATGTGATTCCTGGTTTGCCCAGAACTATCACAATTTATTGTGATAATAATGGTGCAGTTGCAAACTCGAAGGAACAACAAGCCCATAGACTAGTAAACACATAGAGTGCGAGTACCACCTGATATGAGTAATCGTAAAGGAAGTAGAAGTTGTTGTCGCCTAGATTGCATCAGAGGATGACATGGTAGACCCTTTTCACTAAGGCCCTTCTAGCGAGAGCTTTGATAGTCATGTAGAGGGAAGGGGAATCAGATGTATGGCAGTGTGATGACAGCATAGTCTTTTAGTATAAGTGGGAGATTGTTGGAATGTATACTGAAAGCCTTGCTCTTTTGTATGAACATCTTTATTTTGAAATAAGAATCACATGATCATTGTTTGCATATTTTTATAGTTATGCAAAATTGTCTAATATTTTACATTGTAGATAACATGGTGCTTGGTATGGCACAGAAGATCATGTTATCAGTCCCTTGTAGAATATAAGTAGAGGCTCACAACCAAGATGGTTTTGGACAAACCATTGGCATGGTTGTAGTGTAGCTTGGTATTGTTTTATCTTGAACATAGAGTTACATTAGTACACCTCGGTGTATTGAGCAGGACCGACATAGAGGTGATTCAATTTATTGCTGACTACATAATTGAATCGGACCTCGGATATTATGTTGTACATGCTCTTAATCCTGATATAATAACGGGCACATGTACTTAGTATTTATTTCTTTGATTTACCAAACGTTGAGATTTCTATGGATTAAATCAATATGCCCGGTAGGTTGGGAAATAATATTGTTTACATGGTGTGCCGTTGATTATAGGAGGAAACCATGTCCTATATATTAGGTTGATGATGTCCCCTTGAGGAGCTCATAAGGTTCATCATGTAAACCTTGCAGGTTGACTTAGTCAACATGATGATAAGGTTGAGTGGTATTACTCGAGGAGTTAGATGTTAATTAATTGATGGTTAGTAAATCAATTAATTGACGGACATTCGATATCTTAAACACGGGGAGATGGATGTACAAATAATATATGGAGCCCATATTAATTTATGGGGGTTAGTGAGGTAGTTCGATGATGATCCTCTAGTGGAATGGAACATCATTGATGGATCAAGTTTATGTGGTTCCGATCCATCGGGTGGCCAAGACCCAACTCCTCCTCATGGTCCCTATCGTAGCCTAATATAAACATCATGAAGTCTAGATCAAATGATGGAAAACAAATCTCTAGATCCGATGGTTGAGATTAATTCTCTAGATACGACAGTTGAGATTAATTCTCTCGATCCGACGATTGAGATTAATTCTCTAGAACCGATGGTTGAGATTAAATCTCTAAATCCGACGGTTGAGATTAAATCTATAGAACCAATGGAGGAGATTAATCCAAGGCAAAAACCCAACTCTATATATAAGGCTTATTGGGTTGGGCGGCAAGGATGATGGATGGTTTAGGGGATTAGGGTTTGCTTCTTTTGGAGGCTAAGAAACCCTAGTTTGTTTAGAATTTTTGGGCGGCTAGGGTTTGGGAGCAAAGATGGGCGACAACAAGTGGAAGATGAGTTTCTTCTTCTTCCTAAGGCATGGCCGGTCCCTTCCTTCTACCCTCTACCTTGGTCGGTCCACACTCTATCCTTCTTCCCCTCTTCCATGGCCGGCACATAGAAGATGGTTTTCAAAGAGATTAGGGTTTTGCCTTTCCTTTGGTTGGGCGGCAAGAAATCCTAGGTTATGGTTTGGTTGGGCGGCTAGGGTTTGGAAGTTGGAGTGGGCGGCAACTATAGGAGAGGTTCTCTTCTTCTTCCTAAGGTGTTGCCGGGACCTATCTCTATTCCCTCTACCTTGGTCGGCGCTCAACTCATTCCTCTTCTCCTCTTTATTTCATCTTGGCCGGCGGCACTATTAGCTAGGGTTTGTCCCTAGTTTGGTTCCTTGGTGGTTTCCATTATGTTCTCTCTATTCTTGGGGCCGGCGGCATCAATCCTTTGTGGATTGGTGGTTGGCTCAAGCAAGAAGGGAAAGAGAGTTCTTATTTCTTTGGATTGAAGAAGATCTAGGAAGCTTCAACTTATGGAGGATCTTCGCCCACACGAAGTCTACAAGGAGGTTAAGACATACGATAGAAGATCAAGAGGTATAAAAGTTTTACAACTTTTATTATTGTTCTTTACATGTTCTTATTGATATTCTAGCTTATGTTCTTTATGTTAGTATGTGTTGATTATACTAGTTTACATTTGTATGTATTTGTATAATCATGGACCCCGAAGATAAACACAAAAACTGGTGATCCGTCCGTCGTCTCTTCCGTGACTAACCGACTAGAAGAGTTGATTGCTTGAACAACAAGTTTGTTCAAGCAATCGCTCGAGTCGTTGGCACGATGACGAATTGGTTGTGCTAAGGAAACTCATCCCATCTAGATTAGTTTTCATTAGTGAAAATTTTAATCCGGGGACATGGGAGCCGATGAGCATTCCGAGGAATAGCACGATGCCAACACTAGTGTGATTCTATCGTCAAGACAAACCAATACCAAATCACACTGCAACCATGCCTATGGTTTGTCCAAAACCATCTCGGTTGTGAGCCTTTACTTATACTTTATAAGAAACTGATAACATGATCTCCCGTGTGAGACTACACACCATGATATCTATAATGTAATGTATTAGACAATATGCATAACCATAAATATGCATACAATGATCATGTGAATCTTATTTCAAAAATAAAATGTTCATACAAAAGATAGACTTTTCAGTATACATCCCAACAATCTTTCACTTATACTAATAGACTATGCTATCCTTAAACGGCCATACATCTGATTCCCATTCCCTCCACATGCCTATCAAAAGCTCTCACCGAAAGGGTCTTAGTGAAAGGATCTGCCAAGTTATCCTCCGATGCAATCTTGGCCACAACAACTTCTCCTCGCTTTACGATTTCTCGTATTAGGTGGTACTTGCGCTCTATGTGTTTACTTGCCTTATGGGCTCGAGGTTCCTTCGAGTTTGCAACTGCACCACTATTATCACAATAAATTGTGAGAGTTCTGGGCAAACCAGGAATCACATCAAAGTCCATCAAGAAGTTCTTGATCCACACAACTTCTTTGGCCTCCTCAGAGGCCACCACATACTCAGCTTCCATGGTGGAGTCCGCCATGCATTTCTTCTTGACACTCCTCCATTCAATGGCTCCACCTCCCAATGTAAACACAAAACCTGAGGTATATTTACTGTTATCCCTGTCTGATTGGATGTCCGAATCTGTGTAACCCATAGGGAGTAATTGGTGTGCTTGGTAAACTAGCATATAATCCTTAGTCCTGGTTAGGTACTTCAATATATGCTTTACTACAGTCCAATGTCCCTGTCTTGGATTACTCTGATATCTGCTAACCATGTCCACGGCAAAGCAGATATCCGGTCTAGTACATAGCATCCCATACATGAGGCTTCCTACTACTGAAGCATAAGGAACCACCTTCATCTCCTCTATCTCCTTAGATGTTCTAGGACACATCTCCTTAGATAAAGGAACTCCATGCATGAAAGCTAGAAAACCATTCTTGGAGTTTTGCATCCTAAAACAATCCATAATTGTGTCTATGTATGAAGCTTGAGATATGCACAACATCCTTTTCTTGCGTTCCCTTATAACCTTGATCCAAAGGATGTGTCCCACTTCTCCCAAGTCCTTCATATCAAACTATTTGGACAACTATACCCTTACGTTCGATAACACATTGACATTGTTGCCAATTAACAATATATCATCTACGTATAGTATAAGAAATACCACTACGTTTCCGTCACATCTCTTGTATACACAAGACTCATCTGGACTTTGAATAAATCCATAAGACTGGATTACCTCATCAAAGCGGATGTTCCAAGACCTCGAAGCTTGCTTCAATCCATAAATGGACCGATTAAGCTTACACACAAGATGCTCTTTGCCCTTTGCAATGATTCCCTCTTATTGCTTCATATAGATGTTTTCCTCAAGACTTCCATTAAGGAAAGTTGTCTTGACATCCATCTGCCACACCTCATAATCCATATGAGCAGCAATACATAAGAGAATCCGGATAGACATAAGCATGGCTACCGACGAAAAGGTCTCCTCATAATCGATGCCCTCTTTTTGAGTATACCCCTTCGCAACAAACCTTGCTTTGAAGGTCTCAACCTTCCCGTCTATTTCTCTCTTTCTTTTGTAGATCCACGTGCATCCAATGATTTTTTCACCATTGGGTGGTTCTACTAGACCCCAGACCTGATTTGAATCCATAGATTCTATCTCAGAAATCATCGCACTTTGCCAAGATACCACATCTTTATCTTTGATCACCTCGTCATATGTCCAGGGATCAGGTTCATGTTCGCCAGGGATCAAATCAAAATATTCTTCCATGAAGATGAATCTATCATGTTGTCTAACAACCCTCCCACTACGACGAGGTATCACCTGTGTATCCTCTGTGACACGCGGTGCAGTGACTTGTGCTATATCCTTTGTACCGGTGGTACTGAAGTAGTGACTTCCCTTTTCAATTCCTCCAGAACAATCTTACTCATGGGCTTGTGGTTCATCACATAGTCTTCTTCTAGAAATCTGGCATTCGTGCTGACGATCACCCTCTCATCTCTAGGACTATAAAACAAACCACCTTTCGTTCCTCTAGGATAGCGAACGAACATGCACACTTTTGTACGAGATTCCAACTTTCCAACATCTGCCTTCAGCACATGTGCTGGACTCCCCCAAATCTGAATATGTCTCAGACTAGGCTTTCGCCCAGTCCACAATTCTGTGGGAGTAGAAGGCACTAATTTAGATGGAACCAAGTTCAGAATATATACTGTCGTATCTAGACCATATCCCCAAAATGAATCTGGCAACTCAGAATAACTAATCATCGATCTAACCATCTCCATAATATTCCTATTCCTTCGCTCTGCTACACCATTCTGCTGGGGTGTGCCAGGTTCAGACAATTGGGATTGAATCCCAACCTCTGATAAGTAATTCCTAAACTCTCTCAAGAGGTACTCACCACCACGATCAGATCGTAGTGTCTTGATACTTTTACCTTGACGTTTCTCGACATCAGCCTTGAAATCTTTGAACTTGTCAAAGCATTCAGACTTGCGACGCATCAAGTAAATGTATCCGTACCTTGAATAATCGTCTATAAAAGAGACGAAATATTCAAAGCTACCTCTTTCCTTGATAGACATAGGACCACACAAATTAGAATGAACCAATTGCAACACATCTTTGGCTCTATACCCCTTGGCCTTGAAAGGCCTCTTGGTCATTTTTCCTTCCAAGCAGGACTCGCAGGTTGGGAAGTCTTCCACCAATAATGAATTCAGAGGTCCATCGGCTATTAACCTTTGAATTTTTCTTAGGTTAATATGACCAAGCCTTAGATGCCAAAGATATGTTTGGTTCATCTTCTAAGGTTCTTTTCTCTTATTGGAATTAGAAGATGAGTTATTCACTTCTATTTGCATCGTGGGAGTGTTTGGTTCGAGTGTATACAAATTTCCTATCAATGCACCAGAACAGATATTCTCCCTATTCCTTTTTATAACAAATCTATCATTAAAATAAATAGAATATCCATCCATAAACAATTTAGAAACCGAAATCAAATTCTTTCTAAGTAAAGGTACATAAAGGCAATTTTTAAGAACCAAAACTATATTCCTCTCAAAATACAAATAAACATCTCCCACTGCAACAGCCGCCACCTTTGTGGCATCACCCAAGTATACGGTAATCTCCCCCTCAACCGGTTGTCTAGTTTCCTGGAACCCCTGTAAAGTATTGCAGACATGATCAGTGGCTCCCGTATCTACACACCAGGTGTCGGTAGATAACACCGCTAAACATGTTTCAACGACTAGACCAAAATATATACCTTTGTTATGCTTCCGGTTTGGGCAGTCCTTCCAGTGTCCAGTCTGCTTACAATTGAAGCACTTGCCTTTCGGCTTTTTCACTCCTCCCTGAGTTCCTCCAACCACCTTTGCCCCAACTTGTTTCTTCTTCTTCTTGCCTTTCAGCATAGAAGTAGAAATCTTTTGGGCAACCATGGCCTATGCCTGAGCACTCTGACGAAAAAGGCCCTTTGGCTCCTGGAGTTCTGTCAGAAGCTCCGCCAACGAATACAACCTTTTTTTCATGGTGTAGTTAAGGAAAAACTGCTAAAAACTACTAGGTAGAGACTGGAGAATGATATCGACTTGGGTTTCCCCATCGATCTCAGCTTCGAGGACTTCCAGCTCATTCAAATGAGCCATCATCTTGAGAACATGATCCCTCACGGGTGTTCCATCGATCATGGTGGTCGTCATCAAGTTCCTCATGGCTTCCTATCTAGCAGCCCGATTCTGGTGTCCGAAAAGGTCTTTGAGATTGAGCATCATGTCATAAGCAGTGGGCATGGCTTGATGTTGATGTTGCAGTACATTTGACATAGATGCCAAAATGTAACATCGCGCCATCTCATCAGCCTTTATCCACTTCTTATAGCTCTCCTTCTCCTTTTCCCCAGAATCATCTGCAGGCTTATGAGGGCACTCTTCAAGGAGTACATATTTGTATTCCTCAGCAGTTAAGACAATATCAAGATTCCTCTTCCAATCAACATAATTGGGTGCAGTAAGTTTATTTTCTCTTCAGTATCACAGCAAGCGGGTTGAAAGTCATTTTGAAAAAGCCTAAAAATCACATAGATCAAAACATTAGATTTTAAAAAATTATTGATTCCTCAAACAATAAAATTTTAAAATCAACCAACACCTCAAAACACTGAGAATATCGTATGCCACGATAGTGTGGACGTATACGAATTCTAAATTTGTAAGAGAAGGTTTTACCCATTCATTTTACTATCTTGTCAACCTAACTTTTTGACAAATAAAATTAATAGTTGGTTCCTCTTCGACCCTACAAATAAAAGAAGTGACTCTGATGGGGAGGATACTCCTATTTGTATCTAAGTGTTCACCATTACTCGGTACCATGGCAATTATCTCGGGCTATGTGCCTCCGTTGGGGAAGTACACACGCTCCTTAATAATTTCCTATAACCATCTGTGATCCACAAATAAACTCATCCGATGGGGAGGAAGGCACTCAGAGCCAACGCGCAAGTTTATTTGCATCACATGTCAAATCATAATGGAGGCCATGAGAATTTATAAAAATATCCCTCTCCCACTTAGTAATTTAAAATTGAGGAATTTTCTAGCCTACGACATGCATATCAAACAATAAGCAATAAATATGAAAAAGAATATTTTCCAACTATTATGGCTTTTGTCTCCAATATGCCTCCTGTCGTATCGCCATCTCGTTCGCTCCTCCATACGCCATGTACGAGCCATCCGGAGATCCGAGCCGAGACTAACTATTTTAATTTACATCCATCGATACTAAACTCCTCAAAGGAGTGTACATGAAATCTAGATCGAAAGTAAACTAAAATAAATGTGTGGCTAAACAATGTCGTACTTAAAAAAATTAAATACTAGACTCGTCAATCCCGAGGATTTAAAAAATATACAATTACACACATACAATCACATATAGACATATGGCCAAAATAGTTGGATCCTATGCCTGCAACCAAAAAGTTAACCTATGCACATCCTACTATTATCTGACACATAAAATATATGAAAAGTGCATAAAAGTATCCGAATCCTAAAAAATACAAAACTGGAAACCTGTGGCTTTGATACCAATTGTAGGTTTTGTAGAACCGAAGCTCTGATACCACTTGAAGGTAGGAAACTTCGCTTCCCACTTCAACTCGGTCGCTTGTTCATGGTGATCCTGTCTACGTCCCTAGATTAAAAAAATTAATCCCTGACAAATAGGGATTACCAAAGCAACCGTTCCATCATCGTTTTGTTCGATTAGAGTGGTGACTTGAACAAACTTGTTGTTCAAGCAACCTACCTCTATTCTACGAATAGCCACAAAATAGACGATGTACGGATCGTCAGTTTTTGTGTTTGTATTCGGGGTCCAAGTAAATTAGACACATAACAAAACATACAACATGCATATAATTGAAAAACAATTATAGACATAATACAAAAGAATATAAACAAGCATTATACCTCTCGATCTTCTATTGTATGTCCTTCCTCCTTTTGGACATCGTGTGGGCGACGATCTTCGAAAAGTCGAAGCCTCCTAGATCACCAATCTTCCTTTCTTTGTTCACCCCGAACAAAGGAAGATCATAAAACAAAACTCTTCTTGCTATCTAGAACCGGCCACCAAGTCAATGGACTTAATGTTGCCACCGGTCAAGGAGGAGAAAAAGAATCACTGGCCAACCTTAGAGAAGGGTTGCCGCCGGCCACAAAGAGAGGAGAAAAGGGAACTCTGGCCAAAGAATGAAGAGGAGATGTCCAAACCTTCACCACCTTGCCGCCGGCCCCTTTGCCCTTGAACAATTGGCACCACCCAAATGATCAAGGAAACCCTAACCCTAATGCCTTGCCGCCCAAGCCAAGGAAGCAAAAACCCTAATCTCCTTTCAATGAGTTGCCGCCCAAGCCATAAGCCCTTATTTATAGAGTTAGGCTTAAACCTACTTTTAATCTCCACTGTCAGATCTAGGGGTTTAATCTCAACCGTCGGATCTAGAGATTTAATCTCAACCATCGGCTCTAGAGATTTGATCTCCACCGTCGGATCTAGAGTTTCATTTTCCACCACCGGATCTAAGCTCCATGAGGGTTTAATAGGCTACAATAGGGACCATGAGGAGGAGTTGGATCTTGGCCACCCAATGGATCAAGCCCACATAAAGTTCGATCCTTTAATGATAATCCATTCCACTAGAGGTTTATCAATGATCTACCTCACCAACCCCCATAAGTTAATATGAGCTCCATATATTTTTTGTACATTTATCTCCCCGTGTTTAAGATCTCAAATGTCTGTCAATTCATTAATTTACGGACAATTAATTAATCAACATCTAACTCCATGAGTAGTACCACTCAACCTTATCATCTTGTCGGACAAAGTCCACCTGCATGGTTTACATGATGAACCTTATGAGCTCCTCATGGGGACATCATCATCCTAATATATAGGACACGATTTCCTCCTATAATCAACGACACATCATATAAATAATACCATTTCTCAACTTACCGAGCCTATCAATTTACTCTATAAATCTCGCCCTTTGGTAAATCAAAGAAATGAATACTAAGTATATGTGCCCATTATTATATCGGGATTAAGAGCATGTACAACATAATATCAGAGGTCCGATTCGATTATGTAGTCAACAATAAATCGAATCACCTCTAAGTCGATCCTGCCCAATACACACAAAGTGTACTAGTGTGATTCTATGGTCAAGACAAACCAATACCAAATCACATTATAACCATGCCAATGGTTTGTCCACAACCATCTCAGTTGTGAGCCTTTACTTTTACTTTACAAGAAACTGATAACATGATCTACCGTGTGACACTACACACCATGTTATATATAATGTAATGTATTAGACAATATACATAACCATAAATATGCAAACAATGATCATGTGATTCTTATTTCAAAAATAAAGATGTTCATACAAAAGATAAACTTTTCAGTATACATCCCAACAGTACTTTCTAGTATTATTCTATGTTAAAAACCTTTGAACTTGCTAGTGTGCTATTATGCTATGTTAAAGACCTTTGAACTTGCTAGCGTGTTTGTGTTAATGTTATGTGCTATTGTTCATGTTAGGTGCTAGTGTTGATGTTATGTGCTATTGTTTATGTTTATTTTATGTCGAATATGCATATCATTACTATCGCCATGTATGAGGTTGAGTTACTTAAGGATGTTTTATGTTAGAACTTATGTGCATGCCTAGATATGTTAAGAACTTGTGTAATATCCCAGTGTCAACAATCATTGTAGTTGATTTATTTCTGTAGCTTCGTTGTTTTAAGTTAAGAGTTGGAATTATGATACTTGTTTAGAAACCATGTTTAGATCTTGTTACGAGTTATCGATACTCTTTTGTTTTAAATCTGGTATTCGTTAGTTTATAAATAGTGTAAGTGAGTTTATGGAATAATTGAGTCATGTTGGGCTTCTTGATGTAAAGAAAAAGATAAAATATGATGGTAACACCTTCTTTACTAGAGTATAGAGAGGGGGGTGTTACAGTATGGTATCAAAGCAAGTTCCTCCCTTCCGTCACATGCACATCGAGCTTCAAATCCTACCGCTTCCAAATAAGAAACTACATACATGTTTTACTTTCTTCTATGCTTAGTAAAAAATGATTTTTTAAACCATGCTTATATATGTGCGTGATGATGATAGAAGTAAGTAATAATAGTAGTCTTATATTGGTCTTACTGTATGAAGAAAAAATGGCTAGAAGACGAACCAATGGAAATCAGAGGACAAATGAAGCAGTACCACCACCTGACTTGATGCAAATAGTCACTCAGCTTCAGCATCAAGTTGCAGAGCAGCAACAGGTTATCAATACCTTAATGATGAACCAACAAGATAATTCTGTTACTCAACCAGTTGCTCAAAATGTCATACCGGTTGCACCCCTTGTCCCACCAGTTCCCCCAATAGCCCCAGTGACAGGGGTGAGGCAAGAGGCATACTTAATTCAATGGCAAAGGCTGAAGCCAAAGAGTTTTGCTGGTATAAGTGAACCATGGGATACTCAGGCCTGGTTCAAGATGTTAGAAAGTATTGTCGAACTGCTGGATTGGCCAGAAAATGAGAAAGTCAAATGTGCATCCTTCTGCATGACTGGAGATGCCAAAATGTGGTGGGAATGAGTAAAGGTAAAAAAAGTGACTAATCAAATGACATGAGCTAACTTTGAAACGGAGTTCTTTGAGGAGTTTTTCCATATGCGAGTCACGAATAAGCACTACAATGAGTTCACGGAATTCCGACAAGGGGACTTGTCAGTTAATGAAGCCATGAATAAATTTAATAGACTAGCTTGCTTATGTCCAAAGATAGTCAGCACTGAACGGGAAAGGGTTAGACTTATGCTCAAAATGATGAGACCTGAGATAGCTTTGAATGTGGCCAGTGGAATTAATAGACTGCAGACTGCAGAAGAGTTAATCAGTGGTGCTTTAATCACGGAGCATTACCAGAACAACATCAAGCAACAGAAACAGGCCTCGTTCGAAACCAGAAGTCATGGGAGTTTTGGAGGTCAAAAATCACAAAGCAATAATTCTACTAGAAGGGAAATAACAACGGCAAGAAAAAACAATAGAATAACCCAAAGGGAGGTTCAGCAAGCAAGCAGCCTAAGTATCATACATTTTCTAAATGTGGGAAGATGCATCCAGGAGTTTGTCGTCAGGGCATGAGTGGGTATTATACATGTGGCTTAGAGGGACACTTGGCCAGATATTGCCCTACCAAGACCAATCCACCACCACAGCCAAATCAGTATGGGGGTAAATCTGCTTAGTTACACCAAATGCAAGTAGCCCTGGAGGGTCCTCAAATTTGTCAAGGAAGATTGGAGGTCCCACCAGTTACACCAAATGCTCGAATCGTTTCAATCACAAAGGAAGAGGTAGCAAATGCTTCTACTGTTGTCACAGGTCAGATACTTATCCTTAATTAGTATGCTACTATTCTATTTGATACTGGGGCAACCCATTCGTTTATTTCCATGATATTTGCTATGAAGATAAATATATCTCCAGATGTCCTGGATCTTATGTTTCTAACAAGATTTCCTTCGGGAGAGGTAATGACATCTACGCATTGGCTATGTGCTGCACCAGTCTGAATTTCAGAAAGAGAACTTCATAGTGATCTGATAATGCTGGACATGCATGATTATGATGTCATTTTGGGAATGGACTTTTTGGGCAAGTGGTGCTTCCATTGAGTGTCGTAAGCGAAGAGTCATATTCTAACTTGAGGTAAAGCCTAAGTTTGAATTTATAAGAGAACCAAAGAAAATAACTAAGAAGTTCTTATCTGCCATAAAAGCTCAAAAGATGTTAGGTAGTGGATGCGCTGGGTATCTAGCACATGTGGTGGATACAAAGAAAGAAAGAGGGAAAAAGATCGAAGAAGTCCGAGTTGTATGTGACTACCCAGAAGTATTCCCTGATAAGTTGCCAGGGTTGGCTCCTAAAAGAGAAATCGAGTTTGAGATTGAACTTATTCCTGGTAGCAAACCAATCTCAAAAGCACCCTATCGTATGGCTCCGGTAGAATTGAAAGAGCTTCAGGAACAATTACAGGAGTTACTTGACAAGGGATTCATTCGCCCTAGTCATTCACCGTGGGGAGCTCCAGTATTGTTCGTGAAGAACAAAGATGGGTCTATGAGAATGTGCATAGATTATCGAGCACTGAATAAGGTGACAATCAAAAACAGATATCCCTTGCCAAGGATTGATGATCTGTTTGACCAATTAAGGGGAGCCACTATTTTCTCCAAGATTGACTTGCGGTCTGGATACTTTAAAATCAGTAAACATCCTTATTTGGGCAGCCCGGCATAGTACCAATTTACGCGCAACCCTAATAGAATTCGGGGTAGCTAGCCACCGAACTCATTAGGGCAACTTACTAAGGGAGGTCTAGGGCCCGTGGGTGATCTAAGGGCCCAGTAAATTCCACTTTAAAGTAAAATACTTTCTTTATATATGACTTACTGATTTTGTCATTTAACAAACATTTAACCTTATCATACTCCCAAAACCCATATAGGAAGCATTCCAAGACATTTGATCATGTTCTTTGTCCCCAAAACTCGTAGGGGAAGAATCTTTGCCATCTTATGTCTTGCTTCAAAAGAAATATACCTATAATGCCTATAAATCATAACACAACATATAATCTAAACAAAACATGGAAAAAAGAAGCTAGATAAACAAATCGAATAGCCACTTATACTGCAAGTGAGAAATACTTACATCCTCTTGCTATCTTACTAATATACCGCTAGGGTTTTTATGAGATGAAGACCTTTACCTATTCCTTAGCCTTAGGAGTTATCCTCTATCATATACTAAGCCTTTGTAAGTGAATCCCCTTGAAACCCCCTTGAGAACCCCAACCAAGAGCCTTAGGATTTCGGATGGAGAGGGAGGAAGGAGGAGGAGTTTCGGTGGAGGAAGAAGGATGGAGTTTGATCCTCTAGAAAATACCAAGACTTGTGAGAAAATCCCCTTGAAAACCCCTCTTGAGAATCCCAACACAAGAAGCCCCATAGCTTGGGATGGAGAGGGAGGAAGGAGGAGGGGAGGTTTCGGCCAAGAATGAGGAAGGAGGAAGAATGAAGAAGGAAGGTGGGGTTTTTCTTCCTCTCTTAATTTTCTCTTTAATACCTAGGGAAATGAACACTCTTCATCCTCTCATGGGGTGATGAAAACAACCCCTCATATTCTCATTTCTATTCTTTGTATATTCTTTATATATCCTAGCCAATAATTTGATGGTTTTGCCGGGAAGTTCTGATACCAATTGAAGGGTTTTCCTTATCGAGTCCGTGAGGGGAAACTTCGCTTCCCACTTCACCTCGATAGCTTTTCCATGGCGATCCATTCGATGTCCCTAGATTAAAAAAATTTAATCATGGACAAAAGGGATTGCCTAAACCACCAAGTCATCATCGTGCTATTCGTTTAGAGAGGTCACTTGAACAAACTAGTTGTTCAAGCGACCATCCTCTATTCTACGAGTAGCCGCGGAATAGATGATGTTCGGATCGCTGGTTTTTGTGTTTATTCTCGGGATCCAAGTATTATTTAGCCATTTACAAATTTATAACATGCTTATATTTGAAAAAAAAAACAAGAAACAAACAAAAGAAGAAAGTAGAATAGGTATACCTCTCGATCTTCTAATGTATGACCTTCCTCATTTTGGACGTCGTGTGGGCGATGATTCACCAAAAGTCGAAGCTCCTATATCACAAATCTTCCTTCCTTGCTCTTCCAAAGCATGAGGAAGAATAGAAACAAGGTTTTTCTCCTCACTAGAAACAACCAACAAGGAACCAAAGCTTTCCTTGCCGCCGGCCAACTAGATGAAGGAGAAGATGGTGGAAAACAACCAAGACACCTAGGGAAGCCCTATATCTTGTTTCCACCACCTAAGGAGAGGGAGAAGGGAGCTTTTGGGTGCCGGACAAGGGCTGGGAAGGGCCTGGAAACTTTCTGGATGCTGGCCACAAGACAAGGAAGAAGAAAGGAAACCTTGCCTTATTTGGTGCCGCCCTAGCCTCCAAACCCTAACCCTAATCCTAATCCTATCTCAACTAGGATTCCCCTCTCTTGCCGCCCAAGCCTTGCTCTGTTCAATGTGTGTTCATGCCAACCCCTTTGACACCCTTTTATAGAGTTTGGGATAAGTCATGAATTAATCTCCTCCATTGGTTCTAGGGATTTAATCTCAACCGTCGGATCTAGAGATTTAATCTCAACCGTCGGATCTTAGAGATTTAATCTCTACGAATGGATCTTAGACTTTTGTTTCTATCCATTGGATCTAAGCATCATGAGGTGTTAATAAGCTACATTAGGGACCATGAGGAGGAGTTGGGTCTTGGCCACCCATGGATCAAGCCCACATAAAGTCCGATCCACTAATGATGATCCAATCCACTAAAGGTTCATCATTGATCTAACTCACCAACCCCCATATGATAATATGGGCTCCATATATTATTTGTACATTTTCTCTCCGTGTTTAAGATCTCGAATGTCCATCGATTATTTAATTTACTGACCATTAATTAATCAACATCTAACTCCTTGAGTAGTACCACTCAACCTTTTCATCATGCCAGACCAAGTCCACCTGCAGGGTTTACATGATGAACCTTATGAGCTCCTCAAGGGGACATCATCATCCTAATATATAGGACACGGTTTCCACCTATAATCAACGGCACATCATATAAATAATATCATCTCCCAACTTACCGAGCCTATCGATTTAATCTATAAATCTTGCCAATTGGTAAATCAAAGAGATGAGTACTAAGTATATGTGCCCGTTATTATATCGGGATTAAGAGCATGTACTAAATAATATCTGAGGTCCAATTCGATTATGTAGTCAGCAATAAATCGAATCACCTCTAAGTCGGTCCTGCTCAATACATACAAAGTGCACTAGTGTGATTCTATGGTCCAGACAATCCAATACCAAATCACACTACAACCATTCCAATGGTTTGTCCAAACCCATCTCGGTTATGAGCCTTTGCTTATACCTTTCAACGGGTCGATAACATGGTCTCCTGTGTGACACCACACACCATGTTATCTACAATGTAAAGTATTAGACAATATTACATAACCATAAAAATATACAAACATTGATCATGTGATTCTTATTCTAAAATAAAGATGTTCATACAAAAGATAGACTTTTCAGTATACATCTCTACAATCTGCCACTTATACTAAATGACTATGTTGTCCTAAAGTGTCATACATCTGATCCCCATTCCCTCCACATGCCTATCAAAAGCTCTCGCCGGAAGGGCCTTAGTGAAAGGATCTGCTAGGTTATCCTCCGATGCAATCTTGGCCACAACAACTTCTCCTCTCTTTACGATTTCTCATATCAGGTGGTACTTGCGCTCTATGTGTTTACTAGCCTTATGGACTCGTTGTTCCTTCGAGTTTGCAACTGCACCACTATTATCACAATAAATTGTGATAGTTTTGGGCAAACCAGGAATCACATCCAAGTCCATCAGGAAGTTCCTGAGCCATACAACTTCTTTGGTCGCCTCAGAGGCCGCCACATACTCATCTTCCATGGTGGAGTCCGGCACGCACTTCTGCTTGACACTCCTCCATACAATGGCTCCACCTCCCAAAGTAAACACAAAACCTGAGGTAGACTTACTATTATCCCTATCAGATTGGAAGTCAGAATCTGTGAAACCCACAGGGAGTAATTGGTCTGCCCGGTAAACCAGCATATAATCCCTAGTCCTTCTCAGGTACTTCAATATATGCTTTACCGCAGTCCAATATCCCTGTCCTGGATTACTCTGATATCTGCTAACCATGCCCACGATAAAGCAGATATCTGGTCTCGTACAGAGCATCGCATACATGAGGCTTCCTACTGCCGAAGCATAAGGAACCGCCTTCATCTCCTCTATCTCCTTGGATGATCTAAGACACATCTCCTTAGATAAAGGAACTCCATGCCTGAAAGGTAGGAAACCCTTCTTGGAGTTCTGCATGCTAAAACGCTCCATAATCGTGTCTATGTATGAAGCTTGGGATAAGCACAACATCCTTTTCCTACGATCCCTTATAACCTTGATCCCAAGGATGTGTCCCACCTCTCCCAAGTCCTTCATATCAAACTGTTTGGAAAACCATACTCTTACGTTCGATAACACTTTGATATTGTTGCCAATCAACAAAATGTCATCAACGTATAGTACAAGAAATACCACTACATTTCCGTCACATCTCTTGTATACACAAGACTCATCCGGACTTTGAATAAATCCATAAGACTGGATCACCTCATCAAAGCGGATGTTCCAAGACCTCGAAGCTTGTTTCAATCCATAAATTGACTGATTAAGCTTACATACAAGATGTTGTTTGCCCTTAGCAATGAATCCCTCTGGTTGCTTCATGTAGATGTTTTCCTCAAGACTTCCATTAAGGAAAGTTGTCTTGACATCCCTTTGCCACACCTCATAATCCATACGACCTGCTATGCATAAGAGAATCCGGATAGACTTAAGCATGGCTACCAGCAAAAAGGTCTCCTCATAATCGATACCCTCTTTCTGAGTATACCCCTTCGCAACAAGACTCGCTTTGAAGGTCTCAACCTTCCCATCTATTCCTCTCTTTCTCTTGTAGATCCACTTGCATCCAATGGTTTTTACACTATCGGGTGGTTCTACTAGCTCCTTGACTGGATTTGAATCCATAGATTCAATCTCAGCATTCATTGCACTTTGCCAAGATACTGCATCTTTATCTTGGATTGCCTCGTCATATGTCCAGTGATCAGGTTCATGTTCACCAGGGACCAAATCAGAAGATTCTCCCAAGAACATGACTCTCTTAGGCTGTCTCACAACCCTCCCACTACGATGAGGTATCACCTGTGTATCCTCTGTGACACGCGGTGCAGTGACATGTGGTATATCCTCTTGTACCGGTGGTACTAAAGAAGTGACTTCCCCTTTTAACTCCTCCAGAAAAATTTTACTCTTGGGCTTGTGGCTCATCACATAGTCTTCCTCTAGAAATCTGGCGTTCGTGCTAACGATCACCCTCTGATCTCTAGGACTATAAAATAAT
This sequence comes from Wurfbainia villosa, assembly GCA_025175895.1. NCBI lineage: Eukaryota > Viridiplantae > Streptophyta > Magnoliopsida > Zingiberales > Zingiberaceae > Wurfbainia > Wurfbainia villosa. The sequence continues at coordinate 50,420,674 of CM045998.1, read as the reverse complement.
TCACCCTTCGTTCCCCTGGGATAGCCAACGAACAAGCGTACTTTTGTACGAGGTTCCAACTTACCAACATCTGCCTTCAGCACATGTGTTGGACTCCCCCATATCCGAATATGTCTTAGACTAGGCTTTCGGCTAGTCCACAACTCTGTGGGAGTAGAAGGCACTGATTTAGATGGAACAAAGTTCAGAATGTACACCGCCGTATCTAGAGGATATCCCCAGAACGAATCTGGCAAGTCAGAATAACTCATCATCTATCTAACCATCTCCATAAGAGTCCTATTCCTTCGCTCTGCTACACCGTTCTGCTGGAGTGTGCCAGGTGCAGTCAATTGGGATTGAATCCCAGCCTCTGATAAGTAGTTCCTAAACTCTCCCAAGAGGTACTCACCACCATGATCAGATCGTAGTGTCTTGATACTTTTACCTTGACGTTTCTCAACATCGGCGTTGAATTCTTTGAACTTGTCAAAGCATTCAGACTTGTGGCACATCAGGTAAATATATCCATATCTTGAGTAATCGTCTATAAAAGAGACGAAATACTCAAAACCACCTCTAGCCTGGATAGACATAGGACCACACAAATCAGAATGAACCAATTCTAACACATCTTTGGCTCTATACCCCTTGGCCTTAAAAGGCCTCTTGGTTATCTTACCCTCCAAGCAAGATTCACAGGTTGGGAGATCCTCCACCACTAATGAACCCAATTGTCCATCAGCTATCAACCTCTGAATTCTGGTTAGGTTAATGTGACCAAGTCTAAGATGCCAAAGATATGTTTGGTTCATCTTCGAAGGTTCTTTTCTCTTATTGGAATTAGAAGATGAGTTATTAACTTCAATTTGCATCGTGGGAGGTTTTGGTTCAAGTGTGTACAAATTTCCTATCAATGCACCCGAACAGATAATGTCCCTATTCCTTCTTATAACAACTCTGTCATTAAAAGAAATAGAATATCCATCCATAAACAATTTAGAAACCGAAATTAAATTCTTTCTAAATAAAGGTACATAAAGGCAATTCTTAAGAAGCAAAAGTTTATTTTTCTCAAAAGATAAATGAACATCTCCCACTGCAACAATCGCCACCTTCGTGGCATCGCCCAAGTACACGGTAATCTCACCCTCAGCCAGTCGTCTGGTTTCCTAGAACCGCTGTAAAGTATTGTAGACATGATCAGTGGCTCCCGTATCTACACACCAGGTGCCGGTACATAACACCGCTAAACATATTTCAATGACTAGACCAAAAGATATACCTTTGTTCTTGCGGTTGGGGCAGTCCTTCTTCCAGTGTTCAGTCTGCTTACAAGTGAAGCACTTGCCTTTCGGCTTCTTCATTCCTCCCTGAGTACCTCCCACCGCCTTTGCCCCGGTTAGTTTCTTCTTCTTCTTGCCTTTCGGCTTAGAAGTAGAAAACTTCTGGATCACCACGGCATGCACTTGAGCACTCTGACGAAATAGTCCCTCTGCCGCGTGGAGTTTTGTCAGAAGTTTTGCCAATGAATACAACCTCTTGTTCATGTTGTAGTTGAGGCGAAACTTCTCAAAACTCCTAGGTAGAGACAGGAGTATGATATCGACCTGGGTTTCCCCATCGATCTCAGCTCCTAGGACCTCCAGCTCATTCAAATGAGCCATCATCTTGAGAACATGATCCCTCACAGGTGTTCCCTCGACCATGGTGGTCGTCATCAAGTTTCACATGGCCTCTTGCCTAGTAGCCCGATTCTGGTGTCCGAAAAGCTCCTTGAGATTGACCATCATATCATAAGCAGTGGACATAGCTTGATGTTGATGTTGCAGTACATTTGACATAGATGCCAAAATGTAACACCGCGCCATCTCATCAGCCTTGATCCACTTCTTATAGCTCTCTCTCTCCTTTTCCCCAGAATTATCTGTAGGCTTGGGAGGGCAATCTTCGAGTAGTACATATTTGTATTCCTCAGCAGTCAAGACAATGTCTAGATTCCTCTTCTAATCTACATAGTTGGTTCCAGTAAGTTTGTTCTCTTTTAGTATCACAGCAAGTGGGTTGAAAGTCATTTTGAAAGAAAACCTAAGAATCACATAAATCAAAACATTAGATTTCAAAAAATTATTGATTCCTCAAACAATAAAATTTTAAAATCAACCAACACCTCAAAACACCGAGAATATTGTATGCCACGATAGTGTGGACGTATACAAATTCTACATTTGTAAGAGGAGGTTTTACCCATTAATTTTACTATCTTGTCAACCTAACTTTTTGACAAGTAAAATTAATAGTTGGTTCCTCTTTGGCCCTATAAATAAAAGCAGTGACTCCGATGGGGAGGATACTTATATTTGTATCTAAGTGTTCACCATTACTCGGTACCAAGTTAATTATCTCGGGTTATGTGCCTTACGATGGGCAAGTACACACGCTCCTTAATAATTTCCTATAACCATATTGGACCTAGTGATCCTCAAACAAACCCATCCGATATGGAGGAAGGCACTGAGAGCCGACGCGCAAGTTTGTTTGCATCACTTGTCAAATCGTAATGGAGGCCGCGGGAATTTATAAAAATATCCCTCTCCCACTTAGTAATTTGAAATTGAGGAATTTTCCTAGCCTACGACAGGCATATCAAACAAAAAGTAATAAATATGAAAAATAAATTATTTTCCAACTATTATGGATTTTGTCTTCAATATGACTCGCGTCGCATTGCCATCTCGTCCGCTCCTCCTACGCCATGTACGAGCCATCCGGAGATTCGTGCCGAGACTAAAACCTATTTTATTTTACATCAATCGATCCTATACTCCACAAGAGAGTGTACATGAAATCTAGATCGAAAGTAAAATAAAATAAAGAGCGGCTAAACAATGCCGTATTTAATTTACCAAAAACTAAATACTAGCCTCGTCAACCCCGAGGATTCAACAAAATAAATATTTACACACATACAATCACATACACACATATGGCCATAATAGTCGGATATTATGCCTGCAACCAAAGAGTTAAACTACGCATATCTTGAGTATTATCCGGCACATATAATATATGAAAAAGTGCATAAAAATTAACCGAATCCTAAACAAACAAAACCGGAAACCTTGGCTCTGATACTAATTGAAGGTTTTGCCCGGATACCAATTGAAGGGTTTTGCTTATCGAGTCCGTGAGGGGAAACTTCGCATCCCACTTCACCTCGGTAGCTTTTCCATGGTGATCCATTCGATGTCCCCAGATTAAAAAAAATTAATCATGGACAAAAGGGATTGGCCAAACCACCAAGTCATCGTCGTGCTATTCGTTTAGAGAGGTCAGTTGAACAAACTAGTTGTTTAAGCGACCATCCTCTATTCTACGAGTAGCTGTGGAATAGACGATGTCCGGATCGCCAGTTTTTGTATTTATGCTCGGGATCCAAGTATTATTTAGCCATTTACAGATTTATAACATGCTTATATTTGAAAAACAGAAACAAGCAACAAATAAAAGAAGAAAGTAGAATGGGTATACCTCTCGATCTTCTAATGTATGACCTTCCTCCTTTTGGACGTCGTGTGGGCGACGATCCACCAAAAGTTGAAGCTCCTAGATCGCAAATCTTCCTTCCTTGCTCTTCCAAAGAAAGAGGAAGAATAGAAACAAGGTTTTTCTCCTCACTAGAAACAACCAACAAGGAACCAAAGCTTTCCTTGCCGTCGGCCAACTAGATGAAGGAGAAGATGGTGGAAAACAACCAAGACACCAAGGGAAGCCCTATATCTTGTTTCCACCACCTAAGGAGAGGGAGAAGGGAGCTTTTGGGCTCCATCCAAGGGCGCTGGACGCTGGCCACAAGACAAGGAAGAAGAAAGGAAACCTTGCCTTATTTGGTGCCGCCCTAGCCTCCAAACCCTAAACCTAATCCTAATCCTATCTCAACTAGGATTCCCCTCTCTTATCGCCCAAGCCTTGATCTCTTCAATGTGTGTTCACGCCAACCCCTTTGACACCCTTTTATAGAGTTAGGGATAAGTCATTAATTAATCTCCTCCATTGGTTCTAGGGATTTAATCTCAACCGTCGGATTTAGAGATTTAATCTCAACCGTCAGATCTTAGAGATTTAATCTCTACCAATTGATCTTAGACTTTTGTTTCTATCCATTGGATCTAAGCATCATGAGGTGTTAATAGGCTACATTAGGGACCATGAGGAGGAGTTGGGTCTTGGCCACCCATGGATCAAGCCCACATAAAGTCCGATCCTCTAATGATGATCCAATCCACTAAAGGTTCATCATTGATCTACCTCACCAACCCCCATATGATAATATGGGCTCCATATATTATTTGTACATTTTCTCCCCGTGTTTAAGATCTCGAATGTCCATGATTAATTAATTTACTGACCATTAATTAATCAACATCTAACTCCTTGAGTAGTAACACTCAACCTTTTCATCATGCCGAACCAAGTCCACCTGCAGGGTTTACATGATGAACCTTATGAGCTCCTCAAGGGGACATCATCATCCTAATATATAGGACACGGTTTCCTCCTATAATCAACAGCACATCATATAAATAATATCATCTCCCAACTTACCCAGCCTATCTATTTAATCTCTAAATCTCGCCCATTGGTAAATCAAAGAGATGAGTACTAACTATATGTGTCGTTATTATATCGGGATTAAGAGCATGTACTAAATAATATTTGAGGTCCGATTTGATTACGTAGTCAGCAATAAATCGAATCACCTCTATGTCGGTCCTGCTCAATACACACAAAGTGCACTAGTGTGATTCTATGGTCAAGACAAACCAATACCAAATAACACTACAACCATTCCGATGGTTTGTCCAAAGCCATCTCGGTTGTGAGCCTTTGCTTATACTATTCAAGGGGCCGATAACATGGTCTCCTATGTGACACCACAAACCATGTTATCTATAATGTAAAGTATTAGTCAATATTGCATAACCATAAAAATATTCAAACAATGATCATGTGATTCTTATTCCAAAATAAAATATGCATACAAAAAATAGACTTTTTAGTATACATCCCTACAGAATTATCCTATCACCTAGTGGTATCAAGGCAATCTCACAATTAGAAGGTTCATGTTTTGAATCCTAGCTATAATGAACCATATTGTATTTTATTTATTTCTGAACCATTTTCATTTATATTCTTTGTATATTCTTATATATCCTAGCCAAGAATTATCCTATGGCATAGTGGTATCAAAGCTACCTCCCAAATTAAAGGTTCGTGGTTCGAATCTTAGCTATAACGAATGTTTTTTTTTTAAATAAAACAATTTGCGGGCGTTACAATCCTCCATACCTTATAAAAGTTTCGTCCTCGAAACTTAGAACAACTCCTGATACTTTTGTTTGATGTCATCCTCACGTTCCCAAGTTGCTTCTTCAAACCTTTGATTTTGCCATATGACTTTCTCTAAGGGTACCTCTTTGTTTCTCAATTTCCTGATTTCTCGATCTATTATCTGAATAGGTCGACTTTCATAACTCAAATCTTCTTGAACTTGTACCATCTATGGCTCAATCACATGGTCTGCATCAGGAATGTACTTTTTCAGCATTGAGACATGAAATACATTGTGAATAGTTGACATTTCTTGAGGTAGCTCTAACACGTAAGCTACTTTGCCAACTCTTTTCGTGATCAGGTAAGGTCTTACATAGCGTGGACTCAGTTTTCTTTTCTTCCCAAATCTCATCACTCCCTTCATAGGAGCTAATTTTAGGAATACAGAATCCCCTGTTTCGAATTCAAGCGGTCTACGTCATACATCAACATAACTTTTTTGTCGACTCTGGGCAGTCTCTATTCTTTGGCGGATGCTCTTTATAGCTTTGGTGGTGTCATCTATAAAGTCTGTCTTGAGCCACAATTCTTTCTTCTCACCACCTTCATACCAACAAATAGGAGACCTACACTTTCTTCCATATAAAGCTTCATAGGGTGTCATTCCAATTGTAGCTTGGTAGATATTATTGTAAGCAAATTCTGCCAAACATAGGTATTTGCAACAACTTCCTTTAAAATCTAAAGCACAAGCTCATAGCATATCTGTTAGAAATATATGAGAGATGTCCTAAGGCAATCGCCTTATGTATGAACCATTTATATGATAAATGAAGATTCACTATTTGAGTATACATGTTTCATGTATTTGATTGGATCTTAAACTCATTTACTGAATGTCCACGATGTGATTCACAGCATGAGAGAATTTGTGATTGGATCACAACTAGTGAGTATCTCTACATGTGTAATTGTGATGTATCGGAATTATCCCTAGTCGATGAATTGATGGATCTGGACACCATCAATTCTGTCGAGACTAGCACGAGGTATACTCCTTGGTGTATCCAAGCAGCTGATTCTCACTGGCTGGAGACATAGTGATGTCCGGAGTTAATCGTGGATGCTAGTTATGGTAACTAGTTCATTGGAGTGACCAGTAAGACTTCATATGGTTCTCTGCATATATAGATATGTCAATGAAGTTCTTACTGTGGCTTAAGTGCGATGTTCCTTTGACTTGCGGTATTCAAGTCATCTTGATCATGGAGACTTATGCTTTGACATCTTAAGCAAACATCTCTAAGGAGATGTAGACCCGGGATGATTGGGTATAAGTCGAAGTGATCGAAGGTGTTTGAATAGCCTATAAAGGATTCACCACTCCTTGCGAGGAGATGTATACCCATGGCCTCTCGTCGGATTGTTACTAAAGTCTTTGGCCAAAGCATTACATGTTTAGAGTAAGGTACTCTTCGATACATGTGGAGTAACTAGAATCCGTAGGACGAGAAAATGATACTTGGGCTAGGTGTGACGTAGTCAGCCTAGTGGGGACTGACACAATAGACCATGTCCTGAACCAAGTGGGTATAAGATGAGTGAAGGGAATGGGGCACGATTCATTCGAGCTACTGAAGGGTTTCAGAAATAGTTCTGGATCAAGCGTTGATCTTTTCGGTTAATTGGGGATCATGATGTACTACTAGGTGCCACTCATGATCGTTCTATAATTAATGGTTAATTATAGACGGCCAACATAAACCGAGAACCTATTTGGTCACACGCACAACGAGTGTAATCCAAAGGATTTAAAACGAGCTTGAGAATGGGATTCTCAGACCGAGAGAAACTATGTTTGGTTGGACCAAACATAAAGCGAGCATGAAATCGTTTCAGTCGCAATGGAAGCGTGGATGGGCCGCGTCTTATGAAGACGTAATGGATGAACCAAAATGGTTTGGTTCTAATCAAATGGATGAGAATAAACCAAAGGGTTTGGTTTATTTTAAACGAATGAACCAAAAGTTGGTTCGGTTCGTTTTAACTTAAAATAAACCATCATGGTTTGGTTTATTTTAACTTATCTTAATGGAGCGGGTTAACGGGCTTTATGGATATGATCCATTAACCATTAAGAGAATTAGTTCTCTATAAAATAGGAGTTAAACCCTAACCTAAAACCCTAATGAAGTTTTGGCCGCCCAACCCTAGCCTCCTTTTGTTGTTGCCGCCCAACATGGTGTTGCCGCCAACTTCATGGAGCTGCTGCCACCTCCTTGCCGCCGGCATCCAAGCTTCAGCCGGCGATGCTCCGGCGACCCTCCGGTGATCTCTTGTGGGTTCGGTGATAAGGTGAGCTCCACATCTCCTTTGGCCGGCCTCTATTCCTCCACCAAAAGCTGTCCAGTTTTTCTGGACAGCTTGTTTCTTTGTTGTCGGAGCGTCGTTTGGACGACGGTTAGTGCTCCGACAGCGGCTAACTTACCGGGGATTTGATCTCCGGTAATCCTCTGAGGTGGAGGACGAAGGATTCGTCAAACGGTTGACGAATACCTCTCCGGAGAATCGAGTTTTGAGGACTCGGTTTTGGATCCGAATTTGGATTCGGATCGTGATCATTTCTCGATCACGTTGTCTTCAACACGAGGCTATTAACCCATACGAAAATGAAGCTCGTGGCTTAGCGAAGTCATCCCGAGGAGCTCGGCGTGGATACGGATAGAAACGATTCTTACGAGGATCGTTCCGGTTGATGCCGTTCCCGCTACACGTCATACGAAAGGTATAACGTAGATAATTTTCTTTTATTGCAAATTTTAATTTACGGTTATGTCTACACTTGTTGTAATATGCATGCGTGTGTTGTGTGTGTTGTAATAAATATAGATTTATTATTATTAATTGCTTCCGCTGTGCTCATGTTTACGAAACATAATCGAACACACACACGCCGCGGTGCCGGAAACCCAACAGTGGTATCAGAGCCCAGGTTGTGTTTCGACATAATCGTAAAAATGGTTTTGCGATAGTCATAATGTATTTCTTGAAATTTTCTAAATTTTGGAAATTTAGAAGTATTTATGGAAATTTTTCAATTTTGGAAAGTCTAGAAGTATTTATGGAAATCTTCCACTTTTGGAAAGTTGGAAGTATTTTTGGAAATTGATATTTTCCATAAATAAAATATTTGATTAGATTCTGGAAATTTGTTTCCTAATTTAATCATGATTTGATTTGGGAAATCAAATCTTAAAATATTTTATTTCCATAAGTAGTTTTAATGATTTAGGAAATTGGTTTCCTAAATAGATTTTCCTTAATCAAATAATTCCCTGAATAAAATATGTGATTAGATTTGAAAATTTGTTTCCTAATTTAATTATGATTTGATTTGGAGAATCAAATCTTAAACATATTTTATTTCCATAAATAGTTATGACATATAAGGAAATTATATACATGACATAATTGTTTGCCATGTAATTGCATTAGATGCATAACATTATGCCATGCGTGTCGTGACATGTAGATGTATGTCATGTATGTCATGCCATGTAGATAATAGTTATTTGCATTCAAAGAGGATGAGACATAAAAACCCTTAATCAATATTAAAGCCTACACCTTCCATTAATATGGTTAGAACCAGAGTTCTGTTTCTTGTTTGGGTTGTTGGACTCTCTCCAAGCCCGGCTCGAACCTGAATATGTTCAAACCATGGAATAGTTTAATACTAATATGGTAAGAGTCAAAGGTCAATCGTTAGCTTTGGTTGTTGGACTCTCTCCAAGCTGGGCTAATTGGTTGAATGCGCTCTAACCATATTAAAACTATGTCTTGATTAATGGGTTGGCTTTAACCTGGAGCATCGACTTGTTGGACTCTCTCCAAGGTCGATGTAAAGGGAGGTGAAGTTGGGTGCTATGCATATGATGCATACTTGTTAATGTGTTAACAACCCGATGTATGTGTGAACATTCAATTAGTTGATAGCACATTGTGATAGTTGCATATACGTGATATGCAATCAGTATAGTTGATACCTACCGTCATAGTTATGAATGGCTTGTTGGACTCTCTCGAAGGTTGTTCATAACTATGATGGATATCAGCCCATTCGGAGATGGACCTATGATCTCCCGAAGTGATTTTGGGGTTTTTGAAATTCGAAAAATTAATGGGATTTATAAATGTATATTGATGCATTTTAAAAATCATTTTCTCATATATGCTCATTTTGTATTTCTAAGATTGATCCTAATGTCTTTGAATTTGCGTTCCATTTTGGATTCATATAAATTGACTGGGCCGAACTTCTTGGACTGGCTTAGAAACTTGAGAATTGTTCTCAAGGTGAAAAGCTTGTGTATGTCCTCGAAGCGCCTCTTCCCGCCCGTCCTAGTGACGATGCAACTTTGGACCAATTGTTGGCCTATCAGAAACATGTGAGTGATTCTGAACAAATGAGTTACATCATGCTAGCCACGATGGAACCCAAGCTACGAAAGAAGCATGAGCATATGGTTGCTCATATCGTAGTCCTTCATCTTTGTGAGTTGGTTGATGAGCAAGTGAGATTCGAAAGGTTCGAAGTCTCAAAGCTCCTCTTCACCTCTGAGATGCTAGGAGGTTCATCTGTGGTACTGCTCAATATGCTGAAGACTGTGGAGTCTTATGAGAAGCATGAGCAGGGGACGGTGCTGTTAGTTGATTCCTCGAAGAAAAGTTCTAAGAGGAAGTCAAAGGAACATCAGAAGGGAAAGAAGAGAAGGGCTAAGAAGGTAGAACTAGCACAAAAGGAAACTTGCCATCATTATGGCAAGGAGAGCCATTTGCGAAGAAAGTATAAGATTTATCTTGAGTCCGTGAAGAAGGATAAGGCATCAGATGCCCCATCTTCTTCAGAAATCTTCTCTATTGATTGTCATTCTATTTCCTCAGACAATTGGATATTCGATACTGGGTGTGGCTCACATATATGTAATGACATACATTGGCTAAGGAATAGAAGAAGACTCGTCAAGGGGAGAGTCAAATTTACATGTTGGGAATGGAGCAACGGTTGCTGCACTCGCCATCAGAACGTATTTGTTGGAACTCCCTGTAGGACTTGTCTTAGAACTGGACAATTGCTTTTATGTTCCTTCGTTGATAAAGAACATCATTTCTATTTCTTGTTTAAATAGAAATGGGTACCATTTGACTTTTAGTAACAATTGTTGTTACATAACTTTGAATGGAGTTCTTTATGGGACTGGAACTTTAAGCAATGGTGTTTATACGTTGGACGTATCCAGTGACATTTTCAATATCGAAGCGAGCAACACGCGTGCTCGAAAGGATAATCAAATAGACACCTATATGTGGCATTGTCGTCTTGGCCATATAAGCAAGAAATGCATGTCCGAATTACACCAATGTGCAATTCTGGAATCGTTTGAATTGGATTCATACGATACATGCGAATCATGCTTAAAAGGCAAGATGACTAAGTTACCTTTTACTGGAAAAGGTGAACGAGTGGGAGAGTTACTAGGTCTAGTACATACTGATGTATGTGGACCTATATCAACTCAAGCTTTAGGAGGCTATAGCTACTTCATTACCTTCACCGATGATCACTCACGGTTTGGGTATATGTTCCTGATGAAACACAAGTCTGAAGCCTTTGAAAGGTTCAAAGAATTCAGAAATGAAGTAGAGAAACAACATGACAAAAGTATTAAAATACTTCGATCGGATCGAGGTGGTGAATACTTAAGTCAAGAGTTTCTTGATTAAATAAGAGACAATGGCATATTGTCTCAATGGACTCCGCCCTATACACCACAGCATAATGGTGTATCTGAGAGGCGTAATCGGACCTTGTTGGACATGGTCAGGTCAATGATGAATCATGCAACTCTTCCCAAGTCATTTTGGGGCTATGCACTTCAGACAGCTGTTTACTTGTTAAACAGAATGCCTACCAAGGTAGTCTCCACTACTCCATATGAGATATGGAAAGGTAAGAAACCTCATGTATCTTACTTGAAGATATGGGGTTGTCCTGCTTATGTGAAGCGAACTGTATCAGACAAATTGGATGCTAAGTCTGATAAATGTCTATTTGTTGGATACCCTAAGGAAACAAGGGGTTACCAATTCTATCATCCTGTGGAACAAAAGGTGTTTGTTGATGTGTTATTTTCCGCAAGTGCACGGTTGTCGTCAAGTAATAAAAATATCGATCCCACAGGGATTGGGTGAATTACCGAGTGGTCGTGATACCAAGTTATCTAGTTAATCGAATTGTGGTTTAAGAAAAGAACCTAAGAAGTCAAGAACGACGAATGAGAAGAACGAGCTGAAAGTCGAGAGTTGAGGAGAATCTCAGGATATGGGTTTCACCACGTCGACGATTTATAAGGTGATTTAATTCTTTCCTACCCTTATTAGAGTTGTTTTGATGGAACCTATCCTAAGGTAAATGAACGGCCCCTTTCGAGGTCTACGTTAACTGTACCTATCAAACTCAATTTACCTGTCACGGTGTTCGAGCATAGGGGATCATAATCAGCTAAGGGACTCACACGAGACCCCGCAAACCTCCCTATGTCTTACCTCCTTTGGTAAAACTGGGTTTGATAGATCCATTAAATTCATGAGAGTTCCTCTAGAGTCAAATTTCCTCTTCACGGTAGGCTTGCACTGCAGGACCATAATCACTAAGGAGACCTATCACGAGACCCCATAAGCCCTCATAGATACACTACCGCTACTAGTAGGAGTTATTCCCTAGTTGGTTACGGCTTTGAGAACTCGGGTTCACTGTTAGGTACGTCCCCTCTGCTCCTTAGATTTATCAATAAGAATCCAAAAGAACAGATCAAAATAAACAATAGTTCAGGTAGTATAGATGATATCATCCGTCATAAATTGTCAAGGGCTACTCCCCCATCCTAAGATTACAGGATACTACTCCATAGTCTGACAAGAATTACTAGAGAAAGAAATTACGATACTGGGTGCCATATCCTTCTTCTGCTGACTCCTTCTCTTTATCTTCTTCTGTCGTCGATCTCTGACCACCTGCCGTCCTCCTTTAGGGTTAGAATCTCTTCTCTTTTATAGCTTTGACCTCCTCTTCAATTAAGGCAATAGATTTCCTCTGATTTCAGCGAAGATCCCGATTGCTCGCAGAAAGGAATCTCGAATCAGCAACACGCCCGTGCCACATGAGGGCACTGGCGTGTCGCGCATTTCCCACCGAGCGTGTTGTGCTTGAACCAGGGCGTGTCGAAGCTAAACTGGGGCGTGTCGGCTGCTGGAACCCTGACACAGGTGTGTCGATCTTTGAACTAGGGCGTGTCGGAGGCTCGGGCGTGTCATTGCGGCTCTCATGACACGCGGGCATGTCAATCGGTGAGCAGGCGTATGGTCACGGCTCTCATGGCAGGCATGTTGATTTCTAACACGCTGTGTTGTTTTGATCTGCTTTTTCTTCGCCCTGTTAACACAAAAACACCCAAAAGCAGTCTGTTCGTCCAAAATATGCTAAACATTAATTGAATCATGATAAAATACATGCTTAGGATATGAAATGTGATAGAATGCATGTATATGGAGTAGTGAAAACATAGCATGATTTACACACATCAAAATCCCCTAGTCCTAAACTTTTGCTTGTCCTCAAGCAAAGAAAACCCAAAAGACAACTTAATTATGGAAATGCTAGACACCATCCAGAGGTATACAATATGATCTTAATCTTTTCAAATCATTCCTAGTTGCCAAGTTTGAAAGATCCCTATATAGTGCACGTGAAAAGGTGGACTAAAGTCATTGGACACCAATCTGGACTTGACATCCCTTCTATCGTAGAATATTCTTATTTCCGGCATAGAGGCACTTACCTGCCTTAATGCATGGATCATTCTTACCTATCATCAAAAGGTCTCAAAGGAGCACTTTCCAAGAAGAGAGAAGGAAAGGAATTATAGAGAGCATTTCCCCAGTAACTAGTTAGTCTCAAAGGGGCACCTTTTAGGTGTTTCCCCAGTAACTACTTGGTCTCAAAGGGGTGCTTGAAAACAATTCCCGTAACCCCTTTTTTTTTTTTTTTAAACAACTTCTAGTGAAAGTGTTTCTCCAGTAACCAAGTTGCGCAAGTAAGTCTCCAATGGAAAATCGAGTACTCGTCCGATATGGGGGATTTAAATCTTTTCTTTGGATACCTCAGACCTGTAGACCGTGTTAGAAGTGAAATAGGGTTCTTATCAAATAGGCAAAAAGGAATATCATGATCCGACCAATGTTCAGTTGTATTTCGCTAGATGAAAAACAATGCACTGTTATGATATATGAAAAGATGCAACAAGATGGCAGTAACCAAACTAAAAATCTAAGTAGAGATAAAACAAACAATAAAGGATGTGCATCGAAACTCACAAAATAGTTCAAGGTGGTCGATGGTCATCGTCTTCACTACTAGCATCCTCCTCTGCCCTTCACCCGCTTGCTCATGGCGTTGGTGATGGAGAGACAACAGGTTAGCTCCTCACCGCTTGAGGAGAGAGACCGACGGCCGCCTTGGATCGCGAGTGGAAAGTTAGGGCGTGCTCGGTTCGGCTTTAGAAGGCTATCCGCAGCATAGGCGTGTCGGAGCTCCTCTTACGCAAATACTCGACCCGTTTAAGCGCGACATAGGCATGCTGGCCGCCTCCCGTCGTCAGCGTAGTTCAGCCCAGCGGCGTGCAGCCGCCCAGCGTCTTGAGGTTGAGAAGTGTGCGACAGGCGCAGTAGTGACGCCCGCCTGTGTTGACTTAACACGCTCAAATAAAATAAAGAATAAAATAAAATAAAGTAAAGTGACTAAAAAAATGAAAATAGCATGGGTTGCCTCCCAAGAAGCGCTTGTTTAAGGTCGTTAGCTTGACCCCTCTACTCCTAGTTTTGGGGATATGGCTCGAGGAGTATGCTCGCCTCCTCATCTCTAATTAGCTCAACAAAATTGTTTGCGAAGTATCTCTTAAGTCTTTGACCATTTACTTTGAAAATTCCGTAGACTCACCGGATATTTCAATAGCTCCATGAGGATAAACCTTTTCAACTCGATATGGCCCTACCATCTGTATTTCACCTTCCCAGAAAGAGTTTGATCACGGAGTTAAATAGTAATACCAAATCTCCTTGATGGAATTTCTGCATGATGTTCTTGTCATGCCACCTCTTTTTCTCCTTGTAAGACCTTGCATGTTCATAAGCATCAAGGCGTAGTTCTTCAAGTTCATTTAGCTACAGCTTTCTTTTCTCTCCGCTTTCTTGGTCAAAATTAAGCCATTTAATTGCCCAATATGCCTCTGCTCTATTTCAACCGGAAGATGACATGGTTTTCCATAAACTAATCAAACGGAGTCATTCCAATGGGTGTCTTGTAGGCGATTCGATAGGCCCATAGAGCATCATCAAGTCTTAAAGACCAATCCTTCCTTGATCTTGATACTGTTTTCTCCAAGATAGTCTTGATTTCCCTATTCGAAACTTCTACTTGCCCACTCGTTTGTGGATGATAGGGTGAGGCTAGTTTATGGGTTACTCCATACTTCTTGAGAAGACTTTCGAATTGTCTTTCGATAAAGTGTGAGCCTCCATCACTTATTATCGCTTCCGTATTCCAAATCTTGGAAATATTATACTCTTAAAGAGCTTAATGACTGTTTTTGCATCACAAGAGGGGGATGGTAGAGCCTCAACCCATTTAGACACATAGTCCACTGCTACCAGTATATAGGTATTTTTAAAGGAAGTAGGGAAGGGTCCCATATAGTCAATTCCCCAGACGTCGAACAATTCGACTTCCAATATCGAATTTTGAGGCATCTCATGTCTCCTTGATATGTTCCCGGTCCTTTGACAGTGGTCACAAGTCGTCACATAATTCCGAGAGTCTCTAAAAATATGAGGCCAATAAAATCCTGCTTGCAAAACCTTTGCCGCAGTGTTGTCTGTGCTCGTGTGACCTCCATATGCAGAAGAATGACAGTGATACAATATATCCTCAATTTCTTCTTCGGATACGCATCTTCGATATATCGCATCCGCGCCTTGCCTGAACAGGAATGGTTCATCCCACACATAATGCTTTACATTCGAAAGGAACTTCTTCCTCTGATGATAACTCATGTGAGAGTTATTATCCCGCAAGCTAGGTAGTTGGCAAAATCAGCATACCACGAAGCTTTGATTGTTCTAGCTGCTAGTAGCTGCTCATCCGGAAAGAAGTCATTTATAGCAAGATCATCGGCTCCTCCCGCATTTGGTTCTAGATGAAGCCTCGATAGATGGTCTGCAAATACGTTCTCCGTTCCTTGCTTGTCTCGAATTTCTAAGTCAAACTCTTGTAGGAGAAGTATCCATCGGATAAGCCTTGGCTTAGATTCCTTTTTACTCAGCAAATATCTTATGGCTGCATGATCTGTGTAAACTATCACCTTGGTCCCTATGATATAAGATCTGAACTTGTCGAAAGCAAATACTATAGCCAAGAGTTCCTTCTCTGTGGTAGCATAATTCATTTGTGCTTCATCCAATGTTTTACTGGCGTAGTAGATTGCATACACCTTGCAATCCTTCCTTTGTCCTAACACTGCTCCCACAGCAAAATCGCTGGCATCACACATAATTTCAAAAGGGAGACTCCAATCTGGAGGTTGCATTATTGGGGCAGTTGTTAAGGCTTCCTTTAACCTGGAAAATGCATCAAGACAGGGATTATCAAAGTGAAACACAGCATCTTTAGCAAGCAAATTAGTTAATGGTTTTGAAATTTTTGAGAAGTCTTTGATGAACCGTCGGTAGAACCCTGCATGTCCTAGGAAACTACGCACTCCCCTGACAGCAGTTGGAGGAGGCAACTTCTTGATCACTTCAGTTTTTGCAATGTCCACCTCGATCCCACGGTGTGAGACTAGGTGCCCTAGTACTATGCCTTCTCGCACCATGAAGTGGCACTTCTCCCAGTTAAGCATTAAATTCATTTCCTCGCATCTCTGCAAGACCTTCACCAAATTAGATAAACACATATCAAAATCTGCACCATATACAGAAAAATCATCCATGAACACTTCCATTATATTCTCGATCATGTCAGAAAAAATTGAAGTCATACACCTCTGAAATGTGGCCGGTGCATTGCATAGTCCAAAAGGCATTCTTCCAGCAAAAGTACCATATGGGTAGGTGAAAGTTGTTTTCTCTTGGTCATTAGGATAAATAGGGATTTGATAGAAACCATAGTATCCATCTAAGTAACAGAAATGCGAGTGTTTTGCCAATCGGTCTAGCATTTGGTCAATAAATGGGATGGGGAAGTGGTCCTTTCTAGTTTCTTTATTCAATTTCCTATAATCAATGCACATTCTCCATCCCGTAATAGTTCTAGTGGGGATTAACTCATTCAGTAGCATTCCTTATCACCATTACCCTTTCTTTGGCACGACATATGGACTTACCTTACCCATTCGCTATCGGATATTGGATAGATAATTCCCGCATCTAGCAATTTCATGACCTCTTTCTTGACTATCTCTTTCATAGCTGGGTTCAGCCTTCTTTGATGCTCTATAGAGGTTTTAAAATTGTCTTCTAGTAGAATTCTGTGCATGCAAACCGATGGACTAATTCCCCTAATATCATCAATCTTGTATCCAATGACATTCTTATGTGTTTTCAATACCTCAATCAGTTTTTCGGTTTCTGCATTGCTCAGATTAGCATTAATGATCACAGGATAAGTAGAGTTTTCGCCAAGGAATTCATACCTGAGTGTGGATGGAAGAGGCTTAAGTTCTACCTGTGAGGTTGAGGTCAGTCGCAAATCTCCACTCTTTATCCTCAACATCCTCCGAGCTTATTAAGATGAGTTTGTTACTGCTCCTTCTAGTGTTGTTGATTGAGATCACAATCCTACAACAAACATCAAAAAATGTATAGGTTGTTTAACAGCTTTTGAAAGGTCAAATTCAATTTTGTCGTTTCCAAACGCAAGTGAGAGTTTGTGGTTCTTGACATCTATCATTGCTCCTGCAGTAGCCAAGAAAGGTCTCCCCAAAATGAGTGGAATACATGGGTCTTCATCCATGTCTAGTACTACAAAATTTGCAGGAATAATAAAATTTCCCACCTGCACTAGTACATCTTATAAGATTCTCAAAGGATATCTAATGGAGCGATCAGCTAACTGCAAGGCTATAGTAGTTAGTTTCATTTCTCCCAAATCCAATTTCTTGCATATGGAAAGAGGTATCAGATTTACACTTGCGCCCAAATCGCAAAAAGCCTTATCAAAATTTGAGTCATTAATTATGCAAGGTATAGAAAAGCTACCTGGATCATTTAGTTTGGGAGGTACCATGTTCTTAATTAAAGCGCTGCACTCCTCTGTAAGAGCCAAGCCACATGCTCCTCGACTTTTCTTTTATTTGTTAAGATGTCCTTCAAGAACTTGGAGTATGTGGGCATTTGTTGAAGAGCTTCTGTAAAAGGTATATTGATATATAGCTTCCTAATTACCTCAAGGAACTTACCAAATTGTTCATCCAATTTTTCCTTAATCAGCCTTTGAGGGAACGGGATAGGGGGCTTATATGTACTTGGTTCCCTATTCGACACGCCTGTGTCGTTCGGCACAGGCTGGTCGTGTCGGCTGCTGGAGTTACCCGACACGGGTGTGTCGGCTGACACGCGCTCGTGTGTCTGCTTTCCCTCAGGCGTGTTGAACAACACGCCCTGGGTCAGGGTGTGTTGTCGGCTTCCTTTGCTATTCAAATTTCAGCGTCGCCTTCTTCCAACTCTGACACGCTCGTGTCAGAGGCTTCTTATTGAGCTCTGTCTCCTTCTAAAATCCTTCCACTTCTCAAACTTATAGAATTACAATGCTCGGCTGGGTTTACTTCTGAATTTCCAGGAAATCTGCCGGGCATCCTTGATGCTGAGCTGGCAATTTGGGAAATTTGATTTTCCAGCATTCTTGTGTGATTAGTCAAATTATCAACCTTGCTTCCCAATTGCTTGATTGCCTCGGTATTATTTTGATGTTGCCTATTTGATTCTACAATATGCTGCCGAAATTCATCATTTATCTTCCCCTGACACGTAATAAAATTTTCCATCATCTTTTCTAAGCTCGACTTGGGTCCTGGCTGAAATCCCGAAGGTGCTCCAAAATTGTTCAGTCCAGAAGAATTTTGATTTGCTCTATACGAAAAGTTGGGATGATTCCTCCAACCGGGATTGTACGTGTTTGAGTAAGGGTTGCCACCATTAGGCTTCTGATTAAAATTATTTAGCGCATCCACTTGCTCAACCCCAGCTCCTTCAGATGGTGCGTGTAGGATTTGGCAATTCATCGCTACATGTCCTGTTACACCACAGATCTCGCAAGTGACATTAGATGAGTTTACAGCTGATACATTAAAATGTTCGAGCTTTTGAGTTAACGATCGACTTTTTTGCAATCGAGTAGATCAATGGTACTTACCTCAAACTTACGCATTTTAGTTTGATATCCTGCTCAGAGCCCATTGGTGAGAATTCATTTCCACATTCTCGATGATCTCAAAAGCTTCATCCAATGTTTTGTTCATAAGAGCTCCTCCTGCAGCAAAATCAAGAGAAACTTTAGTAGCATACGAGATTCCATTGTAGAAAGTATGAACAATGAGCCACTTCTCCAAACCCATGATGAGGGCATTCTTTGTAATCCCTTAAATCATCCCGAGCTTCAAATAATGTTTCTCCATCCTTTTGCGCAAAATTCGTGATTTGATGACAAGACTTGCAGCTTTTGGGTGGAAAATACTTGTCTAAGAATCATTGCTCAATCGATCCTGTAGTTATACAATCACGGAAGAGAGTGTAGCCAAGCTCTAGCTTTGTCCCACAATGAGAAAGGAAACAAGCGCAGTCTAATAGCATCAGCTGAGGCTCCATTCAGTTTTAAAGTTTCACAAAATTCCAAAAATACTTCCAAGTGTAGATTTGGATCTTCAGTGAGTGCTCCTCCGAATTGATGCTGTTGGACCATGGATAGTAGAGCCGGTTTTAATTCAAAATTGTTCGCTTCAATAGGGGGTCTTCTAATACTCGATCTCAATCCCCATGTACTAGGTGCTGCATAATCCCTTAGAGGTTTATTCTCATTCTGATCAGCCATGTTGGAGGTCAGATTTTCTTCCTGTCATTGCTGAAATCGTCTTCTAGCAAGGAACGTTCTCTCTATCTCAGGATCAATATCGATGATTTCCCTATTAAATTTGTGCATGCAACGACAAGAGAGGCTCCCAAAACAAGAATTCAGAATAGACAAAAAGAAAGATAAAAAAAACAAAAACAGAAATCTAGATTAACTAAATCACGCTCGATTCAATATTGAGTGCCAATCCCCGGCAACGGCGCCAAAAACTTGATGTGTTATTTTCCGCAAGTGTACGGTTGTCGTCAAGTAATAAAAATATCGATCCCACAGGGATTGGGTCAATTACCGAGTGGTCGTGATACCAAGTTATCTAGTCAATCGAATTGTGGTTTAAGCAAAGAAGCTAAGAAGTCAAGAACGACGAATGAGAAGAACGAGCTGAAAGTCGAGAGTTGAGGAGAATCTCAGGATATGGGTTTCACTACGTCGATGATTTATAAGGTGATTTAATTCTTTCCTACCCTTATTAGAGTTGTTTTTATGGAACCTATCCTAAGGTAAATCAACGGCCCCTTTCGAGGTCTACGTTAACTGTACCTATCAAACTCAATTTACCTGTCACAGTGTTCGAGCATAGGGGATCATAATCAGCTAAGGGGAACTGTCACGAGACCCCCGCAAACCTCCCTATGTCTTACCTCCGTTACATGGTAAAAACTGGGTTTGATAGATCCATTAAATTCATGAGAGTTCCTCTAGAGTCAAATTTCCTCTTCACGGTAGGCTTGCACACGGGACCATAATCAGCTAAGGAGACCTGTCACGAGACCCCCGCAAGCCCTCATAGATACACTACCGCTACTAGTAGGAGTTATTCCCTAGTTGGTTCTGGCTTTCGGGAACTCGGGTTCACTGTTAGGTAATTCCCCTCTGCTCCTTAGATTTATCAATAAGAATCCAAAAGAACCAGATCAAAATAAACAATAGTTCAGGTAGTATAGATTATATCATCCGTCATAAATTGTCAAGGGCTACTCCCCAATCCTAAGATTACAAGATACTACTCCATAGTCTGACAAGAATTACTAGAGAATGAAATTACGATACTGGGTGCCATATCCTTCTTCTGCTGACTCCTTCTCTTTATCTTCTTCTGTCGTCGATCTCTGACCACCTGCCGTCCTCCTTTAGGGTTAGAATCTCTTCTCTTTTATAGCTTTGGCCTCCTCTTCAATTAAGGCAATATATTTCCTATAGATTTTCGACAAAGATCCTGATTGCTCGCAGAAAAGGAATCCTGGAATCAGGCCAACACGCCCGTGCCACATGAGGGCACTGGCGTGTCGCGCATTTCCCACCGAGCGTGTTGCGCTTGAACCAGGGCGTGTTGAAGCTAAACTGGGGCGTGTCGGCTGCTGGAACCCTGACACAGGCGTGTCGATCTTTGAACTAGGGCGTGTCGAAGCTGAACTGGGGCGTGTTGGCTGCTGGCTCTCATGACACGGGCATGTCAATCGGTGAGCCAGGGCGTGTCGGCTGCTGGCTCTCATGGCACGGGCATGTTGATTTCTAACACGCCTGTGTTGTTTTGATACGCCTGTTTCTTTGCCCTGTTAACACAAAAACACCCAAAAGCAGTCTCTTCGTCCAAAATATGCTAAACTTTAATTGAATCATGATAAAATACATGCTTTGGATATGAAATGTGATAGAATGCATGTATATGGAGTAGTGAAAACATAGCATGATTTACACACATCATTTGTTTCAAGGCATGTTGTGTTTCTAGAGAAAGAGTTTCTCTTGCAAGAAAACAGTGGGAGTGTCGTCGAGCTTGAGGAGGCTCGAGAGACTCAAATAGACGTTAATGAGATACCTGGTGAAGCACAACAGCCGACAACTCATAGTGATGAGCAATCGGCTGGACCTATTGTAACACCACATCTTCGTAGATCTGGTAGAACACACAATATTCCTGAGAGATATGGATTTCTCGTAAGCGAATCGAACGACGTGTTACTCATTGATGATGAGGAGCCTACCAGTTATGAAGAAGTGCTGACAAGTTCAGAAAGGGATAAGTGGCTTGGTGCCATGAAGTCCGAAATGGATTCCATGTATGAAAACCAAGTTTGGAACTTGGTTGACCCACCTGAAGGCATAAAGCCTATAGGGTGCAAGTGGGTTTTCAAGAAGAAAACCGACATGGATGGTAATGTGATTACCTATAAGGCTAGATTGGTGGCGAAAGGATATCGTCAAAAACAAGGTGTTGATTATGATGAAACCTATTCGCCTGTAGCTATGCTTAAATCCATTCGGATGCTCCTGGCCATAGCGGCTCATTATGATTATGAGATATGGCAGATGGATGTGAAAACAGCTTTCCTTAATGGAAACCTGCTCGAGGACGTGTATATGATACAACCTGAGGGTTTCACATCGGTTGATAAAACCAAGGTATGCAAATTGCGACGGTCCATTTATGGATTGAAGCAAGCATCCAGGAGCTGGAATATCCATTTTGATGAGACAATCAAAAAGTTTGATTTCTCACAAAATCCAGACGAACCTTGTGTGTACAAGAAGGTTAGTGGGAGTGCATTCGTATTCGTAGTATTGTATGTAAATGACATACTACTTATAGGAAACAATGTTTCAATCTTACAGTCAGTGAAGGTTTGGTTATCCAAGACATTCTCCATGAAAGACCTGGGAGAAGCAACCTACATCCTCGGGATTAAGATCTATAGAGATAGATCGAAACGGTTGCTTGGTCTTTCGCAGTCTACATATATAGACCGAAAAGCAAAGAGGTTTAGCATGTCGAATCCAAGAAAGGTTTCTACCCATAAGTGCATGGGGTACACCTTTCGAAGTCTATGTGTCCGCGCACAGAAGACGAGAGGATTTGCATGAGTAAGATTCCCTATGCATCCGCAATAGGATCTATCATGTATGCTATGTTATGTACGAGGCCCGATGTATCGTATGCTCTGAGTGTCACGAGCAGATACCAGTCCGATCCAGGAATGGATCATTGGGCGGCTGTTAAGACGATCCTTAAGTACTTGAGAAGAACTAAGGATGTGTTCCTAATATATGGAGAAGGGTACATGGTGATACGTGGGTATACGGATGTTACCTGCATGCATAAGGATGATTCCATGTCTCAGTCTGGGTATGTATTCACCTAAAATGGAGGCGCAATAAGTTGGAAAGGTTCCAAGCTTGACACTATAGCGGATTCTGCCACTAAGGCAGAATACGTTGCAGCTTTGGAAGCAGCAAAGGAAGCGGTTTGGATCAATAAGTTCATCTATGAACTTGATGTGGTCTCATCAATGATCCAAACATGTGCTTCGCCACTATCATCTTATCAGAGAGATCATCAGTAGGAACGAAATACAAATCGAGAAAATTCCCACTGAAAGGAACTTAGCGGATCCTTTGACTAAAGCATTACCTCAAAGTAAGTTTGAGGGTCATGTTAGAGCTTATGGTATGGGATACCGTAGCGATTGGCATTAGGCCAAGTGGGAGTCTGTTAGTAATATATGAGAGATGTCCTAAGGCAATCGCCTTATGTATGAACCATTTATATGATAAATGAAGATTCACTATTTGAGTATACATGTTTCATGTATTTGATTGATCTTAAACTCATTTATCAATGTCCACGATACGATTCACAAAGATGAGAGAATTTGTGATTGATCACAACTAGTGAGTATCTCTACATGTGTAATTGTGATGTATCTAATTATCCCTAGTCGATGAATTGATGGATTTGACACCATCAATTCGCCGAGACTAGCACGAGGTATACTCCTTGGTGTATCCAAGCAACCGATTCTCACCGGCCGGAGACATAGTGATGTCCGAGTTAATCGTGGATGCTAGTTATGGTAACTAGTTCATTGGAGTGACCACCGTAAGACTTCATATGGTGGTTCTTCTATATAGATATGTCAAATGAAGTTCTTACGTGGCTTAAGTGCGATGTTCTTCGACTTGCAGATTCAAGTCATCTTGATCATGGAGACTTATGCTTTGACATCTTAAGCAAACATCTCTAAGGAGATGTGGACCCGGATGATTGGGTATAAGTCAAGTGATCAAGGTGTTTGAATAGCCTATAAAGGATTCACCACTCCTTGCGAGGAGATGTATACCCATGGCCTCTCGTCGGATTGTTACTAAAGTCTTTGGCCAAAGCATTACATGTTTAGAGTAAGGTACTCTTCGATACATGTGGAGTAACTAGAACTGTGAGGACGAGGAAATGATACTGGGCTAGGTGTGACGAGTCACTTAGTGGGATCGACACAATAGACCATGTCCTCAACCAAGTGGGTATAAGATGAGTGAAGGGAATGGGGCACGATTCATTCGAGCCATCAAGGGTTTCAGAAATAGTTCTGGATCAACCGTTGATCTTTTCGGTTAATTGGGGATCATGATGTACTACTAGGTGCCACTCATGGTCGTTCTATAATTAATGGTTAATTATAGACGGCCAACATAAACCGAGAACCTATTTGGTCACACGCACAACGAGTGTAATCCAAAGGATTTAAAACGAGCTTGAGAATGAGATTCTCAGACCGAGAGAAACTATGTTTGGTCGACTAAAACATAAAGCGAGCATGAAATCGTTTCACCGCAATGGAAGCGTGGATGGGCCGGTCTTATGAAGACATAATGGATGAACCAAAATGGTTTGGTTCTAATCCAATGGATGAGAATAAACCAAAGGGTTTGGTTTATTTTAAACGAATGAACCAAAAGTTGGTTCGCTTTAACTTAAAATAAACCATCATGGTTTGGTTTATTTTAACTTAATGGAGCGGTTAACGGGCTTTATGGATATGATCCATTAACCATTAAGAGAATTAGTTCTAACCCGGTGTGCCGCAACCAACCGCCGCTGCCAACTTGTCTTGCCGCCGCCCAAGCTTCAGCCGGTGAACCTCCCACGACCTCCGTGATCTCTTGTGGTTCGTGATAAGGTGAGCTCTTCCTTTTTGGCCGGCCTCTATTCTCTCTCCACTCAAGCTGTCCAGTTTTTCTAGACAGCTTGTTCTCCTTGTCGGAGCGCCGCTTGACGACGGTTAGTGCTCCGACAGCGCTAACTTACTGGGGATTTGATCTCCGTAATCCTCTGAGGTGGAGGACGAAGGATTCGTCAAACGGTTGACGAATACCTCTCCGGAGAAGCGAGTTTTGAGAACTCGTTTTAGGATCCGAATTTGGATTCGGATCGTGATCATCTCTCGATCACGTTGCCTTCAACACGAGGCTAGTAACCCACGTAAGACGGCTCGTGGACTTAGCGAAGTCATCCCGAGGAGCTCGGCGCGTGATACGGATAGAGACGATTCTTACGCAGGATCGCTCCGTTGATGCCGTTTCCGCCACACGCCATAATGAAAAGGTATAACGAGATAATTTTCTTTATTGCTAATTTTAATTTACGGTTATGTCTACACTTGTTGTAATAGCATGCGTGTGTTGTGTGTGTTGTAATAAATATAGATTTATTATTTTTAATTGCTTCCGATGTGCTCATGTTTACTAAACATGATCGAACACACACACGCGCTAAAACCCAACAAAGGGTATCAGAGCCTGTGTTGTGTTTCACATAATCGTAAAAATGGTTTTGCGATAGTCATAATGTATTTCTGGAAATTTTCTAAATTTTGGAAATTTAGAAGTATTTATGGAAATTTTTCAATTTTGGAAAGTCTAGAAGTATTTATGGAAATCTTCCACTTTTGGAAAGTTGGAAGTATTTTTGGAAATTGATATTTTCCATAAATAAAATATTTGATTAGATTCTGGAAATTTGTTTCCTAATTTTATCATGATTTAATTTGGGAAATCAAATCTTAAAATATTTTATTTCCATAAGTAGTTTTAATGATTTAGGAAATTGGTTTCCTAAATAGATTTTCCTTAATCAAATAATTCCATGAATAAAATATGTGATTAGATTTGGAAATTTGTTTCCTAATTTAATTATGATTTGATTTGGAGAATCAAATCTTAAACATATTTTATATCCATAAATAGTTATGACATATAAGGAAATTATATACATGACATAATTGTTTGCCATGTAATTGCATTAGATGCATAACATTATGTCATGCGTGTCGTGACATGTAGATGTATGTCATGTATGTCATGCCATGTAGATAATAGTTATTTGCATGCAAAGAGGATGAGACATAAAAACTCTTAATCAATATTAAAGTCTACACCTTCCATTAATATGGTTAGAACCAGAGTTCTGTTTCTTGTTTGGGTTGTTGGACTCTCTCCAAGCCCGGCTCGAACCTGAATATGTTCAAACCATGGAATAGTT
The DNA here is from genome assembly GCA_025175895.1 of Wurfbainia villosa. Classification (NCBI taxonomy): domain Eukaryota; kingdom Viridiplantae; phylum Streptophyta; class Magnoliopsida; order Zingiberales; family Zingiberaceae; genus Wurfbainia; species Wurfbainia villosa. Next base: position 50,394,806 of record CM045998.1, on the reverse strand, counting down.
TAATACTAATATGGTAAGAGTCAAAGGTCAATCGTTAGCTTTGGTTGTTGGACTCTCTCCAAGCTGGGCTAATTGGTTGAATGCTCTCTAACCATATTAAAACTATGTCTTGATTAATGGGTTGGCTTTAACCTGGAGCATCGGCTTGTTGGACTCTCTCCAAGGTCGATGTAAAGGGAGGTGAAGTTGGGTGCTATGCATATGATGCATACTTGTTAATGTGTTAACAACCAGATGTATGTGTGAACATTCAATTAGTTGATAGCACATTGTGATAGTTGCAAATACGTGATATGCAATCGGTATAGTTGATACCTACCGTCGTAGTTATGAATGGCTTGTTGGACTCTCTCCAAGGTTGTTCATAACTATGATGGATATCAACCCATTCAGAGATGGACCTACGATCTCCCGAAGTGATTTTGGGGTTTTTGAAATTCGAAAAATGAATGGGATTTATAAATGTATATTGATGCATTTTAAAAATCATTTTCTCATATATGCTCATTTTGTATTTCTAAGATTGATCCTGATGTCTTTGAATTTGCGTTCCATTTTGGATTCAAATAAATTGACTGGGCCGAACTTCTTGGACTGGCTTAGAAACTTGAGAATTGTTCTCAAGGTGAAAAGCTTGTGTATGTCCTCGAAGCGCCTCTTCCCGCCCGTCCTAGTGACGATGCAACTTTGGATCAATTGTTGGCCTATCAGAAACATGTGAGTGATTCTGAACAAATGAGTTGCATCATGCTAGCCACGATGGAACCCAAGCTACGAAAGAAGCATGAGCATATGGTTGCTCATATCGTAGTCCTTCATCTTTGTGAGTTGGTTGATGAGCAAGTGAGATTCGAAAGGTTCGAAGTCTCAAAGCTCCTCTTCACCTTTGAGATGCTAGGAGGTTCATCTGTGGTACTGCTCAATATGCTGAAGACTGTGGAGTCTTCTGAGAAGCATGAGCAGGGGACGGTGCTGTTAGTTGATTCCTCGAAGAAAGGTTCTAAGAGGAAGTCAAAGGAACATCAGAAGGGAAAGAAGAGAAGGGCTAAGAAGGTAGAACTAGCACAAAAGGAAACTTGCCATCATTATGGCAAGGAAAGCCATTTGCGAAGAAAGTATAAGATTTATCTTGAGTCCGTGAAGAAGGATAAGGCATCAGATGCCCCATCTTCTTCAGAAATCTTCTCTATTGATTGTCATTCTATTTCCTCAGACAATTGGGTATTCGATACTGGGTGTGGCTCAAATATATGTAATGACATACATGGGCTAAGGAATAGAAGAAGACTCGTCAAGGGGAGAGTCAAATTTATGTGTTGGGAATGGAGCAACGGTTGCTGCACTCGCCATCAGAACGTATTTGTTGGAACTCCCTATAGGACTTGTCTTAGAACTGGACAATTGCTTTTATGTTCCTTCGTTGATAAAGAACATCATTTCTATTTCTTGTTTAAATAGAAATGGGTACCATTTGACTTTTAGTAACAATTGTTGTTACATAACTTTGAATGGAGTTCTTTATGGACCGGAACTTTAAGCAATGGTGTTTATACGCTGGACGATCCAAAGGACATTTTCAATATCGAAGCGAGCAACACGCGTGCTCGAAAGGATAATCAAATAGTCCTACATGTGGCATTGTCGTCTTGGCCTTATAAGCAAGAAATGCATGTCCGAATTACACCGATGTGGAATTCTGGAATCGTTTGAATTGGATTCATACGATACATGCGAATCATGCTTAAAAGGAAAGATGACTAAGTTACCTTTTACAGGAAAAAGGTGAACGAGTGGGAGAGTTACTAGGTCTAATACATACTGATGTATGTGGACCTATGTCAACTCAAGCTTTAGGAGGCTATAGCTACTTCATTACCTTCACCGATGATCACTCACGGTTTGGGTATGTGTTCTGATGAAACACAAGTCCAAGCCTTTGAAAGGTTCAAAGAATTCAGAAATGAAGTAGAGAAACAACATGACAAAAGTATTAAAATACTTCGATCGGATCGAGGTGGTGAATACTTAAGTCAAGAGTTTCTTGATTATCTAAGAGACAATGGCATATTGTCTCAATGGACTCCGCCATATACACCACAAAGATAATGGTGTATCCGAGAGGCGAATCGAGGACCTTGTTGGACATGGTCAGTCAATGATGAATCATGCAACTCTTCCCAAGTCCTTTGGGGCTATGCACTTGCATAAATTGTTTACTTGTTAAATGTAATGCCTACCAAGGTAGTCTCAACTACTCCATATGAGATATGGAATGGTAAGAAACCTCATGTATCTTACTTGAAGATATGGGGTTGTCCTGCTTATGTGAAGCGGACTGTATCAGACAAATTGGATGCTAAGTCTGATAAATGTCTATTTGTTGGATACCCTAAGGAAACAAGGGGTTACCAATTCTATCATCCTGTGGAACAAAAGGTGTTTGTTGATGTGTTATTTTCCGCAAGTGCACGGTTGTCATCAAGTAATAAAAATATCGATCCCACAGGGATTGGGTCAATTACCGAGTGGTCGTGATACCAAGTTATCTAGTCAATCGAATTGTGGTTTAAGCAAAGAACCTAAGAAGTCAAGAACGCATTTAATGAGAAGAACGAGCTGAAAGTCGAGAGTTGAGGAGAATCTCAGGATATGGGTTTCACCACGTCGACGATTTATAAGGTGATTTAATTCTTTCCTACCCTTATTAGAGTTGTTTTGATGGAACCTATCCTAAGGTAAATCAACGGCCCCTTTCGAGGTCTACGTTAACTGTACCTATCAAACTCAATTTACCTGTCACGGTGTTCGAGCATAGGGGATCATAATCAGCTAAGGGGACCTGTCACAAGACCCCCGCAAACCTCCCTATGTCTTACCTCCGTTACTTGGTAAAAACTGGGTTTGATAGATCCATTAAATTCATGAGAGTTCCTCTAGAGTCAAATTTCCTCTTCACGGTAGGCTTGCACACGGGACCATAATCAGCTAAGGAGACCTGTCACGAGACCCCCGCAAGCCCTCATAGATACACTACCGCTACTAGTAGGAGTTATTCCCTAGTTCGTTCTGGCTTTCGGGAACTCGGGTTTACTGTTAGGTACTTCCCCTCTGCTCTTTAGATTTATCAATAAGAATCCAAAAGAACCACATCAAAATAAATAATAGTTCAGGTAGTATAGATTATATCATCCGTCATAAATTGTCAAGGGCTACTCCCCCATCCTAAGATTACAGGATACTACTCCATAGTTTGACAAGAATTACTAGAGAAAGAAATTACGATACTGGGTGCCATATCCTTCTTCTGCTGACTCCTTCTCTTTATCTTCTTCTGTCGTTGATCTCTGACCACCTGCCGTCCTCCTTTAGGGTTAGAATCTCTTCTCTTTTATAGCTTTGGCCTCCACTTCAATTAAGGCAATAGATTTCCTACAGATTTCCGACGAAGATCCTGATTGCTCGCAGAAAAGGAATCCTGGAATCAGGCCAACACGCCCGTGCCACATGAGGGCACTGGCATGTCGCGCATTTCCCACCGAGCGTGTTGCGCTTGAACCAGGGCGTGTCGAAGCTAAACTGGGGCGTGTCGGCTGCTGGAACCCTGACACAGGCGTGTCGATCTTTGAACTAGGGCGTGTCAGAGCTGAAATGGGGTGTGTTTCCCGGGCTCATGACACGGGCATGTCAATCGCTGAGCCAGTATGCGGTACCGGGCTCATGGCACGGGCATGTTGATTTCTAACACGCTTGTGTTGTTTTGATACGCCTGTTTCTTCGCCCTGTTAACACAAAAACACCCAAAAGCAGTCTCTTCGTCCAAAATATGCTAAACTTTAATTGAATCATGATAAAATACATGCTTAGGGTATGAAATGTGATAGAATGCATGTATATGGAGTAGTGAAAACATAGCATGATTTACACACATCAAAATCCCCTAGTCCTAAACTTTTGCTTGTCCTCAAGCAAAGAAAACCCAAAAGACAACTTAATTATGGAAATGCTAGACACCATCCAGAGGTATACAATCTGATCTTAATCTTTTCAAATCATTCCTAGTTGCCAAGTTTGAAAGATCCCTATATAGTGCACGTGAAAAGGTGGACTAAAGTCATTGGGCACCAATCTGGACTTAACATCCCTTCTATCGTAGAATATTCTTATTTCCGACATAGAGTCACTTACCTGCCTTAATGCATGGATCATTCTTGTTGGTGCAGTGGGCACCAAAGTCGAACCGGTATTTTGATTATGGAAAAAGGCTCAATAGTTAAGGGTATATTTGTTATCTTACGAGCTCAATTAAGTGTGCAGAAATGCTAAAGTTGAGCGGAAGGTCTGCGACACCCGGTGGGAACCGAGGTGGTCGGGCAACGCCAGAGGGACTTCGGAGGAAGCCGAGGTACTCGGGTGAAGACCGGAAGCGAGGCTACAAGGTAAGCTCGTGTGAAAGCGAAGCAAGGTCGTTAAGCGTAGATCCGACCCAATACCTCCAATGGAAGGTCTAGGTCGAGATCAGATGGTTAGAACCATCGTACTTTATATTTTAAGCTAACTTGTACTGCAGTCCAAAACCCTTTGACTACAGTCAACTGCTAGTCAAGTTCCAGCCTCGAGAAGAGCTCGAATTTCAAGGGGGTGAATTTGGACTTGACTGGTGTTTTGGTACAAAGGGTGATGTGGCATCAAGGTGGACATCCATGTGAGGGATCGGATGGCCGGCTAGAGGGGGGGTGAATAGCCCTTTTCATTTGGATGGCGGTATTTTGCTCGTCTACAAAACGTTAGCGCAAGCGGAATATACAAATATAAATAAAGACAAGCAAAATAGAAACAAGCAATACAAACACCAAGATATAACGTGGTTCACGGCTATGCCGCTAATCCACGGTCCGATTCGTCCACGGTGAATCACTCCGCCAAAACCAATCACTATCGGTCTCTCCTTTGCACAAAGCTAGGTGGAGGTAACCTTTACAACCAAGATCACTCTTCTTACAAATAGAATGGAGTAAAAGCGAGTAAGAAGAGTTTAGAGCTTGTGGGGCACTAGGAAGATTGTTTGGAACTTAAGCATTAGCCTCTCAAAGGCTCACACCCTCTCTTTTTATAGAGAGGGCTAACTTCTTCCCGTTGGCCGCCATCACCGATCACGCCCATGGCCGATCCTACAACGGCCTCCGAACACGTCGGATGCCGACCGTTGTTGTCCAACGGAACTCTTGGCAGCGATCACCGGACCTCACTGATCACGAGTCGACGCCTGGGCCGGCCACGAGCGGTTCTCGTGGCCAAAAACCTATTGACTACCGATCGCCGCTTCATCACCGATCATCAGTCTTGGCTGATCGCTAACGATGGCGCTCGATCACCGCCACAAACCCGGCCAATAGATACACCGAGCTACACTCGATTAGCATCGCCGCCATGACATGGCAATGACCGTGTCGGAAAACCCATCCGACACTCGGCCAAAACGGCCAAGTTTCACCTAAGAGCTACCTTCCCGGGTTACAATCGCCACTCATTTCTGAGTCCCTCGCTGGTTCTCTTCGTTCTCGCCACGCCCCGCAGATCGCGCGCGGCTCTGCAATGCTCCTTCGCGTCTCTTGCCTCGAAGTCTACTTCCTCCGGCTTCACTCCAAGTTTCTCGTCCGGCGGTCCCTCGGATGCTCCAAGCGCACGGCTTCCGCAAAGCTATCCTTCACCGACTCAAGGCACGAGTCATGAGATGTGAAACTCGCCACGGCTCCATGTGCGAATTACTAAGTCCTGCACGACTTCAACGCACATATCAAATCAACATATCAAACTAACTTAAACCCTTTGCCATACCATCAAAACCATATCACGGCAAGAGATTGCCCTAACAATCTCCCCCTTTTTGATGTGTGGCAATCCGTTTAAGTTAGGTAAAAACATTTGATATAATTTCTAAGGTAAGAAAAGCATGTAAAGATAAACATGATATAACAACATGCAATTCCCCCTTAATCCATGAAATTCTCTATGCAATTTCTCCCCCTATCATATATTTCTCCCCCTACATATATTTCTCCCCCTAATGTGATTAACTTAAACATACTTATTTCTCCCCCTTTGACACCATCAAAAAGATTAACACTAAGTTAAAAGCTCATGGCATCAATTATAATGGAGGAAAAATATGTCAAGTTGATTTAAAACTCAGAGGAGGCATCAAGTATATTTCTACCACTTGTAGGAGGTTTTATAAACTGAATTGCCTTCAATATTCTGATTTATACCACGATCATTGCTATCGATGGCAATGACCGCACAAAGGAAGCAATTTCGATTTTCGATGAAATTCGAAATGCATTAAAAATTCCAAAATTCTAAAAATCATGAAATTCGAGGAACATATTTCTCTTAAGTATATCTATCAAGGAAAAATAGTTTTTCATGAAAATCATTATATTTTACAAGATTTGCCAAAAATCCAAACACTTGAAAAACCACTAGTTTTTGAGCATTCTAGTATCAAGTTAGCTACCTAGTTTTGCATCTAATTGTTTCAAAACATGAATGCATGTATTTTAAGGTAAGAAATTGTTTTGAAAACATTAGAAATATCCAACCATGATCTTTGGGCAATATGTCTATTAATTAAACATAAGCCTTCCCCATGATTGGTCTATTATTGATATTTTGATACTTTAAATGACCATCTAAATGCCATAGGCATTAGTGGACATTTGTATCATCCTAACATCTCACCCATGCTAAGTTTGCAATCAAGTTAGCCTATAGTGAGTGTGAGATGCATCCTAGGGGGGTATTTGTATATATATACTTAACCAATATATTCAAGCAATTCTATCATGGTTAAGTATCAATCTAACAACCTACATGATCATAATGATATATATGATTTAATTTCACATTATGACCATGAAATACATGTTTTCATCAAATTATAACCATGCATTAGGCATTATATGATGATAATAAATAAAGTGTCACCTAAAGCATGATTTAAACCTATTTTTCATGATAATGTGCCCAATATCAAAATCATAAATCATGATTACGCATATACATAGCAATTGCATTAATCATCATGATTTAAGCATTATTACCTATTTATGGGCACGTTATCATCACCCAACACTATCTAAAAATGTTGTCCCGTCATCCTAAGTCAACCAAAATATGATATAGATTAGGTTCATATGGTTGACTACCCTAGGGGTTTTCTAACCCTTAAGGATGGATTTTGGAACCCAAAATAGATTTTTACCTATGGGGTTCACTAGAAATTCCTTGGGGATCCATTTCTTAGCTATTACTTTGTTTTTGTCTTGTCCCCTAGCTATTAGGCATCTATAGGCCTTCTCATTTTTCTTCTCTTTATATCCTAGGCCTTTCTTGTTAAAACTTGCCCTTTGGCTCCCTATGATCATATTCAAAGTGTTGGAGCCAATTGTGAATTTTCCTAGGGCTTTAGTTAAATAATCTACCTTTTCCCTTAATGCCCTATTTTCCTCTATGCATGCATCACTAACATCTAAAGGCACATAATTATCATGTGAGCATGCATCATCATGGCAAGAAGAAGTATCATTATTATTTAAGCATGCATTTTCTAACTTATTTTCTAAGTCTTTAATTTGATTAAGCATGCTTTTATTTTTCTTCTTTACTCTAAACAAATCCCTAGTTAAACTAGAAATCATAGAAACTATTTTACTAGGAGAGGCTGTTACCATAGTTTCCATGTCCTCTTCTTCTTCTTGGATGATGAGGAGGATGATGATGTGGAGGAGGCTCCCCTTCACTTGAGCCTCTCCTCTTGAGCTTGATCCTTCATTTTGGAGGAGGAGGAGCAATCCAAGTCGTCAAAAGGCCATCAAGGCCAAATTGGCGACAAAAGCATTCTCCTCATCCGATGATGAGGAGGAGGATGAGGAAGGATCATCCCATGTCTTGGCCTTGAATGCTTTGGCCTTCCCTTTTTCTTTTGCCTTCTTCTCCTCTTCCTTCTTTTTCTTGCTCCCCTTTTTCTTCTTCTTTACTTATTTCTTTTTATTCTCTTACTTGCTTTTGTTTAGGAGTGGACAAATTTCAATAATGTGACCTTATCATTGTCAATTGTATCATATGACCTTACCCCTTGTTCTTCTATTCCTATAATTAGATTTATCAAATCTAAAATTCTTAAATACACGCCTCACCTTCCTTACCATGTAGGCTTCTCGGTGCTATCCATGGAGGAGGAGGAGGCTTCTTCATCGGAGGAGGAGGGGACTTCCATCTTCTTCTTCCCTTGTTTGCCAACAATGCTACTCCTCTTGAGGGTTGAATTCTGGCTCTTCTTGTATTCCTTCAAGCCTAGTTTCTTGGAGTTCCATCGTTGAGAAGAACTCCTCCTAGGTACTCACTTCTAGGTTCTTGGACATGTAGAAGGAGTCCACCATGGAGCTCCACTTTGAGGACCGGGGAAAGGCATCTATAGCCTTCATGAGCATGTCCTTCGATAGCTTCTCACCTACACTTGTTAGCCCAATTAAAATTTCCTTAAACCTAGAGTGTAAAGAGGTTACCTTTTCTCCCTTTCTAGTTTTATATTGGATAGTTGGGAGCGGAGGAGGTCTCTCCTTGCTAGCTTTGCCTCCGAAGTGCCTTCATGAAGTTCAACCAACTTCTCCCACATCTCCTTGGCACTTGAGCACTCCCCTATTCTATTTACTTCTTGTTGAGGGAGCACATTGTATAGATGGTGCTTGGCCTTTGAATTTGCCAAATACTCTTCTCTTTGTCTTTTGCTCCATCTCGATTTTTCCAAGGGCTCCCCATCTTCATTCCTAGGCAACTCGAAACCGTTTTCCATAATTAACAATATTTCAAAATCGGTTTCGAAGAATACCTCCATTCTCTTTTTCCACCAAGAGAATTCGCCGTCGAACTTCGGTGGGTGGATGTTGGAGCCGGCCATTTTTGATGTAGGGCTAGTTGCGGCGGTTAGTCCGGTGACAAGCAACCTCGGCTCTGATACCACTTGTGAGGGATCGGATGGCCGGCTAGAGGGGGGTGAATAGCCCTTTTCGTTTGGATGGCGGTATTTTGCTCGTCTACAAAACGTTAGCGCAAGCGGAATATACAAATATAAATAAAGACAAGCAAAATAGAAACAAGCAATACAAACACCAAGATATAACGTGGTTCACGGCTATGCCGCTAATCCACGGTCCGATTCGTCCACGGTGAATCACTCCGCCAAAACCAATCACTATCGGTCTCTCCTTTGCACAAAGCTAGGTGGAGGTAACCTTTACAACCAAGATCACTCTTCTTACAAATAGAATGGAGTAAAAGCGAGTAAGAAGAGTTTAGAGCTTGTGGGGCACTAGGAAGATTGTTTGGAACTTAAGCATTAGCCTCTCAAAGGCTCACACCCTCTCTTTTTATAGAGAGGGCTAACTTCTTCCCGTTGGCCGCCATCAGTCGACTGCCGCCCATGGCTGTCGACTGCCGTCACTACAACGGCCTCCGAACACGTCGGATGCCGACCGTTGTTGTCCAACGAACTCTGGCAATGACCGCTGGACCTCACTACGATCATCTGACTTCGAGTCGATCGCGCCGGCTACGAGCGGTTCTGTGGCTAAAACCTATTGACTACCGACCGATCGCCGCTTCATCACCGATCAGGTCTTGGCAATGATCGCTAACGAGGGCGTGATCACGCCACAAACCGGCCAACAGATATACGACGAGCTACACTCGATTAGCAATGATCGCCATGACATGGCAATGATCGTGTCGAAAACCCATCCGACACTTGGCCAAATGGCCAAGTTTCACCTAAGAGCTACCCTTCCCGGGTTACAATCGCCACTCATTTCTCGGAGTCCCTCGCCTTCGAAGTTCTCTTCGTTCTCGGCCACGTCCCTCGGCAGCATCAGGCGCACGGCTCTGCAATGCTCCTTCGCGTCTCTTGCCTCGAAGTCTACTTCCTCCGGCTTCACTCCAAGTTTCTCGTCCGGCGGTCCCTCGGATGCTCCAAGCGCACGGCTTCCGCAAAGCTATCCTTCACCGACTCAAGGCACGAGTCATGAGATGTGAAACTCGCCACGGCTCCATGTGCGAATTACTAAGTCCTGCACGACTTCAACGCACATATCAAATCAACATATCAAACTAACTTAAACCCTTTGCCATACCATCAAAACCATATCACGGCAAGAGATTGCCCTAACAATCCAAACCATCACCAAGCTTCCTTGTGGTGGACGCCCAAAATAAGGTGAGTTGGCACAAGATGGTTGGCTCCCATGATGTGGCACAAGTTGAATGGCTCCAACAAGTTGGCGCCCAAGGAGGTTGGAGGTGGCACAAGGTGGTTGGATGAAACACCTCATCCTCAAGTTGGCGCCCAAGGAGGTTGGAGGTGGCACAAGGTGGTTGGATGAAACACCTCATCCTTGAGTTGGCGCACAAGGAGGTTGGAGGTGGCACAAGGTGGTTGGATGAAACACCTCATCCTTGAGTTGGCGCAAAGGATGTGGATGAACAAGTCTTGGGGGATAAGAACCTCACCTTGGACACTACCTATGTCTAAATTCATAGATCAATATCCATAAATAGACATGTTCAAGCCAAGCAAATCACAAGAATTCAAGAGCTCTCAACACGCCGTCGTAACGCCGCTACTACTACTCACATTTGCTACGACGGCGCATGCAGCGACAACGAAAGCTACATCTTCTACTTATAAGAGTTGTCGGTATATTTATTTAAGTTCTACTTCTTTAAATTGTCTTTGTGCTTTAATCGTAACAAGGAAAGGAGTGTCCTTTGCCTTGATTTCTTTATGTCGTTGCTCCTACTTCCAGCGAAGAGGAGTGGTTTTAGTGAATTGCCCTCGTCGTGATCAAGGATCACTAGGGCCGTGGATTAATCGAAGATTGTGAACCACGTAAAAATATCTTGTCTACTTTATATTTCATTGTGCATTCTCTACTTGCTTTTACTTATTGCAAAAGTTTTTAACGACATCGTATCGCTATTCACCCCCTCTAGCGACACTTTCGATCCAACAATTGGTATCGAGGCAGGCGCTAAGATTCGGTGAAACCACCAATCTAGCTTTGTTTTATTTTTTTACAGATTTTTATTTATTTATTTCTATTTTCGTATAATTATTTCACTTGCTTATCTTCTCCTACATATAGAATTGCATTAGAGGCTTTAGGATCCGGATAAGGTTGTCCTTGGGTTAGATCGAGTAAGGTTGTCCTCGAACTTCAAGCGACATTCGCATTTGATTGTTTATTTCTTTTTGAAAGTTACATATTATATATCTTTTTTTACTTCCATCACTACTAATCAAATAAGAAAGTCTTTGAATATTCTTTACGTGTGTGTTTTGCAAGATTCTTTTAGTCGTTCTTCTTCTTTTTTTTAAATGGCCCATCTCGAAGGGTTTAGCACCGACCCCGTTTTACAACGGTAATGACTTTCGGTCTTGGAAGGGTCGGATGGAATGCTTTCTTAAAACCCAAATCGAGATGTGGATCGTAATCCAAACCGGTTTCACACTTCCTATTAATGAAGATGGTGAATCTTTGGGTTACGATCAATGGTCAAATTCCATGAAAAAACAAGTAGAAGCCGATGCCAAGGCAACTCAAATCTTGCAATGTGGGTTGTCCAAGGAAGAGCTCAACCGCGTCGGCCCCTTCATTAGTGCAAAGGACTTATGGACCAAGCTAGTGGAACTACACGAAGGCACCGACGACACGAAGGTATGTAAAAGAGATTTACTTTTAAATAAATTGTATAACTTGAAAATGCAGGAAAGCGAGACCGCAACTCAACTACATGCTCGTATCCAAGACATCGTCAACCAACTCCATGCCATCGGACAAAAGGTCGAGAATCGCGACCTTATCAGGTATTCTCTTAACTCGTGTCCTAGGACCACCTTGTGGGCATCCATGGTCGATGCCTACAAGGTCTCCAAGGACCTTTCTAAAATTAGGTTAGACGAATTGTTTTTGGAACTTGAATTACATGATCAAACTAACGTGGTCAAGGCCGAGAAGAGTATTGCGTTAGTTGCGGGTTCCAAGAAGAAGAAGCCCATAAAGCAAGCCACCCCGAAGGAAGAAGGCGAGTCCGAATCGGAAGTAGACTCGAAATAGAATCGAACTAGTCAATCTAGTTCGGAAGATGATCAAGAGGCAACGACCAACAACTCAAGGTAAGCCTAAACCTAATTCAAATACTTCTAATTTTAGATGCTATGAGTGCAGCGAGTTCGGTCACATCAAGTCGAGTGCCCAAAGCTAAAGAATAACGCATCAAAGACCAAGAAAGCTAAGCGCTACTTGGGAGGAGTTGTCGGAGGAAGAAGGCGATATCCAAGCTCTAATGGCCAAGCCGACCGAGCCACGACTCGAACCAAGAAGAGTCCGAGTCGAATCCGATGATGAGCTTCCATTCAAGACAAGCCACGGATCCGTATCCGGTTCAAAGAATCATTAAGGGTAAGTCGGTCGTTACTTAATACTTTGTATGGTGCAATTAAATTTTTAAATAAGAAACTAGCTAAGTCCAGTCCAAGGTCGAGACCCTAATTGAGGAGGTTAACCTTCTCAAACATGAGGTCTCCCTAACCTCTTCGACTACTCGTATTCAAGAGGAGGACTCAACTCAAGTTGAAAAGCTTGAAGTTGAGAACTCGCTTTTGAAAAAACAAGTCGAAGACCTTAGGAACACGTTGGAAAGGTTCACTTTGGGATCCAAGGGACTTGACCTCTTACTTGGATCACAAAGGGCCGTGTACAACAAGGCCGGACTCGGGTTTAACTCAAATACAACCAATAAGTCATATATGTCTATAGTAAACCAACATAAGAAAAATGTCCAAGCATGGGTCCCTAAGACCACTTTGATTTCAACTTTAGGATCTAACATGTATTGGGTTCCCAGGACCAAATTCACTATGTGAATAGACCCACTCGATTCAATGGTCGAGAGCCAATACAAAATGTATTTTGTTAAGTCTTAGAAATTGCATGCTTAGTTTTCCTTTATTTTAGAATGGTTAGATAGGACTCATAACCAACTAAAATCCTGCGAAAGATTGAGCCTCGGGAGCCTCTTTTCAAAAATAAACCAACTAAAATCCTACGAAAGATTGAGCCTCGGGAGCCTCTTTTCAAAAATAACTAGTTAGACCAAGGCGTAGTCTCAAGTAAGTCGAGTTATCAATTTCTTGAAATTAGCTTTGTCTAAGGAAGTGGTCGTTGTTCCGATCAAAGAAGGCCTCTGTGCCTCGCCACGACACAGGAAGCTAATCTCTTGAAAAGATTACTTGATGAGCTTAGACTAAATCCGAATCTAACCTAATGTTGGTTAATTTAAATTCATTAAAATTAATCAAGTAAAATTGAAAGTCATCTCACAATAACACATAGGAATAACATGTTTTGATCATGTAGATATTGGTGAGATGATTTAGGTTTAAAACTTACAAACAACCCTTTAGTAATTCCAATATCCGATCCAACTACCTTATGTGTAGGATCAATGGATGTTGGGCGATGGTTGCTCCCGACACATGGCCAGGGATCAACTCAAATTTTCGGTTCACGATTCAAAGCGACAAGGATCGGTAGCCTTCGGAAATAGCGGCAAGCTCAAAATCATCGGATCAGGTTATATTGAGCTCAACTCTAACTTACAATTCAAAATGTCTTATTAGTAGAAAACTTTCAATATAATTTACTTAGTGTAAGCCAATTGTGTGATAACAATTATAAGGTCATATTTCTAGAAAATGAATCGTAATCAAAATAAATGCAACATCTAAAATAATACTTAAAGGAACTAGGAGTAGCAACATCTACACAATAAATTTACCCAACTCCTCAACCAAGTGTCTTATGACACGAAGAGGAATCTTGGTTATGGCACAGACTCGGACACTCGCTTTTAAGACTCGTCCACAAGATGAGTCAGTGGCTTAGTTATAGGTTTGCCTAAACTAAACAACTTGGATAATAAAATATGTAATGCTTGTCAACAAGGTAAACAATCTAGGACACAACATCAATTAACTAATCAAGAACGAACCAAAAGTGTTCTTGAGCTCCTACACATGGATCTATTTGATTCACATGGAGCTAAGTCACTCAATGGTAGTCAATTTTGCTTAGTCATAATTGACTATTCTAGATTTACTTGGGTTAGGTTTATCAAACATAAAAATGATACCTAGACCAACTAATCAATCTTTGTAGGTTAATCGAAAATCAAAAGAACCTTAAGATTAAAAGACTTAGAAGCGATCATGGTGGTGAATTCGAAAACCACGGTTCTGATTTACAGTAACCTAAGCGGATACCACCATGAGTTTTCATGTCCTAGAACCCCACAACAAAATGGGTTAGTCGAGCGGAAAAATAGAACCCTACAAGAAGCCGCTAGGACAATGTTAAACGAGTATAACCTACCCGATAGATTTTGGGCGGAGGCCGTTAGTACGGCTTGCTATGTCCAAAATAGGATCCTTATGGTAAAGAGGCACCAAAAGTCCTCAAATGCGAGATTTATCACGATAAAATACCGAACATCAAATACTTTAGGGTATTTGGATGCAAGGTACATATCTTAAACACTAAGGATTACCTAGGAAATTCAAATCCAAAACCTCTCTGGAACCTTTCTAGGATACTCAACCACCGGTAGAGCTTATAGGGTATACAATCACGACACTCTTAGAGTCGAAGAAACCATTAATATAGTTTTCGACGAAGGACACGAACCCGTTCAATCCTTAACAAAACCAACTAGCAAATCAACTTATAGCGAACCCGACTCTGATCTTGAACTTGAATCTCGTCCTAACCCAATTCATCTTATCGACCAAGTGATAGATGACTCTAACCCAAGTCAAACTAGAACTCACCCAAGTCATCCTATCGACCAAGTGATAGATGACCCTAACCCGAGTCACACTAAGACTCAAACAAATCATCCTATCAATCAAGTTATAGGTGATCCAAATTTAGGGTTGAACTAGAGCTTCATATCGAAACCTTAGTCAAATCTCGTTAATTTCCAAAATCGAACCCAAAACTATTGAACAAGCACTTCTTGATCCCATTGGATTATTGCTATGCAAGAAGAGCTAGCTCAATTCACTAGAAATGAAGTCCGGGAATTAGTACCACCACCTAAAGAAAATCAATTATTGGAACAAGGTGGGTATTTGAAATAAACTTGATGATAAAGGTGAAGTAGTTAGAAATAAAGCTAGGTTAGTCGCAAAAGGGTTTAGTCAAGTCGAAGGTTTAGATTACGATGAGACCTACGCCCAGTAGCGGACTAGAGTCCATCCGAATGTTGTTAGCATATGCTCACATCGAGGTTTTAAATTGTTTCAAATGGATGTCAAGTCAGCATTTTTGAATGGATACATTAAGGAAGAAGTTTACGTACCAACCTCCCGGATTCGAAAATCTAGATAAACCTGACCATGTCCTTAGACTTAAGAAAGCCCTATATGGACTCAAACAAGCCCCAAGAGCTTGGTACGAAAGGCTTTCGATCTATCTTAAGTCCAAAGGATTCAACCAAGGTTTAGTCGACCCAACCTTATTCGTAAAAACCGTAGGAAAAGAAATCTTTATAGCCCAAATCTATGTAGATGATATAATTTTTGGAACTACCAACTCGATCCTGCTAAACGAATTCATCTCACTTATGGAAAGTGAATTTGAAATGAATTTAGTGGGAGAGTTAAGTTTTTTCTTAGGTTTACAAATTAAACAAACTAAAGATGGAATATATTTACATCAACAAAAATATACTAAGGACTTAATAAATCGATTTGGAATGCAAGATGCTAAAATAATCAATACACCTATGGCAACTAATGTTAATATAAACGAAGATGTAGAAGGAAAACCCGTTGACCTAAAATACTATAGGAGCGCAATAGGAAGTCTCCTATACTTAACCGCGAGCCGACCCGACATTTTATTCGCGGTAAGTATGTGCGCAAGGTTACAAACCTGTGCCAAGGAGTCTCACCTAACCCTAGTCAAGCGTATCCTTAGATATCTAAAGGGCACGCTAAACGTAGGTATTTGGTACCCTAGATCTACCGAGTTTAATCTAATCGGCTACTCCGACTCTGACTATGCCGGTAGTAAACTCGATAGAAAGAGCACGAGTGGTTGTTGTCAAATCCTCGGCTCGAGTCTAGTAAGTTGGTGCAGTAGGAAGCAGCATTGCGTTGCCTTATCTACCACCGAAGCCGAATACGCTATGCGATGGGTGAGTGTGTCTCTCACTCACTGTGGATGAAGCACACTCTCCAAGACTTTAGCTTAATCTTTAACAACATTAAAACCTACATAGATAACATTAGTTCAATTAACTTAACTAAAAATCCAATATGTCATTCTAGGACAAAACATATAGAAGTTAAACACCACTTCATTAGGGAACATGTAACTAATGGAACTATACAACTAGAGTATGTTGAGTCCAAATCAAACCTAGCGGACATCTTCACCAAACCACTACCCGAAGCCGAATTTAGTTTTTTAAGACGAAAGTTAGGTATGTGCGTAATAGAGTAGGATTTAAATTTTTCTATATATGTACTCTACTTTTGCTTCTTTTTATGAAATTAGCCTAAGTCTTACCTTAGAAATCATATACCTATAGATTTAAGGAGCCAACACATCTCACAACACATAGGACTAATGTGTTTGTGTACTTAGCCAATGAGACAAAGCGTGAGATGTTAGGACCTTACTCCTGGTTCCGATGTAGATTCAGCATCGACATGAACCATGGAGTATAATTATTTAAATTAATCAACTCCTTCAAGACTTATTGATCATTCTATATCAATCAAGTCCAACCGAGTTGTACATTTTAGATGAACATATTTTCAAGCTTATTATTATTTAAAAAAATATATATATATATATATATATATATTGTTAACTTGGACTTACAAACCTTAAAATATATTTACAAACTTTTTGAGTTAAGGCAAAAGGGGGAGAAAGTCACAAAAGTAAGGAAGAAAGTAAACAAAATTATTACCTTTTATATTAAGTAATTCCGTTTACTTAAGCAACTATTAAGGGGGAGTAAAAATTATTTTTCAAGAACTCACCTTCGGTCAAGGGGGAGGTTACCTCAAAGGGGAGAAATTGAAACAATAATATTTCTCACTCATGCTTAATCTTTATGCTAATCTTTATGCTAGCTCATTCATATTTAATCATTATGCTAGCTCATTCATATTTAATCTTTATGCTAGCTCATTCATGCTTAATCATTATGCTAGCTCATTCATATTTAATCTTTATGCTAGCTCATTCATGCTTAATCATTATGCTAGCTTACTGTTATGCTTAATTTTTCCTTAACTTTTGTGTCGGTTTGCCATGAATCAAAAAGGGGGAGATTGTTGGTGCAGTGGGCACCAAAGTCGAACCGGTATTTTGATTATGGCAAAAGGCTCATAGTTAAGGGTATATTTGTTATCTTACGAGCTCAATTAAGTGTGCAGAAATGCTAAAGTTGAGCGGAAGGTCTGCGACACCCGGTGGGAACCGAGGTGGTCGGGCAACGCCAGAGGGACTTCGGAGGAAGCCGAGGTACTCGGGTGACGACCGGAAGCGAGGCTACAAGGTAAGCTCGTGTGAAAGCGAAGCAAGGTCGTTAAGCGTAGATCCGACCCAATACCTCCAATGGAAGGTCTAGGTCGAGATCAGATGGTTAGAACCATCGTACTTTATATTTTAAGCTAACATCTTTGCGGTCAAAACCCTTTGACTATAGTCAAGCTGCTAGTCAAGTTCGACCTCGAGAAGAGCTCAATTTCAAGGGGTGAATTTGGACTTGACTCGTGTTTTGGTACAAAGGGTGATGTGGCATCAAGGTGGACATCCAAACCATCACCAAGCTTCCTTGTGGTGGACGCCCAAAATAAGGTGAGTTGGCACAAGATGGTTGGCTCCCATGATGTGGCACAAGTTGAATGGCTCCAACAAGTTGGCGCCCAAGGAGGTTGGAGGTGGCACAAGGTGGTTGGATGAAACACCTCATCCTCAAGTTGGCGCCCAAGGAGGTTGGAGGTGGCACAAGGTGGTTGGATGAAACACCTCATCCTTGAGTTGGCGCACAAGGAGGTTGGAGGTGGCACATGGTGGTTGGATGAAACACCTCATCCTTGAGTTGGCGCAAAGGATGTGGATGAACAAGTCTTGGGGGATAAGAACCTCACCTTGGACACTACCTCTGTCTAAATTCATAGATCAATATCCATAAATAGACATGTTCAAGCCAAGCAAATCACAAGAATTCAAGAGCTCTCAACACGCCGTCGTAACGCCGCTACTACTACTCACATTTGCTACGACGAAGTGCCGCCGACAACGAAAGCTACATCTTCTACTTATAAGAGTTGTCGGTATATTTATTTAAGTTCTACTTCTTTAAATTGTCTTTGTGCTTTAATCGTAACAAGGAAAGGGGGAGTGTCCCTTTGCCTTGATTTCTTTTTGTAATCGTTGCTCCTACTTCCAACGAAGAGGAGTGGTTTTAGTGAATTGCCCTCCGTACGTGATCAAGGATCACTAGGGCCGTGGATTAGCAATCGAAAGATTGTGAACCACGTAAAAATATCTTGTCTACTTTATATTTCCGCTGTGCATTCTCTACTTGCTTTTTACTTATTGCAAAAGTTTTTTAACGACATCGTATCGCTATTCACCCCCCCCCTCTAGCGACACTTTCGATCCAACAATTCTTACCTATCATCAAAAGGTCTCAAAGGAGCACTTTCCAAGAAGAGAGAAGGAAAGGAATTATAGAGAGCATTTCCCTAGTAACTAGTTAGTCTCAAAGGGGCACCTTTTAGGTGTTTCCCCAGTAACTACTTGGTCTCAAAGGGGTGCTTGAAAACAATTCCCGTAACCCCTTTTTTTTTTTTTTTTTAAACAACTTCTAGTGAAAGTGTTTCTCCAGTAACCAAGTTGCGCAAGTAAGTCTCCAATGGAAAATCGAGTACTCGTCCGATATGGGGGATTTAAATCTTTTCTTTGGATACCTCAGACCTGTAGACCGTGTTAGAAGTGAAATAGGGTTCTTATCAAATAGGCAAAAAGGAATATCATGATCCGACCAATGTTCAGTTGTATTTCGCTAGATGAAAAAAAATGCACTGTTTTGATATATGAAAAGATGCAACAAGATGGCAGTAACCAAACTAAAAATCTAAGTAGAGATAAAACTAACAATAAAGGATGTGCATCGAAACTCACAAAATAGTTCAAGGTGGTCAATGGTCATCGTCTTCACTACTAGCATCCTCCTCTGCCCTTCACCCGCTTGCTCATGGCGTTGGTGATGGAGAGACAACAGGTTAGCTCCTCAGCTGCTTCAGAGAGAGACCGACGACGGCTGCTTCAACCTTGGATCGCGAGTGGAAAGTTAGGGCGTGCTCGGTTCGGCTTTAGAAGGCTATCCACAGCATAGGCGTGTCGGAGCTCCTCTTACGTAAATACCCGACCCGTTTAAGCGTGACATAGGCATGCTCCGTCGCTCCCGAGCGTCGTAGTCTAGCCCGAAGTCGCATGATCCCCCAGCGTCGAGGTTGAGAAGTTTGCGACAGGCGTGCTAGTCGTACGCGCTCTGCTGTGTTGACTTCGGTACCAACAACACACACGTGTTAGATTCGGCCGGGTCGTCAACCGTATCCACGAAAACCTAAAAATAAAAATAGAATAAAGAATAAAATAAAATAAAGTAAAGTGACTAAAAAAAATGAAAATAGCATGGGTTGCCTCCAAAGAAGCGCTTATTTGAGGTCGTTAGCTTGACCCCTCGGTTACTCCCTAGTTTTGGGGATATGGCTCGAGGAGTATGCTCTGCCCCTCCTCATCTCTAATTAGCTCAACAGAATTGTTTGCGAAGTATCTCTTAAGTCTTTGACCATTTACTTTGAAAATTCCCGTAGACTCACTGGATATTTCAATAGCTCCATGAGGATAAACCTTTTCAACTCGATATGGCCCCGACCATCTGGATTTCAGCTTCCCAGGAAAGAGTTACAGTCTGGAGTTAAATAGTAATACCAAATCTCCTTGATGGAATTCTCTGCGCATGATGTTCTTGTCATGCCACCTCTTCGTTTTCTCCTTGTAAGACCTTGCATGTTCATAAGCATCAAGGCGTAGTTCTTCAAGTTCATTTAGCTGCAGTTTCTTTTCTCTCCGGCTTTCTTGAGTCAAAATTAAGCCATTTAATTGCCCAATATGCCCTGTGCTCTATTTCAACTGGAAGATGACATGGTTTTCCATAAACTAATCGAAACGGAGTCATTCCAATGGGTGTCTTGTAGGCAGTTCGATAGGCCCATAGAGCATCATCAAGTCTTAAAGACCAATCCTTCCTTGATCTTGATACTGTTTTCTCCAAGATAGTCTTGATTTCCCTATTCGAAACTTCTACTTGCCCACTCGTTTGTGGATGATAGGGTGAGGATAGTTTATGGGTTACTCCATACTTCTTGAGAAGACTTTCGAATTGTCTTTCGATAAAGTGTGAGCCTCCATCACTTATTACTGCTCTCGGTATTCCAAATCTTAGAAATATTATACTCTTAAAGAGCTTAATGACTGTTTTTGCATCACAAGAGGGGGATGGTAGAGCCTCAACCCATTTAGACACATAGTCCACTGCTACCAGTATATAGGTATTTTTATAGGAAGTAGGGAAGGGTCCCATATAGTCAATTCCCCAGACGTCGAACAATTCGACATCCAATATCGAATTTTGAGGCATCTCATGTCTCCTTGATATGTTCCCGGTCCTTTGACAGCGGTCACAAGTCGTCACATAATTCCGAGAGTCTCTAAAAATATGAGGCCAATAAAATCCTGCTTGCAAAACCTTTGCCGCAGTCTTGTCTGTGCTCGTGTGACCTCCATATGCAGAAGAATGATACAATATATCCTCAATTTCTTCTTCGGATACGCATCTTCGATATATCGCATCCGCCCCTTGCCTGAACAGGAATGGTTCATCCCACACATAATGCTTTACATCCGAAAGGAACTTCTTCCTCTAATGATAACTCATGTGAGAAGGTATTATCCCGCAAGCTAGGTAGTTGGAAAAATCAGCATACCACGGAGCTTTGATTGTTCTAGCTAGTAGTCAGCATGAAAGTTAAGTCATTTATAGCAAGATCATCTACTTCCCGTGATTTGGTTCTAGATGAAGCCTCGATAGATGGTCTGCAACACGCTTCTCCGCCTTGATTGTCTCGAATTTATAAGTCAAACTCATGTAGGAGAAGTATCCACCGGAAAAGTCTTGGCTTAGATTCCTTTTACTCAAAGAAATATCTTATGGTCGCATGATCCGTGTAAACTATCACCTTGGTCCCTATGATATAAGATCCGAACTTGTAAAGCAAATACTATAGCCAAGAGTTCCTTCTCTGTGGTAGCATAATTCATTTGTGCTTCATCCAATGTTTTATCTGGCGTAGTAGATTGCATACACCTTGCGATCCTTCCTTTGTCCTAACACTGCTCCTACAAAGAAAATCAGGCATCACACATAATTTCAAAAGGAGACTCTAACTGAGGTTGCATTATTGGGGCGGTTGTTAATGCTTCCTTTAACTCGGAAAATGCATCAAGACAGGATTATCAAAGTGAAACACAAAGATCTTTAGCAAGCAAATTAGTTAATGGTTTTGAAATTTTGAGAAGTCTTTGATGCTGTCGGTAGAACTCGCATGTCCTAGGAAACTACGACTTCGACATCACTGGAGGAGGCAACTTCTTGATCACTTTAGTTTTTGCAATGTCCACCTCGATACCACAGTGTGAGACTAAGTGCCCTAGTACTATGCCTTCTCGCACCATGAAGTGGCACTTCTCGATTAAGCATTAAATTCATTTCCTCGCATCTCGCAAGACCTTCACCAAATTAGATAAACACATATCAAAATCGCACCATATACTAGAAAAATCATCCATGAACACTTCCATTATATTCTCGATCATGTCGAAAAAATTGAAGTCATACACCTCGAAATGTGGCTTGCATTGCATAGTCCAAAAGGCATTCTTCAAAGCAAAAGTACCATATGGGCAGGTGAAAGTTGTTTTCTTGGTCATTAGGATAAATAGGATTTGATAGAAACCAGAGTATCCATCTAAGTAACAGAAATGTGAGTGTTTTGCCAATCGGTCTAGCATTTGGTCAATAAATGGGATGGGGAAGTGGTCCTTTCTAGTTTCTTTATTCAATTTCCTATAATCAATGCACATTCTCCATCCCGTAATTCTAGTGGGGATTAACTCATTCGTAGCATTCCTTATCACCGTTACCCCCTTTCTTTGGCATACATGGACTGGACTTACCCATTCGCTATCGGATATTGGATAGATAATTCTGCATCTAGCAATTTCATGACCTCTTTCTTGACTATCTCTTTCATAGTGGTTCACCTTCTTTGATGCTCTATAGAGGTTTTAAAATTGTCTTCTAGTAGAATTCTATGCATGCAAACCGATGGACTAATTCCCTAATATCATCAATCTTGTATCCAATGACATTCTTATTTTTCAATAATTTCAATCAGCTTTTTCGTGTCTCGCATTACTCGATTAGCATTAATGATCACAGGATAAGTAGAGTTTTCGCCAAGAATTCATACCGAGTGTGATGGAAGAGGCTTAAGTTCTACCTGTGGTGTGAGGTCAGTCGCAAATCTCCACTTTATCCTCAACATCCCCTCCGAGCTTATTAAGATGAGTTTGTTCGGTGCTCTTCTAGTGTTGTTGATCGAGATCCAATCCTACAACAAACATCAAAATGTAAGGTTGTTTAACATTTTGAAAGGTCAAATTCAATTTTGTCGCTTCCAAACGCAAGTGAGAGTTTGTGGTTCTTGACATCTATCATTGCTCTCGCAGAGCCAAGAAAGGTCTCCCAAAATGAGTGGAATACATGGGTCTTCATCCATGTCTAGTACTACAAAATCTACAGGAATAATAAAATTTCCCACCTGCACTGGTACATCTTCTAAGATTCCCAAAGGATATCTAATGGAGCGATCAGCCATAGTAGTTAGTTTCATTTCTCCCAAATCCAATTTCTTGCATATGGAAAGAGGTATCAGATTTACACTTGCGCCCAAATCGCAAAAAACCTTATCAAAATTTGAGTCATTAATTATGCAAGGTATAGAAAAGCTACCTGGATCATTTAGTTTGGGAGGTACCATGTTCTTAATTAAAGCGCTGCACTCCTCTGTAAGAGCCACTGTTACATGCTCCTCGACTTTTCTTTTATTTGTTAAGATGTCCTTCAAGAACTTGGAGTATGTGGGCATTTGTTGAAGAGCTTCTATAAAAGGTATATTGATATATAGCTTCCTAATTACCTCAAGGAACTTACCAAATTGTTCATCCAATTTTTCCTTAATCAGCCTTTGAGGGAACGGGATAGGTGGCTTATATGTACTTGGTTCCCTATTCGACATGCACCGTGTCGTTCTCGCGGTGCAGCCGGTCGTGTTCTCGGCCGAGTTACCCGACACGGGTGTGTCGGCCGACACGCTTCGTGTCTCGCTTTCCTCAGCGTGTTGAACAACACGCCCGGTCAGTGTGTTGTCGGCTTCCTTTGCTATTCACCAGCGCGGTCGCTTGTCTTCTTCAAACTCTGAGACGCTCGTGTCAGAGGCTGCTAGTTGAGCTCTGTCTCCTTCTAAAATCCTTCCACTTCTCAAACTTATAGAATTACAATGCTCGGATGGGTTTACTTCTGAATTTCCAGGAAATCACGCAAGGCCCTTGATCGAGCAATTTGGGAAATTTGATTTTCCAAAGATTCTTGTGTGATTAGTCAAATTATCAACCTTGCTTCCCAATTGCTTGATTGCCTCGATATTATTTTGATGTTGCCTATTTGATTCTACAATATCAAATTCATCATTTATCTTCCCTTGACACGTAATAAAATTTTCCATCATCTTTTCTAAGCTCGACTGGTCCCGAAATCCCGAAGGTGCTCCAAAATTGTTCAGTAAGAATTTTGATTTGCTCTATATGAAAAGTTGGGATGATTCCTCCAACCGGATTATGCGTGTTTGAGTAAGGGATGCCACCATTAGGCTTCACGATTAAAATTATTTAGCGCATCCACTTGCTCAACCCCACCTCCTTCGGATGGTGCGTGTAGGATTTGGCAATTCATCGCTACATGTCTGTTACACACCACAGATCTCGCATAAGTGACATTAGATGAGTTTACGGTGATACATTAAAATGTTCGAGCTTTTGAGTTAACGATCGACTTTTTGCACCGAGTAGATCAATGGTACTTACCTCAAACTTACGGCATTTTAGTTTGATATCCTCGCTCAGAGCCCATTGGTGAGAATTCATTGCCACATTCTCGATGATCTCAAAAGCTTCATCCAATGTTTTGTTCATAAGAGCTCCTCCTGCAAAGAAAATCAAGAGAAACGTTAGTAGCATACGAGATTACAATTTAAAAAGTATGAACAATGAGCCACTTCTCCAGGCCATGATGAGGGCATTGCTGTAGTAATCCCTTAAATCTGTCCCAGGCTTCAAATATTGTTTCTCCATCCTTTTGTGCAAAATTCATGATTTGATGACGAAGACTTGCAGTTTTGCTGGGTGGAAAATACTTGTCTAAGAATCATTGCTCCAAATTGATCCTGTAGTTATACAATCACTTTGGAAGAGAGTGTAGCCAAGCTCTAGCTTTGTCCCGCAATGAGAGAAAGGAAACAAGCGCGATCTAATAGCATCACCGAGGCTCCATTCAGCTTTAAAGTTTGGAAAATTCCAAAAATACTTCCAAGTGTAGATTTGGATCTTGTGAGTGCTCCTCCGAATTGATCTTTGTTGGACCATGGATAGTAGAGCCGGTTTTAATTCAAAATTGTTCGCCTAATAGGGGGTCTTCTAATACTCGATCTCAATCCCTTGTACTAGGTGCTTGCATAATCCCTTAGAGGTTTATTCTCATTCGATCACCATGTTGAGGTCGATTTTCTTCCTGTCGTTCTTTGAAATCGTCTTCTAGCAAGGAACGTTCTCTCTATCTCAGGATCAATATCGATGATTTCCCTATTAAATCTGTGCATGCAACGACAAGAGAGGCTCCCAAAACAAGAATTCAGAATAGACAAAAAGAAAGATAAAAAAAAAAATAGAAATCTAGATTAACTAAATCACGCTCGATTCAATATTGAATGCCAATCCCCGGCAACGGCGCCAAAAACTTGATGTGTTATTTTCTGCAAGTGTACGGTTGTCGTCAAGTAATAAAAATATCGATCCCATAGGGATTGGGTCAATTACCGAGTGGTCGTGATACAAAGTTATCTAGTCAATCGAATTGTGGTTTAAGCAAAGAAGCTAAGAAGTCAAGAACGACGAATGAGAAGAACGAGCTGAAAGTCGAGAGTTGAGGAGAATCTCAGGATATGGGTTTCACCACGTCGACGATTTATAAGGTGATTTAATTCTTTCCTACCCTTATTAGAGTTGTTTTGATGCAACCTATCCTAAGGTAAATCAACGGCCCCTTTCGAGGTCTACGTTAACTGTACCTATCAAACTCAATTTACCTGTCACGGTGTTCGAGCATAGGGGATCATAATCAGCTAAGGGGACCTGTCACGAGACCCCCGCAAACCTCCCTATGTCTTACCTCCGTTACTTGGTAAAAACTGGGTTTGATAGATCCATTAAATTCATGAGAGTTCCTCTAGAGTCAAATTTCCTCTTCACGGTAGGCTTGCACACGGGACCATAATCAGCTAAGGAGACCTGTCACGAGACCCCCGCAAGCCCTCATAGATACACTACCGCTACTAGTAGGAGTTATTCCCTAGTTGGTTCTAGCTTTCGAGAACTCGGGTTCACTGTTAGGTACTTCCCCTCTGCTCCTTAGATTTATCAATAAGAATCCAAAAGAACCAGATCAAAATAAACAATAGTTCAGGTAGTATAGATTATATCATTCGTCATAAATTGTCAAGGGCTACTCCCCCATCCTAAGATTACAGGATACTACTCCATAGTCTGAAAAGAATTACTAGAGAAAGAAATTACGATACTGGGTGCCATATCCTTCTTCTGCTGACTCCTTCTCTTTAGGGTTAGAATCTCTTCTCTTTTATAGCTTTGGCCTCCTCTTCAATTAAGGCAATAGATTTGCTACAGATTTCCGACGAAGATCCTGATTGCTCGCAGAAAAGGAATCCTTGAATCAGGCCAACACGCCCGTGCCACATGAGGGCACTGGCGTGTCGCGCATTTCCCACCGAGCGTGTTGCGCTTGAACCAGGGCGTGTCGAAGCTAAACTGGGGCGTGTCGGCTACTAGAACCCTGACACAGGCGTGTCGATCTTTGAACTAGGGCGTGTCGGAGCTGAACTGGGCGTGTCGGCTGCTGGCTCTCATGACACGGGCATGTCAATCGGTGAGCCAGGGCGTGTCGGCTGCTGGCTCTCATGGCACGGGCATGTTGATTTCTAACACGCCTGTGTTGTTTTGATCACTGCTTTTCGCCCTGTTAACACAAAAACACCCAAAAGCAGTCTCTTCATCCAAAATATGCTAAACTTTAATTGAATCATGATAAAATACATGCTTAGGATATGAAATGTGATAGAATGCATGTATATGGAGTAGTGAAAACATAGCATGATTTACACTCATCATTTGTTTCAAGGCATGCTGTGTTTCTAGAGAAAGAGTTTCTCTTGCAAGAAAATAGTGGGAGTGTCGTCGAGCTTGAGGAGGCTCGAGAGACTCAAATAGATGTTAATGAGATACCTTGTGAAGCACAACAGCCGACAACTCATAGTGATGAGCAATCGGCTGGACCTATTGTAACACCACATCTTCGTAGATCTGGTAGAACACACAATATTCCTGAGAGATATGGATTTCTCGTAAGCGAATCGAACGACGTGTTACTCATTGATGATGAGGAGTCTACCAGTTATGAAGAAGTGCTGACAACTTCAGAAAGGGATAAGTGGCTTGGTGCCATGAAGTCGGAAATGGATTCCATGTATGAAAACCAAGTTTGGAACTTGGTTGACCCACCTGAAGGCATAAAGCCTATAGGGTGCAAGTGGGTTTTCAAGAAGAAAACCGACATGGATGGTAATGTGATTACCTATAAGGCTAGATTGGTGCCAAAGGATATCGTCAAAAACAAGGTGTTGATTATGATGAAACCTATTCACCTGTAGCTATGCGTTAATCCATTCGGATGCTCCTGGCCATAGCGGCTCATTATGATTATGAGATATGACAGATGGATGTGAAAACAGCTTTCCTTAATGGAAACCTGCTCGAGGACGTGTATATGATACAGCCTGAGGGTTTCACATCGGTTGATAAAACCAAGGTATGCAAATTGCGATGGTCCATTTATGGATTGAAGCAAGCATCCAGGAGCTGGAATATCCATTTTGATGAGACAATCAAAAAGTTTGATTTCTCACAAAATCCAGACGAACCTTGTGTGTACAAGAAGGTTAGTGGGAGTGCAGTCGTATTCCTAGTATTGTATGTCGATGACATACTACTTATAGGAAACGATGTTTCAATCTTACAGTCAGTGAAGGTTTGGTTATCCAAGACATTCTCCATGAAAGACCTGGGAGAAGCAACCTACATCCTCGGGATTAAGATCTATAGGGATAGATCGAAACAGTTGCTTGGTCTTTCGCAGTCTACATATATAGACCGAGTGCTAAAGAGGTTTAGCATGTCGGAATCCAAGAAAGGTTTCTTACCCATCAGGCATGGGGTACACCTTTCGAAGTCTATGTGTCCGCGCACAGAAGACGAGAGGATTTGCATGAGTAAGATTCCCTATGCATCCGCAATAGGATCTATCATGTATGCTATGTTATGTACAAGGCCCGATGTATCGTATGCTCTGAGTGTCACGAGCAGATACCAGTCTGATCCAGGAATGGATCATTGGGTGGCTGTTAAGACGATCCTTAAGTGCTTGAGAAGAACTAAGGATGTGTTCCTAATATATGGAGAAGGGTACATGGTGATACGTGGGTATACGGATGCCAGCTCCAGACAGACAAGGATGATTCCATGTCTCAGTCTGGGTATGTATTCACCTAAAATGGAGGCGCAATAAGTTGGAAAGGTTCCAAGCTTGACAATTACGCCACTAAGATCGTTGCGACTTTAGGCGGAAAGGAAGCGGTTTGGATCAATAAGTTCATCTATGAACTTGATGTGGTCTCATCAATGATCCAAACATGTGCTTTGCCGCTATCATCTTATCAGAGAGATCATCAGTAGGAACGAAATACAAATCGAGAAAATTCCCACTGAAAGGAACTTAGCGGATCCTTTGACTAAAGCATTACCTCAAAGTAAGTTTGAGGGTCATGTTAGAGCTTATGGTATAGGATACCGTAGCGATTGGCATTAGGCCAAGTGGGAGTCTGTTAGAAATATATGAGAGATGTCCTAAGGCAATCGCCTTATGTATGAACCATTTATATGATAAATGAAGATTCACTATTTGAGTATACATGTTTCATGTATTTGATTGGATCTTAAACTCATTTACTGAATGTCCACGATGTGATTCACAGCATGAGAGAATTTGTGATTGGATCACAACTAGTGAGTATCTCTACATGTGTAATTGTGATGTATCGGAATTATCCCTAGTCGATGAATTGATGGATCTGGACACCATCAATTCTGTCGAGACTAGCACGAGGTACACTCCTTGGTGTATCCAAGCAGCTGATTCTCACTGGCTGGAGACATAGTGATGTTCGGAGTTAATCGTGGATGCTAGTTATGGTAACTAATTCATTGGAGTGACCAGCCGTAAGACTTCATATGGTTCTCTGCATTTATAGATATGTCAATGAAGTTCTTACTGTGGCTTAAGTGCGATGTTCCTTTGACTTGCGGTATTCAAGTCATCTTGATCATGGAGACTTATGCTTTGACATCTTAGGCAAACATCTCTAAGGAGATGTGGACCCGGGATGATTGGGTATAAGTCGAAGTGATCGAAGGTATTTGAATAGCCTATAAAGGATTCTCTACTCCTTGTGAGGAGATGTATACCCATGGCCTCTCGTCGGATTGTTACTAAAGTCTTTGGCCAAAGCATTACATGTTTAGAGTAAGGTACTCTTCGATACATGTGGAGTAACTAGAATCCGTAGGACGAGGAAATGATACTTAGCTAGTGGCGTAGTCACCTAGTGGGGATCGACACAATAGACCATGTCCTGAACCAAGTGGGTATAAGATGAGTGAAGGGAATGGGGCACGATTCATTCGAGCCATCAAGGGTTTGTAAAATAGTTCTGGATCAACTGTTGATCTTTTCGGTTAATTGGGGATCATGATGCACTACTAGGTGCCACTCATGATCGTTCTATAATTAATGGTTAATTATAGACGGCCAACATAAACCGAGAACCTATTTGGTCACACGCACAACGAGTGTAATCCAAAGGATTTAAAACGAGCTTGAGAATGGGATTCTCGGCATCGAGAGAAACTATGTTTGGTTGGACCAAACATAAAGCGAGCATGAAATCGTTTCAGTCGCAATGGAAGCGTGGATGGGCCGTGTCTTATGAAGACGTAATGGATGAACCAAAATGGTTTGGTTCTAATCCAATGGATGAGAATAAACCAAAGGGTTTGGTTTATTTTAAACGAATGAACCAAAAGTTGGTTCGGTTCGTTTTAACTTAAAAAAAACCATCATGGTTTGGTTTATTTTAACTTATCTTAATGGAGCGGGTTAACGGGCTTTATGGATATGATCCATTAACCATTAAGAGAATTAGTTCTCTATAAAATAGGGGTTAAACCCTAACCCTAAAACCCTAATGAAGTTTTGGCCGCCCAACCCTAGCCTCCTTTTGTTGTTGCCACCCAACATGGTGTTGCCGCCAACTTCATGGAGCTGCTGCCACCTCCTTGCCGCCGGCATCCAAGCTTCAGCCGGCTATGCTCCGGCGACCCTCCGGTGATCTTTTGTGGGTTCGGTGATAAGGTGAGCTCCACATCTCCTTTGGCCGGCCTCTATTCCTCCACCAAAAGCTGTCCAGTTTTTCTGGACAGCTTGTTTCTTTGTTGTCGGAGCGTCGTTTGGACGACGGTTAGTGCTCCGACAGCGTCTAACTTACCGGGGATTTGATCTCCGGTAATCCTCTGAGGTGGAGGACGAAGGATTCGTCAAACGGTTGACGAATACCTCTCCGGAGAATCGAGTTTTGAGGACTCGGTTTTGGATCCGAATTTGGATTCGGATCGTGATCATCTCTCGATCACGTTGTCTTCAACACTAGGCTAGTAACCCGTACGAAGACGAAGCTCGTGGCTTAGCGAAGTCATCCCGAGGAGCTCGGCGTGGATACGGATAGAGACGATTCTTACGAGGATCGTTCCGGTTGATGCCGTTCCCGCTACACGTCATACGAAAGGTATAACGTAGATAATTTTCTTTTATTGCAAATTTTAATTTACGGTTATGTCTACACTTGTTGTAATATGCATGCGTGTGTTGTGTGTGTTGTAATAAATATAGATTTATTATTTTTAATTGCTTCCGCTGTGCTCATGTTTACGAAACATGATCGAACACACACACGCTGCGGTGCCGGAAACCCAACAATATCATCTAGAATTTGATTTACTCATTTAGTTTGCCCGTCTGTTTGAGGATGGAATGTTGTACTAAATTGTAGCTTAGTGCCAAGAGCCTTTTGAACACACTCCCAAAAGAGTGAAGTGAATCGACTATCCCTATCAGAAATGATGGTCTTAGGAACTCCATGCAATCTGATCACCTCCTTAACATACAACTGAGCTAGTTGTTCCATTGAGTATGATATTTTGATTGTCAGAAAATGAGCAGATTTTGTCAATCTATCAACAATCACCCAAATAGCATCATAACCATTAGTTGTTTTTGGTAGTCCTACTATGAAATTTATAGCTATATCTTCCCACTTCCATTCTGGGATTTGAATAGGTTGTAGAACTCCTCCAGGTCTCTGATGTTCTTCTTTGACTCTTTGACACGTCAGACAGGTGCTGATATATTTAGCTACATCCATTTTCATACTGAACCACCAGAACTTTTCTTTCAAATCTTGATACATCTTGGTACATCCAGGATTCATTGAATATGGTATCCCATGAGCTTCTTCCAAAATTCTCTTTCTTAATTATGAATCGTTGGGAATACATAAGCTTTCACCAAGATATAATACACCACATTTAGAGATAGTAAATCCTTCATCCTTTCTTTTTTCGATCTCTTGCTTGATCCTTTGGATGCTTGGATCTTCCTCTTGCTTCACTAATATATCATCAAACAGTGTTGACGTTATTGTCAAGGTAAAAAGCTATCCAGAAATAATCTCAACCCCAAAATTCAACATCACTTTCTCCAATGGTTGGGATAATGAAGATAAAGACATTAAGGTGGTGCATGATTTCCTACTCAGTGCGTATGCTGCTTTGTTTGTCTTTCCATGATGGTAGAAGATTTCACAGTCATAATCTTTAACCAGCTCAAGCCATCTACGTTGTCTCATGTTTAAATACTTCTGAGTAAAGAAATATTTCAGACTCTGGTGATCTGTATAAATCATGCACTGGACTCCATACAAATTATGTCTCTAAATTTTGAGAGTGAAGACCACTGCTGCCAACTCAAGGTCATGAGTAGGATAATTCTTTTCATAATCCTTGAGTTGTTTAGATGCATAGGCAATGACTTTACCATTCTACATAAGCACAGCTCCGAGTCCCATTTTGGATGCATCACTATACATATCAAAGCTTTCATTACTTTCTGGAAGAGAAAGAATTGAATCACTTGTTAATCTTTTCTTTAATTCAAGGAAACTTTTCTCACAATCCTCGATCCATTCAAATTTTCTGTTCTTTCCGGTAAGAACCATCAGTGGTGAAGCTATCCTTGAGAAGTCTTCTACAAATTTCCTGTAGTACCATGCTAATCCAAGGAAACTTCTGATTTCACTGGCATTCTTTGGTTCACTCCATTTACTAACAGCTTCTATCTTTGTCGGATCTACCATAACCCCATCCTTTGAAATAATGTGACCCAGGAAAGACACTCGATCGAGCCAAAATTTACACTTGGAGAACTTTGCATACAATCGTCTCAGCTGAAGGGTATGTAAAACTGTATTCAAGTGTTCAGCATGTTCTTCCTGAGTTCTCAAGTAAATAAGGATATCATCAATGAAGATAATCACAAACTTGTCAAGGAATGCCTTAAATACCTGATTCCTTAAGTCCAAAAATGTTGCTGGAGAATTTGTCACTCCGAAAGGCATGACCACAAACTCATAGTGTCCATACCTCATTCGGAAAGTTATTTTCGGTACATCATATATATATATATATATATATATATATATATATATATATATATATATATATATATATATATATATATATATATATATATGGTTTCTAAAGTTAACTAAAGCACAATGGTAACAAGCTTAAGTATATCTCATGTGCATGTTTCTACAATCGAAGCATATTTCAAAATCATTTATTGCAAGTTGTGTATTTCAAGTTTAACCATTGTGTTATGTACAAGTGTTTCTATATGTTTAATGCAGAGAGTTCATGCATTTCAAGTTGAATCATTATGTTATGCACAAGTGTTTCTAAATGTTTAATGCAAAAATTTCTTAACGACAAGTATGAGCGTGTGTTTGCATGCAAGTATTCTAATAGCATGTTTTCTTAATGCGATGTTTTGTAAGAATAGGAGGTACTTACTAAGCATCATTGCTTATAGTTTGCATTCCTTATACTGCAGATAAGGGTAAAACAAGGTTTGAGTAAGAGGAGGCAGCGGATGAAGTGCTTGGTGTGTGTGGTGGCGGAACAGTGGATTACGATTTTGAACTTGCTAGAATTTATGTTATGTTAAGAACTCTGAATTTACTAATGGTTTTGTTGTGTTTAAGAATGTCGAACTTGCTAGTATTATTCTATGTTAAAGACCATTGAACATGCTAGTGTGCTATTATGCTATGTTAAAGACCTTTGAACTTGCTAGTTTGCTAGTGTTCAAGTTATGTGGTATTGTTCATGTTAGGTGCTAGTGTTGATGTTATGTGCTATTTTTTATGTTTATTTTATATCGAAAATTCATATCATTACTATTTCCATGCATGAGGTTGAGTTACTTAATAATGTTTTATGTTAGAACTTATGTGCATGCCTAGATATGTTAAGAACTTGTGTAATATCCCAGTGTCAATTTGTCAATGTAGTTGATTTATTTCTTTAGCTTCCGTTGTTTCATGTTAAGAGTTGGAATTATGATACTTGTTTAGAAACCATGTTTAGATCTTGTTATGAGTTGTTAATACACTTTTATTTTAAATCTGGTATTCGTTAGTTTATAAATAGTGTAAGTGAGTTTATGGAATAATTGAGTCATGTTGGGCTTCTTGACGTAAAGAAAAAGATAAAGTATGATGGTAACACCTCCTTTACTAGAGTATAGAGAGGGGGGTGTTACAGCAGTCGATTGATGACCATCATCAGTCGACTGATGGTAGGATCAGTTGACTGCCATAGCCTTCGGTTGACTATTTGGCTTGGTCATTCTTTTGCAATAAAGAGTTAGCACAGAAAACATGAACAATGGTAAATACGGTGGTTCCTTACTGCCTGATCTCGACCTAGACCTTCCTTCGGAAGTCTTAGTTGGATTGTCTCTTATGATTGTCCTCGTATAGAGGACATGACCTTACTATCACTCTGCACTCATGCTTACCTATGGTCCTTTCTGACTTGTTGCTTAGCTTCTGGTCTTCACCTAGGTTCTTCGACTCCAACGAAGTTCTCTTGGTGTCACCCGACTACCATGGTTTCTCGTCCCGAGATTCTCTGGTGTCGCTGAACTTAAACTTATCTTAAACACTTCCTACATACTTAACACAACACATGAGATAACAATAATAACTTAACTTTAAACCTTTTCCATAATCAAAACCTAGGTTCGATTATCTTGTGCCCCTGCACCAAAAATATGGAAATGTGATCACTGAGTGTCTTGGCTCCATTGGTATCGACGTAACCAAGGGGGTAATCAAACCCATGACCAAAAAATATGATCGCATGAATTCTAGGACATTTTATTTAGTGGGATTGAAGCCCTCTGGTGGATCCATGATCTGGGAGGATGGGCGACAGCTGGAGGGTGGTGCTCAACCTTTCCCTGACGCCGCTACAGATGATGAAACTGTGCCAGACTTAGACATTGCAACACACCTTGAGGCGTTTGAGGAGTCCGTTAACACACGCTTCGAGGAGCTTAGTTTGGAGCACAAGGAGTTCAAGACTTTGGTTTTGTCCCAACTGAACAGGTTAGATAGGCAACAACAAGAGATACTAGCGCTTCTCCACTCTCCTGCACCTGGACATCTGCCTGCTGTCGGCGGTTCATACTAGATGGAGATGGATGTTGATGGCAATGACTCTTAGATTGCCATCATTTGTGTATTTTCTTTTTATTTGTTTGACATCTGTAAGGTGTTTCCTTTGAAATCTTGTTAGTAACTCTTTTTGAATGAATTGCATATTTTGTTATATTTCAATATTCTTGTTGATGTTCTTATGGATTGGTAATTTAAAATTAAAGAGTTGATCACAATTTAATAGGTATGTTTGAAAACCTTGATGGAGTCAATTATTTGATTGCACTTATCGTTGATAATATTGATACAATGTTATCCAAACAAATTGACAATTTTTACCATTTTGAACTTTGTTTCAATCCATTAATATAATGGGTAAATTTTTATACTTCTATTTTTCGCCCATTACACCGGACATAAGTAATGCGTATGCCAAGTTTCGTGAATTTTAAAAATTTGTAGAATTGCTTATGCATTTCTTAAACTCATCTGAAAATCACTAATTTTAGAACTATCAAAATTCAGTCGACTACTCCTTATGGCAATCGACAACCGAGGTCCGCAGTTGACTGACAACTGCCTCAGTCGACTGATGGCCCTTTTTAAGGCATAATACTTTGTGTTCGTTCTTTACAAACTTTATCCTAGATGTTCTAACTCCATAATATGACTACTACATCGTATTATGGTAACTTTTATGGAAAAATAGGACTAAATTGATGCAAGGGTTAAGGGGGATGTTTTATTAAGCTTATCTATTCCCATAACCTAAAATTGTTGGTGCAAAGTTAGGATCTATTCTAATTTATTATTTTCTTCTTTGCTCAACATATCATTGACACTTGATAAACTATGTTTTGGATTAAGGGGGAGCTTTATGTCTATTTTATACCTTAGTTCAAGGCATAACCCATTTTAATCATTCATGAACTCATTTTCTATGTACCTTTTTCTTTTTGATGTGTGCCAAAGGAGGAGAAAGGGGAATTTAAGTTAGACTTACATATTGAATATTGGATTTATGATGTCCTTATTGTATATTTCAAGACCTAACTTAAATGATTGCCAAATATTAAAAAGGAGGAGATTATTGGTGCAACAATGGGCCAAGCACTTATGTATTTTTGATGTTTGGATAATCATTAAAGTAAATTCATCTCAAAGAGGAGGTAGTTGATCCATCTATGAAAGGGGTAGAGGAGGACAAAGGAGGGGATGGTTGTTTCTTTGCTATTCGGTATCTCAAAGATCTCCTCCTCACTTCTTCTTCTACATTCTATTTGTGTTGTTGTTTTCTTCATACTCTCACTGACTTGAGCATCAAAATGGTAGTGTCAGGCAACCGGTCCACATCTCACATTCCTTATTCGAGCAGCAGATCTAATTCTACTTCCATGATCTAAGATGATTTCAGGAGCAGATCTCTCTTTATCTCATTTCTAACCTTCTTTGGTATCAGATCTAGCAATCCCCAGGAAGGGGAAGGGAGATCTCAATAGGTCGAAGAAGTTAACACCATCAAATTGGTGTTGTCTGTGGGAACTTGAATAAAAAGTTGTGATGGTGAATACAAGAAGGATGCTGAAGGAGCCAGTGGAGGAGGAGAAATCTATCTCCAGTACTTTCAAAAAAGGCACCAGCAAAAGGCATCGTGAGCCTTTGTATAAAGAAAATCTTATGCAAATAATGGCTGAGATGATGGATCAAATGTCACAAATGGCCACCCCAAAGAAGATTAATAAGGAGGATGTATCTGATGATGATTCTGAAGAAGAGTTGGTCAGAGTCTCCCATCCAAAGATGTATTCTTCTCCTGTATGTAAACAAGAAAAGGAGGTGAAAAAGAAGTGTACAGTTCCTCTTGAGAATGCACAACCTGAGAAGGACATTCCTATTATAGGCACTATTATAACAGTAGAAGAGTCGAATCCTTTTACTGAAGATATCCTAAACGAAGATTTACCTCAGCATTTTTGACTTTTTCCAATGCCTGAATACACTGGTTATTCCGATCCTAAGGATCATTTAAGAAGGTTTGAAAATGTTGCTCTATTGTATCCCTATACTGATGGGATTAAGTGTCGGATATTCCTTACTGCCATAGTAGGACCAACACAGCAGTGGTTTAGCGAATTAAAGTCGCTAAACCACTAAGTCATTTTATTCATATGGAGAGAGAATATAAGAGTTTACGATAATATGTGCAGAGATTTACACAGTGTGGCCAAGAAATTCTTGCCATGGAGCCCGGTATGATGGTGGGAGCTTTTACTCAGGGCCTCAAAGAAGGAGATTTCTTTAAATATTTAACTAAAAAGCCTCTTGCAAGTTTGGATGATTTATTATCCCTGACTAAAAAGTTTATTAATCTGGACGATGCTCAGAAGTCTCGACAAACTTCTTGAGATTTTAGAATAGGGGAAATGCCAGAAAGCAGGATTGGATGGGTAAGACCTGCTCGACCTACTGAGAAGACCCTTTAGAGCTGACAGAGGGCCTAGGAGATTACCAGGTCCTACTTTTTGTGCTTTTCATCAGGAGTATGGGCATAATACTCAGAGTTGCCAACAGCTAGACTTTGATTTGCATAGAATTATGGGAGCTCATCCTCATGTTCATAACCGAGTTATGAATCCAGCTCCTTATCAGTGGTGGTTTGGAGGAAGAAATTATGGTAGAGGAAATTCGGGAAGACCTTTTGTAAACCAGACTGCATAGCCTGCTCAGTTAAGGGATATAGCCCCTGATCGAGTTGTGCCTGCTAATCAACCCCCTGTAAGGGGTTCTATTAATATGATATTCGGTGGTTCCACTAATGGAGATTCTAATAGAGCACGGAAACGACATAGTAAAGAGGAATGTGTAGCTGTTGCTGCTCTTCCTATAGCTAAAGGACCCATGATAGGTCTTGATTATAATGATTTAAAGGGAGTGATGATCCCTCACATTGATGCCTTATTCATTCGAGCTCTTATTTCCAATTTCGATGTGGGAAGAGTTTTTATCGACCCGGGCAGTTCAATGGATATTCTATACTGGTCATCCTTAGAGTACATGGGAGTTACTATCACTGATTTGCAGCCAGTTGAAACTTCTTTATTTGGGTTTTCTCGTCATGAAGTACAACCCATGGGCCAAATCAAGCTACCTTTATCTTTAGAAGAAGAGCCGAGGAGGAGAACCGTCCTTATTAATTTTATAGTGGTTGATATGCCTTCTTCTTATAATGCTATTTTAGGCAGACTATTCTAAGTAGTTTAGAGGTTGTAGCTTCTCCTTATCATCAGAAGATTATGTTTCCTGTCGAAAATTAAGTAGGGGAAGTTAAGGGTGACCAACAACTCTCTCGTAGATGTTATGTAGATGCTAATAGGACAAGATAGAAAGGAAAATTTGTTAGTAAGTCTTTTCAAAAATATTAGTATAGAGATACAACATGTATCGTTAAGGAGGGGGTTGCTGGAGAGATAGGGGAACCTGATAAAAAGTCAATTGTGTTAGATGATAAGTGTATTTAACATGTTACCTTTATAGTCCGGGATTTTCCTTTGTAGCTTAAAGTAGATTTGATACAATATCTTATCAAAAATGTTGATATCTTTGCATGGTCTCCAAAGGACTTATCAGGGATTGATCCTATTATTATGGAGCATAAATTGTATATCTTACCTATTGTAGTTCCTGTCAAAAAAAGCGTCGACACTTTGGAGCAAGGAAGGATGCTATTATTAAAGAGGAAGTATATAAATTGTTGAAGGTCAGACATATCAAAGAAGTACAATACCCAACTTGGTTATCTAATGTGGTATAGGTACCTAAGCCATCATGAAATTGGAGGATGTGTGTGGACTTGAGAGATCTTAACAAAGCTTGTCATAAGGATTGCTATCCTTTGTCTCGTATTGATCAGTTAGTAGATTCCACTGTCGAGCATTAGTTTATCTCAATGATGGGCACTTATCAGGGGTATGATTAGATACCATTGTCCTTGGAAGATCAGAATAAAGTCAATTTTATTAGTGCAGAGGGGACTTTCTATTATGTGGTTATGCCTTTTGAGTTAAAGAATGTCGGGGCTACTTATCAGAGATTAATGGATAAAATCTTTGAAAAGCATTTAAGGAGAAATGTAGAGGTATATGTGGATGATATTTTAGTTAAAACTTTACATCCCCAGTAGTTAATATCTGATTTAGAGGAAATTTTCGGCACATTGCGCAAGTATAAAATAAAGTTAAATCCAGAGAAGTGTGTATTTGGGGTTAGTCAGGGTCATTTTTTGGGATATGTGGTTACTGAACAAGATATAAAAGCTAATCTTATTAAGATTGAGGTTATTCAAGATATGCAACCTCTAAAAAATATAAAAGAAGTGCAGAGGTTATTAAGTAGAATTACTGCCTTATCTAGATTCATATCTCGGTCGGCAGATAGGTGAAGGTAGGGGAAACTTCGCTTCCCACTTCAACTCGGTTGCTTGTTCATGGTGATCCCTTCTACGTCCCTGGATAAAAAAAAATTATCCTTGACAAGAGAGATTGGCCAAGCAACCTTGTCATCGTCGTGCTATTCGATTAGAGTAGTCACTTGAACAAACTTGTTGTTCAAGTGACCAACCTCTATTCTACGAATAGCCGCGGAATATACGATGTACGGATCGCCGGATTTTGTGTTTATGTTCAGGGTCCAAATATATTTAGCCACAAAACAGAATATATATCATGCATATAATTGAAAAACAAGTATAAACATGTAACAAATGAAAATAGAGAATCGATATACCTCTCGATCTTCTATTGTATGACCTTCCTCCTTTCGGACTTTGTGTGGGCGACGCTCTAAAAAAATTCGAAGTTCGTAGATCACCAATCTTCCTTCCTTTCTCATCCTGAGCAAGAGGAAGAATAGAAACAAGACCCTTCTCCTTCCTTTAGCCAACCAACAAGCAACAAGCAACTTGCTTGCCACCGACCAACAAGGAGAAGGGAGAAAAAGATGGTTGCCAGCCAAGAGCTTCAAGGGAGGACCCTAAGCCTTGGATCCACCGGAAAAGGAGATGGAGAAGAGCTACTTTGGATGCCGGCCAAGGGCTGGAAAGCTTGGTATGGGCGCCGGCCACCAATGGAGAAGAAGAAGACAAGGAAAGACTTTCCTTATTTGGTGCCGCCAAGCCCAAACCCTAATCCAAGCTTCTTGCCGCCCACCCCTTGATCTCCTTGTATAGAGTTAGGGATAAGCCTTGTTTTAATCTCCACCATTGGTTCTAGGGATTTAATCTCAACCATCGGATCTAGAGATTTAATCTCAACCGTCGGATCTAGAGATTTAATCTCTACCTTTGGATCTAGAGTTTTGTTTCTATCTATTGGATCTAGGCTTCATGAGGTATTAATAGGCTACAATAGGGACCATGAGGAGGAATTGGATCTTGGCCACCCAATGGATCAAGCCCACATAAAGTCCGATCCATTAATGATAATCCAATCCATTAAAGGATTATCATTGATCTACCTCACCAACCCCCATAAGTTAATATTGCCTCCATATATTATATGTACATTTTCTTCCCGTGTTTAAGATCTCGAATGTCCGTCGATTAATTAATTTACTAACCATTAATTAATCCACATCTAACTCCATGAGTAGTATCACTCAACCTTTTCATCATGCTGGACCAAGTCCACCTGCAAGGTTTACATGATGAACCTTATGAGCTCCTCAATGGGACATCATCATCCTAATATATAGGACACGGTTTCCTCCTATAATCAACAACACACCATATAAATAATATCATTTCTCAACTTACCGAGCCAATCGATTTAATCTATAAATCTCGCCCATTGGTAAATCAAAGAAATGAATACTAAGTATATGTGCCCTTTATTATATCGGGATTAAGAGTATGTACAATATAATATCCGAGGTCCGATTCGATTATGTAGTCAGTAATAAATCGAATCGCCTCTAAGTCGGTCCTGCTCAATACACACAAAGTGTACTAGTGTGATTTTATGGTCAAGACAAACAAATACCAAATCACACTACAACTATACCAATGGTTTGTCCAAAGTCATCTCGGTTGTGAGCTTATACTTATACTTTACAAGGAGCCGATAACATGATCTCCCGTGTGACACCACACACCATGTTATCTACAATGTAATGTATTAGACAATATGCATTACTATAAAAATATGCAAACAATGATCATGTGATTCTTATTTCAAAATAAAGATGTTCATATAAAAGATAGACTTTTCAGTATACATCCCAACAATCTCCCACTTATACTAAAAGACTATGCTATCCTCAAACTTCCATACATCTTATCCCCATTCCCTCCACATGCCTATCAAAAGCTCTCGCCGAAAGGGCCTTAGTGAAAGGATCATCCAGTTTATCCTCCGATGCAATCTTGGCCACAACAACTTCTCCTCTCTTTATGATTTCTCGTATCAAGTGGTACTTACGCTCTATGTGCTTACTTGCCTTATGGGCTCGTGGTTCCTTCAAATTTGCTACTGCACCACTATTATCACAATAAATTGTGATAGTTCTGGGCAAACCAGGAATCACATCCAAGTCCATCACGAAGTTCCTGAGCCACACAGCTTCTTTGACCGCCTCAGAGGCTGCCACATACTCAGCTTCCATGGTGGAGTCCGCCACGTATTTCTGCTTGACACTCCTCCATACAATGGCTCCACCTCCCAAAGTAAACACAAAACTAGAGGTAGACTTATTGTTATCCCTATTAGATTGGAAGTCAAAATCTGTGTAACCCACAGGGAGTAATTGGTCTGCCTGGTAAACCAGTATATAATCCCTAGTCCTTCTCAGGTACTTCAATATATGCTTTACCGCAGTCCAATGTCCCTATCCTAGATTACTCTGATATCTGCTGACCATGCCCACGACAAAGCAGATATCTGGTCTCATACATAGCATCGCATACATGAGGCTTCCTACCGCCGAAGCATAAGGAACCGCCTTCATCTCCTCTATCTCCTCAGATGTTCTAGGACACATCTCAATAGATAAAGTAACTCCATGCCTGAAAGGTAGAAAACCTTTCTTGGAGTTTTGCATGCTAAAACGATCCATAATCGTGTCTATGTATGAAGCTTGGAATAAGCACAACATCCTTTTCCTGCGATCCCTTATAGCCTTGATCCCAAGGATGTGTCCCACTTCTCCTAAGTCCTTCATATCAAACTGTTTGGACAACCATACCCTTACGTCTGATAACACCTTGATATTGTTGCCAATCAACAAAATGTCATCTACGTATTGTACAAGAAATACCACTACGTTTTCGTCACATCTCTTGTATTCACAAGACTCATCCGGACATTGAATAAATCCATAAGACTGAATTACATCATCAAATCAGATGTTCCAAGACCTTGAAGCTTGCTTCAATCCATAAATGGACCGATTAAGCTTACATACAAGATGCTCTTTGCCCTTCTCAATGAATCCCTTTGGTTGCTTCATATAGATGTTTTCCTCGAGGCTTCCATTAAGGAAAGCTATCTTGACATCCATCTGCCACACCTCATAATCCATATGAGCTGCAATGCATAAGAGAATTCGGATAGACTTAAGCATAACCACCGACGAAAATGTCTCCTCATAATCGATACCCTCTTTCTGAGTATACCCCTTCGCAACAAGCCTCACTTTGAAGGTCTCAACCTTCCCGTCTATTCCTCTCTTTCTTTTGTAGATCCACTTGCATCCAATGGTTTTTACACCATCGAGTGGTTCCACTAGCTCCCATACCAGATTTGAATCCATAGATTCAATCTCAATATTCATTGCACTTTGCCAAGATGTTGCATCTTTATCTTGGATTGCCTCGTCATATGTCCAGGGATCAGGTTCATGTTCGCTAGGGACCAAATCAGAAGATTCTCCCAAGAACATGAATCTATCAGGCTGTCTGACAACCCTCCCACTACGACGAGGTATCACCTGTGTATCCTCTGTGACACGTGGTGTAGTGACTTGTGGTATATCCTCTTGTACCGGTGGTACTGAAGAAGTGACTTCCCCTTTTATTTCCTGTAGAACAATCTTACTCATGGGCTTGTGGTTCACCACATAGTCTTCCTCTAGAAATCTGGCGTTCGTGCTAACGATCACCCTCTGAGTTCTAGGACTATAAAACAAACCACCTTTCGTTCCTCTAGGATAGCCAACGAACATGTGTACTTCTGTACGAGGTTCTAACTTACCAGCATCCGCCTTCAGCACATGTGCTGGATTCCCCTAAATTCGAATGTCTTAGACTAGGATTTCGCCCAGTCCACAATTCTGTGGGAGTAGAAGGCACTGATTTAGATGGAACCAAGTTCAGAATGTACACCTCCGTATCTAGAGCATATCCCCAGAATGAATCTGGCAACTCAGAATAACTCATCATCGATCTAACCATTTCCATAGGAGTCCTATTCCTTCGCTCTGCTACACCATTCTGCTGGGGTGTGCCAGGTGCAGACAATTGACATTGAATCATAGCCTCTGATAAGTAATTCCTAAACTCTCCCAAGAGGTACTCACCACAACGATCATATCGTAGTGTCTTGATACTTTTACCTTGACGTTTCTCCACTTCAGCCTTGAATTCTTTGAACTTGTCAAAGCATTCAGACATGCGGTGCATCAAGTAAATGTATCCATATCTAGAATAATCATCTATAAAAGAGACGAAATACTCAAAACCATCTCTAGCCTGGACAAACATAGGACTACACAAATCAGAATGAACCAATTCTAACATATCTTTGGTTCTATACCCCTTGGCCTTAAAAGGCCTCTTGGTTATTTTACCCTCCAAGCAAGATTCGCAGGTTGGGAAATCTTCCACGACTAATCAACCCAGAGGTCCATCAGCTATCAACCTTTGAATTCTGCTTAGGTTAATATGACCAAGCCTAAGATGCCAAAGATATGTTTGGTTCATCTTCGAAGGTTCTTTTCTCGTATTGGAATTAAAAGATGAGTTATTTACTTCTATTTGCATTGTGGGAGCTTTTGGTTCAAGTGTGTATAGATTTCCTATCAATGCACCTGAACAGATAATGTCTCTATTCCTTTTTATAACAACTCTGTCATTAAAAGAAATAGAATATCCATCCATAAACAATTTAGAAATCGAAATTAAATTCTTTCTAAATAAAGGTACATAAAGGCAATTCTTATGAACCAAAACTTTATTTTTCTCAAAAGATAAAAAAACGTCTTCCACTACAACAGCCGCCACCTTCATGGCATCGCCTAGGGATACAAAAATCTCCCCCTTAGCCAGTCGTCTAGTTTCCTAGAACCCCTACAATGTATTGTAGACATGATCAGTGGCTGCCGTATCTATACACCAGGTGACGGTAGATAACACCGCTAAATATGTTTCAATCACTAGACCAAAAGATATACCTTTGTTCTGCTTGCGATTGGGGCAGTCCTTCTTCTAGTGTCCAGTCTGCTTACAAGTGAAGCACTTGCCTTTCGGCTTCTTCACTCCTTCCTGAGTTCCTCCCACCACCTTTGTTCCAGTTTGTTTCTTCTTCTTCTTGCCTTTCGGCTTAGAAGTAGAAAGCTTTTGGGCAACCATGGCCTGAGCCTGGGCAAGCCTTTCTGTCGACTAGAGAGTGATATCGACATGGGTTTCCCATCGATCTCAGCTCCAAGGACTTCCAGCTCATTCGCAGGCTTAGGAGGACACTCTTCGAAGAGTACATATTTGTACTCCTCAACAGTTAAGACAATGTCAAGATTCCTTTTTCCAATCAACATTATTATGTATAGTAAGTTTATTTTCCTTTAGTATCATAGCAAGTGGACTGAAAGTCATTTTGAAAAAAAACCTAAGAATCACATAGATCAAAACATTATATTTCAAAAAATTAATGATTCCTCAAACAATAATATTTTAAAATCAACCAACACCTCAAAACAGCGAGAATATCGTATGCCACGATAGTGTGGACGTATATGAATTCTACATTTGTAAGAGGAGGTTTTACCCATTAATTTTACTATCTTGTCAACCTAACTTTTTGACAAGTAAAATTAATAGTTGGTTCCTCTTTGGCCCTACAAATTAAAGCAGTGACTC
The DNA here is from genome assembly GCA_025175895.1 of Wurfbainia villosa. Lineage (NCBI taxonomy): Eukaryota > Viridiplantae > Streptophyta > Magnoliopsida > Zingiberales > Zingiberaceae > Wurfbainia > Wurfbainia villosa. Next base: position 50,350,119 of record CM045998.1, on the reverse strand, counting down.
CAATGGGGAGGATACTTATATTTGTATCTAAGTGTTCACCATTACTCGGTACCAAGGTAATTATCTCAGGTTATGTGCCTTCTGATCGGGAAGTAGACACGCTCTTTAATAATTTCCTATAACCATATTCGACCTTGTGATTCGCAAACAAACTTATCCGATGGGGAGGAAGGCACTCAGAGCCGACGCACAAGTTTGTTTGCATCACTTGTCAAATCGTAATGGAGGTCGTGAGAATTTATAAAAATTTCCCTCTCCCACTTAGTAATTTTAAATTGAGGAATTTTCTATCCTACGACATGCATATCAAACAATAAGAAATAAATATGAAAAATAATTATTTTCCAACTATTATGGCTTTTTTCTTCAATATGTCTCCCGTCGTATCGCCATCTCGTCTGCTCCTCCTACGCCATGTACGAGCCATCCGGAGATCCGAGCCGAGACTAAAATCTATTTTAATTTACTTCCATCGATCCTATACTCCACAAGGGAGTGTACATGAAAACTAGATCGAAAGTAAACTAAAATAAAAAGAGTGACTAAACAATGTCGTATCTAATTTACATAAAAGTAAATACTTGCCTCATCAACCCCGAGGATTCAACAAAATATACATTTACACACATACAATCACATACACACATATGGCCATAATAGTTGGATCTTATGATAGAAACGAAAAAGTTAACCTACGCATATCCTACTATTATTCGGCACATATAATATATGAAAAGTGAATAAAAGTAACCGAATCCTAAACATACAAAACCGAAAACCGTGGCTCTGATACGACTTGAAGGTAGGGGAAACATCGCTTCCCACTTCAACTCGGTTGCTTGTTCATGGCAATCCCTTCTACATCCCTGGATAAAAAAAATTATCCTTGACAAGATGGATTGCCCAAGCAACCTTATCATCATCATGCTATTCGATTAGAGTAGTCACTTGAACAAACTTGTTATTCAAGCGACCAACCTCTATTCTACGAATAGCCGCGGAATAGACGATGTACGGATCATCAACTTTTGTGTTTATGTTCGGGGTCCAAGTATATTTAGCCACAAAATAGAATATATATCATGCATATAATTGAAAAACAAGTATAAACATGTAACAAATGAAAATAGAGAATCGATATACCTCTCGATCTTCTATTGTATGACCTTCCTCCTTTCGGACGTCGTGTCTGCAACGATCTACCAAAAGTCGAAGCTCCTAGATCACCAATCTTCCTTCCTTGCTCATCCCGCGCAAGAGGAAGAATAGAAACAAGACCCTTCACCTTCCTTTAGCCAACCAACAAGCAACAAGCAACCTGCTTGCCGCCGTCTAACAAGGAGAGGGAAAAAAGATGGTTACCGGCCAAGAGCTTCAAGGGAGGACCCTAAGCCTTTGATCAACTGGCCAAGGAGAAGGAGAAGAGCTACTTTGGACGCCAACCATGGGTTGGAAAGGTTGCTTTGGGCGCCGGCCACCAATGGAGAAGAAGAAGACAAGGAAAGACTTTCCTTATTTGGGGCCGCCAAGCCCAAACCCTAATCCAAGCTTCTTGCCGCCCAAAACCATAATCCTATCTCTAATTGGACTCCACTTGCCGCCCACCCCTTGCTCTCCTTTTATAGAGTTAGGGATAAGCCTTGTTTTAATCTCCACCATTGGTTCTACGGATTTAATCTCAACTGTCGAATCTAGAGATTTAATCTCAACCGTCAGATCTAGAGATTTAATCTCTACCTTTGGATCTAGAGTTTTGTTTCTATCCATTGGATCTAGGCTTCATCAGGTATTAATAGGCTACAATAGGGACCATGAGGAGGAGTTGGATCTTGGCCACCCAATGGATCAAGCCCACATAAAATCCAATCCATTAATGATAATCCAATCCACTAAAGGATTATCATTGATCTACCTCACCAACCCCCATAAGTTAATATGGGATACATATATTATATGTACATTTTCTCCCCGTGTTTATGATCTCGAATGTCCGTCGATTATTTAATTTATTGACCATTAATTAATCAACATCTAACTCCATGAGTAGTACCACTCAACCATTTCATCATGTCGGACCAAGTCCACCTGTAGGGTTTACATGATTAACCTTATGAGCTCCTCAAGGGGACATCATCATCTTAATATATAGGATATGGTTTCCTCCTATAATCAACGACACACCATTTAAATAATATCATTTCCCAACTTACCGAGCCTATCGATTTAATCTATAAATCTCGCCAATTGATAAATCAAAGAAATGAATACTAAGTATATGTGCCCGTTATTATATCGGGATTAAGAGTATGTACAATATAATATCCGAGGCCCGATTCGATTATATAGTCAGCAATAAATTGAATCACCTCTAAGTCGGTCCTGCTCAATACACACAAAGTGTACTAGTGTGATTTTATGGTCAAGACAAACCAATACCAAATCACACTACAACCATACCAATGGTTTGTCCAACGCCATCTCGATTGTGAGCCTATACTTATACTTTACAAGGAGCCGATAACATGATCTCCCGTGTGACACCACACACCATGTTATCTACAATGTAATGTATTAGACAATATGCATAACCATAAAAATATGCAAACAATGATCATGTGATTCTTATTTAAAATAAAGATGTTCATACAAAAGATAGACTTTTCAGTATACATCCCAACAATAGGAGTCTTCCTTTCTTTAAGATATTCAAAAGAGCTACACGATTCTAATGGGATGAACACTATGATAAAGCTTTTGAATCTCTGAAGGAGTACTTGGTTGAGACACCTTTCTTAGCTAAACCTCATCCTGGGGAAATGTTATGGGCATATCTAGCTTTTTCAAAAGTTGCTATAAGTTAAGTATTAGTCAAAGAAGATAAAGGTCATCAACATTAAATTTATTATATCAGCTATCTGTTGATGGGACCTGAAATCCGATATACTAATCTAGAGAAGTTGACATGGGGTCTGGTCTTAACTGCTCGGAGGTTACGATCAGAAGCTATAGGAAAGCTTATTAAATGGGCTACTGAACATAGTGAATATGACATTACTTATCAGCTTTGTACCTCTATTAAAGCTCAAACATTAGTGACTTTCTAGTAGAGACTATATACATAAATAGGAGTCCGAACCTTGGATTATATATACAGATGGATCTTCTAAAAAAGAATGTTGTGGAGTAGGGGTAATTCTTTTTTCACCACAGGGAGAAGAGGTTAAGTTGGTAGTTAGATTGCATTTTAGGGCCTCTAACAATAAAGCTGAATATGATGCTTTACTTATAGCTTTGCAAGCTGATAAAAATATAGGGGTTGAGTGGGTGATTATGCATATGGTTCTCTGCATATATAGATATGTCAATGAAGTTCTTACTGTGGCTTAAGTGCGATGTTCCTTAGACTTGCGGTATTCAAGTCATCTTGATCATGGAGACTTATGCTTTGAATCTTAAGAAAACATCTCTAAGGAGATGTAGACCCGGGATGATTGGGTATAAGTCGAAGTGATCGAAGGTGTTTGAATAGCCTATAAAGGATTCACCACTCCTTGCGAGGAGATGTATACCCATGTCCTCTCGTCGGATTGTTACTAAAGTCATTGGCCAAAGCATTACATGTTTAGAGTAAGGTACTCTTCGATACATGTGGAGTAACTAGAATCCGTAGGACGAGGAAATGATACTTGGGCTAGGTGTGACGTAGTTAGCCTAGTGGGGACTAACACAATAGACCATGTCCTGAACCAAGTGGGTATAAGATGAGTGAAGGGAATGGGGCACGAATCATTCGAGCTGCTGAAGGGTTTCAGAAATAGTTCTGGATCAACCGTTGATCTTTTCGATTACTTGGGGATCATGATGTACTACTAGGTGTCACTCATGATCATTCTATAATTAATGGTTAATTATAGACGACCAACATAAACCGAGAACCTATTTGGTCACACGCACAACGAGCATAATCCGAAGGATTTAAAACGATCTTGAGAATGGGATTCTCAGACCGAGAGAAACTATGTTTGGTTGGATCAAACAATAGAAGCATGGATGAGCCGTGTCTTATGAAGACATAATGGATGGACCAAAATGGTTTGGTTCTAATCCAATGGAGGAGAATAAACCAAAGGGTTTGGTTTATTTTAAACGAATGAACCAAAAGTTGGTTCGGTTCGTTTTAACTTAAAATAAACCATCATGTTTTGGTTTATTTTAACTTATCTTAATGGAGCGGGTTAACGGGCCTAATGGTTATGATCCAATAACCATTAAGAGAATTAGTTCTCTATAAAAGAGGGCTTAAGGGATAATTAAGCCCTAATTCAAAAACCCCTAGCCCTAAGGTTGCCGCCCACCTCCTCCTTGGAGCTCTCGGCGCCAACCTATTGCCGCCGTTCAAAGCTCCTCCAATCGACGTCCAAAAGGTTGCTTCCTTCCCCCTCGCCGGCGTCGAGCTGCTGCCGGTTAGTGCTCCGGTGATCTCCTTCAAGTTTGGCATCAAGGTGAGCTCTATCTCCCTTGGTTGGCTGGCGCCTATCACCTCCACCAAAGCTATCCAGTTTTCTGGACAGCTTGTTCTCCTCTCGTCGGAGCGTCGTTTGGACGACGGTTAGAGCTCCGACAGCGGCTAACTTACCGGGGATTCGATTTCCGGTAATCCTCTGAGGTGGAGGACTAAGGATTCGTCAATCGGTTGATGAATACCTCTCCGGAGAAGCGAGTTTTGAGAACTCGGTTTTGGATCCGAATTTGGATTCAGATCGTGATCATCTCTCGATCACGTCGTCTTCAACACGAGGCTAGTAACCCGTACGAAGATGAAGCTCGTGGCTTAGCGAAGTCATCCTAAGGATACTCGGCGTGGATACAGATAGAGACGATTCTAGCGAGGATCTTTCCGGTTGATGCCGTTCCCGCTACACGTAATACGAAAGGTATAACGTAGATAAATTTCCTTTTATTGCAAATCTAAATTTACGGTTATGTCTACACTTGTTGTAATATGCATGCGTGTGTTGTGTGTGTTGTAATAAATGTAGATTTATTATTTTTATTGCTTCCGTTGTGCTCATGTTTGCGAAACGAGATCGAACACACACACGCCGCGGTGCCGGAAACCCAACAACTGCCCTGATTCTAAGAATCTTTGCATATTTTTTCGATTATAGCACTTAGTATGTGTAAAGGAAAAAGGTATGATTCAATATAAGAGAAAATTGAAAATACCGATAGATACATTTTATTACAAGAAGCTAAGGGGGAGAAGAATCCACAGAAGAGTCTCTCGTGGTCACCACAAAACAATCTCCTCCATGGAGAGCTGGTGAAGGAATCGATTGGGGTCATTATTGGGATGTTGGAGGACGCCATAGATGATTGTCGAAGAAAGGAAACGGAGAGAGGAAGGGTCCTATGCGGGCGGGGATTACTGTATTAGGAGGACCCATGAGGGGTAGAGGGCGGTATACAGAAGTTTTTGTAGAGTGAGTCTCTGAGTCAGTGGTAGAATTTATGTTAGAGCTTCTGAGAATCGATTGGGATGGAGAAGCCATGGAAGGAGGAAAGTGAGGATGGAAAAGGAGCATCAGGGATTTGATTTTTGTAGAAGGATTGAGGGGGAAAACGAAGGAACAAGTAGGGGTTTCCAAGGATTAGAGCTGGTACTGAAGGGGTTGAAGAATTAAATTTGAAGAATCATTTTATCGGCCCGAGTGGTGGCAGCTCGGGAAATTTCTTATAATGATATTGGTGGAAACAGAAGGGGTGTTTTTTAAATAGAAACTTAGTCGAGCAGTGATTTATTTTCCGAGTAGTAATCATATGAGTTAGACTTAATATTTGAAGGATGTTACTTTAAATAATAAGAAAGGGCAAAAAGCGCAATTAATTAAATTTTAATTTCCTCGTACTTATTGTTTAAGGGATGATCAGGGGAGGTTTGTTAACACGACTGCAGAATGTGAATCATTAGTGCCCTTGGTTTAAATATATAAAGCTTTGTAAAATTTATGATTTGTTTTTAGAAGAACTAGGCAGTAAAGACAAGTCAAGCATTGTATTACAAGTATTATGATAAAAACAAGTTACATTTTTTCATCAGGAGGGAATGAAAAAGATAGTATATCAGGAGAAGCGTGGTCAATGGTATTGCCTATGTCTAAAAAGCTAGTGGAGTACCTTGGAGGAGGATAGCCTACTGCCTTGAACTGATTGATACAATCTTGAAAGCCCCATTGGAGGAAAGCAAAGCCTCTGTCTAAAAACATATAATTAATGGAAGCTAAAGTCCAGGAATTTTCATGGGATGTACTGGTTCCCTCTTGAAGTGGTCGTTGTTTTAAATTATCCAGAGTATTCTGTAAGAAGGAAGTCTGGAAGTGAAAGGTTGATAGTTTTGATGAGTTAGCTTGTGCTTTTATATAAGTAGCTTGTAATTCTCGTTCAAGCCTTTGATAAGATTGTTGTAATGCCATCTCTGTGGTTTGACATTCCTGTAATTCTTTTTTGAGGGTATTAGTGTATTGCATCCATTTATTGTTTAGATTATGTATGCTGGTGACCCTATGTAAAAATGGATGTCAGTATCATGATAAGTAGATAAAGAAAATTATGTGCTAACCTCCTTAATACTAAGCAATAGAGAATTTGGCATATCAGGTTTTGAAGAGGTAGAAAGAGGGGTTTGAGGAGTTTGACAAGGAGGCGATTGTAGGGAAGGTGTTGGTTGGTGAGGATGGAGTTCAATGGAATTTATATGGGAAGGAGGTGGAATATGTTCGATGGCATGCAGTAGTAATGATTCTGAAAAAAGACAAATAAAAGTTTATGTATGTCATAATAGGTAATGCAAATATGAAAGTAGAGGGAGATATTACCAAGTGTGCCAGTCGACTGCAATGGGTAGTTGCCTCTGAGCAAGGATATTATTGATCTGGTTAATAATTGGCTTAAGTTGAAATGTTCTGCTAATAGTGATAATGTCGTCACCTGGTATTCTTGATTATCCCGATAGGAGCCTAAGGATGGACGAGGAGGGAGAGTTGTCAACCATGTAGAGGAGAAAGGAAAAGGAGAAGGAGGGTGCACAATGTGTAGGGATGTATACCGAAAAGTCTATCTTTTATATGAATATCTTTATTTTGAAATAAGAATCACATGATCATTGTTTGCATATTCATATGGTTATGCAATATTGTCTAATACATTACATTGTAGATAACATGGTGTGTGGTGTCACACGGGAGATCATGTTATCGGCTCCTTGTAAAGTAAAAGTAAAGGCTCACAACCGAGATGACTTTGGACAAACCATCGGAATGGTTGTAGTGTGATTTGGTATTGGTTTGTCTTGACCATAGAATCACACTAGTGCACTTTGTGTGTTTTGAGCAGGACCGACATAGAGGTGATTCGATTTATTGCTGACTACATAATCGAATCGGACCTCAGATATTATTTTGTACATGCTCTTAATCCCGATATAATAACGGGCAGATATACTTAGTAGTCATCACTTTGATTTACCAATGGGCAAAATTTATAGATTAAATCGATAAGCTCAGTAAGTTGGGAGATGATATTATTTATATGGTGTGTCGTTGATTATAGGAGGAAACCGTGTCGTATATATTAGGATGATGATGTCCCCTTGAGGAGCTCATAAGGTTCATCTTGTAAACCCTGCAGGTGGACTTGGTCCGACATGATGAAAAGGTTGAGTGGTACTATTCAAGGAATTAGATGTTGATTAATTAATGGTCAGTAAATTAATTAATCGACGGACATTCGAGATCTTGAACACGGGGAGAAAATGTACAAATAATATATGGAGCCCATATTATCATATGGGGGTTGGTGAGGTAGATCGATGATAATCCTTTAGTGGATTGGATTATCATTAGTGGATCGGACTTTATGTGGGCTTGATCCATGGGTGGCCAAGACCCAACTCCTCCTCATGGTCCTTAATGTAGCCTATTAACACCTCATGAAGCTTAGATCCAATGGATGAAAACAAAACTCTAGATCCAAAGGTAGAGATTAAATATAGCGCCCGCCCTTATCTGCTCTCAGGGCAGCGCTACTTTAGTCTATATATTTTTTTTTTATTAGCATACTACATATGGATCCGTTCAAAGTCTACATGCTTAAACAGGTTATCATAACTGAAACCTTCTTTGGCACATGCATCACCTATCTTATTCATCATTAGCATGACCACATATCTTATCTCATTTCATAACATGCATAACGAAAGGATTCGTTCATGAGTTCTAACATATCGAACCTCTTAAATAAAGGGATACTCATTAAACACAAGTCTTATAAGCGGAAGCAATGTCTTAAATTGTTCTTAGAGCATATAAATATAAGCAGATAGTGAAGGGTCTTCTTCCACCATGCCACTATCACACACGCACATGGCCCCTCCTGCCACTTCCTCTAGTGCAGACTTCCTTTATCTGCAGTATATGGACAACATAAACTATAAGCATATAGCTTAGTAAGATCCTTGCCTACTCACAAAAGCCACGATTTCATCAAACTATTAGAACATGAGCATGCTGGCATAGAAAATGACCTAAGCATTTCATAGCAACACTAATCCACAACATATCCAGGTAATAGTACAAAAAGAACTAAGCATGGCATAGAATTGTTCATAAGCAGGTTAAGCATAATTAATCTAAGCAGGGCATACTTTGAACATGAGCGTTATAACTGCATAAACTAAGCATGCATGAAAGAACGTAATCATAAGCATTTGGTTAACTTGAACATAAACATTTGTAATAACATAAACCCTAATCATGCAGAAGGAACATAGTCGCAAGTATTCTTAACCTTACCCTTAACCTTCACCACATCATAAATTCTAAACTAGCATAAAGTACATAGTCACCACATACTTAGACTTAACTCTAAACATCATAACTTCATAACATCTAGCATGCATAAAGAACCTAGTTCGTAAGCATTCAGAGCATTTAACATGAGCATACACAATATCATAAAAGTCTTTTCTTTTCAAAACCTACACTTATAAATACTTCAATATCATCATAACTTCATAACATCTAGCATGCATAAAGAACCTAGTTCGTAAGCATTCAGAGCATTTAACATAAGCATACACAATATCATAAAAGTCTTTTCCTTTCAAAACATATACTTATAAATACTTCAATATCATCATAACTTCATAACATCTAGCATGCATTCAGAACCTAGTTCGTAAGCATTCAGAGCATTTAACATAAGCATACACAATATCATAAAAGTCTTTTCTTTTCAAAACATATACTTATAAATACTTCAATATCATCATAACTTCATAACATCTAGCATGCATAAAGAACCTAGTTCGTAAGCATTCAGAGCATTTAACATAAGCATACACAATATCATAAAAGTCTTTTCTTTTCAAAACATATACTTATAAATACTTAAATATCATCATAACTTCATAACATCTAGCATGCATAAAGAACCTAGTTCGTAAGCATTCAGAGCATTTAACATAAGCATACACAATATCATAAAAGTCTTTTCTTTTCAAAATATATACTTATAAATACTTCAATATCATCATAACTTGTTTGGGGGGCCCCAGGTTAAGTACCACATAATGCGCATTCCCTAATAGGTCAGTAGCGAGCCACAGTCCTACTAGAGCAAGACCTCTTACGTCTTACCAGGGCAAGACCTCTTACGTCTTCTTGTGTCCCTATGGATTTGATTAACGACCACCTGACGGGTCGGGTACTTAACCTCTTGCAAAGTAAAATACTTAATTCTTTCCTCTTTATTGTCATAATATAAAGAATGCTCTTGATCCCCAACACAAAAAGGGAAGCATCTTGATTTTATCTTGTCATAAAGAGAGCTCTTGATCCCTACTTGAAAGGGAAGCATCTCCATCTTATCATATCATAAGGAGAGCTCTTGATCCCTACTTGAAAGGGAAGCATCTCCATCTTATCTTGTCATAAGGAGAGCTCTTGATCCCTACTTGAAAGGGAAGCATCTCCATCTTATCTTATCATAAGGACACATGCATTCATAACGTAAGAGTACCCTAAAGGGGTCCTAAAGCATAAACGTGTTCATCACATAAGCATGTTTCATTGCATCGTAAACATGAAGCATATTTCCTAAGCATATTCATGACATATTAAATCACAAAACATGTTCTTCACCTAGGCAAATCACAATATTCATGGCACATTACATCATAAACATGTAGCACATTTCCTAGGCATATTCATGGCATATTGAATCATAAAACATGTTCATCACATGGCCTAATTTCATGGCATACTAATTCATAAACTTGAAGCATATTCCCTAAACATATACATGGCATATAATTCACACAACATGTTCATCACCTAAGCATATTTCATGGCACATTACATCATAACATGAAGCTTATTTCCTAGGCCTATTCAAGGCATATTAAATCATCAAACATGTTCATCACATAGCCTAATTTCATGTTGCATTGAATCATAACATATTCATCACACAAGCATAGTTCATGTCATATTAAAAACATACCCATAGCACAACTACATATAGGGTGTTTTCATGAAACCCTAACCCTAAAATCATTGGTTGGCGAATCTTGTAAGGGCTCAAGCTTAGGTTTTGTCCCTAAAATTCATTCATAAAGCATTATAACCTAGCATAGCCTCATTAGGGATATTTTCATGCAACCCTAACCCTAGTTACCTAGGGTGGCCGAAACCTATAAGGGCTCAACTAGGGTTCTTGTCACCTAATATTCATTCATGAGCACTACACCCTAGCATAGCATCTTTAGGGATATTTTCATGCAACCCTAACCCTAGTTACCTAGGGTGGCCGAAACCTATAAGGGCTCAACTAGGGTTCTTGTCACCTAACCTTCATTCATGAGCATTATAACCTAGCATAGCACCATTAGGGATATTTTCATGCAACCCTAACCCTAGTTACCTAGGGTGGCCGAAACCTATAAGGGCTCAACTAGGGTTCTTGTCACCTAACCTTCATTCATGAGCATTATAACCTAGCATAGCATCATTAGGGATATTTTCATGCAACCCTATCCCTAGTTACCTAGGGTGGCCGAAACCTAGAAGGGCATCATCTTGGATGGTGGTTACTTAAAGGTCTTACTTGAAACATACCATCTAAGAACATAACTTTAGAATCAAGTTCATGCAACCCTAACCCTAAAATCTTGGGGTTGGCCGAACCATATAGGGTCATCCCCTTTGGACTTTAGACTCCTAAAGGTATCTACTTGAAACATACCACCCATACAAACCTCCCTTACTAGCATTTTCATGAATCCTAGCCCACCAACTTAGTTGGCCGAAACTTATAAGGCTACAATTTCATATTTCTTTCAAGCAACCTAACCTATCAAACTAATACACTGCAGGTGAGGGGAAAACTTACTTCCTTCGCTTTGCTTGAGGAGATGACCTAATGGAAGTCACCTAGCTCTCTCCTAGCTTGCAAGGGGCTCTCGGCCAAAGGAAGACGAAGAGGGGCTTAGGTTTCGGTGGGAATGAAGAGAAGAGGAAGAAGGAAAGAAGAAGTGGCCAAGTGGAACTTCTCTTCTTTATAAAGGGAGGAAGAGAAGTTTCTCTCTTTGTCAAGCCTCTTCATTTACCCTCCTCCCATTTATCTATAGGTTCCCTTTTCCTCTAATGATATGATTCTATTGGGCTCATGGTTAGTGGGTGCATCTATAAGGCTTGGCTATCTCTAGAGGTGGGGGTTCAATTCCTAGGCTTTGCATCTCTTTTGGCTTATTTTCTTTTATTTCTCCAAAAGGCCTACATAAAGCCTATCATCATAAAGCCAAAAATTCTCGTAAATTGCTAGAATTTCACGGGCTATAATCCTCATACCTTGTAAAAGTTTCGTCCTCGAAACTTAAAACAATTCGGGTATACGCCTCATGTCCTCCTCGCTCCCAAGTAGCCTCCTCATATTGCGACGCTGCCCACAGGACCTTCACTAAGAGGCACCTCTTTGTTCCTTAGTCTCTTGACATCTCGGTCTAGTATACGGATAGGCCGACTTTCGATCTCGAGTCCTCTTGAGCGTGTACAATTTGTGGCTCGATCACTTAGTCCGCTATGGATATGCATTTCTTGAGCATAGAGACATGGAACACGTTGTGTATAGCCGACATCTCTTGGGGCGGTTCGACATCGCCACCTTGCCCACTCTGTGATATCGGATAGGGTCCCGCGTAGCGTGGATTGATTTACCCTTCCTTAGAATCTCATCACTCCCCTTCATAGGGGTCACTCGAGAATACGGGTCCCCGACTTGAATTCTAACGGTCTCGCCGCATATCCGCATAAGCTCTTTTGTCGGCTCTGGCGGTTCGATTCTCACGGCGGATATTACTGTATAATCAATAATATCGGCACGAAGACCCATTTCCCTCCTTTCACCACCCTCGTACCAGCGGATAGGAGACTGCATCTTCTCCGTATAGAGCTTCATAGGGTGCCATTCCAATGGTAGCTTTGGTAGTATTGTTGTAAGACAAGTCTGCGAGCACAAATATCGACACGGCTCCTTAAAGTCTAGAGCACAAGCATGACATATCTTCCGGCACTGGTTCACTCTTTCCGTCGGCCGTAGTCGATTACGAGGATGAAAGCAGCGATCTTGAATCTCAACTTAGTGCCAGAGCCTTACAGACACATTCCCGACGGAGGTAAAGCGGCCATCCGGTCGAAATAATAGCCTTAGGCACTCCATGTAATTTGATAATTTCCTTGACATATAATTGAGCTAATTGCTCAACCGAATAGGTCATCTTGATTGCCGAAATGAAATGCGGACTTTGTCAACGGTCTATGATTACCCATATAGCATCGTAACCATTTGTTGTTCTGGGTAATCCCAAGATGAAATCCATGGAAATTTCTTCCCATTTCCACTCGGGAATCTGTATTGGCATTCGGTAATCCCCGAGTTTACGGTGTTCGCCTTTACCTTGGCGGGTCGACAGTGTTGACGTCTTGAGCCACATCCTTTTCATGCGGACCACCAAAATTTATCCCTTAAGTCGATACATTTTATTAGATCCGGGATGCATGGTATAAGGTGTTCCATGGGATTCCTCGAGTATCTTCGCCATAACTCCGGATCGTCGAATGCATAGCGATCCGGAGTATAATAATCCACCGTCGGTGATGCGGAATCCATTATCCCTTCCTTCCAGTACTTCTTGTTTGAACTTCTGGATGTCTGAATCACCATCTTGCTTTCCCTTTATATCGTCGAACAGCGTCGACGTTATAGCCATGGTGGAAAGTTGTCCAGAAATGATTTCTATTCCGTAATTCATTACTTCACTTTTCAGGGGTTGAGATAGCATCGATAAGGACATCAAAGCGGCACTGGACTTTGTTTCCACTCATTATTCGTATGTTCAGTCTAGCAGGCATTGATCAATTATACCATACACTTCCCATGCGAACTCATCTTTAATTTCAAAAGAACGACTCATCATCTTTTATTCATATTTTCGACGGAAGGAATAATGTTAACATATAACATTCTTTATTCCTAATTGGAACAACAGAAACTACTTAAGAAGATAGTTCATTATGACTCCCACTAGGACAAACCCTAGTGTGGTTGTAACTATTTTTAGTCCTATCTTCCCTGGCCTCACTAGGGTAGTCTCCATTTGCCACTAAGTTGTTGTTCTGAGAACCCTCTTCCTTCCTCTTGAGGCCAGCTACCACCGGATTCTCTACCACAGGCATCTCTTGAACCTTGTGCTCCAGTAGCTCCCAGCACAACTCCGCATATGTTATCCGCCCTTCATAGCGGCCCCATACGTGATCTTGCGACTACCATGAAATCGTTTGGCGAGGAGCGTACCAAGGCCCATATCCGATAATTATCCGATGAACTCCGCTCGAGTCTCCTAAAGAGACCATCGAGTCTCCTCATGTGTCCTGACCCACCATCGGTTTATAAACTATCTCTTCAATAGCTTCCCTCAATCGGTTTGGGACACATCACGACGGTCATAGTAGTCATCGTCCGTGCCATCCGAAATTGAAAAATGAAGTCGCTGATAAGACCGACTAACCCGCATTTAAACCGCTTATTTCAATTCATATGAGCATAGACGACACCGATAATTACGAAAATCGGATCTTGAAATTTTTGGAATGGTAGGTCCAGTTAAAGACATGTTTCCATCATATAAAGCATGGTAAGGTATTGTTGCTATCTCAATCACAAGTACGGTTCCATTATACTAAACATAGCGAGGTATTATTTCTATCTAAGTCACAAGTGTGATTCCAATCCACTAAAAACATGAGGAGGTATTATTTCTATCTAGATCACAAGTGTGATTCCAATCTACTAAAACATGAGAAGGTATTATTTCTATCTAGATCACAAGTGTGATTCCAATCTACTAAAACATGATGAGGTATTATTTCTATCTAGATCACAAGTGTGATTCCAATCTACTAAAACATGATAAGGTATTATTTCTATCTAGGTCGCAAGTGTGATTCCAATCTACTAAAATATGATAAGGTATTATTTCTATCTAGATCACAAGCGTGATTCCAATCTACTAAAACATGATGAGGTATTATTTCTATCTAGTTCACAAGTGTGATTCCAATCTACTAAAACATGATGAGGTATTATTTCTATCTAAATAGGAGTCATTCTTCATTATAAAAGAAACTCAAGTATGCATAAAGTTACTTACTTGGAAATAGCAGGATGGAGGCTTGATGTGTGATAGTGGAAAGGTGAACCCGCTCTGATACCACATAGCGCCCTATATCTGCTCTCAAGGCGGCGCTACTTTAGTCTATATATTTTTTTTTATTAGCATACTACATATGGATCCGTTCAAAGTCTACATGCTTAAACGGGTTATCATAACTGAAACCTTCTTTGGCACATGCATCACCTATCTTATTCATCATTAGCATGACCACATATCTTATCTCATTTCATAACATGCATAACGAAATGATTCGTTCATGAGTTCTAACATATCGAACCTCTTAAATAAAGGGATACTCATTAAACACAAGTCTTATAAGCGGAAGCAATGTCTTAAATTGTTCTTAGAGCATATAAATATAAGCGAGATAGTGAAGGTCTTCTTCCACCATGCCACTATCACACACGCACATGGCCCCTCCTGCCACTTCCTCTAGTCTGCAGACTTCCTTTATCTGCAGTATATGGACAACATAAACTATAAGCATATAGCTTAGTAAGATCCTTGCCTACTCACAAAAGCCACGATTTCATCAAACTATTAGAACATGAGCATGCTGGCATAGAAAATGACCTAAGCATTTCATAGCAACACTAATCAACAACATATCCAGGTAATAGTACAAAAAGAACTAAGCATGGCATAGAATTGTTCATAAGCAGGTTAAGCATAATTAATCTAAGCAGGGCATACTTTGAACATGAGCGTTATAACTGCATAAACTAAGCATGCATGAAAGAACGTAATCATAAGCATTTGGTTAACTTGAACATAAACATTTGTAATAACATAAACCCTAATCATGCAGAAGGAACATAGTCGCAAGTATTCTTAACCTTACCCTTAACCTTCACCACATCATAAATTCTAAACTAGCATAAAGTACATAGTCACCACATACTTAGACTTAACTCTAAACATCATAACTTCATAACATCTAGCATGCATAAAGAACCTAGTTCGTAAGCATTCAGAGCATTTAACATGAGCATACACAATATCATAAAAGTCTTTTCTTTTCAAAACCTACACTTATAAATACTTCAATATCATCATAACTTCATAACATCTAGCATGCATAAAGAACCTAGTTCGTAAGCATTCAGAGCATTTAACATAAGCATACACAATATCATAAAAGTCTTTTCCTTTCAAAACATATACTTATAAATACTTCAATATCATTATAACTTCATAACATCTAGCATGCATAAAGAACCTAGTTCGTAAGCATTCAGAGCATTTAACATAAGCATACACAATATCATAAAAGTCTTTTCTTTTCAAAACATATACTTATAAATACTTCAATATCATCATAACTTCATAACATCTAGCATGCATAAAGAAACTAGTTCGTAAGCATTCAGAGCATTTAACATAAGCATACACAATATCATAAAAGTCTTTTCTTTTCAAAACATATACTTATAAATACTTCAATATCATCATAACTTCATAACATCTAGCATGCATAAAGAACCTAGTTCGTAAGCATTCAGAGCATTTAACATAAGCATACACAATATCATAAAAGTCTTTTCTTTTCAAAACTTATACTTATAAATACTTCAATATCATCATAACTTGTTTGGGGGGCCCCAGGTTAAGTACCACATAATGCGCGTTCCCTAATAGGCTGGGGTAGCGAGCCACCAGTCCTACTAGAGCAAGACCTCTTACGTCTTACCAGGGCAAGACCTCTTACGTCTTCTTGTGTCCCTATGGATTTGATTAACGACCACCTGACGGCCTGGTACTTAACCTCTTGCAAAGTAAAATACTTAATTCTTTCCTCTTTATTGTCATAATATAAAGAATGCTCTTGATCCCCAACACAAAAAGGGAAGCATCTTGATTTTATCTTGTCATAAAGAGAGCTCTTGATCCCTACTTGAAAGGGAAGCATCTCCATCTTATCATATCATAAGGAGAGCTCTTGATCCCTACTTGAAAGGGAAGCATCTCCATCTTATCTTGTCATAAGGAGAGCTCTTGATCCCTACTTGAAAGGGAAGCATCTCCATCTTATCTTATCATAAGGACACATGCATTCATAACGTAAGAGTACCCTAAAGGGTCCTAAAGCATAAAGCGTGTTCATCACATAAGCATGTTTCATTGCATCGTAAACATGAAGCATACTTCCTAAGCATATTCATGACATATTAAATCACAAAACATGTTCTTCACCTAGGCAAATCACAATATTCATGGCACATTACATCATAAACATGTAGCACATTTCCTAGGCATATTCATGGCATATTGAATCATAAAACATGTTCATCACATGGCCTAATTTCATGGCATACTAATTCATAAACTTGAAGCATATTCCCTAAACATATACATGGCATATTAATTCACACAACATGTTCATCACCTAAGCATATTTCATGGCACATTACATCATAACATGAAGCTTATTTCCTAGGCCTATTCAAGGCATATTAAATCATCAAACATGTTCATCACATAGCCTAATTTCATGTTGCATTGAATCATAACATATTCATCACACAAGCATAGTTCATGTCATATTAAAAAAACATACCCATAGCACAACTACATATAGGGGTGTTTTCATGAAACCCTAACCCTAAAATCATTGGTTGGCCGAATCTTGTAAGGGGCTCAAGCTTAGGTTTTGTCCCCTAAAATTCATTCATAAAGCATTATAACCTAGCATAGCCTCATTAGGGATATTTTCATGCAACCCTAACCCTAGTTACCTAGGGTGGCCGAAACCTATAAGGGCTCAACTAGGGTTCTTGTCACCTAATATTCATTCATGAGCACTACACCCTAGCATAGCATCTTTAGGGATATTTTCATGCAACCCTAACCCTAGTTACCTAGGGTGGCCGAAACCTATAAGGGCTCAACTAGGGTTCTTGTCACCTAACCTTCATTCATGAGCATTATAACCTAGCATAGCACCATTAGGGATATTTTCATGCAACCCTAACCCTAGTTACCTAGGGTGGCCGAAACCTATAAGGGCTCAACTAGGGTTCTTGTCACCTAACCTTCATTCATGAGCATTATAACCTAGCATAGCATCATTAGGGATATTTTCATGCAACCCTAACCCTAGTTACCTAGGGTGGCCGAAACCTAGAAGGGCATCATCTTGGATGGTGGTTACTTAAAGGTCTTACTTGAAACATACCATCTAAGAACATAACTTTAGAATCAAGTTCATGCAACCCTAACCCTAAAATCTTGGGGTTGGCCGAACCATATAGGGTCATCCCCTTTGGACTTTGGACTCCTAAAGGTATCTACTTGAAACATACCACCCATACAAACCTCCCTTAGTAGCATTTTCATGAATCCTAGCCCACCAACTTAGTTGGCCGAAACTTATAAGGCTACAATTTCATATTTCTTTCAAGCCTAACCTATCAAACTAATACACTGCAGGTGAGGGAAAACTTACTTCCTTCGCTTGTTGCGATGACCTAATGGAAGTCACCTAGCTCTCTCCTAGCTTGCAAGGGGCTCTCGGCCAAAGGAAGAAGAAGAAGGGCTTAGGTTTCGGTGAGAATGAAGAGAAGAGGAAGAAGGAAAGAAGAAGTGGCCAAGTGGAACTTCTCTCTTCTTTATAAAGGGGAGGAAGAGAAGTTTCTCTTCTCTTTGTCAAGCCTCTTCATTTACCCTCCTCCCATTTATCTATAGGTTCCCCTTTTCCTCTAATGATATGATTCTATTGGGCTCATGGTTAGTGGGTGCATCTATAAGGCTTGGCTATCTCTAGAGGTGGGGGGTTCAATTCCTAGGCTTTGCATCTCTTTTTGGCTTATTTTCTTTTATTTCTCCAAAAAGGCCTACATAAAGCCTTTCATCATAAAGCCAAAAATTCTCGTAAAATTGCTAGAATTTCACGGGCGTTACATTAAATCTCTAGATCCGAAGGTTGATATTAAATCACTAGATCCGAAGGTTGAGATTAAATCCCTATAACCAATGGAGGAGATTAAATCATGGCTTGGGCCCAACTCTATAAATAGAGATCATAAAGTGGGCGGCAAGAAGGATGATGGCTTAAGGGGATTAGGGTTTGCTTCCTTTGGAGGCTAGGAATCCTAGTAGGTTTAGGATTAGGTTTGGGTGGCTAGGGTTTTGGGAGCTAGGGGTGGGCGGCAACAAGTGGAGGAGTTTTTCTTCTTCTTCCTAAGGTTTGGCCGGTTCCTCCCTTCTTCCCTCAACCTTGGCCGGTGCTCATCCTAATCTTCTTCCCCACTTCCCTGGCCGGCCATTAGGAGAGCTAGGATTACGGTTTGGAAGCTTAGGGTTTAGAAGGCTTGGGTGGCACCAAATAAGGAAGTAGTTTGCTTTCTTCTTCCTTTCCCTTGGTGGCCGGCGCACACAACCCTCTTTCCATCCTTTGGCCGGCATCCAAAGACCCTATTCTCCTTCTCCTTGGGTGGTGAAAACAAGACTTACGGGTTTCCCTTGGTGTCTTGGCCGGTTTCCACCATTATCTCCTTCTCCTTGTTGGCCGGCGGCAAGCATTCTCCATGTTGCTTGTTGGTTGGCTATAGGAAGGAGATGAGCCTAGTTTCTATTCTTCCTCTTGCTTTGGAAGAGCAAGGAAGGAAGATTTGTGATCTAGGAGCTTCGACTTTTGGTAGAGCGTTGCCCACACGACGTCCGACATGTTTGTATTTGTTTTTCAACTATGAGCATGATATAAATCTATATATGGTTAAATAATACATGGATCCCAAGCATAAACATAAAAACTGACGATCCATACATCGTCTATTCCGCGGCTACTCGTAGAATAGAGGATGGTTGCTTGAACAATGAGTTTGTTCAAGTGACCTCTCTAAACGAATAGCATGACGATGACTTGGTTGTTTGGGCAATCCCTTTTGTCTAGGATTAAATTTTTTTAATCCAGGGACATCGAAGGGATCGCCATGATCAAGCAACCGAGGTGAAGTGGAAAGCGAAGTTTCCCCTAACGAACTCGATAAGCAAAACCCTTCAATTGGTATCAGAGCTTCCGGGCAAAACCTTCAATTGGTATCAGAGCAAAGGTTTCCGGTTTTGTGTGTTTAGGATTCGGTTAATTTTTATGCACTTTTCATATATTATATGTGTTGGATAATAGTAGGATATGCGTAGTTTAACTCTTTGGTTGTAGGCATAAAATCCGACAATTATGACCATATGTGTGTATGTGATTGTATGTGTGTAAATATTTATTTTGTTGAATCCTCGGGGTTGACGAGGCTAGTATTTGATTTTTTTTGTAAATTAGATACGACATTGTTTAGCCACTCTTTATTTTATTTTACTTTCGATCAAGATTTCTTGTACACTCCCTCGTGGAGTATAGGATTGATGGATGTAAATTAAAATAGGTTTTAGTCTCGGCTCGGATCTATGGATGGCTTGTCCATGCCGTAGGAGGAGCGGACGAGATGGCGATGCGACGGGAGTCATATTGAAGACAAAAGCCATAATAGTTGGAAAATAATTTATTTTTCATATTTATTTCTTTTTGTTTGATATGCATGTCGTAGGCTAGGAAAATTCCTCAATTTCAAATTACTAAGTGGGAGAGGTAATTTTTAAAATTCCCACGGCCTCCATTACGATTTGACAAGTGATGCAAACAAACTTGTGCATCGGCTCTGAGTGCCTTCCTCCCCATCGGATGAGTTTGTTTGCGGATCACAAGGTCGAATATGGTTATAGGAAATTATTAAGGAGCGTGTGTACTTCCCCATGGTAAGGCACATAACCCGAGATAATTACCTTGGTACCAAGTAATGGTGAACACTTAGATACAAATATAAGTATCCTCCCCATCGGAGCCACTGCTTTTATTTGTAGGGCCGAAGAGAAACCAACTATTAATTTTACTTGTCAAAAAGTTAGGTTGACAAGATAGTAAAATTAATGGGTAAAACCTCCTCTTGCAAATGTAGAATTCGTATACGTCCACACTATCGTGGCATACGATATTCTCGGTGTTTTGAGGTGTTGGTTGATTTTAAAATTTTATTGTTTGAGGAATCTATAATTTTTTGAAATCTACAATAATGATCTATGTGATTCTTAGGATTTTCAAAATTGACTTTCAGTCCACTTACTTTGATACTAAAGGAAAATAAACTTACTGTACATAATTATGATGATTGGAAAAGAATCTAGATATTGTCTTATCTGCTAAGGAGTACAAGTATGCACTCTTCGAAGAGTGTCCTCAAGCCATGGTTGCTCAAAAAAATTTCTACTTCTAAGCCGAAAGGCAAGAAGAAGGAGAAACAAGGTGGAGCAAAGGTGGTGGGAGGATCTCAGGGTGGAGTGAAGAAGCCGAAAGGCAAGTACTTCACTTACAAGCAGGATGGACATTGGAAGAAGGACTGTCCCAATCCAAAGCAAAACAAAGATATATCCTTTGGACTAGTCGGTGAAACATGATTAGCGGTGTTATCTACCGGCACCTAGTGTGTAGATACGGGAGCCACTAATCATGTCTACAATACTTTGCAGGGGATCCAGGAAACCCGACGACTAGCTAAAGGGGAGATTACCATTTACTTGGGCAATGCCATGAAGGTGGCGGCTATTGCAGTGGGAGAAGTTTTATTTATCTCTTAAGAAAAATAAAACTTAGGTTATGGAAAATTCCCTTTATGTACCTTTATTTAGAAAGAACTTAGTTTCAGTTTCTAAATTGTTTATGTATGGATTTTCTATTTCTTTTAATGACAGAGCTGTTATAAAAAGGAATAGGGAGAAGATCTGTTCAGGTACATTGATAGGAAATTTGTATACACTTGAACCAAAACCTCCCACGATACAAATTAAAGTTTATAACTCATCTTATAATTCCAATAAGAGAAAAGAACCTTCGAAGATGAACCAAACATATCTTTGGCATCTTAGGCTTAGTCATATTAACCTAAGCAGAATTCAAAGGTTGATAGCTGATGGACCTCTGGGTTCATTAGTGGTGGAGGATCTCCCAACCTGCGAATCTTGCTTGGAGGATAAAATGACCAAGAGGCCTTTTAAGGCCAAGGGGTATAGAGCCAAAGATGTGATAGAAATGGTTTATTCTGATTTGTGTGGTCTATGACTATCCAGGCAAGAGGTGTTCTTGAATATTTCATCTCTTTCATAGATGATTATTCAAGATATGGATGACACTACGATTTGATCGTGGTGGTGAGTACCTCTTGGGAGAGCTTAGGAACTAATTATCAGAGGATGGGAATCAATCCCAATTGTCTGCACCTGGCACACCCTAGCAGAATGGTGTAGCAGAGCGAAGGAATAGGACTCTTATGGAGATGGTTTGAACGATGATGAGTTATTCTAAGTTACCAGATTCGTTCTGGGGTTATGCTCTAGATACAACGGTGTACATTCTGAACTTAGTTCCATCTAAATCAGTGCCTTCTACTCCCATAGAATTTTAAACTGGGGGAAAGCCCAGTCTAAGACATATTCGGATATGGGGAGTCCAGCACATGTGCTGAAGGCAGATGCTGGTAAGTTGGAACCTCGTACAGAAGTATGTTTGTTCGTTGGCTATCCTAGAGGAACGAACGGTGGCTTGTTTTATAGTCCTAGAGATCATAGGGTAATCGTCAGCATGAACGCCAGATTTCTAGAGGAAGACTATGTGATGAGCCACAAGCCCAAGAGTAAAATTGTTCTGGAAGAATTAAAAGGGGAAGTCACTTCTTTAGTACCACCGATATAAGAGGATATACCACATGTCACTGCACCGCGTGTCACAAAGGATACATAGGTAATACCTCATCGTAGTGGGATGGTTGTGAGACAGCCTGATAGATTCATGTTCTTGGGAGAATCTTCTGATTTGATACCTGGCGAACATGAACCTGATCCCTGGACATATGACGAGGCAATCCAAGATAAAGATGCAACATCTTGGCAAAGTGCAATGAATGATGAGATTGAATCTATGGATTCAAATTAGGTCTGGGAGCTAATAGAGCCACCCAATGTGTTAGGGCAATCTCTTGCCGTGATATGGTTTTGATGGTGTGGAAAAGGGTTTAAGTTAGTTTGATATGTTGATTTGATATGTGCGTTGAAGTCGTGCAGGACTTAGTAATTCGCACATGGAGCCATGGCGAGTTTCACATCTCATGACTCGTGCCTTGAGTCGGTGAAGGATAGCTTTGCGGAAGCCGTGCGCTTGGAGCATCCGAGGGACCGCCGGACGAGAAGCTTGGAGTGAAGCCGGAGGAAGTAGACTTCGAGGCAAGAGACGCGAAGGAGCATTGCAGAGCCGTGCGCCTGATGCTGCCGAGGGACGTGGCCGAGAACGAAGAGAACTTCGAAGGCGAAGGACTCCGAGAAATGAGAGTGAGCGATTGTAACCCGGGGAGGGGTAGCTCTTAGGTGAAACTTGGCCATTTGGCCAAGTGTCGGATGCCATGGAATGGCAATCGAGTGTAGCTCATTGGTATACGTTTGTGGCGTGATCGGCATCGTTAGCGATCGCCAAGACTAACGATCGGCTGACTGGCGTGATCGATCGGTAGTCAATAGGGTTTTGGCCAGAACCGCTCGTAGCCGAAGGCGATCGACTACGGGTCGAGCCGATCGTAGTGAGGTCCAGAATGATCGCTAAGAGTTCCGTTGGACAACAACGTCGGCATCCGACGTGTTCGAGGCCGTTGTAGTGGCACGATCGTGCCATGGGCGGCGATCGGTGATGGCGGCCAACGGAAGAAGTTAGCCCTCTCTATAAAAGAGAGGTGTGAGCCTTTGAGAGGCTAATGCTTAAGTTCCAAACAATCTTCCTAGTGCCCCACAAGCTCTAAACTCTTCTTACTCGCTTTTACTCCATTCTATTTGTAAGAAGAGTGATCTTGATTGTAAAGGTTACCTCCACCTAGCTTGGTGCAAAGGAGAGACCATTTAGTGGATTGGTTGAGCGGAGTGATTCACCGAGGACGAATCGGGGACCGTGGATTAGCGGCGTAGCCGTGAACCACGTTACATCTTGTGTTAGCATTGTCTATTTCCTTTGCTTTGTTTTTATTTGTTTAATTTGCTTGTATTGTTGTTTCGCTATGCGCTAATCTAATTGTAGACGAGCAAATTCCGATAACTAACGAGGGCTATTCACCCCCTCTAGCCGCCATCCGATTCCTTACAAGTGGTATCGAGCGAGGTTGCTTGTCACCGGACTAACCGCCGCAACAAGCCCTACATCAAAATGGCGGCTCAACATCCACCCACCGAAGTTCGACGGCGAATTCTCTTGGTGGAAAAGGAGAATGGAGGTATTCTTCGAAACCGATTTTGATATTATGCTTATAATGGAAAATGGTTTCGAGTTGCCTAGGGATGAAAGGGGTGAGCCAATAGAAAAGTCAAGGTGGAATAAGAAGCAACGAGAGGAGCACCTTGCAAACTCAAAGGCAAAACATCATCTTCAATGTGCTCCTCAACAAGAGATCAACCGGATCGGAGAATGCACTAGCGCCAAAGAGATGTGGGAGAAGCTTGTAGAGCTTCATGAAGGCACCTCGGAGGCCAAGCTTGCAAGAAGAGACCTCCTCCGCTCCCAACTATCCAATATAAAACTAGAAAAGGGAGAAAAGGTAACCTCACTACACTCTAGGTTTAAAGAAATTTTAATTGGGCTAACAAGTGTAGGTGAGAAGCTATCGAACCGGGACATGCTCATGAAGGCTATAGATGCCTTTCCCCGGTCCTCAAAGTGGAGTTCCATGGTGGACTCCTTCTATATGTCCAAGAACTTGGAAGTAAGTACCTTGGAGGAGTTCTTCTCGACAATGGAGCTCCAAAACGAGGCTTGAAGGAATTCAAGAAGAGCCAAGAATTCAACCCTCAAGAGGAGTAGCATTGTTGGCAAACAAGGGAAGAAGAAGATGGAAGTCCCCTCCTCCTCCGATGATGAAGCCTTCTCCTCCTCCATGGATAGCACCGAGAAGCCTACATGGTAAGGAAGGTGAGGCGTGTATTTAAGAATTTTAGATTTGATAAATCAAATGATAGGAATAGAAGACCAAGGGGAAGGTGATATGCTACAATTGCCAAGGAGAGGGACACATAAGGGACAATTGTCCTCTCTAAACAAAAGCAAGGAAGAGAGGAAAAAGAAAGAAGAAAAGAAGAAGAAAAAGGGGAGCAAGAAAAGAAGGAAGAGGAGAAGAAGGCAAAAGAAAAAGGGAAGGCCAAAGCATTCAAGGCCAAGACATGGGATGATCCTTCCTCATCCTCCTCCTCATCATCGGATGAGGAGAATGCCTTTGTCGCCAATTTGGCCTTGATGGCCTTTGATGATTTGGATTGCTCCTCCTCCGAAAATGAAGGATCAAGCACAAGAGGAGAGAGCTCAAGTGAAGGGGGAGCCTCCTCCACATCATCATCCTCCTCATCATCCGAAGAAGAAGAAGAGGACATGGAAACTATGGTAACGAAAGCCTCTCCTAGTAAAATAGTTTCTATGATTTCTAGTTTAACTAGGGATTTGTTTAGAGCAAAGAAGAAAAATAAAAGCATGCTTAATCAAATTAAAGACTTAGAAAATAAGTTAGAAAATGCATGCTTAAATAATAATGATACTTCTTCTTGCCATGATGATGCATGCTCACATGATAATTATGTGCCTTTAGATGTTAGTGATGCATGCATAGAGGAAAATAGGGCATTAAGGGAAAAGGTAGATTATTTAACCAAAGCCCTAGGAAAATTCACAATTGGCTCCAACACTTTGAATATGATCATAGGGAGCCAAAGGGCAAGTTTTAACAAGAAAGGCCTAGGATATAAAGAGAAGAAAAATGAGAAGGCCTATAGATGCCTAATAGCTAGGGGACAAGACAAAAACAAAGTAATAGCTAAGAAATGGATCCCCAAGGAATTTCTAGTGAACCCCATAGGCAAAAATCTATTTTGGGTTCCAAAATCCATCCTTAAGGGTTAGAAAACCCCTAGGGTAGTCAACCATATGAACTTGACCTATATCATATTTTGGTTGACTTAGGATGACGGGACAACATTTTTAGATAGTGTTGGGTGATGATAACGTGCCCATAAAAAGGTAATAATGCTTAAATCATGATGATTAATGTAATTTCTATGCATATGTGTAATCATGGTTTATGATTTTGATATTGGGCACATTATCATGAAAAATAGGTTTAAATCATGCTTTAGGTGATAACTTATCATCATATAATGCCTAATGCATGGTTATAATTTGATGAAAACATGTATTTCATGATCATAATGTAGAATTAATTGATATATGTCATTATGATCATGTAGGTTGTTAGGTTGATACTTAACCTTGATAGAATTGCATGAATATATTGGTTAAGTATATACAAATACCCCCTAGGAAGCATCTCACACTCACTATAGGCTAACTTGATTGCAAACTTAGCATGGGTGAGATGTTAGGATGATACAAATATCCACTAATGCCTATGGCATTTAGATGGTCATTTAAAGTATCAAAATATCAATAATAGACCAATCATGGGGAAGGCTTATGTTTAATTAATAGACATATTGCCCAAAGATCATGGTTGGATATTTCTAATGTTTTCAAAACAATCTCTTACCTTAAAATACATGTATTCATGTTTTGAAACAATTGAATGCAAAACTAGGTGTTAAAATGGATACTAACATGCTCAAAAACTAGTGGTTTTTCAAGTGTTTGGATTTTTGGCAAATCTTGTAAAATATAATTATTTTTCATGAAAAACTATTTTTCCTTGATAGATATACTTAAGAGAAATATGTTCCTCGAATTTCATGATTTTTTGAATTTTCTGGAATATTTAATGCATTTCTGAATTTCATCCGTAAAATCGTAAATTCGCTTCCTTTGCGATCGCCATACCGATAGCAATGATTGGTGGCCTATAATCAGAATATTGAAGGCCGAATTCAGTTTGTAAACCTCCTACAAGTGGTAGAAATATACTTGATGCCACCAACAAATGGTACCCAAATTTTTTAAATCAACTTGACATATTTTTCCCTCCATTATACTTGATGCCATGAGCTTATAACTTAGTGTTAATCTTTTTGATGGTGTCAAAGGGGGAGAAATAAGTATGTTTAAGTTAATCACATTAGGGGGAGAAATATATTGTAGGGGGAGAAATATATGTAGGGAGAAAATTTGCATAGAGAATTTCATGGATTAAGGGGGAATTGCATGTTGCTATATCATGTTTATCTTTACATGCTTTCTTACCTTAGAATTTATATCAAATGTTTTTACCTAACTTAAACGGATTGCCACACATCAAAAAGGGGGAGATTGTTAGGGCAATCTCTTGCCGTGATATGGTTTTGATGGTGTGGCAAAGGGTTTAAGTTAGTTTGATATGTTGATTTGATATGTGCGTTGAAGTCGTGCAGGACTTAGTAATTCGCACATGGAGCCATGGCGAGTTTCACATCTCATGACTCGTGCCTTGAGTCGGTGAAGGATAGCTTTGCGGAAGCCGTGCGCTTGGAGCATCCGAGGGACCGCCGGACGAGAAGCTTGGAGTGAAGCCGGAGGAAGTAGACCTCGAGGCAAGAGACGCGAAGGAGCATTGCAGAGCCGTGCGCCTGATGCTGCCGAGGGACGTGGCCGAGAACGAAGAGAACTTCGAAGGCGAGGGACTCCGAGAAATGAGTGAGCGATTGTAACCCGGGAGGGTAGCTCTTAGGTGAAACTTGGCCATTTGGCCAAGTGTCGGATGGGTTTTCCGACACCACCGCCGCCATGGAATGGCGATCATCGCCTGAGTCGAGTGTAGCTCGACCGTATATCGATCGTCGTTTGTGGCGTGATCACGCGCCATCGTTAGCGATCATTGCCAAGACTAACGATCGGCATTCAGCGGATCGGAGTCAATAGGGTTTTGAGCCGCAGGCGCTCGTCGGCCAGGCGATCGACCGAGTCGTGATCGGCGGTGAGTCGGTGATCGCTAAGAGTTCCGTTGGACAACAACGGTCGGCATCCGACGTGTTCGAAGGCCGTTGTAGTCAGCGATGATTGCCATGGGCGGCTGATCGGTGATGGCGGCCAACGGGAAGAAGTTAGCCCTCTCTATAAAAAGAGAGGTTGTGAGCCTTTGAGAGGCTAATGCTTAAGTTCCAAACAATCTTCCTAGTGCCCCACAAGCTCTAAACTCTTCTTACTCGCTTTTACTCCATTCTATTTGTAAGAAGAGTGATCTTGATTGTAAAGGTTACCTCCACCTAGCTTGGTGCAAAGGAGAGACCATTTAGTGGATTGGTTGAGCGGAGTGATTCACCGAGGACGAATCGGGGACCGTGGATTAGCGGCGTAGCCGTGAACCACGTTACATCTTGTGTTAGCATTGTCTATTTCCTTTGCTTTGTTTTTATTTGTTTAATTTGCTTGTATTGTTGTTTCCGCTTGCGCTAATCTAATTGTAGACGAGCAAATTCCGATAACCAACGAACGAGGGCTATTCACCCCCCTCTAGCCGGCCATCCGATTCCTTACACAATGGTGTAAAAACCATTGGATAAAAGTGGATCTACAAGAAAAAGAGAGGAATAGATGGGAAGGTTGAGACCTTCAAAGCGAGGCTTGTTGCGAATGGGTATACTCAAAAAGAGGGTATCGATTATGAGGAGACCTTTTCGCCGGTAGTCATGCTTAAGTCTATCCGGATTCTCTTATGCATAGCAGATGGATGTCAAGACAACTTTCCTTAATGGAAGTCTTGAGGAAAACATCTATATGAAGCAACTAGAGGGATTCATTGCTAAGGGCAAAGAGCATCTTGTATGTAAGCTTAATCGGTCCATTTATGGATTGAAGCAAGCTTCAAGGTCTTGGAAACATCCGCTTTGATTAGGTAATCCAATCTTATGGATTTATTCAAAGTCCGGATGAGTCTTGTGTATACAAGAGATGTGACGAAAACGTAGTTGTATTTCTTGTACTATACGTAAATGACATTTTGTTGATTGGCAACAATATCAAGGTGTTATCGGACGTAAGGGTATGATTGTCCAAACAGTTTGATATCAAGGACTTGGGAGAGGTGGGACATATCCTTGGGATCAAGGTTATAAAGGATCGCAGGAAAAGGATGTTGTGCTTATCCCAAGCTTCATACATAGACACGATTATGGATCGTTTTAGCATTCTGAACTCCAAGAAGGGTTTTCTACCTTTCAGGCATGGAGTTCCTTTATCTAAGAAGATGTGTCCTAGATCATCTGAGGAGATAGATGAGATGAAGGCAGTTCTTTATGCTTCGGGAGTAGGAAGCCCTATGTACGCGATACATGTGACGAGACCCGATATCCGCTTATCAGTATGGTCGCAGATATCGAGTAATCCAGACAGTGACATCGACCGTGGTAAAGCATATATTGAAGTACCTGAGAAGGAATGGGGATTATATGGTAGTTTACCAGGCAGACCAATTATTCTCTGTGGGTTACACGGATTCCAACTTCCAATCAGATAGGAATAATAGTAAGTCTACCTCAGGTTTTGTGTTTACTTTTGAAGGTGGAGCCATTATATGGAGGAGTGTCAAGAAGAAATGCATTGCGAACTCTACCATGGAAGCTGAGTATGTGGCGCCCTCTGAGGCGGCCAAAGAAGCTGTGTGACTCAGGAACTTCCTGATGGACTTGGATGTGATTCCTGGTTTGCCCAGTACTATCACAATTTATTGTGATAATAATGGTGCAGTTGCAAACTCGAAGAAAACACGAGCTCATAAGGTAAGTAAACACAAAGAGCGCAAGTACCACATGATACGAGAAATCGTAAAGGAGGTAGAAGTTGTTGTCGCCTATATTGCATCAAAGGATGACCTAGTAGACCCTTTCACTAAGGCCCTTCTAGCGAGAGCTTTGATAGGCATGTTGAGGGAAGGGGAAACAGATGTATGGCAGTATGAGGACAACATAGTCTTTTAGTATAAGTGGGAGATTGTAGGGATGTATACTGAAAAGTCTATCTTTTGTATGAACATCTTTATTTTGAAATAAGAATCACATGATCATTGTTTGCATATTCATATGGTTATGCAATATTGTCTAATACATTATATTGTAGATAACATGGTGGGTAGTGTCACATGGGAGATCATGTTATCGGCTCCTTGTAAAGTATAAGTAAAGGCTCACAACCGAAATGGCTTTGGAGAAACCATCAGAATGGTTGTAGTGTGATTTGGTATTGGTTTGTCTTGACCATAGAATCACACTAGTGCACTTTGTGTGTATTGAGTAGGACCGACTTAGAGATGATTCGATTTATTGCTGACTACATAATCGAATCGGACCTCAGATATTATTTTGTACATGCTCTTAATCCCGATATAATAATGGGCACATATACTTAGTAGTCATCTCTTTGATTTACCAATGGGCGAGATTTATAGATTAAATCGATAGGCTCGATAAGTTGAGAGATGATATTATTTATATGGTGTTCCATTGATTATAGGAGGAAACCGTGTCCTATATATTAGGATGATGATGTCCCCTTGAGTAGCTCATAAGGTTCATCATGTAAACCCTGCAGGTGGACTTGGTCCGACATAATGAAAAGGTTGAGTGGTACTACTCAAGGAATTAGATGTTGATTAATTAATGGTCAGTAAATTAATTAATCGACGGACATTCGAGATCTTAAACACGAAGAGAAAATATACAAATAATATATGGAGCCCATATTATTATATGGGGGTGGGTGAGGTAGATAGATGATGATCCATTAGTGGATTGGATTATAATTAGTAGATCGGACTTTATGTGGGCTTGATCCATGGGTGGCCAAGACCCAACTCCTCCTCATGATCCCTAATGTATCCTATTAACATCTCATGAAGCTTAGATCCAATGGATGAAAACAAAACTCTAGATCCAAAGGTAGAGATTAAATCTCTAGATCCGACGGTTGAGATTAAATCCCTAGAACCAATGGAGGAGATTAAATCATGGCTTGGGCCCAACTCTATAAATAGAGATCATAAAGTGGGCGGCAAGAAGGATGATGGCTTAAGGGGATTAGGGTTTGCTTCCTTTGGAGGCTAGGAATCTAGTTGGTTTATGATTAGGTTTGAGTGGCTAGGGTTTTGGGAGCTAGGGGTGGGCGGCAACAAGTGGAGGAGTTTTTCTTCTTCTTCCTAAGGTTTAGCTGGTTCCTCCCTTCTTCCCTCTACCCTGTCCGATGCTCATCCTAATCTTCTTCCCCACTTCAATGGTCGGACATTAGGAGAGCTAGGATTAGGGTTTGGAAGCTTAGGATTTAGAAGGCTTGGGTGGCACTAAATAAGGAAGAAGTTTGCTTTCTTCTTCCTTTCCCTTGGTGGCCGGCGCCCACAACCCTTTTTCCAGCCCTTGGTCGCCATCCAAAAACCCTATTCTCCTTCTCCTTGGGTGGTGGAAACAAGACTTAGGGGTTTCCCTTAGTGTCTTGGCCGGTTTCGACCATTATCTCCTTCTCCATTTTGGCCGACGGCAAGCATTCTCCTTGTTGCTTGTTGGTTGGATATAGGAAGGAGGTGAGCCTTGTTTCTATTCTTCCTCTTGCTTTGGAAGAGCAAGGAAGGAAGATTTGCGATCTAGGAGCTTCGACTTTTGGTAGAGCGTCGCCCACACGACGTTCGAAAGGAGGAAGGTCATACATTAGAAGATTGAGAGGTATATCGATTCTCAAATCTTTATATGTTACATGTTTGTATTTGTTTTTCAACTATGAGCATGATATAAATCTGTATATGGTTAAATAATACTTGGATCCCTAGCATAAATACAAAAACCGGCGATCCGGACATCGTCTATTCCGCGGCTACTCGTAGAATAGAGGATGGTTGCTTGAACAACGAGTTTCTTCAAGTGACCTCTCTAAACGAATAGCACGATGATGACTTGGTTGTTTGAGAAATCCCTTTTGTCTAGGATTAAATTTTTTTAATCCGGGGACATCGAAGGGATTGCCATAATCAACCAACCGAGGTGAAGTGGGAAGTGAAGTTTCCCCTCACAGACTCGATAAGCAAAACCCTTCAATTGGTATCAGAGCTTTCGGGCAAAACCTTCAATTGGTATCAGAGCCATGTTTTCCGTTTTTGTGTGTTTAGGATTTGGTTAATTTTTATGCACTTTTCATATATTATATATGCCGGATAATAGTAGGATATGCGTAGTTTAACTCTTTGGTTGCAGGCATAAGATCCGACAATTATGGCCATATATGTGTATGTGATTGTATGTGTGTAAATATTTATTTTGTTGAATCATCGGGGTTGACGAGCCTAGTATTTGATTTTTTTTGTAAATTAGATACGACATTGTTTAGCCACTCTTTATTTTATTTTACTTTCGATCTAGATTTCTTGTACACTCCCTCATGGAGTATAGGATCGATGGATGTAAATTAAAATAGGTTTTAGTCTCGGCTCGGATCTCCGGATGGCTTGTACATGGCGTAGGAGGAGCGGACGAGATGGCGATGCGACGGGAGTCATATTGAAGACAAAAGCCATAATAGTTGGAAAATAATTTATTTTTCATATTTATTGCTTTATGTTTGATATACATGTCGTAGGCTAGGAAAATTCCTCAATTTCAAATTACTAAGTGGGAGAGGGAATTTTTAAAATTTCCACGGCCTCCATTACGATTTGACAAGTGATGCAAACAAATTTGCTCGTCGGCTCTAAGTGCCTTCCTCCCCATCGGATGAGTTTGTTTGCAGATCACAAGGTCGAATATGGTTATAGGAAATTATTATGGAGCGTGTGTACTTCCCCATCGTAAGGCACATACCCCGAGATAATTACCTTGGTACCAAGTAATGGTGAACACTTAGATACAAATATAAGTATCCTCCCCATCGGAGTCACTACTTTTATTTGTAGGGCCGAAGAGAAACCAACTATTAATTTTACTTGTCAAAAAGTTAGGTTGACAAGATAGTAAAATTAATGGGTAAAACCTCCACTTGCAAATGTAGAATTTGTATACGTCCACACTATCGTGGCATACGATATTCTCGGTGTTTTGAGGTGTTTGTTGATTTTAAAATTTTATTTTTTGAGGAATCAATAATTTTTTGAAATCTACAGTAATGATCTATGTGATTCTTAGGATTTTCAAAATTGACTTTCAGTCCACTTGCTTTGATACTAAAGGAAAATAAACTTACTGTACATAATTATGATGATTGGAAAAGAATCTAGATATTGGCTTATCTACTAATGAGTACAAGTATGCACTCTTCAAAGAGTGTCCTCAAGCCAAGGTTGCTCAAAAAGGTTTCTAATTCTATGTTGAAAGGCAAGAAGAAGGAGAAACAAGGTGGAGCAACGGTGGTGGGAGGATCTCAGGGAGGAGTGAAGAAGTCGAAAGGTAAGTACTTCACTTACAAGCAGGATGGACATTGGAAGAAGGACTGTCCCAATCCAAAGTAGAACAAAGATATATCCTTTGGACTAGTCGTTGAAACATGACTAGCGGTGTTATCTACCGGCACCTGGTGTGTAGATACGGGAGCCACTAATCATGTCTGCAATACTTTGCCGGGGTTCCAGGAAACTCGACGACTAGCTAAAGGGGAGATTACCATTTACTTGGGCAATGCCATGAAGGTGGTGTCTATTGCAGTGGGAGAAGTTTTATTTATCTCTTGAGAAAAATAAAACTTAGGTTCTAGAAAATTCCCTTTATGTACCTTTATTTAGAAAGAACTTAGTTTCAGTTTCTAAATTGTTTATGGATGGATATTCTATTTCTTTTAATGATAGAGCTATTATAAAAAGGAATAGGGAGAATATCTGTTCAGGTATATTGATAGGAAATTTGTATACACTTGAACCAAAACCTCCCACGATGCAAATTTAAGTTTATAACTCATCTTATAATTCCAATAAGATAAAAGAACCTTCGAAGATGAACCAAACATATCTTTGGCATCTTAGGACTAGTCATATTAACCTAAGCAGAATTCAAAGGTTGATAGCTGATGGACCTCTGGGTTCATTAGTGGTGGAGGATCTCCCAACCTGCGAATCTTGCTTGGAGGATAAAATGACCATGAGGCCTTTTAAGGCCAAGGGGTATAGAGCCAAAGATGTGTTAGAAATGGTTCATTCTGATTTGTGTGGTCCTATGACTATCAAGGCAAGAGGTGGTCATGAATATTTTGTCTCTTTCATTGACGATTATTCAAGATATGGATGACACTACGATTTGATTGTGGTGGTGAGTACCTCTTGGGAGTGTTTAGGAACTAATTATCAGAGGATGAGAATCAATCCCAATTGTCTGCACCTGGCACACCCCTGCAGAATGGTGTAGCAGAGCGAAGGAATAAGACTCTTATGGAGATGGTTAGATCGATGATGAGTTATTCTAAGTTGCCAGATTCGTTCTGGGGAAATGCTCTAGATACAACGGTGTACATTCTGAACTTAGTTCCCTCTAAATTAGTGCCTTCTACTCCCACAGAATTGTGAACTGGGCGAAAGCCCAGTCTAAGACATATTCTGATATGGGGAGGCTAGCACATGTGTTGAAGGAAGATGCTGGTAAGTTGTAACCTCGTACAGAAGTATGCTTGTTCGTTGGCTATCCTAGAGGAACGAAGGGTGACTTGTTTTAAAGTCCTAGAGATCAGAGGGTAATCGTTAGCACGAACGCCAGATTTCTAGAGAAAGACTATGTGATGAGCCATAAGCCCAAGAGTAAAATTATTCTGGAGGAATTAAAAGGGGAAGTCACTTCTTTAGTACCACCGGTACAAGAGGATATACCACATGTCACTGCACCGCGTGTCACACAGGACACACAAGTGATACCTCATCGTAGTGGGAGGGTTGTGAGACAGCCTGATAGATTCATGTTCTTGGGAGAATCTTCTGATTTGGTCCCTGGCGAACATGAACCTGATCCCTGGATATATGACGAGGCAATCCAAGATAAAGATGCAACATCTTGGCATAGTACAATGAATGATGAGATTGAATCTATGGATTCAAATCAGGTCTGGGAGCTAGTAGAGCCACCCGATGGTGTAAAAACCTTTGGATACAAGTGGATCTACAAGAAAAAGAGAGGAATAGATGGGAAGGTTGAGACCTTCAAAGCGAGGCTTGTTGCGAAGGGCTATACTCAAAAAGTGGGTATCGATTATGAGGAGACCTTTTCGTCGGTAGCCATGCTTAAGTCTATCTGGATTCTCTTATGCATAGCAGCTCATATGGATTATGAGGTGTGGCAGATGGATGTCAAGACAGCTTTCCTTAATGGAAGTCTTGAGGAAAACATCTATATGAAGCAACCAGAGGGATTCATTGCTAAGGGCAAAGAGCATCTTGTATGTAAGCTTAATCGGTCAATTTATGGATTGAAGCAAGCTTCGAGGTGTTGGAAACATCCACTTTGATGTGGTAATCTAGTCTTATGGATTTATTCAAAGTCTGGATGAGTCTTGTGTATACAAGAGGTGTGACGGAAACGTAGTGGTATTTCTTGTACTATACATAGATGACATTTTGTTGATTGGCAACAATATCAAGGTGTTATCGGACGTAAGGGTATGGTTGTCCAAATAGTTTGATATGAAGGACTTGGGAGAGGTGAGACACATCCTTGGGATCAAGGTTATAAGGGATCGCAGGAATAGGATGTTGTGCATATCCCAAGCTTCATACATAGACACGATTATGGATCGTTTTAGCATGCAGAACTCCAAGAAGGGTTTTCTACCTTTCAGGCATGGAGTTCCTTTATCTAAGGAGATCTATCCTAGATCATCTGAGGAGATAGAGGAGATGAAGGCAGTTCCTTATGCTTCGGCAGTAGGAAGCCTCATGTATGCGATGCTATGTACGAGACCCAATATCTGCTTTGTTGTGGGCATGGTCAGTAGATATTAGAGTAATCCAGCATAGGGACATTGGACTGCGGTAAAACATATATTGAAGTACCTGAGAAGGACTAGGGATTATATGCTAATTTACCAGGCGGACCAACTACTCCCTGTGGGTTACACGGATTTCGACTTCCAATCAGATAGGGATAACAGTAAGTCTACCTTAGGTTTTCTATTTACTTTGGGAGGTGGATCCATTGTATAGAGGAGTGTCAAGCAGAAATGCGTGGCGGACTCTACCATGGAAGCTGAGTATGTGGCGACCTTTGAGGCAGCCAAAGAAGTTGTGTGACTCAGGAACTTCCTGATGGACTTGGATGTGATTCCTGGTTTGCCCAGTACTATCATAATTTATTGTGATAATAATCGTGCAGTTGCAAACTCGAAGGAAACACGAGCTCATAAGGGAAGTAAATACATAGAGTGCAAGTACCACCTGATACGAGAAATCGTAAAGAAGGTAGAAGTTGCTGTCGCCTAGATTGCATCATAGGATGACCTGGTAGACCCTTTCACTAAGGCCCTTCTAGCAAGAGCTTTGATAGGCATGTGGAGGGAAGGGGAATCAGATGTATGGCAGTATGAGGACAGCATAGTCTTTTAGTATAAGTGGGAGATTGTAGGGATGTATACTGAAAAGTCTATCTTTTGTATGAACATCTTTATTTTGAAATAAGAATCACATGATCATTGTTTGCATATTCATATGATTATGCAATATTGTCTAATACATTACATTGTAGATAACATGGTGTGTGGTGTCACACGGGAGATCATGTTATCGGCTCCTTGCAAAGTATAAGTAAGGGCTCACAACCGAGATGGCTTTGGATAAACCATCGGAATGGTTGTAGTGTAATTTGGTATTGGTTTGTCTTGACCATAGAATCACACTAGTGCACTTCGTGTGTATTGAGCAGGACCAACTTAGAGGTGATTCGATTTATTGCTGACTACATAATCAAATCGGACCTCATATATTATTTTGTACATGCTCTTAATTCCGATATAATAACGCGCACATATACTTAGTAGTCATCTCTTTGATTTACCAATGGGCGAGATTTATAGATTAAATCGATAGGCTCGGTAAGTTGGGAGATGATATTATTTATATGGTGTGCCGTTGATTATAGGAAGAAACCGTGTCCTATAGATTAAGATGATGATGTCCCCTAGAGGAGCTCATAAGGTTCATCATGTAAACCCTGCAGGTGGACTTGGTCTAGCATGATGAAAAGGTTGAGTGGTACTACTCAAGGAATTAGATGTTGATTTATTAAAGGTCAGTAAATTAATTAATCGACGAACATTCGAGATCTTAAACACGGGGGGAAAATGTACAAATAATATATGGAGCCCATATTATCATATGGGGGTTGGTGAGGTAGATCAATTATGATCCTTTAGTGGATTGGATTATCATTAGTGGATCGGACTTTATGTGGGCTTGATCCATGGGTGGCCAAGACCCAACTCCTCCTCATGGTCCCTAATGTAGCCTATTAACACCTCATGAAGCTTAGGTCCAATAGATGAAAACAAAACTCTAGATCCAAAGGTAGAGATTAAATCTCTAGATCCGACGATTGAGATTAAATCTCTAGATCCGACGATTGAGATTAAATCCCTAGAACCAATGGAGGAGATTAAATCATGGCTTGGGCACAACTCTATAAATAGAGATCATAAAGTGGGAGGCAAGAAGGATGATGGCTTAAGGGGATTAGGGTTTGCTTCCTTTGGAGGCTAGGAATCCTAGTTGGTTTAGGATTAGGTTTGGGTGGCTAGGGTTTTGGGAGCTAGTGGTGGGCGACAACAAGTGGAGGAGTTTTTCTTCTTCTTCCTAAGGTTTGCCCGGTTCCTCCCTTCTTCCCTCTACCTTGTCCGGTGCTCATCCTAATCTTCTGTCCCACTTCCATGGCCAGCCATTAGGAGAGCTAGGATTAGGGTTTGGAAGCTTAGGGTTTAGATGGCTTGGGTGGCACCAATTAAGGAAGTAGTTTGCTTTCTTCTTCCTTTCCCTTAGTGGTTGGCACCAATAACCCTCTTTCCGGCCCTTGGCCAGCATCCAAAGACCCTATTCTCCTTCTCCTTGTGTGGTGGAAACAAGACTTAGGGGTTTCCCTTGGTGTCTTGGCCGGTTTCCACCATTATCTCCTTGTCCTTGTTGGCCGGCGGCAAGCATTCTCCTTGTTGCTTGTTGGTTGGCTATAGGAAGGAGATAAACCTTGTTTCTATTCTTCCTCTTGCTTTGGAAGAGCAAGGAAGGAAGATTTGCGATCTAGGAACTTCGACTTTTGGTAGAGCGTAGCCCACACGACGTCCGAAAGGAGGAAGGTCATACATTAGAAGATCGAGAGGTATATCGATTCTCTAATCTTTATATGTTACATGTTTGTATTTGTTTTTCAACTATGAGCATGATATAAATCTGTATATGGTTAAATAATACTTGGATCTCGAGCATAAATACAAAAACCGGCGATCCGGACATCGTCTATTCCGCGACTACTCGTAGAATAGAGGATGGTTGCTTGAACAACGAGTTTGTTCAAGTGACCTCTCTAAACGAATAGCACGACGATTGTTAGGGAAATCTCTTGCCATGATAAGGTTTTGATGTGTGTGGCAAAGGGTTTAAGTTAGGGTGTTAGTGTGATTTAAGATGTGCGTTGGAGTCTTGCAGGGCTTAGTAATTCGCACATGGAGTTGTGGCGAGTTTCACAACTCATGACTCGGTCCTTGAGTCGGTGAAGGATGGCTTTTCGGAAGCCGTGCGCTTGGAGCATCCGAGGGACCGCCGGACGAGGAGCTTGGAGTGAAGCCGGAGGAAGTAGACTTCGAGGCAAGAGATGCGAAGGAGCATTGCAGAGTCTTGCACCTGATGCTGCCGAGGGACGTGGCCGCGAACGAAGAGAACTTCGAAGGCGAGGGACTCCGAGAGATGAGAGTGAGCGAATGTAACCCGGGAAGGGGTAGCTCTTAGGTGAAACTTGGCCATTTTGCTAAGTGTCGGATGGGATTTCCCGACACCAGTCGACTGCCATGGAATGGCAGTCGACTGCTCTGAGTCGAACGTGGTTCGACTGGTATTCGACTGGTTGTTTTGAGGCCAGCATTCGACTGCCATATGTGGGCAATCGACTTCCAAGACAACCAGTCAACTGCTGAAGGCAGCTGTCGACTGGTCGAAAGAGTTTGGCCACAGAACCGCTCATAGTCGACTGAGCAGTCGACTAGAGAGGCATCAGTCGACTGATGAGGTCCATCAGTCGACTGCCAAGTGTTCTGTTGGACTACAACGGTCGGGATCCGACATGTTCGGAGGCCATTGGAGTGGCGGCAGTCGACTGCCAAGGGCAGCAGTCGACTGGTGGCGGCCAACGGGAAGAAAAGCCTTCTCTCTATAAAAAGAGAGGGTGTGGAGCTTTGGGGGGCTAATGCTCTTACTCCAAACAACCATCCAAGTGCCCCACAAGCTCTAAACACTTCTTACTTGTTTTTACTCCATTCTTATTGTAAGAAGAGTGATCTTGTTTATAAAGGTTACCTCCACCTAGCTTGGTGCAAAGGAGAGACCAATAGTGATTGGCTTTGGAGGAGTGATTCACCTTGGATGAATCGGACCGTGGATTAGCGGCGTAGCCGTCAGCCACGTTATACCATCGTGTTAGCGTTTGTTTTATTGTTTATCTTTTTCTTTGTCTATTTGTATTTGTATATTCCGCTTGCGCTAATCTTTTGTAGACGAGCAATTTACGACATCCATCGTAAGAGGGCTATTCACCCCCCTCTAGCCGGCCGTATCGATCCCCCAACAAGTGGTATCAGAGGAAAGGAAAGCTTGTCGAGGACTAACCGCCACAACAAGCAACTTTCAAAATGGTCGGCTCCAACATCCATCCACCGAAGTTTGAAGGAGAATTCGCTTGGTGGAAGAAGCGAATGGAGGTATTTTTCGAAACAGATTTTGATATCATGATTACAATGGAATCCGGTTTCGTTTTGCCTAGGGATGAAGAAGGGAAGCCAATAGAGAAATCTAAGTGGACCAAAAAGCAAAGGGAAGAGCACCTCGAAAACTCAAAAGCCAAGCACCATCTCTTCAATGTGCTCCCCCAACAAGAGATCAACCGAATAGGAGAATGCCTAAGTGCCAAGGAGATGTGGGAGAATCTAATTGAGCTTCATGAAGGCACATCTGAGGCGAAGCTAGCAAGGAGAGATCTCCTCCGCTCCCAACTCAACAACATTAAACTAGAAAAGGGAGAAAAGGTAATTTCCTTACATTCTCGTTTCAAGGAAATTATAACCGGTTTGTCAAGTGTAGGTGAGAAGCTATCAAACCGGGATATGGTTATGAAGGCTATAGATGCCTTTCCGCGATCCTCAAAATGGAGCTCCATGGTGGACTCATTTTATATCTCCAAGAACTTAGAAGTAAGCACCTTGGAGGAATTCTTCTCAACAATGGAGCTCCACGAAACAAGGCTTGAAGGAATACAAGAAGAGCCTAGAATCCAACCTTCAAGGGGAGTAGCATTGATGGCAAATAAGGGGAAGAAGAAGATGGAGATCCCCTCCTCCGATGATGATGAAGCATCCTCCTCCTCCATGGATAGTACGGAAGAAGCTTATATGGTAAGGACAGTAAGACGTGCTTTAAAAAGTTTTATATTTAATAAATCTAATGATAGGAATAGAAGACAAAGGGGGAAAATTATTTGCTACAATTGCCAAGGAGAGGGACACATAAGGGATAATTGTCCCCTCCTAAACAAGAGCAAGGAAGAAAAGAAAAAGAAGGAAGAAAAGAAGAAGAAAAAGGGGAGCAAGAAGAAAAAGGAAGAGGAGAAGAAAGCAAAGGAAAAGGGAAAGGCCAAGGCATTCAAAGCAAAGACTTGGGATGACCCTTCCTCCTCATCTTCATCATCATCCGAGGAAGAAAATGCATTTGTCACCAACCTAGCATTGATGGCATTTGACGACTTGGATTGCTCCTCCACCGAAAATGAAGAATCAAGCACAAGCGGAGAGAGCTCAAGTGAAGGGGGAGCCTCCTCTACCTCCTCATCCGAAGAAGAAGAGGACATGGAAACTATGGTAACCAATCTTTCACCTAGTAAAATAGTTTCTATGATTTCTAGCTTAACTAAGGATTTATTTAGAGCAAAGAAGAAAAATAAGATCATGTTAGATCAAATTAAGGATTTAGAAAATAAGCTAGAAAAAGCATGCTTAAATGATAATATTTCTTCTAGCTTAAATGTTGCATGCTCACATGATAACTATATGCCTTTTGATGTTAATGATGCATGCATAGAGGAAAATAGGGCTTTAAGAGAGAAAGTAGATTATTTAACCAAAGCCCTAGAAAAGTTTACACTCGGCTCAAATACATTGAACATGATTATAGGGAGCCAAAGAGCTAGTTTTAATAAGAAAGGCCTAGGTTATAAAGAAAAGAAAAATGAAAAGGCCTACAAATGCCTAATTGCTAGGGGACAAGATAAGAATAAAGTAATTGCAAGGAAATGGATTCCCTAGGAGTATCTTGTGAACCCCATAGGAAAGAACCTATTTTGGGTTCCAAAATCCATCCTTAAGGGTTAGAAAAACCCTAGGGTAGTCAACCATATGCAATTGACCTATATCATATTTTGGTTGACTTAGGATGGCGGGACACCATTTTGAAATAGTGTTAGGTGATGATAATGTGCCTATAAATAGTTAATAATGCTTAAATCATGATGATTAATGTAATTGCTATGTATGTTTGCAATCATGATTTATGATTTTGATATTTGGCACATAATCATGAGAAATAGGTGTAGATCATGCTTTAGGTGATATTTTGTTTATTATCATGATATAATACCTAATGCATGATTACAATTTGATGAATACATGTATTTCATGATCATAATATGAATTTAAGTCATATATGTCTTTATGATCATGTTGAGTGTTAGGATGATACTTAACCTTGATAGAATTGTATAAATATAATGGTTAAGTATATACAAATACCTCTAGGATACATCTCACACTCACTATAGGCTACCATGATTGAAAACTTAGCATGAGTGAGATGTTAGGATGATACAAATGTCCACTAATGTCTATGGCATTTAGATGGTCATTTAAAGTATCAAAATAGCAATAATAGACCAATCATGGGGAAGGCTAATGTTTAATTCATAGACATATTGCCCAAAGATTATGGTTGGATATTTCATATGTTTTCAAAACAATTTCTTACTTTAAAATCTATGTATTCATTTTTTGAAACAATTGGATTCAAAACTAGGTGTTAAACTTGATACTCACATGATCAAAAACCTAGTGGTTTTTAAAGCTTTTGGAATTTTGGCAAATCTCGGAAAATATAATGACTTTTCATGAAAAACTATTTTTCATTGATATATATATACTTAAAATAAATGAGTTCCCCAAATTTCATGATTTTTTGAATTTTCTGGAATTTTTAATGCATTTCTGAATTTCGCCCATAAAATCAAAATTTCGGAATTCATTGTGCATCCGATCATAATCAGACTAGTTAAGGTTGAATTCAGGTTTTAGAAAATTTTTTGGTAGTTTCCTTCTATTATACTTGATACCTTGAGTTTATAACTTAGTGTTAATCTTTTTGATGGTGTCAAAGGGGGAGAAATAATTATGTTTAAGTTAATTATGATAGGGGGAGAAATATGTATGGGGAGTTTCATGGATTAAGGGGGAGTTGCATGTTGCTATATCATGTTTATGTTTACATGCTTTCTTACCTTAGAATTTCTATCAAATGTTTTTACCTAACTTAAACGGATTGCCACACATCAAAAAGGGGGAGATTGTTAGGGCAATCTCTTGCCATGATAAGGTTTTGATGTGTGTGGCAAAGGGTTTAAGTTAGGGTGTTAGTGTGATTTAAGATGTGCATTGGAGTCTTGCAGGGCTTAGTAATTCGCACATAGAGTTATGGCGAGTTTCACAACTCATGACTCGGTCCTTGAGTCGGTGAAGGATGGCTTTCCGGAAGCCGTGCGCTTGGAGCATCTTAGGGACCGCCGGACGAGGAGCTTGGAATGAAGCCGGAGGAAGTAGACATCGAGGCAAGAGACGCGAAGGAGCATTGCAGAGTCATGCGCCTGATGCTGCCGAGGGACGTGTTCACGAACGAAGAGAACTTCGAAGGCGAGGGAATCCGAGAGATGAGAGTGAGCGAATGTAACCCAGGAATGGGTAGCTCTTAGGTGAAACTTGGCCATTTGGCTAAGTGTCGGATGGGATTTCCCGACACCAGTCGACTGCCATGGAATGGCAGTCGACTGCTCTAAGTCGAACGTGGTTCGACTGGTATTCGACTGGTTATTTTGAGGCCAGCAATGATCGCCATATGGGCGCGATCGAAGACTACCACCGATCACGGCCAAGGCATTGTCGGATCGTCGAAAGGGTTTGGCCATAGAACCGCTCATAGCCGACTGAGCAGTCGACTACGGAGGCATCAGTCGACTGATGAGTTCCATCAATCTACTGCCATGTGTTCCGTTGGACTACAACGGTCGGGATCCTACGTGTTCGGAGGTTGTTGGAGTGGCGGCAGTCGACTGCCAAGGGCAGCAGTCGACTGGTGGCGGCCAACGGGAAGAAAAGCCTCCTCTCTATAAAAA
This sequence comes from Wurfbainia villosa, assembly GCA_025175895.1. Taxonomy (NCBI): domain Eukaryota; kingdom Viridiplantae; phylum Streptophyta; class Magnoliopsida; order Zingiberales; family Zingiberaceae; genus Wurfbainia; species Wurfbainia villosa. Next base: position 50,306,729 of record CM045998.1, on the reverse strand, counting down.
GAGAGGGTGTGGAGCTTTGGGGGGCTAATGCTCTTACTCCAAACGAGCATCCAAGTGCCCCACAAGCTCTAAACTCTTCTTACTTGCTTTTACTCCATTCTTATTATAAGAAGAGTGATCTTGTTTGTAAAGGTTACCTCCACCTAGCTTGGTGCAAAGGAGAGACCAATAGTGATTGGCTTTAGAGGAGTGATTCACCTTTGACGAATCGGACCGTGGATTAGCGGCGTAGCCGTGAACCACATTATACCATCGTGTTAGCATTTGTTTTATTGTTTATCTTTTGCTTTGTCTATTTGTATTTGTATATTCCTCTTGCGCTAATCTTTTGTAGATGAGCAATTTATGACATCCATCGTAAGAGGGATATTCACCCCCCTCTAGCCGGCCATATCGATCCCCCAACAACAATGACTTGGTTGTTTGGTCAATCCCTTTTGTCTAGGATTAAATTTTTTTAATCCGGGGACATCGAAGGGATCGCCATGATCAAGCAACCGAGGTGAAGTGGGAAGTGAAGTTTCACCTCACGGACTCGATAAGCAAAACCCTTCACAATGAAATAGTGCTCCTTCCATCCTTTGTGTGAAGAAGGAATACCGGTAAGAAATTGAAAATTTGACTGAGGTAGGAAGTAAAATATGCCTATTTTTGAATATTTTGCTTGGAAAACATAGTGAAAAAGGGATGATGAGAATGTAATGGATAGAAATGAGGTGATAAGATAAAAGCCTAGAATGAAGCAGAAGGAGTTAGGACTCAATTGATTTAAGGGGGTACCAAAATATTCAGAAACATCTAAGAGGAACAAGTGAAGGGGGAAGAATAGACCAGCCTCTATTTGCTCTAGGAAGAAGGCCTTGGTTCGTCCAGGAGGCAGATGGGGGCATTCTGTGGAGTTAGCTGCAACAAGGTGGTAGCTAGGGGGAAGTTGTAGGCGAGAAGAAAGGGTTCGACAATGGTCACCTGTCATCTTTGAGCGTGTGGAGGCATACCATGGACGAGGAATTGAAAAAAACGGTTGCATTTTTTGAAATAGTTAGGATGAAGGTTGATCTTGAGGGAGTGTTTGTTTAAACTTGAAGAGGAAGGGATGCCTTCTGTATTTATAGGGGGAGGGGATGAAAAGGGGGGAAATAACAACTTTTCCCGATCAAGTTTTGAAAAGTGGGGTTGTGGAGTTTTGTGGCATAAGTTTGTCAGGGTAAAAATGGTGGGTAGGTAAATAATTCATCTTCTAAAGAGGTAAGATTGGGGTATATTAATTTCTATTAAAAAAGAAGTGGTGTAGACAGTTTCTGAGTAACAAATATTGTATCGGTTTTGGAATATATGCAAATTGTAAGGGGAAGTTTCGAAATGATCGCAATATAAGCTTGGAAATATATGTGCAGAAGAATTTTAAAGGATGGGGGTGTTTTCTGGATTTTGATGGGATGTTTGGCCTGAGCGTGTCAGTTTGCTGAACTAATAATGATAAGTTTTCTATATTCTTGGTCTTTGAGTTTTTTGGTTTGTGTGTCTATGCAACTAAGGTGGAAACAAATGGTATATGTTTGGATAATTGTTGTCCTAGGGGGATATTCTTATGTTGTTATTACTCATTCCTTCTTCTTTTTTCATATGTAATATCTAGTGTGCATATGCAGAGAATATTTCTTTTCATACATTAATTGACAGTTTAGATCGTATAAGGAGAGTATTTTTTATAGAGGGGGTAATAGACCTGTGCAGGGTAGTATAAAGTGATACGGAAATAAACACAGTTTAAAAGATTTTCCATTCATTGAAAGGAATGTTCAAATACAGATGAGTGTTGCATATATTAGACATTCATATACAGTTGTTCAGAGATTACAAGTATCAGTCCTAAGATTTAATGCTCTAAGTCGGTTTCAGAGTCAGTTTGGAAAGCCTCAGGAGGAAATTTTTTATAGGTTTCTTCAATATTAAGCTCGTGGATGGGTGCACCAGGTATAAAGTATTTCTTTCCATCGGCTGTTTGCAGGGCACCCTCGAACCCCCTCTAAAAATGTTTGTTGAGATGTTTAGTTGTTCTATTTAGGATCTTTGTCTATTCTACAACCCATCTCTCAGCCTCTGTCTCTTTTAGTTAAGGCAGTTCTTGGTTTAGCTTATTGGCTTGGATAGTCTGTTCGTAAGCAGTGTTGGCCAACATTTTGAAGTGTTGTTGTAGTACATTGAAATGGAAGTGGAATTCATCTAGACTGGCTAGGGTGGTCTCTTTCAGAGCAATGTGGGCATCTATAACATCCTTCATTGGTTAGAATAATTCTCCTGTGTGAAGGTGCTAGTAGCATTCTTTTTTCCTTCCATTGATGAAGTTTTGATTGTTGGGAGGTTTTGGTTCTATTTCATGCTTCGATATGCTTTTGTAGTCGCTTTATTTGAGTATCCTTGAGAACGAGGTGTTTTTGTTCTATTGATATGCATTCCGGCTCGGTAGAGAAGGATTCAACATGAAGTTGCAACCGACATACTTTTTGTTGAAGCTCGTTTTCTCTAGCTGCTGGATCGGGGGAAGTGTGATGGTCAATTTGTACACCCATGTTATTTGTAATTTCTTCGGAATCAACTTGGATGCCCTTAGAAGATATGGAGGGTCCGATTGGTGTTGTCGAGAGTGGTAGTGGCTCTGTGGAAGAGGTGGAGGGTTGCCATAACTGATTCTGATATGTAGTATAGCATTGCTCAAAGGACTGAAGCTTCAAAGTGCTCTACAAGTTAAAAAAAGTAAATATGTGAGACAAGTTACTGGTATATGAAATTAAGTTATTAGGTAAGAGATATACTGTCCGGAGGATTTCTTATAGTTCTTGAAAAATTGGTGGAGTATTAGAGGAAGAGGGGAAGGAAGTAGTCTGCGGTAATAGGGAATCTATTATTGAAGAGGGAATAATAGAAGGATGGGCAACTGAAGGAAGTATAGGGGAAGTTGAAGTAGAAGTAGGTATGGGCATAATAGGAAGAGAGGAGATGAGATGGCTAGGATAAGTATCAGACACTGCTTATACTAGCAGGTCTAAGGGTGAAGATGTGGTAAATTGTGGGGTTGGGGGACTAGATTGAGGAATGGGTTGTTGTTGTCTGGTAGGGAATAAAGATACTAATGGAAGATTATCTGCAGAGGAGGAGGGGGAAGGTGAAGGAGAAAGATCGATGGGCTCATTGAAGGTATTAGAAGGGTGGTTGTGGATAGGATAATCAGAAGGGGGGAGGAGTTCTGAGGGAGGAATGGTCGAAGTGGGTTCTGAAGCAAAGGCTAAGGTTATGAAAGGGAAGAGGTTCGGGATTGGTTCTATTTGTAAAGAAAGAAGGGGAACATTGATAAAGGTAATGGGAGGTTGGTCTGGCTCTGCAATGGTTATGATTGGAACTTGGGGGAGTTCAAGAGGGACCTGTGACAAAGAAGTATAAGTAATATTGTCAGAAATTATATCAAGGAGTTTATTATAAGCGGTAGTGGCTGAGTATTGATTAGTTACTGAAGAAGGTGGCCCAGGGATGGAAGATGATGTAGTAGTTTCTGATCTTTTCCACTTTTTCTGTTGTTTAGCCAATGTCCTTGCAATGGCTATAGTCATCATGTCTTCTGCAAAACAGAATGATGATAAACATTGTAAAGTAAATTCAGTAGATATGCAGAATCTGATATATCCGATAAAAAAAGAAATTATGATGGTAGTAAGTAAGCGTTGGGCATGGGCAGAAATGTCAGTTCAGAGTTGGTGTAGGTCTTGTGGTAGTGTGTAGGTTATGGAATGAGAGATAGTGTTGATATAAGTATAGAGAAAATTCCAGTAAAAAGAGAGAACTTACCGATGGGGTGTGCATCTGGAGATGGAATTGGTGATAGCCCATAGTAAGACAAAATGGGCTCTTATAGAAGTTCGTTGATGCTAAAGTTCTTGTTCTTCAGTTTAGCTGCAACAATGGGGAAGTCGATGGTAATTTTGACGGTTTTGTTGGTGCAATGGCACCAGATAATCGAACCTGGGTTTTGATTATGGAAAAGGCTCAAAGTTAAGGTCTTATTATTATCTCATGAGTTGAGTTAAGTGTGCAAAAAATGGTTAAGCTAACCCAAAGGTCAGCGACACCAGGAGAATCTCGAGTTGAGAAATCGCGGTGGTCGGGCGACACCGGAAGAACTTCGTAGGAGTCGAAGAACCCATGTGAAGACCAAAAACTAAGTGACAGGTCAAAAAGGGGGCGAAGGTAAGCATGAGTGTGAAGAGAGATGGTAAGGTCGTGTCCTCCGTATGGGGACAACCGTAGGCGGCGATCTAACTAAGACTTCCAGTTGAAGGTCTAGGTCAAGATCGGATGGTAAGTAGCCATAAAATTTACTATCTCTTATTTTTATTGTGCTAACTTTGTGTTGTAGTTGAATAACCTAGCTAGCAGTCGACTGCTGGCTATTGATAGTCGACTGCTGCTAGCATTAGTCGACTGATGAAGGTAATCAGTCGACTGCTATTCAAACTATCCAGCTCGAAGAAAGTCAAGATAAGGTCAACTTATCTTGGGGGGATGAGGCTCTTTAACTCATATCTGGATTTCAACGTTCAGGGGCTTGAAGGGCTATAAAAGAAGGGGGGTTTCACCCCTTTAGGTCATCAAGCTTTGCTCCTAAGTGCTCCAATAACGCTACGCTTCAACAATGAAGAGCTCAAGATCACAACTTATAATTGTCGGTAGCTTTATTTTGATCTCTTTTTGTTTACATTTCTTGTAATCGGAGCTTTCATCGTAACGAGGTGAAGTAGGTTTGTTGCCTCATTTTCGAGATTTTTAGTTCTTGTAATCGTTGTCTCCTACCTCCAACGAGGAGGAGATCGTTAGTGCTTAGCCCCTTCGTATGTGGTCAAGGATCGCGGGGCCTTGGAGTAGCAACCCTTCGGTTGTGAACCAAGTAAAAACAAAATTGTCTCCTTTACTTTTATTGTTTTACTTTCCTCTGCATTACTTTGGTTTTGTCGAAACGAAAAGAAATTTTACGCTCCTATTCACCACCCCCCCTCTAGCGTGCTTTCCGATCCAACAATTGGTATCCGTGTCAGTGCACTAAGATTTGGTGCAACCACCAATCTAGCATTTCTATTTTCTTTTAGCATTTTTTTTTCTTTTTTGATAAGTAAATGTTAAGCTTTTCTTTACAATTTCTCCCGCACTACTAATCCAAGAAGAAAGTCTTAGCAATTCGTGTTTTGTCGTTTGTCTTTGTGTGCATGGTTTTGTTTTTAAATGGCCCATCTTGAAGGGTTTAATACCGCACGACCTCCATTTTTCAACGGAGATGACTTCTGTTACTGGAAGGGTCAGATGGAGTGCTACTTGAAAACCCAAATCGAGATGTGGATTATGATCCAGATCAGGTTCACCCTTCTAACAAATGAAGGCGGTGAACACTTGGACTGTGACAAATGGACCAACATGATGAAGGTCAAGTGGAGGTTGATGCCAAGGCTACATAGATTTTGCAATGTGGATTGTCCAAAGAGGAACTCAACCGAGTCGGACCTTTCATAAGCACGAAGGACCTTTGGAATAAGCTCATCGAGCTTCACGAAGGAACCGCCGATACTGAGGTATGCAAAAGAGACCTCTTATTAAATAAGTTATTTAATTTAAAGATACAAGAACACGAGTCAGCCACTCAGCTTCGTGTAAGGATCCAGGACATCATCAACGATCTCCACTCGATCGGGTAAACCGTAGAGAACCGAGACATAATAAGGTATGCTTTAAACGTCTTTCCTAGGACAACTTTTTGGGCACCCATGGTTGATGCCTACAAAGTCTCTAGAGATGTATCTAAGATTAGGTTAGAAGAGCTTTTCTCTGAATTTGAATTACATGAAAAATCTTACTCAGCCTCGGCTGAGAAAATGGTTGATTTTCTTGCAGATCAAAGAAGAAAAGAGAAGAGCAAACCACCTCCCGAGGAAGAAGAAGAGTCTGAATCCAAAGCCGAACCCGAGTCCAAATCTGAAGAAGAGGCCAAAATAGTCAACATTGTTCGCAGGATAATCCAAAAGAAAGGGAGCAGTCAAAGAACAAGAAACCCTAGCAAAACTACACATGCTATGAATGCAACAAAAAGGGGCACTTCTAGTCAAATTGCCCAAAAATGAAGCCAAAACGAAAGGGATCAAAGAAGGCTTTTCAAGCGACTTGGGATGAAGAAGAAAAAAGCTAATGCATCGGCTTTGCATTTATGGCAAGACCAGTAAAGTCCGAGTCAGAGTCCGAAGTCGAATACGAATCCAACTCCGACTCCGACTCCGAGGATGATTTCGAGAAAAAACTCAAAGCTGAATCAAAAGAAAAGATTAAGGTAAGTCGTTCATTAATTAGTAATCTATATCGTGCAATTAAGTTATTAGAAAAAAAGTTAGCTAAGTCTGAGTCTAGGGTCGAGTCCTTGCTTGAGGATGTTAAAACCCTTAAGCATGAGGCCACTCTAACCTCTTCGACTAGTCAAGTTCAAAAGGGGAACTCACCTCAAGTCAAACAACTTGAGGAAGAGAATTCTCTGTTGAAAAGACAAGTCCAAGAGCTTGAGGCTAGGTTAGAAAAGTTCACTTTGAGATCAAAGAATCTTAATCGACTCCTTGGAACTCAAAGAGTTGTGTACAACATAGTCGGACTCGAATTTAGGATAAATATTACGAATAGGTCTTATATGTCAATTGTTAATCGTAGTGATCAAAGAGTCCAGGCATGGGTCCCAAATATTTTGTTAAATTCACACATAAGGACTAATAAGTATTGGATTCCCCAGGATCAAATCCACTATGTGGATAGACCATACCAGTTCAATGATCTAGGGGGAGCTAATACTAAAATTGTTTATCCAATTTCTTAACTTTACATGCTCAGCTCTTCATTTAAATTTCTAGAATGGTTAAATAGGATAAATGGTTAATCAAACTTGATAACATAGTATCAGGACATGGCGAGATGAGAGTACATTAGGGAAATGAGGTTTTGTGTATTCGAGTTAGATAAGGCATATCTAGCTTGGTGCACTCGGCTAAGTTGAACTAGCTGAAGCTATCTCGTCATATCCTAAACTAGTTAGACCAATAAGTAATCTTGAGTGACTTAAGTGAACATTTTCTTGAATTTGGCTTTGTCTAAGGAAATGATCGTTGTTCCGAACAAAGACGGCCCCTGTGTCTCGCCACGACCTGGAAGCCATTTTCTCGAAAAGCTTACTTAACAATCTAAGGGTTAAATCCAAATCTAACCCAAGGTTGATTAATATTCAAAACACTAAAGTTTAATTAAGTCAAAATTTGAACCATCTCACAAGAACGTATAAGGTCGACATGTTTTGAGACACATAGAAAGGGTGAGATGCTTAGGGCATTTTAAAATAGGAACAACATACCTTTCGAATTGTTTTTAAAATCTATAAAGATACTTACTTTCTTGGTTGTTATTGGTTGGCTAATACTATAATCCTTAGGGTCAAGTTTAGGCCCCTAATCCTTCTAGATTCCATGTGATTGCCTTAGGGGGAGAAACTAATCATAAGGATTATATTACAAACTTTTTAAGGTATTTTGAGAATGTACCCATGGTTACATTACCAAAACTAGCAATTATACATCCTCTCATAAAAACTGAGTAAACATTGTTGGTGCAGAGGAATAGTAGACTTAAGTTCATAAATTTTAATGGCACATATGCTTGGATTTCATTTGAATAATATTACATACAAGTTTTCTATACTATTTTAAATACACACCTATTTTTTTTAAATAATCCCTCGGTTTTTTATATATGCAAAAGGGGGAGAAGAGGGAAAAGTTAAGAGGGAGTAGGGTGAGTACAAACCTTTTTCCTAAAGGTTAACTTAACTTTAAATGTTTTTTCAATACTCTGGTGTAAAAAAGGTTGGAATCCGTCAACCTAGCGGCCCCTACTAGCCCGCCCCAGACCATCGTAAGGGAGGTAAATCACAGTAGGCCTTTTGCCCTTGAGACTAGTAACTAGCGCATGGAGGAATGGCACCCTCGCATTTGCGAGGGATTGCCCCGTTGTCCTCTAGTGCAACGTCTGCATGCGCTAGCCACTAGGCCCTTCCCGCAGGGGCATGTTTTTTTCAATACTCACCAAAGGTCAAGGGGGAGGTTTTGAAAAATAATTTTACTCACTTAGTTTCTTACACTTCCCACTTGTTCATTACCGTTATTTGTTTTGCACATAAATTTCCATTAACTTTGAGTCGGTTTGCCATAAATCAAAAAGGGGGACATTGGTGGTGCAGTTGCACCAGATAATCGAGCCTGGCTTTTGATTATGGCAAAGGCTCAAAGATAAGATATTATTGTTATCTCATGAGCTGAGTTAAGTGTGTAGGAAATGGTTAAGCTAAGCCGAAGGGTAGAGACACTCGGAGAATCTTGAGTCAAGAAACCGTGGTGGTTAGGCGACACTAGGAGAACTTCGTGGGAGTCAAAGAATCTAGGTGAAGACCGGAAGCTAAGTGACAGGTCAGAAAGGGCCAGAGGTAAGCACGAGTGTGAAGAGAGATTGTAAGGTCGTGTCCTCCGTACGGGGACAACCGTAAGCGATGATCTGACTAAGACTTCCAGTGGAAGATCTAGATCGAGATTGGATAGTAAGTAGCCGTCAAATTTACTATCTCTTATTTGTGTTGTGCTAACTTTGTGTTGCAGTTGAATAACCTAGCTAGCAGTCGACTACTGGCTATTGACAGTCGACTGCTGCTAGCATTAGTCGACTGATGAAGGTAATCAGTCGACTGTTATTCAAACTGTCCAGCTCGAAGAAAGTCAAGATAAGCTCCACTTATCTTGGGGGGTTGAGGCTCTTTGACTCAGATCTGGATCTCAACGTTCAGGGGCTTGAAGGGCTATAAAAGAAGAGGGGTTTCACCCCTTTAGGTCATCAATCTTTTCTCCCAAGTGCTCCAACAACGCTACGCTTCAACGATGACGCTACAACGTCAATACACCGACAACACACCGACGAGGAGCTCAAGATCACAACTTAGAATATTCGATAGCTTTATTTGATTTCTTTTTTTTTACATTTCTTGTAATCGGAGCTTTTTTCATAATAAGGTGAGGTAGGCTTGTTACTTCATCCTCGAGTTTTTAAGTTCTTGTAATCGTTGTCTCCTTCCTCCAATGAGGAGGAGATCGTTAGTGTTTTGCCCCTTCATACACGGTCAAGGATCAGGGCCTTGGAGGAGCAACCTTTCAGTTATGAACCAAGTAAAAAAAAATTGTCTCCTTTACTTTTATTGTTTTACTTTCTGCTTCATTACTTTGGTTTGATCGAAACGAAAATAAAATTTTATGCTCGCTATTCACCCCCCCCCAAGCATGCTTTCCGATCCAACAGGTTTTCGAGCCAGGGAGATCTGGAAGAGTAGTTTTCTAGAAGGAAGAAAAGGGAATGTGGGATCCATTGTGATGAAGAAGTAAAGTTCTTTCCAGCTTTTATGGGAAGTAGGCATATCAGTCAGGAACTGATAACCTTGGCGGGCCATAAAATAGAAGACGTCGAGGTCAGCCATCTTCAGTTGGAAAAGGCGGTGGAATATATGGGGAATTTGTGGGATGTTGAGATGGTCGAAGAAAATGATGGTGCCTATAAGAATGCGAATACAATTGGGAGTCAGTTGGTTAACCGGGAGGCCATAATAGAAAAGGATGTGATAGAGAGGCTTTGGTAGGGGGAGATGGAGGCCTCCTTCTAGCTGCCCTGTGAACATGGTGCTGGTGCAAGGCGGATGAAGATGGGGGCATTGGGAGCGATTAGGGATGACGATGGTGGAGTCTTCGGAAAGGTATTTGGGGGCATGGCGAAAAAAGGGATAGTTGAAGGTGAGTTGGCTAGGCATGGTCTCATACCAAGGGGTGGTGGAAGAAGACGAGGCCATTGAGAAGAAAGGATTATAGGAAGGAGGAAGATGTTGGAGAAGGGAGCTAGGGTTTTCGATGGGAGTTGCAGTTGAACGGTAAGGTGCTAATGGAGGTAGGGTTCTTTAAATAGGGTTATAATGGCTAAGTATGGTTTGTGGTAAAGGTAAAAGGGAATGTTAGGGCATTTTTATTAGCTCTAATATTTTCTTGATAAATTTTTTTCTTGCAGAGGTGTTCCAAATTCTTTCTAAGGCATTCTATGCCTAGTATATTAAATTCTCTTAGTGCATTGTATGTCCGTATAGAGCAGGATTATTATACATTCTTATGCAAAGGACCAGTGCTATTATTGTATGTACTCATATTCTTTTTGGCAATTTTTAGTGGCATTCATATTGAAGGATATTATTCCTGATTGGAGTTCCTCTTTTCCTATTTCAATGGTATTCTTTCTAAGGTATGAGAGGTTTGATGTTATTTTTTCTAAGTGTTAGAAACTAACTTAGGTTTTATTCCTATTATAAAAACCTAAATGCAAGATAGCTATTTTCGCTCATGGGGAACTATAACGTCTCTATATGGCATATGTAAATGTTCTCATGGCTCTCTTATAACAACCTAAGGGCTAGATATGCTATTTTCCCTCACGGGGAACTATAATGCCACTATATGACATATGTAAATGTTCTCATGGCTCTCCTATAAAAGCCTAAGTGCAAGATAGTTATTTTCCTCTACGGGGAACTATAACGATAGCTATGATGGGCAAGTAACATGCTAACAAGGCTCAATACCTCCAGTATCTTAAGGCATAAACACCTCCTACAACATTTTAACGCATAAAAACCTCATAAGAGAATATAAGGCATAAACACCTCATATAGGGCAGAGAAATTTTTTGTTATAAAACACTTGTAAAACATCATTCAACTTCGCTCTTCAATTTTACTCAAAAGGGGGAACTTATGATGGATATGGAGTTTTTTTTTCAGCTAAGGTAGAGATATTTTTTTTTGTAAAACTTCATTTAACTTCGCTCTTCAATTTTACTAAAGAGGGGGAAATTATGTTGGGGTCGGGGTTTTTTTGATCAGGATTAAGCTTTTCCCAAGCAGTATGTTCATTTCCAAGGCAGTTTAAGTGATTACCGAGCAGTGTATGGGATCCCCAATCTCAAAAAGGAAGAGCAGTGCAGCATTGTTCAGCGACTAAGTATGATATTGGCAAAGTGTGTTGGAGGATCGGTTGTCGGCTAGAGCGGGGTGAATAGCCTTCTTCGTATACGATGGAACTCAATCGCATCTTAATTGCCTACAATATTGTTATCGCAGTGGAAATGCAATGATAAAGACAATTAAGCTAAACAAAATAAGTTAAGCGAAAGCAAACACAAACACGCCTATGTAACATTGTTCACGACCCTTGCCACTAGCCCACGGACGATTTGTTCTGGGAATCACTCCCTCAAATCAATCACTAGTCTCTCCTTTAAGGTGGAGGTAAACCTTTCTTACAATCTCCCCCTCTTACAATCAGATTGAAATAAAAGAAAGTAAGAGGAGTAAAAATCGTTTGGGTACTTTGGGAGAACTTTAGAGTAGAAGCATTAACCTCCCAAAGTGACCCAAAGCCTCTTCTTATAGGGAAGAGGTCATTCTTCCCATTGGGCACCGAGCAATCAACTGATGCAGTCATCAGTCGATTGCTGCTGTAGCCATTGCCTCGCAACAACCCTATCCACGTTGGCTTCTAGCCAACGACTCCCACATCAGTTGATTGACCATCCCAATCAGTCGACTGATTGAGCCATCAGTCGAGTGACCAAAGCGATAAGCCAACTCCAAAACCTTCTGTGCTCGAATTCACCTTGATCAGTCAACTGACATCCCTTGTCTGTCAATTGATGGTCGAGCAATCGACTGTCAAATCCTAACAGTTGACTGTTGAGCCAAAAAGCTTCAGTCGAACACCGGTCGAGTGTCATCGACCCAGAGCAGTCAACTGATATCTATATCAGTCGACTTGTGTCGGGTAACACCTCAAACACCAATGTTTGAGCATCCGACGGTCAGGTAAAACTTCCACCCACTCGGTTGAGCATCCGACACTTGACTTAGCCATTCGGCCAAGTTCACCTACGAGCTACGTTACACTTCGCTCATTCTCTCCTCTCCCTTGAAGTCCCTTGTCGAAGTTCTCTTCATCCGACCATGTCCCTCGGATGCACCAAGCGCACGACTTTGCAATGTCATCCTTCGCGTCTCACCCTGAAGTCTACTTCCTTGGCTTCACTTCATTGTTGTTCGTCCAGCGGTCCCTCGGATGCACCAAGCGTATGCCTTCACAATGTCGTCCTTCACCGACTCAAGAACCTGAGCCATGAGATGGTGAACCCACCAATTCTTTCATCAAGCCAATCCCATGTGTGTATTACTAAGTTCTGCACGACTTCAACACACATATCAAATCACATAACAATCCTAACTTAAATCCTTTGTCACACACATCAAAACCACAATATACATGGGTTGATTGCCCTAACAATCTCTCCCTTTTTGATGTGTGGCAATCCGTTTAAGTTAGATAAAACAATAACCAAAATATATAAAATAATAAAGCATGTAAAATAACATGAGTATCAAACACTCCCCCTAAATACATGCAACTCCCCCTTAACACATGCTAAATCTCTCCCCGTAGAATGATTCACTTAAACACACATATTTTTCCCCCTTTGACACCATCAAAAACATTAACATATATTATATAAGCATGACATCAAGTCCAAAAGAAGAGAAAATACCAAAAAATGCTCAAAACCTGATAAAACAGGTTACTGTACTCCTGCAGAGTAGATCAATCGACTGGTTCAGACTACCAATTGACTGGCACAAATTTTCCAACTTTTTCTGATTTTGGAACTCGATTTTCAGAAATGCAAAATTTTAGAAAATTCTAAAAATCATGAAATTTGGGGAGCATATTTCTCATAAGTCCCTCTATCAAGGAAAAATAATTTTTCATCAAAATTCATTCCAATTTCGAGAGTTTCTCAAAAACTCAAAGGTGTTGAAAATCACTAAAGTTTTTATCAACTTGAAAGCCTAGTTTTGCCTTGAAATGATTTAAAACATGAAGCCTCAGTTTTGAAAATATGAAATGGTTTTAAAACTTTTAAAATATCCAACTATGATCTTTGGGAAATATGTCCATTGATTAAACATTTGTTTTCGCCATAGTTGGTCTATTATTGCTATCATGATACTTGTTAATGACAATCTAAATGCCATAAGCATTAGTGGACCATTTGTATCAACCTAACATCTCACCCATGCTATGTTTTCAATCAAGTTAGCCTATAGTGAGTGTGAGATGTGACTAAAGGTATGTATACTTAACCAAAATTTAATGCAATTTCTACCCAAGGTTAAGTATTATCTATAATGATCATGAGTCCTATATTATGATAATAAATCAAACATTACCATCCAAATCATAATCATGATTATTTATCAAGTATAAAATCAAGCATAAATAATTATTTAAATATTCAATTCATGGTTACACATTATCATCACCAAACACTAAGTAAAAAATTATCACCCACATCATCCTAAGTCAAACATTTAACATGATATAAGTAATGTCCAATTATGGTTGACTCTCCTAGGTTCTCCTAACCCTTAAGGATTGACTTGGGAACCAAATACAAATTCTTTCCAATGGGGTTAACCAAGTATTACTTTGGGATCCATTTCCTAGCTATCATTGTAGTTTTATCTTGACCCCTAGCTATTAAACAATGGTAGACCTTCTCATTTTTGGATCCCTTATATCCTAGGCCCTTTGGCTCCCAATGATCATATTTAAGGTATTGGAGCCAATTGAAAATTTTTCTAGGGTCTTAGATAAATGATCTACAATTTCCCTTAAGGCCTTATTTTCTTTTACTAAGCATGCATCACTAGTGTTAGAAGAAGAAGCATTATCATTAACATTTAAACATGCTTTTTCTAGCTTTTCTTCTAATTTTCTAATTTCAACAAGCATGCTTTTTTTTTCTTCTTAGACCTAAATAAATCTCTAGTTAGGCTAGTAATCATAGAAACTACATCATTGGAGGGTAATTTAGTTACCTTGCTTACCCAATCTTCTTCCGATGATGATGATGAAGATGAAGCTCCCCCATCACTTGAGCTCTCCTCACTTGAGCTTGTTTCTTCTTTTTCTGAGGAGGTGGAGTCGAAGTCTTCTATTGCCATAAGTGCAAGGCTTGTGAATGCTTGTTCTTCCTCCGATGAGGATGGATCATCCCATGTCGCCTTGTGTGCCTTGGCCTTCCCTTTTTCTTTTGATTTCCTTTCTTCTTCCTTCTTCTTGCTCCCCTTCTTCTTGTCTTCTTTCTTTCTTCTTTCTTCCTTGCTTTTGTTCAAGAGAGGACAATCATCCCTTATGTGTCCCTCTCTTTGACAATTATAGCAAATAATCTTTCTCCTTGGGCTTCTCCTATGATGAGACTTGTTAAATTTAAAATTCTTAAGTGCACGTCTCACCTTCCTTACCATGTAGGCCTCCTCATTGCTTTCCATTGAAGAGGATGATGAATCTTTATTGGATGAGGAGGGGGCATATCCTTTTTCTTCTTTGCCTTATCGACCATCAGTGCTAATTCTCTTGATGGCTTGATTGGCTCTTCTACAATTCCTTCAAGCCTAATTTCATGTAACTCCATAGTTGAAAAGAATTCTTCTAGAGTACTTACCTCAAGATTCTTGGAAATATAAAATGAGTCCACCATGGAACTCAACTTATATTATCGGGGAAATGCATCTATGGCCTTAATGATCATATCTTTATTGGAGAGCTTCTCCCCTACCCTTGTTAGACCATTAATAATTTATTTAAAGCGTGAATGAAGAGATAATACCTTCTTCTCTTTATCTAGTTTGATATTGCTTAATTGTGATAGAAGGAGATCTCTTATTGCTAGCATGGCTTCAGATGTGCCTTCATGAAAATTCATTCCAATTTTGAGAGTTTCGCAAAAACTCAGAGGTGTTGAAAATCACTAAAGTTTTTATCAACTTGAAAGCCTAGTTTTCCCTTGAAATGATTTAAAACATGAAGCCTCAGTTTTGAAAATGTGAAATGGTTTTAAAACTTTTAAAATATCCAACTATGATCTATGGGCAATATGTCCATTGATTAAACATTTGCTTTCCCCATAGTTGGTCAATTATTGCTATCATGATACTTGTAAATGACCATCTAAATGCCATAAGCATTAGTGGACCATTTGGATCAACCTAACATCTCACCCATACTACGTTTTCAATTAAGTTAGCCTATAGTGAGTATGAGATGTGACTAAAGGTATGTATACTTAACCAAAATTTCATGCAATTTCTACCCAAGGTTATGTATTATCTATAATGATCATGAGTCCTATATTATGATCATACATCAAACATTACCATCCAAATCATAAATCATGAATATTTATCAATTATAAAATCAAGAATAAATCATGATTTAAACATTCAATTCATGGGTTACACATTATCATCACCCAACACTAAGTAAAAAAATTTCACCCACATCATCCTAAGTCAAACATTTAACATGATATAAGTAATGTCCAATTATGGTTGACTCTCCTAGGTTCTCCTAACCCTTAAGGATTGACTTGGGAAACCAATACAAATTCTTTCCAATGGGGTTCACCAAGTATTCCTTTGGGATCCATTTCCTAGATATCATTGTAGTTTTAGCTTGACCCCTAGCTATTAAACAATGGTAGGCCTTCTCATTTTTTGATCCCTTATATCCTAAGCACTTTGGCTCCCAATGATCATATTTAAGGTATTGTAGCCAATTGAAAATTTTTCTAGGGCCTTAGTTAAATGATCTACCTTTTCCCTTAAGGCCTTATTTTCTTCTACTAAGCATGCATCACTAGTCATAGAAGAAGAAGTATTATCATTAACATTTAAACATGCATTTTCTAGCTTTTCTTCTAATTTTCTAATTTCAGCAAGCATGCTTTTATTTTTCTTCTTAGACTTAAATATATCTCTAGTTAGACTATTAATGATAGAAACTACATCATTGGAGGGTAATTTAGTTACCTTGCTTACCCAATATTCTTCCGATGATGATGATGAAGATGAAGTTCCCCCATCACTTGAGCTCTCCTTACTTGAGCTTGTTTCTTCTTTTTTCGAGGAGGTGGAGTCCAAGTCTTCTATTGTCATAAGTCCAAGTCTTGTGAATGCTTGTTCTTCCTCCGATGAGGATGGATCATCCCATGTCACCTTGTGTGCCTTGGCCTTCCCTTTTTCTTTTGATTTTCTTTCTTCTTCCTTCTTCTTGCTTCCCTTCTTCTTGTCTTCTTTCTTTCTCCTTTCTTCCTTGCTTTTGTTCAAGAGAGGACAATCATCCCTTATGTGTCCCTCACTTTGGCAATTATAGCAAATAATATTCTTTTTTGGCCTTCTCCTATGATGAGACTTGTTAAATTTAAAATTCTTAAGTGCACATCTCACCTTCCTTACTATGTAGGCCTCCTCATTGCTATCCATTGAAGAGGATGATGAATTTTAATTGCATGAGGAGGGTGGCATATCCTTTTTCTTTTTTGCCTTGTCGGCCATGAGTGCTAATTCTCTTGATGGCTTGATTGACTCTTCTACTATTACTTCAAGCCTAGTTTCATGTAACTCCATAGTTGAAAAGAATTCTTCTAGAGTACTTACCTCTAGATTCTTGGAAATATAAAACGAGTCCACCATGGAACTCCACTTAGATGATCGGGAAAATGCATCTATGACCTTCATGATCATATCTCTATTGGAGAGCTTCTCCCCTACACTTGTTAGACCATTAATAATTTCTTTAAAGCGTGAATAAAGAGATAATACCTTCTCCTCTTTATCTAGTTTGATATTGCTTAATTGTGATAGAAGGAGGTCTCTTCTTGCTAGCTTGGCTTCGGATGTGCCTTCATGAAGCTCCACTAGCTTCTCCCACATCTCTTTGGGGCTAGAGCATTCTCCTATCCAGTTTACCTCTTGTTGGGGGAGCACATTGAAAAGGTGGTGCTTGGCCTTTGAATTTGCAAGGTGCTCCTCCCTTTGCTTCTTGGTCCACCTTGACTTCTCTAGTAGCCTCCCCATTTTATCCCTAGGCATCTTAAAATCGTTTTCCATGATTAGCATGATTTCGAAATCGGTTTCGAAAAATACCTCCATTTGCTTTTTTCACCAAGCGAATTCTTCTTCGAACTTAGGTGGATGAATGTTGAAGTTGGCCATCTGTTGTTGTTCTTGTCTTGGCGATGAGTCTGCGACAAGCTCCTCGCTCTGATACCACTTGTTGGAGGATCGATGGTCGGTTAGAGGGGGTGAATAGCCTTCTTCGTATACGATGGCACTTGATCGCGTCTTAATTGTCTACAATATCGTTAGTGCAGTGGAAATGCAATGATAAAGACAATTAAGCCAAACAAAATAAGTAAAGACAAAGCAAACACAAACACGCCAACGTAACGTGGTTCACGACCCTTGCTGCTAGTCCACGGATAATTTGTTCGGCGAATCACTCCCTCAAATCAATCACTAGTCTCTCCTTCAAGGTGGAGGTAAACCTTTCTTACAATCTCTCCCTCTTACAATAAGATTGAAATAAAAGCAAGTAAGAGGTGTAAAAATTGTTTGGGCACTTTGGGAGAACTTTAGAGTAATATCATTAACCTTCCAAAGTGACCCAAGGCCTCTTCTTAAAGGGAAGAGGTCATTCTTCCCATTGGGCACTGAGCAGTCGACTGATGAAGTCATCAGGTGACTGCTGCTGTAGTCGTGGCCTCGCAATGGCCTTATCCACATTGGCTTGCAGCTAATGCCCCTCACATCAGTCGACTGACCATCCCCATCAGTCGACTGACCATCCCCATCAGTCGACTGATGGAGCCATTAGTCGAATGACCGAAGCGATCAGTCAACTCCAAAACCTTCTGTGCTCGAATTCACCTCGATCAGTCGACTGACGTTCCTTGTTAGTGGACTGATGGTCAAGCAGTCGACTGCCAAACCCTAGCAGTTGTCTTTTGGGCCAGAAAGCTTTAGTCGAACATTGGTCAAGTGCCTTTGACCCAGAGCAATCGACTGATATCTATATCACACAACTAGTGTCAGATAAAACCTCAAACACCAATGTTTGAGCATCTGACGGTCGAGTAAAACCTCAACCCACTCGGTTGAGTATCTGACACTTGACTTAGCCATTTGACCAAGTTCACCTATGAGCTACATTACACTTTGCTCATTCTCTCATCTCCCTTGAAGTCCCGCATCGAAGTTCTCTTCGTCCGACCATGTCCCTCTGATGCACCAAGCGCACGGCTTCGTAATGTCATCCTTCGCGTCTTGCCCTAAAGTCTACTTCCTTGGCTTAACTTCAATGCTGTTCGTCCGTGTTGGGATGTATACTGAAAGCCTAGCCTTTGTATGAACATCTTCATTTTGAAATAACAATCACATGATCATTGTTTGCATTTATGTATATTGTCTGATATGTTACATTGTAGATAACATAGTGTGTGGTGTCGCACAGAAGATCATGTTATCAGTTCCTTGTAGAGTATACGTAGAGGCTCACAACAAAGATGGTTTTGGACAAACCATTGGCGTGGTTGTAGTGTAATTTGGTATTGGTTTATCTTGACCTTAGAATTACACTAGTACACTTTGTGTGTATTGAGCAGGACCGATTTAGAGGTGATTCAATTTATTATTGACTACATAATTGAATCAGACCTCGGATATTATGGTGTTCATGCTCTTAATTCCGATATAATAACGGGCACATGTACTTAATATTTATTTCTTTGATTTACCAATGGGCAAGATTTATGGGTTAAATCGATAGGCCTGGTAAGTGGGGAAATAATATTATTTACATGGTGTGTCGATGATTATAGTAGGAAACTGTGTCCTATATATTAGGATGATGATGCCCCCTTGAGGAGCTCAGAAGGATCATCATGTAAATCCTTTAGGTGGACTTGGTCCAGCATGATGATAAGGTTGAGTGGTACTACTCATGAAGTTAGATGTTAATTAATTAATTGTCAATAAATTAATTAATTAACGGACATTCGATATCTTAAACATGGGGATATATTTGTACATATAATATGTTGAGCCCATATTTATTTATGGGGGTTGGTTAGGTAGATCAATGATAATCCTCTAGTGGAATGGATCATCATTAATGGATCGGGTTTTATGTGGTTCGGATCCATTGGGTGGCCAAGATCTAACTCCTCCTCATGGTCCCTATTGTAGCATGTTATAAATGCCTCATGAAACCTAGATCTATAGATAAGAGGGAGAGGCTTGGGCGACTGGAATAGAAGTGGTGCTAGGGTTTTGTCTCTTTGACCGGCAGCACAAGAGGTTGGAGGGTTTCTTTTTCCTTCATTCTCTCTTGGACGGTGCACCCTCTTCTTCTCCTAGGGTCGGCAACGGCATGTTCATCCCTCTCTTTGGCCGGTGGCAACAACTAAGCAAGGAAGCTTGGTGGTCAATGCTAGATAGGAGAAGAAGGGTGTTTCTATCTTCCTTTGTTCAGAAAGAGCAAGGAAAGGAAGATACATAATCTAGGAGGCTTTGATTCTTGGAAGGTCATTGCCCACACGACGTCCAAGAAGAGGATAGGTCATACAATAGAAGATTAAGAGGTAAACAAGAGGTATAATTCTTGTTAAGTTTTCTTTCTTGTTCTATGTAATTGGATTATAATTGTATGATCATGGCCCCCGAAGATAAATGCAAAAACCGATGATCCATACATCATCTATTCCACGGCTAATCGAGGAAAAGAGTTAGGTAGCTTGAACAATAAGTTTGTTCAAGCGACCACTCAAATCGAATAGCACGATGATGGATCAGTTTCTTGGGTAATCCATCTTCGTCCGGATTAATTTTTTTTTATCTGGGGACATGTGATAGGATCACCATGCACAAGCGACCGAAAGGGGAAGTAATTTTCCTATCAAGTTGTATCAGAGCCACGGTTTCCGGTTTTGTGTCTTTGGATTCGGTTACTTTCATGAATTTATCATATATTGTATATGCCGGATAATAGTAGGATGTGCGTAGACTAACTTTTTGCTTGTAGGCATAAGATCCAACTATTATGGCTATGTGGATGTATGTGATTGTGTGTGTGTGATTGTAACTAATTATTTGAATCCTCGGGGTTGACGAGGCTAATTAGTATTTAATTTTTGTAATTAAATATGACAATGTTTAGCTACTCATTCTAATTTACTTTCGATCTAGATATGTTGTACACTCCTTCATGGAGTATAGAATCGATGGATGTAAATTAAAATAGTTTATCTCGGCTCAGATCCTTTTGTTGCTTGCACATGGTAAAGGGAGGAGCGGACGAGGTGGTGACACGACAGGAAGCATATTGGAAAACAAAAGTCATAATAGTTCGAAAGTTTTTTTTTCATATTTATTGCTTATTATTTGATATTCATGTTGTGTGAAAATTCCTCAATTTTAAATTACTAAGTGGGAGAGGGATATTTTTTAATTCCTGCGGCCTCCATTACAATTTGACATGTGATGCGAACAAACTTGTGCATTGGCTCTGAGTGCCTTCCTCCATATCGGATGAGTTTGTTTTGTGGATCACTAGGTCAAATATGGTTATAAGAAATTATTTAGGAGTGTGTGTACTTCCCCATTGGAAGGCACATAATCCGAGATAATTGCCTTAGTATCGGGTAATGGTAAACACTTAGATGCAAATAGAAGTATCCTCCCCATCAGAGTCACTGCTTTTATTTGTAGGGCCAAAGAGGAACCAACTATTAATTTTATTTGTCAAAAAGCAAGGTTAATAGGATAATAAAATTAATGGTTAAAACCTCCTCTTGCAAATGTATAATTCGTATACGTCCACACTATCATGGCTTACGATATTCTCAGTGTTTTGGTTGATTATGAAATTTTATTGTTTGTGGAATCAATAAATTTTGAAAACTAATGATTTTATCACTATGATTCTTAGGTTTTTCAAAATGACTTTCAACACACTTGCTGTGATTCTAAAAGAAAACAAACTTACTGGACTTAACTATGTTGAATGGAAAAGAAATCTGGACATTGTCTTGACTACTGAGGAGTACAAATATATACTCTTCGAAGAGTGTCCTTCTAAGCCTACGAATGATTCTGGTGAAAAGGAGAAATAGGGTTATAGGAAGTGGATCAAGGATGATGAGATGGCGCGGTGTTATATTTTGGCTTCCATGTCAAATGTATTGCAACATCAGCATCAAGCCTTGAATACTACCTATGACATGATGCTCAATCTCAAGAAACTTTTCGAACACCATAATCGAGCTGCAAGACAGGAAGCTATATGAGGAACTTGATGACGACCACCATGGTTGATGGAACACCCGTGAGAGATCATGTTCTCAACATGATGGCTCATTTGAATGAGCTGGAAGTCCTTGGAGTGGAGATCGATGGGGAAACCCAGGTCGATATCATTCTCCAATCTCTACCTAGGAGTTTTGAGCAATTTCACCTGAACTACATCATGAATAAGAGGTTGTATTCGTTGGCGGAGCTTCTGACAGAACTCCAAGTGACAGAGGGACTTTTTCATTAGAGTTTTCAGGCATTGGTTTCTCAGAAGGTTTCTACTTCTAAGCCGAAAGTCAACAAGAAGAAGAAACAAGGTGTATCAAAGGTGGGGGCAGGACTTCAGGCAGGAGTGAAGAAGCTGAAAGGCAAGTGCTTCACTTGTAAGCAGACTGGACATTTGAAGGCGGACTATCCCAACCGCAAACAGAACAAAGGTATATCTTTTAGTCTAGTCGTTGAAACATGTTTAGAGGTGTTATCTACCGGTACCTAGTGTGTGGATATGGGAGCCACTGATCATGTCTGCAACTCATTACAGGGGTTCCAGGAAACCAGACAACTAGTTGAGAGGGAGATTACTGTTTACATGGGCAATGCTACCAAGGTGGCGGCTATTACAATGGGAGATGTTTATTTATCTTTTGATAGGAATAAAACTTTGGTTCTGAGAAATTGCCTTTATGTACCTTCATTTAGAAAGAATTTAATTTCAGTTTCTAATTTTTTTTTCGATGGATATTCTATTTCTTTTAATGACAGAGTTGTTATAAAAAGGAATAGGGAGATTATCTATTCTGGTTCATTGGTAGAAAATTTATATACTCTTGAACCAAAAGCTCTCACGATGCAAATAGAAATAAATAACTCATCTTTTAAATCTAATAAGAGAAAAGAACCTTCGAAAATGAACCAAACGTATCTTTAGCATGTAAGGTTAGGTCATATTAACCTGAGTAGAGTTCAAAGGTTGATAGTTGATAGACCTTTGGGTTCATTAGTGGTGAAAGATTTCCCAACCTGTGAATCTTGCTTGGAAGGTAAAATGACCAAGAGGCCTTTCAAGGCCAAGGGATATAGTGTAGGGGATCGATATGGCCGGCTAGAGGGGGGTGAATAGCCCTCGTACGTTGGACGTTGTAATTTGTTCGTCTACAAAAGATTAGCGCAAGCGGAATATACAAATACAAAGCAAAAGACAAACAATAAAAGAAACGCTAACACGATGGTATAACGTGGTTCACGGCTACGCCGCTAATCCACGGTCCGATTCGTCCACGGTGAATCACTCCGCCAAAACCAATCACTATCGGTCTCTCCTTTGCACAAAGCTAGGTGGAGGTAACCTTTACAACCAAGATCACTCTTCTTACAATAGGATTGAAGTAAAGACAAGTAAGAAGAGTTTAGAGCTTGTGGGGCACTAGGAAGATCGTTTGGAGTATGAGCATTAGCCTCTCAAAGGCTCACACCCTCTCTTTTTATAGAGAGGGCTAACTTCTTCCCGTTTGCCGCCATCAGTCGACTGCCGCCCTTGGCAGTCGACTGCCGTCACTACAACGGCCTCCGAACACGTCGGATCCCGACCGTTGTAGTCCAACGGAACTCTTGGCAGTCGACTGATGGACCTCATCAGTCGACTGCTGCCTCCGTAGTCGACTGCCCAGTCGGCTACGAACGGTTCTGTGGCCGAAACCCCATTGACCAGTCGACTGCTGCCTTCAGCAGTCGACTGATGGTCTTGGCAGTCGACTGGTGTCGGGAAAACCCATCCGACACTTGGCCAAATGGCCAAGTTTCACCTAAGAGCTACCCTTCCCTGGGTTACAATCGCTCACTCTCATTTCTCGGAGTCCCTCGCCTTCGAAGTTCTCTTCGTTCTCGGCCACGTCCCTCGGCAGCATCAGGCGCACGGCTCTGCAATGCTCCTTCGCGTCTCTTGCCTCGAAGTCTACTTCCTCCGGCTTCACTCCAAGCTTCTCGTCCGGCGGTCCCTCGGATGCTCCAAGCGCACGGCTTCCGCAAAGCTATCCTTCACCGACTCAAGGCACGAGTCATGAGATGTGAAACTTGCCACGGCTCCATGTGCGAATTACTAAGTCCTGCACGACTTCAACGCACATATCACATCAACATATCAAACTAACTTAAACCCTTTGCCACACCATCAAAACCATATTACGGCAAGAGATTGCCCTAACAATCTCCCCCTTTTTGATGTGTGGCAATCCGTTTAAGTTAGGTAAAAACATTTGATATAAGTTCTAAGGTAAGAAAGCATGTAAAGATAAACATGATATAACAACATGCAATTCCCCCTTAATCCATGAAACTCTCTATGCAAATTTTCTCCCCTTATCATATATTTCTCCCCCTAAAATATATTTCTCCCCCTAAAGTGATTAACTTAAACATAATTATTTCTCCCCCTTTGATACCATCAAAAAGATTAACACTAAGTTATAAGCTCATGGCATCAAGTATAATGGAGGAAAAATATGACAAGTTGATTTAAAAAATTGGGTACCACTTGTTGATGGCATTAAGTATATTTCTACCACTTGTTGTAGGTTTACAAACTGAATTCGGCCTTCAATATTCTGATCGAGATATGGCAATGATCCGGCACACAAAGAATCTAAATTTACGATTTTACGACGAATTTCAGAAATGCATTATAAATTCCAGAAAATTTGAAAAATCATGAAATTTGGGGAACATATTTCTATTAAGTATATCTATCAAGGAAAAATAGTTTTTCATGAAAACTCATTATATTTTCTTGTTTTTGCCAAAAATCCAAAAGTTCTAAAAACCACTAGGTTTTTGATCATTCTAGTATCAAGTTAGCTACCTAGTTTTGCATCCAATTGTTTCAAAACATGAATACATGTATTTTAAGGTAAGAAATTGTTTTGAAAACATATGAAATATCCAACCATGATCTTTGGGCAATATGTCTATGAATTAAACATAAGCCTTCCCCATGATTGGTCTATTATTGCTATTTTGATACTTTAAATGACCACCTAAATGCCATAGACATTAGTGGACATTTGTATCATCCTAATATCTCACCCATGCTAAGTTTGCAATCAAGTTAGCCTATAGTGAGTGTGAGATGTATCCTAGGGGGTATTTGTATATACTTAACCAATATATTCATGCAATTTTATCATGGTTAAGTATCAACCTAACAACCTACATGATCATAATGACATATATCAATCAATTCTACATTATGATCATGAAACTCATGTATCCATCAAATAATAGTCATGCATTAGGTATTATACGATGATAATAAACAAATTATCACCTAAAGCATGATTTAACCCTATTTCTCATGATAACATGCCAAATATCAAAATTATAAATCATGATTTAAGACATACATAGGAATTACATCAATCATCATGATTTAAGCATTATTACCTATTTATGGGCACGTTATCATCACCCAACACTATCAAAAAAAAAAAAATGTTGTCCCGTCATCCTAAGTCAACCAAATTATGATATAGGTCAAGTTCATATGGTTGACTACCCTAGGGTTATTCTAACCCTTAAGGATGGATTTTGGAACCCAAAATAAGTTCTTTCCTATTGGGTTCACTAAATATTCCTTGGGGATCCATTTCCTAGCAATTACCTTCTTTTTATCTTGTCCCCTAGCTATTAGGCATTTATAGGCCTTTTCATTTTTCTTTTCTTTGTATCCTAGGCCTTTCTTGTTGAAACTAGCTCTTTGGCTCCCTAAGATCATATTTAAAGTGTTGGAGCCTATAGTGAATTTCTCTAGGGCTTTGGTTAAATAATCTACCTTTTCCCTTAATGCCCTATTTTCCTCTATGCATGCATCATTAACATCCAAAGGCATATAATCATGTGAGCATGCATCATCTAAGCTAGAAGAAATATTATCATTTAAGCATGCCTTTTCTAATTTTTATTCTAATTCCTTAATTTGTTCAAGCATGCATTTATTTTTCTTCTTTGCCCTAAATAAATCCTTAGTTAAACTAGAAATCATAGAAACTATTTTATTAGGTGAGAGGTTGGTTACCATAGTTTCCATGTCCTCTTCTTCTTCGAATGATGAGGATGTGGAAGCTCCCCCTTCATTTGAGCTCTCCCCATTTGAGCTTGATCCTTCATTTTCGGATGAAGAGCAATCCAAGCCATCAAGGCCAAATTGGTGACAAAGGCATTCTCCTCATCCGATGATGAGGAGGAGGATGAGGATGGATCATCCCAAGTCCTTGCCTTGAGAGCTTTGGCCTTCCCCTTTTCTTTTGCCTTCTTTTCTTCTTCCTTTCTCTTGCTCCCCTTCTTCTTCTTCTTTTCTTCTTTCTTCTTTCTTCTTCCTCTCTTCCTTGCTCTTGTTTAGGAGGGGACAATTGTCCCTTATGTGCCCTTCTCCTTGGCAATTATAGCATATGACCTTCCCCCTTGGTCTTCTATTCCTATCATTAGATTTATCAAATCTAAAATTCTTAAATGCACCTCTTACCCTCCTTACCATATAGGCTTCTTCAGTGCTATCCATGGAGGAGGAGGAAGATGCTTCGTCATCGGAGGAGGAGGGGATTTCCATCTTCTTCTTCCCCTTACTTGCCAATAATGCTACTCCTCTTGAGGGTTGAATTTTAGGCTCCTCTTGTATTCCCTCAAGCCTAGTTTCGTGGAGCTCCATTGTTGAGAAAAATTCCTCCAAGGTACTTACTTCCAAGTTCTTGGAGATGTAGAACGAATCCACCATGGAGCTCCACTTGGAGGACCGGGGAAAGGCATCTATGGCCTTCATTACCATATCCCGGTTTGATAGCTTCTCACCTACACTTGTTAGTCCATTTAAAATTTCTTTGAATCTAGAATGCAAAGAAATTACCTTTTCTCCCTTTTCTAATTTGATGTTGGATAGTTGGGAGCGAAGGAGATCTCTCCTTGCTAGCTTTGCCTCGGATGTGCCTTCATGAAGCTCAATTAGCTTCTCCCACATCTCCTTGGCGCTTAGGCATTCTCCTATTCGGTTGATTTCTTGTTGAGGGAGCATATTGTAGAGATGGTGCTTGGCTTTGGAGTTTGCAAGGTGCTCCTCTCTTTGCCTCTTGGTCCACCTAGATTTCTCTATTGCCTTCCCTTCTTCATCCCTAGGCAAAACGAAACCGGATTCCATTGTAATCATTATATCAAAATCCGTTTCGAAAAATACCTCCATTCGCTTCTTCCACCAAGCGAATTCTCCTTCAAACTTCGGAGGATGGATGTTGGAGCTGGCCATTTTAAAAGTTGCTTGTTGTGGCGGTTAGTCCTCGACAAGCTTTCCTCGGCTCTGATACCACTTGTAGGGGATCGATATGGCCGGCTAGAGGGGGGTGAATAGCCCTCGTACGTTGGACGTTGTAATTTGTTTGTCTACAAAAGATTAGCGCAAGCGGAATATACAAATACAAAGCAAAAGACAAACAATAAAAGAAACGCTAACACGATGGTATAACGTGGTTCACGGCAACGCCGCTAATCCACGGTCCGATTCGTCCACGGTGAATCACTCCGCCAAAACCAATCACTATCGGTCTCTCCTTTGCACAAAGCTAGGTGGAGGTAACCTTTACAACCAAGATCACTCTTCTTACAATAGGATTGAAGTAAAGACAAGTAAGAAGAGTTTAGAGCTTGTGGGGCACTAGGAAGATCGTTTGGAGTATGAGCATTAGCCTCTCAAAGGCTCACACCCTCTCTTTTTATAGAGAGGGCTAACTTCTTCCCGTTTGCCGCCATCAGTCATTGCCGCGCTTTGGCGATCATCACTAGCGGCCTCGAACACGTCGGATCGTGTGTAGTCCGCGGAACTCTTGGCGATCGATCGATGGACCTCATCGATCATCACGCCTCCGTAATCGGCCCGATCGGCTACCGGTTCTGGTGAAACCCCATTGACGATCGACTCGCCTTGGCCGATCGGTGATCTGCGATCGCGCCGCGTATGCGATCATTGCGCGCAATCGATCGATCGTATACAGTTGAACTCACTCGACTTCGGAAGCGATCGCGCCATGACATGGCAGTCGACTGGTGTCGGGAAAACCCATCCGACACTTGGCCAAATGGCCAAGTTTCACCTAAGAGCTACCCTTCCCTGGGTTACAATCGCTCACTCTCATTTCTCGGAGTCCCTCGCCTTCGAAGTTCTCTTCGTTCTCGGCCACGTCCCTCGGCAGCATCAGGCGCACGGCTCTGCAATGCTCCTTCGCGTCTCTTGCCTCGAAGTCTACTTCCTCCGGCTTCACTCCAAGCTTCTCGTCCGGCGGTCCCTCGGATGCTCCAAGCGCACGGCTTCCGCAAAGCTATCCTTCACCGACTCAAGGCACGAGTCATGAGATGTGAAACTTGCCACGACTCCATGTGCGAATTACTAAGTCCTGCACGACTTCAACGCACATATCACATCAACATATCAAACTAACTTAAACCCTTTGCCACACCATTAAAACCATATTACGGCAAGAGATTGCCCTAACATATAGAGCCAAAGATGTGTTGGAATTGGTTCATTCTGATTTGTGTGGTCCTATGTCTATCTAGGCTAGAGGTGGCTTTGAATATTTCGTCTCTTTTATAGACGATTATTCAAGATATGGATACATTTACTTGATGTGCCACAAGTCTGAATGCTTTAATAGGTTCAAAGAATTCAAGGCTGATGTGGGGAAACGTCAAGGTAAAAGTATCAAGACACTACGATCTGATCGTGGTGGTGAGTACCTCTTAGGAGAATTTAGGAGTTACTTATCAGAGGTTGAGATTCAATCCCAACTGTCTGCACCTGGTACACCCCAGCAGAATGGTGTGGTGAAGTGAAGGAATAGGACTCTTATTGAGATAGTTAGATCGATGATGAGTTATTCTTAGTTACCAAATTCATTCTGAGGGTATGGTCTGGATACGATAGTGTATATTATGAACTTGGTACCATCTAAATCACTAGCTTCTACTCCCACAGAATTCTGGACTAGGCGAAAGCCTAGTCTGAGACATATTCGGATTTGGGGGAGTCCAACACATGTGCTGAAGAAAGATGCTAGTAAGTTGGAACCATGTACAAAAGTGCGCTTGTTTGTAGGGTATCCTAGAGAAATGAAGGTGGTTTGTTCTATAGTCCTAAAGATCAGAGGGTGATCATTAGCACGAATGCCCGATTTTTAGAGGAAGACTATGTGATGAACCACAAGCCCATGAGCAAGATTGTTCTAGAGGAGTTAAGAGGGGAAGTCATTACTTCAGTACCAATGGTACAAGAGGATATACCACAAGTGACTGTACCACGTATCACGAAGGATAGACAGGTGATACTTCGTTGTAGTGGGAGGGTTGTTAAACAACCTAACAGATTTATGTTCTTGGGAGAATCTTCTGATTTGGTCCCTGGCGAAAAAGAACCTGATCCCTAGACATATGATGAGTCAATCCAAGATAAAGATGCAGTATCTTGGCAAAGAGCAATGAATTTTGAGATAGAATCTATGGATTCAAATCAGGTCTGGGAGCTAGTAGAACCACCCAATGGTGTAAAAGCCATTGGATGTAAGTGAATATACAAAAGAAAGAGAGGATCAGACTGGAAGGTAGAGACCTTCAAAGCAAGGCTTGTTGTGAAAGGGTATACTCAGAAAGAGGGTATGATTATGAGGAGACCTTTTCGCCGTAACCATGCTTAAGTCTATCTGGATTCTCTTATCTATTACTGCTCATATGGATTATGAGGTTTGGCAAATGGATGTCAAGACAGCATTCCTTGATCAAAGTCTTGAAGAAAACATCTATATGAAACAACAAAATGTTGGATCGATGCGGTTCGCTAGAGGGGGGGGGGGTGAATAGCGAAAAACCTTTTCTTTTTCTTTCGTTCGTTAAAACTCTAGAGAAAATAAATTAATTGCAGCGGAAATGTAAATATAAAATAAAAGAGACAATCGACACAGGGGTTTTACTTGGTTCGTAGCCGAAGGCTACTACTCCAAGGCCCTAGTGGTCCTTGACCACGTACGGAGGGCAAAAGCACTAAAGGAACTCCTCCTCGTTAGAGGTAGGAGTTAATCGATACAAGAAGGAACCACAAAAACTTGAGGTAGAGGGACACTCCCCCTCTCCTCGTATACGATAAAAGCTCCGGAAATGTAAATGACAAGAAAAACTAATACTGACGTACAAGAATAATAAGAGTTAAACCTAGACGTCGGAATGGAAGGACTTCATTGTCGGAGAGTTGCAGCGTAACGGAGACTTTTTGGAGGCTTAGAATTGTTGTTAAAACCCTAGGTTTGGCCCTCCTTTTATAGCCTTTGAGCCCCTTTTCGAGTGGGTCTTCAACCAATCACAAATGGACACCAAACCGCTTTGAGGTGGAGTGATAAGCCTTGACTCCTCGAATCTGATCATTGACCATCAGTCGACTGATGGCCATCATCAATCAACTGATGGCAGCATCAGTCGATTGATGACCTTCGACGATCGATACACGGCTCGAGTCCTCCAAGCCGTCGATCGATGCTTGCTGCAAGTCAAAGTTAGCTCAACAAAAATATACTTCCGACGGTCTTCGACCGTCCGATCTCGACCTAGACCACCTATGAGATGTCTTGGGTCGGATCTACGCTTAAGATCATCCCCGTAAAGAGGATACGACCTCACTTACGCTCACACACACGAGCTTACCTCGATACTTACGTGTTGCTTTTGCTTCCGGCCTTCCACTCGATTCCATCGGCTCCCTCCGAAATCACTCGAGTGTCGCCCGACCACCGCGGCTTCCTCCGGGTGTCGCTAGCCTTCAGCTCCAGCTATAGCAATCTTCTGCACACTTGATTCAGCTCGTGAGATAACGACATGAGCTTAACTTTGTATCGTTTGCTATAATCAAAACTCAGGTTCGACTTAGGTGCCTGCACCAACAATCTCCCCCTTTTTGATTTATGGCAAACCCACATACAAAGTTAAGTAAATAGCAAGCATTAAGAATAATGTGCATTAGAAACAAACGAAGATTAAGTTGGAGTAGTAAGGATTTTCTTCAAGTACTCCCCATTTTCTTCAAGTACTCCCCCTTAAGGAAACCTCCCCCTTGACCGAGGGTGAGTACTTGAAAAAGACTTTTAGTTCTCCAAACACAAAAGGTAATGAGTTAAGTAAATGGCATTACTTAACTCCAAACACAAAAGATAACGAGTTAAGTAAATGGCATTACTTAACTTAGGCCTTTAAAGTTTTCAATTCCGAAGAGTTGAAACCTAAACCTTACTCCCCCTTAACTTAGGCCAGAATCAAAGTTAAAATTTGAAATTGAACCCTAACTTTGGCTCTTTCTCCCCCTTTTGACATAAATCAGGAAAAAGTGGGGTTTTAAGAAAACCTTAAGTCCAAGCATGATGATTCTGAAAATAGTATGTGAAAATAATTCATCTAAATGTTCAACTCTAGTTTGACTTGATTGAAATGATATTATCAACAAGTCCTGATTAGAGTTGGTTAATATTAGTTGCATATTTATACTCCGAGGTTCATATTGACGCACTTGATCTACATCTCACGCCCATCTACGTGGCTAAGTACACAAACACATTAGTCCTATGTGTTGTGAGATGTACTGGCTCCTTAAATCTATAGGTGCATGATATCTAAGGTATGTCCTATGCTAGTTCCATCAAAATAAAAAATAAGAAATAGTAGTAAGAAAATATAGTTTGCAAGTTCTTATTCTATTACGCACATGCCCAATTTTCGTCTTAATAGACTAAATTAAACCGGGTAGGGGTTTAGTAAATAGGTGCGCTAGGTTAGAGATTGACGTATTCGAGTTGTATGGCTCAGATTGGCCACATGTTCTCGAATGAAATGGTGTTTGACTTCTATATGTTTGGTCCTAGAGTGACATATTGGATTCTTGGTAAGATTAATTGAACTAATGTTATCTCGTGAAGTTTAGTATTCGTAAGTCTAACTTAAAGTCGCGGAGAGTGTGCTTCATCCAAAGAAGTTGAGTGACACACTCACCCATCGCGATGTATTCGGCCGGTGGTAGATAAGGCAACACAATGTTGCTTCCTCTGCACCAACTCACTGGGACTCGGTAGGAGTAGTTGACAACAACCACTCGTGCTCTTTCTATCGAGTTTACTACGGCATAATCCGAATCAGATGGCGATTAGTTCGAACTCGGTAGATCTAGGATACCAAATACCGACATTAAGTGTACCCTTTAGATATCTAAGGATACGCTTAACTAGGGTTAGGTGAGACTCCTTAGCATAGGTTTGAAACCTGGCGCACATACTTACTGCGAATAGGATGTCGGGTCGACTCGCTTGATTAAGTATAGAAGACTTCTATTATCGCTCTATAGTACTTTAAGTCAATGGACTTACTTTCTAGGTCTTCTCCTATGTTAACATTTATCGCCATTGGGGTGTTTATTACCTTAGCGTCTTGCATTCCAAATCTTTTAATTAACTCCTTAGTGTATTTTTGTTGATATAGGTATATACCATCCTTAGTTTGTTTAATTTGTAGACCTAAAAAGAATCTTAACTCGCCTACCAAGTTCATTTCGAACTCACTTTTCATGAGCGAAAAACGAACTCGTTTAGTAATGAGTTAGAGGTTCCAAAAATTATATCGTCTCGTAAATTTGAGCTATGAATATTTCTTTACCTAAGGTTTTTACAAAGAGAGTTGGGTCAACTAAGCCTTGGTTAAACCCTTTTGACTTAAGATGGATTGAAAGTCTCTCGTACCAAGCTCGAGGAGCTTGTTTAAGTCCATAGAGAGCTTTCTTAAGTTTTAGAACATGGTCGGGTTTATCTAGATTTTCGAATCCGGGGGGTTGGCTAACATAAACTTCTTCTTTAATGTATCCATTTAGGAATGCCGACTTAACATCCATTTGAAACAGCTTAAATCCTCGATGTGCGGCATAAGCTAGCAACATTCAAATGGATTCGAGTCTAGCTACTGGGGCATAGGTTTCGTCGTAATCTAAGCCTTCGACTTGGCTAAATCCTTTGGCGACTAACCGAGCCTTGTTTCTAACTACTTCACCTTTATCATCAAGCTTATTTCGAAACACCCACCTTGTTCCAATTATCGTTTTGTCTTTAGGTGGTGGTACTAATTCCCACACTTCGTTCCTAGTAAATTGAGCTAGCTCTTCTTGCATTGCAATAATTCAATCGGGATCAAGAAGAGCTTGTTCAATTGATTTGGGTTCTATCTTTGAAATTAAGGAAATTTGACTAAGGTTCCTATAGGATGCTCTAGTTCGAACTCCTAGATTAGGATCTCCTAGATTAGGATCTCCTATCACTTGATCGATAGGGTGGTTAGTCTGAGTCCTAGATTGGGTTGGGTTTGTGTCACCTAATGCTTGATCAATGGGGTGACTTGGTTGAACACTAGTTTGGTTGGAGTCATCTATCACTTGATCAATAGAGTGACTAGGTTGACTTAGGTTAGGATTAACACTAGACTTGATCTCTGGATCAGAGTTAGGTCTAGTATGAATCGGCTCGCTAATTGGAGTTGCCGGGGGTTTTGTAGGTTCATGTTCTTCATCAAATACTACATTGATAGTCTCCTCGACTCTAAGGGTGTCGTGGTTATATACTCTATAAGCTCTACTTGTAATCGAGTATCCTAGAAAGATTCCGGTTGTGGTTTTGGATGTAAATTTCCCTAGGTAATCCTTAGTGTTTAGGATATGTACCTTACACCCAAATACCCTAAAGTACTTGATGTTAGGTATTTTATCGTGATAAATCTCGTACGAGGTCTTAAGGTGCCTCTTTACCATAAGGATCCTATTTTGGACATAGCATGCCGTACTCACGGCTTCTGCCCAAAACCTATCGGGTAGATCGTATTCGTTCAACATGGTCCTAGCGGCTTCTTGTAGAGTTCGGTTTTTTTGCTCCACTAGGCCATTTTGTTGAGGGGTCCTAGGGCAGGAGAATTCATGGTGGTATCCGTTTAGGTTACAGAAGTCGGTGAACCTTTGATTTTCGAATTCACCACCATGATCGCTTCTAAGTCTTTTAACCTTAAGGTCTTTTTGATTCTCGATTAATTTGAATAGATTAATTAATTGATCTAGGGTATCATTTTTATGTTTGATGAACCTAACCCAGGTAAACTTGGAGTAGTCATCAATTATGACTAAGCAATATTGACTTCTATTGAGTGACTTGGCTCCATGTGAATCGAATAGATCCATATGCAGGAGCTCAAGTACTCTTGAGGTTCGTTCTTGGTTAGTTAACTTGTGTTGTATTCTAGGTTGTTTTCCTTGTTGACAAGCATTACAGATTTTATTAACCAAGTTGTTGAGGTTGGGTAAGCCTCTGACTAAGCCACTCTGACTCATCTTGTGGATGAGTCTTGGGTGCGAGTGACCGAGTCGTCGGTGCCACAACCATGATTCCTCTTGCCGTGTCATAAGACACTTAGTTGAGGAGTTGGTTAAGTTAATCGTATAAATGTTGTTATTTCTAGTTCCTTTAAGAATTGTTTCAGAGGTTTCGTTGGTATTAATTACGCATTCATTTTCTAGAAATATAACCTTATAGTTATTATCACACAATTGGCTTACACTAAGTAAGTTATATTCAAAATTCTCTACAAGTAATACATTTTTAATGACAAAATTCGTGTTAAGCTCGATATCACCTGATCCGATGATTTTGAGCATGTCGTTATTCCCAAAGGCTACCAATCCTTGTCGTTTGAATCGAAGCTTTGCGAATTTGAGTTGATCCCCGGTCATGTGTCGGGAGCAACCGCTGTCCAACATCCATTGATCCTACACACAAGGTGGTTGGATTGGATGTTAGATTTTTTGTTAAGAAAATTGGTTGTAAGTTGTTAACCCTAGGTCATCTCACCGGAGTCTATATGATCAAGCATGTTATACTTATGTGTTTTTTGAGATGACTTCCAATTAAGTTGATTAAGTGGATTTAGGTACAAGTAATTTTATGTTAGATTTGGATTTAACCCTAGGCTTGTCAATTTTACCTTTTCAAGATCATGGCTTCCAGGTCGTGGCGAGGCACAGGGGCCTTCTTTTATCGGATCATCGACCACTTCCTTAGACAAAGCCATTTTCAAGAAAATGATGACTTGACTTACCTAAAATTATTTCCTCGTCTAACTAGTTATTTTTGAAAAGAGGCTCCCCGAGGCTCAATCTTTTCGAAGAATTTTAGTTGGTTATGTTTTTGAAAAGAGGCTCCTCGAGGCTCAATCTTTTCGAAAAATTTTAGTTGGTTATGTTTTTGTTCTAAGTGAGTTCACAAGTTTTAAAGTACAAACTTTCTAAGTTAAAGCATGCAATTTCTAAGTTAAAGCATAAACATTCTAAGTTAAAACATGCAATTTCTAAGTTAAAGCACAAACATGTTTTGTCTTGGCTCCCCCTAGACCGTTGAATCGGTTCGGTCTATCCACATAGTGGATTTGGTCCTTGGGAACCCAGTACGGGTTGGATCCTAGAGTTGAAATCAAAAAGTTCTTAGGGACCCATGCTTGGACATGTTTCTTATGTCGACTTACAATCGACATATACGACCTATTAGTCGTGTTTGAGTTAAACCCGAGTCGACCTTGTTGTACGGCCCTTTGAGATCCAAGTAGGAGGTCAAGTCCTTTGGATCCCAGTGAACCTTTCCAACGTGTTCCTAAGATCTTCAACTTGACTTTTCAGAGAGAGTTCTCAAGCCGAGCTTTTCAACTCGAGTTGAGTCCTTCTCTTGAACTCGACTAGTCGAAGAGGTTAGGGAGACCTCGTGTTTGAGGAGTTTAACCTCCTCAACAAGGGTCTCGACCTTGGACTCGGACTTAGCTAACTTCCTAGACAAAAACCTAACCGTATTATGTAAAGTATTAAATAAAGTTCGACTCACCTTAAGGGTATCTTTTGAACCGGATGCGTATCCGTGGCTTGACTTGAAGGTAACCGTGGTCGAGTCATCCTCGAGTTCGACTCAAGTTCGGTCTCGTGTCGACTCAATTGATTTCGCCATGAAGGCGTGGTCTTCGTCTTCTTGGATGGCCTTCTTCCCATGTCGCGTTGAGGCCTTCTTGTGCTTAGGTGCTTGGTGGTTGAGCTTAGGGCACTCGGACTTTATATGTCCAAACTGTTACACTCATAACACCTAATATTAGAACTTTTAGGCTTACCTTGGTTGGGTCGAGTTGTGGTTCGCTTCGTCCCTTGGCTATCCTTGAGCTAGGTTCATTAGTTCGTGGATCAATTCCGGGTCAACTTCTTCTTCGGACTCATCTTCCTCCTCGGGTGGTGGTGGCTTGCTTGCGATTTTCTTCTTCTTTGAACCTGCAAACAAGGCTATACCCCTCTCGGGTTCCGAGTTGGACTGCTCATGTAATTCAAAATCTGAAAAGAGTTCATCTAATCTAAGTTTAGAAAGGTCCTTGGAGACCTTATAGGCATCAACCATGGATGCCCATAAGGTAGTCCTCGGAAAAGAGTTTAGGACATACCTAATAAGGTCGCAGTTTTTGACCTTTTGCCCGATTGTGTGTAGGTTGTTGACTATGTCTTGGACACGGGCGTGGAGTTGCGTCGCGGACTCGTGTTCCTGCATTTTTAGTGTGTACAATTTATTGAATAACAAATCACGTTTGCAAACCTTAGCTTGATCCGATCCTTCGTGTAACTCGATTAGCTTTGTCCACAGATCCTTTGTGCTTATGAAGGGGCCAACGCGATTTAGCTCCTCCTTGGACAAGCCGCATTGGAGTATTTGTGTTGCCTTGGCATCGGCTTTGACTTGTCGTTTTGTTGCAACGGTCCATTGATCATAATCCAAGGAGTCACCCACTTCATTAGTCGGAAGTGTGAAACCCGTTTGGATTATGATCCACATCTCGATTTGGGTTTTGAGAAAGCATTCCATCCGACCTTTCCAATAACGGAAATCATCTCCGTTGTAAAACGGAGGTCGGACGGTGCTAAAACCCTCGAGATGGGCCAGTAGAACAAAAAACAAGGAGACTAAAAAGAAGACCTAGCAACGAAAAAAAACACACGAAAGTACCAAGACTTGCGTCTTGGATTAGTAGTGTGGGAAATAAAAAGAAACAAACGAAAAATAGAAAGTTAAGCAAAGAAATGAGAAACTAAATAAAAAGTAAGTACTCACAACCTTCGATGTCCCCGAAAGGCTACTAAACGTCGATTTTTGAGGACGAAAACAACTTGTTACGGGGGTAAACCCACCATAAGAAGTGTAGATCTCTGCGAGGGCTTCGATTTGGTAGGTAGACGGTGTCGTGGGTCAACTTGTACAAAAAGTTATGCCCGTTTGACCATCGGCTACTCCAAAAGCGAATACTTGCAAAATAAAATCAAACAAAGAGTACCAAGACTTCGTCTTGGATTAGTAGTGTGGGAGAAAAATTTAAACGAATGAAAAACAAATCTGTAAAAAAATGTTAGATTGGTGGTTTCACCAAATCTAAGCGCCCCCGGCTATGATACCAATTGTTGAATAGCGAAAAACCTTTTCTTTTTCTTTCGTTCGTTAAAACTCTAGAGAAAATAAATTAATTGCAGCGGAAATGTAAATATAAAATAAAAGAGACAATCGACACAGGGGTTTTACTTGGTTCGTAGCCGAAGGCTACTACTCCAAGGCCCTAGTGGTCCTTGACCACGTACGGAGGGCAAAAGCACTAAAGGAACTCCTCCTCGTTAGAGGTAGGAGTTAATCGATACAAGAAGGAACCACAAAAACTTGAGGTAGAGGGACACTCCCCCTCTCCTCGTATACGATAAAAGCTCCGGAAATGTAAATGACAAGAAAAACTAATACCGACGTACAAGAATAATAAGAGTTAAACCTAGACGTCGGAATGGAAGGACTTTGTTGTCGGAGAGTTGCAGCGTAACGGAGACTTTTTGGAGGCTTAGAATTGTTGTTAAAACCCTAGGTTTGGCCCTCCTTTTATAGCCTTTGAGCCCCTTTTCGAGTGGGTCTTCAACCAATCACAAATGGACACCAAACCGCTTTGAGGTGGAGTGATAAGCCTTGACTCCTCGAATCTGATCATTGACCATCGATCGTGATGGCCATCATCAATCAATCGATGGCGACATCGATCGATTGATGACCTTCGGCGATCGGCCCGATACCGGCGGTCGAGTCCTCAGTAGCGGTCGTGATGCTTGCTTGCTGCAAGTCAAAGTTAGCTCAACAAAAACATACATCCGACGGTCTTCGACCGTCCGATCTCGACCTAGACCACCTATGAGATGTCTTGGGTCGGATCTACGCTTAAGATCATCCCCGTAAAGAGGATACGACCTCACTTACGCTCACACACACGAGCTTACCTCGATACTTACGTGTTGCTTTTGCTTCCGGCTTTCCACTCGATTCCATCGGCTCCCTTCGAAATCACTCGAGTGTCGCCCGACCACCGCGGCTTCCTCCGGGTGTCGCTAGCCTTCAGCTCCAGCTATAGCAATCTTCTGCACACTTGATTCAGCTCGTGAGATAACGACATGAGCTTAACTTTGTATCGTTTGCTATAATCAAAACTCAGGTTCGACTTAGGTGCCTGCTGCACCAACACAAAAGGGATTCATTGCAAAGGGCAAAGAGCATCTTTTTGTGCAAGCTTAATCGGTCCATTTATGGATTGAAGCAAGCTTCTAGATCTTGAAACATCCTCTTTGATGAGGTAATTTAGTCATATGGATTTATTCAAAGTCCGGATGAGTCTTGTGTATAGAAGAGATGTGACAAAAATGTAGTGGTATTTCTTGTACTATACGTAGATGACATTATGCTCATTTGCAACAGTGTCAAAGTATTATTAGATGTAAGGGTATGGTTGTCAAAATATTTTGATATGAAGGACTTGGGAGAAATGGGACACATCCTTGGGATCAAGGTTATAAGGGATCGTAAGAAAAGGATGTTGTGCTTATCTCAAGATTGATACATAGATAGTATTTTGGCTCGTTTTAGCATGTAGAACTCCAAGAAAGGTTTTCTACTTTTTAGGCATGAAGTACCTTTATCTAAAGAGATGTGTCCTAGAACATCAAAGGAGATAGAGGAGATGAAGGCGGTTCCTTATGCTTCGGCGGTAGGAAGCCTCATGTATGCTATGTTATGTACGAGGCTGGATATCTGCTTTGTCGTGGGCATGGTTAGCAGATATCAAAGTAATCTAGGACAGGGACATTGGACAGTGGTAAAACATATATTGAAGTACCTGAGAAGGACTAGGGATTATATACTGGTATACCAGGCAAATAAATTACTCCTTGTGGGTTACACAGATTCTGACTTCCAATCAGATAGGGATAATAGTAAGTCTACCTCAGGTTTTGTGTTTACTTTGGGAGGTGGAGCCATTATATGGAGGAGTGTCAATCATAAATGCGCGGCGGACTCCACCATGGAAGCTAAGTATATGGCAGCCTCTGAGGCAACCAAAGAAGTTGTATGGCTCAGGAACTTCTTGATGGACTTGGATGTGATTCCTGATTTTCCTAGAACTATCACAATTTATTGTGATAACAGTGGTGCAATTGCAAACTCGAAGAAACCACGAGCCCATAAGGCAAGTAAACACATAGAGCGCAAATACCACCTGATACGAGAGATCGTAAAGCGAGGTGAAGTTGCTATCACCAAGATTGCATCAGAGGATAACGTGACAGATCCTTTGACTAAGGCCCTTCCAGCGAGAGCTTTTGATAGGCATGTAGAGCGAATGGGAATCTCATGTATGACAGTTTGATGGCAGCATAGTCTTTTAGTATAAGTGGGAGATTTTTGAGATGTATACTGAAAGTCTAGCCTTTATATGAACATCTTCATTTTGAAATAAGAATCACATGATCATTATTTGCATTTATGCATATTGTCTGATACATTACATTGTAGATAACATGGTGTGTGGTGTCGTACAAAAGATCATGTTATCAGTTCCTTGTAGAGTATAAGTAGAGGCTCACAACCAAGATGGTTTTAGACAAACCATTAGTATGATTGAAGTGTAATTTGGTATTGGTCTATCTTGACCTTAGAATTACACTAGTACACTTTATGTGTATTGAGCAGGACCGATTTAGAGGTGATTCAATTTATTGCTGACTAGATAATTGAATCAGACCTCGGATATTATGGTTTTCATGCTCTTACTCCCGATATAATAACGGGCACATGTACTTAATATTTATTCCTTTGATTTACCAATGGGCGAGATTTATGGGTTAAATCGATAGGCCCGGTAAGTTGGAAAATAATATTATTTACATGGTGTGTCATTGATTATAGGAGGAAACCGTGTCGTATGTATTAGGATGATGATGTCCCCTTGAGGAGCTCATAAGGATCATCATGTAAATCCTGCAGGTGGACTTGGTCCAACTTAATGATTAGGTTGAGTGGTACTATTCATGGAGTTAGATGTTTATTAATTAATTATCAGTATATTAATTAATTAACGGACATTCGATATCTCAAACATGGGGAGATATTTGTACAAATAATATGTGAAGCCCATATTTATTTATGGGGGTTGGTGAGGTAGATCAATGATAATCCTCTAGTGGAATGGATCATCATTAATGGATCGGGTTTTGTGTGATTTGGATCCATTGGATGGCCAAGATCCACCTCCTCCTCATGGTCCCTATTGTAGCATGTTATAAATACCTCATGAAGCCTAGATCTATAAATAAGGGGGAGAGGCTTGGGCAGTAAGGAATAGAAGTGGTGCTAGGGTTTTGTCTCTTTGGCCGACATCACAAGAGGTTGGAGGGTTTCTTTTTCCTTCTTTCTCTCTTGGTCGGCACATCCTCTTCTTCTCCAAGGGTCGGCGGCACCATCTTCATCCCTCTCCTAGGCCGGCGACAACTACCAAGCAAGGAGGCTTGGTGGTCAGCGCTAGATAGGAGAAGAAGGGTGTTTGTATCTTCCTTTGTTCGAAGAGAGCAAGGAAAGGAAGATACGTGATCTAAGAGGCTTCGATTCTTGGAAGATCGTCGCCCACACGACGTCTAAGAAGAGGATAGGTCATACAATAGAAGATCAAGAGGTAAACAAGAGGTATAATTCTTGTTTAGTTTCCTTTCTTGTTCTATGTAATTGGATTATAATTGTATGATCATGGACCCCGAAGATAAACGTAAAAACCGGCGATCCGTACATCACATATTCCGTGGCTAATCGAGGAAAAGAGTTATGTTTCTTGAACAACATGTTTGTTCAAGCGACCACTCAAATCGAATAGCACGATGATGGATCGGTTGCTTGGGTAATCCATCTTCGTTTGAATTAATTGTTTTTATCCGAGGACGTGTGATAGGATCGCCATGTACAAGCGACCAAAAGGGGAAGCAATTTTTCCTTGAGTCCGGTGGTCACTCGGATGCACTAAGCGCACGTCTTCGCAATGTCATCCTTCATCGACTCAAAGACCCACGCCATGAGATGGTGAACCCACCAATGCTTTCGTCAAGCCAATCCCATGTGTGAATTACTAAGTCCTACACATCTTCAACACACATATCAAATCACATAACAATCCTAATTTAAAACCTTTGCCACACACATCAAAACCACCTCATACATGGGTTGATTGCCCTAACATAGTGGTCTATGAGTTTTCTATGGTAGTAAGTATATTTCCTGAGTAGTATAGGTGATTTCTGATCTTAGAAGGAGAGAATAGTGTAGAGATGTTTAAGTGTCAGTATTGGCAGAGTAATTTATGTGTTTCCTGAGAAGTCAGTGTATTTCCCGAGTAGTGTGTTCATTTCGTGAGAAGAATGTTCATTTCCCGAGCAGTATCTTCATTTCCCAAGCAGTATATTCATTTTTCGAGTAGTATGTTTATTTTCCGAGCCGCTTAGGAATTTCAGGGTTTCTTTCTGATATGACGGAATTAGGAGGAAGGGGGTATGCCAGAGGATGGGAAGTAGTAGAGGGAAATTGGGGATGGTTAATTTAATATAACTGCATTTATGTTTATATTTTATGTAAATTAATATGTGGCAGGATGACATAAGGAGATGTTTTGAATTGAGGCGGAAAAAATGGTTACAAGGACATCTTGGCAAAGGGCATGGGTTTGCATGATCCTATAGTGTTATCTAGGACTATACTTCAAAGCATCTCACAAAACACCTAGGAGTCCATGATTTTTGTATTGAGCTACTTAGACATCATGTGAGAAGTTCGAAAGATGCACTTGGTTATTCATGCTTGTTATGATGCATTACTATGAACCAAAGTGTTATCTAGAGTTATTGATCCTTAATTGGACCAATCATTGTGAAGGCTTGTGTACAATTGATGTGCACATAGCTCTAAGAACATTATTGGAAATGTCATACACAATATCTTTTAAACTATGTTTATCACATTTTGAAAAACAATTTGAAATTGATAAGCAAAATTGGTACAAAGTTTTAAAAAACCTTAAAGTTTTTGATAGTTTTCAAAGTTTTGTCAATTTCAAAATATGGAAAAGATATATTTTTCAAATTATTTTTCCTTGATAGAAAATGACTTAACAAATGTGTCCATAAAATTTCATGAATTTTTGACATTTTTTGAATTAGTTACACATTTCATAACATTGACTGAAAACCTATTTGACTGATAGCAGTCGACTAGTGTATGTCACCAGTCGACTGGTAAGCTTACTCGGGACTGGGTTTATCCCAGTCCACTAGGCAGTCCACTACAAATTATGGCAGTCGAATGTCGTTTCTTGGCCAATCCATAGATTGTGTCATAGTCGACTGGCGATTTTCGATAGTCGACTGTTGTTATTGGCCACACCCATAGAGCCTTTCATAGTCTTCTATCCAATTCTACTGGTCTCCATCAGTCGACTGGCGTATCACGGTAGTCAATTGCTATCACAGATATTAGAGCCACTCGACCCATTTGACTTGCAAAAATCCCGATCCTTCTCTTTTTCCTCTCCGTCAATTTCCACCGCATACTCTTTTCTCGCCACTCCTCTCCCTCTCTGGTGCTTCCACCACTAGTTCTCGTGTCACTCGCCTTTCCTTCGACCCTTGATCTTTCTCTTCTCTAGGATCCCTAGATCCTATCTCCTCCGAAGCCAGGGCTCCGGCAAGGGTTCTTGTGGCCCAGTGTTTTTCGACGACCATCGGTCCTTCCTTCTGCCATCTTCGATCCTTATGGAACCTAGGTAAACTCTAAAACCCTAATCATAGATAAGTTTTTCCTTTACCTATGAGTGCACTAACCATTGTGTTTTTTTGTGCATTCATTCATCTTAATGCATTGTCATTACGCATCTTTAGGATTAAGCATTTAGCATGGAAGCGTCGCCCTCCACCTTCCGGTGAGGGCAAGTCAGACCCTATCCCATCTGTAGATGCCCAGTTTCCTACATCGGACCATGCACTAGCATTTAATTCCAATAAATTCTAGCTTATTCCACCTAGATCATTGGATGATAATTTCTTTCAAACCCACTATTTTGATATCATCCAAATCATCAAGTACTATAAATTAGAGTCATTAGTGTTTTGTGAACATCCCATCAATTCTACATTACTCTCCAAATTTTTCAACTTACACTCTGTAGGGGGTGGGTTGAAGTATCAGACTCATGTTGCTCAATGCAATCTTGACTTCACACCCTAAATATGGGAGGATTTCCTCAGATGTCGCCCATCCGAGAGCGAGTTTATCTTTTACCCATCATTTCTTGAGCCTCTTCCTTCCCCTTTCGAGGCTATTACCTTAGACTCTCTTCACGATCATTTCTATCATAGGCCATGTCAATTATGAGTCAATATTTTCCCTTCAAATGATCTTTCCTCCATCAACAATGTCCTTTAGAAGGTCATTGTTCACTACATTCTTCCGGTTGTGGCTCGTGGGTTGGCCTTAGTTCAACCCCCACATTTCTTCCTCATGCATACCCTTTGTCAAGCCTTAAATGTAAACATTAGTCTGAATACATTTCATTGCATAATCTATTTCATCAAGCCCAATAGTGGGATAGTCCACATGTCATATGGACATGTGATCACTAAGTGGCTTGGCTCCACTAGTATCGACGTAACCAAGGGGGCAATCAAATCCATGACCACAAAATATGATCACATGAATGCTAGGACATTTTATTTAGTGGGATTGAAGCCCTCCGGTGGATCCATGGTCTGGGGGGATGGGCGGTAGTTGGCGAGTGGCGCTCAACCTGTCCCTAACGCTGCTGCAAATGGTGACACTGTGCCAGACATAGACATCGCAGCACGCCTTGAGGCGTTTGAGGAGTTTGTTGACACACGCTTCGAGGAGCTTAGTCTGGAGCACCAGGAGTTCCATACTTTGGTTCTCTCCCAGTTGAGCACGTTAGATAGGCAGCAACAAGAGATACTAGCGCTTCTCCGCTCTCTAGCACTTGGACATCTGCCTTCTACTAACGGTTCACACTCTTTGGAGATGGACGCTGATGGCAACGACTCTTAGATAGCCATCCTTTATGTATTTTTTTTTTGTTTGACATCTATAAGGCGTTGCCTTTGAAATCTTGTTAGTAACTCTTTTTGAATGAAATGGATATTTTGTTACATTTCTATATTCTTGTTGATGTTCTTATGGATTGGTAATTTAAAATTAAAGATTTGATCACAATTTAATAGGTATGTTTGAAAACCTTTATGGAGTCAATCATTTGATTGCACTCGTCGTTGATAATATTGATACAATGTTATACAAATAAATTGACAATTTTTATCATTTTGAATTTTGTTTTAATCCATTAATATAATGGGTAAATTTTTATCCTTCTATTTTTTGCCTATTATACCAGACAAAAGTAATGTGTATGCCAAGTTTCATGAATTTTAAAAATTTGTAGAATTACTTATGCATTTCTTAAACTCGTCTGAAAATCACTGATTTCAGAACTATCAAAAATCAGTCGACTTTGCCTTATGGCAATCGACTACCAAGCTCCGCAGTTGACTGGAGACTACCTCAGTCGACTGATGGCCCTATTTAGGGCAGAATAATTTGTGTTCATACTTTAAAAACTTTATCCTAGATGTTCTAACTCCATACTATGATTACTACAGCGTGTTATTGTAACTTTTATGGAAAAATAGGACTAAATTAATGCAAGAGTTAATGGGGAGTGTTTTATGAATCTTATCTATTCCCATAACCTAAAATTG
This sequence comes from Wurfbainia villosa, assembly GCA_025175895.1. Taxonomy (NCBI): domain Eukaryota; kingdom Viridiplantae; phylum Streptophyta; class Magnoliopsida; order Zingiberales; family Zingiberaceae; genus Wurfbainia; species Wurfbainia villosa. The sequence continues at coordinate 50,262,093 of CM045998.1, read as the reverse complement.
TTGGTGCAAAGTTAGGATCTATTCTTGTTTATGATTTTCTGCTTTGATCAACATATCATTCACATATGATAAACTATGTTTTGTATTAAGGGGAAGCTTTATGTCTATTTTATACCATAGTTCAAGGCATAATCCATTTTAATCATTCATGAACTCATTTTCTATATACCTTTCTCATTTTTGATGTGTGTCAAAGGAGGACAAAGGGGAATTTAAGTTAGACTTACATATTGAATATTGGATTTATGATGCATTTATGATGACCTTATTGCATATTTCAACACCTAACTTAAATGATTGCCAAATATCAAAAAGGGGGAGATTGTTGGTGCAACAATATGCCAAGCACTTATGTATTTTGATGTTTTGATAATCATTTATAGTTAGGAAATATTTGTGATCTAACCGTGAATGTATTAAGTGATAGGAAAATCCAAGTGTGAAGATTTGGTAAATAGAAGTCCAAGTGTCAATCTTGGTAAGGAAAGTCCAAGGGAAGGTCTTAGCAACATAAGCCCAAGCATATAGTCTTGGTGGTGTAAAGTCCAAGCGGACCTTGGCAAAGGAAGTTCAATGTCAAGGTCTTGGCAGCATGTAGTCTTGACGACGAAGTCCAAGAAAACTATGGTAAAGAAGAAACCCAAAGCATGACGAAACCTAAGGAAGCATTTGAAGGCAAACGCAAGGATGAAGGAGTCATGGACTCGGAGGAATCCTGGAGGCGCAAGGCTGATGGAGAAGCTAGAAGGTTAAGCCTAGGCTTAGAGTATAGTTTCAAGTATGAATTAGTTTTACTTGAGGTGTGCTAGTCGACTAGCATATTGTGTCAATCGAACTGGTCTCGAGTGTTCAACACTCGAGGATCAGGAAGAAATTGGCAGTCGACTAGGGTTATGCCCCAGTCGACTGGTCATAGTCAACTACAGATCAAACTGTTGAACATAAGCTAGCAGTCGACTAGTTTGTAACACCAGTCGACTGGTCAATATATTTTAGCAAAGAACTCGTCTCTGACAGACTTGAACTTAGGGTTAGAAGTTGAGTCAAGGTCTAGCAGTCGACTGCCATTATGAGCAGTTGACTATCACGAGCACGAAAAGGTTGATAGCCGACTAATCAGTCGGCTAAGGAAATACCAATCGACTACTTATTGTGGCAATCGACTGATCAAATAGACGTTGCGCAGTGATGAATGCAATCAGGCTTCATTAGAAGCTGTTGGATTCGATCAACAGTAACAGCAGTCGACTGATTGTATGCAGCAGTTGATTGTTGTCGAGCTCAATGGGAAAAAATAGCCTTTCTCTATAAATAGAAGCTAGGGAAACTTATAGGAGTTTAATGCTTTAATTCTAAAAGACCATACTAAGCTCCTCAAGTTCTTCCCTTTGCTTTCAAGTGTTCTAGCCTCTTCTTCCTAAACTCAAATTCATTATCTTGTAAGAAGAAGAGGAGTTATTGTAAAAAGGCTTCTCCACCTTGGTGTGTTGCATCAAAAGGAAGTTTTAGTGGAAGATTTCTAGGGGTGATCCACTTAAGGACTACCATGGAGTAAGAGTGTCATCTCTGAACCACGTTAAAGAGTTTTGTTAGCATTGTGTTATTTGTTTTCTATTTCAATTGTAATTTTCTATTACTTCCGCTAATGATTTCTTGTAGAAGCAAAGAATTGCTATTCACCCCCTCTAGCCAATCCTCAAGGTTCCTATACCTCTATTTGTGAAATCGGCTTAGGTCACGATTGACTGAACTCAAGTTTCACTAGAGTAGTATTTTGATGTTTGACAATGGATTGACCATTGTTTGATAATGGGTTGACTATATGGTTGACATGGGGTTGACCATATGATGGAGAAGTCCAAGTGAGACATTTGGCATGGAATGTCCAAGCATGGGTCTTAGCATGGAAAGTCCAAGTCTTGGGTACTTGGCATAGAAAGTCCAAGTCTTGACTACTTGGCATGGAAAGTTTAACACGGAGTTGGCAAGGGAAGTCAAAGGGTGTGATATTTGCGCCGTAAAGTCCAAGATGTAGTCTTGGCGGCATGAGTCCAATGTTTAGCAGCATAAAGTCCAAGTATGTGTCTTGGCAATGTAAGCCCAAATGTGCCTTGGCGGTGTAGACTTGGTTACCATGACAATAACCGATGGAAGCATCTGAAGGCTAGCGTATGGATGAACAAATCATGGATGACTTGGAGGGATCCGATAGGTGTGAGGCTGATAGAGGTGGCTAGAAGGCTTAGGTCTAGGCTAAGGGTTGTATAGCAAGTATGAGGGGATCATACTTGGGGTAAACCTCATGGTTGAGGTTTAGCAGTCGACTGATCAAGTGTTTTGACACTTGGCAACTGAGTTGACTATTTGTAGTCTACTGGGATTATGACCAGTTGACTGGGTAGGGGTCAACTTGCGTTCAACTATGCTCGTGTGGCCTTGGCAGTCGACTGGCTTTAAGAAGTCGATTGTCGTGGAGGGCAGTCGACTGCTGGTCGAGGACACAGGCACAAAAAGCTCGATAGACGACTGAGCAGTCGACTACATGCTTGACAATCGATTGATGATAATGGAAGTTGACTGCCGGTGTATCCGTTGCCTGGAATGCAAATGTGGATTAAGCCCGTTGTGAGAGAACGATAGTGTAGGTAGTCGACTGGGGCCTTTTGGAAGTCGACTGTCAGGCGCGAAATCAGGCTGATGTAGGCATAAAAGGAGCAGTTCTTAGAGGATTTTGGTCATGGTTTCTTAAGAAGTCCTTGAGGCGGTTTGAAGGCAAAGTACTGGTGCATTTCAGGATCCTTCAAGTTCATCCAAGCAACCAACAAGCAAAGCATTCGAGCTCACATTTGTAAAGTTATCTTTATGTTGTTTTGTGTATTTCACTTGTATTTTCTTGTATTTCATTCTTATTGTTGTAAGAACTGTTGTAAGAGGTTTTCTCCACCTTCGGAGTATTTTCTGAGAAGGAGGTTGGTTAGTGGTGTTTTGCATCACTAGAGCTCATTTGAGCTCTACCCGTGGAATAGGAACCCTAGGTTCTGAACCATGTTATATTCTAGTGTATTTTGTGTGTTTGTCTTTGTTTTGTTATTGCTATTCTATATTCCACTACGCTAATAAGTATTGTAGACAAGCATGCAAGCATGATCAAATTCCATCGAGCGACGACACATTTCGCTATTCAACCCACTCTAGCGACGTTCGATTCCTCAACAAGTGGTATCAAAGCTGGGTGCTCTTCACCGAACTCATCGCCTCAAGAGAAATGCTAGAGGACTGTCAAAACAAGTGGCCCTGATACTATAAAATTGGTATCAGAGCTCGATAGCTCTCAAAAGAAGAAGACGCTCTGATACCCTACAATTGGTATCAAATCTAGAAGATCTTCTACGGACTAACCACCAAGGGAGCATCGCTAGAGGTGAAGAAGATGGAGGAGCCAAGCTTTAGACTAGGTCGTGACATCAACACGCCTCCTCCATATGAACTTTTTGGAGCTAAGGGATTTGATCAATGGAGAATGTGGATGGAGAATTTCTTGATGATGGACATTGAGCAGTGGTCCACCATAATAGACAAATTCGAATGTCCAAGGAGTTCAAAGGGAAGATATCTCAAGAAAAATCAATGGACCCAAGATCAACTCCGAAAATTCGAAATAAATTACAAGGTAATCGATATGTTAGTTGAATCGATACCTAATGATTTATTATGTAAGATAGGTGAATTTCAATATGCCAAGGAGCTATGGAGTAAATTGGTAAAACTTCATAAAAGTCCCTCACCAGTGTCAAGTGAAGAAAAATTCCAAGAAATCAAAGCAAGCTCATCCTCTCAAGAGAGTGAGGATTTGAAGGTCGAGAGGTGTTCGACATCCGAGAAAGAAGTAGAGGTGGAAGAATTGGAGGAAGCATCCACCTCTAGGATTGAGGGGGAGGCGATTAGGTCTTCCATGCCAGAGCAAGAAGAAGAACCATCTACCTCAGGGAGCCATGAAGAAGTTCAAAATTTCCCTACCATGGAAGTTAACTCAAGCATAGTCTTTTAGAATAAAGTTCATATTGTGTGCTTTAAGTGTAGGGAAGTAGGAAATTACAAGAGTAAGTGTCCGAAACGGGTCAAGAAGACGGCACAAGTCGTGCCAAAGACCAAGTAGACCAGAGCCCTATCAATTAACAGCAAAGAGCACATTATGCGCTTCAAGTGCAATCAACAAGGCCACTATAGAAGCCAATGTCCTAAGTGAAGTCAATCTAGCAAGGGAAAAGAAGGAGCTACACATGTAGGGGGAGCTATGTCAAACCCTAAGATAAATTTAAATAATGGTCATTCTTTATATAAAGCTAGAAATCATGCTAGGAGTAATTTTAATACCCTTGCAATTGTGCATAATCATGAAAAGCATGCTAGGGAAAGATCTTATTATTTAAGTGCTAAATCTTACAATGTCAGGATTAAAGACACATCTAGAACAAATAACCCTAGAACAATTCTACCTAAGGAAGCAATTAAGAAGGTAGAAGATCATTTAGGCATTAATCCTAAGAAGGGTAGGCATATGCCTAAGAGAAAGAACCATTAATAAAAGGTTAATGGAAAATCAAAATGGGAAAAATTAGAGTTAGAAAATCAAGCCTTGAGGTCAAGGCTTGAGAAATTGGAAAAGACCCTTGCAAGAATGACAAATTCAATTAAAGGGTCTAGAAGCCAAAACTTAAGGGTTAATAGACAAGAATCACCAAGGGGAAAGAAATGTTTGAGTCACAAATCTAAGCCCAAGGAGACGTACCATAGTGTTTCATTCGATTATGGAACCATTTCTAGGTCTAGAAAATCCAAGGTTACTAGGGAAGTCATCCCTATGGTTAACCATGGTGTGTGCCTAGTGGCTAAGGTTTCATGGAAACCTAAGGAATCCACTAAGAAGGTTACAAGGGGAGTTATTCCTATAATTGACCTAGGCAAGACACAATTAACCAATGCTTCCAAGCCAAAAAGGGTCATTAGGAAGGTACTAAGGGAAGATATCCCAAGTGAGTACCATGTAAACCCAAGGAGCTCTAATAGGTATTGGGTGTTAGGGCAATCTCTTGCCGTGATATGGTTTTGATGGTGTGGCAAAGGATTTAAGTTAGTGTGTTATGTTTATTTGATATGTGCGTTGAAGTCGTGCAGGACTTAGTAATTCGCACATGGAGCCATGGCGAGTTTCACATCTCATGACTCGTGCCTTGAGTCGGTGAAGGATAGCTTTGCGGAAGCCGTGCGCTTGGAGCATCCGAGGGACCGCCGGACGAGAAGCTTGGAGTGAAGCCGGAGGAAGTAGACTTCGAGGCAAGAGACGCGAAGGAGCATTGCGAGCCGTCGCTGATCTTTGAGGGGCGTGGCGAGAAGCGAGAGAACTTCGGCGAAGGACTCAGAAATGAGTGAGCGATTGTAACCCGGGAGGTAGCTCTTAGGTGAAACTTGGCCATTTGGCCAAGTGTCGGATGGGTTTTCGACACGACGATCATTGCCATGGAATGGCGATCAGCTTCCCAATCGAGTGTAGCTCGCGGTATCTGATCGGCCGGTTTGTGGCGTGATCGGCCCTTGCCAACGTATGGCGATCGGCGCCAAGATCGATCATTCGGCTGGCGGCCGATCGGTAGTCAATAGGGTTTTAGCCATCGCAGCGCTCGTAGCCGAGGCGGTCGACTCACGGTCGGCGTGATCGGGGTGAGGTCGGTGATCGCTGCCAAGAGTTCCGTTGGACAACAGCGGTCGGCATCCGGCGTGTTCGGAGGCCGTTGTAGTGGCGCCATGGCGTGATCGGTGATGGCGGCGCAGGAAGAAAACAGCCCTCTCTATAAAAAGAGAGGGTGTGAGCCTTTGAGAGGCTAATGCTTAAGTTCCAAACAATCTTCCTAGTGCCCCACAAGCTCTAAACTCTTCTTACTCGCTTTTAATCCATTCTATTTGTAAGAAGAGTGATCTTGGTTGTAAAGGTTACCTCCACCTAGCTTTGTGCAAAGGAGAGACCGATAGTGATTGGTTTTGGCGGAGTGATTCACCGTGGACGAATCGGACCGTGGATTAGCGGCGTAGCCGTGAACCACGTTACATCTTGTGTTAGCATTGTCTATTTCCTTTGCTTTGTTTTTATTTGTTTAATTTGCTTGTATTGTTGTTTCCGCTTGCGCTAATCTAATTGTAGACGAGCAAATTCCGATAACAAACGAAAAGGGCTATTCACCCCCCTCTAAGGCCATCCGATCCCTTACAAGTGGTATCGAGGCCGAGGTTGCTTGTCACCCGGACTAACGCGCAACAAGCCCTACATCATAATGGCGGCTCCAACATCCACCCACCGGTTCGACGGCGAATTCTCTTGGTGGAAAAGGAGAATGGAGGTATTCTTGAAACCGATTTCGATATTATGCTTATAATGGAAAATGGTTTGAGTTGCCTAGGGATGAAAGGGTGAGCAAATAGAAGTCAAGGTGGAATAAGAACAGCGTGAGGAGCACCTTGCAAACTCAAAGGCAAAACATCATAATCTCAATGTGCTCCATAAACAAGAGATCAACCGGATCCGAGAATGCACTAGCGCCAAAGAGATGTGGGAGAAGCTTGTAGAGCTTCATGAAGGCACCTCGGAGGCCAAGCTTGCAAGAAGAGACCTCCTCCGCTCCCAACTATCCAATATAAAACTAGAAAAGGGAGAAAAGGTAACCTCACTACACTCTAGGTTTAAAGAAATTTTAATTGGGCTAACAAGTGTAGGTGAGAAGCTATCGAACCGGGACATGCTCATGAAGGCTATAGATGCCTTTCCCCGGTCCTCAAAGTGGAGTTCCATGGTGGACTCCTTCTATATGTCAAAGAACTTGGAAGTAAGTACCTTGGAGGAGTTCTTCTACAATGGAGCTCCACAAACGAGGCTTGAAGGAATTCAAGAAGAGCCAAGAATTCAACCCTCAAGAGGAGTTGCATTGTTGGCAAACAAGGGGAAGAAGAAGATGGAAGTCCCCTCCTCCTCCGATGATGAAGCCTCCTCCTCCTCCATGGATAGCACCGAGGAAGCCTACATGGTAAGGAAGGTGAGGCGTGTATTTAAGAATTTTAGATTTGATAAATCAAATGATAGGAATAGAAGACCAAGGGGGAAGGTGATATGCTACAATTGCCAAGGAGAGGGACACATAAGGGACAATTGTCCTCTCCTAAGCAAAAGCAAGGAAGAGAAGAAAAAGAAAGAAGAAAAGAAGAAGAAAAAGGGGAGCAAGAAAAAGAAGGAAGAGGAGAAGAAGGCAAAAGAAAAAGGGAAGGCCAAAGCATTCAAGGCCAAGACATGGGATGATCCTTCCTCATCCTCCTCCTCATCATCGGATGAGGAGAATGCCTTTGTCGCCAATTTGGCCTTGATGGCCTTTGACGATTTGGATTGCTCCTCCTCCGAAAATGAAGGATCAAGCACAAGAGGAGAGAGCTCAAGTGAAGGGGGAGCCTCCTCCACATCATCATCCTCCTCATCATCCGAAGAAGAAGAAGAGGACATGGAAACTATGGTAACGAAAGCCTCACCTAGTAAAATAGTTTCTATGATTTCTAGTTTAACTAGGGATTTGTTTAGAGCAAAGAAGAAAAATAAATGCATGCTTGAACGAATTAAAGACTTAGAAAATAAGTTAGAAAATGCATGCTTAAATAATAATGATACTTCTTCTTGCCATGATGATGCATGCTCACATGATAATTATGTGCCTTTAGATGTTAGTGATGCATGCATAGAGGAAAATAGGGCATTAAGGGAAAAGGTAGATTATTTAACTAAAGCCCTAGGAAAATTCACAATTGGCTCCAACACTTTGAATATGATCATAGGGAGCCAAAGGGCAAGTTTTAACAAGAAAGGCCTAGGATATAAAGAGAAGAAAAATGAGAAGGCCTATAGATGCCTAATAGCTAGGGGACAAGACAAAAACAAAGTAATAGCTAAGAAATGGATCCCCAAGGAATTTCTAGTGAACCCCATAGGTAAAAATCTATTTTGGGTTCCAAAATCCATCCTTAAGGGTTAGAAAACCCCTAGGGTAGTCAACCATATGAACCTAATCTATATCATATTTTGGTTGACTTAGGATGACGGGACAACATTTTTAGATAGTGTTGGGTGATGATAACGTGCCCATAAATAGGTAATAATGCTTAAATCATGATGATTAATGCAATTGCTATGTATATGCGAAATCATGATTTATGATTTTGATATTTGGCACGTTATCTTGAGAAATAGGTTTAAATCATGCTTTAGGTGATAACTTATTTATTATCATCATATAATGCCTAATGCATGGTTATAATTTGATGAAAACATGTATTTCATGGTCATAATATGAAATTAAATCATATATGTCATTATGATCATGTGGGTTGTTAGGTTGATACTTAACCATGATAGAATTGCTTGAATATATTGGTTAAGTATATATATATATACAAATACCCCCCTAGGATGCATCTCACACTCACTATAGGCTAACTTGATTGCAAACTTAGCATGGGTGAGATGTTAGGATGATACAAATGTCCACTAATGCCTATGGCATTTAGATGGTCATTTAAAGTATCAAAATATCAATAATAGACCAATCATGGGGAAGGCTTATGTTTAATTAATAGACATATTGCCCAAAGATCATGGTTGGATATTTCTAATGTTTTCAAAACAATTTCTTACCTTAAAATACATGCATTCATGTTTTGAAACAATTAGATGCAAAACTAGGTAGCTAACTTGATACTAGAATGCTCAAAAACTAGTGGTTTTTCAAGTGTTTGGATTTTTGGCAAATCTTGTAAAATATAATGATTTTTCATGAAAAACTATTTTTCATTGATAGATATACTTAAGAGAAATATGTTCCTCGAATTTCAAGATTTTTCGAATTTTCTAAAATTTTTAATGCATTTACAATTTCATCCGTAAAATCGTAAATTCGCTTCCTTTGTGCGATCATTGATCGTATACAAATCAGAATATTGAAGGCCAAATTCAGTTTGTAAACCTCCTACAAGTGGCAGAAATATACTTGATGCCATCAACAAATGGTACCCAATTTTTAAATCAACTTGATATATTTTTCCTCCATTATACTTGATGCCATGAGCTTATAACTTAGTGTTAATCTTTTTGATGGTGTCAAAGGGGGAGAAATAAGTATGTTTAAGTTAATCACATTAGGGGGAGAAATAAGTATGTTTAAGTTAATCACATTAGGGGGAGAAATATATTGTAGGGGGAGAAATATATTGTAGGGGGAGAAAATTTGCATAGAGAATTTCATGGATTAAGGGGAATTGCATGTTGTTATATCATGTTTATCTTTACATGCTTTCTTACCCTTAGAATTTATATCAAATGTTTTTACCTAACTTAAACGGATTGCCACACATCAAAAAGGGGGAGATTGTTAGGGCAATCTCTTGCCGTGATATGGTTTTGATGGTGTGGCAAAGGATTTAAGTTAGTGTGTTATGTTTATTTGATATGTGCGTTGAAGTCGTGCAGGACTTAGTAATTCGCACATGGAGCCATGGCGAGTTTCACATCTCATGACTCGTGCCTTGAGTCGGTGAAGGATAGCTTTGCGGAAGCCGTGCGCTTGGAGCATCCGAGGGACCGCCGGACGAGAAGCTTGGAGTGAAGCCGGAGGAAGTAGACTTCGAGGCAAGAGACGCGAAGGAGCATTGCAGAGCCGTGCGCCTGATGCTGCCGAGGGACGTGGCCGAGAACGAAGAGAACTTCAAAGGCGAGGGACTCCGAGAAATGAGAGTGAGCGATTGTAACCCGGGAGGGTAGCTCTTAGGTGAAACTTGGCCATTTGGCCAAGTGTCGGATGGGTTTCGACACGGCCGATCGCCATGGAATGGCACGATCGCTCTAATCGAGTGTAGCTCGACCGTATATCGATCGACCGGTTTGTGGCGATCGGCCGATCGCAACGTATGGCGATCGCGCCAGATATGATCGGCTGCGCGACGATCGGTAGTCAATAGGGTTTTGCCCGCAGAACGCTCGTAGCCGGCCGAGGCGATACGGGTCGTGATGATCGGTGAGGTCCGGCGATCGCCAAGAGTTCCGTTGGACAACAGCGGTCGGCATCCGGCGTGTTCGAGGCCCGTTAGTAGGCGATCGGGCCATGGGCGTGATGATGATGGCGGCCAACGGGAAGAAAACAGCCCTCTCTATAAAAAGAGAGGGTGTGAGCCTTTGAGAGGCTAATGCTTAAGTTCCAAACAATCTTCCTAGTGCCCCACAAGCTCTAAACTCTTCTTACTCGCTTTTAATCCATTCTATTTGTAAGAAGAGTGATCTTGGTTGTAAAGGTTACCTCCACCTAGCTTTGTGCAAAGGAGAGACCGATAGTGATTGGTTTTGGCGGAGTGATTCACCGTGGACGAATCGGACCGTGGATTAGCGGCGTAGCCGTGAACCACGTTACATCTTGTGTTAGCATTGTCTATTTCCTTTGCTTTGTTTTTATTTGTTTAATTTGCTTGTATTGTTGTTTCCGCTTGCGCTAATCTAATTGTAGACGAGCAAATTCCGATAACAAACGAAAAGGGCTATTCACCCCCCCTCTAGCCGGCCATCCGATCCCTTACATTGGGTTCCTAGGAGCATTATCGATTCATGCTAAATGGGTAAGGTTGTGTCAACCTTGAAGTGATGGGTAGTTAACCTAACCATAGCAAAGTTGACACTTTAGGTCATTTCCAAGGTAATGTGATATTTTGAAAATAAGTTTGACTTTATATCCTAAAGGATTTTAGGATGTGCCAATTAAATTTGAGAAGTTTGGAAAATAGATCAAATTTGCACAAGTTAAGTTTAGAGGTCATAGTGTGTCATTTTGGGTTTTTGACAAACTTGGGAGATTGATCTATTATGGCAAATTTGGGTTTAATCCTAGGAAATTGCATTTAGGTTTGAACTTTACGTATTCTTATACCTTCATTTTGTAAAATTTGTCATGCTTTGCTTGTAATATATCATGTCATGACATCATATTTCATTTTATTATTTAAAATGTCATGATAATGCTTAGGTTTAATTTTTAATGTCATGTTATACTTTGGTTTATATCTTTATGCCATGACATCATGATTATTGACACATGTTTTATTTATGCAATTATTATATGTCATAATCATCATTCATGCATTAAGGATTAATTAAAATTGATTTAAGGACAATGACATGATTTGAAGTCTCATGTATAAGGGAATCAAATAGTTTTGCCTAGAAAAATGCATGAGCCCTTAGATTAGGAAGAACAAAAACCCACCTCATATTACATTGACATGTGTGTGTATTGATACACTCTATACACATGTGAGATATTAGAAAAATGAGTTAAGTTCAAGGTGCATAGTTCTTGCATCTAGATGAACTCAAACTCATCTTATACCATTGATGGATCATGGGGAAAGCTAATGTACAAGTCATGTGCATTGAGCCCAAAGATCATGGTCCAATATAAGGTTTTAAAATCATTTCAAAATCACTTTGAAAAACCTTAGTGTAGTCTATCTTTTGATAGAAGTCACCATTGATGATGTTGATACAAAGTACGCTCAAAACATTGAAGTTATCTTTGTTTTTGAACTTTATATCAATCTCACTATTTTATGAGTATTTTATTTTTCAAATATTTTTCACCCATAATGTTTGACATAAGTATTATACATATGAATTTTCATGATTTTTTAAAATATGTATAATTATTTATGATTTTTAAAAAACCATTCCTGAAATCTGGATTTCTGCATTTGCAGAAATTAGTCGCTTGCCGCCTTGGGCAGTCGACTGGAGTTGAGAGTAGTTGACTGGTTAGTGACCAAGTTGACTATCAAGTTTGATATCGGGTAAACAAGGTTGTTTAGCCCATATTTCAGCCATGTTAGGCTACGCTAACTGCTCCTAATCCTAGGATATGCTTGGGAAAGCATTGTAAGGGTGAAAATCCATTGGAAATAGATTAGGATAGTTATTTTGGGTGATTTATCAAATTTTAAGGTGTGTGAAAGTTCAAGTTTAAACTTTTGTCTTTATTCTTGATTGGTTAGTGTTCCTATAGGCTTAGGGACTCTTCAAGGGCATTGTTGGTGCAATGGTTAAGGGGGAGCAAGCCTTTAGGAGGAGGTTATCCATCAAGGGATGAAGGATGTGTATTCCTCAAAAGGGGAAGACATGAAGGGTTTTTGGAAATCCACATTGTGCTCACCAAAGGGGGAGAATTGGAGAAGTGAGGATTGCCTCTCATTTAGTGATATGGGACTTATCACTAGGAAGAGTGAAGACATCCTAGATGTTTTTGGACCAAGGGGAAGATTGTAAGATCTCATTGGGATATGAGACATTGATACCATTGGGGAGTTTTTTTTATGTATGCTAAAGGGGGAGAAGTGAGATTTAAATTAGGTAAACCTTCACTATGCTTTGGCATTGGAAGTGTTAAAGTTTAGGTTATTGTTAGCCTAACTTAAAGGTATTATCAAATATCAAAATGAGAGATATTGTTGGTGCAATCGACCCAGGACACAATTGACTGGACTTGAGATTTACTCGAGTAGTATTTTGATGTTTGATAATGGGTTGACTATATGGCTGACATAGGGTTGACCATATGATGGAGAAGTCCAAGTGAGACACTTCGCATGCAAAGTCCAAGCATGTGTCTCTGCAGGTAAAATCCATGTCTTGGGTACTTGGCTTGGAAAGTCAAAGTCTTGGGTACATGGCATGTAAAGTCCAACATGGAGTTAGCAAGGGAAGTCCAAGGGTGTGATGTTTGCGGCGTAAAGTCCAAGTTGTAGTCTTGGTGGCAAAAGTCCAATGTTTGCAGGCATAAAGTCAAAGCGTGTGTCTTGGCAGGATAAACCCAAATGTGGCTTGGCGGTGTAGACTCGATTAGCATGACAATAGCCGATGAAAGCACCTAAAGGCTAGCATATAGATGAAGAAGTCATGGATGACTTGGAGGGATTTGATAGGCGTGAGGATGATAGAGGTGACTAGAAGACTTAGGTCTAGAATAAAGGTGGTCTAGCAAGTATGAGGGGATTGTACTTGGGTTAAACCTCATGGTTGAGGTTTAGTAGTCGATTGGGGTTATGGACTAGTCGATTGGTCAAGTGTTTTGACACTTGGTAGCCGAGTTGACTATAAGCAGTCGACTGGGATTATGACCAGTCAACTAGTCGGGAGTCGGGAGTCGGCTAGTGCTTGACTGTGGTCGTGGGGCCTTCGCAGTCGATTGCCAGCTTTGGGCAGTCGACTGTCCTTGAGTAGTCAACTACCATGGAGGGCAATCGGCTTACCATCAGTCGATTGCTAGTGTATCCATTGGCTGGAATGCTAACATGGATTAAGCCCGTTGTGAGACAACGACACTGTAGGTAGTCAACTGGAGCCTTTTGTCAATCGACTATCAGGCACGGAATTAGCCCGATACAGGCATAAAAGGAGGAGCAGTTCTTGGATGATTTCGACCATGGTTTCCTGAGAGGTTCTTGAGGCAATTTAGAGGTGAAGTGCTAGTGCATTTCACAGTCCTTTAAGTTCATCCAAGCAACCAACAAGCAAAGCATTTAAACTCACATTTGTAAAGTTTTCTTTATGTTGTTTTGTGTATTTTACTTGTATTTTTGTGTATTTCATTTTTATTGTTGTAAGAACTATTGTAAGAGGTTTTCTCCACCTCCGGAGTGTTTTCCGAGAAGGAGAGGTTGGTTAGTGGTGTTTTGCATCGCTAGTGCTCAATTGAGCTCAACTCGTAGAGTAGGGACCCCAGGTTTCAAACCACATTATATTCTTGTGTATTTTGTGTGTTTGTCTTTGTTTTATTTTTGCTATTCTATATTCCACTGCACTAATAAGTATTGTATACAAGCACGCAAGCATGATCGAATTCCATCGAGCGACGATGCATTTTGCTATTCATCCCCTCTAGCGATGTTCGATTCCTCAATAGCCTTCACGTGTAGGATTTAGGGGGAGGAGAGACCTTCCACGCTGGAGGAAGAGCAAGAAGAAGCTTCAACTTGATCTAGGAGGAATGAAGAACCAACTCCGACTGCTACCACCGACCTAGGTAACTCAAGCTTGGAAATTAAAAATAAAAATCATATTGTATGGTTTGAGTGTAGGGAGCAAGGACACTACAAGAGCAAGTACCCAAAAAGAGTCAAGAAGACTCAACTGACGCCAAAAGTTCATGAAAAGCCTAAAGATGTCGGTGCCTCAACAATTAAAAGCAAGGAGCACATCATTTGCTTCAAATGCCATCAAAAAAGGGCACTATAGATGCCAATGCCCTAAGAGAAGACAACCTAACAAGGGCAAGGGAGGAGATACACATGTAGGGGGAGCTAAAGCAACCCCTAAGTTAGATTTCAATAATGCTCTTTGTTTACGTAATAATAAAAAGCATGCTAGAAGTAATTTTAATTCTCTTGCAATTGTGCAAAATCATGAAAGGCATGGAAATTGCAATAAATATATTTGCTTTGGTGCTAAATTTTGCAATGTTAGGGTTAAGGATAATGTTGGGAGATCGGTTGGCCGGCTAGAGGGGGGTGAATAGCCCTAATTCGTCGGACGTCGTATTTTGTTCGTTCTCGTCTACAATTCTTGTTAGCGCAGCGGAATAACAATAATAATACTAACAAGAAACATAAATACACACAAACAAAACACAACGATATACGTGGTTCGGAACCGAATGGTTCCTACTCCACGGGTGAGCTCCTCGAGCTCTAGTTATGCTCACGGCACTAACTATAACACTCCTTTTCGACAACACGTCGGAGGTGGAGAAACCTCTCACAAGCTATTACACTAAGTAATGAAATACAACAAGAAATACAAAGACAATACAAAAGAGAACTTTTACACCGATTGCTTTTGATCGCTTTCTTGTTGCTTGCTTTTGCTTGCTCTTGAAGGTCTGGAATGCAACAGCAATTCCCCTTCAAAGTCACCCAAAAAGCCCTTGGCGAAATCCTCCAACTCGTGCTCCTTTATAACCTCGTGATCAAGCGCCATCACGACCGATCGTGACCATCACCGATCGATCCTCGTAGCCGCTGTCTCACAACGGCAAGATCCACGCTGGCAAGTTTCCAACGGATCACTCATCACCGATCGATGGCACCCATCACCGATCGATCATCCATCACCGAGTGCCGGGCGAGCTCGACTCCATTCTGCGTCTGCCCGCGTATGCGGTCATCACGACCGCCCGGCGCCGATCGAATATCCCATCACCGATCGCTCTCCTGATGATCGACACCAGTTCGAACACCGGTCGAACCTATTCGACCTAGTCGGCTAAAACCTCAAACATTACCATGTTTGAGCCTCCGACATTCTCTTAGCTACTTGGCCAAGTCCACACGAGTTCCCCACCGGCTCTCTTCCTCGGCCTCGCCCCTGATGCGCCTTAAGCGACGGCCGCAACGCCATCCTTCGCGTCTCATGCCCTAGAAGTATGCTTCCTTTGGGCTCACTCCTTCGCTCCCGTCCGGGGTCCTCGGATGCACCAAGCGCGCGGCCGCAATGCCATCCTTCACCGACTCAAGGACCCCCGAGCCTAGTGAACTTACCAAGTCCTCAAGACTTCCCAAATGCACTCAAGCGCCGCGCCTTCGCAATGCATTTCTCACCAAGCACCGAGCGGCCTCGCTCGCAATGCTTTGGATTTCCCATGCAAGCACCGAGCGCCGCGGCTCGCAATGCTTTGGACTTCCCATGCCAACCCCATGTTGGACTTTCCCATGACAATCCCATGTTATGAGTTTTGTCTCATCAAAATACCATCGAGTCTACAGGGACGATTGCACCAACAATCTTCCAACAATCTCCCTTTGATGATTGACAAAACTACCATCTCAAGTCTACCAATTCTCCCATATTGGCAATTCTCATATCCCAATGAGAATTCCAACGAACCCTAATTGGTAACTTGGTAACTTCTCCCCCTTTTGACATTACATCAAAAAGGTCCTCCCCAAGGGTATGAATGTCTCATATCCCAATGAGATCTTACAATCTCTCCTTGGAGGAACACATGCCTACAATCTTCCAAGTGATCCCCTATCACTTAAAGAGAGGCACCCCAATTTCCTCCCATGAGGAAATACAAATCCATCCTCCCATGATGGATTCCTCCCCCTAGAGGCTTGCTCCCCCTTGACCATTGCACCAACAATGTCCTTGGAGAGTCCCTAAGCCAATAGGAACATTTACCAATCAAAATTAAGGCAAAGTTCAACAATGAACTTTCTTCCACCTTAAAATTGATACTCACCTCAACCCAACTCCTAATCCATATCCAATGGATTTCCACCTCTCTAATGCTATCCCAAGCATATCCTAGGGTTAGGAGTGGTTAGGGACCTTAACCTAGCTGAACATGGGCCTAATTATCAAGATTTACCCGAAATCAGCTTGTGCCAGTCGACTCTGTCAGATAATGATCATTGGGCTTACCATCGATCGTAGCCGCTACAGCGATCGGTGATAACTAATTTCCAGTATTTCAGATTTCAGAAATGAATTTCCGAAATCCATAAGTAAATATACATACATAGATAAATCTTGAAATTTGGTATGCATAATACTTATTACAATCATTATGGGTGAAAATTATTGGAAAATTATTTTACCCATTAAATTAGGAGATTGATACAAAGTTCAAAAGTTTAGAAAAGCTTCAATAAAGAGACCTCTTTGTATCATCCCATTCAATGGTGATAGCTATCACAAGATAGTCTTCACCAAGGTTTTGCAAAATGTTTTCAAAATGTTTTCAAAACCTTTAATTTCATTTTCCTAAACATCTCACTAATATCTAGATTTGTAAAACACATTCAAGGCAATTAACATAGTGAGATGTGGGTTTTTGTTCTTTTCTTTGTCTCATGCATATATCTAGGCAATATTTATTTGATTCCCATCAAATTGTGCCATAGTCCTTGAATTCATTTTATTATGCATGATGATTATGGCATAGATGTGATTTAGATAAAAACATATGCCAATATCATGATGTCATGGCATGTAAATGAACCTTAAGCATACATGACATCTAAAAATAACATTAAACATGATCATGACATTTTTATAAATAAAAATGAGAATGATGTCATGACATGGCAAGGCAAATAAAGCATGGCAAGAAAAATATACTAAGGTCTAGAATACCTAAGTGTTAAAATCAATTTGCCATTTCTAGGGATTAAATCAATTTGCCTTAAAGCCATTCATCTCCCTAGTGTGCCAAAAACCCAAAATGGCACACCAATACCTCTAAGACCTAATTGTGCCAATTTAAATCATTTTAAACTTCTCAAGCATATTGGCACACCCTAATGTGTCAACTCTACTATGGTTAGGTTAACTACCCATCCACCTAGGGTTGACACACCCTAACCCATTTAGCGTGAATCGATCACGCTTTTAGGAACCCAATACCTATTGGAGCTCCTTGGGTTAACAAGGTATTCCCTAGGGATAACTTCCCTAGATACCTTCCTAATGACCCTTTTAGGCTTTGAAGCCTTAGTCAAATGGGTCTTACTTGGGTCAACTCTAGAGGTGACTCCTCCATTGACCTTCTTAGTGGCTTTCTTGGTTTTTCTTAAGTCCTTGGCCACTAAACACATACCATGGCTAGACTTAGGATAACTTCCTATTAGCCTTGGTTTGTCTAGACCTAGAAATAGTTCCATAATCAAATGGAACATTATGGTAGGACATAGGTTTGTGACCCAAACCCTTCTTGCCCTTAGACATTTCTTGTTTTCTAGGTTTTGATTTTTGTATGTTAGGCCCTTTAACCGAATTTGATATTAATGCTAGGGTCTTCTCCAATTTTTCAAGCCTTGACCTTAAGGCTTGGTTTTCTAACTCCAACTTCCTCAATTTTGAATTTTCATTAGATTTAGGGGAATTGTTTTTCTTCTTAGGCATATGCCTAGATTTCTTGGGATTAATACCCAAGTGGTTTTCAACTCTCCTAATGGACTCTTTAGGTAAAATAGGTCTAGTGTTTTGAGTCCTAGGTTTGTCTTTAGTTATATGAACATGTTTGGCACCTAGACAATATACCTTATTATTTCTCTTAGCATGCTTTTCATTGATAATAGCAAGAGAACTAAAATAATTTTTAGCATGCTTTTTAACTTTAGGAATTAAAGGTGCATTAAGTAAATTTACCTTAGGGTTAGCTTTAGGAGCTCCCCCTACATGAGTTGCACCTTCTTGCCCTTTCTTCCTCCCCCTAGGGCATTGGCTTCGGTAGTGTCCATTTTGATTGCATTTGAAGCACACAATGTGCTCTTTGCTTCTAGTTGAGGGAACACCGGCATCCTTTGACTTTGGGTTGACTTTTGGTGTCGATGTCTTCTTCTTAGCCAATTTAGGGCATTTGCTTTTGTAATGCCCTTTCTCCCTACACTCAAAGCATATTATGTGATTTTTATTCAAAATGATAACACTTGAGTTACCTAGGGAGGTGGTGGAGGCCTCTTCTTGATCTTCACTTCTCCCGGATGTAGATGCTTCTTGTTCTTGCTCCGGGATGGAAGATTGCCTTTCCTCCCCCTCAAAGCTAGAGGTGGAGGTCTCCACCAAATCATCAACATCTTCAAATGTTGTGGGTGCTTCTTCTTCGGCATTCTCCTCTACTTGTGCCGATTGGGAATTTTCTTGGAATTTCATTATTTTCTCCCATAATTCCTTAGCATCCCTATAGTTACCCAATCTAGACCAAATAGTGTTAGGTAATAAATCACTAAGTAATTTTATTACCTCAAGATTTGTCTTGAAGTCCTTAATTTGGTCTTGGGTCCACCTTGACTTCTCAATTTGCTTGTTGTTTTTATCCCTAGGCATCTCAAAACCATTTTCTACAATAATCATATAATCAAAATTGGTTTCGAGATATACCTCCATCCGTTTCCTCCACCAAGAAAAATCTCCATCGAATTTTGGTGGATGGATGAAGCCGGCCATTTGTAGTGCTCTCGCGGCGGTTAGTCCTTGAAGAGCGACCTCGGCTCTGATACCACTTGTTGGGAGATCGGTTGGCCGGCTAGAGGGGGGTGAATAGCCCTAATTCGTCGGACGTCGTTTTTTGTTCGTTCTCGTCTACAATTCTTGTTAGCGCAGCGGAATAACAATAATAATACTAACAAGAAACATAAATACACACAAACAAAACACAACGATATACGTGGTTCGGAACCGAATGGTTCCTACTCCACGGGTGAGCTCCTCGAGCTCTAGTTATGCTCACGGCACTAACTATAACACTCCTTTTCGACAACACGTCGGAGGTGGAGAAACCTCTCACAAGCTATTACACTAAGTAATGAAATACAACAAGAAATACAAAGACAATACAAAAGAGAACTTTTACACCGATTGCTTTTGATCGCTTTCTTGTTGCTTGCTTTTGCTTGCTCTTGAAGGTCTGGAATGCAACAGCAATTCCCCTTCAAAGTCACCCAAAAAGCCCTTAGCGAAATCCTCCAACTCGTGCTCCTTTTATAACCTGCATCAAGCTGTTTTCGCGCCCATCAGTCGACTGATCGTGACCATCAGTCGACTGATCCTGTAGCCGTTGTCTCACAACGGCAAGATCCACGTTGGCAAGTTTCCAACGGATCACTCATCAGTCGACTGATGGCACCCATCAGTCGACTGATCATCCATCAGTCGAGTGCTGGCGAGCTCGACTCCATTCTGTGCCCGTGCACAGTGTCATCAGTCGACTGCCGTCCCTTGGCAGTCGACTGGTCATCCCATCAGTCGAACACTGGTCGAACCTATTCGACCTAGAGCAGTCGACTGGCACCTATGCCAGTCGACTGATGTCGGCTAAAACCTCAAACATTACCATGTTTGAGCCTCCGACATTCAGTCTTAGCCACTTGGCCAAGTCCACACGGAGTTCCCCACCGAAGCTCTCTTCCCTCGGCCTACGTCCCTCGGATGCGCCAAGCGCACGGCTTCGCAACGCCATCCTTCGCGTCTCATGCCCTAGAAGTATGCTTCCTTTGGGCTCACTCCCTTCGCTCCCCGTCCGGCGGTCCATCGGATGCACCAAGCGCACGGCTTCGCAATGCCATCCTTCACCGACTCAAGGACCCCGAGCCTAGTGAACTTACCAAGTCCTCAAGACTTCCCAAATGCACCAAGCGCACGGCTTCGCAATGCATTTCTCACCAAGCACCGAGCGCACGGCTCCGCAATGCTTTGGATTTCCCATGCCAAGCACCGAGCGCACGGCTCCGCAATGCTTTGGACTTCCCATGCCAACCCCATGTTGGACTTTCCCATGACAATCCCATGTCATGAGTTTTGTCTGTCATCAAAATACCATCGGGAGTCTACCTGGGACGATTGCACCAACAATCTTCCAACAGATAAATCTAGAATAAAAAACCCTAAAATAATTCTACCTAAGGAAGCCATTAGGAAGGTAGAAAATCACTTATGCATTAACCCTAAGGAGGGTAGGCATATGCCTAAGAGAAGGAACAATGTGTAAAGAATAGATGAAAATTCAAAAATTGAGCAATTAGGGTTAGAGAACCAAGTCTTGAGGTCATGACTTGAAAAATTAGAGAAGACCCTTGCAAAAATGACAAATTGATCAATTAAAGGGTCTAAGAGTCAAAACCTAGGGTCTAGAAGAGAATAACCATCTAGGGGTAAGAAAGGTTTGGGTCACAAACTTAAGCCCATGGAGACCTACCGTAGTGTTCCATTCGACTATGGAACCATTTCTAAGTCTAGGAAAACCAAGATTACTAGGGAGGTCATTCCTAAGGTTAACCAAGGTAGATGCCTATTGGCCAAGGTTTCCATGAAACTTAGGAAAGCCACTAAGAAGGTCACAAAGAAAGTTATTCCTGGAGTTGACCTAGGCAAGACCTAATTGACTAAAAGGCTCATTAGGAAGATACAAAGGGAAGATATCCCTAGTGAGTACTATTGGTGCAATCAGCCCGAACTCGAGTTTGACTCGAACTATATTTTGATGTTAGTCAAAATTCATGACATGGGATTGTCATAGGAAGTCCAACATGGGTTGGCCATGTAAATCCAAGTGTGTAGCCTTGGTGGTGAAAAGTCCAAGCATGAGGCTTGGTGTTGGGAAAATCCAAGCATAGGGCTTGGTCTGGGAAGTCTTGAGGACTTGGCAAGTTCACTAGGCTCGGGGTCCTTGAGTCAGTGAAGGATGACATTGCGATGTTGTGTGCTTGGTGCATCCGAGGGATCGTCGGACGGGGAGCGAATGGAGTGAGGCCCTAAGGGAAGCATACTTCGAGGGCAAGAGACGTGAAGGATAGCATTGCGAAGTCATGCGCTTGGTGCATCCAAGGGACGTAGGACGAGGGAGGAGAGCTTCGGTTGGAAACTCCATGAGAGGATGAGGTGGACTTGGCCAAGTGGCTAAGACTGAGTGTCGGAAGCACAAACGTGATGTTTGAGGGTTTACCTGATAGTCGGATGCTCAAATAACTTAGTGTTTGAGGTTTTACCTGAAATTAGTAGACTGGCATAGGTGTCAGTCAACTGCTCTAGGTTGATTGGACTTGATCGGTGTTTGACTGACCATGTTCTGACCAAACAATCGACTGCCAAGGGAGGGCAGTCGACTGCCGAGGGAGGGCAGTCGACTGCCGACGCTATCAGTCGACTGATGATGGAAATCAATCGACTAATCGGGGTGTTTTCAACCATAGAAGGTCTTCCAGTCGAGTGATCGTGGCGACCACTCGACTGATGGGATCATCAGTCGATTGATAAGCATGATCAGTCGACTGATGATGGATCCATTGGAATTTAGCCAGCGTGGATCGAGTCGTTGTGATACAACGACTACAGGACTAGTCGACTAATGGTCACGATCAGTCGATTGATGGGCACGGAATCAGCTCGATGCAAGTTATAAATGGAGCTCGAGATAAAGGATTTTGCCAAACATTTTGGGGAGATTTTGGAGGGGAATTATTGTTGCATTCCAGACCTTCAAGTGCAATCCAAAGCAAGCAACAAGCAAGTGAAAAAACCAATTGTGTAAATGTTTTCTTTTGTATTGTCTTTGTATTTTGGCTTATATTTTTGTATTACTATTGTAATTGCTTGTACAAGGTTTTTCCACCTCCAACGTATTGTCGAGAAGGAATTTAGTTAGTGTCGTGCGCATAACTAGAGCTCATTGAGCTCGCCCCGTGGAGTAAGAACTATTTGGTTCCGAACAACATATATCTTGTGTATGCTTGTATGTGTTGTTAGTATTTTCATTTGTATTACTATTTTGTTGCGCTAATGACAATCGTAGACAAGTGACATAAGAAGAACGAATGATTTCCATCGTCTATGCATATCGAGCTATTCACCCCCCTCTAGCCAGCCACCGACGTTCTAACAAGTGGTATCAGAGCGGGTTGCTTGTCGAGGACTAACCGCCAACACAAGCACGACAAGATGGCCGGCTACAACATCCATCCACCGAAATTCGATGGAGACTATTCTTGGTGGAAGAAAAGGATAGAGTTATACTTCAAAATCAATTTTGATATTATGTTAATTCTAGAAAACAGTTTCAAAATGCCTAGGGATGAAAGCAATAGGGAAATTCAAGGTAATCACATTACTTAGTGATTTGATTCCTAATAACAGTTGGTCTAGCCTATGTAATTATAGGGATGCTAAGGACCTATGGGACAAGGTGATCAAATTTCTTGATGAGCCCACATTGGTCCATGAAGAGGAAGAATGCCCATCAACATTTGGATCCAAGGATGTTGAAGAATCACCATCTACATTCGAAGATGTGGATGAGTTGGTGGAAACCTCCACCTCTAGCATTGAGGGGGAGGAGAGGACTTCCATTCTAGAGCAAGGTCAAGACAAAGCATCTACCTCCGGAAGAAGTGATCAAGAGGCTTCCACCACCTGCCTAGGTAACTCATGCATTATAATTAATAATAAAGATCACATAATTTGTTTTGAGTGTAGGGAGAAAGGATATTACAAAAGTAAATGCCCAAAATTGGCTAAGGAAAAGGCACCGACACCAAAAGTCAGGATGTCGGAGTCCTCTCTAGAAAGAGCAAAGAGCACATTGTGTACTTTAAATGCAACCAAAGAGGACACTACCGAAGTCAATGCCCTAGGGGGAGGAAGAAAGGGCAAGAAGGGACATCTCAAGTTGGGGGAGCTTCCAAAGCTAACCCTAAGGTAAAATGTAATGCACCTTCAATTTCTAAGGATCATAAGCATGCTAGGAATTATTTTAGCTCTCTTGCAATTATTAATGAAAAGCATGCTAGTAGGAACAAATATGTTTGTTTAGGTGCCAAGCATGTTGACATACTTTAGGACAAACCTAGACATCGTAACTCTAGACCAATCCTACCTAGGGAGTCTATAAGGAGAATAGAAGAAAACTTGGGCATTAACCCTAAGAAATCTAGGGATATGCCTAAAAGGAAAAACAATTCCTAAAATTCTTATGATAAATCAAAATTTGGAAGGTTAGAGGTGGAAAACCAAGCCTTGAGGTCAAGTCTTGAAAAATTGGAGAACACCCTAGCAATAATTATAAATTCATTCAAGGGGTCAAAGGATCAAAATTTAAGGTATAGGAAACAAGAAATGTCCAAGGGCAAGAGAGGTTTGGGTGACAAACCTATGTCCTATGACAATGTTCCATTTAATTATGGAACAATATTTAGGTCTAGGAAAACCAAGGCTAATAGGGAAGTTATCCCTAAGATTAGCCATGGTGTGTGTCTAGTGGCTAAAAGGTCAAGAAAATCTAATGTAGCCACTAAGTAGGTCAAAGGGGGAGTCACCTCTAGAGTTGACCCAAGGAAGACCCAATTGACAAAGGTTTCAAAGCCAAAAAGGGTCATTAGGAAGGTATCTAGGAAAGTTATCCCTAGTGAATACCTAGTTAATCCATGGTGCCCCAATAGATATTGGGTTCCTAGGAGCGTGATCGATTCACGCAAGATGGGTTATGGTGGGTCAACCCTAAGTTGATAGGTAGTTAACCTAGCCATGATGAGTTGACACTTTAGGATGTGCCAATGTGGATTGAGAAGATTGAAAATGATTAAATTGGCACAATTAGGTCTTAGGAGTAATGGTGTGTTATTTTTGGGTTTTTGGCACACTACGGGGATAATTGACATTAAGGCAAAAATGGATTTGAGTTTAGAAATGGCAATTTGGGCTTAACCCTTAGGTATTCTATACCTTAGTATCTTATAATTGTCATGCTTTGTTTGTCTTGCAATGTCATGACATCATATTTATTTTTATCATATAAAATGTCATGAACATATTTAGGGTTATTTATATATGTCATGAATTCTTAGATTTCATTCACATGTCATGACATCATGATTGTATGACACATGCTTTATTATTATATCATTATGCCATAATCATCATTCATGCATAAATAAAATGAAATTAAAAACTAAGGAATGATTTGAAGTCCCATGCATAAGGGAATCAAATAATGTTGCCTAGGAATATGCATGAAACCCTAAATAACAAAGATCCCACATCTCACTAATATTTGACTTGTATGTGTTTTAAACATATTGACACAAGTGTGATGTTTATGAAAATTAAATTAAAGGTTTAAAAAAAATTTCAAAAACATTTTGAAAAACCTTGGTGAAGTCTATCTTTTGATAGCAATCACCATTGAATGTGATGACACA
Source organism: Wurfbainia villosa (assembly GCA_025175895.1). Lineage (NCBI taxonomy): Eukaryota > Viridiplantae > Streptophyta > Magnoliopsida > Zingiberales > Zingiberaceae > Wurfbainia > Wurfbainia villosa. Next base: position 50,237,286 of record CM045998.1, on the reverse strand, counting down.
AAGAGGGCTCAATATTGTAGCTTTTCTCAACTTTTGAACTTTGTATAAATCTCAATATTTAGTCGGTAAAATAATTTTCTAATATTTTTCACCCATAGTGTTTGTGATAAGTAATATACATACAAAATTTCATGATTTTTCAATGTATGTATATTTACTTAAGAATTTAGGAACTCAGGTTCCAAAATCTAATTTCTGCATTTTGCAGTTATCAGTCGACTGCCATCCATGGCAGTCGACTGATGTGGGAAGGAGTCGATTGATATTTGATTCAGTCGACTGATAATGCTGATTTCATATAAACCTTGGTTGTTAGGCCCATGTTCAACTATGTTTTAGATCTCTAACCACTCTTAACCCTAGGACATGCTTGGGAGAGCATTAGAAAGGGTGGAAATCCATTGGATATAGATTAGGAGAAGAGTTTAGGGTGAGTATCAATTTTAAGGTGTGTGAGAGTTCATTGTTGAACTTTGCCTTAATTTTGATTGTTTAGATGTTCCTATTGGCTTAGGGACTCTCCAAGGACATTGTCGGTGCAATGGTCAAGGGGGAGGTATCCATCATGGGAACATGGATGTGTATTTTTCTTCATGGGAGGAAAATTTGGTTGCCTCTCTTAATTGATATGGGACTTATCACTAGAAAGATTATAGGCATGTGTGTTCCTCCAAGGGAGAGATTGTAAGATCTCATTTGGATATCAGACATTCATACCCTTGGGGAGGACCTTTTTGATGTATGTCAAAATGGGAGAGAAGTTACCAATTGGGATAGTTGGAATTCTCATTGGGATGTGAGAATTGGCAATTATGGATAATTGGTAGACTTGTGTTTGAGGTTTTGTTAAACATCAAAAAGGGGGAGATTGTTGGTGCAATCGGCCCGGACTCGAGTTTGACTCGAACTATATTTTGATGTTAGACAAAACGCATGAGATGGGATTGTCATAGGAAGTCCTACATGGGCTGGCCATGTAAATCCAAGTGTGTAGCATTGGTGGTGAAAAGTCCAAGCATGAGGCTTAGTGTTAGGAAAATCCAAGCATAGGGCTTGGTGTGGGAAGTCTTGAGGACTTGGTAAGTTCACTAGGCTTAGGGTCCTTGAGTCGTTGAAGGATGACATTGCGAAGTCGTGTGCTAGGTGCATCCGAGGGATCGCCGGATGGGGAGCGAATGGAGTAAGGCCTTAGGGAAGCATACTTCGAGGGTCGTGTGATGTGAGAAAAAACATATAGGGTTTTAGGAGTAGTTTTCGCTCACATCTTGTTACATTTTGTGTTAGTTTCATGCATATGTTACACTATTCTTGCACGAATTGCCTATTTTCTAGTTCGGAGGTCTGCTCGTTGTACTTTTGTGTGCAGGTTAGCTTTTCTAGTGAAAAAGACATATTTTCGGAGCAAAAAAAGGACTTTCATAGCTAGACGCAGAGTGGGACACGACCAGGGCGTGTGGATTCACACGGTCGTGTCCAGGGCCGCACACGGCCTGACCATCCGAAAACACACGACTGTGTGGCGGCCTGACGTATTTGCGTGACTAGGGCTTTTTCCAGATTTTGCAGCGGTCCGAGGCGATGTTTATATAAGGATGGCTCCGCCCAACCCCTAGGAAGAGGCACGACGGCTATTACGGCACGCCGAAGCCCTAAAAAGCTTCGATAACTCGCAACGGGGAGGAGGAACGCCACCGGATGTCCACAACTTGCAATACAACGTCGGAGAGAAGACCACGAAGCATCGTATATCTCTATTTCTCAGCTCTATTTTTATTGTATTCGAACTTAAACATGTTTTGTGATTCTTCCTTCGTATTTATGGAGTAGTACTTTTGATTCTAGGATTAGGGAGTAGCTTATGTACATAAACAATGTTGGTTCATATTAAATTCTGGCCATAAGTTTGATTTGACAATTAGTAGTTACTCTCTATTATATCTACATGTGTTTGGCTTTCTTTCCACTGTGCTTAGGTGATACGAGGTGGTGACAGCCCTCGCAATCTATAATTTAGGAGGTTTGATCCAAGGAACCTAGGGGTAAACCTGACCTCCCATAACTGCGGGGAGAAGGGAGTGGTGGAATCGGAAATGGTCCACCGCAAGGATTGATTTGGCATCCTCGTACCCTCTATCCCATCCTTTTGGGTGGAGATAGCTCCCGGTGAATGTGGCGGCTCTGCGGGAGAGTGTATGATGTTCCTTCCCTAAAATCGTAGGTAGACGTTTAGACGACGCCAATTGACAACATTGTTCTGTGATACATAAGTGAAACCGAAGTCCAAGAATTGATTTTTAAGACCCCGACACACTCTTTTCCTCCTCCGTGTGACACCGTACAGAGTAGGGCCCACCGATAGTCCTCACCAACTGACTCTCTCAAAGATTACGTCCGAACAATCGCAACCACTTAGTGTATTGGATTCGAATTCCAATCCCTGTGGGATCGATAAATCTTTATTACTTGACGACATCCGTGCACTTGCGGGCATTGAGCGCGAGCATGCGCTTTGAGTCCTCGACGGTATCTGTCGCGAGATTCATGGTTGCGTCCGTGCGCATCAAGTTTTTGGCGCCGTTGTCGGGGACTGTCGATTCGATATCGAATCGAACGGTGGTAAATTTGACCGGACTTAGGATTTGATTATTTACTTGCTTTATTTTCTTATTAGTTTACTTTATTTGCTTTAGTTTTATTTTCCATATTTAGATTTAGTTTTTATTTGCAGCAGTAGTTTTTTATTTACTTATTGCATCTTAGATTTTTATTTGCTAGACTTATTTATTTTCTGCTTTTAGCATTAGGTTAGCACTCTTAACTTTGTGGTTTGGTTCATCGTATGCTTTGACAATTAGGGTAGGAAGGTTTAATTCTGATCGACTTAGAGATTGAGCGAACCTTTCACTGTCGAAGAGCATTACAACGAAAGATGGAAGATCAAGCTGCCTCCGAGGTGAACATAAGAAGCCGACCTCTGCGGGACTACGCAGCTCCTAGCACTAGAGGATTCAGGTCGAGCATAGTTGGACTATCTATTTTGGCAAATAAATTTGAGCTGAAGACGACACTTATACATATGGTCCAGCAGAGCAAATTTGGGGGAGCTGCGACTGAAGACCCGAACCGACATCTTGAGGCTTTTCTCGAAATCTGCTCGACAATGAAATTGAACGAAGTCCCTTCTGACGCGATCCGCCTGAGTCTGTTCCCGTTTTCACTGCGGGATAAGTCTAAGGCTTGGCTTCACTCTCTACCCTCTGGCAGCATCACCACATGGGAGCAGTGTGAGCAGCAGTTTCTGAATAAATACTTCCCACCAAGTAAGACTGCTCACATGCGCCATCTTATTGTTGGATCGAAGCGGTTCGCTAGAGGGGGGGGGGGGGGGTGAATAGCGAAAAACCTTTTTTTTTTCTTTTCGAGTTCGTATCAAAACAATTAAGTGCAGCGGAAAGATAAATGAAACAAAAAGAGACAAGATATTTTTTTACTTGGTTCATAGCCTTCGGCTACTACTCCAAGGCCCTAACGGTCTTAGACCGTGTACGGAGGGCAATTCACTAAAACACTCCTCCTCGTTGGAGGTAGGAGTTTGACGATTACAAAAACCTTCGAAGCAAAAAGATAGAGAGACAAACCCTCTTTTCTATTTAAGTAAAATGCAACGATAGAAAACCTCGATTCAAAAGAATTGCAATATTGAAAGCAATAACAAAGTAAGATTATACCAACAACTAGAAAAAAAAGAACTTAAGCTAGGGTTGTTGGCAGCACTTCGTTGTTGTAGAGTCGTCGGAGAGTCGCAGTGTTGCGGAGGCTTTTGAGCACTTAGAATTGATGAAGAAACCCTATGTTAGGACCTCCTTTTATAGCCTTTGAGCCCCTTTTCGAGAGGAACCCTAGCCAATCATATTTGAGCACCACTCCCCTTGAAATTTGGTGATAAGCCTTGACTCCTCGAAGCTGATCCTTTGACCATCAGTCGACTGATGGCCATCATCAGTCGATCGATGGCGATCACGAGTGCTAACCTCCGCCGATCGTGATTGACCACTGAGTCCTCCAAGCCGGCAATGATCGATGCTTGCAAGTCAAAGTTAGCTCAACTAAAACATAATTTCGACAGTCGTCGACCGTACGATCTCGACCTAGACCATCTATAGGATGTCTTTGGTCGGATCTACGCTTAAGATCATCCCCGTAAAGAGGATATGACCTCACTTACGCTCACACACACACGAGCTTACCTCGATACTTACTGTGTCGCTTTCGCTTCCGGCCTTCCACCCTATTCCTTCGGCTCCCTCCGAAGTCACCGGAGTGTCTCCCTACAACCGCGGCTTCCTCCGTGTGTTGCTAGCCTTCATCTTTAGCTATAGCAATTTTCTAACACTCGATTCAGCTCGTGAGATAATGACATGAGCTTAACTTTGTATCGTTTGCTATTATCAAAACTCATGTTCGACTTAGGTGCCTACTGCACCAACAATCTCCCCCTTTTTGATTTATGGCAAACCCACATACAAAGTTAAGAAAAATAACTTAAGTGCATTAAGCAAAATGAGTAAGAGATATGCATGAATGAGAAGGAGTATATAAAAACTTTTTTTCTAGTGCTCCCCCTTGAGGAATCCTCCCCCTTGACCGAGGGTGAGTACTTGAGAAAGAGTTTTAACTCTCCCCCTTGATGTTTGCTACTAAACAAAAGAATTAAGTAACCGCAATTACTTAATATTGGCCATAGTGTTTAAAATAAGTTTTAAGTTAAGAAATCAAAAAAAAAATTTCTTAACCTTGGCCTTTACTTCCGTTTTGTTAACAAGTTAACTTAAAGTTAAGTAAACCTTTCCATTTTGTTAACACGAACAAGTTAACTAAGTGTGTTTAAGTTAAGAATTCTCTTAACTTGTTTTGTTAACTTAAAGTTAAGTAAGTCTTGGCCATAAAAAAAATTGATCCCTTAACTTTGGCCTTTTTCTCCCCCTTTTGCCATATATCGAAAAGAGTGAGGGTGTGTGTGGAATAAAAAATAAGTATTAATTTTAATGTCCAAGCATGTTCCACATTATTTTGAAAATAATATACTGAAAATAAGTTCATCTATAAAATATTCGACTCATATTTGGCTTGATTGATATGAAAGATCAACCAGTCCTGGTCAGAGTCGGTTAGTATGTATGATTATACTCCGTGGTTCATAGAGATGCACTAGCTCTACATCTGGAACCAGGAGTAAGGTCATAACATCTCACGTCCATCTACGTGGCTAAGTACACAACACATTAGTCCTATGTGTTGTGAGATGTACTGCCTCCTTAAATCTATAGGTGCATGATATCTAAGGTATGTCCTATGCTAGTTCCATAAAAATGAAAATTAAGAAATAGTAGTAAGAAAATATAATTTGTAAGTTCCTATTCTACTACGCACATGTCCAATTTTCGTCTTAATAGACTAAATTCGGCTTCGGGTAGGGGTTTAGTAAATAGGTCTGCTAAGTTAGACTTTGATTCGATGTATTCGAGTTGTATGGCTCCGTTGGCCACATGTTCTCGAATGAAATGGTGTTTGACCTCTATATGTTTGGTCCTAGAGTGACATATCAGATTCTTTGTAAGATTAATTAAACTAATGTTATCTACGTGAAGTTTAGTATTCGTAAAGTCTAACTTAAAGTCGCGGAGAGTGTGCTTCATCCAAAGAAGCCGAGTGACACACTCACCCATCGCGATGTATTCGGCTTCGGTGGTAGATAAGGCAACACAGTGTTGCTTCCTACTGCACCAACTTACTAGACTCGAGCCAAGAAGTTGACAACACCCACTCGTACTCTTTCTATCGAGCTTACTACCGGCATAGTCCGAATCGGAGTAGCCGATTAGTTCGAACTCGGTAGATCTAGGCTACCAAATACCGACATTAAGTGTGCCCTTTAGATATCTAAGGATACGCTTGACTAGAGTTAGGTGAGACTCCTTGGCACAGGTTTAGAACCTTACGCACATACTTACTGCAAATAGGATATCAGGTCGGCTCGCAGTTAAGTAAAGGAGACTACCTATTATGCTCCTATAGTATTTTAAATCAATTGAGTTTCCGATTAAATCTTCTTCTATATTCACATTAGTTGCCATTAGGGTATTAATAATTTTAGCGTCTTGCATTCCAAAGCGTTTAATTAATTCCCTAGTATATTTGCATTGATGTAGGTATATTCCATCTTTAGTTTGTTTAATTTGTAGACCTAAGAAGAAGTTTAACTCGCCTACTAAATTCATTTCAAATTCACTTTCCATAAGTGAAATGAACTCATTTAGTAGGATTGAGTTGGTGGTTCCGAAAATAATATCATCTACGTAGATTTGGGCTATGAATATGTCTTTACCTAAGGTTTTTACGAAAAGGGTTGGGTCAACTACACCTTGGTTAAAGCCTTTGGACTTAAGATAAATCGAAAGTCTCTCGTACCAAGCTCGAGGAGCTTGTTTAAGTCCATAAAGAGCTTTCTTTAACCTAAGGACATGATCGGGTTTGTCTAAACTTTCGAAACCAGGGGGTTGACTAACATAAACTTCTTCTTTAATCCTCGATGTGCTGCATATGCTAATAGCATTCGAATGGACTCTAATCTAGCTACTGGGGCATAGGTCTCGTCGTAATCTAAACCTTCGACTTGACTAAACCATTTAGCAACTAGTCTAGCTTTATTTCTAACTACTTCACCTTTATTATCAATTTTATTTCTAAACACCCACCTTGTTCCAATGATTGTTTTATCTTTAGGTGGTGGTACTAATTCCCATACTTCATTCCTAGTGAATTGAGCTAACTCTTCTTGCATTGCAATAATCCAATCGGGATCAAGAAGAGCTTGGTTAATAGTTTTGGGTTCAATTTTAGAAATCAAAGATATTTGACTAAGGTTTCTGTATGAGGCTCTAGTTTGAACTCCTAGACTTGGATCACCTATCACTTGGTTGATAGGATGATTCGTTTGAGTCCTAGATGGATTTGGGTTTGAGTCTACAACTTGATCCATAGGATGACTCGTTTGAGTTCTAGTTTGGTTGGAGTCATCTATCACTTGGTCGATAGAGTGGCTTGGTTGACTTAGGTTAGGATTAACACTAGACCTGATCTCCAGTTCAGAGTTAGGTCTAGTATGAGTCGGCTCGCTAATTGGGGTTGCCGGGGGTTTTGTAGGTTCGTGTCCTTCATCAAATACTACATTGATAGTCTCCTCGACTCTTAGGGTGTCGTGGTTATATACTCTATAAGCTCTGCTTGTAGTCGAGTATCCTAGAAAGATTCCAATCATGGTTTTGGATGTAAATTTCCCTAGGTAATCCTTAGTGTTTAGGATATGTACCTTACACCCAAATAGCCTAAAGTACTTGATGTTAGGTATTTTATCATGATAAATCTCGTATGAGGTCTTAAGGTGCCTCTTTACCATAAGGATCCTGTTTTGGACATAGCATGTCGTACTCACGGCTTCCGCCCAAAACCTATCGGGTAGGTTATACTCATTTAACATTGTCCTAGCGGCTTCTTGTAGGGTTCTATTTTTGCGTTCTACTAGGTCATTTTGTTGTGGAGTTCTAGGACAAGAGAACTCATGGTGGTATCCATTTAGGTTACAGAATTCTTATACTTAGGCAAATTTGGGTTTAATCCTAGGAAATTGTAATTAGGTTTGAACTTTACGTATTCTTATACCTTCATTTTGTAAAATTTGTCATGCTTTGCTTGTCATATATCATGCCATGACATCATATTTCTTTTTATTATTTAAAATGTCATGATAATGCTTAGGTTTAATTTTTAATGTCATGTTATACTTTGGTTTATATCTTTATGCCATGACATCATGATTATTGACACATGTTTTATTTATGCTATTATTATATGCCATAATCATCATTCATGCATTCAGGATTAATTAAAATTGATTTAAGGACAATGACATGATTTGAAGTCTCATGTATAAGTGAATCAAATAGTTTTCCCTAGAAAAATGCATGAGACCTTAGATTAGGAAGAACAAAAACCCACCTCATATTACATTGACATGTGTGTGTATTGATACACCCTATACACATGTGAGATGTTAAAAAAATGAGTTAAGTTCAAGGTGCATAGTTCTTGCATCTAGATGAACTCAAACTCATCTTATACCATTGATGGATCATGAGGAAAGCTAATGTACAAGTCATGTGCATTGAGCCCATAGATCATGGTCCAATATAAGGTTTTAAAATCATTTCAAAATCACTTTGAAAAACCTTAGTGTAGTCTATCTTTTGATAGAAGTCACCATTGATGATGTTGATACAAAGTACGCTCAAAACATTGAAGTTATCTCTGTTTTTGAACTTTATATCAATCTCACTATTTTATGAGTATTTTATTTTTCAAATATTTTTCACCCATAATGTTTGACATAAGTATTATACATATGAATTTTCATGATTTTTTAAAATATGTATAATTATTTATGATTTTTAAAAAACCATTCCTGAAATCTGGATTTCTGCATTTGCAGAAATTAGTCGCTTGCCGCCTTGGGCAGTCGACTGGAGTTGAGAGTAGTTGACTGGTTAGTGACCAAGTTGACTATCAAGTTTGATTTTGGGTAAACAAGGTTGTTTAGCCCATATTTCAGCCATGTTAGGCTACGCTAACTGCTCATAATCCTAGGATATACTTTGGAAAGCATTATAAGGGTGAAAATCCATTAGAAATGGATTAGGATAGTTATTTTGGGTGATTTATCAAATTTTAAGGTGTGTGAAAGTTCAAGTTTAAACTTTTGTCTTTATTCTTGATTGGTTAGTGTTCCTATAGGCTTAGGGAGTCTCCAAGGACATTGATGGTGCAATGGTTAAGGGGGAGCAAGCCTTTAGGAGGAGGTTATCCATCAAGGGATGAAGGATGTGTATTCCTCAAAAGGGGAAGACATGAAGGGTTTTTGGAAATCCATATTTTGCTCACCAAAGGGGGAGAATTGGAGAAGTGAGGATTGCCTCTCATTTAGTGATATGGGACTTATCACTAGGAAGAGTGAAGACATCCTAGATGTTTTTGAACCAAGGGGGAGATTGTAAGATCTCATTGGGATATGAGACATTGATACCATTGGGGAGTTTTTTTATGTATGCTAAAGGGGGAGAAGTGAGATTTAAATTAGGTAAACCTTCACTATGCTTTGGCATTGGAAGTGTTAAAGTTTAGGTTATTGTTAGCCTAACTTAAAGGTATTATCAAATATCAAAATGGGAGATATTATTGGTGCAATCGACCCAGGACACAATTGACTGGACTTGAGTTTTACTCGAGTAGTATTTTGATGTTTGACAATGGGTTGACTATATGGCTGACATAGGGTTGACCATATGATGGAGAAGTCAAAGTGAGACACTTGGCATGCAAAGTCCAAGCATGGGTCTCTGCAGGTAAAATCCAAGTCTTGGGTACTTGGCTTGGAAAGTCCAAGTCTTGGGTACATGGCATGTAAAGTCCAACATGGAGTTAGCAAGGGAAGTCCAAGGGTGTGATGTTTGCGGCGTAAAGTCCAAGTTGTAGTCTTGGCGGCAAAAGTACAATCTTTGCAGGCATAAAGTTAAAGCGTGTGTCTTGGCAGCATAAACCCAAATGTGGCTTGGTGGTCTAGACTCGATTAGCATGACAATAGCCGATGAAAGCACCTAAAGGCTAGCGTATAGATGAAGAAGTCATGGATGACTTGGAGGGATTTGATAGGCGTGTGGATGATAGAGGTGACTAGAAGACTTAGGTCTAGGATAAAGGTGTTCTAGCAAGTATGAGGGGATTGTACTTGGGGTAAACCTCATGGTTGAGGTTTAGTAGTCGATTGGGGTTATGGACTAGTCGATTGGTCAAGTGTTTTGACACTTGGTAGCCGAGTTGACTATGAGCAGTCGACTGGGATTATGACCAGTCAACTAGTCGGGAGTCGGGAGTCGGCTAGTGCTTGACTGTGGTCGTGGGGCCTTGGCAGTCGATTACCAAATTTTGGGCAATCGGCTTACCATCAGTCGATTGCTAGTGTATCCATTGGCTGGAATGCTAACATGGATTTAGCCCGTTGTGAGACAACGACACTGTAGGTAGTCAACTGGAGCCTTTTGTCAATCGACTGTCTGGCACGGAATTAGCCCGATGCAGGCATAAAAGGAGGAGCAGTTCTTGGATGATTTCGACCATGGTTTCCTGAGAGGTTCTTGAGGCAATTTAGAGGCGAAGTGCTAGTGCATTTCACAGTCCTTCAAGTTCATCCAAGCAACCAACAAGCAAAGCATTTATACTCACATTTGTAAAGTTTTCTTTATGTTGTTTTGTGTATTTTACTTGTATTTTTGTGTATTTCATTTTTATTGTTGTAAGAACTATTGTAAGAGGTTTTCTCCACCTCCGGAGTGTTTTTCGAGAAGGAGAGGTTGGTTAGTGGTGTTTTGCATCGCTAGTGCTCAATTGAGCTCAACTCGTAGAGTAGGGACCCCAGGTTTCAAACCACATTATATTCTTGTGTATTTTGTGTGTTTGTCTTTGTTTTGTTTTTGCTATTCTATATTCCACTGCACTAATAAGTATTGTATACAAGCACACAAGCATGATCGAATTCCATCGAGCGACGATGCATTTTTCTATTCATCCCCTCTAGCGATGTTCGATTCCTCAACAGCCTCCACCTCTAGGATTTAGGGGGAGGAGAGACCTTCCATGCTGGAGGAAGAGCAAGAAGAAGCTTCAACTTTATCTAGGAGAAATGAAGAACCAACTCCGGCTGCTACCACCGACCTAGGTAACTCAAGCTTGGAAATTAAAAATAAAAATCATATTGTATGGTTTGAGTGTAGGGAGCAAGGACACTATAAGAGCAAGTATCCAAAAAGAGTCAAGAAGACTCAACTGACGCCAAAAGTTCATGAAAAGCCTAAAGATGTCGGTGCCTCAACAATTAAAAGCAAGGAGCACATCATTTGCTTCTATTGCCATCAAAAAAGGGCACTATAAAAGCCAATGCCCTAAGAGAAGACAACCTAACAAGGGCAAGGGAGGAGCTACACATGTAGGGGGAGCTAAAGCAACCCCTAAGTTAGATTTCAATAATGCTCTTTGTTTATGTAATAATCAAAAGCATGCTAGAAGTAATTTTAATTCTCTTGCAATTGTGCATAATCATGAAAGGCATGGAAATTGCAATAAATATATTTGCTTAGGTGCTAAATTTTGCAATGTTAGGGTTAAGGATAAATCTAGAATAAAAAACCCTAAAATAATTCTACTTAGGCAAAATTTGGCACTTAGCCTGGAGGTCTAGAGTTCGAATCCTGGGGAAGGCAAAAACCCACTTCCAGGGGTGGGAAGTCTAGGTGAGTAACGACGGGCCAACAGGGGCGACAGTCGTCGACCAATAGGGGTCGCCGAATTCCGCTAATAGGGGTCAGGTCGTTACATAAAACCCTCCCCCTCAATGATATCTGCATTTTTAGTTTAATGTTTTGAAATCACATCCCTTTCCTATTCATTTTAACTATAAGTTTACCATTGTTAAGCTTTCTCTAGCCTTATAAGTGGTAACCCAACCTAAAATAATTAAACTAGTCCAGTCAAGCCTCTGGTCGAGGCCTACTTGCTTCTAGAGGTGCATAGTCGAGTGCCCAGTCGAGATCCACTCGACTCTGTGAGATTGCAAAATGAGCAGTTGAGCCGCTGGTCGAGTTCCACTTGACTCCGTGTCAACGCGACATGAACAGTCGAGTCACTGGTCAAGTTCCACTCGATTCTGTGAGCTACGCAACAAAGCCAATGAGTGTATCAGTCGAGGTTGCGCCTCGACCAGAAGCTTAGTCGAGCTTGTAGTTGAGAACAACTCGATTCTGTTTGGTCTCAAATAGAGCCCAGTCGAGGCGCCGACTCGACTGTTCACTGATAAGTGAAACTGTGCAGTTTTTCAAACAACTTCAAAAACTCATATTTAATTTCAAAAAATTCAATATATCTTTAAATTTTTCATATAGAATTCAAACATCATACTCCCACAGAGAAAAATATGTGTAAATTAATCTACCCAAGATTTCTCCTAATTGATACAATTTTCAAAATTCTGAAAAAGCTTTTAGTGATTTCACCTACTTGTATCACCACCTCTAATAGTGATTCCTACCACTAGATAGGATTCACCATAGTGAAAAGAACATGTTTTTAAAAATTCTAAGAGATTATAGTTAGGGTTGCAATTATCTTAAGGGATCCAACCAATTCTACTTGGTTGGAATGTCCAATTATGATCTTCGACCCAAATGCACATGAATTATGCATTAGTCTTCCCCACGATTGGTCAAATTAATTATCACTATCTCGATAACCTCTTTACCCAAAGATGCAATGAGCATTTCGGATAAGTTGGTCATACCTAAACATCTCACCCCTACCAACTAGCAAAACAAAAATAGTTTTTGTTAAATCTACAGTTTGTGTGAGATGCTCCCCAAGTTATCTAGATTTTTCAATTTCTTCTTGTAATGGTGAGTTTGTCCTTATGATCATGAAAGATTTATTATTCACTCAGTGACACACATGCCTAATTCCCTTCTCGACTGACTAAATTCCTTTTCAGGAAGTGGTTTAGTGAATATATCAGCTAGGTTAAATTTTGACTCAACATAATTGAGTACATCTCCCCTAGCCACATGATCTCTAATGAAGTGATGTCTCACTTCAATGTGCTTCATCCTAGAGTGGTGGACAGGATTCTTTGTCAAATTAATAGTCCTCCAACGCGTGAGTTATCCACAACAACTGTGATACACTCTCCCCTATGGATATATACTCAGCCTCAGTGGTGAAGAGAGCAACACAATGTTGCTTTCGACTCGACCAACTCACTAGTGAAGAACCTAGGAACTGACATCCCCCACTCATACTCTTCCTATTTAATTTGCATCCAGCATAGTCAGAGTCAGTGTATCCAACTAAATCAAATGATTTAGTATGAGGGTACCACAAGCCAACCTTAATAGTACCTTTAAGATATCTCATTATTCTTTTCACAACACTTAGATGAGACTCCTTGGCACATGACTGATATCTAGCACACACACCCACAACATATAAAATATCAGGTCGACTTGCTGTAAGATAAAGTAAACTACCTATCACACTTCAATAATATTTCAAATCAACAGATTTTCCTCCATCGTCACTTCCTAGATTCATATCTTGTGCCATGGGAGTAGATATCTCCTTTGAATTCTGCATATTAAATTTCTTTAGCAGATTTATGGCATACCTAGACTGATGGACATATATACCCTCCTTTGTTTGTTTGATATCAAGTCCAAGGAGGAATGTTAGTTCTCCCACAAGACTCATCTCAAATTCACTCTCCATGTGTTCTATAAACTCTTTCAGATAATCCTTATTATTTAAGCCACAGATTATGTCATCAACATAAACTTGGGCCACAAAAATATTTTCACCATCTCTTTTTAGAAATAGTGTGGGATCTATCTGACCACTTCTTAACCCTTTCTCTACAAGAAATGTGGATAGCCTTTCGTACTAAGCACGAGGTGCTTGTTTCAACCCATAAAGAGTCTTTTCAGTTTGTACACGTGGTCTGGAAAGCCTACACTTTCAAACCCTGGTGGCTGCTCAACATATACCTCTTCCTTAATTACCCCGTTCAAGATGGCAGACTTCAATCCATTTGATATAGTTTGAAGCCTTTGTATGTAGCAAAAGTTAGCATGAGCCTTATGGACTCTAGTCGGGCTACTGGGTAATAGTTCTCTTCATAATCTAATCCCTCAATCTGATTATATCCTTTGGCAACTAACCTTGCCTTATTTCTGATTATCTCTCCCTTATGATTCATCTTATTCTTAAATACCCATTTGGTACCAATTATAGAGACTTTTATCGGTCTCGAAACTAAGTCCCATACTTGGCTTCTTTCGAATTGTCCTAGCTCATCCTGCATTACTAAGTTCCAATCAGGATCAAGCAAGGCTTCTTCCACTACCCTTGGTTCAATTTCTCAAATCAGTGCCACTTCAACTCCTTTATTCCTAAAGGATGATATGGTCCTCACCCCTTGTTAAAGTTCTCCAACAATCTGATCTTGGGTATGACTACTAATTGTGCTAATGGATCTTGGTGCTTGAGATGTTTCAAGTACTTGGTCATTCGATACATCTTCAAGCAATGACCTTTGTATCCTAGACTTTTCTTCATCAGACTCAATCTTAGCTCCCCCTACTTCAGTGTTTTCATGTAATCTAATTTTCTTCAGCCCAAATTTGATTTCTTCATCAATTTTCGGAGTATCACCAGATTTTTCATCTTCCTCAAACACAACATTTTGTGACTCTTCTATCAATTTTGACCTCTTGTTGTACACTCTATATGCCTTGCTAATAGAAGAATACCCTACAAGGATGCCTTCATTAGCTTTAGCAACGAACTTACTTAAATGATCTTTGGTATTTAGAATGAACACCTTGCAACCAAACACCCTAAGATGCTTGACTGTAGGTGGTTTCCCAAACCATAGTTCATGTGATGTTTTTTCTAGAAACCTATGTATCAACACCCTGTTCTGAACATAACAGGTTGTGCTTATGGCTTCAACCCACAAGTAGCTTGAAAGAGCATACTCATTGATCATGCTCCTCGCTGCTTCTTGTAAGGCCCCATTTTTCCTTTCCACAACACCATTCTGTTAGGGTGTTCTTGGAACAGAAAATTCATGTCTATACCCCCTTTCTAAACAATAGTCCTTAAACGGAGTGTTTTGGAACTCCCTTTCATGATCACTTCTAAGAGTTTTAATAGTTGTGTTTTTCTCATTTTCAACTCTTTTACTAAAAGAAATAAAAATCTCTATTGTTTCATCCCTATGTTTTAAGAAAAAGGTCCAAGCATATCTAGTGTAATCATCAATAATAACCAAACAATATCTACTACCATTAAGTGATTTAATAGTGCTACAATAAAAAAAGGTCTAAATGTTACAAATCCAAAGCAATAGAGGTACTTACAATATTTTTGGACTTACATGACGCCTTATTTTGCTTACCTTTCTAACAGGCATCACACGGCCTATCTCTTTCTAAAACTTCAGTAGTGGCAGCCCCCTTATTAGTTCCTTTCCAACTAGTCCCTGAAATTCTTCAGGTTGACATGTGTGAGCCTCCTATGCCACAACTAGGATTCATCTGTTCTAGACATAAGACACTTGGCAGATACATTAGTAGCAATATCAAAATACACATAATATATATTTTCTTTTCTATCTCCTATTAACACGGTAACATTCAAAATATTGTGTTTAACTAGACACTGAGTTGAATTGAATTCAACTATGTATCCAGCATCACACAGCTAACTTACACTTAATAGATTGAAAGACATGTTTTTAACAAGCAGTACATTTCTAATCTTAAGGTGATCCGAGATACAAATATCCCCTACTCTTATAACCTTTAACCTACCACTATTACCGAATGAAACATTACCTTTGGTTTTATTCTGCAATGAAAAAAATAATGATAGATTCCCGGTCATGTGTTTAGAGCATCCATTGTCTACAAACCAGGTTGATGGACACTCCCCCTTGATTGATGCCTACTAGACACGAAAGATAAACGATTTTGGAACCCAAATATTGGGTCCATTAGCTTCCAAAACATACTTTCTAGAAATCCATGCCTTAGATGCTTCAGTCTTCCTACTAGAATTTCTAGAGAGTAAGGAAATGAAACTAAGTTCTTGTTGTTTAGGTCTATAACCTATTCCAGCGTTGTTGTAAACAACTCGTTGTGATTCTAAAATCATATTCAAGGTCTGAGAGCAAGAGGTGAATCTCTCAAGAGTGCACTTAAGATCATTCACCTGTGCTTTTAGAGATTTGTTTTCATCCATAAGTTTATCAACTTGTGAAGTGTTAACACTAGTTTCTACCGCATGCTTCTTAAGGTTCTTTAATTATCCTACTACAGTCTTTAATATTTTAACCTTAAACTTGGATTTTTATAACATATCAATTAAATAAGCAATAGTCTTGTAGCAATCTACGAGTTCAGAGGTTACCTTATCATCATCCGAAAATAATGAATGGAGTTTGAGTCTGATTCTATCCTTCTGCTTTCTGATTTTTCCCAGAGTCCTCCAATGCCATCAAAGTAGTGTGTTGACCAGTCTTTTCTTCCTTGTCCTCTTCTGATGATCTGGATGAGGACTCATCCCACATGGCTTTCAAAGCTTTCCTTCTCCTCCTCTTTTCTTCCTTCTTCTTGACCCAAGGACATTCATTTCTGAAATGTCCTTTCTTGCTGCACTCATAGCAAATAATATTAGTTTTATCAACTAGCTTACCTTTCTTTCTATTAAATCTCCTGCTCCTCCTCATAAAGTTGGCCACCCTGCTAGATGAAGACTCATAATCTCCATCAGAATCTGTGTTAGAGGACGAAGACTGCTCCTTCTTCTTCTCCTTCTTCTTTTTCCCTTCCTTACTTTTATCACCTGCAAGCAAAGCCATACCTTTCTCATTTTGACCTTTATTACCTGTTCATGTAACTCCATTTCACAAAACAATTCATCTATTTTAACGGTTGACAGGTCCCTTGATACCTTATAGGCATCCACCATAGATGACCATAAGACATTTCGGGGAAACAACTTAAGTACATACCTAACTAAATCCCAGTTCTCAACACTCTCTCCAATAGAGTGGAGACCATTTAACAACTGCTTGAATCTTCCATGAATCTCATTGACAGATTCAGTGTCCTTCATAGAGAAATTCTAGAGTTGACTCAGGAACAAATCCCTCTTGGCCATACGAGAGTCTCTAGTACCCTCGTGCAATTCAAGTAGTTTGTTCCATAAGTCTTGTGCACTGCTGAAAGGACCAACATTATTTAGTTGTTCCTTTGCCATGCCGCACTATAAAGTTACAGTGGTTTTAGCATTAGCCTGTGCCTTGTGCTTTTTCTCATTCGTCCAATGAGTTTACCCTAAGACTTTACCCTCTCCATCTACCGAAGTGATGAATCCCTCTATGACGGAGAACCACATCTCTATCTCAGTCATGAGATAGTACTCCATCTGACTCTTCCAGTATTGGAAGTTAGTTCCATCAAAAAATGGAGGTCGGTTTGTACTAAATCCCTCTTGCATGATCTGTAGGATCGCGATAATCCGAGAGAGGGGGGTGAATCTCGGAGTTTAATAATTTTCTACTTATTTAAAACTTATTTTATATTTTCAAATAAGAATATGTAGTGGAAATTAAATGCAATTTAAACATAGCCAGTTTACTTGGTTCACAACCCTAACTGGGTTGCTACTCCAAGGCCCGTAGTGTAGGGGATCGATTGGCCGGCTAGAGGGGGGTGAATAGCCCTCATTAGTTGGATGTCGTAATTCGTTCATTCTCGTGTGCTTGTCTACAATTGTCGTTAATATACATAGTGGAATAACAATAGAAATAACAACAATACAATCACAATCAATACACAAGCATATACGTGGTTCGGAACCGAATGGTTCCTACTCCACGGGTGAGCTCCTCGAGCTCTAGTTATGCGCACGACACTAACTACACTCCTCGACTACACGTCGGGGGTGGAGAAACCTCTCACAAGTTATTACAACAAGTAATATGAAATACAATAAGAAATACAAAGACAATACAAAAGAAAACTTTTACACAATTGCTTTGATCGCTTTGCTTGTTGCTTGCTTTGATTGGCTCTTGAAGGACTGGAATGCAGCAGCAATTCCCCTCCAATAGCTCCACAAAAACCATGGCAAAAACCTCCATCTCAAGCTCCTTTTATAACCTGCATCGAGCTATTTTGCTTGATGGTCATTGCCAAAAGGCCCGATCATTGCCCTCAGATAGCCGTTGTCTCACAACGGCCAAATCCACGTCGGACAAGTTCCAACGGATAACCTACCCGATCGGTGATGATGCTCATCACATCATTTGGTGACCAATCATTGCCCGATCGGCTCACGGAGGCGTCTGTGCTCGCGACACTCCCATCAATCGACTGCCATCCCTCGGCGGTCATTGCTGTCGACTTTCGATCATTGCCGATCCATGGCGATCGGCCAAGCACAAAACCCTAGCCTTACACCAGTCGAACTCTAGTCGACTTGGATCAGTCGAACCGGCACCTATGCCAGTCGATTGATGTCGGGCAAAACCTCAAACACCAAGTTGTTTGAGCATCCGACCATCGGGTAAACCCTCAAACATCAAGTTTGAGCCTCTGACACTCAGTCTTAGCCACTTGGCCAAGTCCACCTTATCCCTCATGGAGTTCCCCACCAAAGCTCTCTTCCCTCGTCCTACGTCCCTCGGATGCGCCAAGCGCACGGCTTCGCAATGCCATCCTTCGCGTCTCATGCCCTAGAAGTATGCTTCCCTTTGGGCTCACTCCATTCGCTCCCCGTCGGGCGGTCCCTTGGATGCACCAAGCGCACGGCTTCGCAATGTCATCCTTCACCGACTCAAGGACCCGAGCCTAGTGAACTTGCCAAGTTCTCAAGACTTCCCAAATGCACCAAGCGCATGACTTCGCAATGCATTTCTCACCAAGCACCAAGCGCACGGCTTCGCAATGCTTTGGATTTCCCATGCCAAGAACCAAGCGCACGGCTTCGCAATGCTTTAGACTTTCCCATGCCAAGGCTTCCCCCTTGGACTTCCACACCAAGCTCCATGCTTGGATTTTCCATGCCAACCCCATGTTGGACTTTTCCATGACAATCCCATGTCATGAGTTTTGTCTATCATCAAAATATCATCAAGGTACTGCTCGAGTCAAACTCGAGTCAACCTGGGCCGATTGCACCAACAATCTCCCCCTTTTTGATGATTGACAAAACTACCATCTCAAGTCTACCAATTCTCCCATATTGGCAATTCTCATATCCCAATGAGAATTCCAACGAACCCTAATTGGTAACTTGGTAACTTCTCCCCCTTTTTGACATTACATCAAAAAGGTCCTCCCCAAGGGTATGAATGTCTCATATCCCAATGAGATCTTACAATCTCTCCCTTGGAGGAACACATGCCTACAATCTTTCTAGTGATCCCATATCACTTAAAGAGAGGCAACCCAATTTTCCTCCCATGAGGAAATACACATCCATCATCCCATGATGGATACCTCCCCCTAGAGGCTTGCTCCCCCTTGACCATTACACCAATAATGTCCTTGGAGAGTCCCTAAGCCAATAGGAACATTAACCAAATCAAAATGAAGGCAAAGTTCAACAATGAACTCTCTTCCACCTTAAAATTGATACTCACCCTCAACCCAACTCCTAATCCATATCCAATGGATTTCCACCCTCTCTAATGCTCTCCCAAGCATATCCTAGGGTTAGAAGTGGTTAGGGGACCAAAACATGGCTAAACATGGGCCTAACTATCAAGTTTACCCGAAATCACTGTGTCGACTCGAGCACAATGATCGATCATTGGACTTATCACCGACCGCCATTACAGTACGATCGATAATCATAAAATTGGATTTTCAAAATCCATAAGTAAATATGCGTAATTTTAAAAATCTTGAAAATGCATATGTATAATACTTATCCTAAGCACTATGGGTGAAAAATATTGAAAAATTATTTTACCCATTAAATTAGGAGATTGATACAAAGTTCAAAATTTAAGAAAAGCTTCAATAAAGAGCCATCTTTGTATCATCCCATTCAATGGTGATAGCTATTAAAAGATAGACTTCACCAAGGTTTTTCAAAATGTTTTCAAAATGTTTTTCAAACCTATATTTTCTTTTTCCTAAACATTGTTAGGGCAATCTCTTGCCGTAATATGGTTTTGATGGTGTGGCAAAGGGTTTAAGTTAGTGTGTTATGTTGATTTGATATGTGCGTTGAAGTTGTGCAGGACTTAGTAATTCGCACATGGAGCCTTGGCGGGTTCACCCTCACAACCTCGGTCCTTGAGTCGGTGAAGGATGACTTTGCGGAAGGCGTGCGCTTGGAGCATCCGAGGGACCGTGATCGAACGATTTTTAGTGTCGCAATATAGTTCCCAAATTATTTACCGAACCCCCTAACTACACTAATGCAGTATAGGACTGACTCGGGTCATCTCCCAACGAACCTAATGGCTGGACGTTTGTTTTTAAACAGAAGTAAACACTGGGGGTTTTTTACAATTCATCAAAACAATTATTCAAAGCTAACCTAATGTAAGAACGATTCAACCTTGCACCGTACTGTCACTATACGATGCAGTGGTCAAACAATTCTGGTAAACAAACCAACATGGAAATTAAATCTGCAGAAAGTAAATCTAACTAATGCGCAAAAGTAAGTAATCACGCACCGCGACCGCTACTATACTACAATGATCACGAAACAAATGTGAACAATTTAACCATGTACCGATCACTGTCACTAATGACCACAAGAGTCAAATCACTAAAAATTACAATAAATGAAATGCAATAAGCGAAAGCAATTCGACGGACACACTTGTCACTAATCGGTGAAATGAAATCTAATCTAACAATGAAAGCACTCCAACCAGACACTGCACTGTCACTATACGATGCATGGATTGGACAATTTTAATTGATGGGGTTAGTATATCAGCAACAAGAAATTAAACTAACCTACAAATGCATGACGAACAAAATTAAACAACTAAGCAACAATCAAACCTATAGAAATAACAATAAACAAACAAACATAGCAAAACAAATATCCAATTAAATGGACTGAATGCAAAGATAAGTAATCGGTAACCCCACGATGGCGACAATAACCCGAACAACCCTCTCCGACGGTGAATGCGATCACTGCTCCGGCGATCTTCTGGATTCACCGGACAGTGGAGGGAATCTTCACCGGCGATGGAGATGGAACTGTCCAATCGGCACAGCTAGTGGGTGACTCCGGCGAACTGAAACGGCCTATCCCAGCCGCCGGAATGGAGTGGATTCGCCGGAAAAGGGAATCACCGGAATCCTGCCTCGCCCCGCTTCGGATCAGCTGCCGCAACCAGCGCATCTGGTCTGCCGTCGAGGGTCGGATGGGATTGCCGCCGGATCTCGGAAGGAAGGTCGCCGGAAGAAGCTGCCGGATTGTCGCCGCCGGACGTGGGGAAGAAGACTGCCGCGCGTGGAAATGGGGGAAAAAATGTTGTGGCTTGAGTTGCTGCTGCTCGTCGCGACATGGGAGGACCTCCTTCTGCGCGTCGCCGGCGAGCCCTGTTCAATCCCGCCGCCGCCGGTCGCACGGCTGCGGAAGAAGCCGCCGGCTGCCGCTCGCGAGGATGAAGACCGCCGCCGTGCAACGAGATCTGTCGAGCTCCTTAGGTAAGGTTTATTAAATGAAATTTGTGAACCGTCCGATCACTTCTCCCACGATCTCAGCCATCCATTTGAAGCTAGGGCTTGATGATAACTGCTTAATTAGGCTGCTCCATCTAACGGCTGAAATTAGTCTGATTTGCAATGGACGGATCTGATCCATCTGAAGGTATAATCACGATCCAACGGTCCGGATGAACGGCCAAGACATGTAGATCTTAATGTACGGGCCGGATCGCTCCAGATCCAGATGGATGGCTCAGAATCAATCACTTTCCTCGGATGGTCTATAATGCTCAGATCTGAACCCTTGATTTGATTTGCCTTCTAATCTGGATGAAGGGCTCAGATTAAATCATTTTGAAATGTCCATTACGACCCCAGATGAAGCCATATTTGATCTAACTTGAGTCTAGTCCAGTGGCTCATCTCGATCTCCTACAAATAAAGATAACATTCGCAAATAAATCCAAAATATAGAAGAATTTACAAAAAGGTCCAAAATGAATCCAAACTCATAAAACATGCAGATAATCAATAATAAATCACTCGAGAGGATAAAAACAGTGATATTAAGGACCAAAATAATACAACAAAATGACAGTTATCAATTCCCCCACACTTATTTTTGCGCGTCCCGAGCAATAATGAAAATAAAGAAACACTGACACCCTAACTCATTCCCCTAGCAATACCTAGATCAATAATTCAGAGACAGAAAAAATAAGTTACTTAGGATCACCAAATTCATCAGGATCTAGGGTATTCAAAAGATCCGACTCCTACAACAATCAACATGTATGATGATTTACAGTCAAATCAAATAGACTAAGCCTGATACAAAACCTCCCAAAATGGATATATGCACTGATGCTCACATAATAACATAGGAGTGGGGCGCCCTCAAAACAACATGCAATTTTGTACTACCATATGCTTGCTTATCATCTACTTCTCTACTGCTATCAATACATCTCATACATGAATCAAAAGGATTTAACATGAATCAGAATAAGATCAAAAGTAGAGTGCAGATAAAGTATGCAAAGAGAAGTACAAGACAAAGGTACAAATGAATAGGGAACAAGAGAAGAATTGGAGAAATAAACCTGATGAGTTGCTCTGTGAAATACTCAGTAACCAGCAATATGGGAAGAGGCTAGGATAATTGGAAACTTTAGAATTATATTCAGGATCAAATGACTCTATCCAACACATTACAATCTCATTTGCCTGCATTACAATTGCACAATTTTTTTTTTTTTTTTACAAAAGAAACATCAATGGCGCCATTTTTTTTTTCTTTTCCTTTTTTTTTTTTTTTGGTGCAGAAATTCAAGTACTAATCACAGACAAATATATCTCAGAACCAATGACCTCTGAAAACTATATCTTCCATATCATATTTCCAACAAAAATAATATAACTCCTCCCCCACACGTAAAATTTTGTCCGTCTCGGACAATACAACCCATCAAACTATTCCTCCAACATGGAAAGCAATAGATATGAAAAAGATAATCCACAAAGATACAAAGACAATGAATAACAAATGAAGAGATATGACAAGACATGGAATAAATAAGTATCACGTGGATTAGACAAGCAAACCAAGTCAGAAAAAGAGTCAAGAATGAAATCCTTCATCATATAAAAAAATGATCATGCAAGTAAATGTTACTGTAGTTTTGAAAAGACTCAAAGCAAGTTCTAGAGTAACAAGAATCACATGTGTTATCACACAAAAGTGGGTTGATGATAAAAATGGCTTGCAACCTCACTAGGTGAATAAACATCAATCTTAGACTATCAATAAAAAGTTCACCATCATAACAAGTGACTGCATGCAAGTGAAGTCTCCTATCATACGCAAAAATCTATAATTTGATGATCAAACTTAACTAATTTTTACCACCTCTGAAATTATACTAAGGCATGCATAGAGAATATTATTTGACTCAACAACAGACAAACAGACCTAGGTAAACAGGCAAACAAACACACAACCCATACAATTTATTCCGAACATGAAAGGAAGAAAATAAATGCAGTAAATAAAAGAACACACTCCCCTTTCATGTCGGAGAAGAAGCATCATCATGTCTGGCCCCACCGTATTCTCCAGTATATACTTGATCTCTTTGCTCGACACTTCATGAATCTGTTGCAAAAGTGAGACCCTTGATCGCTAATGATCACCCTGGGAACTCCAAATCTGCAAAATATGTGAGACCTAACAAAATCCACAACAACTAGAGAATCATCAGTCCTGGTGGGAATGACCTCCACCCATTTAGAAACATAATCATATGCCAAAAGAATATATGGAAATCCAAAAGATACAGGAAAAGGACCCATAAAATCAATACCTCAAATATCGAAAATCTCACAAAATAACAAAAGTTTTTGAGGCATTTCATTTCTACGTCCTATGTTCCCTGTTCGTTGACATCGCTCACAAGACTTGTAGAATTCAGAGACATCATGAAATAAGGTGGGCCAATACAAATCAAACTCTAAAACTTTCCTAGCAGTTCTTTGGGGTCCAAAATACCCCCCACAAGCCAGAGAATAACAAAAAGTAAATACATATGGAATGAAACTCATAATCAAGTGCACATCATCTAATAATCTGATCATTACAAAATTTTCAATGATAAAGATCATCCCATACATAATACTTGACATCACTTTTCAATTTCTGGACTTGTGCATGAGTAAAATGTGAAGGTACAACACGGCAACTAAATAAATAGCAAGATCTGCATACCATGGTGTCTTACCCTACAGGTGAAAAAGTTGCTCATCTGGAAAAGAATCTGCTATGGGGGTGGGCTCGATCTCTATCGCAATCCTGTCAAACTGAAATACCACCTCCTTCTGCAACAATTTGGTCAAGGGTAGGGCAATCTGACTAAAGTCTCTGATAAAATGTCTGTAGAAACTTGCATGACCTAGAAAAGCACAACTTCCCGCACAGAAGCGGGGTAAGATAAAGAATATATAGCATGAATTTTAGCAGGATCTACTTCAATATCATACACAGAGATAATATAATCCAAGATATCCCATACTCGACCATGAAATGACATTTCTTACAAACATCTGATGGAAGTGATCCTTGGGGCATCGCCTGAAGAGCGCTAGTCCCTACACAATCCATATCCCTGTCTACATAAAAAGAGGGCCCACAGATAGGTCCTAACAACAAATCATTATCAACATCAGAATCAACAGAATCAATAAAATCATAACAAAATATAGAAGGTGCAGAGATATCCAAATGAAAAATAGACTAAGAAATAAAATTCATGCAGTCCAACTCATCAGCTATAACCACGCTAAGAATAGAATGATCCTCCATCGGGTACCTCATAGCGTCTAAAATACTGAACCAAACCACAGTATCTCCTACCTCCATAGAAAGAGTACAACTTCTCGTGAAACAAAACCTCGGCATACTTGTGAATCTGCTTCCCTAGCCTATTCTTCAACAACCCCCTTCCTAGGCTGGGCCTCTGAGGGAAGAGAAAAACTGCTGCAAAATTCAAGTAGATGATCACCTGAAGACCTAGTCATCCACACAAACAAATATAATGAGAAACAAATATAAATGATAAGAAAGACAATAATAACAAAAGAAAAAGAAAACAAACAAACAAACTACAGTTTAAAAACAAACGAACCCATTAGAAGTCCCCGGCAACGGCGCCAAAATTTGATCCGAACGATTTTTAGTGTCGCAATATCGTTCCCAAATTATTTACCGAACCCCCTAACTACACTAATGCAGTATAGGACTGACTCGGGTCATCTCCCAACGAACCTAATGGCTGGACGTTTGTTTTTAAACAGAAGTAAACACTGGGGGTTTTTTACAATTCATCAAAACAATTATTCAAAGCTAACCTAATGCAAGAACGATTCAACCTTGCACCGCACTGTCACTATAGGATGCAATGGTCAAACAATTCTGGTAAACAAACCAACATGGAAATTAAATCTGCAGAAAGTAAATCTAACTAATGCGCAAAAGTAAGTAATCACGCACCGCACTGTCACTATACGGTACAATGATCACGAAACAAATGTGAACAATTTAACCATGTACCGCACTGTCACTATACGACACAGTAGTCAAACAGTCACTAAAAATTACAATAAATGAAATGCAATAAACGAAAGCAATTCGACCAGACACCGCACTGTCACTATACGCCAACTGGTCGAATGTAAATGAAATCTAATCTAACAATGAAAGCACTCCAACCAGACACTGCACTGTCACTATACGATGCATGGATTGGACAATTTTAATTGATGGGGTTAGTATATCAGCAACAAGAAATTAAACTAACCTACAAATGCATGACGAACAAAATTAAACAACTAAGCAACAATCAAACCCATAGAAATAACAATAAACAAACAAACATAGCAAAACAAATATCCAATTAAATGGACTGAATGCAAAGATAAGTAATCGGTAACCCCACGATGGCGACAATAACCCGAACAACCCTCTCCGACGGTGAATGCGAAGCTGCCCCAATCGGTGTACAGCAGGGAGGACGGACATACGACTGAATGCGATCACTGCTCCGGCGATCTTCTGGATTCACCGGACAGTGGAGGGAATCTTCACCGGCGATGGAGATGGAACTGTCCAATCGGCACAGCTAGTGGGTGACTCCGTGAATCAAACGGCCTATCGATGCGGAATGGAGTGGATTCGCAGGAAGGGAATCACGGAATCCGCCGCTTCGCCGGATCAGCCGCAACCAACAGATTCGGTCTGCCATCGAGGGTCGGATGGGATTGCCGCCGGATCTCGGAAGGAAGGTCGCCGGAAGAAGCTGCCGGATTGTCGCCGCCGGACGTGGGGAAGAAGACTGCCGCACGTGGAAATGGGGGAAAAAACGCTGTGGCTTGAGTTGCTGCTGCTCGTCGCGACATGGGAGGACCTCCTTCTGCGCGTCGCCGGCGAGCCCTGTTCAATCCCGCCGCCGCCGGTCGCACGGCTGCGGAAGAAGCCGCCGACTGCCGCTCGCGAGGATGAAGACCGCCGCCGCGCAACGAGATCTGTCGAGCTCCTTCTGCCGATTCTGTCGATTCGATGAGGTAAGGTTTATTAAATGAAATTTGTGAACCGTCCGATCACTTCTCCCACGATCTCAACCGTCCATTTGAAGCTAGGGCTTGATGATAATCGCTAATTAGGTTCCATCTAACTTTGAAATTAGTCCGATTTGCAATGGACGGATCCGATCCATCTGAAGGTATAATCACGATCCAACGGCCCGGATGAACGCCAAGACATGTAGATCTTAATGTACGGCGGATCGCTCGGATCGGATGGATGGCTCAGAATCAATCACTTTCCTTGGATGGTCTATAATGCTCAGATCTGAACCCTTGATTTGATTTGCCTTCTAATCTGGATGAAGGGCTCAGATTAAATCATTTTGAAATGTCCATTACGACCCCAGATGAAGCCATATTTGATCTAACTTGAGTCTAGTCCAGTGGCTAATCTTGATCTCCTACAAATAAAGATAACATTCGCAAATAAATCCAAAATATAGAAGAATTTACAAAAAGGTCCAAAATGAATCCAAACTCATAAAACATGCAGATAATCAATAATAAATCACTTGAGAGGATAAAAACAGTGATATTAAGGACCAAAATAATACAACAAAATGACAGTTATCAGACCGCCGGACGAGATGACTTGAAGTGAAGCCAAGGAAGCAGACTTCGAAGGCAAGAGACGCGAAGGAGCATTGCAGAGTCGTGCGCCTGATGCTGCCGAGGGACGTGGCCGCGAACGAAGAGAGCTTCGGCGAGGGACTTCGAGTGAGATGAGAGAATGAGTGAAATGTAAGTAGCTCATTAGGTGAACTTGGCCGAATGGCTGAGTGTTGGAAACTTGACCGCAAGGGTTAAGGTTTACCCGACCGCCGGAAGCTCAAACTTATGTTAACCGATCCGAGTCGAGTGTAGTTCGACCGTATCCGGATGGGTTTATGCCCAGCAGCCGATCGCTATGGAATGGCGACCGCGAGGATATCGCGGCACAAACCGCTCGTGAGCCGATCGGGCGGATTACGGAGGCAAAGAATCGACGTGAGGTCCATCGCCGATCGCCAAGAGTTCTGCTTGGACTACACGGTCGGGATCCGACGCGTGTTCGGAGGCCATATAGTGATGGCGTGATCGCCAAAGGCGCAATGATCGTGGCAGCCAACGGGAAGAAATCAGCCCTCTCTATAAAAAGAGAGGGTGTGAGCCTTTGAGAGGCTAATGCTTATGCTCTAAGTGATCTTCCTAGTGCCCCACAAGCTCTAAACTCTTCTTACTTGTTTTTACTCCATTCTTATTGTAATAAGAGTGATCTTGATTGTAAAGGTTACCTCCACCTAGCTTGGTGCAAAGGAGAGACCAAAAGTGATTGGCTTTGGAGGAGTGATTCACCTTGACGAATCGATCGTGGATTAGCGCGAGCCGCGTGAACCACGTTACATCTTCTTGTTAGCGTTTGTATTTTCGTTTATTGCTTTGTCTTTATTGTTTATGCTTCCGCTTGCGCTAACGATTGTGTAGATGAGCAAACGAACGAGAGAATTCCGACATCCATCGGAAGAGGGCTATTCACCCCCCTCTAGCCGGCCGTATCGATCCCCTACAAGTGGTATCAGAGCAAGGTTGCTTGTCACCGGACTAACCGCCGCAACAAGCTCTACATCAAAAATGGCCGGCTCAAACATCCACCCACCGAAGTTCGACGGCGAATTCTCTTGGTGGAAAAAGAGAATGGAGGTATTCTTCGAGACCGATTTTGATATTATGCTTATAATGGAAAATGGTTTCGAGTTGCCTAGTGATGAAAGGGGTGAACCAATTGAAAAATCACGTTGGACTAAGAAGAAAAGAGAGGAACACCTTGCAAACTCAAAGGCAAAACATTATCTTCTCAATGTGCTCCCTCAACAAGAGATCAACCGGATCGGAGAATGTGCTAGCGCCAAAGAGATGTGGGAAAAGCTTGTAGAACTCCATGAAGGCACATCCGAGGCCAAGCTAGCTAGGAGAGACCTCCTCCGCTCCCAACTCTCAAACATCAAATTAGAAAAGGGAGAAAAGGTAACTTCCCTACATTCTAGATTTAAAGAAATATTAATTGGGCTAACAAGTGTAGGAGAAAAGCTCTCCAACCGGGATATGGTAATGAAGGCCATAGATGCCTTTCCCCGGTCCTCAAGATGGAGCTCCATGGTGGATTCGTTTTACATCTCCAAGAACTTGGAAGTAAGTACCTTGGAGGAATTTTTCTCAACAATGGAGCTCCACGAAATTAGGCTTGAAGGAATACAAGAAGAGCCTAGAATTCAACCCTCAAGAGGAGTAGCTTTGATAACGAACAAGGGGAAGAAGAAGATGGAAATCCCCTCCTCCTCCGATGACGAAACATCTTCCTCCTCCTCCATGGATAGCACCGAAGAAGCCTATATGGTAAGGAAGGTAAGACGTGCATTTAAGAATTTTAGATTTGATAAATCTCATGATAGGAATAGAAGACCAAGGGGGAAGGTCATATGCTACAATTGCCAAGGAGAGGGGCACATAAGGGACAATTGTCCTCTCTTAAACAAGAGCAAGGAAGAGAGGAAAAAGAAAGAAGAAAAGAAGAAGAAAAAGGGGAGCAAGAAAAAGAAGGAAGAGGAGAAGAAGACAAAAGAAAAGGGGAAGACCAAAGCTCTAAAGGCAAGGACTTGGGATGACCCCTCCTCATCATCATCAGATGAGGAGAATGCCTTTGTCACCAATTTGGCCTTGATGGCCTTTGATGACTTGGATTGCTCATCATCCGAAAATGAAGGATCAAGCTCAAGAGGAGAAAGTTCAAGTGAAGGGGGAGCTTCTACATCCTCCTCATCCGAAGAAGAAGAAGATGATATGGAAACTATGGTGACGAAAGCCTCTCCTAAGAAAATAGTTTCCATAATTTCTAGTTTAACTAAGGACTTATTTGGAATGAAAAAGAAAAATAAAAGCATGCTTAATCAAATTAAGGCATTGGAAAATAAGCTAGAAAATGCATGCTTAAATGATAATATTTCTTCTAGCTTAAATGATGCATGCTCACATGACCTTTATGTGCCATTAGATGTTAGTGATGCATGTATAAATGAAAATAGGGCCTTAAGGGAAAAGGTAGATTATTTAACAAAAGCCCTAGAAAAATTCACAATTGGCTCCAACACATTGAACATGATCTTAGGGAGCCAAAGAGCTAGTTTCAACAAAAAGGGCCTAGGTTATAAAGAAAAGAAAAATGAAAATGCCTATAAATGCCTAATTGCTAGGGGACAAGATAAAAAGAAGGTAATAGCTAGGAAATGGATCCCCAAGGAGTATCTAGTGAACTCAATAGGAAAGAACTTATTTTGGGTTCCAAAATCCATTTTTAAGGGTTAGGATAACTCTAGGGTAGTCAACCATATGCAATTGGCCTATATCATATTTTGGTTGACTTAGGATGGCGGGACAACATTTTTAAATAGTGTTGGGTGATGATAACGTGCCCATAAATAGATAATAATGCTTAAATCATGATGATTAATGTAATTGCTATGTATGTTAGCAATCACGATTTATGCTATTGATATTTGGCACATAATCATGGGAAATAGGGTTGAATCATGCTTTAGGTGATACTTTGTTTATTATCATCATATAATACCTAATGCATGACAATTATTTGATGAATACATGAGTTTCATGATCATAATGTAGAATTCATTCATATATGCCTTTATGATCATGAGGATTATTAGGTTGATACTTAACCTTGATAGAATTGCATGAATATATTGGTTAAATATACACAAATACCCCCTAGGATGCATCTCACACTCACCATAGGCTACCTTGATTGAAAACTTAGCATGAGTGAGATGTTAGGATGATACAAATGTCCACTAATACCTATGGCATTTAGATGGTCATTTAAAGTATCAAAATAGCAATAATAGACCAATCATGGGGAAGGCTTATGTTTAATTCATAGACATATTGCCCAAAGATCATGGTTGGATATTTCATATGTTTTCAAAACAATTTCTTAATCTAAAATCTATGTATTCATGTTTTGAAACAATTCAAAGCAAGACTAGGTGTTAAAATGGATACTCTTATGATCAAAAACCTAGTAGTTTTTAAAGCTTATGGATTTTAGGTAAATACGTGGAAATATAATGATTTTTCAAGAAAACCTATTTTTCACTGATAGATATACTTAAAATAAATGTGTTCCCAAAATTTCATGATTTTTCAAATTTTCTGGAATTTTCCATATCATCGATAACTAATGGATCGATAACCTGAAAAACAGCCCAATATTTTCTGATTTCAGATTTTAATCAAGTTTTTGGGTTTCTCTTTCTACTATACTTGATGCCATGAGTTTATAAATTAGGATTAATCTTTTTGATGGTGTCAAAGGGGGAGAAATGTATGTTTAAGTAAAGGGGAACATATTTAGGGGGAGAAATGATTATGCTTATGATAGGGGGAGAACATTTTTATGGGGAGTTTCATGGATTAAGGGGGAGTTGCATGTTGCTATATCATGTTTATCTTTACATGCTTTCTTACCTTAGAATTTATATCGAATGTTTTTACCTAACTTAAATGAATTGCCACACATCAAAAAGGGGGAGATTGTTAGGGCAATCTCTTGCCGTAATATGGTTTTGATGGTGTGGCAAAGGGTTTAAGTTAGTGTGTTATGTTGATTTGATATGTGCGTTGAAGTCGTGCAGGACTTAGTAATTCGCACATGGAGCCTTGGCGGGTTCACTCTCACAACCTCGGTCCTTGAGTCGGTGAAGGATGACTTTGTGGAAGCCGTGCGCTTGGAGCATCCGAGGGACCGCCGGACGAGATGACTTGAAGTGAAGCCAAGGAAGCAGACTTCGGAGGCAAGAGACGCGAAGGAGCATTGCAGAGCCGTGCGCCTGATGCTGCCGAGGGACGTGGCCGCGAACGAAGAGAGCTTCGGCGAGGGACTTCGAGTGAGATGAGAGAATGAGTGAAATGTAAGTAGCTCATTAGGTGAACTTGGCCGAATGGCTGAGTGTCAGAAACTTGACCTCAAGGGTTAAGGTTTACCCGACCGTCGGAAGCTCAAACTTATGTTAAGTTTGAGTTTACACGCACCGATCGCCAAGTCATGGCAATGATCGATCCGAGTCGAGTGTAGTTCGACCGTATCCGATCGATGGGTTTATGGAATGGCGATCATTGCCATGGAATGGCATGCGATCGCTCAGGATATCGCGGCAAGACCGCCTGAGCCGATGGGCACGATTACGAGGCGCGAATGATCGGTAAGGTCCATTAGTCGACTGCCAAGAGTTCCGTTGGACTACAACGGTCGGGATCCGACGTGTTCGGAGGCCGTTGTAGTGACGGCAGTCGACTGCCAAAGGCAGCAGTCGACTGGTGGCGGCCAACGGGAAGAAATCAGCCCTCTCTATAAAAAGAGAGGGTGTGAGCCTTTGAGAGGCTAATGCTTATGCTCTAAGTGATCTTCCTAGTGGCCCACAAGCTCTAGACTCTTCTTACTTGTTTTTACTCCATTCTTATTGTAAGAAGAGTGATCTTGATTGTAAAGGTTACCTTCACCTAGCTTGGTGCAAAGGAGAGACCAATAGTGATTGGCTTTGGAGGAGTGATTCACCTTGGACGAATCGGGATTGTGGATTAGCGGCGTAGCCGTGAACCACGTTACATCTTCTTGTTAGCATTTGTATTTTCGTTTATTGCTTTGTCTTTATTGTTTATGCTTCCGCTTGCGCTAACGATTGTGTAGACGAGTAAACGAACGAGAGAATTCGGACATCCATCGGAAGAGGGCTATTCACCCCCCTCTAGCCGGCCATATCGATCCCCTACAAACATCTCACCAATATCTAGATGTGTAAAACACATACAAGTCAAATTTTTGTGAGATGTGGGTTTTGTTTTGTTTATGTTCTCATGCATATTTCTAAGGCAATATTCTTTGATTCCCATCAAATCATGCCATAGTCCATAATTTGATTTTATTTATATGCATGATATGATTATGGCATAGATATGATATAGGTAAAAGCATATGCCAATATCATGATGTCATGGCATGTGAATGAGATCTAGGCATACATGACATCTAAATATAATTCTAAACATGATCATGACATTTTATAGATAAAAATGAAAATGATGTCATGACATGGTAAGGCAAACAAATCATGGCAAGTAAAATATACTAAGGTATAGAATACCTAAGTGTGAAAATCAATTTGCCATTTTTAGGGATTAAATTCACTTTGCCTTAAACCATTCATTTCCCTAGTGTGCCAAAAACCCAAAATGGCACACAAATACCTCTAAGACCTAATTGTGCCAATTTTAAATCATTTTTAACTTTTCAAACCCTATTGGCGCACCCTAATGTGTCAACTCACAATGGCTAGGTTAACTACCCATCCACTTAGGGTTGACACACCCTAACCCATTTAGCGTGAATCAATCACGCTCTTAGGAACCCAATATCTATTAGAGCTCCTTGGGTTAACAAGGTATTCCCTAGGGATAACTTCCCTTGATACCTTCCTAATGACCCTTTTAGGCTTTGAAGCCATATTCTTTTGGGTTTTTCCTAGGTCAACTCTAGAGGTGACTCCTCCATTGACCTTCTTAGTGGCTACATTTGATTTCCTTGAGGTGTAAGCCACTAAACACATACCATGGCTAGACTTAGGGATGACTTACCTATTAGCCTTGGTTTTCCTAGACCGAGATGTGGTTTCTTAATTAAATGGAACATTATGGTAGGACATAGGTTTGTGACCCAAACCCTCCTTGCCCTTAGACCGTTTGTGAACCTTAGGTCTTGACTTTTGGGTATTTGACCCTAGAATTGAGTTTTCTATGATTCAAAGGGTTTTCTCCATTCTCTCAAGTCTTGATCACAAGACTTGGTTTTCTAACTCCAATTTTCTCAATTTTGAATTTTCATTTGGTTTTTGGGAGTTGGTTTTCTTCTTAGGCATATGCCTAGATTTCTTGGGATTAATACCCAAATTCTCTTCAATTCTTCTAATTGATTTCCTAGGTAGGATAGATCTAGTGTTTTGAGTCCTAGGTTTGTCCTTAGTTATATGAACATGCTTGGCACCTAGACAATACACCTTATTATTTCTCTTAGCATGCTTTTCATTGATAATAGCAAGAGAACTAAAATATTTTTTAGCATGCTTTTTGACTTTAGGAATTAAAGGTGCATTAACTAAATGTACCTTAGGGTTAGCTTTAGGAGCTCCCCCTACATGAATTGCACCTTCTTGCCCTTTCTTCCTCCCCCTAGGGCATTGGCTTCGGTAGTGTCCCTTTTGATTGCATTTGAAGCACACAATGTGCTCTTTGCTCTTGATTTTGGGAACACCGGCATCGTTTGACTTTGGGTTGACTTTTGGTGTCGATGCCTTCTTCTTAGCCAATTTAGGGCATTTGCTCTTGTAATGCCCTTTCTCCCTACACTCAAAGCATATTATGTGATTTTTATTTAAAATAATAACACTTGAGTTACCTAGGGAGGTGGTGGAGGCCTCTTCATGATCTTCACTTCTCCCGGATGTGGATGCTTCTTGTTCTTGCTCCGTGATGGAAGATTGCCTTTCCTCCCCCTCAATGCTAGAGGTGGAGGTCTCCACAAAATCATCAACATCTTCAAATGTTGTGGGTGCTTCTTCTTCGGCATTCTCCTCTACTTGTGCCGATTGGGAATTTTCTTGGAATTTCATTATTTTCTCCCATAATTCCTTCGCATCCCTATAGTCACCCAATCTAGACCAAATAGTGTTAGGTAATAAATCACTAAGTAATTTTATTACCTCAAGATTTGTCTTGAAGTCCTTAATTTGGTCTTGGGTCCACCTTGACTTCTCAATTTGCTTGTTGTTTTTATCCCTAGGCATTTTCAAAACCATTTTCTATAATAATCATAAAATCAAAATCGGTTTCTAAGTATACCTCCATCCGTTTCCTCCACCAAGCAAAATCTCCATTGTATTTCGGTGGATGGATGAAGCCGGCCATTTTGTAGTGCTCTCACGGCGGTTAGTCATTGAAGAGCGACCTCGGCTCTGATACCACTTGTAGGGGATCGAACGGCCGGCTAGAGAGGGGTGAATAGCCCTCTTACTATGGATGTTGGAATTCTCTCGTTCGTTTGCTCGTCTACACAATCGTTAGCGCAAGCGGAAGCATAAACAATAAAGACAAAGCAATAAACGAAAATACAAATGCTAACAAAGGATGTAACGTGGTTCACAGCTACGTCGCTAATCCACGGTCCCCGATTCGTCCTCGGTGAATTACTCCGCTAAACCAATCCACTAAATGGTCTCTCCTTTGCACCAAGCTAGGTGGAGGTAACCTTTACAATCAAGATCACTCTTCTTACAAATAGAATGGAGTAAAAGCAAGTAAGAAGAGTTTAGAACTTGTGGAGCACTTGGAAGATCACTTAGAGCATAAGCATTAGCCTCCCAAAGCTCCACACCCTCTCTTTTTATAGAGAGGGCTGATTTCTTTCCATTGGCCGCCACCACGATCACGCTTCTTGGCGCTGATCGCCGCCACCTAACGGCCTCCAACACGCCGGATCCCGACCGCCAGTAGTCCAACGGAACACTTGGCGCGATCGATGGACCTCATCACGATCAGCCCGTAGTCGACCGCCTGCCGGCCACGAACTGTGGCAAAACCCTATTGACACCGATCCGCTTGGCCGATCGATGGTCTTGGCCGATCGCCCACGATGGCAACGCTGGCCACAACAATCCAACACGGATACCACCAAACTACATTCGACTAGATACCGACCGCCATGACATGGCAATGATCGGGTGTCGGAAAACCCATCCGACACTTGGCCAAATGGCCAAGTTTCACCTAAGAGCTACCCCTTCCGGGTTACAATCGCCACTCATCCTCGAGTCCTCTACTCAAGTTCTCTTCGTTCACGGCCACGTCCCTCGGCAGCATCAGGCGCACGACTCTGCAATGCTCCTTCGCGTCTCTTGCCTCGAAGTCTACTTCCTCCGGCATCACTCCAAGCTTGCAATCGGCCCAGGTTGACTTGAGTTTGACTCGAGCAGTACCTTGATGATATTTTGATCATAGACAAAACTCATGACATGGGATTGTCATGGGAAAGTTCAACATGGGGTTGGCATGGAAAATCCAAGCATGGAGCTTGGTGTGGAAGTCAAAGGGGGAAGCCTTGGCATGGGAAAGTCCAAAGCATTGCGAAGTCGTGCGCTTAGTGCTTGGCATGGGAAATCCAATGCATTGCGAAGTCGTGCGCTTGGTGCATTTGGGAAGTCTTGAGAACTTGACAAGTTCACTAGGCTCGGGTCCTTGAGTCGGTGAAGGATGGCATTGTGAAGCCGTGCGCTTGGTGCATCCGAGGGACCGCTGGACGGGGAGCGAATGGAGTGAGCCCAAAGGGAAGCATACTTCTAGGGCATGAGACGCGAAGGATGGTGTTGTGAAGCCGTGCGCTTGGCGCATCCGAGGGACGTAGGCCGAGGGAAGAGAGCTTTGGTGGGGAACTCCATGAGGGATAAGGTGGACTTGGCCAAGTGGCTAAGACTGAGTGTCGGAGGCTCAAACTTGATGTTTGAGGGTTTACCTGACGGTCGGATGCTCAAACAACTTGGTGTTTGAGGTTTTGCCCGACATCACCGACCGCATAGGTGTCTGCTCGATCGATCCAAGTCGACTAGAGTTCGATCGTGTAAGGCTAGGGTTTTAGCGGCGATCGCCATGGATCGGCAATGATTAAAGTCGATGACAATGACTGCCGAGGGATGGCAATCGACTGATGGGAGTGTCGCGAGCACAGAACGCTCCGTGAGCCGATCGGCCGATTATTGGATACCAATGACCGATGGGCATCATCACGACCGGGTAGGTGATCCGCTGGAACTTGTTCGATGGATCCGCCGCTAGTGAGACAACGCAGGGCAGACCGGGCCTTTTGGCAATGACCATCGGGCACCTAAAATAGCTCGATGCAGGTTATAAAAGGAGCTCGAGATGGAGGTTTTTGCCATGGTTTTTGTGGAGCTATTGGAGGGGAATTGCTGCTGCATTCTAGTCCTTCAAGAGCCAATCAAAGCAAGCAACAAGCAAAGCGATCAATGCAATTGTGTAAAAGTTTTCTTTTGTATTGTCTTTGTATTTCTTGTTGTATTTCATATTACTTGTTGTAATAACTTGTGAGAGGTTTCTCCACCTCCGACGTGTAGTCGAGAAGGAGTGTAGTTAGTGTCGTGGGCATAACTAGAGCTCGAGGAGCTCACCCGTGGAGTAGGAACCATTCGGTTCCGAACCACATATATGCTTGTGTATTGATTGTGATTGTATTGTTGTTATTTCTATTGTTATTCCGCTGCGTATATTAACGACAATTGTAGACAAGCACATGAGAATGAACAAATTATGACATCCAACTAACGAGGGCTATTCACCCCCCTCTAGCCGGCCAATCGATCCCCTACAAGTGGTATTAGAGCCAAGGAAAGCTTGTCGAGGACTAACCGCCACAACAAGCAACTTTCGAAATGGCCGGCTCCAACATCCATCCTCCGAAGTTTGAAGGAGAATTCGCTTGGTGGAAGAAGCGAATGGAGGTATTTTTCCAAACGGATTTTGATATTATGATTACAGTGGAATCCGGTTTCGTTTTGCCTAGGGATGAAGAGGGGAAGCCAATAGAGAAATCTAGGTGGACCAAAAGGCAAAGGAAAGAGCACCTTGCAAATTCAAAAGCCAAGCATCATCTCTTCAATGTGCTCCCCCAACAAGAAATCAACCGAATAGGAGAATTCCTAAGCGCCAAAGAGATGTGGGAGAAGCTAATTGAGCTTCATGAAGGCACATCTGAGGCAAAGCTAGCAAGGAGAGATCTCCTCCGCTCCCAACTATCCAACATTAAATTAGAAAAGGGAGAAAAGGTAACTTCTTTGCATTCTAGATTCAAAGAAATTTTAAATGGACTAACAAGTGTAGGAGAAAGGCTCTCCTATCACGATATGATAATGAAGGCCATAGATGCTTTCCCCCGATCATCCAAGTGGAGTTCAATGGTGGACTCATTTTACATTTCAAAGAATCTAGAGGTAAGTACTCTAGATGAATTTTTCTCCACTATGGAATTACATGAATCTAGGCTTGAACGAATACAAGAAGAGCCAAAAATACAACCTTCAAGGGGAGTAGCATTGTTGGCAAATAAGGGAAAGAAGAAGATAGAGATCTCCTCCTCCTCCGATGACGAAGCGTCTTCCTCCTCCTCCATGGATAGCACCGAAGAAGCCTATATGGTAAGGAAGGTAAGATGTGCATTTAAGAATTTTAGATTTGATAAATCTCATGATAGGAATAGAAGACCAAGGGGGAAGGTCATATGCTACAATTGCCAAGGAGAGAGGTACATAAGGGACAATTGTCCTCTCCTAAACAAGAGCAAGGAAGAGAGGAAAAAGAAAGAAGAAAAGAAGAAGAAAAAGGGGAGCAAGAAAAAGAAGGAAGAGGAGAAGAAGACAAAAGAAAAGGGGAAGACCAAAGCTCTAAAGGCAAGGACTTGGGATGACCCATCCTCATCCTCCACATCATCAACGGATGAGGAGAATGCCTTTGTCACCAATTTGGCCTTGATGGCCTTTGATGACTTGGATTGCTCTTCATCCGAAAATGAAGGATCAAGCTCAAGAGGAGAGAGCTCAAGTGAAGGGGGAGCTTCTACATCCTCCTCATCCGAAGAAGAAGAAGAGGATATGGAAACTATGGTAACGAAAGCCTCTCCTAAGAAAATAGTTTCCATAATTTCTAGTTTAACTAAGGACTTATTTGGAATGAAAAAGAAAAATAAAAGCATGCTTAATCAAATTAAGGCATTGGAAAATAAGCTAGAAAATGCATACTTAAATGATAATATTTCTTCTAGCTTAAATGATGCATGCTCACATGACCTTTATGTGCCATTAGATGTTAGTGATGCATGTATAAATGAAAATAGGGCCTTAAGGGAAAAGGTAGAGTATTTAACAAAAGCCCTAGAAAAATTCACAATTGGCTCCAACACATTGAACATGATCTTAGTGAGCCAAAGAGCTAGTTTCAACAAAAAGGGCCTAGGTTATAAAGAAAAGAAAAATGAAAAGGCCTATAAATGCCTAATTGCTAGGGGACAAGATAAAAAGAAGGTAATAGCTACGAAATGGATCCCCAAGGAATACTTAGTGAACCCAATAGGAAAGAACTTATTTTGGGTTCCAAAATCCATCCTTAAGGGTTAGGAAAACCCTAGGGTAGTCAACCATATGGAATTGACCTATATCATATTTTGGTTGACTTAGGATGGCGGGACAACATTTTTAGAATAGTATTGGGTGATGATAACATGCCCATAAATAGATAATAATGCTTAAATCATGATGATTAATGTAATTGCTATGTATGTTTGAAATCATGATTTATGATTTTAATATTTGGCACGTAATCATGAGAAATAGGGTTGAATCATGCTTTAGGTGATACTTTGCTTATTATCATCATATAATACCTAATGCATGATTATTATTCAATGAATACATGTATTTCATGATCATAATGTAGAATTAATTGACATATGCCTTTATGATCATGATGATTGTTAGGTTGATACTTAACCATGATAGAATTGCATGAATACAAGGGTTAAGTATATACAAATACCCCCTAGGATGCATCTCACACTCACTATAGGCTAACTTGATTGCAAACTTAGCATGGGTGAGATGTTAGGATGATACAAATGTCCACTAATGCCTATGACATTTAGATGGTCATTTAAAGTATCAAAATAGCAATAATAGACGAATCATAGGGAAGGCTTATGTCTAATTCATAGACATATTTCCCAAAGATCATGGTTGGATATTTCATATGTTTTCAAAACAATTTCTTAATCTAAAATCTATGTATTCATGTTTTGAAATAATTCAAAGCAAGACTAGTTGTTAAAATGGATACTCTTATGATCAAAAACCTAGTAGTTTTGAAAGCTTATGGATTTTTGGCAAATACATAGAAATATAATGATTTTTCATGAAATCCTATTTTTCACTGATAGATATACTTAAAAGAAATGTGTTCCCAAAATTTCATGATTTTTTGAATCTTCTGGAATTTTTAATGTATTTCTGAAATTCACCCAGA
This sequence comes from Wurfbainia villosa, assembly GCA_025175895.1. Taxonomy (NCBI): domain Eukaryota; kingdom Viridiplantae; phylum Streptophyta; class Magnoliopsida; order Zingiberales; family Zingiberaceae; genus Wurfbainia; species Wurfbainia villosa. The sequence goes on along the minus strand of CM045998.1, from coordinate 50,197,567 downwards.
AAATCAGAATTTCGGAATCCATTGTGCCAGTCGACTGCCATACTGATAGCAGTCGACTGATAACCTGAAAAACAGCCCAATATTTTATGATTTCAGATTTTAATCAAGTTTTTGGTGTTCTCTTTCTACTATACTTGATGCCATGAGTTTATAAATTAGGATTAATCTTTTTGATGGTGTCAAAGGGGGAGAAATGTATGTTTAAGTAAAGGGGATCATATTTAGGGGGAGAAATGATTATGCTTATGATAGGGGGAGAACATTTTTATGGGGAGTTTCATGGATTAAGGGGGAGTTGCATGTTGCTATATCATGTTTATCTTTACATGCTTTCTTACCTTAGAATTTTTATCAAATGTTTTTACCTAACTTAAACGGATTGCCACACATCAAGAAGGAGGAGATTGTTAAGGCAATCATTTTCCATGATAAGGTTTTGATGTGTGTGGCAAAGGGTTTAAGTTAGTTTGTTATGATGATTTGATATGTGCGTTGAAGTCGTGCAGGACTTAGTAATTCGCACATGGAGCCGTGGCGAGTTTCACATCTCATGACTCGGGCCTTGAGTCGGTGAAGGATTACTTTGCGGAAGCCGTGCGCTTGGAGCATCCGAGGGACCGCCGGACGAGAAGCTTGGAGTGAAGCCGGAGGAAGTAGATTTCGAGGCAAGAGACGCGAAGGAGCATTGCAGAGCCGTGCGCCTGATGCTGCCGAGGGACGTGGCCGCGAACGAAGAGAACTTTGAAGGTGAGGGACTCCAAGGGATGAGAGTGAGCGATTGTAACCCGGGAAGGGGTAGCTCTTAGGTGAAACTTGGCCATTTGGCCAAGTGTCGGATGGGTTTTCCCGACATCAGTCGACTGCCATGTCATGGCAAATGATCGCTTCCGAGTCGAATGTAGTTCGACCGTATCCGATCGATCGATTGTGGCGCAACGATCGCCATACGTGGGCCGACCGGCCAAGACATCACATCGGCCGCGCAGCCGATCGTCAATAGGGTTTTGGCCACAGAACCGTTCGTAGCCGACTGGGCAGTCGACTACGGAGGCAACAATCGACTGATGAGGTCCATCAGTCGACTGCCAAGTGTTCCGTTGGACTACAACGGTCGGGATCTGACGTGTTCGGAGGCCGTTGGAGTGGCGGCAGTCGACTGCCAGGGGCAGCAGTCGATTGGTGGCAGCCAACGGGAGGAAATCAGCCCTCTCTATATAAAGAGAGGGTGTGGAGCTTTGGGAGGCTAATGCTTATGCTCTAAGTGATCTTCCAAGTGCTCCACAAGTTCTAAACTCTTCTTACTTGCTTTTACTCCATTCTATTTGTAAGAAGAGTGATCTTGATTGTAAAGGTTAGCTCCACCTAGCTTGGTGCAAAGGAGAGACCATTTAGTGGATTGGTTTAGCGGAGTGATTCACCGAGGACGAATCGGGGACCGTGGATTAGCGGCGTAGCCGTGAACCACATTACATCCTTTGTTAGCGTTTGTATTTTCATTTATCGCTTTGTCTTTATTGTTTATGCTTCCGCTTGCGCTAACGATTGTGTAGACGAGCAAACGAACGAGAGAATTCCAACATCCATAGTAAGAGGGCTATTCACCCCCCTCTAACCGGCCGTTCGATCCCCTACACGTAGCTCTTTCGAGAGCTACCTCGATGGCCAATCACTATAGTACCCTCCGATTCGAGAACTCTCGACTTCGGAGGGGTTCACTTTTTACAAAGGTAAGAGATGGGTAACATACTACCCACTCTTTGAAGTTAAGAACATAAGCGAAAAGTAATATATGAAAATTATAAGCTACTTTATACCGACACAAATGAAGGCGTGGATTTATGCACGAGGTGTCGGAAAAGCACCTTTGTGAAGATTCGAAGATTTTGTGAGCAAGAGTATATTTTGACAGCATTTCGGCGTAGTAGTTGTGTCTTACTCGGATCTAATTGAGCACTTGTTTTATAAACCTTTTCCAGTCGACTGAAATACCTTTCAGTCGACTCCACATCAGCCCGTCGATATGGAACTTCTGGTCTTCCAGTCGACTGAAACCTCTCCAGTTGACTCCAGGTCACCCAGCTACGGATCAAGAAGTTTTCCACTTCAGTTGACTGAAACACTTTCCAACTATAGTGTCAGATCTTCGACTGATCACCAGCTAATCCTGCCAAGTGTGTATCCAGTCAATTGAACCAAATAGAGTCGACTGGACTTCAGTCAACTGAAGTACATTCAGTCGACTGATCCCTGCAAAATGATATTAGCACAAATAGATAAAGTAAAATGTGATAGCAGTAGTAATACTCCTTGATCTCGACTATTAAGTCCCATGCGGACTTTTCGTCAGATTGACGCCTAGTTTTGTCCCCCTACAAAGGACTCGGCCTCACCTCTTCACTCGAGACTTATCTGTCGGTTGCCTACTGAACTTACCACTCTTGACATCTGATTTGACCCACCAGGTCTTCAACTAGTTGTCCGATTTGCCTGACCCAGCTGGACTTTTTGTCGATTGTCTAGGACTTCATGTTAAGTCTGCACACTTAACATTGATATTAGAACACAAGTAATTCCTAACTTTAACTACGATTGATACATCAAAACCAAGGAGTGAGCTCACTGTATCAACAATCTATCCCTTTTTGATGTATGACAACACATCGGTTAAAGTTAGGAGAATAAGACAACAATATTCAAATTTTGACATATATAAGAAATGCATATGTATGAGATGCATATATAAAATTTTACATCTCCCTTTCAATAAGTCATTTTTCTCTAACTTTATATCTCCTCTCTCCCCCTTTGGTATACATCAAAATCAAAATTAAGTCAAAGATGCCACAACTTTAAAGCTGAGAGTTAAATTGTTTTAACCATGAAAGTTTAATACTAAGCTAAAAAATGCTTAAGTTTTTGAAATCAATCTTCTCCCTATAGGATTTTCTTCATTTAGAAATATGATCTCTCTCTTTATAAAAATTTTCAAGAGTTAAAGAATTTTCAAAATTTCAATTATCAAAATTTTAACAACCCCTAAACTCCAACATGTTTTCAATTTCCAAAATTTTCAAAATTTTCTAACTCCCCCTGATAATAACATATTTCCAAAATTCCAAAAATTTTCAAAATTTTCTAAGTGTCCCTGAATAATAACATATTTTCAAAATTTTCTTACTCCCCCTTAAAAATAACATATTTTAAAATTTTTCAAAATTTTCTAACTTCCCCTCAAAAATAACATATTTTAAAATGATGCAAATATGATAGAAAATATGTCCAAGCATGAATTTCCAGATATTATTTAATATTTAAAAATACGCATCAAAAAATTGTCATTAAAGCAAATGCCTAACTCTTTACTAGATCAAATGATATAGAATTAATCATCAAGCTTTGAATTAGAGTTAGTCACCAAAGTGATTGAGTTGCTCTTGTAAACCCTATGTTAGTTCATGTCGATGCACTGAACATACATCTGGAACTAGGGGTGCAGTCCTAACATCTCACGTCCATCTTCGTGGCTCAATACACAAATAGGTAATCCTAGGTATTTGTGAGATGCAAAGGCTTACTTAAATCTATAGGATCATAAAATCTAAATTGTCCTAGATTGATTTTTAACTTTTCTTTAAAAATTAATATACTATTACTTTTCAAAATAAATTTGAGTAATGAGTATGAAAAATCCTAATCTACCAAGTATAAACCTAATTGCCTTCTAAGCATACTAAATTCTACTTCCGGAAGTGGTTTAGTGAAGATGTTTGCAAGGTTAGATTTGGAGTCAACATAGTTGAGTTTAATACTACCCTTTGCCACATGATCTCTTACAAAATGATGTTTAACATCAATGTGTTTAGTGTGTGAGTGATGTATTGGATTTTTAGTTAAATTTATTGAACTTATGTTATCAACTAATGTTTTGACCTTTTTGTAATCTAATTTGAAATCCTTAAGTGTGCTCATCATCCATAATAATTGTGTCACACATTCACCTAATACTATGTATTCTGCTTCAGTTGTGGAAAGAGCAACACAGTGTTGCTTCCTACTAAACCAACTTACTAAGCATGATCCTAAGAGTTGACATCCTCCACTAGTACTTTTCCTATCTAGTTTGCACCCTGCATAGTCTGAGTCAGAGTATCTTATTAACTCAAAGTTATTAGATCTTGGGTACCACATACCTACATTAATTGTTCTTTTAATGTATCTTAGGATTCTTTTGACATGTGTTATATGTGATTCCATAGCACAAGTTTGATATCTAGCACACATACTTACTGCAAATAAAATGTCGGGTCTATTTGCAATTAAGTATAGTGAACTATCTATGGCACTCCTATAATACTTTAGATCTATAGACTTTCCTTATTTGTCTTCATTTAATATAACATTAGTAGCCATGGGTGTTTTAATGTCTTTTGCATTTTCCATACCAAAATTTTTTAATTAATTCTCTTGCATACTTATTTTGGTATATATAGTTACCGTCTCTTGTTTGCTTTATTTGTAAACCTAAGAAGAAGTTTAACTCACCTACTAAACTTATTTCGAATTCTTGTTCCATTAGGTTTATAAATTCTTTTAAAAAATTTGAGTTTGTTGATCCAAATACTATATCATCTACATATATTTGAGCAATAAAAATATCTTTGTTCAATGTTTTTATGAAACATGTTGAGTCAATTTGATCTTGTTTGAAGCCTTCAGAGATTAAGTATGAAGATTGTAATATATAGAAATATATATATATATATATATAACAAATTAAATAAAAAATTAAAATAATATAATATAATAATAATATAAATTAATTACGAGATAAATAAAGTAAATTTATTTATCTATTTAAATTAAAGTGAAATTAATTATTTATTTATATTTTAGTTGATAATTTAATTTTGAGATAAATTTTTATCAGATTAGACTAGGTCTAAATGACTTTATCCAATAATAAAGTTGATTATTCCAAAAGCGGAGATTTAGTTATTGATATTTAAGTAAGAAAAGCTTCAGATATTTTTATTAGACTTTGAGATAGTCTATTTATTTTATCCGAAAGATAGGCATTTTGAGATAAAATTTTTAAGGACTTTGGTTAATTGAATTAATCAAGGTTGATTAATTCAATACTACCCTAAGTTATAAATAAGCCCTAGATTAATATTTCCGAAGTTGTATGTTTTTCTTTTTCCCCATTTTTCCCTCTCTCGGCTCACGTCTTCCTCGCGTCGGCCACCCACGTCGCCGCCACCGGCTATCCACGCGCACAACGTCTGCTGCCCGCAGCCGTTGGGCGCCGTCGTCACGCACCGAGCGTCGGCTTCTGCCACCTCGGGCGACCTCGCTCGTGATTGAAATTCGTCGCCATTGCTTTCGTCCTGCACGTCATTGTGTCCAGGTCATCACCTCTCAAGCTCGCGTCGTCGTCACCTTCTCCTCGTAAGCGCCTTCTTGCTGTCCCGATCAGCCAAGACCGAGCCCCAATCGCTGCCGATGCCCTTACTCGTGGACAATGCGTGTGATGAGAAACTTAACTGCAATTAGGATTATTAGGATTAGGTAATTAAAAATTAATTAATCAGTTAATTTAGATTTAATTAGTAATTATTTTCGATTAATTAAATTGGCTAATAAATTAGTTTTGAATTTCCAGATTAACTGGATTATTAAATCTGATTTATTGGGTAAGTAATTAATCAGTTTTGGTTTGACTCGTTAATCAAATTAATTAGGTTTATTCTTATTAATTAAATTGAGTTTGAATTGATTAAACGATTAATTGAATCAACTGCGACAACATAATTAATTTAATTAATTATGTCGATGGTTTAATACAATGATAATTAAGCTAAGAGTTAATCTAATCTAAATTGATTAGATAGTCAAGTAAGAGATTAATTGAGTTATTAAATACTTGTCCACTAATTAGTTAAATATTGATCGAGTTAAATAACAGTTTTGAGAATGGACGCAAAGCTTTGGATTGGAAGATTGCTAGGTCGCTCTGCAGTCAGAGGTGGGTGGATCTTTAACATCTTTAGAATTTAGTGCATGGTTTTATTGGTTATGTAGTTTACTTATGTTGTTTCTAGAATTGCTTTGATACTAGATTCGCTGAGCCCTTCGATTCTAGGTTGTTTGCTCATCATTAACCTGTAGTTATTGATTTATATTATTGATATATGTGTCTATTTATTGCTGAGATATAAATAGGTAGATATTGCGGGTAGATGCTTACATAATATTTGTTGGATTGATATTATGATTGGACTAGTGAAATAGTATAATTAAGATAATATTAATTGTTAGAGAATATATAACTTTTCTCCTATCTCGGCTGCCAACTATGTCTCCTAGTCGTGGTTGAGAGGGTCTGCAGTAGATGATATATAACTTTTCTCCTGTCTCGACTGCCAACTATGTCTCTTATTCGTGGTTGAGAGGGTCTACAGTAGAGGATTTATAACTTTTCTTCTATCTTGGCTGCTAGCTATGTCTCCCATTCGTGGTTGAGAGGGTCTGCAGTATAGGTTCTCTACTTTTGAACTATGGTTGCTTTGTATATCTGTGGTCGATTATGTCTCCCATTTGTGGTTGAGAGGATCTACCACGGAGTTATACTCTTGGACTACTCGTTCGGAGTTAGTGATAGTTGGATTCGTGTATCGTCTATAGCTAGATAGCTACCTTACATCTTGACTGCCCACGAGACTCGGTCGTGGTAGCATGTTGTTGCATGCAGTCCATAACTAGATAGCTATATACTCTATCTTCCCACGAGACCAGGTCATGATAGCATGTCGTTGCCCGCAGACATGGAGTCTTTTATTGTCTATCTACCCACGAGTCCCGTTCATGGTAGCATGTGGTTGCGCGCAGATAGTGTCTTTGTATTACCTCGATAGCCACGAGGCTTTATCGCGGTTTCTTGATATGTATTGCTTGTAGATTGTAGTTGGTTGTATATGTTGCACGTGTATTTGTTATACTGTTGATAAGGTTAGTTGCAGATTGATATTGGTACTCTGAGGTTTGGGTTACTCTAGTTGGTTTCCTTTGACTTCCATTATTTCTATTATATCCATTATGATTATGCACTATTTTCTATCCACCCACTGAGTGGTTGTACTCACCCCCTCTTCTCTTATCCTCCAGGTTAGCCGATAGAGGACGAGTTCAGTTGGCTTACCTTCGTGTCACTCAGAGAGTCCCTTGTCGGGCTGGTCCCACTGCATCGTCGAGATGTCAATTTGTCTTTCTTTATTGTTGTCACATTTTGTTTACATATTTGGATTTTGCCGCAATGGATTTAGTGTCATAAAAATAATTTACTTTTAATTGATATATATATTTTAGTTGTGCATGCATGCGGTCAATAAAATAATTGTATTTCTATATTATTTCAAAGTTTTTACCGGATTTGGTTCTAGCGATATATTTTGGAATATTGTCACTGAGGGGCTCCTCCGTCATTTGGATGATGATTAGGCCCCGGGGCATGACAATTTTATTAGTATCAGAGCTTAGGTTTGTGATTTTGATTTGTGGGTTTTGTGTTTTAAGGTTTTCTTCTTCCTTTGATTTTTAGACTTTTGTGTTTTGGGACCCAGCAAGCAGAAGGACATCTCTGAGCTTTAGGAAAAGTATTGTCTTTAGTGGTTACAGTACTTTCCTTATGTAATAGGAAGTTACCATAATGTTCTTATTAGATACCTATTTACTCTTAGTAGGAAATGTCACCTAATGAGACTGCCCCTACTCAAGGTCGTGGATGAGGTCGACCTCGGAAACGACCTCCTGATGCTGCGAAACCTTCCATCAAGGACGAAAATGTGGACTCTTCAGAGCCGCTGACTGAGGTGCAGTCAGAGGGGAAGAATCAGATCCGCAAACCACCCGTTGGAGGTCAAAGAGTAAACCCTCAGAGAGCCCCAAGCCCTACCACTACTGGTTGGGTCATGGATAAGGCACGTATACCTGCATTGTCACGCCCCGAGAGTATGTCGTGCCGAAAAGCAAACGGACGGCATCTCCCCTATACGTGGCAATATATCGGGTTTATACAAGGCCCGTAGGCCCACAACAACAATATGATATACACAGATATCATCATATCAAACATAATAAACACAGCGGAAACAATACAAACAGATCAACAAGATACAATGACCCAACTGTGCACTCCGGAGTGACTTGACACAACAAGAAACATAATAGAAGTCGAATCAAAGACCAAATACATACCATACATCCGTATATCACAGATACGGAAACAATACGGTGTAAAAACCCCAAAACAACAATCCATAGTAATACAACAATATGGAAAACATATCCCTCCGTCCGGTGTGAGATGGGATAATCAATGGAGTCAACGCCCAAGGAATCTTCTAATTATATCCTGGCGACAGAAGCCTGTGGTCCCGGGGTGGTGAATATAAACTCAGGGGTAATATATAGCAAGTGCATGAACAACATATAAGGATAGATCTACAAGTATACATGTGAAGATCTACAGGTATACAGCATGAGTCCAATAGATATACAGTCCTATCCAACTCTAATAACAAGTAACTACAGTAAAGTCATACGCAATGTATATACTAAACTACTCAACTAAACATAAAGTAATGTACCAACGTACCTGACGGTCTGCAACACCATAAGCTATATCATCCTGACAGATATACCATAACATAACCCATATAATGTACCAGGTCAATCCCATACCTGACCAATACTCAGACATATGAACAGTATATGATCACCTGTATAATAACTCGGTCCGTACCACACAATGACATGATGCTGATCAAATGCATATAACAGTCTGAATCAACGCATGTATCATGCTTAACACATAGCAGTAAATAAAATGCAAATGACATGTATCATGATGTACAAGCATGTGCAACAATCATAGCTCAATCAAATGCAGCATCTCACAGGCATATGTAAAACATATATCAAATACATGCATACATATATATCAGTAATGCATATGCATGGTCACTGTCTGCGGACCCGTCCAACCACGACCCCAGAGTGGCCAGGGTGGCACGACAAATGACAACTAGCCCGACTCCAGCTGCCACCACTCTCGAGTGGCCGAGTTGGGTAGTATGACTGAGTAGCATGTAAGCGTAAAAAGCTAACTACTCCTAGGGGCCCCTACTGCAAGCCACGCTGTCCCTACCCATGAGTAGACAAACGCCGCACACAGGACAACAGCACCTCACACAATCACCGTCTATAGTGGGCGAGTGCTAACACCACTCTACACAGCGGCATCTCCGGCCTACCACCATCCCTAGTGGTCGAGCGCACATCCAATGCTCGCCTCAACCTCTACCACTACCCCGAGTGGTCGGAGGCAGGATGACTGACGACTTGTCTCAATCCACAAGGAGACCCAACAACAAGATGCATGCAATGTGATGATGCATAGCTCCATACATGTATCCTCGCGACACTCCCTATCCCACGGGGAGTCCTGGTCAACTAAAAGTCAACTATGCAAGGACTACAATCCATAAGACTCTCTCTATCGCATAAAGAGTCATACTCATCTGACAGTCAACCACGCTAAGACCTCTAGTCAGTAGCGATATACAATCGACCATCCATATAACCATACACAGGCATACAATCCCTAAGGGATATACCATCACACTAGGACTTCTAGTCCATGGTCACATACTGACAACCACACACCTATCTATGCATAGACAACTAGATCCACCATAGATGCACCACTAATACGGATATGATATAACAATCGACTCCATAATCCAAACCATCACCTAACCCTAGTGATGTAATACAGTAAACCAATCTGAAGTCACAAAGATAACCCTAACCACATGTACTTACTGAACATCTATCAGCTAATACATAATAGGGTTTATAGTTCCTATCCGAGCTAGATAATCAATGAAGTACCAGAGTTTATATCTCAAATGTCAAGGCAGTACAAGCATATGATTAACATGAGTGGATTTAAGGTAAACAGGTATAAACATATATATCCAAGATCATGCACTGGAATTGATCAAAACTACCGGACCAGGTAGATATTACCCACCTGCTATGTAGCTCGTATCAGCCATCCATAATTATGAGCATCATCCCTAATCGAAGTCCTGCCATTAATAGTTAATTAGCTGTAGATCAAGCTAACCAAATCCATAACTCAATCCACAACACCTACTCTATTCACAACTAATAATCCACAATCAACTACAAAAACAGTAAGTATCAGTATCACTTAGATATATACTTACCTCATGTTGCTTTAATCTCTCCCAGCTTGTTCACCCAAAGAAAATTGCGATTCAACCAATAACATCGCCACCAGGAGCTACATAACACAAATATCACAACAACAATCATATAACATACACTAGATCTAAATCCATGAACCACCTACTTTATTTCAATCAATTCACTTCAACGCACCAATTCACAATACCTTATTGTCAATACCTCCAACCGTAGCTCAACTAGTGCAGCTTTAATCATAGCTGCCCCATTCCAAGTATAGGTATTAGATCTGCATCAACTAACCAAATCAACTATAATTATCACTCAACAACTACAATTCAACCCAAATCTACACATACCTTGCTTACCCTCACCCGCGCAGCTTCAAACCCATCAGCCTACCGTTGAGCTACAAGAGTAGCATTCATCCACCAAATCTCAGAATGGATTTGGGATTTCCAGAGCAGTCTCTGATCCACTGATCGAGCCACCAACAACCACCACCACCTTAGATTCCCTACAGTGGTATCAAGCAGCTGTGATGAACCCGCAAGAACCCAGCAGCCAATGCGTTGATCGTAGCTGAGGCAAAGGCAGCTGATGGTGGAAATCAATCGGCGCTTCAAGTAGTGGCTAACTGCAAGGTCAATTAGCCAAGCGCAGGGGAAGAAAAACACCATCGACGAAGAAGAAGAGCGTCGACGAGCTAAGCTTCGCGATAAGAACTAGATTAGGATCAGGGATAATCGAAGGCGTCGCGGCGACAAAAAAACAGAGGAAGGGGAAGAACACCAGCGTGGCCAACGGTCGATCCATGTGACCAAAAGCAACTATGACAGTGAAGGCGAGCCAACCTATCAAGCAGCAGATAGGCAACGATCCTGCGTAAAGATCCACACCAATGACAATCGATACTAGCAGCAGATCAGGGCGTCGGATGAGGCGGAGTAGCGTCAACTGCAAGGTGCAACGACCGGAGCAATCCACAGCGGTGAAAGCTAAGAGCGACGGAGATGGTAGCGAGTATCGCATACCGGCCAAACTAGAAGGAGGAGTTGGCTTGGTGGCCGCGGTGATCATCCCATGGGCCGGAGCAACCTCGAATACTGAAGAAGCTCGTTGCCACCGGAATCGAGAGGGAGAGGCATCGGCGACTGAGCACCGGGGAGAAGAAATCGCCGGCAGCAGCTGGGTCGTTGCTTGTGGCGAAGAGGGTGGCGATCGAAAATGGGAAGAAGAAATCGGGGAAAGAAATCGCGATGAGAAGGGAGAAGAAGGAATCGGGTTAGCGGATATGGGTTGGCTCAGGCCTTTTAAAAACAGTCCAATGGGGTTCAGCTTGTGGTTAGGTTAACCCATGTCAAGCTTAAACTAGCTCAAGTTGACCTAAGACTAACCATATGAACTCCATTTAAATCCCAGAAAATTTCTGAAAATCCCTAGAAAATTCCATGATCTAATTCTCAATTATCAAGGCTATTATTTTATTTTATTTAATTTTTTTTTTTCGTATCTTACATTCTCCCCCACTTTTAAAAATTTGGTCCCCAAATTTCCGACTTATATACTTGTACGATATGTCAAAATAACCATCTCAAGTATCCGGAGAAAAGTCACACCTCAAGTGACTAAGTGGGGTACTGAGCTCGAATATTATATTCCAGCTCTTATATACACTCTCAACCAACCTATTAAGAGGTCAATAACTGTACCAGAGTGGAGCTTTATACTCGTAATCGATGGGAGACTTTGCTAGAATTGTAAGGTGAATCATGAATCACTATCAGAAATGATACCCAAGGATACTCCATGGATATAATTCCATCAAGCGATCCAACGGAGTCCATCTTACGGCTCGGAAGAAAATGAGCGGACCTAGCTAATCGATCATCGACTACCCAAATCCTATCAAGTCCTTTCCGAATTCCAGATAATCTCCCAACACAGTTTAACGTACTAGGCTCCCACTTTATCACGGTACATAACCTTATCGATCCCAATATTCTATCTTTGCTTGTTGGCATACCCAACATCAAGCTACGAAATCAATCATGTCCCATATATCATTCCACCAACAAGAACGTCTCAATACTCACTATTTTCGGATACACTCCGAATAAATCATCACTCCTAAATGAAGAGTCTCCTGAAACAACTCTTTCTAAATCGAAATACAACTCAGAACCACTATCCTTCCTCAGAGACGGAGAATTACTTCTCACAAGAGAAACCAATCTATCGTTTCCAAAATTCATTATATCACCCAGAATCAAAGTAATCGAAGACTATAATGACTAATCTCGCTATTTCTCAACCAAAGATACACATAATATACGCCTCATTCAATCGCATCGAGATCGCTTCCTAATCCTCAAATGATGCATCTACGCATAATACCCTTCCATCCATATCGACGGATTAACTAACACCGACACAAAAGAGTCACCACCTTCTAGGCCTGAAACCTAGCTTCACAAACTTTCGACCAGGTGATTTCCATCACCTTCTTGGTCCAACAAGTCGACGGTATAGTATCGCTAGAACATCCTATCCACATTTATGGTGAATCCCAAATCAATCTAGGGAAACCACAACTTCCCTCAAGATTGGGAATATATCCATAAATATATCCTCCACAGATATGGTGACAATCGATCTTAAATACTCCAAGAGTACTTGATTCCCCAAATTCATGAACGACTAAATCGTTAATAAGTCTAACGACATTATCAACAACTCGTAAAATTCATACTAAGTATGAAATGTCGTCTTCTATACACCTCCATCCTTTTTTTACTCTAAGCTACAGATAGCTCAATCATCACACCGACAATGATAATTGTATGACACTAAGTCACTACAATATCAACTCTCCAGTCGTAGATCAAACCTAGGGTATACACAGGTATTATTTAGCTGATCCAAACAAATCATCTATCCACAACGAAGGATACTCATTCTCAACTATTGCGTTTAAATCATCGATAATCGATGCATAAACTCAAAGGTCTGTCTCTCTTTTAACAAGAGTTACGAGTCTTCTCAAGAAGAAACACTAGGAAAGATAAATCTCCCATGGTGTTTAGCAACACTAATACCAATAAAATCATCTCCCGGTATGAGGTCCCAATTATCAGGATTATTTTCGAAATCACCCTCCAATCGCATATTCCTACTTGCCCATGCAGTGGCAAGCCCAGGAGTTCATCCGAAACTATATCCGAATACTCTCAGATTATACGTACATCCGAGAGTCCTAGTATACCAACGCTCCAACAATCCAACTATCCGTAAGGATATGTCTATAGTGGAGGTATGACTAGCAAAAGCTAAGGGTATCCCTTGACTTCATGATTGTTGATCAACATCTCACCTGACGGTAGAGAAAATCACCAACCCACAAGTCGATAGGAACCCTTCGAACCCTATCCAAGAACGTTCTAGACAAAGATACATGTAAACTACCAGTATCTCTCGATATATCTGCAAATAGTATAACCTAAAGTAATACCCCGAAGGACCTATCCTTCGGTCTTCTATACTTCTTCTCGAGTAATCATGTAAACTTGTCCAACATCTGTTCTGGACGGCTGAACTCATGTAGATGCAAAGACTATCATGGAGGAACCAAGTCAAGATTCTTGTCAATCGAGGTACAAATCAAAACAAGCGACGGAGATGATAACCACTGTTGTACTAGCAAAGGGTACACATCCGGCTGAAAAATACTGAAGAACTGTCAACATCAAAGCACGCTCCATCTCTGTGAAAGGTATAGCTGCCACTGGAGAATACCGCATAGATACGACTATCGTCGTAAAATCTCTCCTCTGTATAAAGCATAACTATGTCTGGAAAAGTAACAGTTGTTGTCTTCTAGGAAGGTAACAGTTGTTGTCTGAATGTCTGAATCTTCTGAGATGTCTTCGGCTGATACTGCTGAGTAACTTACTTCTTCCGGATGAAAGTATCAAAGAACTCCAACTATATCTGGGGTAGTAGATCGCTGCTGATGTGATAACCTAATCTTCTGTAATAATCTCGACTTCCGAGGTTGTGGATCGTCTGCTCGAAAGCATCATCCATAGTCTTCAACTGAGTCTTCAAAATACGTACTCTCCTTGTAGATACCGGCTGCTTATAGTAGAAACAGATACAATGGTCCATCGGATAATCTAACTCTGCGTCTCGTCGTAACCTGCACTGCACACACACAATCTCACTTCGGAGTCTTTCCTCTGAGTTCACTGATAAACATGAGAAGCTGCTGATAATCTGCAATCGGTCTTCTATGATCGGAAAACTCTCCAATAGTAGCTCATGACTCATAACTCAAATCTTGCTCCTTTTTGTCCAACATTCGGAGACTTCTAATTCCAATAATTTGACTTGCAATATATGCTTATCTAATCTCCAACTCTTTAAAACACTTACTACTGAGTCATTTCTATACACATGACTCGGTCTATACACTTCCGGTAGGATCTGGTAGGAGATCCAAACATCCTGATAAAGATGTCAACCGATAACCTGTGGGTGGCCAAACCAACCCAATCACATTCTCGAGCTATTAGGGGGGTCATAACCCTCACGAGTCTAACGACTCTGCATGGTACTTTCGTAATCAAACGATCACCCTACTCGATGCCCAAGAATTCCCTGACAATGAGTCAAAGAAGATGACGGGGGAAAATACTATCTCACAACATCACTGAACTGTGACCAAGTGATACATTATTTCCCGTAGGTTATTTCCTATATCTTCCATCAAGTACCGGCTAAATCCGGATAATGGTATTCAGCTAACTTAGCTTCCTCTGTATAATACGAGTTAAGTACTCAAAAGTACCCTCGACGTTATACAACCTAGAACGACCAACTCAGGGATCAAAATCTCTATGAATATCTCCAAACTAATCCTCTACTATCTGCATCAGCAATAGTGTACTCGCGCAGTTCATTACCCCATAGGTAATGATCTGACTAACATAATTAGTGGAAATCTTAAGACTGAAATCCTTGATCTCCACAAGAGATGTGACTACCTAACCCCTTCTTTCCGACTCGGTATCAGTCAGCTCTCAAAGGTAATTACCTTTTCGATAGCAGGTACATATCTAATAACCTCAACATATCATTCCCGTGGTCAAACTCAAACCACGGTTATGAATACTGATTAACATACTACAAGTCATGCACTGTTATAAGCAACTAAATGCATAGCCAGCAGAAGGATATGTAATAACAGTTAACATACCTTAATCCTTGTAGCTCGGAGATGTCCGCAACAGCCAGATCCCAGAACTCACAAAACCAAGACCGAGTAAAGCAAAACTCGATGTCCGAACGAAATAAAATCTGAAAATGGACTTCGCAACCTAGGGCTCTGATACCAATAAAATTGTCACGCCCCGAGAGTATGCCGTGCCGAAAAGCAAACGGACGGCATCTCCCCTGTACGTGGCAACATATCGGGTTAATACAAGGCCCGTAGGCCCACAACAACAATATGATATACACAGATATCATCATATCAAACATAATAAACACAGCGGAAATAATACAAACAGATCAACAAGATACAATGACCCAACTGTGCACTCCGGAGTGACTTGACACAACAAGAAACATAATAGAAGTCGAATCAAAGACCAAATACATACCATACATCCGTATATCACAGATACGGAAACAATACGGCGTAAAAACCCCAAAACAACAATCCATAGTAATACAACAATATGGAAAACATATCCCTCCGTCCGGTGTGAGATGGGATCAGCTGGCGGAGCTCCGAACGTCCAAGGAATCTTCTACCTGTTATCTGGGCGACAGGAAGCCCAGGGTCCCGGGGTGGTGAGTATAAACTCAGGGGTAATATATAGCAAGTGCATGAACAACATATAAGGATAGATCTACAAGTATACATGTGAAGATCTATAGGTACACAACATGAGTCCAATAGATATACAGTCCTATCCAACTCTAATAACAAGTAACTACAGTAAAGTCATACGCAATGTATATACTAAACTGCTCAACTGAACATAAAGTAATGTACCAACGTACCTGACGGTCTGCAACACCATAAGCTATATCATCATGACAGATATACCATAACATAACCCATATAATGTACCAGGTCAATCCCATACCTGACCAATACTCAGACATATGAGCGATGATATGATCACTGTATAATAACTCTGGTCCGTCATATTACACAATGACATGATGCTGATCAAATGCATATAACAGTCTGAATCAACGCATGTATCATGCTCAACACATAGCAGTAAATAAAATGCAAATGACATGTATCATGATGTACAAGCATGTGCAACAATCATAGCTCAATCAAATGCAGCATCTCACAGGCATATGTAAAACATATATCAAATACATGCATACATATATATCAGTAATGCATATGCATGGTCACTGTCTGCGGACTAGTCAACCACGACCCAGAGTGGCGGGGTGTACGACAAATGACAACTAGCCCGACTCAGTGCCACCACTCTCGAGTGGTAGGTTAGTAGTATGGTGAGTAGCATGTAAGCGTAAAAAGCTAACTACTCCTAGGGGCCCCTCTGCAAGCCATTGTCCCTACCCATGAGTAGACAAACGCCTGCGGGACATGACACCTCACACAACCACTGCGTCTATAGTGGGCGTGCTAACACCACTCTGCACTGGCGGTCGCGATCTCCTACCACCATCCCTAGTGGTCGAGCGCGGCACATCCAATGCTCTGCCCTCAACCCTGCTACCACTACCCCGAGTGGTGGGGAGGCGGGGATGATGATGACTTGTCTCAATCCACAAGGGAGACAGACCAAGATGCACGCAATGTGATGATGCATAGCTCCATACATGTATCCTCGCGACACTCCCTATCCCACGGGGAGTCCTGGTCAACTAAAAGTCAACTATGCAAGGACTACAATCCATAAGACTCTCTCTATCGCATAAAGAGTCATACTCATCTGACAGTCAACCATGCTAAGACCTCTAGTCAGTAGCGATATACAATCGACCATCCATATAACCATACACAGGCATACAATCCCTAAGGGATATACCATCACACTAGGACTTCTAGTCCATGGTCACATACTGACATCCACACACCTATCTATGCATAGACAACTAGATCCACCATAGATGCACCACTAATACGGATATGATATAACAATCGACTCCATAATCCAAACCATCACCTAACCCTAGTGATGTAATACAGTAAACCAATCTGAAGTCACAAAGATAACCCTAACCACATGTACTTACTGAACATCTATCAGCTAATACATAATAGAGTTTATAGTTCCTATCCGAGCTAGATAATCAATGAAGTACCAGAGTTTATATCTCAAAGGTCAAGGCAGTACAAGCATATGATTAACATGAGTGGATTTAAGGTAAACAGGTATAAACATATATATCCAAGATCATGCACTGGAATTGATCAAAACTACCGGACCAGGTAGATATTACCCACCTGCTATGTAGCTCGTATCAGCCATCCATAATTATGAGCATCATCCCTAATCGAAGTCCTGCCATTAATAGTTAGTTAGCTGTAGATCAAGCTAACCAAATCCATAACTCAATCCATAACACCTACTCTATTCACAACTAATAATCCACAATCAACTACAAAAACAGTAAGTATCAGTATCACTTAGATATATACTTACCTCATGTTGCTTTAATCTCTCCCAGCTTGTTCACCCAAAGAAAATTGTGATTCAACCAATAACATCGCCACCAGGAGCTACATAACACAAATATCACAACAACAATCATATAACATACACTAGATCTAAATCCATGAACCACCTACTTTATTTCAATCAATTCACTTCAACGCACCAATTCACAATACCTTATTGTCAATACCTCCAACCGTAGCTCAACTAGTGCAGCTTTAATCATAGATGCCCCATTCCAAGTATAGGTATTAGATCTGCATCAACCAACCAAATCAACTATAATTATCACTCAACAACTACAATTCAACCCAAATCTACACTTACCTTGCTTACCCTCACCCGCGCAGCTTCAAACCCATCAGCCTATCGTTGAGTTACAAGAGTAGCATTCATCCACCAAATCTCAGAATGGATTTGGGATTTCCAGAGCAGTCTTTGATCCACTGATCGAGCCACCAACGACCACCACCACCTTAGATTCCCTACAGTGGTATCAAGCAGCTGTGATGCACCCGCAAGAACCCAGCAGCCAATGCGTTGATCGTAGCTGAGGCAAAGGCAGCTGATGGTTGAAGTCAATCGGCGCTTCAAGTAGTGGCTAACTGCAAGGTCAATCAGCCAAGCACAGGGGAAGAAAAACACCATCGACG
Organism: Wurfbainia villosa; assembly: GCA_025175895.1. Lineage (NCBI taxonomy): Eukaryota > Viridiplantae > Streptophyta > Magnoliopsida > Zingiberales > Zingiberaceae > Wurfbainia > Wurfbainia villosa. The sequence goes on along the minus strand of CM045998.1, from coordinate 50,178,927 downwards.
AGGAAGAAGAGCGTCGACGAGCTAAGCTTTGCGATAAGAACTAGATCAGGATCAGGGATAATCGAAGGCATCGCGGCGACAAAAAAACAGAGGAAGGGGAAGAACACCAGCGTGGCCGACGGTCAATCTGTGTGACCAAAAGCAACTATGACAGTGAAGGTGAGCCAACCTGTCAAGCAGCAGATAGGCAACGATCCTGCGTAAAGATCCACACCGATGACAATCGATACTAGCAGCAGATCAAGGCGTCGGATGAGGCGGAGTAGCGTCAACTGCAAGGTGCAACGACCGGAGCAATCCACAGTGGTGAAAGCTAAGAGCGACGGAGATGGTAGCGAGTATCACATACCGACCGACTAGGGCAACCAGAGGAGTTGGCTTGGTGGCCGCGGTGATCATCCCATGGGCCGGAGCAACCTCTAATACTGAATAAGCTCGTTACCGCCGGAATCGAGAGGGAGAGGCATCGGCGACTGAGCACCGGGGAGAAGAAATCGCCAGCAGCAGCTGGGTCGTTGCTTGTGGCGAAGAGGGCGGCGATCGAAAATGGGAAGAAGAAATCGGGGAAAGAAATCGCGATGAGAAGGGAGAAGAAGGAATCGGGTTAGCGGATATGGGTTGGCTCAGGCCTTTTAAAAACAGTCCAATGGGGTTCAGCTTGTGGTTAGGCTAACCCATGTCAAGCTTAAACTAGCTCAAGTTGACCTAAGACTAACCATATGAACTCCATTTAAATGCCAGAAAATTTCTGAAAATCCCTAAAAAATTCCATGAGCTAATTCTCAATTATCAAGGCTATTATTTTATTTTATTTAAATTTTTTTTTTGTATCTTACATGCATTGGTTAAAATGATGAAGGACCGGTTTACCTTATTTCAGGGGGATACCGATCCATGGATTGCTCATGCGTGGATAGACAATCTAGAAGACTCGTTTGGATATATCACCTGCATGGATGCAAAAAAAAGTGGAGCTTGCGGTGTATCACTTACGTGGTCAGGCCCTCACCTGGTGGAAAATGCAGCAGACGATTTTCGAGGGACAGAGCATCACGTGGAGACAGTTCCGAGAGGCCTTTGAGAGAGAGTATTTGCCCACCTCTTTCTGTATGGGTCGTCGTCAAGAATTCCAAAATCTTAAACAAGGCAATTGAAGCGTCATGGAGTATAATGCAGAGTTTAGTCGACTTGCAAAATTTTGCTCCCACCTTGTAGCACAGGACTATGAACGGATGCTCCAGTTCATCCAAGGTCTTACAGCCTACATACATATTAGGATGTCTGAATCCTCCATTGGTACCTACCGAGATGCATTAGATTGGGCCCTGTTGATTGAGATGACCCAACAACAGATATCTCGGGAGAAAGAGGCAGAGAAATAAATATCAAGGATAAAATCTCAACCACATAACCAAAAGGATGGTAGCCAAAAAGCACAGAACCAGACCCAAGGGTCACGATCTAGCACGGGAGGGGCCTCTCGACCGAGGAAGTCAGTGCGAACCTCCTCCGAGCCTACCTAACATAAACGATCATATAACCCTAGTTCGGTAAGGTGTTATCAATGTGGATCGCAAAGCCATATGAAGTCGGAGTGCCCATTAGAGCAATTGATATGTTTTTATTGCAAACTACCATGACATATGAGTAAGGAGTGCCCTTTGAAAGCCCAGTTGGAATCCATGGACGCATTAGCTCAGAAGGGTCAGGTCGTGTAACATCGATAGCAAAGAGAATCCCAAGTATCGCAAGCATCATGTCAACAGCGAACTGTACCCCCACAGGCACAATTGTACCACGTGCAGTCCCTGGAGCACTCATCGACACCCTATTTCATGCAACACCCATTGTTGTCCTCCCAATACTATCCAGCGTGCCCACCACAACAGTACTTACCACCTCCACAACAACCCTACCTGTGGCCTCCACCACAGTCTCACCCGTTGACCCGAACTCTTTGCAGTCAACCGCAACCAGAGTCCAATTCGATAATCCTCCCTCCTGAAAAGCAAGCAAGACCTGAAACGGGATGGGTGCATGGTATGACTCGAGGGGAGGCGCAACAAACTAGTGGATTTCGTATATAAGGTATCGATTCAGTTTATTCTATCTTTGATGATATACTGACAGTTCACATTCTTTTATCTCGATAGTTCTTAGGAAGAATTAGTAGAATTCTGATACCTCAACCTAGTAGAATAGTCATAATGACACTACCAAGGAAGACTCTAATGTCCTTCTATGAAGTAAAGGAGTATTCCTTGGATTGAGACAAACATATCTTAACTTTAGATTAGTCTACCATCAACTTAGAGGAAAAGACTTGACAAATACCTTGGATCTCACACTTGCTGAAGATGAGAAGTTTAGTAACCAATTTAGGATATGGATTGAAGTGGCATAGTAGAACCGTTGGAGGTTCATGACCCCAGAAGAATTATAAGAGAAGGTTACACTCAGACAATTTTGGAATGATAGAATGAGCTAAAAGAGTGACGTAACAATTAGGGTTAACTAATCATAGAAGTACATAATGACTTCCATATTTTGTTAATACGGTAGTATGTACTCAATTTATTTATGTTGTGAAGGATATAGTTGAAGTTTAAGATTATATTCCAAGCGCGAAGAATGAAGCAAGGTCATCTGCTGGATTGAAGTTGGATGGTAACGAGATTCTGATGAAGCAACTGTTTAAAGTAAAAGAATGACATATACATAGGATATCTTCATCAGGGTATATTGAGTAGGAAATTTGGGGATCAAATTTTTATTAGTGGGGGAGAATGTAATATATCGAAATATATATATATATATATATATATAATTACGAGATAAATAAAGTAAATTTATTTATCTATTTTATTAAAGTGAAATTAATTATTTATTTGTATTTTAGTTGATAATTTTGAGATAATTTTTTATCAGATTGGACCAAGTCTAAATGACTTTATCCAATAATAAAGTTGATTATTCCAAAAGCGGAGATTTAGTTATTGATATTTAACTAAGAAAAGCTTCGGATAATTGTATTAGACTTTGAGATTGTCTATTTATTTTATCCAAAAGATAGGCATTTTGGGATAAAATTTTTAAGGACTTTGGTTAATTGAATTAATCAAGGTTGATTAATTCAATACTACCCTAAGTTATAAATAAGCCCTAGATTAATATTTCCGAAGTTGTACGTTTTTCTTTTTCCCCGTTTTTCCCTCTCCCGGCTCACGTCTTCCTCGCATCGGCAACCCACATCGTCGCCCATCCGCTCCACGCGCGCTGCCACGCCATACGTTAGCGTCGCCGCCACGCACCGGCGGCTTCCGCCACCTCGGGCGACCTCGTCCGCGACTGAGATTCATCGCCGCCGCTTTCATCCTGTGCGTCATTGTGTCCAGGTCGCCGCTGCTCGAGCTCACATCATCGCCGCCTTCTTCTCGTGCGTCACCCTTCGTTGTGTCCAGATCATCGCCGCACCGAGCTCCAATCGCCGTCGCTGCCCTTACGGTTGCGCACAGAAACAACCAGCCGCCACCCCTGTTCGCGGTCAATGTACGCGGTGAGAAACTTAACTGCAATTAGGATTATTAGGATTAGGGAATTAAAAATTGATTAATCAGTTAATTTAGATTTAATGAGTAATTAGTTTCGATTAATTAAATTGGCTAATAAATTAATTTTGGATTTCCGGATTAACTGGATTATTAAATCTGATTTATTGGGTAAGTAATTAATCAGTTTTGGTTTGACTCGTTAATCAAATTAATTAGGTTTATTCTTATTAATTAAATTGAGTTTGAATTGATTAAATGATTAATTGAATCAACTGCGACAACATAATTAATTTAATTAATTATGTTGATGGTTTAATACAATGATAATTAAGCTAAGAGTTAATCTAATCTAAATTGATTAGATAGTCAACTAAGAGATTAATTGAGTTATTAAATACTTGTCCACTAATTAGTTAAACATTGATCGAGTTAAATAACAGTATTGAGAACGGACGCAAAGCTTTGGATTAGAAGATTGCTAGGTCGCTCTGCAGTTAGAGGTGGGTGGATCTTTAACATCTTTAGAATTTAGTGAATGGTTTTATTGGTTATGTGGTTTACTTATGTTATTGCTAGGATTGCTTTGATACTAGATTCCTTGAGCCCTTGGATTCTAGGTTGTTTGCTCATCATTAACTTATAGTTATTGATTTATATTAGTGATATATGTGTCTATTTATTGCTGAGATATAAATAGGTAGATATTGCGGGTAGATGCTTACCTATTATTTGTTGGATTGGTATTATGATTGGTCTAGTGAAATAGTATAATTAAGATAAGATTAATTGTTAGAGAATATATAACTTTTCTCCTATCTCGGCTGCCAACTCTGTCTCCAATTCGTGGTTGAGAGGGTCTGCAGTAGATGATATATAACTTTTTTCCTGTCACGACTACCAGCTATGTCTCCCATTCGTGGTTGAGAGGATTTGCACTAGAGGATTTATAACTTATCTTCTATCTCGGCTGCTAGCTATATCTCTCATTCATGGTTGAGAGGGTCTGCAGTAGAGGTTCTCTACTTTAAAACTATGGTTGCTTTGTATATCTGTGGTCGATTATTTCTCCCATTAGTCGTTGAGAGGATGTACCACGGATTTATACTCTTGGACTACTCGTTCGGAGTTAGTGATAGTTGGATTCGTGTATCGTCTGTAGCTACTGTAGGGGATCGATCGGCCGACTAGAGGGGGGTGAATAGCCATTTTTCGTTGGATGGTGGAATTTTCTCATCTACACAATTGTTAGCACAAGCGGAATACTAATAAAGACAAGAAAATAAACAATGAAGACTACAAACAATGCTAACACTGAAATATAACGTGGTTCACGGCCACGCCGCTAATCCACGGTCCGATTCGTCCCCGGTGAATCACTCCGCAACCAAATCACTATCGATCTCTCTTTTGCACTAAGCTAGGTAGAGGTAAACCTTAACCCTTGTGGTCAAGTCTCCGACACTCAGCCATTCGTCCAAGTTCACCTAATGAGCTACTTACAATTCACTCATTCTCTCATCTCACTCGAAGTCCCTCGCCGAAGCTCTCTTCGTTCGCAACCACGTCCCTCGGCAGCATTAGGCGCACGACTCTGCAATGCTCCTTCGCGTCTCTTGCCTTCGAAGTCTGCTTCCTTGGCTTCGCTTCAAGTCATCTCGTCTGGCGGTCCCTCGGCAGCATCAAGTGCACGACTCTGCAATGCTCCTTCTCCGACTCAAGCACGAGGTTATGAGTGGTGAACCCGCCAAGGCTCCATGTGCGAATTACTAAGTTCTGCAAGACTCCAACGCACATATTAAATCATAATAACAACCTAACTTAAACCCTTTGCCACACACATCAAAACCATATCACAGCAAGAGATTGCCCTAACAATCTCCCCCTTTTTGATGTGTGACAATCCGTTTAAGTTAGGTAAAAACATTTGATAAAATATTAAGAAAGGAAAGCATGTGGATAACATGATTAGCAACTCTCCCCCTTAATACATGAAACTCCTCCTAAATATATGCCCCTTTACTTAAACATACACATTTCTCCCCCTTTGACACCATCAAAAATATTTAAACAATGTTTATACAAGCATGGCATCAAGTCTAGAGGTAAACAAAAGCCAAAACATGCCTTAAAATCGGATACAAAAGGTTATTGGGCATATTATCAGGCTACCAGTCGACTGGTTCAGACTACCAGTCGACTGGCACATGGATTTCAGGAATTCTGATTTTCCGGGGTGAATTTCAGAAATGCACTAGAAAATATATAAAATTCGAAAAATCATGAAATTTGGGGAACATATTTCTTGTAAGTAATTTTATCAATGAAAAATAGTTTTCCATGAAAAATCATTATATTTTCAAGTATTTTCCAAAAATCCAAAAGCTTTAAAAACCACTAGGTTTTTGATCGTGTTAGTATCCATTTTAACACCTAGTCTTGCTTTGAATTGTTTCAAAACATGAATACACAGATTTTAAAGTAAGAAATTGTTTTGAAAACATATGAAATATCCAACCATAATCTTTGGGCAATATGTCTATGAATTAAACATAAGTCTTCCCCATGATTGGTCTATTATTGCTATTTTGATACTTTAAATGACCATCTAAATGTCATAGGCACTAGTGGACATTTGTATCATCCTAACATCTCACCCATGCTAAGTTTTCAATCATGGTAACCTATGGTGAGTGTGAGATGCTTCCTAATGTATTTGTATATACTTAACCATTATTTTCATGCAATTCTATCAAGGTTAAGTATCATCCTATCATTTCACATGATCATAAAGACATATATGTATGAATTTAATATTATGATCATGAAACAAATGTATTCATCAAATTGTGATCATGCATTAGGTATTATATCATGATAATAAGATAAACATCACCTAAAGCATGATTTATCTACTTATAGGTGCATTATCATCACCTAACACTATTTCAAAAATGTTGTCCCGCCATCCTAAGTCAACCAAAAATATGATATAGGTAAAGTCTATATGGTTGACTATCCTAGGGTTTTCCTAACCCTTTAGGATGGATTTTGGAACCCAAAATAAGTTCTTTCCTATGGGGTTCACTAAATACTCCTTGGGGATCCATTTTCTAGCAATTACTTTCTTTTTGTCTTGACCCCTAGCTATTAGACATGTATAGACCTTTTCATTTTTATTTTCCTTGTATCCTAGGCCTTTCTTGTTGAAACTTGCTCTTTTGCTCCCAATTATCATGTTCAATGTATTTGAGCCAATAGTGAACTTTTCTAGGGCCTTTGTCAAGTAATCTACCTTTTCCCTTAGAGCCCTATTTTCTTCTATGCATGCATCATTAACATCCAAAGGCATATAGTTATCATGTGAGCATGCATCATTATCATTATCATTTAAGCATGTTTTTTCTAATTTTTGTTCTAAATCCTTAATTTGCTCAAGCATGCATTTATTCCTTTTCTTTGCCCTAAATAAATCCTTAGTGAGGCTAGAAATCATGGACATTATTTGTTTAGGGGGTAGATTCGTTACCTCACTTACTAAGTCCTCTTCCGATGATGAGGATGTAGAGGAGGCTCCCCCTTCACTTGAGCTCTCTCCACTTGAGCTTGCTTCTTCATTTTCTTGCTCGGAGGAGGAAGTGTCTAGGTCGTCAAACACCATTAATGCCAAGTTGGTGACAAAGGCATTCTCCTCTTTTAATGATGATGAAGATGATGAGGAGGGGTCATCCCAAGTTCTTGCCTTTAGTGCCTTTGTCTTTCCCTTTTCTTTGGCTTTCTTCTCTTCTTCTTTCCTCTTGCTCCCCTTCTTCTTTTTCTTTTCTTCTTTCTTCTTCCTCTCTTCTTTGCTCTTGTTTAGGAGAGGACAATTATCCCTTATATGTCCCTCTCCTTGGCAATTGTAGCAAATAATCTTCCCCCTTGATCTTCTACTCCTATCATTAGATTTATTAAATGTAAAACCTTTTAATGCACGCCTTACCCTCCTTACCATATAGGCTTCTTCTGCGTTATCCATGGAGGAGGATGAGGATGCTTCATCGAAGGAGGAGGGGATCTCCATCTTCTTCTTCCCCTTATGTGCCATCAAGGCTACTCCTCTTGAAAGTTGAAACTTTGGCTCTTCTTCTATTCCTTCAAGCCTCGTTTCATGGAGCTCCATTGTTGAGAAGAACTCCTCCAAGGTGCTCACTTCTAAGTTCTTGGAGATGTAAAATGAATCCACCATAGAGCTCCATCTTGAGGACCGGGGAAAGGCATCTATGGCCTTCATTACCATATCCCGGTTGGAGAGCTTTTCACCTACACTTGTCAAGCCGATTAGAATTTCCTTAAATCTAGAGTGTAGGGATTTTACCTTCTCTCCCTTTTCGAGTTTGATGTTGGATAATTGGGAGTGAAGGACATCTCTCCTTGCTAGTTTCGCCTCGGATGTGCCTTCATGAATTTCTATTAGTTTCTCCCACATTTCCTTGGCGCTAGCACACTCCCCTATCCTATTTACTTCTTGTTGGGGGAGTACATTGTAGAGGTGGTGCTTGGCCTTTGAATTCGCCAAGTACTCCTCTCTTTCTCTTTTGCTCCATCTTGATTTCTCCAATAGCTCCCCTTCTTCATTCCTAGGCATCTCGAAATCATTTTCCATAATTAATAAAATTTCAAAATCAGTCTCGAAAAATACCTCCATTCTCTTTTTCCACCAAGAGAATTCCCCCTCGAACTTTGGCGGATGAATATTTGAGCCGACCATTCTTGAATGTGCTTGTTGTGGCGGTTAGTCCTCGACAAGCTTTCCTTGGCTCTGATACCACTTGTAGGGGATCAATCGGTCGGCTAGAGGGGGGTGAATAGCCCTTTGTCGTTGGATGGTGGAATTTTCTCGTCTACACAATTGTTAGTGCAAGAAGAATACTATTAAAGACAAGCAAATAAACAATGAAGAATACAAACAATGCTAATACCAAAATATAATGTGGTTCACTTCTACGCCGCTAATCCACGGTCAGATTCGTCCCCGGTGAATCACTCCGCAACCAAATCACTATCGGTCTCTCCTTTGCACTAAGCTAGGTGGAGGTAACCCTTACAACTCAAAGACACTCCTTCTTTTACAATAGATATGAAAGAAAACTAAGAGGAGTTTGAATCTTGTAGAGCACTTGGATGGTCACTTAGAGCATAAGCATTAGCCATCCAAAATCCCACACCCTCTCTTTTTATAGAGAGGGCTAATTTCTTCCCGTTGGCCGCCACCCGATCACACGCCTTGGCGATCAATCCGCCACTTCAGCGGCCTCACACGCGTCGGATCGACCATTGTAGTCCAACGAACTTTAGTCGAGTCGATGGATCCCATCACGATCGGCCGCTTGCCCGTAGTCGATCGCCTACGCTACGAGTGGTTATGTGGCCCAAACCCTCTTGATCAGTCGACCATCGCCTTCGATCGACCGAGAAGTATGACTACCGCCATAATCCACTTAGTGGAATACCAGTCGAACCACATTCGACTCAAAGCAGTCGATTGCCATTTCATGGCAGTCGACTGATGTCGAGAAAACTCATCCGACACTTAGCCATTCGGACAAGTTCACCTAATAAGCTACTTACAATTCACTCATTCTCTAATCTCACTCGAAATCCCTCTCCGAAGCTCTCTTCGTTCGCGGCCACGTCCCTCGGCAGCATCAGGCGCACGGCTCTACAATGCTCCTTCACGTCTCTTGCTTTCGAAGTCTGCTTCTTTGGCTTCGCTTCAAGTCATCTCATCCGGCGATCCCTCGGCAGCATCAAGCGCATGGTTCTGCAATGCTCCTTGTCTGACTCAAGCATGAGGTTATGAGTGGTGAACCCGCCAAGGATCCATGTGCGAATTACTAAGTTTTGCAAGACTCCAATGCACATATCAAATCATAATAACAACCTAACTTAAACCCTTTGCCACACACATCAAAACCATATCACGGCAAGAGATTGCCCTAACAGCTACATAGCTACCTTACATCTTGACTGCCCACGAGACCCGGTCGTGGTAGCATGTTGTTGTGTGCAGTGTATAGCTAGATAGCTATATACTCTGTCTGCCCACGAGACTAGGTCGTGGTAGCATGTCGTTGCCCGTAGACATGGAGTCTTTTATTGTCTATCTGCCCACGAGTCCCGTTCGTGGTAGTATGTGGTTGCGCGCAGATAGTGTCTTTGTATTACCTCGAGAGCCATGAGGCTTTGTCACAGTTTCTTGATATGTATTGCTTGTATATTGTAGTTGGTTGTATATGTTGCAGGTGTATTTGTTATACTATTGATTAGGTTAGTTGCAGACTGATATTGGTACTCTGAGGTTTGAGTTACTCTAGTTGGTTTCCTTTGACTTCCATTATGTCCATTATGATTATGCACTATTTTCTATCCACCCACTGAGTGGTTGTACTCACCCCCTCTTCTCTTATCTTCCAGGTTAGCCGATAGAGGACGAGTTCAGTTGGCTTACCTTCGTGTCGCTCAGAGTCCCTTGCCGGGCTGGTCCCACTGCATCGTCGAGATGTCGATTTGTCTTTCTTTATTGTTGTCACATTTTGTTTACATATTTGAATTTTGTCGCAATGGATTTAGTGTCATAAAACTAATTTACTTTTAATTGATATATATATTTTAGTTGTGCATGCATGCGGTCAATAAAATAATTGTATTTCTATATTATTTCAAAGTTTTTACCTGATTTGGTTCCAGCGTTGTATTTTAGAATATTATCACTGAGGGGCTCCTCCGTCATTTGGATGATGATTAGGCCCCGGGGCGTGACAAAGATAGTCTCTCATACCAGGCTCTAGGAGCTTGTTTTACTCCATATAAGGCCTTTTTTTTAACTTGTATACATAATTAGGATATTCTAAGCTCTCAAAACCTAGGGGTTGACTTACGTATACCTCTTCTTTTATTACACCGTATAAAAAGGTGGATTTGACATCCATTTGATATAACTTGAATCATTTATGTGTCGCATAAGCTAGCAACATCCTAATTGACTCAAGCCTAGCTACTAGGGCATAAGTTTCATCATAATCTAACTCTTCTACTTGACTAAACCCCTTGGCTACTAATCGAGCTTTATTCCTTATGATTTCTCCTTGATCGTTTAATTTATTTATAAATACACATGTAGTGTCTATTATTGATTTATTGGATGGTGAAGGTACTAAGTCCCACACTTCATTTCTATCGAATTGTCCTTGTTCTTCTTGCATGGCTATTATCCAATTAGGGTCCGGTAAAGCCTCATCTATTGACTTTGGTTCTATTTTTTATATCAATGCGATTTTACTTAAATTTCTTAGGGTTGATCTAGTTTGAACTCCTAAAGTTGGATTTCCTAATACTTGTTCAAGTGGATGATTTGGATTAATTCTAGACGTCTTTAAGTTTTCTTCACATTGGATTTGTTCTTCTTCATCATGTGTTATTTCATTTAACTCATTTTGATTATCTTCTAATGTGTTTAGTTGATTATTAGTAATTTCTTCCTCATCAAATTTTACATTAGTTGTTTCTTCAATTTTTAAGGTTTTCTTAATATAAATCCTATAAGCCCTACTAGAGGTTGAATACCCTAGAAATATCCCTTCATCGGTCTTTGAAAAGAATTTTCTGAGATGGTCTTTCGTATTTAAAATAAATACTTTGCATCCAAATACTTTTAGATATTTTATCGATGGTATTTTATTATTAAAAATTTCATAGGATGTTTTATTATGTAATTTATTAATTATTATTCTATTTTGCACATAACATGCAGTGTTTATAGTTTCAACCCATAAGTAACTTGGTAAGTTGTATTCATTTAACATTGACCTAGCAGCTTCTTGTAGGGTTCTATTCTTTCTTTCTACTATTCCATTTTGTTGGGGGCTTCTAGGATATGAATATTCATGGTGATATCCATTTTCTAGACACATGTTTGTAAATTTTTCATTTTTAAATTCCCCTCAATTATCACTTCGTATTCTTTTTACCTTACGGTCTTTTTCATTTTCTATTTATTTACTAAAGTTTTTAAATATTTCAAATGTTTCATCTTTTTGTTTTAGGAATTTTACCCAAGTAAACCTAGAGTAATTGTTAATTATCACTAAATAATATAATTTTCCACTTAGTGATTTCACCCCATGTGAATCGAACAAGTCTAAGTGAATTAACTCAAGTATTGAACTTGTTCGACCTTAATTAGTTGATTTATGTTGAGACTTAGTTTGTTTTCCTTGTTGGCAAGCATTACAAACTTTGTTTTCAATATTTTTAAGTTTGGGAAAACCTCTAACTAGGTTAGTTTCACTTAACTTTGTTATATTTCTAAAGTTGGTGTGAGCAAGTCGCCTATGCCACAACCAACTTTCCTCTTGCTGTGTCTTATGACACTTAATTGAGGATCTTTTTAAATTTATTAAATATATATATTTATTTCTAACTCCCTTAAGTAATATTTTTGGGTTTTCAATATTGTTAATCAAACATTCATTCGATAAAAATTTCACTACATAACCAGCATCACATAACTGACTTATACTAACCAAGTTAAATTTGAAATTCTCTACAAGAAAAACTTTTTATATAACAAAATTTGACTCTAGTTCAATGTTACCTGATCCAATTACTTTAAGTTTGTCGTTGTTTCGATTCTTGTAGCTTAATTCTGAGAATTTTTTACTATCTCCAGTCTTATGTTTGGAGCAACCACTATCCAGAATCCATTGGTCCATTCTGGAGTCCTACATGAATTAAAACCCTTTTAAGATAATTCACACCTTGAATAAGATGGATTATCTTGAGTTTATTAAGCTTATTTTTCGTAAATTTATCAAGTTAAGTTAAATTTGTTAAGTTGAGTTGAGATTAGTTGAATTGGATTGTTTAGATGATTAAGTTTAATTTAGTAGGTTAATTAAGTTTAGTTTAGTTTATTTTGGTTAAGTTTAAGTAAAGTTGTTATGTAAGTTGTTAAGTTAGGTGAGTTGTATTAAACTAATTAATCTTGATTAATTTCTAAATCATCTCACCCAAGCTAGGTTTTCAACACACGTTACTCTTATGTGTTTTGTGAGATGAGGATTTCTTTTTATCTTAATTAAGTTTAATGATCAATTTCAAAGTTTTTTAAACTTGTGTTAGATTCAAGCTTAGTTTGAGCTAGTCAAGTAGGTTTTTTCAGCATTGACTTCCAAGTCGTGGCGAGGCACATGGTCATCTTGAATATCGGAGCAATGACCACTTCCTAGACAAAGTCAATGAACAAGTACTTGATTCACTTTGGACTAAGCCTTGGTCTAACTAGTCAAAGACTTAGTGAGTTAGCTTCGGTCAGTTCCACTCGACTTAGTGCACCAGGTCGTGGCGAGGCACATGATCTTCTTGGATATCAGAGCAACGACCACTTCCTAGACATACACTTTGAAGAGTTTCCCTAACTTACTATCAGTTCACTTCGTCTTAGTACTAGGTTGTTTAAGTTTAAACTACTTTGTTTCCTATCTAGTATATTCTAAATTAAGCAAGTAAAGTAAACTAAAGCATGCAAGAGTTTTGTTCATAAAGTGAACTTGACTCTTGAGAATCCAAAATTGATTCGGTCCAACTTGGTTGACTAAGCTAGACTTAGGAACACATGCTTAGACTCGATTCTTAGCATTTCGGCTAAGTAATGACATGTATGATTTATAGGAGGATTTAGCTTTGTACCTGAGTCCAGACTTGGTGTACACGGCTCGCTGAGATCCAAGCATCATGTTGAGATACTTGGAATCCGATGTGAACCTTTCCAACGATCCGGTTAGATCTTCTACTTGCCTTTTTAAGACCGAATTCTCTTCCTCAAGCTTTGCAACTTGAGTTGAGTCTCTATCCTTAATTTGGCAAGTCGAAGTCTTCGAGTTGACTTGCTCCTTATGCACTTGGACTTCCTTAAGTAGTGAGTCGACTCGATTCTCAGATTTAGCTAACTTCCTACATAGGCATGCAATTATATTGTACAACTTATCTTCTAAGGGAGAAGTTACCTCATCTAGTCCTTCAGAAATGGATACGGATCCATGGCTTCTCTCGGACTCAAAATCGGACTCAGAATCGAACTCGTACTTGTACTCGGAACTTGACTCGGCTCCAGAGCTCGATTAGGCCATGAATACCATGAAACTTTTCTTTATGTCTTCTGCGTCTGACTCTTCCGATGATGACTCGTCCCAGGTTGCCATAAGCACTTTCTTCTTCTTTTCCTTTTTTGGTTTTGCTTCCTTTTTTAGGTTTGCGCACTCCGACTTATAGTGTCTCTTTCCGTTGCACTCGTAGCATGTCACTTCCGATCGGGGTCTTGGCTTGTTATCAATAACTTTCTTAGCGTCCTTCTTTGTAAACCTCTTTCTTCGGTTGAACATCTTTCTAACCATGTTTATGATTTCGTCTTCTCCGTTTGACTCCGACTCCGACTCGTCTTCGGATTCACTTTTTGCTTTCCTTTCCTTTTTCGTCGAACCTACCACTAAAGCAATACCATTCTCGGTTTGACCCGAGTTAACTTGTTCGTGTATTCAAGTTCACAAAATAATTCGTCTAGTCTAATTGTGGAAAGATCCCTAAAAATCTTATAGGTATCGACAATCGATGTCCATAAGGTATTTCTTGGGAATGCCTTAAGTATATACCTAATTATGTCCTTATTTTCTATTTGGTATCCTATTAAGTGTAATCCATTTAAAATCTCTTTTATTCTTGTATGAAGTTGACTAACATTTTCATTTTCATTCATTTTATAATTAAATAATTTATTTAGTAACATATCCCATTTAGCTATCCTAGTGTCATTTGTCCCTTCGTGAAATTCAATTAATTTATCCCATAATTCCTTAGAGTTTTCGAATAGATCCACCCTATTGAGATGTTCTTTGGTAAGTCCGCATTGCAAGGTATTAAGCGCCTTGTAATCCACTTGAGTCATTTTTTTAATGTCCGAGGGCCATTTTTCCGGTTCTAACAACTCACCCGAGTCATCTCCGAAGCTACAAACTCTTTCTTAATGGAAAACCAAACCTCTAGGTCGATTTTCAAGTAACATTCCATTCGTCTTTTCCAGTAGGAAAAGTCCTCTCCGTTGAAGAGAGGAGGGCGAATGGTAATATACCCTTCTAAGTGTGACATTCCTAACAAAATATTTTAACAATAGATTTTTATTTAAATTAATTAAAGTTGAGAAATATTCCTAGAGTTGTTTAAATTAAATAATATTTTATGAGAATTAAATTTACACTAAGTGCACAAATTAATGAGAAATTTATTCCAAGCAAAAATTATTCTAGAATAAAAATTAAAATAAGTGTAGAAATTTAATTTAATTAATTTGAGAGGTAGAAAATTAATTATCCTAATGAAAAAATATTTTAACAATTATTTAAATGATGGAAAAATATTTTAATAATTATTTAAATGCAAAAAAAAAATTCTAACCATTATTTAAATGCAGGAAAAATATTTTAGCAATTATTTAAATGCTGAAAAAAATATTTTAGCAATTATTTAAATGCTAGAAAAATATTATAGTAATTATTTAAATGCAGGAAAAATATTCTAGCAATTATTTAAATGAAGGAAAAATATTTTAGCAAGTATTTAAATTCTGAAAAAATATTCTAGCAACTATTTAAATGCTGGAAAAATATTTTAGCAATTATTTAAATATAGGAAAAATATTCTAGCAATTATTTAAATGCAGGAAATTTTTTTAGCAATTATTTAAATGCAATAAAAATATTCTAGAAATTATTTAAATGCAGGAAAAATATTTTAGCAATTATTTAAATGTAGGAAAAATATTTTAGAAATTATTTAAATGCAGGAAAAATATTTTAACAATTATTTTAATACTGGAAAAATATTCTAACAATTATTAATGTAGGAAAAATATTTTAACAATTCTAGAAAAATATAGAAAATTAATCTAATGCTAGAAAATATAGAAAATTAATCTAATACTAGAAAAATATAGAAAATTAATCTAATGCTCTGGATGGTGGTTGCACCAAATTTGAAGCGCCCCCGCTTAGATACCAATTGTAAGATCACGAAAATCCGAGAGAGGGGGGGGGTGAATCTCAGAGTTTAATAATTTTCGACTTATTTAAAACTTATTTTATATTGTCAAATAAGAATACGCAGCGAAAATTAAATGCAATTCATACACAGTCAGTTTACTTGGTTCACAACCCTAATTGGGTCGCTACTTTAAGGCTCGTAGCTCTTCCGAGAGCTACTTCAATGGGAAATCACTATAGTACCCTTTAATTCGAGAACTCTCGACTTCGGAGGAGTTCGCTTTTTACAAAGGTAAGAAATGGGTAACACACTACCCACTCTTTGAAGTTAAGTACACAAGCGAAAAGTAATATATGAAAATTACAAGCTACTTTATACCGACACAAATGAAGGCTTGGATGTAGGCACGAGGTGTCGGAAAAGTACCTTGGTGAATATTCAAAGATTTTGTGAGCAAGAGTAAATTTTGACAACACTTCGGCATAGTAGTAGTGTCTTACTCGGATCAGGTCGAGCATTTGTTTTATAAACCTTTTCCAGTCAACAGAACTGCCTTTTAGTCGACTCCACATCAGCCAGTCGATATGGAACTTCTAGTCTTCTAGTCGACTCCAGGTCACCCAACTCTGCATCAGGAAGTTTCCCTCTTCAGTCGACTGAAACTCCTCAGTCGACTGAAAACTTTCCAACTACGGTGTCAGATCTTCAACCAATCACTAGCTAATTCTGCCAAATGTGTATCCAGTCGACTGAACCAAACAGAGTCGACTGGACTTCAGTTGACTGAAGTATATTCAGTCGACTAATCCCTGCAAAATGAGATTATCACAAATAGATAAAGTAAAATGTGATAACAGTAGTAATACTGCTCAATCTCGACTACTAAGTCCCACACGGACTTTCCGTCAGATCGACGCCTAGCTTTGTCCCCCTACAGAGGACTCGGCCTCACCTCTTCACTCGAGGCTTACTTGTCGGCTGCCTGCCAGACTTACCACTTTTGACATCCGATCTAACCCACTAGGTCTTCCACCAGTTGTCCGGTCTGCCTGACCCAGTTGGACTTTTTGCCGATTGTCCAGTCTCCTGACCCAACCGGTCTTCATGCCAAATGTTTGGTCCACACGACCCATCTGGACTTCATGTCTGGTGTCCGGTCCTCCTAATCTGTCAAGTCAACTGCCAAGTATCCTGTCAACACGACCTACTAGGACTTCCTGTTAAGTTTGCACACTTAACACTGATATTAGAACACAAGTAATTCCTAATTTTAACTATGGTTCATACATCAAAACCAAAGAGTGATGCTCACTGCATCAACATGATTATGACTAAGGTGGTTAAACCTAGTAAATAGAGCCCTAACTCTGATACCACTTGATAGGACCGGTGCCTACGCAAGAGGGGGGAAGAGTATAATTTTTATTTTTAAACAAAAATAAATGAATCGATGCAGCAGAAATACTAACACTACAACACAACCAAAATTTGAGCAAAACACGAACCCTCAATCATGTGAGCAAAACATATAGGATTTTAGGAGTAGTTTTCGCTCACATCTCATTTCATTTTATGTTTTCTTCATGCATATTTCACTTTATTTTGCATGCATTTCCTGTTTTCTGTTTCAGAGATCTGCTCTTTGTACTTTTGTATGCAGGATAGCATTTCATGGGGAAAACGATGCACTTTTGGAGCGAAAAAGAACATTTGGCAGCTAGATGCAGTAGGGCACACGGCCAAGGCGTGTGGCTACACACGGCCATGTCCGAAGCTCGAGATTAGCCACCACACGGCCACACATGGCCTGGCCATGTGGAAACACATGGTCGTGTGACGGCCAAGCGTTTTGATGCGATTAGGTCTTTTTTGAATTTCGTGAAGAGTCGATCTCATGTCTATATAAAGAAAGCCACTGCCAGACCCTAGTGGGGAGGCACGACGGCCGGGACGACACTCCGACGCCCTAAAAATCTTCAGGAACTCGCAACGGGAAGGAAGCCTCGAGGATCAAATTCTGCACCTCAACGGCAAGGAGAAGAACACTATTGCATTGTAATTTACTTTCTGCGTATAATTTCCATTGTATATCTGAACATGATCATGCTTTGTGTTTCTTCTCTTATATTCATGGAGTATATTTATCGATTCTAGGATTAGGGAATAGTTTGTGTGCATAGAACATGTTATTCCAAATATATTTTTGATTCTTTAGTTTATATTTGCAATTGGTATTTGTTTAGATTAATAGTACGTGTTTTGGTTTTCGATCTACTGTGAGAAGTCGATACAAGGGGTGGCATCTCTCATATCAAAGATTTAGGAGAATTAAGGAGGAACCTAAGGGGTTGGCCTCATCTCCTGTAACCTTAGATAAAAGGATGCGATAGAGTCGAAATGAGATATGTTCCGTCTCATCGCAGGGATTGATTTGACATCCTCATACCGCCTACCCCGTCCTAATGCTAGGGGTCGACATGGGATGGCAGAGGTAGCTTTCGATAGATGCGAAAGCTCATAGGGGGAGTATATGATGTCCCTTTCACAAGGTCGTAGTTCGAAGTCTAGATAATACTCAATTGGTAGCGTGTTCTACGACACACAAGCGAAATCGAAATCCTAGAATTCTCTAAAATCCTCATAGCGACCCTTCTCTTCCTCCATGTGACACCATACTAGAGTTAGGACCGCCGACAACCCTCTAAATCGCAATCATTAGAACTAAAGTTCGAATAATAACATCCACTGAATAGATCGGTACTCGAATCTCAGTCTTTGTGGGATCGATAATTTATATTATTACTTGACAACACATGTGCACTTGCGGGCGTTGAGCACGAGCACGCACTTCGAGTCCTCGATGGTCTCCATCGCGAGATTTGAGGTCGCATTCGTGTGCATTAAGTTTTTGGCACCATTGTCGGGGACTGATTGATTCGATATCGAATGAAGAAGTGGATAATTAGATCGGACTTAGGTTATATTTATTTACTTGCTTTACTTTTATTTTTATTTTACTGCTTTTACTTTAGTTTTAGATTTTCCATATCTATATTTAGTATTTATTTTACCAGTAATTTTACGTTTTCTTTTATAATTAGCTCTTCTTTATTTGATTTAGTCAGCTAGATTAGTTTATTTCATGTTTCTGAGCATTAGGGAATACTCCTAATTTTGTGGCTCGGTTCTTCGTATGCTTAGACACCTAGGATCAAAAGGCCTAATTCTGATCGTTCTAGATATCGAACAAATCTACCATCACCAGAGAGCTGAATAGAAGAGGATGGAGGACCAAGCTGCATCCGTGGTGAATGTAGGTAGCCGACCTTTGCGGGATTACTCAACCCCTAGTGCTAGAGGATTTAGGCCAAGTATAGCTGGACTGTCCATTTTGGCAAAAAACTTTGAGCTGAAGCCGACACTCATACACATGGTCCAGCAGAGTCAATTCGGGGGAGTTGCGACTGAAGACCTGAACTGACACCTAGAGATATTTTTGGAAATCTGCTCGACAGTGAAGATCAATGGAGTCCCTACCGACGCAATCCACCTAAGCCTATTCCCTTTCTCATTGCGGGATAAGGCTAAGGCAAGGCTTCACTCCCTGCCATCGGAAATCATTACTACATGGGAGCAGTGTGAGCAGTAATTTTTGAACAAGTACTTCCCACCAAGCAAGAGTGTTCACATGCGCCATCTAATCATGAGCTTCCATCAGAAGGAAGGGGAGTCCCTATTTGAAGATTGGGATCTTTAAATCCTGTTTCTGCATGTGCGGCCAATGACATTGGAGAGAGAGAAGTAGCGTATCGGGAGGACTACTATGGAAGGCAGGGTGGCTTAGAAGAGCAGATTGAGCATGTTGATGCAGTTAGGGATTATTGATGCGCACGAACGCGACCTCAAATCTCGCGACAGATACCGTCAAGGACTCAAAGCACGCGCTCGCGCTCAACACCCGCAAGTGCACGGATGTCGTCAAGTAATAAAGATTATTGATCCCACAGGGACTGGGATTCGAATACCAATATACTCAATGGTTGTAATTGTTCGGACGTGACTCTAAGAGGTTTCGGTTGGTGAGGGCTGTCGGTGGACTCTACTCTGTACGGTGTCACACGGAGGTGGAAAGGAGTGTGTCGAGGTCTTCAAAGGTGATTCTAGGACTTCAATTTCGCTTATGTATCACAGAATAATGTTGTCAATTGGTGTTGTCTAGACGTTTAGCTACGGTTTTGTGGAAGGGACATCATACACTCTCCCGCAGATCCACCGCATCTACCGAGTGCTATCTCCACCCAAAAAGATGCGATAGACGGTACGAGGATGTCAAATCAATCCCTACAGTGAACCGTTTATGATTCCACCGCACCCTTCTACCCGTAGTTACAGGAGATCAGGTTTACCCCTAGGTTCCTTATATAAAATCCCATAAATTTTAGATTGCGAGGGCTATCACCCCTCGTATCGCCTAAGCACATCAAATAGAAAGCCAAACACACATAGATATAGTAAAGAGCAACTACCAATTGTCAAATCAAACTCATAGGCAGAATTTAACATGAACCAACATTGTATGTGTACACAAGCTACTCCCTAATCCTAGAATCAAAAGTAATACTCCATGTATACGAAGGAAGAATCACAAAGCATGTCTAAGTTTGAATACATAAGGAATAAAATGCTGGAATAAAGATATACAATGCTTTCGTGGTCTTCTCTCTGGTGTTGAAGTGCAAGGCGTGGACCTCTGACAGATTCCTTCTCCCTGTTGTGAGTTACCAAAGCTTTTTAGGGTTTCGGCATGACGTCCTAGCCATCGTTCCTCCTCCCTAGGGTTTGGGCGGAGCCATCCTTATATAGACATCGCCTCAGACTGCTACAAAATCCAGAAAAATCCCTAGTCGTGCAATTCTGTCAGGCCGCCACACGGTCGTGTGTTTCCACACGGTCGTGTGTTTCCACATGGCCAGGCCGTGTGTGGCCCTGGGGTGCTGATCTCGCCCATTGGACACGGTCGTGTGAATCCACATGCCCTGGCCGTGTCCCACTCTGTGTCTAGCTATGAAATGTCCTTCTTTTGTTCCGAAAATGCATCTTTTTCACCCGAAAAGCTAATCTGCACATAAAATTAAAATGAGCAGACCTCCGAACCAAAAAAATTGGAAATACGTGCAAAAATAGAGTAACATATGCATGAAACTAACACAAAATGTAATGAGATGTGAGCAAAATCTACTCCTAAAACCCTATATGTTTTGCTCACATCACTTCTTCCAGACTTAAATCTTTGCTTATCTTCAAGAAAACCTCAGTGCCATGAAATTTTAAAAAGATATTGTTCCATAATTAACATGTTAACTAAATTTATCAGGTGGTATTTGCAATCAAAGCAAAACAAATATGTTCTAGAAGTTCACTATGTTAGCTCCTCATGCTCGTGCTAAGCGAACCATTCTTAGGGGATGTCCATGTTAGTAATATATGAGAGATGTCCTAAGGCAATCGCCTTATGTATGAACCATTTATATGATAAATGAAGATTCACTATTTGAGTATACATGTTTCATGTATTTGATTGAATCTTAAACTCATTTACTGAATGTCCACGATGCGATTCACAACATGAGAGAATTTGTGATTGGATCACAACTAGTGAGTATCTCTACATGTGTAATTGTGATGTATCGGAATTATCCCTAGTCGATGAATTGATGGATTTGGACACCATCAATTCTGTCGAGACTAGCACGAGGTATACTCCTTAGTGTATCCAAGCAGCTGATTCTCACTGGCTGGAGACATTGTGATGTCCGGAGTTAATCGTGGATGCTAGTTATGGTAACTAGTTCATTGGAGTGACCAGCCGTAAGACTTCATATGGTTCTCTGCATATATAGATATGTCAATGAAGTTCTTACTGTGGCTTAAGTGCGATGTTCCTTTGACTTGCGGTATTCAAGTCATCTTGATCATGGAGACTTATGCTTTGACATCTTAAGCAAACATCTCTAAGGAGATGTGGACCCGGGATGATTGGGTATAAGTCGAAGTGATCGAAGGTGTTTGAATAGCCTATAAATGATTCACCACTCCTTGCGAGGAGATGTATACCCATGGCCTCTCGTCGGATTGTTACTAAAGTCTTTGGCCAAAGCATTACATGTTTAGAGTAAGGTACTCTTCGATACATGTGGAGTAACTAGAATCTGTAGGACGAGGAAATGATACTTGGGCTAGGTGTGACGTAGTCAGCCTAGTGGGGACTGACACAATAGACCATGTCCTGAACCAAGTGGGTATAAGATGAGTGAAGGGAATGGGGCACGAATCATTCGAGCTGCTGAAGGGTTTCAGAAATAGTTCTGGATCAACCGTTGATCTTTTCGGTTAATTGGGGTTCATGATGTATTACTAGGTGCCACTCATGATCGTTCTATAATTAATGGTTAATTATAGACGGCCAACATAAACCGAGAATCTATTTGGTCACACGCACAACGAGCGTAATCCAAAGGATTTAAAACGAGCTTGAGAATGGGATTCTCAGACCGAGAGAAACTTGGTTTGGTTGGACCAAACATAAAGCGAGCATGAAATCGTTTCAGTCGCAATGGAAGCATGGATGGGCCGAGTCTTATGAAGACGTAATGGATAAACCAAAATGGTTTGGTTCTAATCCAATGGAGGAGAATAAACCAAAGGGTTTGGTTTATTTTAAACGAATGAACCAAAAGTTGGTTCGGTTCGTTTTAACTTAAAATAAACCATCATGGTTTGGTTTATTTTAACTTATCTTAATGGAGCGGGTTAACGGGCCTAATGGTTATGATCCAATAACCATTAAGAGAATTAGTTCTCTATAAAAGAGGGCTTAATGGATAATTAAGCCCTAATCCAAAACCCTAGCTTGGCCGCCCAACCCCTCTTCCTCTTGTTGGCGTCAACTCCATTGCCGCCGTCCAGCTCTTTTCCGGCGTCCAAGCTTCAGCCGGTGATCCTCCGGCGACCCTCCGGTGATCTTCCTAGGCCTCGGTGAAAAGGTGAGCACTTGGCTTCCTTGTTTTGGCCGGCGCCTACTCCTCCTCCAAGCTGTCCAGTTTTCTGGACAGCTTCTTCTCCTCTCGTCGGAGCGTCATTTGGACGACGGTTAGAGCTCCGACAGCGGATAACTTATCGGGGATTCGATCTCCGGTAATCCTCTGAGGTGGAGGACGGAGGATTCGTCAATTGGTTGACGAATACCTCTCCGGAGAAGCGAGTTTTGAGAACTCGTATTGGGATCCGAATTTGGATTCGGATCGTGATCATCTCTCGATCACGTCGTCTTCAACACGAGGCTAGTAACCCCTACGAAGACGAAGCTCGTGGCTTAGCGAAGTCATCCCGAGGAACTCGGCGTGGATACGGATAGAGACGATTCTAGCGAGGATCGTTCCGGTTGATGCCATTCCCGCTACACGTCATACGAAAGGTATAACGTAGATAAATTTCCTTTTATTGCAAATTTAAATTTACGGTTATGTCTACACTTGTTGTAATATGCATGCATGTGTTGTGTGTGTTGTAATAAATGTAGATTTATTATTTTTATTGCTTCCGCTGTGTTCATGTTTACGAAACGTGATCGAACACACACACGCCGCGGTGTCGGAAACCCAACAGTCCGTTCCATGGTGAGTTAAGTCGTCACCCCATAGTTTTCCTAAGGTTTCCGGCTCTTAGGCACTTACCTTCCCAAAACGAGGGTCGTTTCCTAGATCTAGCATAAAGTCTTAAAGGCGTGCTCGGTATTGAGAGAAATTGGTAGGTATTTCCCCAGTAACCTAACTCGGTCTCAAAGGGGCACCTAGCCATTTCCACTAGACCTGGCAAATTTAGACACGACACGAAAATACGACACGAATACGATCCGCTTTTTTCGTGTATGGATCGTGCATTTTCGGATTCGTGTCTATCCGTTAGATACGTAAAAATTTCGTGTCGGATTAGTGTCTTATCTTCTGGATCCGTTAGATCCGTTAGACCCGTTTACTTTTTTTTTACTTAAAAAAATCTAGACATGAAAAGGAAAGAATGAATGACATTTGCATAATCTCTACAAGTTGCAATCTTTGAAATTCATTTTATATTTTTATGATAATTTTAGGATGTATATTTTATAGTCATTCACTTATAATCATAATTGGGTAGCGTGGATTGTGGGGATTGTTAATTTTTTGAAAGCTCATTGGTTTAATTTATTACATTATCGTGTACTTATG
Organism: Wurfbainia villosa; assembly: GCA_025175895.1. Taxonomy (NCBI): domain Eukaryota; kingdom Viridiplantae; phylum Streptophyta; class Magnoliopsida; order Zingiberales; family Zingiberaceae; genus Wurfbainia; species Wurfbainia villosa. The sequence goes on along the minus strand of CM045998.1, from coordinate 50,155,043 downwards.
AATCCTTTTGCGTCTATTAGTATAGATCATGTCTAATAATCTATTTTATACTTTTTTAAGTTATTGCATTTTTGTGTAATTATGGGTTATTTTGTGTCTATTGGTTCGGATCGTATCTTCCAATCCGTTTTACACATATTTTTTCGTGTCTAATGGATCGTATCGTGTCTATCCGAAATTAAGCGGTTCGTGTTCGGATTGAACCCATTGACACGAAAAATTAAACGGATTGGATATGGATTAACATTTTTAGATCGTGTCTAGATCGTGTCAAGACACAAATCCGATCCATTATCCGATTTGCCAGGTCTAATTTCCACCCACAACAACTATTTTTTATCCCTCATAATCTTTTCTCTCTTCTTCTTTTTTTTTTTATTTTTTTTATCTTTTTTTTTTATTTCTTTTTTTCTCCCTCTCTTTTATTTTTCGGCTCACTAGGATTTTGATTTTTCCAAATGGGCTTACACAATCTGAGCATCTCCAGTAACTAAAATGCTAAACCTAGAGTCACCTATGGATTCCAAATTAACTAGACTATTGAAATGTATCATAACTATGTATGTACTAGATTCTCCCTTTCAGAATGTTCGACATGTGTAAGTGCAAAAATAAAGCTAACCAGTGTAAGTCTAGAACATTCAATAGAGCGAATAAAATAAAATGCCATAATATAAATGGAGTTAAGCTACCTATGGGAACAACCCATGCAAGCAACTTTCAAAAATACTAATGAGGTAGCTTTACAGACAACAAAAATTAAGTACTGAAAGAAACTCAACAACTCAAGCATGAATAAATGAAAATACCAGAATAGAAACTACTGCTAGGAAACAAAAAAAAATAAACCTTGGGGTCTCCCCCCCAGACTTAAATGAAAATATACCTCTAATATAGTGGACGAGGTAGAAAGTATGGGAGCCTAGGCATCTCTCGATCCTGGGAGAACCTACTGCTGAGCCGCTGATGCCACATGTACATGTGGTCGATCTGGGAGCAAGTGGATGCAGCGACTGCTCAGTGCTCCTCCTCCCTAGCCCACTGTGCCTGCTTGGCGTGATGTGCTGCCGCATCTCCCTGCGGTAGGAGGCCTCATCCTGGTGACAAACAACCTCCTCTTGGAAGTTTATGCGGGTCTTGTCATAGAACTCCTCATCCCACTGGAAATGCTCTCAGAATCCTTGGAACTCCGCCTGCTGGTAGGCGTTCTGCTCCTCCCATCGCTGCCTCTGTGTCTGCTCTTCAGTATAAATGTCATCGAGGCATGATCGAAACTTCGAGAAATCATAAGTCGATGTACCTATATCCTGCTCAAAAGTAGAAAAAGGTGGTGGTGCAGGTGTAGGCTCATGTCGGCGTGGACTAGGTGGGCTCCTATGCACATGTGGACTGGAGGGAGAGTGATATAAAGGTGGAGAGATGGGCGCCGATGTGGATGGTCCCTCATGTAGAGGGGACTCCACTATAAGGTCCAAGCGCCAGTTGGCGCGTATAGCGATGGTGGTACGATCCAAGTTGGGGAGCCTAAGGGCCGTCAAATTTTTCCTTACGAAGCATAAGGAGTCTCCTTCTCTCACAATCATTTTCATGGTCATGCACACTCCTAGGTCGATCCTAGGGCTCCCCTCTATACTCTCTAATGTTGTGTAATCGTACCCCATCCTATGGCAAATGTGGGTAAGTAGGCCTCCCACATTGATCTCTCATCGTGCTATTTTGCCCATCTTCACTAAGTGTCTAATGAAGTGGGACCCTACATCGATGCTACTCCTTTCTTGTAGCATATCCCATAGGCAAAGCAGCTCGCTAGCTCTAACTACACCGTCACTCTCCCCACGACCAAATATAGTACTGGCCATGATGCGGTGGAGGTATCGAAAGACGAGGTTTTGGAGGCTCGACGCTTTGGCCCTAGAAGGGTCATAAGCGTGCTCCTCCATCAACTCGGTCCAGCATTCTCGAGAGTTGAACCCAATAGGGGTTCTTCTCTCTCCCCCACTCGGCAAGCCAAAGCATGAGTTCCATTGGTGAAGGGTTCACTCATGCTCAATGTTAAAAAGCCTAAAAGTTATCCTACCCTCCTCACTCTCTCTACCCGTTAAAATTTTAGCCTCTAATGAACTCAAAAATTCTAGAACTATCCTAGGGTAGGTTAGGTGCCTTATTCCCATTATCTCTTCCCACCCCATTTTTGCAAATAGGGCTTGCATATCACCCAACAACCCTAAAGACTCTAGCAAATCCTCATCTAAGTACCTAGTAGCAGTAAGTTTACGAGTAGAGAGCATATTATATCTATCTCTTTGTTCATTATTGTGAAAAAGAAGAGTGGGTAGGGCGTTACCCTCCTCCGAAGCTTGAGGGGCATCGGCTCTCCTTGTTCGTCGCTCCGAGCCACCGAATCAGGGTGCTACATGCTTGGTCCTCTTCATCCTTGCTTCTTTTGGCTTCTTTAAAGGTAAAAAAATGCTTCTAGATGGTGTGGAAGACGAAATCACAAGGCTAGGGCAAGAACTTTTGAAGCACACGGTGCAAATGGGGTGAAAAATACACGGCTCGTCCCTTTTAACCTCGCACGCCATAGCCGTGTGAAAACACATGGCCAGACCATGTGCGCCTCGGGTCAGTCGGGCACGACCGTGGGAAAACAGACGGCCAGGCCGTGTGTCCCCATTTTTTGCCCATTTATGCACAATGGTCCAAATTTTCTCGTACACTTCGCCGTGTAGGCTAATATGGATTTCATTTTTGCCTAGCAAAGTTCTTTTCTAGTCCTAACTCTAAATGGGATGGAAATCAAAACTAAAAATTAAACAAATGCATGCAATGCAATCAAAAAGAGAAATCTAAAACTAAACTTGGGTTGCCTCCCAAGAAGCGCTTTGTTTAAGGTCGTTTAGCTCGACCCCACTCCACTATCAACTCAGCTCTAGTGGTTCAGTGAACCTCCATTCATCTATCTCGGGATCTTCATACACGGCTTCCTTCCTAGCTCTTGCTGGAATCATATACTTCCCTGACGCAGGTTCCTGACTTCCTGTCCAAGCAGGCTCAAATTCCATTTTATCCTCTGCAACTTTTAGGGTCATCTTGTGATTCTTCACATCAATGACCATTCCTGTAGTCGCTAAAAATGGTCACCCCAGGATGATGGGTATCTTGGGATCCTCTTCCGTCTCCATCATCACAAAGTCAGTTGGCAGTGTAAAATTTCCCACCTTAACAGGAACATCTTCTAAAATCCCCAATGGGTAGCGGTATGTGTGGTCAGCTAGTTGTAGTGTCAAAGAACTGAATTTTAAATTTACTAACCCTAGCTTTTTGCATAAGGTGTAGGGCATAAGACTCACACTTGCTCCCAAGTCACAAAAGGCTTTGCTAATCAGTTTCATCCCTATATGACATGGGATATAGAAGCTCCCCGGATCTTTTAGTTTCAGAGTAGCTTCGTTTCGGAGATAAGCGCTTGATTACTCTGTAAGGGCCACTATTTCTGACTTTGTGACCTTCCTATGATGTGCCAGAATATCTTTCAAGAACCTAGTGAACTGGGGCATTTGGTGCAATGCTACGAGTATCGGTACCTCTACTGAGATCGACTTCAGTGTAGGTTTTTGTGATCAATCTGTGAGGGGAAACTTCGCTTCCCACTTCACCTCGGTCGCTTGTTCATGGTGATCCCATCGATGTCCCCAGATTAAAAAAATGTAATCCTAGAAAAAGGGATTGGCCAAACAACCAAGTCATCATCGTGCTATTCGTTTAGAGAGGTCACTTGAACAAACTTGTTGTTCAAGCGACCAACCTCTATTCTACAAGTAGTCGTGGAATAGATGATGTCCGGATCGCCGACTTTCGTGTTTATGTTCGGGATCCAAGTATTATTTTTCCACAAACAGAATTATATCATGCTCATAATTTAAAAACAAAAACAAACATATTACAAAAGAGAATAGAGAATCGGTATACCTCTCGATCTTCTAATGTATGACCTTCCTCCTTTCGAACGTCGTGTGGGCGACGATCTACCAAAAGTTGAAGCTCCTAGATCACCAATCTTCCTTCCTTGCTCGTTCCGAGCAAGAGGAAGAATAGAAACAAGGTTCTTCTCCTGCCTATAGCCAACCAACAAGCAACAAGGGGAATCCTTGTCGCCGGCCAACTAGGAGGAGGAGATGATGATGGAAACTGACCAAGACACCAAGGGAAAGACCTAAGTCTTGTTTCCACCACTCAAGGAGAAGGAGAAGGAGGAGTTTTGATGCCGGCCAAGAGCTGGAAGAACTTGAATGGGCGCCGGCAGCTAGAGGAAGAAGAAGAAGCAAGGAAAACTTTCCTTATTAGGTGCCGCCCAAGCCCAAACCCTAGCTCCTCTTCTTGTCGCCAACTCCAAAACCCTAACTCCTCTTGATTCCTTTTCCACGCCAACCCCTTGTCCTCCTTTTATAGAGTTAGGGATAAGCCTCCTTTTAATCTCCACCATTGGTTCTAGGGATTTAATCTCAATCGTCGAATCTAGAGATTTAATCTCAACTGTCGGATCTTAGAGATTTAATCTCTACCTTTGGATCTAGAGTTTTGTTTCTATCCATTGGATCTAAGCTTCATGAGGTGTTAATAGGCTACATTAGGGACCATGAGGAGGAGTTGGATCTTGGCCACCCAGGGATCAAGCCCACATAAAGTCCGATCCACTAATGATAATCCAATCCACTAAAGGATTATCATTGATATACCTCACCAACCCCCATAAGATAATATGGGCTCCATATATTATTTGTACGTTTTCTCCCCGTGTTTAAGATCTCGAATGTCCGTGGATTAATTAATTTACTGAGCATTAATAATCAACATCTAACTCCATGAGTAGTACCACTCAACCTTTTCATCATGCCAGACCAAGTCCACCTGCAGGGTTTACATGATGAACCTTATGAGCTCCTCAAGAGGACATCATCATCTTAATATATAGGACACAGTTTTCTCCTATAATCAACGACACACCATATAAATAATATCATCTCCCAACTTACCGAGCCTATCAATTTAATCTATAAATCTCGCCCATTGATAAATCAAATAGATGAATACTAAGTATATGTGCCCGTTATTATATCAGGAATAAGAGCATGTAAAAAATAATATCTGAGGTCCGATTCGATTATGTAGTCAGCAATAAATCGAATCACCTCTAAGTCGGTCCTGCTCAATACACATAAAGTGCACTAGTGTGATTCTATGGTCAAGACAAACCAATACCAAATCACACTACAACCATTCAGATGGTTTGTCCAAAGTCATCTCGGTTGTGAGCCTTTACTTATACTTTACAAGAAGGCATAACATGATCTCCTGTGTGACACCACACACCATGTTATCTATAATGTAATGTATTAGACAATATTGCATAACCATAAAAAAGCAAACAATGATCATGTGATTCTTATTTCAAAATAAAGATGTTCATACAAAAGATAGACTTTTCAGTATACATCCCTATAATCTTCCACTTATACTAAAAGACTATGATGTCCTCTAACTGCCATACATCTGATTCTCATTCCCTCCACATGCCTATCAAAAGCTCTCGTCGGAAGGGCCTTAGTGAAAGGATCTACCAGGTTATCCTCCGATGCAATCTTGGCCACAACAACTTCTCCTCTCTTTACGATTTCTCGTATCAGGTGATACTTGCGCTCTATGTGCTTACTCTCCTTATGGGCTCGTGGTTCCTTCAAGTTTGCAACTGCACCACTATTATCACAATAAATTGTGATAGTTCTGGGCAAACCAGGAATCACATCCAAGTCCATCAAGAAGTTCCTGAGCCATACAACTTCTTTGGCCACCTCAGAGGCCGCCACATACTCAGCTTCCATGGTAGAGTCCGCCACACATTTCTGCTTGACACTCCTCCATACAATGGCTCCACCTCCCAAAGTAAACACAAAACCTGAGGTAGACTTACTGTTATCCCTATCAGATTGGAAGTCGGAATCCGTGTAACCCACAGGGAGTAATTGGTCTGCCTGGTAAACTAGTATATAATCCCTAGTCCTTCTCAGGTACTTCAATATATGCTTTACCGCAGTCCAATGTCCCTGTCCTGGATTTCTCTGATATCTGCTGACTATTCCCATGGCAAAGTAGATATCTGGTCTCGTACATAGCATCGCATACATGAGGCTTCCTACTGCTGAAGCATAAGAAATCGCCTTCATCTCCTCTATCTCCTTAGATGATCTAGGACACATCTCCTTAGATAAAGGAACTCTATGACTGAAAGGTAGAAAACCCTTCTTGGAGTTCTGCATGCTAAAATGATCCATAATCATGTCTATGTATGAAGCTTGGGATAAGCACAACATCCTTTTCCTGCGATCTCTTATAACCTTGATCCCAAGGATGTGTCCCACCTCTCCCAAGTCCTTCATATCAAACTGTTTGGACAACCATACCCTTACGTTCGATAACACCTTGATATTGTTGCCAATCAACAAAATGTCATCTACGTATAGTACAAGAAATACCACTACATTTCCGTCACATCTCTTGTATACACAAGACTCATCCGGACTTTGAATAAATCCATAAGACTAGATTACCTCATCAAAGCGGATGTTCCAAGACCTCGAAGCTTGCTTCAATCCATAAATGGACCGATTAAGCTTACACACAAGATGCTCTTTGCCTTTAACAATGAATCCCTCTGGTTGCTTCATATAGATGTTTTCCTCAAGACTTCCATTAAGGAAAGTTGTCTTGACATCCATCTGCCACACCTCATAATCCATATGAGCTGCTATGCATAAGAGAATCCAGATAGACTTAAGCATGGCTACCGGCGAAAAGGTCTCCTCATAATTGATACCCTCTTTCTGAGTATACCCCTTCGCAACAAGCCTTGCTTTGAAGGTCTCAACCTTCCCATCTATTCCTCTCTTTCTCTTGTAGATCCACTTGCATCCAATGGTTTTTACACCATCTGGTGGTTCTACTAGCTCCCAGACCTGATTTGAATCCATAGATTCAATCTCGGTATTCATTGCATTTTGCCAAGATGCTGCATCTTTATCTTGGATTGCCTCGTCATATGTCCATGGATCAGGTTCATGTTCGCCAGGGACCAATTCAGAAGATTCTCCTAAGAACATGAATCTATCAGGCTATCTCACAACCCTCCCACTATGATGAGGCATCACCTGTGTATCCTCTGTGACATGCGGTGCAGTGACTTCTGGTATATCCTCTTATACCGGTGGTACTGAAGAAGTGACTTCCCCTTTTAATTCCACCAGAACAATTTTACTCTTGGGCTTGTGGCTCATCACATAGTCTTCCTCTAGAAATCTAGCGTTCGTGCTAACGATCACCCTCTGATCTCTAGGACTATAAAATAAACCACCCTTCATTCCTCTAGGATAGCCAACGAACATGCATACTTCTGTACGAGGTTCCAACTTACCAGCATCTGCCTTCAGCACATGTGTTGGACTCCCCCATATCCGAATATGTCTTAGACTAGGCTTTTGCCCAGTCCATAACTCTGTGGGAGTAGAAGGCACTAATTTAGATGGAACCAAGTTCAGAATGTACACCGCCGTATCTAGAGCATATCCCCAGAACGAATCTGGCAACTCAGAATAACTTATCATCGATCTAACCATCTCCATAAGAGTCCTATTCCTTCGCTCTACTACACCATTCTGAGAGGGTGTGCCAGGTGCAGTCAATTGGGATTGAATCCCAGCCTCTGATAATTAGTTCCTAAACTCTCCCAAGAGGTACTCACCACCATGATCAGATCGTAGTGTCTTGATACTTTTACCTTGATGTTTCTCCATATCAGCTTTGAATTCTTTGAACTTGTCAAAACATTCAGACTTGCGGCGCATCAGGTAAATGTATCCATATCTTGAGTAATCGTCTATAAAAGAGATGAAATACTCAAAACCACCTCTAGCCTGGATAGACATGGGACCACACAAATCAGAATGAACCAATTCTAACACTTCTTTGCCTCTATACCCCTTGGCCTTAAAAGACCTCTTGGTCATCTTACCCTCCAAGCAAGATTCGCAGGTTGGGAGATCCTCCACCACTAGTGAACCCAAAGGTCCATCAGCTATCAACCTTTGAATTATGCTTAGGTTAATGTGACCAAGCCTAAGATGCCAAAGATATGTTTGGTTCATCTTCGAAGGTTCTTTTCTCTTATTGGAATTAGAAGATGAGTTATTAATTTCAATATGCATTGTGGGAGCTTTTGGTTCAAGTGTGTACAAATTTTCTATCAATGCACCCGAACAGATAATGTCCTTATTCCTTTTTATAACAACTCTATCATTAAAAGAAATAGAATATCCATCCATAAACAATTTAGAAACCGAAATTAAATTCTTTCTAAATAAGGGTACATAAAGGCAATTCTTAAGAACCAAAAGTTTATTTTTCTCAAAAGATAAATGAACATCTCCCACTGCAACAACCACCACCTTCGTGGCATCGCCCAAGTACACGGTAATCTCCCCCTCAGCCAGTCGTCTGGTTTCCTGGAACCCCTGCAAAGTATTGTAGACATGATCAGTGGCTCCCGTATCTACACACTAGGTGCTGGTAGATAACACCGCTAAACATGTTTCAACGACTAACCCAAAAGATATTCCTTTGTTCTTGCATTTGGAGCAGTCCTTCTTCCAGTGTCCAGTCTGCTTACAAGTGAAGAACTTGCCTTTCGGCTTCTTCACTCCTCCCTGAGTACCTCCCACGGCCTTTGCCCCAGTTTGTTTCTTTTTCTTCTTGCCTTTAGGCTTAGAAGTAGAAACCTTTTGGGTCACCATGGCATGTGCCTGAGCACTCTGACGAAATAGCCCCTCTGCCGCCTAGAGTTCTATTATAAGTTCTGCCAATTAATACAACCTCTTGTTCATGTTGTAGTTCAGGCGAAACTACTCAAAACTCCTAGGTAGAGACTGGAGAATGATATCAACTTGGGTTTCCCCATCGATCTCATCTCCGAGGACTTCCAACTCATTCAAATGAGCCATCATCTTGAGAACATGATCCCTCACGAGTGTTCCCTCAATCATGGTGGTTGTCATCAAGTTTCTCATGGCTTCTTGCCTCACAACCCGATTCTGGTGTCCGAAAAGCTCTTTGAGATTGAGCATCATGTCATAAGCTGTGGGCATGGCTTGATGTTGATGTTGTAGTACATTTGACATAGATGCCAAAATGTAACACCGCGCCATCTCATCGGCCTTTACCCACTTATTATAACTCTCTCTCTCTTCTTTTCCCTAGAATCTTCTACAGGCTTAGGAGGGCACTCTTCGAGGAGTACATATTTGTATTCCTCAGCAGTCAAGACAATGTCTAGATTCTTCTTTCAATCAACATAGTTGGGTCCAGTAAGTTTGTTCTCTTTCAGTATCACAGCAAGTGGGTTGAAAGTCATTTTGAAAGAAAACCTAAGAATCACATAAATCAAAACATTAGATTTCAAAAAATTATTGATTCCTCAAACAATAAAATTTTAAAATCAACCAACACCTCAAAACACCGAGAATATCGTATGCCACGATAGTGTGGACGTATACGAATTCTACATTTGTAAGAGGAGATTTTACCCATTAATTTTACTATCTTGTCAACCTAACTTTTTGACAAGTAAAATTAATAGTTGATTCCTCTTTGGCCCTACAAATAAAAGCAGTGACTCCGATGAGAAGGATACTTATATTTGTATCTAAGTGTTCACCATTACTCGGTACCAAGACAATTATCTCGGGTTATGTGCCTTCCGATGGGGAAGTGCGCACGCTCCTTAATAATTCCCTATAACCATATTTAACCTTGTGATCTGCAAACAAACTCATCCGATGGGGAGGAAGGCACTCAGAGCCGATGCGCAAGTTTGTTTGCATCACTTGTCAAATCGTAATGGAGGCCGTGGGAATTTATAAAAATTTCCCTCTCCCATTTAGTAATTTGAAATTGATGAATTTTCCTAGCCTACGACATGCATATCAAACAAAAAGCAATAAATATGAAAAATAAATTATTTTCCAACTATTATGGCTTTTTTCTTCAATATGTCTCCCGTCGCATCGCCTTCTCGTCTGCTCCTCCTATGCCATGTACATGCTAGCCGGAGATCCGAGCCGAGACTAAAATCTATTTTAATTTACAGCCATCGATCCTATACTCCATGAGGGAGTGTACATGAAATCTAGATCGAAAGCAAACTAAAATAAAAAGAGTGGCTAAACAATGTCGTATCTAATTTACAAAAATTAAATACTAGCCTCGTCAACCCCGAGGATTCAACAAAATATACACATACAATCACATACACACATATGGCCATAATAGTCGGATCTTATGCCTGCAACCAAAGAGTTAAACTACACATATCCTACTATTTTCCGGCACATATAATATATGAAAAAGTGCATAAAAATTAACCGAATCCTAAATACACAAAACCGGAAACCTTGGATCTAATACCAATTGTAGGTTTTTGTGATCAATCCGTGAGGGGAAACTTCGCTTCCCACTTCACCTCGGTCGCTTGTTCATGGCGATCCCATCGATGTCCCCGGATTAAAAAAATTTAATCCTAGACAAAAGGGATTGCCCAAACAACCAAGTCATCGTCATGCTATTCGTTTAGAGAGGTCACTTGAACAAACTTATTGTTCAAGCGACCAACCTCTATTCTACGAGTAGTCGCGGAATAGACGATGTCTGGATCGTCAGCTTTCGTGTTTATATTCGGGATCCAAGTATTATTTAGCCACAAATAGAATTATATCATGCTCATAATTGAAAAACAAAAACAAACATGTTACAAAAGAGAATAGAGAATTGGTATACCTCTCGATCTTCTAATGTATGACCTTCCCCCTTTCGGACGTCATGTGGGGGACGATCTACGAAAAGTTGAAGCTCCTAGATCGCCAATCTTCCTTCCTTGCTCATTCCGAGCAAGAGGAAGAATAGAAACAAGGTTCTTCTCCTTCCTATAGCCAACCAACAAGCAACAAGGGGAATCCTTGTCGTCGGCCAACTAGGAGGAGGAGATGATGATGGAAACCGACCAAGACACCAAGGGAAAGCCCTAAGTCTTGTTTCCACCACTCAAGGAGAAGGAGAAGGAGGAGTTTTGACACTGGACAAGAGTTGGAAGAACTTGAATGGGCGCCGACAGCTAGAGGAAGAAGAAGCAAGGAAAACTTTCCTTATTAGGTGTCGCCCAAGCCCAAACCCTAACTCCTCTTCTTGCCGCCAACTCAAAAACCGTAACTCCTCTTGATTCCTTTTCCATGCCAACCCCTTGTCCTCCTTTTATAGAGTTAGGGATAAGCCTTCTTTTAATCTCCACCATTGGTTCTAGGGATTTAATCTCAACCGTCGGATCTAGAGATTTAATCTCAACTGTCGGATCTTAGAGATTTAATCTCTACCTTTGGATCTAGAGTTTTGTTTCTATCCATTGGATCTAAGCTTCATGAGTTGTTAATAGGCTACATTAGGGACCATGAGGAGGAGTTGGATCTTGCTCACCCATGGATCAAGCCCACATAAAGTCCAATCCACTAATGATAATCCAATCCACTAAAGGGTTATCATTGATCTACCTCACCAACCCCCATAAGATAATATGGGCTCCATATATTATTTGTACATTTTCTCCCCGTGTTTAAGATCTCGAATGTCCGTCGATTAATTAATTTACTGACCATTAATTAATCGACATCTAACTCCATGAGTAGTACCACTCAACCTTTTCATCATGCCGGACCAAGTCCACCTGCAGGGTTTACATGATGAACCTTATGAGCTCCTCAAGGGGACATCATCATCCTAATATATAGGACACAGTTTTCTCCTATAATCAATGGCACACCATATAAATAATATCATGTCCCAACTTACCGAGCCTTTCAATTTAATCTATAAATCTCGTCCATTGGTAAATCAAAGAGATGAATACTAAGTATATGTGCCCGTTATTATATCGGGATTAAGAGCATGTACAAAATAATATCTGAGGTCCGATTCGATTATGTAGTCAGCAATAAATTGAATCACCTCTAAGTCGGTCCTGTTCAATACACACAAAGTGCACTAGTGTGATTCTATGGTCAAGACAAACCAATACCAAATCACACTACAACCATTCCGATGGTTTGTCCAAAGTCATCTCGGTTGTGAGCCTTTACTTATACTTTACAAGGAGGCGATAACATGATCTCCTGTGTGACACCACACACCATATTATCTACAATGTAATGTATTAGACAATATTGCATAACCATAAAAATGCAAACAATGATCATGTGATTCTTATTTCAAAATAAAGATGTTCATACAAAAGATAAACTTTTCAGTATACATCCCTACATTCAGCATGTCCAAAAATTTACCAAACTCGGCGTCTTGCTTTGCATTCGTAAACCGCTGTGGGAATGGTACAGTAAGGGGTGGTTGAGCCCTTGCGACAAGCTCTCAGTTCATTTCTCTCATTTTTTCATTCTCGGCCTCCCTAGAGGTTCTAGTTTTTAAGGTCCCTGGTCCCTTTAAGCAACTGACCATCCTGTCATCTCTTTCAGAACCCTCTCACTTCGCAGCGTCACTGCCTTGCACTGTTCTACTGAATTGACCTCTGCTCTTCCAGGTAGCTTCCCTGGTATCTTGGAGATTTGGTTTGCGATCTGAGCTACTTGAATCTCTAGTGACTTCTGCCTGGTGGCAAGCTCCCTTACAGATGACCCCAACTCTTCGATTATCGTATCTGTCTGCAAATGTCATCGCTAAAATTCAGTGTTCGCCTCCCATTGCGTTTGAATGAAGTTCTCCAGCATATTTCTCCAGACGGGTGTTAGAGGGTCATGGTTGCCCATTCTCTCCCGGTGGTTGGAACCTCCCCAAGTTATTCTTATAAGGAAAATTTTGGTGATTCCTCCATCCCGGATGAGAAGTGTTGGAGTATTGGTTATTGGGCCTTGGGTTGTAGTCCCCAACTGCGTCACAGTGCTCAATCTGCTCGTCTGAGGTCCCCGACCCTCCATAGTCGTCCTCTTGATATGCTGCCGCTCCCTCTCCAAAATCAATGGCCGCACAGGCAGATGAAGGATTCAAAGATTCAAACCGTCTATTGAGCGCATCCATCCTTGCTGCAAGGTGGTCCATGGAGTTGACAGTGTATCATCCTGCTGTAGGTGTAGGTTGACCACGTTCAGAAGCCCATTGATGGTGGTTCTGGGCCACCTCTTCGATAAGCTCCTCTGCTTCCTCTATGGTCTTATTCATCAGTGCTCCTCCTGTGGCAGAATCTAGGGACATCTTCGTGGCATAAGCGATCCCATTATAGAAAATGTGGATCACCAACCACCTATCTAGTCCGTGGTGGGGGCATTGGTAGAGTAGCCCCTTGTAGCAATCCCAAGCCTCGAATAAGGACTCCCCCTCCTTCTAACGAAAGCTCGCAATAAGATGGCGCATGTGAGCAATCTTACTTGGTGGGAAGTATTTATTCAGAAATTGCTGCTCACATTACTCCCATGTGGTGATGCTACTAGAAGGTAGGGAGTGAAGACATGCCTTAGCCTTATCCCGCAATGAGAACGGGAACAGGCTCTGGCGGATCGCGTCAGTAGGGACTCCATTCATTTTCATTGTTGAGCAGATTTCAAGAAATGCCTCAAGGTGTCAGTTCGGGTCTTCAGTCGCAGCTCCCCCGAATTGGCTCTGCTGGACCATATGTATAAGTGTCGGCTTCAGCTCAAAGTTATTTTCCGAAATAGATGGTCCAGCTATACTCGGCCTGAATCCTCTAGCGCTAAGAGTTGCGTAGTCCCGCAGAGGTCAGCTACCTATGTTCACCTCGGATGCAGCTTGATCCTCAATCCTTCGCTGTTCTGCTCTCCGACGGTGAAAGGTTCGCTCAATTTCTAAGTCGATCGGAATTAGACCTTCCGACCCTAATCTTCTAAGCATACGATGAACCAAGCCACAAAGTTATGAGTGCTAACCTAATTCTAAGAGAAGAAAATAAAACAATCTAGCAAATAAAAATCTAAGATGCAATAAGTAAATAGGAAACTACTGCTAAAAATAAAAACTAAATCTAAACATGGAAAATATAGAACTAAATCAAATAAAGTAAACTAGAAAGAAAATAAAGCAAGTAAATAAATCTAATCCTAAGTCTGATCCAATTTACCACTGTTCGATTTGATATCGAATCGATCAGTCCCCGGCAACGGTGCCAAAAACTTGATGCGCACGAACGCGACCTCAAATCTTGCGACGGATACCGTCAAGGACTCAAAGCGCGCGCTCGAGCTCAATGCTCACAAGTGCACGGATGTCGTCAAGTAATAAAGATTATCGATCCCACAGGGACTGGGATTCGAATACCAATATACTCAGTGGTTGTAATTGTTTGGACGTGACTCTAAGAGGTTTCGGTTGGTGAGGGATGTCGGTGGACTCTACTCTGTACGGTGTCACACGGAGGAGGAAAGGAGTGTGCCGAGGTCTTCAAAGGTGATTCTAGGACTTCGGTTTCGCTTGTGTATCACAGAACAATATTGTCAAATGGCATTGTCAAGACATTTAGCTACGGTTTTGTGGAAGGGACATCATACACTCTCCCGCAGAGCCGCCACATCTACCGGGAGCTATCTTCGCCCAAAAAGATGGGATAGACGGTACGAGGATGCCAAATCAATCCCTCCGGTGAACCATTTCCGATTCCACCGCACCCTTCTACCCGCAGTTATAGAAGATCAGGTTTACCCCTAGGTTCCTTATATAAAATCCCCTAAATTTTAGATTGTGAGGGCTGTCATCCCTCATATCGCTTAAGCACAACAGATAGAAATCCAAACACGCATAGATATGGTAAAGAGCAACTACCAATTGTCAAATCAAACTCATAGGCAGAATTTAACATGAACCAACATTGTATGTGTACACAAGCTACTCCCTAATCCTAGAATTGAAAGTACTACTCCATGTATACGAAGGAAGAATCACAAAGCATGTCTAAGTTTGAATACATAAGGAATAAAATGCGGGAATAAAGATATACAATGCATTCGTGGTCTTGTCTCCGGCGTTGAAGTGTATGGCGTGGACCTTCGATGGTGTTCCTCCTCCCCGTTGTGAGTTACCGAAGCTTTTTAGGGCTTCGGTGTGCCATCCTAGCTGTCGTGCCTCCCCCCTAGGGTTTGGACGGAGCCATCCTTATATAGACATCGCCTCAGACTGCTGCAAAATATGGAAAAAGCCCTAGTAACGCAAATCTATCGGACCGCCACACGGCCGTGTGTTTCCACACGGCCAGGCCGTGTGCGGCCCTGGGGTGCTGATCTCGTCCATTGGACACGACCGTGTGAATCCACATGCCCTGGTCGTGTCCCACTCTGCGTCTAGCTGTGAAATGTCCTTCTTTTGCTCCGAAAATGTGTCTTTTTCACCCTAAAAGCTAACCTGCACATAAAAGTACAACGATCAGACCTCCAAACCAGAAAATAGGAAATGCGTGCAAAAATAGAGTAACATATGGATGAAACTAACACAAAATGTAATGAGATGTAAGCAAAAACTACTCCTAAAAACCTATATGTTTTGCTCACATCAATTATAATCAAAGGCCCAACAACCCATACTCCGATACTTACAATCCCGGATGGAGGAATCACCCGAATTTTTCCTATCAGAATAACTTGGGGAACTTCCAACCATCAAGAGGGTATGGGAAACAACAAGGTAATGGGCAGCAACAACCATAGAAGTCTAGGCTAGAATTGATGATGGAAGACTTCATTGCTACCCAAATGAAGGCCAATGAAGAATTTCGACGTAAACATCAGAAAATAGAAGAGTCACTTAAGGATTTGAAGGCCACTGTTGACGGTCTTGCAAGTCACACGAGGATGTTGGAAACACAAGTGACCCAGATAGCCCAAATCGTGTCACAAACCATGGATAGCTTTCCACCATTACCCGAGCCGAGTAAAGTCAAGCAAGAGGGAGTGTGCAGTGAGAGAGTAGCACAGAGAAACAGATTCACCAAGGGGTGTGCAACCATGATTTACACCCTCCCTGACCAAGCCGAAATTGAAGATAAGATTCCACCCCAGCTTGAGGACCCTGGTGAATTTGTCATACCCTTCTCAATTTATGGGGAGAGGTTCTATGAAGCGCTGTGCGATTTAGGGTCATTAGTCAGCATGATGCCCTATGTACTCTATCTAAATATGGGACTGAATGTGATCCAACCAGCAAACCTTGGTATTCGTATAGGGGACGACTCAGTTAAGGAACCTGTCGTCATGCTAGCACATGTGCCTGTGGTCATCAAGAACTTCGTGATACATACAAATTTTATTATACTTGACACAGGACCAACCCCTCAGAATCCCATCATCTTGGGAAGACCCTTTATGGCGACTACGGGAGCATGTATAGATGTAAAGACGCACAAGATCTCCTTGGAAGTAGATGGGGAGATCATTCTCTGAAGGTAGGAAACTTCGCTTCCCACTTCAACTCGGTCGCTTGTTCATGGTTATCCTATCGACGTCCCTGGATTAAAAAAAAAATAATCCTAGACAAAAGGGATCACCCAAGCAACCGTTTCATCGTCGTGCTATTCGATTAGAGTGGTCACTTGAATAAACTTGTTGTTCAAGCCACCAACCTCTATTCTACGAATAGCCGCGGAATAGACGATGTACGGATCACAGACTTTTGTGTTTATATTCGGGGTCCAAGTTATATTAGCCACAAAATAGAATATATAACATACATATGATTGAAGAACAAATATAGACAACTTACAAAATAATATAAACAAACGTTATACCTCTTGATCTTCTATTGTATGTCCTTCCTCCTTTTGGACGTCGTGTGGGCGACAATCTACCAAAAGTCGAAGCTCCTAGATCACCAATCTTCCTTCCTTGCTCGCTCCGAACAAGAGGAAGAAAAATAAACAAAGCACTTCTCCTTCTTTCAACCAACCACAAAGCTCCAAGCTTGGTGCTTGCCGTCGGCCAAGAGCTCCAAGGGAAGACCCTAAGCTTTGTTTCCACCGGCCAAGGAGAAGAGAAGGAGGGCTTGAACGCCAGCCAAGGAGAGGAGAAGGCTTGTTTGGGTGCCGGCCAACAAGAAGAAGAAGAGAAAAGGAAAATCTTTCCTTAATTGAGGCCACCCAACACCCTTGCTCCTTGCCGCCCAAAACCCTAGCTCCTCCCTTGATTCTTCTTTTTCATGCCAACCCTAATCATCTCCTTTTATAGAGTTAGGGATAAGCCTTGTTTTAATCTCCACCATTGGTTCTAGGGATTTAATCTCAACCGTCGGATCTAGAGATTTAATCTCAACCGTCGGATCTAGAGATTTAATCTCTACCGTTGGATCTAGAGTTTTGTTTTCATCTATTGGATCTAGGCTTCATGAGGTTTTAATAGGCTACAATAGGCACCATGAGGAGGAGTTGGATCTTGGTCACCCAATGGATCAAACCCACATAAAGTCCGATCTATTAATGATAATCCAATCCACTAAAGGATTATCATTGATCTACCTCACCAACCCCCATAAGTTTATATGGGCTCCATATATTATTTGCACATTTATCTCCCCGTGTTTAAGATCTCGAATGTCTGTCGATTAATTAATTTACTGACCATTAATTAATCAACATCGGATCAAGCCCACATTCCCAACCTTTGCTCCATTCCCAACATGTAGCAAGCATCTCCGAGGAGTGTAGCAACCTTTTCTCCATTCCCAACATGTAAATTTGACTCTCCCTTGATGAGTCTTCTTCTATTCCTTAGCCCATGTATGTCATTACATATATGTGAGCCACACCCAGTATCCAATACACAAGTGTTTGAGGAAATAGAATGACAATCAATAATGAAGATATTTGAATAAGATGGGGCATCCGATGCCTTATTCTTTTTCACGGACTCAAGATAAATTTTGCAATTTCTTCACCAATAGCCCTCCTTGCCATAATGATGGCAAGTGCCCTTTTGTGCTGGTTCTGCCTTCTTAGGCTTTTTCTTCCCCTTTTGCTATTCCTTTGACTTTCTCTTAGAACCTTTCTTTGAGGAATCAACTAACAGCACCATCCATTGCTCATGCTTCACAGAAGACTCCACAGTCTTCGACATGTTGAGCAGTACCACAGATGAACCTTCTTGCATCTCAGAGGTGAAGAGGAGCTTGGAGACTTCGAACCCAACTCATAAAGATGAAAGACTATGGTATGAGAATCCATATGCTCATGCTGCTTTCGCAGCTCAGGTACCATCGCGGCTAGCATGATGCAACTCGCCATTTCAGAATTAGTCACATGTTTCTGATAGGCCAACAATTGGTCCGGAGTTGCATTATCACTAGGACGGGGGGGGGGAGGGGGGGGGGGGCGCGGAGGCGCTTCGAGGATATTTGTAAGCTTTCCAACCTTGAGAATAATTTTCAGGTTGAATCCAAAAGCCAGTCCAAGAAGTTCGACCCAGTCAATTTATTTGAATCCAAAATAGAGCGCAAATTCAAAGATATCATGATTGAGCGATTAATCTAGAAATACAAATCGAGCATATATGAGAAAGATGATTCAAAATGCATCAATATACATTCATAAATCCCATTCATTTTTTCAAATTTCAAAAAACCCCAAAATCACTTTGGGGGATCGTAGGTCCATCTCCAAATGGGCTGATATCCAACATAGATATTAACAACCTTGGAGAGAGCCCAACAAGCCATTCATAGCTATGATGGTAGGTATCAAATATACCGATTGCATATCACATATATGCAACTATCACAATGTGCTATCAACTAATTGAATGTTCACACATACATCGGGTTGTTAACTCATTAACAAGTATGCATCATATGCATAGCACCCAACTTCACCTCCCTTCACATTGACCTTGGAGAGAGTCCAACAAGCCAATGCTCCAGGTTAAAACCAACCCATTAATCGAGAAATAGTTTTAATATGGTTAGAGTGCATTCAACCAATTAGCTCAGCTTGGAGAGAGTCCAACAACCAAAGCTAACGATTGACCTCTGACTCTTACCATATTAGTATTAAACTATTCCATGGTTTGAACATGTTTGGGTTCGAGCCGGGCTTAGAGAGAGTCCAACAACCAAACAAGAAACAGAACTCTGGTTCTAACCATATTAATGGAAGGTGTAGGCTTTAATATTGAGTAAGGGTTTTTATGTCTCATCCTCTTTGCATGCAAATAACTGTTATCTACATGGCATGACATACATGACATACATCTACATGTCACGACATGCATGGTATAATGATATACATCTAATGCAATTACATGGCATACAATTATGGCATGCACAAAATTTCCTTATATGTCATAGCTATTTATGGAAATAAAATATGTTTGAGATTTGATTCTTCAAATCAAATCATGATTAAATTAGGAAACAAATTTCCAAATCTAATCACATATTTTATTTGTGGAAAGTAAGGAAAGTCAAATTTAATTTAGGAAACAAATTTCCTAAATTGTCAAAACTATTTATGGAAATAAAATATATTTAAGATTTGATTTCCCAAATCAAATCATGATTAATTTAGAAAACAAATTTCCAAATCTAATCAAATATTTTATTTATAGAAAATGTTAATTTCCATAAATAATTCTAACTTTCCAAAAGTAGAAGATTTCCATAAATACTTCTAGACTTTCCAAAATTAAAAATTTCTATAAATACTTCTAACTTTTCAAAAGTAGAAAATTTCCATAAATACAATTACGACTATCACAAAACAATTTTACGATTATGTCGAAACACAACCTGGGCTCTGATACCACTGTTGGGTTTCCGGCACCGCGGCTAGTGTGTGTTCGAACATGTTTCGCAAACATGTGCGCAGCGGAATAAATAAAAAGAAAAAAATTTAATTTATTACATCACACACACCACACGCATGCATAGTACAACATGTGTAGACATAACCATAGTTTCAAATTTTGCAATAAAAGAAAATTTATTCTACGTATACCTGACGTATCACGTATAGCAGGAAAGACATCAACCGGAGCGACCCTCGCTAGAATTGCCTCTATCCGGATCCATGCCGAGTATCTTCGGAATAACTTCACAAAGTCATGAGCCTCGTCTTCGTACGAGTCACTAGCCTTGTGTCGAAGACGATGTGATCGAGAGAAGATCACAATCCGAATCAAAATTCGGATTCAAAACTGAGTCCCCAAAATTCGCTTCTCCGGAGAGGTATTCGTCAACCTTTTGACGAATCCTTCATCCTCCACCTATGAGGATTACCGGAGATCGAGTCCCCAGCAAGGAATCCGCTGTCGTAGCTCCAAACTTCATCCAAATGACGCTCCGACAAGAAGAAAACAAGCTGTCCAGAAAACTAGACAGCTTTGGTGGAGGATGTTGCGCCGGCCAAATAAGGAAAGCTAGATGCTCACCTTTTCGCCGGAGCCACAGAAGATCACCGGAGGGTCGCCGGAGGATCACTGGCAGGAGCTTGGATGCCGGCAACAACTTGGACGGCGACACAAGGGCTGGGCGGCGGCAAGAGGTTGGGCACCGGCTAGAAGAGGAGAAGAGAGGGAGGGGCGGCACAATTAGGGTTTGACTTTCTCAAAAACCCTTAAGCCCTATTTTATAGAGAAAAAATTCTCCTAATGGTTATTGGTTCGTAACCAAAAACCCATTAACCCGCTCCATTAATTTAAGTTAAAATAAACCAAACTGATTTAGTCTATTTTAAGTTAAAACGAACCGAACCAACTTTGGTTCATTTGTTTTAAACAAACCAAACCCCTTTGGTTTATTCTCCTCCATTGGATTAGAACCAAACCAATTTGGTTCATCCATCATGTCTTCATAAGACATGGCCCATCCATGCTTATATTGCGACTGAAATGTTTTCATGATCGATCTTTGTTTGGTCCAACCAAACCTAGTTTCTCTCGGTCTGAGAATCTCATTGTCAAGCTCATTTTAAATCCTTCGAATTACGCTTGTTGTGCGTGTGACCAAATAGGTTCTCGGTTTATGTTGGCCGTCTATAATTAACCATTAATTATAGAATGATCATGAGTGAAACCTAGTAGTACATCATGATCCTCAATTAACCAAAGAGATCAACAGTTGATCCAAAACTATTTCTGAAACCCTTCAGTAGCTAGAACGATTCGTGTCCCGTTCCCTTCACGCATCTTATACCCACTTAGTTCAGGACTTGGTCTATAGTGTCAATCCCCACTAGGTTGACTACGTCACACCTAGCCCATGTAACGCCCGCCCTTCTAGTACCTCAGAGGGGAGTGAAGGGCGGCGCTACGCAATCATACATACATGCATATACATACAGCGGAAGCATTTAAAACAATAAAATCCCTTTCTTAAGCTAACTATATTAACCTAATCCACCTAACAGATTAATTATGATGTAATGTCGTAGCAATTTTCTTAACTAAACATGTACCAAAGAAATTCAAGATTTATATAATAAACGGGAGTGACAACCAAGGCAAAAACATCATTTAAGTCTTAACACTGAACGATAAAACATGCATAATCTCCCCGAACCATAAACTAAATCTTATCCACCATGCCACTGCCACACACATCTTCGCCTCCTGCTGCTCCCTTCAATTATTCCATTCCTTGCCTTGCTCTGCAGTACAAGGGAAAAACGACACTATCAGCACATATGCTGAGTAAGATCCTTTCCTACTCACAAAAGTCATACGACATAAATTACACATAAGATAGTGACATGTTCATTTAACTAACATATAGTCATAGCATGGATGTAACTATTAACATGATCATCAAGAGGCATATAGACTTAGCATTCAAAATTCATGAGTAAAGCAATCCGTGACATGATCATCTAGGACAAGTATCCCCATGGCATTTTTATCACAATAACATAACATCTCGTAATAACATAGGCATGGAATAGTTATATGCAGAATGCTCTTTGAAAACATTTACTTTTATAAGTACTTAAACATAATCTCAACATTAGGGCCCGACATTGTATCCATGACTCGGCCCAGCCCATTTGGCGGTCCATTCGGTGGCCCATTTGGCGACCCCTTGTGGTCGTCGACTGTCGACCGTCGGCACGTCGACCGTGTCATTACCACTAGGCTCGTACTTCGACCTAGGGGCAACTTTGGATACAAGCCATGTGTAAAGTAAAATAGCATACATGTTCTTTGACATAACATAAAGAGTGTTCTTGTCCCCACTCTTAGGGAAACATTTCTTAACCAATTCATATTCATAAGCCTTACGTAACCATAGCATAGGGGTGCCTATCGTTCATGAACATAAACAGGTACATCATGATAAAATGAGCAAAACTTAACATATACATTATGATACAATGGTCCTACATCAGCCGTTAACATGGACATACGGTATGAAATCATGCAAATATATCGTCTAACTAGCATCATATCAATATCATATATAAACCTAGCATAACATGGAAAATCATTCGGAATCATGTTCGGAAATATTTTTTTTTATTTTCTTGTCCTTAATGCGCCTACTAGCAAAGCAGACACCTCCGGTCGGCGACGGCGCTGGCGGCGCCCGAGCGGCATGCTTTGCGCCCGGGCAGCACTCTTTGTGCCCGAGCTGTTTGTCCCCGACACGCTTGTGCCGGGACGGCATAGGCGTGTCCCGCGCTGCTCACCCTGACACGCCTGTGTTGGGTGAAAGAGCGGCGTGTTGGCCTCTGTACGTGTTCTTCTTAACAAAATTTATACGAACCTTGTCCTAGGGTCTTAAGCAATATCAACCATGGAACCTCGACTAAGGTTAATCATATGCAATACAGGGAAAAGAAGAACATGAAAAACTCTTTATTGCATAGCACAACATTAGGAACATGAAAGCCATTCGAGAGAAACCCATGTACTGCAGGTGAGGGAATTCTTACCTTCGATTGCTTTAACTTATATTTGTAAAACCTAATGAGATGCAACCTTCTGTCCCGCCCTAGCAGCTGCCCTCCAAGGTCTCTTGAATCCCACCTTTCCTTGGATTCGGCGGAGAAGACAACCCTAGGAGAGAATTCTCCTTGATGTGTGGTTCGGCGGTGGAGGGATCAAGAGAGTAGAGAGGTGTCCTCTAGGGTATTAGGGAGGTTAAATTTATAACCATCAAGGCTTAACATATTCCCTTATAAATTTCCTTAAATTTCTCTCTTTAACAGAATTAATTCCTTCTTCAATTAAATTCGTGACTTCTCCCTAATCATATAAAATTTTTATTCGATTTTTGGTGACTCACCCCTTCTTGTCCGGTTTTTTTTCTTTTATCTTTTCTTTTATTTCCTTTAAATCCCACGTAAGCCTATTATCATCATGCATAATTATCTTTATTTTCTTTAACCCACATAAGGGCCCCTTTATTATCATGCCTCATTATCTATAAAACTCTTAAGATTTTTCGGGCGTTACAATCCCCCATACCTTATAAAAAGTTTGTCCTCGAACTTGGAATAGTTCTGGGTATCTTCATTTCATATCGTCCTCGCGTTCCCAGGTGACTTTTTCGTATTGTTGACTTTGCCACAAAACTTTTACTAAGGGCACTTCTTTATTTCTTAGTCTTTTGACTTCCCGGTCCAGTACTCGGATCGGTCGACTTTCGTAACTCAGGTCCTCCTGAATTTGCACTGTTTGTGGCTCACCCATCTGGTCTCTACTGGAAATGCAC
The DNA here is from genome assembly GCA_025175895.1 of Wurfbainia villosa. Lineage (NCBI taxonomy): Eukaryota > Viridiplantae > Streptophyta > Magnoliopsida > Zingiberales > Zingiberaceae > Wurfbainia > Wurfbainia villosa. The sequence continues at coordinate 50,131,253 of CM045998.1, read as the reverse complement.
TTCTTGAGCATCGACACATGGAATACGTTGTGAATAGCCAACATCTCCTGAGGTAGCTCGAGCTCATAAGCTACCTTGCCAACTCTTTTCAGGATCGGATATGGTCCTACGTATCGCGGACTTAGCTTCCCTTTCTTCCCGAATCTCATTATTCCTTTCATAGGTGCTACCCGGAGAAATACCAAATCTCCGACATTGAATTCCAAAGGTCTACGTCGCTAATCGGCATAGTTTTTCTGTCGGCTCTGAGCAGTCTCTATTCTTTGGTGGATATTCATTATCGCTCAGGTGGTGTTGTCGATGAACTCCGTCTGAAGTCCCATCTCTCTCTTCTCACCACCTTCGTACCAACAGATCGGAGACCTACATCTCCTCCCATATAATGCTTCATAAGGTGTCATTCCGATGGTAGCTTGGTAGCTATTATTGTAAGCGAATTCCGCTAAACATAAGTAGCGGCACCAACTCCCTTTGAAATCCAAGGCACAAGCCCGTAACATGTCTTCCAGTACTTGGTTCACCCTTTCTGTTTGCCCATCTGTCTGAGGATGAAAGGCGGTACTAAAACGCAGCTTCGTGTCAAGTGCCTTATGAACACATCCCCAAAACTGTGAAGTGAAGGGACCATCCCTATCTGAAATGATGGTCTTGGGAATACCATGCAGTCTGATGATTTCCTTAGCATATAATTGAGCCAGTTGCTCAATCGAATATGTCATCTTGATCGCTAGGAAATGAACTGACTTTGTCAATCTGTCAACAATAACCCATATAGCGTCATATCTGTTCATAGTCCTAGGAAGACCTGAAATGAAATCCATAGAGATGTCTTCCATTTCCACTCCGGAATTTGGATCGGTTGCAGAACTCCTCCAGACCTCTGGTGTTCTACTTTAACTTGGCGGTGTCGTGGCACGACATGCCGAGCTCGCCCTCCTCTTCATACCAGACCACCAGAACTTCTCTTTCAGGTCTTGATACATTTTGGTGGATCCCGGATGCATAGAATAGGGGGTTCCATGAGCCTCCTCTAATATCTTTTTGCGTAGTTCTGGATCGTTAGGGATACATAACTGATCCCTAAGGTATAATACTCCGCTAATGGCGATACGGAAACCCTCGCCTTTTCCTTCTAGGATATCCTGCTTGATCCTCTGGAGACTTGAATCATCACTTTGTTTTGCTAATATATCATCGAATAGTGCTGGTATTATTGCCATGGTCGAAAGCTGCCCGAAAATAACCTCGATTCCATAGCGCATAATTTCCTTCTCCAGCGGTCGAGACAATACCGATAAGGACATCAGGGTGGCACTGGACTTCCTACTGAGTGCATCGGCCACTTTATTTGTCTTGCCAGGATGGTAAAAGATCTCGCAGTCATAGTCCTTCATGAGCTCCAGCCATCTGCGTTGTCTCATATTGAGGTCCCTCTGTGTGAAGAAATATCTCAGACTCTGGTGGTCTGTATAGATCTTACACTGTGCTCCATACAGATAGTGCCTCCATACCTTGAGAGTGAAGACCACAGCGGCCAACTCTAAATCGTGAGTGGGATAGTTCTTTTCATGTTCCTTGAGTTGCCTAGAGGCATAGGCAATAACTTTACCACTCTGCATAAGTACAACTCCGAGTCCCAATTTGGAGGCATCGTTGTACATGTCAAAGGATTCGTCACATTTTGGAAGAGTAAGGATAGGAGCACTGGTCAATCTCCTCTTTAATTCCGTGAAACTCTTCTCGCAGTCGTCCGTCCATTCGTACTTCTTATTTTTTCGGGTGAGAACTGTCATAGGTGTTGCGATTCTGGAGAAGTCCTCTATGAATTTCCGGTAATAGCCCGCTAATCCGAGAAAACTCCTGACTTCGCTAGCATTCCTTGGTCTGCTCCAATTACTCACGGCCTTGATCTTCCTCGGGTCCACCATAACTCCGTCCTTGGAAATAATATGACCCAGAAAAGATACTTGATCAAGCCAGAATTCACATTTAGAGAACTTGGCATATAGTTGCTTTTCTCGAAGAATCTGTAATACCATCTTCAGGTGTTCGGCATGCTCTTCTTGATTTCTTGAATAGACGAGGATATCGTCAATGAAGACGATCACGAACTTGTCAAGAAACGCCGAGAATACCGGATTCATCAAGGTCATGAACATAGTAGGAGCATTCGTCACTCCGAAAGGCATGACTACAAACTCATAATATCCATATCTTGTTCGGAAAGTTGTCTTCGGTATATCATCTGGTTTCACTTTCACTTGATGATAGCCAGATCTGAGGTCAATCTTTGAAAAGACGGTGACACCTTTTAACTGGTCGGACAGATCATCAATCCGTGGTAAAGGGTACCTATTCTTGATCGTCACATTATTTAGCGCTCGGTAGTCTGCACATTCGCATAGACCCATCTTTCTTCTTTACCAACAGTACTGGAGCTCCCTATGGAGAGAAAAATACTGTCTCATCGACTCTATTACTACGTCTTCCATATATTACTGTCTCATCGACTCTATTACCACGTCTTCCATATATTACTGTCTCATCGACTCTATTACTACGTCTTCCAACCATGCTTATCTTCATATATTATAATAAGGCTAGCATAAGATTATTATGCATATATTCATCTCATCGACTCTATTACTACATCTTCCATATATTACTTATCTCATCGACTCTATGACTACGTCTTCTAGCCATGCTTATCTTCACATATTATAATAAGGCTAGCATAAGGTTATCATTCATATTTATTTATGCATATTTAAACTAAAGGCTAGCATACGGTTATCATACATATATTCATGCATATTTAAGCTAAAAGCATTTCTTATCTTACATGAAAGAAATAGAGTAGGCATAGAATTTCTTACTTGGAGCGGCAGGATTTGGAGTTGATGTGTGTGTAGTGGAAAGGCAAGTCTGCTCTGATACCACCTGTAACGCTCGCCCTTCCCGTACCTCAGAGGGAAGCGAAGGGTGGCGCTACGCCATCATGCATACATGCATATACATACAGCGGAAGCATTTAAAACAATAAAATCCCTTTCTTAAGCTAACTATATTAACCTAATCCACCTAACAGATTAATTATGATGTAACGGTCTTAGCAATTTTCTTAACTAAACATATACCAAAGAAATTCAAGATTTATATAATAAACGGGAGTGACAACCAAGGCAAAAACATCATTTAAGTCTTAACACTGAACGGTAAAACATGCATAATCTCCCTGAACCATAAACTAAATCTTATTCACCATGCCACTGCCACACACATCTTCGCCTCCTGCTGCTCCCTTCAATTATTTCATTCCTTGCCTTGCTCTGCAGTACAAGGGAAAAACGACACTATCAGCACATATGCTTAGTAAGATCCTTTCCTACTCACAAAACTCATACGACATAAATTACACATAAGATAGTGACATGTTCATTTAACTAACATATAGTCATAGCATGGATGTAACTATTAACATGATCATCAAGAGGCATATAGACTTAGCATTCAAAATTCATGAGTAAAGCAATCCGTGACATGATCATCTAGGACAAGTATCCCCATGGCATTTTTATCACAATAACATAACATCTCGTAATAACATAGGCATGGAATAGTTATATGCAGAATGCTCTTTGAAAACATATACTTTCATAAGTACTTAAACATAATCTCAACATTAGGGCCCGACATTGTATCCATGACTCGGCCCAGCCCATTTGGCGGTCCATTCGGCAGCCCATTTGGCGACCCCTTATGGTCGTCGACCGTGTCATTACCACTAGGCTCGTACTTCGACCTAGGGGCAACTTTGGATACAAGCCATGTGTAAAGTAAAATATCATACATGTTCTTTGACATAACATAAAGAGTGTTCTTGTCCCCACTCTTAGGGAAACATTTCTTAACCAATTCATATTCATAAGCCTTACGTAACCATAGCATAGGGGTGCCTATCGTTCATGAACATAAACAGGTACATCATGATAAAATGAGAAAAACTTAACATATACATTATGATACAATGGTCCTACATCAGCCGTTAACATGGACATAAGGTATAAAATCATGCAAATATATCGTCTAACTAGCATCATATCAATACCATATATATACCTAGCATAACATGGAAAATCATTCGGAATCATGTTCGGAAATATTTTTTTTTATTTTCTTGTCCTTTTTAATCTTCCCGAGCCCAGTACAGCCGGCCTGCGTTGGACGACACACCCGTGCTAGCCGAGAGGTATGCTGCCTTGAGCGGCGGCACCTCCGGTGATCGGCGACACGCTGGCGCCCGGCGGCATGCTTTGTGCCCGGCGGCGACGCTTTGTGCTGAGTTGTTTGGCCCCACGCGCGCCTGGGCGGCATAAACATGTCTCATGTTGCTCACCCTGACACGCCTGTGTCGGGTGAAAGAGCGGTGTGTTGTCCTCTGTACGTGTTCTGCTTAACAAAATTTATACGAACCTCGTCCTAGAGTCTTAAGCAATATCAACCATGGAACCTCGACTAAGGTTAATCATATGCAATACAGGGAAAAGAAGAACATGAAAAACTCTTTATTGCATAGCACAACATTAGGAACATGAAAGCCATTCGAGAGAAATCCATGTACTGCAGGTGAGGGAATTCTTACCTTCGATTGCTTTAACTTATATTTGTAAAACCTAATGAGATGCAACCTTCTATCCCGCCCTAGCAGCTACCCTCCAAGGTCTCTTGAATCCCACCTTTCCTTGGATTCGGCAGAGAAGACAACCCTAGGAGAGAATTCTCCTTGATGTGTGGTTCGGCGGTGGAGGGATCAAGAGAGTAGAGAGGTGTCCTCTAGGGTATTAGGGAGGTTAAATTTATAACCATCAAGGCTTAACCTATTCCCTTATAAATTTCCTTAAATTTCTCTCTTTAACAGAATTAATTCCTTCTTCAATTAAATTCGTGACTTCTCCCTAATCATATAAAATTTTTATTGTATTTTTGGTGACTCACCCCTTCTTGTCCAGTTTTCTTTTCTTTTATCTTTTCTTTTATTTCCTTTAAATCCCACGTAAGCCTATTATCATCATGCATAATTATCTTTATTTTCTTTAACCCACATAAGGGCCCCTTTATTATCATGCCTCATTATCTATAAAACTCCTAAGATTTTTCGGGCGTTACAGCCCAAGTATCATTTCCTCATCCTACGGATACTAGTTACTGCACATGTATCCAAGAGTACCTTACTCTAAACATGTAATGCTTTGGCCAAAGACTTTAGTAACAATCCGACGAGAGGCCATGGGTGTACATCTCCTCGCAAGGAGTGGTGAATCCTTTATAGGCTATTCAAACACCTTCGATCACTTCGACTTATACCCAATCATCCTGGGTCCACATCTTCTCAAAGATGCTTGCTTAAGATGTCAAAGCATAAGTCTTCATGATCAAGATGACTTGAATACCACAAGTCAAAGGAACATCACACTTAAGCTGTAGTAAGAACTTCATTGACATATCTATATATGCAGAGAACCATATGAAGTCTTACGACTTGTCACTCCAATGAACTAGTTACCATAACTAGCATCAACGATTAACTCTGGACATCACAATGTCTCCAGCCAGTGAGAATCAGCTGCTTGGATACACCAAGGAGTATACCTCGTGCTAGTCTCGACAGAATTAATGGTGTCCAAATCTATCAATTCATCGACTAGGGATAATTCCGATACATCACAATTACACATGTAGAGATACTCACTAGTTGTGATCCAATCACAAATTCTCTCATGCTGTGAATTGTAACATGGGCATTCAGTAAATGAGTTTAAGATATAATCAAATACATGAAAACTTGTATACTCAAATAGTGAATCTTCATTTATCATATAAATGGTTCATACATAAGGCGATTGCCTTAGGACATCTCTCATATATTACTAACAGTCATTTTGGGCTTTCCGTATGGGTGTAATGTATTTGGAGTTTTCATGATGTACTGTGTTGTGGACTTGTGGATTCAGATTTTATCGATGTTCCATTTTGTTGTGATGTGTCAGTCATACCGGTATGCACTATTTGTAGTTATGGTGTGGTTGTTTTTTGTTTCTTCTATGTAGTTTGTTATGATGATTGTGGTTAGTTTCTACTGTGGTTTGTTTACATATATATATATATATATATATATATATATATGTTGTTGTTGTTGTGGCCTACGGGTCTTGTATTAACATGAGATGTTGCCACGTACAGGGGAGATGTCATTCGTTTACTTTTCGACACTGCATACTCTCGGGGCGTGACAAAAATACACTTCAACCAATTTTTTTTAACAACATACTCTAGTTAACCTACCTTAATTAACTCAAACTGAACAAATATACCTAACTAAAACAAATTATGTTAACCTAATTTAAGTCAACTCAAGATAATTTACTATACTTAAACTGAATAAATGAAACTAAATAAATTTAATCACCAAATTAATTAATCTACAAAATTTAAACAATAAGAATAATTAAATAATATTAAATCGTAAATACGATAACTCAATCGACTGAATTATTTTCAGTCGACTTAATGAGAGTCGACTGAATCAAAATCAGTTGCCTCCAAGTATCAAGAAGATAAAACACAAATTCAGTCGACTGAAGTAAATTAAGTCGACTGAAATGAACCAGTAGATAAAGTTTAGGCGGCGAAGTAAATTGTAATAGCTATAACAGTTGACTAAAACACTTTCAGTCTACTCATATTCAGGCGACTGTAGTATCTTCAATCAACTGAATTCCATCTATAAGAACAATACTGAACCACACCAAAACCATTCACCACAGTCGAAATCCCAACTGAAAAACCCTAATTCCAATCTATCAAAGCACTAAGGTCATCATATCATTCGAAATGCCAAGGTAATAATTTTTAAACTCAAATTTCAATTATTTTCAATAAATATTTCATATTTGTAATTTAATTAGGGGTAAAAGAAGAGCTATCGTGGTTGAATCATCAACTCCATGCACGGATGTTAGGTTCCCTACTGAGGGACATAGGATTAAATTCGAGAGTATTACTTACATTCCTATGCCCACTAGGTATATCAGTAGATCATATTTTATTAATGCATGCATACTAAGTATGGAGGTCATTGCACACTATGGATTAGAGAAACTAGTCTATTGTAAAAATTCTGTTAACATAGACATATGTGCAGAATTTTTCAATAACTTTACCAAGATTGATGACCTTTCATACTCGACTAGGGTACAAGGTAGGGACTTCATCTTTACCCCTGACATATTGAGAGAGCATTTAGGACTATTGCATTTGACATGTCCTGTTGCATGTTTTCCATCATCAGAGTTACCATATGGTGACCCCTACTCTCATATTACATTAGATAGGATTTACATGCATCTTTTTGGTGAAGAAAGAACTTCGTCTGTGAGTATCTTTAGTTCTACTAGACTTCGAGTACAGGACTATGCCCTGTATCGGGTTATAGTAAACTGCATTTTACCCCTCACCACTAGGGACATCGCTATGATGCACCCTTTTCATTCATTTTTACTTTATGTACTTAGTCATAGGTTAGATCTAGAGATTAGCTTACAGATGTTTCATTCTATCATCTATCATTCTAGGTTAGTCACTAGCAGGAAGGCACACTTGCCTTACTGCCATGTCATCACATCCCTCTTAGCTGCATTAGGGTTTGATGTTATCACAGGTAACATCAAACAACTTATTGAGTACGACATGATAGGATCTAAGCAGTTCCACAGCCCCAGCCTGATCCAGAGCAGGAGCATGAGCCAGAGATCGACCCAGATCATCACTCCGAGGCCGAGCATCAACAAGCACCAAGATTTGATAGTTTATCACCATTTCTTGGGATTCTGATAGCTCCGACCGTAGCAGAGAGATTATCCAGGTTGGAGGACATGGTGCAGCGGCAACATCTTGAGATGATGCAGATCTTGCAGGAGCAGAGAGAGGACCATCGACAGATGATGGATCTATTGGATCGAAGCGGATCGCTAGAGGGGGGGTGAATAGCGACAAAACCTTTTTTTTTGTTCGTTCGTTAAAACTCGAGTAGATAATTAATTTATAGCGGAAAGATAAGCAATAAATAAAATGAGATAAATATTTTTACTTGGTTCATAGCCTTCGGCTACTACTCCAAGGCCCTAGTGATCCTTGATCACGCACGGAGGGCAATTCACTAAAAATACTCCTCCTCGTTAGAGGTAGGAGTTTGACGATTACAAAAAAACCTTCGAAAGAAAAGATAGAGAGACAAACCCTCTCTTCTATTAATGTAAAGTGCAATGATAGAAAACCTCGATTAATAAAAGGAATTGTAATATTTAAAGAGACGACAAATTAAAATATCAACAACTAAAGAGTAGAAACTAATCTAGGGTTGTTGACAACACTTCGTCGTAGAGTCGTCGGAGAATCGCGGAGTTGCAAAGGTTTTTGAGCACTTAGAGATAATGAAAAATCCTAGGAGAAGCCCTTCTTTTATAGCCTTTAAGCCCCTCATCGAATGGGTCTTCAACCAATAGGAATTGGGCACAAAACTCCTTGAAAAATGGTGATAAAGCTTGACTCCTCGAGGCTGATTTTTGACCATCGGTTGAACTGATTTCTTGGCCGGTTGAACTGATGGCTCAGCAGTTGAACTGATCCTTGTCCGGTTGAACTGATGGCTCAGCAGTTGAACTGATCCTTGGCCGTTTGAACTGATTTCTAGACTTTTCGACTGTAATAAAGAGTTAGCTCGAAATATAAGTGAATTCGACGGCCACTTGCCGTCCGATCTCAACATAGACCTCCCATGGGAAGTCTTGGTCGGATCGTCGCCTAAGGATTGTTGGAATGTATACTGAAAGTCTATCTCTTTTTTGTATGAACATTTTATTTTGAAATAAGAATCACATGATCATTGTTTGAACTTTATATATTTACTATATATGTGTGCATATTGTCTAATATTTTACATTGTAGATAACATGGTGCTTGGTGTGGCACAGAAGATCATGTTATCAGTCCCTTGTAAAATATAAATAGAGGCTCACAACCAAGATGGTTTTGGACAAACCATTGGCATGGTTGTAGTGTAGCTTGGTATTGTTTTGTCTTGAACATAAAGTTACACTAGTACACTTAGGTGTATTGAGCAGGACCGACATAGAGGTGATTCAATTTAGTACTGACTACATAATTGAATCGGACCTCGGATATTATGTTGTGCATGCTCTTAATCCCGATATAATAACGGGCACATGTACTTAGTATTTATTTCTTTGATTTACCAGAGGGTGAGATTTAGATGGATTAAATCAATTTGCTCGGTAAGTTGGGAAATGATATTATTTACATGGTGTGTCGTTGATTATAGGAGGAAACCGTGTCCTATATATTAGGTTGATGATGTCCCCTTGAGGAGCTCATAAGGTTCATCATGTAAACCCAGCTGGTTGACTTAGTCAACATGATGATAAGGTTGAGTGGTACTACTCGAAGAATTAGATGTTAATTAATTGATGGTCAGTAAATCAATTAATTGACGGACATTCGATATCTTAAACACGGGGAGATTAATGTACGAATAATATATGGAGCCCATATTAATTTATGGGGGTTGGTGAGGTAGTTCAATGATGATCCTCTAGTGGAATGGAACATCATTGATGGATCAAGTTTGTGTGATTCCGATCCATCGGGTGGCCAAGATCCAACTCTTCCTTATGGTCCCTATCGTAGCCTAATATAATCCTTGTGAAGTCTAGATCTAAGAATGTAAAACAAAACCTAGAACCAACGGTTAGGATTAAATCCCTAGATCCGATGGTTAGGATGAAACCCTAGAACCAACGGTTGGGATTAAATCCCTAGATCCGATGGTTAGGATGAATCCCTAGAATCGACGGTTGGGATGAAACCCTAGATCCGACGGTTGGGATGAAATCCTAGATCCGACGGTTGGGATGAAACCCTAGATCCGACGATTGGGATAAAACCCTAGATCCGACGGTGGAGATTAAATCCCTAGATCCGACGGTGGAGATTAAAGGAGGCTTAAGCCCAATTCTATAAATAGGGGGCTTAGGCTTGGGCGGCATTAGACAATTGAATTGGAGTTAGGGTTTGGCTTTTCCACAAGTGGGCGGCTAGGGTTTGGGAGCTAGGGTTTTGTCTTGGGCGGCAACCTCCTTCCTCCAAGAAGTTGCCGGCGCCCAACCTTCTTCCATCTAGACTTGGTCGGCGCCCATTCTCAAGGCCTCTCTCTTATTCCTTGGCCGGCGGTTCTCCTTCCATTGGTGGCTGGTGCTCTTCCTCCTCCCTTTCTCCTTGGTGGCCGGCGGCAACCCCTCTTCAAGTTGGCCGGCGGTTGCACCAAATTCCCTAATTTGGTGGCCGGTTCTAGAAAGGATAGGTATTTGTTGGTTCTTCTCTTTGTTCGTAGCGGACAAGGAAGGGAAGAACATGATCTAGAAGGCTTCTACTCGTGGAGGATCTTCGTCCACACGTCGTCCACGAGAAGGATAGGACATACGGTAAAAGATCGTAAGGTATAAAGTTTTTTTTCTTTATTTACAGATCTGAGCATGTTCTTTTATGTTTTGATTATACATGTATGTGTATGCATATATATTGTATAATCATGGACCCCGAAGAAAAATACAAAAACTGACGATCCGTCCGTCGTCTCTTCCGCGGCTAACCAACTAGAAGAGTTGTGTTGCTTGAACAACTAGTTTGTTCAAGCGACCACTCAAGTTGTTAGCACGACGACGAAATGGTTGTGCTAAGGAAGCTCATCCCATCCGGATTAATTCTTTCATTAGTGAAAATTTTAATCCGGGGACATGGGAGCCAATGAGCCTCCGAAGCAACTCCCAACAGTCCCCATATGAAGGACTCGACCTTACTTACGCTCACTCACACGAGCTTACCTCAACATTTACCTTTGAAGCCTTGCTTTCGGTCTCCACCTGATTCCTTCGGCTCCCTCCGAAGTCCTCCCGGTGTCTCCCGACCACTACGGTTCTCTCCGAGTGTCGCTGACCTTCGGCTTAGCATTTCTGCACACTCGATTCAGCTCGTGAGATAATGACATGAGCTTAACTTTGTATCGTTTGCTATAATCAAAACTCAGGTTTGACTTAGGTGCCTACTGCACCAACAATCTCCCCCTTTTTGATTTATGGCAAACCCACATACAAAGTTAAGAAAAATAAATTAAGTGCATTAAGCAAAATGAGTATAAGATATGCATAAATGAGCAGGAGTATATAAAAACTCTTTTTCAAGTGCTCCCCCTTGAGGAATCCTCCCCCTTGACCGAGGGTGAGTACTTGAGAAAGAGTTTTAACTCTCCCCCTTGATGTTTGCTACTAAAAAAGAATTAAGTAACCGAAATTACTTAATATTGTCCATAGTGTTTAAAATAAGTTTTAAGTTAAGAAATCAAAAAATTGATTTCTTAACCTTGGCCTTTACTTCCGTTTTGTTAACAAGTTAACTTAAAGTTAAGTAATTTACTTTTTGTTAACAAGTTAACTAAATGTGTTTAAGTTAAGAATTCTCTTAACTTGTTTTGTTAACTTAAAGTTAAGTAAGCCTTGGCCATAAAAAAAAATTGATCCCTTAACTTTGGCCTTTTTCTCCCCCTTATGTCATATATCGAAAAGAGTGAGGGTGTGTGGAATAAAAAAATAAGTATTAATTTTAAAGTCCAAGCATGTTTCACATTATTTTGAAAATAATATACTGAAAAAAAGCTCATCTATAAAATGTTCGACTCATATTTGGCTTGATTGATATGAAAGATCAACCAGTCCTGGTCAGAGTCGGTTAGTATGTATGATTATACTCCGTGGTTCATAACGATGCACTAGCTCTACATCTGGAACCAGGAGTAAGGTCCTAACATCTCACGCCCATCTACGTGGCTAAGTACACAAACACATTAGTCCTATGTGTTGTGAGATGTATTGGCTCCTTAAATCTATAGGTACATGATATATAAGGTATGTCCTATACTAGTTCCATGAAAAATGAAAAGTAAGAAATAGTAGTAAGAAAATATAATTTGTAAGTTCGTATTCTACTACGCACATGCCCAATTTTCGTCTTAATAGACTAAATTCGGCTTCGGGTAGGGGTTTAGTAAATAGGTCTGCCAAGTTAGACTTCGATTCGACGTATTCGAGTTGTATGGCTCCATTGGCCACATGTTCTCGAATGAAATGGTGTTTGACCTCTATATGTTTGGTCCTAGAGTGACATATCGGATTCTTAGTAAGGTTAATTGAACTAATGTTATCTACGTGGAGTTTTGTGTTCGTAAACTCTAACTTAAAATCGCGGAGAGTGTGCTTCATCCAAAGAAGCTGAGTGACACACTCACCCATCGCGATGTATTCGGCTTCGATGGTAGATAAGGTAACACAGTGTTGCTTCCTACTGCACTAACTCACTAGACTCGAGTCGAGAAGTTGACAACAACCACTCGTACTCTTTCTATCGAGCTTACTACCGGCATAGTCCGAATCGGAGTAGCCGGTTAGTTCAAACTCGGTAGATCTAGGGTACCAAATACCGACATTAAGTGTACCCTTTAGATATCTACGGATACGCTTGACTAGAGTTAGGTGAGACTCCTTGGCACAGGTTTGGAAACTTGCACACATACTTACTGCAAATAAGATATCGGGTCGGCTTGCAGTTAAGTAAAGGAGACTCCCTATTACGCTCCTATAGTATTTTAAATCAATTGAATTTCCGATTACATCTTCTTCTATATTCACATTAGTTGCCATTGGGGTATTAATAATTTTAGCATCTTGCATTCCAAAGCGTTTAATTAATTCCCTAGTATATTTGCGTTGATGTAGGTATATTCCATCTTTAGTTTGTTTAATTTGTAGATATAAAAAAAAGCTTAACTCGCCTACTAAATTCATTTCAAATTCACTTTCCATAAGTGAAATGAACTCATTTAGTAGGATTGAGTTGGTGGTTCCGAAAATAATATCATCTACGTAGATTTGGCCCATGAATATGTCTTTACCTAAGGTTTTTACGAAAAGAGTTGGGTCAACTACACCTTGGTTAAAACCTTTGGACTTAAGATAAACCGAAAGTCTCTCGTACCAAGCTCGAGGAGCTTGTTTAAGTCAATAGAGAGCTTTCTTTAACCTAAGGACATGGTCAGGTTTGTCTAAACTTTCAAAACCTAAACTTCTTCTTTAATGTATCCATTTAAGAATGCAGATTTCACATCCATTTGAAACAACTTAAATCCTCGATGTGATGCATACGCTAATAGCATTCGAATAGACTCTAATCTAGCTACTAGGGCATAGGTCTCGTCGTAATCTAAACCTTTGACTTGACTAAACCCTTTAGCGACTAGTCTAGCTTTATTTCTAACCACTTCACCTTTATCATCAAGTTTATTTCTAAACACCCACCTTGTTCCAATGATTGTTTTATCTTTAGGTGGTTGTACTAATTCCCATACATCATTCCTAGTGAATTGAGCCAACTCTTCTTGCATTGCAATAATCCAATCGGGATCAAGAAGAGCTTGGTCAATAGTTTTGGGTTCAATTTTAGAAATCAAGGAGATTTGACTAAGGTTTCTGTATGAGGCTCTAGTTCGAACTCCAAGACTTGGATCACCTATCACTTGGTCGATAGGATGATTCGTTTGAGTCCTAGTTGGATTTGGGTTTGAGTCTACAACTTGATCCATAGGATGACTCGTTTGAGTTCTAGTTTGGTTGGAGTCATCTATCACTTGGTCGATAGAGTGACTTGGTTGAATTAGGTTAGGGTTAACACTAGACATGATCTCCGGATCAGAGTTGGGTCTAGTATGAATCGGCTCGCTAATTGGGGTTGCCGGGGGATTTGTAGGTTTGTGTCCTTCATCAAATACTACATTGATAGTCTCCCCGACTCTAAGGGTGTCATGGTTATATACTCTATAAGCTCTACTTGTAGTCGAGTATCCAAGAAAGATTCCGGTCATGGTTTTGGATGTAAATTTCCCTAGGTAATCCTTAGTGTTTAGGATATGTACCTTACACCCAAATACCTTAAAGTACTTGATGTTAGGTATATTATCGTGATAAATCTCGTATGAGGTCTTAAGGTGCCTCTTTACCATAAGAATCCTATTTTGGACATAGCATGTCGTACTCACGGCTTCTGCCCAAAACCTATCGGGTAGGTTATACTCATTTAACATTGTCCTAGCGGCTTCTTGTAGGATTCTATTTTTGCGTTCTACTAGGCCATTTTGTTGTGGAGTTCTAGGGCAAGAGAACTCATGGTGGTATCCATTTAGGTTACAGAATTCTGTAAATCTATGGTTCTCGAATTCACCACCATGATCAGTCCTAAGTCTTTTGATTTTAATGCTTTGTTGATTTTCTATTAATTTAAATAGGTTGATTAATTGATCTAGGGTATCACTTTTGTGTTTGATGAACCTAACCCAAGTAAATCTAGAATAGTCATCAATTATGACTAAGCAGAATTTACTTCCATTTAGTGACTTAGCTCCATGTGAATCAAATAGATCCATGTGTAGGAGCTCAAGCACACTTTTGGTTCATTCTTGATTAGTTAGTTGATGTTGTGTCCTAGATTGTTTACCTTGTTGACACGCATTACATATTTTATTGTTCAAGTTATTGAGGTTAGGCAAACCTCTGACTAAGTCACTCTGACTCATCTTGTGGATGAGTCTTGGGTGTGAGTGACCGAGTTGTCGGTGCCACAACCATGATTCCTCTTGCCGTGTCACAAGACACTTAGTTAAGGAGTTAGTTAAGTTAATAGTGTAAATGTTGTTATTTCTAGTTCCCTTAAGAATTGTTTTAGAAGTTTCAATTGTATTAATTATGCATTCATTTTCTAGAAATATGACCTTATAGTTATTATAACACAATTGGCTTACACTAAGTAAATTATATTGAAAAGTTTTTACTAATAAAACATTTTGAATAACAAAATTTGAGTTGAGCTCAATATCACCTGATCCGATGATTTTGAGCTTGCCGTTATTTCCGAAGGCTACCGATCCTTGTCATTTGAATCGAAGCTTCGAAAACTTGAGTTGATCCCCGGTCATGTGTCGGGAGCAACCACTGTCCAACATCCATTGATCCTACACGCAAGGTAGTTGGATCGGATATTGGATTTATTAAAGATTGGTTGAAGATTATTAACCTAAATCATCTCACCCATGTCTACATGATCAAACACGTTAACCCTATATGTTCTTGTGAGATGATTTCCAATTTTACTTGATTTAAATTTAATGTCTTAAACACTTGTCAACCTTGCGTTAGATTCGGATTTGACCTTAGGATCATCAAGGCACCTTTTCAAGATCATGGCTTCCAGGTCGTGGCGAGGCACAGAGGCCTTCTTTGATCGGAACAATGACCACTTCCTTAGACAAAACCATTTTCAAGAAAATAGAGACTTGACTTACCTAAGACCACTTCCTGGTCTAACTAGTCTAGGATACGGCGAGGTAGCTTCAGCTAGTTTCGCTCGGTCAAGTGCACCAAACTAGATACGCCTTATCTAGCCCAAATACACAAGACTCCGCTTTTCTAGCATACTATCATCTCGCCGCATCCTGGTACTATGTTATCAAGTATTGACGAGTTATAGTCCTATCTAACCATTCTAAAAAGGAAAATCAAACTAAATAAAAAACCTAAGCATGCAATTTCTAGGTTAAAACACAAACAAGTTTCGTACTAGCTCCCCCTGGACCATTGAATTGATTCGGTCTCTCCACATAGTGGATTTGGTCCTTGGGAACCCAGTACTGGTTCGATCCTAAGTTTGAAATTAAGGTGGTCTTAGGGACCCATGCTTGGACATGTTTTTTATGTCGACTTACAATCGACATATACGACTTGTTGGTCGTATTTGAGCTAAACCCTAGCCCGACCTTGTTGTACACGGCCCTTTGCGATCCATGTAGGAGGTCAAGTCCTTTGGATCCCAAAGTAAACCTTTCCAACGTATTCCTAAGATCTTCGACTTGACTCTTCAAGAGTGAGTTCTCAACTTCGAGTTTTTCAACCCGAGTTGAGTCCTCCTCTTGAACTCGACTAGTCGAAGAGGTTAGAGAGACCTCGTGTTTGAAGAGTTTAACTTCCTCAACCAGGGTCTCGACCTTGGACTCGGACTTAGCTAACTTTCTAGTTAAAAACTTAATTGCACTATAAAGCGTACTAATTAGAGATCGACTTACCTTGAGTGTATCTTTTGAACCGGATGCGTATCCGTGGCTTGTCTTGAATAGCGCTTCACAGTCCGACTCGTCTTCGGTTTCTGATTCGTGTTCCAGTTCCGACTCCATCTCCGATTCAACCGGTTTAGCCATGAGGACTCGATCATCGTCTTCTTCCTTGGACGCTTCTTCCCATGTAGAGTTGAGTGCCTTTTTGTATTTTGGTGCTTTGCTTTTGAGCTTTGGGCATTCGGACTTGATGTGTCCAAACCTGTTGCATTCATAACACCTAATATTAGAACTTTTAGGCTTACCTTCGTTGGGTCGAGTGATGGTTCGCTTTCGGCCCTTGACTATCCTCCGAACTAGGTTGACTAGTTTGGCCTCAATTTCTGGGTCGACCTCCGAATCGGACTCATCCTCTTCTTCCTTCGGGGGTGGCTTTCTTGCGGTTTTCTTCCTTGAACCTGCAAAAAGTGCTATACCCTTCTCGGGTTCCGAGTTAGACTGCTCATGAAGTTCAAAATCAGAAAATAGTTCATCTAACCTAAGTTTCGAAAGATCCTTGGAGACCTGGTAGGCATCGACCATGGATGCCCACAAGGTAGTCCTCGGAATGGAGTTTAGGACATACCTTATCAGGTCGCGGTTTTCGACCTTTTGCCCGATCGCGTGTAGATTGTTGACTATGTCTTGGACGCGGGCATGAAGTTGCGTCGCAGACTCGTGTTCCTGCATTTTTAGATTATGTAGTTTATTAAATAAAAGATCACGCTTACATACCTTGGCTTCATCGGTCCCTTCGTGTAGCTCCACTAGCTTTGTCCAAAGGTCCTTTGCGCTTATGAAGGGGCCGACGCGATTTAGCTCCTCCTTGGACAAACTGCATTGGAAAATTTGAGTTGCCTTGGCGTCGGCTTCGACTTGTCATTTTGTCGCAATGGTCCATTGGTCATAACCCAAGGATTCACCCACTTCGTTAGTCAGAAGTGTGAAACCCGTTTGGATTATGATCCACATCTCGATTTGGGTTTTGAAAAAGCATTCCATCCGACCTTTCCAGTAACGGAAATCATCTTCATTGTAAAACGAAGGTCGAACGGTGCTAAAACCCTCGAGATGGGCCATTTGGAAGGGAAACCTTGCACAAAAAAATACAAAAAAAAACATGAAAAGATTCCAAGACTTCGCCTTGGATTAGTAATGTAGGAAATGAAAAGAAACAAAAGGAATAAATGAGAAATAACCAACTAAAATAAAAGATGAGCACTTACAACCTTCGATGTCCCAGAAATGGTACTAAATGATGGTTTTTGGGGATGAAGACAGCTTGGTATGAGGGTTAACCCTCATAAGAAGTGTAGATCTCTCCGAGAGCTTCATTTTGGTAGGTATCCCGTGTCGTGGGTCAACTTGTACGAAAAGTTATGCTCATTTGACCGTCAGGTACTCCAAAAGCGAATACTTGCAAAACAAAACCAAACGAAGAGTACCAAGACTTCGTCTTGGATTAGTAGTGCGGGAGAAAAATTTAAACGAACGAAAAACAAATCTGTAAATAAATGTTAGATTGGTGGTTTCACCAAATCTAAGCGCCCCCGGCTCTGATACCAATTGTTGGATCGAAGCGGATCGCTAGAGGGGGGGTGAATAGCGATAAAACCTTTTTTTTTGTTCGTTCGTTAAAACTCGAGTAGATAATTAATTTGCAGCGGAAAGATAAGTACTAAATAAAATGAGACAAATATTTTTACTTGGTTCGTAGTCTTCGGCTACTACTCCAAGGCCCTAGTGATCCTTGATCACGCATGAAGGGCAATTCACTAAAACACTCCTCCTAGTTGGACGTAGGAGTTTGACGATTACAAAAAAACCTTAGAAAGAAAAGATAGAGAGACAAACCCTCTCTTCTATTAATGTAAAGTGCAACGATAGAAAACCTCGATTAATATAAGGAATTGCAATATTTAAAGAGACGACAAATTAAAATATCAACAACTAAAGAGTAGAAACTAAGCTAGGGTTGTTGACATAAATCGTAGAGTCGTCGGAGAATCGCGGAGTTGCAAAGGTTTTTGAGCACTTAGAGATAATGAAAAACCCTAGGAGAAGCCCTCCTTTTATAGCCTTTAAGTCCCTCATCGAATGGGTCTTTAACCAATAGGAATTGGGCACAAAACTCCTTGAAAAATGGTGATAAAGCTTGACTCCTCGAGGCTGATTTTTGACCATCGGTTGAACTGATTTGTTGGCCGGTTGAACTAATGGCTCAGTAGTTGAACTGATCCTTGGCCGGTTGAACTGATGGCTCAGCAGTTTAACTGATCCTTGGCTGGTTGAACTGATTTCCAGACTTTTCGACTGTAATAAAGAGTTAGCTCGAAATATAAGTGAATTCGACGACCACTTGCTGTCCGATCTCAACATAGACCTTCCATGGGAAGTCTTGGTCGGATCGTCGCCTAAGAATGTCCCCATATGAAGGACTCGACCTTACTTACGCTCACTCACACGAGATTACCTCAACATTTACCTTTGAAGCCTTGCTTTTGGTCCCCACCTGATTCCTTCGGCTCCCTCCGAAGTCCTCCCGGTGTCGCCCGACCACTACGGTTCTCTCCGAGTGTCGCTGACCTTCGGCTTAGCATTTCTGCACACTCGATTCAGCTCGTGAGATAATGACATGAGCTTAACTTTGTATCGTTTGCTATAATCAAAACTCAGGTTCGACTTAGGTGCCTACTGCACCAACAGGATCTTCTTAGGTCTTGGGGCATGGGTCCCTCTCGTCCTCCATCCGCTGATTAGGAGTATTGTGATACTGGAACTTAATGAAATTTTATTAATAAAATCTTGTGTACTGAATTGGGTTATGCTTGGTAGACTAGGATTTATCTTTTTACTTACCATTCCGAATTATTTTCAAAAGTAATATTATATTATTTTTGTAAGAAAATTAAAAAAATTATTCTAGAATAGGTCAATCTAGAATTCATGATCCTATAGATCTAGGTAGCCTTTGAATCTCACAAATACCTAGGTTTACCTATTTGTGTACTGAGCCACGAAGATAGGCATGAGATGATAGGACTGCACCCCTAGGTTCCAGATGTAAATCAAGTGCATCGACATGAATCAACATAGGGTTTACAAAAGCAAATCGATCACTTCGGTGACTAACTTCAATTCAAAGCTTAATGATTTACTCTATATCACTTGAGCTAGAAAAAGTTGGACATTTTCTTTAAGGACAATATTTAGATGTGTATCTTCAAAAGCTAAATGTAATAGGAATTCATGCTTAGACTTACTCCCTATCATTTGTGCATCACATTTAAATTTAAAAAAAAAATTGTTTGAAAATTTTGAATTTTTCATGGGGACTTGTGAATACTTTGAAAAAATTTTAAATTATTAAATTTTTCAGGGGGAGTTTCTGAAAAAGTTTGAAAAATTTTAAATGAGGAGTTTTTTAAAAAAAAATGTTTGAAAATTTTGAATTTTTCATGGGAACTTGTGAATACTTTGAAACATTTTAAGGGGGAGTTTCTGAAAAAATTTGAAAAATTTTGAATGAGTTTTTTAAATGTTTGAAAATTTTGAATTTTTCATGGGAACTTGTGAATACTTTGAAAATTTTTTAAATTATTAAATTTTTCAGGTGGAGTTTCTGAAAAAGTTTGAAAAATTTTGAATGAGGAATATATCTTTAATTTCACCCTTATTTTGATGTATGTCAAAGGGGAAGAGAAGAGATATAATTAGAGAAGATGTAAAAAATTTGATAAGGATTAATGCATGTCATACATGGTTAAATTTATGCGTCTATATTCATTACAAAAGTTATAAGTTCATTTCTTATACATGTTAAATATGAAGATTGGTATTTGATTCTCCTAACTTTAACTGATGTGTTGTCATATATCAAAAGGGGGGAGATTGTTGATGTAGTAAGCATCACTCCTTAGTTTTGATGTATGAACTACAGTTAATAGTTAGGACTCACGTGTGATCTAATATAAGTGTTAAGTATGCAGGCTTAACAGGAAGTCCTAGTACGTCATGTTAACCGGATACTAGACATGAATCTTGACAGATCAGGAGGACCGGACACCAGGCATGAAGTCCAGATGGGTCATGTGGATCGGACATCTGGCATGAAGACCAGTTGGGTCAAGAGACCAGACAATCGGCAAAAAGTCTAGCTGGGTCAGGCAGACCGGACAACTGGTGGAAGCCCTGGTGGGTCAGATCGGATGTCAAGGATGGTAAGTCCGGCAGGTAGTTGGTAGGTAAGCCTCGAGTAAAGAGGTGAGGCCGAGTCCTCTATAGGGGGACAAAGCTAGGCGTTGATCTGACGAAAAGTCCACGTGGGACTTAGTAGTCGAGATCGAGCAGTATTACTACTGCTATTGCATTTCATATTATTTTTTTTGTGCTAATCCTCTTTTGCAGAAATCAATCGACTGAATGGATTCAAGTCTACTGAAGTTCAGTCGACTGGAGATGTATCAGTCGACTGGATACCTATTTGGCAGGATCAGCTGGTGATCGATCAAAGATCGTGCGACGCAGATGGAAAGGGCTTGAGTCACTGAAAAGTTTGAGTCAACAGAAGAGAGAAATTTCTCGATGTGGAGCCGAGTGACGTGGAGTCGACTGAAAGGGATTCAGTCGACTAGAAGACCACGAATTCCATATTGACGGACTGATGTGGAGTCGACTGGAAGGCATTCCAGTAGACTGGAAAGAGCTTATAAAAGTCTTGCTCGACCAGAACTCGAAATGAACATTCAATCAACATCGAAGTGCTGCCGAAATACTTGCTCGTCCACTAAATTTTCATTCCACAACAAGGTGACCTTCTGACACACTGCAACTACCTCTACAATCTCTTAGTGTCGGTATAAAGTCTTGTATTTTATTTTAATTTATTATTTCACTTCTGCACTTAATTTTAAGAAGAGTGGGTAGTGTGTTATCCTTCTTCATCATTTGTAAAAAGCGAAACCCTCCGAAGTCAAGAGTTCTCGAGTCAGAGGGTATTTAGTGAATTGTCCATCGAGGTAGCTCGCGGGAGAGCTACGGGCCTTGGAGTAGCAACCCAGTCCAAGTTGTGAACCAAGTAAATTGCCTGTGTTGATAATTGTCTTTATATTCCGCTGCATACTTTGATTAGAATAAATAATATAAAATTAGTTTAAAATTATAAAATACTGAGATTCAGCCCCCTCTCTCGGTTCACTCAATCCTACACCCCGATCATAAACAAAAAAATTGGCAATCCGTTCATCATCTATTCCGCCGCTAATCGAGGAAAAGGGTTAGGTTGCTTGAACTACAAGTTTGTTCGAGCAACCTCTCAAATCGAATAGCACGATGATGAATCGGCTGCTTGGGTAATCCATCTGCATCCGGATTAGTTTTAATTAATAAAATTTTAATATGGGGACGTGAGATAGGATCACCATGCACAAGCGACCGAAGCGAAGCGAAACTCCCTTCATTAAGTTCCAGGGCTTTGACTTCTTCTCCTTCTCCTTTGACTTCTTTTCTTCTTTCTTTTTGCCTTTCTTCTTTCTATCCTTTTTCTTCTCTTCCTTGCTCTTGTTTAATTGGGGATACTCATCCCTCATATGTCCCTCTCCTTGGCAATTATAGCAAATGATCTTCCTTTTCCTTCTTCCCCTATCATGAGATTTGTTATATTTAAAAGTTTTTAATGCACATCTCACCTTTCTTACCATATAAGCCTCTTCATCAGTTTTCATGGATGAGGAAGATTCGTCATCGGATGAGGAGGGTGGAGTCTCCTTCTTCTTCTTTCCTTTGTTTGCTACTAGAGCCACTCCCCTTGATTGAATTATTGGCTCTTCTACTATACCTTCAAGTCTAGTTTCGTGAAGCTCCATAGTAGAAAAGAATTCATTTAGAGTACTTACCTCTAGATTCCTTGAAATATAAAAAGAGTCCACCATGGAGCTTCATTTTGATGACCGAGGGAATGCATCAATCGCCTTCATGATCATATCCCGGTTTGCTAGCTTCTCACCTACACTTGATAAACCATTAATGATCTCCTTAAACCTAGAATGTAGTGAAAGTACCTTTAATCCTTTATACAATTTGATGTTATTTAGTTGAGAGCGGAGGAGGTCCCTTCTAGCTAGCTTGGGCAGGCGACAGTTGACGTTTGCATGCCATCAATCAACTGTTGTCGTTCCAATAGCTTTTGACCACGCGTAGATCATGGTTGTCACAGTTGATGGCATTTTGATCAGTCAATTGATAATGACCATTAGTCGACTGATCGACCATCGAGAGTGACCACGCAATCGTCGACTCACCGGGCCGATCCTTCTTTGAGGCTCATTGGCTCCCATGTCCCCGGATTAAAAATTTCACTAATGAAAGAATTAATCCGGATGGGATGAGCTTCCTTAGCACAACCTTTTCGTCATCGTGCTAACAACTTGAGTGGTCGCTTGAACAAACTAGTTGTTCAAGCAACACAACTCTTCTAGTTGGTTAGCCGCGGAAGAGACGACGGACGGATCGCCGGTTTTTGTGTTTGTCTTCGGGGTCCATGATTATACAATATATATTCATACACACACATGCATAATCAAAACAAATAAGAACATGCTCATATCTGTACATAAAGTTAAAATAACTTTATACCTTACGATCTTCTACCGTATGTCCTATCCTTCTCGTGGAAGACGTGTGGATGAAGATCCTCCACGAGTAGAAGCCTTCTAGATCACTTTCTTCTCTACCTTGTCCGCTGCGAACAAAGAGAAGAAACCACAAATACCTTCCTATCTAGAACCGGACACCAAATTATGGAACTTGGTGTACCCGCCAAGGAACTATTGGATGATCGTGGCCAACTTCAGAAGTGTTCTTGCCGCACTTTGGAGAATGGGGAGGAGGAAGAGAACCGGCCACCAATGGGAGGAGAACCGCCGGCCAAGGAAGAAGGTAGAGGGCTCTATGATGGGCGTAGGCCAAGGAATGATAGAGGAGGATGGGCGCCGGCAATCAACTTGAAGGAAGAAGCTTGCCGCCCAAGCTTTGCTCCAAAACCCTTGCCGCCCAATGAACCCTAGCCGCCCACTTGTGGATGAACCAAACCCTAACTCCAATTGCTTGATTCTTCTAGCCGCCCAACCCTAAGCATCTATTTATAGAATAGGGCTTAAGCCTCCTTTAATCTCCACCGTCGGATCTAGGGATTTAATCTCCACCGTCAGATCTAGGGTTTTATCCCAACCGTCGGATCTAGGGTTTAATCCCAACCGTCGGATCTAGGATTTCATCCCAACCGTCGGATCTAAGGTTTCATCCCAACCCTCGGATCTAGGGTTTTATCCCAACCGTCGGATCTAGGGATTTAATCCCAACCGTCGATTCTAGGATTTCATCCTAACCATCGGATCTAGGGATTTAATCCCAACCGTTGGTTCTAGGGTTTCATCCAACCCTCGGATCTAGGGATTTAATCCCAACCGTTGGTTCTAGGTTTTGTTTTACATTCTTGGATCTAGACTTCACAAGGATTATATTAGGCTACGATAGGGACCATAAGGAGGAGTTGGGTCTTGGCCACCCGATGGATCGGAACCACACAAACTTGATCCATCAATGATGTTCCATTCCACTAGAGGATCATCATTGAACTACCTCACCAACCCCCATAAATTAATATGGGCTCCATTTATTATTTGTACATTAATCTCCCCGTGTTTAAGATATCGAATGTCCGTCAATTAATTGATTTACTGACCATCAATTAATTAACATCTAATTCCTCGAGTAGTACCACTCAACCTTATCATCATGTTGACTAAGTCAACCAGCTGGGTTTACATGATGAACCTTATGAGCTCCTCAAGGGGACATCATCAACCTAATATATAGGACACAGTTTCCTCCTATAATCAACGGCACACCATGTAAATAATATTATTTCCCAACTTACCGGGCATATTCATTTAATCCATCTAAATCTCACCCACTGGTAAATCAAAGAAATAAATACTAAGTACATGTGCCCGTTATTATATCGTGATTAAGAGCATGTACAACATAATATCCGAGGTCCGATTCAATTATGTAGTCAGTACTAAATTGAATCACCTCTATGTCGGTCCTACTCAATACACCTAAGTGTACTAGTGTAACTCTATGTCCAAGATAAAACAATACCAAGCTACACTACAACCATGCCAATGGTTTGTCCAAAACCATCTTGGTTGTGAGCCTTTACTTATATTTTACAAGGTACTGATAACATGATCTTCTGTGCCACACCAAGCACCATGTTATCTACAATGTAAAATATTAGACAATATGCACACATATATAATGAATATATAAAATGCAAATAATGATCATGTGATTCTTATTTCAAAATAAAATGTTCATACAAAAAGAGCTAGGCTTTCAGTATAAATTCCAACAATCTCCCACTTATACTAAAAGACTATGCTGTCATCACTCTGCCATACATCTGATCCCCATGTCCTCCACATGCCCATCAAACGCTTTCGCTGGAAGGGCCTTAGTGAATAGATCCGCCAGGTTATCCTCTGATGCAATCTTGGCGACAACAACTTCTCCTCGCTTTACGATCTCTCGTATGAGGTGGTACTTGCGCTCTATGTGTTTACTCGCCTTATGGGCTCGTGGTTCCTTCGAGTTTGCAACTGCACCACTGTTATCACAATAAATTGTGATAGTTCTGGGCAAACCAGGAATCACATCCAAGTCCATCAAGAAGTTCCTGAGCCATACAGCTTCCTTAGCTGCCTCAGAGGCTGCCACATACTCAGCTTCCTTGGGAGAGTCCTCCACGCATTTCTGCTTGACACTCCTCCATACTATAGCTCCACCTCCAAAAGTAAACACAAACCCCGAGGTAGACTTACTCTTGTCCCTATCTGATTGGAAATCCGAATCCGTGTAACCCACAGGGACTAATTGATCTGCCCGGTAAACTAGCATATAATCCCTAGTCCTTCTCAGGTACTTCAATATATGCTTTACCGCAGTCCAATGTCCCTGTCCAGAATTACTCTGATATCTGCTAACCATGCCCATGGCAAAGCAGATATCCGGTCTCGTACATAGCATAGCATACATAAGTCTTCCTACTGCCGAAGCATAAGGAACCGCCTTCATGTCCTCTATCTCCTTTGATGTTTTGGGTCACATCTCTTTAGATAAAGGAACTCCATGCCTAAAAGGTAGAAAACCTTTCTTGGAGTTCTGCATGCTAAAACGAGCAAGGATAGTGTCAATGTATGAAGCTTGAGATAAGCACAACATCCTTTTCTTGCGATCCCTTATAACTTTGATCCCAAGGATGTGTCCCACTTCTCCCAAGTCCTTCATGTCAAACTTTTTGGACAACCATACCCTTACGTCTGATAACACTTTGATATTGTTGCCAACTAACAAAATGTCATCTACGTATAGTACAAGAAACACCACTACGTTTCCGTCACATCTCTTGTATACACAAGGCTCATCCGGACTTTGAATAAATCCATATGATTGGATTACCTCATCAAAGCGGATGTTCCAAGATCTTGAAGCTTGCTTCAATCCATAAATGGACCGATTAAGCTTACATACAAGATGCTCTTTGCCTTTAGCAATGAATCCCTCTGGTTGCCGCATATAGATGTTCTCCTCAAGACTTCCATTAAGGAAAGCTGTCTTGACATCCATCTGCCATATCTCATAATCCATATGAGCTGCTATAGATAAGAGAATCCGGATAGACTTAAGAATAGCTACCGGCGAAAAGGTCTCCTCATAATCGATACCCTCTTTCTGAGTATACCCTTTCGCAACAAGCCTAGCTTTGAAGGTCTCAACCTTCCCGTCTACTCCTCTCTTTCTCTTGTAGATCCACTTGCATCCAATGGTTTTTACACCATCGGGTGGCTCTACTAGCTCCCAGACCTGATTAGAATCCATAGATTCTATCTCTGAATTCATCGCTCTTTGCCAAGATACTGCATCTCTATCTTGGATTGCCTCGTCATATGTCCAGGGATCAGGTTCATGTTCACCAGGGACTAAGTCCGAAGACTCTCCCAAAAACATGAATCTATCGGGTTGTCTAACAACCCTCCCACTACGACGAGGTGCCTCCTGTGTATGCTCTGTGACACGCGGTGCAGTGACTTGTGGTGTCTCCTCTTGTACCGGTGGTACTGAAGTCGGGACTTCCCCTGTCATCTCCTCAAGAACAATCCTACTCGTGGGCTTGTGGTTCATCACATAGTCCTCCTCTAGAAATCTGGCATTCGTACTCACGATCACCTTCTGATCTCTAGGACTATAGAATAAACCACCCTTCGTTCCCTTCCCTTAGGGTAGCCAACAAACAAGCATTCTATAGATTCCAACTTACCAAGATCTCCTTCAAAGACATGTGCCGGACTACCCCAAATAATATGTCTTAGACTAGGCTTTCGCCCACCCACAACTCGTGGGAGTAGAGGGTACTCGACTTAGATGGAACCAAGTTCGTAATGTGTGCCGCTTCCAGAGCAAACCCCCGTAACTAATCGTAACTCGTAATAACTCATCATCGATCCGACCATCTCCATAAGAGTCCTATTCCTTCGCCTCCGCCACACCATTCTCACTGGGTGTGCCAAAGTGACAATTGGGATTGAATCCCAATCCGATAAGTAACTCCTAAACTCTCCCAAGAGGTACTCGCCACCACGATCAGATCGTAATGTCTTGATACTTTTACCTTGACGGTTCTCCACATCAGCCTTGAATTCTTTGAACCTGTCAAAGCATTCAAACTTGTGGTGCATCAAGTAAATGTATCCATATCTTGAATAATCGTCTATAAAAGAGACGAAATATTCAAAACCACCTCTTGCCCGGATAGACATAGGACCGCACAAATCAAAATGAACCAATTCTAACACATCTTTGGCTCTATACCCCTTGGCCTTGAAAGGCCTCTTTGTCATTTTACCTTCCAAGCAAGATTCGTAGGTTGGGAGATCCTCCACCACTAATGAACCCAAAGGTCCATCAGCTATCAACCTTTGAATTCTACTTAGGTTAATATGACCAAGCCTTAGGTGCCAAAGATATGTTTGGTTCATTTGCGAAGGTTCTTTTCTCTTATTAGATTTAGAAGATGAGCTATTTACTTCTATTTGCATCGTGGGAGTTTTTGGTTCAAGAGTATATAAATTGCCAACTAATGTACCAGAACAGATAATCTCCCTATTCCTTTTTATAACCACCTTGTCATTAAAAGAAACAGAATATCCATCCATAAACAATTTAGAAACTGAAATTAAATTCTTTCTAAAAATAGGTACATAAAGACAATTTCTTAAAACCAAAAATTTATTCCTATCAAAAGATAAATAAACGTCTCCCACTGCAATAGCCGCCACCTTTGAAGCATTGCCCATGAAGACGGTAATCTCTCCCTCAGCTAGTCGTCGGGTTTCCTGGAACCCCTGCAAGGTATTGCAGACATGATCAGTGGCTCCTGTATCTACACACCAGGCACTGGTAGATAACACCGCTAAACATGTTTCAACAACTAAACAAGAAGATATACCTTTGTTCTTTCGGCGAGGACAGTCCGCCTTCCAATGTCCAGTCTGCTTGCAAGTGAAGCACTTGCCTTTCGGCTTCTTCACTCTTGCCTGAGTTCCTGTTGCCACCTTCTTCGCTCCACCTTGCTTCTTCTTCTTCTTACCTTTCGGTTTAGAGGAAGAAACCTTCTGAGCGACCATGGCTTGAGAACTCTGATGAAAAAGCCCCTCTGCCGCCTGGAGTTCTGTCAGAAGCTCCGCCAACGAATACAACCTTTTGTTCATGTTGTAGTTGAGGCGGAACTGCTCAAAACACCTAGGCAGAGACTGGAGAATGATATCGACCTGGGTTTCCCCATCAATCTCAGCTCCAAGGACTTCCATCTCATTAAGATGAGCCATCATCTTGAGAACATGATCCCTAACGGGTGTTCCCTCGACCATGGTGGTCATCATCAAGTTTCTCATTGCCTCCTGCCTAGCCGCCCTACTCTGATGTCCGAAAAGTTCCTTGAGATTGAACATCATGTCATAAGCAGTGGCTATGGCCTGATGTTGATGTTGCAGCACATTTGACATAGATGACAAAATGTAACACTGCGCCATCTCATCTGCCTTAACCCATTTCTTATAACGTTCTTTCTCCTTTTCATCAGAGTCATCGGTGGGCTTAGGAGGACAGATCTCGAAGAGTACAAATTTGTACTCTTCCGTAGTTAAGACAATATCTAGGTTTTTTTCCAATCAATGTAGTTTGGACCAGTAAGTTTGTTTTCTTTTAAAATCACAGCAAGTGGGTTGAAAGACATTTGAAAATCCTAAAAATCACAATGATCAAAAAAAAATATTAGATTTCAAATATTATTGATTCCTCAAAACAATAAAATCCCGAAATCAACCAACACCTCAAAACACCGAGAATATCGCATGCCACGATAGTGTGGACGTATACGAATTCCACATTTGTAAGAGGAGGTTTTACCCATTAATTTTATTATCTTGTCAACCTTACTTTTTGACAAATAAAATTAATAGTTGGTTCCTCTTTAGCCCTACAAATAAAAGCAGTGACTCCGATGGGGAGGATACTTTTATTTTCATCTAAGTGTGCACCATTACACGATACTAAGGGAATTATTTCGGATTATGTGCCTTACCGATGGGGAAGTACACACGATCCTAAATAATTTCCTATAACCATTATTTGACCTAGTGATCCACAAACAAACCCATCCGATGGGGAGGAAGGCACTCAAAGCCAACGCGCACGTTTGTTGCATCACACGTCAAATTGTAATGGAGGCCGCGGGAATTAATTAAAATATCCCTCTCCCACTTAGTAAATTGCAATCGAGGAATTTTAAACATACACAACATGCATATAAAACAAATAAGCAATAAATATGGAAAAAATAGAATTTTTCCAACTATTATGGCATTGTCCTCCAATATGCATCCCGTCGTGTCGCCACCTCGTCCGCTCCATCTTTTCCCGTGCGCAAGTCACCAAAGAGTTCCGAGCCGAGATAAAACATTTTAATTTACATCCATCGATCCTATACTCCACGAAGGAGTGTACAAATCATCTAGATCGAAAGTAAACTAAAATGAGCGGCTAAACAATGCCGTATTTAATTACAAAAATTAAATACTAATCTAGCCTCGTCAACCCCGAGGATTCAAATAATAAATTTTTACACACATCCATTCACATACACACACATGGCCATAATAGTCGGATCTTATGCCTGCAACCAAAGAGTTAAACTACGCATATCCTACTATTATCCGGCACATATAATATATGAAAAAGTGCATAAATTAACCGAATCCAAAACACACAAAACCGAAAACTGTGGCTCTGATACCAATTGTCGGTTGGATGCTTCGGAGGCTCATTGGCTCCCATGTCCCCGGATTAAAATTTTCACTAATGAAAGAATTAATCCGGATGGGATGAGCTTCCTTAGCACAACCTTTTCGTCGTCGTGCTAACAACTTGAGTGGTCGCTTGAACAAACTAGTTGTTCAAGCAACACAACTCTTCTAGTTGGTTAGCCGCGGAAGAGACGACGGACGGATCGCCGGTTTTTGGGTTTGTCTTCGGGGTCCATGATTATACAATATATATTCATACACACACATGCATAATCAAAACAAATAAGAACATGCTCAGATCTGTACATAAAGTTAAAATAACTTTATACCTTACGATCTTCTACCGTATGTCCTATCCTTCTCGTGGACGACGTGGGACGAAGATCCTCCACAGTAGAAGTTTTCTAGATCACTTTCTTCTCTACCTTGTCCGCTGCGAACAAGAGAAGAAACCACAAATACCTTCCTATCTAGAACCGGCCACCAAATTATGGAACTTGGTGTAACGCGAGAGGAACTATTGGATGATCTGTGCCGCCAACTTGAAGTGTTGCTTAGCCACTTTGGAGAATGGGGAGGAGGAAGAGAACCGGCCACCAATGGGAGGAGAACCGCCGGCCAAGGAAGAAGGTAGAGGGCTCTATGATGGGTGCCGGCCAAGGAATGATAGAGGAGGATGGGCGCCGGCAATCAACTTGAAGGAAGAAGCTTGCCGCCCAAGCTTTGCTCCAAAACCCTAGCCGCCCAATGAACCCTAGCCGCCCACTTGTGGATGAACCAAACCCTAACTCCAATTGCTTGATTCTTCTAGCCGCCCAACCCTATAGAATAGGGCTTAAGCCTCCTTTAATCTCCACCGTCGGATCTAGGGATTTAATCTCCACCGTCAGATCTAGGGTTTTATCCCAACCGTCGGATCTAGGGTTTAATCCCAACCGTCGGATCTAGGATTTCATCCCAACCGTCGGATCTAAGGTTTCATCCCAACCGTCGGATCTAGGGTTTTATCCCAACCGTCGGATCTAGGGATTTAATCCCAACCATCGATTCTAGGATTTCATCCTAACCATCGGATCTAGGGATTTAATCCCAACCATTGGTTCTAGGGTTTCATCCAACCATCGGATCTAGGGATTTAATCCCAACCGTTGGTTCTAGGTTTTGTTTTACATTCTTGGATCTAGACTTCACAAGGATTATATTAGGCTACGATAGAGACCATAAGGAAAAGTTGGGTCTTGGCCACCCGATGGATCGGAACCACACAAACTTGATCCATCAATGATGTTCCATTCCACTAGAGGATCATCATTGAACTACCTCACCAACCCCCATAAATTAATATGGGCTCCATTTATTATTTGTACATTAATCTCCCCGTGTTTAAGATATCGAATGTCCGTCAATTAATTGATTTACTGACCATCAATTAATTAACATCTAATTCCTCGAGTAGTACCACTCAACCTTATCATCATGTTGATTAAGTCAACC
Source organism: Wurfbainia villosa (assembly GCA_025175895.1). Lineage (NCBI taxonomy): Eukaryota > Viridiplantae > Streptophyta > Magnoliopsida > Zingiberales > Zingiberaceae > Wurfbainia > Wurfbainia villosa. Next base: position 50,100,017 of record CM045998.1, on the reverse strand, counting down.
AGCTAGGTTTACATGATGAACCTTATGAGCTCCTCAAGGTGACATCATCAATCTAATATATAGGACACGGTTTCCTCCTATAATCAACGGCACACCATGTAAATAATATTATTTCCCAACTTACCGGGCATATTCATTTAATCCATCTAAATCTCACCCACTGGTAAATCAAAGAAATAAATACTAAGTACATGTGCCCGTTATTATATCGGGATTAAGAGCATGTACAACATAATATCTGAGGTCCGATTCAATTATGTAGTCAGTACTAAATTGAATCACCTCTATGTCGGTCCTACTCAATACACCTAAGTGTACTAGTGTAACTCTATGTCCAAGATAAAACAATACCAAGCTACACTACAACCATGCCAATGGTTTGTCCAAAACCATCTTGGTTGTGAGCCTTTACTTATATTTTACAAGGTACTGATAACATGATCTTCTGTGCCACACCAAGCACCATGTTATCTACAATGTAAAATATTAGACAATATGCACACATATATAATGAATATATAAAATGCAAATAATGATCATGTGATTCTTATTTCAAAATAAAATGTTCATACAAAAAGAGCTAGGCTTTCAGTATACATTCCAACACTGTCGTCCCTTGGCAGTCGACTGATGGTGCATCAGTCGACTGCCAAACTCTAGCAGTCGACTGCTAGGCCAGAAGTCCATCAGTCGAACACCGGTCGAGCACCAGTCAAGTGCCATCAACTTAGAGCAGTCGACTGCTATATATAGCAGTCGACTGGTGTCAGGTAAAACCTCAAACAAAATACTTGTTTGAGCATCCGACGGTCGGGTAAACCTCAAACTAATTGTTTGAGCATCCGACACTTTCATTCGTCGGGTAGAAACCTCAAACTCATGTTTGAGCATCTGACTTAACCAAACATCGGGTAAAACCTCAAACATAAGTTTGAACATTCGACTTATCGGGTAAAACCTCAAACCTAAGTTTGAGCGTCCAACACTTGACTTAGCCATTCGGCCAAGTTCACCTATGAGCTACCATTATAATCGCTCAATCTCTCATCTCCCTTGGAGTCCCTCATTGAAGCTCTCTTCATCCGGCCACGTCCTTCAGATGCACCAAGTGCACGGCTTCTGCAATGTCATCCTTTGTGTCTCGCCCTGAAGTCTGCTTCTTTTGGCTTCACTCCAATGCTCCTTGTCCGGTGGTCCCTCGGATGCACCAAGTGCACGGCTTCCGCAATGCTATCCTTCACCGACTCAAGGACCCGAGCCATGAGATGGTGAACCCACCAATGCTTTCATCAAGCTAAACCGTGTGTGATTTACTAAGTCCTGCACAACTTAAATACACACATCAAATCACATAAACATCCTAACTTAAACCTTTGCCACACACATCAAAACTAAACTATACTTGGATTGATTGCCCTAACAGACTGGTGGATTTCACCAGTCGACTGCACACTGGCAGTCGACTGCCATGGATGGAGAGTCAACTGGTCGTAAGTGGACAAGGCATAGAAGGTATCATAGTCGACTAGGCAGTCGACTATTGGCTTGGCAGTCAACTGCTCAAGTGTCCATTGAGTAGTCCGTTGTGAGACAAAGGATAGGCGGGCAGTCAACTGTCAGATGGAAATCTGCCCAATGTGTGACTTAAAAGGAGATAGACGAAAAAAAGGAAAGAAGTCGGTTCTTGGAGGGGAATTATTGTTGTGTTCCAGACCTCTCAAGCATCTCAAAGCAACCAAAAGATCGAGCATTTAAAAGCGCACTCATGTGAAGTGTTTGGTTTAAGTTTTCTAATTTCTTTTGTATTCTTTCATTTGGTTGTATTCTTTCATTATAATTCATATTATAAGGAGTTTTCTCCACCTTCGGTGTGTATTCTGAGAAGGAGACAAGGTTTAGTGGAGTAAACACTAAAGACCAATCGTGGAGAAGGAACTTGAGTTGCGAACTACGTAAAATCTCTTGTCTTGTGATTGTGTGTGTTTTTTCTTGTTATTTCGTTTATATCTATTATTTCTGTTGTACTAATGAATTGTAGATAAGAATGAATTGAAGAAAAATCGAAAGATGTTATTCACCCCCTTTTAGCGCATCCGGCGATCCTTAACAAGTGATATCAGAACCAAGCATGCTCGGAAGATCTACAAGGAATGATCAAGCGAGGATGCTCTTCAAGGACTGACCTCGTGGAAGGAGCAAAAGCCCTAAAGAAGTAGAAGAAGGAATGGAGTTGTCCAATGATGGACTAAGTTATGACATCTTCACTCCACCACCCTATGGGTTCTACGGAGTAGAGAGATTTGATCTATAGGCGGCAAGAATCGAGACATTCTTGCAAATGATAAGCATCAAAGGTTGGATTATCATAATGAATTATTTTAAAGCCCCTACGTACAAGAAAGGAAGAGTTCTAAAAATTAAGAAATAGACCAAGGAGCAATGCCAAAAATTTAAGACTGATTTTAAGGTAACAAAAATTTTAATTAAATTAATTCCTAGTTACCTATTATGCAAGATAGGTGAATATCAAGATGCTAAGGAGCTATGAAGCAAGTTGGCAAAACTCCATAAGAAGCCTTCACCGGCCCAATATAAGGAGGAGTCCAAGGAAGAGTGCTCCTCATCTCAAGCTCCTGAAGACTCGAAAGTTGAGAGATGCTCAACATTCAAAGAGGAGGAATGAACATCCTCTCAAGAGCTTGAAGAATGAAAGGTTGAGAGGTGCTCAACGTCTGAGGTAGAAGAAGTCTCGGAAACCTCCACTTCAAGAATTGAGGGGGAGGATAGTCAACCGATACTAGATCTAGATCAAGAAGAGCCTTCCGCATTCGAGAGAAGTGAAGAACAAGCTCAAGAGTTCCCTACTACCATCCAAGAAGGTAATTCTAGTATGGTCAATAAAAATAAAAAATCACATAACATGATTTGTGTCTAGGGAAGTAGGACATTATAAGAGCAAATGTCCAAAAAGAGTCAAAAAGGCTCAACCAACACCAAAGGTGAAGGAGAAGACCAAGGAAGCCGAAGCCTCGGTATGCAAAGGCATGGAGCACATTATATGCTTCAAATGCCAACAAAGGGGCCATTATAGAAGCCAATGACCAAGGGGATGACATCCTAAAAAGGACAAAGGAGAGAGCTCGAGTCTAAGGAGAGAACCTAAGGCAAGGCCTGTTAGTGAAAGCCCTAGAGCTAATCATATGATGATTGTTGTATGGACTTTATTGTATCATATTCCTATTTATAAAGGCATGGTTATTATATTTACTTGTATTGGTGCCAAATAACTAAATATAATAATGTCCTTGAGCAGTAGGTTCTTATCTATATCAATCGATTGGTTGAATCGATAATGAGATGATATAGAGAACACTACTCTTAATCATTCCTAGTCGAGTATTAACATTTAGGGACAATGTTAATGCATAGAGACTAGCATGTAGGTCAACAAGATGACTTGATCTCACAAGTCATGGATATGAGATATCAAGTTGACACATGGGTATGCATTGGAGAATGTATACTGAATGACCCGCCATGAGAAAGTATCATGGATCGTTATATGAGTGTCATATACTTTCTCATGTGGCTATTAGTATGACTATTAGTCCTTAGACCTGAAGTCACCATGGTTCCCTACATAAGGAGTTGCATACTTTGGCTTCGTCAAACGTCACCCGTAAATGGGTGGACTATAAAGGCGATTACTGGGTATGTAACGAATTATGCGAAGGGATGTGAGTGATGTAGATGGGATCTATCCCTCCTATATGACGGGGGTGACATCGATATTCTTGATAGAGTGAGACCACGAAGTGCATGGCCATGCCCAAATGAGTCAATATGAGATATTGAGCTCATTTGATTAGTGTGAGTCTACTTGGAGTTCAAGATTTAGATTGTACCGAGGATGACACGGTCTATGCCTCGATTGGTCAATCTAGATGTCAAGGATAGAGGGACATTGTCACATATTGTGAGAGTCACAATTAGTAGTCACAAAGGTGATGTTGGAGCTCAACATTCTTGTAACTTGGGTAGCAATGATGTGTTGCTAGATACAGCTCATTGCTTATGTTCCTAAATCGGTTTAGGGACATTGCCAATGTTACAAGAACCTATAGGGTCACACACATAAGAGCAATTAGATGGAGATTAGGTTCATATGATGAACCATGAGGATTAGGTTCATGGGATGAACCAAATTGGATTAAGAGTAATCCAAATTAGACTAATTGAGTTAGACTCAAGTTGATTCAAGTGTTGAATGAGTCTAATTGAGATTTGATTCATCAAATCAATTTAAATTAATGAATAGAGATTCATTATATTAAATTGACTTGAGTCAAGTGGTTAGATTTGATCAACCATGGGAGATTAGAGGTCAAGTTTGACTTGACTTGAGAGGGAAGATGAAAGGTCAAGTTTGACTTGACCAAATGCCATGTCATGATGATGACTAGGCATGGCCGGCCAATGATGATGCTCCACATCATCATTGACTTTGTCAATTGGTGCCACCTCATGAGGGAGACCAAGGGACATGGGAGTTACATGCATGCATGTAACTCCCTCTCCATAATGTGGCCGGCCAACACTTTAGGGGTTTCATGGGTGAAATTCATTTTGTGTAACTCTCCATAACTTCATCTTCTTCCTTGGGAATTTTTTTCTCTCTAGCTCTCCCTCTCCAACCTCATCTTGCCGAGACACCATAGAGGAGTGCTAGCACACTCAAGTGTCTTTTTCTCCACCTATTGCTTGTGTGGATACCATAGAGGAGTGTGCACTTGACACTCTCGAGTTCCGGCGAACTTTTGGACGAGCGGGATAAGCGAAGGGCGTCGCTACGAGGGTAACGTTCTAACCTCTTAGATCTAAGGTAGATCTAGGATTTCTGTAAGCACATACATGTAATTATAATTTTTATACTTCGCACAGATCCGTGGCCGGGGGCTTCCGAGGTTTCCGCAACGCAAAAAGCGGTTTTTACGGCTCGGAAAAACCCAACAGGGCCTAAGGTAACAGTTAATAATGCATCTTTAAGTTTTAAGGTTAAAAAACATGCTAGGAATGATTTTAATTTACTAGCAATTGCTCATGATAAAAGGCATGCTAGTAGTAAGCCTAAGGATCAATTTAGAAATAAATATTTTTTTTTAGGTGCAAAATCTTATAATATTAGGCCTAAGGACAATGATAGATCTATTCCACCTAATGATAAGAACAACTTAGGTGAAAACCTAAGAATTCTAGACACATCCCTTGGAAGAGGAATGCCCAAAGAAAGAATGGAAATTCGAAATTTGAGGCATTAGAAATAGAAAATCAAGATTTGAAGTCAAATCTTGAGAAAATAGAAAAGACCCTTGCAAGAATTGAAAATATGCTTAATGGGCCAAATAGGAAAAATCTAGGGGTTGCTAGGAAGGAACCAACTATGGACACCAAAGGTTTGGGTCACAAACCTAAGTCCAAGAAGACCATGCAAACCTACCACAATGTTCCATTTAACTATGGAACAAGCCCTAGGTCTAAGAAAACCAAGGTCACAAGGGAAGCCATCCCTAGAGTTGACCATGGTAAGTGTCTAGTATCCAAGGTTTCCAAGAAACCTAAGAAAGCCACTAAGAAGGTCACAAGGGAAGCCATCCCTAAAATTGACCTATACAAGACCAAAATGACCAAGGCTTCTAAGCCTAGAAGGGTCATTAGGAAGGTACTTAGAAAGGTTATCCCTAGTAAGTACCTTGTAAATATAATGAGCTCCAATAGGTATTGAGTTCCTAGAAGGTTTATTCCCTCACGCTAGATGGGTTAGAGTGTGTCAACCTCAAATGGATGAGTAGTTAACCTAACCATAGTAGAGTTGACACTTTAGAATATTTTCAAGGCAATATAATACCTTAGAAATGAATTTAGAAATTAATCCTAAAAGATTTTAAGATGTGCCAATAGAATTAAAGAAGTTAAAAAAATTGATCAAAATTAACACAAATATATTTAGAGTCAAAACTGTGCCACTTTGGATTTTCGACATGCTCAAAGGGGATTAGAGCTTTATGGTAAATTGGTAAAAGTTTAGAAAACGTCAATTTGATTTAAAACTTAAGTATTCTTATGCCTTGATACTATAAAATTTGTCATGCTTTATTTTCCATATGTCATATCATGACATCATGATTATATTATTATTTAAAATGTCATGATAGTATTTAGGTTGATTAAAGTCATGTTAATACTTAGGTTTATTCTATTTTATGTCATGCCATCATGAATCATTGGCACATACTTTAATTAATGCACATCTATTATGCCATGATCATTATTCATGCATTAATACCATTAAAATTGAAATTAAGGACAATGGCATTGATTTGAAGTCCTAGATAAAGGAATCAAATTGGATATGCCTAGATATAATGCATGAGCCCTTAGATTTAGGGAGAACCAAAAATCTACTTCTCACAAAGACTATAAGGATGACATGTGTGTGTATTGATACACCCTAAACACATGTGAGATGTTAGAAAAAATAGTTAGGTTCATGTGCTTATATAGTACATTTATGTGAACTCAAGATTATAATATAATATGAAGAAATCATGAGGAAAGCTAATATACAAGTCATATGCATCTAGCTCATTGACTATGATTCAATATAAGATTTTAAAAATATTTCAAAATTATTTTGAAAAACCTTGGTGAAGTCTATCTTTTGATAGCAATCATTATTGATAAGATTAATACAAAGTTAGACAAACCATTGAAAGGTTTCAATGCTTTTAAACTTTGAATTAATCTTTCAAAATAATGTAGTGGGTATTTTAATTTAATTTTTTTTTCACCCATACTATTTTACATGAGTATTATACGTATAAATTTTCAAGATTTTTTGAATAATGTATATTTACTTATGATTTTTCAAAATTTGATTTTTGAAGTCTGATTTCTGCAACTATAGAAACCAATGGACTGCCACATGGAGCAGTCGATTGGTGATGTAGCAGTCGACTAATTTCTAATTTTAGTCGACTATTGTGTCTGATATTGGCTGAACAAGAATTGTTTAGTCATTTATCAACACCTTTATATACCCTAACGACTCCTAACCATATAGAATGCTTAGAGAAACCTTGGAAGCGTGAAATTATTATTGAAAATGATTAGAAGAGTTAGTTAGGGTGGAGTATCAAATTTTAAGGGAGGTTAAAGTTCATGTTTAAACTTTTACCCTTATTTTTGATTGTTTAGATTTCCTATGGGTTTAGTAACTCTCCAAGGGCATTGTTGGTATAATGGTCAAGGGGGAGTAAGAATGATAGGGTTTCGCATCACTAAGAAGAGTGAAGGCATCTAAGGTGATTTTGGACCAAGGGGGCGAATGAAGGATCTCATTGAAAGATGAGACATTTCAAACCTTGGTAGGCTTGTTGATGTATGCCAAAGGGGGAGAAGTGAGCGTTTAAGTTAGGTAAACCTTCATTATGCTTTAGCATAAGAAAAGGCATATTAGGCCTTATGGGTTAGCATAACTTAAAGGTATTGTCAAACATCAAAAAGGGGGAGATTGTTGGTGCAATAGGCCCCAGGTCAATATTGACCAAACTCGAGTGGGACTCGAGTAGTATTTTGATGTTTGCCAATACGATTGACAATATAGTTTGACCATATTTTGACCATATGACTAGTAGATGATTGTGATATCGAAGGGCATATCGAGGAAATTGTTTATGGGGGAGATTGTTAGAGTAATCGACCTCAGGTCATGGTTGACCAAGCTCGAGTGAGACTCGTAAGAAAGTTCGAGTATGGATACTTGGCAATGGAAAGTCCAAGAATGGATTCTTGGCAATGGAGAAGTCCAAGTATAGATACTTGGCAAGGAAAAGTCCAAGGGTGGAGTCTTGGCAAGGTAAAAATCCAAATATGGATATTTGGCAAAGGAAAAGTCCAAGTGTCTAGTCTTGGCCACGTAAGTCTAAGTATGTAATCTTGGAGGTGAAAGTCCAAGCATTGAGGCTTGGTAATGAAGAAGTCTCGGAGGCGTGACCTCTTAGCAAAGGAGACCCGTTAGCATGATATGGCCGATGGAAGCACTTGAAGGCTAGGGCCAAGGGTGAGGAGTCATGGACTCGAACCTGGGGGCATGAGGTTGATGGAAGTGGCTTGAAGGATTAGGTCTAGGTTAAGGGTACCCGATGGCATAACAAAGCCAATGGAAGCAACAAAAGTCTAACGCGAAGGGTGAAAAAGTCGTGGAGGACTCGGATGCACCCTGAGGGCGTGAGGCTGATGGGAAGGTTACCATAAGACTTAAGTCTAAGCCTAGGGTGAGTATCAACTATGAGGGGATCATACTTGGGTTAAACCTCATGTTTGAGGTTTACCAGTCAACTGGCCAAGTGCACGCACTTGGGAACCTAGTTTGACTCAAGCAGTCGACTGATCATGTAGTCAACTAAGGCTCGACTGCTGACTAATTGCTCTGTTAGTCAACTGGTGGATTTCACCAGTCGATTGGACATTGGTGGTCGATTGCCATATATGGATAGTCGATTGGCCATAAGTGGGCATGGCACAGAAGGTCTCGTAGTCGACTGGGTAGTCGATTACTGGTTTATCAATCGACTGATGGTAATGGAAGTCGACTGCTCAGGTGTCCGTTGAGCAGAATCCAACGTGGATTAGTCCATTGTGAGACAATAGACAGGCGGGAAGTCATCTAGGGCCTTCTGGAAGTCGAGTGCCAAGAAAAAATCAATCTGATGCATGGCTTAAAAGGAGCTCGATGGGAAGAAGGAAAGAAGTTAGTTCTTGGAGTTCTTAGAGGGGAATTGTTGTTGCATTCCAAACCTCTCAAGCATCTCAAAGCAACCAAAAGATCAAGCATTCAAAAGCACACTCGTGTGAAGTGTTTGGTTTGAGTTTTCACATTTTTTTTGTATTCTTGTATTTGGTTGCATTATTTCATTGTAATTCATATTGTAAGGGGGTTTCTCCACCTCCAGTGTGTATTCCGAAAAGGAGACAAGATTTAGTAGAGTAGACACTAAAGTTCGGCCGTGAAGTAGAAACTTGAGTTGAGTGTTGGTAATATATGAGAGATATCCTAAGGCAATCGCCTTATGGTTGTACCATTTATTTGATAAATGAAGATTCACTATTTGAGTATACATTTTTTTATGTATTTGATTGGATCTTAAACTCATTTACTGAATGTGCACAATACGATTTACAACATGAGAGAATTTGTGATTGGATCACAACTAGTGAGTATCTCAACATGTGTAATTTTGATGTATTGGATTATCCCTAGTCGATGAATTGATGGATTCGGACGCCATCGATTCTGTTGAGACTAGCACGAGATATACTCTTTGGTTTATCCAATCAGTTGTTCCTCACTGGCTGGAGACATTAGGATGTTCGGAGTTAATCGTGGATGCTAGTTATGGTAACTAGTTCATTGGAGTGACCAGCTATAAGACTTCATATGGTTATCTACATATATAGATATGTCAATGAAGTTCTTACAGTAGCTTAAGTGCGATGTTTCTTCAACTTGCGGTATTCAAGTCATCTTGGTCATGAAGGCTTATGCTTTGGCATCTTAAATAAGCATCTCTGAGGAGATGTGGACCCAGGATGATTGGGTATAAGTCAAAGTGGCCGAAGGTGTTTGAATAGCCTACAGAGGATTCACCGCTCCTTACAAGGAGATGTATACCCTATGGCCTCTCATCAGATTGTTACTAAAGTCTTTGGCCAAAGCATTACATGTTTAGAGTATGGTACTCTTGGATACATGTGCAGTAACTAGAATCCGGAGGATAAGGAAATAATACTTAGGTTAGGTGTGACGTAGTCAGTTTAGTGGGGACTGACACAATAGACCATGTCCTGAACCAAGTGGGTATAAGATGAGTGAAAGGAATGGGGCACAATTCATTGTAGCTGCTGAAGGGTTTCAGAAAAGGTTCTGGGATCAACCATTGATTTTCTGGTTAATTGGGGATCATGATGTACTACTAGGTTCCACTCATGATCGTTCTATAATTAATGGTTAATTATAGACGGCCAACATAAACTGGGAACCTATTTGGTCACATGCATAAAGAGGATAATCCAAAGGATTTAAAACGAGTTTGAGAATAGGATTCTCAGATCGAGAGAGACAAGGTTTGGTTGGACCAAATAAAGTGCGAGTATGAAATGGTTTCAGTCGCATCGGAAGCATGGATGAGCCGTGTCTTTTGAAGACATAATGGATAAACAAATTGGTTTGGTTCTAATCTATTGGTGGAAAATAAACCAAAGTGGTTTGGTTTGTTTTAAACGAATGAACCAAAGTTGGTTCGGTTCGTTTTAACTTAAAATAGACTAATGCGGTTTGGTTTATTTTAACTTAAGTTATTGGAGCGGGTTAACGGGTTTTGGTTATGAACCAATAACCGTTAGAAGAAATTGTTCTCTATAAAAACACGACTTAAGGGTTTTTCATAGAGAATTAAATGGTTCAAGGGTTTTGGAAACCCTAGCCTCCTTCTCCTCCTTCTTGCCGCCCAAGCTAAGGTGGTAGTTGCCCACCTTTGTGCCGCCACCGCCCATTGGAGTTGTTGCCTCTCCTCGCCGCCGGCCATCCACCAGCCACCGGCCAACCTCCCTTGGCCGCCAGCGACCAAGGAGTAACTGGCCAAGCCTTTGGCCGGCCCCTTCATCCACCAAAACAAGCTGTCCAGTTTTGGACAGCTTGATATCCTTCGCGTGGAGAGGCTGTTTGGTCGGTGTTTTGTTCTCTGACAGTGATCTACTTGCCGGAGATTGGATCTCCGGCAATCCTCATAGGTGGAGGGTTAAGTTTTCAATAAACGGTTGATGAAAACCGCTTCCGAAAAGTGAGTTTGTGAAACTCATTTTGGGATCGGAATTTATTTCGAATTGTGATCTTCTCTCAGATCACATTGTCTTCGACTCGAGGCTAGTAACTTTGCGAAGATGAGGCTCATGGCTTTGTGAAGCTATCCCGATGATACTCGACATGGATACGGATAGAGGCGATTCTAGCGAGGGTCGCTACAGTTAATGTCATTCCCGCTACACGTGATCCGTCTGGTATACCTAGTATAAGTTTCCTTTTATTGCAAAATTTTAAATAGCGATTATGTGTGCACATATTGTATCCTGTATGTGTGTGATGTGTGTGTTGTAATAAATTAGATTTATTGCTTTTATTGCTTTTGCTGTGTGCATGTTTACGAAACATGTTCGAACACACACTCGCCGCGATGCCGGGAAAACCCAACAGTGGTATCAGAGTCACGCTGTGTTCTGACATAATCGTAAAATTATTTTGTGATAGTCATAATTGTATTTATTGAAATTTTCTACTTTTGGAAAGTTTAGAAGTATTTATGGAAACTTTCTACTTTTGGAAAGTTTAGAAGTATTTATCGAAATTTTCTACTTTTTGAAAGTTTAGAAGTATTTATGGAAATTAACACTTTTCATAAATAAAATATGTGATTAGATTTTAAAATTTGTTTCCTAATTTAATCATGATTGATTTGGAAAATTAAATCTAAAACATATTTTATTTCCATAAATAGTTATGACAAATAAGGAAATTCAAATTGAAAATTTCCTAATATGATTAGGAAATTAAAATTTTGGAAATTTATTTCCTAAATTAAAGTTGACTTTCCTTAATTAACACTTTTAATCAATAAAATATGTGATTAGATTTGAAAATTTGTTTCCTAATTTAATCATTATTTGATTTGGAAAATCAAATCTAAAATATATTTTATTTCCAAAAATAATTATTACAAATAAGGAAACTATTTGTACATGATATAATTGTATGCTATGTAATTGCATTAGATGCATATCATTATATCATGCATGTCGTGACATGTAGATGTATGTCATGTGTGTCATACCATATAGATAATAGTTATTTGCATGCAAAGAGGATGAGACATTAAATCCCTTACACAACATTAAAGCATACACCTTCCATTAATATGGTTAGAACCAGAGTTCCGTTTCTTGTTTGGGTTGTTGGACTCTCTCCAAGTCTGGCTCGAACTTGAACATGTTCAAACCATTGGAATAGTTTATTACTAATATGGTAAGAGTCAGATGTCAATCATTAGTTTAGGTTGTTGGACTCTTTCCAAGCCTGGCTAATTGGTTGAATGTGCTCTAATCATATTAAAACTATTTCTCGATTAATGGGTTGACTTTAACCTGGAACATCGGCTTATTGGACTCTCTCCAAGGTCAATATGAAGGGAGGTGAAGTTGGGTGCTATGCATATGATGCATACTTGTTAATGAGTTAACAACCCGATGTATGTGTAAACATTCAATTAGTTGATAGCACATTGTGATATGCAATTGATATACTTGATACCTACCATCGTAGCTAAGAATGGCTTGTTGGACTCTCTCCAAGGTTGTTCTTATCTATGTTGGATATCAACCCATTCAGAGATGAACCTACAATCTCCCGAATTAATTTTGAGGGTTTTTGAAATTCGAAAAATGAATGAGATTTTATAAATGTATGTGGATGCATTTTAAATCATCTTTCTCATATATGCTCGATTTGTATTTCTAGGATAATTGATTGATCGTGATGCCTTTAAATTTGCATTTCAATTTGGATTCAAATAAATTGACTGGGTCGAACTTCTTAGACTGGCTTAGAAACTTGAGAATTGTTCTCAAGGCAGAAAAGCTTGCGTATGTCCTCGAAGAGCCTCTTCCCGCCCATCCTAGTGATGACGCAACTCTGGAATAATTGTTGGCTTATCAGAAACATGTGAGTGATTCTGAACTAGTGAATTGCATCATGCTAGCCGCGATGGTACCCGAGCTGCGGAAGCAACATGAGCATATGGATGCTCATACCATAGTCTTTCATCTTTATGAGTTGTTTGATGAGAAAGTAAGATCCGAAAGGTTTAAAGTCTCTAAGCTCCTCTTCACCTCTGAGATGCAAGAAGGTTCATCTGTGGTACTACTTAACATGTTGAAGACTATGGAGCCTTATGTGAAGCATGAGCAGGGGACGGTGTTGTTAGTTGATTCCTCGAAGAAAGGTTCTAAGAGGAAGTAAAAGGAACAACAGAAGGGGAAGAAGAAAAAGGCTAAAAAGGCAGAACCAACTCAAAAGGGCACTTGCCATCATTGTGGTAAGGAAGGTCATTGGCGAAGAAACTGCAAGATTTATCTTAAGTCCGTGAAGAAGAAGAAGGCATCCGATGCCCCATATTCTTCAGATATCTTTGTTATTGATTGTCATTCTATTTCCTCAAACACTTGGGTATTGGATACTGGGTGTGGCTCACATATATGTAATGACATACATGGGCTAAGGAATAGAAGAAGACTCATCAAGGGAGAGTCAAATTTACGTGTTGGGAATGGAACAAAGGTTGTTGCACTTGCCATTGGAACGTATTTGTTAAGACTCCCTATAGGACTTGTCTTAGAACTGGACAATTGCTTTTGTGTTCCTTCGTTGATAAAGAACATCATTTCTATTTCTTGTTTAAATAGAAATGCGTACCATTTGACTTTTAGTAACAATTGTTGTTACATAACTTTGAATAGCGTGCTTTATGGGACTGGAACATTGTGTAATGGTATATATACATTAGACGTATCCAGTGGCATTCTCAATATTGAAGCGAGCAACAAGCATGCTCGAAAAGATAATCAATTAGACTCCTACATGTGGCATTGTCATCTTGGCCATGTGAGCAAGAAACATGTTGGAACGTCGGTGGCCGACTAAAGGGGGGTGAATAGCCTTTCTCATGTACGGTGGAATTTACTCATTCTTGATCGTCTACGAATATGATTAACGCAAGCGGAAATATAAAGCTAAAGTAAAACAGTTAAGACAAAGGAAGGCAAACACAAACACGAAGACGTAACATGGTTCACGACCTTGCCGCTAATCCACGGACCGATTCGTTCCAGGTGAATCACGCCTAAACCTTCACTAGTCTCTCCTTTGCACAAAGCAAGGTGAAGGTAACCTCTTTACAACAATGCACTCCTTCTTACAATAAGATTGAAGTACGAACAAGAAGAAGGAGTAAAGCTCATGTAGGGCACTTAGGGAATAGTTTGGAGCATGAAGGTTAACCATCCCAAAGCCCACGCCCTCTCTTTTTATAGAGAAGGCTGATTTCTTCTCGTTGGTCGCCCATCAATCGACTGCTGCCTTTGGCAGTCGACTACTACCGTTGTAATGGCTTCTGAACATGTCAGATCCTGACCATTGTAGTCCAACAGGAAACTTGGCAGTCGACTGATGTATCCATCAGTCGACTGATGCCTCCGTAGCCTACTGATTAGTTGGCTACACGAGGTTTTGTACTCGCGACTGCCTTCATCAGTCGACTGTCGTCCTTGGCAATCGACTGTCATTCCTTGGCAATCGACTGCTGGGCCAAAAACCCACCAGTCGAACAATAGTCGAACCCATTCGACTTGGATCAGTCGACTGCCATGATATGGCAGTCGACTGATGTTGAAAAAACTCATCTGACACTTAGTCAATCGACCAAGTTCACCTAAGAGCTACCCCATCCCGGGTTACAATCGCTCACTCTCATTCCCTTGGAGTCCCTTTCCTTTGAAGTTCTCTTTGTCCCACCATGTCCCTCGGATGCGCCAAGCGCACGGCTTCATAGTGCCATCCTTCGCGACTCTCCCTGAAGTCTACTTCCTTCGGCTTCACTCCAATGCTTCTTGTCTGACGGTCCCTCGGATACACCAAGCGCACGGCTTCCGCAATGCATCTTTTACCGACTCAAGGACCGTGTCATGAGAGGTGAATCTTGCTAATGTTATCCATCCATGTGCAAATTACTAAGTCCTGCATGACTTCAACGCACATATTAAATCCATAACAAGCCTAACTTAAACTCTTTGCCACACACATCAAAACCTCATCACATGGGTTGATTGCCCTAACAAAACGCATGTCCTAATTACACCAATGTGGAATTCTGGAATCATTTGATTTAGATTCATATGATACATGTGAATCATTCTTAAAAGGCAAGATAACTAAGTTACCTTTTACGGGAAAAGGTGAACCGGTGGGAGAGTTGCTTGGTCTAATACATACTGATGTATGCAGACCTATGTCAACTCAAGCTCTAGGAGGCTATAACTACTTCATTACCTTCACCGATGATCACTCACAGTTTGGGTATGTGTTCTTGATGAAACACAAGTATGAAGACTTTGAAAGGTTCAAAGAATTCAAAAATGAAGTAGAGAAACAACTTGGCAAGAGTATTAAAATACTTCGATCGGATCGAGGTGAAGAATACTTGAGTCAAGAGTTTCTAGATTATCTAAGGGACAATGGTATATTGTCTCAATGGACTCCGTCGTATACACCACAGCATAATGGTGTATCTGAGAGGCGAAACCGAACCATGTTGGACATGGTTAGATCGATGATGAATCACGCGAATCTTCCCAAGTCCTTTTGGGGCTATGCACTTCAGATTGCTGTTTACTTGTTAAACAGAGTCTCAACCAAGGTAGTCTCTACTACTCCATATGAGATATGGAATAGAAAGAAACCTCATTTATCTTACTTAAAGATATGGGGTTTTCCTGCTTATGTGAAGTGGACTATATCAGACAAACTAGATGCTAAGGATGATAAATATCTATTTATTGGATACCCTAAGGAAACGAGGGGTTACCAATTCTATCATAACAAAAAGTGTATGTTTCAAGGCATGCTGTGTTTCTAGAGAAAGAGTTTATCTTACAAGAAAACAGTGAGAGCATTGTTGAACTTGAGGAGGTTCAAGAGACTCCAATAGACATTGATGAGATACCTAGTCAAGCACCTCGACCGATGACTCATAATGATGAGACATCGGTTGAACCTATTGTGACACTACATCTTCATAGATCTGGTAGGACACGCAACATTACTGAGAGATATGGATTTTTCGTAAGTGAATCGAATGACGTGTTACTCATTGACGATGAGGAGCCTATCAATTATGAAGAAGTTCTGAAAAGTTCAGAAAAAGAAAAATGGCTTAAAGCCATGAAGTCGAAAATGGATTCCATGTATGAAAATCAAGTTTGGAATTTGGTGGACCGACCTGAAGGTATTAAGCCTATAGGGTGCAAGTGGGTTTTCAAGAAAAAAAAACAGACATGGATGGTAATGTGATTACCTATAAGGCTAGATTAGTGGCGAAAGCCTATCGTCAAAAGCAAGGTGTTGATTATGACAAAACCTATTCACCGGTTGCTATGCTTAAATCCATTCGGATGCTCCTGGCCATAGCAGCTCATTATGATTATGAGATATGGCAGATGAATGTGAAAATGGCTTTCCTTAATGGAAACCTACTCAAGGAGGTATATATGATATAGCCTGAGGGTTTCACATCGGTAGATAAAACCAAGGTATTCAAACTTTGACAGTCCATTTATGGACTGAAGCAAGCATCTAGGAGCTGGAATATCCATTTTGATGAGACAATCAAAAGGTTTGATTTCTCACAAAATCTGAATGAACCTTGTGTGTACAAGAGGGTTAGTGGGGGTGCAGTTGTGTTTCTAGTGTTGTATGTCGATGACATATTACTTATAGGAAACGATATATCTGTCTTACAGTCAGTTAAAATTTTGTTATCCAAAATATTCTCCATGAAAGACCTAGGAGAAGCGACCTACATCCTCGGGAATCAAGATCTTTAGAGATAGATCGAAATAGTTGCTTGGTCTTTCGCAGTCTACATATATAGACCGAGTGCTAAAGAGGTTTAGCATGTCAGAATCCAAGAAAGGTTTTCTTCCCATAAAGCATGGGATGCACCTTTCAAAGTCTATGTGTCCGCGCACAGAAGACGAAAGGATTTGCATGAGTAAGATTCCCTATGCATCCGCAATAGGATCTATCATGTATATTATGTTATGTACGAGGTTGGATGTATGGTATGCTCTGAGTGTCATGAGCAAATATCAATTTGATCCAGGAATGGATCATTGGGCAAAAGTTAAGACAATCCTTATGTACTTAAGAAGAACAAAGGATGTGTTCCTAATATATGGAGAAGGTGATATTGTAATACACGGGTATACGAATGCCAACTTCCAGACAGACAAGGATCATTCTAGGTCTCAGTCTAGGTACATATTTACCTTAAATGGAGGCGCAATAAGTTGGAAAGGTTATAAGAAAGACACTGTAGCAGATTCTACCACTGAGGCAGAATACATTGTAGCTTGGGAAACAGTAAAGGAAGCGGTTTTGATCAACAAGTTCATCTCTGAACTTGATGTGGTCTCATCAATGATCCAAACATGTGCTTCGTCGCTATCATTTGATCAGAGAGATCATAAGTAGGAAGGAAATACAAATCGAGAAGATTTCCACTGAAAGGAACTTAGAGGACCCTTTAACTAAGGTCTTGCCTTAAAGTAAGTTTGAGGGTCATGTTAGAGCTTATGGTATTGGATATCGTGGCGATTAGCATTAGGCCAAGTGGAATTTTATTGGTAATATATGAGAGGTGTCCTAAGGCAATCACCTTATGGTTGTACCATTTATTTAATAAATGAAGATTCACTATTTGAGTATACATATTTTCATGTATTTGATTGGATCTTAAACTCATTTACTGAATGTCCGTAATACGATTCACAACATGAGAGAATTTGTGATTGGATCACAACTAGTGAGTATCTCTACATGTGTAATTTGTGATTGGATCACAACTAGTGAGTGTCCATCCACTAGTCGTCGGCGTCCCTTAGGCCAGCCTCAGCCGCCGGCCAACCTCCCTTGGCTGCCGGCAACCAAGGAGTAACCCGCCAAGCCTTTTGCCGGCCCCTTCTTCCTCCACAACAAGCTGTCCAGTTTTGGACAGCTTGATCTCCTTCACGTGGAGAGGCCGTTTGGTCGGTGTTTTGTACTCTGACAGCGGTTTACTTCCTAAGGATTGGATCTCCGGCAATCCTCATAGGTGGAGGGTTAAATTTTCATCAAACGGTTGAGGAAAACCGCTTCTGACAAGCGAGTTTGTGAAACTCATTTTGGGATCCAAATTTATTTCAGATTGTGATCGTCTCTCAGATCACATCGTCTTCGACTCGAGGCTAGTGACTTTTGCGAAGACGCGGCTCGTGACTTTATGAAGCTATCCCAACAATACTCGGTGTGGATATGGATAGAGCAGATTCTAGCGAGGGTCGCTATGGTTGATGTCATTCCCGCTACACGTGATATGTCAGGTATACCTAGTATAAGTTTCCTTTTATTGTAAAATTTTAAATAGCGATTATGTCTACACATGTTGTATCCTACATGTGTATGATGTGCGTGTTATAATAAATTAGATTTATTGCTTCTATTGCTTCCGCTATGTCCATATTTATGAAACGTGTTCGAACACACACTCGCCGTGATGCCGGGAAAACCCAACATTGCGAACCACGTAAAATCTCTTGTCTTGTGATTGTGTGTGTTTGTTCTTGTTATTTTGTTTATATCTATTCTTTCCACTGCACTAATGAATTGTAGAAAAGAACGAATCGAAGCAAAGTTAAAAAATGCTATTCACCCCCTTCTAGTGCATCCGACGATCCTCAACAGTGCCCTCTTGGAAAAGGGTGGACCCGATAGCATGGCAAAATCGAAGGAAGCATTTGAAGGCTAGCACAAAGGGTAAGGAGTCGTGGAGGACTTGGATGCATCTTAAAGGCATGAGGTTGATGGAAGAAGATAGAAGACTTAGGTCTAGGTTAAGGGTAATCCGATAGCATGACAAAGCCGAAGGAAACATTTGAAGGCTAGCACATAGAGTGAGGAGTCATGGAGGACTCGGATGCATCCTAAAGGCACGAGGCTGATGAAAGAAGCTAGAAGGCTTAGGTCTAGGCTAAGGATAAATATCAAGTACAAGAGGTGTTGGTGCAACAATGCTCCAAGCATTTATATGTTTTGATGTTTTGCTAATCATCTAAGTTAGGCAATATCTTGTGATCTAATTACGAATGTGTTTAAGTGACAGGGAAATCCAAGGATGAAGACTTGGTAAAAGGAAGTCCAAGTATGATCTTGGCAAAGGAAGTCCAAGGGATGGACTTGGCGGCATAAGACCAAGCTTGTAGTCTTGGCAGCATAAAGTCCAAAGTGAACCTTGGCAAAGGAAGTCCAAAGTAAAGTCTTGGCAGCATAAGTCCAAGCTTGTAGTCTTGGCGGCGTAAAGTCCAAGCATTTGGCAACCCAAGACATGACGAAACCGAAGGAAGCTCTTGGAAGCAAAGCGCAAAGGATGAACAAGTCGCGGACTCGGAGAGATCCTGAAGGCGCAAGGCTTAATGAGGAGCTAGAAGGTTGAGTCTAGGTCTAGGGTATAAAATCAAGTATGAATTACTCATACTTGATGAGTATCAGTCGACTGGTCAGGCGTTCGACTGAGTCAGGGTGAAACCCTGACCATCAGTCGACTGCCTTGGTCAGAGCAGTCGACTGATGCTGCGATCAGTCGACTGATCAAGGGAAATATCGCCACAGAATGCAGTCTCACTCGACTGCTGCCTTGATCACTCGACTGATCACCCCATCAGTCGACTGATGGAGGGATCAGTCGACTGATCACCTGGCCGTTGGAGATTGTGGCTACGAATCTCCGCGGAGATCGTGTTTCAGAAGTCGTTGGCTTCGACGGCAGTCGACTGATGGTATGCATCAGTCGACTGATCGACGCCCAATGGGAAAAATAGCCCCTCTTCTATAAAAAGTGGCCATGGGAAGCTTGGTGAAGCTAGTGCTCTTGCTCCTAACTATACTCTCGTGCTCACCAAGCCTTCCAAGTGTTTTTAGTGATTTAAATCCTCCTCTTCTCTTGTTCTTGATCATCCATCATTGTAAAGAAGAGGAGAGCATTGTAAGAAAGGTTTCTCCACCTTGGTTCATCCAAAGGAGGTTCTAGTGAAGGTTGATTAGGGCTAATCCACCTTACGGATTGCCGTGGAGTAGGAGCGTCATCTCTGAACCACGTACATCGGGTGTTAGCTTTGTTCTTGCTTTGATTTGTGTTTATATTTTGTATTGCTTCCGCTAACATTTTTTGTAGAAAAGAAGAAAGGCTAATCACCCCCCCCCTCTAGCCATTCCAAGGGTTCTAACAAGTGGTATCAGAGCCCGGATAGCTTGGAAGATCTCACCATCAACCAAGACATCAATGGCTCTTCAAGAGGGATATAGCATCGCCAAGCCACCGCTCTTCGATGGGAGTCATTTTGCATATTGGAAAGGTAGGATGAAGTACTATCTTATGAGTAATATTGAAATTTGGCATAGTGTTGTAGATGGCTTCGAGGAACCGGTGGATGAACATGGACATCCTATTCCAAGCAAGGATTGGACAAGAGAAATAAACAAGAAATTTGAATCAAATGCAAAGGCCGTCCTCACCATCCAATGCGGCATCACAATGGAGCAACTCAACAAGGTGGGGCCTTTTGAATCCGCCAAGGAGCTATGGGAAAAGCTCATTGAGCTAAATGAAGGTTCCAAGGAATCAAAGAGGGTCAAGAAGGACCTATTAATTGGACAACTTCAAGCCTTCCAAATGAAGATGCATGAAACCGTAAGTCAAATGCATGGAAGGTTCAAGGAAATTGTAAACGGACTCCATATCATAGGTGAGCAAGTTGACAACCGGGATTTGGTAAGGTATATTTTACAAGCATTTCCTAGAAATTCTTTATGGACTTCAATAGTTGATGCCATCAAGGTAACTAGGGATTTATCTCAAATTAAAATTGATGAATTATTTTGTGAGTTTGAATTACATGAGCAAACTAACGTGTCCTCTAAGGAAAAGGGTTTAGCTCTATTTGTTGAAAAGAAGGACAAGAAAGAAAAGAAGAAGAAGGAAAGAAAAGAAGCATCATCATCATCCGAGTCGGAGGATGAGTCAAGTAGCGATGGGGACTCATCTAGTGAAATGGCAAATTTCGTCAAGAAGCTTTATAGAAAGTCAAGAGAGTTCAAGAATAGAGAAGCAAGGAAGGGGTCTCATTCCTCAAAAGGTAAATTTAATGGTAATTCAAGTTTTAGCAATAATGTGATTTGCCATGCTTGCAATAAGAAGGGGCATATAAAGCCGAATTGCCCGGAGCTAAAGAAGACGGAGGAAAAGGAAAAGAAAAAGAAGGACAAGAAGGAAAAGAAGAAGAAGGAGGCCATGGTGGCTCAAACCACATGGGACACACCAAGTGTTGAAGACTCTTCATCCGATGATGAGCTTTGCCACATCACACGCCATGTGGCACTCATGGCATTAGAAGATGATTCCGGCACATCAAGTCAAGAAGACTCTTCAAGTGATGAATCGTCATCTAGTGACGATGAGGTAATGAATTCTCCCAAGGTTATGCTTCTCTATAAATCAATTGCTTATCTTAAAGAAGCTCTAGATAAGTCAAAATCTAAGGTTAAGAGCATGAAGGTAGAACTAAAGGTCATTAGGAATGAAAAGCCTTCACATATTGACTCTTGCATGCTTAGGGAAGAAAATGACAAACTTAAGGATGAGGTTAGTGAATTGAAAGCATGTTTAGAAAAATTTTCAAATGGCTCAAAGTGTCTTGATATGATTCTTAGTAGACAAAGAGCGGTTTATAACAAGGTCGGGTTAGGATATAAGCCAAAAGAAAAAGAAGTTGCTTATATTTCATTAATTAATAGGAAAGCAACCATTAAGGGTAAGGTTAAGAAAACTTGGGTACCTAAGAAGTTTTTACTTAATGTTACCGGTCCAAATGTTTGGGTACCAAAAGCTTGTGTTTTTCATGTGATTTAGGTAGGAGAGCGAGGTATGTGGATTGTGGATAGCGGTTGCTCAACACATATGACCGAGGATGTGAGCAAGTTCTCCACAATTAAATATGTGAAGAAGGGAGCGGTGTCTTTTGGGAATAGTGGAAAACTCAAGATATTAGGTAGAGGTACAATTGAGGTATCCTCTAAAATTGTTATTCACAAAGTATTGCTAGTTGAAAATATGAAATTTAATTTATTAAGTGTTAGTCAACTTTGTGATGCAAACTATCATGTTTTTTTTAATCCTCTAAATGCATGATTAGACACAAGGAATTAAATGATTGTATGTTAGTTGGATATAGGAAATCAAACATCTATTATGTTGATCTTTCATATGCTTCTAACATTTCTACTAAGTGTTTTGTTGCAAAAGAAGAGGAAAGTTAGCTATGGCATAGAAGATTGGGGCATATCAACATGAAAAACATAGCCAAGGTAGCCAAGATGGAGTTGGTCAAAGGGCTACCAAAGATCAAGTATGTCAAGAACAAATTGTGTGATGCATGCCAAGAAGGAAAACAAACAAAGGCATCACACAAAGGTAAAACCCTAACCAATACCTCTTTACCATTAGAATTATTGCATCTTGACTTATTTGATTGCCATAGTACTCCATCTTTAAATGGTAATAAATATTGTTTGGTTATAGTAGATGATTTTTCTAGGTATACTTGGGTATATTTTATGAAACATAAGGATGATACCTTAGAAATAATCATAGGATTTAGTAAAAGGGACTACACCATTTGAATTATGGAATGGGACTATACCCACAATTCATTATTTCAAAGTCTTTGGATGTAAAGTCTATATTCTAAACACCAAAGATAACTTAGGAAAATTTGAATCAAAAGCGGATCAGGGAATCCTAGTTGGATACTCATCCACAAGTAGAGGGTATAGAGTCTACAATAAGAGAACAAAAGGGATTGAGGAGTCTTCCAATGTTCAATTTGATGAAACTACTAGTACCTACCCTAGAAAGTCATCCATTGATAAAGATATTAATGACAATAATCAAGACATTACCCAAAAACTTCAAAATTTGACCATTAGGGGTAATGATCAAGGGGGAGGAAGAGGAGACTCCGATGATGAAAGAAGGGTGGAAGATAACAATGATCAAATTGAAACCCCTTCTAGAAACCTAAGAATTCATCAAGATCATCCGCTTGACCAAGTAGTAGGAGATCTATCTCAAGGAGTAAGAACTAGGTCATTTCATAGACCTCCTACTAGTCAAGTTGCTCTTATCTCACAAATTGAGCCCAAATCGATCAATGATGCATTACATGATCCGGATTGGATTTTGGCAATGCAAGATGAATTGGCTCAATTTGAGAGAAGTCAAGTGTGGGAATTAGTACCTAGACCCAATGATAATTACTACAAGATGGGTCTTTAGGAATAAGCTAGATGATCAAGGAAATATCACTAGAAATAAGGCTAGGTAGGTTGCTAGGGGATTCAATCAATTTGAGGGGCTTGACTATGATGAGACTTATGCCACGGTTTAGAGGTTAGAATCTATTAGGATTCTATTAGGGTATGCTTCCTACATGGGATTTAAACTTTACCAAATGGATGTTAAATCGGCATTCTTAAATGGTTTTATTAAGGAGGAAGTATATGTAGAGCAACCTCCCGGATTTGAGAACATAGATTATCCAAATCATGTATGTAAGCTTAGGAAAGCATTATATGGGTTAAAACAAGCTCCCCGGGCATGGTATGAAAGATTGTCATCCTTCTTAATTTCTAAGGATTTTAGAAGAGGCCAAGTAGATCAAACTTTGTTTATAAAGTCAAAGTTAAAAGATATATTCATAGCCCAAGTATATGTTGATGATATCATTTTTGGGTCAACAAATGATGATATTCTTCAAGACTTTATAAAAAATATGGAAAATGAATTTGAAATGAGTTTGGTTGGAGAGCTTACCTTTTTCCTAGGTTTACAAGTCAAACAAACCAATGAGGGTATTCATATTTATCAAACCAAATATGCAAATGAAATGATCAAGAAATTTGGTTTGGAAAATGCCAAAATTGTAACCACTCCTATGGCCACTAGCACTAGAATAGATAGTGATCATGAAGGTAAATCAATTGATCTTAAACTGTATAGGAGTATGATTGGTAGCTTACTATACCTAACCGCTAGTAGACCCGACATTTTATTTGCGGTAGGTATGTGTGCAAGATACCAATCTTGTGCCAAAGAATCACATTTGGTAGCCGTCAAAAGAATATTAAGATATATTAAAGGCACCCTAAATGTAGGACTTTGGTATCCTAGGACTAAGTCATTTGAATTACTTGGTTATACCGATTCTGATTATGCCAGGTGCAAATTGGATAGGAAAAGTACTAGTGGTGGATGTCAATTTCTTGGGTCCTCCCTAGTTAGTTGGAGTAGTAGGAAGCAACATTGTGTTGCTTTATCAACCACCGAAGCCGAATATGTGGCTATGGGTGGTTGTGTAGCTCAATTACTTTGGATGAGGCATACTCTTGTGGACTATGAGCTACACTACTCTAACATTAAAGTTTATTGTGATAATGTGAGTACCATCAACTTGACCAAAAATCTGGTACATCACTCTAGGACCAAGCACATTGAAGTGAAACATCACTTCATAAGAGATCATGTGGCAAGAGGGGACATTGAACTTAATTATGTAGAATCTAAGTCCAACCTTGCCGATATCTTCACCAAAGCTCTTCCCAAAAATGAATTTTCATCTTTAAGGAGAGAGCTTGGTATGTGCTTTGTAGAGTAAAATTCTAGGTTTGCATGATCCCATGTTTATATGTTATCTTTATACCTTGATACATCTCACAAAAAGCCTTAAGAAACCTTGATTTTTGTATTGAGACACTTAGAACCATGTGAGATGATAGGGAAGGTGTACTTGGCTCATCATGCTTGTTATGATGCATTACTATGAGCCAATGACACACCTAGAGACATAAATACCTTATGGACCAACCATTGGGAAGGCTTGTATTCAAGTAATGAGTACATAGCTCTAAGAGCATGGTTGGAAATTCCAAATCATATATATGTTAAACTATGTTCATTATATTTTGGAAAACAGTTTTCAAGTGAATCACAAAAGTGATACAAAGTTTGAAAATTCTTTAGAACTTTTGTAAGTTTCCAAATTTGTATCCATCTTGAAATCTGGAAAACATATATTTTTCAAATTATTTTTCATTAATAAAGTATGATTTCAGAAATGTGTACGCAAAATTTCGTGATTTTTCGAGATTTCTGGAATTTCTACCGCATTTTTGAAAATGGGCTGAAAAGGCTGAAATTTCGATTTCATGCGTAGATAATGATCGTTCGTATACCAGATCGATACTAATCGGGTTTTCTGATAATAAAGCTCCATTTTCTGATATTTGGTGTATTTTTGATGTCCTAACACTCTAGTATGATAATATTGCGTATAAATGAGTTTTAGGACTGCTTAATACAGTGGTTTAGGGGGAGTTTCAATAAATTCTATCCTTTTATCCCCAAAACCATTGTTGGTGCTAAGTTAGGATTTAACTTTTGAATTTTAGATTATGCTTTGCCTCAAATGTAATTTACATCCTATCTTGGATTAAGGGGGAGCTTAATTTCAATCTAATACCTTAGTCCAAGATCCAACACTCTAAATTCTTTCATCCTTCTCTTTTTGATGTATGTCAAAGGGGGAGAAGGAATGCTTAAGTTAGATGATTATTTGTGTGTCTTTAAAGACCTAACTTAAATGATTGTCAAACATCAAAAAGGGGAAGATTGTTGGTGCAACAATGCTCCAAGCATTTATATGTTTTGATGTTTGGCTAATCATCTAAGTTAGGCAATATCTTGTGATCTAATTACGAATGTGTTTAAGTGACAGGGAAATCCAAGGATGAAGACTTGGTAAAAGGAAGTCCAAGTATGATCTTGGCAAAGGAAGTCCAAGGGATGGACTTGGCAGCATAAGACCAAGCTTGTAGTCTTGGCAGCATAAAGTCCAAAGTGAACCTTGGCAAAGGAAGTCCAAAGTAAAGTCTTGGCAGCATAAGTCCAAGCTTGTAGTCTTGGCGGCGTAAAGTCCAAGCATTTGGCAACCCAAGACATGACGAAACCGAAGGAAGCTCTTGGAAGCAAAGCGCAAAGGATGAACAAGTCGCGGACTCGGAGAGATCCTGAAGGCGCAAGGCTTAATGAGGAGCTAGAAGGTTGAGTCTAGGTCTAGGGAATAAAATCAAGTATGAATTACTCATACTTGATGAGTATCAGTCGACTGATACGATGTATCAGTCGACTGGTCAGGCGTTCGACTGAGTCAGGGTGAAACCCTGACCATCAGTCGACTGCCTTGATCAGAGCAGTCGACTGATGCTGCGATCAGTCGACTGATCAAGGGAAATATCGCCACAGAATGCAGTCTCACTCGACTGCTGCCTTGATCACTCGACTGATCACCCCATCAGTCGACTGATCACCTGGCCGTTGGAGATTGCGGCTACGAATCTCCGCGGAGATCGCGTTTCAGAAGCCGTTGGCTTCGGCGGCAGTCGACTGATGGTATGCATCAGTCGACTGATCGACGCCCAACGGGAAAAACAGCCCCTCTTCTATAAAAAGGGGCCATGGGGAGCTTGGTGAAGCTAGTGCTCTTGCTCCTAACTATACTCTCGTGCTCACCAAGCCTTCCAAGTGTTTTTAGTGATTTAAATCCTCCTCTTCTCTTGTTCTTGATCATCCATCATTGTAAAGAAGAGGAGAGCATTGTAAGAAAGGTTTCTCCACCTTGGTTCATCCAAAGGAGGTTCTAGTGAAGGTTGATTAGGGCTAATCCACCTTACGGATTGCCGTGGAGTAGGAGCGTCATCTCCGAACCACGTACATCGGGTGTTAGCTTTGTTCTTGCTTTGATTTGTGTTTATATTTTATATTGCTTCCGCTAACATTTTTTGTAGAAAAGAAGAAAGGCTAATCACCCCCCCCCCCCCCTCTAGCCATTCCAAGGGTCCTAACAAGAGGATCATACTTGATGCAGTTTAACCTTTTTTTTTATGTGTACCAGTTGACTGGTCTAATGGTTAACACTCGGGCACTCGGGAAAGAGTGCTCGGAAGTTGGGAAATTGTTGTGTGAAGTAGTTGACTGGCCATGAGTACTCGGGTAATGCCTAACTCGGTAAACCAAGCATTGCTCGAGATGAGGAAGTTTCGAGTCGGGTGCTTAGGTACTCGGGATTGAGAAGTTTCAAGTCGGGAGCTCGAGTGATGGATTGCTTGGGAGGTGTTGCCGCTCGGGCGATTAAGAAATGGAGTGCTCAGGAAAGCTTCGATGAAGCAATCAACTACTATGGATGGGCAGTCGACTGGCTGAAGTGAAGAACGAATAGAAATGCACTGAGTCGACTGCTTAATTGACTGGTGCTCAGGTGGTGGGTGCTCAGGAAGTTGAGAAATAGTATTCCATGACACAGTAGTTAACTATTGTATTAGAGCAGTCGACTGACTTTAGCGGTCAAGCGCACAAAGAGTCATGGAATCGATTGGCCAGTCGATTAGTGGCTCAAGCAGTCGATTGATGTATATGAGCAGTCGACTGTTCGACTATTTCTAACGTGGATCGAGCTGTTGTAAGATAATAGCAAAGTGACTAGTCAACTAGGGATAAGACCAGTCGATTGATGGGTGGAAATCAGCCGACGTAGAGCTTATAAATGGAGGACACATAGGAGTTCTTCGATGCCGGTTCTTGGAATCTTTGAAAAAGAATTGTTGTAGCATTCCAAATCTTTAGAAGTCATTCCACAGTAATCAACAAACATTTAAGTAAAAGCAAACTTGTAAAGTGTTTTTCTTTGTTTCTTTGATTCATTCTTGTATTTGCTGTCATATTGTATAAGCTCCAAGTTGTAAGAGGTTTCTCCACCTTCGGTGTGATTCTGAGAAGGAGAAAATTTTAGTGGTGGTGCATCGCTAAAGCTAGACCATGAAGTAGGAATCGGAGATTCCGAACCATGTAAAATTTTGGTGTTGTGGTTGTGAGTTGTTCTTATCTTGTGGATTTGTTTATGTTGTTTTGTTTCCACTGTGCTAATCTTTGTAGAAAAGCAATCACAAATGCAATTGATAGAGAAATCGGAGAGAGATCGAATCAACGCTATTCAACCCCCCTCCCCCCTCTCTAGCCAACAATTGGTCCTAACAATTTATATGACAATTTATAAATTTAAAGCACCTCCAAAATACTCCTTCACACTTTGGTTGGGTGCAAAGGAGTGATTTCTGACAAAAGATCAAATATGCTACTTAGAGATAAATAGACATTGCGATTTATGCGATCGCCATATGGAAACTCATGCCCATTTATTTTCATCTACAACAATAGTGGTTTAATATGGACATATATTAGATCATGGTTGGGAATCATAATAAGTATGACTACACTCAAAAATAATTGTTGGTGCAATCAAGCCTTGGTCAAAGTTGATAAAGTTTGACTTGAATTTTGATGTTTGACCAATATTCTCAAGGGAGAGATTATTGGCAAGTGACAAAGTCCAAGTAGGTTATGGTAGACTGGATACTTGGCATGAGATAGGTGAAATTCAAATAGATCAATAGAGGATTAAACATTTGGCACAAAAGAAGTAAAGTCGAATACTTAACATGAGAGGTGAGAACCAAAGTGATCATAGAGGACATGACACTTGGTATAAACTGAAAAGTGAAGCCTGAGTGGGTTATGAAGGATCAAACACTTGATATAAAAAGAATAGAGAAGTCTAAATGGATCCTGAAGGATCTTGTCATGTGATGGAAGTTCTAACAGGTTATGAAGGATCACATGTAGGCATGCAGATGGAAGCTCTAATAGGTCAAGAAGGATCGAATGTTAAGCGTGAGACGAAAAATCCGAGTAGGTCAATGAGGATAGGATGTTTAACAATAGTGAAGTCATGACAGATTAAGATTGATCAAATACTAGGTGAGTAATATTTTGGCAGGATAAGGATAATTGGATGTTAAACAAAAGAAGTCCTAACAGGTTGAGGTCAACTGGATACAAGGCAAAATGAGCTTTCAATTTTAAATAGATTGAAATAAAAATATCAGTGGACTAATATGGAGTAGCACTCGACTGACAAATCATAAACCTTGAGATTAAAAATTTGAGGGGGTATATAGGGGTTTTGGATGTAATCAATCGATTGCTGATATTAGTAATCGACAAATGTTACTATTCGAGTGAACAGAAAGTTTAAAACTCGACTATTCAATTTGACTGATCATCATTAGTCGACTTATGTCACTCTTCAAATAGAAAGTTCAGAGCTCGATTGAGATACTCAACTATTTAGACATCAATCGATTGATGTTGAGGAGTAAGTAACTAATATGGTCAAAATTGAGTCGGAGAGAGTCATTTTGCAGGTAAATGGTTGAATTCAAAGGAGTAATTGACTGATGGCTATCAACAGTTGACTGCTAGATAGAAATTAATCCCGACTTAAAGGCTATAAAATATGGTTTTGTGAATGATTTTGGTCACTAGTTCTTAAAGGTTCTTTAAGAAGTATTGTTGCATTTCAGAACTTTAGAAGACATTTCAAAAGCAATCAATAGTAAGCAAAATAAAGATCTCTTATAAATTGTTTATTTATATTCTATTCATTTTCATATTTATCTTTGAATTAAATTTATATTACTTATAAAATCAGATGTTGTAAGAGATTTTATTACCCCTGGAAGGTATCCTAGATAGAGAAAACATAGTGATTTTATCGCTAGTGTAGGGGATCGATCGGCCGACTAGAGGGGGGTCAATAGCCCTTTGTCGTTGGATGGTGGAATTTGCTCGTCTACACAATTGTTAGCGCAAGCGGAATACTAATAAAGATAAGCAAATAAACAAAAAGAATACAAACAATGCTAACACCGAAATATAACGTGGTTCACGGCTACGCCACTAATCCACGATCCTCGATTCGTCCTCAATGAATCACTCCGCAACCAAATCACTATCGGTCTCTCCTTTGCACTAAGTTAGGTGGAGGTAACCCTTACAACTCAAAGATACTCCTTCTTTTACAATAGATGTGAAAGAAAGCTAAGAGAAGGAGTTTGAATATTGTAGAGCACTTGGATGGTCACTTAGAGCATAAGCATTAGTCATCCAAAAGCCCACACCCTCTCTTTTTATAGAGAGGGCTGATTTCTTCCCGTTGGCGCCGCGATCACGCCCTTGGCGATCATTGCCGCTACTCAACG
This sequence comes from Wurfbainia villosa, assembly GCA_025175895.1. NCBI lineage: Eukaryota > Viridiplantae > Streptophyta > Magnoliopsida > Zingiberales > Zingiberaceae > Wurfbainia > Wurfbainia villosa. The sequence goes on along the minus strand of CM045998.1, from coordinate 50,069,836 downwards.
TCGCCGAACACGTCGATCACGGCCGTTGTAGTCCAGCGGATCGCTTGACAATCGGTGATGGATCCCATCGATCATTTTACCTCCGTAGTCGGCCCGCGATCGACTACGAGTGGTTACGTGGCAAACCCTCTTAATCGATCATTGCGCCTTGTGATGTGATGGTCTTGGTAGTCGACTGCCCACATATGGCAGTCGACTGCTGGCCCCAAAACAACTCAATCGGATACCAGTCGAACCCATTCGACTCAGAGCAGTCGACTGTCATTTCATGGTAGTCGACTGATATTGGGAAAACTCATCCGACACTTAGCCATTCGGCCAAGTTCACCTAATGAGCTACTTACAATTCACTCATTCTCTCATCTCACTCGAAGTCCCTCGCTGAAGCTCTCTTCGTTTGCGGTCACGTCCCTCGGCAGCATCAGGCGCACGGCTCTGCAATGCTCCTTCGCGTCTCTTGCCTCCGAAGTCTGCTTCCTTGGCTTCGCTTCAAGTCATCTCGTCCGTCGGTCCCTCGGCAGCATCAAGTGCATGGCTCTACAATGCTCCTTCTCCGACTCAAGCACGAGGTTCTGAGTGGTGAACCCGCCAAGGCTCCATGTGCGAATTACTAAGTCCTGCAAGACTCCAACGCACATATCAAATCATAATAACAACCTAACTTAAACCCTTTGCCACACACATCAAAACATTATCATGGCAAGAGATTGCCCTAACAATCTCCCTCTTTTTGATGTGTGACAATCCGTTTAAGTTAGGTAAAAACATTTGATAAAACTATTAAAAAAAGAAAGCATGTGAATAAACATGATTAGCAACTCTCCCCCTTAATACATGAAACTCCCCCTAAATATATGCCCCCTTACTTAAACATACACATTTCTCCTCCTTTGACCCCATCAAAAAATATTTAAACAATGTTTATACAAGCATGGCATCAAATCTAGAGGTAAACAAAAACCAAAACATGCCTTAAAATCGGATACAAAAGGTTATTGGGCATATTATCATCGCTTATCAAGATGGCAATGATCGCATAATAAATTCAAATTGATTTTCTGATTTAATTTGAACGCACGATAAATTCTAGAAAATTCTAAAAATAGTGAAATTTGGGGAACATATTTCTTGTAAGTATATCTATCAATGAAAAATAGTTTTTCATGAAAAATCATCATATTTTTAGAGATTTGCCAAAAATCCAAAAGCTTTAAAAATCACTAGGTTTTTGATCATGTTAGTATCCATTTTAACACCTAGTCTTGCTTTGAATTGTTTCAAAACATGAATACACAGATTTTAAAGTAAGAAATTGTTTTTAAAACATATGAAATATTCAACCATGATCTTTGGACAATATGTCTATGAATTAAACATAAGTCTTCCCCATGATTGGTCTATTATTGCTATTTTGATACTTTAAATGACCATCTAAATGTCATAGGCATTAGTGTGTTGGGTGGATGCTTCTAGGATGCTCATTGGCTCCCATGTCCCCGGATTAAAATTTTCACTAATGAAAGGATTAATCCGGATGGGATGAGCTTCCTTAACAACACCATTTCGTCGTCATGCTAACAACTCGAGTGGTCGCTTGAACAAACTAGTTGTTCAAGCAACACAACTCTTCTAGTTGGTTAGCTGCGGAAGAGACGACGGATGGATCGCCGGTTTTTGTGTTTGTCTTCGGGGTCCATGATTATACAATATATATTCATACACACACATGCATAATCAAAACAAATAAGAACATGCTCAGATCTGTACATAAAGTTAAAATAACTTTATACCGCATGATCTTCTACCGTATGTCCTATCCTTCTCATGGACGACGTGTGGACGAAGATCCTCCACGAGTAAAAGCCTTCTAGATCACTTTCTTCTCTACCTTGTCCGCTGCGAACAAAGAGAAGAACAAGCAAATACCTTTCCTATCTAGAACTGGCCACCAAATTAGGGAATTTGGTGCAACCGTCGGCCAAGGAGCAATGGATGATGCGCCGGCCAACTTCTCCAAGAAGAGTTGCCGCCGGCCACTTTTGGAGAATAGGGAGGAGGAAGAGAACCGGCCACCAATGGGAGGAGAACCACCGGCTAAGGAAGAAGGGAAAGACCTTAAGGTTGGGCGCCAGCAACAACTAGAAGGAAGAAGAAGTTGCCGCCCACCTTTGCTCCAAACCCTAGCCGCCCACCTCCAAAAGCCAAACCCTAATTCTTCCAATCCTATCTTGCCGCCCAACCTAAGCCTCTATTTATATAATTAGGCTTAAGCCTCCTTTAATCTCCACCGTCGGATCTAGGGATTTAATCTCCACCGTCGGATCTAGGGTTTTATCCCAACCGTCGGATCTAGGGTTAAATCCCAACCATCGGATCTAGGATTTCATCCCAACCGTCGGATCTAAGGTTTCATCCCAACCGTCGGATCTAGGGTTTTATCCTAACCGTCGGATCTAAGGATTTAATCCCAACCGTCGATTCTAGGATTTCATCCTAACCATCGGATCTAGGGATTTAATCCCAACCGTTGGTTCTAGGGTTTCATCCAACCATCGGATCTAGGGATTTAATCCCAACCGTTGGTTCTAGGTTTTGTTTTTCATTCTTGGATCTAGACTTCTTAAGGATTATATTAGGCTACGATAGGGACCATAAGGAAGAGTTGGGTCTTGGCCACCCGATGGATCGGAACCACACAAACTTGATCCATCAATGATGTTCCATTCCACTAGAGGATCATCATTGAACTACCTCACCAACCCCCATAAATCAATATGGGCTCCATATATTATTTGTACATTAATCTCCCCGTGTTTAAGATATCAAATGTCCGTCAATTAATTAATTTACTGACCATCAATTAATTAACATCTAATTCCTCGAGTAGTACCACTCAACCTTATCATCATGTTGACTAAGTCAACCAGCTGGGTTTACATGATGAACCTTATGAGCTCCTCAAGGGGACATCATCAACCTAATATATAGGACACGGTTTCCTCCTATAATCTACGGCACACCATGTAAATAATATTATTTCCCAACTTACCGGGCATATTGATCTAATCCATCTAAATCTCACCCACTGGTAAATCAAAGAAATAAATACTAAGTACATGTGCCCGTTATTATATCGGGATTAAGAGCATGTACAACATAATATCCGAGGTCCGATTCAATTATGTAGTCAGTACTAAATTGAATCACCTCTATGTCGGTCCTACTCAATACACCTAAGTGTACTAGTGTAACTCTATGTTCAAGATAAAACAATACCAAGCTACACTACAACCATGCCAATGGTTTGTCCAAAACCATCTTGGTTGTGAGCCTTTACTTATATTTTACAAGGTACTGATAACATGATCTTCTGTGCCACACCAAGCACCATGTTATCTACAATGTAAAATATTAGACAATATGCAAACATATATAATGAATATATAAAATGCAAACAATGATCATGTGATTCTTATTTCAAAATAGAATGTTCATACAAAAAGAGCTAGGCTTTCAGTATACATTCCAACAATCTCCCACTTATACTAAAAGACTATGCCGTCATCACTCTGCCATACATCTGATCCCCATGTCCTCCACATGCCTATCAAACGCTTTCGCTGGAAGGGCCTTAGTGAATGGATCCGCCAGGTTATCCTCTGATGCAATCTTGGCGACAGCAACTTCTCCTCGCTTTACGATCTCTCATATGAGGTGGTACTTGCGCTCTATGTGTTTACTCACCTTATGGGCTCGTGGTTCTTTCGAGTTTGCAACTGCACCACTATTATCACAATAAATTGTGATAGTTCTGGGCAAACCAGGAATCACATCCAAGTCCATCAAGAAGTTCCTGAGCCATACAGCTTCCTTGGCTGCCTCAGAGGCTGCCACATACTTAGCTTCCATGGTAGAGTCCGCCACGTATTTCTGCTTGACACTCCTCCATACTATGGCTCCACCTCCAAAAGTAAACACAAACCCCAAGGTAGACTTACTCTTGTCCCTATCTGATTGGAAATCCGAATCCGTGTAATCCACAGGGACTAATTAATCTGCCCGGTAAACCAGCATATAATCCCTAGTCCTTCTCAGGTACTTCAATATATGCTTCCCAATGTCCTCGCTCCAGATTACTCGATATCTCGCTAACCATGCCCACGAAAGCGGATATCCTGCCTCGCACATAGCATAGCATACATAAGGCTTCCCTCCGAAGCATAAGGAACCGCCTTCATGTCCTCTATCTCCTTTGATGTTTTGGGACACATCTCTTTAGATAAAGGAACTCCATGCCTAAAAGGTAGAAAACCTTTCTTGGAGTTCTGCATGCTAAAACGAGCAAGGATAGTGTCAATGTATGAAGCTTGAGACAAGCACAACATCCTTTTCTTGCGATCCCTTATAACTTTGATCCCAAGGATGTGTCCCACTTCTCCCAAGTCCTTCATATCAAACTGTTTGGACAACCATACCCTTACATCTGATAACACTTTGATATTGTTGCCAACTAACAAAATGTCATCTACGTATAGTACAAGAAACACCACTACATTTCCGTCACATCTCTTGTATACACAAGGCTCATCCGGACTTTGAATAAATCCATATGACTGGATTACCTCATCAAAACAGATGTTCCAAGATCTAGAAGCTTGCTTCAATCCATAAATGGACCGATTAAGCTTACATACAAGATGCTCTTTCCCTTTAGCAATGAATCCCTCTGGTTGGCGCATATAGATGTTCTCCTCAAGACTTCCGTTAAGGAAAGTTGTCTTGACATCCATCTGTCATATCTCATAATCCATATGAGCTGCTATAGATAAGAGAATCCGGATAGACTTAAGCATAGCTACCGGCGAAAAGGTCTCCTCATAATCGATACCCTCTTTCTGAGTATACCCTTTCGCAACAAGCCTAGCTTTGAAGGTTTCAACCTTCTCGTCTACTCCTCTCTTTCTCTTGTAGATCCACTTGCATCCAATGGTTTTTACACCATCGGGTGGCTCTACTAGCTCTCAGACCTGATTAGAATCCATAGATTCTATCTCTGAATTCATCGCTTTTTGCCAAGATACTGCATCTCTATCTTGGATTGCCTCATCATATGTCCAGGGATCAGGTTCATGTTCACCAGGGACTAAGTCCGAAGACTCTCCCAAAAACATGAATCTGTCGGGTTGTCTAACAACCCTCCCACTACGACGAGGTGCCTCATGTGTATGCTCTGTGACACGCGGTGCAGTGACTTGTGGTGTCTCCTCTTGTACCGGTGGTACTGAAGTCGGGACTTCCCCTGTCATCTCCTCAAGAACAATCCTACTCGTAGGCTTGTGATTCATCACATAGTCTTCCTCTAGAAATCTGGCATTCGTACTCACGATCACCTTCTGATCTCTAGGACTATAGAATAAACCACCCTTCGTTCCCTTAGGGTAGCCAACAAACAAGCGCACTTCTGTATGAGATTCCAACTTACCAGCATCTCCCTTCAGCACATGTGCTGGACTACCCCAAATCCGAATATGTCTTAGACTAGGCTTTCGCCCAGTCCACAACTCTGTGGGAGTAGAGGGTACTGACTTAGATGGAACCAAGTTCAGAATGTGTGCTGTTGTTTCCAGAGCAAACCCCCAGAACGAATCAGGTAACTCAGAATAACTCATCATCGATCTGACCATCTCCATAAGAGTCCTATTCCTTCGCTCCGCTACACCATTCTGCTGGGGTATGCCAGGTGCAGACAATTGGGATTGAATCCCAGCCTCTGATAAGTAACTCCTAAACTCTCCCAAGAGATACTCGCCACCACAATCAGATCGTAATGTCTTGATACTTTTACCTTGACGGTTCTCCACATCAACCTTGAATTCTTTGAACTTGTCAAAGCATTCAGACTTGTGGCGCATCAAGTAAATGTATCCATACCTTGAATAATCGTCTATAAATGAGATGAAGTATTCAAAGCCACCTCTTTCCTGGATAGACATAGGACCGCACAAATCAGAATGAACCAATTTTAACAAATCTTTGGCTCTATACCCCTTGGCCTTAAAAGGCCTCTTGGTCATTTTACCTTCCAAGCAAGATTCGCAGGTTGGGAGATCCTCCACCACTAATGAACCCAAAGGTCTATCAGCTATCAACCTTTGAATTCTACTTAGGTTAATATGACCAAGCCTTAGATGCCAAAGATATGTTTGGTTCATTTGCGAAGGTTCTTTTCTCTTATTAGATTTAGAAGATGAGTTATTTACTTCTATTTGCATCGTGGGAGTTTTTGGTTCAATAGTATATAAATTGCTAACCAATGTACCAGAACAGATAATCTCCCTATTCCTTTTTATAACCACCTTGTCATTAAAAGAAACAGAATATCCATCCAAAAATAATTTAGAAACTGAAATTAAATTCTTTCTAAAAGTAGGTACATAAAGACAATTTCTTAAAATCAAAAATTTATTCCTATCAAAAGATAAATAAACGTCTCCCACTGCAATAGCCGCCACCTTTGAAGCATTGCCCATGAAGACGGTAATCTCTCCCTCAGCTAGTCGTCGGGTTTCCTGGAACCCCTGCAAAGTATTGCAGACATGATCAGTGGCTCCTGTATCTACACACCAGGCACTGGTAGATAACACCGCTAAACATGTTTCAACAACTAAACAAGAAGATATACCTTTGTTCTTACGGCGAGGACAGTCCGCCTTCCAATGTCCAGTCTGCTTGCAAGTGAAGCACTTCCCTTTCGGCTTCTTCACTCCTGCCTGAGGTCCTGTTGCCACCTTCTTCGCTCCACCTTGCTTCTTCTTCTTCTTACCTTTCGGTTTAGAGGAAGAAACCTTCTGAGCGACCATGGCTTGAGAACTCGTGAAAAATCCTCTGCCGCTTGGAGTTACAGGAAGCTCATGTGAATACTACCTTTTGTTCATGTTGTAGTTGAGGCGGAACTGCTCAAAACTCCTAGGCAAAGACTGGAGAATGATATCGACCTGGGTTTCCCCATCGATCTCAGCTCCTAGGACTTCCATCTCATTAAGATGAGCCATCATCTTGAGAACATGATCCCTAACGGGTGTTCCCTCGATCATGGAGGTCGTCATCAAGTTTCTCATAGCCTCCTGCCTAGCCGCCCTACTCTGATGTTCGAAAAGTTCCTTGAGATTGAACATCATGTCATAAGCTGTGGCTATGGCCTGATGCTGATGTTGCAGCACATTTGACATAGATGCCAAAATGTAACACCGCGCCATCTCATCTGCCTTAACCCATTTCTTATAACGTTCTATCTCCTTTTCATCAGAGTCATCTGAGGGCTTAGGAGGACAGACCTCGAAGAGTACAAATTTGTACTCTTCTGCAGTTAAGACAATATCTAGGTTTCTTTTCCAATCAATGTAGTTTGGACCAGTAAGTTTGTTTTCTTTTAAAATCACAGCAAGTGGGTTGAAAGCCATTTGAAAATCCTAAAAATCACAATGATCAAAATATTAGATTTTAAATATTATTGATTCCTCAAAACAATAAAATCAGGAAATCAACCAACACCTCAAAACACCGAGAATATCGCATGCCACGATAGTGTGGACGTATACGAATTCCACATTTGTAAGAGGAGGTTTAACCCATTAATTTTATTATCTTGTCAACCTTACTTTTTGACAAATAAAATTAATAGTTGGTTCCTCTTTAGCCCTACAAATAAAAGCAGTGACTTCGATGGGGAGGATACCTTTATTTGTATCTAAGTGTGCACCATTACACGGTACAAAGGGAATTATTTCGGATTATGTGCCTTACCGATGGGGAAGTACACACGCTCCTAAATAATTTCCTATAATCATTATTTGACCTAGTGATCCACAAACAAACCCATCCGATGGGGAGGAAGGCACTCAAAGCCAACGCGTAAGTTTGTTGCATCACACGTCAAATTGTAATGGAGGCCGCGGGAATTAATTAAAATATCCCTCTCCCACTTAGTAAATTGCAATCGAGGAATTTTAAACATACACAACATGCATATAAAACAAATAAGAAATAAATATGGAAAAAACAGAATTTTTCCAACTATTATGGCATTGTCCTCCAATATGCATCCCGTCGTGTCGCCACCTCGTCCGCTCCATCTTTTCCCGTGCGCAAGTCACCAAAGAGTTCCGAGCCGAGATAAATCATTTTATTTACATCCATCGATCCTATACTCCACGAAGGAGTGTACAAATAATCTAGATCGAAAGTAAACTAAAATGATCGGCTAAACAATGCCGTATTTAATTACAAAAATTAAATACTAATCTAGCCTCGTCAACCCCGAGGATTCAAATAATAAATTTTTACACACATCCATTCACATACACACACATGGCCATAATAGTCGGATCTTATGCCTGCAACCAAAGAGTTAAACTACGCATATCCTACTATTATTCGGCACATATAATATATGAAAAAGTGCATAAAAAATTAACCGAATCCAAAACACACAAAACCGGAAACCGTGGCTCTGATACCAATTGTTGGGTGGATGCTTCTAGGATGCTCATTGGCTCCCATGTCCCCGGATTAAAATTTTCACTAATGAAAGGATTAATCCGGATGGGATGAGCTTCCTTAACAACACCATTTCATCGTCGTGCTAACAACTCGAGTGGTCGCTTGAACAAACTAGTTGTTCAAGCAACACAACTCTTCTAGTTGGTTAGCCGCGGAAGAGACGACGGATGGAAGAGACGACGGATTTAATCCCAACCGTTGGTTCTAGGTTTTGTTTTACATTCTTGGATCTAGACTTCACAAGGATTATATTAGGCTACGATAGGGACCATAAGGAGGAGTTGGGTCTTGGCCACCCGATGGATCGGAACCACACAAACTTGATCCATCAATGATGTTCCATTCCACTAGAGGATCATCATTGAACTACCTCACCAACCCCCATAAATTAATATGGGCTCCATTTATTATTTGTACATTAATCTCCCCGTGTTTAAGATATCGAATGTCCGTCAATTAATTGATTTACTGACCATCAATTAATTAACATCTAATTCCTCGAGTAGTACCACTCAACCTTATCATCATGTTGACTAAGTCAACCAGCTGGGTTTACATGATGAACCTTATGAGCTCCTCAAGGGGACATCATCAACCTAATATATAGGACACAGTTTCCTCCTATAATCTACGGCACACCATGTAAATAATATTATTTCCCAACTTACCGGGCATATTGATCTAATCCATCTAAATCTCACCCACTGGTAAATCAAAGAAATAAATACTAAGTACATGTGCCCATTATTATATCGGGATTAAGAGCATGTACAACATAATATCCGAGGTCCGATTCAATTATGTAGTCAGTACTAAATTGAATCACCTCTATGTCGGTCCTACTCAATACACCTAAGTGTACTAGTGTAACTCTATGTTCAAGATAAAACAATACCAAGCTACACTACAACCATGCCAATGGTTTGTCCAAAACCATCTTGGTTGTGAGCCTTTACTTATATTTTATAAGGTATTGATAACATGATCTTCTGTGCCACACCAAGCACCATGTTATCTACAATGTAAAATATTAGGCAATATGCACACATATATAATGAATATATAAAATGCAAACAATGATCATGTGATTCTTATTTCAAAATAGAATGTTCATACAAAAAGAGCTAGGCTTTCAGTATACATTCCAACATAGTGGACATTTGTATCATCCTAACATCTCACTCATACTAAGTTTTCAATCAAAGTAGCCTATAGTGAGTGTGAGATGTATCCTAAAGGTATTTGTATATACTTAACCATTATTTTCATACAATTCTATCTAGGTTAAGTATCATCCTATCATTCCACATGATCATAAAGATGTATATGAATTAATTTCACATTATGATCATGAAACAAATGTATTCATCAAATTGTTATCATGCATTAGGTATTACATCATGATAATAAAGAAAATATCACCTAAAGCATGATTTATTTACTTATAGGTGCATTATCATCACCTAACACTAATTCAAAAATGTTGTCCCGACATCCTAAGTCAACCAAAACATATAATATAGATGAATTTCATATAGTTGACTATCATAGGGTTTTCCTAACCCTTTAGGATGGATTTTGGAACCCAAAATAAGTTCTTACCTATGGGGTTCGCTAAAAATTTTTTAGGGATCCATTTCCTAGCAATTACTTTCTTTTTGTCTTGACCCCTAGCTATTAGACATTTATAGGCCTTTTCATTTTTCTTTTCTTTATAACCTAAGCCTTTCTTTTTGAAGCTTGTCATTTGGCTCCCAATTATCATGTTAAGGGTATTGGAGCCTATTGTAAATTTTTCTAGGGCTTTGGTCAAATAGTCTACCTTTTCCTTTAAAGCTCTATTTTCTTCTATGCATGCATCATTAACATCCAAATGCATATAATTATCATGTGAGCATGCATCATCATTATCATCATTAAAACATGCTTTTTCTAATTTTTGTTCTAAATCCTTAATTTGCTCAAGCATGCATTTATTCCTTTTCTTTGCCCTAAATAAATCCTTAGTGAGGCTAGAAATCATAGACATTATTTGCTTAGGGGGTAGATTCATTACCTCACTTACCAAATCCTCTTCCGATGATGAGGATGTAGAGGAGGCTCCCCCTTCACTTGAGCTCTTCTCACTTGAGCTTGCTTCATTTTCGGAGGAGGAGCAATCTAAGTCATCAAAGGCCATCAATGCTAAGTTGGTGACAAAGGCATTCTCCTCTTCCGATGATGACGAAGATGATGAGGAGGAAGGATCATCCCATGTCTTTGCTTTGAATGTCTTGGCCTTCCCTTTTTCTTTGCCCTTCTTTTCTTCTTCCTTTTTCTTCTTGCTCCCCTTCTTCTTCTTTTCTTCCTTCTTTCTCTTCTCCTCCTTGCTTTTGTTCAAGAGGGGACAATTGTCCCTTATGTGTCCCTCTCCTTGACAATTGTAACAAATGATCTTCCCCCTTGATCTTCTACTCCTATCATTAGATTTATTAAATCTATAACCTTTTAATGCACACCTTACCCTCCTTACCATATAGGCTTCTTCCGTGCTATCCATGGAGGAAAAGGAGGATGCTTCATCGGAGGAGGGGATCTCTATCTTCTTCTTCCCCTTGTGTGCCATCAAGGCTACTCCTCTTGAAGGTTGAAACTTTGGCTCTTCTTGTATTCCTTCAAGCCTCGTTTCGTGGAGCTCCATTGTTGAGAAGAACTCCTCCAAGGAGCTCACTTCTAGATTCTTGGACATGTAGAAGGAGTCCACCATTGAGCTCCATTTTGACGACTGGGGAAAAGCATCAATTGCTTTCATGAGCATGTCCCGGTTCGAGAGTCTTTCTCCTACACTTGTTAGTCCAATCAAAATTTCTTTAAACCTAGAATGCAATGAGGTTACCTTTTCTCCCTTTTCTAATTTTATGTTGGATAGTTGGGAGAGGAGGAGGTCTCTCCTTGCAAGTTTGGCCTCCAAGGTACCTTCATGAAGCTCTACTAGCTTCTCCCACATCTCCTTGGCGCTAGCACACTCCCCTATCATATTCACTTCTTGTTGGGGGTGTACATTGTAGAGGTGGTGCTTGGCCTTTGAATTTGCCAAGTATTCTTCTCTTTGCCTCTTGCTCCACCTTGCTTTTTTCCAATGCCTCACTCGCGCAACTCCCTCGATTGTTGTCAGTTGATGATGCGGCGAGGAAAAAAATGCGTTCACCTTCTTTCGATGCGACGAAGGCATGAAAGGAGCTTTGGGGGGTTCTCACAGGCCGCAACAGTAAAAGTGATGAGAAGACAAAACTATCATCTTAATTTTAAATATTTTATTTAGAATTTTTGTTTTATTTTGTTTATTTTTTTAAACTTTTTTATTTGTTAAGAAATTTCTATTAAAATTAATTTTTTTTTTTAGCATCAAAAAATATTCTCTTTCTAAGTCTATTTAAACATAGATTTAAGTTTTGTAAGTTATTCAATTTTTTATTAATAATAATTTTTTAGTTAAGAATAGGCTTCACATGCACTGTATACCAGATTTGGAGACTACGAAACCTTGCTACCTTTGACGGTCAGCATATACCATTGAAATAGGTAATTTATAAGATTAAGACAATGATTTTTAGAATTTCATTTGTATTGTGACCACGACCAAATATTATACGAACATTGGATACATATTATTTATGAATATAAGTTTTTAAAAAATTTAACGAATAATTTGATAATTATTTATTATTATCTTGTATATAGTACATATATCAATATTTGTTTAATATATTTTGTATATAATTTTAATAAATTATAACTCTTATAATTTATCTATGTCTCATTGAAGAAATTTAATTGGACTTTTTTTATAGATTAGACTTGATAACAAATATAGAAATAAATATGTTAAATTCGAAAAAATAATAATTTAGTAGGGATTATAATTAATTCCCTTTTATTGCCTAAATAGCAAATTCTAGCTACTAAATGATAGATAAGTTAAATATCTAATTATTGCAATCACTTTATTGTCTTCACTTTTATTAATTTTGGATTGTCTTCAATTTCTTTTTTTAAGAGTTGTCTATTATGAAGATTTATTGATGCGGGTGCAGGGGAAAAATCCGTTCGCTCCGTTTTCAAGGCGATGAAGCGATGAGGGAGGTCTCGGAATATTCTCCCCCGGCAGCGATCAGTAAAGAATAAGAAAATGAAGTAGACGAAACGCGAAAACCCGACACCAGCAATCGAGATTCAGACACGAGATGTAACGTGGTTCGGAATAAGGATTCCTACTCCACGGGGGTGAGGTTTCTCACCAGATGCGGTGCCTAAGCACTTTCACTATGAAGATCCTCCTTTACAGAAAGCAAGTTTCCGAAGGTGGAGGAGAAAGGACCTCTTACAATGATGTTACAAGATGAGGAAAATACAAGAGACTTAACAAACAGCAGATCTCCATCCTCCTTCTCCGGCGAGATCCTTCTTCCTTTTCTCTCGTCTCCTCTTCTCTCTTGCTGGATGCCAATGATTTCGGATTGATCTCCCCTCCTCTTTCCTTCCTCTCTCCCTTTTATCTTCCCTCCTCCTTCAACGTAACGTCGCGGATTATCTCCATCGTACACGTGGCCACCACCTCCTCCTGGAGAATAATTCTGTTACAAACATGAGGAACGAGGACTCCCCCGAATATTGCGTGGGGCCCCCCAAGCCGTTGCATAGCACCTTTCCCTTTACTTTTCAGGCAACGAGGTTAAACTGTCTCCCTCACCCCTCTGCTTTGGGTGAAGTTAACTTAGGCCCCTATACCATAGGTGACCTAGCCTTAGGGTTTCTCCTTAAACCGAACCAATTCTCCTTTTTCCCGTACCAAACTTCTTTCGCGTCGATTAGGTTGAGTTGACCCTTCCTCCATCCCATTGGCTTCTGGAATTGCCTAGTTGAACCAGTTCCTAGTCCTCTATTAGCGAAGTGCCTTCCGCCTCTTTTCCACCTGCGTCCCTTGCTTCTAGCATTCGCCCGTGCCGATGGCTCTCGCTACTTGTCCGTGCCGATGACCTCGGGTACTTGCGCCCGTGTCGATTACTTCCGATAACTCTCGCCCGTGTCAATGGCTTCGTCCAACTCTCGCCCGTGCCAATGGCTTCTGATAACTCTCGCCCGTGTCAATGGCTTCGTCTAATTCTCGCCCGTGCCAATGGCTTCTGATAACTCTCGCCCGTGCCAATGGCTTCTGATAACTCTCGCCCGTACCAATGGCTTATGATAACTCTCGCCCGTGCCAATGGCTTCTGATAACTCTCGCCCGTGCCAATGGCTTCTGATAACTCTCGCCCGTACCAATGGCTTCGTCTAACTCTCGCCCGAACTGTTTCTCCTTTTCCCCTTTGGCTGAACCAGGTGTTTTGGGGACGGGTCACGGGTCACCTGCTAACTCTTCTATTGGGAATTAGGTAGAAAAAGTACCAGTAGTATCATTAGTCAACCCCAAAAAATAGTCAAGCGAAGTTATAAGCTTGACTTTCCAAATGTGCGTAAAGCTTATGCCCTATTCTTCATTCCTCCGTTTGAATCCACCTTTTCCTTTATAATTTCCTTGTATGCCCCCGAGGCGGCCCAATGGGCCCATGGGCTCCGCTTCTCCTTCTCTCTCCGTGAAATTGAATCGTCATGGGAAACCCTATATAAACCTCCGCCTTCTCCTCTTAGGTATCATTTAGCGTGCCTAACAATCCAGTCTTGTACTTCTTCTTCCACGATTTTCCCTGGTGGCGTTTGTGATTGATCCTTCCCTTCTACTTGCGGTTCTCTCTTACCCCCGAGTAAGTGCTTTGCTTAGTTTAACACTCATGGCTCCTAGGACTACCTCTCCACCCGCCTGGTATGAACATACCATAACCCAGTTAGATTGTAACCATTATTTCTTTAATATCAAGAACGACTACATAGATCCTTCTATAAAATGCTGTTTCACGACCAAGCTGCATCGGCCTCATATTCCTCCTCCTGGTTTGACATGCTTTTTCTCCGAACAATTCTTTAACGGCCTATCTTTGCGGCACTGCAGTCTACTTGGACCTCCTAGACTTCTCTGATTACCCACCAATTCACCCCCAACTCCTTCCGAATTCTATCGGAGCCCACACTGATGTTCCAACATTTGAACCTCCCTTTGACCCCAGAACTATTCCATTGCTTCTTCCAATTAAAGTCTTCTAAGGCAGACCTCTTCTATTTTTCTAGTCGTTGACCCAATTTCAGTGAACTCCGCCTACTTCCACAAGGGTGGGAAGCACTATACTTCTTTGTAGAGCTTAGGGCCTTTTCCTCATTCCGATATTTGGAAAGTAGACCTTCCCGAATTGCCTTCCTTCCGGGAAATGAGGACCAAATGTCCTTTCCTGGAGGTGTATAGAGTTTTAAGGGAGCTACACTACTGTTCGAACCATCTGCTAGAGACTCCCCTCCTGCACCATTTTGGATTGTCTCCTCTACCTCTGACGACTTTGGTTGCTGTAGGTAGGGTGACATTTATCCTGCAATGTGACTTCCTTTTTAGGTCATCCATCTTTCTTACCAGTATATCTTGTAGATAATCTGATGCAGAAGGCTCTGGTGGAAGGGGAGTCGATCGAAGCTGCTAAGAAGAAGAAGGCAGCAGCTAACAGAGGCAAACCCACAGCAGCTCCGTCACCTCCTCGGAAAAAGCTGAGGCTCATTAAGAAAGGAGCCTCAAGCTCATCGGCTCATCTCCCCTCAACTTCGGATCCACCAGGGTCTCAGCCCCTGACCATTTATGAACCACGAAGAGAAGGTACTACCTCCCCTGTCTATTCTCCATCTCCTCAAGGAGGGGATTCTCCTTCTCATTTTCTTCACTCCTCCCCCTCGGCGCAAAATTCACCTCCCCCTTCTCATGTGGAGCCACTCTAAGCTCCTGTTCCTTCGGACCTAAGGGCTGCTCCCTCCCCCCTTCGCCGTATCAGGCCTCCAACCTCCTCCGAAGGGGAAGACCCCTCCCTTCCTGTTCCTCCGAGGGTCACGTTAGGGTCCCTGCTGCAAATTCGGCACCCCTCGGAGGTGAAATTCTTTAATCAGTCAGGCGTACAAGGCCCATGCGAGCAAGTGGGCAAGCTACTTGCTGAGGTATCTCTTATTTCTCCCTTTTCTCTTTACTGCAAGTATTACCATATGCCAATTTGTAATGACAGTTTCTTTCCCCTGCAGGCCGCCGCTCAGCATGATAAGATGGTCACTCGGCTGGCCCGCTTTCAATCTACCGTGGAAACTCGCCACTTCGCCTCCGTGTCACAACAGAAAAAGCTCGTTCAGCAACTGAGCGAGCAAGAGGCGAAGGAAACCGATATGAGGGGCCAATGCGAGAGCGATGATGCGGCTAGCCCCGTACGAGCGAGAAAGAGGAGCTACTGAAAGAATAAGGACTTGGGCGGCAGTTTTCTCCAATCCGTGGCTGCAACAAGTAGATGAATTGGCTCGGGAGTTGAAGGAATACAAGAGATATCTTATGGATGCCATGGTCAAGGATGCTGACTCTGCGGCTACTATCTCACAGCTTCAACAAGAATGCAACCGCCTTAACCTGGAACGTCAAGCCTGGGCCATTACTCGGGAATCCTGTGCAAAGAAGTGTCAGGAACTTTCCTCTGCAATAACGGCTCTTCCCCGAACCTTATCACAGGTGGCCCAGCAGCAATCCACCCTCCAACAGGAGTATCTTGAAGCCCTTTCAGCCTTAGGACAGCGAGCTATGAAGGCAGCCACCGAGAGAGATGCTTTGGCGATCAAATTGGTGGAAAGTCAAACTCAGGTGGCTCAATATCAGGACCAATTAAAGGAGCAGGAAGCCGACCTCAAGAGGCTCTATGTCAAGAAAGGAGTAGATCTCTTTATATTAGGCTTCGAGGGGGCTGTAGCTCAAAACGCCAAACAAGGATATCCACCTCCCGGCGTGGACACCAGCCACTTAGATCCTGTATCGGCGTTGGCTAAATGTTCCCCTGAGCGATTTGAGTTGTAATCTCTCGTACTGTTTTTTCGGTAATAACTTTTTCTTTACTGTTAAGTGCTGACTCTTATCAATATGTCTGTCCATTACGGTCCTTGTGTGTTCTCTAGCGAGTTGGGGTTTCTGGACCAATGTTGAGCTTTCCCTTGTTATTTCTTTACCCGTACCATATAACGCCATCGCCTGGCTGGTTCGGGGCTCTCTTACGGGATTTTGCCTACTAGGATCCACATCCGCCCCGATTTTGGTTCGGACATCACTTTAAATGGCCTTTTGCCCGTTGATTTTCCCTATCCTTCCTCCAGCTTCGGAAAAGATGTCAGCCTCTTCGTCTTCTCCCCCTTCCCCAGCACTTTTTCGCTATTCTCCTTCCATTATAAGTCCTTCGTCCCCCTTGTCTTCGTCCTGTTATCTTACCACCATGGCTTCAGTAGGGCATCCCATTGAAATTTCTTCGGAATCAGAATCTTTTGAAATACAGGACTGAGTCTCTGAGGATGATGCAGATTCGGAGACCCGATCAACCGCCACTTCAGTCTTCCATCCCCTACCTTTTCCGCCTTTCGGTCCAACTCCCACCCCTCCGGTGGGAGATCCTTCCGCTCCTTTCCCTCCTTCCTTAGCGAGGTATGGAATCCTCCCTTCACACAGGAGTACAGTGGGAGACCCCGTGCCGTGGATGAACTTCCCCACTTCCACCAGCGTTGGCTTCGTCCCGATTCCCCGGCGAGGACTCGTCCTTCCCCTTTCGATGAAGGTCCACCAGTTCTTCCTCCACCCCAAGGCGAACGCTTCAGAGTTATATTAGCTCCTTCTCCCCCCAAAGAGACATCTCCCGCTTCATCTGTTAGGAGTAATCATGAAAAATCTTTGTAGATCAAGTTAATGTAATCGTTTCAAATATGTTAATAAAAAAGAAAAAATAAGGGAAGCAAATGATATCTGTTTTTGTCTTTTTCCCGTAGAAGTAAGGCTTTTGTCTTCCAAAAGGATAGTAATCTGATCTGAACATATCTTCCTCTATCATGTCTCGGGGATTCGGACCCTCTTAATTAAGATTGTAGTCCTATCAACCTTCCCGCCATCCCACGCTTCTCTTCCTCTTATGGTTCTCACGTCTCCTACCAATGAATGCACTCTTCCCCTTCGTCGCCATAAAAACCCACCGACCTTTACCTGATAGCTTCCACCATTCTCCTTTTTCCTTTGCTTGTCATGGACAGAATATCGGAACAGGGCAGCAGTTCCTCGCCTTCTAAAGAACAGATAAATGACCGCCGATACATAGCCATCTTGGAGGAACAAGTGAAGAGTTTACGGCAACAGCTGGAGGAAACTTCCGCCCATAATCGTTCCCTGCGTCAACAACTGATAGGGTCCCAAAAAGAACTATCCAGGCAAATCTTCTTGAAGCAGTCTTATCTTGGACTCTACGCCCCAGCGCAAGGAAACTCCATCCGTTCCGCCTAACAAAGAATTGTAATACCCTAGATGTATTAGGGTCTCTTTTGTTGTTTCTCCTTGTAGATGGCTGGGAGTATGTAGTTCTCCCGTATCATCGAACTTCCCTAGTTTATCTCCTTCCTCCAGGACCTTCTGAGTTGTACTACTCTTTACTCCTTTTGTATTTACATGTAATTTGGGGCATATTTCGGCTCTCCCGTCTTTTCAATCTGCTGGGTATATAGACCCCTTAGAGGCAGGCGACTACTGCTATATGGCACAAGAATACAACCATATAGAGTTGATTAATACAAGCAATCTGAGACATAGAATAAATAATAAAACCAATTTAGGTTCTTTGCTCTCATGAGATAGCAATTTGCACATAAAGTAAATAGTAACCGAGGAATCCCGGTTCTCCCGTTCCACCACCACACGGGGATAACGTCCGCTCTGCGGGGATAGCATTTTGTATATAGAGTAAATAGTAACCGAGGAGTCTCGGTTCTTCCGTTCCACCACCACACGGGGATAACTTCCGCTCTGCGGGGATATCATTTTGTATATAGAGTAAATAGTAACCGAGGAATCTCGGTTCTTCCGTTCCACCACCACACGGGGATAACTTCCGCTCTGCGGGGATAGCATTTTGTATATAGAGTAAATAGTAACCGAGGAATCTCGGTTCTTCCGTTCCACCACCACACGGGGATAACTTCCGCTCTGCGGGGATAGCATTTTGTATATAGAGTAAATAGTAACCGAGGAATCTCGGTTCTTCCGTTCCACCACCACACGGGGATAACTTCAGCTCTGCGGGGATAGCATTTTTTATATAGAGTAAATAGTAACCGAGGAGTCTCGGTTCTTCCGTTCCACCACCACACGGGGATAACTTCCGCTCTGCGGGGATAGCATTTTATATATAGAGTAAATAGTAACCGAGGAATCTCGGTTCTTCCGTTCCACCACCACACGGGGATAACTTCCGCTCTGCGGGGATAGCATTTTTTATATAGAGTAAATAGTAACCGAGGAGTCTCGGTTCTTCCGTTCCACCACCACACGGGGATAACTTCCGCTCTGCGGGGATAGCATTTTTTATATAGAGTAAATAGTAACCGAGGAGTCTCGGTTCTTCCGTTCCACCACCACACGGGGATAACTTCCGCTCTGCGGGGATAGCATTTTGTATATAGAGTAAATAGTAACCGAGGAATCTCGGTTCTTCCGTTCCACCACCACACGGGGATAACTTCCGCTCTGCGGGGATAGCATTTTGTATATAGAGTAAATAGTAACCGAGGAATCTCGGTTCTTCCGTTCCACCACTACACGGGGATAGCTTCCGCTCTGCGGGGATAGCATTTTTTATATAGGTAAATAGTAACCGAGGAGTCTCGGTTCTTCCGTTCCACCACCAAACGGGGATAGCTTCCGCTCTGCGGGGATAGCATTTTTTATATAGAGTAAATAGTAACCGAGGAGTCTCGGTTCTTCCGTTCCACCACCACACGGGGATATCTTCCGCTCTGCGGGGATAGCATTTTGTATATAGAGTAAATAGTAACCGAGGAATCTCGGTTCTTCCGTTCCACCACCACACGGGGATAACTTCCGCTCTGCGGGGATAGCATTTTGTATATAGAATAAATAGTAACCGAGGAATCTCGGTTCTTCCGTTCCACCACCACACGGGGATAACTTCCGCTCTGCGGGGATAGCATTTTGTATATAGAGTAAATAGTAACCGAGGAATCTCGGTTCTTCCGTTCCACCACCACACGGGGATAACTTCCGCTCTGCGGGGATAGCATTTTTTATATAGAGTAAATAGTAACCGAGGAGTCTCGGTTCTTCCGTTCCACCACCACACGGGGATAACTTCCGCTCTGCGGGGATAGCATTTTTTATATAGAGTAAATAGTAACCGAGGAGTCTCGGTTCTTCCGTTCCACCACCACACGGGGATAACTTCCGCTCTGCGGGGACAGTATTTTGTATATAGAGTAAATAGTAACCGAGGAGTCTCGGTTCTTCCGTTCCACCACCACACGGGGATAACTTCCGCTCTGCGGGGATAGCATTTTGTATATAATGGGCTATTTAGGAAAAATAAATCCTTCTTTCCCTTTCACTACCGACGCGAAGCCCATTAACAGCTGCGAGCCCATTCTTCCTCTTTTTATAGGGGACTCTTTCATCCTCGTTTTTTCTGCTATCTTCATCCTTTCACCTTTTGGTCTTCCTCTTCTTCGCCTGCTTGCTCCTCCGCCGCCAAATCTCGTTTCTTCGATCTTTCCTTCCTGGTTCCTCGTCTTTCGTTATTTTTAGATATCCGAGATGCATTCCACCTTCTTCCAGGAAATAGCGGGCCGCTACGAATCTAAATCGAACGGGTGTCTCATTAGCTTCTTCTTCTTCTTCACCTCCTTCGATCACCATCATACGGGAATCACCTCGTTGTTCTCCCTCTCCTCCTTCGGTAACTTTCGCTACCCCCATCTCGAAGGAAGTTGGGGTCATCAGTCCCTCTTCACTTCCTCCTACCTGTATGAGCCCTAACTTTCCCCCTTTGCCTCCTTCCGCCAATGACGCGTTCGAATCGCCTTCTTCTTCCCTACAAGGGATGCATCCGAAGGAGATGGTTTCATGTCCGCCGATGATAGAGGTTATACCGCCCCTGTCTTCTCCTTCCTCGGCCCGTCATTCCTCTCCTGAACCCATGGCGGTTGACATTCCTTCGCTGCCAACCTCCCCCTTCGTTTATCGCCTGAAGAGTCCTCCTCTTCCTGTAGACCCTAATCAGGAGCCTTCTACTTCTAAAATCCTCATTGAAGGCTTCCCCGACCCAGTGCTCATCATCTCATCTTCTCCAGGACCCTCCTCCGATCAGCCTCCTTCGATTTTTCCTTCCGACTTCACCTCCCACAAATGTGGCGCCCATTCTCCCGCATCTCTGAATATACCACCCTTGACCACCACTTCCATGGACCTTTTGAATGAGACTCCTCCTTCTCTCCGTTCTCCACCACGAATATCGCCTCCATTCTTCCCTTTACGAGTGAGATTCCCCCTTGGCATCATCCATCCCATCTTCTTCCCTTTCTCCCGAGAGTCTTGGATTCAACTTAGAGAGATGACTCCTCGTATGGAAGGTCTGCGTCATGCTGTGGACCTGGTACGTTTTCTTAATCCCTTTCCTTAGCTTTGGTTAACTGACCCATTTCGCTTCTCTTCAACCGGCATGTAGGCCTTGACCAACCAAGAATTGGATCGTTCCCTTCACCAATACGGGCTCAAGCCCAAGAATGGGAGCGGCAACAGCGGGAAGATTTAGCGAACGCTCGGGTCGGGACGACTCTGTCCCACCAATTATCCGGTGCGGAGCAATTAGCCGAGGCCCACCAACAAATCTGAGAGGATCGACACTATTGCGATTGAAGGCGCCGCGATCCGTCGGCGAATCCACTCGTCCCCGACCAAGAAATCGGTCGGCCTCTCTTAACACGAGAATCTTCCTCGGCTCGAGTTAATACATCTTCAGAGGCGGTAGCGAGCTTCTCAAGGGAAGCAACAAGATTAGCGCCCTCGCTCGTCTTGAGTTCAATATCGTGAGCACAAGATAAGATAGGGGACCTTACGCACACGCTTATGCAAGGAGGTACAGAAAACTCCTCCCTTATAAATTCGGCGCATGCTCATGCCCGTCTGCGAGCAAGAGACTTCCCTCGGAGGATGAGCTACGAACTTGCGAACCGGATCGTATTCGAGCGGTGGAGGATTTGACTTCCATGCGCCAAAATATGGTGGAGATGACACACCTTGTGCTGCGGACCAAAGTTCTCGGTGATGGCGTTTCCACTGGTAGCGCAATTATGGAGGTGTCCGCGGCGCTATGTGGGCGTGCGTCGAAATCTTCAGAACAACAAGAAAAGTGCGAGGCGGCATCGAGCGAAGCCACGGCCGTCCGAATTATTTTAATGCGCCACCTATCGGGGCCAGTTCAATGGCGGTTCGGCGTTATCTTTGCCCAAAGATTACCTCCTCAACTTATCCTTCATTTTCTTTAAATTGGGAGGCTGGGTTCAAGCGTTATCCTCTGAGCGATTTAAGGTAATGCAATATCTCATTTTGAAGCAGAATTTCCTTTACATTTTCTGTTTCTCCTTGTTCAATACTCATTGGTAATACTTGCCCTTGTAAATAACCCCTTAATGAAATTTAGAGAGCACTTGGCATTTAATTGATATAATCAATTCAATAAACACCCCTCGAGTTTCATAATTTCTCCTTTTCTATTTCATATTTCTCATACGATTAGTGTGAAAGAGCTTAGTGAAGGGCGTTCCAAGGTCGTGAAGCTCTTTGCCTTGGTAAATCGTCTTCGGATAATATCGACCATGCTGTGAGCGTTATCTCGTAGGGTCCCTCCCATTAGAAGCCAACTTTCCAGATCTCTCGGTAGGATTGACCTTACGCAAAACCCGATCTCCTTCTTGAAATCTCCGAGACACCACTTTCTTATTAAAGGCTCGCTGAACTCTCTGCTTGTAAAATTCCGCTCGCCTCCGGGCCATCTCCCGCCTTTCCTCCACCAGATCTAATTCGGTGCTTCGGATAAGTTGGTTCTGATCTGGCTCGTAAGCTTTTACCCGAGCGCTATCCAACAAAACTTCGACCGGAATAACGGTCTCCGCCCCATATACCAAACTAAAGGGAGTCTCTCCTGTCGCTGTCTTAGGTGTGGTTCAATAGGCCCACAGGATTCCTGGTAGCTCTTCCACCCAGTTTCCCCTCTGAGCACCCAACTTGGTC
Source organism: Wurfbainia villosa (assembly GCA_025175895.1). Taxonomy (NCBI): domain Eukaryota; kingdom Viridiplantae; phylum Streptophyta; class Magnoliopsida; order Zingiberales; family Zingiberaceae; genus Wurfbainia; species Wurfbainia villosa. The sequence goes on along the minus strand of CM045998.1, from coordinate 50,047,032 downwards.
TTTAATCCTTGAATGAGGATCCTGTTAGTCAACTCCACTTGTCCATTCGCTTGAGGGTGAGCTACCGAAGTGAAAGCTTGCTGAATGTTGAGACTTTGGCACCATTCTTGAATCTTTTTCCCTTGGAACTGTCGCCCATTATCACTGACTATTTTCTGAGGGATACCATACCGACAAATGATATTTCTCCATAAGAACTGTATTACGACATTCTCAGTAATTTTGGCTAAGGGCTCGGCCTCCACCCATTTGGAAAAATAATCCACAGCGACCAATAAAAACCTCTTCTGTAAAGGTGTCGTTGGCATCGGACCCACTATATCCATTCCCCATTGGTCAAAAGGACAGGAAGAGACTACAACTTTCATTAACTCAGCTGGTCGCTCAGAACGGTTGCTATGTTTCTGACAAGCGATGCAACTTTGCACTATACGAGCCGCATCTCATTGAAGAGTAGGCCAAAAGTATCCGGCCAACAAGGTCTTTCTCGCTAAAGCTCTCCCTCCTAAATGATTGCTGCAACATCCTTTATGGATCTCCCGGAGTACCCATTCCGCATCCTCATTTCCTAGGCATTTTAACAAGGGTCGCCCAAAAGAGGTCTTGTACAGGTCTTCATTTAAGAGGATGAACCATTTGGCTCGGTGTATTAAAGTAGATGCCGCAATTTTCCCTTCAGGAATCTTCCCGTGCCGTAAATAAGCTATGATATCGGTTCTCCAATCAAGAATTAGGCTTAATTCGGGTGCGTCTCCCTCTATGTTGCATATTGCTAAGGAAGTGTGAATTCTCGCCTGGATCGTCTCCGATGATTTTATTCCTCCCACAGCGCTAGCCATCCGAGCCAATTCATCTGCCTTCTCATTGTGCTCCCGCGGGATTTGCTTCAAGAGGACCTGATGAAATTGAGATTTTTCTTTCTCAAAAGATTTCAAGTACTTATGCAGCCTTTCCTCCCGAACCGCAAAAGAACCTTGAAGTTGGGATATTACCAACTGGGAATCCGAGTGGATCACAATGGAAGAAGCCCCTACCGCTTTAGCAGCCTGCAATCCTGCTAGGATAGCTTCATATTCTGCTTCATTATTAGATGCCCGATATTCCAGGCGAACAGCTAATCGAGTTTCTTCACCCTCCGGGGTAATTAATAGAACACCAACACCACTGCCTGTAGATCCTGAAGAGCCATCTACGAATATATTCCATGCCTTTGATTCCCTCTCCTTCATAGTTGAACCTTCTTCCGAACTACAAGGTACCTCGGCCGGAAATCGTGAGTGCACAGGCCTTGATGGCCGTCTTGAGGTTGGTAGTGTATATCATACTCGCAGCTCTACCACCCATTTGGCTAACCTTCCGAGAACTTTGGCTTAGTGGCGACCTTGCCCATTATTTGTGTGTTAAAGCGATGATAGGATGAGCCAAAAGTATGGCCTCGGTTTGCGGTGTTAGGACTAAGATATATATGCGGCTTCTCTAACTCAGTATAGCAGATTCGCCCCCTTGAATATAGGTGGTATAGTAAATAGGTTCTTTGGTGAGAACCTTCTTGTTTGATAATCACCGAACTAACGGCTCCTTACGAGGCGACCGGATACATCCATAATGGTTCTCCATGTATTGGTTTAGCGATGTGAGTCAGGCGGATATCTCTTCAACTCTGGAAAGCTTGTTCACATTGATCGTCCCACGAAATTTAGTAGCTTTGCGCAAGATCTTGAAGAATCAAGAAAGGTACTGTCTGCCGATCTGGCTATGAATCGGGATAAAGAAACAATCCTGCCCACTAACTTCTGGGTCTCTTGCAGATTAGTGGGTGATTTCATGTTGCATAAGGCCTTCACCTTCTCGGGGTTGGCTTGGAACCCCTTTTCAGTCACAATGTACCCCAAGAACTTGACACTTTTTACCCCGAACAAGCATTTGTTAGGGTTTAGCTTCATATTAAATCGCCTTAACGTAGCGAAGGTTTCATTCAAGTCCTTGACTAAATCCCGAGTGACCTTTGACTTGACCAGGATGTCATCCACGTAGACCTCCACATTCTTCCCTTTCTGTTCTACAAAAATTTTATCCATAAGGCGCTGATATGTAGCCCCGGCGTTCTTCAATCCAAACGGCATGACCACATAGGCATATAATCCCCCTGCAGTCACGAAGCTAACCCTCTTTCGATCCTCTTCGGCCAAAGGTATTTGATGATATCCCTAATAAGCATCCATTAGGGAAACCACTTCATATCCTACAGTAGAATCCACCAATTGATCAATACGAGGCAAGGGGTAGCAGTCTTTAGGGCATGCTTTATTCAAATCACGGAAATCGATACACATCCTCCATTGCCCAGAAGGCTTGGGGACCAAGACTACATTAGAAACCCATTCGGGAAACTGGATTTCCTTTACATGGCCCGCTTTTAGTAGCTTATCCACCTCCTCAGCTATGATCTTGTCTTTCTCGGGTCCAAAATGTCGCCTCTTCTGTTGGACGGGTCGGGCTCCTCTAATGATGTTGAGGTGGTGTTCCGCTACTTGAGGATGGATACCCGTGAGATCATGCACATCTCTTGCAAAGATGTCCTCATTCTCCTTTAAGCAGGCCACCAGCTCTCCTTTGATATCCAACTGTTGTGCTACCCGTGTGGCCTTTCCCGGAGCGATCTCCACCAGTTCTCCCTCCTCTACCTTATCAGCCTTGGGGGGAAATTCCTCCAGGACGAAGACGTCGGTAGCGATGATAGCTTTGCCTTTTAGGTCTTGATTCGGCCTTCTTTGATCGTCCCGAACCATTTGCACATAGCAGCTCCGGGAGGCCTTCTGTTCTCCCCGAACTTCTCCCACCAATTGTCCCACTGGAAATTTCAGCTTCTGGTGGTACGGGGAAGCCACGGCCTGAAAAAGGGTGAGGAAAGGGCGCCCAAGAATAGCGTTATAAGTGGATGGAGCATCCACGATAAGGAAAGGGATTATACTAGTTTTTTGGCGGGGCTTTTCACCCAGAGTTAAAGGCAATGAAATCGCCTTGTGTGGACCATGTGTCCTGCGAATCCGAAAAGGGGAGTGGACACATCTTCTAGCTGGGCATTTCCCAGTTGCATCTGCCTGAAGGCCTCCTGGAAGAGGATGTTGATAGAGCTCCCCGAATCAACTAGCACCCGGGCCACTTCATAATTAGCCAGGATATACACCTGCAGATCTTCGGGCCCGAACGAAACGGGCGGCGCCGCATGCGATGCAGTCGATGACGATGGCCAAACTCTCCATAAGATGGGCGTATGACTTCCGTGCCCGGTTAGAGTCCCCGTCAGTAGGTTCTCCGGTTATCACATGGATAACTCCCCGAGGGGGAAGGTCATCTGAAGTGGAGGAAGGGCCCTCACCTGATTGGCCTTCTTGAGAGACCACCTCTCGGGACGGCGTTTGGGGGAAAGTGACCCGAGGTTGTTGATTATACTACCGGACGGCGACATTGGTTGGGCCTCCGTGCGTCCCTCCCGGCTTGATACCTCAATTGCGGATATGCAACATGGAGGCGATCTAGCTCTTCTTGTAGCTTGAAACATCGACATCTTGGACCGTGACTGTATGATATTGGCAAAAGAACGGGCCGGGGATTACGTGGGATCCTCTATGTCCGAGACCACATTGATCGTAGAACTCCATTTCACGTTCTTTCCAAGTCCTCACAGGAGGAAGCACTTCAGCAGCCATGATTTGCAATGGCGGGGCGGGGCGAACTCCCTGTAGCATCGGACGAGGCCTCGGAACCTCCTGCCGAAAAGGTCTTGTATACTCCCGCCGAGGGGGGGCTTGAAGAGCAGCGGGACGAACTCTTTCATTGGGGACTGCTGTGGCAGTCCGTTCGGCCCTCCGTACCTTTAATCCTTCTTCTTCGCGGATAAACTGCTCCGCACGGCTCAGTAGCTCTTCGTAACTATCCGTAGGTTGTCTTAACAAGGAACTGAGGAAGGGGCCCTCCTTCAGCCCGTGCTGAATGGCACCTCGGAAGGATTCAGATCGGGCTGCGGGGATTCCCCTAGCCACTGAGGTGAATCGATGGATATACCCCCTAAGGGATTCTGAAGGTCCCTGGGTGATATGCATTAACATAGAGGCGTCTTGCTTATACGCCTTACAGCTGACAAATTCTCGACTGAACATTCTCTGGAAGTCAGCGAAACAGGTGATAGATCCCGAGGGCAGAGTAGTGAACCACTTTTTCACCGAACCAATCAGGGTGGTCCAGAAGACTCGACACTTGAGAGCGTCAGTATAACAGTGAAGCGAGGCCGCTCCATCGAATTGTGATATGTGCTCTTCCGGATCCGTCGAACCATCGTACTTACAGACCTGAGGATTTCGGAAGTAGGATGGAGGGAGCTCTGAAAGAATGTCCATCATGAAGGGGCTAGGCTCGTAGAATTCCGGAGGTCTGGTTGATTGACTTTCACCCTGTTCCTCCCGGCGCGTTTGGGTGAAGGGCATAGTATTATGGGGTGTTCTTCCCCCGAGTCCGCCTCGTGCAACACATCACACCATGGCGGTCACGAGGGAGGAGGCATTTCAGGAGGATCTCGGAAGAAGGTTCCCGAGTGCGGATCTGAAGATATCCGGTCCTTCTCCTTTCTCTAGCGAGGGCTTACGTGATAGCATCATCCATTAAGGCCTTTAGTTGCGATGGTAGAAGGGCGATGGGCGCTCCTCCGCGCGAGAGATATTAGGTTGTTGCATTTCTTGGGTTGCATCTCAACGTCCGGCTCAAATGTTCCTGAGCAGGCGCCGGCCCGATGCGGTGCGGGGAAAAATCCGTTCGCTCCGTTTTCAAGCGATGAAGCGATGAGGAGGTCTCGGAATATTCTCCCGTGATCGAAAGAATAAGAAAATGAAGTAGGCGAAATCGAAAACCCGACACCAAGAATCGAGATTGGACACGAGATGTAACGTGGTTCGAATAAGGATTCCTACTCCACGGGGTGAGGTTTCTCACGGATCACGGTGCCTAAGCACTTTCACTATGAAGATCCTCCTTTACAGAAAGCAAGTTTCCGAAGGTGGAGGAGAAAGGACCTCTTATAATGATGTTACAAGATGAGGAAAATACAAGAGACTTAACAAACAGCAGATCTCCGTCCTCCTTCTCCGACGAGATCCTTCTTCCTTTTCTCTCGTCTCCTCTTCTCTCTTGCTGGATGCCAATGATTTCGGATTGATCTCCCCTCCTCTTTCCTTCCTCTCTCCCTTTTATCTTCCCTCCTCCTTCAACGTAACGTCGCGGATTATCTCCATCGTACACGTGGCCACCACCTCCTCCTAGAGAATAATTCTGTTACAAACATGAGGAACGAGGACTCCCCCGAATATTGCGTGGGGCCCCCCAAGCCGTTGCATAGCACCTTTCCCTTTACTTTTGTGCAACGAGGTTAAATCCTCCCTCACCCTCTGCTTTGGGTGAAGTTAACTTAGGCCCCTATACCATAGGTGACCTAGCCTTAGGGTTTCTCCTTAAACCGAACCAATTCTCCTTTTTCCCGTACCAAACTTCTTTCGCGTCGATTAGGTTGAGTTGACCCTTCCTCCATCCCATTGGCTTCTGGAATTGCCTAGTTGAACCAGTTCCTAGTCCTCTATTAGCGAAGTGCCTTCCGCCTCTTTTCCACCTGCGTCCCTTGCTTCTAGCATTCGCCCGTGCCGATGGCTCTCGCTACTTGTCCATGCCGATGACCTCGGGTACTTGCGCCCGTGTCGATTACTTCCGATAACTCGCTTTGTGTCAATGGCCCGTCGACTCTGCCCGTGCCAATGGCCGATAACTCTCGCCCGTGTCGGTAAGCCCGTCTAATTCTCGCCCGTGCCAATGGCTTCTGATAACTCTCGCCCGTGCCAATGGCTTCTGATAACTCTCGCCCGTACCAATGGCTTCTGATAACTCTCGCCCGAACTGTTTCTCCTTTTCCCCTTTGGCTGAACCAGGTGTTTTGGGGACGGGTCACGGGTCACCTGCTAACTCTTCTATTGGGAATTAGGTAGAAAAAGTACCAGTAGTATCATTTATTTTTATTTATTTATTTATTGTTATATAGAAAAAATAATCAATTATAATCAAAATAATGATAATGATAAAATAAGAGGTAGTTTAATTAATTGTTTGATTTAATAAGGAAAAAAATATAAAACAAAATTAAATGAAATATACTAATAATAATATCAATATTACAAATAAATAAATAAATTTTAAAAATATTTTTATAATTTTTTTTAGATTAATGAAATAATTTTACTAGGATTAGACTTCTATTTATTTATCTCAAATTATTGCCAGAAGCGAATTAAAATTATCAAATCTAAGTTTTAGTGAAAAATTTTCTTTTCGCCCCCTCGCTGCATCTATCGTGCCTCTGCGTGACTCCCCAACTGCGTGCAACACCACTGTCGACCACGAGAAGCCCAGCGTCTGTCGTTTTTTCTCCCTTGCCCCTTTCGCTCCTCCTCCTCTCCTCATCGTGCTGCCCCAACGGCCATGATCCACTCCCTCCCTTCTTCACGTCACCCTCACTCGCGCAACTCCCTCGATTGTTGTCAGTCGATGATGCGGCAAGGAAAAAATGTGTTCACCTCCTTTCAATGCAACGAAGGCATGAAGGGAGCTTTGGGGGGTTCTCACAGGCCGCAACAGTAAAACTGATGAGAAGACAAAACAAAGAAACGCAAAACCAACGCAGGCAATGAAAACTAGAACACAGGATGTAACGTGGTTCGGAATAAGTATTCCTACTCCACGGAGGTGAGCTCTCTCACCGAGGACAATGCCTAAGTACTTTCCACTATGAACATCCTCCTTTACGGAAAGTAAACTTCCCGAGGCGAAGGAGAAAGCCTCTTACAATTTAATCCCAATACGAGAAAGAGTACACGCAATGTGACAGCGAAGGTCACTACTCTCCTTCTCCGGCGAGGTAGTGGTAGCCCTCCTCCTCCTGTGTCTTCGTCTCTTGCCTGGTGGAATATTTGCGGATCCCCTTTCTTCTGTCCTCCTCTTTCCTTTTATCCTCCTTCTCTGATCCATCGCTACCCCGCGGGCTATCTTCATCATACACGTGGTCACCACGTCCACCTGGAGAATAATTCTGTTACAGGTACGAGGGGTGAAGACTCCTCGGAATATTATGTGGGGACCTCTCTTTCTGTTACACAAAACCTCCTCGTCTCTATTTCAAGAAACTAGGTTAGTCTGTCCCCCTCAACCATCCACTTCTGGTGAAACTAACTTAGGTCTATAGCTTGCGGGTAGTATAGCCTTTGAGCTCATCTGGCCGAACCGATTCCTATCCATCCCATCTGTTTCTAGGCTTATCCGACCGAACCGGTTCGGATCCGTCCCGTCTGTCTCTAGGCTTATCTGACCGAACCGATTCGGATCCGTCCCGTCTATCTCTAGGCTTATCTGATTGAATCGATTCTGGCTTATTTCCCAACGAAGCACCTCTTCGCTTCGCTGTATTGATTATCTTCATTAACTTTCCCGTGCCAATTATTTCAGGCGCTTGCGCCCGAACCGTTCCTTTCCTCTTTCTCCACTGAACCCGTTAATTGGTTCGGGTAACACCTTGCCTGTGAGCTCATAGAGAAGAGATAACGGTGGTATATTAGTCAACCCCCAAAAAATAGTCAAGCGAAGCTATAAGCTTGACTTTCCAACTATATAAGGTTCCTACTCCATCCTTGGCTTTATTAATTCAAATTTACTCCTTTCTTAAAGCTTTATCGCATATACTTGGGGCGGCCTAATGGGTCCATGGGCCCCGCTTCTCCTTTTTCTCTCCTATAATCGAATCGTCACAAAAACCCTATATAAACCTCTGCCTTTTTCTTTTAGGTATTACTTAGTGTGCCCAACAATACCGTCCCTTCAACTTCTTCTCTCCTGCGATTTTCACCGGCGGCATTTCAGCGACCCACCCCTCTCCTCCTTATACGTTATTCTTCTAATCCCCCAAGTAAGTGTTCTGTCATGCTTTATACCTATGGCCCCTAAGACCATCCCTTCCCCTGCGTGGTATGAGCATATCATAACCCAACTAGACCGCGACCATTATTTCTGTAGCCTTAAGGACAGGTTTATAGACCCTTCCCTAAAATGCTGCTTTACGACCAAGATGCACTGACCAAATCGTCCTCCTCCCGGTCTAACTTGCTTCTTCTCTGAACAGTTTCTTAACGGCCTGTCCCTACCAGCACCTTCCATCTACTTAGATATTTTAGACTTTTATGGACTACCCCTGAACCAATTCACCCCCAATTCCTTTCGGATTCTGTCGGGGGCCTCTATAGTGTTTCGGCATCTAAATCTCCCTTTAACCCCTGAAATATTCCATTGATTCTTTCAACTAAAATCTTCCAAGGCCGGCCTTTTCTATCTATCTAGTCGCCCAGACTGCCAATTCCTAGTGAACATGCCTACTTCCCATAAGGGATGGGAAGAATTGTACTTCTTCGTACAGCTTCCAACATCTTTACCTTACTCCGATACTTGGAAGGTGGATCTTCCCGAACTGCCTTCCTTCCGGGAAATGAGGACCCAATGTCCTTTCCCGGAAATGTATAGGATATTGGGAGAGTCACATTACTGTTCGAATCACTTGATAAAAACTCCCCTTCTGAGCCACTTCGGACTATCCCCCCTCCCTTCAACGACCTCAGTTGTTGTAGGTAGGATGATACTTTCCTTTTAATATAACTTTCTTCCTACATTATTTATCTTTCTCACCAATACATTTTGCAGATAATCTAATGCAGGAAGATTTGGTAGAAGGAGAGGCGATTAAGGCTGCCAAGAAGAAGAAGGCCTCAACCAAAAGGGGTAAATCACTGGTAGCTTCTTCTTCTCCTCGGAAGAAGATGAGGCTCGTTAAGAAAGGAGCCCTGAGTCCATCCGTTCTTCCCCCTCCCTCTTCTGGTCAACCTAGTTCGCGATCTCTAACCATCTACGAACCGAGGAGAAGAGACATTACCTTATCCGTCCCCTCTTCATCTCCTCAAGGAGGGGACTCTCCTTCCCATTCTCCCAATTCATCCCCCTCTGCACATAATTCTCCCTTACCTTTCCGTACCGAGTCCCTCTCTGCTCCTATTCCCTCTGATACATTTACTTCTCCTACCCCTCTTCAGCGCGTCGGACCCACGCTTCCCTCCGAAGGAGAGGATTTTCCCCTTCCATCCCCCTCAAAGGCCACATTGGGGTCCTTGCTGCATATTCGCCACCCCTCATAGGTAAAATTCTTCAACCAATCAGGCGTGCAGGGCCCTTGCGAACAAGTAAGCAAATTGTTGGTTGAGGTACCTACTATCCCTTTCTCCTCTTCACTGTACGTCTCTATGTGTCCGCATATACTGATGTTGCTTTCTTTCTTCTAGGCCTCATCCCAGCACAGCAAAATGGTAGTTCAACTGGCTAAATTCCAATCCAGTGTAGAGACATGTCACTTCGCCTCTCTAACGCAACAGAAACAGCTCGTTCAGCAATTGAACGAGAGAGAGGCAAAGGAATCTGACCTGAGGGGCCAATGTAAAGATGCTATGACACAATTGGCCCTGGTCCAAAGCGAAAAGGAGGAGCTACAGCGAAAGAATGAAGTCCTCAAGCGGCAAGTTTTCCTCCAGTCTAGTGAATTACAGCAGGTGGATATCCTTGCCCATGAGCTAAAAGAATATAAAGGGCAACTTGGAGACGTGATCATTAAAGCCGCCGATTCTTCAACTACTATCGAACAACTCTAGCGAGAGCGCCAACTGCTTCGACTGGAACGACAAGCCTGGGAAACCACTAGGAGATCTTGCGTAGAGAAGTGCCAAGAACTCTCCTCCCTGGTGGCGGCTCTTCCTCAAACTCTATCGGCAACAACTCAGCAACAATCTGCTCTTCAGAAAGAACACTCCGAAGCCCTGTCAACTTTGGGACGGCAAGCTATAAAAGCAGCCACCGAGAGGGATGCCTTGGCAGCCCAACTAATGGAGAGCCAAATCCAGCTGGCTGATTGCCAAGCTCAGCTAGCCAGTTGCCAATCCCAGCTGCAGGAACAAGAAGCTGACTTAAAAGGGCGATATGTCAAGAAGGGGGTGGATCTGTTCATATTAGGCTTTGATGGGTCTTCGGCTCTGAACGCTGAACGGGGATATCCACCCCCTGGCACGAACACCAGCTATTTAAATCCTATGGATGCACTAGCCAAGTGTCCCCCCGAACTATTTGAATTGTAACTTCCAACATTCTCTTCCTTGTAATGACTTTTTCCTTAATGCTGAAAAATAATTTTGTTAACATAGCTTTTTGTTATTATCCTTGCATGTCCCCTTGTGGGTCGGAAACTCTGAACAAACTTTAAGCTTTTCTCTTTTTATACCGTCATTTCTTTTCTCGTGTCGTATGGCGCAATCACCTAGTTGGTTCGGAAACTTACTTGGAAGGTCTCGAATGATCTTATTCATATCCGACCCAATTTTGGCTCGGCCAACAATTAAATGACTTTTGCCTATTAGTCTTCTCTATCTCTCTTACTGCTTCGGAAACGATATCAGGCTCTTCATCTTCTTCCCCTTCCCAAGAACTATTGCCGTCGCTTTCCCTCCACTATAAATTATCACCCTCCATATCTTCGTCCTTCTATCTCACTCTCATGGCTTCAGCGGGACACCCCATTGAGATTTTTTCGGATTCCAAATATTTCAAGCTGTAGGATTGGCTTTCCAAAGACACTGAAGATTCGGAGACCCGTTCGACAGCCACCTCAATTTTTCGCCCTCTTCCTTTTCCACCTCACACCACAGTTCCCACCTCTCCCACAGAGAGGTCTTTTCGAGCACCATTTCCCTCGTTCCGCAATCGGGTGTGGAACCCTCCTTTAATATGGGAGTACACAGTAGGAGATCCCCGGGCTGCCGCCGAACTTCCCCCACTCCCACCGGCTATGGCCTTCCTCCTAGTCTCCCCGGTGAGAGTCCATCCTCCTCCTTTTGATGAAGGTCCATCAGCAATACCTCCCGCTCAAGGCGAGCGCTTTAGGGTCATCTTGGCACCTTCCCCCCCCCCCCCCCCCCCCCCCGAGGAGACCTCTAAAGCTTCTTCTGTTAAGAGCAATTAGAGAAAATCTTCATGGATTAAATGATGTAACCATTTTAAATATGTTAATAAAAATGAAGGAGGGAATTGATATTCGCTTTTGTCGTTTTCCTGTAGAAGTGAGGTTTCTGCCATCAGAAGGACTATAACCAGGCCTGAACATACCTTCTTTTACCATCTCCCGAGGATTCGGACCCTTTTTCCTTATAATTATTGCACCAGCAATTTTTCACATGTTGTCGTTGCGTTTCCCCTTCTTTAGTAACATTCATTATCCCCACTTCCTCTTCTAATAAATGCGCCCTCTTCCCCCATCGTTATAAGGACCTCCAACCCCAGCTGTATAACATACATCTTTTCCCCTCTTCTCCCTTAGCCATGGACAGAATGTCTAAACAGGGCAGTAGTTCCTTTCCTTCTGAAGAAAAGGTGGACAAGCAACGTTATATTGCTAATCTGGAAGAACAGGTGAGATACCTGCAGCGGCCGATCGAGGAAGTCTCCGACAACTACTATCATACGTCAATGACTATGATCCCGAGAAGGAACTATCTAAGCAGATCTTCCTACAACAATCCTACTTTCGGCAACTGATGTGCCCACCCCCACCACGCAAAGAAGCTCCTTCAGCCCCTCCTAACAAAGAACTGTAATACCCTACATATAAGGTTTTTTTTTTATTTTCTTCTTGTAATTAGAATATGTAATCTTTCTGAAGCAATGAATTTTTCCTGTTTGTCTTCTCCTTCCAATATTTCTTGGGTTGTGGCCCATTTTACCTTCCTCATACCCAAATAAGATGATACATAGCGGAGGCCTACTTCGGCGCTTCTGCTAGGAATATAATAATATAGAGTCACTAAATGACCCAACTTTGCTGCTCCACAACCACAAGGGGATAGAATAATATATAACTGAATAAGGACTTCAACTTCTTTCGCTTCGCGGGGATAAAAATGATATATATATATATATATATAACGGAGGAAATCTCATTTCTTCTGTTCCGCCACCACACGAGGATATTCTTCCGCTTCGCGAGGATAAAAATGATATATATAACTGAGAAAATCTCAGTTCTTCCGTTCCGCCACCACACGGGGATAAAATAATATAAAGTTGAATAATATGTTCAACTTCTTCCGCTTTGCGGGGATAAAAATGATATATATAACTAAGGAAATCTCATTTCTTCCGTTCCTCCACCACATGGGGATATTCTTCCGCTTCGCGGGGATAAAAATGATATATATAACTAAGGAAATCTCAGTTCTTCCGTTCCGCCACCACACGGGGATATTCTTCCGCTTCACAGGGATAAAAATGATATATAACCGAGGTAATCTCGGTTCTTCCATTCCACCACCACACGGGGATATTCTTCCGCTTCGCGGGGATAAAAATGATATATATAACTGAGGAAATCTCAGTTCTTCCGTTCCGCCACCACACGGAGATATTCTTCCACTTTGCGGGGATAAAAATGATATATATAACTGAGGAAATCTCAATTCTTCCGTTCCGCCACCACACGGGCATATTCTTCCGCTTCGCGGGGATAAAAATGATATATAACCGAGGTAATCTCGGTTCTTCCGTTCCACCACACACGGAGATATTCTTCCGCTTCGCGGGGATAAAAATGATATATATATATAATGGAGGAAATCTCAGTTCTTCCATTCCACCACCACACGGGGATATTCTTCCGCTTCGCGGGGATAAAAATGATATATATATATATATATATATAACTGAGAAAATCTCAGTTCCTCCATTCCGCCATCACACGGGGATAAAATAATATAAAGTTGAATAATATGTTCAACTTCTTCCACTTCGCGGGGATAAAAATGATATATATAACTGAGAAAATCTCAGTTCTTCCGTTCCACCACCACACGGGGATAAAATAATATAAAGTTGAATAATATGTTCAACTTCTTCCGCTTCGCGGGGATAAAAATGATATATATAACTGAGGAAATCTCAGTTCTTCCGTTCCACCACCACACGGGGATAAAATAATATATAGTGCCCAAAGGCCTTCAGCATAAAGAGTGTGACGTTTTCTCACCATTGTTCTTCCTATCTTCATCTCAAAGGGAGGCGCCTCCACCCATTTCCTCCTATGAAAGCGAGGGCTTTAGCACATAATGGGTCATTTGCAAGATAAACCCTCGTTTTCCTTCCACTTAGGGCCTCCTCTTCTATCAACGAGGAACCCAATAATCATTATGAGCCCATTCTTCCCCCTCTTTATAGGGGATTCTTCGTCTTCCTTTCTGTTACCTTCATTCCTTATGCCTTTTCATCTTCTTCGTTTTCGTTTGTTCCTCTTTCCGCCGCCTTCCTCCATTGCCTCAATCCTCTACTTTATCACCTCTCTTCTTCATTCTTAGACCAGCAAGATGCATTCCACTTTCTTTCAAGAAATAGCAAGCCGTTATTCACACCTCAAGCGAGGCGAAGGTCAGCCGCCAGCTTCATCTTCCTCCTCACCTTCCCCTATTGCCATCATTCCTGCTTCGTCTCGCCTTTCTTCTTCACCTTAGCCTGAAACCCTTATTACCTCCGTGCCAGAGGAAACCGGAGTAACCAACCCTTCCTCTCTTCCTCTGTCACTTACAAACCCTAACTCTCCTACTTCTTCCCCCTCCGCCGCAAGTGTTCGGAAGTCACCTTCTCCTTCATCCCCATCTGAGGATGAACCTATGGAAGGCGTGCTTCCATGTCAGCCCACTATAGATGTTTGCGCATCCTTGCCTTCTTTTTCCTCTGAATACAACTCCACCTTTGAACCCATGGTGATTGATAATTCCCCATTGACTATCTCCCTTTCTGCCTCTCGCCTGAAGAGTCCTTCTCCTCCTATGGGCATTAGCCCACTTCCTTCCACTTCTCGCCTTCCCATCGAAGGCTCCTCCAGCCCTAGGCTCATCATCTCATCCTCTCTAGATTCTTTGCCAAATCACTTCCCGTTCGCAACTTCTGATGTGCCCACATCACCACCAGTCGTGGTGCACTCTCCTCTTCCTGCTCCTGATTCTTTGCCCCCAACTTTGCCCCCTGTGAACCTTCTAGCCAGTGTTCCTCCATCTCTCCCCTTCGAACCCCCACTTCAAACTATGGCTACCACTCCCTTTCTTCCTCTAATTAGTGAACCTATGCCCTCAATATCGTCCGCCCCTTCTTCTTCCTTTTCCCTCGGAGTCTTCGAATATTGAATTTAGAAGAACTAACTCCCCGAATGGAGGGCTTGCACCATGCCTTTGAACTGGTATGTTTCTTCAATCGACTTCCTTAATTTTCTTGTTGTATGATTTCCTTTCAACCATCGGCATATAGGCCCTGACCAACTATCAAGAGCTAGATCGTTCCCTCCAACAATACTGAGCTCAATATCTAAAGTTGGAACAACAACAAAGGGAGGATTTGGCGGCTGCTTTACATCAGGAGCACCTCCTATCTCAACAACTACAACAATGTCAGGAGCAACTGACAGAGGCTCGCCATCAGCTTCAAAAAGATGCCAATACTATAGCGGCATTACAGGGACAACAGAGACCTGGCACGGAACCATCTTCCCTCCCGCGGGACCTTCAGCCGTCACATCCTGACCAGGAGTCTTCCTCCTCTCAAGAATTGATAAATCTTCGAAATCAGGTAACGGAACTTCTTCAGGGGCAGCAACGGGATTCAGAAATCATTGCCCATCTTCGACTTCAGCATCAGAAGGCGGAGGATAAAATAGGGAACCTCCGCACCCACCTGTGCAAGGAGGTACAAGAAAACTCCTCCCTCATAACTTCTAGGGCGCATGCTCATGCCCGTATACGCAGGCAGGAAACCTCCCTCTAGAGGCTAGGCACTGAGCTTACCCGCACCAGATCTTACTCCGAGGCGGTGGAGGGAATTTCGGCCTCAATGCGCCAGAATATGATGGATATGACAACCCTTATCCAGCAAGATCAATCCTCCCGAGCCGATGATATTTCCATCCTAGCCGATGCTATTATGGAAGTATCCCGACGCTATATTGACATACGTCGAACTCTTCAAGAGCAACAAGAGAAGTGTCGTAGGCTTCATCGGGATCGGAGCCCTAACCGTCCGAACCGCCAGGAATGACTAACCATCCTGCTACGCGCCACTTATCAAGATGGGTTTAACGAGGCAGTTCGCCAATATGCGCACCAAGGACTTCCGCCTGCAAACTACCCCACTTTTTCTTTAAATTGGGAAGCCGGCTTTCGGCGCTATCCTCTTGAACGGTTTAGGTTGTAACCTGATGTATTATTTCGGGACGTAGTCCCTTTGTTATCTTCTTTTCTTCTTCAGAATTCGCTATAAAAACTACGGTATCATTGTGAATCAATCAAACTCATATGTGCTATATATTGAATGAACACAACAAATTATCAAGTACATTCCCTCGGGGACTCTCCAATGCCTCTTCTCTTATCCATCATTTCTTATACAGTGTAGAAAGGTTTCAAGTGAATAGCGTTCCATGGTCGGGGAAATTCCTTGCCCTGATCATCCTTTAAATAATACGCCGACCCAGCTACGCGACGTGTCACTTCATAGGGCCCTTCCCAGTTTGGAGCTAACTTTCCAGGATCTCCCACGGGATTGACTTTATGCAGAACCAAATCCTCCTTCTGAAATCTTCGAGGAATCACCTTCTTATTAAAGGCTTGTTGCACCCTCTGCTTGTAAAACTCCGCTCGCCTCCGTGCCCCCTCCCGCTTTTCTTCCACCAAGTCCAACTCAGTGCTTCGAATAACTTGGATCTGCTCTGGCTCGTACATTTCTACTCTGGCGCTACTTAAGAGAGCCTCAACCGGAATAACAGCTTCCATCCCATATACTAAACTGAAAGGAGTCTCTCCCGTTGCAGTTTTTGGTGTGGTTCGGTAGGCCCACAATATTTCGGGCAATTCTTCCACCCAATTCCCCCTCTGAGTGCCCAATTTAGTCTTCAACCCTTGAATGAGAATTCTATTAGTGACTTCAACTTGACCGTTAGCTTGAGGGTGGGCTACTGAAGTGAAAGCTTGCTGAATGTTGAGACTTTAGCACCATTCTTTAATCTTTTTGCCCTGGAACTGACGTCCATTATCACTAACTATCCTCTGAGGAATACCATATCGACAGAAAATATTCTTCCATAAGAATTGTATTACAGTATTCTCGGTAATTTTGGCAAGGGGCTCTGCTTCCACCCATTTGGAGAAGTAATCCACAGCTACCAATAAAAATTTCTTCTGTAAAGGTGTCACTGGCATCGGACCCACTATATTCATTCCCCATTGATCAAAAGGACATGAAGTGACCACAACTTTCATTAACTCAACCGGCCGTTCTGACCGGTTGCTATGCTTTTGGCAAGCTAGGCAAGTTTGCATTATACGAGCGGCATCTCTTTGGAGAGTAGGCCAAAAATACCCTGCTAACAGGGCCTTCCTTGCTAAAGCTCTCCCCCGGATAGTTCTGACCTTCGTGAATCTCCCGGAGTACCCATTCAGCATCCTTGCTTCCTAAACATTTCAATAAGGGTCGTTCGAAAGATGTCTTATATAAGTCTCCGTTTAAGATAGTGAAGCGTCTGGCTCTGCACATTAAAGCAGATGCCACTCCTTTTTCTTCAAGAATCTTTCCATGCTGTAAATAAGCTATAATGTCGGTCCTCCAATCAGGGATTGGGTCTAGTTCGGGCGCTGCTTCCTCCACATTGCATATCTCTAGGGAAGTAAGGATTTCCACATGAACCGTTTCCAATGATTTCACTCCTTCCATAGCGCTGGCCACCCGAGCCAATTCATCTGCCTTCTCGTTATTCTCCTGTGGAATTTGCTTCAAGAGGACTTGCTAAAACTGAACTTTTTCTTTCTCAAAAGCTTTCAAATACTTGTGCAGCCTTTCCTCCCGAACTGCGAAAGAACCTTGAAGTTGTGATATCACCAGCTGGGAATCCGAATGGATTATAATTGAAGAAGCTCCTACTGCCTTAGCAGCCTGCAATCCTGCTAGAATGGCTTCATACTCCGCCTCATTATTGGATGCCCGATATCCCAGGCGTATGACTATGCGGGTTTCCTCTTTATCAGGGGAGATTAACAAAACACCGACACCACTACCCGTAGATCCTGAAGAACCATCTATGAATATGTTCCATGCATCTGATCCTTCCTCTTTTGTTGATGAACCATCTTTCGAGCCACAAGGTACCTCCGCTAGAAAGTCAGCAAGCGCTTGGGCCTTGATAACGGTTCAGGGTTGGTAGTGAATATCATATTCACTTAATTCTACCACCCATTTGGCCAATCTTCTGGAGAAGTTGGGCTTAGTGATAACCTTGCCCAATTCACTGTGAGTTAGAACAGTGATGGGGTGAGCCAGAAAGTATGGCCTCAATTTACGGGCAGTCAGAACTAGAATATATGCCAGCTTCTCTAGCTCTGTATAACGGAATTCAGCTCCCTTCAAAATATGGCTGGTATAATAAATAGGTTGTTGATGAGAGCCTTCTTGTTTCAATAAAACCGAACTAATAGCTCCCTCTGATACAGCCAAATACATCGATAACGGTTCGCCGGCCACTGGTTTGGCTAATAGTGGGAGCCCAGCCAAATATTTCTTCAACTCCTAGAAAGCCTGCTCGCATTGATCATCCCACTGAAATTTGGTAGCTTTATGCAAAATCTTGAAGAAAGGTAGCCCTTTGTCCGTCGATCTGGCTATAAATCGAGATAAGGAAACAATCCTACCCACCAACTTCTGAGTCTCTCGCAAGTTAGTGGATGACTTCATGTTGCACAGTGTTTGCACCTTCTCAGGGTTAGCCTGCAACCCTTTCTCAGTGACTATATACCCCAAGAATTTACCGCTTTTCACCTCGAACAGGCATTTTGTAGGATTCAGCTTCATATTATACCGTCTAAGTGTGGCGAAGGTTTCATTTAAATCCTTGACCAAATCCCGAGTGATTTCGATTTGACTAAGATGTCATCCACGTAGACTTCCACATTTTTCCCTTTCTGCTCCGTAAAATTCTTGTCCATGAGGCGTTGATAGGTGGCCCCGGCGTTCTTTAAATCGAAAGGCATCACCACATAAGCGTATAACCCCCCTGCCGTCACAAAGATAACCCTCTTTTGATCTTCTTTGGCCAAAGGTATTTGATGGTATCCTTGGTATGCATCCATTAGGGACACCACTTCATATCCCACAGTGGAATCTACCAACTGATCAATACGAGGCAAAGGGTAGCAGTCTTTAGGGCATGCTTTATTAAAATCACGAAAATCGATACACATCCTCCATTGCCCAGAAGGCTTGGGGACTAAGACTACATTGGAAACTCACTCGGGAAATTGAATTTCCTTTACATGACCCGCCTTTAACAGTTTGTCCACTTCTTCAGCTATGACCTTGTCCTTCTCAGGTCCAAAGTGTCGCCGCTTCTGTTGGACGGGTCGGGCTCCTCTGGTTATGTTGAGATGGTGTTCAGCCACACAAGGATTAATCCCTGTGAGGTCATGCACATCTCCTGCAAAGATGTCTTCATTCTCTCGCAGGCAAGCCACCAGCTCCTCCTTGGCCTCCAGTTGCTGTGACACCCGTGTGGCCTTTCCTGGAGCTATTTCCATCAGCTCTCCTTCCTCTATTTTATCTGCTTTAGGGGGGAATTCTTCCAAGACGCAGACCTCAGAAATGATGATAGCTTTCCCCTTGAGATCATCGGTTCGGGCCTTCTTCTGGTTATCCCGAACCATTTGTACATAACAGCTACGGGCGACTTTCTGTTCCCCTCGGATTTCTCCCACCAGTGGTCCAACTGGGAATTTCAACTTCTGGTGGTACAGGGAAGCCACCGCCTGAAAAATAGTAAGGAAAGGATGACCAAGAATAGCATTATAAGTGGATGGAGCATCCACAATGAGGAAAGGTATGATACTGGTTTTTTGGCTGGGCTTTATGCCCAGAGTCAAGGGCAACGAAATCTGCCCGGTGGGGTGGACCACATGCCCTGCGAATCCAAAGAGGGGTGTAGCCACATCTTCTAGCTAAGCATTTCCCAGTTGCATTTGTCTGAAAGCCTCCTGAAAGAGGATATTGACAGAGCTTCCCGAGTCGACCAGCACCCTAGCCACTTCGTAATTGGCTAGGGATATTCGGATAACTAAGGCATTCGTGTGGGGTAGTAGGACACCTTGAAGATCTTCTGGCCCGAATGAAACGGGCGGTGCAGTTTGTACAGTCTGGTCAGTGATAATGGCCAGACTCTCCATGAGATAGGCGTATGACTTCCGCGCTCGATTGGAGTCCCCATCAGTAGGTCCTCCGGCTATAACATGGATAACCCCCCATGTGGGGGCGTTATTTAGATTGGATGATGGGCCCTCACCTGATGGGCCTTCTTGAGAAACAACCTCCTGAGACGGCGTTTGGGGGAAAGTATCTTGAGGTTGTTGGTTATACGACCCTGGGCGAGCTATATCGGGTCGGGGCCCTCGCCGTGCTGGCCCTCCCGTCTGAAACCGCAATTGCGGGTATGCAGTTCGGAGGCGATCCAGTTCCTCCTGTAGCTTGAAGCATCAGCCACTAGCGTGGCCATACTCTATATGATATTGGCAAAAGAATGGAGCTGGGGGGTTACGTGGGATCCCCCTGTATCCTAAGGGTCGTTGAAGTAGACCCTACTGATCATAGAATTCCATCTCCCGCTCCTTTTAAGTCCTTGCGGGAGGGGGTGCCTCAGCGGCCATAATTTGTAATGGTGGCATAGGGCGAGCGCCCTGTAACAATAGTCGAGGCCTAGGAGCCTCCTGTCGAAAGGGTCGCACATAACCTCGACGAGGGGGTACTTGAGGGGCGACGGGATGAGTTCTTTCGGCCGAGACTACTGCGGTAGCACGTTCAGCTCTTCGC
Source organism: Wurfbainia villosa (assembly GCA_025175895.1). Classification (NCBI taxonomy): domain Eukaryota; kingdom Viridiplantae; phylum Streptophyta; class Magnoliopsida; order Zingiberales; family Zingiberaceae; genus Wurfbainia; species Wurfbainia villosa. The sequence goes on along the minus strand of CM045998.1, from coordinate 50,026,983 downwards.
ACTTGCAGTCCTTCTTCCTCGCAGATGAATTGTTCTGCATGACTTAACAACTCCTCATAGTTGTTAGCAGGTTGTCTCAAAAGGGAACTGAGGAAGGGGCCTTCATTTAGTCCATGCGGAATGGAGACTCTGAAAGATTCTGATCTGGCAGAAGGAATACCCCTAGTTGCAGAGATAAACCGGTGAAGATACCCTCGGAGTAATTCTGAGGGTCCTTGCGTGATGTGCATCAAGATGGAGGCGTCATGCTTATACACCTTGCAACTGGCAAACTCCCGACTGAACATCCCCTGAAAATCAGCAAAATAAGTGATGGATCCTGGGGGCAGAGTATTAAACTATTTTTGTGTCGAGCCGGTTAAGGTGGTCCGGGAGACTCGGCATTTGAGGGCATCGGTATAACAGTGGAGCGAGGTCGCTCTGTCGAACTGCGATAGGTGCTCTTCGGGATCCGTTGAGCCATCATACTTATCTATCTGAGGATTCTGGAAGTGGGATGGGGGGACTTCAGAGAGGATGTCCATGGTAAAGGGACTGGGCTCATAAACTTCTGGGGGTCTGATCGATTGACTTTCACCATGTTCTTCCCTTCGAGTCTGGGTTAAGGGCATAGTGTTCTGAGCTGCTCTCCCCCTAAGTCCTTCTCCGGGCAACACTTCAACATTAATGGCGGTACGAGATGGAGGAGGCATTTCTGGGGGTGGGCCTCGGGAAGAAGGTTCGCCAGAATGAGGATGCAGATATCCGGTCCTTCTCCTTTCTCTAGCGAGGGCCTCTATAACAGCGTCGTCCACCAGAGCCTTCAACTGTGATGGTAAGATGGTAATGGGCCGCTCCTCCGCGACGGAGGCAGCGGGCTGTTGTATCTCTTCTGGCTGTATCTCGACGTCCAGCTCAATATTCCCACAGACGGCGCCAACTGATGCGGCGAGGAAAAAATGTGTTCACCTCCTTTCGAAGCGACAAAGGCACGAAGGGAGCTTTGGGGGGTTCTCACAGGCCGCAATAGTAAAAGTGATGAGAAGACGAAACAAAGAAACGCAAAACCAACACCGGCAATGAAAACTAGAACACAGGATGTAACGTGGTTCAAATTAAGTATTCCTACTCCACGGAGGTGAGCTCTCTCACCGGGGACAATGCCTAAGCACTTTCCACTATGAACGTCCTCCTTTACGGAAAGGAAACTTCCTGAGGCGAAGGAGAAAGTCTCTTACAATTTAATCCCAATATGAGAAAGAGTACACGCAATGTGACAGCGAAGGTCACTACTCTCCTTCTCCAGCGAGGTAGTGGTAGCCCTCCTCCTCCTGTGTCTTCGTCTCTTGCCTAGTGGAATATTTGCGGATCCCCTTTCTTCTGTCCTCCTCTTCCCTTTTATCCTCCTTCTCTGATCCATCGCTACCCCACGGGCTATCTTCATCGTACACGTGGCCACCACGTTCACCTGAAGAATAATTCTGTTACAGGTACGAGGGGTGAAGGCTCCTCGGAATATTATGTGGGGACCTCTCTTTCTGTTACACAATACCTCCTCGTCCCTATTTCAGGAAACTAGGTTAGCCTGTCCCCCTCAACCATCCACTTCTGGTGAAACTAACTTAGGTCTATAGCTTACGGGTAGTATAGCCTTTGAGCTCATCTGGCCGAACTGATTCCTATCCATCCCGTCTGTTTCTAGGCTTATCCGACCGAACCGATTCGGATCCGTCCCATCTGTCTCTAGGCTTATCTAACCGAACCGATTTGGATCCGTCCCGTCTGTCTCTAGGCTTATCTGACCGAACCGATTCTGGCTTATTTCCCAATGAAGCACCTCTTCGCTTCGCCGTATTGATTATCTTCATTAATTTTCCCGTGCCAATTATTTCAGGCGCTTGCGCCCGAACCGTTCCTTTCTTCTTTCTCCACTGAACCCGTTAATTAGTTCGGGTAACACCTTGCCTGTGATCTTATAGAGAAGAGGTAATGGCGGTATCAGTCGATAAGGAGCATTTTCGCCCGTGCCACTGCCCATGCGCTCCCCCATTGTGTATCACTTCCCCGTGCCACTACGCTCATCTTTCTCTCCCATTCGCTCTTCATCCGCTTCTGATCAAACACTCGTATTGTACGGGGCGATCTCGATGGCTCCGACCGTGCTCGTAGGATTACTGACAAACTGCCTCTTAGGACTTTGTTTGGGAGGAGGTGAGAGAGGTGTAAGTAATGGAAGGATAAAAGTAAATAAGAGAGATAAAAAACAACTCTTGTTTGAGAAGAAATGAAGGAAGGAGAAAAAAAAGAGAAGGGGAGGGAAACTTAGCTTGTGTTTGGCAGCAGCGCGTTTTTCATTTTCCAGGAAACGAAAAATAGTGTTTTTTGTTTTCCAGTTTTCCAGAAAATTCTCTCTCAGAAAACGAAATGGAAAACGCCAACCAAATATTATTTTTTCATTTTCTCAGAAAATGAAAACAGAAAATAGAAAATTTTCTACGAACCAAACGTTCCCTTATACTCCTCCTCCTCATAAAAATTTAATTTTTCTTACATCCCCTCTCCTCCCCCATTACTTACACCCTCCTTCCGTCGTCCCAAACATCCCAAACAAAGCCTTAGGATGTGTTGGAGGATGTATTTGGTCATTGGTATGGTACTTCGCCTAGAACTGCGACTGGCGAGGCGTAGGGATCCTGACGGCTAAGTTCTTCCATGCGCGTTACACGACTGAAAGAGGATCTGGCAGAGGGTTCGAAGGATTGTTTGGCTGCAGACCAAGATGGCTTTATTCGATTAGCTAAGGATCTTTTGTTCCCCTCTAATTTGAGTACGTAGAGCAGAGCTATAAACAAATACATGCAAGGTGTGATGAATTCATAGGCGTTGAACTTCCTTCATACGATTATGATTCCTCGATGTATGACAGCTAAGAGGATTTAAATTTAGCTATCCTCTTTAGGATAAAAGTTGATGCATTTAGAAAGATAAATTATAAAATATATTTTTATCCAATTAAAAATTAACATGATGAAAAATTAGATAATCTGAAAAACTCTACGACTTCAGAGATTGAACCTTATAACTTTAGTTATACCATGGAGAGACAAAAGGAAATAGAAGTCTATGAATCGGAAAAGAATTATTTGCATATTGGTCGGTAATTTTTCTGCTGCCCTCTTATATCTCTCATGCTGTATGAGTATTTCATTCAGTTTAATTTGGTTATAAAATTCTATTGATATGTAGAGAAATCGTACGTCGCTAGAGGAGGGAGTGAATAGCATTTTGCTTCGCTTGATGGAAATTGATCACATGCTTATTTGTCTACAATATTTGTTAATGCAGCGGAATATAGAAATACAATATAAAGACAAACAAAACACACAAATACAATCAAAATATAAGATATAACGTGGTTCAGAACTTTAGGGTTCCTACTCCATGAGGTGTGCTCAAATGAGCTCTAGTGATGCAAACCACTACTAATACACTCCTCGAAACAATCCGGAGATGGAGAAATCTCGTACAAAGGATTACAACAGTAATAAAAAAATACAAGTAAATACAAAGAAATACAATACCATGTAAAGAACATTTTATAGAAGATCGTTTGAATGCTTTGTTTATTGGTTATTTGGATAAGCTTGAAGGACCCTGAAATGCACCAGCATTTCACCTTCAAATCACCTCAAGAACCCCTTAAGAAACTATAGCCGAAATCCTCCACAAACAGCTCCTTTTATGCCTGCATCGGGTTGATTCTGCACCTAACAGTCGACTGCCAAAATGCCCCAGTCGACTGTCTACAGTGTCGTTATCTCACAATGGGCTTAATCCATATTGGTATTTCAGCCAACGGATACACTGGTAGTGGACTGCCAAGTCCGTAGCCGATCGTACCGATCATCACCGAGCTTTACGTGTGTCTTGACCGAGCCGATCGGCCCTACATGGCGATCATTGCAAGGCTCAATCGACTATCCAAAGCTGGCAGTCAATTGTCAAGGTCACGCGGCCGCAATCGAACACCAATCGACTCCCGACCAATCGACTGGTCATAATCCTAGTGTCGACTCGGTTGCCAAGTATCAAAATACTTGACCAGTCGACTAGTCCATAACCCCAGTCGACTGCTAAATCTCAACTATGTGATTTACCCCAAGCATGATCCACTCATACTTGCTAGACCACCCTTAGCCTAGACCTAAGCCTTCTAGCCACCTCCATCAACCTCACACCTATCGGATCCCTCCAAGTCATCCATACGCTAGCCTTCAGGTGCTTCCATTGGCTATTGTCATGGTAATCGGGTCTACACCGCTAAGATACATTTGGGCTTACGCTACCAAAACACACGCTTAGACTTTACGCCACCAATATCTCACCCTTGGACTTTCCTTGTCAACTCCATGTTGGACTTTTCAATTGTCAATACCTATGCTTGGACTTTCCAATTGTCAAGTGTCTCAGTTGAACTTCTCCATCATATGGGCAATCCCATGTCAACCATATAGTCACCCCATTGTCAAACAATGGTCAATCCATTGTCAAACATCAAAATATTACTCGATTCAAATTCGAGTCAGATCAATCGTGACCTAGGCTGATTGCACCAACAATCTCTCCCTTTTTGATGTTTGACAATACCTTTAAGTTAGACTTACAATAACCTAAACTTAAACACTTTCAATGTCAAAGCATAGTGAAGGTTTACCTAACTTAAACCTCACTTCTCCCCTTTTGGCATATATCAGAAAGACTCCCCAAGGGTATTAATGTCTCATATACCAATGAGATTTTACAATCTCCCCCTTGGTCCAAAAACATTTAGAATGTCTTCTCTCTTCTTAGTGATAAGTTTCATATCACTAAATGAGAGGCAATCCTCACTTCTCCAATTTTCCTCCTTTAGTGAGCACAATGAAGGTTTCCAAAAACCCTTCATGCCTCCCCCTTTGAGGAATACACATCCATCATACCATGATAGATAACCTCCCCCTAAAACCTTGCTCCCCTTTGACCATTGCACCAACAATGCCCTTGGAGAGTCCCTAAGCCTATAGGAACACTAAACCATCAAAATTAAAGGCAAAAGTTCAAACTTGAACTTTCACACACCTTAAAATTTGATTCTCACCCTAAACAACTCTCCTAATCTATTTTCAATGGATTTTCACTATTCCAATGCTTTTCAAAGCATATCCTAGAGTTATGAGGAGGTAGGGTAGCCTAAGATGGTTGAAACATGGGCTAAACAATCTTCTTTACCCGAAATCAGCATTGGCATTCGACTCAGTCAGCAACCAATCGATTGCTCTTAATCCCAGTCGACAACCCAAGGCGGTAGTCAATTGGTTTCTGCAATGTGCAGAAATCAGATTTAGAAAATGAATTTTGAAAAATCATAAGCAATTATACATAATTCGACAAATTATGAAAATTCATATGTATAATACTCATGTCAAACATAATGAGTGAAAAATATTTGAAAAATAAAATACCCATTAAATAATGAGATTGATACAAAGTTTAAAAATAAAGATAACTTCAATGTTTTGAGCCTACTTTGTATCAACTTCATCAATGGTGACTTCTATCAAAAGATAGACTACACCAAAGTTTTTTAAAGTGATTTTGAATTGATTTTAAACCCTTATATTGGACCATGATCTATAGGCTCAATGCTTATGACTTGCACATTAGCTTTCCCTATGATCTATCATTGGATTGAAATGAGTTTTAATCCATTTAGATACAAAATCTATGCACCTTGAACCTAACTCACTTTCCTAATATCTCACATGTGTCTAAAGTGTATCAATACACACACATGTCAATTTGATGTGAGATGTGGATTTTAATTATTCCTATACTAAGGTCTCATGTATTTTTCTAGGCAACTCTATTTGATTCTCTTATACATGGGACTTCAAATCATGTCGTAGTCTTTAAATTAATTTTAATTAATCCTAAATATATGAATGATGATTATGACATATAATGATAGTATAAATGAAATATGTGTCAATAATCATGATGTCATGACATAAAAGCAAAAACCTCAATATACATGACATAAGAAAATTAAACCTAAGCATTATCATGATATTTTATATGATTAAGGTGAAGCATGATGTCATGACATGGTATATGACAAGCAAAGCATGACAAATAAAGTGTAAGATATAAGAATACTTAAATTTTAATATTAATTACCATTTGTTAAGATTAAGTCTATTTTACCATAATACCACTCATCTCCTAAGTGTGCCAAAAATCCAAAATGACACACTATGACTCTAAAACCTAAACCGTGCTAATTTGATTAATTTTTCAAACTTCTCAAATTTAATTGGCACGTCCTAAAATCCTTTAGGATACAAGTTCAACCCTCATTTCCAAGGTGTCACATAACCTTGAAAACGCCCTAAAGTGCCACCTTTGCTATGGTTAGGTTAACTATCCATCCATTCAAGGTTGACACAACCTAACCCATCTAGTATGAAAGAATCACGCTCCTAGAAACTCAATACCTATTAGAGCTCCTTGTGTTTACAAGGTATTCACTAGGGATAATTTCCCTTAATACCTTCCTAATGACCCTTCTAGGCTTTGAAGCCTTAGTCATTTGAGTTTTACCTAGGTTAACTCTAGGCGTAACTCCTCTTATAACCTTCTTAGTAGCTTCCCTAGGTTTCCTTGAAACCTTAGCCACTAGGCACACACCATTGTTAACCTTAGGGATGACTTCTGTAGTAACCTTGGTTTTTCTAGACCTATGAATGATTCCATAATCGAATGGAATACTATGGTAGGTCTTCTTGGACTTAGGTTTGTGACCCAAACCTTTCTTGCCCTTAGATGGTTCTTATGTTCTAGACTTTAATTTTTGATCATTTTGACCCTTGAATTGGATTTTGCATCTTCCTAAGGGTCTTCTCTAATTTCTCAAGCCTTGACTTTAAGGCTTGGTTCTCTAACTCTAATTTTCCCAATTTTGATTTTTCATTAACCCTTTGGAAAAGATTCTTCCTAGGCATATGTCTACCCTTCTTAGGGTTAATGGCTAGGTGATCTTCTACCTTCCTAATAGTTTCCCTAGGTAGAATTGTTTTAGGATTATTAGTTCTAAATTTATCCTTAACCCTAATATCGCATGATTTAGCACCTAAGTAATAAAATCTATTCCTAGCATACTTTTGTTCATGAGCAATAGCAACAAAATTCCTAGCATGCTTTTGCCTATTAATTAAAGAACGAGCATTATTTAAATTTACCTTAAGGTTTGTCTTAGCTTCCCCTACATGTGTAGCTCCTTCTTTGCCTTTGGTTTGCTTTCTTCCCTTAGGGCATTGAGTCCTATAATAGCCTTTTTGTTGACGGAAACATATGATATGCTCCTTGCTCTTGGAAATTTGAACACCGGCCTCCTTTGACTTATCATTGATTTTTTGTGTCGGTTGACCCTTCTTGACTCTTTTTGGACATTTGCTCTTGCAGTGTCCTATTTCTTTACACTCAAAACATACAATGTGATTTTTATTTTTAATCAAAATGCTTGAGTTACCTTCCATGGTATGAAAATTTTGAACTTTCTCTTCTTCTTGACCGGAGGTAAATGGTTGATGTTCTTTTTGCTCTAGTATAGAAGACCTAATCTCCTCCCCCTTAATCCTAGAGGTGCAGGCTTCCTCAACTTCCTCCAATCCAGATGTTGAGCATCTCTCAACTTCTGAATCCTCAAGTTCTTGGGATGATGACGTACTCTCTTCTTCTTGAGCTTGAGAGGATGAACACTCCTCTTCCTCCTTTGATTTATCCTTGTCATCTTGGACCAATGAGGAATCTTCATGGATCTTGATCAACTTGCTCTATAACTCCTTAGCATGCTTGCAATCTCCTACCTTATGCAAGATATTACTAGGCATAAGATTAGTCAAAATTATTATTACCTTTTCATTGATTTCGTGTTTCCTATTTTGCTCCTTGGTCCACTTCTTCTTCTTGAGGACTCTTCCTTTCTTGTCTCTGGGAGGATCAAAACCATCTACAATACTACACCAATAATTTATATTTTTAATTAAAAGACATTCCATTTTACCTCTCCAAAGTATGAAATCTTCGCCGTCGAAGAAAAATGGAACCATGGTGTCATCCCTCGATCTTTCTTGAGAATCCATCTTCTTCTACTCTAGCACGTTTTCTCCTTGGCGATTAGTCCAAATGAAGAGCCACCGGGCTCTGATACCAATTGTAGAGGAATCAAACATCGCTAGAGGGGGGAGGGGGTGAATAGCATTTTGCGTTGTTCGGAATTCGATCACGCTTATCTCTACACAAACTTGTTAATGCGTAGTAGAATATACAATAATGAAAATGCACAGCAAGAATACACAACCATAGGAATAGACAATGCGATATAATATGGTTCGAAACCTAGGGTTCCTACTCCATGGGTCGAGCTCAAATGAGCTATAGTGATGCAAACCACCACGAATACACTCCCCGGAATAATCCGGAGGTGGAGAAATCTCGTACAAGGAATTACAACAGTAATAAGAAAATACAAAGAAATACAACATTATGTAAACACTTTACTGAAGATCGCTTTGAATGCTTTGCTTGTTGATTGCTTGGATGAGCTTGAAGGACCCTAAAATGCATCAGCACTTTGCCTTCAAATTGCCTCAAGAACCCCTCAAGAAACTATGGCTGAAATCCTCCACGAACTGCTCCTTTTATGCCTGCATCGGGCTAATTTTGTGCTTGACAGTCGATTGCCTACAGTGTCGTTGTCTCACAATGAGCTTGATCCACGTTGGCATTCCAGCAAACGAATGCACTTGTAGTCGACTGCCATTACTAGCAGTCGACTGCCAAGTCAATAGTCGATTGCTCAGTCATCTACCGAGCTTTTTATGCCTATGTGTTCGACCAGTAGTTGACTGCCCTCCATGACAGTCTGTTGCTCAAGGCTAGTTGACTGCCCAAAGCTGGCAGTCGACTGCCAAGGCAACCCGAGTGCTAGTTGATCACCAGTCGACTCCTGACTAGTCGACTTGTCATAATCCAAGTCGACTGCTCAGAGTCGACTCGGCTGCCAAGTGTCAAAACACTTGACTAGTCGACTGCTAAACCTCAACCACGAGGTTTACCTCAAGTATGATCCCCTCATATTTGCTAGGCTAGACCTAAGCCTTCTAGCCACCTCCATCAACCTCATGTCTATCGGATCTCTCCAAGTCATCCATGACTTATTCATCCGTACGCTAGCCTTCAGATGCTTCGATCGTCTATTGTCATGCTAACTGGGTCTACATCGCCAAGGCACATTTGGGCTTTAGGGCTTATGCTGCCAAGGCACATGCTTGGACTTTACACCTCTAAACATTGGACTTATGCTACCAAGACTACCGCTTGGACTTTACGCCGCCAATATCACACCCTTGGACTTTCCTTGCTAACTCTATGTTGGACTTTCCAATTGCCAAGACCCATGCTTGGACTTTTCAATTGTCAAGTACTCATGACTTGGACTTTACCAATGTCAAGACATATGCTTGAACTTTCCATGTCAAGTACCCATGACTTAGACTTTCCATGCCAAGTACTCATGACTTGGACTTTCCATGACAATCACATGTCATATGTTTGTCAAACATCAATGACAATTACATTGTCATACGTTTTGTCGAACATCAAAATACTGCTCGAGTCAAACTCGAGTCTCGTAAATCATGACCTGGACCGATTGCACCAACAATCTATTCATTATTTTTCCTGATATTTATTTTTTTTCACCTGACCTTTTAATTTTATTTGTCATCGATCTACTCTTGCTTGTTCTCTATGTTTATATCTTTAATTGCATGTTTGAGATACCACATTCAACTTTTGGCAAACTTAATTAGTTGTTAATATATATTATTTTAATAGGAGTCCTATTCGATAAATGTTAATATATAGACAAATATATTTGGGATAGATAATTTGATTATGCTCTTTCACTACAAGAAAAACAGAAAATAGCAATGAAATATTAGCGATGAATTATTAATTTGTCACTAAAACTAGGAATTAATGACGAATAATTTGATTGTCGTAAACAATATTACATTTATGACGAAATATTACTTTTTTGTCCCAAATATAAAATATATTAGCGACGAAATAAAAATATTCGTTGCTAGACTATATTCTAAATGAGTATTAGCAACGAAATTTAAATTTCGTCGGTAATATATGATGTTTAGCGACGATATTTATAAATTCGTCGCAAATAATAGCAGTCGAATTGGCCACTCGACTGGTACTTAGCGACGAAATAAATAAATATTCATTGTAAACTATTCTGTTGAATAAACTCGATTATGTGGCCTGATATTTTTGCTTTAGCGATGAAAATATATAAATTCGTCGCCAATAATAGCAGTTGAATTGGCCACTCGACTGGTACTTAGCGACGAAATAAGTAAATATTAGTCGCAAACTATTTAGTCGATTGGGCAGTTGAGTGAACTCGATTCTGTGGCCTGGTAATTTTCTTTAGCGATGAAAATTTATAAATTTGTCACTAAGATAATAAATATTAGCGACGAATAAAAATATTTTGTCACTAATATCTGCGAAAAAAATCCTCCCCCGTATCGATTCTCCCATTTTCTCCGCATGACTTCCTCTCTTCTGGTGATTCTCTACTCTCCAACGATTCTCCGTCGACAAGCTCGGTGCCCTAACTTCTGCTTGCACGCGACTTCTTCTCGGAGCTTCTCTCCCGATTGTCTGGCTTCGACGAGAGCTCAGGCCTCCACCCGCCTTCTCTAGCTCCAGCCTCTGGCCTCCTTCTCCAGCTCCGGTCTCCAGCTCTGGCATCTTTTCAGCGCCATCTCAAGCTCATCCTTCGACGTGAAGACTTAGGTCGAATTTTTTCTTCGAGATTTTAAAATGCATTTAGGGTTTTTTTTTATATTGTTGTTATGATTAGATGATAAATTTAGAGTTTTGTTATACTCAGATGATGAATTTAGGGTTTTGTTAGGGTTTAAGATTATTGTAGATTATATATAATTAGGATTATTTTAGGGATTAGATGATGAATTTAGGGTTTTTTATTATTTAGATTTGAACTTATTCATGGTAATCAAGCAGTAAAGTATTGCTTAGATGATAAATTTGAAGATACATTTTCAATTAAATGATGATTTTAGGATTATTTTGTGATTAGAGGATAAGTTTAGGGTTTTCTTATTCTTAGATTATAATGTTCGATAATAAACATATATAATGCAAATTGTAGGTTATGTTCTATGACGTTTAAATTATAAATTTTTTAATTATTTTGTATGTGATAACTAAATTTAAGTTGCTAAATTCCTTTTATTGAAAATTAACATAAAAATTATTTTATATATGTTTAATCAGGGTTTAAAAATATGGATAAAAGTTGAATAATGATTCAGAATCGGATTAGTCCTGAATATATAAATGGGTTGAATCAGTTTATGAATGTGGTAGAAAATTATATGATCAGTCTGAATTTATCAAAAATTCATTGTCCATGTCAACGGTGTGACAATTTGTTTCAATATGAATTAGATTATGTGCGAGGACATCTTTATAAGTGGGGATTCAATAGATTATATAAAGTCTGAAACTTTCATGGAGAAGCTTCTACATCATCCAGTAGTAAAAATATTGTCAATAAAGATGGAAATGATTTTGATGTGGAAGTAGATGATTTCAAAGAAAATTTTGAAGACATGTTTAATGATTTATGAAATGCAAAAAATCTAAACAACAATGAGCCTCAATCAGATGATATCAATGTAAACACGAATGCAAATGATTGTAGACGAAGTTATACTTCAATGTTGGAAGAAGCATAAAAAGAATTGTATCCTAATTGTACTAATTTTTTTGTTTTCAATTTTGTGGTGAAGCTAATGCATGTGAAGGTGTTAAATGGCTGGAGCAATAAATCTTTTGATATGTTACTTTAGTTATTACAAGAGGTATTTCCTAAACCGAATGTGATTCCAAACTTTTATTATGGAGCCAAAAAATTTTTAAAAGAGTTAGGATTGACATATGAGAAAATACATGTTTGTAAGAATGATTGTATATTATTTTGGGATGAGCATGAGAATAAGGATACTTTTAGGTTTCCCTGGCAACGCAGCGAGTGTGTGTTCGAACACATTTCATAAATATACACACAGCGGAAGCAAAAATAAGTAATAAACTAATTTTATTACAACACACACATCACACGCATGTAGGATACAACATGTGTAGACATAATCGCTATTTAAAATTTTACAATAAAAGAAAATTTATTCTAGTTATACCTGACGTATCATGTGTAGCGGGAATGAAATCAACCGTAGCGACCCTTGCAAGAATCGCCTCTCTAGAATTGCCTCTATCCGTATCCACACCGAGTATCATCGCGATATCTTTATAAAGCCACAAGCCTCATCTTCGTAAAAGTCACTAGCCTCGAGTCGAAGACGATGTGATCCGAGAGACAATCACAATCCAAATCAAATTCGGATCTAAAAATGAGCTCCACGAACTCGCTTCTTGGAAGCAATTTTCATCAACCAATTGATGAAACCTTGGACCTCCACCTATGAGGATTGTCGGAGATCTAATCCCCGGCAAGTAAGTCACTGTCGGAGCATAAAACGCTGACCAAACGACCTCTCTACAAAGAGAGAAACAAACTGGACAGCTTGTGTTGGTGGAGAAGATAACCGGCCAAAGGCTTGGCCGGTTGCTCCTTGGTGGCCGGCGGCCAAGGGTGGTTGGCCAGAGGCTGAGGGAGGGCCAAGGGTGGCCAGCAGCTGGTGGTTGGCCTGCAGCAAGGAGGTGGCAGAAACAAAGTTGGACGACAACTCCAAGTGGGCAGCAAGGGAAAGGAGGAAGAAGAGGAGGCTAGATATTTCCAAAAATAACTCTTTAGGATTTTTCAAAACCCTGAAGCCGTATTTTTATAGAGTGTGTGTTTCTTGACCATCAAGAAACCTTCTCCTAGGAGTTATTGGTTCATAACTAAAACCCGTTAACCCTCTCCAATAACTTAAGTTAAAATAAACCAAACTGTGTTGGTCTATTTTAAGTTAAAACGAACTGAACCAACTTTGGTTCATTCGTTTAAAACAAACCAAACCACTTTGGTTTATTTTCCACCATTGGATTAGAACCAAATTGATTTGGTTCATCCATCATGTCTTCATAAGACTCGGCCCATCCATGCTTCTGATGCGACTAAAACAATTTCATACTCGCTCTTTGTTTGGTCCAACCAAACCAAGTCTCTCTCAATCTGAGAATCCTATTTTCAAACTCATTTTAAATCCTTCAGATTATGCTCGTTGTCCATGTGACCAAATAGGTTTCCAGTTTATGTTGGTCATCTATAATTAACCATTAATTATAGAACGATCATGAGTGGCACCTAGTTGTACATCATGATCCTCAATTAACCAGAAAATCAACGGTTAATCCCAGAACGCTTCTGAAACCCTTCAGCAGCTATAGTAAATCATGTTCCATTCCCTTCACTCATCTTATACCCACTTGGTTCAGGACATGATCTATAGTGTCAGTGTCAGTCCTCACTAGGCTGACTACGTCACACCTAGCCCAAGTATTACTTCCTCGTCCTGCGGATTCTAGTTACTGCACATGTATCCAAGAGTACCTTACTCTAAACATGTAATGCTTTGGACAAAGACTTTAGTAACAATCCGACGAGAGGCTATAGGGTATACATCTCCTCACGAGTGGTGAATCCTCTGTAGGCTATTCAAACACCTTCGGCCACTTCGACTTATACCCAATCATCCCGGGTCCACATCTCCTCGGAGATGCTTGTTTAAGGGAGTGGGGAAGAGAAATAGATTTGCCAAGGAGTGTACAGTCATGATTTCCACCCTACCTGACCAAGCTGAAATTGAAGATAAGATTCCACCACAGCTTGAGGACCCCGGTGAATTTGTTATCCCCTTCTCGATATATGGGGAAAGCTTCGATGAAGCACTGTGTGACTTGGGGTCATTAGTAAGTGTGATGTCTTATGCATACTATCTGAAGATGGGACTGAATGGGCTCCAACCAACGAATCTTGGTATTCGTATGGGGGATGACTCAGTCAAGGAACTCGTCGGCTTGCTAGCATATGTGCCTGTGGTTGTCGAGAACTTCGTGATCCATACAGATTTCATCATACTCGACACAGGACCAAATCCCCAGAATTCTATCATTTTGGGAAGGCCTTTTCTGGCAACTGCGGGGGCGTGCATAGATGTTAAGGCACACCAGATATCCTTAGAGATAGATGGGGAGATCATCCTCTTTAGCCTATCAGAGTGTAGAACTCCCTACCTAGACAGCTTCACTTTCAGCAGGTTAAAGCCGAGGCCACCATATGTCGATTCCGAGACGGATGAATGGAAGTTCACTGAACCTCCAGAGCCAAGTTGATAATGGAGTGTGGTCGATCTAAACGACCTTAAACAAAGAGGCAACCCAAGTTTAGTTTTTAGGTTTTCCTTTGATTGTATTGCATGCATTTAGTTAATTTGAACTTTGATTTCCATTTCGGTTAGCATTAGGACCAGAAGAGAACTTTGCTAGGTAAAAATAAAATCCATATTAGCTTACACGGCGAAGCCTATGAGAAATTCGGCTGTTGTGCAAAAAGGGGAGAAAAAAAGGAGACACATGGCCAGGTCGTGTGTTTTCCCATAGTCGTGCCCGACCAACCCGAGGCGCACATGGCCTGGCCATGTGTTTTCACACAGCCGTGTCGTGCAAGGGTTAAGTAGGGCAAGCCGTGTGTTTTTGCCCCATTTGTGCCATGTGCTTCGATTTTTCTTGCCCTATCCATGTGGATCCTTCTTCCCCACCACCTAGAAGCTTTTCCAACCTTCAAAGAAGCCAAAAGAAGCAAGGATGAGGAGGACCAAGCAAGTAGCGTCTCGATCCGGTGCTTCGAAGCGATGAGCAAAAAGAACTAACACCCCACAAGCTCCGGAGGAAGGTAACGCTCTTCCAACCCTTCTTTTTTGCAACAATGCACATAGAGATAGGTATAATCTACTTTCTACTAACAAACTCACTGCAACTAGGTATCTTGATGAAGATTTACTAGAGTCCTTAGGGTTATTGGGTGACATTCAAGCCCTATTTGAAAAAAATGGGGTGGGAAGAGATAATGGGAATAAGACACCCAACCTACCATAGGATAGTTTTAGAATTTTTGAGTTCCTTAGACGCGGAAATTTTAACGGGTAAAGAAAGTGATGAGGGTAGGATCGCCTTTAGAATATTCAACATTGAGCATTAATGGACCCTTCACCAATGAAATTTATGTTTTGGCTTGCCGAGTGGGGGAGAGAGAAGAACCCCTATTGGGTTTGACTCTCGGATATTTTGGACCGAGTTGACAGGGGAGCACGCTTACGACCCTTCTAGGGCCAAAGCGTCGCGCCTCCAAAACCCCGTTTTTCGATACCTCCACCACATCATGGTCAGTGCTATATTTGGTTGTGGGGAGAGTGATGGTGTAGTAAGAGCTAGCGAGCTATTTCGCCTCTGGGACATGCTACAAGAAAGGAGTAGCATCGATGTAGGGTCCCACTTCATCAGACACTTAGTTAAGATGGGCAAAGCAACGAGAGGAGAGATTAATGTGGGAGGCCTACTTACCCACATTTTCCATAGGATGGGGTACGATTACACTGCATTAGAGAGTATAGAGGGGAGCCCTAGGATCGACCTAGGAGTGTGTATGCCGATGAAGATGATTGTAAGAGAGGGACACTCCTTATGCTTTGTAAGAAAAAACCTGACGACCCTTAGGGTCCCCGACCCTGATCGTACCACCATCACCACACGTGCCAAGTGGCGCTTGGACCTTATAGTGGAGTCCCCCCTATATGAGGGACCATCCACATCGGCACCCATATCTCCCCCTTTGCATCACTCTCCCTCCGGTCCACACATGCATAGGAGCCCACCTAGTCCACGTCGACATGAGCCTGCACCTGTACCACCACCTTTTTCTACTTTTGAGCAGGATGCAAGTACGTCGGCCTATGATTTCTCAGAGTTTCGTTCACGCCTCGACAATATATACGTCGAGCAGTAGACACAGAGGCAGCGATGGGAGGAGTAGAGTGCCTACATGCAGGCGGAGTTCCAGGACTTCCGGGAGCACTTCTAGCAGGCTGAGGAGTTCTACGACGAGGCCCGCATCTACTTCCAGGAGGAGGCTGCCCGTCACCAGGATGAGGCCGCCTACCACCAGGAGATGCGGCAGCACATGCATACCTAGCATGCACAGTGGGTTAGGGAGGAGGAGCACCGAGCAGCCACTGCATCCACCAGTTTTCAGATTGACCATATGTACATGTGGCATCAGCGGATCAGTAGCAGGCTCTCCCAGGATTTTGAGATGCCGAGGCTTCCAGACTTTCCACCTCGTCCACCATACTAGAGGTATACTTTCATTTAAGTCTGGGGGGCCCAAATTTTATTTTGTATCTAGTAGTAGTTTCTTTCCTGATATTTGCATTATTGTTAGCATTCATTTGTTCATGCATAGGTTTTTGAGTTTCTTTCAGCACTTAGTTTTTGTTATATGTAAAGCTGTCTCAGTAGTATTTTTATTAAAAGTCTTTTTCATGAGTTGTTTCCATGAGTAGTGTAACTTCGTTTACCTTGTGGTATTTTATTTTATTTCCTATGAATGAATATTCTAGACCTACACTGGTTAGCTTCTATTTTTACACCTACACATGTTGAACATTCTGAAAGGGAGAGTCTAGTACATACCTAGTTATGATTCATCTCAGTAGTTTAGTACTTTGGGATCCATAGGTGACTCTAAGTTGACATTTTAGTTACTGGAGATGCTCGGATTGTGTAAGCCCATTTGGAAAAATCGAAATCTCAGTGAGCCGAAAAATAAAAGAGAGAAAGGAAAAGAAAAGAGAAATAAAAGAGAGAGAGAAAAATGAAAAAAGAAGAAGAGAGATTATGAGGGATAAAAAACAGTTGTCCTGGGTGGAAATGGCTAGGTGCCCTTTTGAGACTGAGTTAGGTTACTGGGAAAACACCTACCAATTTCTCTCAATATCGAGCACGCCTTTGAGATCTTGTGCTAGATCTAGGGAACAACCCTCGCTTTAGGCAGGTAAGTGCCTAAGAGTCGGAGACCTTTGAAAAGCTATAGGATGACAACTTAACTCACCATGGAACGAGTATCCCCTAAGAATGATTTGTTAGTGAAAGCCCTAGAGCCAATCATGTGATGATTGTTGTATGGACTTTATTGTATCATATTCCTATTTATAAAGGCATGATTATTATATTTACTTGTATTGGTGCCAAATAACTAAATATAATAATGTCCTTGAGTAGTAGGTTCTTATCTATATCAATCGATTGGTTGAATCGATAATGAGATGATATAGAGAACACTACTCTTAATCATTCCTAGTCGAGTATTAACATTCAGGGACAATGTTAATGCGTAGAGACTAGCATGTAGGTCAACACGATGACTTGATCTCACAAGTCATGGATATGAGATATCAAGTTGACACATGGGTATGCATTGGAGAATGTATACTGAATGACCCGCCATGAGAAAGTATCATGGATTGTTATATGAGTGTCATATACTTTCTCATGTGGTTATTAGTATGACTATTAGTCCTTAGACCTGAAGTCACCATGGTTCCCTACATAAGGAGTTGCATACTTTGGCTTCGTCAAACGTCACCCGTAAATGGGTGGACTATAAAGGCGATTACTAGGTATGTAACAAATTATGCGGAGGGATGTAGATGAGATCTATCCCTCCTATATGACGGGGGTGACATCGATATTCTTGATAGAGTGAGACCACGAAGTGCATGGCCATGCCCAAATGAGTCAATATGAGATATTGAGCTCGTTTGATTAGAGTGAGTCTACTTGGAGTTCAAGATATAGATTGTACCAAGGATGACACGGTCTATGCCTCAATTGGTCAATCTAGATGTCAAGGATAGAGGGACATTGTCACATATTGTGAGAGTCACAATTAGTAGTCACAAAGGTGATGTTGGAGCTCAACATTCTTGTAACTTGGGTAGCAATGATGTGTTGCTAGATACCGCTCATTTCTAATGTTCCTAAATCGGTTTAGGGACATTGCCAACGTTACAAGAACCTATAGGGTCACACACATAAGGGTAATTAGATGGAGATTAGGTTCATATGATGAACCATGAGGATTAGGTTCATCAAATTGGATTAAGAGTAATCCAAATTAGACTAATTGAGTTAGACTCAAGTTGATTCAAGTGTTGAATGAGTCTAATTTAGATTTGATTCATCAAATCAATTTAAATTAATGAATAGAGATTCATTAAATTAAATTGACTTGAGTCAAGTGGTTAGATTTGATCAACCATGGGAGATTAGAGGTCAAGTTTGACTTGACTTGAGAGGGAAGATGAAAGGTCAAGTTTGACTTGACCAAATGTCATGTCATGATGATGACTTGGCATGGCCGGCCAATGATGATGCTCCACATCATCATTGACTTATCATGTGGTGCCACCTCATGAGGGAGACCAAGATCCATGGGAGTTACATGCATGCATGTAACCTCCCAAGCCTTGAAGTGGCCGGCCACTTTAGGAGTTTTGATGGTTGAATTCATTTGGTGAGTTACACACAACTTCATCTTCTTCCTTGGATCAACTTCCCTCAAGCTCTCCCTCTCTCCTTCCTCATCTTACCGAGCATATAAGGAGTGCTAGCACACTCAAGATTGCTTTTCTCCACCTTTTGCTTGTGTGGATACCAATAGAGGAGTGTGCACTTGACGCTCTTGAGTTCCGGCGAACCTTTTGGATGAGCGGGATTTGCGAAGGGCGTCGCATCGAGGGTAACGTCCTTATCATATAGATCTAAGGTAGATCTAGGGTTTTATATAAGTACATACATATTTTAGTTTTAATACATCTTCGCACGGATCCGTGGCCGGGGCTTCCGAGGTTTCCGCAACGCAACAAGTGGTTTTTGCGGCTCGAAAAAACCCAACAGTGGTATCAGAGGCACGTGCGAAGCATGTATGTGTTTCATTTTTGTAGTTTTTATATTAGATATAAAAATTATAGATTTTTATGTTTCTGTAAATTTCCTAATTTTATAGAATTTTTGGGTATTTTTCTCGAAAAGTCGAAGCAACGAGTGTTGGGACACTTGTAGGCTTCAACCGTCGAGAAAAACTCTCCGAAACGGCGAGTTCTCGCTTTAGGTTTTTGGGACAACGACTTAAGTCATTGTAGGATTGTAATAGAGACACTCACGAAGTTAATTTTGTGAGTAGGGGCGCTGCCCCTATCCCCGAAAGGGGCCTTGTCCCGCGATCGCGCCCGGAAACCGCTTAGCGGGACCATTACAGAGAGGTGACTCATAAATTTGAAAAAAACAATTAGAAAAAATTATAGAAATTTTTTGTAAAAATACATAATTTAGAATTATGTATAATTCTGTGATTGTCATGGCCCAATGACCCCAATTTGATTGAAATATGTGTGTTGTAATTCATAATATGGCCTGCGTGTCATTTTTGTGGTTGTGCGTGTTATATAGTGTATGCGACCTGCGCATCGTACCTCTTCTTTTGAAATTCTAGTTGTAAATAGTTTTAGACTCGAATGTAACTCGAGTTTCATATTTGTAATATACAAAATGGAGCGGTGGAAAGTCCACTTGTAGACGAAGTTACGAGAAGGGTGCCGACGACACATGGCGGTCAAAGGAAGCGCTTGGAGAAGCCGCTAGCCTTAGGTTGACCGTCCGATCTTCTCATTGGCTTGAGAAGATCGTAGTAGGGCCATGACTACATCACAGTTAAATATATATATATATATATATATATATATATATATATATATATATATATATATATATATATATATATATATATATATATATATATATATATATATATATATATATATATATATATATATATATATATTTATATATATATATATATATATATATATATATATATATATATATATATATATATATATATTTGATTTTGCTTGTATGTATGTGATGCATGCTAGTAGAATAATGCTTGTATGTATATGATGCATACTAGAATAATGTATGTATGTATGTGATGCATGCTAATATAGGATAATAAATGCCTCAATGCGTATATGATACACATTACAATTAGATTAGATCATAATCGAATCAACTCGAAAATGCCTACCGAGCCTTGATACCCATCACTACCTCGATCATTTGTTGTTGTTGAATCTGCCAAAGCAGAGTAACGCATATTATCTTGGTAGGGAGCGGAGGGACAATCTTGGTCCCGCCTATCACGCTTGGGTTAGAGTAAGCTCAATTAGATTGAACAAAACTAGTTAACTCAATTAGATCGAGTAGAACTATAGGCATATTCCAACCATTGGAAAAATAGGATAAGATCGCATTTACACTAAATCTTGGGCGATTTAGCCAAAGCTAACTCAAGGTCTTTTGTAAATGTGGGTCTTGATCCTATAAACAAGAGTTACATAGAGATGTAATCGGTAATGTGTTACCCACCGATCGTACTAAGTCTTGGGCGATTTAGCCAAAGCTAACTCAAGGCTTAGTATAATGTGGATCTTATCCCGCAAGAATTATAGCTAGTTTGTATGAATCTAGTAATGTGGTTTGACCACATCCATAACTTGATTCTACAAAATTCCTATAATTCAGTGGGAGCATCATTTGATTAAAGGCCTAATTAAATGATAAAAGGAATATGATATTAATTCTCTGCATTGTATGTTGTAGATAACTATATCGACAAACACGAACACTCTCTCTCTGCGTTCTGTCCTTAAGAAGGACAAGCTCAATGGAGCAAATTTCCTGGACTGGTACAGGAACCTGAGAATTGTTCTCACTCAAGAAAGGAAGTTGTACGTCCTAGAGCAGCCCATTCCGGAGGCACCTCCTACCACTGTCTCGCGAGCTGACAAAGATGCTTACAAGAAGCATCAAGATGATGCATTAGATGTGTCATGTCTAATGCTCGCGACTATGAACTCTGAGCTTCAGAAGCAACACGAGTTCATGAATGCTTATGATATGGTTGAACATCTTCGTCAACTATATCAAGGACAAGCAAGGCACGAGAGATATGAAGTCTCTAAGGCATTGTTTGGGTCCAAAATGCAAGAAGGGACTCTTGTAGGTCCATATGTACTCAAGATGATTGGGTACGTAGAAAACCTACAAAGGCTGGGATTCCCACTTGGCCAAGAGCTGGCCATTGACCTGATCTTGCAATCTTTGCCACAAGCCTACAATCAATTTGTCATGAATTACAACATGAATGAAATTGATAAGTCACTGCCTGAGATGCTCAGCATGTTGAGAACTACTTTGCTTAACCTTAAGAAGGGAAAATCTGACACCATTTTGATGGTGCACAAAAAGAAAGGCAAGGGCAAGCCTAAAGGTAAGGGAATGTCCCAAGCCAAGGGCAAAGGCAAAGAACTTAAACCCAAAGGAGGGGCTTGCTTCCACTACAAGGAAGTTGGACACTGGAAGCGTAACTGCAAAGCTTACCTAGAAGATCTTAAGAAGAAAAGAAGTGAGACTTCTACTTCAGGTATAAATGTTATAGAAGTCAATCTATCTATTTCTTCATCATGGGTATTAGATACCGGATGTGTATCTCACATTTGTACCAATGTGCAGGCGCTGAGAAATAGCAGGGCATTGACAAAGGGCGAGGTGGACCTACGAGTAGGCAATGGAGCAAGGGTTGCTGCTGTTGCTGTAGGAACTTATGATCTATCTCTGCCCTCTGGGCTTGTACTAGAATTAGATGAATGTTGTTATGTGTCTGCTTTGACTAAGAACATAATTTCAGTTTCTTGTTTGGACAAGAAAGGATTTACATTTATAATAAAGACCAAATATTGTTCAATTTATTTAAATGATATGTTCTATTGTAGTGCACCTCTAATGAACGGACTCTACTTTTTAGACTTAGAGAGCCCTATCTATAACATAAGTGCCAAAAGGTTCAAGTCAAATGAGTTGAACCAAACCTATCTCTGGCATTGTCGCTTAGGTCACATAAATGAGAGTCGCTTATCTCAGCTCCATAAGGATGGGCTGCTAGACTCATTTGATTTTGAATCATATGAGACATACGAGTCTTGTCTTTTAGGCAAGATGACCAAGACTTCCTTTAGTGGACACAGCGAAAGAGCAACAGATTTGTTAGGACTTATACATAGTGATGTATGTGGTCCTTTCAATATTGCTGCTAGAGGTGGTTATAGGTACTTCATTACATTTATTGATGACTTCAGTAGATATTGTTATATGTATCTTATGACAGATAAATCAAAATCCTTTGAAAAGTTCAAAGAATTCAAGAATGAAGTACAAAACCATCTTGGCAAGAGTATTAAGATACTTCGATCAGATCGAGGTGGTGAATACCTTAGCCATGAGTTTCGTGACTATCTAGCTGAGTGTGGGATTCTATCCCAACTCACTCCTCCTGGAACACCACAGTGGAATGGTGTATTTGAAAGGAGGAATTGTACCATATTAGATATGGTACGTTCTATGATGAGTCACACAGATCTTCCTATATCCTTTTGGGGATATGCTCTAGACACAGCAGCTTTTACCCTTAACCGTGTATCATCCAAGGCTGTCATAAATACACCATATACGATATGGACAGGGAGAAATCTCAAGATGTCTTTCATGAGGATTTGGGGTTGTGAGGCTTACGTTCAACATCAAGTCTCAGACAAACTGGGACCCAAATCCGATAGGTGCTATTTTGTTGGATATCCCAAGGATACAAAGGGATATCAAAGACTGGGGTTTTTCTAGAAAGGGATTTTATTTCTAGAAAAACTAGTGGGAGTACGTTCGATCTTGAAGAAATTCAAGATAAGGACCATAGCACTAAGGCCTTGATGGAGGTTGAATAGGAACCACAAAGTGTTATGGGTGATGAGATTGTTGCACAAAGAGTTGTGGAACAACCACCTGTTCATGTAGACCTACCTCTTCGCAGGTCTGATAGGGTACGACGTCAGCCTGAGAGATATTCATTTCTCTTGTCTGACCATGATGACGTTATGCTCATTGAGAATGAGCCTACCTCCTATCAGGAAGCTGTGATGAGCCCAGATTCTGAGAAATGGCTAGAGGCCATGAGATCCGAGATGGAATCCATGTACACCAACCAAGTATGGACTTTGGTTGATCCACCTGAAGGGGTCAAACCCATTGGGTGTAAGTGGGTCTATAGGAGAAAGACTGACATGGATGGACTTACGCATACCTATAAGGGTCGATTGGTGGCTAAAAGTTTCAAGCAAATTCATGGTATTGACTATGATGAAACCTTTTCTCCAGTGGCGATGTTTAAGTCCATTCGGATCTTGCTTGCTATTGCAGCATACCACGATTATGAGATCTGACAGATGGATGTCAAAATTGTGTTTCTGAATGGAAACTTACTCGAGGATGTGTACATGACACAACCTGAGGGTTTCGAAGATCCACAGCATACTGGGAAAGTATGCAAGCTGCAAAGGTCCATTTATGGGCTAAAGCAAGCCTCTCGGAGCTGGAATCTTCAATTCGATGATGCGATCAAACAGTTTGGTTTCATCAAGAATGAAGATGAACCCTGTGTCTACAAAAGGGTTAATGGGGATACAGTTGTCTTCCTTGTATTGTATGTGGATGACATACTGCTCATTGGGAATGACATCCCTTCGCTACAGTCTGTGAAGACTTGGTTGGGGACGTGCTTCTCAATGAAGGACTTAGGTGAAGCATCCTGTATTCTAGGCATCAAGATCTATAGAGATAGATCTAAGAGATTGCTTGGCCTAAATCAGAGTACATACATCTGTTGGGTTTCCGGCACCGCGGCGTGTGTGTGTTCGATCATGTTTCGTAAACATGAACACAGCGGAAGCAATAAAAATAATAAATACTCCTATTTATTACAACACACACAACACACGCATGCATATTACAACAAGTGTAGACATAACCATAAATTTAAATTTGCAATAAAAGGAAATTTATCTACGTTATACCTTTCGTATGACGTGTAGCGGGAACGACATCAACCGGAACGATCCTCGCTAGAATCGTCTCTATCTGTATCCACGCCGAGTTCCTCAGGATGACTTCACTAAGCCACGAGCTTCGTCTTCGTACGGGTTACTAGCCTCGTGTTGAAGACGACGTGATCGAGAGATGATCACGATCCGAATCCAAATTCGGATCCAAAACGAGTCCTCAAAACTCGCTTCTCCGGAGAGGTATTCGTCAACCGATTGACGAATCCTTCGTCCTCCACCTCAGAGGATTACCGGAGATCGAATCCCCGGTAAGTTATCCGCTGTCGGAGCTCTAACCGTCGTCCAAACGACGCTCCGACGAGAGGAGAAGAAGCTGTCCAGAAAACTGGACAGCTTGGTGGAGGAGTAGGCGCCGGCCAAAACAAGGAAGCCAAGTGCTCACCTTTTCACCAAGGCCTAGGAAGATCACCGGAGGGTCGCCGGAGGGTTCACCGGCTGAAGCTTGGACGCCGACAAGGAGATGACGGCGGCACAACAAGCTGGGCGGCACTTAGGGGTTGGCGCCGAGCAACTCCAAGGGTGGGCGGCAACTCAAAGGCTAGGGTTTTTGGATTAGGGCTTAATTATCCATTAAGCCCTCTTTTATAGAGAACTAATTCTCTTAATGGTTATTGGATCATAACCATTAGGCCCGTTAACCCGCTCCATTAAGATAAGTTAAAATAAACCAAACCATGATGGTTTATTTTAAGTTAAAATGAACCGAACCAACTTTTGGTTCATTCGTTTAAAATAAACCAAACCCTTTGGTTTATTCTCATCCATTGGATTAGAACCAAACCATTTTGGTTCATCCATTATGTCTTCATAAGACACGGCCCATCCACGCTTCCATTGCGACTGAAACGATTTCATGCTCGCTTTATGTTTGGTCCAACCAAACCTAGTTTCTCTCGATCTGAGAATCTCATTCTCAAGCTCGTTTTAAATCCTTTGGATTACGCTCGTTGTGCGTGTGACCAAATAGGTTCTCGATTTATGTTGGCCGTCTATAATTAACCATTAATTATAGAACGATCATGAGTGGCACCTAGTAGTACATCATGATCCCCAATTAACCGAAAAGATCAACGGTTGATCGTAACTATTTCAAAACCCTTCAGTAGCTCGAATGAATCGTGCCCCATTCCCTTCACTCATCTTATACCCACTTGGTTCAGGACATGGTCTATTGTGTCAGTCCCCACTAGGCTGACTACGTCACACCTAGCCCAAGTATTATTTCCTCGTCCTACGGATTCTAGTTACTCCACATGTATCGAAGAGTACCTTACTCTAAACATGTAATGCTTTGGCCAAAGACTTTAGTAACAATCCGACGAGAGGCCATGGGTATACATCTCCTCGCAAGGAGTTGTGAATCCTTTATAGGCTATTCAAACACCTTCGATCACTTCGACTTATACCCAATCATCCCGGGTCCACATCTCCTTAGAGATGTTTGCTTAAGATGTCACAGCATAAGTCTCCATGATCAAGATGACTTGAATACCGCAAGTCAAAGGAACATCGCACTTAAGCCACAGTAAGAACTTCATTGACATATCTATATATGCAGAGAACCATATGAAGTCTTACGGCTGGTCACTCCAATGAACTAGTTACCATAACTAGCATCCACGATTAACTCCGGACATCACTATGTCTCGGCCCGGTGAGAATCACCGCTTGGATACACCAAGGAGTATACCTCGTGCTAGTCTCGAGAATTGATGGTGTCCAAATCCATCAATTCATCGACTAGGATAATTCGATACATCACAATTACACATGTAGAGATACTCACTAGTTGTGATCCAATCACAAATTCTCTCATCTCGTGAATCGTATCGTGGACATTCAAGAAATGAGTTTAAGATCCAATCAAATACATAAAACATGTATACTCAAATAGTGAATCTTCATTTATCATATAAATGGTTCATACATAAGGCGATTGCCTTAGGACATCTCTCATATATTACTAACAGACTCACTTGGCCTAATGCCAACCGCTCACTATCCAATACCATAAGCTCGAACATGACCCTCAAACTTATTTTGAGGTAATGCCTTAGTCAAGGGATCCGCTAAGTTCCTTTTAGTGGGAATTTTCTCGATTTGTATTTCGTTCCTACTGATGATCTCTCTGATAAGATGATAGCGGCGAAGCACATGTTTGGATCATTGATGAGACCACATCAAGTTCAAAGATGAACTTCTTGATCCAAACCACTTCCTTTGTTGCTTCCAAAGCTGCAATGTATTCTGCCTTAGTGGCAGAATCCGCTATAGTGTCAAGCTTGGAACCTTTCCAACTTATTGCGCCTCCATTCCAGGTGAATACATACCCAGACGAAGACATGGAATCATCCTTATGCATCGGGGCATCCGTATACCCACGTATCACCATGTACCCTTCTCCATATATTAGGAACACATCCTTAGTTCTTCTCAAGTACTTAAGGATCGTCTTAACAGTCGCCCAATGATCCATTCCTGGATCAGACTGGTATCTGCTCGTGACACTCAGAGCATACGATACATCGGGCCTCGTACATAACATAGCATACATGATAGATCCTATTGCGGATGCATAGGGAATCTTACTCATGCAAATCCTCTCGCTCTTCGTGCGGACACATAGACTTGAAAGGTGTACCCCATGCCTGATGGGTAGGAAACCTTTCTTGGATTCCGACATGCTAAACCTCTTTAGCACTCGGTCTATATATGTAGACTGCGAAAGACCAAGCAACCGTTTCGATCTATCTCTATAGATCTTAATCCAGAGGATGTAGGTTGCTTCTCCCAGGTCTTTCATGGAGAATGTCTTGGATAACCAAACCTTCACTGACTGTAAGATTGAAACATCGTTTCCTATAAGTAGTATGTCATCGACATACAATACTAGGAATACGACTGCACTCCCACTAACCTTCTTGTACACACAAGGTTCGTCTGGATTTTGTGAGAAATCAAACTTTTTGATTGTCTCATCAAAACGGATATTCCAGCTCCTGGATGCTTGCTTCAATCCATAAATGGACCGTCGCAATTTGCATACCTTGGTTTTATCAACCGATGTGAAACCCTCAGGCTGTATCATATACACGTCCTAAAGCAAGTTTCCATTAAGGAAAGTTATTTTCACATCCATCTGCCATATCTCATAATCATAATGAGCCGCTATGGCCAGGAGCATCCGAATGGATTTAAGCATAGCTACAGGCGAATAGGTTTCGTCATAATCAACACCTTGTTTTTGACGATATCCTTTCGCCACCAATCTAGCCTTATAGGTAATCACATTACCATCCATGTCGGTTTTCTTCTTGAAAACCAACTTGCACCCTATAGGCTTTATCCCTTCAGGTGGGTCAACCAAGTTCCAAACTTGGTTTTCATACATGGAATCCATTTCCGACTTCATGGCACCAAGCCACTTATCCCTTTCTGAACTTGTCAACACTTCTTCATAACTGGTAGGCTCCTCATCATCAATGAGTAACACGTCGTTCTATTCGCTTACGAGAAATTCATATCTCTCAGGAATATTGCGTGTTCTACCAGATCTACGAAGATGTGGTGTTACAATAGGTCCAGTCGATTGCTCATCACTATGAGTTGTCGACTGTTGTGCTTCACCAGGTATCTCATCAATGTCTATTTGAGTCTCTCGAGCCTCCTCAAGCTCGACGATACTCCCACTGTTTTCTTGCAAGAGAAACTCTTTCTCTAGAAACACAGCATGCCTTGAAACAAACACCTTTTGTTCCACAGGATGATAGAATTGGTAACCCCTTGTTTCCTTAGGGTATCCAATAAATAGACATTTATCAGACTTAGCATCCAATTTGTCTGATACAGTCCGCTTCACATAAGCAGGACAACCCCATATCTTCAAGTAAGATCCATGAGGTTTCTTACTATTCCATATCTCATATGGAGTAGTTGAGACTACCTTGGTAGGCATTCTGTTTAACAAGTAAACAGCTGTCTGAAGTGCATAGCCCCAAAAGGACTTGGGAAGAGTTGCATGATTCATCATTGACCTGACCATGTCCAACAAGGTCCGGTTACGCCTCTTAGATACACCATTATGCTGTGGTGTATATGGCGGAGTCCATTGAGACAATATGCCATTGTCTCTTAGATAATCAAGAAACTCTTGACTTAAGTATTCACTACCTCGATCCGATCAAAGTATTTTAATACTCTTGTCGTGTTGTTTCTCTACTTCATTTCTGAATTCTTTGAACCTTTCAAAGGCTTCAGACTTGTGTTTCATCAAGAACACATACCCAAACCGTGAGTGATCATCGGTGAAGGTAATGAAGTAGCTATAGCCTCCTAATGCTTGAGTTGACATAGGTCCACATACATCAAGCATGTATTAGACCTAGTAACTCTCCCACTGCTCATCTTTTCCAGTAAAAGGTAACTTAGTCATCTTGCCTTTTAAGCATGATTCGCATGTATCGTATGAATCCAATTCAAGCAATTCCAGAATTCCACATCGGTGTAATTCGGACATGCGTTTCTTGCTTATATGGCCAAGACGACAATGCCACATATAGGAGTCTATTTGATTATCCTTTCGAGCACGCTTGTTGCTCGCCCGATATTGAAAACGTCCGGATACGTCCCAACGTATAAACACCATTGCTTAAAGTTCGGTCCATAAAGAACTCCATTCAAAGTTATGTAACAACAATTGTTACTAAAAGTCAAATGGAACCCATTTCTATTTAGACAAGAAATAGAAATGATGTTCTTTATCAACGAAGGAACATAAAAGCAATTGTCCAGTTCTAAGACAAGTGCTGTAGGGAGTCTCAACAAAATACGTTCTGATGGCAAGTGCAGCAACCTTTGCTCCATTCCCATCACGTAAATTTGACTCTCCCTTGACGAGTCTTCTTCTATTCCTTAGCCCATGTATGTCATTACATATATGTGAGCCACACCCAGTATCCAATACCCAAGTGTCTGAGGAAATAGAATGACAATCAATAAAGAAGATTTCTGAAGAAGATGGGGCATCCGATGCCTTATCCTTCTTCACGGACTCAAGATAAATCTTGCACTTTCTTCGCAAATGGCTCTCCTTGCCATAATGATGGCAAGTTTACTTTTGTGCTAGTTCTACCTTCTTAGCCCTTCTCTTCTTTCCCTTCTGCTGTTCCTTTGACTTCCTCTTAGAACCTTTCTTCGAGGAATCAACTAACAGCACCGTCCCCTGCTCATGCTTCTCAGAAGACTCCACAGTCTTTAGCATATTGAGCAGTACCACAGATGAACCTCCTAGCATCTCAGAGGTGAAGAGGAGCTTTGAGACTTCGAACCTTTCGAATCTCACTTGCTCATCAACCAACTCACAAAGATGAAGGACTACGATATGAGCATCCATATGCTCATGCTGCTTTCGTAGCTTGGGTTCCATCGTGGCTAGCATGATGCAACTCATTTGTTCAGAATCACTCACATGTTTCTGATAGGCCAACAATTGGTCCAGAGTTGCATTGTCACTAGGACGGGCAGGAAGAGGCGCTTCGAGGACATTTGCAAGCTTTTCAACCTTGAGAACAATTCTCAAGCTTCTAAGCCAGTCCATGAAGCTCGGCCCAGTCAATTTATTCGAATCCAAAATAGAACGCAATTCAAAGACATCATGATCAATCTTAGAAATACAAAACGAGCATATATGAGAAAGATGATTTTAAAATGCATCAATATACATTTATAAATCCCATTCATTTTTCGAATTTCAAAAACCCCAAAATCACTTCGGGAGATCGTAGGTCCATCTCCAAATGGGCTGATATCCATCATAGTTATGAACAACCTTGGAGAGAGTCCAACAAGCCATTCATAACTACGACGGTAGGTATCAACTATACCGATTGCATATCACGTATATGCAACTATCACAATGTGCTATCAACTAATTGAATGTTCACACATACATCGGGTTGTTAACACATTAACAAGTATGCATCATATGCATAGCACCCAACTTCACCTCCCTTTACATCGACCTTAGAGAGAGTCCAACAAGCCGATGCTTCTGGTTAAAGCCAACCCATTAATCGGGACATAGTTTTAATATGGTTAGAGCGCATTCAACCAATTAGCCCAGCTTGGAGAGAGTCCAACAACCAAAGCTAACGATTGACCTCTGACTCTTACCATATTAGTATTAAACTATTCCATGGTTTGAACATATTCGGGTTCGAGCCGGGCTTGGAGAGAGTCCAACAACCCAAACAAGAAACGGAACTCTGGTTCTAACCATATTAATGGAAGGTGTAGGCTTTAATATTGTTTAAGGGTTTTTATGTCTCATCCTCTTTGCATGCAAATAACTATTATCTACATGGCATGGCATACATCTACATGTCACGACACGCATGACATAATGTTATGCACCTAATGCAATTACATGACATACAATTATGTCATGTATATATTTCCTTATATGTCATAACTATTTATGGAAATAAAATATGTTTAAGATTTGATTCTCCAAATCAAATCATAATTAAATTAGGAAACAAATTTCCAAATCTAATCATATATTTTATTCATGGAATTATTTGATTAAGGAAAATCTATTTAGGAAACCAATTTCCTAAATCATTAAAACTACTTATGGAAATAAAATATTTTTAAGATTTGATTTCCCAAATCAAATCATGATTAAATTAGGAAATAAATTTCCAGAATCTAATCAAATATTTTATTTATGGAAAATATCAATTTCCATAAATACTTCCAACTTTCCAAAAGTGGAAGATTTCCATAAATACTTCTAGACTTTCCAAAATTGAAAAATTTCCATAAATACTTCTAAATTTCCAAAATTAGAAAATTTCAGAAATACATTATGACTATCGCAAAACCATTTTTACGATTATGTAAAACACAACTGGGCTCTGATACCCTTTGTTGGGTTTCTGCATCAAGACATGTGTGTGTTCGATCATGTTTCGTAAACATGAACACAGCGGAAGCAATAAAAATAATAAATACTCCTATTTATTACAACACACACAACACACGCATGCATATTACAACAAGTGTAGACATAACCGTAAATTTAAATTTGCAATAAAAGGAAATTTATCTACGTTATACCTTTCGTATGACGTGTAGCGGGAACGACATCAACCGGAACGATCCTCGCTAGAATCCTCTCTATCCGTATCCACGCCGAGTTCCTCAGGATGACTTCACTAAGCCACGAGCTTCGTCTTTGTACGGATTACTAGCCTCGTGTTGAAGACGACGTGATTGAGAGATGATCACGATCCGAATCCAAATTCGGATCCAAAATGAGTCCTCAAAACTCGCTTCTCCGGAGAGGTATTCGTCAACCGATTGACGAATCCTTTGTCCTCCACCTCAGAGGATTACCGGAGATCGAATCCCCAGTAAGTTATCCGCTGTCGGAGCTCTAACCGTCGTCCAAACGACGCTCCGACGAGAGGAGAAGAAGCTGTCCAGAAAACTGGACAGCTTGGTGGAGGAGTAGGCGCCGGCCAAAACAAGGAAGCCAAGTGCTCACCTTTTCACCGAGGCCTAGGAAGATCACCGGAGGGTCGCCGGAGGGTTCACCGGCTGAAGCTTGGACGCCGACAAGGAGATGACGGCGGCACAACAAGCTGGGCGGCAGCCTAGGGTTGGCGCCGAGCAACTCCAAGGGTGGGCGGCAACTCAAAGGCTAGGGTTTTTGGATTAGGGCTTAATTATCCATTAAGCCCTCTTTTATAGAGAACTAATTCTCTTAATGGTTATTGGATCATAACCATTAGGCCCGTTAACCTGCTCCATTAAGATAAGTTAAAATAAACCAAACCATGATGGTTTATTTTAAGTTAAAACGAACCGAACCAACTTTTGGTTCATTCGTTTAAAATAAACCAAACCCTTTGGTTTATTCTCATCCATTGGATTAGAACCAAACCATTTTGGTCCATCCATTACGTCTTCATAAGACTCGGCCCATCCACGCTTCCATTGCGACTGAAACGATTTCATGCTCGCTTTATGTTTGGTCCAACCAAACCTAGTTTCTCTCGGTCTGAGAATCTCATTCTCAAGCTCGTTTTAAATCCTTTGGATTACGCTCGTTGTGCGTGTGACCAAATAGGTTCTCGATTTATGTTGGCCGTCTATAATTAACCATTAATTATAGAACGATCATGAGTGGCACCTAGTAGTACATCATGATCCCCAATTAACCGAAAAGATCAACGGTTGATCCAGAACTATTTCTGAAACCCTTCAGCAGCTCGAATGATTCATGCCCCATTCCCTTCACTCATCTTATACCCACTTGGTTCAGGACATGGTCTATTGTGTCAGTCCCCACTAGGCTGACTACGTCACACCTAGCCCAAGTATTATTTCCTCGTCCTACGGATTCTAGTTACTCCACATGTATCGAAGAGTACCTTACTCTAAACATGTAATGCTTTGGCCAAAGACTTTAGTAACAATCCGACGAGAGGCCATGGGTATACATCTCCTCGCAAGGAGTGGTGAATCCTTTATAGGCTATTCAAACACCTTCGATCACTTCGACTTATACCCAATCATCCCGGGTCCACATCTCCTTAGAGATGTTTGCTTAAGATGTCAAAGCATAAGTCTCCATGATCAAGATGACTTGAATACCGCAAGTCAAAGGAACATCACACTTAAGCCACAGTAAGAACCTCATTGACATATCTATATATGCAGAGAACCATATGAAGTCTTACGGCTGGTCACTCCAATGAACTAGTTACCATAACTAGCATCCACGATTAACTCCGGACATCACTATGTCTCCGGCCCGGTGAGAATCACCGCTTGGATACACCAAGGAGTATACCTCGTGCTAGTCTCGTGAAGAATTGATGGTGTCCAGATCCATCAATTCATCGACTAGGGATAATTCCGATACATCACAATTACACATGTAGAGATACTCACTAGTTGTGATCCAATCACAAATTCTCTCATGCTGTGAATCGTATCGTGGACATTCAGTAAATGAGGTTAAGATCCAATCAAATACATAAAACATGTATACTCAAATAGTGAATCTTCATTTATCATATAAATGGTTCATACATAAGGCGATTGCCTTAGGACATCTCTCATATATTACTAACAGACTCCCACTTGGCCTAATGCCAACCGCTACGGTATCCAATACCATAAGCTCGAACATGACCCTCAAACTTATTTTGAGGTAATGCCTTAGTCAAGGGATCCGCTAAGTTCCTTTCAGTGGGAATTTTCTCGATTTGTATTTCGTTCCTACTGATGATCTCTCTGATAAGATGATAGCGGCGAAGTACATGTTTGGATCATTGATGAGACCACATCAAGTTCAAAGATGAACTTCTTGATCCAAACCACTTCCTTTGTTGCTTCCAAAGCTGCAATGTATTCTGCCTTAGTGGCAGAATCCGCTATAGTGTCAAGCTTGGAACCTTTCCAACTTATTGCGCCTCCATTCCCGGTGAATACATACTCAGACTGAGACATGGAATCATCCTTGTCTGTCTGGAGCTGGCATCCGTATACCCACGTATCACCATGTACCCTTCTCCATATATTAGGAACGCATCCTTAGTTCTTCTTAAGTACTTAAGGATCGTCTTAACAGTCACCCAATGATCCATTCCTGGATCAGACTGGTATCTGCTCGTGACACTCAGAGCATACGATACATCGGGCCTCGTACATAACATAGCATACATGATAGATCCTATTGCAGATGCATAGGGAATCTTACTCATGCAAATCCTCTCGTCTTCTGTGCGCGGACACATAGACTTCGAAAGGTGTACCCCATGCCTGATGGGTAGAAAACCTTTCTTGGATTCCGACATGCTAAACCTCTTTAGCACTCGGTCTATATATGTAGACTGCGAAAGACCAAGCAACCGTTTCGATCTATCTCTATAGATCTTAATCCCGAGGATGTAGGTTGCTTCTCCCAGGTCTTTCATGGAGAATGTCTTGGATAACCAAACCTTCACTGACTGTAAGATTGAAACATCGTTTCCTATAAGTAGTATGTCATCGACATACAATACTAGGAATACTGTTGCCTCCCACTAACCTTCTTGTACACACAAGGTTAAATGCGGATTTTGTGAGAAATCAAACTTTTTGATTGTCTCATCAAAACGGATATTCCAGCTCCTGGATGCTTGCTTCAATCCATAAATGGACCGTCGCAATTTGCATACCTTGGTTTTATCAACCGATGTGAAACCCTCAGGCTGTATCATATACACGTCCTCGAGCAGGTTTCCATTAAGGAAAGTTATTTTCACATCCATCTGCCATATCTCATAATCATAATGAGCCGCTATGGCCAGGAGCATCCGAATGGATTTAAGCATAGCTACAGGCGAATAGGTTTCGTCATAATCAACACCTTGTTTTTGACGATATCCTTTCGCCACCAATCTAGCCTTATAGGTAATCACATTACCATCCATGTCGGTTTTCTTCTTGAAAACCCACTTGCACCCTATAGGCTTTATCCCTTCAGGTGGGTCAACCAAGTTCCAAACTTGGTTTTCATACATGGAATCCATTTCCGACTTCATGGCACCAAGCCACTTATCCCTTTCTGAACTTGTCAGCACTTCTTCATAACTGGTAGGCTCCTCATCATCAATGAGTAACACGTCGTTCTATTCGCTTACGAGAAATCCATATCTCTCAGGAATATTGCGTGTTCTACCAGATCTACGAAGATGTGGTGTTACAATAGGTCCAGCCGATTGCTCATCACTATGAGTTGTCGGCTGTTGTGCTTCACCAGGTATCTCATCAATGTCTATTTGAGTCTCTCGAGCCTCCTCAAGCTCGACGACACTCCCACTGTTTTCTTGCAAGAGAAACTCTTTCTCTAGAAACACAGTATGCCTTGAAACAAACACCTTTTGTTCCACAGGATGATAGAATTGTAACCCCTTGTTTCCTTAAGGTATCCAATAAATAGACATTTATCAGACTTAGCATCCAATTTGTCTGATACAGTCCGCTTCACATAAGCAGGACAACCCCATATCTTCAAGTAAGATATATGAGGTTTCTTACTATTCCATATCTCATATGGAGTAGTTGAGACTACCTTGGTAGGCATTCTGTTTAACAAGTAAACAGCTGTCTGAAGTGCATAGCCCCAAAAGGACTTGGGAAGAGTTGCATGATTCATCATTGACCTGACCATGTCCAACAAGGTCCGGTTACGCCTCTCAGATACACCATTATGCTGTGGTGTATATGGCGGAGTCCATTGAGACAATATGCCATTGTCTCTTAGATAATCAAGAAACTCTTGACTTAAGTATTCACTACCTCGATCCGATCGAAGTATTTTAATACTCTTGTCATGTTGTTTCTCTACTTCATTTCTGAATTCTTTGAACCTTTCAAAGGCTTCAGACTTGTGTTTCATCAAGAACACATACCCAAACCGTGAGTGATCATCGGTGAAGGTAATGAAGTAGCTATAGCCTCCTAAAGCTTGAGTTGACATAGGTCCACATACATCAGTATGTATTAGACCTAGTAACTCTCCCACTCGTTCACCTTTTCCAGTAAAAGGTAACTTAGTCATCTTGCCTTTTAAGCATGATTCGCATGTATCGTATGAATCCAATTCAAACGATTCCAGAATTCCACATCGGTGTAATTCGGACATGCGTTTCTTGCTTATATGGCCAAGACGACAATGCCACATATAGGAGTCTATTTGATTATCCTTTCGAGCACGCTTGTTGCTCACTTCGATATTGAAAACGTCACTGGATACGTCCAACGTATAAACACCATTGCTTAAAGTTCCAGTCCCATAAAGAACTCCATTCAAAGTTATGTAACAACAATTGTTACTAAAAGTCAAATGGAACCCATTTCTATTTAGACAAGAAATAGAAATGATGTTCTTTATCAACGAAGGAACATAAAAGCAATTGTCCAGTTCTAAGACAAGTCTGTAAGAGTCTCAACAAAATACGTTCAGATGGCAAGTGCGTGACCTTTGCTCCATTCCCATCACGTAAATTTGACTCTCCCTTGTTTAGTCTTCTTCTATTCCTTAGCCCATGTATGTCATTACATATATGTGAGCCACAGATCCAATACCCAAGTGTGAGGAAATAGAATGACAATCAATAAAGAAGATTTTCGAAGAAGATGGGGCATCCGATGCCTTATCCTTCTTCACGGACTCAAGATAAATCTTGCACTTTCTTCGCAAATGGCTCTCCTTGCCATAATGATGGCAAGTTTCCTTTTGTGCTAGTTCTACCTTCTTAGCCCTTCTCTTATTTCCCTTCTGCTGTTCCTTTGACTTCCTCTTAGAACCTTTCTTCGAGGAATCAACTAACAGCACCGTCCCCTGCTCATGCTTCTCAGAAGACTCCACAGTCTTCAGCATATTGA
Source organism: Wurfbainia villosa (assembly GCA_025175895.1). Lineage (NCBI taxonomy): Eukaryota > Viridiplantae > Streptophyta > Magnoliopsida > Zingiberales > Zingiberaceae > Wurfbainia > Wurfbainia villosa. The sequence continues at coordinate 49,990,342 of CM045998.1, read as the reverse complement.
GCAGTACCACAGATGAACCTCCTAGCATCTCAGAGGTGAAGAGGAGCTTTGAGACTTCGAACCTTTCGAATCACACTTGCTCATCAACCAACTCACAAAGATGAAGGACTACGATATGAGCATCCATATGCTCATGCTGCTTTCGTAGCTTGGGTTCCATCGTGGCTAGCATGATGCAACTCATTTGTTCAGAATCACTCACATGTTTCTGATAGGCCAACAATTGGTCCAGAGTTGCATTGTCACTAGGACGGGCGGGAAGAGGCGCTTCGAGGACATTTGCAAGCTTTTCAACCTTGAGAACAATTCTCAAGCTTCTAAGCCAGTCCATGAAGCTCGGCCCAGTCAATTTATTCGAATCCAAAATAGAACGCAATTCAAAGACATCATGATCAATCTTAGAAATACAAAACGAGCATATATGAGAAAGATGATTTTAAAATGCATCAATATACATTTATAAATCCCATTCATTTTTCGAATTTCAAAAACCCCAAAATCACTTCGGGAGATCGTAGGTCCATCTCCAAATGGGCTGATATCCATCATAGTTATGAACAACCTTGGAGAGAGTCCAACAAGCCATTCATAACTACGACGGTAGGTATCAACTATACCGATTGCATATCACGTATATGCAACTATCACAATGTGCTATCAACTAATTGAATGTTCACACATACATCGGGTTGTTAACACATTAACAAGTATGCATCATATGCATAGCACCCAACTTCACCTCCCTTTACATCGACCTTAGAGAGAGTCCAACAAGCCGATGCTTCTGGTTAAAGCCAACCCATTAATCGGGACATAGTTTTAATATGGTTAGAGCGCATTCAACCAATTAGCCCAGCTTGGAGAGAGTCCAACAACCAAAGCTAACGATTGACCTCTGACTCTTACCATATTAGTATTAAACTATTCCATGGTTTGAACATATTCGGGTTCGAGCCGGGCTTGGAGAGAGTCCAACAACCCAAACAAGAAACGGAACTCTGGTTCTAACCATATTAATGGAAGGTGTAGGCTTTAATATTGTTTAAGGGTTTTTATGTCTCATCCTCTTTGCATGCAAATAACTATTATCTACATGGCATGACATACATCTACATGTCACGACACGCATGACATAATGTTATGCATCTAATGCAATTACATGGCATACAATTATGTCATGTATATATTTCCTTATATGTCATAACTATTTATGGAAATAAAATATGTTTAAGATTTGATTCTCCAAATCAAATCATAATTAAATTAGGAAACAAATTTCGAGTCCTCGACGGTATCCATCGCGAGATTTGAGGTCACGTTCGTGTGCATCACCTATCTAACTAATGCTAGATGCATGCTTGGACTCATAGTTGATTTATCTTTAATAATTATAGACACACGCTTATAACATATTATTTTTAAACCCCTATTTTATATAAACCACACTTTTTTTATTTGTGGAAAAAGGGGGAGAAGAGCGAAAGTTAAGGGGGAGTAACACAAAATTTAATTTTAAAAATTAAATTATCTTTATGAAAACTCACCTAGGGTTAAGGGGGAGTTTTTGAAAAGGCATTTATCATTTACTTCACTTGTTTTATGCTTTAAATTTCCCTTAACTTTGTGTCAATTTGCCATAGATCAAAAAGGGGGAGATTGTTGGTGCAGGAGCACCAAATAATCGAACCTAGGTTTTGTTTGTGGAAAAGACCCAAAGTTAAGGTCATATCGTTATCTCATGAGCTGAATTAAGTGTGCAGGAAATGGTTAAGCTAAGTCGAAGGTCAGCGACATCCGAAGAATCTCGAGTCGAGAAACTGTGGTGGTCGAGTGACACTGGGAGAACTTCGTGGAGTCGAAGAACCCAGGTGAAGACTAGAAGCAAAGAGATAGGTCATAAAAGCCAAAGGTAAGTATGAGTGCGAAGAGAGATGGCAAGATCATGTCTTCTATACAGGGACGACCATAGGCGGCGATCCGACTAAGACTTTCAATGGAAGGTCTAGGTCGAGATCGGACAATAAGGAATCATCATATTTACCATATTCCATGCTAACCTCTTATTGCAAGAAATGACCAAGCTGACAGTCGACTGCTGGATATTGGCAGTCGACTGATGAAGGTCATCAGTCGACTGATGGTGACGAATCAGCCAAATATACAAGGTCAAAAAGGATAACGTTTGACACTGCCACTTCGTGATAAGATAAGGTGTCACCTTGTGATAAGATCCACAAGTTGAGAATCTAGATCTAGACTTATTCCAAGGCACAAGTCTATAAAAGGAGGGGAGGACTTGAACCCTAGGATAATCAAGATTGCTCTCAAAGTGCTCCCACAATGCCAAAGCTCTAGCGTCGTAATGTCGTCATGACACCCATGCAACGCCAAGCTTACAACCTCTTCATCGGCAGCAGCAAGTTTGTTTTATTTATTGTATTCGTTGTTTTAATCGTAATGAGGTGAGGTAGGTTTGGTGCCTCATCCTCGAGCTTTCATTTTTTGTGATCGTTGTCTCCTACCTCCAATGAAGAGGAGACTCTATAGTGGATTGCCCCTTCATATACGGTTAAGGATCGCGAGGCCTTGGAGTAGCAACCGTTGGGTTATGAACCAAGTAAAAATAAATTTGTCTCATTTACTTTTTCGCTGTGCATCTCTTTGTTTTAATCGAACGAACGAAAAGAGATGAGGTTTTACGTGCGCTATTCACCCCTCCTCTAGCGATGCTTTTACAATCCAACACAGTGTGCAAGGAGCCCAGATACAAGTACGAAGGGATGAATAAGAAAAAGAATCCTCAAAAAGTTCTTCGATATTTTCCTATGAAATCGAGACTTAAGGGGCTATTTATTTCGAAGCATACGACTAAAGAGATGAGATGACATAAAGAAAAGCAAGTTGAAATAGATGGTGTATTAAGACACCCAGCTGATAGTGAATCATGGAAAGAATTTGCCAATGCACATGAAATATTTACATGTGATCCACGAAATATTCGCTTAGGCTTAGCTACTAGCGGGTTTAATCCATTTGGAAACATGTCAAATGCTTATAATATGTGGCCTGTTATACTTGTGATTTATAATTTGCCACCATGGAAAATGATGAAGCCACCATATATGATTATGTCTCTTTTAATTCCTGGGCTTAAATCACCTGGCAAAGAGATAGATATATACCTACGATCTCTAATAAATGAACTGAAGGAGCTATGGGATGATGGGGTGGAAGCATATGATACATCGACTGAACAAATATTTCAATTACATGTTGTTGTGATGTGGACCACTCATGACTTTCTAGCATATGGAACAGTTTCTGGATGGAGCACAAAGTTCTACTTGGCATGCCCAGTATGTCTAAATGAAACCAAATCTCAAGAATTAAGGAGTAAAATATGCTACACATGTCACCGTCGATTCTTGAATGTGCAAAACCCATGGCGTAGAAATAAAGATTTCAATGGAAAGGTTGAAAAAAAAGGACCACCACAAGTAATGAATGGATATGATATTTTAGCACAGTTAGACCCGTTACCCCAAGTGACATTCAGTAAGCATCCTTCATTCAGTAAAAATGACAGCGATCTTCAGATGATCTAAATTGGGTAAAGAAGTCTATATTTTTTGAGTTACAATATTGGTCATATTTTAAGTTGACACACAATTTAGATATGATCAATATTGAAAAGAATGTCTGAGATGCTTTATTGGTACATTATTAAATATAGACGGAAAGTCAAGGGACACTCTCAAAGCAAGATTAGACTGTTGGGAAAATGTTGATCGCTAGAGGGGGGTGAATAGCGTCGTAGCATTGCGTGATGGAATTCAATTGTGTGCTTGTCTACAATTTGTGTTAGCGTAGCAGAAATAAAACAAACACAAATACAAACACACAATTACACAATCATATAACGTGGTTCGGAACTGAATGGTTCCTACTCCATGGATCGAGCTCTAAAGAGCTCTAGTGATGCACATACAACCACTAATCACAAACAACTCCTCTGAAAAATTCGGAGGTGGAGAAATCACGTACAATGTATACAAAAGTAATACAATGAAAATACAAGCAAATATAATGGAATGCAAGTAAAGAAAACTTTACAAAGAGCTTTGGATTGCTTGAAGAATAGCCTTGGAGACCCTGATTTGCAGCAACAAATCGCTCCAAAGTAGCTCAAGAACCATGGTTGATTTCCACCTCCTCAAGCTCCATTTAAAGCTTCAACCTGGGTTGGAAATTGCCGATCAGTCGATTGCTCGGGACCATCAGTCGACTGATGACACTGTTGCTGTGAGACAACGATGTAATTCATGCTAAAAAAATCCAATGGATAGGACATCAGTTGACTTATCATGACCATCAGTCGACTGATGGAGCCTTCACTCTACTTCTTCCCCCGCAGTCGAGTCTTGACTCCATTCTGTACCCAAAAAACCGAGTACCGATTGGTGATCACATGATCGATCGCTAATAATCACCAATCGCCCACTTCGGCATCGCAGGGCTAATTCCCACAGTCAAACCCTAGTTGACTCACACCAGTCGACTGTCATATGGAACCAGTCGACTAGTACACCTCAAACATGAGGTTTTAACCTCAAACATGAAGTTTAACCCAAGTATGGTGCCCCCATACTTGCTAGACCACCCGTAGCCTAGACCTAAGCTTTCTAGCCACCTCCGTCAGCCTCACGCCTCTCGGATCCTTCTAAGTCATCCATGACTTGTTCATCCATTGCGCTAGACTTCAGGTGCTTCCATCGGCTATGTCATGCTAATGGTGTCTACACCGCCAAGTCATATTGGACTTTCGCTGCCAAGACTCTGCTTGGACTTTATGCCGCCAACCATTGGACTTATGTTGCCAAGACTCCCGCTTGGACTTTACGCCGCCAATATCAAACCCCTTGGACTTCTCAAATGCCAAGACCCAAGCTTGGAATTTCCCTTGCCAACTTATGTTGGACTTTCCATGCCAAGACCCATGCTTGGACTTTTCCTTGCCAAGACCCATGCTTGGACTTTATATGTCAAGTACTCAAGACTTGGACTTTCCCAAATGCCAAGTGTCTCACTTGAACTTTCCATGCCAAGTACCTATGACTTGGACTTTCCCATGACAATCACATTATCATATGTTTTTGTCGAATATCAAAACATCTCTCGAGTCAAGCTCGAGTCCTAGTCAATCGTGACCTGGGCCGATTGCACCAACAATCTCTCCCTTTTTGATGTTTGACAAAAACCAAACAAACCATTGAGTTAGACCATCTAACTCAAACCAATCATCCCCATCAATTTTTCAATTGATGTCATTCTACCAATAAGTTCTCCCCCTTTTTGACTAACATCAAAAAGGTTCTCTCCAAGGAGGTCAATGTCTCATGTCCCAATGAGATCTTACAATCTCCCCCTTGATCCAAAAATACTTAGGATGCCTACCATCTTCCTAGTGATAAGTCCCATATCACTCAAGAGAGGCAAACCTACACACTCTCCCAATTTCCAAATTGGGTGTCTCAAAATCCCATTTTTTCTTCTCATGAGGAAAAATACCATCCATCATCCCATGATGGATACCTCCCCCTAAAGGCTTGCTCCCCCTTGACCATTGCATCAACAATGTCCTTGGGAAGTCCCTAAGCCAATAAAAACTTTAAACCATCAAAATTAAGGCCTAAAGTTCAACATTGAACTTTCCCATCCTTAAATTTGATACAAACCCAAAACAACTCTCCTAATCCATATCCAATGGATTTCACTCTTAATAATGCTTCCCAAAGCATATCCTAAGGTTAGGAGTGATTAGGGAACTCTAACATAGCTGAAAATGGGGTAAACAACCTTATTTTTCCCGAAATTAGCTTAGCAGTCGACTTTATCATAGATCAGTCGACTGCCACCAAAGGCAGTCGACTGATAACTAAAATTTCCAAATTTTAATTATCAGAAATGGATTTTGGAAATTCATAAATAAATATATGTGTATTGAAAAATCATGAAAATTCATACGTATAATACTTATGACCAATACAATGAGTGAAAAATATTTGAAAATTATTTTACCCATAAAATAGTGAAATTGACACAAAGTTCAAAACCATTGAAATTTTTAATGTTTTGGCTCTACTTTGAATCAACTTCATCAATGGTAATTGCTATCAAAAGATAGACTTCACCAAGGTTTTCTAAAATGATTTTAAAATGTTTTTGAAAACCTATATTGGATCATGTTCCTTGGGCTCAATGTACATGACTTGTACATAAGCTTTCCCAATGATCCACCATTAAGATAAGATGAGTTTGAGTTCATCTAGATGCAAAAACTATGCACCTTGAACTTAACTCATATCTTAGCATCTCACATATGTCTAAAGTGTATGAAAACACATTCAAGTCAATGTGATGTGAGATTTGGGTTTTGGTTCATCTTAAACTAAAGCCTCATGCATTTTTCTAAGACAACCCTACTTGATTCCCTTATAAGTGAGACTCCAAGTCATGCCAAAGTCCTTAAATCAATTTTCATTAATTTAAATGCATGAATGATCATGGCATAAATGATAGCAATAATTAAGCATGGTCAATGATCATGATGTCATGGCATATGATATAATCTAAAAACACATGACTTTAAAACCTTAATCTTAAGCATGATCATGACATTTTAAATGATTAAAAATAGATATGATGTCATGACATGTTATATGGTAAATCAAGCATGGCATATAAAATGTATAGGTATAACAATACCTAAATTTTAATATTAATTTCCATTTGATATAATTAAGTATATTTTGTCATATTATCCCTTTTCTCCCTAGTGTGCCAAAAACCCAAAATGGCACACTATGACCTCTAAACCTAAATTGTGTCAATTTAATTGATTTTTCATAATCTCAAAAATATATTGGCACATCCTAAAATCCTTTAGGATTATAATATCAAATCTATCTCCAAGGTATCCATAACCTTGAAAATAACCTAAAGTGTCACCTTTACCATGGTTAAGTTAACTACCCTTCCATTTAAAATTGGCACACCCTAAACCCATCTAGCATGAATCAATCACGCTTTTAGGAACCCAAAACCTATTTGAGCTCCTAGGGTTAACTAGGTATTCCTTAGGGATAACCTCCCTAGATACCTTTCTAATGACCCTTCTAGGCTTATTAGCCTTGGTCATTTGGGTCTTGCCATGGTTGATTCTAGGGGTGACTCCCATTGCAACCTTCTTAGTGGCTTCCCTAGGTTTCCTTGAAACCCTAGCCACTAGGCACACACCATGGTCAACTATAGGGATGACTTTCCTATTGACCTTGGTCTTCCTAGACCTAGTTTGTGTTCCATAATCAAATGGAACACTATGATAAGTCACCTTAGGCTTAGGTTTGTGACCTAAACTCTTCTTGCCCTTGGTTGACTTTTGTCTCTTAGGCCCTAGGTGTTGACTCTTAGTTCTAGCCTCTTGACTTTGACCATTTGACCCTTTTAGTTGATTTTGCATAATCTTGAGGGTCTTCTCAAGTTTTTCAATCCTTGACCTCAAGGCTTGATTTTCAACCTCTAATTGCTCAATTTTTGAATTTTGATTTGGTCTTTGGGCAAGGTTCTTCCTAGGCATATGCCTAGTCCATTTAGGGTTAAAACCTAGGTGCTCTAGTATCTTTCTAATTGTCTCCCTAGGTAGAATTGGTCTAGAATTGTTTGACCTAGATTTGTCTTTAGATAACATATTTTTAGGGACATTAGTCCCAAATTTCTCCTTATTTTCAAGGTGAATATTCTTAGCTCCTAGGCAAAAGTATTTATTGCTCCTAGCATGCTTTTCATGATAAATAGCAAGTGAATTGAAATTTCTAGCATTCTTTTGTCTATTAATTAAAATGGAAGCATTATTAAAATATACCTTAGGATTTGCCTTAGTGGCTCCCCCTACTTGTGATGCTCCATTTTGCCCCTTCTTCTCCCCCTTCGGGCATTGACTTCGGTAGTGTCTCGGTTGTCGGCATTTGAAGCAAATCACTTGCTCCTTCCTCTTTTGCGTTGAGGCACCGGTCTCCTTGGCTTTTGGCACGGGTGGAGCCTTCTTGACTCTTTTTTAGCACTTACTCTTGTAGTGCCCGGATTCCCTACACTCAAAGCAAATTATATGATTTTTGTTTAAAAACAAATTGCTCGAGTTACCTACGGTGGTGGTGAGGTTCTCTTGAGCTTGCTCTTCCCCTCTACCGGATGTAGATTGCTCCTCTTGAGATTTCTCCAGTGTGGATGGTCTCTCCTCCCCCTTAATCCTTGAAGTGGAGGCTTCTTCCACTTTTTCTTCCTCTTCCACCGATTTGGAGGTTGACTCTCTATCAACTTCCAAATCCTCACTCGCTTGTGAAGATGAGGATTCATCTTTGGCCTCCTCTTCTTGAGTCGGTGATGGGTCTTCATGGAGCTTGGCCAATTCCCTCCAAAGCTCCTTGGTATCCATGCAATCACCTAGGCTACACAAGAAGTCATTAGGAATTAAATCAAAAATAAATTTGACTACCTTCTTGTTTTTCTCGAATTGTTGGAGTTGCTCCTCACGCCATCTTTTCTTTTTGAGGAAGCCTCCCTTTGGTCCTCTTGGGTATTGGAATCCTTCTATTAGGATGGACCACTCCTCTAAATCCCTCAACATCAAAAAATCTTCAATCCTTCTCTTCTAAGAATTGAAGCCTTCTCATCTATATAGGGTATAGGGCACCAGTGTGTTGATGTCCCAACCTAGTTGTTCTTCCAACTCCATCTTCCCCCTCTAGCATCTTTGTCTTAGCTCCCGGCGGTTAGTCTGTAGAAGAGCCCTGGGCTCTGATACCAATTGTTAGGGAAATATTGACCTCTAGAGGGGGGTGAATAGCGTCATAGCATTGCGTGATGGAATTCAATTGTGTGCTTGTCTACAATTCATGTTAGCGCAGCGAAAATAAAACAAACACAAATACAAACACACAATTACACAATCATATAATGTGGTTCGGAACCGAATGGTTCATACTCCACGGATCGAGCTCTAAAGAGCTCTAGTGATGCACATGTAACCACTAATCACAAACAACTCCTTCTCGGAACAATCCGGAGGTGGAGAAATCTCGTACAATGTATATAATAGTAATACAATGAAAATACAAGCAAATACAATGGAATGAAAGTAAAGAAAACTTTACAAAGAGCTTTGAATTGCTTGATCTTGGTTGCTTGATGAATAGCCTTGGAGACCCTGATTTGCAGCAACAAATCGCCCCAAAGTATCTCAAGAACCATGGTTCATTTCCACCTCCTCGAGCTCCATTTAAAGCTTCAACCTAGGCTAGAAATCGCCAATCAGTCGATTGCTCGGGACCATCAGTCGACTGATGACACTGTTGTTATGAGACAACGGTGTAATCCACGCTAGAAAAATCCAACAGATAGGACATCAGTCGACTGATCATGACCATCAGTCGACTGATGGAGCCTTCAATCGACTGCTTCCCCAGCAGTCGAGTCTCGACTCCATTCTGTGCCCGAAAAACCAAGCATCAGTCGACTGATCACACGATTAGTCGACTGCTCGACCAATAAGTCGACTTACCACTTCTGGCAGTCGACTGCTGGGCTAATTCCCGCAATCAAACCCTAGTTGACTCACACCAGTCGACTGCCATATGACACCAGTCGACTAGCACACCTCAAACATGAGGTTTTAACCTCAAACATGAAGTTTAACCCAAGTATTGTGCCCCCATACTTGCTAGACCACCTATAGCCTAGACCTAAGCCTTCTAGCTACCTCCGTCATCCTCACGCCTCTCGGATCCCTCTAAGTCATCCATGACTTGTTCATCCATTGCACTAGCCTTCAGGTGCTTCCATCGGCTATGTCATGCTAACGGTGTCTACACCGCCAAGGCACATTGGACTTACGCTACCAAGACTCCGCTTGGACTTTACATCGCCAACCATTGGACTTATGCTGCCAAGACTCCCTCTTGTACTTTACGCCGCCAATATCAAACCCCTTGGACTTCTCAAATGCCAAGACTCAAGCTTGGACTTTCCCTTGCCAACTCATGTTGGACTTTCCATGCCAAGACCCATGCTTGGACTTTTCCTTGCCAAGACCCATGCTTGGACTTTATATGCCAAGTACTCAAGACTTGGACTTTCCCAAATGCCAAGTGTCCCACTTGGACTTTCCATGCCAAGTACCAATGACTTGGACTTTCCCATGACAATCACATTGTCATATGTTTTGTCGAACATCAAAATATCTCTCGAGTCAAGCTCGAGTTTTGGTCAATCGTGACCTAGGCCGATTACACCAACATAGATTTGCAGGATATGGGGATAAGGAGTGAGTTGTATTTACAGCCGGTAGGAGACAAATTCAGGAAATCGTATGCAAGGTACACATTGACATTTGAAAATAGGCATGAATTTTGTCAATTTTTGAAACCTGTAAAGTTTCCATATGGTTATACTACTAATATATCTCGACATGTGAATGCAAATGAAGGAAAGATATATGGACTAAAATTACACGATTGTCATGTATTGTTGCAAAGAATACTTTCAATTGTTGTACATAAATTCTTCCCAAAAGACATATGTAGCACACTAATTGAGTTATGTGATTTCTTCAAAAAGATCACTGTAAGATCTTTACACACAGCGGTCATATATAGAATGGAGGATCAAATAGCCTTGATATTGTCTAAGATAGAATGGATATTTCCTCCGGCATTTTTTGACATTATGGTTCATTTGATAATTCATTTACCTCGTGAAGCCATGTTGGCTGAGCCAGTTTCGTCTCGATGGATGTATCCCTTTAAGAGATATTTGGGAAGACTAAAAAAATATATTCGTAATAAAGCACGACCTGAAGGATCTATTGCAGAAGGGTATATTGTAAATGAGACATTGACTTTCAGTTCGTTATATATGAGTCAGATTGAGACAAGCTTTTCTAGGCCGGAACGGAATAAAGATGTTCAACCATCAATATGCAAATTAAGTATTTTCTCACATAAAACAAGAGTCTTTGGCAACTAACAAAGTTTGAAATTGCCATTGTCGTTGTTTAAGAAAGTACATTGGTACATTCTGAACAATTGTAAAGAAGACGACCGATATTAAAAGTAAGTGTTTACATTAAGTTATTACTTTAATTTTATTACATTCACAGATTTTAAATTGAATAAGTTATACAGTGAGCATCTGCACTTGATGTCCCAAAAGATTCATGCTGATCAAGTTATGCAATATCACGAACGAGATTTTTCAGTGGTTTAGGGATAAAATTATAGCGCTAAATTTTTTTACACATTTAGAGATCACAGATGAGTTATATTATTTAGCAATGGGACCCAAAGCTGAAGTTCAACTGTATGATGCATGCATTGTAAATGGGATTCGACATCATATGATGTCTCGTGATTCACGCAGAACTACTCAAAATAGTGGGGTAACGTATCATCCTCTTACGATGGGGACAATTTGGATTTTTTTGGTATGTTGAAGGATGTGGTTCAAATATTTTACTCTTTTATATATAAAGTCCAAATATTTTGGTGTGAATGGTTCCAATGTAATCCCAAAAAAAATCGTTGGTGGAAGAGTATGATCTCTTGTGTATTTACACTTCTAAAATATGGTACGATGATGACCCATTCATTTTAGCAAACCAAGCAAATCAAGTGTATTATTTGAATGATATCAAACGTGGAGGTCATTGGAAGGTTGCGCAAAGGGTTCACCACCGAGAAATATACAAAGTAACTGAAGTTGGTGAAGTATCTGAAGATGTTGAGGGTGGTAATATCTTGAATATGGGGTCAAACCAAGAGATTTGATCGAATGATTCAACTTCTGTAGTCGGTGAACACTTAGCGATAACTCAACTATGTCAATTAGATGTTGAGCATCAACAAATAAATATGACAAATGCACAAGTGGATCTGGATATGGGCGCTCAAAGTAATCGTATTGCTGAGGGCAAAGATAGTCAAATTGACAGTGAGGCAGATGATTATTTATCCTTTTCAGATGATGATAGCGATTAGATGTATTTACATGGTATTTATATTGTTCTTCATTTATAATTCATGTATTTAATATAATCTTTCATTATACATCGATCTGTATATAATGTTTATGTCACAGCTATGTCGCCTAAGGGAATTGAGCGCCCCTAGTTGTGCCTACACTTGACGATGACAGTGCTCCTACTCCTACTAGTTAGTTATGTGGTTTTAAATATGCTTATTTTGTTTTCTATTTATTTAACTTATTAATTGTTAACACTCTTTGATTTACAGTTCATCCGACATGTAGAGAGACACGAGGCGCACACTCCGATCGGCTCCGACGACAAATTGAGAAATGGGGTAGATTACCCATTATATTTCTTAAGAGCGATGGGCACCCTATCAGGACAAATACAGCTGCTTTTATGACAAAGTTAGGTCTGTCAATTAAAAAGTTCGCTCCCCTACAAGCTAAGAGTTGGAAGCATATCCTCACGGACAATAAATAGATTATATATGACAAATTATCAGTAAGTACAAGTAATTTGATATTTATATAATCATCCATCATTCGTTAATAAATTTCACTATTGGTATTTTTTCAAGCTGCTTTCGATATCAGTTTTGTCGAGGAGGAAATGTCGGTAAGAAAGGAGACCGACAGATTAATGAGTGCAAGGTACAGAGACAATCGAAATAAGAAGCACACTCATTATAAGAGTCTACTGCATCTTCCCCCTACCAAGCGTCGGCATCATATGCAGATCAAGTTTTGTGAGACACAGGAAGATTGGAACTATATGTGCGATCTGTTTGAAGTCAGAGAAATTTCAGGTAACTCAATCTATACTAATTAGCTGAGTTATATATAAATTAAAATATTTGTTCTACAACTCATGTTTTATCTTTTATCTTAACAAATTTTTATATTGTAGACACGATCGACAATAAATGCCCAAAACCGAGCGCAACTACCATTTATCCATCGAGGTGGCTCAAAAACATTCATCCAATACAATTATGACGGTGTAAGTACAAACTTTATAGTTACAGTATATTGTTTGGTATTTTTAATATTAACACATTATAATATTTTTCAAACCGATCAGTCTTAGATAAAAGATCAGATTATTGTCTTTAATACAACCCATTGTAGCTCGTCAAAAGGGTAGAGTGGGGAGAGAGACGAGGCTGCATACGTAAGATATAATCGATATAATTTAGTAAAGTTATTTTTAAATTTGAATAATTCTGTTGGGATGTATACTGAAAAGTCTATCTTTTGTATGAACATCTTTATTTTTGAAATAAAAATTACATGATCATTGTTTGCATATTTATGGTTATGCATATTGTCTGATACATTACATTGTAGATAACATGGTGTGTAGTGTCACACGGGAGATCATGTTATCAGTTCCTTGTAGAGTATAAGTAAGGGCTCACAACCGAGATTGTTTTGGAAAAACCATTGGTATGGTTGTAGTGTAATTTGGTATTGGTTTGTCTTGACCATAGAATTACACTAGTATACTTTGTGTGTATTGAGCAGGACCAACTTAGAGGTGATTCAATTTATTGTTGACTACATAATTGAATCGGACCTCGGATATTATAGTGTACATGCTCTTAATCCCGATATAATAACAGGCACATGTACTTAGTATTTATTTCTTTGATTTACCAATGGGCGAGATTTATAGATTAAATCGATAGGCTCGGTAAGTTGGGAAATGATATTATTTACATGGTGTGTCATTGATTATAGGAGGAAACCGTGTCCTATATATTAGAATGATGATGTCCCCTTGAGGAGCTCATAAGGATCATCATATAAACCCTGCAGGTGGACTTGGTCCAGCATTATGATAAGGTTGAGTGGTACTACTCATGGAGTTAGATGTTGATTAATTAATTGACGGACATTCGAGATCTTAAACGTGGGGAGATATTTGTACCATTAATATATGGAGCCCATATTTATTTATGGGGTTGGTGAGGTAGATCAATGATAATCCTCTAGTGGAATGAATTATCATTAATGGATCGGACTTTAAGTGGGCTAGATCCATTGGGTGGCCAAGATTCAACTCCTCCTCATGGTCCCTATTGTAGCCTATTAAAACCCTCATGAAGCCTAGATCTGATGGTGGAGATTAAATCCCTAGATCCGACGGTGGAGATTAAATCTCTAGATCCGACGGTGGAGATTAAATCTCTAGATCCAACGGTGTAGATTAAATCTCTAGATCCGACGGTGGAGATTGAAAAGAGGCTTAAGCCTAGCTCTATAAAAGGAGGGCTAAGGGATTGGGCATGTAACATCTTTGGGAGATTAGGGTTTTGGGAGAGGCTTTGGGCGGCAAGACATTAGGGTTTTGAATCCTTATTGTTTGGGCGGTGCCTATTGTCCAAGTGCTAGGGCCGGCGGCAAGGAGGTTAGGGATTAGCCTCTCTTCTTCCTCACTTGGCCGGAGCATCCTCTCCTCCTCTCCTTTGGCCGACGGCAAGATATCAATCTTGGTCGGCAATTCCATCTCCCTCTCCTTGGTGGTCGGTGGCAACAACAAAGAGGAGAAGGTGGCTTGATCTTTCTCCAAAGGGATTGTGTCCGGAACTAGATAGGAGAAGAAGAGAGTTTATTATCTTCCTTTGTTCGGAGCGAACAAGGAAAGGAAGATACGTGATCTAGGAGGCTTTATCTCTTGGAGGATCATTGCCCACACAATGCCCAAGAGGAGGATAATTCTTGTTTTGGTTTCCTTTTGTTTCTTTGTATGATGTATGTAATTGCATATGGATAATTTACTTGGACCCCGAAGATAAACACAAAAATCGGCGATCCGTACATCATCTATTCCGCGGCTAATCGAGGAAAAAAGAGTTAGGTTGCTTGAACAACTAGTTTGTTCAAGAGACCACTCTAATCGAATAGCACGATGATGGATCGGTTGTTTGGGTAATCCGTCTTTATCTTGGATTAATTTTTTTTAATCCGGAGATGTAGATGGGATAGCCATGCACAAGCGACCGAAGAGAAGTGGGAAGCGAAGCTTCAACCTTCAAGTTCTTTGTAAACATATTAATAATATGTTTGTTATTTTTAGGGTGATATGGTGAGACTGCGAGATGAGCACATCCAATCACAAAAAATCGGAGATGACATCGATGCAGTTCAGATTACAGATCAGATTTGTGATTATGTCCTCAGTGTTCGTTCTAGATATATTAGAGGACTTGGAAGTGGGCCAAAACCTATTAGATTTACTTCTTCGGATGCCAGCTCCTCCTCCAAAACAACTAATGAAGCACTACGTGAACAACTTCAATCCACTCGGCAACAATTAGAGGGGGCAAAAGAAGAGCTAGCAAACACTAAAGTTCAATTAGCTAGCACTGAAGATGAGTTGACATCAATAAGATCAAGACAAGATATGTTTGAAGCAATTCTGAATCGGCTTGCACTTGGAGCTTTACAATCATTTATCCATGAGTCATCTTCAACTCCACCTCCCCCTCCATATTAGAGTTTGTGAACATTTCTTTTTTAACCTAGTGAAATTGTGAACTTGAATGTGTGTGAATTTGGATACTATGAATTTGTGAAATTGAATGTTTTGGACTTTAAATTGGATGTATTTGTGAAATTAGATGTTATGTTAGTTGTTGTTAAATGTATATGTTGGTTTTATGGTTTGAGTTGTATGTTGTTAAGTTAAATTGTGTGGTTGATATTGTATTACAAGATTTTAAATACAAATTAAATGAATTCTGGAAATCTTTATTTTGATGGTTAGCGATGATTTTTCCAATTTCGTCGCTAACTGTCGATATACAAAATCAGGATTTTGAGGGTTAGTGACGAAATTTCTAATATCGCCGCTAGAGTTTGGTGTATCAGTCGAGTCACCAGTTGACGCGGTCGCCTACTGTAGGAAGTTAGCGACAAAGTTTATAATATTCGTCGCAAAGGAGTCTCCAGTCGAGTTGTCAGTCGAGGGTGTTCCAATTTTGTGGCTGGCCAAAAAATAGACAGTCGAGTAATTTCTTACGTTAGTCGACTGATATTTCGCGAAGAAATTATATTTTTTTTATCGTTAACTTGTCAGTCGAGTCGCTAGTCAAGTATCTCCCGATTCTGTGGCTGCCCAAAAAAATTTCTAGTCGACTGCTTTATTGCATCACTTGACTGATATTTAGTGATGAATTTTGTATATTTCGTCGCCAATATCAGTGATTTTCCTCTTTCCGATATTCTAGATTTTTCGATGAATTTTTTTTCGCAATGTTTTTTATTTCGTCGCTAATATTAACGACGAATAAGTATTAATTCGTCGCTAATGTGTCTTAGCAATAGGCTTATTACGATGACTCTAGAGATGAAATATTTTTGTCGTAAAATTCATTTAGTGCCGAATTGTTGGTATTAGCGATGAAAAAATTTCGTCGCTATTTTTTTTTTTTTGTAGTGATGGGAACCAACACCGTTGGCATGTGACTTGTAGGCATGTAGGTAAATCAATAGACATAGACAAAAGTTTGAATGCCCCTTGATATGATAGTGAGTTCTCAATATCGAAAAGTAGACTGATGTTAAAATTAGTAAGCAAGTCAACAACATATGCATTAGTCTTTTTTTTTTTTAATTTAAAATGGTTCAGAGGAGCGATCATGAAGTTTTGTGAAGTACTTTTTGGGAAAACATTCTGGCAAGTACAAATAAGCATATAGTCTCCCACATTGTACTTCTTAAACTTAATATGTGCATCAACTTATATTTTATAAATCTTATTACTCAATGCAATTTTCTTTGGACATTATGCTCTCTAATATGCTCATCAAAACTCTTAGTTGATTCTGAAGAATGAGAAGTGGTAGGTAATGAAATTGAATCAATGGATTGATTATATTTCAACCTATACACGATTTCAAAGAGACTATAACCAATAGATTAGTTTACCGAATTGTTGTAAGCAAATTCGGCAAGTGACAAGATTAAGTCTCAAATACCCAACTTTTCACCTGTTAAACATCTCAAGCTTTCTTAGATTGCGATTAAAAACTTAATCTAACAATTAGTTTGTGGATGAAAGGCAAAAGAAAATTTAAATTGGGTCCCAAATATTTTTCATAGTGTTTTTCAAAAATAGATAATAAATTTCACATCTCTATTGGGCACTATAGATGTAGGTAACCCGTGCAAACAAAGAATCCCGCTAAAAAATATTTTATCTATTTGTGAGGCATCATTTGTTTTATTACATGGAATAAAATGTGTCATTTTTAAAAATTGATCTATCACTACTAAGATCAAATGATGACTTTGGTTAGTCCGAGGTAATCCTTCCAAGATTCATGTGGTATAGGTAGAAAGGTGTAGAATCCTGTGTTTTGTTTAGTTACCATCATTTGACATGTGCGACATTGTGACAAGATTCTTGCAACAATTCATCACAATGAAGGCAAATAAAATCGATCTAATACAAGAGCAATAGTCGTATCTTTTCCAAAGTTTCCAAATGAGCCCGCATGAAGTTCCCAAATTAAAAAAAATATATATCCGTAAGTGAAGTCCTAGGAATGCATAAGCATGTAATCTTAAAGAGGTAATTGTCTCAAATAAAAAATTCTAACTAATCGTGATGGTTTCCATTTTGTACATCCTAAAAAATTATCCAAAAGTCAAGACAAGTGGCATATTCATCTTTGAGTCGATCAATGAAGGGTTTTGCTTATCGAGTCCGTGAGGGGAAACTTCGCTTCCCACTTCACCTCGGTAGTTTGTCCATGGCTATCCCTTCGATGTCCCCGGATTAAAAAATTTAATCCTAGACAAAAGGGATTGCTAAAGCAACTAAGTCATCGTCGTGCTATTCGTTTAGAGAGATCACTTGAACAAACTAGTTGTTCAAGCGACCATCCTCTATTCTACGATTAGCCGCGGAATAGACGATGTCCGGATCGCCGGTTTTTGTATTTATGCTTAGGATCCAAGTATTATTTAGCTATTTACAGATTTATAACATGCTAATAATTGAAAAACAAAAACAAGCAACAAACAAAAGAAAAAAGTAGAATAGGTATACCTCTCGATCTTCTAATGTATGACCTTCCTCCTTTTAGACGTCGTGTGGGCGACGATCCACCAAAAGTCGAAGCTCCTAGATCGCAAATCTTCCTTCCTTGCTCTTCCAAAGCAAGAGGAAGAATAGAAACAAAGTTCTTCTCCTCCCTAAAATCAACCAACAAGGAGCTAAGAAGATCCTTGCCGCCGGCCAACAAGGAGAAGGAGTTTGAGAGTGGCCGGCCAAAAGCTTCAAGGGAGGACCCTAAACCTTTGTTCCACTGGCCAAGGAGAAGGAGAAGACTTGTTTTAGATGTCGGCCAAGGGCTAGAAGGAACTCCAAGGGTGCCGGAAGCTTGGGGAAGAAGAACAACTTAAGGAAAAAATTTCCTTAATAGGTGTCGCCCAAGCCCAAACCCTAATTCCTAGCCTTCCTGCCAACTCCAAAAACCCTAGCTCTCTTTCAATGATCTCCACGCCAACTCCCATGCCCTCCTTTTATAGAGTTAGGGATAAGTCATGAATTAATCTCCTCCATTGGTTCTAGGGATTTAATCTCAACCGTCGAATCTAGATATTTAATCTCAACCGTCGGATCTTAGAGATTTAATCTCTACCTATGGATCTTAGAGTTTTGTTTCTATCCATTGGATCTAAGCATCATGAGGTGTTAATAGTCTACATTAGGGACCATGAGGAGGAGTTGGGTCTTGGCCACCCATGGATCAAGCTCACATAAAGTCCGATCCACTAATGATGATCCAATCCACTAAAGGTTCATCATTGATCTACCTCACCAACCCTCATATGATAATATGGGCTCCATATATTATTTGTACATTTTCTCTCCGTGTTTAAGATCTCGAATGTTCGTCAATTAATTAATTTACCAACCATTAATTAATCAACATCTAACTCTTTGAATAGTACCACTCAACCTTTTCATCATGCCGGACCAAGTCCACCTGCAGGGTTTACATGATGAACCTTATGAGCTCCTCAAGGGGACATCATCATCCTAATATATAGGACATGGTTTCCTCCTATAATCGACACACCATATAAATAATATCATCTCCCAACTTACCGAGCCTATCGATTTAATCTATAAATCTCGCCCATTGGTAAATCAAAGAGATGAGTACTAAGTATATGTGTCGTTATTATATCGGGATTAAGAGCATGTACTAAATAATATCTGAGGTCCGATTCGATTATGTAGTCAGCAATAAATCGAATCACCTCTAAGTCGGTCCTGCTCAATACACACAAAGTGCACTAGTGTGATTCTATGGTCAAGACAAACCAATACCAAATCACACTACAACCATTCAGATGGTTTGTCCAAAGTCATCTCGGTTGTGAGCCTTTGCTTATACTTTTCAAGGGGCCGATAACATGGTCTCCTGTGTGACATCACACACCATGTTATCTAAAATGTAAAGTATTAGACAATATTGCATAACCACAAAAATATGCAAACAATGATCATCTGATTCTTATTCCAAAATAAAGATGTTCATACAAAAGATAGACTTTTCAGTATACATCCCTACAATCTCCCACTTATACTAAAGACTATGCTGTCCTCAAAGTGTCATACATCTGATCCTCATTCCCTCCACATGCCTATCAAAAGCTCTCGCCGGAAGGGCCTTAGTGAAAGGATCTTCTAGGTTATCCTCCGATGCAATCTTGGCCACAACAACTTCTCCTCTCTTTACGATTTCTCGTATCAGGTGGTACTTGCCCTTTATGTGTTTACTAGCCTTATGGGCTCGTGGTTCATTCGAGTTTGCAACTGCACCACTATTATCACAATAAATTATAATAGTTCTGGGCAAACCAGGAATCACATCCAAGTCCATCAGGAAGTTCCTGAGCCATACAACTTCTTTGGCCGCCTTAGAGGCCGCCACATACTCAGCTTCCATGGTGGAGTCCGTCATGCATTTCTGCTTGACACTCCTCCATACAATGGCTCCACCTCCCAAAGTAAACACAAAACCTGAGGTAGACTTACTGTTATCCCTATCAGATTGGAAGTCGGAATCCATGTAACCCACAGGGAGTAATTGGTCTGCCCAATAAACCAGCATATAATCCCTAGTCCTTCTCAGGTACTTCAATATATGCTTTACCGCAGTCCAATGTCCCTGTCCTGGATTACTCTGATATCTGCTAACCATGCCCACGGCAAAGCAGATATCTGATCTCGTACAGAGCATCGCATACATGAGGCTTCCTACTACTGAAGCATAAGGAACCGCCTTCATCTCCTCTATCTTCTCAAATGATCTAGGACACATCTCCTTAGATAAAGGAACTCCATGCATGAAGGGTAGAAAACCCTTCTTGGAGTTCTGCATGCTAAAACGCTCCATAATCATGTCTATGTATGAAGCTTGGGATAAGCACAACATCTTTTTCCTGTGATCCCTTATAACCATGATCCCAAGGATGTGTCCCACCTCTCCCAAGTCCTTCATATCAAACTATTTGGACAACCATACCCTTACGTCCGATAACACCTTGGTATTGTTGCCAATCAATAAAATGTCATCTACGTATAGTACAAGAAATACCACTACGTTTCTGTCACATCTCTTGTATACACAAGACTCATCCGGACTTTGAATAAATCCATAAGACTGGATCACCTCATCAAACCGGATGTTCCAAGACCTCGAAGCTTATTTCAATCCATAAATGGACTGATTAAGATTACATACAAGATGCTCTTTGCCCTTAGCAATGAATCCCTATGGTTGCTTCATGTAGATGTTTTCCTCAAGACTTCCATTAAGGAAAGTTGTCTTGACATCCATCTGTCACACCTCATAATCCATATGAGCTGCTATGCATAAGAGAATCTGGATAGACTTAAGCATGGCTACCGGCGAAAAGGTCTCCTCATAATCGATACCCTCTTTCTGAGTGTACCCCTTCGCAACAAGCCTCGCTTTGAAGGTCTCAACCTTCCCATCTATCCCTCTCTTTCTCTTATAGATCCACTTGCATCCAATAATTTTTACACCATCGGGTGGTTCTACTAGCTCCCAGACCTGATTTGAATCCATAGATTCAATCTCAGCATTCATTGCACTTTGCCAAGATACTGCATCTTTATCTTGGATTGCCTCGTCATATGTCCAGGGATCAGGTTCATGTTTGCCAGGGACCAAATCAAAAGATTCTTCCAAGAACATGAATCTCTCAGGCTGTCTCACAACCCTCCCACTACGACGAGGTATCACCTGTGTATCCTCTGTGACACGTGGTGCAGTGACATGTGGTATATCCTCTTGTACCAGTGGTACTAAAGAAGTGACTTCCCCTTTTAACTCCTCCAGAACAATTTTACTCTTGGGCTTGTAGCTCATCACATAGTCTTCCTCTAGAAATCTGGCATTCGTGCTAACGATCACCCTCTGATCTCTAGGACTATAAAACAATCCACCCTTCGTTCCCCTGGGATAGCCAACGAACAAGGGTACTTTTGTATGAGGTTCCAACTTACCAGCATCTGCCTTCAGCATATGTGCTGGACTCCCCCATATCCGAATATGTCTTAGACTAGGCTTTCGCCTAGTCCACAACTCTGTGGGAGTAGAAGGCACTGATTTAGATGGAACCAAGTTCAGAATGTACACCGCCGTATCTAGAGCATATCCCCAGAACAAATCTGGCAAGTCAGAATAACTCATCATCGATCTAACCATCTCCATAAGAGTCATATTCCTTCGCTCTACTACACCGTTCTGCTGGGGTGTGCCAGGTGCAGTCAATTGGGATTGAATCTCAGCCTCTGATAAGTAGTTCCTAAACTCTCCCAAGAGGTACTCTCCACTACGATCAGATCGTAGTGTCTTGATACTTTTACCTTGACGTTTCTCCACATCAACCTTGAATTCTTTGAACTTGTTAAAGCATTCAGACTTGCAGCGCATCAGGTAAATGTATCCATATCTTGAGTAATCGTCTATAAAAGAGACGAAATACTCAAAACCACCTCTAGCCTGGATAGACATAGGACCACACAAATAAGAATGAACCAATTTTAACACATCTTTAGCTCTATACCCCTTAGCCTTAAAAGGCCTCTTGGTCATCTTACCCTCCAAGCAAGATTCACAGGTTGGGAGATCCTCCACCACTAATGAACCCAAAGGTCCATCAACTATCAACCTTTGAATTCTACTTAGGTTAATGTGACCAAGCCTAAGATGCCAAAGATATGTTTGGTTCATCTTCGAAGGTTCTTTTCTCTTATTGGAATTAGAAGATGAGTTATTAACTTCAATTTGCATCGTGAGAGGTTTTGGTTCAAGTGTGTACAAATTTCCTATCAATGCACCCGAACAGATAATGTCCCTATTCCTTCTTATAATAACTCTATCATTAAAAGAAATAGAATATCCATCCATAAATAATTTAGAAATCGAAATTAAATTCTTTCTAAATAAGGGTACATAAAGGCAATTCTTAAGAACCAAAAGTTTATTTTTCTCAAAAGATAAATGAACATCTCCCACTGCAATAGCCGCCACCTTCGTGGCATCGCCCAAGTACATGGTAATCTCCCCCTTAGCCAGTCGTCTGGTTTCCTGGAACCCCTGCAAAGTATTGCAGACATGATCAGTGGCTCCCGTATCTACACACGAGGTGTCGGTAGATAACACCGCTAAACATATTTCAACGACTAGACCAAAAGATATACCTTTGTTCTTGCGGTTGGGGCAGTCCTTCTTCAAGTGTCTAGTCTGCTTACAAGTGAAGCACTTGCCTTTCGGCTTCTTCACTCCTCCCTGAGTAGCTCCAACCGCCTTCGCCCCAATTTGTTTCTTCTTCTTCTTTCCTTTCGGCTTAGAAGCAGAAACCTTCTGGGTCACCACGACATGCGCCTGAGCCCTCTGACAAAATAGTCCCTTTGTCGCCTAGAGTTCTGTCAGAAGTTCCGCCAATGAATATAACCTCTTGTTCATGTTGTAGTTGAGGCGAAACTGCTCAAAACTCCTGGGTAGAGACTGGAGTATGATATCGACCTGGGTTTCCCCATCGATCTCAGCTCCTAGGACCTCCAGCTCATTCAAATAAGCCATCATCTTGAGAACATGATCCCTCATGGGTGTTCCCTCGATCATGGTGGTCGTCATCAAGTTTCTCATGGCCTCTTGCCTTGCAGCCCGATTCTGGTGTCCGAAAAGCTCCTTGAGATTGAGCATCATATCATAAGCAGTGGACATGGCTTGATGCTGATGTTGCAGTACATTTGACATAGATGCTAAAATGTAACACTGCGCCATCTCATCGGCCTTGATCCACTTCTTATAGCTCTCTCTCTCCTTTTCCTCAGAATTATCTGTAGGCTTGGGAGGGCACTCTTCGAGGAGTACATATTGGTATTCCTCAGCAGTCAAGACAATGTCTAGATTCCTCTTCCAATCTACCTAGTTGGTCCAATAAGTTTGTTCTCTTTCAGTATCACAGCAAGTGGGTTGAAAGACATTTTGAAAGAAAACCTAAGAATCACATAAATCAAAACATTAGATTTCAAAAAATTATTGATTCCTCAAACAATAAAATTTTAAAATCAACCAACACCTCAAAATACTGAGAATATCGTATGCCACAATAGTGTGGACGTATACTAATTCTACATTTGTAAGAGGAGGTTTTACCCATTAATTTTACTATCTTATCAACCTAATTTTTTGACAAGTAAAATTAATAGTTGGTTCCTCTTTGGCCCTACAAATAAAAGCAGTGACTCTGATGGGGAGAATACTTATATTTGTATCTAAATGTTCACCATTACTCGGTACCAAGGTAATTATCTCGGATTATGTGCCTTACGATGGGCAAGTACACACGCTCCTTAATAATTTCCTATAACCATATTCGACCTTGTGATCCGCAAACAAACCCATCCGATGGGGAGGAAGGCACTCAGAGCGGACGCGCAAGTTTGTTTGTATCACTTGTCAAATCGTAATGGAGGCCGTGGGAATTTTTAAAAATTCCCTCTCCCACTTAGTAATTTGAAATTGAAGAATTTTCCTAGCCTACGACATGCATATCAAACAAAAATCAATAAATATGAAAAATAAAAATTATTTTCCAACTATTATGACTTTTGTCTTCAATATGTCTCTCGTCGCAACGCCTTCTCATCCGCTCCTCCTACGCCATGTACAAGCCATCCGGAGATCCGAGCCGAGACTAAAACCTATTTTAATTTACATCCATCGATCCTATACTCCACGAGGGAGTGTACATGAAATCTAGATCGAAAGTAAAATAAAATAAAGAGTGGCTAAACCATGCCGTATTTAATTTACAAAAACTAAATACTAGCCTCGTCAACCCCGAGGATTCAACAAAATAAATATTTACACACATACAATCACATACACACATATGGCCATAATAGTCGGATCTTATGCCTGCAAACAAAGAGTTAAACTACTCATATCCTACTATTATCCGGCACATATAATATATGAAAAAGTGCATAAAAATTAACCGAATCCTAAACACACAAAATCGGAAACCTTGGCTCTGATACCAATTGAAGGGTTTTTCTTATCGAGTTCGTGAGGGGAAACTTTGCTTCCCACTTCACCTCGGTAGCTTGTCTATGGCGATCCCTTCGATGTCCTCGGATTAAAAAATTTAATCCTAGACAAAAGGGATTTCCAAAGCAACCAAGTCATCGTCGTGCTATTCGTTTAGAGAGGTCACTTGAACAAACTAGTTGTTCAAGCGACCATCCTCTATTCTACGATTAGCCGTGGAATAGACGATGTCCGGATCGTCGGTTTTTGTGTTTATGCTCGGGATCCAAGTATTATTTAGCCATTTACAGATTTATAACATGCTTATAATTGAAAAACAAAAACAAGCAACAAACAAAAGAAGAAAGTAGAATAGGTATACCTCTCGATCTTCTAATGTATGACCTTCATCCTTTTGGACGTCGTGTGGGCGACGATCCACCAAAAGTCGAAGCTCCTAGATCGCAAATCTTCCTTCCTTGCTCTTCCAAAGCAAGAGGAAGAATAGAAACAAAGTTCTTCTCCTCCCTAAAACCAACCAACAAGGAGCTAAGAAGATCCTTGCCGCCGGCCAACAAGGAGAAGGAGTTTGAGAGTGGTCGGCCAAAAGCTTCAAGGGAGGACCCTAAACCTTTGTTCCACTGGCCAAGGAGAAGGAGAAGACTTGTTTTGAATGCCGGCCAAGGGCTGGAAGGAACTCCAAGGGCGCCGGCAGCTTGGAGAAGAAGAACAACTTAAGGAAAAAATTTCCTTAATAGGTGCCGCCCAAGCCCAAACCCTAATTCCTAGCCTTCCCGCCAACTCCAAAAACCCTAGCTCTCTTTCAATGATCTCCACGCCAACTCCCATGCCCTCCTTTTTTAGAGTTAGGGATAAGTCATGAATTAATCTCCTCCATTGGTTCTAGGGATTTAATCTGAACCGTCGGATCTAGAGATTTAATCTTAACCGTCAGATCTTAGAGATTTAATCTCTACCTATGGATCTTAGAGTTTTGTTTCTATCCATTGGATCTAAGCATCATGAGGTGTTAATAGGCTATATTAGGGACCATGAGGAGGAGTTGGGTCTTGGCCACCCATGGATCAAGCCCACATAAAGTCCGATCCACTAATGATGATCCAATCCACTAAAGGTTCATCATTGATCTACCTCACCAACCCCCATATGATAATATGGGTTCCATATATTATTTGTACATTTTCTCTCCGTGTTTAAGATCTCGAATGTCCGTCGATTAATTAATTTATTGACCATTAATTAATCAACATCTTACTCCTGGAGTAGTACCACTCAACCTTTTCATCATGTCGGACCAAGTCCACCTGTAGGGTTTACAGGATGAATCTTATGAGCTCCTCAAGGGGACATCATCATCCTAATATATAGGACACGGTTTCCTCCTATAATCAATGACACACCATATAAATAATATCATCTCCCAACTTACCGAGCCTATCGATTTAATCTATAAATCTCGCCCATTGGTAAATCAAAGAGATGAGTACTAAGTATATGTGCCCATTATTATATCGGGATTAAGAGCATGTACTAAATAATATCTGAGGTCCGATTCGATTATGTAGTCAGCAATAAATCGAATCACCTCTAAGTCGGTTCTGCTCAATACACACAAAGTGCACTAGTGTGATTCTATAGTCAAGACAAACCAATACCAAATCACACTACAACCATTCCGATGGTTTGTCCAAAGTCATCTCGGTTGTGAGCCTTTGCTTATACTTTTCAAGGGGCCGATAACATGGTCTCCTGTGTGACACCACACACTATGTTATCTACAATGTAAAGTATTAGACAATATTGCATAACCACAAAAATATGCAAACAATGATCATGTGATTCTTATTCCAAAATAAAGATGTTCATACAAAAGATAGACTTTTCAGTATACATCCCTACAATCAAATCCTACTTCAGTTATATTTATGGTCTGTAATGTGACAACAACACGATTTAGCACATCAGTTGGTTCGTTATCTATAGTTGAACGATGTTTTAGAACAAATGTATATTCTTGCAAGAATTCAACCCACCTAATATGTTTAGCACTTAATATCTTTTTGATTGAATGAAACTCAATGCTTTATGATCTAAATGGTAAATGAATTCATGGAGTAGTAGGTAATAGCACCAATGTCTTAAGGATTGAATAATAGTATAAAGCTCTTCGTCATAAGTGGAATAATGTTGTTGAGTCTTATTAAGTTTTTTTACTAAACAATGCAATTAGGTGACCTGTTAGCTCAATGTACCTCTTATACCCACTCCCGACGCATTGCAAGAGACCTCAAAGGGTTTGGATAGATTAAGTTGTCTAAAAATAGGAGATTTAATTATTCTTTCTTTTATCTTCCTAAAGGCAATTGAGACAGATTTAGTCCATTGAAATTCTTCTTTTTTAAGGCAATTCGTTATAGGCGATGATCAACAATTGTGAAGCCATGAAAGCTTTGAGCCTCTGACAAGGTACATGGCTCAGGTCATTCCTAGATCACTCTAATCTTTTTTAGATATATTGAAATACCTTCTATAGAAATAATAAATCAAAGGAAGAGAACTTGGGGTTGTAGGAAG
Source organism: Wurfbainia villosa (assembly GCA_025175895.1). Lineage (NCBI taxonomy): Eukaryota > Viridiplantae > Streptophyta > Magnoliopsida > Zingiberales > Zingiberaceae > Wurfbainia > Wurfbainia villosa. The sequence continues at coordinate 49,963,073 of CM045998.1, read as the reverse complement.
GAGCATTTCTTTCGTTTGGCAAACAATCTTATCTTCTTAAGGGTCTCTAGGAAAAGGGGAATGTGTTTCAAGTGTTCATCATGTGTCATGCTATAAATAAAAATGTAATCAAAATAAACTACTAGAAATTTCCATATGAAAGGTATTTAAGACTTGGTTCATCAATCTTAAGAAAGTATTGAAGCATTTGAAATTTCAAATGACATGACTAAACATTCATACAATCCATCTTGAGTTTTAAATGTAGTTTTCTATTCATCACCAATCATAATTGTAATTTGGTGATATCCGTTATGCAAGTCAATCTTAGAAAACTAGCATGCCCCAACCATCAAGTCAAGCATGCCATTAAGTCTCTGTTGGGTTTCCGGCACCGCGGCGTGTGTGTGTTCGATCATGTTTCATAAACATGAACACAGCGGAAGCAATAAAAATAATAAATACTCCTATTTATTACAACACACACAACACACGTATGCATATTACAACAAGTGTAGACATAACCGTAAATTTAAATTTGCAATAAAAGGAAATTTATCTACGTTATACCTTTCGTATGACGTGTAGCGGGAACGACATCAACCGGAACGATCCTCGCTAGAATCGTCTCTATCCGTATCCACGCCGAGTTCCTCGGGATGACTTCGCTAATCCACGAGCTTCGTCTTCGTACGGATTACTAGCCTCGTGTTGAAGACGACGTGATCGAGAGATGATCACGATCCGAATCCAAATTCGGATCCAAAATTAGTCCTCAAAACTCGCTTCTCCGGAGAGGTATTCATCAACCGATTGACGAATCCTTCGTCCTCCACCTCAGAGGATTACCGGAGATCGAATCCCCGGTAAGTTATCCGCTATCGGAGCTCTAACAGTCATCCAAACGACGCTCCGACGAGAGGAGAAGAAGCTGTCCAGAAAACTGGACAGCTTGGTGGAGGAGTAGGCGCCGGCCAAAACAAGGAAGCCAAGTGCTCACCTTTTCACCGAGGCCTAGGAAGATCACCGGAGGGTCGCCAGAGGATCACCGGCTAAAGCTTGGTCGCCGGCAAGGAGCTGGACGCCGGCACAAGGGGCAGGGCGGCCAAGGAGCTTGGGCGGCAACTCCTTCAATGGGGTTGGGCGGCAACTAGGTTTAGGGCTCTTCCAATTCGGGCTTAATTATCCATTAAGTCCTCTTTTATAGAGAATTAATTCTCTTAATGGTTATTGGATCATAACCATTAGGCCCGTTAACCCGCTCCATTAAGATAGGTTAAAATAAATCAAACCATGATGGTTTATTTTAAGTTAAAATGAACCGAACCAATTTTTGGTTCATTCGTTTAAAATAAACCAAACCCTTTGGTTTATTATTATCCATTGGATTAGAACCAAACCATTTTGGTTCATCCATTACGTCTTCATAAGACTCGGCCCATCCACGCTTCCATTGCGACTGAAACGATTTCATGCTCGCTTTATGTTTGGTCCAACCAAACCTAGTTTCTCTCGGTCTGAGAATCTCATTCTCAAGCTCGTTTTAAATCCTTTGGATTACGCTCGTTGTGCGTGTGACCAAATAGGTTCTCGGTTTATGTTGTCCGTCTATAATTAACCATTAATTATAGAACGATCATGAGTGGCACCTAGTAGTACATCATGATCCCCAATTAACCGAAAAGATCAACGGTTGATCCAGAACTATTTCTGAAACCCTTCAGCAGCTCGAATGATTCGTTCCCCATTGCCTTCACTCATCTTATACCCACTTGGTTCAGGACATGGTCTATTGTGTCAGTCCCCACTAGGCTGACTACGTCACACCTAGCCCAAGTATCATTTCCTCGTCCTACGGATTCTAGTTACTCCACATGTATCGAAGAGTACCTTACTCTAAACATGTAATGCTTTGGCCAAAGACTTTAGTAACAATCCGACGAGAGGCCATGGGTATACATCTCCTTGCAAGGAGTGGTGAATCCTTTATAGGCTATTCAAACACCTTCGATCACTTCGACTTATACCCAATCATCCCGGGTCCACATTTCCTTAGAGATGTTTGCTTAAGATGTCAAAGCATAAGTCTCCATGATCAAGATGACTTGAATACCGCAAGTCAAAGGAACATCGCACTTAAGCTACAGTAAGAACTTCATTGACATATCTATATATGCAGAGAACCATATGAAGTCTTACGGCTGGTCACTCCAATGAACTAGTTACCATAACTAGCATCCACGATCAACTCCGGACATCACAATGTCTCCCGGTGAGAATCACCGCTTGGATACACCAAGGAGTATACCTCGTGCTAGTCTCGACAGAATTGATGGTGTCCAAATCCATCAATTCATCGACTAGGGATAATTCCGATACATCACAATTACACATGTAGAGATACTCACTAGTTGTGATCCAATCACAAATTCTCTCATGCTGTGAATCGCATCGTGGGCATTCAGTAAATGAGTTTAAGATCCAATCAAATACATGAAACATGTATACTCAAATAGTGAATCTTCATTTATCATATAAATGGTTCATACATAAGGCGATTGCCTTAGGACATCTCTCATATATTACTAACAGACTCCCACTTGGCCTAATGCCAATCGCTACGGTATCCAATACTATAAGCTCTAACATGACCCTCAAACTTATTTTGAGGTAATGCCTTAGTCAAAGGATCCGCTAAGTTCCTTTCAGTGGGAATTTTCTTGATTTGTATTTCGTTCCTACTGAGGATCTCTCTAATAAGATGATAGCGGCGAAGCACATGTTTGGATCGTTGATGAGACCTTGGCTCTTCTACAATTGCTCCATTGTTGTGCGATGGCCGGTATTGCTTCAACAATGGCCGGAATCACACCAAGTTCATGAAAGAACTTTTTGATCCAAACCGCCAACCTTTCCAACTTATTGCGCCTCCATTCGGTGAATACATACCGGACAAAGACATGGAATCATCCTTATGCATGCGGAGCTAACATCCGTATACCCACGTATCACCATGTACCCTTCTCCCATATATTAGGAACGCATCCTTAGTTCTTCTTAAGTACTTAAGGATCGTCTTATGATCACCCTAATGATCCATTCTGGATCGGTGAGTATCTGCTCATGACACTCGAGCATACGATACATCGGGCCTCGTACATAACATAGCATACATGATAGATCCTATTGCGGATGCATAGGGAATCTTACTCATGCAAATCCTCTCTTCTATGCGCGGACACATAGACTTGAAAGGTGTACCCCATGCACGATGGGTAGAAACCTTTCTTGGATTCCGACATGCTAAACCTCTTTGCTTTTCGGTCTATATATGTAGCTGCGAAAGACCAAGCAAGCTGTTTGATCTATCTCTATAGATCTTAATCCGAGGATGTAGGTTGCTTCTCCCAGTCTTTCATGGAGAATGTCTTGGATAACCAAACCTTCATTGTAAGATTGAAACATCATTTCCTATAAGTAGTATGTCATCGACATACAATACTAGAATCTGTTGCCTCCCACTAACCTTCTTGTACACACAAGGTTAAATGCGGATTTTGTGAAATCAAACTTTTTGATTGTCTCATCAAAGCGGATATTCGACTCTGGATGCTTGCTTGATCCATAAATGGACCGTCGCAATTTACATACCTTGGTTTTATCAGCGATGTGAAACCCTCGGTGTATCATATACCGTCCTCGGCGAGTTTCCATTAAGGAAAGCGATTTTCACATCCATCTGCCATATCTCATAATCATAATGAGCCGCTATGGCGGGAGCATCGAATGGATTTAAGCATAGCTACGGCGAATAGGTTTCGTCATAATCAACACCTTGTTTTTGGCGATATCCTTTCGCCACCAATCTAGCCTTATAGGTAATCACATTACCATCCATGTCGGTTTTCTTCTTGAAAACCCACTTGCACCCTATAGGCTTTATCCCTTGGTGGGTCAACCAAGTTCCAAACTTGGTTTTCATACATGGAATCCATTTCCGACTTCATGGCACCAAGCCACTTATCCCTTCTGAACTTATCGGCACTTCTTCATAAGCTGGTAGGCTCCTCATCATCAATGAGTAACACGTCGTTCGATTCACTTACGAGAAATCCATATCTCTCGGGAATATTGCGTGTTCTGCGGATCTACTGAAGATGTGGTGTTACAATAGGTCCAGCCGATTGCTCATCACTATGAGTTGTCGGCTGTTGTGCTTCACCAGGTATCTCATCAATGTCTATTTGAGTCTCTCGGGCCTCCTCAAGCTCGACGACACTCCCACTATTTTCTTGCAAGAGAAACTCTTTCTCTAGAAACACGGCATGCCTTGAAACAAACACCTTTTGTTCCACGGGATGATAGAATTAGTAACCCCTTGTTTCCTTAGGGTATCAATAAATAGACATTTATCGGACTTAGCATCAATTTTATGCGTCTGATCACTTCACATAAGCGAGACAACCCCATATCTTCAAGTAAGATACATGAGGTTTCTTACTATTCCATATCTCATATGGAGTAGTTGAGACTACCTTAGTAGGCATTACATTTAACAAAGTAAACAGGTATGCGAAGTGCATATCCCCAAAGGACTTGGGAAGAGTTGCATGATTCATCATTGACGACCATGTCCAACAAGGTCGATTCGCCTCTCGGATACACCATTATCTTTGTGGTGTATAGGCGAGAATCCATTGAGACAATATACCATTGTCTCTTAGATAATCAAGAAACTCTTGACTTAAGTATTCACCACCTCGATCCGATCAGTATTTTAATACTCTTGTCATGTTGTTTCTCTACTTCATTTCTGAATTCTTTGAACCTTTCAAAGGCTTCAGACTTGTGTTTCATCAAGAACACATACCCAAACCGTGAGTGATCATCGGTGAAGGTAATGAAGTAGCTATAGCCTCCTAAAGCGTGAGTTGACATAGGTCCACATACATCAGTATGTATTAGACCTAGTAACTCTCCCACTCGTTCACCTTTTCCCGTAAAAGGTAACTTAGTCATCTTGCCTTTTAAGCATGATTCGCATGTATCGTATGAATCCAATTCAAACGATTCTAGAATTCCACATCGGTGTAATTCGGACATGCGTTTCTTGCTTACATGGCCAAGACGACAATGCCACATGTAGGAGTCTATTTGATTATCCTTTCGAGCATGCTTGTTGCTCGCTTCGATATTGCAAATGTCACTGGATACGTCCAACGTATAAACACCATTGCTTAAAGTTCCAGTCTCATAAAGAACCTCATTCAAAGTTATGTAACAACAATTGTTACTAAAAGTCAAATGGAACCCATTTCTATAGAAATGATGTTCTTTATCAACGAAGGAACATAAAAGCAATTGTCCAGTTCTAAGACAAGTCCTACAGGGAGTTCCAACAAATACGTTCCGATGGCGAGTGCAGCAACCGTTGCTCCATTCCCAACACGTAAATTTGACTCTCCCCTTGATGAGTCTTTTTCTATTCCTTAGCCCATGTATGTCATTACATATATGTGAGCCACACCCAGTATCAAATACCCAAGTGTCTGAGGAAATAGAATGACAATCAATAAAGAAGATTTCTGAAGAAGATGGGGCATCCGATGCCTTATCCTTCTTCACGGACTCAAGATAAATCTTGCACTTTCTTCACAAATGGCTCTCCTTGCCATAATGATGGCAAGTTTCCTTTTGTGCTAGTTCTACCTTCTTAGCCCTTCTCTTCTTTCCCTTCTGCTGTTCCTTTGACTTCCTCTTAGAACCTTTCTTCGAGGAATCAACTAACAGCACCGTCCCCTACTCATGCTTCTCAGAAGACTCCACAGTCTTCAGCATATTGAGCAGTACCACAGATGAACCTCCTAGCATCTCAGAGGTGAAGAGGAGCTTTGAGACTTCGAACCTTTCGAATCTCACTTGCTCATCAACCAACTCACAAAGATGAAGGACTACGATATGAGCATCCATATGCTCATGCTGCTTTCGTAGCTTGGGTTCCATCATGGCTAGCATGATGCAACTCATTTGTTCAGAATCACTCACATGTTTCTGATAGGCCAACAATTGGTCCAGAGTTGCATCATCACTAGGACAAGCGGGAAGAGGCGCTTCGAGGACATTTGCAAGCTTTTCAACCTTGAGAAAAATTCTCAAGCTTCTAAGCCAGTCCATGAAGCTCGGCCCAGTCAATTTATTCGAATCCAAAATGGAATGCAAATTCAAAGACATCATGATCAATTTTAGAAATACAAAACGAGCATATATGAGAAAGATGATTTTTAAAATGCATCAATATACATTTATAAATCCCATTCATTTTTCGAATTTCAAAAACCCCAAAATCACTTCGGGAGATCGTAGGTCCATCTCCGAATGGGCTGATATCCATCATAGTTATGAACAACCTTGGAGAGAGTCCAACAAGTCATTCATAACTACGATGGTAGGTATCAACTATACCGATTGCATATCACGTATATGCAACTATCACAATGTGCTATCAACTAATTGAATGTTCACACATACATCGGGTTGTTAACACATTAACAAGTATGCATCATATGCATAGCACCCAACTTCACCTCCCTTTACATCGACCTTGGAGAGAGTCCAACAAGCCGATGCTCCAGGTTAAAGCCAACCCATTAATCGGGACATAGTTTTAATATGGTTAGAGCGCATTCAACCAATTAGCCCAGCTTGGAGAGAGTCCAACAACCAAAGCTAACGATTGACCTCTGACTCTTACCATATTAGTATTAAACTATTCCATGGTTTGAACATATTCGGGTTCGAGCCGGGCTTGGAGAGAGTCCAACAACCCAAACAAGAAATGGAACTCTGGTTCTAACCATATTAATGGAAGGTGTAGGCTTTAATATTGTTTAAGGGTTTTTATGTCTCATCCTCTTTGCATGCAAATAACTATTATCTACTTGGCATGGCATACATGGCATACATCTACATGTCACGACACGCATGGCATAATGTTATGCATCTAATGCAATTACATGACATACAATTATGTCATGTATATATTTCCTTATATGTCATAACTATTTATGGAAATAAAATATGTTTAAGATTTGATTCTCCAAATCAAATCATAATTAAATTAGGAAACAAATTTTCAAATATAATCACATATTTTATTCATGGAATTATTTGATTAAGGAAAATCTATTTAGGAAACCAATTTCCTAAATCATTAAAACTACTTATGGAAATAAAATATTTTAAGATTTGATTTCCCAAATCAAATCATGATTAAATTAGGAAACTAATTTCCAGAATCTAATCAAATATTTTATTTATGGAAAATATCAATTTCCATAAATACTTCCAACTTTCCAAAAGTGGAAGATTTCCATAAATACTTCTAGACTTTCCAAAATTGAAAAATTTCCATAAATACTTCTAAATTTCCAAAATTAGAAAATTTCCAGAAATACATTATGACTATCGCAAAACCATTTTACGATTATGTAGAAACATAACCTGGGCTCTGATACCACTGTTGGGTTTCCGACACCGCGGCGTGTGTGTATTCGATCATGTTTCGTAAACATGAACACAGCGGAAGCAATAAAAATAATAAATACTCCTATTTATTACAACACACGCATGCATATTACAACAAGTGTAGACATAACCGTAAATTTAAATTTGCAATAAAAGGAAATTTATCTACGTTATACCTTTCGTATGACGTGTAGCGGGAACGGCATCAACCGGAACGATCCTCGCTAGAATCGTCTCTATCCGTATCCACGCCGAGTTCCTCGGGATGACTTCGCTAAGCCACGAGCTTCGTCTTCGTACGGGTTACTAGCCTCGTGTTGAAGACGACGTGATTGAGAGATGATCACGATCCGAATCCAAATTCGGATCCAAAATGAGTCCTCAAAACTCGCTTCTCCGGAGAGGTATTCGTCAACCGATTGACGAATCCTTCATCCTCCACCTCAGAAGATTACCGGAGATCGAATCCCCGGTAAGTTATCCGTTGTCGGAGCACTAACAGTCGTCCAAACGACGCTCCGACGAGAGGAGAAGAAGCTGTCCAGAAAACTGGACAGCTTGGTGGAGGAGTAGGCGCCGGCCAAAACAAGGAAGCCAAGTGCTCAGCTTTTCACCGAGGCCTAGGAAGATCACCGGAGGGTCGCCGGAGGATCACCGGCTGAAGCTTGGTCACCGACAAGGAGTTGGACGCCGGCACAAGGGGCTGGGTGGCCAAGGAGCTTGGGCGGCAACTCCTTCAATGGGGTTGGGCGGCAACTAGGTTTAGGGCTCTTCCAATTCGGGCTTAATTATCCATTAAGCCCTCTTTTATAGAGAACTAATTCTCTTAATGGTTATTGGATCATAACCATTAGGCCCGTTAACCCGCTCCATTAAGATAGGTTAAAATAAATCAAACCATGATGGTTTATTTTAAGTTAAAATGAACCGAACCAATTTTTGGTTCATTCATTTAAAATAAACCAAACCCTTTGGTTTATTCTCATCCATTGGATTAGAACCAAACCATTTTGGTTCATCCATTACGTCTTCATAAGACTCGGCCCATCCACGCTTCCATTGCGACTGAAACGATTTCATGCTCGCTTTATGTTTGGTCCAACCAAACCTAGTTTCTCTCGGTCTGAGAATCTCATTCTCAAGCTCGTTTTAAATCCTTTGGATTACGGTCGTTGTGCGTGTGACCAAATAGGTTCTCGGTTTATGTTGGCCATCTATAATTAACCATTAATTATAGAACGATCATGAGTGGCACCTAGTAGTACATCATGATCCCCAATTAATCGAAAAGATCAACGGTTGATCCAGAACTATTTCTGAAACCCTTCAGCAGCTCGAATGATTCGTGCCCCATTCCCTTCACTCATCTTATACCCACTTGGTTCAGGACATGGTCTATTGTGTCAGTCCCCACTAGGCTGACTACGCCACACCTAGCCCAAGTATCATTTCCTCGTCCTACGGATTCTAGTTACTCCACATGTATCGAAGAGTACCTTACTCTAAACATGTAATGCTTTGGCCAAAGACTTTAGTAACAATCCGACGAGAGGCCATGGGTATACATCTCCTTGCAAGGAGTGGTGAATCCTTTATAGGCTATTCAAACACCTTCGATCACTTCGACTTATACCCAATCATCCCGGGTCCACATTTCCTTAGAGATGTTTGCTTAAGATGTCAAAGCATAAGTCTCCATGATCAAGATGACTTGAATACCGCAAGTCAAAGGAACATCGCACTTAAGCTACAGTAAGAACTTCATTGACATATCTATATATGCAGAGAACCATATGAAGTCTTACGGCTGGTCACTCCAATGAACTAGTTACCATAACTAGCATCCACGATCAACTCCGGACATCACAATGTCTCCAGCCAGTGAGAATCAGCTGCTTGGATACACCAAGGAGTATACCTCGTGCTAGTCTCGACAGAATTGATGGTGTCCAAATCCATCAATTCATCGACTAGGGATAATTTCGATACATCACAATTACACATGTAGAGATACTCACTAGTTGTGATCCAATCACAAATTCTCTCATGCTGTGAATCGCATCGTGGACATTCAGTAAATGAGTTTAAGATCCAATCAAATACATGAAACATGTATACTCAAATAGTGAATCTTCATTTATCATATAAATGGTTCATACATAAGGCGATTGCCTTAGGACATCTCTCATATATTACTAACAGTCTCAGTATGGAAAATCTATATTTAATTGTGATATTGTTGATGATACGACTATCTATACACATTGTCCAAGAACCATCCTTCTTAGGAACTAATAAAGTAGAAATAGCACATGGGCTCATGTTTTATCTAATAAAGCCTTTTTTTAGGAGTCCTTCGACTTACATTCAATTCAACATTCTCTAGGGGTTCATATGATAGGGGAGTAGATTAGGCAATTGTATTCCTAGAATTAAATCAATTGCATGTTGAATCAAGCGTATAGGAGGAAGTTTATTGGGTAATTCTTCACTAGTCATCTCCTAGAACTCATCTAAAATCTCTTTGCCTTTAGGAGAAGGTTCTTGTGGTGAACCTCTAGTGCCAAGTGTGAGGTTTTGAGTTACCAATGATATCATGATTCCTAACTCTCTTTCTTATTCTTCAAATTGAGGTCGAGTAAGGAGGTGGAGGGATTTTTTTGAGAATTGGGTCAGTTTAGCTGTTGATTTAGATTTGGGCTTAGGTTTGTTAGGCTCGATTGGGTATAATCAAATATTTTGAACATTATGCTTAAAAAGTAAGTATTTTTTTTCATTCATAGTGGGTAATCAAGTGTTATAAAGTCATGGTTGACCAAGGATGGCATGAGTTACACTCATTGGAAGAACCTCACACATATTTGCTCCTTATATAGACCCATCTCTATAGGAACCAAGCACCTTTATGTAACTAGAAGAGAAGTTTGATTTACCCATGCCACTTTGTAGGGGTTCAGGTGTAGTTTAGGAATGACCTGAACCCTAGAAATAGTTTGTGTCGACACTACATTCATTCAGCTCCCACTATCAACCATGATTTTACAAGACCTACTCCCACATTTTGCATATGTGTGGAAGTTGATGGTCCGTTTCCACATGTTATCAAATTTTGACATGGAAAGGATGCAACATAATACATTGAGTCATATGGGTTGTTCTTTAATTTTCTCATTTTCATTGTGGTCATCAAGAGGTTCAATTTCTTCATCACTGCCTGGGGTCGAAAAGTTTGCTACTTATTTATTAGGATTGGGATCTTGTCCTAAAGCTAAAACTCTATGGGGACACTTAGATGCCACATGATCATTTTCACGACAATTAAGATAAGCACATGGAGAGTGAGTCAAAAGGGTTTGGTGCATCCAAGGGACAAGAAGCCAAGAGGAAGATTGCATAAGGTAAGATATGACATGAGTTGATTGAAATATATTCAAAACAAGAGTAGGAACTCAACTTAAGCAAACTCAGTCATAGTCGACTTAAGTCAGAATTTCGGGCAACCAAAACTCAATTCTGGGTGACCAGAACTTTAGGCGATCGAATATGATTCGGGTGTCCCTTTACATATAGATTTATATATTTTGAATATGCGATCAGAAGGATTCCATACGATTGGAACCATGAACAGATTCGGGATCAGAGTAAGGGGCTTGTGATCCGAGAAAGTCATTGGTACGAGTGCTTAGACCTATTCCAAGCATCCAAAATGGTGTGATATCAGTAATGGCAATTGAGGTAGACTTATTCATGGATAAAGGTGGAAGCTACATCATCCATCTCCTAGGATTTCGGAAGGATTTCAGGCACCCCAAATAATGGCAAGTTAGCACAACATTCAGATTGAGGAAAAGGCTATAAAAGGACCTTTGGAGTTCATACACAATAACATAACAACACAATCAAAGTACTTCTTGTTGGGACCAATTTGTATGTGCTAGTGGGGGGTGAATAGCATCTCATCAATTTCTTTCTTCGATTTGATCGATTACCTGCTTGTCTATAAAATTTGTTAATGTGCGACGGAATATACAATAATAAAAATGCTCGACAAGAATAAAAGCAAGCACACAATCACAACACGATATTTTATGTGGTTCGGAACTAAGGTTCTTACTCCATGGGTGAGCTAGTGATCTACTCTCACTATGCCTTCTTCTCGGCAACATACCGGAGGTGGAGAAACCTCTTACAATAAGCTTACAAAAAATAAGCTAAAACCAAAACACAAGACAAGAATGAAATACAAGTAAAGAACACTTTATAAAAGATTGCTTTGATTGCTTGCATTTGGTTGCATTGGATTGGTCTTGAAGGTCTGGAATATAACAACACCTCCCCTTCAAAATCACCCTAAAAAATGATGTGAAATCCTCCAACTCAAGCTCCTTTTATAATCTGCATCAGGCTAGATTTTTGCCTGGCAATCGACTTCCAAAAGGCACTAGTCAACTGCTCATCTATCTGTTGTCTTACGATGGACTAATCCACATTGGATTCTGACCAACAGATACCCTAACAGTCGACTGACCTTATCAACCATCGACTGCTAAGCCAGTAGTCGACTGACCAATCAACTACTAGATATTCTGTGCTCGTGTTCACTACCACCAGTCGATTGTCCATCATTGGTAGTCGACTGACATGGACCAGTTGACTAGTGCAAGCCACCAGTCGACTACCAGAGCACTTAGTCGACAGTCAAGCCTTAGTCGACTACACAATCAATCGACTGGTCATAATCCCAGCCGACTACTCCTAGTTGATTAGGCTCTCGAGTGTTGAACACTTGACTAGTCAACTGACCTAAAGTCTCAGTCGACTGATAAACCTCAACGATGGGGTTAACCTAAGTATGATCCCTTCATACTTGATCGACCATCCTTGGCCTAGACCTAAGCCTTCTAACCATCTCTATCAGCCTCATGCCTCTATCAGGGTTCGTCGGATCCTCCATAACTCATTCACCCTTCGTGCTAGCCTTCAGGTGCTTCCATCGGCTATGTCATGCCTTTAGGTACCTTTGCTAAGGTTCATTTGGACTTATGTCACCAAGACTACATGCTTGGACTTTTCGATTGTCAAGCCTCAATGCTTGGACTTTCACTGCCAAGACTACACACTTGGACTTACGTGACTAAAACTTCAAACTTGGACTTTCCATACAAAGACCATTCTTGGACTTTCCTTGCCAAGTATCCAAACTTGGACTTGCCAAAACCATACTTGAACTTTCCATGCCAAGACCATTCTTGGACTTTCCATGCTAAATATCCAAACTTGGACTTCCATGCCAAGACCATGCTTGGACTTTCCATGTCAAGACCATTATTGGACTTTCCATGTCAGGTATCGAAACTTGGACTTCTCCTCGAGTCTCAATCGAGTCTAGTCAACATTGACATGATGTTTGATTGCTCCAACAATCTCTCCCTTAAAGAAACTCCCCCATATGACCTTGGATATCCCAAACATCTACTTATCATATAGTTAATATATAATCAATTCCATATAGTCAACCGTATTGGCAAACATCAAAACACTACTCGAGTCTCATTCAAGTTGTTGGTGCAATCGGCCTAGGTCAAGATTGACTGAACTCAAGTTTGACTTGAGTAAGTGTTTTGATGTTTGACATGGATGTCTAACATTGATGTCTGACATGTGTTGGAGAGATTACTGATGCAATCGACCCAGGTTAGTATTTGATGTTTGACGATGGTTTGACCATTGTCATGGGAAAAGTCTAAGTCTTGAGTACTTGGCATGTAAAGTCTAAGCATGGGTCTTGGCAAGAGAAAGTCCAACATGGGTTGACAAAGGAAAGTTCAAGCATGGGTCTTGGCATGGAAATTCTAACATGGGTTGGCAAGGGAAAGTCCAAGCTTGAGTCTTGGCATTTGGAAAGTCCAAGGGGAATATTGGCGGCGTAAAGTCCAAGAGGGAGTCTTGGCAGCATAAGTCCAATGGTTGGCAACGTAAAGTCCAAGCGGAGTCTTGGCAGCATAAGTCTAATGTACCTTGGCAGTGTAGACACTGTTAGCATGACAATAGCCGATGGAAGCACCTGAAAGATAGCGTATGGATGAACAAGTCATGGATGACTTGGAGGGATCCGATAGGCGCGAGGCTGACGGAGATGGCTAGAAGGCTTAGGTCTAGACTAAGGGTGGTCTAGCAAGTATGGGGGCACCATACTTGGGTTAAAACCTCATGTTTGAGGTGTATCAGTCGATTGGGACTATGGGTCAGTTAACTGGTGGGAGTCAACTAGGGTTTGACTATGGGAAGTGCCCTAGTAGTCGACTGCCAGAGGTGGTCAGTCGACTGCTGGCCTAAGCAGTCGACTGATCCTGTGATCAGTCGACTGGTGGTAAGGATTTTGGGCACAGAAGGTTCTCCAATCGAGTGATCCCCTCGACCACTCGACTAATTGAGCCATCAGTCGACTGATGGGTATGGTCAGTCGACTGATGGTCTATCCGTTGGATTTTTTTAGCGTGGATCTAGTCGTTGTCTCACGACAACAGTGGCACCAGTCGACTAATGGTCCCGATCAGTCAACTGATAGGTGAAAATCAGCCCGAGTTGTAGGTTTAAAAGGAGCACGAAGGGAAGGTTTTGGCAATGGTTCTTGAGGAGTTTTGGGGGCGATTTGCTGCTGCAAATCAGGGTCTCCAAGTGCAATTCAAGCAACCAAAGATCAAGTAATCAAAAAGCTCTTGTAAAGTTTTTTTCTTTACTTGTATTACAATTCATTATTGTATTTTCTTGTATTCTTATTGTATTACTTTTGTAATCACTTGTACGAGGTTTCTCCACCTTCGGAATGTTCTGAGGAGTTTATTTGATTAGTGGTGGGGTACGCATCGCTCGAGCTCGTTTGAGCTTGATCCGTGGAGTAGGAACCATTCGGTTCTGAACCACATTATATCCTGGTGTTGTTATCGTGCTTGTGTGTATTTGTATTGTATATTTCTATTTTTGCTGCGCACTAATCATTTTGTAGCAAGCATGATTGAATTCCTCCATCGACAAACGACGACGCTATTCACCCCCGCTCTAGAAGGTGCAATGTTCCTAACAATTGGTGTCAGAGCGGGTCGCTCTTCACCAACTTCACATTCGAGGGAGCAAGCTAGAGGGAAGATGGAATTTGAAGAAAAATTGGGTTGGGACATCAACACCCCAATTCCATAGACCTTCTATGGACAAGAAGGGTTTAGGCAATGGAGGGCACGGATCGAAGAATTCATTATGATGAAGGACTTCGAAGATTGGTCCGCCTTGATGGATGGGTTTGATTTTCCAAGAGGGCCAAAAGGAGGATTTGTCAAGATGAAGAAATGGACCGAGGAACAACTCCAAGAGTTCAAGAGAAATCAAAAGGTAAAAAAAAATTGGTTGAATTAATACCTAACAATGTTGTGTCCAAGTTAGGTGAATACAAGGATGCAAAGGAATTTTGCAGTGAATTGGCCAAGCTCCATGAAGAACCATCCATGGCTTAAGTTGAGAGAGAGCCCGATGAAGAAGAACCTTCATCCTCACAAGCAAGTGAGGATTCGGAAGTTGATAGGGAATCAACATTCTGATCTCGATAGGAAGAGGAAGAACTCCACCAGCACCTAAAAGTCAAGAAAAGTCAAATGAAGTCAGAATCCCAATTAGGAAGAGCAAGGAGCACGTGATGTGCTTCAAGTTCCAACAATGTGGCCACTATAGGAGTCAATGCCCTAGGAGAAAAGAAGAAGCATCACAAGTAGGGGGAGCTAAGGCAAACTTTAAGGTAACCTTAAAGTATGCATCTTCTTCAATTAAAAGTCAAAATCATGCTTTTAATTCACTTGCTATTACTCATGAAAAGCATGTTAGTAAAAATAGATTTTGTTGTCTAGGAGCTAAAAATTTCCACATTAGGAAGAAGAAGAAATTTGGGACTAATGTCCCTAAAAATATTTTACCTAGGGCAAGCATTAATAAAATTGAGAACCACCTAGGTCTTAACCCCAAATGGACTAGGCATATGCCTAGGAAGAACCATGCCCAAAGATTAAATCAAAATTCAAAAATTGGGCAATTAGAAAAGGAAAATCAAGCCTTGAGGTCAAGGCTTGAGAAAATGGAAAAGACCCTTAGGATTATGCAAAACCAAATGCAAGGGTCAATTGATAAAAAATCTAGGTCAAATGGTAAAAGTCAACACCTAGAGTCTAGGAGGCAAGGCTCATCTATGGGCAAGAAAGGCTTGAGCCATAAGCCTAGGTCCAAGGTAGATAAGTCTACCTACTATAGTGTTTTATTTGACTATGAAACTAAACTTAGGTCTAGAAAAACCAAGGTCAATAGGGAAGTCATCCCTAAGGTTGACCAAGGTAGGTGCTTAGTGGCCAAGGTTTCCATGAAACCTAGAAAACCACTAAGAAGGTTACTAGGGAGGCAATCCCTAAGGTTAACCTAGTCAAGACCCAAGTGACCAAGGCTAACAAGCCTAGAAGGGTCATTAAGAGGGTATCTAGGGAGGTCATCCCTAAGGAATATCTAGTTAACCCAAGGACTTCAAATAGGTTTTTAGTTCCTAAGAGCGTGATCGATTCACGCTAGATGGGTTTAGGTGTGCCAACTTTAAATGGATGGGTAGTTAACCTAACCATGGTAAAGGTGGCACTTTAGGTTATTTTCAAGGTTATGAATACCTTGGAAATATATTTGAATTTTAATCCTAAAAGATTTTAGGATGTGCCAATATACTTTGAAGATTATGATAAATCAATCAAATTGGCACAACTTAGGTTTAGAAGTCATAGTGTACCATTTTGAGTTTTTGGCACACTTGGGGAATGAATGACAATATGGCAAAATGAGACTTAATTATAACAAATGGCAACAGATATTAAAATTTAGGTATTATTATACTTATACATTTTACTTGTCATGCTTTGTTTGCCATATAACATGTCATGACATCATATCTACTTTTAATCATTTAATATGTCATGATCATGCTTAGGATTTAGGTTTTTAATATCATGTATGCGTAGATTCCATCTTATGGCATGACATCATGATTATGAGCATGTGTTTATATATATCATCATTAATTCCATAATCATTCATGCATTGATTAAAAATGATTTAAGGACTATGGCATGACTTGAAGTCCCATTTATAAGGGAATCAAGTAGTGTTGCCTTAGAAAATGCATGAGGCCTTAGTTTAAGATAAACCAAAACTCACATCTCACAATCACATTGACTTGAGTGTGTTTGATACACCCTAGATATATGTGAGATGATAGGATATGAGTTAAGTTCAAGGTGCATAGTTTTTGCATCTAGATGAACTAAAACTCATCTTATATCATTTGTGGATCATTGGGAAAGTTTATGTTCAAGTCATGTACATTAAGCCCAAAGAATATGATCCAATATAAGGTTTTAAAATTATTTTAAAATCATTTTGAAAAACCTTAGTGAAGTCTATCTTTTGATAGAAGTCACCATTGATGAAGTTGATACAAAGTGATCTAAAACATTGAAGTTTTTCTTCACTTTTGAACTTTGTGTCAATTTCATTATTTTATGGGTAAAATATTTTTCAAATATTTTTAACCCATTGTATTTCTTATAAGTAATATACGTATGAATTTTCATGATTTTTCGATATGCGTAGAATTACTTATGTTTTTTCAAAATTCATTTCTGATAACTGAAATTCAGAAATTTCAATTATCAGTCGACTGCCCTTGTTGGCAGTCAATAGATGAGCACAGCAGTCGATTGTTGCCTGATAAAGTCGACTGTCAGGCTGATTTCGGGTAAACAAGGTATGTTTAGCCCAATTTCAGCTATGTTAGGGTTCCCTAACTACTCTTAACCCTAGGATATGCTTTGGAAAGCGTGAAAATCCATTGGATATGGATTAGGAGAGTTGTTAGGGTGATGTATCAAATTTAAGGTATGAGAATGTTCAATGTTGAACTTTAGACCTTAATTTTGATGGTTTAGAGTTCCTATTAGCTCAAGGACTTCCCAAGGACATTGTTGGTGCAATGGTCAAGGGGGAGCAAGCCTTTAGGGGGAGGTATCCTTCATGGGATGATGGATGTTATTTTTCCTCATGAGGGGGAGAAATGGGATTTTGAGATACCTAATTTGGAAATTGGGAGAGTTGATAGGAGTGACTCTCTTGAGTGGTATGAGACTTATCACTAGAAATAATGAAGGCATCCTAGGTATTTTTGGACCAAGGGGTGATTGTAAGATCTCATTGGGATATGAGACATTGACCTCCTTGGAGAGAACCTTTTTGATGTATATCAAAAAGGGGGAGAATGTTAGAATTACCAATTTGGGATAATTGGTAGGGGAATTTGAGTTAGGGGCCTAACTCAAGGGTGTTTTTGTCAAACATCAAAAAGGGGGAGATTGTTGGTGCAATCGACCCAGATCACGATTGACCGGACTCGAGTTTGACTCGAGTAAGTGTTTTGATGTTTGACATGGATGTCTGACATTGATGTCTGAGTACATGTGTTGGGGAGATTACTGATGCAATCAACCCAGGTTAGTATTTGATGTTTGATGATGGTTTGATCATTGTCATGGGAAAAGTCCAAGTCTTGAGTACTTGGCATGTAATGTCCAAGCATGGGTCTTGGCAAGAGAAAGTCCAACATGGATTGGCAAAGGAAAGTCCAAGCATGGGTCTTGGCATGGAAAGTCCAACATGGGTTAGCAAGGGAAAGTCCAAGCTTGAGTCATTGCATTTGGAAATTCTAAGGGGAATATTGGCGGCGTAAAGTCCATGTGGGAGTCTTGGCAGCATAAGTCCAATGGTTGGCAGCGTAAAGTCCAAGCGGAGTCTTGGCAGCGTAAGTCCAATGTGCCTTGGTGATGCATGCGATCGCGACCTCAAATCTCACGACGGAGGCCGTCGAGGACTCGAAGCGCGTGCTCGCAATCAATGCCCACAAGTGCATGGATGTCGTCAAGTAATAAAAGATTATCGATCCCACAGGGACTGAGATTCGAATATCGATATATTCAGTGGTTGAAATTGTTCGGAAGTAAACTCTAAGAGGTTTTGACTTGTGAGGGTTGTCGGTGGACTATACTCTATACGGTGTCACACGGAGGAAGAAGGGAGCATGCCGAGGTCTTCAAAGGTGATTCTAGGACTTCGGTTTCGCTTGTGTGTCACAAAACAATGTTGTCAATTGGCGTTGTCTAGACGTTTAGCTATGATTTTGTGGAAGGGACATCATACACTCTCCCGATGAGCCACCTCATCTACCGGGAGCTATCTCCGCCTAAAAGGATAGGATAGCCGGTATAAGGATGTCGAACCAATCCCTACGATGAATCATTTCCGGTTCAATCGCATCCTTCTACCCACGGTTATAGAAGATCAGGTTTACCCCTAGGTTCCTTATATAAAATCCCTTAAATCCTAGATACGAGGGATGTCACCCCTCGTATGGCCTAAGCGCAGCAGGTAGAAAACCAAACACGCATAGATATAGTATAAACAACTTCCAATTGCCAAATTAAATTCAAAGACAAAATCTAACATGAACCAACATGTAATGTGCACACAATCTACTCCCTAATCCTAGAATCGAAAGAACTACTCCATGTATATAAAGGAGGAATCACAAAGCATGTACATGTTCGAATATATCAGAGATAAAACACAGGAACAAAGGATTACAATGCTTTCGTAGTCTTCTCTCCGACGTTGAAGTGCAATGCGTGGACCTCCGACGGCGTTTCTCCTACCCGTTGCAAGTTTCCGAAGCTTTTTAGGACTTCGGTGTGTCATCCTAGCCATCGTGCCTCCTCCCTAGGGTTTGGGTTGAGCCATCCTTATATAGACACCACCTCAAACCGCTGTAAAATCCTGAAAAAGCGCTAGTCACCCAAATCTGGCGAGCCGCCACACAGCCATGTGTTTCCATATGGCCAGGCCATGTACGACCTTGGGGTGGCTGATCTCACCCATTGGACACGATCATGTGTAGCCACATGCCTTGGTCATGTCCCACTCTGCGTCTAGCTGCAAAATGTCCTTCTTTTGCTCCGAAAGTGTGCCTTTTTCACCCGAAATGCTAACCTGCACATAAAAGTACAAAGAGCAGACCTCCGAACCAGAAAATAGGAAATGCATCCAAAATAGAGTGACATATGCATGAAAACTAACATAAAACGTAATGAGATGTGAGCGAAAACTACTCCTAAAACCCTATATGTTTTTCTCACATCACTTCCCCCAGACTTAAATCTTTGCTTGTTCTCAAGCAAACCTCAGTGCCATGAAATTAAAAAAAAATATTGTTCCATACTTAGCATGTTAACTAAATTTATCAAGTGGTATTTACAATTAAAGCAAAATAAATATGTTCTAAAAATTCACTAAGTTAGCTCCTTATGCTCGTGCTAAGCGAATCATTCTTAGGGGATGCCCGTTCTATGGTGAGTTAAGTAATCACCCCCATCGCTTTCTTAAGGTTTCCGGCTCTTAGGCACTTACCTGCCCAAAGCGAGGGTCGTTCCCTAGATCTAGCATAAAGTCTCAAAGGCGTGCTCGATATTGAGAGAAATTGGTAGGTGTTTCCCCAGTAATCTAACTCGGTCTCAAAGGGGCACCTAGCCATTTCCACCTACGACAACTATTTTTTTATCCCTCATAATCTTCTCTCTCTCTCTCTCACCTTTTTTTTCTTTTCTTTTTCTTTGTTTTTTTTTTCATCTTTTTTTTTCTTTCTCTCTTTTTTTTTTCTTCTCACTGGGAATTTGATTTTTTCAAATGGGCTTACACAATCCGAGCATTTCTAGTAACTAAAATGCTAAACCTAGAGTCACCTATGGATTCCAAAGTACTAGACTACTGAGATGAATCATAACTAGGTATGTACTAGATTATCCCTTTCAGAATGTTCGACATGTGTAAGTGTAAAAATAAAGCTAACCAGTGTAAGTCTAGAACATTCATTAGAACGAATAAAATAAAAAACCATGAGATAAATGAAGTTAAGCTACCTATGGGAACAACTCATGTAAGCAACTTTTTTAAAATACTACTGAGGATGCTTTACAGATAACAAAAATTAAGTATTGCAGGAAACTCAACAACCCATGCATGAATGAAAATATCGGAAAAGAAACTACTTCTAGGAAACAAACAAAATAAACTTTGAGGTCCTTCCCCTCAGACTTAAACAAAAATATCCTTCTAATATGGTGGACAAGGTGGAAAGTCTGGGAGCTTCGGCATCTCGGGATCCTGGGAGAACATGTTGCTGAGCCACTGATGCCACATGTACATGTGGTCGATCTGGGAGCTGGTGGATGCAGTGGCTGCTCGGTGATCCTCCTCCCTAGCCCACTGTGCCTGCTGGGCATGCATGTGTTGTCGTATCTCCTGGCGGTAGGCGGCCTCATCCAGGCGACGAGTAGCCTCCTCCTGGAAGTATATGCAGGCCTCGTTATAGAACTCCTCAGCCCACTGGAAGTGCTCCAGAAGCCCTGGAACTCCGCCTACGTGTAGGCGCTCTGCTCCTCCCATCGCTGCCTCTGCGTCTGCTGCTCGGTGTATATGTCGTCGAGGCACGATCGGAACTCCAAGAAATCATAAGCTGACATACCTACATCCTACTTAAAGGTGGAAAAATGTGGTGGTGCAGGTGCAGACTCATGTCGGCATGGACTAGGTGGGCTCATATGCATGTGTGGACTGGAAGGAGAGTGATGTAAAGGAGGAGAGATGGGCGTCGATGTGGGTGGTCTCTCATGTGGAGGGGACTCCACTATCAGGTCTAAGCGTCAGTTGGCGCGTGTAGTGATGGTGGTACGATCAAGGTCGGGGAGCCTAAGGGCCATCAGATTTTTCCTTACAAAGCACAAGGAGGGTCCTTCTCTCATAATCATCTTCATGGCCATGCACACTCCTAGGTCGATCCTAGGGCTCCCCTCTATACTCTCTAATGCAGTATAATCGTACCTCATCCTATGGCAAATATGAGTAAGTAGGCCCCCCACATTAATCTCTCCTCGTGCTGCTTTGCCCATCTTCACTAAGTGTCTGATGAAGTGGGACCCTACATCGATGCTACTCCTTTCTTGTAGAATGTCCCAGAGGCAAAGTAGCTCGCTAGCTCTAACTACACCGTCACTCTCCCCGCGACCAAATATAGTACTGGCCATGATGCGGTGGAGGTATCGGAAGACGGGGTTTTGGATGCGCGACGCTTTAGCCCTAGAAGGGTCATAAACGTGCTCTCCCATCAACTCAGTCCAAAATACCCGAGAGTTGAACCCAATAGGGATTCTTCTCTCTCTCCCACTCGGCAAGCCAAAACATGAGTTCCATTAGTGAAGGGTACATTCATGCTCAATGTTAAAAAGCCTAAAAGTTATCCTACCCTCCTCGCTCTCTCTTCCCATTAAAATTTCTGCCTCTAAGGAACTCAAAAATTCTAGAACTATCCTAGAGTAGGTTGGGTGCCTTATTCCCATCATCTCTTCCCACCCCATTTTTGCAAATAGGGCTTGAATATCACCCAACAACCCTAAAGACTCTAGCATATCTTCATCTAAGTACCTAGTGTTGGGATCGAGGCTCGCTAGAGGGGGGGTGAATAGCGAGTTGAAAAATCTAACTCAAATTCTACTACAAAACAGCGGATTATGCAGCGGAAATAGAAAACAAAGCACAAAGCACAAACACAACCAATACGCAGGTATTTATGTGGTTCGGAACTCAGTAGTTCCTACTCCATGAGCAGCTCAAAAGGAAAGTCTACTATGAATGGATCGGAATGATTTCGAAGGTGAAAGCTTCACCTCTTACAAGCTTACAATGCAATAAATATAATCAAGAAGAGTAAGCTAAGAAGTTAAAACAAGTTATAGATCTCTATTCGGCTTCTTGTGTTGAAGATGAAGTTGTAGCACTTGCAAGAAGATTATTGACAGTAGTTGTGAGCACTTATTGGAGAGGAGGCGATATGAGAGCAAGGCTTTCACTTCTTCTCCTTCAGAATGAATCACAAGAAGCTTGTATCACTCAAAAAGAAAACTGGAGACCTAGAACTGCTTCTCTTGTTCTTCAACAAAGCTTTTATCTTCCTCCATTGGAACCCTAGAAATCATGCCTGACTAAAATCTGACCACCTGATCTTGTCCCCGTAACCACCTCCAACCTCTGGTGGTTCGCCAGGAAATGAACCTGCTCCTCCAATCGGAAATCATCGCGTTTGAATCTTTACTCGAAACGGAAGCATCCCGTTGCCGCCTCCACAGTCGAGCCCGCAATCGAGTCTGACTCGCATATGCGCTCGAAAAACACTTGTCAGTCGAGCCCGCAACCAAGCCGGGCTCAGTTCTGTGACTGAATGTATAGCTACCAGTCGAGCTGTTACCAAATCGACTCGACTGGTATAGAGTTTAGAGTTTGGTGATCAGAGTATACAGTCGAGCCCGCAGTTGAGCTGGGTTCGGTTCTGTGTTGTTCCACGTAGTGAGCAGTTGAGCTGGTAGTCGAGCCAGCTCGATTCTGTGCTATACCAAATGATAAGTAGTTGAGCTGGCAGTCGAGCCAGCTCGATTCTATGCCTTTGTACAAGAGTGCCAGTCGAGTTGACCCCCATAGTGGCTCGACTGATGTGGTAAATATTTGAAGCACATGAGTATCTTCCCTAGTAAGTTGCCACTCCTAGAGTTTCAAGCACCCTAGTAAGAGACCAAGCACATTACGGTGCCTTTTGTTAGATCAAAGCGGATCGCTAGAGGGGGGTGAATAGCGATAAACCTTTTTTTCTTTTCTTTCGGTAGACGATTCAAAAACACTTATACGCAGCGGAAATATAAATGTAAAGTAAAAAGAGACAAGGGAATTTTACTTGGTTCGTAGCCTTCGGCTACACTCCAAGGCCCTAGCGGTCCTTGACCATGTACGGAGGGCAAAAACACTAAAGAACTCCTCCTCGTTAGAGGTAGGAGTTTAATCGATACAAGTGAAGCACAAAGCTTGAGATAGAGGGACACTCCCCCTCTCCTCATTATGATAAAAGCTCCGAGAATTGAAAGTACTAAACTGAAATAAAAACTTTAACCGACGTAATAAAATGAAAACAAATAAACCTAGACGTTGGAGAAGAAGAACTTCATTGTCGGAAGGTTGTAGCTTGGCGGAGGCTTTTTGAAAGCTTAGAATTGATGAAGAAACCCTAGGATTGGCCCTCCTTTTATAGCCTTTGAGCCCCTTTTCGAGAGGAACTTCAACCAATAGGAATTGGGCACATGGCTCCTTGAAAAATGGTGATAAGACTTGACTCCTCGAGGCTGATCCTTGACCATCAGTCGACTGGTGGCCATCACCGATCGTGATGGCGACATCGATCGAATGCTAACCATGAGCGATCGGTGATGGGCGATGACGATCGAGTCCTCCAAGATGGCAGTCGACTGATGCTAGCTGCAAGGCAAAGTTAGCTTAACAAAAACATTATTTTGATGGCCTCCGACCGTCTGATCTCGACCTAGACCACCTATAGAATGTCTTTGGTCGGATCTATGCTTAAGATCATCCCCGTAAAGAGGATACGACCTCACTTACGCTCACACACACGAGCTTACCTCGATACTTACTGTGTTGCTTTTGCTTCCGACCTTCCACTCAATTCCTTCGGCTCCCTCCGAAGTCACTCGAGTGTCGCCCGACTACCGCGGCTTCCTCCGGGTGTCACTAGCCTTCAGCTCCAACTATAGCAATTTTCTGCACACTCGATTCAGCTCGTGAGATAACGACATGAGCTTAACTTTGTATCATTTGCTATAATCAAAACTCAGGTTCGACTTAGGTGCCTACTGCACCAACAATCTCCTCCTTTTTGATTTATGGCAAACCCACATACAAAGTTAAGAACATAGCATGCATGAAGAATAAAAATAGCATGCATGAAGAATAATAATGTGCATAAAATAGCATGCATGAAAAATAATAATGTGCATTAAAAACAAAAATAAAGATTAAGTTGGAGTAGTAAGAATTTTCTTCAAGTACTCCCCCTTGAGGAAACCTCCCCCTTGACCGAGGGTGAGTCTTGAAAGAAGACCTTAGTCCTCCCCCTTGAGGATTGCTATTTAGGAAGAGTTTAAGTAATTAACATAAGCATTTAGCCATAGTGTTTAAAAAATAAGTTTAAGTTAAGAATTCTCTTAACTTGGCCTTTACTTCCTTTTAAGTAAATTTTTAAAACTTAAAGTTAAGTAAACATTTACTTAACTTTTGGCCATGAAAATTTTTGATCCCTTAACTTTGGCCTTTTTCTCTACCTCTTGCCATATATCGAAAAGAGTGGGGTGTGTGAAAAACAAATATAGATATTAATTTTAAATTCCAAGCATGTTCCATATTATTTTGAAAATAATATACTGAAAATAAGCTCATCTATAAAATTTGACTCATATTTGGCTTGATTGATATGAAAGATCAACTATTCCTGGTCAGAGTCAGTTAGTATGTATGATTATACTCCATGGTTCATGGTGATGCACTAGCTCTACATCCGGAAGCAGGAGTAAGGTCCTAACATCTCACGCCCATCTACGTGGCTAAGTACACAAACACATTAGTCTTATGTGTTGTGAGATGTATTGGCTCCTTAAATCTATAGGTGGATGATATCTAAGGTATGTCATATACTAGTTCCTATTCTACTACGCACATGCCCAATTTTCGTCTTAATAGGCTAAATTCGGCTTCGGATAGGGGTTTAGTAAATAGGTCTGCCAAGTTAGACTTCGATTCGACGTATTCGAGTTGTATGGCTCCGTTGGCCACATGTTCTCGAATAAAATGGTGTTTGACCTCTATATGTTTGGTCCTAGAGTGACATATCAGATTCTTAGTAAGATTAATTGAACTAATATTATCTATATGAAGTTTAGTATTTGTAAAGTCTAACTTAAAGTCGCGGAGAGTGTGCTTTATCCAAAGAAGTTGAGTGACACACTCACCCATTGCGATGTATTCGACTTTGGTGGTAGATAATGCAACACAGTGTTGCTTCCTACTGCACCAACTTACTAGACTCGAGATGAGAAGTTGACAACAACCACTCGTACTCTTTCTATCGAGCTTACTACCGGCATAGTCTGAATCGGACTAGCCGGTTAGTTCGAACTCGGTAGATCTAGGGTACCAAATACCGACATTAAGTGTACCCTTTAGATATCTAAGGATACGCTTGACTAGAGTTAGGTGAGACTCCTTGGCACAGGTTTGGAACCTTGCGCACATACTTACTGCAAATAAGATATCAGGTCGGCTTGCAGTTAAGTAAAAGAGACTCCCTATTACGCTCCTATAGTATTTTAAATCAATTGAGTGTCCGATTACATCTTCTTCTATATTCACATTAGTTGCCATTGGGGTATTAATAATTTTAGTATCTTGCATTCCAAAGCGTTTAATTAATTCCCTAGCATATTTGCGTTGATGTAGGTATATTCCATCTTTAGTTTGTTTAATTTGTAGACCTAAGAAGAAACTTAACTCACCTACTAAATTCATTTCAAATTCACTTTCCATAAGTGAAATGAACTCATTTAGTAGGATTGAGTTGGTGGTTCCGAAAATAATATCATCTACGTAGATTTGGGCTATGAATATGTCTTTACCTAAGGTTTTTACGAAAAGGGTTGGGTCAACTACACCTTGGTTAAATCCTTTAGACTTAAGATAAATCGAAAGTCTCTCGTACCAAGCTCGAGGAGCTTGTTTAAGTCCATAGAGGGCTTTCTTTAACCTAAGGACATGGTCGAGTTTATCTACAATTTCGAAACCGGGAGGTTGACTAACATAAACCTCTTACTTAATGTATCCATTTAAGACCGCTGATTTCACAACCATTTGAAACAACTTAAATCCTCGATGTGCAGCATATGCTAATAGCATTCGAATGGACTCTAATCTAGCTACTGGGGTATAGGTTTCGTCGTAATCTAAACCTTCAACTTGACTAAACCCTTTAGCGACTAGTCTAGCTTTATTTCTAACTACTTCACCTTTATCATCAAGTTTATTTCTAAACACCCACCTTGTTCCAATGATTGTTTTATCTTTAGGTGGTGGTACTAATTCCCATACTTCGTTCCTAGTGAATTGAGCCAGCTCTTCTTGCATTGCAATAATCCAATCGGGATCAAGAAGAGCTTGGTCAATAGTTTTGGATTCAATTTTAGAAATCAAGGAGATTTGACTAAGGTTTCTGTATGAGGCTCTAGTTTGAACTCCTAGATTTGGATCACCTATCACTTGGTCGATAGGATGATTCATTTGAGTCCTAGTTGGATTTGGGTTTGAGTCTACAACTTGATCAATAGGATGACTCATTTGAGTTCTAGTTTGGTTAGAGTCATCTATCACTTGGTCGATAGAGTGACTTGATTGACCTAAATTAGGATTAACACTAGACCTGATCTCCGGATCAGAGTTAGGTCTAGTATGAATCAGCTCACTAATTGGGGTTGCAGGGAGTTTTGTAGGTTCGTGTCCTTCATCAAATACTACATTGATAGTCTCCTCGACTCTAAGGGTGTCATGGTTATGTACTCTATAAGCTCTACTTGTAGTCGAGCATCCTAGAAAGATTCCGGTCGTGGTTTTGGATGTAAATTTCCCTAGGTAATCCTTAGTGTTTAGGATATGTACCTTACACCCAAATACCCTAAAGTACTTGATGTTAGATATTTTATCGTGATAAATCTCGTATGAGGTCTTAAGGTGCCTCTTTACCATAAGGATCCTATTTTTGGACATAGCATGCCGTACTCACGGCTTCCGTCCAAAACCTATCGGGTAGGTTATACTCGTTTAACATTGTCCTAGCGGCTTCTTGTAGGGTTCTATTTTTGCGTTCTACTAGGCCATTTTGTTGTGGAGTTCTAGGGCAAGAGAACTCATGGTGGTATCCATTTAGGTTACAGAATTCTATAAACCTATTGTTCTCGAATTCACCACCATGATCAGTCCTAAGTCTTTTGATTTTAATGCTTTGTTGATTTTCTATTAATTTAAATAGGTTGATTAATTGATCTAGGGTATCACTTTTGTGTTTGATGAACCTAACCCAGGTAAATCTAGAATAGTCATCAATTATGACTAAGCAGAATTTACTTCCATTAAGTGACTTAGCTCCATGTGAATCAAATAGATCCATGTGTAGGAGCTCAAGCACACTTTTAGTTCATTCTTGATTAGTTAGTTGATGTTGTGTCCTTGATTTTTTTACCTTGTTGACAAGCATTACATATTTTATTATCCAAGTTATTGAGGTTAGTCAATGTAACGCCCACCCTTATCTGCTCTCAGGGCGGCGCTACTGTTACTCCTTTTTTTTTTTTTAAAACATACTACATATGGATCCTCTCACAACCTACGTACTTTAACAGGTCATCATAACTTAAACCTTCTTTTGCACATGCATCACATATCATATTCATCGTTAGCATGTTAACATATCTTCCATAACATGCATACATAAAGATTCGTTCATGAGTTCTAACATTTCCAACCTTCTTAAGTAGAGGATACTCATTAAACACAAGTCTTATAAGCGGAAGCAATGTCTTAAGTTGTTCTTAGAGCATATAAATACAAGCAGATAGTATAGGGTCTTCTTCCACCATGCCACTATCACACACACTTGGCCCCTCCTGCTAATTCCTCTAGCGCAGACTTCCTTTATCTGCAGTATATGGACAACATGAACTATAAGCATATAGCTTAGTAAGATCCTTGCCTACTCACAAAAGCCACAACTTCATCAAGCAATTAGAACATGAGCATACTAGCATAAAGGACCTAAGTATTTCATAGCAACACTAATCAACAACATATCCATGTAATAAAAAAAACTAAGCATGGCATAGAATTATTCATAAGCCAGTTAAGCATAATTAATCTAAGCAGGGCATAATTTGAACATAAGCGTTATAACTGCATAAAACTAAGCATGCAGGAAAGACATATTCATAAGCGTTTTAAAACTTAACAATAAGCATTCCTAACCTAAGCATCCGTAACATCCTACATCTTAAACCTACATAAAGTACATAGGCACAAACATTCTTTAACTTAACCATGACCATTCATCAGGGAAATCCAATCATGCATAAAAGACATAATCATAAGCATTTGTTTAACTTGGACATAAACATTTGTAATAACATAAATCCTAAACTTGTAGAAAGAACATAATCGTAAGTATTCATAATCTTACCCGTAACATTCACCACATCATAAATTCTAAACTAGCATGAAGTACATAGTCGCAACGTTCTTAAACTTAACTCTAAACATCATAGCTTCATAACCTCTAGCATGCATGAAGAACATAGTTTGCAAGCATTCAGAGTATTTAACATGAGCATACACAATAATCATAAAAGTCTTTCCTTTTCAAAACATATACTTATAGATACTTCAAAATCATCATAACTTCATAACATCTAGCATGCATAAAGAACACGGTTTGCAAGCATTCAGAGTATTTAACATGAGCATACACAATAAACATAAAGGTCTTTCCTTTTCAAAACATATACTTATAGATACTTCAAAATCATCATAACTTCATAACATCTAGCATGCATAAAGAACACGGTTTGCAAGCATTCAGAGTATTTAACATGAGCATACACAATAAACATAAAAGTCTTTCCTTTTCAAAACATATACTTATAGATACTTCAAAATCATCATAACTTCATAACATCTAGCATGCATAAAGAACACGGTTTGCAAGCATTCAGAGTATTTAACATGAGCATACACAATAAACATAAAAGTCTTTCCTTTTCAAAACATATACTTATAGATACTTCAAAATCATCATAACTTGTTTGGGGGCCCTGTGTTAAGTACCACATAATGCGCTGCTCTAGTAGGTCAGTAGCGAGCCACCAGTCCTACTAGAGCAAGACCTCTTACGTCTTACCAGGGCAAGACCTCTTACGTCTTCTTATATCCCTATGAATTTGATTAACGACAACCTGACGGGTCGGGTACTTAACCTCTTGCAAAGTAAAATACTTAATTCCTTTCTTTTCTTGTCATAATATAAAGAATGATCTTGATCCCCAACATAAAAAGGGAAGCATCTTAACCTTATCTTATCATAAGGAGAGCTTTTGATCCCTACTTGAAAGGGAAGCATCTCCATTTTATCTTATCTTAAGGAGAGCTCTTGATCCCTACTTGAAAGGGAAGCATCTCCATCTTGTCATAAGGAGAGCTCTTGGTCCCTACTTGAAAGGGAAGCATCTCCATCTTATCATGAGGACACATGCATTCATAACATAAGAGTACCCTAAAGGGGTCCTAAAGTATAAACATGTTCATCATACAAGCATATTTCGTGGCACATTACATCATAAACATGAAGCATATTTCCTTGACATATTCATGGCATATTAAATCACAAAAATATGTTCATCACCTAAGCATATTTCATGGCACATTACATCATCAACATGTAGCATGTTTCCTAAGCATATTCAAGGCATATTAAATCATAAAAACATGTTCATCACCTAAGCCTATTTCATGGCACATTACATCATAACATGAAGCCTATTTCCTAGGCATAATCATGGCATATTAAATCACAAAACATGATCCACATCTAGGTATGTTTCATGGCATACTATATCATAAACATGTTCATCACCTAATCTTATTTCATATTGCATTGAATCATAACCATATACATCACACAAGCATAGTTCATGACATATAAACAAACAAAAACCATACCCTTAGCACAACTACATGTGGGGGGGGGGGGGGTGTTTTAATGAAACCCAAACCCAAAAACCTTGGGTTGGCCGAATCTTGTAAGGGGCTTGAGCTTGGGTTTTGTCCCCTAAAGTTCACTCATGAAGCCTTATAACTAATCATAGTATCATTAGAGATATTTTCATGCAACCCTAACCCTACTTTCATAGGTTGGCCGAATCTTGTAAGGTTCAAACTTTAGGTTTTGTCCCCTAAAGTCCATTCATCAAGCATTATTACTTAACCTAGTGTCATTAGGAACATTTTCATGCAACCCTAACCCTACTTTCATAGGTTGGCCGAATCATGGAATGGGCTCAAGCTTAGGTTTTGTCCCCTAAAATTCATTCATAAGCATTATCATGGCCTAACCTCATAAGAGGGAGTTGTCATAAAAACCCTAACCCTAAAAGGCCTTGGTGGCCGAAACCTATAGGGGCACCAAGTTGGAATTTTTGTCCCCAAAAAGGGTCCTATAGTGAGCATACAACCTATAGAAGTTCCCTAGAAACATGTTCATGAATCTTAGCCCAAGAAAACTTGATTGGCCGAAACCTACAAGGGCTACAACTTCATCGTTCTTACATGAAATTTAACTTACGAAACTAATACACTGCAGGTGAGGGGAAACTTACATCCTTCGCTTTGCTTGAGAGATTACCTAATGGGAGTCACCTAGCTTTCTCCTAGCTTGAAGGGGGGTCTCGGCCAAAGGAAGAAGAAGGGGGGGTTGGTTTCGGTGAGGATGAATGTTGGTGCAGTGGGCACCAAAGTCGAACCGGTATTTTGATTATGGCAAAAGGCTCAATAGTTAAGGGTATATTTGTTATCTTACGAGCTCAATTAAGTGTGCAGAAATGCTAAAGTTGAGCGGAAGGTCTGCGACACCCGGTGGGAACCGAGGTGGTCGGGCAACGCCAGAGGGACTTCGGAGGAAGCCGAGGTACTCGGGTGAAGACCGGAAGCGAGGCTACAAGGTAAGCTCGTGTGAAAGCGAAGCAAGGTCGTTAAGCGTAGATCCGACCCAATACCTCCAATGGAAGGTCTAGGTCGAGATCAGATGGTTAGAACCATCGTACTTTATATTTTAAGCTAACTTGTACTGCAGTCCAAAACCCTTTGACTAAAGTCAACTGCTAGTCAAGTTCCAGCCTCGAGAAGAGCTCGAATTTCAAGGGGGTGAATTTGGACTTGACTCGTGTTTTGGTACAAAGGGTGATGTGGCATCAAGGTGGACATCCAAACCATCACCAAGCTTCCTTGTGGTGGACGCCCAAAATAAGGTGAGTTGGCACAAGATGGTTGGCTCCCATGATGTGGCACAAGTTGAATGGCTCCAACAAGTTGGCGCCCAAGGAGGTTGGAGGTGGCACAAGGTGGTTGGATGAAACACCTCATCCTCAAGTTGGCGCCCAAGGAGGTTGGAGGTGGCACAAGGTGGTTGGATGAAACACCTCATCCTTGAGTTGGCGCACAAGAAGGTTGGAGGTGGCACAAGGTGGTTGGATGAAACACCTCATCCTTGAGTTGGGATAAGAACCTCACCTTGGACACTACCTATGTCTAAATTCATAGATCAATATCCATAAATAGACATGTTCACTCCAAGCAAAGGACACAAGAATTCAAGAGCTCTCAACACACCGTCGTAACGCCGCTACTACTACTCACATTTGCTACGACGAAGTGCCGCCGACAACGAAAGCTACATCTTCTACTTATAAGAGTTGTCGGTATATTTATTTAAGTTCTACTTCTTTAAATTGTCTTTGTGCTTTAATCGTAACAAGGAAAGGGGGAGTGTCCCTTTGCCTTGATTTCTTTTTGTAATCGTTGCTCCTACTTCCAACGAAGAGGAGTGGTTTTAGTGAATTGCCCTCCGTACGTGATCAAGGATCACTAGGGCCGTGGATTAGCAATCGAAAGATTGTGAACCACGTAAAAATATCTTGTCTACTTTATATTTCCGCTGTGCATTCTCTACTTGCTTTTTACTTATTGCAAAAGTTTTTAACGACACCGTATCGCTATTCACCCCCCCCTCTAGCGACACTTTCGATCCAACAATTGGTATCAGAGCCGGGGGCGCTAAGATTCGGTGAAACCACCAATCTAGCTTTGTTTTTCTTTTTTTTACAGATTTTTTATTTATTTATTTCTGTTTTCGTATAATTATTTCACTTGCTTATCTTCTCCTACATATAGAATTGCATTAGAGGCTTTAGGATCCGGATAAGGTTGTCCTTCGGGTTAGATCCCGAGTAAGGTTGTCCTCCGGAACTTCAACGACATTCGCATTTGATTGTTTATTTCTTTTTGCAAGTTACATTTTATATATATTTTTTTTACTTCCTGCACTACTAATCCAAGACGAAAGTCTTGGAATATTCTTTTCGTGTGTGTTTTGCAAGATTCTTTTCGTCGTTCTTCTTCTTGTTTTTAAATGGCCCATCTCGAAGGGTTTAGCACCGCCCGACCCCCGTTTTACAACGGTAATGACTTTCCTTATTGGAAGGGTCGGATGGAATGCTTTCTTAAAACCCAAATCGAGATGTGGATCGTAATCCAAACCGGTTTCACACTTCCTAATGAAGATGGTGAATCTTTGGGTTACGATCAATGGTCAAATTCCATGAAAAAACAAGTAGAAGCCGATGCCAAGGCAACTCAAATCTTGCAATGTGGGTTGTCCAAGGAAGAGTTCAACCGCGTCGGCCCCTTCATTAGTGCAAAGGACTTATGGACCAAGCTAGTGGAACTACACGAAGGCACCGACGACACGAAGGTATGTAAAAGAGATTTACTTTTAAATAAATTGTATAACTTGAAAATGCAGGAAAACGAGACCGCAACTCAACTACATGCTCGTATCCAAGACATCGTCAACCAACTCCATGCCATCGGACAAAAGGTCGAGAATCGCGACCTTATCGTATTTCTCTTAACTCGTTTCCTAGGACCACCTTGTGGGCATCCATGGTCGATGCCTACAAGGTCTCCAAGGACCTTTCTAAGATTAGGTTAGACGAATTGTTTTCGGAACTTGAATTACATGAGCAAACTAACGTGGTCCAGGCCGAGAAGAGTATTGCGTTAGTTGCAGGTTCCAAGAAGAAGAAGCCCCCAAGCAAGCCACCCCCGAAGGAAGAAGAGTCCGAGTCCGAATCCGATGATGAGCTTCCATTCAAGACAAGCCACGGATCCGTATCCGGTTCAAAAGAATCATTAAGGGTAAGTCGGTCGTTACTTAATACTTTGTATGGTGCAATTAAATTTTTAAATAAGAAACTAGCTAAGTCCGAGTCCAAGGTCGAGACTAATTGAGGAGGTTAACCTCCTCAAACATGAGGTCTCCTAACCTCTTCGACTACTGTATTCAAGAGGAGGACTCAACTCAAGTTGAAAAGCTTGAAGTTGAGAACTCGCTTTTGAAAACACAAGTCGAAGACCTTAGGAACACGTTGGAAAGGTTCACTTTGGGATCCAAGGGACTTGACCTCTTACTTGGATCACAAAGGGCCGTGTACAACAAGGCCGGACTCGGGTTTAACTCAAATACAACCAATAAGTCATATATGTCTATAGTAAACCAACATAAGAAAAATGTCCAAGCATGGGTCCCTAAGATCACTTTGATTTCAACTTTAGGATCTAACATGTATTGGGTTCCCAAGGACCAAATTCACTATGTGAATAGACCCACTCGATTCAATGGTCCAGGGGGAGCCAATACAAAATGTATTTTTGTTAAGTCTTAGAAATTGCATGCTTAGTTTTTCCTTTATTTTTAGAATGGTTAGATAGGACTCATAACCAACTAAAATCCTGCGAAAAGATTGAGCCTCGGGGAGCCTCTTTTCAAAAATAAATCAACTAAAATCCTACGAAAAGATTGAGCCTCGGGGAGCCTCTTTTCAAAAATAACTAGTTAGACCAAGATGTAGTCTCAAGTAAGTCGAGTTATCAATTTCTTGAAATTAGCTTTGTCTAAGGAAGTGGTCGTTGTTCCGATCAAAGAAGGCCTCTGTGCCTCGCCACGACCTGGAAGCTAATCTCTTGAAAAGATTACTTGATGAGCTTAGACTAAATCCGAATCTAACCTAATGTTGGTTAATTTAAATTCATTAAAATTAATCAAGTAAAATTGAAAGTCATCTCACAATAACACATAGGAATAACATGTTTTGATCATGTAGATATTGGTGAGATGATTTAGGTTTAAAAACTTACAAACAACCCTTTAGTAATTCCATTGATCCTACACATAAGAGTCGAAGAAACCATTAATATAGTTTTCGACGAAGGACACGAACCCGTTCAATCCTTAACAAAACCAACTAGCAAATCAACTTATAGCGAACCCGACTCTGATCTTGAACTTGAATCTCGTCCTAACCCAAGTCATCCTATCGACCAAGTGATAGATGACTCTAACCCAAGTCAAACTAGAACTCACCCAAGTCATCCTATCAATCAAGTTATAGGTGATCCAAATTTAGGGGTTCGAACTAGAGCTTCATATCGAAACCTTAGTCAAATCTCGTTAATTTCCAAAACTATTGAACAAGCACTTCTTGATCCCGATTTGGATTATTGCTATGCAAGAAGAGCTAGCTCAATTCACTAGAAATGAAGTCTGGGAATTAGTACCACCACCTAAAGAAAAATCAATTATTGGAACAAGGTGGGTATTTCGAAATAAACTTGATGATAAAGGTGAAGTAGTTAGAAATAAAGCCAGGTTAGTCGCAAACGGGTTTAGTCAAGTCGAAGGTTTAGATTACGATGAGACCTACGCCTGAGCTGACTAGAGTAAATCCGAAAGTTGTTATCATATTCTTCACATCTAGGTTTTAAATTGTTTCAAATGTATGTCAAGTCAGAATTTTTTAATGGATACATAAAGGAAGAAGTTTACGTCTACCAACCTCCGGATTCAAAATCTAGATAAACTGACCATGTCCTTAGACTTAAGAAAGCCCTATATGGACTCAAACAAGCCCCAAGAGCTTGAGTACGAAAGGCTTCGATCTATCTTAAGTCCAAAGGATTCAACCAAGGTTTAGTCGACCCAACCTTATTCGTAAAAACCGTAGGAAAAGAAATCTTTATAGCCCAAATCTATGTAGATGATATAATTTTGGAACTACCAACTCGATCTGCTAAACTAATTCATCTCACTTATGGAAAGTGAATTTGAAATGAATTTAGTAGGAGAGTTAAGTTTCTTCTTAGGTTTACAAATTAAACAAACTAAAGATGGAATATATTTACATCAACAAAAATATACTAAGGACTTAATAAATCGATTTGGAATGCAAGATGCTAAAATAATTAATACACCTATAGCAACTAATGTTAATATAAACGAAGATGTAGAAGGAAAACCCGTTGACCTAAAATACTATAGGAGCGCAATAGGAAGTCTCCTAACCGACCCGACATTTTATTCGCGGTAAGTATGTGCGCAAGGTTACAAACCTGTGCCAAGGAGTCTCACCTAACCCTAGTCAAGCGTATCCTTAGATATCTAAAGGGCACGCTAAACGTAGGTATTTGGTACCCTAGATCTACCGAGTTTAATCTAATCGGCTACTTCGACTCCGACTATGCCGGTAGTAAACTCGATAGAAAGAGCACGAGTGGTTGTTGTCAAATCCTCGGCTCGAGTCTAGTGAGTTGGTGCAGTAGGAAGCAGCATTGCGTTGCCTTATCTACCACCGAAGCCGAATACGTTGCGATGGGTGAGTGTGTCTCTCAGCTCCTGTGGATGAAGCACACTCTCCAAGACTTTAGCTTAATCTTTAACAACATTAAAAGTTAGGTATGTGCGTAATAGAGTAGGATTTAAATTTTTCTATATATGTACTCTATTTTTGCTTCTTTTTATGAAATTAGCCTAAGTCTTACCTTAGAAATCATATTGGGAACTTGCTTGGACTTACAAACCCTAAAATATATTTACAAACTTTTTGAGTTAAGGCAAAAGGGGGAGAAAGTCACAAAAGTAACCAAAATTAACCAAAATTAAAGGGGAAGAAAGTAAACAAAATTATTTCCAAAATTAAAGGGGAAGAAAGTAAACAAAATTATTACCTTTTATATTAAGTAATTCCGTTTACTTAAGCAACTATTAAGGGGGAGTAAAAATTATTTTTCAAGAACTCACCTTCGGTCAAGGGGCAGTTACGTATTACTACTTAGGAACATGGCATTCTCACTCATATTTAATCTTTATGCTAGCTCATTCATATTTAATCTTTATGCTAGCTCATTCATACTTAATCATTATGCTAGCTCATTCATATTTAATCATTATGCTAGCTCATTCATATTTAATCTTTATGCTAGCTCATTCATGCTTAATCATTATGCTAGCTCATTCATATTTAATCTTTATGCTAGCTCATTCATGCTTAATCATTATGCTAGCTTACTGTTATGCTTAATTTTTCCTTAACTTTTGTGTCGGTTTGCCATGAATCAAAAAGGGGGAGATTGTTGGTGCAGTGGGCACCAAAGTCGAACCGGTATTTTGATTATGGCAAAAGGCTCAATAGTTAAGGGTATATTGTTATCTTACGAGCTCGATTAAGTGTGCGAAATGCTAAAGTTGAAGCGGAAGGTCTGCGACACCGGTGGGGAAGGGTGGTCGAACCGCGCCGAGAGGACTTGGAGAAGCCGAGGTACTCGGGTGAAGGCAGCGAGGCTACAAAGCTCGTGTGAAAGCGAAGCAAGGTCGTTAGCGTAGATCCGACCCAATACCTCCAATGGAAGGTCTAGGTCGAGATCGGATGGTTAGAACCATCGTACTTTATATTTTAAGCTAACTTATGCTGCGGTCAAAACCCTTTGACTACAGTCAATTTGCTAGTCAAGTTCGACCTCGAGAAGAGCTCGAATTTCAAGGGGTGAATTTGGACTTGACTCGTGTTTTGGTACAAAGGGTGATGTGGCATCAAGGTGGACATCCAAACCATCACCAAGCTTCCTTGTGGTGGACGCCCAAAATAAGGTGAGTTGGCACAAGATGGTTGGCTCCCATGATGTGGCACAAGTTGAATGGCTCCAACAAGTTGGCGCCCAAGGAGGTTGGAGGTGGCACAAGGTGGTTGGATGAAACACCTCATCCTCAAGTTGGCGCCCAAGGAGGTTGGAGGTGGCACAAGGTGGTTGGATGAAACACCTCATCCTTGAGTTGGCGCACAAGAAGGTTGGAGGTGGCACAAGGTGGTTGGATGAAACACCTCAT
This sequence comes from Wurfbainia villosa, assembly GCA_025175895.1. Lineage (NCBI taxonomy): Eukaryota > Viridiplantae > Streptophyta > Magnoliopsida > Zingiberales > Zingiberaceae > Wurfbainia > Wurfbainia villosa. The sequence continues at coordinate 49,925,479 of CM045998.1, read as the reverse complement.
CCTTGAGTTGGGATAAGAACCTCACCTTGGACACTACCTATGTCTAAATTCATAGATCAATATCCATAAATAGACATGTTCACTCCAAGCAAAGGACACAAGAATTCAAGAGCTCTCAACACGCCGTCGTAACGCCGCTACTACTACTCACATTTGCTACGACGAAGTGCCGCCGACAACGAAAGCTACATCTTCTACTTATAAGAGTTGTCGGTATATTTATTTAAGTTCTACTTCTTTAAATTGTCTTTGTGCTTTAATCGTAACAAGGAAAGGGGGAGTGTCCCTTTGCCTTAATTTCTTTTTGTAATCGTTGCTCCTACTTCCAACGAAGAGGAGTGGTTTTAGTGAATTGCCCTCCGTACGTGATCAAGGATCACTAGGGCCGTGGATTAGCAATCGAAAGATTGTGAACCACGTAAAAATATCTTGTCTACTTTATATTTCCGCTGTGCATTCTCTACTTGCTTTTTACTTATTGCAAAAGTTTTTAACGACACCGTATCGCTATTCACCCCCCCCTCTAGCGACACTTTCGATCCAACAATGAAGAGGAGAGGAAGAAAATGGCAAAAAGGAAACTTCCTTCTTCTTTATAAAGGGAGGAAGAGAAGTTTCTCTTTTCTTTGTCATGCCTCTTCACTTACCCTTCTTCCACTTATCTATAAATTCCCCTCTTCCTCTAATGATATAATTCTATTGGGCTTATGGTTAGTGGGTGCATCTATAGGGCTTGGCTATCTCTAGAGGTTTGGGGTTCAATTCCTAGGCTTTGCATCTTTTTTTTCTTTTGGCTTATTTTCTTTTATTTTTCCCAAAAACCCCACATAAAGCCTATCATCATAAAGCCAAAATTCTCGTAAAATTGCTAGAAATTTTACGGGCGTTACAATCCCTCATACCTTGTAAAAGTTTCATCCTCGAAACTTAAAACAATTCTGGGTACTTCTGCCTCATGTCCTCCTCTCGTTCCCAGGTAGCTTCCTCATATTGCGAATCCTGCCACAGGACCTTTACTAAGGGCACCTCTTTGTTCCTTAGCCTTTTGACATCTCGGTCTAATATTTGGATAGGCCGACTTTCAACACTCAGGTCCTCATGAACGTGTACTGTTTGTGGCTCGATCACTTGGTCCGCACTGGATACGCATTTCTTGAGCATAGAGACATGGAACACGTTGTGTATAGCCGACATCTCTTGAGGCAACTCCACCAGACGCTACCTTGCCCACCCTCTGCGCGGATATCGGATGTCCCACGTAAGCGTGGATTCGTTTACCCTTCCTTCCGAATCTCATCACTCCTTCATAGGGGTCACTTTGAGAATACGTGTCCTCGACTGAATTCTAACGGTCTACACCGCATATTCGCATAGCTCTTTTGTTGGCTCGAGCACTTGATTCTCTCGACGGATAGCCGTATAGCCATGATGGTATTGTCAATAATATCGGCACAAGACCCATTTCCCTCCTTTCACCACCCTCGTACCAGCGGATAGGAGACTGCATCTTCTCAGTATAGAGCTTCATAGGGTGCCATTCCAATGGTAGCACTGTAATCGCTATTGTTGTAAGCAAATTCGCCAGCACAAATATCGACACCGGCTCCTTAAAGTCTAGAGAGCACAAGCTCAGACATATCTTCCAAAGACTGGTTCACTCTTTTCGTACCGTCGGTGCGAGGATGAAACGCGATCTTGAATCTCACTTAGTGCCAAGAGCCTTACAACACATTCCCAAAAATGGGAGGTAAAGCGGCCATCACGGTCGAAATAATAGCCTTAGGCACTCCATGTAATTTGATAATTTCCTTGACATATAATTGAGCTATTGCCTCGATCGAATAGGTCATCTTAATTGCCAGAAATGGCGGCATTGTGATTACCCATATAGCATTGTAACCATTTGTTGTTCTGGGTAATCCCGAGATGAAATCCATAGATAGTTCTTCCCATTTCCACTCTGGAATCGGTATCGGCTGCAGTAATCCCCGTGTTTACGGTGTTCGCCTTCACCTTGCGGTCGACAGTGTTGGACGTCTTGAGCCACCTCCTTTTTAAATTTATCCCTTAAGTCCTGATACATTTTATTAGATCCAGGGTGCATGGTATAAGGTGTTCCATGGGATTCCTCGAGTATCTTCTTCCATAATTCCGGATCGTCCGGAATACATAGTCGGTCCCGGAGGTATAATAGTCCGCCGTTGGAAATGCGGAATCCATTATCCCTTCCCTCCAGTACTTCTTGTTTGGTCTTCTGGATGTCTGAATCACCATCTTGCTTTCCCTTTATATCGTCGAACAGCGTCGGCGTTATAGTCATGGTGGAAAGTTGCCCAGAAATAATCTCTATCCCGTAATTCATTATTTCCCTTTTCAGGGGTTGAGATAGCATTGATAAGGACATCAAAGCGGCAAAGGGCTTTCTGCTAAGCGCATCTGCCACCTTGTTGGCCTTTCCTGGGTGATAGAATATCTCACAATCATAATCTTTGACTAGCTCAAGCCATCTGCGTTGCCTCATGTTTAGGTCTTTCTGGGTGAAGAAATATCTCAGACTCTGATGGTCGGTATAAATCCTGCACCGTGCCCCGTATAAGTAGTGTCTCCATATTTTTAGAGCGAATACCACGGCCGCCAGTTCTAAGTCATGGGTAGGATAGTTTATTTCGTGCTCTTTGAGCTGTCTAGAGGCGTAAGCGATGACCTTGCCATTTTGCATGAGTACAGCTCCGAGCCCCAGTTTGGAGGCGTCACTATACATATTGAAGCTTTCATTATTTTCATGGAGAGTCAGAATGGGAGCGCTGGTCAGTCTCCTCTTCAGTTCCGTAACACTCCTCTCACAGTCCTCAGTCCATTTGTATTGCTTGTCCTTTCTGGTGAGGGCTGTCATAGGGGCTGCAATTCTAGAGAAGTCCTCTACAAACTTCCTGTAATAGTCTGCTAGCCCGAGGAAACTTCTGATTTCACTCGCATTCCTTGGCCTATTCCAGTTCCTTACAACCTCAATCTTCATTGGGTATACCATGATTCCCTCTTTAGAGATGACATGACCCAAGAATGACACTTGATCGAGCCAGAACTCGCATTTGGAGAACTTGGCATATAGTTGCTCTTTCTGAAGAATCTGTAGTACTGTCTTCAGATGTTCGGCATGCTCTTCTCGGGCTCTCGAGTAGATAAGAATATCGTCGATGAAGACGATTACAAATTTGTCGAGGAAGGCCGAGAATACTCGATTCATCAGGTCCATGAACATTGCAGGAGCATTGGTTACGCCAAAGGGCATAACTACAAACTCATAATGTCCGTATCTTGTCCGGAAGGCCGTCTTCGGAATATCGCCTGGCTTCACTTTTACTTGATGATAGCCAGACCTGAGATCGATCTTTGAAAAGACAGTAGCTCCCTTCAGCTGGTCGAATAGGTCGTCGATCCTGGGAAGGGGGTACCTATTCTTGATGGTCACGTTGTTCAGTGCCCGGTAGTCTATACACATTCGCATGGACCCATCTCTTTTCTTTATGAACAGCACTGGAGCTCCCCATGGGGAGTGACTGGGACGGATAAATCCCTGGCCAAGTAACTCCTGTAGCTGTTTTTGAAGTTCTTTCAACTCAGTTGGCGCCATACGGTAAGGTGCCTTGGAGATCGGATTAGTTCCGGGAATCAATTCGATCTCGAACTCAATTTCTCTATCAGGTGGCAATCCAGGTAGGTCATCAGGGAACACCTCCGGATGGTCACATACCACTCTGACATCTTCTATTTTCCGGTTCTTCGATGATATGGTATCCACCAACTGTGCGAGAAATCCGGCGCATCTGTCTTCTAACATTTTTCGGGCCTTTAGCGCTGATAAGAACTTCTTTGTTCCTTCCTTCGACTCCCCGATAAATTCAAATGAAACCTCTGCTTCGGGTCGGAAGATTACCCTCCGTTTACGGCACTCAATTGAAGCGTCGTACTTGTGCAGAAAATCCATGCCCAATATAACGTCATAGTCCCACATATCTAGGACTATTAGGTCACAATAGAGCTCCCTGTCTGCGAGTCTAATTGGTGCGACGCGCAGAACATGGGTGGATGGCATCACTTCTCCCGAAGGTAACGTTGTTAAAAATTTATAGTCTAAAGCTTGGGGATGCCTATCTATCTTTCTTATGAAAGGTGTAGCGATGAATGAATGGGTTGCCCCGGTGTCAAACAAGACGGTAGCGTATTGACTGGAAATAATTAGCTGACCTGTGACAACCGTCGAGGCACTCGGCACATCTTCTCTGGTGAGGGAGAACACCCTGGCATTTGTCCCAACTGGCGGGGCTTCCAATCTCCCTTGACTTATCTGGGGACCCTCTATCGTAGCCTGCATCTGGTGAAGCTGTGGAGAAGCTCTCGGGTACTGGACATACTGCTGTGGTGGTGCCTGAACTCGGGTAGGGCAATTCCAGGCTATGTGCCCCTCCTTCCTGATTGTAACACTTCCTCGTGCTAACGACATTCCCGGATGCTTCTTCCCACACGTGGGATACAGATACCCGGTTTGGTGCTTTCGGGCCCTCTTGGGCCATTCCACTGTTTCTTCTTGCCACTGCGGTCTCTCTTCCAGCTAGTATTCTGAGATTTCGGCTCTCCGGTCCGTGCCTTACTCTGCTAACTGATGTTGTTCAGGTAGTTCTCTGTGACCAGGGCACTACTGAATAGCTCTTCGGCGGTCTGGGGTCGATTGACTCCGCCGGCCACATTCAGGGCTATCTCCGGTCGCAACATTTTGGCAGAGTCCGATCCTCTCCTTTCAAGATCGACTAACTCGGCGAGGCGTGCGGTCGATTGAACCTTTCATAGCTTCACTAACGATAGATCGCCTTGCTCGGAACTCGAGGAACTCATCGTAGTGCTTATTGTGATCCGCCTGAAAGAACTCCTCAAGAACTCTGGCCAAATCATCCACCTCATTTGATTTACTTGTCTCTTTGCTTTGACTCTCTCCCACCACATCCTTGCATCTCGGAAAGACGAGCAAGGCACATTTTATCTTTTCGTGCTCGGGCCAATCAGCACTCCACGATGCTCTCAATTTTTGAACCAAGCTTGGGCATCCCATGGTTCGCCGCACGATGAAACTTTACGGTTTGACCTCGCCAATCGGATAGGCTTGGGCCGGCCGCGGCGTTGATTAGCGGTGCTTGCACCATAGTGATCGTGTTGGGAGTTACGTTCTATGTCCCTGGCGTGGTGCTAGGGTTCCCTTGTTGATTCGTTAGAGCATTGATAACCAGCTGTTGTTCTGCGACCTGACGCTGTAGCTCGGTAACCACATGCATCAAATCGTGGGGTGTCTTTGAGTCATTCCCTCTAGCACTACGTCTCCCGTTCATGTTATCTAAGTGATAAATAAATAATTTAATTAAGGTGTTATTATAATTTCTATTCCTATACAGGCATCTAACATCCCATATCATAAACAAGGTAAGGTGTCCTTTCTAGGGATATTTCTAGGTTAGAGCCATGTTTCTATCGCATAAAGCTTGGTCAGGTATACTATCTAGGTCACAACTAGGATTCTATTATACTAAACAGATTTAGATATTATTTCTATCTAAATCTCAAGTGTGAGTCCATTCTACTTAAGCATGATAAGGTATTATTTCATTCTAGATAGAAAACATTCTTTATTATAAAGGAAACTTAAGTATGCATAAAATTACTTACTTGGAAACAGCAGGATGGAGGCTTGATGTGTGATAGTGGAAAGGTGAACCCGCTCTGATACCACCTGTAACGCCCGCCCTTATCTGCTCTCAGGGCGGCGCTACTGTTACTCCTTTTTTTTTTTTTAAACATACTACATATGGATCCTCTCACAACCTACGTACTTTAACAGGTCATCATAACTTAAACCTTCTTTTGCACATGCATCACATATCATATTCATCGTTAGCATGTTAACATATCTTCCATAACATGCATACATAAAGATTCGTTCATGAGTTCTAACATTTCCAACCTTCTTAAGTAGAGGATACTCATTAAACACAAGTCTTATAAGCGGAAGCAATGTCTTAAGTTGTTCTTAGAGCATATAAATACAAGCAGATAGTATAGGGTCTTCTTCCACCATGCCACTATCACATACACTTGGCCCCTCCTGCTACTTCCTCTAGCGCAGACTTCCTTTATCTGCGATATGGACAACATGAACTATAAGCATATAGCTTAGTAAGATCCTTGCCTACTCACAAAAGCCACAACTTCATCAAGCAATTAGAACATGAGCATACTAGCATAAAGGACCTAAGTATTTCATAGCAACACTAATCAACAACATATCCATGTAATAAAAAACTAAGCATGGCATAGAATTATTCATAAGCGATTAAGCATAATTAATCTAAGCGAGGCATAATTTGAACATAAGCGTTATAACTACATAAAACTAAGCATGCAGGAAAGACATATTCATAAGCGTTTTAAAACTTAACAATAAGCATTCCTAACCTAAGCATCTGTAACATCCTACATCTTAAACCTACATAAAGTACATAGGCACAAACATTCTTCAACTTAACCATGACCATTCATCAGGGAAATCCAATCATGCATAAAAGACATAATCATAAGCATTTGTTTATCTTTGACATAAACATTTGTAACAACATAATTTCTAAACTTGTAGAAATAACATAATCGCAATTATTCATAATCTTACCCGTAACATTAACCACATCATAAATTCTAAACTAGCATGAAGTACATAGTCGCAACGTTCTTAAACTTAACTCTAAACATCATAGCTTCATAACCTCTAGCATGCATGAAGAACATAGTTTGCAAGCATTCAGAGTATTTAACATGAGCATACACAATAATCATAAAAGTCTTTCCTTTTCAAAACATATACTTATAGATACTTCAAAATCATCATAACTTCATAACATCTAGCATGCATAAAGAACACGGTTTGCAAGCATTGAGTATTTAACATGAGCATACACAATAAACATAAAGGTCTTTCCTTTTCAAAACATATACTTATAGATACTTCAAAATCATCATAACTTCATAACATCTAGCATGCATAAAGAACACGGTTTGCAAGCATTCTTGAGTATTTAACATGAGCATACACAATAAACATAAAAGTCTTTCCTTTTCAAAACATATACTTATAGATACTTCAAAATCATCATAACTTCATAACATCTAGCATGCATAAAGAACACGGTTTGCAAGCATTGAGTATTTAACATGAGCATACACAATAAACATAAAAGTCTTTCCTTTTCAAAACATATACTTATAGATACTTCAAAATCATCATAACTTCATAACATCTAGCATGCATAAAGAACACGGTTTGCAAGCATTGAGTATTTAACATGAGCATACACAATAAACATAAAAGTCTTTCCTTTTCAAAACATATACTTATAGATACTTCAAAATCATCATAACTTGTTTGGGGGCCCAGGTTAAGTACCACATAATGCCGCGTTCCCTAGTAGGTCGGGTAGCGAGCCACGATCCTACTAGAGCAAGACCTCTTACGTCTTACAGGCAAGACCTCTTACGTCTTCTTATGTCCCTATGGATTTGATTAACGACCACTGTGGTCGGGTACTTAACCTCTTGCAAAGTAAAATACTTAATTCCTTTCTTTTCTTTTCATAATATAAAGAATGCTCTTGATCCCCAACATAAAAAGGGAAGCATCTTAACCTTATCTTATCATAAGGAGAGCTCTTGATCCCTACTTGAAAGGGAAGCATCTCCATTTTATCTTATCTTAAGGAGAGCTCTTGATCCCTACTTGAAAGGGAAGCATCTCCATCTTGTCATAAGGAGAGCTCTTGGTCCCTACTTGAAAGGGAAGCATCTCCATCTTATCATGAGGACACATGCATTCATAACATAAGAGTACCCTAAAGGGGTCCTAAAGTATAAACATGTTCATCATACAAGCATATTTCGTGGCACATTACATCATAAACATGAAGCATATTTCCTTGACATATTCATGGCATATTAAATCACAAAAACATGTTCATCACCTAAGCATATTTCATGGCACATTACATCATCAACATGTAGCATGTTTCCTAAGCATATTCAAGGCATATTAAATCATAAAAACATGTTCATCACCTAAGCCTATTTCATGGCACATTACATCATAACATGAAGCCTATTTCCTAGGCATAATCATGGCATATTAAATCACAAAACATGATCCACATCTAGGTATGTTTCATGGCATACTATATCATAAACATGTTCATCACCTAATCTTATTTCATATTGCATTGAATCATAACCATATACATCACACAAGCATAGTTCATGACATATAAACAAACAAAAACCATACCCTTAGCACAACTTTGGGTTGGCCGAATCTTGTAAGGGGCTTGAGCTTGGGTTTTGTCCCCTAAAGTTCACTCATGAAGCCTTATAACTAATCAAAGTATCATTAGAGATATTTTCATGCAACCCTAACCCTACTTTCATAGGTTGGCCGAATCTTGTAAGGTTCAAACTTTAGGTTTTGTCCCCTAAAGTCCATTCATCAAGCATTATTACTTAACCTAGTGTCATTAGGAACATTTTCATGCAACCCTAACCCTACTTTCATAGGTTGGCCGAATCATGGAATGGGCTCAAGCTTAGGTTTTGTCCCCTAAAATTCATTCATAAGCATTATCATGGCCTAACCTCATAAGAGGGAGTTGTCATAAAAACCCTAACCCTAAAAGGCCTTGGTGGCCGAAACCTATAGGGGCACCAAGTTGGAATTTTTGTCCCCAAAAAGGGTCCTATAGTGAGCATACAACCTATAGAAGTTCCCTAGAAACATGTTCATGAATCTTAGCCCAAGAAAACTTGATTGGCCGAAACCTACAAGGGCTACAACTTCATCGTTCTTACATGAAATTTAACTTACGAAACTAATACACTGCAGGTGAGGGGAAACTTACATCCTTCGCTTTGCTTGAGAGATTACCTAATGGGAGTCACCTAGCTTTCTCCTAGCTTGAAGGGGGGTCTCGGCCAAAGGAAGAAGAAGGGGGGGTTGGTTTCGGTGAGGATGAAGAGGAGAGGAAGAAAATGGCAAAAAGGAAACTTCCTTCTTCTTTATAAAGGGAGGAAGAGAAGTTTCTCTTTTCTTTGTCATGCCTCTTCACTTACCCTTCTTCCACTTATCTATAAATTCCCCTCTTCCTCTAATGATATAATTCTATTGGGCTTATGGTTAGTGGGTGCATCTATAGGGCTTGGCTATCTCTAGAGGTTTGGGGTTCAATTCCTAGGCTTTGCATCTTTTTTTTTCTTTTTGGCTTATTTTCTTTTATTTTTCCCAAAAACCCCACATAAAGCCTATCATCATAAAGCCAAAATTCTCATAAAATTGCTAGAAATTTTACGGGCGTTACAATCCCTCATACCTTGTAAAAGTTTCGTCCTCGAAACTTAAAACAATTCTGGGTACTTCTGCCTCATGTCCTCCTCTCGTTCCCAGGTAGCTTCCTCATATTGTGAATTCTGCCACAGGACCTTTACTAAGGGCTCCTCTTTGTTCCTTAGCCTTTTGACATCTCGGTCTAATATTTGGATAGGCCGACTTTCAACACTCAGGTCCTCATGAACGTGTACTGTTTGTGGCTCGATCACTTGGTCCGCACTGGATATGCATTTCTTGAGCATAGAGACATGGAACACGTTGTGTATAGCCGACATCTCTTGAGGCAGCTCCAGCCTGTACGCTACCTTGCCCACCCTCTGCGATATCGGATACGGTCCCACGTAGCGTGGATTCAGTTTACCCTTCCTTCCGAATCTCATCACTCCCTTCATAGGGGTCACTTTGAGGAATACCAGGTCCCCGACTTCGAATTCTAACGGTCTACGCCGCATATTCGCATAGCTCTTTTGTCGGCTCTGAGCAGCTTCGATTCTCTGACGGATAGTCGGTATAGCGCGGATGGTATTGTCAATAATATCGGCCTGAAGACCCATTTCCCTCCTTTCACCACCCTCGTACCAACAGATAGGAGACCTGCATCTTCTCCCGTATAGAGCTTCATAGGGTGCCATTCCAATGGTAGCACAGTAGCTTTATGTTGTAAGCAAATTACGCGAGCACAAATATCGACACACTCCTTAAAGTCTAGAGCACAAGCCCGCAGCATATCTTCCAGCACCTGGTTCACTCTTTCCGTCTGACCGTCGGTCTGAGGATGAAACGCAGTACTGAATCTCAACTTAGTGCCAAGAGCCTTCTGAACACATTCCCAAAAATGGGAGGTAAAACGGCCATCACGGTCAGAAATAATAGCCTTAGGCACTCCATGTAATTTGATAATTTCCTTGACATATAATTGAGCTAGCTGCTCGATCGAATAGGTCATCTTAATTGCCAGGAAATGGGCAGACTTCGTCAACCGGTCTATGATTACCCATATAGCATTGTAACCATTTGTTGTTCTGGGTAATCCTGAGATGAAATCCATAGATAGTTCTTCCCATTTCCACTCTGGAATCGGTATGGGTTGCAGTAATCCCAGTTTACGGTGTTACGCCTTCACCTTACTGGCGGTCGGGGCCAGTGTTGACGTACTGAGCCACCTCCCTTTTCATGCCGGACCACCAAAATTTATCCCTTAAGTCCTGATACATTTTATCAGATCCAAGGTGCATGGTATAAGGTGTTCCATGGGATTCCTCGAGTATCTTCTTCCGTAATTCCGGATCGTCCGGAATACATAGTCGGTCCCGGAGGTATAATAGTCCGCCGTTGGAAATGCAGAATCCATTATCCCTTCCCTCCAGTACTTCTTGTTTGGTCTTCTGGATGTCTGAATCACCATCTTTCTTTCCCTTTATATCGTCGAACAGCGTCGGCGTTATAGTCATGGTGGAAAGTTGCCCAGAAATAATCTCTATCCCGTAATTCATTATTTCCCTTTTCAGGGGTTGAGATAGCATTGATAAGGACATCAAAGCGGCAAAGGGCTTTCTACTAAGCGCATCTGCCACCTTGTTGGCCTTTCCTGGGTGATAGAATATCTCACAATCATAATCTTTGACTAGCTCAAGCCATCTGCATTGCCTCATGTTTAGGTCTTTCTGGGTGAAGAAATATCTCAGACTCTGATGGTCGGTATAAATCCTGCACCGTGCCCCGTATAAGTAGTGTCTCCATATTTTTAGAGCGAATACCACGGCTTGATTCTAAGTCATGGGTAGGATAGTTTATTTCGTGCTCTTTGAGTGTCAGGCGTAGCGATGACCTTGCCATTTTGCATGTCTGACTCAGAGCCCATTTGGGCGTCACTATACATATCGAAGCTTTCATTATTTTCATGGAGAGTCAGAATGGGAGCGCTGGTCAGTCTCCTCTTCAGTTCCGTAACACTCCTCTCACAGTCCTCAGTCCATTTGTATTGCTTGTCCTTTCTGGTGAGGGCTGTCATAGGGGCTGCAATTCTAGAGAAGTCCTCTACAAACTTCCTGTAATAGTCTGCTAGCCCGAGGAAACTTCTGATTTCACTCGCATTCCTTGGCCTATTCCAGTTCCTTACAACCTCAATCTTCATTGGGTCTACCATGATTCCCTCTTTAGAGATGACATGACCCAAGAATGACACTTGATCGAGTCAGAACTCGCATTTGGAGAACTTGGCATATAGTTGCTCTTTCTGAAGAATCTGTAGTACTGTCTTCAGATGTTCGGCATGCTCTTCTCGGGCTCTCGAGTAGATAAGAATATCGTCGATGAAGACGATTACAAATTTTTCGAGGAAGGCCGAGAATACTCGATTCATCAGGTCCATGAACATTGCAGGAGCATTGGTTACGCCAAAGGGCATAACTACAAACTCATAATGTCCGTATCTTGTCCGGAAGGCCATCTTCGGAATATCGCCTGGCTTCACTTTTACTTGATGATAGCCAGACCTAAGATCGATCTTTGAAAAGACAGTAGCTCCCTTCAGCTGGTTGAATAGGTCGTCGATCCTGGGAAGGGGGTGTTAGTTATAGCACTAGAGCCAATCTTGTGATGGTTGAAAAGGGAACATTTTGTATCATATTCTATAAAGGCAAAGGATTGGTTATTATATTTAAGTCTTGCTTGTGCCAGCTAAATTAAATATAGTAATGCCCTAGAAAAGTAGGTTCTTATCTACAGCACATCAATTGGCAGAATTGATTATGAGAGGCTGTAGAGAACACTTTCTAAAAGTTCCTAGTCAAGTATTAATATGCAAGGGCAATATTAATACATAAAGACTAGCATGTAGGTCAATTGATGACTTGATCTCACAAGTCATGGATATATGATATCAAGTTGACACATGGGTATATATTAGAGAATATATACTGAACTGACCCGCCATGAGAAAGTTTCATGGATCGTTATATGAGTGTCATAAACTTTCTCATGTGACTATTGGTATGAATAGTCCTCAGACCTGAAGTCACTACGGTTCCCTACATAAGGAGTTATGTACTTTGATATCGTCAAACATCACCCGTAACAGGGTGGACCATAAAGGCGATTACTGGGTATATAACAAATTATGCGGAGGGATGTGAGTGATGTAGATGGGATCTATCCCTCTCATATGACGAGAGTGATATCGGTGGGCCCCTTGATTGAGTAGAACTACTAAAACGCATGGCCATGCTCGAATGAGTCAATATGAGATATTGAGCTCATTTGTTTGAGTTAGTTTACTCAGGGATCAAGAAACACATAGATTGATCGAGGATGACACGGTCTATGCCTCATTGGTCAATCTGATATCAAGGATAGAAGGACACGGTCATACATTAAAGTAGTCACGGAAAGGTTAGTCGGATCTTGACTTATCTCATAACTTGGGTAGCAATGATGTATTGCTAGATGCCACTCATTGCTTGTGTATCTAAAAGAGTTTAGATCCACTGCCAACGTTATGAGAGCCTATAGGGTCACACACAAAGAGCATGATAATTAGAGGAATTAGAGTATTCTAGTTTGACTAGAATAATTTGGGAATAAGCTTAAGTACAAAATGGTTTTTGGACTTTAAGCTTAATGAGAATTTTAGCTAATTGATTTAATGAGATTAATTCAATATGTTACCTTATTGATTTAATGAGATTAATTCAATATGATAACATAAGATTAATTCAACATGCATGAATGCCACATAAGAATGCCACATAAGCATGCCACATAAGCATCCACCTAAGCTAGATGAGGTGGAAGGAGACAAAGTGGTTTTTGTCTCCTTAAGTGGCCGGCCAAACAAGGAAGCCAACTCCTTTTTGGATTGTGTCTCAATGCAATGGATTGCATTGAATGTGTCGAGGTGAAAGGGTTTTTCCAACCCTATAAAAGACTCCATGAAGTGGCCGGCCATAGTATGCATTGTGGTTGTGTGAGAGCTTGAGAGCTTGGTGGAAGCTTTGGTTGTGTGGTTTTGTGAGTGTAGGCTAGCAAGAAGAGTAGTCTTCTTCTTCCCTTCTCTTTTTCCCTAGCTTCCTCTCCTTTAGGGACTTCTCTAGCAAGAAGTAAAGGAGAGCCCTTCTAGTTTTTCTTTTGTGAGACAAGAGCTTGCTCGTGTGGATACGTATAGAGGCACGGACATTTGAACGTGCTAAAGATCCAACAAACCAAAAGGAAAAGCGGGATTAACAAGGGCACGCAACAAAGGTAATCCTCTCCTATAAGATAGGTTTGGTTTTAGAGAAATTTATTTTGTACGAGGTTTTCTTTCATAAGGATCACTAGGAAGGATCCTAATTTTTCCGTTGCATATGCTATTTGGCATATAAGAATCCCTACAAAGGGTATCAGAGCCACTTGCGAAAGATCGTATAAAAATAGGTTTTCTCTATTTTATATGTGATATAGAAGTAGGATAAATTTTATTATGAGTTGATAATTGCATTAGCAAATTTTCAAACATACTAAAATATCCAATGTCTTTTAAAAGTTAAAATTGACATGGTGCATGGTTATGGCCTAGTCCCAAAAGTTTGTGATTGTGTGTTGTAATTTTTAATACGGCCTGCGTGTCGTGCCTTTCTCCTAAAACTCTTGTTGTAAAATTAGCTTTAGACTCGAATGTAACTCGAGTATTTCTCCTTTTGTAATATACAACAAAGATGGAGGGTCCATTGGAAGATAATGTTACAAGGAGGAAGTCAACAACACATGACAACCAAAAGGAAGCACTTGGGAGAAGATGCTATCCCTAGGTTGACCAATCAATCTTCTCATTGGCTTGAGAAGATTGTAGAATAAGGGCCATAACCATGACACACTTAGTTTAACTTGTATGTGATGCATGTTAATTTAATATGTATGTGATGCATGTTAGTTTAGCTTATATGTGATGTATGCTAATATGTATATGATGCATGTTTTTTTCTTAATAAGTCAAAAATGATATGCCTACCAAAGTTTGGTACTCACTACTTCCTCGATCATTTGTTATTGGGTTTGCCAAAGCAAAGCAATGCATTTTATCTTGGAAGGGTGTGAGTGGACAATCGTGATGTCCCGCTATCAAACTTGGTTAAGACTTAATTAAGTTTTTCTTAATTAGTTAAGAAAGTAGAGGCATATATTAGCTTTGAACATAAGTTTTAAAATTAGTTTTATGTGATTTCCGAACATCAGCTTTGTCTTAGAAGTGGTCGTTGCTCCGATATCCAAGAAGGCCCCTGTGCCTCGCCACACCGAAGTCGTTTAGGAATAAGCACTAAACTAATCTAAACTTAACCAAAGCTATTAAAGAGTTACATCAGATGTAATTGGCAAAAGATTGCCTACCTAATCATACTACGTCTTGGGCGATTAGCCAAAGCTAACTCAAGATGAATTATGATGTGGATCTTTATCCCATATAAATTTATAGCTAAATAGTAGCTAATGATGTAAGCGAAAAGTGTTTGCCTACATCAATGATTAGCTCATATCAAAGCTATGAGAATTTAGTGGGAGTCTTATTTAATTAAAGGCCTAATTAAATGACTTAGGTATGATACTTAATTTTGCATTTTATTGTTGTAGATCACCATGTCATCTAACACGACACACCCCCTCAACTTGCGATCTGTCCTTGAGAAGGACAAGCTCAATGGAGCGAACTTTCTTGACTGGTATAGGAACTTGAGGATTATCCTCAAGCAAGAACGCAAACTGTATGTCCTAGAGCAGTCTACCCCTGAAATACCTGCCCCTGCGGCCACTCGTGCTGAAAAAGATGCTTATAAGAAGCATCAAGATGACGCATTAGATGTGTCATGCCTTATGCTTGCAACCATGAACTCTGAGCTTCAGAAGCAACATGAGAACATGGATGCCTATGATATGGTTGAGCATTTGAAACAACTATATCAAGGACAAGCCAGACACGAGCGTTTTGAAGTGTCTAAGGCTCTTTTGCATGCAAGATGCAAGAAGGAACACTGTAGGAACTCACGTGCTTAAAATGATTAGATGCGTTGAGAACCTTGAAGACTAGGTTTTCCAGAGCCAAGAATTGGCAACGATGTTATCCTGCAATCATTGCGGAAGCATATAATCAATTCGTCATGAATTATAACATGAATGAAATTGATAAACCTTTGCTGAGATTCTCAAAGATGTTAAGAATCACAACCGAATCTCTCAAGAAGAAAGTTAATGCGTACTAATGGTCAACAAGGGCAAAGGTAGCGCAAAGGCAAGGGTAAGACCAAGCCAAAGGCAAGGCCAATTCATCCACTTCAAAGGGTAAAGGTAAAGTACCTAAGGAAGGGATCGCTTTCCATTGCGGTGAGATCGACACCGGAAGCGGAATCGCAAAGTCTACCTTGAGGAAGTAAAGAAGAAAAGAAGTGGGACTTCTGCCTCAGGTATACACGTTATAGAAGTTAATCTATCTATTTCTTCTACATGGGTATTAGATACCGGATGTGAATCTCACATTTGTACTAATGTGCAGGGACTGAGAAATAGTAGACTAATGGCAAAGGGCGAAGTGGACCTGCGAGTAGGCAATGGCGCAAAAGTTGCTGCTGTAGCTGTAGGAACATATTCTTTGTCTTTGCCTACTGGGCTTATCTTAGAACTAGAGGAGTGCCTTTATGTACCTGCATTAACAAAGAACATAATTTCTGTATCTTGTTTAGACAAGAAAAACTTTTCTTTTATAATAAAGGACAAATGTTGTTCCATTTATTTGAATGAAATATTCTATTGTAATGCACCACTTATGAATGGTCTCTATGTTCTAGATTTAGAAAACCCAATATATAACGTAAATACCAAACGGTTCAAATCGAATGATTTGAACCAAACATATCTTTGGCACTGTCGCCTAGGTCACATAAATGAAAAACGCATATCCTAACTCCATAAAGATGGATTATTGGACTCATTTGATTTTGAATCATATGAGGTATGCGAATCTTGTCTTTTAGGAAAGATGACTAAAACTCCATTTAGTGGACATAGAGAGAGAGCGACGGACTTGTTAGGACTCATACATACTGATGTATGTGGCCCTTTCAATGTCGGGCTGCAGGAGGCTATAAATACTTTATTACTTTCACGATGATATGAGTAGATTCGGCTACTTATATTTGATGAGACATAAGTCAATCCTTTGAAAATTCAAAGCATTCAAGAATGAAGTACAAAACCAACTTGGTAAGCGTATTAAGCTACTTGATCGGATCGAGGTGGTGAATACCTTAGTCAAGAGTTTCGTGATCACCGGTGAGTGTGGGATAATATCCCAACTCACTCCCCTGAACACCACAATGGAATGGTGTATCCGAGAGAAATCGTACTCTATTAGATATGGTAGTGCGATCAATGATGAGCAGAATGATCTACCTACTTCCTTTTGGGGACTAGCTCTAGAGACAGTAGCTTTCACACTTAATCGCGTCCCATCAAAAGTAGAAAAGACACCATATGATATGGATCGAAGAGTCCCAAAATGTCTTTTATAAAGATTTGGGGTTGTGAAGCTTATGTAAGACGTCAAGTCTCAGATAAACTAGGACCCAAATCAGATAAGTGTTATTTTGTAGGATATCCCAAGGAAACTAAGGGATATTACTTTTATAATCCCACACTTGGCAAGGTGTTTGTTGCCAGAAATGCTGTCTTTCTAGAAAGAGAATTTATTTCTAGAAAAACTAGTGGGAGTAAAATTCATCTTGAAGAAGTTCAAGATGACGATAACACTAAGGCTTCGATGGAAAATGAACAGGAACCACAAAGTGTTGTGGATGAGGAAAGTGTTGCCCAAAGAGTTGTGGAGCAGACACCTGTTCAAGTAGACCAACCTCTTCGTAGATCTGATAGGATCCGTCGTCAACCCGAGAGATATTCTTTTCTCTTGACTGACAACGGTGAGGTATTGCTTGTCGATCTTGACGAGCCTACATCCTATCAAGAAGCTATGATGAGCCCAGATTCCGAGAAATGGCTAGAGGCCATGAGATCCGAAATGGAATCCATGTACACTAACCAAGTATGGACTTTGGTTGATCCACCTGAAGGGGTAAAACCCATTGGGTGTAAGTGGGTCTTTAAAGTAAAGACTGACATGGATGGTAATAAGCATACCTATAAAGGAAGATTGGTGGCTAAAGGATTCAAACAAATTCATGGTATTGACTATGATGAAACCTTTTCACCAGTTGCGATGCTTAAATCCATTCGGATCATACTTGCTATTGCGACCTACCACGATTATGAGATCCGCAGATGGATGTCAAAACCGCTTTTCAATGGAAAGCTACTCGAGGATGTGTACATGACACACCGAGGGTTTTGAAGATCCAAAGCATCTGAAAGGTATGCAAAGGCAAAGGTCCATTTATGGACTAAAGCAAGCCTCTCTATTCTGGTATCTTCGAGTCGATGATGCAATCAAGGAGTTTGGTTTCATCAAGAATGAAGATGAACCTTGTGTCTACAAGAGAAATAGTGGGAGCACAGTTGTGTTTCTTGTCTTGTATGTAGATGACATACTTCTCATCGGAAATGATATTCCCTCACTCCAGTCTGTGAAGATGTGGTTAGGGAATTGTTTCTCGATGAAAGACTTAGGTGAAGCTGCCTATATTCTAGGCATCAAGATCTATAGAGATAGATCTAAAAGATTACTTGGCCTAAGTCAGTACATACATTGATAAAGTGCTAGATCGCTTTGCTATGCAAAATTCCAAGAAAGGATTTCGCCTTTATCACATGGTGTGAGTCTTTCAAGACTCAATGTCCCTCTTCTAAGGAGGAGAGAGATCGCATGGATAAGATCCCTTATGCATCCGCCATAGGGTCTATCATGCGCGCCATGCTTTGTACTCTCGACGTCTCGTATGCTTTGAGCATGACGAGTAGATACGGTCGGATCCGGTGAAAGTCCGGATAGCGATCAAAATATTCTTAAATACTTACGAAGAACGAAAGAATATTTCCGATATTTGGAGGCAATGAGGAGCTAGTCAGTAAGGGTTACGTGATGCAAGCTTCCAAGCAGACAAGGATGACTATAGATCGCAATCGAGTACGTGTTTTGCACGAATGGTGGAGCCGTGGTCGGAAGAGTTCAAAGCGAGACACGATTCTTGATTCTACATGGCGAGTATATTCTGCGTCTCGACACGTGAAGGAGGTCGTTTGGCTCGCAAGTTCATCAGTGAACTTGGGGTAGTTCCTAACATTACGGATCCAATAGACCTCTATTGTGACAACAATGGGGCTATTACACGAGCTAAGGAACCTCGATCACATCATGACCAAACACATCTTTTGGCGCTTCCATCTCATTCGAGAGATCATCGATAGAGGAGATGTGAGGATATGCAGAGTACCAGTGAAGCTAACATCGCAGATCCATTGACCAAGGCTTTGGCACAGAGGAAGCATGATGGTCACACTAGGTCACTAGGTATTAGATATCATAGTGATTGGTACTAGTGCTAGTGGGAGATTGTTAGTTATAGCCCTAGAGCCAATCATGTGATGGTTGAAAAGGGAACATTTTGTATCATATTCTATAAAGGCAAAGGATTGGTTATTATATTTAAGTCTTGCTTGTGCCAGCTAAATTAAATATAGTAATGCCCTAGAAAAGTAGGTTCTTATCTACAAAGACACATCAATTGCGAAATTGATTATGAGGCAGTAGAGAACACTTTCTAAAAGTTCTAGTCAAGTATTAATATGCAAGGGCGATATTAATACATAAAGACTAGCATGTAGGTCAATTGATGACTTGATCTCACAAGTCATGGATATATGATATCAAGTTGACACATGGGTATATATTAGAGAATATATACTGAACTGACCCGCCATGAGAAAGTTTCATGGATCGTTATATGTGTGTCATAAACTTTCTCATGTGACTATTGGTATGAATAGTCCTCAGACCTGAAGTCACTACGGTTCCCTACATAAGGAGTTATGTACTTTGGTATCGTCAAACGTCACCCGTAACAGGGTGGACCATAAAGGCGATTACTGGGTATATAACAAATTATGCGGAGGGATGTGAGTGATGTAGATGGGATCTATCCCTCTCATATGACGAGAGTGATATCGGTGGGCCCCTTGATTGAGTAGAACTACTAAAACGCATGGCCATGCTCGAATGAGTCAATATGAGATATTGAGCTCATTTGTTTGAGTTAGTTTACTCAGGGATCAAGAAACACATAGATTGATCGAGGATGACACTATATGCCTCATTGGTCAATCGATATCAAGGATAGAAGGACACGGTCATACATTAAAGTAGTCACGGAAAGGTTAGTCGGATCTTGACTTATCTCATAACTTGGGTAGCAATGATGTATTGCTAGATGCCGCTCATTGCTTGTGTATCTAAAAGAGTTTAGATCCACTGCCAACGTTATGAGAGCCTATAGGGTCACACACAAAGAGCATGATAATTAGAGGAATTAGAGTATTCTAGTTTGACTAGAATAATTTGGGAATAAGCTTAAGTACAAAATGGTTTTTGGACTTTAAGCTTAATGAGAATTTTAGCTAATTGATTTAATGAGATTAATTCAATATGTTACCTTATTGATTTAATGAGATTAATTCAATATGATAACATAAGCTTAATTGAATTAATAAGATTAATTCAACATGCATGAATGCCACATAAGAATGCCACATAAGCATGCCACCTAAGCATCCACTTAAGCTAGATGAGGTGGAAGGAGACAAAGTGGTTTTTGTCTCCTTAAGTGGCCGGCCAAACAAGGAAGCCAACTCCTTTTTGGATTGTGTCTCAATGCAATGGATTGCATTGAATGTGTCGAGGTGAAAGGGTTTTTCCAACCCTATAAAAGACTCCATGAAGTGGCCGGCCATAGTATGCATTGTGGTTGTGTGAGAGCTTGAGAGCTTGGTGGAAGCTTTGGTTGTGTGGTTTTGTGAGTGTAGGCTAGCAAGAAGAGTAGTCTTCTTCTTCCCTTCTCTTTTTCCCTAGCTTCCTCTCCTTTAGGGACTTCTCTATCAAGAAGTAAAGGAGAGCCCTTCTAGTTTTTCTTTTGTGAGACAAGAGCTTGCTCGTGTGGATACGTATAGAGGCACGGACATTTGAACGTGCTAAAGATCCAACAAACCAAAAGGAAAAGCGGGATTAACAAGGGCACGCAACAAAGGTAATCCTCTCCTATAAGATAGGTTTGGTTTTAGAGAAATTTATTTTGTACGAGGTTTTCTTTCGCAAGGATCACTAGGAAGGGATCCTAATTTTTCCGTTGCGCATATGCTATTTGGCATATAAGAATCCCTACAGGGGGTACCTATTCTTGATGGTCACGTTATTCAGTGCCCGGTAGTCTATACACATTCGCATGGACCCATCTCTTTTCTTTATGAACAGCACTGGAGCTCCCCATGGGGAGTGACTGGGACGGATAAATCCCTGGCCAAGTAACTCCTGTAGCTATTTTTGAAGTTCTTTCAACTCAGTTGGCGCCATACGGTAAGGTGCCTTGGAGATCGGATTAGTTCCGGGAATCAATTCGATCTCGAACTCAATTTCTCTATCAGGTGGCAATCCAGGTAGGTCATCAGGGAACCCCTCCGGATGGTCACATACCACTCTGACATCTTCTATTTTCCGGTTCTTCGATGATATGGTATCCACCACATGTGCGAGAAATCCGGCGCATCTGTCTTCTAACATTTTTCGGGCCTTTAGCGCTGATAAGAACTTCTTTGTTCCTTCCTTCGACTCCCCGATAAATTCAAATGAAACCTCTGCTTCGGGTCGGAAGATTACCCTCCGTTTACGGCACTCAATTGAAGCGCCGTACTTGTGCAGAAAATCCATGCCCAATATAACGTCATAGTCCCACATATCTAGGACTATTAGGTCACAATAGAGCTCCCTGTCTGCGAGTCTAATTGGTGCGGCGCGCAGAACATGGGTGGATGGCATCACTTCTCCCGAAGGTAACG
This sequence comes from Wurfbainia villosa, assembly GCA_025175895.1. Classification (NCBI taxonomy): domain Eukaryota; kingdom Viridiplantae; phylum Streptophyta; class Magnoliopsida; order Zingiberales; family Zingiberaceae; genus Wurfbainia; species Wurfbainia villosa. The sequence goes on along the minus strand of CM045998.1, from coordinate 49,904,001 downwards.
TTGTTAAAAATTTATAGTCCAAAGCTTGGGGATGCCTATCTATCTTTCTTATGAAAGGTGTAGCGATGAATGAATGGGTTGCCCCGGTGTCAAACAAGACGGTAGCGTATTGACTGGAAATAATTAGCTGACCTGTGACAACCGTCGAGGCACTCGCCACATCTTCTTCTCGGTGAGGGAGAACACCGGCATTTGTCCCAATCGGCTTCAGTCTCCTTGACTTATCTCGGGACCCTATCGTAGCCTCGCATCTCGTGAAGCCGTGGAGGAGCTCCCTGCATCGGACATACCTGTGGTGGTGCTCAACTCGGGTAGGGCACCTGTGCTATGTGCCCCTCCCTTCCACAGTTGTAACACTTCCTCGTGCCCTGACGACATTCCCCCGGATGCTTCTTCCCACACGTGGGACAGTCAGGATACCCAGTTTGGCTGTTTCCTGGGGCCCCTCTTGGGCCATTCCACTGTTTCTTCTTGCCACTGCGGTCTCTCTTCCAGCTAGTATTCTGAGATTTCGGCTCTCCGGTCCGTGCCTTACTCTGTGGTCGATGTTGTTCGTAGTGCTCGTGACCGAGGCACTCTTGAATAGCTCTTCGGTGCAGGGGTCGATTGACTCCGCCGGCCACATTCAGGGCTATCTCCGGTCGCAACATTTTCAGCAGGAGTCTGATCCTCTCCCTTTCAGTACCGACTAACTCTGGGCAGAGACGTGCCAGTCGATTGAACCTTTTCATAGCTTCACTAACTGATAGATCGCCTTGTCGAAACTCGAGGAACTCATCGTAGTGCTTATTTGTGATCCGTCTCTGAAAGAACTCCTCGAAGAACTCGGCTTCGAAATCTGTCCACCTCATTTGATTTACTGGTCTCTTTGCTTTGACTCTCTCCCACGACATCCTTTCATCTCCGGAAAGACAGAACGAGGCACATTTTATCTTTTCGTGCTCGGGCCAATCCAGTAGCTCCACGATGCTCTCAACTAATTTGAACCAAGCTTGGGCATCCCATGGTTCGCCGACACCAGTGAAACTTTCTGGTTTCAGCCTCTGCCACTGAATCAGATAGGCTTCGGGCCGGGCCCCGGGGGCGGCATTGATTAGCGGTGCTTGCACCATAGTGGTCGTGTTGGGAGTTACGTTCTGCGTCCCTGGCGTGGTGCTAGGGTTCCCTTGTTGATTCGTGAGAGCATTGATAACCAGCTGTTGTTCTGCGACCTGACGCTGTAGCTCGGTAACCACATGCATCAAATCTGGTGGGGGTGCTGAGTCATTCCCTCTAGCACTACGTCTCCCGTTCATGTTATCTAAGTGATAAATAAATAATTTAATTAAGGTGTTATTATAATTTCTATTCCTATACAGGCATCTAACATCCCATATCATAAACAAGGTAAGGTGTCCTTTCTAGGGATATTTCTAGGTTAGAGCCATGTTTCTATCGCATAAAGCTTGGTCAGGTATACTATCTAGGTCACAACTAGGATTCTATTATACTAAACAGGATGAGATATTATTTCTATCTAAATCTCAAGTGTGAGTCCATTCTACTAAAGCATGATAAGGTATTATTTCATTCTAGATAGAAAACATTCTTTATTATAAAGGAAACTTAAGTATGCATAAAATTACTTACTTGGAAATAGCAGGATGGAGGCTTGATGTGTGATAGTGGAAAGGTGAACCCGCTCTGATACCACCTGTAACGCCCGCCCTTATCTGCTCTCGTATGCGCATACATTACTCCTTTTTTTTTAAACATACTACATATGTATCCTCTCACAACCTCGTACTTTAACAGTCATCATAACTTAAACCTTCTTTTGCACATGCAAAGTATATCATATTCATCGCTTAGCATGTTAACATATCTTCCATACCATGCATACATAAAGATTCGCTCATGAGTTCTAATATTTCCAACCTTCTTAAGTAGAGGATACTCATTAAACACAAGTCTTATAAGCAATGTCTTAAGTTGTTCTTAGAGCATATAAATACAAGCAGATAGTATAGGGTCTTCTTCCACCATGCCACTATCACACACACTTGGCCCCTCCCGCTACTTCCTCTAGCGCAGACTTCCTTTATCTCACAGATATGGACAACATGAACTATAAGCATATAGCTTAGTAAGATCCTTGCCTACTCACAAAAGCCACAACTTCATCAAGCAATTAGAACATGAGCATACTAGCATAAAGGACCTAAGTATTTCATAGCAACACTAATCAACAACATATCCATGTAATAAAAAAAACTAAGCATGGCATAGAATTATTCATAAGCCAGTTAAGCATAATTAATCTAAGCAGGCATAATTTGAACATAAGCGTTATAACTACATAAAACTAAGCATGCAGTGAAAGACATATTCATAAGCGTTTTAAAACTTAACAATAAGCATTCCTAACCTAAGCATCTGTAACATCCTACATCTTAAACCTACATAAAGTACATAGGCACAAACATTCTTCAACTTAACCATGACCATTCATCAGGGAAATCCAATCATGCATAAAAGACATAATCATAAGCATTTGTTTAACTTGGACATAAACATTTGTAATAACATAAATCCTAAACTTGTAGAAAGAACATAATCGCAAGTATTCATAATCTTACCCGTAACATTAACCACATCATAAATTCTAAACTAGCATGAAGTACATAGTCGCAACGTTCTTAAACTTAACTCTAAACATCATAGCTTCATAACCTCTAGCATGCATGAAGAACACTAGCTTGTGTTATCTGTAGTATTTAACATGAGCATACACAATAATCATAAAAGTCTTTCCTTTTCAAAACATATACTTATAGATACTTCAAAATCATCATAACTTCATAACATCTAGCATGCATAAAGAACACGGTTTGCAAGCATCTGTAGTATTTAACATGAGCATACACAATAAACATAAAAGTCATTCCTTTTCAAAACATATACTTATAGATACTTCAAAATCATCATAACTTCATAACATCTAGCATGCATAAAGAACACGGTTTGCAAGCATTCAGAGTATTTAACATGAGCATACACAATAAACATTAAAGTCTTTCCTTTTCAAAACATATACTTATAGATACTTCAAAATCATCATAACTTGTTTGGGGGGCCCCAGGTTAAGTACCACATAATGCGCTGTTCCTAGTAGGCAGTAGCGAGCCACCAGTCCTACTAGAGCAAGACCTCTTACGTCTTACCAGGGCAAGACCTCTTACGTCTTCTTATGTCCCTATGGATTTGATTAATGACCACCTGACGGGTCGGGTACTTAACCTCTTGCAAAGTAAAATACTTAATTCCTTTCTTTTCTTGTCATAATATAAAGAATGCTCTTGATCCCCAACATAAAAAGGGAAGCATCTTAACCTTATCTTATCATAAGGAGAGCTCTTGATCCTTACTTGAAAGGGAAGCATCTCCATTTTATCTTATCTTAAGGAGAGCTCTTGATCCCTACTTGAAAGGGAAGCATCTCCATCTTGTCATAAGGAGACCTCTTGGTCCCTACTTGAAAGGGAAGCATCTCCATCTTATCATGAGGACACATGCATTCATAACATAAGAGTACCCTAAAGGGGTCCTAAAGTATAAACATGTTCATCATACAAGCATATTTCGTGGCACATTACATCATAAACATGAAGCATATTTCCTTGACATATTCATGGCATATTAAATCACAAAAACATGTTCATCACCTAAGCATATTTCATGGCACATTACATCATCAACATGTAGCATGTTTCCTAAGCATATTCAAGGCATATTAAATCATAAAAACATGTTCATCACCTAAGCCTATTTCATGGCACATTACATCATAACATGAAGCCTATTTCCTAGGCATAATCATGGCATATTAAATCACAAAACATGATCCACATCTAGGTATGTTTCATGGCATACTATATCATAAACATGTTCATCACCTAATCTTATTTCATATTGCATTGAATCATAACCATATACATCACACAAGCATAGTTCATGACATATAAACAAACAAAAACCATACCCTTAGCACAACTACATGTGGGGGGGGTGTTTTCATGAAACCCTAACCCTAAAACCTTGGGTTGGCCGAATCTTGTAAGGGGCTTGAGCTTGGGTTTTGTCCCCTAAAGTTCACTCATGAAGCCTTATAACTAATCATAGTATCATTAGAGATATTTTCATGCAACCCTAACCCTACTTTCATAGGTTGGTCGAATCTTGTAAGGTTCAAACTTTAGGTTTTGTCCCCTAAAGTCCATTCATCAAGCATTATTACTTAACCTAGTGTCATTAGGAACATTTTCATGCAACCCTAACCCTACTTTCATAGTTTGGCCGAATCATGGAATGGGCTCAAGCTTAGGTTTTGTCCCCTAAAATTCATTCATAAGCATTATCATGGCCTAACCTCATAAGAGGGAGTTGTCATAAAAACCCTAACCCTAAAAGGCCTTGGTGGCCGAAACCTATAGGGGCACCAAGTTGGAATTTTTGTCCCCAAAAAGGGTCCTATAGTGAGCATACAACCTATAGAAGTTCCCTAGAAACATTTTCATGAATCTTAGCCCAAGAAAACTTGATTGGCCGAAACCTACAAGGGCTACAACTTCATCGTTCTTACATGAAATTTAACTTACGAAACTAATACACTACAGGTGAGGGGAAACTTACATCCTTCGCTTTGCTTGAGAGATGACCTAATGGGAGTCACCTAGCTTTCTCCTAGCTTGAAGGGGGGTCTCGGCCAAAGGAAGAAGAAGGGGGGGGTTGGTTTCGGTGAGGATGAAGAGGAGAGGAAGAAAATGGCAAAAAGGAAACTTCCTTCTTCTTTATAAAGGGAGGAAGAGAAGTTTCTCTTTTCTTTGTCATGCCTCTTCACTTACCCTTCTTCCACTTATCTATAAATTCCCCTCTTCCTCTAATGATATAATTCTATTGGGCTTATGGTTAGTGGGTGTATCTATAGGGCTTGGCTATCTCTAGAGGTTTGGGGTTCAATTCCTAGGCTTTGCATCTTTTTTTTTTCTTTTTGGCTTATTTTCTTTTATTTTTCACAAAAACCCCACATAAAGCCTATCATCATAAAGCCAAAATTCTCGTAAAATTGCTAGAAATTTTATGGGCGTTACAGTCAAACCTCTGACTAAGTCACTCTGACTCATCTTGTGGATGAGTCTTGGGTGTGAGTGACCGAGTCGTCGGTGCCACAACCATGATTCCTCTTGCCGTGTCATGAGACACTTAGTTGAGGAGTTAGTTAAGTTAATAGTATAAATATTGTTATTCTAGTTCCCTTAAGAATTGTTTTAGAAGTTTCATTTGTATTAATTACGCATTCATTTTCTAGAAATATGACCTTATAGTTATTATCACACAATTGGCTTACACTAAGTAAATTATATTGAAAATTTTCTACTAATAAAACATTTTGAATAACAAAATTTGAGTTAAGCTCAATATCACCTGATCCGATAATTTTGAGCTTGCCGTTATTTCCGAAGGCTACCGATCCTTGTCGTTTGAATCGAAGCTTCGAAAACTTGAGTTGATCCCCGGTCATGTGTTGGGAGCAACCACTGTCCAACATCCATTGATCCTACACGCAAGGTAGTTGGATCGGATATTGGATTTATTAAAGATTGGTTGAAAATTATTAACCTAAATCATCTCACCCATGTCTACATGATCAAACACGTTAACCCTATATGTTATTGTTAGATGACTTCCAATTTTACTTGATTTAAATTTAATGACTTAAACACTTGTCAACCTTGCGTTAGATTCGGATTTGACCTTAGGCTCATCAAGTCACCTTTTCAAGATCATGGCTTCCAGGTCGTGGCGAGGCACAGAGGCCTTCTTTGATCGGAACAACGACCACTTCCGTAGACAAAGCCATTTTCAAGAAAATAGAGACTTGACTACCTAAGACCACTTCCTGGTCTAACTAGTCTAGGATACGGTGAGGTAGCTTCAGCTAGTTCTGCTCGGTCAAGTGCACCGAACTAGATATGCCTTATCTAGCCCGAATACTCAAGACTCCGCTTTCCTAGCGTACTATCATCTCGCCGCGTCCTAGTACTATTTTATCAAGTATTGACGAGTTATAGTCCTATCTAGCCATTCTAAAAGGAAAAATCAAACTAAATAAAGAACCTAAGCAAGCAATTTCTAAGTTAAAATACAAACAAGTTTTGTACTGGCTCCCCCTGGACCGTTGAATCGGTTCGGTCTCTCCACATAGTGGATTTTGTCCTTGGGAACTCAGTACTGGCTCAATCCTAAGTTTGAAATCAAGGTGGTCTTAGGGACCCATGTTTGGACACATTTTTTTATGTCGACTTACAATTGACATATACGACTTGTTGGTCGTATTTGAGCTAAACCCTAGCCCGACCTTGTTGTACACGACCCTTTGCGATCCAAGTAGGAGGTCAAGTCCTTTGGATCCCAAAGTAAACCTTTCCAACATGTTCCTAAGATCTTCGACTTGACTCTTCAAGAGTGAGTTCTCAACTTCGAGCTTTTCAACCCGAGTTGAGTCCTCCTCTTGAACTCAACTAGTCGAAGAGGTTAGGGAGACCTCGTGTTTGAGGAGTTTAACTTCCTCAACCAGGGTCTCGACCTTGGACTCGGACTTAGCTAATTTCCTAGTTAAGAATTTAATTTCACTATAAAGCGTACTAATGAGAGATCGACTTACCTTGAGTGTATCTTTTGAACCAAATGCGTATCTGTGGCTTGTCTTGAATAGCGCTTCGCAGTCCGACTCGTCTTCGATTTTCGATTCGTGTTCCGACTCCATCTCCGATTCAACCGGTTTATCCATGAGGACTCGATCATCATCTTCTTCCTCGGACGCTTCTTCCCATGTAGCCATCTCGCTAGAGGATGACTCATCATCTCCATCCGAATCTGATGATGAAGAGGAGGAAGAAGCTTCCTTCTTCTCCTTCTTCTTGCTCTCCTTGCTGCGATCTTCTGCAATAAAAGCTAGACCCTTTTCCTTTGGGCTTTGATTAGCTTGTTCATGCAATTCCAATTCACAAAATAATTCATCAATCTTAGTTGTTGAAAGATCCCTTGATACTTTGTAGGCATCCACCATAGATGACCACAAAGTATTCCTAGGGAAGGATTTGAGTACATACCTGGCTAAATCCCTATTCTCAACAGCCTCTCCAACAGAATGGAGGCCATTAAGTATTTCTTTAAACCTACCAAGCAGTTCACTTACAGTTTCAGTCTCCTTCATGCTGAAATTCTGAAGTTGGTTCAAGTAGAGATCCCTCTTCGCTGTCCTTGAATCTCTAGTTCCTTCATGTAGCTCCATCAACTTCCTCCAAAGTTCTTGAGCACTACTGAAGGGGCCAACTTTGTTAAGTTGGTCCTTGGCTAAACTGCACTACAGAGTTACGGTTGCTTTGGCATTGGTCTGGGCTCTTCTCCTCTATTCCGCTGACCACAGAGAAGACACCAAAACCCTTCCTTCATCATCGGTTGGTGGTGAGAATCCCTCTGCGACGGAGAACCACATATCCATGTCCATCATCAAGTAGTATTCCATCCGGCTCTTCTAATACTGGAAGTTTTGGCCGTCGAAATATGGGGGTCGAGTTGTGCTGAATCCCTCTTGCACTGCAATTCCTTGATACTCTGGCGGAGGTAAATTCGGTGCAGAGCCCTTGCTCTGATACCACTTGTTGGGATCGAGGCTCGCTAGAGGGGGGTGAATAGCGAGTTGAAAAATCTAACTCAAATTCTACTACAAAATAGCGGATTACGTAGCAGAAATAGAAAACAAAGCATAAACACAACCAATACACAGGTATTTACGTGGTTCGGAACTCAGTAGTTCCTACTCCACGGGCAACTCATAAGGAAAGTCTACTATGAATAGATTGGTATGATTCTGGAGGTGAAAACTTCACCTCTTACAAGCTTACAATGCAATAAATATAATCAAGAACAGTAAGCTAAGAAGTTAAAACAAGTTATAGATCATTGTTCGGCTTCTTACGTTGAAGATGAAGTTGTAGCACTTGCAAGAAGATGATTGACAGTAGTTGTGAGCACTTATTGGAGAGGAGGCGAGATAAGAGCAAGGCTTTCACTTCTTCTCCTTCAGAATGAATCACAGGAAGCTTTTATCACTCAAAACAAAAACTGGAGCCCTAGAACTGCTTCTCTTGTTCTTCAGCAAAGCTTTTATCTTCCTCCATTATAACCCTAGAAATCATGCTCGACTAAAATCTGACCACCTGAGCTTGTCCTCGTAACCACCTCCAACCTCTGGTGGTTCGCCAGGAAAGGAACCTGCTCCTCCAATCGGAAATCATCGCGTTTGAATCTTTACTTGAAACGGAAGCATCCCATTGTTGCCTCCACAGTCGAGCCCACAGTCGAGTCTGACTCGCATTTGTGCTCGAAAAACACTTGTCAGTCGAGCCCGCAACCAAGCGGGGCTCGGTTCTGTGACCGAATCTATAGCTACTAGTCGAGCCGCTACCAAATCGACATGACTGGTATAGGGTTTAGAGTTTGGCGATCAGAGTATACAGTCAAGCCCGCAGTTGAGCTGGGCTCGGTTCTGTGTTGTTCCACGTAGTGAGCAGTCGAGTTGGTAGTCAAGCCAGCTCGATTCTGTGCTATACCAAACGATAAGTAGTCGAGTTGGCAGTTGAGTCAGCTCGATTCTGTGCCTTTGTGCAAGAGTGTCAGTCGAGCTGACCCCCATGGTGGCTCAACTGATGCAGTAAATATTTGAAGCACATGAGTATCTTCCCTAGTAAGCTTCCACTCCTATAGTTTCAAGCACCCTAGTAAGTAACCAAGCACATTACGGTGCCTTCTCCAACTAACGAATGCTCTAAGTACCTTAGACAAAGACCGAGCGCGCTACGACGCCCTCCTTGCCTAACGAGTACTCCATGTACCCTAGGCAAAGAACGAGCACGTTATGGTGCCCTCTTTTTCTAACGAGTACTCCCAGTACCCTAGCTAAAGAACGAGCATATTACGGTGCCCTCTTTGTCTAACGAGTACTCCCAGTACCCTAGCCAAAGAATGAGCATGTTACGGTGCCCTCTTTGTCTAATGAGTACTCCCAGTACCCTAGCCAAAGAATGAGCACGTTACGGTGCCCTCTTTGTCTAACGAGTACTCCCAGTACCCTAACCAAAGAACAAGCACGTTATGGTGCCCTCTTTGTCTAACGAGTATTGGGCCCATGTACCCTAGTAAGAGAGCGAGCACGTTACTGTGCCCTCTCTTACTAACGAGTACACTAGCTAGAGACCGAGCACTCCCTTGTACCCTCTCTAACTCCAATGGAGAACGAGCACGTTACTATGCCCTCTCCATCACCAAGCTTCCGGACCTCTGGCTAACTTGTACTCTTCCTCTACCAAGGTTCCCCTTTGGATTTCCATCCATACCAAGGCTTACCCTTGGATTTCTCATCCATACCAAGGCTTACCCTTGGATTCCTCATCCATACTCTCCCAAGGTCTAATGTCACTCTAAACATCTAACTTAGTGACCTTAGGTTTGTATCAGTTGAGGTAATGTCTTGACTACACTCTAGCTCAAACTAGATTTCTATTTCCTTGACTTAAACCTTGTTGACTAAACATCTAATGTTGTTAAAACATTAGATGGGCTTGATTGCACTAACACCTAGTAGCAGTCAGTTTGCGAGTAGAAAGCATATTATATCTATCTCTATGTTCATTATTGCGAAAAATAAGAGTGGGTAGGGCATTACCCTCCTCTGGAGCTTGAGGGGCGTCGACTCTCCTTGTTCGTCGCTCCGAAGCACCAGATTGAGGTGCTACATGCTTGGTCCTCCTCATCCTTGCTTATTTTGGCTTCCTTTGAGGTTAAAACTGCTTCGGGAAAACGAAACCACACTGCTAGGGCAAGAGCACTCGAAGCACACGATGCAAATGAGGTGAAAACACACTGCTCGCCCCTTTTAACCTTGCACGACACGGCCGTGTGAAAACACATGGCCAGGCCGTGTGCGCCTCGTGTCAATCGGGCACGGCCGTGGGAAAACACACGGCACGGCCGTGTGCCCCCATTTTTCTCTCCGTTTTACGTTAGGGTCCGAATTTTCTCATATACTTCGCCGTGTAGGTTAATATGGATTTTATTTTTGCCTAGCAAAGTTCTTTTTTAGTCCTAACTCTAAATGGGATGGAAATCAAAACTAAAATTAAATGAATGCATGCAATACATTCAAAGGGAAATCTAAAACTAAACTTGGGTTGCCTCCCAAGAACCACTTTGTTTAAGGTCGTTTAGCTCGACCACACTCCACTATCAACTTGGCTTTGGAGGTTCAGTGAACCTCCATTCATCCGTCTCGGAATCTTCATACACGGCTTCCTTCTTAGCTCTCGCTAGAATCACATACTTCCCCGACGCGGGTTCATGACTTCTCGTTCCAGCAGGCTCAAATTCCATCTTATCCTCTCCCACTTTTAGGGTCAGCTTGTGATTCTTTACATAAATGACCATTCCTGCAGTCGCTAAAAATGGTCGCCCTAGGATAACGGGTATCTTTGGATCCTCTTCCATCTCCATGACAACAAAGTCAATTGGCAATGTGAAGTTTCCTACTTTAACAAGTACAACTTATAAAATCCCCAATGGATAGCGGTATGTGTGGTCAGCTAGTTGTAGTGTCATAGTAGTGAATTTTAAATTTCCTAACCCTAGCTTTTTGCATAAGGTGTGGAGAATAAGACTCACACTTTCTCCCAAGACACAGAAGGCTCTGCTAATCAGTGTCGTCCCTATATAACATGGAATATAGAAGCTCCCCGGATCTTTCAATTTCTGCGTAGTCTCATTTCGGAGATAAGCGCTTGATTCCTCTATGAGGGCCATTGTTTCCGATTTTGCGACCTTCCTGTTGGGATGTATACTGAAAGCCTAGCTCTTTTGTATGAATATTTTATTTTGAAATAAGAATCACATGATCATTGTTTGCACTTTATTTATATTTGTGCATATTGTCTAATACTTTACATTGTAGATAACATGGTGCTTGGGTGTGGCACAGAAGATCATGTTATCAGTCCCTTGTAGAGTATAAGTAGAGGCTCACAACCAAGATGGTTTTGGACAAACCATTGGCATGGTTGTAGTGTAGCTTGGTATTGTTTTATCTTGAACATAGAGTTACACTAGTACACTTAGGTGTATTGAGTAGGACCGACATAGAGGTGATTCAATTTATTACTGACTGCATAATTGAATTGGACCTCGGATATTATGTTGTACAAGCTCTTAATCCCGATATAATAACGGGCACATGTACTTAGTATTTATTTCTTCGATTTACCAGAGGGTGAGATTTCTATGGATTAAATCAATATGCCCGGTAAGTTGGGAAATGATATTATTTACATGGTGTGCCGTTGATTATAGGAGGAATCCGTGTCCTATGTATTAGGTTGATGATGTCCCCTTGAGGAGCTCATAAGGTTCATCATGTAAACCCTGCAGGTTGACTTAGTCAACATGATGATAAGGTTGAGTGGTACTACTCGAGGAGTTAGATGTTAATTAATTGATGGTCAGTAAATCAATTAATTGACGGACATTCGATATCTTAAACACGGGGAGATGGATGTACAAATAATATATGGAGCCCATATTAATTTATGGGGGTTGGTGAGGTAGTTCGATGATGATCCTCTAGTGGAATGGAACATCATTGATGGATCAAGTTTGTATGGTTCCGATCCATCGGGTGGCCAAGACCCAACTCCTCCTCATGGTCCCTATCGTAGCCTAATATAAACCTCATGAAGTCTAGATCAAATGATGGAAAACAAATCTCTAAATCCGACGGTTGGGATTAAATCCCTAGATCCGACGGTTGAGATTAAATCTCTAGATCTAACGGTTGGGATTAAAACCTTAGAACCGATGGTTGAGATTAAATCTCTAGATCCGACGGTTGAGATTAAAACCCTAGAACCGACGGTGGAGATTAAACCAAGGCCTAAACCTAACTCTATATATAAGGGAGCATGGGTTGGGTGGCCCAAAAAAAAAAAGTTTTTTGGATGATGGAAATTAGGGTTTAGCCTCTCTTTGCATGGGCGGCAAGAAACCCTAAGGAGGAAACCCTAATTAGGGTTTGGCTCCTTGGGTTGGGCGGCCATGGTGAGGAAAGGAGAGTGGGCGGCAACTTGTGGAAGAGTTCTTCTTCTTCCTAGGGAAGGTGGCCGATTCTAGATCTCCTCCTTCCACCATGGTTGGGCGGCAAGAAATAGGAAGAGGTTAGGGTTAGGGTTTAGTCCATGATGGTGGGCGGCAACCCCTCTTCCTCCTTCCTCCTTGGTTTGGCCGGCGCCCAAGCTTCACCCTTCTTTCTATGGATTAGGTTGGTTTGGGAAATTAGGGTTTGCCCTTCCATTAGTGGGCGGCAAGAAACCCTAGAGTTTTCCTTTCCTTGGTTGGGCGGCTAGGTTATGGAGGGGAAAGTGGGCGGCAACTATAGGAGAGGATATCTTCTTCTTCTTCCTAGGGTGTTGCCGGCTCCTAGATCTTTTCCCTCTACCTTGGTCGGCGCTCAACCTATTCCTCTCATCCTCTTCTTGTTCTCTTTGGACCGGCGGCAAACATCATGCTTGGAGCTTGATGGTTGGTCCTAGATAAGAGATGAGTTTTGTTTCCATTTTGTTCTCTCTATTCTTGGGGTCGGCGGCATCAATCCTTTGTGGATTGGTGGTTGGCTCAAGAAAGAAGGGAAAGAGAGTTCTTCTTTCTTTGGATTGAATAAGATCTAGGATGCTTCAACTTGTGGAGGATCTTCGCCCACACGAAGTCTACAAGGAGGTTAGGACATACGATAGAAGATCAAGAGGTATAAAAGTTTTATAACTTTTATTATTGTTCTTTGCATGTTCTTATTGATATGCTAGCTTATGTTCTTTATGTTAGTATATGTTGATTATACTAGTTTACATTTGTATGTATTTGTATAATCATGGACCCCGAAGATAAACACAAAAACCGGCGATCCGTCCGTCGTCTCTTCCGCGGCTAACCGACTAGAAGAGTTGTGTTGCTTGAACAACTAGTTTGTTCAAGCGATCGCTCATGTTGTTAGCACGACGACATTTTGGTTGTGCTTAGGAAATCCGGATTAGTTTTCATTAGTGAAAATTTTAATCCGGGGACATGGGAGCCGATGAGCCTTCCGAGGAATAGCACGTTGCGAACACTTCCTACGATGCACTAGAATATCTTTCATGAATTTAGCAAACTGGGGCATTTGGTGCAGTTCTTCGAGTATCAGTACCTCTACTGAGATCGACTTTAGCATGTCCAGAAATTTATCAAACTCAACATCTTTCTTTGCATTTGTCGATCGCTGTGGGAATGGTACAGTAAGAGGTGGTTGAGCCCTTGTTGCAGGCTCCCAGTTTGTTTCTACAGCTTTTTCCTTCTCGGTCTCCCCCAGAGGTTCTAGTGTTTCAAATTCCAGGTCCCCCTTAGTAGCCGACCGGCCTGGCATCTCTTTTAGAACCCTCCCACTTCGCAGCGTTACTGTCTTGCACTGCTCTACCGGATTGACCTCTAATTTTCCTGGTAGCTTCCCTGGTATTCTGAAGATTTGGTTTGCAATCTGAACCACTTGAATCTCTAGTGACTTTTACCTAGTGGCAAGATCCCTTACAGATGACCCTAATCCTTTGATCATCGTATATGTCTGCAAATGTCGTCGCTGAAATTCAATATTCGCCTCCCATTGCATTCGAATAAAGTTCTCCAGCATATTCTCCAGATTGGTGTTGGAGTGCGGTGGCTGCCTATTTTCTCCCGGTTGTTGGAACCTCCCCAAGTTATTCTTATAGGAAATATTTTTGTGGTTCCTCCATCTCGGATGAAAAATGCTAGAGTATGAGTTATTGGACCTTAGGTCGTAGTCCCCAATCGCATCGTAGTGCTCGATCTGCTCTTCTGAAGTTCCCTGCCCTCTATAGTGGTCCTCTCGATACGCTTCCGCTCCCTCTCCAAAGTCAATGGTTGCGCATGCAGATGAAGAATTCAAAGATTCGAACTGTCTACTGAGCACGTCCATCCTTGCTGCCAGGTGGTCCAAGGAGTTGGCAGTGTATCGTTCCGCTGTAGGTGTAGGTTGACCACATTCGGAAGCTCATTGATGGTGGTTATGGGCCACCTCTTCTATCAGCTCCTCTGCCTCCTCTATGGTCTTGTTCATCAGTGCTCCTCCTACAGCAGAATCCAGGGACATCTTCATGGCGTACGCGATCCCATTGTAAAAGATGTGGATCACCAGCCACCTCTCCAGTCCGTGGTGGGGGCATTGTTAGAGTAGCCCCTTGTAGCGATCCCAAGCTTCAAATAAGGACTCCCCCTCCTTATGGCGGAAGCTCGTGATGAGATGGCGCATGTGAGCAGTCTTGCTTGGTGGAAAGTATTTGTTCAGAAACTGCTGCTCACATTGCTCCCATGTAGTGATGCTCCCCGAAGGTAAGGAGTGAAGTCATGCCTTAGCCTTATCCCACAGTGAGAACGGGAATAGGCTCAGGCGGATCGCGTTAGTAGGGACTTCGTTCATTTTCATTGTGGAGCAGATTTCTAAAAATGCCTCTAGGTGCCGGTTCGGGTCTTCAGTTGCAGCTCTCCCGAATTGACTCTGCTGGACCATATGTATAAGTGTCGGTTTCAACTTAAAGTTATTTTCCAAAATAGATGGTCCAGCTATACTCGGCCTAAATCCTCTAGCGCTAGGAGCTGCGTAGTCCCGCAGAGGTCGGCTATCTATGTTCACTTCGGATGCGGCTTGATCCTTCATCCTTTGCTACTCTGCTTTCGGACGATGAAGGGTTCGCTCAATTTCTAAGTCGATCGAAACTAGGCCTTCCGATCCTAAGCGTCTAAGTATATGACGAACCAAGGCACAAAAAAATTTGGAGTGCTACCTAATCCTAAGAGGCAGAGAATAAAATAATCTAGCTAATAAAACCTAAGATGCAATAATGAAACAGAAAACTATTGCTAAAAATAAATAAATAAAAAAACTAAATCTAAATATGGAAAATATAAAACTAAAGTAACTAAAGTAAACTAGAAAGAAAATAAAACAAGTAAATAAATCTAATCCTAAGTCTGATCCAATTTTCCACTGTTCAGTTCGATATCGAATCGATCAGTCCCTGGCAACGACGCCAAAAAATTGATGCACGTGATCGCGACCTCAAATCTCACAACGGAGGCTGTCGAGGACTCGAAGCGCGTGCTCGCGCTCAATGCCCGCAAGTGCACAGATGTCGTCAAGTAATAAAAAATTATTGATTCCATAGGGACTGGGATTCAAATATTAATATGTTCAGTGGTTGAAATTGTTCAGAATTAAACTCTAAGAGGTTTCGACTTGTGAGGGTTGTCGGTGGACTATACTCTATACGGTGTCACACGGAGGAAGAAGGGAGCATGCCGAGGTCTTCAAAGGTAATTCTAGGACTTCGGTTTCGCTTGTGTGTCACAAAACAAAGCTGTCAATTGGCGTTTTCTAGACGTTTAGCTATGGTTTTGTGGAAGGGACATCATACACTCTCCCGATGAGCCACCGCATCTACCGGGAGCTATCTCCTCCTAAAAGGATAGGATAGACGGTACGAGGATACTGAATCAATCCCTACGATGAACCATTTCTGGTTTAGTCGCATCCTTCTACCCACGGTTACAAGAGATCAGGTTTACCCCTAAGTTCCTTATATAAAATCCCCTAAATCTTAAATACTAGGGTTGTCATCCCTCGTATCGCCTAAGCGCAACAGGTATAAAACCAAACACACATAGATATAGTATAAACAACTTTCAATCGCCAAATTAAATTCAAAGACAGAATCTAGCATGAACCAAAATGTAATGTGCACACAAGCTACTCCCTAATCCTAGAATCGAAAGAACTACTCCATGTATATAAAGGAGGAATCACAAAGCATGTACATGTTCGAATATATCAGAGATAAAATGCAGGAACAAAGGATTACAATGCTTTCATAGTCTTCTCTCTAGCGTTGAAGTACAATGCATGGACCTCCGGCGGCGTTTCTCCTCCCCGTTGTGAGTTCCCAAAGCTTTTTAGGCTTTGATGTGCCTTCCTAGCTGTCGTGCCTCCTCCCTAGGGTTTGGGCGGAGCCATCCTTATATAGACACCACCTCGAACCGCTGCAAAATCCAGAAAAAGCCCTAGTCACGTAAATCTGGTGAGCCACCACACGGTCGTGTGTTTCCACATGGTCGTGTGTTTCCACACGGTCATGTGTTTCCACACGGCCAGGCCATGTGCGGCCTTGGGGTGGCTGATCTCGCCCATTGGACACGACCGTGTGTAGCCACATGCCCTGGTCGTGTCCCACTCTGCGTCTAGCTGCAAAATATCCTTCTTTTGCTCCGAAAGCGTGTCTTTTTCACCCAAAATGCTAACATGCACACAAAAGTACAAAGGGCAGACCTCCGAACTAAAAAATAGGAAATGCATGCAAAATAGAGTGACATATGCATGAAAACTAACATAAAACGTAATGAGATATGAGCGAAAACTACTCCTAAAATCCTATATGTTTTGTTCACATCACTTGGCAGTGTAGACACCGTTAGCATGACAATAGTCGATGGAAGCACCTGAAGGCTAGCGTATGGATGAACAAGTCATGGATGACTTAGAGGGATCTGATAGGCGCGAGGCTGACGGAGGTGGTTAGAAGGATTAGGTCTAGGCTAAGGGTGGTCTAGCAAGTATGGGGGAACCATACTTGGGCTAAAACCTCATGTTTGAGGTGTATCAGTCGACTGGGACCATGGGTCAGTCGACTAGTGGGAGTCAACTAGGATTTGATCACAGAAGTGCCCTAGCGATCGCCAGAGTTGGTCACGATCGCTAGCCCGAGCAATGACCGTCCCGTGATCACCGATTGGTGGCTGGGATTTCGAGCACAGAAGGTTCTCCAGTCGAGTGATCCCGTTGACCACTCAACTGATTGAGCCATCAGTCGACTGATGGTTTATCCATTGGATTTTTCCAGTGTGGATCTAGTCATTATCTCACGACAACAGTGGCATCGGTCAACTGATGGTCCCGATCAGTCGACTGATAGGCGAAAATTAGCCCAAGTTACTGTTAGTGAAAGCCCTAGAGCCAATCATGTGATGATTATTGTATGGACTTTATTGTATCATATTCCTATTTAAAAAGGCATTTCTTTATGGTTATTATACTTACTTGTATTGGTGCCAAATAACTAAGTATGATAACGTCCTTGAGTAGAAGGTTCTTATCTATATCAATCGATTGGTTGAATCGATAATGAGATGATATAGAGAACACTACTCTTAATCATTCCTAGTCAAGTATTAACATTCAGGGACAATGTTAATGTGAAGAGACTAGCATGTAGGTCAATCGATGACTTGATCTCACAAGTCATAGATATGAGATATCAAGTTGACACATGGGTATGCGTTGGAGAATATATACTGAATGACCCGCCATGAGAAAGTATCATGGATCATTATATGAGTGTCATATACTTTCTCATGTAACTATTAGTATGACTATTAGTCCTTGGACCTGAAGTCACCATGGTTCTCTACATAAGGAGTTGCATACTTTGGCTTCGTCAAACGTCACCCGTAAATGGGTGGACTATAAAGGCGATTACTGGGTATGTAACAAATTATGCAGAGGGAAGTGAGTGATGTAGATGGGATCTATCCCTCCTATATGACGAGAGTGACATCATGATTCTTGATAGAGTGAGACCACTAAGTGCATGGTCATACCCAAATGAGTCAATATGAGATATTGAGCTCATTTGATTAGAGTGAGTCTACTTGGAGTTCAAGATATAGATTGTATAGAGGATGACACGGTCTATGCCTCAATTGGTCAATCTAGATGTCAAAGATAGAGGGACATTGTCACATATTGTGATAGTTACAATTAGTAGTCACAAAGTTGATGTTGGATCTCAACATTCTTATAACTTGTGTAGCAATGATGTGTTGCTAGATACCGCTCATTGCTTATGTTTCTAAATCGGTTTAGGAGCATTGCCAATGTTACAATAACTTATAGGGTCACACACAAAGAGAAATTAGATGGAGATTAGGTTCATATGATGGACCATGAGGATTAGGTTCATGTGATGAACCAACTTGGATTAAGAGTAATCCAAATTAAACTAATTTAGTTGGACTCAATTTGATTCAAATGTTGAATGAGTCTAATTTAGATTTGATTCATTGAGTCAATTTAAACTAATGAATAGAGATTCATTAAATTAAATTGACTTGAATCAAATGGTTGAATTTGATCAACCATGGGAGATAAGAGGTCAAGTTTGACTTGACTTGAGAGGGAAGAAGAATGGTCATATTTGACTTAACCAAATGCCATGTCATAATGACTTGGCATGGGTCGTCCAATGATGATGTTCCACATCATCATGGACACATCATGGGGTGCCACCTCATGAGGGAGACCAAGAGTCATGTCTCTTGGTATTACATGGAGGTATTTAACCCTCCATGAAGTGGCCGACCACTTTATGTGTGTGCATTAGTGGAAGTGAGTGTGAATTTATTAGATCTTCTTCTTCCTCCCTTCCTCTTCTCTCAAGCTCTATCTCCCTCTTCCTTTCTTGTCGTGGGTTTCAAGGAGTGCTAGCACACTCTAAGTTGCCTTCTTCACCTATTGTTCATGTGGATACTTGTAGAGGAGTGTACGCTTGACACTCTTGAGTTCCGACAAGCCGTTTGGACGAGCGGGATAAGCGAAGGGTGTTGCATCTAGGGTAAAGCTCTTCACATGTAGAACTAAAGTAGATCTAAGGTTTTTAAACACATACATGTATATTTTTGTTTATGTTCGCACGGTTCCGTGGCCGACTTTCGAGGTTTCCGCAACATAAAAAGTGGTTTTTGCAGCTCGGATAGTTCAACAGTGGTATCAGAGCCATGTGCAAAGCATGTATGTGTTTTGTTTTGTAATTTTTGTATTAGATATAAAAAATTACAGATCTGTAAGTTTCTTTAAATCTCCTATTTTATAGATTTTTTGAGTATTTTTCTCGAAGAGTCGAAGCAACAAGTGTTGGGACACTTGTAGGCTTCAACTACCGAGAATAACTCTCCGAAATGGCAAATTCTCACTCTAGTCTTTTGGGAAAGCGACTTAAGGTGCTGTAAGATCAAGATGGAACACTCGAAAGATTCATTTTGGAAGAAGGGGCACTGCTCCTAACCCCGCAAAGGGCATTGTCTCGTGATCGCGCCCGGAAATCGCTTAGCGGGACCGTTATGGAGATGTGACTCATAAAATTGAAACAAAAATAGGAAAAATTATAGAAATTTCTGTATAATACATAATTTAGAATTATGTATGATACTGTGATGGTCATGGCCCAAGAACTCCAATGTGATTGGATAAAATGTGTTGTAATTCATAATACGGCTTGCACGCCGTTTTTGTATTGTGCATGTTGTATATGGTATGCGACCTGTGCGTCGTGCCTCTTCTTTTAATATTCCTGTTGTAAATAGTTTTAAACTTGAATGTAACTTGAGTTTCATGTTTGTAATGTACAAAATGGAGCAGTGGAAGGTCCACTAGTAGACGGAGTTATGAGGAGGGTGCCGATGACACATGGCGATCAAAGGAGGCGCTTGGAGAAGCCGCTAACCCTAGGTTGACCATCCGATCTTCTCATTGGCTTGAGAAGATCGTATTAGGGCCATGACCTCATCACAATTTATATATATATATATATATATATATATATATATATATATATATATATATATATATATATTTGTTTTTGCTTGTATGTATGTGATGCATGCTAGTAAATTTTGCTTGTATGTATATGATGCATGCTAAGATATTTTTGCTTGTATGTATATGATGCATGCTAGTATATTTTGCTTGTATGTATGTAATGCATGCTAGTGTAGAGTAGTTAAGGCCTTAATGCGTATATGATACACATTCACAATTAGATTAGATCTTAATCAAATCAACTCGAAATGCCTACCAAGTTTTGATACCCATCACTACCTCGATCATTTGTTGTTGTTGAATCTGCCAAAGCAGAGCAATGCATATTATCTTGGTAGGGTGTGGAGGGACAATCTTGGTCCTGCCTATCATAGCTTGGGTGAGAATAAGCTCAATTAGATTGAGTGAAACTAGTTAACTCAATTGGATCAAGTAAAACTATAGACATATTCCAACCGTTGGAAAGGTAGGATAAGATTATATTTACACTAAATCTTGGGCGATTTAGCCAAAGCTAACTCAAGGTCTTTTGTAAATATGGATCTTGATCCTATAAACGAGAGTTGCATAGAGATGTAATGGGTAATTTGTTACCTACCGATCATACTAAGTCTTGGGTGATTTAGACAAAGCTAACTCAAAGCGTAGTATGATATGGATCTTGTCCCGCGAGAATTATAGCTAGTTTGTATGAATCTAGTAATGTGGTTTGACCACATTCATGACTCGATTCTACAAAAGTCCTATAATTCAGTGGGAGCATCATTTAATTAAAAGCCTAATTAAATGATAAATGGAATATGATATTTACTTTCTGTATTATTTATGTTATAGATTGTCATGTCAACAAATACAAACACTCTCTCCCTGCGTTCTATCCTTGAGAAGGACAAGCTCCATGGAGTTAATTTCCTGGACTAGTACAGGAATCTGAGAATCGTTCTCACACAAGAAAGAAAATGTACGTTCTGGAGAAACCCATTCCGGAGGCACCTCCTGCCACTGCCTCGCGAGCTGACCGAGATGGTTGCAAGAAGCATCAAGATGATACATTAGATGTGTCA
Organism: Wurfbainia villosa; assembly: GCA_025175895.1. NCBI lineage: Eukaryota > Viridiplantae > Streptophyta > Magnoliopsida > Zingiberales > Zingiberaceae > Wurfbainia > Wurfbainia villosa. Next base: position 49,883,103 of record CM045998.1, on the reverse strand, counting down.
TGCCTCATGCTCGCGACCATGAACTTTAAGCTTCAGAAGTAACACGAGTTCATGAATGCTTTTGATATGGTTAAACATCTTCATCAACTGTATCAAGGACAAGCAAGGCATGAGAGATACGAGATTTCTAAGGCATTGTTTCAGTCCAAGATGCAAGATGGGACTCCTGTAAGTCCATATGTACTCAAGATGATTGGGTACATAGAAAACCTACAGAGGTTGGGATTCCCACTTGGCCAAGAACTGGCCACTGACTTGATCTTGCAATCTTTGCCAGAAAGCTACAATCAATTCATCATGAATTACAACATGAATGAAATTGATAAATCACTGCCTGATATGCTTAGCATGTTGAGAACTATTGAGCTCAACCTTAAGAAGGGAAAACCCGACTCCATTTTGATGGTGCAAAAGAAGAAATGCAAGGGCAAGCCTAAAGGTAAGGGAAAGTCTCAAGCCAAGGGCAAAGGCAAGGCACTGAAACCGAAAGGAGGGGTGGCCGAGGAAGGGACTTGCTTCCACTGTAAGGAAGCTGGACACTGGAAGCGTAACTACAAAGCATACCTGGAAGATCTTAAGAAGAAGAGAAGTGAGACTTCTGCTTCAGGTATATATGTCATAGAAATCAATCTATCTATTTCTTCATCATGGGTATTAGATACCAGATGTGCATCTCACATTTGTACTAATGTGCAGGCGCTGAGAAATAGCAGGGCATTGACGAAGGGCTAGGTGGACCTACGAGTAGGCAATAGAGCAAGGGTTTCTGCTATTGTTGTAGGAACTTATTTTCTATCTCTCCCCTCTGGGCTTATACTAGAACTAGATGAATATTGTTATGTGTCTGCTCTGACTAAGAACATAATTTCAGTTTCTTGCTTAGACAAGAAAGGCTTTTCATTTATAATAAAGAACAAATGTTGTTCAATTTATTTAAATGATATGTTTTATTGTAGTGCACCTCTGATGAACGGATTCTACATTCTAGACTTAGAGAGCCTCATCTATAACATAAGTACCAAAAGGTTCGAGTCAAATGAGTTGAACCAAACCTATCTCTGGCATTGTCGCTTAGGTCACATAAATGAGAGTCGCTTATCCCAGATCCATAAGAATGGATTGCTGGACTCATTTGATTTTGAATCATATGAGACATGCCAGTCTTGCCTTCTAGGCAAGATGACCAAGACTCCATTTAGTGGACACAGCGAAATAGCAACAGACTTGTTAGGACTTATACATAGTGATGTATGTGGCCCTTTCAATGTTACTGCTAGAGGTTGTTATAGGTACCTCATTACATTTACTGATGACTTCAGACGATATGGTTATGTGTATCTAATGACATATAAGTCAGAATCCTTTGAAAAGTTCAAAGAATTCAAGAATAAAGTTCAAAACCAACTTGGCAAGAGTATTAAGATACTTCGATCAGATCGAGGTGATGAATACCTTAGCAATGAGTTTCGTGAATATCTAGCTGAGTGTGGGATTCTATCCCAACTCACTCCTCCTGGAACACCACAGTGGAATGGTGTATCCGAAAGGAGGAATCGCACCCTATTAGATATGGTATGATCTATGATGAGTCACACAGATCTTCCTATATCCTTTTGAAGATATGCTATAGACACAACAGCCTTCACACTTAACTGTGTACCATCCAAGGCTGTGATAAAGACATCATATACGATATGGATAGGAAAAATCCCAAGATGTCTTTCATGAGGATTTGGGGTTGTGAGGCTTACGTTCGACGTCAAGTCTCAGATAAACTGGGACCCAAATCTGATAAGTGCTATTTTGTTGGATATCCCAAGAAAATGAAGGGATATTACTTCTACATTCCCAGTCAGTACAAAGTGTTTATGGCAAAGACTGGGGTATTTCTAGAAAATAATTTAGTTTCTAGAAAAACTAGTGGGAGTACGTTCAATCTTGAAGAAATTCAAGATAAGGACCATAGCACTGAGGCCTTGATGGAGGTTGAATAGGAACCACAAAGTGTTGTGGGTGATGAGATTGTTGCACAAAGAGTTGTGGAACAATAACCTGTTCAGGTAGACCTACCTCTTCGCAGGTCTGATAGGGTATGTCATCAGTCTGAGAGATATTCATTTCTCTTGTCTGACCATGATGACATTATGCTCATTGAGAATGAGACTACCTCCTATCAGGAAGCTGTGATGAGCTCAGATTCTGAGAAATGGCTAGAGGCCATGAGATCCGAGATGGAATCCATGTACACCAACTAAGTATGAACTTTGGTTGATCCACCTGAAGGCATCAAACCCATTGGGTGTAAGTGGGTCTTTAAGAGAAAGACTGACATGGATGGACTTACGCATACCTATAAGGGTCGATTGGTGGCCAAAGGTTTCAAGCAAATTCATGGTATTGACTATGATGAAACCTTTTCTCTAGTGGCGATGTTTAAGTCTATTCGGATCATGCTTGCTATTACAGTATACCACGATTATGAGATCTGGCAGATGGATGTCAAAATCGCATTTCTGAATGGAAACTTGCTCAAGGATGTGTACATGACACAGCCTGAGGGTTTTGTAGATCCACATGTAACAACCCAAATTTTAGTTCCTATATTTTTATTAGAGGAAAATAGAAATAAGAATAAGAATAGAAATAATAAAAATAGGAATAAAATAATAATAATAAAAAGAATAGAAATAATTAAGAATAGGAATTTAAAAAAAAAGTTGAATAAATAATTCGTTAGTCGAGGCTCGAACCATGAACTATCAGTTTGGGGGAATAGACTCCCTACCACTAAGTCATAAGATTACCAATGAGTAGGATATAATAAAATATATCTATTGGCAAAACAAAAGGAGAGATTGATTAATTTGACAAATTATTTAAAGGGGTAATTAGGTTAAGAAAAATTCTAATTTTTATATATATTTTTCTTCCTTATCTCTCTTTAAATCTCACGCCTCCCTCTTGTTTTTTTTATTTCCAAGCCGCCTCTCTTTCTCCCTCCTCTCTCCAACGTCGACGCCCACCCTCTCTCTCTCTCTCTCGTTTTTCTCCGGCCGCCGAAAAAAACAAGAGAGGAAAAAAAAGAGAAAGCCTCTATAATTTCTTCATTGTGGAATAATTCAAGAGGAGATTTTTGAGAGGGATCTCCTCAATAACTTAATAGAGTATCATGCTAAAGCAAAGGAACACGTAGGAGATCTTTTCCTTACGAAATCTAGCGGTATAAATTGGAAAAAACGTAGGAGGTAAGTATTGCTCACCTGCAGTATAAGTAGTTATCGTATATCATTGATATATTTTTATTTGCATGTTATTTCCAGTTATGCATGGTATTTTCAGTTACGTGATTTTACCGTTATGTTATGGGTAATTCAGCATCATGTTTAGATCCATGATAAGAATGTGATTCATGATCATGCATGTTGTAGATGAGTTGTAGCTTACAATTATATGCATGATATGGAGTAAGTTGTAAAAATATTTCCTTTATAAAGAAAATTTAAAGATGCTCCCCATTCGAATTGGGGATTAAGAGCACAACGATCTTCAGTATGATCCTCATTTCAGTTTTGGGGGTCAAGAGCATAATGATCTTTATGGTGCTCCTCATTCGTGATTTAGGGGATTAAGAGCATTTCCTTCAGTATGTATAAAAATATAAGTATAAAGGAAGTATTTTACTTTTTGACAGGGCATGTACCGAGCATCAGTTTCGCCCACGGGCCGAGGCCCTCAATTTCAGTTACCCTAGTAGGTTTGGTGGTTGGCCACCCCGGCCTATTAGGAATGTGCACATTGGTACTATGTCAGGCCCATATCCAGGATGATTATTATTTTGAAGTATCAGTTTAACTATAAGTAAAAGTTTTCAAAGTGAATCATTCCAGTTTAGATACACTGTTTACAAGTTTTAAAATACTTAAGAGCATGATTTATATAAGAGACAAGTAATCAGAGTTATGATTTCCAGTTATGTTTGCATGTGTATCAATTGTATCCAGGGCAAGAGAACTAGTTGCATGATTTCATACAGTGCATGTTTTTGTGATCATAGAAAGTACTTACTAAGCGTTATTGCTTGCAGTTTGCATTTCCTTATACTGCAGATAAAGGTAAAGAAAAGCTTCAGTAAGGTGGCATGGCGAATGAAGTGTTGGGTGTGTGTGGTGACGGAACAGTGGAAGTAAAAGATCCTAAGTGCAGATGTCTAAATCAGATTTTTAGTTTCTTGTTTTCTTTTGATATTGTTGAAGTTCAACTGGATTATTTATGGTTGAGACCAAAGAATGCTAGAGTCATATTGGGTTAGTTTTAATACTTGCATGTTAGGTGAAGATCTTGAAATGGTTATTGTTTAAGTGATGTAAAGGTCCTTATGATTATTTTGGTTGTTAGCATATTGCATGAATTAAAGATAGAGACAGTAAAGTAGTGACATCTCCCTTGGTAGAGAGTGGAAAGACTAGGGGGGGTTGTTATAAGATGGTATCAGAGCGGGTTCCGCCCTTCCGTCACATACACATCGAGCATCAGTCATGCCACCTCCAAGTAAGCAAGTATTTATCTGCTTTATTTACTTTATGAGTAGTAAGGAATGCTTCTTTTAAGTTAAACATGCTCAGCTAGAATGTTCTCTTTGAGTTAAACATGCTTGCATATATATATATGAAGATGATAGATAATACGTAATAGAGCATACCTAGATATGTATGTGAAGATGAAAAAAAAATAGTGATAATAGCCTGATAGTGGTTTCACTTGATCATCTTATGATGAGTTCACGGAGTTCTGACAAGGGGATTTATCAGTAGATGAAGCGGTAAAGAAGTTCAATAAGTTGACTCACTTATGCCCGGAACTGGTCAGTACTGAGAAGGAAAGAGTTAGGTTGATGCTAAAGATGTTGAGACTGGAGATAGCTTTGAATGTGGCTGGGGGAATTAATAGACCACAGACCACTGAAGAGCTAATTAGCAGTGTTCTAATCACGGAGCATTACATGAATAGTATCAAACACCAGAAGCTAGCCTTGACAGAAAGAAAAAGCCAGGGAAGTTCAGGAGGTCAGAAATCTCAGAGCGATAATTCGAACTAGAAGCGAAACAACAATGGCAAGAGGAAACAGTGGAATAATGCAAAGGGAGGTTCAGCCAGTAAGTAGCCTACATATCCCACATGTTCTAAGTGTGGGAGGAAGCATCCAGGAGTTTGCTGTCAGGGCGTGAGCGGGTATTATATATGTAGTGTCGAGGGACACTTCGCCAAACAGTGTCCCACCAAGACTAATCTACCTCCACCATAGTCTACTCAATACGGAGGTAGACCAGCTCAGCTACATCATATGCAGGGAGCACTGGAGGGTCCTTACATCAACCAAGGAAGATTGGAGGCCCCATCAGTTACACCTAATGCCTGGATCTTCTCCCTCACCAGGGAAGAGGTAGCAAATGCTTCTACGGTAGTCATAGGTCAGATACCTATCCTTAGTCAGCATGCTACCGTACTGTTTGATACTGGGGCAACCCATTCTTTCATGTCTATGGCATTTGCTAAGAGGATAGATATAACCCCGGATATCTTAGATACTCAATTTTTAATGACCCTACATTCGGGTGAAATAATGACATCTACACACTGGTTGCGTGTCATGCTGGTCAGAATTTCAGACAAAGAGCTTTATAGTGATCTGATCTTGCTAGACATGCATGACTATGATGTCATCTTTGGAATGGACTTTCTTAGCAAGTACGGTGCTTCCATTGAGTGCCATAAGAGAAGAGTAGTATTCCAACCTGAGACCAAGGCCAAATTTGAGTTTAATGGAGAACCAAGGAAGAAGACTAAGAAGTTATTGTCTATCATGGAAGCTCAGAAGATGCTAGCTAGTGGATGCACTGGGTATTTAGCACATATAGTTGATACTAAGCAAGGAAGAAGTCAAAAGCTGGAAGAAGTCCCAATTGTATGTGACTACCCGGAAGTATTTCCTGACGAGCTACTAGGACTAGCACCTAGAAGGGAAGTTGAGTTTGAGATTGAGCTTATTCCTGGTACCAACCCAATCTTAAAAGCACCCTATTGTATGGCTCCAGCTGAATTGAAAGAGCTTCAGGAACAATTACAGGAGTTATTAGACAAGGGATTCATCCACCCTAGTCATTCCCCATGGGGAGCTCCAGTGATGTTCGTGAAAAAGAAAGATGGATCTATGAGGATGTGCATAGACTATCGAGCCTTGAATCAAGTGACGATCAAGAACAGATATCCTCTGCCAAGGAAAGAGGATTTATTTGATCAATTGAGGGGAGCCACAGTCTTCTCCAAGATTGACTTGCGGTCCGGTTATCACCAAGTAAGAGTTAAAGAGGATGATATACCGAAAACAGCCTTCTGAACGAGGTATGGACACTATGAGTTCGTGGTCATGCCCTTCGGAGTGACAAATGCACCTGCTATGTTTATGGACTTGATGAATCGGATATTTAAGGAGTACCTTGATAAGTTTGTGGTCATTTTCATTGACGACATCCTTATCTACTCGAGAACCCAAGAAGAACATGCCGAACACTTTAAGATAGTCTTGCATACCCTTCAGCAAAGACAATTATATGCAAAGTTCTCCAAGTGTGAGTTTTGGCTTGATCGAATATCGTTTCTGGGTCATGTTATTTCAAAAGAGAGAGTTATGGTAGACCCAACAAAGATAGAAGCAGTCAGTAATTGGGGTCAACCAAAGAATGCCAGTGAAGTCAGAAGTTTCCTCGGATTAGCAGGGTACTATCGAAGGTTTGTGGAAAACTTCTCAAGGATAGCTTCACCGTTGACAGTTCTTACCAGAAAGAATAAGAAGTTCGAATAGACCAAAAATTGTGAAAAGAGCTTCCTTGAATTAAAGAGAAGACTCACAAGTGCTCCAGTGCTTACCCTTCCAGAAAGTAATGAGGGATTTGACCTGTATAGTGATGCATCCAAGATGGGACTTGGAGCAGTACTTATGTAGAAGGGTAAAGTCATTGTTTATGCATCTAGACAACTCAAGGACTATGAAAAGAATTACCCCACTCATGACCTTGAGTTGGCAGTAGTGGTCTTTGCTCTAAAAGTTTAGAGACATTACTTATATGGAGTCCAATGCAAGATTTACACAAATCACCAGAGTTTGAAGTATTTCTTCACTCAGAAGGATTTGAATATGCGACAGCGCAAATGGCTTGAGCTAGTAAAGGACTATGACTGTGAAATCCACTACCATCCTAGAAAGGAAAACAAAGTAGTAGACGCGCTGAGTAGAAAATCATGCACCACTTTGATGTCTCTAGCAACACTATCCCAACCACTAGAGAAAGAGATAATGAATTTTGGGGTTGAGATCATTTCTGGACAGCTCTCCGCCTTGACCATAGTACCTACACTGTTTGGGGATATATTAGCGAGACAGGACAAAGATCCTAGCATTCAAAGGATCAAGCAAGAGATCCAAGAAGGAAAGGATGGAGGATTCCGTGTCTCTGATAGGAGAGTATTATATCTGGGTGAACGCTTATGTATCCCCAAGGACCCAGACTTAAGAAAGAAGATCCTAGAAGAAGCTCATGGGACCTCATATTCGATGCATCCTGGATCCACCAAGATGTATCAAGATATGAAAGGGAAATTCTGGTGGCTTGGTATGAAGAGGGGCGTGGCTAAGTATGTTAGCGCTTGTCTGACATGTCAGAGAGTGAAAGCAGAACACCAGAGACTAGGAGGAGTTCTACAGCCTATCCAGATTCCAGAATTGAAGTGGGAGGAACTAGCCATGGATTTCATAGTAGGACTTCCTAAAACAACCAATGGCTACGATTCTATTTGGGTAGTTGTCGATAGATTGACAAAGTCTGCTCACTTCATGCCTATCAGAATATCATACTCCATGGAATAGTTAGCCCAGTTATATGTCAAGGAAGTGATTAGACTGCATGGAGTACCTAAGACCATTATCTCTGATAGAGACAGTCGCTTCACTTCACACTTCTGGGAGTGTGTTCAGACAGCCCTCGACACTAAGCTACGATTCAGTACTACATTTCATCCTCAGACAGATGGACAGACAGAAAGAGTGAATCAGATTTTGGAGGACATGCTCAAAGCTTGTGCCTTAGATTATAAAGGAAGTTGGTGCAAATATTTGTGTTTGACAGAGTTTGCCTATAATAATAGTTATCAAACCACAAATGGGAATGACACCTTATGGAGCCTTGTATGGATGGAGATGCATATCACCTATCTGTTGGTATAAGGGTGGCGAGAAAAAAGAAATGGGACTCAAGACTGATTTTATAGATGACGCCACCAAAGTTGTAAAGGACATATGCCAAAGGATAGAGATTGTCCAGAGTCGACAGAAGAGTTATGTCGATATCCGACGCAGACCCTAGAGTTCAAAGTCGTGGATTCAGTGTTCATTAAGGTAGCTCCTATGAAAGGGGTAATGGGATTTGGGAAGAAAGGCAAGTTAAGTCCCAAATATGTAGGCCCCTACCAGATCACCAAGAGAGTTGGTAAGGTAGCTTATGAGCTAGAGCTACCATAGGAAATGTCAGCTATCCACAATGTATTTCATGTTTCAATGCTTAAGAAGCACGTCCCAGACACCAACCAAGTGATTGAGCCATAGACGGTACAGATTCAGACAGATCTAAGTTATGAAAGTCGACCTATTCAGAAAATAGATCGAGCAGTCAGGAAACTAAGAAATAAAGAAATACCGTTAGTAAAAGTCTTATGGCAAAGTCAAAGATTTGAAGAATCAACCTGGGAACGTGAGGATAACATGAAGCAAAAGTACCCCGAGATGTTCTAAGTTTCGAGGATGAAACTTTTATAAGGTATAAGGGATTGAAACATCCCAAATTTTAGTTCCTATATTTTTATTAGAGGAAAATAGAAATAAGAATAAGAATAGAAATAAAAAAAATAGGAATAAAATAATAATAATAATAAAAAGAATAGAAATAATTAAGAATAGGAATTTAAAAAAAAAAGTTGAATAAATAGTTCGTTAGCCGAGGCTCGAACCATGAACCGTCAGTTTGGGGGAATAGACTCCCTACCACTAAGTCATAAGATTACCAATGAGTAGGATATAACAAAATATATCTATTGGTGAAAAAAAGGAGAGATTGGTTAATTTGACTAATTATTTAAAGGAGTAATTAGGTTAAGAAAAATTCTAATTTTTATATATATTTTTCTTCCTTATCTCTCTTTAAATCTCACGCCTCCCTCTCGTTTTTTTTATTTCCAAGCCGTCTCTCTCTCGCTCATTTTTCTCCGGCCGCCGAGAAAAACAAGAGAGGAAAAAAAAAAGAGAGACTCTATAATTTCTTCATCGTGGAATAATTCAAGAGGAGATTTTTGAGAGGGATCTCCTCAATAACTTAATAGAGTATCATACTAAAGCAAAGGAACACGTAGGAGATCTTTTCCTTACGAAATCTAGCGGTATAAATTGGGAAAAGTGTAGGACGTAAGTATTGCTCACCTACAGTATAAGTAGTTATCGTATATCATTGATATATTTTTATGTGCATGTTATTTCCAGTTATGTATGGTATTTTAAGTTACGTGATTTTACCGTTATGTTATGGGTAATTCAGCATCATGTTTAGATCCATGATAAGAATGTGATTCATGATCATGCATGTTGTAGATGAGTTGTAGCTTACAATTATATGCATGATATGGAGTAAGATGTAAAAATATTTCCTTTATAAAGAAAATTTAAAGATGCTCCCCATTCGAATTAGGGATTAAGAGCACAACGATCTTCTGTATGCTCCCCATTTCAGTTTTGGGGGTCAAGAGCATAATGATCTTTATGGTGCTCCCCATTCGTGATTTAGGAGATTAAGAACATTTCCTTCAGTATGTATAAGAATATAAGTATAAAGAAAGTATTTTACTTTTTGACAGGGCATGTACCGGGCATCAGTTTCGCCCATGGGTCGAGGCCCTCAGTTTCAGTTACCCTAGTAGGTTCGGTGGTTGGCCACCCCGGCCTATTAGAAATGCGTGCATTGGTACTATGCCGAGCCCATATCCAGGATGATTATTATTTTGAAGTATCAGTTTAAGTATAAGTAAAAGTTTTCAAAGTTAATCATTCCAGTTCAAATACACTGTTTACAAGTTTTAAAATACTTAAGAGCATGATTTATACAAGAGACAAGTAATCAGAGTTATGATTTCCAGTTATGTTTGCATGTGTATCAATGTATCTAGGGCAAGAAAACTAGTTGCATGATTTCATACAGTGCATGTTTTTGTGAACATAGAAAGTACTTACTAAGTGTTATTGCTTACAGTTTGCATTTCCTTATACTGCAGATAAAGGTAAAGAAACGCTTGATAGGTGTCATGAGATGAAGTCTTTGGGTGTGTGTATGAACAAAGATCCTAAGTGCAGATGTCTAAATCAGATTTTTAGTTTCTTGTTTTCTTTTGATATTGTTGAAGTTCAACTGGATTATTTATGGTTGAGACCAAAGAATGCTAGAGTCATATTGGGTTGGTTTTAATACTTGCATGTTAGGTGAAGATCTTGAAATGGTTATTGTTTAAGTGATGTAAAGGTCCTTATGATTATTTTGGTTGTTAGCATATTGCATTAGTATATTGCATGAATTAAAGATAGAGACAGTAAAGTAGTGACATCTCCCTTGGTAGAGAGTGGAAAGACTAGGGGGGTGTTACACCACAACATACTGGCAAAGTATGCATGCTGCAAAGGTCCATTTATGGGCTAAAGCAAGCTTCTCGGAGATGGAATCTTCGATTCGATGATGCAATCAAACAGTTTGATTTCATCAAGAATGAAGATGAACCTTGTGTCTATAAAAGGGTTAATGGGAACACAGTTGTCTTCCTTGTATTGTATGTGGATGACATACTACTCATTGGGAATGACATCCCTTCGCTACAGTCTGTGAAGACTTGGCTGGGGAAGTGTTTCTCAATGAAGGACTTAGGTGAAGCAACCTGTATTCTAGGCATTAAGATATATAGAGATAGATCTAAGAGATTGCTTGGCCTAAGTCAGAGTATATATATTGACACGGTATTACTACGGTTTACCATGCAGAATTCCAAGAAGAGACTTCTACCGATGTCACATGGTGTGAGTCTTTCGAAGACTCAAAGTCCCTCTTCTAGAGAGGAGAGAGACCGCATGGATAAGATCCCTTATGCATCGTCCATAGGATCTATCATGTACGTCATGCTATGTACTCGTCTTGATGTCTCGTATGCTTTGAGCATGATGAGTAGATACCAGTTAGATCCAGGTGAGCATCACTGAATAGCAGTCAAGAATATTCTTAAGTACTTGAGAAGGACTAAAGAATATTTCTTGATATTTGGAGGCAATGAGGAGCTAGCTGTAAAGGGTTACAGTGATGCCAACTTCTAAACTAACCAGGATGATTATAGATCGCAGTCAGGGTTCGTGTTTTGCTTGAATGGTGGTGCTGTGAGCTGGAAGAGTTCGAAGCGGGACACAGTTGCTGATTCTATAACAGAGGCCAAGTATATTGCTGCATCAAAGGCAGCAAAGGAGGCAGTTTGGATCCGCAAGTTCATTACTGAGCTTGGGGTCGTTCTTAGCATATCAGATCCTATAGATCTCTATTGTGACAACAATGGAGCGATAGCGCAGGCTAAGGAAACTCGCTCACACCAGCGGACCAAACATATACTACGGCGCTTCCATCTCATTCGAGAGATTATCAATAGAGGAGATGTGAAGATTTGCAGAGTACCCACAGAGGCTAACATCGTAGATCCCTTGACCAAGGCTTTGGCACAGAAAAAATATGATGGTCACACTAGGTCATTGGGTATTAGATACTACAGTGATTGACACTAATGCTAGTGAGAGATTGTTAGTGAAAGCCCTAGAGTCAATCATGTGATGATTGTTGTATGAACTTTGTTGTATCATATTCCTATTTATAAAAGCATTTCTTTATAGTTATTATACTTACTTGTATTGGCGCCAAATAACTAAGTATGATAACGTCCTTGAGTAGAAGGTTCTTATCTATATCAATCGATTGGTTGAATCGATAATGAGATGATATAGAGAACACTACTCTTAATCATTCCTAGTCAAGTATTAACATTCAGGGACAATGTTAATGCGAAGAGACTAGCATGTAGGTCAACTCGATGACTTGATCTCACAAGTCATGGATATAAGATATCAAGTTGACACATGGGTATGCGTTGGAGAATGTATACTGAATGACTCGTCATGAGAAAGTATCATGGATCATTATATGAATGTCATATACTTTCTCATGTGACTATTAGTATGACTATTAGTCCTTGGACCGAAAGTCACCATGGTTCCCTACATAAGGAGTTGCATACTTTGGCTTCGTCAAACGTCACCCGTAAATAGGTGGACTATAAAGGCGATCACTGGGCATGTAACAAATTATACGGAGGGATGTGAGTGATGTAGATGGGATCTATCCATCCTATATGACGGGAGTGACATCATGATTCTTGATAGAGTGAGACCACTAAGTGCATGGTCATGCCCAAATGAGCCAATATGAGATATTGAGCTCATTTGATTAGAGTGAGTCTACTTGGAGTTTAAGATATATATTGTACAGAGGATGACACGGTCTATGCCTCAATTGATCAATCTAGATGTCAAGGATAGAGGGACATTGTCACATATTGTGAGAGTCACAATTAGTAGTCACAAAGGTGATGTTGGATCTCAACATTCTTGTAACTTGCGTAGCAATGATGTGTTGCTAGATACCGCTCATTGCTTATGTTTCTAAATCGGTTTAGGAGCATTGCCAACGTTACAATAACCTATAGGGTAACACACAAAGGGCAATTAGATGGAGATTAGGTTCATATGATGGACCATGAGGATTAGGTTCATGTGATGAACCAAATTGGATTAAGAGTAATTCAAATTAGACTAATTGAGTTGGACTCAATTTGATTCAAATGTTGAATGAGTCTAATTTAGATTTGATTCATTGAGTCAATTTAAACTAATGAATAGAGATTCATTGAATTAAATTGACTTGAATCAAATGGTTGGATTTGATCAACCATGTGAGATAAGAGGTCAAGTTTGACTTGACTTGAGAGGGAAGATAAATGGTCAAGTTTGACTTGACCAAATGTCAAGTCATGATGACTGGGCATGGGTCGGTCAATGATGATGTTCCACATCATCATGGACACATCATGGGATGCCACCTCATGAGGGAGACCAAGAGCCATGGCTCTTGGTATTACATGGAGGTATTTAACCCTCCATGAAGTGGCCGGCCACTTTATGTGTGTGCATTAGTGGAAGTGAGTGCGAATTTATTAGATCTTCTTCTTCCTCCCTTCCTCTCCTCTCAAGATCTATCTCCCTCTTCCTTTCTTGCCGTGGGTTTCAAGGAGTGCTAGCACACTCTCAGTTGCTTTCTCCACCTATTGTTCGTGTGGATACTTATAGAGGAGTGTACGCTTGACGCTCTCGAGTTTCGACAAGCCGTTTGGACGAGCGAGATAAGCGAAGGGCGTCATATCAAGAGTAAAGCTCTTCACATGTAGATCTAAAGTAGATCTAAGGTTTTTAAACACGTACATATATATTTTTGTTTATGTTCGCACGGATCTGTGGCCGACTTCCGAGATTTCCGCAACGCAAAAAGCGATTTTTGTGGCTCGGATAGTCCAACAGTTGCTGGTTTAAAAGGAGCATGAAGGGAAGGTTTTGGCAGCGGATATTGAGGAGTTTTGGGGGCGATTTGCTGCTGCAAATCAAGGTCTCCAAGTGCAATTCAAGCAACCAAAGATCAAGCAATCAAAAAGCTCTTGTAAAGTTGTTTTCTTTACTTGTATTACAATTCATTATTGTATTTGCTTGTATTCTTATTGTATTACTTTTGTAATCACTTGTACGAGGTTTCTCCACCTCCGGACTGTTCCGAGATTGAGTTTATTTGATTAGTGGTGTGGTATGCATCGCTAGAGCTCATTTGAGCTCGATCCGTGGAGTATGAACCATTCGGTTCAGAACCACATTATATCCTTGTGTTGTTATCGTTCTTGTGTGTATTTGTATTGTATATTTCTATTTCCGCTGCGCACTAATCATTTTGTAGAAAGCACGATCGAATTTCTCCATTGATAAGCGACGACGCTATTCACCCCCCCCCCCTCTAGCGGGCGCAACGTTCCTAACACAAGTCTGGTCAATTGTGACTTGGATCGATTGTACCAACACTTCTATATTATTGTTCTTACTTACTTAGAGTCATCTTCTTGTATCCAATAGTAGTGTAAGAAGTTTCTTCACCTTTGACACTTTATCGAAGGGGAGAAAGCTAGTGGACGAGTGATCCTATGCATAGGTTTTGGACTAGCAACTTTGGAGGTTGTGAACCAAGTAAATTTATTATGTCCTTTATCCTTTATTTATGTTTTTACTTAATTAGTGTGTGATAATTATTATTTTGTCGTGTTATTTTGGTCCTTAATATCACTGTTTTTATCCTCTCAAGTGGTTATTTATCGATTATTTGCATATTTTATGAGTTGGATATATTTTTGGATCTTATTATAAATTCTCCTAAATTTTGGACTTATATACAAATTTTATCTTTATTCGTAAGAAATTGAGATGAGCTAATGGATTAGACTCGAGTTGGATCAAATATGGCTTCACCTAAAGGACATTTTAAGCTGGAAGAATCTGGATCCTTCATCAAGATCAGAGGCAATTTAATCAAGGGTTCAGATCTGTTTAATTCTGACCGTTCGATGAAATCTGATTGATCTAAGCCATCCATCTGAATCTGGAGCGATCCGGTCCATACATTTAGATCTGGACATCTTGACCGTTCATCCAAATTTGACCGATTATGATTATCCATTCAGATTGATCAGATCCATTCATTTAAAGTCGAAGAATTCTCAGCCGTTGGATGCATAGTTCAGAATTGGATTAATCAAATTCATTAAACACTAGGTTTAATGGACGGCTGAGATGTGATCATGTGTAGATCGGACGGCCAAGGAAAAGGGGTTTAAATTTCCACATTTCCTCACCGAGCGGATCATCGCGCAGCAGAGAACTCCATCGCGCGAGCAGCCGCCGGATTCCGCCTTCTCCTTCCACGCCCAAGCACCGCCGGCCGTCACTTCCTCCGCCAAGGCCGGCGGTGGTCTCCTCCATCACCTCCCCTTTCACGCGCGAGCAGCAGCCACTGGCAGTCGCTCAACTTCACAGCTCCAGCTCCGGCCAACTTCTCCCATTTCGCCGGCAGCTTCATATCCGCCTTCCCCGCCGCCTACAATCACCGGAGAGGAGTGAGGATTCTCCTGCGCTCCGTCCAGCCATCCTCGTTCCACCACAGACGAGCGGCAGCTTCATCTCCACCGCCGACAGCAGCTCCACTTCCACCTTCGTCCGGCAGCTTCCAATTTCAGCCCTGTTTTAGCTTCCAGCACCAATTCCAGCAATTTCCAGCTTAGGACAGCAATTCCTTCGTTTTGCTTGTTTGATTGTTTGGTTACTTTGATGAATGTTTGTAATCAAAATTCGTTCCATATTTAGAATTGCATGCGTTTAGTTTACTTTGTTTCATACACATGTAGTGTTTGGCTAAATGCTTCTTAGAGTTCTTAGAGTAATTAGATTGTAGTTCATTAGGTTAGATTTAATTTCATATTTTACTTAAGTTGCTTTCTTTTAATTATGTTTTCATTAGGTTGTTAGTTAAATATTTTCTTCCCTTGAGCTTTAGCAGCAGCGTCCAGCTTGCCTCCACCTACTTTCCTCCACGGATTCGAGGAGGAACCGCTTCATCGAGAGATTTCGATGACGTTCTCCATCTTCGTAGCTCATCCGCATTCTCTTTCGGATTCAAGGAGGAGTCCGTCTCGACGACACTTCTTCGAGCTCAACAGGATCCGTGAGAGTTCGGAGTGTCCATCAAACTACTAGATTCAGGAGTTTACACCATCCCACATCCACTGTCATTCACGAAGTCTCGATCGAGCATCGCTAGACTTAGCCGGAGGAACTTAGTCATTCACCGGACCTATCTTGGGTTGATTAGATTATTTCTTTTTCCAGTTTTTATTGTTTTAATTCCTGCATTAATTGATTTTGTTGTTGCGTGTTAGGTTAGGATTTTAATTACCTTGCAACTGTATGTTAGATCTCAAATCTCACACCCCCATCTTCATTAGAAAACCCAAAGCAATAATTAGAAATCCTAAGTTTACTATTCTGTCGATTACACTCGTTGGGAAACGATCCAGGCCATTTACTATGTTATATTAGTGTAGTTAGGGGGTTCGGTAATTAATTTGAAACGGTACCACGACAAATACCATGCACATCAAATTTTGGCGTCGTTGCCGAGGAGTGTAATGATGCTTAGTAGAATTAGGATTGTTTGTCCATTTTTCTAAAAAAAAAAAATTCAAAATTCAAAAACTTTTGTTTAGGGCTTCATTCTTTCATTCTGTTATATATCCATGTATTTTATCATATATACCTGTTTCTTTTGATATTGTTTGTTAGTATTTCAGAAAAGGACAGGAAATTTCTTTGAGCATGGATCCATATTATCATCAGTTTGGAGACTTCAGTGATGCTTACTAATCAGGCACTAGGCAACAAGAGTATTACCAACCTGAAGATAAGTATTATCAGTACCAGCCGCAATATCATCAGCCTGTTCCTCAATATCATCAGTCTTATCAGCAGGACAGGTATAATTCAATTTCTGGTACATCTTTTCATAATTTTGACTCAGATTTCAAGTATGGGCACACACCACCCTATGTTCCTAAGCAGTCTTAGTGCTATCTACCCCCACCGTCTATTGATTCTTACATGCTCAAATGAGGTGATCAATCAAGTAACAGTTATGGAGAAGCACATAAGGAAGAAGTTCAGAATTTTTCAACTTATCAGAGTTCATTGGGATATCAAGATGACACTATGTGCGATGGACTACAACCATTCCAACAAGCTGAGTCAACTACAGAGGCATTAGAAAAGCTTTTACAGCTAGGATCATTGCAGCAACAGATGCAACAGATACAACAGCAGATGCAGCAACAAATTTGTGATAGACATCGACAACAGCAACAGTGGATACATAACATGCAAATCCAGCTGGATCTAATTGCATCATCCATCAGTCAGACACAAGCACAAGATTCCTTCCGGTTTTCCTCAGAGATCATTTCTAATGGTAGTGATGTGCTTAAGGAGATGGATTGCAGAGCTGATGATATGCTTCTACCGCGGCTCTATAGACTCTCTGCGATGTGCATGATGATAATGTACTATCTGATGCTCCAGATATTGATGAAGTTGCTTCTGTGGTCAATGACTTGCAGGATGATACTAGCGGCTTGGATTTACTCTGTGATGTTGTTTGTTCCCTAGATTATCCTGAAGAAATGGAGCAGCTTCCAGATGTCAGTGCCCAGACTTGCCAGCCAGACCAGAAGTCAAGTGAGATAGCAGTGGCAAGCAATTCTGATGAGATGTTTCCTATGAAAGTGGTGGATAGCTGAAGGCCCCCAGACTGGACACTTCCATCTCAGCCAGAGTCTCCAAGAATTTTACAGATGAAGGCCCTGACAGTTCATGCAATAATCCAGCTCCAAGGCTGGACACTTTTTCTGAATCGCCTCCAACCACCAGAGATTACATATGATGAGGCGATCATATTGGAGGGAGCAGCACAGTACTATCATGATCACACCATGAAGACGCTCACCCCCATTCAGTCCATCCTACTCCCGGCATAGATGCTTTTGCTGAATCTTCTTCAACCACCGGGACGAGATTTCTTTAGGAGCACTCCACGCCCTACGTGGCTCCTCCTGCTAAATCTTCTTCAACCGCCAGGACCTCAGGGGAGTTTACTCCATCTTATCTCTTTTCTTTTTCCTTGTATATATGTCTCTTTTACTTCATTTGTTTTTATTTTAGTTGCTATGTTTTATTTGTTGAGTTTTTGTTTTGTTGGGATTTTGAAATAAATTTCTTATGCATTCCTTTATATCATCTTAAAAGTCGTGAAAGCTAGTTAAATTTGATTGTTGAGTTTCAGGGATTTATTATCATGAATGGATTATTCGATTGCATATGGTTACTCCTTGGTGATGGATTCTGTGTTGATAGATTAAGATGATTTTTTTTCATTCCCAGTGAGGATTGTGTCTATTTTTATTGCTTGAGTGTGGTGCACTTGTGGTTATTGTAACTCTAGAACTTGCTTTGATTCTTTCGAGACCACACAACCATAGGTTTGCATGATTACTATGAAGGCAATCTCACTTGTTTCCCTTTACTTCTTTTGTTATCACATGCTATTCGAATAATTTTCTTATCACACGTCATATCATTTTCATTATTTATCCCATTATTTTTTCTACATTTTCATCATGTCATTTCTCTTCCATTTCTATTTTTGGATGTGGAATATTGAATGTTCCATGATGAGTGTTTTGTCCATGATGGATAAAAATTTAAGTGTGGGGGAGAGAGTAGCTCAGGAGAATTTAGTATAAGTATAGGTAAGTCGTGCTTGATCACCATGAGCTAGTCATGCTCTTTATCTTTTAGCTGAGTTTGATGTTGGAGCATAGGGAAGTGCACTACATGTCAGAGAAAAAAAATAAAAAAAAAGTTTGAAAAAAAAAACTCAAAAAAAAAAGTTGAAAAATAATAATAATAAATTGGGTGCCCATAAAATAAAAAAAAATTGTGAAAATTTTAACATACAATGTCATTTATTTTTTTTATTATGTGTGATAGTATTTTTGTTAACAACATCCTTGTTATAATTATTGAGAGATTTATTGTATATCATTAGTAGATTTGTATTGAAGAATGTGATAAGGGTTGTTTACATGTTTATTGGGTTGGAAGAAAAATTTTAGGGCAATGCTTTCTTGTACTTATTTATGTAGCATTTTAGTATTTCCATATCTTCTTCATCTTGCATTTCTTTAGCTATTTCATTTCTTATCTTTTTTTTCTTTCACAGATCTTATTATTTTTCTTGTATTCATGTTTCCCTTATATTCTTAATAAGCCTTCAGTGATTGTGCATTCTTATGTGTATATAGTAGTGAAGGTAGAAGAAAAGCAAGCATATGGTAGTTCATAAACTATGAGTAGCTTGAGTGAACTCCACTATTACATGCTTATGAGAGGGAGAGAAACCACCACTTACCTTGTGAGGCTTAGTCATTCTCAGTCTATTCATAATGGATTGAAGTTATCATGTTTGTTAACCTGTATAAGATTTGAGTCCATGATTGCTTGAGTCTTTGAGAGTTGACAATCCTAGGTAACTTTCTTTCACGATTTTCTATGTATGCTTGGGAATTGCTAGGGAAATACACTTTCAATTTATTTTTAGTTTTCTTTACTTGTAACGCCCGCCCTTATCTGCTCTCAGGGCGGCGCTACTTGACCCCCTTTTTTTTTTTTTTAACATAACATATATGGATCATTTCACCATTTACTTAAGCATGTTATCATGGCATAAACCTTCTTTTCTACATGCATCACCTATCTTATTCATAGTTAACATGTTACCATATCTTATCTCATTTCATAACATGCCCATCATAAGGATCCATTCGTGAGTTCTATCATATCAACTTTCTTAAGTAATTGAACAATAACATAACTAAGCAGCATCCAGCATGGTACTAATAATTCACAAGTCTTATAAGCGAAAGCATTGTCTTAAGTTGTTAATTGAGCATATAAATATAAGCAGATAGTAATAGGGTCTTTCTCCACCATGCCACTATCACACACTTCGCCCTCATAAACTATAAGCATAAAGCTTAGTAAGATTCTTGCCTACTCACAAAAAAACCACGAACTTCATCAAGCAATTAGAAACATAAGCATGCTAGCATAAATGGCCTAAGTATTCCATAGTAACACTAATCAACAACATACCATGTAATGAAACCTAAGCATGGCATAGAGTTTACATCAGCATGCTAAGCATAATTAAAACCAAGCAGGGCATACTCTAAACATAAGCATTCATGATATAAATCTTAGACATGCAGGAAGTACATAAACCCAAATGTTCTTACTATAAGCATCATAACTTAGTAAAATCTAACCTGCTTAAAGAACATAATCATAAACATTTTTAATTTGAGCATAAACATTTATAATGACATAAATCCTAAACATGCACAAGGTACATAATCACAAGTATTCTTAAACTACTGTAAGCATCCTAACTTCATAGAGTCTAACATGCATAAAGGACATAATCATAAGCATTTTTAACTTGAGCATAAACATTTATAATGACATAAATCCTAAACATGCATAAGGTACATAATCACAAGTATTCTTAAACTACTGTAAGCATCCTAACTTCATAGCATCTAAAATGCATAAAGGACATACTCATAAGCATTTTTAACTTGAGCATAAACATTTAATATGACATAAATCCTACACATGCATAAGGCACATAATCACAAGTATTCTTAAACTATTGCAAGCATCATAACTTCATAGAGTCTAACATGCATAAAGGACATAATCATAAGCATTTTTAACTTGAGCATAAACATTTATAATGACATAAATCCTAGACATGCATAAGGTACATAATCACAAGTATTCTTAAACTACTGTAAGCATCCTAACTTCATAGCATCTAAAATGCATAAAGGACGAGTTAAGTAGCATTCATAATCTTTAACATAAGCATACACAATTTCATAAAAGTCTTTTCTTTTCAAAACATATACATATAGATACTTCAACATCATCATAACTTGTTTGGGGGCCCAGTTAAGTACCACATAATCTGCGTTCCCTAATAGGTCTGGGGTAGCGAGCCACCGGACCTACGAGCAAGACCTCTTACGTCTTACAGGCAAGACCTCTTACGTCTTCTTATGTCCCTATGGATTTGATTAACGACCACCTGACGAGTCGGGTACTTAACCTCTTACAAAGTAAAATACTTAATTTCTTTCTTTTCTTGTCATAGTATAAAGAATGCTCTTGATCCCCAACATAAATAGGGAAGCATTACGTATTGCTCTTATCATAGGACACATGCATTCATAACATAAGAGTACCCTAAAGGGGTCCTAAAGTATAAACATGTTCATCACATAAGCATATTTCGTGGCACATTACATCATAAACATGAAGCATATTTCCTTGGCATATTCATGGCATATTAAATCACAAAAACATGTTCATCACCTAAGCATATTTCATGGCACATTACATCATAGACATGTAGCATGTTTCCTAGGCATATTCATGGCATATTAAATCATAAAAAAAACATGTTCATCACCTAAGCATATTTCATGGCACATTACATCATAACATGAAGCCTATTTCTTTGGCATATTCATGACATATTAAATCACAAAAACATGTTCATCACCTAAGCATATTTCATGACACATTACATTATAACATGAAGCCTATTTCTTTGGCATATTCATGGCATATTAAATCACAAAGCATGTTCATCACCTAAGCATATTTCATGGCACATTACATCATAGACATGTAGCATGTTTCCTAGGCATATTAAATCATAAAAAAAACATGTTCATCACCTAAGCATATTTCATGGCACATTACATCATAACATGAAGCCTATTTCTTTGGCATATTCATGGCATATTAATCACAAAGCATGTTCATCACCTAAAACTCCTATATGAGGCATACAACATCCCCTAGTTCCCTTAGAAGCCTTTTTCTTGCAACCCTAACCCTAGTTTCCTTGGTTGGCCGAAACTTGTGAAGGGCTCAAGCTTGGGTTTGTCCCCTAAAACTCATTCATGAAGCCTTATAACCTATCATAGCATCATTAGAAATATTTTTCATGCAACCCTAACCCTAATTTCATGGGTTGGCCGAAACTTGTGAGGGGCTCAAGCTTGGGTTTGTCCCCTAAAATTCATTCATGAAGCCTTATATGTTAGTAATATATGAGAGATGTCCTAAGGCAATCGCCTTATGTATGAACCATTTATATGATAAATGAAGATTCACTATTTGAGTATACATGTTTAATGTATTTGATTGGATCTTAAACTCATTTACTGAATGTCCACGATACGATTCACGGCATGAGAGAATTTGTGATTGGATCACAACTAGTGAGTATCTCTACATGTGTAATTGTGATGTATCGAATTATCCTAGTCGATGAATTGATGGATTTGGACACCATCGATTACGTCGAGACTAGCGCAGGTATACTCCTTGGTGTATCCAAGCGGTGATTCTCTCCGGTGGAGACATAGTGATGTCGGAGTTAATCGTGGATGCTAGTTATGGTAACTAGTTCATTGGAGTGACCGGTAGTAAGACTTCATATGGTTCTCTGCATATATAGATATGTCAATGAAGTTCTTCTTGTGGCTTAAGTGCGATGTTCCTTTGACTTGCGGTATTCAAGTCATCTTGATCATGGAGACTTATGCTTTGACATCTTAAGAACATCTCCGAGGAGATGTGGACCCGGATGATTGGGTATAAGTCATGATCAAGGTGTTTGAATAGCCTATAAAGGATTCACCACTCGCGAGGAGATGTATACCCATGGCCTCTCGTCGGATTGTTACTAAAGTCTGGCCAAAGCATTACATGTTTAGAGTAAGGTACTCTTCGATACATGTGGAGTAACTAGAACTGTGAGGACGAGGAAATGATACTTGGGCTAGGTGTGACGAGTCACTTAGTGGGATCGGCACAATAGACCATGTCCCAACCAAGTGGGTATAAGATGAGTGAAGGGAATGGGGCACGATTCATTCGAGCCATCAAGGGTTTCGTAAATAGTTCGATCAACCGCTGATCTTTTCTGCTTAATTGGGGATCATGATGTACTACTAGGTGCCACTCATGATCGCTCTATAATTAATGGTTAATTATAGACGGCCAACATAAACCGAGAACCTATTTGGTCACACGACAACGAGTGTAATCCAAAGGATTTAAAACGAGCTTGAGAATGGGATTCTCGCATCGAGAGAAACTATGTTTGGTCGACTAAACATAAAGCGAGCATGAAATTGTTTCACTGCAATGGAAGCGTGGATGGGCCGTGGTCTTATGAAGACATAATGGATGGACCAAAATGGTTTGGTTCTAATCCAATGGATGAGAATAAACCAAAGGGTTTGGTTTATTTTAAACGAATGAACCAAAAGTTGGTTCGTTCGTTTTTAACTTAAAATAAACCATCATGGTTTGGTTTATTTTAACTTATCTTAATGGAGCGGTTAACGGGCTTTATGGATATGATCCATTAACCATTAAGAGAATTAGTTCTATAAAAGAGGGCTTAAGGGATTGTTAAACCCTAATCAATCCAAAACCCTAGCTTGAGTTGCCGCCACCTCTTGAGGAGCGCCAACTCCTGCCGCGCCCTTGCTTTGTGCCGCCCAAGACCCTTGTTGGCGCCCAAGCTTCAGCCGTGAACCTCCGCCACTCTCCGTGATCTCCTATAGGTTTGGCATCAAGGTGAGGCTTTTCTCTCCTTGTTTTGGCCGGGCGCCTACTTCCTTCCACCAAGCTGTCCAGTTTTCTGACAGCTTTTCTCCTGCCGGAGCGCCGCTTGACGACGGTTAGTGCTCCGACAGCGCTAATATACCGGGATTTGATCTCCGTAATCCTCTGAGGTGGAGGACGGCGATTCCAAACGGTTGACGAATACCTCTCCGGAGAAGCGAAGTTTTGAGAACTTGTTTTTAGGATCCGAATTTGATTCGATCGTGATCATCTTCGATCACGCCGCCTTCAACACGAGGCTAGTAACCCGCACGTAAGACGGCTCGTGACTTAGCGGTCATCCCGAGGAGCTCGGCGTGATACGGATAGAGACGATTCTTACGAGAGGATCGCTCCGCTGATGTCGTTCCCGCCACACGCCATAATAAGGTATAACGTAGTTTAATTTCCTTTTATTGCAAATTTTAATTTACTTATGTCTACACTTGTTGTAATAGCATGCGGTGTTGTGTGTTGTAATAAATATAGATTTATTATTTTAATTGCTTCACTGTGCTCATGTTTATAAACATGATCGAACACACACACGCCATGTGTTTAAAACCCAACAAAGGGTATCGTGAGCCCAGTTGTGTTTCGACATAATCGTAAATGGTTTTATGATAGTCATAATGTATTTCTGAAATTTTCTAAATTTTGGAAATTTAGAAGTATTTATGGAAATTTTTCAATTTTGGAAAGTCTAGAAGTATTTATGGAAATCTTCCACTTTTGGAAAGTTGAAGTATTTATGGAAATTGATATTTTCCATAAATAAAATATTTGATTAGATTCTGAAATTTGTTTCCTAATTTAATCATGATTTGATTTGGGAAATCAAATCTTAAAATATTTTATTTCCATAAGTAGTTTTAATGATTTAGGAAATTGGTTTCTAAATAGATTTTCCTTAATCAAATAATTCCATGAATAAAATATGTGATTAGATTTGGAAATTTGTTTCTAATTTAATTATGATTTGATTTGGAGAATCAAATCTTAAACATATTTTATTTCCATAAATAGTTATGACATATAAGGAAATATATACATGACATAATTGTATGCCATGTAATTGCATTAGATGCATAACATTATGCCACGCGTGTCGTGACATGTAGATGTATGCCATGTATGCCATGCCATGTAGATAATAGTTATTTGCATGCAAAGAGGATGAGACATAAAAACCCTTAATCAATATTAAAGCCTACACCTTCCATTAATATGGTTAGAACCGTAGAGTTCGCTTTCTTGTTTGGGTTGTTGGACTCTCCAAGCCCGCTCGAACCTGAATATGTTCAAACCATGGAATAGTTTAATACTAATATGGTAAGAGCCGAGGTCAATCGTTAGCTTTGGTTGTTGGACTCTCTCCAAGCTGGGCTAATTGGTTGAATGCGCCTAACCATATTAAAACTATGTCTGATTAATGGGTTGGCTTTAACCCGAGCATCGGCTTGTTGGACTCTCTCCAAGGTCGATGTAAAGGGAGGTGAAGTTGGGTGCTATGCATATGATGCATACTTGTTAATGTGTTAACAACCCGATGTATGTGTGAACATTCAATTAGTTGATAGCACATTGTGATAGTTGCATATACGGGATATGCAATCGGTATAGATGATACCTACCGTCGTAGTTATGAATGGCTTGTTGGACTCTCTCCAAGGTTGTTCATAACTATGATGGATATCAGCCCATTCGGAGATGGACCTACGATCTCCCGAAGTGATTTTGGGGTTTTTGAAATTCGAAAAAATGAATGGGATTTATAAATTTATATTGATGCATTTTAAAATCATTTTCTCATATATGCTCGTTTTGTATTTCTAGGTCAATAAATTGATCATGACGTCTTTGAATTTGCGCACTATTTTTGATTCGAACAAACTGACTGGGCCTAACTTCCTGGACTGGCTTAGAAACCTGAGAATTGTTCTCAAGGCGGAAAAGCTTGCATATGTCCTTGAAGAGCCTCTTCCTGACCGTCCTAAGGACGATGCAACCTGCATCAAATGTTGGTCTATCGTAAGCATGTGCGATTCTCGAGCCGGGCGAGTTGCATCATGCTAGCGGCGATGGTACCGAGTGCAAGCGCAACATGAGCATATGGATGCTAACACTATGGTCTTCCATCTTCATGAGTTGTTCGATGAGCAAGCGAGATCCGAAAGGTTCGAGGTCTCTAGGCTCCTCTTCACCACGAAGATGCAAGAAGGTTCGTCTGTAGTGCAGTTTGTGCTAAAGATGAACGAGTACATCGAGCGGCTAGCTACCCTCGGTTTTGTGATGGATCATGAGTTAAGTATTGACTTAATTCTGCATTGTTTGCCCAAGAGTTTCTCGCAATTTGTGATGAACTATCGGATGAACAAATTGGAATCCACCATTCGAGCTCCTCAATATGTCAAGACTGTGGAGCCTTACGTGAAGCATGAGGAGAAGGCGGTTCTCATAGTTGATTCCTCAAAGAAAGGTTCTAAGAGGAAGGCAAAAGAAGAAGAAAGGAAAGAAAAAGGCAAAGAAGGCGGAACTACAAGAAAAGGGCACTTGCCATCATATGGCAAGGAAGGCCATCGCGAAGAAACTGCAAGATTTATCTTGAGTCCATGAAGAAGAAGAAGGCATCCGATGCCCCATCCTCTTCAGGTATCTTCGTTATTGATTGTCATTCTATTTCCTTAGAAACTTGGGTATTGGATACTGGGTGTAGCTCACATATATGTAATGACATACATGGGCTAAGGAATAGAAGAAGACTTGTCGAGGGGAGTCAAATTTGAGTTGGCAATGGAGCAAAGGTTTGCTGATCGCCATCTAACTTATTTGTCAAGCTCCTAGTGGACTAGTCTTGAATCGACAATTGCTATTATGTTCCTTCTCTAATAAAGAACATTGTTTCTATTTCCTTAAATAGAAATGGTTTCCATTTAACGCTTAGTAACAATTGTTGTTATATAACTTTGAATGGCGTACTTTATGGAATTGGAACTTTGAGTAATGGCATTTATACGCTTGGACGATCCAAAGGACATTTGCAATATCGAAGCGAGCAACACGCGTGCTCGAAAGGATAATCACATAGACTCCTATATGTGGCATTGTCATCTTGGCCATATAAGCAAGAAACGCATGTCCGAATTACACCGATGTGGAATTCTGGAATCGTTTGAATTGGATTCATACGATACATGCGAATCATGCTTAAAAGGCAAGATGACTAAGTTACCTTTTACTGGAAAAGGTGAACGAGTGGGAGAGTTACTAGGTCTAGTACATACTGATGTATGTGGACCTATGTCAACTCAAGCATTAGGAGGCTATAGCTACTTCATTACCTTCACCGATGATCACTCACGGTTTGGGTATGTGTTCTTGATGAAACACAAGTCTGAAGCCTTTGAAAGGTTCAAAGAATTCAGAAATGAAGTAGAGAAACAACATGACAAGAGTATTAAAATACTTAAGTCAAGAGTTTCTTGATTATCTAAGAGACAATGGCATATTGTCTCAATGGACTCCGCCCTATACACCACAGCATAATGGTGTATCGGAGAGGCGTAACCGGACCTTGTTGGACATGGTCAGGTCAATGATGAATCATGCAACTCTTCCCAAGTCCTTTTGGGGTTATGCACTTCAGACAGCTGTTTACTTGTTAAACAGAATGCCTACCAAGGTAGTCTCAACTACTCCATATGAGATATGGAATGGTAAGAAACCTCATGTATCTTACTTGAAGATATGGGGTTGTCCTGCTTATGTGAAGCGGACTGTATCAGATAAACTGGATGCTAAGTCTGATAAATGTCTATTTATTGGATACCCTAAGGAAACAAGGGGTTACCAATTCTATCATCCTGTGGAACAAAAGGTGTTTGTTTCAAGGCATGTTGTGTTTCTAGAGAAAGAGTTTCTCTTGCAAGAAAACAGTGGGAGTGTCGTCGAGCTTGAGGAGGCTCGAGAGACTCAAATAGACATTAATGAGATACCTGGTGAAGCACAACAGCCGACAACTCATAGTGATGAGCAATCGGCTGGACCTATTGTAACACCACATCTTCGTAGATCTGGTAGAACACGCAATATTCCTGAGAGATATGGATTTCTCGTAAGCGAATCGAACGACGTGTTACTCATTGATGATGAGGAGCCTACCAGTTATGAAGAAGTGCTGACAAGTTCAGAAAGGGATAAGTGGCTTGGTGCCATGAAGTCGGAAATGGATTCCATGTACGAAAACCAAGTTTGGAACTTAGTTGACCCACCTGAAGGCATAAAGCCTATAGGGTGCAAGTGGGTTTTCAAGAAGAAAACCGACATGGATGGTAATGTGATTACCTATAAGGCTAGATTGGTGGCGAAAGGATATCGTCAAAAGCAAGGTGTTGATTATGACAAAACCTATTCGCCTGTAGCTATGCTTAAATCCATTCGGATGCTCCTGGCCATAGCAGCTCATTATGATTATGAGATATGACAGATGGATGTGAAAACAGCTTTCCTTAATGGAAACTTGCTCGAGGACGTGTATATGATACAACCTGAGGGTTTCACATCATTGATAAAACCCAAGGTATGACGATCCATTTATGGATCAAGCAAGCATCCAGAGTCGGAATATCCGTTTTGATGAGACGATCAAAAAGTTTGATTTCTCACAAAATCCAGACGAACCTTGTGTGTACAAGAAGGTTAGTGGGAGTGCAGTCGTGTTCCTAGTATTGTATGTCGATGACATATTACTTATAGGAAACGATGTGTCAATCTTACAGTCAGTGAAGGTTTGGTTATCCAAGACATTCTCCATGAAAGACTGGGAGAAGCAACCTACATCCTTGGGATTAAGATCTATAGAGATAGATCGAAATTGTTGCTTGGTCTTTCGCAGTCTACATATATAGACCGAGTGCTAAAGAGGTTTAGCATGTCGGAATCCAAGAAAGGTTATCTGCCCATCAGGCATGGGGTACACCTTTCGAAGTCTATGTGTCCGCGCACAAAAGACGAGAGAATTTGTATGAGTAAGATTCCCTATGCATCCGCAATAGGATCTATCATGTATGCTATGTTATGTACGAGGCCCGATGTATCGTATGCTCTGAGTGTCACGAGCAGATACCAGCCTGATCCAGGAATGGATCATTGGGCGGCTGTTAAGACGATCCTTAAGTACTTGAGAAGAACTAAGGATGTGTTCCTAATATATGGAGAAGGGTACATGGTGAATGCGGCGACCCGCATGCATAAGGATGATTCCATGTCTCAGTCTGAGTATGTATTCACCGGGAATGGAGGCGCAATAAGTTGGAAAGGTTCCAAGCTTGACACTATAGCGGATTCTGCCACTAAGGCAGAATACATTGCAGCTTTGGAAGCAGCAAAGGAAGCGGTTTGGATCAAGAAGTTCATCTTTGAACTTGATGTGGTCTCATCGGCGATCCAAACATGTGCTTCGCCGCTATCATCTTATCAGAGAGATCATAAGTAGGAACGAAATACAAATCGAGAAAATTCCCACTGAAAGGAACTTAGCGGATCCTTTGACTAAAGCATTACCTCAAAGTAAGTTTGAGGGTCATGTTAGAGCTTATGGTATTGGATACCGTAGTGATTGGTATTAGGCCAAGTGGGAGTCTGTTAGTAATATATGAGAGATGTCCTAAGGCAATCGCCTTATGTATGAACCATTTATATGATAAATGAAGATTCACTATTTGAGTATACATGTTTAATGTATTTGATTGGATCTTAAACTCATTTACTGAATGTCCACGATACGATTCACAGCATGAGAGAATTTGTGATTGATCACAACTAGTGAGTATCTCTACATGTGTAATTGTGATGTATCGGAATTATCCCTAGTCGATGAATTGATGGATTTGGACACCATCAATTCGCCGAGACTAGCACGCAGGTATACTCCTTGGTGTATCCAAGCGGTGATTCTCACCGGTGGAGACATAGTGATGTCCGGAGTTAATCGTGGATGCTAGTTATGGTAACTAGTTCATTGAGTGACCAGTAAGACTTCATATGGTTCTCTGCATATATAGATATGTCAATGAAGTTCTTCTGTGGGCTTAAGTGCGATGTTCCTTTGACTTGCGTATTCAAGTCATCTTGATCATGGAGACTTATGCTTTGACATCTTAAGCAAACATCTCAGGAGATGTGGACCCGGATGATTGGGTATAAGTCAAGTGATCAAGGTGTTTGAATAGCCTATAAAGGATTCACCACTCCCGCGAGGAGATGTATACCCATGGCCTCTCGTCGGATTGTTACTAAAGTCTTTGGCCAAAGCATTACATGTTTAGAGTAAAGTACTCTTCGATACATGTGGAGTAACTAGAATCAGTGAGGACGAGGAAATGATACTTGGGCTAGGTGTGACGAGTCGACCTAGTGGGGATGACACACAATAGACCATGTCTGAACCAAGTGGGTATAAGATGAGTGAAGGGAATGGGGCACGATTCATTCGAGCTGAAGGGTTTCGAAATAGTTCGGATCAACCGCTTGATCTTTTCGGTTAATTGGGGATCATGATGTACTACTAGGTGCCACTCATGATCGCTCTATAATTAATGGTTAATTATAGACGGCCAACATAAACCGAGAACCTATTTGGTCACACGACAACGAGTGTAATCCAAAGGATTTAAAACGAGCTTGAGAATGAGATTCTCGGAGAGAAACAATGTTTGGTTGGACTAAACATAAAGCGAGCATGAAATCGTTTCAGTCGCAATGGAAGCGTGGATGGGCCGCGTCTTATGAAGACATAATGGATGGACCAAAATGGTTTGGTTCTAATCCAATGGATAAGAATAAACCAAAGGGTTTGGTTTATTTTAAACGAATGAACCAAAAGTTGGTTCGGTTCGTTTTAACTTAAAATAAACCATCATGGTTTGGTTTATTTTAACTTATCTTAATGGAGCGGGTTAACGGGCTTTATGGATATGATCCATTAACCTTTAAGAGAATTAGTTCTCTATAAAAGTGGGCTTAAGGGATTGTTAAACCCTAACTAATCCAAACCCTAGCCCCCCCTTGAGTTGCCGCCCACTCCTTGGAGGAGTTTTGGCGCCAATCCAAGCGTGCCGCCGCCCTTGTGCGCCGTCAAGACCCTTGCGGCGTCCAAGCTCCAGCCAGTGAACCTCGGCGACCCTCCGTGATCTCCTATAGGTTTGGCATCAAGGTGAGGCTTTTCTCCTTGTTTTGGCCGGCGCCTACTCCTCCACCAAGCTGTCAGTTTTCTGGACAGCTTCCTCTCGGAGCGTCGTTTGGGCGATGGTTAGTGCCCGACAGCGGCTAACATACCGAGGATTTGATCTCCGGTAATCCTCTGAGGTGGAGGACGAAGGATTCGTCAAACGGTTGACGAATACCTCTCCGGAGAAGCGAGTTTTGAGAACTCGTTTTGGATCCGAATTTGGATTCGGATCGTGATCATCTCTCGACCACGTCGTCTTCAACACGAGGCTAGTAACCCGTACGAAGACGAAGCTCGTGACTTAGCGAAGTCATCCCGAGGAGCTCGGCGTGGATACGGATAGAGACGATTCTTACGAGGATCGTTCCGGTTGATGCCGTTCCCGCTACACGTCATACGGAAGGTATAACGTAGTTTAATTTCCTTTTATTGCAATTTTAATTTACGGTTATGTCTACACTTGTTGTAATAGCATGCGTGTGTTGTGTGTGTTGTAATAAATAGGAGTATTTATTATTTTTATTACTTCCGTTGTGCTCATGTTTACGAAACATGATCGAACACACACACGCCGCAGTGCCGGAAACCCAACATTATAACCTATCATAGTATCCTTAGAAATATTTTTCATGCAACCCTAACCCTAATTTCATGGGTTGGCCGAAACTTGTAGGGTTAAGATCTTTGGATTTTTATCACCTAAATCTATTCATGTAGGCATATATCATAACCTAACTTTATAAGGGGGAGCTCTTCATGAAACCCTAACCCTAAACCCTTGGTGGCCGAAACATATAGGGTTTAAAACCCTTGGACTTTTGTTACCTAAGGATCCCTACTTGGAGCATACAATATATAAAAGGTTTCCCTAATAGCATATTTCATGAATCCTAGCCCAAGACTTAGTTGGCCGAAACATATGAAGCTCCAAACTCATATTTCTTTCATGTAATTCATCCTACAAAACTAATATACTGCAGGTGAGGAAATCTTACATCCTTCGCTTTGCTTTTTAGTTGGAAGATGACCTAATGGAAGCCAACCCTAGCCTTCTTCTTGCTTGGAGGAATTTCGGCCAAAGGTGCAATTGGAGAGGGGGAGCAAGGTGGTTTCGGTGAGGATGAGGAGGAGAGGAAGAAGTGGCCAAATGGGAACTTCCTTCTTCTTTATAAAGGGAGGAAGGGAAGTTCCTCTTTTCTTTTCCATGCCCCTTCATTTACCCTCATCACCCTTATCTATAATTCCCCTCTTCTCTTAATGATATAATCCTATTGGGCTTATGGTTAGTGGGTGCATCTATAGGGCTTGGCTATCTCTAGAGGTTTGGGGTTCAATTCCTAGGCCTTGCATCTCTTTTTGGCTATTTCCTTTTATTTTCGGAAAACCCCCATAAAGCCCATTATCGTAAAGCCAAAAATCCTCGTAAAATTGCTGGAGACTTTTTACGGGCGTTACATTACTTGCTCGGGATGTGCAAGAATAAGTGTGGGGGAATTGATAATTACCATTTTGTCGTATTATTTTGGTCCTTAATATCACTATTTTTATCCTCTCAAGTGATTATTTATCGATTATTTACATATTTTATGAGTTGGATATATTTTTGGATCTTATTATAAATTCTCCTAAATTTTGGACTTATATACAAATTTTATCTTTATTCGTAAGAGATTGAGATGAGCCAATGGATTAGACTCGAGTTGAATCAAATATGACTTCGCCTAAAAGACATTTTAAGCTGAAAGAATCTGGACCCTTCATCAAGATCAGTGGCAATTTAATCAAGGGTTCAGATTTGTTTAATTCTGATCGTCCGATGAAATCTGATTGATCTGAGCCATCCATCTAAATTTGGAGCGATCTGGTCCATACATTTAGATCTGGACATCTTGACCGTTCATCCAGATTCGACCGATCGTGATTAGCCATTCAGATTGATCAGATCCATCCATTCAAAGTCGAAGAATTATCAGCCGTTGGATGCATAGATCAGAATTGGATTAATCAAATTCATTAAACACTAGGTTTAATGGACGGCTGAGATGTGATCATATGTAGATCGGACGGCCAAGGAAAAGGGGTTTAAATTTCCACATTTCCTCACCGAGCGGATCATCGCGCGGCAGAGAACTCCATCGCGCGAGCAGCCGCCGGATTCCGCCTTCTCCTTCCACGCCCAAGCACCGCCGGCCGTCACTTCCTCCGCCAAGGCCGGCGGTGGTCTCCTCCATCACCTCCCCTTTCACGCGCGAGCAGCAGCCACCGGCAGTCGCTCAACTTCACAGCTCCGGCCAACTTCTCCCATTTCGCTGGCAGCTTCATATCCGCCTTCCCCGCCGCCTACAATCACCGGAGAGGAGTGAGGATTCTCCTGCGTTCCGGCCAGCCACCCTCGTTCCACCACAGACGAGCGGCAGCTTCATCTCCACCGCCGACAGCAGCTTCACTTCCACCTTCGTCCGGCAGCTTCCAATTTCAGCCCTGCTTTAGCTTCCAGCACCAATTCCAGCAATTTCCAGCTTAGGACAGCAATTCCTTCGTTTTGCTTGTTTGCTTGTTTGGTTACTTGAATGTTTGTAATCAAAATTCCATATTTAGAATTGCACGTGTTTAGTTTACTTTGTTTCACGCACGTGTAGTGTTTGGCGAAATGCTTTTTAGAGTAATTAGGTTGTAGTTCATTATGTTAGATTTAGTTTCATGCTTTACTTAAGTTGCTTTCTTTTAATCATATTTTTATTAGGTTGTTAGTTAAATTTTTTCTTTCCTTGAGTCTTAGTAGCCGCGTTCACCTTGCCTCCACCCACTTTCCTCCACGGATTCGAGGAGGAACCGCTTCATCGAGAGATTTCGACGACGTTCTCCATCTTCGCAGCTCATCCATATTCTCTTTCGGATTCGAGGAGGAGTCCACCTCGACGATACTTCTTCGAGCTCAATTGGATCCGCGAGAGTTCGGAGTGTCCATCAAACTACTGGATTCAAGAGTTTGCACCATCCCACATCCACTGTCATTTGCGGAGTCTCGATCGAACTTCGCTGGACTTAGCCGGAGGAACTTGGTCATTCATAGGGCCTATCTTGGGTTGATTAGATTATTTCCTTTTCTAGTTTTTATTGCTTTAATTTCTGCATTAATTGATTTTGTTGTTGCGTATTAGGTTAGGATTTTAATTACCTTGCAATTGTATATTGTATCTCAAATCTTAAACCTCCATCTTCATTAGAAAACCCAAAGCTATAATTAGAAATTCTAAGTTTACTATTCTGTCGATTACACTCATTGGGAAACGATTCGGGCCATTTACTATGCTATATTAGTGTAGTTAGGGGGTTCGATAATTAATTTGAAACGATACCACGATAAATACCGTGTTGGTGCAATCGGCCCAGGTCACGATTGACCAGACTCGAGTTTGACTCGAGTGATGTTTTGATGTTTGACAAAGGGATTTGACAAAGTGGTTTGACATTGATGTTTGACATTAATGTCGGTTAATATGTTGGGGAGATTGTTGGAGCAATCGACCCGGGTCATGTTTGACCGGACTCGAGTTTGACTCGAGGAAGACCTTGATGGTTGACTAGAGTTGACCATGTGATTATGGAAAAGTCCAAGCATGGGTCTTGGCAAGGTAAGGTCCAAGTCATAGGTACTTGGCATGGAAAGTCCAAGTGGGACACTTGGCATTTGGTAAAGTCCAAGTCTTGAGTACTTGGCATGAAAAGTCCAAGTGGGACACTTGGCGCATGGAAAGTCCAAGTCATGGGTACTTGGCATTTGGGAAAGTCCAAGTCTTGAGTACTTGGCATGAGAAGTCCAAGCTTGAGTCTTGGCAAATGGAAAGTCCAAGCATGGGTCTTGGCATGGAAAGTCCAACATGGGTTGGCAAGGGAAAGTCCAAGCTTGAGTCTTGGCATTTGGGAAGTCCAAGGGGATTGATATTGGCAGCGTAAAGTCCAAGCGGAGTCTTGGCGGCGTAAGTCAAATGTGCCTTGGCGGTGTAGACATCGTTAGCATGACATAGCCGAGGGAAGCACCTGGAGGCTAGCGCGATGGATGAACAAGTCATGGATGACTTGGAGGGATCCGAGAGGCATGAGGCTGATAGAGGTGGCTAGAAGGCTTAGGTCTAGGCTAAGGGTGGTCTAGCAAGTATGGGGGTACCATACTTGGGTTAAAACCTCATCTTTGAGGTTGGCAGTCGACTGACATTATGGCCGGTTCGACTGCCGTGAGTCGACTTGAGTTCGACTGCCGTTTAAGAGCCGAATCGCTCGGCGGCGATCGCTCATCGAGCAATGATCGAGCGTCTCTGAAGTCAATCGCCAAGGTCGTGAGCTGATCGCTAGTTCACCGCGAGCACGAATCGCTCAGAGCCGATCGGGCGGTCGATTACGCGCTGCGATTGGCGATCGCCAATGTTAGCGATGATCGCCAAGAGATCCGTTGGAATTTTTCCAGCGTGGATCGACCCGTTGTCTCACGACAACAGTGGCATCAGTCGACTGGTAACTTATGGCAGTCGACTGATGGGCGGAAATCCAGGTCGCGCGCAAGGATAAAAGGAGCTCGACGGGAGGGTTTTTGCAACCGATTTTCTTGGACGTTTTGAAGCGATTTGCTGCTGCAAATCAGGGCTTTCAAGTGCTAGTCCAAGGCAATCAACAAGCAAGCTTCTAAAGAGTTTTTGTAAAGTGTTCTTTACTTCTCTTGTTGTATTTCTTCTTATATTTGCTTGTTGTATTTAGATTATTGTTGTAATCTTATTGTAAGAGGTTTCTCCACCTTCGACTTGTGTCGAGAAGGAGTATTTGTGATTAGTGAGTGCGTGTGCATCACTATGGCTCTTTAGAGCTCGATCCGTGGAGTAGGAACTGTTCGGTTCCGAACCACGTTATATCTTTGTGTTTGCGTGTTGTAGGTTTCGTTATCATTATTATTCTTGTTATTCCGCTGCGTACTAACGAAAATATAGACAAGCACACGAACGATTTCCATCTTCCTACGGTCAACGCTATTCACCCCCCCTCTAGCGGCCTCAAACTTCCAACAAGTGGTATCAGAGCAAGGTTGCTCTTCAACGGATTAACAACCGGGAGCTAGGACAAAGAAGCTAGAGGGTGAAGATGGAAGAACAATTGGGATGAAACATTAACACATCAATCCCTTACTCCTTCTATGGACAAGAAGGGTTTAAGCAATGGAAGTCAAGAATTGAAGACTTCCTAATGATGAGGGACTTCGAAGAATGGTCTATCTTGATGGAGGGTTTTAGCTATCCAATAGGACCAAAGGGAGGATTCCTCAAGAAGAAGAAGTGGAGTGAAGATCAACTCCAAGCCTTCGAGAAAAACATGAAGGTAGTAAAATTTATTCTTGATTTGGTCCCTAATGAGATTGTGTGTATGGTAGGGGACTATATGGACGCTAAGGAGTTGTGGAGCCAAGTGGCAAAGCTCCATGAAAACTCATCATTGGTCCAAGAAGAAGAAGAAGAAGAAGAAGAGTGCTCATCCTCTCAAGCTCAAAAAGAAGCAAGTACATCTTCATCCAAAGAGCTTGAGGATTCGGAGGTTGATAGGGAATCAACATCTGGATCGGAAGAGGTGGAGGAAGTGGAAGAAGCATCCACTTCTAGGATTGAGGAGGAGATTAGAGTTTCCTCAACACCGGAGCATCAAGAAGAAGCTTCGACATCTGGTCAAGATGAAGAAGCCCAAAATCCAATTCCGGTCTCCATTAACCTAGGTAACTCAAACACTCTAATTTCAAATAAAAATAATATTATGTGTTTTGAGTGTAGGGAATTTGGGCACTATAAGAGCAAGTGCCCAAAGAAGATTAGGAAAGCTCCATCGGCACCAAAAGTCAAGGATGTCGGTTCCCCAACACCTAAAGGCAAGGAGCACATCATATGCTTCAAGTGCAATTCAAAGGGGCATTATCGGAGTCAATGCCCTAGGGGGAAGAAGAAGGGGCAAGGAGGAGCATTACAAGTAGGGGGAGCTTCTATAGCTAACCCTATGGTATATTTAAATAATGCACCTTCTAAATTTAAAAGTCAAAAGCATGCTAGAAATTTTAATTTTCTTGCAATTCATAAAGAGCATGCTAGAAGTAAGGAATTTTTCTTAGGTGCTAAAAATGTTTACCTTAGGAGTAAGGAGAAATTTGGGACTAATGTCCTTAAAAATATTTTACCTAAGGGCAAACCTAGGTCAAATAACTCAAGATCAATTTTACCTAAGGAGACAATTAGAAAGGTGCAAGAGCACCAATGTCTAAACCCTAAATGGACTAGGCATGTGCCTAGGAAGTCCAATGCCCAAGATTTAAATCAAAATTCTAAAATTGGGCAATTAGAAAAGGAAAATCAAGTCTTGAGGTCAAGGCTTGAAAAACTTGAAAAGACCCTAAATAAGATACAAAATCAATTTAAAGGGTCTAGTGGTCAAAATCAAGGGTCCAAAAGTCAAAGTCAACACTTAGGACATAAGAGTCAAAAGTCAACTAAGGGCAAGCAAGGTTTGGGTCACAAACCTAAGCCCAAGGTGACTTACCATAGTGTTCCATTAGATTATGGAACACTAACTAGGTCTAGGAAGACCAAGGTCAATAGGGAAGTCATCTCTAGAATTGACCAAAGGGTGTGCCTAGTGGCTAGGGTTTCAAGGAAACCTAGGGTGGCCACTAAGAAGGTTGCAAGAGGAGTTACCCCTAGAGTCAACCTAGGTAAGACCCAAATGACCAAGGCTAACAAGCCTAGGAGGGTCATTAGGAAGGTATCTAAGGAGGTTATCCCTAAGGAATACCTAATTAATCCTAGGAGCTCAAATCGGTTTTGGGTTCCTAAGAGCGTGATTGATTCACGCTAGATGGGTTTAGGGTGTGCCAACCTTGATTGGATGGGTAATTAACTCAATCATGGTAAAGGTGACACTTTAGGATGTTTTCAAGGTTATGGTTACCTTGGAAATAGATTTGAATCAATATCCTAAAAGATTTTAGGATGTGCCAATGCACTTTTGAATTTAAGAAAAATCAATTAAATTGACACAATTTAGGTTTAGAGGTTAGTGTGCCATTTTGGGTTTTTGGCACACTAGGGAGATTAATGATAATATGGCAAAATATATCTAATTATATCAAATGACAATTAATATTAAAATTTAGGTATTACTATACCTATATATTTTATATGTCATGCCTTGATTGCCATATGCCATGTCATGACATTATGCCTATTTCTATGATTTTATATGTCATGAGTATGCTTAGGTTTTAGGTTAATATCATGTATGCTTAGTTTTATATCTTATGCCATGACATTATGATTATGAGCATATGCTTATTTATAACATTTCTAATGCCATAATCATTCATGCATTTAAGACAATTTGGTTGAAATTGAATTAAGGACTATGGCATGACTTGAAGTCCCATTTATAAGGGAATCAAGTAGGGTTGCCTTAGAGAATGCATGAAACCCTAGATTAGGATGAACAAAACCCACATCTCACATCCAATTGATATGTATGTGTATTTATACACTTTAGATACATGTGAGATGCTAGGATATGAGTTGAGTTCAAGGTGCATAGTTTTTGCATCTAGATGAACTAAAACTCATCTTGTTTCATTTGTGGATCATTGGGAGAGCATGTGTACAAGTTATGTACATAGAGCCCAAGGAATATGATCCAAAATAAGGTTTTGAAAATATTTTAAAATCATTTTGAAAAACCTTGGTGAAGTCTATCTTTTGATAGCAATCACCATTGATAGAGTTGATACAAAATAGGGCCAAAACATTGAAAATTTCAATGGTTTTGAGTTTTGTATCAAACTCACTATTTTATGGGTAAAATAATTTTCAAATATTTTTCACCCTTTGTGTGTGTCATAAGTATTATACGTATGAATTTTCACGATTTTTCGAATTACGTATAATTATTTATGAATTTTCAAAATTCATTTCTGATAGTTGAAAATCGAGATTTTCAGTTATCAGTCGACTGCCCTGTGTGGCAGTCGACTGATGTGAGTGGCAGTCGACTGCCAGGTCTGATTTCGGGTTAACAAGGTTTGTTTAGCCCGTGTTCAGCTATGGAAAAGGTTCCTAATCACTCCTAACCCTAGGATATGCTTTAGGAAGCATTATAAAGGGTGAAAATCCATTGGATATGGATTAGGAGAAGTGTTAGGTCAAAGTATCAAATTTAGGGTATGGAAAGTTCAAGTTTGAACTTAGAACCTTAATTTTGATGGTTTAGAGTTCCTATTGGCTTAGGGGCTTCCCAAGGACATTGTTGGTGCAATGATCAAGGGGGAGCAAGCCTTTAGGGGGAGGTATCCATCTTGGGATGATGGATGTGTTTTTCTCCTTGAAGAGGAGAAGTGATTGGGAGAGTATCATCAATTGGGAAAATTGATGGGTTTTTGATACCCAATTTAGAAATTGGGAGAGAGTATAGGATTGTCTCTCTTGAGTGATATGTGAATTATCACTAGGAAGATGGTAGGCATCCTAGGTATTTATTTTTGGATCAAGGGGGAGATTGTAAGATCTCATTGGGACATGAGACATTGACCTCCTTGGAGAGAAAACCTTTTTGATGTTAGTCAAAAAGGGGGAGAATGTTTGGGGGAGAACATTTGGAGAGTGTTTACCAATTTGGGATAATTGGTAAGGGATTTGAGTTAGTGGTCTAACTCAGATGATTTGTTTGGTTTTTGTCAAACATCAAAAAGGGGGAGATTGTTGGTGCAATCGGCCCAGGTCACGATTGACCAGACTCGAGTTTGACTCGAGTGATGTTTTGATGTTTGACAAAGGGATTTGACAAAGTGGTTTGGCATTGATGTTTGACATTAATGTCGGTTAATATGTTGGGGAGATTGTTGGAGCAATCGACCCGGGTCCTGTTTGACCGGACTCGAGTTTGACTCGAGGAAGACCTTGATGGTTGACTGGGGTTGACCATGTGAGTATGGGAAAGTCCAAGCATGGGTCTTGGCAAGGTAAAGTCCAAGTCATGGGTACTTGGCTTTTGGGAAACTCCAGGTCTTGAGTCCTTTGCAAGAGAAGTCCTAGCATGAGTCTTGGCAAATGGAAAGTCAAGCATGGGTCTTGGCATGGAAAGTCAACATGGGTTGGCAAGGGAAAGTCCAAGCTTGAGTCTTGGCATTTGGGAAGTCCAAGATTGATATTGGCGCGTAAAGTCCAAGCGAGTCTTGGCGTAAGTCAATGTGCCTTGGCGGTGTAGACACCGATTAGCATGACATAGCCGAGGGCAGCACCTCGAGGCTAGCGCGATGGATGAACAAGTCATGGATGACTTGGAGGGATCCGAGAGGCGTGAGGCTGATGGAGGTGGCTAGAAGGCTTAGGTCTAGGCTAAGGGTGGTCTAGCAAGTCTGGGGGCACCATACTTGGGTTAAAACCTCATTTTTGCGGTTGGCAGTCGGAGCATTATGGCGGTTCATCGTGAGTCGACTTAAGTTATTGCCGTTTAAGAGCCGAATCTGCTCACGGCGGCGCTCGTGAGCGATCGGCGATGTCTCTGACGATCGGCTAAGTCGGCGATTGGACGCTAGTTATGAGCACATAATGCTCCGTGGCCCCGTGGGCGATCGACTACGCGCGGATCGCCAGAGATCCGTTGGAATTTTTCGGCGTGGATCGACCGTTGTCTCACGACAGCGATGGCATCGATCGTGACTTATGGCAGTCGACTAATGGGCGGAAATCCAGGTCGCGCGCAAGGATAAAAGGAGCTCGACGGGAGGGTTTTTGCAACCGATTTTCTTGGACATTTTGAAGCGATTTGCTGCTGCAAATCAGGGCTTTCAAGTGCTAGTCCAAGGCAATCAACAAGCAAGCTTCTAAAGAGTTTTTGTAAAGTGTTCTTTACTTCTCTTGTTGTATTTCTTCTTATATTTGCTTGTTGCATTTAGATTATTTTTGTAATCTTATTGTAAGAGGTTTCTCCACCTCTGACTTGTGTCGAGAAGGAGTATTTGTGATTAGTGAGTGCGTGTGCATCACTAGGGCTCTTTAGAGCTCGATCCGTGGAGTAGGAACCGTTCGGTTCCGAACCACGTTATATCTTTGTGTTTGCGTGTTGTATGTTTCGTTATCATTATTATTCTTGTTATTCCGCTGCGTACTAACGAAATTGTAGACGAGCACGCGAACGATTTCCATCTTCCTACGGACCCCCCCCTCTAGCGGCCTCAAACTTCCAACACACATCATTGTGTCTATCCTTACTAAGTTATTAGCAAGAGAAAATAAACTTTTTAACTTGTATCACTATTAACCCCTCTCCTTTAGTTATCCAAACCACTTCCATGTCGCGCATTAACAAGTGGTATCAGAGCTGGACCACCATAAGACAAGCGGCAGAAGGACTAACCACCAGTTTATGGATATAAATCAGGGGAGTAAGGAGAAAGACATGGCTAGAGAAAACATTAATCCACCGAAATTTAAAGGCAATTTTACACTCTAGAAAAAGAAGATTGAGGTATTCTTTAAAACTAATTTTGAAATTATACTGTG
Source organism: Wurfbainia villosa (assembly GCA_025175895.1). NCBI lineage: Eukaryota > Viridiplantae > Streptophyta > Magnoliopsida > Zingiberales > Zingiberaceae > Wurfbainia > Wurfbainia villosa. The sequence goes on along the minus strand of CM045998.1, from coordinate 49,841,690 downwards.
TATAAAAATATGATTTTGATGTGCCTATGAATGAGGAATGAGAAAAGCTCAAAAAACATTGGTGGATCAAAAAGTAGGGAGAAAAATTCATGGGCAATGATAAGGTTTAATTCCATTTGTTAAGCATATTTCTTATGCAAGAAATAAATAGGATTGGAGTCTATCATTCAATAAAGGAGCTTTAGGACAAGTTACTAGAACTTCATGAACGAACTTCAGAGGCAAAATTGGCAAATAAAGATCTACTAAGAAGCAAATTAGATAATCTTCGACTCGAAAAGGGAGAGTTCATGGGATAACTTCATGTTAGATTCAAGTAAATTATCACCGACCTCAACAATCTTGAAGAAACTATAACAAATCAACGCATTATCATTTATGCCATTAATGTCTTTCCAAGAACATAAGATTGGATATCAATGGTGGATTCATATTACATGTTAAGAAATCTTGAGGTAAGTACTTTAAAAGATTTCTTTTTAACTATTGAATTACATGAATCTAGACTTGTAGATCTGAAAGAAATAGGTACATCAAGTCATAACATAACCCTAACTGTTGAACCAAAGGAGACAGAGTTAGATTCTTCGATGGATAGCGATGGACATGCTTTTTTAGAAAGAAAAATGAAGAAATTTTTAAAACTAATAGTTTTGACAAAAATAGACAAACAAATTGTTAAGAAAGAAGAAGAAGGTAAGATGATTTAATTGCAATGAAGAGGGTTACATCAAGAAGAACGGTCCGAAATTGAAAAAGAGCAAGATAAAAGAAAAAGAGAAGGCAAAGTCAAAAGGAAAAACTCAAAATTTGAAGGTCATATAAAGTGACACTTCATCATCAAAAGTTTAGAGCCTGTACATTTGACAGGAATGACATTCATGATAAGTCACTACTATTTTGAAAGCATATCATCATAAGAGAACAACAGTATAGGGGGAGCATCAACCTACTGTTAGTGAAAGCCCTAGAGCCAATCATATGATGATTGTTGTATGGACTTTATTGTATCATATTCCTATTTATAAAGGCATGGTTATTATATTTACTTGTATTGGTGCCAAATAACTAAATATAATAATGTCCTTGAGTAGTAGGTTCTTATCTATATCAATCGATTGGTTGAATCGATAATGAGATGATATAGAGAACACTACTCTTAATCATTCCTAGTCGAGTATTAACATTCAGGGACAATGTTAATGCATAGAGACTAGCATGTAGGTCAACAAGATGACTTGATCTCACAAGTCATGGATATGAGATATCAAGTTGACACATGGGTATGCATTGGAGAATGTATACTGAATGACCCGCAATGAGAAAGTATCATGGATCGTTATATGAGTGTCATATACTTTCTCATGTGGCTATTAGTATGACTATTAGTCCTTAGACCTGAAGTCACCATGGTTCCCTACATAAGGAGTTGCATACTTTGGCCGTCAACGTCACCCGTAAATGGGTGGACTATAAAGGCGATTCTTGGGTATGTAACAAATTATGCGAGAGGATGTGAGTGATGTAGATGGGATCTATCCCTCCTATATGACGGGGGTGACATCGATATTCTTGATAGAGTGAGACCACGAAGTGCATGGCCATGCCCAAATGAGTCAATATGAGATATTGAGCTTATTTGATTAGAGTGAGTCTACTTGGAGTTCAAGATTTAGATTGTACCGAGGATGACACGGTCTATGCCTCGATTGGTCAATCTAGATGTCAAGGATAGAGGGACATTGTCACATATTGTGAGAGTCACAATTAGTAGTCACAAAGGTGATGTTGGAGCTCAACATTCTTGTAACTTGGGTAGCAATGATGTGTTGCTAGATACCGCTCATTGCTTATGTTCCTAAATCGGTTTAGGGACATTGCCAACGTTACAAGAACCTATAGGGTCACACACATAAGAGCAATTAGATGGAGATTAGGTTCATATGATGAACCATGAGGATAAAGTTCATGGGATGAACCAAATTGGATTAAGAGTAATCCAAATTAGACTAATTGAGTTAGACTCAAGTTGATTCAAGTGTTGAATGAGTCTAATTGAGATTTGATTCATCAAAACAATTTAAATTAATGAATAGAGATTCATTATATTAAATTGACTTGAGTCAAGTGGTTAGATTTGATCAACCATGGGAGATTAGAGGTCAAGTTTGACTTGACTTGAGAGGGAAGATGAAAGGTCAAGTTTGACTTGACCAAATGCCATGTCATGATGATGACTAGGCATGGCACCAATGATGATGCTCCACATCATCATTGACTTAATTAGCCACATCATGAGGGAGACCAAGGGTCATGGGGAGTTACATGCATGCATGTAACTCCCTCCATGAAGTGGCCGCCACCATTTGGGGGTTATGTGAGTGAAAATTCATTTTGTGAGTAATCACTCATTACTTCATCTTCTTCCTTGGGAATTTTCCTCTCAAGCTCTCCCTCTCCTTCCTCTCTTGGCCGAACCAACCAAGGAGTGCTAGCACACTCAAGGTTGAGTTTTCTTCCACCTATTGCTTGTGTGGATACCATAGAGGAGTGTGCACTTGACACTCTCGAGTTCCGGCGGACTATGGACGAGCGGGATGTGCTAAGTGCATCGCATCAAGGGTAACATGCTTATCTCTTAGTTCTAAGGTTGATCTAGAGGATTTTGTAAGCACATACATGTAATTAGTTTTAATACTTCGACGGATCCGTGGTCGACTTCCGGGTTTCGCAACGCAAAAGCGGTTTTGCGGCGGAAAAGCCCAACAAAGCTGGTATCGTGAGCCACGCGAAGCATGTATGTGTTTCGTTTTTGTATTTTTATATTAGATATAAAAATTACAGATTTTTATGTTTCTGTAAATTTCCTAATTTTATAGAATTTTTGGGTATTTTTCTCGTAGAGTCGGGCAACGAGTGTTGGGACACTCGTAGGCTTCAACGTCGAGAAAAACTCTCCGAATCGCGAGTTCTCGCTTAGGTTTGGGACAGCGACTTAAGTCGCTGTAGGATCGTGTAGGGACACTCGCAAGTTTATTTTGCAGTAGGGCGCTGCCCCTATCCCGAAAGGGGCCATGTCCCGCGATCGCTAAACCGCTTAGCGGACCGCTTTAGAGAGATGACTCATAAATTCGAAATAAATTAGGAAAAATTATAGAAATTTTCTGTAAAAATACATAATTTTGAATTATGTATGATTCTGTGATTGTCATGGCCCAATAACCCAATAGGATTGGATTATGGGTGTTGTAATTCATAATACGGCCGGCGTGCCGTTTTGTGGTCAGGCGTGTTGTAAAATATTTGCGACCTGCGTCGACCTCTTCTTTTAATATTCTAGTTGTAAATAGTTTAAGACTCGAATGTAACTCGAGTTTCGTATTTGGAATGTACAAAAATGGAGCGGTGGAAAGTCCACTTGAAGACGAGCTTACGAGAAGGGTGACGACGACACATGGCGGTCAAAGGAAGCGCTTGGAGAAGCCGCTAGCCTTAGGTTGATCGTCCGATCTTCTCATTGGCTTGAGAAGATCGTAGTAGGGCCATGACTATATCACATTTAATTATATATATATATGTTGATATATATATATTTAATTGATTTATGCTTGTATGTATGTGATGCATGCTAGTGAAAAAAAAATGCTTGTATGTATATGATGCATGCTAGGTTAATTTTCTTGTATGTATATGATGCATGCTAGAATAATGAATGTATGTATATGATGCATGCTAATATAGGATAATAAAGGCCTAAATGCGTATAAGATACACATTACGATTAGATTAGATCATAATCGAATCAACTCGAAAATGCCTACCGAGCCTTGATACCCATCACTACCTCGATCATTTGTTGTTGTTGAATCTGCCAAAGCAGAGCAACGCATATTATCTTGGTAGGGTGCGGAGGGACAATCTTGGTCCCGCCTATCACGACTCGGGTTAGAGTAAGCTCAATTAGATTGAGCAAAACTAGTTAACTCAATTGGATCGAGTAGAACTATAGGCATATTCTAATCGTTGGAAAGATAGGTTAAGATCGCATTTACACTAAATCTTGGGCGATTTAGCCAAAGCTAACTCAAGGTCTTTTGTAAATGTGGGTCTTAATCCTATAAACAAGAGTTGCATAGAGATGTAATCGGTAATGTGTTACCCACCGATCGTACTAAGTCTTGGGCGATTTAGCCAAAGCTAACTCAAGGCTTAGTATGATGTGGATCTTGTCCCACAAGAATTATAGCTAGTTTGTATGAATCAAGTAAATGTGGTTTGACCACATCCATAACTCGATTCTATAAAATTCCTATAATTCAGTGGGAGCATCATTTGATTAAAGGCCTAATTAAATGATAAAAGGAATATGATATTAATTCTCTGCATTGTATGTTGTAGATTACTATGTCAAACAACACGAACACTCTCTCTCTGCGATCTGTCCTTGAGAAGGACAAGCTCAATGGAGCAAATTTCTGGATGTACAGAACACGAGAATTGTTCTCACCCAAGAAAGGAAGTCAGACGCCCCGGAGCGGCCCATTCCGAGGCACCTCCTGCCACTGCCTCGCGAGCTGACAAAGATGCTTACAAGAAGCATCAAGATGATGCATTAGATGTGTCATGTCTAATGCTCGCGACCATGAACTCTGAGCTTCAGAAGCAACATGAGTTCATCAATGCTTATGATATGGTTGGACATCTTCGTCAACTATATCAAGGACAAGCTAGGCATGAGAGATATGAAGTCTCTAAAGCACTTATTTGGGTCCAAAATGCAAGAAGGGACTCTGAGGTTCATATGTACTCAAGATGATTGGGTACGTAGAAAACCTACAAAGGCTGGGATTCCCACTTGGCCAAGAGCTGGCCACTGACCTAATCTTGCAATCTTTGCCAAGAGCCTTCGATCAATTTGTCATGAATTATAACATGAATGAAATTGATAAGCCATCGTCAAATGCTCAAAGATGTTGAGAATCACGAGCTTAACCTTAAGAAGGGTAAATCTGACACCATTTTGATGGTGCAGAAGAAGAAAGGCAAGGGCAAGCCTAAAGGTAAGGGAAAGTCCCAAGCCAAGGGCAAAGGCAAAGAACTTAAACCCAAAGGAGGGGTAGCCAAGGAAGGGGCTTGCTTCTTCTGCAAGGAAGCAGGACATTGAAGCGAATCGCAAGGCATACCTGCAAGATCTTAAGAAGAAGAGAAGTGAGACTTCTACTTCAGGTATAAATGTTATAGAAGTCAATCTATCTATTTCTTCATCATGGGTATTAGATACCGGATGTGCATCTCACATTTGTACCAATGTGCAGGGGCTGAGAAATAGCAAGGCATTGACAAAGGGCGAGGTGGACCTACGAGTAGGCAATGGAGCAAGGGTTCTTCTTGTCATTTGTAGGAACTTATGATCTATCTCTGCCCTCTGGGCTTGTACTAGAATTAGAAGAATGTTGTTATGTGCCTGCTTTAACTAAGAACATCATTTCAGTTTCTTGTTTGGACAAGAAAGGGTTTTCATTTATAATAAAGAACAAATGTTGTTCAGTTTATTTAAATGATATGTTCTATTGTAGTGCACCTCTAATGAACGGACTCTACTTTCTAGACTTAGAGAGCCCTATCTATAACATAAGTACCAAGAGGTTCAAGTCAAATGAGTTGAACCAAACCTATCTCTGGCATTGTCGCTTAGGTCATATAAATGAGAGTCGCTTATCTCAGCTCCATAAGGATGGGCTGTTAGACTCATTTGATTTTGAATCATATGAGACATGCGAGTCTTGCCTTTTAGGCAAGATGACCAAGACTCCCTTTAGTGGACATAGCGAAAGAGCAACAGATTTGTTAGGACTTATACATAGTGATGTATGTGGTCCTTTCAATGTTGCTGCTAGAGGTGGTTACAGGTACTTCATTACATTTACTGATGACTTCAGTAGATATGGTTATGTGTATCTTATGACACATAAATCAGAATCCTTTGAAAAGTTCAAAGAATTCAAGAATGAAGTACAAAACCAGCTTGGCAAGAGTATTAAGATACTTCGATCAGATCGAGGTGGTGAATACCTTAGCCATGAGTTTCGTGACTATCTAGCTGAGTGTGGGATTCTATCCCAACTCACTCCTCCTGGAACACCACAGTGGAATGGTGTATCCGAAAGGAGGAATCGCACTTATCGATATGGTACGATCTATGATGAGTCACAGATCTTCCTATATCCTTTTGGGGATATGCTCGACACGCAGCCTTTACCCTTAACCGCAGTGTATCATCCAAGGTCATGGTAAAGACACCATATACGATATGGACAGGGAAAAATCCCAAGATGTCTTTTATGAGGATTTGGGGTTGTGAGGCTTACGTTCGACGTCAAGTCTCAGACAAACTGGGACCCAAATCCGATAGGTGCTATTTTGTTGGATATCCCAAGTCTACAAAGGGATATTACTTCTACATTCCCAGTCAGCACAAAGTGTTTGTGGCAAAGACTGGGGTTTTTCTAGAAAGGGATTTTGTTTCTAGAAAAACTAGTGGGAGTACCTTCGATCTTGAAGAAATTCAAGATAAGGACCATAGCACTGAGGCCTTGATGGAGGTTGAACAGGAACCACAAAGTGTTGTGGGTGAAGAGGTTGTTGCACAAAGAGTTGTGGAACAACCACCTGTTCAAGTAGACCTACCTCTTCGTAGGTCTGATAGGGTACGTCGTCAGCCTGAGAGATACTCATTTCTCTTGTCTGACCATGATGACGTTATGCTCATTGAGAATGAGCCTACCTCCTATCAGGAAGCTGTGATGAGCCCAGATTCTGAGAAATGGCTAGACGCCATGAGATCCGAGATAGAATCCATGTACACTAACCAAGTATGGACTTTGGTTGATCCACCTGAAGGGGTCAAACCCATTGGGTGTAAGTGGGTCTTTAGGAGAAAGACTGACATGGATGGACTTACGCATACCTATAAGGGTCGATTGGTGGCTAAAGGTTTCAAGCAAATTCATGGTATTGACTATGATGAAACCTTTTCTCGGCGATGTTTAAGTCCATTCGGATCTTGCTTGCTATTGATACCACGATTATGAGATCCGCAGATGGATGTCAAAACCGCGCGTTTACGAATGGAAACTTACTCGAGGATGTGTACATGACACAACCCGAGGGTTTTGTAGATCCACAAAGATAATCTTGGGAAGGTATGCAAGCTGCAAAGGTCCATTTATGGGCTAAAGCAAGCTTCTCGGAGCTGGAATCTTCGATTCGATGATGCGATCAAACAGTTTGGTTTCATCAAGAATGAAGATGAACCCTGTGTCTACAAGAGGGTTAATGGGAATACAGTTGTCTTCCTTGTACTGTATGTGGATGACATACTACTCATTGGGAATGACATCCCTTCGCTACAGTCTGTGAAGACTTGGCTGGGGACGTGCTTCTCAATGAAGGACTTAGGTGAAGCAGCCTGTATTCTAGGCATCAAGATCTATAGAGATAGATCTAAGAGATTGCTTGGCCTAAGTCAGAGTACATACATTGACACGGTATTACTTCGGTTTGCCATGCAGAATTCCAAGAAAGGATTTCTGCCGATGTCACATGGTGTGAGTCTTTCGAAGACTCAAAGTCCCTCTTCTAGAGAGGAGAGAGACCGCATGGATAAGATCCCTTACGCATCTGCTATAGGATCTATCATGTACGCCATGCTGTGTACTCGTCGTGATGTCTCGTATGCTTTGAGCATGACGAGTAGATACCGATCACATCCAGTGAGCGCCATCGATAGTACCAAGAATATTCTTAAGTACTTGAGAAGGACTAAAGAATATTTCTTGATATTTGGAGGCGATGAGGAGCTAGTGTAGAAGGGTTACAATGATGCGCCTTCCAAATTGACTGTGATGATTATAGATCGCAGTCAGGGTTCGTGTTTTGCTTGAATAGGTAGCACTGTGAGCTGGAAGAGTTCCAAGCAGGACACAGTTATTGATTCTACAACAGAGGACGAATATATCGGTGCTTCTATCTCATTCGTGAGATTGTCGATCGAGGAGATGTGAAGATTTGCAGAGTACCCACAGAGGCTAACATCGCAGATCCCTTGACCAAGGCTTTGGCATAGAAAAAGCATGATAGTCACACTAGGTCATTGGGTATTAGATACTACGGTGATTGGCACTAGTGCTAGTGGGAGATTGTTAGTGAAAGCCCTAGAGCCAATCATATGATGATTGTTGTATGGACTTTATTGTATCATATTCCTATTTATAAAGGCATGGTTATTATATTTACTTGTATTGGTGCCAAATAACTAAATATAATAATGTCCTTGAGTAGTAGGTTCTTATCTATATCAATCGATTGGTTGAATCGATAATGAGATGATATAGAGAACACTACTCTTAATCATTCCTAGTCGAGTATTAACATTCAGGGACAATGTTAATGCATAGAGACTAGCATGTAGGTCAACAAGATGACTTGATCTCACAAGTCATGGATATGAGATATCAAGTTGACACATGGGTATGCATTGGAGAATGTATACTGAATGACCCGCAATGAGAAAGTATCATGGATCGTTATATGAGTGTCATATACTTTCTCATGTGGCTATTAGTATGACTATTAGTCCTTAGACCTGAAGTCACCATGGTTCCCTACATAAGGAGTTGCATACTTTGCTTCACAAACGCCACCCGTAAATGGGTGGACTATAAAGGCGACATCGGGTATGTAACGAATTATGCGAGGGATGTGAGTGATGTAGATGGGATCTATCCCTCCTATATGACGGGGTGACATCGATATTCTTGATAGAGTGAGACCAATGGCGCATGGTCATGCCCAAATGAGTCAATATGAGATATTGAGCTCATTTGATTAGAGTGAGTCTACTTGGAGTTCAAGATTTAGATTGTACCGAGGATGACACGGTCTATGCCTCGATTGGTCAATCTAGATGTCAAGGATAGAGGGACATTGTCACATATTGTGAGAGTCACAATTAGTAGTCACAAAGGTGATGTTGGAGCTCAACATTCTTGTAACTTGGGTAGCAATGATGTGTTGCTAGATACCGCTCAATGCTTATGTTCCTAAATCGGTTTAGGGACATTGCCAACGTTACAAGAACCTATAGGGTCACACACATGAGAGCAATTAGATGGAGATTAGGTTCATATGATGAACCATGAGGATTAGGTTCATGGGATGAACCAAATTGGATTAAGAGTAATCCAAATTAGACTAATTGAGTTAGACTCAAGTTGATTCAAGTGTTGAATGAGTCTAATTGAGATTTGATTCATCAAATCAATTTAAATTAATGAATAGAGATTCATTATATTAAATTGACTTGAGTCAAGTGGTTAGATTTGATCAACCATGGGAGATTAGAGGTCAAGTTTGACTTGACTTGAGAGGGAAGTTGAAAGGTCAAGTTTGACTTGACCAAATGCCATGTCATGATGATGACTAGGCATGGCCGGCCAATGATGATGCTCCACATCATCATTGTGTTTGTCAATTCGGGCCACATCATGAGGGAGACCACGGGTAATGGGTGTTACATCCAGGCATGTAACTCCCCATCCATGATGTTGCCGTCCACAATTTGGGGGTTTATGGGAGTGAAAATACATTTTGTGAGTAATCACTCATTACTTCATCTTCTTCATTGGGAATTTTCCTCTCAATCTCTACATATCCTTCCTCTCTTTGGCCGAACCAACCAAGGAGTGCTAGCACACTCAAGTTTGAGTTTTCTTCCACATATTGCTTGTGTGGATACCATAGAGGAGTGTGCACTTGACACTCTCGAGTTCCGGCGGACTTTGGACGAGCGGGATTTGCGAAGGGCATCGCATCAAGGGTAACATCCTTATCTCTTAGTTCTAAGGTAGATCTAGAGGATTTTGTAAGCACATACATGTAATTAGTTTTAATACTTCTTGACGGATCCGTGGTCGGGACTTCCGGTTTCCGCAACGCAAAAAGCGGTTTCATGCCCGGAAAAAGCCCAACAAGCTGGTATCGTGAGCCACGCCGGCATGTATGTGTTTCGTTTTTGTATTTTTTATATTAGATATAAAAATTACAGATTTTTATGTTTCTGTAAATTTCCTAATTTTATAGAATTTTTGGGTATTTTTCTCGTAGAGTCGAAGCAACGAGTGTTGGGACACTCGTAGGCTTCAATCACGAGAAAACTCTCAATCGCGAAGTTCTCGCTTTAGGTTTTGGGACAGCGACTTAAGTCGCTGTAGGATCGGTAGGACACTCGCGAAGTTTATTTTGCAGTAGGGCGCTGCCCTATCCCGAAAGGCCATGTCCCGCGATCGCGCGAAACCGCTTAGCGGACCGCTTTCGGAGAGATGACTCATAAATTCGAAATAAATTAGGAAAAATTATAGAAATTTTCTGTAAAAATACATAATTTTGAATTATGTATGATTCTGTGATTGTCATGGCCCAATAACCCAATAGGATTGGATTATGTGTGTTGTAATTCATAATACGGCCTGCGTGCCGTTTTGTGGTTGTGCGTGTTGTAAAATATTTGCGACCTACGCGTCGCACCTCTTCTTTTAATATTCTAGTTGTAAATAGTTTAAGACTCGAATGTAACTCGAGTTTCGTATTTGTAATGTACAAAAATGGAGCGGTGGAAAGTCCACTTGAAGACGAGCTTACGAGAAGGGTGACGACGACACATGGCGGTCAAAGGAAGCGCTTGGAGAAGCCGCTAGCCTTAGGTTGACCGTCCGATCTTCTCATTGGCTTGAGAAGATCGTAGTAGGGCCATGACTATATCACATTTAATTATATATATATATGTTGATATATATATATATATATTTAATTGATTTTTTGCTTGTATGTATGTGATGCATGCTAGTAGAATAATGCTTGTATGTATATGATGCATGCTAGGATAATTTTCTTGTATGTATATGATGCATGCTAGAATAATGAATGTATGTATATGATGCATGCTAATATAGGATAATAAAGGCCTAAATGCGTATAAGATACACATTACGATTAGATTAGATCATAATCGAATCAACTCGAAAATGCCTACCGAGCCTTGATACCCATCACTACCTCGATCATTTGTTGTTGTTGAATCGCCAAAGCAGAGCAACGCATATTATCTTGGTAGGGTGCGGAGGGACAATCTTGGTCCCGCCTATCACGACTCGGGTTAGAGTAAGCTCAATTAGATTGAGCAAAACTAGTTAACTCAATTGGATCGAGTAGAACTATAGGCATATTCTAATCGTTGGAAAGATAGGTTAAGATCGCATTTACACTAAATCTTGGGCGATTTAGCCAAAGCTAACTCAAGGTCTTTTGTAAATGTGGGTCTTAATCCTATAAACAAGAGTTGCATAGAGATGTAATCGGTAATGTGTTACCCACCGATCGTACTAAGTCTTGGGCGATTTAGCCAAAGCTAACTCAAGGCTTAGTATGATGTGGATCTTGTCCCACAAGAATTATAGCTAGTTTGTATGAATCAAGTAAATGTGGTTTGACCACATCCATAACTCGATTCTATAAAATTCCTATAATTCAGTGGGAGCATCATTTGATTAAAGGCCTAATTAAATGATAAAAGGAATATGATATTAATTCTCTGCATTGTATGTTGTAGATTACTATGTCAAACAACACGAACACTCTCTCTCTGCGATCTGTCCTTGAGAATGACAAGCTCAATGGAGCAAATTTCCGGATCGTACAGAACTCGAGAATTGTTCTCACCTAAGAAAGGAAGTCAGACGTCCCGGAGCAGCCCATTCCGAGGCACCTCCCGCCATCGCCTGAGTGACAAAGATGCTTACAAGAAGCATCAAGATGATGCATTAGATGTGTCATGTCTAATGCTCGCGACCATGAACTCTGAGCTTCAGAAGCAACATGAGTTCATCAATGCTTATGATATGGTTGGACATCTTCGTCAACTATATCAAGGACAAGCTAGGCATGAGAGATATGAAGTCTCTAAAGCACTATTTGGGTCTAAAATGCAAGAAGGGACTCCTGTAGGTTCATATGTACTCAAGATGATTGGGTACGTAGAAAACCTACAAAGGCTGGGATTCCCACTTGGCCAAGAGCTGGCCACTGACCTAATCTTGCAATCTTTGCCAAGAGCCTTCGATCAATTTGTCATGAATTATAACATGAATGAAATTGATAAGCCAAAATGCTCAAAGATGTTGAGAATCACGAGCTTAACCTTAAGAAGGGTAAATCGACACCATTTTGATGGTGAAGAAGAAGAAAGGCAATCGCAAGACTAAAGGTAAGGGAAAGACCCAAGCCAAGGGCAAAGGCAAAGAACTTAAAACCAAAGGAGGGGTAGCCAAGGAAGGGGCTTGCTTCCACTGCAAGGAATCAGGACACTGGAAGCGTAACTGCAAGGCATACCTGGAAGATCTTAAGAAGAAGAGAAGTGAGACTTCTACTTCAGGTATAAATGTTATAGAAGTCAATCTATCTATTTCTTCATCATGGGTATTAGATACCGGATGTGCATCTCACATTTGTACCAATGTGCAGGGGATGAGAAATAGCAAGGCATTGACAAAGGGCGAGGTGGACCTACGAGTAGGCAATGGAGCAAGGGTTGTCTTGTCCAGAGAAACTTATGATCTATCTCTGCCCTCTGGGCTTGTACTAGAATTAGAAGAATGTTGTTATGTGCCTGCTTTAACTAAGAACATCATTTCAGTTTCTTGTTTGGACAAGAAAGGGTTTTCATTTATAATAAAGAACAAATGTTGTTCAGTTTATTTAAATGATATGTTCTATTGTAGTGCACCTCTAATGAACGGACTCTACTTTCTAGACTTAGAGAGCCCTATCTATAACATAAGTACCAAGAGGTTCAAGTCAAATGAGTTGAACCAAACCTATCTCTGGCATTGTCGCTTAGGTCATATCAATGAGAGTCGCTTATCTCAGCTCCATAAGGATGGGCTGTTAGACTCATTTGATTTTGAATCATATGAGACATGCGAGTCTTGCCTTTTAGGCAAGATGACCAAGACTCCCTTTAGTGGACATAGCGAAAGAGCAACAGATTTGTTAGGACTTATACATAGTGATGTATGTGGTCCTTTCAATGTTGCTGCTAGAGGTGGTTACAGGTACTTCATTACATTTACTGATGACTTCAGTAGATATGGTTATGTGTATCTTATGACACATAAATCTGAATCCTTTGAAAAGTTCAAAGAATTCAAGAATGAAGTACAAAACCAGCTTGGCAAGAGTATTAAGATACTTCGATCAGATCGAGGTGGTGAATACCTTAGCCATGAGTTTCGTGACTATCTAGCTGAGTGTGGGATTCTATCACAACTCACTCCTCCTGGAACACCACAGTGGAATGGTGTATCCGAAAGGAGGAATCGACTTATCGATATGGTACGATCTATGATGAGTCACACAGATCTTCCTATATCCTTTTGGGGATATGCTCTGGACACAGCAGCCTTTACCCTTAACCGTGTATCATCCAAGGCTGTGGTAAAGACACCATATACGATATGGACAGGGAAAAATCCCAAGATGTCTTTTATGAGGATTTGGGGTTGTGAGGCTTACGTTCGACGTCAAGTCTCAGACAAACTGGGACCCAAATCCGATAGGTGCTATTTTGTTGGATATCCCAAGTCTACAAAGGGATATTACTTCTACATTCCCAGTCAGCACAAAGTGTTTGTGGTAAAGACTGGGGTTTTTCTAGAAAGGGATTTTGTTTCTAGAAAAACTAGTGGGAGTACCTTCGATCTTGAAGAAATTCAAGATAAGGACCATAGCACTGAGGCCTTGATGGAGGTTGAACAGGAACCACAAAGTGTTGTGGGTGAAGAGGTTGTTGCACAAAGAGTTGTGGAACAACCACCTGTTCAAGTAGACCTACCTCTTCGCAGGTCTGATAGGGTACGTCGTCAGCCTGAGAGATACTCATTTCTCTTGTCGACCACTACGATGACGTTATGCTCATTGAGAATGAGCCTACCTCCTATCAGGAAGCTGTGATGAGCCCAGATTTTGAGAAATGGCTAGACGCCATGAGATCCGAGATGGAATCCATGTACACTAACCAAGTATGGACTTTGGTTGATCCACCTGAAGGGGTCAAACCCATTGGGTGTAAGTGGGTCTTTAGGAGAAAGACTGACATGGATGGACTTACGCATACCTATAAGGGTCGATTGGTGGCTAAAGGTTTCAAGCAAATTCATGGTATTGACTATGATGAAACCTTTTCTCCAAAGGGCGATGTTTAAGTCCATTCGATCTTGCTTGCTATTGCAAAGATACCACGATTATGAGATCTGGCAGATGGATGTCAAAACCGCGTCGAATGGAAACTTACTCGAGGATGTGTACATGACACAACCCGAGGGTTTTGTAGATCCACAAAGATACCGGGAAGGTATGCAAGCTGCAAAGGTCCATTTATGGGCTAAAGCAAGCTTCTCGGAGCTGGAATCTTCGATTCGATGATGCGATCAAACAGTTTGGTTTCATCAAGAATGAAGATGAACCCTGTGTCTACAAGAGGGTTAATGGGAATACTGATTTGTCTTCCTTATCTTGTATGTGGATGACATACTACTCATTGGGAATGACATCCCTTCGCTACCTGTGAAGACTTGGGGACGTGCTTCTCAATGAAGGACTTAGGTGAAGCAGCCTGTATTCTAGGCATCAAGATCTATAGAGATAGATCTAAGAGATTGCTTGGCCTAAGTCAGAGTACATACATTGACACGGTATTACTTCGGTTTGCCATGCAGAATTCCAAGAAAGGATTTCTGCCGATGTCACATGGTGTGAGTCTTTCGAAGACTCAAAGTCCCTCTTCTAGAGAGGAGAGAGACCGCATGGATAAGATCCCTTACGCATCTGCTATAGGATCTATCATGTACGCCATGCTGTGTACTCGTCCTGATGTCTCGTATGCTTTGAGCATGACGAGTAGATACCAGTCACATCCAGGTGAGCGTCACTGGATAGCAGTCAAGAATATTCTTAAGTACTTGAGAAGGACTAAAGAATATTTCTTGATATTTGGAGGCGATGAGGAGCTAGCTGTAAAGGGTTACAGCGATGCCAGCTTCCAAATTGACCAGGATGATTATAGATCGCAGTCAGGGTTCGTGTTTTGCTTGAATAGGTAGCACTGTGAGCTGGAAGAGTTCCAAGCAGGACACAGTTATTGATTCTACAACAGAGGACGAATATATCGGTGCTTCTATCTCATTCGTGAGATTGTCGATCGAGGAGATGTGAAGATTTGCAGAGTACCCACAGAGGCTAACATCGCAGATCCCTTGACCAAGGCTTTGGCATAGAAAAAGCATGATAGTCACACTAGGTCATTGGGTATTAGATACTACGGTGATTGGCACTAGTGCTAGTGGGAGATTGTTAGTGAAAGCCCTAGAGCCAATCATATGATGATTGTTGTATGGACTTTATTGTATCATATTCCTATTTATAAAGGCATGGTTATTATATTTACTTGTATTGGTGCCAAATAACTAAATATAATAATGTCCTTGAGTAGTAGGTTCTTATCTATATCAATCGATTGGTTGAATCGATAATGAGATGATATAGAGAACACTACTCTTAATCATTCCTAGTCGAGTATTAACATTCAGGGACAATGTTAATGCATAGAGACTAGCATGTAGGTCAACAAGATGACTTGATCTCACAAGTCATGGATATGAGATATCAAGTTGACACATGGGTATGCATTGGAGAATGTATACTTGAATGACCATGAATGAGAAAGTATCATGGATCGTTATATGAGTGTCATATACTTTCTCATGTGGCTATTAGTATGACTATTAGTCCTTAGACCAAGTCACCATGGTTCCTACATAAGGAGTTGCATACTTTGCTTCACAAACGTCCACCCGTAAATGGGTGGACTATAAAGGCGATATGTATCGATTATGCAGGAGGATGTGAGTGATGTAGATGGGATCTATCCCTCCTATATGACGGGTGACATCGATATTCTTGATAGAGTGAGACCACGAAGTGCATGGTTACATGCCCAAATGAGTCAATATGAGATATTGAGCTCATTTGATTAGAGTGAGTCTACTTGAGTTCAAGATTTAGATTGTCAGGATGACACGGTCTATGCCTCGATTGGTCAATCTAGATGTCAAGGATAGAGGACATTGTCACATATTGTGAGAGTCACAATTAGTAGTCACAAAGGTGATGTTGAGCTCAACATTCTTGTAACTTGGGTAGCAATGATGTGTTGCTAGATACCGCTCATCGCTTATGTTCCTAAATCGGTTTAGGGACATTGCCAACGTTACAAGAACCTATAGGGTCACACACATGAGAGCAATTAGATGGAGATTAGGTTCATATGATGAACCATGAGGATTAGGTTCATGGGATGAACCAAATTGGATTAAGAGTAATCCAAATTAGACTAATTGAGTTAGACTCAAGTTGATTCAAGTGTTGAATGAGTCTAATTGAGATTTGATTCATCAAATCAATTTAAATTAATGAATAGAGATTCATTATATTAAATTGACTTGAGTCAAGTGGTTAGATTTGATCAACCATGGAGATTAGAGGTCAAGTTTGACTTGACTTGAGAGGAAGTTGAAAGGTCAAGTTTGACTTGACCAAATGCCATGTCATGATGATGACTAGGCATGGCCGGCCAATGATGATGCACCACATCATCATTGACTTGGTCAATTAGGGCCACATCATGAGGGAGACCAAGGGTCATGGGAGTTACATGCATGCATGTAACTCCCCCTCCATGAAGTGGCCGGCCACCATTTGGGGGTTATGTGAGTGAAAATTCATTTTGTGAGTAATCACTCATTACTTCATCTTCTTCCTTGGGAATTTTCCTCTCAAGCTCTCCCTCTCCTTCCTCTCTTTGGCCGAACCAACCAAGGAGTGCTAGCACACTCAAGGTTGAGTTTTCTTCCACCTATTGCTTGTGTGGATACCATAGAGGAGTGTGCACTTGACACTCTCGAGTTCCGGCGGACTTTGGACGAGCGGGATTTGCGAAGGGCATCGCATCAAGGGTAACATCCTTATCTCTTAGTTCTAAGGTAGATCTAGAGGATTTTGTAAGCACATACATGTAATTAGTTTTAATACTTCTTCGCACGGATCCGTGGCCGGGACTTCCGGGGTTTCCGCAACGCAAAAAGCGGTTTTTGCGGCCCGGAAAAGCCCAACACCTACAAGTCTGACATGATAAATGAGATACATAATCTACCTTTTGATAAATTGTATGATTCAATTAAAATATTTGCTAGATCTTTTTGTTAACTTAGGAATAAATTTGTTGATTTAAAACAAATAAAAAATTGATCTAGAAAATCAATTATTTAATTTTTATAAGTAGATTTGAAAATATTAAGGTTGAAAATGAAAATAAAAAAGTACAAAATATTATAATTATTGTAGAAAAATTTTCTATTGGTTCATGCATTCTAAATTTATTATTAAAGAATTAAAGAAATAAATTTAATCAATAGAGTTTAGAGTTAAATGACAAAATTAGAATTTTATAAACCCTTGTTGGTGCAATCGACCTAGGTCACGATTGACCAAATTCGAGTTTGACTCGAGTGATATTTTGATGTTCGACAAAAACATATGACAATGTGATTGTTATGGTAAAGTCCAAGTCATGGGTACTTAGCATGGAAAGTCCAAGTGGGACACTTGACATTGGGAAAGTCCAAATCTTGAGTACTTGACATGTAAAGTCCAAGCATGGATCTTGACAAGGGAAAGTCCAATATGAGTTGGCAAGGAAAGTCCAAGCATGGGTCTTGACAAGGAAAAGTCCAAGTCTTGAGTACTTGGCATGGAAAGTCCAACATGGGTTGGCAAAGGAAAGTCCAAGCTTGAGTCTTGGCATTTGGAAAGTCCAAGGGGAATATTGGCGGCGTAAAGTCCAAGTGGAAGTCTTGACAGCATAAGTTCAATGGTTGGCGATGTAAAGTCCAAATGGAGTTTTGGCAGCGTAAATCCAATGTACCTTGGCGGTGTAGATACCGTTAGCATGACAATAGCCGATGGAAGCACCTGAAGGCTAGTGTATGGATGAACAAGTCATGGATGACTTGGAGGGATCCGATAGGGGCGAGGCTGATGGAGGTGGCTAGAAGGCTTAGGTCTAGGCTACGGGTGGTCTAGCAAGTATGGGGGCACCATACTTGGGTTAAAACCTCATATTTGAGGTGTATCAGTCGACTGGGACCATAGGTCAGTCGACTGATGGGAGTCAACTAGGATTTGATTGTAGGAAGTTCCCTGGCAGTCAACTGCCAGAGGTCGGCAGTCGACTGCTGGCCTGAGCAATCGATTGATGCTCGAGATCTCGGGCACAGAAGGCTCTCCAGTCGAGTGATCGGCCCGAACACTCGACTGATTGAGCCATCAGTCGATTGATGGATATGATCAGTTGACTGATGGTGTATCCGTTGGACTTATCCGACGTATTTCATGCCGTTGTGAGACAATGGCTACAGGGGCAATCGACTGATGGTCCTGATCAGTCGACTGCTCGACGAAATCCAACCCAAGGAGTAGGTTATAAAGGCAGCTCAGAAGGAGGGATTTTGGCAGGATTTTCTTGGGTGATTTGGAGCGATTTGCTGGTGCAAATCAGGGTCTCCAAGTGCATTTCAAGCAACCAAAGATCAAGCAATCAAAAGAGCAATTGTAAAGTATTTTTCCTTTACTTATTGTGTATTTCATTATTGTAATTGCTTGTATTTGTTTCTTACTGTTGTAAGACTATTTGTAAGAGGTTTCTCCACCTCCGGATTGTTCTGAGAATGAGTTTATTGGATTATTGGTGTGTGGTCGCATTGCTAGAGCTCGTTTGAGCTCGATCAGTGGAGTAGGAATCATTCGGTTCCGAACCACATTACATCGATTGTCTTGCGTATTGTGATTGTATATTTATATTGTATTTTCCATACTTTGCTACGTACTAATAATCATAGGCAAGCACGATCGAATTCCTCTATCAACGACGAACGACGCTATTCACCCCCACTCTAGCGGTCATGAGATCCCCTACAATTGTTATCAGAGCGGGTCGCTCTTCACCGGCTTCACATCCAAGGGAGCAAGTTAGAGGGAATATGGTGTTAATAATATATGAGAGGTGTCCTAAGACAATCGCCTTATGGTTGTACCATTTATTTGATAAATGAAGATTCACTATTTGAGTATACATGTTTTCATGTATTTGATTGGATCTTAAACTCATTTACTGAAAGTCCACAATACGATTCACAGCATGAGAGAATTTGTGATTGGATCACAACTAGTGAGTATCTCTACATGTGTAACTGTGGTGTATTGAAATTATCCCTAGTCGATAAATTGATGGATTTGGACACCATCAATTCTGTCGAGACTAGCACGAGGTATATTCCTTGGTGTATCCAAGTAGCTGATTCTCACTGGCTAGAGACATTGGATGTCCGGAGTTAATCGTGAATGCTAGTTATCGTAACTAGTTCATTGGAGTGACCAACTGAAAGACTTTATATGATTCTCTGCATATATGGATATGTCAATGAAGTTCTTACTGTAACTTAAGTGTGATGTTCCTTTGACTTGCAATATTCAAGTCATCTTGGTCATGGAGACTTATGTTTTGACATCTTAAGCAAACATCTCTAAGGAGATATGGACTCGGGATGATTGGGTATAAGTCGAAATGCCCGAAGATGTTTGAATAGCCTATAAAGGATTCACCACTCCTTGCGAGGAGATGTATACCCATGACCTCTCGTCGGATTGTTACTAAAGTCTTTGGCCAAAGTATTACATGTTTAGAATAAGGTACTCTTGGATACATGTGCAGTAACTAGAATCCGTAGGACGAGGAAATGATACTTGGGTTAGGTGTGACGTAGTCAGCCTAGTGGGGACTGACACTATAGACCATGTCATGAACCAAGTGGGTATAAGATGAGTGAAGGGAACGGGGCATAATACATTGTAGCTACTGAAGGGTTTCAGAAATGGTTCTGGAATCAACCATTGATTTTTCGGTTAATTGGGGATCATGATGTACTACTAGGTGCCACTCATGATCGTTCTATAATTAATGGATAATTATAGACGACCAATATAAATCGGGAACCTATTTGGTCACACGCACAACGAGCATAATCCGAAGGATTTAAAACGAGCTTGAGAATGAGATTCTCAGATCGAGAGAAACAAGGTTTGGTTGGACCAAACTAGGAGCGAGCATGAAATTATTTTAGTCGCAATGGAAGCATGGATGGGCCGAGTCTTATGAAGACATGATGGATGAACCAAATTGATTTGGTTCTAATCCAATGGTGGAGAATAAACCAAAGGGGTTTGGTTTGTTTCAAACGAATGAACCAAAGTCGGTTCGATTCATTTTAACTTAAAATAGACCAACGCTGTTTGGTTTATTTTAACTTAAGTTATTGGAGCGGGTTAACGGGTTTTGGTTATGAACCAATAACCGTTAGGAGAATGTGTTCTCTATAAAAACATGGCTTAAGGGTTTTTCGTGGATAACTTGTGTTTTGGAAACCCTAGCCACCCACGCCCTTCTCTTCTCCTTGCCGTCCAACCTTGCTGCTGCCTCTTACAGCTGTTGTCGCCGACGCCACCAACTATCGCAGGCCACCTGCTGCTGCCGGCGACCCTTCGGTGACATCCCTTGGCTCCGATGACCATGGTGCAGCTTGCCTTCCTCCTTTGGGCCGGTGCAAATCCTCCACCAAGCTGTCCAGTTTTTCTTTCGTGTCGGAGAGTCGTTTGGACGACGTTTGGAGGTTCGATAACGGCTACCTTGTCAGAGATTCGATCTCCGATAATTCTCATAGGTGGAGGACCAAGGATTCGTTAATCGGTTGACGAATATCTCTCCGGAGGAGCGAGTTTTGGGGGCTCATTTTCAAATCCGAATTTTGATTCGGATTGTGATCTTCTCTCGATCACATCGTCTTCGACATGAGGCTAGTGACTCCTACGAAGACGAGGCTCGTAGCTTGGCGAAGCTATCCCGACGGCACTCTGCGTGGATACGGATAGAGGTAATTCTAGCAAGAGTTTCTCCGGTTGATGTCATTCCCGCTGCACGTGATACATCAGGTATAACTAGCATAATTTCCTTTTATTGCAAAATTTGAAACTACGATTATGTCTACACATGTTGTACTATGCATGTGTGTGATGTGTGTGTTGTAATAAATTAGATTTATTGCCTTTTAATTCTTCCCTTGTGCACATGTTTACAAAACATGTTCGAACACACACTCGCCACGGTGCCAGAAATCCAACAGATGGAATTCGAAGAAAGACTAGGATGGGATATCAATACTCCGATCCGATACACCTTCTATGAACAAGAAGGGTTTAGGCAATGGAGGGCACGGATAGAATAATTCATTATGATGAAGGACTTCGAAGATTGGTCTGCCTTGATGGATGAGTTTGATTTTCCAAGAGGGCTAAAAGGAGGGTTCCTCAAAATGAAGAAGTGGACCGAAGAACAACTTCAAGGATTCAAGAGGATTAATAAGGTAATTAAATTTTTGAGTGATTTAATTCCTAACGATATTGTGTCCAAATTAGGAGAATACAAGGATGCAAAGGAATTTTGGAGCGAATTGGCCAAGTTCCATGAGAACCCTCAATCGGCCCAAGAGCCCAAAGAAAAAGAATCCTCTTCCTCACAAGCAAGTGAGGATTCGAAAGTTGATAGAGAATCGACATCTAGATCGATGGAAGAGGAAGAGGTAGAAGAAGCCTCCACCTTTAGGGTTGAGGGGGAGGATGTTAGATCACCTTCCATGCCGGATCAAGAGGTACCCTCAACATCTGGGAGAGATGAAGAAGAACCAACTCCGGCATTGACCACTATCCTAGGTAACTCAAGCATTTCAATAAATAGTAAAAATCATATAATTTACTTTGACTGTAGGGAAAATAGACACTACAAGAGTAAGTGTTCTAAGAAGGTCAAGAAGTCTCCACCGGTGCCAAAGGTCAAGGATACTAGTCCCCCAACAATCAAAAGCAAGGAGTAAGTGATTTGCTTCAAATGCCGACAATCGGGTCACTACTGGAGTCAATGCCCAAAGGGGGAGAATAGAAGACTCAAAAGGGAGCTACACATCTAGGGGGAGCCTCTAAGGTAAACCCTAAGGTAAAATTCAATAATGCTTCTACTTCAATTAATAGTCAAAAGCATGTTAGGAGTAATCTTGCTATTTATCATGAAAAGCATGCTAGGAATAACAAATACTTTTGTCTTGGTGCTAAGAGTTTTAATTTTTCAACTAAAGAGAAATTTGGGACTAATGTCCCTAGAAAAACTTTACTTAGGGAATCTATTAAGAAAATAGAAGATCATCTAGGCCTTAATCCAAAGAATTCTAGACATATGCCTAGGAAGGGCAAAATTGATCAAATAAACAATGGGCCCACCAAATTAAAGAAATTGGAGTTGGAAAACCAAGCCTTGAAGTCAAGGCTTGAGAAATTAAAGAAGACCCTTAAGAAAATCCAAAACCAAATACAAGGGGCAAATGGTCAAACTCTAGGATCTAAGAGTCAAAACCTAAGGTTTAGGAAGCAAGGTCCACCAAAGGGCAAGAAAGGTTTAGGTCACAAACCTAAGCCCAAAAAGACCTATCATAATGTTCCATTTGATTATGGAACTCAAATTAGGTCTAGGAAGACCAAGGTTACTAGGGAAGTCATCCCTAAGGGTAACCAAAGTGTGTGCCTAGTGGCTAGGGTTTCGAAGAAACCTAGGGAAGCCATTAAGAAGGTCAAAGGGGGAGTTACCTCTAGATTTGATCTGGGCAAAACCCAAATGACCAAGGCTACCAAGCCTAGAAGGGTCATTAGGAGGGTATCTAGGGAAGTCATCCTTAAGGAATACCTAGTTAACCCAAGGAGCTCAAATAGATTTTGGATTTCTAAGAGCGTGATCGATTCACGCTAGATGAGTTTAGGTGTGCCAACTTTAAATGGATGAGTAGTTAACCTAACCAAGTGTTGGTACAATCAGCCTAGGTCACGATTGACCAGACTCGAGTTTGACTCGAGTGATGTTTTGATGTTTGACATAGTATGTTTGACAAAGTGAGTTGACATTGATGTTTGATATTAATGTCGGTTATGATTAACCGGACTCGAGTTTGACTCGAGGGAGATTTTAATGGTTGACTAGGGTTGACCATGTGATTATGGTAAAGTCCAAGTCATGGGTACTTGGCATGTAAAGTCCAAGTGGGACACTTGGCATTGGGAAAGTCCAAGGGGGACACTTGGCAAGGAAAAGTCCAAGCATGGGTCTTGGCATGGAAAGTTCAACATGTGTTGGCAAGGGAAAGTCCAAGCTTAAGTCTTGGGATTTAAGAAGTCCAAGGGGTTTGATATTGGCGGGGTAAAGTCCAAGGGTGAAGTCTTGGCAGCATAAGTCCAATGGTTGGCGGCATAAAGTCCAAGCTGTTGGATCGAGAAGCGTCGCTAGAGGGGGGGGGGTGAATAGCGATCGTAAAACTTTTCGGCGTTTCGTTCGAGTAGACAATTAAATGAGTAAACACAGCGGAAAATAAAGCGACACGTTTATTTTACTTGGTTCACAACCCAGCGGTTGCTACTCCAAGGCCCTATTGGTCCTAGACCGCGTACGGAGGGCAAATCACTATAACGTCTCCTCCTCGTTGGAGGTAGGAGACAACGATCACAAAACCGAAATTACGAGGATGAGGCAACAAGCCTACCTCACCTCGTTACGAATAAAAATAAAGAATACAATATCAAAATATGTTACTTGCTACTGCTGCCGACGAAGAAGATCGGAACTTGTCGTCGCGTCGGCGTTATGACGGTGTTGGAGCGTTGGCGTTGTAGGAGCACTTGATGAATAAACTTGATGTGTTTGGAGTTGGAATCCTCCTCCTTTTATAGACTTTGGGCTCTGAATATGTCTCCCTTTTTTTTGGAACGGATCACGAAGTTTTCTAAATTTTATCGCGAAGTGGCCGCGTCAAACATTATCCGTTTTGACCTAGCGCAAAGGCTGAGTCATCGCCATCAGTCGACTGATGCCTCCCATCGATTGGTGATGGGCATCCGATCGCTCCATGTCCAATGATCGTCGGCTGGCCACTTCCCTGCAGTGAGAGGTTAGCTCAGAAAATGATAAATACGACGGTTTCTAACCGTCCGATCTCGACCTAGACCTTCCACAAGAAGTTTTAGTCGGATCGCCGCCTACGGTCGTCCTCGTATAGAGGACACGACCTTACCATCTCTCACTCACACGAGCTTACCTCGATTCTTACTGTGACGCTTTTGCTTCCGGCCTTCCACTCGATTCCTTCGGCTCCCTCCGAAGTCACTCGAGTGTCGCCCGACCACCGCGGCTTCCTCCGGGTGTCGCTAGCCTTCATCTCTAGCTTTAGTACTTTTTTGCACACTCGATTTAGCTCGTGAGATAACGATGTAAACTTAACTTTGTGTCTTTGCCATAATCAAAACACAGGTTCAATTATCTAGTGCCCCTGCACCAACAATCTCCCCCTTTTTGATCTATGGCAAACCAACACAAAGTTAAGGGAAATTAAAGCATAAAACAAGTATAGTAAATGATGAATGTCATTTTCAAAAACTCCCCCTTAACCAAAACTCCCTCTTAACCCTAGGTGAGTTTTGAAAGAGATACTTTAGTTCAAAATTAAATAAATTTTGTGTTACTCCCCCTTAACTTTCGCTCTTCTCCCCCTTTTGCCATAAATCAAAACAAACGTTGGGGTTTGTTATGTAAAAATGAAGTTTGTTATATAAAATAGGGGTTTAAAGACAATATGGTATATGCATGCATCAAGATAAATCAGCTATGAGTCCAAGCACGTGCCTAGCAAGATTAGATAGATTGGTTCGAGGTGTGTCCCTCTGCACCAATAATCTAAAGGTTTGTAATATAACCCTTTAGGGTTAGTTTGCTCTCCCCCTTAGTCAAATATATGAAGTATAAGAGATGTAGGGGGCGCTAAACTTTGGCCTAAGAGTTGTTAAGTACAATAGTTGAGAAAATAAGTAGTATTTTGAAGAGGTTGTTTTAACTATATTTCAATTATTCTTAACATCTCACCTGTGTCTATATGATCAAGCATGTTATACTTATGTGTTTTTGTGAGATGACTTCCCATTAAGTTGATTATGTGCTTTTAGGTTCAAGTAAATTTATGTTAGATTTGGATTTGACCCTAGGCTTGTCAAGTTTACCTTTTCAAGATCATGGCTTCCAGGTCGTGGCGAGGCACAGGGGCCTTCTTTTATCGGATCATCGATCACTTCCTTAGACAAAGCTATTTTCAAGAAAATGATGACTTGACTCACCTAAGACTATTTCCTAGTCTAACTGGTTATATTTTTTTTTAAAAGAGGCTCCCCGAAGCTCAATCTTTTCGTAGGATTTTAGTTGGTTATGTACGTGTTCTAAGTGAGCTCACACGTTTTAAAGCACAAACTTTCTAAGTTAAAGCATGCAATTTCTAAGTTAAAGCACAAACATGTTTTATCTTGGCTCCCTAGATTGAATCAGTTCGGTCTATCCACATAGTGGATTTGGTCCTTGGGAACCCAGTACGGGTTGGATCCTAGAGTTGAAATCAAAAAGTTCTTAGGGACCCATGCTTGGACTCTTTGATGACTACGATTTACGATAGACATATAAGACCTATTCGTAGTCTTTGACTTAAATCTGAGTCCGGCTTTATTGTACACGGCTCTTTGGGTTCCAAGTAGTCGATTAAGGTTCTTAGATCCCAACGTGAACCTTTCCAACCTAGACTCAACCTCTTGAACTTGGTCTTTCAAGAGAGAATTCTCCTCCTTAAGTTTTTCAATTTGAGTTGAGTTTCCCTCTTGAACTTGACTAGTTGAAGGGGTTAGAGTAGCCTCTTGCTTGAGGGTTTCAACCTCCTCAAGTAACGACTCAATCCTAGACTCGGACTTAGTTAATTTCCTATTAAGCATTTTAATTGTATTGTAAAGCGTACTAATTAAAGAGTGATTAACCTTGACTTTCCCTTTTGGTCCGGCTTTGAGTTTTCTCTCGATTCTCTCGAAATAATCTTCGGGGTCGGAGTTGAGTTGGACTAGTTGGACTCGAGTTCTGACTCGGACTCCTTCGTTCTTGCCATGTAAGCTATGTCTTCTCTGTTGTCCCAAGTTGCATGGAAGGCTTTCCTTGCTCCCTTTTTCTTTTGGTTCTCATTCTTCAATTTCCTTTTTTTTTGTCGAACTATTCTCCGCACAATGTTGACTATTATGGCCTCCTCTTCGTATTCGGATTCGTCTTTGGGTTCGAGTTCATCTACTTGCTTAGTAGGTGGCTTCCTTCTTTGTCCTGCAAGTAGAGCAATACCTCTCTCGGCCCGGACCATGTTAGTTTGCTCATGAAGTTCAAACTCGGAAAATAATTCATCTAACCTAAGCTTCGAAAGGTCCTTAGAGACCTTGAAGACATCGACCATGGATGCCCATAAGGTAGTCCTAGGGAAAGCATTTAAAGCGTACCTTATAAGGTCCCGGTTCTCTATGGATTGCCCGATCGAATGAAGACCGTTGACGATATCTTAGATCCGCGCATGTAGTTGGGTGGCGGTCTCATGATCCTGCATCTTTAGATTGTACAATTTATTTAAAAGTAAATCTCTTTTACATACCTTAGCATCAGCCGTCCCTTCGTGTAAATCAATCAATTTGTTCCAGAGGTCTTTGGCGCTAATGAATGGTCTGATGCGGTTGAGTTCCTCCTTGGACAAGCCACATTGCAATATTTTGGTTGCTCTTGCATCGGCTTCGATTTTCCTCTTGGTTGTTGGTGCAGGGGCACTAGATAATCGAACCTGTGTTTTGATTATGGCAAAGACACAAAGTTAAGTTTACATCGTTATCTCACGAGCTAAATCGAGTGTGCAGAAAAGTACTAAAGCTAGAGCTGAAGGCTAGCGACACCTGGAGGAAGCTGCGGTGGTCGGGCGACACTCGAGTGACTTCGGAGGGAGCCGAAGGAATCGAGTGGAAGGCCGGAAGCGAAAGCGTCACAGTAAGAATCGAGGTAAGCTCGTGTGAGTGAGAGATGGTAAGGTCGTGTCCTCTATACGGGGATGACCGTAGGCGGCGATACGACTAAAACTTCTTGTGGAAGGTCTAGGTCGAGATCGGACGGTTAGAAACCGTCGTATTTATCATTTTCTGAGCTAACCTCTCACTGCAGGGAAGTGGCAGTCGACTGCTGGACATGGAGCAGTCGACTGATGGGAGGCATCAGTCGACTGATGGCGACGACTCAGCCTTTGCGCTAGGTCAAAACGGATAACGTTTGACGCGGCCACTTCGCGATAAAATTTGGAAAACTTCGTGATCCGTTCCAAAAAAAAGGGAGACATATTCAGAGCCCAAAGTCTATAAAAGGAGGAGGATTCCAACTCCAAAGGACATCAAGTTTATTCATCAAGTGCTCCTACAACGCCAACGCTCCAACACCGTCATAACGCCGACGCGACGACAAGTTCCGATCTTCTTCGTCGGCAGCAGTAGCAAGTAACATATTTTGATATTGTATTCTTTATTTTTATTCGTAACGAGGTGAGGTAGGCTTGTTGCCTCATCCTCGTAATTTCGGTTTTGTGATCGTTGTCTCCTACCTCCAACGAGGAGGAGACGTTATAGTGATTTGCCCTCCGTACGCGGTCTAGGACTGATAGGGCCTTGGAGTAGCAACTGCTGGGTTGTGAACCAAGTAAAATAAACATGTCGCTTTATTTTCCGCTGTGTTTACTCATTTAATTGTCTACTCGAACGAAACGCCAAAAAGTTTTACGATCGCTATTCACCATCCCCCCTCTAGCGACGCTTCTCGATCCAACAATTGGTATCAGAGCGGGGGCGCTAAGATTTGGTGAAACCACCAATCTAGCACGTTTTGGTTTTCTGTTCGTTTTTTTCGATTCGTATTTTTTTTGGTCTTTTTCCTCCCGCACTACTAATCCAAGACGAAGTCTTGGTACGTTTCTTTTGGTTGTGTGCTTGCAAGTTTTCTCTCTTGGAGTAGCCGACGGTAAAACGGCCATAACTTTTCGCACAAGTGGACTCACATAACGATCTACATACCAAATCGAAGCTCTCAGAAAGATCTACATTTCTTAATAGGGTTTACCCTCGTAACAAACTGTTTCCAGCCCCAAAATCCAACATTTAGTACCCTTTCGGGGACATCAAAGGTCGTAAGTTTCGAGCTTTTATTAGTTTCTTATTCTCCTTATTTATTTCTATTTATTTCCTATTATTTCCCGCACTACTAATCCAAGACCAAGTCTTGGAATTCTCTTTGGTTTTTATTCGTATTTTGCAAGATATTTAATGGCTCACATTGAGGGGTATAGCACCACCCGACCTCCGTTCTTTAACGGAAATGATTTCCGTTATTGGAAAGGTCGGATGGAGTGTTTTCTAAAAACACAAGTCGAGACTTGGATAATAATCCAAACTGGCTTTGCTCTACCCACCAATGATCAAGGAGAGGCCTTGGATTTCAACAAATGGACAAATGCAACCAAGAGGCAAATCGAAGTCGATGCAAGAGCAACCAAAATATTGCAATGCGGCTTGTCCAAGGAGGAACTCAACCGCATCGGACCATTCATTAGCGCCAAAGACCTCTGGAACAAATTGATTGATTTACACGAAGGGACGGCTGATGCTAAGGTATGTAAAAGAGATTTACTTTTAAATAAATTGTACAATCTAAAGATGCAGGATCATGAGACCGCCACCCAACTACATGCGCGGATCCAAGATATCGTCAACGGTCTTCATTCGATCGGGCAAGCCATAGAGAACCGGGACCTTATAAGGTACGCTTTAAATGCTTTCCCTAGGACTACCTTATGGGCATCCATGGTCGATGTCTACAAGGTCTCTAAGGACCTTTCGAAGCTTAGGTTAGATGAATTATTTTCCGAGTTTGAACTTCATGAGCAAACTAACATGGTCCGGGCCGAGAGAGGTATTACTCTACTTGCAGGACAAAGAAGGAAGCCACCTACTAAGCAAGTAGATGAACTCGAACCCAAAGAAGAATCCGAATCCGAAGAGGAGGCCATAATAGTCAACATTGTGCGGAGAATAGTTCGACAAGAAAAAAGGAAATTGAAGAATGAGAACCAAAAGAAAAAGGGAGCAAGGAAAACCTTCCATGCAACTTGGGACAACAGAGAAGACATAGCTTACATGGCAAGAACGGAGGAGTCTGAGTCAGAATCCGAAGCTGAGTCCAACTACAACTCTGACTCCGACCCCGAAGATTATTTCGAGAGAATCGAGAGAAAACTCAAAGCCGGACCAAAAGGGAAAGTCAAGGTTAATCGCTCTTTAATTAGTACGCTTTACATTACAATTAAAATGCTTAATAGGAAATTAACTAAGTCCGAGTCTAGGGTTGAGTCGTTACTTGAGGAGGTTGAAACCCTCAAGCAAGAGGCTACTCCAACCCCTTCAACTAGTCAAATTCAAGAGGGAAACTCAACTCAAATTGAAAAACTTGAGGAGGAGAATTCTCTCTTGAAAGACCAAGTTCAAGAGGTTGAGGCTATGTTGGAAAGGTTCACGTTGGGATCTAAGAACCTTAATCGACTACTTGGAACCCAAAGAGCCGTGTACAATAAAGTCGGACTCGGATTTAAGTCAAAGACTACGAATAGGTCTTATATGTCTATCGTAAATCGTAGTCATCAAAGAGTCCAAGCATGGGTCCCTAAGAACTTTTTGATTTCAACTCTAGGATCCAACCCGTACTGGGTTCCCAAGGACCAAATCCACTATGTGGATAGACCGAACCGATTCAACGGTCTAGGGGGAGCCAGTACAAAACATGTTTGTGCTTTAACTTAGAAATTGCATGCTTTAACTTAGAAAGTTTGTGCTTTAAAACGTGTGAGCTCACTTAGAACACGTACATAACCAACTAAAATCCTATGAAAGATTGAGCCTCGGGAGCCTCTTTTCAAAAAAACCAGTTAGACTAGGAAATAGTCTTAGGTGAGTCAAGTCATCATTTTATTGAAAATAGCTTTGTCTAAGGAAGTGGTCGATGATCCGATAAAAGAAGGCCCCTGTGCCTCGCCACGACCTGGAAGCCATGATCTTGAAAAGGTAAACTTGACAAGCCTAGGGTCAAATCCAAATCTAACATAAAATTACTTGAACCTAAAAGCACTTAATCAACTTAATTGGAAGTCATCTCACAAAAACACATAAGTATAACATGCTTGATCATATAGACACAGGTGAGATGTTAAGGATAATTGAAATATAGTTAAAACAACCTCTTCAAAATACTACTTATTTTCTCAACTATTGTACTTAACAACTTTTAGGCCAAAGTTTAGCGCCCCCTACATCTCTTATACTTCATATATTTGACTAAGGGGGAGAGCAAACTAACCCTAAAGGGTTATATTATAAACCTTTAGATTATTGGTGCAGAGGGACACACCTCGAACCAATCTATCTAATTACTGCTAGATGCATGCTTGGACTCATAGCTGATTTATCTTGATGCATGCATATACCATATTGTCTTTAAACCCCTATTTTATATAACAAACTTCATTTTTATATAACAAATCCCAACGTTTGTTTTGATTTATGGCAAATGGGGGAGAAGAGCGAAAGTTAAGGGGGAGTAACACAAAATTTATTTGATTTTGAACTAAAGTATCTCTTTCAAAACTCACCTAGGGTTAAGGGGGAGTTTTGGTTAAGGGGGAGTTTTTGAAAATGACATTCATCATTTACTATACTTGTTTTATGCTTTAATTTCCCTTAACTTTGTGTTGATTTGCCATAGATCAAAAAGGGGGAGATTGTTGGTGCAGGGGCACTAGATAATCGAACATGTGTTTTGATTATGGCAAAGACACAAAGTTAAGTTTACATCGTTATCTCACGAGCTAAATCGAGTGTGCAAAAAAGTACTAAAGCTAGAGCTGAAGGCTAGCGACACCCAGAGGAAGCTGCGGTGGTCGGGCGACACTCGAGTGACTTCGGAGGGAGCCAAAGGAATCGAGGCGAAAAGCGCCACAAAGAAGAATCGAGGTAAGCTCGTGTGAGTGAGAGATGGTAAGGTCGTGTCCTCTATACGGGGACGACCGTAGGCGGCGATCCGACTAAAACTTCTTGTGGAAGGTCTAGGTCGAGATCGGACGGTTAGAAACCGTCGTATTTATCATTTTCCGAGCTAACCTCTCACTACAGGGAAGTGACCAGCCGGGCTCATCGCTGGACATGGAGCGATCGATGCCCATCACCGATCGATGGGGCATCACGATCGATGGGACGACTCAGCCTTTGCGCTAGGTCAAAACGGATAACGTTTGACGCGACCACTTCGCGATAAAATTTGGAAAACTTCGTGATCCGTTCCAAAAAAAAAGGGAGACATATTCAGAGCCCAAAGTCTATAAAAGGAGGAGGATTCCAACTCCAAAGGACATCAAGTTTATTCATCAAGTGCTCCTACAACGCCAACGCTCCAACACCGTAATAACGCCGACGCGACGATAAGTTCCAATCTTCTTCGTCGGCAGCAGTAGCAAGTAACATATTTTGATATTGTATTCTTTATTTTTATTCGTAACGAGGTGAGGTAGGCTTGTTGCCTCATCCTCGTAATTTCGGTTTTGTGATCGTTGTCTCCTACCTCCAACGAGGAGGAGACGTTATAGTGATTTGCCCTCCGTACGCGGTCTAGGACTGATAGGGCCTTGGAGTAGCAACCGCTGGGTTGTGAACCAAGTAAAATAAACGTGTCGCTTTATTTTCTGCTGTGTTTACTCATTTAATTGTCTACTCGAACGAAACACCGAAAAGTTTTACGATCGCTATTCACCCCCCCCCCTCTAGCGACGCTTCTCGATCCAACATTGGTTGCATTTGTCCATTTGTTGAAATCCAAGGCCTCTCCTTGATCATTGGTGGGTAGAGCAAAGCCGGTTTGGATTATTATCCAAGTCTCGACTTGTGTTTTTAGAAAACACTCCATCCGACCTTTCTAATAACGGAAATCATTTCCGTTAAAGAACGGAGGTCGGGTGGTGCTATACCCCTCAATGTGAGCCATTAAATATCTTGAAAAATATGAATAAAAACCAAAGATAATTCCAAGACTTGGTCTTGGATTAGTAGTGCGGGAAATAATAGGAAATAAACAGAAATAAATAAGGAGAATAAGAAACTAACAAAAACTCGAAACTTACAACCTTTGATGTCCCCGAAAGGGTACTAAACGTTGGATTTTGGGGCTGGAAACAGTTTGTTACGAGGGTAAACCATAGTAAGAAATCTAGATCTTTCTGAGAGCTTCGATTTGGTATGTAGATCGTTATGTGAGTCCACTTGTGCGAAAAGTTATGGCCGTTTTACCGTCGGCTACTCCAAGAGAGAAAACTTGCAAGCACACAACCAAAAGAAACGTATCAAGACTTCGTCTTGGATTAGTAGTGCGGGAGGAAAAAGACCCAAAAAAAAATACGAATCAAAAAATAAGAACAGAAAACCAAAACGTGCTAGATTGGTGGTTTCACCAAATCTTAGTGCCCCCGCTCTGATACCAATTGTTGGATCGAGAAGCATCACTAGAGGGGGGGGGGGTGAATAGCGATCGTAAAACTTTTCGGCGTTTCGTTCGAGTAGACAATTAAATGAGTAAACATAGCGAAAAATAAAGTGACACGTTTATTTTACTTGGTTCACAACCCAGCGGTTGCTACTCCAAGGCCCTATTGGTCCTAGACCGCGTACGGAGGGCAAATCACTATAACGTCTCCTCCTCGTTGGAGGTAGGAGACAACGATCACAAACCTGAAATTACGAGGATGAGGCAACAAGTCTACCTCACCTCGTTACGAATAAAAATAAAGAATACAATATCAAATACTTGCGACGAAGAAGATCGGAACTTGTCGTCGCGTCGGCGTTATGACGGTGTTGGAGCGTTGGCGTTGTAGGAACACTTGATGAATAAACTTGATGTGTTTGGAGTTGGAATCCTCCTCCTTTTATAGACTTTGGGCTCTGAATATGTCTCCCTTTTTTTTGGAACGGATCATGAAGTTTTCCAAATTTTATCGCGAAGTGGCCGCGTCAAACATTATCCGTTTTGACCTAGCGCAAAGGCTGAGTCGTCGCCATCGATCGATGCCTCCCATCACCGATCGATAGGCATCACCGATCGCTCCATGTCCAGCAATGATCGCCACCGCCACTTCCCGCAGGTGAGAGGTTAGCTCGAAAAATGATAAATACGATGGTTTCTAACCGTCCGATCTCGACCTAGACCTTCCACAAGAAGTTTTAGTCGGATCGCCGCCTACGGTCGTCCCCGTATAGAGGACACGACCTTACCATCTCTCACTCACACGAGTGTCGCCCGACCACCGCGGCTTCCTCCGGGTGTCGCTAGCCTTCAGCTCTAGCTTTAGTACTTTTCTGCACACTCGATTTAGCTCGTAAGATAACGATGTAAACTTAACTTTGTGTCTTTGCCATAATCAAAACACAGGTTCGATTATCTAGTGCCCCTGCACCAACACAAGCGGAGTCTTGGCAGCGTAAGTCCAATGTGCCTTGGCGGTATAGACCGACTTAGCATGACATGGCCGACGGAAGCACCTGAAGGCTAACGTATGGATGAACAAGTCATGGATGACTTGGAGGGATCCGATAGGCGTGAGGCTGATGGAGGTGGCTAGAAGGCTTAGGTCTAGGCTAAGGGTGGTCTAGCAAGTATGGGGACACCATACTTGGGTTAAAACCTCATCTTTGAGGTTGGCAGTCGACTGACATTATGGCCGGTTCGACTGTCGTGAGTCGACTAGAGCTCGACTGCCATTTAGGGCTGAAATTGCCTTGGCGCTGATCGCTCATCAGAGCGTGATGGAAGTCGACCGCCGCTTAGTCGCGAGAATCGCTCCGTAGTCGACCAGGCAATGGCCACGGCGCGGGTTGGCAATGACCGCCAATGTTGGCAGTCGACTAGTGAGATCCCGTTGGAACTTTTCCAGCATGGATTGAGTTGTTGTCTCACAGCAACAGTGGCATCAGTCGACTGGTGACTTATGGAAGTCGACTGATCGGTGGAAATTCAGCCCGATGCAGGTTAAAAGGGAGCTGCTCATGGAGATTCTAGCATTGGTTATTTGGGAGCTTACTTGGGGCGATTTGAAGGTGAATTGTAGGTGCATTTTAGGGCCCTTCAACCTCATCCTAGCAACCAACAAGCAAAGCGCTCAAACCCTAGTTTTGTAAAGTGTTCTTTATATTTCTTTATATTTTGCTTATATTTTCGTGTATTGCTTTTGTAATCACTTGTACGAGGTTTCTCCACCTCCGACTTATTGTCGAGAAGGAGTTTATTGATTAGTGGTTGTGTGTGCATCACTAGAGCTCTTTAGAGCTCAATCCATGGAGTAGGAACCATTTGGTTCCGAACCACGTTATATCCTTGTGTTTGTGTTTGTGTTTTCGTTATTGCTTTATTATCTTTGTTTCCGCTGCGCTAACGAAAATTGTAGACAAGCACGCAAACGAATTCCTTCACGCACTAGCTCGATGCTATTCACCCCCCTCTAGCGTTCAAACGATCCCCAACACCAAGGTTATGGGTATCTTGGAAATAAGTTTGATCTTATATCCTAAAAGATTTTAGGATGTGCCAATATATTTTTGGAATTATGAAAAATCAATCAAATTTGCACAATTTAGGTTTAGAGGTCTTAGTGTGTTATTTTGGGTTTTTGGCACACTTTGGAAGATAAGTAATAATATGGCAAAATGAGTTTAATTATAACAAATAACAACAAATATTAAAATTTAGGTATTATTATACCTATATATTTTACTTGTCATGCTTTGTTTGTCATATAACATGTCATGACATCATATCTACTTTTAATCATTTAATATGTCATGATCATGTTTAGGATTGAGTTTAAATGTCATGTATGCTTAGATTCCATCATATGTCATGACATCATGATTATTGCTCATGCTTAATTATGTTATTATTTATGCCATAATCATTCATGCATTGGTAAAAATTGAGTTAAGGACAATGACATGACTTGAAGTCCCATTTATAAGGGAAACAAGTAGTGTTGGCTTAGAAAATGCATGAGGCCTTAGTTTAAGATAAACCAAAATCCACATCTCATATCTAAATTGACATATATGTGTATTGATACATCCTAGATACATGTGAGATGATAGGATATGAGTTAAGTTCAAGGTGCATAGTTTTTGCATCTAGATGAACTCAAACTCATCTAAAATCATGTTGTGGATCATTAAGAAAACTTATGTTCAAGCCATGTACACTAAGCCCAAAGAACATAATCCAATATAGGTTTTCAAAAATATTTTAAAATCATTTTAGAAAACCTTGGTGAAGTCTATCTTTTGATACAATCACCATTGATGAAGTTGATATAAAGTGAGATAAAACTTTGAAATTTTTCTTCACTTTTAACCTTGTGTCAATTTTGCTATTTTATGGGTAAAATATTTTTCTAATATTTTTCACCCATTGTATGTGTCATAAGTATTATACGTATAAGTTTCACTATTTTTCAAATTACGTATAATTACTTATGTATTTCTGAAATTCGAATCTGAAGTCTGAAATCTGCATTTCACAGATATCAGTCGACTACCCTTGTTGGCAGTCGACTGATGATGATGGGCAGTCGACTATTGCTTGATAAAGTCGACTGTTAATGCTGATTTCGGGAAAACAAAGAATGTTTAGCCCATTTTCAGCTATGTTAGGGTTCTCTAACCACTAATAACCCTAGGATATGCTTTAGGAAGCATTATAAAGGGTGAAAATCCATTGGATATGGATTATGAGAGTTGTTAGGGTGTGTATCAAATTTAAGGTATGGAAAAGTTCAATGTTGAACTTTAGACCTTATTTTTGATGGTTTAGAGTTCCTATTGGCTTAGGGACTTCCCAAAGACATTGTTTGTGCAATGGTCAAGGGGGAGCAAGCCTTTAGGGGGAGGTATCCATCATGGGATGATGGATGTTATTTTTTTTTTCTCATAAGGGGGAAAAATGGGCATCTCAAATACCCAATTTGGAAATTGGGAGAGTTGTAGGATTGCCTCTCTTGAGTGATATGAGACTTATCACTAGGAAGATTGCAGACACCCTAGATGTTTTTGGACCAAGGGAGAGATTGTAAGATCTCATTGGGATATGAGATATTGATCTCCTTGGAGAGAACCTTTTTGATGTTAGTCAAAAAGGGGGAGAAAGGTAAAAATTACCAATTTAAGATAATTGGTATGGGAATTTGAGTTAGGGGTCTAACTCAAGGGTGTTTTTGTCAAACATCAAAAATGGAGAGATTATTGGTGCAATCGGCCCAGGTCACGATTAATCGGACTCGAGTTTGACTAAGTAGTTTTGATGTTTTGATGATCTTCAAAACATATGATATTGACATTGTTGGCGTAAAAGTCCAAGTCATGGGTACTTGGCATGAAAAGTTCAAGTGAGACACTTGGTATTGGGAAAGTTCAAGTCTTGAGTACTTGACATGTAAAGTCTAAGCATGAGTCTTGGCAAGGGAAAGTCCAACATGAGTTGCCAGAGAATCGAAACATGAGTCCAGCAGAAACTTCAGTCTTGAGTATTGGCATGAAAGTCAACATGGGTTGAAAGGAAAGTGAGTCTTGGCATTTAGTCAAGGAATATTGGTGGCGTAAAGTCTTTTCTAGTGAATATTTAAAAATTTTAGTAGGCACAAATTTATTTTGGATATCAAAATAAATTATAAAATATTAGAAAGTATTTTGTTAGTCAACCACAAAAATTGAATATTTTGACTCAATATGCATAGAAGTAAAATTTGATATTCTATATATGCTGATTAAATTTTTATATAATTTATTTTTATGATAAAATATGTTGTCTATTATTTGGGGTAAATTTCTCATGATTTTTGGGAAATTATATGATTATTAAATGATTTTCTTTATTCGGAATTTAATATTTATTTTTCAAAAAAGGAAAATAATTTGTGACAAATATTGTTTTGTGAAAAAACAGCATGATTACTATACTTTGTAAAAAAAATGGATTTTAAAATTTTTAAATAAATTTTCTAAGTTGACTAGGTAGTTTTGATAAATCTCACTTCGTTTAAAATTATTTTGAAGTGATTTCAAATTTTTTTTTTCTATTTTAAAACTCTAGAAACCATATTTTGATGTGTCAAAGGGGAAAAAATGATTGAGGATTAAGTTAAAATAATTTTTTTATCTTTAAGGGAGAGGATATGAAAGTATATATGCAGGGAGAGTTATTTGTAATTTCTTCTTAATATTTTATTTGAATTTTTGAAATATTTTATTTTACCCTAACTTAACTTGGATTGACACACATTAAAAAAAAGATTATTAGTACCCTAAGTAATTAAGGGAGAGATCAGTTGTATATCCTAAGTATTAAAACTATGTTGCTTTTGATATATGGTCAATTAAGTTTAAGTCTTGTCTTATTTTTGTATTTCATGTGTGTGTTTAAGTGTGCAAGGACTTAGGAGAACACACAGATATCTGATAGCACAAAGTTCACTGGAGTATGACGAAGGATGATATGAGACATTCAAGGGACTATAAAGGACGAGTATAGGAGACGATGCAACTTTAGCAGAAGATGCAAACATACAAAAAGAATGACACAGAAAGGGAGTCAATGAACTTGGTAAATCTGAAGGATAAGAAGCTTATAGAAGAGTACTCCAGTTGAGCGAGAAGAATGCACAGAGAGTGAGCCGGAAGGGCTGGTGCATCCAAAGGATAGGAAGATAAGAGCAAGACTACACAAGATAGATTGAGTAAATTATACTCGACACAAGAGTAGGAACTCAACTTAAGCATACTTAGTTGTAGTCTACTCGAGTAAGAATTTCAAGCGACTGAATATGATTCGGGAGCTCTTGTGCATGTAAACTTATCTATTTTAAACAAGTATTTGATCGGAGGTTTTTGCAAATGAGGGCAATAGAAAGGGTTCCAATCGACCAAAAGCATGCTAGATCAGGGATCCAAGTAAGCAAATTATGATTTGAGAAGGTCACTACGTTTGAAACGGTTCAAGTCACTTAGAATGGTGCCACATCAAGAAATGGCAATAGGGATAGACCTATTCATGGATAAAAGTGGAAGTCACATCATCTATCTTTTAGATTCCCTAAACCCTATTCATGGATAAAAGTGAAAGCCACATCAACCATCTTTCAGGCTATTGGAAGACTTTTAGGTGCTTGAAAGGCAACACCTAGAACAGTGTCATATCAATTTAATGATCATCGAGGAGAAGTCTATAAAAAGATCTCTGGAGCTCAAAGATAGTAACATAACAACACACTCAAAGTACTTTTGTATTATTGTTCTTACTTAGATTTTTTTTTCCTTGTATTTAATTGTTGTGTAAGAGGTATCTCCGCCTTTGACACTCTATTGAAGAGGAGAAAGCTAGTGGTCCGACAATCCTATGCATAAGCTTTGAACGAGCAACCTTGGGGGTTATGAACCAAGTAAATCTACCGTGTCCTTTTTTCTTTATTTATGTTTTTACTTAATTAGTATGTTTGTCCTTGCTAAGTGATTAGGAAGCAAAAATAATTTTTTTAACTTGTAGGTGTCACTATTCATTCCTCTCCTTCAGTGATCCTAATCGCTTATGCACCCTACACCAAAAATAGGAGCTTACAAATTGCTCAATTTCTTTAGCTTTTTGACAGGCCTCTTCGATCGAATTTGGGACAAATAGTTTAATTTGTCTTTGAATTTCAGACCTTAAACCATTAATGAAATGAACTAGGATTTCCCTAGGGTATAATTTGTAATCAATAAAACCAATTACACCCTCATTCCAATTAAACTTTATAATCAATAAAAATATCTTTAATTGATCAATCTAACAGAATTATCCTTAAAAAAAATTTAAGACGTGGATCATTCTAACCCTGTTGGAGGTTAAATGGATGACAAGATTATTTAATTTGTCAGAGTAGCAAGTTATGCAAGCGATCTCCTCTTAAATTATTTCTTTTTCTCCGGACTAAATTGAACTTGGGCTGTTATTGAAAGAGGAAAAACACTTTTCTTAAAAAATTTCTCCTCTGGATTACCATCCGGATAACTTAATATCTGGCTCCGCCCTCGCCTTTAGAACATTAACATATATATACAAGAATAATTTCACTTCTTCCTATCTACTATAGCTCCATATAAAATTTCCATGGAATGTCATGGTGGTTAAAGTATGATGAAGTTTATGGATAAAATAAAAATTGATTTCGAAGAAAATTTAAAATTTTTTTCTAAATTCAAATGATTTCTACGTGTCTTGATCACTATATCAAAATTCATATAACTCTTCGTGATTTATCTCTCTCTTAATAATCATGAAACAGATCGATAAAAATTATTATATACAAATTTTGATAGCTCCATGTAAATAGTCAACTAGCGCTTAAACATGTCCTAAATACTTTGTGTTGTTTTCATAGGCCGACTTTTGTGGGAAGTTTGCGTGGTTAGATAGAGACTTCGATTCTATCTTTACACAAGGATCCACGTATTTCATGGAAATAATCAGAGCATTTAGATTTAAATGTCAATGGCGCAATTAAAGAATGCGGTGGAAAGGGACACGGTTCACACATCAATTCGTGAGCTTCAAATTTTAAATAGGCCACATCAAAATCAATAAATTGTCCACGTCTAACAAAAGTTATATATATTAATATATTCTTTTACGTTGGAATGCTAAAGTGCTATGATAATTCTGATATATAAAGCTCTCTCACCGTGATAAAGAGAAAAAGTTGATTAATGCAGTTGTAGATAGATTTTTTAGTCTCCTTTCAATGTCAAAGTACGTGTAGGAAGTTTGATATTCTCTCCGATCGTAACAGTAATATAATACGAATGGAAAACATGAACAACCAAAGCAGTATAATGTAGAGACAATATTTTACGCTGATCGAATTTATGATTCCTATTCCACTGTTCCACGAGCCACAACACTTTCACTACGAAAGATGGAGGAAAAGACCTCTTACAATTAGCTCAATATACAAATGTCGAAAGAATGGAGTTCCCTACTCTCCCCGTCTCCTTCTTCCTGTCTTCTCCTTCCCCTTCTCCGGCGATGTGGTTGCTCTCCCCTTCAAGTGTGCATTCGTCTCTTGCTTTTGGAAGTTGTGGATCTCCCTTCTTCTCATCCCTCCTCTGTCTTTTATCCTCCTCCTCTTTCCTGGACAACTGTCACGTAACAAATATCTTCCATCACCGTACACGTGACTACCTTATTTACCTAGAGAATCATTCTGTTACAAAAATAGGGAGTGGAGACTCCTCTGAATATTGTATGAGATCCTAATCCATTATGTAACAAACTCTCATAAGCATTTCGGGAAAGATTCTAACCTTTCTTTTTCACCCTCTTCCCTTTCGTGAAGCTAAACTAAACCTACTGCCTAGGCTTAGTATAACTCTTAGACTCCCTACTGTTAGGGCAATCTCTTGCCATGATAAGGTTTTGATGTGTGTGACAAAGAGTTTAAATTAGAGTGTTATTATGATTTGATATGTGCGTTGGAGTCTTGCAGGGCTTAGTAATTTGCACATGGAGCCTTGGCGAGTTTCACCTCTCATGACTCGGTCCTTGAGTCGGTGAAGGATGACTTTGCGGAAGCCGTGCGCTTGGAGCATCCGAGGGACCGTCGGACGAGGAGCTTGGAGTGAAGCCGGAGGAAGTAGACTTCAGGGCGAGACGCGAAGGATGGCGCTGCAGAGCCGTGCGCTTGGTGCATCCGAGGGACGTGGCCGGACAAAGATAACTTCAAAGGCGAGGGACTCCGAGGGATGAGTGTGAGCGAATGTAACCCGGGAAGGTGTAGTAGCTCTTAGGTGAAACTTGGCCATTTGGCTAAATTTCGGATGGGATTTCCCGACATCAGTCGACTACCATGTTAATGGTAGTCGACTACTCTAAGTTAACGGTGACTCGACTAGTGTTCGAGTCCGGTTCAAGTGTCAACAGTCGACTGCCATGGAATGAGAGTCGACTGCGAGACCACCAGTCGACTGATGAAGGCATCAATCGACTGGTCGCAAGTGTTTCAGGCACAGAATGGAGTCGAGCTCGCGGAGCACTCGACTGGTCGAGCATCAGTCGACTGATGCCAGTGCCGTTGGATGAAATCCAACGTGGAAAGCAGCCATTATTGGGCAACGACTACAGGACTAGTCGACTGATAGGGACATCATTCGACTGCTCCTGTATCAACGGGAAGAAATCCTCTTCCTCTATAAAGAGGAATGGTGTGGGGCTTTGGGAATCTAATGCTTCAACTCATAACATCTCCCAAAGTGCTCTAAGGATTTTTCCACTCTTCTTCTTGTGCTAATTCTCATTCAATTGTAAGAAGAGGGATTATAAAGAGGTTACCTCCACCTAACTTGGTGCAAAGGAGAGACTTAGTGGATTTGGAAAAGGAGTGATTCACCTTGGACGAATCGGGATCGTGGACTAGCGGCGTAGCCTTGAACCACGTTATGACCTTGTGTTAACATTGTTTGTTTCCTTTGTTTTATTTTTATTTGCTTGATTTGCTTGTCTTGTTGTTTTCGTTGCGCTAATCTTTTTGTAGACGAGCAAATACCATTATCCAACGTAAGAGGGCTATTCACCCCCCTCTAGCCGGCCGATCGATCCCCTACAAGTGGTATCAGAGCCAAGGAAAGCTTGTCAAGGACTAACCTCCACAACAAGCACATTCAAGAATGACCGGCTCAAATATTCATCCGCCAAAGTTCGAGGGGGAATTCTCTTGGTGGAAAAAGAGAATGGAGGTATTTTTCGAGACCGATTTTGAAATTCATTTGATTATGGAAAACATTTTCGAATTGCCTAGGAATGAAGATGGGGAGCCATTGGAGAAAGCAGGGTGGAGCAAGAGGCAAAGGGAAGAATACTTGGCGAATTCAAAGGCCAAACACCACCTCTACAATATACTCCCCCAACAAGAGGTGAATAGGATAGGGGAATGCTCTAGTGCGAAGGAGATGTGGGAGAAGCTAATAGAGCTTCATGAAGGCACCTCGGAGGCAAAACTTGCAAGGAGAGACCTCCTCCGCTCCCAACTATCCAACATAAAATTAGAAAAGGTAACCTCATTGCATTCTAGGTTTAAAGAAATTTTGATTGGACTAACAAGTGTAGGAGAAAGACTCTCCAACCGGGACATGCTCATGAAAGCAATTGATGCTTTTCCCCGATCATCAAAATGGAGTTCAATGGTGGACTCCTTCTACATGTCCAAGAACTTGGAAGTGAGCACCTTGGAGGAGTTCTTCTCAACAATGGAGCTCCACGAAACGAGGCTTGAAGGAATACAAGAAGAGCCAAAGTTTAACCTTCAAGAGGAGTAGCCTTGATGGCACACAAGGGGAAGAAGAAGATGGAGATCCCCTCTTCCTCGGATGATGAAGCATCCTCCTCCTCCTCCATGGATAGCACGGAAGAAGCCTATATGGTAAGGAGGGTAAGATGTGCATTAAAAGGTTTTCATTTTAATAAATCTAATGATAGGAGAAGAAGACCAAGGGGAAAGATAATTTGTTACAATTACCAAGGAGAGGGACACATAAGGGACAATTGTCCTCTCCTAAACAAGAGCAAAGAAGAGAGGAAGAAGAAAGAAGAAAAGAAGAAGAAGAAGGGGAGCAAAAAGAAGGAAGAAGAGAAGAAGACCAAAGAAAAGGGGAAGTCCAAAGCTTTAAAGGCAAGGACTTGGGATGACCCCTCCTCATCATCTTCATCATCATCGGAAGAGGAGAATGCTTTTGTCACCAACTTAGCCCTAATGGCCTTTGACGACTT
Organism: Wurfbainia villosa; assembly: GCA_025175895.1. Taxonomy (NCBI): domain Eukaryota; kingdom Viridiplantae; phylum Streptophyta; class Magnoliopsida; order Zingiberales; family Zingiberaceae; genus Wurfbainia; species Wurfbainia villosa. The sequence goes on along the minus strand of CM045998.1, from coordinate 49,798,582 downwards.
GGATTGCTCCTCCTCCGAAAATGAAGGATCAAGTTCAAGTGGAGAGAGCTCAAGTGAAGGGGGAGCCTCCTCTACCTCCTCATCCGAAGAAGAGGACATGAAAACTATGGTAACTAACCTTTCACCTAGTAAAATAGTTTCTATGATTTCTAGTCTCACTAAGGACTTATTTAGAGCAAAGAAGAAAAATAAAACCATGCTTGATCAAATTAAAGATTTAGAGCAAAAACTAGAAAAAGCATGCTTAAATGTAAATGATGATATTTCTTCTAGTCATGATGATGCATGCTCACATGAATATATGCCTTTCAATGTTAATGATGCATGCATAGAAGAAAATAGGGCTCTAAGAGAAAAGGTAGACTATTTGACCAAGGCCCTAGAGAAGTTTACTATAGGCTCCAACACCTTGAACATGATCATAGAGAGCCAAAGGGCAAGTTTTAACAAAAAAAGCCTAGGATATAAAGAAAAGAAAAATGAAAAGGCCTATAAATGCCTAATAGCTAGGGGTCAAGACAAGAAGAAGGTAATTGCTAGAAAATGGATCCCTAAGGAATTTTTAGTGAACCCAATAGGAAAGAACTTATTTTGGGTTCCAAAATCCATCTTAAAGGGTTAGGAAAACCCTAGGGTAGTCAACCATATACAATTTATCTATATCATATGTTGGTTGACTTAGGATGGCGGGACAATATTTTTGAAATAGTGTTAGGTGATGATAATGCACCTAAAAATAGATAAATCATGCTTTAGGTAATGTTTATCTTATTACCATTATGAAATACCTAATGCATGATAACAAATTGATGAATACATGTGTTTCATGATCATAATGTAAAATTAAGTCATATACATCTTTATGATCATGTGGATTGTTAGGATGATACTTAACCTTGATAGAATTGCATGAAAATAATGGTTGAGTACATACAAATACCTTTAGGATACATCTCACACTCACCATAGGTTACCATGATTGAAAACTTAGCATGGGTGAGATGATAGGATGATACAAATGTCCACTAATGTCTATGACATCTAGATGGTCATTTAAGGTATCAAAATAGCAATAATAGATCAATCATGGGGAAGACTTATGTTTAATTCATAGACATATTGCTCAAAGATCATGGTTGGATATTTCATATATTTTCAAAACAATTTCTTACATTAAAATATGTGTATTCATATTTTGAAACAATCCAAAGCAAGACTAGGTGTTAAAATGGATACTAACATGATCAAAAACCTAGTGGTTTTTAAAGCTTTTGGATTTTTGGAAAAATACTTGGAAATATAATGATTTTTCATGAAAAACTATTTTTCATTGATAAATATACTTACAAGAAATGTGTTCCCCAAATTTCATGATTTTTTGAATTTTATATATTTTCTAGTGCATTTTTGAAAACCACCCTAAAAACCTGAAAAACCCAAAATGCATGTGCCAGTCGACTGGTAGCCTGATAACATGCCCAGTAATTTCTTTTATCCAATTTTAAGGCATGTTTTGGTTTTTGTTTCTCTCTAGACTTGATTCCATGCTATATAAACCTTGTTAATTATTTTTGATGGTGTCAAAGGGGGAGAAATGTTATGTTTAAGTAAGGGGGAATATATTTAGGGGGAGTTTCATGTATTAAGGGGGAGAGTTGCTAATCATGTTATTTACATGCTTTCTTTCCTTAATAGTTTTATCAAATGTTTTACCTAACTTAAACGGATTGCCACACATCAAAAGGGGGAGATTGTTAGGGCAATCTCTTGCCATGATAATGTTTTGATGTGTGTGGAAAAGGATTTAAGTTAGAGTGTTATTATGATTTGATATGTGCGTTGGAGTCTTGCAGGGCTTAGTAATTCGCACATGGAGCCTTGGCAAGTTTTACCTCTCATGACTCGGTCCTTGAGTCGGTGAAGGATGACTTTGCGGAAGCCGTGCACTTGGAGCATCCGAGGGACCGCCGGACGAGGAGCGGAGTGAAGCCGGAGGAAGTAGACTTCAGGGCGAGACGCGAAGGATGGCGCTGCAAAGCCATGCACTTGGCGCATCCGAGGGACGTGGCCGGACGAAGATAACTTCAAAGGCGAGGGACTCCGAGGGATGAGTGTGAGCGAATGTAACCCGGAAAGGGGTAGTAGCTCTTAGGTGAAACTTGGCCATTTGGCTAAGTGTCGGATGAGATTTCTCGACATCAGTTGACTACCATGTTAATGGTAGTAGACTACTCTAAGTCGACGGTGACTCAACTAGTGTTCGAGTTGATTCAGTGTCGATCATTTGCCATGGAATGGCGATCATTGTGACCGATCGGCCGATGAAGGCATCGATCGGTAGTCGCAAGTGTTTCGGGCACAGAATGGAGTCGAGCTCGCGGAGCACTCGACTGGTCGAGCATCAGTCGACTGATGGCAATATCAGTTGACTGATGCCAGTGTCGTTGGATGAAATCCAACGTGGAAAGCAGCCATTATTGGACAACGACTACAGAACCAGTCGACTGATAGGGACATCAGTCGACTGCTCCTGTGTCAACGGGAAGAAACCCTCTTCCTCTATAAAGAGGAATGGTGTGGGGCTTTGGGAACCTAATGCTTCAACTCATAACATCTCCCAAAGTGCTCTAAGGGTTTTTCCACTCTTCTTCTTGTGCTAATTCTCATTCAATTGTAAGAAGAGGAATTGTAAAGGGGTTACCTTCACCTAGCTTGGTGCAAAGGAGAGACTTAGTGGATTTGGCAAAGGAGTGATTCACCTTGGACGAATCGGGATCGTGGACTAGCGGCGTAGCCGTGAACCACGTTACGACCTTGTGTTAGCATTGTTTGTTTCTTTTCTTTTGTTTTTATTTGCTTGATTTGCTTGTCTTGTTGTTTCCGTTGCTCTAATTTTTTTGTAAACGAGCAAATACCATTATCCAACGTAAGAGGGCTATTCACCCCCCCTCTAGCCGGCCGATCGATCCCCTACACCTACCTCAGACTTCCTATAATAGCCCGAGCCAACTCCTATACTCCCTGTACAGAGCCAATCTTCAGACCCATTCTGCCGAACCGATTATCCCAAACCTACTTCGCTGAGTCATTTCTCTCAGACCTACTTCGCCGAGCCGGTTTTCCCATACCTACTTTGCCGAATCAGTTCAGGCAATGTCTTCCACACGGATTCCTTCATTTCACTTGCAGGAAAAGATAACAACAGTATCATTAGCCCCTTCTAAAAATAGTCAAACGAAGCACTGAGTTTGACTTTCTAAGTATAACGTCTCTCATCTATCCTTCCCTTATCAATTCAAATTTATCTTTTTCCGTTACCTTACTTCATATGCTTGAAGCGGTTTATTGGGGCCATGGGCCCCGCTTTTCTTTTTCTATTAGGTAGTTAAAAAGTCACAAAATCTTATAAAAATCCCTCCCTTCCCCTCTTTACGAACAACTTAGTGCCCTTAGCGATTTAGCCTTTTCTTCTCCCTCTCCCGATAATTTTCTTCGACGGTGGCCAAGTGCCCTAGCTTCCTCTTTCGCAAGCGTTCCATCTTCAACCCTCAAGTAAGTGCTTCTCCTTCTTCCGCACCTATAGCCCCAAAGAACCCAACCTCACGCCCTTGGTATGAACATACTGTCAATCAGCTAAATAGCCAGCATTATTTCTTCAACTTTAGGCATCAACACATAGACCCTTCTGTATTTTGCTGTTTCAACACCACTTCTTATTGACCCCACCTTCCTCCGCCAGACTTACACTGCTTCTTCTCCGAACAACTACTGAATGACTTATGTTTGCATGTGCCCGATGCCTACCTATAAATTTTGGACTTTTACAAGTTGCCCATCAACTAATTTACTCCTAATTCCTTCCACATATTATCAGGGGCAATCATAGTGTTCTGACATTTAGGTCTCCCTTTGTCCCCGCAGCTATTCCATTGCTTCTTCCAGCTAAAATCTTCCAAGGAGGGCCTTTTCTATCTATCTAGTCATCCAGATTGTCAATTTCTGATAAACATGCCCTCTTCCCATAAGGGATGGGAAGCTCTCTACTTATTCGCTCAACTTCCGACGCCCCTTCCCCATTCTGATACCTGGAAATTAGATCTCCCTGAGCTACCCTCCTTTCATAAGGTTAGGACTCAGTGTCCCTTTCCAGAGGTCTACTAATTAAGTGTTAAAAGAGTACCACTATAGCTCGGACCATCTGATGAAACCTCCCCTCTTCAGTCGCTACAAGCTGTCCCCTTTTCCACTGATCGACTCGGACGCCATAGGTAGGATGTTGTGCATACTTTGACACAAATAACTTTTATGGCCAGCATATTTTCTAATAGTTGATTCTGCAGATAACCTAATGCAGGACACCATCATCAAAGGGGAGGAAATTACAGCAGCCAAGAAGAAGAAGCCTTCAAAGAAACGCAGCAAGGGTAAATCCCCAACTATTCCTTCTTCTCCTCGCAAGAAACCTCGCCCCCAAAAGGGGGGCACTGCCAGTTCCTCTTCTATTCCTGTATCCTCTTCTTTGCATTCTTCTCCTCCCCCTTCTCCCCTACAATTAAATAGGCACTGGAGCCTAATCATCTATGAACACCGCGAGGAAGAAACTGCCTTAGTCGCCCATATTTCTTCCCCACGAGAAAAACTTTCCCCTTCTCCTTCCGTTGTTTCATCCCCCTTTCAACCTGACCCAAAGATTGATTCTTTGGTTAGTTCTTTCCCTGTAGATACCCCTACGGATATACCTTCTTCTCCCACTCCGATTCGGGCCATGGACCCTTCCAAACCTTCCATGTCCGTAACGGAGCCTTTTTTGGTGGGAGGGGATCTCCCCCCACCCCACCCCCCCTAGACTCCCCTCTACTTCTTTAGAATCCTCCCTTAGAATTTACAGTATCGAGGAAGTGTGGCTCTTCAATCAGTCGCAAATGCAGAGCCCCTATGAACGCTTGTGCAGATTGCTAGCGGAAGTAAGCTCTCCTTTATTTCACCCTTAGGGAGTATAGGTTAGCATGTATTCCCCTAATGCCCTGTTTCCGGTTCCAGGCAGTTAAAGCTTGCAACGAAACAATGCCAGACATAGTGAATTATCAATCCACCAGGTCTGCTCGTCATACTACCTCCCTTACTCAACAGAAGAAACTAGCTCAACAATTAAAAGAGGGCAAGAAAAAAGAGTCTACCCTGGTTGCCCAATGCGACGATTTAATGACCCAACTAGCAGTGGCCCGGAGTGAGCAAGAGGAACTCCAGAAAAAGATCGAGGACCTCCAACAACATCTGTTCCTACAATCTAGCCAGCTTCAGCAGATCCCCCTCCTCACGCAAGAACTAGAAGAACATAAAGGACAACTTGCAGAGGCCGAGCTCCGAGCTTCTGAGTCTTCTACAACTATACTCCAGCTTCGACAGGAACGCCAAATTTGGAAGGCCACTTTGGAGTCGTGCCGACACCACCAAGAAGACCTATCTTTGAAGGTGTTCGTGCTTCTGGGGCTGCTATCTATTGGGTTTTCGGCACCGCGGTGAGTGTGTATTCGAACATGTTTCGTAAACATGTGCACAGCGGAAGAAATAAAAGACAATAAATCTAATTTATTACAATACACACACCACACGCATGCATAGTACAACATGTGTAGACGTAATCATAGTTTCAAATTTTGCAATAAAAGAAAATTACTCTACGTATACTTGACGTATCACGTGTAGCGGGAAAGACATCAACCAGTGTGACTCTCGCTAGAATCGCCTCTATTCGTATCCACGCCGAGTATCGTCGGGATGACTTCACAAAGCCACGAGCCTCATCTTCTTACGAGTCACTAGCCTCGAGTCGAAGATGATGCGATCGAGAGAAGATCACAATCCGAATCAAAATTCGGATTCAAAAATGAGTCCCCAAAACTCGCTTCTCCGGAGAGGTATTCGGCAACCGTTTGACGAATCCTTCGCCCTCCACATATTAGGATTACTAGAGATCGAATCCCCGGCAAGGTAGCCGCTGTCGGAGCTCCAAATTCCATCCAAACGACTCTCCGACACGAAGGAAACAAGCTGTTCAGAAAACTGGACAGCTTTGGTGGAGAACTTGCGCCAGCCAAATAAGGAAAGCTAGGTGCTCACCTTATCGCCGGAGCCAAGGAAGATCACCGGAGCTCCTTCGGCAGCAGCTAGATGCCAGAAAGTGGGGAGGATGACAACTGCTGGACCCAACTAGTGGAGCTTGGGCGGTGGTGGGCGGCGGCAAGAAGTTGGGCGCCGACAAGAAGAGGAGAAGAGGAGGAGAGGAAAAGATTTTCCAAAAATACCAAAAACCCTTAGGGTTCTCCAACCTCTAACCGTGCTTTTATAGAGCGCATATTTCTTAACCATCAAGAAACCATCTCCTAGCAGTTATTGGTTCATAACCAAAACCCATTAACCCACTCCAATAACTTAAGTTAAAATAAACCAAACCGCGTTGGTCTATTTTAAGTTAAAATGAACCGAACTAACTTTGGTTCATTCGTTTAAAATAAACCAAACCCCTTTGGTTTATTCTTCACCATTAGATTAGAACCATACCAATTTGGTTCATCCATCATGTCTTCATAAGACACGACCCATCCACGCTTCCATTGCATCTGAAACGATTTTATGCTCGATCCTTGTTTGGTCCAACCAAACCTAGTTTCTCTCGGTCTGAGAATCTCATTCTCAAGCTCGTTTTAAATCCTTCGGATTACGCTCGTTATGCGTGTGACCAAATAGGTTCTCGATTTATGTTGGTCATCTATAATTAACTATTAATTAGAGAACGATCATGAGTGGCACCTAGTAGTACATCATGATCCCTAATTAACCGAAAAGATCAACGGTTGATCCAGAACTATTTCTGAAACCCTTCAGCAGCTGCAATGAATCGTGCCCCGTTCCCTTCACGCATCTTATACCCACTTGGTTCAGGACATGGTCTATAGTGTCAGTCCCCACTAGGTTGACTATGTCACACCTAGTTCAAGTATCATTTCCTCATCTTACGGATTCTAATTACTGCACATGTATCCAAGAGTACATTACTCTAAACATGTAATGCTTTAGCCAAAGACTTTAGTAACAATCCGACGAGAGACCATGGGTATACATCTCCTCACAATGAGTGGTGAATCCTTTATAGGCTATTCATGTTGGTGCAGGGGCACCAGATAATCGAACTTGTGTTTTGATTATGGTAAAGACACAAAGTTAAGTTTACATCGTTATCTCACGAGCTAAATCGAGTATGCAGAAAAGTACTAAAGCTAGAGCTGAAGGAAGCTGCGGTGGTCGGGCAACACTCGAGTGACTTCGGAGGGAGCCGAAGGAATCGAGTGGAAGGCCGGAAGCGAAAGCGACACAGTAAGTATCGAGGTAAGCTCGTGTGAGTGAGAGATGGTAAGGTCGTGTCCTCTGTACGGGGACGACCGTAGGCGGCGATCCGACTAACACTTCTTGTGGAAGGTCTATGTCGAGATCGGATGGTTACAAATCGTCGAATTTATCATTTTTCGAGCTAACCTCTTACTGCAGGGAAGTGGCGGTGGCGATCATTCGGACATTAGGCGATCGTGATGCTCATCGGATCGATGGGAGTCATCGATTGGTGATGGCGACGAATCAGCCTTTGCGCTAGGTCAAAACGGATAAGGTTTGACCCGGCCACTTCGCGATAAAAATTATACAACTTCGTGATCTGTTCCGAAAAAAGAGGAGACATATTCAGAGGCCAAAATCTATAAAAGGAGGGGTGGATTCCAACTCCAATAACATCATCAAGTTTATTCATCAAGTGCTCCTACAACGCCAACACTCCAACACCGTCATAACGTCGACGCGACAACAAGTTCAGATCTTTTTCGTCGGCAGCAGCATCTAGTAATATATTTTGATATTGTATTCGTTGTTTTTATTCGTAACGAGGTGAGGTAGGCTTGTTGCCTCATCCTCGTACATTCGGTTTTGTGATCGTTGTCTCCTACCTCCAACGAGGAGGAGACGTTATAGTGCTTTGCCCTCCGTACGCGGTCTATGACCGATAGGGCCTTGGAGTAGCAACCGCTGGGTTGTGAACCAAGTAAAAATAAACGTGTCTCTTTATTTTCCGCTGCTCTTACTCATTTAATTATCTACTCGAACGAAACGTCGAAAAGATTTACGATCGCTATTCACCCCCCCTCTAGCGATGCTTCTCGATCCAACAATTCAAACACCTTCGATCACTTCGACTTATGCCCAATCATCCCAGGTCCACATCTCCTCAGAGATGCTTGCTTAAGATGTCAAAGCATAAGTCTTCATGACCAAGATGACTTGAATACCGCAAGTCAAAGGAACATCACACTTAAGCTATAGTAAGAACTTCATTGACATATCTATATATGCAGAGAACCATATGAAGTTTTTACAACTGGTCACTCCAATGAACTAGTTACCATAACTAGTATCCACGATTAACTCCGGACATCACAATGTCTCCAGCCAGTGAAAATCAGCTTCTTGGATATATCAAGGAGTATACCTCGTGCTAGTCTCGACAGAATTGATAGTGTCCAAATCCATCAATTTATCGACTAGGGATAATTCCAATACATCATAATTACACATGTAGAGATACTCACTAGTTGTGATCCAATCACAAATTCTCTCATGCTGTGAATCGTATTGCGGACATTCAGTAAATGAGTTTAAGATCCAATCAAATAAATGAAAACATGTATACTCAAATAGTGAATCTTCATTTATCAAATAAATGGTACAATCATAAGGAGATTGCCTTAGGACAACTCTCATATATTACTAACACTATCTTCAATAACCAATCAGCAACAAGAACTTCAAAAGGAGCATACTGAGGCTCTGGTTTCGCTGGGAAAACAAGCTATGACGACCACGAAAGACAGAGAAGCCCTAGCCATCTAGTTAGCTGAGTGTCAAACCCAGCTGAAAGAGAAAGAGGTGGATCTAAAAATGAGATATGCTCACAAGGGAGTGCATCTGTTCATGCTAGGCTTCGAAGGATCTTCCTCTGTGAATGTTGCCGAGGGCTACCCTCCACGAGGTGTGTGTAGGATCGAGTAAACCGAGAGAGAGGGGTGAATCTCGGTATTTTTGAATTTTTTCTAAATAGAATATGCACCGGAAATTAAATAAGTTAGACACATCAATTTACTTGGTTCACAACCCAAACCGGGTTACTACTCCAAGGTCCGTAGCTCTCTCGCGAGCTACCTCGAAGGGCAATTAACTAAATACCCTCCGATTCGAGAACTCTTGACTTCAGAGGATTTCACTTTTTTATAAATAATAGAGATGGGTAACACACTACCCACTCTTGAATTTAAGTACAATAATGAAAAAAATAAATAAACAAATAGAAGACGTATACCGACACTAAGTAGATGGTAGAAGTACACTCGGAGTGTCGAAAGATCGCCTTGTTGTGAGAGTTTTAGCTTTGGTGGACGAGAATGGATTTCGATAGCGCTTCGACATAAAAGTTAATTTTTTTTGGGATCTGGTCGAGAACAAGTTTTATAAACTATTTCCAGTCGGCTGGAATGCCTTCTAGTCAACTCCACATCAGCCCGTCAATATGGAATTCGTGGTCTTCCAGTCGACTGAATCCTCTTCAGTTGACTCCACGTCACTCGGCTCCGCATTGGGAAATTTCCCTCTTTAGTCGACTCAAACTCTTCAATCGACTCAAGCCCTTTCCATCTGCGTCGCACGATCTCCGATCGATCAACAGCTGATCCTACCAAATAGGTATCCATTCGACTGATACATCTCCAGTCGACTGGACTTCAATCGACTAGAATCCATTCAGTCGACTGATCCCTGCAAAACAAGCTTAGCACAAAATATATAACATGAATTATGATAGCAATAGTAATACTGCTCGATCTCGACTACTAAGTCCCACGCGGACTTTTCGTCGGATCGACACCCAGCTTTGTCCCCCTATACAGGACTCGGCCTCACCTCTTCATTCGAGGCTTACCTGTCGACTACCTACCGGACTTACCATTCTTGACATCCGATCTGACCCACCAGGGCTTCCACCAGTTGTTCGGTCTTCCTAACACAGTTGGACTTTTTGCCGATTGTCCGGTCTTCTGACCCAACTGGTCTTCATGCTAAATGTCCGGTCCACTTGATCCATCTGGACTTCATGTCTGGTGTCTGATCCTCCTGATCTGTCAAGATTCATGCCTAGTATCTGGTTAACTCGACTTACTAGGACTTCCTATTAAGCCTGCATACTTAACACTTATATTAGATCACACGCGAATCCTAACTCTTAACTGTTGTTCATACATCAAAACTAAGGAGTGATGGTTACTGCATTAACAATCTTCCCCTTTTTGATGTATGACAACACATCAGTTAAAGTTAGGATAATCAAATACCAATCTTCATATTTTGACATGTGTAAGAAATGACTTTAAAACTTTTGTCATGCATAAATTTAACCATGTATGAAATGCATTCATCCTTATCAAATTTTTGCATCCTTTTAAATTTATATCTTATCTATAATTTTATGTCTCTTCTATCTTCTCTCCCCCTTTGGCATACATCAAAATAAGGGTTAACTTAAAGATACAAACATAATGTATTGTTGAATTATTATGATATTTTATCAACACCATTTTCAAAACTTCCCTTGAACAAGTTTAAAAATTTTCAAAATTTGTCTCAACTCTCCTTGAATAATTAAAAATTTTCAATACTCCCCCTAAATAATTCAAAAGTTTCAAAAGTTCTCAATACTCCCATTGAATAATTATTTTTTTTTAAATTTCAAAATTTTTCAAAACTCCCTCTGAATAATTCAACTTTTTTAAAAATTTTAATTTTTCAAAACTCCCCCTGAATAATTTAAAATTTTAAAATTTCAAAATTTTTCAAAACTTCCTCTGAACAATTCAACATTTTCAAAAATTTCAATTTTTCAAAACTCCCCCTGAATAATTTAAAATTTTCAAGTTTTTCAAAATTTTAAAACTTCCCTTGAATAATTTAAAATTTTCAAGTTTTTCAAAATTTTAAAACTTCCTTTGAATAATTTAAAATTATCAAAATTTTTCAAAACCTCTTCTTTGAATTATTCAAACACTTCAAAAATTTTCAAACATATCTAAAATTTAAATTTTCAAAATTTTAAAAAAAAATCTAAACATTTTCAAAAATATTCAAAACTCCACTTGAATAATTCAAATTTTCAAATTTTTTAATTTTTTAATGTTTCGATGCAAAAGCGATAGGGATTAAGGCCAAGCATGAATTCCTATAAATTAAAATTAAATTTTTAAAATACACATCTAAAAATTATCCTTAAAGCAAATGTCTAACTCTTTTCTAGCTCAAATGATATAGAGTTAATCATCAAGCTTTGAATTAGAGTCAGTCACTGAAGTGATCAATTTGCTTTTGTAAACCCCATTTTGGTACATTTCGATGCACTGAATCTACATCTTGAGCCAAGGGTGCAGTTCTAACATCTCACGCCTATCTACGTGGCTCAATACACAAACAGGTAATCCTAGGTGTTTGTGAGATGCAAAGGCTACTCAGTTCTATAGGATCATGAAATCTAGATTGACCTAATCTAGATTAATTTTCAATTTTTTTAAAAAATAATAATATAATATTACTTTTCAAAATACTTCGAAATGATAAGCATGAAAAATAATATTCCTAATCTACAAAGCATAAACCACACAAGATTTTATTATAAAATTTTTTATTAAGTTTCAGTATCATGACAATCCTAATCAGCGGATGGGGGATGAGAAGGACCCATGCTCCAAGACATAAGAAGATCCATGATCTGTCGATGATCCTCTCTCTGCTCCTGCATAATCTGTATCATCTCAAGATGATGCCGCAGTCATGCCCCGAGAGTATGCCAAGTCGAAAATCAAACGACCGACATCTCCCCTGTACGTGACAACATATCCTGCTAATACAAGGCCCTTGGGCCCACAATAAACAAAACTTATAAATGTAAATGCAACAAATACACAAACACATAGCGGAACTAACACATATACCATACAAACCACTCGCCATGCATACCGATATGACTAACACCAAACTAAGAAACACCGTAACAAAACCAGAAAAGAAAGGTACAACATCAGCAACGTCCAACACTACAAAACATCGCATAAAACCAAGTACATATCGAGAAATACATGGAATACTCAAAAAGCCGGGACACTCGGGGTTGAGATGAGATGATGTCAGCCAGCAGTGCTCCAAGTCTATCACGAAGTCGACTACCTATTACCTGGGCGACAGAAAAACACAGGGTCCATGGTGGTGAGTATAACTCAGTAGGTAATAGGAAAAATATGTATATATCAAATATCACATGTAATTCAATAGAAAAATCTACTGGTACATCAGGTAACACTAGCATGATAAACATATACATGTATATACCTTTTAACCAAATGACCAACGTAAAATGCAGACATACCTGAAAGTCTGCTACGCTACACCTATCCAACCTGAGCACAAATCCATAATATATGTAAATAACTGGAAATCTGGTCTAAACCATACGACATCATAAAGACTAGTCAAAGCATGCAATAGTCTAACCAACAACTATACAAGTATCCGACATAACCATATAACTGATGCGGGTAGCATGTATGAAGATGATGTACAACCAAATGCAACAAGCATAGTACAATCAAATGCAACATCACAATAATCATATATAGATAGACTGCACATATATATATATATATATATATAGTAATATGCAAAGCGTCATAAGATATGGCAATGCAGCATGCATGGTCATGCCTGCACTTCGATTAACACTACTCATGAGTGGTCGAGTGCCACTCACCCAGGATAACTGCACGCAACTCCAACTACCACCGTCTATAGTGGTAGAGTGTGACACAATAAATGCTCTGCCCTCACACCAGTTACTCCTCCATGAGTAACCTGGGAGGCAGGATGACTGACGACCCTCTCAACCACAAGGGAGACTATGTCGTCAATATGCATGCAAATGATATGAATGCATAGTCACACATATAGACATCCATCACAACTCATGTATTCTACAGAGAGTCATACCAATCCGATCAATGCACTCTCTATCCTGTAGAGAGTCGTACTCAACTGATCGACATACTCTCTATCCTGTAGAGAGTCATACTCGACTGTTCGACGTACTCTCTATCATATAGCGAGATGTACTCAAATGATCGACGCACTCTCTATCCTGTAGAGAGTCATACTCAACTGATCATAACAATCTAGGACCACCGGTCCATAGCAACACACTAATCACAATTCACCTAACCATTACACAACACCTGATCGGTAGTAAACATGCAACATAAGGGTATTGGAATCAATCCTACGTTTAGGACCTTACTTACCCATGGATGACCTTTTACCCAATTTACAAATCAGGTCATCATCTGCACTCCAACATCTACACCCTACTAAAAATTTATAGATCTTCTTATATCACATCTACAACTCCTCAATCATGATAAAGGAAAATGTGATATCAATATTAGAGCATATATGGCCAACAACAAGTATCAAGTACAAGATTAAATAAGAGCAGGGTCAAGATAATATGAACATATAATATGATCATATATATGTCTAAATCTGTATGCAATGACAACTACCTGACCAGGATAGGAAATTACCCACTTGACAAATAGCTCATGCTCGCTATCCACGCGTATAAGCATCTATCACAATCAAGGTCCTGCAAAAGAACACATTGAGCATAACTAAGTTCTATTTTACATCGAATAATTGAATCGAACCCTACATCGATCATTATATCCAACTAATTCAACATTCTCCAACCTTAATCAGATTAAAATCACCGTATCGTTCATGAGTCAACTCTAGCATTTACTATAAAGATAACACATCCTACTTCATAACAATACCAAATCAACGCTTACCTTACAATTGTTACAATCACCCACAACTTCTTGATCCACATCTGAAGTAGCAACCTATAACAATTAGATAGATAAGCTAAATCATTACTTCAATTACTCTCCTCACCTAATCATTACCACGTTTCATGACTGCCACCCAATAACACAACCAATCAAACTCTCCTTCCACAATCACAGATACACAATTCTTGGATCTGCTCTAGGGAAACTGTTCAGCTGCAGTCCCCTATTCCAATCACTCTTCCTATCCAAAAATCACAACATCCACACAAATTCATCAACTATTCCAAACCAAAGTAGAAATAGAGCAAAGATTGCCCAACTGTATAAGCCTAAATCACTGAACAACCTCCATGGCTGATCACAGAACATACCCTGCCACTGAATCTGCCCCTTGGATCCACAGAGCTACTACTAGCAATAGGAGGTGGTGACATATGGAGAAAATTGTTGGCGATAGAGAGAGAGGCCGGTGATAGCATCCATCGGACACGGTGAAGACGGGGAGTCTTCTCTTGGTGGTTGTCCTTGCTCAAGGCCGACAAAACTAGCCGTCAGTAGGTCTACGATGAAAGAAAAGCAATGATCATATAGTCCGGCCGCCACTGGGTGGAGAAGGGATCATCAACACCTGCGATCATTTGGATTGGTGGAGCGCAGCAAGAAGGCAGTGGCGACGGTGCGGTGGTGACAACGAGCTCGAGCAGAGATCGGGCAAAGATAAAGTGGAGATCGGCTGGATCGGGTGGAGATCGGGCTGGATAGGCACCGACAACAGCGGCTGATCCAACTTGCGGTGGCAGCGGCAGCGGCGTGGCATGGCGGTTGGCTTGGGGCACCGACGATTGAAGAGGAACTCGCGGCGGTGGTTGACGGAAAGAAAGTCCCTGCACCTCAGGAGAGAAAGAGAAGACGACGGTAGTGAATCACTCGCTTAGCAGTAACGGTGGAGAGGGGAAATTGCATGGGGGAGAAGAAGGAGCGCCATCGAGCCAAGGAGGAGAAGAAGAAGAGAAGTTGCAGATTTGGGAAGGAGTCGGCGGAGAGAAATGACTTCAGTCTTAATGGAAAACGGATCGGGTTTGAGATCCTATAAAGATTAAATCTAAATTCGATTAAACCCATTCCATTAAGTCTAGGTTCAAATAATTAAACCTAATAGACTTTAAACCTAGGTTAGGTTTAAATTAACTCCTAATCATGAATCATCAAATTTAATTTATCCCAAACAGTCTTTCCCAAAGCCTATTAAATCTTTCCCCACAACTGTCATAGAAATTTCCATTTAAGTCTAGAAAAATTTCTAAAATTTTTTGAAAAATTTCATAGGGTATTTTCCTAATTAACAAGCATTTTTATTTTATTTTATTTTTTGGTATTTTACATTCTCCCCCACTTAATAAAATTTGGTCCCCAAATTTCGTACTTAACATGCAAAAATTACTTTAAGCATGTTTCCAAAAGGACCACATACACACCTCAAGTGAACAGATGAGGATATCGAGCTAGGATGGTATCTTCCAGCTCCCACATAGCCTCCTCATTAGTATGATGTTGTCATCCAACATTTATGAGTCGAATGGTTTTGTTTCGCAACTATCGCTCCTTTGACCAAGAATTCGCACTGGAATTTCCTCGTAAGTCGTATTAGGCTGAAGTAGAATCAGAATCTCTTTCATAACATGATCTGAATGCGGAACATATTTCCTCAGCATAGAAACATGAAATACATTATAAACACCCGCAAGTGTCGGAGGTAAAGCCAACCGGTAAGCCATGCCCCAAATCCACTCCAATATCTCAATTGGACTAATAAAGCGTGGAACTAATTTCCCTTTTAGAATCATCTGATGACGCACACTAACTCTGCATCTTGTTGGATACTCTGTGGCCCCAATAGCTATCGTTCCCCAACCTCCTCTCACAACACAAGAGATCTGCAGGGTTTACCGTATACGGCCTCGGAAGGAGCCATCTGAATAGAGGAGTGGTAGCTGTCGTTATAGAATGCTTCCACTAAATGAACGTGGTCCTCCCAACTGCTTCTAAAATCCATGACACAGGATCTCAATAGATCCTCTAATGTTTGAATGATACGCTCAGACTGGCCATCAGTCTGTGGATGAAACGTTGTACTGAGTTGAAGTTCTATGCCCATGGTCTGATGCATACTCTATCAAAATCATGAGGTAAATCGCGGGTCTCTATCAGATATAATACCCAAAAGAACTCCGTGCAATCTGATAATCTCTCGACAGTACAACTCTGCCAAACGATCCAACGAGTTTGTTCCACGAATAGGCATAAAGTGAGCCGATTTGGTTAGTCGATCCACGATTTCCCAAATCGCATCATGTCCTTTATGGGTTCTAAGTAATCCCATAACGAAATCCATCGTGGTTTGCTCCCACTTCTAATTCGGAATCGGAATTTTCCTGAAGCAATCCAGCGGATTTCTGATACTCAATCTTCACCTACTGGCATACTAAACATCGAGCAGCAAAATCTACTATATCTCTCTTCATACCGTTCCACCCGTATAAACATTTCAAATCTCGGTACATCCAAGTACTACCAGGATGTATAGAAAATCTCAAATAATATGCCTCCTGTAGCAACTCTTTCTCTAGTGGATGCGTGTCCAGAACACATATCCATATTAGAGATGGAAAATTATCTTCTCACAAGAGAAGTCCATCTACCGTCCAAAATTCACTCCACCACACACTCTGTAAGTGCATGGAAGATTATAGCGACCAATCTCACTTGTTGCAATTGTTCACGTTCCAGGAACTCTATAGTAGCTACCCAATAGCTAGTCAAAATCCCATAAGCATTCCTGCTCTATACATCCACAAATCAAGATAATAACTACTAAAGTCACATCATGTATATGACAACTTATCTCGTAGTTGCTCAATTGACGTAAGCATGAGATACGTCTCATTCAACAACATCAGAATCACTCCATTCACTGAAGCGATGCATCTGCGTACAACATCCTTCCATCCACCTCAGAAGGATTAACTAACATTGGTGCAAACGTCCATCACCATCTAGGTCCTGGAACCTAATTTCACAAGCTTCCGACCGAGTGAATTCCATTAACCTTTTAGTCAAACAAATCTGTGGTATAGTAACGCTAGAAGCATCCTATCCACATCCACGGGAATAACTAAATCAATACAAGGAAACCACCATCTACGGTGGTCGAGTGCACAACTCCAACTACCACAATCAACAGTGGCCAAGTTACGCAACTCCAACAACCACAAACTGATCCAATCGTGTCCAAAATACATGATTCTCAAATCCAGGGGCGACTAAATCATTAAATACGTCTAATATCATTAATAATAGCTCGTAAATTCATACTAAGTATGAAATATCGTCCTTCATACAACTACATCCTATTTACTCTAAGCTGATGATATATCAATCATCACAACGACAATGATAATTGTATGACATCATGTCACTACAATATCTACACTCTAGTCGTAAACCAAACCTAGAGTATACACAGGTGTGCTTAGTTGATCTAAATAGATCATCTATCCATAACGAAGGATATTCATTCACAACAACTACTGTATTCCATCATTGATAATCGATGCATAATCTAAGGTCCATCTCTCTTTCAACAAAGAGTTCCGGATATTCTCAAGGAGGAATACTGGGATAAATAAATATCCCTTCCAACATCTCCTACAATCGCAACTCACGTTCTATCAATTTCTATAGTGTTTAGCAACACGGGTACCAACAAAATTATCACTTGTATGAGGTATTGAATATCGACACTATCTTTGAAATCACTCCGATCGCCTACTCCACTTGCCCATGCAACGACAAGCCTAGGAGTTCATCCGAAACTACATCCATATGCTCTCGGATTATACACACATTCGAGAGAATATCATACCATAATTTCAACAATTTAACTATCTGTAAGGATATGTCTACCATAAAGGTATGTCTATCAAGGTCCAAGGGCATCCCTTGACTTCTAAATTGTTGATCAACATCTCGCCTAATGGTAGAGATACCACCGACCCACAAGTCGATGTCTAGGAACCCTTCTAATTCGAACTAAGAATGTTCTAGATGAAGATATGTGTAACCTACAAGTATCTCTCAATATATTAACCCAGAAGGTAAACTAAAGTAATACCCTGAATGATCAATTATCTGTCGATTCGATCCAAGGATCCCCGCAGGTCTCGGCCTTTCTCCGAAGAGAACAAGATCATATCCAACAGTCCGCGACAAGCGGTTACATTTCTGCGACAAATGAACTGGGGATTTTCCTAGATCATCTGATCCCATCACTTAATCCTATGAGCTGCAATTGTAGAATATAGAATAGATACGACCATCGTCGTATACTCTCTCCTCTGTACAAAGCCAATCCACATCTGGGGGGGGACTATTGTTGTTGTCTGCATGAGTCTTCTACGATATCTTCTGCTGATACTACTGTGTAAATCACTTCCCTTGAAGGGAAATATCACAGAACTCCAACCACGCCTGAGGTAGTAGGTCGCTGCTGTCGAGACGGTGCATCATCCTCCCAGAACACCATCGATAGTCTTCAATTGAGTCTTCAAAATATACCTCCTCAATCTGTATTGGTTGCTTACAATAGCAACAGATGAACTGATCCAATGGATAATTTGACTTTGCGTGTCTTCGTGATCCGCACTGCACGTACATAATCCCTTTGGAGTCTTTGTTCTGATTTCGCTGATAGCATCAGACAGTTCTGACGATCTGCGGTGGGTCTTCTATGATCGGAGAAACTCTCCACTAGTAGCTTGTGGCCTATAATTTCGATCTTGCTCCAAAAGTAAGCCAATAACCCTGGGTGGCTTAAAACATCCATTCACATTCTTGAGCTATTAGGTGAGAGTAAACTCTGTAAGTCTAATGACTTTGTATGGTATTCTCGTTATCGACGATCACTCTACTTGAAGCTCAAGAATTTCCTACAATGTGTCATAGAAAGTGACGTGGGGAAATACTCTGTCTCAACATCACTAAACCATGATCAAGTGATATTTTATTCCTCCACGGTTATTTTCTGCATTTACCACCAAGTACTGGCTTGATCCCGATAATGGTATGCCAATAACTCTACTTTCTCTGTATAACACGAATTAAGTACTCAAAAGTACCCTCAAAATTATACAACCCAGTACGAACAACTCAGGGATCAAAATCCCTATGAAACACCTTATACTAACCCTCCGTTTGCTGTAGCAATAATAGTATACACACCTAGTCCATTACCTCACGGGTAATGATCTGACTAGCACCGTTAGTGAAAATCCATAAGACTATAGTCTTTGATTTCCACAAGAAATGTGATGACTTGACCCCTATTTTTTGACTCGGTATCATTCGACTCTCAAAGGTAAATCACCTTTTTGACATAGGTTCAAGACTCACAGACTCAACAGGTCATTCCTGTGGTCAACTCAAACCACGATTACGAAGAATAACCAAGGCACTACCTATTATTCCTTGTTATAAACATTAAAAACATAGCCAATAAAATCGAGAGTATAAACCCTAAAGGCAACTCCGACTGGTCGCCTCAGTGGACGACCCCAACCACAAGTTTGTATAGGTGTCATAACTATAATTGTATACACCTATTCAACAAGTTTAGATAAATATCTACTAAAATATAAGTTATCAGGAATTCTTACCTCGTGATGCTTGGAGCTCATGCCGCTATCAATCTCATCTCAGAAAACCAAAACTGAAACAAATCGACTCTCTAGAATCCAAGACTCAACACAAAAACAACATTGTATGACGTTGCAGAACCTAGGGCTCTGATACCACTAAAGTTGTCATGCCTCGAGAGTATGCCGAGCCGAAAATTAAACGGACGACATCTCCCCTGTACGTGACAACATATCCTGTTAATACAAGGCCCTTGGGCCCACAATAAACATAACATATAAATGTAAATACAATAAATACACAAAACACAATGGAACTAACACATATACCATACAAACCACTCACCATGCATACCAGTATGACTAACACCAAACTAAGAAACACCATAACAAAACCAGAAAAGAAAGGTACAACATCAACAACGCCCAACACTACAAAACATCGCATAAAACCAAGTACATATCGAGAAGTACACGAAATACTTAAAAAGCTAGGACCCTCGGGGTTGAGATGAGATGATGTCAGCCAGCGGTGCTCCAAGTCCATCACGAAGTCGACTAGCTATTACCGGGGCGACAGAAAAACCCAGGGTCTGTGGTGGTGAGTATAACTTAGCAGGTAATAGGAAAAACATGTATATATGAAATATCACATGTAATTAAACAGAAAAATCTACAAGTACATCAGGTAACACTAGCATGATAAACATATACATATATATACCTTCTAACCAAATGGCCAACATAAAATACAGACATACCTGAAAGTCTGCTATGCTACACCTATTCAACTTGATCACATATCCACAATATATGTATATAACTGGAAATCTGGTATGAACCATACGACATCATAAAGATTGGTCAAAGCATGCAATAGTCTAACCAACAAGTATACAAGTATCCGACACAACCATATAACAGATACGGGTAGCATGTATGAAGATGATGTACAACAAAATGTAACAAGCATAGTACAATCAAATGCAACATCACAATAAGCATATATATATAGATTGCATCTATATATATACTAATCACAACTATCCATATATATATATATAGAGTGCATCTATATATATACTAATCACAACCATATATATATATATATATATATATATATATATATATATATATATATATATATATATATATATATATATATATATATATATATATATATATATATATATATATATATATATATATATATATATATATATATATATATATATATGGTAATATGCAAAGCGCCATAGGATACGACAATGCAACATGCATGGTCATGCCTGCGCACCCCCACTCGCTACCATGACCCCAGTGTGGCCTAGGTGGCACGACATGACAACTGTCCCAACTCGACATCAACCACTGCTCTAGAGTGTCCGAGTGGGCAGTATGATCGAGTAGCATTTGAGCGTAAAGAGCTCGCTACACAATGGGGGTCCCTATTGCTGGCCACTCCGACTAACACTACTCATGAGTGGTCGAGTGCCACGCACCCAGGATAACTGCACGTAACTCCAACTACCACTATCTATAGTGGTAGAGTGCGACACAACAAATGCTCTGCCCTCACACCAGTTACTCCTCCATGAGTAACCTGGGAGGAAGGTGTTAGTTATAGCCCTAGAACCAAACATGTGATGGTTGAATAGGGAACATTTTGTATCATATTCTATAAAGGCAAAGGATTGGTTATTATATTTACATCTTGCTTGTGCCAGCTAAATTAAATATAATAATGCCCTAGAAAAGTAGGTTCTTATCTACAGCACATCAATTGGAAGAATTGATTATGAGAGGCTGTAGAGAACACTTTCCTAAATGTTCCTAGTCAAGTATTGATATGCAAGGGCAATATTAATACATAAAGACTAGCATGTAGGTCAATTGATGACTTGATCTCACAAGTCATGGATATATGATATCAAGTTGACACATGGGTATATATTAGAGAATATATACTGAACTGACCCACCATGAGAAAGTTTCATGGATCGTCATATGAGTGTCATAAACTTTCTCATGTGACTATTGGTATGAATAGTCCTCAAACCTGAAGTCACTACGGTTCCCTACATAAGGAGTTATGTACTTTGGTATCGTCAAACGTCACCCGTAATGTGGTGGACCATAAAGGCGATTATTGGGTATATAACAAATTATGCGGAGGGATGTGAGTGATGTAGATGGGATCTATCCCTCCCATATGACGGGAGTGATATCTGTGGGCCCCTTGATTGAGTAGAACTACTAAAATGCATGGCCATGCTCGAATGAGTCAATATGAGATATTGAGCTCATTTGTTTGAGTTAGTTTACTCAAGGATCAAGAAACACATAGATTGATCGAGGATGACACGGTCTATGCCTCATTGGTCAATCTGATATCAAGGATAGAAGGACACGGTCATACATTATAGTAGTCACGGAAAGGTTAGTCGGATCTTGACTTATCTCGTAACTTGGGTAGCAATGATGTATTTCTAGATGCCGCTCATTGCTTGTGTATCTAAAAGAGTTTAGATCCACTGCCAACGTTATGAGAGCCTATAGGGTCACACACAAAGAGCATGATGATTAGAAGAATTAGTGCATTCTAGTTTGACTAGAATAATTTGGGAATAAGCTTAAGTACAAAATGGTTTTTGGACTTTAAGCTTAATGAGAATTTTAGCTTATTGATTTAATGAGATTAATTCAATATGCTAAGCTTAATTGATTTAATAAGATTAATTCAATATGTTACCTTATTGATTTAGTGAGATTAATTCAATATGATAACATAAGCTTATTGAATTAATAAGATTAATTCAACATCCATGAATGCCACATAAGCATGCCACCTAAGCATGCCACATAAGCATGCCACCTAAGCTTGATGAGTTGGAAGGAGACAAAGGGTTTTGACCCTTGGATTTCCTCCACATGTGGCCGGCCAAAACAAGGAGGATAACTCCTTGTTTAATTATCTTTCAATGCCATTGATTGCATTGAATGTGATAGGAGATGAAAGGTTTTTCAAATCCTATAAAACACCCCATGGGGTGGCCGGCCAAAGGAGTTGAGTGAGAGCTTAAGGCTTGGTGAGAGCTTGGTGGGAGAGGCTTTTGTTGTGTGGTTTTGTGAGTATAAGCTAGCAAGAAGAGTAGTCTTCTTCTTCCTTTCTCTTCTTCCCTACCTTCCTCTCCTTTAGAGACTTCTCTAGCAAGAAGTAAAGGAGAGATCTTCTAGTTTTCTTTTGTGAGACAAGAGCTTGCTCGTGTGGATACATATAGAGGCACGGACATTTGAACGTGCTAAAAGATCCAACACATCCAAGGAAAAGCGGGATTGCAAAGGGCACGCAACAAAGGTAGAACTCTCCTATAAGATAGGTTTTCTTTTGAGAAATTTATTTTTGTACGAGTTTTTCTTTCGCAAGGATCACTTGGAAGGGATCCTAATTTTTCCGTTGCGCATATGCTATTTTGCATAAAGAGATCCCAACAGTGGTATCAGAGCCACTTGCGAAAGATCGTATAAAAATAGGTTTTCTCTATTTTATATATGATATAGAAGTAGGATAAATTTTATTATGAGTTGATAATTGCATTAGCAATTTATCAAACATAATAAAATATCCGATGTCTTTTAAAAGTTAAAAATGACATGGTGTATGGTTATGGCCTAGTCCCAAAAAGTTTGTGAATGTGTGTTGTAATTCTTAATACGGCCTGCGAGTCGTGCCTTTCTCCTAAAAATCTTGTTGTAAAATTAGTTTTAGACTCGAATGTAACTCGAGTATTTCTCCTTTTGTAATATACACAACAAAGATGGAGGGTCCATTGGAAGATGATGTTACAAGGAGGAAGTCAACAACACACGACAACCAAAAGGAAGCACTTGGGAGAAGATGCTATCCCTAGGTTGACCAATCAATCTTCTCATTGGCTTGAGAAGATTGTAGAATAAGGGCCATAACCATGACACGCTTAGTATGCTAATATGTATGTGATGCATGTTAATTTAGCTTATATGTGATGTATGCTAATATGTATGTGATGCATGTTTAAGTTTGTTTCTTAATAAGTCTAAACGATATGCCTACCAAAGTTTGGTACTCACTACTTCCTCGATCATTTGTTATTGGGTTTGCCAAAGCAAAGCAATGCATTTTATCTTGGAAGAGTGCGAGTGGACAATCGTGATGTCCCGCTATCAAACTTGGTTAAGACTTAATTAAGTTTTTAAAGTAGAGGCATATATTAGCTTTGAACATAAGTTTAAAAATTAGTTTTGTGTGATTTCCGAACATCAGCTTTGTCTTAGAAGTGGTCGTTGCTCCGATATCCAAGAAGGCCTCTGTGCCTCGCCACGGCCTGGAAGCTGGTTTAGGAATAATCACTAAACTAATCTAAACTTAACCAAAGCTATTAAAGAGTTACATCAGATGTAATTGGCAAAAGATTGCCTACCTAATCATACTACGTCTTGGGCGATTAGCCAAAGCTAACTCAAGACGAATTATGATGTGGATCTTTTATCCCATATAAATTTATAGCTAAATAGAAGCTAATGATGTAAGAAAAATGTGTTTGCCAACATCAATAATTAGCTCATATCAAAGCTATGAGAATTTAGTGGGAGCCTCATTTAATTAAAGGCCTAATTAAATGACTTAGGTATGATACTAAATTTTGCATATTAATGTTGTAGATCACCATGTCATCTAACACGACACACCCCCTCAACTTGCGATCTGTCCTTGAGAAAGACAAGCTCAATGGAGCTAACTTTCTAGACTGGTATAGGAACTTGAGGATTATCCTCAAGCAAGAACGTAAATCAGTATGTCCTAGAGCGGTCTATCCTAAACAGCCCTGCGGCCACTCGTCTTTGAAAAGGATGCTGATAAGCAGCATCAAGATGACGCATTAGATGTGTCATGTCTTATGCTTGCCACCAGGAACTCTGAGCTTCAGAAGCAACATGAGAACATGGATGCCTATGATATGGTTGAGCATTTAAAACAACTATATCAAGAACAAGCTAGGCACGAGCGTTTTGAAGTGTCTAAGGCTCTTTTTGCATGCAAGATGCAAGAAGGAACACCTGTAGGAACTCACGTACTTAAAATGATTGGGTACGTTGAGAACCTTGAAAGACTAGGTTTTCCATTGAGCCAAGAATTGGCAACCGATGTTATCCTGCAATCTCGTTGCGGAAGCATATAATCAATTCGTCATGAATTATAACATGAATGAAATTGATAAACCTCGAGATTCTCAAAGATGTTAAGAATCACGAACCGAATCTCAAAAAGAAAGTTAGTAATGTACTAATGGTCAAGAAGGGCAAAGGTAAGCGCAAAGGCAAGGGTAAGACCCAAGCCAAAAGCAAGGCCAATTCATCCACTTCAAAGGGTAAAGGTAAAGTACCTAAGGAAGGGGACTGTTTCCATTGCGGTGAGATTGGACCTTTGGAAGCGGGCTAGCAAAGTCTACCTTGAGGAAGTAAAGAATAAAAGAAGTGGGACTTACGCCTGTATACACGTTATAGAAGTTAATCTATCTATTTCTTCTACATGGGTATTAGATACCGGATGTGCATCTCACATTTGTACTAATGTGCAGGGACTGAGAAATAGTAGACTAATGGCAAAAGGCGAAGTGGACCTACGAGTAGGCAATGGCGCAAAAGTTGCTGCTGTAGCTGTAGGAACATATTTTTTGTCTTTGCCCACTGGGCTTATCTTAGAACTAGAGGAGTGCTTTTATGTACCTGCATTAACAAAGAACATAATCTCTGTATCTTGTTTAGACAAGAAAAACTTCTCTTTTATAATAAAGGACAAATGTTGTTCCATTTATTTGAATGAAATATTCTATTGTAATGCACCACTTATGAATGGTCTCTATGTTCTAGATTTAGAAAACCCAATTTATAACGTAAATACCAAACGGTTCAAATCGAATGATTTGAACCAAACATATCTCTGGCACTGTCGCCTAGGTCACATAAATGAAAAACGCATATCCCAACTCCATAAAGATGGATTATTAAACTCATTTGATTTTGAATCATATGAGGTATGCGAATCTTGTCTTTTAGGAAAGATGACTAAAACTCCATTTAGTGGACATGGCGAGCGAGCGACGGACTTGTTAGGACTCATACATACTGATGTATGTGGCCCTTTCAATGTCGAAGCCAGAGGAGGCTATAAGTACTTTATTACTTTCACTGATGATATGAGTAGATTTGGCTACTTATATTTGATGAGACATAAGTCAGAATCCTTTGAAAAGTTCAAAGAATTCAAGAATGAAGTACAAAACCAACTTGGTAAGCGTATTAAGCTACTTCGATCAGATCGAGGTGGTGAATATCTTAGTCAAGAATTTCGTCATCAGCTGGCTGAGTGTGGGATAATATCCCAACTCACTCCACCTGGAACACCACAATGGAATGGTGTATCTGAAAGGAGAAATCGTACTCTATTAGATATGGTACGATCAATGATGAGCCAGACTAATCTACCTACTTCCTTTTGGGGTTTAGCTCTAGAGACAGTCGCTTTCACACTTAATCGCGTCCCATCAAAAGCCGTAGAAAATACACCATACACGTTATGGACTGGGAAGAGTCCCAAAATGTCTTTTATAAAGATTTGGGGTTGTGAAGCTTATGTTAGACGTCAAGTCTTAGATAAACTAGGACCCAAATCAGATAAGTGTTATTTTGTAGGATATCCCAAGGAAACTAAGAGATATTACTTTTACAATCCCACACATGGCAAGGTGTTTGTTGCCAGAAATGCTGTCTTTCTAGAAAGAGAATTTATTTCTAGAAAAACTAGTGGGAGTAAAATTCATCTTGAAGAAATTCGGGATGAAGATAACACTAAGGCTTCGATGGAAAATGAACAGGCACCACAAAGTGTTGTGGATGAGGAAATTGTTGCCCAAAGAGTTGTGGAGCAAACACCTATTCAAGTAGACCAACCTCTTCGTAGATCTAATAGGATCCGTCGTCAACCCGAGAGATATTCTTTTCTCTTGACTGAAAACAATGAAGTATTGCTTGTCGATCTTGACGAGCCTACATCCTATCAAGAAGCTATGATGAGCCCAGATTCCGAGAAATGGCTAGAGGCCATGAGATCCGAAATGGAATCCATGTACACTAACCAAGTATGGACTTTGGTTGAACCACCTGAAGGGGTAAAACCTATTGGGTGTAAGTGGGTCTTTAAAGTAAAGACTGACATGGATGGTAATAAGCATACCTATAAAGGTAGATTGGTGGCTAAAAAATTCAAACAAATTCATGGTATTGACTATGATGAAACCTTTTCACCAGTTGCGATGCTTAAATCCATTTGGATCATACTTGCTATTGCAGCCTACCACGATTATGAGATATGGCAGATGGATGTCAAAACCGCTTTTCTGAATGAAAAGCTACTCGAGGATGTGTACATGACACAGCCTGAGGGTTTTTAAGATCCAAAGCATCCTGGAAAGGTATGCAAACTGCAAAGGTCCATTTATGGACTAAAGCAAGCCTCTCGAAGCTGGAATCTTCGATTCGATGATGCAATCAAGGAGTTTGGTTTCATCAAGAATGAAGATGAACCTTGTGTCTACAAGAGAAATGTGGTTAGGGAATTGTTTCTCCATGAAAGACTTAGGTGAAGCTGCCTATATTTTAGGCATCAAGATCTATAGAGATAGATCTAAAAGATTACTTGGCCTAAGTCAGAGTACATACATTGATAAAGTGCTAGATCGTTTTGCTATGCAAAATTCCAAGAAAGGATTTCTGCCTTTATCACATGGTGTGAGTCTTTCGAAGACTCAATGTCCCTCTTCTAAGGAGGAGAGAGATCGCATGGATAAGATCCCTTATGCATCTGCCATAGGGTCTATCATGTACGCCATGCTTTGTACTCATCCTGACGTCTCGTATGCTTTGAGCATGACGAGTAGATACCAGTCGGATCCAGGTGAAAGTCACTGGATAGCAGTCAAAAATATTCTTAAATACTTACGAAGAACGAAAGAATATTTCCTGATATTTGGAGGCAATGAGGAGCTAGCTGTAAAGGGTTACAGTGATGCAAGCTTCCAAACAGACAAGGATGACTATAGATCGCAATCGGGGTACGTGTTTTACCTGAATGGTGGAGCTGTGAGCTGGAAAAGTTCGAAGCGAGACACGATTCTTGATTCTACAATGAGCCGAGTATATTGCTGCGTCTGATGCAGCAAAGGAGGCTGTTTGGCTCCGCAAGTTCATCAGTGAACTTGGAGTAGTTCCTAGCATTGCAGATCCAATAGACCTCTATTGTGACAACAATGGGGCTATTGCACAGGCTAAGGAACCTCGATCACATCAGCGGACCAAACACATACTGCGGCGCTTCCATCTCATTCGAGAGATCATCGATAGAGGAGATGTGAGGATATGCAGAGTACCGACAGAAGCTAACATCGCAGATCCATTGACCAAGGCTTTGGCACAGAGGAAGCATGATGGTCACACTAGGTCACTAGGTATTAGATATCATAGTGATTGGTACTAGTGCTAGTGGGAGATTGTTAGTTATAGCCCTAGAACCAAACATGTGATGGTTGAATAGGGAACATTTTGTATCATATTCTATAAAGGCAAAGGATTGGTTATTATATTTACATCTTGCTTGTGCCAGCTAAATTAAATATAATAATGCCCTAGAAAAGTAGGTTCTTATCTACAAAGACATCAATTGCGTGAATTGATTATGAGAGGTCAGAGAGAACACTTTCCTAAATGTTCTAGTCAAGTATTAATATGCAAGGGCAATATTAATACATAAAGACTAGCATGTAGGTCAATTGATGACTTGATCTCACAAGTCATGGATATATGATATCAAGTTGACACATGGGTATATATTAGAGAATATATAATCAATCGACCCGCCATGAGAAAGTTTCATGGATCGCCATATGAGTGTCATAAACTTTCTCATGTGACTATTGGTATGAATAGTCCTCAAACCCGAAGTCACTACGGTTCCCTACATAAGGAGTTATGTACTTTGGTATCGTCAAACGTCACCCGTAACAGGGTGGACCATAAAGGCGATTACTGGGTATATAACAAATTATGCGGAGGGATGTGAGTGATGTAGATGGGATCTATCCCTCCCATATGACGGGAGTGATATCTGTGGGCCCCTTGATTGAGTAGAACTACTAAAACGCATGGCCATGCTCGAATGAGTCAATATGAGATATTGAGCTCATTTGTTTGAGTTAGTTTACTCAGGGATCAAGAAACACATAGATTGATCGAGGATGACATGGTCTATGCCTCATTGGTCAATCTGATATCAAGGATAGAAGGACACGGTCATACATTATAGTAGTCACGGAAAGGTTAGTCGGATCTTGACTTATCTCGTAACTTGGGTAGCAATGATGTATTGCTAGATGCCGTTCATTGCTTGTGTATCTAAAAGAGTTTAGATCCACTGCCAACGTTATGAGAGCCTATAGGGTCACACACAAAGAGCATGATGATTAGAAGAATTAGTGCATTCTAGTTTGACTAGAATAATTTGGGAATAAGCTTAAGTACAAAATGGTTTTTGGACTTTAAGCTTAATGAGAATTTTAGCTTATTGATTTAATGAGATTAATTCAATATGCTAAGCTTAATTGATTTAATAAGATTAATTCAATATGTTACCTTATTGATTTAGTGAGATTAATTCAATATGATAACATAAGCTTATTGAATTAATAAGATTAATTCAACATCCATGAATGCCACATAAGCATGCCACATAAGCATGCCACCTAAGCTTGATGAGTTGGAAGGAGACAAAGGGTTTTGACCCTTGGATTTCCTCCACATGTGGCCGGCCAAAACAAGGAGGATAACTCCTTGTTTAATTATCTTTCAATGCCATTGATTGCATTGAATGTGATAGGAGATGAAAGGTTTTTCAAATCCTATAAAACACCCCATGGGGTGGCCGGCCAAAGGAGTTGAGTGAGAGCTTAAGGCTTGGTGAGAGCTTGGTGGGAGAGGCTTTTGTTGTGTGGTTTTGTGAGTATAAGCTAGCAAGAAGAGTAGTCTTCTTCTTCCTTTCTCTTCTTCCCTACCTTCCTCTCCTTTAGAGACTTCTCTAGCAAGAAGTAAAGGAGAGATCTTCTAGTTTTCTTTTGTGAGACAAGAGCTTGCTCGTGTGGATACATATAGAGGCACGGACATTTGAACGTGCTAAAAGATCCAACACATCCAAGGAAAAGCGGGATTGCAAAGGGCACGCAACAAAGGTAGAACTCCCCTATAAGATAGGTTTTCTTTTGAGAAATTTATTTTTGTACGAGTTTTTCTTTCGCAAGGATCACTTGGAAGGGATCCTAATTTTTCCGTTGCGCATATGCTATTTTGCATAAAGAGATCCCAACAGAAGGATGACTGACGACCTTCTCAACCACAAGGGAGACTATGTCGTCAGTACGCATACAGACATTCATCACAGATTCTCTATTCTACAGAGAGTCATAACAATCTGATCAACGCACTCTCTATCCTACAGAGAGTCGTACTCAACTGATCGACGCACTCTCTATCCTGTAGAGAGTCGTACTCGACTGTTCGACGCACTCTCTATCATGTATCAAGTCGTACTCAAATGATCGACGCACTCTCTATTATGTAGAGAGTCGTACTCAACTGATCATAACAAGCTAGGACCACCAGGCCATAGTGACACACTAATCACAATTCACCTGACCATTGCACAACACTTGATCGATAGTAAACATGCAATATAAGGGTATTAGAATCAATCCTATGTTCAAGACCTTACTTACCCACAGATGACCTTTTACCCAATTTACAAATCAGGTCATCATCCGTACTCCAACATCTACACCCTACTAAACATTTATAGATCTTCTTACATCATATATGTAACTCCTCAATCATGATAAAAAAAATGTGATATCAACATTAGAGCATATATGACCAACGACAAGTATCAAGCACAAGATTAAATAAGAGCAGGGTCAAGATAATATGAACATATAATATGATCATATATATGTCTAAATCTATATGCAACGACAACTACCTGACCAGGGTAGGAAATTACCCACCTGACAAATAGCTCATGCTCGCTATCCACGCGTATAAGCATCTATCACCGATTAAGGTCCTGCAAAAGAACACATTGAGCATAACTAAGTTCTATTTTACATCAAATGATTGAATCGAACCCTACATCGATCATTATATCCAACTAATTCAACATTCTCCAACCTTAATCAGATTAAAATCACCGTATCGTTCATGAGTCAACTCTAGAATTAACTATAAAGATAACACATCCTACTTCATAACAATGCCAAATCAACGCTTACCTTACAATTGTTGCAATCACCCACAACTTCTTGATCTGCATCTGAAGTAGCAACCTATAACAATTAGATAGATAAGCTGAATCATTACTTCAATTACTCTCCTCACCTAATCATTACCACGTTTCACGGCTGCCACCCAATAACACGACCAATCAAACTCTCCTTCCACAATCACAGATACACAATTCCTGGATCTGCTCTAGGGAAACTGTCCAGCTGCAGTCCCCTATTCCAATCACTCTTCTTATCAAAAAATCACAACATCCACACAAATTCATCAACTATTCCAAACCAAAGCAGAAATAGAGCAAAGATCGCCCAACCATATAAGCCTAAATCACTGAACAACCTCCATGGCTGATCATAGAACATACCCTGCCACTGAATCTGCCCCTTGGATCCACAGAGCTACTACCAGCAATAGGAGGTGGTGGCAGATGGAGAAAATTTTCAGCGATAGAGGGAGAGGTCGGTGATAGCATCCATCAGACACGGTGAAGATGGGGAGTCTTCTCTTGGTGGTCATCCTTGCTCAAGTCCGGCAAAACTAGCTGTCAGTAGGTCAATGGTGGAAGAAAAGTGATGATCGCATAGTCCGGGAGCCACTGTGTGGAGAAGGGATCGTTAATGCCCGCGGTCGTCTGGACCAGTGGAGTGCAGCAAGAAGGCGATGGCGACAGTGCGGCGACGACAGTGAGCTCGAGCAGAGATCGGGCGAAGATAAAGTGGAGATCGACTGGATCGAGCGGAGATAGGGCTGGATCGGTACCGACGGCAGCGGCTGATCCAACTTGCGATGGCAGCGGCAGTAGCGTGGCGAAAGCGACTGGCGTGGCAGCTGGCTTGGGGCACCGGCGATCGAAGAGGAGCTCGCGGCGGTGGTTGATGGAAAGAAAGGCCTTACGCCTTAGGAGAGAAAGAGAAGACGATGGTAGTGAATCACTCACTCAGCAACAATGGTGGAGAGCAAAAATCGCGTGGTGGAGAAGAAGGAGCGCCATCGAGCGAGGGAGGAGAAGAAGAAGAGAAGTCGCAGATTTGGGAAGGAGTCAGTGGAGAGAAACGACTTCGATCTTAATGAAAAACGGATCGGGTTTGAGATCCTATAAATCTTAAATATAAATTCGATTAAACGCATTCCATTAAATCTAGGTTCAAATAATTAAACCTAATAGACTTTAAACCTAGGTTAGGCTTAAATTAACTCCTAATCATGAGTCATCAAATTTAATTTATCCCAAATAGGCTTTCCCAAAGCCTATTAAATCTTTCCCTACAACTGTCTTAGAAATTTCCATTTTAGTCTAGGAAAATTTCTAAAAATTCTTGGAAAATTCCATAGGGTATTTTCCTAATTAACAAGCATTTTATTTTATTTTATTTGGTATTTTACAGCCGTTGCATCATATCCTCCAACCTAGATAATCTCTCTGCTATGGTCGGAGCTGTTGGAATCCCAAGAAATGGTGATAAACTATCAAATCCTGGGACTTCCTGATGCTCGAACTCATAGTGGTGGTCGGGTCGATATCTGGTTTATGCTCCGAATCAGGCTAGGGCTGAGGCTGAGGTCTATCTCTCTTCCATACAAGGATATTATTATCATCTAAACCTACTTTTGCTAAACCAAACTGCCTAGACCCTATCATGTCATACTTAGTAAGCTATTTGATGTTACCTGTGGTAACATCAATTCCTAATGTGGCTAAAAGAGATGTAATGACATGACAGTAAGGCAAGTGTGCCTTCCTGCTAGTGATTGACCTGGAATGATAAATAATAGAATGAAACATCTGTAGGCTAATATCTAAATCTAACCTTTGACTAAGTTCATAAAGTAAAAATGAATGAAAAGAGTGTAAGAATCACATGATCATTGTTTGCACTTTATATTTATTATATGTGTGCATATTGTCTAATATTTTACATTATAGATAACATGGTGCTTGGTGTGGCACAGAAGATCATGTTATCAGTCCCTTGTAGAATATAAGTAGAGGCTCACAACCAAGATGGTTTTGGACAAACCATTGGCATGGTTGTAGTGTAGCTTGGTATTGTTTTGTCTTGAACATAGAGTTACACTAGTACACTTAGGTGTATTGAGAAGGACCGACATAGAGGTGATTCAATTTATTGCTGACTACATAATTGAATCGGACCTCGGATATTATGTTGTACATGCTCTTAATCCCGATATAATAATGGGCACATGTACTTAGTATTTATTTCTTTGATTTACCAAAGGGTGAGATTTCTATGGATTAAATCAATATGCCCGGTAAGTTGGGAAATGATATTATTTACATGGTGTGCCGTTGATTATAGGAGGAAACCGTGTCCTATATATTAGGTTGATGATGTCCCCTTGAGGAGCTCATAAGGTTCATCATGTAAACCCTGCAGGTTGACTTAGTCAACATGATGATAAGGTTGAGTGGTACTACTCGAGGAGTTATATGTTAATTGATTGATGGTCAGTAAATCAATCAATTGACGGACATTCGATATCTTAAACACGGGGAGACAGATGTACAAATAATATATGAAACCCATATTAATTTATGGGGGTTGGTGAGGTAATTCAATGATGATCCTCTAGTGGAATGGAACATCATTGATGGATCAAGTTTGTGTGGTTCCGATCCATCGGGTGGCCAAGATCCAACTCCTCCTCATGGTCCCTATCGTAGCCTAATATAATCCTCATGAAGTCTAGATACAATGATGGAAAACAAATCTCTAGAACCGACGGTTGAGATTAAATCTCTAGAACCGACGGTGGAGATTAAATCTCTAGATTTGACGGTTGAGATTAAATCTCTAGAACCGACGGTTGAGATTAAATCTCTAGAACCGATGGTTGAGATTAAATCCCTAGATCCGACGGTTGAGATTAAATCTCTAGAACCGACGGTTGAGATTAAATCCCTAGAACCGACGGTTGAGATTAAATCTCTAGATCCGATGGTTGAGATTAAATCTCTAGATCTGACGGTTGAGATTAAATCTCTAGATCCGACGGTTGAGATTAAATCCCTAGAACCAATGGTGGAGATTAAACCAAGGCTTATCCCTAACTCTATAAAAGGGTGGCTTAGGGTGGGCGGCAAGAGGAGGTTGGTTTTTGAGGGAGATTAGGGTTTGCCAATCAAAAGGTTGGGCGGCAAGAAACCCTAGGAGGATTAGGGTTTTGCCTATCTTTTGTTGGGCGGCAAGAAACCCTAGAAGGTGAGGAGGTTGGGCGGCTAGGGTTTGGAAGCTAAGGTGGGCGGCAACTATAGGAGAGGTGTTCTTCTTCTTCCTAAGGGGTGGCCGACTCCTACCTCTTCTTCCTTCTACCTTGGTCGGGGCTCAACCGATTTCCTCTTCTCCTCTTCTTTTCCTCTTGGCCGGCGGCACAAAGGAGCTAGGGATTGTTCCCTAGTTCGGTTCCTTAGTTGGCCATCTTGTTCTCTCCATTCTTGGGGTCGGCGGCATCAATCCTTTGTGGATTGGTGGTTGGCTCAAGCAAGAAGGGAAGGAGAGTTCTTCTTTCTTTCGATTGAAGAAGATCTAGGAAGCTTCAACTTGTGGAGGATCTTCGCCCACACGAAGTCTACAAGGAGGTTAGGACATACGATAGAAGATCGAGAGGTATAAAACTTTTACAAGTTTTATTATTGATCTTTGCATGTTCTTATTTATATGTTTGTATGTGTTGATTATACATGTCTACATTTGTATGTTTTTGTATAATCATGGACCCCGAAGATAAACACAAAAACCGGCGATCCGTCCGTCGTCTCTTCCGCGGCTAACCGACTAGAAGAGTGTTGTTGCTTGAACAACTAGTTTGTTCAAGCGATCGCTCAAGTCGTTAGCATGACGATGAATTGGTTGAGCTTAGGAAACTCATACCATCCGGATTAGTTTTCATTAGTGAAAATTTTAATCCGGGGACATGGGAGCCAATGAGCCTCCGAGCCATGCCATCAGAGCGAATCATGGCGATGTCCCTAGTGGTGAGCGATAAAATACAGTTTACTATGACTCGATATAGGGCATAGTCCTGTACTCGGAGTCTAGTAGAACTAAAGATACTCACAAACGGAGTTCTTTCTTCACCAAAAAGATACATGTGAATCCTATCTAATGTAATATGAGAGTAGGGGTCACCGTACGGTAACTCTGTGGATGGAAAACATGCAACAAGGCATGTCGAATGCAATAGGCCTAAATGCTCTCTCAACATGTAAGGGGTAAAAACAAAGTCCTTACCTTGTACCCTAGTCGAGTATGAGAGGTCATCAATCTTGCTAAAGTTATTGAAAAATTCCGCACATATGTCTATGTTAATGGGATTTTTACAATAGACTAGTTTCTCTAATCCATAGTGTGTAATGACCTCCATACTTAGTGTGCATGCATTACTAAAGTATGATCTACTAATGTATCTAATGGGCATAGGAAGGTATGTAATGCTCTCAAATCTAATCCTATGCCCCTCACTAGGGAACCAAATATCCATGCATGGAGTCTGTGACTCAACCTCAACAACTCTTCTTTTACCCCTAATTAAATTACAAATATTAAATATTTATTAAAGATAATTGAAATTTGAATTTAAAAATTATTACCTTGGCATTTTGAATGATATTAAAAGGAGATGATGACCTAAGTGCTTCGAAGGATTGGAATTAGGGTTTTTCAATGGAATTTCAACTGTTTTGAATGGGTTTGGCGTGCCTCGGCATTGTTCTTATAGATTAGATTTAGTCGACTGAACACATTCCAGTCGCCTGAATTTCAGTTGACTGAAGATGTTTCAGTCGCCTGTTATAAGTATTACCATTTACTTCATCACCTTAACTTTTATCTACTGGGTAATTTCAGTTGACTGAATTTACTTCAGTCGACTGAAGTTGTGTTTTACCTTTCTGATGCTCGGAGGTAACTGATTTTGATTCAGTCAACTCTTATTGAGTCGACTGAACATAATTCAGTCGACTGAGTTTGAGTATGATCGATTTACTTCAAAACTTAAGGTTTAATTATCCTTATTTGATTAAGTTAATTATTTAAATTTTGTAGATTAACTAATTTGGTAATTAAGTTTATTTAAGTATAGTATATAATTTGTTTAGTTTGTTAAGTTTAGTTCAATTAAGGTAAGTTGTTGAAATACATTTGGTTTAAGTGTATTAGGTTTAATTCAACTTTATTAAAATCAAAATCATCTCACCCAAGCTAGGTTTTCAATACACTTATTCCTACGAGTTTTGTGAGATGAGAATTTCTTTTATCTTAATTAAATTTAATGAGTAATTTCAAAGTGTTTAAACTTGTGTTAGATTCAAGCTTGGTTTGAGCTAGTCAAGTAGGTTTTTCCAGTATTGACTTCCAGGTCGTGGCGAGGCACATGACCTTCTTGGTTATCGGAGCAACGAACATTTCCTAGACAAAGTCAATAAAGGAATCAAGTGTAACATCCCAAATTTTAGTTACTATATTTTTATTTAAAGGAAATATATATAGTTCGTAGTTGAGGCTTGAACCATGAACCGTTGATTTGGGGGAATAGGCTTCCCACCACTAAGTCATAAGATTACCAATGAGTAGAATATAACAGAATATATCTATTGATAGAAAAAAAAAGAAAGAAGTTGATTAATCTAGCTGATCATTTAAAGGGATAATTAGGTTAAGAAAAATCCTAATTTATATATATATTTCTTTTCTTTTCTCTCTCTAAAACCTCACGCCGACCTCTCTCTCTCTCTCTCTCGCTCATTTTCCCTTCAGCCGCCGAATAGCCTTCTCCCCTCTCCTTCCCTAACCCTCCGACCTTATCTATGTGGCGCTGCGCCGATTGCGAGAGCAAGAGGTTCCTGCGTGGTGCGCCGCCGAGGACGAGGGAACGAGTCCGATAAAGGGCGGTGACGAAGAGGAGGATTGGAAAGAAGAAAGCCGCCGAAGCAAGGAAGAAGGTTGTCTTCTCTTTAGATAATTCAAGAGAAGATTTTCAAGAGGGACTTGGTAGAGGATCACGCTAAAGCAAGGAAACACGTAGGAGGTCTTCACTTTGCGAAGTCTAACGGTATAAATTGGTGAAAAAACATAGGATGTAAGTATCCCCTCACCTGTAGTATAAGTGCTTATGATGTAATGTTGTATGCTTGATTTTGAACGAAAGAATCTAGAACTATATGTAGAAGGTTCGGCTAATAGGATTAGAGAAATTATTCATGTTGAAATTCTTCTACGTTATGCATGTTAGATGATGATTTCTATTTATGTTAGCTTCATTTTCCTTATGTCACTACCTTATGTCATGTTAAATTGTACTCATGTCAATTTATGCTATGCTACATGCTTATGTTTTCACCCATGTTAGGCATGACCCACATATATGAAATGTCTAAGAAATGTTTCCCTAAGAGTGGGGACAAGAACACTCTTTATGACAAAGAATATGTATGTTATTTTACTTTATGCAAGGCTTGTATCGGACCCTAACAAGGTCCACGGGATGGGCTCCAAGGTTGCCCCTAGGTCGACGGACATAGTATGGACTTAGTAACCTAGTAGGTTCGGGATTAGCTACCTCGGATCTATTTAGGATGCGCGCGAATGATGTATGTGGTACAATGCCGGGCCCAATATATTGAGATTATGTTTAAGTATATATACTATATGTTTTCAAAGAGCATCCTGCATATACCATTTTATGTTCATCGAATTATCATGTTTAGAGACAATGTACTGTTGCGATGAAAATGCTAAGTTTATGTTCTTTTCCTAAATTGATCATGTCTCTACTTTAAATAAATGCTGTGCTCATATGTTGTTTAAAGGAACATGTCATTACTTAACGTTTAATTCATGATGTATGTTTTTTTGAGTAGGAAAGGACCTTTCTAAGCTATGTGCTTACAGTTTACTTTCCTTGTACTGCAGAAAAGGGCAAGGAATGGATAAATTAAAGGGAGCAGCAGGAGGGGCAAAGATGTGTGTGGCAGTGGCATGGTGGACGAGATCATTTTTCATATACGAACTTATGCATGATTTTCAGTTTATGTGTAAACTGTTAGGAGACGTTAATGCTTTCTATGGTGGTTACTCATGTTTATTTTTATGAACCTTGAAATGGTTGATACATGTTTAGTTAAATAAATTGCTAAGACCTTTTGCCATGATTAAATTGTTAGGTTGATTGGGTTAATGTAATTAGAGTTAAAAGTTGTAAAGTTTTTAAATGCTTTCACTGTTATATGCATGAATGTATGATCGCGTAGCGCCGCCGCCCGTCTATAGTATGTGTGTTAGGAGGACGGGAAGGGCGGGCGTTACAGGTGGTATAAGAGCCCAGTTCTACCTTTCCACTACACACACATCAAGCTTCCATCCTGCCACTCCAAGTAAGACATTCTATGCCTACTCTATTTATTTCATGTATGATATATATACGCTAAGAAATGTTTTTAGTTGGGTATGCATGAATATAAGTAAGGATGATAAACTTATGTTGGCATTTTTTTTATCATTTATGAAGATAAGCATGGCCAGAAGACGCGGTAATGGAGTCAGTGAGACAGAATCTCCACCGGATCTTATGCAGGTGGTTACTGAACTCCAGCGTCAAGTCGCTGAACAACAGAAAGTGATAAATGCCTTAATGACTCAGCAGGGAAACCCTAGTGGACCACCAGGGGACCAGCAGGCGCATCCAGATAGGCCTGCAGCTACACCAGTACCACCAGGAGGCTCTGGCCCGATAGTTCGACCAGAAGCTTACCTGATCCAGTGGTAAAGGCTGAAACCGGAGAATTTCTTGGGTAATTGTGAACCATGGGATGCCCAGTCCTGGTTCAAAATGGTGGAAAGCATAGTAGAGCTGCTGGATTGGCCTGAACATGAAAAGATTAAGTGCGCATCCTTTTGCCTTTCTGGAGATGCTCGAATGTGGTGGGAAAGAATTAAAGCAAAGAAGCAAGTAAACCAAATGAGATGGACGGACTTCGAAGCTGAATTTTTCGAAGAATTCTTCCATATGTGAGTGACCAACAAGCACTACGATGATTTCACCGGGTTCAGGCAAGGTGACCTATCAGTTAACGAAGCGGTGAA
Organism: Wurfbainia villosa; assembly: GCA_025175895.1. NCBI lineage: Eukaryota > Viridiplantae > Streptophyta > Magnoliopsida > Zingiberales > Zingiberaceae > Wurfbainia > Wurfbainia villosa. The sequence continues at coordinate 49,759,396 of CM045998.1, read as the reverse complement.
AAGATTCAACCGATTCACATGCCTATGCCCAGAGTTAGTCAGCACAGAAAAAGAAAGGGTCAGACTTATGCTAAAGATGCTCCGACCTGAGATAGCTCTGAACGTGGCCGGCGGAGTGAATAGACCGCAAACCGCAGAGAAGCTATTCAGTAGTGCCCTAATCACCGAGCACTACTTGAACAATATTAACCAGGAAAAGAAGGCGCTCGGTGAAGGCAAGAGTCAAGGCCAGACAGGAGGTCAGAAAGCTTAGGGTAACTGGAAAGGAAACCACAGTGGCAAGAGGAAACAATGGAACGACTCTAAAGGTGGTCCAGTGAACAAACAAGCCACGATTCCCCAATGTACTACATGTGGGAAACCACATACCGGGGTGTGCTACAAGGGCACGAATAGATGCTACCACTGTGGACTGGAAGGACACAGAGTCAAGGACTGCCCTACCCAGGTTCAGGCACCTCCTCAACAGTATGCCCATTACAGGGGTGCTCCTTCACAGCTACACCAGATGCAAGCTGCAATAGAAGGTACCCGGATAAGCTAAGGGTGATTGGAAGCCCCGCCAGTTGTGACGAATGCCAAGGTTTTCTCTCTCACTAAGGAAGACGTGGCGAACGATTCTACTGTTGTCACAGGTCAGATAATTATTTTCTGTCAGCATGCTACTGTATTATTTGATACTGGTGCAACACACTCGTTTGTCTCTACGCCTTTCACAAAGAAGATTGACATACCCCCCGCAAGTTTTGGATTGCGAGTTCTTAACGACCCTGCCCTCGGGAGAAGTGATGCCTTCTACTCATATGCTGCGAGCCGCACCCATCAGAATTGCAGACAGAGAACTCTACTATGATCTGATAGTGCTCGGCATGCAGGATTATGATGTCATATTGGGCATGGATTTCTTAAGCAAGTACAGTGCTTCGATCGAGTGTTGTAAGAGAAAAGTGGTCTTTCAGCCTGAGGCAGAAACTATGTTTGAATTCATTGGAGAGCCAAGGAACAGAACCTATAAATTCTTATCATCTCTAAAGGCATGCAAGATGTTAGACAGGGGATGCACTGGGTTTCTAGCACATGTGGTTGATACAAGTCAAGCCGAGGACCAGAAGCTAGAAGATGTCAGAGTGGTATGCCACTACCCAGAGGTATTTCCTGATGAACTACCAGGGTTAGCCCCTGATAGGGAAATTGAATTTGAGATCGAATTAATTCCTGGTACTCACTCGATCTCTAAAGCACCTTACCGGATGGTGCCGACCGAATTGAAGGAACTTCAGGGACAGCTACAGGAGTTACTCGACAAGGGTTTTATTCGCCCTAGTCACTCTCCATGGAAAGCTCCGATATTGTTCGTAAAGAAGAAGGATGGGACTATGCACCTATGCATAGACTACCGAGTGCTAAATAATATGATGATCAAGAATAGGTACCCTTTACCACGGATTGACGATCTGTTCAACCAGTTAAAAGGTGCCACCATCTTTTCAAAGATTGACCTCAGATCTGGCTATCATCAAGTGAAAGTGAAACCAGATGATATACCGAAGATAGCTTTCCGAACAAGATACGGACATTATGAGTTCATAGTCATGCCTTTCAGTGTGATGAATGCTCCTGCTATGTTCATGGACCTGATGAATCGGGTATTCTCAGCGTTTCTTGACAAGTTCGTGATCATCTTCATTGACGATATCCTTGTCTATTCGAGAAATCAAGAAGAGCATGCCAAACACCTGAATATGGTATTACAGATTCTTCGAGAAAAACAACTATATGCCAAGTTCTCCAAATATGAATTCTGGCTCGATCAAGTATCTTTTCTGGGTCATATTATATCCAAAGACGGAGTTATGGTAGACCCAAGAAAGATTGAAGATGTGAGTAACTGGAGCAGGCCAAAGAATGCTAGTGAAGTGAGGAGTTTTCTCGGATTAGCGGGCTATTACCGAAAATTCGTAGAAGACTTCGCCAGAATAGCAGCACCTATGACAGTTCTCACCTGGAAGAACAAGAAGTATGTATGGACGGAGAAATGTGAGAAGAGTTTCTTGGAGATGAAAAGGAGACTTACAAGTGCTCCAATCCTTACTCTCTCAGAGAACGACAAGAGCTTCGACATGTACAGCGACGCCTCCAGATTGGGACTCGGAGCTGTACTTATGCAAAGGGGTAAAGTTATTGCCTATGCCTCTAGGCAACTCAAGGAACATGAAAAGAACTATCCCACTCACGATTTAGAGCTAGCAGCTGTGGTCTTTGGTCTCAAGGTATGGAGGCAATATCTGTATGGAGCACAATGCAAGATTTATACGGATCATCAGAGTCTGCAGTATTTCTTCACTCAGAAGGACCTCAATATGAGACAACACAGATGGCTGGAGCTCGTGAAGGACTATGACTGCGAGATCTTTTACCATCCTAGCAAGGCAAACAAAGTGGCTGATGCACTCAGCAGGAAGTCCAGTGCCACCCTGATGTCCTTATTGGTATTGTCTCGACTGTTGGAGAAGGAAATTATGCGCTATGGAATCGACGTTATTTCTGGGCAGCTTTCGACCATGGAAATAATACCAGCACTATTCGATGATATATTAGCAAAACAAAGTGATCATCCAAGTCTCCAGAGGATCAAGCAGGAGATCCTAGAAGGAAAAGGCGAGGGTTTCCATATCGACAATAGCGGAGTATTATACCTTAGGGATCGGTTATGTATCCCTAACGATCCGGAACTACGCAAAAAGATATTAGAGGAGGCTCACGGAACCCCCTATTCTATGCATCCGGGATACACCAAAATGTATCAAGACCTGAAAGAGAAGTTCTGGTGGTCTGTATGAAGAGGGATATAGCTCAGCATGTCAGTACCTGCCTAACCTTCCAGCAAGTTAAAGCAGAACACCAGAGGCCTGGAGGAGTTCTGCAACCGATCCAAATTCCGGAGTGGAAATGGGAAGACATCTCTATGGATTTCATTTCAGGTCTTCCCAGGACTACGAACGAATATGACGCTATATGGGTTATCATTGACAGATTGACAAAGTCAGCTCATTTCCTAGCGATCAAGATGACATATTCGATTGAGCAACTGGCTCAATTATATGCTAAGGAAATCATCAGACTGCATGGTATTCCCAAGACCATCATTTCAGATAGGGATGGTCGCTTCACTTCACAGTTTTGGGGATGTGTTCATAAGGCACTTGGCACAAAGCTGCGTTTCAGTACCGCCTTTCATCCTCAGATAGATGGGCAAATAGAAAGGGTGAACCAAGTACTGGAAGACATGTTACGAGCTTGTGCCTTGGATTTCAAAGGGAGTTGGTGCCGCTACTTATGTTTAGCGGAATTCGCTTACAATAATAGCTACCAAGCTACCATCGGAATGGCACCTTATGAAACATTATATGGGAGGAGATGTAGGTCTCCGATCTGTTGGTACGAAGGTGGTGAGAAGAAAGAGATGGGACTTTAGATGGATTTCATCGACGACACCACCCGAGCGATACAGAATATCCGCCAAAGAATAGAGACTGCTTGGAGCCGGCAGAAGAACTATGCGGATCAGCGACGTATACCTTTGGAATTCAATGTTGAAGATTTGGTATTTCTCCGGGTAGCTCCTATGAAAGGAATAATGAGATTTGGGAAGAAAGGAAAGCTAAGTCCGCGATACGTAGGACCGTACAAGATCCTGAAAAGAGTTGGCAAGGTAGCTTACGAGCTAGGACTACCTCAGGAGATGTCTGCTATTCACAACGTGTTCCATGTCTCGATGCTTAAGAAGTGCATTTCCAGTACCGACCAAGTGGTCGAGCCACGATGCATAAAGTAAATTCAAGAGGACCTGAGCTATGAAAGTCGACCTATCTGGATACTAGACCGAGAAGTCAAAAGACTAAGGAATAAAGAAGTACTCTTAGTGAAGGTCCTATGGCAAAGTCAACGATATGAAGAAGCCACCTGGGAACGTGAGGATGACATGAAGCAAAAGTATCCTGAGTTGTTCTAAGTTTCGAGGACGAAACTTTTATAAGGTATAAGGGATTGTAACATCCCAAATTTTAGTTACTATATTTTTATTTAAAGGAAATATATATATATATATATATATATATATATATATAGAAATAAGAATAAAAAAAAGAATAAATAGTTCGTAGTCGAGGCTTGAACCATGAACCGTTGATTTGGGGGAATAGGCTTCCCACCACTAAGTCATAAGATTACCAATGAGTAGGATATAACAGAATATATCTATTGGTAGAAAAAAAAGAAAGAAGTTGATTAATCTAGATGATCATTTAAAGGGATAATTAGGTTAAGAGAAATCCTAATTTATATATGTATATTTCTTTTCTTTTCTCTCTCTAAAACCTCACGCCAACCTCTCTCTCTCTCTCTCTCGCTCGTTTTTCCTCCAGCCGCCGAACAACCTTCTCCCCTCTCCTTCCCTAACCCTCCGACCTTATCTGCGTGGCACTGCGTCGATTGCGAGAGCAAGATGTTCCTGCATGGTGCGTCGCCGAGGATGAGGGAACGAGTCCGATAAAGGGCGGTGACGAAGAGGAGGATTGGAAAGAAGAAAGCCGCCGAAGCAAGGAAGAAGGTCGTATTCTCTTTAGATAATTCAAGAGGGGATTTTCAAGAGGGACTTGGTAGAGGATCACGCTAAAGCAAGGAAACACGTAGGAGGTCTTCTCTTTGCGAAGTCTAACGGTATAAATTGGTGAAAAAGCGTAGGATGTAAGTATCCCCTCACCTGTAGTATAAGTGCTTACGATGTAATGTTGTATGTTTGATTTTGAGCGAAAGAATCTAGAACTATGTGTAGAAGATTCGGCTAATAGGATTAGAGAAATTATTCTTGTTGAAATTCTTCCACGTTATGCATGTTAGATGATGATTTCTATTTATGTTAGCTTAATTTTCCTTATGTCACTACCTTATGCCATGTTAAATTGTACTCATGCCGATTTATGCTATGCTACATGCTTATGTTTTCACCCATGTTAGGCATGACCCACGTATATGAAATGTCTAAGAAATGTTTCCCTAAGAGTGGGGACAAGAACACTCTTTAGAACAAAGAACATGTATGTTATTTTACTTTATGCATGGCTTGTACCAGACCCTAACAAGGTCCACGGGATGAGCTCCAAGGTTGCCCCTAGGTCGACAGACATAGTACGGACCTAGTAACCTAGTAGGTTCGGGATTAGCTATCTTGGATCTATTTAGGATGCACGCGAATGATGTATGTGGTACAATACCGGGCCCAATATGTTGATATTATGTTTAAGTATATAAACTATACATTTTCAAAGAGCATCCTGCATATACCATTTTATGTTCATCGAATTATCATGTTTAGAGACAATGTATTGTTGCGATGAAAATGCTAAGTTTATGTTCTTTTCCTAAATTGATCATGTCTCTTCTTTAAATAAATGTTGTGCTCATATGTTGTTTAAACGAACATGTCATTACTTTACGTTTAATTCATGATGTATGTTTTTGTGAGTAGGAAAGGACCTTACTAAGCCTATGTGCTTACAGTTTACTTTCCTTGTACTATAGAAAAGGGCAAGGAATGGATAAATTAAAGGGAGCAGCAGGAGGGACAAAGATGTGTGTGGCAGTGGCATGGTGGACGAGAACATTTTTCATATACGGACTTATGCATGATTTTCAGTTTATGTGTAAACTGTTAGGAGATGTTAATGCTTTCTATGGTGGTTACTCATGTTTATTTTTATGAACCTTGAAATGATTGATACATGTTTAGTTAAATAAATTGCTAAGACCTTTTGCCATGATTAAATTGTTAGGTTGATTGGGTTAATGTAATTAGAGTTAAAAGTTGTAAAGTTTTTAAATGCTTCCACTGTTATATGCATGAATGTATGATCGCGTAGCGCCGCCGCCCGTCTATAGGATGTGTGTTAGGAGGACGGGAAGGGTGGGAGTTACATCAAGTACTTGATTCACTTTAGATTATGCCTTGGTCTAACTAGTTAAAGACTTAGTGAGTTAGCTTTGGTCGGTTCCACTTGACTTAGTGCACCAGGTCGTGGCGAGACACATGACCTTCTTGATTATTGGAGCAACGACCACTTCCTAGACATGCACTTCGAAGAGTTTCTTCAACTTACTATCAGTTCACTTGTCTTAGTACTAGGTTGTTCAAGTTTAAGCTACTTTGTTTCCTATCTAGTCCATTCTACATTAAGCAAGTAAAGTAAACTAAGACATTCAAGTGTTTAACTAAAACATGGAAGGTTAACTAAAGCAAGCAAGTGTTAGACTAAAACAAAGAAAGTTAACTAAAACATGCAAGTGTTTAACTAAATAAGGAAACAAGCAAGGTGTTAGCTCCCCCTAAATGGTAGCTAGTTTGACTTTTGTTCACTAAGTGAACTTGACACTTGGGAACCCAAAATTGATTTGGTCCAACTTGGTTGACTAAGCTAGAATTAGGAACCCATGCTTGGACTCGATTCTTAGCATTTCGGCTAAGTAATGACATGTAAGATTTATAGGTGGACTTAGCCTTATACTCGAGTCCGGATTTGTTGTACACAGCTCGCTGAGATCCAAGCATCATGTTGAGATACTTGGAACCTGAAGTGAACTTTTCCAAAGATCCAGTTAGATCTTCTACTTGCCTTTTTAGAACTGAGTTCTCTGTTGGATCGAAGCGAATCGCTAGAGGGGGGGGGTGAATAGCGATAAACCTTTTTTTCTTTTCTTTCGGTAGACGATTCAAAAACACTTATACGCAGTGGAAATGTAAATGTAAAGTAAAAAGAGACAAGGGAATTTTACTTGGTTCGTAGCCTTCGGCTACTACTCCAAGGCCCTAGCGGTCCTTGACCACGTACGGAGGGAAAAAACACTAAAGAACTCCTCCCCGTTAGGGGTAGGAGTTTAGTCGATACAAGTGAAACACAAAGCTTGAGGTAGAGGGACACTCCCCCTCTCCTCGTTACGATAAAAGCTCCGAGAAATGAAAGTACTAAACTGAAATAAAAACTTTAACTGACGTAATAAAATGAAAACAAATAAACCTAGACGTCGGAGAAGAAGCACTTCGTTGTCGGAAGGTTGTAGCTTGGCTGAGGCTTTTGGAAGCTTAGAATTGATGATGAAACCCTAGGATTGACCCTCCTTTTATAGCCTTTGAGCCCCTTTTCGAGAGGAACTTCACCCAATAGAGTTTTGGCACATGGCTCCTTGAAAAATGGTGATAAGGCTTGACTCCTCGAGGCAGATCCTTGACCATCAATCGACTGATGGCCATCATCAGTCGACTGATGGTAGCATCAGTCGAATGCTGACCTCAGGCAGTCGACTAATGGACGACAGTCGAGTACTCCAAGCTGGCAGTCGACGGATGCTAGCTGTAAGGCAAAGTTAGCTTAACAAAAACATTATTTTGACGGCCTTCGACCGTCCGATCTCGATATGTCTTTGGTCGGATCTACGCTTAAGATCATCCCTGTAAAAAGGATACGACCTCACTTATGCTCGCACACACGAGCTTACCTCGATACTCACTGTGTTGCTTTTGCTTCCGACCTTCCACTCGATTCCTTCGGCTCCCTCCGAAGTCACTCGAGTGTCGCCCGACCACCGCGACATCCTCTGGGTGTCGCTATCCTTCAGCTCCAGGTATAGCAATTTTCTGCACACTCGATTCAGCTCGTGAGATAACGACATGAGCTTAACTTTGTATCATTTTCTATAATCAAAACTCAGGTTCGACTTAGGTGCCTACTGCACCAACAATTTCCCCCTTTTTGATTTATGGCAAACCCACATACAAAGTTAAGAACATAGCATGCATGAAGAATAAAAATAGCATGTATGAATAAAAATAGCATGCATGAAGAATAATAATGTGCATGAAAAACAAAAATAAAGATTAAGTTGGAGTAGTAAGAATTTTCTTCAAGTACTCCCCCTTGAGGAAACCTCCCCCTTGACCGAGGGTGAGTCTTGAAAGAAGACCTTAGTCCTCCCCCTTGAGGATTGCTATTTATGAAGAGTTTAAGTAATTAACATTACTTAAAGTTGGCCTTAGTAAAACATTTAAGTTAAGAAGACTTCTTAACTTGGCCCTTTCTCCCCCTTTCTTAAGTAAAGCATTAACATTTGGTCATAGTGTTTTTTTTAGAAAAATAATAAGTTTAAGTTAAGAATTCTCTTAACTTGGCCTTTACTTCATTTTAAGTAAATTTTTAAAACTTAATGTTAAGTAAACATTTACTTAACTTTTGGCCATGAAAATTTTTGATCCCTTAACTTTGGCCTTTTTCTCCCCCTTTTGCCATATATCGAAAAGTGGAAGGGTGTGTGAAAAATAAGTATTAAATTTAAAGTCCAAGCATGTTCCACATTATTTTGAAAATAATATACTGAAAATAAGCTCATCTATAAAATGTTTGACTCATATTTGGCTTGATTGATATGAAAGATCAACCAGTCCTGGTCAGAGTCGGTTAGTATGTATGATTATACTCCGTGGTTCATGGCGATGCACTAGCTCTACATCTGGAACCAGGAGTAAGGTCCTAACATCTCACGCCCATCTACGTGACTAAGTACACAAACACATTAGTCCTATGTGTTGTGAGATGTATTGGCTCCTTAAATCTGTAGGTGCATGATATCTAAGGTAAGTGCTATACTAGTTCCATGAAAAATAAGAAATAGTAATAATATAATTTGCATAGTCTTATTCTATTACGCACATACCCAATTTTCATCTTAATAGACTAAATTCGACTTCGGGTAGGGGTTTAGTAAATAGGTCTACCAAGTTAGACTTCGATTCAACGTATTCGAGTTATATGGCTCCGTTGGCCACATGTTCTCGAATGAAATGGTGTTTGACCTCTATATGTTTGGTCCTAGAGTGACATATCGGATTCTTAGTAAGATTAATTGAACTAATGTTATCTACGTGAAGTTTAGTATTTGTAAAGTCTAACTTAAAGTCGTGGAGAGTGTGCTTCATCTAAAGAAGCTGAGTGACACACTCACCTATCGCGATGTATTCGGCTTTGGTGGTAGATAAGGCAACACAGTGTTGCTTCCGACTGCACCAACTTACTAGACTCGAGCCGAGAAGTTTACAACAACCACTCGTACTCTTTCTATCGAGCTTACTACCGGCATAGTCCGAATCGGAGTAGTCGGTTAGTTCGAACTCGGTAGATCTAGGGTACCAAATACCGAAATTAAGTGTACCCTTTAGATATCTAAGGATACGCTTGACTCGAGTTAGGTGAGACTCCTTGGCACAGGTTTGGAACCTTGCGCACATACTTACTGCAAATAGGATATCAAGTCGGCTCACAGTTAAGTAAAGAAGACTCCCTATTATGCTCCTATAGTATTTTAAATCAATTGAGTTTCCGATTAAATCTTCTTCTATATTTACATTAGTTGCCATTGGGGTATTAATAATTTTAGCGTCTTGCATTCCAAAGCGTTTGATTAATTCCCTAGTATATTTACGTTGATGTAGGTATATTCCATCTTTAGTTTGTTTAATTTGTAGACCTAAGAAGAAACTCAACTCTCCTACTAAATTCATTTCAAATTCACTTTCCATAAGTGAAATGAACTCATTCAGTAGAATTGAGTTGGTTGTTCCGAAAATAATATCATCTACGTAGATTTGGGCTATGAATATGTCTTTACCTAAGGTTTATACGAAAATAGTTGGGTCAACTACACCTTGGTTAAAACCTTTGGACTTAAGATAAATCGAAAGTCTCTTGTACCAAGCTCGAGGAGCTTGTTTAAGTCCATAGAGAGCTTTCTTTAACCTAAGGACATGGTCAGGTTTGTCTAAACTTTCGAAACCGGGGGGTTGACGAACATAAAATTTTTCTTTAATGTATCCATTTAAGAACGCAGATTTCACATCCATTTGAAACAACTTAAATCCTCGATGTGCTGCATACGCTAATAGCATTCGAATGGACTCTAATCTAGCTACTGGGGCATAGGTCTCGTTGTAATCTAAACCTTCGACTTGACTAAACCCTTTAGCGACTAGTCTAGCTTTATTTCTAACCACTTCACCTTTATCATCAAGTTTATTTCTAAACACCCACCTTGTTCCAATGATTGTTTTATCTTTAGGTGGTGGTACTAATTCCCATACTTCGTTCCTAGTGAATTGAGCCAACTCTTCTTGCATTGCAATAATCCAATCGGGATCAAGAAGAGCTTGGTCAATAGTCTTGGGTTCAATTTTGGAAATTAAGGAGATTTGACTAAGGTTTCTGTATGAGGCTCTAGTTCGAACTCCTAGACTTGGATCACCTATCACTTGGTCGATAGGATGATTCATTTGAGTCCTAGTTGGATTTGGGTTTGAGTCTACAACTTGATCAATAGGATGACTCGTTTGAGTTCTAGTTTGGTTAGAGTCATCTATCACTTGGTCATTAGAGTGACTTGGTTGACTTAGATTAGGATTAACACTAGACCTGATCTCCGGATCAAAGTTAGGTCTAGTATGAATCGGCTCGCTAATTGGGGTTGCCGGGGGTTTTGTAGGTTCATGTCCTTCATCAAATACTACATTGATAGTCTCTTCGACTCTAAGGGTATCATGGTTATATACTCTATAAGCTCTGCTTGTAGTCGAGTATCCTAGAAAGATTCCGGTCGTGGTTTTGGATGTAAATTTCCCTAGGTAATCCTTAGTGTTTAGGATATGTACCTTACACCCAAATACCCTAAAGTACTTGATGTTAGGTATTTTATCGTGATAAATCTCATATGAGGTCTTAAGGTGCCTCTTTACCATAAGGATCCTATTTTGGACATAGCATGTCGTACTCACGGCTTCCGCTCAAAACCTATCGGGTAGGTTATACTCGTTTAACATTGTCCTAGCGGCTTCTTGTAGGGTTCTATTTTTGCATTCTACTAGGCCATTTTGTGGTGGAGTTCTAGGGCAAGATAACTCATGGTGGTATCCATTTAAGTTACAGAATTCTGTAAACCTATGGTTCTCGAATTCACCACCATGATCAGTCCTAAGTCTTTTGATTTTAATGCTTTGTTGATTTTCTATTATTTTAAATAGGTTGATTAATTGATCTAGGGTATCACTTTTGTGTTTGATGAACCTAACCCAAGTAAATCTAGAATAGTCATCAATTATGACTAAGCAGAATTTACTTCCATTAAGTGACTTAGCTTCGTGTGAATCAAATAGATCCATGTGTAGGAGCTCAAGTACACTTTTGGTTTGTTCTTGATTAGTTAGTTGATGTTGTGTCCTAGATTGTTTACCTTGTTGACACGATTTACATATTTTATTGTTCAAGTTATTGAGGTTAGGCAAACCTCTGACTAAGTCACTCTGACTCATCTTGTGGATGAGTCTTGGGTGTGAGTGACCGAGTCGTCGATGCCACAACCATGATTCCTTTTGCCGTGTCATAAGACACTTAGTTGAGGAGTTAGTTAAGTTAATGGTGTAAATATTGTTATTTCTAGTTCCCTTAAGAATTGTTTTAGAAGTTTCATTTGTATTAATTACGCATTCATTTTCTAGAAATATGACCTTATAGTTATTATCACACAATTGGCTTACACTAAGTAAATTATATTGAAAATTTTCTACTAATAAAACATTTTGAATAACAAAATTTGAGTTAAGCTCAATATCACCTGATCCGATGAATTTGAGCTTGGCGTTATTTCCGAAGGCTATCGATCCTTGTCGTTTGAATCGAAGCTTCGAAAACTTGAGTTGATCCCCGGTCATGTATCGAGAGCAACCACTGTCCAACATCCATTGATCCTACACGCAAGGTAGTTGGATCGGATATTGGATTTATTAAAGATTGGTTGAAAATTATTAACCTAAATCATCTCACCCATGTCTACATGATCAAACACGTTAACCTTATATGTTCTTGTGAGATTACTTCCAATTTTACTTGATTTAAATTTAATGACTTAAACACTTGTCAACCTTGCGTTAGATTTGGATTTGACCTTAGGCTTATCAAGTCACCTTTTCAAGATCATGGCTTCCAGGTCGTGGCGAGGCACAGAGGCTTTCTTTGATCGGAACAATGACCACTTCCTTAGACAAAGCCATTTTCAAAAAAATAGAGACTTGACTTACCTAAGACCACTTCCTGGCCTAACTAGTCTAGGATACGGTGAGGTAGCTTCAGCTAGTTCCGCTCGGTCAAGTGCACCGAACTAGATATTCCTTATCTAGCCCGAATACACAAGACTCTGCTTTCCTAGCATACTATCATCTCGCCGCGTCCTAATACTATGTTATCAAGTATTGACGAGTTATAGTCCTATCTAACCATTCTAAAAAGGAAAATCAAACTAAATAAAAACCTAAGCATGCAATTTCTAGGTTAAAACACAAACAAGTTTTGTACTAGCTCCCCCTGGACCGTTGAATCGATTCGGTCTCTCCACATAGTGGATTTGGTCCTTGGGAACCCAGTACTGGTTCGATCCTAAGTTCGAAATTAAGGTGGTCTTAGGGACCCATGCTTGGACATGTTTTTTATGTCGACTTACAATCGACATATACGACTTGTTGGTCGTATTTGAGCTAAACCCTAGCCCGACCTTGTTGTACACGGCCCTTTGCGATCCAAGTAGGAGGTCAAGTCCTTTGGATCCCAAAGTAAACCTTTCCAACGTATTCCTAAGATCTTCGACTTGACTCTTCAAGAGTGAGTTCTCAACTTCGAGTTTTTCAACCCGAGTTGAGTCCTCCTCTTGAACTCGACTAGTCGAAGAGGTTAGGGAGACCTCGTGTTTGAGGAGTTTAACTTCCTCAACCAGGGTCTCGACCTTGGACTCGGACTTAGCTAACTTTCTAGTTAAAAACTTAATTACACTATAAAGTGTACTAATGAGAGACCGACTTACCTTGAGTGTATCTTTTGAACCGGATGCGTATCCGTGACTTGTCTTGAATAGTGCTTCGCAGTCTGACTCGTCTTCAGTTTCCGATTCAGGTTCCGATTCCGACTCCATCTCCGATTCCACCAGTTTAGCCATGAGAACACGATCATTATCTTCTTCCTCGGATGCTTCTTCCCAAGTAGCGTTGAGTGGCTTTTTGTGATTTGGTGCTTTGCTCTTGATTTTTGGGCATTCGGACTTGATATGTCCAAACCTGTTGCATTCATAACATCTAATATTTGAACTTTTAGGCTTACCTTCGTTGGGTTGAGTGACAATTCATTTTCGGCCCTTGACTATCCTCCGAACTAGGTTGACTAGTTTGACCTCCATTTCCGAGTCGACCTCCGAATCGGACTCATCCTCTTCTTCCTTCGGGGGTGGCTTGCTTGCGATTTTCTTCCTTGAACCTGCAAAAAGTTCTATACCCTTCTCGGGTTCCGAGTTAGACTGCTCATGAAGTTCAAAATCAGAAAATAGTTCATCTAACCTAAGTTTCGAAAGATCCTTGGAGACCTTGTAGGCATCGACCATGGATGCCCACAAGGTAGTCCTCGGAAAGGAGTTTAGGACATACCTTATAAGGTCGCGATTTTCGACCTTTTGCCCGATCACGTGTAGATTGTTGACTATGTCTTGGATGCGGGCGTGAAGTTGCGTCGTGGACTCGTGTTCCTGCATTTTTAGATTATATAGTTTATTAAATAAAAGATCACTCTTACATACCTTGACTTCATCGGTCCCTTCGTGTAGCTCCACTAGCTTTGTCCATAGGTCCTTTGCACTTATGAAGGGGCCGACGCGATTTAATTCCTCCTTAGACAAACCACATTGAAGGATTTGAGTTGCCTTGGCGTCGACTTCGACTTGTCATTTTGTCGCAATGGTCCATTGGTCATAATCCAAGGATTCACCCACTTCGTTAGTCGGAAGTGTGAATCCCGTTTGGATTATGATCCACATCTCGATTTGAGTTTTAAGAAAGCACTCCATCGGACCTTTCCAGTAACGGAAATCATCTCCCTTGTAAAACGGAGGTCGGACGGTGGTAAAACCCTCGAGATGGGCCATTTGGAAGGGAATCCTTGCACAAAAAAATACAAAAAAAAACACGAAAAAGGTTCCAAGACTTCGCCTTGGATTAGTAATGTAGGAAATGAAAAGAAACAAAAGGAATAAATGAGAAATAACCAACTAAAATAAAAGATGAGCACTTACAACCTTCGATGTCCCAGAAATGGTACTAAACGATGGGTTTTGGGGATGAAGACAGATTGTTACAAGGGTTTACCCTCATAAGAAGTGTAGATCTCTTCGAGAGCTTCGTTTTGGTATGTAGACCGTTTCGTGGGTCAACTTATACGAAAAGTTATGCCCGTTTTACCGTCGGCTACTCCAAAAGTGAATACTTGCAAAACAAAACCAAACGAAGAGTACCAAGACTTCATCTTGGATTAGTAGTGCGGGAGAAAAATTTAAACGAATGAAAAACAAATCTATAAAAAATGCTAGATTGGTGGTTTCACCAAATCTAAGCGCCCTCGGCTCTGATACCAATTGTTGGATCGAAGCGAATCGCTAGAGGGGGGAGGTGAATAGCGATAAACCTTTTTTTCTTTTCTTTCGGTAGACGATTCAAAAACACTTATACGCAGTGGAAATGTAAATGTAAAGTAAAAAGAGACAAGGGAATTTTACTTGGTTCGTAGCCTTCGGCTACTACTCCAAGGCCCTAGCGGTCCTTGACCACGTACGGAGGGCAAAAACACTAAAGAACTCCTCCCCGTTAGAGGTAGGAGTTTAATCGATACAAGTGAAACACAAAGCTTGAGGTAGAGGGACACTCCCCCTCTCCTCGTTACGATAAAAGCTCCGAGAAATGAAAGTACTAAACTGAAATAAAAACTTTAACCGACGTAATAAAATGAAAACAAATAAACCTAGACGTCGGAGAAGAAGCACTTCGTTGTCGGAAGGTTGTAGCTTGGCTGAGGCTTTTGGAAGCTTAGAATTGATGATGAAACCCTAGGATTGACCCTCCTTTTATAGCCTTTGAGCCCCTTTTCGAGAGGAACTTCACCCAATAGAGTTTTGGCACATGGCTCCTTAAAAAATGGTGATAAGGCTTGACTCCTCGAGGCAGATCCTTGACCATCAGTCGACTGATGGTAGCATCAGTCGAATGCTGACCTCAGGCAGTCTACTGATGGACGACAGTCGAGTCCTCCAAGCTGGCAGTCGACTGATGCTAGTTGCAAGGCAAAGTTAGCTTAACAAAAACATTATTTTGACAGCCTCCGATCGTCCGATCTCGACCTAGACCACCTATAGGATGTCTTTGGTCGGATCTACGCTTAAGATCATCCCCGTAAAGAGGATACGACCTCACTTACGCTCGCACACACGAGCTTACCTCGATACTCACTGTGTTGCTTTTGCTTCCGGCCTTCCACTCGATTCCTTCGGCTCCCTCCGAAGTCACTCGAGTGTCGCCCGACCACCGCGGCATCCTCCGGGTGTCGCTAACCTTCAGTTCCAGCTATAGCAATTTTCTACACACTCGATTCAGCTCGTGAGATAACGACATGAGCTTAACTTTGTATCATTTGCTATAATCAAAACTCAGGTTCGACTTAGGTGCCTACTGCACCAACATTCTCTTCCTGAAGCTTTACAACTTGAGTTGAGTCTCTATCCTTAAATTTGGTAAGTCGAAGTCTTCGAGTTGACTTGCTCTTTAAGTACTTGGACTTCCTTAAGTAGCGAGTCGACTCGATTTTCGGACTTAGCTAACTTCCTACCTAAGCATGCAATAATGTTATATAATTTATCTTCTATGGGAGAAGTTACCTCGTCAGAACCTTCGGAAACGGATGCAGATCCATGGCTTCTCTCGGACTTGGAATCGGACTTATATTCAAAACTTGATTCGACTCCGGATCTTGATTCGGCCATAAATGCGACGAAGCTTCTCTTCGTCTCTTCCGTGTCTGACTCCTCCGATGACGACTCATTCCATGTAGCCTTAAGAGCCTTCTTCTTCTTTTCCTTTTTTGGTTTTTCTTCTTTTTTTAAATTTGCGCACTTCGACTTGTAATGTCCTTTTCCATTGCATTCGTAGCAAGTCACTTCTGATCGAGGTCTCGGCTTGTTGTCGGCCATCTTTTTGGCATCTTTCTTCATAAATCTCTTCTTTCAGTTGAACATTTTTCTTACCATATTTACAATCTCGTCTTCTCCGTTTGTTTTCAACTCCGACTCATCTTCGGACTCAACCTTCACTTTTCTTTCCTTTTTAGTTGAACCTGTCATCAAAGCTATACCATTCTCGGTTTGACCCGAATTAGCTTGTTAGTGTAGTTCAAGTTCACAAAATAGTTCATCTAACCTAATTGTGGAGAGATCCCTAGATACCTTATAGGCATCGACAATCGATGTCCATAAGATATTTCTCGGGAATGCCTTAAGAGTATACCTAATTAAGTTCCTATTCTCTATTTGGTGTCCTATTAGATGTAATCCATTTAATATATCTTTAATCCTAGTATGAAGTTGACTAGCGTTTTTATTTTTGTTCATTTTACAATTAAATAATTTATTTAAAAGCATGTCCCGTTTGGCTATCCTAGTGTCATTTCTACCCTCATGCAATTCAATTAATTTCTCCCATAATTCTTTAGAATTTTCAAATGGACTTACCCTATTTAGCTCTTCATTAGTAAGTCCGCATTGCAAGGTGTTAAGTGCCTTGTAATCGACTTGAGCTCTCTTCCTAATATCCGAGTTCCATTTCTCTGGTTCTAACAACAACCCTGAGTCATCTACCGGAGCTGTGAACCCTTTCTTTATTGAAAATCAGACCTCTAGGTCGGTCTTCAAATAACACTCCATTCACCTTTTCCAGTAGGAAAAGTCTTCTCCGTTAAAGAGATGAGGGCGAACGGTGTTGTATTCCTCTAAGTGTGACATCATTAATAAAATATTTTCTAAGGACAAAAATTAATTTAACTGAAATAAATCTAGTATGCAGAAAATCCTAATATGTAGAAAACTATTTTAATTAATTTAAATATGCTGAATATTAATTTAATATGTAGAAAATTATTTTAATGAATTTTAAAATACAGAATGTTAATTTTTAAAATGAATAAAATTATTTTAGTAAATTTTAAAATGTTGAATATTAATTTAATATGAAAAAAATTATTTTAATGAATTTTAAAATGCAGAAAAAATTTTAAAATACAAAAATTTATTTTAGTAAATTTTAAAATGCAAAAAATTATTTTAAAACGTATAAAATTATTTTCATAAATTTTAAAATGCAGAAAATTATTTTAGTAAATTTTAAAATGCTGAATATTAATTTAATATGAAAAATATTATTTTAACGTATTTTAAAATGAAGAAAATTATTTTAGTAAATTTTAAAATGCAAAAAATTATTTTAAAATGAAGAAAATTATTTTAGTAAATTTTAAAATGTAAAAAATTATTTTAAAATGATAAAAATTATTCTAATGCAATAAGAATTATTTAGAGCAATAAAAATTATTCTAGAGCAATAAAATTTATTCTAATGCAGTAAAAAATATTGTAAACTAATCTAAAACTCACGATGGTGGTTTCACCAACTCGGAATGCCCCTTGCTCTGATACCAATTGTAGGATCGAGTAAACCGAGAAAGAGGGGTGAATCTCGGTATTTTATAAATTTTTTCTAAACAGAATATACAACGGAAATTAAATAAGTTAGACACAACAATTTACTTGGTTCACAACCTGAACTGGGTTGCTACTCCAAGGCCCGTAGCTCTCCCGTGAGCTACCTCGAAGGGAAATTCACTAAATACCCTCCGATTTGAGAACTCTCGACTTCGGAGGGTTTCACATTTTACAAATAATAGAGATGGGTAAAACACTACCCACTCTTGAATTTAAGTACAATAGTGAAAAAATAAATAAACAAATACAAGACGTATACCGACACTAAGTAGATGGTAGAAGTACACTCAAAGTGTCGGAAGATCGCCTTGTTGTGAGAGTTTTAGCTTTGGTGGACGAGAATGGATTTCGACAGCACTTCGACGTAAAAGTTAATTTTTTTTGGGATCTGGTCGAGCACAAATTTTATAAACTGTTTCCAGTCGACTCGAATGCCTTCCAGTCGACTCTACATCAGCCCGTTGATATGGAATTTGTGGTCTTACAGTCAACTGAATCCTCTTTAATCGACTCCACATCACTCAGCTCTGCATCGGGAAATTTCCCTCTTTAGTCGACTCAAACTCTTTAGTCGACTCAAACTCTTCAGTCGACTCAAGCCCTTTCCATCTGCGTCACACGATCTCCGATCGATCAACAGTTGATCCTGCCAAATAGGTATCCAGTCGACTAATATATCTCCAGTCGACTGGGCTTCAGTCAACTAGAATCCATTCAGTCGACTGATCCCTGCAAAACAGGCTTAGCACAAAATATATAACATGAATTATGATAGCAGTAGTAATACTGCTCGATCTCGACTACTAAGTCCCAAGCAGACTTTTTGTTGGATTGACGCCTAGCTTTGTCCCCCTATAGAGGACTCGGCCTCACCTCTTTATTCGAGGCTTACCTGTCGACTACCTTCCGGACTTACCATTCTTGACATCCGATCTGACCCACCAGGGCTTCCACTAGCTGTCTAGTCTGCCTGACCCAGCTGGACTTTTTGTCGATTGTCCGGTCTCCTGACCCAACCGGTCTTCATGCCAAATGTCTGGTCCACTTGACCCATCTGGACTTCATGCTTGGTGTCCGGTCCTCCTGATCTGTCAAGATTCATGCCTAGTATTCGGTCAACTCGACCTATTAGGACTTCCTGTTAAGCCTGCACACTTAATGTCACGCCCGCCCTTCCGGGAACCTAAATGTCCGGAGAGGCGGCGCGTGACGCGACCGTACATACATTTCATACAGCGGAAGACTTTATATGTATACTTCTTATTTCTTACAGCGGAAGATTTGAGACCTAAATACCTTTTTTTTTTCTTTTAAACATAAACATGCATTAACACTTCTTCTTAACATAGAGTATGTTTCATAGCATAGCATGCATAAATACTTCTTCTTACTTCTTCTTTACTTCTTCTTATCAACATAAAGTATGCATCATATATATATATAGATACTTAAGGCTTAGTGGGTTCATAACATCATCGTCATAGGGAGACATAAGTAAAGACATCCATAGACATCATCATTATAGGTAATACATGTATAAGTAGACTTAACGGATCTTCTCCACCATGCCACTACCACACACATTGACCCCTCCTGCTGCTCCCTTTAGTTTATCCACCCCTTACCCTTATCTGTAGTACGAGGGAAAATAAACTATAAGCACATAGGCTTAGTAAGATCCTGTCCTACTCACAAAAACCATACATCATCATTAATCATGACTTGTAGCATTTATAACATATAGTCAATATATCATGTAACATACATGGCATCTTCAACTTAACTTGTAGCTTAAGTAACATAAACATAACATACATGGCATCATATGTAACTTAGTAACCTAACATCATAGCGTGCCATCGAACATAACATGTAACTTATACATCATGACATATCATCTAACATAACAGGTAACTTAAACATTATGGCATATCATCTAACATAACATGTAACGTAAACAATCATGGCATATCATTTAACGTAACATGTAACTTAACATCATGGCATATCATCTAACATAATATGTAACTTAAACAATCATGGCATATCATCTAACATAACATGTAACTTAAACAATCATGGCATATCATCTAACATAACATGTAACTTAAACAATCATGGCATATCATCTAACATAACATGTAACTTAAACAATCCTGGCATATCATCTAACATAACACGTAACGTAAACAATCATGGCATACATATGCAAGATGCTTTTGAAAACATATATGTTAGGTACGTAAATATAGATCTCAACATATTTGGGCCCGGCATTGTACCACTTCTTCATTATCATAGCGCGCATCCCTAAAGAGGCCCGAGGTAGCAAGTCTCGAACCTAATAGGTTCCTAGGCCCGAGTCTTATTCCATCGACCTAGGGGCAATCGTCATAGCGTAGAAGCCCATCCTAGGCCCGAGTCTTACTCCATCGACCTAAGGCATCTTGGAGCCCATCCTGCACTAGGCCCTAATATTATTCTATCGACCTAGTTGCAATCATACATAGAAGCCCATCCTAGGCCCGAGTCTTATTCCATCGACCTAGGGCATCTTAGGAGCCCATCCCTTCTTTGGACCTTGTTAAGGTCTTGGTACAAGCCATGCAGAAAGTAAAATACTTATATGCTTATTTTACAACATAGCTTATTTCTTTAACATAGCATAGCATACTTCATTTCATAACGCATCATGCTTCATTTCATTCACATAGCATAGCATACTTCATGTCATAACATCTTAGCTTATTTCATTAACATAGCATAGCATACTTCATTTCATACACATCATGCTTCATTTCATTCACATAGCATAGCATACTTCATTTCATAACAACTTAGCTTATTTCATTAACATAGCATAGCATACTTCATGGTATGAACTTCATTGTAACCTAAAGAGGTCAAAGGTGGCCGAATGGCCCTTATAGGCTTTTTTAGGTTTAGACCTTTAACCTAATTCAAGTAACATACATATGCATACAAATTCCATAAAATTCATGGTATGAACTTCATTGTAACCTAAAAGGTCAAGGTGGCGAATGGCCCTTATAGGCTTTTAGGTTTAGACCTTTAACCTAATTCAAGTAACATACATATGCATACAAATTCCATAAAATTCATGGTATGAACTTCATTGTAACCTAAAACTCAAAGGTGGCGAATGGTTCTTAGGGTTCATTAGGGTTAGCTTTTGTCCTAATCCACTTTAACCCTAACATCATCATCTAGTTATAGAACATAGTATAAACATAACATGGAGCTTCATTTAGACCCTAGTCCATGACTTGGCGAATAGTTCTTAGGGTTCATTAGGGTTAGCTTTTGTCCTAATCCACTTTAACCCTAACATCATCATCTAGTTATAGAACATAGCATAAACATAACATGGAGCTTCATTTAGACCCTAGTCCATGACTTGGCGAATGGTTCATGGAGACCTTTGAGGTTAGATCTTTATCCTAATCCCTTTAACATGTTATCATCATCATTTGCAAGTAAAGCAAGATATAAACTTCAACAAAAACACCAAAAACCCATGTTGGCCGAATGGTCCATAGGGTTTCCTAGGGTTAACTTTTGACCTAATCCCTTTTTAACCCTAACTACATCATATAGCAATTAAAACATGGCATTCATGAAAACCCTAACCCTAATTTCCTAGGGTGGCCGAAACACATAAGGGCTCAACTAGGGTTAGCTTTGTAACCAACCCTCTTTTCCCATCTTAGCATCATCATATCCTTCCTAAACATAGATTTCAACTTCATTGGTAAACTAAAACATGCTTGAATATAACATACAAGTTGTTCAAACATTCAATCGCAACTACTGTATGCAGGTGAGGGATACTTACATCCTTCGCTTTGTTTTGGGTGGAGAAGATGACCTAAGAACCAACCCTAGCCCTTGCTTCTTGCTTGAAGGAGGTTCGGCCAATGGAGGAAATGGAGAGGGAGCTCAAGATTTTCGGTGAGAAGAGGAAGAAGAGAGGAAGTGACCAAATTCAACCTTCCTCTTCTTTATAAAGGGGAGGAAGAGAAGTTCCTCTTTCTTTTTTCCATGCCTCTTCATTTACTCCTAGTCCCACTTATCTATAGTTTCCTCTTCCTTAATCATATAATCCTATTGGGCTTCCGTTAGTGGGTGCATCTATAAGGCTTGGCTATCT
The DNA here is from genome assembly GCA_025175895.1 of Wurfbainia villosa. Lineage (NCBI taxonomy): Eukaryota > Viridiplantae > Streptophyta > Magnoliopsida > Zingiberales > Zingiberaceae > Wurfbainia > Wurfbainia villosa. The sequence continues at coordinate 49,737,522 of CM045998.1, read as the reverse complement.
CTAGAGGTTTGGAGTTCAATTCCTAGGCCTTGCACCCCTTTTCGGCTTATTTTCTTTTATTTTTGAAAAGGCCCACATAAAGCCCATGATCATCAAGCCAAAAATTCTTGTAAAATTGCTAGGAATTTTACGGGCGTTACAATCCTTCATACCTTTAAAAGTTTCGTCCTCGAAACTTAGAACAATTAAGGGTATTCGCTTCATGTCCTCCTCGCGTTCCCAGGTAGCTTCCTCGTACCGTTGATTCTGCCACAGGACCTTTACTAAGGGCACCTCTTTGTTCCTTAGCCTCTTGATTCCTCGGTCTAGTATTTGGATAGGCCGACTTTCAATACTCAGGTCCTCTTGAACTTATCGCTGTTTGTGGCTCGATCACTTGGTCTCAGACTGAAATGCATTTATTTAGCACAGAGACATGGAACACGTTGTGAATAGCCGACATCTCTTGAGGCAGCTCTAGCTTGTAGGCTACATTGCCGATCCTCTGCGAGATCGGATACGGTCCCACGTAACGTGGACTCAGTTTACCCTTCCTTCCGAACCTCATTACTCCCTTCATGGGAGCCACTTTGAGGAATACTAGGTCCCCAACCTCAATTCTAATGGTCTACGCCTCTTATCCGCATAGCTCTTTTGTCGGCTTTGGCGGTTTCAATCCTCTGGCGGATGTTCAGTATAGCTCGTGGTGTCGTCGATGAAATCCGCCCGAGTCCCATCCTCTTCTTTTCACCACCCTCGCATCAAAGATATGGGAGATCTACATTTCCTCCCGTATAGGGCTGCGTAGGGTGCCATTCCAATGGTAGCTTGGTAGCTATTATTGTAGGCGAATTCTGCCAGACATAAGTATCGACACCAGCTGCCTTTGAAATCCAGGCACTGCTCTTAACATATCCTCCAAGATTTGATTTACTCTCTCTGCCCGTCTGTCCGTCTGGGATGGAAGGCAAGATCTTGAACAATAGCTTCGTGCCTAAGGCCTTCAACGCATTCCCGTAAATGGGAGATAAAGCGACCATCTCGCATCGAAATGATGGTCTTAGGAATTCCATGTAGTCCGATAATTTCCTAGCATATAATCGAGCTGTTGCTCCGTCGAATAGGTCATCTTGATTGCTAAGAAATGGGCGGACTTAGTCAACTGCCTACAATTACCCATATAGCATCGTGACTGCTCGTTGTCTTGGGCAATCCCGAGATGAAATCCATAGAAATGTCCTCCCATTTCCATTCTCGAATCTGGATCTACCGCAGTTGTTCCTCCGTGTCTTTGGTGCTCGCCTTAACCCTTTGGCGTGTCGCAAGTAATCGACATCTTGAGCCACATCTCTTTTCATTCCGAACCACCAGAACTTTCGTTTAAGGTCTTGGTACATCTTGGTGGTTCCAGAATGCATCGCATAGGGAGTTTTGTGAGCTTCCTCAAATATCTCCTCCCGCAATTCTGGATTGTCGGGAATACACAAGCGATCCTCGAGGTAGAGTACTCCATTATCGAGATCCAAACCCATCGCCCTTCCCTCTAGGACCTCTTGTTTGATCCTCTCGAAGGCTTGGGTCACGTGCTTGCTTTTCCAGATATCATCGAACAATGTGGCGCTTATCGTGGTCGAGAGCTGTCCGGAGATGATTTCAACCCCGTAACGCATAATCTCTTTTTCTAAGGGTCGAGATAGCATCGAGAGGGACATCAAGGTGGCGCAGGACTTCCTGCTGAGTGCATCATCCACCTTGTTAGCTTTCCCCGGATGGTAAAGAATCTCGCATGATCATAATCCTTGACGAGCTCGAGCAATCTGCGTTGTCTCATGTTCAGGTCCTTCTGTGTGAAGAAATATTTCAGACTCTGGTGGTCTGTATAGATCCTACACTGAGCTCCATAGAGATAATGCCTCCATGTTTTGAGAGAAAAGACCACGGCTAGCTCTAAATCGTGGGTGGGATAATTCCTTTCGTGTTCCTTGAGTTGCCTAGAGGCGTAGGCAATGACCTTGCTATTCTGCATAAGTACACCCGAGTCCCAACTGAAGCGCCAGCATACATGTCGAAGCCTTCGTTCATCGTCAGGAAGAGCAAGAATTGAGCGTCAGTCTCCTTTTTAACTCTTTGAAACTCCTCTCGCAGTGTCCGCCCACTCATATTTCTGTCCTTTACGGTGAGGATGTCATGGGGCGGCAATCCCGAGAAGTTCTCTACAAACTTCCGAGTAGTAGCTAGCCCAAGAAAACTTCGATTTACTGGCATTCTTTGGTCGGTTCGATTACTCACGGCCAATCTTTATTGGGTCTACCATTACTCCGTGCTTGGATATTACGTGACCCAAAAATGATACTTGTTCGCCGTAACTCGCATTTGGAGAACTTTGCGAATAGTGCTTTTCCCGAAGAATCTGCAATACCACATTCGTGTGTTCTCGCATGCTCCTCGGGGTTCTCGAATATATTAGTATGTCGTCTATGAAGACGATCACAAACTTGTCGAGGAATGCCGAGAATACCCGATTCATCAAATCCATGAACAGTAAGGTGCATTCACATTCAAGGGCATAACTACGAACTCAGAATGTCCATACCTTGTCCTAAGGCCGTCTTTGGTATATCATCCGGTTTTACTTTTACTTGATGATAGCGGACCTCAGTCAATCTTTGAGAAGACGGCGGCACCTTTTAGTTGGTCGAACAGTCATCAATCCGCGTAAAGGATACGGTTCTTGATCGTTACGGTGTTCGCTCGGTAGTCTATGCACATGCAAGATAGACCCATCTTTCTTCTTCACCAACAGATCGAGCTCCCCATGGAGAGCGACTTGGGCTAATAAGTCCCTTGTCGAGTAACTCCTGTAGTCCTCAAGTTCCTTTAATTCAGACGCCCATACGGTAAGGTGCTTTAGAGATCGGGTTAGTACTGTGAATCAACTCGATCTCAAATTTTACTTATCCGGGCTAACCTCGTAGCTCATCCGAAATACCTGGGTAGTCGCATACCACTCGACATTCTCTAGCTTCGGTCCTCATCTTGGCTTGTATCAACCACGTGTGCAAAACCCAAAGTGCACCCAATCGCCTAACATCTTACGTGCTCAGAGGGTGATAAAATCTTATTGACTCTTCTTCTGCCTCCGATAAATTAACTTAGGCTCCGCCTCTACTGAATACTACTTTCCTTTTCGCACTCGATCGAAGCATCGATTGCTTAGGAAATCCATGCCCAAGATAATGTCATAATCCTGCATGTCGAGCACTATCAGATCGCAGTAGAGTTCTCTATCTGCAATTCTGATGGGTGCGGCTCGCAGCATATGAGTGGAGGGCATTACCTCTCCCGAGGGCAGGGTAGTTAAGAACTTGTGATCTAGGGCTTGTGGTGGTATGTCTATGTTTCGGTAAAGTGTGTAGAAACAAACGAATGTGTTGCCCGAAGATCAAATAATGCGGGCATCGCGTGAGAAAAATAAATATCTCGACTGTGATAACCGTGGAGGCGTTTGCCACGTCTTCTTGGGTGAGAGAGAATACCCTAGCATCTGCCATAGCCGGTGGGGCTTCTAGTCTCCTTGGTGGATTAGGGTCCTTCTCTGCGGCTGCATCGATGTAGCGTGAAGGGCACCGGGAGCATACTACCGAGGAGGTGCTTGAGTCCGATAGGATTCCTTGATTCTATGCCTTGTCCGGTCCATAGTTATAACATCGATTTGTGCCTTGGTAGCATACTCCAGATGTATCTTCCCGCAGTAGCACATGAGGGAACACGGCCGCTTGTTCTTGGACCTCCTTTAGGATTCTCCCATTGTCTTCTCTTGGGGGTTCCCCTTCCAAGCACTCGTTCCTCTCGACCTCCCGACCGGGCCTGCCACTCGCCTTTCACTCGCTCACGACTAATGTTGTTCGTAATGCCTGTAATTAAGGCACTATCAATGCCTCCTCTCATGGTCTGCGGTCTATGAACTCCGCCACATTCAGATCTATTTCTGGCCTGAGCATCTTGATGAGTCCGACCCTTTCCTTTCCGTCGACCAACTCGGGCACAGGCGCGCAAGTCGGTTGAATCTCTTCACGGCCATTGACCGATAGGTCTCCTTGTCTAAACCGGAACTCGCCGTAATGCTTGTTGGTCACCCTCATGTGGAAGAATTCTTCAAGAATTGCATCAAATCTGTCCATCTCATCCGACGATTTACTTGTCTCTTGGTTTTAACCCGTTCCCACCACATCCGAGCATCTCCGACAGTGTGAATGATACACACTTAATCTTTTTCGCATTCGGGCCGATCCGAGCTCCACGATGCTTTCCACCGTCTTGAACCAGGCTTGGGCATCCCATGGTTCACCAGTACCAGAGAAATTTTCCGGCTTTAATCTCTGCCACTGGATCAGGTAAGCTTCCTGTCGAACCATCGGGCCGGGCGGTGGGGCGAGGGGTTTCTCGCCGATTCATTAGGGTAGTTATTACTTGTTGTTGTTCAGAACTTGTCGCTGGAGTTACGTGACTATGTGTAAGGTCATGCGGGGTGCTAGCTCATCAGTTCTACTCTGCGTCTTCCGCATATGTTTATCTTCATACATTAAGGTAAAACTAGTATAAGTTCCGTCGTTGTCCTACGCATACTTAGACTAACATAAAGTCATTTTAAGCTTAAGGCATCATTCATGTCCTCATGCATAGTTTAAACTTAAGGTATTTTACATCATACATGAACAATCATAAGGGTATCATACATATTTTCGTGCATGTTTAAGCTAGAAGCATTTCCTATCATACATGAACAAGCATAAGGTGAAGGCATTTTATAATTAAGCTAGAGGCATTTCATATTATACATGAACCAAATAATCTAAAGATATTTCGTATCATGCATGATCAAAATTAACAAAATTTATAGTATAGACATAGAATTCTTACTTGGAGCAGCAGGATTTGGAGCTTGATGTGTGTGTAGTGGAAAGGCTATTAACTGTCACACGCCCAGCCCTTAGGACCCTAAATGTCCGGAGAGGCGTGCAATGACCACTGCATATACATTTCATACAAATGGAAGACTTTATATGTATACTTCTTATTTCTTACAGCGGAAGATTTGAGACCTAAATACCTTTTTTTTTTCTTTTAAACATAAACATGCATTAACACTTCTTCTTAACATAGAGTATGTTTCATAGCATAGCATGCATAAATACTTCTTCTTACTTCTTCTTTACTTCTTCTTATCAACATAAAGCATGCATCATATATATATATAGATACTTAAGGCTTAGTGGGTTCATAACATCATCGTCATAGGGAGACATAAGTAAAGACATCCATAGACATCATCATTATAGGTAATACATGTATAATTAGACTTAAAGGATCTTCTCCACCATGACACTACCACACACATTGACCCCTCCTGCTGCTCCCTTTAGTTTATCCACCCTTACCCTTATCTCAGTGATTTCGAGGGAAAATAAACTATAAGCACATAGGCTTAGTAAGATCTGTCCTACTCACAAAACCATACATCATAATTAATCATGAATTGTAGAATTTATAACATATAATAAATATATCATGTAACATACATTGAATCATCAAATTAACTTGTAGATTAAGTAAAATAAACATAAAATACAGTTCATCATATGAAACATAGTAAACTAACATCATATCGTGACATCTAACATAACATGTAACTTATACATCATGACATATCATCTAACATAACAGTAACTTAAACATTATGGCATATCATCTAACATAACATGTAACGTAAACAATCATGGCATATCATTTAACGTAACATGTAACTTAACATCATGGCATATCATCTAACATAACTTGTAACGTAAACAATCATGGCATATTATCTAACATAACATGTAACGTAAACAATCATGGCATATCATCTAACATAACATGTAACTTAAACAATCATGGCATACATATGCAAGATGCTTTTGAAAACATATATGTTAGGTACGTAAATATAGATCTCAACATATTTGGTGGGCCCGGCATTGCCACTTCTTCATTATCATAAGCGCATCCCTAAATAGGCCCGAGGTAGCAAGTCTCGAACCTAATAGGTTCCTAGGCCCGAGTCTTATTCCATCGACCTAGGGGCAATTGTCATAGCGTAGAAGCCCATCCTAGGCCCGAGTCTTACTCCATCGACCTAAGGCATCTTGGAGCCCATCCCGTACTAGGCCCGAATCTTATTCCATCGACCTAGGGGCAATCATACATAGAAGCCCATCCTAGGCCCGAGTCTTATTCCATCGACCTAGGGCATCTTAGGAGCCCATCCCTTCTTTGGACCTTGTTAAGGTCTTGGTACAAGCCATGCAGAAAGTAAAATACTTATATGCTTATTTTACAACATAGCTTATTTCTTTAACATAGCATAGCATACTTCATTTCATAACGCATCATGCTTCATTTCATTCACATAGCATAGCATACTTCATGTCATAACATCTTAGCTTATTTCATTAACATAGCATAGCATACTTCATTTCATACACATCATGCTTCATTTCATTCACATAGCATAGCATACTTCATTTCATAACAACTTAGCTTATTTCATTAACATAGCATAGCATACTTCATGGTATGAACTTCATTGTAACCTAAAGAGGTCAAAGGTGGCCGAATGGCCCTTATAGGCTTTTTAGGGTTTAGACCTTTAACCTAATTCAAGTAACATACATATGCATACAAATTCCATAAAATTCATGGTATGAACTTCATTGTAACCTAAAAAGGTCAAAGGTGGCCGAATGGCCCTTATAGGCTTTTTAGGGTTTAGACCTTTAACCTAATTCAAGTAACATACATATGCATACAAATTCCATAAAATTCATGGTATGAACTTCATTGTAACCTAAAAACTCAAAGGTGGCCGAATGGTTCTTAGGGTTCATTAGGGTTAGCTTTTGTCCTAATCCACTTTAACCCCTAACATCATCATCTAGTTATAGAACATAGTATAAACATAACATGGAGCTTCATTTAGACCCTAGTCCATGACTTGGCCGAATAGTTCTTAGGGTTCATTAGGGTTAGCTTTTGTCCTAATCCACTTTAACCCCTAACATCATCATCTAGTTATAGAACATAGCATAAACATAACATGGAGCTTCATTTAGACCCTAGTCCATGACTTGGCCGAATGGTTCATGGAGACCTTTGAGGTTAGATCTTTATCCTAATCCCTTTTAACATGTTATCATCATCATTTGCAAGTAAAGCAAGATATAAACTTCAACAAAAACACCAAAAACCCATGTTGGCCGAATGGTCCATAGGGTTTCCTAGGGTTAACTTTTGACCTAATCCCTTTTTAACCCTAACTACATCATATAGCAATTAAAACATGGCATTCATGAAAACCCTAACCCTAATTTCCTAGGGTGGCCGAAACACATAAGGGCTCAACTAGGGTTAGCTTTGTAACCAACCCTCTTTTCCCATCTTAGCATCATCATATCCTTCCTAAACATAGATTTCAACTTCATTGGTAAACTAAAACATGCTTGGCCGAATATAACATACAAGTTGTTCAAACATTCAATCGCAACTACTCGTATGCAGGTGAGGGATACTTACATCCTTCGCTTTGTTTTGGGTGGAGAAGATGACCTAAGAACCAACCCTAGCCCTTGCTTCTTGCTTGAAGGAGGTTCGGCCAATGGAGGAAATGGAGAGGGAGCTCAAGATTTTCGGTGATAAGAGGAAGAAGAAGAGAGGAAGTGACCAAATTCAACCTTCCCTCTTCTTTATAAAGGGGGGAGGAAGAGAAGTTCCTCTTTTCTTTTCCATGCCTCTTCATTTACTCCTAGTCCCACTTATCTATAGTTTCCCCCTCTTCCTTAATCATATAATCCTATTGGGCTTCTGGTTAGTGGGTGCATCTATAAGGCTTGGCTATCTCTAGAGGTTTGGAGTTCAATTCCTAGGCCTTGCACCCCTTTTCGGCTTATTTTCTTTTATTTTTGAAAAGGCCCACATAAAGCCCATGATCATCAAGCCAAAAATTCTTGTAAAATTGCTAGGATTATGACTCCTGGCTTCCGTTGAACACCCCATTAAAATATCTTCGGATTATGACTCCTTTAAGATATATGATCTTAATGCAAGACCCGCCAAGGAATCTGCCACCCAATCTACTGCAACCTTAGCATACCGGCCTCTTCCTCCTCCTGCGCCAGCCGACGCCTTGACCCTTAATGTGGGGAGGTCCTTTAGAGCCCCCTTCCCTTCCTTCCACAACCAGGTTTGGAACCCCCCCTGATCTGGGAATATACAGTGGGGGATCCTCGAGTCTCCGTTGAACTTCCTCCTCTTCCTCCGACCCTAGCTTTCATTCCAGTCCCTCCGGCTGAGATTCCTTCGCTCCCCCTCACCGGAGCTCTACCCGTTGCACCTCAGGCTCAAGGCGACCTCTACAGGGTCGTTCTGGCACCTCCCCCTTCAGAGGAGTCCTCCGCCAGCTCCCCTAGTAATAATAACAATAAGAAGCTTGTATGATCCATAGTTTAATTATTGTAACTGTCACTAGGCATACTAGTAAAAAGGAATGAATACTTGTACTTGTTTTTGTCACTTTGTTGCAGGCTCCAAACTATTTTAATTAAAAAACCTTCGACGACAGCAACCTTATCTGAGCAATCTTCACTTTTATCGCTTTCGTGAAACTCGAACAGTCTTTCTAGAATTACTACATTCAACAACCCCAGCTACTGCCCTTACACCTCCCCTCCTTTATTTGCATTTATTGCCTCTACTTTCTAGGAAGGCCAATTAATATCCCTCCTCCTTATCTATAAAAACCCCAATTGCCGTCTTGTTAGTGCCCATTTCTCCTTCCTCCCCTTTGCACCATGGAACACTTATCTGAGCAAGATAGCAGCTCCCCTCCTTTGGAGGGACGGACTAAAGAGCAATGCCATATTGAAGAATTGGAAGAACAAATTTAAGACCTGAGGCGACGCTTACAGGTGACTTCTACTCGCAATTACTCTCTGCGTCAGGAACTGGCGATCCCCGAGAGAAATCTATCCAAGCACATATTCCTACAACAATCCTACCTTCGGCAACTGCAACACCGACTCCAGCCATATAAGGAAGCTCCTTCAGTACCTCCTCAGGGAGAGTCGTAGTCCCCCTTGAACAGCGGCCTCATCTGTTATTTTTTTTTAGGAAGGTTGTGTTATGTAACCCTTCTTTATCAATGAACTTTTCACTGCTACAAGTTGTATGTGCCCTTTCTTACCACATGCATATTATAGGAATTACAAGTTAAAATGTGACAACTTTATCGGCCAAGGGAACTTACTGAGTTTCCGCCAGTATTCTTCACAACCCATCCATCCTTCTAGCCTTCTTCCTTCTGCGCGAGGCCTCAACTCCCCGTTATTGCACAAGCATCAAGTAGAAATACAACTCTTCTAATTCCTCATTAAACAGAGACAATATATATATAACTGGGTGAGGACCCAACTCTCCTGCTCCACCCTCATGCGGGGACAGAAATAATATGCATAAGTGAGGTAAAACTCAGTTTTTCTGATCCCCCACCGTATGGGGATAAAATAATATATATAGGTAAGGTAAAACTCAACTCTTTTGATCCACACCACACGGGGATACAATAATATATATAGCTGAGGTAAAACTCAACTCTTCTGATCCACCACTGCACGGGGATAAAAATAATGTATATAGCTAAGGTAAAACTCAGCTCTTCCGATCCACCACCACACGTGGATAAAAGAATGTATATAGCTGAGGTAAAACTTAGTTCTTCTGATCGACCACCATACAGGGATAAAATAATATATATAGTTGAGGTAAAACTCAGCTCTTCCGATCCACCATTATACGGGGATAAAATAATGTATATAGCTGAGGTAAAACTCAGCTCTTCCGATCCACCATCACACGAGGATAAAAATAATGTATATAGCTGAGGTAAAACTCAGCTTTTCCGATCCACCACCACACGAGGATAAAATAATGTATATAGCTGAGGTAAAACTCAGCTCTTCCGATCCACCACCACATGGAGGCAAAAAATAATGTACATAGCTGAGGTAAAACTCAGCTCTTTCGATCCACCACTGCACGGGGATAAAAATAATATATATAGCTGAGGTAAAACTCAGCTCTTCCGATCCACCATCACATGGGGATAAAAATAATGTATATTGCTGAGGTAAAACTTAGCTCTTCCGATCCACCACCACACGGGGATAAAATAATATATATAGCTGAGGTAAAACTCAACTCTTCTGATCCACCACCACACGGGGATACAAATTAATGTATATAGCTGAGGTAAAACTTAGCTCTTTTGATCCACCACCGCATGGGGATAAAAATAATGTATATAATTGTGCACAAATTCAGCTCTTCCCATCTGGCGCTATATCTTCTTTCTTGCCTCTACCTTGAACCCAACTCCTCTGATCCACCACCATACGGGGATATCTGCTTGTCTTACGTAAACAATAAGAATAGTGGCAACCTGAACTAGGGCTTCACCTGGTCAGGTCGGAAGAATTTTTTACTCTGCCATTGTATTTCTTCGAAAGTGCATCTACCTTAAACCCAACTCCTCCGATCCACCACCATACGGGGATATCTGCTTGTCTTGCAGGCAAACAATAAGAATAGTGACGACCTTAACTAGGGCTTCACCTGGTCAGGCTGGAAGAATTTTTTACTCCGTCACTGTATTTCTTCGAAAGTGCAATTAGACCCAACTCCTCCGTTCCACCACCACAAGGGGATAACGACTTCGGCTAATGCCGAGCCATAAAAAAGTGTGACGACCTGATCTAGGACTTTGCCCCATCAGGTCGAGAGAATTTTTCACTATGTTATTCTTCACAGGTGTTCTTACCTTAAACCCTATTCCTCCGTTCCACCATCAAACGGGGATAACGGCTTGGGCTAGCGCCGAGCCATAAAAAAGTGTGACGACCTGATCTAGGGCTTTTCCCCCTCAGGCCAAAAAAATTTCTTCACTCTGCCATTCTTCACAGGTGTTCTTACCTTAAACCCTACTCCTCTGTTCCACCACTACACGGGGATAACAACTTTAGATAACATCGAGCCACAAAAAGATATAACAATTTGACCTAGGGTTTTGCCTCTAAGGTCAGAAGAATTTTTTCACACTGCCATTATTTCTTCGTTCATCCATTAAATGAGGACAACGGTTTTGGCTGAGGCCAATCTTTAAAGAAAATCAAGAAGTGTACCTTCGGGGGCCATATCTTTTCTCTGAAGCTAGATGCTTTCGTTCTTTTGGCATGCAGATATAACGGTTCTGGCGGATAATGGACCGTTAAAAAGGATAAATTACAACTCCACACCTCCTAAGGGCCCACATCTTTGCTTTGAAGCCCAATTAACACCATAAGCACATCCTGCGCCCCATATAAGACTTTTCGTCTTCCATCCTTTTCATTTCCGTCTTCTTCTGGCTTTCAACCTTCTTCCTCTTCGCCAGTGACAACTTTCCGGTGCTCCATTAAATAGCTTCTGTGTTTCTCTTCTCCCTCAAGAAGCAAGATGCATTCTCTCTTTCAACAACTGTTAGCAAAGCACTACTAGGGGACTGGGCGAGGCGAAGTCCAACAACCTACAACACCCCCACTTTCATCCCCTATTTCATCTTCATCCGCCCCCATCGTCCCTACTCTAGCGCCCCTTTCTCCTCCTCCTTCCTCTGAAACCTCCTCTTCAATGGCGCCAAATGTGCTTATCATAACCCTTCCATCATTACCCCTTTCCCCTTCTTCTTCTTCGATCTCACCTGCAAACCCTATCTCACGACCTCTTCGCCTTCCGTCCTGGGAGTCCGTAAGTCGCCCCCTCCTTTTTTACAACATCAAGTTGAATTGAGGGGCGCTGCACGCCTATGTCTGTAGGCGGAGGATATCCCCATTTTTTTATCTTTCTTCTTCTTTGAAACCTTTATCAGCATTAGCATCTACTTCAACTGTAACTCCTTCATCTTCGCCTCTACACCCTCTGCTCACCTCCCCGTTACCTTCCCCCTCTATCCAAAGTTCGGGAAGCATTGCCCCTCAATTGAGTACATACCATAACTCCGGTATTCTCTTTCCTACTAGTGGAGAACCCTTCATCCCCGTACTCCCCTCGGCCACTGACTTTCCACCCCTTTCATCACCTCTCTCTACCCCTGCATTACCAGCCACCTCACTGGGCCGGGTTTCCCCTGCAGATTCTTCTTCCCCTGTCAGGCGGTAGGCCTCTTCTGACACTTTGCAACCAATGTCTGGTTCCCCTCTTTCTCTTCCAGCTTCCTCGAGTCAGTTGGCAAGAGCTCTATTTGTAGCTTCCTCAACACATCCTCCTATTTCCATACCCCCTTCCATTCCTTTGAACATCACCCTTCCTCTTCCCGAGCCAACGGTACAATCTATTGCCCCCACCTTTTTCCAACCCATTATGAGTGAACCCTCTTCCTTAGTGTCATCTATCCCCTCTTCTTCCTCTAACCATGCTACTCAAATCTTGAACTTGGAAGAGCTAATTCCAAGGATGGAAAGTCTGCACCATGCTTTAGAATTGGTGAGCTCCCTAAACTAACTTTACTGGTTTCTTCTTTACTGATAACCCACAGGCATTAGTGAACTACCAAGAGCTGGAGCATTCTTTCACGCAATACCGAGCTCAGTTTCTTCATCAAGCTCAACAGTGGTTGGAGGATAAAACCATGGCCGAGGGTCGGGAGCGCCTTCTACTGCAAGAGCTGATGTGTTGCCAGGACTAGTTAGCTGAGACCCATCGCCAACGGTAGAAAGATGTTGAGACCATTGCGGCATTACAAGCAGAACATCAAACACAGATGGAACTCTTATCTGCTCTGCAAAGTGCCCAGCAGAAAGATGCTGATAGAACAACTCCCTTGTCCCAAGAATTGGTTGATTATCAAGACCATCTAGCTGGAATCATTCGCGAAAGGAAGAAGGATGCTAAAATCATAGCAAGCCTTCGAGCCCAACACCATAGAGCTGAGGATAAAATAACTAACCTCCGCATGCATTTATGCAAGGAAGTACAAGAAAACTACTCTTTAATAACATCTAGGGTGCACGCTCACGCCCGAATACGCAGACAGGAAGCCTCCCTCCATCAACTAGGCAATGAAATTATCTGCACCAGATCTCATATGGAAACCATTGAAGGGATCTCCGCCTGCGCCAAGACATGATGGAGATGACAAGGGTCCTGCAGCAGGATCAAACTTCCCGGGCCGACGACATATCCATTTTAGCTGATGCCATTATTCAGATATCTCACCGCGATTATGAAATGCATCAATCCCTTAGAGAACATCAAGAAAACTGCCACAGGTCCCATCAGGATCGTCGCTCCAATGACCCGAGCCAATGAGAGCGTCTGATAGCTTTGATGCAGGCCACTTTCCCGGATGGATTTAATGAAGCGGTTCGGCAATATGCCGATCAAGGGTTGCCTCCAGCTAGCCAGCCCACGCTCTTTCTGCATTGGGAGGTCAACTTCAGGCGTTATCCTCCGGACCATTTCAAATTGTAATTTATGGCATTACTCTGGGATGGCTATTGTTAAGGGATACCGATCGTTACATGTAATTCCCTCCTCATTTTTAATTTTCCCTATTCTGCAAAAGGGGAATTATTTTTAATGCAAATGATTCGCCACTTATGTTCGTGTTTGTCATATGTTAAACAACATGTTGAATGTCACGCATACTCCATGAGAAACCTACCAAACTCTTTCCTTGACCATTTCTTCTTACACGGTATGAATGTACTTCAAATGTACGACGTTGCAAGGCTGAGGGAGTTCCCTGTCCTGATCATCTTTTAAATAATAAGCCGATCCCGCCACACGGTGCATGACACAGAACTAAATCCCCTTCTCGAAATCTTCGGGGCACTACCCCTTTATTAAAGGTTTGCTGTACCATTCTCTTGTAAAACTCTGCTCTCCTTCGCGCCTGTTCTCATTTCTCTTCTAGCAAATCTGTCATGCCCCGAGAGTATGCCGTGTCAAAAATCAAACGGACAGCATCTCCCCTGTATGTGGCAACATTTTTGGTTAATATAAGGCCCGTAGGCCCACAACAACATAATATAACATACTAACAGCAGCGGAAAAAATGAAAATCACATACCCACAACATAGATAGAAAAACATACAGGTGTACACCACCTGACAAGTCTACAGTAATAAAACCGTAAATAAAACAACGACATCATCCGCATAACTCTTCTGTCGGTCCTGTGCCTCAGATAACCGTCGTCTGATCACTCGTACCAACTCTGCATCATGCTGAATACTCTGAGGACCCAATATCTGTCGTTCCCCAACTTCCTCCCATAACACAGGAGATCTGCAGGGTCTGCCGTATAATGCCTCGAAAGGAGCCATCTGGATAGAAGAGTGGTAGCTGTTGTTGTAGGCAAACTCCACTAAAGGAATGTGATCCTCCCAACTACCACCGAAATCCATGACGCAAGATCTCAATAGATCCTCCAGAGTCTAAATCGTACGTTCGGACTGTCCGTCTTTCTGCGGATGAAAGGCTGTACTGAGTCGAAGCTCTGTGCCCATGGCCTGCTACAGACTCTGCCAGAATCGCGAAGTAAATCGCGGATCTCTATCAGATATGATACTCATCGGTACACCATGTAATCTGATGATCTCTCGGCAGTACAATTCCGCTAGACGATCCAATGAGTCCGTCTCACGTATCGGAAGGAAGTGAGCGGATTTGGTTAATCGATCCATGATCACCCAAATCGCAGTATGTCCTTTACGGGTTCTGGGTAATCCCGTAACAAAATCCATCGTAATGTTTTCCCATTTCCATTCCGGGATCGGAATTTCCTGAAGTAAGCCAGCAGGTTTCTGATGTTCAGCCTTCACTTGCTGGCATACTATACATCGTGCAACAAAGTCGACGATATCTCGTTTCATACCGTTCCTCCAGTATAAGCGCTTCAAATCATGGTACATCCGAGTACCACCAGGATGTATAGCAAATCTCGACTGATGTGCTTCCTGTAGCAATTCTTCTTTAACTGGGTGTGTGTCCGGAACACATAGTCATCCTCGGAAACGAAGTACCCCATTCTCGTCACTTGAGAAATCCGTCTGACGTTCTGAGTCTATCGTGCTGCTCAAGAACTGCAGATGCTGATCACTGACTTGTGCTTCCTTGATCCTCTCGGCAATGGCGGACTGGGCAACCATAGAAACTAATATCCCCCGGGATGTTTGACCGTGTTCAGACAATCCCAACTCTGAGAACTGTCGAACTAGGTCAGTAACCACTGTCAGATGACTAGCTAGAACTCCACGAGACTTCCTGCTCAGAGCATCTGCTACCACATTAGCCTTCCCCGGATGATACAGGATGGTGCAGTCGTAATCCTTCAGATATTCAATCCACCGTCTCTGTCTCAGATTCAGCTCTTTTTGTGTGAACAAATATTTCAGACTTTTATGGTCTGTGTAGATCTCAAACGTAATCTCATACAAGTAGTGCTTCCATATCTTCAATGTGAAAATAATGGCGGCTAACTCCAGATCGTGCACTGGGTAATTTCTCTCGTGCTCTTTTAGTTGACGGGAGGCATAAGATACTACATGGTTGGACTGCATCAAAACTGCTCCCAACCCTTGGATAGAAGCATCCGTATAGAGAACCATCCCATCAACACTAGAAGGAAACACTAAGATAGGTGCAGAAACTAGCCGTCGCTTAAGCTCCTGGAAGCTAGTTTCATAGGCCTCTGACCAGGTGAACTTGACCCCTTTTCGAGTTAGGCGAGTGAGTGGCATGGCGATACTCGAGAATCCCTCCACGAATCTTCGATAATACCCGGCCAGACCAAGGAAACTACGAACCTCCTGTACTGATTTTGGTTGCTCCCAACTGGTAATCGCCTCAATCTTCTGGGGATCTACAGAAATACCTCTGTTGGACACCACATGTCCAAGAAAACCCGCTGAGGATAACCAGAATGCACACTTACTAAATTTGGCATACAACTGCTCCTGTCGCAACGTCTCTAATACTATCTGCAGATGTTGTTCATGCTCTTGCTCTGATCGAGAATAAATCAATATGTCATCAATGAACACTATCATGAACTGGTCTATATACCACAGGAATACCCGGTTCATTAAGTCAATAAATGCAGCTGGGGCATTCGTGAGACCGAAAGGCATCACTAGAAACTCGTAATGCCCATAATGGGTGCGGAAAGCTATTTTCTGAACATCCTCATCTCTTATCCGAAGCTGATGATATCTTGAGCACAGATCAATTTTAGAATACACACATGTATCCTTAAGCTGATCGAACAAATCTTCTATCCTCGGCAGTGGATATTTGTTCTTAACTGTGACTGCATTCAGTTGCCGATAGTCAATACATAACCGCAACGATCCGTCCTTCTTCTTGACAAAGAGTACTGGTGCTCCCCATGGTGAAACACTAGGTCGGATGAATCCATTATCCAGCAACTCCTGCAGTTGAACTTTAAGTTCATTCAGCTCCTTTGGTGCCATCCGAAAAGGAGGTTTCGATATAGGCGCGGTTCCTGGAATCACCTCTATCGCAAATTCCACTTGCCTAGGAGGTGGCAAGCCTAGAAGTTCATCGGGAAATACATCTGGATATTTTCGGACTACTTGTACATCAGAGAGGGGTGGTAGTCCTTCGTTCTCAACTTTGACTAGAGATAACAGATAACCTTGACAACCCTGAGCCAATAGCTTCTGAGCCTGTAAAGTCGATATAATAGATAATCCATCGTCTCTAGTACCAACAAATTCCCAAGCTGGTTGATCTGGTGGTCGGAATGTCACCACTTTTGCTCTACAATCCACTGTAGCGTGATAAGCGGCCAACCAGTCCATACCGAGAATAATATCGAACTCTATCATTTCCAACACCTGAAGGTCCACTGTAAGGATATGCCCGTCAAAGTCTAATGGGAAACCCTTGATTTCTTGGTGGCTAGTTAGCACCTCTCCTGATGGCAAGGATACTGCTAACCCACAAGAACGAACCCTTGTGATTCTTCCAACTCTACTCAGAAATACTCTAGATACGAATGAATGAGAACTACCGGTATCAATCAACGTATCAGCATATATAGAATAAACTGAAACCATACCGCGTATGATTGATCCTCGGCTCCTCATCTCTAGTGATGGAAAAACTTCGTCGATCTCGATTCGTTTATGCATCCCTGACGAAGTAGTAGTGTGCCTCCACTCCGGCTGGATCTGGCTCTATGGTACTGGAGGCTGAGTAGCTGGTGTCGGCATAAGATATCCTCGAGTTGGTGGTAGGCTACTGCGGTGCGGATATACGGATAGTAGATCACCGGAGATGCAGGATACTGGATCGCTGTTGGCATCACTGTATGGGCACCTCCCTGCATCTGATACAAGTGTGCTGGTGGAGGTACTGGCTGCCTCTGTCCATATGTCTGAGTCTGCGGTGCTGTCCTCTGCTGCCGCTGCTGGGTAGACTTCTTCCCCTTGTTGGAGCTATCAGGAAACTCCAACTGTGCTTTCAGTGTACAATCACGGCTAGTATGACCCGGTTGTTTGCAATAATAGCAAACCGGCTGCTCCAACGGACACTCTGATACTCTGTGACTTTCAGATCCACATTTATAGCATCCATTCCTACCTCGGCCCTTACGACTACTCTGAGATCCTCTAGAAAACTCTGATGCTGGACGCTTCCCCTTCTGTGATCTAGCTGACCCTTCTGCAACACTTCGCGTAGTTCCTTTTTGCTCCCCTTTCTTCTGAGTCCCCTGAGCTGAACCCTGGTTATGCTGCTTGCCCTTAGTCATCTGCTTCTCGATATCCTTCTCCCTGGAAATTTGCTGGGAAGTCATCTCGATGAAGAGGGCGCGGTCCAGTGCCTCCCTATATGACGTAATAATAGATCCTGACATCCGGCTCCGTATATAGATAGCGAGACATTGGGTGAACTGGTACATCCGATGCTCCTCGTACATTAGGTGAGAGCGTAACTCGATAGTCCGTAAACTCGCTTGTACTCATAATGTAACGATCACCTTGCTTCAGTGCTTAGAAATTCTCGACGACGGGTCAGAAAACGCCGGCGAAAGTACGCTTCCGTAAAGCTGCCTCAAAGTCGCCCAAGAAATCCCACGCTCCCTGAATAGAGTCTTCTGCAATTTCCACCAAGTGACAGCCTGATCTCTGAGATGATATGCAACAAGACCCACCTTCTCCACATATGTACAGTCCATATACTCGAAGGTGTCTTCCATATTTTCCAGCCAAGATCGGGCAATCCATGGGTCGAACTCCCCTCGGTACAAGGTGAACTTTTCCTTGGCCGATCGTGCTAACACGAGTATCCGTGACTTATCATTGAGCCAATCGACTCGCGGGCTCGCGTAGTCAAGGGTACATCCGATTCTCGAGGCCTCAATCACCAATAGGGGCCGAGGTGGTGCTTGAGTAGCGTGCTCCGCACAAGATCTCGCCCCATCCTTCGTCGCCGCTCGATGGACGACTCGACCACGAAGTCCAACAGTGGCATAACTCGATAACAAGATTCACCGCTGAACAAGTCTAGATAAGCATCTAACTAAAGTATAAATTATCAGGAATACTTACTTCGTGCTGCCTGGAGCCCATGCCGCGGTCAATCCCATCTCAAAAAAACCAAAACCGAAAAATATACCGATTCCCGAGAATCCAAAACTCAAAAACAAAATCATAATATGGCATCGCAGAACCTTCGACTCTAATACCAATAAAGTTGTCACACCCCGAGAGTATGCCGTGCCGAAAATCAAACGGATGGCATCTCCCCTGTACGTGGCAACATTTCGGGTTAATACAAGGCCCGTAGGCCCACAACAACAACATAATATAACATACTAACAGCAGCGGAAAAAATGTAAACCACATACCCACAACATAGATAGCAAAATATACAAGTGTACACCACCTGACAAGTCTACAGTAATAAAACCGTAAATAAAACAATGACATCATGACAAAGTCTATAACAAAACAAGGGTCCATGACATAGGATCAAAATCCATAACACATAAACAAGTCCAAGCCATAAGAGAGAAAAACAAAATGAACTCCTCGGGAGAAATCGGAAAATGGAGATGGGATGGATCAGTCGGCGCAACTCCAAGTCGTCACGAAGACCTCTACCTATTACCTGGGCGACAGAAAAACCCAGGGTCGGAGGTGGTGAGTAAAACTCAACAGATAAGCATAGAAAACATGTAAATGTATGTATCAATATTACATGTCATTCAACAATTTAAATCTACTCGAACAATGGGTATACATCAGCATAAAAGGTGTATATGCATGCATACACTAAATAAACTGAACAACAACGATGCTGACATACCTGACCGTCAGCTACTCTATCCTGATCCAACCTGGGCATATAACCACATCATAGGGTATAAACGAATAGTACCTACTCACACAATATCCTGAATATGATCCAAGGGTATCACCGTGAATAACCAACAGGTATACAAGTACCAGCCTACTACCATACAGGAAATGCAGTAGCATGTATGAATATGTACAAACAAATGCAACAAGCATAGTACATACAAATGCATCATCAAAGTGAGTATACATATAGACGATGTCTGTATGTATACTAATCACTATAATCCATGTATATATATACACACAAGCAAGTATGTATATATATATATATATAACCATATGCAAAGCACCGTATGATATGGCAATGCAGCATGCATGGTCATGCCTGCTCACCCCTACTCGCTACAACGACCCCAGTGTGGCCTAGGTGGCACGACATGACAACTATCCCAACTCACACCAACCACTGCTATAGAGTGGCCGAGTGGGCAGTATGATCAAGTAGCATATGAGCGTAAAGAGCTCGCTACACAATGGGGGTCCCTGCTGCTGGCTACTCCGACTGACACTACCGATGAGCGGTCGAGTGCCACGCACCCAGGACAACTGCATGCAACTACAACAACCATCGTCAATAATAGTAGAGTGCGGCACAACAAATGCGATGCCCTCACACCAGTTACTCCTCTGGAAGTAACCTGGGAGGCAGGATGACTGACAACTCTCTCTCAACCCCAAGGGGAGACGATGTCGTCAGTATGCATGCAATGACATGAGGGTACTGTCTCACATACATACATCTACCATATACTCTCTGTTCAACAGAGAGTCACACCCAATTGATCAGTACACTCTCTATCCTGTAGAGAGTCATACTCATCTGATCATGAGAAGCTAGGACCATCGGTCCGTAGCGACACACTGTCCACGACTCACCTGACCATTTACACAACCCGTGGTTGGTAAATAAATATGCAACATATAGGTATGGAATGAGTCCTACATTTAGGGCCATACTTATCCACAGAGGACCTTTTTGCCAAATTTACAATTTAGGTCATCTTCCGTACTCTAACATCTACACCCTACTAAACAGTTAGACCTACTTACATCACATCTGTAACTCCTAGATCATGCTAGGGAATATGTGTTATCAATAATCGAGCACACATATATATCAACGATAAGTTCAAGCATACGATAAACAGAGCAGGGTCAAGGTAATATGAACACCTAACATGCTCATATCTATGTCTAAATCTGAAAGTCATTATATCTACCCGACCGGTAGAAAATTACCTACCTGCTGTCAATGCGCGTGGTAATAGAGTCCTCACGTCCGCGGACCAGTCTCGTATCCACGTCCTGTAAATAACATCAATTATCATTCAGTGAAAGCATATAACAACAATACGAATTAGCTACTACGTTATCCACAAATCCATATCCCTTATCGAATACAGGTTATCACTCCCATTCGTAGCCAAGATCAGAGCACCTCATAGCTCGATCGACAACCGATATTTCGCACTAATTTTCAGGACCTGACCAATCTCGACCAAGCCCTAATTACTCGTCTTGAGACGGTACATAACTACCCACAATTACGCCACACCAACAACTGTCAACCTATTCACAGCTGACCCATTCCAAATCACAACCCTTACCGTTCAACACTCATGGCAGGAGACCACATTAGCATAGCAAGGTAACTAATCCAACTGGACTGAACAGAAAATAGGGAAAAATAGTTCATGCTTACCGACAATTTTTGGAACCTCCACCGGTAATATAACCTTTCCCAAACCTCAATCTGCTGAAGAAAACCTCTGCTCCAAATTCTCCATGGTGTCAGCCAAGGTAAGATCATCACAGTAACCTAAGGAAAAAACTAAGCTTACCGATAGTAGAACTTCACTGGTAGAAACAATCCCTCAAACTAGCAGTTAATCCCCAACAACCGGCAACCAACCTTTCACTATCCCCTGTTCACCGGAACCCACTGCCCAAAACAATATCCAGTTAACGAACGAAATTGGTCGGAGATGCAACTCATCATAGATGATGAAAAGAAACCTACCGATGGAGAGATTCAAGCTCACCTGCCTTATTCGCCTACCAAGATCTCTGGTGCCCTAGCTCCGGCGCTGATCGGTAGTGAGAAACCCCAATCGACGGATCTGCTCACCGACGACCACCTCCCTCTACCCTCTGTTCACCGATTGAGAAGAGGGAGAATTTGCCAGTGCTCTTCCCAAATTCCCAAGATCCCTCAAGCCTGTTGTAGCCGGTGTTCAGCCGCGGCAGAGATCTCGTTGTCCCCTCGCGCAAAGAAAACTGACGGGATCTGGGAAGGCAGAATTCAGCGAGGTCACGAGAGAAAAGATGTTGTGAGGGAGAAGAGTCATCGTGTGTGTGCGGTGAGGAATTGGAGATGTCGCCGCGCGTGAGGAAGAAGAGGAAGAGAGGGCTCAGGAAGGGACAGCGTCGGGCGTCGGCGTCGGCGTTGAATGGAAACTGTGCGTGAAACGCTCGCACAAAAAAATGCTGACGGCGGAGTCGGCGCGGAAGGGAAAAAAAGAAACGGCGGTGTTAATTAGTTTAGCAGGTCGAGGAATTTCTAACGGGTCGGATTTCAGACCCGTTAAACCCTTTAACCCCTTCTACGCAAAGAGGGCCTTAGAAATTCCCATTCGAGTCCATAGAAATTCTTAAAAATTCCTGAAAAAATTTCTTAGGATATTCTCCTAATTACCCCACATCTATTATTTTATTATTATTATTAATTTTTTTTCGTGGTATTTTACAAAATCCAACTCAGTTCCTCGGATTATTTGGTTCTGTTCCAGCTCATTAGCTTCCACGTGGGCACTTCTCAGAAGCACCTCTATTGGAATAACAGCCTCCATTCTATATACCAAGCTGAAGGGAGTTTCTCCTGTCGCAGTTTTAGGAGTAGTTCGATAGGTCCACATGATCCCTGGCAATTCATCCACTCAATTTCCCTCTGCGCACCTAATTTAGTCTTTAACCCCTGAATAAGGATTCTATTAGTCACTTCGGCCTGCCCATTGGCTTGAGGGTGGGCTACGGAAGTGAAAGCCTATTGGATATTGAGACTTTGACATCATTCCCTGATTTTCATTCCATGAAATTGCCACCCATTATCACTGATCATTTTTCTTGGGACTCCGTACCAACAGATGATCTTCCTCCATAGAAACTAGATTACTGCATTTTTGGTGATTTTAGCGAGGGGTTCTGCTTCCACCCACTTGGAGAAGTAATCCACCTCCACTAATAAAAATTTCTTCTGTAAAGGTGCCATAGGCATGGGGCCCACTATATTCATTCCCCACTGATCAAAGGGACAGGAAGCAATAATAGCTTTCATCAGCTCGGCCGGTTGTTCAGACTGGTTGTAGTGCTTTAGATAGGCTGAACAAATCTGCACTATATGAGCTGTATCTTGCTGAAGAGTGGGCCAAAAGTACCCAGCCAACAACACTTTCCTCGCCAAAGCTCTTCCTCTTAAATGGTTACTGCAACAACTCTCATGTATTTCCCGGAGTACCTATTCAGCATCTTCCTTTCCCAAGCATTTCAATAGGGGATGCCCAAAATACGTCTTATATAGGACCCCATCCATGATCGTGAACTGCTTCGCTCTGGTCATCTGAACAGATGCTGCTCCTTTTGCTTCTGGAACCTTCCCTTACTATAAATACACCATGATGTTAGTTCTCCAATCAGGGACCTGATCCACTCCTGGTAGGGTTTCCTCCACGTTATATACTACTAAGGAATTGGGAACTTCCATGCAGACTGCGTCAGATTGTTTTACCCCTTCTATGGCGCTAGCTATCCGAGCCAATTCATCCGCCCTCCGATTATTTTCTCTTGGAATCTACTGCAGAAGGACTTGTTGAAAATGAGTCTTCTCTTTTTCAAAGGACATCAAATATTCTGTAATCTTTCTTCCCGAACCGTAAAGGCACCTTGGAGTTGTGACACCACTAACTGAGAATCTAAATGGATCATGACAGAAGTTGCTCCCACGGCTCTGGCGGCTTGTAACCCAGCTAGGATGGCTTCGTATTCTACTTCATTGTTGGATGCTCGATATCCCAGGTGAACGGCTATGCGAGTTTCTTCTTTTTTGGGGGATAATAATAGTACCCCCACTCCACTACCCGTAGATCCAGAAGATCCATCCACAAAAACATTCCATACATCCAACCCTTCTTCTTTCTCAGCCGATCTATTTTCTGAACCAACAGGTACCTCCGCTAGGAAATCAGCTAAATCCTGAGCCTTGATGATGGTTCGAGGATGATAATGAATGTCATACTCGCTTAGCTCCATAGCCCATTTAGCGAGCTTGCCTGAGGAATTAGGCTTAGTCACCACCTTACCTAGCTCACTATGAGTCAAAACATTAATTAGGTGGGCCAGGAAATATGGTCTCAACTTGTGGGCTGTCAGAACTAGAATATATGCCAACTTCTCCAACTCAGTGTATCGTGATTCAGCTGCTTTCAAGATATGATCAATGTAGTAAATGAGCTATTGCTGAGAACCTTCTTGCTTCAACAATACTGAACTGATGGCTCCTTCTGAAACATTTAAATACATCCACAAGGGCTCTCCTGTGACTGGTTTGGCTAGCAGAGATAGTTCGGTTAAATACTTCTTTAACTCCTGGAAGGCATGCTCACATTGGTCATCCCACTGAAACATAACAGCTTTGCGTAGAATCCGAAAGAAAGGTAATCCCTTGTCCGCATATATGACTATAAATCGAGACAAGGAAATTATCCTTCCTACCATCCTTTGAGTCTCTCGCAGATTAGTAGGTGACTTCATGTTGCATAATGCTTGCACTTTCTCTAGATTGGCTTGCATTCCTTTCTCAGTTACAACATACCCCAGAAACTTCCCACTCTTTACGCTGAACAGACATTTTTTGGGATTCAACTTCATGTTATATTTCCTCAGCGTAGAAAAAGTCTCGTCTAAATCTGTAACTAGATCTCGAGTGGTTTTTGACTTGACAAGGATGTCATCGACATAAACCTCCACATTCTTGCCCTTTTGCTTCGCGAAGATTTTGTCCATGAGTCGTTGATAAGTGGCCCCATTTTTTTTTAAGCCGAAGGGCACCACCACGTAGGCATACAATCCTCCTGCCGTCACAAAACTAACTCGCTTCTAATCCTCTTTCGCTAACGGTATCTGATGATATCCTTGGTAGACATCCATAAGGGATACTACTTCATATCCCATAGTAGAATCTACCAAATGATCAATGTGAGGGAAGGGGTAGCAGTCTTTAGGGCATGCTTTATTTAAATCACAAAAGTCAATACACATCCTCTACTGCCCAGAAGGATTGGGGACCAGAACTACATTAGATACCCACTCAGGGAATTGAATTTCTTTGACATTGTTGGTGCAATCAGCCCAGGTCACGATTGACCAGACTCGAGTTTGACTTGAGTGATGTTTTGATGTTTGACATAGTATGTTTGACATTGATGTCGATTAATGTTTTGGGGAGATTGTTTATACAATCGACCTAGGTTATAATTGACCAGACTCGAGTTTGACTCGAGGGAGACTTTGATGGTTGACTAGGGTTGACCATGTGGTTTTTGGGAAAATCCAAGCATGGGTCTTGGCAAATGGAAAGTCCAACATGGGTTGGCAAGGAAAAGTCCAAGCATGGGTCTTGTCATGGAAAGTCCAACATGGATTGGCAAGGGAAAGTCCAAGCTTGAGTCTTGGCATTTGAGAAGTCCAAGGGGATTGATATTGGCGGTGTAAAGTCCAAGGGTGGAGTCTTGGCAGTATAAGTCCAATGGTTGGCGGCGTAAAGTCCAAGTGGAGTCTTGGCAGCGTAAGTCCAATGTACCTCGGCGGTGTAGAAACCATTAGCATGACATAGCCAATGGGAGCACCTGAAGGCTAGCGCGATGGATGAACAAGTTATGGATGACTTGGAGGGATCCGAGAGGTGTGAGGCTGATGGAGGTGGCTAGAAGGCTTAGGTCTAGGCTAAGGGTGGTCTAGCAAGTATGGGGGCACCATACTTGGGTTAAAACCTTATCTTTGAGGTTGGCAGTCGACTGGCATTATGGCCGATTCGACTGCCGTGAGTTGACTAGAGCTCGACTGCCATTTAGGGCTGAAATTGACTTGGCTGATCGCTCATTGAGCGATTGATTACTAGCGATCGGCATGGATGGCGATCGATCGCTAGTTGAATCGCATGACATAATGCTCGTGAGCCGATCGGGCGATCGACTACGGCGAGCGATCGGCCGCCAATGTTTGCAATGATCGTGAGAGTCTGTTGGAACTTTTCCAAGATGGATTGAGCCATTGTCTCACGATGATGACATCGATCATTGGTGACTTATAGCGATCGGTGATCGACGGAAATCCAGCCCGATGCAAGTTAAAAAGAGGAGCTCGAGGAGGATTTCGGCATTGGTTCTTTAGGAGCTTTCTTGAGGCGATTTGAAGGCGATTTGCAGGTGCATTTCAGGGCCCTTCAACCTCATCCAAGCAACCAACAAGCAAAGTGCTCAAACCCTAGTTTTGTAAAGTGTTCTTTACATTTCTTTGTATTTTGGTTGTATTTTTGTGTATTGCTTTTGTAATCATTGTATGAGGTTTCTCCACCTCCGGATTGTTCCGAGAAGGAGTTATTTATGATTAGTGGTTGTGTGTGCATCACTAGAGCTCGTTGAGCTCAACCATGGAGTAGGAACCTTGAGGTTCTGAACCACATTAAACAATTGTGTTTGTGATTGCATTTTTCGTTATTTCTTTATTATCTTTGTTTCCACTGTGCTAATAAAATTTGTAGACGCGATCACGAACGAATTCCATCGATGCATAGCACGACGCTATTCACCCCCCTCTAGCATCCAATCGATCCCCTACAAGTGGTATCAGAGCGAGGCCGCTCTTGAAGTTTAACAACTAAGGGAGCACGCTAGAGGGTGAAGATGGATTTGGAAGAACGACTAGGTTGGGACATCAACACACTGGTCCCGTACTCATTATATGGACAAGAAGGCTTCGATTCTTGGAAGAGAAGAATTGAAAATTTTTTGATGATGAGGGACCTTGAGGAATGGGCCATTTTAATGGAAGGCTTTGAATTGCCAAGAGGGCTGAAAGAAGGATATCTCAAGAAGAAAAGATGGACTCAAGACCAACTTCAAAAATCCGAGATCAATGACAAGGTAATCGATATGATAGTTAATTTAATACCTAACGAGTTATTGTCCAAGATAGGTGAAGTTCTAGATGCCAAGGAGGTATGGGAAAAATTAGCCAAGCTCCATGAAGAACCATCCATGGCCCAAGAAGGAGAAAGCTCATCCTCACAAGAAAGTGAGGATTCGGAGGTTGATAGGTAATCAACTTCTGAATCGGTGGAAGAAGAGGAGGCCTCCACCTCTAGGATTGAGGGGGAGGAGATTAGGACATCCTCAATACCGGAGCAACAAGAAGAACTATCTACATCCGGTAGAGAGGAAGAGCAAGCTCAAGAATCCACTCCGACCACCACAACCACCCTAGGTAACTCAAATACAGTAATTCAAAATAAAAATAACATTATGTGTTTTGAGTGTAGGGAATTTGGGCACTATAAGAGCAAATGCCCAAAGAGAATAAGAAAAGCTCCACTGGCGCTAAAAGTCAAAGATGCCGATCCCTCAATGCAAAAGAGCAAGAAGCAAGTGATTTGCTTTAAATGTCGGCTACCGGGACATTACCGGAGTCAATGCCCAAGAGGGAAGAAGAAGGGGCAAGAAGGAGCTACACAAGTAGGGGGAGCTTCCAAAGTTAACCCTAAGTTATTTTTAAATAAAGCTCCTCATTCAAATAATGTCAAAAAGCATGCTAGAAATAATTTTAGCAATCTTGCTATCTATCATAAAGAGCATGCTAGAAATAAGGAATTGTGTCTAGGAGCTAAGAATGTCTACCTTTCAAAGAAGGAAAAATTTGGGATGTCCCTAAAAATGTCATACCTAGGGAATCTATTAGAAAAATACAAGAGCACCTAGGTTTTAACCCCAAATGGACTAGGCATATGCCTAGGAATAACCATGCCCAAGGATTAAATCAAAATTCTAAAATTGGGCAATTAGAATTAGAGAACCAAGCCTTGAGATCAAGGCTTGAAAAACTTGAGAAGACCCTTAAAATTATGCAAAATCAATTTAAAGGGTCAAATGATCAAAAGTCTAGGTCCAAAAATCAAAGTCAACACCTAGGACCTAAGAGTCAAAAGTCAACCAAGGTCAAGCAAGGTTTGGGTGAAGCAAGGTCAAGCAAAATCAAAGATGAGGTTTTAACCCAAGTATGATTAAAGAACAAATATAGACAACTTACAAAAGAATATAATCAAACGTTATACCTCTTGATCTTCTATTGTATGTCCTTCCTCCTTTTGGACGTCGTGTGGGCGACGATCTTCCAAAAGTCGAAGCTCCTAGATCACCAATCTTCCTTCCTTGCTCGCTCTGAACAAGAGGAAGTATAGAAACAAAACCCTTCTCCTTCCTTTAGCTAACCAACAAGCACCAACCTAGATGCTTGCCGCCGGCCAACAAGGAGAAGGGATGAGGAAGATGGATGTCGGCCAAAAGCTCGAAGGGAAGACCCTAAGCTTTGTTTCCACCAGCCAAGGAGAGGAGAAGGATGAGGTTTGGATGCCGGCCAAGGGAAGGGAGAAGAAGATGGGCGCCGGCGACCAAGGAAGAAGAAGAAGAAAGGAAATAAATTTTTTATTTGTGGCCGCCCAAGGCTTCAAACCCTAAGCCTCCGAAACCCTAATCCTATCTCTATTCTAATTCCTCTTGCCACCCACCCTAAAGCCCCTTTTTATAGAGTTAGGGATAAGCCTTGTTTTAATCTCCACCATTGGTTCTAGGGATTTAATCTCAACAGTCGGATCTAGAGATTTAATCTCAACCGTCGGATCTAGAGATTTAATCTCTACTGTTGGATCTAGAGTTTTGTTTTCAACCATTGGATCTAGGCTTCATGAGGTTTTAATAGGCTACAATAGGGACCATGAGGAAGAGTTGGATCTTGGCCACCCAATGGATAAAGCTCACATAAATTCCGATCCATTAATGATAATCCAATCCACTAAAGGATTATCATTGATCTACCTCTCCAACCCCCATAAGTTAATATGGGCTCCATATATTATTTGTACATTTTTCTCCCCGTGTTTAAGATCTCAAATGTCCATCGATTAATTAATTTACTGACCATTAATTAATCAACATCTAACTCCATGAGTAGTACCACTCAACCTTATCATCATGCCGGACCAAGTCCACCTGCAGGGTTTACATGATGAACCTTATGAGCTCCTCAAGGGGACACCATCATCCTAATATATAGGACACAGTTTCCTCCTATAATTAACGACACACCATATAAATAATATTATTTTCCAACTTACCGAGCCTATCGATTTAATTTATAAATCTCGCCCATTGGTAAATCAAAGAAATGAATACTAAGTATATGTGACCGTTATTATATCGGGATTAAGAGCATGTACAATATAATATCTGAGGTCCGATTCGATTATTTAGTCAGCAATAAATCGAATCACCTCTAAGTCGGTCCTGCTCAATACACACAAAGTGTACTAGTGTGATTCTATGGTCAAGACAAACCAATACCAAATCACACTACAACCATACCAATGGTTTGTCCAAAGCCATCTCGGTTGTGAGCCTTTACTTATACTTTACATGGAGCCGATAACATAATCTCCCGTGTGACACCACACACCATGTTATCTACAATGTAATGTATTAGACAATATGCATAACCATAAATATGCAAACAATGATCATGTGATTCTTATTTCAAAATAAAGATGTTCATACAAAAGATAGAATTTTCAATATACATCTCCACATTTTTGAAATTCCGGCATGCCCCCTATACGCTGAGGAATGACAGTGAAAGAGGATGCTCTCCACTTCCTCTTCTGGTACGCACCATCGATATACACTATCTGCCCATTTTCTAAATAGGAAGGGATCATCCCATATATATTTCTGAGCTTTGGCAAAGAATCTTTTCCTTTGTTGGGTCGTGAATTCTGGCGGTATTACTCTCCCTAACAAAAAATTCACCAAATCTACTTACCAGGGGGTGGTAACCTTAGTAATTGCCAGGAGGGTATCATACCGCAGAGCATCATCTATTTGGGCACTGTCTTCCTCTTCTACCTCGCCATCTATAGGAATGCGCGATAAGTGGTCTACAATGACATTGTCTGAGCCCTTTTTGTCCCTGATTTCTATGTTAAATTCTTGAAGTAATAGAATCCAGCGAATAAGGCGGGGTTTAGCATCCTTCTTACTCAGCAAGTAGCGGGCTGTGGTATGGTCAGTGTAAACAATCACCTTCGAACCTACCAAGTACTGTATGAACTTGTCAAATGCGAACACGACTGCCAACAATTCTTTCTCAGTTGTGGCGTAGTTGATCTGTGCTCCGTTCAGTGTCTTACTGGCATAGTGAATAGCGTGCAACTTCTTCTCCTTCCTTTGCCCTAATATTGCCCCTACTGCATAATTACTAGCATCACACATGATCTCGAATGGTAGGCTCCAGTCAGGGGGTTGTATTATTGGGGACGTTACTGAGGCTTTTTTTATTTCCTCGAATGCTACTTAACATTGCCGATCGAAAATAAACTCTGTGTCCTTAGCTAGTAGATTTGTCAGAGGTCTAGTTATCTGAGAAAAATTCTTTATGAACCTTCTATAAAAACTTGCATGCCCAAGAAAGCTCCGGATGCCCTTCACATCCCTAGGTAGCGACAACTTTTCAATTACTTCGACCTTCACCTTGTCTACTTCGATACCATTCCCTGATATCTTATGTCCCAGGACTATCCCTTCAGTCACCATGAAGTGACATTTTTCCTAGTTCAGAACCAAGCTGTTCTCCTCACACCTTTGTAGAAACCTTTCTAGATTCTTCAGACATGCATCAAAACTTGTTCCGTAGATTGAAAAATCATCCATGAACACTTCCATAATTTGTTCAATCATATCCAAAAAAATAGTTGTCATATAATGTTGAAAGGTGACTGGGGCATTACATAGGCCAAAGGGCATTCTTCTGTATGTAAAGGTTCCATACGGGCAGGTGAAGGTAGTCTTCTCTTGGTCCTTGGGGTGAATCGGGATTTGGAAAAAACCTAAATACCTGTCAAGGTAGCAAAAATAGGAATGTTTAGCGAGGTGCTCCAACATATGATCAATGAATGGAAATGGAAAATGATCCTTCCTTGATGCTTTGTTTAGTTTATAATAATCTATACACATTCTCCACTCCGTTACCATTCGAACATGGATCAACTCATTCTCTTCGTTCTTGACTACTGTAGTGCTGCCTTTCTTTGGAACTATTGAGTAAATTATTCTGGCATCCAATAGTTTAAGCACTTCCTTTTTCACTACCTCCTGCAAGTTTGGGTTAAGTCGTCGTTGATGCTCCACTATTGACTTACACCCATCCTCAAGTATTATCCTATGCATGCAGAGAGATGGGCTTATCCACTTTATGTCATTGATGGTGTACCCCAACACCTTTTTATATGTCTTGAGCACCCCTAGCAACTTCCTTGTCTCTACCTCACTCAAATCGGCATTTATAATCACCGGATGAGTTGAAGTTGGACCCAAAAATTCATACTTGAGATTCGAGGGTAGTGGCTTTATCTCAGGACTTGGGTGTTTCTCTACTTCCACCTGCCCCGACTCTTCTTCTTCTTCTTCTTCTAATACCAAAGATAGGGAAGCTTCTTCCATCCAGTACTCTCTCCCTTTGTCTTCTCCCTGTACTTGAAAAGCCCTTTCAACATTATCTGTTAGAGCAATCTCTTGCCGTGATAAGGTTTTGATGTGTGTGGCAAAGGGTTTAAGTTAGTTTGTTATGTTGATTTGATATGTCCGTTGAAGTCTTGCAGGACTTAGTAATTCGCACATGGAGCCTTGGCGGGTTCACCCTCACAACCTCGGTCTTTGAGTCGGTGAAGGATGACTTTGCGGAAGCCATGCACTTGGAGCATCCGAGGGACCACCGGACGAGATGACTTGAAGTGAAGCCAAGGAAGTAGACTTCGGAGGCAAGAGATGCGAAGGAGCATTGCAGAGCCGTGCGCCTGATGCTTCCGAGGGACGTGGCCGCGAACGAAGAGAGCTTCGGCGAGGGACTTCGAGTGATATGAGAGAATGAGTGAAATGTAAGTAGCTCATTAGGTGAACTTGGCCGAATGGCTGAGTGTCGGAGACTTGACCGCAAGGGTTAAGGTTTACCCGACCGCCGGAAGCTTAAACTTGGTGATGGATTTATGCGCGACGGTCATTGCCATGGAATAGCGGTCGGCCGCACCGTAAATCGTGATTATTGCCGGAAGGATCTCAGCGTGCCGAGAACGCTCGTGGCCGTGGGCGGATCGACTACGAGTGCTTGATCGTAGTGAGGTCCATCGATCGCCAGAGTTACGTTGGACTACAGCGGTCGGGATCCGGCGTGTTCGGGCCGTTGTTGTAGTGGCGACGGTCATGCCAAGGAAGCGATCGGTGGTGGCGGCCAACGGGAAGAAATCAACCCTCTCTATAGAAAGAGAGGGTGTGAGCCTTTGAGAGGCTAATGCTTATGCTCTAAGTGATCTTCCTAATGCCCCACAAGCTCTAAACTCTTCTTACTTGTTTTTACTCCATTCTTATTGTAAGAAGAGTGATCTTGATTGTAAAGGTTACCTCCACCTAGCTTGGTGAAAAGGAGAGACCAATAGTGATTGGCTTTGGAGGAGTGATTCACCTCAGACGAATCAGACCGTGGATTAGCGGCGTAGCCGTGAACCACATTACATCTTCTTTGTTAGCGTTTGTGTTTTCGTTTATTGCTTTGTCTTTATTGTTTATGCTTCCGCTTGCACTAACGATTGTGTAGACGAGCAAACGAACGAGAGAATTCTGACATCCATCGTAAGAGGGCTATTCACCCCCCTCTAGCCGGCCAATCGATCCCCTACAAGTGGTATCAGAGCCGAGGAAAGCTTGTCGAGGACTAACCGCCACAACAAGCAACTTTCAAAATGGCTGGCTCCAACATCCATCCTCGGTGAATCACTCCGCCAAAACCAATCCACTAATGGTCTCTCCTTTGCACCAAGCTAGGTGGAGGTAACCTTTACAATCAAGATCACTCTTCTTATAATAAGAATGAAGTAAAAGCAAGTAAGAAGAGTTTAAAGCTTGTGGGGCACTTGGAAGATCACTTAGAGCATAAGCATTAGCCCCTCAAAGCTCCATACCCTCTCTTTTTATAGAGAGGAAGCTTTTCTTCCCGTTGGCTGCCACCAGTCGACTGCTGCCACTACAACGGCCTCCGAACACATCGGATCCCGACCGTTGTAGTCCAACGGAACACTTGGCAGTCGACTGATGAAAGCCATCACGATCGCGCCTCGTAGTCGACGCTTGCCCGATCGGCTACGGCGGTTCAATGGCCAAACCCTTCGACCGATCGGTCACGCCTTGGCCGATCGATGGTCTTGGAAGTCGACTGCCCACATATGGCAGTCAACTACTGACCCCAAAACACTCAGTCGAATACTAGTCGAAACATGTTCGACTCAGAGCAGTCGATTGTCGTTTCATGGCAGTCGACTGGTGTCGGGAAATCCCATTCGACACTTAGCCAAATGGGCAAGTTTCACTTAAGAGCTACTACCCCTTCCCGGGTTACATTCGCTCTCATCTCTCGGAGTCCCTCGCCTTCAAAGTTATCTTCGTCCATGGCCACGTCCCTCGGCAGCATCATGCTCACGGCTCTGCAATGCTCCTTCGCGTCTCTTGCCCCGAAGTCTACTTCCTCCAGCTTCACTCCAAGCTCCTCGTCCGGCAGTCCCTCGGATGCTCCAAGCGCACGACTTTCACAAAGCTATCCTTCACCGACTCAAGGACCGAGTCATGAGATGTGAAACTCGCCTAGGCTCCATGTGTGAATTACTAAGTCCTGAAAGACTCCAACGCACATATCAAATCACACTAACAACCTAACTTAAACCCTTTTCCACACACATCAAAACCATATTACGACAAGAGATTACCCTAACAATCTCCCCCTTTTTGATGTGTGGCAATCCGTTTAAGTTAGGTAAAAACATTTGATAGAAATTTTATAAGGTAAGAAAGCATGTAAACATAAACATGATATAACAACATGCAACTCCCCCTTAATCCATGAAACTCCTATACATATTTCTCCCCCTATCATAATTTACTTAAACACAATTATTTCTCCCCCTTTGACACCATCAAAAAGATTAATACTAAGTTGTAAACTCATGGCAACAAGTCTAATAGAAGGAAAGTACCAAAAATTGCTTTAAAATCTGAATTCAGCCTTTACTGTTCTAATTTTTAGGCCACCAGTCGACTAGTTCAGACTACCAGTCGACTGGCACGTGCATTTCAGGATTTCTGATTTCCGGGGTGAAATTTAGAAATGCATTAAAAATTCCAAAAAATTTGAAAAATCATGAAATTTGGAGAACATATTTCTTTTAAGTATATCTATCAAAGAAAAATAGTTTTTCATGAAAAATCATTAGATTTTCTTGTTTTTGCCAAAAATTCAAAAGCTTTAAAAACCACTAGGTTTTTGATCATTCTAGTATTAAGTTTACTACCTAGTTTTGCATCCAATTGTTTCAAAACATAAATACATAGATTTTAGGGTAAGAAATTGTTTTGAAAACATGTGAAATATCCAACCATGATCTTTGGGTAATATGTCTATGAATTAAACATAAGTCTTCCTCATGATTGGTCTATTATTGCTATTTTGATACCTTAAATGACCATCTAAATGCCATAGGCACTAGTGGGCATTTGTATCATCCTAACATCTCACTCATGCTAAGTTTTAAATCAAAGGTAGCCTATTGTGAGTGTGAGATGCATCCTAGAGGTATTTGTATATACTTAACCATTATATTCATACAATTCTATCAAGGTTAAGTAACAACCTAACAATCTACATGATCATAAAGACATATATGACTTAATTTCACATTATGATCATGAAACAAATGTGTTCATCAAATTATAATCATGCATTAGGTATTACATCATGATAATAAGAAAATATCACCTAAAGCATGATTTATACCCTTAAAGCCCATGACTATGTGTCAAAAGTCAAGATCATAAATCATGATTGCAAATATACATAGCAATTTCATTAAATATCATGATTTAAGCATTATTATCTATTTATAGGCACGTTATCATCACCTAACACTATTTCAAAAGTGTTGTCCCGCCATCCTAAGTCAACCAACATATGATATAGGTCAAGTCCATATGGTTGACTATCCTAGGGTTTTTCTAACCCTTAAGGATGGACTTTGGAACCCAATACAAATTCTTGCCTATGGGGTTCACTAGAAATTCCTTAGGAATCCATTTTCTAGCTATTACCTTCTTCTTATCTTGTCCCCTAGCAATTAGGCATTTATAGGCCTTTTCATTTTTCTTTTCTTTATATCCTAGGCCCTTCTTGTTAAAGCTAGCTCTTTGGCTCCCAATTATCATGTTCAATGTATTTGAGCCAATTGTGAACTTTTCTAGGGCTTTTGTCAAATAGTCTACCTTTTCCCTTAAAGCCCTATTTTCTTCTATACATGCATCATTAACATCTAATGGCATATATTCATGTGAACATGCATCATCATGACAAGAAGAAATATTTTCATTTTCATTTAAGCATGCTTTTTCTAATTTTTCTTCTAGATCCTTAATTTGATCTAGCATGCTCTTATTTTTCTTCTTTGCTCTAAATAAATCCCTAGTTAAGCTAGAAATCATAGAAACTATTTTACTAGGTGAAAGATTAGTTACCATAGTTTTTATGTCCTCTTCTTCTTCTTCGAATGAGGATGTAGAGGAGGCTTCCGCTTCACTTGAGCTTGATTCTTCATTTTCGATGGAGGAGCAATCCAAGTCGTCAAATGCCATCAATGCTAAGTTGGTGACAAATGCGTTTTCTTCCTCGGATGATGATGAAGAGGAGGAGGAAGGGTCATCCCATGTCTTTGCTTTGAATGCCTTGGCCTTTCCCTTTTCCTTTGTTTTCTTCTCCTCTTCCTTTTTCTTCTTGCTCCCCTTTTTCTTCTTCTTTTCTTCCTTCTTTCTCTTCTCCTCCTTGCTTTTGTTCAAGCGGGGACAATTGTCCCTTATGTGTCCCTCTCCTTGGCAATTGTAACAAATGATCTTCCCCCTTGGTATTCTACTCCTATCATTTGATTTGTTAAATCTAAAACCTTTTAATGCACGCTTTACCCTCCTTACCATATAGGCTTCTTCCGTGCTATCCATGGAGGAGGAGGAGGATGCTTCATCATCGGAGGAGGAGGGGATCTCTATCTTCTTCTTCCCCTTGTTTGCCAAAAGTGATACTCCTCTTGAAGGTTGAATTCTTTGCTCTTCTATTATTCCTTTAAGTCTAGATTCATGCAATTCCATAGTGGAGAAAAATTCATCTAGAGTACTTACCTCTAGATTCTTTGAAATATAGAATGAGTCCACCATTGAACTCCACTTGGATGATGGGGGAAAAGCATCTATGACCTTCATTACCATATACCGGTTGGAGAGATTTTCTCCTACACTTGTTAGCCCAATTAAAATCTCTTTAAACCTAGAATGCAATGAAGTTACCTTTTCTGCTTTTTCTAATTTTATGTTGGATAATTGGGAGCAGAGGAGATCTCTTCTTACAAGTTTAGCCTCCGAGGTACCTTCATGAAGCTACTAGCTTCTCCCACATCTCCTTGGCACTTAGGCATTCTCCAATTCTATTTATTTCTTGTTGAGGAAGCACATTGTATAGATGGTGCTTGGCTTTTGAGTTTGCAAGGTGCTCCTCTCTTTGCCTCTTGGTCCACCTTGACTTCTCTATTGGCTTCCCTTCTTCATCCCTAGGCAAAACGAAATCGGATTCCATTGTAATCATAATATCAAAATCCGTTTCGAAAAATACCTCCATTCGCTTCTTCCACCAAGCGAATTCTCCTTCGAATTTCGGTGGGTTAATATTGGAGCCGACCATCTTTTGAATATGCTTGTTGTGGCGGTTAGTCCTCGACAAGCTTTCCTTGGCTCTGATACCACTTGTAGGGGATCGAACGGCCGGCTAGAGGGGGGGGGGTGAATAGCCCTCTTTACTTGGATGGTGGATTTTGCTCGTCTACAAAAGATTTGCGCAACGGAAACAACAAAGACAAGAAAATGGAAATAACAATAAAACAAACGCTAACACGATAGTATAACGTGGTTCACGGCTACACCGCTAATCCACGGTCCCCGATTCGTCCTCGGTGAATCACTCCGCCAAAACTAATCCACTAATGGTCTCTCCTTTGCACCAAGCTAGGTGGAGGTAACCTTTACAATCAAGATCACTCTTCTTACAATAAGAATGAAGTAAAAGCAAGTAAGAAGAGTTTAAAGCTTGTGGGGCACTTGGAAGATCACTTAGAGCATAAGCATTAGCCCCTCAAAGCTCCATACCCTCTCTTTTCATAGAGAGGAAGCTTTTCTTCCCGTTGGCCGCCACCAGTCGACTGCTGCCCTTGGCAGTCGACTGCTGCCACTACAACGTCCTCCGAACACGTCGGATCCCGACCGTTGTAGTCCAACGGAACACTTAGCGCGATTGGTGATGGAACCCATCGATTGTATGCCTCATAATCGACGCCTTCGGCCATTTAGCGATTCGTGGCCAAACCCTTTCGACCCGATCGGCTGCCTTCAATGATCGGTGATGGTCTTGCGATCGGCCCGACATATGGCGATCAGGGCCCAAACACTGTCGAATACGGTCGAAACATGTTCGACTTCAGAAGCGATCGGCCGTTTCATATGAGTGTGAAATCCCATGCGACACTTAGCCAAATGGCCAAGTTTCACCTAAGAGCTACTACCCCTTCCCGGGTTACATTCGCTCTCATCTCTCAGAGTCCCTCACCTTCAAAATTATCTTCGTCCGCGGCCACATCCCTCGGCAGCATCAGGCCCACGACTCTGCAATGCTCCTGTTGGAGATTTGACGCCGCTAGAGGGGGGGTGAATAGCGTAGATGACCGTACATAGATGGAAATCGTTCGCGTGCTTGTCTATAATTCGTGTTAGCGCAGCGGAATAATAATAATAAAAGCAATACACGAAATACAATCACACACGAACATGATGATATAACGTGGTTCGGAACCGTAACGGTTCCTACTCCACGGATCGGGCTCAAACGAGCCCTAGCGATGCCAAACACACACCACTATCAAATAACTCCTTCCCGACACAAGTCGGAGGTGGAGAAACCTCTTACAATAAGATTACAACAATAATCTAAATACAACAAGCATATATAATAGGAAATACGATAAGAGAAGTAAAGAACAATTTACAAAAACTCTTTAGATCGCTTGCTTGTTGATCGCTTGAATCGTGGTTGAAGACCCTGATTTGCAGCAGCAAATTGCCTTAAAAATGTCCAAGAAAATCGCTTCTAAAACCCTCCTTCCGAGCTGCCTTTATAACCTGCGTCGGGCTGGATTTCCGCCTATCAGTCGACTGCCATAAGTCACCAGTCGACTGATGCCACTGTTGTCGTGAGACAACGGATCGATCCACGCTGGAAAAACTCCAACGGATCTCTTGGCGATCGGCGCCAACATTGGCGGCCGATCGCTAACGCTGTAGTCGCCGCCTTGCCACTACGGAGCGCTCATGCTCGACTCTCAACTCGAAGTCGATCGCCATCCCTTGGCGCGGCAATCGCCAGAGCCATCATCGATCAAGCTCCCATGAGCAATGACCGCCAGAGCAATCCGGCTCTAACCTCGGTGACCTCAAGTCGACTTACGGCAATGAACCGACCATAATGCCCCAACCTCAAGAATGAGGTTTTAACCCAAGTATGGTGCCCCCATACTTGCTAGACCACCCTTAGCCTAGACCTAAGCCTTCTAGCCACCTCCATCATCCTCACGCCTCTCGGATCCCTCCAAGTCATCCATGACTTGTTCATCCATCGCGCTAGCTTCCAGGTGCTTCCATCGGCTATGTCATGCTAACAGTGTCTACACCGCCAAGGCACATTAGACTTACGCTGCCAAGACTCCGCTTGGACTTTACGCCGCCAACCATTGGACTTATGCTGCCAAGACTCCCGCTTGGACTTTACGCTGCCAATATCAAACCCTTGGACTTCTCAAATGCCAAGACTCAAGCTTGGACTTTCCCTTAATCACATGGTCAACCCTAGTCAACCATCAAAGTCAATTATAACCTGGGTCGATTGTATAAACAATCTCCCCAACATATTAACTGAGATCAATGTCCAACATCAATGTCAATCCATTTTGTCAAATCCCTTTGTCAAACATCAAAACATCACTCGAGTCAAACTCGAGTCTGGTCAATCGTGACCTGGGCCGATTGCACCAACAGCTCCTTCGCGTCTCTTGCCCCGAAGTCTACTTCCTCCGGCTTCACTCCAAGCTCCTCGTCCGGCAGTCCCTCGGATGCTCCAAGCGCACGGATTCCGCAAAGCTATCCTTCACCGACTCAAGGACCGAGTCATGAGATGTGAAACTCGCCTAGGCTCCATGTGCGAATTACTAAGTCCTGTAAGACTCCAACGCACATACCAAATCACACTAACAACCTAACTTAAACCCTTTGCCACACACATCAAAACCATATTACGGCAAGAGATTTCCCTAACAGCCTCCACCTCTAGGATTTAGGGGGAGGAGATTAGGGCATCCTCAACACCGGAGCAACAAGAAGAGCCATCTACATCCGGTC
The DNA here is from genome assembly GCA_025175895.1 of Wurfbainia villosa. Lineage (NCBI taxonomy): Eukaryota > Viridiplantae > Streptophyta > Magnoliopsida > Zingiberales > Zingiberaceae > Wurfbainia > Wurfbainia villosa. Next base: position 49,698,139 of record CM045998.1, on the reverse strand, counting down.
GAGAGGAAGAGCAAGCTCAAAAGACCCTCACCACCACCCTAGGTGACTCAAACACTTCAATTTCAAATAAAATTCATATAATGTGTTTTGAGTGTCGGGAAAGAAGGTCAAGAATCCTCAACTGGCACCAAAAGTCAAGGATGTCGGTCCCCCAACAATCAAAAGTAAGGAGCAAGTGATTTGCTTCAAATGCCAACTACTGGGTCATTACCGGAGTCAATGCCCAAAGGGGGAGAACAAGGCTAAAAAGGGAGCATCACATGTAGGGGGAGCTACGGCTAACCCTAAGGTACATTTTAGTAATGCTCCTTCTAATTTAAATGTTAAAAAGCATGCTAGGAATTTTAATTCTCTTGCAATTTATCATAAAGAGCAAGCTAGAAATAGGGAATATTGTTTAGGAGCTAAGAAGGTCAACCTTAGAAATAAGGAGAAATTTGAGACTAATGTCTCTAAAAATATTTTACCTAAGACATCTATTAGAAAAATTGAATACCACCTAGGTTTTAATCCTAAATGGACTAGACACATGCCTAGGAAGAACAATTCCTAAAGGACACATGAAAAATCTAATTTGGGAAGATTAGAGCTAGAAAATCAAGCCTTGAGGTCAAGGCTTGAAAAAATAGAGAAGACCCTTAGGAATATACAAAATCAATTTGAAGGGTCAAATGATAAAAAATCTAGGTCCAAGAGTCAAGGTCTAGAGCATAGGAGACAAGGGTCATCCAAGGGCAAGCAAGGTTTGGGTCACAAAACTAAGCCCAAGGAAACTTATCATAATGTTCCATTTGATTATGGAACTAAATCTAGGCCTATGAAGACCAAGGTCAATAGGGAAGTCATCCCTAAGCTTGACCAAGGTAGGTGCCTAGTGGCTAGGGTTTTGAAGAAACCTAGGGAGGCCACTAAGAAGGTTACAAGGGGAGTCACCCCTAGAGTTAACCACGGCAAGACCACAATGACCAAGGCTAACAAGCCTAGAAGGGTCATTAGGAGGGTATCTAGGGAGCTTATCCCTAAGGAATACCTAGTAAACCCAAAAAGCTCAAATATGTTTTGGGTTCCTAGGAGTGTGACTGATTCACGCTAGATGGGTTTAGGTTGTGCCAACTTTAAATGGATGGGTAGTTAACCTAGCCATGGTAAAGGTGACATTTTAGGTCATTTTCAAGGTTATGGTTACATTGGGAATGTGTTTTGATCTTAAATCTTAAAGGTTTTTAGGATGTGCCAATACTATTTAAGAAGTTTGAAAAATCAATCAAATTGGCACAATTTAGGTTTAGAGGTCATAGTGTGTCATTTTGTGTTTTTGGCACACTTGGGAGAAAAGTGATAATATGATAAAATATGCTTAATTATATCAAATGACAATTAATACTGAGTTTTAGGTATTATATCTATACACTTTATGTGCCATGCTTTGTTTGCCATATAGCATGCCATGACATCATATCTATTTTTAATCATTTAATATGTCATGATCATGTTTAGGATTAAGGTTTAATGTCATGTGTTTTTAGATTGTATCATGTGCCATGACATCATGATCATTGGTCATGCTTAATTATGTTATCATTTATGCCATGATCATTCATGCATTTAATTTGATTAAAATTGAGTTAAGGACAATGACATGACTTGAAGTCCCATTTATAAGGGAATCAAGTAGTGTTGCCTTAGAAAATGGATGAGGCCTTAGTTTAAGATAAACCAAAACCCACATCTCACATCTAAATTGACATGTATGTGTATTGATACACCCTAGATACATGTGAGATGCTAGGATATGAGTTAAGTTCAAGGTTCACAGTTTTGCATCTAGATGAACTAAAACTCATCTTTTACTAAATGTGGATCATTGGGAAAGCTTTTGTATAAATCATGTACATTAAGCCCAAGGAATATGATCCAATATAGGTTTTCAAAAATATTTTAAAATCATTTTAGAAAACCTTGGTGAAGACTATCTTTTGATAGCAATCACCATTGATGAAGTTGATACAAAGTGAGCTAAAATATTGAAGTTTTTCTTCACTTTGAACTTTGTATCAATTTCATTATTTTATTGGTAAAAAATTTTTCAAACATTTTTCACCCATTGTATTGCTTATAAGTAATATACGTATGAATTTTCATGATTTTTCGATATACGTAGAATTACTTATACTTTTCCAAATTTCATTTCTAATAACTGAAATTCTGATATTTCAGTTATCAGTTAACTTCTCTTGGTGACAGTCGACTGATGGACATGGCAGTCGACTGATCTCTGATAGAGTTGACTGCCAAGCTAATTTCAGGGAAAATAAGGTTGTTTAGCCCAATTTCAGCTACGGTAAAGTTCTCTAACCACTCCTAACCCTAGGATATGCTTTGGAAAGCATTATAAAGGGTGAAAATCCTCTGGATACAGATTAGGAGAGTTGTTAGGGTGATGTATCAAATTTAAGGGGTTTGAAAGTTTCATGTTGAACTTTAAACCTTATTTTTGATGGTTTAGAGTTCCTATTGGCTTAAGGGCTTCCCAAGGACATTATTGGTACAATGGTCAAGGGGGAGCAAGCCTTTAGGGGGAGGTATCCATTATGGGATGATGGATGGTATTTTTTCCTCATGAGGGGGGAAATGGGAATTTTAAGATACCCAATTTGGAAATTAGGAGAGTTTGTAGGATTGCCTTTCTTGAGTGATATGAGACTTATCACTAGGAAGATTGTAGGCATCCTAGGTATTTTTGGACCAAGGGGGAGATTCTAAGATCTCATTGGGATATGAGACATTGACCTCCTTGGAGATACCTTTTTGATGTTAGTCAAAAAGGAGGAGAATATTTGGGGAAAATGTTTGGGAGATTTTATGAGATTACAAATTTGGGATAATTGGTAAAAAGATTTGAGTTAGTGTTCTAACTCAAAGGTATGTGTTTTTGTCAAACATCAAAAAGGGGGAGATTATTAGTGCAATCGACCCAAGTCATGATTGACCAGACTCAGTTTGACTCGAGCGATGTTTTGATGTTTGACATCGAGGTTTGACATTGATGTTTGACATTGATGTCTGATAATGTTTTGGGGAGATTGTTGGTGCAATTGACCGAGGTCATGATTGACCGGGGTCATGATTGACCGGACTCCAGTTTGACTCGAGGGGGATTTTGATGGTTGACTAGAGTTGACCATGTCATGGAAAGTCCAAGTCTTGAGTACTTGGCATGTAAAGTCCAAGCATGGGTCTTGGCAAGGAAAAGTCTAAGCATGGGTCTTGGCATGGAAAGTCCAACATGGGTTGGCAAGGGAAAGTCCAATCTTGAGTCTTGGCATTTGAGAAGTCCAAGGGGTTTGATATTGGCAGCATAAAGTCCAAGCGGGAGTCTTGGCAGCATAAGTCCAATGGTTGGCGACGTAAAGTCCAAGCGAAGTCTTGGAAGCGTAAGTCCAATGTGCCTTGGCAGTGTAGACACCATTAGCATGACATAGCTGATGGAAGCACCTGAAGGCTACTGTATGGATGAACAAGTCATGGATGACTTGGAGGGATCCGATAGGCGCGAGACTGACGGAGGTGGCTAGAAGACTTAGGTCTAGGCTACGGGTGGTCTAGTAAGTATGGGGCACAATACTTGGGTTAAACCTCATGTTTGAGGTTAAAACCTCATGTTTGAGGTGTATCAGTCGACTGGTACCATGTGACAGTAGACTGGCGTGAGTCATCTAGGGTTTGACTGCGGGGAGTGCCCTAGCAGTCGACTACTAGAGGTGGGCAGTTGACTACTGGACCGAGCAGTCGACTGATCTTGTTATTAGTGAACTGGTGCTCGGTATTTCGGGCACAGAATGAAGTCAGACACGACTGTTGGGGTTAGCAGTCGACTGATGTCCTATCTGTTGGTTTTTTCCAGCGTGGATTGCACCGTTGTCTCACAAAGAATAGTCTATCACCAACCGATGGTCCCGAGCAATGATCGACGATATTAGCGAAAATAAAAGCATCTCGGAAGAGGGATTTTGGTAGCGATTTTCTTGGGTGAATTGGAGCGATTTGCTGTGTCAAATCAGGGTCTTCAAGGCTAGTCCAAGGCAATCAAAGATCAAGCAATCAAAAGCTCTTTGTAAAGTTTTCTTTACTTGCATTTAGTGTATTTTGCTTGTATTTTCATTCTTATTGTTGTAAGAATTATTATACAAGGTTTATCCCCCTCCGGATTGTTCCAAGAAGGAGTTTTATTGTTTAGTGGTGTTTGTGACATCGCTAGAGCTTGTATGAGCTCGATCCGTGGAGTAGGAACTATTCGGTTCTGAACCACGTTACATAGTTGTGTTTGCATGTTTGTATATTGTTATTGCTTTATTTCTGCTGCGCACTAATCATTTGTAGCAAGCATTGCGAACGAATTCCATCGACGCATTCAAAACGCTATTCACCCCCCCCCTCTAGCGGCCACCGAATCCTCAACAGTCAGGACCCTTGGAAAAATAAGATGAGACGACATCATCTAGCGACGCTCCAAACCCATCACGAAGTCAGCTATCTATTACCTGAGAAATAAGAAACCCAGGGTCTGTGGTGGTGAGTATAAAACTCAGTGATAATATAAAATGATAGTGCATGCATATCAAATTTCGCATGAGAGTCAACGATAACAATCTAAATTTATAACAGGTAACTACAAATATAATATGATCAATGCGTATACTAAAAGATCAACTGATCAACATAACGTACTGACATACTTGAAGATATGCAACACCATAACTCATACAACATGGGTACATATACGCAATATAGAACATATAATAAGTAATAATAAAACTACATCTCCGTGATCGTCAAACTGTCTTACTTACATTCTATAACAAATACCACAATGAATCGAACTCTTACTCCTCAACCTCATGGTACTGGTCAAAGGCGTACGACAGACCTCCCAACTCATACACTGGTATTCGACACACAACCAACATAGACTATGCAAATAACATGCAAAATGATGTACAACCAAATGCAGCAACCATAGCACAAACAAATGCAACAGTACAACAAGCATATATATATATACATATATATATATATAGACTGTATCTATATATTCTGCTCACACTCACACACATATACATACATAAATATATGTATATTTATATATACACATTCCCTCACACATGGCAATGCAAATGTTGGTCATGTCTGTGCACCCCACTCGCTACCATGACCCCAGTGTGGCCTAGGTGGCACGACATGACAACTGTCCCAACTCAACAACAACCACTGCTCTCGAGTGGCCGAGTGGGCAATATGAAGAAGTAGCGATAAGCTCAAGAGCTATAAGCTACACAACGGAGGTCCCTGCTATTGGCCACTCTGACATACACTACCCATGAGTGGTCGAGGGCCACACACTTAGGACAAATGCATGCAACCCAACGATCACTATCAATAGTGGTCGAGTGGCGCACAACAAATGAACTGCCCTCACACCAGTTACTACTACCACGAGTAACTATGGAGGCAGGATGACTGACGACCCTCTGAACCACAAGAGAGACCAAGTTGCCAGCATGCATGCAAATGAAATGAATGCACAACCACACATAGGTACATCCACAACACACTCTCTATCCCTCAGAGAGTCCTATACAATGAACCATCGACCATGCTAGGACTTCCAATCCGTAGCGACACACTATCAACAACCCACACTACAAGTACAGACATATGATCCATAATAGTGATACAACGAAAAGGTGAGACGACCCAACCACTAATTCTACATTAAGGACACCATCTATCCCCCAGATGATTGTTCCTGATGACACGAGTCAAATCAATATTCATACTCAACTACATACATGTGTTTAAGCATCTAAGGATCTACATACCATAGCATAGAAAATTTATAGCAACGATGATCGAAATATGACAAAAGCAATAGTATATCTCAAGTGCAAAGATTAAGTATCAAGCACAGAATAACATAAATGGAGTCAAGGTACAAGATTACTATAAGCTCATGCACCTAGAATAGCCAACTACCTAACCAGAGTAGGAAATATTATCTACCTGATATGAAGCTCGTAACGATAATCTTCATGCCCGCGGACCGACCTCGTATCCACGTCCTACAAATATCATTAACTACGATTAATTCAAGCACACGATAACATACTAATTAACTACCATATCATTTTTATATTCGTGTCATTTTATAGAATATAAATTAGAAACCCCCCAATTATCCATGGCCAATTTACCATAACCAAGCTCCCCATAGAACCTTCAACTTCGAACTTTAACCCATTCACAACCCCTCAATCCACAAACAGTAGATATGGTAAAAGTTTAAGCTTTAAACAACCATTCCCTATGACACATTGGGCAATGTGATTGAGGCGTCTGTGAGTTGACCCAATTGAGTATGCAATGGAAATGGAAAGCATGGTTACAAGCACCCTAAATCAGTGGGCAGTCATCGCCGAGAAACTTGCAGTCCGGGTAGCAGCCGTCAAAGGACATCCTACAGATCCCACACATTTTGTCCTGAGCATTCCATGTCCATGAAGCCACAGCATGCCATTTCAGTATTTTCACCTTCATGATCCTTACCGAGAAGCAAGACCTACCCAATTACGTATCAGCTAACAACAAAATCTTAAAGGAATTGTAGCGAATAAGAAAAGCAACCTTTATGCCATCATTTTATCTCAAAGCCATAAAAAGAATGCACACAATCAAAGATGAATCGACCAGATTAGCGCTTCAAAAACACATCTTGTCCACCCAGAGAAGAATGCCGAAGATCATGGATCAAAGACAAAACAAAGCCTTAGTACTCATCAGCGGTAGGAGGAAGGTGTGCTACTAAAGCTCCAAACTTGCCCTGTTCGCCTGCAGAATTTGTCACTGCCCAAATCCCAGGTTGGTGTATTGCATGAGGAGACTGAATGTGATTAGAGATGTCTTCTTATCCGAAATCAAGAACAAAAATGAAGCCTCACCTTGCTCCGGCAGAGATCGCGATGGCAGTTCATCGTCGGAACATCACCAATTCAAACTCCCCCGTTGCTCGCTCGCTCACTGCTCTCCCTTGTCCGCAGAGACTGTCGAGGAAGGACCGGTCGCCATCGCTTGTCGCGAGGAAGGAAAGACGAGAGGAGGAAGGACGACAACAAGAAGCAATAGTGCGGAAAGAGAATCATGATGCGGGTTGGGCACGGCGGAACGGGGATCGCGATAGGGAAATCACGAGAAGAAAGGTGTCGGTTGCAGTGGGGAGAAAAATAAAACCAAGGAACGGAAATAAATGGGATAGGTTTAATTAAAGGACCGGATTAATTAGTTAAACCTAACCTAGATTAGGTTTTTAATTAATCCAAATGCTTTAACCCTAGGTTTGCTTCAAATAAATCCCTAGTCTTCCATCATTAATCTAATTAATCCAACAATAAGTTCTCTAATTAATGAATAACAAATACTATTCCGTAGCAATTTATTTGTGGTATTTTACACGTTCAATGACGATATTAGAAGGGACAATATTCAAGAACCTATTCAGTATCCAATCTCAGAATCCTTGCTAGTCAAAGATAATATACCTTCTTGCTCTGGATCCTCAGATAATGTAAATCCATATACTTCATCATCACCAACAAAGAGTGATTCAGAAGATGATGCACCTCGTCACATATTACCCTTGAGTGATATCTATGCACGATGTCCACCAAAGATAACCCAACATCCTCTTCCTCGTGCTCTCGTGATCTCCTCAAAATTTATTGAGTCTGTTGGCGTAGGGGCACTAGATAATTGAACCTAGATTTTGATTATGGAAAAGATCCAAAGTTAAGGTCACATTGTTATCTCATAAGCTAAATTAAGTGTGCAGGAAATGAGCTAAGTCGAAGGTCAGCGACACCTGGAGAATTCCGAGTCGGAAAACCGTGGTGGTCGGGCGACACTGGGAGAACTTTGTGGGAGTCGAAGAACCCAGGTGAAAATCGGAAGCAAAGTGACAGGTCATAAAGGACCAGAGGTAAAAACATGTGTGAAGAGAGATGGTAAGGGCGTGTCCTCTATACGGGAACGACCGTAGGCGACGATCCGACTAAGACTTCCAGTGGAAGGTCTAGGTCAAGATCGAATGGTAAGGAACCATCATATTTACCATATTCCATGCTAACCTCTTATTGCAGGGAAGTGGCCAGGCTCACAGTCGACTACTGCACATCAGTCGACTGATGAAGGGCATCAGTCGACTGATGGCGACGAATCAGCCTTGTGTGCTAGGTCAAAAAGGATAACATTTGACACCGTGACTTCATGATAAGATAAGGTGCCACCTCGTGATAAGTTCCACAAATTGAGGATCTGGATCCAGACTAATTCCAAGGCACGAGTCTAAAAAAGGAGGGGATGACTCAAACCCAAAGATCATTAATTCGTTGCTCCCAAGTGCTCGAACAATGCTATGGTTCGACGATGACACTACGACTCTAACATGTCGACGACGAGCGCTTCATCTCATATTCATATTCGTTGGTAGTATTAGTTTGTTTAATTTGTAATCGAAGTTTTCATCATAACGAGGTGTGGTAGGCTTGTTGCCTCATCCTCGAGTTTTTGTCTCTCGGTTTTTGTGATCATTGTCTCCTACCTCCGACGAGGTGGAGACTCTATAGTGGATTGCTCCTTCGTACATGGTCAAGGATCACGGGGCCTTGGAGTAGAAACCGTTAGGTTGTGAACCAAGTAAAAATAAATTTGTCATATTTATTTTTCCACTGCATTACTCATATTCTTAATCGAACGAACAAAATGAAACGAAGATTTCACGCTCACTATTCCCCCCCCCCCTCTAGCGACGCTTTCTCTATCCAACAGAGCCAACTTGTTTTTCACAAGCAAATAAGGATTCAAATTGGCATAATACAATGGTTACAAAATTTGATGTGCTACTTCGCAATGGAATATGGAGTCTAGTTCCTCGCACTCCCTCCATGAATATAGTGGGCTCTAAATGGATATTTTGCCTTAAACATCGAGCCAATGGTTTTCTTGAATGATACAAAGAATGACTAGTTGTGAAAGGATTTAGTCAACAACTAGGTATTGACTTTAATGATATATTTAGCCCAGTTATCCAAATCACATCTGTCAAATTATTATTGTCAATAGCTATAAGTTCGAACTGGCCTATTCGACAACTAGACATTTCTAATGCATTTCTTCATGGTCATATTGAGGACTATATTTATGGAGTAACCTCCTGGGTTCATTCATCCACAATTTTCAACTCATGTTTGTCAACTCAAGAAATCTATATATGGTCTTCGACAAACTCCTCGTGCATGGTTTCATCGCTTATCTAATTGGTTACAAGTACAAGGATTTTCTGGATAAAAAATTGACTCTTCTCTATTTTATAAATATAAGGATGGATCTATGATAGTTTTCCTTATTTATGTGGATGACATCTTAATAACCGGGAATTATAAAAAGGGTATCACAAATTTATTAAGTCTTCTCAATCAATGATTTCCTATTCGAGATTTGGGTAATGCTCAATTTTTTCTTGGTATTGAACTTATCCCCCATGATGAAGTTTGTCTTCTCTCTCAAAGAAAATATATTGTTGGACTTCTTCAAAGAGCTAAGATGGATGGAACATGCCCGATTTCCACACCAATTGCTATAAATAAGAACATTGTATCCTCATCCTCTCCTGTTATGTCTGATTCTTAGATTTATCGAAGTATTGTTGGAGCCTTACAGTATGTTAATATTACACGACTTGATATTACGTTTGTTGTAAATTTTTCTTGTTAGTTTATGCATGGTCCCACTGAACAAAATTGGAAATGTGTGAAAAGAATTCTGTGCTATCTCAAAGGCACTATATTACACGATCTTCTACTATATCATCATTCATCGTGAGATTTACACGCTTATGTTGTTGGTACAATCGGCCCAGGTCACGATTGGCTAGACACGAGTTGGACTCGAGTAGTGTTTTGATGTTTGACAATGTTTTGGGGAGATTGTTAGTGCAATCAACCCAGGTCATGATTAATCGGACTCGAGTGTATTTTAATGTTTGATGATGGTTTTACCATTGTTTGACTATATGGTTGACATGGGATTGACCATATGATGGAGAGTCCATGTCATCAGTACTTGGCATGGAAAGTCCAAGTGGGACACTTAGGAAAGTCCAAGCATGTGTCTTGGCAAGGGAAAATCCAAGCTTGAGTCTTGGAAAATGAAAAGTCCAACATGGGTTGGCAAGGAAAAGTCCAAGGGGTGATATTGGCGGCGTAAAGTCCAAGGGTGGAGTCTTGACAGCATAAGTCCAATGGTTGGCGGCGTAAAGTCCAAGAGGAGTTTTGGTAGCGTAAGTCTAATGTGTCTTGGCGGTATAGTCCATCGTAGCATGACAATAGACGATGGAAGCACCTGAAGGCTAGCGTATGGATGAACAAGTTATGGATGACTTGGAGGGATCCGATAGGCGTGAGGCTGACGGAGGTGGCTAGAACGCTTAGGTCTAGGCTAAGGGTGGTCTAGCAAGTATGAGGGCATCATACTTGGTGTTAAATCCTCATGGATGAGGTTATCAGTCGACTGATATTATGCTCATTCAATTGATGGGAGTCGACCGAGTTTCGATCGTATGAAATGGTCCGCAGCTTGATCGCCAAAGAGCGGGCCGATCGATGGCTTGAGCAGTCGATTGACATGGATCGCAGTCGACTGATGGTCGATGTCACCGCCACAAAAGGTTCCGGAGTCGACTGTTAGGGTTTCACAATCAAGTGATGGCTCGAGCAGTCGAATGATGGGTATGATCAGTCGATTGATGGTATATCCGTTGGAACTTATCCAACATAGCTCAGGGAGTTGTGAGACAATGGCTACAGGAGCAGTCGACTGATGGTCTCGATCAGTCGACTGCTAGGCGAAATCTAGCCCGAATGTAGGTTATAAAAGCAGATCGTTGAGAAGATTTTTGCCATCGGTTTCTAGAGCAATTTGGGGTGATTTGCAGGTGCAATTCAGGGTCTCCAAGTGTAGCTCAAGCAGCCAAACAAGCAAGCATCCAAAAGTGCATTTGTAAAGTTTTCTTTACGTGTTTTTGTGTATTGTATTTGTATTTTCTTATTGTACTTTCGTTTATTGTTGTAAACACTTGTATGATGTTTCTCCGCCTCCGACTTATTGTCGAGAAGGAGTGGTTTGATTGTTAGTAGTGTTTGGCATCGGTAGGGCTCATTCGAGCCCAACCCATGGAGTAGGAACCTTGAGGTTCCGAACCACGTTATGTCTTGCGTATTGTGATTGTGTATTTGTATTGTATTTTCTATATTCCACTGCATACTAACAATCATAGGCAAGCACAATCGAATTCTATCCATCGATGTCGAAATGCTATTCACCCCCTCTAGCGATGATCAATTCCGCAATAATAGTGATGCGGATTGGGAAAGTTCTCCTGAAGATAGGCGCTCTACCAGTGGATATGCAATATTTCTTGGACGAAATCTTATCTCATGGAATTCGAAAAATAACCTACAGTTTCTCGCTCAAGTACTGAGGCTGAATATAAAGCTATAGCCAATGCAACATCTAAAATTATTTGGCTTCAATCCCTTCTTTTGAATTACATCTTGTGTCAAATACCATACCAAAAATTTGGTGTGACGATATTGGAGAAACATATCTTATGGCGAATCTGATCTTTCATGCTCGTACAAAATATGTGGAAATTGATTTTCATTTTGTTCGATAGTGAGTTGCAACCAAACAATTATCTGTCTCCTATATCTCTGCAGAAGATCAAATCGCTGATATCTTTACCAAGCCATTATCCAAACATCGTTTCGATAAGTTGGCAATTAAACTCAACGTGAAAGATCTCCCGTTGAATTTGCAGGAGGATAAAAGGGAATTAATCGAATAGACTTTGTCAAATTAGATAGGATAAAAGAGAATTAATCGAATAGGCTTTGTCAAATTAGATAGGATAAATGTTTCTTATCTAGAATATTTATTTGAATACTTTAATTGATTCGGTCTTGTAATATACCCATAAATATCTTGTCTATGTACAAAGAACATCAATGAAAAAAAGACATCTTAATTGTTTCTACGATCAATATTCTTTTACACTTTCTCCATCCTCCAACGTCTCATTTTTACTCTTTTTCGATAGGACCCTCGTCGGGGCAGGGTCGAAGGGATTATCACTCGTGCGGATGAGATTTCCTCGAGTGATATTTTCCTAGATATATCACATGTCCCTCTCCTAGCCGGACCGAGGAACAAAGTAAAATGAAATCTAATGTAGGCCATCTAGTGGTAATTTGAATGAGAAGGCTTGAAGATTGTTCCCGGCTGGGATGTTCTCGCTGTAAATGGATAAAGTGGGGATGTTATCAGACGGAGATGTTTTTGTTGGAAGATCGGTGGCCGGCTAGAGGGGGGTGAATAGCCCTCTTTATCGTAGATGGTAATTACTTGCTTAATTGCCTACAATCAATGGTTAGCGCAATGAAAATATAAATAATAAAGACAATTAAGAAGTCAATGCTAACAAATCGATGTAATGTGATTCACGACCCTTGCTGCTAGTCCACGACCCGATTCGTTCTAGGTGAATCACGCCTTAATCAATCCACTAATCTCTCCTTTGCACAAAGCTAGGTGGAGGCAATCTTTCTTACGCAAGAATCACTCCTCTTACAATATAATTGAAATAAGCTCAAGGAAAAGGATTGAAAATGTGTTGGGCACTTGGGAGATGTTTAGAGGGTAAGCATTAATCCCCTAAGATGACCCAAGGCCTCTTCTTATAGGGAAGAGGTAATTCATCCCATTAGGCAGCTAGCAGTCGACTGATGCCTCGATCAGTCGACTGCTGCTAAAGTCGTTGGCTCGCAATGTCTTTTTCTGCATTAGATTTTAACCAATGGCTCCAACATCAGTCGACTGATTGTGCCCATCAGTCGACTGATGGAGCCATCAATCAAGTGACCGAAATGATCACTCGACTGGAGATGTTTCTGTTCCTGAAACCCTCGACATCACCAACCGCTTCTCGCCGATCGATGGAGCTATCGACCGACTACCAAGAGTCGGGCAATGATCGCTCGACCAAAACATGGATTCGAATACCAGTCGAGTCTCCAGTCGACATGGAGCAGTCGACTGCCACTTCATGGCAGTCGACTGATGTTGGAAAAACCCATCTGACACTTAGCCATTTGGCCAAGTTCACCTACGAGCTATCTCGTCCCGGGTTACAATCGCTCACTCTCATCTTCCCTTGGAGTCCCTTGTTAGGAACGTTGTGCCCGCTAGAGGGGGGTGAATAGCTCATTTTCGTTCGATGGAGGAATTCGTTGCATGCTTCCTACAAATGATTAGTGCATAGCGGAAATAAAGCAATAACAAGATACAAACACGCAAACACAATAATATAAATTGGTTCGGAATCGAATGATTCCTACTCCACAGATTGGGCTCATAAGAGCCCTAGTGATGCCAATCACACACCACTACTCAAATAATTCCTTCTCGACACAAGTCGGAGGTGGAGAAATCTCGTACAAATGATTACACTAAGTAATACAACAAATGCAAGCAAATACAAGTATGAAATACAATACAAGTAAAGAAAAACACTTTACAAGAGATCTTTGGATGCTTGATTTGTGATTGCTTGAACCATGGTTGAAGACCCAGATTTGCAGGAACAAATCACCTCAAGAACGTCCAAGAAACTACTGCTAAATCCCTCCTCCATGAGTTCCATTTATAGCTGCTCCTTGGACTGAATTTTGCCTAGCAATCGACTGATCGGGTCCATCAGTCGACTGCCCCTGTATCCGTTGTCTCACAACGGCATGAACCACGTCAGATAAGTCCAACAGATACACCATTAGTCAACTAATAATACACATCAACCGACTGATGGCTCAATCAGTTGAGTGCTCGGGCCGACCATTCGACTGGAGAACCTTTTGTGCCCGAGATCCTGAGCATTAGTCGACTGATCACAAGATCGCCGATCGCTCATGCTCGCAATAATCGCCCACCTGCATGATCGCCAGAGCACTTCGCCAATAAACCCTAGTTGACCCACACCAGTCGACTGACCCATGGTTTCAGTCGACTGATACACCTCAAACATGAGGTTTTAACCCAAGTATGTTACCCCCATACTTGCTAGACCACCCTTAGCCTATACCTAAGCCTTCTAGCCACCTCCGTCAGTCTCGTGCCTATCGGATCCCTCCAAGTCATCCATGACTTATTCATCCATACGCTAGCCTTCAGGTGCTTCCATCGGCTATTGTCATGCTAACGGTGTCTACACCGCCAAGGCACATTGGACTTACGCTGCCAAGACTCCGCTTGGACTTTATGCCGCCAACCATTGGACTTATGCTGCCAAGACTTCACCCTTGGACTTTACGCCGCCAATATTCCCCTTTGACTTTCCAAATGCCAAGACTCAAGCTTGGACTTTCCCTTGCCAACCCATGTTGGACTTTCCATTCCAAGACCCTGTTAGTGAAAGCCCTAGAGCCAATCATATGATGATTGTTGTATGGACTTTATTGTATCATATTCCTATTCATAAAGGCATGGTTATTATATTTACTTGTATTGGTGCCAAATAACTAAATATAATAATGTCCTTGAGTAGTAGGTTCTTATCTATATCAATCGATTGGTTGAATCGATAATGAGATGATATAGAGAACACTACTCTTAATCATTCCTAGTCGAGTATTAACATTCAGGGGCAATGTTAATGCGTAGAGACTAGCATGTAAGTCAACAAGATGACTTGATCTCACAAGTCATGGATATGAGATATCAAGTTGACACATGGGTATGCATTGGAGAATGTATACTGAATGACCCGCCATGAGAAAGTATCATGGATCGTTATATGAGTGTCATATACTTTCTCATGTGGCTATTAGTATGACTATTAGTCCTTAGACCTGAAGTCACCATGGTTCCCTACATAATGAGTTGCATACTTTGGTTTCACAAACGCGTCACCCGTAAATGGGTGGACTATAAAGGCGATCGGGTATGTAACAAATTATGCGGAGGATGTGAGTGATGTAGATGGGATCTATCCCTCCTATATGACGGGGTGACATCGATATTCTTGATAGAGTGAGACCACGAAGTGCATGGTCATGCCCAAATGAGTCAATATGAGATATTGAGCTCATTTGATTAGAGTGAGTCTACTTGGAGATCAAGATTTAGATTGTACCGAGGATGACACGGTCTATGCCTCGATTGGTCAATCTAGATGTCAAGGATAGAGGGACATTGTCACATATTGTGAGAGTCACAATTAGTAGTCACAAAGGTGATGTTGGAGCTCAACATTCTTGTAACTTGGGTAGCAATGATGTGTTGCTAGATACCGCTCATTGCTTATGTTCCTAAATCGGTTTAGGGACATTGCCAACGTTAAGAACCTATAGGGTCACACACATAAGAGCAATTAGATGGAGATTAGGTTCATATGATGAACCATGAGGATTAGGTTCATGGGATGAACCAAATTGGATTAAGAGTAATCCAAATTAGACTAATTGAGTTAGACTCAAGTTGATTCAAGTGTTGAATGAGTCTAATTGAGATTTGATTCATCAAATCAATTTAAATTAATGAATAGAGATTCATTATATTAAATTGACTTGAGTCAAGTGGTTAGATTTGATCAACAATGGGAGATTAGAGGTCAAGTTTGACTTGACTTGAGAGGGAAGATGAAAGGTCAAGTTTGACTTGACCAAATGCCATGTCATGATGATGACTAGGCATGGCCGGCCAATGATGATGCTCCACATCATCATTGACTTGGTCAATTGGTGCCACATCATGAGGGAGACCAAGGGTCATGGGAGTTACATGCATGCATGTAACCCCCCTTCCATGAAGTGGCCGGCCACTTTGGGGTTATGGGTGGTGAATTCATTTGGTGAGTTACACTCTTAACTTCATCTTCTTCCTTGGAACTTTTTCTCTCAAGCTCTCCCTCTCCCATCCCTCTCTTTGGCCGAACCAACCAAGGAGTGCTAGCACACTCAAGGTTGAGTTTTTTTCCACCTATTGCTTGTGTGGATACCATAGAGGAGTGTGCACTTGACACTCTCGAGTTCCGGCGAACTTTTTGGACGAGCGGGATAAGCGAAGGGCGTCGCTACGAGGGTAACATTCTAACCTCTTAGATATAAGGTAGATCTAGGATTTCTGTAAGAACATACATGTAATTATAATTTTATACTTCGCACGGATCCGTGGCCGGGGCTTCCGAGGTTTCCGCAACGCAAAAAGCGGTTTTTGCGGCTCGGGAAATCCCAACAGTGGTATCAAAGCCACGTGCGAAGCATGTATGTGTTTCGTTTTTGTAGTTTTTATATTAGATATAAAAATTACAGATTTATATGTTTCTGTAAATTTCCTTATTTTATAGAATTTTTGGGTATTTTTCTCGTAGAGTCGAAGCAACGAGTGTTGGGACACTCGTAGGCTTCAACCGTCGAGAAAAACTCTCCGAATCAGCGAGTTCTCGCTTTAGATTTTTGGGATAGTGACTTAAGTCGCTGTAAGATCATTGTAGGGACACTCGCGAAGTTTATTTTGCGAGTAGGGGCGCTTCCCCTATCCCCGAAAGGGGCCATGTCCCGCGATCGCGCCCGGAAACCGCTTAGCGAGACCGTTTCGGAGGGGTGACTCATAAATTCAAAATAAATTAGGAAAAATTATAGAAATTTTCTGTAAAAATACATAATTTAGAATTATGTATAATTCTGTGATTGTCATGGCCCAATAACCCAATTGGATTGGATTATGTGTGTTGTAATGGCCGCTTTGTGGTCAATGCGTGTTGTAAAGTATTTGCGACCTGCGCGTTGCACCTCTTCTTTTAATATTCTAGTTGTAAATAGTTTTAGACTCGAATGTAACTCGAGTTTTGTATTTGTAATGTACAAAAATGGTGCGGTGGAAAGTCCACTTGAAGACGAGCTTACGAGAAGGGTGACGACGACACATGGCGGTCAAAGGAAGCGCTTGGAGAAGCCGCTAGCCTTAGGTAGACCGTCTGATCTTCTCATTGGCTTGAGAAGATCGTAGTAGGGCCATGACTATATCACATTTAATTATATACATATATGTTGATATATATATATATATATATATTTAATTGATTTTTGCTTGTATGTATGTGATGCATGCTAGTAGAAAAATGTTTGTATGTATATGATGCATGCTAGGTTAATTTTCTTGTATGTATATGATGCATGCTAGAATAATTAATGTATGTATATGATGCATGCTAATATAGGATAATAAAGGCCTAAATGCGTATAAGATACACATTATGATTAGATTAGATCATAATCGAATCAACTCGAAAATGCCTATCGAGCCTTGATACCCATCACTACCTCGATCATTTGTCATTGTTGAATCTGCCAAAGCAGAGCAACACATATTATCTTGGTAGGGTGCGGAGGGACAATCTTGGTCCCGCCTATCACGACTCGGGTTAGAGTAAGCTCAATTAGATTGAGCAAAACTAGTTAACTCAATTGGATCGAGTAGAACTATAGGCATATTCCAATCGTTGGAAAGATAGGTTAAGATCGCATTTACACTAAATCTTGGGCGATTTAGCCAAAGCTAACTCAAGGTCTTTTGTAAATGTGGGTCTTAATCCTATAAACAAGAGTTGCATAGAGATGTAATCGGTAATGTGTTACCCACCGATCGTACTAAGTCTTGGGCGATTTAGCCAAAGCTAACTCAAGGCTTAGTATGATGTGGATCTTGTCCCGCAAGAATTATAGCTAGTTTGTTTGAATCTAATAATGTGGTTTGACCACATCCATAACTCGATTCTACAAAATTCCTATAATTCAGTGGGAGCATCATTTGATTAAAGGCCTAATTAAATGATAAAAGGAACATGATATTAATTCTCTGCATTGTATGTTGTAGATAACTATGTCGACAACCACGAACACTCTCTCTCTGCGATCCGTCCTTGAGAAGGACAAGCTCAATGGAGCAAATTTCCTGGACTGGTACAGGAACCTGAGAATTGTTCTCACCCAAGAAAGGAAGTTGTACGTCCTGGAGCAGCCCATTCCGGAGGCACCTCCTGCCACTGCCTCGCGAGCTGACAAAGATGCTTACAAGAAGCATCAAGATGATGCATTAGATGTGTCATGTCTAATGCTCGCGACCATGAACTCTGAGCTTCAGAAGCAACACGAGTTCATGAATGCTTATGATATAGTTGAACATCTTCGTCAACTATATCAAGGACAAGCTAGGCATGAGAGATATGAAGTCTCTAAGGCATTATTTGGGTCCAAAATGCAAGAAGGGACTCCCGTAGGTACATATGTACTCAAGATGATTGGGTACGTAGAAAACCTACAAAGGCTGGGATTCCCACTTGGCCAAGAGCTGGCTACTGACCTGATCTTGCAATCTTTGCCACAAGCCTTCAATCAATTTGTCATGAATTATAACATGAATGAAATTGATAAGCCATTGCCTGAAATGCTCAGCATGTTGAGAACTGCTGAGCTTAACCTTAAGAAGGGTAAATCTGACACCATTTTGATGGTGCAGAAGAAGAAAGGCAAGGGCAAGCCTAAAGGTAAGGGAAAGTCCCAAGCCAAGGGCAAAGGCAAAGAACTTAAACCCAAAGGAGGGGTAGCCAAGGAAGGGGCTTGCTTCCACTGCAAGGAAGCAGGACACTGGAAGCGTAACTGCAAGGCATACCTGGAAGATCTTAAGAAGAAGAGAAGTGAGACTTCTACTTTAGGTATAAATGTTATAGAAGTCAATCTATCTATTTCTTCATCATGGGTATTAGATACCGGATGTGCATCTCACATTTGTACCAATGTGCAGGCGCTGAGAAATAGCAGGGCATTGACAAAGGGCGAGGTGGACCTACGAGTAGGCAATGGAGCAAGGGTTGCTGCTGTTGCTGTAGGAACTTATGATCTATCTCTGCCCTCTGGGCTTGTACTAGAATTAGATGAATGTTGTTATGTGCCTGCCTTAACTAAGAACATCATTTCAGTTTCTTGTTTGGACAAGAAAGGATTTTCATTTATAATAAAGAACAAATGTTGTTCAGTTTATTTAAATGATATGTTCTATTGTAGTGCACCTCTAATGAACGGACTCTACTTTCTAGACTTAGAGAGCCCTATCTATAACATAAGTACCAAGAGGTTCAAGTCAAATGAGTTGAACCAAACTTATCTCTGGCACTGTCACTTAGGTCACATAAATGAGAGTCGCTTATCTCAGCACCATAAGGATGGGCTGCTAGACTCATTTGATTTTGAATCATATGAGACATGCGAGTCTTGCCTTTTAGGTAAGATGACCAAGACTCCCTTTAGTGGACATAGCGAAAGAGCAACAGATTTGTTAGGACTTATACATAGTGATGTATGTGGTCCTTTCAATGTTGCTGCTAGAGGTGGTTACAGGTACTTCATTACATTTACTGATGACTTCAGTAGATATGGTTATGTGTATCTTATGACACATAAATCAGAATCCTTTGAAAAGTTCAAAGAATTCAAGAATAAAGTACAAAACCAGCTTGGCAAGAGTATTAAGATACTTCGATCAGATCGAGGTGGTGAATACCTTAGCCATGAGTTTCGTGACTATCTAGCTGAGTGTGGGATTCTATCCCAACTCACTCCTCCTGGAACACCACAGTGGAATGGTGTATCCGAAAGGAGGAATCGTACCCTATTGGATATGGTACGATCTATGATGAGTCACACAGATCTTCCTATATCCTTTTGGGGATATGCTCTAGACACAGCAGCCTTTACCCTTAACCGTGTACCATCCAAGGCTGTCATAAAGACACCATATACGATATGGACAGGGAGAAATCCCAAGATGTCTTTTATGAGGATTTGAGGTTGTGAGGCTTACGTTCGACGTCAAGTCTCAGACAAACTGGGACCCAAATCCGATAGGTGCTATTTTGTTGGATATCCCAAGGATACAAAGGGATATTACTTCTACATTCCCAGTCAGCACAAAGTGTTTGTGGCAAAGACTGGAGTTTTTCTAGAAAGGGATTTTGTTTCTAGAAAAACTAGTGGGAGTACCTTCGATCTTGAAGAAATTCAAGATAAGGACCATAGCACTGAGGCCTTGATGGAGGTTGAACAGGAACCACAAAGTGTTGTGGGTGATGAGGTTATTGCACAAAGAGTTGTGGAACAACCACCTGTTCAAGTAGACCTACCTCTTCGCAGGTCTGATAGGGTACGTCGTCAGCCTGAGAGATACTCATTTCTCTTGTCTGACCATGATGACGTTATGCTCATTGAGAATGAGCCTACCTCCTATCAGGAAGCTGTGATGAGCCGAGATTCTGAGAAATGGCTAGATGCCATGAGATCCGAGATGGAATCCATGTACACTAACCAAGTATGGACTTTGGTTGATCCACCTGAAGGGGTCAAACCCATTGGGTGTAAGTGGGTCTTTAGGAGAAAGACTGACATGGATGGACTTGCGCATACCTATAAGGGCCGATTGGTGGCTAAAGGTTTCAAGCAAATTCATGGTATTGACTATGATGAAACCTTTTATCCGGTGGCGATGTTTAAGTCCATTCGGATCTTGCTTGCTATTGCAGCATACCACGATTATGAGATCTGGCAGATGGATGTCAAAACCGTGTTTCTGAATGGAAACTTGCTCGAGGATGTGTACATGACACAACCTGAGGGTTTTGTAGATCCACAGCATACTGGGAAGGTATGCAAGCTGCAAAGGTCCATTTATGGGCTAAAGTAAGCTTCTCGGAGCTGGAATCTTCGATTCGATGATGCGATCAAACAGTTTGGTTTCATCAAGAATGAAGATGAACCCTGTGTCTACAAGAGGGTTAATGGGAACACAGTTGTGTTCCTTGTATTGTATGTGGATGACATACTACTCATTGGGAATGACATCCCTTCGCTACAGTCTGTGAAGACTTGGCTGGGGACGTGCTTCTCAATGAAGGACTTAGGTGAAGCAGCCTGTATTCTAGGCATCAAGATCTATAGAGATAGATCTAAGAGATTGCTTGGCCTAAGTCAGAGTACATACATTGACACGGTATTACTTCGGTTTGCCATGCAGAATTCCAAGAAAGGACTTCTGCCGATGTCACATGGTGTGAGTCTTTCGAAGACTCAAAGTCCCTCTTCTAGAGAGGAGAGAGACCGCATGGATAAGATCCCTTATGCATCTGCTATAGGATCTATCATGTACGCCATGCTGTGTACTCGTCCTGATGTCTCATATGCTTTGAGCATGACGAGTAGATACCAGTCAGATCCAGGTGAGCGTCACAAGATAGCAGTCAAGAATATTCTTAAGTACTTAAGAAGGACTAAAGAATATTTCTTGATATTTGGAGGCGATGAGGAGCTAGCTGTAAAGGGTTACAGCGATGCCAGCTTCCAAACTGACCAGGATGATTACAGATCGCAGTCAGGGTTCGTGTTTTGCTTGAATAGTGGCATTGTGAGTTGGAAGAGTTCCAAGTAGGACACTGTTGCTGATTCTACAACAAAGGCCGAATATATCGGTGCTTCCATCTCATTCGAGAGATGATCGATAGAGGAGATATGAAGATACCCACAGAGGCTAACATCGCAGATCCCTTGACCAAGGCTTTGGCACAGAAAAAGCATGATGGTCACACTAGGTCATTGGGTATTAGATACTACGGTGATTGGCACTAGTGCTAGTGGGAGATTGTTAGTGAAAGCCCTAGAGCCAATCATATGATGATTGTTGTATGGACTTTATTGTATCATATTCCTATTCATAAAGGCATGGTTATTATATTTACTTGTATTGGTGCCAAATAACTAAATATAATAATGTCCTTGAGTAGTAGGTTCTTATCTATATCAATCGATTGGTTGAATCGATAATGAGATGATATAGAGAACACTACTCTTAATCATTCCTAGTCGAGTATTAACATTCAGGGACAATGTTAATGCGTAGAGACTAGCATGTAAGTCAACAAGATGACTTGATCTCACAAGTCATGGATATGAGATATCAAGTTGACACATGGGTATGCATTGGAGAATGTATACTGAATGACCCGCCATGAGAAAGTATCATGGATCGTTATATGAGTGTCATATACTTTCTCATGTGGCTATTAGTATTACTATTAGTCCTTAGACCTGAAGTCACCATGGTTCCCTACATAATGAGTTGCATACTTTGGCTTCGTCAAACGTCACCCGTAAATGGGTGGACTATAAAGGCGACATCGGGTATGTAACAAATTATGAGGGATGTGAGTGATGTAGATGGGATCTATCCTCCTATATGGGGTGACATCGATATTCTTGATAGAGTGAGACCACGAAGTGCATGGCCATGCCCAAATGAGTCAATATGAGATATTGAGCTCATTTGATTAGAGTGAGTCTACTTGGAGATCAAGATTTAGATTGTTCAGAGGATGACACGGTCTATGCCTCGATTGGTCAATCTAGATGTCAAGGATAGAGGGACATTGTCACATATTGTGAGAGTCACAATTAGTAGTCACAAAGGTCATGTTGGAGCTCAACATTCTTGTAACTTGGGTAGCAATGATGTGTTGCTAGATACCGCTCATTGCTTATGTTCCTAAATCGGTTTAGGGACATTGCCAACGTTACAAGAACCTATAGGGTCACACACATAAGAGCAATTAGATGGAGATTAGGTTCATATGATGAACCATGAGGATTAGGTTCATGGGATGAACCAAATTGGATTAAGAGTAATCCAAATTAGACTAATTGAGTTAGACTCAAGTTGATTCAAGTGTTGAATGAGTCTAATTGAGATTTGATTCATCAAATCAATTTAAATTAATGAATAGAGATTCATTATATTAAATTGACTTGAGTCAAGTGGTTAGATTTGATCAACCATGGGAGATTAGAGGTCAAGTTTGACTTGACTTGAGAGGGAAGATGAAAGGTCAAGTTTGACTTGACCAAATGCCATGTCATGATGATGACTAGGCATGGCCGGCCAATGATGATGCTCCACATCATCATTGACTTGGTCAATTGGTGCCACATCATGAGGGAGACCAAGGGTCATGGGAGTTACATGCATGCATGTAACCCCCCTTCCATGAAGTGGCCGTCCACTTTGGGGTTATGGGTGGTGAATTCATTTGGTGAGTTACACTCTTAACTTCATCTTCTTCCTTGGAACTTTTTCTCTCAAGCTCTCCCTCTCCCATCCCTCTCTTTGGCCGAACCAACCAAGGAGTGCTAGCACACTCAAGGTTGAGTTTTTTTCCACCTATTGCTTGTGTGGATACCATAGAGGAGTGTGCACTTGACACTCTCGAGTTCCGGCGAACTTTTTGGACGAGCGGGATAAGCGAAGGGCGTCGCTACGAGGGTGCCGGGGCTTCCGAGGTTTCCGCAACGCAAAAAGCGGTTTTTGCGGCTCGGGAAATCCCAACAGACCCATGCTTAGACTTTCCTTTGCCAACCCATGTTGGACTTTCCCTTGCCAAGACCCATACTTGGACTTTACATGCTAAGTACTCAAGACTTGGACTTTTCCCATGACAATGGTCAAACATCAAATACTAACCTGGGTCGATTGCATTAGCAATCTGCCCAACACATGTCAGACATCCATGTCAAACATCAAAATACTTACTCGAGTCAAACTGAGTCCGGTCAATCGTGACCTGGGTCGATTGCACCAACAATCTCTCCCTTTTTGATGTTTGACAAAAACACCCTTGAGTTAGGCCCCTAACTCAAATTCCCTTACCAATTATTCTAAATTGGTAATTTTAACATTCTCTCCCTTTTTGACATACATCAAAAAGGTTCACCACAAGGAGGTCAATGTCTCATATCCCAATGAGATCTTACAATCTCCCCCTTGGTCCAAAAACCTCTAGGATTCCTACAATCTTCCTAGTGATAAGTCTCATATCACTCAAGAGAGGCAATCCTACACACTCTCTCAATTTCAAAATTGGGTATCTCAAAATCTCATTTCTCCCCCTCATGAGGAAAAATAAAATTCATCATCCCATAATAGATACCTCCCCTTAAAGGCTTGCTCCCCCTTGACCATTGCACCAACAATGTCCTTGGGAAGTCCCTAAGCCAATAAGAACTCTAAACCATCAAAAATAAGGTTAAAAATTCAATATTGAACTTTTCCATACCTTAAATTTGATACATCACCCTAACAACTCTTCTAATCCATGTCCAATGGATTTTCACCCTTTCCAATGCTTTCCAAAGCATATCCTAGGGTTAGGAGTAGTTAGGGAACCTTAACATGCTAAACATACCCTGTTTACCTAAAATCAGCCTTGTAGTCGACTTTATCCTTGATCATGCGGTTTATCATCGATCGCTAATATAAGGCGGTCGTGATCGATAATCAATTTTTGAATTTCAGTTATTAGGATCGAATTTTGAAAAAGCATAAGTAATTCTACTTATATCAAAAAATCATGAAAATTCATACATATATTACTTATACGAAATACAATGGGTGAAAAATAGTTTGAAAATATTTTACCCATAAAATAGTGAAATTGACACAAAGTTCAAAAATGAAGAAAAACTTCAATGTTTGAGCTCACTTTGTATCAACTTCATCAATAGTGATTGCTATCAAAAGATAGACTTCACCAAGGTTTTCTAAAATGATTTTAAAATGTTTGTGAAAACCTATATTGGATCATGTTCTTTGGGCTTAGTGTACATGGCTTGAACATAAGCTTTCCCAATGATCCATCACTAATATAAGATGAGTTTTAGTTCATTTAGATGCAAAAACTATGCACCTTTATCTTAACTCATATCCTAGCATCTCACATATATCTAGGGTATATCAATACACATACATGTTAATGTAATGTAAGATGTGGAGTTTGTTCTCCTAAACTAGGGTTTCATGCATTTTCTAGGGCAACCCTACTTGATTCCCTTATACATGGGACTTCAAGTCATGTCATAGTCCTTAAATCAATTTTAATCAAATTAAATGCATGAATGATCATGGCATAAATGATAACATTAATTAAGCATGGTCAATGATCATGATGTCATGGCATATGATGGAATCTAAGCATACATGACATTAAAACCTAAATCCTAAGCATGATCATGAGATATTAAGTGATTAAAAGTAGATATGATGTCATGACATGTTATATGACAAACAAAGCATGGCAAGTAAAATGTATAGGTATAATAATAGCTAAATTTTAATATTTGTTGCCATTTGTTATAATTAAGTCTCATTTTGCCATATAACTATGGCCAAAAACCTAAAATGGCACACTATGACTTCTAAACCTAAGTTGTTCCAATTTGATTGATTTATCAAACTTCTTAAATAATATTGGCACATCCTAAAATCTTTTAGGATTATAATTCAAACCTATTTCCAAGATATCCATAACCTTGAAAATAACCTAAAGTGACAACTTTGCTATGGTTGGGTTAGCTACCCTTCCAATCAAGGTTGCGTGAATCGATCACGCTCCTAGGAAACCAATACCTATTGGAGCTCCTTAGGTTTACTAGGTATTCCTTAGGGATGACCTCCCTAGATACCCTCCTAATAACCCTCCTAGGCTTTGAAGCCTTGGTCATTTGGGTTTTGCCTAGGTCAAATCTAGAGGTGACTCCCCCTTTGATCTTCTTAATGGCTTCCCTAGGTTTCCTTGAAACCCTAGCCACTAGACATCTACCTTGGTCAACCTTAGGGATGACTTCCCTATTGACCATGGTTTTCCTAGAACTAGGTTTAGTTCCATAGTCAAATGGAACACTATGGTAAGTAGGCATTACCTTCTTAGACATAGGCTTGTGACCCAAACCTTGCCTCCTAGATGGTTCTTGCCTCTTACACTCTAGGTTTTGACTATTTAACCCTTTAATTGAATTTTGCATCTTTCTAAGGGTCTTTTCCAGTTTCTCAAGCCTTGACCTCAAGGCTTGGTTCTCAACCTCTAATTTTTCTATTTTGGTGGGCCCATTGTGTCGTTGATTATTTTGGTCATTCCTAAGCATGTGTCTAGATTTCTGGGAGTTAATCCCTAGGTGGTTCTCTATCTTCCTAATACTTTCCTTAGGTAAAATAGTTTTAGGGACATTAGTCTCAAATTTCTCTGTCTTCCTAATGTGGACATTTTTAGCTCCTAGACAACAAAATCTATTTTTACTAATATGCTTTTCATGAGTAATAGCAAGTGAATTAAAAGCATGCTTTTAACTTTTAATTGAAGAAGATGCATAATTAAAGGTTACCTTAGGGTTTGCCTTAGCTCCCCCTACTTGTGATGCTTCTTCTTTTCTCCTAGGGCATTGCCTCCTATAGTGGCCCCGTTGTTGGCACTTGAAGCACACCACGCGCTCCTTGCTTTTCCTAATTGGGATTCCGGCTTCATTTGACTTTTCTTGACATTTAGGCGCCGGTGGAGTCTTCTTAACTTTCTTAGGGCACTTACTCTTGTAATTCCCATTCTCCCTACACTCAAAACACATAATATGGGTTTTATGTTGAATTAAAGTGTTTGAGTTACCTAGGGTGGTGGTGAGGGTCTCTTGATCTTGTACATCACTTCTCCCTGAAGTAGATGACTCTTCTTGCTCTTGTCCTTGACCTGGAGATCTAATCTCCTCCCCCTCAATCCTAGAGATGGAGGCTTCTTCCATCTTTTCCTCTTCCACCGATCCAGATGTCGATTCTCTATCAACATCCGAATCCTCACTTGCTTGTGAGGATGAGGATGTGCTTGCTTCTTCTTGAGCTTGAGAGGATGAGCACTCCTCTTCTTCTTCTTGTTCTTGGACCGGTTGCAGGTTTTTGTGATATTTTGCCAATTCGCTCCAAAGCTCCTTGGCATCCATGTAATCCCCTAGCCTACACAAAATGTCATTAGGAATCAAATCAAAAATAAATTTGATTACCTTCTTATTTTTCTCGAAGGCTTGGACTTGCTCTTTGGTCCATCTCTTTTTCTTGAGGTATCCACCCTTTGGTCCTCTTGGATAGCTAAATCCCTCCATCAAAATGGACCATTCTTCAAAATCCTTCATCATGATGAAGTCTTCAATTCTTCTCTTCCATGAATTGAAGCCTTCTCGTCCATATAGCGCATAAGGGACCAGCATGTTGATATCCCATCCAAGTGTTTCTTCAAACTCCATCTTTCTTCCTCTTCACCCTCTAGCATCTTTTTCTCCCAGCGATTAGTCCATAGAAGAGCCCCGGGCTCTGATACCAATCGTTAGGAACGTTGCGCCCACTAGAGGGGGGGGGTGAATAACTCGTTTTCATTCGATGGAGGAATTTATTGTGTGCTTGCTACAAATGATTAGTGCGCAGCGGAAATAAAGCAATAACAAGATACAAACACGCAAACACAATAATATAACGTGGTTCGGAATCGAATGGTTCCTACTCCATGGATTGGGCTCGTAAGTGTAACGCCCGTAAAATTCCTAGCAATTCTACAGAAATTTTTGGCTTGATGATCATGGGCTTTATGTGGGCCTTTTCAAAAATAAAAGAAAATAAGCCAAAAAGGGGTGCAAGGCCTAAGAATTGAACCCCAAACCTCTAGAGATAGCCAAGCCTTATAGATGCACCCACTAACCAGAAGCCCAATAGGATTATATGATTAAGGAAGAGGGGGAAACTATAGATAAGTGGGACTAGGAGTAAATGAAGAGGCATGGAAAAGAAAAGAGGAACTTCTCTTCCTCCCCCCCTTTATAAAGAAGAGGGAAGATTGGATTTGGTCACTTCCACTCTTCTTCTTCTTCTCCTCACCGAATTCTAGCCTCTTCTCCACCTTTGGCCGAATCTCATCCAAGCAAGAGAAGGCTAGGGTTGGTTCTTCCTTAGGTTTTCCTTCCACCAAAAAGCAACGCGAAGGATGTAAGTATCCCTCACCTGCATACGAGTAGTTTCGATTGAATGTTTGAACAACCTATATGTTAGATCCGGCCAAGCATGTTTTGGTTTATCAATGAAGTGGTAATCTGTGTTTGTAATCTATGTTAGGAAGTATATGATGATGCTAAGATGGGAAAAGAGGTTTGGTTAAAAAGCTAGCCCTAATGGCCACCAAGACCTATTCGGCCAAGCTAGGATTGGGGTTTTACATGAAGTTACATGCTATGTTTTATTCACTATATGATGTAGTTAAGATTTAAAAATGGATTAGGACCAAAAGCTAACCCTAGTTGAGCCCTTATGTGTTTCGGCCACCCTAGGGAATTAGGGTTAGGGTTGCATGAAAATGTCCCTAATGATGCTATGCTAGGTTATAAGGCTCATGAATGAATGTTGGGTAACAAGAACCCTAGTTGAGCCCCTTATGTGTTTCGGCCACCCTAGGGAATTAGGATTAGGGTTGCATGAAAATGTCCCTAATAATGCTATGCTAGGTTATAATGCCCATGAATGAATGTTGGGTGACAAGAACCCTAAGAAGCCTAAAAGGGCCATTCGGCCACCCTTGGTTGTTTCTTTTCTTTGTGTGTTTCAATGAAGTTTACACCATGAAGTGTATGCATATGTATGTTACTTGAATTAGGTTAAAAGCCTAAACCCTAAAAAGCCTATAAGGGCCATTCGGCCACCTTTGGTCTTTTAGGTTACAATGAAGTTCATACCATGAATTTTATGGAAATTGTATGCATATGTATGTTACTTGAATTAGGTTAAAAGTCTAAACCCTAAAAAAAAAGCCTATAAGGGCCCTTCGGCCACCTTTGGTTTTTTAGGTTACAATGAAGTTCATACCATGAAATTTATGGAATTTGTATGCATATGTATGTTACTTGAATTAGGTTAAAAGTCTAAACCCTAAAAAGCCTATAAGGGCCATTCGGCCACCTTTGATCTCTTTAGGTTACAATGAAGTTCATACCATGAAGTATGCTATGCTATGTTAATGAAATAAGCTATGTTGTTATGAAATGAAGTATGCTATGCTATGTTAATGAAATGAAGCATGATGTGTATGAAATGAAGTATGCTATGCTATGTTAATGAAATAAGCTATGTTGTTATGAAATGAAGTATGCTATGCTATGTTAATGAAATGAAGCATGATGTGTATGAAATGAAGTATGCTATGCTATGTTAATGAAATAAGCTATGTTGTTATGAAATGAAGTATGCTATGCTATGTGAATGAAATGAAGCATGATGTGTTATGAAATGAAGTATGCTATGCTATGTTAAAGAAATAAGCTATGTTGTAAAATAAGCATATAAGTATTTTACTTTCTGCATGGCTTGTACCAAGACCTTAACAAGGTCCAAGAAGGGATGGGCTCCTCAGATGCCCTAAGTCGATGGAATAAGACTCGGGCCTAGGATGGGCTTCTATGTATGATTGCCCCTAGGTCGATGGAATAAGATTCGGGCCTAGTACGGGATGGGCTCCAAGATGCCTTAGGTCGATGGAGTAAGACTCGGGCCTAGGATGGGCTTCTACGCTATGACGATTGCCCCTAGGTCGATGGAATAAGACTCGGGCCTAGGAACCTATTAGGTTCGAGACTTGCTACCTCGGGCCTATTTAGGGATGCGCGCTATGATAATGAAGAAGTGGTACAATCGGGCCCAAATATCCAGTTACATGTTGCTCGCGTATCATCCTAATCAGAGAGACTACGGGCCTGGGATGAGCTTACGTGTTATGTTAGATGATATTCCATAATGTTTAAGTTACCTGTTATGCTAGATGATATGCCATAATGTTTAAGTTACATGTTATGTTAGATGATATGCCATAATGTTTAAGTTACATGTTATGTTAGATGATATGCCATAATGTTTAAGTTACATGTTATGTTAGATGATATGCCATAATGTTTAAGTTACATGTTATGTTAGATGATATGCCATAATGTTTAAGTTACATGTTATGTTAGATGATATGCCATGATGTTAAGTTACGTGTTATGTTAGATGATATGCCATAATGTTTAAGTTACCCGTTATGCTAGATGATATGCCATAATGTTTAAGTTACATGTTATGTTAGATGATATGCCATAATGTTTAAGTTACATGTTATGTTAGATGATATGCCATAATGTTTAAGTTACATGTTATGTTAGATGATATGCCATGATGTTAAGTTACGTGTTATGTTAGATGATATGCCATAATGTTTAAGTTACATGTTATGTTAGATGATATGCCATGATGTTAAGTTACGTGTTATGTTAGATGATATGCCATAATGTTTAAGTTACCTGTTATGCTAGATGATATGCCATAATGTTTAAGTTACCTGTTATGTTAGATGATATGTCATGATGTATAAGTTACATGTTATGTTCGATGGTACGCTATGATGTTAGGTTACTAAGTTACATATGATGCATATTATGCTGATTAAGTATATATATATATTTCATGTTATGCTGCTAAGTTAGGGATGATCCATGCTATATTATCTCATGTTACTTAAGCTACAAGTTAAGTTGATGATGCCATGTATGTTACATGATATATTGATTATATGTTATAAATGCTACAAGTCATGATTAATGATGATGTATGGTTTTTGTGAGTAGGACAGGATCTTACTAAGCCTATGTGCTTATAGTTTATTTTCCCTCAGATCGCAGATAAGGGTAAGGGATGGATAAACTAAAGGGAGCAGCAGGAGGGGTCAATGTGTGTGGTAGTGGCATGGTGGAGAAGATCCGTTAAGTCTACTTATACATGTATTACCTATAATGATGATGTCTATGGATGTCTTTACTTATGTCTCCCTATGACGATGATGTTATGAACCTACTAAGCCCTAAGTATCTATATATATATATGATGCATGCTTTATGTTGATAAGAAGAAGTAAAGAAGAAGTAAGAAGAAGTATCTATGCATGCTATGCTATGAAACATACTCTATGTTAAGAAGAAGTGTTAATGCATATCTATATTTAAAAGAAAAAAAAAGTATTTAGGTCTTAAGTCTTCCGCTGTAAGAAATAAGAAGTATATATATAAAGTCTTTCGCTGTATGAAATGTATGTACGGTCGCGTCACGCGCCGCCTCTCCGGACATTTGGGGTCCCGGAAGGGCGGGCGTGACAGTAAGAGCCCTAGTTATGCCAATCACACACCACTACTCAAATAACTCCTCGACACAAGTCGGAGGTGGAGAAACCTCGTACAAATGATTACACTAAATAATACAACAAATGCAAGAAAATACAAGTATGAAATACAATACAAGTAAAGAAAAACACTTTACAAGAGTTCTTTGGATGCTTGCTTTGTGATTGCTTGAATCGTGGTTGCAGACCCTGATTTGCAGCAGCAAATCACCTCAAGAACATCCAAGAAACCGCTGCCAAATGCTTCCTCCATGAGCTCCATTTATAGCTTCTCCTTGGGCTGGATTTTGCCTAACATTCGACTGATCGGAACCATCAGTCGACTGCCCCTATATCCGTTGTCTCACAATGACATGAACCACATCGGATAAGTCCAACTGATACACCATCAGTCGACTGATGGCTCAATCAGTCGAGTGCTTGGGCCGACCACTCGACTGGATAACCTTATGTGCCCGAGATCTTGAGCAACAGTCGACTGATCACCAGATCAGTCGATTGCCCACCTCTGGCAGTCGACTGCCAGAGCACTTCCCGCAGTCAAACCCTAGTTGACTCACACCAGTCGACTGACCCATGGTCCAAGCGGACTGATACACCTCAAACATGAGGTTTTAACCCAAGTATGGTGCCCCCATACTTGCTAGACCACCCTTAGCCTAGACTTAAGCATTCTAGCCACCTCTGTCAGCCTTGCACCTATCGGATCCCTCCAAGTCATCCATGACTTGTTCATCCATACACTAGCCTTCAGGTGTTCCATCGGCTATTGTCATGCTAACGGTGTCTACACCGCCAAGACACATTGGACTTACGCTGCCAAGACTCCGCTTGGACTTTACGCCACCAACCATTGGACTTATGCTGCTAAGACTTCACCCTTGGACTTTACGCCACCAATATTCCCCTAGGACTTTCCAAATGGCAAAACTCAAGCTTGGACTTTCCCTTGCCAACCCATGTTGGACTTTCCATGCCAAGACCCATTCTTAGACTTTCCTTTGCCAACCCATGTTGGGCTTTACCTTGCCAAGACCCATGCTTAGACTTTATATGCCAAGTACTCAAGACTTGGACTTTTCCCATGATAATGGTCAAACCATTGTCAAACATTAAATACTAACCTTGGTCGATTGCATCAACAATCTCCCCAACACATGTGAGACATCAATGTCAAACATCAAAACACTTACTCAAGTCAAACTCGAGTCTAGTTAATCGTGACCTGGGTCGATTGCACCAACATCCCTCTCCTTGAAGTTCTCTTCGTCCGGCCACGTCCCTCAGATGCGCCAAGCGCACAGCTTCGCAGCGCCATCCTTCGGCTTCACTACAATGCTCCTCGTCTGACAGTCACTCGGATATACCAAGCGCACGGCTTCCGTAATGCATCTTTCACCGACTCAAGGACTGAGTCATGAGATGGTGAATCTTGCCAATGCTATCGTCAAGCCATCCATGTGTGAATTACTAAGTCCTGCATGACTTCAACGCACTTATCAAATCAATAACAACCTAACTTAAACCCTTTGCCACACATGGCAATGAAACCATCATCCCTTGGGTTGATTGCCTAACAATCTCTTACTTTTTTATGTGGCGTCTGTTTAAAACAATGCTGTCTTAAGCTACATAAGGCAAGATAAGCATCTAAATTGCTTCATAGAAAAATCCACAGCTCCCCTTAATACATACGATTCCTTAAGACATGCTAATTCTCCTCCTAGCATGATTAACTTAAACTCATCATTTCTCCCCCTTTGACACCATCAAAAACATTATACAAAAGTTATACAAGCATGACATCAAGTCTAAGGAAGAAAATAACCCAAACTAACTTTAAAACCTGATAAAACAGGTTACTGTTCTCATGCACAGTACATCAGTCAACTGAATCAGAGCATCAGTCAACTGGCACCAAGTTTTCAGAAATTCTGATTTTTCGAACGAAATTCAGAAATGCACAAGAAATTATAGAAAATTCAAAAAATCATGAAAATTGAGGAACACGTTTCTTATAAGTCCCTTTAACAGTGAAAAATTGTTTTTTTATATGAAAATTCATTTAATTTCTAAACATTTGGCAAAAACTCAAAGATGTTGAAAATCACTAAATTTTATATCAATTTGAAATCTAGTTTTACCTTAGACATTTTTCAAAACATCAATTCACTGTTTGCAAAGTATAAAATAGTTTTAAATCAATTAAAGTATCCAACTATGATCTATGGGCAATATGTCCATTGATTAAACATTTGCTTTCCCCATAGTTGGTCTATGATTGCTCTATTGATACACTTAATGACCCATCTAAATGCCATAAGCATTAGTTGACCATTTGTATCATCCTATCATCTTACCCATTGCTATGTTCTCAATCAAGTTAGCCTTATAGTGAGTGTGAGATGTGACAAAGGTATTTATACTTAACCATCAATTTTCATACAATTCTACCAAGGTTAAGTATGTATCATCCAAAAACACTCAATATGATCATAAAAACATGCATTATCAATCATGATCATATATTTTCAATTTATTACACATCATGATCATAAAGTAAAGATTATACATAATTTCATGTTATGATCACATTATCATCACCCAACACTCAATCAAAAATCATGAATCATGGTCATTTGTCAAGTAGGAAATTAAGTATCAAGGATCATGATTCAAGCATTATTATCAAATCATCCACCATGCTCATAAATCAAAAGTCATAAGTATAAAACTAACATCCTCATCATCCTAAGTCAACCATTTATCATGATATAAGTAAAATCCACTATAGTTGACCATCCTATGATTTTCCTATCCCTTGAGGATTGACTTGGGAACCCAATATAAGTTCTTTCCAATGGGGTTCACCAAGTACTCCTTAGGGATCCATCTTTTAGCTACCATGGTGGTTTTTGCTTGACCCCTAGCAATTAGGCAATGATAGATCTTTTGATTTTTAGATCCCTTATAGCCTAATCCTTTCTTATTGAAACTAGCCCTTTGGCTTCCAATAATCATGTTCAATGTGTTGGAGCCTATGGTAAATTTCTCTAAGGCCTTAGGTGATCTACCTTTTCCCTTAAGACCTTATTTTCCTCAATACATGCATCATTAACATTTAGAGGAATATAATCATTATGTGGGCATGCATTTGCTAGTTTTTCTTCTAGAGCCTTAATTTCATTTTGCATGCATTTATTTTTATTTTTAGCCTTAAATAAATTCCTAGTAAGGCTAGAAATCATGGAAACAATTTTCTTAGGGGAAAGATTTGTTACTATAGTTTCCATATCTTCTTCCTCCGATTCCGATGAGGATGAAGATGAAGCTCTCCCTTCACTTGAGCTCTCCTCACTTGAGCTTGTTTCTACTTTTTCGGAGTAGGAGGTGGAGTCCAAGTCTTCCATTGCCATTAGAGCAAGGTTTGTGAAGGCTTCTCCTTCTTCCAATGAGGATGATGGATCATCCCATATGACCTTGTGTGCCTTAGCCTTCCCTTTTTCTTTAGTTTTCTTCTCTTCTTCCTTTTTCTTCCTCTCCTTTTTCTTCTCTTCTTTCTTTCTCTTTTCCTCCTTGATTTTGTTCAAGAGGAGACAATCATCTCTTATATGCTCCTCTCCTTGACAATTGTAGTAAATAATATTCCTCCTTGGCCTTCTTCCCTTATCATGAGATTTGTTAAATTTAAAACTTTTTAATGCACGCCTTACCTTCCTTATCATATATGCTTCCTCATTGCTATCCATTGATGAGGAAGATGAATCTTCATCAGATGAAAAGGGTGGTGTCATCTTCTTCTTCTTTCCCTTTTCGACCATTAGTGCTATTCCCTTTGGCTTTAAACTTGGTTCTTCAATTATCCCTTCAAGCCTTGTCTCATGAAGCTCCATGGTGGAGAAAAACTCTTCTAGAGTGCTTACCTCTAGATTTTTCAAAATATAAAAGGAGTCCACCATAGAGCTCCACTTTGAAGACCGGGGGAATGCATCAATAGCCTTCATGATCATGTCCTGTTTTGATAGCTTTTCACCTACACTTGATAATCCGTTAAGAATTTCTTTAAAATGAGAATGTAAAGATGTTACCTTCTCCCCTTTATCGAGTTTGATATTATTGAGTTGGGAGCGGAGGACATCTCTTCTTGCTAGCTTGGCCTCGGATGTGCCTTCATGAAGTTCTACAAGCTTCTCCCACATTTCTTTGGCGCTAGCACATTCTCCTATTCGATTTACTTCTTGTTGAGGGGGCACATTGTACAAATGGTGCTTGGCCTTTGAATTCACCAAGTACTCCTCTCTTTGCTTCTTTGTCCATCTAGATTTCTCCAATGACTCTCCTTTTTCATCCCTAGGAACTTCGAAACCATTTTCCATGATTAACATTATTTCAAAGTCAGTCTCGAAGAATACCTCCATTCACTTTTTCCACCAAGCGAATTCTCCCTTGAACTTGGGTGGATGGATATTTGAGCCGACCATCTTTATTGTCGTGCTTGTTGCGGCGGTGAGTCCGGTGACAAGCAACCTTGGCTCTGATACCACTTGTTGGAAGATCGATGGCCAGCTAGAGGGGATGAATAACCCTCTTTATCGTAGATGGTAATCGCTTGCTCAATTGTCTGAAATCAACGGTTAGCACAATGGAAATATAAATAATAAATACAATTAAGAAGTCAATGCTAACAAACTGATGTAACGTGGTTCACGACCCTAGCTGCTAGTCCATGACCCAATTCGTTCCAAGTGAATCACACCTTAATCAATCCACTAATCTCTCCTTTGCACAAAGCTAAGTGGAGGTAACCTTTCTTACACAAGAATCACTCCTCTTACAATATAATTGAAATAAGTTCAAGGAAGAGGATTGAAAATGTGTTGGGCACTTGGGAGATGTTTAGAGGTTAAGCATTAACCCCCCAAGATGACCCAAGGCCTCTTCTTATAGGGAAGAGGCCATTCTTTCCGTTGGGCAGCTAGCAGTCGACTGATGCCTCGATTAGTCGACTACTGCTGTAGCCGTTGCCTCGCAATGACTTCTTCCACATTGGATTTTAACCATTGGCTCCCACATCAGTCGACTGATCATGCTCATCAGTCGACTGATGGAGCCATCAGTCGAGCGACCGAAGCGATCACTCGATTGGAGATGTTTCTGTGCTCGAAAC
This sequence comes from Wurfbainia villosa, assembly GCA_025175895.1. Lineage (NCBI taxonomy): Eukaryota > Viridiplantae > Streptophyta > Magnoliopsida > Zingiberales > Zingiberaceae > Wurfbainia > Wurfbainia villosa. The sequence continues at coordinate 49,661,720 of CM045998.1, read as the reverse complement.
CCTCGACATCAGTCGACTGATGGAGCTATAAGTCGACTACCAAGAGCTGACAGTCGACTGTTCGGCCAGAACTTGGACTCGAACACCAGTCGAGTCTCTAGTAGACTTGGAGTAGCCGACTGCAACTTCATGGTAGTTGACTGATGTCGGAAAAATCCATCCGACACTTAGCTATTTGGCCAAGTTCACCTACAAGCTAACCCATCCTGGGTTACAATTGCTCGCTCTCATCTTCCCTTGGAGTCCCTCATCTTGAAGTTCACTTCGTCCGGCCATGTACCTCGAATGTGCCAAGAGTATGGCTTCGTAACGCCATCCTTCGCATCTCACCCTGAAGTCTACTTCCTTCGGCTTCACTTCAATGCTCCTCATCCGACGATCCCTCGGATGCACCAAGCGCACGACTTCCACAATGCATCTTTAACCGACTCAAGGACTGAGTCATGAGATGGTGAATCTTGCCAATACTATCGTCAAGGCATCCATGTGTGAATTACTAAGTCCTGTATGACTTCAACGCACATATCAAATCCAAAACAACCTAACTTAAACCCTTTGCCACACACACATCAAAACCACATCACATGGGTTGATTGCCCTTATAGTTTTCAAAGTTCTTTTTTTTTTTGTAATTGAAGCTCATTTAGAGATCTATATTTTTTTAAAGTGAAACCCATAATAGCCATGTTCAAATCTAAAAAATAACATTTAAAGTCTTTTTATATCCATTAAGGAGTTTCGATCAAGACCCATTGATTAGCTTAAAGAGTTCCGATCAGACTCATTCCAAATGCTACAGGTTTTTAAAGTGTTATAGAATCTATATGTGTAAAAAATTATCATCTCAAAGTCATTAACAACAATGATCTGAAGATTTTCAATGTTTATACATGTGTCAATTGTATTAAAGTCATACATTTTGAAAACCTTTTGATCACTATCGTGAATGACTTTGAAATAATATTTTTAGGCACATATAGACTCTAGGTCACTTTACAAACATGTAGCACTTAGAATGGATCCGATCAGAGCTCTTTAAGTTCATCAATGAGTTTTGATCGAAATTTTTTGATGAACCGAAAAGATTTTAAATACTATTTTTTAGATTTGAAACATGATTGTTATGGGTTTCACCTGACAACAAATATAGATCTCTGAAGGAGATTCGATTAAAAAAAATTCACCTCGTCCTGATACCAGAGTTAAAAGTTATGACTTCCAGAAGCATATAATTGGCATATTAGAACTGTCGTAATACTGATTTTTCAAAACTAGCACCACAGTGGTGTCGATTTTTAGAAACCAGCACCATTGTGGTGTCGATGTAATTAAACTAGCACCATGGTAGTGATGGTTTCGAAAAATCAGCACCACTGTGGTGTTGATTTTTCGAAACCAACACCACGATAGTCCTGGTATATGTCGATTGTCTATTTTCGGAGACTATAACTTTTGACTCAGGTCTCAGAACAAAGTGTATTTTTTTTTTGAATCAAAGATCATTCAGAGATATACATTTTTTGTTGATTGCTTTGGATCACATTTGAAGACCCTAATTTGCACCAGCAAATCGCCTCAAATTGCCTAAGAAATCACTGTCGAAATACTCTTCGTTGATATCCTTTTAAGCCTCCGTGCAACTTGAATTTCCGCCTAGCAGTCAACTGCCAAAAGGCCCCAATCGACTGTCAATAGTGCTATTGTCTCACAACATACTTGATCCACATTGGCATTCAAGCCAATAGATACACTGGCAGTCGACTGCCATTCCCAACAGTCGGCTCCTCAAGCCCATAGCAAATTGCTCAGTCGGCTGCCGAGCGTTCTGCCTTCGCAACCAAAACAACAAGTAGTCGACTGTCCTCTATGGCAGTTGACTGCTCATGGCCAGTCGACTATCCAATGTTGGTAGTCAACTTCCAAGGCTATTTACCATAGTCGAACGCCAGTTGACTACTCAGTGTCAATGATGCACATGAACACGACCTCAAATCTCGCAACAGGGACCGTCAAGGACTCGAAGCGCGCGCTCGTGCTCAACGACTTCAAGAGGATGGATGTCATCAATTAATAAAAAGATTATCGATCCCACAGGGACTGAGATTCGAGTACCAATTGGTTTAGTGGAAGTTATTGTTTGGAGTTCCATTCTAATGGTTATGATGACGAGGGTTGTCGGCGGTCCTAACTCTAGTACGGTGTCACACAGAGGAAGAGAAGGGTTCCTACGAGTCTTTTGAGGGAATTCTAGGATTTCGATTTCGCTTATGTGTAGTAGAACACGCTATCAATTGGGTATTTTCTAGACATCTAACTATGGTCTTGTGGAAGGGACATCATACACTTCCCCAATGAGCCTTTGCATATATCGGAAACTACCTCTGCCATACTAGGTCGACCCCTATCTTTAGGACGGGATAGGCGGTATGAGAATGCCGATTCAATCCCTATGACGAGTCGGAACGTGTCCCGTTTCTGACTCTATCACACTCTTCTATCTACGGTTACCGAAGATGAGGCCAACCCCTAGGTTCCTCCTTAATTCTCCTAAATCTTTGATACGAGGGTTGTCACCCCTCGTACCGGCTACGCACAATAAATAGAAGACCAAAAAAATAGCTATCGATCTAAACAATCGCCAATTGCAAATATAATTTCAAGAATAGAAATATATTTGAAATAACATATTCTATGCACACAAACTACTCCCTAATCCTAGAATAGGAGAATCTACTCCATAAATACGAGAAGAGAAACACAAAGCATATTAGAATTCATAGAAACAATGTAAACTGCGCAAAGAACGTGAATTAGAATGCACTTTGGCTCTCCTCTCCGGCGTTGATGTGCAGAACTTGATCCTCAAGCGACCTTCTACTTCCCCATTGCGAGTGTTGTCCCGGCTTTTTAGGGTGTCAAAGTGTTGTCCCTGGCGTCGTGCCTCCCTCCTAGGGTTTTGGCGTAGCTTTCTTTATATAGACATCAGGCCGGATCTCCCCGAAACCTGAAAAATAACTGAATCACATCGAAATCGCCCAGCGCCAGACGACCGTGTGGATTCACACGGCCAAGCTGTGTGTGGCGCCCCATGTGGATTCACTGGGTCAGGGTGTGTGTCCTTCTGTTCTAGCTACAAAATGCCTTCTTTTTGCTCCAAAAATACGCCATTCCCCCGGAGAATGTTGTTCTGCACACAAGAGTACAAAGAGCATATCTCCGAACCAGAAAATAGGAAATGCATGCAAAATAAAGTGAAATATGCAATAATCAAATATAAAATGCAATGGTATGTGAGCGAAAACTACTTCTAAAATCCTATATATTTTGCTCATATCAATTCCCCCAAACTTAAGTATTTGCTTGTCCTCAAGCAAACCTCAGTGACATAAAATTTTTTAAAAAGGCATTGTCCCATACTTAGCATGTTAACTAGATTTATCATATGGTATTTTCAATCAAAGCAAAATAGATATTTTCTAAAAATTCACTAAGTTAGCTTCTCGTGCACGTGCTAAGCGAATCTTCTTAGGGGATACTCGTTCCATGGTAAGTTAAGTCGTCATCCTATAGCTTTCCTAAGGTCTCCAGCTCTTAGGCACTTACCTGCTCAAAGCGAGGGTCGTTCCCTAGATCTAGCACAAAGTCTCAAAGGCGTGCTCGGTATTGAGAGAAATTGGTAGGTATTTCTCCAGTAACCTAACTCAGTCTCAAAGGGGCTTAACCATTTTCACCTATGACAATTGTTTTTTATCCTTCATAATTTTTTTTTCAATTTTTCTCACTATCTTTTTTTTTCTTTTTTTTTCTTTTCTTATTCCATTTTTTTCTCTCTTGGGATTTTGATTTTTCTGAATGGACTTCCATGATCCGAGCATCTCCAGTAACTAAAATGCTAAATCTAGAGTCACCTATGAATTCCAAAGTACTAGACTACTGAGATGAATCATAACTAGGTACTTACTAGATTCTCCCTTTCAGAATGTTCAACATGTGTACGTGTAAAAATAAAAACTAACTAGTGTAAGTCTAGAACATTCATTAGAGCAAATAAAATAAAATACCACAAGATAAATGAAGTTAAGCTACCTATGGCAACAACTCATGAAAGTAACTTTAAAAATACTACTGAGGCAACTTAAAGATAACAAAAACTAAGTGTAGAAAGAAACTAAACACACTATGCATGAATAAATGAATGCTAACTAAAATTAAAATGCAAATATTAGGAAAGAAATTACTGTTAGAAACAGAATAAATCACAACTTGGGGTTCCCCCCAGACTAAAGTGAAGCATACCTCTAATACGGTGGTCGAGGTGAGGAGTCTGATAGCCTTAGTATGTCTAGCTCCTGGGAGAACCTGGTGCTCAGCCGCTGATGCCACATGTATATATGATCGATCTGAGAGTTGATGGATGCAGAAACTACTCTGTGCTCCTCCTCCTTAGCCCACAATGCCTGCTGAGCATGCATGTGCTTCCTGACCTCCTGAGGGTAGGCAGTTTCCTCCTGGCGATGGGCAGCCTCCTCCTGAAAATAAACTCGGGCCTCATCGTAGAACTCCTCAGCCCACTAGAAGTGCTCCCGTAAGCCCTGAAACTCTGCCTACATGTCAACGCTCTGCTCCTCCCATCGCTTCCTCTACGTCTGCTACTCGACATATATGTCATCGAGGCACGATTGAAACTCTGAGAAGTCATACGTAGATGTACCTGCATCCTGCTCAAAAGTAGAACAAGGTGGTGGTGGAGGTGCAGGCTCATGTTGATGTGGACTAGGTGGACTCCTATAATGTGTGGACTGGAGGGAGAGTGATGTACAGGGGGAGAGATGGGTGCCGAAGTGGAGGGTCCATCATATGGTGAGGACTCCACTATCAGGTCCAAACGCCAGTTGGCGGATGTGGTGATGGTGGTATAATTGGGGTCGAAGAGCCTAAGGAATGATAAATTTTTTCTTACTTAGAACAAGGAGTGTCCCTTTCTCACGATCATTTTCATTGCCATACACACTCCTAGGTCGATCCTAGGGCTCCCCTCTATGCTATCTAATGCTGTGTAGTCGTACCCCATCCTATGGCAAATATGAGTAACTAGGCCTCCCAAAATAATCTCTCCCCTCACCGCTTTGCCCATTTTCACTAGGTGTCTAATGAAATGGGACCCTACATCAATGCTACTCCTTTCTTGTAGCATGTCCCACAAGCAAAGCAGCTAACTTGCTCTCACTACCCCGTCACTCTCCCCTCTTTCGAAAATGGTACTCATCATAACTCGGTGTAGGTACCGGAAGATGGGGTTTTGGAGGCGTGAGGCTTTGGCCCTAGAAGGGTCATAAGCATTCTCCCCTGTCAATTTGGACCAAAAGGTCCGGGCATTAAACCCAATCGAGGTTCTCCTCTCTCCCCCACTAGGCAAGACAAAGCATGTGTTCCATTGGTGTAATGTCCATTCATGCTCAATGTTGAACAACATAAATGTAATCCTACCCTCTTCGCTCTCTCTTCCTGTCAAGATTTCTACTTCTAAAGAACTCAAAAATTCCAAAACTATCCTAGGGTAGGTTGGGTGTCTTATTCCCATAATCTCTCCCCACCCCATTTTTGCAAATAGGGCTTGAATATCACCCAACAAACCTAGGGTTTCCAAGGGATCTTCATCTAGATACCTAGTAGCAGTGATTTTCCTACTAGAAAGCATGTTAAATCTTTCCCTATGCTCGTTATTATGAAATGCAAGGGAGGGAAGAGCATCACCTGAAGGTAGGAAACTTTGCTTCCCACTTCAACTCGGTCGCTTGTTCATGGCGATCCTGTCTACGTCCTCGGATAAAAAAAATTTATCCTTGACAAAGATGGATTACCCAAGCTACTGTTTCATCGTCGTGCTATTCGATTAGAGTGGTCACTTGAACAAACTTATTGTTCAAGCAACCAACCTCTATTCTTTGATTAGCTGCGGAATAGACGATGTACGGATCGCCAGTTTTTGTGTTTGTATTTGGGGTCCAAGTAAATTAGCCACATAATAAAACATACAACATGCATATAATAAGAAAAGATCATAAACAAGCATTATACCTCTAGATCTTCTTGTAGAGTCGATCGATGTGTAAATGGTGGCCGGCTAGAGGGGGGTGAATAGCCTTTGTCGTAGACGGTGGAATTCGTTCGTTCGTTGCTCGTCTACAAAACTATTAGCGCAAGCAGAATATGCAAATACAAACAATTAAAAACAAAGCAAAGGAAAAATAAACAAATGCTAACAAAAAGTTGTAACGTGGTTCACGGCTACGCCGCTAATCCACGATCCCGATTCATCCAAGGTGAATCACTCCTTTGCCAAATCCACTAGATCTCTCCTTTGCACCAAGCTAGGTGGAGGTAACCTCTGTACAATCCCTCTTCTTTACAATAGAATGGAATAATAGTAAGTAAGAAGAGTGGGAATTCTTTAGGGCACTTTGGGAGAAGATTAGAGCATGAACATTAGGCCCCCAAAGCCCCACACCCTTCCTCTTTATAGAGGAAGAGGGTTTCTTCCCGTTGACACAGGACCAGTCGACTGATGCCCCTGATCAGTCGACTGATCCTGTAGCCGTTGCCCAATAATGACTTCTTTCCACGTTGGATTTCATTCAATGGATTCCACATCAGTCGACTGATATTGCTATCAGTCGACTGATGCTCCGATAAGTCGAGTGCTCGCGAGCTCGACTCCATTCTGTGCCCGAAACACTTGCGACCCGGTCGGTGATGTCTTCATCACCGATGGGTGTCTCGAATCGATCGCCAATCCATGGCAATGATCGTTTCACTTGAACCGGACTCGAACACTAGTCGAGTCACATTCGACTTAGAGTAGTCGACTACCATTACATGGCAGTCGACTGGTGTCCGGAAATCCCATCCGACACTTAGCTAAATGGCCAAGTTTTACCTAAGAGCACTACCCCTTTCCGGGTTACATTCGCTCACTCTCATCCCTTGGAGTCCCTTGCCTTTGAAGTTATCTTCGTCCGGCCACGTCCCTTGGATGCGCCAAGCGCACGACTCTGCAGCGCCATCCTTCGTGTCTTGACCTGAAGTCTACTTCCCCCTGATTCACTCCAAGCTCCTCGTCTGGCGGTCCCTCGGATGCTTCAAGCGCACGACTTCCACAAAGCCATCCTTCACCGACTCAAGGACCGAGTCATGAGAGGTGAAACTCGCCAAGGCTCCATGTGTGAATTACTAAGTCCTGCAAGACTCCAACGCACATATCAAATCCACACATCCTAACTTAAACCCTTTGCCACACACACCAAAACCATATCACGGGTTGATTGCACTAACAATCTCCCCCTTTTTGATGTGTGGCAATCCGTTTAAGTTAGGTAAAAAATTTATCAAAAATACTAAGGTAATAAAGCATGTAAGTAACATGATTAGCAACTCTCCCCCTTAATATATGAAACTCTCCCTAAATATAATTCCCCCTTACTTAAACAAATATATTTCTCCCCCTTTGACACCATCAAAAATGTTAAACAAGGTTTATCTAAGCATGACATCAAATTTAGAGGGAAACAAAAACCAAAACATGTCTTAAAATTGGATAAAAGAAATTACTGGGCATGTTATTAGGCTACCAGTCGACTGGCACATGCATTTCAGGTTTTTCTTATTTTCGGGCTAGATTTCAGAAATGCATTAAAAATTCTACAAAATTCAAAAAATAATGAAATTTGAGGAACATATTTCTCGTAAGTATATTTATCAATGAAAAATAGGTGTCCATGAAAAATCATTATATTTTCAAGTATTTACCAAAAATCCAAAAGTTTCAAAAGTAACTAGGTTTTTGATCAAGTTAGTATCAAGTTTGACACCTAGTTTTACTTTAAATTGTTTCAAAACATAAACACACAGATTTTAAAGTAAGAAATTGTTTTGAAAACATATGAAATATCCAACCATGATCTTTGTGCAATATGTCTATGAATTAAACATAAGCCTTCCCCATGATTGGTCTATTATTGCTATTTTGATACCTTAAATGACCATCTAAATGCCACAGGCACTAGTGGACATTTGTATCATCCTAACATCTCACTCATGCTAAGTTTTCAATCAAGGTAGACTATGGTGAGTGTGAGATGTATCCTAAAGGTATTTGTATATACTTAACCATTATTTTCATGCAATTCTATACAAGGTTAAGTATCATCCTAATATCCCACATGATCATAAATATACATATGCATTGATTTCATATTATGACCATGAAGCACATGTATTCATCAATTAATAATCATGAATTAGGTATTACATCATGATAATAAGACAAATATCACCTAAAGAATGATTTATCTATTTATAGGTGCATTATCATCACCTAACACTATTTCAAAAATATTGTCCCGCCATCCTAAGTCAACCAACATATGATATAGGTAAATTCTGTATGGTTGACTATCCTAGGGTTTTCCTAACCCTTTAGGATGGATTTTGGAACCCAATACAAATTCTTGCCTATGGGGTTCACTAAAAATTCCTTAGGGATCCATTTTCTAGCTATTACCTTCTTTTTGTCTTGACCCCTAGCAATTAAACATTTATAGGCCTATTCATTTTTATTTTCTTTATATCCTAGGCCTTTCTTGTTGAAACTTGCCCTTTGGCTCCCTATAATCATGTTAAGAGTGTTGGAGCCAATTGTAAACTTTTCTAGAGCCTTGGTCAAATGATCTACCTTTTCCCTTAGAGCCCTATTTTCCTCTATGCATGCATCATTAGCATCAAATGGCATATAAAGATCATGTGAGCATGCATCATCATGACTAGAAGAAATATTTTCATTAATATTTAAGCATGCTTTTTCTAGCTTATTTTCTAAATCCTTAATTTGATCTAGCATGCTCTTATTTTTCTTTTTAGCCCTAAATAGATCCTTAGTAAGACTAGAAATCATGGAAACTATTTTACTTGGTGAGAGGTTCGTTACCATAGTCTTCATGTCTTCTTCTTCTTCGGATGAGGATGGTGAAGAAGCTCCCCGTTCACTAGAGCTCTCCTCATTTGTGCTTGATCCTTCATTTTCGGAGGAGGAGGAGTCTAAGTCATCAAAAGCCATTAATGCCAAATTTTTGACAAAGGCATTTTCTTCCTCGAATGATGATGATGATGAAAAAGAAGGGTCATCCCAAGTCCTTGCTTTTAGTGCCTTGGCCTTCCCTTTTTCTTTGGCCTTCTTCTCTTCTTCTTTCTTTTTGCTCCCCTTCTTCTTCTTCTTTTCTTCCTTCTTTCTCTTCTCCTCCTTGCTCTTGTTCAAGAGGGGACAATTATCCCTTATATGTCCCTCTCCTTGGCAATTATAGCAAATCACCTTCCCCCTTGGTCTTCTTATCCTATCATTAGATTTATTAAATTTAAAACCTTTTAATGCACGCCTTACCCTCCTTACCATATAAGCTTCTTCCGTGCTATCCATGGAGGAGGAGGAGGAAGCTTTGTCGGAGGAGGAGGGAGTCTCCATCTTCTTCTTCCCCTTGTTTGCCATCAAGGCTACTCCTCTTGAAGGTTGAATTCTAGGATCTTCTACTATTCCTTCAAGCCTCGTTTCGTTGAGCTCCATGGTTGAGAAGAATTCCTCCAAGGTGCTAACTTCTAGGTTCTTGGAGATGTAAAAAGAGTCCTCCATTGAGCTCCATCTTGAGGATCGGGGAAAGGCATCTATGGCCTTCATTACCATATCCCAGTTGGAGAGCTTTTCACCTACACTTGTCAAGCCGGTTAGAATTTCCTTAAATCTAGAGTGTAGGGATTTTACTTTCTCTCCCTTTTCGAGTTTGATGTTTGATAATTGGGAGCGAAGGACATCTCTCCTTGCTAGCTTCTCCTCGGATGTGCCTTCATGAATCTCTATTAGTTTCTCCCACATCTCCTTGGCGCTAGCACACTCCCCTATCATATTCACTTCTTGTTGGGGGAGTACATTGTAGAGGTGATGTTTAGCTTTAGAGTTTGCCAAGTACTCCTCCATTTGCCTCTTGCTCCATCTTGATTTTTCCAATGGCTCCCCTTCTTCATACCTAGGCATTTCGAAACCGTTTTCCATAATTAAAAGAATTTTGAAATCGATTTCGAAAAATACCTCCATTCGCTTCTTCCACCAAGCGAATTCCCCCTCAAACTTTGGCGGATGAATATTGGAGCTGACCATCTCTTGATGAAGTGTTTGTTGCGGCGGTTAGTCCTCGACAAACGACTTGGCTCTGATACCACTTGTAGAGTCGATCGATGTGTAGATGTTGGCCAGCTAGAGGGGGGTGAATAGCCTTTGTCGTAGACAGTGGAATTCATTCATTCGTTGCTCGTCTACAAAACTATTAGCACAAGCGGAATATGCAAATACAAACAATTAAAGACAAAGCAAAGGAAGAATAAACAAATGCTAACACAAAGTCGTAACGTGGTTCATGGATGCTCCGCTAATCCATGATCCCGATTCATCCAAGGTGAATCACTCCTTTGCCAAATCCACTAGATCTCTCCTTTGCACCAAGCTAGGTGAAGGTAACCTCTTTACAATCCCTCTTCTTTACAATATAATGTAATAATAGCAAGTAAGAAGAGTGAAAATTCTTTAGGGCACTTTGGGAGAAGATTAGAGCATGAACATTAGGCCCCCAAAGCCCCACATCCTTCCTCTTTATAGAGGAAGAGGGTTTCTTCCCGTTGACACAAAACCAATCGACTGATGCCCCTGATCAGTCGACTGATCCTGTAGCCGTTGCACAATAACGGTTGCTTTCCACGTTGGATTTCATCCAATGGCTTCCACATTAGTCGACTGATATTGCCATCAGTTGACTGATGCTCCGATCAGTCGAGTGCTCGCGAGCTCAACTCCATTATGTGCCCGAAACACTTGTGACTAGTCGACTGGTGGTCTCGCAGTCGACTGCCAATCCATGGCAGTCGACTGTTGGCACTTGAACCGGACTCGAACACTAGTCGAGTCATAGTCGACTTAGAGTAGTCGACTACCAGTACATGGTAGTCGACTGGTGTCGGGAAATCCCATCTGACACTTAGCCAAATGGCCAAGTTTCACCTAAGAGCACTACCCCTTCCCGGGTTACATTCGCTCACTCTCATCCCTTGGAGTCCCTCGCCTTTGAAGTTATCTTCGTCCGTCCACGTCCCTCGGATGCGCCAAGCGCGCGACTCTACAGTGCCATCCTTCGCGTCTCATCCTGAAGTCTACTTCCTCCGGCTTCACTCCAAGCTCCTCATCCGGTGGCCCCTTGGATGCTTCAAGCGCACGACTTCCGTAAAGCCATCCTTCACCGACTCAAGGACCGAGTCATGAGAGGTGAAACTCACCAAGGCTCCATGTGCGAATTACTAAGTCCTGCAAGACTCTAACACACATATCAAATCCACACATCCTAACTTAAAACCTTTTCCACACACATTAAAACCATATCACGGGTTGATTGCACTAACACTTCTATTGTATGTCCTTCCTCCTTTTGGACGTCGTGTGGGTGATGATCTTCCAAAAGTCAAAGCCTCCTAGATCACCAATCTTCCTTTCCTTGTTAACTCCGAACAAAGGAAGATCATAAAACAAAACTCTTCTCCTTTCTAGAACCGACCTCCAAGCTACCTTGCTTGGTGATTGCCGCCGGCCAAGGAAAAGAATAAGGAGTGTGGGCACTGACCAAGAGCTCCAAGGAGAAACCCTAGCTCTTGTCACCGTCGGCCAAGGATGGAGAGAAGAAGAGGATGAGCACCGATCAAGGTTGAGAAGAGCAAGATGGGCGCCGTCCAAGGAGAAGAGGAAGAAGCCTTGCCGGCCAAGGATTCTCTAAACCCTAGTCGCCCAAACCCTAATCCTAGCCTTGTTGTATCTTGCTGCCCACCCATTAAGCCATATTTATAGAGTTAGGCTTAAGCTTCCTTTAATCTCCACCGTCGGATCTAGGGATTTAATTTCAACCGTCGGATCTAGAGATTTAATCTCAATCATCAGACCGAGAGATTTAATCTCTAACGTCAGATCTAATGATTTAATCTCCACCGTCGGATCTAGAGATTTAATCTCCACCATCGGATCTAGAGATTTAATCTCCATCGTCGAATCTAGAGTTTTATTTTCCATCATCGGATCTAGGCTCCATGAGGGTTTTAATAGGTTACAATAGAGACCATGAGGAGGAGTTGGATCTTGGCCACCCAATAGATCAAGCCCACATAAAGTCCGATCCATTAATGATAATCCATTCCACTAGAGGATTATCATTGATCTACCTCACCAACCCCCATAAGTTAATATGGGCTCCATATATTATTTGTACATTTATCTCCCCGTGTTTACGATCTCGAATGTCCATCAATAAATTAATTTACTGAGAATTAATTAATCAACATCTAACTCCATGAGTAGTACCACTCAACCTTATCATCATGTCGGACCAAGTCCACCTGCAGGGTTTACACGATGAACCTTATGAGCTCCTCAAGGGGACATCATCATCCTAATATATAGGACATGGTTTCCTCCTATAATCAACGGCACACTATATAAATAATATCATTTCCCAACTTACCAAGCCTATCGATTTACTCTATAAATCTCATCCATTGGTAAATCAAAGAAATGAATACTATGTATATGTGCCCGTTATTATATCGGGATTAAGAGCATGTACAATATAATATCTGAGGTTCGATTCAATTATGTAGTCAGCAATAAATCGAATCACCTCTAAGTCGGTCCTGCTCAATACACACAAAGTGTACTAGTGTAATTCAATGGCCAAGACAAACCAATATCAAATCACACTACAACCATTCTAATGGTTTGTCCATAACCATCTAGGTTGTGAGCCTTTACTTATACTTCACAAGGAACTGATAACATGATCTCCCGTGTGACACTACACACCATGTTATCTACAATGTAATGTATTAGACAATATGCATAACCATAAATATGCAAACAATGATCATGTGATTCTTATTTCAAAAATAAAGATGTTCATACAAAAGATAGACTTTTCAATATACATCCCAACAATCTCCCACTTATACTAAAAGTCTATGTTATCCTCATACTGCCATACATTATATTCCCATTCCTTCCACATGCCTATCATAAGCTCTTGCTGGAAGGGCCTTAGTTAAAGGATTTGCCAGGTTATCCTCTGATGCAATCTTGGCCACAACAACTTCTCCTCGCTTTACGATTTCTCGTATCAGGTGGTACTTGCGCTCTATGTGTTTACTTGCCTTATGGGCTCATGGTTCCTTCGAGTTTGCCACTGCACCACTATTATCACAATAAATTATGATAGTTCTGGGCAAACTAGGAATCACATCCAAGTCCATCAATAAGTTCCTGAGCCATACAACTTCTTTGGCCGCCTCAGAGGCTGCCACATACTCAGCTTCCATGGTAGGGTCCGCCACGCATTTCTACTTGACACTCCTTCATACAATGGCTCCACCTCCCAAAGTAAACACAAGACCTGAGGTAGACTTACTGTTATCCCTATCTGATTGGAAGTCAGAATCTGTGTAACCCACAGGGAGTAATTGATCTGCTTGGTATACCAGCATATAATCCCTAGTCTTCTCAGATACTTCAATATATGTTTTATTGCAGTCCAATGTCCCTGTCCTGGATTACTCTGATATCTTCTAACCATGCCCACGGTAAAGTAGAAATTTGGTAGCGTACATAGCATGACATACATGAGGCTTCCTACTGCCGAAGCATAAGGAACCACCTTCATCTCCTCTATCTCTTTAGATGTTCTAGGACACATCTCCTTAGATAAAGGAACTCCATGCCTGAAAGGTATAAAACCTTTCTTGGAGTTTTGCATGCTAAAATGTGTTGGAATGTATACTGAAAGCCTAGCTCTTTTTGTATGAACATTTTATTTTGAAATAAGAATCACATGATCATTGTTTGCACTTTATATATGTGTGCATATTGTCTAATATTTTACATTGTAGATAATATGGTGCTTGGTGTGGCACAGAAGATCATGTTATCAGTTCCTTGTAAAATATAAGTAAAGGCTCACAACCAAGATGGTTTTGGACAAACCATTGGCATGGTTGTAGTGTAGCTTGGTATTGATTTATCTTGAACATAGAGTTACACTGGTACACTTAGGTGTATTGAGCAGGACCGACATAGAGGTGATTCAATTTAGTACTGACTACATAATTGAATCGGACCTCGGATATTATGTTGTACATGCTCTTAATCCCGATATAATAACGGGCACATGTACTTAGTATTTATTTCTTTGATTTACCAAAGGTGAGATTTAGATGGATTAAATCAATATGCCCGGTAAGTTGGGAAATAATATTATTTACATGGTGTGCCGTTGATTATAGGAGGAAACCGTGTCCTATATATTAGGTTGATGATGTCCCCTTGAGGAGCTCATAAAGTTCATCACGTAAACCCAGCTGGTTGACTTAGTCAACGTGATGATAAGGTTGAGTGGTACTACTCGAGGAATTAGATGTTAATTAATTGATGGTCAGTAAATCAATTAATTGACGGACATTCGATATCTTAAACACGGAGAGATTAATGTACGAATAATATATGGAGCCCATATTAATTTATGGGGGTTGGTGAGGTAGTTCAATGATGATCCTCTAGTGGAATGGAACATCATTGATGGATCAAGTTTGTGTGGTTCCGATCCATCGGGTGGCCAAGACCCAACTCCTCCTTATGGTCCCTATCGTAGCCTAATATAATCCTTATGAAGTCTAGATCCAAGAATGTAAAACAAAACCTAGAACCAATGGTTGGGATTAAATCCCTAGATCCGATGGTTGGATGAAACCCTAGAACCAACGGTTGGGATTAAATCCCTAGATCCGATGGTTAGGATGAAACCCTAGAATCGACGGTTGGGATTAAATCCCTAGATCCGACGGTTGGGATGAAACCCTAGAACTGACGGTTGGGATGAATCCTTAGATCCGAAGGTTGGGATAAAATCCTAGATCCGATGGTTGGGATTAAACTCTAGATCCGACGGTTGGGATAAAACCCTAGATCCGACGGTGGAGATTAAATCCCTAGATCCAACGGTGGAGATTAAAGGAGGCTTAAGCCTAATTCTATAAATAGAGGCTTAGGTTGGGCGGAAAGATAAGATTGAAGAATTAGGGTTTGGCTCATCCACAAGTGGGCGGCTAGGGTTCATTGGGCGGCTAGGGTTTTGGAGCAAAGAAGTGGGCGGCAACTTTTCTCCCTTCTAGATTGTTGCCGGCGCCCATCCTCCTCCATCAAGACTTGGCCGGCGCCCATCCTAGAGGACTCTCCCTTCTTCCTTGGCCAGAGGTTCTCCTTCCATTGGTGGCTGGTGCTCTTCCTCCTCCCCTTCTCCTTGGTGGCCGGCGGCAACTCATCTTCAAGTTGGCCGGCGATTCATCCAATTGCTCCTTGGCCGGCGGTTGCACCAAATTCCCTAATTTGGTGGCCGGTTCTAGATAGGAAAGATATTTGTAAGTTCTTCTCTTTGTTCGCAGCGGACAAGGTAGAGAAGAAAGCGATCTAGAAGGCTTCTACTCATGGAGGATCTTCGTCCACACGTCGTCCACGAGAAGGATAGGACATACGGTAGAAGATCGTAAGGTATAAAGTTATTTTAACTTTATTTACAGATCTGAGCTTGTTCTTTTATGTTTTGATTATGCATGTGTAAATTAGTAAATATATTGTATAATCATGGACCCCGAAGACAAACACAAAAATCGGTGATCCGTCCGTCGTCTCTTCCACGGCTAACCAACTAGAAGAGTTGAGTTGCTTGAACAACTAGTTTGTTCAAGCGATCACTCAAGTTGTTAGCACGACGACGAAATGGTTGTGCTAAGGAAGCTCATCCCATCCGGATTAATTCTTTCATTAGTGAAAATTTTAATCCGGGGACATGGGAGCCAATGAGCCTCCGAAGCAACCACCATCAAATGGTATCAGAGCCACGGTTTCCGGTTTTGTGTGTTTTGGATTCGGTTAATTTTTTTTATGCACTTTTTCATATATTATATGTGCCGGATAATAGTAGGATATGCGTAGTTTAACTCTTTGGTTGCAGGCATAAGATCCGACTATTATGGCCATGTGTGTGTATGTGAATGGATGTGTGTAAAAATTTATTATTTGAATCCTCGGGGTTGACGAGGCTAGATTAGTATTTAATTTTTGTAATTAAATACGACATTGTTTAGTCGCTCATTTTAGTTTACTTTCGATCTAGATGATTTGTACACTCCTTCGTGGAGTATAGGATCGATGGATGTAAATTAAAATGTTTTATCTCGGCTCGGAACTCTTTGGTGACTTGCGCACGGGAAAAGATGGAGCGGACGAGGTGGCGACACGAAGGGATGCATATTGGAGGACAATGCCATAATAGTTGGAAAAATTCTATTTTTTCCATATTTATTTCTTATTTGTTTTATATGCATGTTGTGTATGTTTTAAAATTCCTCAATTATAATTTACTAAGTGGGAGAGGGATATTTTAATTAATTCCCGCGGCCTCCATTACAATTTGACGTGTGATGCAACAAACTTGCGCGTTGGCTCTGAGTGCCTTCCTCCCTATCGGATGGGTTTGTTTGCGGATCACTAGGTCAAATAATGGTTATAGGAAATTATTAAGGAGCGTGTGTACTTCCCCATCGGTAAGGCACATAATCCGAAATAATTCCCTTAGTATCGTGTAATGGTGCACACTTAGATGCAAATTAAAAGTATCCTCCCCATCGGAGTCGCTGCTTTTATTTGTAGGGCCAAAGAGGAACCAACTATTAATTTTATTTGTCAAAAAGTAAGGTTGACAAGATAATAAAATTAATGGGTAAAACCTCCTCTCACAAATGCAGAATTCGTATATGTCCACACTATCGTGGCATGCGATATTCTCGGTGTTTTGAGGTGTTGGTTGATTTCGGAATTTTATTGTTTTTGAGGAATCAATAATATTTGAAATCTAATATTTTGATCATTGTGATTTTTAGGATTTTCAAATGGCTTTCAACCCACTTGCTGTGATTTTAAAAGAAAACAAACTTACTGGTCCAAACTACATTGATTGGAAAAGAAACCTGGATATTGTCTTAACTGCGGAGGAGTACAAATTTGTACTCTTCGAGGTCTGCCCTTCTAAGCCCTCCGATGACTCTAATGAAAAGGAGATAGAACGTTATAAGAAATGGGTTAAGGCAGATGAGATGGCGTGGTGTTACATGTTGGCATCTATGTCAAATGTGCTGCAACATCAGCATCAGGCCATAGCCACAACTTATGACATGATGTTCAATCTTAAGGAACTTTTCGGACATCAGAGTAGGGCGGCTAGGCAGGAAGCAATGAGAAACTTGATGACGACCTCCATGATCGAGGGAACACCCGTTAGGGATCATGTTCTCAAGATGATGGCTCATCTTAATGAGATGGAAGTCCTAGGAGCTGAGATCGATGGGGAAACCCAGGTCGATATCATTCTCCAGTCTCTGCCTAGGAGTTTTGAGCAGTTCTGCCTCAACTACAACATGAACAAAAGGTTGTATTCATTGGCGGAGCTTCTGACAAAACTCCAGGCGGCAGAGGGGCTTTTTCGTCGGAGTGCTCAAGCCATGGTCGCTCAGAAGGTTTCTTCCTCTAAACCGAAAGGTAAGAAGAAGAAGAAACAAGGTGGAGCGAAGAAAGTGGCAGTGGGACCGCGGGCAGGAGTGAAGAAGCCGAAAGGCAAGTGCTTCACTTGCAAGCAGACTGGACATTGGAAGGCGGACTGTCCTCGCCGAAAGAACACAGGTATATCTTCTTGTTTGGTTGTTGAAATATGTTTAGCGGTGTTATCTACCAGTGCCTGGTGTGTAGATACAGGAGCCACTGATCATGTCTGCAATACTTTGCAGGGGTTCCAGGAAACCCGACGACTAGCTGAGGGAGAGATTACCGTCTTCATGGGCAATGCTTCAAAGGTGGCGGTTATTGCAGTGGGAGACGTTTATTTATCTTTTGATAGGAATAAAGTTTTGGTTTTGAGAAATTGTCTTTATGTACCTACTTTTAGAAAGAATTTAATTTCAGTTTCTAAATTGTTTATGGATGGATATTCTGTTTCTTTTAATGACAAAGTGGTTATAAAAAGGAATAGGGAGATTATCTGTTCTGGTATCTTGGTTGGCAATTTATATACTCTTGAACCAAAAACTCCCACGATGCATATAGAAATCAATAACTCATCTTCTAAGTCTAATAAGAGAAAAGAACCTTCGCAAATGAACCAAACATATCTTTGGCATCTAAGGCTTGGCCATATTAACCTAAGCAGAATTCAAAGGTTAATAGCTGATGGACCTTTGGGTTCATTAGTGGTGGAGGATCTCCCAACCTGCGAATCTTGCTTGGAAGGTAAAATGACCAAGAGGACTTTTAAGGCCAAGGGGTATAGAGCCAAAGATGTGTTAGAATTGGTTCATTCTGATTTGTGTGGTCCTATGTCTATCCAGGCAAGAGGTGGCTTTGAATACTTCGTCTCTTTTATAGACGATTATTCAAGGTATGGATACATTTACTTGATGCGCCGCAAGTCTGAATGCTTTGACAAGTTCAAAGAATTCAAGGTTGATGTGGAGAACCGTCAAGGTAAAAGTATCAAGACATTACGATCTGATCGTGGTGGCGAGTACCTCTTGGGAGAGTTTAGGAGTTACTTATCAGAGGCTGGGATTCAATCCCAATTGTCCGCACCTGGCACACCCCAGCAGAATGGTGTGGCGGAGCGAAGGAATAGAACTCTTATGGAGATGGTCAGATCGATGATGAGTTATTCTGAGTTACCTGATTCGTTTTGGGAGTTTGCTCTGGAAACAGCATCACACATTCTGAACTTGGTTCCATCTAAGTCAGTACCCTCTACTCCCACAGAGTTGTGGACTGGGCGAAAGCCTAGTCTAAGACATATTCGGATTTGGGGTAGTCCAGCACATGTGCTGAAGGGAGATGCTGGTAAGTTGGAATCTCGTACAGAAGTTCGCTTGTTTGTTGGCTACCCTAAGGGAATGAAGGGTGGTTTATTCTATAGTCCTAGAGATCAGAAGGTGATCGTGAGTACGAATGCCAGATTTCTAGAGGAGGACTATGTGATGAACCACAAGCCCACGAGTAGGATTGTTGGGAAGTCCCGACTTGATCACCCGATGCACGAGAGGAGACACCACAAGTCACTGCACCGCGTGTCACAGAGCATACACAGGAGGCACCTCGTCGTAGTGGGAGGGTTGTTAGACAACCCGAGAGATTCATGTTTATGGGAGAGTCTTCGGACTTAGTCCCTGGTGAACATGAACCTGATCCCTGGACATATGACGAGGCAATCCAAGATAGAGATGCGGTATCTTGGCAAAGAGCGATGAATTCAGAGATAGAATCTATGGATTCTAATCAGGTCCGGGAGCTAGTAGAACCACCCGATGGTGTAAAAACCATTGGATGCAAGTGGATCTACAAGAGAAAGAGAGGAGTAGATGGGAAGGTTGAGACCTTCAAAGCTAGGCTTGTTGCGAAAGGGTATACTCAGAAAGAGGGTATCGATTATGAGGAGACCTTTTCGCCGGTAGCTATGCTTAAGTCTATTCGGATTCTCTTATCTATAGCTGCTCATATGGATTATGAGATTTGGCAGATGGATGTCAAGACAGCTTTCCTTAACGGAAGTCTTGAGGAGAACATCTATATGCGGCAACCAGAGGGATTCATTGCTAAAGGCAAAGAGCATCTTGTATGTAAGCTTAATCGGTCCATTTATGGATTGAAGCAAGCTTCTAGATCTTGGAACATCCACTTTGATGAGGTAATCCAGCCATATGGATTTATTCAAAGTCCGGATGAGCCTTGTGTATACAAGAGATGTGACGGAAATGTAGTGGTGTTTCTTGTACTATACGTAGATGACATTTTGTTAGTTGGCAACAATATCAAAGTGTTATCAGATGTAAGGGTATGGTTGTCCAAACAGTTTGATATGAAGGACTTGGAAGAAGTGGGACACATCCTTGGGATCAAAGTTATAAGGGATCGCAAGAAAAGGATGTTGTGCTTGTCTCAAGCTTCATACATTGACACTATCCTTGCTCATTTTAGCATGCAGAACTCCAAGAAAGGTTTTCTACCTTTTAGGCATGGAGTTCCTTTATCTAAAGAGATGTGTCCCAAAACATCAAAGGAGATAGAGGACATGAAGACGGTTCCTTATGCTTCGGCAGTAGGAAGCCTTATGTATGCTATGCTATATGGGGCGGATATCCGATATTGCGTGGGCATGGTTAGCGACATCGAGTAATCCTGGACAGGGACATTGGACTGCGGTAAAGCATATATTGAAGTACCTGAGAAGGACTAGGGATTATATGCTGGTTTACCGGGCAGATCAATTAGTCCCTGTGGGTTACACGGATTCGGATTTCCAATCAGATAGGGACAAGAGTAAGTCTACCTCGGGGTTTGTGTTTACTTTTGGAGGTGGAGCCATAGCATGGAGGAGTGTCAAGCAGAAATGCGTGGCGGACTCTACCATGGAAGCTGAGTATGTGGCAGCCTCTGAGGCAGCCAAGGAAGCTGTATGGCTCAGGAACTTCCTGATGGACTTGGATGTGATTCCTGGTTTGCCCAAAACTATCACAACTTATTGTGATAACAGTGGTGCAGTTGCAAACTCGAAGGAACCACGAGCCCATAAGGCGAGTAAACACATAGAGCGCAAGTACCACCTTATACGAGAGATCGTAAAGCGAGGAGAAGTTGTTGTCGCCAAGATTGCATCAGAGGATAACCTGACGGATCCATTCACTAAGGCCCTTCCAGCGAAAGCGTTTGATAGGCATGTGGAGGACATGGGGATCAGATGTATGGCAGAGTGATGATGGCATAGTCTTTTAGTATAAGTGGGAGATTGTTGGAATGTATACTGAAAGCCTAGCTCTTTTTGTATGAACATTTTATTTTGAAATAAGAATCACATGATCATTGTTTGCACTTTATATATGTGTACATATTGTCTAATATTTTACATTGTAGATAACATGGTGCTTGGTGTGGCACAGAAGATCATGTTATCAGTTCCTTGTAAAATATAAGTAGAGGCTCACAACCAAGATGGTTTTGGACAAACCATTGGCATGGTTGTAGTGTAGCTTGGTATTGTTTTGTCTTGAACATAGAGTTACACTGGTACACTTAGGTGTATTGAGCAGGACCGACATAGAGGTGATTCAATTTAGTACTGACTACATAATTGAATCGGACCTCGGATATTATGTTGTACATGCTCTTAATCCCGATATAATAACGGGCACATGTACTTAGTATTTATTTCTTTGATTTACCAGTGGGTGAGATTTAGATGGATTAAATCAATATGCCTGGTAAGTTGGGAAATAATATTATTTACATGGTGTGCCGTTGATTATAGGAGGAAACCGAGTCCTATATATTAGGTTGATGATGTCCCCTTGAGGAGCTCATAAAGTTCATCACGTAAACCCAGCTGGTTGACTTAGTCAACGTGATGATAAGGTTGAGTGGTACTACTCGAGGAATTAGATGTTAATTAATTGATGGTAAGTAAATCAATTAATTGATGGACATTCGATATCTTAAACACGGGGAGATTAATGTACGAATAATATATGGAGCCCATATTAATTTATGGGGGTTGGTGAGGTAGTTCAATGATGATCCTCTAGTGGAATGGAACATCATTGATGGATCAAGTTTGTGTGGTTCCGATCCATCGGGTGGCCAAGACCCAACTCCTCCTTATGGTCCCTATCGTAGCCTAATATAATCCTTATGAAGTCTAGATCCAAGAATGTAAAACAAAACTTAGAACCAACGGTTGGGATTAAATCCCTAGATCCGATGGTTGGATGAAACCCTAGAACCAATGGTTGGGATTAAATCCCTAGATCCGATCTTTAGGATGAAACCCTAGAATCGACGGTTGGGATTAAATCCCTAGATCCGACGGTTGGGATGAAACCCTAGAACCGACGGTTGGGATGAAACCATAGATCCGAAGGTTGGGATGAAATCCTAGATCCGATGGTTGGGATTAAACCCTAGATCCGACGGTTGGGATAAAACCCTAGATCCGACGGTGGAGATTAAATCCCTAGATCCGACGGTGGAGATTAAAGGAGGCTTAAGCCTAATTCTATAAATAGAGGCTTAGGTTGGGCGGCAAGATAAGATTGAAGAATTAGGGTTTGGCTCATCCACAAGTGGGCGGCTAGGGTTCATTGGGCGGCTAGGGTTTTGGAGCAAAGAAGTGGGCGGCAACTTTTCTCCCTTCTAGATTGTTGCCGGCGCCCATCCTCCTCCATCAAGACTTGGCCGGCGCCCATCCTAGAGGACTCTCCCTTCTTCCTTGGGCGGAGGTTCTCCTTCCATTGGTGGTCGGTGCTCTTCCTCCTCCCCTTCTCCTTGGTGGCCGGCGACAACTCATCTTCAAGTTGGCCAGTGATTCATCCAATTGCTCCTTGGCCGGTGGTTGCACCAAATTCCCTAATTTGGTGGCTGGTTCTAGATAGGAAAGATATTTGTAAGTTCTTCTCTTTGTTCGCAGCGGACAAGGTAGAGAAGAAAGCGATCTAGAAGGCTTCTACTCGTGGAGGATCTTCGTCCACACGTCGTCCACGAGAAGGATAGGACATACGGTAGAAGATCGTAAGGTATAAAGTTATTTTAACTTTATTTATAGATCTGAGATTGTTCTTTTATGTTTTGATTATGCATGTGTAAATTAGTAAATATATTGTATAATCATGGACCCCGAAGACAAACACAAAAACCGGCGATCCGTCCGTCGTCTCTTCCGCGGCTAACCAACTAGAAGAGTTGAGTTGCTTGAACAACTAGTTTGTTCAAGCGATAACTCAAGTTGTTAGCACGACGACGAAATGGTTGTGCTAAGGAAGCTCATCCCATCCAGATTAATTATTTCATTAGTGAAAATTTTAATCCGGGGACATGGGAGCCAATGAGCCTCCGAAGCAACCACCATCAAAACGATCCATAATGGTGTCTATGTATGAAGCTTGAGATAAGCACAACATCCTTTTCTTGCGATCCCTTATAACCTTGATCCCAAGGATGTGTCCCACTTCTCCCAAGTCCTTCATATCAAACTGTTTGGAGAACCATACCCTTACGTCCGATAACACCATGACATTGTTGTCAATTAACAAAATGTCATCTACGTATAGTATAAGAAATACCACTACGTTTCCATCACATTTCTTGTATACACAAGACTCATCCGGACTTTGAATAAATCCATAAGACTGGATTACCTCATCAAAGAGGATGTTCCAAGACCACGAAGCTCATTTCAATCCATAAATGAACCGATTAAGCTTGCACACAAGATGCACTTTGCCCTTTGCAATGAATCCCTTTGGTTGCTTCATATAGATGTTTTCCTCAAGACTTCCATTAAGGAAAGGTGTCTTTACATCCATCTGTCACACCTCATAATCCATATGAGCAGCAATACATAAGAGAATCCTGATAGACTTAAGCATGACTACCGACGAAAAGGTCTCCTCATAATCGATGCCCTCTTTCTGAGTATACCCCTTCGCAACAAGCCTTGCTTTGAAGGTCTCGACCTTCCAGTCTATTCCTCTATTTCTTTTGTAGATCCACTTGCATCCAATGGTTTTTACACCATTGGGTGGTTCTACTAGCTCCCAGACCTGATTTGAATCCATAGATTCAATCTCAGTATTCATTGCACTTTGCCAAGATACCGCATCTTTATCTTGGATTGCCTCGTCATATGTCCAGGGATCAGGTTCATGTTCGTCAGGGACCAAATCAAAAGATTCTCCCAAGAACATGAATCTATCAGGCTGTCTAACAACCCTCCCACTACGACGAGGTATTACCTGTGTATCCTCTGTGACATGCAGTGCAGTGACTTGTGGTATATCCTCTTGTACCGATTGTACTGAAGCAGTGACCTCCCCTATCAATTTCTCCAGAACAATCTTACACACGGTCTTGTGGTTCATCACATAGTCTTCCTCTAAAAATTTGGCATTCGTTTTAACGATCACCCTCTGATCTCTAGGACTATAAAAGAAACTACCTTTCGTTCCTCTAGGATAGTCAACGAACATGCACACTTCTGTACGAGGTTCCAACTTACCAGCATCTGCCTTCAGCACATGTGTTGGACTCCTCCAAATATGAATATGTGTCAGACTAGGCTTTCACCCAGTACACAATTTTGTGGGAGTAGAAGGCACTGATTTAGATGGTACCAAGTTCAGAATGTACACTACTGTATCTAGAGCATACCTCCAGAACGAATCTGGCAACTCAGAATAACTCATCATCGATCTAACCATCTCCATAAGAGTCATATTCCTTCGCTCTGTTACACCATTCTACTGGGTTGTGCCAGGTGCAGACAATTGGGACTGAATCCTAGCCTCTGATAAGTAATTCCTAAACTCTCCCAAGAGGTACTCACCACCACGATCAGATCACAGTGTCTTGATACTTTTACCCTGACGTTTCTCCACATCAGCCTTGAATTCTTTGAACTTATCAAAGCATTCAGACTTGCGGCGCATCAAGAAAATGTATCCATATCTTGAATAATCATCTATAAAAGAGATGAAATATTCAAAACCACCTCTTGCATGGATAGACATAGGACTACACAAATCAGAATGAACCAATTCCAACACATCTTTGGCTCTATACCCCTTGGCCTTAAAAGGCCTCTTGGTCATTTTACCCTCCAAGCAAGATTCATAGGTTGGGAAATCTTCCACCACTAATGTACTCAGAGGTCCATCAGCTATCAACCTTTGAATTCTGCTTAGGTTAACATGACCAAGCCTTAGATATCAAAGATATGTTTGGTTCATCTTCGAAGGTTCTTTTCTCTTATTAGAATTAGAAGATGAGTTATTTGCTTCTATTTGCATCGTGGGAGCTTTTGGTTCAAGTATATATAAATTTCCTATCAATGCACCAGAACAGATAATCACCCTATTCCTTTTTATAACAACTCTGTCATTAAAAGAAATAGAATATCCATCCATAAACAATTTAGAAACCGAAATCAAATTCTTTATAAATAAAGGTACATAAAGGCAATTCTTAAGAACCAAAACTTTATTCCTCTCAAAAGAGAAATAAACATCTCCCACTGCAACATCCGCTACCTTCGTACCATCACCCAAGTAGATGGTAATCTCCCCTTCAGCCAGTCGTCTAGTTTCCTAGAACCCCTATAAAGTATTGCAGACATGATCAGTGGCTCCCGTATCTACACACCAGGTGTCGGTAGATAACACCGCTAATCATGTTTCAACGACCAGACCAAAAGATATACCTTTTTTCTGCTTCCGGTTGGGGTAGTCCTTCCAGTGTCCAGTGCTTGCAAGTGAAGCACTTGCCTTTCAGCTTCTTCACTCCTCCCTGAGTTCCTCCCGCCACCTTTGTCCTGACTTATTTCTTCTTCTTCTTGCCTTTCATCTTAGAAGTAGAAACCTTTTGGGCAACCATGGCATGCGCCTGAGCACTCTGACGAAATAGCCCCTCTGTCGCCTGGAGTTCTGTTAGAAGCTCCGCCAATGAATACAACCTCTTATTCATGTTGTAGTTCAGGCAAAATTGCTCAAAACTCCTAGGTAGAGACTGAAGAATAATATCAACCTGGGTTTCCCCATCGATCTCAGCTCCGAGGACTTCCAGCTCATTCAAATGAGCCATCATCTTGAGAACATGATCCCTCATGGGTGTTCCCTCGATCATGGTGGTCGTCATCAAGTTCCTCATGGCTTCCTGCCTCGCAGCCCGATGTCTAAAAAGATCTTTGAGATTGAGCATCATGTCATAAGTAGTGGGCATGACTTGATGCTGATGTTGCAGTACATTTGACATAGATGCCAAAATGTAACATCGCGCCATCTCATCAGCCTTAATCCACTTTTTATAACTCTCCTTCTCCTTTTCCCCAGAATCAGTCACAGGCTTAGGAGGGCACTCTTCGAGGAGTACATATTTGTATTCCTCAGTAGTTAAGACAATGTCAAGATTCCTCTTCTAATCAACATAATTGGGTCTAGTAAGTTTATTTTCTTTCAGTATCACAACAAGCGGGTTGAAAGTCATTTTGAAAAAACCTAAGAATCACATAGATCAAAACATTAGATTTTAAAAAATTATTGATTCCTCAAACAATAAAATTTTAAAATCAATAAACACCTCAAAACATCGAGAATATCGTATGTCACAATAGTGCGGACGTATACGAATTCTATATTTGTAAGAGGAGGTTTTACCCATTAATTTTATTATCTTATCAACCTAACTTTTTGACAAATAAAATTAATAGTTGGTTCCTCTTCGGCCCTACAAATAAAAGTAGTGACTCCGATGGGGAGGATACTCCTATTTGTATCTAAGTGTTCACCATTACTGGGTACCAAGGTCATTATCTCGTGTTATGTGCCTTCCGATGGAGAAGTACACATGCTCCTTAATAATTTCCTATACCCATATTCGACCCTGTGATCCGCAAACAAACTCATCTGATGGGGAGGAAGGAACTCAGAGTCGACGCGCAAGTTTGTTTGCATCACATGTCAAATCATAATGGAGGCCATGGGAATTCATAAAAATATCCCTCTCCCACTTAGTAATTTAAAATTGAGGAATTTTCCTAGCCTACGACATGCATATCAAACAAGAAGCAATAAATATGAAAAAAAATATTTTCCAACTATTATAGCTTTTGTCTCCAATATGCCTCCCGTCGTATCGTCATCTCGTCCGCTCCTCCCTACGTCATGTACAAGCCATCCGGAGATCTGAGCCGAGAAAAACTATTTTAATTTACATCCATCGATCCTATACTCCACGAAGGAGTGTACATGAAATCTAGATCGAAAGTAAACTAAAATATAAAGAGTGACTAAACAATGTCGTATTTAATTACAAAATTAAATACTAGCCTCGTAAACCCCGAGCATTCAAAAAAATACATTTACACACATACAATCACATACACACATATGGCCATAATAGTTGAATCCTATGCCTGCAACCAAAAAGTTAACTTATGCACATCCGCACATATAATATATGAAAAGTTCATAAAAGTAATCGAATCCTAAACACACAAAATTGGAAACCATGACTCTAATACCACTTGAAGGTAGGAAACTTCGCTTCCCACTTCAACTCGGTCACTTATTCATGGCGATCCCGTCTATGTCCCTGGATAAAAAAAATTTATCCTTGACAAAGATGGATTACCCAAGCTACCGTTTCATCGTCGTGCTATTCGATTAGAGTGGTCACTTGAACAAACTTGTTGTTCAAGCAACCAACCTCTATTCTTCGATTAGCCACGTAATAGACGATGTACGGATCACCGGTTTTTGTGTTTGTATTCGAGGTACAAGTAAATTAGCCACATAACAAAACATACAACATGCATATAATAAGAAAAGATCATAAACAAGCATTATACCTCTCGATCTTCTATTGTATGTCCTTTCTCCTTTTGGACGTCGTGTGGGCGACGATCTTCTAAAAGTCGAAGCCTCCTAGATCACCAATCTTCCTTTTCTTGTTAACTCCGAACAAAGGAAGATCATAAAACAAAACTCTTCTCCTTTCTAGAACCGACCACCAAGCTACCTTGCTTGGTGATTGCCGCCGGCCAAGGAGAAGAATAAGGAGTGAGGGCGCTGGCCAAGAGCTCAAAGGAGAAACCCTAGCTCTTGTCACCACCGGCCAAGGATGGAGAGAAGAAGAGGATGAGCACCGGCCAAGGTTGAGAAGAGCAAGATGGGCACCAGCCAAGGAGAAGAGGAAGAAGCATTGCCGGCCAAGGATTCTCCAAACCCTAGCTGCCCAATGCCCTCCAAGCCTTAGCCGCCCAAACCCTAATCCTAGCCTTGTTGTATCTTGCCACCCACCCCTTAAGCCATATTTATAGAGTTAGGCTTAAGCCTCCTTTAATCTCCACTGTCGGATCTAGGGATTTAATCTCAACCGTCAGATCTAGAGATTTAATCTCAACCGTCGGACCTAGAGATTTAATCTCCACTGTCGGATCTAAAGATTTAATCTCTACCGTCGGATCTAGAGATTTAATCTCCACCGTCGGATCTAGAGATTTAATCTCCATCGTCGGATCTAGAGTTTCATTTTCCATCATCGGATCTAGGCTCCATGAGGGATTTAATAGGCTACAATAGGGACCATGAGGAGTTGGATCTTGGCCACCCAATGGATCAAGCCCACATAAAGTCCTATCCATTAATGATAATCCATTCCACTAGAGGATTATCATTGATCTACCTCACCAACCCCCATAAGTTAATATGAGCTCCATATATTATTTGTACATTTATCTCCCCGTGTTTAAGATCTCGAATGTCCATCAATTAATTAATTTACTGACAATTAATTAATCAACATCTAACTCCATGAGTAGTACCACTCAACCTTATCATCATGCCGGACTAATTCCACCTGCAGGGTTTACATGATGAACCTTATGAGCTCCTCAAGGGGACATCATCATCCTAATATATAGGACACTGTTTCCTCTTATAATCAATGACACACTATATAAATAATATAATTTCCCAACTTACCGAGCCTATCGATTTATTCTATAATCTCGCCCATTAGTAAATCAAAGAAATGAATACTAAGTATATGTGCCCGTTATTATATCGGGATTAAGAGCATGTACAACATAATATCTGAGGTCCGATTCAATTATGTAGTCAGCAATAAATCGAATCACTTCTAAGTCGGTCCTGCTCAATACACACAAAGTATACTAGTGTAATTCAATGGTCAAGACAAACCAATACCAAATAACACTACAACCATTCCAATGGTTTGTCCATAACCATCTAGGTTGTGAGCCTTTACTTATACTTTACAAGGAACTAATAACATGATCACCCGTGTGACACTACACACCATGTTATCTACAATGTAATGTATTAGACAATATGCATAACCATAAATATTCAAACAATGATCATGTGATTCTTATTTCAAAAATAAAGATGTTCATACAAAAGATTGACTTTTCAGAATACATCCCAACATCACCTTCTCTTGGAGCTTGTGGGGCGTCCCCTCTCCTTGTTCTTCGCTCCGAGGAAGTAGATCGGGGTGCCACTTGCCTTATCCTCCTCATCCTTGCTTCTATTGGGCTTCCTTGAGGGTTGAGAGGCACCTAGGTGGCGAGGAAGATGATTTTCACATGGCTAGGGCAAAGGAAATCAAATCACACAGAGCGTTTGGGGCAAAACAGGGTTCGACGCCCCTTATACTTCATGCGCCATGGCCGTGTGGATTCACACTACCAGGTCGTGTGTGCCGCTAGTGTTGGGATGTATACTGAAAAGTCTATCTTTTGTATGAACATCTTTATTTTGAAATAAGAATCACATGATCATTGTTTGCATATTTTTATGGCTATGCATATTGTCTAATACATTACATTGTAGATAACATGGTGTGTGGTGTCACACGGGAGATCATGTTATCGGTTCCTTGTAAAGTATAAATAAAGGCTCACAACCGAGATGACTTTGGATAAACCATTGGAATGGTTGTAGTGTGATTTGGTATTGGTTTGTCTTGACCATAGAATCACACTAGTGCACTTTATGTATATTGAGCAGAACCGACTTAGAGGTGATTCGATTTATTGCTGACTACATAATCGAATCGGACCTCACATATTATATTGTACATACTCTTAATCCCGATATAATAACGGGCACATATTCTTAGTAGTCATTTCTTTGATTTACCAATGGGTGAGATTTATAGATTAAATCGATAGCTCGGTAAGTTGGGAAATGATATTATTTATATGGTGTGCCGTTGATTATAGGAGGAAACCGTGTCCTATATATTAGGATGATGATGTCCCCTTGATGAGCTCATAAGGTTCATCATGTAAACCCTGCATGTGGACTTGGTCCGGCATAATGAAAAGGTTGAGTGGTACTACTCATGGAGTTAGATGTTGATTAATTAATGGTCAATAAATTAATTAATCGATGGACATTTGAGATCTTAAACATGGGGAAAAATGTACATATAATATATGGAGCCCATATTAACTTATGGGGGTTGGTGAGGTAGATCATTGATAATCCTTTAGTGGATTGGATTATCATTAATGGATAGAACTTTATGTGGGCTTGATCCATTGGGAGGCCAAGATCCAACTCCTCCTCATGGTCCCTATTGTAGCCTATTAATACCTCATAAAGCTTAGATCTAATGGATAGAAACAAAACTCTAGATCCAAAGGTAGAGATTAAATCTCTAGATCCGACGGTTGAGATTAAATCCCTAGAACCAATGGTGGAGATTAAAACAAGGCTTATCCCTAAACTCTATAAAAGGAGCCTTTAGGGTTGGCATGGAGATTATTAGAGAAGCAAGGGTCTTTGGAGTTGGCGGCAAGAAGCAAGGGGTTAGGGTTTGGAGCTTGCCGGCACCAAATAAGGAAACAATTTCCTTATCTTCTTCTTCCTCAGGCTTGTCGGTGCCCATACAACCCCTTCCTTACTTTGGCCGGCATCCAAACTCCCTCCTCTCCTTCTCCTTGGCCGGTGGAACCAAGCCTTAGAGTCCTCCCTTGGAGCTTTTGGCCGACAACCATTGTTTTCTTTCTCCTTGTTGGCCGGCGGCAAGCAAGGTGCTTGTTGCTTGTTGGTTGGCTAAAGGAAGGAGAAGGATCTTGTTTCTATTCTTCCTCTTGCTCGGAATGAGCAAGAAAGGAAGATTGGTGATCTAGGAGCTTCAACTTTTGGTAGATCGTCGCCCACACGACGTCCGAAAGGAGGAAGGTCATACAATAGAAGATCGAGAGGTATATCGATTCTCTATTTTCATTTGTTGCATGTTTATATTTGTTTTCAATTTTATGCATGATATATATTCTGTTTTGTAGCTAAATATACTTGGACCCCGAACATAAACACAAAAGCCGACGATCCATACATCATCTATTCCGCGGCTATTCGTGGAATAGAGGTTGGTCGCTTGAACAACAAGTTTGTTCAAGTGACTACTCTAAACGAATAGCACGACAATGACAAGGTTGCTTGGGCAATCCCTCTTATCAAGGATAAATTTTTTTTATCCGGGGATGTAGAAGGGATCGCCATGAACAAGCGACTAAGTCGAAAGGGGAAGCGAAGTCCCCCCCCCCCCACCAACAATTGGTATCAGAGCTACGGTTTCTGATTTTGTGTGTTTAAGATTCGGTTACTCTTATGCATTTTTCATATATTATATGTGCCAAATAATAGTAGGATATGCGTAGGTTAACTCTTTGGTTGCAGGCATAAGATCCGACTATTATGGTCATATTTGTGTATGTGATTGTATGTGTGTAATAGTATATTTTGTTGAATCCTCGGGGTTGACAAGGCTAGTATTTAATTTTTTATAAATTAGATACGACATTGTTTAGCCACTCCTTTTATTTTAGTTTACTTTCGATCTAGATTTCATGTATACTCCCTCGTGGAGTATAGGATCGATGGATGTAAATTAAAATAGTTTTTAGTCTCGGCTCGGATCTCCGGAGGGCTCGTACATGGCGTAGGAGGAGCGGACGAGAAGGCGATACGACAGGAGACATATTGAAGACAAAAGCCATAATAGTTGGAAAATTTTTATTTTTCATATTTATTGCTTATTGTTTGATATGCATGTCGTAGGCTAGAAAATTCCTCAATTTCAAATTACTAAGTGGGAGAGGGATATTTTTATAAATTCCCACGGCCTCCATTACGATTTGACAAGTGATGCAAACAAACTTGCGCGTCGGCTCTGAGTGCCTTCCTCCCCATTGGATGAGTTTGTTTGTGGATAACAAGGTCGAATATGGTTATAGGAAATTATTAAGGAGCGTATGTACTTCCCCATCGGAAGGCACATAACCCGAGATAATTATTTTGGTACCAAGTAATGGTGAACACTTAGATACAAATATAAGTATCCTTCCCTTCGGAGTCACTGTTTTTATTTGTAGGGCCAAAGAGGAACCAACTATTAATTTTACTTGTCAAAAGGTTAGGTTAACAAGATAGTAAAATTAATGGGTAAAACCTCCTCTTACAAATGTAGAATTCGTATACATCCACACTATCGTGGCATACGATATTCTCGGTGTTTTGAGGTGTTGGTTGATTTTAAAATTTTATTGTTTGAGGAATCAATAATTTTTTGAAATCTAAAGTAATGATCTATGTGATTCTTAGGGTTTTCAAAAATGACTTTCAGTCAACTTGCTATAATACTAAAGGAAAATAAACTTACTGTACATAATTATGTTGATTGGAAAAAGGAATCTTGATATTTTCTTAACTGCTGAGGAGTACAAATCTGTACTCTTCGAAGAGTGTCCTCCTAAGCTTGTGAATAAGCTGGAAGTCCTTGGAGCTGAGATCGATGGAGAAACCCAAGTCGATATCATTCTCCAGTCGACAGAAAGGCTTGCTCAGGCTCAAGCCATGGTTGCTCAAAAGGTTTCTACTTCTAAGCCGAAAGGCAAGAAGAAGAAGAAACAAGGTGGAGCAAAGGTGGTGGGAGGATCTCAGGGAGGAGTGAAGAAGCCGAAAGGCAAGTACTTCACTTGCAAACTGGATGGACATTGGAAGAAGGACTGTCCCAATCCGAAGTAGAACAAAGGTATATCTTTTGGTCTAGTCGTTGAAACATGGTTAGCGGTGTTATCTACCGGCACTTGGTGTGTAGATACGAGAGCCTCTGATCATGTCTGCAATACTTTGCAGGGGTTCCAGGAAACTCGACGACGAGCTGAGGGAGAGATTACCATTTACTTGGGCAATGTCATGAAGGTGGCGGCTATTGCAGTGGGAGATGTTTTATTTATCGTTTGAGAAAAATAAAGTTTTGTTTCTTAAGAATTGACTTTATGTACCTTTATTTAGAAAGAATTTAATTTCGATTTCTAAATTGTTTATGGATGGATATTCTATTTCTTTTAATGACAGAGTTGTTATAAAAAGGAATAGGGAGAATATCTGTTCAGGTACATTGATAGGAAATTTGTATACACTCGAACCAAAAGCTACCACGATGCAAACAGAAGTTAATAAGTCATCTTCTAATTCCAATAAGAGAAAAAAACCTTCGAAGATGAACCAAACATATCTTTGGCATCTAAGACTTGGTCATATTAACCTAAGCAAAATTCAAAGGTTGATAGTTGATGGTCCTTTAGGTTCATTAGTGGTGGAAGATTTCCCAACCTGCGAATCTTGCTTGGAGGGTAAAATGACCAAGAAGCCTTTTAAGGCCAAGGGGTATAGATCCAAAGATGTGTTGGAATTGGTTCATTCTGTTTGTATGGTCCTATGTCTATCCAGGCAAGAGGTGGTTTTGAATATTTCATCTTTTTCATAGACGATTATTCAAGATATGGATGACACTACGATCT
The DNA here is from genome assembly GCA_025175895.1 of Wurfbainia villosa. Taxonomy (NCBI): domain Eukaryota; kingdom Viridiplantae; phylum Streptophyta; class Magnoliopsida; order Zingiberales; family Zingiberaceae; genus Wurfbainia; species Wurfbainia villosa. Next base: position 49,628,130 of record CM045998.1, on the reverse strand, counting down.
GATCGTGGCGGTGAGTACCTCTTGGGAGAGTTTAGGAATTACTTATCAGAGGTTGGGATTCGATCCCAATTGTTTGCACCTGGCACACCCTAGAAGAATGGTGTAGCAGAGCGAAGGAAAAGGACTCTTAAGGAGATGGTTAGATTGATGATGAGTTATTTTGAGTTGTCAGATTCATTCTGGGGATATGCTCTAGATACGGCGGTGTACGTTCTGAACTTGGTTCCATCTAAATCGGTGCCTTCTACTCCCACAGAATTGTGGACTGGGCAAAAGCCTAGTCTAAGACATATTCGGATATGGGGGAGTCCAGCACATGTGCTGAAGGTATATGCTGGTAAGTTGGAACCTCTTACAGAAGTACACATGTTCGTTGGCTATCCTAGAGGAACGAAGGGTGGTTTGTTTTATAGTCCTAGAGATCAAAGGGTGATCGTTAGCACGAACACCAAATTTCCAGAGGAAGACTATGTGATGAGCAACAAGCCTAAGAGTAAAATTGTTCAGGAGGAATAAAAAGGAGAAGTCACTTCTTCAGTACCACCTGTACAAGAGGATATACCACAAGTCACTGCACTGCGTGTCACAAAGGATACACAGGTGATACCTCGTCATAGTGGGAGGGTTATTAAGACAGCCTGATAGATTCATGTTCTTGGGAGAATCTTCTGATTTGATCCCTGACGAACATGAACCGGATTCCTGGACATATGACAAGGCAATCCAAGATACAGATGCAGTATCTTGGCAAAGTGCAATGAATGCTGAGATTGAATCTATGGATTCAAATCAGGTCTGGGAGCTAGTAGAACCACCCAATGGTGTAAAATCCATTGGATGCAAGTGGATCTACAAAAGAAAGAGAGGAATAGATGGGAAGGTTGAGACCTTCAAAGCGAGGCTTGTTACGAAGGGGTATACTCAGAAAGAGGGTATCGATTATGAGGAGACCTTTTCACCGGTGGCCATGCTTAAGTCTATCCAGATTCTCTTATGCATTGCAGCTCATATGGATTATGAGGTGTGGCAGATGAATGTCAAGACAACTTTCCTTAATGGAAGTCTTGAGGAAAACATCTATATGAAGCAACCAGAGGGATTCATTGCGAAGGGCAAAGAGTATCTTGTATATAAGCTTAATCGGTCCATTTATGGATTGAAGCAAGCTTCGAGGTCTTGGAACATCCGATTTGATGAAGTAATCCAGTCTTATGGATTTATTTAAAGTCCGGATGAGTCTTGTGTATACAAGAGATGTGACGGAAACGTAGTGGTATTTCTTGTACTATACGTAGATGATATTTTATGGATTGGCAACAATATCAAGGTGTTATCGGACGTAAGAGTATGGTTGTCCAAATAATTTGATATGAAGGACTTGGGAGAAGTGGGACACACCCTTGGGATCAAAGTTATAAGGTATCGTAGGAAAAGAATGTTGTGCTTGTCCCAAGCTTCATACATAGACATGATTATGGATCATTTTAGCATGCAGAACTCCAAGAAGGGTTTTCTACCTTTTAGGCATGGGGTTCCTTTATCTAAGGAGATGTGTCCTAGAACATCTGAGGAGATAGAGGAGATGAAGGCGGTTCCTTATGCCTCGGCAGTAGGAAGCCTCATGTATGCGATGCTATGTACGAGACTAGATATCTACTTTGCCGTCGGCATGGTCAGCAGATATCAGAGTAATCCAGGACAGTGACATTGGACTACGGTGAAGCATATATTAAAGTACCTGAGAAGGACTAGGGATTATATGCTAGTTTACCAGGCAGACCAATTACTCCCTGTGGGTTACATGGATTCTGACTTCCAATCTGATAGGGATAACAGTAAGTCTACCTCAGGTTTTGTGTTTACTTTGGGAGGTGGAGCCATTTTATGGAGGAGTGTCAAGCAGAAATGCGTGGCAGACTCCACCATGGAAGCTAAGTATGTGGCGGCCTCTGAGGCGACCAAGGAAGTTGTGTGGCTCAGTAACTTCCTGATGGACTTGGATGTGATTCCTAGTTTGCCCAGAACTATCATAATTTATTGTGATAATAGTGGTGCAGTTGCAAACTCGAAGGAACCACGAGCCCATAAAGCAAGTAAACACATAGAGCGCAAGTACCACCTGATACGAGAAATCGTAAAGGAGGTAGAAGTTGTTGTCGCCTAGATTGCATCAGAGGATAACCTGGCAGATCCTTTCACTAAGGCCCTTCCGGCGAGAGCTTTTGATAGGCATATGGAGGGAATGGGGATCAGATGTATGGCAGTTTGAGGACAACATAGTCTTTTAGTATAAGTGGGAGATTGTTGGGATGTATATTGAAAAGTCTATCTTGTGTATGAACATATTTATTTTGAAATAAGAATCACATGATCATTGTTTGCATATTTTTATGGTTATGCATATTGTCTAATACATTACATTGTAGATAACATGGTATGTGATGTTACACGGGAGATCATGTTATCTGCTCCTTGTAAAGTATAAGTAAAGGCTCACAACCGAGATGGCTTTGGACAAAGCATTGGTATGGTTGTAGTGTGATTTGGTATTTGTTTGTCTTGACCATAGAATCACACTCGTGCACTTTGTGTGTATTGTCCAGGACCGACTTAGAGGTAATTCGATTTATTGCTGACTACCTAATCGAATCAGAACTCGGATATTATATTGTACATACTCTTAATCCCGATATAATAATGGACACATATACTTAGTATTCATTTCTTTGATTTGCCAATGGGTGAGATTTATAGATTAAATTGATAGGCTCGGTAAGTTGGGAAATTATATTATTTATATGGTGTGCCATTGATTATAGGAGGAAACCGTGTTCTATATATTAGGATGATGATGTCCCCTTGAGGAGCTAATACGGTTCATCATGGAAACCCTGCAGGTGGACTTGACCCGGCATGATGAAAAGGTTGAGTGGTACTACTCATGGAATTAGATGTTGATTAATTAATGGTCAGTAAATTAATTAATCGATGGACATTCGAGATCTTAAACACAGGGAGAAAATTTACATATAATATATGGAGCCCATATTAATTTATGGGGGTTGGTGAGGTAGATTAATGATAATCCTTTAGTGGATTGGATTATCATTAATGGATCGGACTTTATGTGGGCTTGATCCATTGGGTAGCCAAGATCCAACTCCTCCTCATGGTCCCTATTGTAGGCTATTAATACCTCATGAAGCTTAGATCCAATGGATAGAAACAAAACTCTAGATCCAAAGGTAGAGATTAAATCTCTAGATCCGACGGTTGAGATTAAATCCCTAGAACCAATGGTGAAGATTAAAACAAGGCTTATCCCTAAACTCTATAAAAGGAGCCTTTAGGGTTGGCGTGGAGATTATTAGAGAAGCAAGGGTCTTTGGAATTGGCGGCAAGAAGCAAGGGGCTAGGGTTTGGAGCTTGGCAGCACCAAATAAGGAAATAATTTCCTTATCTTCTTCTTCCTCAAGCTTGTCGGCCCCCATACAACCCCTTCCTCACTTTGGCCGGCATCCAAACTCCCTCCTCTTCTTCTCCTTGGCCGGTGGAACCAAGCCTTAGGGTCCTCCCTTGGAGCTTTTGGCCGGCAACCATTGTTTTCCTTCTCCTTGTTGTCCGACGGCAAGCAAGGTGCTTGTTGCTTGTTGGTTGGCTAAAGGAAGGAGAAGGATCTTGTTTCTATTATTCCTCTTGCTCGGAATGAGCAAGGAAGGAAGATTGGTGATCTCGGAGCTTCAACTTTTGGTAGATTGTCGCCCACACGACGTCCGAAAGGAGGAAGGTCATACAATATAAGATCGAGAGGTATATCGATTCTCTATTTTCATTTGTTGCATGTTTATATTTGTTTTTCAATTATATGCATGATATATATTCTGCTTTGTGGCTAAATATACTTCGACCCCGAACATACACACAAAAGCCGGCGATCCATACATCGTCTATTCCGTGGCTATTCGTGGAATAGAGGTTGGTCGCTTGAACAACAAGTTTGTTCAAGTGACTACTCTAAACGAATAGCACGACGATGACAAGGTTGCTTGGGCAATCCCTCTTGTCAAGGATAAATTTTTTTTATCCGGGGACGTAGAAGGGATCGCCATGACCAAGCGACTAAGTCGAAAGGGGAAGCGAAGTGCCCCCCCCCCCACAAACAGCTAGAAGTTGGGAAATGACCGTGTGGATCCACACGGCCAGGCCGTGTGCCCCCCATTTTTCTCCCATGGTGCACCACAATCAAAAAATGATTTTTGTGTTTACCTAGAAGGTTCTTTCTAGTCCTAATTCATGCTAAAAAAATGCTAAATGCTAGAAATCAAAGTTTAAATTACCAAAACGAATGCAATTAATTAAAAACAAGTAAAAACTAAACTTAGGTTGTCTCCCAAGAAGCGCTTTGTTTAAGGTATTTTAGCTCGACCATACTCCTATGTCTCATCTTGGCTCTAGTGGCCCAAGGAGATTTTTCTCCCTCCCCTTCTTGATGCATTTGAATCTTGCTCGTGGGGGAGCAAGATATTTGCTCACTTTACGTCGCTTGCCTTTTGGTCCTCCATCACTATGTCTCTTAAATCTTGCTCGTGGAGGGGCAAGATATTTATTAGCTGCTTTCCTTGGCCTGAGATTGAACATGCTTATCCTCAAGTAATCATTGGGAGTTTGATCATGATATTCCATTGTGTCCAAATGTTGTAAATAATGTAACTCGCCATAGACATCCTCACCAAAAGATTGATTAGTAGATTCTATTATGTCGAATGAAATTTTATCGTCACAATTCACTAAAAGGCCTCGTTATTAGTAACTACAGTTTCAGTGAGGGTTAGGGTAGGCTCTTCTAGATCCTTGAGGTTAGGAGGTGTTTTTATTGAAGCAATGCACTCCTTCATTAAAGTATATAATCCTCAAGTTCTTCTTCAAGTGGAGATTGAATGGATTGTCCTTCTTCACTTCCTATGTCATCTATGTCCTCCTCATCCGTTCGTTCAAAGTGAGTCTCCACCATATTGGGTGTAATCCAGTCATCAAAGCCACCTTCTCGTCGTTTGGTTTCTTCTCTTGCTAGATCTCATTGTATAATCTCCGCAAATTGTCAGCTATGCTCCTCGTATTCCCTAGTAAAATCGGCTAGCAAAACTTCTAAGCGGGGACTTGGTTCTGGATAAAATTCACATGGTGATTCATAGCTCTCATGCTCACTTGGGAAATAATATTGAGGGTTCAAGTAGTCAGGGTCATAACTATAAATAGGATTCATCTCGTGGCCACTGGTTGTAATCATAGGTGACATCTTCTTGTTTAAATTGTGAAGGTTCAAATATATCCGGACAATCATTATTGGTATGCCATGTTTCACCATAATGCTCACAATAGATGTTACCAAAACTCACAGCATTACCTTGACCATAATCATGAGAAAAATCATGCATGTTTATCTACAAGAAAATATGAATAAGGAAAGGAACACTAGTGCCACAGCAAGAGACTAAAGCTGCTAGAACTATGATTAATCTAAAAGAAAAACTGCTAGAAAATAACTAAAGCTAGAAGAAAAATAAAATCTAAATTAAAACCAAATTAAACTAGAAAACAATAAAAACTAGAGAAATAAACCTAAACTAGGTCCGATCCAACTGTCCACTTTTGATTCGATATTGAATCAATCAGTCCCCGATAATGGCGCCAAAAACTTGATGCACGCAAATGTGACCTCAAATCTCACAACGGAAATCGTCGAGGACTCAAAGCACGCGCTCGAGCTCCACGCCCTCAAGTGCACGAATGTCGTCAAGTAATAAAAAGATTATCGATTCCTCAGGGACTGAGATTCAAATACCGATTGGTTTAGTGGAGTGTTCGGAGTTCCGTTCTAATGGTTGTGATGACGAGGGTTGTCGGTGGTCCTAACTCTAGTACGGTGTCACACAGAGGAAGAGAAGGGTTGCTACGAGTCTTTTGAGGGAATTCTAGGATATCAATTTCGCTTGTGTGTCGCAAAACACGATATCAATTGGGAATTATCTAGACGTCTAACTATGATCTTTTGGAAGGGACATCATACACTTCCCCGATGAGCCTCATATCTATAGGGAACTACCTCTTCCATACCAGGTCGACCCCTAGCTTTAGGACGGGATAGGCGGTATGAGGATGCCGATTCAAGCCCTATGACGAATCGGAACGTGTCCTGTTTCTGACTCTATTACACCCTTCTATCTACGATTACCGAAGATGAGGCCAACCCCTAGGTTCCTCAATTCTTCTAAATCTTTGATACGAGAGATGTCACCCCTCGTATCGGCTATGCACAGTAAATAGAAGACAAAAATAAATAGCTATCGATCTAAACAATCACCAATTGCAAATATGATTTCAAGAACAGAAATTTATTTGAAATAACATGTTCTACGCACACAAACTACTCCCTAATCCTAGAATAGGAGAATCTACTCCATAAATACGAGAAGAGAAACACAAAGCATATTAGAATTCATAGAAACAATGTAAACTGTGCAAAGAACGTGAATTACAATGCACTTTGGCTCTCCTCTTCGACGTTGATGTGCAAAACTTGATCCTCAAGCGGCCTTTTTCCTCCCCGTTGCAAGTTCCCAAAGCTTTTTAGGGCGTTAGAGTGTTGTCCCAGCCGTCATGCCTCCCTCCTAGGGTTTCAGCGTAGCTTCCTTTATATAGACATTAGGCCGGATCTCCCCGAAACTTGTAAAATAACTGAATCGCATCGAAATCACCCAGTGCCACACGACAGTGTGTATTCACATGGCCAGTCCATGTGTGGCACTGGGGCGCGAGCCATGTGGATTCATAGGGCCAGGGTGTGTGTCCTTCTGTTCTAGCTACAAAATGTCTTCTTTTTGCTCCAAAAGTGCACCATTTTTCCCGTAGAATGTTGTTCTGCACACAAGAGTACAAAGAGCAGATCTCTGAACTAGAAAATAAGAATTGCATGAAAAATAAATTGAAATATGCAAGAATCAAATATAAAATGCAATGGGATGTGAGCGAAAACTACTCCTAAAACCCTATATGTTTTGCTCACATTAGTCAACTCAGCTGCCAAGTGTCAAACACTTGACCAGTCGACTGGTCCATAACTCCAGTCGACTGCTACACCTCAACCATGAGATTTACCCCAAGTATGATGCTCTCATACTTGCTAGACCACCCTTAGACTAGACCTAAGCCTTTTAGCCATCTCTATCAACCTCATGCCTATCGGATCCGTCCAAGTCATCCATGACTTGTTCATCCATACGCTAGCCTTCAATTGCTTCCATAGGCTATTGTCATGCTAACGGTGTCTACATTGTCAAGGTACATTTGGACTTACGCTGCCAAGACACACGCTTGGACTTTACGCTGCCAACCATTGGACTTATGCTGCCAAGACTCCTCCCTTAGACTTTACACCACCAATATCAACCCTTGGACTTCCCAAATGCCAAGTACCCATGACATGGACTTTAACCGCCAAGACTACACACTTGGACTTACATGGCCAAGACTGCACCCTTGAAATTTCCTTGCCAACCCATGTTGGACTTTCCAATTGTCAAGACTCAAGCTTGGACTTTCCCTTGCCAAGACCCATGCTTGGACTTTCCATGCCAAGTACTCAAGACTTGGACTTTCCCTTGCCAAGACCCATGCTTTGACTTTCCATGCCAAATGTCCTACTTGGACTTCTCCATCATATGATCAACCCCATATCAACCATATAGTCAACCCATTATCAAACAATGGTCAACTCATCGTCAAACATCAAAATACAAATATCAAAAACACTACTCGAGTGAAACTCGAGTCTGGTCAATTGTGACCTAGGTCGATTGCACCAACAATCTCTCCCTTTTTGATGTTTGACAAAAACCAAAACCTTTGAGTTAAAACACTAACTCAATCCAATCCTCCCAATTTTCTAAATTGGGAATTCCAAATTCTCCCATCAATTCTCCCCCTTTTTGGCTTACATTAAAAAGACTCTCCCCAAGGGTATCAATGTCTCACATCCCAATGAGATCTTACAGTCTCTCCCTTGGTCCAAAAACATCGAGGATGCCTTCACTCTTTCTAGTGATAAGTCTCATATCACTAAAGAGAGGCAATCCTCAATTCTCCAAATTCTCCCCCTTATGAGGAAGAATACATCCATCATCCCATGATGGATAACCTCCCCCTAAAGGCTTGCTCCCCCTTGACCATTGCACCAACAATGTTCTTGGAGAGTCCCTAAGCCTATAGGAACACTAAGAAATCGAAATTAAGGGCAAAGATTCAACATTGAACTTTCACCTCCCTTAAAATTCGATACACACCCTAAACACTTCTCCTAATCCATATCCAATGAATTTTCACCTTTCCCATGCTTTCCAAAGCATATACTAGGGTTAGGAGCAGTTAGGGCATCCTAACATAGTTGAAACATGGGCTAAACAACCTTGTTTACTCGAAATCAGGCCTGACAATCGACTTTTTCAGTCAACAGTCGACTACCCTTGATGCCAATCGACTGCCATGGATGGTAGTCGACTGATTTCTGCAAGTGCAGAAATCAGATTCAGAAACTAAAATTTTAAAAATCATAAGTAATTATACATAAATAAAAAAATCATGAAAATTCATATGTATAATACTTAAGTCAATCATAATGGGTGAAAAATATTTGAAAAATAAAATACTAATAAAATAGTGATATTGACACAAAATTCAAAACCATTGATAACTTCAATGTTTTTGACCTATTTTGTATCAACTTCTTCAATGGTGACTTCTATCAAAAGATAGACTACACCAAGGTTTTTCAAAATGATTTTGAAATATTTTTAAAACCTTATATTGAACCATGGTCTATGGGCTTAATGCACATGACTTGTACATAAGCTTTCCTCATGATTCATCCATGGTATAAGATAAGTTTGAGTTTGTCTAGATGCAAGAACTATGCACCATGAACTTAACTTATTTCCTAGCATCTCATATGTATCTAAGGTATAAGAATAAACACACATGTTAATGTGATGTTGTTGGGATGTATACTGAAAAGTCTATCTTTCGTATGAACATCTTTAATTTTGAAATAAGAATCACATGATCATTGTTTGCATATTTATGGTTATGCTTATCGTCTGATACATTACATTATAGATAACATTGTGTGTAGTGTCACACTAGAGATCATGTTATCAGTTCCTTGTAAAGTATAAGTAAAGGCTCACAACCAAGATGGTTATGGACAAACTATTGGAATGGTTGTAGTGTGATTAGGTATTGGTTTGTCTTGACCATAGAATCACACTAGTACACTTTGTGTGTATTGAGCAGAACCGACTTAGAGGTGATTCAATTTATTGCTGACTACATAATTGAATCAGACTTCGAATATTATATTGTACATGCTCTTAATCCCGATATAATAACAGGCACATATACTTAGTATTTATTTCTTTGATTTACTAATGGGAGAGATTTATAGAGTAAATCGATAGGCTCGGTAAGTTGGGAAATAATATTATTTATATGGTGTGTCGTTGATTATAGGAGGAAACCATGTCCTATATATTAGGATGATGATGTCCCCTTGAGGAGCTCATAAGGTTTATCATGTAAACCCTACAGGTGGACTTGGTCCGGCATGATGATAAGGTTGAGTGGTACTACTCATGGAGTTAGATGTTGATTAATTAATTATCAGTAAATTAATTAATTGACGGACATTCGAGATCTTAAACACGGGGAGATAAATGTACAAATAATATATGGAGCTTATATTAACTTATGGGGGTTGGTGAGGTAGATCAATGATAATCCTCTAGTGGAATGGATTATCATTAATGGATTGGACTTTATGTGGGCTTGATCCATTTGGTGGCCAAGATCTAATTTCTCCTCATGGTCTCTATTGTAGCTTATTAAAACCCTCATGGAGCCTAGATCCGATGATGTAAAATGAAACTCTAGATCCGACGATAGAGATTAAATCTCTATATCCGATGGTGGAGATTAAATCTCTAGACCCGACGGTGGAGATTAAATCTTTAGATCCGATGGTGGAGATTAAATCTCTAAGTCCGACGGTTGAGATTAAATCTCTAGATCCGACGGTTGAGATTAAATCCCTAGATCCGACGGTGGAGATTAAAGGAGGCTTAAACCTAACTCTATAAATATGCCTTAAGGGGTGGGCGGCAAGGACAACACAAGGGAGATTAGGGTTTGGGTGGCTAGGGCTTGGAGAGGCATTGGGCGGCAAGGCTTTCTCATCTTCCTAGGGTTTTGGCCGGCACCCCTCTTCTTCCTCTCATCCTTGGCCTGCGTCCCAACCCTCTTCTTCCTCTCATCCTTGGGCGGTGGCAAGAGCTAGGGTCTTCTCCCTTGGAGCTTTTGGCCGGCGCCCATAATCCTTATTCCTCTCCTTGGCCAGCGGCAATCACCAAGCAAGGTGGCTTGGTTATCGGTTCTAGATAGGAGAAGAAGAAGTTTTGTTCTATTCTTCCATTTGTTCGGAGCGAGCAAAGAAGGGAAGAACGTGATCTAGGAGGCTTCAACTCTTGAAAGATCGTTGCCCACACAACGTCCAAGAGGAGGATAGGACATATGATAGAAGACCTTGAGGCAAACAAGAGGTATAATTCTTGTTTTGCTTTCCTTTTGTTTCTTTGTATCTTGTATGTATTGTATGTGGCTAATTTACTTGGACCCTGAATACAAACACAAAAATTGACGATCCATACATCGTATATTCCGCGGCTAATCGTAGAATAGAGGTTGGTTACTTGAACAACAAGTTTGTTCAAGTGATCACTCTAATCGAATAGCACGACGATGGAACGGTTCTTTGGGTAATCCCTCTTTGTCAAGGATAAATTTTTTTATCCGGGGATGTAGATGGGATCACCATGAACAAGCTACCGAGTTGAAGTAGGAAGCGAAGTTTTCGCCCTTCAAGTGGTATTAGAGCTTCGGTTCCAAAACCTTCAAGTGGTATCAGAGCCACGGTTTCCGATTTTGTGTATTTAGGATTCGGTTACTTTTATTCACTTTTCATATATTATATGTGTCGGATAATAGTAGGATGTGCATAGGTTAACTTTTTGGTTGCAGGCATAGGATCCAACTATTATGGCCATATATGTGTATGTCTGTAATTATATATTATTTGAATCCTTGGGGTTGACGAGGCTAGTATTTAATTTTTTTAATTAAGTACGACATTGTTTAGCCACTCATTTATTTTAGTTTACTTTCGTTCTAGATTTCATGTACACTCCTTCGTGGAGTATAGGATCGATGGATGTAAATTAAAATAGTTATTCTCGGCTCGGATCTCCGGATGGCTTGTACATGGCATAGGGAGGAGCGGATGAGATGACGATACGATGGGAGGCATATTGGAGACAAAAGCCATAATAGTTGGAAAATATTTTTTTTCCATATTTATTGCTCCTTGTTTGATATGCATGTCGTAGGCTAGGAAAATTCTTCAATTTTAAATTACTAAGTGGGAGAAGGATATTTTTATAAATTCCCACGACCTCCATTACGATTTGACATATGATGCAAACAAACTTGTGCGTCGGCTCTGAGTGCCTTCCTCCCCATCGGATGAGTTTGTTTGCGAATCACAGGGTCGAATATGGTTATAGGAAATTATTAAGGAGCATGTGTACTTCCCCATCGAAAGGCACATAACCCGAGATAATTATCTTAGTACCAAGTGATGGTGAACACTTAGATGCAAATAGGAGTATCCTCCCCATCGGAGTCACTGCTTTTATTTGTAGGGCCGAAGAGGAACCAACTATTAATTTTATTTGTCAAAAAGTTAGGTTGACAAGATAGTAAAATTAATGGGTAAAACCTCCTCTTACAAATGTAGAATTTGTATACGTCCACACCATCGTGGCATATGATATTCTTGGTGCTTTGAGGTGTTGGTTTATTTTAAAATTTTATTGTTTGAGGAATCAATAATTTTTTGAAATCTAATGTTTTGATCTATGTGATTCTTAGGTTTTTCAAAATGACTTTCAACCCGCTTGTTGTGATACTGAAAGAAAATAAACTTATTGGACCCAATTATGTTGATTGGAAGAGGAATCTTGATATTGTCTTGACTGCTGAAGAGTACAAATATGTACTCCTCGAAGAGTGCCCTTTTAAGCCTGCGGATGATTCTGGGGAAAAGGAGAAGGAGAGTTATAAGAAGTGGATCAAGGATGATGAGATGACGCGATGTTACATTTTGGCTTCTATGTCAAATGTACTGCAACATCAGCATCAAGCCATGCCCACTGCTTATGACATGATGCTCAATCTCAAAGAGTTTTTTGGACACCAGAATCGGGCTGCTAGGCAGGAAGCCATGAGGAACTAGATGATGACAACCATGATCGAGGGAACACCCATGAGGGATCATGTTCTCAAGATGATGGCTCATTTGAATGAGCTGGAAGTCCTCGGAGCTGAGATCGATGGGGAAACCCAGGTCGATATCATTCTCCAGTCTCTACCTAGGAGTTTTGAGCAGTTTTGCCTGAACTACAACATGAATAAAAGGTTGTATTCGTTGGCAGAGCTTCTGACAGAACTCCAGTCGACAGAGGGGCTATTTCGTCTGAGTGCTCAGGTGCAGGCCATGGTTGCCCAAAAGGTTTCTACTTCTAAGCCGAAAGGCAAGAAGAAGAAGAAACAAGCTGGGGCAAAGGTGGCGGGAGGACCTCAGGGAGGAGTGAAGAAGCCGAAAGGCAAGTGCTTCACTTGCAAGCAGACTGGACATTGGAAGAAGAACTGCCCCAACCGGAAGCAGAACAAAGGTATATCTTTTGGTCTAGTCGTTGAAACATGTTTAGCGGTGTTATCTACCGACACCTGGTGTGTAGATATGGGAGCCACTGATCATGTCTGCAATACTTTGTAGGGGTTCCAGGAAACCAGACGACTGGCTGAAGGGGAGATTACTGTCTACTTGGGTGATGCTACGAAGGTAGCGGCTGTTGCAGTGGGAGATCTTTATTTGTCTTTTGAGAGGAATAAAGTTTTGGTTCTGAAAAATTACCTTTATGTATCTTTATTTAGAAAGAATTTGATTTCGGTTTCTAAATTGTTTATGGATGGATATTCTATTTCTTTTAATGACAGAGTTGTTATAAAAAGGAATAGGGAGATTATCTATTCTGGTGCATTGATAGGAAATTTATATACACTTGAACCAGAAGCTCCCACGATGCAAATAGAAGTAAATAACTCATCTTCTAATTCTAATAAGAGAAAAGAACCTTCGAAGATGAACCAAACGTATCTTTGGCATCTAAGGCTAGGTCATATTAACCTAAGCAGAATTCAAAGGTTGATAGCTGATGGACCTCTGGGTTCATTAGTGGTGGAAGATTTTCCAACCTACGAATCTTGCTTGGAAGGTAAAATGACCAAGAGGCCTTTTAAGGCCAAGGGGTATAGAGCCAAAGATGTGTTAGAATTGGTTCATTCTGATTTGTGTGGTCATATGTCTATCCAGGCAAGAGGTGGTTTTGAATATTTCATCTCTTTTATAGATGATTATTCAAGTTATGGATACATTTACTTGATGTGCCGCAAGTATGAATGCTTTGACAAGTTCAAAGGATTCAAGGCTAATATGGAGAAACGTCAGGGTAAAAGTATCAAGACACTACGATCTGATCGTGGTGGTGAGTACCTCTTGGGAGAGTTTAGGAATTACTTATTAGAGGCTGGAATTCAATCCTAATTGTCTGCACCTGGCACACCCCAGTAGAATGGTGTAGTAGAGCGAAGGAATAAGACTCTTATGGAGATGGTTAGATCAATGATGAGTTATTCTGAGTTGCCAGATTCTTTCTGGGGATATGCTCTAGATACGACTATGTATATTCTGAACTTGGTACCATCTAAATCAGTGCCTTCTACTCCCATAGACTTATGGACTGGGCGAAAGCCTAGTATGAGATATATTTGGATTTGGGGGAGTTCAGCACATGTGCTGAAGGCAGATGCTGGTAAATTAGAACCTCGTATAGAAGTGCGCATGTTCGTTGGCTATCCTAGAGTAATGAAAGGTGGTTTGTTTTATAGTCCTAGAGATCAGAGGGTGATCGTTAGCACGAATGTTAGATTTCTAGAGGAAGACTATGTGATGAACCACAAGCCCATGAGTAAGATTGTTCTGGAGGTATTGAAAGGGGAAGTCACTGCTTCAGTACCACCGGTACAAGAGGATATACCACAAGTCACTGCACCGCGTGTCACAGAGGATACACAGGTGATACCTCATCGTAGTGGGAGGGTTGTTAGACAGCCTAATAGATTGATGTTCTTGAGAGAATCTTCTGATTTGATCCCTGGCAAACATGAACCTGATCCCTGGACATATGACGAGGCTATCCAAGATAAAGATGCGGTATCTTGGCAAAGTGAGATGAATTCTGAGATAGAATCTATGGATTCAAATCAGGTCTGGGAGCTAGTAGAACCACCCAATGGTGTAAAAGCCATTGGATGCAAGTGGATCTACAAAAGAAAGAGAGGAATAGACGGGAAGGTTGAGACCTTCAAAGCGAGGCTTATTGCGAAGGGGTATACTCAGAAAGAGGGTATCGATTATGAGGAGACCTTTTCTCCGGTAGCCATGCTTAAGTCTATTTGGATTCTCTTATGTATTACTGCTCATATGGATTATGAGGTATGACAGATGGATGTCAAGACATCTTTCCTTAATGGAAGTCTTGAGGAGAACATCTATATGAAGCAACCAGAGGGATTCATTGCAAAGGGCAAAGAGCATCTTGTGTGCAAGCTTAATCGGTCCATTTATGGATTGAAGCAAGCTTCGAGGTCTTGGAACATCCGCTTTGATGAGGTAATCCAGTCTTATGGATTTATTCAAAGTCCAGATGAGTCTTGTGTATACAAGAGATGTGACGGAAACATAGTGGTATTTCTTGTACTATACGTAGATGATATTTTGTTAATTGGCAACAATGTCAAGGTGTTATCGGATGTAAGGGTATGATTGTCCAAACAGTTTAATATGAAGGACTTGTGAGAAGTGGGACACATCCTTGGGATCAAGGTTATAAGGGATCGCAGGAAAAGGATGTTGTGCTTATCTCAAGCATCATACATAGACACTATTGTGGATCGTTTGAGCATGCAAAACTCCAAGAAAGGTTTTCTACCTTTCAGGCATGGAGTTCCTTTATCTAAGGAGATGTGTCCTAGAACTTCTAAGGATATAGAGGAGATGAATGTGGTTCCTTATGCTTCAGCAGTGGGAAGCCTCATGTATGTCATGCTATGTACGAGATCGGATATCTGCTTTGCCGTGGGCATCATTAGCAGATATCAGAGTAATCTAGGACAGGGACATTGGACTACGGTAAAGCATATATTGAAGTACCTGAGAAGGACTAGGGATTATATGCTGGTATACCAGACAGATCAATTACTCCCTGTGGGTTACACATATTTCGACTTCCAATCAGATAGGGATAACAGTAAGTCTACCTCAGGTTTTGTGTTTACTTTGGGAGGTGAAGCCATTGTATGGAGGAGTGTCAAGCAGAAATGCGTGGCGGACTCTACCATGGAAGCTGAGTATGGGGCGGCCTCTAAGGCGCCCAAAGAAGTTGTGTGCCTCAGGAACTTCTTGATGGACTTGGATGTGATTCCTAGTTTGCACAGAACTATCACAATTTATTATGATAATAGTGGTGCAGTTGCAAACTCAAAGGAACCACGAGCCCATAAGGCAAATAAACACATAGAGCGCAAGTACCACCTGATATGAGAAATCGTAAAGTGAGGAGAAGTTGTTGTGGCCAAGATTGCATTAGAGGATAACCTGATAGATCCTTTCACTAAGGCCCTTCTAGTGAGAGCTTTTGATAGGCATGTAGAGGGAATGGGAATCAGATGTATGACAGTATGAGGACAGTATAGTCTTTTAGTATAAGTGGGAGATTGTTGGGATGTATATTGAAAAGTCTATATTTTGTATTAACATATTTAATTTTGAAATAAGAATCACATGATCATTGTTTGCATATTTATGGTTATGCTTATCGTCTAATACATTACATTGTAGATAACATGGTGTGTAGTGTCACACGGGAGATCATGTTATCAGTTCCTTGTAAAGTATAAGTAAAGGCTCACAACCGAGATGGTTATGGACAAACTATTGGAATGGTTGTAGTGTGATTTAGTATTGGTTTGTCTTGACCATAGAATCACACTAGTACACTTTGTGTGTATTGAGCAGGACCGACTTATAGGTGATTTGATTTATTGCTGACTACATAATTGAATCGGACCTCGGATATTATGTTGTACATGCTCTTAATCCCGATATAATAACGGGCACATATACTTAGTATTTATTTCTTTGATTTACCAATGGGCGAGATTTATAGAGTAAATCGATAGGCTCGGTAAGTTGGGAAATGATATTATTTATATGGTGTGTCGTTGATTATAGGAGGAAACCGTGTCCTATATATTAGGATGATGATGTCCCCTTGAGGAGCTCATAAGGTTCATCATGTAAACCCTGCAGGTGGACTTGGTCCGGCTTGATGATAAGGTTGAGTGGTACTACTCATGGAGTTAGATGTTGATTAATTAATTGTCAGTAAATTAATTAATTGACGGACATTCGAGATCTTAAACACGGGGAAATAAATGTACAAATAATATATGGAGCCCATATTAACTTATGGGGTTTGGTGAGGTAGATCAATGATAATCCTCTAGTGGAATGGATTATCATTAATGGATTGGACTTTATGTGGGCTTGATCCATTGGGTGGCCAAGATCCAATTCCTCCTCATGGTCCCTATTGTAGCCTATTAAAACCCTCATGGAGCCTAGATCCGATGATGGAAAATGAAACTCTAGATCCGACAATAGAGATTAAATCTCTAGATCCGATGGTGGAGATTAAATCTCTAGATCCGACGGTGGAGATTAAATCTTTAGATCCGACGGTGGAGATTAAATCTCTAGGTCCGACGGTTGAGATTAAATCTCTAGATTCGACGGTTGAGATTAAATCCCTAGATCCGACGGTGGATATTAAAGGAGGCTTAAGCCGAGATTAAATCCCTAGATCCGACGGTGGATATTAAAGGAGGGTTAAGTCTAACTCTATAAATATGGCTTAAGGGGTGGGCGGCAAGGACAACACAAGGGAGATTAGCGTTTGGGCGGCTAGGGCTTGGAGAGGCATTGGGCGGCTAGGGTTTGGAGAAACCTTGGGCGGCAAGCCTTTCTCTTCTTCCTAGGGTTTTGGCTGGCGCCCCTCTTCTTCCTCTCATCCTTGGCTGGCGTCCCGACCCTCTTCTTCCTCTCATCCTTGGCCAGTGGCAAGAGCTAGGGTCTTCTCCCTTGGATCTTTTGGTCGGCGCCCATAATCCTTATTCCTCTCCTTGGTCGGCGGCAATCACCAAGCAAGGTGGCTTGGTGGTCGGTTCTAGATAGGAGAAGAAGAAGTTTTGTTCTATTCTTCCCTTTGTTCGGAGCGAGCAAAGAAGGGAATAACGTGATCTAGGAGGCTTCAACTCTTGAAAGATCGTTGCCCACACAACGTCCAAGAGAAGGATAGGACATACGATAGAAGACCTTGAGGTAAACAAGTGGTATAATTCTTATTTTGTTTTCATTTTGTTTCTTTGTAAATTGTATGTATTGTATGTGGCTAATTTACTTGGACCCCGAATACAAACACAAAAATTGGCAATCTGTACATCGTCTATTCTGCGGCTAATCGTAGAATAGAGGTTGGTTGCTTGAACAAAAAGTTTGTTCAAGTGACCACTCTAATCGAATAGCACGACGATGGAGCGGTTGCTTGGGTAATCCCTCTTTGTTAAGGATAAATTTTTTTATCCGGGGACATAGATGGGATCGCCATGAATAAGCAACCGAGTTGAAGTGGGAAGCGAAGTTTCTGCCCTTCAAGTGGTATCTGAGCTTCGGTTCCAAAACCTTCAGATGTGAGATGTGGATTTTGTTCATCCTAAACTAAGGTCTCACTCATTTTTCTAAGGCAACACTATTTGATTCTCTTATACATGGGACTTTAAATCATGTCATAGTCCTTAAATCAATTTTATTAATGCATGAATGGTGATTATGACATATAATGATAGCATAATTAAAAATATGTTCCAATAATCATAATGGCATGACATATGATTAAATCTAAATATACATGACATAAAAACTAACTAAGCATTATCATGACATTTTAATGATAAAAATAAGATATGACGTCATGACATGTTATATGGAAATTAAGGCATGGAAAATAAAATATAAAGGTATAATAATACCTAAATTTTAGCATTAGTTGCCATTTGTTAGAGTTAGGTTCATTTAGCCATATTACCACTTATCTCCCAAGTGTGCCAAAAACTCAAAATGACACACCATGTCCTCTAACCCTAAATTGTGTCAATTTGATTGATTTTTTACCTTCCATAAATTATATTAGCACATCCTAAAATCTTTTAGGATTAAATTCTAACTTATTTCCAAGGTATCCCATAACCTTGGAAATGACCTAAAGTGCCAACTTTGTTATGGTTAGGTTAACTACCCATCCATTCAAGGTTGACACATCCTAACCCATTTAGCATGAGTCAATCACGCTCCTAGCAACCCAATACCTATGGGAGCTCCTTGGGTATACTAGGTATTCCTTAGAGATAACTTCCCTAGATACCCTCCTAATGACCCTTCTAGGCTTAGAAGCCTTGGTCATTGTGGTCTTGCCTAGGTTAACTCTAGGGGTAACTTCCCTTGTAACCTTCTTAGTGGCTTCCCTAGGTTTCCTTGAAATTTTAGCCACTAGACACATACCATGGTTACCCTTAGGGATAACTTCCTTAGTAACCTTGGTCTTCCTAGACCTATGGATGGTTCCATAATCGAATGGAACATTGTGGTAGGTCTCCTTGGGCTTAGGTTTGTGACCAAAACCTTTCTTGCCCTTGGGTGGACCTTGCCTCCTAGACCCTAGGTTTTGACTCCCTTTAATTGAATTTGTCATTCTTGCAAAGGTCTTTTCAAGTTTCTCAAGCCTTGACCTAAATCTTGATTTTCTAATTCTAATTGCCCAATTTTTTATTTTTCATTTAGTCTTTGGGTATTACCATTTCTTCTAGGCATATGCCTACCCTTTTTAGGGTTAATGCCTAAATGCTCCTCTACCTTTCTAATTGACTCTCTAGGTTGAATTGGTCTAGAGTTATTAGTCCCAAATTTCTCCCTAGTTCTAAAATTACAACTCTTAGCACTTAAACAATAGAATTTATTATTTCTAGCATGCTTTTCATAAACAATAGCAAGATTATTAACATTACTCCTAGCATGTTTTTTGACATAAAAATTTGAATGTGCATTACTAAAATATACCTTAGGGTTTGCTTTTAAAGCTTCCCTACATGTGATGCTCCTTCTTGGACCTTCTTCCCCCCCCCCCCTCCCCCCAGGACATTGACTTCTATAATGTTCCCATTGTTGGCATTTGAAGCATACACGTGCGCCTTACTCTTCCTAGTGGGGACTCCGGCATCCTTTGAGTTTTCTTGAACTTTTGGTGTCGTTGAGTCTTCTTGACTCTTCTTGGACACTTACTCTTGTAGTGTCTGGCTTCCCTACACTCAAAACATACAATATGGTTTTTATTTTTAATTAAAATGCTCGAGTTACCTAGGTCGATGGTGGCTGGAATTGGTTCTTCATCTCTTCCGGAGGTTAAGGCTTCCTCTTGTTGCTCTGGCATTGAGATTGACCTAATCTCCTCCCCCTCAATCATAGAAGTGGAGGTTTCTTCTACCTCTTCTCCTTCGGACATTGAATCTCTCTCAACCTCCGAATCCTCAAGCTCTTGTGAGGATGATGTACTCGCTTCTTCTTGAGCTTGAGAGGATGACCACTCCTCCTCGGACTCCTCTTCTTCATGAGCTGGTGATGGATTTTCATGATACTTTTCCAACTCGTTCCAAAGCTCCTTGACATCCTTATATTCACCTAACCTAGACAAAATATCATTAGGAATTAAATCACTTAAAAATTTTATTACCTTCCTATTTTTATCTAACTTTTGGAGTTGTTCCTCGGTCCATTTCTTCATCTTGAGGAATCCTCCCTTTGGCCCTCTTGGATATTTGAATCCTTCCATCATGGCAGACCAATCTTAGATGTCCATCATCATCATGAAGTCTTCAATCCTTGCCATCCATTGATTGAAGCCTTCTCGTCCATAGAAGGTGTATGGGATTGGTGTGTTGATGTCCCATCCAAGTCTGTCATTGGGAAACTCCATCTTCCTTCTACCCTCTAGCAGTGCTCCCTTAGTTGTTAAACTTTGAAGAGCAACCTCGCTCTGATACCACTTATAGGAACTTCGGTGCCACTAGAGGGGGTGAATGGCGCATTCATTGCTTGTCGATGGAATTCGATCATGTCGCTTGTCTACAATGTTGTTAGTGCAGCGAAAATACAAAAAACACAACAAAAACACAAGCACAATAATACACATGATGTTACGTGGTTTAGAACCCTAGTTTATACTCCACGGGGTGAGCTTGATAACGAGCTCTATTGATGTACACACCACTACTCAATAAACTCCTTCTCGACAACATGTCAGAGGTGGAGAAACCTCGTACAAGCAATCTTACAACAATAAAAAAAAGATACAAGAAAATACAAGTAAAATACACAAAACAATGTAAACAAAAACTTTACAAATGTGAACTTGGATGCTTGCTTGTTGATTGCTTTGAACCGCACTTGAAGACCCTGATTTGCATAAACAAATCATCTCAAATCACCCAAGAAATTGCTGCCAAAATTCTCTCCGTTGAGCTCCTTTTAAGCCTCCGTGCAACCTAGATTTCTTCTTGGCAATCGACTACCAAAAGGCCCTAGTCGACTGCCAACAGTACCATTGTCTCAAACCGGACTTGATCAACATTGACATTCAAACCAATGAATACACTGGCAGTCGACTGCCAATTCCAACAGTCGACTTCTCAAGCCCATAGCTGACTGCTCAGTCGACTACCAAGTATTCTGCCTTCGTGACCAAAACCACCAGCAGTCGACTGCCCTCCATGGTAGTCGACTGCTCATTGCTAGTCGACTGTCCAATGTTGGCAATCAACTGCCAAGTCCATTTGCCATAGTTGAACACCAATCGACTCACGATAGTCGACTGGTCATAATCTCAGTCGACTACTCAGTGTCGACTCAGTTGCCAAGTGTTAAACACTTGACCAGTCGACTGGTCCATAACCCTAGTCGACTGTTACACCTCGACCATGAGGATGCCCTCATACCTTCTAGACCACCCTTAGCCTAGACCTAAGCCTTCTAACCAACTCCATCAGCCTCATGCCTATCGGATCCCTCCAAGTCATCCATGACTTGTTCATCCATACGCTAGCCTTTAGGTGCTTCCATCGGTTATTGTCATGCTAACGATGTCTACACTGCGAAGGTATATTTTGACTTATGCTGCCAAGATACACGCTTAGAATTTATGCCACCAACCATTAGACTTATACTGCCAAGACTCCACCCTTGGATTTTATGCCGCTAATATCAACCCTTGTACTTCCCAAATGCCAAATATCCATGACTTGGACTTTCATCGCCAAGACTGCACACTTGGACTTACGTGGCCAAGACTGCACTCTTGGACTTTCCTTGCCAACCCATGTTGAACTTTCTAATTGCCAAGATTCAAGATTGGACTTTCCCTTTCCAAGACTCATGCTTAGACTTTCCATGCTAAGTACTCAAGACTTGGAATTTCCCTTGCCAAGACCCATGCTTGGACTTTCCATACCAAGTGTCCCACTTGGACTTCTCCATCATATGGTCAGTCTCATGTCAACCATATAGTTAACCCATTATCAAACAATGGTCAACTCATTGTCAAACATCAAAACACAAACATCAAAAACACTACTCGAGTCAAACTCGAGTCCAGTCAATCATGACCTGGACCGATTGTACTAATATTTTTTACTAGGTTAAACCTATAATAGGCCAATTCAAATCTAAAAAAATAGCATTTAAAATCTTTTTAGATCCATCAAGGGGTTTTGGTCAATATTCATTAATGGGTTTATAGAGCTCCGATCGGGTCCACTCCAAATGCTATAGGTTTTTGAAGTCCTCTAGAGTCTATATGCATTCAAAAATATCAGTTCAAAGTCATTGACAATAGTGATCAGAAGGTTTTTAAAGTTTATGCATATGTGTCAATTGTCTTATGTGTAGGGTCGATGATGGACGGCTAGAGGGGGGTGAATAGCCTAATATGCGTTTGGTGGAATTTTCTAATCGATTGCTCGTCTACAAATTCGTTATTGCAAGCGGAAGTATGAACAATAAAGACAAAGCAATAACAAGAATACAAACGCTAACAAGGCAAGTAATGTGGTTCACGACCTCGTCGCTAATCCACGGTCCGATTCGTCCAAGGTGAATCACTCCTTTGCCAAATCCACTAGATCTCTCCTTTGCACCAAGCTAGGTGGAGGTAACCTTTTACACAAGAATCACTCCTCTTACTAATATGATGTAAATAAACTCAAGTAAGAGGATGGAAAACCTTTAGGGCACTTTGGGAGAGTTTAGAGCATGAACATTAGGTTCCCAAAGGCCCTCACCCCTCCTCTTTATAGAGGAAGAGGGTTTCTTCCCGTTGACGAGAACGATCGGTGATGCCCGATCGATCGATCCCCACGTGCCCAATAACGGCTGCTTCCACGTTCGATTCCATCCAACGGCTCCCACATCAGTCGACTGATCTTACCATCAGTCGACCGATGGAGCTATCAGTCGAGTGTCAGAAGCGGACACTCCATTCTATGCCTAAAACCCTTGTGACCAGTCGATTGATGCCTTCATCGATCGGGTGATCTCATCGTCATTGCCAATCCATGGCGATCGTGTAACATGAACCAGACTCGAACACTAGTTGAGTCACAGTCGACTTAGAGTAGTCGACTACCATTACATGGCAGTCGACTGGTGTTGGGAAATCCCATCCGACACTTAGCCAATTGGCCAAGTTCCACCTAAGCGCACTATCTCTTCCCGGGTTACATTCGCTCACTCTCATCCCTTGGAGTCCCTCGCCTTTGAAGTTATCTTCGTCTGACCATGTCCCTCGGATGCGCCAAGCGCGCGACTCTATAGCGCCATCCTTCGCGTCTCGCCCTGAAGTCTACTTCCTCCGGCTTCACTCTAATCTCCTCGTCCAGTGGTGCCTCGGATGCTCCAAGCGCATGACTTCCGCAAAGCCATCCTTCACTGATTCAAGGACCGAGTCATGAGAGGTGAAACTCGCCAATGCTCCATGTGCGAATTACTAAGTCCTGCAAGACTCCAATGCGCATATCAAATCCAAACATCCTAACTTAAACCCTTTGCCACACACATCAAAACCATATCACGGGTTGATTGCCCTAACAATCTCTCCCTTTTTGATGTGTGGCAATCCGTTTAAGTTAGGTAAACATTCGATAAAAATTTTAAGGTAAGAAAGCATGTAAATAAACATGATTATCAACTCTCCCTCTTAATGCATGAAACTCCCCCTAAATGCATTCCCCCTTACTTAAACATACATATTTCTCACCCTTTGACACCATCAAAAATATTAAACAAAGTGTATACAAGCATGGCATCAATTCTAGGGAACAAAAATTACCAAAACATGCCTTAAATTTGATAAACGAAGGTTATTGGGGATGTTATCAGTCGGGCAGTCGATTGGTTCAGACTACCAGTCGACTGGCACTTTGATTTCAGAATTTTTGATTTTCGAGGTGAATTTCAAAAATGCATTAAAAATTCTACAAAATTCAAAAAATCATGAAATTTGGGGAACACATTTCTTTTAAGGTCCTTTATCAGTAAAAAATAGTTTTTCATGAGAAATACTTGTATTTCCAAGATTTTTCCAAAAATCCAAAAGTTTCAAAATCAACTAGGTTTTTGATCAAGTTTATATCAATTTTAGCACCTAGTTTTGTTTTGGATTGTTTCAAAACATGAACACATAGATTTTAAAGTAAGAAAATGTTTTGAAAGCATATGAAATATCCAACCATGATCTTTGGGCAATATGTCTATGATTTAAACACAAGCCTTCCCCATGATTGGTCTATTATTGCTATTTTGACACTTTAAATGACCATCTAAATGTCATAGGCATTAGTGGACCATTTGTATCATCCTATCATCTCACTCATGCTAAGTTTTCAATCAAGGTAGCCTATAGTGAGTGTGAGATGTATCCTAAAGGTATTTGTATATACTTAACCTTTAATTTCATGCAATTCTATACAAGGTTAAGTATCATCCTAACAATCCACATGATCATAAAGACATATATGAATTAATTTCACATTATGATCATGAAACAATTGTATTCATCAATTTGTGATCATGCATTAGGTATTAATTATGATAATAAGTAAAGTATCTCCCAAAGCATGATATAAACCCTTATTGCCCATGACTATGTGCCAAATATCAAGATCATAAATCATGATTGCAAACATATATAACAATTACATTAACTATCATGATTTAAGCATTATTATCAATTTATGGGCACATTATCATCACCCAACACTATGCTAAAAATGTATAGGTCATGAGTATCAAATAACACTAAGTGTTGAGCATGATTTAAACTATTAATGAGTGCATTATCATCACCCAACACTATTTCAAAAATTTGTCCCGTCATCCTAAGTCAACTAAAAATATGATATAGGTAAATTCCATATGGTTGACTATCCTAGGGTTTTCCTAACCCTTAAGGATGGATTTAGGAACCCAAAACAAGTTCTTTCCTATTGGGTTCACTAAAAATTCCTTAGGGATCCATTTTCTAGCTATTGTTTTCTTTTTATCTTGACCCCTAGCAATTAAATATTTATAGGTCTTTTCATTTTTATTTTCCTTATATCCTAGGCCTTTCTTATTGAAGCTTGCCCTTTGGCTCCCTATGATCATGTTAAGGGTGTTGGAGCCTATTGTAAATTTTTCTAGGGCCTTGGTCAAATGGTCTACCTTTTCCCTTAGGACCCTATTTTCTTCAATACATGCATTATTAACATAAAAAGGCATATAGTCATGTGAGCATGCATCATCATTATTAACATTCAAACATGCTTGTTCCAATTTATTTTCTAAGGCCTTAATTTGGTCAAGCATGCATTTATTCTTTTTCTTAGCCCTAAATAAATCCTTAGTAAGACTAGAAATCATGGAAACTATTTTATGGGGTGAGAGATTCGTTACCATAGTCTCCAAGTCCTCTTCTTCCGATTCCGATGATGATGAGGATGAAGCTCCCCCTTCACTTGAGCTCTCCTCACTAGTGCTTCTTTCTTCTTGCTCGGAGGAGGAGGTGTCTAGGTCATCAAACGCCATCAAGGCAAGGTTGGTGACAAAAGCATTCTCCTCTTCCGATGATGATGATGATGAAGAGGGGTCATCCCATGTCCTTGCCTTTAGTGCCTTGGCCTTCCCCTTTTCTTTGGCCTTCTTCTCTTCTTCCTTCTTCTTGCTTCCCTTCTTCTTCTTTTCTTCTTTCTTTCTCCTCTCTTCTTTGCTTTTGTTCAAGAGGGGACAATTATCCCTTATGTGTCCCTCTCCTTGGCAATTATAGCAAATTACCTTCCCCCTTGGTCTCCTTCTCCTATCATTAGATTTATTAAATTTAAAAAATTTTAAAGCACATCTTACCTTCCTTAGCATGTATGCTTCTTTCATGCTATTCATGGAGGAGGAGGAAGATGCTTCATTGGAGGAGGAGGAAGTCTCTATCTTCTTCTTCTTCCCCTTATTTGCTACTAGGGCTACTCCTCTCGATGGCTTGATACTTGATTCTTCATTTATTCCTTCAAGCCTTGTTTCATGGAGTTCCATGGTTGAGAAGAACTCCTCCAAGGTGCTCACTTCTAGGTTCTTTGACATGTAGAAGGAGTCCACCATTGAGCTCCATTTCGATGACCGGGGAAAAGCATCGATTGCTTTCATAAGCATATCCCTGTTCGAAAGTCTTTCTCCTACACTTGTTAGCCCAATTAAAATTTCCTTAAATTGAGAGTGTAGTGAGGTTACCTTTTCTCCCTTTTCAAGTTTGATATTCGTTAGTTGGGAGTGGAGGAGATCTCTCCTTGCAAGCTTGGCCTCCGAGGTACCTTCATGAAGCTCTACTAGCTTCTCCCACATCTCCTTGGCACTTGCACACTCCCCTATCCGGTTTACTTCTTGTTGGGGGAGTACATTGTAAAGGTGATGTTTGGCTTTTGAGTTCGCCAAGTACTCTTCCCTTTGCCTCTTATTCCACCTTGATTTCTCCAATGGCTCCCCTTCTTCATTCCTAGGTATTTCGAAGTCATTGTCCATTATTAATAGAATTTCGAAATTGATTTCGAAAAATACCTCCATTCGCTTCTTCCACCAAGCGAATTCTCCCTCGAACTTCGGCGGATGAATGTTAGAGTCGGCCATCTCTTAATATAGTGCTTGTAGCGGCGGTTAGTCCTTAACAAGCGCCTTGGCTTTGATACTACTTGTAGGGTCGATGATGGCCGGCTAGAGGGGGTGAATAGCCTAATACGCGTATGGTGGAGTTTTCTCGTCGATTGCTCGTCTACAAATTCGTTAGCGCAAGCGGAAGTATGAACAATAAAGGCAAAGCAATAACAAGAATACAAACACTGACAAGGGATGTAACATGGTTTATGGCCTTGCCGCTAATCCACGGTCCAATTCGTCCAAGGTGAATCACTCGTTTTCCAAATCAACTAGATCTCTCCTTTGCACCAAGCTAGGTGGAGGTAACCTTTTACACAAGAATCACTCCTCTTACTAATATGATGTAAATAAACTCAAGTAAGAGGATGGAAAACCTTTAGGGCACTTTGGGAGAGTTTAGAGCATGAACATTAGGTTCCCAAAGGCCCTCACCCCTCCTCTTTATAGAGGAAGAGGGTTTCTTCCCGTTGACACGAGGCGATCGTGATGCCCGATCGGTCGGTGATCCCAATAATCGTTAGCCCTCCATCCAATGACTCCCACATCAGTCGATTGATGGAGCTATCAGTCGAGTGCCGAAAGCGGACACTCCATTCTGTGCCCAAAATCCTTGCGACCAATCGACTGATGCCTTCATCAGTCGACTGGTGGTCTCGCAGTCGACTGCCAATCCATGGCAGTCGATTGTTGGTACATGAATCAGACTCGAACACTAGTCGAGTCACAATTGACTTAGAGTAGTCGACTACCATTACATGGCAGTCGACTGGTGTCGGGAAATCCCATCCAACACTTAGCCAATTGGCCAAGTTTCACCTAAGCGCACTACCCCTTCCCGGGTTACATTCGCTCACTCTCATCCCTTGGAGTCCCTTGCCTTTGAAGTTGTCTTCGTTTGGCCACGTCCCTCAGATGTGCCAAGCGCACGGCTCTACAGCGCCATCCTTCGTGTCTCGCCCTGAAGTCTACTTCCTCCAGCTTCACTCCAATCTCCTTGTCCCACAGTCCCTCGGATGCTCCAAGCGCACAACTTTCATAAAGCCATCCTTCACCGACTCAAGGACCGAGTCATGAGAGGTGAAACTCGTCAATGCTCCATGTGCGAATTATTAAGTCTTGCAAGACTCCAATGCACATATCAAATCCAAACATCCTAACTTAAACCCTTTTCCACACACATCAAAACTTCTAATCACCATTGTAAATGACTTTGAACTAATATTTTTTGGTACATATAGACTCTAAGGCACTTTAGAAATCTATCACACTTGGAATGGATCCGATCGGAGCTCTCTAAGTACATCAATGTGTTTTGACCAAAATCCCTTGATGGATCCAAAAAGACTTTAAATATTATTTTTTAGATTTGAAACTAGTATGTTATGGGTTTTACTTGCCAAAAAATGTATATCTCTAAATTATATTTTATTCAAAAAAAAATTGTCTCATTTTGATACCCGAGTCAAATGTTATGACCTCCGAAAGAAGATAATTGACACACCAACATTGTCGTGGTGTTGATTTTTTTAAACCCAGCGCCACAGTGGTGCCGATTTTTAAAAATTAATACCATTATGATGTTAGTTTCAAAATATCAGTACTATAGTGGTGTTGGTATCAAAAAATCAATACCATAGCAATGTTGGTGTGTGTTAATTGTCTGCTTCCAAAGGTCATAACTATTGATTCAGGTATCAGAACAAGGTACAATATTTTTTTGAATCAAAATTCATTTAGAGATCCACATTTTTTACTAAGTGAAACTCATAATATCCTAGTTCAAATAAAAAAAATAGTATTTAATGTCTTTTCAGATCCATTATGGAGTTTTAGTCAAAACTCATTGATGGGCATAGATAACTCTTATCAGACCCATTCTAAGTGCTACATTTTTTTTGAAGTGTCCTAGAGTCTATATATGCGCTCAAAAATATTAGTTCAAAGTCATTAACAGTAGTGATCAAAAGATTTTTAAAATTTTTTAGTATATATCAATTGTCTTAAAGTCATAAACTTTGAAACCATTTGATCATTACTGTGAATGACTTTAAACTAATATCTTTGAGCATATATAGGCTCTAGGGCATTTTAGAAACTTGTAGCACTTGGAATGGATCTGATTAAAGCTTTCTAGGTCCATCAATGAGTTTTGATCGAAACTCATTGATGGATCCTAAAAGACTTTAAATACTATTTTTTAGATTTGAAAATAGACTATTTTGGTTTTCATCTAACAATAAATATAGATCTATGAATAAAATTCGATTCAAAAAACTTTTTGCCTCATTTTGATACCCGAGTCAAAAGTTATGACCTCCGGAAGCATACAATCGACACACTAATACTGTCGTGGTGATGATTTTTAGAAACCAACATTATTATGGTGCTAGTGTAATTAAAATAGCACTATGTGGTGTTGGTTTTGAAAATCAACACTACTGTAGTGTTGTTTTTGAAAAATAAACACCATAACAATATTGATGTGTGTCAATTGTCTGCTTCTGGAGGCCATAACTTTTGACTCTGATATCATAATGAGAACCATTTTTTTTTTTTTGAATCAAATCTCATTCAGATATCTACTTTTTTTGCTAGGTAAAAAAATGTCATTAAAAGTCTTTTTGGATTCATTAAGGGGTTTCAATCAAAACTCATTGATGGACTTAGAAAATTTCGATCGGGCCAATTCCAAATGCCATGGATTTCTAAAGTATCCTAGAGTCTATATGCACCCAAAAATATTAGCTCAAAGTCATTAATAGTAGTGATCATAAATTTTATGACTTTAAGATAATTGACACATATACATGGTGTTGATTTTTAGAAATTAGTACCACCATGATGCTGCTGTAATTAAACCATGATATTGATTTTTAAAATTTGTATCACAATTGTTCCTGCATGCATATAAAAGAGAGAGAAACTTTGATTTTATTTAAGGGGAAAGAGATGAGAAATGGTTGCATGCAAAAGAGATAATAAAGAGAAGAAAAAATCAACCTTGGCAAAGGGGTAATATAGGAATTAAGTGTGCCTTTTGGAAATTTTGAAATTATGGTGCTCCTTTTAAGAAATTGATTACTTTACATGCACCCTTTGGTAAATTGCGAAGAATAAAAGTCAATGGTTCTTTCTCCACGCTCAAGCATCTCAGTTTCCTCTTTTTCTATTATTCTTCTTGTGACCCATTTGACTCGATGACTCTATAATTTAAACACATTAGTAGATATTGGTATGATTTGTGCGACCTCTCCATTTAACAAGTCAGCTTCGAATTGAGAAGTGAGACTTGTAGCAAGGTGAATAGGAACATGAAAGAACTCAAGAAATGCAAAAGCTTCTAGCACGAGAGAAAAAAAACTATACCTTCACTTATTGTTATTCCCTTATATAAATGGAGGGATGAAAGTCCACATGGAGTACCACACCCATCAAAAGTCCATTGTGCTGGCGAAAAAGTATCAACTATCAATGGGGCAGTGGCGTTGGTCAGGTACTCTAAGCGTAGTCGGACCTTCGACAAGGTGTCACCCTAATCCTAGTATGCCTCATTAGTCAATTATCTATAGTAACTGCATTGGCAACATAGTTTACCTTGTCAAGATAGTGATGTACGATTTTTTGCATTGGCGATGAATTGTCAAAGGTTGAGGTCGAAAGGGGAGAGAGATGAGCATGGCTTGACAAGGATGCCTCCACTTTAGAGAGATTTTCTAGGTGAGGGATTGCCCAATTAATAGAGCCCATCTGGTAGGACCCCAGTCTGGTCAAGGTCAAAGGGATTATCATTCATGTAGATGAGATTCCCTCGAGTGAGATTTCCCCAGATATATCATAGGTCCCTCTCCTAGCCAAACTAAGGAGCAAAGTCGAATGAAATCTAACATAGGCCATCTGGGGGTAACTTGAATGAGAAGTCTAGGAGATGGTGACTAGCTAGGACTTCTCACTGTAAATGGGTAAAGTGGGAATGTTCTCAGATGGAGATGTTCCCAAAGTCCAACTGCTAATGTGGGGAAAATAACAACAAATGGTTAAGGGGATGTTCCCAAAATAATTAGAAAGAGCAATGATGTATCCACTAGGGATGTTCCCAAAGTGAGTGCATGGTTGAAGTCCAATGTGACTTTTAAGAGGATGTTCCCAAAGTAAGTGCATGATTAGAGTCTAATGTGACCTTTAAGGAGATATTTCCAATGGGCATATTCTCAAAGTGAATGTATAATTGAAGTCGAGTGTGACCTTTAAAGAGATGTTTTCAATATATATGGGAATGAGATCCAACATATGACCTCTCCAAGGATGTGAAGTCACTCCGGGCTATAAAGTTGATCGATAACTATGTTGTGTGAGTCATTCATTTACCGAGTGACCCTTCAAATCTTTCCTGCTTGAACCTTGGTTAATTTGATGAACTGTGAACTAGGATACTAAACCTTCCATGCAACAAACCTATGCACCTCACCCTCTATTCCTCCGACACTTTTTCATCCATGTTTGGACTTCTTCCCACCCTTTTCATGTTTACAATTTACCTGCATCAACACTAATAGCGATTCGTCATCCTTGTGTAGATGACATCTATAGGCTAGAGGCACAAAAACCATTCATGATGTCATCAATCCTTATCTCACCACTTGATCGACCATCCATTTTGCCTCTTCATCTTCCTTTTGATCCCAGCGACACACATGGGCACTTACTATTCCTCCATTGGCTGATGTATCCTCCGTTGGATCACACCTCTAAAAGGAAAGCATAATCTCAACCATATAACAACTTGTATGAAGGGATGGTAAATCATAAGGGGTATTTTTTTTCTAACCAAGGCCTGACGTGGTGGGAGAGTAGGCACCCGAAAAACTTTATAGCCCTTGGGGATTGACCCTTGCTCCTTGTGGAAATTCTACTGCCTACACTAGCCACTTGGTCCTCTTATGGGGACAATTATTTTCCATTCCCAGTCTATATAAACATAAGCCAAGGCTCTTGTATCATTTAAACCTAGAGGTAGATCCTCTTTTGTTTATGAATTTCCCCTTATCCTTCGATCCTCCCTCCCCGTCTCTCTCCTAACATTGCCCATGGAAGGTTTATCACTTACCTCGCTACCTCATCTATGTCAGTTGGTATCAAAGTCCTAGATCTATGAAGGGATGTTGTGGTCATGGTCATGGCCATGATAGGCAGGTTCCAATTGAGGAAGTCACACCCTAGGATCAAAGTACCCACAACTCATCGATCTACAGAGATAAATCATGGAGTTATATTTGTGATTTATAGATGGTTGTCATGGTTGTGATCATGGGCATGACAGGTAGGTTTTGATTGAGGAAGTTGCACCCCATAATCAAAGTTTCCAAGAGACCATCAAGAATTTGTTGGTGCAATCGATTCAGATCACAATTGATCAAACTCGAGTGGGACTCGGGTAGGGTTTTGATGTTTGACAATTGGATTGATAATGTGATTGTCATGGGAAAGTCCAAGTCATGGGTACTTGGCAATGAAAGTCCAAGCATGGGTCTTGGTAATTAGAAAGCCTAAGTCATGTGTACTTGGCATGGAGAGTCCAAGAATGGGTATTGGCATGAAAGTCTAATATGGAGTTGGCAAGGAAAGTTCAAGTATGGATACTTGGCAAGGGAAAAGTCCAAAGGTGAAGTCTTGGCAGCATAAGTTCAAGTGTGTAGTCTTGGCGGTGTAAAGTCTAAGTGAAGTTTAGCAAAGGTAGATCTGGTTATCATGACTAGGTTGATGGAAGCACTTGAAGGCTAGCGCGAGGATTAAGAGTCATAGACTTGAGGGATCTAAGAGGTGTGAGGCTAACGGAAGTGGTTAGAAGGTCGAGGTCTAGGCTAAGGGTACTCGGTTAGTATGACATAGCCGATGGAAGCACTTGAAGGCTAGCGCAATGGGTGAACGAGTCGTGGAGGAATCGGAGGGATCCGAGAGACATGAGGCTAATAGAAGTGGCTAGAAGGCTTAGGTCTAGGCCAAGGGTGGTCTAGCAAGTACGAGGGGATCATACTTGAGTTAAACCTCACTTTTGAGGTTTACCAGTCGACTGGGACCTTGGGTCAGTCGACTAGCCGAGTGTTTATCACTCGGGAGCTTAGTTGACTCATGGTAGTTGATTGAGATTATGACTCAATCGATTGGTCGTGTAGTCGACTTAGGCTCAACTGCTCGAGCTGTGCTCTGGTAGTCAATTGCTAGTTGTGGGTAGTCGACTGGCCTTGAACAGTCGACTGCCATGGATGGCAGTCAATTGGTGTTTGTGGACACGGGCACAGAATGTCCCGTAGTCGACTAGCTAGTCGACTACGGGCTTGGTAATCGACTATTGGTAAGAGAAGTTGACTACTAAGGTATTCGTTGCTGAAATGCCAACATGAATTAGTTCATTGTGAGACAACGACATTGTGGGCAGTTGACTGAGCCCTTTTGGCAGTTGACTGCCAAGCGAAAATTTAGGTCACACAGAGGCATAAAAGGAGCTCGACAGGGAGGATTTCACAGCTAGTTTTCTTGGTGATTTTGGAGGGGATTTGCTATTGTAATTCAGACCTTCCAAGGCAATCAAAGCAACCAAACAAGCAAGCATCAAAAGCGCACTTTGTAAAGTGTTTTCTCATTTTCTTTTACTTTGTATTTGGTTGTATTTATTTCTTATTGTTGTAAGAACTTTGTAAGAGGTTTCTCCACCTCTAGATTATTCCGAGAAGGATAAGATTTAGTGGTGGTGTGCCTCACTTGAGCTCACTTGAGCTTGACCCGTGGTGTAGGTGTTGGGTTTCCGGCACCGCGGCGTGTGTGTGTTCGATCACGTTTCGTAAACATGAACACAGCGGAAGCAATAAAAATAATAAATCTACATTTATTACAACACACACAACACACGCATGCATATTACAACAAGTGTAGACATAACCGTAAATTTAAATTTGCAATAAAAGGAAATTTATCTACGTTATACCTTTTGTATGACGTGTAGTGGGAACGGCATCAACCGGAACGATCCTCGCTAGAATCGTCTCTATCCGGATCCACGCCGAGTTCCTCGGGATGACTTCGCTAAGCCACGAGCTTCGTATTCGTACGGGTTACTAGCCTCGTGTTGAAGACGACGTGATCGAGAGATGATCACAATCCGAATCCAAATTCGGATCCAAATACGAGTTCTCAAAACTCGTTTCTCCGGAGAGGTATTCGTCAACCTATTGACGAATCCTTCGTCCTACACCTCAGAGGATTTCCGGAGATCGAATCCCTGGTAAGTTAGCCGCTGTCGGAGCTCTAACCGTTGTCCAAACGACGCTCCGACGAGAGGAGAAGAAGCTGTCCAGAAAACTGGACAGCTTGGTGGAGGAGTAGGCGCCGGCCAAAACAAGGAAGCCAAGTGCTCACCTTTTCACCGAGGCCTAGGAAGATCACCGGAGGGTCGCCGGAGGGTTCACCGGCTGAAGCTTGGACGCTGGCAAAGAGATGGACGGCGGCACAACAAGCTGGGCGGCACACCTAGGGTTGGCGCCGAAATCTCCAAGGATGAGGTGGGCGGCAACCTTAGGGCAAGGGTTTTGGATTAGGGCTTAATTATCCCTTAAGCCCTCTTTTATAGATAACTAATTCTCTTAATGGTTATTGGATCATAACCATTAGGCCCGTTAACCCGCTCAATTAAGATAAGTTAAAATAAACCAAACCATGATTGTTTATTTTAAGTTAAAACGAACCGAACCAACTTTTGGTTCATTCGTTTAAAATAAACCAAACCCTTTGGTTTATTCTCATCCATTGGATTAGAACCAAACCATTTTAGTTCATCCATTACGTCTTCATAAGATTTGGCCCATCCACACTTCCATTGCGACTGAAACGATTTCATGCTTGCTTTATGTTTGGTCCAACCAAACCTAGTTTCTCTCGATCTGAGAATCCCATTCTCAAGCTCGTTTTAAATCCTTTGGATTACGCTCGTTGTGCGTGTGACCAAATAGGTTCTCAGTTTATGTTGGCCGTCTATAATTAACCATTAATTATAGAACGATTATGAGTGGCACCTAGTAGTACATCATGATCCCCAATTAACCGAGAAGATCAACGGTTGATCCAGAACTATTTCTGAAACCCTTTAGTAGCTCGAATGATTCGTGCCCCATTCCCTTCACTCATCTTATACCCACTTGGTTCAGGACATGGTCTATAGTGTCAGTCCCCACTAGGTTGACTACGTCACACCTAGCCCAAGTTTCATTTCCTCGTCCTACGGATTCTAGTTACTCCACATATATCGAAGAGTACCTTACTCTAAACATGTAATGCTTTGGCCAAAGACTTTAGTAACAATCCGACGAGAGGCCATGGGTATACATCTCCTCGCAAGGAATGGTGAATCCTTTATAGGCTATTCAAACACCTTCGATCACTTCGACTTATACCCAATCATCCCGGGTCCACATCTCCTTAGAGATGTTTGCTTAAGATGTCAAAGCATAAGTCTCCATGATCAAGATGACTTGAATACCGCAAGTCTAAGGAACATCGCACTTAAGCCACAGTAAGAACTTCATTGACATATCTTTATATGCAGAGAACCATATGAAGTCTTACGGCTGGTCACTCCAATGAACTAGTTACCATAACTAGCATCAACGATTAACTCCGGACATCACTATGTCTCCAGCCAGTGAGAATCAGCTGCTTGGATACACCAAGGAGTATACCTCGTGCTAGTCTCGACAGAATTGTTGGTGTCCAAATCCATCAATTCATCGACTAGGGATAATTCCGATACATCACAATTACACATGTAGAGATACTCACTAGTTGTGATCCAATCACAAATTCTCTCATGCTGTGAATCGTATCGTGGACATTCAGTAAATGAGTTTAAGATCCAATTAAATACATAAAACATGTATACTCAAATAGTGAATTTTCATTTATCATATAAATGGTTCATACATAAGGTGATTGCCTTAGGACATCTCTCATATATTACTAACAGACTCCCACTTGGCCTAATGCCAATCGCTACGGTATCCAATACCATAAGCTCGAACATGACCCTCAAACTTATTTTGAGGTAATGCCTTAGTCAAGGGATCCGCTAAGTTCCTTTCAGTGGGAATTTTCTCGATTTGTATTTCGTTCCTAATGATGATCTCTCTGATAAGATGATAGCGGCGAAGCACATGTTTGGATCATTGATGAGACCACATCAAGTTCATAGATGAACTACTTGATCCAAACCGCTTCCTTTGCTGCTTCCAAAGCTGCAACGTATTCTGCCTTAGTGGCAGAATCTGCTATAGCATCAAGCTTGGAACCTTTCCAACTTATTGCGCCTCCATTCTAGGTGAATACATACCCAGACTGAGACATGGAATCATCCTTGTATGTCTGGAGCTGGCAT
The DNA here is from genome assembly GCA_025175895.1 of Wurfbainia villosa. NCBI lineage: Eukaryota > Viridiplantae > Streptophyta > Magnoliopsida > Zingiberales > Zingiberaceae > Wurfbainia > Wurfbainia villosa. The sequence goes on along the minus strand of CM045998.1, from coordinate 49,592,089 downwards.
CCATATACCCGCGTATCACCATGTCCCCTTCTCCATATATTAGGAACACATCCTTAGTTCTTCTCAAGTACTTAAGGATCGTCTTAACAGCCGCCCAATGATCCATTCCTGGATCGGACTGGTATCTGCTCGTGACACTCAGAGCATACGATACATCGGGCCTTGTACATAACATAGCATACATGATAGATCCTATTGCGGATGCATAGGGAATCTTACTCATGCAAATCCTCTCGTCTTCTGTGCACGGACACATAGACTTTGAAAGGTGTACCCCATGCCTGATGGGTAAGAAACCTTTCTTGGATTCCGACATGCTAAACCTCTTTAGCACTCGGTCTATATATGTAGACTGCGAAAGACCAAGCAACCGTTTCGATCTATCTCTATAGATCTTAATCCCGAGGATGTAGGTTGCTTCTCCCAGGTCTTTCATGGAGAATGTCTTGGATAACCAAACCTTCACTGACTGTAAGACTGAAACATCATTTCCTATAAGTAGTATGTCATCGACATACAATACTAGGAACACGACTACACTCCCACTAACCTTCTTGTACACACAAGGTTAAATGCGGATTTTGTGAGAAATCAAACTTTGATGGTCTCATCAAAGCGGATATTCCGACTCTGGATGCTTGCTTCAATCCATAAATGGACCGTCATGAATTTGCATACCTTGGTTTTATCAACCGATGTGAAACCCTCAGTGTATCATATACACATCCTCGGCGAGTTTCCATTAAGGAAAGTTGTTTTCACATCCATCTGCCATATCTCATAATCATAATGAGCCGCTATGGCCAGGAGCATCCGAATGGATTTAAGCATAGCTACAGGCGAATAGGTTTCGTCATAATCAACACCTTGTTTTTGACGATATCCTTTCGCCACCACTCTAGCCTTATAGGTAATCACATTACCATCCATGTCGGTTTTCTTCTTGAAAACCCACTTGCACCCTATAGGCTTTATCCCTTCAGGTGGGTCAACCAAGTTTCAAACTTGGTTTTCATACATGGAATCCATTTCCGACTTCATGGCACCAAGCCACTTATCCCTTTCTGAACTTGTCAGCACTTCTTCATAACTCGTAGGCTCCTCATCATCAATGAGTAACACGTCGTTCGATTCACTTACGAGAAATCCATATCTCTCAGGAATATTGCGTGTTCTACCAGATCTACGAAGATGTGGTGTTACAATAGGTCCAGCCGATTGCTCATCACTATGAGTTGTCGGCTGTTGTGCTTTACCAGGTATCTCATTAATGTCTATTTGAGTCTCTCGAGCCTCCTCAAGCTCGACGACACTCCCACTGTTTTCTTGCAAGAGAAACTCTTTCTCTAGAAACACAGCATGCCTTGAAACAAACACCTTTTGTTCCACAGGATGATAGAATTGGTAACCCCTTGTTTCCTTAGGGTATCCAACAAATAGACATTTATCAGAATTAGCATCCAATTTGTCTGATACAGTCTGCTTCACATAAGCAGGACAACCCCATATCTTCAAGTAAGATACATGAGGTTTCTTACCATTCCATATCTCATATGGAGTAGTTGAGACTACCTTGGTAGGCATTCTGTTTAACAAGTAAACAGCTGTCTGAAGTGCATAGCCCCAAAAGGACTTGGGAAGAGTCGCATGATTCATCATTGACCTGACCATGTCCAACAAGGTCCGATTACGCCTCTCAAATACACCATTATACTGTGGTGTATATGGCGGAGTCCATTGAGACAATATGCCATTGTCTCTTAGATAATCAAGAAACTCTTGACTTAAGTATTCACTACCTCGATCCAATCGAAGTATTTTAATACTCTTGTCATGTTGTTTCTCTACTTCATTTCTGAATTCTTTGAACCTTTCAAAGGCTTCAGACTTGTGTTTCATCAAGAACACATACCCAAACCGTGAGTGATCATCGGTGAAGGTAATGAAGTAGCTATAGCCTCCTAAAGCTTGAGTTGACATAGGTCCACATACATCAGTATGTATTAGACCTAGTAACTCTCCCACTCGTTCACCTTTTCCAGTAAAAGGTAACTTAGTCATTTTGCCTTTTAAGCATGATTCGCATGTATCGTATGAATCCTATTCAAACGATTCCATAATTCCACATCGGTGTAATTCGGACATGCGTTTCTTGCTTACATGGCCAAGACGACAATACCACATGTAGGAGTCTAATTGATTATCTTTTCGAGCACGCTTGTTGCTCTCTTCGATATTGAAAATATCACTGGATACGTCCAACGTATAAACACTATTGCTTAAAGTTCCAGTCCCTTAAAGAACTCCATTCAAAGTTATGTAACAACAATTGTTACTAAAAGTCAAATGGTACCCATTTCTATTTAAACAAGAAATAGAAATGATGTTCTTTATCAACGAAGGAACATAAAAGCAATTGTCCAGTTCTAAGACAAGTCCTAGGAGTTCCAACAAATACGTTCGATGGCGAGTCACGGAGCGTTGCTCCATTCCCAACACGTAAATTTGACTCTCCCTTGATGAGTCTTCTTCTATTCCTTAGCCCATGTATGTCATTACATATATGTGAGCCACACCCAGTATCAAATACCCAAGTGTCTGAGGAAATAGAATGACAATCAATAAAGAAAATTTCTGAAGAAGATGGGGCATCCGATGCCTTATCCTTCTTCACGGACTCAAGATAAATCTTGCACTTTCTTCGCAAATGGCCCTACTTGCCATAATGATGGCAAGTGCCCTTTTGAGCTGGTTCTGCCTTTTTAGCCTTTTTCTTCTTCCCCTTCTGTTGTTCCTTTGACTCCCTCTTAGAAACTTTCTTCGAGTAATCAACTAACAACACCGTCCCCTGCTCATGCTTCTCAGAAGGCTCCACAGTCTTCAGCATGTTGAGCAGTACCACAAATGAACCTTCTTGCATCTCAGAGGTGAAGAGGAGCTTGGAGACTTCGAACCTTTCGAATCTCACTTGCTTATCAAACAACTCATAAAGATGAAGGACTACGATATGAGCATCCATATGCTCATGCTGCTTTCGTAGCTTGGGTTCCATCGCGGCTAGCATGATGCAACTCATTTGTTCAGAATCACTCACATGTTTCTGATAGGCCAACAATTGGTCCAGAGTTGCATCGTCACTAGGACGGGTGGGAAGAGGCGCTTCGAGGACATTTGCAAGCTTTTCAACCTTGAGAACAATTCTCAAGCTTCTAAGCCAATCCAAGAAGCTCGACCCAGTCAATTTATTCGAATCTAAAATGGAACGCAAATTCAAAGACATCATCATCAATCTTAGAAATACAAAACGAGCATATATGAGAAAATAATTTTTAAAATGCATCAATATACATTTATAAATCCCATTCATTTTTCGAATTTCAAAAACCCTTGAAATCAATTCGGGAGATCGTAGGTCAATCTCCGAATGGGCTGATATCCAATATAGATAAGAACAACCTTGGAGTGAGTCCAACAAGCCATTCTTAGCTATGATGGTGGGTATCAAGTATACCGATTACATATCATGTATATGTAACTATCACAATGTGCTATCAACTAATTGAATGTTTACACATACATTGGGTTGTTAACACATTAACAAGTATGCATCATATGCATAGCACCCAACTTCACTTCTCTTCACATCGACCTTGGAGTGAGTCCAACAAATCGATGCTCCAAGTTAGAGCCGACCCATTAATCGCGAAATAGTTTTAATATGGTTAGAGTGCATTCAACCAATTAGCCAGGCTTGGAGTGAGTCCAACAACCCAAACTAACGATTGACCTCTGACTCTTACCATATTAGAGTTAAACTATTCCAATGATTTGAACATGTTCAGGTTCAAGCCGGGCTTGGAGTGAGTCCAACAACCCAAACAAGAAACAGAACTCTGGTTCTAACCATATTAATGGAAGGTGTAGGCTTTAATATTGAGTTAGGGTTTTATGTCTCATCCTCTTTGCATGCAAATAACTATTATCTACATGGAATGACATACATGGCATACATCTACATGTCATGACACGCATGGCATAATGTTATGCATCTAATGCAATTACATGGCATACAATTATGTCATGTAAATAATTTCCTTATTTGTCATAACTATTTATGGAAATAAAATATGTTTAAGATTTGATTCTCCAAATCAAATCATGATTGAATTAGGAAACAAATTTCCAAATCTAATCACATATTTTATTTATGAAAATAATTGATTAAGGAAAATCAATTTAGGAAACCAATTTCCTAAATCATCAAAACTACTTATGGAAATAAAATATTTTAAGATTTGATTCTCCAAATCAAATCATGATTAAATTAGGAAACAAATTTCCAGAATCTAATCAAATATTTTATTTATGGAAAATATCAATTTCCATAAATACTTCCAACTTTCCAAAAGTGGAAGATTTCCATAAATACATCTAGACTTTCCAAAATTGAAAAATTTCCATAAATACTTCGAAATTTCCAAAATTAGAAAATTTCCAGAAATAACATTATGACTATCGCAAAACCATTTTACGATTATGTCGAAACACAACCTGGGCTCTGATACCACTGTTGGGTTTCCGGCACCGCGGCGTGTGTGTGTTCGATCACGTTTCGTAAATATGAACACAGCGGAAGCAATAAAAATAATAAATCTACATTTATTACAACACACACAACACACGCATGCATATTACAACAAGTGTAGACATAACCGTAAATTTAAATTTGCAATAAAAGGAAATTTATCTACGTTATACCTTTCGTATGACGTGTAGTGGGAACAACATCAACCGGAACGATCCTCGCTAGAATCGTCTCTATCCGTATCCACGCCGAGTTCCTCGGGATGACTTCGCTAAGCCACGAGCTTCATATTCGTACGGGTTACTAGCCTCGTGTTGAAAACGACGTGATCGAGAGATGATCACGATCCGAATCCAAATTCGGATCCTAATACGAGTTCTCAAAACTCGTTTCTCCGGAGAGGTATTCGTCAACCGATTGACGAATCCTTCGTCCTCCACCACAGAGGATTTCCGGAGATCGAATCCCTGGTAAGTTAGCCACTGTCAGAGCTCTAACCGTCGTCCAAACGACGCCTCGACGGAAGGAAGCTGTCGAAAACTGGACAGCTTGGTGGAGGAGTAGGCGCCGGCCAAAACAAGGAAGCCAAGTGCTCACCTTTTCACCGAGGCCTAGGAAGATCACCGGAGGGTCGCGGAGGGTTCACGGCTGAAGCTTGGGAGCGGCAAGGAGATGGACGGCACAATAAGTGGGCGGCACACCTAGGGTTGGCGCCGAAATCTCAAGGATGAGGTGGGCAACCTTAGGGCAAGAGGTTTTGGATTAGGGCTTAATTATCCCTTAAGCCCTCTTTATAGAGAACTAATTCTCTTAATGGTTATTGGATCATAACCATTAGGCCCGTTAACCGCTCCATTAAGATAAGTTAAAATAAACCAAACCATGATGGTTTATTTTAAGTTAAAACGAACCGAACCAACTTTTGGTTCATTCGTTTAAAATAAACCAAACCCTTTGGTTTATTCTCATCCATTGGATTAGAACCAAACCATTTTGGTTCATCCATTATGTCTTCATAAGATTCGGCCCATCCACGCTTCCATTGCGACTGAAACGATTTCATGCTCGCTTTATGTTTGGTCCAACCAAACCTAGTTTCTCTCGATCTGAGAATCCCATTCTCAAGCTCGTTTTAAATTTTTTGGATTATGCTCGTTGTGCGTGTGACCAAATAGGTTCTCGGTTTATGTTGGTCGTCTATAATTAACCATTAATTATAGAACGATCATGAGTGGCACCTAGTAGTACATCATGATCCCCAATTAACCGAGAAGATCAACGGTTGATCCAGAACTATTTCTGAAACCCTTCAGTAGCTCGAATGATTCGTGCCCCATTCCCTTCACTCATCTTATACCCACTTGGTTTAGGACATTGTCTATAGTGTCAGTCCCCACTAGGCTGACTACGTCATACCTAGCCCAAGTTTCATTTCCTCGTCCTACGGATTCTAGTTACTCCACATGTATCGAAGAGTACCTTACTCTAAACATGTAATGCTTTGGCCAAAGACTTTAGTAACAATCCGACGAGAGGCCATGGGTATACATCTCCTCGCAAGGAGTGGTGAATCCTTTATAGGCTATTCAAACACCTTCGATCACTTCGACTTATACCCAATCATCCCGGGTCCACATCTCCTTAGAGATGTTTGCTTAAGATGTCAAAGCATAAGTCTCCATGATCAAGATGACTTGAATACCGCAAGTCTAAGGAACATCGCACTTAAGCCACAGTAAGAACTTCATTGACATATCTTTATATGCAGAGAATCATATGAAGTCTTACGGCTGGTCACTCCAATGAACTAGTTACCATAACTAGCATCCACGATTAACTCCGGACATCACTATGTCTCCAACCAGTGAGAATCAGCTGCTTGGATACACCAAGGAGTATACCTCGTGCTAGTCTCGACAGAATTGATGGTGTCCAAATCCATCAATTCATCGACTAGGGATAATTCCGATACATCACAATTACACATGTAGAGATACTCACTAGTTGTGATCCAATCACAAATTCTCTCATGCTGTGAATCGTATCGTGGACATTCAGTAAATGAGTTTATGATCCAATCAAATACATAAAACATGTATACTCAAATAGTGAATCTTCATTTTTCATATAAATGGTTCATACATAAGGCGATTGCCTTAGGACATCTCTCATATATTACTAACAGTAGGAACCCTAGGTTCCGAATCACGTTATATCCTTGTGTTGTGTGTTTGTACATTTCGTTCATGCTTACTTTATTTCTGTTGCACATTAACGATTATAGATAAGCATGACACGATCAAAGAGTAGAAATCAGTGAATCGACATTCACCCCATCTAGCATGGATAAATCGATCATATAAGTGGTATCATAGCCCGGTGCGCTCAGAAGAACAAGTCACCCTAATTACCAACCCTACAATTGGTATCAGAGCGGGTCGCTCTTCATCGGATTAACAACTAAGGGAGCAAAGGGATGTGACATCAATGTACCTTCTCCTTACGAAGTATATGGATTTGGGGGTTTTGATCAATGGAAGGCGAGGATAGAGACCTTCCTCATGATGGACATTAAAAATTGGAGTGCCTTGATGGACGACTTTGAATTTCCAAGAAGCAAGAAGGGTGGAGTCCTCAAGGTAGAGAAATGGACCAAGGAACAACTTAAGGAATTCAAGACAAATCTTAAGGTAATCAAAATGTTAAGTAATTTAATTCCTAATGATGTCTTGTTTAAATTAGATGACTATAAGGATGCCAAGGAGTTTTGGAGCAAATTGGCTAAGTTCCACGAATAACCCTTACAAACCTAAGAAGTAGAGGAGAAAGCCAAAGAAGAATCAAGTTTCTCATCGGCTCAAGAACGTGTAGAATCAAAAGTTGAGAGGTGTTCAACTTCCGAAGAAGAAGAAAAGGAGGAGTGTTCATCCTCTCAAGCTCAAGAAGAAAGCACATCATTATCATCCCAAGAGCTTAAGGATTCAGAGGTTGAAAAGGAATCAACATCTAGGTCAGCAAAAGAGCAAGAAGAAGCTTCTACATCCAGAAGAGATGAAGAGCAAGCTCACAATTCCTCAAGTGCATTGGTTAAAAATAAAAATCATATAACTTGCTTTGAGTGTAGGGAACAAGGGCACTATAAGATCAAGTGCCTAAAAAGAGTCAAGAAATCTCAACCGACACCAAAAGTCAAAAGAGCAAGGAGCGTATTATTTGCTTCAAATGCAATTAAAGGGACCACTATAGGAGCTAATGCCCTAAGGGAAAACAACATAAGAAGGGCAAAGGAAGAGCTTCACATGTAGGGGGAGCTAAGGCGAACTCTAAGGTACATTTAAATAATGCTCCTTATTTACTTAATAATCAAAAGCATGCTAGGAATTTTATTGCTATTGCTTATGAACAAAAGCATGCTAGTAATAAGTATTTTTGTCTAGGTGTTAAACATGATACTTGGCCTAAGGACAAGTCTAGAAAAATTAGCTCTATGACTACCTTACCTAAGGATAGGAAGGTAGATAACAACAACCTAGGCATTAATCCTAAAAATTATAGACACATGCCTAGAAGAAAGAAAAATGTCCAAAATTATAATGGAAAATCAAAAATTGAGAGACTAGAGGAAGAAAACCAACCCTTGAGGTCAAGGCTTGAAATATTATAAAAAAAAACCCTTCAAATTATGACAAATTCAATTAAAGGGTCTAGGAGTCAAAATGTAGGAGTTAGGAGGCAAGAGTCTTCTAAGGACAAGAAGGGTTTGGGTCATAAACCTAAGTCCAATAAGGTACTACCTACCTACCATAGTGTTCCATTTGACTATAGAACCATTTCTAGGTCTAGGAAAATCAAGGTCACAAGGGAAGTCATCCCTAGAGTTGACCATGGTAGGTGTCTAGTGGCTAAAGTTTCGAAGAAATCTAGAAAAGTCACTAAGAAGGTCATAAGGGAAGTCATCCCTAGAGTTGACCTAGACAAGACTATTATGACCAAGGCTTCAAAATCTTGGAGGGTCATAAGGAAGGTATCTAGGGAGGTCATCCCTAGTGAATACCTAGTTAACCCAAGGAGCTCAAATAGGTTTTGGGTTCCTATGAGCGTGATTCCTTCACGCTAGATGGGTTATGGTGTGTCAACTTGAATCGGTAAGGTAGTTAACCTAACCATAGCAAAGTTGGCACCTTAGATCATTTTCAAGGTTATGTGATACCTTAGAAATGAGATTGATGTTTTAATACTAATGGAATTTAGGATGTGCCAATAAATTTTATGAAGTTAAAAAAGTCAGTCAAATTTGGCACAAACTAGGTTAGAGTCAAAAGTGTGTCATTTTGGGTTTTGGCATACTTGAGGGAAAATTGACAATTATGGAAAAATTGAGGTTTAATCCTAAAAAATGGCAATTAATATTAAAATTTATGTATTCTTATGACTTTACATCTTATTTGTCATGCTTTGTTTGCCATGTGTCATGTCATAATATCATATTTTATTTAATAATATAAAATGTCATGATTAATATTTAGGGTATTATGTCATGTTTGTATTTAGGTTATTTTCAAGCCATGACATTATGATTATTAACAAATTCTTCAAATTATGCACATTCTTATGCCATAATCATCATTCATGCATTTAGGTTAATAAAATTGAATTAAGGACAATAACATGATTTGAAATCCCACTATAAGGGAATCAAATAGAGTTGCCTAGACAAATGCATGAGACCCTAGATTTAAGGAAAAACCCAAATTCACATCTCACAAAAATATTAAATGGATTTGTGTGTGTATTGATACACCCTAGATACATGTGAGGTGTTAAGAAAATGAGTTAAGTTCAAGGTGCATAATTGTTGCATCTAGATGAACTCAAACTCATAGTATATCATGGAGGAATCATGAGGAAAGCTAATGTACAAGTCATGTACATCTAGCCCATATACCATGGTTCAAAATAAGATTTTAAAAAATATTTTTAAATCATTTTAGAAAATCTTGGTGAAGCCTATCTTTTGATAACACTCACCATTGAGAAGGTTGATACAAAGTTAGGCAAAACATTGAAAGATTTCAATGCCTTTGAACTTTATATCAATCTCTTAATTTAATGGGTATTTTAATTTAAAATTATTTTTCATCCATTGTATTTAATGTAAGTAATGTACGTATGAAGTGTCATGATTTTCAAAATATATATATTTATTGGTGCAATCGGCCCAGATCACGATTGATCAGACTCAAGTTTGACTCGAGTAGTATTTTGATGTTGGTGTTTTGATGTTTGATGATAAATTGACCATTTTTTAACAATGGGTTGACTATATGGTTGACATGAGGTTGACCATATGATGGAGAAATCCAAGTGGGACACTTGGCATGGAAAGTCCAAGTCTTGAGTACTTGGCATGGAAAGTCCAAGCATGGGTCTTGGCAAGGGAAAGTCCAAGCTTGAGTCTTGGCAATTAGAAAGTCCAACATGGGTTGGCATGGAAAGTCCAAGGGTGTAGTCTTGGCCACGTAAGTCCAAGGGTGGAGTTTTGGCGGTGAAAGTCCAAGTCATGGGTACTTGGCATTTGGGAAGTCCAAGGTTTGATATTAGTGGCGTAAAGTCCAAGGGTGGAGTCTTGGTAGTATAAGTCCAATGATTAACAGCGTAAAGTCCAAGCGTGTGTCTTGGCAGCGTAAGCCCAATGTGTCTTGGCGGTGTAGACCATCTTAGCATGACAATAGCCGATAGAAGCACCTGAAGGCTAATGTATAGATGAACAAGTCATGGATGACTTAGAGGGATCTGATACGCGTGAGGCTGATGGAGGTGGCTAGAAGTCTTAGGTCTAGACTAAGGGTGGTCTAGCAAGTTATGAGGGCATCATACTTGGGGTTAAACCTCATGGATAAGGTGTAGCAGTTGACTGAAGTTATGGATCAGTCGACTGGTCAAGTGTTTGACACTTGGCAGCCAAGTCGACACTGAGTAGTCGACTGGGATTATGATCAATCGACTGTCGAGAGTCAATTAGCGTTCAACTATGGGCAAATGGCCTTGGCAGTCGACTGCCAGAATTGAGCAATTGACTGGCCTTGAGCAGTCGATTACCATGTTGGTGTAGGGGCACAAGATGATCGAACATGTGTTTTGATTATGGCAAAACACACAAAGTTAAGATTACATTGTTATCTCACTAGCTTAATCGAGTGTGCAGAAAAGTGCAAAAGCTGGAGCTGAAGGCTAGCGACACCCGGAGGAAGCCGTGGTGGTCGAGCGACACTCGAGTGACTTCGGAGGGAACCAAAGGAATCGAGTGGGAGGCCGGAAGCGAGAGCTACAAAGTAAGTATCGAGGTAAGCTATTGTGCGTGAGCGTAAGTGAGGTCGTATTCTCCTTATGGGGATGATATTAAGCGTAGATCCGACCAAAGACATCCCATGGATGGTCTAGGTCGAGATTGGACGGTCGGCGATCATCGAAATAATGTTTTTGTTAAGCTAACTTTTGATTTCAGCTAGCATCAGTCGACTGCCAGCTAGGAGCACTCGACTGCTCGCGGTCAGTACTCGACTAATGCTGCCATCAGTCGATTGATGGTCAAGGATCAACTTCGAAGAGTCAAGCCTTATCACCTCATTTCAAGGGGATTGGTGCTCAAATCTGATTGGTTGAAGATCCTCTCAAGAAGGGACTCAAAGGCTATAAAAGGAGGGCCTCTCCTAGGGTTTTCTCATCAATTCTAAGTTCCCTAAAGCCTCCACAATGTTGTGACTCTCCTACGACGAAGTGCTACTACTCCGATGATCTAAGCTTGAGTTTTCATTTCTTATTCGTCGGTATAAGTTTAATTTAGCTTATCTCTTTTCATATTATTGTCTCGGAGCTTTTTATCGTAACGAGGAGAGGGGGAGTGTCCCTGTACCTCAAGCTTTTGTGGTTTTTGTATTCGATTAACTCCTACCTTCAACGAGGAGGAGTTCGTTAGTGCTTTGCCCTCCGTGCATGGTCAAGGACCACTAGGGCCTTGGAGTAGTAGCCAAAGGCTACGAACCAAGTAAAAATTCTATTGTCTCATTTATTTTGCATTTATCTTCCACTGCATTTACTTGTGTCTTGAAACGAATTTGAACGAAAAAGTTTCTATCGCTATTCACCCCCCCCCTCTAGCGATCTGCTCGATCCAACATACCATGGAGGGCAGTCGACTACTACTAGTTTTGGTCGCGAGGCAAAATGCTCAGTAGCCGACTGAGTAGTCGGCTATGGGTATGAGCAGTCGACTGCCAGTGTATTCGTTGGCTTGAATGCCGACGTGGATCAAGTAATTGTGAGACAACGACACTATTGGCAGTTGACTAGGGCCTTATGGTAGTCCACTGCTAGGCGTGGAATCAACCCAATGCAACGATAAAAGAAGCATCTCGTGGAGGATTTTGGCCATGGTTTCTTGGAAGGTTGTTGAGGCAATTTGAAGGCGATTTGAAGGAGAAGTGCAGGCACATTTCAGGGTCCTTCGAGCTCATCTAAGCAACCAACAAGCAAAGCATTCAAAGCCCTATTTTATAAATTTCTCTTTACATTTCGGTTGTATTTACTTGTATTCTTTTGTTTATTGTTGTAAACACTTGTACGAGGTTTCTCCACCTCCAGTATGTCACCGAGAAGGAGATTTATTAGTGGTGTGTACATCACTAGAGCTCGTTGAGCTCGCCTCGTGGATTAGGAACCCTAAGGTTCTCAACCAGGTATATCGTTGTGTTTTTGTGCTTGTGTATTTTGTTTATGCTTTATTATCATTTCCTCTACGCATATTAACGAATATTGTAGACAAGCATGCAAGCACGATCGAATTCTTTCAAGCAACTAAAATGCGCCATTCACCCCGCCTCTAGTGCTCACCGAAGTTCCAACAAGTGGTATCAGAGCGAGGTCGCTCTTCAAGGTTTGACAACCAAGGGAGCACCGCTAGAGGGAAGAAGGAAGATGGAGCTCAACTAGAGATTGGGCGATGACATAGCAATTTCACCCGCCTTCGACCGCAAAGATTTTGCATATTGGAAAGGTAGGATGAAATATTTTCTAATGTCCAATATAGAAAATTAGTTTGCCATGATTATAGGATTCGATGCTCCGAGGGGGAAGGATGGAGAAATCCTCAAGATGAAGAGGTGGACCGAGGAGCAACGACAAAAAATCGAGACAACCATTAAGGTAACAAAAATGCTAGTAAATTTGATACCTAATGATATTTTGTCTAGATTAGGAAGTTATAGGGATGCTAAGGAGTTGTGGAACAAGTTGGTCAAGCTCCACGAAAATCTCAAACCGGCAAAAGAAAAAGAAGAAGAGGAGTGCTCCTCATCTCAAGCTCAAGAAGACTTGGAAAAGGAAGAATCATCATCATCCTCACAAGAGCTTGAGGAATCGAAGGTTGAACGACCATCAACATCCGAGGAGAGAATGTCCACTCCAGAGCAAAATCAAGAAGAAGCATCCACCTCCGACAACCATGAAGAATTAGACCAAATTCTTCCTGCCACCACCCTAGGTAACTCAAGCATTTCAATTATAAATAAAAATCATATCATATGCTTTGAGTGTAGGGAAGTTGGGCATTACAAGAGTAAGTATCCAAAATTGACTAAGAAGAAAGCGTCGACACTAAAAGTAAATGAGAAGCCAAAGGATGTCGGAGTCCCCATTAAGAAGAGCAAAGAGCACAATGTGTACTTCAAGTGTCATCAAAAGAGACATTATAGAAGTCAATGCCCTAGGGAGAGGAAGCCTAGCAAGGGTAAAGAAGGAGCATCAAATATAGGGGGATCTTCTAAAGTAAACCCTAAGGTAAATTTTAATAATGCTCATTCTTTAAGTAATAGGCAAAAGCATGCTAGGAGTAATCTTGCTATTGTTCATAAAAAGCACTAGAAATAGGTTTTATTTCTTAGGTGCAAAATCTTGCAATTTTAGGGCTAAGGACAAATCTAGATACAATAACCCTAAAACAATTCTACCTAAGGAAAGTATTAGAAAGGTAGAGGATCACCTAGGCATTAATCCCAAGAACCATAGACATATGCCTAGAAAGAACAACTCTACTCAAAGAAATAATGGTCCCACCAAATTAGAAAAATTAGAATTTGAAATCAAGCTTTGAGGTCAAAGCTTGAGAAAATGGAAAGGACCCTAAGGAAGATGGAAAATATGATTATAGGGCCAAATTGTCAAAACCTAGGGTCTAGGAAGAAAGGTCCACCTAAGTGTTGGTGCAGGGGCACTAGATAATCGAACCTGTGTTTTGATTATGGCAAAGACACAAAGTTAAGTTTACATCGTTATCTCATGAGCTAAATCGAGTGTGCAGAAAAGTACTAAAGCTAGAGCTAAAGGCTAGCAACACCCGGAGGAAGGCGCGGTGGTCGGGCGACACTCGAGTGACTTCGGAGGGAGCCGAAGGAATCGAGTGGAAGGCCAGAAGCGAGAGCGACACAATAAGTATCGAGGTAAGCTTGTGTGAGTGAGAGATGGTAAGGTCGTGTCCGCTTGTACGGGGACGACCGTAGGCGGCGATCCGACTAAGACTTCCTGTGAAAGGTCTAGGTCGAGATCGAACGGTTAGAAACTGTCGCATTTATCATTTTCCGAGCTAACCTCTTACTGCAGGGAAGTGACCAGGCTGGCAGTCGACTGCTTGACATTGGGCAGTTGACTGATGCTCATCAGTCGACTGATGGGAGGCATCAGTCGACTGATGGCGATGAATTAACCTTTGCGCTAGGTCAAAACGGGTAAGGTTTGACGCGGCCACTTCGCGATAAAATTTGTACGACTTCGTGATCTATTCCGAAAAAAGAGGAGACATATTCAGAGGCCAAAATCTATAAAAGGAGGGGAGGATTCCAACTCCAATTATTATCAAGATTATTCTCAAGTGCTCCTACAACACCAAAGCTCCAACACCGTCATAACACCGATGCGACAACAAGTTCTAATCCTCTTCGGCGGCAACAGTAGCAAGTAATTGCTTTTATTATTGTATTCTTTGTTTTTATTCATAACGAGGTGAGATAGGTTTGTTGCCTCATCCTCGTACTTCCGATTTTGTGATCGTTGTCTCCTACCTCCAACGAGGAGGAGACGTTATAGTGTTTTGCCCTCCGTACGCGGTCTAGGACCATTAGGGCCTTGGAGTAGCAACCGTTGGGTTGTGAACCAAGTAAAAATAAACTTGTCTTCTTATTTTTCCGCTGTGTCTACTCGTGTTTTAACGAACGTAAACGAACGAAAAGAAATTCTACACTCGCTATTCACCCCCCCTCTAGCGACGCTTCTCGATCCAACAATTGGTATCAGAGCGGGGGCACTAAGATTTGGTGAAACCATCGATCTAGCACATTTTGGTTTTCTGTTCGTATTTTTCGATTTGTATTTTTTTTAGGTCTTTTTCCTCTCACACTACTAATCCAAGACGAAGTCTTGGCATGTTTCTTTTGGTTGTGTGCTTGCAAGTATTCTCTCTGAGAGTATATGATGGTAAAACGGCCATAACTTTTCGCACAAGTGGACTCACATAACGATCTACCTACCAAATTGAAGCTTTCTGAGAGATCTACATTTCTTATGAGGGTTTACCCTCATAACAAGCTATTTCCAGCCCCAAAATCCAACGTCTAGTACCCTTTTGGGGACATCGAAGGTCGTAAGTTGTTAGTTTTTGTTAGTTTCTTATTTTTCTCATTTAATTCTATTTATTTCCTATTTATTTCCCGCATTACTAATCCAATACCAAGTCTTGGAATTCCCTCTGGTTTTTATTCATGTTTTGCAAGATACTTAATGACTCACATTGAGGGGTATAGCACCACCCGACCTCCGTTCTTTAACGGAGATGATTTCCGTTATTGGAAAGTTCAAATGGAGTGTTTCTTGAAAACACAAGTCGAGACTTGGATAATAATCCAAACCGGCTTTGCTCTACCCACCAATGATCAAGGAGAGCCCTTGGATTTCAACAAGTGGACAAATGCAACCAAGAGGCAAATCGAAGCCGATGCAAGAGCAACCCAAATATTGCAATGTGGCTTGTCCAAGGAGGAACTCAACCACATCGGACCATTCATTAGCGCCAAGGACCTATGGAACAAATTAATTGAGCGACACGAAGGAACGTCCGATGCTAAGGTATGTAAACGTGACCTTCTTTTCAATAAGTTGTATAACCTTAAGATGCAGGAACACGAGACGGCGACGCAACTACACGCCCGCGTCCAGGACATTGTCAACGGCCTGCACACCATCGGACACAAGGTCGAAAACCGCGACCTACTAAGGTACGTTCTTAATTCATTTCCTAGGACTACCTTGTGGGCATCCATTGTCGATGCCTACAAGGTCTCTAAGGACCTTTCAAAGCTTAGGTTAGAAGAATTATTTTCCGAGTTTGAACTTCACGAGCAAACTAACGTGGTCCGGGCCGAGAGAGGTATTGCTCTACTTGCAGGACAAAGAAGCAAGCCACCTACCAGACAAGAAGATGGACTCGAACCCGAAGACGAGTCAGAGTCCGAATCCGAAGAGGTGGAAGCAATAGTGAACGTAGTGCGGAAGATCGTTCGGAGGGAAAGAAAGTTATCGTTCGGAGGGAAAGGAGGTTACTAAAGAACCAAAAGAGGGCACAATTCAAATCAAAGCAAAAGAACAATAAAGAAGACATAGCTTACATGGCAAGACCGGAGGAGTCCGAGTCAGAATTCGAATTCGAATCCAATTACAACACAGACTCCGAACTCGAGGACTACTTCGAGAAGCAACTCAAAGCTGGACCAAAAGAGGAAATTAAGGTTAGCCGCTCACTAATTCATATGCTTTACAATACAATTAAAATGCTTACTAGGAAATTAACTAAGTCCGAGTCTAGGGTTGAGTCATTACTTGAGGAGGTTGAAACCCTCAAGCAAGAGGCTACTCTAACCTCTTCAACTAGTCAAGTTCAAGAGGGAAACTCAACCCAAATTGAAAAACTTGAGGAGGAGAATTCTCTTTTGAAAGACTGAGTTCAAGAGGTTGAGGCTAGGTTGGAAATGTTCACGTTGGGATCTAAGAACCTTAATCGACTACTTGGAACCCAAAGAGCCATGTACAACAAAGCTGGACTCGGATTTAAGTCAAAGACTACGAATAGGTCTTATATGTCTATCATAAATCGTAGTCATCAAAGAGTCCAAGCATGAGTCCCAAAGGTTTTATTGAATTCACATATAAGGACTAATAAGTTTTGGATTCCCCAGGATCAAGTTCATTATTTGAATAAACCATATTGGTTCAATGGTCTAGGGGGAGCTAACACTAAAATAGTATACCCGATTACTTAGCAAAACCATTGAATATTTTTATTTAATTTTTTTTATAATGGCTAGATAGGAAAAATAGTTAGTCAACTCTTGACAACATAGTATCAGGACGCGTCAAGATGATAGTACGTTAGGAAAATAAAGTCTCGAGTATTCGAGCTAGATAAGGCGTATCTAGCTTGATGCACTTAACTGAGTGGAACTAGCTGAAGCTACCTCGCCGTATCCTAAACTAGTTAGACCAGGAAGTAACCCTAAGTGACTTAAGTGATATTTTTTTGAATTTGGCTTTGTCTAAGGAAGTGGTCATTGTTCCGATCAAAGAAGGCCCCTGTGTCTCGCCATGACTTGGAAGCCAGTTTCTCGAAAAGTTACTTAACGATCTAAAGGTTAAATCCTAATCTAACCCAAGGTTGACTATATTTAATCAATTTAAAATCATCTCACAAAACATATAAGGTGAACAAATTCTGAGACACATAGAATGGGTGAGATGTTAAGGATAATTGAAATATACTTAAAACAACCTCTTCAAAATACTACTTACTTTCACAACTATTATTGTACTAAACAACTCTTAGGCCAAATTTTAGCGCCCCCTACATCTCTTATACTTCATATATTTGACTAAGGGGGAGAGCAAACTAACTCTAAGGGTTATATTACAAACCTTTAGATTATTGGTGCAGAGGGTCACACCTCGAACCAATCTATCTGACTATAGCTAAACGTTATGCTTGGACTCATAGCTAATTTATCTTGATGCATGCATATACCATATTGTTTTTAAACCCCTATTTTATATAACAAACTCCAACTTTACATAACAAACCCCAACATTTGTTTTGATTTATGGAAAAAGGGGGAGAAGAGCAAAAGTTAAGGGGGAGTAACACAAAATTTATTTAATTTTGAAAACTAAAGTATCTCTTCCAAAACTCACCTAGGGTTAACACAAAATTTATTTAATTTTGAAAACTAAAGTATCTCTTTCAAAACTCACCTAGGGTTAAGGGGGAGTTTTGGTTAAGGGGGAGTTTTTGAAAATAACATTCATCATTTACTATACTTGTTTTATGCTTTAATTTGCCTTAACTTTGTGTTGGTTTGCCATAGATCAAAAAGGGGGAGATTGTTGGTGCAGGGGCACTAGATAATCGAACCTGTGTTTTGATTATGGCAAAGACACAAAGTTAAGTTTACATTGTTATCTCACGAGCTAAATCGAGTGTGCAGAAAAGTACTAAAGCTATAACTGAAGGCTAGTGACACCCGGAGGAAGCCGCGGTGGTCAGGCAACACTCGAGTGACTTCAGAGGGAACTGAAGGAATCGAGTGGAAGGTCGGAAGCGAGAGCGACATAATAAGTATCGAGGTAAGCTCGTGTGAGTGAGAGATGGTAAGGTCGTGTCCTCTGTACGGGGATGACCGTAGGTGGCGATCCGACTAAGACTTCCTGTGGAAGGTCTAGGTCGAGATCGGACGGTTAGAAACCATCGCATTTATCATTTTCTGAGCTAATCTCTTACTGCTGAGAAGTGGACGGTGGCGATCATTGCTGGACATTAGGCGATCGTGATGCTCATCGGTCGACTAATGAAACATCGGATCGGTGATGGCGGCGAATCGACCGCGCTAGGTCAAAACGGATAAGGTTTGACGCGGCCACTTCGTGATAAAATTTGTATGACTTCGTGATCTGTTCCAAAAAAAGAGGAGACATATTCAGAGGCCAAAATCTATAAAAGGAGGGGAGGATTCCAACTCCAATTATTATCAAGATTATTCTCAAGTGCTCCTACAATGCCAAAGCTCCAACACCGTCATAACGCCGACACGACAACAAGTTCTAATCCTCTTCGTTGGCAACAATAGTAAGTAATTACATTTATTATTGTATTCTTTGTTTTTATTCAGAACGAGGTGAGGTAGGCTTGTTGCCTCATCCTCGTACTTCCGGTTTTGTGATCGTTGTCTCCTACCTCCAACGAGGAGGAGACGTTATAGTGCTTTGCCTTCCGTACGCGGTCTAGGACCGTTAGGGCCTTGGAGTAGCAACCGTTGGGTTGTGAACCAAGTAAAAATAAACTTGTCTTCTTATTTTTCAGCTGTGTCTACTCGTGTTTTAACGAACATAAATGCACGAAAAGAAATTCTACGCTCGCTATTCACCCCCCCCCCCCCTCTAGTGACGCTTCTCGATCCAACACTAAGGGAAAGAAAGGTTTAGGTCACAAACCTAAGCCCAAGGAGACCTACCACAATATTCCATTCGATTATGGAACCATCCATAGGTCTAGGAAGACCAAGGTTAATAGGGAGGACATCCCTAAGATTAACCATGTTGTGTACCTAGTGGCTAAGGTTTCAAGGAAACCTAGGGAAGCCACTAAGAGGGTTACAAGGGGAGTTACCCCTAGAGTTAACCTAGGCAAGACCATAATGACCAAGGCTTTTAAGCCTAGGAGGGTCGTTAGGAAGGTATCAAGGGAAGTTATCCCTAGTGAATACCTAGTAAATCCAATGAGCTCCAATAGATATTAGGTTCATAGGAGAGTGATCTATTCACGCTAGATGGGTCAGGTTGTGTCAACTTGAATTGGTGGGGTAGTTAACCTAACCATAGCAATGTTGACACTTTAGGTCATTTCCAAGGTAATGGGATACATAGAAATAAGTATGAATTTGAATCCTAAAAGATTTTAGGATGTGCCAATATATTTTGAGAACTATGAAAAATTGATCAAATTGGCACAATTAGATTTAGAGATCATAGTGTGCCATTTTGGATTTTTGGCACACTTGGGAGATAAGTAGTAATATGACAAATTGAACTTAATCATAACAAATGACAATTAATACTAAAACTTAGGTATTCTTATACCTTTATATTTTATTTGCCATACCTTGATTGTCATATAACATGTCATGACATCATTCTTATTTTTATCATATAATATGTCGAAGTAGGCTCAAAACAATGAAGTTTTTCTTGTTTTTGAACTTTGTATATATCTCATTATTTTATGGGTATTTTATTTTTCAAATATTTCCCACCCCTAATGATTGACTTAAGTATTATACATGTGAATTTTCATCATTTTTTTTATTTATGTATAATTACTTATGATTTTTTGAATTTCATTTTCTGAACATGATTTCTGCATTTGAAGAAATCAGTCGACTGCCATGGATGACAGTCAATGGGCGTCAAGGGCAGTCGACTGTTGACTGACAGAGTCGACTACCAAATGCTGATTTCGAGTAAACAAGGTTTGTTTAGCCTGATTTTAGCTATGTTAGGCTACCCTAACTAGTCTTAATACTAGGATATGCTTTGGAAAGCATTATAAAGGTTGAAAATCATTGGATATGGATTAGGAGAGTTGTTTAGGGTGTGTATCAATTTTAAGGTGTGTGAAAGTTCATGTTTGAACTTTTGACCTAAATTTTGATGGTTTAGTATTCCTATAGGCTTAGAGACTCTCCAAGGATATTGTTGGTGCAATGGTCAAGGGGGAACAAGCCTTTAGGGGGAGGTTATCCATCATGGGATGATGGATGTGTTCTTCCTCATATGGGGGAGAATTTGGAGAAGTGAGGATTGCCTCTCTTTAGTGATATGAGGCTTATCACGAGGAAGAGTGAAGGCATCCTAGATGTTTTTGGACCAAGAGGGAGATTGTAAGATCTAATTGGGATATGAGACATTGATACCCTTGGGGAGAGCCTTTTTGATGTATGTCAAAAAGGGGGAGAAGTGATGTGTGAGAATTAATGGGAAAATGTGGAATTCTCAATTTGGACAATTGGGAGGATTGGATTGAGTTAGTGTTCTAACTCAAAGGTATTTGTGATGTGAGCAAAACATATAGAATTTTAGGAGTAATTTTTGCTCACATCTTGCTGCATTTTATACTTGTTTCATGCATATCATACTTTGTTTTGTATTCATTTTCTATTTTCTGGTTCAGAGATTTTCTCTTTGTACTTTTGTGTACAGGATAGCATTTCATGGGGAAAACGGTACACTTTTGGAGCGAAAGAAGGACATTTGGCAGCTGGATGCAGTAGGAGACATGGCCAGGGTGTGTGGCTACACACGGCTGTGAAAACGGTGCACTTTTGGAGCGAAAGAAGGGCATTTGGCAGCTGGATGCAGTAGGAGACATGGCCAGGGTGTGTGGCTACACACGGCTGTGTCTGAAGCTCGAGATTGGCCACCACAGGACCACACACGGCCTAACCATGTGGAAACACACGGTTGTGTGGCGGTCCACCATTTTGACGTGATTAGGTCTTTTTTTGAATTTCGTGAAGAGCCAGCCTCATGTCTATATAAAGAAAGCTACGCTAAAACTCTAGGGGGG
Organism: Wurfbainia villosa; assembly: GCA_025175895.1. NCBI lineage: Eukaryota > Viridiplantae > Streptophyta > Magnoliopsida > Zingiberales > Zingiberaceae > Wurfbainia > Wurfbainia villosa. The sequence goes on along the minus strand of CM045998.1, from coordinate 49,570,793 downwards.
AGGCACGATAGTCGGGACGACACTCCGACACCCTAAAAAGCTTCGGAAACTCGCAACGGGGAGGAAGAAAGTCACTCGAGGATCAAGTTCTGCACCACAACGCCAAGGAGAAGAGCCACATTGCATTGTAATTTACTTTCCGTGCATAATTTCCATTATATATCTGAACATGATCATGCTTTGTGTTTCTCCTCTCATATTCATGGAGTAGATTTTCTGATTCTAGGACTAGGGAGTAGTTTGTGTGCGTAGAACATGTCATTCTAAATATATTTCTAATTTTTGAGTTTATATTTGCAATTGGTATTGGTTTAGATCGATAGTTAAGTGTTTTGGTTTTCTCTCTACTATGCGTAGCCGATACGAGGGGTGACAACCCTCGTATCTAAGATTTAGGAGAATTAAGGAGCCTAGGGGTCGCCTCATCTCCAGTAATCGTGGATAGAAAGATGCGATAGAGTCAAAAAAGAGATACGTTCCATCTCACCGCAGGGATTGATTCGACATCCACATACCGCCTACCCTATCCTAACACCAGGGGTTGACTTGGTATAGCAGAGATAGCTTCTGATAGATGCGAAAGCTCATCGGGAGAGTGTATGATGTCCCTTCCACAAGGCCATAGTTAGACGTCTAGATAATACCCAATTAGTAGTGTGTTCTATGACGCACAAGCGAAACTGAAATCCTAGAATTCCCTCAAAAGACTTGTAGCAACCCTTCTCTTCCTCTGTGTGACACCGTACTAGAGTTAGGACTGTCGATAACCATCTTAATCGCAACCATTTGAACTGAACTCCGAACAATAACATCCACTGAACATATCAGTACTCCAATCTCAGTCTCTGTGAAATCGATAATCTATTTATTACTTGACGATATCCGTGCACTTGCGGACATTGAGCGCGAGCACACGGTTCGAGTCCTCGACAGTCTCTGTCGCAAGATTTGAGATCGCATTCATGTGCATCAAGTTTTTGCCGTCGTTGCCAGGGATTGATTGATTCGATATCGAATCAAGAGGTGCATAATTGGATCGAACTTAGGGTAGATTCATTTACTTGCTTTATTTTTCACTTTTATTTGATTCACTTCAGTGTTAGATTTTTAACATCTAGAGTAAGTTTAGATTTATTTCAGTAGTTACATTGCATTAATCTTTAGTTTAAATTTCCTGCATTTGATTCAGTATTTAGTTTAGTCTATTTTCTATTTTATTTTAGCATTAGGTATACTCCAAATTTAGTGGCTCGGTTCTTCGTATGCATAGACACTTAGGATCGTAAGGCCTGATTTCGATAGATCTAGAAATCGAACGAACTTACCAATGCAGGAGAGCTGAACAGAAGAGGATGGAGGACCAATACGCATTCGTTGTGAACATAGGTAGCCGACCTTTGCAGGAGTACGCAACCCCTAGTGCCAGAGGATTTAGGCCGAGTATAGCTGGACCGTCCATTTCAGCTAACAATTTTGAATTGAAACCTGCTATTATACACATGGTCCAACAAAGTCAATTCTAGGGAGCTACGACTGAAGACCCGAACCAGCACTTGGAGACATTTTTGGAAATTTGTTCGACAATGAAGATCAATGGAGTCCCTACTGACGCGGTCCGCCTAAGCCTATTCCCTTTCTCATTGTCGAATAAGGCTAAGGCATGACTTCACTCCTTGCCATTGGGAAGCATTACTACAAGGGAGTAGTGTGAGCAACAATTTTTGAACAAATTTTTCCCACAAAGCAAGACTGCTCACATGCGCCATCTAATCACGAGCTTCCATCAGAAGGAAGGGGAGTCTTTATTCGAAGCCTAGGACCGCTACAAGGGGCTACTCTACTAATGCCCCCATCATGGACTAGAAAGGTGGCTGGTGATCCACATCTTCTATAATAGGATCACGTATGCTACAAAAATGTCCCTCGATTCTGCTGCAGGAGGAGCACTAATGAACAAGACTATCAAGGAAGCGGAGGAGCTAATTGAAGAGGTGGCCCAGAACCACCATCAATGGGCTTCCGAGCGTAGTCACCCAACTCCTGCAGTGGGATGATATGCTATCAACTCCGTAAACCACCTAGCAACGAGGATGGACGCACTTAGCAAACGGTTCAACTCTTTAAATCCTATTTCTGCATGTGCAGCCAATGACTTTAGAGAGGGAGCAGTAGTGTATTAGGAGAACCATTATGGGAGGAAAGGAAGCTTAGAAGAGCAGATCAAGCAAGTTGATGCAGTTGGAGACCACAATCAAAGGCCCAACAACCCATATTCTAGCACTTATAATCCCGGAAGGAGGAACCACCCGAATTTTTCCTATCGGAATAACTCGAGAAATTTTCAACCGTTCGAAGGATATGGGTAGCAACAGGGCAATGGGCAATAGCAACCACAGAAGTCTAGGCTAGAATTGATGATGGAAGGCTTCATTGCTACCCAAACAAAGTCCAATGAAGAATTTCGACGCCAACATCAAAAATCAGAAGAGTCACTTAAGAATTTGAAGGCCATTATTGATGGTCTTGCAAGTCACACGAGGATGGTGGAAACACAAGTGGCCCAAATAGCCCAAACCGTAGCACAAACCATGGATAGCTTTCCATCATTACCCAAGCCGAGTCAGGTCAAGGAAGAGGGAATGTGCAGTGAGAGAGTAGCACAGAAAAACAGATTCGCCAAGGGATGTGCGGACATGATGTCGACCTTGCCAATCCAAGATGAGATTGAAAAAAAAATCCCACCCAAGCTGGAAGACCCTAGTGAATTTGTTATACCCTGCTCAATTTATGGTGAGAGCTTTGATGAAGCACTATGCGATTTAGGGTCATCAGTTAGTGTAATGCCCTACGCATTCTACCTAGAGATGGGACTGAGAAGCATCCAAGCAACGGGCCTTGGTATTCGTATGGGTGACGATTCAGTCAAGGAACCCATCGGCATGCTAGTACATGTGTCTATGATCATTGAGAATTTCGTGATACATATGGATTTTATTATACTCGACATAGGACCAAACCCCCAGAATCCCATCATCTTGGGAAGACCCTTTCTAGCGACTGCGGGAGCATGTATAGACGTAAAGGCGCACAAGATCTCCTTGGAGGTAAATGGGGAGATCATCATCTTCAACCTGTCAGAGTGTAGAGCTCCCTTCTTAGATTGCTACACTTTCAACAGGGTAAACTCGACACTACAACGGATTCTGTCACTGAGGCAGAATACATTGCAGTTTCGAAAGCAGCAAAGAAAGCGGTTTAAATCAAGAAGTTCATCTCTGAACTTGATGTGGTCTCATCAATGATCCAAACATGTGCTTCGCCATCTGATCAGAGAGATCATTAGTAAGAAAGAAATACAAATCGAGAAGATTCCCACTGAAAGGAATTTAGCGGATCCTTTAACTAAGGCCTTACCTCAAAGTAAGTTTGATAGTCATGTTAGAGCTTATGGTATTGGATACCATGGTAATTGACATTAGGCTAAGTGGGAGTTTGTTATATATATATTAGAGGTGTCCTAAGGCAATCGCCTTATGATTGTACCATTTATTTGATAAATGAAGATTTACTATTTGAGTGTACATGTTTTCATGTATTTGATTGGATCTTAAACTCAATTACTGAATGTCCACAATACGATTCACAGCATGAGAGAATTTGTGATTGGATCACAACTAGTGAGTATCTCTACATATGTAATTGTGATATATTAGAATTATCCCTTGTCAATGAATTAATGGATTCAGACGCCATCAATTCTATTGAGACTAGCATGAGTCATACTCTTTGGTTTATTCAAGCAGCTGTTTCTCACTAGCTGGAGACATTGGGATGCCCGGAGTTTAACGTGGATGCTAGTTACGGTAACTAGTTCATTGGATTGATCAATCGGCTACAAGACTGGCAATCAACTGATGGTAACTAGTAGTCGACTGCTAGTGTATCCGTTGGAACTTTTCGAGCGTGGATCAAGCCGTTGTCTCACAATGGTATTATTGGCAGTCGACTACCAGGCAAAAATCTAGGTCGTGAGGAGGCTTACAAGGAGCTCGACGGGAGGGATTTCCACAGTGATTTTTGGGACAATTTTGGAGGGGAATTTCTGCTGCATTCCAGACCTTCAAGACCAATCCAAAGCAAGCAACAAGCAAGAAATCCAAAGTTCTTGTGTAAAGTGTTCTTTACTTGTTTTTGTGTATTGCTTAGTGTATTTTTTGTATTTCATTGTATTACTCTTGTAATCGCTTGTACGAGGTTTCTCCACCTTCGACTTATTATTGAGAAGGAGTTTTATTAGTGGAGTTGTCATCACTAGAGCTCGTTGAGCTCGCCCCATGGAGTAGGAACCCTAAGGTTCCGAACCACGTTATATCGCGTGTAATTGTGTGCTTGTGTTTTTGTTTATGTTTTTCTATTATTTCTGTTGTGTACTAATCAAATTATAGCAAGCATGCGATCGAATTCCATCCACGTACGTCATGCTATTCACCTCCCCCCCTCTAGCGACGTCCAATTCCCAACAATTTCCCGAGCGGTATGTTCATTTCTCGAGTCACTTAGGAATTTCAGGGTTTCTTTCTAATATGACGAAATAAGGAGGAAAGGGGTATGCCAGAGGATGGGAAGTAGTAGGGGGAAGTTGAGGTTGGTTAATTTAATATAACTGCATTTATGTTTGTATTTTATTTAAACTAATATGCGGCAGGAGGACATAAGGAGATATTTTGAATTGAGGTGGGAAAAGCGGTTGCAAGGACATCTTGGCAAAGGTCATTAGAGTAAATTCATCTCCAATAGGAGGCGGTTGATCCATCTATAAAAGGGGCAAAAGAGGACAAAGCTGGGGATGGTTGTTTCTTCACAATTCGGTACCTCTAAGATCTTTTTCCTTCTTCTTCTTCATTTTATTACTATATACCCTTACTGACTTGAGTGTCAGAGTGGCAGCGCCGGGCAGCCGGTCCATATCTCACGTTCGATCTCAAGCATTGGATCTAGCTTCACTTCCGAGATTCAAGGTGATTCCAGGAGTGAATCTCTCTTCATCTTATTTCTGACCTTCTTTGTTATCAGATCTAGCAATCTCCAAGAAGGGGGAGGGAGATCTCAGCAGGCCGAAGAAGTTAATACCATCAAATTGGCACCGTCTGTAGGAAACTGGACAAAAAGTCATGATGGTGAATATTAGAAGAACCTTGAAGGAATCGACGGAGGAGGAGAAATCTGTCTTCAGTACTTCCAAGGGAGGCACCAGCAAAAGGCGTCGAGAACCCTCTATAAGAAAGATCTGATGCAAATAATGGTTGAGATGATGGATCAAATGTCACAGAGGACCACCCCAAAGAAGATTAAAAAAGATGATGTTTTTGATAGCGATTCCAAAGAAGGAGATAAAATTTCTCGACCAAAGAAAGGTTCTTCTCATGCCTGCAAGCAAGCAAAGGGGAAAGAAAAGTGTGTTGCTCCTATGAATGATACACAACATGAGGAGGAAATTCCTATTGTAGGCACTATTGTAAAAATAGAAGAGTCAAATCCTTTCACTGAACATATCTTGAATGAAGACTTACCTCAGCATTTTTGACTTCCTCAAATGCCTGAATACACTGGTTCTTCCGATCCTAAGGATCACTTAAGAAGATTCGAGAATGTTGCTCTGTTGTATTGTTATATTGATGGGGTTAAGTGTCGGGTGTTTCTCACTACCTTAATAGGACCGACACAGCAATGGTTTAGTGATCTGAAGCCGCAGAGTATTGTGTACTTCAAGGATTTTTCCATGTTATTTTTAAGATATTTTTTCAGTTCTAAAAAATATTTGCCTCAACCATTAAGTCTTTTTAATCTTAAACAAAGATAACAAGAAAGTTTGCGACAGTATATTCATAGATTTACATAGGCAACTCGGGAAATTCCTGCTATGAAATCCGGTATGATGGTGGGAGCTTTTACTCAAGGCATCAGAGGAGGGGACTTCTTTAAATCCTTGTCTAAAAAGCCTCCTAAAAGTTTTGATGATCTACTATCCCGGGCTGAAAAGTATATTAATTTGGAAGATGCTGAGAAGTCTCATCAAACCTCTCAGAATTTCAGAATAGTAGAAATACCTGAAAGGAGGATTGAATGGGTAAGACCTGCTCAACCTTCAGAGAACAGATCTTTATATGCTCCTCAAATGCGGTTTTCTAAGGAGAGGGCTATGAATATATGTATAGAGCAAAGGTTATTGAGAAGACACTTTGGAGCTAATAAAGGGCCAAGAAGATTAGCAACCCCTATTTTTTGTGCTTTTCATCAGGAATATGGGCATACTACTCAAAATTGTCAGCAGCTAGACTTTGAGTTGCAAAGAATTATGGGATCTCATCCACATGTTCAAAACCTGGTTATGAATCCAGCTCCTTATCAGCGGGGGGTTGAAGGAAGAAATTATGGAAGAGGAAATTCGAGAAGGCCTTTTGTAAATCGGCCTGCACAACCTGCTCAGTTAAGGGAGATAGCCCCACATCGGGCTCCGCTTGCTAATCAACCCCCTATAAAGGGCTCTATTAATATGATATCTAATAATTCCACTAATGGAGATTCTAACAGAGCACGAAAAAAACATAGTAGAGAGGAGTGTGCAGCTATTACCACTCTTCCTAGAATTAGAGGACATATGATAGGTTTTGATTCTCATGATTTAGAGGGAGTGATGACTCCTCACACTGATGCCTTAGTCATTCGAACTCTTATTGCCAATTTCGATGTAGGAAGAGTTTTTGTTGATCCCGACAGTTCAGTAGATATTCTATATTGATCAGCCTTAGAGCAAATGGGAGTTACTATCACTGATTTGCAGCTAGTTGAAACATCTTTATTTAGGTTTTCTGGTCATGAGGTGCAAGCAATGGGCTAAATCAAATTGCCTTTATCTTTAGGAGAAGAGCCTAGGAGAAGAATAGTTCTTATTAATTTCACAATGGTTGATATGTCTTCTTCTTATAATGTTATTCTAGGTAGACATGTTTTAAGCAGTTTGCAGGTTGTGGCTTCTCCTTATCATCAGAAGATTAAGTTTCTTGTGGGGAATGAGGTAGGGGAGGTGAAAGGTGACCAACAACTCTCCCATAGATGTTATATAGATGCTATCTAGATGGGGAAGAAAGGAAAATTTGTTAGTAAAACTTTGCAGAAGTCTAAGTATGGAGGTATAGTATGTATAGTTCAAAAGGGGGCTGCTGAAGAAATAAGAGAGCCTGATAAAGAGACAATCATGTTAGATAATAAGTGTGTTGAACATACTATATTTATAGCCCAGGACCTTCCTTTGCAGCTTAAAGCAAAGTTAATACAATGCCTTATCAAGAATGTTAATATTTTTCCATGGTCTCCACAGGATTTATTAGGAATTGATCCTACCGTCATGGAGCATAAATTGTATATCTTACCTACTATAGTTCCTGTGAAACAGAAGCATCGACACTTTGGAGCTGGGAAGGATGCTATTATTAAAGACGAAGTATATAAACTGTTGAAGGTTGGACATATCAGAGAGATACAATATCCAACTTGGTTATCTAATGTGGTGTTGGTACCTAAGCCATCGAGAAAATGGAGAATGTGTGTGGACTTTAAAGATCTTAACAAAGCTTGTCCTAAGGATTGCTATCCTTTGCCCCGCATTGATCAATTGGTAGATTTCACTGCTGGGCATCAGTTTATATCAATAATGGACGCTTATCAGTGGTATCACCAGATACCATTGGCTTTAAAAGATCAGAATAAAGTCAGTTTTATTACTGCATAAGGGACTTTCTATTATGTGGTTATGCCTTTTGGGTTGAAAAATGTCGAGGCTACTTATCAGAGGTTAATGGATAAAATTTTTGAAAAATAATTGGGGAGGATGTGAAGGTATATGTGGATGATATTTTGGTGAAAACTTTGCATCCCTTAGCAGTTAATAGTTGACTTAGAGGAAACTTTTGACACTTTGCGTAAATATAAGATGAAGTTAAATCAAGGGAAATGTGTATTTAGGGTTACGCAGGGTCGTTTCTTGGGGTATGTGGTTACTGAACAATGTATAAAAGCTAATCCTATTAAGATTGAGGCTATTCAGAAAATGAAGCCTCCAAAAAATCTGAAAGAAGTACAAAGGTTATTGGGCAGGATTATGGCCTTATCCCAATTCATATCTCGATCGGTAGATAGAAGTCTTCCCTTTTTTAAGATATTGAAGCAAGCTACATAGTTCCAATGGGATAAACACTGTGATAAAGCCTTTCAGTCTCTGAAAGAGTACTTGGTTAAGCCACCCTTTTTAGCTAAGCCTCAGCCTGGAGAAGTGTTATAGGTATATCTAGCTCTTTCTGAAGTTACTATTAGCTCAGTGTTGATTCGAGAGGATAAGGGTCACCAACATCCAATTTATTATATCAGCTATCTGTTGAAGGGACATGAAATTCATTATACTAATCTAGAGAAGTTAACTTGGGGTTTAGTTTTGACTGCTTGGAGGTTACGACCCTATTTTCTGTCACATCCCTTAGTGGTACTCACTGATACTTCTTTGGGCAAAATACCTACTCATCCAGAAGCTACATGAAATCTTATTAAGTGGGTTACTGTACTTAGTGAATATGGCATTACTTATCAGCCTCGTACTTCTATTAAAGCTCAAGCATTAGCTGACCTTTTAGTAGACACTATACATAAGGAGGAGTCTGAGCCTTGGATTATATATGCAGATGGGTCTTCTAAGAATGAAGGTTGTGGAGTAGGGGTAATTCTGATTTCACCGTAGGGGGAAGAAGTTAAGTTGGTTGTTAGATTGCATTTTAGGGCCTCTAACAATGAAACTGAATATAAAGCTTTACTTATAGCTTTGCAAGTTGTTAAGAATATAGGAGCTGAGTGAGTGATTGTGCATATAGATTCTCAATTAGTGGTGCAATAGATCGGGGGAGGATTTGAAGTTAAAGATGATAAGTGTCGAAGTTGTTGTGAAATGGTAGAGAGGGCTAAGGGAGATTTTTCGGAAGTATTAATAAAGCAAATCACTAGAATAGAAAATTAGAAGGCTGATGAATTGGCTTAATTGGCTAGCTCTTTGGGGAATTGGAGTACTCGTGAAGTAATTGCCAAGATTGAATTGCTACCGCAGAATGAAAAGTCAGGAGAAGTAATAGAAGATGATTGGAGAAGAGAGTTAGTGTCATATTTTCAAGATAAAAATATACCAAGTGATTCTGTAAAGTGTTGGAGGATCGTGGCCCGGCTAAAAGGGGGGTCGAATAGCCTTTTCTCGTGTTTGATGGAAATCATTCGTTCATCTACAATAGTCATTAATATGTGCAACAAAAATATAAATAACAAATATGAATACAAAAGACAAATACACAAGCACAAGACACAACCGAGGGTTCCTACTCTACGGGGTGAGCTCAACGAGCTCGAGTGATGCACACAGTGTTGGAATTTTTCGAGCTGCAAAAACCGCTTTTTGCGTTGCGGAAACCTCGGAAGCCCGGCCACGGATCCGTCCAAAGATATAAAAATAAAATAAAACATGTATGTGTTTAAAGATCATAGATCTACCTTAGATCTACAAGATGAGAGCATTACCCTCGTAGCGACGCCCTTCGATTATCCCTCTCGTCCAAAAGCTTTGCCGGAACTCAAGAGTGTCAAGTGAACACTCCTCTATTGGTATCCACATGGACAAATGGTGGAGAAACACTACCTAGAGTGTGCTAGCACTCATTGAAGTTTCGGCCAAGGAGGTTGGGAGAGCTTGAGAGGAAAAAGATCCAAGGAAGAAGAAGATAGATTTACTAACCAAAATCAATTCTCATCTAATGAGAAGTAAAGTGGTCGGCCACCATATCTTGGGGGGGTTAAATTCATGCATGTAACTCCAAGAGCCAATGGCTCTTGGTCTCCCTCATGAGGTGGCACAACATGATAAGTCCATGATGATGTGGAACATCATCATTGGCCGACCCCATGCCATGTCACCATGACATGGCAATTGGTAAGTCAAAATTGACCATTCATCTTCCCTCTCAAGTCAAGTCAAACTTGACCTCTTATCTCCCATAGTTGATCAAATCTAACCACTTGATTCAAATCAATTTGATTTAATGAATCTCTATTCATTAATTTAAATTGACTCAATGAATCAAATCTAAATTAGACTCATTCAACACTTGAATCAAATTGAGTCTAACTCAATTAGTCTAATTTGGATTACTCTTAATCCAATTTGGTTCGTCCCATGAACCTAATCCTCATTGTTCATCATATGAACCTAATCTCCATCTAATTGCCCTTTGTGTGTAACCCTTTAGGTTCTTGGAACGTTGGCAATGTCCTAAATCAATTTAGGAACATAAGCAATGAGCGGTATCTAGCAACACATCATTGCTACCCAAGTTACAAGAATGTTGAGATCTAACATCACCTTTGTGACTACTAATTGTGACTCTCACAATATGTGACAATGTCCTTCTATCCATGACATCTAGATTGACCAATTGAGGCATAGATCGTGTCATCCTCGGTACAATCTATATCTTGAACTCCAAGTAGACTCACTCTAATCAAATGAGCTCAATATCTCATATTGGCTCATTTGGGCATGGCCATGCACTTCGTGGTCTTACTCTATCAAGTATAACGATGTCACTCCCCTTATATAGGAGGGATATATCCCATCTACATCACTCACATCCCTTCGCATAATTTGTTACATACCCAGTAATCGCCTTTATAGTCCACCCATTTACGGGTGACGTTTTACAAAGCCAAAGTATGCTACTCCTTATGTAGGGAACCATGGTGACTTCAGGTCTAAGGACTAATAGTCATACTAATAGCCACATGAGAAAGTATATGACACTCATATAATGATCCATGATAATTTCTCATGGTGGGTCATTCAGTATACATTCTCCAATGCATACCCATGTGTCAACTTGATATCTCATATCCATGACTTGTGAGATCAAGTCATCGTGTTGACCTACATGCTAGTCTCTATTCATTAACATTGTCCCTGAATGTTAATACTTGACTAGGAATGATTAAGAGTAGTGTTCTCTATATCATCTCATTATCTATTCAACCAATCGATTGATATAGATAAGAACCTTCTACTCAAGGACGTTATTATACTTAGTTTATTTTGCACCAATACAAGTAAATATAATAACCATGCCTTTATAAATGGGAATATGATACAATAAAGTCCATACAACAATCATCACATGATTGGCTCTAGGGCTTTCACTAACACACACCACTACTCAAACTCCTTCTTGACAACAAGTCGGAGGTGGAAAAACCTCGTACAAGAAATTAGAAAATGTAATACAAAAGTATAAGCAAAATACAAAGACAATATGAAATACAAGTAAAGGAAAACTTTACAACACTTTGCTTTGATCACTTGCTTGTTGCTTTCTTTGGTTTGTTCTTGAAGGTCTGGAATGCAACAATAATTCCCCTCCAAAATCTCCCCAAATATCACTGTGGAAATCCTCTCCAAGCTCATCCTTCTATGCTTGTCTCGGGCTGATTTCGCGCCTAGCAGTCGACTGCTCCTGTAGCCATTGTCTCACAACGGCTTGATTCATGCTGGAAAAACCCCCAATGGATCACTCATCAATGGGCTGCCAAACCCTAGCAGTCGACTGCTGCCTCGACAGTCGACTTCCCAATCGGCTATGAAAGTTTTTGTGCCTGGGTCCTCGACCAGTAGTCGACTGCTCAAGCCATCAGTCGATTGCCATGACACATGATACAGTCGAACAGTAGTCGACTCTCACTAGTCGACTGGTACATACCACCAGTCGACTGTTGTCGAGTAAAACCTCAAACACAAGTTTTTTGAGCATCCGACCGTCGGGTAAAACCTCAAACACAAATGTTTAGGCATCCGACACTGATCTTAGTCACATGGCCAAGTTCACCTCATCCTCCCATAAAGTTCCCCATTGAAGCACTCTTCCTCTGGCCTAGGTCCCTCGGATGCACTAAGCTCACGGCTTCTCTCCATGCCATCCTTTGTGTATTGCCCTAAAGTTTGCTTCCTTTGGCTTAACTCCATTGCTCCTTGTTCGTCGGTTCCTCGGATGCACTAAGCTCACAGCTTCTCCCCATGGCATCCTTCACTGACTCAAGGACCCAAGCCATGAGACAAATGACCTTGCCAAGTACTCAAGACTTTCCCATTGCCAAGGCTACACACTTGGACTTTCCCAATGCCAACTCCATGTTAGACTTTCCCTTTCCAACCCATGTTGGACTTTCACCGCCAAGGCTACACACTTGGACTTATGTGGCCAAGGCTACACACTTGGACTTACGTGGCCAAGGCTACACACTTGGACTTCCCATTGCCAATGCCAACCCATGTTGGACTTTCACCGTCAAGGCTACACACTTGGACTTATATGGCTAAGTCTACACACTTGGACTTCGCAAGACAATCACATGTCATATGTTTTGTCTAACATCAAAATACTACTCAAGTCAAACTCGAATCTAGTCAATCATGACCTGGGCTGATTGCACCAATAATCTCCCCCTTTTTGATGTTTTACAAAACCAAAAACACCTTTGAGTTAGATAACCTAACTCAAGTCTACCAATTATGCCCAATTGGTAATTCTCACATCTTGTGAGAATTCCAACTAACCCCAATTGGTACCTTCTCTCCCTTTTTGACATACATCAAAAAGGTCCTCTCCAAGGGTGTCAATGTCTCATATCCTAATAAGATATTACAATCTCCCCCTTGGTCCAAAAACACATCGAGAATGCCTTCACTCTTCCTAGTGATAAGTCCCATATCACTTTAAGAGAGGCAATCCCTCAATTCTCCTCCCATGAGGAGAAATACATCCATCATCCCAAGATAGATAACCTCCCCCTAAAGGCTTGCTCCTCCTTGACCATTGCACCAACAATGTCCTTGAAGAGTCCCTAAGCCAATAGGAACACTAAACAATCGAAATTAAGGGCAAAGATTCAACATTGAACTTTCACCTCCCTTAAAATTCGATACACACCCTAAACAATTCTCCTAATACATTTTCAATGGATTTCCACCCTTCCAATGCTCTCCAAAATATATCCTAGGATTAGGAGAAATTAGGGAACCAACAAATAGTTGAACATGGGCCTAACAAACCTTGTTTACCCGAAATCAGCACTTGGCAGTCGACTCTCTCAGCTACCAGTCGACTGCCCTTGAAGCTAGTCAACTTCCATCCATGGTAGTCGACTGATTTCTGCACTGTGCAAAAATTAGGGTTCATAAACAAATTTTGAAAATTCATAAGTAAAAATACATATTTTAAAAAATCTTGAAAATTCATGCATACATGCGTACATTATGGGTGAAAAATATTTAAAAAATAAAATACCCATAAACTAGTGAGATTGACACAAAGTTCAAAACTATTGAAATTTTCAATGTTTGACCCTACTTTGTATCACCTCCTACAATGGTGATTGCTATTAAAAGATAGACTTTATCAAGGTTTTTCAAAATGGTTTTGAAATGATTTTAAAACCATAAATTCATTCTCCTAACATCTCACTTGTATCTAAGTGTATGAAACACATACAAGTCAAGTGTTCTTGTGAGATGTGGGTTTTGGTTATTTAGGTTTTCATGCATTTTTCTAGGCAACACTATTTGATTCCCTTATGCATGGGACTTCAAATCATGTCATTGTCCTTAACTCAATTTTAATTAATGCATGAATAATGATCATGACATAAATGATACATAAATAAGCATGTGTCAATAATCATGATGTCATGGCATGTGATTCTAACTTAAACATAACATGATACTAAAAATAAACCTAAACATGATCATGATATTTTATATGATAAAAATAAATATAATGCCATGACATGGTAAGGCAAATAAAGCATGGCAAGTATAAAATACTAAGGTATAAAATACCTAATTGTTAAGCCCAAATTGACATTATTAGAGTTAAATCCATTTTTCCTTAATAATACTTATCCCCTATGTTAGGGCAATCTCTTGCCGTAATATGGTTTTGATGGTGTAGCAAAGGGTTTAAGTTAGTTTGATATGTTGATTTGATATGTGCGTTGAAGTCGTGCAGGACTTAGTAATTCGCACATGGAGCCATGGCGAGTTTCACATCTCATGACTCGTGCCTTGAGTCGGTGAAGGATAGCTTTGTGGAAGCCATGCGCTTGGAGCATCCGAGGGACCGCCGGACGAGGAGCTTGGAGTGAAGCCAGAGGAAGTAGACTTCGAGGCAAGAGACACGAAGGAGCATTGCGAGCCGTCGCTGATCTTTGAGGGGCGTGGCCTGACGAAGAGAACCGGCGAGGACTCGAGGATGAGAGTGAGCGATTGTAACCCGGGAAGGGTAGCTCTTAGGTGAAACTTGGTCATTTGGCCAAGTGTCGGATGAGTTTTCCGACGCGATCATTGCCATGTCATGGCGGTCGATCGCTCTCTAGTCGATGGTCGATCGGTGGTCTAATGTCATTTGAATCAAGTTGATCGATCATTGCCCGACATGGGCGGTCGGTGATGGCAATCGATCGCTATGAGTCGACCTCGTTGAGGACTCACCGGTTGACATCGATCGACGATGGGTGCCATCGATCGGTGATGCGATCGCTGGATCGTATCCAACGTGGAAAGCGGCCGTTTATCATAACGATTATAAGACACCGATCGATGGGTGCCATCACCGATCGATCTCGTGTCAACGGAAGAAACCCTCTTCCTCTATAAAAAGGAAGGGGGTAAGGCTTTGGGAGGCTAATGCTTATACTCTAACACTCTCCCAAAGTTCCCTAAAGCTTTCCATCCTCTTACCCAAGCTTATTTTCATTATATTTGTAAGAGGAGTGTTGTTGTAAAGAGGTTACCTCCACCTAGCTTTGTGCAAAGGAGAGATCTAGTGGATAGATTGCGGAGTGATTCACCGTGGACGAATCGGACCGTGGATTAGCGGTGTAGCCGTGAACCACGTTACATCTCCGTGTTTGTATTGTCTTTGTTTTATTTCTATTTGCTTGTCTTAGTTTATTGCTTCATTGCGCTTAACGCTGTGAGACGAGCAAAATATGGCATCCAATGAACGAGGGCTATTCACCCCCCTCTAGCCAGTCAATCGATCTGACCCAACAAGTGGTATCAGAGCCAAGGAAAGCTTGTCAAGGACTAACCGCCACAACAAGAAATTTTCAAAATGGCCGGCTCAAACATCCATCCACCGAAGTTCGATGGCGAATTCGCTTGGTGGAAGAAGCGAATGGAGGTATTCTTCGAAACCGACTTTGAAATTCTATTAATAATGGAAAACGGTTTCGAGTTGCCTAGGAACGAGGATGGGGAGCCATTGGAGAAATCGAGATGGAGCAAAAGACAAAGAGAGGAGTATTTGGCAAATTCAAAGGCCAAGCACCACCTCTACAATGTGCTCCCTCAACAAGAAGTAAATAGAATAGGGGAGTGCTCAAGTGCCAAAGAGGTGGGAGAGATTGGTTGAACTTCATGAAGGCACTTCGGAAGCCAAGCTAGCGAGAAGAGATCTCCTCCGCTCCCAACTATCAAATATTAAGCTTGAAAAGGGAGAAAAGGTAACTTCCCTACATTCTAGATTTAAAGAAATAATAATTGGGCTAACAAGCGTAGGTGAGAAGCTATCAAACCGGGATATGGTAATGAAGGCCATAGATGCCTTTCCCCGGTCCTCAAGATGGAGCTCCATGGTGGACTCATTTTATAT
This sequence comes from Wurfbainia villosa, assembly GCA_025175895.1. Classification (NCBI taxonomy): domain Eukaryota; kingdom Viridiplantae; phylum Streptophyta; class Magnoliopsida; order Zingiberales; family Zingiberaceae; genus Wurfbainia; species Wurfbainia villosa. Next base: position 49,555,011 of record CM045998.1, on the reverse strand, counting down.
CTCCAAGAACTTAGAAGTAAGCACCTTGGAGGAATTCTTCTCAACAATGGAGCTTCATGAAACTAGGCTAGAAGGAATACAAGAAGAGCCTAGAATCCAACCCTCAAGAGGAGTAGCTTTGATAGCGAACAAGGGGAAGAAGAAGATGGAAGTCCCCTCCTCCTCATCCGATGAAGCCTCTACCTCCTCCATGGATAGCACGGAAGAAGCCTACATGGTAAGGAAGGTAAGGCGTGCATTTAAGAATCTTAGATTTGATAAATTTCATGATAGGAATAGAAGACCAAGGGGGAAGGTCATATGCTATAATTGCCAAGGAGAGGGGCACATAAGGGACAATTGTCCCCTCCTAAACAAGAGCAAGGAAGATAAGAAAAAGAAAGAAGAAAAGAGGAAGAAGAAGGGGAGCAAGAAAAAGGAAGAAGAAAAGAAGGCAAAAGGAAGAGGGAAGGCCATGGCACTCAAAGCCAAGACATGGGATGACCTTGCCTCTTCATCCTCATCCGAAGAAGAAGAGCATGTCTACTCCAACCTAGCACTAATGGCTCTTCATGACTCGGATTGCTCCTCCTCCTCCTCAAATGAAGAATCAAGCTCAAGTGGAGAGAGCTCAAATGAAGGGGGAGCTTCTACATCCTCATCATCCGAAGAAGAAGAAGAAGACATGGAAACTATGGTAACAAATGCTTCTCCTAAGAAAATAGTTTCCATAATCTCTAGTTTAACTAAGGACTTATTTGGCATGAAAAAGAAAAATAAGAGCATGCTTAGTCAAATTAAGGAATTAGAACAAAAGCTAAAAAATGCATGCTTAAATGATAATGTTTCTTCTTGCCATGATGATGCATGCTCACATGACTATATGCCTTTGGATGTTAATGATGCATGCATAGAGGAAAATAGGGCTTTAAGGGAAAAGGTAGATTATTTAACCAAAGCCCTAGAGAAATTCACAATTGGCTCCAACACATTAAATATGATCATAGGGAGCCAAAGAGCAAGTTTTAACAAAAAAGGCCTAGGATATAAGGAAAAGAAAAATGAAAAGGCCTACAAATGCCTAATAGCTAGGGGGCAAGATAAAAAGAAAGTAATTGCTAGAAAATGGATCCCCAAGGAATATCTAGTGAACCCAATAGGAAAGAACTTATTTTGGGTTCCAAAATCCATCCTTAAGGGTTAGAATAACCCTAGGGTAGTCAACCATAAGAACTTGACCTATATCATATTTTAGTTGACTTAGGATGACGGGACAACATTTTTTAGATAGTGTTGGGTGATGATAACGTGCCCATAAATAGGTAATAATGCTTAAATCATGTTGATTAATGTAATTGCTATGTATATGTGCAATCATGATTTATGATTTTGAAATTTGGCACGTTATCATGAGAAATAGGTTTGAATCATGCTTTAGGTGATACTTTGTTTATTATCATCATATAATACCTAATGCATGATTATAATTTGATGAAAACATGTATTTCATGATCATTATGTGAAATTGATTCATATATGTTATTATGATCATGTTAATTGTTAGGTTGATACTTAACCATGATAGAATTGCATGAACATATTGGTTAAGTATATACAAATACCCCCTAGGATGCATCTCACACTCACCATAGGCTACCTTGATTGAAAACTTAGCATGAGTGAGATGTTAGGATGATACAAATGTCCACTAATGCCTATGGCATTTAGATGGTCATTTAAAGTATCAACATAGCAATAATAGACCAATCATGGGGAAGGTTTATGTTTAATTCATAGACATATTGCCCAAAGATCATGGTTGGATATTTCATATGTTTTCAAAACAATTTCTTACTTTAAAATACATGTATTCATGTTTTGAAACAATTGGATGCAAGACTAGGTGTTAAATTTGATACTCTTATGATCAAAAACCTAGTAGTTTTTAAAGCTTTTGGATTTTTGGAAAATATGTGAAAATATAATGATTTTTCATGAAAACATATTTTTCACTGATAGATATACTTAAAAGAAATGTGTTCCCCAAATTTCATGATTTTTTGAATTTTCTGGAATTTTTAATGCATTTCTAAAATTCGATCTGAAAAATTAGAAAATCTCGAAATTCACGTGCCAGTCGACTGGTATCTGAACCAGTCGACTGATGGCCTGAATATCAGACCGGTAACGGCTAAATTCCGATTTTTAATCAACTTGTGGTATTTTCTTTCTATTAGACTTGATGCCATGTGCTTTTAACTTAGTGATAATGTTTTTGATGGTGTCAAAGGGGGAGAAATGATTATGTTTAAGTTAATTATGATAGGGGGAGAAATTAAGGGGTAGTTTCATGGATTAAGGGGGAGTTGCATGTTGCTATATCATGTTTATGTTTACATGCACTCTTTCCTTTAAAATTTATATCAAATGTTTTTACCTAACTTAAACGGATTGCCACACATCAAAAAGGGGGAGATTGTTAGGGCAATCTCTTGCCGTAATATGGTTTTGATGGTGTAGCAAAGGGTTTAAGTTAGTTTGATATGTTGATTTGATATGTGCGTTGAAGTCGTGCAGGACTTAGTAATTCGCACATTGAGCCATGACGAGTTTCACATCTCATGACTCGTGCCTTGAGTCGGTGAAGGATAGCTTTGCGGAAGCCGTGCGCTTGGAGCATCCGAGGGACCGCCGGACGAGGGGCTTGGAGTGAAGCCGGAGGAAGTAGACTTCGAGGCAAGAGACGTGAAGGAGCATTGTAGAGCCGTGCGCCTGATGCTGCCGAGGGACGTGGCTGCGAACGAAGAGAACTTCGAAGGCGAGGGACTCCGAGGGATGAGAGTGAGCGATTGTAACCCGGGAAGGGTAACTCTTAGGTGAAACTTGGCCATTTGGCCAAGTGTCGGATGAGTTTTCCCGACACCAGTCGACTGCCATGTCATGGCAATGATCGCTTCCGAGTCGATGGGTCGATCGACGGTCTAATGTGGCCGAATCAGTTGATCGATCGCGATGGCGATGGGCGATCGATGAGCGATCACCGACCGCCAAGGGACGGCAATCGCGATCAGCATGCATGGGCATAGAATGGAGTCGACCTCGTTGAGGACTCGACTGGTTGACATCGGGCCGATCGATGGGTGCCATCACGATCGATGCTACCGCCGGATAGTATCCAACGCGGAAAGCGGCCGTTATTGGCGGCTACGGCACGAGGGCCGATCGATGGGTGCCATCAGTCGACTGATCCTGTGTCAACGGGAAGAAACCCTCTTCCTCTATAAAAAGGAAGGGGGTAAGGCTTTGGGAGGCTAATGCTTATACTCTAACACTCTCCCAAAGTTCCCTAAAGCTTTCCATCCTCTTACCCAAGCTTATTTTCATTATATTTGTAAGAGGAGTGTTGTTGTAAAGAGGTTACCTCCACCTAGCTTTGTGCAAAGGAGAGATCTAGTGGATAGATTGCGGAGTGAATCACCGTGGACGAATCGGACCGTGGATTAGCGGTGTAGCCGTGAACCACGTTACATCTCCGTGTTTGTATTGTCTTTGTTTTATTTCTATTTGCTTGTCTTAGTTTATTGCTTCCGCTTGCGCTAACGTTTTTGTAGACGAGCAAAATACGGCATCCAACGAACGAGGGCTATTCACCCCCCTCTAGCCAGTCAATCGATCCGACCTAACACCCTAAGTGTGCCAAAAATTCAAAATGACACACTATGTCTTCTAAGACCTAATTGTGCCAATTTGATCAATATTCAAACTTCTCAAAACACATTGGCACATCCTAAAGTGTCAACTCTACCATGGTTAGGTTAACTACCCATCCACTTAGGGTTGACACACCCTAACCCATCTAGCGTGAATCGATCACGCTCCTAAGAACCCAATACCTATTGGAGCTCCTTGGTTTTACAAGGTATTCACTAGGGATAACTTCCCTAGATACCTTCCTAATAACCCTTTTTGGCTTTGAAGCCTTAGTCATTTGGGTCTTTCCTAGGTCAACTCTAGGGGTAACTCCCCTTGTAACCTTCTTAGTGTCTTCCTTAGGTTTCCTTGAAACCTTAGCCACTAAACACCTACCTTGGTTAGGCTTAGGGATGACTTCCCTATTAACCTTGATTTTCCTAGATCTAGATATTGTTCCATAATCAAATGGAACATCGTGGTAGGTCTTCTTGGGGTTAGGTTTGTGACTCAAATCTTTCTTTCCCCTTAATGGTTCTTACCCCCTAGAACCTAGATTTTGACCATTAGACGCCTTAAATGAGTTTGTCATTTTTGCTAGGGTCTTTTCCAATTTTTCAAGCCTTGACCTCCTGGATCAATTTTCTAATTCTAACTTTCCCAATTTTGATTGTTCATTAATCTTTTGGAAATGATTCTTCCTAGGCATATGTCTATGATTCTTGGGTTTAAGGCCTAGGTGGTTCTCTACCTTTCTAATGGACTCCCTAGGTAGAATGGGTCTAGAGTTATTATTCCTAGGTTTGTTCTTAGTTAAATCTACATGCTTGGCACCTAACCAATAATATTTATTCCTACTAGCATTCTTATGTTCATGGGCAATAGCAAGTGAATTAAAATAATTTCTAGCATGCTTTTTAACCTTAGAACTAGAAGGTGCTTTACAATATACCTTAGGGTTTGCTTTGGAAGCTCCCCCTACTTGTGTAGCTCCTTCTTGGGTTTTCTTCTTCCCCCTAGGGCATTGGCTTCGGTAGTGTCCCCCTTGGTTGCATTTAAAGCACACAATGTGCTCTTTGCTTTTCCTAGCGAGGACTCCGATATCTTTTGATTTTTCTTGAACTTTTGGCACCAACACTTTCACCTTAGCCAATTTTGGGCATTTTCTCTTGTAATGCCCAACTTCCCTACACTCAAAGCAAATTATGTGATCCTTATTTTTATTAATTACATTTGAGTTACCTAGGGAATTTTCTTCTTATTCTTCACTTCTCCCGGATGTAGATGCTTCTTCTTGTTCTTGCTCCGGGATGGAAGATCTCTCCTCCCCCTCAATGCTAGAGGTGGAGGTTTCCTCCAATTCATCCACATCCTCGGATGTTGATGGATCTTCTTCCTCGGCTTCCTTCTCTACTTGTGTCGGTTCGTAATTTTCATGGAATTTTACCAACTTATTCCACAAGTCCTTAGCATCTCGATATTCACCTAGCTTGTACAAAATATTGTTAGGTATTAATTTTACTAACATAATCGTTACCTTAACGTTTGTTTTGAATTGTTGTCATTGCTCCTCAGTCCATATTGATTTTACTAACGGCTTGTTATTTTCACCCCTAAGCACTTCAAAATGATTTTCAATGATTAGCATAGTATCAAAATCGGTTTCGAAGTATACCTCCATCCTTATTCTCCACCATGAGAATTCTCCCTCGAACTTCAGTGGATGGATGTTAATGCCGACCATTTGTTTGCTTATCGCGGCGATGAGTCTGTTGATAAGCTCCTCATTCTGATACCACTTGTTGAAGGATTGTGGCCCGACTAGAAGAGGGTTGAATAGCCTTTTCGTGTGCTTGATGGAAATCATTCGTTTGTCTATAATATTCATTAATATGCACAGTGGAAATACAAATCACAAATACAAATACAAGAGATAAATACACAAGCACAAGACACAACCAATATAAGTGGTTTGGAACCTTAGGGTTCCTACTCCACGGGGTGAGCTCAATGAGCTCGAGTGATGCACACACCACTACTCAAACTCCTTCTCGACAATAAGTTAGAGGTGGAGAAACCTCGTACGAGTAATTACAAAACATAATACAAAAGTGTAGGATCTTCAGTGAGCGCTAGAGGGGGTGAATGGCGCGCCTTGATTCGCTTGACGTAATTCGATCGTGCTTGTCTCTATAAAATGATTAGTGCACAGCGGAAAATAAAAGCACAAACTAAAACAAAGACAAACAACACAATCACACATAATAACACCAAGATATAACGTGGTTCGAAACCTTAGGGTTCCTACTCTACGGGTTGGGCTCGAATGAGCCCTAGCGATGCAAACACCACCACTAAACCAATAAACTCTTTCTCGACAACAAGTCAGAGGTGGAGAAAACACGTACAAGGATTACAAAAGTAATACAAAATAAATACAAGAAATTAGAAGTGAAATACATAAAAACACGTGAAGAAAAAACTTTACAAATGCGCTTTGAATGCTTGCTTTTTTGATTACTAGAACCGCACTTGAAGACCCTGATTTACACTAGCAAATCGCTCCAAATCACCCAAGAAATCACTGGCGAAAACCTCCCCATCGAGTTCCTTTTATGCCTACGGGCGACCTGGATTTCCGCCTGGCAGTCAATTGTCATATGGTCCTAGTCGACTACCAACAGTGTCATTGTCTCACAACGAACTTAATCCACGTCGACATTCAAGCCAACAGATACACTGGCAGTCGACTGGCATTAACCATCAATTTATTGCCAACCACGCAGCCTGAAGGTAGGAAACTTCACTTCCCACTTCAAATTGGTCACTTGTTCATGGCGATCCCTTCTACGTCCCCGGATAAAAAAAAATTATCCTTGACAAGAGGGATTGCCCAAGCAACCTTGTCATCGTCGTGCTATTCGATTAGAGTAGTCTCTTGAACAAACTTATTGTTCAAGCAACCAACCTCTATTTTACGAATAGCCATGGAATAGACGATGTACGGATCGCCGGCTTTTGTGTTTATGTCCGGGGTCCAAGTTATATTAGCCAAAAAATAGAATATAACATTCATATAATTGAAAAACAAATATAAATATGTTACACATGAAGATAGATAAGTGATATACCTCTCGATCTTCTATTGTATGACCTTCCTCCTTTCGGACATCGTGTGGGCGACGATCTACCAAAAGTTGAAGCTCCTAGATCACCAATCTTCCTTCCTTGCTCGTTCCGAGCAAGAGGAAGAATAGAAACAAGACCCTTCTCCTTCCTTTAGCCAACCAACAAGCAACAAGCAAATTGCTTGCCGCCGGCCAACAAGAAGAAGGAGATGTTGGGTTTCCGGCACCGCGGCGAGTGTGTGTTCGAACATGTTTCGTAAACATGTGCACAGCGGAAGAAATAAAAATAATAAATCTACATTTATTAAAACACACACATCACACGCATGCATAATACAACATGTGTAGACATAACCGTAAATTTAAATTTTGCAATAAAAGGAAATTTAACTACGTATACCTTACGTATCACGTGTAGCGGGAAAGGCATCAACCGGAACGATCCTCACTAGAATCGTCTCTATCCGTATCCACGCCGAGTATCTTCGGGATGACTTCACCAAGTCACGAGCCTCGTCTTCATACGGGTTACTAGCCTCGTGTTGAAGATGATGTGATCGAGAGAAGATCACGATCCGAATCCAAATTCGGATCCAAAACCGAGTCCTCAAAACTCGCTTCTCCGGAGAGGTATTCGTCAACCGTTTGACGAATCCTTCGTCCTCCACCTATGAGGATTACCGGAGATCAAATCCTCGGCAAGGCTACCGCTGTCAGAGCTCCAAACATCATCCAAACGATGCTTCGACGAGAGGGAAACAAGCTGTCCAGAAAACTGGACAGCTTTGGTGGAGGAGTAGGGCCGGCCAAAAAGGAAAGGTGGAAGCTCACCTTATTACCGAACCCAAGGGAGATCACCGGAGCTCTTCCGGCAGCAGCTCGATGCCGGCAAGTGGAGAAGACGGCAGCAGCTGGTTGCCGGTTGGAGGAGGTGGGCGACGGTACTAGGGTTGGTGCCGACTTCTTCAAAGGGGAGGAGGTGGGCGGCAACTCTAGGTTAAGGGAATTGGATTAGGGCTTAACAAACCCTTAAGCCCTCTTTTATAGAAAACTAATTCTCTTAATGGTTATTGGATCATAACCATAAGGCCCGTTAACCCGCTTCATTAATATAAGTTAAAATAAACCAAACCATGATGGTTTATTTTAAGTTAAAATGAACCGAACCAACTTTGGTTCATTCGTTTAAAATAAACCAAACCCTTTGGTTTATTCTCCTCCATTGGATTAGAACCAAACCATTTTGGTTCATCCATTATGTCTTCACAAGACACGGCTCATCCACACTTCCATTGTGACTGAAACAATTTCATGCTCGCTCCACGTTTGGTCCAACCAAACCTAGTTTCTCTCGGTCTGAGAATCCCATTCTCAAGCTCATTTTAAATCCTTCGTATTATGCTCGTTGTGCGTGTGACCAATGATGTGTTATTTTCCGCAAGTGCATAGTTGTCGTCAAGTAATAAAAATATCAATCCCACAGGGATTGGGACAATTACCGAATGATCGTGATACCAAGTTATCTAGTCAATCGATTTGTGGATTAAGCAAAGAAACTGAGCAGTCAAGAACAACGAATGAGAAGAACGAGCTAAAAGTCAATAGTTGAGGAGAATCTCAGGATATGGGTTTCACCACGTCGACGATTTATAAGGTGATTTAATTCTTTCCTACCCCTATTAGAGTTGTTTTGATGGAACCTATCCTAAGGTAAATCAACGGCCCCTTTCGAGGTCTACGCTAACTGTACCTATCAAACTCAATTTACCTATCACGGTATTCGAGCGTAGGGGATCATAATCAGCTAAGGGGACCTGTCACAATACCCCCGCAAACCTCCCTAGTCTTACCTCCGTTACTTGGTAAAAACTGGATTTGATAGATCCATTAAGTCCATAAGAGTTCCTTTAGAGTCTAAATTTCCTTTTCACGATAGGTTTGCACACGGGACCATAATCAGCTAAGGGGACCTGTCACGAGACCCCCGCAAGCCCTCATAGATACACTACCACTACTTGACAAGAGTTTATCCCTAGTTGGTTCTGGGTTTCGGGAACTTGGGTTCACTATTAGGTACTTCCCCTTAGCTCCTTAGGTTTATCAATAAGAATCCAAAAACAGATCAAAACAAACAATAATTCAAGTAGTATAGATTACATCATCCATCATAAATCGTCAAGGGATACTCCCCCATCCTAAGATTACAGGACACTACTCCATGGTCGAACAAGAATTGCTAGAGAAAGAAATTACGATACTTAGTGTCATCTATGTTCCTCTGTCGTCGACTCCTTCCTTCTTCTGTCGTCCTTTTTGACCCTCCGCCGTCCTCCTTTAGGGTTAGAATATCTCCTCTTTTATAGCCTTGGCCTCCTCTTTAATTAAGGCAAAAGATTTTCCTTTAATTGAGACGAAGATCGCAGCTTCGTCGAGTTGCTCGCAAAAAAGGAAATCTGAAAACAGGACAACACGCCCATGCCAAATGAGGGAACAGGCGTGTCGCGCAATTTCCATCGACCGTGTTGCGCTTGAATGGGGCATGTCAAAGGCTGAACTGGGGCGTGTTGAGCGCTGGAACTCCTGACACGGACGTGTTACTGATAACACGTCTGTGTTGTTTTGATACACCGGCCATGTCAATGCTTATAATGGGGCGTGTCGGCTACTGAACCAGGGCATGTTGAAGGTTGGAACTCCTGACATGGATGTGTCACTGATGACACGCCTGTGTTGTTTTGATACGTTTGCTTCTTTGCCCTGTTAACACGAAAAACACCCAAAAGTAGTCTCTTTGTCCAAAATATGCTAAACTTAACTAAATCATGATAAAATACATGCCTAAGACATGAAATGAGATAAAATGCATGTATATGGAGTAGTGAAAACATAGCATGATTTACACACATCAAAATCCCCTAGTCCTAAACTTTTGCTTGTCCTCAAGCAAAGAAAACTCAAAAGACAACTTATTTGTGGGAATGCTAGACACCATCCAGAGGTATACAATCTGATCTTAATCTTTTCAAATCATTCCTAGTTGCCAAGTTTGAAAGATCCCTATATAGTGCACGTGAAAAGTTGACTAAAGTCATTGGACACCAATCCGGATTTGACATCCCTTCTATCGTAGAGCATTCTTATTTCCAGCATAGAGGCACTTACCTGCCTTAATGCATGGATCATCCTTACCTATCATCAAAAGGTCTCAAAGGAGCACTTTATAAGAAGAAAGAAGGAAAGGAATTTATAGAGAGCATTTCCCCAGTAACTAGTTAGTCTCAAAGGGGCACCTTTTAGGTGTTTCCCCAGTAACTAGTCTCAAAGGGATGCTTGAAAACAATTCTAATTTTCATTTTTTTTATCATACTTCTAGTGAAATTGTTTCTCCAGTAACCAAGTTGCGCAGGCAAGTCTCCAATGGAAAATCGAGTACTCATCCGATATGGGGGATTTAAATCTTTTTTTGGATACCTCAGACCTATAGACCGTGTTAGAAGTGAAATAGGGTTATTATCAAATAGGCAAAAAGGAATATCATGATCCGGCCAATGTTCAGTTGTATTACGCTAGATGATATAAAAATGCAATGTTATGATATATGAAAAGATGCAAACAAAATAGCACTAACCAAACTAAAAATCTAAGTAGAGATAGCATAAGCAGTAAAGGATGTGCATCGAAACTCACAAAATAGTTCAAGGTGGTCAATGGTCATCGTCTTCGCTACTAGCATCCTCCTCTGCCCACCTACGTCGCTGCTCCTGGTAAAACTCCCGGACTTCGTCCGAAATCTATCATCATCTTCCTCCGCGGACTCAAAGGAAAAACTCATCGCCTCTTGTAAAAATCACCGCCTCTATCCAAATGTTGTGTCACCATACGATGGTGCTCCTCTGTAGCTTGGGCATACCGATCCCACACACCTATGTGCGAGGTATGCTCGACCCTGAAAGCTTCGAATGATGATCGGAATCCTGAAAAATCAAAAGAATAGTACCCTGCAGAAACATTGTCAGTAGGAAACCATGGGGGTTCAGGAGTCGAATGTGATGGCTCAGGGGCTATGTGAGATGGCTCCCTAGGAGAGGGTGATGGAGCATGGGCAGTGGGGGTAGGAAAGGGTCCTCGACATCTCTAAAAGCCAATTGGATGAATTACGATGACCATCCGCTCAGGGTTTGGAAGAGGGATTTTAATTCCATTTCTTAACACCAAACGATACCCCTTGTCACATGCCTCAATCATCTTCATATTTATACAAGCATCCAAATCCAATCTAGGGCTAGCAGGACAATATTCAAGGTCATCCAATTCACATCCTAAGGCCACAAAGAATCCTAGTGATGATACCACCTATGACTATGACCCTGATGGGCTATTACTAACCTTAACTAAATGAATAACCATATGGGCTCCAATCAATATTAACTTCATTTAGCATGGCCCATAAAAATTGTAACTCACTCTAGCCACCTCGCACTATCATATCTTCTAGAGATTGTATTAGCCATAAACCTAAGGAGATAACAAAAGTAGGATTAGGGATGTTAAATGATTTAGACCTAGATGCATCATAAGGGCCAGGGTCATCGAATGTAAATTAATCTCCAAAATTGATGATCAATAAAATGTCTATGAATTTGCCTCTCCTCCAAGGAAAATCAAATATCATATTAAAATCACTTAAAGAAAGGGTAAACTCATGGTTCATTAATCTAAATTTGATTTTTCCTTCCTCACAATCCTTTCCTTGCGATTTCACAGACAGGAGCTAAGGAATTCAAGAGTGATACTAGGGTAAGTAAGATGATGATGCGTGATAAATTCGGTCCAAATTTATCCTATTGGTCAACCAAGTTATGTCATCTCTTAACCCTAAGGTGGTCAACGTGTAGAAGTCTATAGTTCTTGTAGATACTAACTTCCTTTTTTCAAGCTTACTGAATTTAGACTTCATAACCTCATCCCTAAAAACAATTCCATATGGATGGCAGGAGGTCGGACCAGGATCATTACCCAAATCCTGAGCTTTTCTCTTTCCCTTGTCCCTTGCCGAGGTGGAAGAAGCTCCTCCTCTAGTCTTCACTTGCTTGCTCATGGCGATTGGGAGGAGAGACAAAGCAGTTAGCTCCTCACCGCTAGAGAGAGACCGTGGCACCGCTTCAAGCTTGTATCGCGAGTGGAAAATTAGGGCGTGCTCGGGCCAGCTTTAGAGGGCTATCCGCAACATAGGCGTGTCGGGCATCCTCTTACGCAAATACCAGACCCGTTTAAGCGCGACATAGGCGTACTTCCGTCCGCCTGTGTGTGCCTCCGTCGCCCAGCGTCCGCAGTGAGAAAGGTGCGACACGGGCGCAGCTCGCAAAGACGCTGACCTCGACCTGTGTTGTCTTCGGGTAACCTCAACACGCCTGTGTCGTTCGACATAGGCGGGTCGTGTCAATCTGGCACGCAGTGGCACGTTTACATGTCGTGTCCTGTAAACCTGAAAAAAATATAAAACTCAAAATAAAATAAAATAAAATGACTAAAAAAATGAAAATAGCTTGGGTTGCCTCCCAAGAAGCGCTTGTTTAAGGTCGTTAGCTTGACCCCTCAGTTATTCCCTGGTTTTGGGGATATGGCTCGAGGAGTGTGCTCTGCCTCTCTTCCTCCCCAATCAGCTCAGTAGAATTGTTTGCGAAGTATCTCTTAAGTCTTTGACAATTTACTTTGAAAATTCCTGTAGACTCACTAGATATATCAATAGCTCCATGAGGATAAACCTTTTCAACTTGATATAGCCCCGACCATCTGGATTTCAGCTTCCCAGGAAAGAGTTTCAATCTTGAGTTGAATAGTAATACCAAGTCTCCCTGATGGAATTCTCTACGCATGATATTCTTGTCATGCCACCTCTTCGTTTTCTCCTTGTACGACCTTGCATGTTCATAAGCATCAAGGCGTAGTTCTTCAAGTTCATTTAGCTGCAGTTTTCTTTTCTCTTCGGCTTTCTTTAGGTCAAAATTAAGCCATTTAATTGACCAATATGCCCTGTGCTCTATTTCAACTGGAAGATGACATGGTTTTCCATAAACTAGTCGAAACGGAGTCATTCCAATGGGTGTCTTGTAAGCAGTTCAATAGGCCCATAGAGCATCGTCAAGTCTTAAAGACCAATCCTTCCTTGATCTTGATACTGTTTTCTCCAAGATAGTCTTGATTTTCCTATTTGAAACTTCTACTTGCCCGCTCGTTTGTGGATGATATGGTGAGGCTAGTTTATGAGTTACTCCATACCTCTTGAGAAGGCTTTCAAATTGTCTTTCGATAAAATGTGAGCCTCCATCACTTATTACTGCTCTCGGTATTCCAAATCTTATACTCTTAAAGAGCTTAATGACTGTTTTTGCATCACAAGAGGGGGATGGTAGAGCCTCAACCCATTTAGACACATAGTCCAATGCCACCAGTATATAGGTATTTTTATAGGAAGTAGGGAAGGGTCCCATATAGTCAATTCCCCAGACGTCAAACAATTCGACTTCCAATATCGAATTTTGAGGCATCTCATGTCTCCTTGATACGTTCCCGGTCCTTTGACAGCGGTCACAAGTCGTCACATAATTCCGAGAGTCTTTAAAAATATGAGGCCAATAAAATTCTGCTTGCAAAACCTTTGCCGCAGTCTTGTCTGTGCTCGTGTGACCCCCATATGCTGAAGAATGACAGTGATACAATATATCCTCAATCTCTTCTTCGGATATACATCTTCGATATATAGCATCCACCCCTTGCTTGAACAGGAATAGTTCGTCCCACACATAATGCTTTACATCCGAAAGGAACTTCTTCCTCTGATGATAACTCATGTGAGAAGGTATTATCCCGCAAGCTAGGTAGTTGGCAAAATCAGCATACCACAGAGCCTTGATTGTCCTGACCGCTAGTAGCTGCTCATCCGGGAAGAAATCATTTATAGCAAGATCATTGGCTCTTCCCGTATTTGATTCTTGATGAAGCCTTGATAGATGGTCTGCAACTACGTTCTTCGTTCCTTGCTTATCTCGGATTTCCAAATCAAACTCTTGTAGAAGAAGTATCCACCGGATAAGTCTTGGCTTAGATTCCTTTTTACTCAGCAAGTATCTAATGGCTGCATGATCTGTGTAAACTATCACCTTGGTCCCTATGATATAAGATCTGAACTTGTCGAAAGCAAATACTATAGCCAAGAGTTCCTTCTCTGTGGTAGCATAATTCATTTGTGCTTCATCCAATGTTTTACTAGCGTAGTAGATTGCATACACCTTGCGATCCTTCCTTTGTCCCAACACTACGCCCACAGCAAAATCACTTGCATCACACATAATTTCAAAAGGGAGACTCCAATCTGGAGGTTGCATTATTGGGGCAGTTGTTAATGCTTCCTTTAACCTGGAAAATGCATCAAGACAAGGATTATCAAAGTGAAACACAACATCTTTAGCAAGCAAATTAGTTAATGGCTTTGAAATTTTTGAGAAGTCCTTGATGAACCGTCGGTAGAACCCTGCATGTCCTAGGAAACTACGCACTCCCTTGACATCAGTTAGAGGAGGCAACTTCTTGATCACTTCAGTTTTAGCGATGTCCACCTCGATACCACGGTGTGAAACTAGGTGCCCAAGTACTATGCCTTCTCGCACCATGAAGTGGCACTTCTCCCAATTAAGCATTAAATTCATTTCCTCGCATCTCTGCAAGACCTTGACCAAATTAGATAAACACATATCAAAATCTGCACCATATACAAAAAAAATCATCCATGAATACTTCCATTATATTCTCGATCATATCAGAAAAAATTGAAGTCATACACCTCTGAAAAGTGGCGGGTACATTGCATAGTCCAAAAGGCATTCTCTTGAAAGCAAAAGTACCATATGGGCAGGTGAAAGTTGTTTTCTCTTGGTCATTAGGATAAATAGGGGTTTGATAGAAACCGGAGTATCCATCTAAGTAATAGAAATGCGAGTGTTTTGCCAACCGGTCTAGCATTTGGTCAATAAATGGGATGGGAAAGTGGTCCTTTCTAGTTTCCTTATTCAATTTCCTATAATCAATACACATTCTCCATCCCGTAACTGCTCTCGTGGGGATTAACTCATTCGTAGCATTCCTTATTACCGTTATCCCCCCTTTCTTTGGCACAACATGGACAGGACTTACCCATTCTCTATCGGATATTGGGTAGATAATTCCTGCATCTAGCAATTTCATGACCTCTTTCTTAACTATCTCTTTCATGGCTGGGTTCAGTCTTCTTTGATGCTCTATAGAGGTTTTAAAATTTTCTTCTAGTAGAATTTTGTGCATGCAAACCGATGGACTAATTCCCCTAATGTCATCAATCTTGTATCCAATGACGTTCTTGTGTGTTTTCAATACCTCAATCAGTTTTTCGGTCTCTGCATTGCTCAGATTAGCATTAATGATCACAGGATAAGTAGAGTTTTCGCCAAGAAATTCATACCTGAGTGTTGATGGAAGAGGCTTTAAGTTCTACTTGTGGTGTTAGGTTGGGGTCGGAAATCTCCAGCTCTTTATCCTCAAAATCCCCTTCGAGCTTATTAAGATAAGTTTGTTCTAGTGCTCCTTCTAGTGCTATTGACTGGAAACTGTCAATCCTACAACAAACATAAAAAACAGAAGGTTGTTTAACAGCTTTTGAAAGGTCGAATTCAATTTTGTCGTTTCCAAATGCAAGTGAGAGTTTGTGGTTCTTGACATCTATCATTGCCTCGCAGAGCTAAGAAAGGTCTCCCCAAAATGAGTGGAATGCATGGGTCTTCATCCATGTCAAGCACTACAAAATCTAGGAATAATAAAATTTCCCACCGCTGGTACATCTTCTAAGATTCTCAAAGGATATCTAATGGAGCGATCGGCAATCGCAAGGCCATAGTAGTTAGTTTCATTTCTCCCAAATCCAATTTCTTGCATATGGAAAGAGGTATCAGATTGACACTGGCGCCCAAATCGCAAAAAGCCTTATCAAAATTTGAGTCATTAATTATGCAAGGGATAGAAAAGCTACCTAGATCATTTAGTTTGGGAGGTACCATGTTCTTAATTAAAGCGCTGCACTCCTCAGTAAGAGCCACTGTTACATGCTCCTCGACTTTTCTTTTGTTAGTTAAGATATCCTTCAAGAACTTGGAGTATGTAGGCATTTGTTGAAGAGCTTCTGTAAAAGGTATATTGATATATAGCTTCCTAATTACCTCAAGGAACTTACCAAATTGTTCATCCAATTTTCACAATCGCTCGAATAGTAGGCTTGGTCAACACGGAGGCTAACCCGACACGGGTGTGTTGGCTGACACGTGATTGTGGGCATTCTCTTCCTCAGGTGTGTTGAACAACATGCCCTGGGTTAGGGTGTGTTGTTGGCTTCCTTTGCTATTCAACCCAGGCGTGCTGCTATCTTCTTCCAACTCTGACACGCTCGTGTCCTTTAGCACAGGGGTCGCTTGTTGAGCTCTGTCTCCTTCTAAAATCCTTCCACTTCTCAAACTTATGGAATTACAATGCTCGGCTGGGTTTACTTCTGAATTTCAAGGAAATCTGCCGGGTGTCCTTGATGCTGAGCTGGCAATTTGGGAAATTTGATTTTCCAGCATTCTTGTGTGATTAGTCAAATTATCAACCTTGCCTCCCAATTGCTTGATTGCCTCGGTATTATTTTGATGTTGCCGATTTGATTCTACAATATGCTGTCGAAATTCATCATTTATCTTCCCCTGACACGTAATAAAATTCTCCATCATCTTTTCTAAGCTCGACTTGGGTCCTGGCTGAAATCCCGAAGGTGCTCCAAAACTGTTCTGTCCAGAAGAATTTTGGTTGGCTCTATACGACAAGTTGGGATGATTCCTCCAACCGGGATTGTACGTGTTCGAATAAGGGTTGCCACCATTAGGCTTCTGATTAAAATTATTTAGCGCATCTACTTGCTCAATCCCAGCTCCCAATGATGGTGCATGTAGGATTTGGCAATTCATCGCTACATGTCCTGTTACACCACAGATCTCGCAAGTGACATTAGATGAGTTTACAGCTGATACATTAAAATGTTCGAGCTTTTGAGTTAACGCATCGACTTTTGCACTGAGTAGATCAAGGGTACTTACCTCAAACTTACCTGGCATTTTAGTTTGATATCCTCGTTCTGTAGTCCATTGGTGAGAATTCATTGCCACATTCTCGATGATCTCAAATGCTTCATCCAACGTTTTGTTCATAAGAGCTCCTTTTGCAGTAGAATCAAGAGAAACTTTAGTAGCATACGAGATTCCATTGTAGAAAGTATGAATAATGAGCCACTTCTCCAGCCCATGATGAGGGCATTGCTGTAGTAATCCCTTAAATCTGTCCCAGGCTTCAAATAATGTTTCTCCATCCTTTTTCACAAAATTAGTGATTTGATGACGAAGACTTGCAGTTTTGCTGGGTGGAAATTACTTGTCTAAAAATCTTTGCTCCAAATTGATCCTGTAGTTATGCAATCCCATGGAAGAGAGTGTAGCCAAGCTCTAGCTTTGTCCCGAATGAGAAAGGAAACAAGCGAATCAAATAGCATCACCGAGGCTCCATTCAGTTTAAAGTTTCACAAAATTCCAAAAATACTTCCAAGTGATTTGGATCTTCAAAGGGTGCTCCTCGAATTGATCGTTGGACCATGGATAGTAGAGCGGTTTCAATTCAAAATTGTTCGCTTCAATAGGGGTCTTCTAATACTCGATCTCAATCCCCTTGTACTAGGTCTTGCATAATCCCTTAAAGGTTTATTCTCGTTACGATCGGCCATGTTGGAGGTCGGATTGTCTTCCTACGTTCTTTGAAATCGTCTTCTAGCGAGCGTTCTCTCTATCTCATTATCAATATCGAGAATTTCCCTATTAAGTGCATGCATGCAACAAAAGAGCGCTCCCAAAACAAGAGTTCAGAATAGACACAAGAATAGAAACAAAAGCAATCTAGATTAACTAAATCATGCTCGATTCAATATTGAGTGCCAATCCCGACAATGCCGCCAAAAACTTGATGTGTTATTTTCGCAAGTGCATGGTTGTCGTCAAGTAATAAAAATATCGATCCCACGATTGGGACAATTCGAATGATCATGATACCAAGTTATCTAGTCGATCGATTTGTGGATTAAGCAAAAGCGGCGATCAAGAACAGCGAATGAGAAGAGCAGGCTAAAGTCAATAGTTGAGGAGAATCTCGGGATATGGGTTTCACCACGTCGATGATTTATAAGGTGATTTAATTCTTTCCTACCCTATTAGAGTTGTTTTGATGGAACCTATCCTAAGGTAAATCAACGGCCCTTTCGAGGTCTACGCTTAATCGCACTATCAAACTCAATTTACCTATCACGGTATTCAAGCGTAGGGGATCATAATCAGCTAAGGGGACCTGTCACGAGACCCCCGCAAACCTCCCTAGTCTTACCTCCGTTACTTGGTAAAAACTGGATTTGATAGATCCATTAAGTCCATAAGAGTTCCTTTAGAGTCTAAATTTCCTTTTCATGAGAGGTTTGCACACGGGACCATAATCAGCTAAGGGGACCTGTCATGAGACCCCCGCAAGCCCTCATAGATACACTACCGCTACTTGACAAGAGTTTACCCCTAGTTGGTTCTGGGTTTCGGGAACTTGGGTTCACTGTTAGGTACTTCCCCTTAGCTCCTTAGGTTTATCAATAAGAATCCAAAAACAGATCAAAACAAACAATAATTCAAGTAGTATAGATTACATCATCCATCATAAATCGTCAAGGGCTACTCCCCCATCCTAAGATTACAGGAAACTACTCCATGGTCGAACAAGAATTGCTAGAGAAAGAAATTACGATACTTAGTGCCATCTGTGTTCCTCTGTTGTCGACTCCTTCCTTCTTCTGTCTTCCTTTTTGACCCTCCGTCGTCCTCCTTTAGGGTTAGAATATCTCCTCTTTTATAGCCTTGGCCTCCTCTTTAATTAAGGCAAAAGATTTTCCTTTAATTGAGAAGAAGATCGCAGCTTCGTCGAGTTGCTCGCAGAAAAGGAAATCTGAAAATAGGACAACACGCCCGTGCCAAATGAGGGCATAGGCGTGTCGCGCAATTCCCATCGACCGTGTTGCGCTTGAACGGGGCATGTCGAAGCGAATCAGCGTGTTGAGCATCGGAACTCCGACACATATGTCGCGATAACACGCTTGTGTTGTTTTGATATGTCGGTCGTGTCAATGCTTTGAACGGGGCATGTCGGCTGCTGAACCAGGGCATGTTGAAGGCTGGAACTCCTGACACAGACGTGTCACTGATGACACACCTGTGTTGTTTTGATACGCCTGCTTCTTTGCCCTGTTAACACGAAAAACTCCCAAAAGCAGTCTCTTTGTCCAAAATATGCTAAACTTAACTAAATCATGATAAAATACATGCCTAAGACATGAAATGAGATAAAATGCATGTATATGGAGTAGTGAAAACATAACATGATTTACACACATCAACAAAATAGGTTCTCAGTTTATGTTGGTCGCCTATAATTAACCATTAATTATAGAACGATCATGAGTGGCACCTAGTAGTACATCATGATCCCCAATTAACCGAAAAGATCAATGGTTGATCCAGAACTATTTCTGAAACCCTTCAGCAGCTCGAATGAATCGTGCCCCATTCCCTTCACTCATCTTATACCCAATTGGTTAAGGACATGGTCTATAGTGTCAGTCCCCACTAGGCTGACTACGTCACACCTAGCCCAAGTATCATTTCCTCGTCCTACGGATTCTAGTTATTGCACATGTATCGAAGAGTACCTTACTCTAAACATGTAATGCTTTGGCTAAAGACTTTAGTAACAATCCGACGCGAGACCATGGGTATACATCTCCTCGCAAGGAGTGGTGAATCCTTTATAGGCTATTCAAACACCTTCGATCACTTTGACTTATACCCAATCATCCCGAGTCCACATCTCCTCAGAGATGCTTGCTTAAGATATCAAAGCATAAGTCTTTATGATCAAGATGACTTGAATACAGCAAGTCAAAGGAACATCGCACTTAAGCTACAGTAAGAACTTCATTGACATATCTATATATGCAGAGAACCATATGAAGTCTTACGGTTGGTCACTCCAATGAACTAGTTATCATAACTAGCATCCACGATTAACTCCGGACATCACAATGTCTCCAGCCAGTGAGAATCAGTTGCTTCGATACACCAAGGAGTATACCTCATGCTAGTCTCGACAGAATTGATGGTGTCCAAATCAATCAATTCATCGACTAGGGATAATTCCAATACATCACAATTACACATGTAGAGATACTCACTAGTTGTGATCCAATCACAAATTCTCTCATGCTGTGAGTCGTATCGCGGACATTCAGTAAATGAGTTTAAGATCCAATCAAATACATGAAACCATGTATACTCAAATAGTGAATCTTCATTTATCATATAAATGGTTCATACATAAGGCGATTGCCTTAGGACATCTCTCGTATATTACTAACAGACTCCCACTTGGCCTAATGCCAATCGCTACGGTATCCAATACCATAAGCTGTAACATGGCCCTCAAACTTACTTAGAGGTAATGCCTTAGTCAAAGGATCCGCTAAGTTCCTTTCAGTGGGGATTTTCTCGATTTGTATTTCTTTCCTACTGATGATCTCTCTGATAAGATGATAGAGGTGAAGCACATGTATGGATCGTTGATGAGACCTTGGCTCTTTCGCCTGTGTAATTGCTCCATTGTTGTCGTAGTAGATCGGTATTGCTTCAACAATGGCTGGAATCACACCAAGTTCATAAATGAACTTCTTGATCCAAACCGCTTCCTTTGCTGCTTCCGAAGCTGCAATGTATTCTGCCTCAGTGGTAAAATCCGCTACAGTGTCTTGTTTGGAACTTTTCCAACTCGTTGCGCCCCCATTCAAGGTGAACACATATCCAGACTGAGACCTAGAATCATCCTTGTCTGTCTGAAAGCTGGCATCCGTATACCAGCGTATCACCATGTCCCCTTCTCCATATATTAGGAACACATCCTTAGTTCTTCTTAAGTACTTAAGGATCGTCTTAACTGTTGGGTTTCCGGCAACGCGGCGTGTGTGTGTTCGATCACGTTTCGTAAACATGAGCACAGCGGAAGCAATAAAAATAATAAATCTACATTTATTACAACACACACATCACACGCATGCATAGTACAACAAGTGTAGACATAACTGTAAATTTAAATTTGCAATAAAAGGAAATTTAACTACGTTATACCTTTCGTATTACGTGTAGCGGGAACGGCATCAACCGGAACGATCCTCGCTAGAATCGTCTCTATCCGTATCCACGCCGAGTATCCTTAGGATGACTTTGCTAAGCCACGAGCTTCATGTTCTTATGGGTTACTAGCCTCGTGTTGAAGACGACGTGATCGAGAGATGATCACGATCCGAATCCAAATTCGGATCCAAAACGAGTCCTCAAAACTCGCTTCTCCGGAGAGGTATTCGTCAACCGATTGACGAATCCTTCGTCCTCCACCTCAGAGAATTACCGGAGATCGAATCCCCGGTAAGTTAGACGCTGTCGGAGCTCTAACCGTCGTCCAAACGACGCTCCGACGAGAGGAGAACAAGCTGTCCAGAAAACTGGACAGCTTTGGTGGAGGAGATAGGCGCCGGCCAACCAAGGGAAGATAAAGCTCACCTTGATGCCAAACCTAAAGGAGGTCACCGGAGGGTCGTCGGAGGATCACCGGCAACAACTTGGACGGTGGCACAAGAGGTTGGGCGGCAATGGAGGTTGGCGCCAACTCTTAGAGGGGATGAGGTGGGCGGCAACTTGAGCTAGGGTTTTTGGATTAGGGCTTAACAAACCCTTAAGCCCACTTTTATAGAGAAGTAATTCTCTTCATGGTTATTGGATCATAACCATAAGGCCCGTTAACCCGCTCCATTAATATAAGTTAAAATAAACCAAACCATGATGGTTTATTTTAAGTTAAAACGAACCGAACCAACTTTTGGTTCATTCGTTTAAAATAAACCAAACCCTTTGGTTTATTCTCCTCCATTGGATTAGAACCAAACCATTTTGGTTCATCCATTATGTCTTCATAAGACACGGCCCATCCACGCTTCCATTGCGACTGAACGATTTCATGCTCGCTTCATGTTTGGTCCAACCAAACCTAGTTTCTCTCGGTCTGAGAATCCCATTCTCAAGCTCGTTTTAAATCCTTTGGATTACGCTCGTTGTGCGTGTGACCAAATAGGTTCTCGGTTTATGTTGGCCGTCTATAATTAACCATTAATTATAGAACGATCATGAGTGGCACCTAGTAGTACATCATGATCCCCAATTAACTGAAAAGATCAACGGTTGATCCAGAACTATTTCTGAAACCCTTCAGCTGCTCGAATGAATCGTGCCCCATTCCCTTCACTCATCTTATACCCACTTGGTTCAGGACATGGTCTATAGTGTCAGTCCCCACTAGGATGACTACGTCACACCTAGCCCAAGTATCATTTCCTCGTCCTATGGATTCTAGTTACTACACATGTATCGAAGAGTACCTTACTCTAAACATGTAATGCTTTGGCCAAAGACTTTAGTAACAATCCGACGAGAGGCCATGGGTATACATCTCCTCGCAAGGAGTGGTGAATCCTTTATAGGCTATTCAAACACCTTCGATCACTTTGACTTATACCCAATCATCCCGGGTCCACATCTCCTTGGAGATGTTTGCTTAAGATGTCAAAGCATAAGTCTCCATGATCAAGATGACTTGAATACCGCAAGTTAAAGGAACATCGCACTTAAGCTACAGTAAGAACTTCATTGACATATCTATATATGCAGAGAACCATATGAAGTCTTACGGCTGGTCACTCCAATGAACTAGTTACCATAACTAGCATCCATGATCAACTCTGGACATCACTATGTCTCCAGCTAGTGAGAATCAGCTGCTTGGATACACCAAGGAGTATACCTCATGCTAGTCTCGACAGAATTGATGGTTTCCAAATCCATCAATTCATCGACTAGGGATAATTCCGATACATCACAATTACACATGTAGAGATACTCACTAGTTGTGATCCAATCACAAATTCTCTCATGCTGTGAATCGTATCGTGGACATTCAGTAAATGAGTTTAAGATCCAATCAAATACATGAAACATGTATACTCAAATATTGAATCTTCATTTATCATATAAATGGTTCATACATAAGGCGTTTGCCTTAGGACATCTCTCATATATTACTAACAGACTCCCACTTGGCCTAATGCCAATCGCTACGGTATCCAATACCATAAGCTCTAACATGACCCTCAAACTTACTTTGAGGTAATGCCTTTGTCAAAGGATCCGCTAAGTTCCTTTCAGTGGGAATTTTCTCGATTTGTATTTCGTTCATACTGATGATCTCTCTGATAAGATGATAGCGGCGAAGCACATGTTTGGATCGTTGATGAGACCTTGGCTCTTTCGCTTGTGCAATTGCTCCATTGTTGTCGCAGTAGACCGGTATTGCTTCAACAATGGTCGGAATCACACCAAGTTCATAAACGAACTTCTTGATCCAAACCGCTTCCTTTATCGCTCGGCCGCAATGTATTCTCGCCTCGTTGGTAGAATCGCCATGTCTTGTTTGGAACTTTTCCAACTCATCGCGCTCTATTCAAGGTGAACACGATCCAGATCGAGACTGAATCATCCTTGTCCGTCTCGAAGCCGCATCCGTATACCCGCGTATCACCATGTCCCCTTCTCCATATATTAGGAACACATCCTTAGTTCTTCTCAAGTACTTAAGGATCGTCTTAACAGCCACCCAATGATCCATTCCTGGATCGGACTGGTATCTACTCGTGACACTCAGAGCATACAATACATCGGGCCTCGTACATAACATAGCATACATGATAGATCCTATTGCGGATGCATAGGGAATCTTACTCATGAAAATCCTCTCGTCTTCTGTACGCGGACACATAGACTTCGAAAGGTGTACCCCATGCCTGATGGGTAGGAAACCTTTCTTGGATTCCGACATGCTAAACCTTTTTAGCACTCGGTCTATATATGTAGACTGCGAAAGACCAAGCAACCGTTTCGATCTATCTCTATAGATCTTAATCCCGAGGATGTAGGTTGCTTCTCCCAGGTCTTTCATGGAGAATGTCTTGGATAACACAACCTTCACTGACTGTAAGATTGAGACATCGTTTCCTATAAGTAATATGTCATTGACATACAATACTAGGAACACGACTGCACTCCCACTAACCTTCTTTACACACAAGGTTCGTCTGGATTTTATGAGAAATCAAACTTTTTAATTGTCTCATCAAAACGGATATTTCAGCTCCTGGATGCTTGCTTCAATCCATAAATGGACCATCGCAATTTGCATACCTTGGTTTTATCAACCGATGTGAAACCCTCAGGCTGTATCATATACACGTCCTCGAGTAGGTTTCCATTAAGGAAAGCTGTTTTCACATCCATCTGCCATATCTCATAATCATAATGAGCCGCTATGGCCAGGAGCATCCGAATGGATTTAAGCATAGCTACAGGCGAATAGGTTTCATCATAATCAACACCTTACTTTTGACGATATCCTTTCGCCACCAATCTAGCCTTATAGGTAATCACATTACCATCCATGTCGGTTTTCTTCTTGAAAACCCACTTGCACCCTATAGGCTTTATGCCTTCAGGTGGGTCATCCAAGTTCCAAACTTGGTTTTCATACATGGAATCCATTTCCGACTTCATGGCATCAAGCCACTTATCCCTTTCTGAACTTGTCAGCACTTCTTCATAACTAGTAGGCTCCTCATCATCAATGAGTAACACGTCGTTCGATTCACTTACGAGAAATCCATATCTCTCTGGAATATTGCGTGCTCTACTAGATCTATGAAGATGTGGTGCCTCAATAGGTCCAGCCGATGGCTCATCACTATGAGTCATCCAAGTCTTGACTGTATCTCTTCAATGTCTACTGAAGTCTCTTGAACCTCCTCAAGTTCAACGACACTCCCACTGTTTTCTTGTAAGAGAAACTCTTTCTCTAGAAACACAGCATTCCTTGAAACAAACACCTTTTGTTCTAAGGGATGATAGAATTGGTAACCCCTCGTTTCCTTAGGGTATCCAATAAATAGACATTTATCAAACTTAGCATCCAATTTGTTCGACATACTTGGCTTCACATAAGCAGACAACCCCATATCTTCAAGTAAGATAAATGAGGTTTCTTACTAGCCCATATCTCATATGGAGTAGTAGAGACTACCTTGGTCGGGACTCTGTTTAACAAGTAAACAACTGTCTGAAGTGCATAGCCCCAAAAGGACTTGGGAAGATTCGCGTGATTCATCATTGACCTAACCATGTCCTTTGCCTCTCGGATACACCATTAAGTTGTGGTGTATACCGGAGTCCATTGAGACAATATACCATTGTCCCTCGGATAATCTAGAAACTCTTGACTCAAGTATTCACCACCTCGATCCGATCAAGTATTTTAATACTCTTGCCAAGTTGTTTCTCTACTTCATTTCTGAATTCTTTGAACCTTTCAAAGGCTTCAGACTTGTGTTTCATCAAGAACACATACCCAAACCGTGAGTGATCATCGGTGAAGGTAATGAAGTAGCTATAGCCTCCTAAAGCTTGAGTTGACATGGGTCCACATACATCAGTATGTATTAGACCTAGCAACTCTTCCACTCGTTCACCTTTTCCAGTAAAAGGTAACTTAGTCATCTTGCCTTTTAAGCATGATTCACATGTATCGTATGAATCCAATTCAAACGATTCCAGAATTCCACATCGGTGTAATTCGGACATGCGTTTCTTACTTGCATGGCCAAGACGACAATGCCACATATAAGAGTCTAATTGATTATCTTTTCGAGCACGCTTGTTGCTCGCTTCGATATTGAAAATGTCACTGGATATGTCCAACGTATAAATACCATTGCTTAAAGTTCCAGTCCCATAAAGAACTCCATTCAAAGTTATGTAACAACAATTGTTACTAAAAGTCAAATGGTACCCATTTCTATTTAAACAAGAAATAGAAATGATGTTCTTTATCAACGAAGGAACATAAAAGCAATTGTCCAGTTCTAAGACAAGTCCTATAGGGAGTCTCAACAAATACGTTCCGATGGCGAGTGCAGCAACCTTTGCTCCATTCCCAACACGTAAATTTGACTCTCCCTTGACGAGTCTTCTTCTATTTCTTAGCCCATGTATGTCTTTACATATATTTGAGCCACACCCAGTATCCAATACCCAAGTGTCTAAGGAAATAGAATGACAATCAATAACGAAGATATCTGAGGAAGATGGAGCATCCGATGCCTTATTCTTCTTCACAGACTCAAGATAAATCTTGCACTTTCTTCGCCAATGGCTCTCCTTGCCATAATGATGGCAAGTTTCCTTTTGTGCTAGTTCTACCTTCTTAGCCCTTCTCTTCTTTCCCTTCTGCTGTTCCTTTGACTTCCTCTTAGAACCTTTCTTCGAGGAATCAACTAACAGCACCGTCCCCTGCTCATGCTTCTCAGAAGGCTCCACAGTCTTCAGCATGTTGAGCAGTACCACAGATGAACCTTCTTGCATCTCAGAGGAGAAGAGAAGCTTGGAGACTTCGAACCTTTCGAATCTCACTTGCTCATCAAACAACTCATAAAGATGAAGGACTATGGTATGAGCATCCATATGCTCATGTTGCTTTCGCAGCTCGGGTACCATCGCCCCTAGCATGATGTAACTCACTTGCTCAGAATCACTCACATGTTTCAGATGGGCCAACAATTGGTCCGGTGTTGCATCATCACTAGGACGGGCGGGAAGAGATGCTTCGAGGACATACTCAAGCTTTTCAACCTTGAGAACAATTCTCAAGTTTCTAAGCCAGTCCAAGAAGTTCAGCCCAGTCAATTTATTCGAATCCAAAATGGAACGCAAATTCAAAGACATCATGATCAATCTTAGAAATACAAAACGAGCATATATGAGAAAGATGATTTTCAAATGCATCAATATACATTTATAAATCCCATTCATTTTTTGAATTTCAAAACCCCAAAATCACTTTGGGAGATCGTAGGTCCATCTCCGAATGGGTTGATATCCATCATAGATATGAACAACCTTGGAGAGAGTCCAACAAGCCATTCATAACTATGACGGTAGGTATCAAGTATACCAATTGCATATCACGTATATGCAACTATCACAATGTGCTATCAACTAACTGAATGTTCACACATACATCGGGTTGTTAACACATTAACAAGTATGCATCATATGCATAGCACCCAACTTCACCTCCCTTTACATCGACCTTGGAGAGAGTCCAACAAGCCGATGCTCCAGGTTAAAGCCAACCCATTAATCGCGAAATAGTTTTAATATGGTTAGAGCGCATTCAACCAATTAGCCAGGCTTGGAGTGAGTCCAACAACCCAAACTAACGATTGACCTCTGACTCTTACCATATTAGAGTTAAACTATTCCAATGATTTGAACATGTTCAAGTTCGAGCCGGGCTTGGAGTGAGTCCAACAACCCAAACAAGAAACAGAACTCTGGTTCTAACCATATTAATGGAAGGTGTAGGCTTTAATATTGAGTTAGGTTTTATGTCTCATCCTCTTTGCATGCAAATAACTATTATCTACATGGCATGACATACATGGCATACATCTACATGTCACGACACGCATGGCATAATGTTATGCATCTAATGCAATTACATGGCATACAATTATGTCATGTACTTAATTTCCTTACATGTCATAACTATTTATGGAAATAAAATATGTTTAAGATTTGATTCTCCAAATCAAATCATGATTGAATTAGGAAACAAATTTCTAAATCGAATCACATATTTTATTTATGAAAATAATTGAATAAGGAAAATCAATTTAGGAAACCAATTTCCTAAATCATCAAAACTACTTATGGAAATAAAATATTTTA
Organism: Wurfbainia villosa; assembly: GCA_025175895.1. Classification (NCBI taxonomy): domain Eukaryota; kingdom Viridiplantae; phylum Streptophyta; class Magnoliopsida; order Zingiberales; family Zingiberaceae; genus Wurfbainia; species Wurfbainia villosa. Next base: position 49,527,149 of record CM045998.1, on the reverse strand, counting down.
AGATTTGATTCTCCAAATCAAATCATGATTAAATTAGGAAACAAATTTCCAGAATCTAATCAAATATTTTATTTATAGAAAATTTCAATTTCCATAAATACTTCCAAGTTTCCAAAAGTTGAAGATTTCCATAAATACATCTAGACTTTCCAAAATTGAAAAATTTCCATAAATACTTCTAAATTTCCAAAATTAGAAAATTTCCAAAAATAACATTATGACTATCGCAAAACCATTTTACGATTATGTCGAAACACAACCTGGGCTCTAATACCACTGTTGGGTTTCCGGCACCGCGGCGTGTGTGTGTTCGATCACGTTTCGTAAACATGAGCACAGCGGAAGCAATAAAAATAATAAATCTACATTTATTACAACACACACATCACACGCATGCATAGTACAATAAGTGTAGACATAACCGTAAATTTAAATTTGCAATAAAAGGAAATTTAACTAAGTTATACCTTTCGTATTACGTGTAGCGGGAATGGCATCAACCGGAACGATCCTCGCTAGAATCGTCTCTATCCGTATCCACGCCGAGTATCCTTAGGATGACTTTGCTAAGCCACGAGTTTCATCTTCGTACGGGTTACTAGCCTCGTGTTGAAGACGACGTGATCGAGAGATGATCACGATCCGAATCCAAATTCGGATCCAAAACGAGTCCTCAAAACTCGCTTCTCCGGAGAGGTATTCGTCAACCGATTGACGAATCCTTCATCCTCCACCTCAGAGGATTACCGGAGATCGAATCCCCGGTAAGTTAGCCGCTGTCGGAGCTCTAACCGTCGTCCAAACGATGCTCCGATGAGAGGAGAACAAGCTGTCCAGAAAACTGGACAGCTTTGGTGGAGGAGATAGGCGCCGGCCAACCAAGGGAAGATAAAGCTCACCTTGATGCCAAACCTAAAGGAGATCACCGGAGGGTCGCCGGAGGATCACCGGCCGAAGCTTGGATGCCGGCAACAACTTGGACGGCGGCACAAGAGGTTGGGCGGCAATGGAGGTTGGCGCCAACTCTTAGAGGGGATGAGGTGGGCGGCAATTTGAGCTAGGGTTTTTTGATTAGGGCTTAACAAACCCTTAAGCCCACTTTTATAGAGAAGTAATTCTCTTAATAGTTATTGGATCATAACCATAAGGCCCGTTAACCCGCACCATTAATATAAGTTAAAATAAACCAAACCATGATGGTTTATTTTAAGTTAAAACGAACCGAACCAACTTTTGGGTCATTCATTTAAAATAAATCAAACCCTTTGGTTTATTCTCCTCCATTGGATTAGAACCAAACCATTTTGGTTCATCCATTATGTCTTCATAAGACACGGCCCATCCACGCTTCCATTGCGACTGAAACAATTTCATGCTCGCTTCATGTTTGGTCCAACCAAACCTAGTTTCTCTCGGTCTGAGAATCCCATTCTCAAGCTCGTTTTAAATCCTTTGGATTACGCTCGTTGTGCGTGTGACCAAATAGGTTCTCGGTTTATGTTGGCCGTCTATAATTAACCATTAATTATAGAACGATCATGAGTGGCACCTAGTAGTACATTATGATCCCTAATTAACCGAAAAGATCAACGGTTGATCCAGAACTATTTCTGAAACCCTTCGGCAGCTCGAATGAATCGTGCCCCATTCCCTTCACTCATCTTATACCCACTTGGTTAAGGACATGGTCTATAGTGTCAGTCCCCACTAGGCTGACTATGTCACACCTAGCCTAAGTATCATTTCCTCATCCTACGGATTCTAGTTACTGCCCATGTATCGAAGAGTACCTTACTCTAAACATGTAATGCTTTGGCGAAAGACTTTAGTAACAATCCGACGAAAGGCCATGGGTATACATCTCCTCGTAAGGAGTGGTGAATCCTTTATAGGCTATTCAAACACCTTCGATCACTTTGACTTATACCCAATCATCCCGGGTCCACATCTCCTTGGAGATGTTTGCTTAAGATGTCAAAGCATAAGTCTCCATGATCAAGATGACTTGAATACCGCAAGTCAAAGGAACATCACACTTAAGCTACAGTAAGAACTTCATTGACATATCTATATATGCAGAGAATCATATGAAGTCTTACGGCTGGTCACTCCAATGAACTAGTTACCATAACTAGCATCCACGATCAACTCTGGACATCACTATGTCTCCAGCTAGTGAGAATCAGCTGCTTGGATACACCAAGGAGTATACCTCGTGCTAGTCTCGACAGAATTGATGGTGTCCAAATCCATCAATTCATCGACTAGGGATAATTCCGATACATCACAATTACACATGTAGAGATACTCACTAGTTGTGATCCAATCACAAATTCTCTCATGCTGTGAATCGTATCGTGGACATTCAGTAAATGAGTTTAAGATCCAATCAAATACATGAAACATGTATACTCAAATAGTGAATATTCATTTATCATATAAATGGTTCATACATAAGGTGATTGCCTTAGGACATCTCTCATATATTACTAACATTAACAGCCACTCAATGATCCATTCCTGGATCAGACTGGTATCTGCTCGTGACACTCAGAGCATACGATACATCGGGCCTCGTACATAACATAACATACATGATATATCCTATTACGGATGCATAGGGAATCTTACTCATGCAAATCCTCTCGTCTTCTGTGCGCGGACACATAGACTTCGGAAGGTGTACCCCATGCCTGATGGGTAGGAAACCTTTCTTGGATTCCGACATGCTAAACCTCTTTAGCACTCGGTGTATATATGTAGACTGCGAAAGGCCAAGCAACCGTTTCGATCTATCTCTATAGATCTTAATCCCGAGGATGTAGGTTGCTTCTCCCAGGTCTTTTATGGAGAATGTCTTGGATAACCAAACCTTAACTGACTGTAAGATTGAAACATCGTTTCCTATAAGTAATATGTCGTCAACATACAATACTATGAACACGACTGCACTCCCACTAACCTTCTTGTACACACAAGGTTCGTCTGGATTTTGTGAGAAATCAAACTTTTTGATTGTCTCATCAAAACGGATATTCCAGCTCCTGGATGCTTGCTTCAATCCATATATGGACCGTCACAATTTGCATACCTTGGTTTTATCAACCGATGTGAAACCCTCAGGTTGTATCATATACACGTCCTCGAGCAGGTTTCCATTAAGGAAAGCTGTTTTCACATCCATCTGTCATATCTCATAATCGTAATGAGCCGTTATGGCCAGGAGCATCCGAATGGATTTAAGCATAGCTACAGGAGAATAGGTTTCGTCATAATCAACACCTTGTTTTTGAAGATATCCTTTTGCCACTAATCTAGCTTTATAGGTAATCACATTACCATCCATGTCGGTTTTCTTCTTGAAAACCCACTTGCACCCTATAGGCTTGATGCCTTCAGGTGGGTCAACCAAGTTCCAAACTTGGTTTTCATACATGGAATCCATTTCTGACTTCATGGCATCAAGCCATTTATCCCATTCTGAACTTGTCAACACTTCTTCATAACTAGTAGGCTCCTCATCATCAATGAGTAACATGTCGTTCGATTCACTTACGAGAAATCCATATCTCTCAGGATTGTTGCGTGTTCTACCAGATCTACGAAGATGTGGTGTTACAATAGGTTCAGCCAATTGCTCATCACTATGAGTTGTCGGTTGTTGTGCTTCACCAGGTATCTCATCAATGTCTATTTGAGTCTCTCGAGCCTCCTCAAGCTCGACGACACTCCCACTATTTTCATGCAAGAGAAACTCTTTCTCTAGAAACACAGCATGCCTTGAAACAAACACCTTTTGTTCCACAGGATGATAGAACTGGTATCCCCTTGTTTCCTTAGGGTATCCAATAAATAGACATTTATCAGACTTAGCATCCAATTTGTCTGATATAGTCCTCTTCACATAAGCTAGACAACCCCATATCGTCAAGTAAGATACATGAGGTTTCTTACCATTCCATATCTCATATAGAGTAGTAGAGACTACCTTGGTTGGCATTCTGTTCAACAAGTAAATAGCTATTTGAAGTGCATAGCCCCAAAAGGACTTGGGAAGATTCGCATGATTCATCATTGACCTGACCATGTCCAACAAGGTCTGGTTATGCCTCTCAGATACACCATTATGCTATGGTGTATATGGCGGAGTCCATTGAGACAATATGCCATTGTCTCTTAGATAATCAAGAAACTCTTGACTTAAGTATTCACCACCTCGATCCGATCGAAGTATTTTAATACTCTTGTCATGTTGTTTCTCTACTTCATTTCTGAATTCTTTGAACCTTTCAAAGGCTTTAGACTTGTGTTTCATCAAGAACACATACCCAAACCATGAGTGATCATCGGTGAAGGTAATGAAGTAGCTATAGCCTCCTAAAGCTTGAGTTGACATAGGTCAACATACATTAGTATGCATTAGACCTAGTAACTCTCCCACTCGTTCACCTTTTCCAGTAAAAGGTAACTTAGTCATCTTGCCTTTTAAGCATGATTCACATGTATCATATGAATCCAATTCAAATGATTCCAAAATTCCACATCGGTGTAATTCAGACATGGGTTTCTTGCTTACATGGCCAAGACGACAATGCCACATGTAGGAGTCTAATTGATCATCCTTTCGAGCACGTTTGTTGCTCGCTTCGATATTGAAAATGTCACTGGATACGTCCAACGTATAAATGTCATTGCTCAAAGTTCCAGTTCCATAAAGTACGCCATTCAAAGTTATATAACAACAATTGTTACTAAACGTCAAATGGAAACCATTTATATTTAAGCAGGAAATAGAAACAATGTTCTTTATTAGAGAAGGAAAACAATAGTAATTGTCCAGTTCCAAGACTAGTCCACTAGGGAGCTTCAGCAAATAAGTTCCGATGGCGACCGCAACAACCTTTGCTCCATTTCCAACTCACAAATTTGACTCCCTTCTGACGAGTCTTCTTCTATTCCTTAGCCCCTGTATGTCATTACATATATGTGAGCCACACCCAGTATCCAATACCCAAGTGTCTAAGGAAATAGAATGACAATCAATAACGAAGATACCTGAAGAGGATGGGGCATCGGATGCCTTCTTCTTCTTCATGGACTCAAGATAAATCTTGCAGTTTCTTCGCCAGTGGCCTTCCTTGCCACAGTGATGGCAAGTGCCCTTTTGTGCTGGTTCTGCCTTCTTTGCCTTCTTGTTCTTCCCTTTCTTCTGTTCTTTTTCCTTTCTCTTAGAACCTTTCTTTGAGGAATCAACTAACAGAACCGGCTTCTCCTCATGTTTCACAGAAGGCTCCACAGTCTTCAGCATATTGAGGAGCTCAGGAATAGTGGATTCTAATTTGTTCATCCGATAGTTCATCACAAATTGTGAGAAACTCTTGGCCAAACAATGTAGAATTTAAGTCAATACTTAATTCATGATCCATCACAAACCCGAGGGTGGCTAGCCGCTCGATGTACCCATTCATCTTTAGCACAAACTGCACTACAAACGAACCTTCTTGCATCTTCATGGTGAAGAGGAGCCTGGAGACTTCGAACCTTTCGGATCTCGCTTGCTCATCAAACAACTCATGAAGATGGAAGACCATGGTATTAGCATCCATATGCTCATGTTGCTTGTACTGTACCATCGCCGCTAGCATGATGCAACTCGCCAGCTCAGAATCTGCCACATGCTTCTGATAGACCAACATTTGGTCTGGAGTTGCATCGTCCTTAGGACGGTTGGGAAGAGGCTTTTCAAGGACATATGCTAGTTTTTCCGCCTTGAGAACAATTCTCAAGTTTCTAAGCCAGTCCAGGAAGTTAGGCCCAGTCAGTTTGTTTGAATCCAAAATAGTGCACAAATTCAAAGACGTCATGATCAATCGATTGACCTAGAAATACAAAACGAGCATATATGAGAAAAGTGATTTTAAAAATGCATCAATATACATTTATAAATCCCATTCATTTTTTGAATTTCAAAAACCCCAAAATCACTTCGGGAGATTGAAGGTCCATCTCCGAATGGGTTGATATCCATCATAGATATGAACAACCTTGGAGAGAGTCCAATAATCCATTCATAACTACGCAGGTAGGTATCAACTATACCGATTGCATATCACGTATATGCAACTATCACAATGTGCTATCAACTAATTGAATGTTCACACATACATCGGGATGTTAACACATTAACAAGTATGCATCATATGCATAGCACCCAACTTCACCTCCCTTAACATCGACCTTGGAGAGAGTCCAACAAGCCGATGCTCTAGGTTAAAGTCAACCCATTAATCGAGAAATAGTTTTAATATGGTTAGAGTGCATTCAACCAATTAGCCCGGCTTGGAGAGAGTCCAACAACCAAAGCTAATGATTGACCTCTGACTCTTACCATATTAGTATTAAACTATTCCATGGTTTGAACATGTTCGGGTTCGAGCCGGGCTTGGAGAGAGTCCAACAACCCGAACAAGAAACGGAACTCTGGTTCTAACCATATTAATGGAAGGTGTAGGCTTTAATATTGAGTTAGGGTTTTTATGTCTCATCCTCTTTTCATGCAAATAACTATTATCTACATGGCATGACATACATGGCATACATCTACATGTCACGACACACATGACATTATGATATGCATCTAATGCAATTACATGGCATACAATTATGTCATGTACATAATTTTCTTATATGTCATAACTATTTATGGAAATAAAATATGTTTAAGATTTGATTCTCCAAATCAAATCATGATTAAATTAGGAAACAAATTTCCTAATCTAATCACATATTTTATTTGTGGAAATAGTTGATTAAGGAAAGTCAATTTAGGAAACCAATTTCCTAAATCATCAAAACTACTTATGGAAATAAAATATTTTAAGATTTGATTTCCCAAATCAAATCAAGATTAAATTAGGAAACAAATTTCCAAAATCTAATCTAATATTTTATTTATGAAAATATTAATTTCCATAAATACTTCCAACTTTCCAAAAGTGGAAGATTTCCATAAATACTTCTAGACTTTCCAAAATTGAAAAATTTTCATAAATACTTCTAACTTTCCAAAAGTAGAAAATTTCCAGAAATATCATTATGACTATCGCAAAACCATTTTACGATTATGTCGAAACACAACCTGGGCTCTGATACCACTATTGGGTTTCCGGCACCGCGGCGAGTGTGTGTTCGAACATGTTTCGTAAACATGTGCACAGCGGAAGAAATAAAAATAATAAATCTACATTTATTATAACACACACATCATACGCATGCATAGTACAACATGTGTAGACAGAACCGTAAATTTAAATTTTGCAATAAAAAGAAATTTAACTACGTATACCTTATGTATCACATGTAGCGGGAAAGACATCAATCGGAACGATCCTCACTAGAATCGTCTCTATCCGTATCCACGCCGAGTATCTTCGGGATGACTTCACCAAGTCACGAGCCTCGTCTTGGTACGGGTTACTAGCCTCGTGTTGAAGATGATGCGATCGAGAGAAGATCACGATCCGAATCCAAATTCGGATCCAAAACCGAGTCCTCAAAACTCGCTTCTCCGAAGATGTATTCGTCAACCGTTTGACGAATCCTTCGTCCTCCACCTATGAGAATTACCGGAGATCGAATCCCCGGCAAGGATACCGCTGTCGGAGCTCCAAACGTCGTCCAAACGATGCTCCGACGAGAGGGAAACAAGCTATCCAGAAAATTGGACAGCTTTGGTGGAGGAGTAGGGCCGGCCAAAAAGGAAAGGTGGAAGCTCACCTTATTACTGAACCCAAGGTGTTAGTGCTTATAATATCCACATATCTCCACAATGACATGATATTGTCCACTTTGGGCCTAGACCCTCATGGTTTTATTTTTGGGCTTTACCCAAAAGGCCTCATACCAATGGAGATATCTTTTTTCTTATAAGCACATGATCTTTTCCATGTCTTACCAATGTGGGACTTTGATTGTATTCCCCATACTCCCAACAATCCCCCCCTCAAACGAAGGACCACATTGGGCCCCCCCTCAAGCCTATCCCTCCTCGAAGGATTTTCTCTGCTTGATGTCCGATCTTCAACCCACCAGGACTTCCTGCCAGTTGTTCGGTCCCCCCGACCCAACTAGACTTCCTTCCTGATGTCTGGTTCTCTTGATCCGGACGTGGGAGCTCAACTTCCTTCGTTCGAGGTTCATGGCTTGACATGGACCATGGCTCTGATACCAATTGTTAGTGCTTATAATATCCACATATCTCCACAATGACATGATATTGTCCACTTTGGGCCTAGACCCTCATGGTTTTATTTTTGGGCTTTACCCAAAAGGCCTCATACCAATGGAGATATCTTTTTTCTTATAAGCACATGATCTTTTCCATGTCTTACCAATGTGGGACTTTGATTGTATTCCCCATACTCCCAACACAAGGGAGATCACCGGAGCTCTTCCGGCAGCAACTCGACGCTGGCAAGTGGAGAAGACGGCAGCAGCTCATCGCCGGTTGGAGGAGGTGGGCGGCGGTACTAGGGTTGGCGCCGACTTCTTCAAATGGGAGGAGGTGGGCGGCAACTCTAGGTTAAGGGAATTGGATTAGGGCTTAACAAACCCTTAAGCCCTCTTTTATAGAGAACTAATTCTCTTAATGGTTATTGGATCATAACCATAAGGCCCGTTAACCTGCTCCATTAATATAAGTTAAAATAAACCAAACCATGATGGTTTTTTTTAAGTTAAAACGAACCGAACCAACTTTGGTTCATTCGTTTAAAATAAACCAAACCCTTTGGTTTATTCTCCTCCATTGGATTAGAACCAAACCATTTTGGTTCATCCATTATGTCTTCACAAGACACGGCCCATCCACGCTTCCATTGCGACTGAAACGATTTCATGCTCGCTCCACGTTTGGTCCAACCAAACCTAGTTTCTCTCGGTCTGAGAATCCCATTCTCAAGCTCGTTTTAAATCCTTCGGATTACGCTCATTGTGCGTGTGACCAAATAGGTTCTCGATTTATGTTGGTCGTCTATAATTAACCATTAATTATAGAACGATCATGAGTGGCACCTAGTAGTACATCATGATGCCCAATTAACCGAAAAGATCAACGGTTGATCTAGAACTATTTCTGAAACCCTTCAGCAGCTCGAATGAATCGTGCCCCATTCCCTTCACTCATCTTATACCCATTTGGTTCAGGACATGGTCTATAGTGTCAGTCCCCACTAGGCTGACTATGTCACACCTAGCCCAAGTATCATTTCCTCGTCCTACGGATTCTAGTTACTGCACATGTATCGAAGAGTACCTTACTCTAAACATGTAATGCTTTGGCCAAAGACTTTAGTAACAATCCGAGAGAGGCCATGGGTATACATCTCCTCGCAAGGAGTGGTGAATCCTTTATAGGCTATTCAAACACCTTCGATCACTTTGACTTATACCCAATCATCCCGAGTCCACATCTCCTCAGAGATGCTTGCTTAAGATGTCAAAGCATAAGTCTTTATTATCAAGATGACTTGAATACCGCAAGTCAAAGGAACATCGCACTTAAGCTACAGTAAGAACTTCATTGACATATCTATATATGCAGAGAAACATATGAAGTCATACGGTTGGTCACTCCAATGAACTAGTTACCATAACTAGCATCCATGATTAACTCCGGACATCACAATGTCTCCAGCCAGTGAGAATCAACAGCTTGGATACACCAAGGAGTATACCTCATGCTAGTCTCGACAGAATTGATGGTGTCCAAATCCATCAATTCATCGACTAGGGATAATTCCGATACATCACAATTACACATGTAGAGATACTCACTAGTTGTGATCCAATCACAAATTCTCTCATGTTGTGAGTCGTATCGCGGACATTCAGTAAATGAGTTTAAGATCCAATCAAATATATGAAACCATGTATACTCAAATAGTGAATATTCATTTATCATATAAATGGTTCATACATAAGGCGATTGCCTTAGGACATCTCTCATATATTACTAATAGGAGAAAGATGGAATCCGACCACAAGCTCCAAAGGAAGACCTTAAGCTATGTTTCCACCGGCCAAAGAGAGGGAGAAGGGATGCTTTGGACGCCGGCGAAGGGCTGGAAAGGGTTGTATGGACGCCGACCACCTTGAGGAAGAAGAAGATAAGAAATAAGTTTCCTTATATGGTGCTGCCAACTCCAAACCCTAACCCTCAAGCTTGCCGCCCACCTTAACCCTAATCCTATCTCTAATGGGATTTTCTTGCCCCCACCCCCTCCTCTCCTTTTATAGAGTTAGGGATAAGCCTTGTTTTAATCTCCACCATTGGTTCTAGGGATTTAATCTCAACCGTCGGATCTAGAGATTTAATCTCAATCGTCGGATCTAGAGATTTAATCTCTACCTTTGGATCTAGAGTTTTGTTTCCATCCATTGGATCTAGGCTTCATGAGATATTAATAGGCTACAATAGGGACCATGAGGAGGAGTTGGATCTTAGCCACCCAATGGATCAAGCCCACATAAAGTCCGATCCATTAATGATAATCCAATCCACTAAAGGATTATCATTGATCTACCTCACCAACCCCCATAAGTTAATATGGGCTCCATATATTATTTGTACATTTTCTCTCCGTGTTTAAGATCTCGAATGTCCATCGATTAATTAATTTACTAACCATTAATTAATCAACATCTAACTCCATGAGTAGTACCACTCAACCTTTTCATCATGCCGGACCAAGTCCACCTGCAGGATTTACATGATGAACCTTATGAGCTCCTCAAGGGGACATTATCATCCTAATATATAGGACACAGTTTCCTCCTATAATCAACGGCACGCCATATAAATATTATCATTTCCTAACTTACCGAACCTATCGATTTAATCTATAAATCTCGCCCATTGGTAAATCAAAGAAATGAATACTACGTACATGTGCCCGTTATTATATCGGGATTAAGAGTATGTACAATATAATACCTGAGGTCCGATTCGATTATGTGGTCAGCAATGAATCGAATCACCTCTAAGTCGGTCCTGCTCAATACACACAAAGTGTACTAGTGTGATTCTATGGTCAAGACAAACCAATACCAAATCATACTACAACCATTCCAATGGTTTGTCCAAAGTCATCTCAGTTGTGAGCCTATACTTATACTTTACAAGGAACCGATAACATGATCTCCCGTGTGACACCACACACCATGTTATCTACAATGTAATGTATTAGACAATATGCATGACCAAAAAAATATGCAAACAATGATCATGTAATTCTTATTTCAAAATAAAGATGTTCATACAAAAGATAGACTTTTCAGTATACATCTCAACAATCTCCCACTTATACTAAAAGACTATGCTGTCCTCAAACTGTCATACATCTGATCCCCATTCCCTCCACATGCCTATCAAAAGCTCTAGCCGAAAGGGTCTTAGTGAAAGGATCTGCCAGGTTATCCTCCGATGCAATCTTGGCCACAGCAACTTCTCCTCTCTTTACGATTTCTCGTATCATGTGGTAATTGCGCTCTATGTGCTTACTTGCATTATGGGCTCGTGGTTCCTTTGAGTTTGCAACTGTACCACTATTATCACAATAAATTGTGATAGTTCTGGGCAAACCAGGAATCACATCCAAGTCCATCAGGAAGTTCCTGAGCCACACAACTTCTTTGGCTGCCTTAGAGGCTGCCACATACTCAGCTTCCATGGTGGAGTCTGCCACGCATTTCTGCTTGACACTCCTCCACACAATGGCTCCACCTTCCAAAGTAAACACAAAACGTGAGGCAGACTTACTGTTATCTCTATCTGATTAGAAGTCGGAATCTGTGTAACCCACAAGGAGTAATTGGTCTGCCTGGTAAACTAGCATATAATCCCTAGTCCTTCTCAGGTACTTCAATATATGCTTTACCGTAGTCCAATGTCCCTGTCCTGGATTACTCTGATATCTACTGACCATGCCCACGGCAAAGCAGATATCTGGTCTCGTACATAGCATCGCATACATGATGCTTCCTACTACCGAGACATAAGGAACCGCCTTCATCTCCTCTATCTCCTCAGATGTTCTAGGACACATCTCCTAAGATAAAGGAACTCTATGCCTGAAAGGTAGAAAACCTTTCTTGGATTTTGCATGCTAAAACGTTCCATAATCGTGTCTATGTATGAAGCTTAGGATAAGCACAACATCCTTTTCCTGCGATCCCTTTTTACCTTGATCCCAAGGATGTGTCCCACTTCTCCTAAGTCCTTCATATCAAACTGTTTGGGCAACCATACCCTTACGTCCGATAACACCTTGACATTGTTGCCAATTAACAAAATGTCATCTATGTATAGTACAAGAAATACCACTACGTTTCCGTCACATCTATTGTATACACAAGACTCATCCGGACTTTGAATAAATCCAAAGACTGGATCACCTCATCAAAGTGGATGTTCCAAGACCTCGAAGCTTGCTTCAATCCATAAATGGACCGATTAAGCTTACATACAAGATGCTCTTTTCCTTTCACAATGAATCCCTCTGGTTGCTTCATATAGATGTTTTCCTCAAGACTTCCATTAAGGAAAGTTGTCTTGACATCCATCTGCCATACCTCATAATCCATATGAGCTGTAATGCATAAGAGAATCTGGATAGACTTAAGCATGGCTATCGGCGAAAAGGTTTCCTCATAATCGATACCCTCTTTCTGAGTATACCCCTTCGCAACAAGTCTCGCTTTGAAGGTCTCAACCTTCCCATCTATTCCTCTCTTTCTTTTGTAGATCCACTTGCATCAAATGGTTTTTACACCATCGGGTGGTTCTACTAGCTCCCAGACCTAATTCGAATCCTTAGATTCAATCTCAGTATTGTTGGATCGAGAAGCGTCGCTAGAGGGAGGGTGAATAGCGATCGTAAATCTTTTCGACGTTTCGTTCGAGTAGATAATTAAATGAGTAAAAGAAGCGGAAAATAAATAAACACGTTTATTTTTACTTGGTTCACAACCCAACGGTTGCTACTCCAAGGCCCTATCGGTCCTAGACCGCGTACGGAGGGCAAAACACTATAATGTCTCCTCCTCGTTGGAGGTAGGAGACAACGATCACAAAACCGAATGTACGAGGATAAGGCAACAAGCCTACCTCACCTCGCTACGAATAAAAACAATGAATACAATATCAAAATAAATTACTAGATACTGCTGCCGACGAAGAAGATCTGATCTTGTTGTCGCGTCGGCGTTATGACGGTGTTGGAGCGTTAGCGTTGTAGGAGCACTTGATGAATAAATTTGATGATCTTTGGAGTTGGAATCCACCCCTCCTTTTATAGATTTTGCCCTCTGAATATGTCTCCTCTTTTTTCAGAACAGATCACGAAGTTGTATAATTTTTATCGCGAAGTGGCCGCATAAAACCTTATCCGTTTTGACCTAGCGCAAAGGTCGACTAATGCCTCAAATCAGTCGACTGATGAGCATCAGTCGACTGCCCCATGTCCAGCAGTCGACTGCCAGCCTAGCCACTTCCCTGCAGTGAGAGGTTAGCTCGGAAAATGATAAATACGATGGTTTCTAACCGTCCGATCTCGACCTAGACCTTCCACAAGAAGTCTTAGTCAGATCGCCGCCTACGGTCGTCCCCATACAGAGGACACGACCTTACCATCTCTCACTCACACGAGTTTACCTCGATACTTACTGTGTCTCTTTCGCTTTTGGCCTTCCACTCATTTCCTTCAGCTCCCTCCAATGTCACTCGAGTGTTGCCCGACCACTGCGGCTTCCTCCGGGTGTCGCTAGCCTTCAGCTCTAGCTTTAGTACTTTTCTTCATACTCGATTTATCTCGTGAGATAACGATGTAAACATAACTTTGTGTATTTGCCATAATCAAAACACAGGTTCGATTATCTGGTGCCCCTGCACCAACAAGTATTCATTGCATTTTGCCAAGATATCGCATCTTTATCTTGGATTGCCTCGTCATATGTCCAGGGATCAGGTTCATGTTCGCCAGGGACCAAATCAGAAGATTCTTTCAAGAACATAAATCTATCAGGTTGTCTCACAACCCTCCCACTACGATGAGGTATCACCTGTGTATCCTCTATGACACGCGGTGCAGTGACTTGTGGTATATCCTCTTGTACCGGTGTTACTGAAGAAGTGACTTCCCCTTTCAATTCCTCCAGAACAATCTTACTCATGGGCTTGTGGTTCATCACATAGTCTTTTTCTAGAAATCTAGCGTTCATGCTAACGATCACCCTCTGATCTCTAGGACTATAAAACAAACCACCCTTCGTTCCTCTAGGATAGCCAACGAACATGTGTACTTCTGTACGAGGTTCCAACTTACCAGCATCCGCCTTCAGCACATGTGTTGGACTCCCCTAAATCCGAATATGTCTTAGACTAGCCTTTCGCTCAGTCCACAATTCTATGGGAGTAAAAGGCACTGATTTAGATGGGACCAAGTTCAGAATGTACACCACCGTATCTAGAGCATATCCCCAGAACGAATCTAGCAACTCAGAATAACTCATTATCGATCTAACCATCTCCATAAGAGTCTTATTCCTTCGCTCTACTACACCATTCTGCTGGGGTGTGCCAGGTGCAGACAATTGGGACTGAATCCCAGCCTCTGATAAGTAATTCCTAAACTCACCACAACGATCAGATCGTAGTGTCTTGATACTTTTACCTTGACGTTTCTTCACATCAGCCTTGAATTCTTTGAACTTGTTAAAGCATTCAGACTTGCGGTGCATCAAGTAAATGTATCCATATCTTGAATAATCGTCTATAAAAGAGACGAAATACTCAAAACCACCTCTAGCCTGGATAGACATAGGACCACACAAATCAGAATGAACCAATTCTAACACATCTTTGGCTCTATACCCCTTGGCCTTAAAAGGCCTCCTGGTCATTTTACCCTCCAAGCAAGCTTCGCAGGTTGCGAAATCTTCCACCACTAATGAACCCAGAGGTACATCAGCTATCAACCTTTGAATTCTGCTTAGGTTAATATGACCAAGCCTAAGATGCCAAAGATATGTTTGGTTCATCTTCGAAGGTTCTTTTCTCTTATTAGAATTAGAAGATGAGTTATTAACTTCAATTTGCATCGTGGGAGCTTTTGGTTCAAGTGTGTATAAATTTCCTATCAATGCACCCGAATAGATAATGTCCCTATTCCTTTTTATAACAACTCTATCATTAAAAGAAATAGAATATCCATCCATAAACAATTTAGAAACCGAAATCAAATTCTTTCTAAATAAAGGTACATAAAGGCAATTTTTAAGAACCAAAACTTTTTTTTTCTCAAAAGATAAATGAACATCTCCCACTACAACAGCCGCCACCTTCGTGGCATTGCCCAAGTACATGGTAATCTCCCCCTCAACCAGTTGTCTGGTTTCCTGGAACCCTTGCAAAGTATTGCAGACATGATCAGTGGCCCCCGTATCTACATACTAGGTGCTGGTAGATAACACCGCTAAACATGTTTCAATGACTAGACCAAAAGATATACCATTGTTTTGCTTGCGATTGGGGAAGTCCTTCTTCCAGTGTCCAGTCTGCTTACAAGTGAAGCACTTGCCTTTCGGCTTCTTCACTCCCTGAGTTCCTCCCACAGCCTTTGCCCCAGCTTTTTTCTTCTTCTTCTTGCCTTTCGGCTTAGAAGTAGAAACCTTTTGGGTCACCATGGCATGCGCTTGGAGTTCTGTCAGAAGCTCCACCAACGAATACAACCTCTTGTTCATGTTGTAGTTCAGGCGAAACTGCTCAAAACTCCTTGGTAGAGACTAGAGAATGATATCGACCTGGGTTTCCCCATTAATCTTAGCTCCAAAAACTTCCAACTCATTCAAATGAGCCATCATCTTGAGAAGATGATCCCTCACGGGTGTTCCCTCGATCATGGTGGTCGTCATCAAGTTTCTCATGGCTTCTTGCCTTGCAACCCGATTCTGGTGTTCGAAAAGCTTTTTGAGATTGAGCATCATGTCATAAGCAGTGGGCATGAATTGATGTTGATGTTGCAGTACATTTAACATAGATGCCAAAATGTAACACCGTGCCATCTCATCGGCCTTTATCCACTTCTTATAACTCTCTTTCTCCTTTTCCCCAGAATCATCTGCAGGCTTAGGAGGGCACTCTTTGAGGAGTACATATTTATATTCCTCAGCAGTCAAGACAATGTCAAGATTCCTCTTCCAATCAACACAGTTGGGTCCAGTAAGTTTATTCTCTTTCAGTATCACAGCAAGCGGGTTGAAAGTCATTTTGAAAGAAAATCTAAGAATCACATAGATCAAAACATTAGATTTCAAAAAATTATTGATTCCTCAAACAATAATATTTTAAAATCAACCAACACCTTAAAACACCGAGAATATCGTATGCCACGATAGTGTGGACGTATACGAATTCTACATTTGTAAGAGGAGGTTTTACCCATTAATTTTACTATCTTGTCAACCTAACTTTTTGACAAGTAAAATTAAAAGTTGGTTCCTCTTTGGCCCTACAAATAAAAGCAGTGACTCCTATGGGGAGAATACTTATATTTGTATCTAAGTGTTCACCATTACTACCAAGGTAATTATCTCAGGTTATGTGTCTTCCGATGGGGAAGTACACATGCTCCTTAATAATTTTCTATAACCATATTTGACCTTGTGATCCGCAAACAAACTCATCCGATGGGGAGGAAGGCACTCAGAGCCGACGCGCAAGTTTGTTTGCATCACTTGTCAAATCGTAATGGAGGCCGTGGGAATTTATAAAAATTTCCCTCTCCCACTTAGTAATTTGAAATTTAGGTTCTAGCCTACGACATGCATATCAAACAATAAGCAATAAATATGAAAAACAAAAATTTTCCAACTATTATGGCTTTTGTCTTCAATATGTCTCCCGTCGTATCGCCATCTCGTCCGCTCCTCCTACGCCATGTACGAGCCATCCGGAGATCCGAGCCGAGACTAAATTCTATTTTAATTTACATCCATCGATCCTATAATCCATGAGGGAGTGTACATGAAATCTAGATCGAAAGTAAACTAAAATAAAAAGAGTGGCTAAACAATGTCGTATCTTATTTATAAAAAATTAAATACTAGCCTCGTCAACCCCGAGGATTCAACAAAATATACAATTACACACATATAATCACATACACACATATGGCCATAATAGTTGGATCCTATGCCTGCAACCAAAGAGTTAACCTACGCATATCCTACTATTATCCGACACATATAATATATGAAAAATGCATAAGAGTAACCGAATCCTAAATACACAAAACCGGAAATCGTGGCTCTGATACCACTTGAAGGTAGGAAACTTCGCTTCCCACTTCAAATCGGTCGCCTATTCATGGCGATCCCTTCTACGTCCTTGGATAAAAAAAAATTATCCTTGACAAGAGGGATTGCCCAAGCAACCTTGTCATCATCGTGCTATTCGATTAGAGTAGTCTCTTGAACAAACTTGTTGTTCAAGCGACCAACCTCTATTTTACGAATAGCCGCGGAATAGACGATGTAGGGATCGCCGTCTTTTGTGATTATGTTCGGGGTCCAAGTTATATTAGCCACAAAATAGAATATAACATTCATATAATTGAAAAACAAATATAAACATGTTACACATGAAGATAGATAAGTGATATACCTCTCGATATTCTATTGTATGACCTTCCTCTTTTCGGACGTCATGTGGGCGACGATCTACCAAAAGTTGAAGCTCCTAGATCCCCAATCTTCCTTCCTTGCTCATTCCGAGCAAGAGGAAGAATAGAAACAAGACCCTTCTCCTTCCTTTAGCCAACCAACAAGCAACAAGCAAATTGCTTGCCGCCGGCCAACAAGGAGAAGGAGAAAGATTGATTCTGGCCACAAGCTCCAAAGGAAGACCTTAAGCTATGTTTCCACCGGTCAAAGAGAGGGAGAAGGGATGCTTTGGATGCCAGCCAAGGGCTGGAAAGGGTTGTATGGGCACCGACCACCTTGAGGAAGAAGAAGATAAGGAATAAGTTTCCTTATTTGGTGCCGCCAACTCCAAACCCTAACCCTCAAGCTTGCCGCCCACCTTAACCCTAATCCTATCTCTAATGGGATTCTCTTGTCGCCCACCCCCTCCTCTCCTTTTATAGAGTTAGGGATAAGCCTTGTTTTAATCTCCACCATTGGTTCTCGGGATTTAATCTCAACCGTCGGATCTAGAGATCTAATCTCAACCGTCGGATCTAGAGATTTAATCTCAACCGTCGGATCTAGAGATTTAATCTCTACCTTTGGATCTAGAGTTTTGTTTCCATCCATTGGATCTAGGCTTCATGAGGTATTAATAGGCTACAATAGGGACCATGAGGAGGAGTTGGATCTTGGCCACCCAATGGATCAAGCCCACATAAAGTCCGATCCATTAACGATAATCCAATCCACTAAAGGATTATCATTGATCTACCTCACCAACCCCCATAAGTTAATATGGGCTCCATATATTATTTGTACATTTTCTCCCCGTGTTTAAGATCTCGAATGTTCATCGATTAATTAATTTACTGACCATTAATTAATCAACATCTAACTCCATGAGTAGTACCACTCAACCTTTTCATCATGCCGGACCAAGTCCACCTGCAGGGTTTACATGATGAACCTTATGAGCTCCTCAAGGGGACATCATCATCCTAATATATAGGACACGGTTTCCTCCTATAATCAACTGCACACCATATAAATAATATTATTTCCCAACTTACCGAGCCTATCGATTTAATCTATAAATCTCGCCCATTGGTAAATCAAAGAAATGAATACTAAGTATATGTGCCCGTTATTATATATGGATTAAGAGTATGTACAATATAATACCTGAGGTCCGATTCGATTATGTAGTCAGCAATGAATCGAATCACCTCTAAGTCGGTCCTGCTCAATACACACAAAGTGTACTAGTGTGATTCTATGGTCAAGACAAACCAATACCAAATCACACTACAACTATTCCAATGGTTTGTCCAAAGCCATCTCGGTTGTGAGCCTATACTTTTACTTTACAAGGAGTTGATAACATGATCTCCCGTGTGACACCACACACCATGTTATCTACAATGTAATGTATTATACAATATGCATAACCATAAAAATATGCAAACAATGATCATGTGATTCTTATTTCAAAATAAAGATATTCATACAAAAGATAGACTTTTCAGTATACATCCCAACACAGCCGACTGATCAATCGGCTACCGAGCGTTCTGAGCACCAATAGTCGACTGCCATCTATAGCAGCCGACTACTTAAGCCATCAGTCAATTGCCCAATGTTGGCAGTCGACTGCTAAGGCTAGTCGAACACAGTTGACTCACAACAGTCGACTAGTCATAATCCCAGTCAACTGTCCAGAGTCAACTCAGCTGCCAAGTGTCAAAACACTTGACCAATCGACTGGTCCAAAGTCCCAATCGACTAATAACCTCAACCATGAGGTTTAACTCCAAGTATAATGCCCTCATACTTTCTAGACCACCCTTAGCCTAAACCTATGCCTTCTTGCCACCTCCGTCAGCCTCACGCTTATCGGATCCCTCCAAGTCAACCATGACTTGTTCATCCATACGCTAGCCTTCAGGTGCTTCCATCAACTATTGTCATGCTAAGCTAGTTTATACTGCCAAGGCAGATTTGGACTTACACTGCCAAGACTATCGCTTGGACTTTACACTGCCAAACCATTGGACTTATACTGTAAAGACTCCCTCTTGGACTTTATGCCGCCAATATCAACCCTTGGACTTGCCAACCCATGTTGGACTTTCCATTTGCCAAGACTCAAGCTCTGACTTTCCCTTGCCAAGACCCATGCTTGGACTTTCCATGCCAACCCATGTTGGAATTTCCAGTTGCCAAGACTCAAGCTTAGACTTTCCCTTGACAAGACCCATGCTTGGACTTTCCATGTCAATCCATGTTGGACTTTCCATTGCCAAGTGTCCCACTTGGACTTCTCCATCATATGGTCAACCCCATGTCAAACAATGGTCAACTCATTGTCAAACATCAATGTCAAACATCAAAACTACTACTCAAGTCAAACTCCAGTCTGGTTAATCGTGACCAGTGCCGATTGCACCAACAATCTCTCCCTTTTTGATGTTTGATAAAAACCAACACCTTTGAGTTAGAACACTAACTCAAACCAAACCTCCCAATTTTCCAAATTGGGAATTCCCAAACTTCTCCCACATCAATTCTCTCCCTTTTTGACATACATCAAAAAGGTTCTCTCCCCAAGGGTGTCAATATCTTATATCCCAATGAGATCTTACATTCTCCCCCTTTGTCCAAAAACATCTAGGATGCCTTCACTCTTTCTAGTGATAAGTCTCATACCACTAAAGAGAGACAATCCTCTAAACTCTCTAAAAACTCAAAAATCTTCCCCTTATGAGGAAGAATACATCCATCGTCCCATGATGGATAACCTCCCCCTAAAGGCTTTCTCTCCCTTGACCATTGCATCAACAATTTCCTTGGAGAGTCCCTAAGCCTATAGGAACACTAAACCAACAAAATTAAGGTTAAAAGTTCAACCTTGAACTTTCACACACCTTAAACTTGATACACACCCAAACAACTCTCCTAATCCATATCCAATGGATTTTCACCCTTTCTAATTCTTTCCAAAGTATATCCTAGGGTTAGGAGTAGTCAGGGTAACCTAACATAGCTGAAATTAGGCTAAACAAACCTTGTTTACTTGAAATTAGACCTGACAGACTCTGACAGTCAGCAGTCGACTGCCCTTGATGCTAGTCGACTACCATCCATGGCAGTCGACTGATTTCTGCAAATGCAAAAATCAGATTCAGAAAATGAAATCCAGAAATTTATAAGTAATTATACACAAATCGAAAAATCACAAAAATTCATATGTATAATACTTATGTCAATCATTATAAGCGAAAAATATTAAAAAATAAAATACCTATAAAATAATTAGATTGACACAAAGTTCGAAACCATTGAAAAGTTTCAATGTTTGACTCTACTTTGTATCATCTCCTTCATTGGTGATTGCTATCAAAAGATAGACTTCACCAAGGTCTTCTAAAATGATTTTAAAATATTTTTGAAAACCTATATTGGATCATGATCAATGGGCTCAATGCACATGACTTTCACATTAACTTTCCCCATAATCCACCCATGGTATAAGATGAGTTTGAGTTCATCTAGATGCAAAAACTATACACCTTGAACTTAACTCATTTCCTAGCATCTCACATGTGTCTAGTCTATTTAAAAACACACACATGTCAATTTGATGTGAGATGTGAGTTTTCTTCATCTTAATCTAAGTCCTCATGCATTTTCTAAGGCAACACTACTTAATTCCCTTATACATGGGATTTCAAGTCATGCCAATTGTCCTTAAATCAATTTTTATTAAACCTAAATGCATGAAATATGATCATGGAATATAATGATAGCATAAGTGAAATATGTGCCAATAATCATGATGTCATGGCATATGAAGACAACCTAAATAACACATGACAAAAATAGTCCTAAGCATAATCATGACATTTTATATGATTAAAAAGAAATATGATATCATGACATGTTATATGGCAATCAAGGCATGAAATATAAGATATAAGGCATAAAAATACCTAAATTTTAATATTAGTTATCATTTGTTAGGATTAAGTTTATTTTGCCATATTACCAATTACCCTCCAAGTGTGCCAAAAACCCAAAATGGCACACCATGATCTCTAGACCTAGTTTATACCAATTTGATCAATTTATCAAACTTCTTAAATAATATTGGCACATCCTAAAATCTTTTAGGATTGAAATTAAAACTTATTTTCAAGTATCCCATTACCTTGGAAATGACCTAAAGTGTTAACTTTGCTATGGTTGAGTTAACTACCCATCCAAACAAGGTTGACACAACCTAACCCATTTAGCGTGAATCGATCATGCTCTTAGGAACCTAATACCTATTGGAGCTCCTTGGGTTTACTAGGTATTCCTTAGGGATGACCTCCCTAGATACCCTCATAATGACCCTTCTAGGCTTAGAAGCTTTGGTCATTTGGGTCTTGCCTAGGTTAGCTCTAGGGGTGACTCCCCTTGTAACACTCTTAGTGGCTTCCCTAGGTTTCCTTGAAACCTTAGCCACTAGGCACATACCATGGTTACCCTTAGGGATGACTTCCCTTGTAACCTTGGTTTTCCTAGACCTAGGTTGTGTTCCATAATCTAATGGAATATTGTGATAGGTCTCCTTGGGCTTAGGTTTGTGACCCAAATCTTTCTTGCCCATAGATGAGCCTTGTCTCCTAGACCCTAGGCTTTGACTCTTAGATCCTAGAGTTTGACCATTTGACCCTTGCATTTGATTTTGCATTTTCTTAAGGGTCTTCTCCATCTTCTCAAGTTTTGACCTCAAAACTTGATTTTCAAATTCTAATTTTTCTAATTTGGTGGGCCCATAATTTCCTTGAGTAGATTTGCTCTTTCTAGGCATATGTCTATGATTTTTGGGATTAAACCCTAGATAGTCCACTGCAAAAAATACATGAATTTAGCAACGAAATTTAGCGATTAAAATAATTTGTTGCAAATCTACAATAAATTTTGCGACAAATTCCAAAATTTGTCGCAAATTTGTAACGAAATTTGCAACAAAATTTTTTTTATTACAAACTTATTAAATTTCCAACAAATTTATTTTCGTCGCAAATATCATCGAAAATTTGCGACGAAAATGATATTTCATCACAAATTTGCAATGAAATATCAAATTCATTGCAAAAGTTTGGAACGAATCCTAGATTCGTTGCAAAAGTTTGCAACGAATCCAGGATTCGTTGCCATTTTTGCAACAAATCGAGGATTCATTGCAAACTTTTGCAACAAATCCAGGATTCATTGCAATTTTTGCAACGAATCCTGGATTCGTTGCAAATTTTGTGATAAATTTAGGAACGAAAGATTTTCATCGAACAATTTTAATTTTTTGGAAAAAATAATGGCGGGATAACTTTGCGATGAATTTTATATTCATCGCTAATTTTGCAACGATTTTTATTTTCATCGCTAATTTTGCGACGAAAAATAAAATTCGTCGCAAAATATTGCGATGAAATATGAATTTGTCGCTAAATCTGCAACGATTTAATAATTCGTTGCAAATTTTTGCAATGAATATTAAATTAGTCGCAAAATTAGCGACGAATATTTGATTCGTCACCAAATTCCTAATTATCAATATCTCCTCACTTTCCCTTTCTCTTCTCATTTCCGCCTATTCGATCCCTCCAAAATCCCTTTCGGTACGCATCTCTTCCCTTTCCCAACTCTTTTGGCCAGAGAAGATCCGGCGTCCGCGCTCCAACAAGCCTCTCTCCCTCGATCCTGCTTGTCGCCACGAGCTCGCGGCGTCCTGCCACACAAGGAGGCGACCGCGAGCACACGTCGTGCTTGCGGCTGCTTGCCGTGAGCATGACGCCGCGAGCATGGATCATCACCACGCATCGTGCTCACGATGGTTGGTCGCGAGCTCGTGCATGCTCGTGGGAGAGATCGCGGCCACGAGCACGTGTGAGCTCGGCCGCGAGCTCACGCATTCTCACGGTAGAGCTTGCGGTCGCGAGCACGCGTCATGCTCGCGATCGGGCACTGCGAGCTCGCGATAGCCCGGCACGTGCTGCCGCGAGCACGCGATGCATGTTTGCGGTCGGCAGTCGGCCCTGTCGCACGTCGGTGGGGCGGTAGTCATGCGCGTGGTAGGGACGTCGCAGATTTGGCACGTCGGTGCCACGCCAGTCACACGCGCAGTGGCACGGCCGTATGCACGCGGTGCGGTGGCACGGCGCGGTGGCACGGCGGCGGTGACACGATGCGGTGGCATGGCGGGGTGCATGGCACGACGGCGATGGCACGATGCGGTGGCACGGCGCGGTGGCACGACGGTGGTGGCACGGCGCGGTGGCATGGCGCGGTGGCCGTGTGCGGTGGCACGGTGCGGTTGCACAATGACGGTGGCACGACGCGGTGGTGCGGTAGTCATGCAGGGAAGGGCCGACCGTACGGCAGGGACGCCGCCCCTGCCTCGTCCTTTGTGCGGCAGGGGTGATCCTCCTGTCGTGCCAGTGCCCTCTACCGCGTCATTCGCGTGGCTCTGTCACGTCGAACCTTCTGCATCATTTGCGTAGTTAGGATCGACGGTTTTATCGTACTGATGGCCTAGCTAGGTCGTTCACCCAGCTAGGACGTTGTTCCAGGCGCGTGGGTAGTTCATCGTCGTCCCTGGATCGGCACAACTATTGTGTTGACTTTAAATCATGCACAAAATATCAACATGTTATTGTTAGTGCAATCGGCCCAGGTTGACTCGAGTTTGACTCGAGCAGTACCTTGATAGTATTTTGATGATAGACAAAACTCATGACATGGGATTGTCATGGGAAAGTCCAACATGGGGTTGGCATGGAAAATCCAAGCATGAAGCTTGGTGTGGAAGTCCAAAGCATTGTGAAGCCGTGCGCTTGGTGCTTAGCATGGGAAATGCATTGCGAAGCCGTGCGCTTGGTGCATGTTAGAAGTCTTGAGGACTTAGTAAGTTCACTAGGCTCGGGGTTCTTGAGTCGGTGAAGGATGGCATTGTGAAGTCGTGCGCTTAGTGCATCCGAGGGACCGCCGGACAGGGAGCGAATAGAGTGAGGCCAAAGGGAAGCATACTTCTAGGGCATGAGACGCGAAGGATGGCGTTGCGAAGCCGTGCGCTTGGCGCATCCGAGAGACGTAGGCCGAGGGAAGAGAGCTTTGGTGGGGAACTCCATGAGGGATAAGGTGGACTTGGCCAAGTGGCTAAGATTGAGTGTTGGAGGCTCAAACTTGATGTTTGAGGGTTTACCCGATGGTCGGATGCTCAAACAACTTGGTGTTTGAGGTTTTGCCCGACATCAGTCGACTGGCATAGGTGTCAGTTCGACTGATCCAAGTCGACTAGAGTTCGACTGGTGTAAGTCTAGGGTTTTGTGCTTGGTAGTCGACTACCATGGACTTGCAATGACCGAAAGTCGGCGATGACCACTGAGGGATGGCGATCGATGGGAGTGTCGCAACGAAACGCTCGTAGCCGATGGGCGTCGACTTATTGGTCAGTCACCGATCGATGGGCATCATCAGTCGACTGGTAGGTGATCCGTTGGAACTTGTCCGACGTGGATCTGGCCATTGTGAGACAACGGCTACAGGGGCAGTCGACTGGGGCCTTTTGGCAGTCGACTGCTGGGCGCGAAAATAGCTCGATGCAGTTTATAAAAGGAGCTCGAGATGGAGGTTTTTGCCATGGTTTTTGTGGAGCTATTGGAGGAGAATTGCTGCTGCATTCCAGTCCTTCAAGATCCAATCAAAGCAAGCAACAAGCAAAGCAATCAAAGCAATCGGTGAAAGTTTTCTTGTGTATTGTATTTGTGTATTTGCTTGTATTTCTATATTACATTGTAATTGCTTGTGAGAGGTTTCTCCACCTCCGACGTGTTGTCGAGAAGGAGTTTGAGTATTGCCGTGTGCATCTCTAGAGCTCGAGGAGCTCACCCGTGGAGTAGGAACCATTCTGTTCCGAACCACGTATATGCTTGCGTATTTGGTGTGCTTGTATTGTTGTTAGTATTATTGTTATTTCTATTGTTATTCTGCTGCGTATATTAACTACAATTGTAGACGAGCACACGAGAACGAACGAATTACGACATCCATCGTACGAGGGCTATTCACCCCCCTCTAGCAGGCCGTTCGATCTCCCTACAAGTGGTATCAGAGCAAGGTTGCTCTTCAAGGACTAACCGCCGCGAGAGCACTACAAATGGTCGGCTTCATCCATCCACCGAAATTCGATGGAGATTTTTCTTGGTGGAGGAAACGGATGGAGGTATATCTTGAAACCGATTTTGATTATATGATTATTATAGAAAATGGTTTTGAGATGCCTAGGGACAAACACAACAAGCCCATTGAAAAATCAAAGTGGACCCAAGACCAAATCAAGAACTTCAAGACAAATCTCGAGGTAATTAAATTGATTAGTGATTTGTTACCTAACACTATTTGGTCTAGATTGGGTGATTATAGGGATGCAAGGGAATTATGGAATAAGGTAATGAAATTCCAAGAAAATTTCCAATCGGCACAAGTAGAGGAAGATGTCGTGGAAGAAAGCCCATCCACATTTGAAGATGTTGATGATTTGGTGGAGACTTCCACCTCTAGCATTGAGGGGGAGGAAAGGATTTCCACTCCGGAGCCAAGCCAAAATGAAGCATCTATCTCCGGAAGAAATGACCAAGAGGCTTCCACCAACTCCCTAGGTGACTCATGTATTATAATTAATCGTAAAGATTATATTCTTTGTTTTGAGTGTAGGGAGAAAGGGCATTGTTAGGGCAATCTCTTGCCGTGATATGGTTTTGATGGTGTGGCAAAGGGTTTAAGTTAGTTTGATATGTTGATATGATATGTGCGTTGAAGTCGTGCAGGACTTAGTAATTCGCACATGGAGCCGTGGCGAGTTTCACATCTCATGACTCGTGCCTTGAGTCGGTGAAGGATAGCTTTGCGGAAGCCGTGCGCTTGGAGCATCCGAGGGACCACCGGACGAGAAGCTTGGAGTGAAGCCGGAGGAAGTAGACTTCGAGGCAAGAGACGCGAAGGAGCATTGCAGAGTCGTGCGCCTGATGCTGCCGAGGGACGTGGCCGAGAACGAAGAGAACTTCGAAGGCGAGGGACTCCGAGAAATGAGAGTGAGCGATTGTAACCCAGGGAAGGGTAGCTCTTA
This sequence comes from Wurfbainia villosa, assembly GCA_025175895.1. NCBI lineage: Eukaryota > Viridiplantae > Streptophyta > Magnoliopsida > Zingiberales > Zingiberaceae > Wurfbainia > Wurfbainia villosa. The sequence continues at coordinate 49,500,238 of CM045998.1, read as the reverse complement.
GGTGAAACTTGGCCATTTGGCCAAGTGTCGGATGGGTTTTTCGACACCGGTCACCGCCATGTCATGGCGATCGCTCAGTCGAGTAAGTTCGACCGTATCGATCGATCGATTGTGGCCAGCTCATCGCCATACGTGGGCCGATCGAAGAACCGATCGGCCATTCTGGCGAGCGATCGGGTAGATAAGGGTTCGACCGCGACCGTCGTAGCGTAGGCCGATCGGGCGATTACGGATCACGTGATCGTGATGAGGTCCATCGGTCATTGCCAAGAGTTCCGTTGGACTACAGCGGTCGGGATCCGACGTGTTCGGAGGTCGTTTGTAGTGACGGTCGCGCCGAGGCGCGGTCGTGATGGCGGCAAACGGAAGAAGTTAGCCCTCTCTATAAAAAGAGAGGGTGTAAGCCTTTGAGAGGCTAATGCTCATACTCCAAACAATCTTCCTAGTGTCCCACAAGCTCTAAACTCTTCTTACTTGTCTTTACTTCAATCCTATTGTAAGAAGAGTGATCTTGGTTGTAAAGGTTACCTCCACCTAGCTTTGTGCAAAGGAGAGACCGATAGTGATTGGTTTTGGCGGAGTGATTCACCGTGGACGAATCGGACCGTGGATTAGCGGCGTAGCCGTGAACCACGTTATATCTCGGTGTTTGTATTGCTTGCTTATATCTTGCTTGTCTTTTGCTTTGTATTTATATATTCCGCGCTAACGCTTTGTAGGCAGCAATTTACGACGCCCAACGACGAGGGCTATTCACCCCCTCTAGCCGGCCATATCGATCCCTTACAAGTGGTATCAGAGCCAGGTTGCTTGTCACCGGACTAACCGCCGCAACAAGCCCTACATCAAAAATGGTCGGCTCCAACATCCATCCTCCGAAGTTTGAAGGAGAATTCGCTTGGTGGAAGAAGCGAATGGAGGTATTTTTCGAAACGGATTTTGATATAATGATTACAATGGAATCCGGTTTCGTTTTGCCTAGGGATGAAGAGGGGAAGCCAATAGAGAAGTCTAGGTGGACCAAGAGGCAAAGAGAGGAGCACCTTGCAAACTCCAAAGCCAAGCACCATCTCTACAATGTGCTCCCTCAACAAGAGATCAACCGGATCGGAGAATGTGCTAGCGCCAAAGAGATGTGGGAGAAGCTTATAGAACTCCATGAAGGCACATCCGAGGCCAAGCTAGCAAGGAGAGACCTCCTCCGCTCCCAATTATCCAATATAAAACTAGAAAAGGGAGAAAAGGTAACCTCACTACACTCTAGGTTTAAAGAAATTTTAATTGGGCTAACAAGTGTAGGTGAGAAGCTATCAAACCGGGATATGGTAATGAAGGCCATAGATGCCTTTCCCCGGTCCTCAAAATGGAGCTCCATGGTGGACTCATTTTACATCTCCAAGAACCTAGAAGTGAGCACCTTGGAGGAATTTTTCTCAACAATGGAGCTCCACGAAACTAGGCTTGAAGGAATACAAGAGGAGCCTAGAATTCAACCTTCAAGAGGAGTAGCATTATTGGCAAGTAAGGGGAAGAAGAAGATGGAAATCCCCTCCTCCTCCGATGACGAAGCGTCTTCCTCCTCCTCCATGGATAGCACCGAAGAAGCCTATATGGTAAGGAGGGTAAGACGTGCATTTAAGAATTTTAGATTTGATAAATCTAATGATAGGAATATAAGACCAAGGGGGAAGGTCATATGCTATAACTGCCAAGGAGAGGGACACATAAGGGACAATTGTCCTCTCCTAAACAAGAGCAAGGAAGAGAAGAAAAAGAAAGAAGAGAAGAGGAAGAAGAAGAAGGGGAGCAAGAGAAAGGAAGAAGAAAAGAAAACAAAGGAGAAGGGAAAGGCTAAGGCTCTCAAGGCAAGGACTTGGGATGATCCTTCCTCATCCTCCTCCTCATCATCGGATGAGGAGAATGCCTTTATCACCAATTTGGCCTTGATGGCCTTTGATGACTTGGATTGCTCTTCATCCGAAAATGAAGAATCAAGCTCAAGAGGAGAGAGCTCAAGTGAAGGGGGAGCTTCCACATCCTCATCATCCGAAGAAGAAGAGGACATGGAAACTATGGTAACAAATCTAACTCCTAAGAAAATAGTTTCCATGGTTTCTAGCTTAACTAGAGATTTATTTAGAGCTAAGAAGAAAAACAAAAGCATGCTTGAACAAATTAAGGAATTAGAACAAAAATTAGAAAAGGCATGCTTAAATGATAATATTTCTTCTAGCTTAGATGATGCATGCTCACATGACCTTTATATGCCTTTAGATGTTAGTGATGCATGTATAAATGAAAATAGGGCTTTAAGGGAAAAGGTAGATTATTTAACAAAAGCCCTAGAAAAATTCACTATTGGCTCCAACACCTTAAATATGATCTTAGGGAGCCAAAGAGCTAGTTTCAACAAGAAAGGCCTAGGCTACAAGGAAAAGAAAAATGAAAAGGCCTATAAATGCCTAATAGCTAGGGGACAAGATAAAAAGAAAGCAATAGCTAGGAAATGGATCCCCAAGGAATATTTAGTGAACCCAATAGGAAAGAATTTATTTTGGGTTCCAAAATCCATCCTTAAGGGTTAGAATAACCCTAGGGTAGTCAACCATATGAACTTGACCTATATCATATTTTGGTTGACTTAGGATGACGGGACAACATTTTTTTTAGATAGTGTTGGGTGATGATAACGTACCCATAAATAGGTAATAATGCTTAAATCATGATGATTGATGTAATTCCTATGTATGTTTTAAATCATGATTTATAATTTTGATACTTGGCATGTTATCATGAGAAATAGGTTTAAATCATGCTTTAGGTGATAATTTGTTTATTATCATCACATATTACCTAATGCATGGTTATAAATTGATGAAAACATGTATTTCATGATCATAATGTAGAATTCATTCATATATGTCATTATGATCATGTTAATTGTTAGGTTGATACTTAACCATGATAGAATTGCATGAATATATGGGTTAAGTATATACAAATACCCCCTAGGATACATCTCACACTCACTATAGGCTAACTTGATTGCAAACTTAGCATGGGTGAGATATTAGGATGATACAAATGTCCACTAATGCCTATGGCATTCAGATGGTCATTTAAAGTATCAAAATAGCAATAATAGACCAATCATGGGGAAGGCTTATGTTTAATTCATAGACATATTGCCCAAAGATCATGGTTGGATATTTCATATGTTTTCAAAACAATTTCTTACCCTAAAATACATGTATTCATGTCTTGAAACAATTGGATGCAAAACTAGGTAGCTAACTTGATACTAGAATGATCAAAAACCTAGTGGTTTTTAGAACTTTTGGATTTTTGGCAAAAACAAGAAAATATAATGAGTTTTCATGAAAAACTATTTTTCATTGATAGATATACTTAAAAGAAATATGTTCCCCAAATTTCGTGATTTTTCAAAATTTCTGGAATTTAAAATGCATTTCTGAAACTCGTCCAGAAAATCAGAAATATGGATTCATTTAGTACGTCGCCATACCGATAGCGATCGTGGCCTGTCAATCAGAATATTGAAGGCCGAATTCAGTTTGTAAACCTCCTACAAGTGGTAGAAATATACTTGATGCCACCAACAAATGGTACCCAATTTTTAAATCAACTTGACATATTTTTCCTCCATTATACTTGATGCCATGAGCTTATAACTTAGTGTTAATCTTTTTGATGGTGTTAAAGGGGGAGAAATAAGTATGTTTAAGTTAATCACATTAGGGGGAGAAATATATTGTAGGGGGAGAAATATATGATAGGGGGAGAAAATTTGCATAGAGAATTTCATGGATTAAGGGGGAATTGCATGTTGTTATATCATGTTTATCTTTACATGCTTTCTTACCTTAGAATTTATATCAAATGTTTTTACCTAACTTAAACGGATTGCCACACATCAAAAAGGGGGAGATTGTTAGGGCAATCTCTTGCCGTGATATGGTTTTGATGGTGTGGCAAAGGGTTTAAGTTAGTTTGATATGTTGATATGATATGTGCGTTGAAGTCGTGCAGGACTTAGTAATTCGCACATGGAGCCGTGGCGAGTTTCACATCTCATGACTCGTGCCTTGAGTCGGTGAAGGATAGCTTTGCGGAAGCCGTGCGCTTGGAGCATCCGAGGGACTGCCGGACGAGAAGCTTGGAGTGAAGCCGGAGGAAGTAGACTTCGAGGCAAGAGACGCGAAGGAGCATTGCAGAGCCGTGCGCCTGATGCTGCCGAGGGACGTGGCCGAGAACGAAGAGAACTTCGAAGGCGAGGACTCAGAAATGAGAGTGAGCGATTGTAACCCGGGGAAGGGTAGCTCTTAGGTGAAACTTGGCCATTTGGCCAAGTGTCGGATGGGTTTCGACACCACCGATCGCCATGTCATGGCAATGATCGCTCGAGTCGAGTAAGTTCGACCGTATATATGACCGATCGATTGTGGCCAGCGTGCCCGCCATCGTGCATTCCGACTATCGGCTCGATCAAGGCGATGATCGTAGATAAGGGTTTCGACCGCAGCCGTTAAATGGCCGGCGGCGTGATTACGGATCGCGATCGACTGATGAGGTCCATCAGTCGACTGCCAAGAGTTCCGTTGGACTACAACGGTCGGGATCCGACGTGTTCGGAGGTCGTTGTAGTGACGGCAGTCGACTGCCAAGGGCGGCAGTCGACTGATGGCGGCAAACGGGAAGAAGTTAGCCCTCTCTATAAAAAGAGAGGGTGTAAGCCTTTGAGAGGCTAATGCTCATACTCCAAACAATCTTCCTAGTTCCCCACAAGCTCTAAACTCTTCTTACTTGTCTTTACTTCAATCCTATTGTAAGAAGAGTGATCTTGGTTGTAAAGGTTACCTCCACCTAGCTTTGTGCAAAGGAGAGACCGATAGTGATTGGTTTTGGCGGAGTGATTCACCGTGGACGAATCGGACCGTGGATTAGCAGCGTAGCCGTGAACCACGTTATATCTCGGTGTTTGTATTGCTTGCTTATATCTTGCTTGTCTTTTGCTTTGTATTTGTATATTCCGCTTGCGCTAACGTTTTGTAGACGAGCAATTTACGACGTCCAACGTACGAGGGCTATTCACCCCCCTCTAGCCAGCCATATCGATCTCTTACAGGCATTACAAAAGCAAATGCCCTAAATTGGCTAAGAAGAAGGCATCGACACCAAAAGTCAACCCAAAGTCAAACGATGCCAGTGTTCCCAAAATCAAGAGCAAAGAGCACATTGTGTGCTTCAAATGCAATCAAAAGGGACACTACCGAAGCCAATGCCCTAGGGGGAGGAAGAAAGGGCAAGAAGGTGCAACTCATGTAGGGGGAGCTCCTAAAGCTAAACCTAAGGTACATTTAGTTAATGCACCTTTAATTCCTAAAGTCAAAAAGCATGCTAAAAATTATTTTAGTTCTCTTGCTATTGTCAATGAAAAGCATGCTAAGAGAAACAATAAGGTTTATTGCTTAGGTGTCAAGCATGTTCATATAACTAAGGACAAACCTAGGACTCATAATTCTAGACCTATTTTACCTAAAGAGTCCATTAGGAGAGTTGAAAACCATCTAGGCATTAACCCTAAGAAGGGTAGACACATGCCTAAGAAGAAAAACAATTCCCAAAAGATCAATGAAAATTCAAAATTGGGAAAATTAGAGTTAGAAAACCAAGCCTTGAGGTCAAGGCTAGAAAAATTGGAGAAGACCCTAGCAATAATATCAAATTCGGTTAAGGGGTCTAATGCACAAAAGTCAAGACCTAGGAAACAAGAAACATCTAAGGGCAAGAAGGGTTTGGGTCACAAACCTATGTCCTACCATAATGTTCCATTTAATTATGGAACCACATCTAGGTCTAGGAAAACCAAGGCTAATAGGGAAGTCATCCCTAAGTCTAGCCATGGTATGTGTTTAGTGGCTAACACCTCAAAAAAAATCAAATGTAGCCACTAAGAAGGTCAATGGAGGAGTCACCTCTAGAGTTGACCTAGGAAAGACCCAAAAGAATATGGCTTCAAAGCCTAAAAGGGTCATTAGGAAGGTATCAAGGGAAGTTATCCCTAGGGAATACCTTGTTAACCCAAGGAGCTCTAATAGATATTGGGTTCCTAAGAGCGTGATTGATTCATGCTAAATGGGTTAGGGTGTGTCAACCCTAAGTGGATGGGTAGTTAACCTAGCCATTGTGAGTTGACACATTAGGGTGTGCCAATAGGGTTTGAGAAGTTAAAAATGATTTAAAATTGGCACAATTAGGTCTTAGAGGTATTTGTGTGTCATTTTGGGTTTTTGGCACACTAGGGAAATGAATGGTTTAAGGCAAAGTGAATTTAATCCCTAAAAATGGCAAATTGATTTTCACACTTAGGTATTCTATACCTTAGTATATTTTACTTGTCATGATTTGTTTGCCTTACCATGTCATGACATCATTTTCATTTTTATCTATAAAATATCATGATCATGTTTAGAATTATATTTAGATGTCATGTATGCCTAGATCTCATTCACATGCCATGACATCATGATATTGGCATATGCTTTTACCTATATCATATCTATGCCATAATCATATCATGCATATAAATAAAATGAAATTATGGACTATGGCATGATTTGATGGGAATCAAAGAATATTGCCTTAGAAATATGCATGAGAACATAAACAAAACAAAACCCACATCTCACAAAAATTTGACTTGTATGTGTGTTACACATCTAGATATTGGTGAGATGTTTAGGAAAAAGAAAATAAAGGTTTGAAAAACATTTTGAAAACATTTTGAAAAACCTTGGTGAAGCCTATCTTTTGATAGCTATCACCATTGAATGGGATGATACAAAGATGGCTCTTTATTGAAGCTTTTCTTAAATTTTGAACTTTATATCAATCTCCTAATTTAATGGGTAAAATAAATTTCCAACATTTTTCACCCATAGTGTTTAGGATAAGTATTATACGTATGCATTTTCAAGATTTTTAAAATTACGTATATTTACTTATGGATTTCGAAAATCCATTTTCTGAAACTGAAAACTGCAGAATGCAGTTATCAGTCGACTGCCTGTAATGTCAGTCGACTGATGGTAAGTCCAGTCGACTGGTATCTGACGGAGTCGACTGACACAGGCTGATTTCGGGTAAACTTGATAGTTAGGCCCATGTTTAGCCATGTTTTGGTCCCCTAACCACTCCTAACCCTAGGATATGCTTGGGAGAGCATTAGAGAGGGTGGAAATCCATTGGATATGGATTAGGAGTTGGGTTGAGGGTGAGTATCAATTTTAAGGTGGAAGAGAGTTCATTGTTGAACTTTGCCTTAATTTTGATTTGGTTAATGTTCCTATTGGCTTAGGGACTCTCCAAGGACATTGTTGGTTCAATGGTCAAGGGGGAGCAAGCCTTTAGGGGGAGGTATCCATCATGGGAAGATGGATGTGTATTTCCTCATGGGAGGAAAATTGGGTTGCCTCTCTTTAAGTGATATGAGATCACTAGAAAGATTGTAGGCATGTGTTCCTCCAAGGGAGAGATTGTAAGATCTCATTGGGATATGAAACATTCATACCCTTAGGGAGGACCTTTTTGATGTAAAGTCAAAAAGGGGGAGAAGTTACCAAGTTACCAATTAGGGTTCGTTGGAATTCTCATTGGGATATGAGAATTGCCAATATGGGAGAATTTGTAGACTTGAGATGATAGTTTTGTCAATCATCAAAAAGGGGGAGATTGTTGGTGCAATCGGCCCAGGTTGACTCGAGTTTGACTCGAGCAGTACCTTGATAGTATTTTGATGATAGACAAAACTCATGACATGGGATTGTCATGGGAAAGTCCAACATGGGGTTGGCAAGGAAAATCCAAGCATGAAGCTTGGTGTGGAAGTCCAAAGCATTGCGAAGCCGTGCGCTTGGTGCTTGGCATGGGAAATGCATTGCGAAGCCGTGCGCTTGGTGCATGTGAGAAGTCTTGAGGACTTGGTAAGTTCACTAGGCTCGGGGTCCTTGAGTCGGTGAAGGATGGCATTGCAAAGCCGTGCGCTTGGTGCATCCGAGGGATCGCCGGACAGGGAGTGAATGAAGTGAGACCAAAGGGAAGCATACTTCTAGGTCATGAGACGCGAAGGATGGCGTTGCGAAGCCGTGCGCTTGGCGCATCCGAGGGACGTAGGCCGAGGGAAGAGAGCTTTGGTGGGGAACTCCATGAGGGATAAGGTGGACTTGGCCAAGTGGCTAAGACTGAGTGTCGGAGGCTCAAACTTAATGTTTGAGGGTTTACCCGACGGTCGGATGCTCAAACAACTTGGTGTTTGAGGTTTTGCCCGACATCAGTCGACTGGCATAGGTGCCGGTTCGACTGATCCAAGTCGACTAGAGTTCGACTGGTGTAAGGCTAGGGTTTTGTGCTTGGCAGTCGACTGCCATGGACTGGCAGTCGACTGCCGAGGGATGGCAGTCGACTGATGGGAGTGTCGCGAGCACAGAACGCTCCGTAGCCGACTGGGCAGTCGACTACTGGGTCACCAGTCGACTGATGGGCATCATCAGTCGACTGGTAGGTGATCCGTTGGAACTTGTCTGACGTGGATATGGTCGTTGTGAGACAACGGCTACAGGGGTAGTCGACTGGGGCCTTTTGGCAGTCGACTGTTGGGCACGAAAATAGCTCGATGCAGGTTATAAAAGGAGCTCGAGATAGAGGTTTTTTCCATGGTTTTTGTGGAGCTATTGGAGGGGAATTGCTGCTGCATTCCAGTCCTTCAAGAGCCAATCAAAGCAAGCAACAAGCAAAGCAATCAAAGCAATCGGTGAAAGTTTTCTTGTGTATTGTATTTGTGTATTTGCTTGTATTTCTATATTACATTGTAATTGCTTGTGAGAGGTTTCTCCACCTCCGACGTGTTGTCGAGAAGGAGTTTGAGTATTGCCGTGTGCATCTCTAGAGCTCAAGGAGCTCGCCCGTGGAGTAGGAATCATTCGGTTCCGAACCACGTATATGCTTGCGTATTTGGTGTGCTTGTATTGTTGTTAGTATTATTGTTATTTCTATTGTTATTCCGCTGCGTATATTAACGACAATTGTAGACGAGCACACGAGAACGAACGAATTACGACATCCATCGTACGAGGGCTATTCACCCCCCTCTAGCCGACCGTTCGATCTCCCTACAGTTATTTCAATTAAATTATGTAGTATAAATAAAAAATTAATATTTTATTTTCCATCAGTTTATCGTATTTCCATTTTTCAGGTGATCCGCGAGTTTGTAAAGTCTTCTACTGGGAGCTCATCCGTTCCTTCCATAGAGCAGGTATATTATATATTCTAAAATTTATAACATTATTATTTTATACTACATATAATTAATGTTTAATTTTTTGTATTTCTTCTCCGAAGATTTTATTTTATTTTTTCTTTTATGTTACTTTTTGTAGGTTTCAAATTTTATGATAAGTATCTATGTTGATCCATTTATTTACAGGATATCATCAGTCTTTGAGAAGATGACCAGCAGTTTCTTATAACTTACAATTTTTTTCTTCGTTTGATTTGTATCGCTATCTATATGTGGTATCTTAATTTCTTCGGTCGAATTTTCGGCTTCAACTTTCTTCTGACTTAGGCTTGGAATCATATTTAGTAACATGGCATTAAGAGGATCTGTCAAAATTGTTCTAACTTCTTATGTCGTCCAGGATATAAGAGTCACTTTAGGACTACACAAGAAGTTAGAACAAATTTGGTAGATTCTTTTCGTGTCATGTTACTAAATATGATTCCGAGTCTAAGCCAGAGGAAAGTTGAAGCTGAAATTTTGACCGAAGAAGTTAAGATACCACATATAGATAGGTAGGGATGCAAATCGAGCGAAGAAAAAAATTGTAAGTTATAAGACGTAAGAGAATTTTTTTGATATATTGGTAGATTATTTCGGCGTCTAGTATTGCAGATAAAATATGGTAAGTATTTTCATATTATTCATTATACATTCGATGAATATGTGAATCTTTTTTACTTTATTATTCTAATAATTATGATTGATAGTTTTGGCGTGGTAGTTATAGATGGAATAGTGATGGACATGTGTCTTCGGGCTTTTCTCCAGCTGCAGGATCTCTCCAATTGTTGAATTTTCTGGTTCTAGCTCCAACTACAAGATCTCCTTCTCCAGTTACAGCAAGATCTTCAGTTCTCTATCTGCAAGATCTCTTTCTCCAGTAAAAATCAATTGTTGAGAGGAAATATACGCGAGAGTTGAGCGTAGTTATGTTTCAATTTTATACCTAAATGTTTCTTGACTATTACGGTTACATTCGATATTTTTGTATTATAAATTTCATACGATTAATAGTTTATTATTTGTATTGATGAATTATTTTGAATGATTAGATGTGTTTATCAAAATTAATATGTGAATTTTTATATATTGTTATATGTGTTTGGAATACAAATTGTAAAAATAGGTAAAAATAATAAATTATATAATAGTATTTTTTTTATATTTTTTTTAAATTAATTTGGCAATGAAAATATAATTTTATTGAAAAATCGGCAACGCCAATGATCGAAAATCTACGATCAATCGATGGAACATTATCACGATCGATTTATCAGAGCACCTTACGTAATGTTCGTAGCTAACCGACTGAATCGTCACACGTCAGTCGAATGATGGTATTTTTCAGTCGACTGGGAATGAATATTTTGCAACGAATTTTTTGTTTTCGTTGAAGATTTGGCGACGAAAAAAATTTCGTCGCCAAATTTATTTTTATTCATGAAAATTTGTTTATTAGACTTTTGCGATTAACTGTATTTTCGTCGCAGATTTGGTGATGAATATAAATATTTGTCGCTAAATTTGACAACAAATAGTTATTTTCGTCGCCAAATATTTGCGACGACCTTTTTTTCATCACAGATTTGGCGACGAACTATGTTTCATCGCCAAATTTGGTGACGAATAATTATTTTCGTCGCCAAATTTGGCGACCAATAGTTATTTTCAACACCAAAATTGGCAACGAATAGTTATTTTCGTCGCCAAATTTTTGCGACGAATTATTTTTTTCGTCGCAGATTTAGCGACGAATTATTTTTTCGTCGCAAATTTGGCGACGAACTATTTTTTTGATGCAGATTTGGCAACAAACTTAGTTCCATCGCCAAATTTGGCAATGAATAATTATTTTCGTCACCAAATTTGCCGACGAATTTTGCAACGAAAATTTTATTCGTTGAAATTTTTGCGACGAATTTTTTATTTTCGTTGCCAAATTTAGCTGCGAATTATTTCCAACGAAAAAAAATTTGTTGCAAATTTCATTACAAACAAATTTTTATTTAAAATTCGTTGCAAAATTTGTTGCCAAATACTGAAATTTTTGTAGTGGTCTTCTACCTTCTTAATAGTTTCCCTAGGTAGAATGAGTCTAGAGTTGTTGTTTCTAGATTTGTCCTTAGATAAGGTAGGTCTAGTATGATCCTTAGACCTAAAATTACAACTCTTAGCATCTAAACAACAAAGCCTATTTCTAGCATGCCTTTCATGAATAATAGAAAGATTACTCCTAGCATGCTTATCATTATAAAATAAGAAGGGTGCATTATTAAATTTTACCTTAGGGTTAGCTTTATAAGCTCTCCCTACATGTGATACTCCTTATTGCCCTTTGTTTTGCTTTTTCCCTTTAGGGCATTGACTTTTATAGCGCTCTTTTTGGTTGCATTTGAAGCACACCATGTGCTCCTTGCTCTTCCTAATTGAGGCATCGGCGTCCTTTGAATTTTTGTTGACTTTTGGTGTTGGAGGAGTCTTCTTGACCTTCTTAGGGCACTTGCTCTTATAGTGCCCAGGTTCCCTACACTCAAAGCATATGATATAGTTTTTATTTTTAATTGAAATGCTCAAGTTACCTAGGGTGGTGGTGGAATTTTGAGCTTCCTCTTCTTTTTTACCTGAGGTAGAAGCTTCTTCTTGATGCTCTGGAGAGGATGGTCTCTCCTCCCCCTCAATCCTAGAGGTGGAGATCTCCTCTGATTCTACTTCTTCCACCGATCTGGATGTTGACTCATTCTCAACTTTTGAATCCTCACTTTCTTGTGAGGAAGAGCTTGCTACTTTGGTCTCCTTGTCCAATTGAGTTGAAGAGCATTCTTGTTCCTTAGGCTCCTCTATCTCTTGAGCCATTGAGGGTTCTTCATGGAGTTTAACAAGCTTGCTCCAAAGCTCCTTTGCATCCTTATAATCTCCTAATCTACACAAAACATCATTAGGAATTGCATTAAGAAATATACCCATTACCTTGTTATTTATCTTGTAGTATCGGAATAGTTCTTTCCTCCAATTCTTCTTCTTGAGTTTTCTTCCTTCTTTATCCTTTGGAGTGTCGAACCCTACCATTACACTAATCCAATTATCAAAGTCTCACATTAGAAAATATTTCATTCTTACCACCCATAGATTAAAATCCTTAGCTCCATAGAGTTCGTATGGCGATGGCACATTGATGTCATCCCCACATCTTTCTTCAATCACCATCTTCTTTCCTCTAGTGCGCTCTCTCGGATGTGAAGCCGGTGAAGAGCTCCTAGCTCTGATACCAATTGTAGGATCTTCGGTGAGCACTAGAGGGAGGGTGAATGGTGCGTCTTGATTCACTTGACGTAATTCGATCATGCTTGTCTCTATAAAATGATTAGTGTGCAGTGGAAAATAAAAGAACAAACTAAAACAAAGATAAACAACACAATCACATGCAATAACACCAAGATATAATGTGGTTTAGAACCTTAGGGTTCCTACTCCACGGGTTGGGCTCGAATGAGCCCTAGCGATGCAAACACCACCACTAAACCAATAAACTCCTTCTCGACAACAAGTCGGAGGCGGAGAAACCTCGTACAAGGATTACCAAAGTAATACAAAAGAAATATAAGAAATTACAAGTGAAATACACAAAAACATGTAAAGAAAACTTTACAAATGCACTTTGGATGCTTGCTTGTTTGATTGCTTGAACCGCACTTAAATACCCTAATTTACACCAGTAAATCGCTCCAAATCGCCCAAGAAATCACTGGCGAAAACCTCCCCATCGATCTCCTTTTATGCCTCCGTGCGACCTAGATTTCCGCCTGGCAGTCGACTGCCATAAGGCCCCAGTCGACTGCCAACAGTGTCGTTGTCTCACAACATACTTAATCCACGTCGGCATTCAAGCCAATGGATACATTGGTAGTCGACTACCATTAACCATCAGTCAACTACCAACCTCGTAGCCAACTGATCAGTCTTCTACCGAGTGTTCTAAGCACTAGCAATTGACTATCATCTATAGCGATCATTGCCATCCATAATGTCATTCAAGCCATCGATCGGCCCAATCTTGTCGGCGATCAAGCGCCAAGGCTATTTTCCATGATCAAACACCAATCAACTCACGGTGATCAGTGGTCTTAATCGATCATTGCTCGAAATCAACTCGGCTGCCAAGGGTCAAAACACTTGACTAATCGATTAGTCCAAAGCCCCAGTCGACTAATAACCTCAACCATGAGGTTTAACCCCAATTATGATGTGCTCATACTTGCTAGACCACCCTTAGCCTAGACCTAAGCCTTCTAGTCACCTCCATCAGTCTCACGCCTATCGGATCCCTCTAAGTCATCCATGACTTATTCATCTATATGCTAGCCTTAAGGTGCTTCTATCAACTATTGTCATGCTAAGCTAGTCTATAATGCCAAGGCACATTTGGACTTACGCTGCCAAGACTACTACTTGGACTTTACACTGCCAAACCATTGGACTTATACTGCTAAGACTCCCGCTTAGACTTTACACCGCCGATATCAACCCTTGGACTTGCCAATCCATGTTGGACTTTCCATTTACCAAGACTCAAGCTTGGAATTTCCCTTGCCAAGACCCATGCTTGGACTTTCCATGCTAACCCATGTCGGACTTTCCAATTGCCAAGACTCAAGCTTGGACTTTCCCTTGCCAAGACCCATGCTTGGACTTTCTATGACAACCCATGTTGGACTTTGCATTTGAAGGTAGGAAACTTCGCTTCCCACTTCAACTTGGTCGCTTGTTCATGGCGATCCCTTCTATGTCCCCGGATAAAAAAAATTTATCCTTGACAAGAGGGATTACCCAAGCTCCTGTTTCATCATCATGCTATTCGATTAGAGTAGTCACTTGAACAAACTTATTTTTCAAGCAATCAACCTCTATTCTACGAATAGCCGCGGAATAGACGATGTACGGATCGCCGGATTTTGTGTTTATGTTCGGGGTCCAAGTATATTTAACCATAAAATAGAATATATAACATGTATATGATTGAAAAAAAATTATAGACATGTTACAAAAGAAAATAGACAATCATTATACCTCTCGATCTTCTATTGTATGTCCTTCCACCTTTTGGACGTCGTGTGGGCGACGATCTTCCAAAAGTCTAAACTCCTAGATCACCAATCTTCCTATCCTTGTTCTCTCCGAACAAAGGAAGATCAATAACAAAACTCTTCCTCTCCTTGCTTGCGCCAACCACCAAGCACCAACTTGGTGTGCGCCGGCCAAAGGAATGGATGAAGGAGATGGATGCCAGCCAAGAGCTCCAAGGGAAGACCCTAAGCTTTGTTTCCACGGGCCAAGGAGAAGAGAGGGAGGGCTTGAATGCCAGCCAAGGAGAGGAGAAGCAAACCTTGGGCGTCGGCCAAAACCAAGAAGAAGAAGAGAAAGGAAATTCTTTCCTAAATTGTGGCCGCCCAAAGCCCTAAGCCTCCTTGCCGCCCAAAACCCTAGCCCCTCCTTTGATTCTTTTTTTTTCCACGCCAACCCTTAAGCCCCTTTTTATAGAGTTAGGGATAAGCCTTGTTTTAATCTCCACCATTGGTTCTAGGGATTTAATCTCAACCATCGGATCTAGAGATTTAATCTCAACCGTCGGATCTAGAGATTTAATCTCTACCGTTGGATCTAGAGTTTTGTTTTCAACGATTGGATCTAGGCTTCATGAGGTTTTAATAGGCTACAATAGGAACCATGAGGAGGAGTTGGATCTTTGCCACCCAATGGATCAAGCCCACATAAAGTCCTATCAATTAATGATAATCCAATTCACTAAAGGATTATCATTAATCTACCTCACCAACCCCCATAAGTTAATATTGACTCCATATATTATTTGTACATTTATCTCCCCATGTTTAAGATCTCGAATGTCCGTCAATTAATTAATTTACTGACTATTAATTAATCAACATCTAACTCCATGAGTAGTACCACTCATCCTTATCATCATGCCGGACCAAGTCCACCTGCAGGGTTTACATGATGAACCTTATGAGCTCCTCAAGGGGACATCATCATCCTAATATATAGGACACGGTTTCCTCCTATAATCAACGGCACACCATATAAATAATATCATTTCCCAACTTACCGAGCCTATCGATTTAATCTATAAATCTCGCCCATTGGTAAATCAAAGAAATGAATACTAAGTATATGTGCCCGTTATAATATCGGGATTAAGAGCATGTACAATATAATATCTGAGGTCTGATTCGATTATGTAGTCAGCAATAAATCGAATCACCTCTAAGTCGGTCCTGCTCAATACACAGAAAGTGTACTAGTGTGATTCTATTGTCAAGAAAAACCAACACCAAATTACACTACAACCATTACAATGGTTTGTCCAAAGTCATCTCGGTTATGAGCCTTTACTTATACTTTACAAGGAGCCGATAACATGATCTCCCGTGTGACACCACACACTATGTTATCTATAATGTAATGTATTAGACAATATGCATCTCCATAAATATGCAAACAATGATCATGTGATTCTTATTTCAAAATAAAGATGTTTATACAAAAGATAGACTTTTCAGTATACATCCAAAAATCTCCCACTTACACTAAAAGACTGTGTTGTCCTCAAACTGCCATACATCTGATTCTCATTCCCCCGCACATGCCTATCAAAAGCTCTCGCTGGAAAGGCCTTAGTGAAAGGATCTGCCAGGTTATCCTCCGATGGAATCTTGGCCACAACAACTTCTCCTCTCTTTACGATTTCTCGTATCAGGTGGTACTTGTGCTCTATGTTTTTACTTGCCTTATGGTCTCGTGGTTCCTTCGAGTTTGAAACTGCACCACTATTATCACAATAAATTGTGATAGTTCTGGGTAAACCAGGAATCACATCCAAGTCCATCAAGAAGTTCCTGAGCCACACAGCTTCTTTGGCCGTCTCAAAGGCCGCCACATACTCAGCTTCTATGGTAGAGTCCGCCACGCATTTCTGCTTGACACTCCTCCATACAATGGATCCACCTCCCAAAGTAAACACAAAACCTGAGGTAGACTTACTGTTATCCCCATCTGATTGGAAGTCGGAATCTGTGTAACCCACAGGGAGTAATTGGTCTGCCTGGTAAACTAGCATATAATCCCTAGTCCTTCTCAGGTACTTCAATATATGCTTTACGGCAGTCCAATGTCCATGTCCTGGATTACTCTAATATCTGCTAACCATGCCCATGGCAAAGCAGATATCTGGTCTCGTACATAGCATCGCATACATGAGGCTTCCTACTGCTGAAGCATAAGGAACTGTCTTCATCTCCTCAATCTCCTCAGATATTCTAGGACACATCTCCTTAGATAAATGAACTCCATGCCTGAAAGGTTGAAAACCCTTCTTGGAGTTCTGCATGCTAAAATGATCTATAATGGTGTCTATGTATGAATCTTGAGATAAGCACAACATCCTTTTCTTGCGATCCCTTATAACCTTGATCCCAAGGATGTGTCCCACTTCTCCAAGTTCTTCATATCAAACTGTTTGGAAAACCATACCCTTACGTCCGATAACACCTTGACATTGTTGCCAATTAATAAAATGTCATTTACGTATAGTACAAGAAATACCACTACATTTCCGTCACATCTCTTGTATACACAAGACTCATCCGGACTTTGAATAAATTCATAAGACTGGATTACCTCATCAAAGCGGATGTTCCAAGACCTCGAAGCTTGCTTCAATCCATAAATGGACCGATTAAGCTTACACACAAGATGTTCTTTGCCCTTTGCAATGAATCCCTCTGGTTGCTTCATATAGATGTTTTCCTCAAGACTTCCATTAAGGAAAGCTCTCTTGACATCCATCTATCATACCTCATAATCCATATGAGCAGCAATACATAAGAGAATCCGGATAGACTTAAGCATAGCTACCGGCGAAAAGGTTTCCTCATAATCGATACCCTCTTTCTGAGTATACCCCTTCGCAACAAGCCTTGCTTTGAAGGTCTCAACCTTCCCGTCTATTCCTCTCTTTCTTTTGTAGTTCCACTTGCAACCAATGATTTTTACACCATCGGGTGGTTCTACTAGCTCCTAGACCTGATTTGAATCCATAGATTCAAACTCAGCATTCATTGCACTTTGCCAAGATACTGCATCTTTATCTTGGATTGCCTCGTCATATGTCCAAGGGTCAGGTTCATGTTCGCCAGGAACCAAATCAGAAGATTCTCCCAAGAACATGAATCTATCAGGCTGTCTAACAACCCTCCCACTACGACGAGGTATCACCTGTGTATCCTCTCTGACACACGGTGCAGCAACTTGTGGTATATCCTCTTGTACCGGTGGTACTAAAGAAGTGACTTCCCCTTTCAATTCCTCTAGAACAATCTTACTCATGGGCTTGTTGTTCATCACATAGTCTTCCTCTAGAAATCTGGCATTTGTGCTAACGATCACCCTCTGATCTCTAGGACTATAAAACAAACCACCTTTTGTTCCTCTAGGATAGCCAATGAACATGCGTACTTCTTTTCGAGGTTCCAACTTACCAGCATCTGTCTTCAGCACATGTGCTGGACTCCCCCCAAATCCGAATATGTCTTAGACTAGGCTTTAACCCAGTCCACAATTCTATGGGAGTAGAAGACACTGATTTAGAGGGAATCAAGTTCAGAATGTACACTGCCGCATCTAGAGCATATCCCCAGAATGAATCTGGCAACTCAGAATAACTCATCATCGATCTAACCATCTCTATAAGAGTCCTATTCCTTCGCTCTGCTACACCATTCTGCTGGGGTGTGCCAGGTGCAGACAATTGGAATTGAATCCTAACCTCTGATAAGTAATTCCTAAACTCTCCCAAGAGGTACTCACCACCACGATCAGATCATAGTGTCTTGATACTTTTACCTTGACGTTTCTTCACATCAACCTTGAATTCTTTGAACTTGTCAAATCATTCAGACTTGCGGCGCATCAAGTAAATGTATCCATATCTCGAATAATCATCTATAAAAGAGGCGAAATACTCAAAACCACCTCTAGCCTGGATAAACATAGGACCGCACAAATCAGAATGAACCAATTCTAACACATCTTTGGCTCTATACCCCTTGGCCTTAAAAGGCCTCTTGGTCATTTTACCCTCCAAGCAAGATTCGCAGGTTGGGAAATCTTCCACCACTAATGAACCCAGAGGTCCATCAGCTATCAACCTTTGAATTCTGCTTAGGTTAATATGACCAAGCCTAAGATGCCAAAGATATGTTTGGTTCATCTTCGAAGGTTCTTTTCTCTTATTAGAATTAGAAGATGAGTTATTAACTTCTATTTGCATCGTGGGAGCTTTTGGTTCAAGTGTATACAAATTTCCTATCAATACACCAGAATAGATAATCTCCCTATTCCTTTTTATAACAACTCTGTCATTAAAAGAAATAGAATATCCATCCATAAACAATTTAGAAACCGAAATTAAATTCTTTCTAAATAAAGGTACATAAAGGCAATTCTTAAGAACCAAAACTTTATTTTTCTCAAAAGATAAATAAACGTCTCCCACTGCAACAGCCGCCACCTTCGTGGCATCGCCCAAGTATACGGTAATCTCCCCTCGGCTATCTCGGTTTCCTAGAACCCTGCAAAGTATTGCGGATATGATCGATGGCTCCGTATCTACACACCAGTCGGTAGATAACACGCTAAACATGTTTCAACGACTAGACCAAAAGATATACCTTTGTTCCTTGCGGTTGGGGCGATCCTTCTTCCAGTGTCTCGATCGCACAAGTGAAGCACTTGCCTTTCTTCTTCACTCCTCCTAAGTTCCTCCCACCTTTGCCCTGATTTGTTTCTTCTTCTTCTTGCCTTTCGGCTTAGAAGTAGAAACCTTTTAGGCAACCATGGCTTGTTCCTGAGCACTCTGACGAAATAGCCCCTCTGCGCTGGAGTTACAGGAAGCTCCGAATACAACCTCTTGTTAATGTTGTAGTTCAGGCGAAACTGCTCAAAACTCCTAGGTAGAGACTGGAGAATGATATCGACCTAGGTTTCCCCATCGATTTCAGCTCCGAGGACTTCCAGCTCATTCAAATGAGCCATCATCTTGAGAACATGATCCCTCACGGGTGTTCGTCAGCCCAATTCTAGTGTCATCAAGTTCCTCATGGCTTCCTACCTGGCAGCCCGATTCTGGTGTCCGAAAAGCTCTTTGAGATTGAGCATCATGTCATAAGAAGTGGGCATGGCTTGATGCTGATGTTGCAGTACATTTGACATAGATGCCAAAATATAACACCGCGCCATCTCATCGGCCTTGATCTACTTCTTATAACTCTCCTTCTCCTTTTCCCCAAAATCATCTGCAGGCTTAGGAGGGCACTCTTTGAGGAGTACATATTTGTATTCCTCAACAGTCAAGACAATGTCAAGATTCCTCTTCCAATCAACATAGTTGGGTCCAGTAAGTTTATTTTCTTTCAGTATCACATCAAGCGGGTTGAAAGTCATTTTGAAAGAAAACATAAGAATCACATAGATCAAAACATTATATTTCAAAAAATTATTGATTCCTCAAACAATAAAATTTTAAAAATAACCAACACCTTAAAACACCGAGAATATCGTATGCCACGATAGTGTGGACGTATATGAATTCTACATTTGTAAGAGGAGGTTTAATCCATTAATTTTACTATCTTGTCAACCTAACTTTTTGACAAGTAAAATTAATAGTTGGTTCCTCTTCAGCCCTACAAATAAAAGCAGTGACTCCGATGGGGAGGATACTTATATTTGTATCTAAGTGTTCACCATTACTACCAAGGTAATTATCTCCGGTTATGTGTCTTCCGATGGGGAAGTACACACGCTCCTTAATAATTTCCTATAACCATATTCGACCTTGTGATCCGCAAACAAACTCATCTGATGTGGAGGAAGGCACTCAGAGCCGACGCGCAAGTTTGTTTGCATCACATGTCAAATCGTAATGGAGGCCGTGGGAATTTATAAAATTATCCCTCTCCCACTTAGTAATTTAAAATTGAGGAATTTTCTAGCCTACGACATGCATATCAAACAATAAGCAATAAATATGAAAAATAAATATTTTCCAACTATTATTGCTTTTGTCTTCAATATGTCTCCCGTCGTATCACCATCTCGTCTGCTCCTCCCTACGCCATGTACGAGCCATCCAGAGATCCTAGCCGAGTCTAAAAACTATTTTAAATTACATCCATCGATCCTATACTCCACGAGAGAGTGTACATAAAATCTAGATCGAAAGTAAACTAAAATAAAAAGAGTGGCTAAACAATGTCGTATCTAATTACAAAAATTAAATACTAGCCTCGTCAACCCCGAGGATTCAACAAAATATACAATTACACACATACAATCACATACACACATATGGCCATAATAGTTGGATCCTATGCCTGCAACCAAAAAGTTAACCTACGCACATCCTACTATTATCCGGCACATATAATATATGAAAAGTGCATAAAAGTAACCGAATCATAAACACACAAAACCTAAAACCGTGGCTCTGATACCACTTGAAGGTAGGAAACTTCGCTTCTCACTTCAACTCGGTCACTTGTTCATGGCGATCCCTTCTACGTCCCCGGATAAAAAAAAATTATCCTTGACAAGAGGGATTACCCAAGCTCCCAATTCATCGTCGTGCTATTCGATGAGAGTAGTCACTTGAACAAACTTGTTGTTCAAGCAATCAACCTCTATTCTACGAATAGCCGCGGAATAGACGATGTACAGATCGCCGACTTTTGTGTTTATGTTCGGGGTCCAAGTATATTTAACCATAAAATAGAATATATAACATGTATATGATTGAAAAACAATTATAGACATGTTACAAAAGAAAATAGACAATCGTTATATCTCTCGATCTTCTATTGTATGTCCTTCCTCCTTTTCAACGTCGTGTGGGCGACGATCTTCCAAAAGTCGAAGCTCCTAGATCACCAATCTTCCTATCCTTGTTCTCTTCCGAACAAAGGAAGATCAATAACAAAACTCTTCCTCTCCTTGCTTGCGCCAACCACCAAGCACCAACTTGGTGTGTGCCGGCCAAAGGAATGGATGAAGGAGATGGATGCCGGCCAAGAGCTCCAAGGGAAGACCCTAAGCTTTGTTTCCATCGGCCAAGGAGAAGAGAGGGAGGGCTTAAATGCCGGCCAAGGAGAGGAGAAGCAAACCTTGGGCACCGACCAACAACACGAAGAAGAAGAGAAAGGAAATTCTTTCCTTAATTGTGGCCGCCCAAAGCCCTAAGCCTCCATGCCGCCCAAAACCCTAGCCCCTCCTTTGATTCTTTTTTTTTCCACGCCAACCTGTTGTTGGTGCAATCGACCCAGGTCACGATTGACCTTACTCGAGTTTGACTCGAGTGATGTTTTGATGTTTGACATAGGATGTTTGACAAAGTGGTTTGACATTGATGTCGGACATTGATGTCAGTTAATTTGATGGGGAGATTGTTGGAGCAATCGACCCGGGTTATGTTTGATCAGACTCGAGTTTGACTCGAGGGAGACTTTGATGGTTGAATAGGGTTGACCATGTGATTAAGGGAAAGTCCAAGCATGGGTCTTGGCATGGAAAGTCCAAGTCATGGGTACTTGGCATTTGGGAAAGTCCAAGTCTTGAGTACTTGGCACAAAGAAAAGTCCAACATGGGTTGGCAAGGGAAAGTCCAAGCTTGAGTCTTGGCATTTGAGAAGTCCAAGGGGATGGATATTGGCGGCGTAAGTCCAATGTGCCTTGGCGATGTAGACACTGTTAGCATGACATAGCCGAGGGAAGCACCTGGAGGCTAGCGCGATGGATGAACAAGTCATGGATGACTTGGAGGGATCCGAGAGGCGTGAGGCTGATGGAGGTGACTAGAAGGTTTAGGTCTAGGCTAAAGGTGGTCTAGCAAGTATGGGGGCACCATACTTGGGTTAAAACCTCATTTTTGAGGTTGGCAGTCGACTGCCATTATGGCCGGTTCGACCGCCATGAGTCGACTTGAGTTCGACTGCCGTTTAAGATCTGGAATTGCTCTGGCAGTCGATTGAGCTAATTAGGCCGATCGTGATGTCGATGGCGATCAAAGGATGGCGATCGTTGCGGATGAGTATCGAGCACAAAATGCTGTGGCGAATGGGCGATGACTACGCGCGGCGATCGCCAATGTTGGCGATCCAAGAGTCCCGTTGGAACTTGTCCAACGTGGATTGAGTCGTTGTCTCACAGCTACAGTGTTGGCAGTCGACTGGGGAATTATGGCAGTTGACTACCAGGCGGAAATCCAGCCCGACGCAAGATAAAAAGAGGAGCTCGTGGAGGATTTGATTATCAGTTCTTTGGGAGCTTATTTGAGGTGATTTAAGGCGATTTGCAGGTGCATTTTAGGGCTCTTCAACCTCATCCAAGCAACCAACAAACAAAGCGCTCAAACCCTAGTTTGTAAAGTGTTCTTTACATTTCCTTGTATTTTGCTTGTATTTTTGTGTATTACTTGTTGTGATCCATTGTACGAGGTTTCTCCACCTCTGACTTATTGTCGAGAAGGAGTTTATTGCTTAGTGGTGTTTGTGGCATCGCTAGGGTTCAAAAGAACCCAATCCATGGAGTAGGAACCATTTCGGTTCCGAACCACGTTATATCCTTGTGTTTGTATGCTTGTTGTTGTGATTGTTGTTTCATTTCTATATTCCGCTGTGTACTAACAATCATAGGCAAGCGAACACGATCAAATTCCATCATTGTACGACAACGCGCTATTCACCCCCCCTTTAGCGGGCGCACAGGTCCTAACAAGTGGTATCAGAGTCCGGGGATCTTCTACGGATTAACAACCTGGAGTCAAGACGCTAGAGGGAAAGATGGAAATCCAAGGACATTTGGGATGGGATATCAACACACCTATCCCCTATACCTTCTATGGACAAAAAGGGTTTAAGCAATGGAAGTAAAGAATTGAAGACTTCCTAATGATGAGGGACTTCGAAGAATGGTCTATCTTGATGGAGGGTTTTAGCTATCCAATAGGACCAAAGGGAGGGTTCCTCAAGAAGAAGAAGTGGAGTGAAGATCAACTCCAAGCCTTCGAGAAAAACATGAAGGTAGTAAAATTTAT
Organism: Wurfbainia villosa; assembly: GCA_025175895.1. Lineage (NCBI taxonomy): Eukaryota > Viridiplantae > Streptophyta > Magnoliopsida > Zingiberales > Zingiberaceae > Wurfbainia > Wurfbainia villosa. The sequence continues at coordinate 49,476,716 of CM045998.1, read as the reverse complement.
TCTTGATTTGGTCCCTAATGAAATTGTGTGTATGGTAGGGGACTATATGGATGCTAAGGGGTTATGGAGCCAAGTGGCAAAGCTTCATGAAAATCCATCATCAATCCAAGAAGAAGAAGAAGAAGAGGAGTGTTCACCCTCTCAAGCTCAAGCAAGTACATCATCATCTAAAGAGCTTGAGGATTCGGAGGTTGATAGGGAGTCAACTTCCGGATCGGTGGAGGAAGTGGAAGAAGCATCCACTTCAAGGACTGAGGGGGAGGAGAGAACTTCCACACCGGAACATCAAGAAGAAGCTTCGACATCCGATCAAGATGAAGAAGCCCAAAGTCCAATTCCGGTCTCTATTGACCTAGGTAACTCAAACATATGTGTTAATAATAAAATGCATATAATATGTTTTGAGTGTAGGAACGGCACTATAAGAGCAAGTGCCCAAAGAAGGTTAAGAAAGCTCCACCGGCACCAAAAGTCAAGGATGCGGTGCCCAAGTCAAAAGAGCAAGGAGCACATCATATGCTTCAAGTGCAATTCAAAGGGGCATTATCGAGTCAATTCCTAGGGAAGAAGAAGGGGCAAGGAGGAGCATTACAAGTAGGGGGAGCTTCTATAGCTAACCCTAAGGTATATTTAAATAATGCACCTTCTAAATTTAAAAGTCAAAAGCATGCTAGAAATTTTAATTCTCTTGCAATTCACCATGAAAAGCATGCTAGAGATAAATATATTTGTTTAGGAGCTAAAAGTGTTAACTTCAAAAGTAAGGAGAAATTTGGGGCTAATGTCCCTAAAAACAATTTATCTAAGGATAAACCTAGGTCAAATAACTCAAGACCAATCCTACCTAGGGAGACAATTAGGAAGGTACAAGAACATCTAGGTCTAAACCCTAAATGGACTAGGCATATGCCTAGAAAGTCCCATGCCCAAGAATTTAATCAAAAATCAATTGGGCAATTGGAATTAGAAAACCAAGCCTTGAGGTCAAGGCTTGAGAAACTAGAAAAGACCCTTAGGAATATACAAAACCAATTTAAAGGGTCTAATGGTCAAAGTCAAAGGTTCAAAAGTCAAAGTCAACACCAAGGACCTAAGAGTCAAAAGTCAACCAAGGGCAAGCAAGGTTTGGGTCACAAACCTAAGCCTAAGGTAGCTTACCATAGTGTTCCATTTGATTATGGGACACAAACTAGGTCTAGGAAGACCAAGGTCAATAGGGAAGTCATCCCTAAGGTTGACCAAAGGTTGTGCCTAGTGGCTAGGGTTTCTAGGAAACCTAGGGTGGCCACCAAGAAGGTTGCAAGGGGAGTTACCCCTAGAGTCAACCTAGGCAAGACCCAAGTGACCAAGGCTAATAAGCCTAGAAGGGTCATTAGGAAGGTATCTAGGGAGGTTATCCCTAAGGAATACCTAATTAACCCTAGGAGCTCAAATCGATTTTGGGTTCCTAAGAGCGTGATTGATTCACGCTAAGATGGGTTTAGGGTGTGCCAACCTTGATTGGATGGGTAGTTAACTCAACCATGGCAAAGGTGGCATTTTAGGTCATTTTCAAGGTTATGGTTACCTTGGGATGTGGTTAGATTTGAATTCTAAAGGATTTTAGGATGTGCCAATATTAATTGAGAAGTTTTGATAAAATGATCAAATTGGCACAAGTTGGGTTTAGAGGTTAGTGTGTCATTTTGGGTTTTTGGCACACTAGGGAGATTAGGTTAATATGGCAAAATATGATTAATCCCAACAAATGAAAATTAATATTAAAATTTAGGTATTATTATACCTATATATTTTATATTCCATGCTTTGTTTGCCATATAACATGCCATGACATCATGCTTACTTTTAATCATTTTATATGTCATGTTCATGTTTTAGGATTAAAGTTTTAAATGTCATGTGTTTTTAGATTTCATCTTATGCCATGACATCATGATTATGAGCATATGCTTATTTATATCATCATTAATGTCATAATCATTCATGCATTTAAGAAAATTTCGATTGAAATTGATTTAAGGACTATGGCATGACTTGGAGTCCCATTCATAAGGGAATCAAGTAGGGTTGCCTTAGAAGATGCATGAAACCCTAGTTTAAATGAACCAAAACCCACATCTCACATCCAATTGACATGTATGTGTATTTATACACCCTAGATACATGTGAGATGCTAGGATATGAGTTAAGTTCAAGGTGCGTAGTTTTTGCATCTAGATGAACTAAAACTCATCTAATTTCAATTGTGGATCATTGGGAGAGCATGTGTACAAGTCATGTACATAGAGCCCAAGGAATATGATCCAAAATAAGGTTTTAAAAACATTTTAAAATCATTTTGAAAAACCTTGGTGAAGTCTATCTTTTGATAGCAATCACCATTGATAGAGTTGATACAAATTAGGGCCAAAACATTGAAAATTTCAATGGTTTTGAGTTTTGTATCAAACTCACTATTTTATGGATAAAATAATTTTCAAATATTTTTCACCCATTGTATTGACTATAAGTAATATACGTATCAAGTTTCGTGATTTTTCAAAATACATAGAATTACTTATGACTTTTCAAAACTCGATTCTAAGATAGCTGAAATTCAAAAATTTCAGCTATCAATCGACTGCCCTTTGTGGCAGTCGACTGATATGTGATCGGTTGATTCTTGATAGAGTCGTATGGGTTCTGATTTTGGGTTAACAAGGTTTGTTTAGCCCATTTTCAGCCATGGTAAAGGTCCCTAACCTCTTCTAACCCTAGGATATGCTTTGGGAAGCATTATAAAGGGTGAAAATCCATTGGATATGGATTAGGAGAAGTGTTAGGTCAAAGTATCAAATTTAGGGTATGGAAAGTTCAAGTTTGAACTTAGAACCTTAATTTTTGATGGTTTAGAGTTTCTATTGGCTTAGGGACTTCCCAAGGACATTGTTGGTGCAATGGTCAAGGGGGAGCAAGCCTTTAGGGGGAGTTATCCATCTTGGGATGATGGATGTGTTTCTCCTCTTGAAGGGGGAGAAGTTATTGGGAGAATATCATCAATTGGGAAAATTGATAGGATGTTTGAGAAACCCAATTTGGAAATTGGGAGAGAGTATAGGATTGCCTCTTTTGAGTGATATGGGACTTATCACTAGGAAGATGGTAGGCATCCTAGGTATTTATTTTTGGATCAAGGGGGAGATTGTAAGATCTTATTAGGACATGAGACATTGACCTCCTTGGAGAGATAACCTTTTTGATGTATGTCAAAAAGGGGGAGAAGATTAAATTACCAATTTGGAAAATTGGTAAGGGAAGTTGAGTTAGGAGCCTAACTCAAGGTCTGCGTTAGGTCAAACATCAAAAAGGGGAGATTGTTGGTGCAATCGACCCAGTCACGATTGACCTTACTCGAGTTTGACTCGAGTGATGTTTTGATTTTGAAAAGTGGTTTTTTGATGTTTGACATAGGATGTTTGACAAAGTGGTTTGACATTGATGTTGGACATTGATGTCGGTTAATTTGATGGGGAGATTGTTGGAGCAATCGACCCTGGTTATGTTTGACCGGACTCGATTTTGACTCGAGGGAGACTTTGATGGTTGACTAGGGTTGACCATGTGATTAAGGGAAAGTCCAAGCATGGGTCTTGGCATGGAAAGTCCAAGTCATGGGTACTTGGCATTTGGGAAAGTACAAGTCTTGAGTACTTGGCACAAAGAAAAGTCCAACATGGGTTGGCAAGGGAAAGTCCAAGCTTGATGGATATTGGGCGTCCAAGGAGTCTTGGCGTAAGTCCAATGTGCCTTATGTAGACACCGCTAGCATGACATAGCCGAGGAAGCACCGAGGCTAGCGCGATGGATGAACAAGTCATGGATGACTTGGAGGGATCCGAGAGGCGTGAGGTCGATGGAGGTGGCTAGAAGGCTTTAGGTCTAGGCTAAGGTGGTCTAGCAAGTATGGGGGCACCATACTTGGGTTACGATCGCTAAGGGATGGCACGATCGTGATGAGTGTCGAGCAGTACGAGCGCCGACTGGGCCCGTTGAGCGATCGGCAAATGATCGCCAATGTTGGCACGATCGCCAAGAGTCCGCTGGAACTTGTCCAACATGGATTGAGTCGTTGTCTCAACAAAGTGTCGACCGTGACTTATGGCAATGACCGATCACGAAATCCAGACGCAAGATAAAAAGAGGAGCTCGTGGAGGATTTGATTAATTTTTGGGAGCTTATTTGAGGTGATTTGAAGGCGATTTGTTGTGCATTTTAGGGTCTTCAACCTCATCCAAGCAACCAACAAGCAAAGCGCTCAAACCCTAGTTTGTAAAGTGTTCTTTACATTTCCTTGTATTTTGCTTGTATTTTTGTGTATTACTTGTTGTAATCCATTGTACGAGGTTTCTCCACCTCTGACTGGTTGTCGAGAAGGAGTTTATTGCTTAGTGGTGTTTGTGGCATCGCTAGGTTCATAGAACCCAATCCATGGAGTAGGAACCATTTCGGTTCCAACCACGCTATATATCCTTGTGTTTTGTTGTTGTGATTGTTGTTTCATTTCTATATTCCACTATGTGTACTAACAATCATAGAGAGACGAACACGATCAAATTCCATCATTGTACGACAACGCTTATTCACCCCCTCTAGCGCATGTGTCCTAACAAGTGGTATCGTAGTCGAGGTTCTTCTACAGTTAACAACGCAAGGGAGCAAGACGCTAGAGGGAAAGATGGAAATCCAAGGACATTTGGGATGGGATATCAACACACCTATCCCCTATACCTTCTATGGACAAAAAGGGTTTAAGCAATGGAAGTAAAGAATTGAAGACTTCCTAATGATGAGGGACTTCGAAGAATGGTCTATCTTGATGGAGGGTTTTAGCTATCCAATAGGACCAAAGGGAGGGTTCCTCAAGAAGAAGAAGTGGAGTGAAGATCAACTCCAAGCCTTCGAGAAAAACATGAAGGTAGTAAAATTTATTCTTGATTTGGTCCCTAATGAAATTGTGTGTATGGTAGGGGACTATATGGATGCTAAGGGGTTGTGGAGCCAAGTGGCAAAGCTTCATGAAAATCCATCATCAATCCAAGAAGAAGAAGAAGAAGAGGAGTGTTCACCCTCTCAAGCTCAAGCAAGTACATCATCATCTAAAGAGCTTGAGGATTCGGAGGTTGATAGGGAGTCAACTTCCGGATCGGTGGAGGAAGTGGAAGAAGCATCCACTTCAAGGACTGAGGGGGAGGAGAGAACTTCCACACCGGAACATCAAGAAGAAGCTTCGACATCCGATCAAGATGAAGAAGCCCAAAGTCCAATTCCGGTCTCTATTGACCTAGGTAACTCAAACATATGTGTTAATAATAAAATGCATATAATATGTTTTGAGTGTAGGGAAACCGGGCACTATAAGAGCAAGTGCCCAAAGAAGGTTAAGAAAGCTCCACCGGCACCAAAAGTCAAGGATGCCAGTGCCCCAAGTCAAAAGAGCAAGGAGCACATCATATGCTTCAAGTGCAATTCAAAGGGGCATTATCGGAGTCAATGCCCTAGGGGGAAGAAGAAGGGGCAAGGAGGAGCATTACAAGTAGGGGGAGCTTCTATAGCTAACCCTAAGGTATATTTAAATAATGCACCTTCTAAATTTAAAAGTCAAAAGCATGCTAGAAATTTTAATTCTCTTGCAATTCACCATGAAAAGCATGCTAGAGATAAATATATTTGTTTAGGAGCTAAAAGTGTTAACTTCAAAAGTAAGGAGAAATTTGGGGCTAATGTCCCTAAAAACAATTTATCTAAGGATAAACCTAGGTCAAATAACTCAAGACCAATCCTACCTAGGGAGACAATTAGGAAGGTACAAGAACATCTAGGTCTAAACCCTAAATGGACTAGGCATATGCCTAGAAAGTCCCATGCCCAAGAATTTAATCAAAAATCAATTGGGCAATTGGAATTAGAAAACCAAGCCTTGAGGTCAAGGCTTGAGAAACTAGAAAAGACCCTTAGGAATATACAAAACCAATTTAAAGGGTCTAATGGTCAAAGTCAAAGGTCCAAAAGTCAAAGTCAACACCAAGGACCTAAGAGTCAAAAGTCAACCAAGGGCAAGCAAGGTTTGGGTCACAAACCTAAGCCTAACGTAGCTTACCATAGTGTTCCATTTGATTATGTGACACAAACTAGGTCTAGGAAGACCAAGGTCAATAGGGAAGTCATCCCTAAGGTTGAACAAAGGTTGTGCCTAGTGGCTAGGGTTTCTAGGAAACCTAGGGTGGCCACCAAGAAGGTTGCAAGGGGAGTTACCCCTAGAGTCAACCTAGGCAAGACCCAAGTGACCAAGGCTAATAAGCCTAGAAGGGTCATTAGGAAGGTATCTAGGGAGGTTATCCCTAAGGAATACCTAATTAACCCTAGGAGCTCAAATCGATTTTGGGTTCCTAAGAGCGTGATTGATTCACGCTAAGATGGGTTTAGGGTGTGCCAACCTTGATTGGATGGGTAGTTAACTCAACCATGGAAAAGGTGGCATTTTAGGTCATTTTCAAGGTTATGGTTACCTTGGGATGTGGTTAGATTTGAATTCTAAAGGATTTTAGGATGTGCCAATATTAATTGAGAAGTTTTGATAAAATGATCAAATTGGCACAAGTTGGTTTTAGAGGTTAGTGTGTCATTTTGGGTTTTTGGCACACTAGGGAGATTAGGTTAATATGGCAAAATATGATTAATCCCAACAAATGGAAATTAATATTAAAATTTAGGTATTATTATACCTATATATTTTATATGCCATGCTTTGTTTGCCATATAACATGCCATGACATCATGCTTACTTTTAATCATTTTATATGTCATGTTCATGTTTTAGGATTAAAGTTTTAAATGTCATGTGTTTTTAGATTTCATCTTATGCCATGACATCATGATTATGAGCATATGCTTATTTATATCATCATTAATGTCATAATCATTCATGCATTTAAGAAAATTTCGATTGAAATTGATTTAAGGACTATGGCATGACTTGGAGTCCCATTCATAAGGGAATCAAGTAGGGTTGCCTTAGAAGATGCATGAAACCCTAGTTTAAATGAACCAAAACCCACATCTCACATCCAATTGACATGTATGTGTATTTATACACCCTAGATACATGTGAGATGCTAGGATATGAGTTAAGTTCAAGGTGCATAGTTTTTGCATCTAGATGAACTAAAACTCATCTAATTTCAATTGTGGATCATTGGGAGAGCATGTGTACAAGTCATGTACATAGAGCCCAAGGAATATGATCCAAAATAAGGTTTTAAAAACATTTTAAAATCATTTTGAAAAACCTTGGTGAAGTCTATCTTTTGATAGCAATCACCATTGATAGAGTTGATACAAATTAGGGCCAAAACATTGAAAATTTCAATGGTTTTGAGTTTTGTATCAAACTCACTATTTTATGGATAAAATAATTTTCAAATATTTTTCACCCATTGTATTGACTATAAGTAATATACGTATCAAGTTTCGTGATTTTTCAAAATACATATAATTACTTATGACTTTCAAAATTTGATTATCAATCGACCGCTTTTGTGGCAATGATCGATGAGAGTGGACAATGTGATTATTACTTGATAGAGTCGATCAGTCTGATTTTGGGTTAACAAGGTTTGTTTAGCCCATTTTCAGCCATGGTAAAGGTCCCTAACCTCTTCTAACCCTAGGATATGCTTTGGGAAGCATTATAAAGGGTGAAAATCCATTGGATATGGATTAGGAGAAGTGTTAGGTCAAAGTATCAAATTTAGGGTATGGAAAGTTCAAGTTTGAACTTAGAACCTTAATTTTGATGGTTTAGAGTTTCTATTGGCTTAGGGACTTCCCAAGGACATTGTTGGTGCAATGGTCAAGGGGGAGCAAGCCTTTAGGGGGAGTTATCCATCTTGGGATGATGGATGTGTTTCTCCTCTTGAAGGGGGAGAAGTTATTGGGAGAATATCATCAATTGGGAAAATTGATAGGATGTTTGAGAAACCCAATTTGGAAATTGGGAGAGAGTATAGGATTGCCTCTTTTGAGTGATATGGGACTTATCACTAGGAAGATGGTAGGCATCCTAGGTATTTATTTTTGGATCAAGGGGGAGATTGTAAGATCTTATTAGGACATGAGACATTGACCTCCTTGGAGAGATAACCTTTTTGATGTATGTCAAAAAGGGGGAGAAGATTAAATTACCAATTTGGAAAATTGGTAAGGGAAGTTGAGTTAGGAGCCTAACTCAAGGTTCGTTTTGTCAAACATCAAAAAGGGGGAGATTGTTGGTGCAATCGACCCAGGTCACGATTGACCTTACTCGAGTTTGACTCGAGTGATGTTTTGATTTTTGAAAAAGTGGTTTGGCATTGATGTTGGACATAGATGTCGGTTAATTTGATGGGGAGATTGTTGGAGCAATCGACCCGGGTTATGTTTGACCGGACTCGAGTTTGACTCGAGGGAGACTTTGATGGTTGACTAGGGTTGACCATGTGATTAAGGGAAAGTCCAAGCATGGGTCTTGGCATGGAAAGTCCAAGTCATGGGTACTTGGCATTTGGGAAAGTCCAAGTCTTGAGTACTTGGCACAAAGAAAAGTCCAACATGGGTTGGCAAGGGAAAGTCCAAGCTTGAGTCTTGGCATTTGAGAAGTCCAAGGGGATGGATATTGGCGGCGTAAAGTCCAAGAGGAGTCTTGGCGGCGTAAGTCCAATGTGCCTTGGCGGTGTAGACACTGTTAGCATGACATAGCCGAGGGAAGCACCTGGAGGCTAACGTGATGGATGAACAAATCATGGATGACTTGGAGGGATCCGAGAGGCGTGAGGCTGATGGAGGTGACTAGAAGGTTTAGGTCTAGGCTAAAGGTGGTCTAGCAAGTATGGGGGCACCATACTTGGGTTAAAACCTCTCGGCCGATCGCTAAGGGATGGCGGTTGATCGCGATGAGTGTCGAGCGTGAACGCCCGTGGCCGAATGGGCGGTCGACTACGACCGCAATCGATCGCCAATGTGATAGCGATCATGCCAAGAGTCCCGTTGGAACTTGTCCAACGTGGATTGAGTCGTTGTCTCAACTGTTGGCGATCGGGAGGAATTATGGCGATTGACTACGGTGGAAATCGACCGATAAGATAAAAAGAGGAGCTCGTGGAGGATTTGATTATCAGTTCTTTGGGAGCTTATTTGAGGTGATTTGAAGGCGATTTGCAGGTGCATTTTAGGGCCCTTCAACCTCATCCAAGCAACCAATAAGCAAAGCGCTCAAACCCTAGTTTGAAAAGTGTTCTTTACATTTCCTTGTATTTTGCTTGTATTTTTGTGTATTACTTGTTGTGATCCATTTTACGAGGTTTCTCCACCTCTGACTTATTGTCGAGAAGGAGTTTATTGCTTAGTGGTGTTTGTGGCATCGCTAGGGTTCATAAGAACCCAATCCATGGAGTAGGAACCATTTCGGTTCCGAACCACGTTATATCCTTGTGTTTGTATGCTTGTTGTTGTGATTGTTGTTTCATTTCTATATTCCACTATGTACTAACAATCATAGGCAAGCGAACACGATCAAATTCCAACATTGTACGACAACGCGCTATTCACCCCCCCCTCTAGCGGGCGCACAGGTCCTAACAAGTAGTATCAGAGTCCAGGGTTCTTCTACGGATTAACAACCCAGAGTCAAGACGCTAGAGGGAAAGATGGAAATCCAAGGACATTTGGGATGGGATATCAACACACCTATCCCCTATACCTTCTATGGACAAAAAGGGTTTAAGCAATGGAAGTAAAGAATTGAAGACTTCCTAATGATGAGGGACTTCGAAGAATGGTCTATCTTGATGGAGGGTTTTAGCTATCCAATAGGACCAAAGGGAGGGTTCCTCAAGAAGAAGAAGTGGAGTGAAGATCAACTCCAAGCCTTCGAGAAAAACATGAAGGTAGTAAAATTTATTCTTGATTTGGTCCCTAATGAAATTGTGTGTATGGTAGGGGACTATATGGATGCTAAGGGGTTGTGGAGCCAAGTGGCAAAGCTTCATGAAAATCCATCATCAATCCAAGAAGAAGAAGAAGAAGAGGAGTGTTCACCCTCTCAAGCTCAAGCAAGTACATCATCATCTAAAGAGCTTGAGGATTCGGAGGTTGATAGGGAGTCAACTTCCAGATCGGTGGAGGAAGTGGAAGAAGCATCCACTTCAAGGACTGAGGGGGAGGAGAGAACTTCCACACCGGAACATCAAGAAGAAGCTTCGACATCCGATCAAGATGAAGAAGCCCAAAGTCCAATTCCGGTCTCCATTGACCTAGGTAACTCAAACATATGTGTTAATAATAAAATGCATATAATATGTTTTGAGTGTAGGGAAACCGGGCACTATAAGAGCAAGTGCCCAAAGAAGGTTAGGAAAGCTCCACCGGCACCAAAAGTCAAGGATGCCAGTGCCCCAAGTCAAAAGAGCTAGGAGCACATCATATGCTTCAAGTGCAATTCAAAGGGGCATTATCGGAGTCAATGCCCTAGGGGGAAGAAGAAGGGGCAAGGAGGAGCATTACAAGTAGGGGGAGCTTCTATAGCTAACCCTAAGGTATATTTAAATAATGCACCTTCTAAATTTAAAAGTCAAAAGCATGCTAGAAATTTTAATTCTCTTGCAATTCACCATGAAAAGCATGCTAGAGATAAATATATTTGTTTAGGAGCTAAAAGTGTTAACTTCAAAAGTAAGGAGAAATTTGGGGCTAATGTCCCTAAAAACAATTTATCTAAGGATAAACCTAGGTCAAATAACTCAAGACCAATCCTACCTAGGGAGTAAATTAGGAAGGTACAAGAACATCTAGGTCTAAACCCTAAATGGACTAGGCATATGCCTAGAAAGTCCCATGCCCAAGAATTTAATCAAAAATCAATTGGGCAATTGGAATTAGAAAACCAAGCCTTGAGGTCAAGGCTTGAGAAACTGGAAAAGACCCTTAGGATTATACAAAACCAATTTAAAGGGTCTAATGGTCAAAGTCAAAGGTCCAAAAGTCAAAGTCAACACCAAGGACCTAAGAGTCAAAAGTCAACCAAGGGCAAGCAAGGTTTGGGTCACAAACCTAAGCCTAACGTAGCTTACCATAGTGTTCCATTTGATTATGTGACACAAACTAGGTCTAGGAAGACCAAGGTCAATAGGGAAGTCATCCCTAAGGTTGAACAAAGGTTGTGCCTAGTGGCTAGGGTTTCTAGGAAACCTAGGGTGGCCACCAAGAAGGTTGCAAGGGGAGTTACCCCTAGAGTCAACCTAGGCAAGACCCAAGTGACCAAGGCTAATAAGCCTAGAAGGGTCATTAGGGTCATTAGGCAAGACCCTAAGGAATACCTAATTAACCCTAGGAGCTCAAATCGATTTTGGGTTCCTAAGAGCGTGATTGATTCACGCTAAGATGGGTTTAGGGTGTGCCAACCTTGATTGGATGGGTAGTTAACTCAACCATGGAAAAGGTGGCATTTTAGGTCATTTTCAAGGTTATGGTTACCTTGGGATGTGGTTAGATTTGAATTCTAAAGGATTTTAGGATGTGCCAATATTAATTGAGAAGTTTTGATAAAATGATCAAATTGGCACAAGTTGGTTTTAGAGGTTAGTGTGTCATTTTGGGTTTTTGGCACACTAGGGAGATTAGGTTAATATGGAAAAATATGATTAATCCCAACAAATGGAAATTAATATTAAAATTTAGGTATTATTATACCTATATATTTTATATGCCATGCTTTGTTTGCCATATAACATGCCATGACATCATGCTTACTTTTAATCATTTTATATGTCATGTTCATGTTTTAGGATTAAAGTTTTAAATGTCATGTGTTTTTAGATTTCATCTTATGCCATGACATCATGATTATGAGCATATGCTTATTTATATCATCATTAATGTCATAATCATTCATGCATTTAAGAAAATTTCGATTGAAATTGATTTAAGGACTATGGCAAGACTTGGAGTCCCATTCATAAGGGAATCAAGTAGGGTTGCCTTAGAAGATGCATGAAACCCTAGTTTAAATGAACCAAAACCCACATCTCACATCCAATTGACATGTATGTGTATTTATACACCCTAGATACATGTGAGATGCTAGGATATGAGTTAAGTTCAAGGTGCATAGTTTTTGCATCTAGATGAACTAAAACTCATCTAATTTCAATTGTGGATCATTGGGAGAGCATGTGTACAAGTCATGTACATAGAGCCCAAGGAATATGATCCAAAATAAGGTTTTAAAAACATTTTAAAATCATTTTGAAAAACCTTGGTGAAGTCTATCTTTTGATAGCAATCACCATTGATAGAGTTGATACAAATTAGGGCCAAAACATTGAAAATTTCAATGGTTTTGAGTTTTGTATCAAACTCACTATTTTATGGATAAAATAATTTTCAAATATTTTTCACCCATTGTATTGACTATAAGTAATATACGTATCAAGTTTCGTGATTTTTCAAAATACATAGAATTACTTATGACTTTTCAAAACTCGATTCTAAGATAGCTGAAATTCAAAATTTCATTTTATCAATCGATCCCTTTGTGGCGATCGATGAGAGTGACAATGATCGTTATTCTTGATAGAGTCATTGCCAGTCTGATTTTGGGTTAACAAGGTTTGTTTAGCCCATTTTATGGTAAAGGTCCCTAACCTCTTCTAACCCTAGGATATGCTTTGGGAAGCATTATAAAGGGTGAAAATCCATTGGATATGGATTAGGAGAAGTGTTAGGTCAAAGTATCAAATTTAGGGTATGGAAAGTTCAAGTTTGAACTTAGAACCTTAATTTTGATGGTTTAGAGTTTCTATTGGCTTAGGGACTTCCCAAGGACATTGTTGGTGCAATGGTCAAGGGGGAGCAAGCCTTTAGGGGGAGTTATCCATCTTGGGATGATGGATGTGTTTCTCCTCTTGAAGGGGGAGAAGTTATTGGGAGAATATCATCAATTGGGAAAATTGATAGGATGTTTGAGAAACCCAATTTGGAAATTGGGAGAGAGTATAGGATTGCCTCTTTTGAGTGATATGGGACTTATCACTAGGAAGATGGTAGGCATCCTAGGTATTTATTTTTGGATCAAGGGGGAGATTGTAAGATCTTATTAGGACATGAGACATTGACCTCCTTGGAGAGATAACCTTTTTGATGTATGTCAAAAAGGGGGAGAAGATTAAATTACCAATTTGGAAAATTGGTAAGGGAAGTTGAGTTAGGAGCCTAACTCAAGGTTCGTTTTGTCAAACATCAAAAAGGGGGAGATTGTTGGTGCAATCGACCCAGGTCACGATTGACCTTACTCGAGTTTGACTCGAGTGATGTTTTGATTTTTGACAAAGTGGTTTGGCATTGATGTTGGACATAGATGTCGGTTAATTTGATGGGGAGATTGTTGGAGCAATCAACCCGGGTTATGTTTGACCGGACTCGATTTTGACTCGAGGGAGACTTTGATGGTTGACTAGGGTTGACCATGTGATTAAGGGAAAGTCCAAGCATGGGTCTTGGCATGGAAAGTCCAAGTCATGGGTACTTGGCATTTGGGAAAGTCCAAGTCTTGAGTACTTGGCATGGAAAGTCCAACATGGGTTGGCAAGGGAAAGTCCAAGCTTGAGTCTTGGCATTTGAGAAGTCCAAGGGGATGGATATTGGCGGCGTAAAGTCCAAGAGGAGTCTTGGCGGCGTAAGTCCAATGTGCCTTGGCAGTGTAGACACTATTAGCATGACATAGCCGAGGGAAGCACCTGGAGGCTAGCGCGATGGATGAACAAGTTATGGATGACTTGGAGGGATCTGAGAGGCGTGAGGCTGATGGAGGTGGCTAGAAGGCTTAGGTCTAGACTAAGGGTGGTCTAGCAAGTATGGGGGCACCATACTTGGGTTAAAACCTCATTTTTGAGGTTGGCAGTCGACTGCCATTATGGCCGGTTCGACTGCCGTGAGTCGACTTAGGTTCGACTGCCGTTTAAGATCAGAATTTCTTCCGGCTGATCAAGCACTGGAGCAGCCGATCGATGTCGATGCGGCGCCGATCGCTAAGGGATGGCAATGATCGCCAGATGAGTGTCGAAAGATGTAACGCCCGTAGCCGAATGGGCCGACCACGGGCGCCGGGCACGATTGCCAATGTTAGCCGATCGCTAAGAGTCCCGCTGAACTTGTCCAACGTGGATTGAGCCGTTGTCTCACCCACAGATTGGCAATGATTGGGGGACTTATGGCGCGATCGCTGTGGAAATCCAAAGACGCAAGATAAAAAGAGGAGCTCGTGGAGGATTTGATTATCAGTTCTTTGGGAGCTTATTTGAGGTGATTTGAAGGCGATTTGCAGGTGCATTTTAGGGCCCTTCAACCTCATCCAAGCAACCAACAAGCAAAGCGCTCAAACCCTAGTTTGTAAAGTGTTCTTTACATTTCCTTGTATTTTGCTTGTATTTTTGTGTATTACTTGTTGTGATCCATTGTACGAGGTTTCTCCACCTCTGACTTATTGTCGAGAAGGAGTTTATTGCTTAGTGGTGTTTGTTGCATCGCTAGGGTTCATAAGATCCCAATCCGTGGAGTAGGAACCATTTTGGTTCCGAACGACGTTATATCCTTGTGTTTGTATGCTTGTTGTTGTGATTGTTGTTTCATTTCTATATTCCGCTGTGTACTAACAATCATAGGCAAGCGAACACGATCAAATTCCATCATTGTACGACATCGCGCTATTCACCCCCCTCTAGCGGGAGCACAGGTCCTAACAAGTGGTATCAGAGTCCGGGGATCGTCTACGGATTAACAACCCGGAGTCAAGACGCTAGAGGGAAAGATGGAAATCCAAGGACATTTGGGATGGGATATCAACACACCTATCCCCTATACCTTCTATGGACAAAAAGGGTTTAAGCAATGGAAGTAAAGAATTGAAGACTTCCTAATGATGAGGGACTTCGAAGAATGGTCTATCTTGATGGAGGGTTTTAGCTATCCAATAGGACCAAAGGGAGGGTTCCTCAAGAAGAAGAAGTGGAGTGAAGATCAACTCCAAGCCTTCGAGAGAAACATGAAGGTAGTAAAATTTATTCTTGATTTGGTCCCTAATGAAATTGTGTGTATGGTAGGGGACTATATGGATGCTAAGGGGTTGTGGAGCCAAGTGGCAAAGCTTCATGAAAATCCATCATCAATCCAAGAAGAAGAAGAAGAAGAGGAGTGTTCACCCTCTCAAGCTCAAGCAAGTACATCATCATCTAAAGAGCTTGAGGATTCGGAGGTTGATAGGGAGTCAACTTCCAGATCGGTGGAGGAAGTGGAAGAAGCATCCACTTCAAGGACTGAGGGGGAGGAGAGAACTTCCACACCGGAACATCAAGAAGAAGCTTCGACATCCGATCAAGATGAAGAAGCCCAAAGTCCAATTCCGGTCTCCATTGACCTAGGTAACTCAAACATATGTGTTAATAATAAAATGCATATAATATGTTTTGAGTGTAGGGAAACCGGGCACTATAAGAGCAAGTGCCCAAAGAAGGTTAGGAAAGCTCCACCGGCACCAAAAGTCAAGGATGTCGGTGCCCCAAGTCAAAAGAGCAAGGAGCACATCATATGCTTCAAGTGCAATTCAAAGGGGCATTATCGGAGTCAATGCCCTAGGGGGAAGAAGAAGGGGCAAGGAGGAGCATTACAAGTAGGGGGAGCTTCTATAGCTAACCCTAAGGTATATTTAAATAATGCACCTTCTAAATTTAAAAGTCAAAAGCATGCTAGAAATTTTAATTCTCTTGCAATTCACCATGAAAAGCAATATAGAGATAATAATATTTGTTTAGGAGCTAAAAGTGTTAACTTCAAAAGTAAGGAGAAATTTGGGACTAATGTCCCTAAAAACAATTTATCTAAGGATAAACCTAGGTCAAATAACTCAAGACCAATCCTACCTAGGGAGACAATTAGGAAGGTACAAGAACATCTAGGTCTAAACCCTAAATGGACTAGGCATATGCCTAGAAAGTCCCATGCCCAAGAATTTAATCAAAAATCAATTGGGCAATTGGAATTAGAAAACCAAGCCTTGAGGTCAAGGCTTGAGAAACTAGAAAAGACCCTTAGGAATATACAAAACCAATTTAAAGGGTCTAATGGTCAAAGTCAAAGGTCCAAAAGTCAAAGTCAACACCAAGGACCTAAGAGTCAAAAGTCAACCAAGGGCAAGCAAGGTTTGGGTCACAAACCTAAGCCTAACGTAGCTTACCATAGTGTTCCATTTGATTATGGGACACAAACTAGGTCTAGGAAGACCAAGGTCAATAGGGAAGTCATCCCTAAGGTTGAACAAAGGTTGTGCCTAGTGGCTAGGGTTTCTAGGAAACCTAGGGTGGCCACCAAGAAGGTTGCAAGGGGAGTTACCCCTAGAGTCAACCTAGGCAAGACCCAGGTGACCAAGGCTAATAAGCCTAGAAGGGTCATTAGGAAGGTATCTAGGGAGGTTATCCCTAAGGAATACCTAATTAACCCTAGGAGCTCAAACCAATTTTGGGTTTCTAAGAGCGTGATTGATTCATGCTAAGATGGGTTTAGGGTGTGCCAACCTTGATTGGATGGGTAGTTAACTCAACCATGGAAAAGGTGGCATTTTAGGTCATTTTCAAGGTTATGGTTACCTTGGGATGTGGTTAGATTTGAATTCTAAAGGATTTTAGGATGTGCCAATATTAATTGAGAAGTTTTGATAAAATGATCAAATTGGCACAAGTTGGTTTTAGAGGTTAGTGTGTCATTTTGGGTTTTTGGCACACTAGGGAGATTAGGTTAATATGGAAAAATATGATTAATCCCAACAAATGGAAATTAATATTAAAATTTAGGTATTATTATACCTATATATTTTATATGCCATGCTTTGTTTGCCATATAACATGTCATGACATCATGCTTACTTTTAATCATTTTATATGTCATGTTCATGTTTTAGGATTAAAGTTTTAAATGTCATGTGTTTTTAGATTTCATCTTATGCCATGACATCATGATTATGAGCATATGCTTATTTATATCATCATTAATGTCATAATCATTCATGCATTTAAGAAAATTTCGATTGAAATTGATTTAAGGACTATGGCATGACTTGGAGTCTCATTCATAAGGGAATCAAGTAGGGTTGCCTTAGAAGATGCATGAAACCCTAGTTTAAATGAACCAAAACCCACATCTCACATCCAATTGACATGTATGTGTATTTATACACCCTAGATACATGTGAGATGCTAGGATATGAGTTAAGTTTAAGGTGCATAGTTTTTGCATCTAGATGAACTAAAACTCATATAATTTCAATTGTGGATCATTGGGAGAGCATGTGTACAAGTCATGTACATAGAGCCCAAGGAATATGATCCAAAATAAGGTTTTAAAAACATTTTAAAATCATTTTGAAAAACCTTGGTGAAGTTTATCTTTTGATAGCAATCACCATTGATAGAGTTGATACAAATTAGGGCCAAAACATTAAAAATTTCAATGGTTTTGAGTTTTGTATCAAACTCACTATTTTATGGATAAAATAATTTTCAAATATTTTTCACCCATTGTATTGACTATAAGTAATATACGTATCAAGTTTCGTGATTTTTCAAAATACATAGAATTACTTATGACTTTTCAAAACTCGATGAAATTCAAAAATTTAGCTATCGATCAAGCCCTTTGTGTGATCGATGAGAGTGGCAATCGATTCTTGATAGAGTCGATCGAGTGTCTGATTTTGGGTTAACAAGGTTTGTTTAGCCCATTTTCAGCCATGGTAAAGGTCCCTAACCTCTTCTAACCCTAGGATATGCTTTGGGAAGCATTATAAAGGGTGAAAATCCATTGGATATGGATTAGGAGAAGTGTTAGGTCAAAGTATCAAATTTAGGGTATGGAAAGTTCAAGTTTGAACTTAGAACCTTAATTTTTGATGGTTTAGAGTTTCTATTGGCTTAGGGACTTCCCAAGGACATTGTTGGTGCAATGGTCAAGGGGGAGCAAGCCTTTAGGGGGAGTTATCCATCTTGGGATGATGGATGTGTTTCTCCTCTTGAAGGGGGAGAAGTTATTGGGAGAATATCATCAATTGGGAAAATTGATGGGATGTTTGAGAAACCCAATTTGGAAATTGGGAGAGAGTATAGGATTGCCTCTTTTGAGTGATATGGGACTTATCACTAGGAAGATGGTAGGCATCCTAGGTATTTATTTTTGGATCAAGAGGGAGATTGTAAGATCTTATTAGGACATGAGACATTGACCTCCTTGGAGAGATAACCTTTTTGATGTATGTCAAAAAGGGGGAGAAGATTAAATTACCAATTTGGAAAATTGGTAAGGGAAGTTGAGTTAGGAGCCTAACTCAAGGTTCGTTTTGTCAAACATCAAAAAGGGGGAGATTGTTTGTGCAATCGACCCAGGTCACGATTGACCTTACTCGAGTTTGACTCGAGTGATGTTTTGATTTTTGACAAAGTGGTTTGGCATTGATGTTGGACATAGATGTCAGTTAATTTGATGGGGAGATTGTTGGAGCAATCGACCCGGGTTATGTTTGACCGGACTCGATTTTGACTCGAGGGAGACTTTGATGGTTGACTAGGGTTGACCATGTGATTAAGGGAAAGTCCAAGCATGGGTCTTGGCATGGAAAGTCCAAGTCATGGGTACTTGGCATTTGGGAAAGTCCAAGTCTTGAGTACTTGGCACAAAGAAAAGTCCAACATGGGTTGGCAAGGGAAAGTCCAAGCTTGAGTCTTGGCATTTGAGAAGTCCAAGGGGATGGATATTGGCGGCGTAAAGTCCAAGCGGAATCTTGGCGGCGTAAGTCCAATGTGCCTTGGCGGTGTAGACACCTTTAGCATGACATAGCCGAGGGAAGCACCTGGAGGCTAGCGCGATGGATGAACAAGTTATGGATGACTTGGAGGGATCTGAGAGGCGTGAGGCTGATGGAGGTGGCTAGAAGGCTTAGGTCTAGACTAAGGGTGGTCTAGCAAGTATGGGGGCACCATACTTGGGTTAAAACCTCATTTTTGAGGTTGGCAGTCGACTGGCATTATGGCCGGTTCGACTGCCGTGAGTCGACTTGAGTTCGACTGCCGTTTAAGAGCTGGAATTCCAATGGAGCAATGATCATGGACGTAAGCCGATCGCCGATGAGTGTCGAGCACGTAACGCCCGTAGAGCCGATCGGGCGGGCTGATATGCGCCGCGCCGATTGCAATGTTAGCGCCGATCGCTAAGAGTCCCATTGGAACTTGTCCAACGTGGATTGAGCTGTTGTCTCACAGCTACAGTGTTGGCAGTCGACTGGAGACTTATGGCAGTCGACTGCAAGGTGGAAATCCAGCCCGACGCAAGATAAAAAGAGGAGCTCATGGAGGATTTGATTATCAGTTCTTTGGGAGCTTACTTGAGGCGATTTGAAGGCGATTTGCAGGTGCATTTCAGGGCCCTTCAACCTCATCCAAGCAACCAATAAGCAATGCGCTCAAACCCTAGTTTGTAAAGTGTTCTTTACATTTCCTTGTATTTTGCTTATATTTTTGTGTATTACTTGTTGTAATCCATTGTACGAGGTTTCTCCACCTCTGACTTGTTGTCGAGAAGGAGTTTATTGCTTAGTGGTGTTTGTGGCATCGCTAGGGTTCATACGAACCCAATCCGTGGAGTAGGAACCGTTTCGGTTCCGAACCACGTTATATCCTTGTGTTTGTATGCTTGTTGTTGTCATTGTTGTTTCATTTCTATATTCCGCTGCGTACTAACAATCATAGGCAAGCGAACGCGATCAAATTCCATCATCGTACGACAACGCACTATTCACCCCCCTCTAGCGGGCGCACAGGTCCTAACACCTGTAAGCCCCTTTTTATAGAGTTAGAGATAAGCCTTGTTTTAATCTCCACCATTCGTTCTAGGGATTAATCTCAACCGTCGGATCTAGAGATTTAATCTCAATCATCAGATCTAGAGATTTAATCTCTACCGTTGGATCTAGAGTTTTGTTTTCAACCATTGGATCTAGGCTTCATTAGGTTTTAATAGGCTACAATAGGGACTATGAGGAGGAGTTGGATCTTGGCCACCCAATGGATCAAGCCCACATAAAGTCCGATCCATTAATGATAATCCAATCCACTAAAGGATTATCATTGATCTACCTCACCAACCCCCATAAGTTAATATGGGCTACATATATTATTTGTACATTTATCTCCCCGTGTTTAAGATCTTGAATGCCCGTCGATTAATTAATTTACTGACCATTAATTAATCAACGTCTAACTCCATGAGTACTACCACTCATCCTTGTCATCATGTCGGACCAAGTCCACCTGCAGGGTTTACATGATGAACCTTATGAGCTCCTCAAGGGGACATCATCATCCTAATATATAGGACACGGTTTCCTCCTATAATTAACGGCACACCATATAAATAATATCATTTCCCAACTTTTCAAGCCTATCGATTTAATTTATAAATCTCGCCCATTGGTAAATCAAAGAAATGAATACTAAGTATATGTACCTGTTATTATATCGAGATTAAGAGCATATACAATATAATATCTGAGGTCCGATTCGATTATATAGTTAGCAATAAATCGAATCACCTCTAAGTCGGTCCTGCTCAATACACACAAAGTGTACTAGTGTGATTCTATGGTCAAGACAAACCAATACCAAATCACACTACAACCATACTAATGGTTTGTCCAAAGTCATCTCGGTTGTGAGCCTTTACTTATACTTTACAAGGAGTCGATAACATGATCTTTCGTGTGACACCAAACACCATGTTATCTACAATGTAATGTATTAGACAATATGCATCACCATAAATATGCAAACAATGATCATGTGATTCTTATTTCAAAATAAAGATGTTAATACAAAAGATAGACTTTTCAATATACATCCCAATAGCATTGCCAAGTGTTCCACTTGGACTTCTCTATTATATGGTCAACCCTATTCAACCATATAGTCAACCCATTGTCAAACAATGGTCAACTCATTGTCAAACATCAAAACTCTAACATCAAAACCACTACTCCAGTCAAACTCAAGTCTGGTCAATCGTGACCTGGGCCGATTGCACCAACAAAAAGAACAAGCAAAATACAAAGACAATATGAAATACAAAGGAAAACTTTACAACACTTTGCTTTGATCACTTGCTTGTTGATTGCTTTGGTTTGCTCTTGAAGTTCTAGAATACAGCAGCAATTCCCCTCCAAAATCTCCCCAAATATCGCTGTGGAAATCCTCCCCAAGCTCCTCCTTTTATGCTTATCTCGGGCTGATTTCGTGCCTAGCAATCGATTACTCATGACCATCAGTCGATTGCTCCTGTAGCCATTATCTCACAATGGCTTGATCCATGCTGGAAAAATACCAATGGATCACTTATCAGTCGACTTCCAAACCCTAACAGTCGACTACTCCCTCGACAATTGACTTCCCAGTCGGCTACAAAAGCTTCTATGCTCGCGTCCTTGACCAACAATCAACTTCCCTCCATGGTAGTTGACTGCTCAAGCCATCAGTCGACTATCCAATGCTGACAGTCGATTGCCATGGCACACGACGCAGTTGAACAACAGTCGACTGTCACCAGTCGACTGTTATAAGGTAAAACCTCAAACACATGTTGTTTGAGCATCCGCCCGTCGGTTAAAATCTTAAACACAAATGTTTGAGTATCCGACACTGATCTTATCCACTTGACCAAGTTCACCTCATCCTCCCATGGAGTTCTCCATCAAAGCTCTCTTCCTCTGGCCTACGTCCCTCAGATGCACTAAGCTCACGACTTCTCCCTGTGACATCCTTCACGTCTTGCCCTAAAGTCTACTTCCTTTGGCTTAACTCCATTGCTCCTTGTCCGGTGGTCCCTCAGATGCACTAAGCTCACAGCTTCTCCCCGTGCCATCCTTTACTGACTCAAGGACCCAAGCCATGAGACAAGTGACCTTACCAAGTACTCAAGACTTTCCCATTTCAAGGGCTACACATGAAGGGAATTGATCATGTTTGCAATACTTTGCAGGGGTTCCAAGAAATCAGACGACTAGCTGAAGGGGAGATTATCGTTTACTTGGGCGATGCTACGAAGGTGGCGGCTATTGCAGTGGGAGATGTTTATTTATCTTTTGATAGGAATAAAACTTTGGTTTTGAAAAATTGACTTTATGTACCTTTATTTAGAAAGAATTTGATTTTGGTTTCTAAATTGTTTTTGGATGGATATTCTATTTCTTTTAATGACATAGTTGTTATAAAAAGGAATACGGAGATTATCAGTTTTGGTGCGTTGGTAGGCAATTTATATACACTTGAACCAAAAGCTCCCACGATGCAAATAGAAGTAAATAACTCATCTTCTAAATCTAATAAGAGAAAAGAACCTTTAAAAATGAACCAAACATATCTTTGGCATCTAAGGTTAGGTCATATTAACCTAAGTAGAATTCAAAGGTTGATAGTTGATAGACCTCTGGGTTCATTAGTGGTGGAAGATTTACCAACCTGCGAATCTTGCTTGGAAAGTAAAATGAATAAGAGGCCTTTTAAGGCCAAGGGGTATAGAGTCAAAGATGAAGGGTTTTTGTCCCTGAACCGAAGCTCTTATTCCACATGAAGGTGGAGAAACTTCGCTTCCCACTTCAACTCGGTCGCTTGTTCATGGTGATATCATCAATGTCCCCAGATTAAAAAAAAATAATCCTAAACAAAAGGGATCACCCAATCAACCGTTTCATCGTCGTGCTATTCGATTAGAGTAGTCACTTGAACAAACTTATTGTCCAAGCAACCAACCTCTATTCTACGAATAGCCACGGAATAGACGATGTACGGATCACCGGCTTTTGTGTTTATGTTCGGGGTCCAAGTATATTTAACCACATACATAAAGTAAACAACCACATACAACATGCATATAATTGAAAAACAATTATAGACATAATACAAAAGAACACTAATCAAAATAAACAAGATTATACCTCTTGTTATACCTCTTGATCTTCTATTGTATGTCCTTCCTCCTTTTGGACGTCGTGTGGGCGATGATCTTCCAAAAGTCGAAGCCTCCTAGATCACCAATATTCCTTTCCTTGTTCAATCCGAACAAAGGAAGATCATAAAACAAAACTCTTCTTCCTTTCTAGAACTGGCCACCAAGTCAATAGACTCGATGTTGCCGCCGGCCAAGGAAGAGAACATGGAGTATGGGAACTGGCCAAAGGAGAATCAATGAGAGCATGGGCGTCGGCCAACACTTGGAGAAGAGAAAAGAAACCAACCCTTCTCCTTGTAGCCGCCCAAAACCCTAACCCTAGCTCTCCTAATTTCCGGCCAAAGAAGAGGGGAAGAAGGATAGGTTGAGCACCGGCCAAAACAAAGGTAAGAAGGATAGGTTGCCGGCAACACCTTAGGAAGAAGAAGAAAGGAGCTTCTCCTCTTGTTGCCGCCCACCCCCAACACCTAAACCCTAGCCGCCAAACACAATCCTATCTCTAATGGGATTGCTTGCCGCCCAAGGGAAACAAACCCTAATCCTCATCCCTCAAGTTGCCGCCCACCCCTATCCTCTCCTTTTATAGAGTTAGGGATAAGCCTTGTTTTAATCTCCACCATTGGTTCTAGGGATTTAATCTCAACCGTCGGATCTAGAGATTTAATCTCAACCGTCGGATCTAGAGATTTAATCTCTACCTTTGGACCTAGAGTTTTGTTTTCATCCATTGGATCTAAGCTTCATGAGGTTTTAATAGGCAACAATAGGGACCATTAGGAGGAGTTGGATATTGGCCACCCAATGGATCAAGCCCACATAAAGTCCGATCCATTAATGATAATCCAATCCACTAAAGGATTATCATTGATCTACCTCACCAACCCCCATAAGTTAATATGGGCTCCATATATTATATGTACATTTTCTCCCTGTGTTTAAGATCTCGAATGTCCGTCGATTAATTAATTTACTGACTATTAATTAATCAACATCTAACTCCATGAGTAGTGTCACTCAACCTTTTCATCATGCCGGACCAAGTCCACCTGCAGGGTTTACATGATGAAACTTATGAGCTCCTCAAGGGGACATCATCATCCTAATATATAGGACACAGTTTCCTCCTATAATCATTGGCACACCATATAAATAATATTATTTCCCAACTTACCGAGCCTATGGATTTAATCTATAAATCTCGCCCATTGGTAAATCAAATAAATGAATACTAAGTATATGTGTCCATTATTATATCGGGATTAAGAGCATGTATAATATAATATCTGAGGTCCAATTCGATTATGTAGTCAGCAATAAATCGAATCACCTCTAAGTCGGTCCTCCTCAATACACACAAAGTGTACTAGTGTGATTCTATGGTCAAGACAAACCAATACCAAATCACACTACAACCATACCAATGGTTTGTCCAAAGTCATCTCGGTTGTGAGCCTATACTTATACTTTACATGGAGCCGATAACATGATCTCCCGTGTGACACCACACACCATGTTATCTACAATGTAATGTATTAGACAATATGCATAACCACAAAAATATGCAAACAATGATCATGTGATTCTTATTTCAAAATAGAGATATTCATAGAAAAGATAGACTTTTCAATATACATCCCAACAATCTCCCACTTATACTAAAAGACTATGCTATCCTCAAACTGTCATACATCTGATCCCCATTCCCTCCACATGTCTATCAAAAGCTCTCGCCGAAAGGGCCTTAGTGAAAGGATCTATCAGGTTATCCTCCGATGCAATCTTGTCCACAACAACTTCTCCTCCCTTTACGATTTCTCGTATCAGGTGGTACTTGCGCTCTATATGTTTACTTGCCTTATGGGCTCGTGGTTCCTTCAAGTTTGCAACTGCACCACTATTATCACAATAAATTGTGATAGTTCTAGGCAAACCAGGAATCACATCCAAGTCCATCAGGAAGTTCCTGAGCCACACAGCTTCTTTGGACGCCTCAGAGGCTGCCACATACTCAGCTTCCATGGTGGAATCCGCCATGCATTTCTGCTTGACACTCCTCCATACAATGGCTCCACCTCCCAAAGTAAA
The DNA here is from genome assembly GCA_025175895.1 of Wurfbainia villosa. Taxonomy (NCBI): domain Eukaryota; kingdom Viridiplantae; phylum Streptophyta; class Magnoliopsida; order Zingiberales; family Zingiberaceae; genus Wurfbainia; species Wurfbainia villosa. The sequence continues at coordinate 49,451,527 of CM045998.1, read as the reverse complement.
CACAAAACTTGAGGTAGACTTACTGTTATCCCTATCTGATTGGAAGTCGGTATCTATGTAACCCACAGGGAGTAATTGGTCTGCCTGGTAAACTAGCATATAATCCCTAGTCCTTCTCAGGTACTTAAATATATGCTTTACCGTAGTCCAATGTCCCTGTCCTGGATTACTCTGATATATACTGACCATGCCCACGAAAAAGCAGATATCTAGTCTCGTACATAGCATCGCATACATGAGGCTTCCTACCGCCAAAGCATAAGGAACTGCCTTCATCTTCTCTATCTCCTCAGATGTTCTAGGACACATCTCCTTAGATAAAGGAACTCCATGCCTGAAAGGTAGAAAACTCTTCTTGGAGTTCTGCATGCTAAAACGATCCATAATCGTGTCTATGTATGAAGCTTGGGAAAAGCACAATATCCTTTTCCTGCGATCCCTTATAACCTTGATCCCAAGGATGTGTCCCACTTCTCCCAAGTCCTTCATATCAAACTATTTGGACAACCATACCCTTACGTCCGATAACACCTTGACATTGTTGCCAATTAACAAAATGTCATCTACGTATAGTACAAGAAATACCACTATGTTTCCATCACATCTCTTGTATACACAAGACTCATCCGGACTTTGAATAAATCCATAAGACTGGATCACCTCATCAAAGCGGATGTTCCAAGACCTCGAAGCTTGCTTCAATCCTTAAATGGACCAATTAAGCTTACATACAAGATGCTTTTTGCCCTTCGCAATGAATCCCTCTGGTTGCTTCATATAGATGTTTTCTTCAAGACTTCCATTAAGGAAAGCTATCTTGACATACATCTGTCACACCTCATAATCCATATGAGCTGCAATGCACAAGAGAATCCGGATAGACTTGAGCATGGCTACCGGCGAAAAGGTCTCCTCATAATCGATACCCTCTTTCTGAGTATACCCCTTCGCAACAAGCCTCGCTTTGAAGGTCTCAACCTTCCCATCTATTCCTCTCTTTCTTTTGTAGATCCACTTGCATCCAATGGTTTTTACACCATCGGGTGGTTCCACTAGCTCCCAGACCTGATTTGAATCCATAGATTCAATCTCAGTATTTATTTCACTTTTCCAAGATATTGCATCTTTATCTTGGATTGCCTCGTCATATGTCCAGGGATCAGGTTCATGTTCGCCAGGGACTAAATCAAAAGATTCTCCCAAGAACATGAATCTATCAGGTTGTCTCACAACCCTCCCACTACGATGAGGTATCACTTGTGTATCCTCTGTGACACGTGGTGCAGTGACTTGTGGTATATCCTCTTGTACCGGTGGTACTGAAGAAGTGACTTCCTCTTTTATTTCCTCCAGAACAATCTTACTCATGGGCTTGTGGTTCATCACATAGTCTTCCTCTAGAAATCTGGCATTCGTGCTAACGATCACCCTATGATCTCTATGACTATAAAACAAACCACCTTTTGTTCCTCTAGGATAGTCAACGAACATGCGTACTTCTGTACGAGGTTCCAACTTACCAGCATCTGCCTTCAGCACATGTGCTGGACTCCCCCATATCCGAATATGTCTTAGACTAGGCTTTCGCCCAATCCATAATTCTGTGGGAGTAAAAGGCACTGATTTAGATGGAACCAAGTTCAGAATGTATACCGCCGTATCTAGAGCATATCCCCAGAACGAATCTGGCAACTCATCATCGATCTAACCATCTCCATAAGAATCCTATTCCTTCACTCTGCTACACCATTCTGCTGGGGTGTGCCAGGTGTAGACAATTGGAATTGAATCCCAGCCTCTGATAAGTAATTCCTAAACTCTCCCAAGAGGTACTCACCACCTACGATCAGATCGTAGTGTCTTGATACTTTCACCTTGACGTTTCTCCACATCAGCCTTGAATTCTTTGAACTTGTCAAAGTATTCAGACTTGCGGCGCATCAAGTAAATGTATCCATATCTCGAATAATCATCTATAAAATAGACGAAATACTCAAAACCACCTCTAGCCTGGATAGTCATAGGACCGCACAAATCAGAATGAACCAATTCTAACACATCTTTGGCTCTATACCCCTTGGCCTTAAAAGGCCTCTTGGTCATTTTACCCTCCAAGCAAGATTCACAGGTTGGGAAATCTTCCACCTCTAATGAACTCAGAGGTCCATCAACTATCAACCTTTGAATTCTGCTTAGGTTAATATGACCAAGCCTAAGATGCCAAAGATATGTTTGGTTCATCTTCGAAGGTTCTTTTCTCTTATTGGAATTAGAAGATGAGTTATCAACTTCTATTTGTATCGTGGGAGCTTTTGGTTCAAGTGTGTATAGATTTCCTATCAATGCACCCGAATAGATAATGTCCCTATTCCTTTTTATAACAACTCTATCATTAAAAGAAATAGAATATCCATCCATAAACAATTTAGAAATCAAAATTAAATTCTTTCTAAATAAAGGTACATAAAGGCAATTCTTAAAAACCAAAACTTTATTTTTCTCAAAAGATAAATAAACATCTCCCACTGCAACAGCCGCCACCTTCATGGCATTGCCTAAGTAAATGGTAATCTCCCCTTAGCTAGTCGTTGGGTTTTTTGGAACCCCTGCAAAGTATTGCAGACATGATTAGCGACTTCCGTACCTACACACCAGGTGCCGATAGATAACACCGCTTAACCATGCTTCAACGACTAGACCAGAGAATATACCTTTGTTCTGCTTCGGATTGGGACAGTCGTTCTTCCAATGTCCAGTCTTCTTGCAAGTGAAGCACTTGTCTTTCGGCTTCTTCACTCCTCCCTAAGATCCTCCCACCAGCTTTGCTCCACCTTGTTTCTTCTTCTTCTTGTCTTTCGGCTTAGAAGTAGAAACCTTCTAAGCAACCATGGCCTGAGCCTGAGCAAGCCTTTCTGTCGACTGGAGAATGATATCGACCTGGGTTTCCCCATCGATCTCAGCTCCAAGGATTTCCAGCTCATTCGCAAACTTAGGAGGACACTCTTCGAAGAGTACATATTTGTACTCCTCAACAGTTAAGACAATGTCAAGATTCTTTTTTCCAATCAACATAATTATGTACAGTAAGTTTATTTTCCTTTAGTATCATAGCAAGTGGACTCAAAGTCAATTTTGAAAAAAACTAAGAATCACATAGATCAAAACTTTAGATTTCAAAAAAATTAATGATTCCTCAAACAATAAAATTTTAAAATCAACCAACACTCAAAACAACGAGAATATCGTATGCCATGATCATGTGGACGTATACAAATTCAACATTTGTAAGAGGAGGTTTTACCCATTAATTTTACTATCTTGTCAACCTAACTTTTGACAAATAAAATTAATAGTTGGTTTCTCTACGGCCCTACAAATAAAAGCAGTGACTCCAATGGGGAGAATATTTATATTTGCATCTAAGTGTTCACCATTACTCGATACTAAGGAAATTATCTCGGGTTATGTGCCTTCCGATGGGGAAGTATACACGCTCTTTAATAATTACCTATAACCATATCCGACCCTGTGATCCACAAACAAACTCATCCGATGGGGAGGAAGACACTTAGAGCCGACGCGCAAATTTGCTTGCATCACATGTCAAATCGTAATGGAGGCCGTAGGAATTTATAAAAAATATCCCTCTCCCACTTAGTAATTTAAAATTGATGAATTTTCTAGCCTACGACATGCATATCAAACAATAAGCAATAAATATGAAAAATAATTATTTTTCAACTATTATGGCTTTTGCCTTCAATATGTCTCCCGTCGTATCGTCATCTCGTCCGCTCCTCCTACGCTATGTACGAGCCATCCGGAGATCCGAGCCGAGACTAAAAACCTATTTTAATTTACATCCATCGATCCTATACTCCACGAGGGAGTGTACATGAAATCTAGACCGAAAGTAAACTAAAATAAAAAGAGTGGCTAAACAATGTCGTATCTAATTTACAAAAAATTAAATACTATCCTCGTCAACCCCGAGGATTCAACAAAATATACATTTACACACATACAATCACATACACACATATGGCCATAATAGTTGGATCCTATGCCTGCAACCAAAGAGTTAACCTACGCATATCCTACTATTATCTGTCACATATAATATATGAAAAGTGCATAAAAGTAACCGAATCTTAAACACACAAAATCGGAAACCATGGCTCTGATACCACTTGAAGGGTTTTTGTCCCTGAACCGAAGCTCTTATTCCACATGAAGGTGGAGAAACTTCGCTTCCCACTTCAACTCGGTCACTTGTTCATGGTGATCCCATCGATGTCCCCGGATTAAAAAAATTTAATCCTAGACAAACGGGATCACCCAAGCAACCGTTTCATCGTCGTGCTATTTGATTAGAGTAGTCACTTGAAAAAACTTGTTGTTCAAGCAACCAACCTCTATTCTACAAATAGCCGTGGAATAGACGATGTACGGATCGCTGGCTTTTGTATTTATGTTCGGGGTCCAAGTATATTTAACCACATACATAAAGTAAACAACCACATACAACATGGATATAATTGAAAAACAATTATAGACATAATACAAAAGAACACTAATCAAAATAAACAAGATTATACCTCTTGTTATACCTCTTGATCTTCTATTGTATGTCCTTCCTCCTTTCGGACGTCATGTGGGCGACGATCTTCCAAAAGTCGAAGCCTCCTAGATCACCAATATTCCTTTCCGTGTTCACTCCTAACAAAGGAAGATAAAAAAACAAAACACTTCTTCCTTTCTAGAATCGGCCACCAAGTCAATAGACTCGATGTTGCCATCGGCCAAGGAAGAGAACATGGAGTATGGGAACCGGCCAAAGGAGAATCAATGAGAGCATGGGCGCCAGCCAACACTTGGAGAAGAGAAAAGAAACCAACCCTTCTCCTTGTAGCCGCCCAAAACCCTAACCCTGGATCTCCTAATTTCCAGGCAAAGAAGAGGGGAAGAAGGATAGGTTGAGCACCAGCCAAAACAAAGGGAAGAAGGATAGGTTGCCGGCAACACCTTAGGAAGAAGAAGAAAGGAGCTTCTCCTCTTGTTGCTGCCCACCCCCAAAACCTAAACCCTAGCCGCCCAAACAAAATCCTATCTCTAATGGGATTGCTTGCTGCCCAAGGGAAGCAAACCCTAATCACCATCCCTCAAGTTGCTGCCCACCCCTATCCTCTCCTTTTATAGAGTTAGGGATAAGCCTTATTTTAATCTCCACCATTGGTTCTAGGGATTTAATCTCAACCGTCGGATCTAGATATTTAATCTCAACCATCGGATCTAGAGATTTAATCTCAACCATCGGATCTAGAGATTTAATCTCTACCTTTGGATCTAGAGTTTTGTTTTCATCCATTGGATCTAAGCTTCATGAGGTTTTAATAGGCTACAATAGGGACCATGAGGAGGAGTTGGATCTTGGCCACCCAATGGATCATTGATCTACCTCACCAACCCCCATAAGTTAATATGGGCTCCATATATTATATGTACATTTTCTCCCCGTGTTTAAGATCTCGAATGTCTGTCGATTAATTAATTTACTGTCTATTAATTAATCAACATATAACTCCATGAGTAGTACCACTCAACCTTTTCATCATGCCGGACCAAGTCCACCTGTAAGGTTTACATGATGAACCTTATGAGCTCCTCAAGGGGACATCATCATCCTAATATATAGGACACGGTTTCCTCCTATAATCAACGGCACACCATATAAATAATATCATTTCCCAATTTACCGAGCCTATCGATTTAATCTATAAATCTCGCCCATTCGTAAATCAAAGAAATGAATACTAAGTATATGTGCCCGTTATTATATCGGGATTAAGAGCATGTACAATATAATATCTGAGGTCCGATTCGATTATGTAGTCAGCAATAAATCGAATCACCTCTAAGTTGGTCCTGCTCAATACACACAAAGTGTACTAGTGTGATTCTATGGTCAAGATAAACCAATACCAAATCACACTACAACCATACCAATGGTTTGTCCAAAGTCATCTCGGTTGTGAGCCTATACTTATACTTTACAAGGAGCCGATAACATGACTCCCGTGTGACACCACACACCATGTTATCTATAATGTAATGTATTAGACAATATGCACAACGACAAAAATATGCAAACAATGATCATGTGATCCTTATTTCAAAATAGAGATGTTCATACAAAAGATAAACTTTTCAGTATACATCCCAACAAAAGATGTATTGGAATTGGTTCATTCTGATTTGTGTGGTCCTATGTCTATCTAGGCTAGAGGTGGTTTTGAATATTTTGTCTCTTTTATAGACTATTATTCAAGATATGGATACATTTAATAGATGCGCCGCAAGTCTGAATGTTTTGACAGGTTTAAAGAATTAAAGGCTGATGTGGAGAAACGTCAAGGTAAAAGTATCAAGACACTACGATCTTATCATGGTGGTGAGTACCTCTTGGAAGAGTTTAGGAATTACTTATCAAAGGCTGAGATTCAATCCCAATTGTCTGCACCTAGCACACCCCAGCAGAATTATATAGCAGAGCGAAGGAATAGGACTCTTATGGAGATGGTTAGATTGATGATGAGTTATTCTGAGTTGCCAGATTTGTTCTGGGGCTATGCTCTGGATATGGTATTGTATATTCTGAACTTGGTACCATCTAAATCAGTGCCTTCTACTCCCACAAAATTGTGGACTGGGCGAAAGCCTAGTCTGAGATATATTCGGATTTGGGGGAGTCCAGCACATGTGCTGAAGGTAGATGCTGGTAAGTTGGAACCTCATACAGAAGTGCACATGTTCGTAGGCTATCCTAGAGGAACGAAAGGTGGTCTATTCTATAGTCCTAGAGATCAGAGGGTGATCGTTAGCATGAATGCCAGATTTTTATAGGAAGACTATGTGATGAACCACAAGCCCATGAGTAAGATTGTTCTGGAGGAATTAAGAGGGGAAGTCACTACTTTAGTACCACTGGTACAAGAGGATATACCATAAGTGACTGTACCGCGTGTCACAGAGGATACACAGGTGATACCTTGTCGTAGTGGGAGGGTTGTTAGATAGCCTGATAGATTTATGTTCTTGGGAGAATCTTCTGATTTGGTCCCTGGCGAACATGAACTTGATCCCTGGACATATAATGAGGCAATCCAAGATAAAGATGCGGTATCTTGGCAAAGTACAATGAATTCTGAGATAGAATCTATGGATTCAAATCAGGTCTGGGAGCTAGTAGAACCACCCAGTGGTGTAAAAACCATTGGTTGCAAGTGGATCTACAAAAGAAAGAGAGGAATAGATGGGGAGGTTGACACCTTCAAAGCAAGGTTTGTTGTGAAAGGGTATACTTAGAAAGAGGGTATCGATTATGAGGAAACCTTTTCGCCGGTGGCCATGCTTAAGTCTATCCGGATTCTCTTATCTATTGCTGCTCATATGGATTATGAGGTGTGGCAGATGGATGTCAAGATAGCTTTCCTTAATGGAAGTCTTGAGGAAAACATCTATATGAAGCAACCAGAGGGATTCATTGCAAAGGGCAAAGAGCATCTTGTGTGCAAGCTTAATCGGTCCATTTATGGATTGAAGCAAGCTTCGAGATCTTGGAACATCCACTTTGATGAGGTAATCCAGTCTTATGGATTTATTCAAAGTCTGGATGAGTCTTGTGTATACAAGAGGTGTGACGGAAACATAGTGGTATTTCTTGTACTATACGTAGATGATATTTTGTTAATTGGTAACAATGTCAAAGTGTTATCAGACGTAAGGGTATGGTTGTCCAAACAGTTTGATATGAAGGACTTGGGAGAAGTGGGATACATCCTTGGGATCAAGGTTATAAGGGATCACAGGAAAAGGATGTTGTGCTTATCTCAAGCTTCATACATAGACACAATTTTGTCTCGTTTTAGCATGCAGAACTCCAAGAAAGGTTTTCTACCTTTCAGGCATGGAGTTCCTTTGTCTAAAGAGATGTGTCCTAGAACATCAAAGGAGATAGAGGAGATGAAGGTGCTTCCTTATGCTTCGACGGTAGGAAGCCTCATGTATGTTATGCTATGTACAAGGCAGGATATCTATTTTGTCATGGGCATGGTTAGCAGATATTAGAGTAATCCAGGACGGGGACATTGGACTGCGGTAAAGTATATATTGAAGTACCTGAAAAGGACTAGGGATTATATGTTGGTATACCAGACAGATCAATTACTCCCTGTGGGTTACACAGATTCAAACTTCCAATCAAATAGGGATAACAGTAAGTCTACCTCGGGTTTTGTGTTTACTTTGGGAGGTGGAGCCATTGTATGGAGGAGTGTCAAGCAGAAATACGTGGCGGACTCCACCATGGAAGCTGAGTATGTGGCAGCCTCTGAGGCAGCCAAAGAAGTTGTATGGCTCAGGAATTTCTTGATGGACTTGGATGTGATTCCTGATTTGCTCAAAACTATCACAATTTATTATGATAACAGTGGTGCAGTTGTAAACTCGAAGGAACCACGAGCCCATAAGGCAAGTAAACACATAGAGCGCAAGTACCACTTGATATGAGAAATTGTAAAGCGAGGAGAAGTTGTTGTAGCAAAGATTGCATCAGAGAATAACCTGGCAGATCCTTTCACTAAGGCCCTTCCAGCGAGAGCTTTTGATAGGCATGTTGAGGGAATGGGAATCATATGTATGGCAGTATGAGAACAACATTGTCTTTTAGTATAAGTGGTAGATTGTTGGGATGTATACTGAAAAGTCTATCTTTTGTATGAACATCTTTATTTTTGAAATAAGAATCACATGATCATTGTTTATATATTTATGGTTATGTATATTGTCTGATACATTACATTGTAGATAACATGGTATGTGGTGTCACACGGGAGATCATGTTATCAGTTCCTTGTAGAGTATAAGTAGAGGCTCATAACCGAGATGGTTTTGGACAAACCATTGGTATAGTTGTAGTGTGATTTGGTATTGGTTTGTCTTGACCATAGAATTACACTAGTACACTTTGTGTGTATTAATCAGGACCGACTTATAGGTGATTCAATTTATTGCTGACTACATAATTGAATCGGACCTCGGATATTATAGTTTACATGCTCTTAATCCCGATATAATAACGGGCACATGTACTTAGTATTTATTTCTTTGATTTACCAATGGGCGAGATTTATAGATTAAATCGATAGGCTCGGTAAGTTGGGAAATGATATTATTTACATGGTGTGTCATTGATTATAGAAGGAAACTGTGTCATATGTATTACGATGATGATGTCCCCTTGAGGAGCTCATAAGGATCATCATGTAAACCCTGCAGGTGGAATTGGTCCGGCATGATGATAAGGTTGAGTGGTACTACTCATGGAGTTAGATGTTGATTAATTAATTGTCAGTAAATTAATTAATTGATGGACATTCAATATCTTAAACACGGGGATATATTTGTACAATTAATATATGGAGCCCATATTTATTTATGGGGGTTGGTGAGGTAGATCAATGATAATCCTCTAGTGGAATGGATTATCATTAATGGATCAGATTTTATGTGGGTCAGATCCATTGGGTGGCCAAGATCCAACTCCTCCACATGGTCCCTATTGTAGCCTATTAAAATCCTCATGAAAACTAGATCCGACAGACACGATTAAATGGAGTCTTGGGCGAAATCTATATAAGGAGGATAGGAGTCTTGGGTGGCAACTAAGAGAATTGGATTCTAGGGTTTGCTCTCCTTGGGTTGGGTGGCAAAATAAGAATCTAGGATTTGTTGGTTGGCATTGGAGGTGACTAGGGTTTGCTTCTCCTCTTGGGCGGCAGAAACCTAAGGAAGTCTCTCCTTTGGTCGGCGGCAACAACAACAAGGGCTCTCCATTGTCGGCGCCTCCTTTCCCCTTCTCTTTCTCCTTTGGCCGATGGTTCCTTGTCCTTTGGAAAGGGCCAGCATCTTCTCCTTCTTCCTCTCCTTGGTCGGTGACAACATCCAAGATAGGTGGCTTGGTGGTCGGTGCTAGATAGGAGAAGAAGGGTACGTGTATTCTTCCCTTTGTTCGGAGCGAGCAAGGAAGGGAAGAACATGATCTAGGAAGTTTCAACTCTTGGATTATTTTGATTTAGTTTATTTGTATAATGCATGTGGCTAATTTACTTGGACCCCAAAGATAAACACAAAAACCGACGATCCGTACATCATCTATTCTGCGGCTAATCGAGGAAAAGAGTTAGGTTGCTTGAACAACAAGTTTGTTCAAGAGACCACTCTAATCGAATAGCATGATGATGGATCAGTTGCTTGGGTAATCCGTCATCGTCTTGGATTATTTTTTTAATCCAGGGACGTAGATGAAATCGCCATGCACAAGCGACCGAGGTGGGAAGCGAAGCTTCGGTTTCACCTTCAGAGTGTCCTAGAGGAGGATAACCAACTGCCTTGAATTGGGTGATATAGTCTTGGAAGCCCCAGTTAAGGAATGCAAAACCTCCATCCAAGAACATGTCATTGATGGTGGCAGAAGTCTAGGAGTTTTCATGAGAAGTGTTGGTTCCTTCTGAAAGTGGTCCGGACTTTAAAATATCTAGGGTATTTTGCAGATAGGTGGTCTGGAATTGGAGGGTTGATAATTATGCTCAGTCAACTTGTGCTTTTATGAAAGAAGCTTGCAATTCTCTTTCGAGTCGTTGGCAGGCTTGTTATAGTGATAATTCTTTGGCTTGATACTCCTGTAGTTCCTTTTTAAGAATGTTAGTGTACTGAATCCATTGGTTGTTCAGGTGATGGATGCTGATGATGCCCTGAAAAAGAAGGTATCAGTATTAAGAAAAAGGAAAATAGGAAAATAATATGCTAACCTCATTAATGTTGGATAACAGGGAATCTAGTGGATCGGGTATTGAGGGGGAGGAAAGAGGTGTTGGTGGAGTCTGACAAATAGGAGGGGGTTGAAGGGTAAGTGTTAGTTGGCGGGGAGGAGGTGGAATAGGATTGTTACGAGATAATGGGAGGGTGTGTTCAACAGTCTGTAGTAGCAGTGACTCTAGAAAGAAAGATGTAAATTAAAATTTAATGGTATGCAGAAATATAGTTGAGGAGAGAAGTCTTACCGAGCGTATCAGTCGATTGTAGGGGATAGTTGTTTCTGACTAGCGACATTGTGGATTTGGTTAATGGCTGGCTTAAGTCAAATTGTTCTTCTGAAAGTAATAAGGTCATCATTTGGTATTCTTCATTATCTCAGTAGGAGCCTAAGGAGGGTCGGGGAGGAAGGATAGTTAATCATGTAGAGGGGAAAGTAAAAGGAGAAGTAGAGTGCACGAAAAAGTAATGCTCCTTCCAACCTTTGTGAGAAGAAGGGATACCGATAAGAAATTGAAAGTTTAACCAGGCTTGAAAGTAGAATATGCCTATTTCTGATGATTTTATTTGGAAGAAGAAATGGAAAAGGAAGGTTAAGGGAGTAATTGATAAAAAAGAAGTGATAAGATAAAAGCCTAGCATAAATCGAAAAGAGTTGGCGCTTAATTGATTTAAGGGGATGGAAAAGTATTCTGATATTTCAAAAAGGAAGGGGTGGATATGAAAAAACAAACCAACCTCTATTTGCTCCAGGAAGAAGGCCTTGGTGCGTCCGGGAGGAAGATGAGGGTGTTCGGTGGAGTTAGCTGCAATGATATGATATCATGAGGGAGGTTGTATGTGAGAGGAGAGGGATCGACAGTGTTCTCCTGTCATTTTGGAGCGTGTAGAAGTAAACCATGGGCAAGAAACTACGATAATGGGTTGCATTTTCTTAGAAGTATAGGATAGTGGTCGAATTTGAAGAGTTTCTTTTCAGTTTGAAGGGGAGAAGAGGACTTCTGTATGTATGGCAGAAAAGAGAGCTGAATTGGAGGGAGATAATAACTTTTCCTGCTCAATTTGGTGAAGTGGTATTCTAGAGTTGTATGCCATAAGTTTGTTAGGGTGGAAATGGTGGGTAGGTAAAGAATTCAGTTTTTGATAAGGGTATAGTGTTTATGTTAGAGGATGGTTAGTGGGGGCAATCGTGGAACAACAAATGATGTGTTGGTTTCTGAGAAGAGTGTATGTAGGTGTTTTCTAGTATTATCGATAAGGTGAAAGCAAAGGATATAGGTTGCATGGTTGCTATGTTGGGGAGGTGGTATGGAGAATGTAATTTTTACACAAGAATTATTGTACCTGTGCAAAATAATACATGGTGATACAGATAAATACAGTTTGAAATAAGTAGGCATTCATTGAAAGGGATATTTAGGTATAGACAAGGGTTACACAGGTTAAACATTCATCGTGTAATTGAGATTACAAGTGTTAGTCTTAAAACTTATTGCTCTGAATTGGTTTTAGAGTCATTTTGAAAAGCCTCCAGAGGAAATTTTCTATATGTTTCTTTAATGTCGAGCTCGTGGAAGGGTGCACTAGGTATAAAGTATTTCTTTTCGGCAGCCTTCTACAGGGCACCCTTGAACCCCCTTTGAAAATGTTTACTGAGCTGCTTAGAGGTTCTGTTCAAGACCTTTGTTTGTTCCACTTCACACCTTTCATCTTCCATCTCTTTTAAGTGAGACAGTTCTTGATGCAGCTGGTTTGCTCTGATAGTATGTTCATGGGCGGTGTTGGCTAGTATACTAAAGTGTTGCTTTAATACATTAAATTTGAAATGGAACTCATCTAGGCTGGCTAAGGTAGTCTCTTTCATAGCAATATACGCATCTATGACATCCTCTATGGGTTGAAATAGTTCACCTGTATTAAGGCGCCAGTAGCATTCTTTCTGTTTTCATCTGTCAAGCTTAGATTGTTGGAGGATTATAGTTTCCTCTGATGTTTTAAGCTTCTCTTGTAACTACCTTATGTGGGCATCCTTCAAGTTTAGTTCTTTTTCATTTGTTGATATTCGGTCCAGGCCAGTAGAGAAGGATTCAACTTAGAGTTGCAGCCAGTTTATGTTAGGGCAATCAACCCGTGATATGGTTTCGATGTGTGTTGCAAAAGGTTTAAGTTAGGATGTTTGGATTTGATATGTGCGTTGGAGTCTTGCAGGACTTAGTAATTTGTACATGGAGCATTGGCGAGTTTCACCTCTCATGACTCGGTCCTTGAGTCAGTGAAGGATAGCGTTGCAAAAGTCATGCGCTTGGAGCATCTGAGGGACTGCCGGACGAGGAGATTGGAGTGAAGCCAGAGGAAGTAGACTTCAGGGCAAGATGCGAAGGATGGCGCTGCAGAGCCATGCGCTTGGTGCATCCGAGGGACGTGGCTGGACGAAGACAACTTCAAAGGTGAGGGACTCCAAGGGATGAGAGTGAGCAAATGTAACCCGGGAAGGGGTAGTGCGCTTAGGTGGAACTTGGCCAATTGGCTAAGTGTCGGATGGGATTTCCCGACATCAGTCGACTGCCATGTAATGGGAGTCGACTACTCGATCGTGACTCGACTTAGTGTTCGAGTTCTGGTTCATGTGCCAACAATGCGCATGGATTGGCGATCATTGAGACCACCAGTCAACTGATGAAGTCATCAGTCGACTAGTCGCAAGGGTTTCGGGCATAGAATGGAGTGTTCGCTTCTAGCACTCGACTGATAGCTCCATCAGTCGACTAATGGTAAGATCAATCGACTGATGTGGGAGCCATTGGGTGAAATCCAACGTGGAAGAAGCCGTTAGTGGGCAACGGCTACAGGATCAGTCGACTGATCGAGGCATCAGTCAACTGGTCCTGTGTTAACGAGAAGAAACCCTCTTCTTCTATAAAAAGAAGGGGTGAGGGAATTTGGGAGCCTAATGCTTCAACTCATAACACCTCCCAAAGTTCTCTAAAGGATTCCCACTCTTCTTACTTGCTATTATTCTATTCTATTGTAAGAAGAGAGATTGTAAAGAGGTTACCTCCACCTAGCTTGGTGCAAAGGAGAGATCTAGTGGATTTGGCAAAAGAGTGATTCACCTTGGACGAATCGGGTCGTGGATTAGCGGCGAGGTCGTGAACCATGTTATATTCTCTTGTTAGCGAATTGCTCTTTACTTAGCTTTATCTTTATTGTTGTTTAGTTGTATTTTTCGCTTGCGCTAACGATAGTTATAGACGATCAACGAATGACTACCATCATACGACGATAAAGGCTATTCACCCCCCTCTAGCCGGCTACCGATCGATCCCCTACAAGTGGTATCAGAGCCAAGGCGCTTGTCACGAGACTAACCGCCGCAACAAGCACTACATCACGAGATGGCCAGCTCAAATATTCATCCCCCGAAGTTCGAGGGGGAATTCGCTGGGTGGAAGAAGTGAATGGAGGTATTTTTCGAAACCGACTTCGAAATTTTATTAATTATGGAAAACGGTTTCGAGATGCCTAGGGATGAAGAAGGAGAGTCATTGGAAAAATCAAGGTGGAGTAAGAGGCAAAGGGAGGAGTACTTGGCGAACTCAAAGGCAAAGCACCACCTCTACAATGTACTCCCCCAACAAGAAGTCAACCGAATAGGAGAATGTGCTAGCGCCAAGGAAATGTTGGAGAAACTCATAGAGATTCATGAAGGCACATCCGAGGCCAAGCTAGCAAGGAGAGATGTCCTCCGCTCCCAACTAACCAATATCAAACTCGAAAAGGGAGAGAAGGTAAAATCTCTACACTCTAGGTTTAAAGAAATTCTAACCGGTTTGACAAGTGTAGGGGAAAAGCTCTCCAACCGAGATATGGTAATGAAGGCTATAGATGTCTTTCTCCAGTCCTCAAGATGGAGCTCAATGGTGGATTCCTTCTACATCTCCAAGAACTTAGAAGTTAGCACCTTGGAGGAATTCTTCTCAACCATGGAGCTCCACGAAACAAGGCTCAAAGGAGTAGTAGAAGAGCCAAAATTTCAACCATCAAGGGGAGTGGCACTATTGGCCAACAAGACAAAGAAGAAGATGGAGACTCCCTCCTCCTCCGATGAAGCCTCCTCCTCCTCCATGGATAGCACGGAAGAAGCCTACATGGTAAGGAAGGTAAGACGTGCTTTGAAAATTTTCAAATTTAATAAATCTAATGATAGGAGGAGAAGACCAAGGGGGAAGGTAATTTGCTATAATTGCCAACAAGAGGGACACATAAGGGATAATTGTCCCCTCCTAAACAAGAGCAAAGAAGAGAGGAGGAAGAAGGAAGAAAAGAAGAAAAAGGGGAGCAAGAAGAAGGAAGAAGAGAAGAAAGCCAAGGAGAAAGGGAAGACAAAGGCACTAAAAGCAAGGACATGGGATGATCCCTCTTCATCATCATCATCATCCGAAGAAGAAGAACATGTCTACTCAAATCTTTCCCTAATGGCGTTTGATGACCTAGACACCTCCTCCTCTGAGCAAGAAGAAAGAAACACAAGTGAGGAGAGCTCTAGTGAAGGGGGAGGCTCATCACCATCCTCATCCGAATCCGAAGAAGAAGACATGGAGACTATGGTAACGAATCTCTCACCCAAGAAAATAGTTTCCATGATTTCTAGTCTTACTAAGGATTTATTTAGGGCTAATAAAAAGAACAAAAGCATGCTAGATCAAATTAAGGATTTAGAACAAAAATTAGAAAAAGCATGTTTAAATATTAATGACGATGATGCATGCTCACATGACTATATGCCCTTTGATGTTAATGATGCATGCATTGAAGAAAATAGGGCTTTAAGAGAGAAAGTAGATCATTTGACCAAGGCCCTAAAAAAATTCACAATTGGCTCTAACACCCTTAACATGATCATAGGGAGCCAAAGAGCAAGCTTCAATAAGAAAGGCCTAGGATATAAGGAAAATAAAAATGAAAAGTCCTATAAATGCTTAATTGCTAGGGGTCAAGATAAAAAGAAAATAATAGCTAGAAAATGGATCCCTACGAAATTTTTAGTGAACCCCATAGGAAAGAATTTGTTTTGGGTTCCTAAATCCATCCTTAATGGTTAGGAAAACCCTAGGATAGTCAACCATATGGAATTTATCTATATCATATTTTTGATTGACTTAGGATGGCGGGACTAATTTTAGAAATAGTGTTGGGTGATGATAATGCACCCATAAATAGTTTAAATCATGATCAACACTTAGAGTTATTTGATACTCATGACCTATACATTTTTAGCATAGTGTTGGGTGATGATAATGTGCTCGTAAATTGATAATAATACTTAAATCATGATAGTTAATGTATTTGTTATATATGTTTGCAATCATGATTTATGATCTTGATATTTGAGACATAGTCATGGGCAATAGGGTTTAAATCATGCCTTGGGTGATACTTTACTTATTATCATAATTCATACCTAATGCATGATTACAATTTTAGTGATACATGTGTTTCATGATCATAATGTGAAATCAATACATATATGTCTTTATGATCATGTGGGTTGTTAGGATGATACTTAACCTTGTGTAGAATTGCATGAAATTAATGGTTAAGTATATATATAAATACCTTTAGGATACATCTCACACTCACCATAGGCTACCTTGATTTAAAACTTAGCATGGGTGAGATGATAGGATGATACTAATGGTCCACTAATGCCTATGGCATTTAGATGGTCATTTTAAGTATCAAAATAGCAATAATAGACCAATCATGGGGAAGGCTTATGTTTAATTCATAGATATATTGCCCAAAGATCGTGGTTGGATATTTCAAATGTTTTGAAAACCATTTCTTGTTTCCTAAACTGAACTTTCATGTTTTGAAAAGTTTCAAGGCAAAACTAGGTTTCAAAGTTGATACAAACTTTAGATATTTTCCAACTTTTGATTTTTTGCCTAATTTTAAAAAATATAATGATTTTTCATGAAAAACTATTTTTCATTGATGAAGATACTTACAAGAAATATGTTCCCCAAATTTCATGATTTTTTGAATTTTATACAATTTTTAATGCATTTCTGAAATTCACCCCGAAAATAAAAAAAATTTGAAATCAGAGTGTCAGTCGACTGGTAGTCTGAACCAGTCGACTGATTGACTGATAACATGCCCAGTAATTCTCTTTTATCAGATTTTAAGGCATGTTTTGATATTTTTTCTCTTTGCAACTTGATCCCATGCTTGTATAACTTAGTTTATTATTTTTGATGGTGTCAAAGGGGGAGAAATATATGTGTTTAAGTGAGGGAATTGCATTTAGGGGGAGTTTCATGTATTAAGGGGGAGAGTTGATAATCATGTTTATTTACATGCTTTCTTACCTTAATATTTTTATCAAATTTTTACCTAACTTAAACGGATTGTCACACATCAAAAAGGGGGAGATTGTCAGGGCAATCAACCCGTGATATGGTTTTGATATGTGTGGCAAAGGGTTTAAGTTAGGATGTTTGCATTTGATATGTGCGTTGGAGTCTTGCAGGACTTAGTAATTCGCACATGGAGCATTGGCGAGTTTCACCTCTCATGACTCGGTCCTTGAGTCGGTGAAGGATAGCTTTGTAGAAGTAGTGCGCTTGGAGCATCCGAGGGACCGTCGGACGAGGAGATTGGAGTGAAGCTGGAGGAAGTAGACTTCAGGGTGAGACGTGAAGGATGGCGCTGCAGAGCCGTGCGCTTGGTGCATCCGAG
The DNA here is from genome assembly GCA_025175895.1 of Wurfbainia villosa. Taxonomy (NCBI): domain Eukaryota; kingdom Viridiplantae; phylum Streptophyta; class Magnoliopsida; order Zingiberales; family Zingiberaceae; genus Wurfbainia; species Wurfbainia villosa. The sequence goes on along the minus strand of CM045998.1, from coordinate 49,433,911 downwards.
GGACGTGGTTGAACGAAGACAACTTCAAAGGCGAGGGACTCCAAGGGATGAGAGTGAGCGAATGTAACCCGGGAAGGGGTAGTGCGCTTAGGTGGAACTTGGCCAATTGGCTAAGTGTCGGATGGGATTTCCCGACATCAGTTGACTGCCATGTAATGGTAGTCGACTACTCTAAGTCGATTGTGACTCGACTAGAATTCGATTCTAATTCATGTGCCAACAGTCGACTGCCATGGATTGTCAGTCGATTGATGAAGTCATCAGTTGACTGGTCGCAAGGGTTTCGGACACAGAATGGAGTGTTCGCTTCCAACACTCGACTGATAGCTCCATCAGTCGACTGATGGTAAGATCAGTCGACTGATGTGGGAGTCGTTGGGTGAAATCCAACATGGAAGAAGTTGTTAGTGGGCAACGGCTACAGGATCAGTCGACTGATTGGGGCATCAGTCGACTGGTCCTGTGTTAATGAGAAGAAACCCTCTTCTTCTATAAAAAGAAGGGGTGAGGGCATTTGGGAGCCTAATGCTTCAACTCATAACATCTCCCAAAGTGCTCTAAAGGATTCCCACTCTTCTTACTTGCTATTATTCCATTCTATTGTAAGAAGAGAGATTGTAAAGAGGTTACCTCCACCTAGCTTGGTGCAAAGGAGAGATCTAGTGGATTTGGCAAAGGAGTGATCCACCTTGGATGAATCGGGTCGTGGATTAGTGGTGAGGCCGTGAACCACGTTATATTCTCTTGTTAGCAAATTGCTCTTTACTTTGCTTTATCTTTATTGTTGTTTAGTTGTATTTTTCGCTTACGCTAACGATAGTTGTAGATGATCAACGAATGACTACCATCATACGATGATAAAGGCTATTCACCCCCCTCTAGCCGGCCACCGATCGATCCCTTACAATTTACTTTTTGTTGAAGCTCATTTTCTCTAGTTGTTAGGTCGGGGGAAGTTGGAAGGTCAATCTATATTCCCATGTTGTTTGTAATTTTTGCAGAACCAGCTTGGATGCCCAGATAAGATATGAAGGGTATGGTGGGCGTGATCATGAGTGGTAATGGCTCTGTGGTGGAGGTGGAAGGCTGACATAACTGATTCTGGTGTTCAGTATACCATTTCTCAAAAGATTGTAGTTTCAAAGTACTCTGAAAATTGAAAATAAATATGTGAGACAAGTTATTAGCATATGAAGTTAAATCATTAAGTAAGAGGCTTACTGTCTGGAGGCTCTCTGTCAGCTCTTGGAAAATTGATGGGACATTGGAGGATGTAGAGGGGAAGGAAATGGTCTGCAGTGGGAAGGAAATTGTTGCTGAAAGAGGAGTATCATTAGGGGGGTGATTGAATGAGGTAGAGGAGGAGAAGTTGAAATAGGAGGAGGTATGGGTATAGTAGGGATAGAGGAGAGGAGATGGCTAGGGTAAGAATCAGACATGGCTTGTACTAATAGGTCCAGAGGGGAAGATATGGTAAATTTTGGGGTAGGGGGGTTGGAAGGAAGTGTGGTTGGTTGATGTTTAGTGGGAAATAAGGAGGATAAAGGTAGGTCATCCGTAAAGGAGGAGGGGGAATAAGAGGAAGAAAGTTTGATGGGCTCAATGGGGTTATTAGAAGAGGGGCTATGGACAAGGGAATCAGAGGAGTGAAGAAGTTCTGAGGGAGGAATGGTGGGAGTAGGTTCGGGGGTAGAGACTGAGGTTATGAAAGGAAAGAGGTTGGGAATTGGTTCTGTTTGTAAAGGAAAAAAGAGGGATATTGACAAGGGTAATATGAGGCTAGTCTGGCTCGGCAATGGTTATGATTGGTACTTATGGGAGTTCAGAAGGGACCTATGATAAAGAAGTGTAAGTAATGCTGGCAGATATTGTATCAAGGAGTTTATTATAAGCATTAAAAGCTGAGTAGGGGTTAGTTACTGAGGTAAGTGGTTCGGAGATGGAAGATGATGTAGTGGTTTCTGATCTTTTCCTCTTTCTCTATTGCTTAGCCAAAGTCCTAGCGATGGCTATACTCATCATGTCTTCTGCAAAATAGAATTTGTTAAGTATTGAAAAGTAACTTCAGTAGATATGCAAGATTTGATAGATGTGGTAAAGAAAAAAAAATTATGATAATATCAGTTTAGTATTTGGCATGAAGTAACAATGTCAGTTCAGAATTTGTGCAAGTCAGGTGGTTAAAGGGTATGAAGAGTCGGATATTATGGGTATGAAGATTAAAGTATGTGCTGCCGGATGGGTATAGGACTAGTATGCAGTTTAAGGAATAAAAGACAAGTGTTGATATAAGTATGAAGACAAATGTAGCAATAAGAGAGAGCTTACCGATGGGATGTGCATCTGGTGATGGAATTGGTGATAGCCCGTAGTAAGACAAAATGGGCTCTTTTAGAATCTTGTTGATGCTGAAGTACCTATTCTTTAGTTTAGCTTCAATAGAGGGGAAGTCGATGGTAATTTTAACTATTTTCAGGTCGGGGAGATTTGGAAGGGCAGTTTTCCAGCAAGATGAAAAGGGAAGAGGGGGATCCATAGCAATGAAGAAGTAGAGTTCTTTCCAACCTTTATGGGAAGTAGACATATTAATCAGAAACTGGTAACCTTGGTGGGCCATGAAATAGAAGACACCAGATTAGACCATCTTCAGTTGGTAGAGACAGTGAAATATATGGGGAAGTTGAGGGATGTTGAGATGGTGGAAGAAAATGATGGTGCCGATAAGAATGCGAATAGAGTTTGGAGTCAGTTGGTTGACCGGGAGGCCATAGTAGAAAAGGATGTGATAGAGAGGTTTTGGGAGGGGGAAACGGAGATCTCCTTCTAGCTGCCCTGTAAATAGGGTACTGGTGACAGGCGGAGGAAGATGGAGGCGGTGGGAGAAATTGGGGATGACGATGGTGGAATCTTCGGAAAGGTATTTGGGGTTGCAATGGAAAAAGGAGTGGTTGAGGGTGAGTTGGCTAGGCCTAGTCTCGTACCAGGGGTGGTGGAAGAAGAGGAGGCCATTGGAAAGAAAGGGTTGCAGGAGGAAGGAAGATGTTGGAGAAAGGAGCTAGGGTTTTTCGACGAGAGTTGTGGTTGAGCGGTAAAGGGCTAATGTGGGCAGGGGTCTTTATATGTGGTTATAATGACTAAATATGATTTGTGGTGAAGAGGTGTTTTATTCTACACTTATTATGGAGGCTAAGGGCTAATGAAGGGGTTCTTGTGAAGGTCATCAATTTTGCTAGGGAATTTTGGGTTATCTAATGAAGTGGAGGGGTTCCTTATATTCTTTCATTAAGGGGTGCTATTTAATTCTTCTATGGTGTTATTTGACTATTGTTAATGGCATTCATATTGAAGGATATTATGTTTGTTCGGAAATTCTCTTTTCAATGGTATTCTTTCTAAGTTATGGTAAGTTTGGTGCTATTTTTTCTAAGTGTAAGAAAACTAACTCAGGCTCTGCACCTACTATAACAGCCTAAGGGTTAGGTATACTATTTTCCCCACGGTAAACTATAACGTCTCTATACGACATATGTACATGTTCTCACGGTTCTCCTATAAAAGCTTAAGGGCTAGATAGCTATTTTCCCTCACAAGGAACTATAACGCCAGTTATAATGGGTAGGTAGCATGCTAACAAGGCTCAATGTCTCTAGTATTCTAAGGCATAAAATGCCTCTTACAGTATTCTAAGGCATAAAACGTCCCTTACAGTATTCTAAGGCATAAACCACCTCTTACTGCATTCTAGGGCAAAAAATGCCTAATGCAATATTTTAGGCATCTCGTTCAATGTCAAAGTTCAGTGGCTCGTACAGTGTTCAGAATGCAATGTGCAAGGGATAATACCTAAGTATAACAGAATGATATATGTGGGTATGGGAGGTTGATATGAAAAGGGGTTGCATGTTTATGAATACTTGTAAAACTTCACTTGACTTCGCTCTTCAGTTTTATTAAAGAGGGGGAACTTATGATGGGTGTAGGGTCTTTTTCAGCTAAGGCAGAGAAATTTTTTGTTGAAGACACTTGTAAAATTGCACTCGACTTCATTCTTCAGTTTTACTAAAGAGGGGGAACTTATGATGGGGTCGGGGTTTTCAGAGCAGATAGAAGGTTTTCCGAGCTGTTTATGTGTTTCCCGGGCAGTTTAGATGATTGCCAAGCAATATATGTGATCCCCAATCTTAGAAAAAAAGAACGGTGCAGAGGGGATCAGTGACTAAGTATCAGGACTGGCAGAGCAGTATGTTTAGTTTCAAAACAGTATGGGTATTTTCCAGAGCGGTATGTATGATTCCTGAGCACGGTAGGGCAGTGTAGTGCAGTGGTTAAGTATAGTGATAATGAAGCAGTATATACAGAATCTTGAGCAATTAAGTCATTTCCAAAGCGGTATGTTCATTTCCAGAGCAGTATGTTTAATTTCATAATAGTTTGTGTATTTTCTTAGCATTATGTGTATTTCTAGAGTAGTATGTGCATTTCCAGAGTAGTATGTAAAATTCCTGAGCACAATAAGGGTAAATAGGGCAGTGTAGGGTAGTGATTAAGTACAGTGGTAGCGAAGCAGGCTATATAGAATCCTGAGCAGTTAAGTCATTTCCAGAGCGGTATGTTCATTTCCAGAGCAGTATATTCAGTTTCATAGCAGTATGTGTATTTCCTAAGCAATATGTGCATTTCCAAAGCAGTATGTATGATTCCTGAGCACGGTAGGGGTGAATACAGCAGTGTAGGGCAGTGATTAAGTATAGTACTAGCGAAGCAGTCTATATAAAGTCTTGAGCAGTTAAGTCATTTCCCGAACAGTATGTTCATTTCCCGAGCAGTATGTTTATTTCCTGAGCGGTATGTTCATTTCCCGAGCCGCTTAGGAATTTCAGGGTTTCTTCCTAATATGACAAAATAATGAGGAAAGGGGAATGCCATAGGATGGGAAGTAGTAGGGGAAGTTGAGGCTGGTTAATTTAATATAACTGCATTTATGTTTGTATTTTATTTAAACTAATATGTGGCAGGAGGACATAAGGAGATATTTTGAATTGAGGCGAGAAAAGCAGTTACAAGGACAACTTGGCAAAAGGCATTAAAGTAAATTCATCTCCAAGAGGAGGCGGTTGATCCATCTATAAAAGGGGCACAAGAGGACAAAGCAGGGGATGGTTGTTTCTTCAGAATTTGGTACCTCTAAGATCTTTTTCTTTCTCCTTCTTCATTTCATTACTTCATACCCTTACTGACTTGAGAGTCGGAGTGGCAGCGGTGAGGAGTCGGTCCATATCTCACATTCTCTCTCAAGCATTGGATCTAGCTTCACTTTCAAGATTCAAGGTGATTCCTGGAGTGAATCTCTCTTCATCTTATTTCTGACCTTCTTTGGTATCAGATCTAGCAATCCCCAAGAAGGGAGAGGGAGATCTTAGCAGGCCGAAGAAGTCAACACCATCAGATAGGAATCTCAAAATCAACCGGATCCGTAGTGATCATGGTGGAGAATTTGAGAATTCGAGAATTCTAACTTTTCAAAATTTTACTTAGAATAAGGGTACAAGCATGAGTTCTCTTGTCCTAGAACACCCCAATAAAATGGGGTGGTGGAAAGGAGAAATCGTTTCCTACAAGAGACAGCTAGGACAGTGCTTAATGCATACTCCTTACCTAGCTACTTGTGGGAAGAAGCGGTTAACACCGTTTGCTATATCCAAAATCGAGTCTTAATCCATAAGTTTTTAGGCAAAACACCTTTTGAATTATGGAATGACAAAATTCCTACAATTCACTACTTTAAGGTCTTTGGATGCAAAGTCTAAATTTTGAATACCAAAGACAATCTAAGAAAATTTGAGTCCAAGCGGATGAGGGAATCCTAGTTGGATACTCATCCACTAGTAGAGGTTATATGGTCTACAATAAGATGACTCAAAAGATTGAGGAATCTTCTAATGTTGAATTTGATGAGTCATCTAGTACATATCCTAGAAAATCCTCCATTGATAAGGATATCAATGACAATAATCAAGATATTACCCAAAGATTTCAAAATCTAACCTTGGAGGGTAATGATCAAGGGGGAGGAATAGGAAGTATTCATCAAGGGGGAGAAAGAGAAGATTCCGATGATGAAAGGAGAAAGGATAATCATGATCAAAATCAAGTTGATTCACCTCTAGGAACTTAAGGATTCATCAAAACCATCCCCTAGATCAAGTTGTAGGAGAACTACCCCAAGGAGTAAGGACTAGATCCTTCCATAGGACTCATACTAGTCAAGTAGCTCTCATCTCACAAATTGAGCATAAATCAATTAATTATGCATTACTTGATCCGGATTGGATTTTGGCATTGCAAGAATAATTGGCCCAATTTGAGAGAAGTTAAGTATGGGAGCTAGTCCCTAGACCCAATTATAGCACTATTGTTACCACAAGATGGGTCTTTAGTGTTAGTAATATATGAGAGATGTCCTAAGGCAATCGCCTTATGTATGAACCATTTATATGATAAATGAAGATTCACTATTTGAGTATACATGTTTTATGTATTTGATTGGATCTTAAACTCATTTATTGAATGTCCACGATACGATTCACAGCATGAGAGAATTTGTGATTGGATCACAACTAGTGAGTATCTCTACATGTGTAATTGTGATGTATCGGAATTATCCCTAGTCGATGAATTGATGGATTTGGACACCATCAATTCTCGAGACTAGCACGAGGTATACTCCTTGGTGTATCCAAGCGGTGATTCTCACCGGCCGGAGACATTGTGATGTCCGGAGTTAATCGTGGATGCTAGTTATGGTAACTAGTTCATTGGAGTGACCAGCCGTAAGACTTCATATGGTTCTCTGCATATATAGATATGTCAATGAAGTTCTTACTGTGGCTTAAGTGCGATGTTCCTTAGACTTGCGGTATTCAAGTCATCTTGATCATGGAGACTTATGCTTTGACATCTTAAGCAAACATCTCTAAGGAGATGTGGACCCGGGATGATTGGGTATAAGTCGAAGTGATCGAAGGTGTTTGAATAGCCTATAAAGGATTCACCACTCCTTGCGAGGAGATGTATACCAATGGCCTCTCATTGGATTGTTACTAAAATCTTTGGCCAAAGCATTACATGTTTAGAGTAAGGTACTCTTCGATACATGTGGAGTAACTAGAATCCGTAGGATGAGGAAATGATACTTGGGCTAGGTGTGACGTAGTCAGCCTAGTGGGGACTGACACAATAGACCATGTCCTGAACCAAGTGGGTATAAGATGAGTGAAGGGAATGGGGCACAAATCATTCGAGTTGCTGAAGGGTTTCAGAAATAGTTCTGGATCAACCGTTGATCTTTTCGGTTAATTGGGGATCATGATGTACTACTAGGTGCCACTCATGATCGTTCTATAATTAATGGTTAATTATAGACGGCCAACATAAACCGAGAACCTATTTGGTCACACACACAATGAGAGTAATCCAAAGGATTTAAAACGAGCTTGAGAATGGGATTCTCAGACCGAGAGAAACTAGGTTTGGTTGGACCAAACATGAAGCGAGCATGAAATCGTTTCAGTCGCAATGGAAGCGTGGATGGGTTGTGTCTTATGAAGACATAATGGATGAACCAAAATGGTTTGGTTCTAATCCAATGGAGGAGAATAAACCAAAGGGTTTGGTTTATTTTAAACGAATGAACCAAAAGTTGGTTCGGTTCGTTTTAACTTAAAATAAATCATTATGGTTTGGTTTATTTTAACTTATATTAATGGAGCGGGTTAATGGGCCTCATGGTTATGATCCAATAACCATTAAGAGAATTAGTTCTCTATAAAAGAGGGCTTAAGGGATTGTTAAGCCCTAATCCACAACCCTAAGTTGCCGCCCACCTCTCCTTGGAGAAATTCGGAGCCAACTCTCCTCCTCCTTGCCGCCCACCTTGAGGCTCCAACCGCGCCCGAAGGTGCTGACCTTCCCCGCCGGCCGAGCTGCTGCTTGGTACTCCGGTGATCTCCTTTAGGTTTGGCATCAAGGTGAGCTTTATCTTCCCTTGGTTGGCCGGCGCCTATCTCCTCCACCAAAGCTGTCCAGTTTTCTGGACAGCTTGTTCTCCTCTCGTCGGAGCGTCGTTTGGACGACAGTTAGAGCTCCGACAGCGGCTAACTTACCGGGGATTAGATCACCGGTAATCCTCTGAGGTGGAGGACGAAGGATTCGTCAATCGGTTGACGAATACCTCTCCGGAGAAGCGAGTTTTGAGGACTCGTCTTTGCATCCGAATTTGGATTCGAATCGTGATCATCTCTCGATCACGTCGTCTTCAACACGAGGCTAGTAACCCGTACGAAGACGAAGCTTGTGGCTTAGCGAAGTCATCCTAAGGATACTCGGCGTGGATACGGATAGAGACGATTCTAGCGAGGATCGTTCCGGTTGATGCCGTTCCCGCTACACGTAATACGAAAGGTATAACGTAGTTAAATTTTCTTTTATTGCAAATTTAAATTTACGGTTATGTCTACACTTGTTGTAATATGCATGCGTGTGTTGTAATAAATGTAGATTTATTATTTTTATTGCTTCCGCTGTGTTCATGTTTACGAAACGTGATCGAACACACACACACACTGCGGTGTCGGAAACCCAATAGTGGTATCAGAGCCCAGGTTGTGTTTCGACATAATCGTAAAAATGGTTTTGCGATAGTCATAATGTATTTCTGGAAATTTTCTAATTTTGGAAATTTAGAAGTATTTATGGAAATTTTTCAATTTTGGAAAGTCTAGAAGTATTTATGGAAATCTTCCACTTTTGGAAAGTTGGAAGTATTTATGGAAATTGATATTTTCCATAAATAAAATATTTGATTAGATTCTGTAAATTTATTTTCTAATTTAATCATGATTTGATTTGGGAAATCAAATCTTAAAATATTTTATTTCCATAAGTAGTTTTAATGATTTAGGAAATTGGTTTCCTAAATAGATTTTCCTTAATCAAATAATTCCATGAATAAAATATGTGATTAGATTTGGAAATTTGTTTCCTAATTTAATTATGATTTGATTTGGAGAATCAAATCTTAAACATATTTTATTTCCATAAATAGTTATGACATATAAGAAAATTATATACATGACATAATTGTATGTCATGTAATTGTATTAGATGCATAACATTATGTCATATGTGTCGTGACATGTAGATGTATGTCATGTATGTCATGCCATGTAGATAATAGTTATTTGCATGCAAAGAGGATGAGACATAAAAACCCTTAAACAATATTAAAGCCTACACCTTCCATTAATATGGTTAGAACCAGAGTTCCATTTCTTGTTTGGGTTGTTGGACTCTCTCCAAGCCCGGCTCGAACCCGAACATGTTCAAACCATGGAATAGTTTAATACTAATATGGTAAGAGTCAGAGGTCAATCGTTACCTTTGGTTGTTGGACTCTCTCTAAGCTGGGCTAATTGGTTGAATGCGCTCTAACCATATTAAAACTATTTCTCGATTAATGGGTTGGCTTTAACCTGGAGCATCGGCTTGTTGGACTCTCTCCAAGGTCGATGTAAAGGGAGGTGAAGTTGAGTGTTATGCATATGATGCATACTTGTTAATGTGTTAACAACCCGATGTATGTGTGAACATTCAATTAGTTGATAGCACATTGTGATAGTTGCATATACGTGATATGCAATCGGTATAGTTGATACCTACCATCGTAGTTATGAATGGCTTGTTGGACTCTCTCCAAGGTTGTTCATAACTATGATGGATATCAGCCCATTCGGAGATGGACCTACGATCTCCCGAAGTGATTTTGGGGTTTTTGAAATTCAAAAAATGAATGGGATTTATAAATGTATATTGATGCATTTTAAAAATCATTTTCTCATATATGCTCGTTTTGTATTTCTAAGATTGATCATGATGTCTTTGAATTTGCGTTCCATTTTGGATTCGAATAAATTGACTGGGCCGAGCTTCTTGGACTGGCTTAGAAGCTTGAGAATTGTTCTCAAGGTTGAAAAGCTTGCAAATGTCCTCGAAGCGCCTCTTCCCGCCGGTCCTAGTGACGATGCAACTCTGGACCAATTGTTGGCCTATCAGAAACATGTGAGTGATTCTGAACAAATGAGTTGCATCATGCTAGCCGCGATGGAACCCAAGCTACGAAAGCAACATGAGCATATGGATGCTCATATCGTAGTCCTTCATCTTTGTGAGTTGGTCGATGAGCAAGTGAGATTCGAAAGGTTCGAAGTCTCAAAGCTCCTCTTCACCTCTGAGATGCTAGAAGGTTCATCTGTGGTACTGCTCAATATGCTGAAGACTGTGGAGTCTTCTGAGAAGCATGAGCAGGGGACGGTGCTGTTAGTTGATTCCTCGAAGAAAGGTTCTAAGAGGAAGTCAAAGGAACAGCAGAAGGGAAAGAAGAGAAGGGCTAAGAAGGTAGAACTAGCACAAAAAGAAACTTGCCATCATTATGGCAAGGAGAGCCATTTGCGAAGAAAGTGCAAGATTTATCTTGAGTCCGTGAAGAAGAATAAGGCATCGGATGCCCCATCTTCTTCAGATATCTTCGTTATTGATTGTCATTCTATTTCCTCAAACACTTGGGTATTGGATACTGGGTGTGGCTCACATATATGTAATGACATACATAAGCTAAGGAATAGAAGAAGACTCGTCAAGGGAGAGTCAAATTTGCGTGTTGGGAATGGAGCAAAGGTTGCTGGAGTCGCCATTGGAACGCATTTGTTGAAACTCCCTACAGGACTTGTCTTAGAATTGGAAAATTTCTTTTATGTTCCTTCGTTGATAAAGAACATCATTTCTATTTCTTGTTTAAATAGAAATCGGCACCATTTGACTTTTAGTAACAATTGTTGTTACATAACTTTGAATGGAGTTCTTTATGGGACTGGAACTTTAAGCAATAGTGTTTATACGTTGGATGTATCCAGTGACATCTTCAATATCGAAGCGAGCAATAAGCGTGCTCGAAAGGATAATCAATTAGACTCCCATATGTAGCATTGTCGTCTTGGCCATATAAGCAAGAAACGCATGTCCGAATTACACCGATGTGGAATTCTGGAATCGTTTGAATCGGATTCATACGATACATGCGAATCATGCTTAATAGGAAAGATGACTAAGTTACCTTTTACTGAAAAAGGTGAACGAGTGGGAGAGTTACTAGGTCTAATACATACTGATGTATGTGGACCTATGTCAACTCAAGCATTAGGAGGCTATAGCTACTTCATTACCTTCACCGATGATCACTCACGGTTTGGTTATCCAAGACATTCTCCATGAAAGACCTGGGAGAAGCAACCTACATCCTCGGGATTAAGATCTATAGAGATAGATCGAAACGGTTGCTTGGTCTTTCGCAGTCTACATATATAGACCGAGTGCTAAAGAGGTTTAGTATGTCGGAATCCAAGAAAGGTTTTTTACCCATCAGGCATGGGGTACACCTTTCGAAGTCTATGTGTCCGCGCACAAAAGACGAGAGGATTTGCATGAGTAAGATTCCCTATGCATCCGCAATAGGATCTATCATGTATGCTATGTTATGTATGAGGCCCGATGTATCGTATGCTCTGAGTGTCACGAGTAGATACCAGTCTGATCCAGGAATGGATTATTGGGTGGCAGTTAAGACGATCCTTAAGTACTTGAGAAGAACTAAGGATGTCTTCCTAATATATGGAGAAGGGTACATGGTGATACGTGGGTATACGGATGCCAACTCCAGACAGACAAGGATGATCCCATGTCTCAGTCTTGGTATGTATTCACCTAGAATGGAGGCGCAATAAGTTGGAAAGGTTCCAAGCTTGACACTATAGCAGATTCTGCCACTAAGGCAGAATACATTGCAGCATTGGAAGCAGCAAAGGAAGTGGTTTGGATCAAGAAGCTCATCTCTGAACTTGATGTGGTGTCATCAATGATCCAAACATGTGCTTCGCCGCTATCATCTTATCAGAGAGATCATCAGTAGGAACGAAATACAAATCGAGAAAATTCCCACTGAAAGGAACTTAGCGGATCCTTTGACTAAGGCATTACCTCAAAGTAAGTTTGAGGGTCATGTTAGAGCTTATGGTATTGGATACCGTAGCGATTGCCATTAGGCCAAGTGGGAGTCTGTTAGTAATATATGAGAGATGTCCTAAGGCAATCGCCTTATGTATGAACCATTTATATGATAAATGAAGATTCACTATTTGAGTATACATGTTTTATGTATTTGATTGGATCTTAAACTCATTTACTGAATGTCCACGATACGATTCACAGCATGAGAGAATATGTGATTGGATCACAACTAGTGAGTATCTCTACATGTGTAATTGTGATGTATCGAAATTATCCCTAGTCGATGAATTGATGGATTTGGACACCATCAATTCTGTCAAGACTAGCACGAGGTATACTCCTTGGTGTATCCAAGCAGCTGATTCTCACTGGCTGGAGACATTGTGATGTCCGGAGTTAATCGTGGATGATAGTTATGGTAACTAGTTCATTGGAGTGACCAGCCGTAAGACTTCATATGGTTCTCTGCATATATAGATATGTCAATGAAGTTCTTACTGTGGCTTAAGTGCGATGTTCCTTAGACTTGTGGTATTCAAGTCATCTTGATCATGGAGACTTATGCTTTGACATCTTAAGCAAACATCTCTAAGGAGATGTGGACCCGGGATGATTGGGTATAAGTCGAAGTGATCGAAGGTGTTTGAATAGCCTATAAAGAATTCACCACTCCTTGTGAGGAGATGTATACCCATGGCCTCTCGTCGGATTGTTACTAAAGTCTTTGGCCAAAGCATTACATATTTAGAGTAAAGTACTCTTCGATACATGTGGAGTAACTAGAATCCGTAGGACGAGGAAATGATACTTGGGCTAGGTGTGACGTAGTTAGCCTAGTGGGGACTGACACAATAGACCATGTCCTAAACCAAGTGGGTATAAGATGAGTGAAGGGAATGGGGCACAAATCATTCGAGCTGCTAAAGGGTTTCAGAAATAGTTCTGGATCAACCGTTGATCTTTTCGGTTAATTGGGGATCATGATGTACTACTAGGTGCCACTCATGATCGTTCTATAATTAATGGTTAATTATAGACGGCCAACATAAACCGAAAACCTATTTGGTCACACGCACAACGAGCGTAATCCAAAGGATTTAAAACGAGCTTGAGAATGGGATTCTCAGACCGAGAGAAACTAGGTTTGGTTGGACCAAACATGAAGCGAGCATGAAATCATTTCAGTCGCAATGGAAGCGTGGATGGGCCGTGTCTTATGAAGACATAATGGATGAACCAAAATGGTTTGGTTCTAATCCAATGGAGGAGAATAAATCAAAGGGTTTGGTTTATTTTAAACGAATGAACCAAAAGTTGGTTCGGTTCGTTTTAACTTAAAATAAACCATTATGGTTTGGTTTATTTTAACTTATATTAATGGAGCGGGTTAACGGGCCTCATGGTTATGATCCAATAACCATTAAGAGAATTAGTTCTCTATAAAAGAGGGCTTAAGGGATTGTTAAGCCCTAATCCACAACCCTAAGTTTCCGCCCACCTCTCCTTGGAGAAATTCGGAGCCAACTCTCCTCCTCCTTGCCGCCGCCCACCTTGAGGCTCCAACCGGCATCCAGAAGGTGCTGACCTTCCCCCTCGCCGGCGTCGAGCTGCTGCCGGTTGGTACTCCGGTGATCTCCTTTAGGTTTGGCATCAAGGTGAGCTTTATCTTCCCTTGGTTGGCCGGCACCTATCTCCTCCACCAAAGCTGTCCAGTTTTCTGGACAGCTTGTTCTCCTCTCGTCGGAGCGTCGTTTGGACGACGGTTAGAGCTCCGACAGTGGCTAACTTACCGGGGATTCGATCTCCGGTAATCCTCTGAGGTGGAGGATGAAGGATTCGTCAATCGGTTGACGAATACCTCTCCGGAGAAGCGAGTTTTGAGGACTCGTCTTTGCATCCGAATTTGGATTCGGATCGTGATCATCTCTTGATCGCGTCATCTTCAACACGAGGCTAGTAACCCATACGAAGACGAAGCTCATGGCTTAGCGAAGTCATCCTAAGGATACTCGGCGTGGATACGGATAGAGACGATTCTAGCGAGGATCGTTCCGGTTGATGCCGTTCCTGCTACACGTAATACGAAAGGTATAACGTAGTTAAATTTCCTTTTATTGCAAATTTAAATTTACGGTTATGTCTACACTTGTTGTAATATGCATGCGTGTGTTGTGTGTGTTGTAATAAATGTAGATTTATTATTTTTATTGCTTCCGTTGTGTTCATGTTTACGAAACGTGATCGAACACACACACACCGCGGTGCCGGAAACCCAACATTTAGGAATAAGTTGGATGATCGAGGGAACATAACTAGAAACAAGGCTAGATTAGTGTTAAGAGGATTCAATCAAGTTGAAGGACTTGACTATGCACTTGTTGCTAGGTTAGAGTCAACAAGAATCCTATTAGGGTATGCCGCTCACATGGGATTTAAAATTTATCAAATGGATGTGAAATCGACATTCTTAAATGGATTCATTAAGGAAGAGGTCTATGTAGAACAACCTCCAAGGTTTGAGAATGTAGATTACCCAAACCATGTCTATAAACTTAGAAAAGCTTTATATGGGTTAAAACAAGCTCCCCAGGCTTGGTATGAAAGATTATCATCTTTAATTTCTAAGGATTTTAGAAGGGGTCAAGTTTACCAAACCCTCTTTATTGAGTCAAAGTCAAAGGACATCTATGTTGCCCAAGTTTATGTTGATGACATCATTTTTGGGTCAACAAATGATGAACTCCTTCAAGATTTTATTAAAAATATAGAAAATGAATTTGAAATGAGTCTAGTTGGAGAATTGAATTTCTTTTTAGGTCTACAAGTTAAAAAAACTAATGAGAAAATTCATATATATCAAATCAAATATGCCAAAGAAATGATCAAGAAATTTAGTTTGGAAAATGCTAAGGTAGTAAACACCCCTATGACAACCAACACAAAAATAGACAATGATCAAGAAGACAAATTAGTTGATTCAAAACTTTATAGAATTATAATTGGTAGCCTATCATACCTAACCGCTAGTAGACTCAATATCTTATTTGCGATAGGTCTGTGTGCAAAATATCAATATTGTGCCAAAAAGTTCCACTTAGTAGCCGTTAAACGAATCTTAAGATACATCAAAGGCACACTAAATGTAGGACTTTGGTACCCTAGGACTAAGTATTTTGATTTGATTGGGTATATCGATTCCGATTATGCGGGTTGCAAATTGGATCTGAAGAGTACTAGTGGTGGATGCAAATTTCTTGGATCCTCCCTAGTTAGTTGGAGTAGTATGGAGCAACCTTGTGCTGCTCTATCCACCACCGAGGCCAAATATATGGTCATGGGTGGTTGTGTAGCTCAATTACTATGGATGAGACATACCTTAGAGGATTATGAGCTACATTACTCCAAAATTAAGGTCTTGTGAGATAATGTGAGTACCATCAATTTGACTAAAAATCTAGTACATTACTCTAAGACCAAGCACATTGAAGTGAAGCATCACTTCATTAGAAATCATGTGGCAAGAGGAGACATTGACCTCAATTACATTGAATCCAAGTCTAATCTTGCTGACATTTTCACTAAGGCTCTCCCCAAAATGGAATTTATCATTAAGGAGAGAGCTTGGTATGTGCTTTGTAGAGTAGTGGTATAGGTTTATATGATCCTATAGCATAATCTAGGACTATGCCTCAAAGTTTCTCACAAAACACCTAAGATTTCATGATTTTTGTATTGAGTCACTTAGACATCATGTGAGATGTTAGGAAGATGCACTTTGTTCATCATGCTTATTATGATGCATTACTATAAACCAAAGTGTAATATAGAAACATTGATCCTTAATTGAACCAGTTATTGGGAAGGATTGTGTACAATGTACAATTAATGTGCACATAACTTTAAGAACATGATTGGAAATGTCGAATAAAATATCCCTTAAATTATGTTTAAGATATTTTGAAAAACAATTTATGCTTGTGTCCCAATAGTGATACAAAGTTGTATTAAATAGTGAACTCTTTAGGATCTTTGAAGTTTGTGTCAACCTAGAAATCTAGGGAAGATATATTTTTCAAATCATTTTTCCCTGATAAAGAATAGGTTGACAAATGTGTGTATGAAATTTCTTGATTGTTCGATACTTCTTGATTTAGTTATACATTTCCAAATTTGATTGAAAAACTAGTCAATCGAGCAATGATCGGCTGGTGTATAAACCGCTTAATCGTAATCTTGCTCGACTGTGGTTATCCTAAGCACTGAAGTCCAATCGCCGATTTTGGCAGCTTGATTGTCGCTTTCATGGCTACCCCACAAATTACGCCGGTCAATCGCCGCTGGCTACAACTACGTAACCATTCGTAGCCAATCGACCACCCGATCGTCGCCATCACCGATCAAGGATATGCCAGTCGACTATTGTCGCAGATATTAGAGCCACCTGACCCATTCGACTCGACAAACTCTCGACTTTTCTCTCTTTCTCTCCGCCGAGTTCCACTGCCGACCCCTTTTTTTCTCACCACTCTTCTCCCTCTCTGGTGCTTCAACCATCGGTTTGTTGGATCGAAATGAGCGCTAGAGGGGGGTGAATAGCACGCGTAAAACTTTTATTTCTTTTTCATTCGTTTAATAAAATAAGAGTAATGCAGCGGAAAATAAAAGAACACAAGTTTATTTTTACTTGGTTCATAGCCTTTGGCAGCTAATCCAAGGCCTAGTGGTCCGAGACCACGTACGGAGGGCAATTCACTAAAAACACTCCTCCTCATTGGAGGTAGGAGTTAATGATTACAAAGCTCGAGAAAACTTGAGGTAGAGAGACAATCCCTCTCTCCTCATCACGATAAAAGCTTGACAAAGAAATTACAAAGCTTTAGAAATGAAACTTAAGTTTTTGCTAATACCGACAACTTTGAAGATTTGAGTTTTGAGCTCGAGTTGTCATCGTTTCGGCAACACTTCGTCGTTGTAGGATCGTCGGAGAGTAGCGACGTTGCGGAGGCATTTGGAGAGATTTGAATTGATGAAAATGGTGAAGAACACTTCTTTTATAGCCTTTGAGAACCCTAAACGTTTAGCTCAAGTCTTATCATCAAAGGCCACCTCACCCTAAGATAAGAGGATGAGATTTTGAGTCTCCTCGAGGCTAGAATTTGAACAGCAGTCGACTACCACCCTTATCAGTCGAACTGATGCCCAGCAGTCGACTTCTACAAGCCATCAGTCGACTGCTGGCTAGGGTTTTTGACTGCAATAAAAAGTTAGCTCGAAATCATATAAAACTAAGTGTTTTCGACGACCATTAACCGTCCGATCTTAACATAGACCTTCCATGGGATGTCTTAGTCGGATCGTCACCTAAGGACGCCCCCATACCAAGGACTCAACCTTACTTACACTTACTCACACGAGCTTACCTCAAGCTTTACCTTTGTAGCTTTTGCTTCCGGCCTCCACCTGATTTCTTCGGCTCCCTCCGAAGTCCTCCCGGTGTCGCTCGACCACTACGGTTTCTCAACACAAGAACCTCCGGGTGTCGCCGACCTTCAGCTTAGCTTAGCATTCCTGCACACTTGATTCAGCTCATGAGATAACAATATGAGCTTAACTTTGTGTCTTTGCTATAATAAAAACTTAGGTTCGATTCTGGTGCCTACTACACCAACACGGTTCTCATGCCCATTAGCCTCTCTTTAGGCCCTTGCTCTCATTCTCTTCTCTGAGAACCCTTGATCCCATCTCCGCAAATGCTAGGGCTCCAACTAGGGTTCTTTTGGCCAATCTTTTTTCGACGATCATCGGCCTTTTCTGCCCTCTTCAGTCCTCATGGAACCTTGGTAATCTCTCACCCCTAATCTTAGTTAAGTCTCCTTTAACGTGTGTTGATTTTATTGTGCACTAACCACATTGTTTGTTTGTGTGTGTTGCATTCATTCATTCATCATGCATTTTTATTACTTATCTTTAGGGTTAAACATTTAACATCGAAACGTCGCCCTCCACCTTCTGGTGATGGCACATCTGACCCTCTCCCACATGTTGATGCCCGTTTCCCCACTTCTGGTCATGAATTAGCCTTTAATGCCAATAAGTTTCAGCTTATTCCCCCTAGGTCATTAGATGATAAGTTTTTTCAGACCCATTGCTTTGATATAGTCCAAATCATCAAGTACTACAAATTAGAATCGTTAGATTTTTGTGAACACCCCATCAATTCCACATTGCTCTTGAGTTCTTCAACAATTTGCACTTGGTTGAAGATGGTTTGAGTATAGGACTCGTGTTGCTCAACGCGATCTAGACTTTACTCCCCAAATATGGGAGGACTTCCTCGGATGTCACCCATCCGAGAGTGATTTTGTTTTCTACCCTTCTCTTCTTGAGCCTCTCCCTTCACCTTTTGAGGTTGTTACTTTAAATTCTCTTCATGATCATTTCTACCACATGCCTCATCAACTTGGTGTCAATCTTTTTCCATCGAATGACCTTTCCACCACAGACAATGTTCTCTACAAGGTCATTGTCCATTGCATTCTTCCGATTATCACTCATGGGTTGGTCTTAGTTTGGCCTCCACATTTCTTTCTTATGCATGCATTTCACCATGCATTAGTTGTCAACATTAACCTCAATACTTTCCATTGCATCATCCATTTCATTAAGCCAAACAGTGGAAAAGTCCATATGCCATATGGACATGTGATCACAAAGTGGCTTGGTTCCGTCAGTATCGACGTAACCAAAGGGGTGATCAAGCCCATGACCACAAAGTACGATTGCATGAATGCTAGGACGTTCTCCTTGATGGGGTTGAAGCCCTCTGGCGACTCCATGGTATGGGAGGATGGGCGACAGCAAGGAGGTGGCACTCCAGCTAGCCCTATCACCGCTGCAGACGATGACACTGTGCCAGACTTGAATTTCACAGCACGCTTTGAGGCGTTTGAGGAGTCCATCGACACACGTCTAAAGGAGCTTATCCTAGAGCATCATGAGTTTCGGACTTTGGTCCTCTCTCGGCTGGACACGGTGGAGCGGCAGCAGCAGGAGATACTAGCAATTATCTACTCTCTTGCACCAGGACATCCGCCATAGTACTTCCCTTCTTCCTCTGGAGTTGGTGGCCCTGCTGTCGGCGGTACACACACGATGGAGATGGACGATGATGCGAAGGATTCTTAGATAGACATCGCTTGTTTGTTTTCTTTTTTTTTGTGTTTGATATATGTAAGGCATTGTCCTTAAAACTTTGTTATTAACTCTTTTTGGAATGAAATGAAAATTTTATTATATCTATGTGTTCTTGTTTGATGACCCGATAGATCTTAATTAAAATTAAGGGTTGAACACGATTTGACAATTATTTTTGAAGCCCTTTATGAAGTCTATCATTTGATAGCAATCATCGTTAATGATATTAATACAAAGTTAAGAAAACTATTGACAATCTTTACAGTTTTGAATTTTGTTTCAATCCATTAATATAATGGGTAATTCTTTATCCTTCTATTTTTCACCCATTATATTGGACATAAGTAATGTGTATGCGAAGTTTCATGAATTTTACAAATTCTAGAATTACTTACGCATTTTTTAAACTCGTCTGAAAATCACTCATTTCAGAATTGTCAGAAATCAATCGAGTGCTCCTTATGGAAGTCGACTGTCAAGGTCCTCAGTTGACTGTCAACTGCCTCAGTCGACTGATGGCCCTATTTTGGGCAGCATAATTTATATTCAGGTTTTAAAAGCTCAATCCTAGGTGTTCTAACTCCATAATATGATTAATGTAGTGGTAATATGATAACTTTTATGGGGAAATAGGACTAAATTGATCCAAGGGTTAAGGGGGAGCGTTTCATGAACTAATCTATTCCCATAACCTAAAATACGTATGTTTTATTGTTGGTACAAAGTATGGATTTATTCTCATTCATGTTTTTTCTGCTTTGCTCAATATATCATGTTGGTGCAGGGGCACCAGATGATCGAACCTGTGTTTTGATTATGGTAAAGTCGCAAAGTTAAGATTACATCGTTATCTCACGAGCTGAATCGAGTGTGTAGAAAAGTGTCAACGCTGGAGCTGAAGGCTAGCGACACCCGGAAGAAGCTGCGGTGGTCGGGCGACACTCGAGTGACTTCGGAGGGAGCCAAAGGAATCGAGTGGAAGGCTGGAAGCGAAAGAAACACAGTAAGTATCAAGGTAAAGCTTGTGTGTGTGAGAGTAAGAGAGGTCATATCCTCCTTATGGGGATGATCTTAAGCATAGATCCGACCAAAGACATCCTATAGATGGTCTAGGTCGAGATCGAATGGTCGGTAGCCGTCTAAATAATATTGCATCACCGACCGCTACTGTGAGGACTCGATCGCTATCCATCACCGATCGTCTGCCGCCAACATTCGATCGATGTTACGCATTACCGATCGATGATGGTCATCAGTCGACTGATGGTCAAGGATCAGCCTCGAAGAGTCAAGCTTTATCACCATTTTTCAAGAAGCCATGTGCCTAATTTCTATTGGTTGAAGATCCTCTCAAAAAGGGGCTCAAGTGCTATAAAAGGAGGGCCTCTCCTATGGTTTTTCATCATCTCTAAGTGCTCAAAAGCCTCCGCAACACTACGACTCTCCGACGACTCTACAACGACGAAGTGCTGCCAACAACCCTAGCTTAATTTATATTTCCTAGTTGTTGGTATAATCTTATTTTGTCATCTCTTTAATACTGCAATTCTTTTTTATCGAGGTTTTCTATCGTTGCATTTTACATTAATAGAAGAGAGGGTTTGTCTCTCTATCTTTTTCTTTCGAAGGTTTTTGTAATCGTCTAACTCCTACCTCCAACGAGGAGGAGTGTTTTAGTGAATTGCCCTCCGTACATGGTCTATGACCGTTAGGGCCTTGGAGTAGTAGCCGAAGGCTATGAACCAAGTAAAAAAACCATTTGTCTTCTTTTATTTATCATTTATCTTTCCACTGCAATTAATTCTCTACTCGGGTTTTAACGAACGTAAAGAAAGAAAAGTTTTTATCGCTATTCACTCCCCCCTCTAGCGATCCGCTTCGATCCAACAATTGGTATCAGAGCAGGGGGCGCTTAGATTTGGTGAAATCACCTATCTAGCCTTTTTTTTTACAGATTTGTTTTTCGTTCGTTTAAATTTTCTCCCGCACTACTAATCCAAGACGAAGTCTTGGTACTCTTCTTTTGGTTTTGTTTTGCAAGTATTCGCTTTTGGAGTAGCTGACGGTAAAATGGGCATAACATTTCGTACAAGTTGACCCACGAAACAGGCTACCTACCAAAACGAAGCTCTCTGAGAGATCTACACTTCTTACCAGGGTTTACTCTCACAACAAGCTGTCTTCATCCCCAAAAACCGACGTTTAGTACCCTTTTGGGGACATCGAAGGTTGTAAGTGCTCATCTTTGATTTTAGTTGGTTATTTCTCGTATATTCCTTTTGTTTCTTTTCATTTACTACATTACTAATCCAAGGCAAAGTCTTGGAACCTTTTTCATGTTTTATTTTATTATTTTTTGTGCAAGGTTTTTCTTCCAAATGGCCCACATTGAGGGGTACAGCACCATCCAACCTCCGTCCTTTAACGGAGATGATTTCCGTTACTGGAAAGGTCGGATGGAGTGTTTTCTAAAAACACAAGTCGAGTCTTGGATAATCATCCAAACCGGCTTTGCTCTACCTACCAATGATCAAGGCGAACCCACGGACTTGCACAAGTGGACCACTGCAACCAAGAGACAAATCGAAACCGATGCAAAGGTGACTCAAATGTTGCAGTGTGGTTTGTCCAAGGAAGAGCTCAACCGCATCGGACCCTTCATCAGCGCAAAAGATATGTGGACAAAACTCATAGAACTACATGAAGGGACTAACGACGCGAAGGTAAGTAAGCGTGACTTACTACTTAATAAATTGTATAACCTTAAGATGCAAGAACACGAGACGGCGACGCAACTACACGCCCGCGTCCAGGACATTATCAACGGCCTGCACACTATCGGACACAAGGTCAAAAATCGTGACCTTCTAAGGTACGTTCTTAATTCATTTCCTAGGACTACCTTGTGGGCATCCATGGTCGATCCCTACAAGGTTTCTAAGGACCTTTCGAAGCTTAGGTTAGACGAGTTATTTTCCGAGTTTGAACTTCATGAGTAGACTAACATAGTCCGGGCCGAGAAAGGTATTGCTCTATTTGTAGGACAAAGAAGAAAGTCATCTACCAGGCAAGAAGATGGACTCGAACCCAAAGACGAATCAGAGTCCGAATCCGAAGAGGTGGAAGCAATAGTGAACGTAGTGCGGAAGATCGTTCAGAGGGAACTAAAGAACCAAAAGAGGGCACAATTCAAATTGAATCAAAAGAAGGCTTTTCATGCAACATGGGACAACGAAGAAGGCATCAGCATAGCGTGCATGTCAAGACCCGAAGAGTCCGAGTCAGAGTCCGAATCCGAATCCAATTACAACACCGACTCCGAACTCGAGGACTACTTCGAGAAGCAACTCAAAGCTGGACCAAAAGGGAAAATTAAAGTTAGCCACTCACTAATTCATACGCTTTACAATACAATTAAATTGCTAACTAGGAAATTAGCTAAATCCGAGTCTAGGGTCGAGTCCTTGGTTGAAGAGGTTGAAACCCTCAAACAAGAGACACCCCTAAACACTTCGACTAGTCGAGTTCAAGAGGAGGACTCAACTCGAGTTGAAAAACTCGAAGAAGAGAACTCTCTCTTGAGAGGAAAAGTCCAAGAGCTCGAAGCTCAATTGAACAAGTTCTCGACGGGGTCCAAGAATCTTAACCGACATCTTGGAACTCAGAGAGTCGTGTACAATAGAGCCGGACTCGGATATAGCTCAAAGACTACGAATAGATCTTACATGTCTATCGTAAACCGTAGTCATCATCGAGTCCAAGCGTGGGTCCCGAAAACTTTATTAAACTCACATATAAGGACCAATAGGTTTTGGATTCCCCAGAATCAGGTTCATTACTTGACCAGACCATACTGGTTCAATAATCCAGGGGGAGCTAATACTAAAATAGTATATCCGGTAACCTAAACCTCTTATTTTCTTTAGAATGGTTAGATAGGACTATAACTCATCAATGCTTGATAATATAGTACCAAGACACGGCGAGATGATAGTACGCTAGGAAAACGGAGTCTCATATATTCAAGCTAGATAAAGCGTATCTAGTTCGGTTCACTTGACCGAGTGGAACTAGTTGAGCTACCTCACTGTATCCTAGAGTAGTTAGACCAAGAAGTGGTCTTAGGTGAGTCAAGTTACTATTTTCTCGAAATTGGCTTTGTCTAAGGAAGTGGTCATTTTCCGATCAAAGAAGGCCCCTGTGCCTCGCCACGACCTGGAAGCCAAGATCTTGAAAAGGTGACTTGATGAGCATATGATCAAATTCGAATCTAACGCAAGATTGACCAGTTTCAAATCATTAAATTTAATTAAGATAAAACTAGAATCATCTCACACAACGTATAAGGTGAACCAATTCTAAGACACTTAGAATGGGTGAGATGAATAAGGAATAATTTCAATTCACATAGTCCTTTCAAAAATGTTATCTATTTTTCAAACTATCGAGCTTAAACGTTTATCTATACTCGAACAAAACTCTAAATATACAACCTTCTAGGTCAATGTTTAGCGCCCCCTAACTCTTCTATACCTTATATACTTGATTAAGGGGGAGAGCAAACTAACCCTAAGGGTTATATATTTTCAAAAGTTATTAGCGTATAAGTATTTTGAAACTCAAAGCTAATTTTATAAGTATTTTGAAAATCTTATAAGTAATTTTATAAGCTAATTCTCAAGACTTATATTGTTGGTGCAGAGGGTTATACCTCGAACCAAAGTAAATCGAGATACATGCCTGGACTCATGTTAGATAATCTTTATGCATGCTATTTTTTTTGTTAAAAACCCCTACTTTTTATATTATACAACCCCAAATCTTTTTTGATTTATGGAAAAAGGGGGAGAAGAGCACAAGTTAAGGGGGAGAACAAAAATTTTAAATTTTTAAGATTAACCTTTTATTCTAAAACTCACCTAAGGTTAAGGGGGAATTGATTAAAATGAGTGCATCATTTACATTTACTCATTTTCCACATTACATTTTTCCTTAACTTTGCGTAAGTTTGCCATAGATCAAAAAGGGAGAGATTGTTGGTGAACGGGCACCAGATGATCGAACCTGTGTTTTGATTATGGAAAAGACGCAAAGTTAAGATTACATCGTTATCTCACGAGCTAAATCGAGTGTGCAGAAAAGTGTCAACGCTGGAGCTGAAGGCTAGCGACACCCGAAAGAAGCTACGGTGGTCGGGCAACACTCGAGTGACTTCGGAGGGAGCCGAAGGAATCGAGTGGAAGGCTTAAAGCGAAAGTGACACAGTAAGTATCGAGGTAAAGCTCGTGTATGTGAGAGTAAGAGAGGTTGTATCCTCCTTATGGGGATGATCTTAAGCGTAGATCCGACCAAAGACATCCTATAGATGGTCTAGGTCGAGATCAGACGGTCGGTAGCCATCTAAATAATGTTTTTGTTAAGCTAACTTTGCCTTGCAGCTAGCATCAGTCGACTGCCAGCTTGGAGGACTCGACTGCTGTCCATCAGTCGACTATCTGTGGCCAACATTTGACTGATGGTCCAGGATCAGCCTCGAGGAGTCAAGCTTTATCATCATTTTTCAAGGAGCCATGTGCCTAATTTCTATTGGTTGAAGATCCTCTCGAAAAGGGGCTCAAGGGATATAAAAGGAGGGCCTCTCCTAGGGTTTTTCATCATCTCTAAGTGCTCAAAAGCCTCCGCAACGCTATGACTCTCCGACGACTCTACAACAACGAAATGCTACCAACAACCCTAGCTTAATTTATATTTCCTAGTTGTTAGTATAATCTTATTTTGTCATCTCTTTAATACTGCAATTCTTTTTTATCGAGGTTTTCTATCGTTGCATTTTACATTAATAGAAGAGAGGGTTTGTCTCTCTATCTTTTGCTTTCGAAGGTTTTTGTAATCATCTAACTCCTACCTCCAAGGAGGAGTGTTTTAGTGAATTGCCCTCCGTACACGGTCTAGGACCGTTAGGACCTTGGAGTAGTAGCCAAAGGCTACGGACCAAGTAAAAAAACTATTTGTCTCCTTTTATTTATCATTTATCTTTCCGCTGTAATCAATTGTCTACTCGGGTTTTAACGAACGTAACGAAAGAAAAGTTTTTATCGCTATTCACCCCCCCCCTCTATCGATCCGCTTCGATCCAACATATCATTCACACATGATAAACTATATCTTGGATTAAGGGGGAGCTTCATGTCTATTTTATACCTTAGTTCAAGGCATAACTCATCAATGTACTTATTGTTTATGTCTCTTTCTCTTTTTGATGTGTGTCAAAGGGGAAGAAAGGAGAATTTAAGTTAGAATTACATATTTGATTTATGATTCTTTTATTGCATATTTTAAGACCTAACATAAATGATTGTCAAACATCAAAAAGGGAAAGATTATTGGTACAACAATGCCCCATGCATTTATGTATTTTGATGTTTGGTTAATCATTTAAAGTTACACAATATTTGGGATCTAACCATGAATGTGTAAGTGACAAGAAAACCCAAGTGTGAAAACTTGGTAAAGAGAAGTCCAAGTATGAATCTTGGCAAGAAAAGTCCAAGGGAAGGTCTTGGCAGTATAAGTCCAAGCATATAGTCTTGGCGGCATAAAGTCCAAGCATACCTTGGAAAAGGAAGTCCAAAGGTAAGGCCTTGGTAGCGTAAGTTCAATCATATAGTCTTGGCAGCATAAAGTCCAAGCGGACTTTGGCAAAGAAGAAACCCAAAGCATGACGAAACTGAAGGAAGCTTTTGAAGGCAAGCACAAGGATGAAGGAGTTGTGGACTCGGAGGAATCCTGGAGGTGCAAGGCTGATGGAGAAGCTAGAAAGTTAAGTCTAGGCTTAGTGTATGGTTTCAAATATGAATTATTCATACTTGAGGTGTGTCAATCGACTTCCATGTTATTCCAGTTGACTAGTCTCGAGTGTTCAACACTCGAGGATCTGGAAGACTTGAGCAGTCGACTGGGGTTATGCCCTAGTCGACTGGTCGGTAGTCAACTACGGATCCAACTGTCTAACATAAGCTTAGCAGTCGACTGATGTATAACACCAGTCGACTAATCTATATAACTCGGCAAAGGTGCTTGCCCTTTGCAAACTTGAACTTGGGTCTAGGAGCCGAGTCAAGGTCTGGTAATCAACTGATGCACGCATAGAATGGCTGATAGCTGATTGCTCATTTGACTAGGGTGATACCAGTCGACTGATGAAAATGGCAATCGATTGATCAAGTAGATATTGAGTTGTGACAATCGCAATCAGGCTTCATCAGAAGCCATTGGATCCAATCAACAGTAGCGGGAATCGACTGATGATATGCAGCAGTCGACTGTTGTCGGCCTCAATAGGCAAAAACAACCATTCTCTATAAATAGAAGATAGGGAAGCTTGAAGGAGGCTAATTCTTTCATTCTAAATGTTCATACTAAGCTCCTCAAGTATTTCTCTTAGCTTTCAAGTGTTCTAACCTCTTCTTCCCAAAGTTAAATCCATCATCTTGTAAGAAGAAGAGTGTGATTCTAAGAAGGCTTCTCCACCTTGGTGTTTGCATCAAAAGGAGGTTTTAGTGAAAGCTTGCTAGGGGTGATCTACCTTACGGATTATCGTGGAGTAGGAGCGTCATATCCGAACCACATTAAACACTTTTGTTAGCATTGTTTTTATTATCTTTTGATTCCATTTTTAATTGTATTATTGCTCTTGCTTCTGCTAACATCTTATAAAAATTGAAAGAGGCTATTCAGCCCCTCTAGCTAATCCTCAAGGTTCCTACAAAACCTAGAAAAGTCACCAAGAATGTTATAAGGGAAGATATCCCTAGGGTTAACCTTAAAGAGACCACAATGACCCAGGCTTCCAAGCCTAAGAGGGTCATTAGAAAGGTACTAAGGGAGGTTATACCTAGTGAGTACCTTGTAAACCCAAGGAGCTCCAATAGGTATTGAGTTCCTAGTATTGTCATCCTTTCACACTAAATGAGTTTAGGGTGTGTTAACCTTGAATGGATGGGTAGTTAATCTAACCATTATAGAGTTGACACTTTAGGGTATTTTCAAGGTAAGATGATACCTTGGAAATAATGTTAGTAATATATGAGAGATGTCCTAAGGCAATCGCCTTATGTATGAACCATTTATATGATAAATGAAGATTCACTATTTGAGTATACATGTTTTTATGTATTTGATTGGATCTTAAACTCATTTACTGAATGTCCACGATACGATTCACAGCATGAGAGAATTTGTGATTGGATCACAACTAGTGAGTATCTCTACATGTGTAATTGTGATGTATCGGAATTATCCCTAGTCGATGAATTGATGAATCTGGACACCATCAATTCTGTTGAGACTAGCACGAGGTATACTCCTTGGTGTATCCAAGCAGCTGATTCTCACTGGCTGGAGACATAGTGATGTCCGGAGTTAATCGTGGATGCTAGTTATGGTAACTAGTTCATTGGAGTGACCAGCCGTAAGACTTCATATGGTTCTCGCATATATAGATATGTCAATGAAGTTCTTACTGTGGCTTAAGTGCGATGTTCCTTTGACTTGCGGTATTCAAGTCATCTTGATCATGGAGACTTATGCTTTGACATCTTAAGCAAACATCTCTAAGGAGATGTGGACCCGGGATGATTGGGTATAAGTCAAAGTGATCGAAGGTGTTTGAATAGCCTATAAAGGATTCACCACTCCTTGCGAGGAGATGTATACCCATGGCCTCTCGTCGGATTGTTACTAAAGTCTTTGGCCAAAGCAATACATGTTTAGAGTAAGGTACTCTTCGATACATGTGGAGTAACTAGAATCCGCAGGACGAGGAAATGATACTTGGGCTAGGTGTGACGTAGTCAGCCTAGTGGGGACTGACACAATAGACCATGTCCTGAACCAAGTGGGTATAAGATGAGTGAAGGGAATGGGGCACGATTCATTCGAGCTCAAGGGTTTGAAATAGTTCGATCAACCGTTGATCTTTTGGTTAATTGGGGATCATGATGTACTACTAGGTGCCACTCATGATCGTTCTATAATTAATGGTTAATTATAGACGGCCAACATAAACCGAGAACCTATTTGGTCACACGCACAACGAGTGTAATCCAAAGGATTTAAAACGAGCTTGAGAATGAGATTCTCAGACCGAGAGACACTATGTTTGGTTGGACCAAACATAAAGCGAGCATGAAATTATTTCAGTTGCAATGGAAGCGTGGATGGGCAGTGTCTTATGAAGACATAATGGATGGACCAAAATGGTTTGGTTCTAATCCAATGGATGAGAATAAACCAAAGGGTTTGGTTTATATTAAACGAATGAACCAAAGGTTGGTTCGGTTCGTTTTAACTTAAAATAAACCATCATGGTTTGGTTTATTTTAACTTATCTTAATGGAGCGGGTTAACGGGCTTTATGGATATGATCCAGTAACCATTAAGAGAATTAGTTCTCTATAAAATAGGGCATTAGGGTTTGAGGCAACCCTAATTGGCCGCCACCCTCTCTCCTCTTGTTGTTGGCGTCAACAACAAGAGCAGCGCCAACCTCATTGAGCTGCTGCCATCTCCTTGCCGGCCCAAGCTCGCCGGTGGACCTCTGGCGACCCTCCGGTGATCTCCTTGGGTTCGGTGTAAAGGTGAGCCTCCATCTCTTCTTTAGCCGGCGCCTATTTCTCCACCAAGCTGTCCAGTTTTCTGGACAGCTTCTTCTCCTCTCGTCGGAGCGTCGTTTGGACGACGGTTAGTGCTCCGACAGCGGCTAACATACCGGGGATTTGATCTCCGGTAATCCTCTGAGGTGGAGGACGAAGGATTCGTCAATCGGTTGACAAATACCTCTCCGGAGAAGCAAGTCTTGAGGACTTGTTTTAGGTCCGAATTTGGATTCGGATCGTGATCATCTCTCGATCACGTCGTCTTCAACACGAGGCTAGTAACCCGTATGAAGACGAAGCTCGTGGCTTGGCGAAGTCATCCCGAGGAGCTCGGCGTGGATACGGATAGAGACGATTCTTACGAGGATCGTTCCGGTTGATGCCGTTCCCGCTACACGCCATACAAAAGGTATAACGTAGGTTAATTTCCTTTTATTGCAATTTTAATTTACGGTTATGTCTACACTTATTGTAATAGCATGCGTGTGTTGTGTGTGTTGTAATAAATAGGAGTATTTATTATTTTTATTGCTTCCGCTGTGCTCATGTTTACGAAACATGATCGAACACACACACGCCGCGGTGCCGGAAACCCAACAGTGGTATCAGAGCCAGGTTGTGTTTCGACATAATCGTAAAATGGTTTTGCGATAGTCATAATGTATTTTTGGAAATTTTCTAATTTTGGAAATTTAGAAGTATTTATGGAAGTTTTTCAATTTTGGAAAGTCTAGAAGTATTTATGGAAATCTTCCACTTTTGGAAAGTTGGAAGTATTTATGGAAATTGATATTTTCCATAAATAAAATATTTGATTAGATTCTGGAAATTTGTTTCCTAATTTAATCTTGATTTGATTTGTGAAATCAAATCTTTAAAATATTTTATTTCCATAAGTAGTTTTGAAGATTTAGGAAATTGGTTTCCTAAATAGATTTTCCTTAATCAAATAATTCCATGAATAAAATATGTGATTAGATTTGGAAATTTGTTTCCTAATTTAATTATGATTTGATTTGGAGAATCAAATCTTAAACATATTTTATTTCCATAAATAGTTATGACATATAAGGAAATATTGTACATGACATAATTGTATGACATGTAGTTGCATTAGATGCATAACATAATGCCATGTCGTGACATGTAGATGTATGCCATGTATGTCATGCCATGTAGATAATAGTTATTTGCATGCAAAGAGGATGAGACATAAAAACCTTTAAACAATATTAAAGCCTACACCTTCCATTAATATGGTTTGAACCAGAGTTCCGTTTCTTGTTTGGGTTGTTGGACTCTCTCCAAGCCCGGCTCGAACCCGAACATGTTCAAACCATGGAATAGTTTAATACTAATATGGTAAGAGTCAGAGGTCAATCGTTAGCTTTGGTTGTTGGACTCTCTCCAAGCTGGGCTAATTGGTTGAATGCGCTCTAACCATATTAAAACTATTCTTGATTAATGGGTTGGCTTTAACCTGGAGCATCGGCTTGTTGGACTCTCTCCAAGGTCGATGTAAAGGGAGGTGAAGTTGGGTGCTATGCATATGATGCATACTTGTTAATGTGTTAACAACCCGATGTATGTGTGAACATTCAAATAGTTGATAGCACATTGTGATAGTTGCATATACGTGATATGCAATCGGTATAGATGATACCTACCGTCGTAGTTATGAATGGCTTGTTGGACTCTCTCCAAGGTTGTTCATAACTATGATGGATATCAACCCATTCGGAGATGGACCTACGATCTCCCGAAGTGATTTTGGGGTTTTTGAAATTTGAAAAATGAATGGGATTTATAAATGTATATTGATGCATTTTAAAATCATCTTTCTCATATATGCTCGTTTTGTATTTCTAAGTTAATATATTGATCATGATGTGTTTGAATTTGCGTTCCATTTTGGATTCAAATAAATTGACTGGGCCGAACTTCTTGGACTAGCTTAGAAACTTGAGAATTGTTCTCAAGGTGGAAAAGCTTGTGTATGTCCTCGAAGCGCCTCTTCCCGCCCGTCCTAGTGACGATGCAACTTTGGACCAATTGTTGGCCTATCAGAAACATGTGAGTGATTCTGAACAAATGAGTTGCATCATGCTAGCCGCGATGGAACCCAAGCTACGAAAGCAACATGAGCATATGGATGCTCATATCGTAGTCCTTCATCTTTGTGAGTTGGTTGATGAGCAAGTGAGATTCGAAAGGTTCGAAGT
The DNA here is from genome assembly GCA_025175895.1 of Wurfbainia villosa. Lineage (NCBI taxonomy): Eukaryota > Viridiplantae > Streptophyta > Magnoliopsida > Zingiberales > Zingiberaceae > Wurfbainia > Wurfbainia villosa. The sequence continues at coordinate 49,402,722 of CM045998.1, read as the reverse complement.
CTCAAAGTTCCTCTTCACCTCTGAGATGCTAGAAGGTTCATCTGTGGTACTGCTCAATATGTTGAAGACTGTGGAGTCTTCTGAGAAGCATGAGTAGGACAGTCTTTGTTAGTTGATTCCTCAAGAAAGGTTCTAAGAGGAAGTCAAAGGAACAGAAGGGAAAGAAGAGAAGGGCTAAGAAGGTACAACTAGCACAAAGGAAACTTGCCATCATTATGGCAAGTGAAGAAAGTACAAGATTTATCTTGAGTCCGTGAAGAAGAAGGATATGGCATCGGATGCCCCATCTTCTTCAAATCTTCTTTATTGATTGTCATTCTATATCCTTAGACACTTGGGTATTGGATACTGGGTGTGGCTCACATATATGTAAAGACATACATGGGCTAAGGAATAGAAGAAGACTCGTCAAGGGAGAGTCAAATTTACGTGTTGGGAATGAAGCAAAGGTTGCTGCACTCGCCATCGGAACGTATTTGTTGAAACTCCCTGCAAGACTTGTCTTAGAACTGGACAATTGCTTTTATATTCCTTTGTTGATAAAGAACATCATTTCTATTTCTTGTTTAAATAGAAATGGTTTCCATTTGACGTTTAGTAACAATTGTTGTTACATAACTTTGAATGGGGTTCTTTATGGGATTGGAACTTTAAGCAATGGTGTTTATACGTTGGACGTATCCAGTGACATTTTCAATATCGAAGCGAGCAACATGCGTGCTCGAAAGGATAATCAAATAGACTCCTATATGTGGCATTGTCGTCTTGGCTATATAAGCAAGAAACGCATGTCCGAATTACACCGATGTGGAATTCTGGAATCATTTGAATTGGATTCATACGATACATGCGAATCATGCTTAAAAGGCAAGATGACTAAGTTACCTTTTACTGGAAAAGGTGAACGAGTGGGAGAGTTACTAGGTCTAATACATACTGATGTATGTGGACCTATGTCAACTCAAGCATTAGGAGGCTATAGCTACTTCATTACCTTCACCGATGATCACTCACGGTTTGGGTATGTGTTCTTGATGAAACACAAGTCTGAAGCCTTTGAAAGGTTCAAAGAATTCAGAAATGAAGTAGAGAAACAAGATGACAAGAGTATTAAAATACTTCGATCGGATCGAGGTGGTGAATACTTAAGTCAAGAGTTTCTTGATTATCTAAGAGACAATGACATATTGTCTCAATGGACTCCATACTATACACCACGACATAATGGTGTATCGAGGCGTAGCGGACCTTGTTGGACATGGTCGGTCAATGATGAATCATCTGACTCTTCCCAAGTCCTTTTGGGGTTATGCACTTGACATTTGTTTACTTGTTAAGCGAATGCCTATGTCTCGACTACTCCATGAGATATGGAATGGTAGAAACCTCATGTATCTTACTTGAAGATATGGGGTTGTCTGCTTATGTGAAGCGTATGTCGGACAAATTGGATGCTAAGTCGATAAATGTCTATTTATTGGATACCCTAAGGAAACAAGGGTTACCAATTCTATCATCTGTGGAACAAAGGTGTTTGTTTGAGGCATCTTTGTGTTTCTAGAGAAAGAGTTTCTCTTGCAAGAAAGCGATTGGGAGTGTTCGAGGCTTGAGGAGGCTCGAGAGACTCAAATAGACATTAATGAGATACAGTGAAGCACAAGGTGAGCAACTCATAGTGATGAGCAATCATTTGGACCTGTAACACCACATCTTCGTAGATCTGGTAGAACACGCATTCACGAGAGATATGGATTTCGTAGCGAATCGAGCAGCGTGTTACTCATTGATGATGAGAGCCTACAGTTATGAAGAAGTCTTGACAAGTTGAGAAAGGGATAAGTGGCTTGGTGCCCGTGAAGTGGAAATGGATTCCATGTATGAAAACCAAGTTTGGAACTTGGTTGACCCACTGAAGGCATAAAGCCTATAGGGTGCAAGTGGGTTTTCAAGAAGAAAACCGACATGGATGGTAATGTGATTACCTATAAGGCTAGATTGGTGGCGAAAGGATATCGTCAAAAGCAAGGTGTTGATTATGGCGAAACCTATTACTTTGTAGCTATGCTTAAATCCATTCGGATGCTCCTGGCCATAGCAGCTCATTATGATTATGAGATATGGCAGATGGATGTGAAAATAGCTTTCCTTAATGGAAACTTGCTCGAGGACGTGTATATGATACAGCCTGAGGGTTTCACATCGGTTGATAAAACCAAGGTATGCAAGTTGCGACGATCCATTTATGGATTAAAGCAAGCATCCAGGAGCTGGAATATCCGTTTTGATGAGACGATCAAAAAGTTTGATTTCTCACAAAATCCAGACGAACCTTGTGTGTACAAGAAGGTTAGTGGGAGTGCAGTCGTGTTCCTAGTATTGTATGTCGATGACATATTAATTATAGGAAACGATGTTTCAATCTTACAGTCAGTTAAGGTTTGGTTATCCAAGACATTCTCCATGAAAGACCTTGGAGAAGCAACCTACATCCTCGGGATTAAGACCTATAGAGATAGATCGAAACGGTTGCTTGGTCTTTCGCAGTCTACATATATGAGAGATGTCCTAAGGCAATCGCCTTATGTATGAACCATTTATATGATAAATGAAGATTCACTATTTGAGTATACATGTTTTTATGTATTTGATTGGATCTTAAACTCATTTACTGAATGTCCACGATACGATTCACATCATGAGAGAATTTGTGATTGGATCACAACTAGTGAGTATCTCTACATGTGTAATTGTGATGTATCGGAATTATCCCTAGTCGATGAATTGATGAATCTGGACACCATCAATTCTGTTGAGACTAGCACGAGGTATACTCCTTGGTGTATCCAAGCAGCTGATTCTCACTGGCTGGAGACATAGTGATGTCCGGAGTTAATCGTGGATGCTAGTTATGGTAACTAGTTCATTGGAGTGACCAGCCGTAAGACTTCATATGGTTCTCTGCATATATAGATATGTCAATGAAGTTCTTCTTGTGGCTTAAGTGCGATGTTCCTTTGACTTGCGGTATTCAAGTCATCTTGATCATGGAGACTTATGCTTTGACATCTTAAGCAAACATCTCTAAGGAGATGTGGACCCGGATGATTGGGTATAAGTCGAAGTGATCGAAGGTGTTTGAATAGCCTATAAAGGATTCACCACTCCTTGCGAGGAGATGTATACCCATGGCCTCTCGTCGGATTGTTACTAAAGTCTTTGGCCAAAGCAATACATGTTTAGAGTAAGGTACTCTTCGATACATGTGGAGTAACTAGAATCCGTAGGACGAGGAAATGATACTTGGGCTAGGTGTGACGTAGTCAGCCTAGTGGGGACTGACACAATAGACCATGTCCTGAACCAAGTGGGTATAAGATGAGTGAAGGGAATGGGGCACGATTCATTCAAGCTACTGAAGGGTTTCAGAAATAGTTCTGTATCAACCGTTGATCTTTTCGGTTAATTGGGGATCATGATGTACTACTAGGTGCCACTCATGATCGTTCTATAATTAATGGTTAATTATAGACGGCCAACATAAACCGAGAACCTATTTGGTCACACGCACAACGAGTGTAATCCAAAGGATTTAAAACGAGCTTGAGAATGAGATTCTCAGACCGAGAGACACTATGTTTGGTTGGACCAAACATAAAGCGAGCATGAAATTGTTTCAGTCGCAATGGAAGCGTGGATGGGCAGTGTCTTATGAAGACATAATGGATGGACCAAAATGGTTTGGTTCTAATCCAATGGATGAGAATAAACCAAAGGGTTTGGTTTATATTAAACGAATGAACCAAAGGTTGGTTCGGTTCGTTTTAACTTAAAATAAACCATCATGGTTTGGTTTATTTTAACTTATCTTAATGGAGCGGGTTAACGGGCCTAATGGTTATGATTTAATAACCATTAAGAGAATTAGTTCTCTATAAAATAGGGCTTAAGGGTTTTTGTGAAAACCTAATTGAGGCAACCCTAATTGGCCGCCCACCCCTCTCTCCCTCTTGTTGTTGGCGTCAACAACAAGAGCAGCCGCCCAACCTCATTGAGCTGCTGCCATCTCCTTGCCGGCGTCCAAGCTTCGGCCGGTGGACCTCCGGCGACCCTCCGGTGATCTCCCTTGGGTTCGGTGTAAAGGTGAGCCTCCATCTCTTCTTTAGCCGGCGCCTATTTCCTCCACCAAAGCTGTCCAGTTTTCTGGACAGCTTCTTCTCCTCTCGGAGCGTCGTTTGGGCGGACGGTTAGTGCTCCGACAGCGGCTAACATACCGGGGATTTGATCTCCGGTAATCCTCTGAGGTGGAGGACGAAGGATTCGTCAATCGGTTGACGAATACCTCTCCGGAGAAGCAAGTCTTGAGGACTTGTTTTTAGGTCCGAATTTGGATTCGGATCGTGATCATCTCTCGATCACGTCGTCTTCAACACGAGGCTAGTAACCCGTACGAAGACGAAGCTCGTGGCTTGGCGAAGTCATCCCGAGGAGCTCGGCGTGGATACGGATAGAGACGATTCTTACGAGAATCGTTCCGGTTGATGTCGTTCCCGCTACACGTCATACGGAAGGTATAACGTAGTTTAATTTCCTTTTATTGCAATTTTAATTTACGGTTATGTCTACACTTGTTGTAATAGCATGCGTGTGTTGTGTGTGTTGTAATAAATAGGAGTATTTATTATTTTTTATTGCTTCCGTTGTGCTCATGTTTACGAAACATGATCGAACACACACACGCCGCGGTGCCGGAAACCCAACAAATAAGATAAGAAATATAACCTAAAAGACTTTAGGATGTGCCAATGGACTTAATAGAAGGTGAAAATTGATCATAATCGGCACAAATAGGTTAGAATCAAGGATGTTCTAAGTTGGGATTTTTGGGACACTTGAGGGATTTATATGTTATTATGGCAATGATGGTAGTTGATATAATTCTAGAAAATGGAAATTTGATTTAAGACTTAGGTATCCTATACCTTTGTATTATATATATTTGTCATGCTTTGTTTGTCATAATCCATGTCATGACATCATACTTCATATGATCTTTTAAAATGTCATAATAGAACTTATGTTTATAAATGTCATGTTAATACCTAGGTTATGTTTTATTATGTCATGACATCATAAATCATGGGCAAATATTTTAAAATTATTCAAATAATTTATGCCATGATCATATTCGAACATTAAATTGAATTTAAGGACAAATGACATGATTTAATATCCTAGATAAGGAAATCAAATTCGAATGCCTAGATAATGATGCATGAACCATTAGTTTAGGGAAAATCAAAACTTACATCACACAAAGACCATAAGGAGACATGTGTGTCTTGATACCTTTTAGACACATGTGAGATGCTAGGAAATTAAGTTAAGTTCAATGTGCTTGTATGGTACATCAAAATAAACTTAAACTCTTTCAATCATATGCACAAATCATGAGGAAAGCTAGTGTACAAGTCATGTATACTTAACCCATAGACTATAATTGAAAATAGATTTTGAAAACTATTTTAAAATTATTTTAGAAAACCTTGGTAAAGTCTATCTTTTGATAACAAACACCATTGAGAATATTGATACAAGTTAAGCAAAAATATTGAAGTTTTCAATAGTTTTGAATTTTGTATCAATTCTTTAAAATAATGGGTATTTTAATATAAAATTATTTTTCACCCATACTACTTGAAAAACGTATATTTACTTATGTATTTTCAAATCTCACTTGAAATTCTGATTTCTGAAAACTACAGAAACCAATCGACTGTCTCATGGAGCAATCGACTGATGGTAGTGTCAGTCGACTGGTCACTGATAGAGTCAACTGCTGATGCTGGTTTTGGCTGAACAAGGGTTTTTTAGCTATTTATCAGCACCCCTAAGTACTCTAACCACTCTTAATCCTATGATATGCCTAGAAAAGCATTGGAATGGTGAAATGTTCATTGAAAATGAATTGGAGAGTTGATTAGGGAGAAGATCAAATTTTAAGGGAGGTTAAAGTTCAAGTTTGAACTTTTACCCTTATTTTTGATGGTTTAGATTTCCTATAGGCTTAGGAACTCTCCAAGGACAATGTTGGTGCAATGGTCAAGGGGGAGTAAGCCTTTAGGGGGAGTGTGAAGAATTGCCTTTCATTGGAATGAAGGCATTTATGATGAATCTTAGACTAAGGGAGAGAATGAAGGATCTCATTAGAAGATGAGACATGAAAACCCTTGTTAGACTTTTTGAAGTATGCAAAAGAAGGGAAATGAAGGGTTTAAGTTAGGAAACCTTCATTATGCTTTGGCATAAGAAAAGTCATAGTTGGGCTTATGGGTTAGCCTAACTTAAAGGTATTGTCAAACATCAAAAAGAGAGAGATTGTTCGTGCAATCGGCCTCAGGTCAATGTTGACCAAGCTTGAGTGAGACTCAAGTAGGGTTTTGATATTTGACAATGAGTTTAACAATACGTTTGACTATACATATGATAATATGACTAGTAGATTGTTTGAGACATCCAAGGTCATATGAGGGAGATTATTAGGAGGTGATTGTTGGAGCAATCAATCTCAGGTCAAGATTGACCAAGCTCAAGTAAGACTCGAGTGGAAAAGTCCTAGTATGGATATTTAGCAATGGAGAAGTCCAAGAATGGATTCTTGGCAAGGAAAGTCCAAGTTTAGATACTTGGCAAGGGAAGTCCAAGTATGGATACTTGGCAATGAAAAATTCCAAGGGTGTAGTATTGGTCGTTTAAGTCCAAGTGTGTAGTCATGGCAGCGAAAGTCTGTATGGATACTTGGCAAAGGAAAGTCCAAGTGTATAGTAGTCTTGCCCATGTAAGCCCAAGGGTGGAGTCTTGGCAGTGTACCTGTGATGTGAGCAAAACATATAGGGTTTTAGGAGTAGTTTTCGCTCACATCTCATTACATTTTATGTTAGTTTCATGCACATGTCACTCTATTTTTCATGCATTTCCTATTTTCTGGTTCGGAGGTCTACTCTTTGTACTTTTGTTACAGGATAACATTTCAGGGGAAAAAGGCACACTTTCGGAGCAAAAGAAGGACATTTTGCAGCTAGACGCAGAATGGGACATGGCTAGGGCGTGTGGCTACACACGGTCATGTCCAATGGGCGAGATCGGACACCCCAAGGTCGCACACGGCCTGGTCGTGTATTTCCACATGGCATGGCCGTGTGTTTCCACATGGTCATGTGGCGGCCCGTAAGATTTGCGCGACTAGGGTTTTTTCGGATTTTACATCAGTCCGAGATGATGTCTATCTAAGGATGGCTCCGCCCAAACCCTAGGGGGGAGGCACGACGGCTAGGATGGCACACTGAAGCCCTAAAAAGTTTCGGTAACTCACAACGGGGAGGAGGAACGTCGTCGGAGGTCCAGGCCTTGCACTTCAACGCCGGAGAGAATACCACAAAAGCATTGTAATTCTTTATTCCTGCGTTTTATTCCTTATGTATTCGAATATAGACATGGTTTGTGATTCTTCCTTCATATACATGGAGTAATACTTTCAATTCTAGGATTAGAGATTAGCTTGTGTACACATTACAATGTTGGTTCATGTTAAATTCTGCCTTTGAATTTGATTTGACAATTGGTAGTTGTTTTTTACTATATCTATGTGTGTTTGGCTTTCTATCTGCTGTGCTTAGGCGATACGAGGGGTGACAACCCTTGTATCTAAGATTTAGGGGATTTTATACAAGGAACCTAGGGGTAAACCTGATCCCTTGTAACTATGGGTAGAAGGGTACGATGGAATCGGAAACGGTTCATCGTAGGGATTGATTCGGCATCCTCGTACCGTCTATCCCGTCCTTTTAGGCGAAGATAGGTCCCGGTAGATGTGGCGGCTCTGCGGGAGAGTGTATGATATCCCTTCCACAAAACCATAGCTAAATGTCTAGACAACGCCAATTAACAACATTGTTTTGTAATACACAAGCGAAACCGTGTTGGATCGATGTGGTTCGCTAGAGGGGGGGGTGAATAGAGAAAAACCTTTTCTTTTTCTTTCGTTAAAACTCGAGAGATAATTAGTTAATTGCAGCGGAAATGTAAAAAAAAAACAATCGACACAAGGGTTTTACTTGGTTCGTAGCCGAAGGCTACTACTCCAAGGCCCTAGTGGTCCTTGACCACGTACGGAGGGCAAAAGCACTAAAGGAACTCCTCCTCGTTAGAGGTAGGAGTTAATCGATACAAGAAGGAACCACAAAAACTTGAGGTAGAGGGACACTCCCCCTCTCCTCGTATACGATAAAAGCTCCGGAAATGTAAATGACAAGAAAAACTAATACCGACGTACAAGAATAATAAGAGTTAAACCTAGATGTCGGAATGGAAGGAATTCGTTGTCGGAGAGTTACAGTGTAACGGAGACTTTTTGGAGGCTTAGAATTGTTGATGAAACCCTAGGTTTGGCCCTCCTTTTATAGCCTTTGAGCCCCTTTTTGAGAGGAACCCTAGCCAATCAAATTTGAGCACATCTTCCCTTGAAATTTGGTGATAATCCTTGACTCCTCGAATCTGATCATTGACCATCAGTCGACTGATGGCCATCATCGATCGTGATGGCGACATCGATCGATTCTTGACTCAGCGATCATTTGACGGCAATCGAGTCCTCAGTAGCTGATCGTGATGCTTCGCAAGTCAAAGTTAGCACAACAAAAACATAATTTCGATGGTCGTCGACCATCCGATCTCGACCTAGACCATCTATAAGAAGTCTTTGGTCGGATCTACGCTAAGATCATCCCGTAAGAGGATCGACCTTACTTACTCGCACACTCGAGCTTACCTCGATGCTTACGTGTTGCTTTTGCTTCGGCCTTCCACTCGATTCCTTGGCTCCCTCAAATAACTCGAGTGTCGCTCGACTCACCGCGGTTTTCTTGGTGTCGCTAGCCTTCACTCAGCTATATCAATCTTACACACTCGATTATTCGTGAGAAAACAAAATAGACTTAACTTTGTGTCTTTGCTATAATCAAAACACAGTTCGATTCGTGCCTCACTGCACCAACAATCTCCCCCTTTTTGATATATGGCAAAAACACACAAAGTTAAGGAAATTAAGTGCATGAAACAGTAAAGACAAGAAGCAAAAGTAGGAGTAGTAAAAATATTTTTCAAGTTCTCCCCTTAGAGGAACCCTCCCCCTTGACCGAGGGTGAGTACTTGAAAAAGACTTTTAGTTCTCCAAACACAAAAGATAATGAGTTAAGTAACTTCTTAGAGTCAAAAATAAGTCCAAGTTAAGTAATCAAAAGTTAAGTCAAAAGGTTAATTATTCAAAAGGTTTAACTTTTGATTTCTTAACTTGGGCCTTTAAAGTTTTCAATTCCAAAGAGTTGAAACCTAAACCTTACTCCCCCTTAACTTAGGCCAGAATCAAAGTTTTAAGTTAAGTTATCAATTTCAAAAATTTGAAATTGAACTTTGGCCTTTTCTTGAACCTTAACTTTGGCCTTTTCTCCGCCTTTTGACATAAATCAAGGAAAAAGTGGGGGGGTTTTAAGAAAACCCTAAGTCCAAGCATGATGATTTTAAAAATAGTATGTGAAAATAATTCATCTAAATGTTCAACTCTAGTTTGACTTGATTGAAATGATATTATCAACAAGTCCTGATTAGAGTTGGTTAATATTAGTTGCATATTTATACTCCGAGGTTCATATTGACGCACTTGATCTACATCTTGGAACATGGAGTAGGGTCCTAACATCTCACGCCCATCTACGTGGCTAAGTACACAAACACATTAGTCCTATGTGTTGTGAGATGTACTGGCTCCTTAAATCTATAGGTGCATGATATCTAAGGTATGTCCTATGCTAGTTCCATCAAAATGAAAAATAAGAAATAGTAGTAAGAAAATATAGTTTGCAAGTTCTTATTCTATTACGCACATGCCCAATTTTCGTCTTAATAGACTAAATTCGGCTTCGGGTAGGAGTTTAGTAAATAGGTATGCTAGGTTAGATTTCGATTCGACGTACTCGAGTTGTATGGCTCCGTTGGCCACATGTTCTCGAATGAAATGGTGTTTGACTTCTATATGTTTGGTCCTAGAGTGACATATTGGATTCTTGGTAAGATTAATTGAACTAATGTTATCTACGTGAAGTTTAGTATTCGTAAAGTCTAACTTAAAGTCGCGGAGAGTGTGCTTCATCCAAAGAAGTTGAGTGACACACTCACCCATCGCGATGTATTCGGCTTCGGTGGTAGATAAGGCAACACAATGTTGCTTCCTACTGCACCAACTCACTAGACTCGAGCCGAGTAGTTGACAACAACCACTCGTGCTCTTTCTATCGAGTTTACTACTGGCATAATCCGAATCGGAGTAGCCGATTAGTTCGAACTCGGTAGATCTAGGATACCAAATACCGACATTAAGTGTACCCTTTAGATATCTAAGGATACGCTTAACTAGGGTTAGGTGAGACTCCTTAGCACAGGTTTGAAACCTGGCGCACATACTTACTGCGAATAGGATGTCGGGTCGACTCGCAGTTAAGTATAGAAGACTTCCTATTGCGCTCCTATAGTACTTTAAGTCAATGGACTTACTTTCTAGGTCTTCTCCTATGTTAACATTTATCGCCATTGGGGTGTTTATTACCTTAGTGTCTTGCATTCCAAATCTTTTAATTAACTCCTTAGTGTATTTTTGTTGATATAGGTATATACCATCCTTAGTTTGTTTAATTTGTAGACCTAAAAAGAAACTTAACTCGCCTACCAAGTTCATTTCGAACTCACTTTCCATGAGCGAAACGAACTCGTTTAGTAAGGCTGAGTTAGAGGTTCCAAAAATTATATCGTCTACGTAAATTTGAGCTATGAATATTTCTTTACCTAAGGTTTTTACAAAGAGAGTTGGGTCAACTAAGCCTTGGTTAAACCCTTTTGACTTAAGATGGATTGAAAGTCTCTCGTACCAAGCTCGAGGAGCTTGTTTAAGTCCATAGAGAGCTTTCTTAAGTTTTAGAACATGGTCGGGTTTATCTAGATTTTCGAATCCGGGGGGTTGGCTAACATAAACTTCTTCTTTAATGTATCCATTTAGGAATGCCGACTTAACATCCATTTGAAACAGCTTAAATCCTCGATGTGCGGCATAAGCTAGCAACATTCGAATGGATTCGAGTCTAGCTACTGGGGCATAGGTTTCGTCGTAATCTAAGCCTTCGACTTGGCTAAATCCTTTGGCGACTAACCGAGCCTTGTTTCTAACTACTTCACCTTTATCATCAAGCTTATTTCGAAACACCCACCTTGTTCCAATTATCGTTTTGTCTTTAGGTGGTGGTACTAATTCCCACACTTCGTTCCTAGTAAATTGAGCTAGCTCTTCTTGCATTGCAATAATCCAATCGGGATCAAGAAGAGCTTGTTCAATTGATTTGGGTTCTATCTTTGAAATTAAGGAAATTTGACTAAGGTTCCTATAGGATGCTCTAGTTCGAACTCCTAGATTAGGATCTCCTATTACTTGATCGATAGGGTGGTTAGTCTGAATCCTAGATTGGGTTGGGTTTGTGTCACCTAATGCTTGATCAATGGGGTGACTTGGTTGAACACTAGTTTGGTTGGAGTCATCTATCACTTGATCAATAGAGTGACTAGGTTGACCTAGGTTAGGATTAACACTAGACCTGATCTCCGGATCAGAGTTAGGTCTAGTATGAATCGGCTCGCTAATTGGGGTTGCCGGGGGTTTTGTAGGTTCATGTCCTTCATCAAATACTACATTGATAGTCTCCTCGACTCTGAGAGTGTCGTGGTTATATACTCTATAAGCTTTACTTGTAGTCGAGTATCCTAGAAAGATTCCGTGGTGGTTTTGGATGTAAATTTCCTAGGTAATCCTTAGTGTTTAGGATATGTACCTTACACCCAAATACCTAAAATTACTTGATGTTAGGTATTTTATCGTGATAAATCTCGTCACGAGGTCTTAAGGTGCCTCTTTACCATAAGGATCCTATTTTGGACATGCAAGCCGTGCTAACGATACGCCCAAAACCTATCGGGTAGGTCGTATTCATTCAACATGGTCTAAGCGGCTTCTTGTAGAGTTCGGTTTTTCCGCTCCACTAGGCCATTTTGTTGAGGGTCCTAGGGCAAGAGAATTCATGGTGGTATCCGTTTAGGTTCACAGTCGGTGAACCTTTGATTTTGAATTCACCACCATGATCGCTTCTAAGTCTTTTAACCTTAAGGTCTTTTTGATTCTCGATTAATTTGAATAGATTGATTAATTGATCTAGGGTATCATTTTATGTTTGATGAACCTAACCCAGGTAAACCTGGAGTAGTCGTCAATTATGACTAAGCAATATTGACTTCTATTGAGTGACTTGGCTCCATGTGAATCGAATAGATCCATATGCAGGAGCTCAAGTACACTTGAGGTTCGTTCTTGGTTAGTTAACTTGTTTTGTGTCCTAGGTTGTTTTCCTTGTTGACAAGCATTACAGATTTTATTAACCAAATTGTTGAGGTTGGGTAAGCCTCACTAAGCCACTCGACTCATCTTGTGGGCCGAGTCTTGGGTCAGTGGTGACCGAGTCGTCGGTGCCACAACCATGATTCCTCTTCGTGTCATAAGACACTTAGTTGAGAGTTGGTTAAGTTGATCGTATAAATGTTATTATTTCTAGTTCCTTTAAGAATTGTTTTAGAGGTTTCGTTGGTATTAATTACACATTCATTTTCTAGAAATATAACCTTATAGTTATTATCACACAATTGGCTTACACTAAGTAAGTTATATTCAAAATTCTCTACAAGTAATACATTTTTAATAACAAAATTCGTGTTAAGCTCGATATCACGATCAGATGATTTTGAGCTTGTCGTTATTCCCAAAGGCTACCGATCCTTATCGTTTGAATTCGAAGCTTTGCGAATTTGAGTTGATCCCGGTCATGTGTCGGGAGCAACATTGTCTAACATCCATTGATCCTACACACAAGGTGGTTGGATTGGATGTTAGATTTTTATTAAGAAAATTGGTTGTAAGTTGTTAACCTAGGTCATCTCACGAGTCTATATGATCAAGCATGTTATACTTATGTGTTTATTTTGAGATGACTTCTAATTAAGTTGATTAAGTGGATTTAGGTTCAAGTAATTTTATGTTAGATTTGGATTTAACCCTAGGCTTGTCAAGTTTACCTTTTCAAGATCATGGCTTCCAGGTCGTGGCGAGGCACAGGGGCCTTCTTTTATCGGATCATCGACCACTTCCTTAAACAAAGCCATTTTCAAGAAAATGATGACTTGACTTACCTAAAATTATTTCCTCGTCTAACTAGTTATTTTTGAAAAGAGGCTCCCCGAGGCTCAATCTTTTCGAAGAATTTTAGTTGGTTATGTTTTTGAAAAGAGGCTCCCCGAGGCTCAATCTTTTCGAAAAATTTTAGTTGGTTATGTTTTTGTTCTAAGTGAGTTCACAAGTTTTAAAGTACAAACTTTCTAAGTTAAAGCATGCAATTTCTAAGTTAAAGCATAAACATTCTAAGTTAAAACATGCAATTTCTAAGTTAAAGCACAAACATGTTTTGTCTTGGCTCCCCTAGACCGTTGAATCGGTTCGGTCTATCCACATAGTGGATTTGGTCCATAGGAACCCGATGCGAGTTGGATCCTAGAGTTGAAATCAAAAGTTCTTAGGGACCCATGCTTGGACATGTTTCTTATGTGGACTTACAATCGACATATCGACCTATTAGTCGTGTTTGAGTTAAACCCTAGTCCAAACCTTGTTGTACACGACCCTTTGAGAGATCCAAGTAGGAGGTCAAGTCCTTTGGATCCCAGTGAACCTTTCCAACGTGTTCCTAAGATCTTCGACTTGACTTTTCAAGAGAGAGTTCTCAACTTCGAGCTTTTCAACTCGAGTTGAGTCCTTCTCTTGAACTCGACTAGTCGAAGAGGTTAGGGAGACCTCGTGTTTGAGGAGTTTAACCTCCTCAACAAGGGTCTCGACCTTGGACTCGGACTTAGCTAACTTCCTAGACAAAAACCTAACCGTATTATGTAAAGTATTAAATAAGGTTCGACTCACCTTAAGGGTATCTTTTGAACCGGATGCGTATCCGTGGCTTGACTTGAAGGTAGCTTCGTAGTCCGAGTCATCCTCAGGTTCTGACTCAAGTTCGGTCTCCGTGTCTGACTCAATTGATTTCGCCATGAAGACGTGATCTTCGTCTTCTTCGAATGACGCTTCTTCCCATGTCGCGTTGAGTGCCTTCTTATGCTTAGGTGCTTGGTGGTTGAGCTTGGGGCACTCGGACTTGATATGTCCAAACCTGTTGCACTCATACCACCTAATGTTAGAACTTTTAGGTTTACCTTGGTTTGGTCGAGTCGTAGTTTGCTTTCGTCCCTTGGCTATCCTTCGAGCTAGGTTCATTAGTTCGGCAGTCAACTCCGGGTCAACTTCTTCTTCGGACTCATCTTCCTCCTCGGGTGGTGGTGGCTTGCTTGCGATTTTCTTCTTCTTTGAACCTGCAAACAAGGCTATACCCCTCTCGGGTTTCGAGTTGGATTGTTCATGTAATTCGAAATCCGAAAAGAGTTCGTCTAACCTAATTTTAGAAAGGTCCTTGGAGACCTTATAGGCATCAACCATGGATGCCCATAAGGTAGTCCTCGGAAAAGAGTTTAGGACATACCTAATAAGGTCGCGGTTTTCGACCTTTTGCCCGATTGCGTGTAGGTTGTTGACTATGTCTTGGACACGGGCGTGGAGTTGCGTCGCGGACTCGTGTTCCTGCATTTTTAGTGTGTACAATTTATTGAATAACAAATCACGTTTGCAAACCTTAGCTTGATCCGATCCTTCGTGTAACTCGATTAGTTTTGTCCAAAGATCCTTTGCGCTTATGAAGGGCCGGCGATTTAGCTCCTCCTTGGACAAGCCGCATTGGAGGATTTGTGTTGCCTTGGCATCGGCTTCGACTTGTCGTTTTGTTGCAACGGTCCATTGATCATAATCCAAGGAGTCACCCACTTCATTAGTCGGAAGTGTGAAACCCGTTTGGATTATGATCCACATCTCGATTTGGATTTTGAGAAAGCATTCCATCCGACCTTTCCAGTAACGGAAATGATCTCCGTTGTAAAATGGAGGTCGGACGGTGCTAAAACCCTCGAGATGGGCCATTAGAACAAAAAACAAGGAGACTAAAAAGACGACCTAGCAACAAAAAAAAACACACGAAAGTACCAAGACTTGCGTCTTGGATTAGTAGTGTGGGAAATAAAAAGAAACAAATGAAAAATAGAAAGTTAAGCAAAGAAATAAGAAACTAAATAAAAAGTAAGTACTCACAACCTTCGATGTCCCCGAAAGGCTACTAAACATCGATTTTTGAGGACGAAAACAACTTGTAGATCTCTGCGAGGGCTTCGATTTGGTAGGTAGACCGTGTCGTGGGTCAACTTGTACAAAAAGTTATGCCCGTTTGACCGTCGGCTACTCCAAAAGCGAATGCTTGCAAAACAAAATCAAACGAAGAGTACCAAGACTTCGTCTTGGATTAGTAGTGCGGGAGAAAAATTTAAATGAACGAAAAACAAATCTGTAAAAAAAATGTTAGATTGGTGGTTTCACCAAATCTAAGCGCCCCCGGCTCTGATACCAATTGTTGGATCGATGTGGTTCGCTAGAGGGGGGTGAATAGCGAAAAACCTTTTCTTTTTCTTTCGTTAAAACTCGAGAGATAATTAGTTAATTGCAGCGGAAATGTAAAAATAAAAAAAACAATCGACACAAGGGTTTTACTTGGTTCGTAGCCGAAGGCTACTACTCCAAGGCCCTAGTGGTCCTTGACCACGTACGGAGGGCAAAAGCACTAAAGGAACTCCTCCTCGTTAGAGGTAGGAGTTAATCGATACAAGAAGGAACCACAAAAACTTGAGGTAGAGGGACACTCCCCCTCTCCTCGTATACGATAAAAGCTCCGGAAATGTAAATGACAAGAAAAACTAATACCGACGTACAAGAATAATAAGAGTTAAACCTAGACGTCGGAATGGAAGGACTTCGTTGTCGGAGAGTTGCAGCGTAACGGAGACTTTTTGGAGGCTTAGAATTGTTGATGAAACCCTAGGTTTGGCCCTCCTTTTATAGCCTTTGAGCCCCTTTTCGAGAGGAACCCTAGCCAATCAAATTTGAGTACATCTTCCCTTGAAATTTGGTGATAATCCTTGACTCCTCGAATCGATCATTGACCATCGATCGTGATGGCCATCATCGATCGATTGATGGCGACATCGATCGATTCGCGACCTTCGGCGATCGGTTGTGGCGATCGAGTCCTCCAATTTGCGATCGATGCTTGCTGCAAGTCAAAGTTAGCACAACAAAAACATAATTTCGATGGTCATCGACCATCCGATCTCGACCTAGACCATCTATAAGAAGTCTTTGGTCGGATCTACGCTTAAGATCATCCCCGTAAAGAGGATACGACCTTACTTACTCTCGCACACTCGAGCTTACCTCGATGCTTACGTGTTGCTTTTGCTTCCGGCCTTCCACTCGATTCCTTCGGCTCCCTCCGAAATCACTCGAGTGTCGCTCGACCACCGCAGCTTTCTTCGGGTGTCGCTAGCCTTCAGCTCCAGCTATATCAATCTTCTGCACACTCGATTCAGCTCGTGAGAAAACAAAATAGACTTAACTTTGTGTCTTTGCTATAATCAAAACACAGGTTCGATTTCGGTGCCTCACTGCACCAACAAACCGAAGTCCTAGAATCACCTTTGAAGACCTCAGCACACTCCCTTCCTCCTCCGTGTGACACCGTATAGAGTAAAGTCCACCGATAGCCCTCGCCAATCAAAACCTCTTAGAGTTACGTCCGAACAATTACAACCGCTGAATATATTGATATTCGAATCCCAGTCCCTGTGGGATCGATAATCTTTATTACTTGACGACATTCGTGCACTTGCGGGCATTGAGTGCGAGCGCGTACTTTGAGTCTTCAACGGTCTCCGTCGCGAGATTTGAGGTCGCGTTCGTGCGTATCAAGTTTTTGGTACCGTTGTCGGGGACTAATCGATTCGATATCAAATTGAACAGTGGTAAATTGGATCAGATTTAGGATTAGATTTATTTACTTGCTTTATTTTCTTTTTAGTTTGCTTCATTTGCTTTAGTTCTATATTTTCCATATTTAGATTTAGTTTTTACTTTTAGCAGTAGTTTCCTGTTTCCTTATTGCATCTTAGATTTTGCTTAGCTAGATTGTTTTGTTTTCTTCTCTTAGAATTGGGTAACACTCCTAATTTTTGCGGCTCGGTTCTTCGTATGCTTAGACGCTTACGATCGGAAGGCCTGATTCCGATCGACGTAGAAATCGAACGGACCTTTCATCGTCGGAAAGCAGAGCAACGAAGGATGGAGGATCAAGCCACATCCGAAGTGAACATAGGTAGCCGACCTCTGCGGGATTATGCAACTCCTAATGCTAGAGGATTTAGGCCGAGTATAGTTGGACCATCTATTTCGGCGAATAACTTTAAACTTAAATCAGCACTTATACATATGGTCCAGCAGAGTCAATTCGGGGGAGCTACAACTGAAGACCCGAACCAGCACCTAGAGGCATTTTTAGAAATCTGCTCAATAATGAAGATGAACGGAGTCCCTGCTAATGCAATTTGCCTGAGCCTATTCCCGTTCTCATTGCGGGATAAGGCTAAGGCATGGCTTCACTCCCTAACTTCGGGAAGAATCACTACATGGGAGCAATGTGAGCAGCAGTTCCTGAACAAATACTTCCCACCAAGCAAGACTGCTCACATGCGCCATCTTATCACAAGCTTCCGCCAGAAGGAGGGGGAGTCCTTATTTGAGGCTTGGGATCGCTACAAGGGACTACTCTACCAATGCCCCCACCACGGACTGGAAAGGTGACTGGTGATCCACATTTTCTACAATGGGATCGCTTACACCATGAAGATGTCCCTAGATTCTGCCACAGGAGGAGCACTGATGAATAAGACCATAGAGGAAGTGGAAGAGTTGATTGAAGAAGTGGCTCAGAACCACCATCAATGGGCTTTCGAACGTGGTCAACCAATACCTGCAGCGGGATGATACATTGTCAACTCCATGGACCACCTAGCAGCAAGGATGGATGCGCTCAGCAGACGATTCGAATCTATGAATCCTTCATCTGCATGCGCTACCATTGACTTCGGAGAGGGAGTGGCAGCATATCGAGAGGACCACCATAGAGGGAAGGGAACCCTAGATGAGCAGATCGAGCACTGCGATGTGGTTGGGGACTACGACCAAAGGCCCAACAACTCATACTTCAATACCTACAATCCCAGATGGAGGAATCACCCGAATTTCTCCTATAAGAATAACTCGGGAACCTCCCAACCATCAGGGGGGTATGGGCAGCAGTAGGGCAATGGGCAGCGACCATAGAAGTCCAGACTGGAACTGATGATGAAGGACTTCATTGCTACCCAGACTAAGGCCAATGAGGAATTTCATCACCAACATCAGAAATCTGAAGAATCACTCAGAGACTTGAAGGCCACAATTGATGGCCTTGCAAGTCACACAAGGATGTTGGAGACACAATTGCCCAGATAGCCCAATCCGTGTCACAACCTGTGAAGATCTCTCCGTTATTTCCCGAGCGGAGTCAAGCTAAAGAGGAAGTAGTGGGGCAGAGTAACAAATTCGCCAAGGGGTGTGCAGCCATGATTACCACCCTACCTGATCAAGCTAAAATTGAGATAAGATTCCACTGCAGCTTGAGGACCCCGGTGAATTTGTTATCCCCTGCTCAATTTATGGGGAGAGCTTCGATGAAGCACTATGTGACTTGGGGTCATCAGTTAGTGTAATGCCCTACGCATATTATCTGAAGATGGGACTGAATGACCTACAACCAGCGAATCTTGGTATTTGTATGGGGGATGACTCAGTCAAAGAGCCCATCAGCTTGCTGGCACATGTGCCTGTGGTGATTGAGGATTTCATGATACCTATGGACTTCATCATACTGGACACAAGACCGGATCTCCAGAATTCTATCATTCTGGGAAGGCCTTTTCTAGCGACTACAGGGGCGTGCATAGATGTGAAGGCACACCAGATCTTCCTGGAGGTAGATGGGGAGATCATCCTCTTCAGCCTTTCGGAGCATAGGGCTCCCTACCTTGACGGCTTCACGTTTAGCAGAATGAAGCCAGGGCCACCGGATGAATATCCCGAGATGGATGAATGGAGGTTCACTGAACCTCCAGAGCTGAATTGATAGTGGAGTGCGGTCGAGCTAAATGACCTTAAACAAAGAGCTTCTTGGGAGGCAACCCAAGTTTAGTTTTAGATTTCCCCTTGATTGTATTACATGCATTTGTTAGATTTTAGTTTTGATATCCATCTCATTTAGAGTTAGGACTAGAAAAGAACTTTGCTAGGCAAAAATGAAATCCATATTAGCCTACACAACGAAGTGTATGAGAAAATTCGGACCGTGGTGCATAAATGGGCGAAAAATGGGGACACACGGCCTGGCCGTGTGTTTTCCCATGGTCGTGCCTGACCAACCCGAGGCGCACATGGCCTGGCCGTGTGTTTTCACACGGTCATGTCGCGCGAGGTTAAAAGGGGCGAGTTGTGTGTTTTCACCCCATTGCACCGTGTGCTTTGAAAGCTCTTGCCCTAGCCGTGTGGTTTCGTCTTCCCCACCATCTAGAAGCACTTTTAACCTCTAAAAAAGCCAAAAGAAGCAAGGATAAGGAGGACCAAGCATGTAGCACCTCGATCCGATGCCTCGGAGCGACGAACAAGGAAAGCCGACGCCCCTCAAGCTCCGGAGGAGGGTAATGCCCTACCCACTCTTCTTTTTCGCAATAATGAACATAGAGATAGATATAATGTGCTTTCTACTCATAAGCTCACTGGTACTAGGTACTTAGATGAAGATTTACTAGAGTCTTTAGGGTTGTTGGGTGATATTCAAGCCCTATTTGCAAAAATGGGGTGGGAAGAGATGATGGGAATAAGGCACCCAACCTACCCTAGGATAGTTCTAGAATTTTTAAGTTCCTTAGAGGCGGAAATTTTAACGGGTAGAGAGAGCGAGGAGGGTAGGATAACTTTTAGGCTTTTTAACATTGAGCATGAGTGGACCCTTCACCAATGGAACTCATGCTTTGGCTTGCCGAGTGGGGGAGAGAGAAGACTCCCTATTGGGTTTAACTCTCGGATAGTTTGGATTGAGTTGATGGGGGAGCACGCTTATGACCCATCTAGGGCCAAAGCGTCGTGTCTCCAAAACCCCATTTTCCGATACCTCCACCGCATCATGGCCAGTACTATATTTGGTCGTGGGGAGAGTGACAGTGTAGTTAGGGCTAGCGAGTTGCTTTGCCTCTGGGACATGCTACAAGAAAGGAGTAGCATCGATGTAGGGTCCCACTTCATCAGACACTTAGTGAAGATGGGCAAAGCAGCACGAGGAGAGATTAATGTGGGAGGCCTACTTACCCACATTTGCCATAGGATGGGGTATGATTACACTGCATTAGAGAATATAGAGGGGAGCCCTAGGATCGACCTAGGAGTGTGCATGGCTATGAAAATGATTGTGAGAGAAGGAGACTCCTTATGCTTTGTAAGGAAAAATCTGATGGCCCTTAGGCTCCCCGACCCGGATCGTACCACCATCGCTATACGCGCCAACTGGTGTTTGGACCTGATAGTGGAGTCCCCTCCACATGAGGGACCATCCACATCGGCGCCCATCTCTCCACCTTTATACCACTCTCCCTCTAGTCCACACATGCATAGGAGCCCACCTAGTCCATGCCGACATGAGCCTGTACCTACACCACCACCTTTTTCTACTTTTGAGCAGGATGCAGGTATGTCAGCTTATGATTTCTCAGAATTCAGATTGTGCCTCGACGACATTTACACTGAGTAGCAGACGCAGAGGCAGCAATGGGAGGAGCAGAGCACCTACCAGCAGACAGAGTTTCAGGGATTCCGGGAGCATTTCCAGCGGGCTGAGGAGTTCTACGACGAGGCCCGCATATACTTCCAGGAGGAGGCTACTCATCACCAGGATGAGGCCACCTACCGCAGAGAGATGCCGCAGCACATGCATGCCCAGAAAGCGTAGTGGGCTAGGGAGGAGGAGCACCGAGCAGCCACTGCATCCACCAGCTCCCAGATCGATCACATGTACATGTGGCATCAGCGGCTCAGCAGTAGGTTCTCCCAGGATCCAGAGATGCCCAGGCTCCCATACTTTCCACCTCGTCCACCATACTAGAGGTATATTTTCATTTAAGTTTGGGGAGGACCCCAAAGTTTATTTTGTTTTGTTTCCTAGCAGTAGTTCCTTTTCTGGTATTTTCATTCATTTATTCATGCATAGGTTGTTGAGTTTCTTTCAGTACTTAGTTTTTGTTATCTGTAAAGCTGCCTCAGTTGTATTTTTTAAAAAAGTTGCTTACATGAGTTGTTCCCATAGGTAGCTTAACTTCATTTTATCTTGTGGTATTTTATTTTATTCGCTCTATTGAATGTTCTAGACTTACACTTATTAGCTTTGTTTTTACACTTACACATGTCGAACATTCTGAAAGGGAGAATCTAGTACATACCTAGTTATGATTCATCTTAGTAGTCTAGTACTTTGGAATCCATAGGTGACTCTAGGTTTAGCATTTTAGTTACTGGAGATGCTCGGATTGTGTAAGCCCATTTGGAAAAATCAAAATCCCAGTGAGCCGAAAAATAAAAGAGAGAAAAGAAAAGAGAAATAAAAGAAAAAGAGAAAAAGAAATGAAAAAAAAGAGAGAGAAAAGATTATGAGGGATAAAAAAATAATTGTCGTGGGTGGAAATGACTAGGTGCCCCTTTAAGACCGAGTTAGGTTACTAGGGAAACACCTACCAATTTCTCTCAATACCGAGCATGCCTTTGAGACTTTATGCTAGATCTAGGGAACGACCCTCGCTTTGGGCAAGTAAGTGCCTAAGAGCCAGAAACCTTAGGAAAGCTATAGAGTGATGACTTAACTCACCATGGAACGGGCATCCCCTAAGAATGGTTCGCTTAGCACGAGCACGAGGAGATAACTTAGTGAATTTCTAGAACATATTTATTCTACTTTGAATGTAAATACCACTTGATAAATTTAGTTTTCATGCTAAGTATGGAACAATGTCTTTCAAATTTCATGGTACTGAGGTTTGCTTGAGGACAAACAAAGATTTAAGTCTGGGGGAAGTGATGTGAGCAAAACATATAGGGTTTTAGGAGTAGTTTTCGCTCACATCTCATTACATTTTATGTTAGTTTCATGCATATGTCACTCTATTTTGCATGCATTTCCTATTTTCTAGTTCGGAGGTCTGCTCTTTGTACTTTTGTGTGCAGGATAGCATTTTGGGGGGAAAAGGTGCACTTTCAGAGCAAAAGAAGGACATTTTGCAGCTAGACGTAGAATGGGACATGGCCAGGGTGTGTGGCTACACACGGCCGTGTTCAATGGGCGAGATCAGACACCCCAGGGTCGTACACGGCCTTGTGGCAGCCCACAAGATTTGCGTGACTAGGGTTTTGCCGGATTTTGCAGCGGTCCGAGGTGATGTCTATATAAGGATGGCTCCGCCCAAATCCTAGGAGGGAGGCACAATGACTAGGATGGCACACCGAAGCCCTAAAAAGCTTTGGTAACTCGTAACGGGGAGGAGGAACGCCGGCGGAGGTCCACGCCTTGCACTTCAACGCCAGAGAGAATACCACGAAAGCATTGTAATTCTTTGTTCCTGCGTTTTATTCCTTATGTATTCAAACATAGACATGCTTTGTGATTCTTCCTTCATATACATGGAGTAGTGCTTTCGATTCTAGAATTAGGGAGTAGCTTGTGTACACATTACAATGTTGGTTCATGTTAAATTCTGCCTTTGAATTTGATTTGATAATTGGTAGTTGTTTTTTACTATATCTATTCGTGTTTGGCTTTCTATCTACTGTGCTTAGGCAATACGAGGGGTGACAGCTCTCGTATCTATGATTAGGGGATTTTATACAAGGAACCTAGGGGTAAACCTGATCCCTTGTAATTGTGGGTAGAAGGGTACGATGGAATCGAAAATGGTTCATCATAGGGATTGATTCGGCATCCTCGTACCGTCTATCCCGTCCTTTTAGGTGAAGATAACTCTCGGTAGATGCAGCGGCTCTGCGGGAGAGTGTATGATATCCCTTCCACAAAACCATAGCTAAACGTCTAGACAATGCCAATTAACAACATTGTTTTGTGATACACAAGCGAAACCAAAGTCCTAGAATCACCTTTGAAGACCTCGGCACACTCCCTTCCTCCTCCGTGTGACACCGTGTAGAGTAAAGTCCACCGACAGCCCTCACCAATCAAAACCTCTTAGAGTTACGTTCGAACAATTACAACTACTGAATATATTGATATTCGAATCCCAGTCCCTGTGGGATCGATAATCTTTATTACTTGACGACATTCGTGCACTTGCAGGCGTTGAGGGCAAGTGTGGACTTTGAGTCTTTGATGGTCTCCATCGTGAGATTTGAGGTCGCGTTCGTGTGCATCAACCTGTTAGCATGACAAAGCCGATGGAAATACTTGAAGGCTAGCGCGAAGGATGAAAGAGTCATGGAGGACTCAGATGGACCCTGAGGGGGTGAGACTGATGGAAGTGGCTTGAAGGTAGTATGAGGGGATCATACTTCGATTAAACCTCACTTTTGAGGTCTACCAGTCGACTGGTGGTATTAACCAGTCGACTGGTCGAGTGCTCGACACTTGGGAGCTCAAATTGACTTGGATGACCCAGTCGATTAGTTGAGTAGTCAATTGAGGCTTGACTGTTGACTGTGACTTTAGTAGTCAATTGTAGAGGATTCGTTGACAGCTAGAGGGGGGGTGAATAGAATTTCGATGCTCGATGGAATTTGTTTCATCTACAAATCTCCTTAGCGCAATGGAAATAGAAATAATAGAAATAACGAAAGCAAAAGCAAACACAAATACACCAATACACAAATATGTACCGTGGTTCGAAATCGAATGGTTCCTACTCCACGGATCGAGCTTTAAAGAGCTCTAGTGATGCACACGCAACTACTAATCAGAAATAACTCCTCCTCGGAACAATCCAGAGGTGGAGAAACCTCATACAAATATTCTTATAACAATAAGAATAAAATACAAGCAAATACAAGTAAGCTACTCAAATACAAGTAAGGAAAACCTTTACAAATGTGAACTTAATTGCTTGATCTTTGATTACTTGAATCATGGTTGAAGACCCTGATTTGCACTAGCAAATCGCCTTAACAATGCTCAAAAAATCGCTGCTAAAAACCCTCCATCCGAGCTGCCTTTATATTCTGTGTCGGGCTGGATTTTCATTGATCAGTCGACTGCCATAAGGCACCAGTCGACTGATGTCATTGTTGTCGTGAGACAACGGCTAGATCCATGCTGGAAAAATCCAACGGATCCATCATCAGTCGACTGATCATACCCATCAGTCGACTGATGGAGCCTTCACTCGACTACTAACCCCAACAGTCGAGTCTCGACTCCATTCTATGCCTGAGATCCCAAGCACCAGTCGACTGATCACAAGATCAATCGACTGCTCGGTCCATCAGTCGACTGCCCACCTCTGGTAGTCGACTGTTAGGGCACTCCCCGTAGTCAAACTCTAGTTGACTCACACCAGTCGACTGCCACATGATACCAGTTGACTGATAAACCTCAAACATGAGATTTTAACCCAAGTATGGTGCCCCCATACTTGCTAGCCAACCCGTAGCCTAGACCTAAGCCTTCTAGCCACCTTCGTCAGCCTCGCGCCTATCGGATCCCTCCAAGACATCCATGACTTGTTCATCCATACGCTAGCCTTTAAGTGCTTCCATCGGCTATGTCATGCTAACGGTGTCTACACCGCTAAGGCATATTGGACTTACGCTGCCAAGACTCCGTGTGGACTTTACGCCGCCAACCATTGGACTTAGGCTGCCAAGACTTCACCCTTGGACTTTATGCCGCCAATATCAAACCCCTTAGACTTTCCAAATGCTGAGTATTCATGACTTGGACTTTCATCGCCAAGACTACACCCTTGGACTTATGTGGCCAAGACTACACCCTTGGACTTTCCAAATGCCAAGACTCAAGCTTGGACTTTCCCTTGCCAACCCATGTTGGACTTTTCATGCCAAGTACTCAAGACTTGGACTTTCCATGACATGGTCAACCCCAGTCAACCATCAAAATCCCTCTCGAGTTAAACTCGAGTCCAGTCAATCATTACCCGGGTCGATTGCATCAATAATCTCTCCAAAATATTATCAAACATCAATATCAATCATCGATGTCAAACTTCCACGTCAAACATTAAAACATCGCTCGAGTCAAACTCGAGTCCGGTCAATCATGACCTGGGTCAATTGCACCAACAATCTCCCCCTTTTTGATGTTTGACAAAATCACATACCTTTGAGTTAGAACACTAACTCAAATGTTCTTACCAATTATCCCAAATTAGTAATTCCATAAATTCTCCCAAAAACATTCTCCCCCAAATATTCTCTCCCTTTTTGACTAACATCAAAAAGGTCTTCTCTCCAAGGAGGTCAATGTCTCATGTCCCAATGAGATCTTACAATCTCCCCCTTGGTCCAAAAATACCTAGGATGCCTACAATCTTCCTAGTGATAAGTCTCATATCACTCAAGAGAGGCAATCCTATACACTCTCCCAATTTCTAAATTGGGTATCTCAAAATTTCCATTTTTCCCTTCATGAAAAAAAATACCATCTATCATCCCATGATGGATACCTCCCCCTAAAGGCTTGCTCCCCCTTGACCATTGCACCAACAATGTCTTTGGAAAGTCCCTAAGCCAATAGGAACTCTAAACCATCAAAAATAAGGTCTAAAGTTCAACCTTGAACTTTCCCATCCTTAAATTTGATACATCACCCTAATAACTCTCCTAATCCATATCCAATGGATTTTCACCCTTTATAATGATTCTCAAAGCATATCCTAGGATTAGAAATGGTTAGGGAACTTTACCGTAGCTGAAAACGGGCTAAACAATCTTGTTTTCTCAAAATTAGCCTGACAGTCGACTCTATCAGAGATCAGTCGACTGCCGTGTCCATCAGTTGACTTCCACCAAGAGCAGTCGACTGATAACTGAAATATCATAATTTCTATTATTAGAAATGAGATTCGAAAATTCATAAATAATTATACGTATATCAAAAAATTATGAAAATTCATATGTATAATACTTATGACCAATACAATGGGTGAAAAATGTTAGAAAAATATTTTACCCATAAAATATCAAAATTGATACAAAGTTCAAAAGTGAAGAAAAACTTCAATGTTTTAGCTCACTTTGTATCAACTTCATCAATGGTGATTGCTATCAAAAGATAGACTTCACCAAGGTTTTCTAAAAGGATTTTAAAATGATTTTAAAAACCTACATTGGATCACATTCCTTGGGCTTAATGTACATGACTTGTACACAGGCTTTCCCAATGATCCACCATTACGATAAGATGAGTTTTAGTTCATCTAGATTCAAAACTATGCACCTTGAACTTAACTCATATCCTAGCATCTCACATGTATCTAGGGTGTATAAAACACACACAAGTCAATGTGATATGAGATGTGGGTTTTGTTCATCCTAATATAGGGGTTCATGTATTTTTCTAAGGCAACCCTACTTGATTCCCTTATAAATGGGACTTCAAGTCATGTCATTGTCCTTAAATCAATTTTAATGAAATTTAAATGCATGAATCATCATGGCATAAATGATAGCAAAATTAAGCATGGTCAGTGATCATGATGTCATGGCATATGATACAATCTAAAAACACATGACATTAAACCTTAATCCTACACATAATCATGACATATAAATGATAGAAATAAACATGATGTCATGACATGCTATATGGCAAACAAAGCATGACACATAAAATGTATAGGTATAATAATACCTAAAACTTAGTATTAATTGTCATTTGATATAATTAAGTATATTTTCCATATTATCACTTTTCTCCCGAGTATGCCAAAAAAACCTAAAATGGCACACTATGACCTCTAAGCTTAAATTGTGTCAATTTAATTGATTTTTCATAATTCCAAAAATGTATTGGCACATCCTAAAATCTTTTAGGATCATAATATGAAATCTATTTCCAAGATATCCATAACCTTGAAAATTACCTAAAGTGCCACCTTTGCCATGGTTAGGTTAACTACCCTTCCATTTAAAGTTGGCACACCTAAACCCATCTAGCGTGAATCGATCACGCTCTTAGGAACCCAAAACCTATTTGAGCTCCTAGGGTTTACTAGGTATTCCTTAGGGATAACCTCCCTAGATACCTTCCTAATGACCCTTCTAGGCTTGTTAGCCTTGGTCATTTGGGTCTTGCCATGGTTAACTCTAGGGGTGACTCCCCTTGTAACCTTCTTAGTGGCTTCCCTAGGTTTCCTTGAAACCCTAGCCACTAGGCACATTCCTTGGTTACCCTTAGGGATGACTTCCCTAGTAACCTTGGTCTTCCTAGACCTAGTTTGTGTTCCATAATCAAATGGAACACTATGATAAGTCACCTTAGGCTTAGGTTTGTGACCCAAACCTTTCTTGCCCTTGGTTGACTCTTGTCTCTTAGACCCTAGGTTTTGACTTTGACTTCTAGACCCTAGAGTTTGACTATTTGACCTTTACATTTGATTTATCATTTTTGCAAGGGTCTTTTCAAGTTTTTCAAGCCTTGACCTCAAGGCTTGATTTTCCAACTCTAATTGCCCAATTTTAGAATTTTGATTTAATCTTTGGGCATTGTTCTTTCTAGGCATATGCCTAGTCCATTTGGGGTTAAAACCTAGGTGGTACTCAATTTTCTTAATGCTTGCCCTAGGTAGGATAGGTCTAGAGTTGTTTAATCTAGGTTTGTCCTTAGATAAGATATTTTTAGAGACATTAGTCCCAAATTTCTTCCTATTTGAAAAATTGACACTCTTAGCACCTAGACAAAAATATTTATTGTTTCTAACATGCTTTTCATTTACAATAGCAAGATTGTTAAAATTATTCCTAGCATGCTTTCTGACATTTAAATTAGAACTAGAAGGTGCGTTAAAATATATCTTAGGGTTAGCCTTAGCTTCCCCTACTTGTGATGCTCCTTGGATCTTTTTGCTTCCCCTAGGGCATTGACTCCTATAATGCCCCAGTAGCCGACATTTAAAGCATACTATGGGCTCCTTGGTCTTCTTGGTTGGGACACCGGCATCCTTGACTTTTTCATGAACTTCTGGTGCCGGAGGAGGCTTCTTGACCTTCTTTGGGCACTTACTCTTGTAATGCTCACATTCCCTACACTCAAAATATATTATATGCATTTTATTATTAACACATATGTTTGAGTTACCTAGGGTGGTGGTGAAGATCTCTTGAGCTTGCTCTTCCTCTCGACTGGATGTAGATGTTTCTTCTTGTTGTTCCAGTGTTGAGGATGCCCTAATCTCCTCTCCCCTCAATCCTAGAGGTGGAGGTCTCCTCCAATTCTTCCTCTTCTTCCACCAATTCGGAGGTTGACTCCCTATCAACTTCCAAATCCTCACTCACTTGTGAGGATGAGGATTCATCTTCGGCCTCCTCTTCTTGAGTCGGTGATGGGTCTTCATGGAGCTTAGTCACTTGGCTCCATAGCTCCTTGGCATCTATATAATTACCTAACATACACAAGATATTGTTAGGTATTAAATCAATCAAAAATTTCATTACCTTATCATTTTTCTCAAAAACTTAGACTTGCTCTTCGATCCATCTCTTCTTCTTGAGCAATCCTCCCTTTGATCCTCTTGGATATTCGAA
Source organism: Wurfbainia villosa (assembly GCA_025175895.1). Taxonomy (NCBI): domain Eukaryota; kingdom Viridiplantae; phylum Streptophyta; class Magnoliopsida; order Zingiberales; family Zingiberaceae; genus Wurfbainia; species Wurfbainia villosa. The sequence continues at coordinate 49,373,714 of CM045998.1, read as the reverse complement.
TCCTTCCATTAAAATAGACCATTCCTCAAAGTCTCTCATCATGATAAAATCTTCAATTCTTCTCTTCCAAGAATTGAAGCCTTCTCGTCCATATAGTGCGTAAGGGACCGGCGTGTTTATATCTCATCCCAACATCTCTTCTTTGAATTCCATTTTATTCCTCTAGCAGTTTTGCTCCCGGCGGTTAGTTCATAGAAGAGCTCCTAGCTGTGATACCAATTGTAGAGGATTCGTTGACTGCTAGAGGGGGTGAATAGAATTTCGATGCTCCATAAAATTCGTTTCATCTACAAATCTCATTAGTGCAGCGGAAATAGAAATAATAGCAATAACGAAAGCGAAAGCAAACACAAATACACCAATACACAAGTATGTAACGTGGTTCGAAACCGAATGGTTCCTACTCCACGGATCGAGCTCTAAAGAGCTCTAGTAATTCACACGCAACTACTAATCACAAATAACTCATTCTCGGAACAATCCAGAGGTGGAGAAACCTCGTACAAATATTCTTACAACAATAAGAATAAAATACAAGTAAGATACACAAATACAAGTAAGGAAAACCTTTACAAATGTGAACTTGATTACTTGATCTTTGATTGCTTGAATCGTGGTTGAAGACCCTGATTTGCACCAGCAAATCGCCTCAACAATGCTCAAGAAATCGCTGCTAAAAACCCTCCATCTAAGTTGCCTTTATATCTTGCATCGGGCTGGATTTCCGCCGATCAGTCGACTGTCATAAGACATCAGTCGACTGATGCCATTGTTGTCGTGAGACAACGGCTAGATCTACACCAAAAAAATCTAACGGATCCATCATCAGTCGACTGATCATACCCATCAGTCGACTGATGGAGCCTTCACTCGACTGCTAACCCCAGCATTCGAGTCTCGACTCTATTCTTTGCTCGAGATCCCGAGCACCAGTCGACTGATCACAAGATCAATCGACTGCTCGGTCCATCAGTCGACTTCCCACCTCTGGCAATCGACTGCTAGGGCACTCCCCGTAGTCAAACCCTAGTTGACTCACACCAGTCGGCTGCCACATGATACCAGTCGACTGATACACCTCAAACATGAGGTTTTAACCCAAGTATGGTGCCCCCATACTTTCTAGACCACCCGTAGCCTAAACCTAAGCCTTCTAGCCACCTCCATCAGCCTCGCGCCTATCGGATCCCTCCAAGTCATCCATGACTTGTTCATCCATATGCTAGCCTTCAGGTGCTTCTATCGACTATGTCATGCTAACGGTGTCTACACCGCCAAGGCATATTGAACTTACGCTGCCAAGACTCCGCTTGGACTTTACGCTGCCAACCATTGGACTTATGCTACTAAGACTTCACCCTTGGACTTTACGCCGCCAATATTAAACCCCTTGGACTTTCCAAATGCTGAGTACTCATAACTTGGACTTTCACCACCAAGACTACACCCTTGAACTTACGTGGCCAAGACTACACCCTTGGACTTTCCAAATGCCAAGACTCAAGCTTGGACTTTCCCTTGCCAACCCATGTTGGACTTTACATGCCAAGTACTCAAGACTTGGACTTTCCATGACATGGTCAACCCCAGTCAACCATCAAAATCCCTCTCGAGTCAAACTCGAGTCCGGTCAATCATGACCCGGGTCGATTGCATCAATAATCTCTCTAAAACATTATAAGACATCAATATCAATCATCGATGTCAAACTTCCACATCAAACATCAAAACATCGCTCGAGTCAAACTCGAGTCCGGTCAATCGTGACCTAGGCCGATTGCACCAACATCAATTGGTGGGTAAGACCAGTCGACTAGCTACTGGCAGTCACTGCTAGAGTTGAGCAGTCGACTGACCTTAAGTGGATAGAGCACAAAATATTTCTGAGTCAACTGCTAGCTCATGGCAGTTGACTGATGGCTATGACAGTCAACTATTGGGTCGGGGCAGTCGACTCAATGGATAACTGGGCAGTCGATTGATGGGTAAGGTTAATCAACTGCTAGGTGGAAAATTAGCCCAAGGGGTGCTTTAAATGGAAGCTATGGAGGAGGTTTTGAGAGGTCGATTCTTGGAGTTTTTGGAGAGAAATTGTTGCTGCATTGTAGGTCTTCAAAAGCCTTTCAAAGCAACCAACAAGGAATGATCAAGCAAAGATCACTTGTAAAGTGTTTTGTTCCTTGTTCATGTATTTCATTTGTATATGTCTATTTGGTTGTTTTTATTGTAAGATTTTCATTGCAAAGCTGTTGTAAGAGATTTCTCCACCTCCGAAGTGTTTACGAGAAGGAAAAGGTTTAGTGGTGTTGTGTATGACTAGAGTTCGGTCGTGGAGTAGAAACTAGGATTCGAAACAACATAAAATCGTTGTTTGTTGTTTATGGTTTGTGTTTGTTTCCATTTGTATTGTATTCCATTGCTCCCCTCTCCCCCCCCCCCTTCTAGCGAGCCGAAAGATCCTAACAAACTTGAGGTTGAAGGTAGGAAACTTCGCTTCCCACTTTAACTCGGTCGCTTGTTCATGGCGATCCCATCGACGTCCCCAGATTAAAAAAATTAATCCTAGACAAAAGGGATCACCCAAGCAACCGTTTCATCATCGTGTTATTCGATTAGAGTGGTCACTTGTGTTAGTAATATATGAGAGATGTCCTAAGGCAATCGCCTTATGTATGAACCATTTATATGATAAATGAAGATTCACTATTTGAGTATACATGTTTTATGTATTTGATTGGATCTTAAACTCATTTACTGAATGTCCACGATACGATTCACAAAGATGAGAGAATTTGTGATTGGATCACAACTAGTGAGTATCTCTACATGTGTAATTGTGATGTATCGGAATTATCCCTAGTCGATGAATTGATGGATTTGGACACCATCAATTCTGTCGAGACTAGCACGAGGTATACTCCTTGGTGTATCCAAGCAGCTGATTCTCACTGGCTGGAGACATAGTAATGTCCGGAGTTGATCGTGGATGCTAGTTATGGTAACTAGTTCATTGGAGTGACCAGCCGTAAGACTTCATATGGTTCTCTGCATATATAGATATGTCAATGAAGTTCTTACCGTGGCTTAAGTGCGATGTTCCTTTGACTTGCGGTATTCAAGTCATCTTGATCATGGAGACTTATGCTTTGACATCTTAAGCAAACATCTCCGAGGAGATGTGGACCCGGGATGATTGGGTATAAGTCGAAATGATCGAAGGTGTTTGAATAGCCTATAAAGGATTCACCACTCCTTGCGAGGAGATGTATACCCATGGCCTCTCGTCGGATTGTTACTAAAGTCTTTGGCCAAAGCATTACATGTTTAGAGTAAGGTACTCTTCGATACATGTGGAGTAACTAGAATCCGTAGGACGAGGAAATGATACTTGGGCTAGGTGTGACGTAGTCAGCCTAGTGGGGACTGACACAATAGACCATGTCCTGAACCAAGTGGGTATAAGATGAGTGAAGGGAATGGGGCACGATTAATTCGAGCTACTGAAGGGTTTCAGAAATAGTTCTGGATCAACCGTTGATCTTTTCGGTTAATTGGGGATCATGATGTACTACTAGGTGCCACTCATGATCGTTCTATAATTAATGGTTAATTATAGACGGCCAACATAAACCGAGAACCTATTTGGTCACACGCACAACGAGTGTAATCCAAAGGATTTAAAGCGAGCTTGAGAATGGGATTCTCAGACCGAGAGAAACTATGTTTGGTTGGACCAAACATAAAGCGAGCATGAAATTGTTTCAGTCGCAATGGAAGCGTGGATGGGCAAAGTGTCTTATGAAGACATAATGGATGGACCAAAATGGTTTGGTTCTAATCCAATGGATGAGAATAAACCAAAGGGTTTGGTTTATATTAAACGAATGAACCAAAGGTTGGTTCGGTTCGTTTTAACTTAAAATAAACCATCATGGTTTGGTTTATTTTAACTTATCCTAATGGAGCGGGTTAACGGGCTTTATGGATATGATCCATTAACCATTAAGAGAATTAGTTCTCTATAAAAGAGGGCTTAAGGGATTGTTAAACCCTAACTAATCCAAACCCTAGCCCCCCCTTTAGTTGCCGCCCACTCCTTGGAGGAGTTAATCGGCGCCAACCCTAAAGCTGCCGCCGCCCAGCTTTGTGCCGCCGTCCAAGACCCTTGCCGGTGTCCAAGCTCCAGCCGGTGAACCTCCGGCGACCCTCCGGTGATCTCCTATAGGTTCGGCATCAAGGTGAGCTTTTTCTCTCCTTGTTTTGGCCGGCGCCTACTCCTCCACCAAGCTGTCCAGTTTTCTGGACAGCTTCTTCTCCTCTCGTCGGAGCGTCGTTTGGACGACGGTTAGTGCTCCGACAGCGGCTAACATACCGGGGATTTGATCTCCGGTAATCCTCTGAGGTGGAGGACGAAGGATTCGTCAAACGGTTGACGAACACCTCTCCGGAGAAGCGAGTTTTGAGAACTCGTTTTGGATCCGAATTTGGATTCGGATCGTGATCATCTCTCGATCACGTCGTCTTCAACACGAGGCTAGTAACCCGTACGAAGACGAAGCTCATGACTTAACGAAGTCATCCCGAGGAGCTCGGCGTGGATACGGATAGAGACGATTCTTACGAGGATCGTTCCGGTTGATGCCGTTCCCGCTACACGTCATACGGAAGGTATAACGTAGTTTAATTTCCCTTTATTGCAAATTATAATTTACGGTTATGTCTACACTTGTTGTAATATGCATGTGTGTGTTGTGTGTGTTGTAATAAATATAGATTTATTATTTTTAATTGCTTCCGCTGTGCTCATGTTTACGAAACATGATCGAACACACACACGCCGCGGTGCCGGAAACCCAACAGTGGTATCAGAGCCCAGGTTGTGTTTCGACATAATCGTAAAAATGGTTTTGCGATAGTCATAATGTATTTCTGGAAATTTTCTAAATTTTGGAAATTTAGAAGTATTTATGAAAATTTTTCAATTTTGGAAAGTCTAGAAGTATTTATGAAAATCTTCCACTTTTGGAAAGTTGGAAGTATTTATGGAAATCGATATTTTCCATAAATAAAATATTTGATTAGATTTGGAAATTTGTTTCCTAATTTAATCATTATTTGATTTGGGAAATCAAATCTCAAAATATTTTATTTCCATAAGTAGTTTTAATGATTTAGGAAATTGGTTTCCTAAATAGATTTTCCTTAATCAAATAATTTCATGAATAAAATATGTGATTAGATTTGGAAATTTGTTTCCTAATTTAATTATGATTTGATTTGGAGAATCAAATCTTAAACATATTTTATTTCCATAAATAGTTATGACATATAAGGAAATATATACATGACATAATTGTATGTCATGTAATTGCATTAGATGCATAACATTATGTCATGCGTGTCGTGACATGTAGATGTATGTCATGTATGCCATGCCATGTAGATAATAGTTATTTACATGCAAAGAGGATGAGACATAAAAACCCTTAAACAATATTAAGGCCTACACCTTCCATTAATATGGTTAGAACCAGAGTTTCGTTTCTTGTTTGGGTTGTTGGACTCTCTCCAAGCCCGGCTCGAACCCGAATATGTTCAAACCATGGAATAGTTTAATACTAATATGGTAAGAGTCAGAGGTCAATCATTAGTTTTGGTTGTTGGACTCTCTCCAAGCTGGGCTAATTGGTTAAATGCGCTCTAACCATATTAAAATTATGTCCCGATTAATGGGTTGGCTTTAACCTGGAGCATCGGCTTGTTGGACTCTCTCCAAGGTCGATGTAAAGGGAGGTGAAGTTGGGTGCTATGCATATGATGCATACTTGTTAATGTGTTAACAACCCGATGTATGTGTGAACATTCAATTAGTTGATAGCACATTGTGATAGTTGCATATACGTGATATGCAATCGGTATAGTTGATACCTACCGTCGTAGTTATGAATGACTTGTTGGACTCTCTCCAAGGTTGTTCATAACTATGATGGATATCAGCCCATTCGGAGATGGACCTACGATCTCCCGAAGTGATTTTGGGGTTTTTGAAATTCGAAAAATGAATGAGATTTATAAATGTATATTGATGCATTTTAAAATCATCTTTCTCATATATGCTCGTTTTGTATTTCTAAAATTGATCATGATGTCTTTGAATTTGCGTTCCATTTTGGATTCAAATAAATTGACTGGGCCGAACTTCTTGGACTAGCTTAGAAACTTGAGAATTGTTCTCAAGGTGGAAAAGCTTGCGTATGTCCTCGAAGCGCCTCTTCCCGCCCATCCTAGTGACAATGCAACTCTGGACCAATTGTTGGCCTATCAGAAACATGTGAGTGATTCTGAACAAATGAGTTGCATCATGCTAGCCATGATGGAACCCAAGCTACGAAAACAGCATGAGCATATGGATGCTCATATCGTAGTCCTTCATCTTTGTGAGTTGGTTGATGAGCAAGTGAGATTCGAAAGGTTCGAAGTCTCAAAGCTCCTCTTCACCTCTGAGATGCTAGGAGGTTCATCTGTGGTACTGCTCAACATGCTGAAGACTGTGGAGCCTTCTGAGAAGCATGAGCAGGGGACGGTGTTGTTAGTTGATTCCTCGAAGAAAGGTTCTAAGAGGGAGTCAAAGGAACAACAGAAGGGAAAAAAAAAAGGCTAAAAAGGCAGAACCAAGGACACTTGCCATCATTATGGCAAGTAGGGCCATTTGTGAAGAAAGTGCAAGATTTATCTTGAGTCCGTGAAGAAGGATAAGGCATCGGATGCCCCATCTTCTTCAGAAATCTTCTTTATTGATTGTCATTCTATTTCCTCAGACACTTGGGTATTTGATACTGGGTGTGGCTCACATATATGTAATGACATACATGGGCTAAGGAATAGAAGAAGACTCGTCAAGGGAGAGTCAAATTTGCGTGTTGGGAATGGAGCAAAGGTTGCTGCAGTCGCCATTGGAACGCATTTGTTGAAACTCCCTACAGGACTTGTCTTAGAACTGGACAATTGCTTTTATATTCCTTCGTTGATAAAGAACATCATTTCTATTTCTTGTTTAAATAGAAATGGGTACCATTTGACTTTTAGTAACAATTGTTGTTACATAACTTTAAATGGAGTTCTTTATGGGACTGGAACTTTAAGCAATGGGTTTTATACGTTGGACGTATCCAGTGACATTTGCAATATCGAAGCGAGCAACAAGTGTGCTCGAAAGGATAATCAAATAGACTCCCATATATGGCATTGTCGTCTTGGCCATATAAGCAAGAAACGCATGTCCGAATTACACCGATGTGGAATTTTGGAATCGTTTGAATTGGATTCATACGATACATGCGAATCATGCTTAAAAGGCAAGATGACTAAGTTACCTTTTACTGGAAAAGGTGAATGAGTGGGAGAGTTACTAGGTCTAGTACATACTGATGTATGTGGACCTATGTCAACTCAAGCTTTAGGAGGCTATAGCTACTTCATTACCTTCACCGATGATCACTCACGGTTTGGGTATGTGTTCTTGATGAAACACAAGTCTGAAGCCTTTGAAAGGTTCAAAGAATTCAAAAATGAAGTAGAGAAACAACATGACAAAAGTATTAAAATACTTCGATCGGATCGAGGTGGTGAATACTTAAGTCAAGAGTTTCTTGATTATCTAAGAGACAATGGCATATTGTCTCAATGGACTCCGCCCTATACACCACAGCATAATGGTGTATCTGAGAGGCGTAACCGGACCTTGTTGGACATGGTCAGGTCAATGATGAATCATGCAACTCTTCCCAAGTCCTTTTGGGGCTATGCACTTCAGACAGTTGTTTACTTGTTAAACAGAATGCCTACCAAGGTAGTCTCAACTACTCCGTATGAGATATGGAATAGTAAGAAATCTCATGTATCTTACTTGAAGATATAGGGTTGTCCTGCTTATGAAGCGGGCTGACCGACATAAATTGGATGCTAAGTCCGATAAATGTCTATTTATTGGATACCCTAAGGAAACAAGGGGTTACTAATTCTATCATCTGTGGAACAAAAGGTGTTTGTTTCAAGGCATCGTGTTTCTAGAGAAAGAGTTTCTCTTGCAAGAAAGCATGGGAGTGTCGTCGAGCTTGAGGAGGCTCGAGAGACTCAAATAGACATTGATGAGATACACGGTGAAGCACAAATGATGAGCAATCTCAATTTGGACCTATTGTAACACCACATCTTCGTAGATCTGGTAGAACACGCAATATTCCTGAGAGATATGGATTTCTCGTAAGTGAATCGAACGACGTGTTACTCATTGATGATGAGGAGCCTACCAGTTATGAAGAAGTGCTGACATGTTCAGAAAGGGATAAGTGGCTTGGTGCCATGAAGTCGGAAATGGATTCCATGTATGAAAACCAAGTTTGGAACTTGGTTGACCCACCTGAAGGCATAAAGCCTATAGGGTGCAAGTGGGTTTTCAAGAAGAAACCGACATGGATGGTAATGTGATTACCTATAAGGCTAGATTGGTGGCGAAAGGATATCGTCAAAAGCAAGGTGTTGATTATGACGAAACCTATTCGCCTGTAGCTATGCTTAAATCCATTCGGATGCTCCTGGCCATAGCAGCTCATTATGATTATGAGATATGGCAGATGGATGTGAAAACAGCTTTCCTTAATGGAAACTTGCTCGAGGACGTGGATATGATACAGCCTGAGGGTTTCACATCGGTTGATAAAACCAAGGTATGCAAGTTGCGATGATCCATTTATGGATTGAAGCAAGCATCCAGGAGCTGGAATATCCGTTTTGATGAGACAATCAAAAAGTTTGATTTCTCTCAAAATCCAGACGAACCTTGTGTGTACAAGAAGGTTAGTGGGAGTGCAGTCGTATTCCTAGTATTGTATGTCGATGACATACTACTTATAGAAAACGATGTTTCAATCTTACAGTCAGTGAAGGTTTGGTTATCCAAGACATTCTCCATGAAAGACCTGGGAGAAGCAACCTACATCCTCGGGATTAAGATCTATAGAGATAGATCGAAACGGTTGCTTGGTCTTTCGCAGTCTACATATATAGACCGAGTGCTAAAGGGGTTTAGCATGTCGGAATCCAAGAAAGGTTTCCTACCCATCAGGAATGGGGTACACCTTTCGAAGTCTATGTGTCCTCGCACAGAAGACGAGAGGATTTACATGAGTAAGATTCCCTATGCATCCGCAATAGGATCTATCATGTATGCTATGTTATGTACGAGGCCCGATGTATCGTATGCTCTGAGTGTCACGAGCAGATACCAGTCCGATCCAAGAATGGATCATTGGGTGGCTGTTAAGACGATCCTTAAGTACTTGAGAAGAACTAAGGATGTGTTCCTAATATATGGAGAAGGGTACATGGTGATACGTGGGTATACGGATGCCAACTCCAGAAAGACAAGGATGATTCCATGTCTTAGTCTGGGTATGTATTCACCTAGAATGGAGGCGCAATAAGTTGGAAAGGTTCCAAGCTTGACACTATAGCGGATTCTGCCACCAAGGCAGAATACGTTGCAGCTTTGGAAGCAACAAAAGAAGCGGTTTGGATCAAGAAGTTCATCTATGAACTTGATGTAGTCTCATCAATGATCCAAACATGTGCTTCGCCGCTATCATCTTATCAGAGAGATCATCAGTAGGAACGAAATGCAAATCGAGAAAATTCCCACTGAAAGGAACTTAGCGGATCCTTTGACTAAAGCATTACCTCAAAGTAAGTTTGAGGGTCATGTTAGAGCTTATGGTATTGGATACCGTAGCGATTGGCATTAGGCCAAGTGGGAGTCTGTTAGTAATATATGAGAGATGTCCTAAGGCAATCGCCTTATGTATTAACCATTTATATGATAAATGAAGATTCACTATTTGAGTATACATGTTTTATGTTTTTGATTGGATCTTAAACTCATTTACTGAATGTCCACGATACGATTCACAGCATGAGAGAATTTGTGATTGGATCACAACTAGTGAGTATCTCTACATGTGTAATTGTGATGTATCGGAATTATCCCTAGTCGATGAATTGATGGATTTGGACACCATCAATTACGTGGAGACTAGCACGAGGTATACTCCTTGGTGTATCCAAGCAAATGATTCTCACCTGATGTCCGAGTTGATCGTGGATGCTAGTTATGGTAACTAGTTCATTGGAGTGACCAGCCGTAAGACTTCATATGGTTCTCTGCATATATAGATATGTCAATGAAGTTCTTACCGTGGCTTAAGTGCGATGTTCCTTTGACTTGCGGTATTCAAGTCATCTTGATCATGGAGACTTATGCTTTGACATCTTAAGCAAACATCTCCGAGGAGATGTGGACCCGGGATGATTGGGTATAAGTCGAAATGATCGAAGGTGTTTGAATAGCCTATAAAGGATTCACCACTCCTTGCGAGGAGATGTATACCCATGGCCTCTCGTCGGATTGTTACTAAAGTCTTTGGCCAAAGCATTACATGTTTAGAGTAAGGTACTCTTCGATACATGTGGAGTAACTAGAATCCGTAGGACGAGGAAATGATACTTGGGCTAGGTGTGACGTAGTCAGCCTAGTGGGGACTGACACAATAGACCATGTCCTGAACCAAGTGGGTATAAGATGAGTGAAGGGAATGGGGCACGATTAATTCGAGCTCAAGGGTTTTGAAATAGTTCGATCAGCGGGTTGATCTTTTCGGTTAATTGGGGATCATGATGTACTACTAGGTGCCACTCATGATCGTTATATAATTAATGGTTAATTATAGACGGCCAACATAAACCGAGAACCTATTTGGTCACACGCACAACGAGTGTAATCCAAAGGATTTAAAACGAGCTTGAGAATGGGATTCTCAGACCGAGAGAAACTATGTTTGGTTGGATCAAACATAAAGCGAGCATGAAATTGTTTCAGTCGCAATGGAAGCGTGGATGGGCAGTGTCTTATGAAGACATAATGGATGGACCAAAATGGTTTGGTTCTAATCCAATGGATGAGAATAAACCAAAGGGTTTGGTTTATATTAAACGAATGAACCAAAGGTTGGTTCGGTTCGTTTTAACTTAAAATAAACCATCATTGTTTGGTTTATTTTAACTTATCCTAATGGAGCGGGTTAACGGGCTTTATGGATATGATCCATTAACCATTAAGAGAATTAGTTCTCTATAAAAGAGGGCTTAAGGGATTGTTAAACCCTAACTAATCCAAACCCTAGCCCCCCCTTTAGTTGCCGCCCACTCCTTGGAGGAGTTAATCGGCGCCAACCCTAAAGCTGCCGCCGCCCAGCTTTGTGCCGCCGTCCAAGACCCTTGCCGGCGTCCAAGCTCCAGCCGGTGAACCTCCGGCGACCCTCCGGTGATCTCCTATAGGTTCGGCATCAAGGTGAGCTTTTTCTCTCCTTGTTTTGGCCGGCACCTACTCCTCCACCAAGCTGTCCAGTTTTCTGGACATCTTCTTCTCCTCTCGTCGGAGCATCGTTTGGACGACGGTTAGTGCTCCGACAGCGGCTAACATACCGGGGATTTGATCTCCGGTAATCCTCTGAGGTGGAGGACGAAGGATTCGTCAAACGGTTGACGAACACCTCTCCGGAGAAGCGAGTTTTGAGAACTCGTTTTGGATCCGAATTTGGATTCGGATCGTGATCATCTCTCGATCACGTCGTCTTCAACACGAGGCTAGTAACCCGTACGAAGACGAAGCTCGTGACTTAACAAAGTCATCCCGAGGAGCTCGGCGTGGATACGGATAGAGACGATTCTTACGAGGATCATTCCGGTTGATGCCGTTCCCGCTACACGTCATACGGAAGGTATAACGTAGTTTAATTTCCCTTTATTGCAAATTATAATTTACGGTTATGTCTACACTTGTTGTAATATGCATGCGTGTGTTGTGTGTGTTGTAATAAATATAGATTTATTATTTTTAATTGCTTCCGCTGTGCTCATGTTTACGAAACATGATCGAACACACACACGCCGCGGTGCCGGAAACCCAACAACTTGAACAAACTTATTGTTCAAGCAACCAACCTCTATTCTACGATTAGCCGTGGAATAGACGATGTACGGATCGCCGACTTTTGTGTTTATGTTCGGGGTCCAAGTATATTTAACCATTAAACAAAGCATACAACATGCATATAATTGAAAAACAATTATAGACATAACACGAAAGAATATAAAACAACATTTATACCTCTCGATCTTCTATTGTATGTCATTCCTCCTTTTGGACATCGTGTGGGCGACGATCATCCAAAAGTCGAAGCTCCTAGATCACCAATCTTCCTTCCTTGCTCTCTCCGAACAAAGGAAGATCAACAACAAAACTCTTCCTCTCCTTACTTACGCCAACCACCAAGCACCAACTTGGTGTGCACTGGCCAAAGGATTGGATGTAGAAGATGGATGCCGACCAAGAGCTCCAAGGGAAGACCCTAAGCTTTGTTTCCACCAGCCAAGGAGAATAGAAGGAGGTCTTGAATGTCGGCCAAAAAGAGGGGAGAAGAAGATGGGCGCCGGCCACCAAGGAAGAAGAAGAAGAAAGGAAATAAATTTCTTATTTGTGGCCGCCCAAGCCTCGAAACCCTAAGCCTCCCAAACCCTAATCCTATCTCCTTTCTAATTCATCTTGCCGCCCACCCTAAAGCCCCTTTTTATAGAGTTAGGGATAAGCCTTGTTTTAATCTCCACCATTGGTTCTAGGGATTTATTCTCAACCGCTAGATCTAGAGATTTAATCTCAACCATCGGATCTAGAGATTTAATCTCTACCGTTGAATCAAGAGTTTTATTTTCAACCATTGGATCTAGGCTTCATGAGGTTTTAATAGGCTACAATAGGGACCATAAGGAGGAGTTGGATCTTGGCCACCCAATGGATCAAGCTCACGTAAAGTCCGATCCATTAATGATAATCCAATCCACTAAAGGATTATCATTGATATACCTCACCAACCCCCATAAGTTAATATGGACTTCATATATTATTTGTACATTTATCTCCCCATGTTTAAGATCTCGAATGTCCATCGATTAATTAATTTACTGACCATTAATTAATCAACATCTAACTCCATGAGTAGTACCACTCATCCTTATCATCATGCCGGACCAAGTCCACCTACAGGGTTTACATGATGAACTTTATGAGCTCCTCAAGGAGACATCATCATCCTAATATATAGGATACGGTTTCCTCCTATAATCAACGGCACACCATATAAATAATATCATTTCCCAACTTACCGAGCCTATCGATTTAATCTATAAATCTTGCCCATGGGTAAATCAAAGAAATGAATACTAAGTATATGTGCCCGTTATTATATCAGGATTAAGAGCATGTACAATATAATATTTGAGGTCTGATTCGATTATATAGTCAGCAATAAATTGAATCACCTCTAAGTCGGTTCTGCTCAATACACACAAAGTGTACTAGTGTGATTCTATGGTCAAGATAAATCAATACCAAATCACACTACAATCATACCAATGGTTTGTCCAAAGTCATCTCGATTGTGAGCCTTTACTTATACTTTACAAGGAGCCAATAACATGATCTCCCATGTGACACCATACACCATGTTATCTATAATGTAATGTATTAGACAATATGCATAACCATAAATATGCAAAGGATGATCATGTGATTCTTATTTCAAAATAAAGATGTTCATACAAAAGATAGACTTTTCGGTATACATCCCAACAATCTCTCACTTATACTAAAAGACTATGATGTCCTCAAACTGTCAAACATCTGATTCCCATTCCCTCCACATGCCTATCAAAAGCTCTCGTTGGAAGGGCCTTAGTGAAAGGATCTGCCAAGTTATCCTCCGATGCAATCTTGGCTACAGTAACTTCTCCTCTCTTTAAGATTTCTCGTATCAGGTGGTACTTGCGCTCTATGTGTTTACTTGCCTTATGGGCTCATGGTTCCTTCGAGTTTGCAACTGCACCACTATTATCACAATAAACTATGATAGTTCTGGGCAAACCAAGAATCACATCTAAGTCCATCAAGAAGTTCCTAAGCCACACAGCTTCTTTGGCTGCCTCAGAGGCCGCCACATACTTAGCTTCCATGGTGGAGTCCGCCACGCATTTCTGCTTGACACTCCTCCATACAATGGCTCAACCCCCCAAAGTAAACACAAAACCTGAGGTAGACTTACTGTTATCCCTATCTGATTAGAAGTCGGAATCCATATAACCCACAGGGAGTAATTGGTCTGCCTGGTAAACTAGCATATAATCCCTAGTTCTTCTCAGGTACTTCAATATATGCTTCACCGCAGTCCAATGTCCCTGTCCTAGATTACTCTGATATTTGCTGACCATGCCCACGGCAAAGCAGATATCTGGTCTCGTACATAGCATCACATACATGATGTTGGGAGTATAGGGAATACAATCAAAGTCCCACATTGGTAAGACATGGAAAAGATCATGTGCTTATAAGAAAAAAGATATCTCCATTGGTATGAGGCCTTTTGGGTAAAGCCCAAAAATAAAACCATGAGGGTCTAGGCCCAAAGTGGACAATATCATGTCATTGTGGAGATATGTGGATATTATAAGCACTAACAATTGGTATCAGAGCCATGGTCCATGTCAAGCCATGAACCTCGAACGAAGGAAGTTGAGCTCCCATGTCCGGATCAAGAGAACCAGACATCAGGAAGGAAGTCTAGTTGGGTCGGGGGGACCGAACAACTGGCAGGAAGTCCTGGTGGGTTGAAGATCGGACATCAAGCAGAGAAAATCCTTTGAGGAGGGATAGGCTTGAGGGGGGGCCCAATGTGGTCCTTCGTTTGAGGGGGGGATTGTTGGGAGTATAGGGAATACAATCAAAGTCCCACATTGGTAAGACATGGAAAAGATCATGTGCTTATAAGAAAAAAGATATCTCCATTGGTATGAGGCCTTTTGGGTAAAGCCCAAAAATAAAACCATGAGGGCTTAGACCCAAAGTGGACAATATCATGCCATTGTGGAGATATGTGGAGCTTATAAGCACTAACACATGAGGCTTCCTACTGCCGAAGCATAAGGAATCGCCTTCATCTCCTCTATCTCCTCAGATGTTCTAGGACACATCTCCTTAGATAAAGGAACTCCATGCCTAAAAGGTAGAAAACATTTCTTGGATTTTTGCATGCTAAAACGATCCATAATTATGTCTATGTATGAATCTTGAGATAAACACAACATCCTTTTCCTGCGATCCCTTATAACCTTGATCCCAAGGATGTGTCCCACTTCTTCCAAGTCCTTCATATCAAACTGTTTGGACAACCATACCCTTACGTCCGATAACACCTTGACATTGTTGTCAATTAACAAAATGTCATCTACGTATAGTACAAGAAATACCACTATGTTTCTGTCACATCTCTTATACACACAAGGCTCATCCATACTTTAAATAAATCCATAAGACTGGATTACCTCATCAAAGCGGATGTTCCAAGACCTCGAAGCTTGCTTCAATCCATAAATGGACCGATTAAGCTTACACACAAGATGCTCTTTGCCCTTTGCAATGAATCCCTCTGGTTGCTTCATGTAGATGTTTTCCTCAAGACTTCCATTAAGGAAAGCTGTCTTGACATCCATCTGTCATACCTCATAACCATATGAGCAGCAATACATAAGAGAATCCGGATAGACTTAAGCATGACTACCGGCGAAAAGGTCTCCTCATAATCGATACCCTCTTTCTGAGTATACCCTTTCGCAACAAGCCTCGCTTTGAAGGTCTCAACCTTTCCGTCCGTTCCTCTCTTTCTTTTGTAGATCCACTTACATCCAATGGTTTTTACACCATCGGGTGGTTCTACTAGCTCCCAGACCTCTAATGATTCAATCTCAGCATTCATTGCACTTTGCCAAGATATCGCATCTTTATCTTAGATTGCCTCGTCATATGTCTAGGGATCAGGTTCATGTTCGCCAGAGACCAAATCAGAAGATTCTCCCAAGAACATGAATCTATCAGGCTATCTCACAACCCTCCCACTACGATAAGGTATCACCTGTGTATCCTCTGTGACACGCGGTGCAGTGACTTATGGTATATCTTCTTGTACCGGTGGTATTGAAGAAGTGACTTCCCCTTTCAATTCCTCTAGAACAATCTTACTCATGGGCTTGTGGTTCATCACATAGTCTTCCTCTAGAAATCTGGCGTTTGTGCTAACGATCACCCTCTGATCTCTAGGACTATAAAACAAACCACCTTTCGTTCCTCTAGGATAGCCAACGAACATGCGCACTTCTATACGAAGTTCCAACTTACCAGTATTTGCCTTTAGCATATGTGCTGGACTCCCTCAAATCCGAATATGTCTCAGACTAGGCTTTCGCCCAGTCCAAAATTCTGTGGGAGTAGAAGGCACTGATTTAGATGGAACCAAGTTCAGAATATACACTGTCGTATGTAGAGCATATCCCCAGAATAAATCTAGCAACTCAGAATAACTCATCATCAATCTAACCATCTCAATAAGAGTCTTATTCCTTCGCTCTGCTACACCATTCTACTGGGGTGTGCCAGATGCAGACAATTGGGATTGAATCTCAGCCTCTGATAAGTAATTCCTAAACTCTCCCAAGAGGTACTCACCACCACGATCAGATCATAGTGTCTTGATACTTTTACCTTGACGTTTCTTCACATCAGCCTTGAATACTTTGAACTTGTCAAAGCATTCAGACTGCGACACATCAAGTAAATGTATCCATATCTCGAATAATCATCTATAAAGGAGACAAAATATTCAAAACCACCTCTTGCCTAGATAGACATAGGACCACACAAATCAGAATAAACCAACTCCAACACATCTTTGGCTCTATACCCCTTGGCCTTAAAAGGCCTCTTGGTCATTTTACCCTCCAAGCAAGATTCGCAGGTTGGAAAATCTTCCACCACTAATAAACCCAGAGGTTCATCTACTATCAACCTTTGAATTCTGCTTAGGTTAATATGACCAAGTCTTAGATGCCAAAGATATGTTTAGTTCATCTTCGAAGGTTCTTTTCTCTTATTGGAATTAGAAGATGAGTTATTAACTTCTATTTGCATCGTGGGAGCTTTTGGTTCAAGTGTGTATAAATTTCCTATCAATGCACCAGAACAGATGATCTCCCTATTCCTTTTTATAATAACTCTATCATTAAAAGAAATAGAATATCCATCCATAAACAATTTAGAAATCGAAATCAAATTCTTTCTAAATAAAGGTACATAAAAGAAATTTTTAAGAACTAAAACTTTATTTTTCTCAAAAGACAAATAAACATCTCTCACTGCAACAGCCGCCACCTTCGTGGCATCGCCCAAGTATACGATAATCTTCCCCTCAGCCAGTCATCTGATTTCTTGGAACCCCTGCAAAGTATTACAGACATGATCAGTGGCTCTCGTATCTACACACCAGGTGCCGGTAGATAACACCGCTAAACATGTTTCAATGACTAGACCAAAAGATATACCTTTGTTCTGCTTGCGGTTGGGGCAGTCCTTCTTCCAGTGTCCAGTCTGCTTACAAGTGAAGCACTTACCTTTCTGCTTCTTCACTCCTCCCTGAGTTCCTCCCACCGCCTTTGCCCCAGCTTATTTCTTCTTCTTCTTGCCTTTCGGCTTAGAAGTAGAAACCTTTTGGGCAACCATGACTTGTGCCTGAGCACTTTGACAAAATAGCCCCTCTGCCGCCTGGAGTTCTATCAGAAGCTCCGCCAACGAATACAACCTCTTGTTCATATTGTAGTTTAGGCGAAACTGCTCAAAACTCCTAGATAGAGACTGGAGAATGATATCGACCTGGGTTTCCCCATTGATCTCAACTCCGAGGACTTTCAACTCATTCAAATGAGCTATCATCTTGAGAACATGATCCCTCACGGGTGTTCCCTCGATCATGGTGGTCGTCATCAAGTTCCTCATGGCTTCCTGCCTAGCAGCCCGATTCTGGTGTTCGAAGAACTCTTTGAGATTGAGCATCATGTCATAAGCAGTGGGCATGGCTTGATGCTGATGTTGTAGTACATTTGACATAGATGCCAAAATATAACACCGCGCCATCTCATCGACTTTAATCCACTTCTTATAACTCTCCTTCTCCTTTTCCCCAGAATCATCCATAGGCTTAGGAGGGCACTTTTCGAGGAGTACATATTTGTATTCTTCAGCAGTCAAGACAATATCAAGATTCCTCTTCCAATCAACATAGTTGGGTCCAGTAAGTTTATTTTCTTTCAGTATCATAGCAAGCGGGTTGAAAGTCATTTTGAAAGAAAACCTAAGAATCACATAGATCAAAAACATTAGATTTCAAAAAATTATTGATTCCTCAAACAATAAAATTTTAAAATCAACCAACACCTCAAAACACTGAGAATATCATATGCCACGATAATGTGGACGTATACGAATTCTACATTTGTAAGAGGAGGTTTTACCCATTAATTTTATTATCTTATCAACCTAACTTTTTGACAAGTAAAATTAATAGTTGGTTCCTCTTCGGCCCTACAAATAAAAGTAGTGACTCCGATGGGGAGGATACTTATATTTGTATCTAAGTGTTCACCATTACTCGGTACCAAGTTAATTATCTCGGATTATGTGCCTTCCGATGGGGAAGTACACACGCTCCTTAATAATTTCCTATAACCATATTCGACCTTGTGATTCGCAAACAAACTCATTTGATGGGGAGGAAGGCACTCAGAGCCGACGCGCAAGTTTGTTTGCATCACATGTCAAATTGTAATGGAGGTCGTGGGAATTTATAAAAATATTCCTCTCTCACTTAGTAATTTGAAATTGAGGAATTTTCTAGCCTACGACATGCATATTAAACAATAAGCAATAAATATGAAAAATAAAAATTTCCAACTATTATGGCTTTTGTCTTCAATATGTCTCCCGTCGTATCACCATCTCGTCCGCTCCTCCCTACGCCATGTACAAGCCATCCGGAGATCCGAGCTGAGAAAAACTATTTTAATTTACATCCATCGATCCTATACTCCACGAGGGAGTGTACATGAAATCTTGATCGAAAGTAAACTAAAATAAAAAGAGTGGCTAAACAATGTCGTATCTAATTACAAAAATTAAATACTAGCCTCGTCAACCCCGAGGATTCAACAAAATATACAATTACACACATACCATCACATACACACATATGGCCATAATAGTTGGATCCTATGCCTGCAACCAAAAAGTTAACCTACGCACATCCTACTATTATCCGACACATATAATATATGAAAAGTGCATAAAAGTAACCGAATCCTAAACACACAAAATCGGAAAACGTGGCTCTGATACCACTTGAAGGTAGGAAACTTCGCTTTCCACTTCAACTCGGTCGCTTGTTTATGGCGATCCCATCGACGTCCCCGGATTAAAAAAATTAATCCTAGATAAAAGGGATCACCCAAGTAATCGTTTCATCGTCGTGCTATTCGATTAGAGTGGTCACTTGAACAAACTTGTTGTTCAAGCAACCAACCTCTATTCTATGATTAGCCGCGGAATAGACGATGTACGGATCACCGACTTTTGTGTTTATGTTTTGGGTCCAAGTATATTTAACCATTAAACAAAGCATACAACATGCATATAATTGAAAAACAATTATAGACATAACACGAAAGAATATAAAACACCATTTATACCTCTCGATCTTCTATTGTATGTCCTTCCTCCTTTTGGACGTCGTGTGGGCGACGATCTTCCAAAAGTCGAAGCTCCTAGATCACCAATCTTCCTTCCTTGCTCTCTCCGAACAAAGGAAGATCAACAACAAAACTCTTCCCCTCCTTACTTGCGCCAACCACCAACTTGGTGTGCGCCGGCCAAAGGATTGGATGAAGAAGATGGATGCCGACCAAGAGCTCCAAGGGAAGACCCTAAGCTTTGTTTCCACCGGCCAAGGAGAAGAGAAGAAGGGCTTGAACGCCGGCCAAGGAGAGGGGAGAAGAAGATGGGCGCCGACCACCAAGGAAGAAGAAGAAGAAGAAAGGAAATAAATTCCTTATTTGTGGCCGCCCAAGCCTCCAAACCCTAAGCCTCCCAAACCCTAATCCTATCTCCTTTCTAATTCATCTTGCCGCCCACCCTAAAGCCCCTTTTTATAGAGTTAGGGATAAGCCTTGTTTTAATGTCCACCATTGGTTCTAGGGATTTAATCTCAACCGTCGGATCTAGAGATTTAATCTCTACCGTTGGATCTAGAGTTTTGTTTTCAACCATTGGATCTAGGCTTCATGACATTTTAATAGGCTACAATAGGGACCATGAGAAGGAGTTGGATCTTGGCCACCCAATAGATCAAGCCCACATAAAGTCCGATCCATTAATGATAATCCAATCCACTAAAGGATTATCATTGATCTACCTCACCAACCCCCATAAGTTAATATGAGCTCTATATATTATTTGTACATTTATCTCCCCGTGTTTAAGATCTCGAATGTCCGTCGATTAATTAATTTACTGACCATTAATTAATCAACATCTAACTCCATGAGTAGTACCACTCATCCTTATCATCATGCCGGACCAAGTCCACCTATAGGGTTTACATGATGAACCTTATGAGCTCCTCAAGGGGACATCATCATCCTAGTATATAGGACACGATTTCATCCTATAATCAACGGCACACCATATAAATAATATCATTTCCCAACTTACCGAGCCTATCAATTTAATTTATAAATCTCGCACATGGGTAAATCAAAGAAATGAATACTAAGTATATGTGCCCGTTATTATATTGGGATTAAGAGAATGTACAATATAATATCTGAGGTCTGATTCGATTATGTAGTCAACAATAAATTGAATCACCTCTAAGTCGGTCCTGCTCAATACACACAAAGTGTACTAGTGTGATTGTATGGTCAAGATAAACCAATACCAAATCACACTACAACCATACTAATGGTTTGTCCAAAGTCATCTCGGTTGTGAGCCTTTACTTATACTTTACAAGGAGCCGATAACATCATCTCCCGTGTGACACCACACACCATGTTATCTACAATGTAATATATTAGACAATATGCATACCCATAAATATGCAAACAATGATCATGTGATTCTTATTTCAAAATAAAGATGTTCATACAAAAGATAGACTTTTCGGTATACATCCCAACAGAGGTATCTCTTCAACGTTCTAAAAATCTACTTCATCGTCAACACTATAGTAGAAAAAAATGGTATAGAGATCCCATCTACAATGATTATGAAGACTTTTAAGATTCTATCTACGACGAAGAAATTAAAGACCCTGTCTATGATGATGATGAAGACATGGAAGATTTTATCTACGATGAGGAAATTGGAGAAAATACAAAGGACCCCGTCTACAATGATGATAACATTGACAAGGTCATGAGCGATCCCATCTATAATGAGTATGATGATGACAAAGTACTTTGTGAAGATGACCATAATACATTACTTAATCTCTCGCCCAATGACGAAATGAGGGATGATTGATTGATGACGATGAGCACCTATATTGGAGGATAAAATATCAATTGTACTAGCCCCTTGACAAGAGGATTTCATTCGTCTTTTGGTATATTCTATTTATCCTCTTCTTTCTATGTCCGGGTGTCTGGTCACAGATACTTTTCAACCTCGCCTGCATTAAACTTTCGAGGTTGAAAAGAACTCATACTCGAGTTCCGATTAGGTAGACTTGATCCTTGGTGGAGAAATAGTTGAAAGAAGATTTTTCCACCAAGGATCAAGTCTACTTAATTGGAACTCGAGTATGAGTTCTTTTCAACCTCGAGATTTTGATGCAGGTGCATCCATCACAACATGGCATGTCTATATCCCTTAACACGAGTGTGCGTCATCCTAAACCAAAACAGGATATAATGGAGCTCTTAGAGACTACCACGACCTACTCGTGGTCACCATTACGGACGTGGATCATTCTGTGGCTCGACACAGGATCTCCAATAGGGACTACGGTCTAACCAAAACAGGGCATAATGGAGCTCCTAGAGATTATCATGACCTACTCGTGGTCACCACTATGGACGTGGATCATTCCGTGGCTCGACACGGGATCTCCAATAGGGACTACGGTCTACCCATGGTCCCCACTACGGTTGTGGTCTCCATTACGGTCAGGTCGTGATCCACCCCACGGTCATGGAACACCATCGCTACCGCATAGTAATTAGGATTTTTTAGTATTTCTAATTTGATTTTGAATATTTCTCAATTTGTTTTGAATTGTTCTCCATTCTTAGTCTATATTAACATGAGACAAGACTCTTGTAACAGAGAGTTTTAGTTTTGAATTAATAAAAAATATTTGGTTTCGTTTAAACCTAGAGGTGGATTCTCTTTTATTTATGAATTTCTCCTTCTCCTTCGATCCTCTCTCCTTGTCTCTCTTCTAACGTTGTCTGTTGAAGGTTAAGCATTCACCCTGCTATGCCGCTTGCATTACGATCCTGTTGAAATCTGGCTAACAACCGATATCGGGCCAAATTTCAATCGTGACATGATCGGAATCTGATCGGATGACGATGGTGATGCGAGGAAAATCACTATGCATTTCTAATCGCGTACAAGAATGTATATATAGGTTGTCCAATATATCAAATTCATATAAATAATATATATTAATTATGTCACTTTTATATTCAACCTGCAGTAGAAATACAGGTTCGTTAGGTACCACTTCACTTTCGTTGGGTCATGGACCGGTCGAATCAAACCCAATCAATCTGACTGTGCGCGCCACTAAATGTGGCCCATGGAGTTTGCCTGGTGCAGAAAAAGGGAACAAAATGGGCAACGTCAGCATCCGATCGGATGGAACAGAATATGCCATCTCTCCCACTGATAACAACTCGGTGGATGCGGCCAACCTGTTGACTCCCAATTTTTCACATTTATTTTAACGACATTATAAACTGGTACATTATTATTTGGACGTACGCTTTAGAATTTTCAGTATAAATTATGCGAAAATGCATACACGAAAGCAGCAGATAGCATTCAGATGACATCCCATGGTCGGTGCTTAACGGAAATTATCATTAAAAAATAGATAGAAAACTTGATCGCTACACCATTTAATTAATCACTAATTCCATGAAGATCAAACACAAATAAACATGTTTTTGTTGTCAATCCTCTGCTGACGTAGAGGCGGAAGGAACAAAGCCCACAGATAATTTTTCATTATAGACAAGGCGGATCTAGAGCTATTTAAGAGGTATGGTCCTCTAATTTTAAACGATTATTATTTTTTATTATATATATTATCAAAATTTTATTTATTTATTTTTTTAATTAACATTATTATATTTTAACATACGATCCCAATATAAAATTTTAAATTCATTCCTGACCGTAAATTATTTTTCCGTAAAGAAATAATTAAAAGGGAAGATAAGAAGCAAGGAGGAAAGAGAAATAGCGATATCTTTGTCATGGTTGAAGGCGATGGCCTCGATTCTTCTTCATCCTATTTCCCCACACACCCACTACTTGCCTTCATCGACTCCTCCTCCTCCTCTCTGATCTCTCTCTCCTTCATCTCCTCTTGTTTTCCCCTCCCTCTTACTTCAGAGAAATTTCTTTTTTGGAGACGACGACGAAGCGCAAGAACAGAAGTTGAAGCTTTGGAGGTAATTAAAAGTTTCTTCCTTTGCCAGTTATTTTCCGTGCTTTTAGACTCTGTTTGCTCGAGCAATTTGTGTGGGTCTTTAGATGATTCCTGTGCTCGTAAGATCCAAGCGGCAAACTGCAATTAGTTTGCGCTTGAAGTCAACAGAAATTAAGTTGAATTGAACTTACTAAAGCAAGAAATAAATGAGGGCTTAGAAATGTTCTCTGATTTCTGCGATAGTTTACTAGAAATTGACTTGACTTTGTAATTTTAGGCTTTTTATTTATTTATTTTTTACAAAGAAAAAATAGGAATTATTTTTTTGGATATGCATAATTATAATCTTTTTAAAAGAGATATAAACAATTTTCAACATGATTTCTTTTAATATGGAAAAAATTTCATCGTGATTTCTTTTGATATGGAAGAAATATTATGATTTTATAATCTTTTGATTAATTTGACGATGATCTATAAATAATAGCTTTGAGATATCATCTTTTATGTCTATGCATGTTTAGGAATTATTTCATCATCTATAGTGAAATTTGGGGGACTTAAAAAAACTTTCAAAGAATTTAAGTGTCTTATTCAAATTGTATTGATTTTTTCTTGTTCGCATCCAATTAATCGTCATATTTACTGAGTATAGAAAACTATGATCTGAATTCTGTTACTACGATAAATTAAGTTTTCCAACAGAATTCTCTCACCTTTTGTTCAAGTTTTCCAACAGAATTCTCTCACCTTTTATTCGTATTTGGATTCTTCCTTTATCTTTGTATGCATGTGTATTAACTTCCAGGAGTCAAATAGTAATATTCCTGATCATCGTCTAATACAATTTTTATTGATCATGTGTAATTAAAAGCTTTTTATTTAAAGATTCTGCTGAACATTTAATTTCCAATCGATCAAAATATTTCACCAACCAATTGGATTGAACTAAGTTGAAGCGCCATCACAGCATCACTTCTCTTGAAGAAAATCAAATGGTAAATAGCCCTTACTTTTAAGAAAATTAGATGGCTCCAATTTTCAAGAAACTAGATACCAAGGAATCAAATTGTTGCCCGGAGCATGGTAAAAATGGGACAATATCTCACAGATTAATATGGTTGATCTTCTACTGGGATAAATTCGAATTTAAATTTCGAAAAAAATTTGACAAACAACTCCGATCTGAGTCAATTGCGAGTCGAAAGTTTGTCTTTTCGGACAAGGTATATCTTTGATGTCGAACCTACCTTATAGGAGACGATGCGACTATATCGTCGGACTTAACTGTTGAGCCGCGAGTATTTTTTTAATTTACTCTAATGATCGATAGAATATATCTTACTTAGGAATTATTTAATGTTCCGTCAACGATTCATGTGATCAAATTGATCCTCCTAAAAATTAATTAAGCCAAAAACTTAGATACCTTGCTAGTTAAAAAAAAACAATAAAATTATTTCCAAGGAAATATAAATAAATCAAAGATATGAGTAAATGAGCTTGACTCTTAATCTATAATAGGCTTCCTTAAGTAAATTAATTAACTCATACCAATAATCGGTTTTCACTTTTGGCAATGGATCCACCTTTAAACGATTTCATATATACAGATATCGGCAACTTGCTTTTTAGCCTGCAAAAGCTTGAGTATAATCTCTTTGGACTTCACTAGATGCACTAGATTAATAATGTAATTAAATTTAACATGTATGTGTTTGTTACTCCTATCAAACACAAGTTTTAATATCAATAATGGAGATGAGAAGAGAAGAAAAAAAAGGAGAAAGTAGTGATCGGAGGTGAAATAGGGAAATTTTATTGTATATTTTTTCTCATATTGAGGGCGAGCTAACTAAGAGCCAAATTTTATGTTGTTTAAGTTTATTGGATAAGTCAAGTCAAATCAAATTTAAAATAATAAACTGTTGAAATAATTATTCAAATTTATTTTGATGTTTGAATGAGTTTGAGCTTGATTAATTTAGATGTTATTGAGCTTTTAATCAAATTTATGTCATTATTTAAAATTTTTATATTTTAAACTTATTTAATTGGTTAATGAGTTTGATATTATAAACTTATTTATTTATTTCGAAAAGTTCTTTGTTTATTTAAAAGGTGTACTAAATTTTATTAGAAATATTATTATAAGTTTTACTTCATAAATTGAAAATATACGTGTCAAAATTTTCATTTAATTTAATAAGTTATTCTAGATTATTTATTTAATCAATTTTATTTATATTGAAAAAAGTTACTAAAATATTTAATTATTTATAATCCTATTTATATTTATTAAATGGACTGATAAATTAAAGAATACTGGACTGTGTAGTCATCTATTGTGAGTGTTTTCTAATTTATTTTGACAATTGATAATTTTTTTTTTTATGAAATCATATCGAAGATGATCTGTAAGATTAATTCTTGCAAATATCTGTAATGTGGATATAACTTAGCCTATGGGATGCTGAGAATATTCAAACTCATAAGGTAGGATTTCACATTTAGAGTCATATATAGAAAGTGTGTGGACGGGGTAACTCGAGAAAAATAGAAAATAAAAGTAAACTGATTATGAAGTAGAATGACTCAGGAAGGATTGAAAACAGAAGTAAGTCGAGTCAAGAGTAGAGTGATTCGGAAAGGATATGAGACAGAAGTAAACCGAGTCGGAAGTGTAGCGACTCAAGAGATAGAGACCATAAAAGTGATTTCTTCTTCATGCAGTGATATTTGGTCCCCTAATAATATCTTTTGATGATAACTCTTGTATACGCGGTATGTCATAAGAGAATTTCTATCAGTCGAAGAATCTCAAACGATGCTATATAAAAGCATGTTAAGATAAAAGGAGGAAGTTCTATCTCTCTCTCTCGGAATTTATACTACTTTCTTTTGTATTATTTTTTTTATCTTTTCTGTCTGTCTTAAAAACTTAGATGATAATCATGTGTATTAATTTTGACAGAAAAATAATTAAGATCGCTATCTCTCTTGAAAGCTCGCGAAAGAGGTACCTCGAAAAATGATAGCATCAATTTGAATACTCGAAGTCAACTAAAAAAAATGATGAAAAACTACTCTAATATACTCCTCTTGTAGCGCTTGACTGTGTGATGCTTCGATGTGACCTTACTGGCACACGGCCTCTTCGACACTCAACTTGCGATGCTCACTCGTGACTTCGCCGATGCTGGTTGCATGTGACTCACCAATTGCTCCTAAGCAATTATAACGTCGAAGGACAGATCCTTTACTCTCCTAAGCATCTCTTCAGGGTAAACATTAGGAGAAGGGGAGATAGCCAGAGTATCATTTCCCACCCTTTCAAAAAAACATGAAAAGAGTTTATAAATAGAGTAGTATGCCATTTCTTACAGTTTTCCTTCAAACACTTACGTTCTTCATGGCCTAACATCATTAATTTGATCGAATCCTCAATCCTTTTTAGATTTCTTGGGACTCTGTTCTTAACTCTGTTAGATTTCTTGGCCTTTAACAAGTTTCTTTACTAGTTTCATGTACAATCAAATTTCACACAGATCCTGTAGCTAAATCAACTGAAACTACCACTGGTAGCAAGCAACTCGTGCTGCTCCAAGTTTGCCTGATCCTGATTAAAGCCAGTCTCCGACAAGCTTCGCTCCGGTGGGTTCAGTGAAAATGTCAATGTAACAAACCTTCTCTTTTAGTGAACAACCCAATGGGCAACAGTCATGGCCAGCGACTATATTTTCATATCATGTGTCGGGTACTTCCGTAAAAGGTTGATCCACTAATCTAGCGGCTCCATCAGTCTATTCTACGATCATTATGAGGGAGGTAAATCACGAAAGATCTTATGTGTCTTAACATGATGACCAAGACACGTGAAGATCATCTGTGATACCGAGAAGAACTAATCTAAGGACTAGTCGTGTAGCAAACGACAATCAAGACTCCAAGTCATCGTGTCACGGTTCTACGGAAGGATAGAGACCCGGTAATTCAGTACATCCGAGTTGTATGAAGAGGTCATCTCGGTCGTATTATATTTCAAATGCCTCGCATCTCGACCGTAACATATTCCAGATGCCCTGTGTCTCGGTAGTATCACATTCCAGACGCCCCGCATCTCGGCTCTATCACCTCCCAGACGCCCCGCGTCTCGGTCGTATCACATTCCAGTCGTCCTGCATCTCGACCGTATCATATTCCAAACGTCCCGCGTCTCGGCCGTATCACATTTCAGATGCCCCGCATCTTGGTAGTTGTATGCTACCTTGGATGTACGATTTCCCAAAGTATGCTCTATCTTACCTGGCCAAGTGACGTGAAGGGTATTCCTATTCATATGGTCTACAAGGCAGTCCTTGTCAGCGTCTCTCTCCGACCAGGGAACAGGCGCCCATACTGGCTTCCAGAGGCATGTCCACCACATTAATGAGGAATTATCTCCCATCAACTGCACGATGAGTATTAATTACAGCTCACGCGCCTGCGGCATTTATGAGGGTAATGGCTCCTATTACTTCTTAGAGCAGACCTGAACACATCATGAAGTCATACCGCTCATTCCGATCGTATTGTTTGACAGGAGAATTCTCTTCTATATATAACCCTCCTAAAGGAGGAGAAAGGAGGTTCGTGCTCTCAATAACTCTCTCTACTATTTTCACCACCTTTCCTATTGATTCCTGCCTTGACCATCGGAGGGACCTTGCCGAGATTTCTCTCGGCACCCTTAACCGCGTCTGCCTTGCAGGATACTCTACTCGGCTGTCTCGTGTCATTTGACCCGCCTCTCGGCAGATACACCGGCCCTGCCACCTCGGCGTTCCCTTCATGTCAGCTATTCCTTCCGTCCGAGTCATTGGCCCTTTGTCGTGTTCGTCACCGGATACCTCATCATCTCTGTCTCGACAGACAACATAATTGACATCGTCTGTGGGAACTTCTTTTCAGTAAACAAGCCTGAGACAAGGATGGGAGACTAAGGAGCGAATTCCGACAACCATAACTCTACTGAAGAAAACATGATCAGGGAAAGTATCATCACCCTAGTCAAGAACACTATGGAAGATGTCCTCCGTGACCTCTTCCCCCGGGGTCCTACTCCTGTGCAGGCATCCCCCAGCCCAGTTCAAGGTCCAACACCAACATTTGCCCCTTCAACTCCAGTCCCTCCAAAGGCAGTTCCTATAGTCTCAATGTCGACCGAGTCGTCTGCCACAGCGTCTCTGTAGGAGCCTTCCGAGGAGGCACCCTCTTACATGCCACCAAAAAGGGATCCCAAGAAGGATAAGGCTCCACTGGTCGGCACATATTCTCCTCTTGCCTCCAGCATCCTAGTCGAGAGAATTCCCAAGTCCTTCAAATAAATATCTATAGGAGAATACAGCGGCTCGGTCGACCCAGAGGAGTAGCTGGGAAGATTTAAGAAGACTGTCCTGATACATAATTATTCTGACGGAGCCAAATGCAAGGTCCTCTCTCTCAATTTAATAGGCTCCGCACAAAGGTGGTTCAACCGGCTGCCCGAAGGATCCATTTGTTCCTTCCAGGAGCTCTCTGCTCTTTTCCTTCAGCGTTTCGCTAGCAGCAAGAGGTACCGTCAAACTGCCCAGTTCCTCATGACTATAAAATAGAAGAGTAATGAATCCCTGTGGAATTGCATACACTGATTTAACCGAGTGACAGTCAACGTCTTGGATGCTTCACCCGGGACCGTAGTCAACACCTTTTCTTAGGGTTTAATAAGAGGAGATTT
This sequence comes from Wurfbainia villosa, assembly GCA_025175895.1. Classification (NCBI taxonomy): domain Eukaryota; kingdom Viridiplantae; phylum Streptophyta; class Magnoliopsida; order Zingiberales; family Zingiberaceae; genus Wurfbainia; species Wurfbainia villosa. Next base: position 49,344,257 of record CM045998.1, on the reverse strand, counting down.
TTCAAAGTCCCTGATGAGAGGCCCCCGCCCCACTTTGAAGCCTTATTAGTCATAGCAAAGGCGTACGTCAACTTAGAAGAAGGCAAGAAGATAGTAGATGAGCAACAAGGGGGGAGATCCAGCCAGTCTCAACCCCAAAAGCAAAGTAAAAAGGCTCTTCCCCCAGCACCGAATCACCCTCCTAGAATTCCTCCCGCATATCCTCCACGGTTGGTCAAGGATAGGGCAATCCACACCATGCAGGAAGTCTCTCAACCATTAGTACTGCCAGAACAAACGCACCCCTTTTTGCGCCTTCCACCAAGTATATGACCACTCGACTCGGGAGTGTCGTACTCTGGCTGAAGAAATTAGGCAAGTTATGAGGGAGCAACAACAAAACTTCAACACCCCGCCCCGATTCCCTCAAATAGAAGCAAGACTGGAGCCGCGAAACCATACTCGATGAAATCCGGCCAAGCGAGCTCCTCAATCTTCACCCGAGCACCCAAGGCCAGCTCAAGCTCCTCGGAGGGCCCGAGAGGCCTCTCCAAGTGAGCCAGCTCCCTGACCAGGATCACCGTAGGAACTTTCCAACACTCCACATCGCGACACCATCAACATAATCACTGGTGGAGCCACAGATGGAGATTCGAACCGATCCAGGAAAACTCATGGGAGGTGGCTGGAGAACATGGAAGTAAATATCAGCCGAAGGCACGCCGAAGGACCTTCAATAAGTTTTGGCCCCGAGGACCTGCGAGGAGTCTCTGTCCCGCATGATGACGCCTTGGTGATTAGAGCCACCATCGCCAACTATGACGTGGACAAGATCTTCGTGGACACAAGTAGATTGGTTAATATTCTGTTTAAAGATGTCTTTGCTCGTATGCAGCTCGACCTGGCACAACTCCAACCGATGAATACTTCTCTATTCGGCTTCTCGGGTCATGAGGTGTCTCCATTCAGCCAAATTGATTTGCCTCTATCTCTAGGGGAGGAGCCCCTCCGTCGGACCCGAATTACTACCTTTACGGTAGTAGACGCTGCCTCGGCTTACAATGTCATCTTGGGGAGATCAACACTACACTCTTTCGAAGCTGTCGTATCAACATACCACCAGAAGGTCAAATTTCCTGTAAACAATCAAGTAGGGAAAGTCACCGAAGACCAAAAGGTAGCTCAGAAATGTTATGTGGAAGAAGTCCGAACGGGTCCCAGGAAAAACCTGAAGATCAAAAGGGCAGAAGTTTACACTCTCCGGGAGGAACCGATGGATGAAGAAGCTGTGCAAATATGGCCAGATCAGCCTGACCGAATGATTCAAGTTGCTGTTGACTTGCCAGCCGAGCTGAAGCAAGGAATAATCAATTGTTTAGTAAGCAACCGGGATGTATTTACTTATCAGAGTATCTCCTCGGCCATAATAGAGCACCGGCTAAATGTCCTTCCCGGATCTCGACCCATCAAACAAAAAAGAAGACATTTCGGCCTAGAGAAAGATCAGGTCATCCGAGCCGAAGTACAGAAACTCATGCAGGCTGGATATATCCAAGAAGTTCAGTTTTCCGAATGGCTATCTAATATTGTATTAGTACCAAAACCAGGAGGGAAATGGAGGGTATTTATAGACTTTAGAGATCTTAATAAAGCATGCCCTAAATATTGTTACCCTTTGCCTTAGATAGATCAACTAGTCGACTCTACGGTAGGATATGAATTAATCTGCATGTTAGATGCCCATCAGGGGTACCATCAGATTCCGTTGGCACAGGAAGATCAAGAGAAAGTCAGCTTTGTCACGGCGAATGACACTTTTTGCTACAAGGTCATGCTATTTGGATTAAAGAACACTGACGCCACTTATCAAAGGCTGATGGATAAAGTGTTTCGGTTGCAAATAGATAGAAACATCGAAGTATACATGGATGATATTCTCATCAAATCCACTAAGGCTGAAGACATCGTCAAAGATATGGCGGAGACATTTGGCACGCTGCGCCAATATAGAATTCGGCTCAACCCTGCCAAATGCATATTTGGCATCTGAGGAGGCAAGTTTCTCGGGTACACTGTGACCGAGCGAGGTATTGAAGTTAATCCCAAGAAGGCTCAAGCCCTACCGAATATGATTTCTCCCAAAAATCTCAGAGAGGTACAAAGGCTATTGGGCAGAGTAATAGCACTCTCCCGCTTCATCCCTAAGTCAGCTGAGCGAAGTCTTCCTTTCTTCAAGGTGCTTCGCAAGTCAGCTCGGTTTTCATGGGACGAGAAGTGTGAACAAGTCTTTACTAAGCTAAAGCAGTATATATCTGAATTGTCCACACTTGCTAAACCAATGTCGGGGGAAAAGCTGCAGTTATATCTGCCTCCTTAAAAGAGGTCGTGGCATCAGTCCTGCTTTGGCAAGAAAGCGATAAGCAGTTACCTATATATTTTGTTAGTCATTTATTAAAAGTTGTTGAGATCCAGTACGCAACATTGGAAAAGTTGGTGCTGACTTTACTTATAACAGTGAGGAAGCTCCGTCCCTATTTTCTGTCTCATCCAATCACAGTCTTAACCAACAATGGTCTCGGGAGGATATTGACCAACCCCGAGGTATCTGGGTGTTTGATTAAATGGACCACTGAGCTGGTTGAATATGACATCCACTATCAGCCTCGTTTAGCCCTCAAAGCCTAAGTACTGGCCGACTTCTTAGCCGAGACACCAAGGGGTCGAGAGAAATGAGGAATGAAAGATATATGTGGATGGCTCGGCAACTAAGAAAGGAAGTGGAGTAGGAGTATTATTAATATCCCCTCAAGGAGATACAATCCAAATAGTTGTGCAACTCAACTTCCGAGCCTCCAACAATGAAGCCGAATACGAAGCCTTATTAGCCGGAATGCGAGCAACTCGGCATGTTGGAGCAATGAGGATTTCTTTATATTCCGACTTGCAGTTGGTAGTGGAGCAAGCCAAAGGGTCATTTGACACCAACAACCAGCGGCTTCAGCGCTACATACAAGTTTACCGCAAGCTATCTTCAGAATTTCAAGAGGTTGTCCTTTATAAAATTCCTAGGGCATACAATTAGAAAGCTGATGAGTTGGCTCGCATGGCCAGTGCTCTTACCACTTGGAGCCTAGAGGATTCGATGGTCGAGACGCAGCTCATCGCTAATATAGATCAAGACCTAATAATGTCCCAGAGTCCGCCGGATTAGAGGACCCCCCTGACTGAGTATCTGAAAAGGGGGATATTGCCGAATGACTGAGCCGAGGCATAGATCATCAAGAAAAGAAGTACCTGTTTCGTCCTGGTTGATGACACCCTCTACAAACGAGTCTTCGCTCGGCCTCTGCTTAAGTGTCTCGGCTCGGAGGAAGTTCATTATGTCATGAGAGAGGTGCACGAAGGCTGCTGTGGAAATCATTCCAGAAGAACATCCCTTGCTCAAAAGATTTTGTTAGCCGAGTATTTCTGGTCGACTCTCCAGAAGGATGCCGCCCACTGTGTACGTGCATGTCTCAGCTGTTAGAAGTATCAAAACTTCTGTCAACAGCCAGCTGAGTTACTAAAGGCCTCAGTAATATCATGCCCTTTCGACCAATGGGGAATGAACATAGTGGAACCACTACTAATCGGGACGAATCAAAAGAAGTTTTTGCTGGTCGCGGTAGATTATTTCTCAAAGTGGGTGGAAGTCGAACCACTGGCTAAAATAACTGAAGAATATGTGTTAAAATTCCTATAGAAAAATATTGTCTGTCGATTCGATATTCCAAGAAGGTTGGTCTCAGATAATAGGCGACAATTTCAAGGCTGAAAGATAAAAGAATGGAGTCAGTTGGAGATCCAGCAGGCTTTCACCTTTGTAGCTTATCCTCAGAGCAATAGGCAAGCTGAAGTCACCAATCGGAAACTAATACGGGGAATCAAAATCAAATTAGATCACACTGGGGGAAGTTGGGTTGAAGAATTACCCAATATTTTATGGGCATACAGAACTACTTCCAAAGATAGTATAGGTCTCACTCCTTTTCATCTTGTTTACAGTGTTGAGACCCTCGTCCCCGTAGATATCGGCATGGGATCACCTCGAGTCTCTGCTTATGCCACGAATAGCGACGACAATGATGAAAAAAGGCTGACAGAATTAGACCTAGTGACTGAGACTCGGGACCAGGCGGCTGGCTGAATGAATGCCTTCGAAGGAAGATCGTCCAAGCTTATAATAAAAAGGTTTTGCCCCGCTCCTTTCAGCCCGGTGATTTCGTATGGAAGAAAATCCAGCCCGCGGGGAAAGTTCGCAAATTGGCACCCCGATGAAAGGGCCCATACAAAATCATTAAGAAGCTCAGTTCTGGCGCTTATTATCTTCAAGATAGCGAAGGAAAGGAGCTGACCCTGCCATGAAATGTTTTTTATTTGCGGCCTTATCATGTCTAAAGGGTCAGACAATATGTAATGAAGTTTCTCCATAATAAAAGCTCTCATTCGTGGTTGCAGCCAGGCTTTCCTATAAGTCTCCTATCAGAGTGCAATTCATATAGAACCGTCCCTTGCGTCCAAGTATATATTATTCAGGTCTTCCTTGGATATCGTCTATCATAGCTGGTTTCAAGTTATCTGATTCGGCTCTTCCTTAGATATTGCATATCACGGCTGGTTCCAAGTATATCTATGATTCGGCCCTTCCTTGGATATTGCCTATCACGACTTTCCAAGTATATCTGATTCGGCCTTTCCTTAGATATCGTCTATCATGGCTGGTTCCAAGTATCTATGATTCAACCCTTCCTTGGATATCACCTATCATGGTTAGTTCCAAGTATATCTGATTCGACCCTTCCTTGGATATCGTCTATCACGGCTGGTTCCAAGTATATCTGATTCGACTCTTCCTTGGATATCCCTTATCACGGCTGGTTCCAAGTATATCTGATTCGACCATTCCTTGGATATCGCCTATCACGGCTGATTTCGAGTATCTATGATTCATCCCTTCCTTGGATATCGCCTATCACGGTTGGTTCTAAGTATCTATGATTTGACCCTTCTTTGGATATCACCTATCACGGCTGATTCCAAGTATATCTGATTCGACTCTTCTTTGGATATCGCCTATCACGACTAGTTCCAAGTATATCTGATTCGACTCTTCCTTAGATATCGCCTATCACGGCTGGTTCCAAGTATCTATTGATTCGACCCTTCCTTGGATATCGCCTATCACGGTTGGTTCCAAGTATATCTGATTCAGCTCTTCCTTGGATATCATCTATCACGGTTGGTTCCAAGTATATCTGATTCGACTCTTCCTTGGATATCGCCTATCACGGCTGGTTCCAAGTATATATGATTCGGTCATTCCTTAGATATCGTCTATCATGACTGGTTCCAAGTATCTATTATTCGACTCTTCCTTGGATATCGCCTATCATGGCTAGTTCCAAGTATATCTGATTCGACTCTTCCTTGGATATCGCCTATCATGGCTAGTTCCAAGTATATTTAATTCGGCTCTTCCGTGGATATCGCTTATCACGGCTGGTTCTAAGTATATAAGATTCGGATCTTCCGTGGATATCGCCTATCACGGCTGGTTCAAAGTATATATGATTCGACTCTTCCTTGGATATCGCCTATCACGGCTGGTTCCAAGCTATATGATTCATCTCTTCTTCGAATATCGCCTATCATGGCGGGTACCAATTACTTATATTACGACTTGCCAACGGTATATAATTCGGCAGGATGTTTTTTAGTTGCCTATTAGGGCACATCTCAGTGAAGCCCCTTGTCATCGGGCATTGTGAAGGTACTTTAGAAGGTATTTTAAAGTTACTGATTATTATTCGTTATTACAATAGTCAGTCTGTTGCATTAAATTTCTAGAAAGTCGAGAGATAACATTTAGCTCAAAAACTTGTATTAATTTCAAGGAAATTACAAGTTCAGGATTGCCGTGTACGGCTACAAAAATCTACTGCTAAACTAAAAACTAAAGACTAAGTTACTTAGGGAGACCGCTGAGCACCGAGTCTGGGGTCTCGTCGATGAGACGCTGCAAGTCCAGGAACTTGGTAGAAGTCCCTTCAGGTGGGTACCTCGCCTCTTTGAAATGCCGGATAGTCCCCTCATACCCGATCTCTAGGAAGTCGACAGTCCTCCTCCCTAGGATATCAGAGAACTCCGAGCCGAGGAACGCTTTCTTGCGTCATTCCCACCGACCTTCCTAGCCCGCTCGATACACAGCCAGTTCGACCCTGGCTGCCTCCACTCGAGCTGGTAGCTCTTCTCATTGCTTTGCCTCAAACTCTGCCTGAGCAACTCTGATCTGCTCACCTTGCAGCAGTTTGACCTTAGTTTCTTCTACGAGGGTCCGGAGTTCATCCGCCTTGGCAGCTTTAGCTTGGAGCCCCTCCTCTTCAGTCGCCTGGACCCTTAGACACTCCATCTCTTGCGCCTAGTTCTAGAGGTCATCCTCGTAGCGGAGAACTTTCGACCGGGACATGGCTACTTTGGACTGAGCTAGCCCGAGTTCCGCCTCCTTGTCCAAAAGCTGGGTCGAAAGGGCCGTTACCTGGGCTCACTTCCCCTAAAAGGTGGCTATCAGGGGAGGCAGCCGGGACATCATCTCCAGGTGGCAGCCCTAAAACTGCAAAAGAAAGAAGGAATAATTAGAGTTAGTAAAGTAGCCAAAGTAGTAAAATACTTAAAAATTGCTTATCTTTGTCAAGTGGGTGTTCATCTCATCGCTCAGCGTCGGGATGGATTTCTCCGTGGCGGACTCCCCGACTACGTCTTGGACTTCTCAAAGGAAGCCTCGAGCAAGCCGCTCCTGTCTCGACATCGAATGTCCAAAGACCCCGGGGAGAGGGCTTGGACTGTGCAACCGTGAGTATGACGGCTCAGCCGGAGGAGTGGAAGCCTCCGGGTACTCCTCTGTGGGGGGTGTCGGGATGTCGGAGGGACCAGCGTCGCTTTGTCCAGCACCACTCGGCCCAACCGAGTCGTGAAGACTTGGGCTGGATTGCCGGGAGGGCTTCCTTCTGGGGACGAAAGCACAACCCGGCTCTTCTTGCGCGGATGTCGCTGCTCCTTCGACCCTTCGGAGCTTATCACCTCGGCCACTATGGAAGGCCGAGGTGGCGAAGGTTCATCCGAGCCAGCCTCCTCTGGTGTCTCGGATGGAGCGTCCGCTAGAGGAATTACTTGCGCTCTTTTCCACTTTAGTCTCTTATTGATTGAGGCACGAAACATGACTTCGACTGCGAAAGACAAAGTAAGTTAGAATTTAGAAGTGCAAAAGAATAAAAAAAATAAAATTTAACCTAATGTGCCGCTCAGCTCGGCCTCTATCGAGCTTAAGTCATAATGGTATAAGAGCCCTTCCTCCAGTAGGACATTGATGTCGAAGCACATACCAGAAAGTACTTCGACGATTTCTTTATAGGAAGAGGATTTCTTAAAACTACGCAAGGACGAGGTGGGAGGCAGCTCGAGTTGCCAGCTACTCGACCAAGAGAAAGGCATCTCGGGCTTAAGGAACAAGTATCGGATTTTCCAATACTTGCGGGAAGTGATGAGGTTTGCTAAAAACCTAGTCTCTGGCCGAGCTGTAAAGAAGAACACTCCTGCCTCTTTCTGTTTCGAGATAAAGGAGTGAAAGGCCTCGACAGATAAAGAGAGATGATAAAAGAGAAAAATAATAATGAAACCATTGATGAGGCTGAAGGAATTGAGAGTTAGTTGCTGCAAGGGAATATGGAAGTAAGAAGCTAGCTCGGCATAAAAGGGATAGAGGGGGAAACGAAGACCTACTGCTAGCTGGTCATGAAAGAAGGTGGTAAAGGCAGGAGAAGGTTCGTGTGAACGTTGGTTCGGTTGAGGAGCTCCAAGCATTTATGATGAGGGGATATGGAAAGCAGACCTAATCTCATTGTGCTCCTCAGGGGTAATAGCGCTGCGAGTCCTAAGAAACCAACGGCCAAAAGTACTGGCCATTGAGAAAAAAGAACAAAGGACAGAAGACTTACAGGAGGGGTCTCGCCGGAAAGGGAGAAAGGAGGAATCGTCGGAGAAGAAAAGGCTGAGAATACATCGTGTGTGAAATGGTGAAACCTAGGTTTTAAAAGGTACTTATAGACAAACCACGCCGGTTCGTCTCTCGAGGATCCTTCCTCGGATCTTATGGACACGTGGCACGACAGGGAGAAATCATAGGGAAACGAGGCAATTATATCATATCTTCCATTAATGGTCCACGTATAAAGTAGGATCTCCTCCGTTCCCGAGGGACACCCCCGGGGCGCCACCTATCATACCTCATTAAGTCGAAAGAGGGAGATCATGACGTAATAAGACCTGTCCAGTCAGTCAAGCTACGTCTATCCTTCGACTAGACTTGGGGGGATGCCTATGATACCGGGAAGAACTAACCTAAGGACTAGTGGTGTAGCAAAAAACAACTAAGACTCCAAGTCAACGTGTCACGGTTCTACAAAAGGAAGGAGACCCGGTAATTCAGTACATCCGAGTTGTATGAAGAGGTCATCTCAATCGTATTATATTCTAGACGCCCCACGTCTCGGCTGTATCATATTCTAGACGCCCTGCGTCTCGATCGTATCATATTGTAGACGCCCTGCGTCTCGACCGTATCACATTTCAGACGCTCCGTGCCTCGATCGTATCACATCCCAGACGCCCCGTGTCTCGACTGTATAATATTCCAGATGTCCCGCGTCTCGGCCGTATCACATTCCAGACACCCCACGTCTCGACCATATCACATCCCAGACGCCCCGCATCTCGATAGTTGTACGTTACCTTAGATGTACGATTTCCCAAAGTATGCTTTATCTTACCTAGTCAAGTGACTTGGCAAGTATTCCTGTTCATATGGTCTACAAGACAGTCCTTGTCAGTGTCTCTCTCCGACCAGGGAATAAGCGTCCATACTGACATCCAGAGGCATGTCCACCATATTAATGAGGAGTTGTCTCCTATCAACCGCACGATAAGTATTAATTGTAGCCTATGTGCCTACGATATTTATAAGGGTAATAACCCCTATTACTTCTTAGAGAAGGCCTAAATACATCATGAAATCATACCGTTCATTCCGACCGTGCTATTTGACAGGAGGATTCTCTTTTATATATAACCCTTCTGAAGGAGGAGAAAGGAGGTTCGTGCTCTCAATAACTCTCTCCACCATTTCCACCACCTTTTCTATTGATTCCTGCCTTGAGCGTCGAAGGGGCCTTGCCGAGATCTCTCTCGGTACCCTTAACCACATCTGCCTTGCAGGACACTCTACTCAGCTGTCTCATGTCATTTGGCCCTGCTCTTGGCAGACACACCGACCCTGTCACCTCGGTGTTCCCTTCGCGTCAGCCATTCCTTATGTTCGAATCACTGACTCTTTGTCGTGTTCGTCACCGAATACCTCATCATCTCTGTCTCGACAAATAACAATCTGAATTCAAGGAAAAAATTTAGAACTCCTTTAAAATTGATTTTTATTTTATCTATAAATTTATCGTACTTTAACTACCACGTCATCTCGTGCGAACTCATGTGTCCGGTACTTGCTGATGCCTTCTGAGAGCAGTTCACCGATCTTCCCTGTTTTCAGGTAATCAATCGCTCGAGCAATAATTGGAAATTAGGTGAGAATTTGGTGTGGCTCGAATTCTCATCCACTCCCCACCAACCATTGCGGAAGGAAGCAGCATGATGAGCGGCAATCTGAAGCTTGGCGTCGAAGTCGTCGGCGCTCATGATCTTATGGGCAAGGACGGCGCCTACGTGGAGCTCCAATTCGACGGCCAAAAGTTCCGCACCACCGTCAAGGAGAAGGACGTTAACCCCGTGTGGAAGGAGATCTTCTACTTCAACATCTCCGACCCCTCTGCGCTCTCCGACAGCCACCTCGAGGCCTTCGTCTACCCCGCCAACCGCGGGTCCAGCTTCCGGCCTTGCATTGGTAAGGTCCGCATCGCCGGCACCTCCTTCGTCCCCTACAACGACGCCGTCGAACTGTTCTACCCCCTGGAGAAGCGGACATTGATATCGCGTGCCAAGGGCGAGCTCGGCCTCAAGGTGTTCCTGACCGACGACCCTATGATTCGCGCCTCGAACCCGCAGCCGGCGGTCCAGCCGTTCTTGAATATTCCGGCGGCTGGTAGCCAAGTGGAGGCCACGGTCGCGGCGGCCACCGCGAGCTTTTTCCAGGATACCCGGCCGGACTCGGTGCCTGTCCGCACTTTCCAGCATCTTCCTAGAGATCCGCAGCAGCAGTTCTACTCCACTGGTGCCGCGGCGGTCGAGGAGTCCGTCAGGTACAAACAGTTCGTCGGGTTTCAATTGGATATTGAGTGGTGCTTAATATTGCTAGCTCTAACGAATTCATGTCGTAGAACCAGGCACGTGGGCGGCGAGATGAAGGCCGAGCCGCCGCGGGTGATGAGGATGATGTCGGCGGGGGCACAGCAGCCGGTGGATTTCCAACTCAAGGAAACTAGCCCTTATCTCGGCGGCGGTCGTATCGTTGGCGGTCGGATGATCCCCAGCGAGAAGGCCGGCGCGTTCGATCTGGTGGAGAAGATGGAGTACCTGTTCATCCGAGTGGTGAAGGCCCGCAACCTGCCAGCGAAGGACGTCACCGGCAGTCTCGACCCCTACGTCGAGGTTCGCCTCGGCAACTACAAAGGCACCACCAGGCACTTCGAGAAGAACCAGTACCCGGAGTGGAACCAGGTGTTCGCCTTCCCCAAGGAGCGGGTGCAGGCCTCCTTCGTTGAGGTGGTGCTCAAGGACAAGGACCTCGTGAAGGACGACTTCGTCGGCATCGTGCGCATCGACCTCCACGATATACCCACACGCGTTCCCCCCGACAGCCCTCTCGCTCCCGAGTGGTACCGCCTAGAGGACAAAAAAGGCGAGAAGCTGAGCAAGGGCGAGCTTATGCTCGCCGTGTGGCTCGGCACGCAGGCCGACGAGTCTTTCGGCTACGCCACGCACTCCGACACCATCCCCTCCGTCGACCCGCACACCCTGAGCAACTTCATCCGCGCGAAGGTGTACCACGCGCCGCGGCTCTGGTACGTCCGAGTCAACATTATCGAAGCCCACGATGTGTTCGCGTTGGATAAAAGCAGAATCCCCGACGTTCTCTGCAAGGCCCGCCTCGGCAACCAGATGCTGCGCACGAAGCCGATCCAGTCCCGCACCGCCAATTTTCTATGGAACGAGGTGTTCATGTTCGTGGCCGCCGAGCCCTTCGAGGACGACCTCGTCCTCTCCGTGGAGGACCGCGTCGCCCACAACAAGGACGAGGAGATTGGCCGCGTGTCCATCCCCCTGAACACCATCGAGAAGCGCGCCGATGACCGAATCATCCACTCGCGGTGGTGGAACCTGAAGAAGCACGTGGCGGTGGACTTGGATCAACTAAAGGAGGAGAAGTTCTCCAGCAAGATCCACGCCCGCATCTGCCTCGACGGCGGCTACCACGTGCTCGACGAGTCGACCCAGTACAGCAGCGACCTGCGCCCCACCGCGAAGCAGCTATGGAAGCAACCCATCGGCGTTCTCGAGCTCGGCATCCTCAATGCCACCGGGCTTCTCCCGATGAAGACCCGCGAGACGCGTGGCACCTGCGATCCCTACTGCGTCGCCAAGTACGGCCACAAGTGGGTGCGCACGCGCACCATCGTCGACGAGTTGAACCCGCGGTACAACGAGCAGTACACGTGGGATGTCTACGACCACGCCACCGTGCTTACCGTCGGCGTCTTCGACAACTGCCAGCTCGTGGAGAAGGGCTCCGGCTCGAACGGCGGAAACAAGGACGTGAAGATTGGGAAAGTGAGAATCCGGCTCTCCACTCTCGAAACAGGGAGAATTTACACCAACTCTTATCCCCTTCTCGTCCTCCATAACTCCGGCGTCAAGAAGATGGGAGAAATCCACCTTGCGATCCGCTTCTCGGTCACGTCGATGCTGAATACCATGTACATCTACTCGAAGCCGCTGCTGCCGAAGATGCACTACGTGCTGCCGCTGCCCATAATCCAGCAGGAGCTGCTCCGGCACCAAGCCGTCCAGATCGTGGCCGCGAGGCTGAGTCGGATGGAGCCGCCGCTACGGAAGGAGGTTGTGGAGTACGTGTCGGACGCTCATTCCCACCTGTGGAGCATGCGCCGGAGCAAGGCTAACTTCTTCCGACTCATGACGGTCTTCTCCGGGCTGTTCGCTGTCTGGAAGTGGTTCAACGACGTGTGCTCGTGGAAGAACCCGGTGACCACCATCTTGGTGCACATCTTGTTCATAATGCTGGTTTGCTTCCCGGAGCTGATCCTGCCAACGGTCTTCCTCTACATGTTTCTCATCGGCGTGTGGAACTACCGATTCCGGCCGCGCTATCCGCCTCACATGAACACGAAGATCTCGCACGTGGAGGCAGTGCACCCCGACGAACTGGACGAGGAATTCGACACGTACCCGACGAGCCGGAGCCCAGAGGTAGTGAGGATGAGGTACGATCGGCTAAGGAGTGTAGCCGGAAGGATACAGACGGTGCTCGGCGACATAGCCACGCAGGGAGAGAGGCTGCTCCTTCTGCTGACGTGGAGGGATCCGCGGGCCACCGCCATATTCTTGGTGTTCTGCCTGTGCGCGGCCATGGTGCTCTATGTGACACCGTTCCAGATTATAGCGGCCGCCTGCGGGTTCTACTACATGAGGCACCCGCGGTTCAGGCACAAATTGCCGTCGGCGCCTCTGAACTTCTTCAGGCGATTGCCGGCGAAGACCGACAGCCTGCTTTAGAGCAGGAAGTAGTTTGGAGTTGCTTTGGATTGGATGATCTTGTTCACTTGTATATTTGAATTTGTAGATGTTTAAGACTTTTACCCAAAATTCTGTACTCGAACTGTGTTCCTTGATTCTGATTTAGTGATCTGGACAAACTATCCAATCAGTTAAAATCTACCATTCTATAGAAACTTTTTGAGAAAGAAATAATTTTATAAATTAGGAGCTCATTTTGACTTTTTGGCGGCGCTCTAGATTTTGGCGGCGCATTCATCTTCCGAAAGGCGCGCGAATCCATGAGAGGAGGCCGAGCAAAGCAAAACAGTAGGCCCGGTCAAAACACAAGTCCGAGGCCACACAGATCCCTTGGATTATCTCGTTCTAAGCAGTAGGCAATCTTCATCTGATCACTCTCTCTTCAAGAAGTAGACAATTTTCATCTGATCACTATCTCTTAATCTAGAAGTTCAATTAAATTCAATATAGAATATTGAAGGAATGTAATCGAAATATTAAAGACAATCTCATTTGAGGCAGTAATAAATTTGTCATTTATTAGTTAACGATTGGAATTAATTCTGTTGTAAATTGAGATATTCGTCTTGATACTGCACAAGCGTGCAGAGTAGTTTTATTCATTGCTATAAATAAACCACAACGAGTTCATGTGAATTTCTGAATCGTCTCAGATTTTCTTTTCTTCCTCCTATCTCGTCGTCCGATATGGCTCCATCCATGACTTCACCGCCAAGGTATCAGCTCAGAAATTTTGTTCCTTCCTCCATTACATCGATCACTCTAACGTCGATTTAGGTTCCTTTGTTTTTTGTGAAGCACGTGAAATCTATTGTTGTTTTATAATTTGTGAAAAGTCCTGTTAGTTGTTAGGATTTATAGGGGTGAATTACGTTTGTACTTATTTACAAGATATAATACACAACAAAAATAAAAGTATAACACAACAAAATACAATCACACAGCATTAAATTTTAGTGGTTCGAAACCCTTGATATTGCTGTAACCCGATCTAGGGAATAGAGGCAGAAAGAATGAAGGATTATGATTTGGAGGATAAGATCAGATAAATAAAATAATAGCTCGAGATATATATCTGAGTCAAGTGGAGCTTATCCCGGAAGGTTAAGTCAGGTCGAGGGGTTTGCAACTCGTGGAGCCGAGTTGAGTTGGAAGCACATCAACTGGATGGTTAGAATGTCGTCAAATAGTGACTTGGGGAAATGAGCCTGATATTGCTGTTACCTCTTCTCTATGAACCGGATAAGAGGGCTTGCATGAAAGACACCATCCAAACTAAATAATTGGTTCGGCGAAGAAAGAAGGGAATAACGGTTCGGGCGCAATCGCCTGGGACGATTGGCACGGGAAAGCCAGTTGAGGTAATTGGCACGGCAAAGAGGGCGCTTCGTTAGGAAATAAAAGAGAATCGGTTCGGCTTGATAGGCCTAGAAGCAGATGGGACGGATACAAATCGACTCGACCCAGTTCGTCCGAAAGTAGTTTGGGGCGGAAAGGAGGGGAGTTGGTTCAGGTCGCTGAAGAGTCCAAAGGCTATGTCACGTGTGAGCTATAAGTCTAAGTTAGTTTCACCAAAAGTAAATGGTTGAGAGGGACATACTAATCTAGTTCTCAGAAATATAGATGAAGAGGTGTTATGTAACAGAAAGGGAGGGGTCCCCACACAATATTCCGAGGAGCCTTCGCTCATTGTATCTGTAACAGAATTATTCTCCAGATGAACGTGGTGGCCATGTGTACGATGGGGACAACTTGCGAGGTAACGATGGATCAGAGGAGGAGAATAAAAGGGAGGAAGAGGACAGAAGAAAGGGGATTCACATTATTCCAACCAGCAAGAAACGAAGACGCACTGGGAGAAGGGGAGCTACCACTTCGCTGGAGAAGGAGAGTGGTGATCTTCGCTTTTCGTGTACTTTTTCTTGTATCGTGATTTGACTGTAAGAGGTTTTCTCCTTCACCTCCGGAAGTTTTCTTTCTGCGAAGGAGGATGTTCATAGTGATAGTGTTTTGGCACTGCATCCTGTTGGGGGATCGAAACGGCCGGCTAGAGGGGGGTGAATAACCCTCGTTCGTTGGATGTCGTATTTTGCTCGTCTACAAAACGGTAGCGCAAGCGGAATATGCAAATGTAAATAAAGACAAAGAAAAAGATAAATAAACAATACAAACACCGAGATGTAACGTGGTTCACGACTATGCTGCTAATCCACGGTCCGATTCGTCCACGGTGAATCACTCCGCAATCTATCCACTAGATCTCTCCTTTACACAAAGCTAGGTGGAGGTAACCTCTTTACAAAAACACTCCTCTTACAAATATAATGGAAATAAGCTCAAGTAAGAGGATGGAAAGCTTTAGGAAACTTTGGGAGAGTATTAGAGCATAAGCATTAGCCTCCCAAAGCCCCATCCTCTTCCTTTTTATAGAGGAAGAGGGTTTCTTCCCGTTGACACAGGATCAGTCGACTGATGCCCTCGATCAGTCGACTGATCCCGTAGCCGTTGCCCAATAACGACCGCTTTCCACATTGGATTCCATCCAACGGTATTGGCATCAGTCGACTGATATTACCATCAGTTGACTGGTGCTCGATCAGTCGAGTCCTCAACGAGGTCGACTCCATTCTATGCCCGTGCACAGTGCCATCAGTCGACTGCTACCCATGATCAATCGACTGACCGTTGCCGACAGTCGACTGATCAACTTGATCCAGCCACATTAGACCAGTCGATCGAACCATCGACTCAGAGTAGTCGACTGCCATGACATGGCAGTCGACTGGTGTCGGGAAATCCCATTCGACACTTAGCCAAATGACCAAGTTTCACCTACGAGCTACTACCCCTTTCCGGGTTACATTCGCTCACTCTCATCTCTCAGAGTCCCTCACCTTCGAAGTTCTCTTCGTTCGCGGCCACATCCCTCGGCAGCATCAGGCGCACGACTCTGCAATGCTCCTTCGCATCTTTTGCCTCGAAGTCTACTTCCTCCGACTTCACTCCAAGCTTCTCCTCCGGCGGTTCCTCGGATGCTCCAAGCGCACGACTTCCGCAAAGCAACCCTTCACCGACTCAAGGACCGAGTCATGAGATGTGAAACTCGCCATGACTCCATGTGCGAATTACTAAGTCCTGCACGACTTCAACGCACATATCAAATTAACATAACAAACTAACTTAAACCCTTTGCCACACACATCAAAACCTAATCATGGTAAGAGATTGCCCTAACAATCTCCCCCTTTTTGATGTGTGACAATCCGTTTAAGTTAGGTAAAAATATTTGATAAAAATTTCTAAGGTAAGAAAACATGTAAACATAAACATGATATAACAACATGCAACTCCCCCTTAATCCATGAAACTCTCTCTACAAATTTCTCAAAGTAAATTTTCTCCCCCTATCATAATTTACTTAAACATAATCAATTCTCCCCCTTTGACACCATCAAAAAGATTAACACTAAGTTATAAACTCATGGCATCAAGTATAATAGAAGGAAAATACCAAAAATTAGTCTAAAAACCTGAATTCGGCTTTAACTAGTCTGATTTTCAGGCCACCAGTCGACTGGTTCAGACTACCAGTCGACTGGCACGCGAATTTCAAAACTTTCTGATTTTTGGACCGAATTTCAGAAATACATTAAAAATTCCAGAAAATTCAAAAAATCATGAAATTTGGGGAACATATTTCTTGTAAGATTCTTTATCAGTGAAAAATATGTCTTCATGAAAAATCATTATATTTTCACGTATTTGCCAAAAATCCAAAAGGTTTAAAAACCACTAGGTTTTTGATCATGTGAGTATCAAGTTTAACACCTAGTTTTGGTTCCAATTGTTTCAAAACATGAATACATAGATTTTAGATTAAGAAATTGTTTTGAAAACATATGAAATATCCAACCATGATCTTTGGGCAATATGTCTACGAATGAAACATAAGCCTTCCCCATGATTTGTCTATTATTGCTATTTTGATACTTTAAATGACCGTCTAAATGTCATAGGCATTAGTGGACATTTGTATCATCCTAACATCTCACCCATGCTAAGTTTTCAATCAAAGTAGCCTACGGTGAGTGTGAGATGCATCCTAGGGAGTATTTGTATATACTTAACCATTATATTCATACAATTCTATCAAGGTTAAGTATCAACCTAGCAAACCTCATGATCATAAAGACATATATGACTTAATTCTATATTATGATCATGAAATACATGTATTCATCAAATTGTAATCATGCATTAGGTATTATATCATGATAATAAGCAAAATATCACCTAAGGCATGATTTAACCCTATTTCTCATGATGATGTGCCAAATTTCAAAATCATAAATCATGATTGCAAACATACATAGCAATTACATTAATCATCATGATTTAAGCATTATTAACTATTTATAGGCACGTTATCATCACCTAACACTATTTCAAAATGTTGTCCCGCCATCCTAAGTCAACCAAAATATGATATAGGTCAATTGCATATGGTTGACTACATTAGGGTTTTCCTAACCCTTAAGGATGGATTTTGGAACCCAAAATAAGTTCTTGCCTATGGGGTTCACTAGATACTCCTTAGGAATCCATTTCCTAGCTATTACTTTCTTCTTATCTTGTCCCCTAGCAATTAGGCATTTATAGGCCTTTTCATTTTTCTTTTCTTTGTATCCTAGGCCTTTCTTATTAAAGCTAGCTCTTTGGCTCCCTATGATCGTGTTCAAGGTGTTGGAGCCTATAGTGAATTTTTCTAGGGCTTTTGTCAAGTAATCTACCTTTTCCCTTAGAGCCCTATTTTCATCCATACATGCATCACTAACATTAAATGACATATATTCATGTGAGCATGCATCATTATGGCAAGAAGAAATATTTTCATTTTGATTTAAGCATGCTTTTTCTAGTTTATTTTCTAAGTCCTTAATTTGATCTAGCATGCTCTTATTTTTCTTCTTTGCTCTAAATAAATACCTAGTTAAGCTAGAAACCATGGAAACTATTTTCTTAGGAGTTAGATTCGTTACCATAGTTTCCATGTCCTCTTCTTCTTCTTCGGATGAGGAGGATGTAGAGGCTCCCCCTTCACTTGATCTCTCTCCACTTGAGCTTGATTCTTCATTTTCGGTGGAGGATCAATCCAAGTCATCGAAAGCCATCAATGCAAGGTTGGAGTAGACATGCTCTTCTTCATCGGATGAGGAAGAGGAAGCAAGGTCATCCCATGTCTTTGCTTTGAGAGCCATGACCTTTCCTTTTTCCTTGGCCTTCTTTTCTTCTTCCTTCTTTTTACTCCCCTTTTTCTTTTTCTTTTCTTCTTTCTTCTTCCTCTCTTCTTTGCTCTTGTTTAGGAGAGGACAATCATCCCTTATATGTCCTTTCCCTTGGCAATTGTAACAAATCACCTTTCCTCTTGGTCTTCTCCTCCTATCATTAGATTTATTAAAATGAAAACCTTTTAAAGCACGTCTTACCCTCCTTACCATATACGCTTCTTCCGTGCTATCCATGGAGGAGGAGGAAGAGACTTCATCATCGTCGGAGGAGGGGATCTCCATCTTCTTCTTCCCCTTATTTGCCATCAATGCTACTCCCCTTGAAGGTTGGATTCTAGGTTCTTCTTGTATTCCTTCAAGCCTCGTTTCGTGGAGTTCCATTGTTGAGAAGAACTCCTCCAAGGTGCTCACTTCTAAATTCTTCGAGATATAGAAGGAGTCCACCATGGAGCTCCACTTTGAGGACCGGGGAAAGACATCTATGACCTGTTAGTAATATATATGAGAGATGTCCTAAGGCAATCGCCTTATGTATGAACCATTTATATGATAAATGAAGATTCACTATTTGAGTATACATGTTTAATGTATTTGATTGGATCTTAAACTCATTTACTGAATGTCCACGATACGATTCACAGCATGAGAGAATTTGTGATTGGATCACAACTAGTGAGTATCTCTACATGTGTAATTGTTATGTATCAGAATTATCCCTAGTCGATGAATTGATGGATTTGGACACCATCAATTCTGTCGAGACTAGCATGAGGTATACTCCTTGGTGTATCCAAGCAGCTGATTCTCACTGGCTGGAGACATTGTGATGTCCGGAGTTAATCGTGGATGCTAGTTATGGTAACTAGTTTATTGGAGTGACCAGCCGTAAGACTTCATATGGTTCTCTGCATATATAGATATGTCAATGAAGTTCTTACTGTGGCTTAAGTGCGATGTTCCTTTGACTTGCGGTATTCAAGTCATCTTGATCATGGAGACTTATGCTTTGACATCTTAAGCAAACATCTCAGAGGAGATGTGGACCCGGGATTATTGGGTATATTCGAAGTGATCGAAGGTGTTTGAATAGCCTATAAAGGATTCACCACTCCTTGCGAGGAGATGTATACCCATGGCCTCTCGTCGGATTGTTACTAAAGTCTTTGGCCAAAGCATTACATGTTGAGAGTAAGGTACTCTTCGATACATGTGCAGTAACTAGAATCCGTAGGACGAGGAAATGATACTTGGGCTAGGTGTGACGTAGTCAGCCTAGTGGGGACTGACACTATAGACCATGTCCTGAACCAAGTGGGTATAAGATGAGTGAAGGGAATGTGGCACGATTCATTCGAGCTGCTGAAGGGTTTCAGAAATAGTTCTGGATCAACCGTTGATCTTTTCGGTTAATTGGGGATCATGATGTACTACTAGGTGCCACTCATGATCGTTCTATAATTAATGGTTAATTATAGACGGCCAACATAAACCGAGAACCTATTTGGTCACACGTACAACGAGTGTAATCCAAAGGATTTAAAACGAGCTTGAGAATGGGATTCTCAGACCGAGAGAAACTATGTTTGGTTGGACCAAACATAAAGCGAGCATGAAATTGTTTCAGTCGCAATGGAAGCGTGGATGGGCGTGTCTTATGAAGACATAATGGATGGACCAAAATGGTTTGGTTCTAATCCAATGGATGAGAATAAACCAAAGGGTTTGGTTTATATTAAACGAATGAACCAAAGGTTGGTTCGGTTCGTTTTAACTTAAAATAAACCATCATGGTTTGGTTTATTTTAACTTATCTTAATGGAACGGGTTAACGGGATTTATGGATATGATCCATTAACCATTAAGAGAATTAGTTCTCTATAAAAGTGGGCTTAAGGGATTGTTAAACTCTAACTAATCAAAACCCTAGCCGCCCAACATGTTGTTGCCGCCCAACACATTGTTGCCGCCCAGCTTGTGGTGCCGCCGTCAAGACCCTTGCCGGCGTCCAAGCTCCAGCCGGTGAACCTCCGGCGACCCTCCGGTGATCTCCTATAGGTTCGGCATCAAGGTGAGCTTTTTCTCTCCTTGTTTTGGCCGGCGCCTACTCCTCCACCAAGCTTTCCAGTTTTCTGGACAGCTTCTCCTCCTCTCGTCGGAGCGTCGTTTGGACGACGGTTAGTGCTCCGAAAGTGGCTAACTTACCGGGGATTTGATCTCCGGTAATCCTCTGAGGTGGAGGACGAAGGATTCGTCAAACGGTTGACGAATACCTCTCCGGAGAAGCGAGTTTTGAGAACTCGTTTTAGGATCCGAATTTGGATTCGGATCGTGATCATCTCTCGATCACGTCGTCTTCAACACGAGGCTAGTAACCCGTACGAAGACGAAGCTCGTGACTTAGCGAAGTCATCCCGAGGAGCTCGGCGTGGATACGGATAGAGACGATTCTTACGAGGATCGTTCCGGTTGATGCCGTTCCCGCTACACGTCATACGGAAGGTATAACGTAGTTTAATTTCTTTTTATTGCAAATTTTAATTTACGGTTATGTCTACACTTGTTGTAAAAGCATGCGTGTGTTGTGTGTATTGTAATAAATATAGATTTATTAATTTTAATTGCTTCCGCTGTGCTCATGTTTACGAAACATGATCGAACACACACACGCCATGGCTTTAAAACCCAACAAAGGGTATCGTGAGCCTGTTGTGTTTCGACATAATCGTAAAAATGGTTTTGCGATAGTCATAATGTATTTCTGAAAGTTTTCTAAATTTTGGAAATTTAGAAGTATTTATGGAAATTTTTCAATTTTGGAAAGTCTAGAAGTATTTATGGAAATCTTCCACTTTTGGAAAGTTGGAAGTATTTATGGAAATTTATATTTTCCATAAATAAAATATTTGATTAGATTCTGGAAATTTGTTTCCTAATTTAATCATGATTTGATTTGGGAAATCAAATCTTAAAATATTTAATTTCCATAAGTAGTTTTAAAGATTTAGGAAATTGGTTTCCTAAATAGATTTTCCTTAATCAAATAATTCCATGAATAAAATATGTGATTAGATTTGGAAATTTGTTTCCTAATTTAATTATGATTTGATTTGGAGAATCAAATCTTAAACATATTTTATTTCCATAAATAGTTATGACATATAAGGAAATTATATACATGACATAATTGTATGCCATGTAATTGCATTAGATGCATAACATTATGCCATGCGTGTCGTGACATGTAGATGTATGCCATGTATGCCATGCCATGTAGATAATAGTTATTTGCATGCAAAGAGGATGAGACATAAAAAGCCTTAATCAATATTAAAGCCTACACCTTCCATTAATATGGTTAGAACCAGAGTTCTGTTTCTTGTTTGGGTTGTTGGACTCTCTCCAAGCCCGGCTCGAACCTGAATATGTTCAAACCATGGAATAGTTTAATACTAATATGGTAAGAGTCAGAGGTCAATCGTTAGCTTTGGTTGTTGGACTCTCTCTAAGCTGGGCTAATTGGTTGAATGCGCTCTAACCATATTAAAATTATGTCCTGATTAATGGGTTGGCTTTAACCTGGAGCATCGGTTTGTTGGACTCTCTCCAAGGTCGATGTAAAGGGAGGTGAAGTTGGGTGCTATGCATATGATGCATACTTTTTAATGTGTTAACAACCCGATGTATGTGTGAACATTCAATTAGTTGATAGCACATTGTGATAGTTGCATATACGGGATATGCAATTGGTATAGATGATACCTACCGTCGTAGTTATGAATGGCTTGTTGGACTCTCTCCAAGGTTGTTCATAACTATGATGGATATCAGCCCATTCGGAGATGGACCTACAATCTCCCGAAGTGATTTTGGGGTTTTTGAAATTCGAAAAATGAATGGGATTTATAAATGTATATTGATGCATTTTAAAATCATCTTTTTCATATATGCTCATTTTGTATTTATAAGTTAATATATTAATCATGATGTGTTTGAATTTGCGTTCCATTTTGGATTCAAATAAATTAACTGGGCCGAACTTCTTGGACTAGCTTAGAAACTTGAGAATTGTTCTTAAGATGAAAAACTTGTGTATGTCCTCGAAGCGCCTCTTCCCGCCCGTCCTAGTGACGATGCAACTTTGGACCAATTGTTGGCCTATCAGAAACATGTGAGTGATTCTGAACAAATGAGTTGCATCATGCTAGCCGCGATGGAACCCAAGCTACGAAAGCAGCATGAGCATATGGATGCTCATATCGTAGTCCTTCATCTCTGTGAGTTGGTTGATGAGCAAGTGAGATTCGAAAGGTTCGAAGTCTCCAAGCTCCTCTTCATCTCTGAGATGCAAGGAGGTTCATCTGTGGTACTGCTCAACATGCTGAAGACTGTGGAGCCTTCTGAGAAGCATGAGTAGGGACTGTTGTTAGTTGATTCCTCAAAGAAAGGTTCTAAGAGGAAGGCAAAAGAACAGAAGAAAGGAAAGAACAAAAAGGCAAAGAAGGCGGAACCAGCGCAAAAGGGCACTTGCCATCATTGTGGCAAGGAAGGCCACTGGCGAAGAAATTGCAAGGTTTATCAAGAGTCCGTGAAGAAGGATAAGGCATCGGATGCCCCATCTTCTTCAGAAATCTTCTTTATTGATTGTCATTCTATTTCCTTAGACACTTGGGTATTGGATACTGGGTGTGGCTCACATATATGTAATGACATACATGGGCTAAGGAATAGAAGAAGACTCGTCAAGGGAAAGTCAAATTTACGTGTTGGGAATGGAGCAAAGGTTGCTGCACTCGCCATCGGATCGTATTTGTTGAAACTCCCTGCAGGACTTGTCTTAGAACTGGACAATTGCTTTTATATTCCTTCGTTGATAAAGAACATCATTTCTATTTCCTGTTTAAATAGAAATGGTTTCCATTTGACGTTTAGTAACAATTGTTGTTACATAAATTTGAATGGGGTTCTTTATGGGACTGGAACTTTAAGCAATGGTGTTTATACGTTGGACGTATCCAGTGACATTTGCAATATCGAAGCGAGCAACAAGCGTGCTCGAAAGGATAATCAAATAGACTCCTATATGTGGCATTGTCGTCTTGGCCATATAAGCAAGAAACGCATGTCCGAATTACACCGATGTGGAATTCTGGAATCGTTTGAATTGGATTCATACGAAACATGCGAATCATGCTTAAAAGGCAAGATGACTAAGTTACCTTTTACTGGAAAAGGTGAACGAGTGGGAGAGTTACTAGGTCTAATACATACTGATGTATGTGGACCTATGTCAACTCAAGCATTAGGAGGCTATAGCTACTTCATTACCTTCACCGATGATCACTCACGGTTTGGGTATGTGTTCTTGATGAAACACAAGTCCAAGCCTTTGAAAGGTTCAAAGAATTCAGAAATGAAGTAGAGAAACAACATGACAAGAGTATTAAAATACTTCGATCGGATCGAGGTGGTGAATACTTAAGTCAAGAGTTTCTTGATTATCTAAGAGACAATGGCATATTGTCTCAATGGACTCCGCCCCTATACACCACAGCATAATGGTGTATCTGAGAGGCGAATCGACCTTGTTGGACATGGTCAGTCAATGATGAATCATGCGACTCTTCCCAAGTCCTTTGGGGTTATGTACTTGGACATCTGTTACTTGTTAAGCAGAATGCCTACCAAGGTAGTCTCAACTACTCCATATGAGATATGGAATGGTAAGAAACCTCATGTATCTTACTTGAAGATATGGGGTTGTCCTGCTTATGTGAAGCGGACTGTATCAGACAAATTGGATGCTAAGTCTGATAAATGTCTATTTATTGGATACCCTAAGGAAACAAGGGGTTACCAATTCTATCATCCTGTGGAACAAAAGATGTTTGTTTCAAGGCATGCTGTGTTTCTAGAGAAAGAGTTTCTCTTGCAAGAAAAAAAGGGGGAGTGTCGTCGAGCTTGAGGAGGCTCGAGAGACTCAAATAGACATTAATGAGATACCTGGTGAAGCACAACAGCCGACAACTCATAGTGATGAGCAATCGGCTGGACCTATTGTAACACCACATCTTCGTAGATCTGGTAGAACACGCAATATTCCCGAGAGATATGGATTTCGTAAGTGAATCGAACGACGTGTTACTCATTGATGATGAGGAGCCTACTAGTTATGAAGAAGTGCTGACAAGTTCAGAAAGGGATAAGTGGCTTGGTGCCATGAAGTCGGAAAATGGATTCCATGTACGAAAACCAAGTTTGGAACTTGGTTGACCCACCTGAAGGCATAAAGCCTATAGGGTGCAAGTGGGTTTTCAAGAAGAAAACCAACAGGGATGGTAATGTGATTACCTATAAGGCTAGATTGGTGGCGAAAGGATATCGTCAAAAGCAAGGTGTTGATTATGAAAAAACCTATTCGCCTGTAGCTATGCTTAAATCCATTCGGATGCTCCTGGCCATAGCGGCTCATTATGATTATGAGATATGGCAGATGGATGTGAAAACAGCTTTCCTTAATGGAAACCTGCTCGAGGACGTGTATATGATACAGCCTGAGGGTTTCACATCGATTGATAAAACCAAGGTATGCAAATTGCGACGGTCCATTTATGGATTGAAGCAAGCATCCAGGAGCTGGAATATCCGTTTTGTTGAGACAATCAAAAAGTTTGATTTCTCACAAAATCCAGACGAACCTTGTGTGTACAAGAAGGTTAGTGGGAGTGCAGTTGTATTCCTAGTATTGTATGTCGATGACATACTACTTATAGGAAACGATATTTCAATCTTACAGTCAGTGAAGGTTTGGTTATCCAAGACATTCTCCATGAAAGACCTGGGAGAAGCAACCTACATCCTCGGGATTAAGATCTATAGAGATAGATCGAAACGGTTGCTTGGTCTTTCGCAGTCTACATATATAGACCGAGTGCTAAAGAGGTTTAGCATGTCGGAATCCAAGAAAGGTTTCTTACCCATCAGGCATGGGGTACACCTTTCGAAGTCTATGTGTCCGCGCACAGAAGACGAGAGGATTTGCATGAGTAAGATTCCCTATGCATCCGCAATAGGATCTATCATGTATGCTATGTTATGTACGAGGCCCGATGTATTGTATGCTCTGAGTGTCACGAGCAAATACCAGTCTGATCCAGGAATGGATCATTGGGTGGCTGTCAAGACGATCCTTAAGTACTTAAGAAGAACTAAGGATGTGTTCCTAATATATGGAGAAGGGTACATGGTGATACGTGGGTATACGGATGCCAGCTCCAGACAGACAAGGATGATTCCATGTCTTTGTCTGGGTATGTATTCACCTGGAATGGAGGCGCAATAAGTTGGAAAGGTTCCAAGCTTGACACTATAGCGGATTCTGCCACTAAGGCAGAATAGATTGCAGCTTTGGAAGCAGCAAAGGAAGCGGTTTGGATCAAGAAGTTCATCTATGAACTTGATGTGGTCTCATCAATGATCCAAACATGTGCTTCGCCGCTATCATCTTATCAGAGAGATCATAAGTAGGAACGAAATACAAATCGAGAAAATTCCCACTGAAAGGAACTTAGCGGATCCTTTGACTAAAGCATTACATCAAAGTAAGTTTGAGGGTCATGTTAGAGCTTATGGTATTGGATACCGTAGCGATTGGCATTAGGCCAAGTGGGAGTCTGTTAGTAATATATATGAGAGATGTCCTAAGGCAATCGCCTTATGTATGAACCATTTATATGATAAATGAAGATTCACTATTTGAGTATACATGTTTAATGTATTTGATTGGATCTTAAACTCATTTACTGAATGTCCACGATACGATTCACAAAGATGAGAGAATTTGTGATTGGATCACAACTAGTGAGTATCTCTACATGTGTAATTGTGATGTATCGGAATTATCCCTAGTCGATGAATTGATGGATTTGGACACCATCAATTCTGTCGAGACTAGCACGAGGTATACTCCTTGGTGTATCCAAGCAGCTGATTCTCACTGGCTGGAGACATTGTGATGTCCGGAGTTAATCGTGGATGCTAGTTATGGTAACTAGTTTATTGGAGTGACCAGCCGTAAGACTTCATATGGTTCTCTGCATATATAGATATGTCAATGAAGTTCTTACTGTGGCTTAAGTGCGATGTTCCTTTGACTTGCGGTATTCAAGTCATCTTGATCATGGAGACTTATGCTTTGACATCTTAAGCAAACATCTCCGAGGAGATGTGGACCCGGGATGATTGGGTATAAGTCGAAGTGATCGAAGGTGTTTGAATAGCCTATAAAGGATTCACCACTCCTTGTGAGGAGATATATACCCATGGCCTCTCGTCGGATTGTTACTAAAGTCTTTGGCCAAAGCATTACATGTTTAGAGTAAGGTACTCTTCGATACATGTGGAGTAACTAGAATCAGTAGGACGAGGAAATGATACTTGGGCTAGGTGTGACGTAGTCAGCCTAGTGGGGACTGACACAATAGACCATGTCCTGAACCAAGTGGGTATAAGATGAGTGAAGGGAATGGGGCACGATTCATTCGAGCTACTGAAGGGTTTCAGAAATAGTTCTGGATCAACCGTTGATCTTTTCGGTTAATTGGGGATCATGATGTACTACTAGGTGCCACTCATGATCGTTCTATAATTAATGGTTAATTATAGACGGCCAACATAAACTGAGAACCTATTTGGTCACACGCACAACGAGTGTAATCCAAAGGATTTAAAACGAGCTTGAGAATGAGATTCTCAGACCGAGAGAAACTATGTTTGGTTGGACCAAACATAAAGCGAGAATGAAATTGTTTCAGTCGCAATGGAAGCGTGGATGGGCCGTGTCTTATGAAGACATAATGGATGGACCAAAATGGTTTGGTTCTAATCTAATGGATGAGAATAAACCAAAGGGTTTGGTTTATATTAAACGAATGAACCAAAGGTTGGTTCGGTTCGTTTTAACTTAAAATAAACCATCATGGTTTGGTTTATTTTAACTTATCTTAATGGAGCGGGTTAACGGGCTTTATGGATATGATCCATTAACCATTAAGAGAATTAGTTCTCTATAAAAGTGGGCTTAAGGGATTGTTAAACTCTAACTAATCAAAACCCTAGCCGCCCAACATGTTGTTGCCGCCCAACACATTGTTGCCGCCCAGCTTGTGGTGCCGCCGTCAAGACCCTTGCCGGTGTCCAAGCTCCAGCCGGTGAACCTCCGGCGACCCTCCGGTGATCTCCTATAGGTTCGGCATCAAGGTGAGCTTTTTCTCTCCTTGTTTTGGCCGGCGCCTACTCCTCCACCAAGCTGTCCAGTTTTCTGGACAGCTTCTTCTCCTCTCGTCGGAGCGTCGTTTGGACGACGGTTAGTGCTCCGACAGCGGCTAACTTACCGGGGATTTGATCTCCGGTAATCCTCTGAGGTGGAGGACGAAGGATTCATCAAACGGTTGACGAATACCTCTCCGGAGAAGCGAGTTTTGAGAACTCGTTTTAGGATCCGAATTTGGATTCGGATCGTGATCATCTCTCGATCACGTCGTCTTCAACACGAGGCTAGTAACCCGTACGAAGATGAAGCTCGTGACTTAGCGAAGTCATCCCGAGGAGCTCGGCGTGGATACGGATAGAGATGATTCTTACGAGGATCGTTCCGGTTGATGCCGTTCCCGCTACACGTCATACGGAAGGTATAATGTAGTTTAATTTCCTTTTATTGCAAATTTTAATTTACGGTTATGTCTACACTTGTTGTAAAAGCATGCGTGTGTTGTGTGTGTTGTAATAAATATAGATTTATTAATTTTAATTGCTTCCGTTGTGCTCATGTTTACGAAACATGATCGAACACACACACGCCGCGGTGCCGGAAACCCAACATGACCTTCATTATCATATCCCGGTTGGAGAGCTTTTCTCCTACACTTGTTAGCCCAATTAAAATTTCTTTAAATCTAGAATGCAAAGATGTTACCTTTTCTCCCTTTTCCAATTTGATATTTGATAGTTGGGAGCGGAGGAGGTATCTCCTTGCAAGTTTGGCTTCCGAAGTGCCTTCATGAAGTTCAACCAATCTCTTCCACATCTCCTTGGCACTTGAACACTCCCCTATCCTATTTACTTCTTGTTGAGGGAGCACATTGTAGAGGTGGTGCTTGACCTTTGAATTTGCCAAATACTCCTCTCTTTGTCTTTTGCTCCATCTCGATTTCTCCAATGGCTCCCCATCTTCGTTCCTAGGCAACTCGAAATCGTTTTCCATAATTAATAATATTTCAAAGTCGGTTTCGAAGAATACCTCCATTCGCTTCTTCCACCAAGCGAATTCCCCTTCGAACTTCGGCAGATGAATGTTCGAGCCAGCCATCTTTTGATGAAGAGCTTGTTGCGGCGGTTAGTCCGGTGACAAGCAACCTCGCTCTGATACCACTTATTGGGGGATCGAAACGGCCGGTTAGAGGGGGGTGAATAGCCCTCGTTCGTTGGATGTCGTATTTTACTCGTCTACAAAATGTTAGCGCAAGCGGAATATGCAAATATAAATAAAGGCAAAGCAAAAGATAAATAAACAATACAAACACCGAGATGTAATGTGGTTCACAACTACGCCGCTAATCCACGGTCCGATTCGTCCACGGTGAATCACTCCGCAATCTATCCACTAGATCTCTCCTTTGCACAAAACTAGGTGGAGGTAACCTCTTTACAAAAACACTCCTCTTACAAATATAATGGAAATAAGCTCAAGTAAGAGGATGGAAAGCTTTAGGAAACTTTGGGAGAGTATTAGAGCATAAGCATTAGCCTCCCAAAGCCCCATCCTCTTCTTTTTTATAGAGGAAGAGGGTTTCTTCCCGTTGACACAGGATCAGTCGACTGATGCCCTCGATCAGTCGACTGATTCCGTAGCCGTTGCCCAATAACGGTCGCTTTCCACGTTGGATTCCATCCAACGGTATTGGCATCAGTCGACTGATATTACCATCACGATCGGGTGCTCGATCGATCGAGTCCTCAACGAGGTCGACTCCATTCGTCGTGCCGCAGTGCCATCGACCGATCGCTACCCATGATCAGATCGAAAGCAATCACCGACCGGCCGCTGTTCGGCTGATCGGTGATCAACTTGATCAAGCCACATTAGACCAGTCGATCGAACCATCGACTCAGAGCAGTCGACTGCCATGACATGGCAGTCGACTGGTGTCGGGAAATTCCATCCGACACTTAGCCAAATGGCCAAGTTTCACCTACGAGCTACTACCCCTTCCCGGGTTACATTCGCTCACTCTCATCCCTCGGAGTCCCTCGCCTTCGAAGTTCTCTTCGTTCGCGGCCACGTCCCTCGGCAGCATCAGGCGCATGGCTCTGCAATGCTCCTTCGCGTCTCTTGCCTCGAAGTGTACTTCCTCCGGCTTCACTCTAAGCTTCTCGTCCGGCGGTCCCTCGGATGCTCCAAGCGCACGGCTTTCGCAAAGCAATCCTTCACCGACTCAAGGACCGAGTCATGAGATGTGAAACTCGCCATGACTACATGTGCGAATTACTAAGTCCTGCACGACTTCAACGCACATATCAAATCAACATAACAAACTAACTTAAACCCTTTGCCACACACATCAAAACCTAATCATGGCAAGAGATTTCCCTAACACATCCGGTGAGGGAGCTCACCTCCGTGGAGTAAGAATCCTTATTCCGAATCACGTTACATCCTGTTTTTTGGTTTTGTTGTCTGGGTTGGTTTGCGTTTCTCTACTTTACTCTTTCATTTTTACTGTTGCGCCCGGAGAGAACCCCCAAAGTTCCCTTCGTGCTTCATCGCATCGGAAGGAAGCGAACAAATCTTCTTCGCCGCATCAGTTGGCACCGTCTGTGGGAAAATTTGAGTGAGACGTAGAGATGCAGCCAGAAGAGATACAACACCCAGTTGCCTCCGCAGTGGAGGAAAACCCCATTACAATACTATCATCACAACTAAGGGCTCTGGTGGACGACGCTGTAACTGAGGCCCTCACTAGAGAAAGGAGAAGGATAGGATATCTTCATCCTCACTCTGGTGAACCTTCTTCTCGTGGACCACCACTAGAGGTGCCCACTCCACCTCGTACAACCATTAACATTGAAGTAACGCCTGGAGAGGGGTCGAGAGGATGAGCACATCAGAACACTATACCATTAGCCCAGAATCGATGAGAAGAATAAGGTGAAAGTAGGTCAACTAGGGCTCCGGAGGTTTACGAGCCCAACCCTTTTACCATGGATATTCTTTCAGAAGTCCCACCGGCATACTTCCGGAATCCCCAAGTAGAAAAGTACGACGGTTCAATGGATCTGAAAGAATATCGATCGCAATTTACTGGAGCGGCCTCGCTCCACTGCTATACCGACGCCCTCAAGTGCCGAGTCTTCCAGACCACCTTAACCGGTTCGGCACAAAAATGGTTCAACACCCTGCCCCCGGGGTCTATCACTTGTTTTGCTGATTTTCAGGGGATGTTCCGCTAGGAATTTGCTAGTTGTAAGGCATATAAGCATGACATCTCTATCCTGCTGCACATTACGCACGGGCACTCAGAATAACTCAGAGGGTATCTTCATCAGTTCACCTCTGCAGTCAGAAGTATCCCTTCCGCAAGGTCGGAAGCTTCAGAGTCACCATCCCGCATGGGATGAGGGAGGGCCTCTTCCTCAGTTCCCTTTTGAGAAAGCCCGCTAACAGCTACGAGGAGTTGTTAAGTCGTGCAGAAAAATTCATCAACAAGGAAGAAGGACTGAAAGTGCAGAGAGCCGAACGCGCTGCCGCGGCAGTCCCAGCCGAAAGAAATTGTCCCACCGCCCCTCAAGCACCTCCTTGTCGAGGATATGTGCGAAGTCTTCTACTTGAGGCTCCCAGGCCTCGGTTATTGCTACAGGGCATTCGCCTTGCGCAGCCATTACAGATTATGGTTGCTGATGCAGTTCCTCCCTTCGAGAACTTGGAAGGAGCGGGAGATGAAATTCTATGATCAATAGGGTCTACTACAGCGACCCTCAGGATATAGGGGAGTACTACGTAACCCCCCCCCCTCGCCCCATTTTTCTGCCAATACCACATGGAGTACGGCCACGCCAGTGGCCGATGTTTCAAGCTACAGGAGGAGTTGGAGCGCCTCCGAGCCGCCTACCCACAATTGCAGCCTCAGACATGGGGAAGGGGGGGTGGCCCGGCGAGGGCAACGACCCAATGTGGCTCGCCTAGGGCCATATAACCAACCACCCCAAGTTACTTTCCCTCCGAACCCCCAAACCCTGTCCCAGGAGGTTATTTCTCAAGAAGGCCCATCAAGTGAGGGCCCATCATCTAATCCAAATAACGCCCCCACACGGGGGGTTATTCATGTCATTACAGGAGGACCAACTGACGGGGACTCCAATCGGGTGAGGAAGTCATAAGCCCGCCTCATGGAAAGTCTGCCCATTGTCACCGACCAGACTGTCTAAACTGCGCCGCCAGTCTCGTTCGGGCCGAAAGATCTCCGAGGCGTCCTGCTACCCCACACGGATGCCTTAGTGATCCACATTTCCCTGGCCAACTATGAAGTGGCCAGGGTATTGGTTGACTCCGGAAGCTCTGTCAACATCCTCTTCCAGGAGGCCTTTGGACAGATGCAGCTGGAAAATGCCCAGCTAGAAGATGTGGCCACACTCCTCTTTGGGTTCGCGGGACATGTGGTCCACCCCATAGGGCAGATTTCATTGCCCCTGACTCTGGGCACAAAGCCCAGCCAAAAAACCATATAGTCCCCTTTCTCATCGTGGACGCTCCATCCACTTATAATGCCATTCTTGGTTGTCCTTTCCTTGCCATTTTTCAGGCGATGGCTTTCCCGTACCACCAAAAGGTGAAGTTCTCAGTTGGACAGTTGGTGGGAGAAGTCCGAGGCGAGCAGAAAGCCGCTAGGAGCTGTTATGTGCAGATGGTCCGGGATGATCAGAAGAAGGCCCGAACCGATGACCCCAAAGGAAAGGCCATCGTCATTTCTGATGTCTGCGTCCTGGAAGAATCTCCTCCCAAAGCGGACAAGATAGAGGAAGGGGAGCTGGTGGAAATAGCTCCGGGAAAGGCCACTCGGGTGGCACAACAGCTGGAGGCCAAGGAGGAGTTGGTGGCCTGCCTGAAGAAGAACGAAGACATCTTCGTAGGAGACGTGCATGACCTTACGAGAATTGACCCTCGCATTGCTGAACACCATCTCAACATAACCAGAGGAGTCCGACCCGTCCAACAGAAGCGGCGATACTTTGGACCTGAGAAGGACAAGGTTATAGCCAAGGAAGTAGATAAATTGTTAAAAGTGGGTCATGTGAAGGAAATCCAATTCCCCGAGTGGGTCTCCAATGTAGTCTTGGTCCCCAAGCCTTCTGGGTAGTGGAAGATGTGTATTGACTTTCGCAATTTGAATAAAGTATGCCCTAAAGACTGCTACCCCTTGCCTCGTATTGATCAGTTGGTGGATTCTACTGTAGGATATGAAGTGATGTCCTTAATGGATGCATACCAAGGATATCATCAAATACCCTTGGCTAAGGAAGATCAGAAGAGGGTTAGTTTTGTGATGGCAGGGGGGTTGTACGCTTATGTGGTAATTGTTAGGGCAATCTCTTGCTATAATAAGGTTTTGATGTGTGTGGCAAAGGGTTTAAGTTAGGTTGATATGTTGGTTTGATATGTACGTTGGAGTCTTGCAGGGCTTAGTAATTCGCACATGGAGTCGTGGCGAGTTTCACATCTCATGACTCGGTCCTTGAGTCGGTGAAGGATAGCTTTGCGGAAGCCGTGCGCTTGGAGCATCCGAGGGATCGCCGGACGAGGAGCTTGGAGTGAAGCCGAAGGAAGTAGACTTCGAGGCAAGAGATGCGAAGGAGCATTACAGAGCCGTGCGCCTGATGCTGCCGAGGGACGTGGCCACGAACGAAGAGAACTTCGAAGGCGAGGGACTCCGAGGGATGAGAGTGAGCGAATGTAACCCGGGAAGGGGTAGCTCTTAGGTGAAACTTGGCCATTTGGCCAAGTGTCGAATGAGTTTTCCCGACACCAGTCGACTGCCATGGAATGGCAGTCGACTGCTCTGAGTCGAATGTGGTTCGACTGGTTGTTTGAGGAACTGACCGCGCCATATGTGGGCAATGATCAAGACTTCATCGATCATCGCGAAACAATGATCGGTAGTCGGTTTCCTATCGTGGCCAGAGCCGATCGGGCGTCGACTCACGGAGGCGTGATCTGTTGGGGATCGATTGGCCGGCTAGAGGGGGGTGAATAGCCCTCTTACGTTGCGTGATGGAATTCTCTCTTTCGTTTGCTCGTCTACACAATCGTTAGCGCAAGCGGAAGTATAAACAATTAAGACAAAGTAATAAACGAAAATACAAACGCTAACAAAGGAGATGTAACGTGGTTCACGGCTACGCCGCTAATCCACGGTCCGATTCGTCCAAGGTGAATCACTCCTCCAAATCCACTAGATCTCTCCTTTGCACAAAGCTAGGTGGAGGTAACCTCTTTTACACAAGGATCACTCTTCTACAATAGAATAGAGATTAAAACAAGTAGAAGAGTAAGGAATCATGTATGACACTTTGGGAGAAGTTTAGAGCTCAAGCATTAGCCTCCCAAAGCCCCACTCCCTCTCTTTTTATAGAGAGGAAGATTTTCTTCGCCACCCGCCACTACAACGACCAACACGCCGGATCCCAATCGTTGTAGTCCATGATCGATAGACCTCATCCCGATCGCGCCTCATAGTCGATCGCCTACGGCCACGAAGCGGTTCGTGGCCCGAACCCTATTGACCCGATCGCCCACATATGGCGACCGCCGATCAGTTCAAATTCGGCTGTCGAATACCAGTCGAACTACATTCGACTTAGAGCAGTCGACTGCCATTACATGGCAGTCGACTGGTGCCGTGTGAAACTCAAACTTAACATAAGTTTGAGCTTCCGGCGGTCGAGTAAACCTTAACCCTTGCGGTCAAGTCTCCGACACTCAGCCATTCGGCCAAGTTCACCTAATGAGCTACTTACATTTCACTCATTCTCTCATCTCACTCGAAGTCCCTCGCCGAAGCTCTCTTCGTTCGCGGCCACGCCCCTCGGCAGCATCAGGGGCACGACTCTGCAATGCTCCTTCGCGTCTCTTGCCTCCGAAGTTTGCTTCCTTGGCTTCACTTCAAGTCATCTCATCCGGCAGTCCCTCGGCAGCATCAAGCGCACGGCTCTACAATGCTCCTTCTCCGACTCAGGCACGAGGTTGTGAGGGTGAACCCGCCAAGGCTCCATGTGTGAATTACTAAGTCCTGCAAGACTCCAACACACATATCAAATAACAATACCAACCTAACTTAAACCCTTTGCCACACACATCAAAACCTTATCATGGCAAGAGATTGCCTTAACACAGTCGACTGATAAGGTCCATCAGTCGACTGCCAAGTGTTCCGTTGGACTACAACGGTCGGGATCCGATGTGTTCGGAGGTCATTGGAGTGGCGGCAGTCGACTGCCAAGGGAAGCAGTTGACTGGTTGTGGCCAACGGGAAGAAAAGCTTCCTCTCTATAAAAAGAGAGGGTGTTGGCTTTTGGATGGCTAATGCTCTTACTCCAAACGACCATCCAAGTGCCCCACAAGCTTTAAACTCTTCTTACTTTCTTTTACTTCATTCTTATTGTAAGAAGAGTGATCTTGATTGTAAAGGTTACCTCCACCTAGCTTGGTGCAAAGGAGAGACCATTAGTGGATTGGTTTTGGCGGAGTGATTCACCGAGGACGAATCGGGGACCGTGGATTAGCGGCGTAGCCGTGAACCATGTTATACTATTGTGTTAGCGTTTGTTTTCTTGTATTTGTATTTTCTTGTCTTTATTGTTTCCGTTGTGCTAATTAGTTTTGTAGACGAGCAAATACCGACATTCAACGACAAAGGGCTATTCACCCCCCTCTAGCCGACCGTTCGATCTCCAACAAGTGGTATCAGAGCCAAGGAAAGCTTGTCGAGGACTAACTGCCACAACAAGCAACTTTCAAAATGGCCGGCTCCAACATCCATCCACCGAAGTTTGAAGGAGAATTCTCTTGGTGGAAGAAGCGAATGGAGGTATTTTTTGAAACGGATTTTGATATTATGATTACAATGGAATCCGGTTTCGTTTTGCCTAGGGATGAAGAGGGAAAGCTAATAGGGAAGTCACGGTGGACCAAGAGGCAAAGAGAGGAGCACCTTGCAAATTCAAAAGCAAAGCACCATCTCTACAATATGCTTCCTCAACAAGAAATAAATAGAATTGGAGAATGCCTAAGTGCCAAGGAGATGTGGGAGAAGCTAATTGAGCTTCATGAAGGCACATCCGAGGCGAAGCTAGCAAGGAGAGACCTCCTCCGCTCCCAACTCAACAACATTAAACTAGAAAAGGGAGAAAAAGTAATTTCCTTACATTCTCGTTTCAAGGAAATTATAACCGATTTGTCAAGTGTAGGTGAGAAGCTATCAAACCGGAATATGGTTATGAAGGCTATAGATGCCTTTCCGCGATCCTCAAAGTGGAGCTCCATGGTGGACTCCTTCTATATTTTGAAGAATTTAGAAGTGAGCACCTTGGAGGAGTTCTTCTCAACAATGGAGCTTCACGAAACAAGGCTTGAAGAAATACAAGAAGAGCCTAGAATCCAACCTTCAAGGGGAATGACACTATTGGCAAACAAGGGGAAGAAGAAGATAGAGATCCCTTCCTCCTCCGATGATGAAGCATCCTCCTCCTCCTCCATGGATAGCACGGAAGAAGCTTATATGGTAAGGAGGGTAGGACGTGCATTAAAAGGTTTTAGATTTAACAAATCAAATGATAGGAATAGAAGACCAAGGGGAAAAATCATTTGCTACAATTGCCAAGGAGAGGGACACATAAGGGATAATTGTCCCCTCCTAAACAAGAGCAAGGAAGAGAAGAAAAAGAAAGAAGAAAAGAAGAAGAAAAAGGGGAGCAAGAAGAAAGAGGAGAAGAAGGCAAAAGAAAAGGAGAAGGCTAAGGCATTCAAAGCAAAGACATGGGATGATGTTTCTTCATCTTCCTCATCCGAAGAAGAAGAACATGTCTACTCCAACCTTGCATTGATGGCCTTTGATGACTTGGATTGCTCCTCCACCGAAAATGAAGAATCAAGGTCAAGTGGAGAGAGCTCAAGTGAAGGGGGAGCCTCCTCTACATCCTCATTCGAAGAAGAAGAAGAGGACGTGGAGACTATGGTAACAAATCTAGCTCCCAAGAAAATAGTTTCCATGGTCTCTAGCTTAACTAGGGATTTATTTAGAGCTAAGAAGAAGAATAAGAGCATGCTAGATCAAATTAAGGATCTAGAAAATAAACTAGAAAAAGCATGCTTAAATGAAAATAAAAATATTTCTTCTAGCTTAAATGATGCATGCTCACATGAATATATCCCATTTAATGTTAGTGATGCATGTATGGATGAAAACAGGGCTTTAAGGGAAAAGGTAGACTATTTGACAAAAGCCCTAGAAAAATTCACAATTGGCTCCAACACATTGAATATGATAATTCGGAGCCAAAGGGCAAGTTTTAATAAGAAAGGCCTAGGTTATAAAGAAAAGAAAAATGAAAATACCTATAAATGCCTAATTGCTAGGGACAAGATAAAAAGAAGGTAATAGCTAGGAAATGGATCCCCAAGGAGTATCTTGTGAACCCCATAGGAAAGAACCTATTTTGGGTTCCAAAATCCATCATTAAGGGTTAGGGAAACCCTAGGATAGTCAACCAAATGGAATTCACCTATATATTATTTTTGGTTGACTTAGGATAGCGGGACAACATTTTTGAAATAGTGTTGGGTGATGATAATGTGCCCAAAAATAGATAATAATGCTTAAATCATGATATTTAATGAAATTGCTATGTATATTTGCAATCATGATTTATGATTTTGATAGTTGGCACATAATCATGAGAAATAGGACTTAAATCATGCTTTAGGTGATACTTGTTTATTATCATGATATAATACCTAATGCATGATAACAATTCAATGAATACATGTGTTTCATGATCATAATGTGAAATTAGTTCATATATGCCCTTATGATCATGAGAATTGTGAGGTTGATACTTAACCTTGATAGAATTGCATGAATATAATGGTTAAGTATATACAAATACCCCCTAGAATGCATCTCACACTCACTATAGGCTACCATGATTGAAAACTTAGTATGGGTGAGATGTTAGGATGATACAAATGTCCACTAATGCCTATGGCATTTAGATGGTCATTTAAAGTATCAAAATAACAATAATAGACCAATCAAGGGGAAAGCTTATGTTTAATTCATAGACATATTGCCCAAAGATCATGGTTGGATATTTCATATGTTTTCAAAATAATTTCTTACCTTAAAATACATGTATTCATGTTTTGAAACAATTGGATGCAAAACTAGGTGTTAAACTTGATACTAGAATGATCAAAAACCTAGTAGTTTTTAAAGCTTTTGAATTTTTGGCAAATCTCTAGAAATATAATGACTTTTCATGAAAAACTATTTTTCATTGATAGATATACTTAAATGAAATGTGTACCCCAAATTTCATGATTTTTCGAATTTTTTGAAATTTTTAATGCATTTCTGAATTTCGGTCTGAAAATCAGAAAGTTCTGAAAATCGCGTGCCAGTCGACTGGTAGTCTGAACTAGTTGACTGGTGGCCTGAAAATCAGACTAGTTAAGGCTGAATTCAGGTTTTAGACTAATTTTTGGTATTTTCCTTCTATTAGACTTGATGCCATGAGTTTATAACTTAGTGTTAATCTTTTTGATGGTGTCAAAGGGGGAGAAATAATTATGTTTAAGTTAATTATGATAGGGGGAGAAATTTGTATGGGGAGTTTCATGGATTAAGGGGGAGTTGCATGTTGTTATATCATGTTTATGTTTACATGCTTTCTTACCTTAGAAATTTCTATCAAATGTTTTTACCTAACTTAAACGGATTGCCACACATCAAAAAGGGGGAGACTGTTAGGGAAATCTCTTGCCATAATAAGGTTTTGATGTGTGTGGCAAAGGGTTTAAGTTAGGTTGATATGTTGGTTTGATATGTGCGTTGGAGTCTTGCAGGGCTTAGTAATTCGCACATGGAGTCGTGGCGAGTTTCACATCTCATGACTCGGTCCTTGAGTCAGTGAAGGATAGCTTTGCTAAAGCCGTGAGCTTGGAGCATCCGAGGGACCGCCGGACGAGGAGCTTGGAGTGAAGCCGGAGGAAGTAAACTTCGAGGCAAGAGACGCGAAGGAGCATTGCAGAGCCGTGCGCCTGATGCTGCCGAGGGACGTGGCCGCGAACGAAGAGAACTTCGAAGGCGAGGGACTCTGAGGGATGAGAGTGAGCGAATGTAACCCGGGAAGGGGTAGCTCTTAGGTGAAACTTGGCCATTTGGCCAAGTGTCGAATGAGTTTTCCCGACACCAGTCGACTGCCATGGAATGACAGTCGACTGCTCTGAGTCGAACGTGGTTCGACTGGTTGTTTTGAGGCCCGATGGTCGATCGCCATATGTGGGCGATCATTGCTAAGACCATCGCTGATCGCGGCGCGTGATCGGTCGAAAGGGTTTAGCCACAGAACCGCTAGCCGATCGGCGTCGACTCACGGAGAGGCGAATGATCGATGAGGTCCATTAGTCGACTGCCAAGTGTTCCGTTGGACTACAACGGTCGGGATTCGATGTGTTTGGAGGCCGTTGGAGTGGCGGCAGTCGACTGCCAAGGGCAGCAGTCGACTGGTGGCGGCTAACGGGAGCTTCCTCTCTATAAAAAGAGAGGGTGTGGGCTTTTGGATGGCTAATGCTCTTACTCCAAACGACCATCCAAGTGCTCCACAAGTTTAAACTCTTCTTACTTGCTTTTACTTCATTCTTATTGTAAGAAGAGTGATCTTGATTGTAAAGGTTACCTCTACCTAGCTTGGTGCAAAGGAGAGACCATTAGTGGATTGGTTTTGGCGGAGTGATTCACCGAGGACGAATCGGGGACCGTGGATTAGCGGCGTAGCCGTGAACCACGTTATACTATTGTGTTAGCATTTGTTTTCTTGTATTTGTATTTGCTTGTCTTTATTATTTCCGTTGCGCTAATTAGTTTTGTAGATGAGCAAATACCGACATTCAACGACAAAGGGCTATTCATCCCCCCTCTAGCCGGCCGTTCGATCTCCAACAGTAATGCCCTTCGGCTTAAAAAATGCAGGGGCCACCTACCGCGGAGCAAAAAGGAAAAAATGTGGAAGTTTATGTGGACGATATCCTAGTCAAATCAAAAACCACTCGGGATTTGATTAAGGATCTAAATGAAACTTTCACTACATTGAAACGGTATAATATGAAGCTGAACCCTATAAAAATGCCTGTTCTGGGTAAAAAGCGGTAAATTCTTGGGGTATATAGTGACTGAGAAGGGGCTGCAGGCTAACCCAGAGAAGGTGCAAGCATTGTGCAACATGAAGTCGCCCACTAATTTGTGAGAGACTCAAAAGATAATGGGGAGGATTGTTTCCTTATCTCGATTTATAGCCAGATCGGCGGACAAAGGGCTACCTTTCTTCAAGATCCTGAGCAAAGCTACCAAGTTTCAATGGGACGATGAGTGCGAGCAGGCTTTCCAAGAGTTGAAGAAGTATCTAGCAGGGCTTCCTTTACTGGCCAAGCCAATGGCAGGAGAACCTTTGTGGATGTACTTGGCCGTCTCAGAGGGAGCCATCAGTTCAGTTTTGCTAAAACAAGAAGGTTCTCATCAATAGCCTATTTATTATACCAGCCATATTCTGAAGGGGGCTGAATCTCGTTACACCGAACTAGAGAAGTTGGCATATATTCTGGTCTTGACAACCTGCAAATTGAGGCCATACTTTCTGGCTCATCCTATCACTGTTTTGACTCATAGTGAATTGGGTAAGGTGGTCACCAAGCCTAATTTTTCTGGGAGATTGGCTAAATGGGTAGTAGAGCTAAGCGAGTATGACATTCATTACCAACCCCGAATCATTATCAAGGCCCAGACACTTGCTGACTTTTTGGCAGAAGTACCTTTTGGTTCAGAAAATTGCTCGTCAACAAAAGAGGAAGGGTTAGATACATGGAACGTATTTGTGGACGATTCTTCGGGATCCACGGGCAGTGGAGTGGGTGTCTTGATAATTTCCCCTGATAAAGAGGAGATGCGCATAGTCGTATGCCTGGGATATCGGGCATCTAATAATGAAGCGGAGTATGAAGCCATTCTAGCGGGATTACAGGCTGCCAAAGTTGTAGGGGCTTCTTCGATTATAGTCCACTCGGATGCCCAGCTGGCGATATCACAACTTCAAGGCTCTTTCGCGGTTCGGGAAGAAAGATTGCAAAAGTATTTGAAAGTTTTCGAGAAAGAAAAAGCTCATTTTCATCAAGTCCTCTTGAAGCAAATTCTGAGAGAGAACAACGGGAAGGCGGATGAATTGGCTCGGGTGGCTAGCGCTATGGAAGGAGTGAAATCATTTGAAACGGTATGCGTGGAAATCCCTACTTCTCTAACGATATACAATGTGGAGGAGGCTACGCCCGAACCGGATCCGATCCTTGATTGGAAGACTGACATCATAACTTATCTACAGTATGGAAAGGTTCCGAAAGAAAAAGGGGCGGTATCTGTTTTAATGAACAGAGCCAAACGATTCACCCTCTTGAACGGAGATTTATACAAGACATCTTTTGGACGGCCCCTGCTGAAGTGTTTGGGAAGTGAAGATGCTGAATGGGTACTTCGGGAGATCCATGAAGGTTGCTGTAGTAATCATTTGGGGGGGAGAGCTTTGGCAAGGAAGGCCTTGTTAGCGGGATATTTTTGGCCTACCCTTCAGCAAGATGCGGCTTATATAGTGCAAACTTGCCCAGCCTGTCAAAAACATAGTAACCGGTCCGAATGA
The DNA here is from genome assembly GCA_025175895.1 of Wurfbainia villosa. Taxonomy (NCBI): domain Eukaryota; kingdom Viridiplantae; phylum Streptophyta; class Magnoliopsida; order Zingiberales; family Zingiberaceae; genus Wurfbainia; species Wurfbainia villosa. The sequence continues at coordinate 49,303,131 of CM045998.1, read as the reverse complement.
CCGGCTGAATTAATGAAAGCTGTGGTTGCTTCATGCCCTTTTGACCAGTGGGGAATGGATATAGTGGGCCCTATGCCTGTGGTATTGGTGCAATCGGCCCAGGTCACGATTGACCAGACTCGAGTTTGACTCGAGTGATGTTTTGATGTTTGACATTGATGTCGGTTAATGTTTTGGGGAGATTGTTTATACAATCGACCCATGTTATAATTGACCAGACTCGATTTTGACTCGAGGGAGACTTTTATGGTTGACTAGGGTTGACCATGTGATTATGAGAAAGTCCAATCATGGGTCATGGCAAGGTAAAGTCCAAGTCATGGGTACTTGGCATGGAAAGTCCAAGTGGGACACTTGGCATTTGGGAAAGTCCAAGTCTTGAGTACTTGACACAGGGGAAGTCCAAGTATGGGTCTTGGCATGGAAAGTCCAACATAGGTTGGCAAGAGAAAGTCCAAGCTTGAGTCTTGGCATTTGAGAAGTCCAAGGGGTTTGATATTGGCGGTGTAAAGTCCAAGGGTGGAGTCTTGGAAACATAAGTCCAATGGTTGGTGGCGTAAAATCCAAGCGGAGTCTTGGCGGTGTAAGTCCAATGTGCCTTGGCGGTGTAGACACCGTTAGCATGACATAGCCGATGGAAGCACCTGAAGGCTAGCGCGATGGATGAACAAGTCATGGATGACTTGGAGGGATCCGAGAGGCGTGAGGCTGATGGAGGTGGCTAGAAGGCTTAGGTCTAGGCTAAGGGTGGTCTAGCAAGTATGGGGGCACCATACTTGGGTTAAAACCTCATATTTGAGGTTGGCAGTTGACTGACATTATGGCCGGTTCGACTGCCGTGAGTTGACTAGAGCTCGACTGCAATTTAGGGCCGAAATTGCCTTGGCAGTCAACTACTCATTGGGCGATTGACTCGGCGATCAGCGCTAATTGGAGCGATTGATCGCTAGCGATCGCTAGTTGAGTCGCAGTAGAATGCTCCGTAGCCGATCGGGCGCTTGACTACGAAATTTGGCGATCGCCAATGTTGGCAATGATCGTTAGAGTCCCGTTGGAACTTTTCCAATGTGAATTGAGCCGTTGTCTCACAGCTATAGTGTTCGCAGTCGACTGGGGCCTTATGACAGTCGACTGTCAGGCAAAAATCTAGCCCGATGGAAGATAAAAGCATTTGTTCGTGGAAGGCTCCAAACAAGATTTTTCTTGGGCGATTTGAAGGGGAATAGTTGGTGCTTTTCCAGTCCTTCATGTTGGACTTTCCGAGCCGCAAAAATTGCTTTTTGCGTTGCGAAAACCCCGGAAGTCCGGCCATGGATCCGTGCGAAGATATATTAAAATAAAAAACATGTATGTTCTAAGTAAACCTAGATCTACCTTAGATCTAGAAGTTGAGAGTGTTACCCTCGATGCGACGCCCTTCGCAAATCCCGCTCGTCCAAATAGCTTGTCGGAACTCTAGAGTGTCAAGTGTACACTCCTCTATTGGTATCCACACAAGCAATAGGTGGAGAAAACACACCCTTGAGTGTGCTAGCACCCTATGGATGGTTCGGCGAAGGAGGAGAGGGGGGCTTGAGAGGATGATCCAAGGACGAAGATGAAGTTGTGGTAACTCACACAAATGAATTTTTTTCATCTAATGCCAATCAAGTGGCCGACCACTTCATGGAGAGGGGGTTACATGCATGCATGTAACTCCAAGAGCCAATGTCTCTTGGTCTCCCTTATAAGGTGGCACCACTTGATAAGTCAATGATGATGTGGAGCATCATCATTGGCCGGCCATGCCAAGTCATCATCATGACATGACATTTGGTCAAGTCAAACTTGACCTTTCATCTTCCTCTCAAGTCAAGTCAAACTTGACCTCTTATCTCCCATGGTTGATAAAATCTAACCACTTGACTCAAGTTAATTTAATTTAATGAATCTTTATTCATTAATTTAAATTGATTTGATGAATCAAAACTAAATTAGACTCATTCAACACTTGAATCAAATTGAGTCCAACTCAATTAGTCTAATTAGGATTACTCTTAATCCAATTTGGTTTATCCCATGAACCTAAGCCTCATGGTTCATCATATGAACCTAATCTCCATCTAATTGCCCTTATGTGTGTGACCCTATAGGTTCTTATAACGTTGGCAATGCCCCTAAAACGATTTTGGAACATAAGCAATGAGCTGTATCTAGCAACACATCATTGCTACCCAAGTTACAAGAATGTTGAGCTCCAACATCACCTTTGTGACTACTAATTGTGACTCTCACAATATGTGACAATGTCCCTCTATCCTTGACATCTAGATTGACCAATCGAGACATAGACCGTGTCATCCTCGGTACAATCTATATCTTGAACTCCAAGTAGACTTACTCTAATCAAATGAGCTCAATATCTAATATTGACTCATTTGGGCATGGCCATGCACTTCGTGGTCTCACTCTATCAAGAATATCGATGTCACTCCCATCATATAGGAGGGATAGATCCCATCTACATCACTCACATCCCTCCGCATAATTTGTTACATACCCAGTAATCGCCTTTATAGTCCACCCATTTACGGGTGACGTTTGACGAAGCCAAAGTATGCAACTCCTTATGTAGGGAACCATGGTGACTTCAGGTCTAAGGACTAATAGTCATACTAATAGCCACATGAGAAAGTATATGACACTCATATAACGATCCATGATACTTTCTCATGGCGGGTCATTCAGTATACATTCTTCAATGCATACCCATGTGTCAACTTGATATCTCATATCCATGACTTGTGAGATCAAGTCATCGTGTTGACCTACATGCTAGTCTCTACACATTAACATTGTCCCTGAATGTTAATACTTGACTAGGAATGATTAAGAGTAGTGTTCTCTATATCATCTCATTATCGATTCAACCAATCGATTGATATAGATAAAAACCTACTACTTAAGGACATTATTATATTTAGTTATTTGGCACCAATACAAGTAAATATAATAACCATGCCTTTATAAATAGGAATATGATACAATAAAGTCCATACAACAATCATCACATGATTGACTCTAGGGTTATCACTAATAATCTCCCACTAGCACCAGTGCCAATCACCGTAGTATCTAATACCCAATGACCTAGTGTGACCATCATGCTTTTTCTGTGCCAAAGTCTTGGTCAAGAGATCTGCGATGTTAGACTCTATGGGTACTCTGTAAATCTTTTCATCCCCTCTATCGATAATCTCTCGAATGAGATGGAAGCGCCGTAGTATGTGTTTGGTCCGCTGGTGTGAGCGAGGTTCCTTAGCCTGTGCAATCACTCCATTGTTGTCACAATAGAGCTCTATGGGATATGCTATGCTAGGAACCACCCCAAGCTCAGTAATGAACTTGCGGATCCAAACTACCTCCTTTGCTGCCTCAGATGCAGCAATATACTTGGCTTATGTTGTAGAATCATCAACTGTGTCTTGCTTCGAACTCTTCCAGCTCACAGCGCCACCATTCAAGCAAAACATGAACCCTGATTGCGATCTATAATCATCCTGGTCAGTTTGGAAGCTGGCATCGCTGTAACCCTTTACAGCTAGCTCCTCATTGCCTCCAAATATCAAGAAATATTCTTTAGTCCTTCTCAAGTACTTAAGAATATTCTTGACTGCTATCCAGTGACACTCACTTGGATCTGACTGATATCTACTCGTCATGCTCAAAGCATACGAGACATCAGGATGAGTACACAGCATGACATACATGATAGATCCTATAGCAGATACGTAAGGGATCTTATCCATGCAGTCTCTCTCCTCTCTAGAAGAGGGACTTTGAGTCTTCGAAAGATTCACACCATGTGACATCGGCAGAAGTCCTTTCTTAGAATTCTGCATGGCAAACCGTAGTAATACCGTGTCAATGTATGTACTCTGACTTAAGCCAAACAATCTCTTAGATCTATCTCTATAGATCTTGATGCCTAGAATATAGGCTGCTTCACCTAAGTCCTTCATTGAGAAGCTCGTCCCCAGCCAAGTCTTCACAGACTGTAGCGAAGGGATGTCATTCTCAATGAGTAGTATGTCATCCACATACAATACAAAGAAGATAACTGTGTTCCCATTAACCCTCTTGTAGACACAGGGTTCATCTACATTCTTCATGAAACCAAACTGTTTGATCCCATCATCGAATCGAAGATTCCAGCTCCGAGAGGCTTGCTTTAGCCCATAAATGGACCTTTGCAGCTTGCATACTTTCCCAGTATGCTGTAGATCTTCAAAACCCTCAAGTTGTGTCATGTACACATCCTCGAGTAAGTTTCCATTTAGAAATACAGTTTTGACATCCATCTGCCAGATCTCATAATCGTGGTATGCTGCAAATGCAAACAAGATCCAAATGGATTTAAACATCACCACCGGAGAAAAGGTTTCATCATAGTCAATACCATGAATTTGATTGAAACCTTTAGCCACCAATCGACCCTTATAGGTATGCGTAAGTCCATCCATGTCAGTCTTTCTCCTAAAGACCCACTTACACCCAATGGGTTTGACCCCTTCAGGTGGATCAACCAAAGTCCATACTTGGTTGGTGTACATGGATTCCATCTCGGACCTCATGGCCTCTAGCCATTTCTCAGAATTGGGGCTCATTACAGCTTCCTGATAGGAGGTAGGCTCATTCTCAATGAGCATAACATCATCATGGTCAGACAAGAGAAATGAATATCTCTCAGGCTGACGACGTACCCTATCAGACCTGCGAAGAGGTAGGTCTACATGAACAGGTGGTTGTTCCACAACCCTTTGTGCAACAATCTCATTGATGTCTTATTTTCCGCAAGTGCACGGTTGTCGTCAAGTAATAAAAATATCGATCCCATAGGGATTGGGTCAATTACCGAGTGGTCGTGATACCAAGTTATCTAGTCAATCGAATTGTGGTTTAAGCAAAGAACCTGAGAAGTCAAGAACAACGAATGAGAAGAATGAGCTGAAAGTCAAGAGTTGAGGAGAATCTAAGGATATAGGTTTCACCACGTCGACGATTTATAAGGTGATTTAATTCTTTCCTAACCTTATTAGAGTTGTTTTGATGGAACCTATCCTAAGGTAAATCAACGTCCCCTTTCGAGGTATACGTTAACTGTACCTATCAAACTCAATTTACCTGTCATGGTGTTCGAGCATAGGGGATCATAATCAGCTAAGAGGACCTGTCACGAGACCCCCGCAAACCTCCCTATGTCTTACCTCCGTTACTTGGTAAAAACTGGATTTGATAGATCCATTAAGTTCATGAGAGTTCCTCTAGAGTCAAATTTCCTCTTCACGGTAGGTTTGCACACGGGACCATAATCAGCTAAGGGGACATGTCACGAGACCCCCGCAAACCCTCATAGATACACTACCGCTACTAGTAGGAGTTATTCCCTAGTTGGTTCTGGCTTTCGGGAACTCGGGTTCACTGTTAGGTACTTCCCCTTTGCTCCTTAGGTTTATCAATAAGAATCCAAAAGAACCAGATCAAAATAAACAATAGTTCAGGTAGTATAGATTATATCATCCGTCATAAATCGTCAAGGGCTACTCCCCCATCCTAAGATTACAGGATACTACTCCATAGTCTGACAGGAATTACTAGAGAAAGAAATTACGATACTGGGTGCCATATCCTTCTTCTGCCGACTCCTTCTCTTTATCTTCTTCTGTCGTCGATCTCTGACCACCCGCCGTCCTCCTCTTAGGGTTAGAATCTCTCCTCTTTTATAGCCTTGGCCTCCTCTTCAATTAAGGCAATAGATTTCCCCGTAATTGAGACGAAGATCCTAATTGCTCACAGAAAAGGAATTCTGGAATCAGGCCAACACGCCCATGCCAAATGAGAACCTTTGGCGTGTCGAGCATTCCCTCGGCGTGTTGCGGCAGGCTAGGGCGTGTTGAGTGGCTGGCGTGTCATGCTGGAACCCACGACACAGCGTGTCGATCGGTGAACGATTAGCGCGTAAAATTCCTAGCAATTTTACAAGAATTTTTGGCTTGATGATAATGGGCTTTATGTAGGCTTTTTTTCCAAAACAAAAGAAAATAAGCCAAAAATGGATACAAGACCTAGGAATTGAACTCCAGACCTCTAGAGATAGCCAAGCCCTATAGATGTACCCACTAACCATAAGCCCAATAGGATTGTATGATTAAGGAAAGGGGGGGGACTATAGATAAATGGAACTAAGGGTAAATGAAGAGGCATAGAAAAAGAAAAGAGGAACTTCTCTTCCTCCCCCCTTTATAAAGAAGAGGGAAGATTGAAATTGTTTACTTCCTCTCTTCTTCTCTTCCTCTTCTCACCGAAATTCTAAGGCTTCCCTCTCCATTTCCCTCTTTTGGCCGAGCCTCATCCAAGCAAGAAAGCTAGGGCTAGGTTGGTTCTTTAGGTTGTCTTCTCCACCAAAAGCAACGCGAAGGATGTAAGTATCCCTCACCTGCATACGAGTAGCTTCGGTTGACGTTTTATAAAAGAAATTTACATTGTTATATTCGGCCAAGATATGATCTAGGGTTTCCATGAAGTTGTATGCCATGCTTTTATAATTAGATGATGATGTTAGGGCTTAAAATGGATTAGGTCAAAAGTTAAACCTAGGAAACCCTATGAACCATTCGGCCAACATGGGTTTTGTTGGTGTTTTATTGAAGTTATATCTTGTTTTTGCTTGCAAGTGATGATGTTAGCATGTTATAGGGATTAGGATAAAGATCTAACTCTAGAGGCCTCCATGACCCATTCGGCCAAGTCATGAACTAGGGTCTCAAAGAAGCTCTATGCTATGTTTATGCTATGTTTTATAACTAGATTATGATGTTAGGGTTTAAAGTGGGTTAGAACAAAAGCTAACCCTAATGAACACTATAGTTCTATTCGGCCAAACCCCACTATAGGGTTTCAATGAAGTTTCATACTATGTTTTGTAACTAGATGATGAGGTTGAGGTTTAAAAAAAAGGGGATTAGGTCAAAGTTAAACCTAAAGGCCCTACATGGACCATTCGGCCACCTTGGGTCTTTAGGGTACAATGAAGTCCATACCATGAATTGTATGCTATGTTATGTTAATGAAATAAGTTATGTTGTTAGGAAATGAAGTATGCCATGCTATGAAAATGAAATAAGTTATGTTGTTATGAAATGAAGTATGCCATGCTATGTTAAAGAAATAAGTTAGGTTGTTATGAAATGAAGCATGCCATGCTATGTTAATGAAATAAGTTATGTTGTTATGAAATGAAGTATGCCATGCTATGTAAATGAAATGAAGCATGATGTGTATGAAATGAAGTATGCTATGCTATGTTAATGAAATGAAGCATGATGTGTTATGAAACGAAGTATGCTATGCTATGTTAATAAGACATGTAGTACAGTAAGCATATAAGTATTTTACCTTCTGCATGGCTTGTACCAAGACCTTAACAAGGTCCAAAGAAGGGATGGGCTCCTAAGATGCCCTAGGTCGATGGAATAAGACTCGGGCCTAGGATGGGCTTCTATGTATGATTGCCCCTAGGTCGATGGAATAAGATTCGGGCCTAGTACGGGATGGGCTCCAAGATGCCTTAGGTCGATGGAGTAAGACTCGGGCCTAGGATGGGCTTCTACGCTATGACGATTGCCCCTAGGTCGATGGAATAAGACTCGGGCCTAGGAACCTATTAGGTTCGAGACTTGCTACCTCGGGCCTATTTAGGGATGCGCGCTATGATAATGAAGAAGTGGTACAATGCCGGGCCCAAATATGTTGAGATTTATATTTACGTACCTAGTATATATATTTTCAAAAGCATCTTGCATATGTATGTCATGATTGTTAAGTTACATGTTATGTTAAATGATATGTCATGATTGTTAAGTTACATGTTATGTTAAATGATATGCCATGATTGTTAAGTTACATGTTATGTTAAACGATATGCCATGATTGTTAAGTTATATGTCATGAAAGTTATGTTTTATGATATGTTATGAATGTTTACATGCTTACATTAGATATGTCATGAAAGTTATGTTTTATGATATGTTATGAATGTTTACATGCTTACATTAGATATGTCATGAAAGTTATGTTTTATGATATGTTATGAATGTTTACCTGCTTACATTAGATATGTCATGAAAGTTATGTTTTATGATATGTTATGAATGTTTACATGTTTACGTTAGATACGTTATGAAAGTTATGCTTCATGATATGCTATGAATGTTTACATGTTTACGTTAGATACATTACAAGTTATGTTTGATGATACGATGATCCATGCTATATTTTACTTACGTTACTTATGCTACATGTTAAGTTGATGACACCAAGTATGTTACATGTTATATTGCTTCTATGTTGTGAATGCTGCATGCCATGATTTATGATAATGTATGGTTTTAGTGAGTAGGACAGGATCTTACTAAGCCTATGTGCTTATAGTTTATCTTTCCCTCGTACTGCAGATAAGGGTAAGGGATGGATAAACTAAAGGGAGCAGCAGGAGGGGCCAAGGTGTGTGGTAGTGGCATGGTGGAGAAGATCCGTTAGGTCTAAACATGTTTACCTATGATAAAGATGTCTATTCATGTCCTCACTTATGTCTCCTTATGATGATGATGTTATGAATTTACTAAGCGCTAAGTATCTGCATATATGATGCATGCTCTATGTTAAGAAGAAGAAGTAAAGAAGAAGTAAGAAGAAGTATCTATCCACGCTATGAAGCATACTCTATGCTAAGAAGAAGAAGTATATATATATATATGTATATATGTGTTAATGCATGTTTATGTTTAAAAGAAAAACAAAAAAAAAGTATTAAGAAGTATGTCTAAAGTCTTCCGCTGTGAGAATTAAGAAGTACGTATAAAGTCTTCCGCTGTATGTAATGTATGTACGGTCGCGTCACGCGCCGCCTCTCCGGACATTTAGGGTCCCGGAAGGGCGGGCGTGACAACCAGGGCGTGTTGGCTGCTGGCTCTCATGACACGGGCGTGTTGATTTCTAACACACCTGTGTTGTTTTGATACGCCTGTTTCTTCGCCCTGTTAACACAAAAACACCCAAAAGCAGTCTCTTCGTCCAAAATATGCTAAACTTTAACTGAATCATGATAAAATACATGCCTAGGATATGAAATGTGATAGAATGCATGTATATGGAGTAGTGAAAACATAGCATGATTTACACACATCAAAATCCCCTAGTCCTAAACTTTTGCTTGTCCTCAAGCAAAGAAAACCCCTGAAAGACAACTTAATTGTGGAAATGCTAGACACCATCCAGAGGTATACAATCTGATCTTAATCTTTTCAAATCATTCCTAGTTGCCAAGTTTGAAAGATCCCTATATAGTGCACGTGAAAAGGTGGACTAAAGTCATTGGACACCAATCTGGACTTGACATCCCTTCTATCGTAGAACATTCTTATTTCCGGCATAGAGGCACTTACCTGCCTTAATGCATGGATCATTCTTACCTATCATCAAAAGGTCTCAAAGGAGCACTTTCTAAGAAGAGAGAAGGAAAGGAATTATAGAGAGCATTTCCCCAGTAACTAGTTAGTCTCAAAGGGGCACCTTTTAGGTGTTTCCCCAGTAACTACTTGGTCTCAAAGGGGTGCTTGAAAACAATTCCAGTAACCTTTTTTTTTTTTTTTTTTTTTTTTAAACAATACTTCTAGTGAAAGTGTTTCTCCAGTAACCAAGTTGCGCAGGTAAGTCTCCAATGGAAAATCGAGTACTCGTCCGATATGGGGGATTTAAATCTTTTATTTGGATACCTCAGACCTATAGACCGTGTTAGAAGTGAAATAGGGTTCTTATCAAATAGGCAAAAAGGGATATCATGATCCGACCAATGTTCAGTTGTATTACGCTAGATGATATAAAAATTGCACTGTTATGATATATGAAAAGATGCAAACAAAATGGCAGTAACCAAACTAAAAATCTAAGTAGAGATAGAACAAACAATAAAGGATGTGCATCGAAACTCACAAAATAGTTCAAGGTGGTCAATGGTCATTGTCTTCACTACTAGCATCCTCCTCTGCCCACCTTCGTCGCTGCTCCTGGTAAAATTTCCGGGACTCCTTTCGAAATCTATCATCATCTTCTCTCCGGGCGGACTCAGCAGTGAAAAACTCATCATCTCTCCTGTAAAAATCAGCTGCCCTGTCCAAATGTTGTGTCACTATACGATGGTGCTCCTCCGTAGCTTGGGCATACCGATCCCACATACCTATGTACGAGGTATGTTCGACCCTGAAAGCTTCGAATGATGATCGGAATCCTGAAAAATCAAAAGAAGAGTACCCTGCAGAAACATTGTCAGTACGAAACCGTGGGGGTTCAGGAGTCGAATGTGATGGCTCAGGGGTTATGTGAGATGGCTCCCTAGGAGGGGGTGATGGAGCATGGGCAGTGGGGGTAGGAAAGGGTTCCTGGACATCTCTAAAAAGCCAATTGGATGAATTACGATGGTTATCCGCTCGGGGAGTTGGAAGAGGGATTTTAATTCCATTTCTTAACACCAAACGATATCCCTCGTCACATGCCTCAATCATCTTCATATTTATACAAGCATCCAAATCCAATCTAGGGCTAGCAGGACAATATTCAAGGTCATCTAAATCACATCCTAAGGCTACAGCAATCCTAGTGATAATACCACCTATGACTATGACTCCGGATGGGCTATTACTAACCTTAACTAGATGTCTAACCATATGGGCTCCAGAATCAATATTAACTTCATTTAGCATGGCCCATAAAAATTGTAACTCACTTTGCCTAGCCACCCTGCACTATCATATCTTCAGAGATTGTATTAGCCATGAATCTAAGGAGATAACGAAAAGTAGGATTAGGGATGTTAAATGATTTGGACCTAGATGCATCATAGGGGCGAGGGTCATCAGAAATTAATCTCCAAAATTGATGATCAATAAAATGTCTATGAATTTGCCTCTCCCCTCCGCTAGGAAAATCAAATATCGTATTAAAATCACTTAAAGAAAGGGTAAACTCATGGTTCATTAATCTAAATTTTATTATTCCTTCCTCACAATCCTTTCCTTGCAGTATTTCAGCAGACAGGGAGCTAAGGAATTCAAGAGTGATGCTCGGGTAAGTAAGATGATGGTGCATGATAAACTCGGTCCATCCTATCCTATTGGTTAACCAAGTTATGTCATCTCTTAACCCTAGGGTGGTCAACGTGTAGAAGTCTATAGTTCTTGTAGATACTAACTTCCTTTTTTCAAGCTTACTGAATTTAGTCTTCATAACATCATCTCTAAAAACAATTCCATATGGATGGCTAGAGGTCGGAGGAGGTTCGTTACCCAAATCCTGAGCTTTTCTTTTCCCCTTGTCCCTTGTCGAAGAGGAAGAAGCTCCTCCTCTAGTCTTCACTCGCTTGCTCATGGCGTTGGTGATGGAGAGACAGCAGGTTAGCTCTTCGGCTGCTTGAGAGAGAGACCGACGGCGGCTGCTTCAACCTTGGATCGCGAGTGGAAAATTAGGGCGTGCTCGGGTCGGTTTTAGAGGGCTATCCGCAGCATAGGCGTGTCGGGCATCCTCTTAGACAAATACCCGTTTAAGCGCGACATGCGTGCTCCGTCGCTCCCAGGCTGATCCGGCCAGCGGCATGATCGCCCAGCGTGCTTAGGTTGAGAAGTGTGCGACAGGCGTGCTAGTCGACGCCTACGCTGTTGTCTTCGAGTGCCAACAACACGCCTGTGTCGTGTCGTTAAGACGCAGTAGTCGTCGTGTCAACTTGGCACGCAGCGATGCACGTATCTGAAAACACGAAAAATAAAAATAGAATAAAGAATAAAATAAAATAAAATACAATAACTAAAAAGAAATGAAAATAGTTTGGGTTGCCTCCCAAGAAGCGCTTGTTTAAGGTCGTTAGCTTGACCCCTCGGTTACCCCCTAGTTTTGGGGATATGGCTTGAGGAGTATGCTCTGCCTCTCCTCATCTCCAATTAGCTCAACAGAATTGTTTGCGAAGTATCTCTTAAGTCTTTGACCATTTACTTTGAAAATTCCCATAGACTCACTAGATATATCAATAGCTCCATGAGGATAAACCTTTTCAACTCGATATGGCCCCGACCATCTGGATTTCAGCTTCCCAGGAAAGAGTTTCAATATGGAGTTGAATAGTAATACCAAGTCTCCTTGATGGAATTCTCTGTGCATGATGTTCTTGTCATGCCACCTCTTCGTTTTCTCCTTGTAAGACCTTGCATGTTCATAAGCATCAAGGCGTAGTTCTTCAAGTTCATTTAGCTGCAGTTTTCTTTTCTCTCTGGCTTTCTTCAGGTCAAAATTAAGCCATTTAATTGCCTAATATGCCCTGTGCTCTATTTCAACTAGAAGATGACATGGTTTTCCATAAACTAATCGAAACGGAGTCATTCCAATGGGTGTCTTGTAGGCAGTTCGATAGGCCCATAGAGCATCATCAAGTCTTAAAGACCAATCCTTCCTTGATCTTGATACTGTTTTCTCCAAGATAGTCTTGATTTCCCTATTCGAAACTTCTACTTGCCCACTCGTTTGTGGATGATATGGTGAGGCTAGTTTATGGGTTACTCCATACTTCTTGAGAAGACTTTCAAATTGTCTTTCGATAAAGTGTGAGCCTCCATCACTTATTACTGCTCTCGGTATTCCAAATCTTGGAAATATTATACTCTTAAAGAGCTTAATGACTGTTTTTGCATCACAAGAGGGGGATGGTAGAGCCTCAACCCATTTAGACACATAGTCCACTGCTACCAGTATATAGGTATTTTTATAGGAAGTAGGGAAGGTGTTGGATCGAAAGTGTCGCTAGAGGGGGGGGGGGGTGAATAGCGATACGGTGTCGTTAAAAACTTTTGCAATAAGTAAAAAGCAAGTAGAGAATGCACAGCGGAAATATAAAGTAGACAAGATATTTTTACGTGGTTCACAATCTTTCGATTGCTAATCCACGGCCCTAGTGATCCTTGATCACGTACGGAGGGCAATTCACTAAAACCACTCCTCTTCGTTGGAAGTAGGAGCAACGATTACAAAAAGAAATCAAGGCAAAGGGACACTCCCCCTTTCCTTGTTACGATTAAAGCACAAAGACAATTTAAAGAAGTAGAACTTAAATAAATATACCGACAACTCTTATAAGTAGAAGATGTAGCTTTCGTTGTCGGCGGCACTTCGTCGTAGCAAATGTGAGTAGTAGTAGCGGCGTTACGACGGCGTGTTGAGAGCTCTTGAATTCTTGTTATTTGCTTGGCTTGAACATGTCTATTTATGGATATTGATCTATGAATTTAGACATAGGTAGTGTCCAAGGTGAGGTTCTTATCCCCCAAGACTTGTTCATCCACATCCTTTGCGCCAACTCAAGGATGAGGTGTTTTATCCAACCACCTTGTGCCACCTCCAACCTCCTTGTGCGCCAACTCAAGGATGAGGTGTTTCATCCAACCACCTTGTGCCACCTCCAACCTCCTTGGCGCCAACTTGTTGGAGCCATTCAACTTGTGCCACATCATGGGAGCCAACCATCTTGTGCCAACTCACCTTATCTTGGGCGCCCACCACAAGGAAGCTTGGTGATGGTTTGGATGTCCACCTTGATGCCACATCACCCTTTGTACCAAAACACGAGTCAAGTCCAAATTCACCCCTTGAAATTCGAGCTCTTCTCGAGTGAACTTGACTAGCAGTTGATCGTAGTCAAAGGGTTTTGACCGATACAAGTTAGCTTAAAATATAAATTACGATGGTTCTAACCATTTGATCTCGACCTAGACCTTCCATTGGAGGTATTGGGTCGGATCTACGCTTAACGACCTTGCTTCGCTATCACACGAGCTTACCTTGTAGCCTCGCTTCCGGTCTTCACCCGAGTACCTCGGCTTCCTCCGAAGTCCCTCTGGCGTTGCCCGACCACCTCGGTTCCCACCGGGTGTCGCAGACCTTCCGCTCAACTTTAGCATTTCTGCACACTTAATTGAGCTCGTAAGATAACCAATATACCCTTAACTATTGAGCCTTTTGCCATAATCAAAATACCGGTTCGACTTTGGTGCCTTGCACCAACAATCTCCCTTTGATTCATGGCAAACCGACACAAAGTTAAGGAAAAATTAAGCATAACAGTAAGCTAGCATAATGATTAAGCATGAATGAGCTAGCATAAAGATTAAATATGAATGAGCTAGCATAATGATTAAGCATGAATGAGCTAGCATAAAGATTAAATATGAATGAGCTAGCATAAAGATTAAATATGAATGAGCTAGCATAATGATTAAATATGAATGAGCTAGCATAATGATTAAGTATGAATGAGCTAGCATAAAGATTAAATATGAATGAGCTAGCATAATGATTAAGCATGAATGAGCTAGCATAAAGATTAAATATGAATGAGCTAGCATAAAGATTAAACATGAGTGAGCTAGCATAAAGATTAAGCATGAGTGAGAAATATTATTGTTTCAAGTTCTCCCCTTTGAGGTAACCTCCCCCTTGACCGAAGGTGAGTTCTTGAAAAATAATTTTTACTCCCCCTTAATAGTTGCTTAAGTAAACGGAATTACTTAATATAAAAGGTAATAATTTTGTTTACTTTCTTCCTTACTTTTGTGACTTTCTCCCCCTTTTGCCTTAACTCAAAAAGTTTGTAAATATATTTTAAGGTTTGTAAGTCCAAGCAAGTTCCCAATATAAATATATATATATATATATTTTTTTTAAAAAAATAATAATAAGCTTGAAAATATGTTCATCTAAAATGTACAACTCCGGTTGGACTTGATTGATATAGAATGATCAATAAGTCTTGAAGGAGTTGATTAATTTTAAATAATTATACTCCATGGTTCATGTCGATGTGAATCTACATCTGGAACTGTGAGTAAGGTCCTAACATCTCACGCCCGTCATTGGCTAAGTACACAAACACATTAGTCCTATGTGTTGTGAGATGTGTTGGCTCCTTAAATCTATAGGTATATGATTTCTAAGGTAAGACTTAGGCTAATTTCATAAAAAGAAGCAAAAGTAGAGTACATATATAGAAAAATTTAAATCCTACTCTATTACGCACATACCTAACTTTCGTCTTAATAAACTAAATTCGGCTTCGGGTAGTGGTTTGGTGAAGATGTCCGCTAGGTTTGATTTGGACTCAACATACTCTAGTTGTATAGTTCCATTAGTTACATGTTCCCTAATGAAGTGGTGTTTAACTTCTATATGTTTTGTCCTAGAATGACATATTGGATTTTTAGTTAAGTTAATTGAACTAATGTTATCTATGTAGGTTTTAATGTTGTTAAAGATTAAGCTAAAGTCTTGGAGAGTGTGCTTCATCCAGTGAGGAGACACACTCACCCATTCGGCCGGTGGTAGATAAGGCAACGCAATGTCGCTTCCTCATCGCACCAACTTACTAGACTCGAGAGGATTTGACAACAACCACTCGTGCTCTTTCTATCGAGTTTACTACCAGCATAGTCGGAGTCGGAGTAGCCGATTAGATTAAACTCGGTAGATCTAGGGTACCAAATACCTACGTTTAGCGTGCCCTTTAGATATCTAAGGATATGCTTGACTAGGGTTAGGTGAGACTCCTTGGCACAGGTTTGTAACCTTGCGCACATACTTACCGCGAATAAAATGTCGGGTCGGCTCGCGGTTAAGTATAGGAGACTTCCTATTGCGCTCCTATAGTATTTTAGGTCAACGGGTTTTCCTTCTACATCTTAGTTTATATTAACATTAGTTGCCATAGGTGTATTGATTATTTTAGCATCTTGCATTCCAAATCGATTTATTAAGTCCTTAGTATATTTTTGTTGATGTAAATATATTCCATCTTTAGTTTGTTTAATTTGTAAACCTAAGAAAAAACTTAACTCTCCCACTAAATTCATTTCAAATTCACTTTCCATAAGTGAGATGAATTCGTTTAGCAGGATCGAGTTGGTAGTTCCAAAAATTATATCATCTACATAGATTTGGGCTATAAAGATTTCTTTTCCTACGGTTTTAACGAATAAGGTTGGGTCGACTAAACCTTGGTTGAATCCTTTGGACTTAAGATAGATCGAAAAGCCTTTCGCATCAAGCTCTTGGGGCTTGTTTGAGTCCATATAGGGCTTTCTTAAGTCTAAGGACATGGTCAGTTTATCTAGATTTTCAATCCGGAGGTTGATCGACGTAAACTTCTTCCTTAATGTATCCATTCAAAAATGCTGACTTGACATCCATTTGAAACAATTTAAAACCTCGATGTGCAAAGATATGCTAACAACATTGGATGGACTCTAGTCCAAGCTCTGGGGCGTAGGGTCTCATCGTAATCTAAACCTTCGACTTGACTAAACCCTTTGCGACTAACCTAGCTTTATTTCTAACTACTTCACCTTTATCATCAAGTTTATTTCAAATACCCACCTTGTTCCAATAATTGATTTTTCTTTAGGTGGTGGTACTAATTCCCAGACTTCATTTCTAGTGAATTGAGCTAGCTCTTCTTGCATAGCAATAATCCAGTCGGTATCAAGAAGTGCTTGTTCAATAGTTTTGGGTTCGATTTTGGAAATTAACGAGATTTGACTAAGGTTTCGATATGAAGCTCTAGTTCGAACCACTAAATTTGGATCACCTATAACTTGATTGATAGGATGATTTGTTTGAGTCTTAGTGTGACTCGGGTTAGGGTCATCTATCACTTGGTCGATAGGATGACTTGGGTGAGTTCTAGTTTGACTTGGGTTAGAGTCATCTATCACTTGGTCGATAGGATGACTTGGGTTAGACGAGATTCAAGTTCAAGATCGAGTCGGGTTCGCTATAAGTTGATTTGCTAGTTGGTTTTGTTAAGGATTGAACGGGTTCGTGTCCTTCGTCGAAAACTATATTAATGGTTTCTTCGACTCTAAGAGTGTCGTGATTGTATACCCTATAAGCTCTACTGGTGGTTGAGTATCCTAGAAAGGTTCCAGTAGAGGTTTTGGATTTGAATTTCCCTAGGTAATCCTTAGTGTTTAAGATATGTACCTTGCATCCAAATACCCTAAAGTACTTGATGTTCGGTATTTTATCGTGATAAATCTCGTACGAGGTCTTTTGGTGCCTCTTTACCATAAGGATCCTATTTTGGACATAGCAAGCCGTAC
Source organism: Wurfbainia villosa (assembly GCA_025175895.1). Classification (NCBI taxonomy): domain Eukaryota; kingdom Viridiplantae; phylum Streptophyta; class Magnoliopsida; order Zingiberales; family Zingiberaceae; genus Wurfbainia; species Wurfbainia villosa. The sequence goes on along the minus strand of CM045998.1, from coordinate 49,285,906 downwards.
TAACGGCCTCGCCGCCAAAATCTATCGGGTAGGTTATACTCGTTTAACATTGTCCTAGCGGCTTCTTGTAGGGTTCTATTTTTCCGTTAGACTAACCCATTTTGTTGTGGGGTTCTAGGACATGAAAACTCATGGTGGTATCCGTTTAGGTTACAGAAATCTGTAAACACGTGGTTTCGAATTCACCACCATGATCGCTTCTAAGTCTTTTAATCTTAAGGTTCTTTTGATTTTCGATTAACCTACAAAGATTGATTAGTTGGTCTAGGGTATCATTTTTATGTTTGATAAACCTAACCCAAGTAAATCTAGAATAGTCGTCAATTATGACTAAGCAAAATTGACTACCATTGAGTGACTTAGCTCCATGTGAATCAAATAGATCCATGTGTAGGAGCTCAAGAACACTTTTGGTTCGTTCTTGATTAGTTAATTGATGTTGTGTCCTAGATTGTTTACCTTGTTGACAAGCATTACATATTTTATTATCCAAGTTGTTTAGTTTAGGCAAACCTATAACCAAGCCACTCTGACTCATCTTGTGGACGAGTCTTGAGTGTCCGAGTCTTCGGTGCCATAACCAAGATTCCTCTTGCTGTGTCATAAGACACTTGGTTGAGGAGTTGGGTAAATTTATTGTGTAGATGTTGCTACTCCTAGTTCCTTTAAGTATTATTTTAGATGTTGCATTTATTTTGATTACGCATTCATTTTCTAGAAATATGACCTTATAATTGTTATCACACAATTGGCTTACACTAAGTAAATTATATTGAAAGTTTTCTACTAATAAGACATTTTGAATTGTAAAGTTAGAGTTGAGCTCAATATCACCTGATCCGATGATTTTGAGCTTGCCGTTATTTCGAAGCTACCGATCCTTGTCGTTTGAATCGTAACAAAATTTGAGTTGATCCCGGTCATGTGGGGAGACCATCGCCCAACATCCATTGATCCTACACATAGGTAGTTGGATCGGATATTGGAATTACTAAAGGGTTGTTTGTAAGTTTTAAACCTAAATCATCTCACCAATATCTACATGATCAAAACATGTTATTCCTATGTGTTATTGTGAGATGACTTTCAATTTTACTTGATTAATTTTAATGAATTTAAATTAACCAACATTAGGTTAGATTCGGATTTAGTCTAAGCTCATCAAGTAATCTTTTCAAGAGATTAGCTTCGTGTCGTGGCGAGGCAGAGGCCTTCTTTGATCGAACAACGACCACTTCCTTAGACAAAGCTAATTTCAAGAAATTGATAACTCGACTTACTTGAGACTACGTCTTGGTCTAACTAGTTATTTTTGAAAAGAGGCTACCCGAGGCTCAATCATTTCGTAGGATTTAAGTTGGATTATTTTTGAAAAGAGCCTCCCCGAGGCTCAATCTATTCGCAGGATTTTAGTTGGTTATGAGTCCTATCTAACCATTCTAAAAAAAAAGGAAATACTAATCATGAAATTTCTAATACTTAAAAAAATTACATTTTGAATTGGCTCCCCTGGACCATTGAATCGAGTGGGTCTATTCACATAGTGAATTTGGTCCTTGGGAACCCAATACATGTTAGATCCTAAAGTTGAAATCAAAGTGGTCTTAGGGACCCATGCTTTGACATTTTTCTTATGTTGGTTTACTATAGACATATATGACTTATTGGTTGTATTTGAGTTAAACCCGTGTCAGGCCTTGTTGTACACGGCCCTTTGTGATCCAAGTAAGTGGTCAAGTCCCTTGGATCCCAAAGTGAACCTTTCCAACGTGTTCCTAAGGTCTTCGACTTGTGTTTTAAAAAGCGAGTTCTCAACATCAACCTTTTCAACTTGAGTTGAGTCCTCCTCTTGAAGACGAGTATTCGAAGAGGTTAGGGAGACCTCATGTTTGAGAAGGTTAACCTCCTCAATTAGGGTCTCGACCTTGGACTCGGACTTAGCTAGTTTCTTATTTAAAAATTTAATTGCACCATACAAAGTATTAAGTAATGACCGACTTACCCTTAATGATTCTTTTGAACCGGATACGGATCCGTGGCTTGTCTTGAATGGAAGCTCATCATCGGATTCGGACTCGGACTCTTCTTCGGTTTAGGAGTCGTGCTCGGTCGGCTTGGCCATTAGAGCTTGGATATCGTCTTCTTCCTCCGACAACTCCTCCCAAGTAGCGTTTAGCGCTTTCTTGGTCTTTGATGCGTTATTCTTTAGCTTTGGGCACTCGGACTTGATGTGACCGAACACATGCACTCATAGCATCTAAAATTAGAAGTATTTGAATTAGGTTTAGGCTTACCTTGAGTTGTTGGTCGTTTCGTCTCTTGATCATCTTCCGAACTAGATTGACTAGTTCGGATTCTATTTCGAGTCTACTTCCGATTCGGACTCGCCTTCTTCCTTCGGGGTGGCTTGCTTGCGGCTTCTTCTTCTTGGAACCTCGCAACTAACGCAATACTCTTCTCGGCCCTGGACCACGTTAGTTTGCTCATGTAATTCAAGTTCAAAACAATTCGCCTAACCTAATTTTAGAAAGGTCTTGGAGACCTTGTAGGCATCGACCATGGATGCCCACAAGGTGGTCCTAGGAAACGAGTTAAGAGAATACGATAAGGTCGCGATTCTCGACCTTTTGTCCGATGGCATGGAGTTGGTTGACGATGTCTTGGATACGAGCATGTAGTTGAGTTGCGGTCTCGTTTTCCTGCATTTTCAAGTTATACAATTTATTTAAAAGTAAATCTCTTTTACATACCTTCGTGTCGTCGGTGCCTTCGTGTAGTTCCACTAGCTTGGTCCATAAGTCCTTTGCACTAATGAAGGGGCCGACGCGGTTGAGCTCTTCCTTGGACAACCCACATTGCAAGATTTGAGTTGCCTTGGCATCGACTTCTACTTGTTTTTTCATGGAATTTGACCATTGATCGTAACCCAAAGATTCACCATCTTCATTAATAGGAAGTGTGAAACCGGTTTGGATTACGATCCACATCTCGATTTGTGTTTTAAGAAAGCATTCCATCCGACCCTTCCAATAACGAAAGTCATTACCGTTGTAAAACGGGGGTCGGGCGGTGCTAAACCCTTCGAGATGGGCCATTTAAAAACAAGAAGAAGAACGACGAAAAGAATCTTGCAAAACACACACGGAAAGAATATTCCAAGACTTTCGTCTTGGATTAGTAAAAAGGGAAGTAAAAAGATATATAAAATGTAACTTGCAAAAAGAAATAAACAATCAAATGCGAATGTCGTTGAAGTTCCGGAGGACAACCTTACTCGGGATCTAACCCGAAGGACAACCTTATCCGGATCCTAAAACCTCTAATGCAATTCTATATGTAGGAGAAGATAAGCAAGTGAAATAATTATACGAAAACAGAAATAAATAAATACAAAATCTGTAAAAAAAAGAAAAACAAAGCTAGATTGGTGGTTTCACCGAATCTTAGCGCCCCCGGCTCTGATACCAATTGTTGGATCGAAAGTGTCGCTAGAGGGGGGGGTGAATAGCGATACGGTGTCGTTAAAAACTTTTGCAATAAGTAAAAAGCAAGTAGAGAATGCACAGCGGAAATATAAAGTAGACAAGATATTTTTACGTGGTTCACAATCTTTCGATTGCTAATCCACGGCCCTAGTGATCCTTGATCACGTACGGAGGGCAATTCACTAAAACCACTCCTCTTCGTTGGAAGTAGGAGCAACGATTACAAAAAGAAATCAAGGCAAAGGGACACTCCCCCTTTCCTTGTTACGATTAAAGCACAAAGACAATTTAAAGAAGTAGAACTTAAATAAATATACCGACAACTCTTATAAGTAGAAGATGTAGCTTTCGTTGTCGGCGGCACTTCGTCGTAGCAAATGTGAGTAGTAGTAGCGGCGTTACGACGGCGTGTTGAGAGCTCTTGAATTCTTGTTATTTGCTTGGCTTGAACATGTCTATTTATGGATATTGATCTATGAATTTAGACATAGGTAGTGTCCAAGGTGAGGTTCTTATCCCCCAAGACTTGTTCATCCACATCCTTTGCGCCAACTCAAGGATGAGGTGTTTTATCCAACCACCTTGTGCCACCTCCAACCTCCTTGTGCGCCAACTCAAGGATGAGGTGTTTCATCCAACCACCTTGTGCCACCTCCAACCTCCTTGGGTGCCAACTTGTTGGAGCCATTCAACTTGTGCCACATCATGGGAGCCAACCATCTTGTGCCAACTCACCTTATCTTGGGCGTCCACCACAAGGAAGCTTGGTGATGGTTTGGATGTCCACCTTGATGCCACATCACCCTTTGTACCAAAACACGAGTCAAGTCCAAATTCACCCCCTTGAAATTCGAGCTCTTCTCGAGGCTGGAACTTGACTAGCAGTTGACTGTAGTCAAAGGGTTTTGGACTGCAGTACAAGTTAGCTTAAAATATAAAGTACGATGGTTCTAACCATTTGATCTCGACCTAGACCTTCCATTGGAGGTATTGGGTCGGATCTACGCTTAACGACCTTGCTTCGCTTTCACACGAGCTTACCTTGTAGCCTCGCTTCCGGTCTTCACCCGAGTACCTCGGCTTCCTCCGAAGTCCCTCTAGCGTTGCCCGACCACCTCGGTTCCCACCGGGTGTCGCAGACCTTCCGCTCAACTTTAGCATTTCTGCACACTTAATTGAGCTCGTAAGATAACAAATATACCCTTAACTATTGAGCCTTTTGCCATAATCAAAATACCGGTTCGACTTTGGTGCCCACTGCACCAACAGAAGGGTCCCATATAGTCAATTCCCCAGACGTCGAACAATTCGACTTCCAATATCGAATTTTGAGGCATCTCATGTCTCCTTGATATGTTCCCGGTCCTTTGACAGCGGTCACAAGTCGTCACATAATTCCGAGAGTCTCTAAAAATATGAGGCCAATAAAATCCTGCTTGCAAAACCTTTGCCACAGTCTTGTCTGTGCTCGTGTGACCTCTATATGCAGAAGAATGACAGTGATACAATATATCCTTAATCTCTTCTTCGGATACGCATCTTCAATATATAGCATCCGCCCCTTGCTTGAACAAGAATGGTTCGTCCCACACATAATGCTTTACATCCGAAAGGAACTTCTTCCTCTGATGATAACTCATGTGAGAAGGTATTATCCCGCAAGCTAGGTAGTTGGCAAAATCAGCATACCACGGAGCTTTGATTGTTCTAACTGCTAGTAGCTGCTCATCCGGAAAGAAGTCATTTATAGCAAGATCATCGGCTCTTCCCGCATTTGGTTCTAGATGAAGCCTCGATAGATGGTCTGCAACTACATTCTCCGTTCCTTGCTTGTCTCGAATTTCTAAGTCAAACTCTTGTAGGAGAAGTATCCATCGGATAAGTCTTGGCTTAGATTCCTTTTTACTCAGCAAATATCTTATGGCTGCATGATCTGTGTAAACTATCACCTTGGTCCCTATGATATAAGATCTGAACTTGTCGAAAGCAAATACTATAGCCAAGAGTTCCTTCTCTGTGGTAGCATAATTCATTTGTGCTTCATGATGTTTTCTTGGCGTAGTAGATTGCATACACCTTGCGATCCTTCCTTTGTCCTAACTCCCACAAAGAAAAATCGCCGCATCACACATAATTTCAAAAGGAGACTCAACTGAGGTTGCATTATTGGGCGGTTGTTAATGCTTCCTTTAACCTGGAAAATGCATCAAGACAAGGATTATCGAAGTGAAACACAACATCTTTAGCAAGCAAATTAGTTAATGGTTTTGAAATTTTTGAGAAGTCTTTGATGAACCGTCGGTAGAACCCTGCATGTCCTAGGAAACTACGCACTCCCCTGACATCAGTTGGAGGAGGCAACTTCTTGATCACTTCAGTTTTAGCAATGTCCACCTCGATACCACGGTGTGAGACTAGGTGCCCAAGTACTATGCCTTCTCGCACCATGAAGTGACACTTCTCCCAGTTAAGCATTAAATTCATTTCCTCGCATCTCTGCAAGACCTTGACCAAATTAGATAAACACATATCAAAATCAGCTCCATATACAGAAAAATCATCCATGAACACTTCCATTATATTCTCGATCATGTCAGAAAAAATTGAAGTCATACACCTATGAAATGTGGCCGGTGCATTGCATAATCCAAAAGGCATTCTTCTGAAAGCAAAAGTACCATATGGGCAGGTGAAAGTTGTTCTCTCTTGGTCATTAGGATAAATAGGGATTTGATAGAAACCAGAGTATCCATCTAAATGAAATCGAGTGTTTTGCCAATCGGTCTAGCATTTGGTCAATAAATGGGATGGGAAGTGGTCCTTTCTAGTTTCCTTATTCAATTTCCTATAATCAATGCACATTCTCCATCTGTAATGTTCTAGTGGGGATTAACTCATTCGTAGCATTTTACCCCCTTTCTTTGTACGACATGGGTGGACTTACCCATTCGCTATCTCGGATATTGGATAGATAATTCTGCATCTAGCAATTTCATGACCTCTTTCTTGACTACCTCTTTCATAGTTCAGGTTGACCTTCTTTGATGCTCTATAGAGGTTTTAAAATTGTCTTCTAGTAGAATTCTGTGCATGCAAACCGATGGACTAATTCCCCTAATATCATCAATCTTGTATCCAATGACATTATTATGTGTTTTCAATACCTCAATCAGTTTTTCGATCTCTGCATTGCTCAGATTAGCATTAATGATCACAGGATAAGTAGAGTTTTCACCAAGGAATTCATACCTGAGTGTGGATGGAAGAGGCTTAAGTTCTACCTGTGGTGTGAGGTTGGGGTCGCAAATCTCCAGCTCTTTATCCTCAAAATCCCCTCCGAGCTTATTAAGATGAGTTTGTTCTGGTGCTCCTTCTAGTGCTATTGACTGGAGACTGTCAATCCTACAACAAACATCAAAAACAGAAGGTTGTTTAACAGCTTTTGAAAGGTCAAATTCAATTTTGTCATTTCCAAATGCAAGTGAGAGTTTGTGGTTCTTGACATCTCTCATTGCTCCTGCAGTAGCCAAGAAAGGTCTCCCCAAAATGAGTGGAATACATGGGTCTTCATCCATGTCTAGTACTACAAAATTTGCAGGAATAATAAAATTTCCCACCTGCACTGGTACATCTTCTAAGATTCCCAAAGGATATCTAATGGAGCGATCGGCTAACTGCAAGGCCATAGTAGTTAGTTTCATTTCTCCTAAATCTAGTTTCTTGCATATGGAAAGAGGTATCAGATTTACACTGGCGCCTAAATCGCAAAAAGCCTTATCAAAATTTGAGTCATTAATTATGCAAGGGATAGAAAAGCTACCTGGATCATTTAGTTTGGGAGGTACCATGTTCTTAATTAAAGCGCTGCACTCCTCAGTAAGAGCCACTGTTACATGCTCCTCGACTTTTCTTTTATTTGTTAAGATGTCCTTCAAGAACTTGGAGTATGTGGGCATTTGTTGAAGAGCTTCTGTAAAAGGTATATTGATATATAGCTTCCTAATTACCTCAAGGAACTTACCAAATTGTTCATCCAATTTTTCCTTAATCAGCCTTTGAGGAACGGGATAGGGGCTTATATGTTCTTGGTTCCCTATTACAGCCGGGCGTGTTTGCCATCGGAGTTACCCGACATGGGTGTGTCGGCTGACACACGCTCATGTGTCTGCTTTCCCTCAGGCGTGTTGAACAACACGCCCTGGGTCAGGGTGTGTTGTCGGCTTCCTTTTCTACTCAACCCAGCGTCTTCTTTTCTTCCAACTCGCACGCCGTGTCGAGGTCGCTTGTTGAGCTCTGTCTCCTTCTAAAATCCTTCCACTTCTCAAACTTATAGAATTACAATGCTGGGTTTATCGAATTTCGAAATCTGCAAGGCGTCCTTGATCTTGGTGGGCAATTTGGGAAATTTGATTTTCCAGCATTCTTGTGTGATTAGTCAAATTATCAACCTTGCTTCCCAATTGCTTGATTGCCTCGGTATTATTTTGATGTTGCGGTTTGATTCTACAATATCATCGAAATTCATCATTTATCTTCCCCGACACGTAATAAAATTTTCCATCATCTTTTCTAAGCTCGACTTGGTCTGTGAAATCCGAAGGTGCTCCAAAGCTCGTCGAAGAATTTTGGTTGGCTCTATACGAAAAGTTGGGATGATTCCTCCAACCGGGATTGTACGTGTTCAAGTAAGGGTTGCCACCATTAGGCTTCTGATTAAAATTATTTAGCGCATCTACTTGCTCAATCCCAGCTCCTTCAGATGGTGCGTGTAGGATTTGGCAATTCATTGCTACATGTCCTGTTACACCACATATCTCGCAAGTGACATTAGATGAGTTTACAGCTGATACATTAAAATGTTTGAGCTTTTGAGTTAACGCATCGACTTTTGCACTGAGTAGATCAATGGTACTTACCTCAAACTTACCTGGCATTTTAGTTTGATATCCTCGTTCTGTAGCCCATTGGTGAGAATTCATTGCCACATTCTCGATGATCTCAAAAGCTTCATCCAATGTTTTGTTCATAAGAGCTCCTCCTGCAGCAGAATCAAGAGAAACTTTAGTAGCATACGAGATTCCATTGTAGAAAGTATGAACAATGAGCCACTTCTCCAGCCCATGATGAGGGCATTGCTGTAGTAATCCCTTAAATCTATCCCATGCTTCAAATAATGTTTCTCCATCCTTTTACAAAATTCATGATTTGACGACGAAGACTTGCGCTTTGGGTGGAAAATACTTGTCTAAGAATCTTTGCTCCACCGGTGATCCTGTGTAGTTATACAACTGGCCGAAGAGAGTGTAGCCAAGCTCTAGCTTTGTCCGAATGAGAAAGGAAACAAGCGCATGCCTAATAGCATCACCGAGGCTCCATTCGCTTTAAAGTTTCACAAAATTCCAAAAATACTTCCAAGTGTAGATTTGGATCTTGATGAGTGCCCCTCCGAATTGATCTTTGTTGGACCATGGATAGTAGAGCCGGTTTTAATTCAAAATTGTTCGCTTCAATAGGGGGTCTTCTAATACTCGATCTCAATCCCCTTGTACTAGGTGCTGCATAATCCCTTAGAGGTTTATTCTCATTTTGATCAGCCATGTTGGAGGTCAGATTTTCTTCCTGTCGTTGCTGAAATCGTCTTCTAGCAAGGAAAGTTCTCTCTATCTCTGGATCAATATCGAGGATTTCCCTATTAAATCTGTGCATGCAACAACAAGAGAGGCTCCCAAAACAAGAATTCAGAATAGATACAAAAGAAAAATAGGAACAATCAATATTCAGAATAGAATTCAGAACAGAAATCTAGATTAACTAAATCACGCTCAATTCAATATTGAGTGCCAATCCCCGGCAATGGCGCCAAAAACTTGATGTCTTGTTTTCCGCAAGTGCACGGTTGTCGTCAAGTAATAAAAATATCGATCCCACAGGGATTGGGTCAATTACCGAGTGGTCGTGATACCAAGTTATCTAGTCAATCGAATTGTGGTTTAAGCAAAGAACCTGAGAAGTCAAGAACAACGAATGAGAAGAATGAGCTGAAAGTCAAGAGTTGAGGAGAATCTAAGGATATAGGTTTCACCACGTCGACGATTTATAAGGTGATTTAATTCTTTCCTAACCTTATTAGAGTTGTTTTGATGGAACCTATCCTAAGGTAAATCAATGGCCCCTTTCGAGGTCTACGTTAACTGTACCTATCAAACTCAATTTACCTGTCACGGTGTTCGAGCATAGGGGATCATAATCAGCTAAGAGGACCTGTCACGAGACCCCCGCAAACCTCCCTATGTCTTACCTCCGTTACTTGGTAAAAACTGGATTTGATAGATCCATTAAGTTCATGAGAGTTCCTCTAGAGTCAAATTTCCTCTTCACGGTAGGTTTGCATACGGGACCATAATCAGCTAAGGGGACCTGTCACGAGACCCCCGCAAACCCTCATAGATACACTACCGCTACTAGTAGGAGTTATTCCCTAGTTGGTTTTGGCTTTCGAGAACTCGGGTTCACTGTTAGGTACTTCCCCTTTGCTCCTTAGGTTTATCAATAAGAATCCAAAAGAACCAGATCAAAATAAACAATAGTTTAGGTAGTATAGATTATATCATCCGTCATAAATCGTCAAGGGCTACTCCCCCATCCTAAGATTTCAGGATACTACTCCATAGTCTGACAGGAATTACTAGAGAAAGAAATTACGATACTGGGTGCCATATCCTTCTTCTGCCGACTCCTTCTCTTTATCTTCTTCTGTCGTCGATCTCTGACCACCCGCCGTCCTCCTCTTAGGGTTAGAATCTCTCCTCTTTTATAGCCTTGGCCTCCTCTTCAATTAAGGCAATAGATTTCCCCGTAATTGAGACGAAGATCCTGATTGCTCGCAGAAAAGGAATTCTGGAATCAGGCCAACACGCCCATGCCAAATGAGGGCACTGGCGTGTCGGGCATTTCCCTCCGAGCGTGTTGCGCTTGAACTGGGGCGTGTTGGAGCTGAACTGGGCGTGTCGGCTGCTGGAACCCCTGACACAGGCGTGTCAATTGGTGAACCAGGGCGTGTTGGTTGCTGGCTCTCATGACACGGGCGTGTTGATTTCTAACACGCCTGTGTTGTTTTGATACGCCTGTTTCTTCGCCCTGTTAACACAAAAACACCCAAAAGCAGTCTCTTTGTCCAAAATATGCTAAACTTTAACTGAATCATGATAAAATACATGCCTAGGATATGAAATGTGATAGAATGCATGTATATGGAGTAGTGAAAACATAGCATGATTTACACACATCACTCATCACCCATAACACTTTGTGGTTCCTATTCAACCTCCATCAAGGCCTCAGTGCTATGGTCCTTATCTTAAATTTCTTCAAGATCGAATGTACTCCCACTAGTTTTTCTTGAAACAAAATTCCTTTCTAGAAAAACCCCAGTCTTTACCACAAACACTTTGTGCTGATTGGGAATGTAGAAGTAATATCCCTTTGTATCCTTGGGATATCCAACAAAATAGCACCTATCGGATTTGGGTCCCAGTTTGTCTGAGACTTGACGTTGAACGTAAGCCTCACAACCACAAATCCTCATGAAAGACATCTTGGGATTTCTCCCTGTCCATATCGTATATGGTGTCTTTATTACTGCCTTGGATGATACACGGTTAAGGGTAAAGGCTGTTGTGTCTAGAGCATATCCTCAAAAGGATATAGGAAGATCTGTGTGACTCATCATAGATCGTACCATATCTAATAGGGTACGATTCCTCCTTTCGGATACACTATTCAACTATGGTGTTCCAGGAGGAGTGAGTTGGGATAGAATCCCACACTCAGCTAGATAGTCACGAAACTCATGGCTAAAGTATTCACCACCTCGATCTGATCAAAGTATCTTAATACTCTTGCCAAGCTGGTTTTGTACTTCATTCTTGAATTCTTTGAACTTTTCAAAGGATTCTGATTTATGTGTCATAAGATACACATAACCATATCTACTGAAGTCATCAGTAAATGTAATGAAGTACCTGTAACCACCTCTAGTTGCAACATTGAAAGGGCCACATACATCACTATGTATAAGTCCTAACAAGTCCGTTGCTCTTTCGCTGTGTCCACTAAAGGGAGTTTTGGTCATCTTGCCTAAAAGGAAAGACTCACATGTCTCATATGATTCAAAATCAAATGAGTCTAGCAGCCCATCCTTATGGAGCTGAGATAAGCTACTCTCATTTATGTGACCTAAGCGACAATGGCAGAGATAGGTTTGGTTCAACTCATTTGACTTGAACCTTTTGGTACTTATGTTATAGATAGGGCTCTCTAAGTCTAGAAAGTAGAGTCCGTTCATTAGAGGTGCACTACAATAGAATATATCATTTAAATAAACTGAACAATATTTGTTCTTTATTATAAATGTAAATCCTTTCTTGTCCAAACAAGAAACCGAAATTATGTTCTTAGTTAAGGCAGGCACATAACAATATTTATCTAATTCTAGTACAAGCCCAGAGGGTAAAGATAGATCATAAGTTCCTACAGCAACAACAGCAACCCTTGCTCCATTGCCTACTTGTAGGTCCACCTCACCCTTTGTTAATGCCCTGCTATTTCTCAGCGCCTGCACATTGGTACAAATGTGAGATGCACATTCGGTATCTAATACCCATGATGAAGAAATAGATAGATTTACTTCTATAACATTTATACCTGAAGTAGAAGTCTCACTTCTCTTCTTCTTAAGATCTTCCAGGTATGCCTTATAGTTGCGCTTCCAGTGTCCAGCTTCCTTGTAGTTGAAGCAAGCCCCTTCCTTGGCCACCCCTCCTTTGGGTTTAAGTTCCTTGCCTTTGCCCTTGGCTTAGGACTTTCCCTTACCTTTAGTCTTGCCCTTGCCTTTCTTCTTTTGCACCATCAAAATGGTGTCAGATTTTCCCTTCTTAAGGTTGAGCTCAGCAGTTCTCAACATGCTGAGCATCACAGGTAGTGCCTTATCAATTTCATTCATGTTGTAATTCATGACAAATTGATTGTAGCTTTGTGGCAAAGACTGCAAGATCAAGTCAGTGGCCAGCTCTTGGCCAAGGGGGAATCCCAATCTCTGTAGGTTTTCTATATACCTAATCATCTTGAGTACATATGGACCTACGGGAGTCCCATCTTGCATTTTGGAACCAAACAATGTCTTAGAGACTTCATATCTCTCGTGCCTTGCTTGTCCTTGATATAGTTGACGAAGATGTCAACCATATCATAAGCATTCATGAACTCATGTTGCTTCTGAAGCTCAGAGTTCATGGTCGTGAGCATTAGACATGACACATCTAATGCATCATCTTGATGCTTCTTGTAAGTATCTTTATCAGCTCGCGAGGCAGTGGCAGGAGGTGCCTCCGGAATGGGCTACTCCAGGATGTACAGTTTCCTTTCTTGGGTGAGAACAATTCTCAGGTTCCTGTACCAGTCTAGAAAATTTGCTCCATTGAGCTTGTCCTTCTCAAGGACAAAACGCAGAGAGAGAGTGTTTGTGTTTGTCAACATAGTAATCTACAACATACAATGCAGAGAATTAATATCATATTCTTTTTATCATTTAATTAGGCCTTTAATCAAATGATGCTCCCACTGAATTACAGGGAATTTTATAGAATCGAGTTATGGATGTAGTCAAACCACATTACTAGATTCATACAAACTAGCTATAATTCTTGCGGGACAAGATCCACATCATACTAAGCCTTGAGTTAGCTTTGGCTAAATCGTCCAAGACTTAGTACGATCGGTGGGTAATACATTACCTATTACATCTCTATGCAACTCTTGTTTATAGGATCAAGACCCACATTTACAAAAGACCTTGAGTTAGCTTTGGCTAAATCGCCCAAGATTTAGTGTAAATGCGATCTTATCTTATCTTTCCAACGGTTGGAATATGCCTATAGTTCTATTCGATCCAATTGAGTTAACTAGTTTTACTCAATCTAATTGAGCTTACTCTAACCCAAGCCATGATAGGCAGGACCAAGATTGTCCCTCCGCACCCTACCAAGATAATATGCGTTGCTCTGCTTTGGCAGATTCAACAACTACAAATGATCGAGGTAGTGATGGGTATCAAGGACTTAGTAGGCATTTACGAGTTGATTCGATTAAGATCTAATCTAATCATAATGTGTATCATATATGCATTAAGGCCTTTCTTATCCTATATTAGCATGCATCACATACATACAAGCATTATTCTAGCATGCATCATATACATACAAGAAAAATATCCTAGCATGCATCATATACATACAAGCATTATTCTACTAGCATGCATCACATACATATAAGCAAAATCAAATATATATATATATATATATATATATATATATATATATATATATATATATATATATATATATATATATATATATAAAATTAACTGTGATGTGGTCATGGCCCTACTATGATCTTCTCAAGACAATGAGAAGATCAGACGGTCAACCTAGGGCTAGCGGCTTCTCCAAGTGCTTCCTTTGACCGCCATGTGTCGTCGACACCCTTCTTGTAACTTCGTCTACAAGTGGACTTTCCACCGCTCCATTTTGTACATTACAAATATGAAACTCGAGTTACATTCGAGTCTAAAACTATTTAAAACTAGAATTTCAAAAGAAGAGGCACGACGCGCAGGTCGCATACACTATACAACACGCACACCACAAAAACGACACGCAGGCCATATTAAGAATTACAACACATTAACGTCCAATCAAATTGGGGTTCTTGGGCCATGACAATCACAGAATTATACATAATTCTAAATTATGTATTTTTTTACAGAAAATTTCTATAATTTTTTCTATTTTTTTTTGCAATTTTATGAGTCACCTATCCGTAACGGTCCCGCTAAGTAGTTTCCGGGCGCGATCGTGGGACAAGGCCCCTTTCGGGGATAGGGGAAGTGCCCCTACTCGCAAAATAAACTTTGTGAGTGTCCCTACTATGATCTTACAGCGACTTAAGTCGCTTTCCCAAAAACCTAAAGCGAGAACTCGCTGTTTCGAAGAGTTTTTCTCGATGGTTGAAGCCTACAAGTGTCCCAACACTCGTTGCTTCGACTCTTCGAGAAAAATATCCAAAAATTCTATAAAAATAGGAAATTTACAGAAACATAAAAATCTTTAATTTTTATATCTAATACAAAAACTACAAAAATGAAACACATACATGCTTCGCACGTGGCTCTGATACCACTGTTGGACTTTCCGAGTAGCAAAAATAGCTTATTGCATTGCGGAAACTCCGGAAGTCCGGCCACGGATCCGTGCGAAGATATATTAAAATAAAAATCATGTATGTTATAAGTAAACCTAGATCTACCTTAGATCTAGAAGTTGAGAGTGTTACCCTCGATGCGACGCCCTTTGCAAATCCCGCTCGTCCAAATAGCTTGCCGAAACTCTAGAGTGTCAAGTGTACACTCCTCTATTGGTATCCACACAAGCAATATGTGGAGAAAACACACCCTTGAGTGTTCTAGCACCCTATGGATGGTTTGGCCAAGGAGGAGAGGGGTACTTGAGAGGATGATCCAAGGAGGAAGATGAAGTTGTGGTAACTCACACAAATGAATTTTTTTCATCTAATGCCAATCAAGTGGCTGGCCACTTCATGGAGAGGGGGCTACATGCATGCATGTAACTCCAAGAGCCAATGTCTCTTGGTCTCCCTTATGAGGTGGCACCACTTGATAAGTCAATGATGATGTGGAGCATCATCATTGGCCGGCCATGCCAAGTCATCATCATGACATGACATTTGGACAAGTCAAACTTGACCTTTCATCTTTCTCTCAAGTCAAGTAAAACTTGACCTCTTATCTCCCATGGTTGATCAAATCTAACCACTTGACTCAAGTCAATTTAATTTAATGAATCTTTATTCATTAATTTAAATTGATTTGATGAATCAAATCTAAATTAGACTCATTCAACACTTGAATCAAATTGAGTCCAACTCAATTAGTCTAATTAGGATTACTCTTAATCCAATTTGGTTCATCCCATGAACCTAAGCCTCATGGTTCATCATATGAACCTAATCTCCATCTAATTGCCCTTATGTGTGTGACCCTATAGGTTCTTATAACGTTAGCAATGTCCCTAAACCGATTTTGGAACATAAGCAATGAGCGGTATCTAGCAACACATCATTGCTACCCAAGTTACATGAATGTTGAGCTCGAACACCACCTTTGTGACTACTAATTGTGACTCTCACAATATGTGACAATGTCCCTCTATCCTTGACATCTAGATTGACCAATCGAGGCATAGACCGTGTCATCCTCGGTACAATCTATATCTTGAACTCCAAGTAGACTCACTCTAATCAAATGAGCTCAATATCTCATATTGACTTATTTGGGCATGGCCATGCACTTCGTGGTCTCACTCTATCAAGAATATCGATGTCACTCCCGTCATATAGGAGGGATAGATCCCATCCACATCACTCACATCCCTCCACATAATTTGTTAATACCCAGTAATCGCCTTTATAGTCCACCCATTTACGGGTGACATTTGACGAAGCCAAAGTATGCAACTCCTTATGTAGGGAACCATGGTGACTTCAGGTCTAAGGACTAATAGTCATACTAATAGCCACATGAGAAAGTATATGACACTCATATAATGATCCATGATACTTTCTCATGGCGGGTCATTCAGTATACATTCTTCAATACATACCCATATGTCAACTTGATATCTCATATCCATGACTTGTGAGATCAAGTCATCGTGTTGACCTACATGCTAGTCTCTATGCATTAACATTGCCCCTGAATGTTAATACTTGACTAGGAATAATTAAGAGTAGTGTTCTCTATATCATCTTATTATCAATTCAACCAATCGATTGATATAGATAAGAACCTATTACTCAAGGACATTATTATATTTAGTTATTTGGCACCAATACAAGTAAATATAATAACCATGCCTTTATAAATAGGAATATGATACAATAAAGTCCATACAACAATCATCACATGATTGGCTCTAGGGCTTTCACCAACACTTCAAGGCTAGTTCAAGGCAACCAAAAGCAAGCAAATCAAAAGCTCTTGTAAAGTAGTTTTCTTTACTTACATTGTATTTCTCTCTTGTATTTTGCTTGTATTCATTTCTTATTGTTGTAAGAACATTTGTACGAGGTTTCTCCACCTCCGACTTATGTCGAGAAGGAGTATTTGTGATTAGTGATTGCATTGGCATCGCTAGAGCTCTTTAGAGTTCGATCCGTGGAGTAGAAACCGTTCGGTTCTGAACCACGTTATATCCGTGTGTTTGTGTGCTTGTGTTTTTGTTATTGCTTTATTATCTTTGTTTCCGCTGTGCTAACGAAAATTGTAGATGCAATCACGATCGAATTCCATCATCAGTACTAGCACATGCTATTCACCCCCCTTCTAGCGGTCCAATCGATCCCCTATAAGTGGTATCAGAGCGAGGCCGCTCTTGAAGTTTAACAACTAAGGGAGCACGCTAGAGGGTGAAGATGGAAGTCCAAGAATAATTAGGTTGGGACATCAACACACCGATGCCCTATACTCAATACGGACGAGAAGGCTTCAATTTTTGGAAGAGAAGAATTGAAGATTTTATTATGATGAGAGATTTTGAGGAATGGTCCATTTTGATGGATGGATTTGAATATCCAAGTGGACCAAGAGGTGGATTCCTCAAAAAGAAGAGATGGATCGAAGAGCAAGTCCAAGCATCCGAGAAAAATGATAAGGTGATAAAATTTGTAATTGATTTAATGCCTAACAATATCTTGTGTATGTTAGGTAATTATATAGATGCCAAGGAGCTATGGAGCAAAGTGGCAAAGCTCCATGAAAATTTATCATCGGTCCAAGAAGAAGAAGAAGAAGAGTGCTCACCCTCTCAAGCTCAAGCAAGCATATCGTCATCTAAAGAGCTTGAGGAGTCGGAAGTTGATAGGGAGTCAACTTCCGGATCAGTGGAGGAAGTGGAAGAAGCATCCACCTCAAGGATTGAGGGAGAGGAGAGAACTTCCACACCGGAACATCAAGAAGAAGCTTCGACATTCGGTCAAGATGAAGAAGCTCCAACTCCGGCACCTTTCACCACGGACCTAGGTAACTCAAGCAATGTAGTTTTAAATAAAAATCACATAGTTTACTTTGAGTGTAGGGAAGTAGGACATTACAAGAGTAAATGTCCTAAAAGAGTCAAGAAGAGTCCACCCATGCCAAAAGTCAAGGAGACCGGTCCCCCAACTATCAAAAGCAAGGAGCAAGTCATTTGCTTCAAATGCTGGCTACCGGGACATTACCGGAATCAATGCCCAAGGGGAAAGAAGAAGGGACAAGATGGAACATCACAAGTAGGGGGAGCCTCTAGGGCAAACCCTAAGGTATATTTAAACAATGCTCGTTCCTTAAATTATAGTAAAAAGCATGCTAGAAATAATTTTAGCAATCTTGCTATTTATCACAAAGAGCATGCTAGACATAGAGAATTTTGTTTAGGAGCCAAAAATGTCTACCTTAGGAAGAAGGAGAAATTTGGGACTAATGTCCCTAGAAATATTTTACCTAAGGACAACCCTAGGTCATACAATTCTAGACAAATTCTACCTAGGGAGACCATTAGAAAGGTACAAGAGCATCTAGGTCTCACCCCTAAATGGACTAGGCATATGCCTAGGAAGTCCCATGCCCAAAAACCAAATCAAAATTCTAAAATTGAGCAATTAGAATTGGAAAACCAAGCCTTGAGGTTAAGGCTTGAGAAATTAGAAAAGACCCTCAATAAGATGCAAAATCAATTTCAAGGGTCTAATGGTCAAAGTCAAGGGTCAATATCTCAAAGTCAACATCTAGGACCCAAGAAACAAAAGTCAACCAAGGGCAAGAATGGTTTGGGTTACAAACCTAAGCCTAAGATGACTTATCATAATATTCCATTAGATTATGGAACACAATCTAGGTCTAGGAAGACCAAAGTCAATAGGGAAGTCATCCCTAAGGTTGACCAAGGTTTGTGCCTAGTGGCTAGGGTTTCTAGGAAACCTAGGGTGGCCACTAAGAAGGTTGCAAGGGGAGTTACCCCTAGAATCAACCTAGGTAAGATCACAATGACCAAGGCTAACAAGCCTAGGAGGGTCATTAGGAAGGTATCTAGGGAGGTTATCCCTAAGGAATACCTAGTAAACCCTAGGAGCTCAAATAGGTTTTGGGTTCCTAAGAGCGTGATCGATTCACGCTAAATGGGTTTAGGGTGTGCCAACTTTAAATGAAAGGGTAGTTAACCTAACCATGGTAAAGGTGACACCTTAGGTAATTTTCAAGGTTGTGGATGCCTTGGAAATAGTTTTGAATTATGATCCTAAAAGATTTTAGGATGTACCAATATTATTTGAGAAGTTTGATAAAATGATCAAATTGACACAATTTAGATTTAGAGGTCATAGTGTGCCATTTTGGGTTTTTGGCACACTAGGGAGAAAAGTGAATATATAGCAAAATATATTTAATTATGTCAAATGACAATTAATATTAAAATTTAGGTATTCGTATACCTATACTTTTTATTTTCCATGATTTGTTTGCCATATGCCATGACATGACATCATGTTTATTTTGATCACTTATATGTCATGATCATGTTTAGAAATTAGGATTAAATGTCATGTGCTTTAGTTTTATATCATATGCCATGACATCATGATCATTGGCCATGATTTATTTTGCTATCATTATGCCATGATCATTTCATGCATCTAAATTGATTAAAATTGAGTTAAGTACAATGACATGACTTAAAGTCCCATTTATAAGGGAATCAAGTAGGGTTGCCTTAGAAAATGCATGAAACCCTAGATTAAATAAACCAAAACCCACATCTAACATCTAACTTGACATGTATGTGTATTTATATACCCTAGATATATGTGAGATGCTAGGATATGAGTTAAGTTCAAGGTGCATAGTTTTTGCATCTAGATGAACTAAAACTCATCTAAAATCATATGTGGATCATTGGGAAAGCTTGTGTACAAATCATGTACATAGAGCCCAAGGAATATGATCCAAAATAAGGTTTTGAAAACATTTTAAAATCATTTTGAAAAACCTTGGTGAAGTCTATCTTTTGATAGCAATCACCATTAATAGAGTTGATATAAAATAGGGCCAAAACATTGAAAATTTCAATGGTTTTGAGTTTTGTATCAAACTCACTCTTTTATGGGTAAAATAATTTTCAAATATTTTTCACCCATTGTATTGCTTATAAGTAATGTACGTATGAATTTTCACGAATTTTTAAAATACGTAGAATTACTTATGCTTTTTTTCAAAATTCGATTGACGATATAAATTCGAGAATTTGATTATAAGTCGATGCTTACCGATGACAATGATCGATGATGAAGGTAGTTCGACCGACATCGCTAGGAGTCAATTGCCAAGTCTGATTTCGGGTTAACAAGTTTTGTTTAGCCTGATTTCAGCTATAGTAAGGTTTCTTAACCACTCCTAACCCTAGGATATGGTTTGGGAAGCATTATAAAGGGTGAAAATCCATTGGATATGGATTAGGAGAGGTGTTAGGGTAATGTATCAAATTTAAGGTGGGGAGAGTTCATGTTTGAACTTTGAGCCTTAATTTTAATGGTTTAGAGTTCCTATTGGCTTAGGGACTTCCCAAGAACATTGTTGGTGCAATGGTCAAGGGGGAGCAAGCCTTTAGGGGGAGTTATCCATCTTGGGATGATGGATGTATTTTTCTTCTTGAAGGGGAGAAGTTATGGGAAGAATGTTATCAATTGGAAAAATTGATGGGATTTTGAGAAACCCAATTTGGAAATTGGGAGAGAGTATAGGATTGCCTCTCTTGAGTGATATGAGACTTAGTACTAGGAAGATGGTAGGCATCCTAGGTATTTTTGGATCAAGGGGGAGATTGTAAGATCTCATTGGGACATGAGACATTGATCTCCTTGGAGAGATAACCTTTTTGATGTATGTCAAAAAGGGGGAGAAAGTGAAATTACCAATTTGGGAAATTGGTAAGGGAGTTTGAGTTAGGGGCCTAACTCAAGGTTTGTTTTGTCAAACATCAAAAAGGGAGAGATTATTGGTGCAATCGACCCAGGTCACGATTGACCAGACTCGAGTTTGACTCGAGTGATGTTTTGATGGTATGTTTAACATTGATGTCGGTTAATATTTTGGGGAGATTGTTTATACAATCGACCAAGGTTATAATTGACCAGACTCGAGTTTGACTCGAGAGAGACTTTGATGGTTGACTAGGGTTGACCATGTGATTATGGGAAAGTCCAAGCATGGGTCTTGGCAAGGTAAAGTCCAAGTCATGGGTACTTGGTATGGAAAGTCCAAGTGAGACACTTGGCATTTGGGAAAGTCCAAATCTTGAGTACTTGGCACAAGGGAAGTCCAAGCATGAGTCTTGGCAAGGAAAGTCCAACATAGGTTGGCAAGGGAAAGTCCAAGCTTGAGTCTTGGCATTTGAGAAGTCCAAGGGGTTTGATATTGGAGGCGTAAAGTCCAAGGGTGGAGTCTTGGCAGCATAAGTCCAATGGTTGGCGACGTAAAGTCCAAGCGGAGTCTCGGTGGCGTAAGTCCAATGTGCCTTGGCGGTGTAGACACCGTTAGCATGACATAGCCGATGGAAGCACCTGAAGGCTAGCACGATGGATGAATAAGTCATGGATGACTTGGAGGGATTCGAGAGGCGTGAGGCTGATGGAGGTGGCTAGAAGGCTTAGGCATAGGCTAAGGGTGGTCTAGCAAGTATGGGGGCACCATACTTGGGTTAAAACCTCATATTTGAGGTTGGCAGTCGACTGACATTATGGCCGGTTCGACTGCCGTGAGTTGACTAGAGCTCAACTGCCATTTAGGACTAAAATTGCCTTGGTAGTCAATCAGCAGCTGATCACCGCGCCGATCGCTAATCGAGCTTGATCACGCGATCGACCGCTGTGAGTCGCGAGCAGAATGCTCCGTAGCCGATCGGGCGCCAACTACGGGCCGGGCAATGATCGCCAATGTTAATCCGATCGGGTGAGAGTCCCGTTGGAACTTTTCTAACGTAGATTAAGCCGTTGTCTCACAGCTACAGTGTTAGCAGTCGACTAGGGCCTTATGACAGTCGACTGTCAGGCGGAAATCCAGCCCGATGGAGGATAAAAGTAGCTGTTCGTGGAAGGCTCCAAACAAGGTTTTTCTTGGGCGATTTGAAGGGGAATAGTTGGTACTTTTCCAGTCCTTCAAGGCTAGTTCAAGGCAACCAAAAACAAGCAAATCAAAAGCTCTTATAAAGTAGTTTTCTTTACTTACATTTTATTTCTCTCTTGTATTTTGCTTGTATTCATTTCTTATTGTTGTAAGAACGTTTGTACGAGGTTTCTCCGCCTCCGACTTGTGTCGAGAAGGAGTATTTGTGATTAGTGATTGCATTGGCATCGCTAGAGCTCTTTAGAGCTCGATCTGTGGAGTAGGAACCGTTCGGTTATGAACCACGTTATATCCGTGTGTTCGTGTGCTTGTGTTTTCGTTATTGCTTTATTATCTTTGTTTCTGCTGAACTAACGAAAATTGTAGACGCAATCACGATAGAATTCCATCATCGGTACTAGCATGTGCTATTCACCCCCCCTCTAGCGGTCCAATCAATCCTTTACATGTGGCACCATTGTAGAAAAAATTCCTATTGGTGGCGGTGGATTATTTCTCCAAGTGGGTGGAAGCAGAGCCTCTTGCCAAAATTACGGAGAATGCTGTCATACAATTCCTATGGAAGAATATTGTCTGTCGGTATGGTTTTCCCCGGAGGTTAGTTAGCGATAATGGACGACAATTCCAGGGCAAGAAAATCAAAGGATGGTGCCAAAGTCTTAATATCTAGCAAGCTTTTACTTCGGTGGCCCACCCTCAAGCTAATGGGCAAGTTGAAGTCACTAATAGAATTCTTATTCAAGAGTTGAAGACTAAATTGGGGGCTCAGAGGGGGAACTGGGTGGAAGAACTGCCTGGAATTTTGTGGGCCTACCGAACCACACCAAAAACTGCAATGGGAGAAACTCCTTTCAGCCTAGTATACGGGACGGAGGCCGTTATTCCGGTGGAAGCTCTCTTAAGTAGCGCCTGAGTGGAAATTTATGAGCTGGAGTAGAACCAAATTATTCGAAGCACTGAGTTGGACTTGGTGGAAGAAAAGAGGGAGACGACACGGAGGCGAGCGGAGTTTTACAAGCGGAGAGTGCAGCAAGCCTTTAACAAAAAGGTGATGCCCCGAAGATTTCAAGAGGGGGATTTGGTTCTGCGTAAAGTTAATCCTGCTGGAGATCCTGGAAAGTTAGCTTCAAACTGGGAGGGGCCCTATGAAGTGACGTGTCGCGTAGCAGGGTCAGCGTATTTTCTAAAGGATGACCAGGGCAAGGAATTTCCTCGACCCTGGAACGCTATCCACTTGAAACCTTTTCACACTATATAAGGAGTGATGGATAAAAGAAAGGGAGTTGAGGGGCTCCCGAAGGGATGTACTTGATAATTCGTTGTATTGATTAGATGTATAGCAAATACGAGTTTGATTGATGAGTTATTTACAGTAGTATTATAGTCCCTGTAGCGAACTTTGAAAAAAGAAAAGACGATAAAAAAGGGGGCCATGTCCCGAAGCAATACATCAAGTTATAACTTAAACCGATCGGGAGGATAACGTTAGAAGCCGACCTCCCAATTTAAGGAGAGAGTGGGATGATTCATAGGGGAAAGTCCTTGATCAGCATCCTGCCGAACCGCCTCATTAAACCCGTCTTGATAGGTGGCGCGCAGCAGGATGACTAACCGCTCCTGCCGATTTGGCCGGTCAGGACTCCGGCTCCGATGGAGCCTGTGACACTTCTCTTGTTGCTCCCGGAGGACTCGATGCATGTCACTATAACACCGGGATATTTCCATAATAGCATCTGCCAAGACTGAGACATCATCGGCTCGGGAAGCTTGGTCCTACTGGAAGAGGTTCGTCATATCCACCATATTCTGGCGCATTGAAGCTGAAATTCCCTCTACCGCCTCGGTGTAGGATCTGGTGCGGATGAGCTCATTGCCCAGCCTTTGGAGGGAAGTTTCTTGCCTATGTATACGGGCATGAGCATGCGCCCTAGAAGTTATGAGGGAGGATTTTTCTTGTACCTCCTTGCATAGGCGAGTGCGGAGGTCCCCTATTTCGTCCTCTGCTTTTTGGTGCTGAACCCGCAGGTGGGCGATGATGTCAGAGTCTCATTGCTTCTCTTGAAGGAGCTCTGTTACCTGCCCTCGAAGACTTATTAACTCTTGAGAAGGGGAGGCCTCCTTGTCAAACTGTGCCGGCTGAACATCCCGCCAGATTGAGAGTGATTCTGTGTAAGCCCGCTGTTTGTTCTTGCAATGCCGCTATAGTCTCAACATCTTTTCGATGTTGGTAGTGAGCTTCTGTCAGTTTCTTTTGACATTGCTGCAGTTGCTGCGATAAGAGGCGCTCTCGATTTTGAGTAGCCATCAGATCCTCCCGTTGTTGCTGTTCCAACTTCAGAGATTGAGCTCGATATTGTTGGAGTGATCCAATTCTTTGTAGTTGGTAAGGGCCTGTAAGCCGTTTGTCGAAAAGAAGTCATTCAGTAAGGAAAATTAAAGAAGTTGATTAGAGAAACATACCAATTCTAAAGCATGGCCCAGGCCTTCCATCCGGGGGATTAGTTCCTCCGAATTTAAGATCCGAAGGCCCCGGGGAGAATAAGAAGAGGAGGGGATGGATGACACCAGCGGTGGAGGCTCACTTATAATGGGGAGGATAAGGGTAGGAGCTAGAGGTTGTGTCGGAGGTGCGAAGGGAGAAGAAGAAGGAGCACTGGTAAGGAGGCTCAAAGGGATAGAGGTCAGGGACAAAGAATCAAGAGCCTGAGGAGGAAGGTGTAATGTGGTTGGCTGCGAGGTTGGCATGCAAGAAGTTGCGGAAGGAGATTGGTTTGGCGAGGAATCTGGAGAGGATGATATAGAGAGCATCAGGATGTAGAACTCTTCGCTGGGAAGGCGAGAAGTGGAAGGACCCGAGCTAGTGCCCATAGAAGGTGAAGGGCTCTCCAAGAGATGAGTAGTGGGGGAAATAGGCAGTGGAGGAATATTAACTACCATGGGTTCAGGGGCAGTGGAATGTTTCGAAGAAAGAGAAGGCGGGGATGCAGAAGCATCTGTAGTTGACTGGCATGGGTGCACTACCTCCCTGGATTCATCTTCAGGTTGTGATGAAAGAGGGGGCGACTTCCGAATACTCAAGGCGGAGGGGGAGAAAATGGGAGAATTAGGGTTTGTAAGTAACATGGGAGATGAGGATGGGTTGGCTACTCTAGTTTCATCTAGGGTGAATGAGACAAGGATTTCAGGAGAAGGCAGAGAAGAAGGGAGAGATGAGGCAGGTGGGATGATAGTAGACGATGGTGAGGGCGAAGATGAGGCTGGCGGCTGACCCTCACCCCGTTTTATGTGTGAGTAACGACTTGCTATTTCTCGGTAAAAAGAGGAATGCATCTTGTCTGTTGGAGAAAGAAGAAAAGCGCTGGGGTGGTTGACTGGGGCACCAGAGGATTGCGGTGAAAAGAGGAACAGACGAAGAAGAAGGAGACGAAAAGGCGGAAGGAATGACTGTAACCGAAGAAAAGAAAGACGAAGCATCCCCTATAAAAGGAGGGGGGAATGGGCTTGCAACGACTATTGGGCTCCTAGTTTATAAAAAAGAAGGCCCTGAGCAAAAGGAAAATGATGCTTTATTCCTCTGATGACCCGTCATTTCCTAAAACTCTTGCTTTCATAGGAGGGGATGAATGAGGGTGTTCACCTTCAAGGTGAAGGAAGAAAGAATAGCAGCGCGAAAGCAGCGCACTCTTTACACAGAAGGCTTTAGTCGACATATTATTTTTATTCCCGTGTGGTGGAGGATCGGAAGAGCTGAACATTTCTTCAGCTATATATTATTTTATCCCTGTGTGGTGGAGGATCGGAAGAGCTGAACATTTCTTCAGCTGTATATTATTTTATCCCCGTGCGGAGGTGGAACGGAAGAGTTGAGTTTATTTCTCAACTGCATATAATTTTTATCCCCATGAAACGGAAGAGTTGAGTCATTCCTCAACTATATATTATTTTATCCCTGTATGTTGGCGGATCGAAAGAGTTGAACATTTCTTCGGTTGTATATTATTTTATCCCCGTGCGGAGGTGAAATGAAAGAGTTGAGTTTATTTCTCAACTACATATTATTTTTATCCCCGTGAAACGGAAGAGTTGAGTCATTCCTCAACTATATATCCCCGTGTGATGGCAGAGCGGAAGAATCAAACTTTCATTCGGTTATATATTTCTATTATCTTTATTCCCGTGAAACGGAAGAGTTGAGTCATTCCTTACCTATATATTATTTTATCCCCGTGCGGATGTGGAACGGAAGAGTTGAGTTTATTTCTTAACTGCATATTATTTTTATCCCCGTGAAACGGAAGAGTTGAGTCATTCCTCAACTATATATTATTTTATCCCCGTGTGGTGGAGGATCGGAAGAGCTGAACATTTCTTTAGCTACATATTATTTTATTTCCGTGTGGTGGAGGATCGGAAGAGTTAAACATTTCTTCAGCTGTATATTATTTTATCCCCGTGCGGAGGTGGAATGGAAGAGTTGAGTTTATTTCTCAATTGCATATTATTTTTATCCCTGTGAAACGGAAGAGTTGAGTAATTCCTCAACTATATATCCCCGTGCGATGGCGGAGCGGAAGAACCGAACTTTCGTTCAGTTATATATTTCTATTATCTTTATCCTCGTGAAATGGAAGAGTTGAGTCATTCCTCAACTATATATTATTTTATCCCCATGCGATAGCGGAACGGAAGAGCCGAGTATTCCCTCAGCTATATATCATTTTATTTTCGTATAGGGGATGTATATGCGTGACCCCTGTGCAATGAAAGGGTGAAGAGGCGGTATATCTATTTGATTTTTATACGAGGAAGATAGAATTTGGTATGGCTTGAGGAATATTGGAAGAAGAAGATAAGCAGGAAAAGTAGAAGTGAAAGCTTACATTATAGAAAGGTTACATCATACAACTCCTTCACCAAAAGAAAATAGCAAAACAAACCCTTATATATAGGGCGTTACAGTTCTTTGTTGGGAAGAACTGACGGAGTTTCTTTGCGGGGCTGGGGTTAGCACCATAGTTGCCGAAGGTAAGATTGTTGCAGGAAGATATGCTTAGCTAGGTCCTTCTGGGACACTGCTAGCTGCTGGTGCAAAGAGTAGTTATCAGTAGAAGCTTCCCTCAATCGCCGCTGTAGGTATCTCACCTGTTCCTCTAAGTTAGCGATATAGTGTTGTTCTTCGGTCTTTTCCTCGGAAAGAAAAGAATTGCTGCCCTGTTCGGAGGTTTCTTCCATGGCGAGGCGAAGGGAAAAGAGAAGAGGGATGTTGCGCGATGGTGGATGGAGATCCTTATAACGACGAAGGAGGAAGGTGCATTTATTCGCAGAGGAAATAAAAATAATAAATGCTAGTAAAGAAGGGGGAAACGTAAAGACAGTAGGTGAAAAGTCGCTGACACAATAACTATGAGAGAGATGGTCCGAATTCCACGAAAGCGGTAAAAAGAAGTATGTTCAGATGAGATGGCAGTTTTTTCTAATGGCAGAGGCTCTACCATTACATGAAAACGACAAAAATTAGCATCAATTCCTTTCTTCCTTTTTATTAACATACTTGAGAGCAGTTACATCATTTAAGCTACGTAGGTTCTTTAGGATTATTCTTAATAGGAGAATTGTTGGGAGGCTCCTTCGAGGGGGAAGGCACCAAGATGACTCTGTAAAGATCGCCTTGAGCGGGAGGCATCGCTGGTGGAGCTTCATCAAAAGGGGGCGGCCGAATCCTTGCCGGAGAGACTGGAATGAAAGCTAGGGCTGGTGGAAGTGGAGGAAGTTTAGCAGAGGCCCGGGGATCTCCTATGGTATATTCCCACGTCAGAGGAGGATTCCATACCCGATTGCGGAAGGAAGGGAAGGGCGCTCAGAAGGACCTCCCTATAGAAGGGGATGGAGCAGTAGTTAAAGACGGAAGAGGGAGTGGGCGAAAGGTCGAAGTAGCCGTTGAACGCGTCTCCGAATCTTTAGTGTCTTCAGTAGACCAGTCCTGTAGCTCGAAATATTCAGAATATGAGGAAACCTCAATAGGGTGTTCTGCTGAAGCCATGAGAGTGAGATGGAAGGATGAAGACATGGGGGGTGATAATTTATAGTTGAAGGAAAAGGAACTGCAGTCGTTCTCGGGAAGGAGAAGAAGATGAGGAGACTAATATCATAATGGCAGTAGCATAGGTACTTGTCAAGATATTGTTTCCGGAGTAGCAAGGTAGACGAAGAAGATCAAAAGACCGAAGTAATTTAATCTTTAACTGAGCCAAAATTGGGTTGGACATGAATATGATCGGCCGGGACCTTCTGAGTGGGTTCCCGAGCGAAGGAAGTAATCGCGCCAGGCGAGACGGAAAAGGGAGCATAATTGTAAAGAGAAAAAAGCATAGAGTCAATCTAAAATTCCCGACCCGCACCAAGGCGTACACGAAGAGCAAGAAAAAGCTATGCCAATATAAATATTCTTCAACAGCGGGAAAATAGTCATTACAAGGAGCAAGATATTGTGAATTACAATTCAAAGAGCTCTGGGGGGCATTTAGATAATGCATCAACAGGGTTCAGATAGCTAGTGTCCGTGCCGGGGGTGGATATCCTCGTTCAGCATTTAAGGCCGAGGACCCATCGAAGCCAAGTATGAATAGATCCACTCCCTTCTCGACGTAACGTCCCTTCAAGTCAGCCTCTTGCTCCTTCAGTTGAGACTGGCAAATGGCTATGAGCTTGACACTCGGCCAGCTGGGCTTGACTTTCGGCTAGTTGGGCTGCCAGGGCATCTTTCTCGGTTGTTGCTTTTATGGCTCACTGACCCAGAGCTGAAAGAGCCTCGGAGTACTCTCGATGAAGTTCTATTTGTTGCCGAGCCGCTGTTGATAGGGCTTGAGGAAGGGTAGCCACCATTGAAGAAAGCTCCTGACATATCTCTATACAAGACTTTTGAGTAGCTTCCCACGCCTGACGTTCTAGCCGAACCTGTTGACGTTCTTGCCGAAGCTGCTGAATTGTAGTGGAAGAATCAGCAGCTTGAATAATGGCGTCCCCAAGCTGTCTTTTATATCCTGTTAATTCATGGGTGAGAAGATCCACCTGCTGAAGCTCGTTGGAATGCAGGAAGAGTTATTGTTCAAGGTCTTCATTTTTTTGCTGAAGTTCCTCCTTTTTACTCTGAACCAAGGCTAATTGCGTCATGGAGTCCTCACATTGGCCCCTCAGATTTGATTCCATTTGCTCCTTCTCGCTCAGTTACCGAGTGAGTTACTTTTGGTGCGCCAAGGAAGCAAAATGGCGCGTCTCCACGTTGGATTGAAATTGGGCTATTTGAGATATCATTTTGTTATGCTTAGCCAAGGCCTGAAGGAAAGAAAATGCAATCGTCAGGTGTTGACATATAGTGGCATATACATGTATGTATACACTAAAGGTAAAAAGGGAAAGTAGTTACCTCATCCAGCAATTTTCTCACTTGGTCTCAAGGGCCTTGTATGCCCGATTGGTTAAAGAATTTCACCTCTGAAAGGTGACGGATCTGCAGCCGAGACCCTAATGTAGTCATTGAAGGGTTCGGGAGGGGAAGATCTCCCCCCTTAGAAGGAAGAGTGGGACCGGCATGCTGAAGAGGGGCGGGAGAGGTAAGTGTTTCTGAGGGAATAGGAGCGGAGATGGATTCGGTTCGGGAAGGTAGGGGAGAATTACGAGGAAGGGAGGATGAAGCAGAAGAATGGGAAAGGGAATCTCCTCCTTGGGAAGAAGAGGATGGGATGGATAAAGTAGTATCCCTCATCCTCGGTTTATAGACAGTTAAAGACAGGGATTCAGGTTGATTGGAAGAGGAGGGAGGAGGAACTGATGAACTAGGAGCTCCTTCCTTAATAAGCCGCAATCTCTTCTGAGGGGAAGAAGGGGCTGCCACAGACTTACCTCTCTTTGTTGAGGTCTTCTTCTTCTTGGCGGCCTCAATCTCTTCTCCCTTTACTAGAGCGTCCTGCATTAGATTATCTGCAAAATGCGTTGATAAAAAAGATGGTTGATGCAAATAAGAAGTTATATTGAAGGGTAAATGTCATCCTACCTATTATAGCCGAGGCCGTTGAAGGGAAGGGGGACAACCCGAAGTGACTTAGGAGAGGAGTTTTCATTAGGTGGTTGATAGACGGTTATTATGTTGTGATACCGTTCCCAAATTATTTACCGAACCCCCTAACTACAATAATGCAGTATAGGACTGACTCAGATCGTCTCCCAACGAACCTAATGGTTGGACGTTTGTTTTTAAACAGAAGTAAACACTGGGTTTTTTTTCTATAATTATCAAAACAATTAAAAAGCAAAATAAAAAAAATAGACATGAGAATTAAACATGCACGAAGTAAATCTAACTACCAAATAAGAAGTAATAATCAACTATTCTAATGTGCAAAAGTAAGTGATCACGCACCGCACTGTCACTATACGGTACAATGATCAAACAAATGTGAACCATTCAACCAAGCACCGCACTGTCACTATACGGCACAGTGATCAAACAACCACTACAAAACTAAACTAATAGACAGAAAAGAAATCGACCAAGCACCACACTGTCACTATACGGTACACTGATCAAACAAATGTGAACAATTCATCACTACTATACGGCTGATGAGTCAAACAATCACTAAAAACTGCAATAAACGAAAGGCAATAAACGAAAGCAATTCAACCAGGCACCGCACTGTCACTATACGACAACTGGTCGAATGTAAAGGAAATCTAACCTAATAATGAAAGCACTCCAACCAAAACACCATACTGTCACTATACGATGCATTGATTGGACAATTTTAATGGATGGGGTTAGTACATCAGCAACAAGAAATTAAACTAACCTACAACTAAATAACGAACGCCAATATTAAGTCTAATAAAAATGCACAATGAACAGAATTAAACAACTAAGCATAACAAACCGATAGAAATAACATTGCATGTAAACAAACCAACAATTAACCGAAACAAACATAATCAACTACTAACAATTGCATAATTGCACTGGAATAAAATGCAGAATGTAATTAACACGAAATCCCGAGTGTTTAACACAAACACACTCAGTAATCCAAATAAACTACAACCGGTAACCACACGGCGGTCACAACAAATCGAACAACCACTTCGGCGGTGAATGCGAAGCTGCCCCGATCGGCGCAATAGGAATGAAGGAAAGATGGATGACTGCGATCACTGGTCCGACGAATCTGACTTCACCGGACAGTGAAATAGAACTCTTCACCGGCGGTGAAGATGGGGATGTCCAATCGGCACAACCTGTGGGTGACTCCGGTGAATCTGGAATGACCTATCCCAGTCGCCGGAATGAAGAAGAATGCTGGTGAAGGATGAACTCGCCGGAATCCCGCCTCGCCTTGCTTTGGATCAGCTGCCTGAATCATGGCATCTAGATCTGCCGCCAAGGATCGGATGGGATCACCACCAGCTGTCGGAGGGAAACTCGTCGAAATACTACCGGCCTATCGTCGATCACTCGTGTAGTCGCCGATCACCGCGCTCGCTAGAGGAAGAAGACGCCGCTCGTGTTTTGTCGCGCGATCTGGCGCAGCTGGGAAGAAGTTGGATTTTATCTCCAATTTTCTCAGCCGTCCGACAGCGCCTTCGTCTCACCCAAATATAGCTAGGTTAAATGAATCCAATTAATCTCCTAAGCAGGCTGTGATCCAACGGCTGTGATCAGTCTGATTTCAAATGAACGGATCTGATCCATCTGAAAGGATAATTACGATCGGTCGAATCTGGAGGAAGGGCTCAGATGTTCAGATCAACATGTATGAACAAGATCTCTCCAGATCTGAATAGATGGCTTAAAATCAGCTATATTCATTGGACGGTCCATAATGCTCAGATCTGATCCGGATCGACGGCTGCGATTGCTCCAATTAGATCCTCATTATATGTTTCCTACAAAATCACATGAAATTCATGAAAAATACTGAAATTATAGGAATTAATGCAATTAATCGCAAATAGGCTCAATATGTAAAAACATCCCGAATAATAATAATTATCCCATCAAAGAGCCTAAAAGATCTAATCAATAAGTAAAAATGACACAATAAAAAATGCAGCTATCATATTCCCCCACACTTATTTTTGCTCGTCCCGTGCAATAACAAAAACAAAGACACACTAACTCCCTAACTCATTCCCCTAACAATACCTAGATCAATAACTCAGAGACAGAAAAAATAAGTTATTTAGGATCACCAAATTTATCAGGATTTAGGGTATTCAAAAGATCCGACTCCTACAACAGTCAACATGTACGATGGTTTACAGTCAAATCAAATAAACCAAGCCTGATATAAAACCTCCCAAATGGATATATGCACTCATGCTCACATAATGATTTTAGGAGTGGGGTACCCTCAAAACACCATGTAATCTTGTCCTACTATATGCTTGCTTATCATCTATTTCTCTATTGCTATCAATACATTCCATACATGAATCAAAAGGATTTATCGAATATCAAAACAAGATCATAAGTGAATTGCAATAGAGAAATACAAAGAAGATCAAGATACAATGTCAACAACAAAAGAATTGGAAGAATAAACCTGATAAATTTCAAATAGTAGTGAAGGGAGAAGATTTCATGATTTAGTTCATCTATCCTACTCTTCGTTGCTGTGTTGACAACTTAGAAGCTACTAGGAACTGTGGTGATATATTAACTTATGGATCAATTTGTGCTGTCTCTGATACATATTTTTCAAGCACCACTTTCTCAACGTCCTTATGAGGAGCAACACATAGAAGGTAAAAGCAAGGGTAATTTCTCTCGGGTTCATTGATTTGGCATACACGAGATTTTTCAAGCAAGTTGGTTATAACGTCATTCTGACCATCTCCTCTACCGGACCATATCTAGCTATCTAAGCTTGTGATTTCAGTGTATCAAAACAGGTCCAATTTATATCTCAGGTAATTCCAATTTTGCAAATCTGAACATTGCAGAAATGTTCAAATCAGAATTGCATTTCCCTTGCGTTTGCAGCCTTCAGGAGGACTCTACACCATTGAAACTCTCCAACCAATCTTTGAATTGCAACAACAAATCTTGTCATCATATCTAGATGGGTTCAGATATAACAATCCTTTTACCGAGAAAAGAGCAGGTAACACAAATATAAATTTTTCCTAAAAGAATCGAGAAAGTTGCTTGCCTTGCTAATTTTCTCGATGCAAAAACACGATGTCTTTCCACCTGTGCTTCAATGAAGCATGGCCAGTGTCTCCCAAATGCTCAAATAACTTATTCCTTGTTGTAAAGATTTCCCCACATGTCTCACACTCATTAGAGGGTGCTTTTGAGTTGGCCTTTTGCTTTTTTTCCTCTCAATGAATAGTTAGAATCCGCAGGTGAAACTTTCTTTCCAGTGCCTTTGCCATTCTACAGATTTTTATCAAGTGGATATGCAATTAACTCTAGCTCCATGGGTATCAAATCCTTCCTCCACGTGTTTTGCAGCAGTTTACCTCCAGAGATGATTGGATTGATGCTTGATTTGCTGAATCTGTGATATATAACTATAGATACTTAGGCTCATTCATTTCCTTCATAAACACATTCTGCAGGTAAGGAGAATTGTGGTTCTAAGAAAATAGAATTTGAATTCATGTGGCAGTTACAAATTATCAGCTTCAGCAGTTTGATGCCTGGGTTGCTGATTAAGCATTCTCAATTCAATAAGTCAATTTCCTCCTTAGCATACTCCAATTTCCTACTGATACTCCTGTTCAGATTTATTTTCAAGCTGCACTTGCATCCTTTGTATCAAACTCCAGTTAATATTCTAAGGAAGGCATTTGCTTCTATGATACAGACCAAAAAAATTCTTTGCTATTGTGTTACAAGTTCTGCTGTAGCTTAAAGCACCGGTTCTGTGTGTTCTTCAATTAAATTGCACTACCGTCAGAAAAAATTGTAGGTTGATCTGATTCCGGAGCTCTCAGCAAATCAAAACTCAATTCCCATGTCATATTTGAGTGGATTGCTGGCCACTTGTGCAGTTTCTGTTTCCTCCATGTGATAGCAATTCCCATCAAACAATTTTCTGAGTTTTGATAATGCTGCAATTTTTTTTTCTGCCGGTTGAACTTAAATCATCTTGCCTATTCTTGAACTGCCCATAACAATTCCTCGGTGGAGTAGATGGTTATGGAACTCTGGGCAGATACCAGGCCACCTTGTTGCATGGGAGCAATTGCTCCTAGCTGCAATGAACTAAAAGAATTTCCTTGGACATTGTCAATTGTAGATCAAGTCTGTAATGCATTTGAGATATTCTGTTGAGATGTAACACCCAATTGTGCTGATCATGGCACAGAACCATGTTGCAGGCCTTGCACAACAGGTGCCTGCATTGAATTCGAAGAACCTTGAATATTATTTTGCTGATTTGTATAGTTGTCATGTTGTTGCAGTTGAGAATTTTGAGTTTGTTGTTGTTGCTGCACGAATTGAGAATTGTTGGGATGCTAAAATTGTTGTTGTCCAGTTGGCTGTGAAGGGATAGCTTTGCTCTTATTTGAAGCTAAGGCTGTGGACAGTTTCCAGGTGATACCACTTCCCTTCTTCCATTTCTATACCATAACGTTTCCTCTATCTGAATTTTCATCAGCTCCAAAGATAATGGAATTACGGACCATTCATATTGCTATCATCTTTCAGAATTCCTTTCAGCATATCAAGTTGAGGTTGAAATTGGTTGCACTTATAGGGAAGGTTCCTGTTTATACTGGCACAATTCTGATAATGGCACTTCAGATCTATATCTTTCTTGCAAATGCTAAAAGCCCTATAGCCCACGTGAAAAGAGACCTCTGACATGAAGGTGAAAGCAGTCCAATTAGCCAAGAGAAACCTTTGCAAGAGATAATAACACGTGGAAAGAATGAACAATATTGCTAGCACTGGAATTCTTGAGATGTGAAGAAAGAAGATCCAAGCCATTTCTGAATCCAACTATTATTCCATTCTTCATCACCCAAATTTATCATCTTAGTCCCATCATTGGCATCAAGTACCTTCTTATCTCCATTTAGAGCAAAGACCACACCTATGTTCCCACTTCCTTTTATAATTTCCAGCAGACAATCCTCAATAGAATTTTGAAGTGAATCATTCCAAGTTGATTCTTGTAGCCCGGGCTCAAGGCTTTCAGTGTCGATTATAGAAGCCAGAATAAGCATTTCATTATCTGAGTTTTCCCCTGAATGAGCTATGTCACATAAGACCATTAAAGCAAACCCATTATAAGAAGCCCAATGTCTTCCTTCATCACAGTAAGCAAACATTGGGTCTAGCACAGGACATGTAGTTATGCTTTCATTGGCAAGTTCAGCAAGTGACAAGATCTTCCTCTTAGAGCTAATGACAGAAAGATTTCATGCAGATGAAGTTAACAACAGTCCTACATCCAATGATTCCACTTCCTTCCTTGATTTTTTTTCATTGTCCTTCCATTTAAAGATCTCTGGCTCGTCATTTTTTTTTTCTTTTTCTTCTTTTTTTTTTTCAAATTCCCAGCTAACCAACATTTCAATACCTCCTTCTAGCGCCAAGATTCCGGAACTGCATGACTTAGCAAATCAAGCAATCTCCAAATAGATTTCCAATTAGATCCAAGTCAAATTCTGTATCCAATTCACAGCTACCCAACAACAATCTCCTCCCCCACACTTAAGAATTTTCCCGTCTCGGACAATGCAACTTATCAAGTTATTCTTCCAATGGGAGAACAAAAGATGGTAGAGGTAATCCACAAGACAATGGAAAATAAATGAATAGGAATTACAAGTACGACAACATGAAAGTATAAAGTGGATTAAACAAGCAATTCAAGTAAGGAAAAGAATCAAGAGTGAAATCCTTCATCATATTCATGCAAATAAATGTTCTTGCAGTTTTGAAAAGACTCAAAGCAAGTTCTAGAGTAACAAGTATCACACGTGTATCACACTAAAGTGGGTAAATGATTGAAATGACTTACTACCTCACTAGGTGAATAAAAATCAAGCTTGGTCTATCAATAAAAAGTTCACCATCATAACAAGTGATTGCATGCAAGTGAAGTCTCCTATCATACACAAAAATCCATAATTTGATGATCAAACTTAACTAATTTTTACGACCTCTGAAATGATACTGAGGCATGCATAGGGAATATTATTTGACTCAACAACAGACAAACAAACCTAGGTAAACAGGCAAACACGCAATCAACCACACAAATTATTCCGAACATGAAAGGAAGAAAATAAATGCAGTAAATAAAAGAGCACACT
Source organism: Wurfbainia villosa (assembly GCA_025175895.1). NCBI lineage: Eukaryota > Viridiplantae > Streptophyta > Magnoliopsida > Zingiberales > Zingiberaceae > Wurfbainia > Wurfbainia villosa. The sequence continues at coordinate 49,249,813 of CM045998.1, read as the reverse complement.
CCCCTTTCATGTCGGAGAAGAAGCATCATCATGTCTGGCCCCACCGTATTCTCTAGAATAGACTTGATCTCTTTGCTCGACACTTCATGAGTCTGTTGCAAAAGTGAGACCCTTGATCGCTAATGATTGCCTTGGGAACTCCAAATCTGCAAAATATGTGAGACCTAACAAAATCCACAACAACTAGAGAATCATCAGTCCTGGTGGGGATGACCTCCACCCATTTGGAAACATAATCATATGCCAAAAGAATATATGAAAATCCAAAAGATACAGGATACGGACCCATAAAATCAATACCCCAAACATCGAAAATCTCACAGAATAATAAGGATTATTGAGGCATTTAATTTCTATGTCCTATGTTCCCTGTTTGTTGACATTGCTCACAAGACTTGTAGAATTCAAAGGCATCATGAAATAAGGTGGGCCAATACAAACTAGACTATACAACTTTCTTAGCAGTTCTTTTGGGGTCCAAAATACCCCCCACAAGCCAGAGAATAACAAAAAGTAAGTACGTATGGAATGAAACTCATAATCAGGTATACATCATCTAATATTCTGATCACTACAAAATTTCCAAAGATAAAGATCATCCCAAACATAATACTTAGCATCACTTTTCAATTTCTGGACTTGTGCATGAGTATAAAAATGAAGGTACAACACAACAACTAAATAAATAGCAAGATTTGCATACCATGGTGTCTTACCCTACAAGTGAAAAACTACTCATCTGGAAAAGAATCTGCTATGGTGGTGGGCTCGATCTCTATCGCAATCCTGGTCAAACTGAAATACCACCTCCTTCTGCAACAAGTTAATTAAGGGTAGGGGCAATCTTACTGAAGTCTCTGATCAAAAGTCTGTAGAAACCTACATGACCTAGAAAAGCACAAACTTCCCGCATAGAAGCGGGGTAAGATAAAGAAGATATAACATGAATTTTAGCAGAATCTACTTCAATACCATACACAGAGATGATATGACCTAAGATATCCCATGCTCGACCATGAAATGACATTTCTCACAAACATTTGATGGAAGTGATCCTTGGGGCGTCACCTGAAGCGTGCAAGTACCTACACATTTCATATCTCTGTCTACAATAAAGAGGGCCCATAGATAGGTCTTGGGAATATGCTAGCTCTTGGAATTCCCTAGCCTTTCCTTCAACAACCCCCTTCCTAGGCTGGGCCTATGAGGGAAGAGAAAAACTGTTGCATAAAACTCAAGTAGATTATCGCCTAAAGACCTGGTCATTTTCAAAACAAACAACACAATGAGTACAGATAGAAAAGATAGAAATAATAGGAAAGACACAAATGACAAAGGCAAACAAAACAAAACAAACTACTACAGTTTAAAGACAAACGAACACCATTATAAAAAGGTTCCCCGGCAACAGTGCTAAAATTTGATAGACGGTTATTATGTCGTGATACCGTTCTCAAATTATTTACCGAACCCCCTAACTACAATAATGCAGTATAGGACTGACTCGGATCGTCTCCCAACGAACCTAATGGTTGGACGTTTGTTTTTAAACAGAAGTAAACACTGGATTTTTTTTTATAATTATCAAAACAATTAAAAAGCAAAATAAAAAAAACAGACATGAGAATTAAACATGCAAGAAGTAAATCTAACTACCAATAAGAAGTAATAAGCAACTATTCTAATGCGCAAAATTAAGTGATCACGCACCGCACTCACTATACGATACAATGATCTAACAAATGTGAACCATTCAACCAAGTACCACACTGTCACTATACGACACAGTGATCAAACAACCACTAAAAAACTAAACTAATAGACAGAAAAGAAATCAACCAAGCACCGCACTGTCACTATACGGTACACTGATCAAACAAATGTGAATAATTTAACCATGCACCGTACTGTCAATATACGACACAGTAGTCAAACAGTCACTAAAAACTGTAATAAACGAAATGCAATAAATGAAAGCAATTCAACCAGGCACCGCACTCTCACTATACGACAACTGGTCGAATGTAAAGGAAATCTAACCTAATAATGAAAGAACTCCAACCAAAACACCATACTGTCACTATACGATGCATTGATTGGACAATTTTAATGGATGGGGTTAGTACATCATCAACAAGAAATTAAACTAACCTACAACTAAATAATGAACGCCAATATTAAGTCTAATAAAAATGCACAATGAACAGAATTAAACAACTAAGCATAACAAACCGATAGAAATAACATTGCATGTAAACAAACCAACAATTAACCGAAACAAACATAATCAACTACTAACAATTGCATAATTGCACTGGAATAAAATGCAGAATGTAATTAACACGAAATCTCGAGTGTTTAACACAAACACACTCAGTAATCCAAATAAACTATAATCGGTAACCACACGGCGGTCACAACAAATCGAACAACCACTCCGGCGGTGAATGTGAAGCTGCCCCGATCGGCGCAATAGGAATGAAGGAAAGATGGATGACTGCGATCACTGCTCCGGCGAATCTGACTTCACCGGACAGTGAAATGGAACTCTTCACTGGCTCTGAAGATGGGGCTGTCCAATCGGCACAACCTGTGTGTGACTCCGGTGAATCTGGAACGACCTATCCCAGTCGCCGGAATGAAGGAGAATGCCGGTGAAGGATGAACTCGCCGGAATCCCGCCTCGCCTCGCTTTGGATCAGCTGCCCGAATCACGACATCTAGATATGCTGCCAAGGATCGGATGGGATCGCCACCAGCTGTTGGAGGGAAACTCACCGGAATACTGTCGGCCTATCATCGATCACTCGTGTAGTCGACGGTCGCCGCGCTCGCGAGAGGAAGAAGACGCTGCTCGTGTTCTGTCGTGCAATCTGGCGCAGCTGAGAAGAAGTTGGATTTTATCTCCAATTTTCTCAGCCGTCCGATTGTGCCAGTTCTGATCTCAGACGCCCAAATATAGCTAGGTTAAATGAATCCAATTAATCTCCTAAGCAGGCTGTGATCCAACGGCTGTGATCAGTCTGATTTCAAATGAACGGATCTGATCCATCTGAAAGGATAATTACAATCGGTCGAATATGGAGGAAGGGCTCAGATGTTCAGATCGAAATGTATGGACGGGATCTCTCCAGATCTAAATAGATGGCTTAAAATCAGCTATATTCATTGGACGGTCCATAATGCTCAGATCTGATCCGGATCGACGGCTGCGATTACTCCAATTAGATCCTCATTATATGTTTCCTACAAAATCACATGAAATTCATGAAAAATACTGAAATTATAGGAATTAATGCAATTAATCGCAAATAGGATCAATATGTAAAAACATCCCGAATAACAATAATTATCCCATCAAAGAGCCTAAAATATCTAATCAACAAGTAAAAATGGTGCAATAAAAAATGCAGCTATCAGTGGTCTGAACAATAGTGGGATTCTCCCAGTGCTTTATAAACCTCCGAGAAAGGACACTGGGTCCTCATTTCACGGAAAGGAGGTAGTTCAGGGAGTTCTAGCTTCCAAGTGTTCGAGTGGGGTAGAGGTACAGGAAGCTGAATAAAGAAGTACAATTCTTCCCATCCTTTATGGGAAGTAGGCATATTCATTAAAATTTGGCAGTTCGTGCGGCTAGATAGGTAAAAGAGGCCTGCCTTGTAGGATTTTAACTGGAAGAAGCAGTGGAATATTTGAGGGGATAGAGGGAGATTTAGGTGTTGAAATACTATAGAGGCCCCCGATAGAATGCGAAAAGAATTGGGGGTAAATTAATTTAGAGGCAGTCCATAAAAATCTAAGATTTCTAGATAAGGGGAGGGCTCTGGTAGAAACAGGCCATTAAGGAACTATTCGGAAAAGAAACAAGTCAGACCGGGGGGAGGACGGTGTGGTCGGTAAGTCTTGGTCGTGAAACAACATTTTATTGAAGGATCTATGAACCTATCTTTAAGGTTAAAGAAGTAATGGTCGCAGTCTAGTTGGGTTACGGTGTGCTCATACCACGGAGGCGAGGTGGTGGTCTTAGGGGCCATAGGTATAAAACAGGGTAGAACACTTACTTGAGGGTTGGAAGAGAAACGTGTGGAAAAGGAAGGGGTGGGTCGCTGAAACACCGCCGGAGAAAACCGCTAGAGGGAAGAAGCAGAAAGGACGGGATTGTTAAGCACGCTAAGTCATGCATAAAAGGAAAGGGTGGAGATTTATATAGGGTTTTTTTTGCGATGGTTCGACTATACAAGAGAAAAAGAGAAGTGGGACCCATGGGCCCATTAGGCCGCCTCAAGTATATAGGGTGGGGATGTAAGAGGAAAGTGAATTTGAATTAGTGAGCAAAGGATGGAGTAGAGACTTTATATATTTGGAAAGTCAAGCTTATAACTTTGCTTGACTATTTTTGGGGTTGACTAATGATACTGCTGTTACCTCTTCTCTATGAACCGGATAAGAGGGCTCGCATGAAAGACACCATCCGAACCAAATAATTGGTTCGGCGAAGAAAGAAGGGAAGAACAGTTCGGGCGCAATCGCCTGGGACGATTGGCACGGGAAAGCCAGTTGAGGTAATTGGCACGACAAAGAGGGCACTTCGTTAGGAAATAAAAGAGAATCAGTTCGGCTTGATAGGCCTAGAAGCAGATGGGACAGATACGAATCGACTCGACCAAGTTCGTCCGGAAGTAGTTTGGGGCGGAAAGGAGGGGAGTTGGTTCAGGTCGCTGAAGAGGGCAAAGGCTATGCCACGCGTGAGCTACAGGTCTAGGTTAGTTTCACCAAAAGCAAATGGTTGAGAGGGACAGACTAACCTAGTTCCCAGAAATGTAGATGAAGAGGTTTTATGTAACAGAAGGGGGGGGGTCCCCACACAATATTCCGAGGAGCCTTCGCTCATAGTATCTGTAATAGAATTATTCTCCAGGTGAACGTGGTGGCCACGTGTATGATGGGGACAACTTGCGAGGTAACGATGGATCAGAGGAGGATAATAAAAGGGAGGAAGAGGACAAAAGGAAGGGGATCCACATTATTCCAACTAGCAAGAAATGAAGACGCACTGGGAGAAGGGGAGCTACCACTTCGCTGGAGAAGGAGAGTAGTGATCTTCACTTTTCGTGTACTCTTTCTTGTATCATGATTTGACTGTAAGAGGTTTTCTCCTCCACCTCCGGAAGTTTCCTTTTTGTGAAGGAGGATGTTCATAGTGAAAGTGTTTTGGCACTGCATCCGATGAGAGAGCTCACCTCCGTGGAGTAGGAATCCTTATTCCAAACCACATTACATCCTTTGTCTTGGTTTTGTTGTCTGGGTTGGTTTGCGTTTCTCTTCTTTACTCTTTCATCTTTACTGTTGCGGTCGGAGAGAACCCCCAAAGCTCCCTTCATGCTTCATCGCATCGGAAGGAAGCGAACAAATCTTCTTCGCCGCATCAGAGCCGAACGAGAGAATGGTGACTTGGGGGGGGGGCGGAGGATCGAGTCGGGAAAGCAGTAAGAAGGGTTGATTGAAGGAATGACATATGGATAAAATGAGGGAAAGGAAGGACCCCACAACACATTCTCATAAGAAATTTGTTATATCTCATAACAAACCAAGGCATCTCGTGGGGCCCCATAGAAGGTTCCTGATAGTGTATATTCGCTAATGACATAACAATATGATTCCTTGAACCTGTATAGTCTTCTACATGGACAGTGATTCGAACAGTTTGCTACACAATAGTTGGCCTCAGGAGTAGTGGATATAAAAGAAAAGAAGGCAAAAGAAGAAGGGTGGCTCTGACATTATTTTTTCTATCTCGATGCACTACTTCTGGGAGGAGGGGAGGGCATGCGTGCTTCTTCAACTTCTTCTTCATTCTGAGAGATAGATTAGAGGAGAGGGATCAGAAGGTGGACCGGCCAGGAAAAGGGGAGTATCCTTGGCGGGGCAAGCTTGAGGGAGGATCATTTATGTGTTATTTCCTTGACTTTGTATAAGCTCTCATTTATAAGAGGTTTCTCCACCTCCGGAGGTACTTTCGAGAAGGAGAGATTGTAGTGAAGGTGTCTAGTGCCATAGCTCGCTCCAGAGCTTATCCGTGGAGTAGGAATTTAAATTCCGAACCACATTAAATATCTTGTCATTATCCTCTCATTTACTGTTGTGGCAGGAGAGAACCCCAATCCTCTTCAACACCTTCATTTAGAAGAGACAGAAAATCTATTTCGCATCAGTTATCGCCGTTTGTGGGAAATCATTTCTGACTGAACAAGACGTTGAGATGCATCTACAAGAGATACCTCCACCTACAGCTTCCTTCGAGGAGGAGACCCCCATCACATTGTTGTCGTCCCAGTTAAAGGCTCTAGTGGACACGACAGTATCTGAAGCCTTGGTGAGGGAAAGGAAGAGGATGAGATATTTTCATCCCCATTCTTGTGAGCCTTCTCAAAGAGAGATGCCACCTGAAGGACCTTCTCATATTCCTCCACCTAATCCCCAAGAAATTGAGATATTGCCTGGAGAAGTACCAACTAAGGGGGGCATATGAGTATCCTTTCTCGGTGTTTCCAGTGAGACGGGAGGATGAGGGGAAGAGTCATTACACAAAGGCACTAGAACCTTATGAGCCTTGTCCTTTCATCGAAGACATAGCGCTGAAGCAACCACCGACACATTTTCGGCCCCCCCCGCCCCACAAGTAGGGGTGTATGACGACACTTCCGATCCAGAGAAGCATCTATCTCAGTTTGAAGGGACTGTTGGCCTTCATTGTTGTACCGACGACCTTAAGTATTGGGCTTTCCACATCACCTTGGCATCCTCCGCTCAAAGATGGTTTAAATCTCTACCTCTTGGTTTTATTACCTGCTTTGCTGATTTGAAGGGAGTTTTTCTTAAGAAGTTTGCTAGTTGTAAAACCTATAAGCATGATACCTCTATTTTACTTCATTTGAAACAAGAGTCATATGAATCCCTAAGAAGTTATATACACCGCTTCACTACTATTGCTCGGGAGATACTTTCGGCAATACTTGACTTCTTGAGGGTAGTTATCCCTCATGGGTTGAAGGAAGGACCCTTTCTTAGTTCCTTGCTGAGAAAGTCAGCCACTAGTTATGAAGAGTTACTTGGCCGCGTTGAAGAGTATATTAATGAGGAGGAAGGGTTAAAGGTGATAAGGGCAGAGAAGAAGCATGCCTCCAATCCAACAGAGAGGAATCCTCCTCTTGTTCAGCGGGGGCCCCTAGAAGGGAATATACTAGATCATTTTTTCCCGAGGTACCCCATCCTCGACCTCCAACATTGGGACCTCATCCTCATCCTCCCCTCTAAGTTATGGCCACTGAGCCCTTACCCCTCCTACGAACATGGAAAGAGCGGGAAATGAAAGTATACGATCAGCAGGATGTCCTTCGGTGCCCTGTCTAATATAGAGGGGTTCCCCATAATCCCTCAACTCTGTTCTTCAGTCAATACCATACGTATTATGAGCATACTAGCGATCAGTGCTTCAAGTTATAGAGCGAGCTAGAGCGTATCAGAGCAAGTTACCCGCACTTACAACCACAGTGGGGTGGATGGGCAGGGAGAGGTCGTAGACATAATGTTACTTGTTCCGAGCCTTATAACAGAAGACTCCAAGTGCTTCCCCGACTGGGGTCAGTACCCCGAAGGTGTCTCTCAAGAAGAATCGGTCAGCGAAGGGGCATTAGCTTCTCTGGGCGGTGCCTTCACTAGAGGGGTTATTAATGTTATCGCAGGAGGACCCATTGATGAAGACTCCAATAGAGCTCGAAAATCTTACGCTCGCATGATGGAAAGCTTGGCTATTGGGGAAGACTGGGTCATCCAAAACACACCCCGAATATGCTTTGGACCTAAAGACCTTCAAGATATTCTTTTGCCTCATATTGATGCCTTGGTAATTAGAGTCTTGCTTGCGAATTATGAGGTGGCTCGAGTCTTGGTGGACTTGAAAAGTTTTGTTAACATTCGTTTCCAGGAAACCTTTGGATAGATGCAACTTGAGAAATGCACATTTGGAAGATGTGACAATCCCTTTGTTTGGGTTTGCTGGACACATGGTGCATACCTTGGGGCAAATCTCTTTGCCTCTTACCCTGAGGATGAAACCGAGCAAGAAAACTAATATGATCCCCTTCCTAGTGGTGGATGTGTTAGTAATATGTGAGAGATGTCCTAAGGCAATCGCCTTATGTTTGAACCATTTATATGATAAATGAAGATTCACTATTTGAGTATACATGTTTTCATGTATTTGATTGGATCTTAAACTCATTTACTGAATGTCCCCGATACGATTCACAGCATGAGAGAATTTGTGATTGGATCACAACTAGTGAGTATCTCTACATGTGTAATTGTGATGTATTGGAATTATCCCTAGTCGATGAATTGATGGATTGGGACACCATCAATTTTGTCGAGACTAGCACGAGGTATACTCTTTGGTGTATCCAAGCAGCTGATTCTCACTGGCTGGAGACATTGTGATGTCCGGAGTTAATCCTTGATGCTAGTTATGGTAACTAGTTCATTGGAGTGACCAGGCGTAAGACTTCATATGGTTCTCTGCATATATAGATATGTCAATGAAGTTCTTACTGCAGCTTAAGTGCGATGTTTCTTTGACTTGCGATATTCAAGTCATCTTGATCATGAAGACTTATGCTTTGACATCTTAAGCAAGCATCTCTGAGAAGATGTGGACCCGGGATGATTGGGTATAAGTCGAAGTGATCGAAGGTGTTTGAATAGCCTATAAAGGATTCACCACTCCTTGCGAGGAGATGTATACCCATGGCCTCTCGTCAGATTGTTACTAAAGTCTTTGGCCAAAGCATTACATGTTTAGAGTATGGTACTCTTGGATACATATGTAGTAACTGGAATCCGTAGGACGAGGAAATGATACTTGGGCTAGGTGTGACGTAGTCAACCTAGTGGGGACTGACACTATAGACCATGTCCTGAACCAAGTGGATATAAGATGAGTGAAAGGAATGGGGCACGATTCAATGTATCTGTTGAAGGGTTTCAAAAATAATTCTGGATCAACCGTTGATCTTTTCGATTAATTGGGGATCATGATGTACTACTAGGTGCCACTCATGATCGTTCTATAATTAATGGTTAATTATAGACGGCCAACATAAACCAAGAACCTATTTGGTCACACGCATAATGAGCATAATCTGAAGGATTTAAAACAAGCTTGAGAATGAGATTCTCAGACCAAGAGAAACTAGGTTTGGTTGGACAAAACATGGAGTGAGCATGAAATCGTTTCAGTCGCAATGGAAGCGTGGATGAGCCGTGTCTTACAAAGACATAATGGATGAATCAAATTGGTTTAGTTCTAATCCAATAGTGAAGAATAAACTAAAAGGGTTTGGTTTGTTTTAAACGAATGAACCAAAGTTGGTTCGGTTCGTTTTAACTTAAAATAGACCAAATCGGTTTGGTTTATTTTAACTTAAAATAATGGAGCGGGTTAACGGGTTTTTGATTATGAACCAATAACTATTAGTAGAATTTGTTCTGTATAAAATAGGGCTTAAGGGTTTTGAGAAAGCTCAACCCTAATCTTGCCGCCCCCTCTCCCTCTTCTCCTTGTGTAGCCGACGCCCAACCCCTTGCTGCCACCCAGCCCTTGTGCCGCTGTCCAAGTTGTTGCCGGCGTCCAAGCTCCTACCGGCGATCCTCCGGTGACCCTCCAGTGATCTTCCTTGGCTCTGGCGACAAGGTGAGCCTCTAGCTTTCCTTATTTGGCAGGCACAAGTTCTCCACCAAAGCTGTCCAGTTTTCTGGACAGCTTGTTTCCTTCTTGTCGGAGCGTCGTTTGGATGACGTTTGGTGCTTCGACAGCGGCTACCTTGCCGGGGATTTAATCTTCGATAATCCTCAAAGGTGTGTTGGGGATCGAAACGGCCGGCTAGAGGGGGGTGAATATCCCTCAATCGTTGGATGTCGGAATTCACTCATTCTCGTTGCGTTGATTGTCTACGATTGTCGTTAGCGCAGCGGAAACAATAAAACAAGAATAATACTAACAACAATACAAGCACACCAAATACGCAAGCATATACGTGGTTCGGAACCTTAGGGTTCCTACTCCATGGGGCGAGCTCAACGAGCTCTAGAGATGCACACGACAATACTCAAACTCCTTCTCGACTACACGTCGGAGGTGGAGAAACCTCTCACAAGCAATTACAACAGTAATATACAAATACAAACAAGAATACAAATACAATACAAAAGAAACACTTTTCATCGATTGCTTTTGATCACTTGTTTGTTGCTTACTTTGATTGGCTCTTGAAGGACTGGAATGCAGCAGCAATTCCCCTCCAATAGCTCCACAAAAACCATGGCGAAATCCTCCAACTCGAGCTCCTTTTATAACCTGCATCAAGCTGTTTTCGCGCCCATCACGATCGTGGTCCCGTGAGCCGCTTGTCTCACAACGCCGATCCACGCTGGTTAAGTTCCAACGGATCACACATCACCGATCGATGGCACCCATCACCGATCGATCATCCATCACGAGGCCGGGCGAGCTCGACTCCATTCGTGCGTCTGCAGATGCGGTCATCACCGATCGCCATCCCTCGCGATCGATTATCCCAACAATGATCGCCTCTCCTCCTGATCCGATCACCGAACTTGGTTCAGTCGAACACTGGTCGAACCCATACGACTTAGAGCAGTCGACTGACACCTATGCCAGTCGACTGATGTCAGTTAAAACCTCAAACACAAAGTTGTTTGAGCGTCCGACACTTAGTCTTAGCCACTTGGCCAAGTCCACCTTATCCCCCATGGAGTTCCCCATCGAAGCTCTCTTCCCTCGGCCTACGTCCCTCGGATGCGCCAAGCGCACGGCTTCACAACGCCATCCTTCGCGTCTCATGCCCTAGAAGTATGCTCCCCTTTGGGCTCACCCCATTCGCTCCTCGTCCGGCGGTCCCTCGTATGCACCAAGCGCACGACTTCGCAATACCATCCTTCACCGACTCAAGGACCCGAGCCTAGTGAACTTGCCAAGTTCTCAAGACTTCCCAAATGCACCAAGCGCACGGCTTCGCAATGCATTTCTCACCAAGCACCAAGCGCACGGCTTCGCAATGCATTTCTCACCAAGCACCAAGCGCACGACTTCGCAATGCTTTGGATTTCCCATGCCAAGCACCAAGCGCACGACTTCGCAATGCTTTGGACTTTCCCATGCCAAGGCTTCCCCCTTGGACTTCCACACAATGCTCCATGCTTGGATTTTCCATGTCAACCCCATGTTGGACTTTCCTATGACAATCCCATGTCATGAGTTTTGTCTATCATCAAAATACTATCAAGGTACTGCTCGAGTCAAACTCGAGTCAACCTGGGCCGATTGCACCAACAATCTCCCCTTTTTTGATGATTGACAAAACTACCATCTCAAGTCTACCAATTCTCCCATATTGACAATTCTCATATCCCAATTAGAATTCCAACGAACTCTAATTGGTAACTTAGTAACTTCTCCCCCTTTTTGACATTACATCAAAAAGGTCCTCCCCAAGGGTATGAATGTCTCATATCCCAATGAGATCTTGTTAGGAATATTGGAACGGCTAGAAGGGGGGGGGGTGAATAGCGTTTCGCCCGATCGTGGATGGAATTCGATCTCGTTCATGTCTACAATTTCGTTAGCGCAGCGGAATATATATAATGATAAAAGCAATAACGAAATGGACACAACACAAATCACAACAAGAGCATATAATATGGTTCGGAGCCGAACCGGTTCCTACTCCACGGATTGGGTTCGTACGAACCCTAGCGATGCCACAAACACCACTAACCAATAAAACTCCTTCTTGACACAAGTCAAGGGTGGAGAAACCCCTTACAAGTAATCTTACAACAATAAGATACAAATACAAGCAATTACAATAATGAATATGAAATATAAGTAAAGAAAAGACTTTACAACACTTGTTTTGATTGCTTGAATGCTTGGTTGCTTGCTTGCACTTGGAGACCTGATTTGCACCAACAAATCGCCCCAATAGCCCTCAAGAACCGACTCCTTTTTCCTCCATCACGAGCTCCATATATAACTTCAACCTGTGCTGGAAAAAGTCGATCAGTCGACTGATCGGGACCATCAGTCGACTGATGCCACTGTTGTCGTGAGACAACTGCTAGTTCCACGTTGGATAAGTCCAACGGAACTACCATCAGTCGACTGATTGTGACCATCAGTCGACTGATGGAGTCCTCACTCGACCAGTCGAGTCTCGACTCCATTCTGTGGCCGAATTCTCGAGCACCAGTCGACTGATCACACGATCAGTCGACTGCTGGAGCCATCAGTCGACTGCCAACATATGGCAGTCGACTGCTAGGCCATAACCCACAGTCAAACCCTAGTTGACTCGGTCCAGTCGACTGCCACATGGCACCAGTCGACTGGCACACCTCAAACATGAGGTTTTAACTCAAGTATGGTTCCCCCATACTTGCTAGACCACCCTTAGACTAGACCTAAGCCTTCTAGCCACCTCCATCAGCCTCACGCCTCTCGGATCCCTCCAAGTCATCCATGACTTGTTCATCCATCGCGCTAGCCTTCAGGTGCTTTCGTCGGCTATGTCATGCTAACGGTGTCTACACCGCCAAGGCACATTGGACTTACGCCGCCAAGACTCCGCTTGGACTTTATGCTGCCAACCATTGGACTTATGCTGCCAAGACTACCGCTTGGACTTTACGCCGCCAACCATTGGACTTATGCTGCCAAGACTACCGCTTGGACTTTACGCCGCCAATATTAATCCCCTTGGACTTCAAATGCCAACCCATGTTGGACTTTCCATGCCAAGACCATGCTTGGACTTTCCTTGCCAACTCATGTTGGACTTTCCATTTGCCAAGACCAATGCTTGGACTTTCCTTGCCAACACATGTTGGACTTTCCATTTGCCAAGACCCATGCTTGGACTTTCCTTGACAATTATATTGTCATATGTTTTTGTCGAAACATCAAAACACATCAAAACATCACTCGAGCCAAACTCGAGTCCTGGTCAATCGTGACCTGGGCCGATTGCACCAACAATCTCCCCCTTTTTGATGTTTGACAAAAACCAAACAAATAATTGAGTTAGAATACTAACTCCAGTCCTTTACCAATTATCCCACAAATTGGTAAATACTCACCAAATATTTTCCCCCAAACATTCTCTCCCTTTTTGACTAACAGCAAAAAGTTGTCTCCCCAAGAGGGTCAATGTCTCATGTCCCAATGAGATCTTACAATCTCCCCCTTGGTCCAAAAATACTTAGGATGCCTACCATCGTCCTAGTGATAAGTCCAATATCACTCAAGAGAGACAATCCTATTTACTCTCCCAATTTCTAAATTGGGTCTCTCAAAAGTCCCCATCAATTTCCCAATTGATGTCATATTCTCCCAATAACTTCTCCTTTTCAAGGAGAAAAAAAAACACATCCATCATTCCCAGATGGATACCTCCCCCTAAAGGCTTGCTCCCCCTTGACCATTGCACCAACAATGTCCTTGGGAAGTCCCTAAGCCAATAGGAACTCTAAACCATCAAAATTAAGGTTAGAAGTTCAACATTGAACTTTCCAACACCTTAAAATTGATACAAACCCCAAATACTTCTCCTAATCCATATCCAATGGATTTACACCCTTTATAATGCTTCCCAAAGCATATCCTAGGGTTAGGAGTGATTAGGAACCGTAACCGTAGCTGAAATTGGGTTAAACAACCTTGTTTACAGCTACCAATGAGTGATTCGTAAATCACGATCGAACCTTCATCACCAACGCCACCAGTAGCTGATCGATAACTAAAAATCCCGATTTTCAGTTATCAGAAATGAGTTTTGAAAAATCATAACTAATTATACGTATATCGAAAAATTACAAAATTTGATACGTATAATACTTATGACTAATACAATGGGTGAAAAATGTTTGAAAATTATTTTACCCATTAAATAGTGAAATTGGTACAAAGTTCAAAACCATTGAAATTTTCAATGTTTTGGCCCTACTTTGTATCAACTTCATCAATGGTGATTGCTATCAAAAGATAGACTTCACCAGGGTTTTTCAAAATGATTTTTAAATGTTTTTAAAACCTTATTTTGGATCATATTCCTTGGGCTCTATGTACATGACTTGTACACATGCTCTCCCAATGATCCACAACTAAAATTAGATGAGTTTTAGTTCATCTAGATGCAAAAACTATGCACCTTGAACTTAACTCATATCCTAGCATCTCACATGTATCTAGGGTGTATACATACACATACATATCAATTCGATGTGAGATGTGGGTTTTGTTCTCCCTAAACTAGGGTTTTATGCATTTTCTAAAGCAACTCTACTTGATTCCCTTATTACTGGGACTCCAAGTCATGTCATAGTCCTTAAATCAATTTTAATCAAGTTAATGCATGAATGTATGATCATGGCATAAATAATAGCATTATTAAAACATGGCTAATGATCATGATGTCATGACATATGATGAGATTGAAGAACGCATGACATCTAAAATAACCCTAAACAATGTCATGGCATGGTATATGATAGGATGCAATACAATTCTTCAAATATTCATCCATACACACAAGATTTTTAGAAACAATGATTTCATTTAACTTAAAACTTGTCTTTTACATCCAAAATGGAGATTGGCTATGCTCAATCTCACTATAAAAACTGACAACCACAAAAAAATCTAATATCCTCTAATCGTCCGCAGGAGGTGGCGGTGGAGGAGGCTGCTGACTCAGAGTCCAGGCCCGCATCATCTCTAGCATATCGAGCTGATGCTGCTCTATGCGGCCCTGGGTCTCCTCCATCCTATCGAGACGTGCGCCAAAGGAAGCCTGGCCTGCCAATAGCTCTGACAGCCTAGAGTCCACCGACTGCTGATAGTCCTAAAATCTGGACTCCAGCCGACCACGGTGATCTGATGGACCCGCCGCTGATGTGTCTGCCGGCATCTGGTCATCCTCATCAGTGGTATCCGCGTCCTCGTGGTCCTCTGTCGCCTCTCTGGGTGTCGAAGGATGCTGTCTGCGTGCCCTGGGTGGTGGTCGTGGCGCCAACTCCATCTGTCTAGCGCCCATCCGTAGCTTCGCTAACGAGAAGTTACGAACTGATATACAGTCGTACACCTCCGATAGCGCTCGCAGAGAGCCCCTGTGGATGTTGACGCCTACGGAGTCGAGCCATGCTGTGATGATATGACCAAATGGCATATGCACTTTCCCTTGTACAGGGGAGGTGAAATGCACAATGCAATAAAACATGTTTAGTGCAAAGTTAATGTCTAACCTATGACGTATGGCATATAGGAGAAAGAGATGGGGAGGCCGAATCTTGGCCAGACCCCGAGTGACGATGGGAAGAAAACACCCAACAATGACCTTGTAAAGGACATTGTCAGGTGCAGATAACTCAGTGATAGGAAATAGATTCTGGGCCGGTGGACGAGGATGACCAAAGATATGCTCATGCATGGACTCCATAGAGATATGGTCAAAAGGCTCAGGTAAAGGAAAATCCATGGCAGGGTAAAAGATAAAGGTGTCATCTGAAGGCCGACACTCGAGAAACTCCTGCAGTATCGCAGGAGTGAACTCTAACTCGCGTTTTGCAACGCGAGTAGTAAAAGTAGGGCCGTCATCCACCTTTTTAAGGTTTTGATAGAATTCCTTAACAAGGTCATCATTAATTGGATGCGTGCATAAGACGATTTTCATTAGATTCTAGTATGCAATTAATTCCATGACATCACTACAATGTCGATTGAAAAAATCTCTATCGATGTACCTAACCAACATAGGTTGGTACAATCGAGATTCACCCTCGGGTGGATCATTCCTACGGGCTCTCCTATTATAAATGCAATGTAATGATATGGCATGCAATGGCAATAGTACACGATTAGATAAACCTAAATTGTAATGGAGATGAAAATTAGGGCTCGGAAAAGAATCGTTACTTAGGCGCCATTTGAATGTGTGGCCAGAGGAAAGACTCAAATGTTGCTGGGAATCGCTGGAAAAGTCACCGGAGAGCTTCAGACGCCGGAACCCTAATCGGAACACCGAAAAATAAGCCCTAAATCGCGTGAACTAGGGCTCCAAATAGGTGGAAAATGGAAGAGGAGAAACTCGTCCATCAAACCTAACACTTGGGAGGTTGGCTCGGCCGGAAGAGTTGATCAGAGAGGGAGACGACGATCGAAGAAGGAAGGGAGAAGAGGAAGCTCGTCGCGTGAAGACGCCGAACCCTAGCGGTTCGGCGTTATAAAAATGTGATTCAGTCGACTGATGTGGAGCATCAGTCGACTGATAGTGGTTTATTACCGGGTTTACCGAGCCAACAGTCGACTGATCCGGCTCGGCAATCGACTGCCGAACCTTCTGTAACGTGCTACAGTAGCATTAGTTGACTGATATTGCCCATCAATCGACTGATGTGCACATCACTCGACTGCTCGTCGAGCACTCGACTGATGGCCTTCGGCCTCGGTGAACAGTACCATCAGTCGACTGATGGACCTCATCAGTCGACTGATGTTCAATCAGTCGAGTCATGAAGCTAGGACTCGACTGATGGCCGTATCGTATCGCGCTCTGATGTTATCGATCGAGATAAGATTATCAGATATCTAATTTCCAGTTCTGAAAATCAGAGGATCTCGATTTCATCATCTTAATTATTCAATTTTGTCATGTTAGGTCTTGTATATCGAATGTATTGAAGTTATACTTTTATTCATGTATTTGTTAATGTATTTTAATGTTTTATTTCATTTTTGCAAACATTAACATTCAATGATTTCCAAAACTTAACATCTCACCCTTTCTAAGTGTTAAAATACACAATCAAGGTAAAAGACTTGATTTGTGAGATGTAATCTATCCTAGACATTCCTTCCATGCAAACATATGGTAAAACATATGAAGCATGGTGAGTACAAGACATCAAGTTGTGTGGCACTTGAGTATCACTCTAGATGTTACCTTTACATCTTAACCACACATCTCTTGATACATGACCTTCCAAAGTGTGCCAATAATCAAAGTTACACACTATGACCTCTAAATCTAGATCGTATCAATTTTATTGATTTTCATGTTTTCAAGATATATATTGACACAACCTAAAATTCTTTGAAATTAAGGCTCAAAGATATTTCCAAGGTAACCATAACCTTGAAAGTAACCTAAAGTGCCACCTTTATCATGGTTGAGTTAACTACCCATCCAATCAAGGTTGGCACACCCTAAACCCATCTTAGCGTGAATCAATCACGCTCTTAGAAACCCAAAATCGATTTGAGCTCCTAGGGTTAATTAGGTATTCCTTAGGGATAACCTCCCTAGATACCTTCCTAATGACCCTCCTAGGCTTATTAGCCTTGGTCATTTTGGTCTTGCCTAGGTTAACCTTAGGGATTGCCTCCCTAACAACCTTATTAGTGGCCATCCTAGGTTTCTTCGAAACCTTGTCCATTAGGCACAAACCTTGGTCAACTCTAGGAATGACTTTCCCATTGACCTTGGTCTTTCTAGACCTAGTTAGTGTCCCATAGTCGAATGGAACACTATGGTAAGTCACCTTGGACTTAGGTTTGTGACCCAAACCATTCTTGCCCTTGGTTGACTTTTGACTCTTAGGTCCTAGATGTTGATTTTGACTTCTTGACCTAAGAGTTTGACAATTTGACCCTTGAAATTGATTTTGTATTTTGTTTAGGGTCTTTTCCAATTTATCAAGCCTTGACCTCAAGGCTTGGTTCTCTAATTATAATTGCCCAATTTTAGAATTTTTATTTAAATCTTGGGCATTGGACTTTCTTGGCAAATGCCTAGTCCATTTTGGATTAAAACCTAGATGTTCTTGGATTTTCTTAATAGATTCCCTAGGTATTGTTTTTCTAGGGACATTAGTCCCAAATTTCTCCTTATTCTTAAGGTGAACATTCTTAGCTCCTAAACAAATATGTTTGTTATTTCTAGCATGCTCTTTATGATACATAACAAAATTGCTAAAATTAGTTCTAGCATGCTTTTTAATATTTAAATTAGACGGAACATTATTTAAATATACCTTAGGGTTTGCCTTAGTGGCTCCCCCTACTTGTGATGCTCCCCTTTGCCCCTTCTTCTTCTTCTTTGGGCATTGACTCCGGTAATGACCCGGTAGTCGGCATTTGAAGCAAATGACATGCTTCTTGCTCTTTTGTCTTGGAGAACCGGCGTCTGTTGACTTTTGTTGACTTTTAGGCGCCGGAGGAGCTTTCTTGATCCTCTTTGGGTATTTGCTCTTGTAATGCCCATACTCCCTACACTCAAAGCACATATATGATTTTTATTTGAAAGTAAAGTGTTTGAGTTACCTAAGGTGGTGGTAGGTGCCGGAGTTGAATTTTGAGCTTCCTCATCTTGATCGGATGTTGAAAGCTCTTCTTGAGGTTGCTCCGGTGTAGAGGATGGTCTCTCCTCCTCAATCCTAGAAGTAGATGCTTCTTCCACCTCTTCTACTTCTTCTTTCTCCGATTCGGAAGTTGACTCCATCTCAACTTCCGATTCCTCACTTTCACTTGAGGATGAACTCTCCTCATGGAATCTTGCCAATTTTCTCCATAGCTCCTTGGCATACATGTAATCCCCTAGCTTGCACAAAACATCATTAGGGATTAAATCTTCCAAAAGTTTCGTTACCTTAACTTCGGTCTTGATCTTTTGGCGTTGCTCTTGGGTCCACTTTTTCAATTTTAGGACATTCCCCTTCTTATCCCTAGGGGGTTCAAGACCTTCAATGAAGATGAACCAATCCTCTATGTTCATCATCAAGAATGGTTCCATTCTTGCTCTCCATGCCGGAAAATCTTCTGGATCATATGGAGGTGGAGTGTTGATTTCCCATCCAAGCTTGTCTTGGAATTCCATCTTCACCCTCTAGCCTTTTGCCTTAGCTCCTGGTTGTTAATCCGTAGAAGAGCCCCGGGCTCTTGTTAGGAATATTGGAACGGCTAGAAGGGGGGGGGGGTGAATAGCGTTTCGCCCGATCGTGGATGGAATTCGATCTCGTTCGTGTCTACAATTTCGTTAGCGCAGCAGAATATATATAATGATAAAAGCAATAACAAAATGGACACAACACAAATCACAACAAGAGCATATAACGTGGTTCGGAACCGAACCGGTTCCTACTCCACGGATTGTGTTCGTACGAACCCTAGCGATGCCACAAACACCACTAACCAATAAAACTCCTTCTTGACACAAGTCAAGGGTGGAGAAACCCCTTACAAGTAATCTTACAACAATAAGATACAAATACAAGCAATTACAATAATGAATATGAAATACAAGTAAAGAAAAGACTTTACAACACTTGTTTTGATTGCTTGAATGCTTGGTTGCTTGCTTGCACTTGGAGACCTGATTTGCACCAACAAATCGCCCCAATAGCCCTCAAGAACCGACTCCTTTTTCCTCCATCACGAGCTCCATACGTTCGGTTACGTATTGCTCTGCCCATTCCAGCAGTGTATGACTATCGGCCGGATGATGCTCCAAATCGGTTGGCGGTGAGCGGCTAGTTCCACGTTGGATAAGTCCAGCGGAACTACCATCGGTCGGCCCGATTGTGACCATCGATCGTGATGGAGTCCTCACTCGACGGTCAGTCTCGACTCCGATACGTGGCGAATTCTCGAGCACCGGTCGGTGATCACACGATCGGTCATTGCTCGAGCTCATCGATCGGCCTATGGCGATCATGCTGCTAAACTAACCCATGATCAAACCCTAGTTGACTCGGTCGGTCGGGCCACATGGCACGGTCGGTGGCACACCTCAAACATGAGGTTTTAACTCAAGTATGGTTCCCCATACTTGCTAGACCACCTTAGCCTAGACCTAAGCCTTCTAGCCACCTCCATCGACCTCCGCCTCTCGGATCCCTCAAGTCATCCATGACTTGTTCATCCATCAGCGCTATCCTTGGTGCTTAGTCGGCTATGTCATGCTAAGTGTCTACACCAAGGCACATTGGACTTCATACACCAAGACTACTGCTTGGACTTTCGCCGCCAACCATTGGACTTATCTTTGCCAAGACTCCCTTGGACTTTCGCCGCCAACCATTGGACTTATCTTGCCAAGACTACCTTGGACTTCAAATGCCAACCCATGTTGGACTTTCCATGCCAAGACCATGCTCGGACTTTCCTTGCCAACTCATGTTGGACTTTCCATTTGCCAAGACCAATGCTTGGACTTTCCTTGCCAACACATGTTGGACTTTCCATTTGCCAAGACCCATGCTTGGACTTTCCTTGACAATTATATTGTCATATGTTTTTGTCGAAACATCAAAACACATCAAAACATCACTCGAGCCAAACTCGAGTCCTGGTCAATCGTGACCTGGGCCGATTGCACCAACAGATCTTACAATCTCTCCCTTGGAGGAACACATGCCTACAATCTTTCTAGTGATCCCATATCACTAAAAGAGAGGCAACCCAATTTTCCTCCCATGAGGAAATACACATCCATCTTCCCAAGATGGATACCTCCCCCTAGAGGCTTGCTCCCCCTTGACCATTGCACCAACAATGTCCTTGGAGAGTCCCTAAGCCAATAGGAACATTAACCAAATCAAAATTAAGGCCAAGTTCAACAATGAACTCTCATCCACCTTAAAATTGATATTCACCCTCAACCCAACTCCTAATCCATATCCAATGGATTTCCACCCTCTCGAATGCTCTCCCAAGCATATCCTAGGGTTAGGAGTGGTTAGGGGACCAAAAAATGGCTAAACATGGGCCTAACTATCAAGTTTACCCGAAATCAGCCTGTGCCTACGACCAAGATACCGATCGATTTCTATCACCGATCGCCATTACAGTGCCGATCGATAATCGCTGCTTTTCAGAAATGGATTTTTGAAATCCATAAGTAAATATACATAATTTTAAAAATCTTAAAAATGCATACGTATAATACTTATCCTAAATACTATGGGTGAAAAATATTGGAAATTTATTTTACCCATTAAATTAGGAGATTGATACAAAGTCCAAAATTTAAGAAAAGCTTCAATAAAGAGCCCTCTTTGTATCATCCCATTCAATGGTGATAGCTATCAAAAGATAGGCTTCACCAAGGTTTTTCAAAATGTTTTCAAAATTTTTTTCAAACCTTTATTTTATTTTTCCTAAACATCTCACCAATATCTAGATGTGTAAAACACATACAAGTCAAATTTTTGTGAGATGTGGTTTTTGTTTTGTTTATGTTCTCATGCATATTTCTAGGCAACATTAATTTGATTCCCTTCAAGTTGTGCCATAGTCCTTAACTCCATTTTAAACTATGCATGATATGATTATGGCATAAATATGATTTAGATAAAAACATATGCCAATATCATGATGTCATGGCATGTGAATGAGAACTAAGCATACATGACATCTAAAGATAATTCTAAACATGATCATGACATTTTATAGATAAAAATGAAAATGATGTCATGACATGGTAAGACAAACAAATCATGGCAAGTAAAATATACTAAGGTATAGAATACCTAAGTGTGAAAATCAATTTGTCATTTTTAGGGATTAAATACATTTTGCCTTAATGCCATTATTTCCTTAGTGTGCCAAAAACCCAAAATGGCACACCAATACCTCTAAAACCTAATTGTGCCAATTTGAATCATTTTAAGACTTCTCAAACCATATTGGCACATCCTAATGTGTCAACTCATCATGGCTAGGTTAACTATCCATCCACTTAGGGTTGACACACCCTAACCCATCTAGCATGAATCGATCACGCTTTTAGGAACCCAATACCTATTGGAGCTCCTTGGGTTAACAAGGTATTCCCTAGGGATAACTTCCCTAGATACCTTCCTAATGACCCTTTTTTGTTTTGACACATTAGTCAATTGGGTCTTTCCTACGTCAACTCTAGAGGTGACTTCTCCATTGACCTTCTTAATGGTTACATTTAATTTCTTTGAGGTGTTAGCCACTAAACACATACCATGGCTAGACTTAGGGATGGCTTCCCTATTAGCCTTGGTTTTCCTAGACCTAGATGTGGTTCCATAATTAAATGGAACATTATGGTAGGATATAGGTTTGTGACCCAAACCCTTCTTGCCCTTAGACATTTCTTGTTTTCTAGGTCTTGACTTTTGTACATTAGACCCCTTAACCGAATTTGATATTATTGCTAGGGTCTTCTCCAATTTTTCTAGCCTTGACCTCAAGGCTTGGTTTGCTAATTCTAATTTTCCCAATTTTGAATTTTCATTTGTCTTTTGGGAAATGTTTTTCTTTTTAGGCATATGCCTAGATTTCTTGGGATTAACACCCAAGTTTTGGTCAATTCTCCTAATTGACTCCCTAGGTAAAATAGGTCTAGAATTATGAGTCCTAGGTTTATCCTTAGAGAAACTAACATGCTTAGCACCTAAGAAATAAACCTTATTGTTTCTCCTAGCATGCTTTTCATTAATAATGGCAAGAGAACTAAAATAATTCTTAGCATGCTTTTTAATTCTAGAATTTGAAGGTGCATTATTTAAATGTACCTTAGGGTTAACTTTAGAAGCTCCCCCTACATGCTCCCCCTACATGAGTCACACCTTCTTGCCCTTTCTTCCTCCCCCTAGGGCATTGACTTCGGTAGTGTCCCCGTTGGTTGCACTTGAAGCACACAATATGCTCTTTGTTCTTAATTGAGGGAACACCGGCATCGTTTGACTTTGGGTTGACTTTTGGTGTCGATGCCTTCTTCTTAGCCAATTTAGGGCATTTGCTCTTGTAATGCCCTTTCTCCCTACACTCAAAGCATATTATGTGATTTTTATTTAAAATAATAACACTTGAGTTACCTAGGGAGGTGGTGGAGGCCTCTTCCTGATCTTCACTTCTCCTGGATGTGGATGCTTCTTGTTCTTGCTCCGGGATGGAAGATTGCCTCTCCTCCCCCTCAATGCTAGAGGTGGAGGTCTCCACCAAGTCATCAACATCATCAAATGTTGTGGGTTCTTCTTCCTCGGCATTTTCTTCTACTTGTGCCGGTTGGGAATTTTCTTGGAAATTTATTATCTTATTCCATAGTTCCCTTGCATCCCTATAATAACCCAATCTAGACAAAATAGTGTTAGGTAACAAATCACTAATCAATTTAATTACCTCAAGATTTGTCTTGAAGTTCTTGATTTGGTCTTGGGTCCACTTTGATTTTTCAATGGGCTTGTTGTGTTTGTCCCTAGGCATCTCAAAACCATTTTCTACAATAATCATATAATCAAAATTGGTTTCGAGATATACCTCCATCCGTTTCCTCCACCAAGCAAAATCTCCATCGAATTTCGGTGGATGGATGAAGCCGGCCATTTTGTAGTGCTCTCATGGCGGTTAGTCCTTGAAGAGAAACCTTGCTCTGATACCACTTGTTGGGGATCGAAACGGCCGGCTAGAGGGGGGTGAATAGCCCTCAATCGTTGGATGTCGGAATTCACTCGTTCTCGTTGCATTGCTTGTCTACGATTGTCGTTAGCGCAGCGGAAACAATAAAACAAGAATAATACTAACAACAATACAAGCACACCAAATACGCAAGCATATACGTGGTTCGGAACCTTAGGGTTCCTACTCCACGGGGCGAGCTCAACGAGCTCTGGAGATGCACACGGCAATACTCAAACTCCTTCTCGACTACACATCGGAGGTGGAGAAACCTCTCACAAGCAATTACAACAGTAATATACAAATACAAACAAGAATACAAATACAATACAAAAGAAACACTTTTCACCGATTGCTTTTGATCACTTGTTTGTTGCTTGCTTTGATTGACTCTTGAAGGACTGGAATGCAGCAGCAATTCCCCTCAAATAGCTCCACAAAAACCATGGCGAAATTCTCCAACTCGAGCTCCTTTTATAACCTGCATCAAGCTGTTTTCGCGCCCATCAGTCGACTGATCGTGACCATCAGTCGACTGGTCCCGTAGCCGTTGTCTCACAACGACCAGATCCACGTTGGTTAAGTTCCAACGGATCACACATCGATCGTGATGGCACCCATCGATCGGTGATGGCACCATCGATCGGTGATCATCCATCCGATCAGTCTTTGTGAGCTTCGACTCCATTCGTGCCCGTGCGGTCATCATCGATCATTGCCATCCCTTGGCGATCGGATTCTCAACGATCATTGCCCTCCTCGGCGATCGGTGATCGATAAACTTGGTTGATCGAACAGGTCAAACCCATACGACCTAGAAGCGATCGGCACCCTAAAACCTCAAACACAAAGTTGTTTGAGCGTCCGACACTCAGTCTTAGCCACTTGGCCAAGTCCACCTTATCCCTCATGGAGTTCCCCACCGAAGCTCTCTTCCCTCGGCCTATGTCCCTCGGATGCGCCAAGCGCACGGCTTCGCAACGTCATCCTTTGCGTCTCATGCCCTAGAAGTATGCTTCCGTTTGGGCTCACTCCATTCGCTCCTCATCCGACGGTCCATCGAATGCACCAAGCGCATGACTTCGCAATACCATCCTTCACCGACTCAAGGACCCGAGCCTAGTGAACTTGCCAATTTCTCAAGACTTCCCAAATGCACCAAGCGCATGGCTTCACAATGCATTTCTCACCAAGAACCAAGCGCACGGCTTCGCAATGCTTTGGATTTCCCATGCCAAGCACCAAGCGCATGACTTCGCAATGCTTTGGACTTTCCCATGCCAAGGCTTCCCCCTTGGACTTCCACACCAAGCTCCATGCTTGGATTTTCCATGTCAACCCCATGTTGGACTTTCCCATGACAATCCCATGTCATGAGTTTTGTCTATCATCAAAATACTATCAAGGTACTGCTCGAGTCAAACTCGAGTCAACCTGGGCCGATTGCACCAACAAGGTGGAGGACGAAGGATTCGTCAAACGGTTGACGAATACCTCTCTGGAGAAGCGAGTTTTGGGGACTCAGTTTTGAATCCGAATTTTCATTCGGATTGTGATCTTCTCTCGATCACATCGTCTTCAACATGAGGCTAGTGACTCGTACGAAGACGAGGCTCGTGACTTTGTGAAGTCATCCCGAAGATACTCAGCATGGATACGGATAGAGGCGATTCTAGCGAGGGTCGCTCTGGTTGATGCCTTTCCCGCTACACGTGATAAATCAAGTATACGTAGAATAATTTCCTTTTATTGCAAAATTTGAAACTATGATTATGCCTATACATATTGTACTATGCATGCATGTGGTACGTGTGGTGTAATAAATTAGATTTATTACTTTTTATTTATTCCGCTGTGCACATATTTATGAAACATGTTCGAACACACACTCGCCGTGGTACCGGAAACCCAACAGTGGTATCAGAGCCCAGGTTGTGTTTCGACATAATCGTAAAATTGTTTTGCGATAGTCGTAATTGTATTTATTGAAATTTTCTACTTTTGGAAAGTTAGAAGTATTTATGGAAATTTTTAATTTTGGAAAGTCTTGAAATATTTATGGAAATCTTCTACTTTTGGAAAGTTAGAAGTATTTATGGAAATTAACATTTTCCATAAATAAAATATTTGATTAGATTTTGAAATTTATTTCCTAATTTAATCATGATTTGATTTGGTAAATCAAATCTTAAATATATTTTATTTCCATAAATAGTTTTGACAATTTAGGAAATTTATTTCCTAAATTAAATTTGACTTTCCTTAATCAACACTTTCCACAAATAAAATATGTGATTAGATTTGGAAATTTGTTTCCTAATTTAATCATGATTTGATTTGAAGAATCAAATCTCAAACATATTTTATTTCCATAAATAGTTATGATATATAAGGAAATTTTGTACATGCCATAATTATATGCCATGTAATTACATTAGATGCATATCATTATGTCATGCGTGTCGTGACATGTAGATGTATGTCATGCCATGTAGATAATAGTTATTTGCATGCAAAGAGGATGAGACATAAAAACCCTTACTCAATATTAAAGCCTACACCTTCCATTAATATGGTTAGAACCAGAATTCTATTTCTTGTTTGGGTTGTTGGACTCTCTCCAATCCCGGCTCGAACCCGAACATGTTCAAACTATGGAATAGTTTAATACTAATATGGTAAGAGTCAGAGGTCAATCGTTAGCTTTGATTATTGGACTCTCTCCAAGCCGGGCTAATTGGTTAAATGCACTCTAACCATATTAAAATTATTTCTCGATTAGTGGATTGACTTTAACCTGGAGCATCGGCTTGTTGGACTCTCTCCAAGGTCGATGTGAAGGGAGGTGAAGTTGGGTGCTATGCATATGATGCATACTTGTTAATGTGTTAACAACTCGATGTATGTGTGAACATTCAATTAGTTGATAACACATTGTAATAGTTGCATATATGTGATATGCAATCGATATATTTGATACTTACCATCGTAGCTATGAATGGCTTGTTGGGCTCTCTCCAAGGTTGTTCATATCTATGATGGATATTAGCCCATTCAGAGATGGACCTACGATCTCCCGAAGTGATTTTGGGGTTTTTAAAATTCAAAAAATGAATGGGATTTATGAATGTATATTGATGCATTTTAAATCATCTTTGTCATATATGCTCGAGTTGTATTTCTAGGATAATTGATTAATCATGATGTCTTTGAATTTGCACTCTATCTTGGATTCAAATAAATTGACTGGGCCGAACTTCTTGGACTGGCTTAGAAACTTGAGAATTGTTCTCAAGGTGAAAAGCTTGTGAATGTCCTCGAAGCGCCTCTTCTCGCCTGTCCTAGTGACAATGCAACTCTGGACCAATTGTTGGGCTATCAGAAACATGTGACTGATTCTGAAATGATGAGTTGCATCATGCTAGTCGCGATGGTACCTGAGCTGCGGAAGCAGCATGAGCATATGGATGCTCATACCATAGTCTTTCATCTTTATGAGTTGGTTGATGAGCAAGTGAGATTCGAAAGGTTTGAAGTCTCTAAGCTCCTCTTCACCTCTGAGATGCACGAAGGTTCATCTGTGGTACTGCTCAACATGCTGAAGACTGTGGAGCCTTTTGTGAAGCATGAGCAGGGGACGGTGCTGTAAGTTGATTCCTCGAAGAAAGGTTCTAAGAGGAAGTCAAAGGAATAGCAGAAGGGGAAGAAAAAGACTAAAAAGGCAGAACCAGCTCTAAAGGGCACTTGCCATCATTATAGCAAGGAGGGCCATTGGCAAAGAAATTGCAAAATTTATCTTGAGTTCGTGAAGAAGAATAAGGCATCGGATGCCGCATCTTCTTCAGATATCTTCGTTATTGATTGTCATTCTATTTCCTTAAATACTTGGGTATTGGATACTGGGTGTGGCTCACATATATGTAATGACATACACGGGCTAAGGAATAGAAGAAGACTCGTTAAGGGAGAGTCAAATTTACGTGTTAGGAATGGAGCAAAGGTTGCTGCACTCGCCATCGGAATGTATTTGTTGAAACTCCCTGCAGGACTTGTCTTAGAACTGGACAATTGCTATTGTGTTCCTTCTCTAATAAAGAACATTGTTTCTATTTCCTGCTTAAATAGAAATGGTTACCATTTGACGTTTAGTAACAATTGTTATATAACTTTGAATGGCATACTTTATGGGACTGGAACCTTGAGCAATGGTATTTATACGTTAGACGTATCCAGTGACATTTTCAATATCGAAGCGAGCAACAAGCGTACTCGAAAGGATAATCAATTAGACTCCTACATGTGACATTGTCGTCTTGCCCATGCAAGTAAGAAACGCATGTCCGAATTACACCGATGTGGAATTCTTGAATCGTTTGAATTTGATTCATACGATATATGCGAATCATGCTTAAAAGGCAAGATGACTAAGTTACCTTTTACAGGAAAAGGTGAACGAGTTGGAGAGTTACTAGGTCTAATACATACTGATGTGTGTGGACCTATGTCAACTCAAGCTTTTGGAGGCTATAGCTATTTCATTACTTTCACCGATGATTACTCACAGTTTGGGTATGTGTTCTTGATGAAACACAAGTATGAAGCCTTTGAAAGGTTCAAAGAATTCAGAAATGAAGTAGAGAAACAACATGACAAGAGTATTAAGATACTTCGATCGGATCGAGGTGGTGAATACTTGAGTCAAGAGTTTCTAGATTATCTA
This sequence comes from Wurfbainia villosa, assembly GCA_025175895.1. NCBI lineage: Eukaryota > Viridiplantae > Streptophyta > Magnoliopsida > Zingiberales > Zingiberaceae > Wurfbainia > Wurfbainia villosa. Next base: position 49,221,536 of record CM045998.1, on the reverse strand, counting down.
AGAGACAATGGTATATTATCTCAATGGACTCCGCCATATACACCACAGCATAATGGTGTATCTTAGAGGCATAACCAGACCTTGTTGGACATGGTCAGAACAATGATGAATCATGCGAATATTCCCAAGTCCTTTTGGGGCTATGCACTTCAGACAACTATTTACTTGTTAAACAGAATGCCAACCAAGGTAGTCTCTACTACTCCATATGAGATATGGAATAGTAAGAAATCTCATGTATCTTACTTGAAGATATGGGGTTGTCCTACTCATGTGAAGCAGACTGTATCAGACAAATTGGATGCTAAGTCTGATAAATATCTATTTATTGGATACCCTAAGGAAACAATGGGTTACCAATTCTATCATTCTGTGGAACAAAAGGTATTTGTTTCAAGGCATGCTGTGTTTCTAGAGAAAGAGTTCTCTTGCAAGAAAACAGTGGGAGTGTCATTGAGCTTGAGGAGGCTCGAGAGACTCAAATAGACATTAATGTGATACCTAGTGAAGCACCAAAGCCAATAACTCATAGTGATGAGCCATCGGTTGGACCTATTGAAACACCACATCTTCGTAGATCTGGTAGAACACGTAATATTCCTGAGAGATATGGATTTCTCGTAAGTGAATCGAACAATGTATTACTCATTGATGATGAGGAGCATACCAGTTATGAAGAAGTTCTGACAAGTTCAGAAAGGGATAAGTGGCTTGAAGCCATGAAGTCAGAAATGGATTCCATGTATGAAAACCAAGTTTGAAACTTGGTTGACCCACCCGAAGGCATTAAACCTATAGGGTGCAAGTGGGTTTTCAAGAAGAAAACCAACATGGATGGTAATGTGATTACCTATAAGGATAGATTAGTGGTGAAAGGATATTGTCAAAAGCAAGGTGTTGATTATGACGAAACCTATTCGCCTATTGCTATGCTTAAATCCATTCGGATGCTCCTGGCCATAGCGGCTCATTATGATTATAAGATATGGTAGATGGATGTGAAAACAGCTTTCCTTAATGGAAACCTGCTCGACGACATGTATATGATACAGCCTGAGGGTTTAACATCGGTTGATAAAACCAAGGTATGCAAATTGTGACGATCCATATATGGATTGAAGCAAGCATCCAGGAGCTAGAATATCCGTTTTGATGAGACAATCAAAAGGTTTGATTTCTCACAAAATCCAGACGAACCTTGTGTGTACAAGAATGTTAGTGGGAGTGCAGTCGTGTTCCTAGTATTGTATGTCGATGACATATTACTTATAGGAAATGATGTTTCAGTCTTACAGTCAGTTAAGATTTGGTTGTCCAAGACATTCTCCATGAAAGACCTGGGAGAAGCAACTTACATCCTCGGGATTGAGATCTATAGAGATAGATCAAAACGGTTGCTTGGTCTTTCGCAGTCTACATATATAGACCGAGTGCTAAAGAGGTTTAGCATGTCAGAATCCAAGAAAGGTTTCCTACCCATCAGGCATGGGATACACCTTTCGAAGTCTATGTGTCCGCACACAGAAGACGAGAGGATTTGCATGAGTAAGATTCCCTATGCATCCGCAATAGGATCTATCATGTATGCTATGTTATGTACGAGGCCCGATGTATCGTATGCTCTGAGTGTCACGAGTAGATATCAGTCTGATCTAGGAATGGATCATTGGGTGGTTGTTAAGACAATCCTTAAGTACTTGAGAAGAACTAAGGATGTGTTCCTAATATATGGAGAAGGGGATATGGTGATACGTGGGTATACGGATGCCAGCTTCCAGACAGACAATGATGATTCTAGGTCTCAGTCTGGATATGTATTCACCTGGAATGGAGGCGCAATAAGTTGGAAAGGTTCCAAGCTTGACACTATAGCGGATTCTACCACTAAGGCAGAATACATTACAGCTTTGGAAGAGCAAAGGAAGCGGTTTGGATCAAGAAGTTCATCTCTGAACTTGATGTGGTCTCATCAATGATCCAAACATGTGCTTCGCTGCTATCATTTGATCAGACAGATCATTAGAAGGAAGGAAATAAAAATCGAGAAAATCCCCACTGAAAGAAACTTAGCGGATCCTTTGACTAAGGCATTACCTCAAAGTAAGTTTGAGGGTCATGTTAGAGCTTATGATATTGGATACCATAGCGATTGGCATTAGGCCAAGTGGGAGTTTGTTAGTAATATATGAGAGATGTCCTAAGGCAATCGCCTTATGTTTGAACCATTTATATGATAAATGAAGATTCACTATTTGAGTATACATGTTTTCATGTATTTGATTGGATCTTAAACTCATTTACTGAATGTCCCTGATACGATTCACAACATGAGAGAATTTGTGATTGGATAACAACTAGTGAGTATCTCTACATGTGTAATTATGATGTATTAGAATTATCCCTAGTCGATGAATTGATGGATTGGGACACTATCAATTTTGTCGAGACTAGCACGAGGTATACTCCTTGGTGTATCCAAGCAACTGATTTTCACTGGCTGGAGACATTGTGATGTCCAGAGTTAATCGTGGATGCTTGTTATGATAACTAGTTCATTGGAGTGACCAGACATAAGACTTCATATGGTTCTCTGCATATATAGATATGTCAATGAAGTTCTTACTGCAGCTTAAGTGCGATGTTCCTTTGACTTGCGATATTCAAGTCATCTTGATAATGAAGACTTATGCTTTGACATCTTAAGCAAGCATCTCTGAGGAGATGTGGACCCGGGATGATTGGGTATAAGTCGAAGTGATCGAAGGTGTTTGAATACCCTATAAAGGATTCACCACTCCTTGCGAGGAGATGTATACCCATGGCCTCTCGTCGGATTGTTACTAAAGTCTTTGGCCAAAGCATTACATGTTTAGAGTATGGTACTCTTGGATACATGTGTAGTAACTAGAATACGTAGGACGAGGAAATGATACTTGGGCTAGGTGTGACGTAGTCAACCTAGTGGGGACTGACACTATAGACCATGTCCTGAACCAAGTGGGTATAAGATGAGTGAAAGGAATGGGGCACGATTCATTGTATCTGTTGAAGGGTTTCAGAAATAGTTCTGGATCAACTGTTGATCTTTTCGGTTAATTGGGCATCATGATGTACTACTAGGTGTCACTCATGATCGTTCTATAATTAATGGTTAATTATAGATAACCAATATAAACCGAGAACCTATTTGGTCACACGCATAACGAGCATAATCCGAAGGATTTAAAACAAGCTTGAGAATGAGATTCTCAGACCGAGAGAAACTAGGTTTGGTTGGACCAAACATGGAGCGAGCATGAAATTGTTTCAGTCGCAATGGAAGTGTGGATGGGCCGTGTCTTACGAAGATATAATGGATGAATCAAATTGGTTTGGTTCTAATCCAATGGTGAAGAATAAACCAAAAGGGTTTGGTTTGTTTTAAATGAATGAACCAAAGTTGGTTTGGTTCGTTTTAACTTAAAATAGATCAAATTGGTTTGGTTTATTTTAACTTAAATTAATAGAGTGGGTTAACGGGTTTTTAGTTATGAACCAATAACCATTAAGAGAATTTGTTCTCTATAAAATAGGGCTTAAGGGTTTTGAGAAAGCCCAACCCTAATCTTGCCGCCCCCTCTCCCTCTTCTCCTTGTGTAGCCGGTGCCCAACCCCTTGCCGCCGCCGCCCAGCCCTTGTGCCACCGTCGAAGTTGTTGCCGGCATCCAAGCTCCTACCGGCGATCCTTCGGTGACCCTCCGGTGATCTTCTTGTCTCCGGCGACAAGGTGAGCATCTAGCTTTCCTTATTTGGCCGGTGCAAGTTCTCCACCAAAGCTGTCCAGTTTTCTGGACAGCTTGTTTTTTTTCTTGTCGGAGCATCGTTTGGATGACATTTGGAGCTACGACAGCGGGTACCTTACCGGGGATTCGATCTCCGGTAATCCTCAAAGGTGGAGTATGAAGGATTCGTCAAACGGTTGATGAATACCTCTCCGGAGAAGCGAGTTTTGGGGACTCGGTTTTGAATCCGAATTTTGATTTGGATTGTGATCTTCTCTCGATCACATTGTGTTCGACACGAGGCTAGTGACTCATACGAAGACGAGGCTCGTGACTTTGTGAAGTCATCCCGAAGATACTCGGCGTGGATACGGCGGATAGAGGCAATTCTAGCAAGGGTCGCTCCGATTGATGCCTTTCCCGCTACACGTGATACATCAGGTATATGTAGAATAATTTCCTTTTATTGCAAAATTTGAAACTACGGTTATGTCTACACATGTTGTACTATGCATGTGTGTGGTGTGTGTGATGTAATAAATTAGATTTATTGCTTTTTATTTATTCCACTGCGCACATGTTTATGAAACATATTCGAACACACACTTGCCGCGGTGCCGGAAACCCAACAGGATGCTCCTTCTGCTTATAATGTCATCTTGGGTCATCCTTTTCTATCAATCTTTCAAGTGGTGGCTTCTCCTTACCATCAGAAGATTAAGTTTCCTATTGGCCAGCTCATTGGAGAGATCTGAGGAGAGAAAAAGGTAGCTCGAAGTTGTTATATCCAAATGGTGCGAGATGACAAGAAAAAGGCCCGAGTGGATGATTCCAAAGGGAAAGCAACCAATGCATCAGAAATATATGTGCTGGAGGAAGCCCTACCCAAGAAAGATAAGATAGAAGAAGGAGAGTCTGTTGAGATAGTTCATGGGAAGGTAACTCGAGTAGTACAATAGTTGGAGGTGAAGGAAGAGCTCATTGCTTGCCTACAAAGAAATGAAGATATCTTCGCCAAAGACGTACATGACTTGACGAGGATTGATTCCTGAATTGCAGAGCACCATCTAAACATTGTCCTAGGAGTTCGGCCAGTTCAACAGAAGAGGCGACACTTCGGGTTGGAGAAAGACAAGGTCATTGCAGAAGCGGTGGATAAGTTATTGAAGGCTGGTCACATTAAAGAAATTCAATTCCCCGAGTAGGTTTCAAATAAAGCCTGCCCTAAAGACTGCTACCCCTTGCCTCATATTGACCAATTGGTGGATTCTACTATGGGATATGAAGTGGTATCACTCAAGGATGTAGGGGATCGGACGTCGCTAAAGGTGGGGGAGGGGGGTTGATGGCGCATTCGTGTGTTCAACAGAATTCGATCGTGCTTGTCTCTACAACTTGTTAGTTTGCATAGTGGAATATAAAAATACAAAAGACAAATACACAATCACATGCAAAACACAAGATATAATGTGGTTCAGAACCTTAGGGTTCCTACTCCACGGGTGAGCTCAAATAAGCTCCAGTGATACAAACACCACCACTAATCAATACACTCCTTCTCGGAACAATACGGAGGTGGAGAAACCTCGTACAAATGATTACAAAATTAATATAATGAAATACAATAAGAAAACTAAGAAATACACAAATACAAGTAAAGAAAATTTACACTAAGAGCTTTGTATTTCTTTCTTGTTGATTGCTTTGGTTTACTCTTGAAGGTCTAAAATGCAGTAGCAATTCCCCTCTAAATCGGCCCAAGAACCAAGGACAAGTTAAAACCTCCCCTTCGAGCTCCTTATAAAGTTGCAACTCAGGCTGATTTTTGCCTAGCAGTCGACTACTCATACCCATCAGTTGACTGCTCCTATAGCTGTTATCTCACAACGACTTAAAGCATGTCGGCATTCCAGCCAACGAATACATCGATGACGATCATGCCATTACGGATTGACTTCCAAGCCTCAATTGCTCGATCGCTACCGAGCTTTATGCACTCGCGACCAAACCCATCAGTTAATTGCCCTCCATGACAGTCGACTGCTCAAGGGCAGTCGAGGCACCACCTCGACTGGGACTCCAGTCGAGGCGCCAATCGAGGCACCTTGCGTTTGTGGTCGTAACTCGACCGTAGTCGATTGCCAGTCAACTCACGATAGTCAGCTGGTTATAATCCCAGTTGATTGCTCTGTGTCGACTCGACTGCCATGTGTCAAAACACTTGACCAACCAATTGATACAAAACCTCAATCGTCTGATAACCTCAAACATGAGGTTTAACCCAAAGTATGATGCTCTTATACTTGTTAGACCACCCTTAGCCTAGACCTAAGCCTTCTAGCCACCTCCGTCAGCCTCATGCCTATTGGATCCCTCCAAGTCATTCATGACTTTTTCATCCATATGCTAGCCTTCAGGTGCTTCCATCAGCTATTGTCATGCTAATTGGGTTTACACCGCCAAGGCACATTGGGCTTACGCTGCCTAGACACACGCTTGGACTTTACATTGCCAAACATTGGACTTATACTGCCAAGACTCCACCCTTAAATTTTATGCCACCAATATCAACTCTTGGACTTCCCAATTATCAAGTACCCATGACTTGGACTTTCACCGCCAAAACTACACACTTAGACTTACATGGCCAATACTACACCCTTGGACTTCCCATGCCAACTCCACATTGGACTTTTCAAATGGCAAGACCCATGCTTGAACTTTCCATTGCCAAGTATCCAAGACTTGGACTTTACCATTGTCAAGACCCACGCTTGGATTTTCCATGCCAAGTGTCCCACTTGGGCTTCTCCATCATATGGTCAATCCTATGTCAACCATATAGTCAACCCATTGTAAAACAATGGTCAACTCATCATCAAACATCAAAACACTACTCGAGCAAAACTCGAATCTGGTCAATCGTGACCTGAGCTGATTGCACCAACAATCTCCCTCTTTTTGATGTTTGAAAAAAACAAACACCTTTGAATTAGAACACTAACTCAATCCAATCCTCCCAATTGTCCAAATTGGGAATTCCAAATTCTTACTCAAATTCTCTCCCTTTTTGACATACATCAAAAAGGCTCTCTCCCCAAGGGTGTCAATGTCTCATATCCCAATGAGATCTTACAATCGTCCCTTAGTTCAAAAACATCTAGGATGCCTTTACTCTTCCTAATGATAAGTCCCATATCACTAAAGAGAGACAATCCTTCAATTTCTCCGAATTCTTCAAAATTCTCCCCCTTATGAGGAAGAACACATCCATCATCCCATGATGGATAACCTTCCCCTAAATTCTTGCTCCCCCTTGACCATTACACCAACAATGTTCTTGGAGAGTCCCTAAGTCTATAAGAACACTAAACCATCAAAATTAAGGGCGAAAGTTCAACCTTGAACTTTCACGCACCTTAAAATTTGATACACTCCCTAAACAATTCTTCTAATCCATATCCAATAGATTTTCACCCTTTATAATGCTTTCCAAAGCATATCATAGGATTAAGATCAGTTAGGGTAGCCTAACATAGCTGAAATCAGGCTAAACAAATATTGTTTACCTGAAATTAGGCCTGGTAGTCGACTTTATCAGTCAACCGTCGACTGCCCTTGACGCCAGACGATTGAATCCATGACAGTCGACTGATTTATGCAAGTATAGAAATCAGGTTTAGAAACTAATTTGTGAAAAGCATAAGTTATTATACGTAATTTAAAAAATAATGAAACTTCATACGTATAATACTTATAACAATCATAATGGGTGAAAAATATTTGAAAAATAAAATACCCATAAAATAGTGAGATTGATACAAAATTCAAAACCATTGATAACTTCAATGCTTTTGACCTATTTTGCATCAACTTCTTCAATGGTGACTTCTATCAAAATATAGACTGCACCAAGGTTTTCTAAAATGATTTCAAAATCTTATATTGAACGATGGTCTATCGACTTAATGCACATGACTTCTACATAAGCTTTCCTCATGATTCATCCATGGTATAAGTTGAGTTTGAGTTCATCTAGATGCAAGAACTATGCACCTTGAACTTAACTCATTTCCTAGCATCTCACATGTGTCTAAGGTGTATGAAAACACACACATGTCAATTTGATATAAGATGTGGGTTTTGTTCTTCCTACTCTAGGGCCTCATGCATTTTCTAGGCAACATTATTTGATTCCCTTATACATGAGACTTCAAATCATGTTATTGTCCTTAAGTCAATTTTCATTAACTCAAATGCATGAATGATGATTATGGCATAAATGATAGCATAATTAAGAACATGTGCCAATAATCATGATGTCATGACATATAACATAAACCTAAGCACAACATGACATTAAAAATTAATCCTAAGCATGATCAGGATATTTTATATAATAAAAATGAATATGACATCGTGACATGGCAATGGCAAACAAGGTATGGTAAATAAAAGATAAAGGTATAAGAATACCTAAGTTTTAGCATTAGTTGCCATTTGTTGGGATTAAGTTCATTTTGCCATATTACTACTTATCTCCCAAGTGTGTTGAAAACTCAAAATGACACACTATGACCTTTAAATCTAATTGTGCAAATTTGATTTGTCTTTTCAAACTTGAATTTTATTGTCACATCCTAAACTCCTTTAGGATAAAATTTAAATTTATTTCCAAGGTATCCTATTACCTTGGAAGTGACCAAAAGTGCCAACACTACTATGGTTAGGTTAACTACCTATCCACTTAGGGTTGACACACCCTAACCCATTTAGTGTGAGGGAATCACGCTCCTAGGAATCCAATACCTATTGGAGCTCCTTGGGTTAACTAGGTATTCACTAGGGATAACATCCCTTGATACCTTCCTAATGATCCTCCTAGGCTTAGAAGCCTTGGTCATTGTGGTCTTACCTAGGTTAACTCTAGGGGTAACTCCCCTTGCAACATTCTTACTGGCTTCCCTAGGTTTCCTTGAAACCTCAGCCACTAGGCACACACCATGGTTAGCCTTAGGGATAACTTCCCTAGTAACCTTAATTTTCCTAGACCTAGATTGAGTTCCATAATCAAATGAAACATTGTGGTAGGTCTTCTTGGGCTTAGGTTTGTGACCCAAACCTTTCTTGGCCTTTGATGGTTCTTGCCTCCTAGTCCTAGGTTTTGACTCATTGATCCTAAATTTTGACCATTTGACTCTTGCATTTGATTTTGCATCTTTCTAAGAGTTGTTTTACAATTTATTAAGCCTTGACGTCAAGGCTTGGTTCTCTAACTCGAATTGCCCAATTTTTGATTTTTCATCTATTCTTTGGGTATTGTTCTTCCTTTTAGGCATATGCCAATCCTTCTTAGGGTTAATGCCCAATTGACTCTCTATCTTCCTAATTGATTCCTTAGGTAGAATTGTTTTAGGGTTATTGTATCTAGATTTGTCCTTAGCCCTAAAATTGCAAGATATTGCACCTAAGCAATAAAACCTATTTCTTGCATGCTCTTTATGAACAATAGCAATATTACTCCTAGCATGCTTATTTTTATCATAAAAACTAGTAGGTGCACAACTAAAATATACCTTAGGATTTGCTTTAGAAGCTCCCCCTACATGTGATACTCCTTTTTGGCCCTTGGTTTGCTTTCTCCCCCAAGGGCATTGACTTCAGTAGTGTCCCCGTTGATGGCATTTGAATCATACCATGTGCTCCTTGATCTTCCTAGTGGGGACACCAGCATCCTTGATCTTTGGAACCGGTTGAGCCTTCTTGACCTTCTTAGTGTTAGTAATATATGAGAGGTGTCCTAAGGCAATTCCCTTATAGTTGTACCATTTATTTGATAAATGAAGATTCACTATTTGAGTATACATGTTTTCATTTATTTGATTGGATCTCAAACTCATTTACTGAATGTCCGCAATACGATTCACAGTATGAGAGAATTTATAATTGGATCACAACTAGTGAGTATCTCTATATGTGTAATTGTGATGTAATGGATTTATCCCTAGTCAATGAATTGATACATTCGGACGCCATCGATTATGTTGAGACTAGCATGAGGTGTACTCTTTGGTTTATCCAAGCAGCTGTTTCTCACAGGCTAGAGACATTGGGATGTTCGGAGTTGATCATGGATGTTAGTTATGGCAACTGGTTCATTGGAGTGACCAGCTGTAAGACTTCATATGGTTCTCTACATATACAAATATGTCAATGAAGTTCTTACTGTAGCTTAAGTGCGATATTCCTTCGACTTGAGGTATTCAAGTCATCTTGGTCACGGAGACTTATGCTTTGACAACTTAAGTAAGCATCTCCGAGGAGATGTGGACCCGGGATAATTGGACATAAGTCGAAGTGCCCGAAGGTGTTTGAATAGACAACAAAGGATTCACCACTCCTTGCTATGAGATGTATACCCTATGGCCTCTTGTCGGATTGTTACTAAAGTCTTTAGCCAAAGCATTACATGTTTAGAGTATGGTACTCTTGGATACATGTGCAGTAACTAGAATTCGCAGGATGAGAAAGTAAATACTTGGGCTAGGTGTGATGTAGTTAGCCTAGTGGGGGCTAGCACAATAGACCATGTCCTGAACCAAGTGGGTATAAGATGAGTGAAGGGAATGAGGCACGATTCATTGTAGCTGCTGAAGGGTTTCAGAAAAAGGTTCTGGGATCAACCGTTGATTTTTCGGTTAATTAGGGATCATGATGTACTACTAGGTGCCACTCATGATCGTTCTATAATTAATGGTTAATTATAGATGACCAACATAAATCAGGACCCTATTTGGTCACACACACAACCAGCATAATCCGAAGGATTTAAAATGAGCTTGAGAATAGAATTCTCATATCGAAAGAGACTTGGTTTCGTTGGACCAAATAAAGAGCGAGTATAAAATTGTTTCAGTCGCATCGGAAGCATGGATGGGCAGTGACTTATGAAGATATGATGGATGAACCAAATCGATTTGGTTCTAATCCAATGGTGGAAAAATAAACCAAAGTGGTTTGGTTTATTTTAAACGAATGAACCAAAGTTGGTTCGGTTTGTTTTACCTTAAAATAGACAAACACGGTTTGGTTTATTTTAACTTAAGTTATTGGAATAGTTTAACGAGTTTTGGTTATGACCAATAACCGTTAGGAGAATATGCTCTCTATAAAAACACGGCTTAAGGGTTTTGTGAAACCCTAGAGAGTTAATTTTGGGCCTCCCCCCTCTTCTCCTTCCCCTTGCTTCTTGCCACCCAACACAAGGAGGGAGTCCTTGCCGCCCAGCCCTTATGCTGCTGCCCAAGTTGCTGCTGCCACTTCCTCTTTACTGCCGGCCATCCATCAGTCGCCGATGACTCCTCCGGCGATCCTTTTTTGGCCATCGGTGACCAAGGAGCAATCGACCAAGCTTTGGCTGACCATCTCTTTCACCTAAAAAAGCTATCCAGTTTTGGATAGCTTGTTCTCCTCTTTGTGGAGAGGTCATTTGGTCGGCGTTTTATGCTCTGACAGTGACCTACTTGCCAGGGATTGGATCTCCGACAATGCTCATAGGTGGAGGTTTAAGTTTTCGTCAATTGGTTGACAAAAATCGCTTCTAAGAAGCGAGTTCATGGAGCTCATTTTTAGATCTGAATTTGATTCGGATTGTGATTGTCTCTCGGATCACAACGACTTCAACGTGAGGCTAGTACCTTTCGTGAAGTTGGGGTTCATGGCTTTGTGAAGCTATCCTGATGATACTTGATGTGAGCAAAATATATAGGGTTTTAGGAGTAGTTTTTGCTCACATCTTATTACATTTTGCATCAGTTTCATGCATATGTTACTCTATTTTGCATGCATTTCCTATTTTCTAGTTCAGAGGTCTGCTCGTTGTTCTTTTGAATGTAAGTTGACTTTTTGGGCAGAAAAGATGCATTTTCGGAGCGAAAAGAAGGATATTTCATGCTAGACACAGAATGGGACACGACCAAGGCGTGTGGATTCACACGGCCGTGTCCGATGGGCGAAGATCAGCACACCAGGGCCGCACACGGCCTAGCCGTGTGGAAACACACGGCCGTGTGGCGGCCCGATGGAGTTGCGCGACTAGGGTTTTTTCATGATTTCGTAGCGGTCCGAGACGACGTCTATATAAGGATGGCTCCGCCCAAACCCTAGGGGGGAGGTACGATGGCTAGGATGACACGTCGAAGCCCTAAAAAGCTTCAGTAACTCGCAGCGGGGAGGAGGAACGCTGCAAGAGGTCTACCACTTGCAATACAATGCCGGAGAGAAGGTCACAACACATTGTAATCTTTATTTATGCACTCTCTTTCTATTGTAATTAAACTTAAACATGTGTTGTGATTCTTCCTTCGCATTTATGGAGTAGAACTTTTGATTCTAGGATTAGGGAGTAGCTTATGTTCATAGACAATGTTGGTTCATATCAAATTCTGGCCAAAAGTTTGATTTGACAATTGGATGTTGGTCTTTATTATACCTACATGTATTTGACTTTCTTTCCACTGTGCTTAGACGATACGAGGTGGTGACATCCCTCGCAATCTAGATTTAGGAGGTTTGATCAAGGAATCTAGGGGTAAACCTGACCTCCTGTAACTGCGGGGAGAAGGGAGCGGTAGAATTGAAAATGGTCCACCGCAAGGATTGATTTGGCATCGTCGTACCCTCTATCCCGTCCTTTTGGGCGAGGATAGCTCCCGATGAATGCGGCGGCTTTGCGGGAGAGTGTATGATGTCCCTTCCCCAAAGCTGTAAGTAGAAGTTTAGACGACGCCAATTGACAACGTTGTTCTGTGGTACACAAGAGAAATCGAAGTCCTAGAATCGCCTTTTCAAGACCCCAGCACCCTCTTTTCCTCCTCCGTGTGACACCGCACTGAGTAGGGTCCTCCGATAGTCCTCACCAATCAACTCTCACTGAGATTTCGTTCGAACAACCGCAACCACTTAGAGGATTGATACTCGAATCCCAATCCCTGTGGGATCGATAATCTATTTATTACTTGACGACATCCGTGCACTTGCGGGCATTGAGCGCGATCACGTACTTTGAGTCTTCGATGGTCTCCGTCGTGGGGTTTAAGGTTGCGACCGTGCTGATCAAATTTTTGGGGTCGTTGTCGGGGACTATCGATTCGATATCAATCGAACGGTGGTAGATTGGATCGAACTTAGGATTAGATTATTTTCTTGATTTATTTTTTTATTAGCTTACTTTATTTGATTTAGTTTTATTTTCCATATTTAGATTCAGTTTTTTTTTTCAATAGTAGTTTCCTGTTTACTTATTGCATCTTAGGTTTTTATTTACTAGATTTAGTTATTTTCTGTTTTTAGCATTAGGTTAGCACTCTTACTTTTGAGTGTTGGTTCATCATATGCTTAGAAGACTAGGATCGGAAGGTCTAATTCCGATCGATTTAGAGATAGAGCGAACCTTTCACCGATGAAGAGCAGCGCAATGAAAGATGAAAGATCAAGCTGCATCCGAGGTGAACGTAGGCAACCGACCTCTGTGGGACTATGCAACTCCTAGCATTAGAGGATTCAGGCCAAGCATAGCTGGACCATCCATATCGGCGAATAACTTTGAGCTTAAGTCGACACTCATACATATGGTCCAGCAGAGCCAATTCGGGGGAGCTACGACTGAAGACCCGAACCGGCATCTTGAGGCTTTTCTAGAAATCGGCTCAACCATGAAACTGAACAGAGTCCCTTCTGACGCGATCTGCCTAAGCATGTTCCCGTTTTCACTGTGGGATAAGGCTAAGGCATGACTTCACTCCTTACCCTTTAGCAGCATTATCACGTGGGAGCAGTGTGAGCAGCAGTTTCTGAATAAATACTTCCCACCAAGTAAGACTGCTCACATGCACCACCTTATCACTAGCTTTCGCCAAAAGGAGGGGGAGTCCTTATTTGAAGAATGAGATCGCTACAAGGGGCTACTTTATCAATGCCCACACCACGGACTGGAGAGGTGGATGGTGATCCACATTTTCTATAATGGGATAGCCTATGCCACGAAGATGTCCTTAGATTCTGCTGCAGGAGGAGCCTTAATGAACAAGACCATCGAGGAGGCAGAGGATCTTATTGAAGAGTTGGCATAAAACCACCATCAATGGGCCTCCAAACGTGGTCAACCCACGCCTGCGGCAGGACGATACACTATCAACTACATGGACCACCTTTCAGCGAGGATGGAGCACTAAGCAGACGGTTTGAATCTTTGAATCCTTCATCTGCATGCACAGCCAATGACTTTGGAGAGGGGGCGACAACGTATCGTGAGGACCACTTTGTAGGGTAGGGGACCTCAAATGAGCAGATCGAGCATTGTGACGCGATTGGGGACTATGATCAAAGGCCCCACAACCCGTACTCTAATACCTACAATCCCGGATGGAGGAGTCACCCAAATTTCTCCTACAAAAATAACTCGGGAAATCCCCAACCATCCGGAGGATATGGGCAGCAACAGGGCAATGGGCAGCGAACACAGAAGTCCAGACTAGAATAGATGATGGAGGACTTCATCGCTACCCAAACTAAGGCCAATGAAGAATTCCGTCGCCAACATCAAAAGTCTGAAGAAGCAATGAGAGACTTGAAGGCCACCGTTGATGGATTTGCAAGTCATACCAGGATGTTGGAGACACAAGTGGCCCAAATAGCCCAATCCGTGTCACAACCTGTGAAGAACTCTCCGCCAAGCCAAGGAAAAGAGGAAGGAGTAGGGAAAAGTAGCCAATTCACCAAGGGGTGTGCAGCCATGATTACCCTACCTGACCAAGCTGAGTTTGAAGAGAAAATCCTAGTACAGCTTGAGGACCCTGGTGAATTCATTATTCCCTGCTCGATTTATGGGGAGAGTTTTGACGAAGCGCTGTGCGACTTAGGGTCATCAGTTAGTGTGATGCCCTATGCATATTTTTTGAAGATGGTACTGAGTGGGGTTCAACTCGCAAATCTTGGTATTCGTACGGGGGATGACTCAGTGAAGGAGCCCATTGGCCTGCTACCACACGTTCCTGTGATTATTAAAGATTTCATGATACCCATGGACTTCATCATACTGGACACAGGACAGAATCCCCAGAATCCTATTATTCTGGGAAGGCCTTTTCTAGCAACCGCAGGGGCGTGCATAGATGTAAAGGCACACCGGATCTCCCTGGAGGTAGACAGGGAGATCATCCTTTTCAGTCTCTCGAAGCAAAGAGATTCCTATTTTGACGGCTTCACGATTAGCAGATTGAAGTCGGAACCTCCAGATGGGGATCCCGAGATGGATGAATGGAGGTTCATTGAACCACCAGAGCCGAGTTGATAGAAGAGTACGGTCGAGCTAAATGACCTTAAACAAAGCGCTTCTTGGGAGGCAACCCAAGTTTAGTTGTAGATTTTTCTTTTTTTCTATTGCATTACATACATGTGTTAGATTTTAGTTTTGATTTCCATCTCATTTAGAGTTAGGAGTAGAAAGGAACTTTGCTAGGCAAAAATGAAACCCATATTAGTCTACGCGGTGAAGTGTATGAACAAATTCGGGCCATGGTGTATGAAAGGGGCAAAAAATGGGGGCACACAGCCTGGCCGTGTGTTTTCTCACAGTCGTGCCCGCTTGACCAGAGGCGCACATGGCTTGGCCGTGTGTTTTCACACGGCCATGGCGCGCGAGGTTAAAAGGGGCGAGCCGTGTGTTTTCACCTCATTTGTGCAGTGTGCTTCAAAAGTTCATGCCCTAGCCATGTGAGTTCGTTTTTCCCTTCCTCTAGAAGCATTTTTAACCTCTTTAGAAGCCAAAAGGAGCAAGGATGAGGAGTACCAAGACCGTAGCATCCCGATCCGGTGCCTCGGAGCGACAAGCAAGAAGATCCAATGCTCCTTAAGATCCGAAAGAGGGTAACGCCCTACCCCCTCTACTTTTTCGCAATAATAAGCATAGAGATAGGTTTAATATGCTCTCTACTCGTAAACTTACTGCTACTAGGTACTTAGATGAGGATTTGCTAGGATCTTTAGGTTTGTTGGGTGACATGCAAACCCTATTTGCAAAAATGGGGTGGGATGAGATTATGGGAATAAGACACCTAACCTACCCTAGGATTGTTTTGGAATTTTTGAGTTCTTTAGAGGCGGAAGTTTTAATGGGTAGAGAAAGTGAGGAGGGTAGGATAACGTTTAGACTTTTTAATATTGAGCATGAGTAGACCCTTCACCAATAGAACTCATGCTTTGGCCTGCCAAGTGGGGGAGAGAGAAGACTCCCTAATGGGTACAACTCTCGTTTGATTTGGACTGAGTTGATAGGGGAGCACGTTTTCAAAAACCCCGTCTTTCGATACCTTCACCGTGTCATGTCCAGTACTATATTTGGTCGTGGGGAGAGTTACGGTGTAGTGAGAGTCAGTGAGCTGCTTTGCCTATGAGACATGCTACAAAAGAGGAGTAGCATCGATGTAGGGTCCCACTTCATCAGACACTTAGTGAAGATGGGCAAAGCAGCACACGGAGAGATCCATGTGGGAGGCCTACTTACCCACATTTGTTATAGGATGGGGTATGACTACACAACATTGGAGAGTATAGAGGGGAGCCCTAGGATCGACCTAGGAGTCTGCATGGCCATGAAGATGATTGTAAGAGAAGGAGACTCCTTATGCTTTGTAAGGAAAAATCTTATGACCCTCAGGCTTCCCGACCCGGATCGTACCACCATCGCTATATGCGCCAATTGGCGCTTAGACCTGATAGTGGAGTCCCCTCCACATGAGGGATCATCCACGTCAGTGCCTGTCTCTCCACCTTTATACCACTCTCCCTCCAGTCCATACATACATAGGAGACCACTTAGTCCACGTCGACATGAGCCAACACCCGTACCACCATCATTTTCTACTTTTGAGCAGGATGCAGGTACATTAACATATGATTTTTCATAGTTTTGATCGTGCCTCGATGACATCTACACTGAGCAGTAGACGCAGAGGCAATGATGGGAGGAGCAGAGTGCCTACCAGCAGGCGGAGTTCTATGGATTCTGGGAGCATTTCCAGTGGGCAGAGGAGTTCTACGATGAGGCCCGCATATACTTCTAGGAGGAGGCTGCTCGTCGCCAGGATGAGGCTGTTGGGAGTATGGGGAATACAATCAAAGTCCCACATTGGTAAGACATGGAAAAGATCATGTGCTTATAAGAAAAAAGATATCTCCATTGGTATGAGGCCTTTTGGGTAAAGCCCAAAAATAAAACCATGAGGGCTTAGGCCCAAAGTGGACAATATCATGTCATTGTGGAGATATGTGGAGCTTATAAAGCCATGAACCTCGAGCGAAGGAAGTTGAGCTCCACGGACATCGGGAAGGAAGTCTAGTTGGGTCACAGGAAGTCCTGGTGGGTTGAAGATCGGACATCAAGCAGAGAAAATCCTTCGAGGAGGGATAGGCTTGAGGGGGGGCCCAATGTGGTCCTTCGTTTGAGGGGGGGATTGTTGGGAGTATGGGGAATACAATCAAAGTCCCACATTGGTAAGACATGGAAAAGATCATGTGCTTATAAGAAAAAAGATATCTCCATTGGTATGAGGCCTTTTGGGTAAAGCCCAAAAATAAAACCATGAGGGCTTAGGCCCAAAGTGGACAATATCATGTCATTGTGGAGATATGTGGAGCTTATAAGCACTAACAGAGGCAGCTTACAGCAGGGAGATGCAACAACATATGCATGCCCAGCAAGCATAGTGGGCTAGGGAGGAGGAGCACCGAGCAGGCGCTGCATCCACCAGATCTCAGATTGACCACATGTATATGTGGCATCAGCGGCTTAGCAGCAGGTTCTCCTAGGACTCAGAGATGCCCAAGCTCCCAGACTTTCCACCTCGTCCACCATATTAGAGGTATACTTTTGTTTAAGTATGGGGGGGGGGACCCCGAAATCTATTTTGTTTTGTTTTCTTAGTAGTAGTTTTTTTCCTAGTATTTTTATTTGTTCATGCATGCATGAGTTGTTTAGTTCCTTTCAGTACTTAATTTTTGGTGTCTTAAAGGCTACCTCAGTAGTATTTCTTTTGAAAATTGCTTGCATGAGTTGTTCCCATAGGTAGCTTGACTCTATTTATCTTGTGGTATTTTATTCTATATGTTCTATCGAATGTTATAGACTTGCACTGATTAGCTCTATTTTTTCACTCACACATGTCGAACATTTTGAAAGGGAGGATCTAGTACATACCTAGTTATGATTCACTTCAATAGACTAGTACTTTGGAATCCATAGGTGACTCTAGGTTTAACATTTTAGTTACTGGAGATGCTCGGATTGTGTAAGCCCATTCAGAAAAATCAAAATCCCTGTGGAAAAAAAAAGAAATGACAAAAAAAAAGGAGTGAGAGGGATAAAAAAACAGTTGTCGTGGGTGGAAATGGCTAGGTGCCCCTTTGAGATCGAGTTAGGTTACTGGGGAAACACCTCCCAATTTCTCTCAATACCGAGCACGCCTTTGAGACTTTATGCTAGATCTAGGGAACGACCCTCGCTTTAGGTAGGTAAGTGCCCAAGAGCCGGAAACCTTAGGAAAGCTATGGGGCGACGACTTAACTCACCATGGAACGGGCATCCCCTAAGAATGATTCGCCTAACACGAGCACGAGGAGCTAATTTAGTGAATTTTTAGAACGTATCTATTTTGCTTTGATTGCAAATACCACCTGATAAATTTAGTTAGCATGCTCATTATGGAACATTATCTTGTTAAAATTTTATGACACTAAGGTTTGCTTGAGGACAAGCAAAGATTTAAGTCTGGGGGAAGTGATGTGAGCAAAACATATAGGGTTTTAGAAGTAGTTTTTGCTCACATCTTGTTACATTCTGTGTTAGTTTCATGCATATGGTTCTCTATTTTGCATGCATTTCTTATTTTCTAGTTCGGAGGTCCGCTCGTTGTTCTTTTGAATGCAGGTTGGCTTTTTGTGCAGAAAAGATGCATTTTCGGAGCGAAAGAAGGACATTTCATGCTAGACGCAGAGTGGGACACGACCAAGGCATGTGGATTCACACGGCCGTGTCCGATGGGCGAAGATCAGCACACCAGGGCCACACACGGCCTGGCCGTGTGGAAACACACGGTCGTGTGGTGACCCGATGGAGTTGCACGACTAGAGTTTTTTCCTGATTTCACACCGGTCCGAGGTGACATCTATATAAGGATGGCTCTGCCCAAACCCTAGGGGGGGAGGCACGATGGCTAGGACGACTCGATGAAGCCCTAAAAAGCTTCGGTAACTTGCAGTGGGGAGGAGGAACGCCGCATGAGGTCCACCACTTGCAATACAACACCGGATAGAAGGTCACAATGCATTGTAATCTCTATTTATGCACTCTCTTCTATTGTAATTGAACTTAAACATGTGTTGTGATTCTTCCTTCACGTTTATGGAGTAGAACTTTTGATTCTAGGATTAGGGAGTAGCTTGTGTTCATAGACATTGTTGGTTCATATCAAATTATGGCCAAAAGTTTGATTTGACAATGGATGTTGGTCTTTATTATACCTACGTGTATTTGGCTTTCTTTCCGGTGTGCTTAGATGATACGAGGTGGTGAAAACCCTCGCAATGTAGATTTAGGAGGTTTGATCAAGGAACCTTGGGGTAAACCTGACCTCTCGTAACTGCGGGGAGATGGGAGCGGTGGAATCGGAAACGGTCCACCGCAAGGATTGATTTGGCATCCTCGTACCCTCTATCCCGTCCTTTTGGGTGAGGATAGCTCCCGGTGAATGCGGCGGCTCTGCGAGAGAGTGTATGATGTCCCTTCCCCAAAGTCGTAAGTATAAGTTTAGACGACACCAATTTACAACATTGTTCTGTGGTACACAAGTGAAACTGAAGTCCTAGAATTGTCTTTTCAAGACCCCGACACCCTCTTTTCCTCCTCCATGTGACACCACACCGAGTAGAGTCCTCCGATAGTCCTCACCAACTGACTCTCATTGAGATTTTGTCCGAACAACCACAACCACTTAGAGGATTGATACTCGTATCCCAGTCCCTGTGGGATCGATAATCTATTTATTACTTGACGACATCCATGCACTTGCGGGCGTTGAGCGCGAGCGCGAGCGCATACTTTGAGTGTTCGACGGTCTCCATCGCGGGATTTAAGGTTGCAACCGTGTGCATCAATACTCGGTGTGGATACGAATAGAAGCGGTTCTAGTGAGGGTCGCTACGGTTGATGTCATTATCGCTACACGTGATTCATCAGGTATAACTAGAATAAATTTCCTTTTATTGCAAAATTTAAAATGTCGATTATGTCTACACATGTTTTATCCTTGTATGCGTGTAGTGTGTGTTGTAATAAATAATTTATTACTTCTTTTTTCTTCCGTTGTGTGCATGTTTACGAAACGTATTCAAACACAACACCCACGTCGGTGCCATGGGAACCCAATAGTTGTATCAGAGTCCGATTGTGTTCAGACTTAATCGTAAAATTATTTTACAATATTCATAATTGTATTTTTGGAAATTTTCTACTTTTAGAAAGTTTGGAAGTAATTATGGAAATTTTAATTAGTAAAGAAATTCAAATTGGAAATTTTCTAATGTGATTAGGAAATTACAATTTAGTAAATTTATTTCCTAAATTAAATTTGAATTTCCTTAATTAATATTTTCCATAAATAAAATATGTGATTAAATTTGGAAATTTATTTCTTAATTTAATCGAGATTTGATTTGAGAAATCAAATCTCAAACATATTTTATTTCCAAAAATAGTTATGATAAATAAAGAAACTATTTGTACATGCTATTATTATATGTCATGTAATTACATTAGATGCATATCATTATGCCATGCGTGTCGTGACATGTAGATGTATGCCATGTGTACCATGCCATGTAGATAATAGTTATTTGCATGAAAAAGAGGATGAGACTTTAAAACCCTTCCACAATATTAAAGCCTACACATTCCATTAATATGGTTGGAACCAGAGTTCCATTTCTTGTTTGGGTTGTTGGACTCTCTCCAAGCCCGGTTCAAACCTGGACATGTTCAAACCATTGAATAGTTTAACACTAATATGGTAAGAGTCAGAGGTCAATCGTTAGCTTGGTTGTTGGACTCTCTCCAAGCCTGGCTGATTGGTTGAATGCACTCTAACTATATTAAAACTATTTCGCGATTAATGGGTCGACTTTAACTTGGAGCATCAGTTTGTTGGACTCTCTCTAAGGTCGATGTGAAGGGAGGTGAGGTTGGGTGTCATGCATATGATGCATACTTGTTAATGTGTTAACAACCCAATGTGTGTGTGAACATTCAATTAGTTGATAGCACATTATTATAGTTGCATATATGTGATATGCAATTGGTATACTTGATACCTACCATCGTAGCTAAGAATGATTTATTGGGCTCTCTCCAAGGTTGTTCTTACCTATGTTGGATATCAACCCATTTGGAGATGGACCTAGGATCTCCCAAATTGATTTTAGGGGTTTTTGAATTCAAAAAAATGAATGGGAACTAATAAATGTATGTTGTTGCATTTTAAAATCATCTTTCTCATATATGCTCGATTTGTATGTCTAGGTTAATCACTTGATCATGACGTCTTTGAATTTACGCTCTATTTTGGATTCGAATAAATTGATTGGGTCGAACTTTTTGGATTGGCTTAGAAACTTGAGAATTGTTCTCAAGGCGAAAAAGCTTGCATATGTCCTCGAAGAGCCTCTTCCCAACCGTCCTAAGGATGATACAACTCCGGACCAATTGTTGGCCTATCAGAAACATATGACTGATTCTGAATTGGCAAGTTGCATCATGCTAGTGGTGATGGTACTTAAGCTTCAGAAGCAATATTAGCATATGGATGCTAATACCATAGTCTTTCTGTAGGGGATCCGTGGAACGCTAGAGGGGGGGGGTGAATAGCTTGATTTCCTTGCTCGATGGAAATCGTTCGTGTGTTCGCCTACAAACTTCGTTAGCACACAACAGAATAATAATAAAGCGATAATGAAATAGACAAACACGACACAACATGAGGATATAACATGGTTCGGAACCTCAAGGTTCCTACTCCACGGATCGGGCTCAAACGAGCCCTAGCAATGCCAATCACACACCACTATGCAATAACTCCTTGACACAAGTCGGAGGTGGAGAAACCTCGTACAATTGATTACAACAGTAATATGAAAAACAAACAAGCAAATACAATGTAAATACGAAAACAAGTAAAGAGAACTTTACAACACTTTGCTTTTGATTGCTTGAATGCTTGGTAGCTTGACTTGCACTTAGAGACCTTGATTTGCAGCAGCAAATCGCCCCAAAAACCCTCAAAAAACCATTGTATTTTCCTCCTTCACGAGCTCCATTTAAAGCTTCAACCTGTGCTGGAAATCGCCGATCAGTCGATTGCTCGGGACCATCAGTCGACTGATGTCACTGTTGTCATGAGACAATAGCTAGATCCATGCTGGAAAAATCCAACAGATCCATCATCAGTCGACTGATTTTGACCATCAGTCGACTGTTTGAGCCTCCACTCGACTACTAACCTCAGTAGTCGAGTCAGACTCCATTCTGTGCCCGAAAAACTGAGCACTAGTCGACTGATCACAATATCAGTTGACTGCTCGGCTAATCAGTCGACTGCCCTCCTCTGGCAGTCGACTGCTAGGCCAATTCCGACAGTAAAACCCTAGTTGACTCATGTCAGTCGACTGCCACATGGCACCAGTCGACTGGCACACCTCAAACTTGAGGTTTTAACCCAAGTATGGTTTTCCCATACTTGCTAGACCACCCTTAGCCTAGACCTAAGCCTTCTAGCCACCTCCGTTAGCCTCACGCCTCTCGGATCCCTCCAAGTCATCCATGACTTGTTTATCCATTGTGCTAGCTTTCAGGTGCTTCCATCGGTTATGTCATGCTAACGGTGTCTATACCGCCAAGGCACATTGGACTTATGCTGCCAAGACTCTGCTTGGACTTTACGCCGCCAACCATTGGACTTATGCTGCCAAGACTCCCGCTTGGACTTTATGCCGCCAATATCAAACCCCTTGGACTTCTCAAATGCCAAGACTCAAGCTTGGACTTTCCTTGCCAACCCATGTTGGACTTTCTATGCCAAGACCCATGCTTGGACTTTTCCCTGCCAACCCATATTGGACTTTTCATGCCAAGACCCATGCTTGGACTTTTCTTTACCAACCCATGTTGGACTTTCCATTGCCAAGACCCATGCTTGGACTTTCCTAAATGCCAAGTGTCCCACTTGGACTTTCCATACCAAGTACCCAAAACTTAGACTTTCCCATGACAATCATATTGTCATATGTTTTTGTCGAACATCAAAACATCTCTCGAGTCAAGCTCGAGTCCTGGTCAAATGTGACCTGGGCCGATTGCACCAACACTTTCATCTCCATGAGCTGTTTGAAGAGCAAGCGAGATTCGAAAGGTTCGAAGTCTCCAAGCTCCTCTTTACCTCTAAGATGCAAGAAGGTTCATCTGTGGTGCAATTTGTGCTAAAGATAAATGGGTACATCGAGCGACTAGCGACACTTGGGTTTATGATGGATCATGAATTAAGTATTGACTTAATTCTACATTGTTTGCCGAAGAGTTACTCAGTTTATGATGAACTACCAGATGAACAAACTTGAAATCACCATTCCTAATCTCCTCAACATGCTGAAGACTGTGGAGCCTTCTGTGAAGCATGAGGAGAAGATGGTGTTGTTAGTTGATTCCTCAAAGAAGGGGAAGAAGATGAAAAATGTTAAGAAGATGAAACCAACCCAAAAGGGCACTTGCCATTACTATGGCAAGGAGGGCCATTAGCGAAGAAACTGCAAGATTTATCTTGAGTCCGTGAAGAAGAAGGCATTCGATGCCCCATCCTCTTCAGGTATCTTCGTTATTGATTGCCATTCTATTTTCTCAGACACTTGGGTATTAGATACTGAGTGTGGCTCACACATATGTAATGACATACATGGGCTAAGAAATAGAAGAAGACTCGTCAAGGGAGAATCAAATTTGCGAGTTGACAATGGAGCAAAGGTTGCTGCGATCGCCATCGAAATATATTTGTTGAAGCTCCCTATAGGACTTGTCTTAGAACTGGACAATTGCTATTATGTTCCTTCATTAATAAAGAACATTGTTTTAATTTTCTGCTTAAATAGAAATGGATATCATTTGACTTTTAGTAAAAATTGTTGTTACATAACTTTGAATGTCGTTCTTTATCGGACTGGAACTTTATGTAATGGTATATATATGTTGGACGTATCTAGTGACATTCTCCATATCGAAGCAAGCAACAAGCATGTTCGAAAAGATAATCAATTAGACTCCTACATGTGGCATTGTCGTCTTGGCCATGTGAGCAAGAAATGCATGTCCAAATTACACCGATGTGGAATTCAAAAATCGTTTGAATTAGATTCATACGATACATGCGAATTATGATTAAAGGGCAAGATGACCAAGTTACCTTTTACTTGAAAAGGTGAACCGGTGGGAGAGTTACTTGGTCTAATACATACTAATGCATGCGAACCTATGTCAACTCAAGCTCTAGGAGGCTATAGCTACTTCATTACCTTCACCGATGATCACTCACGGTTTGGGTATGTGTTCTTGATGAAACACAAGTCTGAAACCTTTGAAAAGTTCAAATAATTTTGAAATGAAGTAGAGAAACAACTTGGCAAGAGTATTAAAATACTTCAATCGGATCGAGGTGGTGAATACTTGAGTCAAGTGTTTCTAGATTATCTGAGGGACAATGGTATATTGTCTCAATGGACTCTACCGTATACACCATAACTTAATGGTGTATCTGAGAGGTGAAACCAGACCTTGCTGGACATGGTCAAGTCGATGATGAATCATGCGAATCTTCCCAAGTCCTTTTAGGGTTATGCACTTTAGACAGTTGTTTACTTGCTAAATAGAATTCCGACCAAGGTAGTCTCTACTACTTCATATGAGATATGGAATATTAAGAAACCTCATTTATCTTACTTGAAGATATGGGGTTGTCCTGCTTATGTGAAGCGGACTGTATCAGATAAACTGGATGATAAGTCTGATAAATATTTATTTATTGGATACCCTAAGGAAATGAGGGGTTACCAATTTTATCATCCTGTGTAACAAAGGGTGTTTGTTTCAAGGCATGCTGTGTTTCTGGAGAAAGTGTTTCTCTTGCAAGAAAATAGTGGGAGTGGCGTTGAACTTGAGGAGGTTTAAGAGACTCCCATAGACATTGAAGAGATACTTGGTGAAGCACCTCAATCGATAACTCATAGTAATGAGACATCAGCTGAACCTATTGTGACACCATAATTTCATAGATTTGGTAGAACACACAACATTCCCAAGAGATATGGATTTCTCATAAGTGAATCAAATGACGTGTTACTCATTGACGATGAGGAGCCTACCAGTTATGAAGAAGTTTTGAAAAGTTCAGAAAGGGACAAATTACTTGAAGCCATGAAGTCGGAAATGGATTCCATGTATGAAAATCAAGTTTGGAACTTGGTGGACCCACTTGAAGGCATTAAGCTTATAGGGTGCAAGTGAGTTTTCAAGAAGAAAATCGACATGGATGGTAATGTGATTACCTATAAGGCTAGATTAGTGGCGAAAGGCTATCGTCAAAAGTAAGGTGTTGATTATGACGAGACCTATTCACCAGTAGCTATGCTTAAATCCATTCAGATGCTCCTAGCCATAGCGGGTCATTATGATTCTGAGATATGACAAATGGATGTGAAAATGACTTTCTTTAATGGAAACCAACTCAAGGACGTGTATAGGATACAACCTGAGGGTTTCACATCGATTGATAAAACCAACGTATGCAAGCTTCGATGGTCCATATATGGACTGAAGCAAGCATCCAGGAGCTGGAATATCCATTTTAATGAGATAATCAAAAGGTTTGATTTCTCACAAAATCCAGATGAACCTTGTGTGTACAAGAAGATTAGTGGAAGTGCTGTCGTGTTCCTAGTATTGTATGTCGATGACATATTACTTATAGGAAATGATATATCTGTCTTACAGTCAGTTAAAATTTGGTTATCCAAAACATTCTCCATGAAAGACCTGGGAGAAGCGACCTATATCCTCAAGATTAAGATCTATAGAGATAGATCGAAATGTTTGCATGGTCTTTCGCAGTCTACTTATATAGACCGAGTGCTAAAAAGGTTTAGCATGTCGGAATCCAAGAAAGGTTTCCTACCCATCAAGCATGGGGGTACACCTTTCGAAGTCTATGTGTCCGCACACAGAAGATGAGAGGATTTGCATGAGTAAGATCCCCTATGCTGAAGGTTTTGCCTGGAAGCTCTGATACCAATTGAAGGTTTTTGCTTATCGAGTCCGTGAGGGGAAACTTCGCTTCCCACTTCACCTCGGTAGCTTGTCCATGGCGATCCCTTCAATGTCCCTGGATTAAAAAAAAATTAATCCTAGACAAAAGGGATTGCCCAAACCACCAAGTCATCGTCGTGCTATTCGTTTAGAGAGGTCACTTGAACAAACTAGTTGTTCAAGAGACCATCCTCTATTCTACGAGTAGCCACGGAATAGACGATGTCCGGATCACCGGTTTTTGTGTTTATGCTCGGGATCCAAGTATTATTTATCCATTTACAGATTTATAACATGCTTATAATTGAAAAACAAAAACAAGCAACAAACAAAAGAGAAAAGAGAATAGATATACCTCTTGATCTTCTAATGTATGTCCTTCCTCCTTTTGGACGTTGTGTGGGCGACGATCTACCAAAAGTCGAAGCTCCTAGATCGCAAATCTTCCTTCCTTGCTCTTCCAAAGCAAGAGGAAGAATAGAAACAAGGTTTTTCTCCTCTCTAGAAACAACCAACAAGGAACTAAAACTATCCTTGCCGCCGGCCAACTAGGTGAAGGAGAAGATGGTGGAAAACAACCAAGATACCAAGGGAAGCCCTATATCTTGTTTCCACCACCTTAGGAGAAGGAGAAGGGAGCTTTTGGGCGCCGACCAAGGCTGGAAAAGAGGCTGGAGAGGTGCTGGACATTGGCCAAAAGAGGAAGAAGAAGAGAAGAATACCTTCCTTATTTGGTGCCACCCTTGCCTCCAAACCCTAATCCTAATCCTATCTCAACTAGGATTCCTCTTCCTTGCTACCCAAAAACCCTAGCTCTCATCAATTATTCCACGCCAACTCCCTTGACATCCTTTTATAGAGTTAGGGATAAGTCATGAATTAATCTTCTCCATTGGTTCTAGGGATTTAATCTCAACCATCGGATCTAGAGATTTAATCTCAACCGTCGGATCTTAGTGATTTAATCTCTACCTATGGATCTTAGAGTTTTGTTTCTATCCATTGGATCTAAGAATCATGAGGTGTTAATAGGCTACATTAGGGACCGTGAGGAGGAGTTAGGTCTTGGCCACCCATGGATCAAGCCCACATAAAGTCCGTTCCACTAATGATGATCCAATCTACTAAAGGTTCATCATTGATCTACCTCACCAACCCCCATATGATAATATGGGCTCCATATATTATTTTTACATTTTCTCCCCGTGTTTAAGATCTCGAATGTCTATCGATTAATTAATTTACTGACCATTAATTAATTAACATCTAACTCCTTGAGTAGTACCACTCAACCTTTTCATCATGCCGGACCAAGTCCACCTGTAGGGTTTACATGATGAACCTTATGAGCTCCTCAAGGGGACATCATCATCCTAATATATAGGACACGGTTTCCTCCTATAATCAACGACACACCATATAAATAATATCATCTCCCAACTTACCGAGCCTATCGATTTAATCTATAAATCTCGCCCATTGGTAAATCAAAGAGATGAGTACTAAGTATATGTGCCCGTTATTATATCAGGATTAAGAGCATGTACTAAATAATATCTGAGGTCCGATTCGATTATGTAGTCAGCAATAAATCGAATCACCTCTAAGTCGGTCCTGCTCAATACACACAAAGTGCACTAGTGTGATTCTATGGTCAAGACAAACCAATATCAAATCACACTACAACCATTCCGATGGTTTGTCCAAAGCCATCTCGGTAGTGAGCCTTTGCTTATACTTTTCAAGGGGCCAATAACATGGTCTCCTGTGTGACACCACACACCATGTTATCTACAATGTAAAGTATTAGACAATATTGTATAATCATAAAAATATGCAAACAATGATCATGTGATTCTTATTCCAAAATAAAGATATTCATACAAAAGATAGACTTTTCAGTATACATCCCTACATATGCATCTGTAATAGGATCTATCATGCATGCTATGTTATGTACAAGGCCCGATGTATCATATGCTTTGAGTGTCATGAGCAGATATCAGTCTGATCTAAGAATGAATCATTGGGAAGCTGTTGAGATAATCCTTAAGTACTTGAGAAGAACTAAGGATGTATTCTTAATATTTGGAGAAGGTGATATGGTAATACGTGGGTATATGGATGCCATCTTCCAGATAGATAAGGATGATTCTAGGTATTAGTCTAGGTACGTATTCACCTTGAATGGAGGTGCAATAAGTTGGAAAGGTTCCAAGCAAGACACTATAGTGGATTTTGCCACTGAGGCAGAATATATTGCAACTTCAGAAGTAGCAAAGAAAGTAGTTTGGATCAAGAAGTTAGTTGCTAAACTTGATGTGGTCTCATCAATGATCCAAACATGTGCTTTGCCACTATCATTTGATCAGAGAGATCATAACTAGGAAGGAAATACAAATCTTGAAGATTCCCACTGAAAGGAACTTAGCGGACCCATTAACTAAGGCCTTACCTCAAAGTAAGTTTGAGGGCCATGTTAGAGTTTATGCTATCGAGTACCGTGGTGATTGGCATTAGGCCAAGTGGGAGTTTGTTAGTAATATATGAGAGGTGTCCTAAGGAAATCGCTTTATGATTGTACCATTTATTTGATAAATGAACATTCACTATTTGAGTATACATGTTTTTTTAGGTATTTGATTGGATCTCAAACTCATTTAATGAATGTCCACAATACGATTCAAAGTATGAGAGAATTTATGATTGGATCACAACTAGTGAGTATCTGTACATGTGTAATTGTGATGTATTAGAATTATCCCTAGTCGATGAATTGATGCATTCGGACACTATTGATTCTGTTGAGACTAGCACGAGGTGTACTCTTTGGTTTATCCAAGCACCTGTTTCTCACAGGCTGGAGACATTGGAGTGTCCGGAGTTGATCGTGGATGCTAGTTATGGTAACTAGTTCATTGGAGTGATCAGCTGTAAGACTTCATATGGTTCTCTACATATACAAATATATCCATGAAGTCCTTACTGTAGCTTAAGTGCAATATTCCTTTGACTTGAGGTTTTTGAGTCATCTTGGTCACGGAGACTTATGCTTTGACATCTTAAGTAAGCATCTTCGAGGAGATGTGGACTTGGGATGATTGGGCATAAGTCGAAGTGTCTAATGGTGTTTGAATAGCCAACAGAGGATTCACCACCCCTTATGAGGAGATGTATACCCTATGGCCTCTCGTCGGATTGTTACTAAAGTCTTTGGCCAAAGCATTACATGTTTAGAGTATGGTACTCTTAGATACATGTGCAGTAACTAGAATCCACAGGACGAGAAAGTAAATACTTGGGCTAGGTGTGACGTAGTCAACCTAGTGGGGACTTACACAATAGACCATGTCCTGAACCAAGTGGGTATAAGATGAGTGAAGGGAATGGGGCACGATTCATTGTAGCTGCTGAAGGGTTTCAGAAAAAGCTTTTGGGACAACCGTTGAATTTTCGGTTAATTGGAGATCATGATGTACTACTAGGTGCCATTCATGATCATTCTATAATTAATGGTTAATTATAGACGACCAACATAAACCGGAAACCTATTTGGTCACACACACAACGAGCGTAATCTGAAGGATTTAAAACGAGCTTGAGAATAGGATTCTCAGATCGAGAGAGACTTGGTTGTTGATGCAGTGAGCATCACTCCTTAGTTTTGATGTATGAACCACATTTAAATGTTAGGATTCACTTGTGTTCTAATATCAGTGTTAAGTGTGCAGGCTTAATAGGAAGTCCTAGTAGGTTGTGTTGACTGGATACTAGGCATGTATCTTAACAGATCAGGAGGACCGAACACCAGGCATGAAGTCCAGATGGGTCGTGTGGACCGGACATTTGGCATGAAGACTGGTTGGGTCAGGAGACCGGTCAATCGACAAAAAGTCCACTAGGTCAGGCAGACCGGGCTGCTGGTGGAAGCCCTGGTGGGTCAGATCGGATGTCAAGAGTGGTAAGTCCGGCAGATAGGCGACAGGTAAGCCTCGAGTGAAGAGGTGAGGCCGAGTCCTCTGTAGGGGGACAAAGCTAGGCGTCAATCCAATGAAAAGTCTGCATGGGATTTAGTAGTCGAGATCGAGCAGTATTACTACTGCAATCGCATTTCATATTATCTATTTATGCTAATCCTGTTTTACAGGGATCAGTCGACTGAATGGTTTCAAGTCGACTGAAGTTCAGTCGACTGGGAGTGTATCAGTCGACTGGATACCTATTTGGCCAGATCAGCTGGTGATCGATCAGAGATCGTGCGACGTAGATGGAAAGGGCTTTAGTCGACTAAAGAGTTTGAGTCGACTGAAGAGGGAAATTTCCCGATGCGGAGCCAAGTGACGTGGAGTCGACTTGAAGACCATGAATTTCATATCGACGGGCTGATGTGGAGTCGACTGAAAAAAGTTTATAAAAGTTGTGCTCAACCAGATCCAAGTAAGAAATTGAATCAACGTCGAAGCGCTGTCAAAATTTCCTCACTATCACAAGAGCTTCAACTATTCAAATGGACTCCTTTCCGACACCTCGTGCCTGCATCCCATACTACATATTGTGTCGGTATAAAGTAGTCGTTAATCTCTTTTTATTTCACTTGTATATTTAATTTCAAGAGAGGGTAGGTTGTTACTCTTCTCTTATATTTGTAAAAAGTGAACTCCCTCCGAAGTCGAGAGTTCTCGAATCGGAGGGTATTATAGAGATTGCCCATCGAGGTAGCTCTTGGTAGAGCTACGAGTCTTGGAGTAGCAACCCAGTCAGGGTTGTGAACCAAGTAAATTGTCTGTGTCTTAAACTGTATTTAATTTTCGCTGTGTACTCATATTAAAATTAATCAAAAAATTATTAAACACCGAGACTCACCCCCTCTCTCGACTTACTCGATCCTACAATTGATATCAGAGCAGGGGCGCTCAGAGTTGGTGAAATCACCATTGTGAGCTTTAGATTAAGTTAGATTAATTATTTTTTTACTTTAGATTAATTTTTATTATTTTAGATTAATTCTTATTGCTTTAGATTAATTCTCTTTGCTTTAGATTAATTCTCTTTGATTTAGATTAATTTTATTATTTTAGATTAATTCATATTTCTTTAGAATAATTTTTACTCCATTAAAATAATTTTCTACATATTTAAATTCATTAATATAATTTTTTGCATATTTAAATTTATTAATATAATTTTTTGCAAATTTAAATTCATTAATATAATTTTCTGCATATTTAAATTTGTTAAAAATATTTTATACATAGTTAAATTAATTAAAAAATTGGTTTCTACATATTTAAATCAATTAAAATATTTTCTACATATTTAAATTAATTAAAAATCATTTTCTGCATTAGATTTAATTTTCTACAAATTAGATTTATTTTATTTAATTTTCTGTACGTTAGATTAATTTTATTTAATTTTCTGCACATTAGATTTATTTAATTTATTTTTTTTGTATTTAGAGAACATTTCCTTAATAATGTCTCACCTAGAGGGATATAACACCGTTCGCCCTCCTCTCTTCAATGGAGAGGACTTTTCCTACTAGAAAAGGTTAATGAAGTGCTACTTGAAGACCGACCTAGAGGTCTGGTTCTCAATTAGGAAGGGTTCACAACTCCGGTAGACGACTCGAGTGAGTTGTTAGAACCGGAGAAATGGACCTCTGACATTAGAAAGAGAGCTCAAGTTGATTACAAGGCACTTAACATCTTGCAATGCGGACTTACCAAAGAAGAGCTCAATAGGGTAGGTCCATTCGAAAATTCTAAGGAATTATGGAAAAAATTAATTGAACTGCATGAGGGTACAAATGACACTAGGATAGTCAAACGGGATATGTTATCAAATAAATTATTTAATTGTAAAATGAACGAAAACGAAAACGCTAGTCAACTTCATACTAGGATTAAAGATATTTTAAATGGATTACACTTAATAGGACACCAAATAGAGAATAGAGACTTAATTAGGTATACCCTACAGGCATTCTCGAGAAATGCCTTATGGACATCGACTGTTGATGCCTATAAGGTATCTAGATATCTCTCCATAATTAGGTTAGACGAACTATTTTGTGAACTCGAACTACAAGAACAAGCTAACTCGGGTCAAACCGAGAATGGTATAGCTTTGATGGCAGGTTTGACTAAAAAGAAAAGAAAAGTGAAGAGTGAATCCGAAGACGAGTCGGAGTCAGAGACAAATAGAGAAGAGGAAATCATAAATATGGTCTAGAAGATGTTCAACCGGAGGAAGAGATTTACGAAGAAAGATGCCAAAAAGGTGGTCGACAACAAGTCGAGACCCCGATTAGAAGTGACGTGCTACGAATGCAATGGAAAAGGACACTACAAGTCGGAATGCGCAAACTTGAAAAAGGAAGATAAGCCGAAAAAGGAAAAGAAGAAGAAGGCACTTAAGGAAACGTGGGATGAGTCGTCATCGGAAGAATCAAATGCGGAAGAGACGAAGAGAAGCTTCGTCGCATTTATGGCCAAATCGAGATCCGAAATTGAGTCAAGTTCCGAGTATGAGTCCGATTCCAAGTCCGAGAGAAGCCACGGATCCGTATCGATTTCCGAAGGTTCAAATGAGGTAACTTCTCCCTTAGAAGATAAATTGTATAATATTATTGCATGCTTATGTAGGAAGTTAGCTAAGTCTAAGAATCGAGTTGACTCACTACTTAAGGAAGTCCAAGTACTTAAGGAGCAAGTCAACTCGAAGACTTCGACTTGCCAAATTAAGGATAAAGACTCAACTCAAGTTGCAAAGCTTGAGGAAGAGAACTCAGTCCTAAAAAGGCAAGTAGAAGATCTAACTGGATCTTTGGAAAAGTTCACTTTGGGTTCCAAGTATCTCAACATGATGCTTGGATCTCAGCGAGCCGTGTACAACAGATCCAGACTCGGATACAAGGCTAAATCCACTTATAAATCATACATGTTATTACTTAGCCGAAACGCTAAGAATCGAGTACAAGCATGGGTTCCTAAGTCTAGCTTAGTCAACCAAGTTAGACTAAATCAATTTTGGGTTCCCAAGAGTCAAGTTCACTTAGTGAACAAAACTCAATCTAGCTACCAATTAGGGGGAGCTAACTCTTTGCTTGTTTCCTTGTTTAGTTAAACACTTGCATGCTGTAGTTTACTTTACTTGCTTAATTTAGAACGGACTAGATAAGAAACAAAGTAGTTTGAACTTGAACAACCTAGTACTAAGACAAGTGAATTGATAGTAAGTTAGGGAAGCTCTTCGAAGTGCATGTTTAGGAAGTGGTCATTGCTCCGATAACCAAGAAGGCCATGTGCCTCGTCATGACCTGGTGCACTAAGTCTAGTGGAACTGAACGAAGCTAACTCACTAAGTCTTTAACTAGTTAGACCAAGGCTTAGTCTAAAGTGAATCAAGTACTTGATTCCTTTATTGACTTTGTCTAGGAAGTGGTCGTTGCTCCAATAACCAAGAAGGCCACGTGCCTCACCATGACCTAGAAGTCAATATTAGAAAAAACTACTTGACTAGTTCAAACCAATCTTGAATCAAACACAAGTTTAAACACTTTGAAATTTCTCATTAAATTTAATTAAGATAAAAGAAATACTCATCTCACAAAACCCATAGGGATAAGTGTATTGAAAACCTAGCTTGGTTGAGATGATTTAGAACTTAATTAAGTTTAATTTAGCTTAACTCAACCTAATAAACTTAATTAGTTTACCTTAAAAACTTACTTTAATTAAACTTAACTTAACTCAACTCAACTTAATTTACTATACTTAATTTATTAAACTAAATAAGCATATATAACTAAAACAAATTCACTCAACAATTCTCCAACTTAAACATACCCAACTAAAATAAATTAACTTAACAAACTAATTAATAACGAGAGTTAAACTTAAGATAAACCTAAGTTAGCAAAGATTAAAACAAACTTAATCACCAAATTAGTTAACCTAATAAATTTAATCATCTAAATCATTATAACTAACTTAATCAAATAAGAATAATTAAGTAAATAAATAAATTTAACTTTAAATTTTGAGCAAATCAAATTAAACAGCCAAAAATCAAACATACTCAAATTCAGTCGACTGAATCTTGTTCAGTCGACTCAACAAGAGTCGACTAAATCAAAATTAGTTGCCTCCGAGTATCGGGAAGGTAAAACGCGACTTCAGTCGACTGAAGTCAATTTAGTCGACTGAAATGACCCAGTAGATAAAGTTTAAGTGGCGAAGTAAATGGTAAAATTTATTACAGTCGACTGAAACATGTTCAGTCGACTCAAATTCAGGCGACTGGAATGTTTCCAGTCGACTGAATCCTGTCTATAAGACCACCGCTAAACCACGCCAAATTCATTTACAACAGCTACAAATCCGTCGAAAAAACCCTAATTCTGATCTTCCGAAGCGCTTAGGTTGTCATTTTTCTTTAATAACATCCAAAATGCCGAGGTAATAACTCTTAAACTTCAATTTCAATTATTTTCAATAAATATTTAATATTTGGAATTCAATTAGGGGTAAAAGAAGAGCCGTTGAGATTGAGTCATCAACTCCATGCTTGGATATTAGGTTTGAAAGCACCACTTACCTTCCTATGCCTACTAGGTATATTAGTAAATAATACTTTAGTAATGCATGCATGCTTAGTATGGAGGTCATAGCACACTATGGATTAGAAAAATTAGTTTATTGCAAAAACTCTATGAACATAGATTTATGTGCAGAGTTTTTCAATAATCTTAGTAAAATTGATGACATTTCATATTCGACTAGAGTACAGGATAAAGACTTTGTTTTTACCCCCTCTATGTTGAGAGAGCATTTAGGACTCATGCATTCGACATGTCATGTTGCATGTTTTCTATCCAGAAGTTACCATACGGTGACCCCTATTCTCATATTACATTAGATAGAATACATATGCATCTTTTTGGTGAGGAAAGAACTCCGTCTGTGAGTATTTTTAGTTCTACTAGACTCAGAGTACAGAACTATGCCCTGTATCGAGTCATAGTGAACTGCATTCTGTTGGGATGTAAACTGAAAAGTCTATCTTTTGTATGAACATCTTTATTTTTGAAATAAGAATCACATGATCATTGTTTGCATATTTATGGTTATGCATATTGTCTAATATATTACATTGTAGATAACATGGTGTGTAGTGTCACCCGAGAGATCATGTTATCAGTTCCTTGTAAAGTATAAGTAAAGGCTCACAACTGAGATGGTTATGGACAAACTATTGGAATGGTTGTAGTGTGATTTGGTATTGGTTTGTCTTGACGATAGAATCACACTAGTACACTTTGTGTGTATTGAGCAGGACCGACTTAGAGGTGATTCAATTTATTACTGACTATATAATTGAATCGGACCTTGGATATTATGTTGTACATGCTCTTAATCTTGATATAATAATGGGCACATATACTTAGTATTCATTTCTTTGATTTACCAATGGGCAAGATTTATAGAGTAAATCGATAGGCTTGGTAAGTTGGGAAATGATATTATTTATATGTTGTGCCGTTGATTATAGGAGGAAACCGTGTCCTATATATTAGGATGATGTTGTCCCCTTGAGGAGCTCATAAGGTTCATCATGTAAACCCTGCAGGTGGACTTGGTCCGGCATGATGATAAGGTTGAGTGGTACTACTCATGGAGTTAGATGTTGATTAATTAATTATCAGTAAATTAATTAATCGATGGACATTCGAGATCTTAAACATGGGGAGATATATGTACAAATAATATATGGAACCCATATTAACTTATGGGGGTTGGTGAGGTAGATCAATGATAATCCTCTAGTGGAATGGATTATCATTAATGGATCGAACTTTATGTGGGCTTGATCTATTGGGTGACCAAGATCCAACTCCTCCTCATGGTCCCTATTGTAGCCTATTAAAACCTCATGGAGCCTAGATCCGATGGTGAAAAATGAAACTCTAGATCCAACGGTGGAGATTAAATCTTTAGATCCGACAGTTGAGATTAAATCTCTAGATCCGACGGTTGAGAATAAATCCCTAGATCTGACGGTAGAGATTAAAAGGAGGCTTAAGCCTAGCTCTATAAATAAGGGCTAAGAGGCTTGGGCGTGAATAGCTTTTGGTGATTAGGGTTTGAGTTGGCTTGGGAGGCAAGGGTGAGGCTAGGGTTTTGCATCCAAGTGCCGGCGGCAAGGAATTAGGGTTTAGATTCTTTTCTTTCCTTTTGGCCGACGCTTCCTTCACCTAAGCCAAGGGTCGATGGCTTGAGTTAGGGTTTGGTTTTCTTCTCACCCTTTTCTCTTGGCCGGCACACTCTCTCCTTCTCCAAGGGCCAGCGACATCAAGGGTTGAGTGTGATCCTTTTCTCCTTGCCGGCAACGTCTCCTTATTCTTCACCTTGGCCGACGACAATCACCAAGCAAGGTGGCTTGGTGGTCGGTTCTAGAAAGGAGAAGAATTTTGTTTTATGATCTTCCTTTGTTCGGAGTGAATAAGGAAAGAAAGATTAGTGATTTAGGAGGCTTCGACTTTTGGAAGATCGTCGCCCACACGACGTCCAAAAGGAGGAAGGACATACAATAGAAGACCAAGAGGTATAATGCTTGTTTATGATCTTTTCTTATTTTATGCATGTTGTATGTTTTGTTATGTGGCTATTTTACTTGGACCCCAAATACGAACACAAAAACCGACGATCCGTACATCATCTATTCCGTGGCTATTCGAAGAATAGAGGTAGGTTGCTTGAACAACAAGTTTATTCAAGTGACCACTCTAATCGGATAGCACGATGATGGAACAGTAGCTTGGGTAATCCCTAATTATCATGGATTACTTTTTTAATCTGGGGACGAATACGGGATCGCCATGAACAAGCAACCGAGTCGAAGTGGGAAGCGAAGCTTCCCCCCTTCAAGTAGTATAAGAGCCATGGTTTCCGATTTTGTGTGTTTAGGATTTGATTACTTTTATGCACTTTTCATATATTGTATGTGCCGGATAATAGTAGGATATGCATAGGTTAACTTTTTGGTTGCAGGCATAGGATCCAATTATTATGGTCATATGTGTGTATGTGATTGTATGTGTGTAATTGTATATTATTTGAATCCTCGGGGTTGACGAGGCTAGTATTTAATTTTTGTAATTAAGTACGACATCGTTTAACCACTCTTTTTATTTTAGTTTACTTTTGATCTAGATTTCATGTACACTCCTTCGTGGAGTATAGGATCGATGGATGTAAATTAAAATAGTTTTTCTCGGCTCGGATCTCTGGATGGCTTGTACATGGCCTAAGGAGGAGTGGACGAGATGACGATACGACGGGAGGCATATTGGAGACAAAAGCCATAATAGTTGGAAAATATTTTTTTCCATATTTATTGCTTCTTGTTTGATATTCATGTCTAGGCTAGGAAAATTTCTTAATTTTAAATTACTAAGTGGGAGAGGGATATTTTTATAAATTCCCACGGCCTCTATTACGATTTGACATGTGATGCAAACAAACTTGCGCGTCGGCTCTGAGTGCCTTTCTCCCCATTGGATGAGTTTGTTTTGCGGATCACAGGGTTGAATATGGTTATAGAAAATTATTAAGGAGCGTGTGTACTTCCCCATTGGAAGGCACATAATCCGAGATAATTTCCTTGGTATCGAGTAATGGTGAACACTTAGATGCAAATAGGAGTATCCTCCCCATCGGAGTCACTGCTTTTATTTGTAGGGCCGAAGAGAAACCAACTATTAATTTTATTTGTCAAAAGGTTGGGTTGACAAGATAATAAAATTAATGGGTAAAACCTCCTCTTACAAATGTAGAATTCATATACGTCCACACGATCGTGGCATACAATATTCTCGGTGTTTTGAGGTGTTGGTTGATTTTGAAATTTTATTGTTTGAGGAATCAATAAATTTTTGAAATCTAAAGTTTTGATCTATGTGATTCTTAGGTTTTTTAAAAATGACTTTCAACCCACTTGCTGTGATACTAAAGGAAAATAAACTTACTGTATCCAATTATGTTGATTGGAAAAGGAATCTAGATATTGTCTTAACTGCTGAGGAGTACAAGTATGTACTCTTCGAATAGTATCCTCCTAAGCCAGCAAATGAGCTGGAAGTCCTCGGAGCTGAGATCGATGGGGAAACCTAGGTCGATATCATTCTCCAGTTTCTACCTAGGAGTTTTGAGCAGTGTCACCTGAATTACAACATGAATAAGAGGTTGTATTCATTGGCGGAGCTTCTGACAAAACTCTAGGTTACAGAAGGGCTTGCTCAGGCTCAGACCATGGTTGCTCAGAAGGTTTCTACTTCTAAGCCGAAAGGCAAGAAGAAGAAGAAACAAGGTGGAGCATAGGTAGTGGGAGCATCTCAGGGACGAGTGAAGAAGTTGAAAGGCAAGTGCTTCACTTGCAAGCAGACTGGACATTGGAAGAAGGACTGTCCCAACCGGAATCAAAACAAAGGTATATCCTTTGGTCTAGTCGTTGAAACATATTTAGCGGTGTTATATACCGGCACTTGGTGTCTAGATACGGGATCCACTGATCATGTTTGCAATACTTTGCAGGGGTTCTAGGAAACAAGACGATTGACTGAGGGGGAGATTACCGTTTACTTGGGTGATGCTACAAAGGTAGTGGCTATTGTAGTGGGAGATATTTATTTGTCTTTCGAGAGGAATAAAGTTTTGGTTCTTAAGAATTGCCTTTATGTACCTTTATTTAGAAAGAATTTGATTTCGGTCTCTAAATTTTTTATGGATGGATATTCTATTTCTTTTAATGACAGAGTTGTTATAAAAAGGAATAGGGAGATTATCTATTCTGGTACATTGATAGAAAATGTATATACACTTGAACCAAAAGCTCCCACGATGCAAATAGAAGTAAATAACTCATCTTCTAATTCCAATAAAAAAAATAACCTTCGAAGATGAACCAAACATATCTTTGGCATCTAAGGCTAGGTCATATTAATCTAAGCAGAATTCAAAGGTTGATAGCTGATGGACCTCTGAGATCATTAGTGATGGAAGATTTCCCAACCTGCGAATCTTGCTTGGAAGGTAAAATGACCAAGAGGCCTTTTAAGGCCAAGGGGTATAGAGCCAAAGATGTGTTGGAGTTGGTTCATTCTGATTTGTGTGGTCCTATGTCTATCGAGGCTAGAGGTGGTTTTGAATATTTTGTCTCCTTTATAGATGATTATTCGAGATATGGATACATTTACTTGATGCGCCGCAAGTCTGAATGCTTTGACAAGTTCAAAGAATTCAAGGCTGATGTGGAGAAACGTCAGGGTAAAAATATCAAGACATTACGATCTGATCGTGGTGGTGAGTACCTCTTGGGAGAGTTTAGGAATTACTTATCATAGGCTGGGATTCAATCCCAATTGTCTGTACTTGACACACCCTAGCAGAATAGTGTATCAGAGCGAAGGAATAGGACTCTTATAGAGATGGTTAGATCAATGATGAGTTATTCTGAGTTGCCAGATTCATTCTAGGGATATGCTCTAGATACGATAGTGTATATTCTGAACTTGGTACCATCTAAATCAGTACCTTCTACTCCCACAGAATTGTGGACTGGGCGAAAGCCTAGTCTAAGACATATTCGGATATGGGAGAGTCTAGCACATGTGCTGAAGACATATGCTGGTAAGTTGGAACCTCGTATAGAAGTGTGCATGTTCGTTGGCTATCCTAGAGGAACGAAAGGTGGTTTGTTTTATAGTTCTAGAGATCAGAGGGTGATCGTTAGCACGAACGCCAGATTTCTAGAGGAAGACTATGTGATGAACCACAAACCCATGAGTAAGATTGTTCTGGATGAATTAAGAGGGGAAGTCACTGCTTCAGTACCACCAGTACAAGAGGATATACCACAAGTCACTGCACCGCGTGTCACAGAGGATACACAGGTGATACCTCATCGTAGTGGGAGGGTTGTTAGACAGTCTGATAGATTCATGTTCTTGGGAGAATCTTCTGATTTGATCCCTAGCGAACATGAACCTGATCCCTGGACATATGATGAGGCGATCCAAGATAAAGGTGCGGTATCTTAGCAAAGTACGATGAATTCTGAGATAGAATCTATGAATTCAAATCAGGTCTAGAAGCTAGTGGAACCACCCAATGGTCTAAAAGTCATTGGATGCAAGTGGATCTAAAAAAGAAAGAGAGGAATAGACGGGAAGGTTGAGACCTTCAAAGCGAGGCTTGTTGCGAAAGGATATACTCAGAAAGAAGGCATCGATTATGAGAAGACCTTTCCGCCGGTAGACATGCTTAAGTCTATCCGGATTCTCTTATGTATTACTGCTCATATGGATTATGAGGTATGACAGATGGATGTCAAGACAGCTTTCCTTAATGGAAGTATTGAGGAAAATATCTATATGAAGCAACTAGAGGGATTCATTGCAAAAGGCAAAGAGCATCTTGTGTGCAAGCTTAATCGGTCCATTTATGGATTGAAGCAAGCTTCGAGGTCTTGGAACATCCGCTTTGATGAGGTAATCCAGTCTTACAGATTTATTCAAAGTCCGGATGAATCTTGTGTATACAAG
Organism: Wurfbainia villosa; assembly: GCA_025175895.1. Lineage (NCBI taxonomy): Eukaryota > Viridiplantae > Streptophyta > Magnoliopsida > Zingiberales > Zingiberaceae > Wurfbainia > Wurfbainia villosa. Next base: position 49,180,720 of record CM045998.1, on the reverse strand, counting down.
AGATGTGACGAAAATGTAGTGATATTTCTTGTACTATACGTAGATGACATTTTGTTAATTGGCAACAATGTCAAGGTGTTATCGGACGTAAGGGTATGGTTGTCCAAACAGTTTGATATGAAGGACTTGGGAGAAGTGGGACACATCCTTGGGATCAAGGTTATAAGGGATCGCAAGAAAAGGATGTTGTGCTTATCTCAAGCTTCATACATAGACACCATTATGGATCGTTTTAGCATGCAAAACTCAGCGAAAGGTTTTCTACCTTTTAGGCATGGAGTTCCTTTATCTAAGGAGATGTGTCATAGAACATCTGAGGAGATAGAGGAGATGAAGGCGGTTCCTTATGTTTCGACAGTAGGAAGCCTCATGTATACCATGCTATGTACGAGACCGGATATCCGTTTTGCCATGGGCATGGTTAGCAGATATCAGAGTAATCTAGGACAGGGACATTGGACTGCGGTAAAGTATATATTGAAGTACCTGAGAAGGACTAGGGATTATATGCTAGTTTACCAGACAGACCAATTACTCCCTGTGGGTTACACAGATTCCGACTTCCAATCAAATAGGGATTGTTGGGAGTATGGGGAATACAATCAAAGTCCCACATTGGTAAGACATGGAAAAGATCATGTGCTTATAAGAAAAAAGATATCTCCATTGGTTTGAGGCCTTTTGGGTAAAGCCCAAAAACAAAACCATGAGGGCTTGGGCCCAAAGTGGACAATATCATATCATTGTGGAGATATATGAATCTTATAGGCACTAACAATTGGTATCAGAGCCGGGGGCGCTAAGATTCGGTGAAACCACCAATCTAGCTTTGTTTTTCTTTTTTTTTACAGATTTTTTATTTATTTATTTCTGTTTTCGTATAATTATTTCACTTGCTTATCTTCTCCTACATATAGAATTGCATTAGAGGCTTTAGGATCCGGATAAGGTTGTCCTTCGGGTTAGATCCCGAGTAAGGTTGTCCTCCGGAACTTCAACGACATTCGCATTTGATTGTTTATTTCTTTTTGCAAGTTACATTTTATATATCTTTTTTTACTTCCCGCACTACTAATCCAAGACGAAAGTCTTGGAATATTCTTTCCGTGTGTGTTTTGCAAGATTCTTTTCGTCGTTCTCCTTCTTGTTTTTAAATGGCCCATCTCGAAGGGTTTAGCAGCTTGACCCCCGCTTTACAACGGTAATGACTTTCGTATTGGAAGGGTCGGATGGAATGCTTTCTTAAAACCCAAATCGAGATGTGGATCGTAATCCAAACCGGTTTCACACTTCCTATTAATGAAGATGGTGAATCTTTGGGTTACGATCAATGGTCAAATTCCATGAAAAACAAGTAGAAGCCGATGCCAAGGCAACTCAAATCTTGCAATGTGGGTTGTCCAAGGAAGAGCTCAACCGCGTCGGCCCTTCATTAGTGCAAAGGACTTATGGACCAAGCTAGTGGAACTACACGAAGGCACCGACGACACGAAGGTATGTAAAAGAGATTTACTTTTAAATAAATTGTATAACTTGAAAATGCAGGAAAACGAGACCGCAACTCAACTACATGCTCGTATCCAAAACATCGTCAACCAACTCCATGCCATCGGACAAAAGGTCGAGAATCGCGACCTTATCAGGTATTCTCTTAACTCGTTTCCTAGGACCACCTTGTGGGCATCCATGGTCGATGCCTACAAGGTCTCCAAGGACCTTTCTAAAATTAGGTTAGGCGAATTGTTTTGGAACTTGAATTACATGAGCAAACTAACGTGGTCCGTGCCGAGAAGAGTATTGCGTTAGTTGCGTGTTCCAAGAAGAAGAAGCCCGCAAGCAAGCCACCCCGAGGAAGAAGACGATATCCAAGCTCTAATGGCCAAACCGACTGAGCACGACTCAAATCAAGAAGAGTCCGAGTCCGAACTGATGAGCTTCCATTCAAGACAAGCCACGGATCCGATCCGGTTCAAAAGAATCATTAAGGGTAAGTCGGTCGTTACTTAATACTTTGTATGGTGCAATTAAATTTTTAAATAAGAAACTAGCTAAGTCCGAGTCCAAGGTCGAGACTAATTGAGGAGGTTAACCTCCTCAAACATGAGGTCTCCTAACCTCTTCGACTACTCAGTATTCAAGAGGAGGACTCAACTGCTTGAAAAGCTTGAAGTTGAGAACTCGCTTTGAAAACACAAGTCGAAGACCTTAGGAACACGTTGGAAAGGTTCACTTTGGGATCCAAGGGACTTGACCTCTTACTTGGATCACAAAGGGCCGTGTACAACAAGGCCGGACTCGGGTTTAACTCAAATACAACCAATAAGTCATATATGTCTATAGTAAACCAACATAAGAAAAATGTCCAAGCATGGGTCCCTAAGACCACTTTGATTTCAACTTTAGGATCTAATATGTATTGGGTTCCCAAGGACCAAATTCACTATGTGAATAGACCCACTCGATTCAATGGTCCAGGGGGAGCCAATACAAAATGTATTTTTGTTAAGTCTTAGAAATTGCATGCTTAGTTTTTCCTTTATTTTTAGAATGGTTAGATAGGACTCATAACCAACTAAAATCCTGCGAAAAGATTGAGCCTCGGGGAGCCTCTTTTCAAAAATAAATCAACTAAAATCCTACGAAAAGATTGAGCCTCGGGGAGCCTCTTTTCAAAAATAACTAGTTAGACCAAGATGTAGTCTCAAGTAAGTCGAGTTATCAATTTCTTGAAATTAGCTTTGTCTAAGGAAGTGGTCGTTGTTCCGATCAAAGAAGGCCTCTGTGCCTCGCCACGACACTGAAGCTAATCTCTTGAAAAGATTACTTGATGAGCTTAGACTAAATCCGAATCTAACCTAATGTTGGTTAATTTAAATTCATTAAAATTAATCAAGTAAAATTGAAAGTCATCTCACAATAACACATAGGAATAACATGTTTTGATCATGTAGATATTGGTGAGATGATTTAGGTTTAAAAACTTACAAACAACCCTTTAGTAATTCCATTGATCCTACACATAAGAGTCGAAGAAACCATTAATATAGTTTTCGACGAAGGACACGAACCCGTTCAATCCTTAACAAAACCAACTAGCAAATCAACTTATAGCGAACCCGACTCTGATCTTGAACTTGAATCTCGTCCTAACCCAAGTCATCCTATCGACCAAGTGATAGATGACTCTAACCCAAGTCAAACTAGAACTCACCCAAGTCATCCTATCAATCAAGTTATAGGTGATCCAAATTTAGGGGTTCGAACTAGAGCTTCATATCGAAACCTTAGTCAAATCTCGTTAATTTCCAAAATCGAACCCAAAACTATTGAACAAGCACTTCTTGATCCCGACTGGATTATTGCTATGCAAGAAGAGCTAGCTCAATTCACTAGAAATGAAGTCTGGGAATTAGTACCACCACCTAAAGAAAAATCAATTATTGGTGGGTATTTCGAAATAAACTTGATGATAAAGGTGAAGTAGTTAGAAATAAAGCTAGGTTAGTCGCAAAAGGGTTTAGTCAAGTCGAAGGTTTAGATTACGATGAGACCTACGCCCGTAGCAAGACTAGAGTCCATCCGAATGTTGTTAGCATATGTCGCACATCGAGGTTTTAAATTGTTTCAAATGGATGTCAAGTCGGCATTTTTGAATGGATACATTAAGGAAGAAGTTTACGCTACCAACCTCCGGATTCAAAATCTAGATAAACCCGACCATGTCCTTAGACTTAAGATTTGAAACATTTATACTTGGTAGAAGCAGTGTAAAGAGAGATATAGTAGATTTTCTTTGCTCGATGTTTAGTATGCGATGGTTAGTGCGGTTAGGAAGCGACATTGCGTTGCCTTATCTACCACCGAAGCGAATACGTTGCGATGGGTGAGTGTGTCTCTCCTGTGGATGAAGCACACTCTCCAAGACTTTAGCTTAATCTTTAACAACATTAAAAGTTAGGTATGTGCGTAATAGAGTAGGATTTAAATTTTTCTATATATGTACTCTATTTTTGCTTCTTTTTATGAAATTAGCCTAAGTCTTACCTTAGAAATCATATTGGGAACTTGCTTGGACTTACAAACCCTAAAATATATTTACAAACTTTTTGAGTTAAGGCAAAAGGGGGAGAAAGTCACAAAAGTAACCAAAATTAACCAAAATTAAAGGGGAAGAAAGTAAACAAAATTATTACCTTTTATATTAAGTAATTCCGTTTACTTAAGCAACTATTAAGGGGGAGTAAAAATTATTTTTCAAGAACTCACCTTCGGTCAAGGGGGAGGTTACCTCAAAGGGGAGAACTTGAAACAATAATATTTCTCACTCATGCTTAATCATTATGCTAGCTCATTCATACTTAATCTTTATGCTAGCTCATTCATATTTAATCTTTATGCTAGCTCATTCATACTTAATCATTATGCTAGCTCATTCATATTTAATCTTTATGCTAGCTCATTCATGCTTAATCATTATGCTAGCTCATTCATATTTAATCATTATGCTAGCTCATTCATATTTAATCTTTATGCTAGCTCATTCATATTTAATCTTTATGCTAGCTCATTCATACTTAATCATTATGCTAGCTCATTCATATTTAATCTTTATGCTAGCTCATTCATGCTTAATCATTATGCTAGCTTACTGTTATGCTTAATTTTTCCTTAACTTTTGTGTCGGTTTGCCATGAATCAAAAAGGGGGAGATTGTTGGTGCAGTGGGCACCAAAGTCGAACCGGTATTTTGATTATGGCAAAAGGCTCAATAGTTAAGGGTATATTTGTTATCTTACGAGCTCAATTAAGTGTGCAGAAATGCTAAAGTTGAGCGGAAGGTCTGCGACACCCGGTGGGAACCGAGGTGGTCGGGCAACGCCAGAGGGACTTCGGAGGAAGCCGAGGTACTCGGGTGAAGACCGGAAGCGAGGCTACAAGGTAAGCTCGTGTGAAAGCGAAGCAAGGTCGTTAAGCGTAGATCCGACCCAATACCTCCAATGGAAGGTCTAGGTCGAGATCAGATGGTTAGAACCATCGTACTTTATATTTTAAGCTAACTTGCTATGCGGTCCAAAACCCTTTGACTACTGATCAACTGCTAGTCAAGTTCGACCTCGAGAAGAGCTCGAATTTCAAGGGGTGAATTTGGACTTGACTCGTGTTTTGGTACAAAGGGTGATGTGGCATCAAGGTGGACATCCAAACCATCACCAAGCTTCCTTGTGGTGGACGCCCAAAATAAGGTGAGTTGGCACAAGATGGTTGGCTCCCATGATGTGGCACAAGTTGAATGGCTCCAACAAGTTGGCGCCCAAGGAGGTTGGAGGTGGCACAAGGTGGTTGGATGAAACACCTCATCCTCAAGTTGGCGCCCAAGGAGGTTGGAGGTGGCACAAGGTGGTTGGATGAAACACCTCATCCTTGAGGTGGCGCACAAGGAGGTTGGAGGTGGCACAAGGTGGTTGGATGAAACACCTCATCCTTGAGTTGGCGCAAAGGATGTGGATGAACAAGTCTTGGGGGATAAGAACCTCACCTTGGACACTACCTATGTCTAAATTCATAGATCAATATCCATAAATAGACATGTTCAAGCCAAGCAAATAACAAGAATTCAAGAGCTCTCAACACTTGAGTCAGAACGCCGCTACTACTACTCACATTTGCTACGACGGCGTCACCACAACGAAAGCTACATCTTCTACTTATAAGAGTTGTCGGTATATTTATTTAAGTTCTACTTCTTTAAATTGTCTTTGTGCTTTAATCGTAACAAGGAAAGGGGGAGTGTCCCTTTGCCTTGATTTCTTTTTGTAATCGTTGCTCCTACCTCCAACGAGGAGGAGTGGTTTTAGTGAATTGCCCTCCGTACGTGATCAAGGATCACTAGGGCCGTGGATTAGCAATCGAAAGATTGTGAACCACGTAAAAATATCTTGTCTACTTTATATTTCCATTTGTGCATTCTCTACTTGCTTTTTACTTATTGCAAAAGTTTTTAACGACACCGTATCGCTATTCACCCCCCCCCCCTCTAGCGACACTTTCGATCCAACAATTGGTAACCCAAAGTGGACAATATCATGCCATTGTGGAGATATGTGGAGCTTATAAGCACTAACAATTGGTATCAGAGCCATGGTCCATGTCAAGCCATGAACCTCGAACGAAGGAAGTTGAGCTCCCACGTCCGGATCAAGAGAACCAGACATCAGGAAGGAAGTCTAGTTGGGTCGGGGGGACCGAACAACTGGCAGGAAGTCCTGGTGGGTTGAAGATCGGACATCAAGCAGAGAAAATCCTTCGAGGAGGGATAGGCTTGAGGGGGGGCCCAATGTGGTCCTTCGTTTGAGGGGGGGATTGTTGGGAGTATGGGGAATACAATCAAAGTCCCACATTGGTAAGACATGGAAAAGATCATGTGCTTATAAGAAAAAAGATATCTCCATTGGTTTGAGGCCTTTTGGGTAAAGCCCAAAAACAAAACCATGAGGGCTTGGGCCCAAAGTGGACAATATCATATCATTGTGGAGATATATGAATCTTATAGGCACTAACAGGGATAACAGTAAGTCTACCTCAGGTTTTGTGTTTACTTTGGGAGGTGGAGCCATGGTATGGAGGAGTGTCAAGAAGAAATGCGTGGCGGACTCTACCATGGAAGCTGAGTATGTGGCGGTCTCTGAGGCAGCCAAAGAAGTTGTGTGGCTCAGGAACTTCTTGATGGACTTGGATGTGATTTCTGGTTTGCCCAGAACTATCACAATTTATTGTGATAATAGTGGTGCAGTTGCAAACTCGAAGGAACCACAAGCCCATAAGGCAAGTAAACACATAGAGCGCAAGTACCACTTGATACGAGAAATCGTAAAGGAGGTAGAAGTTGTTGTGCCCTAGATTGCATCAGAGGATGACTTGGTAGACCCTTTCACTAAGACCCTTTTAGCGAGAGCTTTGATAGGCATGTGGAGGGAATGGGAATTAGATGTATGGCAGTATTAGGACAACATAGTCTTTTTATATAAGTGGGAGATTGTTGGGATGAATACTGAAAAGTCTATATTTTGTATGAACATCTTTATTTTTGAAATAAGAATCACATGATCATTGTTTGCATATTTATGGTTATGCATATTGTCTAATAAATTACATTGTAGATAACATGGTGTGTAGTGTCACACGGGAGACCATGTTATCAGTTCCTTGTAAAGTATAAGTAAAGGCTCACAACCGAGATGGTTATGGACAAACTATTGGAATGGTTGTAGTGTGATTTGGTATTGGTTTGTTTTGACCATAGAATCACACTAGTACACTTTGTGTGTATTGAGCAGGACCGACTTAGAGGTGATTCAATTTATTGCTGACTGCATAATTGAATCGTACCTCGGATATTATGTTGTACATGCTTTTAATCCCGATATAATAATGGGCACATATACTTAGTATTTATTTCTTTGATTTACCAATGGGCGAGATTTATAGAGTAAATCGATAGGCTCGGTAAGTTGGGAAATGATATTATTTATATGGTGTGTCATTGATTATTGGAGGAAACCGTGTTCTATATATTAGAATGATGATGTCCCCTTGAGGAGCTCATAAGGTTCATCATGTAAACCCTGCAGGTGGACTTGGTCCGGCATGATGATAAGGTTGAGTGGTACTACTCATGGAGTTAGATGTTGATTAATTAATTGTCAGTAAATTAATTAATCGACGGACATTCGAGATCTTAAACACGGGGAGATATATGTACAAATAATATATGGAACCCATATTAACTTATGGGGGTTGGTGAGGTAGATCAATGATAATCCTCTAGTGGAATGGATTATCATTAATGGATCGAACTTTATGTGGGCTTGATCCATTAGGTGGCCAAGATCCAACTCCTCCTCATGATACCTATTGTAGCCTATTAAAACCTCATGGAGCCTAGATCCGATGGTAGAAAATGAATCTCTAGATTCGACGGTGGAGATTAAATCTCTAGATTTGACGGTTGATATTAAATCTCTAGATCTGACGGTTGAGATTAAATCCCTAGATCTGATGGTAGAGATTAAAAGGTGGCTTAAGCCTAGTTCTATAAATAAGGGCTAAGAGGCTTGGACGTGAATAGCTTTTGGTGATTAGGGTTTGAGTTGGCTTGGGCGGCAAGGGTGAGGCTAGGGTTTTGCATCCAAGGGACGACGACAAGGAATTAGGGTTTAGACTCTTTTCTTTCCTTTTGGTTGGCGCTTCCTTCACCTAAGCCAAGGGTCATCGGCTTGAGTTAGGGTTTGGTTTTCTTCTCATCCTTTTCTCTTGGCCGACACACTCTCTCCTTCTCCAAGGGTCGGTGGCATCAAGGGTTGAGGGTGATCCTTTTCTCTTGGCCGGCAACATCTCCTTATTCTTCTCCTTGGCCGGCGGCAATCACCAAGCAAGGTGGCTTGGTGGTCGGTTCTAGAAAGGAGAAGAGTTTTTTTTATGATCTTCCTTTGATTGGAGTGAACAAGGAAAGGAAGATTGGTGATCTTGGAGGCTTCGACTTTTGGAAGATCGTCACCCACACGACGTCCAAAAGGAGGAAGGACATACAATAGAAGATCGAGAGGTATAATGCTTGTTTATGATATTTTCTTATTTTATGCATGTTGTATGTTTTGTTATGTGGCTATTTTACTTGGACCCCAAATACGCACACAAAAACTGACAATCCGTACATCGTCTATTCCGCGGTTATTCGAAGAATAGAGGTAGGTTGCTTGAACAACAAGTTTGTTCAAGTGACCACTCTAATCGGATAGCACAACAATGGAACGGTAGCTTGGGTAATCTCTAATTGTCATGGATTAATTTTTTAATCCAGGGATGAATATGGGATCGCCATGAACAAGCAACCGAGTCGAAGTGGGAAGCGAAGCTTCCCCCCTTCACATTCTGCCACTCACCACTAGGGACATCTCCTTGATGCACCCTTATCACTCATTTTTTACGTTATGCACTTAGCCATAGGCTAGATATAGACATCAGTCTACAGATGTTTCATTCTATTATATACCATTCTAGGTCAGGTTAGTCACTAGTAGGAGGCACATTTGCCTTACTGCCATGTCATCACATCCTTCTTAGATGCATTAGGATTTGATGTTACCATAGGTAACATCAAACACCTTACTTAGTACGACATGATAGGGTCTAGATAGTTTGGTTTAGCAAAAATTGGGTTAGATGACAATAATATCCTTGCATGGAAGAGAGATAGTCCTTAGCCTCAGCCCAAACCCCAGCCTGATCCGGGGCAGGAGCTTGATCCAGAGATCGACCCCAACCACCACTCCGAGCCCAAGCATCAGGAAGCCTCTAGATTTGATAGTCTATCACCATTTCTTGGGATTCTAGCACCTCCTACCATAGTAGAGAGATTATCTAGGTTAGAGGATATGATGCAATGCCAGGAGCAGCAGCATCTTGAGATGATGCAGGTTTTACAGGCGCAGAGAGACGATCATAGAGAGATGATGGAGCTTCTTAGGTCGTGGGGCATGGGTCCTTCTCATCCTCCATCTACTCACTAAGACTATTATGTCATTTGAACTTAATAAATTTAAAAACTTTTAAATTTTGTGTGTGAATTGTATTATGCTTGGTAGACTAGCAACTTTTCATGCTTATCATTCAGAATTATTTTGAAAAGTAATATTATATTAATTTTTAAAGAATAAAATTAGAAATTAATCTAGATTAGGTGAATCTAGATTTCATGATCCTATAGATCTTAGTTAACCTTCGCATCTCACAAATACCTAGGATTAACTGTTTGTGTATTGAGCCACAAAGATGGGTATGAGATGTTAGGACTGCACCCCTGGTTCCAGATGTAGATTCAGTGCATCGACATGAACCAACATGGGATTTACAAGAACAAATTGATCACTTCAGTTACTAATTCTAATTCAAAGCTTGATGATTAATTTCATATCATTTGAGCTAGTAAAGAGTTGAACATTTGCTTTAAGGACAATTTTTAGATGTGTATTTTCAAAATATAATTTTCAAGGAATTCATGCTTGGACTTATTCCCTATCACTTTTGCATTAAATTGAAAGTTTGAAAATTTTGAAAAATTTTAAAATTTGAAAATAAAGTTTTTATTCAGGGGGAGTTTTCTGAAATTAAAAATTTTGAAATTTTTTAAATTTTGAAAATAAAGTTTTTATTCAGGGGGAGTTTTGGAAAATTGAAAATTTTGAAAATTTTGAAATGTTGAGAATAAAGTTTTTATTCAGGGGGAGTTTTGAAAAATTGAAAATTTTGAAATTTTGAAAATAAAGTTTTTATTCAGGAGGAGTTTTGAAAAATTGAAAAATTTGGAAAATTTTTAAATGTTGAAAATAAAGTTTTTATTCAGGGGGAGTGTTGAAAAATTGAAGATTTTGAAAATCCTTTTTAAAATTTGAAAATAAAGTTTTTATTTAGAAATTTTGAAACATTTGAAAAGTTAGAAACAATTGTTTAAAATTAAATTATGTTTTTGAATTCAAATTTGCGGGTGTATATTTTAAAACTTAATTTTTGAGATTGAAATTTTTTTGTCTCCACTATATTTTGTTGACATTTTAGATTTAATTTTTATTTTGATGTATGCCGAAGGGGGAGAAAGAAAAATAAAGTTAGATATTTACTTATTTAAAGTAAAATGAAAAAATTAAAGAATAATATATTGATGGAAAGAAAGATGCAAAAATTTGATAAGGACTTATGCATCTCATACATGGTTTAATTTATGCATCTATTGAACATGTCAACATTTTGATATTGGTATTTGATTCTCCTAACTTTAATTGGTGTATTGTCATACATCAAAAAGGGGGAGATTGTTAATGCAGTGAGCGTCACTCCTTAGTTTTGATGTATGAACCACAGTTAAATGTTAGGATTCACTTGTGTTCTAATATCAGTGTTAAGTGTGCAGACTTAACAGGAAGTCCTAGTAGGTTGTGTTGACCAGATACTAGGCATATATCTTGACAGATTAAGAGGATCGGACACCAAGCATGAAGTCCAAATGGGTCGCGTGGATCGGACATTTGGCATGAAGACTGGATGGGTCAGAAGACCGGACAATCGACAAAAAGTCCAGCTGGGTCAGGCAGACCGGATAGCTGGTGGAAGCCCTGGTAGGTCAGATCGGATATCAAGAGTGGTAAGTCCGGCAGGTAGCCGACAGGTAAGCCTCGAGTGAAGAGGTGAAGGCGAGTCCTCTGTAGGGAGACAAAGCTAGCAATTGATCCGACAAAAAGTCCGCCTAGTACTTAGTAGTCGAGATCGAGCAGTATTACTACTGCTATCACATTTCATATTATCTATTTGTGCTAATCCTATTTTGCAGGGATCAGTCGACTGAAGTCCAGTCGATTGGGAGTGTATCAGTCGACTGGATACCTATATGGCATGATCAGTTGGTGATCGATCGGAGATCGTGCGACGCAGATGGAAAGAGCTTCAGTCGACTGAAGAGTTTGAGTTGACTGAAGAGGGAAATTTCCCGATGCGGAGCCAAGTGACATGGAGTCGACTAGAGAGGTTTCAGTCGACTGGAAGACCACGAATTCTATATCGACGGGCTGATGTCGAGTCAACTGGAAGGCATTCCAGTCGACTGGAAAAGTTTATAAAGTTATGCACAACCAGATCCAAGTAAGAAATTGAATCAACGTCGAAGTGTTGTCAAAATTTCCTCACGATCACAAGAGCTTCAGCTATTCGAAAGGACTCCTTTCCGACACCTTGTGTCTGCATCCTATGCTACATATTGTGTCGGTATAAAGTAGTCGTTAATCTCTTTTTATTTCGCTTGTATATTTAATTTCAAGAGAGGGTTGGTTGTTACTCTTCTCTTATATTTGTAAAAAGCGAACTCCCTCCGAAGTCGAGAGTTCTCAAATCGGAGGGTATTATAGAGATTGCCCATCGAGGTAGCTCTTGGTAGAGCTACGGGCCTTGGAGTAGCAACTCAGTCAGGGTTGTGAACCAAGTAAATTGCCTATGTCTTTAACTGCATTTAATTTCTGCTACGTACTCGTATTATAATTAATCAAAAAATTATTAAACACCAAGATTCACCCCTCTCTCGGCTTACTCGATCCTATATTGGTTTGGTTGGACCAAACAAAGAGCGATTATGAAATTATTTCAGTCGCATCGGAAGCATGGATGGGCCGAGTCTTATGATGACATGATGGATGAACCAAATCGATTTGGTTCTAATCCAATGGTGGAAAAATAAACCAAGGTGGTTTGTTTTGTTTTAAATGAATGAACCAAAGTTGGTTCAGTTCGTTTTAACTTAAAATAGACTAACGCGGTTTGGTTTATTTTAACTTAAGTTATTGGAAAGGATTAATGGGTTTTGGTTATGAACAAATAACCATTAGGAGAATATGCTCTCTATAAAAACACGGCTTAAGCGTTTTGTGAAACCCTAGAGAGTTAATTTTGGAGTTTCCGCCCACCTCTTCTCTTTCTTCTTGCTTCTTGCCGCCCAATGATGTGAGCAAAACATATACGATTTTAGGAGTAGTTTTTGCTCACATCTCATTTCATTTTATGTTTGTTTCATGCATATTTTACTTTATTTTGCATGCATTTCTTGTTTTCTAGTTCATAGATATGCTCTTTATACTTTTGTATGCAAGATAGCATTTCATGGGGAAAACGGTGCACTTTCGGAGCGAAAAAGAGCATTTGGTAGCTGGATGCAGTAGGGCACACGGCTAGGGCATGTGGTTACACACGACCATGTCTGAAGCTCGAGATTAGCCACCACAGGGCCACACATGCCCTGGCCGTGTGGAAACACACGGCCGTGTGGTGGCTAAGCATTTTGACGTGATTAGGTCTTTTTTCAGATTTCCTGAAGAGCCGATCTGATGTCTATATAAAGAAAGCCATGCCCAAACCCTAGGGGGGAGGTACGATGGCCGGGACAACACTTTGAAGCCCGAAAAGGCTTCGGGAACTTGCAATGGGGAGGAAGGAAGTCGCTCGAGGATCAAATTCTGCACCTCAACGGCAAGGAGAAGAGCACCATTGCATTGTAATTTACTTTCTGCAGATAATTTCCATTGTATATCTGAACATGATCATGTTGTGTGTTTCTTCTCTTATATTCATGGAGTAGATTTACCGATTCTAGGATTAAGGAGTAGTTTGTGTGCGTAGAATATGTTATTCCAAATATATTTCTAATTCTTTAGTTTATATTTGCAATTGGTATTTGTTTAGATCAATAGTATGTGTTTTGGTTTTCTCTCTACTATGCGAAGCCGATACAAGGAGTGACAACCCACGTATCAAATATTTAGGAGAATTAAGGAGGAACCTAAGGGATTGGCCTCATCTCCCGTAACCGTAGATAGAAGGATGCGATAGAGTTAGAACGAGATACGTTCCGTCTCACAACAGAGATTGATTCGACATCCTCGTACCACCTACCCCGTCCTAAAGCCAAGGGTCGACCTGGGATGGCAGAGGTAGCTTCCGATAGATGCGAAAGCTACCCGGGGGAGTGTATGATGTCCCTTCCACAAGGTCGTAGTTAGAAGTCTAGATAATACTCAATTGGTAGCGTGTTCTGTGACACACAAGCGAAACCGAAATCCTAGAATTCCCTAAAAGCCTCGTAGTGACCCTTCTCTTCCTCTGCGTGACACCGTACTAGAGTTAGGACCGCCAACAACCCTCTAAATCGCAACCATTAGAACTAAAGTCCGAACAATAACGTCCACTGAATAGATCGTGCACTTGCAGGCATTGAGCACGAGCGCGCGCTTCGATTCCTCGATGGTCTCCATCGCGAGATTTGAGGTAGCGTCCGTGTGCATCACCCAACACAAGGAGGGAGTCCTTGCCGCCCAACCCTTGTGCTACTGACAAAGTTTCTGCCGCCACTTCCTCCTTGTCGTCGACCATCCACCAGCCGTCGGTGACTCCTCTGGCGATCCTCCTTTGGATGCCGGTGACCAAGGAGCAACCGGGTAAGCTTTGGCCGACCATCTCTTCCACCTAAACAAGCTGTCCAATTTTGGACAGCTTGTTCTCCTCTTTGAAGGTAGGAAACTTCGCTTCCCACTTCAACTCGGTCGCTTGTTCATGGCGATCCCTTCTACGTCCCCGGATAAAAAAAAATTATCCTTGACAAAAGGGATTACCCAAGCTACCATTTCATCGTCGTGCTATTCGATTAGAGTGGTCACTTGAACAAACATGTTGTTCAAGCCACCAACCTCTATTCTACAAATAGCCGCGGAATAGACAATGTACGGTGTTGGGTTTTCAGCACCGCGGCGAGTGTGTGTTCGAACATGTTTCGTAAACATGTGAACAGCGGAAGGAATAAAATAATAAATCTAATTTATTACAACACACACATCACACGCATGCATAGTACAACATGTGTAGACATAACCGTAAATTCAAATTTTGCAATAAAAGGAAACTTATACTACGTATACCTTACGTATCACGTGTAGCGGGAAAGACATCAACCGGAATGATTCTCGCTAGAATCGTCTCTATCCATATCCACGCCGAGTATCTTCGGGATGACTTCACAAAGTCACGAGCCTCGTCTTCGTACGGGTTACTAGCCTCGTGTTGAAGACGATGTGATTGAGAGAAGATCACGATCCGAATCAAAATTCGGATCCAAAACGAGTCCTAAAAAACTCGCTTCTCCGGAGAGGTATTCGTCAATCGTTAGACGAATCCTTCGTCCTCCACCTATGAAGATTACCGGAGATCGAATCCCCGGCAAGGCTACTGTTGGTTTTCCGGCACCGCGGCGAGTGTGTGTTCGAACATGTTTCGTAAACATGTGCACAGCGGAAGGAATAAAATAATAAATCTAATTTATTACAGCACACACATCACACACATGCATAGTACAACATGTGTAGACATAACCGTAAATTCAAATTTTGCAATAAAAGGAAACTTAAACTACGTATACCTGACGTATCACGTGTAGCGGGAAAGACATCAACCGGAATGATTCTCGATAGAATCATCTCTATCCGTATCCACGCCGAGTATCTTCGGGATGACTTCACTAAGTCACGAGCCACGTCTTCGTACGGGTTACTAGCCTCGTGTTGAAGATGACGTGATCAAGAGAAGATCACGATCCGAATCAAAATTCGGATCCAAAACGAGTCCTCAAAAACTCGCTTCTCCGGAGAGGTAATCGTCAACCTTTTGACGAATCCTTCGTCCTCCACCTATGAGGATTACCGGAGATCGAATCCCCAGTAAGGAAGGCGCTGTCGGAGCTCCAAACGTCGTCCAAACGACGCTATGACAAGAGGGAAACAAGCTGTCCAGAAAACTGGACAGCTTTGGTGGAGACCTTGCGCCGGCCAAATAAGGAAAGCAATGTGCTCACCTTGTCGCCGGAGCCAAGGATGATCACCGGAGCTCCTCCGGCAGTAGCTCGACGCCGACAAGTGGAGAAGACCGCAGCAGCTAGTCGCCGGTTGGAGGAGTTGGGCAGCGGCAAGGAGTTGGTGCCGACTAGATGGAGAGGAGGGAGAGGTTGGGCGGGCAAACTTTTAGGGTTGCCTCAATTAGGGTTTAACAAAAACCCTTAATCCCTATTTTATAGAGAACAAATTCTCTTAATGGTTATTGGATCATAACCAAAGACCCATTAACCCGCTCCATTAATTTAAGTTAAAATAAACCAAACCATGATGGTTTATTTTAAGTTAAAATGAACCGAACCAACTTTGGTTCATTCATTTAAAACAAACCAAACCCCTTTGGTTTATTCTCCTCCGTTGGATTAGAACCAAACCATTTTGGTTCATCCATCATGTCTTCATAAGACACGACCCATCCACGCTTCCATTGCGACTGAAACGATTTCTTGCTCGCTTCTTGTTTGGTCCAACCAAACCTAGTTTCTCTCGGTCTGAGAATCTCATTCTCAAGCTCGTTTTAAATCCTTCGGATTACGCTCATTGTGCGTGTGACCAAATAGGTTCTCGATTTATGTTGGCCGTCTATAATTAACCATTAATTATAGAACGATCATGAGTGGCACCTAGTAGTACATCATGATCCCCAATTAACCAAAAAGATCAACAGTTGATCCAGAACTATTTCTGAAACCCTTCAGCAGCTCGAATGAATCGTGCCCCATTCCCTTCACTCATCTTATACCCACTTGGTTCAGGACATGGTCTATAGTGTCAGTCCCCACTAGGCTGACTACATCACACCTAGCCCAAGTATCATTTCCTCGTCCTACGAATTCTAGTTACTGCACATGTATCGAAGAGTACCTTATGCTAAACATGTAATGCTTTGGCCAAAGACTTTAGTAACAATCCGACGAGGGGCCATGGGTATACATCTCCTCGCAAGGAGTGGTGAATCCTTTATAGGCTATTCAAATACCTTCGATCACTTCGAGTTATACCCAATCATCCCGGGTCCACATCTCCTCAGAGATGCTTGCTTAAGATGTCAAAGCATAAGTCTTCATGTTCAAGATGACTTGAATACCGCAAGTCAAAGGAACATCGCACTTAAGCTACAGTAAGAACTTCATTGACATATCTATATATGCAGAGAACCATATGAAGTCTTACGGCTGGTCACTCCAATTAACTAGTTACCATAACTAGCATCCACGATTAACTCCGGACATGACAATGTCTCCAGCTAGTGAGAATCAACTGCTTGGATACACCAAAAAGTATACCTCGTGCTAGTCTCGACAGAATCAATGGTGTCCAAATCCATCAATTCATCGACTATGGATAATTCTGATACATCACAATTACACATGTAGTGATACTCACTAGTTGTGATCCAATCACAAATTATCTCATGCTGAGAATCGTATCGTGGACATTCAGTAAATGAGTTTAAGATCTAATCAAATACATGAAAACATGTATACTCAAATAGTGAATCTTCATTTATCATATAAATGGTTCAAACATAAGGCGATTGCCTTAGGACATCTATCATATATCACTAACAGCTACCGCTGTCGGAGCTCCAAACGTCATCCAAACGACGCTCCGACAAGAAGGAAACAAGCTGTCCAGAAAACTGGACAGCTTTGGTGGAGGAATAGGGGCTGACCAAATAAGGAAGGTTGAGGCTCATCTTGTCACCGGACCCAAAGGAGATCACCGGAGCTCCTCCGGCAGCAGCTCAACGCCGACAAGAGGGAAGGACTGCACCTTCTGGATGCTGGCAAGGGAGCTGGGCAGTGGCAAGAGGGTTGGCGCCGACTACACCAAGGAGAGGAGGGGGCGGCAACTTAGGGTTGCTTGGGCTTTTTGATTAGAGTTTAACAAAAACCCTTAAGCCTTATTTTATAGAGAACAAATTCTCTTAATGGTTATCGAATCATAACCAAGGCCCGTTAACCCGCTCCATAAATTTAAGTTAAAATAAACCAAACCTTGATGGTTTATTTTAAGTTAAAACGAACCGAACAAACTTTGGTTAATTCGTTTAAAACAAACCAAACCCTTTGGTTTATTCTACTCCATTGACTTCGTTTCAGTTACGTATGTGCTGAAGCGAGTATGATAAATGTATTTGAGAGCGTGAAACGCTTCCATTACGACTGAAACAATTTCATGCTCGCTCCATGTTTGGTCTAACCAAACATAGTTTCTCTCGGTCTGAGAATCTCATTCTCAAGCTCGTTTTAAATCCTTCGGATTACGCTCGTTGTGCGTGTGACCAAATAGGTTCTCGATTTATGTTGGTCATCTATAATTAACCATTAATTATAGAACGATCATGAGTGGCACCTAGTAGTATATCATGATCCCCAATTAACCGAAAAGATCAACGGTTGATCCAGAACTACTTCTGAAACCCTTCAGCAGCTCGAATGAATCGTGCCCCATTCCCTTCACTCATCTTATACCCACTTGGTTTAGGACATGGTCTATAGTGTCAGTTCCCACTAGGCTGACTACGTTACACCTAGCCCAAGTATCATTTCCTTGTCCTACGGATTCTAGTTACTGCACATGTATCGAAGAGTACCTTACTCTAAACATGTAATGCTTTGGCCAAAGACTTTAGTAACAATCCGACGAGAGGCCATGGGTATACATCTCCTCGCAAGGAGTGGTGAATCCTTTATAGGCTATTCAAACACCTACGATCACTTCGACTTATACCCAATCATCCCGGGTCCACATCTCCTCAGAGATGCTTGCTTAAGATGTCAAAGCATAAGTCTTTATGATCAAGATGACTTGAATACCGCAAGTCAAAGGAACATCGCACTTAAGCTGCAGTAAGAACTTCATTGACATATCTTTATATGCAGAGAACCATATGAAGTCTTACGGCTGGTCACTCCAATGAACTAGTTACCATAACTAACATCCACGATTAACTCCGGATATCACAATGTCTCCAGCTAGTGAGAATCAGCTGCTTGGATACACCAAGAAGTATACCTTGTGTTGGGATGTATACTGAAAGCCTAGCTCTTTTGTATGAACATCTTTATTTTGAAATAAGAATCACATGATCATTGTTTGCATATTTTTATGGTTATGCAATATTGTCTAATACCTTACATTGTAGATAACATGGTGTGTGGTGTCACACGGGAGATCATGTTATCGGCTCCTTGTAAAGTATAAGTAAAGGCTCACAATCGAGATGGCTTTGGACAAACCATCGGAATAGTTGTAGTGTGATTTGGTATTGGTTTGTCTTGACCATAGAATCACACTAGTGCACTTTGTGTGTATTGAGCAGGACCGACACAGAGGTGATTCGATTTATTGTTGACTACATAATCGAATCGGACCTCAGATATTATTTAGTACATGCTCTTAATCCCGATATAATAACGGGCACATATACTTGGTACTCATCTCTTTGATTTACCAATGGGCGAGATTTATAGATTAAATCGATAGACTCGGTAAGTTGGGAGATGATATTATTTATATGGTGTGCCGTTGATTATAGGAGGAAACCGTGTCCTATATATTAGGATGATGATGTCCCCTTGAGGAGCTCATAAGGTTCATCATGGAACCCCTGCCGGTGGACTGGGTCCGGCTTTATGAAATGGTTGAGTGGTACTACTCAAGGAGTTAGATGTTGATTAATTAATGGTTAGTAAATTAATTAATCGACGGACATTCGAGATCTTAAACACGGGGAGAAAATGTACAAATAATATATGGAGCCCATATTATCATATGGGGGTTTGTGAGGTAGATCAATGATGGACCTTTAGTGGATTGGATCATCATTAGTGGATCGGACTTTATGTGGGCTTGATCCATGGGTGGCCAAGACCCAACTCCTCCTCATGGTCCCTAATGTAGCCTATTAACACCTCATGATGCTTAGATCCAATGGATAGAAACAAAACTCTAAGATCCATTGGTAGAGATTAAATCTCTAAGATCCGACGGTTGAGATTAAATCTATAGATCCGACGGTTGAGGTTAAATCCCTTGAACCAATGGTGGAGATTAAACCAAGACTTATCCCTAAACTCTATATAAGGGTGGATTAGGGATTGTTGGCGTGGAGAACACAAGGGATGAGGGGATTAGGGTTTGCTTCCTTTGGTGGCTAGGAATCCTAGTTGGTTTAGGATTGGGTTTGGTGGCTAGGGTTTTGGAGCAAGGGTGGGCGGCAACTAATGGAGGTTGTTCTTCTTCTTCCTTGGGTTGGCCGGCCACTATGCTGCTCCTATCTACCTTAGCTTGAACTTATCCTATTCTTCTTCCCCTCTTCCATGGCCGGATATAAGGTAAGTTAGGATTAGGGTTTGGGTGGCTAGGTTTTTGGGAGAAAAGGGTGGGCGGCAACTATAGGAGATGTTCTTCTTCTTCCTAAGGGTTGGCCACTATGGTTCTCCTCTTTACCTTGGCTAGAGCTCATCCTAATCTTTTCCTCACTTCCATGGCGGCCACAAGGTGAGCTTGGATTAGGGTTTGGAAGCTTAGGGTTTAGGAGGTTTGGGTGGCACCAAATAAGGAAAGTTTCTTCCTTTCTTCTTCATGGTTTGGTGGCCGGCACCCATATCACCTTCTCCAACCCTTGGACAGCATCTAAAGACCCCTTCTCCCTCTCCTTGGGTGGTGGAAACAAGACTAAGGGGTTTCCCTTGATGTCTTGGTCGGTTTCCACCATTATCTCCTTCTCCTTGTTGGCCGACGGCAAGCATTTCTGATGTTGCTTGTTGGTTGGCCATAGGAAGGAGATGAGCCTTGTTTCTATTCTTCCTCTTGCTTTGGATGAGCAAGGAAGGAAGATGTGTGATCTAGGAGCTTCGACTTTTGGTAGAGCGTCGCCCACACAACGTCCGAAAGGAGGAAGGACATACATTAGAAGATCGAGAGGTATATCGATTCTCTAATTTTATATGTTACATGTTTATATTTGTTTTTCATTTATGAGCATGATATATTTCTGTGAATGGCTAAATAATATTTGGATCCCGAGCATAAACACAAAAATCGCGATCCGACATCGTTCATTCCATGCTACTCGTAGAATAGAGGATGGTTGCTTGAACAACTAGTTTGTTCAAGTGACCTCTCTAAACGAATAGCACGACGATGACTTGGTTGCTTTGGGATTCCCTTTTGTCTAG
Organism: Wurfbainia villosa; assembly: GCA_025175895.1. Lineage (NCBI taxonomy): Eukaryota > Viridiplantae > Streptophyta > Magnoliopsida > Zingiberales > Zingiberaceae > Wurfbainia > Wurfbainia villosa. Next base: position 49,160,061 of record CM045998.1, on the reverse strand, counting down.
GATTAAATTTTTAATCCGGGGACATCGAAGGGATCACCATGGTCAAGCAACCGAGGCGAAGGGGAAGCGAAGTTTCCCCTCACGGATCAACCCCAACAATTGGTATCAGAGCCAAGGATTCCGGTTTTGTGTGTTAAGGATTCGGTTAATTTTTATGCACTTTTTCATATATTATATGTGTCGGATAATAGTAGGATATGCGTAGTTTAACTCTTTGGTTGCAGGCATAAGATCCGACTATTATGGCATGTGTGTGTATGTGATTGTATTTGTGTAAATGTTTATTTTGTTGAATCCTCGGGGTTGACGAGGCTAGTATTTAGTTTTTGTAAATTAAATACGGCATTGTTTAGCCGCTCTTTATTTTATTTTACTTTCGATCTAGATTTCATGTACACTCCCTCGTGGAGTATAGGATCGATGGATGTAAATTAAAATAGGATTTAGTCTCGGCTCGGATCTCCGGATGGCTCGTACATGGCGTAGGAGGAGCGGACGAGATGGCGATGCGACGGGAGCCATATTGAAGACAAAGGCCATAATAGTTGGAAAATAATTTATTTTTCATATTTATTGCTTTTTGTTTGATATGCATGTCGTAGGAAAATTCCTCATTTTCAATTTACTAAGTGGGAGAGGGATATTTTAATTAATTCCCGCGACCTCCATTACAATTTGACGTGTGATGCAACAAACTTGCGTGTTGGCTCTGAGTGCCTTCCTCCCTGCGGATGAGTTTGTTTGCGGATCACTAGGTCAAATAATGGTTATAGGAAATTATCTAGGAGCATGTGTACTTCCACAGCAGTAAGGCACATAATCCGAAATAATTCCCTTAGTATCGTGTAATGGTGCACACTTAGATGCAAATAAAAGTATCCTCCCCATCGGAGTCACTGCTTTTATTTGTAGGGCCAAAGAGGAACCAACTATTAATTTTATTTGTCAAAAAGTAAGGTTGACAAGATAATAAAATTAATGGGTAAAACCTCCTCTTACAAATGTAGAATTCATATACGTCCACACTGCGTGGCATGCGATATTCTCGGTGTTTTGAGGTGTTGGTTGATATCAAAATTTTATTGTTTGAGGAATCAATAATTTTTTGAAATCTAAAGTAATGATCTATGTGATTCTTAGGATTTTCAAAATGACTTTCAGTCCACTTGTTGTGATACTAAAAGAAATAAACTTACTGTACCCAAATAATGTTGATTGGAAATGAATCCAAATATTGTCTTATCTGCTAGTATGCAATCTTCGAAGAGTGTCCTCAAGCCATCATTGCTCAAAAGAGTTTCTACTTCTAGGCCGAAAGGCAAGAAGAAGAAGAAACAAGGTGAAGCAAAGATGGTGCGAGGATCTCAGGGAAGAGTGAAGAAGCCGAAAGGCAAGTACTTCACTTGCAAGCAGGATGGACATTGGAAGAAGGACTGTCCCAATCCAAAATAGAACATAGGTATATCTTTTGGACTAGTCATTGAAACATGATTAGCGGTGATATCTACCGGCACCTGGTGAGTAGATACAGGAGCCACTAATCATGTCTGCAACAATTTACAGGGGTTCCAGGAAACCCGATGACTAGTTGAAGGGGAGATTACTATTTACTTAGGCAATGCCATGAAGATGGCGGCTATTGCAGTGGGAGATGTTTTATTTATCTTTTGAGAAAAATAAAGGTTTTTGGTTCTTAAGAATTTCCTTTATGTACCCTTATTTAGAAAGAATTGATTTCGGTTTCTAAATAGTTTTTGGATGGATAATCTATTTCTTTTTATGACAGATTTGTTATAAAAGGAATAGGGACATTATCTATTCAGGTACATAGATAGGAAATTTATAACTTGAACCACAAGCTCCCACGATGCAAATAGAAGTTAATAACTCATCTTCTAATTCCAATAAGAGAAAAGAACCTTCGAAGATGAACCAAACATATCTTTGGCTTCTTAGGCTTGGTCACATTAACCTAAGCAGAATTCAAAGGTTGATAGCTGATGGACCTTTGGGTTCATTAGTGGTGGAGGATCTCCCAACCTACGAATCTTGCTTGGAGGGTAAGATGACCAAGAGGCCTTTCAAGGCCAAGGGGTATAGAGCCAAAGATGTGTTAGAAATGGTTCATTCTGATTTGTGAGGTCCTATGACTATCTAGGCAAGAGGTAATCTTGAATATTTCGTCTCTTTTATAGACGATTATTCAAGATATGGATGACACTACGATCTGATCGTGGTGGTGACAACCTCTTGGGAGAGTTTAGGAACTACTTATCAGAGGTTGGGATTCAATCCCAATTGACTGCACCTGGCACACCCCAGCAGAATGGTGTAGCAGTACGAAGGAATAGGACTCTTATGAAGATGGTTAGATCGATGATGAGTTATTCTGACTTGTTTTATAGTCCTAGAGATCAGAGGGTGATCGTTAACACGAATGCCAGATTTCTAGAGGAAGACTATGTGATAAGCCACAAGCCCAAAGGTAAAATTGTTCTGGAGGAGTTAAAAAGGGAAGTCACTTCTTTAGTACCACTGGTACAAGAGGACATACCACATGTCACTGCACCACGTGTCACAGAGGATACACAGAAGATACCTCGTCGTAGTGGGAGGGTTGTTAAACAACCTCTTAGATTCATGTTTTTGGACAAATCTTCTGATTTGGTCCCTAGCAAACATGAACTGATCCTAGACATACGACAAGGCAATCCAAGATATAACATCTTTGCAAAGTGCAATGAATACTGAGATTGAATCTATGGATTCAAGACAGGTCTGGGAGCTCTTATGCATAGCAACTCATATGGATTATGAGGTGTGACAGATGGATATCAAGACAGCATTCCTTAGTGGAAGTCTTGAGGAATCCATCTACATGAAGCGACCAGAGGGATTCATTGCTAAAGGCAAAGAGCGTATTGTATGTAAGCTTAATCGGTCCGCTGATGGACTAAAGCAAGCTTTGAGGTCTTGGAACATCCGCTTTGATGAGGTAAATCCAGACTTATGGATTTATTCAAAGTCCGGATGAGTCTTGTGTATACAATAGATGTGTGAAGCGTAGTGGTATTTCTTGTACTATCGTAGATGACATTTTGGTAGTTGGCAACAATATCAGTGTTATATCGAGACGTAAGGGTATGGTTGTCCAAATAGTTTTGAAGGACTTGAGAGAAGTGGATCACAACCTTGGGATCAAGGTTGTTGTGCTTATCCCAAGCTTCATACATAGACATGATTATGGATCGTTTTAGCATGCAGAACTCCAAGAAGGGTTTTCTACTTTTCAGGTATGGAGTTACTTTATCTAAGGAGATGTGTCCTAGATCATCTGAGGTGATAAAGGAGCTGGAGGCGGTTCCTTATGCTTCGGCAGTAGGAAGCCTCATGCGATGCTCTGTCACGAGACCCGGATATCTGTTTTGCCGTAGGAATGGTCGAGATATCGAGTAATCCAGACGGGACATTGGGTGCGGTAAAGCATATATTGAAGTACGAGAAGGACTAGGGATTATATCTTTGGTTTCAAGGCGGACCAATTACTCCTGTGGGTTACAGTTCGACTTCCAATCTGATAGGGATAACAGTAAGTCTACCTCAGGTTTTGTGTTTACTTTGGGAGGTGGAGCCATTGTATGGAGGAGTGTCAAGCAAAAGTGCGTGGCAGACTCCACCATGGAAGTGTAGTAGCTGACCTATGAGGCGGCCAAAGAAGTCAGATGGCTCAGAACTGATGGACTTGGATATGATTCCTGGTTTGCCCAGAACTATCACAATTTATTGTGATAATAGTGGTGCAGTTGCAAACTCGAAGGAACCACGAGCCCATAAGGCTAGTAAACACATAGAGCGCAAGTACCACCTGATACGAGAAATCGTAAAGGAGGTAGAAGTTGTTGTCGCCTAGATTGCATTAGAGGATGACCTGGTAGACCCTTTCACTAAGGCCCTTCTAGCGAGAGCTTTGATAGGCATGTGGAGGGAAGGGGAATCAGATGTATGGCAGTATAAGGACAGCATAGTCTTTTAGTATAAGTGGGAGATTGTTGGGATGTATACTGAAAGCCTAGCTCTTTTGTATGAACATCTTTATTTTGAAATAAGAATCACATGATCATTGTTTGCATATTTTTATTGTTATGCAATATTGTCTAATACCTTACATTGTAGATAACATGGTGTGTGGTGTCACACGGGAGATCATGTTATCGGCTCCTTGTAAAGTATAAGTAAAGGCTCACAACCGAGATGGCTTTGGACAAACCATCGGAATAGTTGTAGTGTGATTTGGTATTGGTTTGTCTTGACCATAGAATCACACTAGTGCACTTTGTGTGTATTGAGCAGGACCGACACAGAGGTGATTCGATTTATTGCTGACTACATAATCGAATCGGACCTCAGATATTATTTAGTACATGCTCTTAATCGATATAATAACTTGAGCACATATACTTGGTACTCATCTCTTTGATTTACCAATGGCGAGATTTATAGATTAAATCGATAGACTCGTAAGTTGGGAGATGATATTATTTATATGGTGTGCCATTGATTATAGGAGAAGCCGTGTCCTATATATTAGGATGATGATGTCCCCTTGAGGAGCTCATAAGGTTCATCATGTAAACCTCTGGTGGACTTGGTCCGGCATGATGAAAAGGTTGAGTGGTACTACTCAAGGAGTTAGATGTTGATTAATTAATGGTTAGTAAATTAATTAATCGACGGACATTCGAGATCTTAAACACGGGGAGAAAATGTACAAATAATATATGGAGCCCATATTATCATATGGGGGTTGGTGAGGTAGATCAATGATGGACCTTTAGTGGATTGGATCATCATTAGTGGATCGGACTTTATGTGGGCTTGATCCATGGGTGGCCAAGACCCAACTCCTCCTCATGGTCCCTAATGTAGCCTATTAACACCTCATGATGCTTAGATCCAATGGATAGAAACAAAACTCTAAGATCCATTGGTAGAGATTAAATCTCTAAGATCCGACGGTTGAGATTAAATCTCTAGATCCGACGGTTGAGGTTAAATCCCTTGAACCAATGGTGGAGATTAAACCAAGACTTATCCCTAAACTCTATATAAGGGTGGATTAGGGATTGTTGGCGTGGAGAACACAAGGGATGAGGGGATTAGGGTTTGCTTCCTTTGGTGGCTAGGAATCCTAGTTGGTTTAGGATTGGGTTTGGTGGCTAGGGTTTTGGAGCAAGGGTGGGCGGCAACTAATGGAGGTTGTTCTTCTTCTTCCTTGGGTTGGCCGGCCACTATGCTGCTCCTATCTACCTTAGCTTGAACTTATCCTATTCTTCTTCCCTCTTCCATGGCCGGATATAAGGTAAGTTAGGATTAGGGTTTGGGTGGCTAGGTTTTTGGGAGAAAAGGGTGGCGGCAACTATAGGAGATGTTCTTCTTCTTCCTAAGGGTTGGCGGCCACTATGGTTCTCCTCTTTACCTTGGCTTGAGCTCATCCTAATCTTTTTCCTCACTTCCATGGCCGGCCACAAGGTGAGCTTGGATTAGGGTTTGGAAGCTTAGGGTTTAGGAGGTTTGGGTGGCACCAAATAAGGAAAGTTTCTTCCTTTCTTCTTCATGGTTTGGTGGCCGGCGCCCATATCACCTTCTCCAACCCTTGGACAGCATCTAAAGACCCCTTCTCCCTCTCCTTGGGTGGTGGAAACAAGACTAAGGGGTTTCCCTTGATGTCTTGGTCGGTTTCCACCATTATCTCCTTCTCCTTGTTGGCCGACGGCAAGCATTTCTTTTGTTGCTTGTTGGTTGGCCATAGGAAGGAGATGAGCCTTGTTTCTATTCTTCCTCTTGCTTTGGATGAGCAAGGAAGGAAGATGTGTGATCTAGGAGCTTCGACTTTTGGTAGAGCGTCGCCCACACGACGTCCGAAAGGAGGAAGGACATACATTAGAAGATCGAGAGGTATATCGATTCTCTAATTTTATATGTTACATGTTTATATTTGTTTTTCATTTATGAGCATGATATATTTCTGTGAATGGCTAAATAATATTTGGATCCCGAGCATAAACACAAAAACCGGCGATCCGGACATCGTCTATTCCGCGGCTACTCGTAGAATAGAGGATGGTTGCTTGAACAACTAGTTTGTTCAAGTGACCTCTCTAAACGAATAGCACGACGATGACTTGGTTGCTTTGGGAATCCCTTTTGTCTAGGATTAAATTTTTAATCCGGGGACATCGAAGGGATCACCATGGTCAAGCAACCGAGGCGAAGGGGAAGCGAAGTTTCCCCTCACGGATCAACCCCAACACCTTGTGCTAGTCTCGACAGAATCAATGGTGTCCAAATCCATCAATTCATCGACTAGGGATAATTCCGATACATCACAATTACACATTTAGAGATACTCACTAGTTGTGATTAAATCACAAATTCTCTCATGCTGTGAATCATATCGTGGACATTCAGTAAATGAGTTTACACTACAAGAAAAAAGCTAATAGATAATGCTTTTTATCCGTTGTCTATGTGGCTGTAAAAGCGTTGTTAAAGGCATTGTTGTTAAAAGTCCGACTAATGACAACGCATTAAAAAGTGTTGTCTTTTCTAGCAAAGACAACGCTTTTGCAATGGGGAAAAAGCGTTGTTGTTTTTTACAATGACAATGCTTTTGTAACGGAGAAAAAGCGTTGTCGTTTCTAACAAAGACAACGCTTTTGCAACGGGAAAAAAGTGTTGTTGTTTTTTACAATGACAACGCTTTTACAACGGAGAAAAAGCGTGGTCGTTTCTAGCAAATACAATGCTTTTGCAATGGAGAAAAAGCATTGTCGGTTTTTGCAATGACAACGCTTTTGCAATGGAGAAAAAGCGTTGTCGTTTTTTTTCAAGGACAACGGTTTGGCAACAAATCAAAAGCGTTGTTCTTGCAACAAAGACAATGCTTCTGCAACGGATAAAAAGTATTGTCATTGTTAGAAATGACAACGCTTTTACAACGAATTTAAAGCAATATTGTCATTTTAGCACAAATAAAAACCGTTGTCTTTTATATCTAAAAAACATTTTCTATTATATTACATTAATAATCTATTTAATTAAACACTTATAATAACACCAATTAAAATATCATTAACAACTAATCAATCTTCTTACAATGGAAACATAAATATTGTATAATCAACAAATAATGAAAAAGGAAAATATGAAGTCAATATCCAAGTTTACAAAAACAAAAAAGGAAGAGCCATGCCATACAACTCGAGCCCAAATAACACCATGCATACAACTCGAGCCCAAATAGCACTGCAATTCCAGCGTTCTCGACTTTGAGATCATTTTGGTTCTGCCAAATGTGTTTCACTGCATCAAATTCCTTCCAGAATGACTCATAACGACCAGGGATGCTGTAACAAAATATGTCAATATCAGTATAACGGTTTGTAAAATTGCATTGAATATTTGCAACATAGCAGTAAGCAGAAACAAAGTGCTGGTAATTTGCAAGGTCTTACATAATGCAAAAGAAAAGTGTTTATTTGTTAAAATCTATCACAATATATAATCTTGGCTAAATCGACTTTTTCACAAGTCAAAATCTAAACTTTAAAATCAATTTCTGTTTCAAAGTCATTCATGTTGTCAATATATTGCTAATAAAGAAACTTAGTAATCGTGGACCCTTGGGCCTTCAGTTCCTGGAACTATATATTATACCAACATGCACTACATACTTTCATCAATGTTGTCTTCCAAGATAATGAACCATCGGAACCTCATTAATGTTAACTACATGCTAATCACAACATACTTAAAAACACAAAAACCTAATAATCATGATAAAAATTGGACTACACAAATGAATCCCACTGATCCTAAACAAATCCTAGTAGAAAGTCACAAATGTTGGCTTATACATCGCTCTCACTGATATTCAACACAAAAGAGTAGCTAAAGCAAGCCAAAAGGTTGAATATGCCCATCACACAGTGCATTGTGTGGCACGTTAACAATCTCTCTCATGGAATACCATGCCACCCCATAGCTCAAGGAGGAAATGCTCAGCCTAGAGCATGTGTGTTATTATTAGGAAGGCAACCTGCTTCTACTAATGTGATGAATTATCTGATGATGTGCAGTTCAAAGGTTTAGGCAACTCTAATAAACATCTAATCCGGATAAAATTATCTATTAGAAAAAGTGTAAAAGTAAGATACTTAAGTTCTAGTTCAATTTTACCAATTAATTTGGCAAATACTTTAATTATTTTGACAGTTCATATCTAGCAGAAATGAAATTTTACAAGAAACATTTGGGCACACTAAGGAACACGAAAATTGTAAGGTTATGAACTGAAAAGGAAGAGATTAAGGGAATATCTAAAATTCAGATGCAGTTCCTGGCATTTTGTTTAGGTTTAAGGCTATTAGCATACAAAAATTAGAAGATATACTGCAAGCTAGTAAGATAACAATTTGTGAGTTTATCATCCAAGAATGAATAATGAAAAACCAAAGTAAATGCAATTTATTTATATAATTTTAACGAAATGGAAAAAGATAGCTACGAAACTATGTCATTTATCATTCCATACCTACTCATAAATATGATCTTGTATACATTACGCGATTCGGACCTCACCTCATCAATTTCTTCTAGAGAGTATGACATTTTTGTAAAGCTGTGAACACACACAAAAAATATCAAGTGTTAATGAAACAACGATCGCATAAATAGTGTATTTCAAATTGTTTATGATAAACAAGATAATCTTACTATTGATCGTAGTGAATCTCTTTGATAGTTTACTTCTTCAATAATTTGTCTCATAAATTTCATCATATAATAAGCACATTGTATCGCATCCGCCTAGGAGCCTATGTTAATTATAAACAAATTGTTAATAACATTTATATACATTAAAATATATCTTCAATATAATTAACACATACCTGTACGACTTCCCACACAATATTTTTTCTCCCTTTCCTCCCCTTGTTTGAATTAAACAGTTTTAAAGCCCTTCATACATTAATAATATTTGATATATAAGTGTTTTATTTACTAAATTAAATACTTAGGGAAAAAAATCATATGAACTCACATTTCCACTACATATTTCCAATCCTCATCGCGAATGCGATGATTTAAAGAATCCAACAAATATATAACCTCCTTATGCGGGAATTGATGAAGTGAGAATCCAATGCCAACTATGCATAAACATATAATTATTTCATACAATTCAATCAATTACCAAAAGAAAGAAATTGAAAATAATATTTTAATTCTTACTTACCCGATATTACATGGTACCAAAACAAGTTGATCAATTGATGCACCACTTAATCTATTTGCTAAAAAACTTGCCCTTTGATTTAACTGTTCAAGCTTACATGTTTTGTCATGTGTAGTTTTTGCCACATATGGGATGTTGTGTGGATTGAAAAATCTGAATTTATCTTTCTTTTTATCATTCACCATCTTTTTATAAAGATACCTGCCATTGCAACCATAAAGAAGATAGATTAAATTACAGAATGTTATGCTACAAAAAAAATCAGATTCTAAGTTTACAACAACGAAGGTCAAAGGTGCTGTTTTGTCCACTGCTTCATCAATGGAGACTCGCATACAATTCTTGGGTAATGGAGCACCATGAAGTAATTTATCAGGTTCATTAACACAAATAATTGTACCATATGCAGCAATATTTTCATTAGATTCCAATGTCAATGCAACTGATTTGCCCTAAAATACAAATAGGCATATCAATAAATTTTACTAACTCTATAATAGTAAGTAATAAAATTACAACTATCATAATACCTGTAAAGCATCAGTTTTGCTCAAAATTTGCAAGTCATATTGATCGATTTTCATATTGTCTTCAATCTGGTAAGGTACCTTAACTGAGCAGCTGCCTTTGTCATCTATCGAAATGTCACATGCACCCCTTTTATACACCATTTCTTCAAGTTTTTGTATACGTGCATCGTGGTCTGAAATTTTCTTATTTGCCTCCATCATCTCCCTTTTATGTTCATTGATTACATCTTGGGCAATATCAACACCCTTCCACGTTTTGCCAACATTGAAATAAATTGTTGGAGTGACATGACCTCCAATACCCCTCACACGGCCTGTATGTTCTTTAGTCTCAAGTGCTTTTGTAAGTATATCTTCGTTTGTCCCCTCAATTTTCAGCTTACCCTCCCGCTTTTGTTGTATGTAATCATCCTATCATGTACATTAAAAAGAAATAGTACTAAAAAAGTTCCACTTTCAATAAAATTGTTTAATTTTATGTATTGTTTATTTGCTTACAATTTTTTGTACTCTTTTCATCAAATCCTCGCCTTCAAAGTTCCCTTCTTTGTTGATTCGTCCTTTCTTCCACATAATAGCTCTATTAATGTCATCATCATCACATAATTCAGTCGCCTACAATAAGAAAAATCCAACAACATATGTGAAATAATTTTATGTGAATAAATTGGAGGGTTCATATGAAAATATGCTCAAAATATTCTTACTATTTCTTCAGCAAAGCGTGCATATCCTTTACGTGCAAGTCGATGAGGGTATATGTGTTGTTTTCTTCTCTCTTTTTGTTGATCACTTAATTTCTATTTATTTCAAACAACAACATATTAAATTTGTGTATAAATTATGACTTATGGTCGACTAATTTTAAAATAAGAAATTAAGAAACTTACAATGAAATCTTCAGACATGCGACTAATAACAAACAAACTCTAATCATTTCTTGAAATACCATAGCCAGTAGGTGGCTCAGTCAACTCTTTGGGTTTGTCAAGTTTGTTTAAAATGAACGTCTGAGTAAGATGAGTTTTGTATTGATGCCACTTACTATTTGCTGATTTCAAACAACCCTTCTTCCATGTTATATCAACATTATACATCAATTGTAAATCACAAAAGTGAAAATACATTACCAATATTAACATGTAAGATTAAATATGTCATAACAATATGAATATACATATCAAAATAAAATGTATATGTATGTATTGATATGTATTTGTGACAGTAAAAAGTACTAACTTACATTAACTGATTCCCATATCAATTCTTTAACATCACTTGGAACTTGCTTCCAGGTCTTGTAAATAATCTTAACCTTTTCTCGAGCAAGCACACCAATATAACTTTGCATTTCAACAGCAGCTTCTCCTATTGGTTGTCCAAGTTTGTTGAATGCAACATCCCTTCTAATTCCTTGAACCCTTTGCCTAGCAAGCTTATCCAAGTGTGTACGACCTCTAGACATTCTTGTGGTTTCTGTGTTTGTAGAATCCAACACAGTGTTACCATCCCAACTCTCTTCAGTTTTAGCAGATGCAATTTTCACATGTTGTCCTGAGCTATTGTCCACAGTGTTACCTATTTTCAGCTTTATAGAGGATGTCATAGAGTCCACAACTTATGTTGTTGTTAGCGGCTGATATATACAACAAATAAGAGAAAAATCAAGTAACAAATGCATAAACTCATAACAACATGATAAAAATTAAGATAGCAATCAAAATTGTCCACAAATTCAATATTGAAAGCAATATAACATATCAATATGGTCTACAAAATCAGTTTTCAAAGCAAGATAACATATCAATATCATCCACAGAATCATCTTCAAAAGGTAAATAACATATCTATATATTGTCAACCCAAGTCCCATCACAGTTTTCACGAATGCATGGTGGTTCATTATCATCTGCTCCATTAACATCTATTGATGGCAACCCTCTGCTAAAACAATGATAGTGCATTTCAGTGTCTTCTGACTCTTCACTTTTTATGTATTCAAAGTACTCCCTGCTTGGAGTTGTAAGTACAACACTCCATAAAGGATCTCCAGGATCTTCAATGTAAAATACTTGCTTTGCTTGACAGGCCAAGATAAAAGAGTCAGATTTGAATCCAACTCTATTGAGGTTTACCAATGTGAAACCAAGATCATCTACTTTAATACCGTGATTATTCTCCACCCAACTACATTTAAACATTGGAATTTGAACTTTGTGGTAATCAAGTACCCATATTTCTTCTATAACTCCAAAAAAAACCATATCCGACACAATAGGATTTTTATCCTTTGCACTAGCAACTTGCATTGTCTTTGCGACTAAGCTGACTCCAGAGTTTTGAACAACTCGTATATCATCATGCTTTTTTGTAGCATGTGTAACCCCATCAATCAGATAACTAGAGTACTTTAAAACTTGATTGCTAGGTCCGCGCGCTATCCACTTCAATTTTTCTGATACTTGATAGGTGGAATGCTCAGCTACACGTGCAACCTAGATTGTTTGTGATAACTTTTTAATTATGTGTAAATATGATAATGAATGTATGAGAATATGCAATACTAAATAAACTTACACGATCAGGCAACCATATAGCAAAAGTTTGATTATGCTCATCTTGTAACCACTTTTTGGATTTAGCCTTATGAGGAAATCTTGCATTCAAATACGCCCTGTGTTCCCTAAAGAAATTACCATAAATAAATAAACCAATTGAATATAAGCAAACCGTATGAAAGTATTAACAAGTTTAAGAAATTACTCGATATAGAGATCAATCTCAACATCATTTGCTAATACGTAGCGATGTGCTTGCTGCAACTCATCAAGACTAATGGAGTGCACTACTGCACCCGATAAAGGCTTAGTAAGTTCTATTTGTCGATGACTTGATGGAATCCCAATTGTGTGCACACTAGCCAGATAGTCTGAGCAAAATTCAACAGCCTCTTCGGCAATATAACATTCGGCTATACATCCTTCAGGCCGATTGCGATTTCGCACATATCCTTTCAAAATCTTCATGTATCTTTCAAATGGATACATGTACCTATACCAAATCGGTCCACACAATTTCACCTCTCGCACAAGATGAATAGATAAATGAATCATTATATCGAAAAATGAAGGGGGGAAATACTTTTCAAGTAAACACAGTGTAGTCACAATCTCTTGTTGCAAAACATCCAACTTTGGAACATCTATCACTTTATTACATATCACATTGAAGAAGAAACACAACCGAGTGATAGTGTCTCTGACATGTTTGGGCAAGACACCACGGATGGCTACTGGAAGCAATTGTTGCATTAAAGTGTGGTAGTCATGTGACTTTAGGCCAACAAGTTTCAAGTCCTTCATTGACACAAGGTTTTTAACATTGGATGAGTAACATGCCGGAAGATGTATTTCAGACAAACATTTCAAAATCTTTCTTTTTTCATCCTTACTAAGTGTATAACAGGCTGATGGAAAAAATGTTCTCTTTTTCCCCACCCTTGGTGCCAAATCTGTCCTCACATTCATTTCCACAAGGTCTAATCTCGCTGCTACTCCATCCTTTGTTTTTTCAGGAATGTCAAGTAATGTACCTAGGAGAGATTCACAAACATTCTTTTCAATGTGCATCACATCAAGAACATGTCGAACATGTAAATGTTTCCAATACTGAAGTTCAAAGAATATTGATTTTTTTTCCAGCATGATTTTACATCATCCTTCTGCAACTGAATCTTCCCACTAATTTTTCCCCAATGACAATTAATTCTTTCAACTCTTTCAAAAACTTCATTACCACTCAATGGTTTTGGTGTAGGGTTAAACTCTTGGTTCCCATTAAATTCTTTCCTTTGCCTTCGATAAGGATGAGTTGCAGGTAGAAACCTTTTATGGCCTATATACGACATTTTTCGACTATGCTTCAACCTTGTTGAATAGGTTTCTTCACCACAAATCGGACATGCATGATATCCTTTCACAACACACCCTGACATGTTCCCATATGCAGGAAAATCATTGATCGTCCATAATAAGACAACTCTAAGCAAGAAAGTTTCTTGTCGATATGCATCATATGTTTCAACACCTATATCCCATAAGCATTTTAAGTCATCAATCAGGGGTGCTAAGTAAACATCAATATCATTTCCCGGTTGTTTGGGACCAGAAATCAACAATGTGAGCATCATAAATTTTCTCTTCATACATAACCATGGAGGAAGATTGTAAGTGATCATTAAAATTGGCCAACAACTATATGCAGAACTCATTAAACCATGGGGATTTATCCCGTCAGCTGATATGACAAATCTAAGATTTCTTGTCTCAGTAGCAAACTCTGGCCAGTTGTTATCAACTAATTTCCAAGATGGTGCATCAGCTGGATGACGTAAATATCCATCACGAAGTCTTTTATCAGCATGCCATGTCAACTCCTTAGATATCTCCTTATTCCGAAACATTCTTTGAAATCTTGGAATAGGGGGGAAGTACCACAGAACATTTGCAGGAACTCCTTCCTTAATCATATTTTTTTGGCCCAACTTCCACCTTGACATATTGCAAGTAGGATAATTGGTGAGATCCTCATACTCCTTCCGATATAAGATACAATCATTAGGGCAAGCATGAATTTTCTTGTAATCCATCCCTAATGCACATAAGATTTTCTTTGCATCATACACAGATAAAGGCAATTCATTGTCATCTGGAAGCATTTCTCCAATCAAACTGAGTAGGTCAGTAAAACATTTATCACTCCAACTATATTTAGTCTTCAAGTTAAATAATTTCACAACTGCAGATAACTTTGTAAATTTAGTGCATCTAGAATATAAAGGTTTCTCGGCATCTTCAAGTAGCTTATTGAATTGGATTGGATTCTCAACATAACTATCATATGCAGCATGTACCATATCTACAGGTTCCTCAACAATAGATTTTTGTTTATCTAGCCCCACTCGATCACTATCATTCTTTGAGTTCCCTATCGTTGATCTTTCCCCATGTCATATCCATGTATGATATGTTAAATCTATACCATTACAATACATATGAGCCCTAATATTTACTGCGTTTGTCTTCTTTAGATTACCACATTTTGCACATGGGCAAGGTATTGCATCCAGATCATTAGCGTTTTTCATTGCATATTGCAAGAAAGACACAACTCCAAACTCATATTCACGTGATAGTCTATCCTTTGACATCCATTCTTTATCCATTCTTGTTACAACTAATCAACTGACACTGAATCGACACCTTCAAAATGATTGTAAATAATATAACAAAATCTTAAACACAAACACAATAACAAAACAATCAAATAAATTTAATTACTAGGTTCATCGTTCATTAATTAAAAATATAACAAACAATTGTACATACAATATCAAATGAATCAACTTGTAGGACATAAACATGATTTTATGATCAGATAAAGCGTGCAATAGGTATGGAGAGTGAACCCAGTGTGTGTTGGTAATCTTGCATGTAGATCCGCTCTAGCACAAAATCGAAGTTGATGAGCAAATAATGTTATTTTATCAAAAGAAAAAATTATTATGGTTCTCCTTCTATATTCAGGCTATAAATGAAAGAACCAAAATTAACTATATTTCACTATGGCTATTGATTCAATACGATTTGATATGATTTTTGTTTATAGAATAAAAGATAAGAAAGGGAATGAATTAAAACTTAAAGCTAATAAATTATGATTAAATATGACCATTAATAAATTTAACTGACTTGAAGTCATATCATATCCAAGTATATTACATAAATTAGAGGAAGAAAATAAAATTAAGAGCGAGAATTCAGCAAATTGAAAGAGGAGAAAAAATACCACAATATTTAAATATGAATGGAAAACCAACAACAATGAGGAAAACAATAGAGACAAAAAAAAACAAACAAGGAGATAAAATAAAAAACAAGAAACAACAAAAAATAGAAAACAAAAAAAAGGAAAAAAAAATCAGAAAACACGGATAAAAAATTGAAGCACTAGAGGAGGGACATTCCATGAAGATTGAAGAGTGAACAATAACTCCAATGAACTAATCTCAAATTTACAGAGAGAGATCTTCAAAGTTCCACCACAAATATAAATTAGAAATTATATGGAAAAACCTCTGATCGGCGACAAAAGCTCGGAGCGTCGACGGATGCTTGAATGGAGCAGAGACGGAAGATTGAGCGACGACAACTGGCTAGAACGACAGAGAGAGATCTTTAAAGTTCCACCACAAATATAAATTAGAAATTATATGGAAAAACCTCTGATCGGCGACAAAAGCTCGGAGCGTCGACGGATGCTTGAATGTAGCGGAGACGGAAGATTGAGCGACGACAACTGGCTGGAACGACGATGGGCGATAGAGGATGAAAAATAAGCGGCGAGAGAGAGAGAAGAAAGAAGCGGCGAGGATAAATAACCCTAAATCGCGCGTTGAGAAATTTCAAGGAAAACAAATAAGAAAATAAGGAAAATAAAGATAACTTTTAAATAAAATAACCATAGGAAAAAACCAACGGGAAAAGTAGAAAAAAATAAATAATATTAATAAAATAAAGATAGTTTTTTTATTTCATTAATTATATTTTCATAATTTATTTAAAAATTATTTTTTTATATTTTTTTAAAAAATTGACACATTAAATAAATAATGTCTATTTTACAAAGTACATAACCTCAAAATTTCTAAGTAGCAAAAACAAAAAAAAAATCCTCATAGACAACGCTTCTTATAAAGCGTTATCTTTTACTAATAAAAATAGGTCAAAGACAACACTTTTTAAAAACCGTTGTCTTTGACACAAATAAAAAACACTAATACACAACGGTTTTGTAAAAATGTTGTCTATACCAATTTTTTTTAAAAAAGACAACGCTTTACAAAAAAAGCGTTGTTAAACTACAAACAACAACGCTTTTTATAAAAAGCGATGTCTTTTAAGTGTTGTGTATTGTCTTTTTTGTCGTAGTGTTAAGATCCAATCAAATACATGAAAACATGTATACTCAAATAGTGAATCTTCATTTATCATATAAATGGTTCAAATATAAGGCGATTGCCTTAGGACATCTCTCATATATTACTAACAAACTCCCACTTGGCCTAATGCCAAATCGCTACGGTATCCAATACCATAAGCTCTAACATGACCCTCAAACTTACTTTGAGGTAATGCCTTAGTTAAAGGATTCGCTAAATTCCTTTCAGTGGGGATTTTCTCGATTTGTATTTCCTTCCAACTAATGATCTCTCTGATCAGATGATAGCGGCGAAGCACATATTTGGATCATTGATGAGACCACATCAAGTTCAGAGATGAACTTCTTGATCCAAACCGCTTCCTTTGCTGCTTCCAAAGCTGCAATGTATTCCGCCTTAGTGGCAGAATCCGCTATAGTGTCAAGCTTGGAACCTTTCCAACTTATTGCGCCTCCATTCTAGGTGAATACATACCCAGACTGAGACATGGAATCATCCTTGTTTGTCTCGAGCTGGTATCCGTATCACCATGTCCCCTTCTCTATATATTAGAAACACATCCTTAGTTCTTCTTAAGTACTTAAGGATTGTCTTAACAACCACCCAATGATCCATTCCTGGATCAGACTGGTATCTACTCGTGACACTCAGAGCATACGATACATTGGGTCTCGTACATAACATAGCATACATGATAGATCCTATTGTGGATGCATAGGGAATCTTACTCATGCAAATCCTCTCGTCTTCTGTGCACGGACACATAGACTTCGAAAGGTGTATCCCATGCCTGATGGGTAGGAAACCTTTCTTGGATTCCGACATGCTAAACCTCTTTAGCACTCGGTCTATATATGTAGCGCAAAGACCAAGCAACCGTTTGATCTATCTCTATAGATCTTAATCCCGAGGATGTAGGTTGCTTCTCCCAGGTCTTTCATGGAGAATGTCTTGGATAACCAAATCGTCACTGACTGTAAGATTGAAACATCGTCTCCTATAAGTAATATGTCATCGACATGCAATACTAGGAACACGACTGCACTCCCACTAACCTTCTTGTACACACAAGGTTTGTTTGGATTTTGTGAGAAATCAAACTTTTTGATTGTCTCATCAAAACGGATATTCCAGCTCCTGAATGCTTTCTTCAATCCATATATGGACCGTCGCAATTTGCATACCTTGGTTTTATCAACCGATGTGAAATCCTCAGGTTGTATCATATACACGTCCTCGAGCAGGTTTCCATTAAGGAAAGATGTTTTCACATCCATCTGCTATATCTCATAATCATAATGAGCCGCTATGGTCAGGAGCATCCGAATGGATTTAAACATAGCTACAGGCGAATAGGTTTCGTCATAATCAACACCTTGTTTTTGACGATATCCTTTCGCCACTAATCTAGCCTTATAGGTAATCACATTACCATCCATGTCGGTTTTCTTCTTGAAAACCCACTTGCACCCTATAGGCTTGATGCCTTCAGGTGGGTCAACCAAGTTCCAAACTTGGTTTTCATATATGGAATCCATTTCCGACTTCATGGCATCAAGCCACTTATCCCTTTCTGAACTTGTCAGCACTTCTTCATAACTAGTAGGCTCCTCATCATCAATGAGTAACACGTCATTTGATTCACTTACGAGAAATCCATATCTCTCAGGAATATTGCGTGTTCTACCAGATCTACGAAGATGTCGTGTTTCAATAGGTCCAGCCGATTGCTCATCACTATGAGTTATCTACTGTTGTGCTTCACCAGGTATCTCATCAATGTCTATTTGAGTCTCTCGAGCCTCCTCAAGCTCGACGACACTCCCACTGTTTTCTTGCAAGAGAAACTCTTTCTCTAGAAACACAACATACCTTGAAACAAACACCTTTTGTTCCACAGGATGATAGAATTGGTAACCCCTTGTTTCCTTAGGGTATCCAATAAATAGACATTTATCAGACTTAGCATCCAATTTGTCTGATATAGTCCACTTCACATAAGCAGGACAACCCCATATCTTTAAGTAAGATACATGAGGTTTCTTACTATTCCATAACTCATATGGAGTAGTAGAGACTACCTTGGTTGACATTCTGTTTAACAAGTAAACAACTGTCTGAAGTGCATAGCCCCAAAAGGACTTGGGAAGATTCGCATGATTCATCATTGACCTGACCATGTCCAATAAGGTCCGGTTACGTCTCTCAGATACAACATTATGTTGTGGTGTATGGCGGAGTCCCTTGAGACAATATTGTTGGAGTTTTGACGCCGCTAGAGGGGGGGTGAATAGCATTGAATTCGTACGTAGATGGAATTCGATCGCGTGTTCGTGTCTACAAGTTTCGTTAGCACAGCGGAATATATATATGATAACAATAACGAAACACAATCACAAACACAATAACACGAAGATTTAACGTGGTTCGGAACCACACGGTTCCTACTCCACGGATCGAGCTCTAACGAGCTCTAGCAATGCCAATGCAATCACTAATCAATAAACTCCTTCTCAACCACAAGTCGGAGGCGGAGAAACCTCGTACAAACGTTTACAACAATAAACGAAAGAAATACAAGCAAATACAAGTGAAAATGTAAAGAACACTTTACAAACTAGGGTTTTGAGCTTGCTTGTCGGTTGCTTGGATGGTGGAAGGACCACTGAAATGCACTGCAAATCGCCTTCAAATCGCCTCACCAAAGCCCCAAAGCGATGCTTGAGCCTTCCATGAGCAATTTGCTTTTATCCTTCATCGGTGGATTTCCGCCTAGCGATCAGCCATAAGTCCCGATCATTGCCCGGCCGCGGTGAGACAACGGCTCAATCCACGTTGGACAAGTTCTAACGGGACTCTTAGCGATCGGCCCGCCAACATTGGCGATCGGCCCTTAACGCCCGTATCGGTAGCGGTCGGCTCTGGCGTTCGTGCTCGACCGAGAACTTAGCGATCGTATCGACCCTTGGCGATCGGCTGCGTAGACATCGGTTGCTCCAATGTCTTAAGCGGCGGTCGAACTCGTCGACTCACGGCGGTCGAGCGCCATAATGCGGTCATTGCCAACCTCAAAGATGAGGTTTTAACCCAAGTATGGTGCGCCCATACTTACTAGACCACCCTTAGCCTAGACCTAAGCCTTCTAGCCACCTCCATCAGCCTCACGCCTCTCGGATCCCTCCAAGTCATCCATGACTTGTTCATCCATCGCGCTAGCCTCCAGGTGCTTCCCTCGGCTATGTCATGCTAACGGTGTCTACACCGCCAAGGCACATTGGACTTACGCCGCCAAGACTCCGCTTGGACTTTACGCTGCCAATATCAATCCCCTTGGACTTCCCAAATGCCAAAACTCAAGCTTGGACTTTCCCTTGCCAACCCATGTTGGACTTTCCATGCCAAGACCCATGCTTGGACTTTCCATTTGCCAAGACCCATGCTTGGACTTCTCATGCCAAGTACACAAGACTTGGACTTTCCCAAATGCCAAGTACCCATGTCTTGGACTTTCCATGCACCAAGTGTCCCACTTGGACTTTTCATGCCAAGTACTCAAGACTTGGACTTTACCAAATGCCAAGTGTCCCACTTGGACTTTCCATGCCAAGTACCCATGACTTAGACTTTACCTTGCCAAGACCCATGCTTGGACTTTCCCATAATCACATGGTCAACCCCAGTCAACCATCAAGGTCTTCCTCGAGTCAAACTCAAGTCCGGTCAAACATGACCCGGGTCGATTGCTCCAACAATCTCCCCAACATATTAACCGACATTAATGTCAAACATCAATGCCAAACCACTTTGTCAAATCCCTTTGTCAAACATCAAAACATCACTCGAGTCAAACTCGAGTCTGGTCAATCGTGACCTGGGCCGATTGCACCAACAAATATACCATTGTCTCTTAGATAATCAAGAAACTCTTGACTTAAGTATTCACCACCTCGATCCGATCGAAGTATTTTAATACTCTTGTCATGTTGTTTCTCTACTTCATTTCTGAATTCTTTGAACCTTTCAAAGGCTTCAGACTTGTGTTTCATCAAGAACACATACCCATACCGTGAGTGATCATCGGTGAAGGTAATGAAGTAGCTATAGCTTCCTAAAGCTTGAGTTGACATAGGTCCACATACATCTGTATGTATTAGACCTAGTAACTCTCCCACTCGTTCACCTTTTCCGGTAAAAGTAACTTAGTCATCTTGTCTTTTAAGCATGATTCGCATGTATCGTATGAATCCAATTCAAACGATTCCAGAATTCCACATCGGTGTAATTCGGACATGCATTTCTTGCTTATATGGCCAAGACGACAATGCCACATGTAGGAGTCTAATTGATTATCTTTTCGAGCACGCTTGTAAATTTAGTGCATCTAGAATATAAAGGTTTCTCGGCATCTTCAAGTAGCTTATTGAATTGGATTGGATTCTCAACATAACTATCATATGCAGCATGTACCATATCTACAGGTTCCTCAACAATAGATTTTTGTTTATCTAGCCCCACTCGATCACTATCATTCTTTGAGTTCCCTATCGTTGATCTTTCCCCATGTCATATCCATGTATGATATGTTAAATCTATACCATTACAATACATATGAGCCCTAATATTTACTGCGTTTGTCTTCTTTAGATTACCACATTTTGCACATGGGCAAGGTATTGCATCCAGATCATTAGCGTTTTTCATTGCATATTGCAAGAAAGACACAACTCCAAACTCATATTCACGTGATAGTCTATCCTTTGACATCCATTCTTTATCCATTCTTGTTACAACTAATCAACTGACACTGAATCGACACCTTCAAAATGATTGTAAATAATATAACAAAATCTTAAACACAAACACAATAACAAAACAATCAAATAAATTTAATTACTAGGTTCATCGTTCATTAATTAAAAATATAACAAACAATTGTACATACAATATCAAATGAATCAACTTGTAGGACATAAACATGATTTTATGATCAGATAAAGCGTGCAATAGGTATGGAGAGTGAACCCAGTGTGTGTTGGTAATCTTGCATGTAGATCCGCTCTAGCACAAAATCGAAGTTGATGAGCAAATAATGTTATTTTATCAAAAGAAAAAATTATTATGGTTCTCCTTCTATATTCAGGCTATAAATGAAAGAACCAAAATTAACTATATTTCACTATGGCTATTGATTCAATACGATTTGATATGATTTTTGTTTATAGAATAAAAGATAAGAAAGGGAATGAATTAAAACTTAAAGCTAATAAATTATGATTAAATATGACCATTAATAAATTTAACTGACTTGAAGTCATATCATATCCAAGTATATTACATAAATTAGAGGAAGAAAATAAAATTAAGAGCGAGAATTCAGCAAATTGAAAGAGGAGAAAAAATACCACAATATTTAAATATGAATGGAAAACCAACAACAATGAGGAAAACAATAGAGACAAAAAAAAACAAACAAGGAGATAAAATAAAAAACAAGAAACAACAAAAAAAAACAAAAAACGGAAAAAAAAATCAGAAAACACGGATAAAAAATTGAAGCACTAGAGGAGGGACATTCCATGAAGATTGAAGAGTGAACAATAACTCCAATGAACTAATCTCAAATTTACAGAGAGAGATCTTCAAAGTTCCACCACAAATATAAATTAGAAATTATATGGAAAAACCTCTGATCGGCGACAAAAGCTCGGAGCGTCGACGGATGCTTGAATGGAGCGAGAGCGGAAGATTGGCGGCGACAGGCTAGAAACGAGAGAGAGATCTTTAAAGTTCCACCACAAATATAAATTAGAAATTATATGGAAAAACCTCTGATCGGCGACAAAAGCTCGGAGCGTCGACGGATGCTTGAATGGAGCGGAGACGGAAGATTGAGCGACGACAACTGGCTGGAACGACGATGGGCGATAGAGGATGAAAAATAAGCGGCGAGAGATAGAGAAGAAAGAAGCGGCGAGGATAAATAACCCTAAATCGCGCGTTGAGAAATTTCAAGGAAAACAAATAAGAAAATAAGGAAAATAAAGATAACTTTTAAATGAAATAACCATAGGAAAAAACCAACGGGAAAAGTAGAAAAAAATAAATAATATTAATAAAATAAAGATAGTTTTTTTATTTCATTAATTATATTTTCATAATTTATTTAAAAATTATTTTTTTATATTTTTTTAAAAAATTGACACATTAAATAAATAATGTCTATTTTACAAAGTACATAACCTCAAAATTTCTAAGTAGCAAAAACAAAAAAAAAATCCTCATAGACAACGCTTCTTATAAAGCGTTATCTTTTACTAATAAAAATAGGTCAAAGACAACGCTTTTTAAAAACCGTTGTCTTTGACACAAATAAAAAACACTAATACACAACGGTTTTGTAAAAATGTTGTCTATACCAATTTTTTTTAAAAAAGACAACGCTTTACAAAAAAAGCGTTGTTAAACTACAAACAACAACGCTTTTTATAAAAAGCGATGTCTTTTAAGTGTTGTGTATTGTCTTTTTTGTCGTAGTGTTAAGATCCAATCAAATACATGAAAACATGTATACTCAAATAGTGAATCTTCATTTATCATATAAATGGTTCAAATATAAGGCGATTGCCTTAGGACATCTCTCATATATTACTAACAAACTCCCACTTGGCCTAATGCCAAATCGCTACGGTATCCAATACCATAAGCTCTAACATGACCCTCAAACTTACTTTGAGGTAATGCCTTAGTTAAAGGATCCGCTAAATTCCTTTCAGTGGGGATTTTCTCGATTTGTATTTCCTTCCAACTAATGATCTCTCTGATCAGATGATAGCGGCGAAGCACATATTTGGATCATTGATGAGACCACATCAAGTTCAGAGATGAACTTCTTGATCCAAACCGCTTCCTTTGCTGCTTCCAAAGCTGCAATGTATTCCGCCTTAGTGGCAGAATCCGCTATAGTGTCAAGCTTGGAACCTTTCCAACTTATTGCGCCTCCATTCTAGGTGAATACATACCCAGACTGAGACATGGAATCATCCTTGTTTGTCTCGAGCTGGTATCCGTATCACCATGTCCCCTTCTCTATATATTAGAAACACATCCTTAGTTCTTCTTAAGTACTTAAGGATTGTCTTAACAACCACCCAATGATCCATTCCTGGATCAGACTGGTATCTACTCGTGACACTCAGAGCATACGATACATTGGGTCTCGTACATAACATAGCATACATGATAGATCCTATTGTGGATGCATAGGGAATCTTACTCATGCAAATCCTCTCGTCTTCTGTGCACGGACACATAGACTTCGAAAGGTGTATCCCATGCCTGATGGGTAGGAAACCTTTCTTGGATTCCGACATGCTAAACCTCTTTAGCACTCGGTCTATATATGTAGACTGCAAAAGACCAAGCAACCGTTTCGATCTATCTCTATAGATCTTAATCCCGAGGATGTAGGTTGCTTCTCCCAGGTCTTTCATGGAGAATGTCTTGGATAACCAAATCGTCACTGACTGTAAGATTGAAACATCGTCTCCTATAAGTAATATGTCATCGACATGCAATACTAGGAACACGACTGCACTCCCACTAACCTTCTTGTACACACAAGGTTTGTTTGGATTTTGTGAGAAATCAAACTTTTTGATTGTCTCATCAAAACGGATATTCCAGCTCCTGAATGCTTTCTTCAATCCATATATGGACCGTCGCAATTTGCATACCTTGGTTTTATCAACCGATGTGAAATCCTCAGGTTGTATCATATACACGTCCTCGAGCAGGTTTCCATTAAGGAAAGATGTTTTCACATCCATCTGCTATATCTCATAATCATAATGAGCCGCTATGGTCAGGAGCATCCGAATGGATTTAAACATAGCTACAGGCGAATAGGTTTCGTCATAATCAACACCTTGTTTTTGACGATATCCTTTCGCCACTAATCTAGCCTTATAGGTAATCACATTACCATCCATGTCGGTTTTCTTCTTGAAAACCCACTTGCACCCTATAGGCTTGATGCCTTCAGGTGGGTCAACCAAGTTCCAAACTTGGTTTTCATATATGGAATCCATTTCCGACTTCATGGCATCAAGCCACTTATCCCTTTCTGAACTTGTCAGCACTTCTTCATAACTAGTAGGCTCCTCATCATCAATGAGTAACACGTCATTTGATTCACTTACGAGAAATCCATATCTCTCAGGAATATTGCATGTTCTACCAGATCTACGAAGATGTCGTGTTTCAATAGGTCCAGCCGATTGCTCATCACTATGAGTTATCTACTGTTGTGCTTCACCAGGTATCTCATCAATGTCTATTTGAGTCTCTCGAGCCTCCTCAAGCTCGACGACACTCCCACTGTTTTCTTGCAAGAGAAACTCTTTCTCTAGAAACACAACATACCTTAAAACAAACACCTTTTGTTCCACAGGATGATAGAATTGGTAACCCCTTGTTTCCTTAGGGTATCCAATAAATAGACATTTATCAGACTTAGCATCCAATTTGTCTGATATAGTCCACTTCACATAAGCAGGACAACCCCATATCTTTAAGTAAGATACATGAGGTTTCTTACTATTCCATAACTCATATGGAGTAGTAGAGACTACCTTGGTTGGCATTCTGTTTAACAAGTAAACAACTGTCTGAAGTGCATAGCCCCAAAAGGACTTGGGAAGATTCGCATGATTCATCATTGACCTGACCATGTCCAATAAGGTCCGGTTACGTCTCTCAGATACAACATTATGTTGTGGTGTATGGCGGAGTCCCTTGAGACAATATTGTTGGAGTTTTGACGCCGCTAGAGGGGGGGTGAATAGCATTGAATTCGTACGTAGATGGAATTCGATCGCGTGTTCGTGTCTACAAGTTTCGTTAGCACAGCGGAATATATATATGATAACAATAACGAAACACAATCACAAACACAATAACACGAAGATTTAACGTGGTTCGGAACCACACGGTTCCTACTCCACGGATCGAGCTCTAATGAGCTCTAGCAATGCCAATGCAATCACTAATCAATAAACTCCTTCTCAACCACAAGTCGGAGGCGGAGAAACCTCGTACAAACGTTTACAACAATAAACGAAAGAAATACAAGCAAATACAAGTGAAAATGTAAAGAACACTTTACAAACTAGGGTTTTGAGCGCTTGCTTGTCGGTTGCTTGGATGAGCTGGAAGGACCCTGAAATGCACCTGCAAATCGCCTTCAAATCGCCTCACCAAAGCCCCCAAAGAACTGATGCTTGAGCCTTCCATGAACAGCTGCTTTTATCCTTCATCGGGCTGGATTTTCGCCTAGCAGTCGACTGCCATAAGTCCCCAGTCGACTGCCAGCACTGTAGCTGTGAGACAACGGCTCAATCCACGTTGGACAAGTTCTAACGGGACTCTTAGCGATCGCGCCAACATTGGCGATCGGCCGATCGCTAACGCTCGTAGTCGGCATCGGCCGTCACGGCGTTAATGCTCGACACGAGTAACTTAGCGATCGTATCGACCCTTGCGATCGGCGCGCCAGACATCGCCGATCGCTTGCTCAATCGATCGGCCGCGTGAGCGATTCGGCTCTTAAACGGCAGTCGAACTCAAGTCGACTCACGGCAGTCGAACCGGCCATAATGCCTGTCGACTGCCAACCTCAAAGATGAGGTTTTAACCCAAGTATGGTGCCCCCATACTTGCTAGACCACCCTTAGCCTAGACCTAAGCCTTCTAGCCACCTCCATCAGCCTCACGCCTCTCGGATCCCTCCAAGTCATCCATGACTTGTTCATCCATCGCGCGAGCCTTCAGGTGCTTCCATCGGCTATGTCATGCTAACGGTGTCTACACCGCCAAGGCACATTGGACTTACGCCGCCAAGACTCCGCTTGGACTTTACGCTGCCAATATCAATCCCCTTGGACTTCCCAAATGCCAAAACTCAAGCTTGGACTTTCCCTTGCCAACCTATGTTGGACTTTCCATGCCAAGACCCATGCTTGGACTTTCCATTTGCCAAGACCCATGCTTGGACTTCTCATGCCAAGTACACAAGACTTGGACTTTCCCAAATGCCAAGTACCCATGTCTTGGACTTTCCATGCGCCAAGTGTCCCACTTGGACTTTTCATGCCAAGTACTCAAGACTTGGACTTTACCAAATGCCAAGTGTCCCACTTGGACTTTCCATGCCAAGTACCCATGACTTGGACTTTACCTTGCCAAGACCCATGCTTGGACTTTCCCATAATCACATGGTCAACCAGGCAACCATCAAGGTCTTCCTCGAGTCAAACTCGAGTCCGGTCAAACATGACCCGGGTCGATTGCTCCAACAATCTCCCCAACATATTAACCGACATTAATGTCAAACATCAATGCCAAACCACTTTGTCAAATCCCTTTGTCAAACATCAAAACATCACTCGAGTCAAACTCGAGTCTGGTCAATCGTGACCTGGGCCGATTGCACCAACAATCTCCCCTTTTTGATGTTTGACAAAAACCAAACAAATCATCTGAGTTAGACCACTAACTCAAATCCCTTACCAATTATCCCAATTTGGTAAACACTCTCCAAATGTTCTCCCCCAAACATTCTCCCCCTTTTTGACTAACATCAAAAAGGTTTTCTCTCCAAAGAGGTCAATGTCTCATGTCCCAATGAGATCTTACAATCTCCCCCTTGATCCAAAAATAAATACCTAGGATGCCTACCATCTTCCTAGTGATAATTTACATATCACTCAAGAGAGACAATCCTATACTCTCTCCCAATTTCCAAATTGGGTATCAAAAACCCATCAATTTTCCCAATTGATGATACTCTCCCAATAACTTCTCCTCTTCAAGGAGAAAAACACATCCATCATCCCAAGATGGATACCTCCCCCTAAAGGCTTGCTCCCCCTTGATCATTGCACCAACAATGTCCTTGGGAAGCCCCTAAGCCAATAGGAACTCTAAACCATCAAAATTAAGGTTCTAAGTTCAAACTTGAACTTTCCATACCCTAAATTTGATACTTTGACCTAACACTTCTCCTAATCCATATCCAATGGATTTTCACCCTTTATAATGCTTCCCAAAGCATATCCTAGGGTTAGAAGTGGTTAGGGACCTTTACCATGGTTGAAAATGGGCTAAACAAACCTTGTTAACCCGAAATCAGACCTGACAGTCGACTCCTGACAGTAATCAGTCGACTGCCACTCACATCAGTCGACTGCCACACAGGGCAGTCGACTGATAACTGAAAATCTCGATTTTCAACTATCAGAAATGAATTTTGGAAATTCATAAATAATTATACGTAATTCGAAAAATCGTGAAAATTCATACGTATAATACTTATGACACACACAATGGGTGAAAAATATTTGAAAATTATTTTACCCATAAAATAGTGAGTTTGATACAAAACTCAAAACCATTGAAATTTTCAATGTTTTGGCCCTATTTTGTATCAACTCTATCAATGGTGATTGCTATCAAAAGATAGACTTCACCAAGGTTTTTCAAAATGATTTTAAAATGTTTTCAAAACCTTATTTTGGATCATATTCCTTGGGCTCTATGTACATGACTTGTACACATGCTCTCCCAATGATCCACAAATGAAACAAGATGAGTTTTAGTTCATCTAGATGCAAAAACTATGCACCTTGAACTCAACTCATATCCTAGCATCTCACATGTATCTAAGGTGTATAAATACACATACATGTCAATTGGATGTGAGATGTGGGTTTTGTTCATCCTAATCTAGGGTTTCATGCATTCTCTAAGGCAACCCTACTTGATTCCCTTATAAATGGGACTTCAAGTCATACCATAGTCCTTAATTCAATTTCAACCAAATTGTCTTAAATGCATGAATGATTATGGCATTAGAAATGTTATAAATAAGCATATGCTCATAATCATGATGTCATGGCATAAGATATAAAACTAAAAACACATGACATTTGAAACCTTAATCCTAAACATGAACATGACATATAAAATCATAGAACTAGGCATGATGTCATGACATGGCATATGACAATCAAAGCATGGCATATAAAATGTATAGGTATGGTAATACCTAAATTTTAATATTAATTGCCATTTGATATAGTTAGATATATTTTGCCATATTATCATTAATCTCCCTAGTGTGCCAACAACCCAAAATGGCACACTAACACTCTAAACCCTAATTGTGCCAATTTGATCATTTTATCAAACTTCATAACTAATATTGGCACATCCTAAAATCTTTTAGGATTATAATTCACCCCTATTTCCAAGGTATCCATAACCTTGAAAATAACCTAAAATGCCACCTTTATCATGGTTGAGTTAACTACCCATCCACTTAAGGTTGGCACACCCTAAACCCATCTAGCGTGAATCAATCACGCTCTTAGGAACCCAAAACTGATTTGAGCTCCTAGGGTTAATTAGGTATTCCTTAGGGATAACCTCCCTAGATACCTTCCTAATGACCCTCCTAGGCTTGTTAGCCTTGGTCATTTGGGTCTTACCTAGGTTGACTCTAGGGGTAACTCCCCTTGCAACCTTCTTAGTGGCCACCCTAGGTTTCCTTGAAACCCTAGCCACTAGGCACACCCTTTGGTCAACTCTAGGGATGACTTCCCTATTGACCTTGGTCTTCCTAGACCTAGTTTGTGTCCCATAATCAAATGGAACACTATGGTAAGCTACCTTAGGCTTAGGTTTGTGACCCAAACCTTGCTTGCCTTTGGTTGACTTTTGACTCTTAGGTCCTTGGTGTTGACTTTGACTTTTGGACCTTTGACTTTGACCATTAGACCCTTTAAATTGATCTTGTATCTTATTTAGGGTCTTTTCAAGTTTTTCAAGCCTTGACCTCAAGACTTGATTTTCCTTTTCTAATTGCCCAATTTTAGAATTTTGATTTAAATCTTGGGCATTGGACTTCCTAGGCATATGCCTAGTCCATTTAGGGTTTAGACCTAGGTGCTCTTGCACCTTTCTAATTGTCTCCCTAGGTAAAATTGATCTTGAGTTATTTGACCTAGGTTTGCCCTTAGGTAAAATATTTTTAGGGACATTAGTCCCAAATTTCTCCTTACTCCTAAGGTAAACATTTTTAGCACCTAAGCAAAATTTCTTACTTCTAGCATGCTCTTTATGAATTGCAAGAGAATTAAAATTTCTAGCATGCTTTTGACTTTTAAATTTAGATGGTGCATTATTTAAATATACCTTAGGGTTAGCTAGAGAAGCTCCCCCTACTTGTAATGCTCCTCCTTGCCCCTTCTTCTTCCCCCTAGGGCATTGACTCCGATAATGCCCCTTTGAATTGCACTTGAAGCATATGATGTGCTCCTTGCCTTTAGGTGTTGGGAAACCGACATCCTTGACTTTTGGTGCTGGTGGAGCTTTCCTAATCTTCTTTGGGCACTTGCTCTTATAGTGCCCAAATTCCCTACACTCAAAACACATAATATTATTTTTATTTGAAATTAGAGTGTTTGAATTACCTAGGTTAGTGGTGGAGTTCGGAATTGACACTTCTTCATCTTGACTGGATGTAGAAGCTTCTTCTTGATGCTCCAGTGTTGAGGAAACTCTAATCTCCTCCTCAATCCTGGAAGTGGATGCTTCTTCCACTTCCTCCACCTCTTCCGATCCAGATGTTGATTCCCTATCAACCTCCGAATCATCAAGCTCTTTGGATGAAGATGTACTTGCTTCTTTTTGAGCTTGAGAGAATGAGCACTCTTCTTCTTCTTCTTCCTCTTGGACCAATGATGAGTTTTCATGGAGCTTTGCCACTTGGCTCCACAACTCCTTAGCGTCCATATAGTCCCCTACCATACATACAATCTCATTAGGGACCAAATCAAGAATAAATTTTACTACCTTCATGTTTTTCTCGAAGGCCTGGAGTTGATCTTCACTCCACTTCTTCTTCTTGAGGAATCCTCCCTTTGGTCCTATTGGATAGCTAAAACCCTCCATCAAGATAGACCATTCTTCGAAGTCCCTCATCATTAGGAAGTCTTCAATTCTTGACTTCCATTGCTTAAACCCTTCTTGTCCATAGAAGGAATAAGGGATCGGTGTATTAATGTTCCATCCCAATTGTTCTTCCATCTTCACCCTCTAGCTTCTTTGTCCTAGCTCCCGGCGGTTAGTCCGTAGAAGAGGCCCGGGCTCTGATACCACTTGTTGGAGATTTGACGCCGCTAGAGGGGGGTGAATAGCGTTGAATTCGTACGTAGATGGAATTCGATCGCGTGTTCGTGTCTACAAGTTTCGTTAGCACAGTGAAATATATATATGATAACAATAACGAAACACAATCACAAACACAATAACACGAAGATTTAACGTGGTTCAGAACCACACGGTTCCTACTCCACGGATCGAGCTCTAACAAGCTCTAGCGATGCCAATGCAATCACTAATCAATAAACTCCTTCTCGACCACAAGTCGGAGGCGGAGAAACCTCGTACAAACGTTTACAACAATAAATGAAAGAAATACAAGCAAATACAAGTGAAAAATGTAAAGAACACTTTACAAACTAGTGTTTTGAGCGCTTGCTTGGATGAGCTTGAAGGACCCTGAAATGCACCTGCAAATCGCCTCACCAAAGCCCCCAAAGAACTGATGCTTGAGCCTTCCACGAACAGTTGCTTTTATCCTTCATCGGGCTGGATTTCCGCCTAGCAGTCGTGTTGGGTTTCCGGCACCGCGGCGTGTGTGTGTTCGATCATGTTTCGTAAACATGAGCACAGCGGAAGCAATAAAAATAATAAATACTCCTATTTATTACAACACACACAACACACGCATGCTATTACAACAAGTGTAGACATAACCGTAAATTAAAATTGCAATAAAAGGAAATTAAACTACGTTATACCTTCCGTATGACGTGTAGCGGGAACGGCATCAACCGGAACGATTCTCGTAAGAATCGTCTCTATCCGTATCCACGCCGAGCTCCTCGGGATGACTTCGCCAAGCCACGAGCTTCGTCTTCGTACGGGTTACTAGCCTCGTGTTGAAGACGACGTGATCGAGAGATGACCACGATCCGAATCCAAATTCGGACCTAAAAACAAGTCCTCAAGACTTGCTTCTCCGGAGAGGTATTCGTCAACCGATTGATGAATCCTTCTTCCTCCACCTCAGAGGATTACCGGAGATCAAATCCCCGGTATGTTAGCCGCTGTCGGAGCACTAACCGTCGTCCAAACGACGCTCCGACGAGAGGAGAAGAAGCTGTCCAGAAAACTGGACAGCTTGGTGGAGGAGATAGGCGCCGGCTAACAAAGGAAGCCAAGTGCTTACCTTGATGCCAAACCTAAGGAGGATCGCCGGAACTCTTCCGGCAGCAGCTCGACGCCGGCGAGGAGGAAGGACGCCGGTTGGATGAGCTGTGGGCTGGGCGGCAACACAAGCTGGGCGGCAGCTCTTGATGTTGGGCGGCCACTCTTGGATTAGGTTTAGGGTTAGGGTTTAATCCCTATTTTATAGAGAACTAATTCTCTTAATGGTTAATGGATCATATCCATAAAGCCCGTTAACCCGCTCCATTAAGATAAGTTAAAATAAACCAAACCATGATGGTTTATTTTAAGTTAAAACGAACCGAACCAACTTTTGGTTCATTCGTTTAAAATAACCAAACCCTTTGGTTTATTCTTATCCATTGGATTAGAACCAAACCATTTTGGTCCATCCATTACGTCTTCATAAGACGCAGCCCATCCACGCTTCCATTGCGACTGAAACAATTTCATGCTCGCTTTATGTTTGGTCCAACCAAACATAGTTTCTCTCGGTCTGAGAATCCCATTCTCAAGCT
The DNA here is from genome assembly GCA_025175895.1 of Wurfbainia villosa. NCBI lineage: Eukaryota > Viridiplantae > Streptophyta > Magnoliopsida > Zingiberales > Zingiberaceae > Wurfbainia > Wurfbainia villosa. The sequence continues at coordinate 49,127,364 of CM045998.1, read as the reverse complement.
CGTTTTAAATCCTTTGGATTACACTCGTTGTGTGTGTGACCAAATAGGTTCTCGGTTTATGTTGGCCGTCTATAATTAACCATTAATTATAGAACGATCATGAGTGGCACCTAGTAGTACATCATGATCCCCAATTAACAGAAAAGATCAACGGTTGATCGAACTATTTACGAAACCCTTCAAGAGCTTGAATGATTCGCTGCCCCATTCCCTTCACTCATCTTATACCCACTTGGTTGGGACATGGTCTATTGTGTCAGTCCCCACTAGGCTGACTACGTCACACCTAGCCCAAGTATCATTTCCTCGTCCTACGGATTCTAGTTACTCCACATGTATCGAAGAGTACCTTACTCTAAACATGTAATGCTTTGGCCAAAGTCTTTAGTAACAATCCGACGAGAGGCCATGGGTATACATCTCCTCGCAAGGAGTGGTGAATCCTTTATAGGCTATTCAAACACCTTCGATCACTTCGACTTATACCCAATCATCCCGGGTCCACATCTCCTTAGAAATGTTTGCTTAAGATGTCAAAGCATAAGTCTCTATGATCAAGATGACTTGAATACCGCAAGTCAAAGGAACATCGCACTTAAGCCACAGTAAGAACTTCATTGACATATCTATATATGCAGAAAACCATATGAAGTCTTACGGTTGGTCACTCCAATGAACTAGTTACCATAACTAGCATCCACGATTAACTCCGGACATCACTATGTCTCCAGCCAGTGAGAATCAGCTGCTTGGATACACCAAGGAGTATACCTCGTGCTAGTCTCGACAGAATTGATGGTGTCCAAATCCATCAATTCATTGACTAGGGATAATTCCGATACATCACAATTACACATATAGAGATACTCACTAGTTGTGATCCAATCACAAATTCTCTCATGCTGTGAATCGTATCGTGGACATTCAGTAAATGAGTTTAAGATCCAATCAAATACATAAAATATGTATACTCAAATAGTGAATCTTCATTTATCATATAAATGGTTCATACATAAGGCGATTGCCTTAGGACATCTCTCATATATTACTAACAAGTCGAGTGCCATAAGTCCCCAGTCGACTGCCAGCACTGTAGCTGTGAGACAACGGCTCAATCCACGTTGGACAAGTTCTAACGGGAACCGATCGCCAACATTGGCCGATCGCTAACGCCCGTAGTCGACCGGCTGGCGGCTACGCGCTGCGGCTTGACATGTAACTTAGCGCGATCGCGACTTGCGGGCCGATCGTCAGAGACATCGGGCCTCGATTGCTCCAATGAGCCGATCGCTGAGATTCCATCTCTTAAACGGCAGTCGAACTCAAGTCGACTCACAGCAGTCGAACCGGCCATAATGCCAGTCGACTGCCAACCTCAAAGATGAGGTTTTAACCCAAGTATGGTGCGCCCATACTTACTAGACCACCCTTAGCCTAGACCTAAGCCTTCTAGCCACCTCCATCAGCCTCACGCCTCTCGGATCCCTCCAAGTCATCCATGACTTGTTCATCCATCGCGCTAGCCTCCAGGTGCTTCCCTCGGCTATGTCATGCTAACGGTGTCTACACCGCCAAGGCACATTGGACTTACGCCGCCAAGACTCCGCTTGGACTTTACGCTGCCAATATCAATCCCCTTGGACTTCCCAAATGCCAAAACTCAAGCTTGGACTTTCCCTTGCCAACCCATGTTGGACTTTCCATGCCAAGACCCATGCTTGGACTTTCCATTTGCCAAGACCCATGCTTGGACTTCTCATGCCAAGTACACAAGACTTGGACTTTCCCAAATGCCAAGTACCCATGTCTTGGACTTTCCATGCACCAAGTGTCCCACTTGGACTTTTCATGCCAAGTACTCAAGACTTGGACTTTACCAAATGCCAAGTGTCCCACTTGGACTTTCCATGCCAAGTACCCATGACTTAGAGTTTACCTTGCCAAGACCCATGCTTGGACTTTCCCATAATCACATGGTCAACCCCAGTCAACCATCAAGGTCTTCCTCGAGTCAAACTCAAGTCCGGTCAAACATGACCCGGGTCGATTGCTCCAACAATCTCCCCAACATATTAACCGACATTAATGTCAAACATCAATGCCAAACCACTTTGTCAAATCCCTTTGTCAAACATCAAAACATCACTCGAGTCAAACTCGAGTCTGGTCAATCGTGACCTGGGCCGATTGCACCAACAAATATACCATTGTCTCTTAGATAATCAAGAAACTCTTGACTTAAGTATTCACCACCTCGATCCGATCGAAGTATTTTAATACTCTTGTCATGTTGTTTCTCTACTTCATTTCTGAATTCTTTGAACCTTTCAAAGGCTTCAGACTTGTGTTTCATCAAGAACACATACCCATACCGTGAGTGATCATCGGTGAAGGTAATGAAGTAGCTATAGCTTCCTAAAGCTTGAGTTGACATAGGTCCACATACATCTGTATGTATTAGACCTAGTAACTCTCCCACTCGTTCACCTTTTCCGGTAAAAGTAACTTAGTCATCTTGTCTTTTAAGCATGATTCGCATGTATCGTATGAATCCAATTCAAACGATTCCAGAATTCCACATCGGTGTAATTCGGACATGCATTTCTTGCTTATATGGCCAAGACGACAATGCCACATGTAGGAGTCTAATTGATTATCTTTTCGAGCACGCTTGTTGCTCGCTTCGATATTGAAAATGTCACTGGATACGTCCAACATATAAATGTCATTGCTCAAAGTTCCAATTCCATAAAGTATGCCATTCAAAGTTATATAATAACAATTGTTACTAAATGCCAAATGGTAACCATTTCTATTTAAACAAGAAATAGAAGTGATGTTCTTTATCAACGAAGGAACATAAAAGCAATTGTCCAGTTTTAAGACAAGTCTTGTAGGGAGTTTCAACAAATACATTCCGATGGCGAGTGCAGCAACCTTTGCTCCATTCCCAACACGTAAATTTGACTCTCCCTTGACGAGTCTTCTTCTATTCCTTAGCCCATGTATGTCATTACATATATGTGAGTCACACCTAGTATCCAATACCCATGTGTTTGAGGAAATAGAATGACAATCAATAACGAAGATATCTGAAGAAGATGGGGCATCCGATGCCTTATTCTTCTTCACGAACTCAAGATAAATCTTGCAATTTCTTCGCCAATGGCCCTCCTTGCCATAATCATGGCAAGTACCCTTTTGAGTTGGTTCTACCTTTTTAGCCTTTTCTTCCCCTTCTGCTATTCCTTTGACTTCCTCTTAGAACCTTTCTTCAAGGAATCAACTCACAACACCGTCCCCTGCTCATGCTTCTCAGAAGGCTCCACAGTCTTCAACATGTTGAGTAGTACCACAGATGAACCTTCTTGCATCTCAGAGGTGAAGAGGAGCTTGGAGACTTCGAACCTTTCGAATCTCACTTGCTCATCAAACAACTCATAAAGATGAAAGACTATGGTATGAGCATCCATATGCTCAAGCTGCTTCCGCAGCTCAGGTACCATCGCGGCTAGCATGATGCAACTTGCCAGTTCAGAATCAGTCACATGTTTCTGATAGACCAACAATTGGTCCGGAGTTGCATCGTCACTAGGATGGCCGGGAAGAGGCACTTCAAGGACATATGCAAGCTTTTCACCTTGAGAATAATTCTCAAGTTTCTAAGTCAGTCCAAGAAGTTCGGCACAGTCAATTTATTTGAATCCAAGATAGAGTGCAAATTCAAAGACATCATGATCAATCAATTATCCTAGAAATACAACTCGAGCATATATGAGAAAGATGATTTAAAATGCATCAATATACATTTATAAATCTCATTCATTTTTCGAATTTTAAAAACCCCAAAATCACTTCGGGAGATCGTAGGTCCATCTCCGAATGAGCTGATATCCAACGTAGATATGAACAACCTTGGAGAGAGTCCAACAAGTCATTCATAACTACGATGGTAGGTATCAAATATATCGATTGCATATCACATATATGCAACTATCACAATGTGCTATCAACTAATTGAATGTTCACACATACATCGGGTTGTTAACACATTAACAAGTATGCATCATATGCATAGCACCCAACTTCACCTCCCTTAACATCGACCTTGGAGAGAGTCCAACAAGCCGATGCTCCAGGTTAAAGCCAACCCATTAATCGAGAAATAATTTTAATATGGTTAGAGTGCATTCAACAAATTAGCTCGGCTTGGAGAGAGTCCAACAACCAAAGCTAACGATTGACCTCTGACTCTTACCATATTAGCTTAAACTATTCCATGGTTAGAACATGTTCGGGTTCGAGCTGGGCTTGGAGAGAGTCCAACAACCCGAACAAGAAACGGAACTCTGGTTCTAACTATATTAATGGAAGGTGTAGGCTTTAATATTCAGTTAGGGTTTTTATGTCTCATCCTCTTTTCATGCAAATAACTATTATCTACATGTCATGACATACATGACATACATCTACATATCACGACACGCATGACATAATGACATGCATCTAATGCAATTACATGACATACAATTATGTCATGTACAAAATTTTCTTATATGTCATAACTATTTATGGAAATAAAATATGTTTAAGATTTGATTCTCCAAATCAAATCATGATTAAATTAGGAAATAAATTTCTAAATCTAATCACATATTTTATTTGTGGAAATAGTTGATTAAGGAAAGTCAATTTAGGAAACCAATTTCCTAAATCATCAAAACTACTTATGGAAATAAAATATTAAAAGATTTGATTTCCCAAATCAAATCATGATTAAATTAGGAAAAAAATATCCAAAATCTAATCAAATATTTTATTTATGGAAAATATCAATTTCCATAAATACTTCCAACTTTCCAAAAGTAGAAGATTTCCATAAATACTTCTAGACTTTCCAAAATTGAAAATTTTTCATAAATACTTCTAACTTTCCAAAAGTAGAAAATTTTCAAAAATATCATTATAACTATCGCAAAAAAATTTTACGATTATGTCGAAACACAACCTGGGCTCTGATACCACTGTTGGATTTTCGGCACCGCGGCGAGTGTGTGTTCGAACATGTTTCGTAAACATGTGCACAGCGAAAGGAATAAAATAATTGTTGGTGCAGTAGGCACCTAAGTCGAACCTGAGTTTTGATTATAGCAAAAGATACAAAGTTAAGCTCATGTCATTATCTCACGAGCTGAATCGAGTGTGCAGTAAATTGCTATAGCTGGAGCTGAAGGCTAGCGACACCCGGAGGAAGCCTCGGTGGTCGGGCGACACTCGAGTGACTTCGTAGGGAGCCAAAGGAATCGAGTGGAAGGCCGGAAGCAAAAGCAACATGTAAGTATCGAGGTAAGCTCGTGTGTGAGAGCGTAAGTGAGGTCGTATCCTCGTTACGGGGATGATCTTAAGCGTAGATCCGACCAAAGACATCCTATAGATGGTCTAGGTCGAGATCGGACGGTCGACGACCGTCAAAATTATGTTTTTGTTGAGCTAACTTTGACTTGCAGCAAGCATCACGATCGCCACTTGAGGACTCGATCGCCGCCAATCCCGATCCGCCGAGGTCAAGACTGATCGATGCGCCATCACGATCGATGATGACCATCACCGATCCGATGGTCAAAGGATCAGCCGCGAGGAGTCAAGGTTTATCACTAAATTTCAAGGGGAGTGGTGCTCAATTGTGATTGGCTAGGGTTCCTCTCGAAAAGGGGCTCAAAGGCTATAAAAGGAGGGCCAAACCTAGGGTTTCATCATCAATTCTAAGTGCTCAAAAGCCTCCGCAACGCTGCGACTCTCCGACAACTCTACGACAATGAAGTGCTGCCAACAACCCTAGTTTAAGTCCTATCTTCGAGTTGTTGGTATAATCTTGTCTTGTCATTTCTTTTAATCTTGCAATAGTTTGTTAATCGAGGCTTTCTATCGTTGCATTTTCATTTTAATAGAAGAGAGGGTTTGTCTCTCTATCTTGTGCTTCGAAAGTTTTTTTTGTAATCGTAAACTCCTACCTCCAACGAGGAGGAGTGTTTTAGTGAATTGCCCTCCGTACACGGTCTAGGACCGTTAGGGCCTTGGAGTAGTAGCCAAAGACTACGAACCAAGTAAAAAACTATTTGTCTCTTTTAGTTTTTATTTACATTTCCGCTGCGTATATTTGTCTTGAAATGAATTCGAAAGAAAAAGTTTTTTTTCGCTATTCACCCCCGCTCTAGCGAACCGCATCAATCCAACAATTGGTATCAGAGCCGGGGGTTGCTAAGATTTTGTGAAACCACCAATCTAGCCATTTTTACAGATTTATTTTTCTTTTAATTCTATTTTTTTTATTATTTATTTCACTTTGTTAAGTTTTTCTCCCGCACTACTAATCCAAGACGCGAGTCTTGGTACTTGTTTTTGTGTTTTTGTCGTTGCTAGTTTCTTCGTCTTCGTCTCTTTGTGTCTTTCGTGTTAATGTCCCATCTCGAGGGTTTTAGCACCGTCCGACCACCGTTTTACAACGGTGATGATTTCCATTACTGGAAAGGTCGGATGGAGTGCTTCCTAAAAACCTAAATAGAGATGTGGATTGTGATCCAAACCGGGTTCACCCTTCCTACTAATGAAGAAGGTGAATCCTTGGATTACAATCAGTGGTCCATTGCCACTAAACGACAAGTCGAGGCAGATGCAAAGGCGACTCAAATCCTGCAGTGCGGGCTATCCAAGGAGGAGCTGAACCGAGTCGGACCCTTCATCAGCGCAAGAGATCTCTGGATGAGGCTGATCGAGTTACACGAAGGATCGGATCAAGCTAAGGTTTGCAAACGCGATTTGTTGTTCAATAAATTGTACACACTAAAAATGCAGGAACACGAGATGGCAACACAATTGCATGCCCGTGTCCAGGACATCATCAACAACCTACACGCAATCGGGCAAAAGGTTGAAAACCGCGACCTTAAAAGGTATGTTCTAAACTCTTTTCCGAGGACTACCTTGTGGGCATCCATGGTCGACGCCTACAAGGTCTCCAAGGACCTTTCTAAAGTTAGAATAGACGAATTATTCTCAGATTTCGAATTACATGAGCAGTCTAACTCGGAACCCGAGAGGGGTATAGCCTTGTTTGCAGGTTCATAGAAGAAGAAAATCGCAAGCAAGCCACCACCAACCGAGGAGGAAGATGAGTCCGAAGAAGAAGTTGACCTGGAGTTGACTGCCGAACTAATGAACCTAGCTCGAAGGATAGCCAAGGGACGAAAGCGAACCACGACTCGACCCAACCAAGGTAAGCCTAAAAGTTCTAATATTAGGTGTTATGAGTATAACAGGTTTGGACATATTAAGTCCGAGTGCCCCAAGCTCAACCACCAAGCACCTAAGCACAAGAAGGCCCTCAACGCGACATGGGAAGAAGTGTCATCCGAAGAAGACGAAGACCACGTCTTCATGGTGAAATCGATTGAGTCAGACACGGAGACCGAACCTGAACTTGAGTCAGAACCTGAGGATGACTTGGACTACGAAGCTACCTTCAAGTCAAGCCACGGATACGCATCCGGTTCAAAAGATACCCTTAAAGTGAGTCGAACTTTATTTAATACTTTACATAATACGGTTAGGTTTTTGTCTAGGAAATTAGTTAAGTCCGAGTCCAAGGTCGAGACCCTGGTTGAGGAGGTCAAACTCCTCAAACACAAGGTCTCCCTAACCTCTTCGACTAGTCAAGTTCGAGAAGAGGACCCAACTCCAGCTGAAAAGCTCGAAGTTGAGAACTCTCTCTTGAAAAGTCAAGTTGAAGATCTTAGGAACACGTTGGAAAGGTTCACTTTGGGATCCAAAGGACTTGACCTCCTACTTGGATCTCAAAGGGTCATGTACAACAAGGCTGGACTAGGGTTTAACTCAAACATAGGTCGATATGTCGATTGTAAGTCGACATAGGAAACATGTCCAAGCATGGGTCCCTAAGAACTTTTGATTTCAACTCTAGGATCCAACCTGCATCGGGTTCCCAAGGACCAAATCCACTAGTGGATAGACCAACCGATTCAACGGTGCCTAGGGAGCCAAGACAAAACATGTTTGTGCTTTAACTTAGAAATTACATGCTTAGAATTTTTTTTAAAACTTGTGAACTCACTTAGAACACGTACATAACCAACTAAAATCCTTCGAAAAGATTGAGCCTCGGGGAGCCTCTTTTCAAAAATAACCAGTTAGACTAGGAAATAGTCTTAGGTGAGTCAAGTCATCATTTTCTTGAAAATGGCTTTGTCTAAGGAAGTGGTCGATGATCCGATAAAAGAAGGCCCCTGTGCCTCGCCACGACCTGGAAGCCATGATCTTGAAAAGGTAAACTTGACAAGCCTAGGGTCAAATCCAAATCTAACATAAAATTACTTGAACCTAAATGCACTTAATCAACTTAATTGGAAGTCATCTCACAAAAAACACATAAGTATAACATGCTTGATCATATAGACACAGGTGAGATGACCTAGGTTTAAAAAACTTACAACCAATTTTTAAAAAAATATATAAAAAATCTAACATCCAATCCAACCACCTTGTGTGTAGGATCAATGGATGTTGGACAACGGTTGCTCCCGACACATGACCGGGGATCAACTCAAATTCACAAAGCTTCGATTCAAACGACAAGGATCAGTAGCCTTTGGGAATAACGACAAGCTCAAAATCATCGGATCAGGTGATATCGAGCTTAACTCGAATTTTGTTATTAAAAATGTATTACTTGTAGAGAATTTTGAATATAACCTGCTTAGCGTAAGCCAATTATGTGACAATAACTATAAGGTCGTATTTTTAGAAAATGAATGTGTAATTAAAACAAATAAAACAACTAAAACAATACTCAAAGGAACTAGGACAAATAACATTTATACAATTAACTTAATCAAATCCTTAGCCAAATGTCTTATGACACAGGAAGAGGAATCATGGTTGTGGCAAGCGACTCGGTCACTGCACCCAAGACTCGTCCACAAGATGAGTCGAGTGGCTTAGTAGTGAGGCTTACCCAACCTCAACAATTTGGTTAATAAAATCAGTAATGCTTGTCAACAAGGAAAACAACCTAGGACACAACACAAGTTAACTAACCAGAGCAGACCTCAAGTGTACTTGAGCTCCTGCATATGGATCTATTCGATTCACATGGAGCCAAGTCACTCAATAGAAATCAATATTGCTTAGTCATAATTGGCGACTACTCGAGGTTTACAGGTTAGGTTCATCGAACATAAAAATGATACCTAGATAAATTAATCAATCTATTCAAATTAATCGAGAATCAAAAAACCTTAAGGTTAAAAGACTTAGAAGCGATCATGGTGGTGAATTCGAAAATCAAAGGTTCACCGACTTCTGTAACCTAAACGGATAGCACCATGAATTCTCTTGCCCTAGGACCCCTCAACAAAATGGCCTAGTGGAGCGGAAAAACCGAACTCTACAAGAAGCCGCTAGGACCATGTTGAACGAATACGACCTACCCGATAGGTTTTGGGCAGAAGCCGTTAGCACGACTTGCTATGTCGAATAGGATCCTTATGGTAAAGAGGCACCTTAAGACCTCCTCTGAGATTTATCACAATAAAGTGCCCAACATCAAGTACTTTAGGGTATTTGGATGTACATATCTTAAACACTAAGAACCACCTAGGAAATTCAAATCCAAAACCTCCACCGGAATCTTCTTAGGATACTCAACCACAGTAGGGCCTATAGGGTATATAACCACGATACCCTTAAAGTCGAAGAGACTATTAATGTAGTGTTCGATGAAGTACCCGAACCTACAAAACCCTTAATGACCCCAAGTGTTGAGCCCACTGATACCAAACTTGTCTCTGACCCTGAGATCGAGTCTAATCCACATCAACCAACTTCTCTTGTCGACCAAGTGACAAGTGATCCGAGTCAAACTAGTGTTCAACCAAGTCACCCCATTGATCAAGCATTAGGTGACACAAACCCAACCCAATCTAGGATTCAGACTAACCACCCTATCGATCAAGTGATAGGAGATCCTAATCTAGGAGTTCGAACTAGAGCATCCTATAGGAACCTTAGTCAAATTTCCTTAATTTCAAAGATAGAACCCAAATCAATTGAACAAGCTCTTCTTGATCCCGATTGGATTATTGCAATGCAAGAAGAGCTAGCTCAATTTACTAGGAATGAAGTGTGGGAATTAGTACCACCACCTAAAGATAAAACGATAATTGGAACAAGGTGGGTGTTTTGAAATAAGCTTGATGATAAAGGTGAAGTAGTTAGAAACAAGGCTAGGTTAGTCGCCAAAGGGTTTAGTCAAGTCGAAGGCTTAGATTACGACGAAACCTATGCCCCAGTAGCTAGACTCGAATCCATTCGAATGTTGCTAGCTTATGCCACACATCGAGGATTTAAGCTGTTTCAAATGGATGTTAAGTCGGCATTCCTAAATGGATACATTAAAGAAGAAGTTTATGTTAGCCAACCCCCCGGATTTGAAAATCTAGATAAACTCGACCATGTCCAAAAACTTAAGAAAGCTCTCTATGGACTTAAACAAGCTCCTCGAGCTTGGTACGAGAGACTTTCAATCCATCTTAAGTCAAAAGGGTTTAACCAAGGCTTAGTTGACCCAACTCTCTTCGTAAAAACCTTAGGTAAAGAAATATTCATAGCTCAAATTTACGTAGATGATATAATTTTTGGGACCTCTAACTCAGCCTTACTAAACGAGTTTGTTTCACTCATGGAAAGTGAGTTCGAAATAAACTTGGTAGGCGAGTTAAGTTTCTTTTTAGGTCTACAAATTAAACAAACTAAGGATGGTATATACCTATATCAACAAAAATACACTAAGGAGTTAATTAAAAGATTTGGAATGCAAGACGCTAAGCTAATAAACACCCCAATGGCGATTAATGTTAACATAGGAGAAGACCTAGAAAGTAAGTCCATTGACTTAAAGTACTATAGGAGCGCGATAGGAAGTCTCCTATACTTAACTGCGAGTCAACCTGACATCCTATTCGCAGTAAGTATGTGTGCCAGGTTTCAAACCTGTGCTAAGGAGTCTCACCTAACCCTAGTTAAGCGTATCCTTAGATATCTAAAGGGTACACTTAATGTCGGTATTTGGTATCCTAGATCTACCGAGTTCGAACTAACCGGCTACTCCGATTCGGACTATGCCGGTAGTAAGCTCGATAGAAAGAGCACAAGTGGTTGTTGTCAACTTCTCAGCTCGAGTCTAGTGAGTTGGTGCAGTAGGAAGCAACACTGTGTTGCTTTATCTACCACCGAAGCCGAATACATCGCGATGGGTGAGTGTGTCACGCAGCTTCTTTGGATGAAGCACACTCTCCGCGACTTTAAGTTAGACTTTACGAATACTAAACTTCACGTAGATAACATTAGTTCAATTAATCTTACAAAGAATTCGATATGTCACTCTAGGACCAAACATATAGAGGTCAAACACCATTTCATTCGAGAACATGTGGCCAACGGAGCCATACAACTTGAATACGTCGAATCGAAGTCTAACTTGGCAGACCTATTTACTAAACCCTTACCCGAAGCCGAATTTAGTCTATTAAGACGAAAATTGGGCATGTGCGTAATAGAATAGGCACTTGCAAATTATATGTTCTTACTACTATTTCTTTAATTTCATGGAACTAGCATAGGACATACCTTAGATATCATGCACCTATAGATTTAAGGAGCCAGTACATCTCACAACACATAGGACTAATGTGTTTGTGTACTTAGCCACGTAGATGGGCGTGAGATGTTAGGACCTTACTCCTGGTTCCAGATGTAGAGCTAGTGCATCGCTATGAACCACGGACTATAATCATACATACTAACCGACTCTGACCAGGACTGATTGATCTTCCATATCAATCAAGCCAAATATGAGTCGAACATTTTATAGATGAACTTATTTTCAGTATATTATTTTCAAAATAATGTGGAACATGCTTGGACTTTAAAATTAAAACTTGTTTTTATTCCAGACACACTCTCACTCTTTTCGATATATGGCAAAAGGGGGAGAAAAAGGCCAAAGTTAAGGGATCAATATTTTTTTTAAAGCTTACTCAAACTTTAACACATTTAGTTAACTTGTTAACAGAAAATAATTTACTTAACTTTTAGTTAACTTGTTAACAAAAAGTAATTTACTTAACTTTAAGTTAACTTGTTAACAAAATGGAAGTAAAGGCCAAGGTTAAGAAATCAATTTTTTGATTTCTTAACTTAAAACTTATTTTAAACACTATGGCCAATATTAAGTAATTTCGGTTACTTAATTCTTTTTTAGTAGCAAATATCAAGGGGGAGAGTTAAAACTCTTTCTCAAGTACTCACCCTCGGTCAAGGAGGAGGTTTCCTCAAGGGGGAGCATTTGAAAAAGAGTTTTTATACTCCTACACATTCATGTATATCTCATACTCTTTTTGCTTAATTTATTTTTCTTAACTTTGTATGTGGATTTGCCATAAATCAAAAAGGGGGAGATTGTTGGTGCAGTAGGCACCTAAGTCGAACCAGAGTTTTGATTATAGCAAAAGATACAAAGTTAAGCTCATGTCATTATCTAACGAGCTGAATCGAGTGTGCAGTAAATTGCTATAGCTGGAGCTGAAGGCTAGCGACACCCGGAGGAAGCCGCGGTGGTCGGGCGACACTCGAGTGACTTCGTAGGGAGCCGAAGGAATCGAGTGGAAGGCCGGAAGCAAAAGCAACATGTAAGTATCGAGGTAAGCTCGTGTGTGAGAGCGTAAGTGAGGTCGTATCCTCGTTATGGGGATGATCTTAAGCGTAGATCCAACCAAAGACATCCTATAGATGGTCTAGGTCGAGATCGGACGGTCGACGACTGTCGAAATTATGTTTTTGTTGAGCTAACTTTGACTTGCAGCAAGCATCAGTCGACTGCCAGCTTGGAGGACTTGACTGCCGTCAATCAGTCGACTGCCGGAGGTCACCACTCGGTGATCTTGCCATCGTGATCGATGATGACCATCGATCGGTGATGGTCAAAGGATCAGCCTCGAGGAGTCAAGGTTTATCACCAAATTTCAAGGGGAGTGGTGCTCAATTGTGATTGGCTAGGGTTCCTCTCGAAAAGGGGCTCAAAGGCTATAAAAGGAGGGCCAAAACTAGGGTTTCATCATGAATTCTAAGTGCTCAAAAGCCTCTGCAACGCTGCGACTCTCCGACAACTCTACGACACCCTAGTTTAAGTCCTATCTTCGAGTTGTTGGTATAATCTTGTCTTGTCATTTATTTTAATCTTGCAATTAGTTTGTTAATCGAGGCTTTCTATCGTTGCATTTTCATTTTAATAGAAGAGAGGGTTTGTCTCTCTATCTTGTGCTCTGAAAGTTTTTTTTGTAATCGTAAACTCTTACCTCCAACGAGGAGGAGTGTTTTAGTGAATTGCCCTCCGTACACGGTCTAGGACCGTTAGGGCCTTGGAGTAGTAGCCGAAGGCTACGAACCAAGTAAAAAACTATTTGTCTCTTTTAGTTTTTATTTACATTTCCGCTGCGTATATTTGTCTTAAAACGAATTCGAAAGAAAAAGTTTTTTTTCGCTATTCACCCCCCCTCTAGCGAACCGCATCGATCCAACAATAATAAATCTAATTTATTACAACACACACATCACACGCATGTAGGGAATTCTTTATGCCAAATAGCATATGCGCAACGGAAAAATTAGGATCCCTTCCAAGTGATCCATGCGGAAGCAAACTCGTATAAAATAAATTTCTCTAAACCAAGCCTATCTTATAGGAGAGGATTACCTTTGTTGCGTGCCCTTGTTAATCCCGCTTCTTCCTTTTGTTTGTTGGATCTTTAGCACGTTCAAGTGTCCGTGCCTCTATATGTATCCACACGAGCAAGCTCTTGTCTCACAAAAGAAAACTAGAGGAGCTCTCCTTTACTTCTTGCTAGAGAAGTCCCTAAAGGAGAGGAAGCTAGGGAAAAAGAGAAGGGAAGAAGAAGACTACTCTTCTTGCTACACTCACAAAAGCCACACAACAATAAGCTCTCAAGCTCTCTCCAAGCCTCAAGCTCCCAACAACCACACCCACAATTGCTTTGGCCGGCCACTCCATGGGGTCTTTTATAGGGTTGGAAAAACCCTTTCACCTCCACACATTCAATGCAATCCATTGCATTGGGACATTTGTTTGGCCGGCCACTTAAGGAGACAAAACCATTTTGTTTCCTTCCACCTTATCTAGCTTAGGTGGATGCTTAGGTGGCATGCTTATGTGGCATGCTTATGTGGCATTCTTATGTGGCATTCATGCATGTTGAATTAATCTTATTAATTCAATTAAGCTTATGTTATCATATTGAATTAATCTTATTAATTCAATTAAGCTTATGTTATCATATTGAATTAATCTTATTAATTCAATTAAGCTTATGTTATCATATTGAATTAATCTTATTAAATCAATGAGGTAACATATTGAATTAATCTCATTAAATCAATTAGCTAAAATTCTCATTAAGCTTAAAGTCCAAAAACCATTTTGTACTTAAGCTTATTCCCAAATTATTCTAGTCAAACTAGAATACTCTAATTCCTCTAATTATCATGCTCTTTGTGTGTGACCCTATAGGCTCTCATAACGTTGGCAGTGGACCTAAACTCTTTTAGATACACAAGCAATGAGCGGCATCTAGCAATACATCATTGCTACCCAAGTTACGAGATAAGTCAAGATCAGACTAACCTTTCCGTGACTACTATAATATATGACCGTGTCCTTCTATCCTTGATATCAGATTGATCAATGAGGCATAGACCGTGTCATCCTCGATCAATCTATGTGTTTCTTGATCCACAGTAAACTAACTCAAACAAATGAGCTCAATATCTCATATTGACTCATTCGAGCATGGCCATGCGTTTTAGTAGTTCTACTCAATCAAGGGGCCCACCGATATCACTCGTCATATGAGAGGATAGATCCCATCTACATCACTCACATCCCTCGCATAATTTGTTATATACCCGGTAATCACCTTTATGGTCCACCTTTACGGGTGACGTTTGTGATACCAAAGTACATAACTCCTTATGTAGGGAACCGTAGTGACTTGGTCGAGGACTATTCATACCAATAGTCACATGAGAAAGTTTATGACACTCATATAACGATCCATGAAACTTTCTCATGGCGGGTCGATTCGAGTATATATTCTCTAATATATACCCATGTGTCAACTTGATATCATATATCCATGACTTGTGAGATCAAGTCATCAATTGACCTACATGCTAGTCTTTATGTATTAATATTGCCCTTGCATATTAATACTTGACTAGGAACATTTAGAAAGTGTTCTCTACTGACCTCTCATAATCAATTACACGATTGATGTCTGCGTAGATAAGAACCTAATTTTCTAGGGCATTACTATATTTAATTTAGTGCACAAGAAAGACTTAAATATAATAACCAATCCATTGCCTTTATAGAATATGATACAAAATGTTTCCTATTCAACCATCACATGATTGGTTCTTAGGGCTATAACTAACAATCTCCCACTAGCACTAGTACCAATCACTATGATATCTAATACCTAGTGACCTAGTGTGACCATCATGCTTCCTCTGTGCCAAAGCCTTGGTCAATGGATCTGCAATGTTAGCTTATCGGTACTCTGCATATCCTCACATCTCCTCTATCGATGATCTCTCGAATGAGATGGAAGCGCCGTATGTGTTTGGTCCATGTGATGTGATCGAGGTTCCTTAGCTGTGCATAGCCCCATTGTTGTCACAATAGAGTGTCTATTGGATCTGCAATGCTAGGAACTACCCCAAGTTCAGCGATGAACTTAGACTAAGCGACCTCCTTTCTTGCATCGGATGACAATATACTCCTGTTGTAGAATCAAGAATCGTGTCTGCTTTGAACTCTTCCGCACACCCACCATTCGCAAAAACCACATTGCGATCTATAGTCATCCTTGTCTGTTTGGAAGCTTGCATCACTGTAACCCTTTACAGCTAGCTCCTCATTGCCTCCAAATATCAGGAAATATTCTTTCGTTCTTCGTAAGTATTTAAGAATATTTTTGACTGCTATCCAGTGACTTTCACCTGGATCCGACTGGTATCTACTCGTCATGCTCAAAGCATACGAGACGTCAGGACGAGTACAAAGCATGGCGTACATGATAGACCCTATGGCAGACGCATAAGGGATCTTATCCATGCGATCTCTCTCCTCCCTAGAAGAGGGACATTGAGTCTTCGAAAGACTCACACCATGTGATAAAGGCAGAAATCCTTTCTTGGAATTTTGCATAGCAAAACGATCTAGCACTTTATCAATGTATGTACTCTGACTTAGGCCAAGTAATCTTTTAGATCTATCTCTATAGATCTTGATGCCTAGAATATAGGCAGCTTCACCTAAGTCTTTCATAGAGAAACAATTCCCTAACCACATCTTCACAGACTGGAGTGAGGGAATATCATTTCCGATGAGAAGTATGTCATCTACATACAAGACAAGAAATACAACTGTGCTCCCACTATTTCTATTGTAGACACAAGGTTCATCTTCATTCTTGATGAAACCAAACTCTTTGATTGCATCATCGAATCGAAGATTCCAGCTTCGAGAGGCTTGCTTTAGTCCATAAATGGACCTTTGCAGTTTGCATACCTTTCCAGGATGCTTTGGATCTTCAAAACCCTCAGGCTGTGTCATGTACACATCCTCGAGTAGCTTTCCATTCAGAAAAGCGGTTTTGACATCCATCTGCCAGATCTCATAATCGTGGTAGGCTGCAATAGCAAGTATGATCCGAATGGATTTAAGCATCGCAACTGGTGAAAAGGATTCATCATAGTCAATACCATGAATTTGTTTGAATCCTTTAGCCATCAATCTACCTTTATAGGTATGCTTATTACCATCCATGTCAGTCTTTACTTTAAAGACCCACTTACACCCAATGGGTTTTACCCCTTCAGGTGGATCAACCAAGGTCCATACTTGGTTAGTGTACATGGATTCCATTTCGGATCTCATGGCCTCTAGCCATTTCTCGGAATCTGGGCTCATCATAGCTTCTTGATAGGATGTAGGCTCGTCAAGATTGACAAGCAATACATCACCATTGTCAGTCAAGAGAAAAGAATATCTCTCGGGTTGACGACGGATCCTGTCAGATCTACGAAGAGGTTGGTCTACTTGAACAGGTGTTTGTTCCACAACTCTTTGGGCAACAATTTCCTCATCCACAACACTTTGTGGTTCCTGTTCATTTTCCATCGAAGCCTTAGTGTTATCGTCATCTTGAACTTCTTCAAGATGAATTTTACTCCCACTAGTTTTTCTAGAAATAAATTCTCTTTCTAGAAAGACAGCATTTCTGGCAACAAACACCTTGCCAAGTGTGGGATTGTAAAAGTAATATCCCTTAGTTTCCTTGGGATATCCGATAAAATAACACTTATCTGATTTGGGTCCTAGTTTATCTGAGACTTGACGTCTTACATAAGCTTCACAACCCCAAATCTTTATAAAAGACATTTTGGGACTCTTCCCAGTCCATATCATATATGGTGTCTTTTCTACGGCTTTTGATGGGACGCTATTAAGTGTTAAAGCGTCTGTCTCTAGAGCTAGTACCCAATAGGATGTAGGTAGATCGATCACGGCTCATCATTGATCGTACCATATCTAATAGAGTACGATTTCTCCTCGGATACACCATTCCATTGTGGTGTTCGGGAGTGAGTTGGGATATTATCCCACACTCACCAGTGATCACGAAACTCTTGACTAAGGTATTCACCACCTCGATCTGATCGAGTAGCTTGATCGCTTACCAAGTTGGTTTTGTACTTCATTCTTGAATGCTTTGAACTTTTCAAAGGATTCTGACTTATGTCTCATCAAATATAAGTAGCCAAATCTACTCATATCATCAGTGAAAGTAATAAAGTACTTATAGCGTCCTCTCCGACATTGAAAGGCCCACATACATCGGTATGTATGAGTCCTAACAAGTCTGCGCTCTCTCTCCATGTCCACTAAATGGAGTTTTAGTCATCTTTCCTAAAAGGCAAGATTCATACCTCATATGATTCAAAATCAAATGAGTCCAATAATCCATCTTTATGAAGTTGGGATATGCGTTTTTCATTTATGTGACCTAAGCGGATGCGAGAGATATGTTTGGTTGAATCATTCGATTTGAACCGCTTAGTATTACGTTATAAATTGGGTTTTCTAAATCTAGAACATAGAGACCATTCATAAGTGGTGCATTACAATAGAACATTTCATTTAAATAAATGGAACAACATTTGTCCTTTATTATAAAAGAAAAATTTTTCTTGTCTAAACAAGATACGAAATTATGTTCTTTGTCAATGCGGTACATATAAGCACTCCTCTAGTTCTAAGATAAGCCCGGTGGGCAAAGACAAAGAATATGTTCCTACAATTTACAGACAACTTTTGCGCCATTGCCTACTCGTAGGTCTACTTCGCCTTTGCCATTTGTCTACTATTTCGACCCTCACATTATTACAAATGTGAGATGCACATCCTTATCTAATACCCATGTAGAAGAAATAGATAGATTAACTTCTATAACGTGTATACAGGCGAAGTCCCACTTCTTTTATTCTTTACTTCCTCAAGGTAGACTTTGCGATTCCGCTTCCGGTGTCGATCTCACCGCAATGGAAGCGATCTTCCTTCCTTAGGCACTTTACCTTTACCCTTTGAAGTGGATGAATTGGCCTTGCCTTTGGCTTGGGTCTTACCCTTGCCTTTGCGCTTACCTTTGCCCTTCTTGACCATTAGTACGTTACTAACTTTCTTTTTGAGATTCGGTTCGTGATTCTTAACATCTTTGAGAATCTCGAGTAAAGGTTTATCAATTTCATTCATGTTATAATTCATGACGAATTGATTATATGCTTGAACGATTGCGGGGATAACATCGGTTGCCAATTCTTGGCTCGATGGAAAACCTAGTCTTTCAAGGTTCTCAGCGTACCCAATCATTTTGAGTCGTGAGTTCCTACAGTGTTCCTTCTTGCATCTTGCATGCAAAAAGAGCCTTAGACACTTCAAAACGCTCGTGCCTAGCTTGTCCTTGATATAGTTGTTTCAAATGCTCAACCATATCATAGGCATCCATGTTCTCATGTTGCTTTTGAAGCTCAGAGTTCATGGTGGCAAGCATAAGACATGACACATCTAATGCGTCATCTTGATGCTTCTTATAAGCATCCTTTTCGACGAGTGGCGCATGGGTAGTGTTTGAGGTAGACTGCTCTAGGACATACGATTTGCGTTCTTGCTTGAGGATAATCCTCAAGTTCCTATACCGATCAAGAAAGTTCGCTCCATTAAGCTTGTCCTTCTCAAGAGACGGATCGCAGTTGAGATTGAGTGTGTCGTGTTAGATGTCATGGTGATCTACAACATTAAAATGTAAAGTTAAGTATCATACCTAAATCATTTAATTAGGCCTTTAATTAAATGAGGCTCCCACTAAATTCTCATAGCTACTATTTAGCTATAAATTTATATGGGATAAAGATCCACATTATAATTGCCTTGAGTTAGCTTTGGCTAATCGCCCAAGCGTAGTATAATTAGGTAGGCAATCTTTGCCAATTACATCTGATGTAACTCTTTAATAGCTTTGGTTAAGTTTTAGATTAGTTTAGTGTTTATTCCTAAACCACTTCAGTGTGGCGAGAGGCACGAGGCCTTCTTGGATATCGAGCAACGACCACTTCTAAGACAAAGCGATGTTGAAATCACATAAAACTAATTTTAAAACTTATGTTCAAAGCTAATATATGCCTCTACTTTCTTAACTAATTAAGAAAACTTAATTAAGTCTTAACCAAGTTTGATAGCGGGACATCACGATTGTCCACTCGCACTCTTCCAAGATAAAATGCATTGCTTTGCTTTTGAATAACAAATGATCGAGAAGTAGTGAGTACCAAGCTTTGGTAGGCATATCGTTTTTGACTTATTAAGAAATAAACATGTATCATATACATATTAGCATACATCACATATAAGCTAAACTAATCATGCATCACATACAAGCTAAACTAACATGCATCACATACATATTAAACTAAGCGTGTCATGGTTATGGCCCTTATTCTACAATCTTCTCAAGCCAATGAAAAGATTGATTGGTCAACCTAGGGATAGCATCTTCTCCTAAGTGCTTCCTTTTGGTTGTCTTGTGTGTTGACTTCCTCCTTGTAACCTCATCTTCCAATGGACCCTCCATCTTTGTTTTGTACATTACCAAAGGAGAAATACTCGAGTTACATTAGTCTAAAACTAATTTTACAACAAGAATTTTAGGAGGAAGGCACGACACGCAGGCCGTATTTGAGAATTACAACACACATACATTCACAAACCTTTTGGGACTAGGCCATAACCATGCACCATGTCATTTTAACTTTTAAAAGACATTGGATATTTTATTATGTTTGACAATTGCTAATGCAATTATCAACTCATAATAAAATTTATCCTACTTCTATATCACATATAAAATAGAAGACCTATTTTATACGATCTTTATAAGTGGCTCTGATACCCTTTGTAGGGAATTCTTTATGCCAAATGGCATATGCGCAACGGAAAAATTAGGATCCCTTCCAAGTGATCCATGCGAAAGCAAACTCGTATAAAATAAATTTCTCTAAACCAAGCCTATCTTATAGGAGAGGATTACCTTTGTTGCGTGCCCTTGTTAATCCCGCTTCTTCCTTTTGTTTGTTGGATCTTTAGCACGTTCAAGTGTCCGTGCCTCTATATGTATCCACACGAGCAAGCTCTTGTCTCACAAAAGAAAACTAGAGGAGCTCTCCTTTACTTCTTGCTAGAGAAGTCCCTAAAGGAGAGGAAGCTAGGGAAAAAGAGAAGGGAAGAAGACTACTCTTCTTGCTACACTCACAAAAGCCACACAACAATAAGCTCTCTAGCTCTCTCCAAGCCTCAAGCTCCCAACAACCACACCCACAAGGGCTTGGGCCGGCCACTCCATTGGGTCTTTTATAGGGTTGGAAAAACCCTTTCACCTCCACCCATTCAATGCAATCCATTGCATTGGGACATTTGTTTGGCCGGCCACTTAAGGAGACAAAACCATTTTGTTTCCTTCCACCTTATCTAGCTTAGGTGGATGCTTAGGTGGCATGCTTATGTGGCATGCTTATGTGGCATTCTTATGTGGCATTCATGCATGTTGAATTAATCTTATTAATTCAATTAAGCTTATGTTATCATATTGAATTAATCTTATTAATTCAATTAAGCTTATGTTATCATATTGAATTAATCTTATTAATTCAATTAAGCTTATGTTATCATATTGAATTAATCTTATTAAATCAATGAGGTAACATATTGAATTAATCTCATTAAATCAATTAGCTAAAATTCTCATTAAGCTTAAAGTCCAAAAACCATTTTGTACTTAAGCTTATTCCCAAATTATTCTAGTCAAACTAGAATACTCTAATTCCTCTAATTATCATGCTCTTTGTGTGTGACCCTATAGGCTCTCATAACGCGTTGGCGGTGGACCTAAACTCTTTTAGATACACAAGCAATGAGCGGCATCTAGCAATACATCATTGCTACTCAAGTTCTGAGATAAGTCAAGATCCGACTAACCTTTCCGTGACTACTATAATATATGACCGTGTCCTTCTATCCTTGATATCAGTTGATCAATGAGGCATAGACCGTGTCATCCTCGATCAATCTATGTGTTTCTTGATCCCGAGTAAACTAACTCAAACAAATGAGCTCAATATCTCATATTGACTCATTCGAGCATGGCCATGCGTTTTAGTAGTTCTACTCAATCAAGGGCCCACCGATATCACTCTCTCATATGAGAGGGATAGATCCCATCTACATCACTCACATCCCTCCGCATAATTTGTTATATACCCAAGAATCACCTTTATGGTCCACCTATTCTACGGGTGACGCTTGACGATACCAAAGTACATAACTCCTTATGTAGGGAACCGTAGTGACTTGGTCGAGGACTATTCATACCAATAGTCACATGAGAAAGTTTATGACACTCATATAACGATCCATGAAACTTTCTCATGGCGGGTCGATTAGATATATATTCTCTAATATATACCCATGTGTCAACTTGATATCATATATCCATGACTTGTGAGATCAAGTCATCAATTGACCTACATGCTAGTCTTTATGTATTAATATTGCCCTTGCATATTAATACTTGACTAGGAACATTTAGAAAGTGTTCTCTACAGCCTCTCATAATCAATTCTGCCAATTGATGTGCTGTAGATAAGAACCTACTTTTCTAGGGCATTACTATATTTAATTTAGCTGGCACAAGCAAGACTTAAATATAATAACCAATCCTTTGCCTTTATAGAATATGATACAAAATGTTCCCTATTCAACCATCACATGATTGGTTCTTAGGGCTATAACTAACAACGCATGCATAGTACAACATGTGTAGACATAACCGTAAATTCAAATTTTGCAATAAAAGGAAACTTATACTACGTATACCTTACGTATCACATGTAGCGGGAAAGGCATCAACCGGAACGATTCTCGCTAGAATCGTCTCTATCCGTATCCACGTCGAGTATCTTCGGGATGACTTCACAAAGGCACGTGCCTCGTCTTTGTACGGGTTACTAGCCTCGTGTTGAAGACGATGTGATGGAGAGAAGATCACGATCCGAATCAAAATTCGGATCCAAAATGAGTCCTCAAAAACTCGCTTCTCCGGAGAGGTATTCGTCAACTGTTTGACGAATCCTTCGTCCTCCACCTATGAGGATTACCAGAGATCGAATCTCCGGCAAGGCTACCACTGTTGGAGCTCCAAACGTCGTCCAAACGATGCTCTGACAAGAAGGAAACAAGCTGTCCAGAAAACTGGACAGCTTTGGTGGAGGAATAGGGACCGGCCAAATAAGGAAGAATGAGGCTCACCTTGTCACCGGACCCAAAGGAGATCACCGGAGCTCCTCTGGCAGCAGCTTGACGCCGGCAAGAGGTAAGGACAGCACCTTTTGGACGCCGGCAAGGGAGCTGGGCGGCGGCAAGAGGGTTGGCGCCGACTACACCAAGGAGAGGAGGGGGCGGCAACTTAGGGTTGCTTGAGCTTTTTGATTAGAGTTTAACAAAAATCCTTAAGCCCTATTTTATAGAGAACAAATTCTCTTAATGATTATCGAATCATAACCAAAGGCCCGTTAACCCGCTCCATTAATTTAAGTTAAAATAAACCAAACCATGATGGTTTATTTTAAGTTAAAACGAGCCGAACAAACTTTGGTTCATTCGTTTAAAACAATCCAAACCCTTTGGTTTATTCTCCTCCATTGGATTAGAACCAAACCAATTTGGTTCATCCATCATGTCTTCATAAGACACGACCCATCCACGCTTCCATTGTGACTGAAATGATTTCATGCTAGCTCAATGTTTGGTCCAACGGACATGGTCTATAGTGTCAGTCCCCACTAGGCTGACTACGTCACACCTAGCCCAAGTATCATTTCCTCGTCCTATGGATTCTAGTTACTGCACATGTATCGAAGAGTACCTTACTCTAAACATGTAATGCTTTGGCCAAAGACTTTAGTAACAATCCGATGAGAGGCCATGGGTATACATCTCCTCGCAAGGAGTGGTGAATCCTTTATAGGCTATTCAAACACCTTCGATCACTTGGACTTATACCCAATCATCCCGGGTCCACATCTCCTCAGAGATGCTTGCTTAAGATGTCAAAGCATAAGTCTTTATGATCAAGATGACTTGAATACCATAAGTCAAAGGAACATCGTACTTAAGCTGCAGTAAGAACTTCATTGACATATCTTTATATGCAGAGAATCATATGAAGTCTTACGGCTGGTCACTCCAATGAACTAGTTACCATAACTAGCATCCACGATTAACTCCGGACATCACAATGTCTCCAGCTAGTGAGAATCAGCTGCTTGGATACACCAAGGAGTATACCTCGTTCTAGTCTTGACAGAATCAATGGTGTCCAAATCCATCAATTCATCGACTAGGGATAATTTCGATACATCACAATTACACATGTAGAGATACTCACTAGTTGTGATCCAATCACAAATTCTCTCATGTTGTGAATCGTATCGTGGACATTCAGTAAATGAGTTTAAGATCCAATCAAATACATGAAAACATATATACTCAAATAGTGAATCTTCATTTATCATATAAATGGTTCAAACATATGGCGATTGCCTTAGGACATCTCTCATATATTACTAACATACGGATCGTTGACTTTTATGTTTATATTCAGGTTCTAAGTATATTTAACCATAAAAACAGAATACACAACATGTATATGATTGAAAAATAATTATAGACATGTTACAAAAGAAAATAGACAAGCATTATACCTCTCAATCTTCTATTGTATGTCCTTCCTCCTTTTGGACGTCGTGTGGGCGATGATCTTCCAAAAGTCGAAGCTCCTAGATCACCAATCTTCCTTCCTTGCTCGCTCCAAAAAAGAGGAAGTATAGAAACAAAAAACTTCTTCTTCATTCAACCAACCACCAATCTCCAAGCTTGGTGCTTGCCGCCGGCCAAGAAGAAGAACAAAGAGAATTGGGCACCGGCCAAGAACTTCAAGGGAAGACCCTAAGCTTTGTTTCCACCGGACAAGGAGAAGAGAAGGAGGAGATTTGGATGCCGGCCAAAGGGGAGGAGAAGATGATGGGCGCCGACCACCTTAAGGAAGAAGAGAAGAAAGGAAAAATTTTCCTTAATTGTGGCCGCCCAAACCAAACTCCAAAAACCCTAGCTTCCAAGCTCCTTGCCGCCCAACCCTAATCCTATCTTGCTTCTAATTCTCTCCCACGCCAAGCCTTAAGCCCCTTTTATATATTTAGGCTTAAGTCTCCTTTTAATCTCAACCGTCGATTCTAGGGATTTAATCTCAAACGTCGGATCTAGAGATTTAATCTCAACCGTCGGATCTAGCGATTTAATCTCCACCGTTGGATCTAGAGTTTTGTTTTCAACCATTGGATCTAGGCTTCATGAGGTTTTAATAGGCTATAATAGGGACCATGAGGAAGGGTTGGATTTTGGCCACCCAATGGATCAAGCCCACTTAAAGTCTAATCTATTAATGATAATCCAATCCACTAGAGGATTATCATTGATCTACCTCACCAACCCCCATAAGTTAATATGGGCTCCATATATTATTTGTATATTTTTCTCCCCATGTTTAAGATCTCGAATGTCTGTCGATTAATTTATTTACTGACAATTAATTAATCAACATCTAACTCCATGAGTAGTACCACTCAACCTTATCATCATGCCGGACCAAGTCCACCTGCAGGGTTTACATGATGAACCTTATGAGCTTCTCAAGGGGACATCATCATCCAAATATATAGGACACGGTTTCCTCCTATAATCTACGACACACCATATAAATAATATCATTTCCCAACTTACCGAGCCTATCGATTTAATCTATAAATCTAGCCTATTGGTAAATCAAAGAAATGAATACTAAGTATATGTGTCCGTTATTATATCGGGATTAATAGCATGTACAATATAATATCTGAGGTCCGATTCGATTATGTAGTCAATAATAAATCGAATCACCTCTAAGTCGGTCCTGCTCAATACACACAAAGTGTACTAGTGTGATTCTATGGTCAAGACAAACCAATACCAAATCACACTACAACCATACCATGGGTTTGTCCAAAGCCATCTAGGTTGTGAGCCTTTACTTATACTCTACAAGGAGTTGATAACATGATCTTCTGTGTGACACTACACACCATGTTATCTACAATGTAATGTATTAGACAATATGCATAATCACAAATATACAAACAATGATCATGTGATTCTTATTTCAAAATAAAGATGTTCATACAAAAGATAGACTTTTCAGTATACATCCCAACAATCTCACACTTATACTAAAAGACTATGCTGTCCTTAAACTGCCATACATCTGATTACCATTCCCTCCACATGCCTATTAAAAGCTCTCGCTGGAAGGGCCTTAGTGAAAGGATCTGTCAGGTTATCCTCTGATGCTATCTTGGCTACAACAACTTCTCTGCTCTTTACAATTTCTTGTATCAGGTGGTACTTGCGCTCTATGTGTTTACTTGCCTTATGGGCTCATGGTTCCTTCGAGTTTGCAACTACACCACTATTATTACAATATATTGTGATAGTTCTGGGCAAACCAGGAATCACATCCAAGTCCATCAAGAAGTTCCTGAGCCATACAACTTCTTTGGCCGCCTCAGAGGCTGCCACATACTCAGCTTCCATGGTAGGGTCCGCCATGCATTTCTGCTTGACACTCCTCCATACAATGGCTCCACCTCCCAAAGTAAATACAAAACCTGAGGTAGACTTACTGTTATCCCTGTCTGATTGGAAGTCAGAATCTTTGTAACCCATAGGGAGTAATTGGTATGCCTGGTAAACTAGCATATAATCTCTAGTCCTTCTCAGATACTTCAATATATCCTTTACCTCAGTCCATTGTCCCTGTTTTAGATTACTCTGATATCTTCTAACCATGCCCATGGCAAAGCAGATATCTGGTCTCGTACGTAGCATCGCATACATGAGGCTTCCTACTGCCGAAGCATAAGGAACCGCCTTCATCTTCTCTATCTCCTCAGATGTTCTAGGACACATCTCTTTAGATAAAGGAACTCCATGCCTTAAAGGTAGAAAACCTTTCTTGGAGTTTTGCATGCTAAAATGATCCAAAATTGTGTCTATGTATGAAGCTTGAGATAAGCACAACATCCTTTTCCTACGATCCCTTATAACCTTGATCCCAAGGATGTGTCCCACTTCTCCCAAGTCCTTTATATCAAACTGTTTGGACAACCATACCCTTACGTCCGATAACACCTTGATATTGTTGCCAATTAACAAAATCTCATCTACGTATAGTATAAGAAATACCACTACGTTTTCGTCACATCTCTTGTATACACAAGACTCATCCGGACTTTGAATAAATCTATAAGACTGGATTACCTCATCAAAGCGGATGTTCCAAGACCTCGAAGCTTGCTTCAATTCATAAATGAACCGATTAAGCTTACACACAAGATGCTCTGTGCCCTTTACAATGAATCCTTCTGGTTGCTTCATGTAGATGTTTTCCTCAAGACTTCCATTAAGGAAAGCTTTCTTGACATCCATCTGCCATACCTCATAATCCATATGAGAAGCAATGCATAAGAGAATCTGAATAGACTTAAGCAATGCTACCGGCGAAAAGGTTTCCTCATAATCGATACCCTCTTTCTGAGTATACCCTTTCGCAACAAGCCTTGCTTTGAAGGTCTCAACCTTCCAGTCTGTTCTTCTCTTTCTTTTGTAGATCCACTTGCAACCAATGGTTTTTACACCATCGGGTGGTTCTACTCTCTCCCAGACCTGATTTGAATCCATAGATTCAATCTCAGCATTTATTGCACTTTGCCAAGATACCACATCTTTATCTTGGATTGCCTCGTCATATGTCCAGGGATCAGGTTCATGTTTGCCAGGGATCAAATCTGAATATTCTCCCAAGAACATGAATCTATCAGGCTGTCTCACAACCCTCCTACTACGATGAGGTATCACCTGTGTATCCTCTGTGACACGCGGTGTAGTGACTTGTGCTATAACCTCTTGTACCGGTGGTACTGAAGAAGTGACTTCCCCTTTTAATTCCTCCAGAATAATCTTACTCATGGGCTTGTGGTTCATCACATAGTCTTCCTCTAGAAATCTGGAGTTCGTGCTAACGATCACTTTCTGATCTCTAGGACTATAAAACAAACCACCATTCGTTCCTCTAGGATAGCCAACGAACATGCGCACTTCTGTATGAGGTTCTAACTTACCAGTATCTGCCTTCAGCACATGTGCTGGACTCCCCCAAATCCGAATATGTCTCAGACTAGGCTTTCGCCCAGTCCACAATACTGTGGGAGTAGAATGCATTGATTTAAATGGTACCAAGTTTAGAATATACACTGTTATATCTAGAACATATCCTCAGAATGAATCTGGCAACTCAGAATAACTCATCATCGATCTAACCATCTCCATAAGAGTCCTATTCCTTCACTCTGCTACACCATTCTGCTGGGGTGTGCTAGGTGCAGACAATTGGGATTGAATCCCAACCTCTGATAAGTAATTCCTAAACTCTCCTAAGAGGTACTTACCACCGTGATCAGATCGTAGTGTCTTGATACTTTTACCTTAACGTTTCTCCACATCAGTCTTGAATTCTTTGAACTTGTCAAAGCATTAAGACTTGCGGCGCATCAAGTAAATGTATCCATATCTCGAATAATGGTCTATAAAGGAGACAAAATACTCAAAACCACCTCTAGCCTGGATAGACATAGGACCACACAAATAAGAATGAACCAATTCCAACACATCTTTAGCTCTATACCCCTTGGCCTTAAAAGGCCTCTTGTTTATTTTACCCTCCAAGCAAGATTCGTAGGTTGGGAAATCTTCCACCACTAATGAACCCAGAGGTCCATCAGGTATCAACCTTTGAATTCTGCATAGGTTAATATGACCAAGCCTAAGATGCCAAAGATATGTTTAGTTCATCTTTGAAGGTTCTTTTTCTCTTATTGGAATTAGAAGATGAGTTATTAACTTCTATTTGCATCGTGGGAGCTTTTGGTTCAAGTGTATACAAATTTCCTATCAATGAACCCGAATAGATAATCTCCCTATCCCTTTTTATAACAACTCTGTCATTAAAAAAATAGAATATCCATCCATAAACAATTTAGAAATCGAAATCAAATTCTTTCTAAATAAAGGTACATAAAGGCAATTCTTAAGAACTAAAACTTTATTTTTCTCAAAAGAGAAATAAACATCTCCCACTGCAACAGCCGCCACCTTTGTGGCATCACCCAAGTATACGGTAATCTCCCCCTCAGCCAGTCGTCTGGTTTCCTGGAACCCCTGCAAAGTATTGCAGATATGATCAATGGCTCCCGTATCTACACACCAGGTGCCGATAGATAACACCGCTAAACATGTTTCAACGACTAGACCAAATGATATACCTTTGTTCTACTTCCGGTTGGGGCAGTCCTTCTTCTAGTGTCCAGTTTGCTTACAAATGAAGCACTTGCCTTTTGGCTTCTTCACTCCTCCCTGAGTTCCTCCCACCACCTTTGCCCCAGCTTGTTTCTTTTTCTTCTTGCCTTTCGGCTTAGAAGTAGAAACCTTTTGAGCAACCATGACTTGCACCTGAGCACTCTGACGAAAAAGCCCCTCTGCCGCCTGGAGTTCTGTCAGAAGCTCTGCCAACGAATACAACCTCTTGTTCATGTTGTAATTCAGGCGAAACTGCTCAAAACTCTCAGGTAGAGACTGGAGAATGATATCTACTTGGGTTTCTCCATTAATCTCAGCTCTGAGAACTTCCAGCTCATTCAAATGAGCCATCATCTTGAGAACATGATCTCTCACGAGTGTTCCCTCGATCATGGTGGTCGTCATCAAGTTCCTCATGGCTTCCTGCCTGGTAGCCCGATTCTGGTGTCCGAAAAGCTCTTTGAGATTGAGCATCATGTCATAAGCAGTGGGCATGACTTGATGTTGATGTTGTAGTACATTTGACATATATGTCAAAATGTAACACCACGCCATCTCATCGGCCTTGATCCACTTCTTATTACTCTCCTTCTCCTTTTCCCCAGAATCATCTACAGGATTAGGAGGGCACTCTTCGAGGAGTACATATTTGTATTCCTCAGCAGTCAAGACAATGTCAAGATTCCTCTTCCAATCAACATAGTTGGGTCTAGTAAGTTTATTTTCTTTCAGTATCACAGCAAGCGGGTTGAAAGTCATTTTGAAAGAAAACATAAGAATCACATAGATCAAAAACATTATATTTCAAAAAATTATTGATTCCTCAAACAATAAAATTTTAAAATCAACCAACACCTCAAAACACCGAGAATATCGTATGCCACAATAGTGTGGACATATACGAATTCTACATTTATAAGAGGAGGTTTTACCCATTAATTTTACTATCTTGTCAACCTAACTTTTTGACAAGTAAAATTAATAGTTGGTTCCTCTTCGGCCCTACAAATAAAAGCAGTGACTCCGATGGGGAGGATACTTATATTGGTATCTAAGTGTTCACCATTACTCGGTACCAAGGTAGTTATCTCGGGTTATGTGCCTTCTGATGGGAAAGTACACACGCTCCGTAATAATTTTCTATAACCATATTCAACCTTGTGATCCATAGACAAACTCATCCGATGGGGAGGAAGACACTCAGAGCCGACGCACAAGTTTATTTGCATCACATGTCAAATCATAATGGAGGTCATGGGAATTTATAAAAATATCCCTCTCCCACTTAGTAATTTGAAATTGAGGAATTTTTTAGCCTACGACATGCATATCAAACAATAAGCAATAAATATGAAAAATAAATAATTTTCAACTCTTATGGCTTTTGTCTTAAATATGTCACCCATTGTGTCGCCATCTCGTCCACTCCTCCCTACTCCATGTACAAGCCATCCGGAGATCCGAGCCGAGAAAAACTATTTTAATTTACATCCATCGATCCTATACTCCACGAGGGAGTGTACATGAAATCTAGATCAAAAGTAAACTAAAATACAAAGAGTGGCTAAACAATGCCGTATCTAATTACAAAAATTAAATACTAGCCTTGTCAACCCCGAGGATTAAACAAAATATACAATTACACACATACAATCACATACACACATATGGCCATAATAGTTGGATCCTATGCCTGCAACCAAAAAGTTAACCTACACATATCTTACTATTATCCGGCACATATAATATATGAAAAGTGCATAAAAGTAACCAAATCCTAAACACATAAAACCGGAAACCGTGGCTCTGATAGCACTTGAAGGTAGGAAACTTCGCTTCCCACTTCTACTCGGTCGCTTGTTCTTGGCGATCACTTCTACGTCCCCGGATAAAAAAAATTTATCCTTGACAAAAGGGATTACCCAAGCTACCATTTCATCATCGTGCTATTCGACTAGAGTGGTCACTTGAACAAAATCGTTGTTCAAGCCACCAACCTCTATTCTACGAATAACCGCAGAATAGACGATGTATGGATCGCCAAATTTTGTGTTTATATTCAAGGTCCAAGTATATTTAACCATAAAAATAGAATACACAACATGTATATGATTGAAAAACAATTATAGAAATGTTACAAAAGAAAATAGACAAGCGTTATACTTCTCGATCTTCTATTGTATGTCCTTCCTCCTTTTGGATGTCGTGTGGGCGACGATCTTCCAAAAGTCGAAGCTCCTAGATCACCAATCTTCCTTCCTTGCTCGCTCCAAACAAGAGGAAGTATAGAAACAAAACACTTCTTCTTCTTACAACTAGCCACCAAGCTCCAAGCTTGGTGCTTGCCGCCGGCCAAGAAGAAGAACAAAGAGAATTGGGCGCCGACCAAGAGCTTCAAGGGAAGACCCTAAGCTTTGTTTCCACCGGACAAGGAGAAGAGAAGGAGAAGCTTTGGACGCCAGCCAAAGGGGAGGAGAAGATGATGGGCGCCGACCACCTTAAGGAAGAAGAGAAGAAAGGAAAAATTTTCCTTAATTGTGGCTGCCCAAACCAAACTCCAAAAACCCTAGCCTCCAAGCTCCTTGCCGCCCAACCCTAATCCAATCTTGCTTCTAATTCTCTTCCACGCCAAGCCTCAAGCCCCTTTTATAGATTTAGGCTTAAGTCTCCTTTTAATCTCAACCGTCGGTTCTAGGGATTTAATCTCAACCGTCGGATCTAGAGATTTAATCTCAACCGTCAGATCTAGAGATTTAATCTCCACCGTTGGATCTAGAGTTTTGTTTTCAACCATTGGATCTAGGCTTCATGAGGTTTTAATAGGCTACAATAGGGACCATGAGGAGGAGTTGGATCTTGGCCACCCAATGGATCAAGCCCACATAAAGTTCGATCCATTAATGATATTCTAATCCACTAGAGGATTATCATTGATCTACCTCACCAACCCCCATAAGTTAATATGGGCTCCATATATTATTTATACATTTTCTCCCCGTGTTTAAGATCTCGAATGTCTGTCGATTAATTAATTTAAAGACAATTAATTAATCAACATCTAACTCCATGAGTAGTACCACTCAACCTTATCATCATGCCGGACCAAGTCCACCTGCAGGATTTACATGATGAACCTTATGAGCTCCTCAAGGGGACATCGTCATCCTAATATATAGGACATAGTTTCCTCCTATAATCAATGACACACCATATAAATAATATTATTTCCCAACTTACCGAGCCTATCGATTTAATCTATAAATCTCGCCCATTGGTAAATCAAAGAAATGAATACTAAGTATATGTGCCCGTTATTATATCGGGATTAAGAGCATGTACAATATAATATCTGAGGTCCGATTCGCTTATGTAGTCAGCAATAAATCGAATCACCTCTAAGTCGGTCCTGCTCAATACACACAAAGTGTACTAGTGTGATTCTATAGTCAAGACAAACCAATACCAAATCACACTACAACAATACCAAGGGTTTGTCCAAAGCCATCTAGGTTGTGAGCCTTTACTTATACTCTACAAGGAGCTGATAACATGATCTACTGTGTGATACTACACACTATGTTATCTACAATGTAATGTATTAGACAATATGTATAATCGCAAATATGCAAACAATGATCATGTGATTCTTATTTCAAAATAAAGATGTTCATACAAAAGATAGACTTTTCAGTATACATCCCAACACTCTTTGTGGAGAGGTCGTTTGGTCGACGTTTTGTGCTCCGACAGTGACCTATTTTCCAGGGATTGGATCTCCGACAATCCTCATAGGTGGAGGGTTAATTTTTCGTCAATTGGTTGATGAAAACCGCTTCCAAGAAGCGAGTTCATGGAACTCATTTTTAGATCCCAATTTGATTCGGATTATGATCGTCTCTCGGATCACAATGACTTCAACATGAGGCTAGTACCTTTCGTGAAGTCGGGGCTCATGGCTTTGTGAAGCTATCCCGATGATACTCGACGTGGATACGAATAGAGGCGGTTCTAGTGAGGGTTGCTACAGTTGATGCCATTCCTGCTACATGTGATTCGTTAGGTATAACTAGAATAAATTTCATTTTATTACAAAATTTGAAATGTCAATTATGTCTACACATGTTGTATCCTTGCATGCGTGTGGTGTGTGTGTTGTAATAAATAGTTTATTACTTATTTTTGCTTCCACTGTGTGCATGTTTACGAAACGTGTTCGAACACAACACCCACGTCGCTGCCATGGGAACCCAACACTTAGGGCACTTGCTCTTATAGTGCCCATATTCCCTAAACTCAAAACACATAATATGATTTTTATTATTAATTAAAGTTCTTGAGTTACCTTCCATGATAGGGAAATCTCGAACTTCCTCTTCTTCTCGATCGGAGGTAGATGGTTCCTCTTGAGTTTGCTCCGGTGTGAAAATTCTCTCCTTCCCCTCAATCCTAGAGGTGGAGGCTTCTCCTATTTCTTCCACCTCTTCTGATTCGGATGTCGATTCCCTTTCAACCTTCGAATCCTCAAGCTCTTGGGATGATGATGTACTCGCTTCTTCTTGAGCTTGAGAGGATGAAAACTCCTCCTCGGACTCCTCCTCTACTTTATGAGCCGGTGATGGATTTTCATGATACTTTGCCAATTCGCTCCAAA
Source organism: Wurfbainia villosa (assembly GCA_025175895.1). Taxonomy (NCBI): domain Eukaryota; kingdom Viridiplantae; phylum Streptophyta; class Magnoliopsida; order Zingiberales; family Zingiberaceae; genus Wurfbainia; species Wurfbainia villosa. The sequence continues at coordinate 49,093,450 of CM045998.1, read as the reverse complement.
GCTCCTTTGCATCCTTATATTCACTTAAATTGGACAAGACATTATTAGGAATTAAATCACTTAGTATTTTAATTACCTTAATATTTATCTTGAACTCCTTGAGTTGTTCTTTGGTCCATTTTTCAACCTTGATAATTCCACCCTTCTTTCCTCTTGGAAATTTGCAACCTTCTAACAAGGCGGACCAAAGCTTGATATCCACCATCACTAGGAAGTTCTCAATCCCTATTTTCCATTGATTGAAACCATCAAATCCATAGTCTTCATAGGATGGTGGTGTGTTGATGTCTCGGCCTAGTCTAAAACTTGGCTCCATCATCTTCCTCTAGTGCGTTTGCTCCCTCGAATGCGAAGCCGATGAAGAGATACCCGCTCTGATACCACATGTAGGGGATCGGACGTCGCTAGAGGGGGGGGGGGGTGAATGGCACATTTGTGCATTCAACGGAATTCGATCGTGCTTGTCTTTATAACTTGTTAGTTTGCATAACGGAATATAGAAATACAAAAGACAAATACACAATCACATGCAAAACACAAGATATAATGTGGTTTGGAACCTTAGGATTCCTACTCCACGGGGTGAGCTCAAATGAGCTCTAGTGATACAAACACAATCACTAATCAAACACTCCTTCTCGGAACAATTTGGAGGTGGAGAAACCTCGTACAAATGATTACAAAAGTAATACAATGAAATACAATAAGTAAACTAAGTAATACACAAATACAAGTAAAGAAAACATTACACTAAGAGCTTTGGATTTCTTGCTTATTGATTGCTTTGGTTTGCTCTTGAAGGTCTGGAATGCAGCAGAAATTCCCCTCCCAATCACCCTAAGAACCATGGCCAAAAACCTCTTCTTTGAGCTCTTTATAAAGCTATAACTCGGGCTGATTTCTGCCTAGCAGTCAACTGTGCATACCCATCAGTCGACTACTCCTATAGCTGTTCTCACAATGACTTAATCCACGTCGGTATTCTAGCCAATGGATATACTGGCAATGCCATTACGTGATGATGCTCGGTCGGCTATCGAGCTTCTGGCTCGTGACCAAATCCGTGATCCGCCTTTAATGGAAGTCGATGCTCAAAATAATCGAGCGTCGCCTCGACTGGGACTCCAGTCGAGGCACCTTGCGTCTGTGGTTGTAACTCGGCCGTAGTAGATTGCTATTTGACTCACGACAGTCGATTGGTCATAATCCCAATCGACTGCTCTGTGTCGACTCAGCTACCTGTTGGAATGTATACTGAAAGCCTAGCTCTTTTGTATGAACATCTTTATTTTGAAATAAGAATCACATGATCATTGTTTGCATATTTTTATGATTATGCAAAATTGTCTAATACTTTACATTGTAGATAACATGGTGCTTGGGTGATGACACAGAAGATCATGTTATCAGTCCCTTGTAGAGTATAAGCAGAGGCTCACAACCAAGATGGTTTTGGACAAACCATTGGCATGGTTGTAGTGTAGCTTGGTATTGTTTTGTCTTGAACATAAAGTTACACTAGTATACCTCGGTGTATTGAGCAGGACCGACATAGAGGTGATTCAATTTATTGCTGACTGCATAATTGAATCGGACCTCGGATATTATGTTGTACATGCTCTTAATCTCGATATAATAACGGGCACATGTACTTAATATTTATTTCTTTGATTTACCAGAGGGTGAGATTTCTATGGATTAAATCAATATGCCCGGTAAGTTGGGAAATGATATTATTTACATGGCGTGCCGTTGATTATAGGAGGAAACCGTGTCCTATGTATTAGGTTGATGATGTCCCCTTGAGGAGCTCATAAGGTTCATCATGTAAACCCTGCAGGTTGACTTAGTCAACATGATGATAAGGTTGAGTGGTACTACTCGAGGAGTTAGATGTTAATTAATTGATGGTCAGTGAATCAATTAATTGACGGACATTCGATATCTTAAACACGGGGAGATGGATGTACAAATAATATATGGAGCCCATATTAATTTATTGGGGTTGGTGAGGTAGTTCGATGATGATCCTCTAGTGGAATGGAACATCATTGATGGATCAAGTTTGTGTGGTTCCGATCCATCAGGTAGCAAAGACCCAACTCCTCCTCATGGTCCCTATCGTAGCCTAATATAAACCTCATGAAGTCTAGATCAAATGATGGAAAACAAATCTCTAGATCCGACGGTTGGGATTAAATTCCTAGAACCGACGGTGGAGATTAAATCTCTAGATCCGACGGTTGGGATTAAATTCCTAGAACCGACGGTGGAGATTAAATCTCTAGATCCGACGGTTGGGATTAAATTCCTAAGAACCGACGGTAGAGATTAAATCTCTAGATCCGACGGTTGGGATTAAAACCCTAGAACCGACGGTTGAGATTAAATCTCTAGATCCGACGGTTGAGATTAAAACCCTAGAACCGACGGTGGAGATTAAATCTCTAGATCCGGCGGTTGAGATTAAAACCTTAGAACCGACGGTGGAGATTAAACCAAGGCCTAAACCCTAACTCTATAAAAGGGTGGCTATGGGTTGGGTGGCAAGAAGTTTGAATGGTTGATGATGGATGCTAAGGAAATTAGGGTTTTGCCTAGCATTGATTGGGTGGCAAGCAACTTAAGGAGGAAACCCTAATTAGGGTTTTGGCTCCTTAGGTTGGGCGGCCAAGGATGGAAATGATGGTGGGGCGGCCACTTGTGGAGGAGTTTGTCTTCTTCCTTGGAGGTGGCTAGCTCCTAGATCTCTTCTCTCCACCATGCTTGGGCGGCAAGGAACCCTATGGAGGAAACCCTAATTTGATTAGGGTTTTGGCTCCTTTGCATGGGCGGCCATGGATGGGAATGAAGAGTGGGTGGCAACTTGTGGAAGAGCTTGTCTTCTTCCTTGGAGGTGGCTAGCTCCTAGATCTCTTCTCTCCACCATGGTTGGGCGGCAAGAAAGCCTAAGGAGAAACCCTAATTAGGGTTTCCTCCTTAGGTTGGGCGGCTAGGGATTGCAAGGATGTTGGGCGGCAACTATAGGAGAGGAGGTCTTCTTCTTCCTAGGGTGTGGCCGGCTCCTTCCTCTATTCCCTCCACCGTGGTCGGCGCCCAACATATTCCTTTTCTCCTATTCACTCCATCTTGGCCGGCGGCACCAAAACTAGGGTTTGTCCCTAGTTCGGTTCCTTGGTTGTTTCCATATTATTCTCTCTATTCTTGGGGCCGGCGGCATCAATCCTTTATGGATTGGTGGTTGGCTCAAGCAAGAAGGGAAAGAGAGTTCTTCATTCTTTGGATTGAAGAAGATCTAGGATGCTTCAACTTGTGGAGGATCTTCGCCCACACGAAGTCTACAATGAGGTTAGGACATACGATAGAAGATCAAGAGGTATAAAAGTTTTATAACTTTTATTATTGTTCTTTGCATGTTCTTATTGATATGCTAGCTTATGTTCTTTAAGTATATGTTGATTATACTAGTTTACATTTGTATGTATTTGTATAATCATGGACCCCGATAAGAAACACAAAAACTGGCGATCCGTCCATCATCTCTTCCGCGGCTAATCGACTAGAAGAGTTTGGTTGCTTGAACAACTAGTTTGTTCAAGCGATCGCTCGAGTCGTTAGCACGACGACGAATTGGTTGTGCTTAGGAAATTCATCCCATCCGGATTAGTTTTCATTAGTGAAAATTTTAATCCGGGGACATGGGAGCCTATGAGCATTCCGAGGTATAGCACATTGCTAACAATTGGTATCAGAGCCACGGTTTCCGGTTTTGTGTGTTTTGGATTCGGTTACTTTCACGCACTTATCATATATTGTGTATGCCGGATAATAGTACGATGTGCTTAGGCTAACTTTTTGGTTGCAGGCATAAGATCCAACTATTATGGCTATATATGTGTGTATGTGATTGCATGTGTGTGTGATTGTATTTTATTTGAATCCTCGGGGTTGACGAGGCTAAATTAGTATTTAATTTTTGTAATTGAATACGACATTATTTAGCCACTCTTTATTTTATTTTATTTTCGATCTAGATCTCATGTACACTCCCTCGTGGAGTACAGGATCGATGGATGTAAAATAAAATAGGTTTTAATCTCGGCTCGGATCTCCGGATGGCTCGTACATGGCGTAGGAGGAGCGGACGAGGTGGCGACACGACGGGACGCATATTAGAGAACAATGCCATAATAGTTGGAAAAATTCTGATTTTTCCATATTTATTGCTGATTTGTTTTATATGCATGTTGTGTGTGCTTGAAAACTTGAAATGCCATTTACTAAGTGGAGGAGGGATATTTTAATTAATTCCCGCTGCTTCCATTACACTTGATACAAAACTGAGCCTAGAGTGCCTTCTCCCAGGAATAGTTTTCGTTTATGACAAGGTCAATGAATGGTTAACATATGTACTTCCATAAGACACATAATCCAAAAATAATTCCCTTAGATCGTAATGGTACACTTTAGATGCATAAAAGTATCCTCCCATAGAGTCACCGCTTTATTTTAGGGCCAAGAGGACCAACTTATTAATTCTATTTGTCAAAAAACTTGATGATAATAAAATTAATGGGTAAATCCTCCTTCTGAAATGTAGGAGAATTCAGATATAATATATTTATATTCTCTGTCTTTGATAGGAAGCTTAATTATTATTGTTGAGGAATTTAATAAATTGAATCAAAGTCCCAGATTCTTAGATTAAAAGACTTTTCAGTCCATCATTTACGAGGAAATAAACTTATCACCCAAAATATCTTGAAATGAATCCGACATTGTTCATCTAGATGTAATACTTTCGAGTAATTCGCCAATTACTGAATTTTACTTGCAGAAGAAATACAAGGTGAAGATGGTGGATGATCTGCCGAAGAGTGAAGAGCCAGGCAAGTACTTTTACACCAGGAGAATGATTATATGACCCTAATTCAGATTAAAGGTATATCTTTTATTACCATTAAACATGATTATGATCCCCAGCACTTGCAGATGATTCTAATCATAAGAATATTTGCAGTTCCTATGAAACCAGATTTGCTAAAGGGATATTCATTTACTTGGCAATGCTATGAAGATAATTTGGGAGATGTTTATTTATCTTGGAGCACCATATGTTTGGCTCCAAGAATTTTTGTACCATTAAAGAATTGATTTTTGCTTAAATAGTTCTTGATGGATAATTCTTTACATGGAGAGTAACAGGACATTCAGACATAGATAGGAAATTGAACTTGAACCAAGCTCACATCCAAATAGAAGTTAATAACTCATCTTCTAATTCCATTTAAGAAAAGTCTTCAGATGAACAGGTCTTTGGTTTAGTCAATCACAACATGCCAAAGGTTAGATGCCGATGGACCTTGGGTTCATTAGCAGGAGGATCTCCAACTCATTAATCTTAATGGAGGGGACACCAAGAGGCCTTGGCTCAAGTGGAACAAAGATTTGTTGAAATGTCTCTATGCAGATCACCGACTATTCAAAGAAAATTCAAATATTTTTGCTCTTTTCATGACATTATTCAAGACAGGATGAGACACTAATGATCCTACTGGAAAAAATTCTTGGGAGATTTAGAACCTCATTTATCGATTGGATCTCAACTCAATATCCACCGGCCTCAAACAGTATCAGTGTAGCAAGATTCAGACCTCAGAATATCAGATCATGATGAAAATTTCGACGAGTTTGTAGTCCAATCAGGGTGATATCAACACACGCTGATCAGGAGGAAGGACGTGGATACCACAAGCCCGGGTAAAATTGTTCATGAGGAGCTATAAGTTTTTAGGCAATTCCAAAAGTAATGTGATTCTCCAGCTACCTCCATAATTGAGGAGCGCTGATGATAGATTATGTACAATGTGGTCTACAAATATGAAACCCGATACCCCTGCACTTCCCTGCAGCATAAGATTCTTGCAAGTAAATTGAGATCAAAGATCAAATGCCTTTGTCATGCAAGTCATAATTTTAAAAGGATGAATTACATAAGTCTAAAAACATCTAATGAAAACTAATCAAGAGTAAAGACGATTTTCCAATATCTGAGCCAATGATAATCTGGAATGACGCTCAACCATCTGATTTATCTAAAGCCTCCTTGTATATCAAGTAAAACCTAGGATTTCGCTTTTGGATGATCTCGATCACATCAAGATTATTTCAAATGGAATAAGGATAACATCAGAAAATAACTTTAGATCATTATCCCAAGCTCCATCATGGAGATAATTGGATCAGCGATTCCCCAGAAGTCTATCCTTTTTATTGACTCCTTCGATCCAAGAAACAAAGTCTGAATACTTCTCTCAGATGAGGTTCTACCGTAATAATCATCCACTGTTATTAAGACCTTAGCGATCAGATCTTACCAAGTGCACGAAATCATTTTTAGATTCATTCAACTGATAGTACGTGTTACAAATAGATAATTTATCTATCTCATAGGTAGTTTTCAACTCGATGGATTGAGATGTTTGTTTTAACCTGCTTATTAGAGTAAAATCGATATAAATGAGACCTATTTCACTTATCCAATGACAGCATATCTTAAAGATTGTGAGGTTTGTTAGAACTCAGAGGCATCAAACGCTGTGAATATTATTATTTTTGGAAATAAGAACTACATGATCATTGTTTGCATATTTTACATTATATGTCTACTTACATCAGAGATAGTTTGCAGATCTAAGATCTATGTTACCCCTTTATGTCCAAACAGATGGACAAACCATGGCATGTAGCAAACATTGCTTTGCAAAATAAAGTTACTTTTTTGTATCGAGCAGATCCATGATCGTGATTGGCTGCTATAAATATCCTGATATTATGTTACATGCTCTTAATCCCGATATAATAACCACATGTACTAGTATTTATTTCTTGATTTACCAGAGGGTGAGATTTCTATGGATTAAATCAATATGCCCTAAGAAGTTGGGAAATGATATTATTTACATGGTGTGCCGCTGATTATAGGAGGAAACCTGTCCTATGTATATTAGGTTGATGATGTCCCTCGAGGAGTTTCAAGGTTCATCACCACAAATTGACTTAGTCAACATGATGATAAGGTTGAGTTTCAGAGAGATTAATTAATCGATGGTCAAGAACTAATCAATGATTTCGATTCGAAACACTGAGATGGATGTACAAAAAGCCCATATTAATTTATGCTGAGGTAGTTCATGATGATCCTCTAGTGGAATGGAACATTTGATGGATCAAGTTTGTGTGGTTCCGATCCATCTCCCAACTCCTCCTCATGGTCCCTATCGTAGCCTCAATATAAACCTCATGAAGTCTAGATCAAATGATGGAAAATAAATCTTAGATCCGATATTGCTGGAGATTAAATTCCGGTTGGGATTAAATTCTAGAATGAGATTAATTCTTGATCATAAATCCTAGAACACAGGATTAAATCTAGATCCGGGATTAAAACCCTGAGACCTCAGATCCGAGATTAAAACCTAGAACGGGTAGATTAAATCTAGATCCCACTATGAGATTAAAACCCTAGAACCGAGTGGATTAAACCAAGGCCTAAACCCTAACTCTATAAAAGGGTGGCTGGGTTGCTAAGAAGTTTGAATGGTTGATGATGGATGCTAAATTAGGGTTTTGCCTGCATGATTGATTAGCAATTCAAGGAGGAAACCCTAATTAGGTTTGGCTAGTTAGGTGCCATGGATGAAGAGTGGCACCAGGAGGAGTTCTTCTTCAGGGTGGTTTCTCTCCACCATGCTGCAAGAACCTATGGAGGAAACCCTAATTTGATTAGGGTTTTGGCCCTCATGGGGCCATGGATGGGAATGAAGAGTGGCAATAACTTGTGGAAGAGCTTCTCTTCCTTTCGAGGTCTAGCTCCTAGATCTCTTCTCCACCATGGTTGGCTAAGAAGAAGTAAACCCATTTCCTCCTTAGGTTACGCTTAGGATTGCAAGGAAGTTGGGCGGCAACTATAGGAGAGGAGGTCTTCTTCTTCCTAGGTCCTTTCTTCCTCTACCGTGGTCGCCCAACATATTCCTTTTCTCCTATTCATCTTTCACACTACTAGGGTTTGTCCCTAGTTCTTGTTGTTTCCATATTGTTTTCTCTATTCTGGGGTCAAGATCAATTGGTGGATTGGCTCACAAGAAGGGAAAGAGAGTTCTTCATTCTTTGGATTGAAGAAGATCTAGGATGCTTCAACTTGTGGAGGATCTTCACCCACACGAAGTCTACAAGGAGGTTAGGACATACGATAGAAGATCAAGAGGTATAAAAGTTTTATAACTTTTATTATTGTTCTTTGCATGTTCTTATTGATATGCTAGCTTATGTTATTTATGTTAGTATATGTTGCTTATACTAGTTTACATTTGTATGTATTTGTATAATCATGGACCCCGATAAGAAACACAAAAACCGGCAATCCGTCCGTTGTCTCTTTCGCGGCTAATCGACTAGAAGAGTTTGGTTGCTTGAACAACTAGTTTGTTCAAGCGATCGCTCGAGTCATTAGCACGACGACGAATTGGTTGTGCTTAGGAAACTCATCCCATCCGGATTAGTTTTCATTAGTGAAAATTTTAATCCGGGGACATGGGAGCCTATGAGCATTCCGAGGTATAGCACATTGCCAACACTACCAAGTGTCAAAACACTTGACTAGTCGACTAGTACAAACCCCAATCGACTAATAACCTCAAATATGAGATTTAACCTCAAGTATGATACCCTCATACTTGCTAGACCACCCTTAGCCTAGACCTAAGCCTTCTATACACCTCCGTCAGTCTCACACCTATTTGATCCCTCCAAGTCATCAATGACTTGTTCATCTATACGCTAGCCTTCAGATTCTTCCATCGACTATTTGTAGGGAATCCATGCACGCTCGAAAACATTTTACAAGCACATAAGCTGCGGAAAAGTAGGATCCCTCCAGAGATCCATGCGAAAATCATACTCGTTTGATCGATTCTATCCTATGATATTCGTAGTTACCTTCGATGTGATCTCTTCGCAATCCCATCAGCAACACTTGTGTGCAAGGTGTCCGGATCTCAGCGCGGTCAGGATGTCCGCGCCTCCATGGTATCCACACGAACCGTGAGATATAGAGGAACCAAACTGTGGTGCTAGCCACAAGATGTTGGTTCAGCCAAAGAGGTAGAACAAGAAGGAGAAGAAGATCACACTCAAGAGTCTACAAAACAACCACCGAAAACACTAAGTCTCATCTATTCTCTTTTATATTCAACCATTGAATATGAAGGGTTTGTGACTCTTGGTTTCCATGGAATTAATAACTCATTAATCCCATCATAATGATCATGCAACTCTTCTTAATGATGAGTCTCACTCAATCCGAATTTGACTTGAGCCTAACTCAGGTCAAATTCATTGAGTATACCTTGAGTCTTACTCAATCTGAATTTGACTTGAGTCTAACTCGGGTCAAATTCATTGGGTATGCCTCGAGTCCCACTCAATGAGTCTAATCTATATCAGACTCAATCCAATAGCCCAATGACTCATCACATGAGCCATCTCCAACTCACATGTCCTAAGTGTGTGACCCAATAGGTTCTCGTAACGTTGACAATGTTTCTAAAACTCTTTTAGAGACATAAGCAATGAGCGACATCTAGCAATACATTATTGCTACCCAAGTGACGAGAATGTCGAGATCTGACATAACCTTTCCGTGACTACTATCTTGTATGATTCAGTCCTTCTATCCTTGATATCTAGATTGATCAATGAGGCATAGACTGTGTCATCCTCTTATCAATCATGAGTTTATTGATCTCCAAGTAGACTACTTAACCAAATAAGCTCAATATCTCATATTGAATTATTTGAGCATGACCATGCATTTTAGTAGTCCTACTCAATCAAGGGGCCCATAGATATCACTTCCGTTATATAGAGAGGATAGATCTCATCTACATCACTCACATTCCTTTGCATAACTTATTGGATACATAGTGATCGCCTTTATAGTCACCCTGTTATGGGTGATGTTTGATGAAGCCAAAGAATACAACTCATTATGTAGAGAACCATAGTGACTTCAGGTCTAGGGATTATTCATACCAATAGTCATATGAGAATGTTTATGACACTCATATAATGATCCATGAAACATTCTCATGATGGGTCAATTCAGTACATAGTCTCTAATATGTACCAATGTGTCAACTTGATATCACATATCCATGACTTGTGAGATTAAGTCATCAATTGACCTACATGCTAGTCTCTATGCATTAATATTGTCCATGCATATCAATACTCGACTAGAAATAATTATATATATATATAGACTCTCACTATCAATTCAACCAATTGATATGCTGTAAACCTGAACCTACTATTCAAGGACACTATTATATTATTCATATAACACAGATAAGAAATAATATAATAAACAAACCTTGCTTGTTATTAATAAAATATGATACATATGATCCCAAATCAATCATCTCATGATTGACACTAAGGGCTGATACTAACACTATTGTCATGCTAACCGGGTCTACACTGCCAAGGCATATTGGGCTTATGCTGCCAAGACAACCCTTGGACTTTACGCCATCAAACATTGGACTTATGCTGCCATGACTCCACCCTTGAACTTTACACCGCCAATATCAGCCCCTGGACTTCCCAATTGCCAAGTATTCATGACATGGACTTTCACAGTCAAGACTACACACTTGGACTTACGTGGCCAAGACTACACCCTTGTGTTGAGGAGTCGGTGACCACTAGAGGGGGGGGGGTCACCCTGTTCCATAGATGCCCCGGACAATGTGTGTCATGCTCATCATCATCTCCTCAGTTACACCACCTCCACTTCATGCGTCTCAATCGAGGTGTCCTGTTCCCTACCTGGAATTGTTATGTGACATCATGAGTTCACAGCCCAGTAAGTAGATCAATGACAGAGATATAACACAGGGAGGAGAATAATTCAAAAGAAACATATATCTCTACAACTATAAATGTAAATTACTGTAGCTCAACATACATATTCGGTTACACTTTCTGTAAGTCCATATGAAATATAATCAATGCTTTTAACATCATATCATTATAACATGTATAATGAACCCCGTCATGCCTTTCTGTTATGCTAACTGTACCTAAACATAAACCCTCGTGGTGCCTCATATTATGCATTTAAAATGCTGAGCCAGTCAAATATCTTAATTTCGTGTGCAATCCTGAGGTACCTCTAGGAAGAAACTAAGGGAATCAGTCATCAGTCAATCTGTCAATTTGGGTGGGCCCTCCCCGGAGCTCAACCCGGGGAGCCCAACCCGTCCAGGCACCAATAATGCTCATGTACATACAGTTAGCTAACTAAGAATTTTTCTGTCATTTTCTATCATACTTAGTTACAGAAGAATAACATAAAACATCATGGGTGACATTTATAACTAAATATTTAGCATCTAACCTCATACACAGGTAGATGGTAATTACGCCCATATACATATAGCATCTAACCTCACACACAGGTAGATGATAATTACACACATATACCTATAGCATCTAACCTCACACACAGGTAGATGATAGTATAACTTATTTACATAACATCAGTGCCCAAGAAAGATTTGTGTAAACAATTTAACTAAAAATAATAACAGTAATCATCATGAGTGGACAATTATATATACATATATATATTTATCTATATATAGCATCTAACCTCATACACAGGTAGATGGTAATTACACACACATACATATAGCATCTAACCTCATACACAGGTAGATGGTAACTACTCATAATTATATAAGTAGCATCTGACCTCATACACAGGTAGATGATATTTATCACATATTACCTATCCTTTACAACATTACGGCAAACTTATGAAGGATTAACTAAACATGCTGATTAATAACAATATAGCAAGATTCATCTACAGACATAATGCTCAAGTACATATACATTTAAATCCCCCCAACATGCTGATTTCTATTTCAAACAATCTACTCGTTTCATCTATTAAATATTTATCTGACTATTATCTGAATATTTAACCCTCCTATACCTCCCCTGACGTATTCAATTCATAATGACCCTAACCTGTAAATTATCAGCTATCACAACCCATCCGAATGAAACCCACTACACCAATCCACGCATCAATTCCACAACAGCGGTTCCAAAAAAAAATCATAATCCGCTCCTCCTCCCCCTCCAAGCCGTCGGAATACCTCAGCTCCACCGGTACCTCCTCCCTGCCGATGGGAAACCCAATTCACCGGTTTTCTATCCACCCCATGTCCCCTGCTTGAACTCACGCCGGAAACCCAAAGCTCCAGCCCGACTAAATCCCGAATCCCGACTCCATCACCTCCTCCCTGCCGACGGGAAACCCCAATTCACCGGTTTCCTCATCACGCTCCATTCCAAAATTCCAAAACTTCTCCCGTGACCCTTGCTAGATCCCATGCCGGAAGCCCACAGCTCAAGCCCGATTCAATCCCTAAATCCCGACTCCATCCCGTCGCTAAAGCCCCATACGAACCCGCTGAACCCTCCGCCCTCGTTAACCCTAGCCAGAGATTTCTTACCGTGAAAAGGAAGAAAGAAGGTCGGTGTAGCTCCGGCAGGTTGGCGTCGACTCCGGCGGCAAGGATTCGGCGTTCGCTTCCTTCGTCGTCGGCGGCGGCTCGCGGGCAGAAGGAAAGTCGCGCGAGCGGAGCGAAGGGAAAAAGACGGAAAAATAAAATAAAAAAAACAGAAAAGGAAACATATATATAGGGTTCGGCCAATTAATTAGGGTTTAGGGTTTTTCCCCTTCATGCCTCTCAACGGTGATTATTTAGGGTGTAACTAGACCTCGAAATTTATCCCCCTTTTTCGATGATTTTCGCCCGTTTGTTTATTTATTTATTATTATTGTTATTATTTTTATTATTTTATTTTTATTTTTATTTTTATTATTTTATTTTTTTTTTCCGAGACTTGACAACTCTTTCCCCCTAAAAAAAAAAATTTCGTCCTCGAAATTTGACTTACCAAATAGTTCAGGGTAACGGTCACGCATATCCCGCTCGGTCTCCCAGGTAGCTTCCTCTATCTGTTGATTTCCCCATAAAACTTTCACCATTCTGATTTCTTTATTTCTCAGCTTCCGCACTTGATGATCTAATATTTGTTCTGGTCTTACCTCGTAGGATAGATCTGGTGTCCACTGTATGGCTTCATACCCAATCACGTGTGCAGGATTAGGAAGGTACCTCCTGAGCATGGATACATGAAACACATTATGAACTCCCGCCAGGTTTGGTGGTAGCGCAACTCGGTATGCTCGTGTTCCAATCCGATCGAGGATCTCAAAAGGCCCAATATACCTCGGACTAAGTTTGCCCTTCCTTCCGAACCGCAGTACTCACTTCATGGGTGACACTTTGAGGAATACATGGTCTCCCACTGTGAACTCTAGGTCCCTCCTTCGATAATCAGCATAACTCTTTTGGCGACTCTGTGCCGATTGCATTCTGTCCCGGATCTTTGCTACAAGTTCCACAGTTTGTGTCACAATCTCTGGACCCAGAACTGCCCTTTCTCCTACCTCTTCCCAGTGTAGTGGGGTTCTACACCTTCTTCCGTATAGCGCTTCATAGGGAGCCATACCGATGGTGGATTGATAACTATTATTATAGGTGAACTCTACCAAAGGCAGTTTGGACTCCCAACTCCCTTTGAAATCTATAATGCAAGCTCATAGCATATCTTCCAAAATCTGAATTACTCGCTCAGATTGACCGTCGATCTGCAGGATGGAAGCGATCTTTGAAAGCAAGTTTTGTACCCAATCCCCGATGCAAACTCTTCCAGAACCCTGATGTAAATTTTGGATCCCTATCTGACACAATCTGATCCGGAATTCCATGTAACCTTACTATTTCCCGTATGTACAACTCTGCATATTGTATCATAGTGAAAGTGGTTTTCACCGGCAAAAAGTGGGCTGACTTCGTCAATCGATCCACAATAACCCATACTGCATTTGATCCCTTAGCCAAGATCGGTAATCCTACCACAAAATCCATGGCGACATTTTCCCACTTCCAGACAGGTATCGGAAGCGGTTCGAGCAGTCCCGCAGGCCTTTGGTGCTCAGCTTTCACCTGTTGACAGGTAAGGCACTCATGAACCATCTTGCTTATGTCTCTCTTCATGCCCGGCCACCAATATAATAGTCGCATATCCTTATACATCTTTTTGCTGCCAGGGTGGATAGAGTACGGGGTAGTGTGAGCTTCCCTCATGAGATTCTCCCTCAGGGATTCACCCTTACCAATCGAAAAGACCAAGGGATATGTCACTACTTTACTGTCTCTATCTTTAATTCATGCAATATACTAATGCAATATGCTAACAACTAAAATAATCATAAAGACTTTTAGATCACTTAAATAATAATCATTTCAAGATCTTCACCTAACATGCAAGTATGAAAACTAACCCAATATGACTCTAGCATTCTTTGGTCTCAACCATAAATAATCCAGTTGAACTTCAACAATTTCAAAAGAAAACAAGAAACTAAAAATCTGATTTAGACATCTGCACTTAGGATCTTTTACTTCCACTGTTCCGTCGCCACACACACCCAGCACTTCATCCGCCATGCCACCTTACTGAAGCTTTTCTTTACCTTTATCTGCAGTATAAGGAAATGCAAACTATAAGCAACAACGCTTAGTAAGTACTTTCTATGCTCACAAAAACATGCACTGTATGAAATCATGCAACTAGTTCTCTTGCCCTGGATACATTGATACACATGCAAACATAACTGGAAATCATAACTCTGATTACTTGTCTCTTGTATAAAATCATGCTCTTAAGTATTTTAAAACTTGTAAACAGTGTATCTGAACTGGAATGATTAACTTTGAAAACTTTTACTTATACTTATACTGATACTTCAAAATAATAATCATCCTGGATATAGGCCCGACATAGTACCAATGCGCGCATTCCTAATAGGCCGGGGGTGGCCAACCACCGAACCTCTGGGTAATCAAATCGAGGGCCTCGGCCCATGTAAAGCCGATGCAGTACATGCCTCATCAAAAGTAAAATACTTCTTTTATACTTATATTCTTATACATACTGAAGGAAATGCTCTTAATCCCCTAAAGCACGAATGGGGAGCACCATAAAGATCATTATGCTCTTGACCCCCAAAACTGAAATGGGGAGCATACTGAAGATCGTTGTGCTCTTAATCCCCAATTCGAACGGGGAGCATTTTTGAATTTTCTTTATAAAGGAAATATTTTTACATCTTACTCTACATTATGCATATAATTGTAAGCTACAACTCATTTACAACATGCATGATCATAAATCACATTCTTATCATGGATCTAAACATGATGCTGAATTACCCATAACATAACGGTAAAATCACGTAACTTAAAACACCATGCATAATTTGAATTATCATGCAAATAAAAATATATCAATTATATACGATAACTACTTATACTGCAGGTGAGCAATACTTACCTTCGATTGCTTTAACTTATATTTGTAAAACCTAATGAGATGCAACCTTCTATCACGCCCTAGCAGCTGCCCTCTAAGGTCTCTTGAATCCCACCTTTCCTTGGATTCGGCGGAGAAGACAACCCTAGGAGAAAATTCTCCTTGATGTGTGGTTCGGCGGTGGAGGGACCAAGAGAGAGTAGAGAGGTGTCCTCTAGGGTATTAGGGAGGTTAAATTTATAACCGTCAAGGCTTAACCTATTCCCTTATAAATTTCCTTAAATCTCTCTCTTTAACAGAATTAATTCCTTCTTCAATTAAATTCGTGACTTCTCCCTAATCATATAAAATTTTTATTGGATTTTTGATGACTCACCCCTTTTTGAAAAATTTCCTATTGAATTAATCCACGAGGAAAAAATTATGGAGGCTCTTTCTTTCTTTTTTTTTTTCTTTGATTCGGCTGAGGTTTAAAGGAGAGGAGAGAGAGATTCTATAATAAAATAATCGATATATATATATAAATATATATATATATATATATATAAATAGATATATATATATATATATATATATATATATATATATATATATATATATATATATATATATATATATATATATATAAATTAGAGTTTTCTTCATTTAATTACCCCTTTAAATAATTAGTCAAATTAACCAATCTTTCTTTTTTTTTCGCCTATAGATATATTTTGTTATATCCTATCCATTGGTAATCTTATGACTTAGTAGTGGGAAGTCTATTCTCCCAAACCAACGGTTCATGGTTCAAGCCTCGACTAACGAACCAATTATTTCTATTTATTATTATTATTATTATTATTCTATTCCTATTTTTATTATTCTTATTCTTATTCTTATTTCTATTTTCCTCTAATAAAAATAGGAATTAAAATTTGGGATGTTACAATCCCTTATACCTTATAAAAGTTTCATCCTCAAAACTTAGAAAAGCTCAGGATACTTTTGCTTCATGTCATCCTCACGTTCCCAGGTTGCTTCTTCAACCCTTTGACTTTGCCATAAGACTTTTACTAACGGTATTTCTTTGTTTCTTAGTTTCACATCGCTCGATCTATTATCCGAATAGTCGACTTTCATAACTTAGATCCGCGAATCTATACCGATCGTGGCTCAATCACTTGGTTGGTGTCTGGGATGTGCTTCTTAAGCATTGAAACATGAAATACATTGTGGATAGCTGACATTTCCTGTGGTAGCTCTAGCTCATAAGCTACCTTACCAACTCTCTTGGTGATCAGGTAGGGGCTAACATATCTGGGACTTAACTTGCCTTTCTTCCCAAATCTCATTACCCCTTTCATAGGAGCTACCTTAATGAACACTGAATCTCCGACTTGGAACTCTAGGGGTCTGCATCGGACATCGGCATAACTCTTCTTCCGACTTTGGGCGATCTATCCTTTGACGTATGTTCTTTATCGCTTTGGTGGCGTCATCTATAAAATCAGTCTTGAGTCCCATTTCTTTCTTCTCGCCACCCTCATACCAACAGATAGGCGATCTGCATCTCCTTCCATACAAGGCTTCATAAGGTGTCATTCCAATTGTGGTTTGATAACTATTATTATAGGCAAACTCTGCCAAACACAAATATTTGCACCAGCTTCCTTTAAAATCCAAGGCACAAGCTCTGAGCATGTCCTCCAAAATCTGATTCACTCTTTCTGTTTGCCCATCTGTTTGAGGATGAAATGCATTGCTGAATCGTAACCTAGTGCCGAGGGCTTTCTGAACACACTCCCAGAAGTGTGAAGTGAAGCGACTGTCTCTATCAGAGATAATGGTTTTAGGTACTCCATGCAGTCTAATCACTTCCTTGACGTATAACTGGGCTAACTGCTCCATGGAGTATGATATTCTGATAGGCATGAAGTGAGCAGACTTTGTCAATCTATCGACAACTACCCAAATAGAATCATAGCCATTGGTTGTTTTGGGCAATCCTACTATGAAATCCATGGCTAGTTCCTCCCACTTCCATTCTGGAATCTGGATAGGTTGTAGAACTCCTCCTGGTCTCTGGTGTTCGGCTTTCACTCTCTGACATGTCAGGCAAGTGCTAACATACTTAGCCACGTCCCTCTTCATACCAAGCCACCAGAATTTCCCTTTCATATCTTGATACATCTTGGTGGATCCAGGATGCATCGAATATGGGGTCCCATGAGCTTCTTCTAGGATCTTCTTTCTTAAGTCTGGGTCATTGGGGATACATAGGCGTTCACCCAAATATAATACCCCACTATCAGAGACATGGAATCCTTCATCCTTCCCTTCTTGGATCTCTTGCTTGATCCTTTGGATGCTAGGATCTTTGTCCTGTCTCGCTAATATATCCTCAAATAGTGTAGGTACTATGGTCAAGGCTGAGAGCTGTCCAGAAATAATCTCAACTCCAAAATTCATTATCTCTTTCTCCAGTGGTTGGGATAGTGTTGCTAGGGACATCAAAGTGGCGCATGATTTTCTACTCAGTGCGTCTGCTACTTTATTTGCCTTTCCAAGATGGTAGTGGATTTCACAGTCATAGTCCTTTACTAGCTCAAGCCATCTGCGCTGCCGCATATTCAAATCCTTCTGAGTGAAGAAATACTTCAAACTCTGGTGATCTGTGTAAATCTTGCATTGTACTCCATATAAGTAATGTCTCTAAACTTTCAGAGCAAAGACCACTGCTGCCAACTCAAGGTCATGAGTGGGGTAATTCTTTTCATAGTCCTTGAGTTGTCTAGATGCATAAGCAATGACTTTACCCTTCTGCATAAGTACTGCTCCGAGTCCCATCTTGGATGCATCACTATACACGTCAAAACCCTCATTACTTTCTGGAAGGGTAAGCACTGGAGCACTTGTGAGTCTCCTCTTTAATTCAAGGAAGCTCTTTTCACAATCTTCGGTCCATTCGAACTTCTTGTTCTTTCTGGTAAGAACCGCCAATCAGCGGTGAAGCTATCCTTGAGAAGTTTTCCACAAACTTTCGATAGTACCTGCTAATCAGAAACTTCTGACTTCACTGGCATTCTTTGATTGACCCCAATTACTGACTGCTTCTATCTTTGTCGGGTCTACCATAACTCCATCTTTTGAAATAACATGACCCAGAAACGATATTCAATCAAGCCAAGACTCACACTTGGAGAACTTTGCATATAACTGTCTTTGCTGAAGGGTCTGCAAGACTGTCTTCAAGTGTTCGACATGTTCTTCCTGGGTTCTCGAGTAGATAAGGATGTCGTCAATGAAAACGACCACAAACTTGTCAAGGTACTCCTTAAATATCCGATTCATCCAGTCCATAAACATAGCGGGTGCATTTGTCACTCCGAAGGGCATGACCACGAACTCATAGTGTTCATACCTCGTTTGGAAGGCTTTTGGTATATCATTCTCTTTAACTCTTACTTGATGATAACACGACCGCAAAGTCAATCTTGAGAAAGCCTAGCTCCTCAATTGATCAAATAAATCCTCTATCCTTGGCAGAGGATATCTGTTCTTGATTGTCACTTGATTTAAGGCTCGGTAGTCTATGCAGATCCTCATAGATCCATCTTTCTTTTTCACGAACAACACTGGAGCTCCCTATGGGGAGTGACTAGGGCGGATGAATCCCTTGTCTAATAACTCCCGTAATTATTCCTGAAGCTCTTTCAATTCAGCTGGATCCATACGATAGGGTGCTTTTGAGATTGGGTTGGTACCAGGAATAAGTTCAATCTCAAACTCAACTTCCCTTCTAGGTGTTAGTTCTGGTAGCTCGTCAGGAAATACTTTCGGGTAGTCACATACGATTGGGACTTCTTCCAGCTTTTGGCTTCTTTCTTGCTTAGTATCAACTATATGTGCTAAATACCCAGTGCATCCACTAGCTAGCATCTTCTGAGCTTCTATGGCAGACAAAAACTTCTTAGTCTTCTTCCTTGGTTCTCCAATAAACTCAAATTTGTCCTCGGTCTCGGGTTGGAATACTACCCTTCGCTTATGACACTCAATGGAAGCACCATACTTGCTAAGAAAGTCCATTCCAAAGATGACATCATAATCATGCATTTCTAATAAGATCAAGTCATTATAAAGCTCTCTGTCTGAAATTCTGATCGGCACGGCACGCAACCAGTGTGTAGATGTCATTATTTCACCCGAAGGTAGAGTTGTTAAAAACTGAATATCTAAGGTATCCGGAGTTATATCTATCTTCTTAGCAAATGTCATAGACATGAAAGAATGGATTGCCCCAGTATCAAACAATACGGTAGCATGCTGACTAAGGATAGGTATCTGACCTGTAACCTGTCACGCCCGCCCTTCCGGGACCCTAAATGTCCGGAGAGGCGGCGCGTGACGCGACCATACATACATTTCATACAGCGGAAGACTTTATATGTATACTTCTTATTTCTTACAGCGGAAGATTTGAGACCTAAATACCTTTTTTTTTTCTTTTAAACATAAACATGCATTAACACTTCTTCTTAACATAGAGTATGTTTCATAGCATAGCATGCATAAGTACTTCTTCTTACTTCTTCTTTACTTCTTCTTATCAACATAAAGCATGCATCATATATATATATAGATACTTAAGGCTTAGTGGGTTCATAACATCATCGTCATAGGGAGACATAAGTAAAGACATCCATAGACATCATCATTATAGGTAATACATGTATAAGTAGACTTAACGGATCTTCTCCACCATGCCACTACCACACACATTGACCCCTCCTGCTGCTCCCTTTAGTTTATCCACCCCTTACCCTTATCTCTGCGATCGAGGGAAAATAAACTATAAGCACATAGGCTTAGTAAGATCTCGTCCTACTCACAAAAACCATACATCATCATTAATCATGACTTGTAGCATTTATAACATATAGTCAATATATCATGTAACATACATGGCATCTTCAACTTAACTTGTAGCTTAAGTAACATAAACATAACATACATGGCATCATATGTAACTTAGTAACCTAACATCATAGCGTGCCATCGAACATAACATGTAACTTATACATCATGACATATCATCTAACATAACAGGTAACTTAAACATTATGGCATATCATCTAACATAACATGTAACGTAAACAATCATGGCATATCATTTAACGTAACATGTAACTTAACATCATGGCATATCATCTAACATAACATGTAACTTAAACAATCATGGCATATCATCTAACATAACATGTAACTTAAACAATCATGGCATATCATCTAACATAACATGTAACTTAAACAATCCTGGCATATCATCTAACATAACACGTAACGTAAACAATCATGGCATACATATGCAAGATGCTTTTGAAAACATATATGTTAGGTACGTAAATATAGATCTCAACATATTTGGGCCCGGCATTGTACCACTTCTTCATTATCATAGCGCGCATCCCTAAATAGGCCCGAGGTAGCAAGTCTCGAACCTAATAGGTTCCTAGGCCCGAGTCTTATTCCATCGACCTAGGGGCAATCGTCATAGCGTAGAAGCCCATCCTAGGCCCGAGTCTTACTCCATCGACCTAAGGCATCTTGGAGCCCATCCCGTACTAGGCCCGAATCTTATTCCATCGACCTAGGGGCAATCATACATAGAAGCCCATCCTAGGCCCGAGTCTTATTCCATCGACCTAGGGCATCTTAGGAGCCCATCCCTTCTTTGGACCTTGTTAAGGTCTTGGTACAAGCCATGCAGAAGGTAAAATACTTATATGCTTATTTTACAACATAGCTTATTTCTTTAACATAGCATAACATACTTCATTTCATAACGCATCATGCTTCATTTCATTCACATAGCATAGCATACTTCATGTCATAACATCTTAGCTTATTTCATTAACATAGCATAGCATACTTCATTTCATACACATCATGCTTCATTTCATTCACATAGCATAGCATACTTCATTTCATAACAACTTAGCTTATTTCATTAACATAGCATAGCATACTTCATGGTATGAACTTCATTGTAACCTAAAGAGGTCAAAGGTGGCGAATGGCCCTTATAGGCTTTTTAGGTTTAGACCTTTAACCTAATTCAAGTAACATACATATTCATACAAATTCCATAAAATTCATGGTATGAACTTCATTGTAACCTAAAAACTCAAAGGTGGCCGAATGGTTCTTAGGGTTCATTAGGGTTAGCTTTTGTCCTAATCCACTTTAACCCCTAACATCATCATCTAGTTATAGAACATAGTATAAACATAACATGGAGCTTCATTTAGACCCTAGTCCATGACTTGGCCGAATAGTTCTTAGGGTTCATTAGGGTTAGCTTTTGTCCTAATCCACTTTAACCCCTAACATCATCATCTAGTTATAGAACATAGCATAAACATAACATGGAGCTTCATTTAGACCATAGTCCATGACTTGGCGAATGGTTCATGTATACCTTTGTTGTTAGATCTTTATCCTAATCCCTTTTAACATTTTATCATCATCATTTGCAAGTAAAGCATGATTTTAACTTCAACAAAAACACCAAAACCCACGTTGGCGAATGGTCCATAGGGTTTCCTAGGTTAACTTTGACCTAATCCCTTTTTAACCCTAACTACATCATATAGCAATTAAAACATGGCATTCATGAAAACCCTAACCCTAATTTCCTAGGGTGGCCGAAACACATAAGGGCTCAACTAGGGTTAGCTTTGTAACCAACCCTCTTTTCCCATCTTAGCATCATCATATCCTTCCTAAACATAGATTTCAACTTCATTGGTAAACTAAAACATGCTTGGCCGAATATAACATACAAGTTGTTCAAACATTCAATCGCAACTACTCGTATGCAGGTGAGGGATACTTACATCCTTCGCTTTGTTTTGGGTGGAGAAGATGACCTAAGAACCAACCCTAGCCCTTGCTTCTTGCTTGAAGGAGGTTCGGCCAATGGAGGAAATGGAGAGGGAGCTCAAGATTTTCGGTGAGAAGAGGAAGAAGAAGAGAGGAAGTGACCAAATTCAACCTTCCCTCTTCTTTATAAAGGGGGGAGGAAGAGAAGTTCCTCTTTTCTTTTCCATGCCTCTTCATTTACTCCTAGTCCCACTTATCTATAGTTTCCCCCTCTTCCTTAATCATATAATCCTATTGGGCTTCTGGTTAGTGGGTGCATCTATAAGGCTTGGCTATCTCTAGAGGTTTGGAGTTCAATTCCTAGGCCTTGCACCCCTTTTCGGCTTATTTTCTTTTATTTTTGAAAAGGCCCACATAAAGCCCATGATCATCAAGCCAAAAATTCTTGTAAAATTGCTAGGAATTTTATGGGCGTTACATAACCATCGTAGAAGCATTTGCTACCTCTTCCTTGGTGAGGGAGAAGATCCGGCCATTAGGTGTAACTGATGGAGCCTCTAATCTTCCTTGGTTGATGTAAGGACCCTCCAGTGCTCCCTGCATCTGATGTAGATGGGCTGGTCTACCTCCATACTGAATAGACGATGGTAGAGATAGATTGGTCTTAGTGGGGCACTGTTTGGCGAAGTGTCCCTCGACACCACATATATAACACCCGCTCACGCCCTAGTGGCAAACTCCTGGATGCTTCCTCTCACACTTAGAACATGTAGGATAATGAGAGTCGCCATCGGTGAATCTCCCTTTGCATTATTCCATTGTTGTTTCGCTTCCAGTTCGAATTATTGCTCTGAGGTTTCTGACCCCCTGAACTTCCCTGGCTTTTGTTTTTTATCGAGGCTAGCTTCTGGTGCTTGATACTATTCATGTAATACTCCGTGATTAGCGCACTACTGACTAGCTCTTCAGTGGTCTGTGGTCTATTAATTCTACCAGCTACATTCAGAGCTATCTCTGGTCTCAACATCTTTAGCATCAACTTAACTCTTTCCTTCTCAGTACTGACCAGTTCTGGACATAGGCAAGTCAACCTATTGAATCTCTTTAGCTTTGCTCTCGATAAATTCTCTTGTCGGAACTCCGTGAACTCATCATAAGATGATCAAGTGAAACCACTATAAGGCTATTATCACTACTTTTTATCATCTTCACATACATATCTAGATATGCTCTATTACTTACTGTCTATCATCTTCATATATATATATATATATATATATATATACAAACATGTTTAACTCAAAGAGAACATTCTAAGTGAGCATGTTTAACTTAAAAGAAGCATTCCTTACTACTCATAAAGTAAATAAAACAGATAAATACTTGCTTACTTGGAGGCGGCAGGACTGATGCTCGATGTGTGTGTGACGGAAGGGCGGAACCCGCTCTGATACCATCTTGTAACACCCCCCTAGTCTTTCCACTCTCTACCAAGGGAGATGTCACTACTTTACTGTCTCTATCTTTAATTCATGCAATATACTAATGCAATATGCTAACAACTAAAATAATCATAAAGACTTTTAGATCACTTAAATAATAATCATTTCAAGATCTTCACCTAACATGCAAGTATGAAAACTAACCCAATATGACTCTAGCATTCTTTGGTCTCAACCATAAATAATCCAGTTGAACTTCAACAATTTCAAAAGAAAACAAGAAACTAAAAATCTGATTTAGACATCTGCACTTAGGATCTTTTACTTCCACTGTTCACACGCCACACACACAAAGACTTCATCCGGCCATGCCACGCTTTTCTTTACCTTTATCTGCAGTATAAGGAAATGCAAACTATAAAAAACAACGCTTAGTAAGTACTTTCTATGCTCACAAAAACATGCACTGTATGAAATCATGCAACTAGTTCTCTTGCCCTGGATACATTGATACACATGCAAACATAACTGGAAATCATAACTCTGATTACTTGTCTCTTGTATAAAATCATGCTCTTAAGTATTTTAAAACTTGTAAACAGTGTATCTGAACTGGAATGATTAACTTTGAAAACTTTTACTTATACTTATACTGATACTTCAAAATAATAATCATCCTGGATATAGGCCCGACATAGTACCAATGCGCGCATTCCTAATAGGCCGGGGTGGCCAACCACCGAACCTACTGGGGTAACTGAAACTGAGGGCCTCGGCCCATGGGCGAAACTGATGCCCGGTACATGCCCTGTCAAAAAGTAAAATACTTCCTTTATACTTATATTCTTATACATACTGAAGGAAATGCTCTTAATCCCCTAAAGCACGAATGGGGAGCACCATAAAGATCATTATGCTCTTGACCCCCAAAACTGAAATGGGGAGCATACTGAAGATCGTTGTGCTCTTAATCCCCAATTCGAACGGGGAGCATTTTTGAATTTTCTTTATAAAGGAAATATTTTTACATCTTACTCTACATTATGCATATAATTGTAAGCTACAACTCATTTACAACATGCATGATCATAAATCACATTCTTATCATGGATCTAAACATGATGCTGAATTACCCATAACATAACGGTAAAATCACGTAACTGAAAACATCATGCATAACTGGAAATAACATGCACATAAAAATATATCAATGATATACGATAACTACTTATACTGCAGGTGAGCAATACTTACCTTCGATTGCTTTAACTTATATTTGTAAAACCTAATGAGATGCAACCTTCTATCACGCCCTAGCAGCTGCCCTCTAAGGTCTCTTGAATCCCACCTTTCCTTGGATTCGGCGGAGAAGACAACCCTAGGAGAAAATTCTCCTTGATGTGTGGTTCGGCGGTGGAGGGACCAAGAGAGAGTAGAGAGGTGTCCTCTAGGGTATTAGGGAGGTTAAATTTATAACCGTCAAGGCTTAACCTATTCCCTTATAAATTTCCTTAAATCTCTCTCTTTAACAGAATTAATTCCTTCTTCAATTAAATTCGTGACTTCTCCCTAATCATATAAAATTTTTATTGGATTTTTGATGACTCACCCCTTTTTGAAAAATTTCCTATTGAATTAATCCACGAGGAAAAAATTATGGAGGCTCTTTCTTTCTTTTTTTTTTCTTTGATTCGGCTGCGGTTTAAAGGAGAGGAGAGAGAGATTCTATAATAAAATAATCTATATATATATATATATATATATATATATATATATATATAAATTAGAGTTTTCTTCATTTAAATACCCCTTTAAATAATTAGTCAAATTAACCAATCTTTCTTTTTTTTCGCCTATAGATATATTTTGTTATATCCTATCCATTGGTAATCTTATGACTTAGTAGTGGGAAGTCTATTCTCCCAAACCAACGGTTCATGGTTCAAGCCTCGACTAACGAACCAATTATTTCTATTTATTATTATTATTATTATTATTCTATTCCTATTTTTATTATTCTTATTCTTATTCTTATTTCTATTTTCCTCTAATAAAAATAGGAATTAAAATTTGGGATGTTACACTTCCCAATTGCCAAGTATTCATGACATGGACTTTCACAGTCAAGACTACACACTTGGACTTACGTGGCCAAGACTACACCCTTGTGTTGAGGAGTCGGTGACCACTAGAGGGGGGGGGGTGTGAATAGCGCGTTGGATGCGTAGATGGAATTTGTTCGCGTTTGATCGTCTACAATCTTGTTAGCACAGCAGAATGATAATAACAAATATAAACAACAAGATACACAACCACAACGCGAGATATAATGTGGTTCGGAACCAAACGGTTCCTACTCCACGGATCGAGCTCTAAAGAGCTCTAGCGATGCCACAAACACCACTAAATAATAAACTCCTTCTCGACAACACGTCGGAGGTGGAGAAACCTCTTACAAGTGATTACAAAAGCAATACACAAAAATACAAAGAAATGTAAAGATCACTTTACAATCTAGGGTTTTTGAGTGCTTGCTTGTCAGTTGCTTAGATGAGCTTGAAGGACCCTGAAATGCACCTGTAATTCACCTTCAAATCGCCCCACCAATGCTCCCAAAGAACCAATGTCGGAATCTCCATGAACAACTTCCTTTTAACCTACATCGGGCTAGATTTCTGCCTGGCAATTGACATCCATAAGGTCCCAGTCGACTGCCAACACCATTGTCATGAAATAACGGCTCGATGCACGCTGGAAAAATTTCAACGGATCTCTTGGCAGTCGACTGATGACATCACCAGTCGACTGCTAGCGTCCGTAGCCGACTGCCCAGTCGGCTATGAAGCGTTCTGTGGTCGTGGCCAAAAAACCCCGTCCAATAGTCGACTGCCATCAGTCGACTGATCCAATGATCAGTCGATTGCCAAGGCATTTTCAGCCCTTAACCGATAGTCGAACTCTAGTCGACTCACGACAGTCAAACCGACCATATTGCCAGTTGACTGCCAACCTCAAACATAAGGTTTTAGCCTCAAGTATGGTGCCCCCATACTTGCTAGACCACCCTTAGTCTAGACCTAAGACTTCTAGCCACTTCCGTTGGCCTCGTACCTATCGGATCCCTCTAAGTCATCCATGACTTGTTCATCCATACGCTAGCCTTCAGATGCTTCCATCGGCTATGTCATTCTAACGGTGTCTACACCGCCAAGGCACATTGGACTTACACTGCCAAGACTCCGCTTGGACTTTACGCCGCCAACCATTGGACTTATGCTGCCAAGACTCCCGCTTCGACTTTACGTCGCCAATATCAAACCCCTTGGACTTCTCTAATGCCAAATACTCATGACTTGTTCTTTCACCGCCAAGACTACACCCTTGGACTTTCCAAATGCCAAGACTCAAGCTTGGACTTTCCCTTGCCAACCCATGTTGGACTTTCCATGCCAAGACCCATGGTTGGACTTTCTTCATCACATGATCAACCCTAGTCAACCATCAAAATCCCCTCGAGTCAAACTTGATTCCGGTCAATCATGACCTGGGTCGATCCCTCCAATAATCTCCCCAAAACATTATTAGACATCAATGTCAAACCTTCATTTCAAACATCAAAACATCGCTCTAGTCAAACTCGAGTCCGGTCAATCGTGACTTGGGCCGATTGCACCAACAATCTCCTTCTTTTTGATGTTTGACAAAACCACATACCTTTGACTTAGAACACTAACTCAAATCTTCTTACCAATTATCCCAAATTGGTAATTCCATAAATTTTCTCAAACATTCTCCCTCTTTTTGACTAACATCAAAAAGGTATATCCAAGGAGGTCAATGTCTCATGTCCTAATGAGATCTTACAATCTCTCCCTTGGTCCAAAAATACCTAGGATGCCTACAATCTTCCTAATGATAAGTCCTATATCACTCAAGAGAGGCAATCCTACACACTCTCCCAATTTCTAAATTGGGTATCCCAAAATCCCATTTTTCCCCTTTATGAGGAAAAATATCATCCATCATCCCAAGATGGAGACCTCCCCCTAAAGACTTGCTCCCCCTTGACCATTGCACCAACAATGTCCTTGGTAAGTCCCTAAGCCAATAGGAACTCTAAACCATCAAAAATAAGGTCTAAAGTTCAACATTGAACTTTCCCATACCTTAAATTTGATATATCACCCTAACACCTCTCCTAATCCATATCCAATGGATTTTCACCCTTCATAATGCTTCCCAAATCATATCATAGGATTAGGAGTGGTTAGGAAATTTTACAGTAGTTGAAAACAGGCTAAACAACCTTATTTTTCCCGAAATCAGCCTGGCAGTCGAACTTCCCTTCATCAATCGACTGCCACCAAGCGACAGTCGACTGATAACTGAAATTGTCCAAATTCAGTTTCAGAAATCTAGTTTTGAAAAAGCATAAGTAATTCTATGTATTTTGAAAAATTGTGAAAATTTATACGTACATTACTTATAAGCAACATAATGGGGTAAAAATGTTAGAAAAATATTTTACCCATAAAATAGCGAAATTGACACAAAGTTCAAAAGTGAAGAAAAACTTCAATGTTTAAGCTCACTTTGTATCAATTTCATCAATGGTGATTGCTATCAAAAGATAGACTTCACCAAGGTTTTCTAAAATGATTTTAAAATGTTTTTGAAAACATATATTGGATCATGTTCCTTGGGCTCAATGTACATGACTTGTAAACTAGCTTTCCCAATGATCCACAATTAAGATAAAGATGAGTTTTAGTTCATCTAGATGCAAAAGCTAGGCACCTTGAACTTAACTCATATCTTAACATCTCACATGTATCTAGAGTGTATCAATACATATACATGTCAATTTAGATGTGAGATGTGGGTTTTGGTTTATCTTAAACTAAGGCCTCATGCATTTTCTAAGGCAACACTACTTGATTCCCTTATAAATGGGACTCCAAGTCATGCCATTGTCCTTAAATCAATTTTAATCAAATTGAATGCATGAATGATCATGGCATAAATAATTATATAATTAAGCATGACCAATGATCATGATGTCATGACATATGATATAATCTAAAAACACATGACATTTTTAACCTTAATCCTAAACATGATCATGACATATTAAATGATTAAAAAATAAATATGATGTCATGGCATGTTATATGGCAAACAAGGCATGGCAAATAAGACGTATAGGTATAACAATACTTAAAATTTAATATTAATTGTCATTTGATATAATTAAGTATATTTTGTCATATTATCACTTCTCTCCCAAGTGTGCCAAAAACCCAAAATGACACACTATGACCTCTAAATCTAAAATGTGCCAATTTAATTGGTTTTTCATAATCCCAAAAATATATTGGCACATCCTAAGATCTTTTAGGATCATAAGATCAAACTTATTTCCAAGATACCCATAACCTTGGAAATGCCCTAAAGTGCCATCTTCACCATGGTTAGGTTAACTACCCATCCATTTAAAGTTGGCACACCTAAACCCATCTTGCGTGAATCAATCACGCTCTTAGGAACCCAAAACCTATTTGAGCTCCTAGGGTTTACTAGGTATTCCTTATAGATAACCTTTCTAGATACATTCCTAATGACCCTTCTAGGCTTGTTAGCCTTTGTCATTTGGATCTTGACTAGGTTAACCTTAGGGATTGCTTCCCTAGTAACCTTCTTAGTGGTCTTTCTAGGTTTCATGGAAACCTTGGCCACTAAGCACCTACCTTGGTCAACCTTAGGGATGACTTCCCTATTGACCTTGGCTTTCCTAGACCTAGTTTGTGTTCCATAATCAAAAGAAACACTATGATAAGTCACCTTAGGCTTAGGTTTGTGACCCAAACCTTTCTTGCCCTTGGTTAACTCTTGTCTCCTATGCCCTAGGCCTTGACTCATGGACCTAGACCCTTGACTTTGACCATTTGACCCTTTTATTTGGTTTTGTAAAATCTTAAGGGTCTTCTCAAGTTTCTCAAGCCTTGACCTCAAGGCTTGATTTTCAACCTCTAATTGTTCAATTTTTGAATTTTTATTTAATCCTTGGGCATGGTTCTTCCTAGGCATATGCCTAGTCCATTTGGGGTTAAAACCTAGGTGGTCTTCAATTTTTCTAATAGATTCCCTAGGTAAGGTTTTTCTAGGGACATTAGTCCCAAATTTCTCCTTATTTGAAAAATTAACACTCTTAGCACCTAGACAAAACTCCCTATTTCTAGCATGCTCTTTATGATAAATTGCAAGATTGCTAAAATTATTCCTAGCATGCTTTGGCCTATAATTTAAAGAAAGAGCATTATTTAGATATACCTTAGGGTTTGCCTTAGAGGCTCCCCCTACTTGTGATGCATCTTCTTTTCTCCTAGGGCATTGACTCCTATTGTGTCCCGGTTGTCGTCATTTGAAGCACACCACGTGCTCCTTGCTCTTCTTGGTGGGGACTCCATCTTCATTTGACTTTTCTTGTCTTTTAGGTGCCGGTGGAGTCTTCTTTACTCTTTTTGGGCACTTACTCTTATAGTGCCCGGATTCCCTACACTCAAAGCATATTATATGGTTTTTACTTTTAATTAACATGCTCGAGTTACCTAGATCCGTGGTGGAAGTCTCTGTAGGTTGTTCATCTTCTTGACCGGAAGTGGATGATTCCTCTTGATCATGCTTCGGAGCGGGAATTCTCTCCTCCCCCTCAATCCTAGAGGTGGAGGTCTCCTCCAATTATTCCTCTTGTTCCACCGATTCGGAGGTTGACTCCCTATCAACTTTCGAATCCTCACTCGCTCTCTCTTCCTCCTCTTCCTTTTCTTCTTGAATTGAGTGAGGCTCTTCATGGAATTTTGCCAATTTTTTCCATAGCTCCTTGGCATCTAGATATTCACCTAGCCTAGACAAAAAATCATTAGGTATCAAATCTTCTAAAAGTTTTGTTACTTTGGTTTCGGTTTTGAACTTGAGACATTGCTCTTGTGTCCACTTCTTCAACTTCAAGACATTTCCCTTCTTATCTCTAGGAGGTTCAAAACCTTCCATGATGATGAACCAATCTTCTATGTCCATCATCAAGAAGTTCTCCATTCTTGCCCTCCATGCTGAGAAATCTTCTTGTTCGTATGGTGGTGGTGTGTTTATGTCCCATCCTAGTTTCTCTTGAAATTCCATCTTCTTCCTCTAGCGGTTTGCTCCCAGCGGTTAGTCCGTAGAAGAGCTCCTATCTCTGATACCAATTGTTGAGGAGTCAGTGACCGCTAGAGGGGGTGAATAGTGCGTTGGATGCGTAGATGGAATTTGTTCGTATTTGATCATCTACAATCTTGTTAGCACAGCGGAATGATAATAACAAATATAAACAACAAGATGCACAACCACAATGCGAGATATAATGTGGTTCGGAACCAAACGGTTCCTACTCTACAGATCGAGCTTTAAAGAGCTCTAGCGATACCACAAACACCACTAAACAATAAACACCTTCTCGACAACACGTCGGAGGCGAAAAAATCTCTTACAAGTGATTACAAAAGAAATACAAGAAAATACAAGAAAAATACAAAGAAATGTAAAGAGCACTTTACAATCTAGGGTTTTTGAGCGATTGCTTGTCGGTTGCTTGGATGAGCTTGAAGGACCCTAAAATGCACCTGCAATTTGCCTTCAAATCGCCTCACCAAAGCTCCCAAAAAACCAATGCCGGAGTCTCCATGAACAACTTCCTTTTAACCTACATCGGGTTGGATTTTCGCCTGGTAGTCAACTGCCATAAGGCCCCAGTCGACTACCAACACCGTTGTCATGAGACAAAGGCTCGATCCACGCTGGAAAAATTCCAACGGATCTCTTGGCAGTCGATTGATGACATCACCAGTCGATTGCTAGAATCCGTAGCCGACTGCCCAATCGGCTACGAAGCGTTCTGTGGTCACAGTCGAAAAACTCTGTCTAGAAGTCGACTGCCATTCATGGAAATCGACTTCCATCAGTGGACTGATCCAATGATCAGTCGACTGCCAAGGCATTTTAAGCTCTTAACTGGCAGTCGAACTCTAGTCGACTCATGACAGTCAAACCGACCATATTGCCAGTCGACTGCCAACCTCAAACATGATGTTTTAACCATAAGTATGGTGCCCCCAAACTTGCTAGACCACCCTTAGCCTAGACCTAAGCCTAGCCTTCTAGCCACTTCCATTGGCCTCGCGCCCATCGGATCCCTCCAAGTCATCCATACGCTAGCCTTCAGGTGCTTCCATCGGCTATGTCATGCTAACGGTGTTTATACCGCCAAGGCACATTGGACTTACGCTGCCAAGACTCCGCTTGGACTTTACGCTGCCAACCATTGGACTTATGTTGCCAAAACTCCCGCTTGAACTTTACGCTGCCAATATCAAACCCCTTGGACTTCTCAAATGCCAAGTACTCATGACTTGGACTTTCACCGCCAAGATTACACCCTTGGACTTACGTGGCCAAGACTACACCCTTGGACTTTCCAAATGCCAAGACTCAAGCTTAGACTTTCCCTTGCCAACCAATGTTGGGATTTCCATGCCAAGACCCATGCTTGGACTTTCTTCATCACATGGTCAACCCTAGTCAACCATCAAAATCCCCTCGAGTCAAACTCGAGTCTGGTCAATCATGACCCGGGTCGATTGCTCCAATAATCTCCCCAAAACATTATCAGACATCAATGTCTAACATTCATGTCAAACATCAAAATATCGCTCGAGTCAAACTCGAGTCCGGTCAATTGTGACATGGGCCGATTGCACCAACACCTTGGACTTCCCATGTCAACTCCATGTTGGACTTTCCAAATGCCAAGACCCATGCTTGGACTTTCCAATGCTAAGTACCCAAGACTTGGACTTTACCATTTCCAAGACCCATGTTTGGACTTTCCATGCCAAGTGTACCACTTGGACTTCTCCATTATATGGTCAACCATATAGTCAATCCATTATAAAATAATGGTCAATTCATCGTCAAACATCAAAACACTACTTGAGTTAAACTCGAGTATG
Source organism: Wurfbainia villosa (assembly GCA_025175895.1). Taxonomy (NCBI): domain Eukaryota; kingdom Viridiplantae; phylum Streptophyta; class Magnoliopsida; order Zingiberales; family Zingiberaceae; genus Wurfbainia; species Wurfbainia villosa. Next base: position 49,060,578 of record CM045998.1, on the reverse strand, counting down.
TTCAATCGTGACTTGGGCCGATTGCACCAATAATGGATGCTTATTAGGGGTACCATCAAATCCTGTTAGTGCAGGATGATCAAAAGAGGTTTAGCTTTGTAACCACAGGAGGGTTATATGCATATGTGGTGATCCCCTTCGGGCTGAAGAATACAGGAGCCACCTACTAGAGGTTCATGGACAAGATATTCACTGAATTGAAGGGAAAGAATGTGGAAGTGTATGTTGATGATATTCTAGTAAAGTCAAGCTTCACTCAGGATCTGGTGCGAGATCTTGGGGAAAATTTTGCTTCCCTTAGACGTTACAACATGAAACTGAATCCAAAGAAATGTTTGTTTAGAGTAAAGAGTGGGAAGTTCTTGGCATATGTTGTGACAGAGAAGCGACTACAGGCTAATCCTAAGAAGGTACAAGCATTGTGCAACATAAAGTCACCTACTAATTTAAGGGAAACACAAAAATTAGTAGGAAGGATAATCTCATAGTCTCGATTTATAGCCAGGTCGGTAGATAAGGGGCTACCCTTCCTTCGAATTCTGAGGAAGGCTGCTCAGTTTCAATGGAATGAACAGTGTGAAAAAGTTTTCAAGAATTAAAGAAGTATTTGGCTGAACTCCCTTTATTAGCCAAGCCCATTTCTGGAGAACCACTATGGGTATATCTAGCTATATCAAAAGGGGCTGTCAGTTCTATTTTATTAAGACAGGAAGGTTCTCAACAGTAAACTATTTATTATACCAGTCATATTTTGAAGTGTTAGTTATATAAGAGAGGTGTCTTAAGGCAATAACCTTATGGTTGTACCATTTATTTAATAAATGAAGATTCACTATTTGAGTGTGTTGGGTTTCTAGGGCACCGATGTGGGTGTGTGTTAGAACATGTTTCGTAATCATGCACAGTAGAAGGAAATAAAAATTGTAATAAACTATTTTATTACATTACACACACCACATGCATGCAGGATACAATAGTGTAGACATAATCGTACATTCAAATTTTGCAATAAAGGAAATTACACTAGGTATACCTGACGAATAACACGTAGTGGGAAGGGCATCAACCTTAGCGACCCTCGCAAGTTTCGCCTCTATCCAAGTCCACGTCGAGTATCGTCTAGATAGCTTCATAAGCTACGAGCCCCGTCTTGACGAGAGATACTAGTCTCACGTCGAAGACATTGTAATCCGAGAGATGATCATAAAACAAGTTCCATGAACTTGTTTCTTTGAAAGTGTCAGCCAATCAAATTGGTCGGCTGCATCAAGGTGGTCGGTGGCTGCAAGGGCCGGCGACTGGGCTGCTGGCCGAAGGATGGTTGATGGTCGATGGCTGGAGGAGGCAGGGCTGCCAAGCTTGGGCGGCGGCAACACAAAGGGTGGCCAGCGCACAAGCAAGGAGAAGAGAAGAGAAAGCCACTAGGGTTTCTTAAACCTTAACTCCTATTATTTATAGGGAACATGTTTCTTGACCATCAAAAAACCCTCTCTCAATGGTTATCGGTTCACAACCAAAATCTGTTAACCCACTCCATTATTTTAAGTTAAAATAAACTAAACCGCGTTGGTCTATTTTAAGTTAAAATAAACCAAACCAATTTTGGTTCATTCGTTTAAAATAAACCAAACCCCTTTGGTTTATTTTCCACCATTGGATTAGGACCAAACCAATTTGGTTCATCCATCATATCTTCAGAAGACTCGACCCATCCATGCTTCCGATGCGACTAAAACAATTTCATGCTCGCTCCTTGTTTGGTCCAACCAAACCAAGTCTCTCTCGATATGAGAATCCCATTCTCAAGCTCATTTTAAATCCTTCGGATAACACTCGTAGTGCGTGTGACCAAATAGGTTCCCAGTTTATGTTGGATTCTAACATGCTAAACCTCTTTAGCACTCGGTCTATATATGTAGACTAGAAAAGACCAAGCTATCGTTTCAATCTATCTCTATAGATCTTAATCCCGAGGATATAGGTCACTTCTCCCAGGTCACTCATGGAGAATATTTTGGATAACCAAATCTTGACCGACTATAAGATAGATATATCATTTCCTATAAGTAATATGTCATCGACATACAACACTAGAAATACGACTGTACTCCGACTAACCTTCTTGTACACATAGGGTTCGTCTGGCTTTTGTGAGAAATCAAACCTTTTGATTGTCTCATCAAAAGGGATATTCCAGCTCCTGGATGCTTGCTTCAGTCTATATATGAACCGTCAAAGTTTGCATACCTTTGTTTTATCAACCGATGTGAAACCCTCGGGATGTATCATATACACGTCCTCGAGTAGGTTTCCATTAAGGAAAGCTATTTTTACATCCATCTGCCATATCTCATAGTCATAATGAGTCGCTATGGCCAGAAGCATCCGAATGGATTTAAGCATAGCTACTGGTGAATAGGTCTCATCATAATCAACACCTTGCTTTTGACGATAGCTTTTCGCCACTAATCTAGCCTTATAGGTAATCATATTACCATCCATTTCGATTTTCTTCTTGAAAACTCACTTGCACCCCATAATCTTAGTGCCTTCAGGTGGGTCCACCAAGTATTAGTGCAATCAACCTAGGTCACGATTGACCAGACTCGAGTAGTGTTTTGATGTTTGATAATGTTTTGGGGAGATTATTGGTGGAATCGACCCGGGTCATGATTGACCGGACTTGAGTTTGACACGAGTGGTATCTTAATGGTTTGACCATTATTTGACTATATGGTTGGCATGGGGTTGACCATATGATAGAGAAGTCCAAGTCTTGTGTACTTGGCATGGAAAGTCCAAGTAGGACACTTGGCAATGGGAAAGTCCAAGTCATGTGTACTTGGCATGGAAAGTCCAAGCATGGGTCTTGGCAAGGGAAAGTCCAAGCTTGAGTCTTGACAAATTGAAAGTCAAACATGGGTTGGCAAGGGACGTCCAAGGGGTGATATTGGTGGCATAAAGTCCAAGGGTGAAGTCTTGGTAGCATAAGTCCAATGGTTGACGGCGTAAAGTCCAAGCGGGAGTCTTGGCAGCGTAAGTCCAATTTGCCTAGGTGGTATAAGCCAATTTAGCATGACAATAGCCGATGGAAGCACCTGAAGGCTAGCGTATGGATGAATAAGTCATGGATGACTTGGAGGGATCCGATAGGCGTGTGGTTGACGGAGGTGGCTAGAAGGCTTACGTCTAGGCTAAGGGTGGTCTATCAAATATGAGGGCATCATACTTCGGGTTAAACCTCATGGTTGAGGTTGTTAGTCGACTGGGGCTTTGGACCAGTCGACTGGTCAAGTGTTTTGACACTTGGCAACCGAGTCGACTTGCAGCAGTTGGCTGGGATTATGGCTAGTCGAACTGCTCATACTCGACTGGTGTTTGACTATAGAAAATAGCCTGGAAGTCGACTAATGGCGTGAGTAGTCGACTGCCATGGATGGCAGTCGATTGCTTGTCAGGGTTACGAGCACAGAATGCTCAGTAGCCTACTGGTCAGTCGACTACGACTTTGTCAGTCGACTTCCAGTGTATTTGTTGGCTTTGATGCTGACGTGGATTAAGCCGTTGTCTCATAACAATACTGTTAGCAATTGACTGGGGCCTTATGACAGTTGACTACCAGGCGCGAATCCATCCCAATGCAGGCATTAAAGGAGCAGCTCGTGGAGGATTTGGGCATCGATTTTTGGGGTGATTTTGGAGGGGAATTACTGTTGCACTCCAGATCTTCAAGACCAATCCAAAGCAAGCAACAAGCAAGAAATCCAAAGTTCATGTGTAAAGTGTTCTTTACTTGTATTGTGCATTCCTTAGTTTTCCTTGTTTTATTTCTATTGTATTAGTGTTGTAATTCTTGTACGAGGTTTCTCCACCTCCGACTTGTTGTCGAGAAGGAGTTTTATTAGTGGTTTTGTCATCACTCGAGCTCGTTGAGCTCAACTTGTGGAGTAGGAACCTTGAGGTTCCGAATCATGTTATATCTTGCATAGTGTGCTTGTATTTGTATTGTATTTTCTATTTCCACTGCGTACTAATATAATTGTAGCAAGCGCATGATCAAATTCCATCATTGACGTATGAAACACTATTCACCCCCTCTAGCGATGATCAATTCCCCATCAAGTGGTATCAGAGCGAGGCCACTCTTCATGGTTTAACAACTAAGGGAGCATCGCTAGAGGGTGAAAAAGAAGATGGAGTTTGAAGAAAAATTAGGATGGGACATCAACACACCTCCACCATATGACCAAGAAAATTTTTCGGCATGGAGGGTGAGAATGGAGACATTCTTGATGATGGATATAGAAGATTGGTTCATCATTATGGAAGGTTTTGAACCCCCTAGGGATAACAAGGGAGATGTCCTAAAATTGAAGAAGTGGATCCAATAGCAACGCCTAAAGTTCAAAACCGAAGTTAGGGTAACAAAACTTTTAGAAGATTTGATACCAAATGATATTTTGTCTAGACTAGGTGAATATCAAGATGCCAAGGAGCTTTGGAGAAAATTAACAAAGTTCCATGAAGTACCATCACCGACTTTAAGTGAAGAACAATCACAAGAAGCCAAAGAATGTTCATCGACTCAAGAAGAGGAGGCCGAAGAAACAAGCTCTTCCTCACAAGAAAGTGAGGAGTTAGAGGTTGAGAAGGAGTCAGCTTTCGGATCGGTGGAAGAAGAAGAATTGGAGGAAGCCTCCACCTCTAGGATTGAGGGGGAGGAGATTAGACCATCTACTCTGGAACAAGAGAAAAATCAAGAAGTAGCCTCAACATCTGGGAGAGATGAAGAAGATGAGCAAGCTCAAGAGGCTTCCACCACCACCCTAGGTAACTCAAGCACATTAATTCAAAATAAAAAATATATTATGTGTTTTGAGTGTAGGGAATATGGGAACTACAAGAGTAAGTGACCTAAGAAGGTTAAGAAGGCTCCACCGATGCCAAAGGTCAAGGAAACCAGAGCCCCAACCATTAAGAGCAAGGAGCACGTGGTGTGCTTCAAGTGCCACCAAAGAGGGCACTATAGGAGTCAATTCCCTAGGGGGTAGAAGGGGCAAGAAGGAGCTACACAAGTAGGGGGAGCCTCAAAGGCAAACCCTAAGGTAAAATTCAATAATGTACCTTCTTTAAGTAATAGGCAAAAGAATGCTTTTAATTCACTTGCAATTCATCATAAAGAGCTTGCTATAAATAGACTTTATTGCTTAGGAGCTAAACATGTCCATTTTAGGAATAAGGAGAAATTTGGGACTAATGTCCCTAAAACAATTTTACCTAAGGAAAGTATTAGGAAGATAGAGAACCATCTAAGCTTTAACTCTAAGAATTCTAGACATATTCCTAGAAAGAACAAAACAATTCAAAGAAATAATAGGCCTACTAAATTAGAAAAATGGGAGTGTGAAAATCAAGCCTTGAGGTCAAGGCTTGAAAATTGGAAAAGACCCTTAGGATTATGCAAAATCAAATGCAAGGGTCATATGGTCAAAATCTAGGTCCTAGGAGACAAGGTTCATCCAAAGGCAAGAAAGGTTTGGGTCACAAACCTAAGCCCAAGGAGACCTACCACAATATTCCATTTGATTATGGAACTAAATCTAGGTCTAGGAAGGTCATGGTTACTAGGGAGGCAATCCCTAAGGCTAACAATGGAGTGTGCCTAGTGGCTAGGGTTTCGAAGAAACCTAGGGAAGCCACTAAGAAGGTTACTAGGGGAGTCACTCCTAGAGTTAACCTAGGCAAGACCCAAATGACCTAGGCTACCAACCCTAGAAGGGTCATTAGGAGGGTATCTAGGGAAGTCATCCCTAAGGAATACCTAGTTAACCCAAGGAGCTTAAATAGGTTTTGGGTTCCTAGGAGTGTGATCGACTCACACTAAATGGGTTAGGGTGTGCCAATTTTAAATGGATGGGTAGTTAACCTAACCATGATAAAGGTGGCACCTTAGGTCATTTTCAAGGTTATGGATACCTTGGAAATATGGTTTGAATTCATATTTTGAGAATTATGAAAAATCAATCAAATTTGCACAAACTAGGTTTAGAGTTCATAGTGTGTCATTTTGGGTTTTTGGCACACTTGGAGGATGAGTGATAAAATGGAAAAATGAAATTAATAATAACAAATGGCAACAAATATTAAAATTTAGGTATTATATACCTTTATATTTTATTTGCCATGATTGATTTGCCATATAACATGTCATGACATCATTCTTATTTTTAATCATATAAAATGTCATGATCATGCTTTAAATTAGATTTATATCATGTATGCCTAGATTTATATTTTATGTCATGACATCATGATCATTGGCCATGCTTATTTATGTTATCATTTATGCCATGATCATTCATGCATTAATTAAAAATGATCTAAGGACTATGGCAATATTTGAAGTCCCATGTATAAGGGAATCAAGTAGTGTTGCCTTAGAAAATGCATGAAGACCTTAGATTAGGATGGACAAAATCCACATCTCACATCAAATTGACTTGTATATGTTTTCATACACTTTAGACATATGTGAGATGCTAGGAAATGAGTTAAATTCAAGGTGCATAGTTTTTGCATCTAGATGAACTCAAACTCATCTTATACCATGGTGGATCATGGGGAAAGTTAATGTGCAAGTCATGTGCATTGAGCCCATTGATCATGATCCAATATAGGTTTTCAAAAATATTTTAAAATCATTTTAGAAAACCTTGGTGTAATCTATCTTTTGATAGAAGTCACCATTGATGATGTTGATACAAAGATGGCTCAAAACATTGAAGCTTTTCTTAATTTTGAACTTTGTATCAATTTCACAATTTTGTGGGTAAATTAATTTTCAAATAGTTTTCACCCATTGTACTTGTCACAAGTATTATACATATGAATTTTCGTGATTTTTTCGCATTATGTATAATTACTTATGAATTTTCTAAATTCATTTCTGAATTCTGATTTTTTGCATTTACAGAAATCAGTCGACTACCACCTATGACAGTCGACTGGAGTTAATGGTAGTCGACTGGTGACTGTAAGAGTCGACTGTCAGAGCTGATTTCGGGTAAACAAGGATGTTTAGCCCATATTTCAGCTATGTTAGGCTACCCTAACTGCTCCTAACCCTAGGATATGCTTTGGAAAGCATTAAAAAGGGTAAAAATTCATTGAATATGGATTAGGAGAGTTGTTTAGGGTGTGTATCAATTTTAAAGTGTGTGAAAGTTCAAGGTTGAACTTTTAACCTTAATTTTGATGGTTTAGTGTTCCTATAGGCTTAGGGGCTCTCCAAGGACATTGTTGGTGCAATGGTTAAGGAGGAGCAAGCCTTTAAAAGGAGGTATCCATCATGGGATGATGGATGTATTTTTCCTCATGAGGGGGAGAAATGGGAATGTGAGATGTCCAATTTGGAAATTGGGAGAGTTTATAGGAAGCCTCTCTTAAGTGAAATGAGACTTATCACTAGGAAGAGTGAAGGCATCCTAGATGTTTTTTGACCAAGGGGGAGATTGTAAGATCTCATTGGGATATGAGATATTGACCTCCTTGAAGAGAACCTTTTTGATATATGTCAAAAAGGGGGAGAATTTATGGGATTACCAATTTGGGACAATTGGTAAGGAGATTTGAGTTATGTAGCCTAACTCAATGGCTTTGTGGTTTTTATCAAACATCAAAAAGGGAAAGATTGTTGGTGCAATCGACCCATATCATGATTGACCAGACTCGAGTTAGACTCAAGTAGTGTTTTGATGTTTGAAAATATTTTGGAGAGATTGTTGGTGTAATCGACCTGGGTCATGATTGACTGGACTTGAGTTTGACTCGAGTGGTATCTTGATGGTTGATGATGATTTGACCAATGTTTGACTATATGGTTGACATGGGGTTGACCATATGAAGGAGAAGTCTAAGTCTTATGTACTTAGCATGGAAAGTCCAAGTGGGACACTTGGCAATAGGAAAGTCCAAGTCATGGGTACTGGACATGGAAAGTCCAAGCATGAGTCTTGGAAAGGGGAAGTCCAAGCTTGAGTCTTGGCAAATGGAAAGTCCAACATGGGTTGACAAGGGAAGTCCAAGTGGTGATATTGGCGGCGTAAAGTCCAAGGGTGGAGTCTTGGCAGCATAAGTCCAATGGTTGTCGGCATAAAGTCCAAGCGGGAGTCTTGGCAGCGTAAGTCCAATATGCCTTGGCGGTATAGGCCAACTTAGCATGACAATAGTTGATGAAAGCACTTGAAGGCTAGAGTATGGATGAACAAGTCATGGATGACTTAGAGGGATCTGATAGGCGTGAGGCTGACGGAGGTGGCTAGAAGGCTTAGGTCTAGGCTAAGGGTCGTCTAGCAAGTATGAGGGCATCATACTTGGGGCTAAACCTCATGGTTGAGGTTGTCAGTCGACTGGGGTTTTGGACCAGTCGACTGGTCAAGTGTTTTGACACTTAGCAGCCAAGTCGACTTGCAGTAGTCGACTGGGATTATGACCAGTCGAACTACTCAGACTGATCGGGTGTTCGATGTAAAAATAGTCCGACTGATCGACTACGGTGAAGCGGGCCGATCGATGGCTTAAATGATCGCCATGGATGGCTGATCGCAAGTCAGGGTTACGAGCACAAAATGCTCGGTAGTCCTTTGGTTAGTCGGCTACCGCCCTGGCAGTCGACTGCTAGATTATGGCAGTCGATTGCAGTGTATCCTTTGGCTTGGATGTTGATGTGGATTAAGTCGTTGTATCACAATGGTACTGTTGGCAGTCGACTGGGGCCTTATGACAGTCGACTGCCAGGTGCAAATCTAGCCCGATGCAGGCATAAATGGAGCAGCTCGTGGAGGATTTGGGTAGCGATTTTTGGGGCGATTTTGGATGGGAATTGCTGCTAAATTCCAAACCTTCTAGGCTAATTCAAAGCAAGCAACAAGCAAGCAATCCAAAGTTCGTGTGTAAAGTGTTCTTTACTTATTTTGTGTATTGCTTAGTTTTTCTTGTTGTATTTATATTGTATTACTGTTGTAATTCTTGTACGAGGTTTCTCCACCTCCGACTTGTTGTCGAGAAGGAGTTTTATTAGTGGTGTTGTCATCACTCGAACTCGTTGAGCTCAACCCATGGAGTAGAAACCTTGAGGTTCCGAACCACATTATATCTTGCGCAGTGTGCTTGTATTTGTATTATATTTTCTATTTCTGCTGCATACTAATATAATTATAGCAAGCGCATGATAAAATTCCATCATTGACGTATGAAATGCTATTCACCCCCCTCTAGCGATGATTAATTCCCTAACACCAAGTTCCAAACTTGATTTTCATACATGGAATCCATTTCCGACTTCATGGCTTCAAGTCATTTGTCCCTTTCTGAAAATCTCAAAACTTCCTCATAACTAGTAGGCTCCTCAACATCAATGAGTAACATGTCGTTCGATTCACTTACGAGAAATCCATATCTCTCAGGAATGTTGTGTGTTCTACCAGATATACGAAGATATGGTGTTACAATATGTTCAGTCGATTGCTCATCACTATGAGTTATCGGTTGTAGTTCTTGGCCAAGTATCTCATCAATGTCTATTGGAGTCTCTTGAGCCTCCTCAAGTTCAACGACACTCCCATTGTTTTCTTGCAAGAGAAACTCTTTATCTAGAAACACAGCATACCTTGAAATAAACACCTTTTGTTCCATAGGATTATAGAATTGGTAACCCTTTGTTTCCTTAGGGTATCCAATAAATAGACATTTATCAGACTTAGCATCCAATTTGTCTGATACAGTCCGCTTCACATAAGCAGGACCACCCATATCTTCAAGTAAGATAAATGAGGTTTCTTACTATTCCATATCTCATATGGAGTAGTGGAGATTACCTTGGTCGGGACTTTGTTTAGCAAGTAAACAGTTGTCTGAAGTGCATAGCCCCAAAAGAACTTAGGAAGATTCGCATGATTCATCATTAACCTAACCGTGTCCAACAAGGTTCGGTTTCGCCTCTCAAATACACCATTATGCTATGGTGTATACGGCGGAGTCCATTGAGACAATATACCATTATCCCTTAGATAATCCAGAAACTCTTGACTCAAGTATTCACCACCTCGATTAGATCGAAGTATTTTAATACTTTTTCCAAGTTGTTTCTCTACTTCATTTCTGAATTCTTTAAACTTTTCTAAGGCTTCAGACTTGTATTTCATCAAGAACACATACCCAAATCCTGAGTGATCATCGATAAAGGTAATGAAGTAGCTATAGCCTCCTAGAGCATGAGTTGACATAGGTCTGCATACATCAGCATGTATTAGACCAAGTAACTCTCCCACCGCTTCACCTTTTCCAGTAAAAGGTAACTTTGTCATCTTGCCTTTTAAGCATGATTTGCATGTATCGAATGAATCAAATTCAAACGATTCCAGAATTCTACATCAGTGTAATTTGAACATGTATTTCTTGCTTAAATGGTCAAGACAACAATGCCATATGTAAAAGGATAATTGATTATCTTTTCGAGCACGCTTGTTGCTCACTTCGATATTGAAAATGTCACTAGATAGGTCTAATGTATATATACCATTGCATAAAGTTCCAGTCCCAAAAAAAACGCCATTCAAAGTTATATAACAATAATTGTTACTAAAAGTCAAATGGTATTCATTTCTATTTAAGAAGGAAATAGAAAAAATCTTCTTTCTTAATGAAGGAACATAAAAGCAATTATCTAGTTCTAAGACAAGTCTTGTAGGGAGCTTCAACAAATATGTTCCGATGGCGATTGCAGCAACCTTTGCTCCATTGCAAACTCGCAAATTTGATTCTCCCTTGACGAGTCTTATTCTATTCCTTAGCCCCTGTATGTCATTACATATATGTGAGCCACATCTAGTATCCAATACCTAAGTGTCTAAGGAAATAAAATGACAATCAATAACGAAGATACTTGAAGAGGATGGGGCATTAGATGTCTTCTTCTTCTTCACGAACTCAAGATAAATCTTACAGTTTCTTCACCAATAACCCTCCTTACCACAATGATAGCAAATGCCCTTTTGAGATGGTTCTGCCTTCTTCTTCTCCTGATGTTGTTCTTTTGATTTCTTCTTTGAACATTTGTTTGAGGAATCAACTAACAACACTGTCTTATCCTTATGCTTCACAGAAGGCTCCACAGTCTTTAGCATGTTGAGGATTTCAGAAATGGTGGATTTAGTTTGTTCATCCGATAGTTCATCACAAACTGTGAGTAACTTTTGGGCAAATAATGTAGCATTAAGTCAATACTTAATTCATGATCCATCACAAACCCGAGTGTAGCTAACCGCTTGATGTACCCATTCATCTTTTACATAAATTGCACCACAGATGCACCTTCTTGCATCTTAGAGGTGAAGAGGAGCTTGGAGACTTCGAACCTTTTGGATCTCGCTTGCTCATCAAACAACTCATGAAGATGAAAGACTATGGTATTAGCATCCATATGCTCATGCTGCTTCTAAAGCTCGGGTACCATCATGGTTAGCATGATGCAACTCGCCAGTTCAGAATTAGTCACATATTTTTGATAGGCCAACAATTGGTCCGGAGTTACATCATCCTTAGGACGGTTGTAAGAGGCTCTTCGAGGACATACACAAGCTTTTCCTCCTTGAGAACAATTCTCAGGTTTCTAACCTAGTCCAAGAAGTTTGACCTAGTCAACTTATTTGAATCCAAAATAGAGAACAAGTTTAAACACGTCATGATCAAGCGATTATCCTAGAAATACAAATTGAGCATATATGAGAAAGATGATTTAAAATGCATCAACATACATTTATAAATCTCATTCATTTTTTGAATTCAAAAACCCTTAAAATCAATTCGGGAGATTATAGGTCCATCTCCGAATGGGTTGATATCCAACATAGATAAGAACAACTTTGGAAAGAGTCCAACAAGTTGTTCATAGCTACAATGGTAGGTATCAAATATACCAATTACATATCACGTATATGTAACTATCACATTATGCTATCAACTAATTGAATGTTCTCACAAACATTGGGTTGTTAACATATTAACAAGTATGCATCATATACATAGCTCCCAACTTCACCTCCCTTCACATCAACCTTGGAGAGAGTCCAACAAGCCGATGCTCCAAGTTAAAGTCGACCCATTAATCGAGAAATAGTTTTAATATGGTTAGAGCGCATTCAATCGTTTAGTCAAGCTTGGAGAGAGTCTAACAACCCAAGCTAAAGATTGACCTCTGACTCATACCATATTAGTATTAAACTATTTCAATGGTTTGAACATGTTCAGGTTCGAGCCAGACTTGGAGAGAGTCCAACAACCCAAACAAGAAATGGAACTCTGATTCTAACCATATTAATGGAAGGTGTAGACTTTAATATTGTGTAAGAGTTTTAAGGTCTCATCCTCCTTTCCATGCAAATAACTATTATCTACATGGCATGACACGTATAACATACATATATGCAACTAATGAATCTACATGTCACGACACGCATGACATAATGATATGCATCTAATGCAATTACATGACATACAATTATGACATGTTCAAATAATTTCTAAATTGTCATAATTAATTTTGGAAATAAAATATATTTGTGATTTAATTTCTCAAATCAAATCTCATTGATTAAATTAGGAAACAAATTTCTAAATCTAATCACAAATTTTATTTATGAAAAATATTAATTAAGGAAATAAATTTCCTAAATTTGAATTTATTAACTAATTTAAATTTCCATAATTTTCTAAACTTTCCAAAAGTAGAAAATTTCTAAAATTACAATTATGACAAAACATTTATCGCAAAATAATTTTATGCTTATGTCGGAACACAGTTGGGCTCTGATACCACTATTGGGTTTCTGGGGAATATACGTGGGTGTATGTTTGAACATGTTTCGTAAACATGCACAACAGAAGCAAATAAAAATGGTAATAAACTATTTTATTACATTACACACACCACACGCATGCTGGATACAATAGTGTAGACATAATCGTACATTTAAATTTTATAATAAAAGAAATTACACTAGGTATACCTGATGAATAACATGTAGCAGGAAGGGCATCAACCATAGCGACCCTCGTAAGTTTCGCCTCTATCCAAGTCCACATCAAGTATCGTCTGGATAGCTTCACAAGCTATGAGCCCTGTCTTGATGAGAGATACTAGTCTCGCATCAAAGATGTTGTGATCCGAGAGACGATCATAAAACAAGTTCCACAAACTTGTTTCCTCGGAAGTGATGGCCAATCAAATTGGCCGGCTAAAGCAAGGTGATTGGCGGCTGGGCTGCTGGCTAGAGGATGGCGGGCGATTGGTGGTTGGCCGATGGTTGGAGGGAGCAGGGCAGCCAAGCTTGCGCGGCGACAACACCAAGGGTGGGCATCGCACAAGCAAGGAGAAGAGAAGAGAAAGCGACTAGGGTTTTGCAAATCTTAACTCCAATTATTTATAAAGAACGTGTTTCTTGACCATTAAGAAACCCTCTCTCAATGATTATCGATTCACAACCAAAACTCATTAACCCACTCCATTATTTTAAGTTAAAATAAATCAAACCAATTTTGGTTAATTCGTTTAAAACAAACCAAACCCCTTTGGTTTATTTTTCACCATTGGATTAGAACCAAACAAATTTGGTTCATCCATCATGTCTTCAAAAGACTCGACCCATCCATGCTTTGGATGTGACTGGAATAATTTAATGCTCGCTCCTTGTTTGGTCTAACCAAACTAAGTCTCTCTCGATCTAAGAATCTCATTCTCAAGCTCATTTTAAATGTTTCAGATAATACTCGTAGTGCATGTGACAAAATAGATTCCTGATTTATGTTGGCCATCTATAATTAACCATTAATTATAGAATGATCACGAGTGGCACCTAGTAGTACATCATGATCCCTAATTAATTGGAAAATCAACGATTTATTACGAATGTTGCACTCGCTAGAGAGGGGGGGGGGTGAATAGCAAGTTCGTCGTTTGCGATGGATCTCGATCGTGCTTGTCTCTACAATGTATGTTAGTGTAGTGAAAATATGAAATAATACAATACAAACACACAAACATGATCACAACATAAGGATATAACGTGGTTCGGAACCGAACGGTTCCTACTCCACGGATCGAGCTCAAACAAGCTCTAGTTATGCGTATAACACCACTAATCAAATAAACTCCTTCTCAACACAAGTCGACGGAGGAGAAACCTCATACAAATGATTACAATAGTAATACGAAATACAACAAGCAAATACAAGTGAATACAACAAAAGAAATACAAAGAAAACTTTACAATCGATCTTTCGGAAGCTTGCTTGTTTGGTTGGTTGAGTTGCACTTGGAGACCCTAAATTACACCAGCAATTTTCCCCAAAAACTCCTCAAAGAACCATAGTGAATCCTCCCTCCATGAGCTCCCTTTTTAGCTGCTCCTTGGGATGGATTTCACTTAGCAGTCGACTGATCGGGACCATCAGTTGACTGCCCCTATATCCGTTGTCTCACAACGACATGAACCACGTAAAATAAGTCCAATGAATACACCATTAGTTGACTGATCATACACATCAGTCGACTGATATCTCAATCAGTCGAGTGCTCGGGCCGACCACTCGACTGGAGAACCTTCTGTGCCTAAGATCCCGAGCATCAGTCGATTGATCACCAGATCAGTCGACTGCTTAGGCTAGTAGTCGACTTCCCACCTCTAGCAGTCGACTGCCAGGGCACTCCTTGTAGTTAAACCCTAGTTGACTCACACCAGTCGATTGACCCATGGTCTCAGTCGACTGATACACCTCAAACATGAGGTTTTAACCCAAGTATGATGCCCCCATACTTGCTAGACCACCCTTAGCCTAGACCTAAGCCTTTTAGCCACCTCCGTCAGCCTCGCACCTATTGGATCCCTCTAAGTCATCCATGACTTGTTCATCCATACGCTAGCCTTCAGGTGCTTCCATCGGCTATTGTCATGCTAACAGTGTCTACACCGCCAAGGCATATTGGACTTACACTGCCAAGACTCCACTTGGACTTTACGTCGCCAACCATTGGACTTATGCTGCCAAGACTTCACCCTTGAACTTTACTTCACCAATATTTGTTAGTATGGGCCCTTAGTGCCAATTATGAGATGATTGGTGAGGGAAACTTTTGTATCATATCTTAGATTAATGTAGGCAAACATTGGTTATTATATTTGCATTATGCATGTGCCAGCTAAATAAATATAATAACGCCCTTGAATAGTAGGTTCTAATCTACAGTATATTAATTTGTAGAATTGATTATGAGAAATTATAGAGAACACTATTCTTAATATTCCTAGTCAAGTATTAATAGACAAGGGTAATATTAATACATTGAGACTAGCATGTAGGTCAATGGATGACTTGATCTCACAAGTCATGGATATGAGATATCACATTGACACATGAGTATATATATTGAAGAATATATATACTGAATTGACTCGCCATGAGAAAGTATCAAGGATCGTTATATGAGTGTCATATACTTTCTCATGTGACTATTGGTATGAATAGTCCTTAGACCTGAAGTCACTATGGTTCCCTACATAAGGAGTTATGTACTTTGGTATCGTCTAACATCACACCGTAACAGGGTACACTATAACGGCGATCAGTGGGTATGTAATGAATTATGCGGAAGGATGTGAGTGATGTAGATGAGATCTATCCCTCCTATATAACAGGAGTGATATTTTTGGCCTCTTGATAGAGTAGGACCACGAAATGCATGGGCATGCTCAAATGAGTCAATATTAGATATTGAGCTCATTTGTTTGAGTGAGTCTACTTAGGGATCAAGAAACACAAAGATTGATAAGGGGATGACACAGTCGATGTCTCATTAATTGATCTAAGATATCAAGAATAGAAGGACACCATCATACATAATAATAGTCACGAAAAGGTTGTCGGATCTCAACTTTCTTGTAACTTGGGTAGCAATGATGTATTGCTAGATGCTGCTCATTGCTTATGTGTCTAAAAGGGGTTTTAGACACATTGCCAACGTTACAAGAGCCTATAGGGTCACACACAAATGACATTCTATTTTGGAAATGAGTTCTTTTAGTTTGACTAAAAGAACAATGAGAATAATAGATGGTCAAGGCTTGAGTCAAAATCAAGTTAGTTGAGTTACACTCAAGCGGGTTACATTTGAGTTAGACTCAAACTAAATTGGATGGATGAAGACTAGATTTGAGTTAGAATCAAGTGAGACTTGAATTAAACTCAATTCGCATGCAAAACTCAAGTTAGACTTGAGTTAAACCCAAGTCACATGCAAAACTCAAGTTAGACTTGAGTTAAACCCAAGTCACATGCAAAACTCAAGTTAGACTTGAGTTAAACCCAAATCACATGCAAAACTCAAGTTAGACTTGAGTTAAATCCAAGTCACATGCAAAACTCAAGTTAGAATTGAGTTAAACCCAAATCACATGCAAAACTCAAGTTAGACTTGAGTTAAAACCAAATCACATGCAAAAGTTTTAATGCATGCATGATGCATTAAAAATGCATTAGATTTCAATGTGAAGAATGGGAAGAGGCTAGTGGATTTTCAATAATGCATTTGATTCAATGCATTTGATGCATTTCAACATGTAGAATGGGAAGAGGCATTGGATTTCAACTTGTGAAATGGGAAGAGGCTAGTGGAATTTCAAAGATGCATTTGATGCATTGATTTTGGAATTCTAGCATGATAATATATAAGGGTGGAAGAAGAGCCAAAGTGTGATCCAAGTGTTAGTGTTCTTTCTTCTTCTTCACTTCTTCATCCTCCTAATTTTGGCTAGTTGTTCTACAAAGGTTGCTAGCACAACCATATTTCCAAAAGGGCTGAGTGTCAGTGTGGATACCTTAGAGATACGGTTATCCTTACCGTATTTAGATCCGACAACTTTGGACTAGCGGGATTATGAAGGGCTCGCTTCAAAGGTATAATACTTCTTCTAGATAGGATCTAGATAGTTAAAAATAATTTATATGTTTTAGCTTGGATTTCTAGTGGGATCCAAAAATTTTGTTTCCGATGCGGTTTTGCGAATCGGTCCGCACGAATAGAAGGATCCCAACAATATTCCCCTTGGACTTTCCAAATGGCAAGACTCAAGCTTGGACTTTCCCTTGCCAACCCATGTTGGACTTTCCATGCCAAGACCCATGCTTGGACTTTCCTTTGCTAACCCATGTTGGACTTTCCATGCCAAGACCCATGCTTGGACTTTCCTTTGCTAACCCATGTTGGACTTTCCCTTGCCAAGACGCATGCTTGGACTTTACATGTCAAGTACTCAAGACTTGGAGTTTTCTCATGACAATGGTCAAACCATCATCAAATATCAAATACTAACCTGGGTTAATTGCATCAGAAATCTCCCCAACATATGTTAGACATCAATGTCAGACATCCATGTCAAACATCAAAACACTTACTTGAGTCAAACTCGAGTCCGGTCAATCATGACCTAGACCGATTGCACCAACAATCTCCCACTTTTTGATGTTTGATAAAAACACCCATGAGTTAGGCCCTTAACTCAAATTTCCTTACAAATTATCCCAAATTGGTAATTTTAACATTCTCCCCCTTTTTGATATACATCAAAAAGGTTCACCTCAAGGAGGTCAATGTCTCATATCCCAATGAGATCTTACAATCTCTTCCTTGGTCCAAAAACCTCTAGGATGCCTACAATCTTTCTAGTGATAAGTCTCATATCACTCAAGAGAGGCAATCCTACACACTCTCCCAATTTCCAAATTGGGTATCTCAAAATTCCATTTCTCCCCCTCATGAGGAAAAATATTATCCATCATCCCATGATGGATACCTCTTCCTAAAGGCTTGCTCCTTCTTGACCATTGCACCAACAATGTCCTTGGTAAGTCCCTAAGCCAATAGGAACTCTAAAACATCAAAATTAAGGTTCAAAGTTTAACATAAAACTTTCCCATACCTTAAAATTGAAGGTTGTCGAAGCTTGGCTTCTAACTTCAACTTGGTCGCTTGTGCATGGCGATCCCATCTACGTCCCCGGATTAAAAAAAAATAATCCAAGATAAAAACGGATTACCCAAGCAACCGATCCATCATTGTGCTATTCGATTAGAGCAGTCTCTTGAACAAATTAGTTGTTCAAGCAACCTAACTCTTTTCCTCGATTAGCCGCGGAATAGATGATGTACGGATCACTGATTTTTGTGTTTGCCTTCGGGGTCCAAGTAAATTATCCACTTGCAATTACATACATCATATAAAGAAACAAAAGGAAACCAAAACAAGAATTATACCTCTTGTTTACCTCTTGGTCTTCTATCGTATGTCCTATCCTTCTCTTGGACGTTGTGTGGGCAACGATCCTCCAAGAGATGAAGCCTCCTAGATCACGTATCTTCCTTTCCTTGTTTTATTCGAACAAAGGAAGATAATAAGCTCCCTTCTTCTCCTTTCTAGTTCCGAACACAATCCCTTTGGTGAAAGATCAAGCAACCTTCTCCTCTTTGTTGTTGCCGCCAGCAACTAAGGAGAGGGAGAAGGAATAATGGGTGCTGGCCAAGAGCTCCAAAGGAAGAACCTTCACCCTTGTTGCCACCAGCCAAGGAGAAGAATAGGAGGAGGTATGGGCGCCGACCAAAGCAAGGAGGAAGAAGATGGGCGCCGACTATCAATTAGGAAGAGAAGGAAATAAACCCTAATCCTTCCAAAGATTGCCGCACAAGCCTAATCCCAAACACTAGCCGCACAAGCCAAAACCCTAATCTCCAAGTATATCTTGCCGCCCACTCTTAAGTCTTATTTATAGAGTTAGGCTTAAGCCTCCTTTCAATCTCCACCGTCGTATCTAGAGATTTAATCTTCACCATCGGATCTAAAGATTTAATCTCAACCGTCATATCTAGAGATTTAGCCTCCACCATCGGATCTAGACTTCCATTTTTCACCATCGGATCTAGGCTTCATGAGGGTTTTAATAGGCTACAATAGAGACCATGAGGAGGAGTTAGATCTTGGCCACCCAATGGATCTAGCCCACATAAAGTCTGATCCATTAATGTTAATCCATTCAACTAGAGGATTATCATTGATCTACCTCACCAACCCCCATAAATAAATATGGGCTCCATATATTAATTGTACAAATATCTCCCCGTGTTTAATATCTTGAATGTTCATCAATTCATTAATTTACTGATAATTAATTAATCAACATCTAACTCCATGTGTAGTACCACTCAACCTTATCATCATGTCTGAACAAGTCCACCTGCAGGGTTTACATGATGATACTTATGAGTTCCTCAAGGGAACATCATCATTCTAATATATAGGACACAGTTTCCTCTTATAATCAATGGTACACCATGTAAATAATATCATTTTCCAACTTACTGAGCCTATCGATTTACTCTATAAATCTCGTCCATTGGTAAATCAAAGAAATTAATACTAAGTACATGTGCCCGTTATTATATCGGGATTAAGAGCATGTACACCATAATATCCGAGGTCCGATTCAATTATGTAGTCAGCAATAAATTGAATCACCTTTAAGTCGGTCCTGCTCAATACACACAAAGTGTACTAGTGTAATTCTATGGTCAAGACAAACCAATACCAAATTATACTACAACCATACCAATGGTTTGTCCAAAACCATCTCAGTTGTGAGCCTCTACTTATACTCTACATGGAACTAATAACATGATCTCCCGTGTGACACTACACACCATGTTATCTACAATGTAATGTATCAGACAATATGCATAACCATAAATATGCAAACAATGATCATGTGATTCTTATTTCAAAATAAAGATGTTCATACAAAAGATAGACTTTTCAGTATACATCCCAACAATCTTCCACTTCTACTAAAAGACTATACTGTCCTCATACTGCCTTACATCTGATTCCCATTCCCTCTACATGCCTATCAAAAGCTCTCACTGGAAGGGCCTTAGTGAAAGGATCTGCCAGGTTATCCTCTGATGCAATCTTGGCTACAACAACTTCTCCTCGCTTTACGATTTCTCGTATCAGGTGATACTTGTGCTCTATGTGTTTACTTGCCTTATGGGCTCGTGGTTCCTTCAAGTTTGCAACTGCACCACTGTTATCACAATAAATTGTGATAGTTCTGGGCAAACCAGGAATCACATCCAAGTCCATCAAGAAGTTCCTGAGCCATAAAGCTTCTTTGGCTGCCTCAGAGGCTGTCACATACTCAGCTTCCATGGTAGAGTCCGCCACACATTTCTACTTGACACTCCTCCATACAATGACTCCACCTCCCAAAGTAAACACAAAACCTGAGGTAGACTAACTGTTATCCCTATCAGATTGGAAGTCAGAATCCGTGTAACCCATAGGGAGTAATTGGTCTACCCGATAAACCAACATATAATCCCTAGTCCTTCTCAGGTACTTCAATATATGCTTTACCGCAGTCCAATGTCTCTATCCTGGATTACTCTGATATCTGCTAACCATGCCAATGGCAAAGTAGATATCTGTTCTCGTACATAGCATAGCATACATGAGGCTTCCTACTGCCGAAGTAGAAGGAACCACCTTCACCTCCTCTATCTCCTTTGATGTTCTAGGACACATCTCTTTAGATAAAGGTACTCCATGCCTAAAAGGTAGAAAACCCTTCTTGGAGTTCTGCATGCTAAAACGAGCCAAAATGGTGTCTATGTATGAAGCTTGAGATAAGCACAACATTCTTTTCCTGTGATCCCTTATAACCTTGATCCCAAGGATGTGTCCCACTTCTCCCAAGTCCTTCATATCAAACTATTTGGACAACCATACCCTTATGTCTGATAACATCTTGACATTGTTGCCAATTAACAAAATGTCATTTACGTATAGTACAAGAAATACCACTATGTTTCCATCACATCTCTTGTATACATAAGACTCATCCGGACTTTGAATAAATCCATAAGACTGGATTACCTCATCAAAGAGGATGTTCCAAGATCTCGAAGATTGCTTCAATCCATAAATGGATCGATTAAGCTTGCACACAAGATGCTCTTTGCCCTTTGCAATGAATCCCTCTGGTTGCTTTATATAGATGTTTTCCTCAAGACTTCCATTAAGGAAAGTTGTCTTGACATCCATCTGCCACATCTCATAATCCATATGAGCAACAATACATAAGAGAATCCGGATAGACTTAAGCATGGCCACCGGCGAAAAGGTCTCCTCATAATCGATACTCTCTTTCTGAGTATACCCTTTCGCAACTAGCCTTGCTTTGAAGGTCTCAACCTTCCCATCTATTCCTCTCTTTCTTTTGTAGATCCACTTGCATCCAATGGTTTTTATACATTGGGTGGTTGTACTAACTCCCAGATCAGATTTGAATCCGTGGATTCTATCTCAGAATTCATCGCACTTTGCCAAGATACCGCATCTTTATCTTGGATTGCCTCATCATATGTCCAGGGATCAGGTTCATGTTCGCCAGGGACCAAATCAGAAGATTCTCCCAAGAACATAAATCTATCAGGCTGTCTAACAACCCTCCCACTACGATGAGGTATCACCTGTGTATCCTCAGAGACACGCAGTGCAGTCACTTGTGGTATAAACTCTTGTACCGGTGGTACAGAAGTAGTGACTTCCCCTCTCAATTCCTCCAGAACAATCTTACTCATGGGCTTGTGGTTCATCACATAGTCTTCCTTTAAAAATCTGGCATTCATGCTAATGATCACTCTCTGATCTCTAGGACTATAGAATATACCACCTTTCGTTCCTCTAGGATAGCCTACGAACATGTGCACTTCTGTATGAGGTTCCAACTTACCAGCATCTGCCTTCAGCACATGTGCTGGACTCCCCCAAATCCGAATATGTCTCAGACTAGGCTTTTGCCTAGTCCATAATTCTGTTGGAGTAGAAGGCACTGATTTAGATGGTACCAAGTTCAGAATATACACTGCCGTATCCAGAGCATACCCCCAGAACGAATCTAGCAACTCAGAATAACTCATCATCGATCTAACCATCTCCATAAGAGTCCTATTCCTTCGCTCCGCTACACCATTCTGCTGGGGTGTGCCAGGTGTAGACAATTAGGATTGAATCCCAGCCTCTGATAAGTAATTCCTAAACTCTCCCAAGAGGTACTCACCACCACGATCAGATCGTAGTGTGCTAATACTTTTACCTTGACGTTTCTCTAGATCAGCCTTGAATTCTTTGAACCTGTCAAAACATTCAGACTTGCGGCGCATCAAGTAAATGTATCCATATCTTGAATAATCATCTATAAAAGAGATGAAATATTCAAAACCACCTCTAGCCTGGATAGACATCGGACTACACAAATCAGAATGAACCAATTCCAACACATCTTTGACATTATACCCCTTGGCCTTAAAAGGCCTCTTGGTCATTTTACCTTCCAAGCAAGATTCATAGGTTGGGAAATCTTCCACCACTAATGAACCCAAAGGTCCATCAGCTATCAACCTTTGAATTCTACTTAGGTTAATATGACCTAACCTTAGATGCCAAAGACATGTTTGGTTCATTTTCCAAGGTTTTTTTCTTTTATTAGAATTAGAAGATGAGTTGTTTACTTCTATTTGCATCGTGGGAGCTTTTGGTTCAAGGGTATATAAATTTCCTATCAAAGCACCAGAACAGATAATCTCCCTATTCCTTTTTATAACAACTCTGTCATTAAAAGAAATAGAATATCCATCTAAAAACAATTTAGATACTGAAATTAAATTCTTTCTAAATAAAGGTACATAAAGGCAATTTGTCATAAACAAAGTTTTATTCCTATCGAAAGATAAATAAACATCTCCCACTGCAACAACCGCCACATTCGTAGCATCGCCCAAGTAAACGGTAATCTCCCCCTCAGCTAGTCATCTAGTTTCCTGGAACCCCTGCAAAGTATTGCAGACATGATCAGTGGCTCCCGTATCTACACACCAGGTGCCGGTAGATAACACCGCTAAACATGTTTCAATGACTAGGCCAAAAGATATACCTTTGTTCTGCTTCTGGTTGGGGCAGTCCTTCAAATGTCCAGTCTGCTTGCAAGTGAAGCACTTGCCTTTCGGCTTCTTCATTCCACCCTGAGATCCTCCTACAACCTTTGCCCCACCTTGTTTTTTCTTATTCTTGCCTTTCGGCTTAGAAGTAGAAACCTTTTGGACAACCATGGCCTGAGCCTGAGCACTCTGATGAAAAAGCCCCTCTGTCGCCTGGAGTTCTATCAGAAGCTCCGCCAACGAATACAACCTCTTATTCATGTTGTAGTTCAGGTGAAACTGCTCAAAACTCCTAGGTAGAGACCAAAAAAAGATATCGACCTGGGTTTCCCCATGGATCTCAGCTCCAAGGACTTCCAGCTCATTCAAATGAGCCATCATCTTGAGAACATGATCCCTCACAGGTGTTCCCTCGATCATGGTGGTCGTCATCAAGTTCCTCATGGCTTCTTGCCTAGCAGCCCAATTTTGGTGTCCGAAAAGCTCCTTGAGATTGAGCATCATTGTAACGCCCGCCCTTATCTGCTCTCAGGGCGGCGCTACTGTTACTCCTTTTTTTTTTAAAACATACTACATATGGATCTTCTCACAACCTACGTACTTTAACAGGTCATCATAACTTAAACCTTCTTTTGCACATGCATCACATATCATATTCATCATTAGCATGCTAACATATCTTTCATAACATGCATACATAAAGATTCGTTCATGAGTTCTAACATTTCCAACCTTCTTAAGTAGATGATACTCATTAAACACAAGTCTTATAAGCGGAAGCAATGTCTTAAGTTGTGTTAGTGCATATAAGATCCACATATCTCCACAATGGTATGATATTGTCCACTTTGGGCCCAAGCCCTCATGGTTTTGTTTTTGGGCTTTACCCAAAAGGCCTCATGCCAATGGAGATATCTTTTTTCTTATAAGCACATGATCTTTTCCATGTCTTACCAATGTGGGACTTTGATTGTATTCCCCATACTCCCAACAATCCCCCCCTCAAACGAAGGACCACATTGGGCCCCCCCTCAAGCCTATCCCTCCTCGAAGGATTTTCTCTGCTTGATGTCCGATCTTCAACCCACCAGGACTTCCTGCCAGTTGTTCGGTCCTCCCGACCCAACTAGACTTCCTTCCTGATGTCTGGTTCTCTTGATCCGGACGTGGGAGCTCAACTTCCTTCGTTCGAGGTTCATGGCTTGACATGGACCATGGCTCTGATACCAATTGTTAGTGCATATAAGATCCACATATCTCCACAATGGTATGATATTGTCCACTTTGGGCCCAAGCCCTCATGGTTTTGTTTTTGGGCTTTACCCAAAAGGCCTCATGCCAATGGAGATATCTTTTTTCTTATAAGCACATGATCTTTTCCATGTCTTACCAATGTGGGACTTTGATTGTATTCCCCATACTCCCAACAAGTTGTTCTTAGAGCATATAAATACAAGCAGATAGTATAGGGTCTTCTTCCACCATGCCACTATCACACACACTTGGCCCCTCCTGCTACTTCCTCTAGCGCAGACTTCCTTTATCTGCAGTATATGGACAACATGAACTATAAGCATATAGCTTAGTAAGATCCTTGCCTACTCACAAAAGCCACAAACTTCATCAAGCAATTAGAACATGAGCATACTAGCATAAAGGACCTAGGTATTTCATAGCAACACTAATCAACAATATATCCATGTAATAAAAAAACTAAGCATGGCATAGAATTGTTCATAAGCCAGTTAAGCATAATTAATCTAAGCAGGGCATAATTTGAACATAAGCATTATAACTACATAAAACTAAGCATGCATGAAAGACATATTCATAAGCGTTTTAAAACATAACAATAAGCATTCCTAACCTAAGCATCCGTAACATCATACATCTTAAACCTACATAAAGTACATAGGCACAAACATTCTTCAACTTAACCATAACCCTTCATCAGGAAATCCAAACATTCATAAAGGACATAATCATAAGCATTTGTTTAACTTGAACATAAACATTTGTAATAACATAAATCCTAAACCTGCAGAAGGAACATAATCGCAAGTATTCATAAACTTAACCATAACATTCACCACATCATAAATTCTAAACTAGCATAAAGTACATAGTCGCAACATTCTTAAACTTAACTCTAAACATCATAACTTCATAACATCTAGCATGCATAAAGAACATAGTTCGCAAGCATTCAGGTTATTTAACATAAGCATACACAATATCATAAAAGTCTTTTCTTTTCAAAACTTATAGATACTTCAATATCATCATAACTTCATAACATCGAGCATGCATAAAGAACATAGTTCGCAAGCATTCAGGGTATTTAACATAAGCATACACAATATCATAAAAGTCTTTTCTTTTCAAAACATATACTTATAGATACTTCAATATCATCATAACTTCATAACATCTAGCATGCATAAAGAACATAGTTCGTAAGCATTCAGAGTATTTAACATGAGCATACACAATAATCATAAAAGTCTTTTCTTTTCAAAACATATACTTATAGATACTTCAATATCATCATAACTTCATAACATCTAGCATGCATAAAGAACATAGTTCGTAAGCATTCAGAGTATTTAACATGAGCATACACAATAATCATAAAAGTCTTTTCTTTTCAAAACATATACTTATAGATACTTCAATATCATCATAACTTGTTTGGGGGGCCCCAGGTTAAGTACCACATAATGCGCGTTCCCTAATAGAGCAAGACCTCTTACGTCTTACCAGGGCAAGACCTCTTACGTCTTCTTATGTCCCTATGGATTTGATTAACGACCACCTGACGGGTCGGGTACTTAACCTCTTGCAAAGTAAAATACTTAATTCTTTTATTTTCTTGTCATAATATAAAGAATGCTCTTGATCCCCAACATAAAAAGGGAAGCATCTTAATCTCATCTTGTCATGAAGAGAGCTCTTGATCCCTACTTGAAAGGGAAGCATCTCCATCTTATCTTATCATAGGGAGAGCTCTTAATCCCTACTTGAAAGGGAAGCATCTCCATCTTATCTTGTCATAAGGAGAGCTCTTGATCCCTACTTGAAAGGGAAGCATCTCCATCTCAGTCATTTCATAAGGACACATGCATTCATAACATAAGAGTACCCTAAAGGGGTCCTAAGCATAAACATGTTCATCACCCAAGCATATTTCATGGCACATTATATCATAAACATGAAGAATATTTCCAATGCATATTCATGGCATATTAAATCACAAAACATGTTCCACCTCTAGGTATATTTTATGGTACCTTACATCATAGACATGAAGCATATTTCCTAGGCATATTCATGGCATATTAAATCACAAAACATGTTCCACATCTAGGTATGTTTCATGGCATACTATATCATAAACATGTTCATCACATAAGCTTATTTCATATTGCATTGAATCATAAACATATTCATCACACAAGCATAGTTCATGACATATAAACAAAAAAACCATACCCTTAGCACAACTACATGTGGGGGTGTTTCCATGAAACCCTAACCCTAAAACCATGGGTTGGCCGAATCTTGTAAGGGGCTCAAGCTTGGGTTTTGTCCCCTAAAGTTCATTCATGAAGCCTTATAACTGATCATAGTATCATTAGAGATATTTTCATGCCACCCTAACCCTACTTTCTTTTGTTGGCCGAATCTTGTAAGGTTAGATCTATGGACTTTTGTCCCCTAAATCTATTCATGTAGGCCTATATCATAACCTAACCTTATAAGAGGGTATTTTCATGAAACCCTCACTCTAAGAGTCTTGATTGGCCGAAACATGTGGGGGTTCAAGCTTAGGTTTTGTCCCCTAAAGTTCATTCATAAAGCATTATTACTTAACCTAGTGTCATTAGGAACATTTTCATGCAACCCTAACCCTAATTATATGGGTTGGCCGAAACATGGAATGGGTTCAAACTTAGGTTTTGTCCCCTAGAATTCATTCATAAAGCATTATCATGGCCTAACCTCATAAGAGGGAGTTGTCATAAAAACCCTAACCCTAAAAAGCCTTGGTGGCCGAAACCTATAAGGGCACCAAGTTAGAATCTTTGTCCCCTAAAAGTTCCTATAGTGAGCATACAACCTATAGAAGTTCCCTAGAATCATTTTCATGAATCTTAGCCCAAGAAAACTTGATTGGCCGAAACCTACAAGGGCTACAACTTCATCTTTCTTTCATGAAATTTAACCTACGAAACTAATACACTGCAGGTGAGGGAAATCTTACATCCTTCGCTTTGCTTGAGAGATGACCTAATGGAAGTCACCTAGCTTTCTTCTAGCTTGAAAGGGGGTCTCGGCCAAAGGATGAAGAGGGAGATTGGTTTCGGTGAGGATGAAGAGGAGAGGAAGAAAATGGCCAAATGGAAACTTCCTTCTTCTTTATAAAGGGAGGAAGAGAAGTTTCTCTTTTCTTTGTCATGCCTCTTTACTTACCCTCCTTCCACTTATCTATAAATTCCCCTCTTCCTCTAAGGATATAATTCTATTGGGCTTATGGTTAGTGGGTGCATCTATAGGGCTTGGCTATCTCTAGAGGTTTGGGGTTCAATTCCTAGGCTTTGCATCACCTTTTTTTTTTTTTGGCTTATTTTCTTTTATTTTTCCAAAAAGGCCCACATAAAGTCTTTCATCATAAAGCCAAAATTCTCGTAAAATTGCTAGAAATTTTACGGGCGTTACAATCATGTCATAAGCAGTGGGCATAGCTTGATGCTGATGTTGCAATACATTTGACATAGAAGCCAAAATGTAACACCGCGCCATCTCATCAGCCTTTATCCACTTCTTATAACTCTCTTTCTCCTATTCCTCAGAATCATCCACAGGCTTAGGAGGACACTCTTCGAAGAGTACATACTTGTACTCCCCAGCAGTCAAGACAATATCAAGATTCCTTTTCCAATCAACATAATTGGGTCCAGTAAGTTTATTCTCATTTAGTATCACAGCAAGCGAGTTGAAAGTCATTTTTGAAAAACCTAAGAATCACATAGATCAAAACATTAGATTTCAAAAAATTATTGATTCCTCAAACAATAAAATTTTAAAATCAACCAACAACTCAAAACACCGAGAATATCGTATGCCACAATCGTGTTGACATATACAAATTCTACATTTGTAAGAGGAGGTTTTACCCATTAATTTTACTATCTTGTCAACCTAACTTTTAGATAAATAAAATTAATAGTTGGTTCCTCTTTGGCCCTACAAATAAAAGCAGTGACTCCGATGGGGAGGATACTTCTATTTGCATCTAAGTGTTCACCATTACTCGATACCAAGACAATTATCTCGAATTATGTGCCTTCCGATGGGGAAGTACACACACTCCTAAATAATTTCCTATAACCATATTCGACCCTGTGATCCACAAAACAAACTCATCCGATGGGGAGGAAGGCACTCAAAGCCAACGCGCAAGTTTGTTTGCATCACATGTCATATCGTAATGGAGGCTGTGAGAATTTATAAAAAATATCCCTCTCCCACTTAGTAATTTGAAATTGAAGAATTTTCCTAGCACACGACATGCATATCAAACAAGAAGCAATAAATATGAAAAAAAATATTTTCCTACTATTATGGCTTTTGTTCTCCAATATGCCTCCCGTCGTATCGCCATCTCGTACGCTCCTCCCTATGCCATGTACAAGACATCCGGAGATCCGAGCTGAGAATAATTATTTTAATTTACATCCATTAATCCTATACTCCACGAAGGAGTGTACATGAAATCTAGATCGAAAGTAAACTAAAATAAAAGAGTGGCTAAACAATGTTGTACTTAATTATAAAAATTAAATACTAGCCTCGTCAACCCCGAGGATTTAAATAATAATACAATTACACACATCCAATCACATACACACACATATGGCCATAATAGTTGGATCTTAAGCCTGCAACCAAAAAGTTAGCCTATGTACATCCTACTATCATCCAGCACATACAATATATGATAAGTGCATACAAGTAACCAAATCATAAACACACAAAACCGAAAACCGTGACTGACATTTACTTGAAGGTTCGGCTTCGCTTCTAACTTCAACCTGGTCGCTTGTGCATGGCGATCCCATCTATGTCCCCAGATTAAAAAAAAATAATCCAAGACGAAGACGGATTACCCAAGCAATCGATCTATCATCGTGCTATTTGATTAGAGCGGTCTCTTGAACAAATTAGTTGTTCAAGCAACCTAACTCTTTTCCTCGATTAGCCGTGGAATAGATGATGTACGGATCGCCAGTTTTTGTGATTGTCTTCGGGGTCCAAGTAAATTAGCCACATGCAATTACATACATCATATAAAGAAACAAAAGGAAAGCAAAAAAAGAATTATACCTCTTGGTCTTCTATCGTATGTCCTATCCTCCTCTTGGACGTTGTGTGGGCAACGCTCCTCTAAGAGATGAAGCCTCCTAGATCACATATCTTCCTTTCCTTGTTCGCTCCGAACAAAGGAAGATAATAAGCTCCCTTCTTCTCCTGTCTAGTTCCGGACACAATCCCTTTGGAGAGGGAGAAGGAATAATGGGTGGCGGCCAAGAGCTTCAAAGGAAGAACCTTCACCCTTGTTGCCGCCGGCCAAGGAGAAGAATAGGAGGAGGTATGGGCGCTGGCCAAAGCAAGGAGGAAGAAGATGGGCGCCGGCTATCAAGTAGGAAGATAAGGAAACAAACCCTAATCCTTCCAAAGATTGCCGCCCAAGCCTAATCCCAAACCCTAGCCTCCCAAGCCAAAACCCTAATCTCCAAGTATATCTTGCCGCCCACTCCTAAGACTTATTTATAGAGTTAGGCTTAAGCCTCCTTTCAATCTCCACCATCGGATCTAGAGATTTAATCTCCACCGTCGGATCTAGAGATTTAATGTCAACCGTCGGATTTAGAGATTTAACCTCCAACGTTGGATCTAGACTTCCATTTTCCACCATCGGATCTAGGCTTCATGAGGGTTTTAATAAGCTACAATAGAGACCATGAGGAGGAGTTGGATCTTAGCCACCCAATGGATCTAGCCCACATAAAGTCCGATCCATTAATGTTAATCCATTCCACTAGAGGATTATCATTGATCTACCTCACCAACCCCAATAATTAAATATAGGCTCCATATATTCATTGTACAAATATCTTCCCGTGTTTAAGATCTCGAATGTCCGTCAATTAATTAATTAATTGACAATTAATTAATCAACATCTAACTCCATGAGTAGTAGAACTCAACCTTATCATCATGTCGGACCAAGTCCACCTGCAGGGTTTACATGATGATCCTTATGAGCTCCTCAAGGGGACATCATCATCCTAATATATAGGACACGATTTCCTCTTATAATCAATGACACACCATGTAAATAATATCATTTACCAACTTACCGAGCCTATCGATTTACTCTATAAATCTCGCCCATTAGTAAATCAAAGAAATAAATACTAAGTACATGTGCCCATTATTATATTGGGATTAAGAGCATGTACACCATAATATCCGAGGTCCGATTCAATTATGTAGTCAGCAATAAATTGAATCACCTCTAAGTCGGTCTTGCTCAATACACACAAAGTGTACTAGTGTAATTCTATGGTCAAGACAAACCAATACCAAATTACACTACCACCATACCAATGGTTTGTCCAAAACCATCTCGGTTGTGAGCCTCTACTTATACTCTACAAGGAACTGATAACATAATCTCCGGTGTGACACTACACACCATGTTATCTACTATGTAATGTATCAGACAATATGCATTACCATAAATATGCAAACAATGATCATGTGATTCTTATTTCAAAAATAAAGATGTTCATACAAAAGATAGACTTTTCAGTATACATCCCAACAAAAATTTGATACATCTGTTGGATCGATTAGAGTGCTAGAGGGCGGGGGGTGAATAGTGCAAGACAAAATTCATTTGTTCGATATAAAATGAGAGTAAATATAGCGGAAAGGAAAAAGTACTCGTTTGTTTTACTTGGTTCACAGCCTTCGGCTGCTAGTCCAAGGCCCTAACAGTCCTAGACCGCGTATGGAGGGCAAAGCACTAAAAACTCTCCTCCTCGTTAGAGGTAGGAGTAAGCGAATACAATTGATGAAAAAGCTCAAGGTAGAGGGGCACTCCCCCTCTCCTTGTTACAATTAAAACACGATAAATAAAGACTTATAGACGACAATAAAAGAGAAAACCAATGACTAAATAAAGTAAGAAAATTAGCACTTGTCGTCGGAGATACAGTAGCACTTCGCCGTCGTATGGTCATCGTAGAAGAGTATCGTAGTGGAGGCTTTTTGGAGAGCTTTTAATGATGGAAATAGGATTGAGAACCCCTACTTTTATATCCTTGCAAACCCTAGACGTTCACATCTTCAACTAATGAGAGCAAGCCTCCTATCCCTTGAAAAATGAAGATAAGCTTTGACTCTCCTCGAAGCTGATCCTTGACAAATAGTCGACTGCTACCCTTATCATTCGACTGTTGATGGATCAGTCGACTGATACAAGCCCTCAGTCGACTGATGGCAGGTTTTCTAGCTGCAACGAAGAGTTAGCTCGAAAAAATAGTTAATACAAGTAAATTAAATGGCCATATACCATCCGATCTCGACTTAGACCTTCCATGGGAGGTCTTGATTGGATTGTCACCTAAGAACATCCCCGTATAGAGGACACGACCTTCCTTGTGCTTACTCACATGAGCTTACCTCACTATTTACCTTGTAGCTTCTTCTTCCGGTCTTCCACCTGATTCCTTCGGCCCCTCCGAAGTAATCCCAGTGTTGCCCGACCACCACGGCTCCCTCCGGGTGTCGCTGACCTTCAGCTCTAGCCTTTCTGCACACTTGATTTAGCTCATGAGATAACAAAATGAGCTTAACTTTGTATCATTTACTATAATCAAAACTCAGGTTCGACTTAGGTGCCTACTGCACCAATAATCTCTCCCTTTTTGATCTATGGAAAACCCATACAAAGTTAAGGAAATAATATGCATGAAGAATTAAAAGTTAAGTAGGAGTAATAGAGACTTTCTTTCAAGTACTCCCCCTTGAGGAAACCTCCCCCTTGACCGAGGGTGAGTCTTGAAAGAAGGTATTAATCCTCCCCCTTGATGTTTGCTATTTAAGAAGAGTTTAAGTAATTAACAATTACTTAAAGTTGGACTTAGTATTAACAAATAAGTTTAAGTTAAGAAGATTTCTTAACTTGGCCTTTCTCCCCCTTTTGCCATAAATCGGAAAGAGTGGGTTTTGAAAAATATAAGTATTAAGTTTAAGTTCCAAGTCCAAGCATGTTCCATATTATTTTGAAAATAATATACTAAAAATAAGCTCATCTATTGAATGTTCAACTCTTATTTGACTTGATTGATATGAAAGATCAACAAGTCCTGGTCAGAGTCGGTTAATACAAATGATTATACTCCGTGGTTCATGGCGATGCACTAGCTCTACATGTGGAACTAGGAGTAAGGTCCTAACATCTAACGCCCATTTACATAGCTAAGTACACAAACACATTAGTCCTATGTGTTGTGAGATGTATTGGCTCCTTAAATCTATAGGTGCATGATATCTAGGGTAAGCCCTAAGCTAGTTCCATTAATATGAAAATAGAAGTAAATACTAGAGTATGTAAAAATAATGTAAGTCCTACTTGTTAGTAATATATGAGAGATGTCCTAAGGCAATCGCCTTATGTATGAACCATTTATATGATAAATGAAGATTCACTATTTGAGTATACATGTTTTCAGGTATTTGATTGGATCTTAAACTCATTTACTGAATGCCCACGATACGATTCACAACATGAGAGAATTTGTGATTGGATCACAACTAGTGAGTATCTCTACATGTGTAATTGTGATGTATCGGAATTATCCCTAGTCGATGAATTGATGGATTTGGACACCATCAATTCTGTCGAGACTAGCACGAGGTATACTCCTTGGTGTATCCAAGCAGCTGATTCTCACTGGCTGGAGACATTGTGATGTCCGGAGTTAATCATGGATGCTAGTTATGGTAACTAGTTCATTGGAGTGACTAGCCGTAAGACTTCATATGGTTCTCTGCATATATAGATATGTCAATGAAGTTCTTACTGTAGCTTAAGTGCAATGTTCCTTTGACTTGCGGTATTCAAGTCATCTTGATCATAAAGACTTATGCTTTGACATCTTAAGCAAGCATCTCTGTGGAGATGTGGACCCGGGATGATTGGGTATAAGTCGAAGTGATCGAAGGTGTTTGAATAGCCTATAAAGGATTCACCACTCCTTGCAAGGAGATGTATACCCATGGCCTCTCATCGGATTGTTACTAAAGTCTTTGGCCAAAGCATTACATGTTTAGAGTAAGGTACTCTTCGATACATGTGCAGTAACTAGAATCCGTAGGACGAGGAAATGATACTTGGGCTAGGTGTGACGTAGTCAGCCTAGTGGGGACTGACACTATAGACCATGTCCTGAACCAAGTGGGTATAAGATGAGTGAAGGGAATGGGGCACGATTCATTCGAGCTGCTGAAGGGTTTCAGAAATAGTTTTGGATCAACCGTTGATCTTTTCGGTTAATTAGGGATCATGATGTACTACTAGGTGCCACTCATGATCATTCTATAATTAATGGTTAATTATAGACGACCAACATAAACCGAGAACCTATTTGGTCACACGCACAACGAGCATAATCCGAAGGATTTAAAACGAGCTTGAGAATGGGATTCTCAGACCGAGAGAAACTAGGTTTGGTTAGACCAAACATGGAGTGAGCATGAAATCGTTTCAGTCGCAATGGAAGCATGGATGGGCCGTGTCTTATGAAGACATAAAGGATGAACCAAAATGGATTGGTTCTAATCCAATGGAGGAGAATAAACCAAAGGGTTTGGTTTATTTTAAACGAATGAACCAAAGTTGGTTCGGTTCATTTTAACTTAAAATAAACCATCATGGTTTGGTTTATTTTAACTTATATTAATGGAGCGGGATAACGGGCCTTATGGTTATGATCCAATAACCATTAAGAGAATTAGTTCTCTATAAAAGAGGGCTTAAGGTGTTGTTAAGCCCTAATCCAAAACCCTAACCTAGTTTTGGCCGCCCACCTCTCCCTCCTCTCCTTGGTGATTCGGCGCCGACACCATTGTGCCGCCGCCCAACCCCTTGTGCCGCCGTCCAAATTGTTGCCGGCGCCCAAGCTTCGGCCGGTGATCCTCCGGCAACTCTCCGATGATCTCTTTTGGGTTCGGCATCAAGGTGAGCTTCATCTTTCCTTTTTGGCCGGCCTTTACTCCTCCACCAAAGCTGTCCAGTTTTCTGGACAGCTTGTTTTCTTCTCGTTGGAGCGTCGTTTGGACGACGTTTGGAGCTCCGACAGCGCCTTACTTACCGGGGATTCGATCTCCGGTAATCCTCAGAGGTGGAGGATGAAGGATTCATCAAATGGTTGACGAATACCTCTCCGGAGAAGCGAGTTTTGAGGACTCGTCTTTGGATCTGAATTTGGATTCGAGTCGTGATCCTCTCTCAATCACGTCGTCTTCAACACGAGGCTAGTAACCCATACGAAGACGAAGCTCGTGACTTTGTGAAGTCATCCCGAAGATACTCGGCGTAGATACGGATAGAGACGATTCTAGTGAGGATCATTCCGGTTGATGCCGTTCCCACTACACGTGATACGAAAGGTATACGTAGTTAAATTTTCTTTTATTGCAAATTTAAATTTACGGTTATGTCTACACTTGTTGTACTATGCATGACCCTCAGACTTACTTGGCCTAATGTCAATCGCTACGGTATCCAATACCATAAGCTCTAACATGACCCTCAAACTTACTTTGAGGTAATGCTTTAGTCAAAGGATCCGCTAAGTTCCTTTCAGTGGAAATTTTCTCGATTTGTATTTCGTTCCTACTGATGATCTCTCTAATAAGATGATAGCGGCGAAGCACATGTTTGGATCGTTGATGAGACCTTGGCTCTTTCGCCTGTGCAATTGCTCCATTGTTGTCGCAGTAGACCGGTATTGCTTCAACAATTGCTGGAATCACACCAAGTTCATAAACAAACTTCTTGATCCAAACCGCTTCCTTTGCTGCTTCCGAAGCTGCAATGTATTCTGCCTCAATGGTAGAATCCGCTACAGTGTCTTGTTTGGAACTTTTCCAACTCACTGCGCCGCCATTCAAGGTGAACACGTATCGGTGAGACACGGAATCATCCTTGTCTCGTCTCGAAGCCGCATCCGTATACCCGCGTATCACCATGTCCCCTTCTCCATATATTAGGAACACATCCTTAGTTCTTCTTAAGTACTTAAGGATCGTCTTAACAGCCACCCAATGATGCATTCTTGGATCAGACTGGTATCTTCTTGTGACACTCAGAGCATACGATACATCGGGCCTCATACATAACATAGCATACATGATAGATCCTATTGTGGATGCATAGGGAATCTTACTTATGCAAATCCTCTCGTGTTCTGTGTGCGGACACATAGACTTCGAAAGGTGTACCCCATGCCTGATGGGTAGGAAACCTTTCTTGGATTCGGACATGCTAAACCTCTTTAGCACTCGGTCTATATATGTAGACTGCAAAAGACCAAGCAACCGTTTCGATCTATCTCTATAGATCTTAATCCCGAGGATGTAGGTTGCTTCTCCCAGGTATTTCATGGAGAATGTCTTGGATAACCAAACCTTAACTGACTGTAAGATTGAAACATCGTTTCCCATAAGTAATATGTCATCGACATACAATACTAGGAACATGCCTGCACTCCCACTAACCTTCTTGTACACACAAGGTTCATTTGAATTTTGTGAGAAATCAAACTTTTTGATTGTCTCATCAAAACGGATATTCCAGCTCCTGGATGCTTGCTTCAATCCATATATGGAACGTCGCAATTTGCATACCTTGGTTTTATCAACCGATGTGAAACCCTCAGGCTGTATCATATACACGTCCTCGAGCAGGTTTCCATTAAGGAAAGCTATTTTCATATCCATCTGTCATATCTCATAATCATAATGAGCCGCTATGGCCAGGAGCATCCGAATGGATTTAAGCATAGCTACAGGTGAATAGGTTTCGTCAAAATCAACACCTTGTTTTTGACGATATCATTTCGCCACTAATCTAGCTTTATAGGTAATCACATTACCATCCATGTCGATTTTCTTCTTGAAAACCCACTTGCACCCTATAGGCTTGATGCCTTCAGGTGGATCAACCAAGTTCCAAACTTGGTTTTCATACATGGAATCCATTTCCGACTTCATGGCTTCAAGCCACTTATCCCTTTCTGAACTTGTCAGCACTTCTTCATAACTGGTAGGCTCCTCATCATCAATGAGTAACACGTCGTTCGATTCACTTATGAGAAATCCATATCTCTCAGGAATATTGCATGTTCTACCAGATCTACGAAGATGTGGTGTTATAATAGGTCCAGCCGATTGCTCATCACTATGAGTTGTCGGCTGTTGTGCTTCACCAGGTATCTCATCAATGTCTATTTGAGTCTCTCAAGCCTCCTCAAGCTCGACGACACTCCCACTGTTTTCTTGCAAGAGAAACTCTTTCTCTAGAAACACAGCATGCCTTGAAACAAACACCTTTTGTTCCACAGGATGATAGAATTGGTAACCCCTTGTTTCCTTAGGGTATCCAATAAATAGACATTTATCGACTTAGCATCCAATTTGTCCGACATACCGCTTCACATAAGCAGGACAACCCCATATCTTCAAGTAAGATACATGAGGTTTCTTACTATTCTATATCTCATATGGAGTAGTTGAGACTACCTTGGTAGGCATTCTGTTTAACAAGTAAACAGCTGTCTGAAGTGCATAACCCCAAAAGGACTTGGGAAGAGTCGCATGATTCATCATTGACCTGACCATGTCCAACAAGGTCCGGTTACGCCTCTCAGATACACCATTATGCTGTGGTGTATATATGAGTCCATTGAGACAATATGCCATTGTCTCTTAGATAATCAAGAAACTCTTGACTTAAGTATTCACCACCTCGATCCGATCGAAGTATTTTAATACTCTTGTCATGTTGTTTCTCTACTTTATTTCTGAATTCTTTGAACCTTTCAAAGGCTTCAGACTTGTGTTTCATCAAGAACACATACTCAAACCGTGAGTGATCATCGGTGAAGGTAATGAAGTAGTTATAGCCTCCTAAAGCTTGAGTTGACATAGGTCCACATACATCAGTATGTATTAGACCTAATAACTCTCCCACTGCTCACCTTTTCTGTAAAGGTAACTTAGTCATCTTGCCTTTTAAGCATGATTCACATGTATCGTATGAATCCAATTCAAACGATTCCAGAATTCCACATCGGTGTAATTTGGACATGCGTTTCTTGCTTACATGGCCAAGACGACAATGCCACATGTAGGAGTCTAATTGATTATCCTTTCGAGCATGCTTGTTGCTCGCTTTGATATTGAAAATATCACTGGATACGTCCAACGTATAAACACCATTGCTTAAAGTTCCAGTCCCATAAAGAACTCCATTCAAAGTTATGTAACAACAATTGTTACTAAAAGTCAAATGGTACCCATTTCTATTTAAACAAGAAATAGAAATGATGTTCTTTATCAACGAAGGAACATAAAAGCAATTGTCTAGTTCTAAGACAAGTCCTGCAGGGAGTTTCAATAAATACGTTCTGATGGCGAGTGCAGCAACCTTTGCTCCATTCCCAACACGTAAATTTGACTCTCCCTTGACGAGTCTTCTTCTATTCCTTAGCCCATGTATGTCATTACATATATGTGAGCCACACCTAGTATCCAATACCCAAGTGTCTGAGGAAATAGAATGACAATCAATAACGAAGATATATGAAAAAGACGGAGCATCTTATGCCTTATTCTTCTTCATGGACTCAAGATAAATCTTGCAATTTCTTCGCCAATGGCCCTACTTTCCATAATGATGGCAAGTGCCCTTTTGAGCTGGTTCTGCCTTTTTAGCCTTTTTATTCTTCCCTTCATTTGTTCCTTTGGCTCCTCTTAGAACTTTCTTTGAGGAATCAACTAACAACATCTCCTGCATTACTTCTCGGGAAGGCTCACAGTCTTGACATGTTGGCGATACCACAGATGAACCTTCTTGCATCTAGGTGAAGAGGCTTGGAGACTTGAACCTTTGAATCTCACTTTATCAAACAACTCATAAAGATGAAGGACTACGATATGAGCATCCATATGCTCATCTTGCTTTCGTAGCTTGGGTTCCATCATGGCTAGCATGATGCAACTCATTTGTTCGAGAATCACTCACATGTTTACGATAGGCCAACAATTGGTCGAGTTGCATTGTCACTAGGGCAGGCGGGAAGAGGCGCCGAGGACATTTGCAAGCTTTTCAACCTTGAGAACAATTCTCAAGTTTCTAAGCGATCCAAGAAGTTGGCCCGGTCGATTTATTGAATCGAAATGGAGCATAAATTCAAAGACATCATGATCAATCTTAGAAATACAAAATGAGCATATATGAGAAAATGATTTTAAAATGCATCAATATACATTTATAAATCCCATTCATTTTTCAAATTTCATAAACCCCAAAATCACTTCGGGAGATCGTAGGTCCATCTCCGAATGGGTTGATATCCATCATAGATATGAACAACCTTGGAGAGAGTCCAACAAGTCATTCATAACTACGATGGTAGGTATCAATTATACCGATTGCATATCACGTATATGCAACTATCACAATGTGCTATCAACTAATTGAATGTTCACACATACATCGGGTTGTTAACACATTAACAAGTATGCATCATATGCATAGCACCCAACTTCACCTCCCTTAACATCGACCTTGGAGAGAGTCCAACAAGCCGATGCTCCAGGTTAAAGCCAACCTATTAATCGAGAAATAGTTTTAATATGGTTAGAGCGCATTCAACCAATTAGCCCGCCTTGGAGAGAGTCCAACAACCAAAGCTAACGATTGACCTCTGACTCTTACCATATTAATATTAAACTATTCCATGGTTTGAACATGTTCGGGTTCGAGCCGGGCTTAGAGAGAGTCCAACAACCCGAACAAGAAACGGAACTCTGGTTCTAACCATATTAATGGAAGGTGTAGGCTTTAATATTGAGTTAGGGTTTTTATGTCTCATCTTCTTTGCATGCAAATAACTATTATCTACATGGCATGACACACATGACATACATCTACATGTCACGACACGCATGGCATAATGATATGCATCTAATGCAATTACATGACATACAATTATGTCATGTACAATATTTCCTTATATGTCATAACTATTTATGGAAATAAAATATGTTTAAGATTTGATTCTCCAAATAAAATCATGATTAAAATAGGAAACAAATTTCCAAATCTAATCACATATTTTATTTGTGGAAATAGTTGATTAAGGAAAGTCAATTTAGGAAACCAATTTCCTAAATCATCAAAACTACTTATGGAAATAAAATATTTTAAGATTTGATTTCCCAAATCAAATCAAGATTAAATTAGGAAACAAATTTCCAAATCTAATCAAATATTTTATTTATGAAAAATATCAATTTCCATAAATACTTCCAGCTTTCCAAAATTGAAAAATTTCCATAAATACTTCTAACTTTTCAAAAGTAGAAAATTTCCAGAAATATCATTATGACTATCGCAAAACCATTTTACGATTATGTCGAAACACAACCTGGGCTCTGATACCATTGTTGGGTTTCCGGCACCGCGGCGAGTGTGTGTTCGAACATGTTTCGTAAACATGTGCACAGCGGAAGAAATAAAAATAATAAATCTACATTTATTACAACACACACATCACACGCATGCATAGTACAACACTACTCTATTACGCACATGCCTAATTTTCGTCTTAGTAGACTAAATTCGGCTTCGGGTAGTGGCTTGGTAAAAAGATTGGCTAGGTTTGACTTGGATTCCACATATTCGAGTTTAATGGTTCCGTTAGCTACATGTTCTCGAATAAAGTGGTGTTTAACTTCTATATGTTTGGTCCTAGAATGGTAAATAGGATTCTTGGTTAGGTTGATGGAGCTAATATTATCTATATGAGTCTTAATATTGTTGAAGTTTAAGTTAAAGTCTTGGAGAGTGTTCTTCATCCAAAGAAGCTGAGCGACACACTCACCCATCGCGACGTATTCGGCTTTGGTGATAGATAAAGCGACACAGTGTTGCTTCCTACTGCACCAACTCACTAGACTCGAGCCGAGAAGTTGACAACAACCACTCATGCTCTTCCTATCGAGTTTACTACCGGCATAGTCTGAGTCAGAGTAGCTGTTTAGTTCAAACTCGGTAGATCTAGGGTACCAAATACCGACGCTTAGCGTTCCCTTTAGATACCTAAGGATACGCTTAACTAAAGTTAGGTGAGACTCCTTGGCACAGATTTGAAACCTTGCACACATACTTACCGGAAATAAATTGTCGAGTCGACTCACGGTTAAGTATAGAAGACTCCCTATAGCACTCCTATAGTATTTTAGATCGATGGACTTTCCTTCTAAGTCCTCTCCTATATTGACATTAGTTGCCATGGGTGTATTGATGGTTTTAGCGTCTTGCATTCTAAAACGTTTAATTAATTCTCTAGTATATTTTTGTTGATGTAAGTATATTCCATCCTTAGTTTGTTTAATTTGTAGTCCTAGAAAGAAACTCAATTCACCTACTAAATTCATTTCAAATTCACTTTCCATAAGTGAAATGAATTCGTTTAGTAGGATCGAATTGGTTGTTTCGAAAATGATATCGTCTACATAGATTTGAGCTATAAATATTTCATTACCTATGGTTTTTACGAAGATGGTTGGATCGACTAGGCCTTGGTTAAACCCATTAGACTTAAGATAAATTGAAAGTCTCTCGTACCAAGCTCGAGGAGCTTGTTTGAGTCCATAAAGAGATTTCTTTAGTTTAAGGACATTGTCAGGTTTATCTAGGCTTTCGAATCCTGGGGGTTGGCTAACGTACACCTCTTCTTTAATAAGTCCATTTTAATATGCTAACTTGACATCCATTTGAAATAACTTAAATCCTCAATGTGCAGTGTAGGCTAACTGTTGGTGCAACAATGCCCCAAGCATTTATATATTTTGATGTTTGGATAATCATCTAAGTTAGGCAATGTTTTGTGATCTAATTGTAAACATATTTAAGTGACAGGAAAATCCAAGTATGAAGACTTGGTAAAAGACAAGTCCAAGTGTGGTCTTGGAAAAGAGAAGTCAAAGGAAAGGTCTTGGTCTTGGCAGCGTAAGTCCAAGCATGAAGTCTTGGCGGCGTAAAGTCCAAGCAGTCCTTGGAAAAGAAAGACCAAAGGAAGGTCTTGGCGGCATAAGTCAAAGCATGTAGTCTTGGCGGCATAAAGTCCAAGCGAACTTTGGAAAAGAAGAAAACCAAAGCATGACGAAACCGAAGGAAGCTTTTGAAGGCAAGCGCATGGATGGAGTCGTGGACTCAAAGAAATCCTGGAGGCGCAAGGCTGATGGAGAAGCTAGAAGGTTAAGTCTAGGCTTAGGTTATGTTTTCAAGTATGAATTAGTCATACTTGGGGTGTGCCAGTCGACTGGAACATGGTGTCGGTCGCCGCCCTTAAAATGCAGACATTAGAGGTTGGAAGGCATTAGGCGATCGGGGGTTATCCTCGAATCGTGAGAGTCGACTCGGACCCGACGCCACATACAAAGCAATCGTCGCCATTCGGTAGTCGATCGCCAAAAGCGAATAACGTGTAGCCGATCGATCTCTGGCGATGTCGGTCGAACTACAATCTGTTGGCGGTCGATAGTCTTCCGTTAGCGATGGCGGCAAATCCGTGAATTCGGCTATTCGTAGCCGTTAGAATCAGTGTGATCGGTGATGTAAGTCATCAGTCGACTAATAGACCTCCAATGGGAAAAAGAGGCTCTTTCCTATAAAAAGAGCCCATGGGGAGCAAGAAGGGGCTAATGCTTATATTCTGATCATTCTTTTAAGCTCCAACAAGTTTTCCAATCTTTCTAAGTGTATTAATCTCCTTCCTCCTCTCAAATCTTCATTGTCATCTTTTGTAAGAAGAGGAGGTCTTTGTAAAGAGAAAGCTTCTTAGTGGAATTGCTTGGGTTGATCCACCTTAAGGATCGCCATGGAGTAGGAGCGTTATCTCCGAACCACGTAAAGGCCTTGTTAGCATTGTTTTTGTGTTTTTACATATATTATTTGTGCTTGCTTCCGCTAATTACTCTTGTAGAAACAAAAAGCGCTATTCACCCCCCCCTCTAGCTTCCAAACGATCACCAACAAGTGGTATCAGAGCCCAGATCGCATCGGAATATCTAACCATCAACAAGAGCATGACATTTCAAGAGGGATATAGCACGGCGAGGCCTCCATTTTTCGACGGCAACGACTTCGGTTATTGGAAAGGTAGGATGGAATACTATCTCATGAATGACATAGAAAATTGGTTTAGTATTGTAGATGGATTCGAAAAGCCGATCGACGAATTCGGAGCACCATTACCGACAAAAGATTGGACAAGAGAGATGGCCAAGAAAGCACAAGCAAATGCAAAAGCAACGACCACACTTCAATGTGGTCTATCCAAGGAGCAACTCTCTAAGGTCGGGCCCTTCAACTCCGCAAAAGAGCTTTGGGAGAAGCTCATCGAACTCAACGAAGGATCCAAAGAGACAAGAATAGCCAAAAGGGATCTTTTGATTGGCCAACTCCAAAGCTTCAATATGAAGACAAACGAGACCGTGAGCCAAATGCACGGGCGTTTCAAGGAAGTAGTCAACAGACTACACGTTATAGGTGAAAAGGTCGACAATCATGACCTTTTAAGGTATGTATTATAAGCTTTCCCTAGGACCACCTTATGGGCCTCAATGGTAGATGCCTATAAGGTCTCTAGG
The DNA here is from genome assembly GCA_025175895.1 of Wurfbainia villosa. Classification (NCBI taxonomy): domain Eukaryota; kingdom Viridiplantae; phylum Streptophyta; class Magnoliopsida; order Zingiberales; family Zingiberaceae; genus Wurfbainia; species Wurfbainia villosa. The sequence goes on along the minus strand of CM045998.1, from coordinate 49,017,462 downwards.
GATCTTTCATTAGTCAAGCTAGATGAACTTTTTTGTGAATTTCAATTACATGAACAAGCTAACACTTCATCCAAAGAGAAGGGTATAGCTCTTTTTGTAGGAAAGAAGGAGAAGAAGAAGAAGGAGAAGAAGGAAGTGTCCTCCTCATCCGAATCCGAGAAAGACTCATCATTAGGAACATTTTCATGCAACCCTAACCCTAATTATATGGGTTGGCCGAAACATGGAATGGGTTCAAACTTAGGTTTTGTCCCCTAGAATTCATTCATAAAGCATTATCATGGCCTAACCGCATAAGAGGGAGTTGTCATAAAAACCCTAACCCTAAAAAGCCTTGGTGGCCGAAACCTATAAGGGCACCAAGTTAGAATCTTTGTCCCCTAAAAGTTCCTATAGTGAGCATACAACCTATAGAAGTTCCCTAGAATCATTTTCATGAATCTTAGCCCAAGAAAACTTGATTGGCCGAAACCTACAAGGGCTACAACTTCATCTTTCTTTCATGAAATTTAACCTACGAAACTAATACACTGCAGGTGAGGGAAATCTTACATCCTTCGCTTTGCTTGAGAGATGACCTAATGGAAGTCACCTAGCTTTCTTCTAGCTTGAAAGGGGGTCTCGGCCAAAGGATGAAGAGGGAGATTGGTTTCGGTGAGGATGAAGAGGAGAGGAAGAAAATGGCCAAATGGAAACTTCCTTCTTCTTTATAAAGGGAGGAAGAGAAGTTTCTCTTTTCTTTGTCATGCCTCTTCACTTACCCTCCTTCCACTTATCTATAAATTCCCCTCTTCCTCTAAGGATATAATTCTATTGGGCTTATGGTTAGTGGGTGCATCTATAGGGCTTGGCTATCTCTAGAGGTTTGGGGTTCAATTCCTAGGCTTTGCATCACCTTTTTTTTTTTTGGCTTATTTTCTTTTATTTTTCCAAAAAGGCCCACATAAAGCCTTTCATCATAAAGCCAAAATTCTCATAAAATTGCTAGAAATTTTACGGGCGTTACAATCATGTCATAAGCAGTGGGCATAGCTTGATGCTGATGTTGCAATACATTTGACATAGAAGCCAAAATGTAACACCGCGCCATCTCATCAGCCTTTATCCACTTCTTATAACTCTCTTTCTCCTTTTCCTCAGAATCATCCACAGGCTTAGGAGGACACTCTTCGAAGAGTACATACTTGTACTCCCCAGCAGTCAAGACAATATCAAGATTCCTTTTCCAATCAACATAATTGGGTCCAGTAAGTTTATTCTCATTTAGTATCACAGCAAGCGAGTTGAAAGTCATTTTTGAAAAACCTAAGAATCACATAGATCAAAACATTAGATTTCAAAAAATTATTGATTCCTCAAACAATAAAATTTTAAAATCAACCAACAACTCAAAACACCGAGAATATCGTATGCCACAATCGTGTTGACATATACAAATTCTACATTTGTAAGAGGAGGTTTTACCCATTAATTTTACTATCTTGTCAACCTAACTTTTAGATAAATAAAATTAATAGTTGGTTCCTCTTTGGCCCTACAAATAAAAGCAGTGACTCCGATGGGGAGGATACTTCTATTTGCATCTAAGTGTTCACCATTACTCGATACCAAGACAATTATCTCGAATTATGTGCCTTCCGATGGGGAAGTACACACACTCCTAAATAATTTCCTATAACCATATTCGACCCTGTGATCCACAAAACAAACTCATCCGATGGGGAGGAAGGCACTCAAAGCCAACGCGCAAGTTTGTTTGCATCACATGTCATATCGTAATGGAGGCCGTGAGAATTTATAAAAAATATCCCTCTCCCACTTAGTAATTTGAAATTGAAGAATTTTCCTAGCACACGACATGCATATCAAACAAGAAGCAATAAATATGAAAAAAAATATTTTCCTACTATTATGGCTTTTGTTCTCCAATATGCCTCCCGTCGTATCGCCATCTCGTACGCTCCTCCCTATGCCATGTACAAGACATCCGGAGATCCGAGCTGAGAATAATTATTTTAATTTACATCCATTAATCCTATACTCCACGAAGGAGTGTACATGAAATCTAGATCGAAAGTAAACTAAAATAAAAGAGTGGCTAAACAATGTTGTACTTAATTATAAAAATTAAATACTAGCCTCGTCAACCCCGAGGATTTAAATAATAATACAATTACACACATCGAATCACATACACACACATATGGCCATAATAGTTGGATCTTAAGCCTGCAACCAAAAAGTTAGCCTATGTACATCCTACTATCATCCAGCACATACAATATATGATAAGTGCATACAAGTAACCAAATCATAAACACACAAAACCGAAAACCGTGACTCTGATACGACTTGAAGGTTGTCGAAGCTTCGCTTCTAACTTCAACCTGGTCGCTTGTGCATGGCGATCCCATCTATGTCCCCAGATTAAAAAAAAATAATCCAAGACGAAGACGGATTACCCAAGCAATCGATCCATCATCGTGCTATTTGATTAGAGCGGTCTCTTGAACAAATTAGTTGTTCAAGCAACCTAACTCTTTTCCTCGATTAGCCATGGAATAGATGATGTACGGATCGCCAGTTTTTGTGATTGTCTTCGGGGTCCAAGTAAATTAGCCACATGCAATTACATACATCATATAAAGAAACAAAAGGAAAGCAAAAAAAGAATTATACCTCTTGGTTTTCTATCGTATGTCCTATCCTCCTCTTGGACGTTGTGTGGGCAACGCTCCTCTAAGAGATGAAGCCTCCTAGATCACATATCTTCCTTTCCTTGTTCGCTCCGAACAAAGGAAGATAATAAGCTCCCTTCTTCTCCTGTCTAGTTCCGGACACAATCCCTTTGGAGAGGGAGAAGGAATAATGGGTGGCGACCAAGAGCTTCAAAGGAAGAACCTTCACCCTTGTTGCCGCCGGCCAAGGAGAAGAATAGGAGGAGGTATGGGCGCTGGCCAAAGCAAGGAGGAAGAAGATGGGCGCCGGCTATCAAGTAGGAAGATAAGGAAACAAACCCTAATCCTTCCAAAGATTGCCGCCCAAGCCTAATCCCAAACCCTAGCCTCCCAAGCCAAAACCCTAATCTCCAAGTATATCTTGCCGCCCACTCCTAAGACTTATTTATAGAGTTAGGCTTAAGCCTCCTTTCAATCTCCACCATCGGATCTAGAGATTTAATCTCCACCGTCGGATCTAGAGATTTAATGTCAACCGGATTTAGAGATTTAACCTCCAACGTTGGATCTAGACTTCCATTTTCCACCATCGGATCTAGGCTTCATGAGGGTTTTAATAAGCTACAATAGAGACCATGAGGAGGAGTTGGATCTTAGCCACCCAATGGATCTAGCCCACATAAAGTCCGATCCATTAATGTTAATCCATTCCACTAGAGGATTATCATTGATCTACCTCACCAACCCCAATAATTAAATATAGGCTCCATATATTCATTGTACAAATATCTTCCCGTGTTTAAGATCTCGAATGTCCGTCAATTAATTAATTAATTGACAATTAATTAATCAACATCTAACTCCATGAGTAGTAGAACTCAACCTTATCATCATGTCGGACCAAGTCCACCTGCAGGGTTTACATGATGATCCTTATGAGCTCCTCAAGGGGACATCATCATCCTAATATATAGGACACGATTTCCTCTTATAATCAATGACACACCATGTAAATAATATCATTTACCAACTTACCGAGCCTATCGATTTACTCTATAAATCTCGCCCATTAGTAAATCAAAGAAATAAATACTAAGTACATGTGCCCATTATTATATTGGGATTAAGAGCATGTACACCATAATATCCGAGGTCCGATTCAATTATGTAGTCAGCAATAAATTGAATCACCTCTAAGTCGGTCTTGCTCAATACACACAAATTGTACTAGTGTAATTCTATGGTCAAGACAAACCAATACCAAATTACACTACCACCATACCAATGGTTTGTCCAAAACCATCTCGGTTGTGAGCCTCTACTTATACTCTACAAGGAACTGATAACATAATCTCCGGTGTGACACTACACACCATGTTATCTACTATGTAATGTATCAGACAATATGCATTACCATAAATATGCAAACAATGATCATGTGATTCTTATTTCAAAAATAAAGATGTTCATACAAAAGATAGACTTTTCAGTATACATCCCAACAAAAATTTGATACATCTGTTGGATCGATTAGAGTGCTAGAGGGCGGGGGGTGAATAGTGCAAGACAAAATTCATTTGTTCGATATAAAATGAGAGTAAATATAGCGGAAAGGAAAAAGTACTCGTTTGTTTTACTTGGTTCCTGACCTTAATGCTAGTCAAGGCCCTAACAGTCCTAGACCGCGTATGGAGGGCAAAGCACTAAAAACTCTCCTCCTCGTTAGAGGTAGGAGTAAGCGAATACAATTGATGAAAAAGCTCAAGGTAGAGGGGCACTCCCCCTCTCCTTGTTACAATTAAAACACGATAAATAAAGACTTATAGACGACAATAAAAGAGAAAACCAATGACTAAATAAAGTAAGAAAATTAGCACTTGTCGTCGGAGATACAGTAGCACTTCGCCGTCGTATGGTCATCGTAGAAGAGTATCGTAGTGGAGGCTTTTTGGAGAGCTTTTAATTATGGAAATAGGATTGAGAACCCCTACTTTTATATCCTTGCAAACCCTAGACGTTCACATCTTCAACCAATGAGAGCAAGCCTCCTATCCCTTGAAAAATGAAGATAAGCTTTGACTCTCCTCGAAGCTGATCCTTGACAAATAGTCGACTGCTACCCTTATCATTCGACTGTTGATGGATCAGTCGACTGATACAAGCCCTCAGTCGACTGATGGCAGGTTTTCTAGCTGCAACGAAGAGTTAGCTCGAAAAAATAGTTAATACAAGTAAATTAAATGGCCATATACCATCCGATCTCGACTTAGACCTTCCATGGGAGGTCTTGATTGGATTGTCACCTAAGAACATCCCCGTATAGAGGACACGACCTTCCTTGTGCTTACTCACATGAGCTTACCTCACTATTTACCTTGTAGCTTCTTCTTCCGGTCTTCCACCTGATTCCTTCGGCCCCTCCGAAGTAATCCCAGTGTTGCCCGACCACCACGGCTCCCTCCGGGTGTCGCTGACCTTCAGCTCTAGCCTTTCTGCACACTTGATTTAGCTCATGAGATAACAAAATGAGCTTAACTTTGTATCATTTACTATAATCAAAACTCAGGTTCGACTTAGGTGCCTACTGCACCAATAATCTCTTCCTTTTTGATCTATGGAAAACCCATACAAAGTTAAGGAAATAATATGCATGAAGAATTAAAAGTTAAGTAGGAGTAATAGAGACTTTCTTTCAAGTACTCCCCCTTGAGGAAACCTCCCCCTTGACCGAGGGTGAGTCTTGAAAGAAGGTATTAATCCTCCCCCTTGATGTTTGCTATTTAAGAAGAGTTTAAGTAATTAACAATTACTTAAAGTTGGACTTAGTATTAACAAATAAGTTTAAGTTAAGAAGATTTCTTAACTTGGCCTTTCTCCCCCTTTTGCCATAAATCGGAAAGAGTGGGTTTTGAAAAATATAAGTATTAAGTTTAAGTTCCAAGTCCAAGCATGTTCCATATTATTTTGAAAATAATATACTAAAAATAAGCTCATCTATTGAATGTTCAACTCTTATTTGACTTGATTGATATGAAAGATCAACAAGTCCTGGTCAGAGTCGGTTAATACAAATGATTATACTCCGTGGTTCATGGCGATGCACTAGCTCTACATGTGGAACTAGGAGTAAGGTCCTAACATCTAACGCCCATTTACATAGCTAAGTACACAAACACATTAGTCCTATGTGTTGTGAGATGTATTGGCTCCTTAAATCTATAGGTGCATGATATCTAGGGTAAGCCCTAAGCTAGTTCCATTAATATGAAAATAGAAGTAAATACTAGAGTTTGTAAAAATAATGTAAGTCCTACTTGTTAGTAATATATGAGAGATGTCCTAAGGCAATCGCCTTATGTATGAACCATTTATATGATAAATGAAGATTCACTATTTGAGTATACATGTTTTCAGGTATTTGATTGGATCTTAAACTCATTTACTGAATGCCCACGATCACAACATGAGAGAATTTGTGATTGGATCACAACTAGTGAGTATCTCTACATGTGTAATTGTGATGTATCGGAATTATCCTAGTCGATGAATTGATGGATTTGGACACCATCAATTCTGTCGAGACTAGCACGAGGTATACTCCTTGGTGTATCCAAGCAGCTGATTCTCACTGGCTGGAGACATTGTGATGTCCTGAGTTAATCGTGTATGCTAGTTATGGTAACTAGTTCATTGGAGTGACCAGCCGTAAGACTTCATATGGTTCTCTGCATATATAGATATGTCAATGAAGTTCTTACTGTAGCTTAAGTGCAATGTTCCTTTGACTTGCGGTATTCAAGTCATCTTGATCATAAAGACTTATGCTTTGACATCTTAAGCAAGCATCTCTGTGGAGATGTGGACCCGGGATGATTGGGTATAAGTCGAAGTGATCGAAGGTGTTTGAATAGCCTATAAAGGATTCACCACTCCTTGCAAGGAGATGTATACCCATGGCCTCTCATCGGATTGTTACTAAAGTCTTTGGCCAAAGCATTACATGTTTAGAGTAAGGTACTCTTCGATACATGTGCAGTAACTAGAATCCGTAGGACGAGGAAATGATACTTGGGCTAGGTGTGACGTAGTCAGCCTAGTGGGGACTGACACTATAGACCATGTCCTGAACCAAGTGGGTATAAGATGAGTGAAGGGAATGGGGCACGATTCATTCGAGTTGCTGAAGGGTTTCAGAAATAGTTTTGGATCAACCGTTGATCTTTTCGATTAATTAGGGATCATGATGTACTACTAGGTGCCACTCATGATCATTCTATAATTAATGGTTAATTATAGATGACCAACATAAACCGAGAACCTATTTGGTCACACGCACAACGAGCATAATCCGAAGGATTTAAAACGAGCTTGAGAATGGGATTCTCAGACCGAGAGAAACTAGGTTTGGTTAGACCAAACATGGAGTGAGCATGAAATCGTTTCAGTCGCAATGGAAGCATGGATGGGCCGTGTCTTATGAAGACATAAAGGATGAACCAAAATGGATTGGTTCTAATCCAATGGAGGAGAATAAACCAAAGGGTTTGGTTTATTTTAAACGAATGAACCAAAGTTGGTTCGGTTCATTTTAACTTAAAATAAACCATCATGGTTTGGTTTATTTTAACTTATATTAATGGAACGGGATAATGGGCCTTATGGTTACGATCCAATAACCATTAAGAGAATTAGTTCTCTATAAAAGAGGGCTTAAGGTGTTGTTAAGCCCTAATCCAAAACCCTAACCTAGTTTTGGCCGCCCACCTCTCCCTCCTCTCCTTGGTGATTCGGCGCCAACACCATTGTGCCGCCGCCCAACCCCTTGTGCCGCCGTCCAAATTGTTGCCGACGCCTAAGCTTCGGCCGGTGATCCTCCGGCAACTCTCCGGTGATCTCTTTTGGGTTCGGCATCAAGGTGAGCTTCATCTTTCCTTTTTGGCCGGCCTTTACTCCTCCACCAAAGCTGTCCAATTTTCTGGACAGCTTGTTTTCTTCTCGTTGGAGCGTCGTTTGGACGACGTTTGGAGCTCCGACAGCGCCTTACTTACCGAGGATTCGATCTCCGGTAATCCTCAGACGTGGAGGATGAAGGATTCATCAAATGGTTGACGAATACCTCTCCGGAGAAGCGAGTTTTGAGGACTCGTCTTTGGATCTGAATTTGGATTCGAATCGTGATCCTCTCTCAATCACGTCGTCTTCAACACGAGGCTAGTAACCCATACGAAGACGAAGCTCGTGACTTTGTGAAGTCATCCCGAAGATACTCGGTGTGGATACGGATAGAGACGATTCTAGTGAGGATCATTCCGGTTGATGCCGTTCCCACTACACGTGATACGAAAGGTATACGTAGTTAAATTTTCTTTTATTGCAAATTTAAATTTACGGTTATATCTACATATGTTGTACTATGCATGACCCTCAGACTTACTTGGCCTAATGTCAATCGCTACGGTATCCAATACCATAAGCTCTAACATGACCCTCAAACTTACTTTGAGGTAATGCTTTAGTCAAAGGATCCGCTAAGTTCCTTTCAGTGGAAATTTTCTCGATTTGTATTTCGTTCCTACTGATGATCTCTCTAATAAGATGATAGCGGCGAAGCACATGTTTGGATCATTGATGAGACCTTGGCTCTTTCGCCTGTGCAATTGCTCCATTGTTGTCGCAGTAGACCGGTATTGCTTCAACAATTGCTGGAATCACACCAAGTTCATAAACAAACTTCTTGATCCAAACCGCTTCCTTTGCTGCTTCCGAAGCTGCAATGTATTCTGCCTCAATGGTAGAATCCGCTACAGTGTCTTGTTTGGAACTTTTCCAACTCACTGCGCCGCCATTCAAGGTGAACACGTATCCAGACTGAGACCTGGAATCATCCTTGTCTGTCTGGAAGCTGGCATCCGTATACCCGCGTATCACCATGTCCCCTTCTCCATATATTAGGAACACATCCTTAGTTCTTCTTAAGTACTTAAGGATCGTCTTAACAGCCACCCAATGATGCATTCTTGGATCAGACTGGTATCTTCTTGTGACACTCAGGGCATACGATACATCGGGCCTCATACATAACATAGCATACATGATAGATCCTATTGTGGATGCATAGGGAATCTTACTTATGCAAATCCTCTCGTGTTCTGTGTGCGGACACATAGACTTCGAAAGGTGTACCCCATGCTTGATGGGTAGGAAACCTTTCTTGGATTCGGACATGCTAAACCTCTTTAGCACTCGGTCTATATATGTAGACTGCAAAAGACCAAGCAACCGTTTCGATCTATCTCTATAGATCTTAATCCCGAGGATGTAGGTTGCTTCTCCCAGGTATTTCATGGAGAATGTCTTGGATAACCAAACCTTAACTGACTGTAAGATTGAAACATCGTTTCCCATAAGTAATATGTCATCGACATACAATACTAGGAACATGCCTGCACTCCCACTAACCTTCTTGTACACACAAGGTTCATTTGAATTTTGTGAGAAATCAAACTTTTTGATTGTCTCATCAAAACGGATATTCCAGCTCCTGGATGCTTGCTTCAATCCATATATGGAACGTCGCAATTTGCATACCTTGGTTTTATCAACCGATGTGAAACCCTCAGGCTGTATCATATACACGTCCTCGAGCAGGTTTCCATTAAGGAAAGCTATTTTCATATCCATCTGCCATATCTCATAATCATAATGAGCCGCTATGGCGGGGAGCATCGAATGGATTTAAGCATAGCTACTGGTGAATAGGTTTCGTCAAAATCAACACCTTGTTTTTGGATATCATTTCGCCACTAATCTAGCCTTATAGGTAATCACATTACCATCCATGTCGATTTTCTTCTTGAAAACCCACTTGCACCCTATAGGCTTTATGCCTTCAGGTGGATCAACCAAGTTCCAAACTTGGTTTTCATACATGGAATCCATTTCCGACTTCATGGCTTCAAGCCACTTATCCCTTTCTGAACTTGTCAGCACTTCTTCATAACTGGTAGGCTCCTCATCATCAATGAGTAACACGTCGTTCGATTCACTTATGAGAAATCCATATCTCTCAGGAATATTGCATGTTCTACCAGATCTACGAAGATGTGGTGTTATAATAGGTCCAGCCGATTGCTCATCACTATGAGTTGTCGGCTGTTGTGCTTCACCAGGTATCTCATCAATGTCTATTTGAGTCTCTCAAGCCTCCTCCTTTGTTTTTCTTGCAAGAGAAACTCTTTCTCTAGAAACACAGCATGCCTTGAAACAAACACCTTTTGTTCCACAGGATGATAGAATTGGTAACCCCTTGTTTCCTTAGGGTATCCAATAAATAGACATTTATCAGACTTAGCATCTAATTTGTCTGATACAGTCTGCTTCACATAAGTAGGACAACCCCATATCTTCAAGTAAGATACATGAGGTTTCTTACTATTCCATATCTCATATAGAGTAGTAGAGACTACCTTGGTTGGCATTCTGTTTAACAAGTAAACAGTTGTCTGAAGTGCATAGCCCCAAAAGGACTTGGGAAAATTCGTATGATTCATCATTGACCTGACCATGTCCAACAAGGTCCGGTTACGCCTCTCAGATACACCATTATGCTATGGTGTATATGGCGGAGTCCATTGAGACAATATACCATTGTCTCTTAGATAATCAAGAAACTCTTGACTTAAGTATTCACCACCTCGATCCGATCGAAGTATTTTAATACTCTTGTCATGTTGTTTCTCTACTTTATTTCTGAATTCTTTGAACCTTTCAAAGGCTTCAGACTTGTGTTTCATCAAGAACACATACTCAAACCGTGAGTGATCATCGGTGAAGGTAACGAAGTAGTTATAGCCTCCTAAAGCTTGAGTTGACAAAGGTCCACATACATCAGTATGTATTAGACCTAATAACTCTCCCACTCGTTCACCTTTTCCTGTAAAAGGTAACTTAGTCATCTTGCCTTTTAAGCATGATTCACATGTATCGTATGAATCCAATTTAAACGATTCCAGAATTCCACATCGGTGTAATTTGGACATGCGTTTCTTGCTTACATGGCCAAGACGACAATGCCACATGTAGGAGTCTAATTGATTATCCTTTCGAGCATGCTTGTTGCTCGCTTTGATATTGAAAATATCACTGGATACGTCCAACGTATAAACACCATTGCTTAAAGTTCCAGTCCCATAAAGAACTCCATTCAAAGTTATGTAACAACAATTGTTACTAAAAGTCAAATGGTACCCATTTCTATTTAAACAAGAAATAGAAATGATGTTCTTTATCAACGAAGGAACATAAAAGCAATTGTCTAGTTCTAAGACAAGTCCTGCAGGGAGTTTCAATAAATACGTTCTGATGGCGAGTGCAGCAACCTTTGCTCCATTCCCAACACGTAAATTTGACTCTCCCTTGACGAGTCTTCTTCTATTCCTTAGCCCATGTATGTCATTACATATATGTGAGCCACACCTAGTATCCAATACCCAAGTGTCTGAGGAAATAGAATGACAATCAATAACGAAGATATATGAAAAAGACGGAGCATCTTATGCCTTATTCTTCTTCATGGACTCAAGATAAATCTTGCAATTTCTTCGCCAATGGCCCTACTTTCCATAATGATGGCAAGTGCCCTTTTGAGCTGGTTCTGCCTTTTTAGCCTTTTTATTCTTCCCCTTCTGTTGTTCCTTTGGCTCCCTCTTAGAACTTTTCTTTGAGGAATCAACTAACAACACCGTCTCCTGCTCATGCTTCTCAGAAGGCTCCACAGTCTTCAGCATGTTGAGCAGTACCACAGATGAACCTTCTTGCATCTCAGAGGTGAAGAGGAGGTTGGAGACTTCGAACCTTTCGAATCTCACTTGCTTATCAAACAACTCATAAAGATGAAGGACTACGATATGAGCATCCATATACTCATGCTGCTTCTGTAGCTTGGGTTCCATCATGGGTAGCATGATGCAACTCATTTGTTCAGAATCAGTCACATATTTCTGATAGGCCAACAATTGGTCCAGAGTTGCATTGTCATTAGGACGGGCGGGAAGAGGCGCTTCGAGGACATTTGCAAGCTTTTCAACCTTGAGAACAATTCTCAAGTTTCTAAGCCAGTCCAAGAAGTTCGGCCCAGTCAATTTATTCGAATCCAAAATGGAACGCAAATTCAAAGACATCATGATCAATCTTAGAAATACAAAATGAGCATATATGAGAAAATGATTTTAAAATGCATCAATATACATTTATAAATCCCATTCATTTTTCAAATTTCATAAACCCCAAAATCACTTCGGGAGATCGTAGGTCCATCTCCGAATGGGTTATTATCCATCATAGATATGAACAACCTTGGAGAGAGTCCAACAAGTCATTCATAACTACGATGGTAGGTATCAATTATACCGATTGCATATCACGTATATGCAACTATCACAATGTGCTATCAACTAATTGAATGTTCACACATACATCGGGTTGTTAACACATTAACAAGTATGCATCATATGCATAGCACCCAACTTCACCGCCCTTAACATCGACCTTGGAGAGAGTCCAACAAGCCGATGCTCCAGGTTAAAGCCAACCCATTAATCAGGACATAATTTTAATATGGTTAGAGCGCATTCAACCAATTAGCCCAGCTTAGAGAGAGTCCAACAACCAAAGATAACGATTGACCTCTGACTCTTACCATATTAATATTAAACTATTCCATGGTTTGAACATGTTCGGGTTCGAGCCGGGCTTAGAGAGAGTCCAACAACCCGAACAAGAAACGGAACTCTGGTTCTAACCATATTAATGGAAGGTGTAGGCTTTAATATTGAGTTAGGGTTTTTATGTCTCATCTTCTTTGCATGCAAATAACTATTATCCACATGGCATGACACACATGACATACATCTACATGTCACGACACGCATGGCATAATGATATGCATCTAATGCAATTAAATGACATACAATTATGTCATGTACAATATTTCCTTATATGTCATAACTATTTATGGAAATAAAATATGTTTAAGATTTGATTCTCCAAATAAAATCATGATTAAAATAGGAAACAAATTTCCAAATCTAATCACATATTTTATTTGTGGAAATAGTTGATTAAGGAAAGTCAATTTAGGAAACCAATTTCCTAAATCATCAAAACTACTTATGGAAATAAAATTTTTTAAGATTTGATTTCCCAAATCAAATCAAGATTAAATTAGGAAACAAATTTCCAAATCTAATCAAATATTTTATTTATGAAAAATATCAATTTCCATAAATACTTCCATCTTTCCAAAATTGAAAAATTTCCATAAATACTTCTAACTTTTCAAAAGTAGAAAATTTCCAGAAATATCATTATGACTATCGCAAAACCATTTTACGATTATGTCGAAACATAACCTGGGCTCTGATACCATTGTTGGGTTTCCGGCACCGCGGCGAGTGTGTGTTCGAACATGTTTCGTAAACATGTGCACAGCAGAAGAAATAAAAATAATAAATCTACATTTATTACAACACACACATCACACGCATGCATAGTACAACACTACTCTATTACGCACATGCCTAATTTTCGTCTTAGTAGACTAAATTCGGCTTCGGGTAGTGGCTTGGTAAAAAGATTGGCTAGGTTTGATTGATTCCACATATTCGAGTTTAATGGTTCCGTTAGCTACATGTTCTCGAATAAAGTGGTGTTTAACTTCTATATGTTTGGTCCTAGAATGGTAAATAGGATTCTTGGTTAGGTTGATGGAGCTAATATTATCTATATGAGTTTTAATATTGTTGAAGTTTAAGTTAAGGTCTCAGAGATTGTGCTTCATCCAAAGAAGTTGAGCCACACACTCACCCATCGCGATGTATTCGGCTTCGGTGGTAGATAAGGCAACACAGTGTTGCTTCCTACTGTACCAACTCACAAGACTCGAGCCGAGAAGTTGACAACAACCACTCATGCTCTTCCTATCGAGTTTACTACCGGTATAGTCCAAGTCGGAGTAGCCGATTAGTTCAAACTCGATAGATCTAGGGTACCAAATGCCTATGCTTAATGTGCCTTTTAGATACCTAAGGATACGCTTAACTAAAGTTAGGTGAGACTCCTTGGCACAAGTTTGGAACCTTGCGCACATACTTACCGGAAATAAATTGTCGAGTCGACTCACGGTTAAGTATAGAAGACTCCCTATAGCACTCCTATAGTATTTTAGATCGATGGACTTTCCTTCTAAGTCCTCTCCTATATTGACATTAGTTGCCATGGGTGTATTGATGGTTTTAGCGTCTTGCATTCTAAAACGTTTAATTAATTCTCTAGTATATTTTTGTTGATGTAAGTATATTCCATCCTTAGTTTGTTTAATTTGTAGTCCTAGAAAGAAACTCAATTCACCTACTAAATTCATTTCAAATTCACTTTCCATAAGTGAAATGAATTCGTTTAGTAGGATCGAATTGGTTGTTTCGAAAATGATATCGTCCACATAGATTTGAGCTATAAATATTTCATTACCTATGGTTTTTACGAAGATGGTTGGATCGACTAGGCCTTGGTTAAACCCATTAGACTTAAGATAAATTGAAAGTCTCTCGTACCAAGCTCGAGGAGCTTGTTTGAGTCCATAAAGAGATTTCTTTAGTTTAAGGACATTGTCAGGTTTATCTAGGCTTTCGAATCCTGGGGGTTGGCTAACGTACACCTCTTCTTTAATAAGTCCATTTTAATATGCTAACTTGACATCCATTTGAAATAACTTAAATCCTCAATGTGCAGTGTAGGCTAACTGTTGGTGCAACAATGCCCCAAGCATTTATATATTTTGATGTTTGGATAATCATCTAAGTTAGGCAATGTTTTGTGATCTAATTGTAAACATGTTTAAGTGACAGGAAAATCCAAGTATGAAGACTTGGTAAAAGACAAGTCCAAGTGTGGTCTTGGAAAAGAGAAGTCAAAGGAAAGGTCTTGGTCTTGGCAGCGTAAGTCCAAGCATGAAGTCTTGGCGGCGTAAAGTCCAAGCAGTCCTTGGAAAAGAAAGACCAAAGGAAAGTCTTGGCGGCATAAGTCCAAGCATGTAGTCTTGGCGGCATAAAGTCCAAGCGAACTTTGGAAAAGAAGAAAACCAAAGCATGACGAAACCGAAGGAAGCTTTTGAAGGCAAGCGCATGGATGGAGTCGTGGACTCAAAGAAATTCTGGAGGCGCAAGGCTGATGGAGAAGCTAGAAGGTTAAGTCTAGGCTTAGGTTATGTTTTCAAGTATGAATTAGTCATACTTGGGGTGTGCCGATCCGAACATGGTGTGCCCTTAAAATGCGACATTAGAGGTTGGAAGATCATAGCGGGCCGATCGGGGTTATCCCCAAGCGGTGAGAGTCGACTCGCACCGCGCCACATACAAGCGATTGGCAGCAATTATCGTAGTCGATTGCCAAAAGCGAATCGCGTGTAGCCGACCGCCAATCGGCTCGAGCGATGTCGGTCGAACTACAACTGTTGGCAGTCGACTGATAGTCTTCCCGTTGGCGATGACGACTGCAAATCCCGTGAATTCGGCTATTCAGAAGCCGTTAGAATCGGTGGCAGTCGACTGATGTAAGTCATCAGTCGACTAATAGACCTCCAATGGGAAAAAGAGGCTCTTTCCTATAAAAAGAGCCCATGGGGAGCAAGAAGGGGCTAATGCTTATATTCTGATCATTCTTTTAAGCTCCAACAAGTTTTCCAATCTTTCTAAGTGTATTAATCTCCTTCCTCCTCTCAAATCTTCATTGTCATCTTTTGTAAGAAGAGGAGGTCTTTGTAAAGAGAAAGCTTCTTAGTGGAATTGCTTGGGTTGATCCACCTTAAGGATCGCCATGGAGTAGGAGCATTATCTCCGAACCACGTAAAGGCCTTGTTAGGATTGTTTTTGTGTTTTTACATATATTATTTGTGCTTGCTTCCGCTAATTACTCTTGTAGAAACAAAAAGCGCTTTTCACCACCCCCTCTAGCTTCCAAACGATCACCAACAAGTGGTATCAGAGCCCAGATCGCATCGGAATATCTAACCATCAACCAGAGCATGACATTTCAAGAGGGATATAGCACGGCGAGGCCTCCATTTTTCGACGGCAACGACTTCGGTTATTGGAAAGGTCGGATGGAATACTATCTCATGAATGACATAGAAAATTGGTTTAGTATTGTAGATGGATTCGAAAAGCCGATCGACGAATTCGGAGCACCACTACCGACAAAAGATTGGACAAGAGAGATGGCCAAGAAAGCACAAGCAAATGCAAAAGCAACGACCACACTTCAATGTGGTCTATCCAAGGAGCAACTCTCTAAGGTCGGGCCCTTCAACTCCGCAAAAGAGCTTTGGGAGAAGCTCATCGAACTCAACGAAGGATCCAAAGAGACAAGAATAGCCAAGAGGGATCTTTTGATTGGCCAACTCCAAAGCTTCAATATGAAGACAAACGAGACCGTGAGCCAAATGCACGGGCGTTTCAAGGAAGTAGTCAACAGACTACACGTTATTGGTGAAAAGGTCGACAATCATGACCTTTTAAGGTATGTATTATAAGCTTTCCCTAGGACCACCTTATGGGCCTCAATGGTAGATGCCTATAAGGTCTCTAGGGATCTTTCATTAGTCAAGCTAGATGAACTTTTTTGTGAATTTCAATTACATGAACAAGCTAACACTTCATCCAAAGAGAAGGGTATAGCTCTTTTTGTAGGAAAGAAGGAGAAGAAGAAGAAGGAGAAGAAGGAAGTGTCCTCCTCATCCGAATCCGAGAAAGACTCATCAAGTAGTGAAGATGAGTTATCGGCAAGCGAGGTGGCCCATTACGTCAAGAAGTTTGGTGGGAAGTCAAGGAGACTCACTAAGAAAGATGTGAAGAGGATGTTCCAATCCTCAAGAGGTAAATCTTCAAATAATTCAAAATCTTCATCTAATGTAACTTGTTATGGTTGCAATAAGAAAGGGCACATCAAGCCAAATTGCCCGGAACTAAAGAAGAAAGAGGAGAAAGAAAAGAAGCATAAGGAGAAGAAGGAAAAGAAGGAAAAGAAGAAGAAAGAAGCAATGGTGGCACAAACATGAGACACTCTAAGTATGGAGGAGTCTTCCGACGATGAGGAAGTATGCCATGCCACCCGGAACCTAGCTCTTATGGCATTAGAGGAAGAAGCCGCGAGCTCAAGCGAGGAGTCCTCCTCCTCTTCAAGTGATGAATCATCATCAAGTGATGATGATGAGGTAAACAACTCACCTAAAATAGATTTACTTTATAAGACTATTGCATGTTTACAAAATGATTTAAATAGATCAAAAATTAGGGTTAAGGTTCTAAAATAAGAAATCAAATCACTCAAAAGTGTAGATTCACATATTTTATTTGTGGAAATCGTTGATTAAGGAATGTCAATTTAGGAAACCAATTTCCTAAATCATCAAAACTACTTATGGAAATAAAATATTTTAAGATTTGATTTCCCAAATCAAATCAAGATTAAATTAGGAAACAAATTTCCAAATCTAATCAAATATTTTATTTATGAAAAATATCAATTTCCATAAATACTTTCAGCTTTCCAAAATTGAAAAATTTCCATAAATACTTCTAACTTTTCAAAAGTAGAAAATTTCCAGAAATATCATTATGACTATCGCAAAACCATTTTACGATTATGTCGAAACACAACCTGGGCTCTGATACCATTGTTGGGTTTCCTGCACCGCGGCGAGTGTGTGTTCGAACATGTTTCGTAAACATGTGCACAGCGGAAAAAATAAAAATAATAAATCTACATTTATTACAACACACACATCACACGCATGCATAGTACAACACTACTCTATTACGCACATGCCTAATTTTCGTCTTAGTAGACTAAATTCGGCTTCGGGTAGTGGCTTGGTAAAAAGATTGGCTAGGTTTGACTTGGATTCCACATATTCAAGTTTAATGGTTCCGTTAGCTACATGTTCTCGAATAAAGTGGTGTTTAACTTCTATATGTTTGGTCCTAGAATGGTAAATAGGATTCTTGGTTAGGTTGATGGAGCTAATATTATCTATATGAGTCTTAATATTGTTGAAGTTTAAGTTAAAGTCTTGGAGAGTGTGCTTCATCCAAAGAAGCTGAGCGACACACTCACCCATCGCAACCTATTCGACTTTGGTGATAGATAAAGCGACACAGTGTTGCTTCCTACTGCACCAACTCACTAGACTCGAGCCGAGAAGTTGACAACAACCACTCATGCTCTTCCTATCGAGTTTACTACCGGCATAGTCTGAGTCAGAGTAGCTGATTAGTTCGAACTCGGTAGATCTAGGGTACCAAATACCGACGCTTAGCGTGCCCCTTAGATACCTAAGGATACGCTTAACTAAAGTTAGGTGAGACTCCTTGGCACAGATTTGAAACCTTGCACACATACTTACCGGAAATAAATTGTCGAGTCGACTCACGGTTAAGTATAGAAGACTCCCTATAGCACTCCTATAGTATTTTAGATCGATGGACTTTCCTTCTAAGTCCTCTCCTATATTGACATTAGTTGCCATGGGTGTATTGATGGTTTTAGCGTCTTGCATTCTAAAACATTTAATTAATTCTCTAGTATATTTTTGTTGATGTAAGTATATTCCATCCTTAGTTTGTTTAATTTGTAGTCCTAGAAAGAAACTCAATTCACCTACTAAATTCATTTCAAATTCACTTTCCATAAGTGAAATGAATTCGTTTAGTAGGATCGAATTGGTTGTTTCGAAAATGATATCGTCTACGTAGATTTGAGCTATAAAGATTTCATTACCTATGGTTTTTACGAAGAGGGTTGGATCGACTAGGCCTTGGTTAAACCCATTAGACTTAAGATAAATTGAAAGTCTCTCGTACCAAGCTCGAGGAGCTTGTTTGAGTCCATAAAGAGATTTCTTTAGTTTAAGGACATTGTCAGGTTTATCTAGGCTTTCGAATCCTGGGGGTTGGCTAACGTACACCTCTTCTTTAATAAGTCCATTTTAATATGCTAACTTGACATCCATTTGAAATAACTTAAATCCTCAATGTGCAGTGTAGGCTAACTGTTTGTGCAACAATGCCCCAAGCATTTATATATTTTGATGTTTGGATAATCATCTAAGTTAGGCAATGTTTTGTGATCTAATTGTAAACATGTTTAAGTGATAGGAAAATCCAAGTATGAAGACTTGGTAAAAGACAAGTCCAAGTGTGGTCTTGGAAAAGAGAAGTCAAAGGAAAGGTCTTGGTCTTGGCAGCGTAAGTCCAAGCATGTAGTCTTGGCGGCGTAAAGTCCAAGCAGTCCTTGGAAAAGAAAGACCAAAGGAAAGTCTTGGCGGCATAAGTCCAAGCATGTAGTCTTGGTGGCATAAAGTCCAAGCGAACTTTGGCAAAGAAGAAAACCAAAGCATGACGAAACCGAAGGAAGCTTTTGAAGGCAAGCGCATGGATGGAGTCGTGGACTCAAAGAAATCCTGGTGGCGCAAGGCTGATAGAGAAGCTAGAAGGTTAAGTCTAGGCTTAGGTTATGTTTTCAAGTATGAATTAGTCATACTTGGGGTGTGCCAGTCGACTGGAACATGGTGTCGGTCGAACTGGCCCTTAAATTGCAACATTAGAGGTAGGAAGATTAGCGATCGTGGGGGTTATCGATCGGGTGAGAGTCGACTTCGGTTACGCCACATACAAGTTGGCGGTCATCGCCATTATTGGTAGTCGATGCCACAAGCAAAATAGGCCCGTGCGATCGCCAATCGACTACTGGCGAAATCGGTCGAACTACAATTGGCGGCCGATGATAGTCTTCCGTTAGCGATGGCGACGAAAATCCGTGAATCCTGTTCGAAGCCGTTAGAATCGCGGATCGGTGATGTAAGTCATCAGTCGACTAATAGACCTCCAATGGGAAAAAGAGGCTCTTTCCTATAAAAAGAGCCCATGGGGAGCAAGAAGGGGCTAATGCTTATATTCTGATCATTCTTCTAAGCTCCTACAAGTTTTCCAAGCTTTCTAAGTGTATTAATTTCCTTCCTCCTCTCAAATCTTCATTGTCATCTTTTGTAAGAAGAGGAGGTTTTTGTAAAGAGAAAGCTTCTTAGTGGAATTGCTTGGGTTGATCCACCTTAAGGATCGCCATGGAGTAGGAGCGTTATCTCCGAACCACGTAAAGGCCTTGTTAGCATTGTTTTTATGTTTTTACATATATTATTTGTGCTTGCTTCCGCTAATTACTCTTGTAGAAACAAAAAGCGCTATTCACCCCCCCTCTAGCTTCCAAATGATCACCAACAAGTGGTATCAGAGCCCAGATCGCATCGGAATATCTAACCATCAATCGGAGCATGGCATTTCAAGAGGGATATAGCACGGCGAGGCCTCCATTTTTCGACGGCAATGACTTCGGTTATTGGAAAGGTAGGATGGAATACTATCTCATGAATGACATAGAAAATTGGTTTATTATTGTAGATGGATTCGAAAAGCCGGTCGACGAATTCGGAGGACCACTACCGACAAAAGATTGGACAAGAGAGATGGCCAAGAAAGCACAAGAAAATGCAAAAGCAACGACCACACTTCAATGTGGTCTATCCAAGGAGCAACTCTCTAAGGTCGGGCCCTTCAACTCCGCAAAAGAGCTTTGGGAGAAGCTCATCGAACTCAACGAAGGATCCAAAGAGCCAAGAAGAGACAAGAGGGATCTTTTGATTGGCCAACTCCAAAGCTTCACTATGAAGACAAACGAGACCGTGAGCCAATTACACGGGCATTTCAAGGAAGTAGTCAACGGACTACACGTTATAGGTGAAAAGGTCGACAATCATGACCTTGTATGGTGTGTATTATAAGCTTTCCCTAGGACCACCTTATGGGCCTCAATGGTAGATGCCTATAAGGTCTCTAGGAATCTTTCATTAGTCAAGCTAGATGAACTTTTTTGTGAATTTCAATTACATGAACAAGCTAACACTTCATCCAAAGAGAAGGGTATAGTTCTTTTTGTAGGAAAGAAGGAGAAGAAGAAGAAGGAGATGAAGGAAGTGTCCTCCTCATCCGAATCCGAGGAAGTCTCATCAAGTAGTGAAGATGAGTTATCGGCAAGCGAGGTGGCACATTACGTCAAGAAGTTTGGTGGGAAGTCAAGGAGACTCACTAAGAAAGATGTGAAGAGGATGTTCCAATCCTCAAGAGGTAAATCTTCAAATAATTCAAATTCTTCATCTAATGTAACTTGTTATGGTTGCAATAAGAAAGGGCACATCAAGCCAAATTGCCCGGAACTAAAGAAGAAAGAGGAGAAAGAAAAGAAGCATAAGGAGAAGAAGGAAAAGAAGGAAAAGAAGAAGAAAGAAGCAATGGTGGCACAAACATGGGACACTCTAAGTATGGAGGAGTCTTCCGACGATGAGGAAGTATGCCATGCCACCCGGAACCTAGCTCTTATGGCATTAGAGGAAGAAGTCATGAGCCTGCGAGGAGTCCTCCTCCTCTTCAAGTGATGAATCATCATCAAGTGATGATGATGATGTAAACAACTCACCTAAAATAGATTTACTTTATAAGACTATTGCTTGTTTACAAAATGCTTTAAATAGATCAAAAATTAGGGTTAAGGATCTAAAATTAGAAATCAAATCACTCAAAAGTGTAGATTCATCATGCTGCAAACAATCTAGTGATATTGATGAATGTACTCTTAGGGATGAAAATGATGAGTTAAGAAAAGAAATAGGTAAATTAAGAGCATGCCTAGAAAAATTCACTAATGGTTCTAAATATCTAGATATGATTATTAAAAATCAAAGGGCAATTTACAATAAGGCCGGATTAGGATATAGACCTAAGGAGAAAGAGGTAGCATTTGCATCCCTTGTTAGTAGAAAAACAATGATTAAAAGCAAGGGGAGAAAGGCATGGGTACCAAAGAAATTTATAATTGATACTAGTGGTCCTAAGATTTGGGTACCTAAGGATTATGTTTTTCATGTGACATAGGTAGAAGAACCAAGCTTGTGGATAGTTGATAGTGGGTGCTCAAAGCATATGACCGGGGATGAGAGAAAATTCTCCACTATCAACCACACTAGCAAAGGAAAAGTGTCATTTGGTAATAGCGGCAAACTTAAAATTTTAGGAAAGGGCACCATTGAGGTATCTCCCAATCTTGCCATTCATAAAGTTCTATTAGTTAAAAATATGAAATTTAATTTACTTAGTGTAAGCCAATTATGTGATGCAAACTTTGATGTTAAATTTGATTCCTCAAAATGTTTTATAAGACACAAAATTATAAATGATTGCATGTTAGTAGGCTTTAGGAAATCAAATATATATTATGTTGATTTATCCTATGCTACTAATCCTTCCACTAAGTGTCTTATTGCAAAAGAGGAAGAAAGTTGGCTCTGGCATAGGAGGCTAGGACACATAAACATGAAGAATATAGCCAAAATAGCAAAATTGAAGCTAGTCAAAGGATTGCCTAGAGTCAAATTTCTCAAGGACAAGATGTGTGATGCTTGCCAAGAAGGGAAACAATCAAAAACATCGCACAAAGGTAAAAATTTACTTAGTATCGCTTTACTGTTAGAATTAAAACATATGAATTTATTTGATTGCCATAGTACCCCATCTATAATTGGTAGTAAATATTGCTTAGTAATAGTAGATGATTTTTCTAGATTTACCTGGGTGTTTTTCTTGAAAAATAAAGATGAAACCTTAGGAATAATCATAGGATTTAGCAAAAGAGTAGAAAATGAAAGAAAACTCAAAATCAACCAGATCCGTAGTGATCATGGTGTAGAATTTGAGAATTCTAATTTTTCAAATTTTTGCTTAGAACAAGGGTACAAGCATGAATTTTCTTGTCATAGAACACCCCAACAAAATGGGGTTGTGGAAAGAAAAAATCGTGCCCTACAAGAAGCGGCTAGGACAATGCTTAATGCATATTCCTTACCTAGCTACTTGTGGGCGGAAGCGGTTAATACCGCTTGCTATATCCAAAATAGGGTATTGATTCATAGGTTTTTAGGAAAAACTCCATTTGAATTGTGGAATGGTACAATTCCAACAATTCATTATTTTAAGGTCTTTGGATGTAAAGTTTATATCTTAAATACCAAAGACAACCTAAGTAAGTTTGAGTCCAAAGCGGATGAAGGAATCCTAGTTGGATACTCATCCACTAGTGTAGGATATAGAGTTTACAATAAAAGGACTCAAAAGATTGAAGAATCTTCAAATTTTCAATTTGATGAAACTTCCAATACATACCCTAGGAAATCCCCTATTGATGATGATATAAATATTGAAAATCAAGAAATTACCAAATAATTTCAAGACTTAAACTTAGGGGGTAATGATCAAGGGGGAGGATTGAATCAAGGGGGAGTAAGGGATGATTCCGATGATGAGCATAGGATTGAGGTTGATCATGATCAAACTCCATCTAACACACCTCCTAGAACCATAAGATTTCATCAAAGTCACCCCTTAGATCAAATTGTGGGTGAATTATCTCAAGGAGTTAGGACTAGGTCATTCCATAGGGATCCTACTAGTCATATTGCTCTAATCTCTCAAATTGAGCCCAAAACAATTAAAGATGCATTACTTGATCCGGATTGGATCTTAGCAATGCAAGATGAATTAGCTCAATTTGAAAGGAGTCAAGTATGGGAGTTAGTTTCTAGACCAAGTGAAAACACTATTATTACTACAAGATGGGTCTTTAGGAACAAACTATATGACCAAGGGAATATCACTAGAAATAAAGCACGATTAGTTGCAAGGGGTATTAATCAAGTTGAAGGACTTGATTATGATGAAACATATGCCCCGGTTTCTAGGTTAGAGTCCATTATAATACTTTTAGCATATGCCTCCTATATGGGTTTCAAACTCCATCAAATGGATGTCAAATCGGCATTCCTAAATGGGTTTATTAAGGAAGAGGTGTATGTAGAACAACCTCCCGGGTTTGAAAATATTGACTACCCAAACCATGTATACAAGCTTAGGAAAGCCTTAAATGGTTTGAAACAAGCTCCCCGGGCTTGGTATGATAGATTTTCATCTTTCCTAATCTCTAAGGATTTCAAAAGGGGTAGTATAGATCAAACTCTCTTTATAAAGTCAACATCTAAGGACATCTTTGTAGCCCAAGTGTATGTTGATGACATTATCTTTGGGTTAACAAATGATGAACTTTTTCAAGACTTCATTCAAAATATGGAAAAAGAGTTTGAGATGAGTCTAGTTGGAGAATTAAATTTCTTTCTAGGATTGCAAGTTAAACAAACAAGTGAAGGAATTTACATTTATCAAACCAAATATGCTAAGGAAATGATTAAGAAATTTGGATTGGAAAATACTAAGGTAGTGTCAACTCCAATGGCAACCAATACTAAAATAGAAAGTGATAGTGAAGGAAAACAAATAGATCTTACCCTTTATAGGAGCATGATTGGTAGCCTCTTGTATTTAACCGCTAGTAGACCCGACATATTATTTGCGGTTGGTATGTGTGCTAGGTATCAATCATGTGCTAAGGAATCTCATTTAGTTGCCATTAAGAGAATTTTAAGATATTTTAAAGGCACACTAAATGTAGGTCTATGGTACCCTAGGACTAGGTCCTTTGATTTGATTGGGTACACCGATTCTGATTATGCCGGTTGCAAATTGGATCGGAAGAGTACTAGTGGTGGATGTCAATTCCTTGGGTCCTCCCTAGTGAGTTGGAGTAGTAGGAAGCAACCTTGTGTTGCTTTATCCACCACCGAGGCCGAATATGTGGCTATGGGTGGTTGTGTAGCTCAATTATTATGGATGAAACATACCTTAGAAGATTATGAGCTATCTTACTCCAACATGAAAGTATTTTGTGATAATGTGAGCACCATTAACTTGACCAAGAACTGCATCACTCTAGGACCAAGCACATTGAAGTGAAACATCACTTCATTAGAGACCATGTGGCTAAGGGGGACATTGAGCTTAATTACATTGAATCTAAGTCCAACCTAGCCGACATCTTTACCAAGCCTCTCCCCGAACTAGAATTTTCATCACTTAGGAGAGAACTTGGAATGTGCTTTGTAGAATAGAAATGTAGGTTTGCATGATCCTATAGAAATACTAGGATTTATACCTTTAACCATCTCACAAAATACTTAGGAAACCATGATTTTTGTATTGAGCCACCTAGACAACATGTGAGATGTTAGGAAGATGCACTTGGATCATCATGCTTGTTATGATGCATTACTATGAACCAAAGTGTCATCTAGAGACATTAATCCTTCATTGGACCAATCATTGGGAAGGCCTATGTACAATTAATGTGCATATAGCTCCAAGAATATGATTGGAAATGTCAAATAAAATAAAATTTAAACTATGTCTATCAAACCTTGAGAAACAATTTCCTATTGATAAGCCAAAGTGATACAAAGTTTTGCAAAAATATCATAACTTTTGCAAAATCTCAAGATTGTGTCAATATCAAAATCTAGAGGTGATATAATTTTAAAATAATTTTTCCTTGATAGGAAATGATCTAACAATATTACCCACAAAATTTCGTGATTTTTTGATCTTTATTGAATTAATTATTATGACGATATCGAACCGGCTTATTCATTATCAGTTCGATCGCCATTTATGGGACACGTAATCATTCGATGCGATCGTCGGCCTGACCGATGTCTATCGATTCGGCCGATCGCCGATACGTAATCATTTCAGATGCGATCGCTTCGGCCGATTCGATCCCCATCGATTATTGCCGACTAACGGCAATCGACTGATGTCACATTTTTTAGGGCTTTCCACCAGTTCGACTAGCCAAACCATCCCGATTTTCTCTCCTCTTCCTCTTCCGACTAACCTCCACCGCGCCGTTTAGCCGTTCTCCCTCGCTTTTCCGGCGACTTCACCGACCGGTGCTCCCATTTGGAGTGCTCTCTGACTCGAGGACCTCCTCTTGTCACTCCGTTCGCACCCTAGTTTCCAGTCACTCGGCTAGGGTTCCGTGGTCCGGCACTGTTCTTTGTTCACCATGCTGCCTAGGTAAATTCTCATTCCTGATCAATGTTTGTTTGTTCCTATGATTGTATTTCACTAACCCGTGCTTGTTTTGTTGTCTTTGTCCATGCATCATCCTTAACCTACATTGTGCATTTTTTTTTTGTTGTCTTTTCACACATTTAGACTTAAGCACTTTGCTACTAAGCGTACCCGGGCACCTCCGACCAACGAGGGCCTGTCAAACCCTCGACCCTCTGTCGATCCTCGATTTCCAAACTCCGCACTAGAAAGTGATTTCAATAAAAAAAAATTCCAACTTATTCCACCTAGATCAATGGATCCCAATTTTCTTAAAGATTACTGTTTTGACATTGTTCAAATCATTCAACATTACAAACTTGAGTCTTTAGTCTTTTGTGAACATCATGTTAATATCACTCTTCTCTCTGAATTTTTCAACAACCTGCGACCGGCTGGAGATGGGCTGAGATACCGGACTCACGTTGCTCAGCGCGATTTGGATTTCAGTCCCCAGATCTGGACCAATTTTCTCGGTTGTCTCTCTTCCGAGAATGATTTCATTTTATATCCATCTTGGAGTGAACGTCTTCCACCTCCTTTTGAGGAGATTTCTTTGGATTTCCTTCACACTACTTTCTATCATTCTCCTCGACCTTTGAACACCAATCTATTTCAATCACAAGAACTTTCTGCCTCTGACAATGTCCTTTATAAGGTCATTGCTCATTGTCTTCTCCCTATAGTTACTCGTGGTTTGGCCTTGGTTCTCCCTCCACACTTACTTCTCATGCATATCTTTCGTCAATACTTAGACATCAATATTGGACTCAATACCTTCCATTGCATAACTCATTTCATAAGGCCAAACAATGGGAAGGTTCATATTCCTTTTGGAAATGTCCTTACTCAATGGCTCAGCTCCGTAGGCATTGATGTCAATATATGAGTCATTAAAGTCATGAATAGAAAATATGATCAGATGACTCGACGGAGCTTCTCCTTGGCGGGTCTGAAGGCCGACAGAAGATCCATTTTCTGGGACCCAGCACGACCGTTAGCAGGTGGCGCTCCGGCACCAGAGGATGCCGCTGCGGAAGGAGTTGCTGAGGGTGTTGCTGAGGGAGCAGATGCGGGGGAGACTGCTGCAGGCGATACTGTTATGCCAGATACATCCTTCATTGCCCGCTTCGATGCTTTTGCGGAGCGGGTAGACACACGTTTTGAGGAGCTGCGCTTAGAGCATCAGGAGTTTCGCCGGGAGCATCAGGAGCTCCTCTCCCTCGTGAGAGGGGTGCATCGGCAGCAGCAGGACATCTTGGCGATTCTCCTCCCTGCTGCACCTAGACACCCACCTCACGATGGATCATCATCTGCACCGATGGATGCTGAGGACGACGATCGTTAGCTCGCTTGTTTTTTTTATTTTCTTTTTGGCCGTATGTATGGCATAAACTCCTACTTGTGTCATAACTTTTGATTAATGAAATGAAATTGTGTCTTTGTTTTAATTCATTTCTAATAGTGTCTACAACTTGTTATTTGTCAAGTTTAGAAGTTGAGCATATAGTACGAAGTTATGAATATTGATACGATACAATTACACTTTTTGTGTCATAATTTTGTTATTTTGAATATCTATCAATCCATTAATTTGATGAGCATATTTTTCGTCTAATATTTTTCATATGTTATATTAGTCGAATAAAATGTGTATGACGAATTTCGTGATTTTTGGACACCCACGGAATTTTCTACACATTTTCAAACCTTGACTGAAAAATTCGATTTTCAGATTTGTCTGATATCAGTCGACTGCCGTTATTGGCAGTCGACTACCAAGGCTGGCAGTTGACTGATGCCTATTCCTGTCGAACCGGTGACACTGTTTTGGAATAGAAAACGGTTTTTTCATCGGGTAAAAGGTTCAATTTTGGACATTATATGATTTCCATAGTATATACATGATAACTTGTATGGAAAGGCGGATTTTCTTGGTGCACTGGTTTAGGGGGAGCTACATCCCTAATTTCTATAATTGTTGGTGCAAGGCTAGGACATATTTGCTTATTCTATTGCTTATTCCTTGCTTCACATGTTATTTCCCCATCATGAAACATGTCTTGGATTTAGGGGGAGCTTCATATCAATTTTATACCTTTGTTCAAGATATGTCAATTCTTCCTGCACTTATTGGATAAACTCTTCTCTTTTTGTTGTATGTCAAAGGGGGAGAAGGGATATTTAAGTTAGAATTCATATTGAAATATGTTTATATGTATGTGTTAAAGACCTAACTTAAATGATTGCCAAACATCAAAAAGGGGGAGAATGTTGGTGCAACAATGACCCAAGCATTTATATATTTTGATGTTTGAATAATCATCTAAGTTAGGCAATGTTTTGTGATCTAATTGTAAACATGTTTAAGTGACAGGAAAATCCAAGTATGAAGACTTGGTAAAAGACAAGTCTAAGTGTGGTCTTGGCAAAGAGAAGTCAAAGGAAAGGTCTTGGTCTTGGCAGCGTAAGTCCAAGCATGTAGTCTTGGCGGCGTAAAGTCCAAGCAGTTCTTGGAAAAGAAAGACCAAAGGAAAGTCTTGGCGGCATAAGTCCAAGCATGTAGTCTTGGCGGCGTAAAGTCCAAGCGAACTTTGGCAAAGAAGAAAACCAAAGCATGACGAAACCGAAGGAACCTTTTGAAGGCAAGCGCATGGATGGAGTCGTGGACTCAAAGAAATCCTGGAGGCGCAAGGCTGATGGAGAAGCTAGAAGGTTAAGTCTAGGCTTAGGTTATGTTTTCAAGTATGAACCTTAATCGCCATATAGAGGTGGGCGATTGCACATTATTGGCATTCGATCACAAACAGACGATCGTGAGCCGATCGACTCGCGCGCCACGGCTACATTAGCAGACGCTTGAATCGCCATCGCTAAGGGCGATCGATCGATAGTCTTCCGTTAGCGGCGACGACTGTAAATCTTGCGAATTCGGCTGTTCAAAAGTCGTTAGAATCGGCAGCAGTCGACTGATGTAAGTCATCAGTCGACTGATAGACCTCCAACGGGAAAAAGAGGCTCTTTCCTATAAAAAGAGCCCAAGGGGAGCAAGAAGGGGCTAATGCTTATATTCTGATCATTCTTCTTAGCTCCTACAAGTTTTCCAAGCTTTCTAAGTGTATTAATCTCCTTCCTCCTCTCAAATCTTCATTGTCATCTTTTGTAAGAAGAGGAGGTCTTTGTAAAGAGAAAGCTTCTTAGTGGAATTGCTTGGGTTGATCCACCTTAAGGATCGCCGTGGAGTAGGAGCATTTTCTCCGAACCACGTAAAGGCCTTGTTAGCATTGTTTTTGTGTTTTTACATATATTATTTGTGCTTGCTTCTGCTAATTACTCTTTTAGAAACGAAAAGCGCTATTCACACCCCCCCTCTAGCTTCCAAACGATCACCAACACTAACAACATTCGGATGAATTCTAGTCTAGCTACAGGGGCATAGGTTTCATCGTAATCTAATCCTTCTACTTGACTAAAACCTTTGGCGACTAACCTTGCTTTATTTCTAACTACTTCACCTTTGTCATCAAGTTTGATTCGTAAGACCCACCTTGTTCCAATAATTGATTTATCTTTAGGTGGTGGTACTAATTTCCAAACCTCGTTCCTACTCAATTGAGCTAGCTCTTCTTGCATTGCAATAATTCAATCGGGATCAAGAAGAGCTTGTTCAATGGTTTTGGGTTCAATTTTCGAAATCAAGGAGATTTGACTAAGGTTTCTATATGATGATCTAGTTCGAACCCCTAAGCTAGGATCACCTATCACTTGGTCGATAGGATGATTCGATTGAATCCTAATTCAACGTGGGTTTGGGTCACCTATCACTTGGTCGACTGGATGACTTGTTGGACTTGGGTTAGGATTGATATTAGACTCGATCTCAGGGTCGGAGTTGAGTGTGGTATGAGTCGGTTTGCTAGTTGGTGTTGCTACAGGTTTTGTAGGTTCGTGTCCTTCATCGAACACTACATTAATAGTCTCTTCAACTCTAAGGGTGTCATGGTTGTATACCCTATAGGCTCTACTTGTAGTGGAGTATCCTAAGAAGATTCAGGTAGAGGTTTTGGAGGTGAACTTTCCTAGGTAGTCCTTAGTGTTCAGGATATGTACCTTACATCCAAATACCCTAAAGTACTTGATGTTAGGTACTTTGTCGTGATAGATTCTGTACGAGGTCTTAAGGTGCCTCTTTACCAAAAGGATCTTATTTTGGACATAGCAAGCCGTACTAACGGCTTCTGCCCAAAACCTATCAGGTAGGTTATACTCGTTTAGCATTGTCCTAGCGACTTCTTGTAGGGTTCTATTTTTACGTTCGACTAGGTTATTTTATTGTGGGGTTCTAGGACATGAGAATTCATGGTGATATCCGTTTAGGTTATAGAAATCTGTAACCTGTGGTATTCGAATTCACCACCATGATTGATCCTAGGTCTTTTAATTTTAAGGTTCTTTTGATTTTCGATTAGTTTAAACAAGTTGACGAGTTGATCTAGGATATCACTTTTATGTTTGATGAACCTAACCTAGGTAAACCTAGAATAGTCGTCAATTATGACTAAGCAGAATGGACTACCATTAAGTGACTTAGCTCCATGTGAATCGAATAGATCCATATGTAGGAGCTCAAGAACACTTTTGGTTTGTTTTTGATTAGTTAGTTGATGTTGAGTCCTAGATTGTTTACCTTGTTGACAAGCATTACAAATTTTATTGTCTAAGTTGTTAAGGTTGGCCAAACCTCTGACTAAGCCACTCTGACTCATCTTGTGGACGAGTCTTGGGTGCGAGTGACCGAGTCATCGATGCCACAACCAAGATTCCTCTTGCTGTGTCATAAGACACTTGGTTGAGGAGTTAGGTAGATTAATAGTATAGATGTTGCTATTCCTAGTTCCTTTAAGGATTGTTTTAGAGGTTTCATTTGTTTTAATTACACATTCATTTTCTAGAAATATGACTTTATAGTTATTATCACACAATTGACTTACACTAAGTAAATTATATTCAAAATTTTTGACTAGTAAAACATTTTGAATGATAAAGTTCGAGTTGAGCTCAATATCACCTGATCCAATGATTTTGAGCTTGCCGTTGTTTCCAAAGGCTACCGACCCTTGTCGTTTGAATCGAAGCTTTGAAAACTTAAGTTGATCCCCGGTCATGTGTTGGGAGCAACCATTATCCAACATCCATTGATCCTACATGCAAGGTAGTTGGATCGGATATTGAAATTTTTAAAATTTGGTTGTAAGTGTTGGACTTTCTGAGCCGCAAAAACCGCTTTTTGCGTTGCGAAAACTCCGGAAGTCCGGCCACAGATCCGTACGAAGATATATTAAAATAAAACATGTATGTGCTTAAGTAAACCTAGATCTACCTTAGATCTAGAAGGTGAGAGCATTACCCTTGAAGCGATGCCCTTCGCTTATCCCGCTCGTCCAAAAGCTTCGCCGGAACTCGAGAGTGTCAAGTGCACACTCCTCTATTGGTATCCACACAAGCAATAGGTAGAGTAAACACAACCTTGAGTGTGCTAGCACCCTTTGGATGGTTCGGCCAAGATGAGGATTGGGAGAGCTTGGGAGAGTAATCCAAGGAGGAAGAAGATGAAGTTGGAGTAACTCACCAAAATCAATTCTCATCTAATGAGAAGTGGCCGACCACTCTTGGATGGGGGGTTACATGCATGCATGTAACTCCAAGAGCCAATGACTCTTGGTCTCCCTCATGAGGTGGCACCACATGATAGGTCCATGATGATGTGGAGCATCATCATTGGCCGCCCCCCATGCCATGTCACCATGACATGACAATTAGTCAAGTCAAAATTGACCATTCATCTTCCCTCTCAAGTCAAGTCAAACTTGACCTCTAATCTCCCATGGTTGATCAAATCTAACCACTTAACTCAAGTCAATTTGATTTAATGAATCTCTATTCATTAATTTAAATTGACTAAATGAATCAAATCTAAATTAGACTCATTCAACACTTGAATCAACTTGAGTCTAACTCAATTAGTCTAATTTGGATTACTCTTAATCCAATTTGGTTCATCCCATGAACCTAATCCTCATGGTTCATCATATGAACCTAATATCCATCTAATTGCCCTTTGTGTGTGAACCTATAGGTTCTTGTAACATTGGCAATGTCCCTAAACCGATTTAGGAACATAAGCAATGAGCGGTATCTAGCAACACATCATTGCTACCCAAGTTACAAGAATGTTGAGCTCCAACATCACCTTTGTGACTACTAATTGTGACTCTTACAATATGTGACAATGTCCCTCTATCCTTGACATCTAGATTGACCAATTGAGGCATAGACCGTGTCATCCTTGGTACAATCTATATCTTGAACTCCAAGTAGACTCACTCTAATCAAATGAGCTCAATATCTCATATTGACTCATTTGGGCATGACCATGCACTTCGTGGTCTCACTCTATCAAGAATAATGATGTCACTCCCGTCATATGGGAGGGATAGATCCTATCTACATCACTCACATCCCTCCACATAATTTGTCACATACCCAGTAATCACCTTTATAGTCCACCCATTCACGGGTGACGTTTGACGAAGCCAAAGTATGCAACTCCTTATGTAGGGAACCATGGTGACTTCAGGTCTAAGGACTAATAGTCATACTAATAGCCACATGAGAAAGTATATGACACTCATATAACGATCCATGATACTTTCTCATGGCGGGTCATTCAGTATACATTCTCCAATGCATACCCATGTGTCAACTTGATATCTCATATCCATGACTTGTGAGATCAAGTCATCGTGTTGACCTACATGCTAGTCTCTATGCATTAACATTGTCCCTGAATGTTAATACTTGACTAGGAATGATTAAGAGTAATGTTCTCTATATCATCTCATTATCGATTTAACCAATCGATTGATATAGATAAGAACCTACTACTCAAGGACATTATTATATTTAGTTATTTGGCACCAATAAAAGTAAATATAATAACCATGCCTTTATAAATAGGAATATGATACAATAAAGTCCATACAATAATCATCACATGATTGACTCTAGGGCTTTTACTAACAGTAAGTTATTAGACCTAGATCATCTCATCCATTTCTACATGATCAAACATGTTATCCTTATGTGTTCTTGTGAGATGACTTCAATTTTACTAGATTAATTTAGATGAGTCAAAACTAGTCAACCTTGCATTAGATTCGGATTTGATCCTAAACTCATCAAGTCACCTTTTCAAGATCTTGGCTTCTAGGTTGTGGTGAGGCACAGGGGCCTTCTTTGATAGGAAAAATGACCACTTCCTTAGACAAAGCTAATTTCGAGAAAATAGTAACTTGACTTACTTAAGACCACTTCTTGGTCTAACTAGTCTAAGATACGGTGAGGTAGCTTTAGCTAGTTCCACTCGATCAAGTGAATCGAACTAGATACGCCTTATCTAGCATGAGTACCCAAGACTTCGCTTTCCTAGCGTACTATCATCTCGCTGCGTCCTAGTACTATGTTATCAAGTATTGACGAGTTATAGTCTCTATCTAACCATTCTAAAAAGAAAAGAAGAAAAAAAACTAAGCATGTAATTTCTAAATAATAGCACGAACAAGTTTTGTACTAGCTCCCCCTGTACCATTGAATCGGTTCGGTCTTTCCACATAGTGGATTTGGTCCTTGGGAACCCAGTACTAGTTAGATCCTATTTGAGATATCAATGTGGTCTTAGAAACCCATGCTTGGACATGTATTCTATTTCGACTTACGATTGACATATACGACTTGTTAGTCGTATTTGAGCTAAACCCAAGCCCGGTCTTGTTGTACAAGGCCATTTGCGATACAAGTAGGAGGTCAAGTCCCTTGGATTCCAATGTGAACCTTTCCAACGTGTTCTTAATATCTTCGACTTGACTTTTCAAGAGTTAGTTCTCAACTTTGAGCTTTTCAACTCGAGTTGGTTTCTCCTCTTGAACTTGACTAGTCGAAGAGGTTAGGGAGACCTCGTGTTTAAGGAGTTTAACCTCCTCGAACAGGGTCTCGACCTTGGACTCAGACTTAGCTAACTTCCTAGTTAGAAACTTAATTGCATTGTATAAAGTACTAATGAGGGACCGACTTACCTTGAGAGTATCTCTTGAACCGGATGCGTATCCGTGGCTTGTCTTGAATAGAGATTCATAGTCCGACTCATCCTCGGGTTCGGATTCGGACTCCGGTTTTGATTCGGTTGGTTTAGCCATGAAGACGAGGTCATCGTCTTCTTCCTCCGATGCCTCTTCCCATGTAGCATTGAGCGCCTTTTTGAACTTTGGTGCTTTGTTTTTGAGCTTCGGACATTCCGACTTGACATGCCCGAACCTGTTGCATTCATAGCACCTAACGTTAGAACTAGTTTTAGATTTACCTTCATTGGGTTGAGTGAAGGGTCATCTTCGGCTCTTAATCATCCTCTGAACTAGGTTGACTAGTTCGTTCTCCATCTCCAGATCGACCTCCGACTCGTACTAGTCTTCTTCTTCCTTCGGGGGTGGCTTACTTGCGGGCTTCTTCTTTTGACTACAATAAGAGCTATACCTTTCTCAGGTATCGAATTAGACTATTTGTGAAGTTCAAATTCTGAAAATAATTCATCTACCCTAATTTTTGATAAGTCCTTAGAAACCTTGTAGGCATCGACCATGGATGCCCACAAGGTAGTCCTAGGAAATGAATTCAATACATACCTTATTAGGTTGCGGTTTTCAACCTTTTGTCCGATGGCATGCAAGTTGTTGACGATATTTTGTACCCGGGCATGTAGTTGAGTTGCGGTCTCATGTTCCTACATTTTTAAATTATATAATTTATTAAAGAGAAGGTCCCATTTACATACCTTTGCTTCATCGGTTCCTTCGTGCAATTCAACTAATTTGGTCCACAAGTCCTTTGCACTGATGAAGGGGCCAACGCGATTAAGCTCCTCGTTGGACAAGCCACATTGAAGGATTTGAGTCACCTTGGCATCGGCTTCAACTTGTCTTTTTGTAGCATTGGTCCATTGGTTATAATCCAAAGATTCACCCACTTCGTTAGTCGGAAGTGTGAATCCTGTTTGGATTATGATCCACATCTCGATTTGGGTCTTAAGGAAGCACTCCATTCGACCCTTCCAATAACCAAAGTGATCTCCATTCTAAAATGGAGGTCGGACGGTGCTAAAACCCTCGAGATGGGCCATTGATACAAAAAGAGCAAGAAAAAAAATGAAGAAGAAACCTAGCAATGACAAAAACAAGCAGAATGTACCAAGACTCGCGTCTTGGATTAGTAGTGCGGGAGAGAATCTTAAACGAACGAAAGAGCTTAAAAAAATCTAAATAAACAGAAATAAAATGAAAATAATTCTGTAAAAAAAACTAGATTGGTGGTTTCACCAAATCTTAGCACCCCCGCCTTTGATACCAATTGTTGGATCGATTAGAGCGCTAGAAGGGGGGGGGGGTGAATAACGCAAGACAAAATTCATTTGTTCGATATAAAATGAGAGTAAATGCAGCGGAAAGGAAAAAGTACTCATTTGTTTTTACTTGGTTCACAACCTTCGGCTGCTAGTCCAAGGCCCTAACGGTCCTAGACCGCGTACGGAGGGCAAAACACTAAAAACACTCCTCCTCGTTAGAGGTAGGAGTAAGCAAATACAATCGATGAAAAAACTCAAGGTAGAGGGACACTCCCCCTCTCCTTGTTACGATTAAAACACGATAAATAAAGACTTATAGATGACAATAAAAGAGAAAACCAACGACTAAATAAAGTAAACAAATTAGCACTTGTCATCGGAGATGCGATAGCACTTCGTCGTCATAAGGTCATCGTAGAAGAGTATCGTAGCGGAGGCTTTTTAGAAAGCTTTTGATGATGGAAATAGGGTGGAGAACCCCTACTTTTATAGCCTGCAAACCCTAGATGTTCACATCTTCAACCAATGAGAGCAAGCCTCCTATCCCTTAAAAAATGGGGATAAGGTTTGACTCTCCTCGAAGCTGATCCTTGACCAATAGTCGACTGTTGATGGATTAGTCGACTGATACAAGCCCTCAGTCGACTGATGGCAGGCTTTCCAGCTACAACGAAGAGTTAGCTAAAAAAAAATAGTTAATACAAGTAAATTAAATGGCCATATACAATCCGATCTCAACTTAGACCTTCCATGGGAGGTCTTGGTCAGATCGTCACCTAAGAACGTCCTCGTACAGAGGACATGACCTTCCTTGCGCTCACTCACACGA
Source organism: Wurfbainia villosa (assembly GCA_025175895.1). Lineage (NCBI taxonomy): Eukaryota > Viridiplantae > Streptophyta > Magnoliopsida > Zingiberales > Zingiberaceae > Wurfbainia > Wurfbainia villosa. Next base: position 48,981,351 of record CM045998.1, on the reverse strand, counting down.
GCTTACCTCAACATTTAACTTGTAGCTTCTGCTTCCAGTCTTCCACCTGATTCCTTTGGCTCCCTCCGAAGTCATCCCGGTGTCGTCCGACCACCACGACTCCCTCCGGGTGTCGCTGACCTTTAGCTCTAGCTTTTTCTGCACACTTGATTTAGCTCGTGAGATAACAAAATGAGCTTAACTTTGTATCGTTTGTTATAATCAAAACTCAGGTTTGACTTAGGTGCCTACTGCACCAACAACATCATCCTAACAACTCTTCTAATCCATTTCCAATGAATTTTTTACCCTTTATAATGCTTCCCAAAGCATATCCTAGGGTTAGGAGTAGTTAGAAAACCCTAACATAGCTGAACACGGGCTAAACCTACCTTATTTACCCAAAATTAGTCTATCAGTCGACTCTCTCAGAAATCAGTCGATTGAAGTGCTCATCAGTCGACTGCCATCAGGCGACAGACGACTGATAACTGAATTTTAGAATTTCAGTTATCAGAAATGAATTTTAAAAAAGCATAAGTAATTCCACATATATTAAAAAATCGTGAAAATTCATACGTATATTACTTATAAGTAATAAAATGGGTGAAAAATATTTTACCCATAAAATAGTGAAATTGACACAAAGTTCAAAAGTGAAGAAAAACTTCAAAGTTTTAGCTCACTTTGTATCAACTTCATCAATGATGATTGCTATCAAAAGATAGACTTCACCAAGGTTTTATAAAATGATTTTAAAAAGTTTTTGAAAACCTACATTGGATCATGTTCTTTGGGCTTAATGTACGTGGCTTGAACATAAGCTTTCCCAATGATCCACCAATAAGATAAGATGAGTTTTGGTTTATCTAGATACAAAAACTATGCACCTTGAATTTAACTCATATCCTAGTATCTCACATGTATCTAGGGTGTATTAATACACATACATGTCAATGTAATGTGAGATGTGAGTTTTGTTCATCCTAATCTAGGATTTCATGCATTTTCTAAGGAAACCTTACTTGATTCCCTTATACGTGGGACTTCAAGGCATTCCATATGTCCTTAACTCAATTCTTATTAAATGCATGAAATGATCATGGCATAAATGATAGCATAAGTAAACATGACCAATGATCATGATGTCATGACATATGATATAAAACTAAAAACACATGACATAAAATAGTCCTAAGCATAATCATGACATTTTATATGATTTAAATAAATATGATGTCATGACATGTTATATAGCAAATTAAACATGCAAATAAAGTATAAAGGTGTATAATACCTAAATTTTAATACTAATTTCCATTAGTTATTATTAAACCCATTTTGCCATATTATCAATTATCCCCCAAAGTGTGCCAAAAACCCAAAATGGCACACTAAGACCTTTAAACCTAAATTGTGTCAATTTGATTAATTTTTCATAATCTTCAAAGTATATTGGCACATCATAAAATCTTTTAGGATTAAAATTCAAATATATTGTCATGGTATCCATAACCTTGAAAATAACCTAAAGTGTAACCTTTACCATGGTTAGGTTAACTACCCATCCATTTAAAGTTAGCACACCTAAACCCATCTAGCGTGAATCGATCACGCTCTTAGGAATTCAAAATCTATTTGAGCTTCTTGGGTTTACTAGGTATTCCTTAGGGATGACCACCCTAGATACCCTCCTAATGACCCTTCTAGGCTTAGAAGCCTTGGTCATTTGGATCTTGCCTAGGTTAACTATAGAGGTAACTCCCCTTGTAACCTTCTTAGTGGTTTCCCTAGGTTTCCTTGAAACCCTAGCCACTAGGCACATACCTTGGTTACCCTTAGGGATGACTTCCCTAGTAACCTTGGCTTTTCTTGACCTAGTTTGAGTTCCATAATCAAATGGAACATTGTGATAGGTCTTTTTGGGCTTAGGCTTGCCCTTGGATGGTTCTTGTTTTCTAGGTCTTTGACATTGACTCTTAGACCTAGATTTTTTATCACTTGACCATTTAATTTGATTTTGCATAATCCTAAAGGCCTTTTCTAGTTTCTCAAGCCTTGACCTCAAGGCTTGGTTCTCCAACTCCAATTTCTTTAATTTGGTGGGCCCATTGTTTATTTGATCATTTTTTCTCCTTCCTAGGCATATGTCTAGAATTCTTTGGATTAAGGCCTAGATGGTCCTCAATTTTCCTAATACTTTCCTTAGATAAAATATTTTTAGGGACATTAGTCCCAAATTTCTCCTTATTCCTAAGGTTGGCATTCTTAGCTCCTAAACAATACTCCCTATTTCTAGCATGCTATTTATGATAAATTGCAAGATTGCTAAAATTATTTCTAGCATGCTTTTGTCTATAACTTAAAGAAGGTGCATTAATAAATTTTACCTTAGGGTTAGTTTCAAGGTTCCCCCTACTTGTGATGCTTCCTCTTGGACCTTTTTCTTCCCCCTAGGGCATTGACTCCTAAAATGCCCTTTTTGGTTGCATTTGAAACAAGTGATGTGCTCCTTGCTTCTTCTAGCGGGGGCACTGGCATCCTTGACTTTTTCATTGACTTTTGGTGTTGGAAGAGTCTTTCTAACTCTTTTTGGACACTTACTCTTATAGTGTCCTTGCTCCCAACACTCAAAGCATATAATATGAATTTTATTATTTATTGACATGCTTGAGTTACCTTCTATGGTAGGGGAGCCCTGAGCTTCCTCTTCCTCTTGACCGGATGTAGATGGTTCTTCTTGTTGCTCCGGTATTGAGGATGCCCTAATCTCCTCCCTCTCAATCCTAGAGGTGGAGGTCTCCTCCAATTCTTCCTCTTCTTCCACCGATCCAAAAGTTGACTCCCTATCAACTTCTGAATCCTCACTTGCTTATGAGGATAAGGATTCTTCTTCTTCGGGCTCTTGGACCGGGTGAGGGTTTTCATGGACCTTGGCCAATTCACTCCAAAATTCCTTTGCATCCTTGTATTCTCCTAATTTGGACACAATATCGTTAGGAATTAAATCACTCAAAAATTTGATTACCTTATTACTCATCTCAAATCCTTGGAGTTGTTCTTCGGTCCACTTCTTCATTTTGAGGAACCCTCCCTTAGGCCATCTTGGAAATTGGAACCCTTCCATCAAAGTGGCCCAATCATCTATGTCCATCACATCATCATATAATCTTCAATTCATGCCTTCCATTGCCTAAACCCTTCTTGTCCATAGAAGGTGTATGAGACTGGTGTGTTGATGTCCCATCCTTGTTGTTCTTCAAAATCCATCTTGTTCCTCTAGCGGTGCTCTTATGGTTATTAATCCTTGAAGAGCGGCCTAGCTTTGATACCAATTGTTAGGAACATTATGCCCTCTAGAGCAGGGGATGAATAGCACATTCGTCGTTTGTGATGGATCTCGATCATGCTTGTCTCTACAATGCTCGTTAGTGTAGCGGAAATATGAATTAATACAATACAAACACACAAACAAGATCACAACACAAGGACATAACATGGTTCGGAACCGAACGGTTCATACTCCACAGATCGAGCTCTAGCGATGCGTACAACACCACTAATCAAATAAACTTCTTCTCGACACAAGTCGGAGGTGGAGAAATCTCGTACAAATAATTACAACAGTAATACAAAATACAACAAGCAAATACAAGTGAATACAACAAAAGAAATGTAAAGAAAACTTTACAATCGATCTTTTGGAAGCTTGTTTGTTTGGTTGGTTGAGTTGCACTTGGAGACCCTGAATTACACTAGCAATTTGCCCCAAAAACTCATCAAAGAACCATAGCGAATCGTCCCTCCAAGAGCTCCCTTTATAGCTGCTCCTTGGGCTAAATTTCGCCTAGCAGTTGACTAATCGGGACCATTAGTCGACTGCCCCTGTATATGTTGTCTCACAATGGCATGAACCACGTTAGATAAGTCCAACGGATACACCATCAGTCGACTGATCATACACATCAGTTGACTGATATTTCAATCAGTCGAGTGCTCGGGTCGACCACTCAACTGAAGAACCTTCTGTGCCTGAGATTCTGAGCATCAATCGACAGATCACCAGATCAGTCGATTGCTCAGGCCAATAATCGACTGTCCACCTCTGGCAGTCGACTACCAGGGCACTCCCTGCAGTCAAACCCTAGTTGACTCATGCCAATCAATTGACCCATGATCCCAGTCGACTGATACACCTCAAACATGAGGTTTTAACCCAAGTATGGTTCCCCCATACTTACTAGACCACCCTTAGCCTACACCTAAGCCTTCTAGCCACCTCCGTCATCCTCGTGCCTATCGGATCCCTCCAAGTTATCCATGACTTGTTCATCCATACGCTAGCCTTCAGGTGCTTTCATTGGCTATTGTTATGCTAACGGTGTCTTCACCACCAAGGCACATTGGACTTACGTTGCCAAGACTCCGCTTGGACTTTACGCTGCTAACCATTGGACTTATGATGCAAAGACTTCACCCTTGGACTTTACGCCACCAATATTCCCCTTGGATTTTCCAAATTCTAAGACTCAAGCTTGGACTTTCCCTTGCCAACCCATGTTGGACTTTCCATGCCAAGACCCATGCTTGGACTTTCCTTTGCCAACCCAGGTTGGACTTTCCCTTGCCAAGACCCATGCTTGGACTTTACATGTCAAGTACTCAAGGCTTGGACTTTTCTCATGACAATGGGCAAACCATTGTCAAACATCAAATACTAATCTAGGTCGATTGCATCAATAATCTCTCCAACACATGTTAGACATCAATGTCAGACATCCATGTCAAATATCAAAACACTTACTCGAGTCAAACTCAAGTTCGGTCAATCATGACCTCGCTCGATTGCACCAACACGGTTGAACAAAGAACAACTTCTGATACCTTTTAGTAGCTACTGTGAGTCGTGCCCCATTCCCTTCACTAATCTTATACCCACTTTGTTTAGAACATGGGATATTGTGTCAGTCCCCACTAGGCTGACTATGTCACACCTAGCCCAAGTATCATTTCCTCATCCTGTTGATTCTAGTTACTACACATGTATCAAAGAGTACCATACTCTAAACATATAATGCTTTGGCCAAAGACTTTAGTAACAATCCGACGAGTGGCCACAGGGTACACATCTTCTCACAAGGAGTTGTGAATCCTTTGTTGGCTATTCAAACACCTTTGGGCACTTCGACTTATACCCAATCATCCCGAGTCCACATCTACTCAGAGATACTTGCTCAAGATGTCAAAGCATAAGTCTCCATGACCAAGATGAATTGAACACCACAAGTCGAAGGAATATCACACTTAAGCTACAGTAAGAACTTCATTGACATATCTGTATATGCAGAGAACCATATGAAGTCTTACAGCTCGTCACTCCAATGAACTAATTACCATAACTAGCATCCACATTTAACTCTGGACATCTCAATGTCTCCAGCCAGTGAGAAATAACTTCTTGGATAAACCAAATAGTATAACTCGTGCTAGTCTTAACAGAATTGATGGTGTCTGAATGCATCAATTTCATCGACTAGGGATAATTCCAATACATCACAATTACACATGTAGAGATACTTACTAGTTGTGATCCAATCACAAATTCTCTTATGCTGTGGATCGTATTGCGGGCATTCAATAAATTAGTTTAAGATCTAATCAAATACATGTCAGTTACATGTTGCTCACCATTATTGACTTTATTTCAATATTACAAATTTAACCATAAGGCGATTGCCTTAGGACATCTCTCATATATAACTAATAGAGTGTACATGTTTTCATGTATTTGATTATATCTTAAACTCATTTACTGAATGTCTGCAATATGATTCACAGCATGAGAGAATTTGTGATTAGATCACAACTAGTGTGTATCTTTACATGTGTAATTGTGATGTATTAGAATTATCCCTAGTCGATGAATTGATTTATTTAGGCGCCATCAATTCTATTGAGACTAGCACGAGTTATACTCTTTGGTTTATCCAAGCAGCTGTTTCTCACTGACTAGAGACATTGGGATGTCCGGAGTTAACCATGGATGCTAGTTATGGTAACTAGTTCATTGGAGTGACCAACTATAAAATTTCATATGGTTCTCTGCATATACAGATATGTCGATGAAGTTCTTATTGCAGCTTAAGTGCGATGTTCCTTCAACTTATGGTGTTCAAGTCATCTTGGTCATGAAGATTTATGCTTTGACATCTTGAGCAAGCATCTCCGAGGAGATGTGGACCCAATATGATTGGATATAAGTCAAAGTGCACGAAGGTGTTTGAATAGCCTACAAAGGATTCACCACTCCTTACGAGGAAATGTATACCCTGTGGCCACTCATCGGATTGTTACTAAAGTCTTTGGCCAAAGCATTACATGTTTAAAGTATGGTACTCTTGGATACATGTGCAGTAACTAGAATCCGTAGGACGAGAAAATGATACTTGGGCTAGGTGTGACAAAGTTAGACTAGTAGGGAATTACACATAAACCATGTCCTGAACCAAGTGGGTATACGATGCTGAAGGGAACGGGGCACGATTGACTATAGCTATTGAAAGGTTTCAGAAGTTGTTCTTGGGTCAACCGTTGATTTTTTAATTAATTGGGGATAATGATGTACTACTAGGTTCCACTCATGATTGTCTATAATTAATGGTTTATTATAGATGACCAACATAAATCGGGAACCTATTTGGTCACACGTACTACGAGTGTTATCCGAAGGATTTAAAACAAGGTTGTGAATGGGATTCTTAGATCGAGAGAGAGACTTGGTTTGGTTGGACCAAACAAGGAGCGAACATGAAATTGTTTCAGTCGCATCGGAAGCATGAAAGGGCCAAGTCTTTTGAAGACATGATGGATGAACCAAATTGGTTTGGTTCTAATCCAATGGTGGAAAATAAGCCAAAGGGGTTTGGTTGGTTTTAAATGAATGAACCAAAATTGGTTCGGTTTATTTTAACTTAAAATAGACCAACATGGTTTGGTTTATTTTAACTTAAAATAATGGTGCGGGTTAACGGGTTTTGGTTGTGAATCAATAATCGTTGAGATAAAGTTTCTTGATGGTCAAGAAACACGTTCTCTATAAGTAAGAGGGTGAAGACAAATTTTGTGGATGAGTTAAGGTTTGTGAAACCCTAGCCGCTTTCTCTTCTCTTCTCCTTGCTTGTGCGCCATCCACCCTTGGTGCCGCAGCTCGCCTAAGTTTCCACAGCCGTCGGCCAGCCACCAGCCACTGACCATCCTCTAGCCAACAACTCCTGCCGCCGGCTAGCCTGCAGCTTCTGACCACCTTGGTGCTGCCAGCCAATTTGATTGGCCGACACTTTCGAAAAATAAGTTTGTGAAACTTTTTTTTGTGATTATCTCTCAATCACAACGTTTTCAACGCGAGCTAGTTTCTCTCGTCAAGGCAGGGCTCGTAGCTTGAGAAGCTATCCCGATGATACTCGACGTGAATTCAGATAGAGGTGAAACTTGTGAGGGTCACTAAGGTTGATGCCCTTTCCGCTACGTGTTATTCGTCAGGTATACCTATTGTAATTTCCTTATTGCAAAATTTTAAATGTACGATTATGTCTACACTGTTGTATCCTTCATGCGTGTGGTGTGTGCGATGTAATAAGTTAGATATTATGCATTTTCATTTGCTTCCGCTGTGCATGTTTACGAAACATGTTCGAACAAACGCCCACGTCGATGCCCCGGAAACCCAACAGTGGTATCAGAGCCAGGCTATATTCCGACATAATCGTAAAATTGTTTTGCGATGAATGTTTTATCATAATTGTAATTTTGGAAATGTTCTACCTTTGGAAAGTTTAGAAAATTATGGAAACTTGAATTAGTTAAGAAATTCAAATTGGGAATTTCTTGATGTGATTAGGAAATTAGAATTTAGGAAATTTGTTTCCTAAATAAATTTGAATTTCCTTAATTAATATTTTCCATAAATAAAGTATGTGATTAGATTTGGAAATTTGTTTCCTAATTTAATCAATGAGATTACAAACATATTTTATTTACAAAATTAATTATGACAATTTGGAAATGACTTGAACATGTCATAATTGTATGCCATGTAATTGCATTAGATGCATATATTATTCCATGCATGTCATGACATGTAGATGCATTAGTTGCAAATATGTATGTCATGTGTGTCGTGCCATGTAGATAATAGTTATTTGCATGAAAAGGAGGATGAGACGTCAAAACCCTTATATAATATTAAAGCCTACACATTCCATTAATATGGTTAGAACCGGAGTTCCATTTTTTATTTGGGTTGTTGGACTCTCTCCAAGCCCGACTCAAACCTCAACATGTTTAAACCATTGAAATATTTTAATACTAATATGGTATGAGTCAGAGGTCAATCTTTAGTTTGGATTGTTGGACTCTCTCCAAACCTGACTAAATGATTGAATACACTTTAACCATATTAAAACTATTTCTCGATTAATGGGTCGACTTTAACTTGGAACATCGGCTTGTTGGACTCTCTCCAAGGTCGATGTGAAGGAGGTGATGTTGGGTGCTATGTATATGATGCATACTTGTTAATGTATTAACAACCTTATGTTTGTGCGAACAGTCAATTAGTTGATAGCACAATGTGATAGTTACATATACGTGATATGTAATGGGTATATTTTATACCTACCATCGTAGCTATGAACGACTTGTTGGACTCTCTCCAAGGTTGTTCTGATCTATGTTGGATATCAATCCATTCGGAGATGGACCTACGATCTCCCAAATTGATTTAAAGGGTTTTTGAATTTGAAAAATGAATGGGATTTATAAATGTATGTTGATGCATTTTAAATCATCTTTCTCATATATGCTCGATTTGTATTTCTAGGTTAATCGCTTGATCATGACATCTTTAAACTTGTGCTCTATTTTGGATTCAAACAAGTTGACTGAGCCAAACTTCTTGGACTGGCTTAGAAACCTGAGAATTGTTCTCAAGGTGAAAAAACTTGCATATGTTCTCGAAGAGCCTCTTCCCAACCGTCCTAAGGATGATACATCTCCGGACCAATTGTTGGCCTATCAGAAACATGTGACTGATTTTGAACTGGCGAGTTGCATCATGCTAGCTGCGGTGGTACCCAAGCTTCAGAAGTTGCATGAGCATATGGATGCTAATACCATAGTTTTTCATCTTCATGAGTTGTTTGATGAGCAAGCGAGATTCGAAAGGTTCGAAGTCTCCAAGCTCCTCTTCACCTCTAAGATGCAAGAAGGTTTATCTGTGGTGCAATTTGTGCTAAAGATGAATGAGCACATCGAGCGATTTGCTACACTCGGGTTTGTGATGGATCATGAATTAAGTATTTACTTAATTCTACATTGTTTGCCCAAGAGTTACTCAGTTTGTGATGAACTATTGGATAAACAAACTTGAATCCACCATTCTTGAACTCCTCAACATGCTGAAGACTGTAGAGCCTTCTGTGAAGCATGAGGATAAGATGGTACTGTTAGTTGATTCCTCAAAGAAAGATTTTAAGAGGAAATCAAAGGAACAACATAAGGGGAAGAAGAAGGCTAAGAAGGCAGAACCATCTCAAAATGACACTTGCCATCATTGCAAGGAGGGCTATTGGCGAAGAAACTGCAAGATTTATCTTGAGTCCATGAAGAAGAAGAAGGCATCCGATTCCCCATCCTCTTCAGGTATCTTCATTATTGATTGTCATTTTATTTCCTTAGACACTTGGGTATTGGATACTGGGTGTGACTCACATATATGTAATGACATACAAGGGCTAAGGAATAGAAGAAGACTCGTTAAGGGAGAATCAAATTTGCGAGTTGGAAATGGAGCAAAGGTTGTTGTAGTCGCTATCAGAACATATTTGTTGAAGCTCCATATAGGACTTGTCTTAGAACTGAATAATTGCTATTATGTTCCTTCGTTAACAAAGAACATTGTTTCTATTTCCTGCTTAAATAGAAATGGGTACCATTTGACTTTTAGTAACAATTGTTGTTACATAACTTTGAATGAAGTTCTTTATGGGACTGGAACTTTAAACAATGGTATATATACATTAGACGTATCCAGTGATATTTTCAATATCGAAGCGAGCAACAAGCGTGCTCAAAAAAATAATCAATTAGCCTCCTACATGTGGCATTGTCGTCTTGGCCATGTAAGAAAGAAACGCATGTTCGAATTACATCGATGTGGAATTCTAGAATCGTTTGAATTTGATTCATTCGATACATTTGAATCATGCTTAAAAGGGAAGATGACTACGTTACCTTTTATTGGAAAAGGTGAAATGGAGGGAGAGTTGTTTGGTCTAATACATACTGATGTATGAGGACCTATGTCAACTCATGCTCTAGGAGGCTATTGCTACTTCATTACCTTTATCGATGATCACTCACGATTTGGGTATATGTTCTTGATGAAACACAAGTCTTAAGCCTTTGAAAAGTCCAAAGAATTCAGAAATAAAGGAGAGAAACAACTTGGCAAAAGTATTAAAATACTTCAATCGGATCGAGGTGGTGAATACTTGAGTCAAGAGTTTCTTGATTATCTAAGGGACAATGGTATATTGTCTAAATGGACTCCGTTGTATACACCACAACATAATGGTATTTCTAAGAGGCGAAACCAAACCTTGTTGGACATGGTTAGGTCAATGATGAATTATGCAAATCTTCCCAAGTCCTTTTGGGGCTATGCACTTCAGACAGCTTTTTACTTGCTAAATAGAGTCCCGACCAAGGTAGTCTCTACTACTCCATATGAGATATGGAATAGTAAGAAACCTCATTTGTCTTACTTGAAGATATGGGGTTGTCCTGCTTATGTGAAGCAGACTGTATCAGACAAATTGGATGCTAAGTCTGATAAATGCCTATTCATTGGATACCCTAAGGAAACGAGGGGTTACCAATTCTCTCATCCTGTGGAACAAAAGGTGTTTGTTTCAAGGCATGCTGTGTTTTTAGAGAAAGAGTTTCTCTTGCAAGAAAACAGTGGGAGTGCCATTGAACATGAGGTGGTTCAAGAGACTCCAATAGACATTGATGAGATACCTGGTCAAGCACCACAATCGATAACTCATAGTGATGAGCCATCGATTGAACCTATTATAACACCACATCTTCGTAGATCTGGTAGAACACGCAACATTCCTGAGAGATATGGATTTCTCATAAGTGAATCGAATGACTTGTTACTCATTGATGATGAGGAGCCTACCAGTTATGAAGAAGTTCTGAAAAGTTCAGAAAGGGACAAATGATTGAAGCCATGAAGTTGGAAATGAATTCCATGTATGAAAATCAAGTTTGGAACATGGTGAACCCACTAGAAGGCATTAAGCCTATAGAGTGCAAGTGGGTTTTCAAGAAGAAAACCGACATGGATGGTAATGTGATTACCTATATAGCTTGATTAGTGGCGAAAGACTATCGTCAAAACCAAGGCATTGATTATGATGAGACCTATTCACTAGAAGTTATGCTTAAATCCATTTTGATGCTCCTGGCCATAGCGGCTCATTATGATTATGAGATATGACAGATGGATATGAAGACGACTTTCCTTAATGGAAATCTACTCGAGGATGTGTATATGATACTGTAGGGAGTCACTTCGGAGGTTCATTGGCTCCCATGTCCCCGGATTAAAATTTTCACTAATGAAAGAATTAATCCGGATGGGATGAGCTTCCTTAGCACAACCATTTCGTCGTCGTGCCAACAACTTGAGTGGTCGCTTGAACAAACTAGTTGTTCAAGCAACACAACTCTTCTAGTTGGTTAGCCGCGGACGAGACGACGGACAGATCGCCGGTTTTTGTGTTTGTCTTCGGGGTCCATGATTATACAATATATTTACTAATTTACACATGCATAATCAAAACATAAAAGAACAAGCTCAGATCTGTAAATAAAGTTAAAATAACTTTATACCTCACGATCTTCTACCGTATATCCTATCCTTCTCGTGGACGACGTGTGGACGAAGAACCTCCACGAGTAGAAGCCTTCTAGATCACTTTCTTCTCTACCTTGTCCGCTGCGAACAAAGAGAAGAACTTACAAATACCTATCCTTTCTAGAGCCGGCCACCAAATTAGGAAATTTGGTTCAACCGCCGGCCAAGGATTAAATGGATGATGCGCCGACCACCAAATGAAGGAGAACCGCAGGCCACCTTGGAGAATAGGGAGGAGGATGAGAACCGGCCACCAATGGGAGGAGAACCGCCGGCCAAGGAAGAAGGGAGAGTCCTCTAGGATGGGCGCCGACCAAGGAATGATTAAAGGAGATGGGCACCGGCAATCAACAAGAAGGATGAAGGTTGCCGCCCACTTTGCTTCAAACCCTAGCCGCCCAAAAAACCCTAGCCGCAAAAAAACCCTAACTCCAATTCGAAATCAATTATTGCCGCCCAAGCCTAAGCCCCCTATTTATAGAATTGGGCTTAAGCCTCCTTTAATCTCCACCGTCGGTTCTATGGATTTAATCTCCACCGTCGGATCTAGGGTTTTATCCCAACCGTCGGATCTAGGGTTTCATCCCAACCGTCGGATCTAGGATTTCATCCCAACCGTCGGATCTAGGGTTTCATCCCAACCGTCGGATCTAGGGTTTTATCCCAACCGTCGGATCTAGGGATTTAATCCTAACCGTCGATTCTAGGGTTTCATCCTAACCATCGGATCTTAAGGATTTAATCCCAACCGTTGGTTCTAGGGTTTCATCCTAACCATCGGATCTTAGGGATTTAATCCCAACCGTCGGTTCTAGGTTTTGTTTTATATTGTTGGATCTAGACTTCACAAGGATTATATTAGGCTACGATAGGGACCATAAGGAGGAGTTGGATCTTAGCCACCCGATGGATCAGAACCACACAAACTTGATCCATCAATGATGTTCCATTCCACTAGAGGATCATCATTGAACTACCTCACCAACCCCCATAAATTAATATGTGCTCCATATATTATTCGTACATTAATCTCCCCATGTTTAAGATATCGAATGTCCGTCAATTAATTGATTTACTGACCATCAATTAATTAACATCTAACTCCTCGAGTAGTACCACTCAACCTTATCATCATGTTGACTAAGTCAACCTGCAGGGTTTACATGATGAACCTTATGAGCTCCTCAAGGGGACATCATCAACCTAATATATAGGACACGGTTTCCTCCTATAATCAACGACACACAATGTAAATAATATCATTTCCCAACTTACCGGGCATATTGATTTAATCCATCTAAATCTCACCCTCTGGTAAATCAAAGAAATAAATACTAAGTACATGTGCCCGTTATTTTATCGGGATTAAGAACATGTACAACATAATATCCGAGGTCCGATTCAATTATGTAGTCAGCAATTAATTGAATCACCTCTATGTCGGTCCTGCTCAATATACCTAAGTGTACTAGTGTAACTTTATGTTCAAGACAAAACAATACCAAGCTACACTACAACCATGCCAATGGTTTGTCCAAAACCATCTTGGTTGTGAGCCTCTACTTATATTCTACAAGGGACTGATAACATGATCTTCTGTGCCACACCAAGCACCATGTTATCTACAATGTAAAATATTAGACAATATGCACACACATATAATAAATATATAAAGTGCAAACAATGATCATATGATTCTTATTTCAAAATAAAATGTTCATACAAAAAGAGCTAGGCTTTCAGTATACATTCCAACAATCTCCCACTTATACTAAAAGACTATACCGTCATCACTCTGCCATACATCTGATCCCCATGTCCTCCACATGCCTATCAAACGCTTTCGCTGGAAGGGCCTTAGTGAATGGATCCGCCAGGTTATCCTCTGATGCAATCTTGGCGACAACAACTTCTCCTCGCTTTACGATCTCTCGTATAAGGTGGTACTTGTGCTCTATGTGTTTACTCGCCTTATGGGTTCGTGGTTCCTTCGAGTTTGCAACTGCACCACTGTTATCACAATAAATTGTGATAGTTCTGGGCAAACTAGGAATCACATCCAAGTCCATCAAGAAGTTTCTGAGCCATACAGCTTCCTTGGCTGCCTCAGAGGTTGTCACATACTCAGCTTCCATGGTAGAGTCCGCCACGCATTTCTGCTTGACACTCCTCCATACTATGGCTCCACCTCCAAAACTAAACACAAACCCCGAGGTAGACTTACTCTTGTCCCTATCTGATTGGAAATCCGAATCCGTGTAACCCACAGAGACTAATTGATCTGCCCGGTAAACTAGCATATAATCTCTAGTCCTTCTCAGGTACTTCAATATATGCTTTACCGCAGTCCAATGTCCCTGTCCAGGATTACTCTGATATCTGCTAACCATGCCCATGGCAAAGCAGATATCCGGTCTCGTACATAGCATAGCATACATAAGGCTTCCTACTGCCGAAGCATAAGGAACCGCCTTCATGTCCTCTATCTCCTTTGATGTTTTGGGACACATCTCTTTAGATAAAGGAACTCCATGCCTAAAAGGTAGGAAACCTTTCTTGGAGTTCTGCATGCTAAAACGAGCAAGGATAGTGTCAATGTATGAAGCTTGAGATAAGCACAATATCCTTTTCTTGTGATCCCTTATAACTTTGATCCCAAGGATGTGTCCCACTTCTCCCAAGTCCTTCATGTCAAACTGTTTGGACAACTATACCCTTACATCTGATAACACTTTGATATTGTTGCCAACTAACAAAATGTCATCTACGTATAGTACAAGAAACACCACTACGTTTCCGTCACATCTCTTGTATACACAAGGCTCATCCAGACTTTGAATAAATCCATATGACTGGATTACCTCATCAAAGCGGATGTTCCAAGATCTAGAAGCTTGCTTCAATCCATAAATGGACCGATTAGGCTTATATACAAGATGCTCTTTGCCTTTAGCAATGAATCCCTCTGGTTGCCGCATATAGATGTTCTCCTCAAGACTTCCGTTAAGGAAAGCTGTCTTGACATCCATCTGCCAAATCTCATAATCCATATGAGCAGCTATAGATAAGAGAATCTGGATAGACTTAAGCATAGCTACCGGCGAAAAGGTCTCCTCATAATCGATACCCTCTTTCTGAGTATACCCTTTCGCAACAAGCCTAGCTTTGAAGGTCTCAACCTTCCCATCTACTCCTCTCTTTCTCTTGTAGATCCACTTGCATCCAATGGTTTTTACACCATCGGGTGGCTCTACTAGCTCCCAGACCCGATTAGAATCCATAGATTCTATCTCTTAATTCATTGCTATTTGCCAAGATACCGCATCTCTATCTTGGATTGCCTCGTCATATGTCCAGGGATCAGGTTCATGTTCACCAGGGACTATGTCCGAAGACTCTCCCAAAAACATGAATCTATCGAGTTGTCTAACAACCCTCCCACTACGAGGTGCCTCGCTTGTATGCTCTGACGTGACACGCATGTGCAAGAATGGTGTCTCCTCTTATGCAGGTGATGCTGAAGTCGAGACTTCCCAACAATCCTACTCGTGGGCTTGTGGTTCATCACATAGTCCTCCTCTAGAAATCTGGCATTTATACTCACGATCACCTTCTGATCTCTAGGACTATAGAATAAACCACCCTTCATTCCCTTCGGGTAGCCAACAAACAAGCGTACTTCTGTACGAGATTCCAACTTACCAGCATCTCCCTTCAGCACATGTGCTGGACTACCCCAAATCCGAATATGTCTTAGACTAGGCATTCGCCCAGTCCACAACTCTGTGGGAGTAGAGGGTACTGACTTAGATGGAACCAAGTTCAGAATGTATGCTGTTGTTTCCAGAGCAAACCCCCAGAACGAATCAAGTAACTCAGAATAACTCATCATCGATCTGACCATCTCCATAAGAGTCCTATTCCTTCGCTCCGCCACACCATTCTGCTGGGGTGTGCCAGGTGCGAACAATTGGGATTGAATCCCAGCCTCTGATAAGTAACTCCTAAACTATCCCAAGAGGTACTCGCCACCACGATCAGATCATAATGTCTTGATACTTTTACCTTGACGGTTCTCCACATCAGCCTTGAATTCATTTAACCTGTCAAAGCATTCAGACTTGCGGCGCATCAAGTAAATGTATCCATATCTTGAATAATCGTCTATAAAAGAGACGAAATATTCAAAACCACCTCTTGCCTCGATAGACATAGGACCGCACAAATCAGAATGAACCAATTCTAACACATCTTTGGCTCTATACCCTTTGGCCTTGAAAGGCCTCTTGGTAATTTTACCTTCCAAGCAAGATTCGCAGGTTGGGAGATCCTTCACCACTAATGAACCCAAAGGTCCATTAGCTATCAACCTTTGAATTCTACTTAGGTTAATATGACCAAGCCTTAGATGCCAAAGATATGTTTGGTTCATCTGCGAAGGTTCTTTTCTCTTATTATATTTAGAAGATGAGTTATTTACTTCTATATGCATCGTGGGAGTTTTCGGTTCAAGAGTATATAAATTGCCAACCAATGTACCAGAACAGATAATCTCCCTATTCCTTTTTATAACCACTTTGTCATTAAAAGAAACAGAATATCCATCCATAAATAATTTAGAAACTGAAATTAAATTCTTTCTAAAAGTAGGTAGATAAAGACAATTTCTCAAAACCAAAACTTTATTCCTATCAAAAGATAAATAAACGTCTCCCACTGCAATAGCCGCCACCTTTGAAGCATTGCCAATGAAGACGGTAATCTCTCCCTCAGCTAGTCGTCGAGTTTCCTGGAACCCCTGCAAAGTATTGCAGACATGATCAGTGGCTCCTGTATCTACACACCAGGCACTGGTAGATAACACCGCTAAACATGTTTCAACAACTAAACAAGAAGATATACCTTTGTTCTTTCGGCGAGGATAGTCCGCCTTCCAATGTCCAGTCTGCTTACAAGTGAAGCACTTGCCTTTCGGCTTCTTCACTCCTGCCTGAGGTCCCACTACCACCTTCTTCGCCCCACCTTGCTTCTTCTTCTTCTTACCTTTCGGTTTAGAGGAAGAAACCTTCTGAGCGACCATGGCTTGAGCACTTTGACGAAAAATCCCCTCTACCGCCTGGAGTTCTGTCAGAAGCTCCGCCAACGAATACAACCTTTTGTTCATGTTGTAATTGAGGCAGAACTGCTCAAAACTCCTAGGCAGAGACAGGAGAATGATATCGACCTGGGTTTCCCCATCGATCTCAGCTCCAAGGACTTCCATCTCATTAAGATAAGCCATCATCTTGAGAACATGATCCCTTACGGGTGTTCCCTCGATCATGGTGGTCGTCATCAAGTTTCTCATTGCCTCCTGTCTAACCGCCCTACTCTGATGTTCGAAAAGTTCCTTGAGATTGAACATCATGTCATAAGCTGTGGCTATGGCTTGATGTTGATGTTGCAGCACATTTGACATAGATGCCAAAATGTAACACCGCGCCATCTCATCTGCCTTGACCCATTTCTTATAACGTTCTTTCTCCTTTTCATCAGAGTCATCGGAGGGCTTAGGAGGACAGACCTCGAAGAGTACAAATTTGTACTCCTCCGCAGTTAAGACAATATCCAAGTTTCTTTTCCAATCAATGTAGTTTGGTCCAGTAAGCTTATTTTCTTTTAAAATCACAGCAAGTGAGTTGAAAGCCATTTGAAAATCCTAAAAATCACAATGATCAAAATATTAGATTTCAAATATTATTGATTCCTCAAAAACAATAAAATTTCGAAATCAACCAACACCTCAAAACACCGAGAATATCGCATGCCACGATAGTGTGGACGTATACGAATTATACATTTGTAAGAGGAGGTTTTACCCATTAATTTTATTATCTTGTCAACCTTACTTTTTGACAAATAAAATTAATAGTTGGTTACTCTTTGGCCCTACAAATAAAAGCAGTGACTCCGATGGGGAGGATACTTTTAATTTGCATCTAAGTGTGCACCATTACACGATACTAAGGGAATTATTTCGGATTATGTTCCTTACCGATGGGGAAGTATACACGCTCCTTAATAATTTCCTATAACCATTATTTGACCTAGTGATCCGCAAACAAACCCATCCGATGGGGAGGAAGGCACTCAGAGCCAACGCGCAAGTTTGTTGCATCACACGTCAAATTGTAATGGAGGCCGTGGGAATTAATTAAAATGTCCCTCTCCCACTTAGTAAATTGAAAATGAGGAATTTTAAAACATACACAACATGCATATAAAACAAATAAGCAATAAATATGGAAAAAACAGAATTTTTCCAACTATTATGGCATTGTCCTCCAATATGCATCCCGTCGTGTCGCCACCTCGTCCGCTCCATCTTTTCCCGTGCACAAGTCACCAAAGAGATCCGAGCCGAGATAAAACTATTTTAATTTACATCCATCGATCCTATACTTCACGAAGGAGTGTACAAATAATCTAGATCGAAAGTAAACTAAAATGAGCAGCTAAACAATGCCGTATTTAATTACAAAAATTAAATACTAATCTAGCTTCGTCAACCCCGAGGATTCAAATAATAAATATTTACACACATCCAATCACATACACACATATGGTCATAATAGTCGGATCTTATGCCTGCAACCAAAGAGTTAAACTACGCATATCCTACTATTATCCGGCACATATAATATATGAATAAGTGCATAAAAATTAACCGAATCCTAAACACACAAAACCGGAAATCGTGGCTCTGATACCACTTGTAGGGAGTCGCTTCGGAGGCTCATTGGCTCCCATGTCCCCGGATTAAAATTTTCACTAATGAAAGAATTAATCCGGATGGGATGAGCTTCCTTAGCACAACCATTTAATTGTTGTGCTAACAACTTGAGTGGTCGCTTGAACAAACTAGTTGTTCAAGCAACACAACTCTTCTAGTTGGTTAGCCGCGGAAGAGACGACGGACCGATCGTCGGTTTTTGTGTTTGTCTTCGGGGTCCATGATTATACAATATATTTACTAATTTACACATGCATAATCAAAACATAAAAGAACAAGCTCAGATCTGTAAATAAAGTTAAAATAACTTTATACCTCACGATCTTCTACCGTATGTCCTATCCTTCTCGTGAACGACGTGTGGATGAAGATCCTCCACGAGTAGAAGCCTTCTAGAACGCTTTCTACTCTACCTTGTCCACTGTGAACAAAGAGAAGAACTTACAAATACCTATACTTTCTAGAGCCGACCACCAAATTAGGAAATTTGGTGCAACCGCCGGCCAAGGATCAAATGGATGATGCGCCGGCCACCAAATGAAGGAGAACCGCCGGCCACCTTGGAGAATAGGGAGGAGGATGAGAACTGGCCACCAATGGGAGGAGAACCGCCGGCCAAGGAAGAAGGGAGAGGCCTCTAGGATGGGCGCCGGCCAAGGAATGATCAAAGGAGATGGGCGCCGGCAATCAACAAGAAGGATGAAGGTTGCCGCCCACTTTGTTTCAAACCCTAGCCGCCCAAAAAACCCTAACCGCCAAAAAACCCTAACTCCAATTCGAAATCAATTATTGCCGCCCAAGCCTAAGCCCCCTATTTATAGATTTGGGCTTAAGCCTCCTTTAATCTCCACCGTCGGTTCTAGGGATTTAATCTCCACCGTCGGATCTAGGGTTTTATCCCAACCGTCGGATCTAGGGTTTCATCCCAACCGTCGGATCTAGGATTTCATCCCAACCGTCGGATCTAGGGTTTCATCCCAACCGTCGGATCTAGGGTTTTATCCCAACCGTCGGATCTAGGGATTTAATCCTAACCGTCGATTCTAGGGTTTCATCCTAACCATCGGATCTTAGGGATTTAATCCCAACCGTTGGTTCTAGGGTTTCATCCTAACCATCGGATCTTAGGGATTTAATCCCAACCGTCGGTTCTAGGTTTTGTTTTATATTGTTGGATCTAGACTTCACAAGGATTATATTAGGCTACGATAGGGACCATAAGGAGGAGTTGGATCTTGGCCACCCGATGGATCGGAACCACACAAACTTGATCCATCAATGATGTTCCATTCCACTAGAGGATCATCATTGAACTACCTCACGAACCCCCATAAATTAATATGGGCTCCATATATTATTCATACATTAATCTCCCCGTGTTTAAGATATCTAATGTCCGTCAATTAATTGATTTACTGACCATCAATTAATTAACATCTAATTCCTCGAGTAGTACCACTCAACCTTATCATCGTGTTGACTAAGTCAACCAGCTGGGTTTACATGATGAACCTTATGAGCTCCTCAAGGGGACATCATCAACCTAATATATAGGACACGGTTTCCTCCTATAATCAACGACACACAATGTAAATAATATCATTTCCCAACTTACCGGGCATATTGATTTAATCCATCTAAATCTCACCCTCTGGTAAATCAAAGAAATAAATACTAAGTACATGTGCCCGTTATTATATTGGGATTAAGAGCATGTACAACATAATATCCGAGGTCCGATTCAATTATGTAGTCAGCAATTAATTGAGTCACTCTATGTCGGTCCTGCTCAATACACCTAAGTGTACTAGTGTAACTTTATGTTCAAGACAAAACAATACCAAGCTACACTACAACCATGCTAATGGTTTGTCCAAAACCATCTTGGTTGTGAGCCTCTACTTATATTTTACAAAGGACTGATAACATGATCTTCTGTGCCACACCAAGTACCATGTTATCTACAATGTAAAATATTAGACAATATGCACACACATATAATAAATATATAAAGTGCAAACAATGATCATATGATTCTTATTTCAAAACAAAATGTTCATACAAAAAGAGCTAGGCTTTCAGTATACATTCCAACAAATACAACTTGAGGGGTTCACATCAGTTGATAAAACCAAGGTATGCAAACTTTGACAGTCCATATATGGACTGAAGCAAGCATCTAGGAGCTAGAATATCCATTTTGATGAGACAATCAAAAGGTTTGATTTCTCACAAAATTCAGACGAACCCTATGTGTACAAGAAGATTAGTGAGAGTGCAGTCGTATTCCTAGTGTTGTATGTTGATGGCATATTATTTATAGGAAATGATATATCTATCTTACAGTTGATCAAAATTTGGTTTTCCAAAACAATCTCTATGAAAGACCTGGGAGAAGCGACCTACATCCTCGGGATCAAGATCTATAGAGATAGACCGAAATGGTTGCTTGGTCTTTCGCAGTCTATATATATAGACCGAGTGTTAAAGAGGTTTAGCATGTTGGAATCCAAGAAAGGTTCCATTCGCATTAGGCATGGGATACACCTTTCGAAGTCTATGTGTCCACACACAGAAGATGAGAGGATTTGCATGAGTAAGATTCCCTATGCATCCACAATAGGATCTATCATGTATGCTATGTTATGTACGAGGCCCGATGTATCGTATGCTTTGAGTGTCACGAACAGATACCAGTCTGATGTAGGAATGGATGATTGGGCAGTTGTTAAGATAATCCTTAAGTACTTGAGAAGAACAAAGGATGTGTTTCTAATATACGGAGAGGGTGATATGGTAATATGCGGGTATACGGATGCCAGCTTCGAGACAGACAAGGATGATTCCAGGTCTCAGTCTGGGTACATATTCACCTTGAATGGAGGCGCAATAAGTTGGAAAAGTTCCAATCAAGACACTATAGCGGATTCTACCACTGAGATAGAATACATTGCAGTTTTGGAAGCAGCAAAGGAGGCGGTTTGGATCAAGAAGTTCGTCTCTAAACTTGGTGTGGTTCCAACCATTGTTGAAGCAATACCAGTCTACTACGACAACAATGGAGCGATTGCACATGCAAAAGAGCCAATGTCTCATCAACGATCCAAACATGTGCTTCGCCACTATCATCTGATCAGAGAGATCATTAGTAGGAAGGAAATACAAATCGAGAAGATTCCCACTGAAAGGAACTTAGCGGACCCTTTAACTAAGGTCTTACCTCAAATTAAGTTTGAGGGTCATGTTAGAGCTTATGGTATTGGATACCATGGTGATTGACATTAGGCCAAGTGGAAGTTTGTTAGTTATATATGAGAGGTGTCCTAAGACAATCGCCTTATGGTTATACCATTTTTTTTATAAATGAAGATTCACTATTTGAGAGTACATATTTTCATGTATTTGATTGGATCTTAAACTCATTTACTGAATGCTCGCAATACGATTCACAACATGAGAGAATTTATGATTGGATCACAAGTAGTGAGTGTCTCTACATGTGTAATTATGATGTATTGGAATTATCCCTAGTCGATAAATTGATGCATTCAGATGACATCAATTCTGTTGAGAATAGCATGAGTTATACTCTTTGATTGAGAGAGAAACTTGGTTTGGTTGGACCAAACAAGGAGCGAACATGAAATTGTTTCAGTCACATCGAAAGCATGAAAGGGCCGAGTCTTTTGAAGACATGATGGATGAACCAAATTGGTTTGGTTCTAATCCAATGGTGGAAATAAACCAAATGGGTTTGGTTTGTTTTAAACTAATGGACCAAAATTGGTTTGTTTTATTTTAACTTAAAATAGACCAACATGGTTTGATTTATTTTAACTTAAATTAATGGAGCGGGTTAATGGATTTTGGTTGTGAACCAATAACCGTTGAGAGAAGGTTTCTTGATTGTCAAGAAACATGTTCTCTATAAGTATGAGGGTTGAGATAAATTTCGTGGACGAGTTAAGGTTTGTGAAACCCTAGCCGCTTTCTCTTCTCTTCTCCTTGCTTGTGCGCCACCCACCCTTGGTGTCGTTGTCGCCCAATTTTGGTCGCCCACTCCACAGCTGTCGACCAGCCACCAGCTGCCAGCCATCCTCCGACCAGCAGCCGCTGGCCAATTTGATTGGCCGACACTTTCGAAAAACAAGTTTGTGAAACTTGTTTTGTGATCATCTCTCGATCACAACGTTTTCGACACGAGATTAGTATCTCTCGTCAAGGCGGGTCTTTTAGCTTGAGAAGCTATCCCAACGATACTCAGCCTGGACTCGGATAGAGGCTAAACTTACGAGGGTCGCTAAGGTTGATGCCCTTTCTGCTACGTGTTATTCTTTATGTATACCTAGTGTAATTTCCTTATTGAAAAATTTTAAATGTACGATTATGTCTACACTATTGTATCCTGCATGCGTGTGGTGTGTCCGATGTAATAAGTTAGTTATTACGCATTTTCATTTATTCCCGCTGTGTATGTTTATGAAACATGTTCGAACACACTCCCATATCGGTGCCCGGAAACCCAATATGAAGGGGATAGAGTTATGATATACCAAGTTGGAAAAGCTAGCATACATTCTAGTCCTAACTTCTTGTAAGCTGAGGTCTTATTTCTTAGCTCATTCGGGTAATGTGTTGACAAACAGTCAGCTAGGTCGGGTGGTCACTAAACCTAATTTCTCGGGAAGGTTAGCCAAATGGGTCATAGAGTTGAGTGAATATGATGTGCATTATTATCCTTGAATTGCAATCAGGGCCTAGACTTTGGCTGATTTTTTAGCCAAGGTGTTGATGGGTCTGAAAACAGTTCGGCGCAAGAAGGAGAAGGAGGAAGTATGTGGAAAATCTCTGTGGATGGATCTTCGGGGGTCGGCGAGAGTGGAATGGGAGTAGTCCCCATATATTCCTTTGAAGAAGAAACCCATTTAACCATTCGATTGGGGTACAAGGCATCCAACAATGAAGCATAATATGAAGCTATTCTTGCAGGATTACAATCAGCTAAGGCAGTAGGTGCTGCCTTAGTTGTGGTGTATTCAGATTCCCAATTAGCAATGTTACAATTGCAGAGTGTCTTTGCTCTTTGGGAAGAAAGACTATTGAAGTATGCTAAGGGTTTTGAGAAATTGAAGGCTCATTTTCAAGAGGTACAATTATAACATATTCTGAGGGAGAAAAATACCAAGGCAGATGGACTAGCGTGGTTGGCAAGTACCCTGACTGAATGGGGATCTTGAGATCCTTTATTTTTAAAGGTTCCTCATTCTTTAGAGATATGCAGCGTAGAGGAGGCGATGGTGGGAGGTAATGATGTGTTCGATTGGAGGACAGATATTATGATCTATCTGCAGTAAGGAAGTGTTCCTTCCAACCCATGAGAGGCATCATTTTTACTGAGATGAGTGAAGTTGTTCGTAATTATTGATGGGGTTTTATACAAGACATCCTTTGGGTGACCTCTGCTGAAGTGTCTTGGGAAAGAAGATTCTAAATAGGTACATAGGGAGATACATGAAGGATGTTGTAGCAACCATCTAGGAGGACGAGCTCTGACTCGAAAAGTTTTATTAGTTGGTTACTTTTGGTTGACCCTTCAGTAAGATGTTGTGCAACTAGTCAAGACTTGCCAAGCCTGCCAGATGAAGGGGTTTGCTTATCGAGTCCGTGAGGCGAAACTTCGCTTCCCACTTCACCTCGGTCGTTTGTTCATGGCGATCCCATCGATGTCCCTGGATTAAAAATTTAATCCTAGACACAAGGGATTGCCCAAACAACCAAGTCATCGTCGTGCTATTCGTTTAGAGAGGTCACTTGAACAAACTCGTTGTTCAAGCGACCATCCTCTATTCTACGAGTAGCCGCGGAATAGACGATGTCCGGATCGCCGATTTTTGTATTTATGCTCGGCACCCAAGTATTATTTAGTCATATACAGATTTATATCATGCTCATAATTGAAAAACAAAAACAAACATGTTACAAAAGAGAATGAAGAATAGGTATACCTCTCGATCTTCTAATGTATGACCTTCCTCCTTTCGGACGTCGTGTGGGCGACGATCTACCAAAAGTCGAAGCTCCTAGATTGCAAATCTTCCTTCCTTGCTCTTCCAAAGCAAAAGGAAGAATAGAAACAAGGTTCTTCTCCACCCTAAAACCAACCAACAAGGAACAAAAGGAATCCTTGCCGCCGGCCAACTAGGAGGAGGAGATGATGATGGAAACCGACCAAGACACCAAGGGAGACCCCTAAGTCTTGTTTCCACCACTCAAGGAGAAGAGAGGAGAGTCTTTTGGGCGCTGGCCAAGGGCTGGAAAAGAGCTTTAGAGGCTGTTGGATGCCGACCAAGTTGAAGGAAGAAGAAGAAAAGGAACAACTTCCTTATTTGGTGCTGCCTAAGCCTCCAAACCCTAATCCTATCTCAACTAGGATTCCTCTCTTGCCGCCCAAAACCCTAGCTCTCTTTGGATTAATCTCCATGCCAACCCATCAAGCTCCTTTTATAGAGTTAGGGATAAGCCACTTTTTAATCTCTACCATTGGTTCTAGAGATTTAATCTCAACCGTCGGATCTAGAGATTTAATCTCAACCGTCGGATCTTAGAGATTTAATCTCTACCTATGGATCTAGAGTTTTGTTTCTATCCATTGAATCTAAGCTTTATGAGGTGTTAATAGGCTACATTAGGGACTGTGAGGAGGAGTTGGATCTTGGCCACCCATGGATCAAGCCCACATAAAGTCCGATCCACTAATGATAATCCAATCCACTAAAGGATTATCATTGATCTACCTCACCAACCCCCATATGATAATATCGGCTCCATCTATTATTTGTACATTTTCTCCCCGTGTTTAAGATCTTGAATGTCCGTCGATTAATTAATCAACATCTAACTCCTTGAGTAGTAACACTCAATCTTTTCATCATGCCGGACCAAGTCCACCTGCAGGGTTTACATGATGAACCTTATAAGCTCCTCAAGGGGACATCATCATCCTAATATATAGGACACAGTTTCCTCCTATAATCAATGGCACACCATATAAATAATATCATCTCCCAACTTATCTAGCCTATCGATTTAATCTATAAATCTCGCCCATTGGTAAATCAAAGAGATGAATACTAAGTATATGTGTCCGTTATCATATCGGAATTAAGAGCATGTACATAATAATATATGAGGTCCGATTCGATTATATAGTCAGCAATAAATCGAATCACCTCTTAGTCGGTCCTGCAAATACACTCAAAGTGCACTAGTGTGATTCTATGGTCAAGACAAACCAATACCAAATCACACTACAACCATTCTGATGGTTTGTCCAAAGCCATCTCGATTATGAGCCTTTACTTATACTTTACAAGGAGCCGATAACATGACCTCCCGTGTGACACGACACACCATGTTATCTACAATGTAATGTATTAGACAATATTGCATAACCATAAAAATGCAAACAATGATCATGTGATTCTTATTTCAAAATAAAGATGTTCATACAAAAGGTAGACTTTTCAGTATACATCCCTACAATCTCCCACTTATACTAAAAGACTATGTTGTCCTCAAACTGTCATACATCTGGTCCCCATTCCCTACACATGCTTATCAAAAGCTCTCGCCGGAAGGGCCTTAGTGAAAGGATATGACAGGTTATCCTCTGATGCAATCTTGGCCACAACAACTTCTCCTCTCTTTACGATTTCTTATATCAGGTGGTACTTGCGCTCTATTTGTTTACTAGCTTTATGGGCTCGTGGTTCCTTCAAGTTTGCAACTGCACCACTATTATCACAATAAATTATGATAGTTCTGGGCAAACCAGGAATCACATCCAAGTCCATCAGGAAGTTCCTGAGCCACACAACTTCTTTGGCCGCCTCATAGGCTGCCACATACTCAACTTCCATTATGGAGTCCGCCACGGATTTCTGCTTGACACTCCTCCATACAATGGCTCCACCTCCCAAAGTAAACACAAAACCTGAGGTAGACTTACTGTTATCCCTAATAGATTAGAAGTCGGAATATGTGTAACCCACAGGGAGTAATTGGTCTGCCCGATAAACCAACATATAATCCCTAGTCCTTCTCAGGTACTTATATATATACTTTACCGTAGTCCAATGTCCCTGTCCTGGATTACTCTGATATCTGCTGACTATGCCCACGGCAAAGCATATATCTGGTATGGTACAAAGCATTGCATACATGAGGCTTCCTACTGCCGAAGCATAAGGAACCACCTTCATCTCCTCTATCTCCTCAGATGATCTAGGACACATCTCCTTAGATAAAGGAACTCCATGCCTGAAAGGTAGAAAATCCTTCTTGGAGTTCTGCATGCTAAAATGCTCCATACTCATGTCTTTGTATGAAGCTTGGGATAAGCACAACATCCTTTTTTTGCGATCCCTTATAACCTTGATCCCAAGGATGTGTCCCACCTCTCCCAAGTCCTTCATATCAAACTATTTGGACAACCATAACCTTACGTCCGATAACACCTTGATATTGTTGCCAATCAACAAAATGTCATCTACGTATAGTACAAGAAATACCACTACGTTTCCGTCACATCTCTTGTATACACAAGACTCATCCGGACTTTGAATAAATCCATAAGACTGGATTACCTCATCAAAACGGATGTTCCAAGACCTTGAAGCTTGCTTCAATCCAAAAATGAACCGATTAAGCTTACATACAAGATGCTCTTGTTAGTGAAAGCCCTAGAGCCAATCATGTGATGATTGTTGTATGGACTTTATTGTATCATATTCCTATTTATAAAGGCATGGTTATTATATTTACTTGTATTGGTGCCAAATAACTAAATATAATAATGTCCTTGAGTAGTAGGTTCTTATCTATATCAATCGATTGGTTGAATCGATAATGAGATGATATAGAGAACACTACTCTTAATCATTCCTAGTCGAGTATTAACATTCAGGGACAATGTTAATGCGTGAGAGAACAAGATGACTTGATCTCACAAGTCATGGATATGAGATATCAAGTTGACACATGGGTATGCATTGGAGAATGTATACTGAATGACCCGCCATTAGAAAGTATCATGGATCGTTATATGAGTGTCATATACTTTCTCATGTGGCTATTAGTATGACTATTAGTCCTTAGACCTGAAGTCACCATGGTTCCCTACATAACGAGTTGCATACTTTGGCTTCGTCAAACGTCACCCGTAAATGGGTGGACTATAAAGGCGATTACTGGGTATGTAACGAATTATGCGGAGGGATGTGAGTGATGTAGATGAGATCTATCCCTCCTATATGACGGGGGTGACATCGATATTCTTGATAGAGTGAGACCACGAAGTGCATGGCCATGCCCAAATGAGTCAATATGAGATATTGAGCTCATTTGATTAGAGTGAGTCTACTTGGAGTTCAAGATTTAGATTGTACCAGGGATGACACGGTCTATGCCTCGATTGGTCAATCTAGATGTCAAGGATAGAGGGACATTGTCACATATTGTGAGAGTCACAATTAGTAGTCACAAAGGTGATGTTGGAGCTCAACATTCTTGTAACTTGGGTAGCAATGATGTGTTGCTAGATACCGCTCATTGCTTATGTTCCTAAATCGGTTTAGGGACATTGCCAACGTTACAAGAACCTATAGGGTCACACACATAAGAGCAATTAGATGGAGATTAGGTTCATATGATGAACTATGAGGATTAGGTTCATGGGATGAACCAAATTGGATTAAGAGTAATCCAAATTAGACTAATTGAGTTAGACTCAAGTTGATTCAAGTGTTGAATGAGTCTAATTTTGATTTGATTCATCAAATAAATTTAAATTAATGAATAAAGATTCATTAAATTAAATTGACTTGAGTCAAGTGGTTAGATTTGATCAACCATGGGAGATTAGAGGTCAAGTTTGACTTGACTTGAGAGGGAAGATGAAAGGTCAAGTTTGACTTGACCAAATGCCATGTCATGATGATGACTTGGCATGGCCGGCCAATGATGATGCTCCACATCATCATTGACCTTATCAAGTGGTGCCACCTCATAAGGGAGACCAAGAGACATTGGCTCTTGGAGTTACATGCATGCATGTAACCCCCCCTTCCATGAAGTGGCCAACCACTTATTCCATTAGATGGAATTGATTTTGTGGGTTACACAACTTCATCTTCTTCCTTGGAACACCCTCTCAAGCTCTCCCAACATCCTTGGCCGAAATTCCTAAAGGGTGCTAGCACACTCTAAGGTATTTTTCTCCACCTATTGCTTGTGTGGATACCAATAGAGGAGTGTGCACTTGACACTCTCGAGTTCCTAACCTTTGACGAGCGGGATTTGCGAAGGGCATCGATCGAGGGTAACTTCTTATCATGTAGATCTAGAGTAGATCTAAAGGTATTAAACACATACATGTTAGTTTTATATTTTATATACTTGCGGATCCGTGGCGGGGCTTCCGAGGTTTCAACGCAAAAGCGGTTTTGTGGCTCGGAAAAACCCAACAAAGGGTATCAGAGCCACGTGCGAAGCATGTATGTGTTCCATTTTTGTAGTTTTTATATTAGATATAAAAATTACAGATTTATATGTTTCTGTAAATTTTCTTATTTTATAGAATTTTTGGGTATTTTTCTCGTAGAGTCGAAGCAACGAGTGTTGGGACACTCGTAGGCTTCAACAGTCGAGAAAAACTCTCCGAATCGGCGAGTTCTCGCTTTAGGTTTCTGGGACAGAGACTTAAGTCGCTGTAAGATCATTTTAGGGACACTCGCGAAGTTTATTTTGCGAGTAGGGGCGCTGCCCCTATCCCCGAAAGGGGCCATGTCCCGCGATCGCGCCCGGAAACCGCTTAGCGGGATCGTTACGGAGAGTTGACTCATAAATTCGAAATAAATTAGGAAAAATTATAGAAATTTCTGTAAAAAATACATAATTTAGAATTATGTATAATTCTGTGATTGTCATGGCCCAATGACCCCAATTTGATTGAATAAGTGTGTTGTAATTCATAATACTGATGCGCTTTGTGGTTGTGCGTGTTGTATAGTGTATGCGACCTGCGCGTCGTACCTCTTATTTTGAAATTCTAGTTGTAATTAGTTTTTAGACTCGAATGTAACTCGAGTTTCATATTTGTAATGTACAAAATAGAGCGGTGGAAAGTCCACTCGAAGACGAGATTACGAGAAGGGTGACGACGACACATGGCGGTCAAAGGAAGCGCTTGGAGAAGCCGCTAGCCTTAGGTTGACCATCCGATCTTCTCATTGGCTTGAGAAGATCGTAGTAGGGCCATGACTATATCACATTTAATGATATATATATATGTATATTTAATTGATTTTGCTTGTATGTATGTGATGCATGCTAGTAGAATAGTGCTTGTATGTATATGATGCATGCTAGGATAATTTTCTTGTATGTATATGATGCATGCTAGAATAATGAATGTATGTATATGATGCATGCTAATATAGGATAATAAAGGCCTAAATGCGTATAAGATACACATTACGATTAGATTAGATCATAATCGAATCAACTCCAAAATGCCTACCGAGCCTTGATACCCATCACTACCTCGATCATTTGTTGTTGTTGAATCTGCCAAAGCAGAGCAACGCATATTATTTTGGTAGGGTGCGGAGGGACAATCTTGGTCCCGCCTATCACGACTCGGGTTAGAGTAAGCTCAATTAGATTGAGCAAAACTAGTTAACTCAATTGGATCGAGTAGAACTATAGGCATATTCCAATCGTTGGAAAGATATGTTAAGATCGCATTTACACTAAATCTTGGGCGATTTAGCCAAAGCTAACTCAAGGTCTCTTGTAAATGTGGGTCTTAATCCTATAAACAAGAGTTGCATAGAGATGTAATCGGTAATGTGTTACCCACCGATCGTACTAAGTCTTGGGCGATTTAGCCAAAGCTAACTCAAGGCTTAGTATGATGTGGATCTTGTCCCGCAAGAATTATAGCTAGTTTGTTTGAATCTAATAATGTGGTTTGACCACATCCATAACTTGATTCTACAAAATTCCTATAATTCAGTGGGAGCATCATTTGATTAAAGGCCTAATTAAATGATAAAAGGAATATGATATTAATTCTCTGCATTGTATGTTGTAGATAACTATGTCGACAAACACGAACACTCTCTCTCTGCGATCCGTCCTTGAGAAGGACAAGCTCAATGGAGCAAATTTCTGGATCGCATGCAGAACTTGAGAATTGTTCTCACCCAAGAAAGGAAGTCAGACGTCCCGAGCGGCCCATTCGAGGCACCTCCGCCAATGCCTTGCGGTGACAAAGATGCTTACAAGAAGCATCAAGATGATGCATTAGATGTGTCATGTCTAATGCTCGCGACCATGAACTCTGAGCTTCAGAAGCAACACGAGTTCATGAATGCTTATGATATGGTTGGACATCTTCGTCAACTATATCAAGGATAAGCTAGGCATGAGAGATATGAAGTCTCTAAGGCATTATTTGGGTCTAAAATGCAAGAAGGGACTCCCGTAGGTACATATGTACTCAAGATGATTGGGTACGTAGAAAACCTACAAAGGCTGGGATTCCCACTTGGCCAAGAGCTGGCCACTGACCTAATCTTACAATCTTTGCCACAAGCCTTCAATCAATTTGTCATGAATTATAACATGAATGAAATTGATAAGTCATTGCCTGAAATGCTCAGCATGTTGAGAACTGCAGAGCTTAACCTTAAGAAGGGTAAATCTGACACCATTTTGATGGTGCAGAAGAAGAAAGGCAAGGGCAAGCCTAAAGGTAAGGGAAAGTCCCAAGCCAAGGGCAAAGGCAAAGAACTTAAACCCAAAGGAGGGATAGCCAAGGAAGGGGCTTGCTTCTTCTGCAAGAAAGCAGGACACTGGAAGCGTAACTGCAAGGCATACCTGGAAGATCTTAAGAAGAAGAGAAGTGAGACTTCTACTTCAGGTATAAATGTTATAGAAGTCAATCTATCTATTTCTTCATCATGGGTATTAGATACCGGATGTGCATCTCAAATTTGTACCAATGTGCAGGGGCTGAGAAATAGCAAGGCATTGACAAAGGGCGAGGTGGACCTACGAGTAGGCAATGGAGCAAGGGTTGCTACTGTTGTTGTAGGAACTTATGATCTATCTCTGCCCTCTGGGCTTGTACTAGAATTAGATGAATGTTGTTATGTGTCTGCCTTAACTAAGAATATCATTTCAGTTTCTTGTTTGGACAAGAAAGGTTTTTCATTTATAATAAAGAATAAATGTTGTTCAGTTTATTTAAATGATATGTTCTATTGTAGTGCACCTCTAATGAACGGACTCTACTTTCTAGACTTAGAGAGCCCTATCTATAACATAAGTACCAAGAGGCTCAAGTCAAATGAGTTGAACTAAACCTATCTCTGGCATTGTCGCTTAGGTCACATAAATGAGAGTCGCTTATCTCAGCTCCATAAGGATGGGCTGCTAGACTCATTTGATTTTAAATCATATGAGACATGCGAGTCTTGCCTTTTAGGCAAGATGACCAAGACTCCATTTAGTGGACATAGCGAAAGAGCAACAGATTTGTTAGGACTTATACATAGTGATGTATGTGGTTCTTTTAATGTTGCTGCTAGAGGTGGTTACAGGTACTTCATTACATTTACTGATGACTTCAGTAGATATGGTTATGTGTATCTTATGACACATAAATCTGAATCCTTTGAAAAGTTCAAGGAATTCAAGAATGAAGTACAAAACCAGCTTGGCAAGAGTATTAAGATACTTCGATCAGATCGAGGTGGTGAATACCTTAGCCATGAGTTTCGTGACTATCTAGCTGAGTGTGGGATTCTATCCCAACACACTCCTCCTGGAACACCACAGTGGAATGGTGTATCCGAAAGGAGGAATCGTACCCTATTGGATATGGTACGATCTATGATGAGTCACACAGATCTTCCTATATCCTTTTGGGGATATGCTCTGGACACGACCTTTACCCTTAACCGTACCATCCAAGGTCAGGTAAAGACAACATATACGATATGGATAGGGAAAAATCCCAAGATGTCTTTTATGAGGATTTGGGGTTGTGAGGCTTACGTTCGACGTCAAGTCTCAGACAAACTGGGACCCAAATCCGATAGGTGCTATTTTGTTGGATATCCCAAGGATACAAAGGGATATTACTTCTACATTCCCAGTCAGCACAAAGTGTTTGTGGCAAAGACTGGGTTTTTTCTAGAAAGGGATTTTGTTTCTAGAAAAACTAGTGGGAGTACCTTCGATCTTGAAGAAATTCAAGATAAGGACCATAGCACTGAGGCCTTGATGGAGGTTGAACAGGAACCACAAAGTGTTGTGAGTGATGAGGTTGTTGCACAAAGAGTTGTGGAACAACCACCTGTTCAAGTAGACCTACCTCTTCGCAGGTCTGATAGGGTACGTCGTCAGCCTGAGAGATACTCATTTCTCTTGTCTGACCATGATGACGTTATGCTCATTGAGAATGAGCCTACCTCCTATCAGGAAGCTGTGATGAGCCCAGATTCTGAGAAATGGTTAGACGCCATGAGATCCGAGATGGAATCCATGTACACTAACCAAGTATGGACTTTGGTTGATCCACCTGAAGGGGTCAAACCCATTGGGTGTAAGTGGGTCTTTAGGAGAAAGACTGACATAGATGGACTTGCGCATACCTATAAGGGCCGATTGGTGGCTAAAGGTTTCGAGCAAATTCATGGTATTGACTATAATGAAACCTTTTCTCCAGTGGCGATGTTTAAGTCCATTCGGATCTTGCTTGCTATTGCAGCATACCACGATTATGAGATCTGGCAGATGGATGTCAAAACCACATTTCTGAATGGAAACTTACTCGAGGATGTGTACATGACACAACCTGAGGGTTTTGTAGATCCACAGCATAGTGGGAAGGTATGCAAGCTGCAAAAGTCCATTTATGGGCTAAAGCAAGCTTCTCGGAGCTGGAATCTTCGATTCGATGATGCGATCAAACAGTTTGATTTCATCAAGAATGAAGATGAATCCTGTGTCTACAAGAGGGTTAATGGGAACACAGTTGTGTTCCTTGTATTGTATGTGGATGACATACTACTCATTGGGAATGACATCCCTTCGCTACAGTCTGTGAAGACTTGGCTGGGGACGTGCTTCTCAATGAAGGACTTAGGTGAAGCAGCCTGTATTCTAGGCATCAAGATCTATAGAGATAGATCTAAGAGATTGCTTGGCCTAAGTCAGAGTACATACATTGACACGGTATTACTTCGGTTTGCCATGCAGAATTCCAAGAAAGGACTTCTGTCGATGTCACATGGTGTGAGTCTTTCGAAGACTCAAAGTCCCTCTTCTAGAGAGGAGAGAGACCGCATGGATAAGATCCCTTACGCATCTGCTATAGGATCTATCATGTACGTCATGCTGTGTACTCGTCCTGATGTCTCGTATGCTTTGAGCATGACGAGTAGATACCAGTCAGATCCAGGTGAGCGTCACTGGATAGCAGTCAAGAATATTCTTAAGTACTTGAGAAGGACTAAAGAATATTTCTTGATATTTGGAGGCGATGAGGAGCTAGCTGTAAAGGGTTACAGCGATGCCAGCTTCCAAACTGACCAGGATGATTATAGATCGCAGTCAGGGTTCGTGTTTTGCTTGAATAGGTAGCACTGTGAGCTGGAAGAGTTCCAAGCAGGACACAGTTATTGATTCTACAACAGAGGCCGAATATATCGGTGCTTCCATCTCATTCGTGAGATTGTCGATCGAGGAGATGTGAAGATTTGCAGAGTACCCACAGAGGCTAACATCGCAGATCCCTTGACCAAGGCTTTGGCACAGAAAAAGCATGATGGTCACACTAGGTCATTGGGTATTAGATACTACGGTGATTGACACTAGTGCTAGTGGGAGATTGTTAGTGAAAGCCCTAGAGTCAATCATGTGATGATTGTTGTATGGACTTTATTGTATCATATTCCTATTTATAAAGGCATGGTTATTATATTTACTTGTATTGGTGCCAAATAACTAAATATAATAATGTCCTTGAGTAGTAGGTTCTTATCTATATCAATCGATTGGTTGAATCGATAATGAGATGATATAGAGAACACTACTCTTAATCATTCCTAGTCGAGTATTAACATTCAGGGACAATGTTAATGCGTAGAGACTAACATGTAGGTCAACAAGATGACTTGATCTCACAAGTCATGGATATGAGATATCAAGTTGACACATGGGTATGCATTGGAGAATGTATACTGAATGACCCGCCATGAGAAAGTATCATGGATCGTTATATGAGTGTCATATACTTTCTCATGTGGCTATTAGTATGACTATTAGTCCTTAGACCTGAAGTCACCATGGTTCCCTACATAACGAGTTGCATACTTTGGATTCGTCAAACGTCACCCGTAAATGGGTGGACTATAAAGGCGATTACTGGGTATGTAACGAATTATGCGGAGGGATGTGAGTGATGTAGATGAGATCTATCCCTCCTATATGACGGGGGTGACATCGATATTCTTGATAGAGTGAGACCACGAAGTGCATGGCCATGCCCAAATGAGTCAATATGAGATATTGAGCTCATTTGATTAGAGTGAGTCTACTTGGAGTTCAAGATTTAGATTGTATGAGGATGACACGGTCTATGCCTCGATTGGTCAATCTAGATGTCAAGGATAGAGGGACATTGTCACATATTGTGAGAGTCACAATTAGTAGTCACAAAGGTGATGTTGGAGCTCAACATTCTTGTAACTTGGGTAGCAATGATGTATTGCTAGATACCGCTCATTGCTTATGTTCCTAAATCGGTTTAGGGACATTGCCAATGTTACAAGAACCTATAGGGTCACACACATAAGAGCAATTAGATGGAGATTAGGTTCATATGATGAACCATGAGGATTAGGTTCATGGGATGAACCAAATTGGATTAAGAGTAATCCAAATTAGACTAATTGAGTTAGACTCAAGTTGATTCAAGTGTTGAATGAGTCTAATTTTGATTTGATTCATCAAATAAATTTAAATTAATGAATAAAGATTCATTAAATTAAATTGACTTGAGTCAAGTGGTTAGATTTGATCAACCATGGGAGATTAGAGGTCAAGTTTGACTTGACTTGAGAGGGAAGATGAAAGGTCAAGTTTGACTTGACCAAATGCCATGTCATGATGATGACTTGGCATGGCCGGCCAATGATGATGCTCCACATCATCATTGACCTTATCAAGTGGTGCCACCTCATAAGGGAGACCAAGAGACATTGGCTCTTGGAGTTACATGCATGCATGTAACCCCCCCTTCCATGAAGTGGCCAACCACTTATTCCATTAGATGGAATTGATTTTGTGGGTTACACAACTTCATCTTCTTCCTTGGAACACCCTCTCAAGCTCTCCCAACATCCTTGGCCGAAATTCCTAAAGGGTGCTAGCACACTCTAAGGTATTTTTCTCCACCTATTGCTTGTGTGGATACCAATAGAGGAGTGTGCACTTGACACTCTCGAGTTCCGGCGAACCTTTTGGACGAGCGGGATTTGCGAAGGGCATCGCATCGAGGGTAACTTCTTATCATGTAGATCTAGAGTAGATCTAAAGGTATCAAACACATACATGTTAGTTTTATATTTTATACTTCGCACGGATCCGTGGCCGGGGCTTCCGAGGTTTCCGCAACGCAAAAAGCGGTTTTTGTGGCTCGGAAAAACCCAACAGCTCTTTGCCTTTAGCAATGAATCCCTCTGGCTGCTTCATATAGATGTTTTCCTCAAGACTTCCATTAAGGAAAGTTGTCTTGACATCCATCTGCCACACCTCATAATCCATATGAGCTACTATGCATAAGAGAATCCGGATAGACTTAAGCATGGCTACCGGCGAAAATGTCTCCTCATAATCGATACCCTCTTTCTGAGTATATGATGTGTGTAAATCATGCTATATTTTCATTAATCCATATGCATGCATTTTATCTCATTTCATATCCTAGGCATGTATTTTATCATGATTCAGTTAAGTTTAGCATATTTTGGACGAAGGGACTGCTTTTGGGTGTTTTTGGTGTTAACAGGGCGAAGAAGCAACGTATCAAAACAACATAGGCGTGTTAGCAATCGACACGCCCGTGTCCTAAGATCCAACAGACAACACGCCCCAGTTCAGCTTCGACACGCCTTAGTTCAAAGATCGACACGCCCGTGTCATAAGATCTAGCAGCCGACACGCTTTAGTTCAAAGCTTCAACATGCCCCAGTTCAGCTTCGACACGCCCCAGTTCAAGCGCGATACGCTCGGTGGGAAATGCCCGACACGCCAGTGCCCTCATTTGGCATGGGCGTGTTGGCCTGATTCCAGAATTCCTTTTCTGCGAGCAATCAGGATCTTCGTCTCAATTACGGGGAAATCTATTGCCTTAATTGAAGAGGAGGCCAAGGCTATAAAAGAGGAGAGATTCTAACCCTAGAGGAGGAGGATGGCAGGTGGTCAGAGATCGACGACAGAAGAAGTAAAAGAGAAGGAGTCGGCAGACCAAGGATATGGCACCCAGTATCGTAATTTCTTTCTCTAGTAATTCTTGTCAGACTATGGAGTAGTATCCTGTAATCTTAGGATGGGGGAGTAGCCCTTGACGATTTATGACAGATGATATAATCTATACTACTTGAACTATTGTTTATTTTGATCTGGTTCTTTTGGATTCTTATTGATAAACCTAAGGAGCAAAGGGGAAGTACCTAACGGTGAACCCGAGTTCCCGAAAGCCAGAACCAACTAGGTAATAACTCCTACTAGTAGCGGTAGTGTATCTATGAGGGCTTGCGGGGGTCTCGTGATGTGTCTCCTTATGATTATGGTCCGTGTGCAAACCTACCGTGAAGAGGAAATTTGACTCTAGAGGAACTCTTATGAACTTAATGGATCTATCAAATCCAGCTTTTACCAAGTAACGGAGGTAAGACATAGGAGGTTTTGCGGGTCTCGTGACAGTCCCCTTAGTCGATTATGATCCCCTATGCTCGAGCAGTGACGAGTAAATTGAGTTTGATAGATGCGATTAACGTAGACCTCGAAAGGGGCCATTGATTTACCTTAGGATAGGTTCCATCAAAACAACTCTAATAAGGTTAGGAAAGAATTAAATCACCTTATAAATCGTCGACGTGGTGAAACCCATATCCTGAGATTCTCCTCAACTCTTGACTTTCAGCTCGTTCTTCTCATTCATTGTTCTTGACTTCTCAGGTTCTTTGCTTAAACCACAATTCGATTGACTAGATAACTTGGTATCACGACCACTCGATAATTGACCCAATCCCTGTGGGATCGATATTTTTATTACTTGACGACAACCGTGCACTTGCGGAAAACAACACATCAAGTTTTTGGTGCCGTTGTCGGGGATTGGCACTCAATATTGAATTAAGCGTGATTTAGTTAATCTAGATTTCTGTTTTTGTTTTTTTTTCTTTGTGTCTATTCTGAATTCTTGTTTTGGGAGCCTCTCTTGTTGTTTCATGCACAGATTTAATAGGGAAATCCTCGATATTGATCCTGAGATAGAGAGAACGTTCCTTGCTAGAAGACGATTTCAGCAACGACAGGAAGAAAATCTGACCTCCAACATGGCTGATCAGAATGAGAATAAATCTCTAAGGGATTATGCAGCACCTAGTACAAGGGGATTGAGATTGAGTATTAGAAGACCCCCTATTGAAGCAAACAATTTTGAATTAAAACCGGCTCTACTATCCATGGTCCAACAACATCAATTCGGAGGAGCACCCACTGAAGATCCAAATCTACACTTGGAAGTATTTTTGGAATTTTGTGAGACTTTAAAACTGAATGGAGCCTCAGCTGATGCTATTAGATTGCGCTTGTTTCCTTTCTCATTGCGGGACAAAGCTAGAGCTTGGCTACACTCTCTTCCAGCAGATTGTATAACTACCTGGGATCAGCTGGAGCAAAGATTCTTAGATAAGTATTTTCCACCCAGCAAAACTGCAAGTCTTCGTCATCAAATCACGAATTTTGCACAAAAGGATGGAGAAACATTATTTGAAGCCTGGGACAGATTTAAGGGAATATTACAGCAATGCCCTCATCAGGGGCTGGAGAAGTGGCTCATTGTTCATACTTTCTACAATGGAATCTCGTATGCTACTAAAGTTTCTCTTGATTCTGCTGCAGGAGGAGCTCTTATGAACAAAACATTGGATGAAGCTTTTGAGATCATCGAGAATGTGGCAATGAATTCTCACCAATGGGCTACAGAACGAGGATATCAAACTAAAATGCCAGGTAAGTTTGAGGTAAGTACCATTGATCTACTCAGTGCAAAAGTCGATGCGTTAACTCAAAAGCTCAAACATTTTAATGTATCAGCTGTAAACTCATCTAATGTCACTTGCGAGATATGTGGTGTAACAGGACATGTAGCAATGAATTGCTAAATCCTACACGCACCATCTGAAGGAGCTGGGATTGAGCAAGTAGATGCGCTAAATAATTTTAATGAGAAGCCTAATGGTGGCAACCCTTACTCGAACACGTACAATCCCGGTTGGAGGAATCATCCCAACTTTTCGTATAGAGCCAACCAAAATTCTTCTGGACAGAACAGTTTTGGAGCACCTTCGGGATTTCAGCCAGGACCCAAGTCGAGCTTAGAAAAGATGATGGAAAATTTTATTACGTGTCAGGGGAAGATAAATGATGAATTTCGACAGCATATTGTAGAATCAAATCGGCAACATCAAAATAATACCGAGGCAATCAAGCAATTGGGAAGCAAGGTTGATAATTTGACTAATCACACAAGAATGCTGGAAAATCAAATTTCCCAAATTGCCAGCTCAGCATCAAGGACGCCCGGCAGATTTCCTGGAAATTCAGAAGTAAACCCAGCCGAGCATTGTAATTCCATAAGTTTGAGAAGTGGAAGGATTTTAGAAGGAGACAGAGCTCAACAAGCGGCCCCTGTGCTAAATGACACGAGCGTGCCAGAGTTGGAAGAAGACAGCAGCACGCCTGGGTTGAGTAGCAAAGGAAGCCGACAACACACCCTGACCCAGGGCGTGGTGTTCAACACGCCTGAGGGAAAGCAGACACACGAGCGCGTGTCAGCCGACACACCCGTGTCGGGTAACTCCAATAGCCGACACGCCCAGCCTGTGCCGAACGACATAGGCGTGTCGAATAGGGAACCAAGAACATATAAGCCCCCTATCCCGTTCCCTCAAAGGCTGATGAACAATTTGGTAAGTTCCTTGAGGTAATTAGGAAGCTATATATCAATATACCTTTTATAGAAGCTCTTCAACAAATGCCCATATACTCCAAGTTCTTGAAGGACATCTTAATAAATAAAAGAAAAGTCGAGGAGCATGTAACAGTGGCTCTTATTGAGGAGTGCAGCGCTTTAATTAAGAACATGGTACCTCCCAAACTAAATGATCCAGGTAGCTTTTCTATCCCTTGCATAATTAATGACTCAAATTTTGATAAGGCTTTTTGCGATTTGGGCGCCAGTGTAAATCTGATACCTCTTTCCATATGCAAGAAACTAGATTTAGGAGAAATGAAACTAACTACTATGGCCTTGCAGTTAGCTGATCGCTCCATTAGATATCCTTTGGGAATCTTAGAAGATGTACCAGTGCAGGTGGGAAATTTTATTATTCCTGCAGATTTTGTAGTACTAGACATGGATGAAGACCCATGTATTCCACTCATTTTGGGGAGACCTTTCTTGGCTACTGCAGGAGCAATGATAGATGTCAAGAACCACAAACTCTCACTTGCATTTGGAAACGACAAAATTGAATTTGACCTTTCAAAAGCTGTTAAACAACCTTCTGTTTTTGATGTTTGTTGTAGGATTGACAGTTTCCAGTCAATAGCACTAGAAGGAGCACCAGAACAAACTCATCTTAATAAGCTCGGAGGGGATTTTGAGGATAAAGAGCTGGAGATTTGCGACCCCAACCTCACACCACAAGTAGAACTTAAGCCTCTTCCATCCACACTCAGGTATGAATTCCTTGGCGAAAACTCTACTTATCCTGTGATCATTAATGCTAATCTGAGCAATGCAGAGACCGAAAAACTGATTGAGGTATTGAAAACACATAAGAATGTCATTGGATACAAGATTGATGATATTAGGGGAATTAGTCCATCGGTTTGCATGCACAGAATTCTACTAGAAGACAATTTTAAAACCTCTATAGAGCATCAAAGAAGGCTGAACCCAGCTATGAAAGAGATAGTCAAGAAAGAGGTCATGAAATTGCTAGATGCAGAAATTATCTATCCAATATTCGATAGCGAATGGGTAAGTCCACCCATGTCGTACAAAGAAAGGGGGATAACGGTGATAAGGAATGCTACGAATGAGTTAATCCCCACTAGAGCTGTTACGGGATGGATAATGTATATTGATTATAGGAAATTGAATAAGGAAACTAGAAAGGACCACTTTCCCATCCCATTTATTGACCAAATGCTAGACCGATTGGCAAATTACATTACTTAGATGGATACTCCGGTTTCTATCAAATCCCTATTTATCCTAATGACCAAGAGAAAACAACTTTCACCTGCCCATATGGTACTTTTGCTTTGGAAGAATGCCTTTTGGACTATGCAATGCACCACCACATTTTAGAGGTGTATGACTTCAATTTTTCGACATGATCGAGAATATAATGGAAGTGTTCATGGATGATTTTTACGTATATGGTGCAGATTTTGATATGTGTTTGTCTAATTTGGTGAAGGTCTTGCAGAGATGCGAGGAAATGAATTTAATGCTTAACTGGGAGAAGTGCCACTTCATGGTGCGAGAAGGCATAGTACTTGGGCACCTAGTCTCACACCGTGGTATCGAGGTGGACATTGCTAAAATCAAGTGATCAAGAAGTTGCCTCCTCCAACGATGTCAAGGAGTGCGTAGTTTCCTAGGACATGCAGTGGTTCTACCGACGTTCATCAAAGACTTCTCAAAAATTTCAAAACCATTAACTAATTTGCTTGCTAAAGATGCCGTGTTTCACTTTGATAATCCTTGTCTTGATGCATTTTCCAGTTAAAGGAAGCATTAACAACCGCCTAATAATGCAACCTCCAGATTGAGTCTCCTTTGAAATTATGTGTGATGCCACGATTTTCTTTGTGGAGCGTGTTAGGACAAAGGAAGGATCGCAAGGTGTATGCAATCTACTACGCCAAGAAAACATTGGATGAAGCACAAATGAATTATGCTACCCAGAGAAGGAACTCTTGGCTATAGTATTTGCTTCGACAAGTTCAGATCTTATATCATAGGGACCAAGGTGATAGTTTACACAGATCATGCAGCCATAAGATATTTGCTGAGTAAAAAGAAATCTAAGCCAAGACTTATCCGGTGGATACTTCTCCTACAAGAGTTTGACTTAGAAATTCGAGACAAGCAAGGAACGGAGAACGTAGTTGCAGACCATCTATCGAGGCTTCATCTAGAATCAAATGCGGGAAGAGCCGATGATCTTGCTATAAATGATTTCTTTCCAGATGAGCAGCTACTAGCGGTTAGAACAATCAAAGCTCCGTGGTATGCTGATTTTGCCAACTACCTAGCTTGCGGGATAATACCTTCTCACATGAGTTATCATCAGAGGAAGAAGTTCCTTTCGGATGTAAAGCATTATGTGTGGGACGAACCATTCCTGTTCAAGCAAGGGGCGGATGCTATATATCGAAGATGCGTATCCGAAGAAGAGATTGAGGATATATTGTATCACTGTCATTCTTCTGCATATGGAGGTCACACGAGCACAGACAAGACTGTGGCAAAGGTTTTGCAAGTAGGATTTTATTGTCCTCATATTTTTAGAGACTCTCGGAATTATGTGACGACTTGTGATCGTTGTCAAAGGACCGGGAACATATCAAGGAGACATGAGATGCCTCAAAATTCGATATTGGAAGTCGAATTGTTCGACGTCTGGGGAATTGACTATATGGGACCCTTCCCTACTTCTTATAAAAATACCTGTATACTGGTAGCAGTGGACTATGTGTCTAAATGGGTTGAGGCTCTACCATCCCCCTCTTGTGTTGCAAAAATAGTTATTAAGCTCTTTAAGAGTATAATATTTCCAAGATTTGGAATACCGAGAGCAGTAATAAGTGATGGAGGCTCACACTTTATCGAAAGACAATTTGAAAGTCTTCTCAAGAAGTATGGAGTAACCCATAAACTAGCCTCACCATATCATCCACAAACGAGCGGGCAAGTAGAAGTTTTGAATAGGGAAATCAAGACTATCTTGGAGAAAACAGTATCAAGATCAAGGAAGGATTGGTCTTTAAGACTTGATGATGCTCTATGGGCCTATCGAACTGCCTACAAGACACCCATTGGAATGACTCCGTTTCGATTAGTTTATGGAAAACCATGTCATCTTCCAGTTGAAATAGAGCACAGGGCATATTGGGCAATTAAATGGCTTAATTTTGACCTGAAGAAAGCCAGAGAGAAAAGAAAACTGCAGCTAAATGAACTTGAAGAACTACGCCTTGATGCTTATGAACATGCAAGGTCTTACAAGGAGAAAATGAAGAGGTGGCATGACAAGAATATCATGCGCAGAGAATTCCATCAAGGAGACTTGGTATTACTATTCAACTCCAGATTGAAACTCTTTCCTGGGAAGCTGAAATCCAGATGGTCGGGGCCATATCGAGTTGAAAAGGTTTATCCTCATGGAGCTATTGATATATCTAGTGAGTCTACGGGAATTTTCAAAGTAAATGGTCAAAGACTTAAGAGATACTTCAAAACAATTACATTGAGCTGATTGGAGATGAGGAAGCGAGCATACTCCTCAAGCCATATCCCCAAAACTAGGGAGTAACCGAGGGGTCAAGCTAACGACCTTAAACAAGCACTTCTTGGGAGGCAACCCAAACTATTTTCATTTTTTTTAGTTATTGTATTTTATTTTATTTTATTCTTTATTCTATTTTTATTTTTTTTCAGGTTTTCAGGATACGTGCCACTGCGTGCCAAGTTGACACGACCCGCCTTTGTCGAATGACACAGGCGTGTTGTTGGTACCCGAAGACAACACAGGCAGGGCGTGCTGACTAGCACGCCCGTGTCGCACCCTTCTCAACCTAGGCACGCCTGGGCCGGACTGCGGCACGCCTGGGGAGCGATGGAGCACGCCTATGTCACGCTTAAACGGGTCGGGTATTTGCGTATGAGGATGCCCGACATGCCTATGCTACGGATAGCCCTTTAAAGCCGACCCGAGCACGCCCTAAT
The DNA here is from genome assembly GCA_025175895.1 of Wurfbainia villosa. Lineage (NCBI taxonomy): Eukaryota > Viridiplantae > Streptophyta > Magnoliopsida > Zingiberales > Zingiberaceae > Wurfbainia > Wurfbainia villosa. The sequence goes on along the minus strand of CM045998.1, from coordinate 48,937,227 downwards.
TGTCCACTCGCGATCCAAGGTTGAAGCAGCCACCGTTGGTCTCTCTCTCAAGCAGCCGAGGATGCTAGTAGTGAAGACGATGACCATTGACCACCTTGAACTATTTTGTGAGTTTCGATGCACATCCTTTATTGTTTGTTCTGTCTCTACTTAGATTTTTAGTTTGGTTACTGCTATTTTGTTTGCATCTTTTCATATATCATAATAGTGCATTTTTATATCATCAAGCATAATACAACTAAACATTGGTCGGATCATGATATTCCTTTTTGCCTATTTGATAAGAACCCTATTTCACTTCTAACACGGTCTATAGGTCTGAGGTATCCAAAGAAAAGATTTAAATCCCCCATATCGGATGAGTACTAGATTTTCCATTGGAGACTTACCTGTGCAACTTGGTTACTAGAGAAACACTTTCACTAGAAGTATGTTTAAAAAAAAAAAAAAAAAAAAAAAAAGGGTTACTGGAATTGTTTTCAAGCACCCCTTTGAGACTAAGTAGTTACTGGGGAAACACCTAAAAGGTGCCCCTTTGAGACTAACTAGTTACTGGGGAAATGCTCTCTATAATTCCTTTCCTTCTCTCTTCTTAGAAAGTGCTCCTTAGAGACCTTTTGATGATATGTAAGAATGATCCATGCATTAAGGCAGGTAAGTGCCTCTATGACGGAAATAAGAATGTTCTACGATAGAAGGGATGTCAAGTCCAGATTGGTGTCCAATGACTTTAGTCCACCTTTTCACGTGCACTATATAGGGATCTTTCAAGTTTGGCAACTAGGAATGATTTGAAAAGATTAAGATCAGATTGTATACCTCTGGATGGTGTCTAGCATTTCCACAATTAAGTTTTCTTTTGAGTTTTCTTTGCTTGAGGACAAGCAAAAGTTTAGGACTAGGGGATTTTTGATGTGTGTAAATCATGCTATATTTTCATTACTCCATATGCATGCATTTTATCTCATTTCATATCCTAGGCATGTATTTTATCATGATTCAGTTAAGTTTAGCATATTTTGGATGAAGGGAATGCTTTTGGGTGTTTTTGGTGTTAACAGGGTGAAGAAGCAGCGTATCAAAACAACACAGGCGTGTTAGCAATCGACACGCCCGTGTCATAAGATCCAATAGCCAACACGCCCCAGTTCAGCTTCGACACGCCTTAGTTCAAAGATCGACACGCCCGTGTCATAAGATCCAGCAGTCGACACGCTTTAGTTCAAAGCTTCAACACGCCCCAGTTCAGCATTGACACGCCCCAGTTCAAGCGCGACACGCTCGGTGGGAAATGCCCGACACGCCAGTGCCCTCATTTGGCATGGGCGTGTTGGCCTGATTCCAGAATTCCTTTTCTGTGAGCAATCAGGATCTTCGTCTCAATTACGGGGAAATCTATTGCCTTAATTGAAGAGGAGGCCAAGGCTATAAAAGAGGAGAGATTCTAACCCTAGAGGAGGAGGACGGAGGGTGGTCAGAGATCGACGACAGAAGAAGTAAAAGAGAAGGAGTCGGCAGACCAAGGATATGGCACCCAGTATCGTAATTTCTTTCTCTAGTAATTCTTGTTAGACTATGGAGTAGTATCCTGTAATCTTAGGATGGGGGAGTAGCCCTTGACGATTTATGACGGATGATATAATCTATACTACTTGAACTATTGTTTATTTTAATCTGGTTCTTTTGGATTCTTATTGATAAACCTAAGGAGCAAAGGGGAAGTACCTAATGGTGAACCCGAGTTCCCGAAAGCCAGAACCAACTAGGGAATAACTCCTACTAGTAGCGGTAGTGTATCTATGAGGGCTTACGGGGGTCTCGTGACAGGTCTCCTTAGCTGATTATGATCCCGTGTGCAAACCTACCGTGAAGAGGAAATTTGACTCTAGAGAAACTCTTATGAACTTAATGGATCTATCAAATCCAGTTTTTACCAAGTAACGGAGGTAAGACATAGGGAGGTTTGCGGGGGTCTCGTGACAGGTCCCCTTAGCTGATTATGATCCCCTATGCTCGAACACCGTCACAGGTAAATTGAGTTTGATAGGTACAGTTAACGTAGACCTCGAAAGGGGCCGTTGATTTACCTTAGGATAGGTTCCATCAAAACAACTCTAATAAGGTTAGGAAAGAATTAAATCACCTTATAAATCGTTGACGTGGTGAAACCCATATCCTGAGATTCTCCTCAACTCTTGACTTTCAGCTCGTTCTTCTCATTCGTTGTTCTTGACTTCTCAGGTTCTTTGCTTAAACCACAATTCGATTGACTAGATAACTTGGTATCACGACCACTTGGTAATTGACCCAATCCCTGTGGGATCGATATTTTTGTTACTTGACGACAACCGTGCACTTGCGGAAAACAACACATCAGTATACCCCTTCGCAACAAGCCTCGCTTTGAAGGTCTCAACCTTCCCATTTATTCCTCTTTTTCTCTTGTAGATCCACTGGCATCCAATGGTTTTTATACCATCGGGTGGTTCTACTAGCTCCCAGACCTGATTTGAATCCATGGATTCAATCTCAGCATTCATTGCACTTTGCCAAGATACTGCATCTTTATCTTGGATTGCCTCATCATATGTCCATGGATCAGGTTCATGTTCGCCAGAGACTAAATCAGAAGATTCTCCCAAGAACATGAATCTATCAGGCTATCTCACAGCCCTCCCAATACGACGAGGTACCACCTGTGTATCCTCTGTGACATGCGATGCAGTGACATGTGGTATATCCTCTTGTACCGGTGGTAATAAAGAAGTGACTTCCCCTTTTAACTCCTCCAGAATAATTTTACTCTTGGGCTTGTGGCTCATCACATAGTCTTCCTCTAGAAATCTGGCGTTCGTGCTAACGTTCACTCTCTGATCTCTAGGACTATAAAACAAACCCCCCTTCGTTCCCCTGGGATAGCAAACGAACATGCGTACTTCTGTACGAGGTTCCAACTTACCAGCATCTGCCTTCAGCACATGTGCTGGACTCCCCCATATCTGAATATGTCTTAGACTATGCTTTCCCCCATATCTGTAGGAGTAGAAGGTACTGATTTAGATGGAACCAAGTTCAGAATGTACACCGTTGTATCTAGTGTATATCCCCAGAACGAATCTTGTAAGTTAGAATAACTCATCATCGATCTAACCATCTCCATAAGAGTCCTATTCCTTCGCTCTGCTACACCATTCTGCTGGGGTGTGCCAGGTGCAGTCAATTGGGATTGAATCACAACCTCTGATAGGTAATCCCTAAACTCTCCCAAGAGGTACTCGCCACCACGATCAGATCGTAGTGTCTTGATACTTTTACCTTGACGTTTCTTCACATCAGTCTTGAATTCTTTGAACTTGTCAAAGCATTCAGACTTGCGGTGCATCAGGTAAATGTATCCATATCTTGAGTAATCGTCTATAAAATTGACGAAATACTCAAAATCATCTCTAGCCTAGATAGACATAGGACCACACAAATCAGAATGAACCAATTCTAACACATCTTTTGCTCTATACTCCTTAGCCTTAAAAGGCCTCTTGGTCATCTTACCCTCCAAGCAAGATTCACAGGTTTGGAGATCCTCCACCACTAATGAACCCAAAGGTCCATCAGCTATCAACCTTTGAATTCTGCTTAGGTTAATGTGACCAAGCCTAAGATGCCAAAGATATGTTTGGTTCATCTTCGAAGGTTCTTTTCTCTTATTGGAATTAGAAGATGAGTTATTAACTTCAATTTGCATCGTGGAGGTTTTGGTTCAAGTGTGTACAAATTTCCTATCAATGCACCCGAACAGATAATGTCCCTATTCCTTCTTATAACAACTCTGCCATTAAAAGAAATAGAATATCCATCCATAAACAATTTAGAAACCAAAATTAAATTCTTTCTAAATAAGGGTACATAAAGGCAATTCTTAAGAATCAAAAATTTATTTTTCTCAAAAGATAAATGAACATCTCCCACTGCAACAGCTGCCACCTTCATGGAATCGCCCAAGTACACGGTAATCTCTCCCTCAGCCAGTCGTCTGGTTTCCTGGAACCCCTACAAAGTATTACAGACATGATCAGTGGCTCCCGTATCTACACACCAGGTGCCGGTAGATAACACCGCTAAACATGTTTCAATGACTAGACCAAAAGATATACCTTTGTTTTTGCAGTTGGGGCAGTCCTTCTTCTAGTGTCCAGTTTGCTTACAAGTGAAGCACTTGCCTTTCGGCTTCTTCACTCCTCCCTGAGTACCTCCCACCGCCTTCGCCCCAGTTTGTTTCTTCTTCTTCTTGCCTTTCGGCTTAGAAGTAGAAACCTTTTGGGTCACCACGGCATGCGCCTGAGCACTCTGACGAAATAGCCCCTCTGTAGCCTGGAGTTCTGTCAGAAGTTTCGCCAATGAATACAACCTCTTGTTCATGTTGTAGTTCAGGCGAAACTGCTCAAAACTCCTAGGTAGAGACTGGAGTATGATATCGACTTGGGTTTCCCCATCGATCTAAGCTCCAAGGACCTCCAGCTCATTCAAATGAGCCATCATCTTGAGAACATGATCCCTTACGAGTGTTCCCTCGATCATGGAGGTCGTCGTCAAGTTTCTCATGGCTTCTTGCCTCGCAGCCTGATTCTGGTGCTAAAGCGGAAGCTGAAGGCTGGCGACACCCAGAGGAAGCCGTGGTGGTCGGGCGACACTCGAGTGACTTCGGAGGGAGCCCAAGGAATCAAGTGGAAGGCCGGAAGCGAGAGCTACAAAGTAAGTATGGAGGTAAGATCGTGTGTGTGAGCATAAGTGAGGTCATATCCTCCTTACGGGGATGGTCTTAAGTGTAGATCCAACCAAAGATATCCCATGGATGGTCTAGGTCGAGATCGGATGGTCGATGACCGTCGAAATTATGTTTTTGTTGAGATAACTTTTACTTGCAGCAAGCATCAGTCCACAGCCAGCTTGGAGAACTCGGCTGTCATCCATCAGTCAACTGCCCGCGATCAACACTCGACTGATGCTTCCATCAGTCGACTGATGATGGGAGCTTCGAGGAGTCAAGCCTTATCACCTCATTCCAAGGATCTTTGTGACCATTTTTGATTGGTTGAAGACCCATTCGATAAGGGGCTCAAAGGCTATAAAAGGAGGGCTTGTCCTAGGGTTTTTCATAAATTCAAAAGCTCCCAAGTGCTTCCGATACGCTACGAGTCTCTGACATCCCTACGACGAAGCACTACCGAGATGATGACTCAAGCTCCAAGATTCAAGTCTTCAAAAGTTGTCGGTATAAGCTTTAATTTGTATAAATTGTTCTTTTTATTTCGAGCTTTAAATCGTATCAAGGAGAGGGGAAGTGTCCCTATACCTTGAGTCTTTCTTGAGTTTTGCATTCGTTTAACTCCTACCTCCAACGAGGAGGAGTTCGTTTAGTGTTTTGCCCTCCGTGCGTGGTCATGGACCACTAGGGCCTTGGATTAGTAGCCGAAGGCTACGAACCAAGTAAAAAATACTATTGTATCTTTATTTTTATATTGTGTTTTTTTGCTGCGTTTACTCGTGCCTCAACGAATGATTTCGAACAAAAAGTTTCTATCGCTATTCCCCCCCCCTCTAGCGATCCGCTCGATCCAACAATACAATCAATTACAAATAAAATACACAAAAACATGTAAAGAAAACTTTTCAAATGCTCTTTTGGATGCTTGCTTGTTGATCGCTTGAACTGAGCTTGAAGACCTTGATTTGCACCAGCAAATCGCCTCAAAATCGCCAAAGAAATTGATGCTCAAATCCTCCACGAGATGCTCCTTTTATGCCTACATCGGACTGGATTCGCGCTTGGCAGTCGACTGCCATAAGGCTCCAGTCTACTGCTAACACTACTGTTGTGAGAAAATGGTTTAATCCAGGTTGGCATCCAATCCAACGGATACACTGGCAGTCGACTGCCATAATCCATCAGTCGACTGCTAGGGTTGTAGCCGACTCACTAGTCGACTACTAAGCATTTTGTGTTCGTAACCTCGACCAGCAGTCGAACACCAGTCGAGTCCGAGAAGTTCGACTAGCTATAATGCCAGTCGACTGCTATAAGTTGACTCGGTTACCAAGTGTCAAAACACTTGATCGGTCGACTGGTCCAAAGCCCTAGTCGACTAACAACCTCAACCATGAAGTTTAACCCCAAGTATGATGCCCTCATACTTGCTAGACCACCCTTAGCCTAGACCTAAGCCTTCTAGCCACCTCTGTTAGTCTCATGCCTATCGGATCACTCCAAGTCATCCATGACTTGTTCATCCATACACTAGCCTTCAGGTGCTTCCATCGGCTATTGTCATGCTAAGTTCATCTATACCGCCAAGGCACATTGGACTTACATTGTCAAGACTCCCGCTTGGCCTTTACGCCGCCAACTATTGGACTTATGCTGCCAAGACTCCACCCTTAGACTTTACTCTGCCAATATCACCCCTTGGTCTTTCCATTTGCCAAGACTCAAGCTTAGACTTTTCCTTGCCAAGACCCATGCTTGGACTTTCCATGCCAAGTACCCATGACTTGGACTTTCCCATTGCCAAGTGTCCCACTTGGTATTTCTATGCCAAGTATACAAGACTTTGACTTCTCCATCATATGGTCAAACCATTGTCAAACATCAAAATACCACTCGAGTCAAACTCGAGTCTGGTCAATCATGACCCGGGTCATTTGCACCAACAATCTCCCCAAAACATTGTGAAACATTAAAACACTACTCGAGTCCAACTCGAGTTTGGTCAATTGTGACCTAGTCCGATTGCACCAACAATCTCCCCCTTTTTGATGTTTGACAAAAACCCAAAAACAATTGAGTTAGGATACCAAACTCAAATATCTATACCAATTGTCCCAAATTGGTAATCCCATAAATTCTCCCCCTTTTTGACATACATTAAAAAGGTTTTCTCCCCGAGGGTGTCAATGTCTCATATCCTAATGAGATCTTACAATCTCCCCCTTGGTCCAAAAATACCTAGGATGCCTTCACTCTTCCTAGTGATAAGTCCCATATCACTTGAGAGAGACTTCCTATAAACTCTCCCAATTCTCTCCCTCATGAGGAAGAAAAACATTCATCATCCCATGATTGATACCTCCCCCTAAAGGCTTGCTCCCTCTTGACCATTGCACCAACAATGTCCTTAGAGAGTCCCTAAGCCTCTAGGAACACTAAACCATCAAAATTAAGAGAAAAAGTTCAAACATGAACTCTCACACATCATCCTAGGATTATGAGCAATTAGGGTAACCCAACATAGCTAAAAACAGGCTAAACAAACATTGTTTACTCGAATCACTCGACAATGACTCTTACAGTCACGATGATCATTATTAATCTAATCTCTTGCCATAGGTGACGATCATTGATTTCTCCAAATGCAGAAATTAGAATTCAGAAATGAATTTTTAAAATTCATAAGTAATTATACATAATACGAAAAATAACTAAAATTCATATGTATAATACTTATGACAAATACAATGGGTTAAAAATATTTAAAAATTAATTTACCCACAAAATAGTGAAAATGATACAAAGTTCAAAAATAAGAAAAGCTTCAATGTTTTGAGCCCTCTTTGTATCAACATCATCAATGGTGACTTCTATCAAAAGATAGACTACACCAAGGTTTTCTAAAATGATTTTAAAATGTTTTCGAAAACCTATATTGGATTATGATCAATGGGCTCAATGCACATGACTTGCACATTAATTTCCCCCATGATCCACTATAATATAAGATGAGTTTGAGTTCATCTAGATGCAAAAACTATGCACCTTGAACTTAACTCATTTCCTAGCATCTCACATGTGTCTAGGGTGTTTGAAAACACACACATGTCAATTTGATGTGAGATGTGGGTTTTGATCATCCTAAACTAGGGTTTCATGCATTTTCTAAGGCAATACTACTTGATTCCCTTATACATGGGACTTCAAGTCATGCCAATTGTCTTTAAATCAATTTTAATTAATGCATGAATGATCATGGAATAAATGATAATATAAATAAGCATGGCCAATGATCATGATGTCATGACATATGATTAAATATAAATACACATGACATTAAAAACTAACCTAAGCATTGTCATGGTATATTAAATGATTAAAATAAACATGATGTCTTGACATGGCAAGGCAAACAAAGCATTGCAAATGTAAAATACTCCTTCTCGACAACAAGTTAGAGGTGGAAAAACCCCTTAAAATGATTACAATAGTAATACAAATGAAATACACAAAAACACATAAAGAAAATGTTACAAATGCACTTTTGGATGCTTGCTTGTTGATCGCTTGAAGACCCTGATTTGCACCAGTAAATAGTCTCAAAATCACCCAAGAAATCACTGCTCAAATCCTCCACGAGCTACTCCTTTTATGCCTGCATCGGGCTAGATTCGTGCTTGGCAGTCGACTGCCGTAAGGCTCCAGTCGACTGCCAATAGTACCGTTGTGAGACAACAGTTTAATTCACGTTGTTATCCAAGCCAATGAATACACTGGCAGTCGATTGCTAGAGTTGTAGCTGACTGACTAGTCGACTACCGAGAGTTCTGTGCTCGTAATCCCGACCAACAATCAAACATCAGTCGAGTCCGGACCGCCATAATCATAGTCAATCACATAAGTCGACTCTACCGCCAAGTGTCAGGTTAAACCTCAAGTATAATGCCCTCATACTTGCTAGACCACACTTAGCCTAGACCTAAGCCTTCTAGCCACCTCCGTCAGCCTCATGCCTATCAGATCCCTCCAAGTCATCCATGACTTATTCATCCATACACTAGCCTTCAGGTGCTTCCATCGGCTATTGTTATGCTAAGTTGGTCTATACCGCCAAGGCACATTGGACTTACGCTGCCAAGACTTCCGCTTGGACTTTACGCCGCCAACTATTGGACTTATGCTGCCAAGACTCCACTCTTGGACTTTACGCCGCCAATATCACCCCTTGGACTTTCCATTTGTCAAGACTCAAGCTTGGACTTTCCCTTGCCAAGACTAATGCTTGGACTTTCCATGCCAAGTACCCATGACTTGGACATTCCCATTGCCAAGTGTCCCACTTGGTCTTTCCATGCCAAGTACACAAGACTTAGACTTCTCCATCATATGGTCAATCCCACATCAACAATATAGTCAAACAATGGTCAAACCATCGTCAAACATCAAAATACCACTCGAGTCAAACTTGAGTCCGGTTAATCATGACCCGGGTCGATTGCAACAACAATCTCACCAAAACATTGTGAAAGATCAAAACACAACTCAAGTCTGGTCAATCGTGACCTGGGCCGATTGAACCAACATTAGGGTCTTCAGTTGCAGCTCCTCCGAATTGGCTCTGCAGAACCATGTGCATAAGTGCAGGTTTTAGTTTAAAATTATCAGCTGTGATTGACGGTCCAACTATACCATGTCTATACCCTCTTGCACTGGGAGATGCATATTCCCGCAGAGGATGACTACCTATGTTTGCCAAAGGGGCATCATGCTCCTCCATATCTCTTTGTTCGACCCTCCTTCGATGGTAGGTTCTTTCTATTTTTACCTCAATCAGAAGCAAATTTTTTGATCTTAAGCGTCTGTGTATATGATGAACAAAGCTGCACAATTAGGAGTATATATGTTACTTATTGATGTTAGTAATATATGAGAGATGTCCTAAGGCAATCGCCTTATGTTTGAACCATTTATATGATAAATGAAGATTCACTATTTGAGTATACATGTTTTCATGTATTTGATTAGATCTTAAACTCATTTACTGAATGTCCACTATATGATTCATAGAAAGAGAGAATTTGTGATTGGATCACAACTAGTGAGTATCTCTACATGTGTAATTGTGATGTATCGGAATTATCCCTAGTCGATGAATTGATGGATTTGAACACCATCGATTCTGTAGAGACTAGCATGAGGTATACTCCTTGGTGTATCCAAGCAGCTGATTCTCACTGGCTGGAGACATTGTGATGTCCGGAGTTAATCGTGGATGCTAGTTATGGTAACTAGTTCATTGGAATGACCAACCGTAACACTTCATATGGTTCTTTGCATATATAGATATGTCAATGAAGTTCTTACTATAGCTTAAGTGCGATGTTCCTTTGACTTGCGGTATTCAAGTCATCTTGATCATGAAGACTTATGCTTTGACATCTTAAGCAAGCATCTCTGAGGAGATGTGGACCCGGGATGATTGGGTATAAGTCGAAGTGATCGAAGGTGTTTGAATATCCTATAAAGGATTCACCACTCCTTGCAAGGAGATGTATACCCATGGCCTCTCGTCAGATTGTTACTAAAGTCTTTGGCCAAAGCATTACATGTTAAGAGTAAGGTACTCTTGGATACATGTATAATAACTAGAATCCGTAGGATGAGAAAATGATACTTGGGCTAGGTGTGACATAGTCAACCTAGTGGGGACTGAAACTATAGACCATGTCCTAAACCAAGTGGGTATAAGATGAGTGAAAGGAATGGGGCACAATTCATTATAGCTGCTGAAGGGTTTCAGAAATAGTTCTAGATCAACCGTTGATCTTTTAGGTTAATTGGGGATCATTATGTACTACTAGGTGACACTCATCATCTTTCTATAATTAATGGTTAATTATAGATGACCAACATAAACTGAGAACCTATTTGGTCACACGCACAATGAGCGTAATCTGAAAGATTTAAAATGAGCTTGAGAATGAGATTCTCAGACCGAGAGAAACTAGGTTTGGTTGGACCAAACAAGGAGCGAGAATGAAATCGTTTCAATCGCAATGGAAGCGTGGATGGGTCATATCTTATGAAGACATGATGGATGAACCAAATTGGTTTGGTTCTAATCCAATGGTGGAGAATAAACCAAAGGGGTTTGGTTTGTTTCAAACGAATGAACCAAAGTTGGTTCGGTTCATTTTAACTTAAAATAGACCGAATCAGTTTGGTTTATTTTAACTTAAATTTATGGAGCGGGTTAACAGGTTTTGGTTATGAACCAATAACCATTAGGAGAATTTGTTCTCTATAAAATAGGGCTCAAGGGCTTAATGAAGCCCTAATCCAAAGTTGCCGCCCCCTCCCTCTTCTACTCTAGTTGTCGGCGCCCAAACCCTAGCTGCCGCCCACCTCTTGTGCTGCTGTCCAAGTTGTTGCTAGCGTCCAAGCTTCAGCCGGCGACCCTCCGGTGATCTTCCTTTGCTCCGGCGACAAGGTGAGCATCTAGCTTCCTTATTTGGCCGGCGCTAATCCTCCACCAAAGCTGTCCACTTTTCTGGATAGCTTGTTTACTTCGTGTCGGAGCGTCGTTTGGAGCTCCGACAATGACTTTCTTGCATGGGATTCGATCTCCGTAATCCTCATAGGTGGAGGATGAAGGATTTGTCAAATGGTGGGCGAATACCTCTCCGGAGAAGTGAGTTTTTGAGGACTCATTTTGAATCTAAATTTTGATTTGGATTGTGATCTTCTCTCGATCACATCGTCTTCGACATGAGGCTAGTGGCTCATACGAAGACGAGGCTCATGACTTTGTGAAGTCATCCCGAAGATACTCGGCGTGGATATGGATAGAGGCGATTCTAGTTAGGGTCGCTCTTGTTGATGTCTTTCCCGCTACACGTGATACATCAGGTAAACGTAGAATAAATTTCTTTTTATTGAAAAATTTGAAACTATGGTTATGTCTACACATGTTGTACTATGCATACGTGTGGTGTGTGTGATGTAATAAATTATATTTATTACTTTTTATTTATTCCGCTGCGCACATGTTTACGAAACATGTTCGAATACACACTCGTCACGGTGCCGGAAACCCAACAGTGGTATCAGAGCCCAGGTTGTGTTTCGACATAATCATAAAATTGTTTTGTGATAGTCATAATTGTATTTATGGAAATTTTATACTTTTGGAAAGTTAGAAGTATTTATGGAAATTTTTATTTTTGGAAAGTCTAGAAGTATTTATGGAAATCTTCTACTTTTGAAAAGTTAGAAGTATTTATGGAAATTAATATTTTCCATAAATAAAATATTTGATTAGATTTGGTAATTTTTTTCCTAATTTAATCATGATTTGATTTGGGAAATCAAATCTTAAAATATTTTATTTCCATAAGTAGTTTTGATGATTTAGGAAATTTGTTTCCTAAATTGACTTTCCTTAATCAACACTTTCCATAAATAAAATATGTGATTAGATTTGGAAATTTGTTTCCTAATTTAATCATTATTTGATTTGGAGAATCAATTCTCAAACATATTTTATTTCCATAAATAGTTATGACATATAAGGAAATTTTGTACATGTTATAATTGTATGCCATGTAATTGCATTAGATGCATATCATTATGCCATGCGTGTCATGACATGTAGATGTATGCCATGTATGTCATGCGATGTAGATAATAGTTATTTGCATGCAAAGAGGATGAGTCATAAAAACTCTTACTCAATATTAAAGCCTATACCTTCCATTAATATGGTTAGAACCAGAGTTCCGTTTCTTGTTTGGGTTGTTGGACTCTCTCCAAGCCCGGCTCGAACCCGAACATGTTCAAACCATGGAATAGTTTAATACTAATATGGTAAGAGTCAGAGGTCAATCATTAGCTTTGGTTGTTGGACTCTCTCCAAGCCGGACTAATTGGCTGAATGCGCTCTAACCATATTAAAACTATGTCTTGATTAATGGGTTGGCTTTAACCTAGAGCATCGGCTTGTTGGACTCTCTCCAAGGTCAATGTGAAGGGAGGTGAAGTTGGGTGCTATGTATATGATGCATATTTGTTAATGTGTTAACAATGTTAGTGAAAGCCTTAGAGCCAATCATGTGATTATTATTGTATGGACTTTATTGTATTATATTCCTATTTATAAAGGCAAGATTATTATATTTACTTGTATTGTTGCCAAATAAACTAAGTATAATAACGTTCTTGAGTAGAAGGTTCTTATCTATATCAATCGATTGGTTGAATCGATAATGAGATGATATAGAGAACACTACTCTTAATCATTCCTAGTCAAGTATTAACATTCAAGGACAATGTCAATGCATAGAGACTAGCATGTAGGTCAACTCGATGACTTGATCTCACAAGTCATGGATATGAGATATCAAGTTGACACATGGGTATGCATTAGAGAATGTATACTGAATGACCCGCCATGAGAAAGTATCATGGATCATTATATGAGTGTCATATACTTTCTCATGTGACTATTAGTATGACTATTAGTCTTTGGACCTGAAGTCACCATGGTTCCCTACATAAGGAGTTGAATACTTTGTCTTTGTCAAACATCACTTGTAAACGGGTGGACTATAATGGCGATTACTGGGTATGTAACTGTTGGTTTTGCCCGGAAGCTCTGATACCAATTGAAGGGATTTCCCTTGTCGAGTCCGTGAGAGGAAACTTCGCTTCCCCTTCACCTCGGTTGCTTAACCATGGTGATCCCTTCGATGTCCCCGGATTAAAAATGTAATCCTAGACAAAAGGGATTCCCAAGACAACCAAGTCATCATCGTGCTATTCATTTAGAGAGGTCACTTGAACAAACAAGTTGTTCAAGCGACCATCCTCTATTCTACGAGTAGCCGCGGAATAGACGATGTCCGGATCGCCGGTTTTTGTGTTTATACTCGGGATCTCAGTATTATTAAGCCTATTTACAGAAATATAACATGCTTATATTTTGAAAAACAAACACAAGCAATGAATAAAAGAGATAGAAGAATAGTTATACCTCTTGGTCTTCTAATGTATGACCCTCCTCCTTTTGGACATCGTGTGGGCGACGATCCACCAAAAGTCAAAGCTCCTAGATCGCAAAACTTCCTTCCTTGCTTTTTCCAAGCAAGAGGAAGAAGAGAAACAATGTTTTTCTCCTTCAAAAACTCAACCAACAAAGAACTATAGAAGTTCTTGCCGCCGGCCAACTAGAAGGAGAAGAAGATGATGGAAAACTACCAAGACACCAAGGGAAACCCTATATCTTGTTTCCACCACCTAAGGAGAAGAGAGGGGAGTGTTTTGGGCACCGGCCAAGGGCTGGAATAGCTGCTGGACGTTGGCCACAAGGCAAGGAAGAAGAAGGAAAACTTGCCTTATTTGGTGCCACCCTTGCTTCCAAACCCTAACCCTAATTCCAATCCTATCTCAACTAGGATTTCCCTATTCTTGCCGCCCAAGCCTTGCTCCCTCTCTATCATATGTAATCCACGACCACTCTCCATGCCCTCCTTTTATAGAGTTAGGGATAAGTCATGAATTAATCTCCTCCATTGGTTCTAGGGATTTAATCTCAACCGTCGGATCTAGAGATTTAATCTCAATTGTCGGATCTTAGAGATTTAATCTCTACCAATGGATCTTAGTGTTTTGTTTCTATCCATTGGATCTAAGCATCTTGAGGTGTTAATGGGCTACATTAGGGACCATGAGGAGGAGTTGGGTCTTGGCCACCCATGGATCAAGCCCACATAAAGTCCGATCCACTAATGATGATCCTGTAGGGATGTATACTGAAAAGTCTATCTTTTGTATGAACATCTTTATTTTGAAATAAGAATCACATGATCATTGTTTGCATATTTTTATGGTTATGCAATATTGTCTAATATGTTACATTGTAGATAACATGGTGTGTGGTGTCACACGGGAGATCTTGTTTTCGGCTCCTTGTAAAGTATAAGTAAAGGCTCACAACCGAGATGACTTTGGACAAACCATCGGAATGGTTGTAGTGTGATTTGGTATTGGTTTGTCTTGACCATAGAATCACACTAGTGCACTTTGTGTGTATTGAGCAGGACCGACACAGAGGTGATTCGATTTATTGCTGACTACATAATCGAATCGGACCTCAGATATTAATTAGTACATGCTCTTAATCCCGATATAATAACGGGCACATATACTTGGTACTCATCTCTTTGATTTCCCAATGGGCGAGATTTATAGATTAAATCGATAGACTCGGTAAGTTGAGAGATGATACTGTTTATATGGTGTGGCGTTGATTATAGGAGGAAACCGTGTCCTATATATTAGGATGATGATGTCCCCTTGAGGAGCTCATAAGGTTCATCATGTAAACCCTGCAGGTGGACTAGGTCCGGCATGATGAAAAGGTTGAGTGGTACTACTCAAGGAGTTAGATGTTGATTAATTAATGGTTAGTAAATTAATTAATCGACGGACATTCGAGATCTTAAACACGGGGAGAAAATGTACAAATAATATATGGAGCCCATATTGTCATATGGGGGTTGGTGAGGTAGATCAATGATGGACCTTTAGTGGATTGGATCATCATTAGTGGATCAGACTTTATGTGGGCTTGATCCATGGGTGGCCAAGACCCAACTCCTCCTCATGGTCCCTAATGTAGCCTATTAACACCTCATGAAGTTTAGATCCAATGGATAGAAACAAAACTCTAAGATCCATTGGTAGAGATCAAATCTCTAAGATCCGACGGTTGAGATTAAATCTCTAGATCCGACGGTTGAGATTAAATCCCTAGAACCAATGGAGGAGATTAATTCATGACTTATCCCTAACTCTATAAAAGGAGGGCATGGGGAGTGGTCGTGGATGACATGATGAATAGGAGGAGAGCTAGGGTTTGGGTGGCAAGGAGCAATCCTATTTGAGATAGGATTGGGATTAGGGTTTTGAGGCTAGGGTGGCACCAAATAAGGAAGGTTCTTTCTCTCTTCTTCTTCCTCTTTGGGCCAACGTCCAGCAGCCTTTTCCATCTCTTTTCCAGCCTTAGCCGGCGCCCAAAGTCCCCTTCTTCTTCTCCTTAGGTGGTGGAAACAAGATATAGGGTTTCCCTTGGTGTCTTGGTAGTTTTCCACCATCTCCTTCTCCTTCTAGTTGGCCGGCGGCAAGGACTTTCATAGCTCCTTGTTGGTTGAGTTTTGGAAGGAGAAAAACATTGTTTCTCTTCTTCCTCTTCCTTGGGAAAAGCAAGGAAGGAAGTTTTGCGATCTAGGAGCTTCGACTTTTGGTGGATCGTCGCCCACACGACGTCCAAAAGGAGGAAGGTCATACATTAGAAGACCAAGAGGTATACCTATTATTCTTTCTCTTTTATTCATTGCTTGTTTTTGTTTTACAAATATAAGCATGTTATA
Source organism: Wurfbainia villosa (assembly GCA_025175895.1). NCBI lineage: Eukaryota > Viridiplantae > Streptophyta > Magnoliopsida > Zingiberales > Zingiberaceae > Wurfbainia > Wurfbainia villosa. The sequence continues at coordinate 48,921,036 of CM045998.1, read as the reverse complement.
TTTCTGTAAATAGGCTAAATAATACTGAGATCCCGAGTATAAACACAAAAACCGGCGATCCGGACATCGTCTATTCCGCGGCTACTCGTAGAATAGAGGATGGTCGCTTGAACAACTAGTTTGTTCAAGAGACCTCTCTAAACTAATAGAACGACGATGACTTGGTTGTATTGGGAATCCCTTTTGTCTAGGATTACATTTTTAATCCGGGGACATCGAAGGGATCACCATGGTTAAGCAACCGAGGTGAAGGGGAAGCGAAGTTTCCTCTCACGGACTCGACAAGGGAAATCCCTTCAATTGGTATCAGAGCTTCTGGGCAAAACCAACAGATCCAATCCACTAAAGGTCCATCATTGATCTACCTCACCAACCCCCATATGACAATATGGGCTCCATATATTATTTGTACATTTTCTCCCCGTGTTTAAGATCTCGAATGTCCGTCAATTAATTAATTTACTGACCATTAATTAATCAACATCTAACTCCATGAGTAGTACCACTCAACCTTTTCATCATGCCGGACCTAGTCCACCTGCAGGGTTTACATGATGAACCTTATGAGCTCCTCAAGGGGACATCATCATCCTAATATATAGGACACGGTTTCCTCCTATAATCAACGGCACACCATATAAATAATATCATCTACCAACTTACCGAGTCTATCGATTTAATCTATAAATCTCGCCCATTGGTAAATCAAAGAGATGAGTACCAAGTATATGTGCCCATTATTATATCGGGATTAAGAGCATGTACTAAATAATATCTGAGGTCCGATTCGATTATGTAGTCAGCAATAAATCGAATCACCTCTGTGTCGGTCCTGCTCAATACACACAAAGTGCACTAGTGTGATTCTATGGTCAAGACAAACCAATACCAAATCACACTACAACCATTCCGATGGTTTGTCCAAAGTCATCTCGGTTGTGAGCCTTTACTTATACTTTACAAGGAGCCGATAACATGATCTCCCATGTGACATCACACACCATGTTATCTACAATGTAACGTATTAGACAATATGCATAAATATATGCAAACAATGATCATGTGATTCTTATTTCAAAAATAAAGATGTTTATAGAAAAGATAGACTTTTCAGTATACATCCCTACAGTAACAAATTATGTGGAGGGATGTGAGTGATGTAGATGGGATCTATCCCTCCTATATGATGGGAGTGAAATCGTTATTCTTGATAGAGTGAGACCACGAAGAGCATGGCCATGCCCAAATGAGTCAATATGAGATATTGAGCTCATTTGATTAGAGTGAGTCTACTTGGAGTTCAAGATATAGATTGTACCGAGGATGACATGGTATATGCCTCAATTGGTCAATCTAGATGTCAAGGATAGAGAGACATTGTCACATATTGTGAGAGTCACAATTAGTAGTCACAAAGGTGATGTTGGAGCTCAACATTCTTGCAACTTGGGTAGCATTGATGTGTTGCTAGATACCGCTCATTGCTTATGTTCCTAAATCGGTTTAGGAGCATTGCTAACGTTACAAGAACCTATAGGGTCACACACAAAGGACAATTAGATGGAGATTAGATTCATATGATGAACCATGAGGATTAGGTTCATGGGATGAACCAAATTGGATTAAGAGTAATCCGAATTAGACTAATTGAGTTAGACTCAAGTTGATTCAAGTGTTGAATGAGTCTAATTTAGATTTGATTCATCGAGTCAATTTAAATTAATGAATAGAGATTCATTAAATCAAATTGACTTGAATCAAGTGGTTAGATTTGATCAACCATGGGAGATAAGAGGTCAAGTTTGACTTGACATGAGAGGGAAGATGAATGGTCAATTTTGACTTGACCAATTGCCATGTCATGGTGACATGGCATGTGGGGCGGCCAATGATGGTATTCCACATCATCATGAACTTATCATGTGGTGCCACCTCATGAGGGAGACCATTGGCTCTTGGAGTTACATGCATGCATGTAACCCCCACCAATTGAAGTGGTTGGCCACTTTTTCCATTTGATGGGAATTGATTTTGTGTGTAACTTCATCTTCTTCCTTGGATCATCTTCCTGTCAAGCTTGGTCTCCCATCCATCATCTTGGCCGAACCATCCAAAGGGTTCTAGCACACTCAAGGTTGTGTTTTCTCCACCTATTGCTTGTGTGGATACCAATAGAGGAGTGTGCACTTGACACTCTCGAGTTCCGACGAAGCTTTTGGACGAGCGGGATAAGCGAAGGGTGTCGCTACGAGGGTAATGCTCTCACCTTCTAGATCTAAGGTAGATCTAGGGTTTTATAAGCACATACATATTTTTATTTTAATATATCTTCGCATGAATCCATGGCCGGACTTCCGGGGTTTCCGCAATACAAAAAGCAGTTTTTGCGGCTCGGAAAGTCCAACAGTGGTATCAGAGCCACATGCGAAGCATGTATGTGTTTCGTTTTTATAGTTTTTGTATTAGATATAAAAATTATAGATTTTTATGTTTCTGTAAATTTCCTATTTTTATCGAATTTTTGGGTATTTTCCTCGAAGAGTCGAAGCAACGAGTGTTGGGACACTTGTAGGCTTCAACCATCGAGAAAAACTCTCCAAAATGGCGAGTTCTTGCTTTAGGTTTTTGGGACAGTGACTTAAGTCACTGTTAGATCATAGTAGGGACACTCGCAAAGTTTATTTTTTGAGTAGGAGCGCTGCCCCTATCCCCGAAAGGGGCCTTGTCCCGCGATCGCGCCCGGAAACTGCTTAGTGGGACCGTTACTGAGAGGTGATTCATAAAATTGAAAAAAAAATAGGAAAAAATTATAGAAATTTTCTGTAAAAATACATAATTTAGAATTATGTATAATTCTGTGATTTTCATGGCTCAAGAACCCCAATATGATTGGATGATGATGTATTGTAATTCATAATACGGCATGCATGTCGTTTTTGTAGGGATGTATACTGAAAAGTCTATCTTTTGTATGAATATCTTTATTTTGGAATAAGAATCACATGATCATTGTTTGCATATTTTTATGGTTATGCAATATTGTCTAATACTTTACATTGTAGATAACATGGTGTGTTGTGTCACACAGGAGACCATGTTATCGGCCCATTGAAAAGTATAAGCAAAGGCTCACAACCGAGATGACTTTGGACAAACCATCGGAATGGTTGTAGTATGATTTGGTATTGGTTTGTCTTGAACATAGAATCACACTACTGCACTTTGTGTGTATTGAGCAGGACCGACTTAGAGGTGATTCGATTTATTGATGACTACATAATCGAATCGGACCTCAGATATTATTTAGTACATGCTATTAATCCCGATATAATAACGGGCACATATACTTAGTACCCATCTCTTTGATTTACCAATGGGCGAGATTTATAGATTAAATCGATAGGCTCGGTAAGTTGGGAGATGATATTACTTATATGGTGTGTCGTTGATTATAGCAGGAAACTATGTCCTATATATTAGGATGATGATGTCCCCTTGAGGAGCTCATAAGGTTCATCATGTAAACCCTGCAGGTGGACTTGGTCTGGCATAATGAAAAGGTTGAGTGGTACTACTCAAGGAGTTAGATGTTGATTAATTAATGGTCAGTAAATTAATTAATCGACGAACATTCGAGATCTTAAACACGGGGAGAAAATGTACAAATAATATATGGAGCTCATATTATCATATGAGGGTTGGTGAGGTAGATCAATGATGAACCTTTAGTGGATTGGATCATCATTAGTGGATCGGACTTTATGTGGGCTTGATCCATGGGTGGCCAAGACCCAACTCCTCCTCATGGTCCCTAATGTAGCCTATTAACACCTCATGATGCTTAGATCCAATGGATAGAAACAAAACTCTAAGATCCATTCGTAGAGATTAAATCTCTAAGATCCGACGGTTGAGATTAAATCCCTAGAACCAATGGAGTCGATTAATTCATGACTTATCCCTAACTCTATAAAAGGAGGGCATGGGGAGTTGGCGTGGAAGAACATTGAAGAGAGCAAGGCTTGGGCGGCAAGAGAGGGGAATCCTAGTTGAGATAGGATTAGGATTAGGGTTAGGGTTTGGAGGCTAGGGCGGCACCAAATAAGGCAAGGTTTCCTTTCTTCTTCATTGTCTTGTGGCCGGCATCCAGCAAGTTTCCAGGCCCTTCCCAACCCTTGGCTGGCACCTAAAAGCTCCGTTATCCCTCTCCGTAGGTGGTGGAAACAAGATATAGGGCTTCCCTTGGTGTCTTGGTTGTTTTCCACCATCTTCTCCTTCATCTAGTTGGCCGGCGGCAAGGAAAGCTTTGGTTCCTTGTTGGTTGTTTCTAGTGAGGAGAAAAACCTTGTTTCTATTCTTCCTGTTGCTTTGGAAGAGCAAGGAAGGAAGATTTGCGATCTAGGAGCTTCGAATTTTGGTGGATCGTCGCCCACACGACGTCCAAAAGGAGGAAGGTCATACATTAGAAGATCGAGAGGTATACCTATTCTACTTTCTTCTTTTGTTTGTTGCTTGTTTTTGTTTTTCAAATATAAGCATGTTATAAATCATTAAATGGATAAATAATACTTGGATCCCGAGCATAAACACAAAAAACGGTGATCCGGACATCGTCTATTCCGCGGCTACTCGTAGAATAGAGGATGGTCGCTTGAAGAACTAGTTTGTTCAAGTGACCTCTCTAAACGAATAGCACGATGATGACTTGGTGGTTTGGGCAATCCCTTTTGTCCATGATTAAATTTTTTTAATCTGGGGACATCGAATGGATCGCCATGGAAAAGATACCGAGGTGAAGTGGGAAGCGAAGTTTCCCCTCACGGACTCGATAAGCAAAACCCTTCAATTGGTATCAGAGCTTCCGGGCAAAACCTTCAATTGGTATCAGAGCCAATGTTTTCGCTTTTGTGTGTTTAGGATTCAGTTAATTTTTATTGCTTTTTCATATATTATATGTACCGGATAATAGTAGGATATGCGTAGTTTAACTCTTTGGTTGCAGGCATAAGATCCGACTATTATTGCCATATGTGTGTATGTGATTGTATGGTGTAAATATTTATTTTTGTTGAATCCTCGGGGTTGACGACGCTAGTATTTAGTTTTTGGTAAATTAAATATGTCATTGTTTAGCCACTCTTTATTTTATTTTACTTTCGATCTAGATTTCATGTACACTCCCTCATGGAGTATAGGACCGATGGATGTAAATTAAAATAGGTTTTAGTCTCGGCTCAGATCTTCGGATGACTCGTACATGGCGTAGGAGGAGCGGAGGAGATGTCGATGCGACGGGAGACATATTGAAGACAAAAGCCATAATAGTTGGAAAATAATTTTATTTTTTATATTTATTGCTTTTTGTTTGAAATGCATGTCGCAGGCTAGGAAAATTCCTCAATTTCAAATTACTAAGTGGGAGAGGGATATTTTTATAAATTTCTGCGGCCTCTATTACGATTTGACAAGTGATGCAAACAAACTTGCGTGTCGGCTCTGAGTGCCTTCCTCCATATCGGATGGGTTTGTTTGCGGATCACTAGGTTGAATATGGTTATAGGAAATTATTAAGGAGCGTGTGTATATGCCCATCATAAGGCACATAACCCAAGATAATTACCTTGGTACCGAGTAATGGTGAACACTTAGATACAAATATAAGTATCCTCCCCATCGGAGTCACTGCTTTTATTTGTAGGGCCAAAGAGGAACCAACTATTAATTTTACTTGTCAAAAAGTTAGGTTGACAAGATAGTAAAATTAATGGGTAAAATCTCCTCTTACAAATGTAGAATTCGTATATGTCGACACTATCGTGGCATACGATATTCTCGGTGTTTTGAGGTGTTGGTTGATTTTAAAATTTTATTGTTTGAAGAATCAATAATTTTTTAAAATCTAATGTTTTGATTTATGTGATTCTTAGGTTTTCTTTCAAAATGACTTTCAACCCACTTGCTGTGATACTGAAAGAGAACAAACTTACTGGACCCAACTATGTTGATTGAAAGAGGAATCTAGACATTGTCTTGACTACTGAGGAATACAAATATGTACTCCTCGAAGAGTGCCCTCCCAAGCCTACAGATAATTCTAGGGAAAAGGAGAGGGAGAGCTATAAGAAGTGGATCAAGGCCGATGAGATGGCGCGGTGTTACATTTTGGCATCTATGTCAAATGTACTGCAACATCAGCATCAAGCCATGTCCACTACTTATGATATGATGCTCAATCTCAAGGAGCTTTTCGGACACCAGAATCGGGCTGCGAGGCAAGAGGCCATGAGAAACTTGATGATGACCACCATGATCGAGGGAACACCCGTGAGGGATCATGTTCTCAAGATGACAGCTCATTTGAATGAGCTGGAGGTCCTAGGAGCTGAGATCGATGGGGAAACCCAGGTCGATATCATACTCCAGTCTCTACCTAGGAGTTTTGAGCAGTTTTTCCTCAATTACAACATGAACAAGAGGTTGTATTCGTTGGCGGAATTTCTGATAGAACTCCAGGTGGCAGAGGGACTATTTCGTCAGAGTGCTCAAGCGCATGTCGTGGTGACCCAGAAGGTTTCTAGTTCTAAGCCGAAAGGCAAAAGAAGAAGAAACAAACTGGGGCAAAGGCGGTGGGAGGTACTCAGGGAGGAGTGAAGAAGATGAAAGGCAAGTGTTTCACTTGTAAGCAGACTGGACACTGGAAGGACTGCCCCAACCGCAAGAACAAAGGTATATCTTTTAGTCTAGTCGTTGAAACATGTTTAGCGGTGTTATCTACCAGCACATGGTGTGTAGATACGGGAGACACTGATCATGTCTGCAATACTTTGTAGGGGTTCCAGGAAACCAGATGACTGGCTGAATGGGGATTACCATGTACTTGGGCGATGCCACGAAGGTGGCGGCTATTGCAGTGGGAGATGTTCATTTCTCTTTTGAGAAAAATAAACTTTTGGTTCTTAAGAATTGCCTTTATGTACCCTTATTTAGAAAGAATTTAATTTGGGTTTCTAAATTGTTTATGGATGGGTATTCTATTTCTTTTAATGACAGAGTTGTTATAAGAAGGAATAGGGACATTATCTATTCGGGTGCATTGATAGGAAATTTGTACACCCTTGAACCAAAACCTCCCACGATGCAAATTAAAGTTAATAACTCATCTTCTAATTCCAATAAGGGAAAAGAACTTTCGAAAATGAACCAAACATATCTTTGGCATCTTAGGCTTGGTCACATACCTAAGCAGAATTCAAAGGTTGATAGCTGATGGACATTTGGGTTCATTAGTGGTGGAGGATCTCCCAACCTGTGAATCTTGCTTGGAGGGAAAGATGACCAAGAGGCCTTTTAAGGCCAAGGGGTATAGAGCCAAAGATGTGTTAGAATTGGTTCATTCTGATTTGTGTGGTTTTATGTCTATCAAGGCTAGAGGTGATTTTGAGTATTTCATCTCTTTTATAGACGATTACTCAAGATATGGATACATTTACCTGATGCGCCACAAGTCTGAATGCTTTGACAAGTTCAAAGAATTCAAGGTTGATGTGGAGAAACGTCAAGGTAAAAGTATCAAGACACTACGATCTGATCGTGGTGGTGAGTACCTCTTGGGAGAGTTTAGGAACTACTTATCAGAGGCAAGGATTCAATCCCAATTGACTGCACCTGGCACACCCTAGCAGAACGGTGTAGCAGAGCAAAGGAATAGGACTCTTATGGAGATGGTTAGATTGATGATGAGTTATTCTGACTTGCCAGATTTGTTCTGGGGATATGCTCTAGATACGGCGGTGTATATTCTGAACTTGGTTCCATCTAAATCAGTGCCTTCTACTCCCACAGAGTTATGGACTGGGCGAAAGCCTAGTCTAAGATATATTCGGATATGGGGGAGTCCAACACATGTGCTGAAGGCAGATGCTGGTAAGTTGGAACCTTGAACAGAAGTATGCTTGTTCGTTGGCTATCCCAGGGGAATGAAGGGTGGATTGTTTTATAGTCCTAGAGATCAGAGGGTGATCGCTAGCACGAATGTCAGATTTCTAGAGGAATACTATGTGATGAGCCACAAGCCCAAGAGTAAAATTATTCTGGAGGAGTTAAAAGGGGAAGTCACTTCTTTAGTACCACCGGTACAAGAGGATATACCACATGTCACTGCACTGCGTGTCACAGAGGATACACAGGTGATACCTCGTCGTAGTGGGAGGGTTGTGAGACAGCCTGAGAGATTCATGTTCTTGGGAGAATCTTCTGATTTGGTCCCTAGTGAACATGAACCTGATCCCTGGACATATGACATCCATGATAAAGATGCAGTATCTTGGCAAAGTGCAATGAATGCTGAGATTGAATCTATGGATTCAAATCAGGTCTGGGAGCCAGTAGAACCACCCGATGGTGTAAAAACCATTGGATGCAAGTTGATCTACAAGAGAAAGAGAGGGATAGATGGGAAGGTTGAGACCTTCAAAGTGAGGCTTGTTGCGAAGGTGTACACTCAGAAAGAGGGTATCGATTATGAGGAGACCTTTTCACAGGTAGTCATGCTTAAGTGTATCCGGATTCTCTTATGCATAGAAGCTCATATGGATTATGAGGTGTGGAAGATGGATGTCAAGACAACTTTCCTTAATGGAAGTCTTGAGGAAAACATCTACATGAAGCAACCAGAGGGATTCATTTCTAAGGGCAAAGAGCATCTTGTATGTAAGCTTAATCGCTCCATTTATGGATTGAAACAAGCTTCGAGGTCTTGGAACATCCGGTTTGATGAGGTGATCCTGTCTTATGGATTTATTCAAAGTCCGGAAGAGTCTTGTGTATACAAGAGATGTGACGGAAACGTAGTGATATTTCTTGTACTATACGTAGATGACTATCAAGGTGTTATCGGACGTAAGGGTATGGTTGTCCAAAAAGTTTGATATGAAGGACTTGGGAGAGGTGAGACACATCCTTGGGATCAAGGTTATAAGGGATCGCAGGAAAAGGATGTTGTGCTTATTTCAAGCTTCATACATAGACACGATTATGGAGCGTTTTAGCATGCAGAACTCCAAGAAGGGTTTTCTACCCTTCAGGCATGGAGTTCCTTTATCTAAGGAGATGTGTCCTAGATCATCTGAGGAGATAGAGGAGATGAAGGCGGTTCCTTATGCTTCGGTAGTAGGAAGCCTCTTGTATGCGATGCTCTGTACGAGACCAGATATCTGCTTTGCCGTGGGCATGGTCAGCAGTTATCAGAGTAATCCAGGACAGGGACATTGGACTGCGGTAAAGTATATATTGAAGTACCCGAGAAGGACTAGGGATTATATGCTGGTTTACCGGGATGACCAATTACTCCCTGTGGGTTACACGGATTTCGACTTCCAATCTGATAGGGATAACAGTAAGTCTACCTTAGGTTTTGTGTTTACTTTGGGAAGTGGAGCCATTGTATGGAGGAGTGTCAAGCAGAAATGCGTGGCGGACTCCACCATGAAAGCTGAGTATGTGGCGGCCTCTTAGGCGGCCAAAGAAGTTGTATGGCTCAGGAACTTCCTGATGGACTTTGATGTGATTCCTGGTTTGCCCAGAACTATCACAATTTATTGTGATAATAGTGGTGCAGTTGCAAACTCGAAGGAACCACGGGCCCATAAGGCTAGTAAACACATAGAGCGCAAGCACCACCTGATATGAGAAATCGTAAAGAGAGGAGAAGTTGCTGTGTCCAAGATTGCATCGGAGGATAACCTGGCAGATCCTTTCACTAAGGCCCTTCTGGTGAGAGCTTTTGATAGGCATGTGGACGGAATGGGGATCAGATGTATGACACTTTGAGGACAACATAGTCTTTTAGTATATGTGGGAGATTGTAGGGATGTATACTGAAAAGTCTATCTTTTGTATGAACACCTTTATTTTGGAATAAGAATCACATGATCATTGTTTGCATATTTTTATGGTTATGCAATATTGTCTAATACTTTACATTGTAGATAACATGGTGTGTGGTGTCACACAAGAGACCATGTTATCGGCCTCTTGAAAAGTATAAGCAAAGGCTCACAACCGAGATGGCTTTGGACAAACCATCGGAATGGTTGTAGTGTGATTTGGTATTGGTTTGTTTTGACCATAGAATCACACTAGTGCACTTTGTGTGTATTGAGCAGGACCGACTTAGAGGTGATTTGATTTATTGCTGACTACATAATCGAATCGGACCTCATATATTATTTAGTACATGCTCTTAATCCCGATATAATAACGGGAACATATACTTAGTACTCATCTTTTTCATTTACCAATGGGCGAGATTTATAGATTAAATCGATAGGCTCGGTAAGTTGGGAGATGATATTATTTATATGGTGTGTCATTGATTATAGGAGAAAACCGTGTCCTATATATAAGGATGATGATGTCCCCTTGAGGAGCTCATAAGGTTCATCATGTAAACCCTACAGGTGGACTTGGTTCGGCATGATGAAAAGGTTAAGTGGTACTACTCACGGAGTTAGATATTGATTAATTAATGGTCGGTAAATTAATTAATCGACGTACATTCGAGATCTTAAACACGGGGAGAAAATGTACAAATAATATATGGAGCCCATATTTTCATATGGGGGTTGGTGAGGTAGATCAATGATGAACCTTTAGTGGATTGGATGATCATTAGTGGATTGGACTTTATGTGGGCTTGATCCATGGGTGGCCAAGACCCAACTCCTCCTCATGGTCCCTAATGTAGCCTATTAACACCTCATGATGCTTAGATCCAATGGATAGAAACAAAACTCTAAGATCCATTGGTAGATATTAAATCTCTAAGATCCGACGGTTTAGATTAAATCCCTAGAACCAATGGAGGAGATTAATTCATGACTTATCCGTAACTCTATAAAAGGAGAGAATGGGGAGTTGGCGTGGATGAACATTGAAGAGAGCAAGGCTTGGGCGGCAAGAGAGGGGAATCCTAGTTGAGATAGGATTAGGATTAGGGTTAGGGTTTGGAGGCTAGGGTGGCACCAAATAAGGCAAGGTTTCCTTTCTTCTTCCTTGTCTTGTGGCCAGCATCCATCAAGTTTCTAGGCCCTTCCCAGCCCTTGGTCGGTGACCATAAGCTCCGTTATCCCTCTCCTTAGGTGGTGGAAACAAGATATAGGGTTTCCCTTAGTGTCTTGGTTGTTTTCCACCATCTCCTCCTTCATCTAGTTGGACAGTGGCAAGGAAAGCTTTGGTTCCTTGTTGGTTGTTTCTAGTGAGGAGAAAAACCTTGTTTCTATTCTTCCTCTTGCTTTGGAAGAGCAACGAAGGAAGATTTGTGATCTAGGAGCTTCTACTTTTGGTGGATCGTCGCCCGCACGACGTCCAAAAATAGGAAGGTCATACATTAGAAGATCGAGAGGTATACCTATTCTTCTTTCTTCTTTTGTTTGTTGCTTGTTTTTGTTTTTCAAATATAAGCATGTTATAAATCTGTAAATGGAAAAATAATACTTGGATCCCGAGCATAAACACAAAAACCAGTGATCCGGACATCGTCTATTCCTCGGCTACTCGTAGAATAGAGGATGGTCGCTTGAACAACTAGTTTGTTCAAGTGACCTCTCTAAATGAATAACATGACGATGACTTGGTGGTTTGGGCAATCCCTTTTGTCCATGATTAAATTTTTTTAATCTGGGGACATCGAATGGATCCCCATGGAAAAGCTACCGTGGTGAAGTGGGAAGCGAAGTTTCCCCTCACGGACTCGATAAGCAAAACCCTTCAATTGGTATCAGAGCTTCCAGGCAAAACCTTCAGTTTTTGTGGTTGTGCGTGTTGTATAGTGTATGCGACCTGTGCATCGTACCTCTTCTTTTGAAATTCTAGTTGTAAATAGTTTTAGAATCGAATGTAACTTGAGTTTCATATTTGTAATGTACAAAATGGAGCGGTGGAAAGTCCACTTGTAGACGAAGTTACGAGAAGAGTGCCGACGACACATGGCGGTCAAAGGAAGCGCTTGGAGAAGCCGCTAGCCCTAGGTTGACTGTCAAATCTTCTCATTGGCTTGAGAAGATCGTAGTAGGGTCATGACCACATCACAGTTAATTATATATATATATATATATATATATATATATATATATATATTTGATTTTCCTTGTATGTATGTGATGCATGCTAGTAGAATAATGCTTGTATGTGTATGATGCATGCTAGGATATTTTTCTTGTATGTATATGATGCATGCTAGAATAATTCTTGTATGTATGTGATGCATGCTAGTATAGAATAATAAAGGCCTCAATGCGTATATGATACACATTACGATTAGATTAGATCTTAATCGAATCAACTCGTAAATGCCTACCAAGTCTTTGATACCCATCACTACCTCGATCATTTGTAGTTGTTGAATCTGCCAAACCAGAGCAACGCATATTATCTTGGTAGGGTGCGGAGGGACAATCTTTGTCCCGCCTATCACGGTTTGGGTTTGAGTAAGCTCAATTAGATATAGTGAACTAGTTAACTCAATTGGATCGAGTAGAACTATAAGCATATTCCAACCGTTAGAAAGATAGGATAAGATCGCATTTACACTAAATCTTGGGCGATTTAGCCAAAGCTAACTCAAGGTCTTTTGTAAATGTGGGTCTTGATCCTATAAACAAGAGTTGCATAGAGATGTAATCGGTAATGTGTTACCCACCGATTGTACTAAGTCTTGGGCAATTTAGCCAAAGATAACTCAAGGCTTAGTATGATATGGATCTTATCCCGCAAGAATTATAGCTAGTTTGTATGAATCTAGTAATGTGGTTTGACCACATCCATAACTCGATTCTACAAAATTCCTATAATTCAGTGAGAGCATCATTTGATTAAAGGCCTAATTAAATGATAAAAGGAATATGATATTAATTCTCTGCATTGTATGTTGTAGATTACTATGTCGACAAACACGAACACTCTCTCTGCGTTCTGTCCTTGAGAAGGACAAGCTCAATGGAGCAAATTTCTTGGACTGGTACAGGAACCTGAGAATTATTCTCACCCAAGAAAGGAAACTGTACGTCTTGGAGTAGCCCATTCTGGAGGCACCTCCTGCCACTGCCTCGCGAGCTGACAAAGATGCTTACAAGAAGAATCAAGATGATGCATTAGATGTGTCATGTCTAATGCTCACGACCATGAACTCTGAGCTTCAGAAGCAACACGAGTTCATGAATGCTTATGATATGGTTGAACATCTTCGTCAACTATATCATGGACAAGCAAGGCACGAGAGATATGAAGTCTCTAAGGCATTGTTTGGGTCCAAAATGCAAGATTGGACTCCTGTAGGTCCATATGTACTCAAGATGATTGGGTACGTAGAAAACCTACAGAGATTGGGATTCCCCCTTGGCCAAGAGATGGCCACTGACTTGATCTTGCAGTCTTTGCCACAAAGCTACAATCAATTTGTCATGAATTACAACATGAATGAAATTGATAAGCCACTACCTGAGATGCTCAGCATGTTGAGAACTGCTGAGCTCAACCTTAAGAAGGAAAAATCTGACGCCATTTTGATGGAGCAAAAGAAGAAAGGCAAGGGCATGCCTAAAGGTATGGGAATGTCCCAAGCCAAGGGCAAAGGCAGGGAACTGAAACCCAAAGGAGGGGTGGCCAAGGAAGGGGCTTGCTTCCACTACAAGGAAGTTGTACACTGGAAGCGTAACTGCAAGGCATACCTGGAAGATCTTAAGAAGAAGAGAAGTGAGACTTCTACGTCAGGTATAAATGTTATAAAAGTCAATCTATCTATTTCTTCATCATGGGTATTAGATACCGGATGTGCATCTCACATTTGTACCAATGTGCAGGCGCTGAGAAATAGCAGGGCATTGACAAAGGGCGAGGTGGACCTATGAGTAGGCAATGGAGCAAGAGTTGTTGTTGTTGCTGTAGGAACTTATGATCTATCTCTGCCCTCTGGGCTTGTACTAGAATTAGATGAATTTTGTTATGTGTTTGCTTTAACTAAGAACATAATTTCGGTTTCTTGTTTGGACAAGAAAGGATTTACATTTATAATAAAGAACAAATGTTGTTCAGTTTATTTAAATGATATGTTCTATTGTAGTGCACCTCTAATGAACGGACTTTACTTTCTAGACATAGAGAGCCCTATCTATAACATAAGTACCAAAAGGTTCATGTCAAATGAGTTGAACCAAACCTATCTCTGGCATTGTCGCTTAGGTCACATAAATGAGAGTCGCTTATCTCAGCTTTATAAGGATGGGCTGCTAAAATCATTTGATTTTGAATCATATGAGACATGCGAGTCTTGCCTTTTAGGCAATATGACCAAGACTCTCTTTAGTGGACACAACGAAAGAGCAAAAAACTTGTTAGAACTCATACATAGTGATGTATGTGGCCCTTTCAATGTTGCAGCTAGAGGTGGTTACAGGTACTTCATTATATTTACTAATGACTTCAGTAGATATGGTTATGTGTATCTCATGACACATAAATCAGAATCCTTTGAAAAGTTCAAAGAATTCAAGAATAAAGTACAAAACCAGCTTGGCAAGAGTATTAAGATACTTCGATCAGATCGAGGTGGTGAATACCTTAGACATGAGTTTCGTGACTATCTAGCTGAGTGTGAGATTCTATCCCAACTCACTCCTCCTGGAACACCACAGTAGAATGGTATATCCGAAAGGAGGAATTGTACCCTATTAGATATGGTACGATCTATGATGAGTCACACAGATCTTCCTATATCCTTTTGGGGATATGCTCTAGACACAGTAGCCTTTACACTTAACCGTGTACCATCTAAGGCTGTGATAAAGACACCATATATGATATGGATAGGGAGAAATCCCAAGATGTCTTTCATGAGGATTTGGGGTTGTGAGGCTTACGTTCGACGTCAAGTCTCAGACAAACTTGTACCCAAATTCGATAGGTGCTATTTTGTTGGATATCCCAAGGACACAAAGGGATATTACTTCTACATTCCCAGTCAGCACAAAGTGTTTGTGGCAAAGACTGGAGTTTTTCTAGAAAGGGATATTGTTTCTAGAAAAACTAGTGGGAGTACGTTCGATCTTGAAGAAATTCAAGATAAGGACCATAGAACTGAGGCCTTGATGGAGGTTGAACAGGAACCACAAAGTGTTGTGGGTGATGAGATTGTTGCACAAAGAGTTGTGGAACAACCACCTGTTCATGTAGACCTACCTCTTTGCAGGTCTGATAGAGTACGTCTTCAGCCTAAGAGATACTCATTTCTCTTGTCTGACCATGATGACGTTATGCTCATTGAGAATGAGCCTACCTCCTATCAGGAAGCTGTGATGAGCTCATATTTTAAGAAATGGGTAGAGGCCATGAGATCCGAGATGGAATCCATGTACACCAACCAAGTATGGACTTTGGTTGATCCACCTGAAGGGGTCAAACCCATTGGGTGTAAGTCGGTCTTTAAGAGAAAGACTGACATGGATGGACTTACGCATACCTATAAGGGCCGATTGGTGGCTAAAGGTTTCAAGAAAATTCATGGTATTGACTATGATGAAACCTTTTCTCCAGTGGCGTTGTTTAAGTCCATTCGGATCATGCTTGCTATTGCAGCATACCACGATTATGAGATCTGGCAGATGGATGTCAAAATCGCATTTCTGAATGAAAACTTGCTTGAGGATGTGTGCATGACACAACCTGAGGGTTTTGTGGATCCACAACATATTGGGAAAGTATGCAAGCTGCAAAGCTCCATTTATGGGCTAAAGCAAGCTTCTCAGAGCTCGAATCTTCGATTTGATGATGCGATCAAACAGTTTGGTTTCATCAAGAATGAAGATGAACCCTGTGTCTATAAGAGGGTTAATGGGAACACAGTTGTCTTCCTTGTATTGTATGTGGATGACATACTACTCATTGGGAATGACATCCCTTCGCTACAGTCTGTGAAGACTTGGCTGGGGATGTGCTTCTCAATGAAGGACTTAGGTGAAACAGCCTGTATTCTAGGAATCAAGATCTATAGAGATAGATCTAAGAGATTGCTTGGCCCAAGTCATAGTACATATATTGACATGGTATTACTATGGTTTTCCATGCAGAATTCCAAGAAAGGACTTCTGCCGATGTCACATGGTGTGAGTCTTTCGAAGACTCAAAGTCCCTCTTCTAGAGAGGAGAGAGACCGCATGGATAAGATCCCTTATGCATCTGCTATAGGATCTATCATGTACGCCATGTTGTGTACTCGTCTGTTAGTGCAGGGGCACTAGATAATCGAACCTTGTTTTGATTATGGCAAAGACACAAAGTTAAGTTTACATCGTTATCTCACGAGCTAAATCGAGTGTGCAGAAAAGTACTAAAGGTGGAGCTGATGGCTAGCGACACCCGGAGGAAGCCGCAGTGGTCGGGCAACACTCGAGTGACTTCGGAGGGAGCCGAAGGAATCGAGTGGAAGGCCGGAAGCGAGAGATACAAGGAAAGTATCGAGGAAAGCTCATGTGAGTGAGAGATTGTAAGGTCGTGTCCTCTTTACGGGGATGACCGTAGGCGGCGATCCGACTAAGAATTCCTGTGGAAGGTCTAGGTCAAGATCGGATGGTTAGAAATTGTCACATTTATCATTTTATGAGCTAACCTCTTACTGCAGGGAAGTGGCTAGGCTGGCAGTCGACTGCTGAATATTGGGCAGTCGACTGATGGCGATGAATCAGCCTTTGCGCTAGGTCAAAACGGATAAGGTTTGACGTGGCCACTTCGCGATAAAAATTATACAACTTCGTGATCTATTCCGAAAAAAGAGGAGACAACTTCAGAGGCCAAAATCTATAAAAGGAGGGGTGGATTCCAACTCCAAGCATCATCAAGTTTATTCATCAAGTGCTTCTACAACGCCAACGCTCCAACACCGTCATAACGCCGATGCGACAACAAGTTCAGATCTTCTTCGTCGGCAGCAACATCTAGTAATATATTTTCATATTGTATTCGTTGTTTTTATTCGTAACGAGGTGAGGTAGGCTTGTTGCCTCATCCTCATACATTCGGTTTTGTGATTGTTGTCTCCTACCTTCAACGAGGAGGAGACGTTATAGTGCTTTGCCCTCCGTATGCGGTCTAGGACCGATAGGGCCTTGGAGTAGCAACCGATGGGTTGTGAACCAAGTAAAAATAAACGTGTTTCTTTATTTTCCATTGCTTTTACTCATTTAATTATCTACTCGAACGAAACGTCGAAAAGATTTATGATCGCTATTCACCCCCCCCTCTAGCAACGCTTCTCGATCTAACATCGTCCTGATGTCTCGTATGCTTTGAGCATGACGAGTATATACTAGTCAGATCCAGGCGAGCATAACTGGATAGCAGTCAAGAATATTTTTAAGTGCTTGAGAAGGACTAAAGAATATTTCTTGATATTTGGAGGCGATGAGGAGCTAGCTGTAAAGGGTTACAGCGATGCTAGCTTCCAAATTGACCAGGATGATTATAGATCACAGTCAGGGTTCGTGTTTTGCTTGAATGGTGGCGTTGTGAGCTGGAAGAGTTCGAAGCAGGACACAGTTGCTGATTCTACAATGGAAGTCGAGTATATCGCTACATCTGAGGTAGCAAAGGAGGCAGTTTGGATCTGCATGTTCATTACTGAGCTTGGGGGTGGTTCCTAGCATAACAGATCCCATAGAGCTCTATTGTGATAATAATGGAGCGATTGCACAGGCTAAGGAACCTCGCTCACACCAGTGGACCAAACACATATTACGGCGCTTCCATCTCATTCGAGAGATTATCGATAGAGATGTGAAGATTTGCAGAGTACCCACAGAGGCTAACATTGCAGATCCCTTGACCAAGGATTTGGCATAGAAAAAGTATGATGGTCACACTAGGTCATTGGGTATTAGATACTACAGTGATTGACACTAGTGCTAGTGGGAGATTGTTAGTGAAAGCTCTAGAGATAATCATGTGATGATTGTTGTATGGACTTTATTGTATTATATTCCTATTTATAAAGGCAAGATTATTATATTTACTTGTATTGCTGCCAAATAAACTAAGTATAATAACGTCCTTGAGTAGAAGGTTCTTATCTTTATCAATCGATTGGTTGAATCGATAATGAGATGATATAGAGAACACTACTCTTAATCATTCCTAGTCAAGTATTAACATTCAAGGACAATGTTATTGCGTAGAGACTAGCATGTAGGTCAACTCGATGACTTGATCTCACAAGTCATGGATATGAGATATCAAGTTGACACATGGGTATGCATTAGAGAATGTATACTGAATGACCCACCATGAGAAAGTATGATGGATCGATATATGAGTGTCATACACTTTCTCATGTGACTATTAGTATGATTATTAGTCCTTGGACCTGAAGTCACCATGGTTCCCTACATAAGGAGTTGCATACTTTGGCTTCGTCAAACGTCACCCGTAAACGGGTGGACTATAAAGGCGATTACTGGGTATGTAACAAATTATACGGAGGGATGTGAGTGATGTAGATGGGATCTATCCCTCCTATATGACAGGAGTGACATCGTTATTCTTGATAGAGTGAGACCACGAAGTGCATGACCATGCTCAAATGAGTCAATATGAGATATTGAGCTCATTTGATTAGTGTGTGTCTACTTGGAGTTCAAGATATAGATTGTACCGAGGATGACATGGTATATGCCTCAATTGGTCAATCTAGATGTCAAGGATAAAGAGACATTGTCACATATTGTGAGAGTCACAATTAGTAGTCACAAAGGTGATGTTGGATCTCAACATTCTTCTAACTTGGGTAGCATTGATGTGTTGCTAGATTCCGCTCATTGCTTATGTTCCTAAATCGGTTTAGGAGCATTGCCAACGTTACAAGAACCTATAGTGTCACACACAAAGGGCAATTAGATGGAGATTAGGTTCGTATGATGAACCATGAGGATTAAGTTCATGGGATGAACCAAATTGGATTAAGAGTAATCCAAATTAGACTAATTGAGTTAGACTCAATTTGATTCAAGTGTTGAATGAGTATAATTTAGATTTGATTCATTGAGTCAATTTAAATTAATGAATAGAGATTCATTAAATCAAATTGACTTGAATCAAGTGGTTAGATTTGATCAACCATGGGAGATAAGAGGTCAAGTTTGACTTGACTTGAGAGGGAAGATGAATGGTTAATTTTGACTTGACCAATTGCCATGTCATGGTGACATGGCATGTGGGTCGGCCAATGATGGTGTTCAACATCATCATGAACTTATCATGTGGTGCCACCTCATGAGGGAGACCAAGAGCCATTGGCTCTTGGAGTTACATGCATGCATGTAACCACCACCCATTGAAGTGGTCGACCACTCTTTCCATTTGATGGGAATTAATTTTGTGTGTAACTTCATCTTCTTTCTTGGATCATCTTCCTCTCAAGCTTGCTCTCCCATACCTTATATTGGCCGAACCATCCAAAGGGTGCTAGCACACTCAAGGTTGTGTTTTCTCCACCTATTGCTTGTGTGGATACCAATAGAGGAGTGTGCACTTGACACTCTCGAGTTCCGACGAAGCTTTTGGACAAGCAGGATAAGCGAAGGGCGTCGCTACGAGGGTAATGCTCTCACCTTCTAGATCTAAGGTAGATCTAGGGTTTTATAAGCACATACATGTTTTTATTTTAATATATCTTCGCACGGATCCGTGGCGGACTTCCGGGGTTTCTGCAAAGCAAAAAGCGGTTTTTGCGGATCGGAAAGTCCAACAAACAACCCGATGTATGTTTGAACATTCAATTAGTTGATAGCACATTGTGATAGTTGCATATATGTGATATGCAATCGGTATACTTGATACCTACCATCGTAGCTATGAATTGCTTGTTGGACTCTCTCCAAGGTTGTTCATATCTATGTTGGATATCAGCCCATTCGGAGATGGACCTACGATCTCCCGAAGTGATTTTGGGGTTTTTGAAATTTGAAAAATGAATGGGACTTGTAAATGTATGTTGATGCATTTAAATCATCTTTCTCATATATGCTCATTTTGTATTTCTAGTTTAATCGATTGATCATGATGTCTTTAAATTTGCGCTCTATCTTGAATTCAAATAAATTAATTGGGTCGAACTTCTTGGACTGACTTTTGGATTCAACCTGCTCAAAAGGGCACTTGCCATCATTATGGCAAGGAGGGCCATTGGCGAAGAAATTGCAAGATTTATCTTGAGTCCGTGAAGAAGAATAAGGCATCGGATGCCCCATCTTCTTTAGATATCTTCGTTATTTATTGTCATTCTATTTCCTCAAACACTTGGGTATTGGATACTGGGTGTGGCTCACATATATGTAATGACATACATGGGCTAAGGAATAGAAGAAGACTCGTCAAGGGAAAATCAAATTTACGTGTTAGGAATGGAGCAAAGGTTGCTGCACTCACCATCAGAATGTATTTGTTGAAACTCCCTGCAGGACTTGTCTTAGAACTGGACAATTGCTTTTATGTTCCTTCGTTGATAAAGAACATCATTTCTATTTCTTGTTTAAATAGAAATTGGTACCATTTGACTTTTAGTAACAATTGTTGTTACATAAATTTGAATGGAGTTCTTTATGGGACTGGAACTTTAAGCAATGGTATTTATAAGTTGGAAGTATCCAGTGATGTTTTCAATATCGAAGCGAGCAACAAGCATGCTTGAAAGGATAATCAATTAGACTCCTACTTGTGGCAATGTTGTCTTGGCCATGCAAGCAAGAAACACATGTCCGAATTACACCGATGTGGAATTCTAGAATCGTTTGAATTGGATTCATACGATACATGCAAATCATGCTTAAAAGGCAAGATGACTAAGTTACTTTTTATAGGAAAAGGTGAACGAGTGGGAGAGTTGCTAGGTCTAATACATACTAATGGAAGTGGACCTATGTCAACTCAAGCTTTGGGAGGCTATAGCTACTTCATTACCTTCACCGATGATCACTCACAGTTTGAGTATGTGTTCTTGATGAAACACAAGTCTGAAGCCTTTGAAAGGTTCAAATAATTCAGAAATGAAGTAGAGAAACAATATGACAAGAGTATTAAAATACTTCGATCGGATCGAGGTGGTGAATACTTAAGTCAAGAGTTTCTAGATTATCTAAGATATAATGGTATATTGTCTCAATGGACTCTGCCATATACACCACAGTATAATGGTGTATCTGAGAGGCGTAATCGGACCTTGTTGGACATGGTCAGGTCAATGATGAATCATGCGAATCTTTCCAAGTCTTTTTGGGGCTATGCACTTCTGACACCTATTTACTTGTTAAATAGAATGCCAACCAAGGTAGTCTCTACTACTCTATATGAGATATGGAATAGTAAGAAACCTCATGTATCTTACTTGAAGATATGGGGTTGTCTTGCTTATGTGAAGCGGACTGTATCAGACAAATTGGATGCTAAGTCTGATAAATGTCCATTTATTGGATACCCTAAGGAAACAAGGGGTTACCAATTCTATCATCCTGTGGAACAAAAGGTATTTGTTTCAAGGCATGCTGTGTTCCTAAAGAAAGAGTTTCTATTGTAAGAAAATAGTGGGAGTGTCGTCGAGCTTGAGGAGGCTCAAGAGACTCAAATAGACATTGAAAAAATACCTGGTGAAGCACATCAACCAATAACTCATAGTGATGAGCCATCGACTGGACCTATTGAGACACCACATCTTCGTAGTTCTAGTAGAATACGTAATATTCCTGAGAGATATGGATTTCTTGTAAGTGAATCGAACGACGTGTTACTCATTGATGATGAGGAGCCTACCAGTTATGAAGAAGTTTTGATGAGTTCAGAAAGGGATAAGTGGCTTGAAGCCATGAAGTCGAAAATGAATTCCATGTATGAAAACCAAGTTTGGAACTTGGTTGACCCACCTGAAGGCATAAAGCCTATAGGGTGCAAGTGGGTTTTCAAGAAGAAAACTGACATGAATGGTAATGTGATTACCTATAAGGCTAGATTGGTGGTGAAAGGATATCGTCAAAAGCAAGGTGTTGATTATGACGAAACCTATTCGCCTGTAGCTATGCTTAAATCCATTCGGATGCTCCAGGCCATAGCGGCTCATTATGATTATGAGATATGGCAGATGGATGTGAAAATAACATTTTTTAATTGAAACTTACTTGAGGATGTGTATATGATACAACCTGAGGGTTTCACATCGGTTGATAAAACAAAGTATGCAAATTGCGACGGTTCATATATGGATTGAAGCAAGCATCCAAGAGATGAAATATTCGTTTTGATGAGACAATCAAAAGGTTTGATTTCTCACAAAATCCAGACGAACCTTGTGTGTACAAGAAGGTTAGTGGGAGTGCAGTCGTGTTCCTAGTATTGTATGTCAATGACATATTACTTATAGGAAATGATGTTTCAGTCTTACAGGCAGTTAAGATTTGGTTGTCCAAGACATTCTCCATGAAAGACCTGGGAGAAGCAACCAATATCCTCGGGATTAAGATCAATAGAGATATATCGAAATGGTTGCTTGGTCTTTCACAGTCTACATATATAGGCCGAGTGCTAAAGAGGTTTAGCATGTCGAAATCCAAGAAAGGTTTCCTACCCATCAGGCATGGGATACACCTTTCGAAGTCTATTTGTCTGCGCACAGAAGACAAGAGAATTTGCATGAGTAAGATTCCCTATGCATCCGCAATAGAATCTATCATGTATGCTATGTTATGTACGAGGCCCGATATATTGTATGCTCTGAGTGTCACGAGTATATACTAGTCTGATCTAGGAATGGATCATTGGGCGGCTATTAAGATGATCCTTAAGTACTTAAGAAGAACTAAGGATGTGTTCCTAATATATGGAAAAGGGGACATGGTGATACGCGGGTATACGGATGTTAGTTTCCAGACAGACAAGGATGATTCCGTGTCTCACTGGGTAATGTGTTCACCTTGAAAATAGAGTGCGATGAGTTGCAAAAGTTCCAATAAGATCACATAGCGATTACCATTGAGGCAAAAAATATTGCATCTTTGGAAGCAACAAAGGAAGCGGTTTGGATCAAGAAGTTCATATCTGAACTTGATGTGGTCTCATCAATGATCCAAACATGTAATTTTCCACTATCATCTGATGAGAGAGATCATCAGTAGGAAGGAAATACAAATCGAAAAAATCCCTAAAAAAAGGAACTTAGCGGATCCTTTGACTAAGGAATTACCTCAAAGTAAGTTTGAGGGTCATTTTAGAGATTATGGTATTAGATACCGTAGCGATTGGCATTAGGTCAAGTGGGAGTTTGTTAGTAATATATGAGAGATGTCCTAAGGCAATCGCCTTATGTTTGAACCATTTATATGATAAATGAAGATTCACTATTTGAGTATACATGTTTTCATCTATTTGATTAGATCTTAAACTCATTTACTGAATATCTACAAAATGATTCACAACATGAGAATTTGTGATTGGATCACAACTAGTGAGTATCTCTACATGTGTAATTGTGATGTATCAGAATTATCCCTAGTCGATGAATTGATAGATATGGACACCATTGATTCTGTCAAGACTAGCACAAGGTATACTCCTTGGTGTATCCAAGCAGCTGATTCTCACTGGCTGACGACATTGTGATGTCCGGAGTTAATCGTGGATGCAAGTTATGGTAACTAGTTCATTGGAGTGACCAGCGGTAAGACTTTATATGGTTCTCTACATATATAGATATGCCAATGAAGTTCTTACTGCAGCTTAAGTACGATGTTCCTTTGACTTGCGGTATTCAAGTCATCTTGATCATGAAGTCTTATGCTTTGACATCCTAAGCAAGCATTTCTAAGGAGATTTGGACCCAGGATGATTGGGTATAAGTCAAAGTGATTGAAGGTGTTTGAATAGCCTATAAAGGATTCACCACTCCTTGCGAGGAGATGTATACCCATGGCCTCTCATCGGATTGTTAATAAAGTCTTTGGCCAAAGCATTACATGTTAAGAGTAAGGTACTATTGGATACATGTGTAGTAACTAGAATCCGTAGGACGAGAAAATGATACTTGGGCTAGGTGTGACATAGTCAACCTAGTGGGGACTGACACTATAGACCACGTCCTGAACCAAGTGGGTATAAGATGAGTGAAAGAAATGGGGCACGATTCATTATAGCTGCTGAAGGGTTTCAGAAATAGTTCTGGATCAACCATTGATCTTTTCGGTTAATTGGGGATCATGATGTACTACTAGGTGACACTCATGATCATTCTATAATTAATGGTTAAATATAGACGGATAACATAAACCGAGAACCTATTTGGTTGTTGGCAACCGTGCTATTTCTCGGAATGCTCATCGGCTCCCATGTCCCCGGATTAAAATTTTCCCTAATGAAAACTAATCCGGATGGGATGAGTTTCCTAAGCACAACCAATTCGTCGTCGTGCTAACGACTCGAGCGATCACTTGAACAAACTAGTTGTTCAAGCAACACAACTCTTCTAGTCGGTTAGCCGCGGAAGAGACGACGGACGGATCGCCGGTTTTTGTGTTTCTTATCGGGGTCCATGATTATACAAATACATACTAGTATAATCAACATATACTAACATAAAGAACATAAGCTAGCATATCAATAAGAACATGCAAAGAACAATAATAAAAGTTATAAAACTTTTATACCTCTTGATCTTCTATCGTATGTCCTAACCTCCTTGTAGACTTCGTGTGGGCGAAGATCCTCCACAAGTTGAAGCTTCCTAGATCTTCTTCAATCCAAAGAAAGAAGAACTCTCTTTCCCTTCTTGCTTGAGCCAACCACCATTCCACAAAAGGATTGATGCCGCCGGCCCCAAGAAGAGAGAGAACATAATGGAAACAACCAAGGTACCGAACTAGGGACAAACCCTTGTTTTGGTGCCGCCGGCCAAGATGGAGTGAAGAGGATAAAGGGAATATATTGGGCGCCGACCACGGTGGAGGGAATAGAGGAAGGAGTTGGCCACAACCTAGGAAGAGGAAGAGCTCCTCTCCTATAGTTGCCACCCACCTTCCTTGCATACCCTAGCCGCCCAACCATAGGAGCCAAACCCTAATTAGGGTTTCCTCCTTAGGTCTTCTTGCCGCCCATCCAAGGTGGAAGGAGGAGATCTAAACCGGCCACCTTTCCTAGGAAGAAGAAGAACTCTTCCACAAGATGCCGCTTACCCTCCTTCCAAACCTTGGCCGCCCATGCAAAGGAGCCAAACCCTAATCAAATTAGGGTTTCCTCCTTAGGGTTTCTTGCCACCCAACCATGATGGAGAGAAGAGATCTAGGAGCTAGCCACCTTCAAGGAAGAAGAAGAGATCTTCCTCAAGTTGCCGCCCACTCATCTTCCAAGCCTTGGCCGCCCAACCCATAGGAGCCAAACCCTAATTAGGGTTTCCTCCTTAGGGTTATTTGCAGCCCAAGCAATTGAAGGCTAAACCGTAATCTCCTTAGCATCCATCATTCAACATCAACCACTCTTTTTTTTCCGCCCAACCCATAGCCACCCTTTTATAGAACTTAGGAGAAAATTGGTTATTGATGAGGTAGCCAAAAATATAGGAACTAATTCCCAATTTTCTTGCCGCCCACCTTATCCAACCTTTCCTCTCCCTTTTATATAGAGTTAGGTTTAGGCCTTGGTTTAATCTCCACCATCGGTTCTAGGGTTTTAATCTCAACCGTCGGATTTAGAGATTTAATCTCAACCGTCGGTTCTAGGGTTTTAATCTCAACCGTCGGATCTAGAGATTTAATCTCAACCATTGGTTCTAGGGATTTAATCCTAACCGTCGGATCTAGAGATTTGTTTTCCATCATTTGATCTAGACTTCATGAGGTTTATATTAGGCTACGATAGGGACCATGAGGAGGAGTTGGGTCTTGGCCACCCGATGGATCGGAACCACACAAACTTGATCCATCAATGATGTTCCATTCCACTAGAGGATCATCATCGAACTACCTCACCAACCCCCATAAATTAATATGGGCTCCATATATTATTTGTACATCCATCTCCCCATGTTTAAGATATCGAATGTCCGTCAATTAATTGATTTACTGACCATCAATTAATTAACATCTAACTCCTCGAGTAGTACCACTCAACCTTATCATCATGTTGACTAAGTCAACCTGCAGGGTTTACATGATGAACCTTATGAGCTCCTCAAGGGGACATCATCAACCTAATACATAGGACACGGATTCCTCCTATAATCAACGACACACCATGTAAATAATATCATTTCCCAACTTACCGGGCATATTGATTTAATCCATAGAAATCTCACCCTCTGGTAAATGAAAGAAATAAATACTAAGTACATGTGTCCGTTATTATATCGGGATTAAGAGCATGTACAACATAATATCCGAGGTCCGATTCAATTATGTAGTCAGCAACAAATTGAATCACCTCTATGTCGGTCCTGCTCAATACACCTAAGTGTACTAGTGTAACTCTATGTTCAAGACAAAACAATACCAAGCTACACTACAACCATGCCAATGGTTTGTCCAAAACCATCTTGGTTGTGAGCTTTTACTTATATTCTACAAGGGACTGATAACATGATCTTCTGTGCCGCACCTAGGCACCATGTTATCTACAATATAAAATATTAGACAATATGCACACATATAAATATAACGTACAAACAATGATCAAGTGATTCTTATTTCAAAATAAATATGTTCATACAAAAGAGCTAGGCTTTCAGTATACATCCCAACATTGGTCACACACACAACGAGCATAATCCAAAGGATTTAAAATGAGCTTGAGAATGAGATTCTCAGGCTGAGAGAAACTAGGTTTGGTTGGACCAAATAAGGAGCGAGCATGAAATCGTTTCAGTCGCACTGGAAGCGTGGATGGGCCATGTCTTATGAAGACATGATGGATGAACTAAATTGGTTTGGTTCTAATCCAATGGTGGAGAATAAACGAAAGGGGTTTGGTTTGTTTTAAACGAATGAATCAAAGTTGGTTCGGTTCATTTTAACTTAAAATAGACCAAATCGGTTTGGTTTATTTTAACTTAAATTTATGGAGAGGGTTAATGGGTTTTGGTTATGAACCAATAACCATTAGGAGAATTTGTTCTCTATTAAATTGGGCTCAAGGGCTTAATGAAGCCCTAATCCAATTTTGCCGCCCCCTCCCTCTTCTCCTCTAGTGATTCGCGCCCAAACCCTAGTCGTCGCCCACCTCTTGTGCTGCCGTCCAAGTTGTTGCCGGCGTCCAAGCTTCAGCCGACGACCCTCTGGTGATCTTCCTTGGCTCCGACGACAAGGTCAGCATCTAGCTTCCTTATTTGGCCGGCGCTAATCCTCCACCAAAGCTGTCCAGTTTTCTGGACAGCTTGTTTACTTCGTGTCGAAGCGTCATTTGGACGACGTTTGGAGCTCCGACAGTGACTTCCTTGCAGGGGATTCGTTCTCCGTAATCCTCATAGGTGGAGGATGAAGGATTCGTCAAACGGTGGGCGAATACCTCTCCGGAGAAGCGAGTTTTTGAGGACTTGTTTTGATTCCGAATTTTGATTCGGATTGTGATCTTCTCTCGATCACATTGTCTTCGACACGAGGCTAGTGACTCGTACGAAGAAGAGGCTCATGACTTTGTGAAGTCATCCCGAAGATACTCGGTGTGGATACGGATAGAGGCGATTCTAGCGAGGGTCGCTCTTGTTGATACCTTTCCCGCTACACGTGATACGTCAGGTATACATAGAATAAATTTCCTTTTATTGCAAAATTTGAAACTATGGTTATATCTACACTTGTTGTACTATGCATACGGGTGTTGTGTGTGATGTAATAAATTAGATTTATTGCATTTTATTTATTCCGCTGCGCACATGTTTACGAAACATGTTCGAATACACACTCGCCGCGGTGCCGGAAACCCAACAATTGAGAGGAAATCAAATAACCTAAAACTAATGAATGAAATAAAGTGAATCTAAAAACTGAACTAAGGCTAAATTTAATATGGCTAACAAAATTTAACCTAAACTGAATATAGACAATGCAAACTATAAAATTGAAAAACTAAAAAGAAAATCTAGTTTAGGTCCGTTCCAAACTATCCACTTTCGATCCGATATCAACTCTACAGTCCCAAGAAACGATGCCAAAAACTTGATGCACATGAGCACAACCTCAAATCTACGATGAGGATCACCAAGGACTCGAAGCGCGCACTCACGCTTAACGGTCGCAAGTGCATGATTTTCGTCAAGTAATAATTTATGTATCAATCCCATAGAGATTTAGATTTGAATACTGTTTGTCCAGTGGGTGTCGTTGTTCGGAGTAAATCTCTTGAGATTCTGGTGTGTGAGGTCGACAATAGTCCTGGCTCAATTACGGTGTCACTTGGAGAAAGCGAAGGTGGTCTCAAAGTTCCTTAAAGGATTCTAGGATTTTGATTTCACTTGTGTGTTGTTGAATATGTTGGGTTCCCATGGCACCGACGTGGATATTGTGTTCGAACATGTTTCATAAACATACACACAACGAAAGTAAAAACAAGTAATACACTATTTATTACAACACACACACCACACACATGCAAGGATACAATAAGTGTAGACATAATCGACATTTCAATTTTGCAATAAAAGGAAATTTATTCTAGTTAAACCTGACGAATCACATATAGCGGGAATAACATCAACCATAGCGACCCTCACTAGAACCGCCTCTATTCATATCCACGCCGAGTATCATCGGGATAGCTTCACAAAGCCACGAGCCCCAACTTCACGAAAGGTACTAGCCTCACATTGAAGTCATTGTGATCCGAGAGAAGATCACAATACGAATCAAATTTGGATCTAAAAATGAGTTCCACGAACTACCTTCTTGGAAGCAGTTTTCGTTAACCAATTGACGAAAGCTTAACCCTCCACCTATGAGGATTGACGGAGATCCAATCCCTAGCAAGTAGGTCACTGTCAGAGCGTAAAACGTCGACCAAATTACCTTTCCACAAAGAGGAGAACAAGCTGTCCAAGCTTGGCCGATTGCTCCTTGGTCACCGGCGACAAAAGGAGGATCGCCGGAGGAGTCGTCGACGGCTGGTGGATGGCCGGCGGCAAGGAGGAAGTGGCAGCAGCAACTTGGGCAGCAGCATAAGGGTTGGGCGTCAAGGACTCCCTCCTTGTGTTGGGCAGCAAGAAGCAAGGAGAAGGAGAAGAGGTGGGCAAAAACTGTTGGATCGAAGCGGATCGCTAGAGGGGGGGGGTGAATAGCGATAAAAACTTTTCTTTTAAATCGTTCGATAGAAAATTAAACGCAGCGGAAATGTAAATAAAAACTAAATGAGACAAATAGTTTTTTTACTTGGTTCGTAGCCTTCGGCTACTACTCCAAGGCCCTAACGGTCCTAGACCGTGTACGGAGGGAAATTCACTAAAACACTCCTCCTCGTTGGAGGTAGGAGTTTTACGATTACAAAAGCCTTCGAAGCAAAAAGATAGAGAGACAAACCCTCTCTTCTATTAAAGTAAAATGCAACGAAAAGCCTCGATTAAAAAGAATTGCAATATTGAAAGCAATAACAAATTAAGATTATACCAACAACTAAACAAAAGAAACTTTAAGCTAGGGTTGTTGGCAGCACTTCGTTGTTGTAGAGTCGTCGGAGAGTTGTAGCGTAACGGAGGCTTTTGAGCACTTAAAATTGAGGATAAAACCCTAGGTTTGGCCCTCCTTTTATAGCCTTTAAGCCCCTCAATGAATGGGTCTTCAACCAATCATAAATGGGCACAAAACTCCTTGAAAAATGGTGATAAAGCGTGACTCATCGAGGTTGATTTTTGACCACCGGTTGAACTGGCCGGTTGAACTGATGGCCAGGATTTTTGCCTACAATAAAGAGTTAGCTCAAAATATAAGTGGATTCGACGACCACTTGCCATCCGATCTCAACATAGACCTTCCATGGGAAGTCTTGGGTCGGATCGTTGCCTAAGATCATCCCCGTAAAGAGGATACGACCTCACTTACGCTCGCACACACGAGCATACCTCGATACTTACGTGTCGCTTTTGCTTCCGGCCTTCCACTCGATTCCTTCGGCTCCCTCCGAAGTAACTCGAGTGTCGCCCGACCACCGCGGCTTCCTCCGGGTGTCACTAGCCTTCAGCTCCAGCATTGAGACTTTTCTGCACACTTGATTTAGCTCGTGAGATAACAATATAAGCTTAACTTTATATCGTTTGCTATAATCAAAACTTAGGTTCGACTTAGGTGCCCACTGCACCAACAATCTCCCCCTTTTTGATTTATGGCAAACCCACATACAAAGTTAAGACAAAAATAAGTATGAGATTATGCATGAATGAGTAGGAGTATATAAAAATTCTTTTTCAAGTGCTCCCCCTTGAGGAATCCTCCCCCTTGACCGAGGGTGAGTACTTGAGAAAGGGTTTTAACTCTCCCCCTTGATATGTGCTACTAAGAAAAAGAATTAAAAAATTACTTAATATTGGCCATAGTGTTTAAAATAAGTTTTAAGTTAAGAAACCAAATGATTTCTTAACCTTGGCCTTTTGTTAAAAGTTAAATAAGTTTTCAAAACTTAAAGTTAACTTTTGGTTTAATTATGAAGTAAGAGTTAAGTTATCAAAAAAATTTTTTTGAAGAGTTAAGTTATCAAAAAAAATTTTTTTTGACCCCTTAACTTTTGTCCTTTTTCTCTCCCTTTTGCCGTATATCGAAAAGAGTAAGGGGTGTGTGGAAAACAAAATAAATGTTAAATTTAAAGTCCAAGCATGTTCCACATTTTTATTTTTAAAAATTATATACTGAAAATAAGTTCATCTATAAAATGTTCGACTCATATTTGGCTTGATTGATATGAAGGATCAACCAGTCCTGGTCAGAGTCGGTTAGTATGTATGATTATACTCCGTGGTTCATAGCGATGCACTAGCTCTACATCTGGAACTAGGAGTAAGGTCCTAACATCTCACGCCCATCTACGTGGCTAAGTACACAAACACATTAGTCCTATGTGTTGTGAGATGTATTGGCTCCTTAAATCTATAGGTGCATGATATCTAAGGTATGTCCTATGCTAGTTCCATGAAAAAAAAGTAAGAAATAGTAGTAAGAAAATATAATTTGCAAGTTCCTATTCTATTACGCACATGCCTAATCTTCGTCTCAAGAGACTAAATTCGGCTTCGGGTCGTGGTTTAGTAAATATGTCTACTAGGTTAGACTTCGAGTCAACATATTCGAGTTGTATGGAGCCGTTGGCTACATGTTCTCGAATGAAATGGTGTTTTACCTCTATATGCTTTGTCCTTGAATGGCATATAGGGTTCTTAGTTAGATTTATCGAACTTATGTTGTCTACAAAAATTTTAGTTTTGGTGAAGTCCAACCTAAAGTCTCGGAGAGTGTGCTTCATCCAAAGAAGCTGAGTTACACACTCACCCATCGCAACGTATTCAGCTTCGGTGGTAGATAAGGCAACACAATGTTGCTTCCTACTGCACCAACTCACTAGACTTGAGCCGAGTAGTTGACAACAACCACTCGTGCTCTTTCTATCGAGTTTACTACCGGCATAATCCGAATCGGAGTAGCCGATTAGTTTGAACTCCGTAGATCTAGGGTACCAAATACCAACGTTAAGTGTACCCTTAAGATATCTAAGGATACGCTTAACTAGGGTTAGGTGAGACTCCTTAGCACAGGTTTGAAACCTGGCGCACATACTTACTGCGAATAGGATGTCGGGTCGACTCGCAGTTAAGTATAGGAGACTTCCTATCACGCTCCTATAGTACTTTAAGTCAATGGACTTACTTTCTAGGTCTTCTCCTATGTTAACATTAATCGCCATTGGGGTGTTTATTATCTTAGCGTCTTGCATTCCAAATCTTTTAATTAACTCCTTAGTGTATTTTTGTTGATATAGGTATATACCATCCTTAGTTTGTTTAATTTGTAGACCTAAAAAGAAACTTAACTCGCCTACCAAGTTCATTTCAAACTCACTTTCCATGAGTGAAACGAACTCATTTAGTAAGGCTGAGTTAGAGGTTCCAAAAATTATATCGTCTACGTAAATTTGAGCTATGAATATTTCTTTACCTAAGGTTTTTACGAAGAGAGTTGGGTCAACTAAGCCTTGGTTAAACCCTTTTGACTTAAGATGGATTGAAAGTCTCTCGTACCAAGCTCGAGGAGCTTGTTTAAGTCCATAGAGAGCTTTCTTAAGTTTTAGAACATGGTCGGGTTTATCTAGATTTTCGAATCCGGGGGGTTGGCTAACATAAACTTCTTCTTTAATGTATCCATTTAAGAATGCCGACTTAACATCGATTTGAAATAGCTTAAATCCTCGATGTGCGGCATAAGCTAGCAACATTCGAATGGATTCGAGTCTAGCTACTGGGGCATAGGTTTCGTCGTAATCTAAGCCTTTGACTTGACTAAACCCTTTGGCGACTAACCTAGCCTTGTTTCTAACTACTTCACCTTTATCATCAAGCTTATTTCGAAACACCCACCTTGTTCCAATTATCGTTTTGTCTTTAGGTGGTGGTACTAATTCCCACACTTCATTCCTAGT
The DNA here is from genome assembly GCA_025175895.1 of Wurfbainia villosa. Taxonomy (NCBI): domain Eukaryota; kingdom Viridiplantae; phylum Streptophyta; class Magnoliopsida; order Zingiberales; family Zingiberaceae; genus Wurfbainia; species Wurfbainia villosa. The sequence continues at coordinate 48,888,363 of CM045998.1, read as the reverse complement.
AAATTGAGCTAGCTCTTCTTGCATTGCAATACTCCAATCGGGATCAAGAAGAGCTTGTTCAATTGATTTGGGTTCTATCTTTGAAATTAAGGAAATTTGACTAAGGTTCCTATAGGATGCTCTAGTTCGAACTCCTAGATTAGGATCTCCTATCACTTGATCGATAGGGTGGTTAGTCTGAATCCTAGATTGGGTTGGGTTTGTGTCACCTAATGCTTGATCAATGGGGTGACTTGGTTGAACATTAGTTTGGTTGGAGTCATCTATCACTTGATCAATAGAGTGACTTGGTTGACTTAGGTTAGGATTAACACTAGACCTGATCTCCGGATCAGAGTTAGGTCTAGTATGAATCGGCTCGCTAATTGGGGTTGCCGGGGGTTTTGTAGGTTCGTGTCCTTCATCGAACACTACATTAATGGTTTCCTCGACTCTAAGGGTGTCGTGGTTATATACTCTATAAGCTCTACTTGTAGTCGAGTATCCTAGAAAGATTCCGGTCGTGGTTTTGGATGTAAATTTCCCTAGGTAATCCTTAGTGTTTAGGATATGTACCTTACACCCAAATACCCTAAAGTACTTGATGTTGGGTATTTTATCGTGATAAATCTCGTATGAGGTCTTAAGGTGCCTTTTTACCATAAGGATCCTTTTTTGGACATAGCATGCTGTACTCACGGCTTCTGCCCAAAACCTATCGGGTAGGTCGTATTCGTTCAACATGGTCCTAGCGGCTTCTTGTAGAGTTCGGTTTTTCCGCTCCACTAGGCCATTTTGTTGAGGGGTCCTAGGGCAAGAGAATTCATGGTGGTATCCGTTTAGGTTACAGAAGTCGGTGAACCTTTGATTTTCGAATTCACCACCATGATCGCTTCTAAGTCTTTTAACCTTAAGGCCTTTTTGATTCTCGATTAATTTGAATAGATTGATAATTGATCTAGAGTATCATTTTTATGTTTGATGAACCTAACCAAGGTAAACCTGGAGTAGTCGTCAATTATGACTAAGCAATATTGACTTCTATTGAGTGACTTGGCTCCATGTGAATCGAATAGATCCATATGCAGGAGCTCAAGTACACTTGAGGTTCGTTCTTGGTTAGTTAACTTGTGTTGTGTCCTAGGTTGTTTTCCTTGTTGACAAGCATTACAGATTTTATTAACCAAGTTGTTGAGGTTGGGTAAGCCTCTGACTAGGCCACTCTGACTCATCTTGTGGACGAGTCTTGGGTGCGAGTGACCGAGTCGTCGGTGCCATAACCATGATTCCTCTTCCTGTGTCATAAGACATTTGGCTGAGGATTTGATTAAGTTAATTGTATAAATGTTATTTGTCCTAGTTCCTTTGAGTATTGTTTTAGCTATTTCATTTGTTTTAATTACACATTCATTTTCTAAAAATACGACCTTATAATTATTGTCACATAATTGGCTTACGCTAAGCAGGTTATATTCAAAATTCTCTACAAGTAATACATTTTTAATAACAAAATTCGAGTTAAGCTCGATATCACCTGATCCGATGATTTTGAGCTTGTCGTTATTCCCAAAGGCTACCGATCCTTGTCGTTTGAATCGAAGCGCAATTTGAGTTGATCCCGGTCATGTGTCAGTAATCACTCTAACATCCATTGATCCTACACACAAGGTGGTTGGATTGGATGTTAGATTATTATATTTTTTTAAAAAAAATTGGTTGTAAGTTGTTAAACCTAGGTCATCTCACCGGAGTCTATATTATCAAGCATGTTATACTTATGTGTTCTTTGTGAGATGACTTCCAATTAAGTTGATTAAGTGCATTTATGTTTAAGTAATGTTAGATTTGGATTTGACCCTAGGCTTGTCAAGTTTACCTTTTCAAGATCATGGCTTCAGTCGTGGCGAGGCCTGAGGGCCTTATTTTATTGGATCATCGACCACTTCCTTAGACAAAGCCATTTTCAAGAAAATGATGACTTGACTCACCTAAAATTATTTCCTCGTCTAACTAGTTATTTTTGAAAAGAGGCTCCCCGAGGCTCAATCTTTCCGAAGGATTTTAGTTGATTATTTGAAAAGAGGCTCCCCGAGGCTCAATCTTTTCGAAGGATTTTAGTTGGTTATTTACGTGTTCTAAGTGAGTTCACGAAAGAAAAAAAAAAATCTAAGCATGCAATTTCTAAGTTAAAACACAAACATATTTTGTACTGGCTCCCCCTAGACCGTTGAATCGGTTCGGTCTATCCACATAGTGGATTTGGTCCTTGGGAACCCAGTACGAGTTGGATCCTAGAGTTGAAATCAAAGTGGTCTTAGGGACCCATGCTTGGACACATTTTTTATGTCTACTTACCATTGACATATACGACTTATTGGTCGTGTTTGAGCTAAACCCTAGTCCGGCCTTGTTGTACACGGCCCTTTGCGATCCAAGTAGGAGGTCAAGTCCTTTGGATCCCAAAGTAAACCTTTCCAACGTATTCCTAAGATCTTCGACTTGACTTTTCAAGAGTGAGTTCTCAACTTCGAGTTTTTCAACCCGAGTTGAGTCCTTCTCTTGAACTCGACTAGTCGAAGAGGTTAGGGAGACCTCGTGTTTGAGGAGTTTAACTTCCTCAACCAGGGTCTCAACCTTTGACTCGGACTTAGCTAACTTCCTAGACAAAAACCTAACCGTATTATGTAAAGTATTAAATAAGGTTCGACTCACCTTAAGGGTATCTTTTGAACTGGATGCGTATCCGTGGCTTGACTTGAAGGTAGCTTCGTAGTCCGAGTCATCCTCAGGTTCTGACTCAAGTTCAGGTTCGGTCTCCATGTCGGACTCAATCGATTTCGCCATGAAGACGTGGTCTTCGTCTTCTTCGGATGACGCTTCTTCCCATGTCGCATTGAGGGCCTTCTTGTGCTTAGGTGCTTGGTGGTTGAGCTTGGGGCACTCGGACTTTATTTGTCCAAACCTATTACACTCATAACACTTAATATTAGAACTTTTAGGCTTACCTTGGTTGGGTCAAGTTGTGGTTCGCTTTCGTCCCTTGGCTATCCTTCGAGCTAGGTTCATTAGTTCGGCAGTCAATTCTGGGTCAACTTCTTCTTCGGACTCATCTTCCTCCTCGGTTGGTGGTGGCTTGCTTGCGATTTTCTTCTTCTTTGAACCTGCAAACAAGGCTATACCCCTCTTGGGTTCCGAGTTGGACTGCTCATGTAATTCAAAATCCGAAAAGAGTTCATCTAATCTAAGTTTAGAAAGGTCCTTGGAGACCTTGTAGGCATCGACCATGGATGCCCACAAGGTAGTCCTCGGAAAAGAGTTTAGAACATACCTTATAAGGTCGCGGTTTTCGACCTTTTGCCCGATTGCGTGTAGGTTGTTGACTATGTCTTGGACACGGGCGTGGAGTTGTGTCGCGGACTCGTGTTCCTGCATTTTTAGTGTGTACAATTTATTGAACAACAAATCATGTTTGCAAACCTTAGCTTGATCCGATCCTTCGTGTAACTCGATCAGCTTTGTCCAAAGGTCCTTTGCGCTAATGAAGGGGCTGACGCGATTTAACTCCTCCTTGGACAAGCCGCATTGGAGGATTTGTGTTGCCTTGGCATCGGCTTCGACTTGTCGTTTTGTCGCAATGGTCCATTGATCATAATCCAAGGAGTCACCCACTTCATTAGTCGGAAGTGTGAAACCCGTTTGGATTATGATCCACATCTCGATTTGGGTTTTGAGAAAGCATTCCATCCGACCCTTCCAATAACAGAAGTCATCTCCGTTGTAAAATGGAGGTCGGACGGTGCTAAAACCCTCGAGATGGGCCATTAGAACAAAAGACAAAAAGGGACGAAGACGAAGAAACTAGCAACGACAAAAACACAAAACAAGGTACCAAGACTCGCGTCTTGGATTAGTAGTGCGGGAGTAAATTTAACAAAGCGAAATAAATCAGAAATAAACAGAAATAAAAGAAAAATAAATCTGTGAAAAATGGCTAGATTGGTGGTTTCACCAAATCTTAGCAACCCCCGGCTCTGATACCAATTGTTGGATCGAAGCGGATCGCTAGAGGGGGGGGGGGTGAATAGCGATAAAAACTTTTCTTTTAAATCATTCGATAGACAATTAAACACAGCGGAAATGTAAATAAAAACTAAATGAGATAAATAGTTTTTTTACTTGGTTCGTAGCCTTCAGCTACTACTCCAAGGCCCTAACGGTCCAAGACCGTGTACGGAGGGCAATTCACTAAAACACTCCTCCTCGTTGGAGGTAGGAGTTTTACGATTACAAAAGCCTTCGAAGCAAAAAGATAGAGAGACAAACCCTCTCTTCTATTAAAGTAAAATGCAACGAAAAGCCTCGATTAAAAAGATTTGCAATATTGAAAGCAATAACAAATTAAGATTATACCAACAACTAAACAAAAGAAACTTTAAGCTAGGGTTGTTGGCAGCACTTCGTTGTTGTAGAGTCGTCGGAGAGTTGCAGCGTAACGGAGGCTTTTGAGCACTTAGAATTGAGGATAAAACCCTAGGTTTGGCCCTCCTTTTATAGCCTTTAAGCCCCTCAACGAATGAGTCTTCAACCAATCACAAATGGGCACAAAACTCCTTGAAAAATGGTGATAAAGCTTGACTCCTCGAGGCTGATTTTTGACCACCGGTTGAACTGGCCGGTTGAACTGATGGCCAGGATTTTTGACTACAATAAAGAGTTAGCTCAAAATATAAGTGGATTCGATGGTCACTTGCCGTCCGATCTCAACATAGACCTTCCATGGGAATTCTTGGGTCGGATCGTCGCCTAAGATCATCCCCGTAAAGAGGATACGACCTCACTTACGCTCGCACACACGAGCTTACCTCGATACTTACGTGTCGCTTTTGCTTCCGGCCTTCCACTCGATTCCTTCGGCTCCCTCCGAAGTAACTCGAGTGTCGCCCGACCACCGCGGCTTCCTCCGGGTGTCGCTAGCCTTCAGCTCCAGCATTGAGACTTTTCTGCACACTTGATTTAGCTCATGAGATAACAATATAAGCTTAACTTTATATCATTTGCTATAATTAAAACTTAGGTTCGACTTAGGTGCCCACTGCACCAACAGAAACTACAAAAATAACTCTCTAGGGTTTCACAAAACCCTTAAGCCGTGTTTTTATAGAGAGCATATTCTTCTAACACTTATTGGTTCATAACAAAAACCCGATAACCTGTTCCAATAACTTAAGTTAAAATAAAGCAAACCGCATTGCTCTATTTTAAGTTAAAATGAACCGAACCAACTTTGGTTCATTCGTTTAAAACAAACCAAACCACTTTGGTTTATTTTTCCACCATTGGATTAGAACCAAACCGATTTGGTTCCTCCATCATGTCTTCATAAGACTCGACCCATTCATGCTTCCGATGCGATTGAAACAATTTCATACTCGCTCTTTGTTTGGTCCAACCAAACCAAGTCTCTCTCGATCTGAGAATCCTATTCTCAAGCTCGTTTAAATCCTTTGGATTATGCTCATTGTGCGAGTGACCAAATAGGTTCCCGGTTTATGTTGGTCATCTATAATTAACCATTATTTATAGAACGATCATGAGTGGCACCTAGTAGTACATCATGATCCCCAATTAACCAGAAAATCAATGGTTGATCCTAGAACCTTTTTCTGAAACCGTTCAGCAGCAATAATGAATCGTGCCCCAATCCCTTCACTCATCTTATACTCACTTGGTTTAGGACATGGTATATTGTGTTAGTCCCCACTAGGCTGACTACATCACACCTAGCCCAAGTATTTACTTCCTCTTCATGCGGATTCTAGTTACTATGCATGTATCCAAGAGTACCATACTCTAAACATGTAATGCTTTGGCCAATGATTTTAGTAACAATCTGATGAGAGGACATTGGGTATACATCTCCTCGCAAGGAGTGGTTAATCCTCTGTTGGCTATTCAAACACCTTCGGGCACTTCGACTTATGCCCAATCATCCCGGGTCCACATCTCCTCGGAGATGCTTACTTAAGATGTCAAAGCATAAGTATCCGTGACCAAGATGACTTGAATACCTCAAGTTGAAGGAATATCGCACTTAAGCTACAGTAAAGACTTCATCGACATATTTGTATATGTAGAGAACCATATGAAGTCTTACAGCAGGTCACTCCAATAAACTAGTTACCATAACTATCATCCACGATCAACTCTGGATATCCCAATGTCTCCAGCCAGTGAGAAACAACTGCTTGGATAAACTAAAGAGTATACCTCATGCTAGTCTCAACAGAATCGATGGCATCCGAATGCATCAATTCATCTACTAGGGATAATTCCAATACATGACAATTACACATGTAGAGATACTCACTAGTTGTGATCCAATCACAAATTCTCTCATGTTGTGAATCATATTGCAGACATTCAGTAAATGAGTTTGAGATCCAATCAAATACATGAAAACATGTATACTCAAATAATGAATCTTCATTTATCAAATAAATGGTACAACTATAAGGCGATTGCCTTAGGACACCTCTCATATATTACTAACAAACTCTCACATGGCCTAATGCTAATCGCCACGGTACCTGATACCATAAGCTCTAACATGACCCTCAAACTTACTTTGAGATACGACCTTAGTTAAAGGGTTCGCTAAGTTCATTTCAGTAGGAATCTTTTCGATTTGTTTTTCCTTCCTACTGATGATCTCTCTGATCAGATGATAGTGGCGAAGCACATATTTGAATCGTTGATGAGACCTTGGCTCTATTGCCTATGCAATCCCTCCATTGTTGTCGCAGTAGATTGGTATTGCTTCAACAATGGTTGGAACCACACAAAGTTCAGAGATGAACTTCTTGATCCAAACCACTTCGTTTGTTTCTTTCGAAGTTGCAATGTATTCTGTCACAGTGGTAGAATCCTTTACAGTGTCTTTCTTGAAACTTTTTCAACTTATTGCGCCTCCATTTATGGTGAATACGTACCCAGACTGAGACTTGGAATCATCCTTGTATGTCTGAAAGTTTGCATCCGTATACCCGCATATTACCATATCACCTTCTCCATATATTAGCTACACATTCTTAGTTCTTCTCAAGTACTTAAGGATTATCTTAACATCTGCCCAATGATCCATTCCTAGATCAAACTAATATCTGTTCGTGACAATCAAAGCATATGATACATCGGGCCTTATACATAACATAGTATACATGATAGATCCTATTGCGGATGCATAGGGGATCTTACTCATGCAAATCCTCTCATCTTCTGTGCACAGACACAGACTTCGAAAGGTGTACCCAATGCCTAATGGGTAGAAAACCTTTCTTGGATTCCGACATGCTAAACCTTTTTAGTACTTGGTATATATAAGTAGACTGCGAAAGACCAAGCAACCATTTCGATCTAACTCTATAGATCTTAATCCCGAGGATGTAGGTCGCTTATCCTTGGCCTTTCATGGAGAATGTTTTGGATAACTAAATTTTAACTGGCTGTAAGACAGATATATCATTTTTTATAAGTAATATGTCATCGACATACAATACTAGGAACACAACTGCACTCCCACTAACCTTCTTATACACACAAAGTTCGTCTGGATTTTGTGAGAAATCAAACATTTTGATTATCTCATCAAAACAGATATTTCAACTCTTGGATGCTTGCTTCAGTCTATATATGGTCCGTCGAAGCTTGCATACCTTGATTTTATCAATCGATGTGAAACCCTCAGGTTGTATCATATACACATCCTTGAGTAGGTTTCCATTAAGGAAAGCTGTTTTCACATCCATTTGCCATATCGCATAATCATAATGAGCCGCTATGGCCAGGAGCATCTGAATTTATTTAAGCATAGCTACTGGTGAATAGGTCTCCTCATAATCAACACCTTACTTTTGATGATAGCCTTTCACCACTAATCTAAACTTATAGATAATCACATTACCATCCATGTCGATTTTCCTCTTGAAAATCCACTTGCACCCTATAGGCTTAATGCCTTCATGTGGGTCCACCAAGTTCCATACTTGATTTTCATACATGGAATCTATTTCCAACTTTATGGCTTCAAGCCATTTGTCCCTTTCTGAACTTTTTAGAACTTCTTCATAATTGGTAGGCTTCTCATCCTCAATGAGTAACACGTCGTTCAATTCATTTACGAGAAATCCATATCTCTCGAGAATATTGCGTGTTCTACTAGATCTATGAAGATGTGGTGTCACAATAAGTTCAACCGATGTCTCATCACTATAAGTTATCGGTTGAGGTGCTTGACCAGGTATCTCTTCAATATCTATTGGAGTCTCTTGAACCTCCTCAAGATCAATGCCACTCCTACTATTTTCTTGCAAGAAAAATTCTTTCTCCAGAAACACAGTATGCCTTGAAACAAACACCTTTTGTTCCATAGGATGATAGAATTGGTAACCCCTCATTTCCTTAGAGTATCCAATAAATAGACATTTATCAGACTTAACATCCAGTTTATCTGATATAGTCCGCTTCACATAAGAAGGACAACCCCATATCTTCAAGTAAGATAAATGAGGTTTCTTACTATTCCATATCTCATATGGAGTAGTTGAGACTACCTTGGTGGGAATTTTGTTTAGCAAGTAAACAACTATTTAAAGTGCATAGCTCCAAAAGGACTTGGGAAGATTCGCATGATTCATCATCGACCAGACCATGTCCAACAAGGTCCGATTTTGCCTCTCAGATACACCATTAAGCTGTGGTGTATACGGCAGAGTCCATTGAGACAATATACCATTGTCCCTCGGATAATCTAGAAACTCTTGACTCAAGTATTCACCACCTCAATCCGTCGATGTATTTTAATACTCTTGCCAAGTTGTTTCTCTACTTCATTTCTGAATTCTTTGAATCTTTCAAAGGCATTAGACTTGTATTTCATCAAGAACACATACCCAAACCATGAGTGAACATCAGTGAAGGTAATGAAGTAGCTATAGCCTCCTAGAGCTTGAGTTGACATAGGTCCACATACATCAGTATGTATTAGACCAAGCAACTCTCCCACCGATTCACCTTTTCCAGTAAAAGGTAACTTGGTCATCTTGCCCTTTAAGCATGATTCAAATGTATCGTATGAATCTAATTCAAACGATTCCAGAATTCCACATCGGTGTAATTTGGACATGTGTTTCTTGCTCACATGGCCAAGACAACAATGCCACATGTAGGAGTCTAATTGATTATCTTTTCGAGCACGCTTGTTGCTCACTTTGATATTGAGAATGTCACTGGATACGTCCACACATATATATACCATTACATAAAGTTCCATGCCCATAAAGATTGTCATTCAAAGTTATGTAACAACAATTGTTATTAAAAGTCAAATGATATCCATTTCTATTTAAGTAGGAAATAGAAACAATGTTCTTTATTAATGAAGGAACATAATAGCAATTGTCCAGTTCTAAGACAAGTCCTATAAGGAGCTTCAACAAATATGTTTCGATGGGGACCGCAACAACCTTTGCTCCATTGCCAACTCACAAATTTGATTCTCCCTTGATGAGTCTTCTTCTATTCCTTAGCCCCTGTATGTCATTACATATGTGTGTGCCACACCTAGTATTCAATACCCAAGTGTCTGAGGAAATAGAATGACAATCAATAACGAAGATACCTGAAGAGGATGGGGCATCGGATGGCTTCTTCTTCTTCACGGACTCAAGATAAATATTGCAGTTTCTTTGCCAATGATTCTCCTTGCCACAATGATGGCAAGTGCCCTTTGGGTTGGTTCCGTCTTCTTAGCCTTTTTCTTCTTCTTCCCCTTTTGTTGTTTCTTTGATTTCCTCTTAGAACCTTTCTTCGAGGAATAAACTAACAACACCGTCTTCTCCTCATGCTTCACAGAAGGCTCCACAGTCTTCAGCATGTTGAGGAGCTCAGGAATGGTGGTTTCAAGTTTGTTCATCAATTAGTTCATCACAAACTGTGAGTAACTCTTCGACAAACAATGTAGAATTAAGTCAATACTTAATTCATGATCCATCACAAACCCAAGTGTCGCTAGTCTCTCGATGTACCCATTCATCTTTAGCACAAATTGTACCACAAATGAACCTTCTTACATCTTAGAGGTGAAGAGGAGCTTGGAGACTTCGAACCTTTCGGATCTCGCTTGCTCTTCAAACAGCTCATGGAGATGAAAGACTATGGTATTAGCATCCATATGCTCATGTTGCTTTTGAAGCTCGAGTACCATCACCACTAGCATGATGCAACTTGCCAATTCAGAATCAGTAACATATTTCTCATAGGCCAACAATTGGTCCGGAGTTGCATCATCCTTAGGACAGTTGGGAAGAGGCTCTTCGAGGACATACACAAGCTTTTCCTCCTTGAGAACAATTCTCAAGTTTCTAAGCCAGTCCAAGAAGTTTGACCCAGTCAATTTATTCAAATCCAAAATAGAGCGCAAATTCAAAGATGTCATGATCATGTGATTAACCTAGACATACAAATCGAGCATATATGAGAAAGATTATTTTAAAATGCAACAACATACATTTATTAGTTCCCATTCATTTTTTCGAATTCAAAAACCCCTAAAATCAATTCGGGAGATCATAGGTTCATCTCCAATTGGGCTGATATCCAACATAGGTAAGAACAACCTTAGAGAGAGTCCAACAAGCCATTATTAGCTATGATGGTAGGTATCAAGTATACCAATTGCATATCACATATATGCAACTATCACAATGTGCTATCATCTAATTGAATGTTCACACATACATTGGGTTGTTAACACATTAACAAGTATGCATCATATGCATGGCACCCAACTTCACCTCCCTTCACATCGACCTTGGAGAGAGTCCAACAAACCTATGCTCCAAGTTAAAGCCAGCCCATTAATCACGAAATAGTTTTAATATTGTTAGAGCGAATTCAACCAATTAGCCAGGCTTGGAGAGAGTCCAACAACCCAAGCTAATGATTGACCTCTGACTCTTACCATATTAGTGTTAAACTATTCAAAGGTTTGAACATGTTTAGGTTCGAGTCAGACTTGGAGAGAGTCCAACAACCCAAACAAGAAACGGAACTCTCGTTCTAATCATATTAATGGAAGGTGTAGGCTTTAATATTGTCTATGGGTTTTAAAGTCTCATCATCTTTTTCATGCAAATAACTATTATCTACATGGCATGACACAAGATGACATACATCTACATGTCACGACATGCTGTTGGGTTTCCGGCACCGCGGCGTGTGTGTGTTCGACCATGTTTCGTAAACATGAGCACAGCGGAAGCAATTAAAAATAATAAATCTATATTTATTACAACACACACAACACACGCATGCTATTACAACAAGTGTAGACATAACCGTAAATTAAAATTTGCAATAAAAGGAAATTAAACTACGTTATACCTTCCGTATGACGTGTAGCGGGAACGGCATCAACCGGAACGATCCTCGTAAGAATCGTCTCTATCCGTATCCACGCCGAGCTCCTCGGGATGACTTCGCTTAGTCACGAGCTTCGTCTTCGTGCGGGTTACTAGCCTCGTGTTGAAGACGACGTGATCGAGAGATGATCACGATCCGAATCCAAATTCGGATCCTAAAACGAGTTCTCAAAACTCGCTTCTCCGGAGAGGTATTCGTCAACCGTTTGACGAATCCTTCGTCCTCCACCTCAGAGGATTACCGGAGATCAAATCCCCGGTAAGTTAGCCGCTGTCGGAGCACTAACCGTCGTCCAAACGACGCTCCGACGAGAGGAGGAGAAGCTGTCCAGAAAACTGGACAGCTTGGTGGAGGAGTAGGCGCCGGCCAAAAACAAGGAGAGAAAAAGCCCACCTTGATGCCGAACCTATAGGAGATCACCGGAGGGTCGCCGGAGGTTCACCGGCTGGAGCTTGGACGCCGGCAAGGGTCTTGGACGGCGGCACAAAGGCTGGGCGGCGGCACACCTAGGGTTGGCGCCGACTAGTGGAGGAGATGGAGGGGGCGGCACAACTAGGTTGGGCGGCAACTCCAATTAGGGTTTTTAGGATTAGGGTTTAAGCCCTATTTTATAGAGAACTAATTCTCTTAATGGTTAATGGATCATATCCATAAAGCCCGTTAACCCGCTCCATTAAGATAAGTTAAAATAAACCAAACCATGATGGTTTATTTTAAGTTAAAACAAACCGAACCAACCTTTGGTTCATTCGTTTAATATAAACCAAACCCTTTGGTTTATTCTCATCCATTGGATTAGAACCAAACCATTTTGGTCCATCCATTATGTCTTCATAAGACACGGCCCATCCACGCTTCCATTGCGACTGAAACAATTTCATGCTCGCTTTATGTTTGGTCCAACCAAACATAGTTTCTCTCGGTCTGAGAATCCCATTCTCAAGCTTGTTTTAAATCCTTTGGATTACACTCGTTGTGCGTGTGACCAAATAGGTTCTCGGTTTATATTGGCCGTCTATAATTAACCATTAATTATAGAACGATCATGAGTGGCACCTAGTAGTACATCATGATCCCCAATTAACCGAAAAGATCAACGGTTGATCCAGAACTATTTCTGAAACCCTTCAGTAGCTCGAATGAATCGTGCCCCATTCCCTTCACTCATCTTATACCCACTTGGTTCAGGACATGGTCTATTGTGTCAGTCCCCACTAGGCTGACTACGTCACACCTAGCCAAAGTATCATTTCCTCGTCCTACGGATTCAAGTTACTCCACATGTATCGAAGAGTACTTTACTCTAAACATGTAATGCTTTGGCCAAAGACTTTAGTAACAATCCGACGAGAGGCCATGGGTATACATCTCCTCGCAAGGAGTGGTGAATCCTTTATAGGCTATTCAAACACCTTCGATCATTTCGACTTGTACCCAATCATCCCGGGTCCACATCTCCTCGGAGATGTTTGCTTAAGATGTCAAAGCATAAGTCTCCATGATCAAGATGACTTGAATACCGCAAGTCTAAGGAACATCGTACTTAAGCCACGGTAAGAACTTCATTGACATATCTATATATGCAGAGAACCATATGAAGTCTTACGGCTGGTCACTCCAATGAACTAGTTACCATAACTAGCATCCACGATTAACTCCGGACATCACTATGTCTCCAGCCAGTGAGAATCAGCTGCTTGGATATACCAAGGAGTATACCTCGTGCTAGTCTCGACAGAATTGATGGTGTCCAAATCCATCAATTCATCGACTAGGGATAATTCCGATACATCACAATTACACATGTAGAGATACTCACTAGTTGTGATCCAATCACAAATTCTCTCATGCTGTGAATCGCATCGTGGACATTCAGTAAATGAGTTTAAGATCCAATCAAATACATTAAACATGTATACTCAAATAGTGAATCTTCATTTATCATATAAATGGTTCATACATAAGGCGATTGCCTTAGGACATCTCTCATATATTACTAACACATGCATGACATAATGATATGCATCTAATGCAATTACATGACAAACAGTTATAGGATGTACAAATAGTTTCCTTATTTGTCATAACTATTTTTGGAAATAAAATATGTTTGAGATTTGATTTCTCAAATCAAATATCGATTAAATTAGAAAATAAATTTCCAAATCTAATTACATATTTTATTTATGGAAAATATTAATTAAGAAAATTCAAATTTAATTTAGGAAACAAATTTCCTAAATTTTAAGTTCCTAATCACATTAAAAAAATTTCAAATTTGAATTTATTTACTAATTAAATTTCCATAATTACTTCTAGACTTTCCAAAAGTAGAAAATTTCTAAAAATACAATTATCACTCTCACAAAACCATTTTATGATTATGTCAGAACACAATCGAGCTCTGATACCACAGTTGGGTTCCCATGGCACCGACGTGGGTGTTATGTTCGAACATGTTTCGTAAACATGCATATAGCAGAAGCAAAAACAAGTAATAAACTATTTATTACAACACATACCCCACACACATGCAAGGATACAACATGTGTAGACATAATTGACATTTTAAATTTTGTAATAAAATTTATTGTAGTTATACCTGACGAATCACGTATAGCGAAAATGACATCAACCGTAGCGACCCTCGCTAGAACTGCCTCTATTCGTATCCACGCCGAGTATCATCGGGATAGCTTCACAAAGGCATGAGCCCTGACTTCACGAAAGGTACTAGCCTCACATTGAAGTTGTTGTGATCTAAGAGACGATCACAATTTAAATCAAATTTGAATCTAAAAATGAGTTCCACGAACTCGCTTCTTAGAAACAATTTTCGTCAACCAATTGACAAAAACTTAACCCTCAACCTATGAGGATTTTCGGAGATCCAATCCTCGGCAAGTAGGTCGCTATCGGAGCGAAAAACGTCGACCAAATGACCTCTCCACAAAGAGGAGAACAAGCTGTCCAAAACTGGACAGCTTGTTTAGGTGGAAGACATGGACGGCCAAAGCTTGGCCGGTTGCTCCTTGGTCACCGGCAACCAAAGGAGGATCACCGGAGGAGTCACCGGAAGCTGGTGGATGGCAGGTGGCAAGGAGGAAGTGGTGGCAGCAACTTGGCTAGCAGCACAAGGGCTAGGTGGCAAGGACTCCTCCTTGTGTTGGGAGGCAAGAAGCAAGGAGAAGTAGAAGAGGTGGGCGGCAACTCCAAAAATAACTCTTTAGGGTTTCACAAAACCCTTAAGCTTTGTTTTTATAGAGAACATATTCTCCTAATGGTTATTGGTTCATAACCAAAACTCGTTAACCCGTTCCAATAACGTAAGTTAAAATAAACCAAACCGCGTTTGTCTATTTTAAGTTAAAACGAATCGAACCAACTTCGGTTCATTCGTTTAAAACAAACCAAACCAAACCATTTTAATTTATTTTTCCACCATTGGATTAGAACCAAACCGATTTGGTTCATCCATCATATCTTCATAAGACTCGGCCCATCCATGCTTCCGATGCGGCTGAAATAATTTCATACTCGCTCTTTGTTTTGTCCAACCAAACCAAGTCTCTCTCGATATGAGAATCCTATTCTCAAGCTCATTTTAAATCTTTTGGGTTACGCTCGTTGTGCGTGTGACCAAATAGGTTCTCAGTTTATATTAGTCGTCTATAATTAACCATTAATTATAGAACGATCATGAGTGGAACCTAGTAGTACATCATGATCTCCAATTAACCAAAAAATCAATGGTCGATCCAAAAATCTTTTTCTGAAAACCTTTAGCAGTTACAATGAATCGTGCCCCATTCCCTTCACTCATCTTATACCCACCTGGTTCAGGACATGGTCCATTGCGTTAGTCCCCACTAGGCTGACTACATCACACCTAGCCAAAGTATTTACTTCCTCGTCCTGCGGATTCTAGTTACTTCACATTTATCCAAGAGTATAAACATGTAATGCTTTGGCCAAAGACTTTAGTAACAATCCGACGAGAGGTCATATGGTATATATCTCCTCGCAAGGAGTCGTGAATCCTCTGTTGGCTATTCGAACACCTTCGGGCACTTCGACTTATGCCCAATCATCCCGGGTCTACATCTCCTCGGAGATGCTTACTTAAGAAGTCAACGCATAAGTCTCCGTGACCAAGATGACTTGAATACCTCAAGTCGAAGGAATATCACACTTAATCTACAGTAAGGATTTGATTGACATATTTGTATATGTAGAGAACCATATGAAGTCTTACAGCTGGTCACTCCAATAAACTAGTTACCATAACTAACATCCACGATCAACTCCGGACATCCAATATCTCCAGCAAGTGAGAAACAACTTCTTGGATAAACCAAAGAGTACTCCTCATGCTAGTCTCAACAGAATCAATGGCGTCCGAATGTATCAATTCATTGACTAGGGATAATTCTAATACATCACAATTACACATGTAGAGATACTCACTAGTTGTGATCCAATCACAAATTCTCTCATGCTATGAATCGTATTGTGGACATTCAGTAAATGAATTTGAGATCCAATCAACTATATGAAAACAAGTATACTCAAATAGTGAATCTTCATTTATCAAATAAATGGTACAACCATAAGGCGATTGCCTTAAAACACCTATCATATATTACTAACAGAATATGCTGTCAATCTAATGCTCCTAGTTTCTCCAGTTATGATCTTGTGGGAGGATCATCGTATGTTATCCTGATCAACTTTTGCTTCTATCGAAAACTACCTATTCACAATCAAGTTTTCCTTTCGAATCGTCAAAGCTCAGGGGTTGATAGTTTTGGGAGCCCCCTGTCATTGGGTTTCCTCTGTTGAGATGTATACCGAAAAGTCTATCTTTTGTATGAACATCTTTATTTTGAAATAAGAATCACATGATCATTGTTTGCATATTTATGGTTATGCATATTGTCTAATACATTATATTGTAGATAACATGGAGTGTGGTATCACACGGGAGATCATGTTATCGACTCCTTGTAAAGTATAAGTAAAGGCTCACAACCAAGATGGCTTTGGACAAACCATTGGTATGGTTGTAGTCTGATTTGGTATTGATTTGTCTTGACCATAGAATCACACTAGTATACTTTGTGTGTATTGAGCAAGACCGACTTAGAGGTGATTCGATATATTGCTGACTACATAATCGAATCGGACCTCAGATATTATATTGTACATGCTCTTAATCCCGATATAATAACGAGCACATATACTTAGTATTCATTTCTTTTATTTACTAATGGGAGAGATTTATATATTAAATCGATAGTCTCGGTAAGTTGGGAAATAATATTATTTATATGATGTGTCGTAGATTATAGGAGGAAACCGTGTCCTATATATTAGGATGATGATGTCCCCTTGAGGAGCTCATAAGGTTCATCATGTAAACCCTGCAGGTGGACTTGGTCCGGCATGATGATAAGGATGAGTGGTACTACTCATGGAGTTAGATGCTGATTAATTAATGGTCAGTAAATTAATTAATTGACGGACATTCGAGATCTTAAACAAGGGGAGATATATGTACAAATAATATATGGAGCTCATATTAACTTATGGGGGTTGGTGAGGTAGATCAATGATAATCCTCTAGTGGAATGGATAATCATAAATGGATCGGCTCGGAACTCTTTCGTGGAGTATGTACACTCCTTCGTGGAGTATAGGATCGATGGATGTAAATTAAAATGTTTTATCTCGGCTCGGAACTCTTTGGTGACTTGCGCACGGGAAAAGATGGAGCGGACGAGGTGGCCACACGACGGGATGCATATTGGAGGACAATGCCATAATAGTTGGAAAAATTCTGTTTTTTCCATATTTATTGCTTATTTGTTTTATATGCATGTTGTGTGTGATTTAAAATTCCTCATTTGCAATTTACTAAGTGGGAGAGGGATATTTTAATTAATTCCCGCGGCCTCCATTACAATTTGACGTGTGATGCGAACAAACTTGTGTGTTGGCTCTGAGTGCCTTCCACCCTGCGGACGGGTTTGTTTGCGGATCACTAGGTCAAATAATGGTTATAGGAAATTATCTAGGAGCATGTGTACTTCCACAGCGGTAAGGCACATAATCCGAAATAATTCCCTTAGTATCGTGTAATGGTGCACACTTAGATGCAAATGAAAGTATCCTCCCCATCGGAGTCACTGCTTTTATTTGTAGGGCCAAAGAGGAACCAACTATTAATTTTATTTGTCAAAAAGTAAGGTTGACAAGATAATAAAATTAATGGGTAAAACCTCCTCTTACAAATGTACAAAACTTATACTTCCACACTATCGTGGCATACGAAATTCTCGGTGTTTTGAGGTGTTGGTTAATTTCAGGATTTTATTGTTTTGAGGAATCAATAATATTTGAAATCTAATATTTTTGATTATTGTGATTTTTAGGAATTTCAAATGGCTTTCAACCCACTTCTTTGTGAATTTAAAAGAAAACAAAATTACTGGTCCAAACTACATTGATTGGAAAAGAAACACGGATATTGTCTTAATCATGAGGAGTACAAATTTGTACTCTTGAGGTCTGTCCTCCTAAGCCCACCGATGACTCGATGAAAAGGAGAAAGAACATTATAAGAAATGGGTTAAGGCGGATGAGATGGCGGTGTTACATTTTTCGTTCCAGTTGCGTATTGCTGGATGTCAAACATGCTCAGCAACGACTTATCGGCATAGCCACGACATGACATGATGTTCAATCTCAAGGAACTTTTGGACATCGAGTAGAGGCGGCTAGGCGGAGGCAATGAAACTTGATGGCGACCACCATGATCGAGGAACACCCGTTAGGGATCATGTTCTCAAGATGATGGCTCATCTTAATGAGATGGAAGTCCTCGGGTGAGATCGATGGGAAACCAGTCGATATCATTCTCCAGTCTTTGCCTAGGAGTTTTGGCGATTCGCCTCAACTACAACATGAACAAGAGGTTGTATTCGTTGGCGGAGCTTACGTGAGAACTCGAGGCGAGAGGGCTTTTTCGTCGAGTTCTCAAGCCATGGTCGCTCGGAAGGTTTCTTCCTCTAAAACCGAAGGTAAGAAGAAGAAGAAGCAAGGTGGAGCGAAGAAAGTGGCGAGAGGACCTCGAGCGGAGTGAAGAAGCCGAAAGGCAAGTGCTTCACTTGCAAGCAGACTGGACATTGGAAGGCGGACTGTCCTCGCCGAAATAATAAAGGTATATCTTCTTGTTTAGTTGTTGAAACATGTTTAGCGGTGTTATCTACCAGTACCTGGTGTGTAGATACAGGAGCCACTGATCATGCCTGCAATACTTTGCAGGGGTTCCAGGAAACCCGACGACTAGCTGAGGGAGAAATCACCGTCTTCATGGACAATGCTTCAAAGGTGGCAGCTATTGCAGTGGGAGACCTTTATTTATCTTTTGATAGGAATAAATTTTTTGTGTTGAGAAATTGTCTTTATGTACCTACTTTTAGAAAGAATTTAATTTCAATTTCTAAATTGTTTTTGGATGGATATTCTGTTTCTTTTAATGACAACGTGGTTATAAAAAGGAATAGGGAGATTATCTGTTCTAGTACATTGGTTGGCAATTTATATACTCTTGAACCAAAAACTCCCACGATGCATATAGAAGTAAATAACTCATCTTCTAAATCTAATAAGAGAAAAGAACCTTTGCAAATGAACCAAACATATCTTTGGCATCTAAGGCTTGGTCATATTAACCTAAGTAGAATTCAAAGGTTGATAGCTGATGGACCTTTGGGTTCATTAGAAGTGGAGGATCTCCCAACCTGCGAATCTTGCTTGGAAGGTAAAATGACCAAGAGGCCTTTCAAGGCCAAGGGGTATAGAGCCAAAGATGTGTTATAAATGGTTCATTCTGATTTGTGCGGTCCTATGCCTATCCAGGCAAGAGGTGGCTTTGAATACTTCGTCTCTTTTATAGACGATTATTCAAGGTATGGATACATTTACTTGATGCGCCGCAAGTCTGAATGCTTTGACAAGTTCAAAGAATTCAAGGCTGATGTGGAGAACCATCAAGGTAAAAGTATCAAGACATTACGATCTGATCGTGGTGGCGAGTACCTCTTGGGAGAGTTTAGGAGTTACTTATCGGTGGTATTCAACCCAATTATGCACTTTGGCACACCCAGCAGAATGGTGTAGCGGAGCGAAGGAATAGGACTCTTATGGAGATGGTTAGATCGATGATGAGTTATTCTAAGTTACTGTTTAGTTACGGGGGTATGCCTTTGAATCTGACAATGTACACTCGAACTTGGTTCCATCTAAATCGTACCTTCTACCTGTAGAATTGTGGGTGGCGAAAACCTAGTCTAAACATATTCGGATATGGGAGTCCACATGTCTTTGAAGGTGATCTTTGGTAAGTTGGAACCTCTTACAGAAGTATGCATGTTTGTTGGCTACCCTAAGGGAATGAAAGGTGGTTTGTTTTATAATCCTAGAGATCAGAGGGTGATCGTTAGCACGAACGCCAGATTTCTAGAGGAGGATTATGTAATGAACCACAAGCCCAAGAGTAGGATTGTTCTTGAGGAGTTGGCAGGGGAAGTTCCGACTTGGTACCACCGGTACAAGAGAGATACCCACAAGTCAGCGCACCCGCGTGTCCGCAGAGCATACACGGGAGGTACCTCATCGTAGTGGGAGGGTTGTTAGACAACCCGATAGATTTATGTTTTTGGGAGAGTCTTCGGACTTAGTCCCTGGTGAACATGAACCTGATCCCTAGACATATGAAGAGGCAATCCAAGATAGAGATGCGGTATCTTGGCAAAGAGCGATGAATTCAGAGATAGAATCTATGGATTCTTATCAGGTCTAGGAGCTAGTAGAGCCACCCGATGGTGTAAAAACCATTGGATGCAAGTGGATCTACAAGAGAAAGAGAGGGGTAGACGGGAAGGTTGAGACCTTCAAAGCTAGGCTTGTTGCGAAAGGGTATACTCAGAAAGAGGGTATCGACTATGAGGAGACCTTTTCGCCGGTAGCTATGCTTAAGTCTATCTGGATTCTCTTATCTATAGCTGCTCATATGAATTATGAGATATGGCAGATGGATGTCAGAGGCGACTTTCCTTAGCGAAGTCTTGAGGAGAACATCTATATCACGGCAACGGAGGATTCATTGCTAAAGGAAAAGAGCATCTTGTATGTAAGCTTAATCGGTCCATTTATGGATTGAAGCAAGCTTCTAGATCTTGGAACATCCACTTTGATGAGGTAATCCAGTCATATGGATTTATTCAAAGTCCGGATGAACCTTGTGTATACAAGAGATGTGACGGAAACGTAGTGGTGTTTCTTGTACTATACGTAGATAATATTTTGTTAGTTGGCAACAATATCAAAGTGTTATCAGATGTAAGGGTATGGTTGTCCAAACAGTTTGACATGAAGGACTTGGGAGAAGTGGGACACATCCTTGGGATCAAAGTTATAAGGGATCGCAAGAAAAGGATGTTGTGCTTATCTCAAGCTTCATATATTGACACTATCCTTGCTCGTTTTAGCATGCATAACTCCAAGAAAGGTTTTCTACCTTTTAGACATGGAGTTCCTTTATCTAAAGAGATGTGTCCCAGAACATCAAAGGAGATAGAGGACATGAAGGCGGTTCCTTATGCTTGTGAAGGAAGCCTTATGTATGCTATGCTATATGTACAGGAGGATATCTGCTTTCTTGCCGTGGGCATGGTTAGCGAATATCGAGTAATCTGAGCGAGGACATTGGGTGCAGTAAAGCATATATTGAAGTACGAGAAGGACTAGGGATTATATCTTTGGTTTCTGCAGGCGGATCAATTAGTCCACATGGGTTACAGTTCAATTTCCAATCGAGATAGGGACAAGAGTATGTCTACCTCGGGGTTTGTGTTTACTTTTGGAGGTGGAGCCATAGCATGGAGGAGTGTCAGCGAAATCGTGGCGGACTCTACCATGGAAGTAGTATGTGGCGACCTCCGAGGCGACCAAGGAAGTGTATGGCTCGGAACTTCTTGATGGACTTGGATGTGATTCTGGTTTGCCCGAACTATCACAATTTATTGTGATACTTGATGTGCGATTGCAAACTCGAAGGAACCACGAGCCCATAAGGCGAGTAAACACATAGAGCGCAAGTACCACCTCATCGAGAGATCGTAAGCGAGGAGAAGTTGCGATCGCCAAGATTGCATCGAGAGGATAACTGGCGGATCCATTCACTAAGGCCCTTCCAGTAGCGTTTGATAGGCATGTGGAGGACATGGGGATCGGATGTATGGCGAGTGATGACGGCATAGTCTTTTAGTATAAGTGGGAGATTGTTGGAATGTATCTGAAAGCCTAGCTTTTTGTATGAACATTTTATTTTGAAATAAGAATCACATGATCATTATTTGCATTTTATATATTCATTATATATGTGTGCATATTGTCTAATATTTTACATTGTAGATAACATGGTGCTTGGTGTACAGAAGATCATGTTATCGACCTTGTAAAATATAAGTAGAGGCTCACAACCAAGATGGTTTTGGACAAACCATTGGCATGGTTGTAGTGTAGCTTGGTATTGTTTTATCTTGAACAGAGTTACACTAGTACACTTAGGTGTATTAGTAGGACCGACATAGAGGTGATTCAATTTAGATCTTGTTGCATAATTGAATCGGACCTCGGATATTATGTTGTACATGCTCTTAATTCCGATATAATAACGGGCACATGTACTTAGTGTTTATTTCTTTGATTTACCAGTGGGTGAGATTTAGATGGATTAAATCAATATGCCCGGTAAGTTGGGAAATAATATTATTTACATGGTGTGCCGTTGATTATAGAAGGAAACCGTGTCCTATATATTAGGTTGATGATGTCCCCTTGAGGAGCTCATAAGGTTCATCATGTCAACCCAGCTGGTTGACTTAGTCAACATGATGATAAGGTTGAGTGGTACTACTCGAGGAATTAGATGTTAATTAATTGATGGTCAGTAAATCAATTAATTGACGGACATTCGATATCTTAAACATGGGGAGATTAATGTACAAATAATATATGGAGCCCATATTGATTTATGGGGGTTGGTGAGGTAGTTCAATGATGATCCTCTAGTGGAATGGAACATCATTGATGGATCAAGTTTGTGTGGTTCCGATCCATCGGGTGGCCAAGACCCAACTCCTCCTTATGGTCCCTATCGTAGCCTAATATAATCCTCATGAAGTCTAGATCCAAGAATGTAAAACAAAACCTAGAACCAACGGTTGGGATTAAATCCCTAGATCCGATGGTTGGATGAAACCCTAGAACCAACGGTTGGGATTAAATCCCTAGATCCGATGGTTAGGATGAAATCCTAGAATCGACGGTTGGGATTAAATCCCTAGATCCGACGGTTGGGATAAAACCCTAGATCCGACGGTTGGGATGAAACCTTAGATCCGACGGTTGGGATGAAATCCTAGATCCGATGGTTGGGATTAAACCCTAGATCTGACGGTTGGGATAAAACCCTAGATCCGACGGTGGAGATTAAATCCCTAGATCCGACGGTGGAGATTAAAGGAGACTTAAGCCCTATTCTATAAATAGATGCTTAGGGTTGGCAAGAATAATCAAGAAATTGGAATTAGGGTTTGGCTTTTGGAGGTGGGCGGCTAGGGTTTGGAGCTAGTGTTGGGCGGCAACTTCTTCTTCCTTCTAGTTGTTGCCGGCGCCCAACTTGCACCATCAATACTTGGCCGGCGCCCAACCTTAAGGTCTTTCCCTTCTTCCTTGGCCGGCGGTTCTCCTCCCATTGGTGGCCGGTTCTCTTCCTTCTCCCTATTCTCCAAAGTGGCCGGCGGCAACACTTCTTGAAGTTGGCCGGCGCATCATCCATTGCTCCTTGGCCGGCGGTTGTACCAAATTCCCTAATTTGGTGGCCGGTTCTAGATAGGAAAGGATTTTGTGATTTCTTCTCTTTGTTCGCACCGGACAAGGTAGAGAAGAAAGCGATCTAGAAGGCTTCTACTCGTGGAGGAACTTCGTCCACACGTCGTCCATGAGAAGGATAGGACATACGGTAGAAGATCGTGAGGTATAAAGTTATTTTAACTTTATGTACAGATCTGAGCATGTTCTTATTTGTTTTGATTATGCATCTGTGTGTATGAATATATATTGTATAATCATGGACCCCGAAGACAAACACAAAAACCGGCGATCCATCCGTCGTCTCTTCCGCGGCTAACCAACTAGAAGAGTTGTGTTGCTTGAACAACTAGTTTGTTCAAGCGACCACTCAAGTTGTTAGCACGACGACGAAATGGTGTTGTTAAGGAAGCTCATCCCATCCGTATTAATCCTTTCATTAGTGAAAATTTTAATCCGGGGACATGGGAGCCAATGAGCCTCCGGAGCGACATCCCAATAATTGGTATCAGAGCCACGGTTTCCGGTTTTGTGTGTTTTGGATTCGATTATTTTTTTATGCATTTTTCATATATTATATGTGCCGGATAATAGTAGGATATGCGTAGTTTAACTTTTTGGTTGCAGGCATAAGATCCGACTATTATGGCCATGTGTGTGTATGTGATTGGATGTGTGTAAAAAATTTATTATTTGAATCCTCGGGGTTGATGAGGCTAGATTAGTATTTAATTTTTGTAATTAAATACGGCATTGTTTAGCCGCTCATTTTAGTTTACTTTCGATCTAGATTATTTGTACACTCCTTCGTGGTGTATAGGATCGATGGATGTAAATTAAAATGTTTTATCTCGGCTCGGAACTCTTTGGTGACTTGCGCACGGGAAAAGATGGAGCGGACGAGGTGGCCACACGACGGGATGCATATTGGAGGACAATGCCATAATAGTTGGAAAAATTCTGTTTTTTCCATATTTATTGCTTATTTGTTTTATATGCATGTTGTGTGTGATTTAAAATTCCTCATTTGCAATTTACTAAGGGGGAGAGGGATATTTTAATTAATTCCCGTGGCCTCCATTACAATTTGACGTGTGTTGCGAACAAACTTGTGTGTTGGCTCTGAGTGCCTTCCTCCCTGCGGACGGGTTTGTTTGCGGATCACTAGGTCAAATAATGGTTATAGGAAATTATCTAGGAGCATGTGTACTTCCACAGCGGTAAGGCACATAATCCGAAATAATTCCCTTAGTATCGTGTAATGGTGCACACTTAGATGCAAATGAAAGTATCCTCCCTATCGGAGTCACTGCTTTTATTTGTAGGGCCAAAGAGGAACCAACTATTAATTTTATTTGTCAAAAAGTAAGGTTGACAAGATAATAAAATTAATGGGTAAAACCTCCTCTTACAAATGTAGGTTTCGTATACGTCCACACAGCGTGGCATACGAAATTCTCGGTGTTTTGAGGTGTTGGTTGATTTCAGGATTTTATTGTTTTGAGGAATCAATAATATTTGAAATCTAATATTTTTGATTATTGTGATTTTTAGGAATTTCAAATGGCTTTCAACCCACTTGTTGTGATTTTAAAAGAAAACAAAATTACTGGTCCAAACTACATTGATTGGAAAAGAAACCTGGATATTGTCTTAACTGCGGAGGAGTACAAATTTGTACTCTTCGAGGTCTGTCCTCCTAAGCCCATTGATGACTCTGATGAAAAGGAGAAAGAACATTATAAGAAATGGGTTAAGGCAGATGAGATGGCGCGGTGTTATATTTTGGCATCTATGTCAAATGTGCTGCAACATCAGCATCAGGGCATAGCCACAGCTTATGACATGATGTTCAATCTCAAGGAACTTTTCGGACATCAGAGTAGGTCGGCTAGGCAGGAGGCAATGAGAAACTTGATGACGACCACCATGGTCGAGGGAACACCCGTTAGGGACCATGTTCTCAAGATGATGGCTCATCTTAATGAGATGGAAGTCCTCGGAGCTGAGATCGATGGGGAAACCCAGGTCGATATCATTCTCCAGTCTTTGCCTAGGAGTTTTGAGCAGTTCCGCCTCAACTACAACATGAACAAGAGGTTGTATTCGTTGGCGGAGCTTCTGACAGAACTCCAGGCGGCAGAGGGGCTTTTTCGTCAGAGTTCTCAAGCCATGGTCGCTCAGAAGGTTTCTTCCTCTAAACCGAAAGGTAAGAAGAAGAAGAAGAAAGGTGGAGCAAAGAAAGTGGCAGGAGGACCTCAGGCAGGAGTGAAGAAGCCGAAAGGCAAGTGCTTCACTTGCAAGCAGACTGGACATTGGAAGGCGGACTGTCCTCGCCGAAAGAATAAAGGTATATCTTCTTGTTTAGTTGTTGAAACATGTTTAGCGGTGTTATCTACCAGTACCTGGTGTGTAGATACAGGAGCCACTGATCATGTCTGCAATACTTTGCAGGGGTTCCAGGAAACCCGACGACTAGCTGAGGGAGAAATCACCGTCTTCATGGGCAATGCTTCAAAGGTGGCAGCTATTGCAGTGGGAGACGTTTATTTATCTTTTGATAGGAATAAATTTTTTGTGTTGAGAAATTGTCTTTATATACCTACTTTTAGAATGAATTTAATTTCAGTTTCTAAATTGTTTTTGGTTGGATATTCTGTTTCTTTTAATGACAACGTGGTTATAAAAAGGAATAGGGAGATTATCTGTTCTAGTACATTGGTTGGCAATTTATATACTCTTGAACCAAAAACTCCCACGATGCATATAGAAGTAAATAACTCATCTTCTAAATCTAATAAGAGAAAAGAACCTTCGCAAATGAACCAAACATATCTTTGGCATCTAAGGCTTGGTCATATTAACCTAAGTAGAATTCAAAGGTTGATAGCTGATGGACCTTTGGGTTAATTAGAAGTGGAGGATCTCCCAACCTGCGAATCTTGCTTGGAAGGTAAAATGACCAAGAGGCTTTTCAAGGCCAAGGGGTATAGAGCCAAAGATGTGTTATAAATGGTTCATTCTGATTTGTGCGGTCCTATGCCTATCCAGGCAAGAGGTGGCTTTGAATACTTCGTCTCTTTTATAGACGATTATTCAAGGTATGGATACATTTACTTGATACGCCGCAAGTCTGAATGCTTTGACAAGTTCAAAGAATTCAAGGCTGATGTGGAGAACCGTCAAGGTAAAAGTATCAAGACATTACGATCTGATCGTGGTGGCGAGTACCTCTTGGGAGAGTTTAGGAGTTACTTATCAGAGGCTGGTATTCAATCCCAATTGTCTGCACCTGGCACACCCCAGCAGAATGGTGTAGCGGAGCGAAGGAATAGGACTCTTATGGAGATGGTCAGATCGATGATGAGTTATTCTGAGTTACCTGCTTTGTTCTGGGGGTATGCACTGGATACAACAATGTACACTCTGAACTTGGTTCCATCTAAATCAGTACCTTCTACCCCTGTAGAATTGTGGACTGGGCGAAAACCTAGTCTGAAACATATTCGGATATGGGGGAGTCCAGCACATGTGCTGAAGGCTGATGCTGGTAAGTTGGAACCTCGTACAGAAGTATGCATGTTTGTTGGCTACCCTAAGGGAATGAAAGGTGGTTTGTTTTATAATCCTAGAGATCAGAGGGTGATCGTTAGCACGAACGCCAGATTTCTAGAGGAGGATTATGTAATGAACCACAAGCCCAAGAGTAGGATTGTTCTTGAGGAGTTGGCAGGGGAAGTTCCGACTTCAGTACCACCGGTACAAGAGGATACCCCACAAGTCACTGCACCGCGTGTCACAGAGCATACACGGGAGGTACCTCATCGTAGTGGGAGGGTTGTTAGACAACCCGATAGATTTATGTTTTTGGGAGAGTCTTCGGACTTAGTCCCTGGTGAACATGAACCTGATCCCTAGACATATGAAGAGGCAATCCAAGATAGAGATGCGGTATCTTGGCAAAGAGCGATGAATTCAGAGATAGAATCTATGGATTCTTATCAGGTCTAGGAGCTAGAAGAGCCACCCGATGGTGTAAAAACCATTGGATACAAGTGGATCTACAAGAGAAAGAGAGGGG
Source organism: Wurfbainia villosa (assembly GCA_025175895.1). NCBI lineage: Eukaryota > Viridiplantae > Streptophyta > Magnoliopsida > Zingiberales > Zingiberaceae > Wurfbainia > Wurfbainia villosa. Next base: position 48,860,885 of record CM045998.1, on the reverse strand, counting down.
TAGACGGGAAGGTTGAGACCTTCAAAGCTAGGCTTGTTGCGAAAGGGTATACTCAGAAAGAGGGTATCGACTATGAGGAGACCTTTTCGCCGGTAGCTATGCTTAAGTCTATCTGGATTCTCTTATCTATAGCTGCTCATATGGATTATGAGATATGGCAGATGGATGTCAAGACAGCTTTCCTTAACGGAAGTCTTGAGGAGAACATCTATATGCGGCAACTTGAGGGATTCATTGCTAAAGGAAAAGAGCATCTTGTATGTTAGCTTAATCGGTCCATTTATGGATTGAAGCAAGCTTCTAGATCTTGGAATATCCACTTTGATGAGGTAATCCAGTCATATGGATTTATTCAAAGTCCGGATGAACCTTGTGTATACAAGAGATGTGACAGAAACGTAGTGGTGTTTCTTGTACTATACGTAGATAACATTTTGTTAGTTGGCAACAATATCAAAGTGTTATCAGATGTAAAGGTATGGTTGTCCAAACAGTTTGACATGAAGGACTTGGGAGAAGTGGGACACATCCTTGGGATCAAAGTTATAAGGGATCGCAAGAAAAGGATGTTGTGCTTATCTCAAGCTTCATATATTGACACTATCCTTGCTCGTTTTAGCATGCAGAACTCCAAGAAAGGTTTTCTACCTTTTAGACATGGAGTTCCTTTATCTAAAGAGATGTGTCCCAGAACATCAAAGGAGATAGAGGACATGAAGGCGGTTTCTTATGCTTCGGCAGTAGGAAGCCTTATGTATGCTATGCTATGTACGAGATCGGATATCTGCTTTGCCGTGGGCATGGTTAGCAGATATCAGAGTAATCCTGGACAGGGACATTGGACTGCGGTAAAGCATATATTGAAGTACCTGAGAAGGACTAGGGATTATATGCTGGTTTACCGGGCAGATCAATTAGTCCCTGTGGGTTACACGGATTCGGATTTCCAATCAGATAGGGACAAGAGTATGTCTACCTCGGGGTTTGTGTTTACTTTTGGAGGTGGAGCCATAGCATGGAGGAGTGTCAAGCAGAAATGCGTGGCGGACTCTACCATGGAAGCTGAGTATGTGGCAGCCTCTGAGGCAGCCAAGGAAGCTGTATGGCTCAGGAACTTCTTGATGGACTTGGATGTGATTCCTGGTTTGCACAGAACTATCACAATTTATTGTGATAACAGTGGTGCAGTTGCAAACTCGAAGGAACCACGAGCCCATAAGGCGAGTAAACACATAGAGCGCAAGTACCACCTCATACGAGAGATCGTAAAGCGAGGAGAAGTTGCCGTCGCCAAGATTGCAACAGAGGATAACCTGGCGGATCCATTCACTAAGGCCCTTCCAGCGAAAGTGTTTGATAGGCATGTGGAGGACATGGGGATCAGATGTATGGCAGAGTGATGACGGCATAGTCTTTTAGTATAAGTGGGAGATTGTTGGAATGTATACTGAAAGCCTAGATTTTTTTGTATGAACATTTTATTTTGAAATAAGAATCACATGATCATTATTTGCATTTTATATATTCATTATATATGTGTGCATATTGTCTAATATTTTACATTGTAGATAACATGGTGCTTGGTGTGGCACGGAAGATCATGTTATCAGTACCTTGTAAAATATAAGTAGAGGCTCACAACCAAGATGGTTTTGGACAAACCATTGGCATGGTTGTAGTGTAGCTTGGTATTGTTTTATCTTGAACATAGAGTTACACTAGTACACTTAGGTGTATTGAGTAGGACCGACATAGAGGTGATTCAATTTAGTACTGACTACATAATTGAATCGGACCTCGGATATTATTTTGTACATGATCTTAATCCCGATATAATAACGGGCACATGTACTTAGTGTTTATTTCTTTGATTTACCAGTGGGTGAGATTTAGATGGATTAAATCAATATGCCCGGTAAGTTGGGAAATAATATTATTTACATGGTGTGCCGTTGATTATAGAAGGAAACCGTGTCCTATATATTAGGTTGATGATGTCCCCTTGAGGAGCTCATAAGGTTCATCATGTCAACCCAGCTGGTTGACTTAGTCAACATGATGATAAGGTTGAGTGGTACTACTCGAGGAATTAGATGTTAATTAATTGATGGTCAGTAAATCAATTAATTGACGGACATTCGATATCTTAAACACGGGGAGATTAATGTACAAATAATATATGAAGCCCATATTGATTTATGGGGGTTGGTGAGGTAGTTCAATGATGATCCTCTAGTGGAATGGAACATCATTGATGGATCAAGTTTGTGTGGTTCCGATCCATCGGGTGGCCAAGACCCAACTCCTCCTTATGGTCCATATCGTAGCCTAATATAATCCTTATGAAGTCTAGATCCAAGAATGTAAAACAAAACCTAGAACCAACGGTTTGGATTAAATCCCTAGATCCGATGGTTGGATGAAACCCTAGAACCAACGGTTGGGATTAAATCCCTAGATCCGATGGTTAGGATGAAATCCTAGAATCGACGGTTGGGATTAAATCCCTAGATCCGATGGTTGGGATAAAACCCTAGATCCGACGGTTGGGATGAAACCTTAGATCCGAAGGTTGGGATGAAATCCTAGATCCGATGGTTGGGATTAAACCCTAGATCCGACGGTTGGGATAAAACCCTAGATCCGACGGTGGAGATTAAATCCCTAGATCCGACGGTGGAGATTAAAGGAGGCTTAAGCCCTATTCTATAAATAGATGGCTAGGGTTGGGCGGCAAGAATAATCAAGAAATTGGAATTAGGGTTTGGCTTTTGGAGGTGGGAGGCTAGGGTTTGGAGCTAGGGTTGGGCGGCAACTTCTTCTTCCTTCTAGTTGTTGCCGGCGCCCAACTTGCACCATCAATACTTGGCCGGTGCCCAACCTTAAGGTCTTTCCCTTCTTCCTTGGCCGGCGGTTCTCCTCCCATTGGTGGCCGGTTCTCTTCCTTCTCCCTATTCTCCAAAGTGGCCGGCGGCAACACTTCTTGAAGTTGGCCGGCGCATCATCCATTGTTCCTTGGCCGGCGGTTGCACCAAATTCCCTAATTTGGTGGCCGGTTCTAGATAGGAAAGGATTTTGTGATTTCTTCTCTTTGTTCGCACCGGACAAGGTAGAGAAGAAAGCGATCTAGAAGGCTTCTACTCGTGGAGGAACTTCGTCACCACGTAAATCCACGAGAAGGATAGGACATACGGTAGAAGATCGTGAGGTATAAAGTTATTTTAACTTTATGTACAGATCTGAGCATGTTCTTATTTGTTTTGATTATGCATGTGTGTGTATAAATATATATTGTATAATCATGGACCCCGAAGACAAACACAAAAACCGGCGATCCATCCGTCGTCTCTTCCGCGGCTAACCAACTAGAAGAGTTGTGTTGCTTGAACAACTAGTTTGTTCAAGCGACCACTCAAGTTGTTAGCACGACGACGAAATGGTGTTGTTAAGGAAGCTCATCCCATCCGGATTAATCCTTTCATTAGTGAAAATTTTAATCCGGGGACATGGGAGCCAATGAGCCTCCGAAGCGACATCCCAACACCTGCAACCAAAGAGTTAAACTACGCATATCCTACTATTATCCGGCACATATAATATATGAAAAATGTATAAAAAAATTAACCGAATCCTAAACACACAAAACCGGAAACCGTGGCTCTGATACCACTTGCAGGGAGTTGCTTCGGAGGCTCATTGGCTCCCATGTCCTCGGATTAAAATTTTCACTAATGAAAGAATTAATCCGGATGGGATGAGCTTTCTTAGCACAATCATTTCGTCGTCATGCTAACAACTTGAATGGTCGCTTGAACAAACTAGTTGTTCAAGCAACACAACTCTTCTAGTTGGTTAGCCGCGGAAGAGACGACGGACGGATTGCCGGTTTTTGTGTTTGTCTTCGGGGTCCATGATTATACAATATATTTACTAATTTACATATGCATAATCAAAACATAAAAGAACAAGCTTAGATCTGTAAATAAAGTTAAAATAACTTTATACCTCATGATCTTCTACCGTATGTCCTATCCTTCTCGTGGACGATGTGTGGACGAAGATCCTCCATGAGTAGAAGCCTTCTAGATCGCTTTCTTCTCTACCTTGTCCGCTGCGAACAAAGAGAAGAACTTACAAATACCTATCCTTTCTAGAGCCGGCCACCAAATTACAAAATTTGGTGCAACCGCCGGCCAAGGATCAAATGGATGATGCGCCGGCCACCAAATGAAGGAGAACCGCCGGCCACCTTGGAGAATAGGGAGGAGGATGAGAACCGGCCACCAATGGGAGGAGAACCGCCGGCCAAGGAAGAAGGGAGAGGCCTCTAGGATGGGTGCCGGCCAAGGAATGATCAAAGGAGATGGGCGCCGGCAATCAACAAGAAGGATGAAGGTTGCCGCCCACTTTGCTTCAAACCCTAGTCGCCCAAAAAACCCTAGCCGCCCAAAAACCCTAACTCCAATTCGAAATCCATTATTTCCGCCCAAGCCTAAGCCCCCTATTTATAGAATTGGGCTTAAGCCTCCTTTAATCTCCATCGTCGGTTCTAGGGATTTAATCTCCATCGTCGGATGTAGGGTTTTATCCCAACCGTCGGATCTAGGGTTTCATCCCAACCGTCGAATCTAGGATTTCATCCCAATCGTCGGATCTAGGGTTTCATCCCAACCGTCGGATCTAGGGATTTAATCCTAACCGTCGATTCTAGGGTTTTATCCTAACCATCGGATCTTAGGGATTTAATCCCAATCGTTGGTTCTAGGGTTTCATCCTAACCATCGGATCTTAGGGATTTAATCCCAACCGTTCGTTCTAGGTTTTGTTTTATATTCTTGGATCTAGACTTCACAAGGATTATATTAGGCTACGATAGGGACCATAAGGAGGAGTTGGGTCTTGGCCACCCGATGGATCGGAACCACACTAACTTGATCCATTAATGATGTTCCATTCCACTAGAGGATCATCATTGAACTACCTCACCAACCCCCATAAATTAATATGGGATCCATATAATATTCGTACATTAATCTCCCCGTGTTTAAGATATTGAATGTCCGTCAATTAATTGATTTACTGACCATCAATTAATTAACATCTAATTCCTCGAGTAGTACCACTCAACCTTATCATCACGTTGACTAAGTCAACCAGCTGGGTTTACATGATGAACTTTATGAGCTTCTCAAGGGGACACCATCAACCTAATATATAGGACACGGTTTCCTCCTATAATCAACGACACACCATTTAAATAATATTATTTCCCAACTTACCGGGCATATTGATTTAATCCATCTAAATCTCACCCACTGGTAAATCAAAGAAATAAATACTAAGTACATGTGCCCGTTATTATATCGGGATTAAGAGCATGTAAAACATAATATCCGAGGTCCGATTAAATTATGTAGTCAGTACTAAATTGAATCACCTCTATGTCTGTCCTGCTCAATACACCTAAGTGTACCAGTGTAACTCTTTGTTCAAGACAAAACAATACCAAGCTACACTACAACCATGCCAATGGTTTGTCCAAAACCATCTTGGTTGTGAGCCTCTACTTATATTTTACAAGGAACTGATAACATGATCTTCTGTGCCACACCAAGCACCATGTTATCTACAATGTAAAATATTAGACAATATGCACACATATAATAAATATATAAAGTGCAAACAATGATCATGTGATTCTTATTTCAAAATAAAATGTTCATACAAAAAGAGCTAGGCTTTCAGTATACATTCCAACATCTATGACATGGTCAACCCCAGTCAACCATCAAAATCCCTCTCGAGTCCAAATCGAGTCTGGTCAATCATGACCCGGGTCGATTGCATCAATAATCTCCCTAAAATATTATCGGACATCAATGTCAAACAGCAATGTCAAATCTCAATGTCAAACATCAAAATATCGCTCGAGTCAAACTCGAGTCCAATCAATCGTGACCTGGCTCGATTGCACCAACAATCTCTCCCTTTTTGATGTTTGATAAAACACATATCTTTGAGTTAGAACATTAACTCAAATCTCCTTACCAATTATCTCAAATTGGTAATTCCAAATATTTTCCCAAAACATTCTCCCCCTTTTTGACTAACATCAAAAAGGTTTTCTCTCCAAGGAGGTCAATGTATCATGACCCAATGAGATCTTACAATCTCCCCCTTGGTCCAAAAATACCTAGGATGCCTACAATCTTCCTAGTGATAAGTCTCATATCACTCAAGAGAGGCAATCCTATACACTCTCCCAATCTCCAAATTGGGTATCTCAAAATTTCCCATTTTCCCCCTCATGAGGAAAAAAATACCATCCATCATCCCATGATGAATACCTCCCCCTAAAGGCTTGCTCCCCTTAACCATTGCACCAACAATGTCCTTGGGAAGTCCCTAAGCTAATAGGATCTCTAAACCATCAAAAATAGGGTCTAAAGTTCAATATTGAACTTTCCCAAACCTTAAATTTGATACATCACCCTAACAACTCTTCTAATCCATATTCAATGGATTTTTATCCTTTATAATGCTTCTCAAAGCATATCCTAGGGTTAGGAGTGGTTAGGGACCTTTAAAGTAGCTGAAAATGGGCTAAGCAACCTTGTTTTTCCCGAAATCAGCTTGGCAGTCGACTCTATCAGAGATCAGTCCACTGCCGTACCAATTGGTCGACTACTGCCAAGGGCAGTCGACTGATAACTGAAATATCATAATTTCAATTATCAAAAATGAAATTCAGAAAAGTGTAAGTAATTCTACGTATATTGAAAAATCATGAAAATTCATACATATTTTACTTATGACCAATACAATGGGTGAAAAATGTTAAAAAAATATTTTACCCATAAAATATCGAAATTGATACAAAGTTCAAAAGTGAAGAAAAACTTCAATGTTTTAGCTCACTTTGTGTCAACTTTATCAATGGCGATTACTATCAAAAGATAGACTTCACCAAAGATTTCTAAAAGGATTTTAAAATGATGTCCCCTTGAGCTTAGGTTTGTGACCCAAACCTTTCTTGCCTTTGGATGTCTCTTGTCTCTTAGGCCTTAGGTGTTGACTCTTAGATCTAGACCCTTGATTTTGACAATTTGACCCTTTAATTTGATTTGTCATTTTTGCAAAGGTCTTTTCAAGTTTCTCAAGGCTTGACCTCATGGCTTGATTTTCAAACTCTAATTGCCAAATTTTTGAATTTTGATTTAATCTTTGGGCATTGTTCTTCTTAGGCATATGCCTAGTCCATTTAGGATTAAAACCTAGATGGTCCACAATTTTCTAATAGATGCCTTAGGTAAAATATTTTTAGGGACATTAGTCCCAAATTTCTCCTTATTCCTAAGGTTGACTTTCTTAGCTCCTAAACAATATTCCCTATTTCTAGCATGCTCTTTATGATAAATTACAAGAGAATTAAAATTTCTAGCATGCTTTTGCCAATAAATTAAGATAGAAGCATTATTAAATTTTACCTTAGGGTTTACCTTAGAGGCTCCCCCTACATGTGTAGCTTCTCCTTTTCTCCTAGGGCATTGACTCCTATAGTGTCCCGATTGTCAGCATTTTAAGCACACCACGTGCTCCTTGCTCTTCTTGGTGGGGACTCCGACTTCATTTGACATTTCTTGTCTTTTAGGCATCGGTGGAGTCTTTTTTACTCTTTTTGGGCACTTAGTCTTATAGTGCCCGGATTCCCTACAATCAAAGAATATTATATGGTTTTTACTTTTAATTAACATGCACGAGTTACCTAGATCCGTGGTGGAAGCCTCTTGAGGTTATTCATCTTTTTGACCGGAAGTGGATGCTTCCTCTTGATCAAGCTCCGGAGTGGGAATTCTCTCCTCCCCCTCAATCCTAGAGGTGGAGACTTCTTCCACCTCTTCCACCTCCTCTTCCACCGATCCGGAAGTTGACTCCTCTCCAACTTCCGAATCCTCACTTTCTTGTGAGGATGATGAACTCGCTTCATCAACCTCTTCCTCTTCTTGAGCCAATGAACACTCCTCTTCTTGGATTGGTAATGAATCTTCATGGAGCTTTGCCACTTGGCTCCATAGCTCCTTGGAATCTATATAATTACGTAACATACACACGATATTGTTAGGTATTAAATCAATCAAAAATTTCTTTACCTTATCATTTTTCTAGAAGGCTTGGACTTGCTCTTTGGTCCATCTCTTCTTCTTGAGGAATCCTCCCTTTGGTCCTTTTGGATATTCAAATCCTTCCATCAAAATAGACCATTCCTCAAAGTCTATCATCATGATGAAATCTTCAATTCTTCTCTTCCAAGAATTGAAGCCTTCTCGTCCATATAGTGCGTAATGGACCGGTGTGTTGATATCCCATCCCAACGTCTCATGAACCTCCATCTTTCTTCCTCTAGTGGTGTTACTCCTGGGTGTTAATCCATAGAAGTGATCCTAGATCTAATACCAATTGTAGAAGATTCGGTGACCGCTAGAGGGAGGGGGGGGGGGGTGTTGGGAGTATGGGGAATACAATCAAAGTCCCACATTGGTAAGACATGGAAAAGATCATGTGCTTATAAGAAAAAAGATATCTCCATTGGTATGAGGCCTTTTGGGTAAAGCCCAAAAATAAAACCATGAGGGCTTAGACCCAAAGTGGACAATATCATGCCATTGTGGAGATATGTGGAGCTTATAAGCACTAACAATTGGTATCAGAACCATGGTCCATGTCAAGCCATGAACCTCGAACGAAGGAAGTTGAGCTCCCACGTCCGGATCAAGAGAACCAGACATCAGGAAGGAAGTCTAGTTGGGTCGGGGGGACCGAACAACTGACAGGAAGTCCTGGTGGGTTGAAGATCGGACATCAAGCAGAGAAAATCCTTCGAGGAGGGATAGGCTTGAGGGGGGGCCCAATGTGGTCCTTCGTTTGAGGGGGGGATTGTTGGGAGTATGGGGAATACAATCAAAGTCCCACATTGGTAAGACATGGAAAAGATCATGTGCTTATAAGAAAAAAGATATCTCCATTGGTATGAGGCCTTTTGGGTAAAGCCCAAAAATAAAACCATGAGGGCTTAGACCCAAAGTGGACAATATCATGCCATTGTGGAGATATGTGGAGCTTATAAGCACTAACAGGGGGGTGGTACGTTGGATGCATAGATGGAATTTGTTCGTGCTTGTCTCTACAATCTTCATTAGCGCAGTGGAATATATATAATAGAAATAACAAAAACTAAGACATACACAAGTACGCAAGGATGTAATGTGGTTCGGAACCGAAAGGTTCCTACTCCACGGATCGAGCTCTAAAAAGCTCTAGCGATGTCAATCACACACCACTAATAAACACTCCTTCTCGACACAAGTCCGAGGCGGAGAAACCCCTTACAATAATTACACTAAGTAATATGAAAGATACAAGCTAATACAAATATGAAATACAATGCAAATAAAGAAAAACACTTTACAAGAGCACTTTGGTTGCTTGATCTTTGATTGCCTTGGACTAGCCTTGAAGGATTGAAAAGCACCAACTATCCCCTTCAATTCGCTAAAGAAAAATCACTACAAAATCCCCCTTTATGAGCTCCCTTTAAATGCTTTGCTGGTGATTTTCACTGGCGATCGGTGATCGAGGACCATCGATCATTGAACCCGATGTGTTGTCTCAAAATGGCATGATCCACTGATGTGCATGAACGCGACCTCAAATCTTGTGACAGAGACCGTCGAAGACTCAAAATGCACGCTCGCGCTCAACGCTCGCAAGTCCACGGATGTCATCAAGTAATAAAGATTATCAATCCTACAGGGGCTGGGATTCGAATATCAATATATTCAGTGGTTGTAATTGATCAGATGTAACTCTAAGAGGTTTCGATTGGTGAGGGTTGTCGGTGGACTTTACTCTATACGGTGTCACACAAAGGACGAAGGGAGTGTGCCGAGGTCTTCAAAGGTGATTCTAGGACTTCAGTTTCGCTTGTGTATCACAAAACAATGTTGTCAATTGGCGTTGTCTAGACGTTTAGCTATGGTTTTGTGGAAGGGACATCATACACTCTTCTCCAGAGCCACCGCATCTACCGGGAGCTATCTTCGCCTTAAAGGATGGGATAGACGATACGAGGATGCCGAATCAATCCCTATGATGAACCGTTTTCGATTTCATCGTACCATTCTACCCACAGTTACAAGGGATAAGGTTTACCCCTAGGTTCCTTGTATAAAATCTCCTAAATCTTAGATACGAGGGCTGTCACTCCTCGTATCTCCTAAGCACATCAGATAGAAAGCCAAACATGCATAGATATAGTAAAAAAACAACTACCAATTGTCAAATCAAATTCAAAGGCAATATTTAACATGAACAAACATTGTAATGTGTACACAAGCTACTCCCTAATCCTAGAATCAAAAGTACTACTCCATGTATATGAAGGAAGAATCACAAAGCATGTCTATGTTCAAAGACATAAGGAATAAAATGCAGGAACAAAGAATTAAAATGCTTTCGTGGTCTTATCTCCGGCGTTGAAGTGCAAGGCGTGGACCTCCCACGATGTTCCTCCTCCCCATTGTGAGTTACTGAAGCTTTTTAGGTCTTTGGCATGCCGTCCTAGCCGTCGTGCCTCCTCCCAGGGTTTGGGCGGAGCCATCCTTATATAGACATCACCTCAGACCACTGCAAAATCCGAAAAAACCCTAGTCGTGCAAATCTTGCGGGCCGCCACACAGCCATGTGGAAAAACACAACCAGGCCGTGTGCGACCCTGGGGTGTCTGATCTCGCCCATTGGACACGGCCATGTGCAGCCACAAGCCCTGGTCATGTCCCATTCTACATCTAGCTGCAAAAAGTCCTTCTTTTGCTCCGAAAGTCCACCTTTTTACCCCAAAATGCTATCCTGCACACAAAAGTACAAAGAGAAGACCAGAAAATAGGAAATGCATGCAAAATAGAGTGGCATATGCATGAAACTAACATAAAATGTAATGAGATGTGAGCGAAAACTACTCCTAAAATCCTATATGTTTCGCTCACATCACTTCCCCCAGACTTAAATCTTTGCTTGTCCTCAAGCAAACCTCAATACCATGAAATTTAAAAGAAATTGTTCCATACTTAGCATGACAACTAAATTTATCAAGTGGTATTTACAATCAAAGTAGAATAAATATGTTCTAGAAATTCACTAAGTTAGCTCCTCGTGCTCGTGCTAAGCGAACCATTCTTAGGGGATGCCCGTTCCATGGTGAGTTAAGTCGTCACACCAAAGCTCTCCTAAGGTTTTCGGCTCTTAGACACTTACTTGCCCAAAGCGAGGGTCGTTCCCTAGATCTAGCATAAAGTCTCAAAGGCGTGCTCGGTATTGAGAGAAATTGGTAGGTGTTTCCCCAGTAACCTAACTCGGTCTCAAAGGGGCACCTAGCCATTTCCACCCATGACAACTATTTTTTTTTATCCCTCATAATCTTTTCTCTCTTTTTTTTTTTCATTTCTTTTTCTCTTTTTCTTTTATTTCTCTTTTCTTTTCTCTCTTTTATTTTTCGGCTCACTGGGATTTTGATTTTTCCAAATGGGCTTATACAATCCGAGCATCTCCAATAACTAAAATGCTAAACCTAGGGTCACCTATGGATTTCAAAGTACTAGACTACTGAGATGAATCAAAACTAGGTATGTACTAGATTCTCTCTTTCAGAATGTTCGACATGTGTAAGTGTAAAAACAAAGCTAACTAGTATAAGTCTAGAACTTTCAATAGAACGAATAAAAAAAAATACCACAAGATAAAATGAAGTTAAGCTACCTATGGGAACAACTCATGTTAGCAACTTTTAAAAAAAAAAAAATACAACTGAGGCAGCTTTACAGATAACAAAAACTAAGTACTAAAAGAAACTCAACAACCCATGCATGAATAAATGAATGAAAATACTATAAAAGGAACTACTGCTAGGAAACAAAACAAAATAAAATTTGGGGTCCCCCCAGAATTAAACGAAAATATACCTCTAGTATGGTGGAGGAGGTGGAAAGTCTGGGAGCATGGGCATCTTTGGATCCTGGGAGAACCTACTGATGAGCCGCTGATGCCACATGTACATGTGGTCGATCTAGGAGCTGATGGATGCAGCAGTTGCTCGGTGCTCCCCCTCCCTAGTCCACTGCGCCTGCTGGGTGTGCATGTGCTGCCGCATCTCTCTACAGTAGGTGGACTCATCCTGGCGACAAGCATCCTCCTCCTGAAAGTATATTCGGGCCTTGACGTAGAACTCCTCAGCCCGCTGGAAATGCTCTCGGAATCCCTGGAACTTCGCCTACTTGTAGGCGCTCTGCTCCTCCAATCGCTGCCTCTACGTCTGCTGCTCAGTGAAAATCTTAAGCCTGTTAGGGCAATCAACCCGTGATATGGTTTTGATGTGTGTGGCAAAGGGTTTAAGTTAGGATGTTTGGATTTGATATGTGTGTTGGAGTCTTGCAGGACTTAGTAATTTACACATAGAGCATTGGGGAGTTTCTCCTCTCATGACTCGGTCCTTGAGTCAGTGAAGGATAGCTTTGCAGAAGCCATGTGCTTGGAGCATCCGAGGGGCTGTCGAACGAGGAAATTGGAGTGATGCCGAAGGAAGTAGACTTTAGGGTGATACACGAAGGATGGCGCTATAGAGCCGTGCGCTTAGTGCATCCGAGGGACGTGGCCGGACGAAGATAACTTCAAAGGCGAGGGACTCCAAGGGATGAGAGTGAGCGAATGTAACCCGGGAAGGGGTAGTACGCTTAGGTGGAACTTGACCAATTGGCTAAGTGTCGGATGGGATTTCCTGACATCAGTCGACTGCCATGTCATGGAAGTCGACTACTCTAAGTCGACTGTGACTCGACTAGTGTTCGAGTCCGGTTCATGTGCTAACAGTCAACTGTCATGGATTGGCAGTTGACTGCGAGACCACCAGTCGACTGATGGAGTCATCAGTCGACTGGTCGCAAGGGTTTCGAGCACAGAATGGAGTGTTTGCTTCTAGCCCTCGACTGATAGCTCAATCAATCGACTGATGGTAAGATCAGTCGACTGATGTTGTATTCATTGGGTGAAATCTAACGTGGAAGAAGCTGTTATTAGACAATGGCTACGGGATCAGTCGACTGATTGGGGCATCAATCAATTGGTGCTGTGTTAACGGGAAGAAACCCTCTTTTTCTATAAAAAGAAGGGGTGAGGGCATTTTGGGAGCCTAATGCTTGAACTCCTAACAACTCTAAAAGTGCCCTAAAGGATTCCCACTCTTCTACTGTTGGGATGTATACTGAAAGCCTAGCTCTTTGTTATGAACATTTTATTTTGAAATAAGAATCACATGATCATTGTTTGCACTTTATAATTATATATGTGCATATTGTCTAATACTTTACATTGTAGATAACATGGTGCTTGGGTGTGGCATAGAAGATCATGTTATCAGTCCCTTGTAGAGTATAAGTAGAGGCTCACAACCAAGATGATTTTGTACAAACCATTGGCATGGTGGTAGTGTAGCTTGGTATTGTTTTATCTTGAACATAGAGTTACACTAGTACACTTAGGTGTATTGAGCAGGACCGATATAGAGGTGATTCAATTTATTGCTGACTACATAATTGAATCGGACCTCGGATATTATGTTGTACATGCTCTTAATCCCGATATAATAACAGGCACATGTACTTAGTATTTATTTCTTTGATTTACCAGAGGGTGAGATTTCTATGGATTAAATCAATATGCCCGGTAAGTTGGGAAATGATATTATTTACATGGTGTGCCGTTGATTATAGGAGGAATCCGTGTCCTATGTATTAGGTTGATGATGCCCCCTTGAGGAGCTCATAAGGTTCATCATGTAAACCCTGCAGGTTGACTTAGACAACATGATGATAAGGTTGAGTGGTACTACTCGAGGAGTTAGATGTTGATTAATTGATGGTCAGTAAATCAATTAATTGACGGACATTCGATATCTTAAACTCAAGGAGATGGATGTACAAATAATATATGGAGCCCATATTGATTTATGGGGGTTGGTGAGGTAGTTCAATGATGATCCTCTAGTGGAATGGAACATCATTGATGGATCAAGTTTGTGTGGTTCCGATGCATCGGGTGGCCAAGATCCAACTCCTCCTCATGGTCCCTATCGTAGCCTAATATAAACCTCATGAAGTCTAGATCAAATGATGGAGATTAAATCTCTAGAACCGACGATTGAGATTAAATCTCTAGATCCGACGGTTGGGATTAAATCCCTAGAACCGACGGTGGAGATTAAATCTCTAGAACCGACGGTTGAGATTAAATCTCTAGATCCGACGGTTGGGATTAAATCCCTAGAACCGATGGTTGGGATTAAATCCCTAGAACCGACGGTGGAGATTAAATCTCTAGAACCGACGGTTGAGATTAAATCTCTAGATCTGACGGTTGGGATTAAATCCCTAGAACCAATGGTTGAGATTAAATCCCTAGATCCGATGGTTGGGATTAAATCCCTAGAACCGACGGTGGAGATTAAATCTCTAGAACCGACGGTTGAGATTAAATCTCTAGATCCGACGGTTGGGATTAAATCCCTAGAACCGATGGTTGAGATTAAATCCCTAGATCCGACGGTTGAGATTAAAACCCTAGAACCGACGGTGGAGATTAAAACAAGGCTTAAGCCTAACTCTATAAATAGAGCTTCTTGGCTTGGGCGGCAAGAAAATGGCCAAGGATTAGGGTTTTGGAGAGACCATGGGCGGCAAGAATTAGGGTGGAGAACCCTAATGCTTGGACGGCAAGATTGGGGTTGAGAACCCTAATGCATGGGCGGCAACCATTAGGGTTTAGAACCCTAATGGTTCGGCGGTGCCCATGGCCTATGGGATGTGGCCGGCGGTAAGGAGGGAAGGGAGAAGCTTCTCATCTTCATCTCAAGGCCGGAGCATCCTCTCCTCTTCTCTTGGCCGGCGGCAACCTTCTTCAAGGTTGGTCGGCAATCCTTTTGCTCTCTTTGGGCCAGCGGCAAACATCATGCTTGGAGCTTGTTGGTTGGTTCTAGATAAGAGATGAGTTTTGTTTCCATTTTGTTCTCTCTATTCTTGGGGTCGGCGGCATCAATCCTTTGAGGATTGGTGGTTGGCTCAAGCAAGAAGGGAAAGAGAGTTCTTCTTTCTTTGGATTGAAGAAGATCTAGGAAGCTTCAACTTATGGAGGATCTTCGCCCACACGAAGTCTACAAGGAGGTTAGGACATACGATAGAAGATCAAGAGTTATAAAAGTTTTACAACTTTTATTATTGTTCTTTGCATGTTCTTATTGATATCCTAGCTTATGTTCTTTATGTTAGTATATGTTGATTATACTAGTTTACATTTGCATGTATTTGTATAATCATAGACCCCGATAAGATACACAAAAACCGGCGATTCGTCCGTCATCTCTTTCGCGGCTAACCAACTAGAAAAGTTGTGTTGCTTGAACAACTAGTTTGTTCAAGCGATCGCTCAAGTGGTTAGCACGACGATGAATTGGTTGTGCTTAGGAAACTCATCCCATCCGGATTAGTTTTCATTAGTGAAAATTTTAATCCGGGGACATGGGAGCCAATGAGCCTCCAAGGAATAGCACGTTGCCAACAAATGGTATCTGAGCCACGGTTTCCGGTTTTGTGTGATTTGGATTCGGTTACTTTCACGCACTTATCATATATTGTGTATGCCGGATAATAGTAGGATGTGCGTAGGCTAACTTTTTGGTTGCAGGGATAAGATCCAACTATTATGGCTATATATGTGTGTATGTGATTGCATGTGTGTGTGATTGTATATTATTTGAATCCTCGGGGTTGACGAGGCTAAATTAGTATTTAATTTTTGTAATTGAATACGACATTGTTTAGCCACTCTTTACTTTATTTTACTTTCGATCTAGATTTCATGTACACTCCCTCGTGGAGTATAGGATCGATGGATGTAAAATAAAATAGGTTTTATTCTCGGCTCGGATCTCCGTTTGGCTCGTACATGGCGTAGGAGGAGCGGACGAGGTGGCGACACGACGGGACGCATATTGGAGAACAATGCCATAATAGTTGAAAAAATTTTGATTTTTCCATATTTATTGCTGATTTGTTTTATATGCATGTTGTGTGTGCTTGAAAATTCCTCATTTTCAATTTATTAAGTGGGAGAGGGATATTTTAATTAATTCCTGCGGCCTCCATTACAATTTGACGTGTGATGCAACAAACTTTCGTGTCGGCTCTGAGTGCCTTCCTCCCTGCGGATGAGTTTGTTTGCGGATCACTAGGTCAAATAATGGTTATATGAAATTATCTAGGAGCGTGTGTACTTCCACAGTGGTAAGGCACATAATCCGAAATAATTCCCTTAGTATCGTGTAATGGTTCACACTTAGATGCAAATATAAAGTATCCTCCCCATCGGAGTCACTGCTTGTATTTGTAGGGCCAAAGAGGAACTAACTATTAATTTTATTTGTCAAAAAGTAAGGTTGACAAGATAATAAAATTAATGGGTAAAACCTCCTCTTACAAATGTAGAATTCCTATACGTCCACACTGCATGGTATGCGATATTCTCTGTGTTTTGAGGTGTTGGTTGATTTCGAAATTTTATTGTTTGAGGAATCAATAATTTTTTGAAATCTAAAGTAATGATCCATGTGATTCTTAGGATTTTCAAAATTGACTTTCAGTCCACTTACTGTGATACTAAAGGAAATAAACTTACTATATCCAAATAATATTGATTGGAAAATATTCTAGATATTGTCTTATCTGCTAAGGAGTACAAGTATGCACTCTTCAAAGAGTGTCCTCAAGCCATCATTGCTCAAAAGGGTTTCTACTTCTAAGCCGAAAGGCAAGAAGAAGAAGAAACAAGGTGAAGCAAAGATGGTGGGAGGATCTCAGGGAAGAGTGAAAAAGCCGAAAGGCAAGTACTTCACTTGCAAGCAGGATGGACATTGGAAGAAGGACTGTCCCAATCCAAAACAGAACAAAGGTATATCTTTTGGACTGGTCATTGAAACATTATTAGCGGTGATATCTACCGGCACCTGGTGAGTTGATACGGGAGCCACTAATCATGTATGCAACAATTTGCAGGGGTTCCAGGAAACCCGATGACTAGCTAAACGGGAGATTACCATTTACTTGGGCAATGCCATGATGGTGGCGGCTATTGCAGTGGGAGAAGTTTTATTTATCTCTTGAGAATAATAAAACTTTGGTTCTGGAAAATTCCCTTTATGTACCTTTATTTAGAAAGAATTTAGTTTCAGTTTCTAAATTATTATGGATGGATATTCTATTTCTTTTAATGATAGAGTTGTTATAAAAGGAATAGGGAGAATATCTATTCAGGTACATTGAAAGGAAATTTGAACCAAAACCTCCCACGATGCAAATTGAAGTTAATAACTCATCTTCTAATTCCAATAAGAGAAAAGAACCTTCGAAGATGAACCAAACATATCTTTGACTTCTTAGGCTTGGTCACATTAACCTAAGCAGAATTCAAAGGTTGAAAGCTGATGGACCTTTGGGTTCATTAGTTGTGGAGGATCTTCCAACCTACGAATCTTGCTTGGAGGGTAAGATAACCAAGAGGTCTTTTTAAGGCCAAGGGGTATAGAGCCAAAGATGTGTTAGAGATGGTTCATTCTGATTTGTGTGGTCCTATGGCTATCTAGGCAAGAGGTAATCTTGAATATTTCGTCTCTTTTGTAGATGATTATTCAAGATATGAATGATACTACGATCTGAACGTGGTGGTGACAACCTCTTGGGAGAGTTTAGGAACTACTTATCAGAGGTTAGGATTCAATCCCAATTGACTACACCTGGCACACCCCAGCAGAACGGTGTAGCAGAGCGAAGGAATAGGACTCTTATGGAGATGGTTAGATCGATGATGAGTTATTCTGACTTGTTTTATAGTCCTAGAGATCAGAGGGTGATCGTTAACACGAACACCAGATTTCTAGAGGAAGACTATGTGATAAAGCCACAAGCCCAAGAGTAAAATTGTTCTAGAAGAGTTAAAAAGGGAAGTCACTTCTTTAGTACCACTGGTACAAGAGGATATACCACATGTCACTGCACCGCGTGTCACAAAGGATACACAGATGATACCTCGTCGTAGTGGGAGGGTTGTTAGACAGTCTCTTAGATTCATGTTTTTGGGTGAATCTTCTGATTTGGTCCCTATCAAACATGAACCTGATCCCTAGACATACGACGAGGCAATCCAAGATATAAATACAACATCTTGGCAAAGTGCAATGAATACTGAGATTAAATCTATGGATTCAAGTAAGGTCTGGGAGCTCTTATGCATTGCAGCTCATATGGATTATGAGGTGTGATAGATGGATGTCAAGACAGCTTTCCTTAATGGAAGTCTTGAGGAAAACATCTATATGAAGCAACCAGAGAGATTCATTGCTAAGGGCAAAGAGCGTATTGTATGTAAGCTTAATCGGTCTGTTTATCGACTGAAGCAAGCTTTGAGGTCTTGGAACATCCGCTTTGATGAGGTAAATCCAGACTTATAGATTTATTCAAAGTCCGGATGAGTCTTGTGTATACAAGAGATGTGACGGAAACGTAGTGGTATTTCTTGTACTATACGTAGATAATATTTTGGTAGTTGGCAACAATATCAGAGTGTTATCAGACGTAAGAGTATGGTTGTCCAAACAGTTTTGAAGGACTTGGGAGAAGTGGGTCACAACCTTGGGATCAAGGTTGTTGTGCTTATCCCAAGCTTCATACATAGACATGATTTTGGATCGTTTTAGCATGCAGAACTCCAAGAAGGGTTTTCTACCTTTCAGGTATGGAGTTACTTTATCTAAGGAGATGTGTCCTAGATCATCTAAGGTGATAAAGGAGCTGAAGGCGGTTCCTTATGCTTCGGCAGTAGGAAGCCTCATGTATGCTATGTATGAGACAAGATATCTGCTTTGTCGTGGGCATGGTTAGCAGATATCAGAGTAATCTAGGACAGGGACATTAGACTGCGGTAAAAGCATATATTGTAGTGCCTGAGAATGACTAGGGATTATATGCTAGTTTACCGAGCAGACCAATTACTCCATGGATTGCGATTTCCAATCAGATAGGGATAACAGTAAGTCTACCTCAGGTTTTGTGTTTACTTTAGGAGGTGGAGCCATTGTATGGAGGAGTGCCCAACAGAAATGCATGGCGGACTCCACCATGGAAGCTGAGTATGTGGCAGCCCCTGTGGCGGCCAAAGAAGCTGTGTGGTTCAGGAACATCCTAATGGACTTGAATGTGATTCCTGGTTTGCCCAGAACTATCACAATTTATTGTGATAATAATGGTGCAGTTGCAAACTCAAAGGAACCACGAGCCCATAAGGCTAGTAAACACATAGAGTGCAAGTACCACCTGATACGAGAAATCGTAAAGGAGGTAGAAGTTGTTGTCGCCTAGATTGCATCAGAGGATGACCTGGTAGACCCTTTCACTAAGGCCCTTCTGGCGAGAGCTTCGATAGGCATGTGGAAGGAAGGGGAATCAGATGTATGGCAGTATGAGGACAACATAGTCTTTTAGTATAAGTGGGAGATTGTTGGGATGTATACTGAAAGCCTAGCTCTTAGGTATGAATATTTTATTTTGAAATAAGAATCACATGATCATTGTTTGCACTTTATAATTATATATGTGCATATTG
Source organism: Wurfbainia villosa (assembly GCA_025175895.1). Lineage (NCBI taxonomy): Eukaryota > Viridiplantae > Streptophyta > Magnoliopsida > Zingiberales > Zingiberaceae > Wurfbainia > Wurfbainia villosa. The sequence goes on along the minus strand of CM045998.1, from coordinate 48,841,133 downwards.
TCTAATACTTTACATTGTAGATAACATGGTGCTTGGGTGTGGCACAGAAGATCATGTTATCAGTCCCTTGTAGAGTATAAGTAGAGGCTCACAACCAAGATGGTTTTGGACAAACCATTGGCATGGTGGTAGTGTAGCTTGGTATTGTTTTATCTTGAACATAGAGTTACACTAGTACACTTAGGTGTATTGAGCAGGACCGACATAAAGGTGATTCAATTTATTGCTGACTACATAATTGAATCGGACCTCGGATATTATGTTGTACATGCTCTTAATCCCGATATAATAATGGGCACATATACTTAGTATTTATTTCTTTGATTTACCAAAGGGTGAGATTTCTATGGATTAAATCAATATGCCCGGTAAGTTGGGAAATGATATTATTTACATGGTGTGCCGTTGATTATAGGAGGAATCCGTGTCCTATGTATTAGGTTGATGATGTCCCCTTGAGGAGCTCATAAGGTTCATCATGTAAACCCTGCAGGTTGACTTAGTCAACATGATGATAAGGTTGAGTGGTACTACTCGAGGAGTTAGATGTTGATTAATTGATGGTCAGTAAATCAATTAATTGACGGACATTCGATATCTTAAACTCGGGGAGATGGATGTACAAATAATATATGGAGGCCATATTGATTTATGGGGGTTGGTGAGGTAGTTCAATGATGATCCTCTAGTGGAATGGAACATCATTGATGGATCAAGTTTGTGTGGTTCCGATGCATCGGGTGGCCAAGATCCAACTCCTCCTCATGGTCCCTATCGTAGCCTAATATAAACCTCATGAAGTCTAGATCAAATGATGGAGATTAAATCTCTAGAATCGACGGTTGAGATTAAATCTCTAGATCCGACGGTTGGGATTAAATCTCTAGAACCGACGGTGGAGATTAAATCTCTAGAACCGACGGTTGAGATTAAATCTCTAGATTCGACGGTTGGGATTAAATCCCTAGAACCGATGGTTGGGATTAAATCCCTAGAACCGACAGGGGAGATTAAATTTCTTGAACCGACGGTTGAGATTAAATCTCTAGATCCGACGGTTGGGATTAAATCCCTAGAACCGATGGTTGAGATTAAATCTCTAGATCCGATGGTTGGGATTAAATCCCTAGAACCGACGGTGGAGATTAAATCTCTAGAACCAACGGTTGAGATTAAATCTCTAGAATCGACGGTTGGGATTAAATTCCTAGAACCGATGGTTGAGATTAAATCCCTAGATCTGACGGTTGAGATTAAAACCCTAGAACCGACGGTGGAGATTAAAACAAGGCTTAAGCCTAACTCTATAAATAGAGATTCTTGGCTTGGGCGGCAAGAAAATGGCCAAGGATTAGGGTTTTGGAGAGACCATGGTCGGCAAGAATTAGGGTGGAGAACCCTAATGCTTGGACGGCAAGATTGGGGTTAAGAACCCTAATGCATGGGCAGCAACAATTAGGGTTTAGAACCCTAATGGTTGGGCGGCGCCCATGGCCTATGGGATGTGGCCGGCGGCAAGGAGGGAAGGGAGAAGCTTCTCATCTTCATCTCATGGCCGAAGCATCCTCTCCTCTTCTCTTGGCCGGCGGCAACCTTCTTCAAGGTTGGTCGGCAATCCTTTTGCTCTCTTTGGGCCGGCGGCAAACATCATGCTTGGAGCTTGATGGTTGGTTCTAGATAAGAGATGAGTTTTGTTTCCATTTTGTTCTCTCTATTCTTGGGGCCGGCGGCATCAATCCTTTGAGGATTGGTGGTTGGCTCAAGCAAGAAGGGAAAGAGAGTTCTTCTTTCTTTGGATTGAAGAAGATCTAGGAAGCTTCAACTTGTGGAGGATCTTCGCCCACACGAAGTCTACAAGGAGGTTAGGACATACGATAGAAGATCAAGAGGTATAAAAGTTTTACAACTTTTATTATTGTTCTTTGCATGTTCTTATTGAAATGCTAGCTTATGTTCTTTATGTTAGTATATGTTGATTATAGTATTGCTTCGTTCAGTTACGTATTGCCTAAATCTTAATGAGCATGGCACCACAGCATCAGTCGATTGAAAATCCCGGTTTAGACTTATTCCTCGGTCGGAATATATTAAGAGTCACGTATGATGACCTAGGGAGGAAGAGTGCGAGTGGGGTTTTCATAAAAGGAATGATGGTGGTACATGAGTTTTTTCATCCCATCCGGATTAGTTTTCATTAGTGAAAATTTTAATCTGGGGACATGGGAGCCAATGAGCCTCTGAGGAATAGCACGTTGCCAACATCTACTTGTGCTAATCTTCATTCTATTGTAAGAAGAGTGATTCTTGTGTAAAAGGTTACCTCCACCTAGCTTGGTGCAAAGGAGAGAATAGTGGAAAACTTGAGGCGTGATTCACGTTAGACGAATCGGACCGTGGATTAGCAATGAAACCGTGAACCACGTTACATCCCTTGTTAGCATTGTTTGGTATCTTGCTTATCTTTATTGTTATTTAGTTGTATTTTTCGCTTGTGCTAACGATAGTTGTAGACGATCAACGAACGGCTTTCATCATACGATGAAAGAGGGCTATTCACCCCCCTCTAACCGGCCACCGATCGACCTTACAATTGGTATGAGAGCCAAGTCGCTTGTCGAGGACTAACCGTCACAACAAGCACTTCATCAAGGGATGGTCGGCTCTAACATTCACTCATCGAAGTTCGAGGGAGAATTTGCGTGGTGGAAGAAACGCATGGAGGTATTCTTTGAAACCGATTTTGAAATTTTGTTAATAATGGAAAATGGTTTCGAGATACCTAGGGATGAAGAAGGGAAGCCAATCGAGAAAGCTAGATCGACAAAAAAGACAAAGAGAGGAGTACTTGGCAAATTCGAAGGTCAAGCATCACTTGTACAACGTACTCCCCCAACAAGAAGTAGACCGGATAGGGGAATGTGCAATCGCCAAGGAAATGTGGGAGAAGCTCATAGAACTCCATGAAGGCACTTCCGAGGCCATGCTTGCAAGGAGAGACCTCCTCCGCTCCCAACTAACAAATATCAAACTTGAAAAGGGAGAAAAGGTAACCTCCTTACACTCTAGGTTTAAATAAATTTTAATTGGGCTAACAAGTGTAGGAGAAGGACTTTAGAACCGGGATATGGTCATGAAAGCAATCAATGCTTTTCCCTGGTCATCGAAATGGAGCTCAATGGTGGACTCCTTCTACATGTCAAAGAACCTAGAAGTGAGCACCTTGGAGGAGTTCTTCTCAACCATGGAGCTCCATGAAACTAGGCTTGAGGGAGTAATTGAAGAATCAAGTATCAAGCCATCAAGAGGAGTAGCATTAGTAGCCAACAAAGGGAAGAAGAAGAAGATAGAAACATCCTCCTCCTCTGATGAAGTATCCTCCTCCTCCTCCATAGATAGCACAGAAGAAGCATACATGGTAAGGAAGGTAAGACGTGCTTTGAAGAATTTTAAATTTAATAAATCTAATGATAGGAGAAGACGACCAAGGGGGAAGATAATTTGCTATAATTGCCAAGGAGAGGGGCACATAAGGGATAATTGTCCCATCTTGAACAAGAGCAAAGAAGAGAGGAAGAAGAAAGAAAAGAAGAAGGAGAGCAAGAAGAAGGAAGAGGAGAAGAAGGCCAAGGAAAAGGGGAAGGCCAAAGCGTTAAAAGCAAGGACATGGGATGATCCCTCTTCATCATCATCATCGGAAGAGGAAAACACTTTTGTCACCAACCTTGCTTTGATGGCGTTTGATGATCTAGACACCTCCTCCTCCGAACAAGAAAGATCAAGCACAAGTGAGGAGAACTCTAGTGAAGGGGGAGGCTCATCACCATCCTCATCCGAATCTAAAGAAGAAGACATGGAGACTATGGTAATGAATCTCTCACCCAAGAAAATAGTTTCCATGATTTCTTGCCTTACTAAGGACTTATTTAGAGCTAAAAAGAAAAATAAATGCATGCTAGATCAAATTAAGGCCTTAGAAAATAAATTAGAACAAGCATGTTTAAATGTTAATGATGATGATGCATGCTCACATGATCATTATATGTCATTTGATGTTAATGATGCATGTATGGATAAAAATAGGGCTTTAAGAGAGAAAGTAGATCATTTAACCAAGGCCCTAGAAAAATTCACAATTGGCTCCAACACCCTTAACATGATCATAGGGAGCCAAAGAGCAAGCTTTAATAAGAATGGCCTAAGATATAAGGAAAATAAAAATGATAAGGCCTATAAATGCTTAATTGCTAGAGGTTAAGATAAAAAGAAAACAATAGCTAGAAAATGGATCCCTAAGGAATTTTTAGTGAACCCCATAGGAAAGAACTTGTATTGGGTTCCTAAATTGATCCTTAAGGGTTAGGAAAACCCTAGGTTAGTCAACAATAGTGAAATTTACCTATATCATATTTTTGGTTGACTTAGGATGACGGGACTAAATTTTTGAAATAGTGTTGGGTGATGATAATGCACCCATTAATAGTTTAAATCATGCTCAACACTTAGTGTTATGTATGTTGACACTCATTTTTAGCATAAATGTCGTGTGATGATAATGTGCCCATAAATTGATAATAATGCTTAAATCATGATAGTTAATGTAATTTTTATAAATGTTTACAATCATGATTTATGATCTTGATATTTGGCACATGGTCATGGGCAATAAGGTTTTAAATCATGCCTTGAGTCATGCTTGAATTATTATCATGATTTTATACCTAATGCATGTTTACAAATTGATAGATACATGTCTTTCATGATCATAATGTGAAATCAATTCATATATGTCTTTATGATCATATGGGTTGTTAGGATGATACTTAACCTTGTGTAGAATTGCATGAAATTAATGGTTAAGTATTTGCAAATACCTTTAGGAACATCTCACACTCACCATAGTCTACCTTGATTGAAAACTTAGCATGGGTGAGATGATAGGATGATACTAATGGTTCATTAATGCCTATGATATTTAGATGGTCATTTAAAGTATCAAAATAGCAATAATAGACCAATCATGGGGAAGACTTATGTTTAATTCATAGACATATTGCCTAAAGATCATGGTTGGATATTTCATATGTTTTCAAAACATTTTCTTATTTTAAAATCTGTGTGTTCATGTTTTAAAACAATCTAAAGCAAAACTAGGTGTTAAAATTGATACAAAATTGATAAAAAAAACCTAGTTGTTTTTGAATCTTTTGGATTTTTGGCTAATTTTCGAAAATATAATTATTTTTTATGAAAAACTATTTTTCATTGATAAAGATACTTACAAGAAATATGTTCCCTAAATTTCATGATTTTTTGAATTTTATAGAATTTTTAATACATTTCTGAAATTCACCCTGAAAATCAGAAAAACCTGAAATCAGAGTGCCGGTCGACTGGTAGTCTGAACCAGTCGACTGATCGACTGATAACATGCCCAGTAACCTTCTTTTATCAGATTTTAAGACATGTTTTGGTAATTTTTGTTCCCTAGAGTTGATGCCATGCTTGTATAAACTTTGTTTAATATTTTTGATGGTGTCAAAGGGAGAGAAATATGCATGTTTAAGTAAGGAGAGAATTGCATTTAGGGGGAGTTTCATGTATTAAGGGGGAGAGTTGATAATCATGTTTATTTACATGCTTTCTTACCTTAATATTTTTATCAAATGTTTACCTAACTTAAAGGGATTGCCACACATCAAAAAGGGGGAGATTGTTAGGGCAATCAACCCGTGATATGGTTTTGATGTGTGTGGCAAAGGGTTTAAGTTAGGATGTTTGGATTTGATATGTGCGTTGGAGTCTTGCAGGACTTAGTAATTCGCACATGGAGCATTGGAGAGTTTCACCTCTCATGACTCGGTTCTTGAGTTGGTGAAGGATAGCTTTACGGAAGTCGTGCGCTTGGAGCATCCGAGGGACCGTCCGACGAGGAGATTGGAGTGAAGCCGAAGGAAGTAGACTTCAGGGCGAGATGCAAAGGATGGTGCTGCAGAGCCGTGCGCTTGGCGCATCCAAGGGACGTGGTCGGACGAAGACAACTTCAAAGGCGAGGGACTTCAAAGGATGAGAGTGAGTAAATGTAACCCGGGAAGGGGTAGTGCGCTTAGGTGGAACTTGGCCAATTGGCTAAGTGTCGGATGGGATTTCTCGATATCAGTCGACTACCATGTCATGGCAGTCGACTACTCTAAGTCGACTGTGATTTGACTAGTGTTCGAGTCTGGTTCATGTGCCAATAGTCGACTGCCATGGATTGATAGCCGACTGCGAGACCACCAGTCGACTGATGAAGGCATCAGTCAATTCGTCGTAAGGGTTTCGAGCACAGAATGGAGTGTTTGCTTCTGGCACTCGACTGATAGCTCCATCAGTCGACTGATGGTAAGATCAGTCGACTGATGTGGGAACTGTTGGGTGAAATCCAACGTGGAAGATGCCATTATTGGACAACGGCTACGGGATCAGTCTACTGATCAGGGCATCAGTCGACTGGTCCTGTGTTAACGGGAAGAAACCCTCTTCTTCTGTAAAAAGAAGGGGTGAGGGCATTTAGGAGCATAATGCTTGAACTCCTAACAACTCCCAAAGTGCCCTAAAGGATTCCCACTCTTCTACTTGTGCTAATCTTCATTCTATTGTAAGAAGAGTGATTCTTGTGTAAAAGGTTACCTCCACCTAGCTTGGTGCAAAGGAGAGAATAGTGGAAAGCTTGAGGCGTGATTCACCTTGGACGAATTGAACCGTGGATTAGCGGCGAAGCCATGAACCACGTTTCATCCCTTGTTAGCATTGTTTGGTATCTTGCTTATCTTTATTGTTGTTTAGTTGTATTTTCCGCTTGCGCTAACTATAGTTGTAGAAGATCAACCAACGACTTCCATCATACGATGAAAGAGTGCTATTCACCCCCCTCTAGCTAGCCATCGATCGACCTTACAAAACCGACATACCTACATCCTGCTAAAAAGTAGAAAAAGGCGGTGGTGCTGGTGCAGGATCATGTCGGCGTGGACTAGGTGGGCTCCTATGCATGTGTGGACTAGAGGGAGAGTGATATAAATGTGGAGAGATGGTGCCGATGTGGATGGTCCCTCATGTGGAGGGGATGTTAGGATCTTTGTAATAGCGAGAGGGGGGGGGGTGATTAGTCTTTCTTTGTTTCTACAAAAACGTTAGCGGAAGCAATACAAATACAAATAAGAAAACAATGAAAGCAATGCTAACACCCGATGTACATGGTTCGGAGATGACGCTCCTACTCCACGGCAATCCGTAAGGTGGATTAGCCCTAGCCAAGCTTCACTAGATCCTCCTTTGGATGAACCAAGGTGGAGAAACCTTGTCTTACAATGCTCTCCTCTTCTTTACAATGATGGAAGATTAAGAACTAGAGAAGAGGAGGTTTAGAATCACAAAAGCACTTGAGAAAGCTTGGTGAGCACGAGGGTGTAGCTAGGAATGAGAGCACTAGCTTCACCAAGCTCCCCAAGGCCCCTTCTTATAGAAGAAGGGTTGTTTTTCCTGTTGGGCTTCGATCAGTCGACTGATGCTCACCATCAGTCGAATGCCGTCGAAGCTAATGACTTCTGAACAAGCAGATCCACGGAGATACGTAGCCGTAATTTCCAACGGCCAAGTGATTAGTCGACTGATCCCTCCATTAGTCGACTGATGGAGTGTCCAGTCGAGTGATCGTAGGCCGCAGTCGAGTGCGACTACACTCTGTGCTCGTATTTGCGTTGATCAGTCGACTGCCACTATTGGCAGTCTACTGATTGCAACATTAGTCGACTGCCTACTGCTAAAGCAGTCGACTGATGGTCAGGGTTTCACCCTGACTCAATTGAGCACCTGACCAGTCGACTGATACATCGTATCAGTCGACTGATACTCATCAAGTATGAGTAATTCACACTTGATTTTACACTCTAGACCTATACTCAACCTTCTACCTCCTCATTAAGCCTTGCGCCTCCAGGATCCCTCCGAGTCCGGGACTTGTTCATCCTTTGCGCTTTGCTGCCAAGAGCTTCCTTCATTTTTGTCATGTCTTGGTTTGCCAAATGCTTGGACTTTATGCTGCCAAGACTACAAGCTTAGACTTATGCTGCCAAGACTTTACTTTGGACTTCTTTTGCCAAGGTTCACTTGGACTTTACGCTGCCAATACTACAAGATTGGTTTTACGCTGCCAAGTCCATCCCTTGGACTTCCCTTGCCAAGATCATACTTGGTCTTCCTTTGCCAAGGTTCACTTGTACTTTACGCTGCCAAGACTACAAGATTGGTCTTATGCTGCCAAGTCCGTCCCTTGGACTTTCCTTGCCAAGATCATACTTGGACTTCTTTTTTACCAAGTCTTCATCCTTGGATTTCCCTGTCACTTAAACATATTCGCAATTAGATCACAAAGCATTGCCTAACTTAGATGATTATCCAAACATCAAAACATATAAATGCTTGGGGCATTGTTGCACCAACAATCTCCCCCTTTTTGATGTTTGGCAATCACTTAAGTTAGGTATTTTAAAGATACACACATAATCATATTTTCAATATGAATTTTAACTTAAATATTCCTTCTCCCCCTTTGACATACATCAAAAAGAGAAGGATTCATAACTAAAAGAATTTAAAGTTGTTGTATCTTGGACTAAGTTATAAGATTGATATTAAGCTCCCCCTTAACCCAAGATATGCTTCATGATGTGTAAATAATATTTGAAGCAGAGCATAACAAAAATTCAAAAATTAAGTCCTAGCTTTGCACCAACAATGGAAGTTTGGGGATGAAAAGATACATTTTATAAAACTCCCCCTAAAACACTGCATAAAACAGTCCTAAAAATTTGTTTATACTCAATATTATCATGTTATAGTTTTAGAACATCAAAGATACACTAAATATCATAAAATGCAGCTATTTATCAGAAAACACGATTGTATCGATCTGGTTTACGAACGATCACATCGCTGAGATCGAATTTTAGCCTTTTATTTAACTTCAAAAATGCGGTAGAAATTCCAAAAATCTTGAAAAATCACAAAATTTTGCGTACACATTTCAGAAATCATACTTTATCAAGGAAAAATATTTTGAAAAATATATGTGTTCCATATTTTAAGATTGATACAAATTTGGAAACTAACAAAAGTTCTAAAAATTTTGTAAACTTTGTATAACTTTTGTGTTTCACTTGAAAACTATTTTTCAAAATATGATGAACATAGTTTAAAATATATATGATTTGGAATTTCCAACCATGTTCTTAGAGCTATGTATTCATTACTTGAATACAAGCCTTCCCAATGATTGATCCATGAGGTATTCATGTCTCTAGGTATGTCATTGGCTCATAGTAATGCATCATAACAAGCATGATGAGCCAAGTACACCTTCCCTATCATCTCACATGTTCCTAAGTGTCCCAATATAAAAATCAAGGTTTCTTAAGGCTTTTGTGAGATGCATCAAGGTATAAGGCTAACATATGACTATGGGATCATGCAAACCTAGACTTTTACTCTACAAAGCACATACCAAGCTCTCTCCTTAATGATGAAAATTCGGTTTCGGGAAGAGCTTTGGTGAAGATATCAGCAATGTTAGACTTAGATTCTACATAATTAAGTTCAATGTCCCCTCTTGCCACATGATCTCTTATGAAGTGATGTTTCACTTCAATGTGCTTGGTCCTAGAGTGATGTACCGGATTTTTGGTCAAGTTGATGGTACTCACATTGTCACAATAAACTTTAATGTTGGAGTAGTGTAGCTCATAGTCCTTAAGCGTATGTCTCATCCAAAGCAATTGAGCTACACAACCACCCATAGCCACATATTCGGCTTCGGTGGTTGATAAGGCAACACAATGTTGCTTCCTACTACTCCAACTAACTAGGGAGGACCCAAGAAATTGGCATCCACCACTAGTACTCTTCCTATCCAATTTGCAACCGGCATAATCGGAATCGGTATAACCAAGCAACTCAAAGGACCTAGTCCTAGGATACCAAAGTCCTACATTTGGGTGCCTTTAATAAATCTTAAAATTCTCTTAACGGCTACTAAATGTAATTCATTAGCACAAGATTGGTATCTTGCACACATACCTACCGCAAATAAGATATCGGGTCAACTAGCGGTTAGATATTGTAGGCTACCAATCATACTCCTATAAAGTTTAAGATCAATTGATTTTCCATCATGATCACTATCTATTCTAGTGCTAGTGGCCAGAGGAGTGGTTACAATTTTGGCATTTTCCAAACCAAATTTCTTGATCATTTCATTTGCATATTTGGTTTGATAAATATGAATACCTTCATTGGTTTGTTTGACTTGTAACCCTAGGAAAAAGTTTATCTCTCAAACTAAACTCATTTCAAATTCATTTTCCATGTTTTTTATAAAGTCTTGAAGAAGATCATCATTTGTTGACCCAAAAATAATGTCATCAACATATATTTGGGCTATAAAGATATCCTTTAATGTTGACTTTATAAATAAGGTTTGATCTACTTAGCCTCTCCTAAAATCCTTAGAAATTAAGAAAGATGACAATCTTTCATACCATGCACGGGGAGCTTGTTTAAACCCATATAGTGCTTTCCTAAGCTTATATACGTGGTTTGGGTAATCTATGTTCTCAAACTCGGGTGGTTGCTCTACATATATTTCCTCCTTAATATAACCATTTAAGAATTCCAATTTAACATCCATTTGGTAAAGTTTAAATCCCATATAGGAAGCATACCCTAAGAGAATTCTAATAGATTCTAATCTAGCAACTGGGGCATAAGTTTCATCATAGTCAAGCCCCTCAACTTGATTGAATCCCCTAGCAACCAACCTAGCCTTATTTCTATTGATATTTCCTTGGTCATCTAGCTTATTCCTAAAGACCCATCTTGTAGTAATTATGGTGCTATCATTGGGTCTAGGTACTAACTCCCATACTTGACTCCTTTCAAATTGAGCCAATTCATCTTGCATTGCCAAGATCCAATCTGGATCATGTAATGCATCATTGATCGATTTGGGCTCAATTTGTGAAATAAGAGCAACTTGACTAGTAGGAGTTCTATGAAATGACCTAGTTCTTACTCCTTGAGATATATCTCCTACTACTTGGTCAAGTGGATGATCTTGATGAATTCTTATGGTTCTAGAAGGGGTTTCAAATTGATCATTGTTATCTTCCACCCTTCTTTCATTATCGGAATCTCCTCTTCCTCCCCCTTGATCATTACCCCATATGGTCAAATTTTGAAGTTTTTGGGTAATGTCTTGATTATTGTCATTAATATCCTTATCAATGGGGGACTTTCTAGGGTAGGTACTAGTGGTTTCATCAAATTGAACATTGGAGGACTCCTCAATCCCTTGGGTTCTCTTATTGTAGACTCTATATCCTTTACTTGTGGATGAGTATCCAACTAGGATTCCCTCATCCGCTTTGGATTCAAATTTTCCTAAGTTATCTTTGGTGTTTAAAATATAAACTTTACATCCAAAGATTTTGAAATAATGAATTGTGGGAATAGTCCCATTCCATAATTCAAATGGTATCTTTCCTAAAAACTTATGGATTTGAACCCTATTTTGGATATAGCAAGCGGTATTAACCGCTTCCGCCCACAAGTAGCTAGGTAGAGAATATGCATTAAGCATAGTCCTAGCCGCCTCTTGTAGGGCACGATTTCTCCTTTCCACCACCCCATTTTGTTGGGGTGTTCTAGGACAAGAGAACTCATGCTTGTACCCTTTCTCTAAATAAAATTGTGAAAATTTAGAATTCTCAAATTCACCACCATGATCACTACGGATCCGGTTGATTTTGAGACTCTTTTCATTTTCAACCCTTTTACTAAATCCTATGATTATTTCTAAGGTATCATCCTTATGTTTCATAAAGTAGACCCAAGTATACCTAGAAAAATCATCTACTATAACTAAACAATATTTGATACCATTTAAAGAAGGAGTACTATGGCAATCAAATAAGTCAAGATGCAATAGTTCTAATGGTAATGAAGTATTAGTTAAGGTTTTACCTTTGTGTGATGCTTTTGTTTGTTTTCCTTCTTGGCATGCAACACACATTTTGTTCTTGACATACTTGATCTTTGGTAGCCCTTTGACCAACTCCATCTTGGCTACCTTGGTTATGTTTTTCATGTTGATGTGCCCCAATCTCCTATGCCATAGCCAACTTTCTTCTTCTTTTGCAACAAGACACTTTGTAGAAATGTTAGAAGCATATGAAAGATCAACATAATAGATATTTGATCTCCTAAATCCAACTAACATACAATCATTTAATTCCTTGTGTCTAATCATGCATTTAGAGGATTCAAAAGAAACATGATAGTTTGCATCAAAAAGTTGACTTACACTTAATAAATTAAATTTAATATTTTCAACTAGTAAAACATTGTGAATGACAATTTTGGGGGATACCTCAATTGTACCTCTACCTAATATCTTGAGTTTTCCACTATTTCCAAAAGACACCGCTCCCTTCTTCACATACTTAATTGTTGAGAACTTGCTCACATCCCCGGTCATGTGTGTTGAACAATCACTATCCACGATCCACATACCTTGCTCTCCTACCTAAATCACATGATAAACACAAGCTTTTGGTACCCAAACATTTGGACCGGTAACATTAAGTAAAAACTTCTTAGGTACCCATGCTTTCTTAACCTTACCCTTAATGGTTGCTTTTCTATTTATTAATGAGATAAAAGCAACTTCTTTTTCTTTTGGCTTGTATCCTACACCGGACTTGTTGTAAACGGCTCTTTGTCGGCTAAGGATCATGTCAATGTATTTTGAGCCATTTGTAAATTTCTCTAAGCATGCCTTTAACTCACTAACCTCATCCTTAAGTTTGTCATTCTCTTCCTTAAGCATGCAAGAATCAACATGTAAAGGTTTCTCATTCCTAATGGCCTTTAGTTCTACCTTCATGCTTTTAACCTTAGATTTAGACTTATCTAGAGCCTCTTTAAGATAAGCAATTGATTTATAAAGAAGCTTAACTTTGGGAGAGTTAATTACCTCATCGTCACTAGATGACGATTCATCACTTGAAGAGCCTTCTTCTCGGCTTGATGTACCGGAGTCATCTCCTAGGGCTATGAGTGCCACATGGCATGTGATGTGGCAAAGTTCATCATCGGAGGAGGAATCTTCAATATTTGGTGTGTCCCATGTGGTTTGAGCCATCATGGCCTCCTTCTTCTTCTTCTCCTTCCTTTCCTTCTTTTTCGTTTCTTTTTCTTCTTTCTTCTTTAGCTCCGGGCAATTTGGCTTTATGTGCCCCTTCTTATTGCAAGCATGGCAAATCACATTGTTATTAAAATTTGGATTACCACTAAACTTACCTCTTGAAGAATGAGACCCCTTTGTTGCTTCTCTATTCTTGAACTCCTTTGATTTTTTAAGGAACTTCTTGACAAAATGGGCCATCTCACTAGACGAGTCTCCATCACTACTTGAATCATGCTCTGACTCGGATGATGATGACACCTCTTTCCTTTCTTTCTTCTTCTTTTCCTTCTTTTCAACAAATAGAGCTAAACCTTTTCCTTAGAAGACATGTTAGTTTTCTCATGCAATTCAAACTCACAAAATAATTCATCAATTTTAATTTGAGAAAGATCCCTAGTTACCTTAATAGAATCAACTATAGAAGTCCATAGAGAAGTTCTAGGAAATGCTTGAAGAATATACCTTACCAAATCCCGGTTGTCAACTTGCTCACCTATGATGTGAAGTCCATTCACAATCTCCTTAAACCTTCCATGCATTTGGCTTACAGTTTCATGGGTCTTCATTTGGAAGGCTTGAAGTTTTCCAATTAGCAAGTCTTTCTTGGCCCTCTTTGACTCCTTGGATCCTTCATTTAGCACAATGAGCTTTTCCCATAACTCCTTGGCGGATTCAAAAGGCCCCACCTTGTTGAGTTGCTCCATTGTAATGCCGCATTGGATGGTGAGTACCGCCTTTGCATTTGATTCGAACCGTCTATTCATTTCCCTTGTCCAATCCTTGCTTGGAATAGGGTCTCCATGTTCATCCACCGGTTCTTCAAAGCCATCTACAATGCTATGTCAAATTTCAATATTACTCATTAGATAATATTTCATCCTACCTTTCCAATATGCAAAATGACTCCCATCGAAGAGCGGTGGCTTGGCGGTGCTATATCCCTCTTGAAGAGTCATTGATGCCTTGGTTGATGGTGAAATCTTCCAAGCTATCCGGGCTCTGATACCACTTGTTAGGATCTTTGTAATGGATAGAGGGGGGTGATTAGCCTTTCTTTGTTTCTACAAAAATGTTAGTGGAAGCAATACAAATACAAATAAGAATACAAATAAGAAAACAATGAAAGCAATGCTAACACCCGATGTACGTGGTTAGGAGATGACGCTCCTACTCCACGGCAATCCGTAAGGTGGATTAGCCCTAGCCAAGCTTCACTAGATCCTCCTTTAGATGAACCAAGGTGGAGAAACCTTTTCTTACAATGCTCTCTTCTTTACAATGATGGAAGATTAAGAACTAGAGAAGAGAAGGTTTAGAATCACAAAAGCACTTGAGAAAGCTTTGTGAGCACGAGGGTGTAGCTAGGAATGAGAGCACTAGCTTCACCAAGCTCCCCAAGGCCCCTTCTTATAGAAGAAGGGTTGTTTTTCCCATTGATCACGATCGTGATGCTCACCATCGATCGTATGCCAAGCTACGAACAAGCAGATCTGCGGAGATACGTAGCCGTAATTTCCAACAACCAAGTGATTAGTCGACTGATCCCTCCATCAGTCGATTGATGGAGTGATCAGTCGAGTGATCTTAGGCCGCAGTCGAGTGCGACTACACTGTGCTTGTATTTGCGTTGATCGATCATTGCCGCTCGTTGGCGATCGACGATTGCAACATCGATCGGCGCCATCGCTAGCCGATCGATGGTCGTGGTTTCACCTTGACTCGATCCGAGCACTGACGGCCGATCGATACATCATATCAGTCGACTGATACTCATCAAGTATGAGTAATTCACACTTGAGTTTACACCCTAGACCTAGACTCAACCTTCTAGCTCCTCATTAAGCCTTGCGCCTCCAGGATCCCTCCGAGTCCATGACTTGTTCATCCTTTGTGCTTTGCTTCCAAGAGCTTCCTTCGATTTCGTCATGTCTTGGGTTGCCAAATGCTTGGACTTTATGCTGCCAAGACTACAAGCTTGGACTTATGCTGCCAAGACTTTACTTTGGACTTCTTTTGCCAAGGTTCACTTGGACTTTACGCTGCCAAGACTACAAGCTTGGTCTTACGCTGCTATGTCCATCCCTTGGACTTCCCTTGCCAAGATCATACTTGGTCTTCCTTTGCCAAGGTTCACTTGGACTTTAAGCTTCCAAGACTACAAGCTTGGTCTTATGCTGCGAAGTCCGTCCCTTGGACTTTCCTTGCCAAGATCATACTTGGACTTCTCTTTTACCAAGTCTTCATCCTTGGATTTCCCTGTCACTTAAACATATTCGCAATTAGATCACAAAGCATTGCCTAACTTAGATGATTATCCAAACATCAAAACATATAAATGCTTGGGGCATTGTGGCACCAATAGGGGACTCCACTATTAGGTCCAAATGCCAGTTGATGCATATAGCGATGGTGGTACGATCCGGGTCGGGGAGCCTAAGAGCCGTCAAATTTTTCCTTACAAAGCATAAGGAGTCTCTTTCTCTCACAATCATTTTCATGGCCATGCACACTCCTAGGTCGATCCTAGAGCTCCCCTCTATATTCTCTAATACAGTGTAATCGTACCCCATCCTATGGCAAATGTGGGTGAGTAGGCCTCCCACATTAATCTCTCCTTGTGATGCTTTGTCCATTTTCACTAAGTGTCTGATGAAGTGGGACCCTACATCGATGCTACTCCTTTCTTGTAGCATGTCCCAGAGGCAAAGCAACTCACTAGCCCTAACTACACTGTCACTTTCCCCATGACCAAATATACTACTGGCCATGATGCAGTGGAGGTATTGAAAAACCGAGTTTTGGAGGCGCGACGCTTTAGCCCTAGATGGGTCATAAGTGCGCTTCCCCGTCACCTCAGTCCAAACTATCCGAGAGTTAAACCCAATAGGGAGTATTTTCTCTCCCCCACTCGGCAAGCCAAAGAACAAGTTCCATTGGTGAAGGGTCCACTCATGCTCAATGTTAAAAAGCCTAAAAGTTATCCTACCCTCCTTGCTCTCTCTACTCGTTAAAATTTCCACCTCTAAGGAACTTAAAAATTCTAGAACTATCCTAGGGTAGGTTGGGTGCCTTATTCCCATCATCTCTTCCCATCCCATTTTTACAAATAGGGCTTGAATATCACCCAACAACTCTAAAGACTCTAGCAAATCTTCATCTAAGTACCTAGTAGCAGTGAGCTTATGAGTAGAGAGCACATTATATCTATCTCTATGTTCATTATTGCAAAAAATAAGAGTGGGTAGGGCGTTACACTTTTCCAGAGCTTGATGGGCGTCGACTCTCCTTGTTCGTCGCTCTGAGGTGTCGGATCGAGGAGCTACATGCTTGGTCCTCCTCATCCTTGCTTCTTTTGGCTTCCTTAGAGGTTAAAAGTTCTTCTAGATGGTGGGGAAGACGAAACCACACGGCTAGGGCAAGAGCTTTCGAAGCACACGACGCAATGGGGTGAAAACACATGGCTCGCCCCTTTTAACCTCGTGTGACACGACCATGTGGAAACACACAGCTAGGCCATGTGCGCCTCGGGTCGGTCGGGCATGGCCGTGGCCAGGCCGTGTGCCCCCATTTTTCGCCAATTTATGCACCACGGTCCGAATTTTCTCATACACTTCGCCGTGTAGGCTAATATGGATTTCATTTTTGCCTAGCAAAGTTCTTTTCTAGTCCTAACCTTAAATGAGATGGATATCAAAACTAAAATCTAACAAATACATGCAATACAATCAAGGGGAAATCTAAAACTAAACTTGGGTTGCCTCCCAAGAAGCGCTTTGTTTAAGGTCGTTTAGCTCGACCACACTCCACTATCAACTTGGCTCTAGAGGTTCAGTGAACCTTCATTCATTTGTCTTGGGATCTTCATCCGATGGCCCTAGCTTCATTCTGCTAAACGTGAAGCCGTCGAGGTAGGGAGCCCTGTGCTCCAAAAGGCTGAAGAGAATGATCTCCCCATCTACCTCCAGGGAGATCTGGTGTGCCTTCACATCTATGCACGCCCCTGCAGTCGCTAGAAAAGACCTTCCTAGAATGATAGAATTCTGGGGATTCGGTCTTGTGTCCAGTATGATGAAGTCCATGGGTATAACGAAATCCTCAATCACCACAGGCATATGTGCCAGCATGCCGACGGGCTCTTTGACTGAGTCATCCCCCATACGAATACCAAGATTCACTTGTTGTAGCCCATTCAGTCCCATCTTCAGATAGTATGCATAGGGAATCACACTGACTGATGACCCCAAGTCGCATAGCGCTTCATCGAAGCTCTCCCCATAAGTTGAGTAGGGGATAACAAATTCACTGGGGTCCTTAAGCTGTAGTGGAATCTTATCTTTAATTTCAGCTTGATAAGGTAGGGTGGTAATCATGGCTGCACACCCCTTGGAGAATTTGTTACTCTACCCCACTACTTTCTCTTTAGCTTGACTCCGCTCGGGTAATAACTGAGAGCTCTTCACAGGTTGCGACAAGGATTTGGCTATCTAGGCCACTTGTGTCTCCAACATCTTTGTGTGACTTGCAAGGGCGTCAATGGTGGCCTTCAATTCTCTGAGTGATTCTTCAGATTTCTGATGTTGGTGACAAAATTCCTCATTGGCCTTAGTCTGGGTAGCAATGGAGTCTTCTGGGTCGCCGCCATTGCCCTGGCCTTTGCCTATACCCCCCTGATGGTTGGGAGGTTCCCGAGTTATTCTTATAAGAGAAATTTAGGTGATTCCTCCATCTGGGATTGTAGGTATTCGAGTATGGGTTGTTGGGCCTTTGGTCATAGTACCCAACTGCATCGTAGTGCTCGATCTGCTCGTCTAGGGTTCCCTACCCTCCGTGGTGGTCTTCCCGATATGCTGCTGCTCCCTCTCTGAAGTCAATGGCAGCACATGAAGATGAAGGATTCATAGATTCGAATCATCTACTGAGCGCGTCCATCCTTGCTGTTAGGTGGTCCATGGAGTCGATAGTGTATTGTCCCACTGCAGGTGTTGGTTAACCACGTTCATAAGCTCATTGATGGTGGTTCTGAGCCACTTCTTCAATCAGCTCTTCTGCTTCCTCTATGGTCTTATTCATCAGTCCTCCTCCTGCGGCAGAATATAGGGACATCTTTGTGGTGTAAGCGATCCCATTGTAAAAAATGTGGATCACCAGCCACCTTTCCAGTCCGTGGTGGGTGCATTGGTAGAGTAGCCATTTGTAGTGATCCCAAGCCTCGAATAAGGACTCCCCCTCCTTCTGGCGGAAGCTCGTGATAAGATGGCGCATGTGAGCAGTCTTGCTTGGTGGGAAGTATTTGTTTAGGAACTGCTTCTCACATTGCTCCCATGTAGTGATGCTTCCTGAAGGTAGGGAGTGAATCCATGCCTTAGCCTTATCCTGCAATGAGAACGGGAATAGGCTCAGGCATATCACGTCAGCAGGGACTCCGTTCATCTTCATTGTTGAGCAGATTTCTAAAAACTAAAATGCCCTAGGTGCCGCGGTCTTCACCATAGTCCCGAATTGACTACTGACCATATGTATAAGTGCTTTTAAGTTCAAAGTTATTCACAAATAGATGGTCCATCTATACCTTCGTTCAGTTGTATTGCTAGCATGCGAGAAGCCAGCTGCGATGAAATGCATGGCGCCATGGCGATACATGATAGATCCTATAGTAGATGCGCAAGGATCTGCTCATGGAATCTCTCCCTCTCTAGAGAAGGACTTTGGGTCTTGAAGACTCACACCATGTGACTTCATGCGTGCAAGTTCCCAAGGGCAGGAGCAACCTTAAAGCTGAAAGTTTTACCATACACAAGAAGGAGGAATGAATGACCTGGACACCCAACAAAGAGAGGAGAAAGCTGGTTTGCATTTAAATCTAAATATGGAAAATATAGAACTAAAGAAAATGAAGCAAACTAAAAAAAAATAAAGCAAGTAAATAAATCTAATCCTAAATCCGATCCAATTTACCACTGTTCAATTTGATATCGAATCGATCAATCCCTGACAACAACGCACTAAACTTGATGCGCACGAACGCGACCTCAAATCTCACGACAGAGACCATCGAAGACTCAAAGTTCGCGCTCGCGCTCAATGCCTGCAAGTGCACAGATGTCGTCATGTATTAAACATTATCGATCCAATAGGGACTAGGATTTGAATATCAATATATTCAATGGTTGTAATTGTTTGGATGTAACTCTAAGAGGCTTCGATTTGTGAGGGTTGTCAGTGGACTTTACTCTATACGGTGTCACACGGAGGAGGAAGGGAGTGTGCCGAGGTCATCAAAGGTGATTCAGGACTTCGATTTCGCTTGTCTATCACAAAACAATATTGTCAATTGGTGTTGTCTAGACGTTTAGCTATGATTTTATGGAAGGGACATCATACACTCTCCCGCAGAGCCGCCGCATCTATCGGGAGCTATCTTTGCCTAAAAGGATGGGATAGACGGTACGAGGATGCCGAATCAATTCCTACGATGAACCATTTTCGATTCCATCGTATCCTTCTACCCACAGTTATAAGGGATCAGGTTTACCCCTAGGTTCCTTGTATAAAATCCCCTAAATCTTAGATACGAGGGTTTTCATCCCTCGTATCGCCTAAGCAAAGCAGATAGAAAGCCAAACACGCATAGATATAGTAAAAAAACAACTACCAATTGTCAAATCAAATTCAAAGGTTGAATTTAACAAGAACCAACATTGTAATGTGTACATAAGATACTCCCTAATCCTAGAATCGAAAGTACTACTCCATTTATATGAAGGAAGAATCACAAAGCATGTCTATGTTCGAATACATAAGGAATAAAACACAGGAACAAAGAATTACAATGCTTTTGTGGTATTCTCTCCAGCGTTAAAGTGCAAGGCGTGGACCTCCGGCATCGTTTCTCCTCCCCGTTACGAGTTACCGAAGCTTTTTAGGGCTTCGACGTGCCGTCCTAGCCGTTGTACCTCCCCCAGGGTTTGGGCAGAGCCATCCTTTTATAGACATCACCTCGGACAGCTGCAGAATCCGAAAAAACCCTAGTCGTGCAAATCTTGCGGGCCGCCACACGACCGTGTGGAAACACACGGCCAGGCCGTGTGCAGCCCTAGGGTGTCTGATCTCACCCATTGGACACGATCGTTGTAGCCACACACCCTGGTCGTGTCCCATTCTGCGTCTAGTTGCAAAATGTCCTTCTTTTGCTCCGAAAGTGCGCCTTTTCCCCCCGGAATGCTATCCTACACACAAAAATACAAAGAGCAGATCTCCGAACTAGAAAATAAGAAATGCATGAAAAATAGAGTGACATATGCATGAAACTAACATAAAATGTAATGAGATGTGAGCGAAAACTACTCCTAAAACTCTATATGTCTCACTCACATCATCCATGCTGGAAAAATCCAACGGATCCATCATCAGTCGACTAATCATGTCCATCAGTCGACTGATCGAGCCTTCACTCAACTGCTAACCCTAGAAGTTGAGTCAGACTCCGATACAGGCCCGATATCGAGCACTACCAACCGATCATAAGATCACGATCGGCTCACCAATCGATCATCAAGCTCTTGCGATCCCGCTAGGGCACTCCCCACAATCAAACCCTAGTTGACTCACACCAATCGAGTGCCACATGATACCAGTCGACTGTTAGACCTTAAACATGAGGTTTTAACCCAAGTATGGTGCCCCCATACTTCCTAGACCACTTGTAGCCTAGACCTAAGCCTTCTAGCCACCTCCGTCAGTCTCGCGCCTATCGGATCCCTCCAAGTCATCCATGACTTGTTCATCCATACACTAGGCTTCAGGTGCTTCCATCGGCTATGTCATGATAACGGTGTCTACACCGCCAAGACACATTGGACTTACGCTTCCAAGACTCTGCTTGGATTTTACACCGCTAACCATTAGACTTATGCTGCCAAGACTACCGCTTGGAATTTACGCCGCCAATATCAAACCCCTTGGGCTTCTCAAATGCCAAGTACCCATGACTTGGACTTTCACCGCCAAGACTACACCCTTGGACTTACGTGGCCAAGACTACACCCTTGGACTTTCCAAATGCCAACCCATGTTGGTCTTTTCCTTGCCAAGACCCATGCTTGGACTTTACATGCCAAGTACTCAAGACTTGGACTTTCCATGACATGGTCAACACCAGTCAACCATCAAAATCCCTCTCGAGTTAAACTCGAGTCCGGTCAATCATGACCCGGGTTGATTGCATCAACAATCTCCCCAAAACATTATCAGACATCAATGTAAAATCTCCATGTCAAACATCAAAACATCGCTCGAGTCAAACTCGAGTCCGGTCAATCGTGACCTAGGTCGATTGCACCAACACTGTTAGGATCTTTGTAACGGCTAGAGGGGGGTGATTAGCCTTTCTTCGTTTCTACAAGCAAGTTAGCGGAAGCAATACGAATACAAATACGAATACGAATAAGAAACAAGAAAATCAACGCTAACACCCGATGTACGTGGTTCCGAGATGACGCTCCTACTCCACGGCAATCCGTAAGGTGGATTAGTCCTAGCCAAGCTTCACTATATTCTCCTTTGGATGAACCAAGGTGGAGAAACCTTTCTTACAATGCTCTCCTCTTCTTTACAATGATGTATGATTAGGAACTAGAGAAGAGGAGGTTTTGAATTGCTAAAACACTTGGGAGGGCTTGGTGAGCACGAGGGTGTAGTTAGGAACAAGAGCACTAGCTTCACCAAGCTCCCCAAGGCCCCTTTTTATAGAAGAGGGGTTGTTTTTCCCGTTGGGCCTCGATCAGTCGACTGATGCTTACCATCAGTCGACTGCCGCTGAACCCAACGGCTTCTGAACCGAGATCTCCGTGGAGGTCCGTAGCCATAATTTCCAACGGCCAAGTGATCGATCGTCCTCTATCACCAACCGATGGAGCGATCGATCAGTGATTGCGCGCGCCGGAGTGCGACTACATTCTGCTCATTTTTATGTTGATCGATCGCCATTGGCGGATCGATGGTAACATCACGATCATCATCGTCAAAGTAGTCGACTGATGGTCAGGGTTTCAACCATACTCATCCGAGCACCTGACCAGTCGACTGATACATCGTATCAGTCGTCTGATACTTATCAAGTGTGAGTAATTTACACTTGATTTTACACCCTATACCTAAACATGACCTTCTAACTCTTCCTTCAGCCTTGCGCCTGCCTTCAAGAGTTTCCTTCGGCCTCGTCATGTCTTGGGTTGCCAAATGCTTGGACTTCACGCCGCCAAGACTCCAAGCTTGGACTTATGCTGCCAAGACCTTACTTTGGACATCCTTTGCCAAGATCATACTTGGTCTTCCTTTGCCAAGGTTCACTTTGGACTTTACGCTGCCAAGACTACAAGCTTGGTCTTACGCTGCCAAGTCTATCCCTTGGACTTCCCTTGCCAAGATCATACTTGGACTTCTCTTCTACCAAGGCTTCATCCTTAGATTTCCCTGTCACTTAAACATATTTGCAATTAGATCACAAAACATCGCCTAACTTAGATGATTATCCAAACATCAAAACATATATAAATGCTTGGAGCATTGTTGCACCAACAATCTCCCCCTTTTTGATGTTTGGCAATCCTTTAAGTTAGGTCTTTAAAAGTACGCACATAATATGAATTATAACTTAAAACACTCCTTCTCCCCCTTTGACATACATCAAAAAGAGAAGGATTCAAACATAAAAGAATTAATGTGTTTGATCTTGGACTAAGGTATAAGATTGAAATTAAGCTCCCCCTTAATCCAAGATATGTTTTATAATGTGTAAACAATATTTGAAGCAAAGCAAAAATTCAAAAACTAAGTCCTAACTTTGCACCAATAATGGATGTAGGGATGAAAAGGATATAATTTATGAGACTCCCCCTAAAACACTGTATTAAATAGTCCTAAAACTTTGTGCATATGCAATATTATCATACTATACTTTTAGGATACCAAAGATACACTAAATATCAGAAAATGGAGCTGTTTATCAGAAAATACAGTGTATCAATCGACTGGTTTCTGAACCGGTCGACTGCTACGCCTGAAATTGAAATTTCAACCTTTTCAGCCCCACTTCAGAAATGCGGTAGAAATTCTAGAAATCTCGAAAAATCACGAAATTTTGTGTACACATTTCTGAGATCATACTTTATTAAGGAAAAATAGTTGTAAAAATATATGTTTTTCAGATTTCAATATTGATACAAACTTGGAACATAACAAAAGTTCTAAAGATTTTGCAAACTTTGTATCACTTTTGTGTTCCACTTGAAAACTGTGTTTCAAAATATGATGAACATAGTTTAAAATATATAGTATTTGGAATTTCCAACCATGTTCTTGGAGCTATGTATCCATTACTTGAATACAAGCCTTCCCAATGATTGGTCCATAAGGTATTCATGTCTCTAGGTGTGTTATTGGCTCATAGTAATGCATCATAACAAGCATGATGAGCCAAGTACACCTTCCCCATCATCTCACATGTTTCTAAGTATCTCAATAAAAAATCAAGGTTTCTTAAGGCTTTTGTGAGATGCATCAAGGTATAAAAATACTATATAAGTATAGGATCATGCAAACCTAGACTTTTACTCTACATAGCACATACCAAGCTCTCTTCTTAATGATGAAAATTCGGTTTCGGGAAGAGCTTTGGTGAAGATATCGGCAAGGTTGGACTTAGATTCTACATAATTAAGTTCAATATCCCCTCTTGCCACATGATCTCTTATGAAGTGATGTTTCACTTCAATGTGCTTGGTCCTAGAATGATGTACCGGATTTTTAGTTAAGTTGATAGTACTTACATTGTCACAATAAACTTTAATGTTATAGTAGTGTAGCTCATAGTCCACAAGAGTATGTCTCATCCAAAGTAGTTGAGCTACACAACCACCCATAGCCACATATTCGGCTTCGGTGGTTGATAAGGCAACACAATGTTGCTTCCTACTACTCCAACTAACTAGGGAGGACCCAAGAAATTGGCATCCACTACTCGTACTCTTCCTATCCAATTCGCACCCGGCATAATCGGAATCGTTATATCCAAGCAATTCAAATGACCTAGTCCTAGGATACTAAAGTCCTACATTTAGGGTGCCTTTAACATATCTTAAAATTCTCTTAACGGCTACTAAATGTGATTCTTTGGCACAAGATTGGTATCTTGCACACATACCTACCGCAAATAAGATATTGGGTCTACTAGCGGTTAGATATAGTAGGCTACCAATCATACTACTATAAAGTTTAAGATCAATTGATTTACCTTCATGATCACTATCTATTCTAGTGCTTGTGGCCATAGGAGTGATTACAATTTTGGCATTCTCCAAACCAAATTTCTTGATCATTTCATTTGCATATTTGGTTTGATAAATGTGAATCCCTTCATTGGTTTGCTTGACTTGTAAACCTAGGAAAAAGGTAAGCTCTCCAACTAAACTCATTTCAAATTCATTTTCCATATTTTTTATAAAGTCTTGAAGAAGATCATCATTTGTTGACCCAAAAATAATGTCATCAACATATACTTGGGCTATGAATATATCCTTTAATGTTGACTTTATGAACAAGGTTTGATCTACTTGGCCTCTTCTAAAATCCTTAGAAATTAAGAAAGATGACAATCTTTCATACCATGCCCGAGGAGCTTGTTTTAACCCATATAATGCTTTCCTAAGCTTACATACATGGTTTGGATAATCTATGTTCTCAAATCTGGGTGGTTGCTCTACATATACTTCCTCCTTAATATAACCATTTAAGAATGCCGATTTAACATCCATTTGGTAAAGTTTAAATCCCATATAGGAAGCATACCCTAAGAGAATTCTAACAGATTCTAACCTAGCAACCGGGGCATAAGTGTCATCATAGTCAAGCCCCTCAACTTGATTAAATCCCCTAGCAACCAACCTAGCCTTATTTCTAGTGATATTCCCTTGGTCATCTAGCTTATTCCTAAAGACCCATCTTGTAGTAATTATGGTGCTATCATAGGGTCTAGGTACTAACTCCCATACTTGATTCCTCTCAAATTGAGCCAATTCATCTTGCATTGCCAAAATCCAATCCGGATCATGTAATGCATCATTGATCGATTTGGGCTCAATTTGTGAAATGAGAGCAACTTGACTAGTAGGAGGTCTATGAAATGGCCTAGTTCTTACTCCTTGAGATAGATCTCCTACTACTTGGTCAAGTGGATGATCTTGATGAATTCTTAGGGTTCTAGAAGGGGTTTCAAATTGATCATGGTTATCTTCCACCCTCCTTTCATCATCAGAATCTCCTCTTCCTCCCCCTTGATCATTACCCCTAATGGTCAAATTTTGAAGTTTTTGGGTAATGTCTTGATTATTGTTATTAATATTCTTATCAATGGAGGACTTTCTAGGGTAGGCACTAGTGGTTTCATCAAATTGAACATTAGAAGATTCCTCAATCCCTTGAGTTCTCTTATTGTAGACTCTATATCCTCTACTTGTAGATGAATATCCAACTAGGATTTCCTCATCCGCTTTCGATTCAAATTTTCCTAAGTTATCTTTGGTGTTTAAAATATAAACCTTACATCCAAAGACTTTGAAATAATGAATTGTGGGAATAATCCCATTCCATAATTCAAATGGTGTTTTTCCTAAAAACCTATGAATTTGAACCCTATTTTGGATATAGCAAGCGGTATTAACCGCTTCCGCCCACAAGTAGCTAGGAAGTGAATATGCATTAAGCATCGTCCTAGCCGCCTCTTGTAGGACACGATTTCTCCTTTCCACCACCCCATTTTGTTGGGGTGTTATAGGACAAGAGAACTAATTCTTGTACCCTTGCTCTAAACAAAATTGTGAAAATTTTGAGTTCTCAAATTCACCACCATGATCACTACGGATCCGGTTGATTTTGAGACTCTTTTCATTTTCAACCCTTTTACTAAATCCTATGATTATTTCTAAGGTATCATCCTTATGTTTCATAATGTAGACCCAAGTATACCTAGAAAAATCATCTATGATAACCAAACAATATTTGTTACCATTTAAAGATGGAGTACTATGGCAATCAAATAAGTTAAGATGCAATAATTCTAATGGTAAGGAAGTATTAGTTAGGGTTTTACCTTTATGTGATGCCTTTGTTTGTTTTCCTTCTTGGCATGCATCACACATTTTATTCTTGACATACTTGATCTTTGGTAGCCCTTTGACCAACTCCATCTTGGCTACCTTAGCTATGTTTTTCATGTTGATGTGCCCCAATCTCCTATGTCATAGCCAACTTTCCTCTTCTTTTGCAACAAAACACTTAGTAGAATTGTTAGAAGCATATGAAAGATTATTTGATTTCCTATATCCAACTAATATGCAATCATTTAATTCCTTGTGCCTAATCATGCATTTAGAGGATTCAAAAGAGACATGATAGTTTGCATCACAAAGTTGACTAACACTTAATAAATTAAATTTCATATTTTCAACTAGTAAAACTTTGTGAATGACAATTTTGGGGGATACCTCAATTGTACCTCTACCTAATATCTTGACTTTTCCACTATTTCCAAACGACACCGCTCCTTTCTTCACATACTTAATTGTGGAGAACTTGCTCACATCACCGGTCATATGTGTTGAGCAACCGCTATACACAATCCACATACCTTGCTCTCCTACCTAAATCACATGAAAAACACAAGCTTTTGGTACCCAAACATTTGGACCGGTAACATTAAGTAAAAACTTCTTAGGTACCCATGCCTTCTTAACCTTTCCCTTAATGGTTGCTTTCCTATTAATCAATGAAATATAAGCAACTTCTTTTTCTTTTGGCTTATATCCTAAACCGGCCTTGTTGTAAACAGCTCTTTGTCGACTAAGGATCATATCAAGACATTTTGAGCCATTTGAAAATTTCTATAAACATGCTTTCAATTCACTAACCTCATCCTTAAGTTTGTCATTTTCTTTCTTAAACATGCAAGAATCAACATGTGAAGTCTTTTCATTCCTAATGGCCTTTAGTTCTACCTTCATGCTCTTAACCTTAGATTTTGACTTATCTAGAGCCTCTTTAAGATAAGAAATTGATTTATAAAGAAGCTTAACTTTGGGAGAGTTCATTACCTCATCGTCACTAGATGACGATTCATCACTTGAGGAGTCTTCTTCGCTTGATGTTCCGGAATCATCTCCTAGGGCCATGAGTGCCACATGGCGTGTGATGTGGCAAAGCTCATCATCGGAGGAGGAGTCTTCAACACTTGGTGTGTCCCATGTGGTTTGAGCCACCATAGCCTCCTTCTTCTTCTTCTCCTTCTTGTCCTTCTTTTTCTTTTCTTTTTCCTCCTTCTTCTTTAGCTCCGGGCAATTTGGCTTTATGTGCCCCTTCTTGTTGCAAGCATGGCAAATCACATTGTTATTGAAACTTGAATTACCACTAAACTTACCTTTTGAAGAATGAGACCCCTTCCTTGCTTCTCTACTTTTGAACTCTTTTGATTTCCTATAGAGCTTCTTGACAAAATTGGCCATCTCACTAGATGAGTCTTCATCACTACTTGAGTTATGCTCCGATTCAGATGATGATGATACTTCTTTTCTTTTCTTCTTCTTCTTTTCCTTCTTTTCAACAAATAGAGCTAAACCTTTTTCCTTAGAGGACATGTTAGTTTGCTCATGTAATTCAAACTCACAAAATAATTCATCAATTTTAATTTGAGAGAGATCCCTAGTTACCTTAATGGCATCAACTATAGAAGTCCATAAAGAATTTCTAGGAAATGCTTGAAGTATATACCTTACCAAGTCCCGGTTGTCAACTCGCTCACCTATGATATGGAGTCCGTTCACAATCTCCTTTAACCTTCCATGCATTTGGCTTACGGTTTCATGCATCTTCATTTGGAAGGCTTGAAGTTGTCCAATTAGTAAGTCCTTCTTGGCCCTCTTTGACTCCTTGGAACCTTCATTTAGCTCAATGAGCTTTTCCCATAACTCCTTGGCGGATTCGAAAGGCCCCACCTTGTTGAGTTGCTCCATGGTAATGCCACATTGAATGGTGAGTACCGCCTTTGCATTTGATTCAAATTTCTTATTTATTTCCCTTGTCCAATCCTTGCTTGGAATAGGATTCCCATGTTCATCCACCGGTTCCTTGAAGCCATCTACAATACTATGCCAAATTTCAATGTTACTCATAAGATAATATTTTATCCTGCCTTTCCAATATGCAAAATGACTCCCATCGAAGAGTGGTGGCTTGGCGGTGCTATATCCCTCTTGAAGAGCCATTGATGCCTTGGTTGATGGTGAGATATTCCAAGCTAACCTGGCTCTGATACCACTTGTTAGGATCTTTGTAACGGCTAGAGGGGGGGGGGGTGATTAGCCTTTCTTCATTTCTACAATCAAGTTAGCGGAAGCAATACAAATACAAATATGAATACGAATAAGAAAGAAGAAAATCAACGCTAACACCCGATGTACGTGGTTCGGAGATGACGCTCCTACTCCACGGCAATCCGTAAGGTGGATTAGTCCTAGCCAAACTTCACTATATTCTCCTTTGGATGAACCAAGGTGGAGAAACCTTTCTTACAATGCTCTCCTCTTCTTTACAATGATGGATGATTAGGAACTAGAGAAGAGGAGGTTTTGAATTGCTAAAACACTTGGGAGAGCATGGTTAGCACGAGGGTGTAGTTAGGAACAAGAGCACTAGCTTCACCAAGCTCCCCAAGGACCCTTTTTATAGAAGACGGGTTGTTTTTCCCATTGGGCCTCGATCAGTCGACTGATGTTTACCATCAGTCGACTGCCGCCGAACCCAACGGCTTCTGAACCGAGATCTCCACGGAGATCCATAGCCGCAATTTCCAACGGCCAAGTGATCAGTCAACTAATCCCTCCATCAGTCGACTAATGGAGCGATTAGTCGAGTGATCGCAGGCCGCAATGACGCATTACATTACATTCGCGTTTTGCGTTGATCGGATCAGCCGCTGTTGCGATCACGACCGATGGTATCGATCACGATCATCGTCAAAGCATTCGACTGATGGTCAGGGTTTCAACCTGACTCATCCGAGCACCTGACCAGTCGATTGATACATCGTATCAGTCGACTGATACTTATCAAGTGTGAGTAATTTACACTTTATTTTACACACTAGATGTCACGCCCGCCCTTTTCGGACCCAGAATCCAGAAGGGGCGGCGCGTGACGCGACCGTACATACATACATTACATACACTGGAAGACTTTATACATACTTCTTTATTCTTACAGCGGAAGACTTTAGACTTATTTTTTTTTTCTTTTAAACATATGCCTTGACATATATATATATATATATATACTTCTTCTTCTTAACATAGGGCATGCATCATAGCATATATAGATACTTCTTCTTACTTCTTCCTTACTTCTTCTTATTAACATAGAGCATGCATCATAACATATATAGATACTTAGTGCTTAGTTCAAGTTCTTAAACATCGTCGTCATACGGAGACATAAGTAAGGACATCCATAAACATCATCATCATAGGTAAACATATATATATAAACCTAACGGATCTTCTCCACCATGCCACTGCCACACACATTTGGCCCCTCCTGCTGCTCCCTTTAGTTTATCCATCCCTTACCCTTATCTGCAGTACGAGGGAAAAATAAACTATAAGCACATAGGCATAGTAAGATCCAGTCCTACTCACAAAAACCATATATCGACATTAATCATGGCATGTAACATTCATAACATATAAGCCATATAACATGTAACATACATGGCGTAATCAACTTAACATGTAGCATAAGTAACGTGAGTAAACATAACATGTCTCATCCATAGCATGGCAGCATAACATGTATCATCTATAACATAGCATCATATCATGTACATTTAGGACTTAATTAAACATAACATATAACATACGTAACATAGTGACATAACATGGCATATCAAACATAACATACTTCATATGTAGCATAGTGGCATCAACATGGCATATCAAACATAACATACATCATATGTAGCATAGTGACATAAACATGGCATATCAAACATAACATGCATCATATGTAGCATAGTGACATAAACATGGCATATCAAACATAACATACTTCATATGTAACATATCAACATGGCATGTGAACATAACAATCTAACTATGTAACATATGCAAGATGCTTTTGAAAACATATATTATAGGTACGTAAATATAAATCTCAACATATTTGGGCCCGACATTGTACCACTTCTTCATTATCATAGCGCACATCCCTAAATAGGCCCGAGGTAGCAAGTCTCGAACCTAATAGGTTACTAGGCCCGATCTTAGTCCGTCGACCTAGGGCAATCGTCATAGCGTAGAAGCCCATCCTAGGCCCGAGTCTTACTCCATCGACCTAAGGCATCTTGGAGCCCATCCCGTACTAGGCCCGAGTCTTATTCCATCGACCTAGGGGCAATCATACATAGAAGCCCATCCTAGGTCCGAGTCTTATTCCATCGACCTAGGGCATCATAGGAGCCCATCCCTTCTTGGACCTTGTTAAGGTCTTGGTACAAGCCATGCAGAAGGTAAAATACTTATATGCTTATTTTATAACATAGCTTATTTCATCTTGCAACATAGCATACTTCATTTCATAACATTTCATGCTTCACTTCATGAGCATATCATCTTTCATTTCATAACCATACCATTCTTTATTTCATAACATATCATTCTTCATTTCATCATCATGTCATATTTATGTCGTGAACATATCGTTTCGTTTTCATTTCATAATCTTATTTTTTTCCATTTCATAACATATTTCAAATATCGCATACTCATAGACATGGCATAAGGCAAAAGTAAGTAAACACTAACCTAAGGCATGTCATCTTCATCTAGCATTATTTAGTATCACAAATCAACATGAATTCACCCAACATAAAACACATGTTAACCTATTCATTTAACTTAACAACAACTTCATTTGTACATAAGACTTAAATTAAAACTTCATTTAATTCCCAAAAATACATGATGGTCGTACGGTCCATAGGGGTTTCTAGGGTTATCCTTCATCCTATTTAACACAACCACAACTTCATTTCCACATAGAACATGAATTAGACTTCATTTAATCACCCATAATTCATGGTGGCCGAATGGTCCATAGGGTCTTCTAGGGTTATCTTTTAACCTAATTCATTTCATATAACAACAACTTCATTTGCATATAAAACATGGATTAAAACTTCATTTATTCACCCAAAACCTAGGTTGGCCGAATGGTCCAAGTAGGGTTTTTAGGGTTAACCTTTAACCTAATTCATTTCATATAACAACAACCTAATTCATTTCATATAACAACAACTTCATTTGCATATAAAACATGGATTAAAACTTCATTTATTCACCCAAAACCTAGGTTGGCCGAATGGTCCAAGTAGGGTTTTTAGGGTTAACCTTTAACCTAATTCATTTCATATAACAACAACCTAATTCATTTCATATAACAACAACTTCATTTGCATATAAAACATGGATTAAAACTTCATTTATTCACCCAAAACCTAGGTTGGCCGAATGGTCCAAGTAGGGTTTTTAGGGTTAACCTTTAACCTAATTCATTTCATATAACAACAACCTAATTCATTTCATATAACAACAACTTCATTTGCATATAAAACATGGATTAAAACTTCATTTATTCACCCAAAACCTAGGTTGGCCGAATGAACCTTAGTGGCTAATAGGGTTAGCTTTTGTCCTAATTCATTTTAAATCCTAACATCATCATATAGTTACTAAAACATAGCATATAACTTCATGGAAACCCTAAATCATAGCTTGGCCGAATTAACCTTAGTGGTTATTAGGGTTAGCTTTTAACCTAAACCCTTTTTCCATCCTAACATCATCATCTACTTCCTAACGACATCTTCTTCTTACAAACATGACATAGAATTTCAATAAAACACCCAAAACTTCATTTTGGCCGAATATATCATATGAGTTTCTTTTACAAAATAGCAATCGAAGCTACCCGTATGCAGGTGAGGGATACTTACATCCTTCGCTTTGCTTTGGGTGGGGAAGATGACCTAAGGAAGACCAAAACCTAGCCTTCTCTTGCTTGGATGGGGATCGGCCAAAGGTGGAGAGGCAGCTAGAATTCGGTGAGAAGAAGAAGAAGAAGAGAGGAAGTGGAAAATTAGAACCTTCCCTCTTCTTTATAAAGGGAGGAAGAGAAGTTTCTCTTCTCTTTCTCCATGCCTCTTCATTTACCTTTATCACACTTATTTATAATCCCCCCCCCCTTCCTCTAATGATGTAATCCTATTGGGCTTCTGGTTAGTGGGTGCATCTATAGGGTTTAGCTATCTCTAGAGGTTTGGAGTTCAATTCCTAGGTCTTGCATCCATTTTTGGCTTATTTTCTTTTATTTTGGAAAAAGGCCCACATAAAGCCCATGATCATCAAGCCAAAAATTCTTGTAAAATTGCTAGGAATTTTACGGGCATTACACTAGACCTAAACTTGACCTTCTAACTCTTCCTTCAGCCTTGCGCCTGCCTTCAAGAGTTTCCTTCGGCCTCGTCATGTCTTGGGTTGCCAAATGCTTGGACTTTACGCCGCCAAGACTCCAAGCTTGGACTTATGCTGCCAAGACCTTACTTTGGACTTCCTTTGCCAAGATCATACTTGGTCTTCCTTTGCAAAGGTTCACTTTGGACTTTACGCTGCCAAGACTAAAAGCTTGGTCTTACACTGCCAAGTCCATCCCTTGGACTTCCCTTGCCAAGATCATACTTGGACTTCTCTTCTACCAAGGCTTCATCCTTGGATTTCCCTGTCACTTAAACATATTTGCAATTAGATCACAAAACATCGCCTAACTTAGATGATTATCCAAATATCAAAACATATATAAATGCTTGCAGCATTGTTGCACCAACAAACACTTGGGTTAAACTTCATGTGGTTGGTATTTACTAGTCGATTGAGGATATGGACAAGTGGATTGGCAGTGTTTGACACTCATAAGGTCTAGATGACTCGAATAGTCGAATGAGATTATGACTAGTCGACAGAGGCTTGATTGATGATTTATGGCTTTGGTAGTCAACTAGCCACTAGCAATCGACTGTTAGGGTTGAACAGTCACTCGAAATAAGTGGCTAGGGAACTGATTGTTCAACAATCAACTACGGGCTTATGGCAATCGATTAGTGCCTATGACAGTCGATTGTAAGGTCAGTTCAGTCAACTATTCAACTTAATCTGACTTGGAATAAGCCGTTATGAGACAATGATACGTGACCAGTCGACTATTAGGTAAGAGAAGTCGACTGGACAGTGAAATATTAGCCCGAGGCATGTTTTATAAGGAGCTACGATGGAGAGGAGATGGCTACCATTTCTTGTTGATCTTGAAGGGGATAAGTTGATGCTTTCCAACCTTCCAAGCTATCCAAAGCAACCAAAGCATGATCAAGAAATCAAAGCTCATTTGTAAAGTGTTTTTACTTGTAGTTCGATTTATTTAGTGTATTTGGTTGTATTTCTTATTGTTGTAAGAATTTATACGAGGTTTCTCCACCTCCAGTGTCATACCGAGAAGGAGAGGTTCATAGTGAAGGTAGATCACTATAGCGCCGCCATGGAGTAGGAACAGTGTATTGTGCATATGTGTTTGTCTTGTGTTATTTCTTTGAATGTTTTGTTTCCCTTGTGCTAACACTTTGTATACGAACACAATCCATCAAAGAAAATGAAATCGATGTTATTCACCCTCTCTAGCGCATCAAATGATCCCCAACAAGTGGTATCAAAGTAGGTCGCTCTTCAAGGATTAACAACCAAGGAAGTAGCACTAGAGGTGTTGAAGAAGAATAAAGTTGCCCAAGATGGATTGGGCTATGACATCACGGTTCCACCTATCTTTGACGGCAAAGACTTCACTTATTAGAACGATAGGATGACATACTTTTTAATGAATGACTTTGACAATTGGCTTTTCACTGTGCATGGATTTGATCCCCTGAGGACAAGAAAGGAAATGTTCTCAAGAAGAAGAAGTAGACCAAGGAGAAAAATCGGAAATATAAAATTAATAAAAAAAAGTAATGTTAGTGTTAGTTAAATCAATTTCTAAGGATTTATTGTATAGCCTAGGAGAATTCTATGATGCAAAGGAGTGTTGGTGCAGTAGGCACTAGATAATCGAACCTAAGTTTTGATTATGGCAAAGACCAAAAGCTAAGGTCATATTGTTGTATAACGAGCTGAACCAAGTGTGCAGGAATGGTTAGGCTATGCTAAAGGTTGGCAACATCCAGAGAATCTCTGATGGAGAAACTTTGGTGGTCGGGCGACACCGAGAGAACTTCGGAGGGAGCCGAAGAACCCAGGTGGAGACCGGAAGTAAAGCTATAAGTCACAAAGGACCTAAGTCAAAAACCATGGGCATCAGTTCAATTGCTGGGGAATCAGTTCAACTACTGGGGCATCAATTCAACTGTTGGGGAATCAGTTCAACTGTTGGAGCATCAGTTCAACTGCTGTTTGAATTCCAGCTTTGAGGAGAATCAAACTTCATCCTCTTATCTTAGGGTGAGGTGGCCTTTGGTGATACAACTTGAGCTCAACGTCTAGGGGATTGGAAGGCTATAAAAGAAGGAGGGTTTCACCCCTTTAGGTCATCATTCAAGATTTCCAAAAGCTTCTGCAATGCCGCTACTCTACGACGATCATACGATGTCGAAGCGCTGCAGAAACTCTGACGACACAAGCTCGACCTCCAATCTTCAAGTCGTCGATATTAGTTCATATTACTTCTCATTTATAATTGTTGTAAATTTCTTTTTATCGAGCTTTTATCGTATCGAGGAGAGGGGGGTTGTCTCTCTACCATGAGTGTTTTCATGATTTTGTAATCATTGTCTCCTATCTCCAACGAGGAGGAGACATTTTAGTGATTTGCCCTCCGTACGTGGTCTCGGACCGCTAGGGCCTTGGATTAGCAGCCGTTAGGCTGTGAACAAGCAAAACAAAGCCATGTCCATTTACTTTCCATTGTGCATTTTACTCTTACACTTATGTTTTAATCGAATCGACGAAAAGTTTCTCGTGCGCTATTCACCCCCCCCCCCCCCCACATCTAGCGCGCTTTTACGATCCAACAATTGGTTTCAGAGAGGGGGTGCTATGATTTGGTGTAACCACCAATCTAGTCTCTTGATTAAGTTTCTTTTTGTATTAGTTTTTCAATTCATAGCATTTTTCTTTTCATTAAATTCCTATCTCCCGCACTACTAATCCAAGATGAGAGTCTTGGTACTTTCTTTTGTTTTTGTGTTTGTGAGGTTTTTTCTTTTCTTCTAAATGGCCCATCTCGAAGGGTTTAGCACCGTTCGACCTCTGTTTTACAATGGAGATGACTTCTATAACTGGATGAGTCGGATGGAGTGCTATTTAAAAATCCAAGTAGATGTGGATCGTAATCCAAACCGGGTTCACGCTTCCTACTAATGAAGTTGGTGAATCGTTGGATTGCGATCAATGGACACATGTTATGAGATGCCAAGTGGAAGCCGATGCCAAGGCTACACAAATACTATAATGTGGTTTGTACAAAGAAGAGGTCAACCGTATCAGCCCCTTCATTAGTGCGAATGACCTATGGAACAAGCTCGTCGAGCTACATGAAGGAACCGACAACGCTAAGGTATGTAAAAGGGACCTACTATTTAATAAATTGTACAATCTTAAAATGCAGGAACATGAAACCGTAACCCAATTGCATGCATGGATCCAAGATATAGTCAACAATCTACATTCGATCGGACAAAAGGTCGAAAATCGGGACTTGATAAGGTACACACTTAATGCATTCCCTAGGACCACCTTGTGGGCATCCATGGTTGATGCCTACAAGGTTTCTAAGGACCTTTCTAAGATTAGATTAGATGAATTATTTTCTAAATTTAAACTTCAAGAACAAACTAATGTGGTCCGGGCTGAGAAAGGAGTTTCCTTGCTTGCAGGTCAAAGAAGAAAGGAGAAAAGCAAGCCACCTCCCGAGCTAGAAGAAAGATCCGAACCCGAGGTTGAACCCGAGTCCAAATCCGAAGAACAGGCCACGATAGTGAACATGGTGCGAAGAATAATTCAAAAAGAAAGGGAAATTCATATCAAAGCAAAAGGGAGCAAAGAAGGGTTTTCATGCAACTTGGGACAATGAAGAAGAAGAGTTCATGGCAAGGCAGGAAGAGTCCGAGTTAGAGTCCGAAGCTGAATATGAATCTAACTATGACTCTGACCCCGAAGATGACTTTGAGAAGATACTCAAAGTTGGGTCGAAAGAAAAAATTAAGGTAAGTCATTCATTAATTAGTTCTCTTTATCATACAATTAAAATGCTAAGTAGGAAACTAACTAAGTCCGAGTCTAGGGTCGAGTCCTTGCTTGAGGAGGTTGAAACCCTCAAGCAAGAGGCCACCCTAACCTCTTCGACTAGTCAAGTTCAAGAGGAGGACTCAACTCAAGTTGAAAAACTTGAAGGTGAGAACTCACTCTTGAAAGGACAAGTCCAAGATCTCGAGGCTCGGTTGGACAAATTCTCGACGGTATCCAAGAATCTTAACCAACTTCTTGGAACTTTGAGAGTTGTGTACAATAGAGTCGGACTCGGGTTTAGGTCAAAGACTATGAATAGATCGTACATGTCTATCGTAAATTGTAGTCATCAAGAAGTCCAAGCATGGGTCTCAAAGGTTTTATTAAACTCACATATAAAGACAAATGAGTATTGGATTCCCCAGGATCAAGTCCATTTTCAAGATAGACCATATTGGTTCAATGGTCTAGGGGGAGCTAATACCAAAATAGTATACCCACTACCTTAGCATCATCAACCTTTTGTTTTACTTTTTAGAATGACTAGATAGGCCAAGTAGTTAGTCAACTCTTGACAACATAGTATCAGGATGTGGAGAGATGATAGTACGTTAGGGAAACGTAGTCCTGTGTGTCAAAGTTAGATAACGCATATCTAGCCTGGTTCACTCGACTAAGTGGAACTAGTTGAAGCTACCTCGCCATATCCTAAACTAATTAGACCAGGAAGTAGTCTTAAGTGGAACTTGGCTCTGTCTAAGGAAGTGGTCGTTGTTCTAATCAAAGAAGGCCCTTGTGCCTCGCCACGACCTGGAAGTCAGTTTCTCGAACAGGTTACTTGACGAACTTAGGGTTAAATCCGAATCTAGCCCAAGGTTGACTAACTTAATTGAGTTCAAATCATCTCACAAAACATATAAGGTGAACACATTTTGAGACACATAGAAAGGGTGAGATGTTTAGGATAATTCAAATACACTTGACATAACTTTTTCAAAATGCTACCTACTCTTTCAACTATTGTGATTAAATGAATAATTATAATTGGCCAATACTAAGTATACAACTCTCTAGGCCAAAGTTTAGCACCCCTCAAATCTCTTATACTTCATATATTTGACTAAGGGGGAGAGTAAACTAATCCTAAGGGCTATATTACAAATCTTTAAAGTTTTTTAAAAACTTATAAGTATTTTGGAAATTAGAAATGTTTAAAAAAAACAAAAGAAAACTTATTATTGGTGTAGAGGGACATACCTCAAACCAATCTGTTTAACCAAGTAAGGACACATGCTTGGACTCGTACTCGATTTCATCCCTTAAACACATGTTTTAAACATTGTGGTATTTAAACCCCTATTTTTTTAAACCCCCAATTTTTTTTATTTATGGAAAAAGGGGGAGAAGAGCATAAGTTAAGGGGGAGTAAACACAAAATTTAAATTTAAAGAATTAAAGTATCTTTTTCATGTAGGGGATCAGTACGGCTGGCTAGAGGGGGGCGAATAGCCCTTTTCGTTTGGATGCCGATATTTGCTCGTCTACAAAACTAATTAGCGCAAGCGGAAGACTAATAAAGACAAGCAAATAGAAATACAAGAAAACAATCGCTAACAAAGAATGTAACGTGGTTCACGGCTACGCCGCTAATCCACGATCCCGATTCGTCCGAGGTGAATCACTCCTCCAAAGCCAATCACTATTGGTCTCTCCTTTGCACCAAGCTAGTGGAGGTAACCTTTACAATCAAGATCACTCTTCTTACAAATAGAATGGAGTAAAAGCAAGTAAGAAGAGTTTAGAGCTTGTGGGGCACTAGGAAGATCACTTGGAGCATGAGCATTAGCCTCTTAAAGGGTCACACCCTCTCTTTTTATAGAGAGGGCTGATTTCTTCCCGTTGGCCGCCATCAGTCGACTGCCGCCCATGGCAGTCGACTGCCGTCACTACAACGGCCTCCGAACACGTCGGATCCCGACCGTTGTAGTCCAACGGAACTCTTGGCAGTCGACTGATGGACCTCACCAGTCGACTGTTGCCTCCGTAGTCGACTGCCCAGTCGGCTACGAGCGGTTC
The DNA here is from genome assembly GCA_025175895.1 of Wurfbainia villosa. Lineage (NCBI taxonomy): Eukaryota > Viridiplantae > Streptophyta > Magnoliopsida > Zingiberales > Zingiberaceae > Wurfbainia > Wurfbainia villosa. The sequence continues at coordinate 48,802,352 of CM045998.1, read as the reverse complement.
TATGGCCAAAACCCTATTGACCAATCGATCACCGCCTTGTGATCGATGGATCCGGCAATGACCGCCACGATGGCGATCGCCACACTCGATCGGATACCAATCGAACTCACTCGACTGAGCGATCGACCGCCATGACATGGCAATGACGTGTCGAAACCATCCGACACTTGGCCAAATGGGCCAAGTTTCACCTAAGAGCTACCCTTCCCGGGTTACAATTGCTCACTCATCTCTCGAGTCCCTCGCCTTGAAGTTCTCTTCGTTCTCGGCCACGCCCCCTCGCAGATCGTGCACGACTGCAATGCTCCTTCGCATCTCTTGCCTCGAAGTCTACTTCCTCCGGCTTCACTCCAAGCTTCTCGTCCGGCGGTCCCTCGGATGCTCCAAGCGCACGGCTTCCGCAAAGCTATCCTTCACCGACTCAAGGCACGAGTCATGAGATGTGAAACTTGCCATGGCTCCATGTCCGAATTACTAAGTCCTGCACGACTTCAACGCACATATCAAATCAACATAACACACTAACTTAACCCCTTTGCCACACCATCAAAACCATATTATGGCAAGAGATTGCCCTAACAATCTCCCCCTTTCTGATGTGTGGCAATCCGTTTAAGTTAGGTAAAAACATTTGATATAAATTCTAAGGTAAGAAAGCATGTAAAGATAAACATGATATAGCAACATGCAACTCCCCCTTAATCCATGAAACTCTCTATGCAAATTTTCTCCCCCTATCATATATTTCTCCCCCTAAAATAATTAACTTAAACATAATTATTTCTCCCCCTTTGACACCATCAAAAAGATTAACACTAAGTTAAAAGCACATGGCATCAAGTCTAATAGAAAGAAAATACCACAAGTTGAATTAAAATCGGAATTCAGCCTTTACTGGTCTGATATTCAGGTCATCAGTCGATTGGTTCAGACTACCAGTCGACTGGCACACTGTATTCGAGATTTCTGATTTCTGGGGTGAATTTCAGAAATACGTTAAAAATTTCAGAAAATTTGAAAAATCATGAAATTTGGGGAACACATTTCTTTTAAGTATATCTGTCAGTGAAAAATATGTTTTCATGAAAAATCATTATATTTCCACGTATTTGCCAAAAATCCAAAAGCTTTAAAAACTACTAGGTTTTTGATCATAAGAGTATCCATTTTAACACCTAGTCTTGCATCCAATTGTTTCAAAACATGAATACATGTATTTTAAAGTAAGAAATTGTTTTGAAAACATATGAAATATCCAACCATGATCTTTGGGCAATATGTCTATGAATTAAACATAAGCCTTCCCCATGATTGGTCTATTATTTCTATGTTGATACTTTAAATGACCATCTAAATGCCATAGACATTAGTGGACATTTGTATCATCCTAACATCTCACCCATGCTAAGTTTGCAATCAAGTTAGCCTATAGTGAGTGTGAGATGCATCCTAGGGGGGTATTTGTGTATACTTAACCAATATATTCATACAATTCTATCATGGTTAAGTATTAACCTAATAATCATCATGATCATAAAGGCATATATGAATTAATTTTACATTATGATCATGAAATACATGTATTTATCAAATAGTAGTCATGCATTAGGTATCATATGATGATAATAAGCAAAGTATCACCTAAAGCATGATTCAATCCTATTTCTCATGATTACGTGCCAAATATTAAAATCATAAATCATGATTTCAAACATACATAACAATTACATTAATCATCATGATTTAAGCATTATTATCTATTTATGGGCACGTTATCATCACCCAACACTATTCTAAAAATGTTGTCCCGCCATCCTAAGTCAACCAAAATATGATATAGGTCAATTCCATATGGTTGACTACCCTAGGGTTTTCCTAACCCTTAAGGATGGATTTTGGAACCCAAAATAAGTTCTTTCCTATTTGGTTCACTAAGTATTCCTTGGGGATCCATTTCCTAGCTATTACATTCTTCTTATCTTGTCCCCTAGCTATAAGGCATTTATAGGCCTTTTCATTTTTCTTTTCCTTGTAGCCTAGGCCCTTTTTATTGAAACTAGCTCTTTGGCTCCCTAAAATCATATTCAATGTATTGGAGCCAATTGTGAATTTTTCTAGGGCTTTTGTTAAATAATCTACCTTTTCCCTTAAGGCCCTATTTTCATTTATACATGCATCACTAACATCTAATGGCACATAAAGGTCATGTGAGCATGCATCATCATGGCAAGAAGAATTATTTTCATTTAAGCATGCATTTTCTAGCTTATACTCTAAATCCTTAATTTGAACAAGCATGCTTTTATTTTTCTTTTTCATTCCAAATAAGTCCTTAGTTAAACTAGAAATTATGGAAACTATTTTCTTAGGAGAGGCTTTCATTACCATAGTTTCCATGTCCTCTTCTTCTTCGGATGATGAGGATGTAGAAGCTCCCCCTTCATTTGAGCTCTCCCCGCTTGAGCTTGATCCTTCATTTTCGGATGAAGAGCAATCCAAGTCATCAAAGGCCATCAAGGCCAAATTGGTGACAAAGGCATTCTCCTCATCCGATGATGATGAGGAGGATGAGGATGGGTCATCCCAAGTCCTTGCCTTTAGAGCTTTGGTCTTCCCCTTTTCTTTTGTCTTCTTCTCCTCTTCCTTCTTTTTCTTGCTCCCCTTTTTCTTCTTCTTTTCTTATTTCTTTTTCCTCTCTTTCTTTTTCCTCTCTTCCTTGCTCTTGTTTAGGAGAGGACAATTGTCCCTTATGTGCCCCTCTCCTTGACAATTGTAGCATATGACCTTCCCCCTTGGTCTTCTATTCCTATCATGAGATTTATCAAATCTAAAATTCTTAAATGCACGTCTTACCCTCCTTACCATATAGGCTTCTTCGGTGCTATCCATGGAGGAGGAGGAAGACGCTTCGTCATCGGAGGAGGAGGGGATTTTCATCTTCTTCTTCCCCTTATTTGCCAACAATGCTACTCCCCTTGAAGATTGTATTTTTGGATCTTCTTGTATTCCTTCAAGCCTAGATTCATGTAATTCCATAGTGGAGAAAAATTCATCTAGAGTACTTACCTCTAGATTCTTGGAAATGTAAAATGAGTCCACCATTGAACTCCACTTGGATGATCGAGGGAAAGCATCTATGGCCTTCATTATCATATCGCGATTGGAGAGCCTTTCTCCTACACTTGTTAGTCCATTTAATATTTCTTTAAATCTAGAATGTAAAGAAGTTACCTTTTCTCCCTTTTCTAATTTAATGTTGGATAGTTGGGAGCGGAGAAGATCTCTCCTTGCTAGCTTTGCCTCGGATGTGCCTTCATGAAGCTCAATTAGCTTCTCCCACATCTCCTTGGCGCTTAGGAATTCTCCTATTCGGTTGATTTCTTGTTGGGGGAGCACATTGAAGAGATGATGCTTGGCTTTTGAATTTGCAAGGTGCTCTTCCCTTTGCCTTTTGGTCCACCTAGATTTCTCTATTGGCTACCCCTCTTCATCCCTAGGCAAAACGAAACCGGATTCCATTGTAATCATAATGTCAAAATCCGTTTCGAAAAATACCTCCATTCGCTTCTTCCACCAAGCGAATTCTCCTTCAAACTTCGGAGGATGGATGTTGGAGCCGACCATTTTGAAAGTTGCTTGTTGTGGCGGTTAGTCCTCGACAAGCTTTCCTCGGCTCTGATACTTCTTGTAGGGGATCGGTACGGCCGGCTAGAGGGGGGGAATAGCCCTTTTCGTTTGGATGCCGGTATTTGCTCATCTACAAAACTAATTAGCGTAAGCGGAAGACTAATAAAGATAAGCAAATAGAAATACAAGAAAACAATCGCTAACAAAGAATGTAACATGGTTCACTGCTACGCCGCTAATCCACGATCTAGATTCGTCCGAGGTGAATCACTCCTCCAAAGCCAATCACTATTGGTCTCTCCTTTGCACCAAGCTAGGTGGAGGTAACCTTTACAATCAAGATCACTCTTCTTACAAATATAATGGAGTAAAAGCAAGTAAGAAGAGTTTAGAGCTTGTGGGGCACTAGGAAGATCACTTGGAGCATGAGCATTAGCCTCTTAAAGGCTCACACCCTCTCTTTTTATAGAGAGGGCTGATTTCTTCCCGTTGGCCGCCATCGATCGATCACGCCCATGGCGATCCGCCGTCAACGGCCTCCGAACACGTCGGATCCCGGCCGTTGTAGTCAGCGGAACTCTTGGCGATCGGTGATGGACCTCACCCGATCGGCTGCGCCTCAGTCGGCGCCTACCGGCTACGGCGATCTGTGGCCAAAACCCTATTGACTACCGATCACGCCTTGGCGATCGATAATCTGGCGATCGGCGCCACGTATGGCGATCGGCTGCCACACTCTAGTCGATCGGATACGGTCAAACTCACTCGACTCGAGCGATCATTGCCGCCATGACATGGCAGTCGACAGGTGTCGGGAAAAACCTCCGACACTTGGCCAAATGGCCAAGTTTCACCTAAGAGCTACCCTTCCCCGGGTTACAATTGCTCACTCTCATCTCTTGGAGTCCCTCGCCTTCGAAGTTCTCTTCGTTCTCGGCCACGTCCCTCGGCAGCATCAGGCGCACGGCTCTGCAATGCTCCTTCGCGTCTCTTGCCTCGAAGTCTACTTCCTCCGGCTTCACTCCAAGATTCTCGTCCGGCGGTCCCTTGGATGCTCCAAGCGCACGGCTTCCGCAAAGCTATCCTTCACCGACTCAAGGCACGAGTCATGAGATGTGAAACTCGCCACGACTCCATGTGCGAATTACTAAGTCCTGCACGACTTCAACGCACATATCAAATCAACATAACACACTAACTTAAACCCTTTGCCACACCATCAAAACCATATTATGGCAAGAGATTGCCCTAACATTTCAGTACTCACCTAAGGTCAAGGGAGAGGTTACCTCAAGGAGGAGGACTTGAAAAAGAGTGTTACTCATACTCCTACATATGCTAACTTACTAAGTTACTCACACTAACTTACTAAGTTATGCATTTATGCTTCTTTCATATTTATGCTTATTTCGTATTCATCACTTACTTAATGCTTTAAGTGTTACCCTTAACTTTGTGTCTGTTTGCTATAGATCAAAAAGGGAGAGATTGTTGGTACAGTAGGCACCAGATAATCGAACCTAAGTTTTGATCATGGCAAAGACCCAAAGCTAAGGTCATATTGTTGTCTAACAAGCTGAACCAAGTATGCAGGAATGGTTAGGCTAAGCTAAAGTTCAGTGACACCTGGAGAATCTCGGATGGAGAAACCACGGTGGTCGGACGACATCGGGAGAACTTCAGAGGGAGCCGAAGAACCCAGGTGGAGACCGAAAGCAAAGCTACACTTCACAAAGGACCTAAGTCGAAAACCTTGGGCATTAGTGTAGGAACGTCGGTGGCCAGCTAGAGGGGGGTAAATAACCCTCTTTCGTCGTACGATGAAATTTCTTGTCTAAAAATATAATTAGCGCAACGGAAACAAAACTAAACAAGAAAATAAAAACAACACAAAGATAAAGACAATACTAACACCAATATGTAACATGGTTCATGGCCTCGCCGCTAATTCACGGTCCAATTCGTCTCCAGTGAATCACTACGAAACTAATCCAATATCGGTCTCTCCCTTTAGCCAAAGCAAGGTGGAGGTAAACCTTCTTACAAACCAAGAACACTCTTTCTTACAATGGATTTGAAATAAAAGTAAGAGAAAGAGTTGGAAGTTTGTGGGGCACTTGGATGATCACTTAGAGCATAAGCATTAACCATCTAAAAGACCCCACCCTCTCTTTTTATAGAGAGGAAGCAAATCTTCCCGTTGGACATTATCAGTCGACTGATGCTTTCATCAGTCGACTGATGTCGACTCTAATGGCTTCTAACCAGACTGGATTTGTGGGATCCGCGGTCGTCTTCTCCAATAGTCAGATGATCACTCGACTGATGATATCATTAGTCGACTGATGTCGACTCCCAGTCGAGTGATGACTAGCTTCTGTGCCCGTGCATAGTGCGATCAGTCGACTGCTTCCCTTAATTAGTCGACTGATCGACTTGGTTTCGTAGCCAAACACCAGTCGAACCCATTCGACTTGGAGAAGTCGACTGCCATGACATGGCAGACGACTGATGTCAGGAAATCCCATCCGACACTTAGCCAATTGGCCAAGTTTTACCTAAGCGCACTATCCCGTCCCGGGTTACATTCGCTCACTCTTATCCCTTGGAGTCCCTCGCCTTTGAAGTTGTCTTCGTCCGGCCACGTCCCTCAGATGTGCCCAGCACACTACTCTGCAGGTCCATCTTTCGCGTCTCACCCTTAAGTCTACTTCCTCCGGTTTCACTCCAATGCTCCTCGTCTTGCGGTCCCTCGGATGCCCCAAGCACAAGACTTCTACAAAGCTATCCTTCACCAACTCAAGAGCGAGTCATGAGAGGTGAAACTCGCCAATGCTCCATGTGCGAATTACTAAGTCCTGCAAGACTCCAGCGCACATATCAAATCCAATCATCCTATCTTAAACCCTTTGCCATATACATCAAAACCATATCACATGGGTTGATTGTCCTAACAATCTCCCCCTTTATGATGTGTGGCAATCTTTTTAAGTTAGGTAAACAAATAACAATAAACATAAGCAAGGAAAGTATGTAAGTAAAAACATGAGTATAACAACTCCCCCTTAAACATGCAACTCCCCCTTAAGATTGTTGGGTGGATGCTTCGGAGGCTCATTGGCTCCCATGTCCCCGGATTAAAATTTTCACTAATGAAAGAATTAATCCGGATGGAATGAGCTTCCTTAGCACACCATTTCGTCGTCGTGCTAACAACTTGAGTGGTCGCTTGAACAAACTAGTTGTTCAAGCAACACAACTCTTCTAGTTGGTTAGCCGCGGAAGAGACAACGGATGGATCGCCGGTTTTTGTGTTTGTATTCGGGGTCCATGATTATACAATATATATTCATACACACACATGCATAATCAAAACAGATAAGAACATGCTCAGATCTGTACATAAAGTTAAAATAACTTTATACCTCACGATCTTCTACCGTATGTCCTATCCTTCTCGTGGACGACGTGTGGACGAAGTTCCTCCACGAGTAGAAGCCTTCTAGATCGCTTTCTTCTCTACCTTGTCCGCTGCGAACAAAGAGAAGAACTCGCAAATACCTTTCCTATCTAGAACCGGCCACCAAATTAGGGAATTTGGTGCAACCGCCGGCCAAGGAGCAATGGATGATGCGCCGGACAACTTCAAGAAGAGTTGCCGCCGGCCACTTTGGAGAATAGGGAGGAGGAAGAGAACCGGCCACCAATGGGAGGAGAACCGCCGACCAAGGAAGAAGGGAAAGACCTTAAGGTTGGGCGCCGGCCAAGTATTGATGGTGCAAGTTGGGCGCCGGCAACAACTAGAAGGAAGAAGAAGTTGCCGCCCAACCCTAGCTCCAAACCCTAGCCGCCCACCTCCAAAAGCCAAACCCTAATTCCAATTTCTTGATTATTCTTGCCGCCCAACCCTAGCCATATATTTATAGAATAGGGCTTAAGCCTCCTTTAATCTCCACCGTCGGATCTAGGGATTTAATCTCCACCGTCGGATCTAGGGTTTTATCCCAACTGTCGGATCTAGGGTTTAATCCCAACCATCGGATCTAGGATTTCATCCCAACCTTCGGATCTAAGGTTTCATCCCAACCGTCGGATCTAGGGTTTTATCCCAACCGTCGGATCTAGGGATTTAATCCCAACCGTCGATTTTAGGATTTCATCCTAACCATCGGATCTAGGGATTTAATCCCAACCGTTGGTTCTAGGGTTTCATCCAACCATCGGATCTAGGGATTTAATCCCAACCGTTGGTTCTAGGTTTTGTTTTACATTCTTGGATCTAGACTTCATAAGGATTATATTAGGCTACGATAGGGACCATAAGGAGGAGTTGGGTCTTGGCCACCCGATGGATCGGAACCACACAAACTTGATCCATCAATGATGTTCCATTCCACTAGAGGATCATCATTGAACTACCTCACCAACCCCCATAAATCAATATGGGCTCCATATATTATTTGTACATTAATCTCCCCGTGTTTAAGATATCGAATGTCCACGAATTAATTGATTCTTGACCATCAATTAATTAACATCTAACTCCTCGAGTAGTACCACTCAACCTTATCATCATGTTGACTAAGTCAACCAAATTTGGGTTTACATGATGAACCTTATGAGCTCCTCAAGGGGACATCATCAACCTAATATATAGGACACGGTTTCCTCCTATAATCAACGGCACACCATGTAAATAATATTATTTCCCAACTTACCGGGCATATTGATTTAATCCATCTAAATCTCACCCACTGGTAAATTAAAGAAATAAATACTAAGTACATGTGCCCGTTATTATATCGGGATTAAGAGCATGTACAACATAATATCCGAGGTCCGATTTAATTGTGTAGTCAGTACTAAATTGAATCACCTCTATGTCGGTCCTACTCAATACACCTAAGTGTACTAGTGTAACTCTATGTTCAAGATAAAACAATACCAAGCTACACTACAACCATGCCAATGGTTTGTCCAAAACCATCTTGGTTGTGAGCCTCTACTTATATTTTACAAGGTACTGATAACATGATCTTCTGTTCCACACCAAGCACCATGTTATCTACAATGTAAAATATTAGACAATATGCGCACATATATAATGAATATATAAAATGCAAATAATGATCATGTGATTCTTATTTCAAAATAAAATGTTCATACAAAAAGAGCTAGGCTTTCAGTATACATTCCAACAATCTCCCACTTATACTAAAAGACTATGCCGTCATCACTCTGCCATACATCTGATCCCCATGTCCTCCACATGCCTATCAAACGCTTTCGCGGGAAGGGCCTTAGTGAATGGATCCGCCAGGTTATCCTCTGATGCAATCTTGGCGACGGCAACTTCTCCTCGCTTTACGATCTCTCGTATGAGGTGGTACTTACGCTCTATGTGTTTACTCGCCTTATGGGCTCGTGGTTCCTTCGAGTTTGCAACTGCACCACTGTTATCACAATAAATTGTGATAGTTCTGTGCAAACCAGGAATCACATCCAAGTCCATCAAGAAGTTCCTGAGCCATACAGCTTCCTTGGCTGCCTCAGAGGCTGCCACATACTCAGCTTCCATGGTAGAGTCCGCCACGCATTTCTGCTTGACACTCCTCCATGCTATGGCTCCAGCTCCAAAAGTAAACACAAACCCCGAGGTAGACATACTCTTGTCCCTATCTGATTGGAAATCCGAATCCATGTAACCCACAGGGACTAATTGATCTGCCCGGTAAACCAGCATATAATCCCTAGTCCTTCTCAGGTACTTCAATATATGCTTTACCGCAGTCCAATGTCCCTGTCCAGGATTACTCTGATATCTGCTAACCATGCCCACGGCAAAGCAGATATCCGATCTCGTACATAGCATAGCATACATAAGGCTTCCTACTGCCGAAGCATAAGGAACCGCCTTCATGTCCTCTATCTCCTTTGATGTTCTGGGACACATCTCTTTAGATAAAGGAACTCCATGTCTAAAAGGTAGAAAACCTTTCTTGGAGTTCTGCATGCTAAAACGAGCAAGGATAGTGTCAATGTATGAAGCTTGAGACAAGCACAACATCCTTTTCTTGCGATCCCTTATAACTTTGATCCCAAGGATGTGTCCCACTTCTCCCAAGTCCTTCATGTCAAACTGTTTGGACAACCATACCCTTATATCTGATAACACTTTGATATTGTTGCCAACTAACAAAATGTCATCTACGTATAGTACAAGAAACACCACTACGTTTCCGTCACATCTCTTGTATACACAAGGCTCATCCGGACTTTGAATAAATCCATATGACTGGATTACCTCATCAAAACGGATGTTCCAAGATCTAGAAGCTTGCTTCAATCCATAAATGGACCGATTAAGCTTACATACAAGATGCTCTTTGCCTTTAGCAATGAACCCCTCTGGTTGGCGCATATAGATGTTCTCCTCAAGACTTCCGTTAAGGAAAGCTGTCATGACATCCATCTGCAAAATCTCATAATCCATATGAGCAGCTATAGATAAGAGAATCCGGATAGACTTAAGCATAGCTACCGGCGAAAAGGTCTCCTCATAATCGATACCCTCTTTCTGAGTATACCCTTTCGCAACAAGCCTAGCTTTGAAGGTTTCAACCTTCCCGTCTACTCCTCTCTTTCTCTTGTAGATCCACTTGCATCCAATGGTTTTTACACCATCGGGTGGCTCTACTAGCTCCCAGACCTGATTAGAATCCATAGATTCTATCTCTGAATTCATCGCTTTTTGCCAAGATACTGCATCTCTATCTTGGATTGCCTCGTCATATGTCCAGGGATCAGGTTCATGTTCACCAGGGACTAAGTCCGAAGACTCTCCCAAAAATATGAATCTGTCGGGTTGTCTAACAACCCTCCCACTACGATGAGGTGCCTCATGTGTATGCTCTGTGACACGCGGTGCAGTGACTTGTGGTGTCTCCTCTTGTACCGGTGGTACTGAAGTCGGGACTTCCCCTGTCATCTCCTCAAGAACAATCCTACTCGTGGGCTTGTGATTCATCACATAGTCTTCCTCTAGAAATCTGGCATTCGTACTCACGATCACCTTCTGATCTCTAGGACTATATAATAAACCACCCTTCGTTCCCTTAGGGTAGCCAACAAATAAGCGCACTTCTGTACGAGATTCCAACTTACCAGCATCTCCCTTCAGCACATGTGCTGGACTACCCCAAATTCGAATATGTCTTAGACTAGGCTTTCGCCCAGTCCACAACTCTGTGGGAGTAGAGGGTACTGACTTAGATGGAACCAAGTTCAGAATGTGTGCTGCTGTTTCCAGAGCAAACCCCCAGAACGAATCAGGTAACTCAGAATAACTCATCATCGATCTGACCATCTCCATAAGAGTCCTATTCCTTCGCTCCGCTACACCATTCTGCTGGGTTGTGCCAGGTGCAGACAATTGGGATTGAATCCCAGCCTCTGATAAGTAACTCCTAAACTCTCCCAAGAGGTACTCGCCACCACGATCAGATCGTAATGTCTTGATACTTTTACCTTGACGGTTCTCCACATCATGTAACGCCCGTAAAATTCCTAGCAATTCTACAGAAATTTTTGGCTTGATGATCATGGGCTTTATGTGGGCCTTTTCAAAAATAAAAGAAAATAAGCCAAAAAGGGGTGCAAGGCCTAAGAATTGAACCCCAAACCTCTAGAGATAGCCAAGCCTTATAGATGCACCCACTAACCAGAAGCCCAATAGGATTATATGATTAAGGAAGAGGGGGAAACTATAGATAAGTGGGACTAGGAGTAAATGAAGAGGCATGGAAAAGAAAAGAGGAACTTCTCTTCCTCCCCCCCTTTATAAAGAAGAGGGAAGATTGGATTTGGTCACTTCCACTCTTCTTCTTCTTCTCCTCACTGAATTCTAGCCTCTTCTCCACCTTTGGCTGAATCTCATCCAAGCAAGAGAAGGCTAGGGTTGGTTCTTCCTTAGGTTTTCCTTCCACCAAAAAGCAACGCGAAGGATGTAAGTATCCCTCACCTGCATACGAGTAGTTTCGATTGAATGTTTGAACAACCTATATGTTAGATCCGGCCAAGCATGTTTTGGTTTATCAATGAAGTGGTAATCTGTGTTTGTAATCTATGTTAGGAAGTATATGATGATGCTAAGATGGGAAAAGAGGTTTGGTTAAAAAGCTAGCCCTAATGGCCACCAAGACCTATTCGGCCAAGCTAGGATTGGGGTTTTACATGAAGTTACATGCTATGTTTTATTCACTATATGATGTAGTTAAGATTTAAAAATGGATTAGGACCAAAAGCTAACCCTAGTTGAGCCCTTATGTGTTTCGGCCACCCTAGGGAATTAGGGTTAGGGTTGCATGAAAATGTCCCTAATGATGCTATGCTAGGTTATAAGGCTCATGAATGAATGTTGGGTAACAAGAACCCTAGTTGAGCCCCTTATGTGTTTCGGCCACCCTAGGGAATTAGGGTTAGGTTGCATGAAAATGTCCCTAATAATGCTATGCTAGGTTATAATGCCCATGAATGAATGTTGGGTGACAAGAACCCTAAGAACCTAAAAGGGACCATTCGGCCACCCTTGGTTGTTTCTTTTCTTTGTGTGTTTCAATGAAGTTTACACCATGAAGTGTATGCATATGTATGTTACTTGAATTAGGTTAAAAGCCTAAACCCTAAAAACCCTATAAGGGCCATTCGGCCACCTTTGGTCTTTTAGGTTACAATGAAGTTCATACCATGAATTTTATGGAAATTGTATGCATATGTATGTTACTTGAATTAGGTTAAAAGTCTAAACCCTAAAAAAAGCCTATAAGGGCCATTCGGCCACCTTTGGTCTTTTAGGTTACAATGAAGTTCATACCATGAAATTTATGGAATTTGTATGCATATGTATGTTACTTGAATTAGGTTAAAAGTCTAAACCCTAAAAGCCTATATAGGGCCATTCGCCACCTTTGATCTCTTTAGGTTACAATGAAGTTCATACCATGAAGTATGCTATGCTATGTTAATGAAATAAGCTATGTTGTTATGAAATGAAGTATGCTATGCTATGTTAATGAAATGAAGCATGATGTGTATGAAATGAAGTATGCTATGCTATGTTAATGAAATAAGCTATGTTGTTATGAAATGAAGTATGCTATGCTATGTTAATGAAATAAGCTATGTTGTTATGAAATGAAGTATGCTATGCTATGTTAATGAAATGAAGCATGATGTGTTATGAAATGAAGTATGCTATGCTATGTTAATGAAATGAAGTATGATGTGTATGAAATGAAGTATGCTATGCTATGTTAAAGAAATAAGCTATGTTGTAAAATAAGCATATAAGTATTTTACTTTCGCATGGCTTGTACCAAGACCTTAACAAGGTCCAAGAAGGATGGGCTCTAAGATGCCCTAGGTCGATGGAATAAGACTCGGGCCTAGGATGGGCTTCTATGTATGATTGCCCCTAGGTCGATGGAATAAGATTCGGGCCTAGTACGGGATGGGCTCCAAGATGCCTTAGGTCGATGGAGTAAGACTCGGGCCTAGGATGGGCTTCTACGCTATGACGATTGCCCCTAGGTCGATGGAATAAGACTCAGGCCTAGGAACCTATTAGGTTCGAGACTTGCTACCTCGGGCCTATTTAGGGATGCGCGCTATGATAATGAAGAAGTTGTACAATGCCGGGCCCAAATATGTTGAGATCTATATTTACGTACCTAACATATATGTTTTCAAAAGCATCTTGCATATGTATGCCATAATGTTTAAGTTACATGTTATGTTAGATGATATGCCATGATGTTAAGTTACGTGTTATGTTAGATGATATGCCATAATGTTTAAGTTACCTGTTATGCTAGATGATATGCCATAATGTTTAAGTTACCTGTTATGTTAGATGATATGCCATAATGTTTAAGTTACATGTTATGTTAGATGATATGCCATAATGTTTAAGTTACCTGTTATGTTAGATGATATGCCATAATGTTTAAGTTACATGTTATGTTAGATGATATGCCATAATGTTTAAGTTACATGTTATGTTAGATGATATGCCATGATGTTAAGTTACGTGTTATGTTAGATGATATGCCATAATGTTTAAGTTACCTGTTATGCTAGATGATATGCCATAATGTTTAAGTTACCTGTTATGTTAGATGATATGTCATGATGTATAAGTTACATGTTATGTTCGATGGTACGCTATGATGTTAGGTTACTAAGTTACATATGATGCATATTATGCTGATTAAGTATATATATATATTTCATGTTATGATGCTAAGTTAGGGATGATCAATGCTATATTATATCATGTTACATAAGCTACAAGTTAAGTTGATGATTCCATGTATGTTACATGATATATTGATTATATGTTATAAATGCTACAAGTCATGATTAATGATGATGTATGGTTTTTGTGAGTAGGACAGGATCTTACTAAGCCTATGTGCTTATAGTTTATTTTCCCTCGTACTGCAGATAAGGGTAAGGGATGGATAAACTAAAGGGAGCAGCAGGAGGGGTCAATGTGTGTGGTAGTGGCATGGTGGAGAAGATCCGTTAAGTCTACTTATACATGTATTACCTATAATGATGATGTCTATGGATGTCTTTACTTATGTCTCCCTATGACGATGATGTTATGAACCTACTAAGCCCTAAGTATCTATATATATATATGATGCATGCTTTATGTTGATAAGAAGAAGTAAAGAAGAAGTAAGAAGAAGTATCTATGCATGCTATGCTATGAAACATACTCTATGTTAAGAAGAAGTGTTAATGCATATCTATATTTAAAAGAAAAAAAAAGTATTTAGGTCTTAAGTCTTCCGCTGTAAGAAATAAGAAGTATATATATAAAGTCTTCCGCTGTATGAATTGTATGTACGGTCGCGTCACGCGCCGCCTCTCCGGACATTTGGGGTCCCGGAAGGGCGGGCGTGACACATCAGCCTTGAATTCTTTGAACTTGTCAAAGCATTCAGACTTGCGGCGCATCAAGTAAATGTATCCATACCTTGAATAATCGTCTATAAATGAGACGAAGTATTCAAAGCCACCTCTTGCCTGGATAGACATAGGACCGCACAAATCAGAATGAACCAATTCTAACACATCTTTGGCTCTATACCCCTTGGCCTTAAAAGGCCTCTTGGTCATTTTACCTTCCAAGCAAGATTCGCAGGTTGGGAGATCCTCCACCACTAATGAACCCAAAGGTCCATCAGCTATCAACCTTTGAATTCTGCTTAGGTTAATATGACCAATCCTTAGATGCCAAAGATATGTTTGGTTCATTTGCGAAGGTTCTTCTCTCTTATTAGACTTAGAAGATGAGTTATTTACTTCTATTTGCATCTTGGGAGTTTTTGGTTCAATAGAATATAAATTGCCAACCAATGTACCAGAACAGATAATCTCCCTATTCCTTTTTATAACCACCTTGTCATTAAAAGAAACAGAATATTCATCCAAAAACAATTTAGAAACTGAAATTAAATTCTTTCTAAAAGTAGGTACATAAAGACAATTTCTTAAAACCAAAAATTTATTCCTATCAAAAGATAAATAAACGTCTCCCACTGCAATAGCCGCCACCTTTGAAGCATTGCCCATGAAGACGGTAATCTCTCCCTCAGCTAGTCATCGGGTTTCCTGGAACCCCTGAAAGTATTGCAGACATGATCAGTGGCTCCTGTATCTACACACCAGGCACTGGTAGATAACACCGCTAAACATGTTTCAACAACTAAACAAGAAGATATACCTTTGTTCTTTCGGCGAGGACAGTCCGCCTTCCAATGCCCGATCCGCTTAAGTGAAGCACTTGCCTTCGGCTTCTTCACTCCTGCTGAGGTCCCGTTGCCACCTTCTTCGCTCCACCTTGCTTCTTCTTCTTTTACCTTTCGGTTTAGAGGAAGAAACCTTCGAGGCGACCATGGCTTGAGCACTGACGAAAAGTCCCGCCACTGAGTTCATAAGCTCCGCCAACGAATACAACCTTTGTTCATGTTGTAGTTTAGGCGGCTGCCAAAACTCCTAGGCGAGATCGGAGAATGATATCGACTGGGTTTCCCCATCGATCTCGGCTCCTAGGACTTCCATCTCATTAAGATGAGCCATCATCTTGAGAACATGATCCTAACGGGTGTTCCCTCGATCATGGAGGTCGCCATCAAGTTTCTCATTGCCTCTGCTTAGCCGCCCTACTCGATATCCGAAAAAGTTCCTTGAGATTGAACATCATGTCATAAGGTGGCTATGGCTCGATGTCGATGTTGCAAAGACATTTGACATAGATGCCAAAATGTAACACCGCGCCATCTCATCTGCCTTAACCCATTTCTTATAATGTTCTTTCTCCTTTTCATCAGAGTCATCGGTGGGCTTAGGAGGACAGACCTCGAAGAGTACAAATTTGTACTCCTCCGCAGTTAAGACAATATCCAGGTTTCTTTTCCAATCAATGTAGTTTGGACCGGTAAGTTTGTTTTCTTTTAAAATCACAGCAAGTGGGTTGAAAGCCATTTGAAATTCTTAAAAATCACAATGATAAAAAATATTAGATTTCAAATATTATTGATTCCTCAAAACAATAAAATCCTGAAATCAACCAACACCTCAAAACACCGAGAATTTCGTATGCCACGCTGTGTGGACGTATACGAAACCTACATTTGTAAGAGGAGGTTTTACCCATTAATTTTATTATCTTGTCAACCTTACTTTTTGACAAATAAAATTAATAGTTGGTTCATCTTTGGCCCTACAAATAAAAGCAGTGACTCCGATGGGGAGGATACTTTCATTTGCATCTAAGTGTGCACCATTACACGATACTAAGGGAATTATTTCGGATTATGTGCCTTACCGCTGTGGAAGTACACATGCTCCTAGATAATTTCCTATAACCATTATTTGACCTAGTGATCCGCAAACAAACCCGTCATAGGGAGGAAGGCACTCAGAGCCAACACACAAGTTTGTTCGCATCACACGTCAAATTGTAATGGAGGCCGCGGGAATTAATTAAAATATCCCTCTCCCACTTAGTAAATTGCAAATGAGGAATTTTAAATCACACACAACATGCATATAAAACAAATAAGCAATAAATATGAAAAAACAAATTTTTTCCAACTATTATGCCATTGTCCTCCAATATGCCACCTCGTCCGCTCCATCTTTTCCCGCATAAGTCACCAAAGAGTTCGAGCGAGATAAAACATTTTAATTTACATCCATCGATCCTATACTCCACGAAGGAGTGTACAAATAATCTAGATCGAAAGTAAACTAAAATGAGCGGCTAAACAATGCCGTATTTAATTACAAAAATTAAATACTAATCTAGCCTCACAACCCGAGGATTCAAATAATAAATTTTTTTACACACATCCATTCACATACACACACATGGCCATAATAGTCGGATCTTATGCCTGCAACCAAAAAGTTAAACTACGCATATCCTACTATTATCCGGCACATATAATATATGAAAAATGCATAAAAAATTAACCGAATCCAAAACACACAAAACCGGAAACCGTGGCTCTGATACCAATTGTTGGGTGGATGCTTCGGAGGCTCATTGGCTCCCATGTCCCCGGATTAAAATTTTCACTAATGAAAGAATTAATCCGGATGGGATGAGCTTCCTTAGCACACCATTTCGTCGTCGTGCTAACAACTTGAGTGGTCGCTTGAACAAACTAGTTGTTCAAGCAACACAACTCTTCTAGTTGGTTAGCCGCGGAAGAGACGACGGATGGATCGCCGGTTTTTGTGTTTGTCTTCGGGGTCCATGATTATACAATATATATTCATACACACACATGCATAATCAAAACAAATAAGAACATGCTCAGATCTGTACATAAAGTTAAAATAACTTTATACCTCACGATCTTCTACCGTATGTCCTATCCTTCTCGTGGACGACGTGTGGACGAAGTTCCTCCACGAGTAGAAGCCTTCTAGATCGCTTTCTTCTCTACCTTGTCCGCTGCGAACAAAGAGAAGAACTCGCAAATACCTTTCCTATCTAGAACCGGCCACCAAATTAGGAAATTTGGTGCAACCGCCAGCCAAGGAGCAATGGATGATGCGCCGACCAACTTCAAGAAGAGTTGCCGCCGGCCACTTTGGAGAATAGGGAGGAGGAAGAGAACCGGCCACCAATGGGAGGAGAACCACCGACCAAGGAAGAAGGGAAAGACCTTAAGGTTGGGCGCCGGCCAAGTATTGATGGTGCAAGTTGGGCGCCGGCAACAACTAGAAGGAAGAAGAAGTTGCCGCCCAACCCTAGCTCCAAACCCTAGCCGCCCACCTCCAAAAGCCAAACCCTAATTCCAATTTCTTGATTATTCTTGCCGCCCAACCCTAGCCATCTATTTATAGAATAGGGCTTAAGCCTCCTTTAATCTCCACCGTCGGATCTAGGGATTTAATCTCCACCGTCGGATCTAGGGTTTTATCCCAACCGTCGGATCTAGGGTTTAATCCCAACCATCGGATCTAGGATTTCATCCCAACCTTCGGATCTAAGGTTTCATCCCAACCGTCGGATCTAGGGTTTTATCCCAACCGTCGGATCTAGGGATTTAATCCCAACCGTCGATTCTAGGATTTCATCCTAACCATCGGATCTAGGGATTTAATCCCAACTGTTGGTTCTAGGGTTTCATCCAACCATCGGATCTAGGGATTTAATCCCAACCGTTGGTTCTAGGTTTTGTTTTACATTCTTGGATCTAGACTTCATAAGGATTATATTAGGCTACGATAGGGACCATAAGGAGGAGTTGGGTCTTGGCCACCCGATGGATCGGAACCACACAAACTTGATCCATCAATGATGTTCCATTCCACTAGAGGATCATCATTGAACTACCTCACCAACCCCCATAAATCAATATGGGCTCAATATATTATTTGTACATTAATCTCCCCGTGTTTAAGATATCGAATGTCCGTCAATTAATTGATTTACTGACCATCAATTAATTAACATCTAACTCCTCGAGTAGTACCACTCAACCTTATAATCATGTTGACTAAGTCAACCAGCTGGGTTTACATGATGAACCTTATGAGCTCCTCAAGGGGACATCATCAACCTAATATATAGGACACGGTTTCCTTCTATAATCAACGACACACCATGTAAATAATATTATTTCCCAACTTACCGGGCATATTGATTTAATCCATCTAAATCTCACCCACTGGTAAATTAAAGAAATAAATACTAAGTACATGTGCCCGTTATTATATCGGGATTAAGAGCATGTACAACATAATATCCGAGGTCCGATTTAATTGTGTAGTCAGTACTAAATTGAATCACCTCTATGTCGGTCCTACTCAATACACCTAAGTGTACTAGTGTAACTCTATGTTCATGATAAAACAATACCAAGCTACACTACAACCATGCCAATGGTTTGTCCAAAACCATCTTGGTTGTGAGCCTCTACTTATATTTTACAAGGTACTGATAACATGATCTTCTGTGCCACACCAAGCACCATGTTATCTACAATGTAAAATATTAGACAATATGCACACATATATAATGAATATATAAAATGCAAATAATGATCATGTGATTCTTATTTCAAAATAAAATGTTCATACAAAAAGAGCTAGGCTTTCAGTATACATTCCAACAAAGATATGCTAAATTTTCCCTTTTAGCATGATTAAATTAAACCTGTCAATTCTCCCCATTTGACGCCATCAAAAACATTATCCAAATGTTATAATCCAAGGTATCAACTCTAAGGAGGAAAAATACCAATAATCAAACAAAACCTGATAAAATCAGGTTATTATGCTCGTTGATACATCATCACGGGCACATTCTGAGTTTTCGATTTTCGAGAAATTCAGAAATGCACTAGAAATTCCAAAAAATTTAAAAAATCATGAAATTTTGAAAACACATTCCTTTTAAAGTCCTTTATCAGTGAAAAATGAGTTTTAATGAAAATTACTTATATTTTCAATGATTTGTTAAAAATCCAAAAGCTTCAAAAACAACTAGTATTTTGATCAAGTTTGTATAAATTTTAACATCTAGTTTTGCATTAGATTGTTTCAAAACATGAAAACACAGATTTTAAAGTAAGAAATGGTTTTGAAAACATATGAAATATCCAACCATGATCTTTGGGCAATATGTCTATGAATTAAACATAAGCCTTTCCCATGATTGGTCTATTATTGCTATTTTGATACTTAAAATGATCATCTAAATGCCATAGCCATTAGTGGACCATTTGTATCATCTTATCATCTCACCCATGCTCTGTTTTCAATCAAGGTTATCCTTATGGTGAAATGTGAGATGTTCCTAAAGGTATTTGTATACTTAACCTTCAAATTAATGCAATTCTACCCAAGGCTATGTATCACACTAACATACCACATGATCATAAAGGTATATTTGCATTGATTTCACATTATGATTATGAAACACATGTATCAATCAATTTGTAATCATGCATTAGGTATAACATCATGATAATAATTCAAGTATCACCAAAAGCATGATTTTATCTATTTATGGGTGCATTATCATCACCCAACACTATTTCAAAAATTTAGTCCCGATCATCCTAAGTCAACCAAATAATATGATATAAGTGAAATCCTTTTGGTTGACTAACCTAGGGTTTTCCTAACCCTTAAGGATGAATTTTGGAACCCAATACAAGTTCTTTCCTATGGGGTTCACTAAATATTCCTTAGGAATCCATTTTCTAGCAATTGTCTTGTTCTTGTCTTGACCCCTAGCAATCAAACATTTATAGGTCTTTTCATTTGTCTTTCCCTTATATCCTAGGCCTTTTCTATTGAAGCTTGCCCTTTGGCTCCCTATGATCTAGTTAAAAGTGTTGGAGCCAATTGTGAATTTTTCTTGGGCTTTAGTCAAATGATCTACCTTTTCCCTTAACATCCTATTTTCCTCAATGCATGCATCATTAACATCAAAAGTCATGTAGTTATCATGTGAGCATGCATCATCATCATTAACATTTAAACATGGTTGTTCTAATTTATTTTCTAGGGCCTTAATTTGATCTAGCATGCTCTTATTTTTCTTGTTGGCCCTAAATAAATCCCTAGTTAAGCTAAAAATCATGGAAACTATTTTCTTTGGAGTTAAATTCGTTACCATAGTTTCCATGTCTTCTTCTTTAGATGAAGAGGATGATAAAGAGCCTCCCCCTTCACTAGAGCTCTCCTCACTTGTGCTTGCTTTTTCTTGCTCGGAGGAGGAAGAGTCTAGATCATCAAACGCCATCAATGCAAGGTTTGTGACAAAAGCATTTTCTTCTTCCGATGATGATGATGAGGAATGATCGTCCCATGTCCTTGCCTTGAGTGCTTTGGCCTTCCCTTTTTTCATGGCCTTCTTCTCTTCTTCTTTTTTCTTGCTCCCCTTCTTCTTTTCCTCTTTTCTCCTCCTTTCTTTTTTATTCTTGTTCAAGAGGGGACAATCATCTCTTATATGTCCCTCTTGTTGATAATTGTAACATATGATCTTCCTCTTGTGCCTTCTCCTATCATAAGATTTGTTGAATTTTAAATTTCTTAAGGCACGCCTTACCTTCCTTACCATATAAGCATCCTCATTGCTATTCATGGAAGAAGAGGAGGATGCTTCATCGGAGAAGGAAGGTGTCTCTATCTTCTTCTTCTTCTTCCCCTTGTTGGTTACTAAGGCTACTCCTCTTGATGGCTTGATACTTG
The DNA here is from genome assembly GCA_025175895.1 of Wurfbainia villosa. Lineage (NCBI taxonomy): Eukaryota > Viridiplantae > Streptophyta > Magnoliopsida > Zingiberales > Zingiberaceae > Wurfbainia > Wurfbainia villosa. Next base: position 48,780,935 of record CM045998.1, on the reverse strand, counting down.
ATTCTTCACTTTTTCCTTCAAGACTTGTTTCATGGAGCTCCTGTAGGGATGTATACTGAAAAGTCTATCTTTTGTATGAACATCTTTATTTTGAAATAAGAATCACATGATCATTGTTTGCATTTTTATGGTTATGCAATATTGTCAAATACATTACATTGTAGATAACATGGTGTATGGTGTCACACGGGAGATCATGTTATCGGCTCCTTGTAAAGTATAAGTAAAGGCTCACAACCGAGATGACTTTGGACAAACCATCCGAATGGTTGTAGTGTGATTTGGTATTGGTTTGTCTTGACCATAGAATCACACCAGTGCACTTTGTGTGTATTGAGCAGGACCGCCTTAGAGGTGATTCGATTTATTGCTGACTACATAATCGAATCGGACCTCAGATGTTATTTTGTACATGCTCTGAATCCTGATATAATAACGGGCACATATACTTAGTATTCATCTCTTTGATTTACCAATGGGCGAGATTTATAGATTAAATCGATAGGCTCGGTAAGTTGGGAGATAATATTATTTATATGGTGTGTCGTTGATTATAGGAGGAAACCGTGTCCTATATATTAGGATGATGATGTCCCCTTATGGAGCTCATAAGGTTCATCATGTAAACCCTGCAGGTGGACTTGGTCCGGCATGATGAAAAAGTTGAGTGGTACTACTCATGGAGTTAGATGTTGATTAATTAATGGTCAGTAAATTAATTAATCGATGGACATTCGAGATCTTAAACACGGGGAGAAAATGTACAAATAATATATGGAGCCCATATTATCTTATGGGGGTTGGCGAGGTAGATCAATGATAATCCTTTAGTGGATTGGATTATCATTAGTGGATCGGACTTTATGTAGGCTTGATCCATGGGTGGCCAAGATCCAACTCCTCCTCATGGTCCCTATTGTAGCCTATTAACACCTCATGAAGCTTAGATCCAATGGATGAAAACAAAACTCTAGATCCAAAGGTAGAGATTAAATATCTAGATCTGACGATTGAGATTAAATCTCTAGATCCGACGGTTGAGATTAAATCCCTAGAACCAATGGTGGAGATTAAATCAAGTCTTAAGCCTAACTCTATAAATATGGGTTTGAGGTGGGCGGCAAGAATTTAATTAGAGGAAAGGGGGCTAGGGTTTTGGGCAGTAAGAGCAAGGGAGACTTAGGGTTTTGGGTGGCCACAATTAAGGAAAGATGTTTTCTTCTTCTTCTTCCTTGAGGTGGTCGACGCCCTTCTTCCCTATTCTCTCCTTGTTTTGGCCGGCGTCCAACATTCTTCCCTTCATCTATGGCTTAGGAGATTAGGGTTTGCTTCCCTTGGGTGGAAAGAAATCCTAGTTAGGTTAGGATTGGGATTGGGCGGCTAGGGTTTGTGAAGGGGTGGGCGTCAACAATAAGAAAAAGGTTTTTCTTCTTCTTCCTTGGTGGCCTGCGCCCATCCTTTTCCTATACACCTTGGCCGGAGCTCAACCTATCGATTCTTGGCCAGTGGATACAAGAGCTAGGGATTCTTTTCTTTAACCTTTTGGCCGGTGCCTACACTTCTAGTCTTCATCTCTTTGGGCCGGCGGCAAGCATCAAGCTTGGAGCTTGATGGTTGGTCCTAGATAAGAGAAGAGTTTAGTTTTTATGATCTTCCTGTGTTCATAGTGAACAACGAAGGAAGATTGGTGATCTAGGAGCTTCAACCTTTTGTAGATAGCCTCCCACACGACGTCTGAAAGGAGGAAGGTCATACATTAGAAGATCGAGATGTATATCTATTCTCTATTCTTTTTTGTTACTTGCTTGTATTTGTTTTTTCAATTATGAGCATGATAACTTCTGTTTGTGGCTAAATAATACTTGGATCCCGAACATAAACATGAAAGTCGGCGATCCGGACATCATCTATTCCGCGGCTACTCGTAGAATAGAGGTTGGTCACTTGAACAACAAGTTTGTTCAAGTGACCTCTCTAAATGAATAGCACGATGATGACTTGGTTGTTTGAGCAATCCCTTTTGTCTAGGATTAAATTTTTTTTAATCCAGGGACATCGATGGGATCACCATGAACAAGCGACCGAGGTGAAGTGGGAAGCGAAGTTTCCCCTCACGGACTCGATAAGCTAAACCCATCAATTGGTATTAGAGCCAAGGTTTCCGGTTTTGTGTGTTTAGGATTCGGTTAATTTTTATGCACTTTTCATATATTATATGTGTCGGATAATAGTAGGATATGCATAGTTTAATTCTTTGGTTGCTGGCATAAGATCCGACTATTATAGCCATATGTGTGTATGTGATTGTATGTGTATATTTTGTTGAATCCTCGGGGTTAATGAGACTAATATTTAATTTTTGTAAATTAGATACGACATTGTTTAGCCAGTCTTTTTATTTTTTTTATTTTAGTTTACTTTCGATCTAGATTTCATGTACATTCTCTTGTGGAGTATAGGATCGATGGATGTAAATTAAAATAGATTTTAGTCTCGGCTCGGATCTCCGGATGGCTCGTATATGGCGTAGGAAGAGCAGACGAGATGGCGATGCGACGGGAGACATATTGAAGACAAAAGCCATAATAGTTGGAAAATTTTTATTTTTCATATTTATTGCTTATGGTTTGATATGCATGTCGTAGGCTAGAAAATTCCTCATTTTCGAATTACTAAGTGGGAGAGGGATATTTTTATAAATTCCCACGACCTCCATTACGATTTGACATGTGATGTAAACAAACTTGCGCGTCGGCTCTGAGTGACTTCCTCCCCATCGGATGAGTTTGTTTGCAGATCACAAGGTCAAATATAGTTATAGGGAATTATTAAGGAGCATGTGCACTTCCCCATCGTAAGACACATAACCCGAGATAATTACCTTGGTACCGAGTAATGGTGAACACTTAGATACAAATATAAGTATCCTCCCCATCGGAGTCACTGTTTTTATTTGTAGGGCCAAAGAGGAACCAACTATTAATTTTACTTGTCAAAAAGTTAGGTTGACAAGATAGTAAAGTTAATGGGTAAAACCACCTCTTACAAATTTAGAATTCATATATGTCCACACTATCGTGGCATATGATATTCTCGGTGTTTTGAGGTGTTGGTTGATTTTAAAAATTTATTGTTTGAGGAATAAATAATTTTTTGAAATATAATATTTTGATTTATGTGATTCTTAGGTTTTCTTTCAAAATGACTTTCAATCCACTTGCTGTGATACTGAAAGAGAACAAACTTACTGGACCCAACTATGTTGATTAGAAGAGGAATCTAGATATTGTCTTAACTGCTGAAGAGTACAAATATGTACTTTTCGAAGAGTATCCTCCTAAGCCCGTGAATGAACTGGAAGTTCTTGGAGCTAAGATCGATGGGGAAACCCAAGTCGATATCATTCTCCAGTCGACAGAAAGGCTTGCTCATGCTAAGGCCATGGTTGCTCAGAAGGTTTCTACTTCTAAGTCGAAAGGCAAGAAGAAGAAGAAATAAGCTAGAGCAAAGGTGGTGGGAGGATCTTAGGGAGGAGTAAAGAAGCCGAAAGGCAAGTACTTCACTTGTAAGCAGGATGGACATTGGAAGAAGGACTGTCCCAATCCAAAACGGAACAAAGGTATATCCTTTGGTCTAGTCATTGAAACATGGTTAGCGGTGTTATCTACCAGCACCTGGTGTGTAGATACGGGAGCATCTGATCATGTCTGTAATACTTTGCAGGGGTTCCAGGAAACCCGATGATGAGCTAAGGGAGAGATTACCGTTTACTTGGGCAATGCCACTAAGGTGGCGGCTATTGCAGTGGGAGATGTTTTATTTATCTTTTGAGAAAAATAAAAACTTTGGTTCTCAAAAATTCCCTTTATGTACCTTTATTTAGAAAGAATTTATTTTCGGTTTCTAAATTGTTTATGGATGGATATTCTATTTCTTTTAATGATAGAGTTGTTATAAAAAGGAATAGGAAGAATATCTGTTCAGGTACATTGATAGGAAATTTGTACGCACTTGAACCACAAGATCCCACGATGCAAATAGAAGTTAATAACTCATCTTCTAATTCCAATAAGAGAAAAGAACCTTCAAAGATGAACCAAACATATCTTTGGCATCTTAGGCTTGGTCATATTAACCTAAGCAGAATTCAAAGGTTGATAGCTGATGGACTTTTGGGTTCATTAGTGGTGGAAGATTTCCCAACCTGCGAATCTTGCTTGGAGGGTAAAATGATCAAGAGGCTTTTTCAAGGCCAAGAGGTATAGATCCAAAGATGTGTTGGAATTGGTTTATTCTGATTCGTATGGTCCTATGTCTATCCAGGCAAGAGGTAGTTTTGAATATTTCATCTTTTTCATAGATGATTAATCAAGATATGCATGACACTATGATCTGATCGTGGTAGTAAGTACCTCTTGGGATAGTTTACGAATTACTTATCAGAGGCTGGGATTCAAACCCAATTGTTTGCACCTGGCACACCCCAGCAGAACGGTGTAGCAGAGCGAAGGAATAGGACTCTTATGGAGATGGTTAGATTGATGATGAGTTATTCTGAGTTGCCAAATTTGTTCTGGGATATGCTCAAGATACGGCAGTATACATTCTGAACTTGGTTCCATCAGTGCATACTACTCCCACATAATTGTGGACTGGGCGAAAGCCTAGTTAAGACATATTCGGATATGGGGAGTCCAACACATGTGCTGAAGGCAGATACTGGTAAGTTGTAACCTCGTACAGAAGTACGCATGTTCATTGGCCATCCTAGAGGAACGAAGGGTGGTTTGTTTTATAGTCCTAGAGATCAGAGGGTGATCGTTAGCACGAATGCCAGATTTCTAGAGGAAGACTATGTGATGAGCCACTAGCCCAAGAGTAAAATTATTCTGGAGGAATTAAAAAGGGAAGTCACTTCTTTAGTACCACCGGTCCAAGAGGATATACCACATGTAACTGCATCGCATGTCACAGAAGATACTCAGGTGATACCTCGTCGTAGTGAGAGGGTTGTTAGACAGCCTGATAGATTCATGTTCTTGGAAGAATCTTCTAATATGGTCCCTAGCAAACATGAACCTGATCCCTGGACATATGATGAGGCAATCCAAGATAAAGATACAGTATCTTAGCAAAGAGCATCTTGTATGTAAGCTTAATCGGTCCATTTATGGATTGAAGCAAGCCTCGAGGTCTTGGAACATCTGCTTTGATGAGGTAATCTAGTCTTATGGATTTATTCAAAGTCCAGATGAGTCTTGTGTATACAAGAGATGTGACGAAAATGTAGTGATATTTCTTGTACTATACGTAGATGACATTTTATTGATTGGCAACAATATCAAGGTGTTATCGGACGTAAGGGTATGGTTGTCCAAACAGTTTGATATGAAGGACTTGGGAGAGGTGGGACACGTCCTTGGGATCAAGGTTATAAGGGATCGCAGGAAAAGGATGTTGTGCTTATCGACTTAAGTACATAGTCAGATTATGGATCGTTTTAGCATGCGAGAACTCGAGAAGGTTTCTACCTTTGGGCATGGAGTTCCTTTATCTAGGAGATGTGTCCTAGAACATCGAGGAGATAGAGGAGATGAAGGCGGTTCCCCTTATGCTTGGCGATAGGAAGCCTCATGTATGTATCTATATACGAGGACGGTATCTGCTATCAAGTGGGCATGGTCGGTGAATATCGGAGTAATCCAGGAGCGGGGACATTGGAACTCGGTAAAGCATATATTGAAGTACGAGAAGACTAGGGATTATATGCTTTTGCAGATGATTACTCTGGTTACTGCAGTTCGACTTCAATCGATAGGGATAAGCAGTAAGTCTACCTCGGGGTTTGTGTTTACTTTGGGAGGTGGAGCCATTGTATGGAGAAGTGTCAAGCGAAATCGTGGCGGACTCCACCATGGAAGTGAGTATGGCGACCTCTGGCGGCCAAAGAAGCTGTGTGGCTCAGGAACTTCCTGATGGACTTGGATGTGATTTCTGGTTTGCCCAGAACTATCACAATTTTTTGTGATAATAATAGTGCAGTTGCAAACTCGAAGGAACCACGAGCCCATAAGGTAAGTAAACACATAGAGCGCAAGTACCACCTGATACGAGAAATCGTAAAGGAGGTAGAAGTTGTTGTCGCCTAGATTGCATCAAAGGAAGACCTGGTAGACCATTTTCACTAAGACCCTTTTAGCGAGAGCTTTTATAGGCATGTGGAGGGAAGGAGAATCAGATGTATGGCAGTATGAGGACAGTATAGTCTTTGAGTATAAGTGGGAGATTGTAGCGATGTATACTGAAAAAATTATCTTTTGTATGAACATTTTTATTTTGAAATAAGAATCACATGATCATTGTTTGCATATTTTTATGGTTATGCAATATTGTCTAATACATTACATTGTAGATAACATGGTGTGTGGTGTCACACGGGAGATCATGTTATTGGCTCCTTGGAATGTATAAGTAAAGGTTCACAACCGAGATGGCTTTGGACAAACCATCGGAATGGTTGTACTGTGATTTGGTATTGGTTTGTCTTGACCATAGAATCACACTGGTGCACTTTGTGTGTATTGAGCAGTACCGACTTAGAGGTGATTCGATTTATTGCTGACTACATAATCGAATCGGACCTCAGATGTTATTTTGTACATGCTCTTAATCCCGATATAATAACGGGCACATATACTTAGTATTCATCTCTTTGATTTACTAAAGGGCGAGATTTATAGATTAAATCGATAGGCTAGGTAAGTTGGGAGATAATATTATTTATATGGTGTGCCATTGATTATAGGAGGAAACCGTGTCCTATATATTAGGATGATGATGTCCCCTTGAGTAGCTCATAAGGTTCATCATGTAAACCCTGTAGGTGGACTTGGTCTGGCATGATGAAAAGGTTGAGTGGTACTACTCATGGAGTTAGATGTTGATTAATTAATGGTCAATAAATTAATTAATCGACGGACATTCGAGATCTTAAACACGGGGAGAAAATGTACAAATAATATATGGAGCCCATATTATCTTATGGGGGTTGGTGATGTAGATCAATGATTATCCTTTAGTGGATTGGATTATAATTAGTGGATCGGACTTTTTGTGGGCTTAATCCATGGGTGGCTAAGATCCAACTCCTCCTCATGGTCCCTATTGTAGCCTATTAACACCTCATGAAGCTTAGATCCAATGGATGAAAACAAAACTCTAGATCCAAAGGTAGCGATTAAATCTCTAGATCCGACGGTTGAAATTAAATCTCTAGATCCGACGGTTGAGATTAAATCCCTAGAACCAATGGTGGAGATTAAATCAAGCCTTATGCCTAACTCTATAAATATGGGCTTGAGGGTGGGCGGCAATAATTGAATTAGAGGAAAGGGGGCTAGGGTTTTGGGCGGCAAGAGCAAGGGAGGCTTAGGGTTTTGGGTGGCAACAATTAAGGAAAGATGTTTTCTTCTTCTTCTTCCTTGAGGTGGCCGGTGCCCTTCTTCCCTATTCTCTCCTTGTTTTGGCCGGCGTCCAACCTTCTTCCCTTCTTCTATGGCTTAGGAGATTAGGGTTTGCTTCCCTTGGGTGGCAAGGAATCATAGTTAGGTTAGGATTGGGATTGGGCGGCTAGGGTTTGAGAAGGGGTGGGCGGCAACAATGGGAAAAAGGTTTTTCTTCTTCTTCCTTGGTGGTCGGTGCCCATCCTTTTCCTATACACCTTGGCCAGAGCTCAACCTATTGCTTTTCTTCTCCTTGGCCGGTGGACACAAGAGCTAGGGATTCTTTACTTGAAGCTTTTGGTCGGCGCCTACACTTCTAGTCTTCATCTCTTTGGGCCGGCGGCAAGCATCAAGCTTGGAGCTTGATGGTTGGTCCTAGATAAGATAAGAGTTTAGTTTTTATGATCTTCCTTTGTTCGGAGTGAACAACGAAGGAAGATTGGTGATTTAGGAGCTTCAACTTTTGGTAGATCGTCGCCCACACGATGTCCGAAAGGATGAAGGTCATACATTAGAAGATCGAGAGGTATATCTATTCTCTATTCTTTTTTGTTACTTGCTTGTATTTGTTTTTTCAATTATGGGCATGATAAATTCTATTTGTGGCTAAATAATACTTGGATCCCAAACATAAACATGAAAGTCGACGATCCAAACATCGTCTATTTCGTGGCTACTCGTAGAATAGAGGTTGGTCGCTTGAACAACAAGTTTGTTCAAGTGACCTCTTTAAACGAATAGCACGACGATGACTTGGTTGTTTGAGCAATCCCTTTTGTCTAGGATTAAATTTTTTTTTAATCCGAGGACATCGATTGGATCGCCATGAACAAGCTACTGAGGTGAAGTGGGAAGCGAAGTTTCCCCTCACACACTCGATAAGCTAAATCCATCAGCTCCATGGTGAGAAGAACTCCTCCAAGTTTCTAACTTCTAAATTTTTGGGGATGTAGAAGGAGTCCACCATTGAGCTCCACTTCGAGGACCAGGGAAAGACATCTATAGCCTTCATTATCATGTCCCAGTTTGAAAGCTTTTCTCCTACACTTGTTAGTCCAATTAAAATTTCTTTAAGCCTAGAATGTAATGAGGTTACCTTTTCTCCCTTTTCAAGTTTGATATTTGTTAGTTGGGAGCGGAGGAGGTCTCTCCTTGCAAGCTTGGCCTCCGAGGTACTTTCTGTTGGGTTTCCGGCACCGCGGCGTGTGTGTGTTCGATCATGTTTCGTAAACATGAGCACAGCGGAAGCAATTAAAAATAATAAATCTATATTTATTAAAACACACACAACACACGCATGCTATTACAACAAGTGTAGACATAACCGTAAATTAAAATTTGCAATAAAGAAAATTATCTAGGTTATACCTTTCGTATGACGTGTAGCGGGAACGGCATCAACCGGAACGATCCTCGTAAGAATCGTCTCTATCCGTATCCACGCCGAGCTCCTCGGGATGACTTCGCTAAGTCATGAGCTTCGTCTTCGTATGGGTTACTAGCCTCGTGTTGAAGACGGCGTGATCGAGAGATGATCACGATCCGAATCCAAATTCGGATCCTAAAACGAGTTCTCAAAACTCGCTTCTCCGGAGAGGTATTCGTCAACCAATTGACGAATCCTTCGTCCTCCACCTCAGAGGATTACCGGAGATCAAATCCCCGGTAAGTTAGGCTCTATCGGAGCACTAACCGTCGTCCAAACGACGCTCCAACAACAAAGAAACAAGCTGTCCAGAAAAACTGGACAGCTTTTGGTGGAGGAATAGAGGCCGGCAAAGGAGAGATGGAAGCTCACCTTATCACCGAACCTAGAGGAGATCACCGGATGGTCGCCGGATGTTCACCGGCTGAAGGTTGGTCGCCGGCAAGGAGCTGGACGGCGGCACCACAAGCTGGGCGGCAACAATATGTTGGGCGGCAACTATATGTTGGGCGGCAACTAGGTTTAGGGTTTTGGATGATTAGGGTTTAACAATCCCTTAAGCCCTCTTTTATAGAGAACTAATTCTCTTAATGGTTAATGGATCATATCCATAAAGCCCGTTAACCCGCTCCATTAGGATAAGTTAAAATAAACCAAACCATGATGGTTTATTTTAAGTTAAAACGAACCGAACCAACCTTTGGTTCATTCGTTTAATATAAACCAAACCCTTTGGTTTATTCTCATCCATTGGATTAGAACCAAACCATTTTGGTCCATCCATTATGTCTTCATAAGACACTGCCCATCCACGCTTCCATTGCGACTGAAACAATTTCATGCTCGCTTTATGTTTGGTCCAACCAAACATAGTTTCTCTCGGTCTGAGAATCCCATTCTCAAGCTCGTTTTAAATCTTTTGGATTACACTCGTTGTGCGTGTGACCAAATAGGTTCTCGGTTTATGTTAGCCATCTATAATTAACCATTAATTATAGAACGATCATGAGTGGCACCTAGTAGTACATCATGATCCCCAATTAACCGAAAAGATCAACGGTTGATCCAGAACTATTTCTGAAACCCTTTCGAATGAATCGTGCCCCATTCCCTTCACTCATCTTATACCCACTTGGTTCAGGACATGGTCTATTGTGTCACCCCACTAGGTCGACTCACGCCACACCTAGCCCAAGTATCATTTCCTCGTCCCCTGATTCTAGTTCTGCACATGTATCGAAGAGTACTTTACTCTAAACATGTAATGCTTTGGCCAAAGACTTTAGTAACAATCCGACGAGAGGCCATGGGTATACATCTCCTGCAAGGAGTGGTGAATCCTTTATAGGCTATTCAAACACCTTCGATCACTTCGACTTATACCCAATCATCCCGGGTCCACATCTCCTTAGAGATGTTTGCTTAAGATGTCAAAGCATAAGTCTCCATGATCAAGATGACTTGAATACCGCATGTCAAAGGAACATCGCACTTAAGCCACAGTAAGAACTTCATTGACATATCTATATATGCAGAGAACCATATGAAGTCTTACGGCTGGTCACTCCAATGAACTAGTTACCATAACTAGCATCCACGATTAACTCGGACATCACTATGTCTCCGGCCCGGTGAGAATCAGCTTGGATACACCAGTATACCTCATGTTAGTCTCAGCGAATTGATGGTGTCAGATTCATCAATTCATCGACTAGAGATAATTCCGATACATCACAATTACACATGTAGAGATACTCACTAGTTGTGATCCAATCACAAATTCTCTCATGCTGTGAATCGTATCGTGGACATTCAGTAAATGAGTTTAAGATCCAATCAAATACATAAAACATGTATACTCAAATAGTGAATCTTCATTTATCAAATAAATGGTTCATACATAAGGCGATTGCCTTAGGACATCTCTCATATATTACTAACAGACTCCCACTTGGCCTAATGCCAATCGCTACGGTATCCAATACCATAAGCACCAACATGACCCTCAAACTTACTTTGAGGTAATGCTTTAGTCAAAGGATCCGCTAAGTTCCTTTCAGTGGGAATTTTCTCGATTTGTATTTCGTTCCTACTTATGATCTCTCTGATAAGATGTTAGCGGCGAAGCACATGTTTGGATCGTTGATGAGACCTTGGCTCTTTCGCCTGTGCAATTGCTCCATTGTTGTCGCAGTAGACCGGTATTGCTTCAACAATGGCCGGAATCACACCAAGTTCATGAACGAACTTCTTGATCCAAACCGCCTCCTTTCTTTGCTCGCCGCAATATATTACCTCGATGGTAGAATCCGCTCTGATCTCTTGTTTGTAACTTTTCAATCTCACTGCGCCCCCATTCAAGGTGAACACGTATCAGCGAGACACAGAATCATCCTTATGCATGCAGGTGGCATCGGTATACCGCGTATCACCATGTCCCCTTCTCCATATATTAGGAACACATCCTTAGTTCTTCTCAAGTACTTAAGGATCATCTTAATAGCCCAATGATCCATTCCTCGATCGGTGAGTATCTGCTCGTGACACTCGAGCATACGATACATCGGGCCTCGTACATAACATAGCATACATGATAGATCCTATTGCGGATGCATAGGAATCTTACTCATGCAAATCCTCTCGTCTTACTGCGCGGACACGGACTTGAAGGTGTACCCCATGCACGATGGGCGGATAACCTTTCTTGGATTCCGACATGCTAAACCTCTTTGCTTTTCGGTCTATATATGTAGCTGCGAAAGACCAAGCAACCGTTTGATCTATCTCTATAGATCTTAATCCCAAGGATGTAGGTTGCTTCTCCCGTGTCTTTCATGGAGAATGTCTTGGATAACCAAACCTTAATCGCAGTAAGATTGACACATCGTTTCCTATAAGTAATATGTCATCGACATACAATACTAGGAATCTGTTGCACTCCCACTAACCTTCTTGTACACACAAGGTTAAATGCGGATTTTGTGAGAAATCAAACTTTTTGATTGTCTCATCAAAACGGATATTCCAGCTCCTGGATGCTTGCTTCAATCCATAAATGGATCGTCTCAATTTGCATACCTTGGTTTTATCAACCGATGTGAAACCCTCAGGCTGTATCATATACACGTCCTCGAGCAGGTTTCCATTAAGGAAAGCTGTTTTCACATCCATCTGCTATATCTCATAATCATAATGAGTCGCTATGGCCAGGAGCATCAGAATGGATTTAAGCATAGCTACAAAGAATAGGTTTCGTCATAATCAACACCTTGTTTTTGGCGATATCCTTTCGCCACCAATCTAGCCTTATAGGTAATCACATTACCATCCATGTCGGTTTTCTTCTTGAAAACCCACTTGCACCCTATAGGCTTTATGCCTTCAGGTGGGTCAACCAAGTTCCAAACTTGGTTTTCGTACATGGAATCCATTTCCGACTTCATGGCACCAAGCCACTTATCCCTTTCTGAACTTGTCAGCACTTCTTCATAACTGGTAGGCTCCTCATCATCAATGAGTAACACGTCATTCGATTCACTTACGAGAAATCCATATCTCTCTCGGGAATATTGCGTGTTCTACGGATCTACGAAGATGTGGTGTTACATTAGGTCCAGTAGATTGCTCATCACTATGAGTTGTCAGTATCTCATCAATGTCTATTTGAGTCTCTCGAGCCTCCTCAAGCTCAACGACACTCCCAGTTTTTTGCAAGAGAAACTCTTTCTCTAGAAACAAGCATGCCTTGAAACAAACACCTTTTGTTCCACAGGATGATAGAATTGGTAACCCCTTGTTTCCTTAGGGTATCCAATAAATAGACATTTATCGGACTTAGCATCCAGCTTTGTGTCGATATCCTTCACATAAGTAGGACAACCCCATATCTTCAAGTAAGATACATGAGGTTTCTTACTAGCCCATATCTCATATGGAGTAGTAGAGACTACCTTGGTAGGCATTACATTTTAACAAGTAAACAATGCAGTGCATAACCCCAAAAGGACTTGGGAAGAGTCGCATGATTCATCATTGACTGACCATGTCCAACAAGGTCCGATTCGCCTCTCGGATACACCATTATCTTTGTGGTGTATAGGTGGAGTCCATTGAGACAATATGCCATTGTCTCTTAGATAATCAAGAAACTCTTGACTTAAGTATTCACCACCTCGATCCGATCGAAGTATTTTAATACTTTTGTCATGTTGTTTCTCTACTTCATTTCTGAATTCTTTGAACTTTTCAAAGGCTTCAGACTTGTGTTTCATCAAGAACACATACCCAAACCGTGAGTGATCATCGGTGAAGGTAATGAAGTAGCTATAGCCTCCTAATGCTTGAGTTGACATAGGTCCACATACATCAGTATGTACTAGACCTAGTAATTCTCCCACTCGTTCACCTTTTCCAGTAAAAGGTAACTTAGTCATCTTGCCTTTTAAGCATGATTCGCATGTATCTTATGAATCCAATTCAAACGATTCCAGAATTCCACATCGGTGTAATTCGGACATGCGTTTCTTGCTTATATGGCCAAGACGACAATGCCACATATAGGAGTCTATGTGATTATCCTTTCGAGCACACGTGTTGCTCGCTTCGATATTGAAAATGTCACTGGATACGTCCAACGTATAAATGCCATTACTCAAAGTTCCAGTTCCATAAAGTACGCCATTCAAAGTTATATAACAACAATTGTTACTAAACGTTAAATGGAAACCATTTCTATTTAAGCGAGAAATAGAAACAATGTTCTTTATTAGAGAAGGAACATAATAGCAATTGTCCAGATTCAAGACTAGTCCACTAGGGAGCTTGACAAAAATAAGTTCGATGGCGCAGTGACCTTTGCTCCATTGCCAACTCGCAAATTTGACTCCCCTTCTTCTATTCCTTAGCCCCTGTATGTCATTACATATATGTGAGCTACACCCGTATCCAATACCCAAGTGTCTAAGGAAATAGAATGACAATCAATAACGAAGATACGAAGAGGATGGGGCATCGGATGCCTTCTTCTTCTTCATGGACTCAAGATAAATCTTGCAGTTTCTTGCGGCCTTCCTTCCTTTCCCAGTGATGGCAAGTGCCCTTTTACTTGCGTTCCGCCTTCTTTGCCTTTTTCTTTCCTTTCTTCTGTTCTTTTGCCTTCCTCTTAGAACCTTTCTTTGAGGAATCAACTAACAAAACCGCCTTCTCCTCATGCTTCACAGAAGGCTCCACAGTCTTCAGCATATTGAGGAGCTCGGGAATGGTGGATTCCAATTTGTTCATCCGATAGTTCATCACAAATTGCGAGAAACTCTTGGGCAAACAATGCAGAATTAAGTCAATACTTAACTCATGATCCATCACAAAACCGAGGGTAGCTAGCCGCTCGATGTACCCGTTCATCTTTAGCACAAACTGTACTACAGACGAACCTTCTTGCATCTTCATGGTGAAGAGGAGCCTAGAGACCTCGAACCTTTCGGATCTCGCTTGCTCATCGAACAACTCATGAAGATGGAAGACCATAGTGTTAGCATCCATATGCTCATGCTGCTTCTGCAGCTCAGGTACCATCGCCGCTAGCATGATGCAACTCGCCAGCTCAGAATCTGCCACATGCTTCTGATAGACCAACATTTGGTCTGGAGTTGCCTCGTCCTTAGGACGGTCAGGAAGAGGCTCTTCAAGGACATATGCTAGCTTTTCCGCCTTGAGAACAATTCTCAGGTTTCTAAGCCAGTCCAGGAAGTTCGGCCCAGTCAGTTTGTTCGAATCCAAAATAGTGCACAAATTCAAAGACGTCATGATCAATTTATTGACCTAGAAATACAAAACGAGCATATATGAGAAAATGATTTTAAAATGCATCAATATACATTTATAAATCCCATTAATTTTTCGAATTCAAAAACCCCAAAATCACTTCGGGAGATCGTAGGTCCATCTCCGAATGGGCTGATATCCATCATAGATAAGAACAACCTTGGAGTGAGTCCAACAAGCCATTCTTAGCTATGATGGTGGGTATCAAGTATACCGATTACATATCATGTATATGTAACTATCACAATGTGCTATCAACTAATTGAATGTTTACACATACATTGGGTTGTTAACACATTAACAAGTATGCATCATATGCATAGCACCCAACTTCACCTCTCTTCACATCGACCTTGGAGTGAGTCCAACAAATCGATGCTCCAAGTTAAAGCCGACCCATTAATCGCGAAATAGTTTTAATATGGTTAGAGCGCATTCAACCAATTAGCTGTGCTTGGAGTGAGTCCAACAACCCAAACTAACGATTGACCTCGGCTCTTACCATATTAGAGTTAAACTATTCCAATGATTTGAACATGTTGAGTTCGAGCCGGGCTTGGAGTGAGTCCAACAACCCAAACAAGAAACAGAACTCTGGTTCTAACCATATTAATGGAAGGTGTAGGCTTTAATATTGAGTTAGGGTTTTATGTCTCATCCTCTTTGCATGCAAATAACTATTATCTACATGGCATACATGGCATACATCTACATGTCACGACACGCATGGCATAATGTTATGCATCTAATGCAATTACATGGCATACAATTATGTCATGTATATATTTCCTTATATGTCATAACTATTTATGGAAATAAAATATGTTTAAGATTTGATTCTCCAAATCAAATCATAATTAAATTAGGAAACAAATTTCCAAATCTAATCACATATTTTATTCATGGAATTATTTGATTAAGGAAAATCTATTTAGGAAACCAATTTCCTAAATCTTTAAAACTACTTATGGAAATTAAATATTTTAAGATTTGATTTCCCAAATCAAATCATGATTAAATTAGGAAACAAATTTCAGAATCTAATCAAATATTTTATTTATGGAAAATATCAATTTCCATAAATACTTCCAACTTTCCAAAAGTGGAAGATTTCCATAAATACTTCTAGACTTTCCAAAATTGAAAAATTTCCATAAATACTTCTAAATTTCCAAAATTTAGAAAACTTCCAGAAATACATTATGACTATCGCAAAACCATTTTTACGATTATGTCGAAACACAACCTGGGCTCTGATACCACTGTTGGGTTTCCGGCACCGCGGCGTGTGTGTGTTCGATCATGTTTCGTAAACATGAGCACAGCGGAAGCAATTAAAAATAATAAATCTATATTTATTACAACACACACAACACACGCATGCTATTACAACAAGTGTAGACATAATCGTAAATTAAAATTTGCAATAAAGAAAATTATCTAGGTTATACCTTTCGTATGACGTGTAGCGGGAACGGCATCAACCGGAACGATCCTCGTAAGAATCGTCTCTATCCGTATCCACGCCGAGATCCTCGGGATGACTTCGCTAAGTCACGAGCTTCGTCTTCGTACGGGTTACTAGCCTCGTGTTGAAGACGACCTGATCGAGAGATGATCACGATCCGAATCCAAATTCGGATCCTAAAACGAGTTCTCAAAACTCGCTTCTCCGGAGAGGTATTCGTCAACCAATTGACGAATCCTTCGTCCTCCACCTCAGAGGATTACCGGAGATCAAATCCCCGGTAAGTTAGGCGCTATCGGAGCACTAACCGTCGTCCAAACGACGCTCCAACAACAAAGAAACAAGCTGTCCAGAAAAACTGGACAGCTTTTGGTGGAGGAATAGAGGCCGGCAAAGGAGAGATGGAAGCTCACCTTATCACCGAACCTAGAGGAGATCACCGGATGGTCGCCGGAGGTTCACCGGCTGAAGGTTGGTCGCCGGCAAGGAGCTGGACGGCGGCACCACAAGCTGGGCGGCAACAATATGTTGGGCGGCAACTATATGTTGGGCGGCAACTAGGTTTAGGGTTTTGGATGATTAGGGTTTAACAATCCCTTAAGCCCTCTTTTATAGAGAACTAATTCTCTTAATGGTTAATGGATCATATCCATAAAGCCCATTAACCCGCTCCATTAGGATAAGTTAAAATAAACCAAACCATGATGGTTTATTTTAAGTTAAAACGAACCGAACCAACCTTTGGTTCATTCGTTTAATATAAACCAAACCCTTTGGTTTATTCTCATCCATTGGATTAGAACCAAACCATTTTGGTCCATCTATTATGTCTTCATAAGACACTGCCCATCCACGCTTCCATTGCGACTGAAACAATTTCATGCTCGCTTTATGTTTGGTCCAACCAAACATAGTTTCTCTCGGTCTGAGAATCCCATTCTCAAGCTCGTTTTAAATCCTTTGGATTACACTCGTTGTGCGTGTGACCAAATAGGTTCTCGGTTTATGTTGGCCATCTATAATTAACCATTAATTATAGAACGATCATGAGTGGCACCTAGTAGTACATCATGATCCCCAATTAACCGAAAAGATCAACGGTTGATCCAGAACTATTTCTGAAACCCTTCAGCAGCTCGAATGAATCGTGCCCCATTCCCTTCACTCATCTTATACCCACTTGGTTCAGGACATGGTCTATTGTGTCAGTCCCCACTAGGCTGACTACGTCACACCTAGCCCAAGTATCATTTCCTCGTCCTACGGATTCTAGTTATTGCACATGTATCGAAGAGTACTTTACTCTAAACATGTAATGCTTTGGCCAAAGACTTTAGTAACAATCCGACGAGAGGCCATGGGTATACATCTCCTCGCAAGGAGTGGTGAATCCTTTATAGGCTATTCAAACACCTTCGATCACTTGACTTATACCCAATCATCCGGGTCCACATCTCCTTAGAGATGTTTGCTTAAGATGTCAAAGCATAAGTCTCCATGATCAAGATGACTTGAATACATGAAGTCAAAGGAACATCGCACTTAAGCCACAAGAAGAACTTCATTGACATATCTATATATGCGAGAGAACCATATGAAGTCTTACGGTGGTCACTCCAATGAACTAGTTACCATAACTAGCATCCACGATTAACTCCGGACATCACTATGTCTCCAGCCAGTGAGAATCAGCTGCTTGGATACACCAAGGAGTATACCTCGTGCTAGTCTCAACAGAATTGATGGTGTCCAGATTCATCAATTCATCGACTAGGGATAATTCCGATACATCACAATTACACATGTAGAGATACTCACTAGTTGTGATCCAATCACAAATTCTCTCATGCTGTGAATCGTATCGTGGACATTCAGTAAATGAGTTTAAGATCCAATCAAATACATAAAACATGTATACTCAAATAGTGAATCTTCATTTATCATATAAATGGTTCATACATAAGGCGATTGCCTTAGGACATCTCTCATATATTACTAACACTTTCATGAAGCTCTACTAGCTTCTCCCACATCTCTTTAGCACTTGCACACTTTCCAATCCGGTTGATCTCTTGGTGAGGGAGTACGTTTTACAAGTGATGCTTGGCCTTCAAATTCGCCAAGTACTCCTCTCTTTGTCTCTTTGTCCATCATGTCTTCTCTATTTGCTCCCCATCTTCATCCCTAGGTAACTCGAAACTATTTTCCATTATTAATAGAATTTCAAAGTCGGTTTCAAAGAATACATCCATGCGTTTCTTTTACCACGAAAATTCTCCTTCAAACTTCGGTGGGTGAATGTTAGAGCCGGTCATCCTTGATGTAGTGCTTGTTGCAGCAGTTAGTCCTCGACAAGCTACCTTGGCTCTGATACCACTTGTAGGAATGTCGGTGGCACGCTAGAGGGGGGTGAATAACCCTCTTTTGTCGTACGATGAAATTGCTTGTCTACAAATATAATTAGCGCAACAGAAACAAAACTAAACAAGCAAATAAAAACAACACAAAGATAAAGACAATTCTAACACCAATATGTAACGTGGTTCACGACCTCGCCGCAAATCCAGGTCCGATTCGTCTCCGGTGAATCACTCTGAAACCAATCCAATATCGCTCTCCCCATTTAGCCAAAGCAAGGTGGAGGTAAACCATCTTACAAACCAAGAACACTCTTTCTTACAATGGATTTGAAATAAAAACAAGAGAAAAAGTTGGAAGCTTGTGGGGCACTTGGATGATCACTTAGAGCATAAGCATTAACCATCTAAAAGCCCCCACCCTCTCTTTTTATAGAGAGGAAGCAAATGTACCCGTTGGACACTATCAGTCGACTGATGTCGACTCCAATCGCTTCTGACCAGGCCAGATTCGTAGGATCCGCCACTGCCTTCTCCAACAGTCAGATGATCAGTCGACTGATGTCTACTCCTAGTCAAGTGATGACTAGCTTCGCGGTTTCCGTAGTGCGATCAATGATCGCTTCCATTAATCACCGATCGATCGACCATTCGACTTGAGCGATCGGCAATGATGACATGGCAGTCGACTGATGTCGGGAAATCTCATCCGACACTTAGCTAATTGGCCAAGTTTCACCTAAGCGCACTACCCTGTCCCGGGTTACATTCGCTCACTCTCATCCCTTGGAGTTGTCTTCGTCCGGCCACGTCCCTCAGATGCGCCAAGTGCATGGCTCTGCAGTGCCATCCTTCGCGTCTTACCCTGAAGTCTACTTCTTCTAGCTTCACTCCAATGATTCTCGTCCAGCGATTCCTCGGATGCCCCAAGTGCACAACTTCCGCAAAGCTATCCTTCACCGACTCAAGGACCGAGTCATGAGAGGTGAAACTCGCCAATGCTCCATGTGCGAATTACTAAGTCCTACAAGACACCAACGCACATAAAAAATCCAATCATCCTAACTTAAACACTTTGCCACACACATTGAAACCATATCACATGGGTTGATTACCCTAACAATCAGTTCAACTGCTGGGGCATCAGTTCAACTGCTGGGGAATCAGTTCAACTACTGGGGCATCCATTCAACTACTGGGGCATCAGTTCAATTGTTGTTTGAATTCCAGCTTCGAGGATAGTCAAACTTCATCCCCTTATCTTTGGGTGAGGTGGCCTTTGGTGATAAAACTTGATCTCAACATCTAGGGGGTTGGAAGGCTATAAAAGAAGGGGGTTTCACCCCTTTAGGTCATCATTCAAGCTCTCCAAAAGCCTCTGCAACGCCGCTACTCTACGACGATCATACGATGTTGAAGCATTGCAGAAACACCGACAACACAAGCTCTACCTCCACTCTTCGAGTCGTCAGTCTCAGTTCTGAAGGGAGGAAACTTTGCTTCCCGCTTCAACTCGATCGCTTGTTCATGGCGATCCCGTATTCATCCCCAGATTAAAAAAAATTAAACCATGACAATTAGGAATTACCCTAGCTACCATTCCATCATCGTGCTATCCGATTAGAGTGGTCACTTGAACAAACTTGTTGTTCAAGCAACCTATCTCTATTCTTCGAATAGCCGTGGAATAGACGATGTACGTATCGCCAATTTTTGTGTTTGTATTCGGGGTCCAAGTAAATTTAGCCACATAACAAAATACATACATCATACAAAGAAACTAAAGGGAACCAAAACAAGAATTATACCTCTTGTTTACCTCAAGGTCTTCTATTGTATGTCCTTCCTCCCTTTGGACGTCGTGTGGGCGACGATCTTCCAAAAGTCGAAGCCTCCTAAATCACGTTCTTCCTTTCTTTGCTCGCTCTGAACAAAAGGAAGAATAAACGAACCCTTCTTCTCCTTACTTGCACCAACCACCAAGCACCAACTTGGTGTCCGCCGGCCCTAAGGAGTGGGAAAGGATTTGCCGGCCAAAGGATGAAGAAGAAGAGGATAGGGCACCGCCCAAAACCAAGGAAGAGGATGCCCTAGAGCCGACCAAGAGGAAGGTGGAGAAAAACCAAAGCCTTACCTCTTGTTGCTGCCAACCAAAAACCTAATCCCCTTGAGTTTCTTGCTACCCAAGCCAAGAAGAGCAAACCCTAGAATCTAAAACCTCTTGTGTCGCCCTAGCCTTGGCTCCCCTTTTATAGATTTCATCAATACCTCCTTTTAATCTCTACTGTCGGATCTAGGGATTTAATCTCAACCGTCGGATCTTGGGATTTAATCTTGACCGTCGGATCTAGAGATTTAATCTCCACCCTCGGATCTAAAGATTTAATCTCCACCGTTAGATCTAGAGATTTAATCTCCACCGTTGGATCTAGAGATTTATTTTCTATCATCGGATCTAGGCTCCATGAGTGCTTTAATAGGCTATAATAGGGACTGTGAGGAGGAGTTGGATCTTGGCCACCCAATGGATCAAGCCCACATAAAGTCCGATCCATTAATGATAATCCATTCCACTAGAGGATTATCATTGATCTACCTCACCAACCCCCATAAGTTAATATGGGCTCTATATATTATTTGTACATTTATCTCTCCGTGTTTAAGATCTCGAATGTCCGTCAATTAATTAATTTATAGACAATTAATTAATCAACATCTAACTCCATGAGTAGTACCACTCAACCTTATCATCATGCCGAACCAAGTCCACCTGCAGGGTTTATATGATGAACCTTATGAGCTCCTCAAGGGGACATCATCATCCTAATATATAGGACATAGTTTCCTCCTATAATCAATGGCACACCATATAAATAATATCATTTCCCAACTTACCGAACCTATCGATTTACTCTATAAATCTAACCCACTGGTAAATCAAAGAAATGAATACTAAGTATATGTGCCCTTTATTATATCGGGATTAAGAGCATGTACAACATAATATCTGAGGTCTGATTCGATTATATAGTCAGCAATAAATCGAATCACCTCTAAGTCGGTCCTTCTCAATACACACAAAGTGTAATAGTGTAATTCTATGGTCAAGACAAACCAATACCAAATCACACTAGAACCATACCAATGATTTGTCCAAAACCATCTTGGTTGTGAGCCTTTACTCATACTTTACAAGGAATTGATAACATGATCTCCCGTGTGACACTACACATCATGTTATCTACAATGTAATGTATTAGACGATATGCATAACCATAAATATGCAAACAATGATCATGTGATTCTTATTTACAAAATAAAGATGTTCATACAAAAAATAGACTTTTTAGTATACATCCCAACAAGTTCATATTACTTCTCATTTATAATTGGTGTAAACTTCTTTTTATCGAGCTTTTATCGTATCAAGGAGAGGGGGTTTGTCTCTCTAGCTTGAGTGTTTTCATGATTTTGTAATCTTTTTCTCCTACCTCCAACGAGGAGGAGATGTTTTAGTGATTTTCCCTCCGTACATGGTCTCAGACCGCTAGGGCCTTGGATTAGTAGTCGGTAGGCTTTAAACCAAGTAAAATAAAGTCATGTCCATTTACTTTTCACTGTGCATTTTGATGCACACGAATGCGACCTCAAATCTGGTGGAGGCTGTCGAGGACTCGAAGTGCATGGATGTCGTCATGTAATAAAAGATTATCGATCCCACAGGGACTAAGATTCGAATATCAATTTTTCAGTGGGTGAAATTGTTTGGAAGTAAAATCTAAAAGGTTTCAATTGCGAGGGTTGTCAGTGGACTAAACTCTAATACGGTGTCACACGGAGGAAGAAAGGAGCGTGCCGAGATCTTAAAAAGGGATTCTAGGGCTTCAGTTTCTCTTGTGTGTCGCAAAACATGTTATCAACTGGGCGTTGTCTAAACATCTAGCTATGGTTTTGTGGAAGGGATATCATACACTCTCCCGTTGAGCCAACGCATCTATCGGGAGCTATCTCTACCTTACAAGGATCGGATAGACGATATGAGGATGCCGAATCAATCCCTGCGATGAACCGTTTCCAGTTCCATCTCATCCTTCTTCCCACGGTTATAGAAGATCAGGTTTACCCCTAGGTTTCTTGTATAAAATCTCCTAAATCTTAGATACGAGGGCTGTCACCCCTCATATTGCCTAAGCACAGTAGGTAGAAAACTAAATACGCATAGATATTGGAATAAACAGTTTCCAATTGCAAATTCAAACTCAAAAATATAATTCAATTTGAAGCAACATGTCATGCGCACACAAGCTACTCTCTAATCCTAGAATCGAAGGAACTACTCCATATATAAAAGAGGAGAATCACAAGACATGTACATGTTCGAATATATCAAAAATAAAGTGCAAGAAAAAGAAATCACAATGCTGATGTGGCCTTCTCTCTGGCGTTGAAGGCAGAATGTGGACCTCTGGCACTGTTCTTCCTCCCTGTTGCGAGTTCCCGAAGCTTTTTAGGGCTTGGGTGTGCCATCTCAGCCATCGTGTCCCCTCTCCAAGGTTTGGGCAGAGCCATCCTTATATAGACATCACCTCGGACCGCTGTAAAATCCAGAAAAAGCCCTAGTCGTGTCAATCTACTGAGCTACCACACGACTGTGTGTTTCCACACGGCCAGGCCGTGTGCGGCCCTGGGTGGCTGATATCGCCCATTGGACACGGTCGTGTCCCATTCTATATCTAGCTGCAAAATGTCCTTCTTTTGCTCCAAAAGTGCGCCTTTTCCCCCCCGAAATGTTATCCTACATGCAAAAGTACAAAGAGCAGTCCTTCGAACCAGAATATATAAAATGCATGTAAAATAGAGTGACATATGCATGAAACTAACATAAAATGCAATGAGATGTGAGCGAAAACTACTCCTAAAACCCTATATGTTTCGCTCACATCACATTTTACTCTTACACTTGTGTTTTAATCGAATCAATGAAAAGATTCTCGTGCAATATTCACCCCTCTCTAGTGCACTTTTACTATCCAACAAGGAGCTATGGAGCAAATTGATCAAGCTCTCCGAAAACCCCTCTCCGGCCTAAGACGACAAAGAGGATGAGACCAAGGAATAATGCTCAATGACCTAAAGTGGAGATGATGATAAAACCGAAGAAGCAAGTTCATCATCCTCTCAAGAGCATTAAGTATCAAAAGTTGAGAGGTGCTCAATGTCCGAGGTAGAGGAGGTTGAAGAAGTCTCCACCTCAAGGATTGAGAGGGAGGAGAGACAATCTTCCATGCCAGAGCAACAAGAAGAGTCATCTACATCCGGGAGGAGTGAAGAATCTGACCAAGCTTCCCTTACCATTCAAGGTAATGATAACAACATTTTAGTATATTATTTTGGTCCTTGATTTTGATGTTTTTAATTCTCTCGTATGGTTAATTGTCGATTCTTAGCATGTTTTATGAGTTCGGATTTATTTTGGACCTTATTATAAATTCTCCTATATTTGTGGACTTATATGCAAATTTTATATTTTAATTGTAAGAGATTGAGATAAGCCAATGGATTAGACTCAAGTTGGATCAAATATGGCTTAATCTAGGGTTAAAAGAGGTGTTTCAAGCTGAATTAATCAGGACCCTTCATCAAGATCTAAAGCAATTTAATCAATAGTCCAAATTTGCTCAATCCTGACCATCCGATGCGATCTGATTTATTCTGAGCCATCTATCTCGATCTGGAGAGAACCGAACCATACACTCAGATATATTCATCTCAACCTTTCATCCATATTAAATTGATCATGATCGTCCATTCAAATTGATCAAATCCGTCCATAGGAAATCAGAGTATTCTGGGTTGTCAGATCAGATCTAGAACATGGGTTATTTATGGAGCTTGATAAGATTTCTTCGGTCAGGCTTCTTCTCATGTGACATAACTTCTCCTTCTGCTGCTGTCTTCACCAAGCACCATCGGCCATATTCCTCCTCCGCCAAGGCCGACGATGGTCTCCTCTATCATCTCCTCCACCCAATCACCGGAAGGATTTCATCCATCTTCTCCAACGCTGGTTGCAACCCTTGCCTCCGCTTCTTTCCAACTGTCGGCTACACATCCTCCACCACCTACAACCATCGGAGAGCGTATTCTCCTCTAAACGACCATCACATCTTCATTTCCAACCTTCCATCATTTCGACCAGTTTTTATTTCAGTTTCGGTAGCTTCTCTATTCCTCCTGCAGCAGCTCTGCAACCTTCTATAACTTATATTTCGGCCAAATCCAGCATCTTCTCAGCTTCCGATTTATTCAAACAGTAAGCTCCGCAAGTCTTCCAATGTGTTTTGATTGTTTCGACATTTAGTTTGTGTTCAATGATTGTAATAGATTTGATCTTCCATGTTTAGATTGCACGTACTCGATTTACTTTGTTTCATGATTCTTTAGTGTTGGATGAAATGTTTCTTTGAGTAATTAGGTTGTAGTTGGTTAGGTTAGATTTAATTTCACTTTTTGCTTTACTCTCATGTTATTCTTCATTTCAATTGTTATTTAAATTGCTACACTTTCTTCATGTTTTTAAATGCTCTTATTTGAATGCTAGTTTAAGTTTCCTTTAATTTCATCACAATCATATATTAGAATTTGATTACTTGCATTGTCTTTCATTTAGCAGGATTAGACTTTTAAATTCCAAACCCCATTTATAATATAAAATCCAAAGCAATAATTAATAATCCCAAGACTACTATTCTCTCAATTACACTCGTTGGGAAACGATCCAGACAATTCATTATGCTATATTAGCATAGAGAGGATTTGATAATAAATTTGTAACAGTACCACGACAAATACCGTTATAAAATTTTGGCACCGTTGCCGGGGAGTGTAATGGTTTTTGATAGAATTAGGATTGTTTGCATTTCTATCCTTAAAAAAATTGTAAAATTCAAAACTTTTGTTTAGGGCTTAATTCTTTTATTTCTTGTATATCCATGTACTTGGTCATCTTTATTTCCTGTGTCTTTGATTGTGTTTGTTAGTGTTTCAGGAAAGACGAGGAATCACTTACAACATTGATCCATATTATCAGCCATTTAAAGATCTCAGTGAGGCTTACTATCCAAGCATTGGGTAACAAGAGTATTATCAGCCTGAACATCAATATTGTCAATACCAGTGTCAATATAAGTAACCTAATCCTCAATATCATCAGTCTTATCAGCAGAATAGGTATAATTCATTTTCTGGTACATATGATTTCAATTCAGATTTCAAGTATGGAAAAACATAATATTAGGAATTGGATGTCGCTAGAGGGGGGGGGTGAATGGTGTGTCTTCGATCGCTTGACGGAATTTGTTCGTGCTTGCTAAAAAGACTTGTTATGCGCAGCAGAAATAAAGATAATAAAGCAATAACAAAACACAAGCACACAAACACAATGATATAATGTGGTTCGGAACCTTAGGGTTCATACTCCAGGGGTTGAGCTCAAATGAGCTCTAGTGATGTCAATACCACCACTAATAAAAAACACTCCTTCTCGACAACAAGTCGGAGGCGGAGAAACCTCTTAAACTAGATTATAAAAGTAATACATGAAATATACAAGCAAATATGAATGAAATAAACAAAACAACGTAAAGAAAACTTTACAACTATTGCTTTGGATGCTTGCTTGTTGATCGCCTTGGACTTGCCTTGGAGGACTAGAAAGAACCAACTATTCCCCATCAAATCGCCCAAGAAAATCATGGCGAAATCCTCCATTCCGAGCTACTTTTATAACCTGCAACGGGCTGATTTCGAGCCTGGCAGCCGACAACCATAAGGCCCCAGTCGACTACCAACAGTGTCATTGTCTCACAATGGACTTAATCCACGTCAGCACTCAAGCCAACGGATACACTGGCAGTCGACTGCCATTACCCATCAGTCGACTGCTACACCTCAACGTTGCAGGTCGGCTACCGAGCATTCTGAGCACCAGCAATCGAATGCCATCCATGGCAGTCAACTGCTCAAGCCATTAGTCGACTGCCCAATGTTGGCAGTCGACTGCCAAGACTATTTGTCGCAGTCGAACACCAGTCGACTCACAGCAGTCGCCTGATCATAATCCCAGTCGACTGCCCAGAGTCAACTCGACTACCATGTATCAAAACACTTGACTAGTCAACTGATCCATATCCCCAGTCGACTACTACACCTCAACCATGAGGTTTACCCCAAGTATGATGCCCTCATACTTGCTAGACCTCCCTTATCCTAGACCTAAGCCTTCTAGCTCCTCTATTTGTTAGGATGTATACTAAAAGCCTAGCTTTTGTATGAAAATCTTCATTTTGAAATAAGAATCACATGATCATTATATGCATTTTATATTTATGCATATTGTCTGATACCTTACATTGTAGATAACATGGTTTGTGGTGTCACATAGAAGATCATGTTATCAGTTCCTTGTAGAGTATAAGTAGAGGCTCGCAACCAAGATAGTTTTGGACAAACCATTGGCATGGTTGTAGTGTAATTTGGTATTAGTTTATCTTGACCATAGAATTACACTAGTACACTTTGTGTGTATTGAGCAGGACCGATTTAGAGGTTATTCAATTTATATTGACTATATAATTGAATCATACCTCAGATATTATGGTGTACATGCTCTTAATCTCGATATAATAACGGGCACATGTACTTAGTATTTATTTCTTTGATTTACCAATGGGCGAGATTTATGTGCTAAATCGATAGGCCAGGTAAGTTGGGAAATAATATTATTTACATGGTGTGCCATTGATTATAGGAGGAAATCGTATCCTATACACTAGGATGATGATGTCCCCTTGAGGAGCTCATAAAGTTCATCATGTAAATTCTGCAGGTGGACTTGGTCCAATATGATGATAAGGATGAGTGGTACTACTCATGAAGTTAGATATTGATTAATTAAATTGTCAACAATTTAATTAATTAATGGACATTCGATATCTTAAACGCGGGGAGATATTTTGTACAAATAATATGTAGAGCCCATATTTAATTATGGGGGTTGGTGAGGTTGATCAATGATGATCCTCTAGTGGAATGGATCATCATTAATGGATCGGGTTATATGTGATTCAGATCCATTGGGTGGCCAAGATCCAACTCCTCCTCATGGTCCCTATTGTAGCCTATTATAAATACCACATGAAGCCTAGATCTATAAAAGGTGGTGGAGAGGTATGGGTAGCAACACACAAGGAAAGAAGGTTTTTGGGGTTAGGGTTTTGCTTAGGGCCGACAGCAACAAAGTAAAGGAGTTAGGGTTTTCCTTCCTCCTTGGTTGATGCCTCCTCCCCATCTCCTTGGCCGGTGCCTCCTCTCCCTTTCCTATGGCCGGCGAACACCAAACTTGGAGTTTGGTGGTCGGCACAAGCAAGGAGAAGAAGAGAATATTTTCTTCCCTTGTTCGTAGCGAGCAAGGAAGGGAAGATACGTGGTCTAGGAGGCTTCAATTCTTGGAAAATCGTCGCCCACATGACGTCCAAGAAGAGGATAAGAATACAATAGAAGATCAAGAGGTAAAACAAGAGGTATAATCTTGTTTAATTTTGATTATTGTTCTTTTGTATTTTGTATGTTGTTGATTGACTTGGACCCCGATCATAAACACAAAAATCGGCGATCCATTCATCATCTATTCCACGGCTAATTGAGGAAAAGAGTTAGATAGCTTGAACAACAAGTTTGTTCAAGCGACCACTCAAATTGAATAGCACGATGATGAATTGGTTGCTTGGGTAATCCATCTCCATCCAGATTAGTTTTATTTAATAATTTTTTAATCTGGGGATGCGAGATAGGATCGCCATGCACAAGCGACCGAAGCGAAGCGAAACAACTTCGTTTCCCCATCAGCCTCACGCCTATTGGATCCCTCCAAGTCATCCATGACTTCATCATCTATACGCTAGCCTTCAGGTGCTACCGTCGGTTATTATCATGCTAAGTTGGTGTATACCGCCAAGGCACATTTGGGCTTACACTGCCAAGACTACTGCTTGGACTTTACGCCGCCAATATCAACCCTTGGACTTCCCTTGCTAGCCCATGTTGGACTTTCCATTTGCCAAGACTTAAGCTTGGATTTTCCCATTCCAAGACCCATGCTTGGACTTTCCATGCCAACCCATGTTAGACTTTTCAATTGTCAAGACTCAAGCTTGGACTTTCCCTTGCCAAGACCCATGCTTGGACTTTCTATGCCAAGTACCCAAGAGTTAGACTTTCCATTGCCAAGTGTCCCACTTAGACTTCTTAATCATATGGTCAATCGTATGTCAACCATATAGTCAACCCATTGTCAAACAATGGTCAACTCATTGTCAAACATCAATGTGAAACATCAAAACACTAACATCAAACCACTACTCAAGTCAAACTCGAGTCTGGTCAATCGTGGCCTGGACCGATTACACCAACAATCTCCTCCTTTTTGATGTTTGACAAAAACCAACATCTTTGAGTTAGAACACTAACTCAAACTAAACCTCCCAATTTTCCAAATTGGGAATACTCAAATTCTCTTAATTCTCTCCCTTTTTGACATACATCAAAAAGACTCTCCCCGAGGGTGTCAATGTCTCATATCCAAATGAGATCTTACTGTTAGTAATATATGAGAGATGTCCTAAGGCAATCGCCTTATATTTGAACCATTTATATGATAAATGAAGATTCACTATTTGAGTATACATGTTTTCATGTATTTGATTGGATCTTAAACTCATTTACTGAATGTCCACGATACGATTCACAGCATGAAAGAATTTGTGATTGGATCACAACTAGTGAGTATCTCTACATGTGTAATTGTGATGTATCAGAATTATCCCTAGTCGATGAATTGATGGATTTGGACACCATTGATTCTGTCGAGACTAGCACAAGGTATACTCCTTGGTGTATCTAAGCAGCTGATTCTCACTAGCTAGAGACATTGTGATTTCCAGAGTTAATCGTAGATGCTAGTTATTGTAGGGGATTGAATGGCCGGCTAGAGGGGGGTGAATAGCCCTCTTACGATGAATGTCAGAATTCTCTCGTTCATTTGCTCGTCTACACAATCGTTAACGCAAGCGGAAGCATAAACAATAAAGACAAAGAAATAAATGGAGATACAAACGCTAACAAACAAGATGTAACGTGGTTCACGGCTACGCCGCTAATCCACGGTCTGATTCATCCAAGGTGAATCACTCCTCCAAAGCCAATCACTATTGGTCTCTCCTTTGCACCAAGCTAGGTGGAGGTAACCTTTACAATCAAGATCACTCTTCTTACAATAAGAATGGAGTAAAAACAAGTAAGAAGAGTTTAGAGCTTGTGGGGCACTAGGAAGATCACTTAGAGCATAAGCATTAGCCTCTCAAAGGCTCACACCCTCTCTTTTTATAGAGAGGGCTGATTTCTTCCCGTTGGCCGCCACCAGTCGACTGCTGCCCTTGGCAGTCGACTGCCGTCACTACAACGGCCTCCGAACACGTCGAATCCCGACCGTTGTAGTCCAACGGAACTCTTGGCAGTCTACTGATGGACCTCACCGGATCACGCCTCCGTAGTCGACGCCCGATCGCTACGGCGTTTCAGGCCCATGATATCCTCTCGGCGATCATTCGGGCATAAACCCATCAGTCGGATACCATTCGAACACACTCGACTCAGAGCAGTCGACTACCATTACATGGCAGTCGACTGGTGTCGTGTGAAACTCAAACATAACGTAAGTTTGAGCTTCCGGCGGTCGGGTAAACCTTAACCCTTGCGGTCAAGTCTCCGACACTCAGCCATTCGACCAAGTTCACCTAATGAGCTACTTACATTTCACTCATTCTCTCATCTCACTCGAAGTCCCTTTCCGAAGCTCTCTTCGTTCGCGACCACGTCCCTCGGCAGCATCAGGCACACGACTCTACAATGCTCCTTCGCATCTCTTGCCTCCGAATTCTGCTTCCTTGGCTTCACTTCAAGTCATCTCGTCCGGCGGTCCCTCGGATGCTCCAAGCGCACGGCTTCCGCAAAGTCATCCTTCACCGACTCAAGGACCGAGGTTGTGAGGGTGAACCTGCCAAGGCTCCATGTGCGAATTACTAAGTCCTGCAAGACTCCAACGCACATATCAAATAACAATATCATCCTAACTTAAACCCTTTGCCACACACATCAAAACCTTATCATGGCAAGAGATTGCCCTAACAATCTCCCTCTTTTTGATGTGTGGCAATCCGTTTAAGTTAGGTAAAAACATTTAATGAAAATTCTAAGGTAAGAAAGCATGTAAACATAAACATGATATAGCAACATGCAACTCCCCCTTAATCCATGAAACTCCCCATACAAATTTTTAAATTCCCCCCCCCCCCCTATCATAATTTACTTAAACATAATTACTTCTCCCCCTTTGACACCATCAAAAAGATTAACACTAAGTTATAAATCCATGGCATCAAGTTAAATAAAAAGAAAATACCAAAAACATGATTAAAATCTGAAATCAGAAAATATTGGGTTGTTTTTTAGGTGAGCGATTTGCTATCGATAGCGATCATTGACACAATGGATTTCGAAATTCTGATTTTCTGGGCGAATTTCAGAAATGCATTAAAAATTCCAAAAAATTCGAAAAATCATGAAATTTGAGGAACATATTTCTTTTAAGTATATCTATTAATGAAAAATAGTTTTCCAAGAAAAATCATTATATTTTTCGAGATTTGCCAAAAATCCAAAGGCTTTAAAAACCACTAATTTTTGAGCATGTTAGTATCCATTTTAACACCTAGTATTGCTTAGGATTGTTTCCAAACATGAATACATGGATTTTAAAGTAAGAAATTGTTTTGAAAACATATGAAATATCCAACCATGATCTTTGGGCAATATGTCTATGAATTAAACATAAGCCTTCCCCATGATTGGTCTATTATTGCTATTTTGATACCTTAAATGACCATCTAAATGCCATAGGCATTAGTGGACATTTGTATCATCCTAACATCTCACCCATGCTAAGTTTTCAATCAAAGTAGCCAATGGTGAGTGTGAGATGCATCCTAGGGGGGATTTGTATATACTTAACCATTATATTCATACAATTCTATCAAGGTTAAGTATCAACCTAACAATCCTCATGATCATAAAGGCATATATCGATTGATTCTATATTATGATCATGAAATACATGTATTCATTGAATTGTTCTCATGCATTAGGTATTATATCATTATAATAAACAAATTATCACCTAAGGCATGATTTAAAACCTATTTCTTATGATGATGTGCCAAATATCAAAATCATAAATCATGATTGCACATATACATAGCAATTACATTAATCATCATGATTTAAGCATTATTATCTATTTATGGGCACGTTATCATCACCCAACACTATTCTAAAAATGTTGTCCCGCCATCCT
Organism: Wurfbainia villosa; assembly: GCA_025175895.1. Lineage (NCBI taxonomy): Eukaryota > Viridiplantae > Streptophyta > Magnoliopsida > Zingiberales > Zingiberaceae > Wurfbainia > Wurfbainia villosa. The sequence goes on along the minus strand of CM045998.1, from coordinate 48,748,894 downwards.
AAGTCAACCAAAATATGATATAGGTCAATTCCATATGGTTGACTACCCTAGGGTTTTCCTAACCCTTAAGAATGGATTTTGGAACCCAAAATAAGTTCTTGCCTATTGGGTTCACTAGATACTCCTTGGGGATACATTTCCTAGCTATTACCTTCTTTTTATCTTGTCCCCTAGCAATTAGGCATTTATAGGCCTTTTCATTTTTCTTTTCTTTATAACCTAGGCCCTTTTTGTTGAAGCTAGCTCTTTGGCTTCCTAAGATCATGTTCAATGTGTTGGAGCCAATTGTGAATTTTTCTAGGGCTTTGGTTAAATAGTCTACCTTTTCCCTTAGGGCCCTATTTTCATTTATACATGCATCACTAACATCTAATGGCACATAAAGATCATGTGAGCATGCATCATTTAAGCTAGAAGAAATATTATCATTTAAGCATGCATTTTCTAGCTTATTTTCCAATGTCTTAATTTGATTAAGCATGCTTTTATTTTTCTTTTTCATTCCAAATAAATCCTTAGTTAGACTAGAAATTATGGAAACTATTTTCTTAGGAGAGGCATTCATTACCATAGTTTCCATATCCTCTTCTTCTTCTTCGGATGAGGAGGATGTAGAAGCTCCCCCTTCACTTGAGCTCTCTCCACTTGAGCTTAATCCTTCATTTTCGGAGGAAGAGCAATCCAAGTCATCAAAGGCCATCAAGGCCAAATTGGTGACAAAGGCATTCTCCTCATCCGATGATGATGAGGAGGATGAGGATGGGTCATCCCAAGTCATAATAGTTGGACGCATATTGGAGAACAATGCCATAATAGTTGGAAAAATTCTGATTTTTCCATATTTATTGCTGATTTGTTTTATATGCATGTTGTGTGTGCTTGAAAATTCCTCATTGTCAATTTACTAAGTGGGAGAGGGACATTTTAAATAATTCCCGTGGCCTCCATTACAATTTGACATGTGATGCAACAAACTTGCACGTCGGCTTTGAGTGCCTTCCTCCCCATCGGATGAGTTTGTTTGCGGATCACTAGGTCAAATAATGGTTATAGGAAATTATCTAGGAGCGTGTGTACTTCCACAGCGGTAAGGCACATAATCCAAAATAATTCCCTTAGTACCGTGTAATGGTACACACTTAGATGCAAATAAAAAGTAGTTTTATTTGTAGTGCCAAAGAGGAACCAACTATTAATTTTATTTGTCAAAAAGTAAGGTTGACAAGATAATAAAATTAATGGGTTAAACCTCCTCTTACAAATGTAGAATTCGTACAAATGTAGAATTCGTATACGTCCACACTATCGTGGTATGTGATATTCTCGGTGATTGAGGTGTTGGTTGATTTCAAAATTTTATTGTTTGAGGAATCAATAATTTTTATTGAAATCTACAGTAATAATAAGCATGTTGTGTGTGCTTGAAAATTCCTCATTTTCAATTTACTAAGTGGGAGAGGGATATTTTAATTAATTCCCGCGGCCTCCATTACAATTTGACTTGTGATGTAACAAACTTGCATGTCGGCTCTGAGTGCCTTCCTCCCTGCGGATTAGTTTGTTTGCGGATCACTAGGTCAAATAATGGTTATAGGAAATTATCTAGGAGCGTGTGTACTTCCACAGCGGTAAGGCACATAATCCGAAATAATTCCCTTAGTATCGTGTAATGGTTCACACTTAGATGCAAATATAAAGTATCCTCCCCATCGGAGTCACTGCTTTTATTTGTAGGGCCAAAGAGGAACCAACTATTAATTTTATTTGTCAAAAAGTAAGGTTGACAAGATAATAAAATTAATGGGTAAAACCTCCTCTTACAAATGTAGAATTCGTATACGTCCACACTGCATGGCATGCGATATTCTCGGTGTTTTGAGGTGTTGGTTGATTTCGAAATTTTATTGTTTGAGGAATCAATAATTTTTTGAAATCTAAAGTAATGATCTATGTGATTCTTAGGACTTTCAAAATTGACTTTCAGTCCACTTACTGTGATACTAAAGGAAATAAACTTATTGTATCCAAATAATATTGATTGGAAAAGATTCTAGATATTGTCTTATCTGCTAAGGAGTACAAGTATGCACTCTTCAAAGAGTGTCCTCAAGCCATCATTGCTCAAAAGGGTTTCTACTTCTAAACCGAAAGGCAAGAAGAAGAAGAAACAAGGTGAAGCAAAGATGGTCGGAGGATCTCAGGGAAGAGTGAAGAAGCCGAAAGGCAAGTACTTCACTTGCAAGCAGGATGGAGATTGGAAGGACTGTCCCAATCCAAAACAGAACAAAGGTATATCTTTTGGACTAGTCATTGAAACATGATTAGCGGTGATATCTACCGGCACCTGGTGAGTAGATACGGGAGCCGCTAATCATGTCTGCAACAATTTGCAGGGGTTCCAGGAAACCCGATGACTAGCTAAAGGGGAGATTACCATTTACTTGGGCAATGTCATGATGGTGGCGACTATTGCAGTGGGAGAAGTTTTATTTATCTCTTGAAAATAATAAAACTTTTGTTCTGGAAAATTCCCTTTATGTACCTTTATTTAGAAAGAATTTAGTTTCAGTTTCTAAATTATTATGGATGGATATTCTATTTCTTTTAATGACAGAGTTGTTATAAAAAGGAATAGGGAGAATATCTATTCAGATACATTGAAAGGAAATTTGAACCAAAACCTCCCACGATGCAAATTGAAGTTAATAACTCATCTTCTAATTCCAATAAAAGAAAAGAACCTTCGAAGATGAACCAAACATATCTTTGGCTTCTTAGGCTTGGTCACATTAACCTAAGCAGAATTCAAAGGTTGATAGCTGATGGACCTTTGGGTTCATTAGTGGTGGAGGATCTCCCAACCTACGAATCTTGCTTGGAGGATAAGATGACCAAGAGGCCTTTTTAAGGCCAAGGGGTATAGAGCCAAAGATGTGTTAGAAATGGTTCATTCTTATTTGTGTGGTCCTATGACTATCTAGGCAAGAGGTGGTCTTGAATATTTCGTCTCTTTTATAGATAATTATTCAAGATATGGATGACACTACGATCTGATCGTGGTGGTGACAACCTCTTGGGAGAGTTTAGGAACTACTTATCAGAGGTTGGGATTCAATCCCAATTGACTGCACCTGGCACACCCCAGCAGAACAGTGTAGCAGAGCGAAGGAATAGGACTCTTATGGAGATGATTAGATCGATGATGAGTTATTCTGACTTGTTTTATAGTTCTAGAGATCAGAGAGTGATCGTTAACACAAACGCCAGATTTCTAGAGGAAGACTATGTGATAAGCCACAAGCCCAAGAGTAAAATTGTTTTGGAGGAGTTAAAAGGGAAGTCACTTCTTTAGTACCACCGGTACAAGAGGATATACCACATGCCACTGCACCGCATGTCACAAAGGATACACAGATGATACCTTGTCATAGTGGGAGGGTTGTTAGACAACCTCTTAGATTCATGTTTTTGGGTGAATCTTCTGATTTGGTCCCTAGCAAACATGAACCTGATCCCTAGACATACGACGAGGCAATCCAAGATATAAATACAACATCTTGGCAAAGTGGAATGAATACGGAGATTGAATCTATGGATTCAAGGCAGGTCTGGGAGCTCTTATGCATTGCAGCTCATATGGATTATGAGGTGTGGCAGATGGATGTCAAGACAACTTTCCTTAATGGAAGTCTTGAGGAAAACATCTATATGAAGCAACCAGAGGGATTCATTGCTAAGGGCAAAGAGCGTATTGTATGTAAGCTTAATCGGTCCGTTTATGGACTGAAGCAAGCTTTGAGGTCTTGGAACATCAGCTTTGATGAGGTAAATCCAGACTTATGGATTTATTCAAAGTTCGGATGAGTCTTGTGTATACAAGAGATGTGACGGAAACGTAGTGGTATTTCTTGTACTATACGTAGATAATATTTTGGTAGTTGGCAACAATATCAGAGTGTTATCAGACGTAAGGGTATGGTTGTCCAAACAGTTTTGAAGGACTTGGGAGAAGTGGGTCACAACCTTGGGATCAAGGTTGTTTTGCTTATCCCAAGCTTCATACATAGACATGATTTTGGATCGTTTTAGCATGCAGAACTCCAAGAAGGGTTTTCTACCTTTCAGGTATGGAGTTACTTTATCTAAGGAGATGTGTCCTAGATCATCTGAGGTGATAAAGGAGCTGAAGGCGGTTCCTTATGCTTCGGCAGTAGGAAGCCTCATGTATGCTATGTACGAGACAAGATATCTGCTTTGCCGTGGGCATGGTTAGCAGATATCAGAGTAATCCAGGACAGGGACATTGGACTACGGTAAAAACATATATTGTAGTGCCTGAGAAGGACTAGGGATTATATGCTAGTTTACCGGGCAAACCAATTACTCCCTGTAGGTTGCATGGATTGCGATTTCCAATCAGATAGGGATAACAGTAAGTCTACCTCAGGTTTTGTGTTTACTTTAGGAGGTGGAGCCATTGTATGGAGGAGTTCCCAGCAAAAATTCATGGAGGACTCCACCATGGAAGGTGAGTATGTGGCAACCTATGAGGCAGCCAAAGAAGCTGTGTGGCTCAGGAACTTCCTGATGGACTTGGATGTGATTCCTGGTTTACCCAGAACTATCACAATTAATTGTGATAATAATGGTGCAGTTGCAAACTCAAAGGAACCACGAGCCCATAAGGCTAGTAAACACATAGAGTGCAAGTACTACTTGATACGAGAAATCGTAAAGGAGGTAGAAGTTGTTGTCGCCTAGATTGCATCAGAGGATGACCTGGTAGACCCTTTCACTAAGGCTCTTCTAGCGAGAGCTTTGATAGGCATGTGGAGGGAAGGGGAATCAGATGTATGACAGTATAATGACAGCATAGTCTTTTAGTATATGTGGGAGATTGTTGGGATGTATACTGAAAGCCTAGCTCTTTTGTATGAACATTTTTATTTTGAAATAAGAATCACATGATCATTGTTTGCATATTTTTATGATTATGCAAAATTGTCTAATATTTTACATTGTAGATAACATGGTGCTTGGTGTGGCACAGAAGATCATGTTATCAGTTCCTTGTAGAATATAAGTAGAGGCTCACAACCAAGATGGTTTTGGACAAACCATTGGCATGGTTGTAGTGTAGCTTGGTATTGTTTTGTCTTGAACATAAAGTTACACTAGTACACTTAGGTGTATTGAGCAGGACCGACATCGAGGTGATTCAATTTGTTGCTGACTACATAATTGAATCGGACCTCGGATATTATGTTGTACATGCTCTTAATCCCGATATAATAATGGGCACATGTACTTAGTATTTATTTCTTTGATTTACCAGAGGGTGAGATTTCTATGGATTAAATCAATATGCCCAGTAAGTTGAGAAATGATATTATTTACATGGTGTGCCATTGATTATAGGAGGAATATGTGTCCTATGTATTAGGTTGATGATGTCCCCTTGAGGAGCTCATAAGGTTCATCATGTAAACCCTGCAGGTTGACTTAGTCAACATGATGATAAAGTTGAGTGGTACTACTCGAGGAGTTAGATGTTAATTAATTGATGGTCAGTAAATCAATTAATTGACGGACATTTGATATATTAAACACGGGGAGATGGATGTACAAATAATATATGGAGCCCATATTAATTTATGGGGGTTGGTGAGGTAATTCAATGATGATCCTCTAGTGGAATGGAACATCATTGATGGATCAAGTTTGTGTGGTTCCGATCCATTGGGTGTCCAAGATCCAACTCCTCCTCATGGTCACTATCGTAGCCTAATATAAACCTCATGAAGTCTAGATCAAATGATGGAAATTAAATCTCTAGATACGACCGTTGGGATTAAATCCCTAGAACCGACGGTAGAGATTAAATCTCTAGATCCGACGGTTGGGATTAAAACCCTAGAATCGATGGTTGAGATTAAATCTCTAGATCCGACGGTTGGGATTAAATCCCTAGAACCGACGGTTGAGATTAAATCTCTAGATCCGACGGTTGAGATTAAAACCCTAGAACCGACGGTGGAGATTAAACCAAGGCCTAAACCTAACTCTATATATATGGGAGATTGGGTTGGGCGACAACTAAGTTTTTTGGTTGGATGATGGATGCTAAGGAGATTAGGCTTTTGCCAAGCCTTGCTTGGGCGGCAAGAAACCCTAAGGAGGAAACCCTAATTAGGGTTTGGCTCCTTTAGATGGGCGGCCAAGGTTAGGAAAGAAGGGTGGGCGGCAACTTGTGGAAGATCTCTTCTTCTTCCTTGAAGGTGGCTAGCTCCTAGATCTCTTCTCTCCACCATGGTTGGGCGGCAAGAAATCCAAAGGAAGAAAGGTTGGGCGGCTAGGGTTTGAAAGCTTGGTTGGGCAGAAACAATAGGGTAAGTGCTCTTCTTCTTCCTAGGGTGTTGCCGGCTACTTCTCTTTTCCCTATACCTTGGCCGGCGCCCAACATGTTCCTTTTATCCTCTTCACTCCCTATTGGCCGGCGGCACTAGAAGCTAGGGTTTGTCGCTAGTTTGGTTCCTTGGTGGTTTCCATTTAGTCCTCTCTATTCTTGGGCCGGCGGCATCAATCCTTTGTGGATTGGTGGTTGGCTCAAGCAAGAAGGGAAGGAGAGTTCTTCTTTCTTTGGATTGAAGAAGACCTAGGAAGCTTGAACTTGTGGAGGATCTTCACCCACACGAAGTCTACAAGGAGGTTAGGACATACGATGGAAGATCAAGAGGTATAAAAGTTTTACAACTTTTATTATTGTTCTTTGCATGTTCTTATTGATATGCTAGCTTATGTTCTTTATGTTAGTATATGTTGATTATACTAGTTTACATTTGCATGTATTTGTATAATCATGGACCCCGAATAAGAAACACAAAAACCGGCGATCCGTCCGTCGTCTCTTCCGCAGCTAATCGACTAGAAGAGTTTGGTAGCTTGAACAACTAGTTTGTTCAAACGATCGCTTGAGTCGTTGGTACGACGACGAATTGGTTGTGCTTAGGAAACTCATCCCATCCGGATTAGTTTTCATTAGTGAAAATTTTAATCAGGGGACATGGAAGCCGATGAGCATTCCGAGGAATAGCACGATGCCTACACATATATGGATTGAAGCAAGCATCCAGGAGCTGAAATATCCATTTTGATGAGACAATCAAAAAGTTTGATTTCTCACAAAATCCAGACAAACCTTGTGTGTACAAGAAGGATAGTGGGAGTGCAGTTGTGTTCCTAGTATTGTATGTCGATGATATATTACTTATAGGAGACGATGTTTCAGTCTTATAGTCGATTAAGATTTGGTTATCCAAGACATTCTCCAAGAAAGACCTAGGAGAAGCAAGCTACATCCTCGGGATTAAGATCTATAGAGATAGATTGAAATGGTTGCTTGGTCTTTCGCAGTCTACATATATAGACCGAGTGCTAAAGAGGTTTAGCATGTCAGAATCCAAGAAAGGTTTCCTACCCATCAGGTATGGGATACACCTTTCGAAGTCTATGTGTCCGTGCATAGAAGACGAGAGGATTTGCATGAGTAAGATTCCCTATGCATTCGCAATAGGATCTATCATGTATGCTATGTTATGTACGAGGCCTGATGTATCGTATGCTCTGAGTGTCACGAGTAGATACCAGTCTGATTCAGGAATGGATCATTGGGTGGCTGTTAAGACAATCCTTAAGTACTTAATAAGAACTAAGGATGTGTTCCTAATTTATGGAGAAGGGGACATGGTGATACGCGAGTATACGGATGCCAGCTTCCAGACAGACAAGGATGATTCGAGGTCTCAGTCTGGATACGTGTTCACCTTGAATGGGGGCGCAGTGAGTTGGAAAAGTTCCAAACAAGAAACTGTAGCGGATTCTACCACTGAGGCAGAATACATTGTAGCTTCGGAAGCAACAAAGGAAGTGGTTTGGATCAAGAAGTTCATTTATGAACTTGGTGTGATTCCAGCCATTGTTGAAGCAATACCGGTCTACTGCGACAATAATGGAGGTATTGCACAGGTGAAAGAGCCAAGGTCTCATCAACGATCCAAACATGTGCTTCACCGCTATTATCTGATCAGAGAGATCATTAGTAGGAAGGAAATACAAATCGAGAAAATCTCCACTGAAAGGAACTTAGCCGATCCTTTGACTAAGGCATTAACTCAAAGTAAGTTTGAGGGTCATTTTAGAGCTTATGGTATTGGATACCGTAGCGATTGGCATTAGGCCAAGTGGGAGTTTGTTAGTAATATATGAGAGATGTCCTAAGGCAATCGCCTTATGTTTGAACCATTTATATGATAAATGAAGATTCACTATTTGAGTATACATGTTTTCATGTATTTGATTGGATCTTAAACTCATTTACTGAATGTCCACGATACGATTCACAGCATGAAAGAATTTGTGATTGGATCACAACTAGTGAGTATCTCTACATGTGTAATTGTGATGTATCGGAATTATCCCTAGTCGATGAATTCATGGATTTGGACACCATTGATTCTGTCGAGACTAGCACGAGGTATACTCCTTGGTGTATCCAAGCAACTGATTCTCACTAGCTGGAGACATTGTGATGTCCGGAGTTAATTGTGGATGCTAGTTATGGTAACTAGTTCATTGGAGTGACCAGCCGTAAGACTTCATATGGTTCTCTGCATATATAGATATGTCAATGAAGTTCTTACTACATCTTAGGTGTGATGTTCCTTTGACTTGCGGTATTCAAGTCATCTTGATCATAAAGACTTATGCTTTGACATCTTAAGCAAGAATCTCTAAGGAGATGTGGACCCAGGATGATTGGGTATAAGTCGAAGTGATCGAAGGTGTTTGAATAGCCTATAAAGGATTCACCACTCCTTGCGAGGAGATGTATACCCATGGCCTCTCGTCGGATTGTTACTAAAGTCTTTGGCCAAAGCATTACATGTTTAGAGTAAGGTACTCTTCGATACATGTGCAGTAACTAGAATCCGTAGGACGAGGAAATGATACTTGGTCTAGGTGTGACGTAGTCAGCCTAGTGGGGACTGACACTATAGACCATGTCTTGAACCAAGTGGGTATAAGATGAGTGAAGGGAATGGGGCATGATTCATTCGAGCTACAGAAGGGTTTTAGAAGTAGTTCTTGATCAACCGTTGATCTTTTCGATTAATTAGGGATCATGATGTACTACTAGGTACCACTCATGATCGTTCTATAATTAATGGTTAATTATAGACAGCCAACATAAACCGAGAACCTGTTTGGTCACATGCACAACGAGCGTAATTCGAAGGATTTAAAATGAGCTTGAGAATGAGATTCTCAGACCGAGAGAAACTAGGTTTGGTTGGACCAAACAATGAAGCGAGCATGAAATCGTTTCAGTCGCAATGGAAGCATGGATGGGCCGTGTCTTATGAAGACATGATGGATGAACTAAATTGGTTTGGTTCTAATCCAATGGAGGAGAATAAACCAAAGGGGTTTGGTTTTTTTTAAACGAATGAACCAAAGTTGGTTCGGTTCATTTTAACTTAAAATAAACCATCATGGTTTGGTTTATTTTAACTTAAATTAATGGATTGGGTTAGCGGGCTTTTGGTTATGATCCGATAACAAATAAGAGAATTTATTCTCTATAAAATTGGACATAAGGGTTTTTGTTAAGCCCTAATCCAAATCCTTGCAACCCTAATTGTTGCCGCCCACTTCTCCTTGGTGTAGTCGGCGCCAACCCACTTGCCGCCGCCCACCACTACCCAATCTCCTTGCCTGCGTCCAGCAGCTGCCGTCCTCTCCCCTTGCCGACGTCGAGCTTCTGCAGGAGGAGCTCCGGTGATCTCCTTTGGATTCGGCAACAAGGTGAGCTTCAACCTTCCATTTTGGCCGACCCCTATTCCTGCACCAAAGCTGTCCAGTTTTCTGGATAGCTTGTTTCCTTCTTGTCGGATCATCGTTTGGATGACGTTTGGAGCTCCGACAGCGGTAGCCTTGCCGGGGATTCGATCTCCGGTAATCCTCACAAGTGGAAGACGAAGGATTCGTCAAACGGTTGACAAATACCTCTCCGGAGAAGTGAGTTTTTGAGGACTCGTTTTGGATCCGAATTTTGATTCGGATCGTGATCTTCTCTCAATCACATCGTCTTCAACACGAGGCTAGTAACCCGTACGAAGACGAGGCTCGTGACTTTGTGAAGTCATCCCGAAGATACTCAGCGTGGATACGGGTAGAGACGATTATAGCGAGAATCATTCCGGTTGATATCTTTCCCGCTACACGTGATACGTCAGGTATACGTAGTAAAAATTTCCTTTTATTGCAAAATTTGAATTTACAGTTATGTCTACACATGTTGTACTATGCATGCGTGTGATGTGTGTGTTGTAATAAATTAGATTTATTATTTTATTCCTTCTGTTATGCACATGTTTACGAAACATGTTCAAACACACTCGCCGCGGTGCCGGAAACCCAACACTTACAATCTCCCCCTGTGTTCAAAGACACTTAGCATGCCTTCACTCTTCCTAGTGGTAAGTCCCATATCACTCAAGAGAGGTAATCCTACAAACTCTCCAACTCTCCAAATTCTCCCCCTCATGAGGAAGAACACATTCATCATCTCATTATGGATAACCTCCCCTTAAAGGCTTACTCCCCCTTGACTATTGCGCCAACAACGTCCTTGGAGAGTCCCTAAGCCTATAGGAACACTAACCAATCGAAATTAAGGGCAAATATTCAACATTGGACTTTCACCTCCCTTAAAATTTGATACACACTATAAACAATTCTCCTAATCCATATCCAATGATTTTTCACCCTTTCCAATGCTTTCCAAAGCATATCCTAAGGTTAGGAGCAGTTAGGGTAGCATAACATAGCTGAAACATGGGTTAAACATCCTTGTTTACCCAAATCAGGTCTAGCAGTCGACTCCTTCAATCAACAGTCGACTGCCCTTGACGCCAGTCGACTGCCATCCATGGCAGTCGACTGATTTCTGCAAAAGTAGAAATTTAGTTTCAGAAAATGGAATTCGGAAAATCATAAGTAATTATGCATAAATCAAAAAATCACAAAAATTCATATGTATAATACTTATGTCAAACATTATGGGTGAAAAATATTTTATAATAAAATACCCATTAAAATGAGATATTGACACAAAGTTCAAAACAATTAAAAATTTCAATGTTTTGACCCTACTTTGTATCAACTCTATCAATGGTGATTGCTATCAAAAGATAGACTAAACCAAAGTTTTCTAAAATTATTTTGAAATGTTTTTGAAAGCCTATATTGGATCATGATCAATGTGTTCAATGCACATGACTTGCACATTAGCTTTCCCCATGATCTACCCATGGTATATGATGAGTTTGAGTTCATCTAGATTTAAAAACTATGCACATAGAACTTAACTCATTTCCTAGAATCTCACATGTGTATAGGGTGTATCAATACACACACATGTCAATGTGATGTGAGATGTGGGGTTTGTTCATCCTAAACTAAAGTCTCATGCATTTTCTAAGGCAATACTACTTGATTCCCTTATACATGTGACTTCAAGTCATGCCATAGTCCTTAAATAAATTTTAATTAACTTAAATGCATGAATTTTAATTATGGCATATATGATAACATAAATATAATATGTGCCAATAATCATGATGTCATGACATAAAAATTAAACTAAACATACATGACGTAAAACCAAACCTAAGCATGATCATGACATTTATATGATAAAGATGAAATATGATGTCATGACATGGTATATGACAATTAAATCATAGAAAATAAAATATAATGGTATAAAATACCTAAATTTTAATATTAGTTGCTATTTCTAGAGTTAAATCCATATTTTCCATATTATCACTCTTCTCCCAAGTGTGCCAAAAACCCAAAATGTCACACCATGACCTCTAAACCTAATTTGTGTCAATTTGATCAAATTTTCATAGTTCTCAAAATATATTGGTACATCCTAAAATATTTTAGGATTTAAATTCAAACTTATTTTAAAGGTATCCCAAAACCTTTAAAATGCCCTAAACTCTCAACTCTACCATGGTTAGGTTAGCTACCCATCCACTTTGGGTTGACACACCCTAAACCATCTAGTGTGGAGGGATCACACTCCTATGAACCCAAAACCTATTTGAGCTTCATGGGTTTATTAGGTATTCACTAGGGATAACTTCCCTAGATACCCTCCTAATGACTCTCCTAGGCTTAGAAGCCTTGGTAATTGTGGTCTTGCCTAGGTTAACTCTATGAGTAACTCCCCTTGTAACCTTCTTAGTGGCCTCCCTAGGTTTCTTCGAAACCTTAACCACTAGACACCTACCTTGGTTACCCTTAGGGATGGCCTCCCTAGTAACCTTGGTCTTCCTAGACCTAGGTTGAGTTTCATAATCGAATGGAACATTATGATAAGTAGGCATTACCTTCTTGGATATAGGCTTGTGACCCAAACCTTGCCTCGTAGATGGTTCTTGCCTCTTACACCCTTGACCTTGCCTCCTAGACCCTTGAATTTAATTTTGCATATTTCTAAGGGTCTTTTTCAATTTCTCAAGTTTTGACCTCAAAACTTGATTTTTCAATTCTAATTGCCCAATTTTTGATTTTTCATTTAGTCTTTGGGCATTACCATTTTTTCTAGGCATATGCCAACCTTTCTTAGAGTTAATGCTTAAATGGTTTTCTACCCTTTTAATGGATTCCTTAGTTAGAATGGGTATAGAGTTATTATTCCTAGGTTTCTTCTTAGATAAATTAACATGCTTAGCACCTAAATGATAAAATCTAGTATTTCTACTAGTATGCTTTTCATGAGCAATAGCAAGAGTACTAAAAACATGCTTTTTTAAATCTATAACTTAAACGTGCATTAATACATGATACCTTATGTCATGTCTCGAAAAATAATAATAATAATAATAATAATGATAATAGTAATAACAATAATAAAATGATAAAAAATACACGGGCGTATGTCATCGGAAAAGGAGGATAAATTTCAGGGTCTATTTATACCCTAAATAATCACCGTTGAGGGACATGAAGGGAAAAAAACCCTAAAACCCATTTAACCGGGCCGAACCCTTTTTATTTTCCTTTTCTTTTTCTTTTTCCCTTCTTTTTCGTTCGTGCGACCCACCTTCTGCTCGCGAGCTGCCGCAACCGACGAAAGGAGGCGATCGTCGAATCCCCTCCGCCGGAGACGACACCAAGCTGTTGGAGCTACACCAACCCTCCTCCTTCCTCTTCACGGTAAGAAATCTCTAGCTAGGGCTGGCGAGGGCGGAGGGTTTAGCGAGTTTCTTTTGGGGCTTTAGCGGCGGGATGGAGTCGGGATTTCGGGATTGAATCGGGCTTGAGCTTTGGGTTTTTAGATTGAGTTCTAGCAGGGTTCATGGGTGGAGTTTTGGTATCTTTGGAATGGACTGAGCTATGGAAACTGGTGGAGCTTGGTTTCCCGTCGGCAAGGAGGAGGTGATGGAGTCGGGATTTCGGGATTGAATCGGGCCTGAGCTTTTGGTTTCCGGAGTGAGTTCTAGCAGGGGTCACGGGTGGATTTTTGGTATTTTTGGAATGGATTGAGATAAGGAAAACCGGTGGAGCTGGGTTTCCCGTCGGCTTGGAGGAGGTGAAGAGCAGAGGGATAACGGGAAGAGGTTAGGGAAGTAAATCTTTGGGCTGGAATGGGAGTTCTGGTTGGAAGGTGATCGGAACCGGTGGATGAGGGTGCTCGATAGGAGAGGGGCAGGGGGAATGGAATGGGTAAAACAGACTTTTGCTATTAGGAGGGAAGGGGATCGGATTATGATTTTAGGATCGCTGTTGTTGAATTGATGCGTGGATTGGTGTTGTGGGTTTCATTCGGTTGGGTTTTAATAGCTGATAATATACAGGTTAGGGTCATTATGAATTGAGTACGTCGAGGGAGATATAGGAGGGTTAAATATTCAGATAATAGTCAGATAAATGTTTAATAGATGTAATTAGTAGGTTGTTTGAAAGAAATCAGCATGCTGGGGTGGATATAAATGTGTATGTACATGAGCATTATGTCCGTAGATGATTCTTGCTATATTTGTTATCGGTCAGAATGTTTAGTTAATCCTTCATAAGTTTTTCTTAATGTTGTAAATGATATGTAATATGTGATAAATATCATCTACCTGTGTATGAGGTCAGATGCTAAATATATATATATATATATAAGTGGTTAGTTATCATCTACCTGTGTATGAGGTTGGATGCTATATGTATATGTGTGTACTTACCATCTACCTGTGTGTGAGGTTAGATGCTATATATAGATAAATATATATATAATTGTCCACCCATGATGATTACTATTATTATTTTTAGTTAATTGTTTATCCAAATCTTTCTTGTGCACTTATGTTATGTAAATAAGTTATACTATCATCTATCTGTGTGTGAGGTTAGATGTTATATGTATATGTGTGTAATTATCATCTACCTGTGTATGAGGTTAGATGCTATATGTATATGGGCATAATTTCCATCTACCTGTGTATGAGGTTAGATGTTATATATTTAGTTATAAATGTTCACCCATGATGTTCTATGTTATCCTTCTGTGACTGAGTATGATAGAAAATGACAGAAAATTCTTTATTTAGCTAACTGTATATACATGAGCATTAGTGGTGCACAGGGCCGGGTTGGGCTCCCGGGTTGAGCTCGGGAGGCCCACCCAAATTAATGATGTTGATGGTGATGGTGATTCCCTTAATTTCTTTCTAGAGGTACCTCAGGATTGCACAAGAAAATAAGGTATTTGACTGGCTCAGCATGTTAAATGCATAATGCGAGGTACCACGAGGGTTTATGTTTAGGTACAGTTAGAATAACAGAAAGGCATGATTGAGTTCGCAGTACTTGTTATAATGGCATGTTGCTAAAAGTATAGGTTTTGTTACATACTGACTTACAGAAAGTGTAATAATAAAATGTATGTTGAGCTACAGTAGTTTACATTTACAGTTGTAGAGATATATGTTCCCTATTGAATTTTCCTCTCTATGTATATCCCTATCATTGATCTACTTACTGGGTTGTGAACTCATGATGTCACATAACAATTTCAGGTAGGGATCAGGATACTCAGATTGAGACGCAAGAAGCGGAGGTGGTGTAACTGAGGAGATGATGATGAGCATGGCACACATTGTCCGGGGCATCTACGAAACAGGGTTTCCAGTTTGAGGGGAGATGATTTTGATGTTCTATTTTTCTTCAGTTGAGAGGGTATAGTGTGTGTAGTTGAGACTGCTAAACTGAATGGAATAAAATAAACTTGGAGCCGGGTGTTTCGGTCTTGCGTATAATTGAGTAATATTGATGTGTGATTTGGGATTAAATATATGCATACTGGGTTAGGTCTTTTCAGTTGGTATCAGAGCGAACGATCCTAAAGGACAGTGTGTGCATGCAATCTCATCAAGGACTCAGATACATCCATCTCCGCGTTTGTAAGCTTTAAATTTACTTTTCAAGTAGTAGTCTTAATGTAATCATATTTAGGTTTATGTACAAATTGGAGATAACGATGCAGGTATTGGGTTTTATAGGAGAATGGCGGGCCGAAGAAACAATGGTGAAGTGGGGGCAGAGTAGTCAGTTTCTCGCTGAGCTTGCCGCAATTATCACGAGAGCAGTCGGATTCGGGAGAACAAATCCAATTGCTGAGAGCCGGGAGCATGGAAACACCCACGGTGGTCCCGCGGCTAGTGTGAACCCGAGTTTACAAGCGATTGAGGATCTTGGTCCGAGTTTAAGGAAATGCAGACGATTATGGCAGAAGGATGGATTCGATCATTGGAGACGATATATGACTTCATGCAACTTACGGATGCTGACAAGGTGAGGTGCGCCATATTCATGTTGCGGGGCGATGCTCGGATATGGTGGGAGGGTGTACGTTCAGCGGTGGATTTAGCTACAGTTACTTGGGTTGAATTCAAGGAGGTATTTTATGATAAATACTTCACTGCTGACACCAGAACCCGAATGGCTAGGGAATTCCTAGAGCTTCGCCAAGGGGCCGACGATGTGAGTATATGTCGGGAATCGAGAAGGCGGTATTTTGTACCTATGATTGCGATCGGCAACCGAGAAGTGAAACATTTCCTTTGAGGATTGAGGGCAGCCATTCGCCATGATATCAGGGTGAGTCGAGTTACCACCTTTAGAGAGGTTGTGGATCAGGCTCTGATGGCAGAGAGGGACAAGAATGACATGATAAAGGAAGTACAGGCTAAGAGGTCTAGTTACCAGGGAAGGGAACCTCCTGCATTGAGTCAGAAGAAGTTTGCACCGAGCCAGTTTCGAGGCAAACAACCCCACGATTTGAGCGCAGCCACGGCGGACCTAGGAACCCGATCGATCATACTGTCTTCAAGGGCGAAAGCAAAACTCAGTGTCCCAAGTGTGATAAGACTCATGCAGGTCAGTGTTTGGTGGGTTCAGATGTGTGCTACAAGTGCAAGAAGTCTGGGCACTTTGCTATGAACTGCCCTCAGCTCAAAGAGCCAACTAGAGGAAGGGTGTATGCTATGACACAGGAGCAGGTGGATCCGGATTTGGTCATCATCACAGGTAGAATTTCTATTGTCAACCTACCAGCTAATGCCTTAATTGATTCTGGAGCTACACACTCTTTCATATCGGTGGCCTACATTGCAAAACTAGGTATTTCATGTGATTGGATGGCTACCGGCTATAACGTGTCCTTGCCTTCGGGGGAAGAACTGACCATCAATAGAATAGTGAGGCTGTCAGATAAGGATCTCGAACTATCTGATGTCGTGAACTTATTGTATTAGAGATGGTGGACTTTGATGTAATTCTGGGTATGGATTGGTTGACTCGGTACGAGGCCATTATTGACTGTAAACAAAGGACGGTTAAACTGAAATTACCAAATGATGGATTTGTCATCTTCAATGCAACCTCCACATTGAGTCATCTACCTATTATATCAGCATGTAAAGCTCAGAAAATGTTAAGTAAGGGGTGTAACGGATTTCTAGTCAACATAATGGGTAGTTCTGAGACTTTTAAACCAAGTCTGGAGGAAGTAGAGGTAGTCCGGGATTTCCCCGATGTATTTCCAGAGGATATTGCAGGATTACCCCCTGTCAGGGAGATTGAGTTTAGAATAGAATTAACATCGGGAACCCCCCCTGTATCTAAAGCACCGTACCGCCTGTCACCCACCAAAATGAAGGAACTGAAGGAGCAACTACAAGAACTACTGGATAAGGGTTTCATCCGACCCAGTGTGTCACCCTGGGGAGCGCCAGTGTTGTTTGTCCGTAAGAAGGACGGTTCAATGCGGTTGTGCATTGACTACAGAGTTGAACAAGAACAAGTACCCATTACCTAGAATCGATGATCTGTTTGATCAACTACAGGGAGCAACGGTGTTCTCAAAAATTGACTTGAGGTCGGGGTACCATCAATTGAGGGTGAAAGAAGAAGATGTTCATAAAACTGCATTCAGAACTCGATATGGTCATTATGAGTTTCTAGTTATGTCGTTTGGGCTCACTAATGCCCCCGCAACCTTTATGGATTTGATGAACCGGATTTTCCAGCCATACCTGGATCAGTTTGTGATTGTCTTCATCGATGATATACTAATTTACTCTCAGAGTTGTGAAGAGCATCGACAACATCTGACGCTGGTGCTACAGACTCTGAAGGATAAGCGGTTATACGCTAAGTTCAGCAAATGCGATTTTTAGCTGAGACAAATAGCATTTTTGGGACATATAGTCTCGGAGAGGGGAATAAAGGTGGATCCAATCAAAGTGGAGGCAATCCAGAGTTGGGCTACTCCGAAGAATGTTACAGAAATTCGAAGTTTCCTAGGACTAGCGGGGTATTATCGCAGATTCATTCAGAATTTTTCATGAATTGCGCTACCCCTGACTTCGTTGACCAAGAAGGGGGTGAGGTATGAATGGACTACTCAGTGCGAGAAGAGTTTTATGGAGCTAAAGGAAAGGCTGATGATAGCACATGTGCTTGCAGTTCCAGACACTTCTAGGTAGTTTGTGGTGTACACTGATGCCTTCAAAACTGGTCTAGGGGTTGTATTGATGCAGAAGGGGAGGGTCATTGCCTATGCATCACGTCAGTTGAAGGTGCATGAGCAGAATTATCCTACACATGACCTGGAACTAGCAGCGGTCGTCTTCGCTTTGAAGATCTGACGACACTACCTTTACGGAGAACGTTGCGAGATCTACACAGATCATAAAAGTTTGAAATATTTCTTTACTCAAAAGGAACTGAATATGCGACAGAGACGATGGTTGGAGTTGGTAAAGATTATGGCGCAATATTAACTATCACGGGTAAGGCAAATGTGGTGGCGGATCTGAGTCGCAAGAGCTGGCCGCTATTACGATTGACCACCCGAAAGATTGATATCGAATTTCAGAGATAAGAGTGGAGGTGATAGCACCGGTGGCGAGTTACGTCGGCGGCACTGACGGTTACATCAAACTTACGGGATCAGATTCGGGCAGAACAAGCCTCGGATCAACAGTTAATGGAATGGAAACGCAAAGATGAAGCAAAGGGTAGCACCATCTACTCAGTGATTGATGGGATGGTGCGATACAAGGGCCGCATCTGGGTGCCTAAGGGTGGATCCCTGAGGGAGAATCTCATGAGGGAAGCTCACACTGCCCTGTACTCTATCCACCCTGGCAGCACAAAGATGTATAAGGATATGCGGCTATTATATTGGTGGCCGGGCATGAAGAGAGACATAAGCAAGATGGTCCATGAGTGCCTTACCTATCAACAGGTGAAAGCTGAGCACCAAAGGCCCGCGGGATTGCTCGAACCGCTTCCGATACCTGTCTGGAAGTGGGAAAATGTTGCCATGGATTTTGTGGTAGGCTTACCGATCTCGACTAAGGGATCAAATGCAGTGTGGGTTATTGTGGATCGACTGATGAAGTCAGCACACTTCTTGCCAGTGAAAACCACTTTCACTATGATACAATATGCAGAGTTGTATATACGGGAAATAGTAATGTTACATGGAATTCCATATCAGATTGTGTCAGATAGAGATCCAAAATTTACATCCGGGTTTTGGAAGAGTTTGCATCGGGGATTGGGTACGAAACTTGCTTTCAGCACTTCTTTCCATCCCCAGACTGTGGGTCAATCTGAGCGAGTAATTTAGATTTTGGAAGATATGCTATGAGCTTGCATTATAGATTTCAAAGGGGGTTGGGAGTCTAAACTACCCTTGGTAGAGTTCACCTATAATAATAGTTATCAATCCACCATCGGTATGGCTCCCTATGAAGCGCTATACGGAAGGAGGTGTAGAACCCCACTACATTGGGAAGAGGTAGGAGAAAGGGATGTTCTGGGTCCAGAGATTGTGACACAAACTATGGAACTAGTGGCAAAGATCCGGGACAGAATGCAGTCGGCACAAAGTCGCCAAAAGAGTTATGCTGATTGTCGAAGGAGGGACCTAGAGTTCACAGTGGGAGACCATGTATTTCTCAAAGTGTCACCCATGAAGGGAGTACTGAGGTTCGGAAGGAAGGGCAAACTCAGTCCGAGGTATATTGGGCCTTTTGAGATTCTCGACCGGATTGGAACACGAGCATACCGAGTTTCTCTACCACCAAACCTGGCAGGAGTTCATAATGTGTTTCACGTATCCATGCTCAGGAGGTACCTTTCCAACCCTGCACATGTGATTTGGTATGAAGCCATACTGTGGACACCAGATCTATCCTACGAGGTAATACCAGAACAAATATTGGATCGTCAAGTGCGGAAGCTGAGAAATAAAGAAATCAGAATGGTGAAAGTTTTATGGGGAAATCAACAGATAGAGGAAGCTATCTGGGAGACCGAGCGGGATATGCATGACCGTTACCCTGAACTATTTGGTAAGTCAAATTTCGAGGACGAAATTTTTTTTTAAGGGGGAAAGAGTTGTCAAGTCTCGAAAAAAAAATAAAAATAAAAATAATAATAATAATAATAATAATAATGATAATAGTAATTACAATAATAAAATGATAAAAAATACACGGGCATATGTCATCGGAAAAGGAGGATAAATTTCGGGGTCTATTTATACCCTAAATAATCACTGTTGAGGGACATGAAGGGAAAAAAACCCTAAAACCCATTTAACCGGGCCGAACCCTTTTTATTTTCCTTTTCTTTTTCTTTTTCCCTTCTTTTTCGTTCGTGTGACCCACCTTCTGCTCGCGAGCTGCCGCAGCCGACGAAAGGAGGCGATCGTCGAATCCCCTCCGCCGGAGACGACACCAAGCTGTCGGAGCTACACCAACCCTCCTCCTTCCTCTTCACGGTAAGAAATCTCTGGCTAGGGCTGGCGAGGGCGGAGGGTTTAGCGAGTTTCTTTTGGGGCTTTAGCGGCGGGATGGAGTCGAGATTTCGGGATTGAATCGGGCTTGAGCTTTGGGTTTTTAGATTGAGTTCTAGCAGGGTTCATGGGTGGAGTTTCGGTATCTTTGGATTGGACTGAGCTATGGAAACTGGTGGAGCTTGGTTTCCCATCGGCAAGGAGGAGGTGATGGAGTCGGGATTTCGGGATTGAATCGGGCCTGAGCTTTTGGTTTCCGGAGTGAGTTCTAGCAGGGGTCACGGGTGGATTTTTTGTATTTTTGGAATGGATTGAGATAAGGAAAACCGGTGGAGCTGGGTTTCCCGTCGGCTTGGAGGAGGTGAAGAGCAGAGGGATCATGGGAAGAGGTTAGGGAAGTAAATCTTTGGGCTGGAATGGGAGTTCTGGTTGGAAGGTGATCGGAACCGGTGGATGAGGGTGCTCGATAGGAGAGGGGCAGGGGGAATGGAATGGGTAAAATAGACTTTTGCTATTAGGAGGGAAGGGGATCGGATTATGATTTTAGGATCGCTGTTGTTGAATTGATGCGTGGATTGGTGTTGTGGGTTTCATTCGGTTGGGTTTTAATAGCTGATAATATACAAGTTAGGGTCATTATGAATTGAGTACGTCGAGGGAGATATTGGAGGGTTAAATATTCAGATAATAGTCAGATAAATGTTTAATAGATGTAATGAGTAGGTTGTTTGAAAGAAATCAGCATGCTGGGGTGGATATAAATGTGTATGTACATGAGCATTATGTCCGTAGATGATTCTTGCTATATTTGTTATCGGTCAGCATGTTTAGTTAATCCTTCATAAGTTTTTCTTAATGCTGTAAATGATATGTAATATGTGTTAAATATCATCTACCTGTGTATGAGGTCAGATGCTAAATATATATATATATATATATAAGTGGTTAGTTATCATCTACCTGTGTATGAGGTTGGATGCTATATGTATATGTGTGTACTTACCATCTACCTATGTGTGAGGTTAGATGCTATATATATATAAATATATATATATAATTGTCCACCCATGATGATTACTGTTATTATTTTTAGTTAATTATTTATCCAAATCTTTCTTGTGCACTGATGTTATGTAAATAAGTTATACTATCATCTACCTGTGTGTGAGGTTAGATGTTATATGTATATGTGTGTAATTATCATCTACCTGTGTATGAGGTTAGATGCTATATGTATATGGGCGTAATTACCATCTACCTGTGTATGAGGTTAGATGCTATATATTTAGTTATAAATGTTCACCCATGATGTTCTATGTTATCCTTCCTGTGGATCGAGTATGATAGAAAATGACAGAAAATTCTTTATTTAGCTAACTGTATGTACATGAGCATTAGTGGTGCCTGGACGGGTTGGGCTCCCCGGGTTGAGCTCCGGGGAGGGCCCACCCAAATTGACAGATTGACTGATGACGGATGACTGATTCCCTTAATTTCTTTCTAGAGGTATCTCAGGATTGCATAAGAAAATAAGGTATTTGACTGGCTCAGCATGTTAATTGCAAAATGCGAGGTACCACGAGGGTTTATGTTTAGGTACAGTTAGCATAACAGAAAGGCATGATTGAGTTCGCAGTACTTGTTATAATGGCATGTTGCTAAAAGTATAGGTTTTGTTACATACTGACTTACAGAAATTGCAATAATAAAATGTATGTTGAGCTACAGTAGTTTACATTTACAGTTGTAGAGATATATGTTCCCTGTTGAATTTTCCTCCCTGTGTATATTTATATCATTGATCTACTTACTGGGCTGTGAACTCATGATGTCACATAACAATTTCAGGTAGGGATCAGGATACTCAGATTGAGACGCAAGAAGCGGAGGTGGTGTAACTGAGGAGATGATGATGAGCATGGCACACATTGTCCGGGGCATCTACGAAACAGGGTTTCCAGTTTGAGGGGAGATGATTTTGATGTTCTATTTTTCTTCAGTTGAGAGGGTATAGTGTGTGTAGTTGAGACTGCTAAACTGAATGGAATAAAATAAACTTGGAGCCGGGTGTTTCGGTCTTGCGTATAATTGGGTAATATTGATGTGTGATTTGGGATTAAGTATATGCATAGTGGGTTAGGTCTTTTCACCTTAGGGTTTGCTTTAAAAGCTCCCCCTACATTTGATGCTCCTTCTTCACCCTTGATAGGCTTCCTCCCCATAGGGCATTGGCTGCTATAATGTCTCCATTGTTGGCATTTGTAGAACACCACGTGCTGCTTGCTCTTCCTAGTGAGGACTCCGGCATCCTTGACCTTTGGCGGTGGTTGACTTTTCTTGACACTTTTAGGCCACTTACTCTTGTAATGCCCGACTTCCCTACACTCAAAACACATAATATATTTTTTATTTTGAATTAATGTGCTTGAGTTACCTTCTGTGGTAGGGGAATCTTGAACTTCCTCTTCTTCTTGACCGGAGGTAGATGGTTCCTTTTGAGTTGGCTCCGGTATTGAAGATGACCTAGTCTCCTCCCCCTCAATCCTAAAGGTGGAGACTTCCTCCAATTCTACTTCTTCCACCAATCTAGATGTTGACACCTTCTCAACTTTCGAATCCTCACTTTCTTGTGAGGAAGATCTTGCTTCTTCGGTCTCCTTGTCCAATTAAGCCGAAGAGCATTCTTGTTCCTTAGGCTCCTCTATCTCTTGAGCCATTGAGGTTTCTTCATGGAGCTTAGCAAGCTTTCTTCAAAGTTCCTTTGCATTCTTACAATCTCCTAATCTACACAAAACATCATTAGGAATTACATTAAGCAATATACCCATTACCTTGTTATTTATGTTGTAGTATCAGAGTTGTTCTTTGTTCCAATTCTTCTTCTTGAATTTTTTTCCTTCTTTATCCTTTAGAGTGTCGAACTCTACCATCTCACTAATCCAATTATCAAAGTCTCACATTAGAAAATATTTCATTCTTACCGGCCATAGAATAAAATCCTTAGCTTCATAGAGTTCGTATGGCGGTGGCACATTGATGTCATCCCCCAATCTTTCTTCAATTACCATCTTCTTCCTCTAGCATGCTCCCTTAGTTCTTAAATATTGAAGAGCAGTGTCACTCTGATACCACTTGTTAGGAATTGGAAGTCTCTAGAGGGGGGAGGGTGAATGGCGCATCTTCGATCGCTTGATGGATTTCATTCTTACTTGCTACAAAACTTGTTATGCACAGCAAAAATAAAGATAATAAAGAAATAACAAAACACAAGCACACAAACACAATGATATAATGTGGTTTGGAATCTTAGGATTCCTACTCTACGGGTTGAGCTCAAATGAGATCTAGCGATGCCAATACCACCACTAATCAAAAACACTCCTTCTCGACAACAAGTCGGAGGCGGAGAAACCTCTTACAACATATTACAAAAGTAATACATGAAATATACAAGAAAATATGAATGAAATACACAAAATAACGTAAAGAAAATTTTACAACTATTTATTTGGATGCTTGCTTGTTGATCGCCTTGGACTAGCCTTGAAAGACTGAAAAGCACCAACTATTCCCCTTTAAATCGCTCAAGAAAATCATGGCAAAATCCTCCATTCCGAGCTGCTTTTTTAACATGTAATGGGCTAATTTCGTGCTTGGCAGTCGACTGCCATAAGGCCCCAGTCGACTGCCAACAGTGTCGTTGTCTCACAACGGACTTAATCCACGTCGGCACTCAAGCCAACAGATACACTTGCAATCGACTACCAACCTCATAACCTACTGATCAGTCAACTACCAAGCATTCTGAGCACCAACAATTGACTGCCATCCATTTTAGTCGACTGCTCAAGCCATCAGTGGACTACCCAATGCTGGCAGTCGACTACCAAGGCTATTTATCGTAGTCAAACCCTAGTCGACTCACAGCAGTCGACTGGTCATAATCCCATTCGACTGCCCAGAGTCAACACGGCTGCCAAGTGTCAAAACACTTGACCAGTCAACTGGTCCATATCCCCAATCGACTGCTACACCTCAACCATGAGATTTACCCTAAGTATGATGCCCTCATACTTTCTAGACCATCCTTAGCCTAGACCTAAGCATTCTAGCCACCTCCATCATCCTCATGCCTATCATATCCCTCTAAGTAATCCATGACTTGTTGATCCATACGCTAGCCTTCAGGTGCTTCCATCGGCTATTATCATGCTAAGCTGGTCTATACCGCCAATGCATATTTGGGCTTACGCTGGCAAGACTACCGCTTGGACTTTATGTCGCCAAACCATTTGACTTATGCTACCAAGACTCTCGCTTGGACTTTACGCCATAAATATAAACCCTTAGACATCCCTTGCCAACTCATGTTGGACTTTCCATTTGCCAAGACTCAAGCTTGGACTTTCCCTTGCCAAGACCCATGCTTGGACTTTCCATGCCAAGTACCCAAGACTTGTACTTTCCATGCCAAGTACAAAAGACTTGGACTTTCCATTGCCAAGTGTTCCACTTGGACTTCTCAATCATATGGTCAACCCATGCCAACCATATAGTCAACCCATTATCAAACAATGGTCAACTCATTGTCAAATATCAATGTGAAACATCAAAACACTAACATCAAACCACTACTCAAGTCAAACTCGAGTCTAGTCAATCGTGACTTAGGCTTATTGCACTAACACACAACAGTACAATTTTGAGCAGTTTCAGTTTAGTAGTTATGAATGGATGGGTCAGCAAAACTCTGAGTATGGGAATGTGCAACAACAGGATCAATCTTGCCTAACATATCACCCCAACCAGCTAGATATTTTTGCGTTGCGGAAGAGTATTCATGGTGTGTAACAATTAATCAGAGAGACCCTGCATCAATATTGGGAGAGATTTAAAGGACTTTGTGCTAGTTGCCCTCGAAATCAAATCAGTAATGACCTACTCATTCAATATTTTTACGATGGATTACTTCCCATGGCTAGATGTATGGTAGATATAGCTAGTGGAAAGGCCCTAGTCGATAAGACTCCTGCTCAAGCTAGAGAACTCATTGATACCATGACAACAAACGTGTTCTCAACCACATCCCAGTTTTACTAGCCACAACATCTCCAGCAGATTCATGCACAAGGATTCATTTATCCTCCATCAGAGACCATTTCTATGGATATCGACGTGTTTAGGGAGATGGATTGTGGAGTGAGTGTTAGACATGTCTACGATTCAGTTGCTCCACAAGACTTCTATGATTCTTTGTGTTGTGATGTTATTGTGGATACTCATGCATGTGAAGATTTTGATGAAGCTGTTGTTATTCTTGATGTGGATGAGTTGCCAACTGATTATGCTTGTAGTTTTATTATAGATAATATTGTAGAAGAAGCAGCGCGCTCAAAATTGTTTCTTTCAGTTGTGCAACCACATGATTGACATTCAGAGCCTTTGCCAGATTCTAGTGCCAAGACTTGCCAGTTAGAATAGGAGACAAATGAGACAGTGGCGGCAAGCATTTGTGATGAACTGATTTCAATGGAAGTGGTGGACAACTGGAGGCCCCCAGACTATACACTTCCATCACAACCAAAGTCTCCAACAACAATGTTGATGAAAGCCCTAACAACAAATGAAAGAATCCAGTCCCAAGGTTGGATACTTTTTCTGAATTGCCTCACACCGCTAGAGAAAATGAAGGGTTTTGCTTATCGAGTCCGTGAGGGGAAACTTCGCTTTCCACTTCACCTCGGTCGTTTGTTCATGGCGATCCCATCGATGTCCCCGGATTAAAAAAATTTAATCCTAGACAACAAGGGATTGCCCAAACAACCAAGTCATCACCGTGCTATTCGTTTAGAGAGGTCACTTGAACAAACTCGTTGTTCAAGCAACCATCCTCTATTCTACGAGTAGCCGCGGAATAGACGATGTTCGGATCGCCGGTTTTTGTGTTTATGTTCGGGATCCAAGTATTATTTAGCCACAAAACAGAATTATATCATGCTCATAATTGAAAAACAAATACAAACATGTAACATAAAAATTAGAGAATCTATATACCTCTCGATCTTCAAATGTATGACCTTCCTCCTTTCGGATGTCGTGTGGGTGACAATCTACCAAAAGTCAAAGCTCCAAGATCGCAAATCTTCCTTCCTTTCTCTTCCAAAGCAAGAGGAAGAATAGAAACAAGGTTCTTCTCCTTCCTACAACCAACCAACAAGGAACCAAGGGAAACCTTGCTGCCGACCAACAAGGAGAAGGGGATAATGATGGAAACCGGACAAGACACCAAGGAAAACCCCTAAGTCTTGTTTCCACCACTCAAGGAGAAGAGAAGAGAGTCTTTTGGCCGCTGTCCAAGGGCTGGAAAAGGGCTGGAAAGGGAGCTGGACGTCGGCCAATGGAGGAGGAAGAAGAAATGAAAAACTTCCTTATTTGGTGCCGACCAAGCCTCCAAAACCCTAATCCTATCTCAATTAGGACTCCTTCAGTTGCCGCCCACCCCTTGCCCTCCTTTTATAGAGTTAGGGATGAGCCATGATTTAATCTCCTCTATTGGTTCTAGCGATTTAATCTCAACC
The DNA here is from genome assembly GCA_025175895.1 of Wurfbainia villosa. Classification (NCBI taxonomy): domain Eukaryota; kingdom Viridiplantae; phylum Streptophyta; class Magnoliopsida; order Zingiberales; family Zingiberaceae; genus Wurfbainia; species Wurfbainia villosa. The sequence goes on along the minus strand of CM045998.1, from coordinate 48,721,879 downwards.
GTCGGATCTAGAGATTTAATCTCAACCGTCGGATCTAGAGATTTAATCTCTACCATTGGATCTAGAGTTTTGTTTCTATCCATTGGATCTAAGCTTCATGAGGTGTTAATAGGCTACATTAGGGACCATGAGGAGGAGTTGGATCTTGGCCACCCATGGATCAAGCCCACATAAAGTTTGATCCACTAATGATAATCCAATCCACTAAAGGATCATCATCGATCTACCTCACCAACCCCCATATGATAATATGGACTCCATATATTATTTGTATATTTTCTCCACGTGTTTAAGATCTCGAATGTCCGTCGATTAATTAATTTACTGACCATTAATTAATCAACATCTAACTCCATGAGTAGTACCACTCAACCTTTTCATCATGCCGGACCAAGTCCACCTGCAGGGATTACATGATGAACCTTATGAGCTCCTCAAGGGGACATCATCATCCTAATATATAGGACACTGTTTCCTCTTATAATCAACGGCACACCATATAAATAATATCATCTCCCAACTTACCGAGCCTATCGATTTAATCTATAAATCTTGCCCATTGGTAAATCAAAGAGATGAATACTAAGTATATGTGCCTGCTATTATATCGGACTTAAGAGCATGTACATAATAATATCTGAGGTCCGATTCGATTATGTAGTCAGCAATAAATCGAATCACCTCTAAGTCGGTCTTGCTCAATACACACAAAGTGCACTAGTGTGATTCTATGGTCAAGACAAACCAATACCAAATCACACTACAACCATTCCGATGGTTTGTCCAAAGCCATCTCGGTTGTGAGCCTTTACTTATACTTTTCAAGGAGTCGATAACATGATCTCCCGTGTGACACCACACACAATGTTATCTACAATGTAAAGTATTAGACAATATGCATAACCAAAAAAATATACAAACAATGATCATGTGATTCTTATTTCAAAATAAAGAGGTTCATACAAAAGGTAGACTTTTCAATATACATCCCTACAGAAAATATACGAGGAGGCGATCATTTCGGAGGGAGCAACATGGAACTACCTTGATCACACTAAGAAAGCACTCACCTCCATTCAGTCCATCCCACTCCCAGCGTGGATGTTAAAGATGAATCTTCTTCAACTACCAAGAAAGAATTTCTTTCGGAGCACTCCACGACTTGCATGGCTTTTTCTACTGAATCTTCTTCAACTGCCAGGACCTCAGGGGAGTTTGCTCCATCTCATCTTCTTTTCTTTTCTTTGTATATATGTTTCTTTTACTTTATTTGTTTTTATTTTATTTGTTAAATTTTTTTGTTGATTTTTTGTTTAGTTAGTTTTTCAAATAAATTTTCTATGCATTCTTTTATATCATCTTAGAAGTCGTGAAAGCTAATTAAATTTGATTGTCGAGTTTTGGGATTTATTGTCATGAATGGATTATTTGATTGCATATGGTTGCTACTTGGTGATGGATTCTGTTGATATATTGAGATGATTTTTTTTTCATTCCTAGTGGGGATTGTGCCTATTTTTATTGCTTGTGTGTGTGCACTTGTGGTTATTGTAACTCTAAAACTTGCTTTGATTCTTTTGAGACTACACAACCATAGGTTTGCATGATTAGTATGAAGACAATCTCACTTGTTCCCCTTTACTTCTTTTGTTGTCACATGCTATTCGAATAATTTTCTTATCATACATCATGCCATTTTCATTATTTATTCCATTGTCTTTCCTACATTTTCATCATGCCATTTCTTCCCCATTGTTCTTTTGAATGTGGAATATTAGATGTTACATGATGAGTATTTTGCCCGGGACGGACAAAAGTTTAAGTGTGAGGGAGATGAGTAGCTCAAGAGAATTTAGTGGAAGCTTAGGCAAGCTGTGCTTGATCACCATGAGCTTGCCATGTTTTTTATTTTTTACAGTTGAGCTTGATGTGTTTTTTTCTACAGCATAAGGAAGTGCACTACATGTTAATAAAAAAAAATTGAAAAAAAAATGATTGAAAAATAGTTGAAAAAAATATGTTAAAAAAACATTTGAACAAATGAATAAAGACAATAAAAAAAATTATTTGACATGTTGTGCCATTTTTTATTGCGTGATGGTATTTTTGTGATGGAAATCCCTTATTGCAACTATTGAGAGATTTATTGTATATCATGAGTGGATTTGTATTGTGAAAGTGATAGGGGTTGTTTACATGTTTAGTGAATTGTGAAAAGATAGCTTTGATAGAAACTTTTGGGGCAATGCTTTCATGTACTCATTTATATAGCATTTCAGTATTTTCATATCTTCCTGTATTTCTTTAGCTATTTTATTTCTTACCTTTCTTTCTTTCCACGCATACTATCATTTTTCCTGTATTCATGTTTCCCTTACTTTCCTAATAAGCCTTCAATGATTGTTCATTCTTATGTGTATATAGTGGTGAAGGTAGAAGAAAAGCATGCATATGGTAGTGAATAAACCATGAGTAGCTTGACTGAACTCCACTATTACATGCTTATGAGAGCGAGAGAAACCACCACTTACCTTGTGAGGCTTAATCATTCTCAATTTATTCAGGATGGATTGAAGTTACCATGTTTGTTAACATGTGTAAGATTTGAGTCCATGATTGCTTGAGTATTGAGAATTGACAATCCTAAGTAACTTTCTTTCACGATTATCTATGTATGCTTGGGAATTACTAGGGGAATATATCTTTAGTTTACTTTTTTTTTTCTTTACTTGCTCGGGACGTGTAAGAATAAGTGTGAGGGAATTTGATAACAACATTTTAGTATATTATTTTGGTCCTTAATATCAATGTTTTTAATCGTCTCGTATGGTTAATTGTCGATTCTTAGCATGTTTTATGAGTTTGGATTTATTTTAGACCTTATTGTAAATTATTCTAAATTTGTGGACTTATATGTAAATTTTATATTTTAATTGTAGGAGATCGAGATGAGCAAATGGATTAGAATCGAGTTGGATCAAATATGTCTTAATCTAAGGTTAAAAGAGATGTTTCAAGATGGATTAATCTGGACCTTCATCAAGATCCAAAGCAATTTAATCAAGAGTCTAGATTTGCTCAATCCTGACCATCCGATGCAATCTGATTGATTCTGAACCATCCATCTCGATCTGGAGTGATCCAAACCATACACTCAGATCTATTCATCTCAACCTTTCATCCAGATTAAACTGATCATGATCATCCATTCAAATTGATTAGATCTGTCCATAGGAAATCAGAGTATTCTGGGTCGTCGGATCAAATCTATGACTTTGGTTATTTATGGAGCTTGATCAGATTTCTTCGATCGGGCTTCTTTCTCATGCAACACAACTTCTCCTTCCGCCGCTTTCCTCACCAAGCACCGCCAACCATATTTCTCCTCCACCAAGGTCGGCGGTGGTCTCCTCCATCATCTCCTCCTCCCAATCACAAGCTAGATTTCATCCATCTTCTCCAACGCTGGTAGCAACCCTTGCCTCCACTTCTTTCCAACCGCCGAAAGCACATCCTCCACCGCCTGCAACCATCGGAGAATGGATTCCCCTCCGAATGACCATCACATCTTCATTTCCAGCCTCCAATCATTCTGGCTAGCATCCATTTCAGTTTCAGCAACTTCTCTATTCCTCCGGCAACAGCTCTACAACCTTCTACAACTTATATTTCGGCCAAATCCAACACCTTCTCAACCTCCGATTAAGTCAGCAAACTCCACAAGCTTTCCAATGTGTTTTGATTGTTTCATCATTTAGTTTGTGTTGAATGATTGTAATAGATTCAATCTTCCATGTTTAGATTGCACGTGCTCGATTTACTTTGTTTCATGCCTCTTTACTGTTCGATGAAATGTTTCTTTGAGTAATTAGATTGTAGTTGGTTAGGTTAGATTTAATTTCACGTTTTGCTTTACTCTCATGTTATTCTTCATTTCAATTGTTATTTAAATTGCTACACTTTCTTCATGTTTTTAAATGCTCTTATTTGAATGCTAGTTTAAGTTTCCTTTGATTTCATTACAATCATAGATTGGAATTTGATTACTTGCATTGTCTTTTGTTTATCAGAATTAGACTTTTAAATTCCAAACTCCATTTATAATAGAAAATCAAAAGCAATAATTAATAATCCTAAGACTATTATTCTCTCATTTACACTCGTTGGGAAACGATCTGAGCCATTCACTATGCTATATTTGCATAGAGAGGGTTTTATAATTAATTTGTAATGGTACCATGACAAATACCATTATCAGGTAACTCAAGCACACTTATTAAAAATAAAAATCATATAGCGTGCTTTGAGTGCAGGGAACAAGGGCATTTTAAGAGCAAATTCCCAACAAGAGTAAAAAAGGCTCAATCGATGCCAAAGGCCAAAGAAAAGTCAAACGAGGCTGGAGTCTCGCTAAGGAAAGGCAAGAATCATATAGTGTGCTTCTGGTGCAACCAAACGGATCACTACCAGAGTCAATGTCCAAGGGAGAGGCATCCAAAGAAGGATAAGGTAGAGAGCTCGAGTGTAGGGGGAGCTCCAAAGGCAAAGCCTAAGGTAATCTTCAATAAGAAAATTGCAATTATTAATGACAAGAATCTTGCTAATGATTTTCATTTTAATGCACTTGCAATTGTTAATAATAAGAAGCATGCTAATAATAGATTTTATTGCTTAGTTGCTAAACATATCAATTTATCTAAGAAAAATGCTAGATCAACCTTACATAAGGAAAGGAAGGCAGAGAACAAGAATCTATGCATTAACCATAAGAAGGGTAGACATATGCTTAGGAAAAAGAATGTTCAAAGAACAAACAAAAATTCAAAATTTGAGGCATTAGTGATAGAGAATCAAACTTTGAGGTCAAAGCTTGAGAAAATGGAAAAGACCCTTAGGAAGATGGAAATCATTATTATGGTCTAATGGTCAAAATTTAGGTTTTGGCAGGCAAAATCAATATAAGGACAAGAAAGGTTTGGGTCACAAACCTAAGTCCAAGGAATACATGCCAACCTACCATAGCATTCTATTTAACTATGGAACTAAACCTAGGTCTAGGAAAGTCAAGCTCACAAGGGAAGTTATCCCTAGAGTTGACTATGGCAAGTGTCTAGTGGCTAAGGTTTCGAAGAAACCTAAGAAAGTCACTAACAAGGTTACAAGGGAAGCTATCCCTAGGGTTAACCTTGAGAAGACCTCAATGACCAAGGCTTCCAAGCCTAGGAGGGTCATTAGGAAGGTACTAAGGGAGATTGTCTCTAGTGAGTACCTTGTGAACACAAGGAGCTCAAATAGGCTTTGAGTTCCTAGGAATATGATCCATTCTCGCTAGATGGCTTAGGGTGTATCAACCCTAAATAGATGGACAATTAACCTAACCATGATAGAGTTGACACTTTAGGAAATTTTCAAGGTTATGTGATAACTTGGAAATGAGTTTAGATTATTATCCTAAAAGATTTTAGGATGTGCCAATAAAAATAATGAAGTATGAAAAATTGATCATAATTGGCACAAATATATCAGAAGGTCAGAGTGTATCATTTTGGGTTTTTGACACACTTGAGGGAAATTGGGCATTATGGCAAATTGGTATAAATTTTAGAAAATGACAATTTGATCTAAGACTTAGGTATTTCTATACATTTGTATTATTTATATGTCATGGTTTGTTGTCATATGCCACATCATGACATCATGCTTAATATAATCATATAAAATATCATGATAATGTTTATGATTAATTTTATAATGCCATGAAATCATGCATCACTGGCAAATATGCTTAATTTATGCGAATCATTTATGTCATGCTCACTTTCATGCATTTAGGTTAATTTGAAATTAAGGACAATGACATTGATTTGAAGTTTCAAGATAAGGGAATCAAATCGGATATGCCTAGATATATGCATGAACCCTTAGATTTAGGAAAAAACAAAACCAACATCTCATAAAACTATAACGATGACTTGTGTGTGTTTTCATACACCCTAAACACACGTGAGTGAAAGTCGAAGCTTCGCTTCCCTTTTCAACTTGGTCACTCATTCATGACGATCCTATCTACGTCCCCAGATTAAAAAAATTTAATCCTTGACAAAGATGGATTACCCAAGCAACTGATCCATCATCGTGCTATTCGAATCGAGTGATCTCTTGAACAAACTTGTTGTTCAAGCAACCTAACTCTTTTCCTCGATTAGCCGCGGAATAGATGATGTACGAATCGCCGGTTTTTGTGTTTATCTTTGGGGTCAAAGTAAATTAGCCACATGCATTATACAAAAGAACTAAATCAAAACAAACAAGATTATACCTCTTTGTATACCTCTTGATCTTCTATTGTATGACCTATCCTCCTCTTGAACATTGTGTGGGCAACGCTCCTTCAAGAGTTGAAACCTCCTAGATCGCGTATCTTCCTTTCCTTGTTCGCTCCGAACAAAGAAAGAAAACTAAACAATTTTTCTCCTATCTAGAGCCGACCACCAAGCTCCTAGCTTGATCCCTGTCGCCGACCAAGGATAGGAAGAGGAAATTTGGGCACCGGCCAAGAGCTCCAAAGGAAGAACCCTAACTCTTGCCGCCTACCAAAGAAAAATATAGGAAGAAGAAGAGATATGGCCGCCGGCCAAGAGAGAAAGAAGAAGAGATATGGGTGTCATCTAAACCTTAGGAAGAGAGGAAAAACTTCCCCATGTTGCCTCCCAAAACCTCTCCAAACCCTAGCCTCCCAACCCCTTGGAAGGAAACCCTAATCTCCAATGATTAGTTGCCACCCAAGGCAAGGAGCAAACTCTAGAATTCCAATTCTATATTATCCGCCCAAGACTTTGCCTCCAATTTATAGATTTTGCCCAAACCTCCTTTTAATCGTGTCCGTTGATCTAGGTTTCATTAGGGTTTTAATAGGCTACAATAGGGACCATGAGGAGGAGTTGGATCTTGGCCACCCAATGGATCTGAACCACACAAACCCGATCCATTAATGATTATCCATTCACTAGAGGATTATCATTGATCTACCTCACCAACCCCCATAAATAAATATGGGCTCCATATATTAATTGTACAAATGTCTCCCCGTGTTTAAGATATCGAATGTCCGTCAATTAATTAATTTACTGACAATTAATTAATCAACATCTAACTCCATGAGTAGTACCACTCAACCTCATCATCATGCTGGACCAAGTCCACCTGCAGGGTTTACATGATGATCCTTATGAGCTCCTCAAAGGGACATCATCATCCTAATATATAGGACATAATTTCCTCCTATAATCAACGACACACCATGTAAATAATATCATTTCCCAACTTACTGAGCCTATCGATTTAATCTATAAATCTCGCCCATTGGTAAATCAAAGAAATAAATACTAAGTATATGTGCCCGTTATTATATCGGGATTAAGAGCATGTACATCATAATATCCGAGGTCCGATTCAATTATGTAGTCAGCTATAAATTTAATCATCTCTATGTCGGTCCTGCTCAATACACACAAAGTATGCTAGTGTAATTCTATGGTCATGACAAACCAATACCAAATTACATTACAACCATACCAATGGTTTGTCCAAAACCATCTCGGTTGTGAGCCTCTACTTATACTCTATAAGCAATTGATAACATGATCTTCCATGTGACACCACAAACCATATTATCTACAATGTAATTTATCAGACAATATGCATAACCATAAATATGCAAACAATGATCATGTGATTCTTATTTCAAAAATAAAGATGTTCATACAAAGAATAGTCTTTTCAGTATACATCCCAACAATCTCTCACTTATACTAAAAGACTATGCTGCCATCAAAGTGTCATACATCTAATTCTCATTCCCTCTACATGCCTATCAAAAGCTCTCGCTAGAAGGGCCTTAGTGAATGGATCTACCAGGCTATCCTCTGATGCAATCTTGGCAACAACAACCTCTACCCACTTTACGATCTCTCGTATCAGGTGGTACTTGCGCTCTATGTGTTTACTTGCCTTATGAGCTCGTGGTTCCTTCGAGTTTTCAACTGCACCACTGTTATCACAGTAAATTGTGATAGTTTTGAGTAAACTAGGAATCACATCCAAGTCCATCAAGAAGTTCCTGAGCCATACAACTTCTTTGGCTGCCTTAGAGGCTGCCACATACTCAACTTCCATGGTGGAGTCTGCCATGCATTTCTTCTTGACACTCCTCCATACAATGGCTCCACCTCCCAAAGTAAACACAAATCCCAAGGTAGACTTACTATTATCCCCATCTGATTGGAAGTCAAAATCTGTGTAACCCACACGGAGTAATTGATCTGCCTGGTATACCAACATATAATCCCTAGTCCTTATCAAGTACTTCAATATATGCTTTACCGCAGTCCAATGTCCCTATCCTGGATTACTCTAATATCTACTAACCATGCCCATGGCAAAGCAGATATCCAGCCTCGTACATAACATAGCATACGTGAGGATTCCTACCGCCGAAGCATAAGCAACCGCCTTCATCTCCTCTATCTCCTTTGATGTTCTAGAACACATCTCTTTAGATAAAGGTACTCCATGCCTAAAAGGTAGAAAACTTTTCTTGGAGTTCTGCATGCTAAAACGAGCCAAAATGGTGTCTATGTATGAAGCTTGAGATAAGCACAACATCCTTTTTCTGCAATCCCTTATAATCTTGATCCCAAGGATGTGTCCCACTTCTCCCAAGTCCTTCATGTTAAATTGTTTGGACAACCATACCCTTACGTCTGATAACACCTTGACATTTTTGCCAATTAACAAAATGTCATCTACGTATAGTACAAGAAATACCACTATGTTTCCGTCACATCTCTTGTATACCCAAGACTTATCCGGACTTTGAACAAATCTATAAGACTGGTTTACCTCATCAAAGCGGATGTTCCAAGACATTGAAGCTTGTTTCAATCCATAAATGGACCGATTAAGCTTGCACACAAGATGCTCTTTGCCCTTTGCAATGAATGTTGGGATGTATACTGAAAAGTCTATCTTTTGTATGAACATCTTTATTTTTGAAATAAGAATTACATGATCATTGTTTGTATATTTATGGTTATGCATATTTGTCTGATACATTACATTGTAAATAACATGGAGTGTACTATCACACAGGAGATCATGTTATCAGTTCCTTGTAAAGTATAAGTAAAAGCTCACAACCGAGATGGTTATGCACCAACCATTGGTATGGTTGTAGTGTGATTTGGTATTGGTTTGTCTTGACCAGAGAATTACACTAGTACACTTTGTGTGTATTGAGCAGGACCAACATAGATGTGATTCGATTTATTACTGACTACATAATTGAATAGGACCTCGGATATTATGGTGTACATGCTCTTAATCCTGATATAATAACGGGCACATATACTTAATACTTATTTCTTTGATTTACCAACGAACGAGATTTATAGAGTAAATTGATAGGCTCAGTAAGTTGGGAAATGATATTATTTATATGGTGTGACATTGATTATAGAACGAAACCGTGCCCTATATATTAGGATGAAAATGTCCCCTATAGGAGCTCATAAGGTTTATCATGCAAACCCTGAAGGCGGACTTGGTATGGCATGATAATAAGGTTGAGTGGTACTACTCATGGAGTTAGATGTTAATTAATTAATTGTCAGTAAATTAATTAATTAATGGATATTCGAGATCTTAAACACGGGGAAACATTTGCACAAATAATATATGGAGCCCATATTTATTTATGGGGTTGGTGAGGTAGATCAATGATAATCCTTTAGTGGAATGGATTATCATTAATGGATCAGACTTTATGTGGGCTTGATCCATTTGGTGCAAAAGATCCAACTCCTCCTCATGGTCCCTATTGTAGCCTATTAAAACCCTCATGGAGCTTAGATCCGATGGTGGAAAAAGGAACTCTAGATATGATGGTGGAGATTAAATCTCTAGATCCGACGGTGGAGATTAAATCTCTAGATCTGACGGTTGAGATTAAATCCCTAGATCCGACGGTGGAGATTAAAAGGAGGCTTAACCCTAACTCTATAAATATGTCTTAAGGGGTGGGCAGCAAGAACAACTCAAGAGAGATTTGGTTTTGCTTCAAGCATTGGGCAGCTAGGGTTTGGAGAAGCATTGGGTGGCTAGGGTTTGGAGAAGTCTTGGGCAGCAAGACTTTCTATCTTCCTAAGGTTTTGGCTGGCACCCCTCATCTCTTTTCTCTTCTTGGCCGGCGCCCCAATCTTCCTCCTCTCATCCTTGGCCAATGGCAACAAGGGTTAGGGTTCTTACCCTTGGAGCTCTTGGTCGGCGCCCACTCCATCTTCTTCATCCACTCCTTGGCCGGTGGCAACATCAAGCTCCTTGGCTTGGTGGTCGGTTCTGATAGGAGAAGAGTTTTGTTTCATTCTTCCCTTTGTTTGGATCGAGCAAGGAAGGGATGAATGTGATCTAGGAGGCTTCGACTTTTGGAAGATCATCGCCCACACGATGTCCAAAAGGAGGAAGGACATACAATAGAAGATCAAGAGGTATAACAAGAGGTATAAGCTTATTTACTTTGATTAGTGTTATTTTGTATTATGTATATAATTGTTTTCAATTATATGTGGCTAATTTACTTGGACCCCGAAGACAAAGACAAAAACCGGCAATCCGTACATTGTCTATTCCGTGGCTAATCGAAGAAAAAAGGTAGGTTACTTGAACAACAAATTTGTTCAAGTGAACACTCTAATCGAATAGCACGACGATGGAACGATTGCTTGGGTAATCCTTCTTCGTCAAGGATTAATTTTTTAATCCGGGGACGTAGATGGGATCGCCATGCACAAGCGACCGAGTTGAAGTGGGAAGCGAAGTTTCCACCTTCAAGTGGTATTAGAGCTTCAGTTCCGCAAACCCTTCAAGTGGTATCAAAGCCATGGTTTCCGGTTTTGTGTGTTTAGGATTTGGTTAATTTTATGCTCTTATCATATATTGTATGTGTCGGATGATAGTAGGATGTGCGTAGGCTAACTTTTTTGTTGCAAGCATAAGATCCAACTATTATGGCCATATGTGTGAGTATGTGATTGCATGTGTGTAATATTATTTGAATCCTTGGGGTTGACGAGGCTAGTATTTAATATTTGTAATTAAGTACGACATTGTTTAGCCACTCTTTTTTATTTTAGTTTACTTTCGATCTAGATTTCATGTACACTTCTTCGTGGAGTATAGGATCGATAGATGTAAATTAAAATAGTTATTCTCGGTTCGGATCTCCGGATGGCTTGTACATGGCGTAGGGAGGAGCGGACGAGATGGCGATACGATGGGAGGCATATTGGAGAACAAAAGCCATAATAGTTGGAAAATATTTTTTTTTCATATTTATTGCTTTTTGTTTGATATGCATGTCGTGTGCTAGGAAAATTCCTCAATTTTAAATTACTAAGTGGGAGAGGGATATTTTTATAAATTCCCATGACCTCCATTACAATTTGACATGTGATGCAAACAAACTTGCGCGTCGACTCTGAGTGCCTTCCTCCCCATCGGATGAGTTTGTTTTGCATATCACAGGGTCAAATATGATTATAGAAAATTATTATGGAGCGTGTGCACTTCCCCATCGGAAGGCACATAACCCGAGATAATTTCCTTGGTACCAAGTAATGGTGTACACTTAGATGCAAATAGGAGTATCCTCCACACCGGAGTCACTGCTTTTATTTGTAGGGCCGAAGAGGAACCAACTATTAATTTTATTTGTCAAAAAAGTTAGGTTGACAAGATAGTAAAATTTATGGGTAAAACCTCCTCTTACAAATGTAGAATTCGTATACGTCCACACGATCGTGGCATATGATATTCTCGGTGTTTTGAGGTGTTGGTTGATTTTAAAATGTTATTGTTTGAGGAATCAATAATTTTTGAAATCTAATGTTTTGATCTATGTGATTCTAAGGTTTTTCAAAAATGACTTTCAACCCGCTTGCTGTGATACTGAAAGAAAATAAACTAACTGGACCCAATTATGTTGATTGAAAGAGGAATCTTGATATTGTCTTGACTGCTGAGGAGTACAAATATATACTCTTCGAATAGTGTCCTCCGAAGCCTATGGATGATTCTAGGGAAAGGAGAAAGAGAGTTATAAGAAGTGGATAAAGGCTGATGAGATGGCGCAGTGTTACATTTTGGCTTCTATGTCAAATGTGTTGCAACATCAGCATCAAGCCATGCCCACTGCGTTTGACATGATGCCCAATCTCAAGGAGCTTTTCGGACACCAGAATCGGGCTGCTAGGCAAGAAACCATGAGGAACTTGATGACGACCACCATGATCGAGGGAACACCCGTGAGTGATCATGTTCTCAATATGATGGCTCATTTGAATGAGCTGGAATCCTCGGAGCTAAGATCGATGGGGAAACCCAGGTCGATATCATCCTCCAGTCTCTACCTAGGAGTATTGAGCAGTTTTGCCTGAATTACAACATGAACAAGAGGTTGTATTCGTTTGTGGAGCTTCTGACAGAACTTCAGGCGGCAGAGGGGCTTTTTCATCAGAGTGCTCAGGCTCAGGCCATGGTTGCCCAAATGGTTTCTACTTCTAAGTCGAATGTCAAGAAGAAGAAGAAACAAGGTGGAGCAAAGGTTGCAGGAGGATCTCAAGGAGGAGTGAAGAAGTCGAAAAGTAAGTGCTTCACTTGCAAGCAGACTGGACACTGGAAGAAGGACTTCCCTAACAGGAAGCAGAAAAAAGGTATATCTTTTGGTCTAGTCATTGAAACAGGTTTAGCGGTGTTATCTACCAACACCTGGTGTGTAGATACGAGAACTACTGATCATGTTTGCAATACTTTACAGGGGTTCCAGGAAACCAGATGACTAGTTGAGGGGGATATTACCGTTTACTTGGGCAATGCCACGAAGGTGGCGACTGTTGTAGTGGGAGATGTTTATTTATCTTTTGAGAGGAATAAAATTTTGGCTCTGAAAAATTGCCTTTATATACTGTTATTTAGAAAGAATTTGATTTCGGTTTATAAATTGTTTATGGATGAGTATTCTATTTCTTTTAATGACAGAGTTGTTATAAAAAAGAATAGCAAGATTATCTGTTCTGGTACATTGATAGGAAATTTATATACCCTTGAACCAAAAGCTCCCATGATGCAAATAGGAGTAAATAACTCATCTTCTAATTCTAATAATAGAAAAGAACCTTCGAAAATGAACCAAACATATCATTGACATCTAAGGTTAGGTCATATTAACCTAAGTAGTATTCAAAGGTTAATAGCTGATGGACCTCTGGGTTCATTAGTGGAGGAAGATTTCCCAACCTGTGAATCTTGCTTGGAAGGTAAAATGACGAAGAGGCCTTTTAAGGTCAAGGGGTATAGAGCCAAAGATGTGTTGGAATTGGTTCATTCTGTTTTGTGTGGTCCTATGTCTATCCAGGCAAGAGGTGGTTTTGAATATTTTGTCTCTTTTATAGACGATTATTCAAGATATGGATACATTTACTTGATGCGCCGCAAGTCTGAATGCTTTGACAAGTTCAAAGAATTCACAGCTGATATGGAGAAACATCAAGGTAAAAGTATGAAGACACTATGATCTAATCATGGTGGTGAGTACCTCTTGGGAGAGTTTAGGAATTACTTATCAGAGGCTGGGATTCAATCCCAATTGTCTGCACCTGGCACACCCCAGCAGAATGGTGTAGTAGAACGAAGGAATAGGACTCTTATGAAGATGGTTAGATTAATGATGAGTTATTCTGAGTTGCCAGATTCGTTATGGGGGTATGCTTTAGATATGGCAGTGTATATTCTGAACTTGGTACCATCTAAATCAGTGCCTTCTACTCCCACAGAATTGTGGACTGGGCGAATGCTTAGTCTGAGACATATTCAGATTTGGGGGAGTCCAACACATGTGCTAAAGGCAGATGCTGGTAAGTTGGAACCTCGTATAGAAGTGCACATGTTCGTTGGCTATCATAGAGGAATGAAAGGTGGTTTGTTTTATATTCCTAGAGATCAGAGGGTGATTGTTAGCATGAATGCCAGATTTCGAAAGGAAGACTATGTGATGAACCACAAGCCCATGAGTAAGATTATTCTAGAGGAATTGAGAGGGGAAGTCACTAATTTAGTAGCACCGGTACAAGAGGATATATCATAAGTGACTGCACCGCGTGTCATAGAGGATACACAGGCGATACCTCATCGTAGTGGGAGGGTTGTTAGTCAACTTGATAGATTCATGTTCTTGGGAGAATCTTCTGATTTGGTCCTTGGCAAACATGAACCTGATCCCTGGACATATGACGAGGCAATCCAAGATAAAGATGTAGTATCTTGGCAAAGTGCGATGAATTCTGAGATAGAATCTATGGATTCAAATCAGATCTGGGGGCTAGTAGAACCACCCAATGGTGTAAAAACCATTGGATGCAAGTGGATCTACAAAAGAAAGAGAGGAATAGATAGGAAGGTTGAGACCTTCAAAGCGAGGCTTGTTGCGAAGGGGTATACTTAGAAAGAGGGCATCGATTATGAGGAGACTTTTTTGCCGGTAGCCATGCTTAAGTCTATTTTGATTCTGTTATGTATTGCTTCTTATATGGATTATGAGATATGACACATGGATGTCAAGACAACTTTCCTTAATGGAAGTCTTTAGAAAAAAATCTATATGAAGCAACCAGGGGATTCTTTGCAAAGGGACAAGAGCATCTTGTGTGCAAGCTTAATCGGTCCATTTATGGATTAAAGCAAGCTTCGAGATATTGGAACATCCGCTTTGATGAGGTAATCCAGTCTTATGGATTTATTCAAAGTCCGGATGAGACTTGTGTATAAAAGAGATGTGATGGAAACGTAGTGGTATTTTTGATACTATACGTAGATGACATTTTGTTAATTGGAAACAATATCAAGGTGTTATCGGACGTAAGGGTATGGTTGTCCAAACAGTTTGATATGAAGGACTTGAGAGAAGTGGGACACATCCTTGGGATCAAGGTTATAAGGGATCACAGGAAAAGGATGTTGTGCTTATCTCAAGCTTCATACATAGACACCATTATGACTCGTTTTAGCATGCAAAACTCCAAGAAAGGTTTTCTACCTTTTAGGCATGGAGTACCTTTATCTAAAGAGATGTGTCCTAGAACATAAAAGGAGATAGAGGAGACGGAGGCGGTTCCTTATGCTTCGGCAATAGGAAGCCTCATGTATGTTATGCTATGTACGAGATCGGATCTCTATTTTGCCGTGGGCATGGTTAGCAGATATCAGAGTAATCCAGGATAGGGACATTGGACTACAGTTAAGCATATATTAAAGTACCTGAGAAGGACTAAGGATTATATACCGGTATACCAGGTAGATCAATTACTCCCTATGAGTTACACAGATTTCGACTTCCAATCAGATAGGGATAACAGTAAGTCTACCTCAGGTTTTGTGTTTACTTTGGGAGGTGGAGCCATTGTATGGAGGAATGTCAAGCAGAAATGCGTGGCGGACTCTACCATGGAAGCTGAGTATGTGGCAGCCTTTGAGAACAGCATAGTCTTTTAGTATAAGTGGGAGATTATTGGGATGTATACTGAAAAGTCTATCTTTTGTATGAACATCTTAATTTTTGAAATAAGAATCACATGATCATTGTTTGCATATTTATTGTTATGCATATTTGTTTGATACATTACATTGTAGATAACATGGTGTGTAGTGTCACACAGGAGATCATGTTATCAGTTCCTTGTAAAGTATAAGTAAAGGCTCACAACCGAAATGGTTTAGGACAAACCATTGGTATGGTTGTAGTGGGATTTGGTATTGGTTTGTCTTAACCATAAAATTACACTAGTACACTTTGTGTCTATTGAGAAGGACCAACTTAGAGGTGATTCGATTTATTCCTGATAACATAATTGAATCAGACCTCGAATATTATGGTGTACATGCTCTTAATTCCGATATAATAATGGGCACATGTACTTAATATTTATTTCTTTGATTTACCAATGGGAGAGATTTATGGGTTAAATCAATAGGGCCAGTAAGTTGGGAAATGATATAAGTTAAATGGTGTGTCGTTGATTATAGGAGGAAACCGTGTCCTATGTATAGGATGATGATGTCCCCTTGAGGAGCTCATAAGGATCATCATATAAATCCTGCAGGTGGACTTGGTCCAGCATGATGATAAGGTTGAGTGGTACTACTCATGGAGTTAGATATTAATTAATTAATTATCAGTAAATTAATTAATTAATGGGCATTCGATATCTTAAACATGGAGAGATATTTGTACAATTAATATATGGAGCCCATATTTAATTATGGGGGTTGGTGAGGTAGATCAATGATAATCGTCTAGTGGAATGGATTATCATTAATGGATCGGACTTTATGTGGGCTTGATCCATTGGGTGGCCAAGATCCAACTCCTCCTCATGGTCCCTATTGTAGCCTATTAAAACCCTCATGGTTCTTAGATTCGATGGTGGAAAATGGAACTCTAAATCCGACGATGGAGATTAAATCTCTAGATCCGACGGTGGAGATTAAATCACTAGATCCGACGGTTGAGATTAAATCCCCAGATCCGACGGTGGAGATTAAAAGGAGGCTTAAGCCTAACTCTATAAATATGGATTAAGGGGTGGGCGGCAAAAACAACTCAAGGGATATTAGGTTTTGCTTCAAGCATTGGGCGGCTAGGGTTTGGAGAAGCATTGGGCGCCTAGGGTTTGGAGAAGTCTTGGGCGGCAAGACTTTCTATCTTCCTAGGGTTTTGACCGGCGCCCCTCTTCTCTTTTCTCTTCTTGGTCGGCGCCCCAATCTTCCTCCTTTCATCCTTGGCTGGCGGAAACAAGGGTTAGGGTTCTTACCCTTGGAGCTCTTGGTCGATGCCCACTCCATCTTCTTCATCCACTCCTTGGCCGGCGGCAACATCAAGCTCCTTGGCTTGGTGGTAAGTTCTGATAGGAGAAGAGTTTTGTTTCATTCTTCCCTTTGTTCGGATAGAGTAAGGAAGGGAAGAACGTGATCTAGGAAGCTTCGACTTTTGGAAGATCGTCGCCCACACGACGTCCAAATGGAGGAAGGACATACAATAGAAGATCAAGAGGTATAAGCTTGTTTACTTTGATTAGTGTTCTTTTGTATTATGTATATAATTGTTTTCAATTATATGTGGCTAATTTACTTGGACCCCGAAGACAAACACAAAAATCGGCGATCCGTACATCATCTATTCCACGGCTAATCGAAGAAAAGACGTAGGTTACTTGAACAACAAGTTTGTTCAAGTGACCACTCTAATCGAATAACATGACGATGGAATAGTTGCTTAGGTAATCCCTCTTCTTCAAGGATTAATTTTTTAATCTGGTGACGTAGATGGGACCAAGTTGAAGTGGGAAGCGAAGTTTCCACCTTCAAGTGGTATCAGAGCTTCGGTTCCACAAAATCTTCAAGGAATCCCTCTGGTTGTTCCATATAGATGTTGTCCTCAAGACATCCATTAAGGAAAGCTATCTTGACATCCATCTATCACACCTCATAATCCATATGAGTAGCAATAGATAAGAGAATCCGGATGGACTTAAGCATGGCTACCGACGAAAAGGTCTCCTCGTAATCGATACCCTCTTTCTGAGTGTACCCTTTCACTACAAGCCTTGCTTTGAAGGTCTCAACCTTCCCGTCTATTCCTCTCTTTCTATTTTTACATCCACTTGCATCCAATGGTTTTTACACCATTGGGTGGTTCTACTAGTTCCCAGACCTGATTTGAATCCATAGATTCTATCTCAGAATTCATTGCACTTTGTCAAGATACTGCATCATTATCTTCGATTGCCTCGTCATATGTCCAGGGATCAGGTTCATGCTTGCCAGGAACAAAATCAGAAGATTCTCCCAAGAACATAAATCTATCAGGTTGTCTAACAACCCTCCCACTACGATGAGGTATCACCTGTGTATCCTCTGTGACACGCGATGCAGTCACTTGTGGCATATCCTCTTGTACCGGTGGTACTGAAGTAGTGACTTTCCATCTCAATTACTCCAGAACAACCTTACTCATGGGTTTGTGGTTCATCACATAGTATTCCTCTAAAAATTTGGTGTTCATGCTAACGATCACCCTCTGATCTCTAGGATAGCCTACAAACATCCGCACTTCTGTATGAGGTTCCAACTTACCAGCATCTGCCTTCATCACATGTGCTGGACTCCCCCAAATTCGAATATGTCTCAAACTAGGCTTTCGCCCATTCCACAATTCTGTGGGAGTAGAAGGCACTGATTTAGATGGTACCAAGTTCAGAATATACACTCCCCAGAACGAATCTAGTAACTCAGAATAACTCATCATCGATCTAACCATCTCCATAAGAGTCCTATTCCTTCGGTCCGCTACACCATTTTGCTAGGGTGTGCCAGGTGCAGACAATTAGGATTGAATCCCAGCCTCTGATAAGTAATTCTTAAACTCTTCCCAGAGGTACTCACCACCACTATCAACCTTTGAATTCTACTTAGGTTAATATGACCTAATCTTATATTCCAAAGATATGTTTGGTTCATTTTCGAAGGTTCTTTTCTCTTATTAGATTAAGAAGATGAGTTATTTACTTCTATTTGCATCGTGGGAGCTTTTGTTTAAAGTGTATATAAATTTCCTATCAATGCACTAGAACAGATAATCTCCCTTTCCCTTTTATAACAACTCTGTCATTGAATGAAATAGAATACCCATCCAAAAATAATTTAGAAACCGAAATCAAATTATTTCTAAATAAAGGTACATAAAGGCAATTTTTCAGAACCAAAGTTTTATTCCTATCAAAAGATAAATAAACATCTCCCACTACAATAGCCTCCACCTTCGTAGCATCGCCCAAGTAAATGGTAATCTCCCCTTCAACTAGTTGTCTAGTTTCCTAAAACCCCTACAATGTATTATAGACATGATCAGTGACTCCCGTATCTACACACCAGGTGCCGGTAGATAACACCGCTAAACATGTTTCAACGACTAGACCAAAAGATATACCTTTGTTCTGCTTCCGGTTAGGTAGTCCTTCAAATGTCCAGTCTGCTTGCAAGTGAAGAACTTGCCTTTCGGCTTCTTCACTCCTCTCTGAGATCCTCCTGCCACCTTTGCTCCACATTATTTCTTCTTCTTCTTGCCTTTCGGCTTAGAAGTAGAAACCTTCTTAGCAACCATGGCCTGAGCCTGAGCACTCAAACGAAAAAGCCTCTATGCTGCCTAGAGTTCTGTCAGAAGCTCCGCCAACGAATACAACCTCTTATTCATGTTGTAGTTCAGGCGAAACTGCTAAAAAATCGTAGGTAGAGATTGGAGAATGATATCGACCTTAGTTTCCCCATCGATCTCAGCTCCAAGGACTTCCAACTCATTCAAATGAGCCATCATCTTGAGAACATGATCCCTCACGGGTGTTCCCTCGACCATGGTGGTCGTCATTAAGTTTCTCATGGCTTCTTGCCTAGCAACCCGATTCTGGTGTCCGAAAAGTTCCTTGAGATTGAGTATCATGTCATAAGCAGTAGGCATGGCTTGATGCTGATGTTGCAATATATTTTACATAGAAGTCAAAATGTAACACCACGTCATATCATCAGCCTTAATCCACTTCTTATAACTCTCTTTCTCCTTTTCCCCAGAATCATCCGTAGGCTTAGGAGGACACTCTTCTATAAGTATATATTTGTACTCCTCAGCAATCAAGACTATATCCAGATTACTTTTTCAATCCACGTAGTTAGGTCCAGTAAGTTTATTTTCCTTTAGTATCATAGCAAGTGGGTTGAAAGTTATTTTTGAAAAATCTAAGAATCACAATGATCAAAACATTAGATTTCAAAAATTTATTGATTCCTCAAACAATAAAATTTTAAAATCAACCAACACCTCAAAACACCGAGAATATCGTATGCCACGATAGTGTGGACGTATACGAATTCTACATTTGTAAGAGGAGATTTTACTCATTAATTTTATTATCCTATCAACCTTACTTTTTGACAAATAAAATTAATAGTTGGTTCCTCTTTGGCCCTACAAATAAAAGCAGTGACTCCGATGGGGAGGATACTCCTATTTGTATCTAAGTGTTCACCATTACCCGATACGAAGGCAATTATCTCAGAATATGTGCCTTCCAATGAGGAAGTACACACACTCGTAAATAATTTGCTATAACCATAATTGACCTTGTGGTCCGCAAAACAAACTCATCCGATGGGGAGGAAGGCACTTAGAGCCGACGCGCAAGATTGTTTGCATCACATGGCAAATTGTAATGGAGGCCATGGGATATTTTTTTTTAAAAAAAAATATCCCTTTCCCACTTAGTAATTTAAAATGAGGAATTTTCCTAGCACACAACATGCATATCAAACAAGAAGCAATAAATATGAAAAAAAATATTTTCTAACTATTATGGCTTTTGTTTTCCAATATGCCTCCCGTCGTGTCGCCATCTCGTCCGCTCCTCCCTACACCATGTACAAGCCATCCGGAGATCCGAGCCGAAAAAAATTATTTTAATTTACATCCATCGATCCTATACTCCACAAATGAGTGTACAAAAAATCTAGATCGAAAGTAAACTAAAATAAAAGAATGGCTAAATAATGCCATACTTAATTACAAAAAATAAATACTAGCCTCGTCAACCCCGAGGATTCAAATAATATTACAATTACACACATCGAATCACATACACACACATATGACCATAATAGTTGGATCTTATGCATGCAACAAAAAAGTTAGCCTATGCACATCCTACTATTATCCGACACATACAATATATGATAAGTGCATAAAAGTAACCGAATCCTAAAAACACAAAATCGGAAACCGTGGCTCTGATACCACTTGAAGGTCGAAGCTTTGCTTCCCTTTTCAACTTGGTCGCTCGTGAATTACGATCCTATCTACGTCCCTGGATTTAAAAAAAAATTAATCCTTGATGAAGACGGATTACCCAAGCAACCGATTCATCATCGTGCTATTGGATTCGAGTGGTCTTTTAAACAAACTTGTTATTCAAGCAACCTAACTCTTTTCCTCGATTAGCTGCGGAATAGATGATGTACGGATTGACGATTTTTGTGTTTATCTTCGGGGTCCAAGTAAATTAGCCACATGCATTATACAAAAGAACTAAATCAAAACAAACAAGATTATACCTCTTGTATACCTCTTGATCTTCTATTGTATGACCTATCCTCCTCTTGAATGTTGTGTGGGCAATGATCCTCCAAGAGTTGAAACCTCCTAGATCGCGTATCTTCTTTTCCTTGTTCACTCCGAACAAAGGAAGATAACCAAACAATTCTACTCCTATCTGGAGCCGACCACCAAGCTCCTAGCTTGATCCTTGTCGCCGGCCAAGGAGAGGAAGAGGAAATTTGGGCGCCGACCAAGAGCTCCAAAGGAAGAACCGTAACTCTTGCCGTAAGACAAATAGAAATATAGGAAGAAGAAGAGATATGGGCGCCGACCAAGAGAGAAAGAAGAAGAGATATGGGTGTCGACTAAACCTTAGGAAGAGAGGAAAAACTTCCACTTATTGCTGCCCAAAACCTTTCCAAACCCTAGAGGCCCAACCCTTTGGAAGCAAACCCTAATCTCCAATGATTAGTTGCTGCCCAAGCCAAGGAGCAAACCCTAGAATTCCAATTCTGTATTGCATCCCAAGCCTTTGCCTCCTATTTATAGATTTTGCCCAAACCTCATTTTAATCGTGTCCGTTGGATCTAGGTTTCATGAGGGTTTTAATAGGCTACAATAGGGACCATGAGGAGGAGTTGGATCTTGGCCACCCAATGGATCCGAACCACACAAACCCGATCCATTAATGATGATCCATTCCACATGAGGATTATCATTAATCTACCTCACCAACCCCCATAAATAAATACCGTCTCCATATATTAATTGTACAAATGTCTCCCCGTGTTTAAGATATCGAATGTCCGTCAATTAATTAATTTACTGACAAATAATTAATTAACATCTAACTCCATGAGTATTACAACTCAACCTCATCATCATGCCAGACCAAGTCCACCTGCAGGGTTTACATGGTGATCCTTATGAGCTCCTCAAGAGGACATCATCATCCTAATATATAGGACACGATTTCCTCCTATAATCAATGACACACCATGTAAATAATATCATTTCCCAACTTATCGATCCTTTTGATTTAATCTATAAATCTCGCCCATTGGTAAATCAAAAAAATAAATAATAAGTACATGTGCCCATTATTATATAGGGATTAAGAGCATGTACACCATAATATCTAAGGTCCGATTCAATTTTGTAGTCAGCAATAAATTGAATCACCTCTAAGTCGGTCTTGCTCAATACACAACAAGTGTACTAGTGTAATTCTATGGTCAAGACAAACCAATATCAAATTACACTACAACCATACTAATGGTTTGTCTAAAACCATCTCGGTTGTGAGCCTCTACTTATACTCTACAAGGAACTATTAACATGATCTTCCGTGTGACACCACACACTATGTTATCTACAATGTAATGTATCAGATAATATGCATAACCATAAATATGCAAACAATGATCATGTGACTCTTATTTAAAAAATAAAGATGTTCATACAAAAACTAGAGTTTTCAGTATACATCCCAACAGTGAGATGTTAGTGTTGGTGTAGGGGCACTAGATAATCGAACCTTGGTTTTGATGATGGAAAAGATTCAAAGTTAAGTTTTTTTGTTATCTCATATGATATGCTAAGTGTGCAGGAAGTGTTTAAGCTAAGCCAAAGGTCGAGCGACATCCGGAGAATCTCAAGTTGAGAAACCGTGGTGGTCGGGCGACACCACGAGAACCTCGGGGAGTCGAGGAACCTCAGTGGTGACCGAAATCTAAGCGACAGGTCAAGAGGACCAAAGGTAAGCTCCGTGTGTGGAGCGGTGGTAAGGACACACCCCTCGGTTAGAGGACAATCCTAGGCGTCGATCCGACTAAGGCTTCCAGAGAAATGCTGAAGTCGAGATCGGACAGTCAAAGGACTGTCACACTACATGACATTATGCATCTATTGTGCTAATCTTGTATTGCAGGAATTCTCAAGTGCAACAGTCAACTGGAGATGTCAGTAGTCGACTGAAGGCAGTCGACTACTAAGAGGATTAGTCGACTGATGTCGATGAATCGGCCCAGTGCACAAGATCAAAGAGATAGAGATTGATGCCACCACCTCAGGATAAGATAAGCCACCACCTCAGGATAAGATAAGTCGCCACCTCAAGATAAGATCCACGAGTTTTGGATCTGGATTGGGACAAATTCCATGGCGCAAATCTATAAAAGGAGGGGAAAACTCACACCCAAATTCAAGAATCTCCCAAGTGCTCGTGCTCTCTACAACGCTACTCTGATCGTGCGTCATCTTCTAATTAATTGTCGGTATTATTATTATCTTTTTGTACTTAATTTGTATAAGGACCGGTAATGTTGTTACCGACCTTATAATCATTGTAATCGTCTTGTCTCTTACCTCCAACGAGGAAGAGACTTTTAGTGATTGCCCTTTGGAAGCGATCAAGGATCGCAGTGCCTTGGATTAGCAGCCAGTGGGCTGTGAACCAAGTAAAAAAGCTTTGTGTCTTGCTTGTGTTTGTATTTTAGTTTTCTGCTGTGTACTTGGTTTTAATCGTCGAAAAAGAAAAGTTTTTACGAACGCTATTCACCCCCCCCCCCTCTAGCGCTCATATCGATCCAACAATTGGTATTAGAGCGGAGGCGCTCAGATTCGGTGCAACCACCGGTCGAGCTTTTTCTTTTCTTTATTTTTATTTTTATTTTTAAATATCTCTCGCACTACTAATCTAAGTCCAAGTCTTGGGACTTTTTGGTTTGTGTTTTTTTTGCGAGTTTTAGAAAATCATTGACCGAGCAAACCATGGAAGAGTCTCCCACAAGGCATAAAGGTAACAATGACAATTTAAATTTTAAATTTCATATTATTTTCTTTAAGTGCAGGGAGAGAGAACACTATAAAAATAAGTGTCCTACTCGTAAGACTCGAATGACGCAATCGATGGCAAAAGAGACACCATTGCTAGGAATCCGGAAGAACAAGGAGCACATCAAGTGCTTCAGGTGCGGAAGATTCGGTCACTACAAGAATCGGTGTCCGAAAAAAAAGGTTAGTAAAGTTAATAATTTTGAAAAGTTGAGTTTTAGAATAGTTGATAATTTAGATAAATTGTGTAATTGTTGTCAATTAATTAATACAATTAATAATTCAACTAATAAAAAATTAATTAATTCAGATTTAATTAGTTTAAATAATAATAATAATAATAATAATAATAATAATATCATGGATGAAAATGATCAAATTAATCTAACATTTGATAAAATTAACCAAGAGATTAATCAAATATTTAGTTTAATCAACATAGATCTAGATCAAGTCAAAGATAAAACCAACCTAGTACTTAATCAGAATAATCAAACCCTTGATCACAATAATCAAACCATAGGAAAGAATCATCAAATCCTAGATCTGATTAATCTAGATAATTCCGAATTAAAAAATTCTGTTTTGAAAAATTCAACCATAAAAAAATCGAAATTAACTTTAAAAAATTCCAAAGATAATCTAAATAATTCTAATAATAATTCTACCTTTAAAAACTCTAACAATCTTATCTTAAATAATTCTAATAATAATTCTACCTTTAAAAACTCTAACAATCTTATCTTAAATAATTCTAATAATAATTCTACCTTTAAAAACTCTAACAATATTATCTTAAATAATTCTAATAATAATTCTACTTTTAAAAACTCTAACAATCTTATCTTAAATCATTCTAATAATAATTCTACCTTTAAAAATTCTAATAATCTTATCTTGAATAATTCTACCTTAAAAAATTCTAATAATTTTAATAATTCTATTTTTAAAAAGTCTAATAATCTTATGTTAAAAAATTCTAATAATTCTACTTTTAAAAAATCTAATAATCTTATCTTGAAAAAGTCTAATAATATTATTTTTAAAAATTCTAAAAATCCTATTTTAAATAATTCACAATCTAACTTAATTAAAAATTCAAAATTAGATAATCAAACCAATAAAATTAATTATAATAGAGTACCATTTGATTATACACAAATTAATAATCTAGTAATTAAACCTTCAACTTTTAAAAATTCAACTAATAAATATGTAAACTTGGGTTACAAGTCTAAGCTAACCAAAAATCAAGACACTAAAATTTGTAAACCTAATTATAATAAAGTATCTTATAACTATAGAACAAATAAAAGTCTACCCAAGAAAACGACCATTTCTTTAAATTGATTGAATGTAGCTTGCTCATGCATACATATCATTATCATGCTTATTTTGTCATGTCATACATACTAGTTTTAAATTCACTCTCATAGAATGGTTAGATAGGAAATAATTAATTAATCTTGACAACATAGTATCAAGATGCGGTGAGATGATAGTACGTTAAGGAAACAAAGTCAAGTGTATCCGAGTTATTGGACTTTTGTAGAATCGAGTTATGGATGTGGTCAAACCACATTACTAGATTCATACAAACATGCTATAATTCTTGCGGGACAAGATCCACATCATACTAGGCCTTGAATTAGCTTTGGCTAAATCGCCCAAGACTTAGTACGATCGGTAGGTAATACATTACCGATTACATCTTTACAACTCTTGTTTATAGGATGAAGACCCACATTTACAAAAGACCTTGAGTTAGCTTTGGCTAAATCGCCCAAGATTTAGTGTAAATGCGATCTTATCCTATCTTTCCAACGGTTGGAATATGCCTATAGTTCTACTCGATCCAATTGAGTTAACTAGTTTTACTCAATCTAATTGAGCTTACTCTAACCCAAGCCATGATAGGCGGGACAAAGATTGTCCCTCTATACCCTACGAAGATAATATGCGTTGCTCTGCTTTGGAAGATTCAACAACAACAAATGATCGAGGTAGTGATGGGTATCAAAACTTGGTAGGCATTTTATGAGTTAATTAGATTAAGATCTAATCTAATCGTGAATGTGTATCATATACACATCAAGGTCTTTCTTGTCCTACACTAGCATGCATCACATACATACAAGCAATATACAAGCATGCATCATATACATACAAGCAAAATATTCTAGCATGCATCACATACATACAAGCTTGGAGAAGCTGCCAACCCTAGGTTGATTGTCCGATCTTCTCATTGGCTTGAGAAGATCGTAGTAGGGCCATGACCTCATCACAATTAATATATATATATTTATAGATAAATATATATATATATATATATATATATATATATATATATATATATATATATAAATTAATTGTGATGAGGTCATGGCCCTACTACGATCTTCTCAAGCCAATGAGAAGATCGGACGATCAACCTAGGGTTGGTAGCTTCTCCAAGCACCTCCTTTGACCGCCATGTGTCGTCGACACCCTCCTCGTAACTCCGTCTACTAGTGGAACTAACTTGGTGCATTTAACTAAGTGGAACTAACTGAAGCTACCTCACCACATCCTAAACTAGTTAGACCAGAATATAATCCTAAGTGAATTAAGTGTGTAATTTCCTAAGTTGGCTTTATCTAAGGAAGTGGTCGTTGTTCCGATCAAAGAAGGCCTCTGTGCCTCGCCAAGACCTGGAAGCTCTCTTTTAAAATGTTCACTTAACTAACTAAAGGTGAAATCCAAATCTAACCCAAGATTAATTAATTTCTAAGGCATTAAATTAAATTCATCCCACAATACCTATAAGAATAACTTGGTTGATCATATAGAATGGGTGAGATGGTAAGGACAACAAATTAAAAATGATTATGAAAATGATTTCAAAATTTATATAAACATAAATAGATTTTTAAAACTATTTTTATTGGTTGACATGATTATTGTGTGTAGTTATACTGTTAGTGAAAGCCCTAGAGCCAATCATGTGATGATTGTTGTATGAACTTTATTGTATCATATTCCTATTTATAAAGGCATGATTATTATATTTACTTGTATTTGTGCCAAATAACTAAATATAATAATGTCCTTGAGTAGTAGGTTCTTATCTATATCAATCGATTGGTTGAATCGATAATGAGATGATATAGAGAACACTACTCTTAATCATTCCTAGTCGAGTATTAACATTCAGGGACAATGTTAATGCGTAGAGACTAGCATGTAGGTCAACATGATGACTTGATCTCACAAGTCATGGATATGAGATATCAAGTTGACACATGTGTATGCATTGGAGAATGTATATTGAATGGCCCGCCATGAGAAAGTATCATGGATCGTTATATGAGTGTCATATACTTTCTCATGTGGCTATTAGAATGACTATTAGTCCTTAGACCTGAAGTCACCATGGTTCCCTACATAAGGAGTTGCATACTTTGGCTTCGTCAAACGTCACCCGTAAATGGGTGGACTATAAAGGCGATTACTGGTATGTAACAAATTATGCGGAGGGATGTGAGTGATGTAGATGTGATCTATCCCTCCTATATGACGGGAATGACATCGATATTCTTGATAGAGTGAGACCACTAAGTGCATGGCCATGCCCAAATGAGTCAATATGAGATATTGAGCTCATTTGATTAGAGTGAGTCTACTTGGAGGTCAAGATTTAGATTGTACCGAGGATGACACGGTCTATGCCTCGATTGGTCAATCTAGATGTCAAGGATAGAGGGACATTGTCACATATTGTGAGAGTCACAATTAGTAGTCACAAAGGTGATGTTGGAGGTCAACATTCTTGTAACTTGGGTAGTAATGATGTGTTGCTAGATACCGCTCATTGCTTATGTTCCTAAATCAGTTTAGGGGCATTGCCAACGTTACAAGAACCTATAGGGTCACACACATAAGGGCAATTAGATGGAGATTAGGTTCATATGATGAACCATGAGGATTAGGTTCATGGGATGAACTAAATTGGATTAAGAGTAATCCAAATTAGACTAATTGAGTTAGACTCAAGTTGATTCAAGTGTTGAATGAGTATAATTTAGATTTGATTCATCAAATAAATTTAAATTAAATGAATAGAGATTCATTAAATTAAATTGACTTGAATCAAATGGTTGGATTTGATCAACCATGGGAGATAAGAGGTCAAGTTTGACTTGACTTGAGAGGGAAGATGAAAGGTCAAGTTTGACTTGACTAAATGCCATGTCATGATAATGACTTGGCATGGCCGGCCAATGATGATGTTCCACATCATCATGGACACATCATGGGGTGCCACCTCATGAGGGAGACCAAGATCCATTGGCTCTTGGAGTTACATGCATGCATGTAACCCCCTTATAGTGGGTTATGGATGATGTGAAGTTAAGTTGTGTAACTTCATCTTCTTCCTCTTCTTTTCCCTCAAGATCTCTCTTCCTCATCTAGCCATGAACGTCCAAGGGGTGCTAGCACACTCTAAGGTGTTTTTCTCCACCATTTGTCCGTGTGGATACTTGTAGAGGAGTGTACACTTGACACTCTCGAGTTCCGGCGAACCTTTTGGACGAGCAGGATTTGCGAAGGACGTCGCATCGAGGGTAACATCCTTATCATGTAGATCTAAGGTAGATCTAGAGTTTTATACAAACACATACATGTTTTAGTTTTAATACATCTTCGCACGGATCCGTGGCCGGACTTCCGGGGTTTTCGCAACGCAAAAAGCGGTTTTTGCGGCTCGGAAAGTCCAACAGTGGTATCAGAGCAACATGCGAAGCATGTATGTGTTTCGTTTTTTTAATTTTTGTATTAGATATAAAAAAATTACATATTTTGATGTTTCTGTAAATTTCCTATTTTTATAGAATTTTTGGGTATTTTTCTCGAAGAGTCGAAGCAACGAGTGTTGGGACACTTGTAGGCTTCAACCGCCGAGAAAAACTCTCCGAAACGGCGAGTTATTCGCTTTAGGTTTTTGGGACAGTGACTTAAGTCACTTAAGATCGTAGTAGGGACACTCGCAAAGTTTATTTTGTGAGTAGGGGCGCTGCCCGTATCCCCGAAAGGGGCCTTGTCCCGCGATCGCGCCCGGAAACTGCTTAGCTGGACCGTTACGGAGAGGTGACTCATAAAATTGAAAAAAATAGGAAAAATTATAGAAATTTTCTGTAAAAATACATAATTTTGAATTATGTATAATTCTGTGATTGTCATGGCCCAATAACCCAACTTTGATTGGATTATGATGTGTTGTAATTCATAATACGGCCTGCGTGCCGTTTTTGTGGTTGTGCGTGTTGTATAGTGTATGCGACCTGTGCGTCGTACCTCTTCTTTTCATATTCTAGTTGTAAATAGTTTTAGACTCGAATGTAACTCGAGTTTCATATTTGTAATGTACAAAATGGAGCGGTGGAAAGCCCACTTGTAGACGAGGTTACGAGAAGGGTGCCGACGACACATGGCGGTCAAAGGAAGCACTTGGAGAAGCTGCTAGCCTAAGGTTGACCGTCCGATCTTCTCATTGGCTTGAGAAGATCGTAGTGGGGCCATGACCACATCACAGTTAATTATATATATATATATATATATATATTTGATTTTGTTTGTATGTATGTGATGCATGCTAGTAGAATAATGCTTGTATGTATATGATGCATGCTAGGATATTTTTCTTGTATGTATGTGATGCATGCTAGAATAATGATTGTATGTATGTGATGCATGATAATATAGGATAATAAAGGCCTCAATGCGTATATGATAGACATTACGATTAGATTAGATCATAATCGAATCAACTTAAAAATGCCTACCGAGCCTTGATACCCATCACTACCTTGATCATTTGTTGTTGTTGAATCTGCCAAAGCAGAGCAACGCATATTATCTTGATAGGGTGCGGAGGGACAATCTTGGTCCCGCCTATCACGCTTGGGTTAGAGTAAGCTCAATTAGATTGAGCAAAACTAGTTAACTCAATTGGATCGAGTAGAACTATAGGCATATTCCAATCGTTGGAAAGATAGGTTAAGATCGCATTTACACTAAATCTTGGGTGATTTAGCCAAAGCTAACTCAAGGTCTTTTGTAAATGTGGGTCTTGATCCTATAAACAAGAGTTGCATAGAGATGTAATCGGTAATGTGTTACCCACCGATCGTACTAAGTCTTGGGCGATTTAGCCAAAGCTAACTCAAGGCTTAGTATGATGTGGATCTTGTCCCGCAAGAATTATAGCTAGTTTGTATGAATCTAGTAATGTGGTTTGACCACATCCATAACTCGATTCTACAAAATTCCTATAATTCAGTGGGAGCATCATTTGATTAAAGGCCTAATTAAATGATAAAAGGAATATGATATTAATTCTCTGCATTGTATGTTGTAGATAACTATGTCGACAAACACGAACACTCTCTCTCTGTGTTCTGTCCTTGAGAAGGACAAGCTCAATGGAGCAAATTTCCTGGACTGGTACAGGAACCTGAGAATTGTTCTCACCCAAGAAAGGAAGTTGTACATCCTGGAGCAGCCCATTCCGGAGGCACCTCCTGCCACTGCCTCGCGAGCTGACAAAGATGCTTACAAGAAGCATCAAGATGATGCATTAGATGTGTCATGTCTAATGCTCATGACCATGAACTCTGAGCTTCAGAAGCAACACAAGTTCATGAATGGTTATGATATGGTTGGACATCTTCATCAACTATATCAAGGACAAGCAAGACATGAGAGATATGAAGTCTCTAAGGCATTGTTTGGGTCTAAAATGCAAGAAGGGACTCCCGTAGGTCAATATGTACTCAAGATGATTGGGTACGTAGAAAACCTACAAAGGCTGGGATTCTCACTTGGCCAAGAGCTGGCCACTGACTTGATCTTGCAATCTTTGCCACAAGCCTTCAATCAATTTGTCATGAATTATAAAATGAATGAAATTGATAAGCCATTGCCTGAAATGCTCAGCATGTTGAGAACTGCTAAGCTTAACCTTAAGAAAGGAAAATCTTACACCATTTTGATGGTGTAGAAGAAGAAAGACAAGGGCAAGCCTAAAGGTAAGGGAAAGTCCCAAGACAAGGGCAAAGGCAAAGAACTTAAACCCAAAGGAGGGGTAGCCAAGGAAGGGGCTTGCTTCTACTGCAAGGAAGCAGGACACTGGAAGCGTAACAGCAAGGCATACCTTGAAGATCTTAAGAAGAAGAGAAGTGAGACTTCTACTTCAGGTATAAATATTATAGAAGTCAATCTATCTATTTCTTCATCATGGGTATTATATACCGGATGTGCATCTCACATTTGTACCAATGTGCAGGCGCTGAGAAATAGTCAAGCATTGACAAAGGGCGAGGTGGACCTACGAGTAGGCAATGGAGCAAGAGTTGTTGTTGTTGCTGTAGGAACTTATGATCTATCTTTGCCCTCGGGGCTTCTACTAGAATTGGATGAATGTTGTTATGTGCCTGCCTTAACTAAGAACATCATTTCAGTTTCTTGTTTGGAAAAGAAAGGATTTTCATTTATAATAAAGAACAAATGTTGTTCAGTTTATTTAAATGATATGTTCTATTGTAGTGCACCTCTAATGAACGGACTCTACTTTCTAGACTTAGAGAGCCCTATCTATAACATAAGTACCAAAAGGTTCAAGTCAAATGAGTTGAACCAAACCTATCTCTGGCATTGTCGCTTAGGTCACATAAATGAGAGTCGCTTATCTCAGCTCCATAAGGATGGGCTGCTAGACTCATTTGATTTTGAATCATATGAGACATGCGAGTCTTGCCTTTTAGGTAAGATGACCAAGACTCCCTTTAGTGGACACAGCGAAAGAGCAACTGACTTGTTAGGACTTATACATAGTGATGTATGTGGCCCTTTCAATGTTGCTGCTAGAGGTGGTTACAGGTACTTCATTACATTTACTGATGACTTCAGTAGATATGGTTATGTGTATCTTATGACACATAAATCAGAATCCTTTGAAAAGTTCAAAGAATTCAAGAATGAAGTACAAAACCAGCTTGGCAAGAGTATTAAGATACATACTTCAATCAGATCGAGGTGGTGAATACCTTAGCCATGAGTTTCGTGACTATCTAGATGAGTGTGGGATTCTATCCCAACTCACTCCTTCTGGATTACCACAGTGGAATGTTGTATCCGAAAGGAGGAATCGTACCCTATTCGATATGGTATGATCTATGATGAGTCACACAGATCTTCCTATATCCTTTTGGGGATATGTTATAGACACAGCAGCCTTTACGCTTAACCGTATACCATCAAAGGTTGTGATAAAGACACCATATACGATATGGACAGGGAGAAATTCCAAGATGTATTTCATAAGGATTTGGGGTTGTGAGGCTTACGTTTGACGTCAAGTCTCAGACAAACTGGGACTCAAATCGATAGGTGCTATTTTGTTGGATATCCCAAGGATACAAAGGGATATTACTTCTACATTCCCAGTCAGCACAAAGTGTTTGTGGCAAAGACTAGGGTTTTTCTAGAAAGAGATTTTGTTTCAAGAAAAACTAGTGGGAGTACATTCGATCTTGAAGAAATTCAAGATAAGGACCATAGAACTGAGGCCTTGATGGAGGTTGAACAGGAACCAAAAAGTGTTGTGGGTGATGAGATTGTTGCACAAAGAGTTGTGGAACAACCACCTGTTCATGTAGACCTATCTCTTCGCAGGTCTGATAGGGTATGTCGTCAGCCTGAGAGATACTCATTTCTCTTGTCTGACCATGATGACGTTATGCTCATTGAGAATGAGCCTACCTCCTATCAGAAAGTTGTGATGAGCCCAGATTCTGAGAAATGGCTAGAGGCCATGTGATCCGAGATGGAATCCATGTA
This sequence comes from Wurfbainia villosa, assembly GCA_025175895.1. Taxonomy (NCBI): domain Eukaryota; kingdom Viridiplantae; phylum Streptophyta; class Magnoliopsida; order Zingiberales; family Zingiberaceae; genus Wurfbainia; species Wurfbainia villosa. Next base: position 48,688,920 of record CM045998.1, on the reverse strand, counting down.
CACCAACCAAGTATGAGCTTTGGTTGATCCACCTGAAGGGGTCAAATCCATTGGGTGTAAGTGGGTCTTTAAGAGAAAGACTAACATGGATGGACTTACGCATACCAATAAGGGCCGATTGGTGCCTAAAGGTTTCAAGCAAATTCATGGTATTGACTATGATGAAATCTTTTCTCCAGTGGCCATGTTTAAGTCCATTCGGATCTTGCTTGCTATTGCAGCATGCCACGATTATGAGATCTGGCAGATGGATGTCAAAACCACATTTCTGAATGGAAACTTACTCGAGGATGTGTACATGACACAACATGAGGGTTTTGAAGATCCACAGCATACTGGGAAAGTATGCAAGCTGCAAAGGTCCATTTATGGGCTAAAGCAAGCCTCTCGGAGCTAGAATCTTCGATTCGATGATGCGATCAAACAGTTTAGTTTCATCAAGAATGAAGATGAACCCTGTGTCTATAAAACAGTTAATGGGAATACAGTTGTCTTCCTTGTATTGTATGTGGATGACATACTACTCATTGGGAATGACATCCCTTCGCTACAGTCTATGAAAACTTGGCTGGGGATGTGCTTCTCAATGAAGGACTTAGGTGAAGCAACCTGTATTCTAGGCATCAAGATCTATAGAGATAGATCTAAGAGATTGCTTGGCCTAAGTCAGAGTACATACATTGATACGGTATTACTACGGTTTGCCATGCAGAATTCCAAGAAGGGACTTCTGCCGATGTCACATGGTGTGAGTCTTTCGAAGACTCAAAGTCCCTCTTCTAGAGAGGAGAGAGACCGCATGGATAAGATCCCTTACGCATCTGCTATAGGATCTATCATGTACGTCATGCTGTGTACTCATCCTGATGTCTCGTATGCTTTGAGCATGACGAGTAGGTACCAGTCAAATCCAGGTGAGCATCACTGGATAGCAGTCAAGAATATTCTTAAGTACTTGAGAAGGACTAAAGAATATTTCTTGATATTTGGAGGCGATGAGGAGCTAGCTGTAAAGGGTTACAGCGATGCCAACTTTCAAACTGACCAAGAAGATTATAGATCGCAGTCAGGGTTCGTGTTTTGCTTGAATGGTGGCACTGTGAGCTGGAAGAGTTCCAAGCAGGACACAGTTGCTGATTCTACAAACATAGGCCGAATATATATCGGTGCCTCCATCTCATTCGAGAGATTATCGATAGAGGAGATGTGAAGATTTGCAGAGTACCCACACAGGCTAACATTGCAGATCCCTTGACCAAGGCTTTGGCACAGAAAAAGCATGATGGTCACACTAGGTCATTGGGTATTCGATACTACGGTGATTGGCACTAGTGCTAGTGGGAGATTGTTAGTGAAAGCCCTAGAGACAATCATGTGATGATTGTTGTATGAACTTTATTGTATCATATTCCTATTTATAAAGGCATGGTTATTATATTTACTTGTATTGGTGTCAAATAACTAAATATAATAATGTCCTTGAGTAGTAGGTTCTTATCTATATCAATCGATTGGTTGAATCGATAATGAGATGATATAGAGAACACTACTCTTAATCATTCCTAGTCGAGTATTAACATTCAGGGACAATGTTAATGCGTAGAGACTAGCATGTAGGTCAACATGATGACTTGATCTCACAAGTCATGGATATGAGATATCAAGTTGACACATGGGTATGCATTGGAGAATGTATATTGAATGGCCCTCCATGAGAAAGTATCATGGATCGTTATATGAGTGTCATATACTTTCTCATGTGGCTATTAGTATGACTATTAGTCCTTAGACCTGAAGTCACCATGGTTCCATACATAAGGAGTTGCATACTTTGGCTTCGTCAAACGTCACCCGTAAATGGGTGGACAATAAAGGCGATTACTGGGTATGAAACAAATTATGCGAAGGGATGTGAGTGATGTAGATGGGATCTATCCCTCCTATATGACGGGAGTGACATCGATATTCTTGATAGAGTGAGACCACGAAGTGCATGGCCATGCCCAAATGAGTCAATATGAGATATTGAGCTCATTTGATTAGAGTCAGTCTACTTGGAGTTCCAGATTTAGATTGTACCGAGGATGACACGGTCTATGCCTCGATTGGTCAATCTAGATGTCAAGGATAGAGGGACATTGTCACATATTGTGAGAGTCACAATTAGTAGTCACAAAGGTGATGTTGGAGCTCAACATTCTTGTAACTTGGGTAGCAATGATGTATTGCTAGATACCGCTCATTGCTTATGTTCCTAAATCAGTTTAGGGACATTGTCAACGTTACAATAACCTATAGGTGTTGGTGCAATCGGCCCAGGTTGACTCGAGTTTGACTCGAGCAGTACCTTGATAGTATTTTGATGATAGACAAAACTCATGACATGGGATTGTCATGGGAAAGTCCAACATGGGGTTGGCATGGGAAAGTTTAAAGCATTGCGAAGCCGTGTGCTTGGTGCTTGGCATGGGAAAGTCCAAAGCATTGCGAAGTCGTGCGCTTGGTTCTTGGCATGGGAAATCCAAAGCATTGCGAAGCCGTGCACTTGGTGCATTTGGGAAGTCTTGAGAACTTGGCAAGTTCACTAGGCTCGGGTCCTTGAATCGGTGAAGGATGGCATTGCGAAGCCGTGCGCTTGGTGCATCCGAGGGACTGCCGGACGGGGATCAAATGGAGTGAGCCCAAAGGGAAGCATACTTCTAGGGTATGAGATGCGAAGGATGGCGTTGCGAAGCCGTGCGCTTGGCGCATCCGAGGGACATAGGCCGAGGGAAGAGAGCTTCGATGGGGAACTCCATGAGGGATAAGGTAGACTTGGCCAAGTGGCTAAGACTGAGTGTCAGACGCTCAAAACACTTTGTGTTTGAGGTTTTAGCCAACATCAGTCGACTGGCATAGGTGCTAGTCGACTGCTCTAGGTCGTATGGGTTCGACCAGTGTTCGACTGAACCAAGTCCGCCGATCACCGACCATCGAGGAGGGCAATGATCGCTGAGGATCACCGATCGCCGAGGGATGGCAAATAATCGATGACACCGCACGGGCACGCACGGAGTCGAGCTCGCCAAAGACGATCGATGGATGATCGGGCCGATCGATGGGTGCCATCAGTCGACTGATGTGTGATCCGTTGAAACTTAACCAACGTGGATCTGGCCGTTGTGAGACAATAGCTACGGGATCAGTCGACTGATGGTCACGATCAGTCGACTGATGGGCGCGAAAATAGCTTGATGGAGGTTATAAATGGAGCTCGAGTTGGAGGATTTTGCTAAGGTTTTTGTGGAGCTATTGGAGGGGAATTGCTGCTGCATTCCAGTCCTTCAAGAGCCAATCAAAGCAAGCAACAAGCAAAGGGTTCAAAGCAAGCGTTGTAAAGTGTTCTTTACGTGTATTTCGTATTTGTCTTTGTATTGCTTGTATTTAATTACTTAGTGTAATTACTTGTGAGAGGTTTCTCCACCTCCGACGTTTAGTCGAAAAAGAGTGTTATAGTTAGTGTCGTGCGCATAACTAGAGCTCGGTGAGCTCGGCCGTGGAGTAGGAACCATTCCGTTCCGAACCACGTATATCTTTGTGTATTTCATGTGCTTGTGTGTATTTGTGTATCTTGTTAGTATTATTATTGTTATTCCGCTGTGCTAACAAGAATTGTAGACGAGCACGCAACAAGAACGAACGAGGGCTATTCACCCCACTCTAGCCGACCAATCGATCCCCAACAAGTGGTATCAGAGCAAGGTCGCTCTTCAAGGACTAACCACCGCGAGAGCACTACAAAATGGCCGGCTTCATCCATCCACCGAAATTTGATGGAGATTTTGCTTGGTGGAGGAAACGGATGGAGGTATATCTTGAAACCGATTTTGATTCTATGTTAATTATTGAAAATGGTTTTGAAATGCCTAAGGATAAAAACAACAAGCCAATTGAGAAGTCAAAATGGACCCAAGACCAAATCAAAGACTTCAAGATAAATCTCAAGGTAATCAAGTTGATTAGTGATTTATTACCTAACACTATTTGGTCTAGATTGGGTGATTATAGGGATGCAAGGGAATTATGGAATAAGATAACGAAATTCCAAGAAAATTCCCAACCGGCACAAGTAGAGGAAGATGCCGTGGAAGAAAGCCCATCCACATTTGAAGATGTTGATGATTTGGTGGAGACCTCCACCTCTAGCATTGAGGGGGAGGAAAGGGTTTCTACTCCGGAGAAAGATCAAGATGAAGCTTCAACCTCCGGAAGAAGTGAAGAGGCCTCCACCACCTCCCTAGGTAACTCAAGTGTTGTAATTTTAAAGAAAAATCACATAATATGCTTTGAGTGTAAGGAGAAAGGGCATTACAAGAGCAAATGCCCTAAATTGGCTAAGGAAAAGGCATCAATACCAAAAGTCAACACAAAGTCAAAGGATGTCGGTGTTCCCAAAATCAAGAGCAAAGAGCACATTGTGTGCTTCAAATGCAATCAAAAGGAACACTACCAAAGCCAATGCCCTAAAGGTACGAAGAAAGGGCAAGAAGGTGCAACTCATGTACGGGGAGCTCCTAAAGCTAACCCTAAGGTAAATTTATTTAATGCACCTTTAATTCCTAGAGTTAAAGAGCATGCTAAGAATTATTTTAGCTCTCTTGCTATTATCAATGAAAAGCATGCTAGGAAAAATAATAAGGTTTATTGCTTAGGTGCCAAGCATGTTCATATGACTAAGGACAAACTTAGGACTCAAAACACTAGATCTATTTTACCTAGGGAGTCAATTAGGAGAGTAGAAGAAAATTTGGGTATTAATCCCCAAAAGTCTAGGCACATGCCTAAGAAGAAGAGGTCTTCCCAAAAACCTAATGAAAATTCAAAAATGGGAAAATTAGAGCTACAGAACCAAGTCTTGAGGTCAAGACTTGAGAGAATGGAGAAAGCCATTAGAATCATAGAAAATTCAATTCTAGGGTCAAATGCCCAAAAGTCAAGACCTAAGGTTCAAAAACGTTCTAAGGGCAAGGAAGGTTTGGGTCACAAACCTAAGCCCAAGAAGACTTATCATAATGTTCCATTTAATTATGGAACTATTTCTAGGTCTAAGAAAACCAAGGCTAATAGGGAAGTCATCCCTAAGACTAGTCATGGTGTGTGCTTAGTGGCTAAAGACTTAAGGAAAACCAAGAAAGTCACTAAGAAGGTCAATGGAGGAGTCACCTCTAGAGTTGACCCAAGTAAGACCCAAAAGACTATGGTTTCAAAACCTAAAAGGATCATTAGAAAGGTATCTAGGGAAGTTATCCCTAGGGAATACCTTGTTATCCCAAGGAATTCCAATAGGTATTGGGTTCCTAAAAGCGTGATTGATTCACGCTAGATGGGTTAGGGTGTGTCAACTCTAAGTGGATGGGTGGTTAACCTAGCCATTGTAAGAAGACACATTAGGATGTGCCAATATGGTTTGAGAAGTTTTAAAATGATTTAAATTGGCACAATTAGGTCATAGAGGTCATGGTGTGCTATTTTGGGTTTTTGGCACACTAGGGAAATGAATGGTTTAAGGCAAAGTGTATTTAATCCCTAAAAATGGCAAATTGATTTTCACACTTAGGTATTTTATACCTTAGTATATTTTTCTTGCCATGCTTTATTTGCCTTGTCATGTCATGACATCATTCTCATTTTTATCTATAAAAATGTCATGATCATGTTTACACTTCCTTTTAGATGTCATGTATGCTTAGTTCTCATTCACATGCCATGACATCATGATATTGGCATATGTTTTTATCTAAATCATATTTATGCCATAATCATTATCATGCATAAAATAAAATGAAATTAAGGACTATGGCATGATTTGATAGGAATCAAATATTATTGCCTAGAAATATGCATGAGAACATTTAAAGAACAAAAACCCACATCTCACTAGATTAATTGCCTTGAATGTGTTTTTACACATCTAGATATAAGTGAGATGTTTAAGGAAAAGAAATTAAAGGTTTTGAAAACATTTTGAAATTTTTTTGAAAAACCTTGGTGAAGTCTATCTTTTGATAGCTATCATCATTGAATGGGATGATACAAAGATGGCTCTTTATTGAAGCTTTTCTTAAATTTTGAACTTTGTATCAATCTCCTAATTTAATGGGTAAAATAATTCTCTAATATTTTTCACCCATAATGTTTAGGATAAGTATTATACGTATGCATTTTCAAGTTTTTTAAAATTACGTATATTTACTTATGGATTTTGAAAATCCATTTCTGAAACTAAAAAACTTCATATCGTAGCTTATCACCCATCCTCAGAATGGCAATGATCGATGGTAAGTCCAATGACCGTATCTGACGGAGTCGACTGGCACAGGCTGATTTCGGGTAAACTTGATAGTTAGGCCCATGTTTAGCCATGTTTTGGTCCCCTAACCACTCCTAACTCTAGGATATGCTTGGGAGAGCATTAGAGAGGGTGGAAATCCATTGGATATGGATCAGAAGTTGGGTTGAGGGTGAGTATCAATTTTAAGGTGGAAGAGAGTTCATTGTTGAACTTTGCCTTAATTTTGATTTGGTTAATGTTCCTATTGGCTTAGGGACTCTCCAAGGACATTGTTGGTGCAATGGTCAAGGGGGAGCAAGCCTCTAGGGGGAGGTATCCATCTTGGGAAGATGGATGTGTATTTCCTCATGGGAGGAAAATTGGGTTGTCTCTCTTTAAGTGATATGGGATCACTAGAAAGATGGTAGGCATGTGTTCCTCTAAGGGAGAGATATAAGATCTCATTGGGATATGAGACATTCATACCCTTGGGGAGGACCTTTTTGATGTAATGTCAAAAAAGGGGAGAAGTTACCAAGTTACCAATTAGGGTTCGTTGGAATTCTCATTAGGATATGAGAATTGCCAATATGGGAGAATTGGTAGACTTGAGATGATAGTTTTGTCAATCATCAAAAAGGGGGAGATTGTTGGTGCAATCGACCCAGGTTGACTCGAGTTTGACTCGAGCAGTACCTTGATAGTATTTTGATGATAGACAAAACTCATGACATGGGATTGTCATGGGAAAGTCCAACATGGGTTTGGCATGGGAAAGTCCAAAGCATTGCGAAGCCGTGCGCTTGGTGCTTGGCATGGGAAAGTCCAAAGCATTGCGAAGCCGTGCGCTTGGTGCTTGGCATGGGAAATCCAAAGCATTGCGAAGCCATGCACTTGGTGCATTTGGGAAGTCTTGAGAACTTGGCAAGTTCACTAGGCTCGGGTCCTTGAGTCGGTGAAGGATGGCATTGCGAAGCCGTGCGCTTGGTGCATCCGAGGGACCGCCGGACGGGGAGAGAATGGAGTGAGCCAAAAGGGAAGCATACTTCTAGGGTATGAGACACGAAGGATGGCGTTGCGAAGTCGTGCACTTGGCGCATCCGAGGGACGTAGGCCGAGGGAAGAGAGCTTCGGTGGGGAACTCCATGAGGGATAAGGTGGACTTGGCCAAGTGGCTAAGACTGAGTGTCAGACGCTCAAACAACTTTGTGTTTGAGGTTTTAGCCGACATCAGTCGACTGGCATAGGTGTCAGTCGACTGATCTAGGTCATATGGGTTCGACCAGTGTTCGACTGAACCAAGTCTGGCTAATCACCGATCACGAGGAGGGCAATGATCGTTGGAGGATCGGTCGACCACCGAGGGATGGCAATGATCGATGACACCGTCGGCACGGGCATGTATCGGAGTCGAGCTCGCCATCACTCGACTGATGGATGATCAGTCGACTGATGGGTGCCATCAGTCGACTGATGTGTGATCCGTTGGAACTTAACCAACGTGGATCTGGCTGTTGTGAGACAACGGCTACGGGATCAGTCGACTGATGGTCACGATCAGTCGACTGATGGGTGCGAAAACAGCTTGATGCAGGTTATAAATGGAGCTTGAGTTGGAGGATTTCGCTAAGGTTTTTGTGCAGCTATTGGAGGGGAATTGCTGCTGCATTCCAGTCCTTCAAGAGCCAATCAAAGCAAGCAACAAGCAAAGGGTTCAAAGCAAGTGTTGTAAAGTGTTCTTTACATGTATTTCGTATTTGTCTTTGTATTGCTTGTATTTCATTACTTAGTGTAATTGCTTGTGAGAGGTTTCTCCACCTCCGACGTGTAGTCGAAAAGGAGTGTTATAGTTAGTGTCGTGCGCATAACTAGAGCTCGGTGAGCTCGCCCGTGGAGTAGGAAGCATTCGGTTCCGAACCACGTATATCTTTGTGTATTGCATGTGCTTGTGTGTATTTGTGTATCTTGTTAGTATTATTATTGTTATTCCACTGCGCTAACAAGAATTGTAGACGAGCACGCAACAAGAATGAACGTGGGCTATTCACCCCCCTCTATCCGGCCAATCGATCCCCAACAATAGGGTCACACACATAAGGGCAATTAGATGGAGATTAGGTTCATATGATGAACCATGAGGATTAGGTTCATGGGATGAACCAAATTTGATTAAGAGTAATCCAAATTAGACTAATTGAGTTAGACTCAAGTTGATTCAAGTGTTGAATGAGTATAATTTAGATTTGATTCATCAAATCAATTTAAATTAAATGAATAGAGATTCATTAAATTAAATTGACTTGAATCAAATGGTTGGATTTGATCAACCATGGGAGATAAGAGGTCAAGTTTGACTTGACTTGAGAGGGAAGATGAAAGGTCAAGTTTGACTTGACCAAATGCCATGTCATGATAATGACTTGGCATGGCCGGCCAATGATGATGTTCCACATCATCATGGACACATCATGGGGTGCCACCTCATGAGAGAGACCAAGAGCCATTGGCTCTTGGAGTTACATGCATGCATGTAACCCCCTTATAGTGGGTTATGGATGATGTGAAGTTAAGTTGTGTAACTTCATCTTCTTCCTCTTCTCTTCCCTCAAGCTCTCTCTTCCTTATCTAGCCATGAATGTCCAAGGGGTGCTAGCACACTCTAAGGTGTTTTTCTCCACCATTTGTCCGTGTGGATACTTGTAGAGGAGTGTACACTTGACACTCTCGAGTTCCGGCGAACCTTTTGGACGAGCAGGATTTGCGAAGGGCATCGCATCGAGGGTAACGTCCTTATCATGTAGATCTAAGGTAGATCTAGAGTTTTATACAAACATATACATGTTTTAGTTTTAATACATCTTCGCACGGATCCGTGGCCGGACTTCCGTGGTTTCCGCAACGCAAAAAGCGGTTTTTGCGGCTCGGAAAGTCTAACATATACGTAGTTTTCAAAACAACTATGCTTCTTAAAATGATGGTTAGTTGACCAATACTTAACGTATAAATCCTTAGGTCAACTTTAGATACCTAAACCCTCTGGAGACTTAGGTGAGCCTTCCTTATTGCCAACAAGGATGTCCTAAGAGTTTGTTAGACAAAAGGGGAGACCCTCTAGATATGCCTTCCTTGTGGCTAACAAGGATGTTAGGTTAAGGGGGAGGTTCTAATTGGATAATCATCATAGAAGTTGTTAAAAAATATTTTTTTAAAAAAAATCACCAATACTTTCTAAATTTAAATCCTTCTTTTGATAATATGCCAAGGGGGAGAGAAGACTTAAGTTGGACAAACTTAGTATCTAGCTACCTCCAGTTTGGCATGAAAACCAATAGACATGAGCCTTTAAAATGTTTTTTTTAATTCTTTCTCAAAATTTTATAACAATGTTAAAGGTTAGGGGGTCACATTCTAACCTAGGATATACATTGTTGGTGCAGGATCTAGAAACCTAAACTCCTAAACTCTTAAGTATTAAAGGGAGTTGAACATATTAAATCAACTTGATTAGCATGTTTAAAAATTCTATTTCTTGGCAATGTACCCAATATAAAGTTATTTTTGATATATGTCAAACGGGGAGAGAGAATAAAGTTAAGAGGTTACTTACTTTTTCTTTCCCAAAAAGTAATTGTTTTTCAAAACTCACCTAGGGTTAAGGGGGAGGTACCCTTAAGGGGGAGGTTTTGAAAAATTATTGTTCAATGCTTACTGCTTATTTTCTCTAAACTTTGAATTGGTTTGCCATAGATCAAAAAGGGGAAGATTATTGGTGTAGGGGCTCTAGATAATCGAACCTTGGTTTTGATGATGGAAAAGATTCAAAGTTAAGTTTTTTTGTTATCTCATATGATATGCTAAGTGTGCAGGAAGTGTTTAAGCTAAGCCAAAGGTCGAGCGACATCCGGAGAATCTCAAGTTGAGAAACCGTGGTGGTCGGGCGACACCAGGAGAACCTCGGGGAGTCGAGGAACCTCAGTGGTGACCGAAAGCTAAGTGACAGGTCAAGAGGACCAAAGGTATGCTCCGTGTGTGGAGCGGTGGTAAGGATGCACCCTCGGTTAGTGGACAATCCTAGGCGTCGATCCGACTAAGGCTTCCGGAGGAATGCTGAAGTCGAGATCGAACAGTCAAAGGACTGTCACACTGCATGACATTATACATCTATTGTGCTAATCTTGTATTGCAGGAATTCTCAAGTGCAACAGTCAATTGGAGATGTCAGTAGTCGACTGAAGGCAGTCGACTGCTAAGAGGATCAGTCGACTGATGTCGATGAATCAACCCAGTGCACAAGATCAAAGAGATAGAGATTGATGCCACCACCTAAGGATAAGATAAGCCACCACCTCAGGATAAGATAAGCCGCCACCTCAAGATAAGATCCACGAGTTTTGGATATGGATCGGGACAAATTCCAAGGCATAAATCTATAAAAGGAGGGGAGGACTCACACCCAAATTTAAGAATCTCCCAAGTGCTCGTGCTCTCTACAACGCTACTCCGACCGTGCACCATCTTCTAATTAATTGTCGGTATTATTATTATCTTTCTGTACTTAATTTATATAAGGACCGATAAGGTTGTTACCGACCTTATAATCATTGTAATCATCTTGTCTCTTATCTCCAACGAGAAAGAGACTTTTAATGATTGCCCTTCGGAAGCGATCAAGGATCGCAGGGCCTTGGATTAGCAGCCGGTGGGCTGTGATCCAAGTAAAAAAGCTTTGTGTTTTTCTTGTGTTTGTCTTTTAGTTTTCCGCTGTGTACTTGGTTTTAATCGTCGAAAAAGAAAAGTTTTTACGAATGCTATTCACCCCCCCCTCTAGCGCTCATATCGATCCAACAGTTAGGAAATGAGTTAAGTTCAAGGTGCATAAGTGTAGTATCTAGATGAACTCAAACTCATAATATGCTATTAAGGAATGATGAGGAAAGCTAATGTACAAGTCATGTACATCTAGCCTATAGACCATGGTTCAATATAAGATTTTAAAAATATTTTCAAATCATTTTAGAAAACCTTGGTGAAGCCTATCTTTTGATAGCAATCACCATTGAGAATGTTGATACAAAGTTTGGCAAAACATTGATGTTTTCAATACTTTTGAACTTTATATTAATCTTTCAAATTAATGGGTATTTAAATTTAAAAATATTTTTCGCCCATAATGTTTAAGATAATTAATGTACGTATGAGGTTTCATGAATTTTCAAATTATGTATAATTACTTATCCTTTTTCAAAAATTGTATCTGAAACTTGATTTCTGCAAATGCAAAAACCAGTCGACTACTGCTTGAAGTAGATGACCGACGGTGGTTCAATTGACTGATTTTTTATTTCAGTTGACTTCCATGTCTTATATTGCCTAAAAAAGATTTGTCTAGCTAATTATCAGTACCCTTAAGTACCCTAACATCTCCTAACCCTAGGATATGCTTTTAAAAGATTTGGAAGGGTGACATTATCATTGAAAATGATTAGGAACGTGAGTTAGGGTGGAGTATCAAATTGTAAAGGTTGTGAAAGTTAAATATTGAACTTTTACCCTTAATTTCTATTGTGTAGATTTCCTATAGGCTTAGGAACTCTCTAAGGACCTTGTTGATGCAATAGTCAAGGGATAGTAACCCTTTAGGGGGAGGTCATCCATCTTGGTATGATGGATAAACTTTGATTACAAAAGGAGAGAAGTGAGGGTTAGGTAAACCTTCATTATGGATTGCCTCTTATCACTATGAAGAGTGAAGGCATCCTAGATGATTTTTGATCAAGGGGGAGAATGTTGGATATCATTGGGAGATGAAACAATGAAAGCTTTGGCAGACTTTTTGATGTATGCCAAAGGGGAAGAAATGAATGATTTAAGTTAGATAAACCTTCATTATGCTTTGGCATAAGAAAAGGCATAGTTGGACTTATTGGTTAGCCTAACTTAAAGATATTGTTAGTGTAATATACCCTGGTCAATGTTGACCAGACTCGAGTAGAACTCGAGTAGTGTTTTGATGTTTATCAATACGGCTGGATTTGGTTTGACCATATGTTGACCATATGACTAGTGGATGATTGGGATATCCAAGGTAATATGGGGGAGATTATTTGGGGGAGATTGTTGGAGCAATCAAGCCTCAAGTCAAGGTTGACCAAACTTGAGTGAGACTCGAGTGGAAGTCCAAGTTATGATATTTGGCACAGCAAGCCCAAGAATGGTTTTAGCATGGAAAGTCCAAGAATGGTCTTGGCATGGAAAAGTCTAAGAATTGTCTTGGAAATTGAGAAGTCCAAGAATGATCTTGGCAATTGAGAAGTCCAAGAATGGTCTTGGAAATTGAAAAGTCTAAGTTTGAAGTCTCGGCAAGGAAAGTCCATGTTTGAAGTCTTGGACATATAAGTTCAAATGTGTAGTCTTGGTCTTGGCAATTGAGAAGTCCAAGAATGATCTTGGTAATTGAGAAGTCCAAAATTGGTCTTGCTAATTGAAAAGTCTAAGTTTGAAGTCTAGGCAAGGAAAGTCCAAGTTTGAAGTCTTGGCCATATAAGTCCAAAAGTGTAGTCTTGGTGGTGAACGTTTAAGTATTGAGGCTTGGCAATGGGAAAGCCCAAGGGTGAGGTTTTGGCAGCAAAAAGTCCAAGCATATACTCTTGGCAGCATAAGTCTAAATGAACCTTGGCAAAGGAGACCCGGTTGGCATGACATAGCTGATGAAAGCATCTAAAGGCTAACGTGAAGGGTGAAGGAGTCATGGAAAACTCAGATGGACCCTGAGAGCGTGAGGCTAATGAAGGTGTCTAGAAGGCTTAGGTCTAGGCTAAGCATGGTCGATCGAGTATGAGGGGATTATACTTGGGTTAAACCTCATGGTTGAGGTTTACCAGTCGACTAGTCGAGTGTTTAAAACTCAAAAGGCCTAGTTGACTCGAGCAGTCGATTGGAATTATGATCAGTCAATTGGGATTATGACCAGCCGACCGGGATTATGACCAGTCGACTGAGGGTTAACTACTGATCTGTGGCTATAGCAGTCAACTGCTAGGGTGTAGCAGTCTACTGACCACTTGCAATTGACTGCAAAGGTTGAGCAGTAGACTGGAATTAAGTGGTCAAGGAAGAAATTATTTGGCAGTCGACTGTTTGACTTAATTTAACAAGGATTAAACCATTGCAAGACAATAATACTGTGACCATTCGACTTCTAGGTAAGAGCAGTAGTCTGGACGACAAAAAATCTACCCAAGGAGTGCTTTTTAAGGAGTTGCGATGAGGAGGAGATGGCTATCGGTTCTTGTTGATCTTGAAGGGGATAAGTTGATGCTTTTTAGACCTTCTAAGCTATCTAAAGCAACCAAAGCGTGATCAAGAAATCAAAGCTCATTTGTAAAGTATTTTTACTTGTATTTCAATTTGCATAGTGTATTTAGTTGTATTTCTTATTGTTGTAAGAATTTGTTCGAGGTTTCTCCACCTCTGGTGTCATACTGAGAAGGAGAGGTTCATAGTAAAGGTATATCTTTATAGCGCCGCCGTAGAGTAGGAACTCTAATTTTAAACCACTTAAAATTGTGTGTATTGTGTGTGTATTGTCTTGTGTTATTTCTTTGTATGTTTTTTTTTCACTGTGCTAACACTTTGTAGATGAACACGATCCATCGAAGAAAACAAAATTGATGCTATTCACCCCCCCCCCCCCCCCTCCTCTAACACATCAAACAATCCCCAACATATGGGAGATCCCAAATTCTAAACATGGGATCAAAAGTTTAACCTTAAACTTTAACCTCATTCTTAAGTTGATTCTCACCCTATTTAACTCTCCTATTCATTTTCACTGAAAATCTTTCCCTCTTAATGCTTATCCAAGCATATTAGAGGGTTAGGAATAGTTTGTTAGGAGTAGATTGTTGGTGCAATCAATCTTAGGTCAAGGTTGACCAAGCTCGAGTGAGACTCAAGTTGGAGTTGAGTTTTGATGCTTGACAATATGGTTGAGGATATGATAATAGGATGGTATGGAACATTCATAGTCATATGGATGGGAGTGTTGATATAATCATCATTAGATTAGGATGACCATGATGGATGAGAGTATTGGTGTAACGAGAAGTCAAGTAGGTCAAGATTGACCAGAAACTTGACGAGTGAAGTCCAACCAAAAGTTGGTGAGTAAGAAATCCAAGTTGGTCAAGGAAGACCGAACACAGCAGTTGGAAATCCAACTGGGAGTTAGCGAGTGAGAAATCCAAGTCGGTCAAGGAAGACTATACATTTGGTTATTGGAAGTCAACTTGGGATTTAGCGAAGGAGAAATCCAAGTCGGTCATGGAAGACCAGACATTTGGTGGTCGGAAGTCCATGTTGGAGGATCGTGGCCTGGCTAGAAGGGGGATTGAATAGCCCGATTCGTAGATGGAAATCATTCGCTTAATTGTCTACGAAAGTAATTAGCGCAGCAAAATATTTGCTAAACAAATACAAAATTAAGACAAAGCAAGAAGTAAAGGATGCAAATGCTAATGCCGAGATATAACGTGGTTCACGACCCTTGCCGCTAATCCACGGACGATTCGTAAGACGAATCACTCCCTCAAACCAATCCACTAATCTATCCTTTAGCTTAAACAAGGTGGAGGTAAACCTTCTTACACAATCTCTTTCCCTTACAATAGAATTGAAATAAGAACAAGGTAAAGGAGTAGAAAACATTTAGGGCACTTAGGAGTATGATTATGAGTGAAGCATTAACCTCCCAAAAGCCCCCAACCCTTCTTTTTATAGAGAATAAGGGTTTCTTCCGGTTGGGAAGGCGACAGTCGACTGATGCATGCATCAGTCGATTGATGGCTATTCCAACGGCTTATGACCCAACTAAATTACGGTCGTCACATCCAACGACTCCTCCATTAGTCATCTGACCATCCTATCAATCGAGTGATCCAGGAAATTAGTCAACTTTCAAATCTTCTGTGCTCGCGACCACCTTGAGAAGTCGACTGCCATCCCTTAGCTGTCGAATGATGGTGCATCATTCGACTACCAAACCCTAGCAGTCGACTGCTGCGCCAAAACCCAAAAAGTCAAACACCGATCGAGCACCAGTCAAGTGCCATCGAATCAGAGCAGTAGACTAATATCTTTATCAGTCGACTAGCATCGAGTAACATCTCAAACAAAACACTTGTTTGAGTATCCGACTTAACCAAACGTCGGATAAAACCTCAAACCTAAGTTTGAGCATCTGACACTTGACTTAGCCATTCGGCAAAGTTCACCTATGAGTTATCGTTACAATCGCTCAATCTCTCATTTCCCTTAGAGTCCCTCACCGAAGCTCTCTTCGTCCGACCACGTCCCTCGGATGCACCAAGTGCATGGATTTCGCAATGCCACCCTTCACGTCTCGCCCTGAAGTCTGCTTCCTTTAGCTTCACTCCAATGCTCCTCGTCCGACGGTCTCTTGGATGCACCAAGTGCACGACTTCCTCAATGCCATCCTTCACCGACTCAAGGACCCGCGCCATGAGATGGTGAACCCACTAATGCTATCATCAAGCTAACTCATGTGTGATTTACTAAGTCCTGCACAACTTAAACACACATATCAAATTAACATAATCAACCTAACTTAAACCCTTTGCCACACACATCAAAACCACATCATACATGGGTTGATTGCCCTAACAATCTCCACCTTTTTGATGTGTGACAACATGTTTAAGTAGGTAAAACAACATAAAAACACATAAGGAAGATAAGCATGTAAATCAAATATGAGTATCAAAAGACCCCCCCCCCCCCTTAATACATGCAACTCCCCCTTAACACATGCTAATTCTCCCCCTAGTATGATTAACTTAAACTCAACATTTCTTCCCCTTTGACATCATCAAAAACATTAAACATATGTCATATAAGATGGCATCAAAGTCTTAATGTAAGAAAATCACCAAAACATGCTGAAAACTCAAAAATCAGGATGCTATGCTCGTCCACAGTTCCATTTGTCGACTGGTTAAGATAATCAGTCGACTGACACCTAGATTTCAAACTTTTCTAATTTCTGAACCCGATTTCAGAAATGCATTAAAAATTATATAAATTTCAAAAAATCATGAAATTTGGGGAACACATTTCTTATGAGTCCCTTTATAAAAAAAATTATTTTTAAGAAAATTCATTCTATTTTCGAAAATTAGGCAAAACTCAAAAGTTGTAAAATGTTTCAATTTTGTATCAACTTTAAGACCTAGTTTTGCCTTGAAACATTTTAAAACATCAATTTACTATTTGCAAAACATAAAATAGTTTTAATTCATTTAAAATATCCAACTATAATGTATGGGAAATATGACCATTGATTAAACATTTGCTTTCCCCATAGTTGGTCTATGATTGCTATGTTATGATACTTTGAATGACCCATCTAAATGCTATAAGCATTAGTGAATCAATTGTATCACCATTGCTATGTTCTCAATCAAGTTAGCCTTATGGTGAATGTGAGATGTACCTAAGGTATTATACTTAACCATCAATTTCATGCAATTTCTACCAAGGTTAAGTATTATCATAAAGCAAGTATATCATCCATCATGATCATAACACAAATATTATCATTCAAATCATAAGTCACATATTATCATGATAATAAGAACAAGTATCACAAATCATGATTCATATCATTATCGCCCAACATGCTGATGATAAATCAAATACTACCCAACTTCAACATAAGTTAATGATTTAGCATGATATAAAATAAGTTCAATTATGGTTGACTATCCTTGATTTCTCTAAGCCTTGAGGATGGACTTGGGAACCCAATATAAATTCTTTCCAATGGGGTTCACCAAGTACTCCTTTGGGATCCATTTCCTAGCTACCATTGTTGTCTTTGATTGTCCTCTAGCAATTAAACAATGATAAGCTTTTTCATTCTTAGATCCTTTATATCCTAGGCCCTTCTTGTTAAAGCTAGCCCTTTGGCTCCCAATGATCATGTTCAAGGTGTTGGAGCCTATTGTGAATTTCTCTAGGGCCATAGTTAAATAATCTACCTTTTCCCTTAAGGCCTTATTCTCTTCTACACATGCATCATTAGTACTAGAAGAAATATTATCATCATGTGAGCATGCTTTTTCAAGTTTCTCTTCTAATTTCCTAATATCATCAAGCATGCCTTTATTTTTCTTCTTGCTCCTAAATAAATCTCTAGTAAGACTTGAAATCATGGAAACAATTTCTTGAGTAGGGAGATTTCTTACCAGACTTACCATATATTCTTCTTCCGATTCTGATGAAGATGATGATGCTCCCCCTACACTTGAGCTCTCCTCCACACTTGTGCTTCCTTCTTGCTCGGACGAGGTGGAGTCCAAATCTTCTATCGCCATAAGTGCAAGGCTTGTGAATGCTTCTTCTTCCTCCGATGAGGATGGATCATCCTATGTGGCCTTTTGTCTTCCCCTTTTATTTTGATTTCTTTTCTTCCTTTTTCTTGCTTCCTTTCTTTTTGTCTTTCATCATTTCTTCCGTTGCTTTGTTTAACAAGGGACATTCATCCCTCATGTGTCCCTCCCCTTGGAAATTATAGCAAATAACTTTTCTTCTTGGCCTTCTCCTATCATGAGACTTGTTAAATTTAAAACTCTTAAGAGCACGTCTCACCTTTCTTACCATGTAGGCCTCCTCATTGCGATCCATTGAAGAGAATGATTCATCTTCCGATGAGGATGGTGAGGACATCTTCTTCTTTCCTTTGTTTGCTACTAGTGCCACTCCCCTCGGTTGACTCCTTGGTTCTTCTACTATACCTTCAAGTCTAGTTTCGTGAAGCTCCATAGTAGAGAAAAATTCTTCTAGAGTACTTACCTCTAGATTCTTTGATATGTAGGAGTCCACCATTGAGCTCCACTTTGATGACCGGGGAAAAACATCTATTGCCTTCATGATCATGTCCTGGTTGGAGAGCTTCTCACCTACACTTGACAAACTGTTAATAATTTCTTTAAATCTTGAATGCAAAGAATGTACCTTTTCTTCTATATCTAGTTTTATATTGTTGAGTTGAGATCGGAGAAGGTCCCTTCTTGCTAACTTGGCTTCGGAGGTGCCTTCATGAAGCTCTAACAATTTTTCCAACATCTCCTTGGTGCTTGCGCATTCTTCTATTCGGTTGATCTCTTGTTGAGGGAGCACGTTATAGAGATGGTGCTTGACTTTTGAATTTGCAAGGTGCTCCTCCCTTTGCTTCTTAGTCCACCTCGAATTTTCTATTAGCCTCCCTTCTTCATCCCTAGGTATCTCGAAATTATTTTCCACGATAAGCATAATTTCAAAATCGATCTCAAAAAATACCTCCATTCACTTTTTCCACCAAGCTAAGTCCCCTTCGAATTTAGGCGGATGGATGTTGGAGCCAGCCATTTTGTTGATTGTTGCGGGAGTGAGTCCAACGATAATCTCCTTGCTCTGATACCACTTGTTGGAGGATTGTGGCCCGGCAAGAAGGGGGGTTGAATAGCCCGATGGCGTAGATAGAAATCGTTCGCTTGATTGTCTACGAAAGTGATTAGCACAGTAGAATATTTGCTAAACAAATAAACAATTAAGACAAAGGAAGAAGTAAAGGATGTAAACGCTAACGTCAAGATATAACGTTGTTCACGAATCTTGTTGCTAATCCATGGACGATTCGTAAGGCGAATCTATTGGTGCAAGGGCACCAGATAATCGAACCTGTGTTTTGATTATGGCAAAGACACAAAGTTAAGTTTACATCATTATCTCACAAGCTGAATCAATTGTGCAGGAATGCTAAGGTAAGTCGAAGTTCGACTACACCTGGAGGGAACCGTGGTGGTCGGGCGACACCAGGAGGACTTCAGAGGGAGCCAAAGAAATCAGGTGGATAATAAAAGTGAAGCTTCAAAGCTACGAACTTAAGGTACTCTCATGTGTGTGAGAGAATGCAAGGTCGAGTCCTCCATACGGGGATGTCCTTAGGCGACGATCCAACCAAGACTTCCCGTGGAAGGTCTAAGTCAAGATTGGACGGTTAGTGGCCATCACCTTTACTTATATTAACTTCATTTTCGAGCTAACTCTTCATTACAGCTGAAAAACCTAGCATTAGTTGAATGATGGCTTGAATCAGTCGACTGCTTCCTTCATCAGTCGACTGCTAGGGTTGAGCAGTTGACTGATGGTCAAATTATAGCTTCGAGGAGAGTCAAAAACTCATCCATTTCTTCTAGGATGAGGTGGCTTTTGAAGATAAGGCATGAGGTCAACGATTAGGGTTTCTCAAGGCTATAAAAGAAGGGCCATTCTTCACCATTTCATCAATCCCAGGTGCTCTCAATAGCTCCCGCAACGCTGCTACTCTACGATGATCCTACGACAACGAAGCGCTGCCGAAACGACGACAATCCGAGCTCAAATTCCATCTCTTAGGTCGTCAGTAAAAGCTTTACTTTAAGTTCATTTCAAATCTTGTAAACTTTACTTTTATCGGAGCTTTAATCACAACGAGGAGAGGGGGAGTGTCCCTCCACCTCAAGTCTTTGCTATTTCTTGTACTCCCTTACTCCTACCTCCAACGAGGAGGAGTATTTTAGTGATTTGACCTACGTACATGGTCTAGGACCATTAGGGCCTTGGATTAGAAGCCAAAAGGTTATGAACCAAGTAAAAATTGCATTTTTCTTACTTTAGTTTCCGCTGCACTTTACTCTTATCGATTATCGAATCGACGAATGAATCAAAAATTGTTTTATGCTATTCACCCCCCCTCTAGTGCTCATTTCGATCCAACAAGTGGTATCAGAGCCGGGGGCACTACAATTTGGTGAAACCACTAATTTAGTAACTTTTAACAAATTTTTCTTATTTATTTTTGGTTTTTTGACTTTTTTGTTTCGTTTGATTTCATTCTTCCGCACTACTAATCAAAGACGAAAAGTCTTGGTACATTTGGTTGTTTTTGTTTTTGCGAGGTATTGTTTTTTTCTAAATGGCACATCTCAAAGGGTTTAGCACCGTCTGACCTTCATTTTACAATGGAGACCACTTTCGTTACTGGAAGAGTCGGATGGAGTGCTTCCTAAAGACCCAAATCGAGATGTGGATCGTAATCCAAACCGGATTCACGCTTCCTACTAATGAAGTGGGTGAATCATTGGATTATAATCAATGGACGAACGCCATGAAAAGACAAGTGGAAGTTGATGCCTAGGCGACCCAAATCCTTCAATGTGGCTTGTCCAAAGAGGAGCTAAACTGTGTCGACCCCTTCATAAGTACGAAAGATCTATGGAACAAACTCATAGAACTAGATGAAGGAACCGACGATGCGAAGGTGTGTAAATGCGACTTACTTTTCAATAAGTTGTATAACCTTATGATGCAGGAACACGTGACGGCAACACAACTACATGCTTGTACACAAGACATTGTCAATAGCCTGCACTCCATTGGACAAAAGGTCGAAAACCGAGACCTTATAAGGCATGCACATAATGCTTTTCCTAGGACTACATTGTGGGCATCCATGGTCGATGCCTACAAGGTTTCTAATGACCTCTCTAAGATTAGATTAGATGAATTATTCTCTGAATTTGAACTTCATGAACAAACTAACGTGGTCCGGGCTGAGAAAGGAGTTGTCTTGCATGTCAAAGAAGAAAAGGAAAGAGCAAGCCACCTCCCGAGCAAGAAGATGAATCCGAACCCAAAGGCGAATTCGAGTCCGAATCCGAAGAGGAGACTACGATAGTGAACATGGTGTGGAGAATTGTTCGAAAAGAAAGAGAGCTATCAAAGAATAAAAATAGCGCGCAATTCAAATCAAAGCAAAAGGGAGCAAAGAAAGTCTTTCGTGCAATTTGGGACAACGAAGAAGAAGGCGTTGGCAAAGAATACATGCCATGACCAGAAGAGTCCGAGTCAGAGTTCGAAGCTGAGTATGAATCCAACTACAACTCCGACTCTGACCCGGAAGACTACATCAAGAAGAGACTCAAAGCCGGGTCGAAAGAGAAAGTCAAGATTATCCGTTCTTTAATTAGTACGCTTTATCATACAATTAAAATTCTAACTAGGAAATTAGCTAAGTCTGAGTCTAGGGTCGAGTCTTTGCTTGAGGAGGTTGAAACCCTCAAGCAAGAGGCCACTCTGACCTTTTCGACTAGTCCAGTTCGAGAGGAGGACTAAACTTGAGTTAAGAAACTCGAAGAAGAGAACTCCCTCTTGAAAGGATAAGTCCAAGAGCTTGAGGTTCGGTTGGACAAGTTCTCAATGGGTTCCAAGAATCTTAATCGACTTCTTGGAACTCAGAGAGCTATGTACAATAGAGTCAGACTCAGGTTTTGTCCAAAGACTACGAATAGATCATATATGTCTATCGTACATCATAATCATCAACGAGTACAAGCTTGGGTTTCGAAGACTCTCTTAAATTCACATATAAGGACCAATAGGTATTGGATTCCCCAAGATCAAGTTCATTACTTAAATAGACCATATTAGTTCAATGATCCAAGGGGAGCTAATACCAAAATAGTTACATGTATTGCTCACGAGCTTACCTCGATGATAGCTCTTTAGAACGGCTAGATAGGACAAGTAGTTAGTCAACTCTAGATAACATGTTGGGATGTATACTGAAAGCATAGTCTTTGTATGGATATCTTCATTTTGAAATCAGAATTACATGATCATTGTTTGCATATTATATTTATTATATGTGTTCATCTTTTCTAATACTTTACATTGTAGATAACATGGTGTATGGTGTCACACAGAGGATCATGTTATCAATTCCTTGTAGAGTATAAGTAGAGGCTCACAGCCAAGATCGTTTTGGACAAACCATTGGCATGGTTGTAGTGTACTTTGGTATTGGTTTATCTTGACCATAGAATTACACTAGTACACTTTATGTGTATTGAGCAGGACCGACTTAGAGGTGATTCAATTTATTGCTGACTACATAATTGAATTGGACCTCGGATATTATGATGTACATGCTCTTAATCCGATATAATAATGGGCACATGTACTTAATATTTATTTCTTTGATTTACCAATGGGCGATATTTATGGGTTATATCAATAGGGCCAGTAAGTTGGGAAATGATATAAGTTACATGGTGTTTCGTTGATTATAAGAGGAAACCGTGTCCTATGTATTAGGATGATGATGTCCCCTTGTGGAGCTCATAAGGATCATCATGTAAATCCTACAGGTGGACTTGGTCCAGCATGATGATAAGGTTGAATGATATTACTCATGGAGTTAGATGTTAACTAATTAATTGTCAGTAAATTAATTAATTAATGGACATTCGATATATTAAACACGGTGAGATATTTGTATAATTAAAATATGGAGCCCATATTTAATTATGGGGTTTGGTGAGGTAGATCAATGATAATCCTCTAGTGGAATGGATTATCATTAATGGATCGGATTTTATGTGGGACGGATCCATTAGGTGGCCAAGATCCAACTCCTTCTCATGGTCCCTATTGTAGCCTATTAAAACTCTCAAGAAGCCTAGATCCAATGGACACGATTAAAAGGAGGCTTAGGAGAAATCTATATAAGGAGTGGAGGAGGCTTGGGAAGTAAGGATAATCTTTGGAGATTAGGGTTTGCTTCCAAGGCTCGGGCGGCAAGCAAAGGTTGTCATTGGAGGTGGCTAGGGTTTGCTTCTTCTCTTCAGCGATGGAATCCTAGGATAGCTTCTCCTTTGGCCGACGACAACAAGTCATCCTTCTCCATTGCCGGTGCCTCCTTCTCTTTCTCCTTGCCCAGCGGCAACAAGAGCTTCTCTCTTGGCCGGTGCCCATCTCTCTGTCTTCCTCTCCTTGGCCAGTGGCAACAACCAAGTTAGGTGGCTTGGTGGTCGGCACTAGATAGGAGAAGAAGATCTCGGTTATCTTTCCTTGTTCAGAGTGAGCAAGGAAGGGAAGATACGTGATCTAGGAGGCTTCAACTCTTGGAAGATCATTGCCCACACAACGTCCAAGAGGAGGATATGTCATACAATAGAAAATCAAGAGGTAAACAAGAGGTATAATTCTTGTTTAAGTTTCTTTCTTGTTCTATACAATTTGTTTGTAATTGTATGATCATGGACCCCCGATGATAAATACAAAAACCGGCGATCCGTACATCATCTATTCCGTGGCTAATTGAGGAAAGAGTTAGGTTGCTTGAACAACAAGTTTGTTCGAGCGACGACTCAAATCGAGAAGCACGATGATGGATCGGTTGCTTGAGTAATCCATCTTCGTTTGGATTAATTTTTGTTTAATCTAGGGATGTATGATTAGATCGCCATGCACAAGCGACCGAGTCGATGTGAGAAGCGAAGCTTCAACCTTCAAGTGGTATCAGAGGCTTGGTTTACAGTTTTGTGTGTTTAGGATTTGGTTACTTTTATGAACTTATCATATATTATATGTGCCGGATAATAGTAGGATGTGCGTAGGCTAACTTTTTGGTTGCAGGTATAAGATCCAACTATTATGGCCATATGTGTGTGTATGTGATTGTATGTGTGTAATCGTAATATTATTTTAATCCTCGGGGTTGACGAGACTAGAATTTAATTTTTGTAATTAAGTATGACATTGTTTAGCCACTCTTTTATTTTAGTTTACTTTCGATTAGATTTCATGTACACTCCTTTGTGGAGTATATGATCGATGGATGTAAATTAAAATAATTTTTCTTGGCTCAGATCTCCGGATAGCTTGTACATGGCATAGGGAGGAGCGGACGAGGTGGCAACACGACTGGAGGCATATTGGAGAACAAAAGCCATAATAGTTGGAAAATTTGTTTTTCATATTTATTGCTTTTGATTTATATGCTTCATGTGCTTGCATATTTAAAATTCCTCAATTTTAAATTACTATGTGGGAGAGGGATATTTTTTAAATTTCCTCGACCTCCATTACAATTCGACATGTGATGCGAACAAACTTGCGCATTGGCTCTTAGTGCCTTCCTCCATATTGGATGAGTTTGTTTTGCGGATCACTAGGTTAAATATTGTTATAGAAATTTATTTAAGAGCGTGTGTATTTCCCCATCGGAAGGCACATAATCCGAGGTAATTGCCTTCGTATCAAGTAATGGTGAACACTTAGATGAAAATCAAAGTATCCTCCCCATTGGAGTCACTGATTTTATTTGTAGGGCCGAAGAGGAACCAACTATTAATTTTATTTATCAAAAAGTAAGGTTGAAAGGATAATAAAATTAATGAGTAAAACCTCCTCTTGCAAATGTAGAATTCGTATGCGTCCACACTATCGTGGCATATGATATTCTCGGTGTTTTGAAGTGTTGGTTGATTTTGAAATTTTTTTATTTGAGGAATCAATAATTTTTGAAATCTAAATGTTTTTTATCTATGTGATTCTTGTTGGTGGGTCGCTTCGGAGGCTCATTGGCTCCCATGTCCCCGGATTAAAATTTTCACTGATGAAAGGATTAATCCGGATGAGATGAGCTTCCTTAGCAACACCATTTCGTCGTCGTGATAACAACTTGAGTGGTCGCTCGAACAAACTAGTTGTTCAAGCAACTCTACTCTTCTAGTTGATTAGCCGCGGAAGAGACGACGGACGGATCGCCGGTTTTTGTGTTTGTCTTCGGGGTCTATGATTATACAATATATTTGCACACAGACACATGAATAATCAAAACAAATAAGAACATGCTCAGATCTGTACATAAAGTTAAAATAACTTTATACCTTACGATCTTCTACCGTATGTCCTATCCTTCTCGTGGACGACGTGTGGACGAAGATCCTCCACGAGTTGAAGCCTTCTAGATCGAGTTCTCCTCTACCTTGTCTGCTGCGAACAAAGAGAAAAATGAACAAAACCTTTCCTATCTAGAACCGGCCACCAAGCTCGAGAGTTTGATGCAACCGCCGGCCAAGGAACAAAAGGATGAAGCGCCGGCCACCAATTCAATGGGAACCGCCGGCCACCTATGGAGAAAGGAGAAGTTCCGGCCACCAAGTCTTGGAGAGCCGCCGGCCACCAAGGAATAAGGGAGGAGGAAGAAGAGAATGGCTTAGAAGATGGGCGCCGGCCAAGTGTGGATGGAGGAATATGGGCACCGGCAACAACTAGAAGAAAAGAAGTTGCCGCCCAAGCCTTTTCTCCAAAACCCTAGCCGCCCACTAATCTCCAAACCCTAACTCCAATTCCAATCACTTAGTTGCCGCCCAACCCTAAGCCATCTATATATAGAGTAGGGCCTAAACCTCCTTTAATCTCCACCGTCGGATCTAGGGATTTAATCTCCACCGTCGGATCTAGAGTTTTATCCCAACCGTCGGATCTAGGGTTTAATCCCAACCGTCGGATCTAGGATTTCATCCCAACCGTCGGATCTAGGGTTTCATCCCAACCGTCGGATCTAGGGTTTTATCCCAACCGTCGGCTCTAGGGATTTAATCCTAACCGTCGATTCTAGGGTTTCATCCTAACCATCGGATCTTTAGGGATTTAATCCCAACCGTTGGTTCTAGGTTTTGTTTTACATTCTTGGATCTAGACTTCACAAGGATTATAATAGGCTACGATAGGGACCATAAGGAGGAGTTGGGTCTTGGCCACCCGATGGATCGGAACCACACAAACTTGATCCATCAATGATGTTCCATTCCACTAGAGGATCATCATTGAACTACCTCACCAACCCCCATAAATCAATATGGGCTCCATATATTATTTGTACATTAATCTCCCCGTGTTTAAGATATCGAATGTCTGTCAATTAACTGATTTACTGACCATCAATTAATTAACATCTAATTCCTCGAGTAGTACCACTCAACCTTATCATCATGTTGACTAAGTCAACCAGCTGGGTTTACATGATGAACCTTATGAGCTCCTCAAGGGGACATCATCAACCTAATATATAGGACACGGATTCCTTCTATAATCAACGGTACACCATGTAAATAATATTATTTCCCAACTTACCGGGCATATTGATTTAATCCATCTAAATCTCACCCACTAGTAAATCAAAGAAATAAATACTAAGTACATGTGCCCATTATTATATCGGGATTAAGAGCATGTACAACATAATATCCGAGGTCCTATTCAATTATGTAGTCAGTACTAAATTGAATCACCTCTATATCGGTCCTGCTCAATACACCTAAGTGTACTAGTGTAACTCTATGTTCAAGATAAAACAATACCAAGCTACACTACAACCATGCCAATGGTTTGTCCAAAACCATCTTGGTTGTGAGCCTCTACTTATATTTTACAAAGTCTGATAACATGATCTTACGTACACACTAAGCACCATGTTATCTACAATGTAAAATATTAGACAATATGCACACATATATAATGAATATATAAAATGCAAACAATGATCATGTGATTCTTATTTCAAAATAAAATGTTCATACAAAAAGAGCTAGGCTTTCAGTATACATTCCAACAATCTCCCACTTATACTAAAAGACTATGCCGTCATCACTCTGCTATACATCTGATCCCCATGTCCTCAACATGCCTATCAAACGCTTTCGCTGGAAGGGCCTTAGTGAATGGATCCGCCAGGTTATCCTCTGATGCAATCTTGGCGACAGCAACTTCTCCTCGCTTTACGATTTCTCGTATGAGGTGGTACTTGCGCTCTATGTGTTTACTTGCCTTATGGGCTCGTGGTTCCTTCGAGTTTGCAACTGCACCACTGTTATCACAATAAATTGTGATAGTTCTGGGCAAACCAGGAATCACATCTAAGTCCATCAAGAAGTTCCTGAGCCATACAGCTTCCTTGGCTGCCTCAGAGGCTGCCACATACTCAGCTTCCATGGTAGAGTCTGCCACACATTTCTGCTTGACACTCCTCCATGCTATGGCTCCACCTCCAAAAGTAAACACAAACCTCGAGGTAGACTTACTCTTGTCCCTATCTGATTGGAAATCTGAATCCGTGTAACCCACAGGGACTAATTGATCTGCCCGGTAAACCAGCATATAATCCCTAGTCCTTCTCAGGTACTTTAATATATGCTTTATCGCAGTCCAATGTCCCTGTCCAGGATTACTCTGATATCTGCTAACCATGCCCATGGCAAAGCAGATATCCGATCTCGTACATAGCATAGCATACATAAGGCTTCCTACTGCCGAAGCATAAGGAACCGCCTTCATGTCCTCTATCTCCTTTGATGTTCTGGGACACGTCTCTATAGATAAAGGAACTCCATGCCTGAAAGGTAGGAAACCTTTCTTGGAGTTCTGCATGCTAAAACGAGCATAGATAGTATCAATGTATGAAGCTTGAGATAAGCACAACATCCTTTTCTTGCGATCCCTTATAACTTTGATCCCAAGGATGTGTCCTACTTCTCCCAAGTCCTTCATATCAAACTGTTTGAACAACCATACCCTTACGTCTGATAACACTTTGATATTGTTGCCTGTTAGTAATATATGAGAGATGTCCTAAGGCAATCGCCTTATGTATGAACCATTTATATGATAAATGAAGATTCACTATTTGAGTATACATGTTTAATGTATTTGATTGGATCTTAAACTCATTTACTGAATGTCCACGATACGATTCACAGCATGAGAGAATTTGTGATTGGATCACAACTAGTGAGTATCTCTACATGTGTAATTGTGATGTATCGAAATTATCCCTAGTTGATGAATTGATGGATTTGGACACCATCAATTCTGTCGAGACTAGCACGAGGTATACTCCTTGGTGTATCCAAGCAGCTGATTCTCACTGGCTGGAGACATTGTGATGTCCGGAGTTAATCGTGGATGCTAGTTATGGTAACTAGTTCATTGAGTGACCAGCCGTAAGACTTCATATGGTTCTCTGCATATATAGATATGTCAATGAAGTTCTTACTGTGGCTTAAGTGCGATGTTCCTTTGACTTGCGGTATTCAAGTCATCTTGATCATGGAGACTTATGCTTTGACATCATAAGCAAACATCTCCGAGGAGATGTGGACCCGGGATGATTGGGTATAAGTAGAAGTAATCGAAGGTGTTTGAATAGCCTATAAAGGATTCACCACTCCTTGCGAGGAGATGTATACCCATGGCCTCTCGTCGGATTGTTACTAAAGTCTTTGGCCAAAACATTACATGTTTAGAGTAAAGTATTCTTCGATACATGTGGAGTAACGAGAATCCGTAGGACGAGGAAATGATACTTGGGCTAGGTGTGACGTAGTCAGCCTAGTGGGGACTGACACAATAGACCATGTCCTGAACCAAGTGGGTATAAGATGAGTGAAGGGAATGGGGCACGATTCATTCGAGCTAATGAAGGGTTTCAGAAATAGTTCTGGATCAACCGTTGATCTTTTCGGTTAATTGGGGATCATGATGTACTACTAGGTGCCACTCATGATCGTTCTATAATTAATGGTTAATTATAGACGGCCAACATAAACCGAGAACCTATTTGGTCACACGCACAACGAGTGTAATCCAAAGGATTTAAAACGAGCTTGAGAATGGGATTCTCAGACCGAGAGAAACTATGTTTGGTTGGACCAAACATAAAGCGAGCATGAAATTTTTTCAGTCGCAATGGAAGCGTGGATGGGCTGCGTCTTATGAAGACATAATGGATGGACCAAAATGGTTTGGTTCTAATCCAATGGATAAGAATAAACCAAAGGGTTTGGTTTATTTTAAACGAATGAACCAAAAGTTGGTTCGGTTCATTTTAACTTAAAATAAACCTTCATGGTTTGGTTTATTTTAACTTATCTTAATGGAGCGGGTTAACGGGCTTTATGGATATGATCCATTAACCATTAAGAGAATTAGTTCTCTATAAAAGTGGGCTTAAGGGATTGTTAAACCCTAACTAATCCAAACCCTAGCCCCCACCTTGAGTTGCAGCCCACTCCTTTGAGGAGTTAATCGGCGCCAACCCTAAAGCTGTCGCCGCCCAGCTTTGTGCCGCCGTCCAAGACCCTTGCCGGCATCCAAGCTCCAGCCGGTGAACCTCCGGCGACCCTCCGGTGATCTCCTATAGGTTCGGCATCAAGGTGAGCTTTTTCTCTCCTTGTTTTGGCCGGCGCCTACTCCTCCACCAAGCTGTCCAGTTTTCTGGACAGCTTCTCCTCCTCTCGTCGGAGCATCATTTGGACGACGGTTAGTGCTCCGACAGCGGCTAGCTTACCGGGGATTTGATCTCCGGTAATCCTCTGAGGTGGAGGACGAAGGATTCGTCAATTGGTTGACGAATACCTCTCCGGAGAAGCGAGTTTTGAGAACTCGTTTTAGGATCCGAATTTGGATTCGGATCGTGATCATCTCTCGATCACGTCGTCTTCAACACGAGGCTAGTAACCCGTACGAAGACGAAGCTCGTGACTTAGCGAAGTCATCCTGAGGAGCTCGGCGTGGATACGGATAGAGACGATTCTTACGAGGATCGTTCCGGTTGATGCCGTTCCCGCTACACGTCATACGGAAGGTATAACGTAGTTTAATTTCCTTTTATTGCAAATTTTAATTTACGGTTATGTCTACACTTGTTGTAATAGCATGCGTGTGTTGTGTGTGTTGTAATAAATATAGATTTATTATTTTTAATTGCTTCCGCTGTGCTCATGTTTACGAAACATGATCGAACACACACACGCCGCGGTGCCGGAAACCCAACAGTGGTATCAGAGCCCAGGTTGTGTTTCGACATAATCGTAAAATGGTTTTGCGATAGTCATAATGTATTTCTGGAAATTTTCTAATTTTGGAAATTTAGAAGTATTTATGGAAATTTTTCAATTTTGGAAAGTCTAGAAGTATTTATGGAAATCTTCCACTTTTGAAAAGTTGGAAGTATTTATGGAAATTGATATTTTCCATAAATAAAATATTTGATTAGATTCTGGAAATTTGTTTCCTAATTTAATCATGATTTGATTTGGGAAATCAAATCTTAAAATATTTTATTTCCATAAGTAGTTTTAATGATTTAGGAAATTGGTTTCCTAAATAGATTTTCCTTAATCAAATAATTCCATGAATAAAATATGTGATTAGATTTGGAAATTTATTTCCTAATTTAATTATGATTTGATTTGGAGAATCAAATCTTAAACATATTTTATTTCCATAAATAGTTATGACATATAAGGAAATTATATACATGACATAATTGTATGCCATGTAATTGCATTAGATGCATAACATTATGCCATGCGTGTCGTGACATGTAGATGTATGCCATGTATGTCATGCCATGTAGATAATAGTTATGTGCATGCAAAGAGGATGAGACATAAAAACCCTTAATCAATATTAAAGCCTACACCTTCCATTAATATGGTTAGAACCAGAGTTCTGTTTCTTGTTTGGGTTGTTGGACTCTCTCCAAGCCCGGCTCGAACCTGAATATATTCAAACCATGGAATAGTTTAATACTAATATGGTAAGAGTCAGAGGTCAATCGTTAGCTTTGGTTGTTGGACTCTCTCCAAGCTGGGCTAATTGGTTGAATGCGCTCTAACCATATTAAAACTATGTCCTGATTAATGGGTTGGCTTTAACCTGGAGCATCGGCTTGTTGGACTCTCTCCAAGGTCGATGTAAAGGGAGGTGAAGTTGGGTGCTATGCATATGATGCATACTTGTTAATGTGTTAACAACCCGATGTATGTGTGAACATTCAATTAGTTGATAGCACATTGTGATAGTTGCATATACGGGATATGCAATCGGTATAGATGATACCTACCGTCATAGTTATGAATGGCTTGTTGGACTCTCTCCAAGGTTGTTCATAACTATGATGGATATCAACCCATTCGGAGATGGACCTACAATCTCCCGAAGTGATTTTGGGGTTTTTGAAATTCGAAAAATGAATGGAATTTATAAATGTATATTAATGCATTTTAAAATCATCTTTCTCATATATGCTCGTTTTGTATTTCTAAGTTAATATATTGATCATGATGTGTTTGAATTTGCGTTCCATTTTGGATTCGAATAAATTGACTGGGCCGAACTTCTTGGACTGGCTTAGAAACTTGAGAATTGTTCTCAAGGTGAAAAGCTCGCGTATGTCCTCGAAGCGCCTCTTCCCACCCATCCTAGTGACGATGCAACTCCGGACCAATTGTTGGTCTATCAGAAACATGTGACTGATTCTGAACTGACTAGTTGCATCATGCTAGCCGCGATGGAACCCAAGCTACGAAAGCAGCATGAGCATATGGATGCTCATATCGTAGTCCTTCATCTTTGTGAGTTGGTTGATGAGCAAGTGAGATTCGAAAGGTTCGAAGTCTCAAAGCTCCTCTTCACCTCTGAGATGCTAGAAGGTTCATCTGTGGTACTGCTCAATATGCTGAAGACTGTGGAGTCTTCTGAGAAGCATGAGCAGGGGACGGTGTTGTTAGTTGATTCCTCGAAGAAAGGTTCTAAGAGGGAGTCAAAGGAACAACAGAAGGAGAAGAAGAAAAAGGCTAAAAAGGCAGAACCAGCTCAAAAGGGCACTTGCCATTATTATGGCAAGTAGGGCCATTTGCGAAGAAAGTGCAAGATTTATCTTGAGTCCGTGAGGAAGGATAAGGCATCGGATGCCCTATCTTCTTTAGAAATCTTATTTATTGATTGTCATTCTATTTCCTCAGACACTTGGGTATTTGATACTGGGTGTGGCTCACATATATGTAATGACATACATGGGCTAAGGAATAGAAGAAGACTCGTCAAGGGAGAGTCAAATTTACGTGTTGGGAATGGAGCAACGGTTGCTGCACTCGCCATCGGAACGTATTTGTTGGAACTCCCTGTAGGACTTGTCTTAGAACTGGACAATTGCTTTTATGTTCCTTCGTTGATAAATAACATCATTTCTATTTCTTGTTTAAATAGAAATGGGTACCATTTGACTTTTAGTAACAATTGTTGTTACATAACTTTAAATGGAGTTCTTTATGGGACTGGAACTTTAAGCAATGGTGTTTATACGTTGGACGTATCCAGTGACATTTGCAATATCGAAGTGAGCAACAAGTGTGCTCGAAAGGATAATCAAATAGACTCCTATATGTGGCATTGTCGTCTTGGCCATGTAAGCAAGAAACGCATGTCCGAATTACACCGATGTGGAATTCTGGAATCGTTTGAATAGGATTCATACGATACATACGAATCATGCTTAAAAGGCAAGATGACTAAGTTACCTTTTATTTGAAAAGGTGAACGAGTGGGAGAGTTACTAGGTCTAATACATACTGATGTATGTGGACCTATATCAACTCAAACCTTAGGAGGCTATAGCTACTTCATTACCTTCACCGATGATCACTCACGGTTTGGGTATGTGTTCTTGATGAAACACAAGTCTGAAGCCTTTGAAAGGTTCAAAGAATTCAGAAATGAAGTAGAGAAACAACATGATAAGAGTATTAAAATACTTCGATCAGATCGAGGTGGTGAATACTTAAGTCAAGAGTTTCTTGATTATCTAAGAGACAATGGCATATTGTCTCAAAGGACTCCGCCATATACACCACAGCATAATGGTGTATCTGAGAGGTGTAACCGGACCTTGTTGGACATGGTCAGGTCAATGATGAATCATGCGACTCTTCCCAAGTCCTTTTGGGGTTATGCACTTCAGACAGCTGTTTACTTGTTAAACAGAATGCCTACCAAGGTAGTCTCAACTACTCCATATGAGATATGGAATAGTAAGAAACCTCATGTATCTTACTTGAAGATATGGGGTTGTCCTGCTTATGTGAAGCTGGATCAGATCGCATAAACCGGATGCTAAGTCCGATAAATGTCTATTTATTGATACCCTAAGGAAACAAGGGGTTACCAATTCTATCATCCTGTGGAACAAAAGGTGTTTGTTTCAAGGCATGCTGTGTTTCTAGAGAAAGAGTTTCTCTTGCAAGAAAACAGTGGGAGTGTCGTCGAGCTTGAGGAGGCTCGAGAGACTCAAATAGACATTGATGCGATACCTGGTGAAGCATAATAGTCGACAACTCATAGTGATGGGCAATCGGCTGGACCTATTGTAACACCACATCTTCGTAGATCTGGTAGAACACGCAATATTCCTGAGAGATATGGATTTCTCGTAAGTGAATCGAACGACGTGTTACTCATTGATGATGAGGAGCCTACCAGTTATGAAGAAGTGCTGACAAGTTCAGAAAGGGATAAGTGGCTTGGTGCCATGAAGTCGGAAATGGATTCCATGTATGAAAACCAAGTTTGGAACTTAGTTGACCCACCTGAAGGCATAAAGCCTATAGGGTGCAAGTGGGTTTTCAAGAAGAAAACCGACATGGATGGTAATGTGATTACCTATAAGGCTAGATTGGTGGCGAAAGGATATCGTCAAAAGCAAGGTGTTGATTATGACGAAACCTATTCGCCTGTAGCTATGCTTAAATCCATTCGGATGCTCCTGGCCATAGCGGCTCATTATGATTATGAGATATGGCACATGGATGTGAAAATAGCTTTCCTTAATGGAAACCTGCTCGAGGATGTGTATATGATACAGCCTGAGGGTTTCACATCGGTTGACAAAACCAAGGTATGCAAATTGCGACGATCCATTTATGGATTGAAGCAAGCATCCAGGAGCTGGAATATCCGTTTTGATGAGACAATCAAAAAGTTTGATTTCTCACAAAATCCAGACGAACCTTGTGTGTACAAGAAGGTTAGTGGGAGTGCAGTGGTGTTCCTAGTATTGTATGTCGATGACATATTACTTATAGGAAACGATGTGTCAATCTTACAGTCAGTTAAGGTTTGGTTATCCAAGACATTCTCCATGAAAGACCTGGGAGAAGCAACCTACATCCTTGGGATTAAGATCTATAGAGATAGATCGAAATGGTTGCTTGGTCTTTCGCAGTCTACATATATAGACCGAGTGCTAAAGAGGTTTAGCATGTCGGAATCCAAGAAAGGTTATCTACCCATCAGGCATGGGGAACACCTTTCGAAGTCTATGTGTCCGCGCACAGAAGACGAGAGGATTTGCATGAGTAAGATTCCCTATGCATCCGCAATAGGATCTATCATGTATGCTATGTTATGTACGAGGCCCGATGTATCGTACGCTCTGAGTGTCACGAGCATATACCAATCCGATCCAGGAATGGATCATTGGGCGGCTGTTAAGACGATCCTTAAGTACTTGAGAAGAACTAAGGATGTGTTCCTAATATATGGAGAAGGGGACATGGTGATACGCGGGTATACGGATGCCAGCTTCCAGACAGACAAGGATGATTCCAGGTCTCAATCTGGATACGTGTTCACCTTGAATGGAGGCGCAATAAGTTGGAAAGGTTCCAAGCTTGACACTATAGCGGATTCTGCCACTAAGGCAGAATACGTTGCAGCTTTGGAAGCAGCAAAGGAAGCGGTTTGGATAAAGAAGTTCATCTATGAACTTGATGTGGTCTCATCAATGATCCAAACATGTGCTTCGCCGCTATCATCTAATCAGAGAGATCATAAGTAGGAACGAAATACAAATCGAGAAAATTCCCACTGAAAGGAACTTAGCGGATCCTTTGACTAAAGGATTACCTCAAAGTAAGTTTGAGGGTCATGTTAGAGCTTATGGTATTGGATACCGTAGCGATTGGCATTAGGCCAAGTGGGAGTCTGTTAGTAATATATGAGAGATGTCCTAAGGCAATCGCCTTATGTATGAACCATTTATATGATAAATGAAGATTCACTATTTGAGTATACATGTTTAATGTATTTGATTGGATCTTAAACTCATTTACTGAATGTCCACGATACGATTTACAGCATGAGAGAATTTGTGATTGGATCACAACTAGTGAGTATCTCTACATGTGTAATTGTGATGTATCGGAATTATCCCTAGTTGATGAATTGATGGATTTGGACACCATCAATTCTGTCGAGACTAGCACGAGGTATACTCCTTGGTGTCTCCAAGCAGCTGATTCTCACTGGCTGGAGACATTGTGATGTCCGGAGTTAATCGTGGATGCTAGCTATGGTAACTAGTTCATTGGAGTGACTAGCCATAAGATT
The DNA here is from genome assembly GCA_025175895.1 of Wurfbainia villosa. Taxonomy (NCBI): domain Eukaryota; kingdom Viridiplantae; phylum Streptophyta; class Magnoliopsida; order Zingiberales; family Zingiberaceae; genus Wurfbainia; species Wurfbainia villosa. The sequence continues at coordinate 48,653,495 of CM045998.1, read as the reverse complement.
TCATATGGTTCTCTGCATATATAGATATGTCAATGAAGTTCTTACTGTGGCTTAAGTGCGATGTTCCTTTGACTTGCGGTATTCAAGTCATCTTGATCATGGAGACTTATGCTTTGACATCTTAAGCAAACATCTCCGAGGAGATGTGGACCCGGGATGATTGGATATAAGTCGAAGTAATCGAAGGTGTTTGAATAGCCTATAAAGGATTCACCACTCCTTGCGAGGAGATGTATACCCATGGCCTCTCGTCGGATTGTTACTAAAGTCTTTGGCCAAAGCATTACATGTTTAGAGTAAAGTACTCTTCGATACATGTGGAGTAACTAGAATCCGTAGGACGAGGAAATGATACTTAGGCTAGGTGTGACGTAGTCAGCCTAGTGGGGACTGACACAATAGACCATGTCCTGAACCAAGTGGGTATAAGATGAGTGAAGGGAATGGGGCACGATTCATTCGAGCTACTGAAGGGTTTCAGAAATAGTTCTGGATCAACCGTTGATCTTTTCGGTTAATTGGGGATCATGATGTACTACTAGGTGCCACTCATGATCGTTCTATAATTAATGGTTAATTATAGACGGCCAACATAAACTGAGAACCTATTTGGTCACACGCACAACGTGTGTAATCCAAAGGATTTAAAACGAGCTTGAGAATGGGATTCTCAGACCGAGAGAAACTATGTTTGGTTGGACCAAACATAAAGCGAGCATGAAATTGTTTCAGTCGCAATGGAAGCGTGGATGGGCTGCGTCTTATGAAGACGTAATGGATGGACCAAAATGGTTTGGTTCTAATCCAATGGATTAGAATAAACCAAAGGGTTTGGTTTATTTTAAACGAATGAACCAAAAGTTGGTTCGGTTCGTTTTAACTTAAAATAAACCATCATGGTTTGGTTTATTTTAACTTATCTTAATGGAGCGGGTTAACGGGCTTTATGGATATGATCCATTAACCATTAAGAGAATTAGTTCTCTATAAAAGTGGGATTAAGGGATTGTTAAACCCTAACTAATCCAAACCCTAGCCCCCCCCCCTTGAGTTGCCGCCCACTCCTTGGAGGAGTTAATTGGCGCCAACCCTAAAGCTGCCGCCGCCCAGCTTTGTGCCGCCGTCCAAGACCCTTGCCGGCGTCCAAGCTCCAGCCGGTGAACCTCCGGCGATCCTCCGGTGATCTCCTATAGGTTCGGCATCAAGGTCAGCTTTTTCTCTCCTTGTTTTGGCTGGCGCCTACTCCTCCACCAAGCTGTCCAGTTTTCTGGACAGCTTCTCCTCCTCTCGTCGGAGCGTCATTTGGACGACGGTTAGTGCTCCGACAGCGGCTAGCTTACCGGGGATTTGATCTCCGGTAATCCTCTGAGGTGGAGGACGAAGGATTCGTCAATTGGTTGACGAATACCACTCCGGAGAAGCGAGTTTTGAGAACTCATTTTAGGATCCGAATTTGGATTCGGATCATGATCATCTCTCGATCACGTCGTCTTCAACACGAGGCTAGTAACCCGTACGAAGACGAAGCTCGTGACTTAGCGAAGTCATCCTGAGGAGCTCGGCGTGGATACGGATAGAGACGATTCTTATGAGGATCATTCCGGTTGATGCCGTTCCCGCTACACGTCATACGGAAGGTATAACGTAGTTTAATTTCCTTTTATTGCAAATTTTAATTTACGGTTATGTCTACACTTGTTGTAATAGCATGCGTGTGTTGTGTGTGTTGTAATAAATATAGATTTATTATTTTTAATTGCTTCCGCTTTGCTCATGTTTACGAAACATGATCGAACACACACACGCCGCGGTGCCGGAAACCCAACATTGCCAACTAACAAAATGTCATCTACGTATAGTACAAGAAACACCACTACGTTTCCGTCACATCTCTTGTATACACAAGGCTCATCCGGACTTTGAATAAATCCATATGACTGGATTACCTCATCAAAACGGATGTTCCAAGATCTAGAAGCTTGCTTCAATCCATAAATGGACCGATTAAGCTTACATACAAGATGCTCTTTGCCTTTAGCAATGAATCCCTCTGGTTGGCGCATATAGATGTTCTCCTCAAGACTTCCGTTAAGGAAAGCTGTCTTGACATCCATCTGCCAAATCTCATAATCCATATGAGCAGCTATAGATAAGAGAATCCGGATAGACTTAAGCATAGCTACCGGCGAAAAGGTCTCCTCATAATCGATACCCTCTTTCTGAGTATACCCTTTCGCAACAAGCCTAGCTTTGAAGGTTTCAACCTTCCCGTCTACTCCTCTCTTTCTCTTGTAGATCCACTTGCATCCAATGGTTTTTACACCATCGGGTGGCTCTACTAGCTCCCAGACCTGATTAGAATCCATAGATTCTATCTCTGAATTCATCGCTTTTTGCCAAGATACTACATCTTAATCTTGGATTGCCTCGTCATATGTCCAGGGATCAGGTTTATGTTTGCCAGGGACTAAGTTCGAAGACTCTCCCAAAAACATGATCTGTCGGGTCGTCTAACAACCCTCCCACTACGACGAGGTGCCTCATGTGTATGCTCTGTGACACGCGGTGCAGTGACTTGTGGTGTCTCCTCTTGTACCGGTATCAAGTCGGACTTCTCATCTCCTCAAGAACAATCCTACTCGTGGGCTTGTGATTCATCACATAGTCTTCCTCTAGAAATCTGGCATTCGTACTCACGATCACCTTCTGATCTCTAGGACTATAGAATAAACCACCCTTCGTTCCCTTAGGGTAACCAACAAACAAGTGCACTTCTGTACGAGATTCCAACTTACCAGCATCTCCCTTCAGCACATGTGTTGGACTACCCCAAATCCGAATATGTCTTAGACTAGGCTTTTGCCCAGTCCACAACTCTGTGGGAGTAGAGGGTACTGACTTAGATGGAACCAAGTTCAGAATGTGTGCTGCTGTTCCCAGAGCAAACCCCTAGAACGAATCAGGTAACTCAGAATAACTCATCATCGATCTGACCATCTCCATAAGAGTCCTATTCCTTCGCTCCGCTACACCATTCTGCTGGGGTGTGCCAGGTGCGGACAATTGGAATTGAATCCCAGCCTCTGATAAGTAACTCCTAAACTCTCCCAAGAGGTACTCGCCACCACGATCAGATCGTAGTGTCTTGATACTTTTACCTTGACGGTTCTCCACACCAGCCTTGAATCCTTTGAACCTGTCAAAGCATTCAGACTTGCGCCGCATCAAGTAAATGTATCCATACCTTGAATAATCGTCTATAAAAGAGACGAAGTATTCAAAGCCAACTCTTGCCTGGATAGACATTGGACCACACAAATCAGAATGAACCAATTCTAACACATCTTTGGCCCTATACCCCTTGGCCTTGAAAGGCCTCTTGGTCATTTTACCTTCCAAGCAAGATTCGCAGGTTGGGAGATCCTCCACCACTAATGAACCCAAAGGTCCATCAGCTATCAACCTTTGAATTCTACTTAGGTTAATATGACCAAGCCTTAGATGCCAAAGATATGTTTGGTTCATTTGCGAAGGTTATTTTCTCTTATTAGATTTAGAAGATGAGTTATTTACTTCTATTTGTATCATGGGAGTTTTTGGTTCAATAGAATATAAATTGCCAACCAATGTACCAGAACAGATAATCTCCCTATTCCTTTTTATAACCACCTTGTCAATAAAAGAAACAGAATATCCATCCAAAAACAATTTAGAAACTGAAATTAAATTCTTTCTAAAAGTAGGTACATAAAGACAATTTCTTAAAACCAAAAATTTATTTCTATCAAAAGATAAATAAACGTCTCCCACTGCAATAGCCGCCACCTTTGAAGCATTGCCCATGAAGACGGTAATCTCTCCCTCAGCTAGTCGTCGGGTTTCCTGGAACCCCTGCAAGGAATTGCAGACATGGTCAGTGGCTCCTGTATCTACACACCAGGCACTGGTAGATAACACCGCTAAACATGTTTCAACAACTAAACAAGAAGATATACCTTTGTTCTTTCGGCGAGGACAGTCCGCCTTCCAATGTCTAGTCTGCTTGCAAGTGAAGCACTTGCCTTTCGGCTTCTTCACTCCGCACGAGGTCCTCTGCCACTTTCTTCGCTCCACCTTGCTTCTTCTTCTTCTTACCTTTGGTTTAGAGGAAGAAACCTTACGAGCGACCATGGCTTGAGAACTCGACGAAAAGCCCCTCTGCGCCTGGAGTTCTCGCGAAGCTCCGCCAACGAATACAACCTTTTGTTCATGTTGTAGTTGAGGCGGAACTGCTCAAAACTCCTAGGCAGAGACTGGAGAATGATATCGACCTGGGTTTCCCCATCGATCTCAGCTCCTAGAACTTCCATCTCATTAAGATGAGCCATCATCTTGAGAACATGATCCCTAACGGGTGTTCCCTCGATCATGGAGGTCGTCATCAAGTTTCTCATAGCTCTCGCTAGCCGCCTACTCGATGTCCAAAAGTTCCTTGAGATTGAACATCATGTCATAAGTTGTGGCTATGGCTCGATCTCGATGTTGCAAAGACATTTGACATAGATGCCAAAATGTAACACCGCGCGCCATCTCATCCGCTTTAACCCATTTCTTATAACGCTCTATCTCCTTTTCATGAGTCATCCGAGGGCTTAGGAGGAGGACCTCGAAGAGTACAAATTTGTACTCTTCCGCGATTAAGACAATATCCGAGTTTCTTTTCCAATCAATGTAGTTTGGACCAGTAAGTTTGTTTTCTTTTAAAATCACAGCAAGTGGGTTGAAAGCCATTTGAAAATCCTAAAAATCACAATGATCAAAATATTAGATTTCAAATATTATTGATTCCTCAAAACAATAAAATCCCGAAATCAACCAACACCTCAAAACACCGAGAATATTGCATGCCACGATAGTGTGGACGTATACGAATTCCACATTTGTAAGAGGAGGTTTTACCCATTAATTTTATTATCTTGTCAACCTTACTTTTTGACAAATAAAATTAATAGTTGGTTCCTCTTTAGCCCTACAAATAAAAGCAGTGACTCCGATGGGGAGGATACCTTTATTTGTATCTAAGTGTGCACCATTACATGATACTAAGGGAATTATTTCGGATTATGTGCCTTACCGATGGGGAAGTACACACGCTCCTAAATAATTTCCTATAACCATTATTTGACCTAGTGATCCGCAAACAAACCCATCCGATGGGGAGGAAGGCACTCAAAGCCAACGCGCAAGTTTGTTGCATCACACGTCAAATTGTAATGGAGGCCGCGGGAATTAATTAAAATATCCCTCTCCCACTTAGTAAATTGCAATTGAGGAATTTTAAAACACACACAACATGCATATAAAACAAATAAGCAATAAATATGGAAAAAACAGAATTTTTTCCAACTATTATGGCATTGTCCTCCAATATGCATCCCGTCGTGTCCACCTTGTCCGCTCCATCTTTTCCCGTGCGCAAGTCACCAAAGAGTTCCGAGCCGAGATAAATCATTTTATTTACATCCATCGATCCTATACTCCACGAAGGAGTGTACAAATAATCTAGATCGAAAGTAAACTAAAATGATCGGCTAAACAATGTCGTATTTAAATACAAAAATTAAATACTAATCTAGCCTCGTCAACCCCGAGGATTCAAATAATAAATTTTTACACACATCCATTCACATACACACACATGGCCATAATAGTCGGATCTTATGCCTGCAACCAAAGAGTTAAACTACGCATATCCTACTATTATCCGGCACATATAATATATGAAAAATGCATAAAAAATTAACAGAATCCAAAACACACAAAACCGGAAAGCATGGCTCTGATACCACATGTTGGTGGGTCGCTTCGGAGGCTCATTGGCTCCCATGTCCCCGGATTAAAATTTTCACTGATGAAAGGATTAATCCGGATGAGATGAGCTTCCTTAGCAACACCATTTTATCATCGTGCTAACAACTTGAGTGGTCGCTCGAATAAACTAGTTGTTCAAGCAACTCTACTCTTCTAGTTGATTAGCCGCGGAAGAGACGACGGACAGATCGCCGGTTTTTGTGTTTGTCTTCGGGGTCCATGATTATACAATATATTTGCACACACACACATGCATAATAAAAAAAAATAAGAACATGCTCAGATCTGTACATAAAGTTAAAATAACTTTATACCTTACGATCTTCTACCGTATGTCCTATCCTTCTCGTGGACGACGTGTGGACGAAGATCATCCACGAGTTGAAGCCTTCTAGATCGAGTTCTCCTCTACCTTGTCCGCTGCGAAAAAAGAGAAAAATGAACAAAACCTTTCCTATCTAGAACCGGCCACCAAGCTCGAGAGTTTGATGCAACCGCCGGCCAAGGAACAAAAGGATGAAGCGCCAGCCACCAATTCAATGGGAACCGCCAGCCACCTATGGAGAAAGGAGAAGTGCCGGCCACCAAGTCTTGGAGAGCCACCGGCCACCAAGGAATAAGGGAGGAGGAAGAATAGAATGGCTTAGAAGATGGGCGCCGGCCAAGTGTGGATGGAGGAATATGGGCACCGACAACAACTAGAAGAAAAGAAGTTGCCGCCCAAGCCTTTTCTCCAAAACCCTAGCCGCCCACTAATCTCCAAACCCTAACTCCAATTCCAATCACTTAGTTGCCGCCCAACCCTAAGCCATCTATATATAGATTAGGGCCTAAACCTCCTTTAATCTCCACCGTCGGATCTAGGGATTTAATCTCCACCGTCGGATCTAGGGTTTTATCCCAACCGTCGGATCTAGGGTTTAATCCTAACCGTCGGATCTAGGATTTCATCCCAACCGTCGGATCTAGGGTTTCATCCCAACCGTCGGATCTAGGGTTTTATCCCAACCGTCGGATCTAGGGATTTAATCCTAACCGTCGATTCTAGGGTTTCATCCTAACCATTGGATCTTTAGGGATTTAATCCCAACCGTTGGTTCTAGGTTTTGTTTTACATTCTTGGATCTAGACTTCACAAGGATTATAATAGGCTACGATAGGGACCATAAGGAGGAGTTGGGTCTTGGCCACCCGATGGATCGGAACCACACAAACTTGATCCATCAATGATGTTCCATTCCACTAGAGGATCATCATTGAACTACCTCACCAACCCCCATAAATCAATATGGGCTCCATATATTATTTGTACATTAATCTCCCCGTGTTTAAGATATCGAATGTCCGTCAATTAACTGATTTACTGACCATCAATTAATTAACATCTAATTCCTCGAGTAGTACCACTCAACCTTATCATCATGTTGACTAAGTCAACAAGCTGGGTTTACATGATGAACCTTATGAGCTCCTCAAGGGGACATCATCAACCTAATATATAGGACACGGTTTCCTTCTATAATCAACGGCACACCATGTAAATAATATTATTTCCCAACTTACCGGGCATATTGATTTAATCCATCTAAATCTCACCCATTGGTAAATCAAAGAAATAAATACTAAGTACATGTGCCCGTTATTATATCGGGATTAAGAGCATGTACAACATAATATCCGAGGTCCTATTCAATTATGTAGTCAGTACTAAATTGAATCACCTCTATGTCGGTCCTGCTCAATACACCTAAGTGTACTAGTGTAACTCTATGTTCAAGATAAAACACTACCAAGCTACACTACAACCATGCCAATGGTTTGTCCAAAACCATCTTGGTTGTGAGCCTCTACTTATATTTTACAAGGTACTGATAACATGATCTTCTGTGCCACACCAAGCACCATGTTATCTATAATGTAAAATATTAGACAATATGCACACATATATAATGAATATATAAAATGCAAACAATGATCATGTGATTCTTATTTCAAAATAAAATGTTCATACAAAAAGAGCTAGGCTTTCAGTATACATTCCAACAATTCTTAGGTTTTTTCAAAATGACTTTCAACTCACTTGCTGTGATTCTAAAGGAAAATAAACTTACTGGACCTAACTATGTGGATTGGAAAAGGAATCTGGACATAGTCTTGACTATTGAGGGGTACAAGTATGTACTTCTCGAGGAGTGTCCTAAGCCTATAGATGATTCTAGGGAAAAGGAGAAAGTGAGTTATAAGAAGTGGATCAATGCTGATGAGATGACGCGATGTTACATTTTATCTTCTATGTCAAATGTATTACAACATCAACATCAGGCCATGACCACTGCTTATGACATGATGCTCAATCTCAAGAAACTTTTCAGACACCAGAATCAGGCTTCTAGGCAAGAAGCCATGAGAAACTTGATGACAACCACCATGGTTGAGGGATCATGTTCTCAAGATGATGGCTCATTTAAATGAGCTGGAAGTCCTTGGAGCTGAGATCGATGGAGAAATCTAGGTAAATATCATTCTCCAATCTCTACCTAGGAGTTTTGAGCAGTTTCACCTGAACTACAACTTGAATAAGAGGTTGTATTCGTTGGTGGAGCTTTTGAAAGAACTCCAGGCTGCAGAGGGGCTTTTTCGTCAAGGTTCTCAGGTTTTGGTTGCCAAGAAGGTTTCTACTTCTAAGCCAAAAGGCAAGAAGTAGAAGAAACAAGGTGCAGCGAAGGTGGTGGGAGGATCTCAGGGAGGAGCGAAGAAGCCGAAAGGTAAGTTCTTCACTTGCAATTAGACTGGACATTGAAAGGATGACTGCCCCAACCGGAAGACGAACAAAGGTATATCTTTTGGTCTAGTCATTGAAACATGTTTAGCGGTGTTATCTACTGGCACCTGGTGTGTATATAAAAGAGCCACTGATCATGTCTGCAATACTTTGTAGAGGTTCCAGGAAACCAGATGACTAGCTGAGGGGGAGATTACCATCTACATGGGGAATGCTACTAAGGTGGCAGCTATTGCAGTGGGAGATGTTTATTTATATTTTAATAGGAATAAAACTTTGGTTATGAGAAATTGCCTTTATATACCTTCATTAAGAAAGAATTTAATTTCAGTTTCTAAATTTTTTTTGGATGGATATTCTATTTCTTTTATTGATAGAGTTGTAATAAAAAGGAATAGGGAGATTATCTGTTTTGGTGCGTTGGTAGAAAATTTGTATACTCTTGAACCAAAAGCTTCCACGATGCAAATAGAAATAAATAATTCATCTTCTAAATCTAATAAGAGAAAAGAACCTTCGAAAATGAACCGAACGTATCTTTGGCATCTATGGTTCGGTCATATTAACCTGAGTAGAATTCAAAGGTTAATAGTTGATGGACCTTTGAGTTCATTGGTGGTGGAAGATTTCTTAACCTGCGAATCTTGCTTGGAAGGTAAAATGACCAAGAGGCCTTTTAAGGCCAGGGGTATAGAGCCAAAGATGTTTTAGAATTAGTTCATTCTGATTTGTGTGGTCCTATGTCTATCTAGGCTAGAGGTGTGTTTGAATACTTTGTCTCTTTTATAGACGATTATTCAAGATATGGATACATTTACTTGATGTGACTCAAGTATGAATGCTTTGACAGGTTCAAAGAATTCAAGACTGATGTGGAGAAACGTCAAGGTAAAAGTATCAAGACATTACGATCTGATCGTGGTGGTGAGTACCTCTTAGGAGAGTTTAGGAGTTACTTATCAGAGGCTGGGATTCAATCCCAACTGTCTGCACCTGGTACACCCCAGCAGAATGGTGTGACAGAATGAAGGAATATGACTCTTATGGAGATGGTTAGATCGATGATGAGTTATCAGAGTTATCAGATTCATTCTGGGGGTATGTTCTGGATACAACAGTATATATTCTGAACTTGGTACCATCTAAATCAATACCATCTACTCCCACAGAATTGTGGACTGGACAAAAGCCTAGTCTGAGACATATTCAGATTTGGGGGAGTCCAACACATGTGCTGAAGGTAGATGCTGGTAAGTTGGAACCTCGTACAGAAGTGCACTTGTTCGTAGGCTATCTTAGAGGAACGAAAGGTGGTTTGTTCTATAGTCCTAGAGATCAGAGGGTGATCGTTAGAACGAAAGGTGGTTTTTAGAGGAAGACTATGTGATGAACCACAAGCCCTTGAGCAAGATTGTTCTTGAGGAGTTGAGAGGGAAAGTCACTACTTCAGTACCAACGGTACAAGAGGTCATACCACAAGTGACTGCATCGCGTATCACAGAGGATACACAGGTGATACCTCATCGTAGTGGAGGGTTGTTAGACAACCTAAGAGATTTATGTTCTTGGAAGAATCTTCTGATTTGGTCCGTAGCGAACATTAATCTGATCCCTGGACATTTGATGAGGCAATTCAAGATAAAGATACGGTATCTTGGCAAAGGGCGATGAATTCTGAGATAGAATCTCTGGATTCAAATCAGGTCTGGGAGTTAGTATAACCAACTAATGGTGTAAAAATCATTTAATGCAAGTGGATCTACAAAAGAAAGGAGGAACAGATGGGAAGGTTGAGACCTTCAAAGCAAGGCTTGTTGCAAAAGGGTATACTCAGAAAGAGGGTACCGAGTATGACGAGACCTTTTCGCCGGTAGCCATGCTTAAGTCTATCCTGATTGTCTTATCTATTGTTGCTCATATGGATTATGAGGTTTGCCAGGTAGATGTCAAGACAACTTTCCTTAATGGAAGACTTGAAGAAAACATCTATATGGAGCAACTAGAGGGATTCATTGCAAAGGGCAAAGAGCATCTTGTGTGCTAGCTTAATCGGTCCATTTATGGATTAAAGCAAGCTTCGAGATATTGGAACATCCGCTTTGATGAGGTAATCTAGTCATATGGATTTATTCAAAGTCCGGATTAGTCTTGTGTATACAAGAGATGTGATGGAAACGTAGTGGTATTTCTTGTACTATACGTAGATGACATTTTTCTCATTGGCAACAATGTCAAAGTGTTGTCAGACATAAGAGTATGGTTGTCCAAATAGTTTGATATGAAGGACTTGGGAGAAGTGGGACACATCCTTGGGATCAAGGTTATAAGGGATCACAAGAGAAGGATGTTATGCTTATCTCAAGCTTCATACGTAGACACTATTTTGGCTCATTTTAGCAAGCAGAACTCGAAGAAAGGTTTTCTACCTTTTAGGCATGGAGTACCTTTATCTAAAGAGATGTGTCCTAGAACATCAAAGGAGATAGAGGAGATGAAGGTGGTTCCTTATGCTTCGGCAGTAGGAAGCCTCATGTATGCTATGTTATGTACAAGGCCAGATATCTGCTTTATCGTGGGCATGGTAAGCAGATATCAGAGTAATCCAGGATAGGACATTGGACTGTGGTAAAGCATATATTGAAGTCCCTGAGAAGGACTAGGGAGTATATGCTGGTATACCAGGCAGATCAATTACTCCCTGTGGATTACACAAATTCTGACTTCCAAACAGATAGGGATAATAGTAAGTCTACCTCGGGTTTTGTATTTAGTTTGGGAGGTAGAGCCATTGTATGGAGGAGTGTCAAGCAGAAATGCGTGGTAGACTCCACCATGGAAGCTGAGTATGTAAAAGCCTCTAAGGCAGCCAAAGAAGTTGTATGACTCAGGAACTTCTTTGATGGACTTAGATGTGATTCTTGGTATGCCCAGAACTATCACAATTTATTATGATAATAGTGGTGTAGTTGCAAACTCAAAGGAACCACGAGCTCATAAGTCAAGTAAACACATAGAGCGCAAGTACCACCTGATACGAGAGATCATAAAGTGAGGAGAAGTTGTTGTCGCCAAGATTGCATCAGAGGATAACCTGGAAGATCCTTTCACTAAGGCCCTTCCAGCGAGAGCTTTTGATAGACATGTGGAGGGAATGAGAATCAGATGTATGACACTTTGATAGCAGCATAGTCTTTTAGTATACGTGGGAGATTGTTGGGATGTATACTGAAAGTCTAGTCTTTGTATGGATATCTTCATTTTAAAATAAGAATCACATGATCATTATTTGTATTTTATATTTATTATATGTGTGCATCTTGTTTAATACTTTACATTGTAGATAACATGGTGTGTGGTGTCACACATAAAATCATATTATCAGTATCTTGTAGAATAAGTAGAGGCTCACAACCAAGATGGTTTTGGACAAACCATTGGCATGGTTGTAGTGTACTTTGGTATTGGTTTCTCTTGACCATAGAATTACACTAGTACACTCTGTGTGTATTGAGCAGGACCGCCTTAGAGGTGATTCAATTTATTGTTGACTACATAATTGAATTTGACCTCGGATATTATGGTGTACATGCTCTTAATTTCGATATAATAACGGGCACATGTACTTAATATTTATTTTTTTGATTTACCAATGGGCGAGATTTATGGGTTAAATCAATAGGCCCGGTAAGTTGGGAAATGATATTAGTTACTTGGTGTGTCATTCATTATAGGAGGAAATCGTGTCCTATGTATTACGATGATGATGTCCCCTTGAGGAGCTCATAAGGATCATCATGTAAATTCTGCAGGTGGACTTGGTCCAGCATGATGAAAAGGTTGAGCGGTACTACTCATGGACTTAGATGTTAATTAATTAATTATCAGTAAATTAATTAATTAACGGACAATAGATATCTTAAACACGGGGAGATATTTTTAAAATTAATATATCGAGCCCATATTTAATTATGGGGGTTGGTGAGGTAGATCAATGATAATCCTCAAGTTGAATGGATTATCATTAATGGATTGGATTTTATGTAGGCCGAATCCATTAGGTGGCCAAGATCCAACTCCTTCTCATGATCCCTATTTTGGCCTATTAAAACCCTCAAGAAGTCGAGATCCAATGGACACTATTAAAAGGAGGCTTGGGCAAAATCTATATAAGGAGTGGAGGCTTGGGCGGTAAGGATAATCTATGGAGATTAGGGTTTGCTTCCAAGGCTTGGGTGGCAAGCAAAGGTTGGCGTTGGAGGTGGCTAGGGTTTGCTTCTCCTCTTGGGCGACGGAAACCTAGGATAGCTTCTCCTTTGGCCGGCGGCAACAAGTCATCCTTCTCCATTGTCGGCGCCTCCTTCTCTTTCTCCTTGGACAGCAGTAACAAGAGCTTCTCTCTTGGCCGACGCCCATCTCTCTTTCTTCCTCTCCTTGGCTGATGGCAATAACCAAGTTAGGTGGCTTAGTGGTCGACACTAGATAGGAGAAGAAGATCTCGGTTATCTTCCCTTGTTCGGAGTGAGCAAGGAAGGGAAGATATGTGATCTAGGAGGCTTCAACTCTTGGAAGATCATTGCCAACACAATGTCCAAGAGAAGGATAGGTCATACAATAGAAGATCAAGAGGTAAACAAGAGGTATAATTATTGTTTAAGTTTCTTTCTTGTTCTATGAAATTTGTTTGTAATTGTATGATGATGGACCCCAATGATAAACACAAAAACCTACCGTTCGTACATCATCTATTGCGTGGCTAATCGAGGAAAGAGTTAGGTTGCTTGAACAACAAGTTTGTTCGAGAGACAACTCAAATCGAGAAGCACAATAATGGATCAATTTCTTTGGTAATCCATCTTCATTTGGATTAATTTTTTTTAATATGGGGACGTATGATGGGATCGCCATGCACAAGTAGCCGAGTCGAAGCGAGAAGCGAAGCTTCAACCTTCATAACATAATATCAGGACCCGACGAGATGATAGTATGGTAGGGAAACGAAGTTATGTGTGTTCAAGATATATAAAGAATATCTAGCTCAGTGCACTCGACTAAGTGGAACTAGCTGAAGCTACCTTGTCGTATCCTAAACTAGTTAGACCAGGAAGTAGTCTTAAGTGATGTTAGTAATATATGAGAGGTGCCCTAAGGCAATCACCTTATGTTTGAACTATTTATATGATAAATGAAGATTCACTATTTATGCACATGTTTTCATGTATTTGATTAGATCTTAAACTCATTTACTGAATGTTCACGATACGATTCACAGCATGAGAGAATTTGTGATTGGATCACAACTAGTGAGTGTCTCTACATGTGTAATTGTGATGTATTGGAATTATCCCTAGTCGATGAATTGATGGATTTGGACACCATAAATTCTGTCGAGACTAGCACGAGGTATACTCCTTGGTGTATCCAAGTAGTTGATTCTCACTAGCTGGAGACATTGTGATGTCCGAAGTTAATCGTGAATGCTAGTTATGCTAACTAGTTCATTGGAGTGACCAGCTATAAGTATTTATATGTTTCTTTGCATATATAGATATGTCAATGAAGTTCTTACTGCAGCATAAGTGTGATGTTCCTTTGACTTGCGGTATTTAAGTCATCTTGGTCATGAAGACTTATGCTTTGACATCTTAAGCAAGCATCTCTGAGGAGATGTGGACCCGATATGATTGGGTATAAGTCAAATTGACCGAAGGTGTTTGAATAGCCTATAAAGGATTCACCACATCTTGCGAGGAGATGTATACCCATGGCCTCTCGTCGGATGGTTACTAAAGTCTTTGGCCAAAGCATTACATGTTTAGAGTAAGGTACTCTTAGATACATGTGCAGTAACTAGAATCTGTGGGACGAGGAAATGATACTTGGGCTAGGTGTGACGTAGTCAACCTAGTGGGGACTGATGCTATAGACCATATCTTGAACCAAGTGGGTATATGATGCGTGATGGGAAGGGGGCACAATTCATTGTAGATGCTGAAGGGTTTCAGAAATAGTTTTGGATCAACCGTTGATCTTTTCGGTTAATTGGGGATCATGATGTACTATTAGGTGCTACACATGATCGTTCTATAATTAATGCTTAATTATAGATGACCAACATAAACCAAGAACCTATTTGGTCACACGCACAATGAGCATAATCCGAATGATTTAAAACGAGCTTGAGAATGAGATTCTCAGATCGAGAGAAACTAGGTTTGGTTGGACCAAACAAGTAGTGAGCATGAAATTGTTTCAGTTGCAATGGAAACATGGATGGGCCAAGTCTTGTGAAGACATGATGGATGAACCAAACACGGCTTAAGGGTTTTCCAATGACTCTAATGAATAAGTCATGAGTTGCCACCCAAAACCCTAGCTCCTCTCTTCTTGTTGCCGCCCAAAATTTTGTTGCCGCCAACATCATGGAGCTACTGCCACCTCCTTGCTGCCGACCAACCACCTTCTGTTGGCATCCAAGCTGTTGCCAACCATCCTCTAGCGACCCTCCGATGACATCCCTTGGCTTCGGTGACTAAGGTGCAACCGACCTTCCTCCGTTGGGCCAGCGCGACTCCTCCACCAAGCTGTCAAGTTTTCTGGACAGCTTGTTTCCTTTCATGTTGGAGCATCGTTTGGACGATGTTTGGAGCTCTGACAGTGGCTACCTTGCCGGGGATTCGATCTCCGGTAATCCTCATAGGTGGAGGACCAAGGATTCGTCAATCGGTTGACGAATACCTCTCCGGAGAAGCGAGTTTTGGTGACTTGTTTTCGAATCCGAATTTTGATTCAGATTTTGATCTTCTCTTAATCACATCGTCTTCGACATGAGGCTAGTGACTCCTACGAAGACGAGGCTTGTAGCTTGGTGAAACTATCTAGACGATACTCAGCGTGGATACGGATAGAGGCAATTCTAGCGAGAGTTGCTCCGGTTGATGCCTTTCCCACTGCACGTTATACGTCAGGTATAACTAGCATAATTTCCTTTATTACAAAATTTAAAATTGCGATTATGTCTACACATGTTGTACTATGTATGTGTGTGGTGTGTGTGTTGTAATAAACTAGATTTATTGCTTTTTAATTCTTCCACTGTGCACATGTTTACGAAACATGTTTGAACACACTCGCCGTGGTGCAGGAAACCCAATAGTGGTATCAGAGCCCAGGTTGTGTTTCAACATAATCGTAAAATTATTTTGCGATAGTCTTAATTATATTTATGAAAATTTTCTACTTTTGTAAAGTTTAGAAGTATTTATGGAAATTTTCTAATTTTGAAAAATTTATAAGTATTTATGGAAATCTTCTACTTTTGGAAAGTTTAGAAGTATTTATGAAAATTAACACTTTCCATAAATAAAATATATGATTAGATTTAGAAATTTATTTCTTAATTTAATCATGATTTGATTTGGGAATTAAATCTAAAATATATTTTATTTCCATAAATTGTTTTGACAATTTAGGAAATTTGTTATCTAAATTAAATTTGACTTTCCTTAATTAATACTTTCCATAAATAAAATATGTTATTAGATTTGAAACTTTATTTTCTAATTTAATCATGATTTGATTTGGGAAATCAAATCTCAAATATATTTTATTTTCATAAATAGTTATGACATATAAGAAAATTTTATACATGCCATAATTGTATGCCATGTATTGCATTAGATGCATATCATTATGTCATGCATGTCGTGACATATAGATGTATGTCATGTCATGTAGATAATAATTATTTGCATGCAAAGAGGATGAGACATAAAAACCCTTACTCAATATTAAAGCCAACACCATCCATTAATATGGTTAGAACCAGAGTTCTGTTTCTTGTTTGGGTTGTTGGACTCTCTCCAAGCTCGGCTTGAACCTGAACATGTTCAAACCATGAAATAGTTTAATACTAATATGGTAAGAGTTAGAGGTCAATCGTTAGGTTTGGTTGTTGGACTCTCTCCAAGCCGGGCTAATTGGTCGAATGCGCTCTAACCATATTAAAACTATTTCTCGATTAATGGGTTGGCTTTAACCTGGAGCATCAGCTTGTTGGAATCTCTCCAAGGTCGATGTGAAGGGAGGTGAAGTTGGGTGTTATGCATATGATGCATACTTGTTAATGAGTTAACAACCCGATGTATGTATAAACATTCAATTAGTTGATAGCACATTGTTATAGTTGCATATATGTGATATGCAATTGGTATATTTGATACCTACCATCGTAGCTATGAATGACTTATTGAACTTTCTCCAAGGTTGTTCATATCTATGTTAGATATCAGCCCATTTGGAGATGTACCTACGATCTCCTGAAGTGATTTTGGGGTTTTTGAAATTTAAAAAAATGAATGAGATTTATAAATGTATGTTGATGCATTTTAAATCATCTTTCTGATATATGCTTGTTTTGTATTTCTAGGTTAATCGATTGATCATGATGTCTTTGAATTTGCACTCTATTTTGGATTCAACCTGAGAATTGTTCTCAAGGTTGAAAAGCTTGCGAATGTCCTCGAAGCACCTCTTCCCGCCCATCCTAGTGACAATGCAACTCCGGACCAATTTTTGGTCTATCAGAAACATGTGACTGATTTTAAAATGGCGAGTTGCATCATACTAGCCGCGATGGTACTTGAGTTGCGGAAGCATCATGAGCATATGGATGCTCATACCATAGTCTTTCATCTTTATGAGTTATTTGATGAGCAAGTGAGATTCGAAAGGTTCGAAGTCTCCAAGCTCCTCTTTACCTTTGAGATGCAAGAAGGATCATCTGTGGTACTGCTCAACATGCTGAAGACTGTGGAGCCTTCTGTGAAGCATGAGCAGGGGACGGTGCTGTTAGTTGATTCCTCGAAGAAAGGTACTAAGAGAAAGTCAAAGGAACAACAGAAGGGGAAGAAAAAGGCTAAGAAGGCAGAACTAGCACAAAAGGACACTTGTCATCATTGTGGCAAGGAGGGTCATTGGCGAAGAAATTGCAAGATTTATCTTGAGTCCGTGAAGAAGAACAAGGCATCGGATGCCCCATCTTTTTCAGATATCTTCGTTATTGATTGTCATTATATTTCCTCAAACACTTGGGTATTGGATACTGGGTGTGGCTCACATATATGTAATGACATACATGGGCTAAGGAATAGAAGAAGACTCGTCAAGAGAGAGTCAAATTTACGTGATGGGAATGGAACAAAGGTTGCTGCACTCGCCATCGAAAAGTATTTGTTGAAACTCCCTATAGGACTTGTCTTAGAACTGGACAATTACTTTTATGTTCCTTAGTTGATCAAGAAAATCATTTCTATTTCTTGTTTGAATAGAAATGGGTATCATTTAACTTTTAGTAACAATTATTGTTACATAACTTTGAATGACGTTCTTTATGGGACTAGAACTTTAACCAATGTTATTTATACATTGGATGTATCCAGTAACATTTTCAATATTGAAGTGAGCAACAAGCGTGCTCAAAAGGATAATCAATTAGACTCCTACATGTGGCATTGTGGTCTTGGCCATGCAAGCAAGAAATGCATGTCCGAATTACACTGATGTGGAATTCTAGAATCGTTTGAATTGGATTCATACGATACATCCAAATCATGCTTAAAAGGAAAGATGACTAAATTACCTTTTACACGAAAAGGTGAACGGGTGAGAGAGTTGCTAGGTCTAATACATACTGATGTATGTAGAACTATGTCAACTCAAGCTCTAGGAGGCTATAACTACTTCATTACCTTCACAGATGATCACTCACGATTTGGGTATGTGTTCATGATGAAACACAAGTCTGAAGCCTTTGAAAGGTTCAAAGAATTCAGAAATGAAGTAGAGAAATAACATGACAAGAGTATTAAAATACTTTGATCTGATAGAGGTGATGAATACTTAAGTCAAGAGTTTCTAGATTATCTAAGAGACAATGGTATATTGTCTCAATGGACTCCGCCATATACACCGTAGCATAATGGTGTATCTGAGAGGCATAACCGCACCTTATTGGACATGGTCAGGTCAATGATGAATTATGCGAATTTTCCCAAGTCCTTTTGGGGCTATGTACTTCAGACAGTTGTTTACTTGCTAAATAGAATGTCAACCAAGGTAGTCTCCACTACTCCATATGAGATATGGAATTGTAAGAAACCTCATGTACCTTACTTGAAGAAATGGGGTTGTCCTTCTTATGTGAAGCGGACTGTATCAGACAAATTGGATGCTAAGTCTAATAAATGTGTATTTATTTGATACCCTAAAAAAACAAGGGGTTACCAATTCTATCATCCTTTGGAACAAAAGGTGTTTGTTTCAAGGCATGCTGTGTTTCTAGAGAAAGAGTTTCTCTTGCAAGAAAACAGTGAGAGTGTCATTAAGCTTGAGGAGGCTCGAGAGACTCAAATAGACATTGATGAGATACCTGGTGAAGCACCACAACCGATAACTCAGTGATGAGCCATCGGCTGGACCTATTGTGACACCACATCTTCGTAGATTTGGTAGAACACACAACATTCCTGAGAAATATGGATTTCTCGTAAGTGAATCAAGCGACGTGTTACTCATTGATGATGAGGAGCCTACTAGTTATGAAGAAGTTCTGAAAAGTTCAGAAAGGGATAAGTGGCTTATCGCCATGAAGTCAGAAATGGATTCCATGTATGAAAATCAAGTTTGGAACTTGGTTGACCCACCTGAAGGCATAAAGCCTATAGGGTGCAAGTGGGTTTTCAAGAAGAAAAACCGACATGGATGGTAATGTGATTACCTATAAGGCTAGATTGGTGGCGAAAGGATATCGTCAAAAGCAAGGTGTTGATTATAACGGGACCTATTCACTTGTTGCTATGCTTAAATCTATTCGGATGCTCCTTGCCATAGCGGCTCATTATGATTATGAGATATGACAAATGGATGTGAAAACGACTTTCCTTAATGGAAACCTACTCGAAGACGTGTATATGATACAACCTGAGGGTTTCACATCGGTTGATAAAACCAAGGTATACAAACTGCGACGGTCTATATATGGATTGAAGCAAGCATCTAGGAGTTGGAATATCCATTTTGATGATAATCAAAAAGTTTGGTTTCTCACAAAATCTAGACGAAACTTCTGAGTACGAGAAGATTAGTAGGAGTGCAGTCGTGTTTCTAGTATTATATGTCAATGACATATTACTTATAAGAAATGATATTTCTATCTTACAGTCAGTTAAGATTTGGTTGTCCAAGATATTCTACATGAAAGGCCTGGGAGAAGCAACCTACATCCTCAGGATTAAGATCTATAGGGATAGATCGAATAGGTCGCTTGGTTTTTCACAGTCTACATATATAGACCGAGTGCTAAAGAGGTTTAGCATGTCGGAATCGAAGAAAGATTTCCTACCTATCAGGCATGGGATACACCTTTCGAAGTATATGTGTGCGCACACAGGAGACGAGAGGATTTGCATAAATAAGATTCCCTATGCATCCGCAATAGGATCTATCATGTATGCTATGTTATGTACGAGGCCCGATGTATCATATGCTCTGAGTGTCATAAGCATATACCAATCTGATCTATGAATGGATCATTGGGCAGCTGTTAAGACGATCCTTAAGTACATAAGAAGAACTAAGGATGTGTTCCTAATTTATGGAGAAGGGGACATGGTGATGTAGAGGATTCGTTGACCGCTAGAGGGGGTGAATAGCGCTTTGGATGCGTAGATGGAATTCGTTCGTGTGTTCGTCTACAAATCTCATTAGCACAGCGGAAATAGAAATAATAGCAATAACGAAAGTGAAAACAAACACAAATACACCAATACACAAGAA
This sequence comes from Wurfbainia villosa, assembly GCA_025175895.1. Classification (NCBI taxonomy): domain Eukaryota; kingdom Viridiplantae; phylum Streptophyta; class Magnoliopsida; order Zingiberales; family Zingiberaceae; genus Wurfbainia; species Wurfbainia villosa. Next base: position 48,633,031 of record CM045998.1, on the reverse strand, counting down.
GTATGTAACGTGGTTCGGAACCGAATGGTTCCTACTTCACGGATCGAGCTCTAAAGATCTCTAGTGATGCACACGCAACCACTAATCACAAATAATGAAGGGTTTTGCTTATCGGAAGCTCTCATACCAATTTAATGGTTTTTGCTTATCGAGTCCGTGAGGGGAAACTTCGCTTCCCACTTCACCTCAGTCGTTTGATCATGGAGATCCCTTCGATGTCCTCGGATTAAAAATTTAATCCTAGACAAAAGGGATTGCCCAAACAACCAAGCCATCATCGTGCTATTCATTTAGAGAGGTCACTTGAACAAACTAATTGTTCAAGCGACCATCCTCTATTCTATGAGTAGCCGTGGAATAGACGATGTCTGGATCGCTGATTTTTGTGTTTATGCTCGGGATCCAAGTATTATTTAGCCATATACAGATTTATATCATGCTCATAGTTGGAAAACAAATACAAGCAAGAAACCATCCACACAAAACATACATATAATTGAAAAGCAATTATAAACATAATACAAAAGAACACTAATCAAAATAAACAAGATTATATCTCTTGATCTTCTATTGTATGTCCTTCCTCCTTTCGGACGTCGTGTGGGCGACGATCTACCAAAAGTTGAAGCCTCCTAGATCACCAATCTTCCTTTCCTTGTTCACTCCGAACAATGGAAGATCCTAAAAAAAACTCATCTTTCTATATAGAACCGGCCACCAAATCAATAAACTCGATGTTGCCGCCGGCCAAGGAAGAGAACATGGAGTATGGAAACTAACCAAAGGAGAAACAACAAGGGCATGGGTGCCGGCCAACACTTGGAGAAGAGAAAAGAAAACACTCCTTCTCCTTGTTGACGCACAAACCCTAAACTAAGCTCTCCTAATTTTGTGCCAAGGATGAAGGGGAGAAGAATACATTGAGCTTTGTCCAAGGTAGAGGGAAGAAGAATAGTGGCCGGCTAACCTTAGGAAGAAGAAGAAAGGAGATTCATCTTCTTGTTGCCGCCCAACCTAATCGCAAAACCCTAACCCTAGTCGCCCTAGCCCAATCCTAACCCAACTAGGATTGTGTTGCCGCCAAAAGGACAAGCCCTAATCCCCATCCATCATCAGCCATAGATGAAAGGGAGAATGGTGGACGTTGGCCAAGCCAAGGAGAGATAAGGGAAGAAGGGTGACGGCCACCAAAGGAAGAAGAAGAAGAAAAACTTTCCTTAATTGTGGCCACCCAAAACCCTAATGCTCCCATGCCCTTGCCGCCCAAAACCCTAGCCCCCTCTCCTCTCCATTATCTTGCCACCCACCCCTAGTCCACCCTTTTATAGAGTTAGGGATAATCCTTGGTTTAATCTCCACCATTGGTTCTAAAGATTTAATCTCAACCGTCGGATCTAGAGATTTAATCTCAACCGTCGGATCTTAGAGATTTAATCTCTACCTTTGGATCTAGAGTTTTGTTTCTATCCATTAGATCTAAGCTTCATGAGGTGTTAATAGGCTACAATAGGGACCATGAGGAGGAGTTGGATCTTGGCCACCCATGGATCAAGCCCACATAAAGTCCGATCCACTAATGATGATCCAATCCACTAAAGGATAATCATTGATCTACCTCACCAACCTCATATGATAATATGGGCTCCATATATTATTTGTACATTTTCTCCCCGTGTTTATGATCTCGAATGTCCATCAATTAATTAATTTACTAACCATTAATTAATCAACATCTAACTCCATGAGTAGTACCACTCAACCTTTTCATCATGCCGGACCAAGTCAACCTGCAGGGTTTACATGATGAACCTTATGAGCTTCTCAAGGGGACATCATCATCCTAATATATAGGACACGGTTTCCTCCTATAATCAAAGACACACCATATAAATAATATCATCTCTCAACTTACCGAGCCTATCGATTTAATCTATAAATCTCACCCATTGGTAAATCAAAGAGATGAGTACTAAGTATATGTGCCCGTTATTATATCGGGATTAAGAGTATGTACAATATAATATCTGAGGTCCGATTCGATTATGTAGTCAGCAATAAATCGAATCACCTCTAAGTCGGTCCTGCTCAATACACACAAAGTGCACTAGTGTGATTCTATGGTCAAGACAAACCAATATCAAATCACACTACAACCATTCCGATGGTTTGTCCAAAGCCATCTCGGTTTTGAGCCTTTACTTATACTTTTCAAGGGACCGATAACATGATCTTCTGTGTGACACCACACACCATGTTATCTACAATGTAAAGTATTAGAAAATATTGCATAACCATAAAAATATGCAAACAATGATCATGTGATTCTTATTTCAAAATAAAGATGTTCATACAAAAGATAGACTTCTCAGTATACATCCTTACAATCTCCCACTTATACTAAAAGACTATGTTGTCCGCAAACTACCTTACATCTGATCCCTATTCCCTCCACATGCCTATCAAAATCTCTCGATGGAAGGGCCTTAGTGAAAGGATCAGCCAGGTTATCCTCTGATGCAATCTTGGCCACAATAACTTATCCTCTCTTTACGATTTCTCGTATCAGGTGGTACTTGCGCTCTATGTGTTTACTAGCCTTATGGGCTTGTGGTTCCTTCGAGTTTGCAACTGCACCACTATTATCACAATAAATTGTGATAGTTCTGGGCAAACCAGGAATCACATCCAAGTCCATCAGGAAGTTCCTGAGCCACATAACTTCTTTGGCCACCTCAGAGGCTGCCACATACTCAGCTTCCATGGTGGAGTCTGCCACGCATTTCTGCTGGACACTCCTCTATACAATGGCTCCACCTCCCAAAGTAAACACAAAACCTGAGGTAGACTTACTGTTATCCCTATCTGATTGGAAGTTGCAATCCATGTAACCCATAGGGAGTAATTGGTCTGCCTAGTAAACTAGCATATAATCCCTAGTCCTTCTCAGACACTTCAATATATGCTTTACCGCAGTCCAATGTCCCTGTCCTGGATTACTCTGATATCTACTGACCATGCCCACAGCAAAGCAGATATCGGGTCTCGTACATAGCATCGCATAAATGAGGCTTCCTCCTGCTGAAGCATAAGGAACCGCCTTCATCTCCTCTATCTCCTCAGATGTTCTAGGACACATCTCCTTAGATAAAGGAACTCCATGCCTGAAAGGTAGAAAACCCTTCTTGGAGTTCTGCATGCTAAAACGATCCAAAATTGTATCTATGTATGAAGCTTGGGATAAGTACAACATCTTTTTCCTGTGATCCCTTATAACTTTGATCCTAAGGATGTGTCCCACTTCTCCCAAGTCCTTCATATCGAACAGTTTGGACAACCATACCCTTACGCCCAATAACACTTTGATATTGTTGCCAATCACCAAAATTTATCTACGTATAGTACAAGAAATATCATTACGTTTCCGTCACATCTCTTGTATACACAAGACTCATCTAGACTTTGAATAAATCCATATGACTGGATTACCTCATCAAAACGGATGTTCTAAGACCTTGAAGCTTGCTTCAATCCATAAATGGAGTGATTAAGCTTAGATACAAGATGCTCTTTGCTAAGATACTGTATCTTTATCTTGGATTGACTCGTCATATGTCCAGTGATCAGGTTCACGTTCGCCAGAGATCAAATCAGAAGATTCTCCCAAGAACATGAATCTATTAGGCTTTCTCACAACCCTCCCACTACGACGAGGTATCACCTGTGTATCCTCCGTGACACGCGGTGCAGTGATATGTTGTATATCCTCTTGTATCGGTGGTACTAAAGAAGTCACTTCCTCCTTTTTCACTCCTCCAGAATAATTTTTCTCTTGGGCTTGTGGCTAATCATATAGTCTTCCTCTAGAAATCTGGCTTTCGTGCTAACGATCACCCTCTGATCTCTAGGACTATAAAATAAACCACCCTTCGTTTCTCTAGGATATCCAACGAACATGCGTACTTCTGTAAGAGGTTCCAACATACCAGCATCTGCCTTCAACACATGTGCTGAACTCCACATATCTGAATATGTCTTAGACTACGCTTTCGCCCAGTCCACAACTCTGTGGGAGTAGAAGGCACTAATTTAGATGGAACCAAGTTCAGAATGTACACCGCCGTGTCTAGAGCATATCCCCAGAATGAATCTGGCAAGTCAGCATAACTCATCATCGATCTAACAATCTCCATAAGAGTCCCTATTCCTTCACTCTGCTACACCATTCTGCTGGGGTGTGCCAGGTGCAGTCAATTGAGATTGATTCCCATCCTCTAATAAGTAGTTCCTAAACTTTTCCAAGAGGTACTCACCACCACGATCAGATCATAGTGTCATCCATATCTTGAATAATTGTCTATGAAAGAGACGAAATATTCAAGACCACCTCTTGCCTGGATAGTCTCAGGACCACACAAATCAGAATGAACCATTTCTAACACATCTTTGGCTCTATATGTTGGAATGTATACTGAAAGCCTAGCTATTTTTGTATGAACATTTTTTATTTTGAAATAAGAATCACATTATCATTGTTTGCACTTTATATTTATTATATGTGTGCATATTGTCTAATATTTTACATTGTAGATAACATGGTGCTTGGTGTGGCACAGAAGATCATGTTATCAGTCCCTTGTAGAATATAAGTAGTGGCTCACAACCAAGATGGTTTTGGACAAACCATTGGCATGGTTGTAGTGTAGCTTGGTATTGTTTTGTCTTGAACATAGAGTTACACTAGTACACTTAGGTGTATTGTGCAGGACCGACATAGAGGTGATTCAATTTATCACTGACTATATAATTGAATCGGACCTCGGATATTATGTTGTACATGCTCTTAATCCCGATATAATAACGGGCACATGTACTTAGTATTTATTTCTTTGATTCACCAAAGGGTGAGATTTAGATGGATTAAATCAATATGCCCGGTAAGTTGGGAAATGATATTATTTACATGGTGTGCCGTTGATTATAGGAGGAAACCATGTCCTATATATTAGGTTGATGATGTCCCCTTGAGGAGCTCATAAGGTTCATCATGTAAACCCAGCTGGTTGACTTAGTCAACATGATGATAAGGTTGAGTGGTACTACTCGAGGAGTTAGATGTTAATTGATTGATGGTCAGTAAATCAATTAATTAACGGACATTCGATATCTTAAACACGGGGAGATGGATGTACAAATAATATATGGAGCCCATATTGATTTATGGGGGTTGGTGAGGTAATTCAATGATGATCCTCTAGTGGAATGGAACATCATTGATGGATCAAGTTTGTGTGGTTCCGATCCATCGGGTGGCCAAGATCCAACTCCTCCTCATGGTCCCTATCGTAGCCTAATATAATCCTCATGAAGTATAGATCCAAGGATGGAAAACAAAACTCTAGAACCGATGGTTGGGATGAAACCCTAGATCCGACGGTTGGGATGAAACCCTAGATCCGACGGTTGGGATGAAACCCTAGATCCGACGGTGGAGATTAAATCCCTAGATCCGACGGTGGAGATTAAAGGAGGCTTAAGCCATACTCTATAAATAAAGGGCTAAGGCTTGGGCGGCAAACTAATGCTTGGGAGATTAGGGTTTTGCCTATCTAAAAGTGAGCGACAATAAACCCTAGATAAGTTAGGTTTTTGTGCGGCCAGGGTTTTGAGAAGTTGAGCGGCTAGAAGTGGGTGCCAAAGCTTTGTTCTCCCTAGGTTTTGGCCGACTCCCCTCTTCCTCTTCTCATCCTTTGCCGGCGCTCTTCCCTTCTTCCTTTTCTCCTTGGCCAATGGAAACAAGGGCTAGGTTTTATCCTTGGAGCTCTTGGCCGGCGCCCTCTTGCTTTCTCCTTGGTGGCCGGTGGCAACTCTTCTTGAAGGTTGGCCGGCGCTAAAGAAGCTACTCCTTGGCCGACGGTTATATCAAGCTCCTTGGCTTGGTGGCCGGTTCTAGATAAGGAGGAGTTTTTTTTTGGTTCTTCTCTTTGTTCGGATAGAGCAAGGAAAGGAAGAACGTGATCTAGAAGGCTTCTACTCGTGGAGGATCTTCGCCCACACGACGTCCACGAGGAGGATAGGACATACGATAGAAGATCGAGAGGTATAAAAGTTTTACAACTTTTATTGATCATTGCATGTTCTTATGTTTATGTTAGTATGTGTTGATTATACTAGTTTGCATTTGTATAATCATGGACCCCGAAGACAAACACAAAAACCGGAGATCCGTCCGTCGTATCTTCCGCGGCTAACAAACTAGAAGAGTTGGGTTGCTTGAACAACTAATTTGTTCAAGCAATCACTCAAGTTGTTAGCACGACGACGAATTGGTTGTGCTTAGGAAACTCATCCCATCCGGATTAGTTTTTTTATTAGTGAAAATTTTAATCCAGGGACACGGGAGCCAATGAGCCTCCGAAGAAATTCCTACAAAATGGTATCATAGCCACGGTTTCCGGTTTTGTGTGTTTTGGATTTAGTTACTTTCATGCACATATCATATATTGAGTATGCCGGATAATAGTAGGATGTGCGTAAGCTAACTTTTTGGTTGCAGGCATAAGATCCGACTATTATGGCTATATGTGTGTATGTGATTGTTTGTGTGTGATTGTATGTATATTATTTGAATCCTCGGGGTTGACAAGGCTAGATTAGTATTTAAGTTTTGTAATTAAATACAGCATTGTTTAGCTACTAATTTTAGTTTACTTTCGATCTAGAATATTTGTACACTCCTTCGTGGAGTATAGGATCGATGGATGTAAATTAAAATAGTTTATCTCGGCTCGGATCTCTTTGGTGACTTGCGCACGGGAAAAGGTGGAGCGGGCGAGGTGGCGACACGACGGGACACATAATGGAGAACAATGCCATAATAGTTGGGAAAATTTTGTTTTTTCCATATTTATTGCTGATTTGTTTTATATGCATGTTGTGTGTGCTTGAAAATTCCTCATTGTCAATTTACTAAGTGGGAGAGGGACATTTTAATTAATTCCCGCGGCCTCCATTACAATTTGACGTGTGATGCAACAAACTTGCGTGTCGGCTTTGAGTGCCTTCCTCCCCATCGGATGGGTTTGTTTGCGGATCACTAGGTCAAATAATGATTATAGGAAATTATTTAGGAGCATGTGTACTTCCACATCGGTAAGCACATAATCCGAGATAATTCCCTTAGTAGTGTGTAATGGTGCACACTTAGATGCAAATAAAAAGTATCCTCCCTACCAGAGTCACTGCTTTTATTTGTAGAGCCAAAGATGAACCAACTATTAATTTTATTTGTCAGAAAGTAAGGTTGACAAGATAATAAAATTAATGGGTAAAACCTCCTCTTACAAATGAAGAATTCGTATACGTCCACACTATCGTGGCATGCAATATTCTCGATGTTTTGAGGTGTTGGTTGATTTTGAAATTTTATTATTTGAGGAATCAATGATATTTGAAATCTAATATTTTGATCATTGTGATTCTTAGGTTTTTCAAATGGCTTTCAACCCACTTGCTGTGATATTAAAAGAAAATAAACTTACTGGAACAAATTATATTGATTGGAAATGAAATTTGGATATTGTCTTAACTGCAGAGGAGTACAAATTTGTACTCTTCGAGGTCTGTCCTCCTAAGCCCACTGATGACTCTGATGAAAAGGAGAAAGAAAGTTATAAGAAATGGATCAAGGCAGATGATATGGCGCGGTGTTACATTTTGGCATCTATGTCAAATGTGCTGCAACATCAGCATCAGGCCATGGCCACAACTTATGACATGAAGTTCAATCTCAAGGAACTTTTCGGACATCAAAGTAGGGCGGCTAGACAGGAGGCTATGAGAAACTTGATGACGACCACCATGATCGAGGGAACACCCGTCAGGGATCATGTTCTCAAGATGATGGCTCATCTTAATGAGATGGAAGTCCTCGGAGCTGAGATCGATGGGGAAACCCAACTCGATATTATTCTCTAGTCTCTGCCTAGGAGTTTTGAGCAGTTCCGCCTCAACTACAACATGAACAAGAGGTTGTATTCGTTGGCGGAGCTTCTGACAGAACTCCAGGTGGCAGAGTGGCTTTTTCGTCAAAGCACTCAAGCCATGGTTGCTCAGAAGGTTTCTTCTTCTAAACTGAAAGGTAAGAAGAAGAAGAAGCAAGGTGGAGCAAAGAAAGTAGCAGTAGGACCTCAGGCAGGAGTGAAGAAGCCGAAAGGCAAGTGCTTCACTTTCAAGCAGATTGGACATTAGAAGGCGGACTGTCCTCGCCGAAAGAACAAAGGTATATCTTCTTATTTAGTTGTTGAAACATGTTTAGCGGTGTTATCTACCAGTGCATGGTGTGTAGATATAAGAGCCACTGATCATGTCTGCAATACTTTGCAGGGGTTCCAGAAAACCCGACGACTAGCTGAGGGAGAGATTACCGTCTTCATGGGCAATGCTTCAAAGGTGGCGGCTATTGCAATGGGAGACGTTCATTTATCTTTTGATAGGAATAAAGTTTTGGTTTTGAGAAATTGTCTTTATGTACCTACTTTTAGAAAAAATCTAATTTCAGTTTCTAAATTGTTTATGGATGGATATTCTGTTTCTTTTAATGACAAAGTGGTTATAAAAAGGAATAGGGAGATTATCTGTTCTGGTACATTGGTTGGCAATTTGTACACTCTTGAACCAAAAACTCCCACGATGCATATAGAAGTAAATAACTCATCTTCTAAGTCTAATAAGAGAAAAGAACCTTCGAAAATGAACCAGACATATCTTTGGCATCTAAGGCTTGGTCATATTAACTTGAGTAGAATTCAAAGGTTGATAGCTGATGGACCTTTGGGTTCATTAGTGGTGGAGGATCTCCCATCCTGCGAATCTTGCTTGGAAGGTAAAATGACCAAGAGGCCTTTCAAGGCCAAGGGGTATAGAGCCAATGATGTGTTAGAATTGGTTCATTCTGATTTGTGCGGTCCTATGTCTATCCACGCTAGAGGTGGTTTTGAATATTTCATCTCTTTTATAGACGATTATTCAAAATATGGATACATTTACTTGATGCGCCGCAAGTCTGAATGCTTTGACAGGTTCAAAGAATTCAAGGATGATGTGGAGAACCGTCAAGGTAAAAGTATCAAGACACTACGATCTGATCGTGGCTGCGAGTACCTCTTGGGAGAGTTTAGGAGTTACTTATCAGAGGCTGGGATTCAATCCCAATTGTCCGCACCTGGCACACCCCAGCAGAATGGTGTGGCGGAGCGAAGGAATAGGACTCTTATGGAGATGGTTAGATCGATGATGAGTTATTCTGAGTTACCTGATTTGTTCTGGGGGTTTTCTCTTGAAACGACAGCACACATTCTGAACTTGGTTCCATCTAAGTCAGTACCCTCTACTCCCATAGAATTGTGGACTGGGCGAAAGCCTAGTCTAAGACATATTCGGATTTGGGGTAGTCCAACACATGTGCTCAAGGGAGATGCTGGTAAGTTGGTATCTCGTACAGAAGTACGCTTGTTTGTTGGCTACCCTAAGGGAACGAAGGGTGGTTTGTTCTATAGTCCTAGAGATCAGAAGGTGATCGTGAGTACGAACGCCAGATTTTTAGAGGAAGACTATGTGATGAACCACAAGCCCAAGAGTAAGATTGTTCTGGAGGAATTAAGAGGGGAAGTCGCTGCTTCAGTACCACCGGTACAAGAGGATATACCACAAGTCACTTCACCGCGTGTCACAGAGGATACACAGGGGATACCTCGTTGTAGTGGGAGGGTTGTTAGACAACCCGAGAGATTCATGTTCTCGGGAGAGTCTTCGGACTTAGTCCTTGGTGAACATGAATCTGATCCCTGGACATATGACGAGGCACTCCAAGAAAGAGATGCGGTATCTTGGCAAAGAGCGATGAATTTAGAGATAGAATCTATGGATTCTAATCAGGTATGGAAGCTAGTAGAGTCACCCGATGGTGTAAAAGTCATTGGATGCAAGTGGATCTACAAGAGAAAGAGAGGGGTAGACGGGAAGGTTGAGACCTTCAAAGCTAGGCTTGTTGCGAAAGGGTATACTCAGAAAGAGGGTATCGATTAAGAGGAGACCTTTTTGCCGGTAGCTATGCTTAAGTCTATCCGGATTCTCTTATCTATAGCTGCTCATATGGATTATGAGATTTGGTAGATGGATGTCAAGATAGCTTTCCTTAATGGAAGTCTTGAGGAGAACATCTATATACAGCAACCAGAGGGATTCATTGCTAATGGCAAAGAGCATCTTGTATGTAAGCTTAATCGGTCCATTTATGGATTAAAGCAAGCTTCTAGATCTTGGAACATCCACTTTGATGAGGTAATCCAGTCATATGGATTTATTCAAAGTCCGGATGAGCCTTGTGTATACAAAAGATGTGATGGAAACGTAGTGGTATTTCTTGTACTATACGTAGATGACATTTTATTAGTTGGAAATAATATCAGAGTGTTATCAGACATAAGGTTATGGTTGTCCAAATAGTTTGACATGAAGGACTTGGGAGAAGTGGGACACATCCTTGGGATCAAAGTTATAAGGGATCGCAAGAAAAGGATGTTGTGCTTATCTCAAGCTTCATACATAGACACGGTCCTAGCTCGTTTTAGCATGCAGAACTCCAAGAAAGGTTTTCTACCTTTTAGGCATGGAGTTCCTTTATCTAAAGAGATGTGTCCCAAAACATCAAAGGAGATAGAGGAGATGAAGGCGGTTCCTTATGCTTCGGCAGTAGGAAGCCTCATGTATGCTATGCTATGTACGAGACCAGATATCTGCTTTATCGTTGGCATGGTTAGCAGATATCAGAGTAATCCTGGACAGGGACATTGGACTATGGTAAAGCATATATTAAAGTACCTGAGAAGAACTAGGGATTATATGTTGGTTTACCGGGCAAATCAATTAGTCCCTATGGGTTACACGGATTCTGATTTCCAATCAGATAGGGATAACAGTAAGTCTACCTCGGGGTTTGTGTTTACTTTTGGAGGTGGAGCCATAGTATGGAGGAGTGTCAAGCAGAAATGCGTGCCGGACTCTACCATGGAAGCTGAGTATGTGGCAGCCTCTGAGGCAGCCAAGGAAGTTATATGGATCAGGAACTTCTTGATGGACTTGGATGTGATTCCTGGTTTGCTCAGAACTATCACAATTTATTGAGATAATAGTGGTGCAATTGCAAACTCGAAGGAACCGCGAGCCCATAAGGAGAGTAAACACATAGAGCGCAAGTACCACCTGATACTAGAGATCGTAAAGCGAGGAGAAGTAGCTGTCGCCATGATTGCATCAGAGGATAACCTGGCGGATCCATTCACTAAGGTCCTTCCAGCGAAAGCATTTGATAGGCATGTGGAGGACATGGGGATCAGATGTATGGCAGTGTGATCACAACATAGTCTTTTAGTATAAGTGGGAGATTGTTGGAATGTATACTGGAAGCCTAGCTCTTTTTTGTATGAACATTTTTATTTTGAAATAAAAATCACATGATCATTGTTTGCACTTTATATTTATTATATGTGTGCATATTGTCTAATATTTTACATTGTAGATAACATGGTGCTTGGTGTGGCACAGAAGATCATGTTATCAGTCCCTTGTAGAATATAAGTAGTGGCTCACAACCAAGATGGTTTTGGACAAACCATTGGCATGGTTGTAGTGTAGCTTGGTATTGTTTTGTCTTGAACATAGAGTTACACTAGTACACATAGGTGAATTGAGCAGGACCGACATAGAGGTGATTCAATTTATTGCTAACTACATAATTGAATCGGACCTCAGATATTATGTTGTACATGCTCTTAATCCCGATATAATAACAGGCACATGTACTTAGTATTTATTTCTTTGATTTACCAAAGGGTGAGATTTAGATGGATTAAATCAATATGCCCGGTAAGTTGGGAAATGATATTATTTACATGGTATGTCGTTGATTATAGGAGGAAACCGAGTCCTATATATTAGGTTGATGATGTCCCCTTGAGGAGCTCATAAGGTTCATCATGTAAACCCAGCTAGTTGACTTAGTCAACATGATGATAAGGTTGAGTGGTACTACTCGAGGAGTTAGATGTTAATTGATTGATGGTCAGTAAATCAATTAATTAACGGACATTCGATATCTTAAACGCGGGGAGATGGATGTACAAATAATATATGGAGCCCATATTGATTTATGGGGGTTGGTGAGGTAATTCAATGATGATCCTCTAGTGGAATGGAACATCATTGATGGATCAAGTTTGTGTGGTTCCGATCCATCGGGTGGCCAAGATCCAACTCCTCCTCATGGTCCCTATCGTAGCCTAATATAATCCTCATGAAGTCTAGATCAAAGGATGGAAAACAAAACTCTAGAACCGACGGTTGCGATGAAACCCTAGATCCGACGGTGGGGATGAAACCCTAGATCTGACGGTTGGGATGAATCCCTAGATCCGATGGTTGGGATGAAACCCTAGATCCGACGGTTGGGATGAAACCCTATATCCGACGGTGGAGATTAAATCCCTAGATCCGACGGTGGAGATTAAAGGAGGCTTAAGCCATACTCTATAAATAAAGGGCTAAGGCTTGGGTGGCAAACTAATGCTTGGGAGATTAGGGTTTTGCCTATATAAAAGTGGGTGGCAACAAACCCTAGAGAAGTTAGGGTTTTTGGCGGCTATAAGTGGGTGGCAAAGCTTTGTTCTCCCTAGGGTTTTGGCCGGCGCCCCTCTTCCTCTTCTCATCCTTTGCCGGCGCTCTTCCCTTCTTCCTTTTCTCCTTGGCCGGTGAAAACAAGGGCTAGGTTTTATCCTTTGAGCTCTTGGCTGGCGCCCTCTTGCTTTCTCTTTGGTGGCCGGCAGCAACTCTTCTTGAAGGTTGGCCGGCGCTCAAGAAGCTACTCCTTGGCCGGCGGTTATATCAAGCTCCTTGGCTTGGTGGCCGGTTCTAGATAAGGAGAAGGAGTTTTTGTTTGGTTCTTCTCTTTGTTCGGATAGAGAAAGGAAAGGAAGAATGTGATCTAGGAGGCTTCTACTCGTGGAGGATCTTCGCCCACACGACGTCCACGAGGAGGATAGGACATACGATAGAAGATCGAGAGGTATAAAAGTTTTACAACTTTTATTGATCTTTACATGTTCTTATCTTTATGTTAGTATGTGTTGATTATACTAGTTTGCATTTGTATAATCTTGGACCCCGAAGACAAACACAAAAACCGGAGATCCGTCCGTCGTCTCTTCCGCGGCTAACCAACTAGAAGAGTTGGGTTGCTTGAACAACTAATTTGTTCAAGCGATCACTCAAGTTGTTAGCACGATGACGAATTGGTTGTGCTTAGGAAACTCATCCCATCCGGATTAGTTTTTTCATTAGTGAAAATTTTAATCCGGGGACATGGGAGCCAATGAGCCTCCGAAGAAATTCCTACACTATACCCCTTGGCCTTAAAAGGCCTCTTGGTCATCTTACCCTCCAAGCAAGATTCGCAGGTTGGGAGATCCTCCACCACTAATGAACCAAAATGTCCATCAGCTATCAACCTTTGAATTCTGCTTAGGTTAATGTGACCAAGCCTAAGATGCCAAAGATATATTTGGTTCATTTTCGAAGGTTCTTTTCTCTTATTGGAATTAGAAGATAAGTTATTAACTTCAATTTGCATTGTGGGAGGTTTTGTATACAAATTTCCTATCAATGTAACTGAACAGATATTCTCTCTATTCCTTTTTATAACAACTCTGTCATTAAAAGAAATAGAATATCCATCCATAAACAATTTAGAAACTGAAATTAAATTCTTTCTAAATAAAGGTACATAAATGGAATTTTCCAGAACCATAGTTTTATTTTTCTCAAAAGATAAATAAAACGTCTCCCACTACAATAGTCGCCACCTTCATTGCATTTGCCCAAGTAAATGGTAATCTCTCCCTCAGCTCGTCGTCGGGTTTCCTGGAACCCCTGTAAAGTATTGCAGACATGATTAGTGCCTCCTGTATCTACACACCAGATGCCGTTAGATAACACCGCTAATCAAGTTTCAATGACTAGTCCAAAGGATATACCTTTGTTCTACTTTGGATTGGGACATTCCTTCTTCCAATGTCCATCCTGCTTATAAGTGAAGTACTTGCCTTTCGGCTTCTTCACTCCTCCTTGAGATCCTCCCACCACCTTTGCTCCACCTTGTTTCTTCTTCTTCTTGCCTTTCGGTTTAGAAGTAGAAACCTTTTGAGCAACCATGGCCTAAGGACAATCTTCGAAGAGTGCATACTTGTACTCCATAGCAGATAAGACAATATCTAGATTCTTTTCCAATCAACATTGTTTGGGTAAAGTAAGTTTATTTCCTTTAGTATCATAGTAAGTGGACTGAAAGTCATTTTTGAAAATCCTAAGAATCACATAGATCATTACTGTAGATTTCAAAAAATTATTGATTTCTCAAACAATAAAATTTCAAAGTCAACCAACACCTCAAAACACCGAGAATATTGTATGCCACGATAGTGTGGATGTATACAAATTCTACATTTATAAGAGGAGGTTTTACCTATTAATTTTAATATCTTGTCAACCTAACTTTTTGACAAGTAAAATTAATAGTTGGTTTCTCTTCGGCCCTACAAATAAAAGCAGTGACTCCGATGGGGAGGATACTTATATTTGTATCTAAGTGTTCACCATTACTTGATACCAAGGTAATTATCTCGGGTTATGTACCTTACGATGGGGAAGTACACATGCTCCTTGATAATTCCCTATAACCATATTTGACCTTGTGATCCGCAAACAAACTCATCCAATGGGGAGGAAGGCACTCAGAGCCTACGCGAGAGTTTGTATGCATCACTTGTCAAATCGTAATGGAGGTTGTGAGAATTTATAAAAATATCCCTCTCCCACTTAGTAATTTGAAAATGAGGAATTTTCTAGCCTACGACATGCATATCAAACAAAAAGCAATAAATATGAAAAATAAATTATTTTCCAACTATTATGGATTTTGTCTTCAATATGACTCTCGTCGCATCGCCATCTCGTCTGCTCCCCCTACGCCATGTATGAGCCATCCAGAGATCCGAGCCGAGACTAAAACCTATTTTAATTTACATCCATCGATCCTATACTCCACGAGAGAGTGTACATGAAATCTAGATCGAAAGTAAAATAAAATAAAGAGTGGCTAAACAATGTCGTATTTGATTTACAAAAACTAAATACTAGCCTCGTCAACCCCGAGGATTCAACAAAATAAATATTTACACACATGCAATCACATACACACATATGGCCATAATAGTCGAATCTTATGCCTGCAACCAAAGAGTTAAACTACGCATATCCTACTATTATCCGACACATATAATAAATGAAAAAGTGCATAAAAATTAACTGAATCCTAAACACACAAAATTGGAAACCTTGGCTCTGATACCAATTGAAGGGTTTTGCTTATCGGAAGCTCTCATACCAATTTAATGGTTTTTGCTTATCGAGTCCGTGAGGGGAAACTTCGCTTCCCACTTCACCTCAGCCGTTTCATCATGGTGATCCCTTCGATGTCCCTGCATTAAAAATTTAATCCTAGACAAAAGGGATTGCCCAAACAACCAAGCCATCATCGTGCTATTTGTTAGTAATATATGAGAGATGTCCTAAGGCAATCGCCTTATGTATGAACCATTTATATGATAAATAAAGATTCACTATTTGAGTATACATGTTTTATGTATTTGATTGGATCTTAAACTCATTTACTGAATGTCCACGATATGATTCACAGCAGGAGAGAATTTGTGATTGGATCACAACTAGTGAGTATCTCTACATGTGTAATTGTGATGTATCGGAATTATCCCTAGTCGATGAATTGATGGATTTGGACACCATCAATTCTGTTGAGACTAGCACGAGGTATACTCCTTGGTGTATCCAAGCAGCTGATTCTCACTGGCTGGAGACATAGTGATGTCCGGAGTTAATCGTGGATGCTAGTTATGGTATCTAGTTCATTGGAGTGACCAGCCGTAAGACTTCATATGGTTCTCTGCATATATAGATATGTTAATGAAGTTCTTACTGTAGCTTAAGTGCGATGTTCCTTTGACTTGCAGTATTCAAGTCATCTTGATCATGGAGAGTTATGCTTTGACATCTTAAGCAAACATCTCTAAGGAGATGTGGACCCGGGATTATTGGGTATAAGTTGAAGTGATCGAAGGTGTTTGAATAGCCTATAAAGGATTCACCACTCCTTGCGAGGAGATGTATACCCATGGCCTCTCGTCGGATTGTTACTAAAGTCTTTGGCCAAAGCATTACATGTTTAGAGTAAGGTACTCTTCGATACATGTGGAGTAACTAGAATTCGTAGGACGAGGAAATAATACTTGGGCTAGGTGTGACGTAGTCAGCCTAGTGGGGACTGACACAATAGACCATGTCCTGAACCAAGTGGGTATAAGATGAGTGAAGGGAATGGGGCACGATTCATTCGAGCTACTGAAGGGTTTCAGAAATAGTTCTGGATCAACCGTTGATCTTTTCGGTTAATTGGGGATCATGATGTACTACTAGGTGTCACTCATGATCGTTCTATAATTAATGGTTAATTATAGACGGCCAACATAAACCGAGAACCTATTTGGTCACACGCACAACGAGTGTAATCCAAAGGATTTAAAACGAGCTTGAGAATGGGATTCTTAGACCGAGAGAAACTATGTTTGGTTGGACCAAACATAAAGCGAGCATGAAATTGTTTCAGTCGCAATGGAAGCGTGGATGGGCTGCGTCTTATGAAGACGTAATGGATGGACCAAAATGGTTTGGTTCTAATCCAATGGATAAGAATAAACCAAAGGGTTTGGTTTATTTTAAACGAATGAACCAAAAGTTGGTTCGGTTCGTTTTAACTTAAAATAAACCATCATGGTTTGGTTTATTTTAACTTATCTTAATGGAGCGGGTTAACGGGCTTTATGGATATGATCCATTAACCATTAAGAGAATTAGTTCTCTATAAAAGTGGGCTTAAAGGATTGTTAAACCCTAACTAATCCAAAACCCTAAACCTAGTTGCCGCCCAACAAGTTGTAGCCGCCCAACATGTTGTTGCCGCCCAACACATTGTTGCCGCCCAGCTTGTGGTGCCGCCGTCCAAGCTCCAGCCGGTGAACCTCCGGCGACCCTCCGGTGATCTCCTATAGGTTCGGCATCAAGGTGAGCCTTTTCTCTCCTTGTTTTGGCCGGCGCCTACTCCTCCACCAAGCTGTCCAGTTTTCTGGACAGCTTCTCCTCCTCTCCTCGGAGCGTCGTTTGGACGACGGTTAGTGCTCCGACAGCGGCTAACTTACCGGGGATTTGATCTCCGGTAATCATCTGAGGTGGAGGACGAAGGATTCGTCAAACGGTTGACGAACACCTCTCCGGAGAAGCGAGTTTTGAGAACTCGTTTTGGATCCGAATTTGGATTCGGATCGTGATCATCTCTCGATCACGTCGTCTTCAACACGAGGCTAGTAACCCGTACGAAGATGAAGCTCGTGACTTAGCGAAGTCATCTCGAGGAGCTCGGCGTGGATACGGATAGAGACGATTCTTACGAGGATCGTTCCGGTTGATGCCGTTCCCACTACACGTCATACGGAAGGTATAACGTAGATAATTTCTTTTATCGCAAATTTAATTTACGGTTATGTCTACACTTGTTGTAATAGCATGCGTGTGTTGTGTGTGTTGTAATAAATATAGATTTATTATTTTTAATTGCTTCCGCTGTGCTCATGTTTACGAAACATGATCGAACACACACACGCCGCGGTGTCGGAAACCCAACAGTGGTATCAGAGCCCAGGTTGTGTTTCGACATAATCGTAAAATTGGTTTTGCGATAGTCATAATGTATTTCTGGAAATTTTCTAATTTTGGAAATTTAGAAGTATTTATGGAAATTTTTCAATTTTGGAAAGTCTAGAAGTATTTATGGAAATCTTCCACTTTTGGAAAGTTGGAAGTATTTATGGAAATTGATATTTTCATAAATAAAATATTTGATTAGATTCTGGAAATTTGTTTCCTAATTTAATCATGATTTGATTTGGGAAATCAAATCTTAAAATATTTTTATTTCCATAAGTAGTTTTAATGATTTAGGAAATTGGTTTCCTAAATAGATTTTCCTTAATCAAATAATTCCATGAATAAAATATGTGATTAGATTTGGAAATTTGTTTCCTAATTTAATTATGATTTGATTTGGAGAATCAAATCTTAAACATATTTTATTTCCATAAATAGTTATGACATATAAGGAAATTATATACATGACATAATTGTATGCCATGTAATTGCATTAGATGCATAACATTATGCCATGCGTATCGTGACATGTAGATGTATGCCATGTATGCCATGCCATGTAGATAATAGTTATTTGCATGCAAAGAGGATGAGACATAAAACCCTAACTCAATATTAAAGCCTACACCTTCCATTAATATGGTTAGAACCAGAGTTCTGTTTCTTGTTTGGGTTGTTGGACTCACTCCAAGCCCGGCTCGAACCTGAACATGTTCAAATCATTGGAATAGTTTAACTCTAATATGGTAAGAGTCAGAGGTCAATCGTTAGTTTGGGTTGTTGTACTCACTCCAAGCCTGGCTAATTGGTTGAATGCGCTCTAACCATATTAAAACTATTTCGCGATTAATGGGTCGGCTTTAACTTGGAGCATCGATTTGTTGGACTCACTCCAAGGTCGATGTGAAGAGAGGTGAAGTTGGGTGCTATGCATATGATGCATACTTGTTAATGTGTTAACAACCCAATGTATGTGTAAACATTCAATTAGTTGATAGCACATTGTGATAGTTAGATATACATGATATGTAATCGGTATACTTGATACCCACCATCATAGCTAAGAATGGCTTGTTGGACTCACTCCAAGGTTGTTCTTATCTATGATGGATATCAGCCCATTCGGAGATGGACCTACGATCTCCCGAAGTAATTTTAAGGGTTTTTGAAATTCAAAAAATGAATGGGATTCATAAATGTATATTGATGCATTTTAAAATCATTTTCTCATATATGCTCTTTTTGTATTTCTAGGTCAATAAATTGATCATAACGTCTTTGAATTTGCGCACTATTTTGGATTCGAACAAACTGACTGGGCCTAACTTCCTGGACTGGCTTAGAAACTTGAGAATTGTTCTCAAGGCGGAAAATCTTGCATATGTCCTTGAAGAGCCTCTTCCTGACCGTCCTAAGGACGATGCAACTCCAGACCAAATGTTGGTCTATCAGAAACATGTGGCAGATTCTGAGCTGACGAGTTGCATCATGCTAGCGGCGATGGTACCTGAGCTGCAAAAGCAGCATGAGCATATGGATGCTAATACTATGGTCTTCCATCTTCATGAGCTGTTCGATGAGCAAGCGAGATCCGAAAGGTTCGAGGTCTCTAGGCTCCTCTTCACTACGAAGATGCAAGAGGGTTCGTCTGTAGTGCAGTTTGTGCTAAAGATGAACGGGTACATCGAGCGGCTAGCTACCCTCGGTTTTGTGATGGATCATGAGTTAAGTATTGACTTAATTCTGCATTGTTTGCCCAAGAGCTTCTCGCAATTTGTGATGAACTATCGGATGAACAAATTGGAATCCACCATTCCCGAGCTCCTTAATATGCTGAAGACTGTGGAGCCTTCTGTAAAGCATGAGGAGAAGGCGGTTCTGTTAGTTGATTCCTCAAAGAAAGGTTCTAAGAGGAAGGCAAAAGAACAGAAGAAAGGAAAGAAAAAGGCAAAGAAGGCGGAACCAGCGCAAAAGGGCACTTGCCATCACTGTGGCAAGGAAGGCCACTGACGAAGAAACTGCAAGATTTATCTTGAGTCCATGAAGAAGAAGAAGGCATCCGATGCCCCATCCTCTTCAGGTATCTTCGTTATTGATTGTCATTCTATTTCCTTAGACACTTGGGTATTGGATACTGGGTGTAGCTCACATATATGTAATGACATACAGGGGCTAAGGAATAGAAGAAGACTTGTCAGAGGGGAGTCAAATTTGCGAGTTGGCAATGGAGCAAAGGTTGCTGCGGTCGCCATCGGAACTTATTTGCTGAAGCTCCCTAGTGGACTAGTCTTGGAACTGGACAATTGCTATTATGTTCCTTCTCTAATAAAGAACATTGTTTCTATTTCCTGCTTAAATAGAAATGGTTTCCATTTAACGTTTAGTAACAATTGTTGTTATATAACTTTGAATGGCATACTTTATGGAACTGGAACTTTGAGTAATGGCATTTATACGTTGGACGTATCCAGTGACATTTTCAATATCGAAGCGAGCAACACGCGTGCTCGAAAGGATAATCACATAGACTAAACGCATGTCCGAATTACACCGATGTGGAATTCTGGAATCGTTTGAATTGGATTCATACGATACATGCGAATCATGCTTAAAAGGCAAGATGACTAAGTTACCTTTTACTGGAAAAGGTGAACGAGTGGGAGAGTTACTAGGTCTAGTACATACTGATGTATGTGGACCTATGTCAACTCAAGCTTTAGGAGGCTATAGCTACTTCATTACCTTCACCGATGATCACTCACGGTTTGGGTATGTGTTCTTGATGAAACACAAGTCTGAAGCCTTTGAAAGGTTCAAAGAATTCAGAAATGAAGTAGAGAAACAACATGACAAAAGTATTAAAATACTTCGATCGGATCGAGGTGGTGAATACTTAAGTCAAGAGTTTCTTGATTATCTAAGAGACAATGGCATATTGTCTCAATGGACTCCGCCCTATACACCACAGCATAATGGTGTATCTGAGAGGCGTAACCGGACCTTGTTGGACATGGTCAGGTCAATGATGAATCATGCGACTCTTCCCAAGTCCTTTTGGGGTTATGCACTTCAGACAGCTGTTTACTTGTTAAACAGAGTCCCGACCAAGGTAGTCTCTACTACTCCATATGAGATATGGGCTAGTAAGAAACCTCATGTATCTTACTTGAAGATATGGGGTTGTCCTGCTTATGTGAAGCGGACTGTATCAGACAAACTGGATGCTAAGTCTGATAAATGTCTATTTATTGGATACCCTAAGGAAACAAGGGGTTACCAATTCTATCATCCTGTGGAACAAAAGGTGTTTGTTTCAAGGCATGCTGTATTTCTAGAGAAAGAGTTTCTCTTGCAAGAAAACAGTGGGAGTGTCGTCGAGCTTGAGGAGGCTCGAGAGACTCAAATAGACATTGATGAGATACCTGGTGAAGCACAACAGCCGACAACTCATAGTGATGAGCAATCGGCTTGACCTATTGTAACACCACATCTTCGTAGATCTGGTAGAACACGCAATATTCCCGAGAGATATGGATTTCTCGTAAGTGAATCGAACGACGTGTTACTCATTGATGATGAGGAGCCTACCAGTTATGAAGAAGTGCTGACAAGTTCAGAAAGGGATAAGTGGCTTGGTGCCATGAAGTCGGAAATGGATTCCATGTACGAAAACCAAGTTTGGAACTTGGTTGACCCACCTGAAGGCATAAAGCCTATAGGGTGCAAGTGGGTTTTCAAGAAGAAAACCGACATGGATGGTAATGTGATTACCTATAAGGCTAGATTGGTGGCGAAAGGATATCGTCAAAAACAAGGTGTTGATTATGACGAAACCTATTCGCCTGTAGCTATGCTTAAATCCATTCAGATGCTCTTGGCCATAGCGACTCATTATGATTATGAGATATGGCAGATGGATGTGAAAACAGCTTTCCTTAATGGAAACCTGCTCGAGGACGTGTATATGACACAGCCTGAGGGTTTCACATCGGTTGATAAAACCAAGGTATGCAAATTGCGACGATCCATTTTTGGATTGAAGCAAGCATCCAGGAGCTGGAATATCCGTTTTGATGAGACAATCAAAACGTTTGATTTCTCACAAAATCCAGACGAACCTTGTGTGTACAAGAAGGTTAGTGGGAGTGCAGTCGTATTCCTAGTATTGTATGTCGATGACATACTACTTATAGGAAACGATGTTTCAATCTTACAGTTAGTGAAGGTTTGGTTATCCAAGACATTCTCCATGAAAGACCTGGGAGAAGCAACCTACATCCTCGGGATTAAGATCTATAGAGATAGATCGAAACGGTTGCTTGGTCTTTCGCAGTCTACATATATAGACCGAGTGCTAAAGAGGTTTAGCATGCCGAAATCCAAGAAAGGTTTCCTACCCATCAGGCATGGGGTACACCTTTCGAAGTCTATGTGTCCGCGCACAGAAGACGAGAGGATTTGCATGAGTAATATTCCCTATGCATCCGCAATAGGATCTATCATGTATGCTATGTTATGTACGAGGCCCGATGTATCGTATGCTCTGAGTGTCACGAGCAGATACCATTCCGATCCAGGAATGGATCATTGGGCGGCTGTTAAGACAATCCTTAAGTACTTAAGAAGAACTAAGGATACGTTCCTAATATATGGAGAAGGGTACATGGTGATACGTGGGTATACAGATGCCAGCTCCAGACAGACAAGGATGATTCCATGCTTTGTCTGGGTATGTATTCACCTGGAATGGAGGCGCAATAAGTTGGAAAGGTTCCAAGCTTAACACTATAGCGGATTCTGCCACTAAGGCAGAATACATTGCAGCTTTGGAAGCAGCAAAGGAAGCGGTTTGGATCAAGAAGTTCATCTCTGAACTTGATGTGGTCTCATCAATGATCCAAACATGTGCTTCGCCGCTATCATCTTATCAGAGAGATCATCAGTAGGAACGAAATACAAATCGAGAAAATTCCCACTGAAAGGAACTTAGCGAATCCTTTGACTAAGGCATTACCTCAAAATAAGTTTGAGGGTCATGTTCGAGCTTATGGTATTGGATACCGTAGCGATTGGCATTAGGCCAAGTGGGAGTCTGTTAGTAATATATGAGAGATGTCCTAAGGCAATCGCCTTATGTATGAACCATTTATATGATAAATAAAGATTCACTATTTGAGTATACATGTTTTATGTATTTGATTGGATCTTAAACTCATTTACTGAATGTCCACGATATGATTCACAGCAGGAGAGAATTTGTGATTGGATCACAACTAGTGAGTATCTCTACATGTGTAATTGTGATGTATCGGAATTATCCCTAGTCGATGAATTGATGGATTTGGACACCATCAATTCTGTTGAGACTAGCACGAGGTATACTCCTTGGTGTATCCAAGCAGCTGATTCTCACTGGCTGGAGACATAGTGATGTCCGGAGTTAATCGTGGATGCTAGTTATGGTATCTAGTTCATTGGAGTGACCAGCCGTAAGACTTCATATGGTTCTCTGCATATATAGATATGTCAATGAAGTTCTTACTGTAGCTTAAGTGCGATGTTCCTTTAACTTGCAGTATTCAAGTCATCTTGATCATGGAGACTTATGCTTTGACATCTTAAGCAAACATCTCTAAGGAGATGTGGACCCGGGATTATTGGGTATAAGTTGAAGTGATCGAAGGTGTTTGAATAGCCTATAAAGGATTCACCATTCCTTGCGAGGAGATGTATACCCATGGCCTCTCGTCGGATTGTTACTAAAGTCTTTGGCCAAAGCATTACATGTTTAGAGTAAGGTACTCTTCGATACATGTGGAGTAACTAGAATCCGTAGGACGAGGAAATAATACTTGGGCTAGGTGTGACGTAGTCAGCCTAGTGGGGACTGACACAATAGACCATGTCCTGAACCAAGTGGGTATAAGATGAGTGAAGGGAATTTCCGTTCAGTTACACGTATTGCTATTCCCATATGCTTGGTTGCAAAGAAAGAAGTGTCTCTTACCGGTTAATTGGGGATCATGATGTACTACTAGGTGCCACTCGATGCGTTCTATAATTAATGGTTAATTATAGGCGGCCAACATAAGAGAACCTATTTGGTCACCGCGCTGAGTGTAATCCAAAGGATTTAAAGCGAGCTTGAGAATGGGATTCTCGGGCCAGAGAAACTATGTTTGGTTGGACCAAACATAAGCGAGCATGAAATTGTTTGATCGCAATGGAGCGTGGATGGGCTGCGTCTTATGAAGGCGTAATGGATGGACAAAATGGTTTGGTTCTAATCCAATGGATGAGAATAAACCAAAGGGTTTGGTTTATATTAAACGAATGAACCAAAAGTTGGTTCGGTTCGTTTTAACTTAAAATAAACCATCATGGTTTGGTTTATTTTAACTTATCTTAATTGATCGGGTTAACGGGCTTTATGGATATGATCCATTAACCATTAAGAGAATTAGTTCTCTATAAAAGTGGGCTTAAGGGATTGTTAAACCCTAACTAATCCAAAACCCTAAACCTAGTTGCCGCCCAAAGTTGTAGCGCCCAACCTGTTGTTGCCGCCCAACACTTGTGCCGCCCAGCTTGTGCGCCCGTCCGTGAACCTCCGGCGACCCTCCGGTGATCTCCTATAGGTTCGGCATCAAGGTGAGCCTTTTCTCTCCTTGTTTTGCCCGGCGCCTACTCCACCACCAAGCTGTCCAGTTTTCTGGACAGCTTCTCCTCCTCTCGTCGGAGCGTCGTTTGGACGGTTAGTGCTCCGACAGCGGCTAACTTACCGGGGATTTGATCTCCGGTAATCCTCTGAGGTGGAGGACGAAGGATTCGTCAAACGGTTGACGAATACCTCTCCGGAGAAGCGAGTTTTGAGAACTCGTTTTGGATCCGAATTTGGATTCGGATCGTGATCATCTCTCGATCACGTCGTCTTCAACACGAGGCTAGTAACCCGTCACGAAGGCGAAGCTCGTGACTTAGCGAAGTCATCCCGAGGAGCTCGGCGTGGATACGGATAGAGACGATTCTTACGAGGATCGTTCCGGTTGATGCCGTTCCCGCTACACGTCATACGGAAGGTATAACGTAGTTTAATTTCCTTTTATTGCAAATTTTAATTTACGGTTATGTCTACACTTGTTGTAATAGGCATGCGTGTGTTGTGTGTGTTGTAATAAATATAGATTTATTATTTTTAATTGCTTCCGCTGTGCTCATGTTTACGAAACATGATCGAACACACACACGCCGCGGTGCCGGAAACCCAACACTATTCGTTTAGAGAGGTAACTTGAACAAACTAGTTGTTCAAGCAACCATCCTCTATTCTACGAGTAGCTGCGGAATAGATGATGTCCGGATCGCCGATTTTTATGTTTATGCTCGGGATCCAAATATTATTTATCCATATACAGATTTATATCATGCTCATTGTTGGAAAACAAATACAAGCAAGTAACCATCCACACAAAACATGCATATATTTGAAAAGCAATTATAAACATAATACAAAAGAACACTAAACAAAATAAACAAGATTATACCTCTTGTTATACCTCTTGATCTTCTATTGTATGTCCTTCCTCCTTTCGGACGTCGTTGTTGGTGCAGTAGGCACGTAAGTCGAACCTGAGTTTTGATTATAGCAAACGATACAAAGTTAAGCTCATGTTGTTATCTCACGAGGTGAATCGTGTGTGCAGAAAATTGCTATAGCTGGAGCTGAAGGCTAGTGACACCCGGAGGAAGCCGCGGTGGTCGGGCGACACTCAAGTGACTTCGGAGGGAGCCGAAGGAATTGAATGGAAGGCTGGAAGCAAAAGCAACACGTAAGTATCGAGGTAAGCTCGTGTGTGTGAGTGTAAGTAAGGTCGTATCCTCGTTACGGGGAAAGACTTAAGCGTAGATCCGACCCAAGACATCTCATAGGTGGTCTAGGTCGAGATCGGACGGTCAACGACCATCGAAATAATGTTTTTTTAAGCTAAAATTGCCTTGCAGCCAGCATCAGTCGACTGCCAACCTGAAGGACTCGACTGCCATCCATCAGTCGGGTGACTACGGCTAGCACTTGACTGATGCTGCCATCAGTCGACTGGTGATGGCCATCAGTCGACTGCTGGTCAAAGGATCAGCCTCGAGGAGTCAAGGTTTATCACCAAATTTTAAGGGGAGTGGTGCTCAAATATGATTGGCTAGGGTTCCTCTCGAAAAGGGGCTCAAAGGCTATAAAAGGAGGTCCTAACCTAGGGTTTTCACAACAATTCTAAGCTTCCAAAAGCCTCCGCAAAGCTACAACTCTCCGACAACGAAGTCCATCATTTTCGACGTCTAGGTTTAACTTTCTTTATTTTTGTACGTCGGTATTAGTTTTTATCAGTTGTTCATCTACTTTTCTAGAGCTTTTATCGTATACGAGGAGAGGGGGAGTGTCCCTCTACCTCAAGTTTTTGTCCCTTCTTGTATCGATTAACTCCTACCTCTAACGAGGAGGAGTTCCTTTACTGCTTTTGCCCTCCGTACGTGGTCAAGGACCACTAGGGCCTTGGAGTAGTAGCCGAAGGCTACGAACCAAGTAAAACATTTGTCTTCTCTTTATAATGCTTATCTTTTCCGCTGCAAATTAAATATCTACTCGATTTTTTAACACGAAGAGAAAAAAAGTTTTTCTCGCTATTCACCCCCCCCTCTAGCTATCCGCTTCGATCCAACAATTGGTATCAGAGCCGGGGGTTGCTAAGATTTGGTGAAACCACCAATCTAGCCATTTTTACAGATTTATTGTTCTTTTAATTCTGTTTATTTCTATTTATATCTCTTTGTTAAGTTTTCTCTTGCACTACTAATCCAAGACGCGAGTCTTGGTACTTTTTTTTGTGTTTTTGTCATTGCTAGTTTCTTCGTCTTCGTCTCCTTCGGTCTTTTGTTCTAATGGCCCATCTCGAGGGTTTTAGCACTGTCCGACCTCCGTTTTACAACGAAGATGACTTCCGTTATTGGAAGGGTCGGATGGAATGCTTTCTCAAAACCCAAATTGAGATGTGGATCATAATCCAAAGGGGTTTCACACTTCCGACTAATGAAGTGGGTGACTCCTTGGATTATGATCAATGGACCATTGCGACAAAACGACAAGTCGAAGCCGACCCCAAGGCAACACAAATCCTCCAATGTGGCCTATCCAAGGAAGAGCTAAATCACGTCGGCCCCTTCATAAGCACAAAGGATGTTTGGACAAAACTAATCGAGTTACACGAAGGATCGGATCAAGCTAAGGTTTGCAAACGTGATTTGTTGTTCAATAAATTGTACACACTAAAAATGCAGGAACACGAGTCCGCGATGCAACTCCACACCCGTGTCCAAGACATAGTCAACAACCTACACGCAATTGGGCAAAAGGTCGAAAACCGTGACCTTATAAGGTATGTTCTAAACTCTTTTCCGAGGACTACCTTGTGGGCATCCATGGTCGATGCCTACAAGGTGTCCAAAGATCTTTCTAAAATTAGGTTAGATGAATTATTCTCAGATTTCGAATTACATGAGCAGTCCGACTCAGAACCCGAGAGGGGTATAGACTTGTTTGCAGGTTCAAAGAAGAAGAAAATCGCAAGCAAGCCACCACCAACCGAGGAGGAAGACGAGTCCGAAGAAGAAGTTGACCCGGAATTGACTGCCGAGCTAATGAACCTAGCTTGAAGGATAGCCAAGGGACGAAAGCGAACCACGACTCGACCCAACCAAGGTAAGCCTAAAAGTTCTAATATTAGGTGTTATGAGTGTAACAAGTTTGGGCATATCAAGTCCGAGTGCCCCAAGCTCAACCACAAAGCACCTAAGCACAAGAAGGCCCTCAACGCGACATGGGAAGAAGCATCATCCGAAGAAGACGAAGACCACGTCTTCATGGCAAAATCAATTGAGTCAGACACAGAGACCGAACCTGAACTTGAGTCAGAACCTGAGGATGACTCGGACTACGAAGCTACCTTCAAGTCAAGCCACGGATACGCATCCGGTTCAAAAGATACCCTTAAAGTAAGTCGAACTTTATTTAATACTTTACAAAATACGGTTAGGTTTTTGTCTAGGAAATTAGTTAAATTCGAGTCCAAGGTCGAGACCCTGGTTGAGGAGGTCAAACTCCTCAAACACAAGGTCTCCCTAACCTCTTCGACTAGTCGAGTTCAAGAGAAGGACTCAACTCGGGTTGAAAAACTCGAAGTTGAGAACTCACTCTTAAAAAGTCAAGTCGAAGATCTTAGGAACACGTTGGAAAGGTTCACTTAGGGATCCAAAGGTCTTGACCTCCTACTTGGATCTCAAAGGGCCGTGTACAACAAGGCTGGACTAGGGTTTAACTCAAACACGACTAATAGGTCGTATATGTCGATTGTAAGTCGACATAGGAAACATGTCCAAGCATGGGTCCCTAAGAACCTTTTGATTTCAACTCTAGGATCCAACCCGTACTGGATTCCCAAGGACCAAATCCACTATGTGGATAGACCGAACTGATTCAACGGTCTAGGGGGAGCCAGTACAAAACATGTTTGTGCTTTAACTTAGAAATTGCATGCTTTAACTTAGAAAGTCTGTGCTTTAACTTAGAAATTGCATGTTTTAACTTAGAAAGTTTGTGCTTTAACATAGAAAGTTTGTGCTTTAAAACTTGTGAACTCACTTAGAACACGAACATAACCAACTAAAATTCTTCGAAAAGATTGAGCCTCGGGGAGCCTCTTTTCAAAAACATAACCAACTAAAATTCTTCGAAAAGATTGAGCCTCGGGGAGCCTCTTTTCAAAAATAACCAGTTAGACTAGGAAATAGTCTTAGGTGAGTCAAGTCATCATTTTCTTGAAAATGGCTTTGTCTAAGGAAGTGGTCGATGATCCGATAAAAGAAGGCCTCTGCGCCTCGCCACGACCTGGAAGCCATGATCTTGAAAAGGTAAACTTGACAAGCCTAGGGTCAAATCCAAATCTAACATAAAATTACTTGAACCTAAATCCACTTAATCAACTTAATTGGAAGTCATCTCACAAAAACCACATAAGTATAACATGCTTGATCATATAGACACAGGTGAGATGACCTAGGTTTAACAACTTACAACCAATTTTTTTTTAAAAAAAATCTAACATCCAATCCAACCACCTTGTGTGTAGGATCAATGGATGTTGGACAGCGGTTGCTCCCGACACATGACCGGGGATCAACTCAAATTCACGAAGCTTCAATTCAAACGACAAGGATCGGTAGCCTTTGGGAATAACGGCAAGCTCAAAATCATCGGATCAGGTGATATCGAGCTTAACTCGAATTTTGTTATTAAAAATGTATTACTTGTAGAGAATTTTGAATATAACCTGCTTAGCGTAAGCCAATTATGTGACAATAACTATAAGGTCGTATTTTTAGAAAATGAATGTGTAATTAAAACAGCTAAAACAATACTCAAAGGAACTAGGACAAATAACATTTATACAATTAACTTAATCAAATCCTCAGCCAAATGTCTTATGACACAGGAAGAGGAATCATGGTTGTGGCACCGACGACTCGGTCACTCGCACCCAAGACTCGTCCACAAGATGAGTTAGAGTGGCTTAGTCAGAGGCTTACCCAACCTCAACAACTTGGTTAATAAAATCTGTAATGCTTGTCAACAAGGAAAACAACCTAGAACACAACACAAGTTAACTAACCAAGAACGAACCTCAAGTGTACTTGAGCTCCTGCATATGGATCTATTCGATTCACATGGAGCCAAGTCACTCAATAGAAGTCAATATTGCTTAGTCATAATTGACGACTACTCCAGGTTTACCTGGGTTAGGTTCATCAAACATAAAAATGATACTCTAGATCAATTAATCAATCTATTCAAATTAATCGAGAATCAAAAAAACCTTAAGGTTAAAAGACTTAGAAGCGATCATGGTGGTGAATTCGAAAATCAAAGGTTCACCAACTTCTCTAACCTAAACGGATACCACCATGAATTCTCTTGCCCTAGGGCCCCTCAACAAAATGGCCTAGTGGAGCGGAAAAATCGAACTCTACAAGAAGCCGCTAGGACCATGTTGAACGAATATGACCTACCTGATAGGTTTTGGGCAGAAGCCGTTAGCACGGCTTGCTACGTCCAGAATAGGATCCTTATGGTAAAGAGGCACCTTAAGACCTCCTACGAGATTTATCACAATAAAGTACCCAACATCAAGTACTTTAGGGTATTTGGATGTAAAGTACATATCTTAAACACTAAGAACCACCTAGGGAAATTCAAATCCAAAACCTCCACCGGAATCTTCTTAGGATACTCGACTACAAGTCGAGCTTATAGAGTATATAACCACGACACCCTTAGAGTCGATGAGACTTTCAATGTAGTATTTGATGAAGGACATGAACCTACAAAACCCCCAGCAACCCCAATTAGCGAGCCAATTCATACTAGACCTAAATCTTATCCGGAGATCAGGTCTAGTGTTAATCCTAACCTAAGTCAACCAAGTCACTCTATTGATCAAGTGATAGATGACTCCAACCAAACTAGTGTTCAACCAAGTCACCCCATTGATCAAGCATTAGGTGACACAAACCCAACCCAATCTAGGATTCAGACTAACAACCCTATCGATCAAGTCATAGGAGATCCTAATCAAGGAGTTCGAACTAGAGCATCCTATAGGAACCTTAGTCAAATTTCCTTAATTTCAAAGATAGAACCCAAATCAATTGAACAAGCTCTTCTTGATCCCGATTGGATTATTGCAATGCAAGAAGAGCTAGCTCAATTTACTTGGAATGAAGTGTGGGAATTAGTACCACCACCTAAAGACAAAACGATAATTGGAACAAGGTGGGTGTTTCGAAATAAGCTTGATGATAAAGGTGAAGTATTTAGAAACAAGGCTAGGTTAGTCGCCAAAGGGTTTAGTCAAGTCGAAGGCTTAGATTACGACGAAACCTATGCCCCAATAGCTAGACTCGAATCCATTCGAATGTTTCTAGCTTATGCCGCACATCAAGGATTTAAACTGTTTCAAATGGATGTTAAGTCGACATTCCTAAATGGATACATTAAAGAAGAAGTTTATGTTAGCCAACCCCCTGTATTCGAAAATCTAGATAAACCCGACCATGTTCTAAAACTTAAGAAAATAAATACACTCATGCAATCACACATGCATGTCAACCCCGAGGATTCAACAAAATAAATATTTACACACATGCAATCACATACACACATATGGCCATAATAGTCGAATCTTATGTCTGCAACCAAAGAGTTAAACTACGCATATCCTACTATTATCCGACACATATAATATATGAAAAAGTGCATAAAAATTAACTGAATCCTAAACACACAAAATTGGAAACCTTGGCTCTGATACCAATTGAAGGGTTTTGCTTACCGGAAGCTCTCATACCAATTTAATGGTTTTTGCTTATCGAGTCCGTGAGGGGAAACTTCGCTTCCCACTTCACCTCAACCGTTTGATCATGGCGATCCCTTCGATGTCCCTGCATTAAAAATTTAATCCTAGACAAAAGGGATTGCCCAAACAACCAAGCCATCATCGTGCTATTCGTTTAGAGAGGTAACTTGAACAAACTAGTTGTTCAAGCGACCATCCTCTATTCTACGAGTAGCTACGGAATAGACGATGTCCGGATCGCTGATTTTTATGTTTATGCTCGCGATCCAAGTATTATCTATCCATATACAGATTTATATCATGCTCATAGTTGGAAAACAAATACAAGCAAGTAACCATCCACACAAAACATGCATATATTTGAAAAGAAATTATAAACATAATACAAAAGAACACTAATCAAAATAAACAAGATTATACCTCTTGTTATACCTCTTGATCTTCTATTGTATGTCCTTCCTCCTTTCGGACGTCATTGTTGGTGCAGTAGGCACCTAAGTCGAACCTGAGTTTTGATTATAGCAAACGATACAAAGTTAAGCTCATGTTGTTATCTCACGAGCTGAATCGAGTGTGCAAAAAATTGCTATAGCTGGAGCTGAAGGCTAGAGACACCCGGAGGAAGCCGCGGTGGTCGGGCGACACTCAAGTGACTTCGGAGGGAGCCGAAGGAATTGAGTGGAAGGCCGGAAGCAAAAGCAACACGTAAGTATCGAGGTAAGCTCGTGTGTGCGAGTGTAAGTAAGGTCGTATCCTCATTACGGGGAAAGACTTAAGCATAGATCCGACCCAAGACATCTCATAGGTGGTCTAGGTCGAGATCAGACGGTCGACGACCGTCGAAATAATGTTTTTTTTAAGCTAACATTGCCTTGCAGCCAGCATCAGTCGACTGCCAACCTGAAGGACTCGACTGCCATCCATCAGTCGGGTGACTACGGCAAGCACTCGGATCGATCGCCATCACGATCGGTGATGGCCATCACGATCTGGTCAAAGGATCAGCCTCGAGGAGTCAAGGTTTATCACCAAATTTTAAGGGGAGTGGTGCTCAAATATGATTGGCTAGGGTTCCTCTCGAAAAGGGGCTCAAAGGCTATAAAAGGAGGTCCTAACCTAGGGTTTTCACAACAATTCTAAGCTTCCAAAATCCTCCGCAAAGCTACAACTCTCTGACAATGAAGTCCATCATTTTCGACGTCTAGGTTTAACTTTCTTTATTTTTGTACATCGGTATTAGTTTTTATCAGTTGTTCATCTACTTTTCTGGAGCTTTTATCGTATATGAGGAGAGGGGGAGTGTCCCTCTACCTCAAGTTTTTGTTCCTTCCTGTATCGATTAACTCCTACCTCTAACGAGGAGGAGTTCCTTTAGTGCTTTTGCCCTCCGTACGTGGTCAAGGACCACTAGGGCCTTGGAGTAGTAGCCGAAGGCTACGAACCAAGTAAAACATTTGTCTTCTCTTTATATTGCTTATCTTTTCCGCTGCAAATTAATTATCTACTCGGTTTTTTAACGAACGAAGAGAAAAAAAGTTTTTATCGCTATTCACCCCCCCTCTAGCTATCCGCTTCGATCCAACAATTGGTATCAGAGCCGGGGGTTGCTAAGATTTGGTGGAACCACCAATCTAGCCATTTTTACAGATTTATTATTCTTTTAATTCTGTTTATTTCTATTTATTTCTCTTTGTTAAGTTTTCTCTTGCACTAGTAATCCAAGACGCGAGTCTTGGTACTTTTTTTTGTGTTTTTGTCATTGCTAGTTTCTTCGTCTTCCTCTCCTTCGGTCTTTTGTTCTAATGGCCGATCTCGAGGGTTTTAGCACCGTCCGACCTCCGTTTTACAACGGAGATGACTTCCGTTATTGGAAGGGTCGGATGGAATGCTTTCTCAAAACCCAAATTGAGATGTGGATCATAATCCAAAGGGGTTTCACACATCCGACTAATGAAGTGGGTGACTCCTTGGATTATGATCAATGGACCATTGCGACAAAACGACAAGTCGAAGCCGACCCCAAGGCAACACAAATCCTCCAATGTGGCCTATCCAATGCTTAGTTGACCCAACTCTCTTCGTAAAAACCTTAGGTAAAGAAATATTCATAGCTCAAATTTACGTAGACGATATAATTTTTGGAACCTCTAACTCAGCCTTACTAAACGAGTTCGTTTCACTCATGGAAAGTGAGTTCGAAATGAACTTTGTAGGTGAGTTAAGTTTCTTTTTAGGTCTACAAATTAAACAAACTAAGGATGGTATATACCTATATCAACAAAAATACACTAAGGAGTTAATTAAAAGATTTAGAATGCAAGACGCTAAGATAATAAACACCCCAATGGCGATTAATGTTAACATAGGAGAAGACCTAGAAAGTAAGTCCATTGACTTAAAGTACTATAGGAGCGCGATAGGAAGTCTCATATACTTAACTGCGAGCCGACCTGACATCCTATTCGCAGTAAGTATGTGCGCCAGGTTTCAAACCTATGCTAAGGAGTCTCACCTAACCCTAGTTAAGCGTATCCTTAGATATCTTAAGGGTACACTTAACGTTGGTATTTGGTACCCTAGATCTACGGAGTTCGAACTAATCGGCTACTCCGATTCGGACTATGCCGATAGTAAGCTCGATAGAAAGAGCACGAGTGGTTGTTGTCAACTTCTCGGCTCGAGTCTAGTAAGTTGGTGCAGTAGGAAGCAACACTGTGTCACTTTATCTACCACCGAAGCTGAATACATCGCGATGGGTGAGTGTGTCACTCAACTTCTTTGGATGAAGCATACTCTCCGCAACATTAAGTTAGACTTTACCAATACTAAACTTCACGTAGACAACATTAGTTCAATTAATCTTACTAAGAATCCGATATGTCACTCTAGGACCAAACATATAGAGGTCAAACACCATTTCATTCGAGAACATGTGGCCAACGGAGCAATACAACTCAAATATGTCGAATCGAAGTCTAACTTAGCAGACCTATTTACTAAACCCCTACCCGAAGCCGAATTTAGTCTATTAAGACGAAAATTGGGCATGTGCGTAGTAGAATAGGAACTTGCAAATTATATTTTCTTACTACTATTTCTTAAATTTTCATTTTTATGGAACTAGCATAGGACATACCTTAGATATCATGCACCTATAGATTTAAGGAGCAAATACATCACACAACACATAGGACTAATGTGTTTGTGTACTTAGCCACATAGATGGGCGTGAGATGTTAGGACCTTACTCCCGGTTCCAGATGTAGATCTAGTGCATCGCCATGAACCATGGAGTATAATCATACACACTAACCAACTCTGACCAGTACTGGTTGATCTTTCATATCAATCAAGCCAAATATGAGTCGAACATTTTATAGATGAGCTTATTTTCAGTATATTTTTTTAAAAAATAAAAAATGGGGAACATGCTTGGACTTTAAATTTAACACTTATTTTGTTTTCTACACACCCCTTACTCTTTTCGATATACGGCAAAAGGGGGAGAAAAAGGCCAAAGTTAAAAGGTCAAAGTTAAGGGGTCAAATAAAAAGGCCAAAGTTAAAAGGTCAAAGTTATGGGGTCAAATTTTTGACAACTTAATTCATATTTAAACCAAAAGTTAAAACTTATTCAAAGGCCAAAGAATTCTTAACTTAAACTTATTTATTTTAAATACTATGGCCAATATTAAGTAATTTCGGTTACTTAATTCTTTTTTAGTAGCAAACATCAAGGGGGAGAGTTAAAACTCTTTCTCAAGTACTCACCCTCGGTCAAGGGGGAGCACTTGAAAAAGAGTTTTTATACTCCTGTTCATTCATGCTCTTAACACCCCTGCTCATTCATGCATATCTTTTCATAATGCACTTAACTCTGTATGTGGGTTTGCCATAAATCAAAAAGGGGGAGATTGTTGGTGCAGTAGGCACCTAAGTCGAACCTGAGTTTTGATTATAGCAAACGATACAAAGTTAAGCTCATGTTGTTATCTCACGAGCTGAATCGAGTGTGCAGAAAATTGCTATAGCTGGAGCTGAAGGCTAGCAACACCTGGAGGAAGCCGCGATGGTCGGGCGACACTCAAGTGACTTCGGAGGGAGCCGAAGGAATTGAGTGGAAGGCCGGAAGCAAAAGCAACACTTAAGTATCGAGGTAAGCTCGTGTGTGCGAGTGTAAGTAAGGTCGTATCCTCATTACGGGGAAAGACTTAAGTGTAGATCCGACACAAGACATCTCATAGGTGGTCTAGGTCGAGATCGGACGGTCGACGACCGTCGAAATAATGTTTTCTTTAAGCTAACATTGCCTTGCAGCCAGCATCAGTCGACTGCCAACCTGAAGGACTCGACTGCCGTCCATCAGTCGGGTGACTACGGCTAGCACTCGACTGATGCTGCCAGCAGTCGACTGGTGATGGCCATCAGTTGACTGCTGGTCAAAGGATCAGCCTCGAGGAGTCAAGGTTTATCACCAAATTTCAAGGGGAGTGGTGCTCAAATATGATTGGCTAGGGTTCCTCTCGAAAAGGGGCTCAAAGGCTATAAAAGGAGGTCCTAACCTAGGGTTTTTACAACAATTCTAAGCTTCCAAAAGCCTCCGCAAAGCTACAACTCTCCGACAATGAAGTCCTTCCTTTCCGACGTCTAGGTTTAACTTTCTTTATTTTTGTACGTCGGTATTAGTTTTTATCAGTTGTTCATCTACTTTTCCGGAGCTTTTATCGTATACGAGGAGAGGGGGAGTGTCCCTCTACCTCAAGTTTTTGTTCCTTCTTGTATCGATTAACTCCTACCTCTAACGAGGAGGAGTTCCTTTAGTGCTTTTGCCCTCCGTACGTGGTCAAGGACCACTAGGGCCTTGGAGTAGTAGCTGAAGGCTACGAACCAAGTAAAACATTTGTCTTCTCTTTATATTGCTTATCTTTTCCGCTGCAAATTAATTATCTACTAGGTTTTTTAACGAACGAAGAGAAAAAAAGTTTTTATCGCTATTCACCCCCCCCCTCTAGCGATCCACTTCGATCCAACAGTCGTGTGGGCGACGATCTACCAAAAGTTGAAGCCTCCTAGATCACCAATCTTCCTTTCCTTGTTCACTACGATCAAAGGAAGATCCTAAAACAAAACTCATCTTCCTATCTAGAACCGGCCACCAAATCAATAAACTTGATGTTGCCGCCGGCCAAGGAAGAGAACATGGAGTATGGAAACCAACCAAAGGAGAAACAACAAGGGCATGGGCGCCGGCCAACACTTGTAGAAGAGAAAAAAAACACTCCATCTCCTTGTTGCCACCCAAACCCTAAACTAAGCTCTCCTAATTTTGGTCCAAGGATGAAGGGGAGAAGAATAGATTGAGCTTTGGCCAAGGTAGAGGGAAAAAGAATAGTGGCCGGCCAACCTTAGGAAGAAGAAGAAAGGAGCTTCATCTTCTTGTTGCCGCCCAACCAAATCCCAAAACCCTAACCCTAGCCGCCCAAGCCCAATCCTAACCCAACTAGGATTGTGTTGCCTCCCAAAGGACAAGCCCTAATCCCCATCCTTCATCAGCCATAGATGAAAGGGAGAATGGTGGACAGCGGCCAAGGCAAGGAGAGACGAGGGAAGAAGGGTGCCGGCCACCAAAGGAAGAAGAAGAAGAAAAACATTCTTTAATTATGGCCACCCAAAACCCTAATGCTCCCATGCCCTTGCCGGCCAAAACCCTAGCCCCCTTTCCTCTCCATTATCTTGCCACCCACCCCTAGTCCACCCTTTTATAGAGTTATGGATAAGCCGTGGTTTAATCTCCACCATTGGTTCTAGGGATTTAATCTTAACCGTCGGTTCTAGAGATTTAATCTCAACCATCGGATCTTAGAGATTTAATCTCAACCTTTGGATCTAGAGTTTTATTTCTATCCATTGGATCTAAGCTTCATGAGGTGTTAATAGGCTACAACAGGGACTATGAGGAGGAGTTGGATCTTGGCCACCCATGGATCAAGCCCACATAAAGTCCGATCCACTAATGATGATCCAATCCAGTAAAGGATCATCATTGATCTACCTCACCAACCCCCATATGATAATATGGACTCCATATATTATTTGTACATTTTCTCCCCGTGTTTAAGATTTCGAATGTCTGTCGATTAATTAATTTACTGACCATTAATTAATCAACATCTAACTCCATGAGTAGTACCACTCAACCTTTTCATCTTGTCGGACCATATCCACCTGCAGGGTTTACATGATGAACCTTATGAGCTCCTCAAGGGGACATCATCATCCTAATATATAGGACACGGTTTCCTCCTATAATCAACGACACACCATATAAATAATATCATCTCCTAACTTACCGAGCCTATCGATTTAATCTATAAATCTCGCCCATTGGTAAATCAAAGAGACGAGTACTAAGTATATATGCCCGTTATTATATCGGGATTAAGAGTATGTACAATATAATATCTGAGGTCCGATTCGATTATGTAGTCAGCAATAAATCGAATCACCTCTAAGTCGGTCCTGCTAAATACACACAAAGTGCACTAGTGTGATT
Source organism: Wurfbainia villosa (assembly GCA_025175895.1). NCBI lineage: Eukaryota > Viridiplantae > Streptophyta > Magnoliopsida > Zingiberales > Zingiberaceae > Wurfbainia > Wurfbainia villosa. The sequence goes on along the minus strand of CM045998.1, from coordinate 48,595,139 downwards.
CTATGGTCAAGACAAACCAATACCAAATCACACTACAACCATTCCGATGGTTTGTCCAAAGCCATCTCGGTTGTGAGCCTTTAGTTATACTTTTCAAGGGGCCGATAACATGATCTCCTGTGTGACACCACACACCATGTTATCTACAATGTAAAGTATTAGACAATATTGCATAACCATAAAAATATGCAAACAATGATCATGTGATTCTTATTTCAAAATAAAGATGTTCATACAAAAGATAGACTTTTCAGTATACATCCTTACAAATAACTCCTTCTCGGAACAATTCGGAGGTGGAGAAATCTCATACAAATATTCTTACAACAATAAAAATAAAATATAAGCAAATAAAAGTAAGCTACACAAATACAAGGAAAACCTTTACAAATGTGAACTTGATTGCTTGATCTTTGATTACTTGAATCGTTGTTGAAGACCCTGATTTGCATCAGCAAATCGCCTCAACAATGCTCAAGAACTCACTGCAAAAACCCTCCATCTGAGCTGCCTTTATATCCTACGTTGGGCTGGATTTCTGTCGATCAGTCGATTGCCATAAGGCACCAGTCGAGTGTTGCCACTGTTGTCGTGAGACAATGGCTAGATCCACGCTGGAAAAATCCAATGGATCCATCTTCAATCTACTGATCATACCCATCAGTTGACTGATGGAGCCTTCACTCGACTGCTAACCCCAGCAGTCGAGTCTAAACTCCATTATATGCCTGAGATCCCATGCACCAGTCGACTGATCACGAGATCAATCGACTGTCCACCTCTGGTAGTCGACTGCTAGGACAGTTCCCACAGTCAAACCCTAGTTGACTCACACAAGTCGACTACCACATGATACCAGTCAACTGATACACCTCAAACATGAGGTTTTAACCCAAGTATGGTACCCCCATACTTGCTAGACCACCCGTAGCCTAGACCTAAGCCTTCTAACAACCTCTGTCAGCCTAGCATCTATCGGATCCCTCCAAGTCATCCATGACTTGTTCATCTTTATGCTAGCCTTCAGGTGCTTCCATCGGCTATGTCATGCTAACGGTGTCTACATTGCCAAGGCACATTGGACTTACGCTGCCAAGACTCTGCTTAGACTTTTCCCGCAAACCATTGGACTTATGCTGCCAAGACTCCCGCTTGGACTTTACGTCGCCAATATCAAACCCCTTGGACTTCTCAAATGCCAAGACTCTGAAGGGTTTAGCTTATCAAGTTCGTGAGGGGAAACTTCGCTTCCCACTTCACCTCGGTTTGCTTGACCATGGCGATCCTTTCGATGGCCTCGGATTAAAAAAATTTAATCCTAGACAAAAGGGATTGCCCAAACAACCAAGTCATCATCGTGCTATTCGTTTAGAGAGGTCACTTGAACAAACTCGTTGTTCAAGCGACCATCCTCTATTCTACGAGTAGCCGCGGAATAGACGATGTCCGGATCGCCAGTTTTTATGTTTATGATCGGGATCCAAGTATTATTTATCCATATATAGATTTATATCATTCTCATAATTGAAAAATAAATACAAACATGTAACATATAAAAATTAGAGAATCGATATACCTCTCGATCTTCTAATGTATGACCTTCCTCCTTTCGGACGTCGTGTGGGCGACGCTCTACCACAAGTCGAAGCTCCTAGATCGCAAATCATCCTTCCTTGCTCTTCCAAAGCAAGAGGAAGAATAGAAACAAGGTTCTTCTCCTCCCTAAAACCAGCCAACAAGGAACAAATAGAATCCTTGCCGCCGACCAACTAAAAGGAGGAGTTTATGGTGGAATCCAGCCAAGACACCAAGGGAAAGACCTATATCTTATTTCCACCACCTAAGGAGAAGGAGAAGAGAAGGTTTGACTACTGCCAAGGTTGGAAAGGGGTTGGAAAAGCTGCTAGACGCCGGCCAATGAAGGAAGAAGAAGAAAGGAAAACCTTCCTTATTTGGTGCCACCCAAGCCCTAATCCTATCTCTACTAGGATTCCTCTCTTGCCGCCCAAAACCCTAGCTCTCTTGGATATTCTTCATGCCAACCCCCTTGCCCTTCTTTTATAGAGTTAGGGATAAGTCATGATTTAATCTCCTCCATTGGTTCTAGGGATTTAATCTCAACCGTCGGATCTAGAGATTTAATCTCAACCGTCGGATCTTAGAGATTTAATCTCTACCTATGGATCGTAGAATTTTATTTCTATCCATTGGATCTTAGCTTCATGAGGTGTTAATAGGCTACATTAGGGACCATGAGGAGGAGTTGGGTCTTGGCCACCCATGTATTAAGCCCACATAAAGTCTAATCCACTAATGATAATCCAATCCACTAAAGGATCATCATTGATCTACCTCACACACCCCCATATGATAAAATGTGTTCCATATATTGTTTGTACATTCTCTATCCATGTTTAAGATCTCGAATGTCCGTCGATTAATTAATTTACTGACCATTAATTAATTAACATCTAACTTCTTGAGTAGTACCACTCAACCTTTTCATCATGCCGGACCAAGTCCACCTGCAGTGTTTACATGATGAACCTTATGAGCTCCTCAAGGGGACATCATCATCCTAATATATAGGACACGATTTCATCCTATAATCAACGACACACCATATAAATAATATCATCTCCCAACTTACTGAGCCTATCGATTTAATCTATAAATCTTGCCCATTGGTAAATCAAGGAGATGAATACTAAGTATATGTGCCCGTTATTATATCGGGATTAAGAGCATGTAGTAAATAATATCTGAGGTCCGATTCGATTATGTAGTCAGCAATAAATCGAATCACCTCTAAGTCGGTCCTGCTCAATACACACAAAGTGCACTAGTGTGATTCTAAGGTCAAGACAAACCAATACCAAATCACACTACAACCATTCCCATGGTTTGTCCATAGTCATCTCAGTTGTGAGCCTTTACTTATACTTTTCAAGGAGCCGATAACATGATCTCCCGTGTGACACCACACTCCATGTTATCTACAATGTAAAGTATTAGACAATATGAATAGCCATAAAAATATGCAAACAATGATCATGTGATTCTTATTTCAAAATAAAGATGTTCATACAAAAGATAGAATTTTCAGTATACATCCCTACAATCTCCCACTTATACTAAAAGACTATGCTGTCCTCAAACTGCCATACATCTGATACCCATTCCCTCCACATGCCTATCAAAAGCTCTCACCAGAAGGGCCATAGTGAAAGGATCTGCTAGGTTATCCTCTGATGCAATCTTGGCCACAACAACTTCTCCTCTCTTTACGATTTCTCGTATCAGGTGGTACTTGCGCTCTATGTGTTTACTAGCCTTATGGGCTCGTGGTTCCTTCGAGTTTGCAACTGCACCACTATTCTCACAATAAATTGTGATAGTTCTGGGCAAACCAGGAATCACATCCAAGTCCATCAGGATGTTCCTGAGCCACACAGCTTCTTTGGCCGCCTCAGAGGCTGCCACATACTCAGCTTCCATCGTGGAGTTCACCACGCATTTTTGCTTGACACACCTCCATACAATGGCTCTACCTCCTAAAGTAAATACAAAACCTGAGGTAGACTTACTGTTATCCCTATCATATTGGAAGTCGAAATCCATGTAACCCATAGGTAGTAATTGGTCTGCCCGGTAAACCAGCATATAATCCCTAGTCCTTCTCAGGTACTTCAATATATGCTTTACCGTTGTCCAATGTCCCTATCCTGGATTACTCTGATATCTGCTGACCATGCCCATGACAAAGCAGATATATAGTCTCGTATAGAGCATCGCATACATGAGGCTTCCTACTGCCGAAGCATACGGATCCGCCTTCATCTCCTCTATCTCCTCAGATGATCTAGGACACATCTTCTTAGAAAAAGGAATTCCATGCCTGAAAGGTAGAAAACACTTCTTGGAGTTCTGCATGCTAAAACGCTCCATAATCGTGTCTATGTATGAAGCTTGGGATAAGCACAACATCCTTTTCTTGCGATCCCTTATAACTTTGATCCCAAGGATGTGTCCCACCTCTCCCAAGTCCTTCATATCAAACTGTTTGGACAACCATACCCTTACGTCCGACAACACCTTGATATTGTTGCCAATCAACAAAATGTCATCTACATATAGTACAGGAAATACCACTACGTTTCTGTCACATCTCTTGTATACACAAGACTCATCCGAACTTTGAATAAATCAATAAGACTGGATTACCTCATCAAAGTGGATGTTCCAAGACCTCGAAGCTTGCTTCAATCCATCAATGGACCGATTAAGCTTACACACAAGATGCTCTTTGCCCTTAGCAATGAATCCCTCTAGTTGCTTCATATAGATGTTTTCCTCAAGACTTCCATTATGGAAAGTTATCTTGACATCCATCTGCCACACCTCATAATCCATATGAGATGCTATGCATAAGAGAATCTGGGTAGACTTAAGCATGGCTACAGGCGAAAAGGTCTCCTCATAATAGATACCCTCTTTCTGAGTATACCCCATCGCAACAAGCCTCGCTTTGAAGGTCTCAACCTTCCCATCTATTCCTCTCTTTCTCTTGTAGATCCACTTTCATCCAATAGTTTTTACACTGTCGGGTGGTTCTACTAGCTCCCAGACCTTATTTGAATCCATAGATTCAATCTTAGCATTCATTGCACTTTGCCAAGATACTGCATCTTTATCTTGGATTGCCTTGTAATATGTCCAGGGATCAGGTTCATATTCGTCAGGGACCAAATCAGAAGATCCTCCCAAGAACATGAATCTATCAGGTTGTCTCACAACCCTCCCACTATGATGAGGTAGCACTTGTGTATCCTCTGTGACACGCGGTGCAGTGACATGTGGTATATCCTCTTGTACCAGTGGTACTAAAGAAGTGACATCCCCTTTTAACTCCTCCAGAACAATTTTACTCTTGGGCTTGTGGCTCATCACATAGTCTTCCTCTAGAAATCTGGCGTTCATGCTAACGATCACCCTCCGATCTCTAGGACTATAAAACAATCCACCCTTCGTTCCCTTGGGATAGCCAACGAACATGCATACTTCTGTACGAGGTTCCAGCTTACCAGCATCTACCCAGTCCACAATTCTGTGGGAGTAGAAGTCACTGATTTAGATGGAACCAAGTTCAGAATGTACACCGTCGTATCCAGAGCATATTCCCAGAATGAATCTGGCAACTCAGAATAACTCATCATCGATCTAAGCATCTCCATAAGAGTCCTATTCCTTCGCTCTGCTACACCATTCTGCTGGGGTGTGTGATAACTGTCATTTTGTTGTATTATTTTGGTCCTTAATATCACTATTTTTATCCTCTCAAGTGATTTATTATTGATTATTTGCAGGTTTTATGAGTTTGGATTCATTTTGGACCTTTTTGTAAATTCTCCTATATTTTGGACTTATTTGTAAATTTTATCTTTATTTGTAGGAGATCAAGATGAGCCACAGGACTAGACTCAAGTTAGATCAAATATGGCTTCATCTGGGGTCATAATGGACATTTCAAAATGATTTAATCTAAGCCCTTTATCCAGTTCAGAAGGCAAATTAAATCAAGGGTTCAGATATGAGCATTATAGACCGTTCGAGGAATGTGATTGATTCTGAGCCATCCATCTGGATCTGGAGCGATCTGGCCCATACATTTAAGATCTACATGTCTTGACCGTTCATCCGGACCATTGGATCGTGATTATACCTTCAGACGGATCAGATCTGTCCATTGCAAATCAGACTGATTTCAGCCGTTGGATGGAGCAACCTAATTAAGCAGTTAATATATCATCAAACCCTAGCTTGTATGGACAGCTGGGATCAGATGAGGCTCAGATGGGAAGGCTGATGTTTTTCATTTAATAAAACATACCTTTCCAGAATCGGAAGAAGAGAATCGGCAGAATCGCGACGGGCGACGGACGGGCCTTCTTCCTCGCGAGCGACGCGACGTCTTCTTCCGCATCCGATCCTCGACGGCGGATTTACCAGACGGCCAGCGTTGGCCGTGAAGGGTCTTCCTCCCCATGAGCCCGTAACTCTCGGCGAGTCTTCTTCCCCACGGCGGCGGCGGCGGTCAAGCGATCCTTTTGCAACCTCCTCCGGCGGTAGGTGATGATCCCAGGCGAGCCTCGGCAAACGATTAGATGCCATGATTCGGATAGCTAATCGGAAGAGCGGCAACCGCGGGATTCCGGTGAGTCCAGCTCCATCACCGGTGATTCCATTCCATTTCGGCGACCGGGATTAGGCCGCACCGCTTCAACATTCCATCCACTAGCTACCGGGACTAGTGTTAGTAATATATGAGAGATGTCCTAAGGCAATCGCCTTATGTATGAACCATTTATATGATAAATGAAGATTCACTATTTGAGTATACATGTTTAATGTATTTGATTGGATCTTAAACTCATTTACTGAATGTCCACGATACGATTCACAGCATGAGAGAATTTGTGATTGGATCACAACTAGTGAGTATCTCTACATGTATAATTGTGATGTATCGGAATTATCTCTAGTCGATGAATTGATGGATTTGGACACCATCAATTCTATCGAGACTAGCACGAGGTATACTCCTTGGTGTATCCAAGCAGCTGATTCTCACTGGCTGGAGACATTGTGATGTCCGGAGTTAATCGTGGATGCTAGTTATGGTAACTAGTTCATTGGAGTGACCAGCCGTAAGACTTCATATGGTTCTCTACATATATAGATATGTCAATGAAGTTCTTACTGTGGCTTAAGTGCGATGTTCCTTTGACTTGCGGTATTCAAGTCATCTTGATCATGGAGACTTATGCTTTGACATCTTAAGCAAACATCTCTGAGGAGATGTGGACCCGGGATGATTGGGTATAAGTCGAAGTGATCGAAGGTGTTTGAATAGCCTATAAAGGATTCACCACTCCTTGCGAGGAGATGTATACCCATGGCCTCTCGTCGGATTGTTACTAAAGTCTTTGGCCAAAGCATTACATGTTTAGAGTAAGGTACTCTTCGATACATGTGGAGTAACTAGAATCCGTAGGACGAGGAAATGATACTTGGGCTAGGTGTGACGTAGTCAGCCTAGTGGGGACTGACACAATAGACCATGTCCTGAACCAAGTGGGTATAAGATGAGTGAAGGGAATGGGGCATGATTCATTCGAGCTACTGAAGGGTTTCAGAAATAGTTCTGGATCAACCGTTGATCTTTTCGGTTAATTGGGGATCATGATGTACTACTAGGTGCCACTCATGATCGTTCTATAATTAATGGTTAATTATAGACGGCCAACATAAACCGAGAACCTATTTGGTCACACGCACAACGAGTGTAATCCAAAGGATTTAAAACGAGCTTGAGAATGGGATTCTCAGACCGAGAGAAACTATGTTTGGTTGGACCAAACATAAAGCGAGCATGAAATTGTTGCAGTCGCAATGGAAGCGTGGATGGGCCGTGTCTTATGAAGACATAATGGATGGACCAAAATGGTTTGGTTCTAATCCAATGGATGAGAATAAACCAAAGGGTTTGGTTTATATTAAACGAATGAACCAAAAGTTGGTTCGGTTCGTTTTAACTTAAAATAAACCATCATGGTTTGGTTTATTTTAACTTATCTTAATGGAGCGGGTTAACGGGCTTTATGGATATGATCCATTAACCATTAAGAGAATTAGTTCTCTATAAAATAGGGCTTAAACCCTAACCCAAAACCCTAATGAAGTTGTTGCCGCCCAACAAGATGTAGCCGCCCAACATGTTGTTGCCGCCCAACATGGTGTTGCCGCCAACTTCATGGAGCTGCTGCCACCTCCTTGCCGCCGGCATCCAAGCTTCAGCCGGCGATGCTCCGGCGACCCTCCGGTGATCTCCTCTAGGTTCGGTGATAAGGTGAGCTTCCATCTCTCCTTGGCCGGCCTCTATTCCTCCACCAAAAGCTGTCCAGTTTTTCTGGACAGCTTGTTTCTTTGTTGTCGGAGCGTCATTTGGACGACGGTTAGTGCTCCGATAGCACCTAACTTACCGGGGATTTGATCTCCGGTAATCCTCTGAGGTGGAGGACGAAGGATTCGTCAATTGGTTGACGAATACCTCTCCGGAGAAGCGAGTTTTGAGAACTCGTTTTAGGATCCGAATTTGGATTCGGATCGTGATCATCTCTCGATCACGTCGTCTTCAACACGAGGCTAGTAACCCGTACGAAGACGAAGCTCGTGACTTAGCAAAGTCATCCCGAGGAGCTCGGCGTGGATACGGATAGAGACGATTCTTACGAGGATCGTTCCGGTTGATGCCGTTCCCGCTACACGTCATACGAAAGGTATAACGTAGATAATTTCTTTTATTGCAAATTTTAATTTACGGTTATGTCTACACTTGTTGTAATATGCATGCGTGTGTTGTGTGTGTTGTAATAAATATAGATTTATTATTTTTAATTGCTTCCGCTGTGCTCATGTTTACGAAACATGATCGAACACACACTGCCTTGTGATCGGAAATCACAGTGGTATCGAGCCCGGGTTGTGTTCGACATAATCGTAAAAATGGTTTTGCGATAGTCATAATGTATTTCTGGAAATTTTCTAAATTTTGGAAATTTAGAAGTATTTATGGAAATTTTTCAATTTTGGAAAGTCTAGAAGTATTTATGGAAATCTTCCACTTTTGGAAAGTTGGAAGTATTTATGGAAATTGATATTTTCCATAAATAAAATATTTGATTAGAATCTGGAAATTTGATTCCTAATTTAATCATGATTTGATTTGGGAAATCAAATCTTAAAATATTTTATTTCCATAAGTAGTTTTAATGATTTAGGAAATTGGTTTCCTAAATAGATTTTCCTTAATCAAATAATTCCATGAATAAAATATGTGATTAGATTTGGAAATTTGTTTCCTAATTTAATTATGATTTGATTTGGAGAATCAAATCTTAAACATATTTTATTTCCATAAATAGTTATGACATATAAGGAAATTATATACATGACATAATTGTATGCCATGTAATTGCATTAGATGCATAACATTATGCCATGCATGTCGTGACATGTAGATGTATGCCATGTATGTCATGCCATGTAGATAATAGTTATTTGCATGCAAAGAGGATGAGACATAAAAACCCTTAATCAATATTAAAGCCTACACCTTCCATTAATATGGTTAGAACCAGAGTTCTGTTTCTTGTTTGGGTTGTTGGACTCTCTCCAAGTCCGGCTCGAACCTGAATATGTTCAAACCATGGAATAGTTTAATACTAATATGGTAAGAGTCAGAGGTCAATCGTTAGCTTTGGTTGTTGGACTCTCTCCAAGCTGGGCTAATTGGTTGAATGCGCTCTAACCATATTAAAACTATGTCCTGATTAATGGGTTGGCTTTAACCTGGAGCATCAGCTTGTTGGACTCTCTCTAAGGTCGATGTAAAGGGAGGTGAAGTTGGGTGCTATGCATATGATGCATACTTGTTAATGTGTTAACAACCCGATGTATGTGTGAACATTCAATTAGTTGATAGCACATTGTGATAGTTGCATATACGGGATATGCAATCGGTATAGATGATACCTACCGTCATAGTTATGAATGGCTTGTTGGACTCTCTCCAAGGTTGTTCATAACTATGATGGATATCAGCCCATTCGGAGATGGACCTACAATCTCCCGAAGTGATTTTGGGGTTTTTGAAATTCGAAAAATGAATGGGATTTATAAATGTATATTGATGCGTTTTAAAATCATCTTTCTCATATATGCTCGTTTTGTATTTCTAAGTTAATATATTTATCATGATGTGTTTGAATTTGCGTTCCATTTTGGATTCAAATAAATTGACTGGGCCGAACTTCTTGGACTAGCTTAGAAACTTGAGAATTGTTCTCAAGGTGGAAAAGCTTGCGTATGTCCTCGAAGCGCCTCTTCCCGCCCATCCTAGTGACAATGCAACTCTGGACCAATTGTTGGCCTATCAGAAACATGTGAGTGATTCTGAACAAATGAGTTGCATCATGCTAGCCATGATGGAACCCAAGCTACGAAAACAGCATGAGCATACGGATGCTCATATCGTAGTCCTTCATCTTTATGAGTTGGTTGATGAGCAAGTGAGATTCGAAAGGTTCGAAGTCTTCAAGCTCCTCTTCACCTCTGAGATGTAAGAAGGTTCATCTGTGGTACTGCTCAACAGGCTGAAGACTGTGGAGCCTTCTGAGAAGCATGAGCAGGGGACGGTGTTGTTAGTTGATTCCTCGAAGAAAGGTTCTAAGAGGGAGTCAAAGGAACAACAGAAGGGGAAGAAGAAAAGGGCTAAAAAGGCAGAACCAGCTCAAAAGGGCACTTGCCATCATCATGGCAAGGAGGGCCATTGGCGAAGAAATTGCAAGATTTATCTTGAGTCCGTGAAGAAGAATAAGGCATCGGATGCCCCATCTTCTTCAGATATCTTCGTTATTGATTGTCATTCTATTTCCTCAAACACTTGGGTGTGACTCACATATATGTAATGACATACATGGGCCAAGGAATAGAAGAAGACTCGTCAAGGGAGAGTCAAATTTGCGTGTTGGGAATGGAGCAAAGGTTGCTGCAGTCGCCATTGGAACGCATTTGTTGAAACTCCCTACAGGACTTGTCTTAGAACTGGACAATTGCTTTTATGTTCCTTCGTTGATAAAGAACATAATTTCTATTTCTTGTTTAAATAGAAATGGGTACCATTTGACTTTTAGTAACAATTGTTGTTACATAACTTTGAATGGAGTTCTTTATGGGACTGGAACTTTAAGCAATGGTGTTTATACGTTGGACGTATCCAGTGACATCTTCAATATCGAAGCGAGCAACACGCGTGCTCAAAAGGATAATCAAATAGACTCCTATATGTGGCATTGTCGTCTTGGCCATGTAAGCACGAAACGCATGTCCGAATTACACAAATGTGGAATTCTGGAATCGTTTGAATTGGATTCATACGATACATGCGAATCATGCTTAAAAGGCAAGATGACTAAGTTACCTTTTACTGGAAAAGGTGAACGAGTGGGAGAGTTACTAGGTCTAATACATACTGATGTATGTGGACCTATGTCAACTCAAGCTTTAGGAGGCTATAGCTACTTCATTATCTTCACCGATGATCACTCACGGTTTGGGTATGTGTTCTTGATGAAACACAAGTCTGAAGCCTTTGAAAGGTTCAAAGAATTCAGAAATTAAGTAGAGAAACAACATGACAAGAGTATTAAAATACTTCGATCGGATCGAGGTGGTGAATACTTAAGTCAAGAGTTTCTTGATTATCTAAGAGACAATGGCATATTGTCTCAATGGACTCCGCCCTATACACCACAGCATAATGGTGTATCTGAGAGGCGTAATCGGACCTTGTTGGACATGGTCAGGTCAATGATGAATCATGCAACTCTTCCCAAGTCCTTTTGGGGCTATGCACTTCAGACAGTTGTTTACTTGTTAAACAGAATGCCTACCAAGGTAGTCTCAACTACTCCATATGAGATATGGAATAGTAAGAAACCTTATGTATCTTACTTGAAGATATGGGGTTGTCCTGCTTATGTGAAGCGGACTGTATCAGACAAATTGGATGCTAAGTCTGATAAATGTCTATTTATTGGATACCCTAAGGAAACTAGGGATTACCAATACTATCATCCTGTGGAACAAAAGGAGTTTGTTTCAAGGCATGCTGTGTTTCTAGAGAAAGAGTTTCTCTTGCAAGAAAACAGTGGGAGTGTCATCGAGCTTGAGGAGGCTCGAGAGACTCAAATAGACATTGATGAGATACCTGGTGAAGCACAACTGCCGATAACTCATAGTGATGAGAAATCGGCTGGACCTATTGTAACACCACATCTTCGTAGATCTGGTAGAACACGCAATATTCCTGAGAGATATGGATTTCTCATAAGTGAATCGAACGACGTGTTACTCATTGATGATGAGGAGCCTACCAGTTATGAAGAAGTGCTGACAAGTTCAGAAAGGGATAAGTGGCTTGGTGCCATGAAGTCGGAAATGGATTCCATGTATGAAAAACCAAGTTTGGAACTTGGTTGACCCACCTGAAGGGATAAAGCCTATAGGGTGCAAGTGGGTTTTCAAGAAGAAAACCGACATGGATGGTAATGTGATTACCTATAAGGCTAGATTGGTGGCGAAAGGATATCGTCAAAAACAAGGTGTTGATTATGATGAAACCTATTCGCCTGTAGCTATGCTTAAATCCATTCGGATGCTCCTGGCCATAGCGGCTCATTATGATTATGAGATATGGAAGATGGATGTGAAAACAACTTTCCTTAATGGAAACCTGCTCGAGGACGTGTATATGATACAGCCTGAGGGTTTCACATCGGTTGATAAAACCAAGGTATGCAAATTGCGACGATCCATTTATGGATTGAAGCAAGCATCCAGGAGCTGGAATATCCGTTTTGATGAGACAATCAAAAAGTTTGATTTCTCACAAAATCCAGACGAACCTTGTGTGTACAAGAAGGTTAGTGGGAGTGCAGTCGTATTCCTAGTATTGTATGTCGATGACATACTACTTATAGGAAATGATGTTTCAATCTTACAGTCAGTGAAGGTTTGGTTATCCAAGACATTCTCCATGAAAGACCTGGGAGAAGCAACCTACATCCTCGGGATTAAGATCTATAGAGATAGATCGAAACGGTTGCTTGGTCTTTCGCAGTCTACATATATAGACCGAGTGCTAAAGAGGTTTAGCATGTCGGAATCCAAGAAAGGTTTCTTACCCATCAGGCATGGGGTACACCTTTCGAAGTCTATGTGTCCGCGCACAGAAGACGAGAGGATTTGCATGAGTAAGATTCCCTATGCATCCGCAATAGGTTCTATCACGTATGTTATGTTATGTACAAGGCCCGACGTATCGTACGCTCTGAGTGTCACGAGCAGATACGAGTCCGATCCGGGAATGGATCATTGGGCGGCTATTAAGACGATCCTTAAGTACTTAAGAAAAACTAAGGATGCGTTCCTAATATATGGAGAAGGGTACATGGTGATACGTGGGTATACGGATGCCAGCTCCAGACAGACAAGGATGATTCCATGTCTTTGTCTGGGTATGTATTCACCTGGAATGGAGGTGCAATAAGTTGGAAAGGTTCCAAGCTTGACACTATAGCGGATTCAGCCACTAAGGCAGAATACATTGCAGCTTTGGAAGCAGCAAAGGAAGCGGTTTGGATCAAAAAGTTCATCTCTGAACTTGATGTGGTCTCATCAATGATCCAAACATGTGCTTCGCCGCTATCATCTTATCAGAGAGATCATCAGTAGGAACGAAATACAAATCGAGAAAAACCCCACTGAAAGGAACTTAGCGGATCCTTTGACTAAGGCATTACCTCAAAGTAAGTTTGAGGGTCATGTTAGAGCTTATGGTATTGGATACCGTAGCGATTGGCATTAGGCCAAGTGGGATTCTGTTAGTAATATATGAGAGATGTCCTAAGGCAATCGCCTTATGTATGAACCATTTATATGATAAATGAAGATTCACTATTTGAGTATACATGTTTAATGTATTTGATTGGATCTTAAACTCATTTACTGAATGTCCACGATACGATTCACAGCATGAGAGAATTTGTGATTGGATCACAACTAGTGAGTATCTCTACATGTATAATTGTGATGTATCGGAATTATCCCTAGTCGATGAATTGATGGATTTGGACACCATCAATTCTATCGAGACTAGCACGAGGTATACTCCTTGGTGTATCCAAGCAGCTGATTCTCACTGGCTGGAGACATTGTGATGTCCGGAGTTAATCGTGGATGCTAGTTATGGTAACTAGTTCATTGGAGTGACCAGCCGTAAGACTTCATATGGTTCTCTGCATATATAGATATGTCAATGAAGTTCTTACTGTGGCTTAAGTGCGATGTTCCTTTGACTTGCGGTATTCAAGTCATCTTGATCATGGAGACTTATGCTTTGACATCTTAAGCAAACATCTCCGAGGAGATGTGGACCCGGGATGATTGGGTATAAGTAGAAGTAATCGAAGGTGTTTGAATAGCCTATAAAGGATTCACCACTCCTTGCGAGGAGATGTATACCCATGGCCTCTCGTCGGATTGTTACTAAAGTCTTTGGCCAAAGCATTACATGTTTAGAGTAAGGTACTCTTTGATACATGTGGAGTAACTAGAATCCGTAGGACGAGGAAATGATACTTGGGCTAGGTGTGACGTAGTCAGCCTAGTGGGGACTGACACAATAGACCATGTCCTGAACCAAGTGGGTATAAGATGAGTGAAGGGAATGGGACACGATTCATTCGAGCTACTGAAGGGTTTCAGAAATAGTTCTGGATCAACCGTTGATCTTTTCGGTTAATTGGGGATCATGATGTACTACTAGGTGCCACTCATGATCGTTCTATAATTAATGGTTAATTATAGACGGCCAACATAAACCGAGAACCTATTTGGTCACGCTGAGTGTAATCCAAAGGATTTAAAACGAGCTTGAGAATGGGATTCTCAGACCGAGAGAAACTATGTTTGGTTGGACCAAACATAAAGCGAGCATGAAATTGTTTCAGTCGCAATGGAAGCGTGGATGGGCCATGTCTTATGAAGACATAATAGATGGACCAAAATGGTTTGGTTCTAATCTAATGGATGAGAATAAACCAAAGGGTTTGGTTTATTTTAAACGAATGAACCAAAAGTTGGTTCGGTTCGTTTTAACTTAAAATAAACCATCATGGTTTGGTTTATTTTAACTTATCTTAATGGAGCGGGTTAACGGGCTTTATGGATATGATCCATTAACCATTAAGAGAATTAGTTCTCTATAAAATAGGGCTTAAACCCTAACCCAAAACCCTAATGAAGTTGTTGCCGCCCAACAAGATGTAGCCGCCCAACATGTTGTTGCCGCCCAACATGGTGTTGCCGCCAACTTCATGGAGCTGCTGCCACCTCCTTGCCGCCGGCATCCAAGCTTCAGCCGGCGATGCTCCGGCGACCCTCCGGTGATCTCCTCTAGGTTCGGTGATAAGGTGAGCTTCCATCTCTCCTTGGCCGGCCTCTATTCCTCCACCAAAAGCTGTCCAGTTTTTCTGGACAGCTTGTTTCTTTGTTGTCGGAGCGTCGTTTGGACGACGGTTAGTGCTCCGATAGCACCTAACTTACCGGGGATTTGATCTCCGGTAATCCTCTGAGGTGGAGGACGAAGGATTCGTCAATTGGTTGACGAATACCTCTCCGGAGAAGCGAGTTTTGAGAACTCGTTTTAGGATCCGAATTTGGATTCGGATCGTGATCATCTCTCGATCACGTCGTCTTCAACACGAGGCTAGTAACCCGTACGAAGACGAAGCTCGTGACTTAGCAAAGTCATCCCGAGGAGCTCGGCGTGGATACGGATAGAGACGATTCTTACGAGGATCGTTCCGGTTGATGCCGTTCCCGCTACACGTCATACGAAAGGTATAACGTAGATAATTTCTTTTATTGCAAATTTTAATTTACGGTTATGTCTACACTTGTTGTAATATGCATGCGTGTGTTTTGTGTGTTGTAATAAATATAGATTTATTATTTTTAATTGCTTCCGCTGTGCTCGTGTTTACGAAACATGATCGAACACACACACGCCGCGGTGTCGGAAACCCAACAACTAGGAGCTCCGCCATCCACAGCCGTCGGAGCAGTGTTCACATCCCTCCGCATTCAGCTCTTTTCCACGGTGCCGGGATTAGGACCGCATCCATAATCCATCGACGGAGGGGCTGCTCGGTTTATTGTCGCCATCGTGGGGTTACCGATTACTTATATTTGAATTCAGTCCATTTAATTGGATATTTTACTTTATCATGTTTGTTCTGTTACGGTTAATTTGTTTATTATGTTTGATCATGTTTAGTTTAGTTTTCATTTACATTCGACCAATGTGCCGTATAGTGACAGTGCGGTGCCTGGTTGAATTGCTTTCGTTATTAGTTTAGATTTCATTTACATTTGGCCAATGTACCGTATAGTGACAGTACGGTGCTTGGTTGAATTGCTTTCGTTTATTGCATTTCATTTATTGCAGTTTTCAGTGACTGTTTGATCACTGTACCGTATAGTGATAGTGCGGTGCTTGGTTGAATTGTTCACCTTTATTTCATGATCATTGTACCGTATAGTGACAGTGCGGTGCGTGATTACTTACTTTTGCGCATTAGGATAGTTACTTGTTAATTGTTATTTGGTAGTTAGATTTACTTCTTACAGATTTAATTTCCATGTCTGTTTACCAGAATTGTTTGACCATTGCATCGTATAGTGACAGTGAGGTGCAAGGTTGAATCGTTCTTGCATTAGGTTAGTTTTGAATAATTGTTTTGATAATTGTAAAAACCCCCAGTGTTTACTTCTGTTTAAAAACAAACGTTCAGCCATTAGGTTCGTTGGGAGATGACCCGAGTTAGTCCTATACTGCATTAGTGTAGTTAGGGGGTTCGGTAAATAATTTGGGAACGGTATTACGACAATTCACCGCTCTATCAAATTTTTGGCACCGTTGCCAGGGAACTTTAATGGGTTCGTTTGTCTTTAAACTATAGTTTGTTTGTTTGTTTTCTTTTTCTTTTGTTATTATTGTCTTTCTTATTATTTGTTTCTCATTGTATTTGTTTGTGTGGATGACTAGGTCTTCAGGTGATCATCTACTTGAGTTTATGCAGCAGTTTTTCTCTTCCCTCAGAGGCCCAGCCTAGGAAGGGGGTTGTTGAAGAAAAGGCTAGGGAATTCCAAGAGCTAGCAGATTCCCAAGTATGCCAAGTTTTTTTTTTTTTTAAATATCTGTGTGTTCACTGTTAGGGCAATCTCTTGCCATGATAAGGTTTTGATGTGTGTGGCAAAGGGTTTAAGTTAGGATGATATTCTTATTTGATATGTGCGTTGGAGTCTTGTAGGACTTAGTAATTCGCACATGGAACCTTGGCGGGTTCACCCTCACAACCTCGTGCCTGAGTCGGAGAAGGAGCATTGCAGAGCCGTGCGCTTGATGCTGTCGAGGGACCGCCGGACGAGATGACTTGAAGTGAAGCCAAGGAAGCAGACTTCGGAGGCAAGAGACGTGAAGGAGCATTGCAGAGTCGTGCACCTGATGCTGCCGAGGGACGTGGCCGCGAACGAAGAGAGCTTCGGCGAGGGACTTTGAGTGAGATGAGAGAATGAGTGAAATGGAAATAGCTCATTAGGTGAACTTGGTCGAATGGATGAGTGTCGGAGACTTGACCGCAAAGGTTAAGTTTTACCCGACCGCCGGAAGCTCAAACTTATGTTAAGTTTGAGATTCATACGGCACCAGTCGACTGCCATGTAATGGCAGTCGACTGATCTGAGTCGAGTGGGTTCGACTGGTATCCGACTGATGGGTTTATGCCCAGTGATCACATGGAATGGCGGTCGTTGCCAGAAGGATGTCGTGGGCGCAGAACCGCTCGTAGCCGTAGGCGATCGACTCTGAGCGTGATCTGGTGAGGTCCATCAGTCAACTGCCAAGTGTTCCGTTGGACTACAACGATCGGGATCTGATGTGTTCGGAGGCCGTTGGAGTGGTGGCAGTCGACTGCCAAGGGCAGCAGTCGACTGGTGGCGACCAACGTGAAGAAATCAGCCCTCTCTATAAAAAGAGAGGGTGTGAAGCTTTGGGAGGCTAATGCTTGAGCTCTAAACTTCTCCCAAAGTGCCATACATGATTCCTTACTCTTCTACTTTTTCTAATCTCTATTCTATTGTAGAAGAGTGATCCTTGTGTAAAAGAGGTTACCTCCACCTAGCTTTGTGCAAAGGAGAGATCTAGTGGATTTAGAAGAGTGATTCACCTTGGACGAATCAGACCGTGGATTAGCGGCGTAGTCGTGAACCATGTTACATCTCGTGTTTGTATTGCTTGTCTATCTTTTGTGTTGTCTTTATTTGTATTTTCATATTCCGCTTGCGCTAATCTCTTTGTAGACGAGCAAATACCGACATCCATCGTAAGAGGGCTATTCACCCCCCTCTAGCCGGCCGTTCGATCCCCTACATTCACGAGAAGTTGTACTTTTTCTATGAAGGTAGGAGATACTGTAGTTCGGTTCAGTATTTTGGATGCTATTAGGTATCCGATGGAGGTTCATTCTATTCTTAACGTGGTTATAGCTGATGAGTTGGACTGCATGAATTTTATTTCTTATTCTGTTTTTCATTTGGATATCTCTGCACCTTCTACATTTTGTTGTGATTTTATTGATTCTGTTGATTCTGATGTTGATAATGATTTGTCATTAGGACCTATCTGTGGGCCCTCTTTATGTGGACAGGGATATGGATTGTGTAGGGACTAGCGCTCTTCAAGCAACGCCCCAAGAATCACTTCCATCAGATGTTTGTGTGAAATGTCATTTCATGGTCGAGCAAGGGATAGTCTTAGGTTATATTATCTCTGTATATGGTATTGAAGTAGATCCTGTTAAAATTCATGTTATATCTTCTTTATCTTACCCCGCTTCTGTGCGGGAAGTTTGTTCTTTTTTGGGTTATGCAGGTTTCTACAGACATTTTATCAGAGACTTTAGTTTGCCCTACCCTTGACCAACTTATTGCAGAAGGAAGGGGTATTTCAGTTTGACCAGGATTGTGATGGAGATTGAGCCCACCCCCATAGCAAATTCTTTTCCAGATGAGCAATTTTTCACCTGTAGGTTAAGACACTATGGTATGCAGATCTTGCCATTTATTTAGTTGTCGTGTTGTACCTTCACATTTTACTCATGAACAAGTCCAAAAATTGAAAAGTGAGGCTAAGTATTATGTATGGGATGATCTTTATCTTTGAAAATTGTGTAGTGATCAAATTATTAGATGATGTGGACTTGATTAGAGTTTCATTCCATACGTACTTACTTTTTGTTATTCTCTGGCTTGTGGGGGGTATTTTGGACCCCAAAGAATTGCTAGGAAAGTTTTAGAGTCTGGTTTGTATTTGCCACCCTATTTCATGATGCCTCTGAATTTTATATGTCTTGTGAGCGATGTCAACGAACAGGGAACATAGGACGTAGAAATGAAATGCCTCAACAACTTTTGTTATTCTGTAAGATTTTCGATATTTGGGGTATTGATTTTGGGTTCATGTCCTGTATCTTTTGGATTTTCATATATTCTTTTGGCATATGATTATGTTTCTAAATGGGTGGAGGCCATCCCCACCAGGACTGATGATTCTCTAGTTGTGGATTTTGTTAGGTCTCACATATTTTGCAGATTTGGAGTACCCAGGGCGATCATTAGTGATCAAGGGTCTCACTTTGGCAATAGGCGCAAGTCATTTTAAGCAGAGAGATCAAGTCTATACTAGAGATTACGGTGGGGTCAGACATGATGAAGCTTCTTCTCTGACTTGAAAGGGGAGTGTGTTCTTTTATTTAATGCATTTATTTTCTTCCTTTCATGTTCAGAATAATTTGTGTGGTTGATTGCGTGTTTACCTAGGTTTATTTGTCTGTTGTTGAGTCAAATAATATTCTCTATGCATGCCTTAGTATCATTTTAGAGGTGGTAAAAATTAGTTAAATTTGATCAACAAATTATGGATTTTTGTGTATAATAGGAGACTTCACTTGCATGCAGTCACTTGTTATGATGGTGAACTTTTTATTGATAGTCTAAGCTTGATGTTTATTCACCTAGTGAGGTTGCAAGTCATTCTTATCATCTACCCACTTTTGTGTGATAACACATGTGATTCTTGTTACTCTAGAACTTGCTTTGAGTCTTTTCAAAACTGCAGTAACATTTACTTGCATGAATATGATGAAGGATTTCATTCTTGACTCTTTTTCTGACTTGGTTTGCTTGTCTAATCCACGTGATACTTACTTATTCCATGTCTTACTTGTCATATCTCTTCATTTGCTATCCATTGTCTTTGTATCTTTGTGGATTGTCTTTTTCATATCTATTATTTTCCATATTGGAGGAATAGTTTGATGGGTTGTATTGTCCGAGACGGACAAAATTTTTAAGTGTGGGGGAGGAGCTATATTATTTTTGTTGGAAACATGATATGGAAGGAATAGTTTTCAGAGGTCATTGGTCATGAGATATATTTGTCTATTAGTACTTGATTTTCTGCACACCAAAAAAAAAAAGAAAAAAAAAGAAAAAAAAAATGGCGCCATTAATGTTTCTTTTGTTATAAAATAAAAAAAATGTGCAATTGTAATACTGGCAAATAGGATTGCAATGTGTTGGATAGAGCTATTTGATCCTGAATCCAATTCTAAAGTTTCCAATTGTCCTAGCCTCTTCCCATATTGCTGGTTACTGAGTATTTCACAGAGCAACTCATCAGATTTATTTCTCTAATTCTTCTCTTGTTCCTTATTCATTTGTACCTTTGTCTTGTACTTCTCTTTGCATACTTTATCTGCCATCTACTTTTGATCTTATTCTGATTCATGATAAATCCTTTTGATTCATGTATGAGATGTATTGATAGAAGTAGAGAAGTAGATGATAAGCAAGCATATGGTAGTACAAAATTGCATGTGGTTTTGAGGGCGCCCCACTCCTATGTTATTATGTGAGCATCAGTGCATTTATCCATTTTGGGAGGTTTTGTATCAGGCCTAGTCTATTTGATTTCACTGTAAATCATCATACATGTTGATTGTTGTAGGAGTCAGATTCTTTTGAATACCCTAGATCCTGATGAATTTGGTGATCCTAAGTAACTTATTTTTTCTGTTTCTGAATTATTGATCTAGGTATTGTTAGGGGAATGAGTTAGGGAGTTAGTGTTTCTTTATTTTTGTTATTGCACGGGACGCGCAAAAATAAGTATGGGGGAATTGATAACTGTCATTTTGTTGTATTATTTTGGTCCTTAATATCACTGTTTTTATCCTCTCAAGTGATTTATTATTGATTATTTGCAGGTTTTATGAGTTTGGATTCATTTTGGACCTTTTTGTAAATTCTCCTATATTTTGGACTTATTTGCGAATTTTATCTTTATTTGTAGGAGATCGAGATGAGCTACTGGACTAGACTCAAGTTATATCAAATATGGCTTCATCTGGGGTCATAATGGACATTTCAAAATGATTTAATTTGAGCCCTTTTTCCAGATCAGAAGACAAATTAAATCAAGGGTTTAGATCTGAGCATTATAGACCGTCCGAGGAAAGTGATTGATTCTGAGCCATCCATCTGGATCTGGAGCAATCCAGCCCGTACATTAAGATCTACACGTCTTGGTCATTCATCCGGACCGTTGGATCGTGATTATACCTTCAGACAGATCAGATCCGTCCATTGCAAATCAGACTGATTTCAGCCGTTGGATGGAGCAGCCTAATTAAGCAGTTAATATATCATCAAACCCTAGCTTGTATGGACAGCTGGGAGCAATTAATATATAATCAAACCAGGTGCCAGTAGATAACACCGCTAAACATGTTTCAATGACTAGACCAAAAGATATACCTTTGTTCTTGCGATTGGGGCAGTCCTTCTTCCAGTGTCCAGTCTGCTTACAAGTGAAGCACCTGCCTTTCGGCTTCTTCACTCCTCCCTGAGTACCTCCCACCACCTTCGGCCCAATTTGTTTCTTCTTCTTCATGCCTTTCGGCTTAGAAGTAGAAACCTTTTGGGTCACCATGGCATGCGCTGAGCACTCTGACGAAATAGTCCCTCTGCCACCTGGAGTTCTGTCGGAAGTTCTGCCAATGAATACAACCTTTTGTTCACGTTGTAGTTCAGGCGAAACTGCTCAAAACTCCTAGGTAGAGACTGGAGTATGATATCGACCTGGGTTTCCCCATCGATCTCAGCTCCTAGGACCTCCAGCTCATTCAAATGAGTTATCATCTTGAGAACATGATCCCTCACGGGTGTTCCCTTGATCATGGTGGTCATTATCAAGTTTCTCATGGCCTCTTGCCTCGCAGCCCGATTTTGGTGTTCGAAAAGCTCCTTGAGATTGAGCATCATATCATAAGCAGTGGGCATGGCTTGATGCTGATGTTGCAGTACATTTGACATAGATGCCAAAATGTAACACCGCGCCATCTCATCGGCCTTGATCCACTTCTTATAGCTCTCTCTCTCCTTTTCCCCATAATCATCTGCAAGCTTGGGAGGGCACTCTTCGAGGAGTACATATTTGTATTCCCCAGCAGTCAAGACAATGTCTAGATTCCTCTTCCAATCAACATAGTTGGGTCCAGTAAGTTTGTTCTCTTTCAATATCATAGAAAGTGGGTTGAAAGTAATTTTGAAAGAAAACCTAAGAATCACATAAATCAAAACATTAGATTTCAAAAAATTATTGATTCCTCAAATAATAAAATTTTAAAATCAACCAACACCTCAAAACACCGAGAATATCGTATGCCACGATAGTGTGGACGTATACGAATTCTACATTTGTAAGAGGAGGTTTTACCCATTAATTTTACTATCTTGTCAACCTACCTTTTTGACAAGTAAAATTAATAGTTGGTTCCTCTTTGGCCCTACAAATAAAAGCAGTGACTCCGATGGGGAGGATACTTATATTTGTATCTAAGTGTTCACCATTATTCGGTACCAAGGTAATTATCTCGGGTTATGTGCCTTCCGATGGGGAAGTACACACGCTCCTTGATAATTCCCTATAACCATTTTGACCTTGTGATCCGCAAACAAACCCATCCGATATGGAGGAAGGCACTCAGAGCCGACGTGCAAGTTTGTTTGCATCACTTGTCAAATCGTAATGGAGGTCGTGGGAATTTTAAAAATTCCCTCTCCCACTTAGTAATTTGAAATCGAGGAGTTTCCTAGCCTACGACATGCATATCACACAAAAAGCAATAAATATGAAAAATAAATTATTTTCCAACTATTAATTCTTTTGTCTTCAATATGCCTCCCGTCGCATCGCCATCTCGTCCGCTCCTCCTACGCCATGTACGAGCCATCCGGAGATCCGAGCCGAGACTAAAACATATTTTAATTTACATCCATCGATCCTATACTCCACGAGGGAGTGTACATGAAATCTAGATTGAAAGTAAACTAAAATAAACAATGGCTAAACAATGCCGTATCTAATTTTCAAAAAATCAAAATACTAGCCTCGTCAACCCCGAGGATTCAACAAAATAAATATTTACACACATACAATCACATACACACATATGTCCATAATAGTCGGATATTATGCCTACAACCAAAGTGTTAAAATACGCATATCCTACTATTATTCGACACATATAATATATGAAAAGTGCATAAAAAATTAACCGAATCCTAAAGACACAAAACCGGAAACCTTGGCTCTGATACCAATTGAAGGTTTTAGCTTATCGAGTCCGTGAGGGGAAACTTCGCTTCCCACTTCACCTCGGTTTGCTTGACCATGGCGATCCCTTCGATGTCCCCGAATTAAAAAAATTTAATCCTAGACAAAAGGGATTTCCCAGTCAACCAAGTCGTCGTCGCCCTATTCATTTAGAGAGGTCACTTGAACAAACTCGTTGTTCAAGCGACGATCCTCTATTCTACGAGTAGCCGCGGAATAGACGATGTCTGGATCGCCGGTTTTTTTGTTTATGATCGGGATCCAAGTATTATTTAGCCATATACAGATTTATATCATACTCATAATTGAAAAACAAATACAAACATGTAACATATAAAAATTAGAGAATCGATATACCTCTCGATCTTCTAATGTATGACCTTCCTCCTTTCGGACGTCGTGTGGGTGACGCTCTACCAAAAGTCGAAGCTCCTAGATCGCAAATCTTCCTTCCTTGCTCTTCTAAAGCAAGAGGAAGAATAGAAACAAGGTTCTTCTACTCCCTAAAACCAACCAACAAGCAACAAATAGAATCTTTGCCGTCGGCCAACTAGGAGGGGGAGTTTGTGGTGGAATCCGGCCAAGACACCAAGGGAAAACCCTATATCTTGTTTCCACCACCTAAGGAGAAGGAGAAGGGAAGCTTTGGCTGCTGGACAAGGTTGGAAAGGGGCTGGAAAAGCTGCTGGATGCCGGGCAATGAAAGAAGAAGAAGAAAGGAAAACCTTCCTTATTTGGTGCCGCCCAAGCCTTCAAACCCTAGCCCTAATCCTATCTCAACTAGGATTCCTCTCTTGCCGCCCAAAACCCTAGCTCTCTTGGGTATTCTTCACGCCAACCCCCTTGCCCTCCTTTTATAGAGTTAGGGATAAGTCATGATTTAATCTCCTCCATTGGTTCTAGGGATTTAATCTCAACCATCGGATCTAGAGATTTAATCTCAACCGTTGGATCTTAGAGATTTAATCTCTACCAATGGATCTTAGAATTTTGTTTCTATCCATTGGATCTAAGCTTCATGAGGTGTTAATAGGCTACATTAGGGACCATGAGGAGGAGTTGGGTCTTGGTCACCCATGGATCAAGCCCACATAAAGTCCGATCCACTAATGATAAACCAATCCACTAAAGGATCATCATCGATCTACCTCACCAACCCCCATATTTTAATATGGGCTCAATATATTATTTGTACATTTTCTCTCCGTGTTTAAGATCTCGAATGTCCGTCGATTAATTAATTTACTGACCATTAATTAATCAACATCTAACTCCTTGAGTAGTACCACTCAACCATTTCATCATGCCGGACCAAATCCACCTGCAGGGTTTACATGATGAACCTTATGAGCTCCTCAAAAGGACATCATCGTCCTAATATATAGGACATGGTTTCCTCCTATAATCAACGACACACCATATAAATAATATCATCTTCCAACATACCGAGCCTATCGATTTAATCTATAAATGTCGCCCATTCGTAAATCAAAGAGATGAATACTAAGTCTATGTGCCCGTTATTATATCGGGATTAAGAGCATGTAGTAAATAATATCTGAGGTCCGATTCGATTATGTAGTCAGCAATAAATCGAATCACCTCTAAGTCGGTCCTGCTCAATACACACAAAGTGCACTAGTGTGATTCTATGGTCAAGACAAACCAATACCAAATCACACTACAACCATTTCGATGGTTTGTCCAAAGCCATCTCGGTTGTGTGCCTTTACTTATACTTTTCAAGGAGACGATAACATGATCTCTCGTGTGACACCACACACCATGTTATCTATAATGTAAAGTATTAGACAATATACATAACCATAAAAATATGCAAACAATGATCATGTTATTCTTATTTCAAAATAAAGATGTTCATACAAAAGATAGACTTTTCAGTATACATCCCTACATTCTCAAGCTTGGACTTTCCCTTGCCAACCCATGTTGGACTTTCCATGACATGGTCAACCCTTGTCAATCATCAAAATCCCCCTCGAGTAAAACTCGAGTCCAATCAATCATGACCAAGGTTGATTGCATCAACAATCTCCCCAAAACATTATCAGACATCAATGTCAAATTTCAAACATCAAAACATCTCTCGAGTCAAACTCGAGTCTGATCAATCGTGACCTGGGCTGATTGCACCAACAATCTCTCCCTTTTTGATGTTTGACAAAAACCATATACCTTTGAGTTAGAACACTAACTCAAATCTTCTTACCAATTATTCCAAATTGGTAATCCGATAAATTCTCCATAAAACATTCTCCCCCAAATATTCTCCCCCTTTTTGACTAACATCAAAAAGGTCTTCTCTCCAAGGAGGTCAATGTCTCATATCCCGATGAGATCTTACAATCTCTCCCTTGGTCCAAAAAATACCTAGGTTGCCTACAATCCTCCTAGTGATACGTCCCATATCACTCAAGAGAGGCAATCCTATACACTCTCCCAATTTCCAAATTGGGTATCTCAAAATTCCATTTTCCTCCTCATGAGAAAAAATACAATCCATCATCCCATGATGGATGTTGGTGTAGTAGGCACCTATGTTGAACCTGAGTTTTGATTATAGCAAATGATACAAAGTTAAGCTCATGTCATTTTCTCACGAGCTTAATCGAGTGTGCAGAAGATTGCTATAGCTAGAGCTGAAGGCGAGCGACACCCGGAGGAAGCCGCGGTGGTCGGGCGACACTCAAGTGACTTCGGAGGGAGCTGAAGGAATCGAGTGGAAGGCCGGAAGCAAAAGTGACATGGTAAGTATCGAGGTAAGCTCGTGTGTGCGAGCGTAAGTGAGGTCGTATCCTCCTTACGGGGATGGTCTTAAGAGTAGATCCGACCAAAGACATCCCATCGATGGTCTAGGTCGAGATCGGACGGTCGAAGGCCGTCGAAATAATGTTTTCTTTGAGCTAACTTTGACTTACAGCAAGCATCGATCATTTGCCCGGCTTGGAGGACTCGAGCCATCAATCGATCGGCTGGGAGGTCGGCACTCGGCGATCTTGCCATCGATTGGTGATGATGGCCATCAGTCGACTGATGGTCAATGATCTGAAGGGAGTTGCTTCGGTGGCTCATTGGCTCCCATATCCCCGGATTAAAATTTTCACTAATGAAAGAATTAATCCGGATGGGATGAGCTTCCTTAGCACAACCATTTCGTTGTCGTGCTAACAACTTGAGTGATCGCTTGAACAAACTAGTTGTTCAAGCAACTCAACTCTTCTAGTTGGTTAGCCGCGGAAGAGACGACGGACGGATCGCCGGTTTTTGTGTTTATCTTCGGGGTCCATGATTATACAATATATTTACTAATTTACACATGCATAATCAAAACATAAAAGAACAAGCTCAGATCTGTAAATAAAGTTAAAATAACTTTATACCTTACGATCTTCTGCCGTATGTCCTATCCTTCTCGTGGACGATGTGTGGACGAAGATCCTCCACGAGTAGAAGCCTTCTAGATCACTTTCTTCTCTACCTTGTCCGCTGTGAACAAAGAGAAGAACTTACAAATACCTTTCCTATCTAGAACCGGCCACCAAATTAGGGAATTTGGTGCAACCACCGGCCAAGGAGCAATTGGATGAATCGCCGACCAACTTGAAGATGAGTTGCCGCCGGCCACCAAGGAGAAGGGGAGGAGTAAGAGCACCGGCCACCAATGGAAGGAGAACCGCCGGCCAAGGAAGAAGGGAGAGTCCTCTAGGATGGGCGCCGGCCAAGTCTTGATGGAGGAGGATGGGCGCCGGCAACAATCTAGAAGGGAGAAAAGTTGCCGCCCACTTCTTTGTTCTAAAACCCTAGCCGCCCAATGAACCCTAGCCGCCCACTTGTGGATGAGCCAAACCCTAATTCTTCAATCTTATCTTGCCGCCCAACCTAAGCCTCTATTTATAGAATTAAGCTTAAGCCTCCTTTAATCTCCACCGTCGGATCTAGGGTTTTATCCCAACCGTCGGATCTAGGGTTTAATCCCAACCATCGGATCTAGGATTTCATCCCAACCTTCGGATCTAAGGTTTCATCCCAACCGTCGGTTCTAGGGTTTCATCCCAACCGTCGGATCTAGGGATTTAATCCCAACCGTCGATTCTAGGGTTTCATCCTAACCATCGGATCTAGGGATTTAATCCCAACCGTTGGTTCTAGGTTTTGTTTTACATTCTTGGATCTAGACTTCATAAGGATTATATTAGGCTACGATAGGGACCATAAGGAGGAGTTGGGTCTTAGCCACCCGATTGATCGGAACCACATAAACTTGATCCATCAATGATGTTCCATTCCACTAGAGGATCATCATTGAACTACCTCACCAACCCACATAAATTAATATGGGCTCCATATATTATTCGTACATTAATCTCCCCGTGTTTAAGATATCGAATGTCCGTCAATTAATTGATTTATTGACTATCAATTAATTAACATCTAATTCCTCGAGTAGTACCACTCAACTTTATCATCACGTTAACTAAGTCAACTAGCTGGGTTTACGTGATGAACTTTATGAGCTCCTCAAGGGGACATCATCAACCTAATATATAGGACACAGTTTCCTCCTATAATCAACGACACACCATGTAAATAATATTATTTCCCAACTTACCGGGCATATTGATTTAATCCATCTAAATCTCACCCACTGGTAAATCAAAGAAATAAATACTAAGTACATGTGCCCATTATTATATCGGGATTAAGAGCATGTACAACATAATATCCGAGGTCCGATTCAATTATGTAGTCAGTACTAAATTGAATCACCTCTATGTCGGTCCTGCTCAATACACCTAAGTGTACCAGTGTAACTCTATGTTCAAGACAAAACAATACCAAGCTACACTACAACCATGCCAATGGTTTGTCCAAAACCATCTTGGTTGTGAGCCTCTACTTATATTTTACAAGGAACTGATAACATGATCTTCTGTGCCACACCAAGCACCATGTTATCTACAATGTATCATATTAGACAATATGCACACATATATAAAGTGCAAACAATGATCATGTGATTCTTATTTCAAAATAAAATGTTCATACAAAAAGAGCTAGGCTTTCAGTATACATTCCAACAATCTCCCACTTATACTAAAAGACTATGTCGTCATCACTCTGCCATACATCTGATCCCCATGTCCTCCACATGCCTATCAAACGCTTTCACTTGAAGGGCCTTAGTGAATGGATCCACCAGGTTATCCTCTGATGCAATCTTGGTGACAACAACTTCTCCTCGCTTTACAATCTCTCGTATAAGGTGTTACTTGCGCTCTATGTGTTTTCTCGCCTTATGGGCTCGTGGTTCCTTCGAGTTTGCAACTGCACCACTGTTATCACAATAAATTGTGATAGTTTTGGGAAAACCAGGAATCACATCCAAGTCCATCAAGAAGTTCCTGAGCCATACAACTTCCTTGGCTGCCTCAGAGGCTGCCACATACTCAGCTTCCATGGTAGAGTCTGCCATGCATTTTTGCTTGACACTCCTCCATACTATGGCTCCACCTCTAAAAGTAAACACAAACCCCGAGGTAGACTTACTCTTATACCTATCTGATTGGAAATCTGAATCCGTGTAACCCACAGGGACTAATTGATCTGCCCGGTAAACCAGCATATAATCCCTAGTCCTTCTCAGGTACTGTTAGTAATATATGAGAGATGTCCTAAGGCAATCACCTTATGTATGAACCATTTATATGATAAATGAAGATTCACTATTTGAGTATACATGTTTCATGTATTTGATTGGATCTTAAACTCATTTACTGAATGTCCACGATGCGATTCACAGCATGAGAGAATTTGTGATTGGATCACAACTAGTGAGTATCTCTACATGTGTAATTGTGATGTATCGGAATTATCCCTAGTCGATGAATTGATGGATTTGGACACCATCAATTCTGTCGAGACTAGCACGAGGTATACTCCTTGGTGTATCCAAGCAACTGATTCTCACTGGCTGGAGACATTGTGATGTCCGGAGTTAATCGTGGATGCTAGTTATGGTAACTAGTTCATTGGAGTGACCAGCCGTAAGACTTCATATGGTTCACTGCATATATATATATGTCAATGAAGTTCTTACTGTGGCTTAAGTGCGATGTGCCTTTGACTTGCGGTATTCAAGTCATCTTGATCATGGAGACTTATGCTTTGACATCTTAAGCAAACATCTCTAAGGAGATGTGGACCCGGGATGATTGGGTATAAGTCGAAGTGATCGAAGGTGTTTGAATAGCCTATAAAGGATTCACCACTCCTTGCGAGGAGATGTATACCCATGGCCTCTCGTCGGATTGTTACTAAAGTCTCTGGCCAAAGCATTACATGTTTAGAGTAAGGTACTCTTCGATACATGTGGAGTAACTAGAATCCGTAGGACGAGGAAATGATACTTGGGCTAGGTGTGACGTAGTCAGCCTAGTGGGGACTGACACTATAGACCATGTCCTGAACCAAGTGGGTATAAGATGAGTGAAGGGAATGGGGCACGATTCATTCGAGCTACTGAAGGGTTTCAGAAATAGTTCTGGATCAACCGTTGATCTTTTCGGTTAATTGGGGATCATGATGTACTACTAGGTGCCACTCATGATCGTTCTATAATTAATGGTTAATTATAGACGGCCAACATAAACCGAGAACCTATTTGGTCACACGCACAACGAGCGTAATCCAAAGGATTTAAACGAGCTTGAGAATGGGATTCTCGCATCGAGAAACTAGGTTTGGTTGGACCAAACATAAAGCGAGCATGAAATTGTTTCAGCAATGGAAGCGTGGATGGGCCGTGGTCTTATGAAGATAATGGATGAACCAAAATGGTTTGGTTCTAATCCAATGGAGGAGAATAAACCAAAGGGTTTGGTTTATTTTAAACGAATGAACCAAAAGTTGGTTCGGTTCATTTTAACTTAAAATAAACCATCATGGTTTGGTTTATTTTAACTTATCTTAATGGAGCGGGTTAACGGGCCTAATGGTTATGATCCAATAACCATTAAGAGAATTAGTTCTCTATAAAAGAGGGCTTAATGGATAATTAAGCCCTAAATCCAAAACCCTAGCAAGGAGTTGCCAACCCTTGAGTTGCCGCGCTAACTCCATTGCCGCCTCACCTTCTTGTGCCGCTTCCAAGTTCCTTGCCGGCATCCAAGCTTCAGCCGTGATCCTCCGCGACCCTCCGGTGATCTTCCTAGGCCTCGTGAAAAGGTGAGCACTTGGCTTCCTTGTTTTGGCCGGGCGCCTACTTCTTCCACCAAGCTGTCCAGTTTTCTGACAGCTTCTTCCTCTCGCCGGAGCATCGCTTGGACGACGGTTAGAGCCCGACAGCGGCTAACTTATCCGGGATTTGATCTCCGTAATCCTCTGAGGTGGAGGACGGCGATTCCAATTGGTTGACGAATACCTCTCCGGAGAAGCGAGTTTTGAGAACTCGTATTAGGATCCGAATTTGGATTCGGATCGTGATCATCTCTCGATCACGCCGCCTTCAACACGGCTAGTAACCCGTGACGAAGACGGCTCGTGCTTAGCGAAGTCATCCCGAGGAACTCGGCGTGGATACGGATAGAGACGATTCTAGCGAGGATCGCTCCTGCTGATGCCGTTTCCCGCTACACGCCATACGAAAGGTATAACGAGATAAATTTCCTTTATTGCAAATTTAAATTTATGGTTATGTCTACACTTGTTGTAATATGCATGCGCGTTGTGTGTTTTGTAATAAATATAGATTTATTATTTTATTTTCATTGTGTTCATGTTTACGAAACATGATCGAACACACACACGCCATGCTAAACCCAACAAAGGGTATCAGAGCTCGTGTTGTGTTTCACATAATCGTAAAAATGGTTTTGCGATAGTCATAATGTATTTCTAGAAATTTTCTAATTTTGGAAATTTAGAAGTATTTATGGAAATTTTTCAATTTTGGAAAGTCTAGAAGTATTTATGGAAATCTTTCACTTTTGGAAAGTTGGAAGTATTTATGGAAATTGATATTTTCCATAAATAAAATATTTGATTAGATTCTGGAAATTTGTTTCCTAATTTAATCATGGTTTGATTTGGGAAATCAAATCTTAAAATATTTTATTTCCGTAAGTAGTTTTAATGATTTAGGAAATTGGTTTCCTAAATAGATTTTCCTTAATCAAATAATTCCATGAATAAAATATGTGATTAGATTTGGAAATTTATTTCCTAATTTAATTATGATTTGATTTGGAGAATCAAATCTTAAACATATTTTATTTCCATAAATAATTATGACATATAAGGAAATATATACATGACATAATTGTATGCCATGTAATTGCATTAGATGCATAACATTATGCCATGCGTGTCGTGACATATAGATGTATGCCATGTATTCCATGCCATGTAGATAATAGTTATTTGCATGCAAAGAGGATGAGACATAAAAACCCTTAAACAATATTAAAGCCTACACCTTCCATTAATATGGTTAGAACCAGAGTTCCGTTTCTTGTTTGGGTTGTTGGACTCTCTCCAAGCCCGGATCGAACCCGAATATGTTCAAACCATGGAATAGTTTAATACTAATATGGTAAGAGTCAGAGGTCAATCGTTAGCTTTGGTTGTTGGACTCTCTCCAAGCTGGGCTAATTGGTTGAATGCGCTCTAACCATATTAAAACTATTTCCCGATTAATGGGTTGGCTTTAACCTGGAGCATCGGCTTGTTGGACTCTCTCCAAGGTCGATGTAAAGGGAGGTGAAGTTGGGTGCTATGCATATGATGCATACTTGTTAATGTGTTAACAACCCAACGTATGTGTGAACATTCAATTAGTTGATAGCACATTGTGATAGTTGCATATACGTGATATGCAATCGGTATAGATGATACCTACCGTCGTAGTTATGAATGGCTTGTTGGACTCTCTCCAAGGTTGTTCATAACTATGATGGATATCAGCCCATTCGGAGATGGACCTACGATCTCCCGAAGTGATTTTGGGGTTTTTGAAATTCGAAAAATGAATGGAATTTATAAATGTATATTGATGCATTTTAAAAATCATCTTTCTTATATATGCTCGTTTTGTATTTCTAAAATTGATTATGTTGTCTTTTAATTTGCGTTCCATTTTGGATTCGAATAAATTGACTGGGCCGAACTTCTTGGACTGGCTTAGAAACTTGAGAATTGTTCTCAAGGTGAAAAGCTTGCGTATGTCCTCGAAGTGCCTCTTCCCACCCGTCCTAGTGACGATGCAACTCTGGACCAATTGTTGGCCTATCAGAAACATTTGCGTGATTCTGAACAAATGAGTTGCATCATGCTAGCCGCGATGGAACCCAAGCTACGAAAGCAGCATGAGCATATGGATGCTCATATCGTAGTCCTTCATCTTTGTGAGTTGGTTGATGAGCAAGTGAGATTCGAAATGTTCGAAGTCTCAAAACTCCTCTTCACCTCTGAGATGCTAGAAGGTTCATCTGTGGTACTCCTCAATATGCTGAAGACTGTGGAGCCTTCTGTGAAGCATGAGGAGAAGGCGGTTCTGTTAGTTGATTCCTCGAAGAAAGGTTCTAATAGGGAGTCAAAGGAACAACAGAAGGGGAAGAAGAAAAAGGCTAAAAAGGCAGAACCAGCTCAAAAGGGCACTTGCCATCATTATGGCAAGTAGGGCCATTTGCGAAGAAAGTGCAAGATTTATCTTGAGTCCGTGAAGAAGGATAAGGCATCGGATGCCCCATCTTCTTCAGAAATCTTCTTTATTGATTGTCATTCTATTTCCTCAGACACTTGGGTATTGGATACTGGGTGTGGCTCACATATATGTAATGACATACATGGGCTAAGGAATAGAAGAAGACTCGTCAAGGGAGAGTCAAATTTACGTGTTGGGAATGGAGCAAAGGTTGCTGCACTCGCCATCGGAACGTATTTGTTGAAACTCCCTGCAGGACTTGTCTTAGAACTGGACAATTGCTTTTATGTTCCTTCGTTGATAAAGAACATCATTTCTATTTCTTGTTTAAATAGAAATGGGTACCATTTGACTTTTAGTAACAATTATTGTTACATAACTTTGAATGGAGTTCTTTATGGGACTGGAACTTTAAGCAATGGTGTTTATACGCTGACGATCAAAGGACATTTGCAATATCGAAGCGAGCAACAAGCGTGCTCGAAAGGATAATCAAATAGACTCCTACATGTGGCATTGTCGTCTTGGCCATGTAAGCAAGAAACGCATGTCCGAATTACACCGATGTGGAATTCTGGAATCGTTTGAATTGGATTCATACGATACATGCGAATCATGCTTAAAAGGCAAGATGACTAAGTTACCTTTTACTGGAAAAGGTGAATGAGTGGGAGAGTTACTAGGTCTAATACATACTGATGTATGTGGACCTATGTCAACTCAAGCATTAGGAGGCTATAGCTACTTCATTACCTTCACCGATGATCACTCACGGTTTGGGTATGTGTTCTTGATGAAACACAAGTCTGAAGCCTTTGAAAGGTTCAAAGAGTTCAGAAATGAAGTAGAGAAACAACATGACAAGAGTATTAAAATACTTCGATCGGATCGAGGTGGTGAATACTTGAGTCAGGAGTTTCTTGATTACCTAAGAGACAATGGTATGTTGTCTCAATGGACTCCGCCCTATACACCACAGCATAATGGTGTATCTGAGAGGCGTAACCGGACCTTGTTGGACATGGTCAGGTCAATGATGAAT
This sequence comes from Wurfbainia villosa, assembly GCA_025175895.1. Classification (NCBI taxonomy): domain Eukaryota; kingdom Viridiplantae; phylum Streptophyta; class Magnoliopsida; order Zingiberales; family Zingiberaceae; genus Wurfbainia; species Wurfbainia villosa. The sequence continues at coordinate 48,560,954 of CM045998.1, read as the reverse complement.
CATGCGACTCTTCCCAAGTCCTTTTGGGGCTATGCACTTCAGACAGTTGTTTACTTGTTAAACAGAATGCCTACCAAGGTAGTCTCAACTACTCCATATGAGATATGGAATAGTAAGAAACCTCATGTATCTTACTTGAAGATATGGGGTTGTCCTGCTTATGTGAAGCGGACAGTATCAGACAAATTGGATGCTAAGTATGATAAATGTCTATTTATTGGATACCCTAAGGAAACAAGGGGTTACCAATTCTATCATCCTGTGGAACAAAAGGTGTTTGTTTCAAGGCATGCTGTGTTTCTAGAGAAAGAGTTTCTCTTGCAAGAAAATAGTGGGAGTGTCGTCGAGCTTGAGGAGGCTCGAGAGACTCAAATAGACATTAATGAGATACCTGGTGAAGCAAAACAGCCGACAACTCATAGTGATGAGCAATCGGCTGGACCTATTGTAACACCACATCTTCGTAGATCTGGTAGAACACGCAATATTCCTGAGAGATATGGATTTCTCATAAGCGAATCGAACGACGTGTTACTCATTGATGATGAGGAGCCTACCAGTTATGAAGAAGTGCTGACAAGTTCAGAAAGGGATAAGTGGCTTGGTGCCATGAAGTCGTAAATGGATTCCATGTATGAAAACCAAGTTTGGAACTTGGTTGACCCACCTGAAGGGATAAAGCCTATAGGGTGCAAGTAGGTTTTCAAGAAGAAAACTGACATGGATGGTAATGTGATTACTTATAAGGCTAGATTGGTGGAGAAAGGATATCGTCAAAAACAAGGTGTTGATTATGACGAAACCTATTTGCCTGTAGCTATGCTTAAATCCATTCGGATGCTCCTGGCCATAGCGGCTCATTATGATTATGAGATATGGCAGATGGATGTGAAAACAACTTTCCTTAATGGAAACCTGCTCGAGGACGTGTATATGATACAACCTGAGGGTTTCACATCGGTTGATAAAACCAAGGTATGCAAATTGCGACGGTCCATTTATGGATTGAAGCAAGCATCCAGGAGCTGAAATATCCGTTTTGATGAGACAATCAAAAAGTTTGATTTCTCACAAAATCCGCATTTAACCTTGTGTGTACAAGAAGGTTAGTGGGAGTGCAATGTATTCTAGTATTGTATGTCGATGACATACTACTTATAGGAAACGATGTTTCAATCTTCTGATCAGTGAAGGTTTGGTTATCCAAGACATTCTCCATGAAAGACTGGGAGAAGCAACCTACATCCTCGGGATTAAGATCTATAGAGATAGATCAAAGCGGTTGGTCTTCGCAGCCTACATATATAGGCCGAAAGCAAAGAGGTTTAGCATGTCGAATCCAAGAAAGGTTTCCTACCCATCGGCATGGGGTACACCTTCAAGTCTATGTGTCCGCGCACGTAAGACGAGAGGATTTGCATGAGTAAGATTCCTATGCATCCGCAATAGGATCTATCATGTATGCTATGTTATGTACGAGGCCCGATGTATCGTATGCTCGAGAGTGTCACGAGCAGATACATCCGATCCAGAATGGATCATTGGGTGTTAAGAGCGATCCCAAGTGAAGAAGAACTAAGGATGTGTTCCTAATATATGGAGAAGGGTACATGGTGATACGTGGGTATACGGATGCCAGCTCCAGACATAAAAGGATGATTCCATGTCTTTGTCTGGGTATGTATTCACATGGAATGGAGGCGCAATAATTTGGAAAGGTTCCAAGCTTGACACTATAGCGGATTCTGCCACTAAGGCAGAATACATTGCAGCTTTGGAAGCAGCAAAGGAAGTGGTTTGGATCAAAAAGTTCATCTCTGAACTTGATGTGGTCTCATCAATGATCCAAACATGTGCTTCGCCGCTATCATCTTATCAGAGAGATCATCAGTAGGAACGAAATACAAATCGAGAAAATTCCCACTGAAAGGAACTTAGCGGATCCCTTGACTAAGGCATTACCTCAAAATAAGTTTGAGGGTCATGTTCGAGCTTATGGTATTGGATACCGTAGCGATTGACATTAGGCCAAGTGGGAGTCTGTTAGTAATATATGAGAGATGTCCTAAGGCAATCGCCTTATGTATGAACCATTTATATGATAAATGAAGATTCACTATTTGAGTATACATGTTTCATGTATTTGATTGGATCTTAAACTCATTTACTGAATGTCCACGATGCGATTCACAGCATGAGAGAATTTGTGATTGGATCACAACTAGTGAGTATCTCTACATGTGTAATTGTGATGTATCGGAATTATCCCTAGTCGATGAATTGATGGATTTGGACACCATCAATTCTGTCGAGACTAGCACGAGGTATACTCCTTGGTGTATCCAAGCAGCTGATTCTCACTGGCTGGAGACATTGTGATGTCCGGAGTTAATCGTGGATGCTAGTTATGGTAACTAGTTCATTTGAGTGAACAGCTGTAAGACTTCATATGGTTCTCTTCATATATAGATATGTCAATGAAGTTCTCACTGTGGCTTAAGTGCGATGTTCCTTTGACTTGCGGTATTCAAGTCAACTTTATCATGGAGACTTATGCTTTGACATCTTAAGCAAACATCTCTAAGGAGATGTGGACCCAGGATGATTGGGTATAAGTCGAAGTAATCGAAGGTGTTTGAATAGCCTATAAAGGATTCACCACTCCTTGCGAGGAGATGTATACCCATGGTCTCTCGTCGGATTGTTACTAAAGTCTTTGGCCAAAGCATTACATGTTTAGAGTAAGGTACTCTTTGATACATGTGGAGTAACTAGAATCCGTAGGACGAGGAAATGATACTTGGGCTAGGTGTGACGTAGTCAGCCTAGTGGGGACTGACACAATAGACCATGTCCTGAACCAAGTGGGTATAAGATGAGTGAAGGGAATGGGGCACGAATCATTCGAGCTGCTGAAGGGTTTCAGAAATAGTTCTGGATCAACCGTTGATCTTTTCGGTTAATTGGGGATCATGATATACTACTAGGTGCCACTCATGATCGTTCTATAATTAATGGTTAATTATAGACGGCCAACATAAACCGAGAATCTATTTGGTCACACGCACAACGAGCATAATCCAAAGGATTTAAAACGAGCTTGAGAATGGGATTCTCAGACCGAGAGAAACTAGGTTTGGTTGGACCAAACATAAAGCGAGCATGAAATCGTTTCAGTCGCAATGGAAGCGTGGATGGGCCGAGTCTTATGAAGACGTAATGGATAAACCAAAATGGTTTGGTTCTAATCCAATGGAGGAGAATAAACCAAAGGGTTTGGTTTATTTTAAACGAATGAACCAAAAGTTGGTTCGGTTCGTTTTAACTTAAAATAAACCATTATGGTTTGGTTTATTTTAACTTATCTTAATGGAGCGGGTTAACGGGCCTAATGGTTATGATCCAATAACCATTAAGAGAATTAGTTCTCTATAAAAGAGGGCTTAATGGATAATTAAGCCCTAATCCAAAACCCTAGCAAGGAGTTGCCGCCCAACCCTCATTGCCACCCAACTCCATTGCCGCTTCTGCCGTCCAAGTCCTTCCGGCGCAAGCTCAGCCGGTGATCCTCCGACCACCTCGGTGATCTTCCTAGGCCTCGGTGAAAAGGTGAGCACTTGGCTTCCTTGTTTTGGCCGGCGCCTACTCCTCCACCAAGCTGTCCAGTTTTCTGGACAGCTTCTTCTCCTCTCGTCGGAGCATCATTTGGACGACGGTTTGAGCTCCGACAGTGGCTAAACTACCGGGGATTCGATCTCCGGTAATCCTCTGAGGTGGGAGGACTGGCGATCTGCAATTGCTGACGAATACCTCTCCGGAGAAGCGAGATTTGAGAACTCGTATTAGGATCCGAATTTGGATTCCGATCGTGATCATCTCTCGATCACGTCGTCTTCAACACGAGGCTAGTAACCCGCATTTAAGACGGCTCGTGGCTTAGCGGGTCATCCCGAGGAACTCGGCGTGGATACGGATAGAGACGATTCTAGCGAGGATCGTTCCGGTTGATGCCGTTCCCGCTACACGTCATACGAAAGGTATAACGTAGATAAATTTCCTTTTATTGCAAATTTAAATTTATGGTTATGTCTACACTTGTTGTAATATGTATGCGTGTGTTGTGTGTGTTGTAATAAATGTAGATTTATTATTTTTTTATTGCTTCCGCTGTGTTCATGTTTACGAAACATGATCAAACACACACACGCCGCGGTGCCGGAAACCCAACAGGTACTTCAATATATGCTTTACCGCAGTCCAATGTCCCTCTCCAGGATTACTCTGATATCTGCTAACTATGCCCACGGCAAAGCAGATATCCGGTCTCGTACATAGCATAGCATACATAAGGCTTCCTACTACCGAAGCATAAGGAACCGCCTTCATGTCCTCTATCTCCTTTGATGTTTTGGGACACATCTCTTTAGATAAAGGAACTCCATGCCTAAAAGGTAGAAAACCTTTCTTGGAGTTCTGCATGCTAAAACGAGCAAGGATAGTGTCAATGTATGAAGCTTGAGACAAGCACAACATCCTTTTCTTACGATCCCTTATAACTTTGATCCCAAGGATGTGTCCCACTTCTCCCAAGTCCTTCATATCAAACTGTTTGGACAACCATACCCTTACATCTGATAACACTTTGATATTGTTGCCAACTAACAAAATGTCATCTACGTATAGTACAAGAAACACCACTATGTTTCCGTCACATCTCTTGTATACACAAGGCTCATCCGGACTTTGAATAAATCCATATGACTGGATTACCTCATCAAAGCAGATGTTCCAAGATCTAGAAGCTTGCTTCAATCCATAAATAGACCGATTAAGCTTACATACAAGATGCTCTTTGCCTTTAGCAATGAATCCCTCTGGTTGCCACATATAGATGTTCTCCTCAAGACTTTCGTTAAGGAAAGCTGTCTTGACATCCATCTGTCAAATCTCATAATCCATATGAGCAGCTATAGATAAGAGAATCCGAATAGACTTAAGCATAGCTACCGGCGAAAAGGTCTCCTCATAATCGATACCCTCTTTCTGAGTATACCATTTCGCAACAAGCCTAGCTTTGAAGGTCTCAACCTTCCCGTCTACTCCTCTCTTTCTCTTGTAGATCCACTTGCATCCAATGGTTTTTACACCATCGGGTGGTTCTACTAGCTCCCGGACCTGATTAGAATCCATAGATTCTATCTCTGAATTCATCGCTCTTTGCCAAGATACCGCATCTCTATCTTGGATTGCCTCGTCATATGTCCAGGGATCAGATTCATGTTCACCAGGGACTAAGTCCGAAGACTCTCCCAAAAACATGAATCTCTCGGGTTGTCTAACAACCCTCCCACTACGACGAGGTGCCTCCTGTGTATGCTCTGTGACACGCGGTGCAGTGACTTGTGGTGTCTCCTCTCGTACCGGTGGTACTGAAGTCGGGACTTCCCCTGTCAACTCCTCAAGAATAATCCTACTCATGGGCTTGTGGTTCATCACATAGTCCTCCTCTAGAAATCTGGCATTCATACTCACGATCATCTTCTGATCTCTAGCACTATAGAATAAACCACCCTTCGTTCCCTTAGGGTAGGCAACAAACAAGCGTACTTCTGTACGAGATTCCAACTTACCAGCATCTCCCTTCAGCACATGTGCTGGACTACCCCAAATCTGAATATGTCTTAGACTAGACTTTCGCCCGGTCCATAACTCTGTGGGAGTAGAGGGTACTGACCTAGATGGAACCAAGTTAAGAATGTGTGCTGCTGTTTCCAGAGCAAACCCCCAGAACGAATCAGGTAACTCAGAATAACTCATCATCGATCTGACCATCTCCATAAGAGTCCTATTCCTTCGCTCCGCCACACCATTCTGCTGGGGTGTGCCAGGTGCGGACAATTGGGATTGAATCCCAGCCTCTGATAAGTAACTCCTAAACTCTCCCAAGAGGTACTCGCCACCACGATCAGATCGTAATGTCTTGATACTTTTACCTTGACGGTTCTCCACATCAACCTTGAATTCTTTGAACTTGTCAAAGCATTCAGACTTGCGGCGCATCAAGTAAATGTATCCATACCTTGAATAATCGTCTGTAAAAGAGACGAAGTATTCAAAGCCACCTCTTGCCTGGATAGACATAGGACCACACAAATCAGAATGAACCAATTCTAACACATCTTTGGCTCTATACCCCTTGGCCTTAAAAGGCCTCTTGGTCATTTTACCTTCCAAGCAAGATTCGCAGGTTGGGAGATCCTCCACCACTAATGAACCCAAAGGTCCATCAGCTATCAACCTTTGAATTCTGCTTAGGTTAATATGACCAAGCCTTAGATGCCAAAGATATGTTTGGTTCATTTGCGAAGGTTCTTTTCTCTTATTAGACTTAGAAGATGAGTTATTTATTTCTATATGCATCGTGGGAGTTTTTGGTTCAAGAGTATATAAATTGCCAACCAATGTACCAGAACAGATAATCTCCCTATTCCTTTTTATAACAACTTTGTCATTAAAAGAAACAGAATATCCATCCATAAACAATTTAGAAACTGAAATTAAATTCTTTCTAAAAGTAGGTACATAAAGACAATTTCTCAAAACCAAAACTTTATTCCTATCAAAAGATAAATAAACGTCTCCCACTGCAATAGCCGCCACCTTTGAAGCATTGACCATGAAGACGGTAATCTCTCCCTCAGCTAGTCGTTGGGTTTCCTAGAACCCCTGCAAAGTATTGCAGACATGATCAGTGGCTCCTGTATCTACACACCAGGCACTGGTAGATAACACCGCTAAACATGTTTCAACAACCAAACAAGAAGATATACCTGTGTTCTTTCGGCGAGGACAGTCCGCCTTCCAATGTCCAGTCTGCTTGCAAGTGAAGCACTTGCCTTTCGGCTTCTTCACTCCTGCCCACGGTCCCACTGCCACTTTCTTCGCTCCACCTTGTTTCCTCTTCTTCTTACCTTTCGGTTTAGAGGAAGAAACCTTCTGATCGATTATGGCTTGAGCACTCCAACGAAAAAGCCCCTCTGTCGCCTGGAGTTCTGTCAGAAGCTCCGCCAACGAATACAACCTTTTGTTCATGTTGTAGTTGAGGCGGAACTGCTCAAAACTCCTAGGCAGAGACTGGAGAATGATATCGACCTGGGTTTCCCCATCGATCTCAGCTCCTAGGACTTCCATCTCATTAAGATGAGCCATCATCTTGAGAACATGATCCCTAACGGGTGTTCCCTCGATCATGGAGGTTGTCATCAAGTTTCTCATTGCCTTCTGCCTAGCCGCCCTACTCTGATGTCCGAAAAGTTCCTTGAGATTGAACATCATGTCATAAGCTGTGGCTATGGTCTGATGCTGATGTTGCAGCACATTTGACATAGATGCCAAAATGTAACACCGTGCCATCTCATCTGCCTTAACCCATTTCTTATAACGTTCTATCTCCTTTTCATCAGAGTCATCGGAGGGCTTAGGAGGACAGACCTCGAAGAGTACAAATTTGTACTCCTCCGCAGTTAAGACAATATCCAGGTTTCTTTTCCAATCAATGTAGTTTGGACCAGTAAGTTTGTTTTCTTTTAAAATCACAGCAAGTGGGTTGAAAGCCATTTGAAAATCCTAAAAATCACAATGATCAAAATATTAGATTTCAAATATTATTGATTCCTCAAAAACAATAAAATTCCGAAATCAACCAACACCTCAAAACACCGAGAATATCGCATGCCACGATAGTGTGGACGTATACGAATTCTGCATTTGTAAGAGGAGGTTTTACCCATTAATTTTATTATCTTGTCAACCTTACTTTTTGACAAATAAAATTAATAGTTGGTTCCTCTTTGTCCCTACAAATAAAAGCAGTGACTCCGATGGGGAGGATACTTTTAATTTGCATCTAAGTGTGCACCATTACACGATACTAAGGGAATTATTTCGGATTATGTGCCTTACCGATGGGGAAGTACACACGCTCCTTAATAATTTCCTATAACCATTATTTGACCTAGTGATCCGCAAACAAACCCATCCGATGGGGAGGAAGGCACTCAGAGCCAACGCGCAAGTTTGTTGCATCACACGTCAAATTGTAATGGAGGCCGCGGGAATTAATTAAAATGTCCCTCTCCCACTTTGTAAATTAAAATTGAGGAATTTTAAAACATACACAACATGCATATAAAACAAATAAGAAATAAATATGGAAAAAAACAGAATTTTTCCAACTATTATGGCATTGTCCTGCAATATGCATCCCGTCGTGTCGCCACCTCGTCCGCTCCATCTTTTCCCGTGCGCAAGTCACCAAAGAGTTCCGAGCCGAGATAAAACATTTTAATTTACATCCATCGATCCTATACTCCACGAAGGAGTGTACAAATCATCTAGATCGAAAGTAAACTAAAATGAGCGGCTAAACAATGTCGTATTTAATTACAAAAATTAAATACTAATCTAGCCTCGTCAACCCCGAGGATTCAAATAATAAATTTTTACACACATCCATTCACATACACACACATGGCCATAATAGTCGGATCTTATGCCTGCAACCAAAGAGTTAAACTACGCATATCCTACTATTATCCGGCACATATAATATATGAAAAAGTGCATAAAAAAAAATTAACCGAATCCAAAACACACAAAACCAGAAACCGTGGCTCTGATACCAATTGAAGGGAGTTGCTTCGGTGGCTCATTGGCTCCCATGTCCCCGGATTAAAATTTTCACTAATGAAAGAATTAATCCTGATGGGATGAGCTTCCTTAGCACAACCATTTCGTCGTCGTGCTAACAACTTGAGTGATCTCTTGAACAAACTAGTTGTTCAAGCAACTCAAATCTTCTAGTTGGTTAGCCGCGGAAGAGACGACGGACGGATCACCGGTTTTTGTGTTTGTCTTCGGGGTCCATGATTATACAATATATTTACTAATTTACACATGCATAATCAAAACATAAAAGAACAATCTCAGATCTGTAAATAAAGTTAAAATAACTTTATACCTTACGATCTTCTACCGTATGTTCTATCCTTCTCGTGGACGACGTGTGGACGAAGATCCTCCATGAGTAGAAGCCTTCTAGATCGCTTTAGTCTCTACCTTGTCCGCTACGAACAAAGAGAATAACTTACAAATACCTTTCCTATCTAGAACCGGCCACCAAATTAGGGAATTTGGTGCAACCGCCGGCCACCAAGGAGAAGGGGAGGAGTAAGAGCACCGGCCACCAATGGAAGGAGAACCGCCGGCCAAGGAAGAAGGGAGAGTCCTCTAGGATGGGCGCCGGCCAAGTCTTGATGGAGGAGGATGGGCGCCGGCAACAATCTAGAAGGGAGAAAAGTTGCCGCCCACTTCTTTGCTCCAAAACCCTAGCCGCCCAATGAACCCTAGCCGCCCACTTGTGGATGAGCCAAACCCTAATTCTTCAATCTTATCTTGCCGCCCAACCTAAGCCTCTATTTATAGAATTAGGCTTAAGCCTCCATTAATCTCCACCGTCGGATCTAGGGTTTTATCCCAACCGTCGGATCTAGGGTTTAATCCCAACCGTCGGATCTAGGATTTTATCCCAACCTTCGGATCTAAGGTTTCATCCCAACCGTCGGTTCTAGGGTTTCATCCCAACCATCGGATCTAGGGATTTAATCCCAACCGTCGATTCTAGGGTTTCATCCTAACCGTCGGATCTAGGGATTTAATCCCAACCGTTGGTTCTAGGTTTTGTTTTACATTCTTGGATCTAGACTTCATAAGGATTATATTAGGCTACGATAGGGACCATAAGGAGGAGTTGGGTCTTGGCCAACCGATGGATCGGAACCACACAAACTTGATCCATCAATGATGTTCCATTCCACTAGAGGATCATCATTGAACTACCTCACCAACCCCCATAAATTAATATGGGCTCCATATATTATTCGTACATTAATCTCCCCGTGTTTAAGATATCGAATGTCCGTCAATTAATTGATTTACTGACCATCAATTAATTAACATATAATTCCTCGAGTAGTACCACTCAACCTTATCATCACGTTGACTAAGTCAACCAGCTGGGTTTACGTGATGAACTTTATGAGCTCCTCAAGGGGACATCATCAACCTAATATATAGGACACGGTTTCCTCTTATAATCAATGACACACCATGTAAATAATATTATTTCCCAACTTACCGGGCATATTGATTTAATCCATCGAAATCTCACCCATTGGTAAATCAAAGAAATAAATACTAAGTACATGTGCCCGTTATTATATCGGGAATAAGAGCATGTACAACATAATATCCGAGGTCCGATTCAATTATGTAGTCAGTACTAAATTGAATCACCTCTATGTCGGTCCTGCTCAATACACCTAAGTGTACCAGTGTAACTCTATGTTCAAGACAAAACAATACCAAGCTACACTACAACCATGCCAATGGTTTGTCCAAAACAATCTTGGTTGTGAGCCTCTACTTATATTTTACAAGGAACTGATAACATGATCTTCTGTGCCACACCAAGCACCATGTTATCTACAATGTAAAATATTAGACAATATGCACACATATATAAAGTGCAAACAATGATCATGTGATTCTTATTTCAAAATAAAATGTTCATACAAAAAGAGCTAGGCTTTCAGTATACATTCCAACATGATCATCTTCGAGGAGTCAAGGTTTATCACCCCATTTCAAGGAGATTGGTGCTCAATTGTGATTGGCTAGGGTTCCTCTCGAAAAGGGGCTTAAAGGCTATAAAAGGAGGGCTAATCCTAGGGTTTCTTCATCAATTCCAAGCTTCCTAAAGCCTCCTCAAAGCTACAACTCTCCGACAATGAAGTCTTTCTTCTCCGACGTCTAGGTTTAATTTTCTTTATTTTTTTGTACGTCGGTATTAGCTTTATATCAGTTGTTTATTTACTTGTTTCAGAGTTTTTACCGTAAACGAGGAGAGGGGGAGTGTCCCTCTACCTCATGTTTTGTTCTTTCTTGTATCGATTAACTCCTACCTCCAACGAGGAGAAGTTCTTTTAGTGTTTTGCCCTCAGTGCGTGGTCAAGGACCACTAGGGCCTTGGAGTAGTAGCCGAAGGCTACGAACCAAGTAAAATATTTGTCTTCTCTTTTTATTTCTTATCTTTTCCGCTGCAAATTAATTATCTACTCGTTTTTTAAACGAACGAACAAAACGAAAGTTTTAACGCTATTCACCCCCCCTCTAGCGTTTCAAATCGATCCAACAATTGGTATCAGAGCTGGGGGTTGCTAAGATTTGGTGAAACCACCAATCTAGCCATTTTACAGATTTTTTTATTTTTTTAATTCTGTTTTATCTTTTATTGTTTTATCTTTTTCCGCACTACTAATCCAAGACGCAAGTCTTGGTACTTTCGTGTGTTTTTGTCGTTGCTAGGTTTTTGTTTTAGTCTCGATTTTTTGTTCCAATGGCCCATCTCGAGGGTTTTAGCACCGTCCAACATCCGTTTTACAATGGAGATGATTTCCGTTTCTGGAAAGGTCGGATGGAATGTTTTCTTAAAACCCAAATCGAGATGTGGATCATAATCCAAACGGGTTTCACACTTCCGACTAACGAAGTGGATGAATCCTTGGGTTATGATCAATGGACCATTGCAACAAAATGACAAGTTGAAGTCGATGCCAAGGCAACACAAATCCTTTAATGCGGCTTGTCGAAGGAGGAGTTAAATCGCGTCGGCCCCTTCATCAGCGCAAAGGACCTATGGACAAAGCTAGTGGAGATACACGAAGGGACCGATGAAGCCAAGGTATGTAAGCGTGACCTTCTATTTAATAAATTATATAATCTAAAAATGCATAAACATGAAATGGCAACGCAACTCCACGCTCGCGTCCAGAACATAGTCAACAATCTACACGCAATCGGGCAAAAGGTCGAAAACTGCGACCTTATAAGGTATGTCCTAAACTCCTTTCCGAGGACTACCTTGTGGGCATCCATGGTCGATGCCTACAAGGTCTCCAAGGATCTCTCTAAACTTAGATTAGATGAACTTTTTTCTGATTTCAAACTTTATGAGCAGTCTAACTCGTAACCCGAGAAAGGTATAGCACTATTTGCAGGTTCAAAGAAGAAAACCGCCATCAAGCCACCCCCGAAGGAAGAAGAGGATGAGTCCGATTCGGAGGTCGACTCGGAAATGGAGGCCGAACTAGTCAACCTAGTTCGGAGAATAGTCAAGGGCCGAAAATTAGCCGTCACTCAACCCAACGAAGGTAAGCCTAAAAGTTCAAACATAAGATGTTATGAATGCAACAGGTTTGGACACATTAAGTCCGAATGCCCAAAACTCAAGAGCAAGGCACCAAAACACAAAAAGGAACTTAACGCTACATGGGAAGAAGCTTCCGAGGAAGAAGATAACGATCGAGTCCTCATGGCTCAACCGGTGGAATCGAAGACAGAGTCAAAACTGGAACTTGAATCGGAAACCGAAGACGAGTCGGACTGCGAAGCACTATTCAAGATGAGCCACGGGTACGCATCCGGTTCAAAAGATACACTCAAGGTAAGTCGGTCTCTTATTACTACACTTTATAGTGCAATTAAGTTTTTAAATATAAAGTTAGCTAAGTCCGAGTCCAAGGTCGAGACCCTGGTTGAGGAAGTTAAACTCCTCAAACACGAGGTCTCCCTAACCTCTTCGACTAGTCGAGTTCAAGAGAAGGACTCAACTCGGGTTAAAAACTCGAAGTTGAGAACTCACTGTTGAAGAGTCAAGTCAAAGATCTTAGGAATACGTTGGAAAGGTTTACTTTGGGATCCGAAGGACTTGACCTCCTACTTGGATCACAAAGGGTCGTGTACAACAAGGTCGGGCTAGGGTTTAGCTCAAACACGACCAATAAGTCGTATATGTCAATCGTAAGTCGACATAAAAAACGTGTCCAAGCATGGGTCCCTAAGACCACCTTGATTTCAAACTTAGGATCAAACCAGTACTGGGTTCCCAAGGATCAAATCCACTATGTGGAGAGACCGAATCGAATCAACGGTCGAGGGGGAGCTAGTACAAAATTTGTTTGTGTTTTAACTTAGAAATTGCATGCTTAGGTTTTTATTTAGTTTGATTTTTCTTTTTAGAATGGTTAGATAGGACTATAACTCATCAATACTTGATAACATAGTACCAGGATGCGGCGAGATGATAGTACGCTAGGAAAGCGGAGTCTTGTGTATTCGGGCTAGATAAGGCGTATCTAGTTCGGTGCACTTGACCGAGCGGAACTAGCTGAAGCTACCTCGCCGTATCCTAGACTAGTTAGACCAGGAAGTGGTCTTAGGTGAGTCAAGTCTATAATTTCTTGAAAATTGCTTTGTCTAAGGAAGTGGTCGTTGTTCCGATCAAAGAAGGCCTCTGTGCCTCGCGATGACCTGGAAGCCATGATCTTGAAAAGGTGACTTGATGAGCCTAAGGTCAAATCCGAATCTAACGCAAGGTTGACAAGTGTTTAAGTCATTAAATTTAATTCAACTAAAATTGGAAGTCATCTCACAAGAACATATAGGATTAACATGTTTGATCATGTAGACATGGGTGAGATGATTTAGGTTAATAATTTTCAACAAATTTTTAATAAATCCAATATCCGATCCAACTACCTTGCATGTAGGATCAATGGATGTTGGACAGTGGTTGCTCCCGACACATGACCGGGGATCAACTCAAGTTTTCGAAGCTTCGATTCAAACGATAAGGATCGGTAGCCTTCGGAAATAACGACATACTCAAAATCATCGGATCAGGTGATATTGAGCTTAACTCAAATTTTGTCATTCAAAATGTTTTATTAGTAGAAAATTTTCAATATAATCTTCTCAGTGTAAGCCAATTGTGTGATAATAACTATAAGGTCATATTTCTAGAAAATGAATGCGTAATTAATACAAACAAAACCTCTAAAACAATTTTTAAAGGGACTAGAAATAACAACATTTACACTATAAACATAATTAACTCCTCAACTAAGTGTCTTATGACATGCCAAGAGGAATCATGGTTGTGGCACCGACGACTCAGTCACTCACACCCAAGACTCATCCACAAGAGGAGTCAGATTGATTTAGTCAGACGTTTGCCTAACCTCAACAACTTGGATAATAAAATATGTAATGCTTGTCAACAAGGTAAACAATCTAGGACACAACATCAACTAACTAGTCAAGAATGAACCAAAAGTGTGCTTGAGCTCCTACACATGGATCTATTTGATTCACACGGAGCTAAGTCACTTAATGGAAGTAAATTATGTTTAGTCATTATTGATTACTACTCTAGATTTACTTGGGTTAGGTTCATCAAACACAAAAGTGATACCCTAGATCAATTAATCAACCTATTTAAGTTAATAGAAAATCAACAAAGCATTAAAATCAAAAGACTTAGGACTGATCATGGTGGTGAATTCGAAAACCATAGGTTTACAGAATTCTGTAACCTAAATGGATACCACCATGAGTTCTCTTGCCCTAGAACTCCACAACAAAATGTCCTAGTAGAACGCAAAAATAGAACCCTACAAGAAGCCGCTAGGACAATGCTTAATGAGTATAACCTACCCGATAGGTTTTGGGCCGAAGCCGTGAGTACGACATGCTATGTCCAGAATAGGATCCTTATGGTAAACAAGCACCTTAAGACCTCATACAAGATTTATCACGATAAAATACCTAACATCAAGTACTTTAGGGTATTTGGGTGTAAGGTACATATCCTAAACACTAAAGATTACCTAGGGAAATTTACATCCAAAACCACGACCGGAATCTTTCTAGGATACTCGACTACAAGTAGAGCTTATAGAGTATATAACCATGACACCCTTAGAGTCAAGGAGACCATCAATGTAGTATTTGATGAAGGACACGAACCTACAAAGCCCTCGCCAACCCCAATTAGCGAGCCGCCTCATACTAGACCTAACTCTGATCCGGAGATCAGGTCTAGTGTTAATCCTAACCTAAGTCAACCAAGTCACTCTATTGACCAAGTGATAGATGACTCCAACCAAACTAGAACTCAAACAAGCCATCCTATGGATCAAGTTGTAGACTCAAATCAAAATCCAACTAGGACTCAAACGAATCATCCTATCGACCAAGTGATAGGTGATCCAAGTCTATGAGTTCGAACTAGAGCCTCATACAGAAACCTTAGTCAAATATCTTTTATTTCTAAAATTTAACCCAAAACTATTGACCAAGCTCTTCTTGATCCCGATTGAATTATTGTAATGCAAGAAGAGTTGGCTCAATTCACTAGAACGAAGTATGGGAATTAGTACCACCACCTAAAGATAAAACAATCATTGGAACAAGGTGGGTGTTTAGAAATAAAATTGATGATAAAGGTGAAGTAGTTAGAAATAAAGCTAGCCTAGTTGCTAAAGGGTTTAGTCAAGTCGAAGGTTTAGATTACGACGAGACCTATGCCCCAATAGCTAGATTAGAGTCCATTCGAATGCTATTAGCATATGTAGCACATCGAGGATTTAAGTTGTTTCAAATGGATGTGAATTCTGCATTCTTAAATGGATACATTAAAGAAGAAGTTTATGTTAGTCAACCCCCCGGTTTCGAAAGTTTAGACAAACCCGATCATGTCCTTAGGTTAAAAAAAGCTCTTTATGGACTTAAACAAGCTCCGTGAGCTTGGTACGAGAGACTTTCGATTTATCTTAAGCCCAAAGGCTTTAACCAAGGTGTAGTTGACCCAACCCTTTTCGTAAAAACCTTAGGTAAAGACATATTCATAGCCCAAATCTACGTAGATGATATTATTTTCGGAACCACCAACTCAATCCTACTAAATGAGTTTATTTCACTTATGGAAAGCGAATTTGAAATGAATTTAGTAGGCAAATTAAGTTTCTTCTTAGGATTACAAATTAAAGAAACTAAAGATGGAATATACCTACATCAACGCAAATATACTAGGGAATTAATTAAACGCTTTGGAATGCAAGACGCTAAAATTATTAATACCCCAATGGCAACTAATGTTAATATAGAAGAAGATGTAATTGGAAACCCAATTGATTTAAAATACTATAGGAGCATAATAGGGAGTCTCCTTTACTTAACTGCAAGCCGACCTGATATCTTATTTGCAGTGAGTATGTGCGAAAGGTTTCAAACCTGTGCCAAGGAGTCTCACCTAACTCTAGTCAAGCGTATCCTTAGATATCTAAAGGGTACACTTATTGTCGGTATTTGGTATCCTAGATCTACTGAGTTCGAACTAACCGGCTACTCCGATTCGGACTATGCCGGTAGTAAGCTCGATAGAAAGAGTACGAGTGGTTGTTATCAACTTCTTGGCTCGAGTCTAGTGAGTTGGTGCACTAGGAAGCAACACTGTGTTGCCTTATCTACCACCGAAGCCGAATACATCGCGATGGGTGAGTGTGTCACTCAACTTCTTTGGATGAAGCACACTCTCCGCGACTTTAAGTTAGACTTTACAAATACTAAACTTCATGTAGATAACATTAGTTCAATTAATCTTACTAAGAATCCGATATGTCACTCTAGGACCAAACATATAGAGGTCAAACACCATTTCATTCGAGAACATGTGGCCAACGGAGCCATACAACTCAAATACGTCGAATCGAAGTCTAACTTAGCAGACCTATTTACTAAACCCTTACCCGAAGCTGAATTTAGTCTATTAAGATGAAAATTGGGCATGTGCGTAGTAGAATAGGAACTTGCAAATTATGTTTTCTTACTACTATTTCTTAAATTTCATTTTTATGGAACTAGCATAGGACATACCTTAGATATCATCCACCTATAGATTTAAGGAGCCAATACATCTCACAACACATAGGACTAATGTGTTTGTGTACTTAGCCACGTAGATGGGCGTGAGATGTTAGGACCTTACTCCTGGTTCCAGATGTAGAGATAGTGCATCGCCATGAACCACGAAGTATAATCATACATACTAACCGACTATGAACAGGACTGGTTGATCTTTTATATCAATCAAGCCAAATATGAGTCGAACATTCTATAGATGGACTTATTTTCAGTATATTATTTTCTAAATAATGTGGAACATGCTTGGACTTTAAATTTAACACTTATTTTTGTTTTCCACACAAACCCTCACTCTTTTCGATATATGGCAAAGGGGGGAGAAAAAGGCCAAAGTTAAGGGGTAAAAAATTTTTTTGATAACTTAACTCTTACTTTATATTTAAACCAAAAGTTAACTTTAAGTTTTGAAAACTTATTAAATGCCAAGTTAAGAGAATTCTTAACTTAAACTTATTTGGGGTCAAAAATTTTTTTGATAACTTAACTCTTACTTTATATTTAACCCAAAAGTTAACTTTAAGTTTTGAAAACTTATTAAAGGCCAAGTTAAGAGAATTCTTAACTAAAACTTATTTGTGCCATCAACGTTTTACTTATTTTTAAACATTATGCCCTTAATGTTTTACTTATGGGGGAGAAAGGGCCAAGTTAAGAAGAACTCTTAACTTAAACATTTTACTAAGGCCAACTTTAAGTAATGTTAATTACTTAAAGCAACCCTCAAAGGGAAGGATTAAGGTCTTTCTTCAAGACTCACCCTTGGTCAAGGGGGAGGTTTCCTCAAGGGGGAGTACTTGAAGAAAATTCTTACTACTCCAACTTAATCTTCTTTATTTTTTGTTTGTTTCTAATGCACATTATTCTTCATGCTTGCTATTTACTTAACTTTGTATGTGGGTTTGCCATAAATCAAAAAGGGGGAGATTGTTGGTGCAGTAGGCACCTAAGTCGAACCTGAGTTTTGATTATAGAAAATGATACAAAGTTAAGCTCATGTCGTTATCTCACGAGCCGAATCGAGTGTGCAGAAGATTGCTATAGCTAGAGCTGAAGGCTAGCAACACCCGGAGGAAGCTGCAGTGGTCGGGCGACACTCGAGTGACTTCGGAGGGAGCTGAAGGAATCGAGTGGAAGGTCGGAAGCAAAAGCGACATGGTAAGTATCGAGGTAAGCTCGTGTGTGCGAGCGTAAGTGAGGTCGTATCCTCCTTACAGAGATGGTCTTAAGCGTAGATCCAACCAAAGACATCCCATCGATGGTCTAGGTCGAGATCGGACGGTCGAAGGCTGTCGAAATAATGTTTTCTTTGAGCTAGGAGGACTCGATTACAATCACCGATCCGGAGGTCAAGACTGATCTGATGTCGCCGCATCACTCGATTGATGATGGTCATCAGTCGATTGATGGTCAATGATCAGCTTTGAGGAGTCAAGGCTTATCACCCCATTTCAAGGAGATTGGTGCTCAATTGTGATTGACTAGGGTTCCTCTCGAAAAGGGGCTCAAAGGCTATAAAAGGAGGGCTAATCCTATGGTTTCTTCATCAATTCCAAGCTTCCAAAAGCCTCTGTAAAGCTACAACTCTCCGACAATGAAATCTTTCTTCTCCGATGTCTAGGTTTAATTTTCTTTATTTTTTGTACGTCGGTATTAGCTTTATATCAGTTGTTTATTTACTTGTTTTGGAGCTTTTATCGTAAACGAGGAGAGGGGGAGTGTCCCTCTACCTCAAGTTTTGTTCTTTCTTGTATCGATTAACTCCTACCTCCAACGAGGAGGAGTTCGTTTAGTGTTTTTCCCTCCGTGCATGGTCAAGGACCACTAGGGCCTTGGAGTATTAGCCGAAGGCTACGAACCAAGTAAAATATTTGTCTTCTCTTTTTATTGCTTATCTTTTCCGCTGCAAATTAATTATCTACTCGGTTTTTAAACGAACGAACAAAAAGAAAGTTTTAACGCTATTCACCCCTCCTCTAGCATTTCAAATCGATCCAACAATGGATACCTCCCCCTAAATGCTTGCTCCCCCTTAACCATTGCACCAACAATGTCCTTGGGAAGTCCCTAAGCCAATAAGAACTCTAAACCATCAAAAATAAGGTTCATAGTTCAACATTGAACTTTCCAACCCCTTAAATTTGATACATCACCCTAACAACTCTCCTAATCCATGTCCAATGGATTTTCACCCTTTATAATGCTTCCCACAGCATATCCTAGGGTTAGGAGTGGTTAGGGACCTTTACCGTAGCTGAAAACGGGCTAAACAACCTTGTTTTTCTCAAAATTAGCCTGGTAGTCGACTCCATCAGAGATCAGTTAACTGTTGTGTCCATCAGTAGACTGCCACCAAGGGCAGTCGACTGATAACTAAAAAATCAGAATTTTAGTTATCAGAAATGAAATTTGAAAATTCATAAATAATTATACGTAATTCGAAAAATCATGAAAATTCATACGCATAATATTTATGACACATACAATTGGTGAAAATGTTGGAAAAATATTTTACCTATAAAATATCAAAATTGATATAAAGTTCAAAAGTGAAGAAAAACTTCAATGTTTTAGCTCACTTTGTATCAACTTCATCACTGGTGATTGCTATCAAAAAATAGACTTCACCAAGGTTTTTTAAAGTAATTTTAAAATGATTTTGAAAACCTATATTGGATCATATTCCTTGGCTTAATGTACATGAAGGTAGGAAACTTTGCTTCCCACTTCAACTCGGTTGCTTGTTCATGGCGATCCCATGTTCGTCCCCGAATTAAAAAAAATTAATCCATGACAATTAGGGATTACCCAAGCTACCATTCCATCATCGTGCTATCAGATTAGAGTGGTCACTTGAACAAACTTGTTGTTCAAGCAACCTACCTCTATTCATTGAATAGTCACGGAATAGATGATGTACAGATCACCAGTTTTTGTGTTTGTATTCGGGGTCCAGGTAAATTAGCCACATAATAAAAACATGCAACATATAAAGTAACAAAAGGAAAGCAAAACAATATTTATACCTCAGTTTACCTAAAGGTCTTCTATCGTATGTCCTATCCTCCCCTTGGACGTTGTGTGGGCAACGATCCTCCAAGAGATGAAGCCTCCTAATCACGATCTTCCTTTCCTTGCTCGTTCCGAACAAGAGGAAGTATAGAAACAAAACTCTTCTCTTATCTAGGACCAACCATCAAGCACCAAGCTTGATGCTTGCTACTGCCCCAAAGAGAGGTGTAGGAGTGCTGGCCAACCTTGAAGGAAGGTTGCCGCCGGCCAAACTAGAGAGAGAAAGAGAGAGGGAGGAGCTGCCGCTGAACTAGAGAGAGAGAGAGATGGTGGAGTTGCCACCGACTAAGGATATGCACACCCTAGAATTGTCTTGTCGCTGCCTACTAGGAAGAAGCAAACCCTAGGTTAGCCGCCCACCTCTCCTCTAAAGCCAAGCTCCAAAACCCTAACCCTAGTCTTGTGTCCCCCATGGCCATGCCTTGGCCACCCTTTTATAGAGTTAGGCTTAAGCCTCCTTTTAATATCCACCGTCGGATCTAGGGATTTAATCACAACCGTCGGATCTAGAGATTTAATCTCAACCGTCGGATCTAGAGATTTATGTTCGGGCAATCTCTTGCCGTAATATAGTTTTGATGGTATGGCAAAGGGTTTAAGTTAGGTTGGTATGTTTATTTGATATGTGCGTTGGAGTCTTGCAGGACTTAGTAATTCGCACATGGAGCCTTGGCGGGTTCACCCTCAAAACCTCGGTCCTTGAGTCGGTTAAGGATGACTTTGCGGAAGCCGTGCGCTTGGAGCATCCGAGGGACCGCCGGACGAGATGACTTGAAGTGAAGCCAAGGAAGCAGACTTCGGAGGCAAGAGACGCGAAGGAGCATTGCAGAGTCGTGCGCCTGATGCTGCCAAGGGATGTGGCCGCGAACAAAGAGAGCTTCGGCGAGGAACTTCGAGTGAGATGAGAGAATGAGTGAAATGTAAGTAGCTCATTAGGTGAACTTGGCCGAATGGCTAAGTGTCGGAGACTTGACCGCAAGGGTTAAGGTTTACCCGGCCGCCGGAAGCTCAAACTTATGTTAAGTTTGAGTTTCACACGGCACCAGTCGACTGCCATGGAATGGCAGTCGACTGCTCTGAGTCGAGTGGGTTCGACTGGTATCCGACTGATGGGTTTATGCCCGTGATCGCCATGGAATGACTCGATTGCTAGAGGATATCACCGAGAGAATCGCTCGAGGCCGATCGGGCGATCGACTACGGGTCAATGATCGGGTGAGGTCTAGCGATGACCGCCAAGTGTCGGATTGGACTACAACGGTCGAGATCCGATGTGTTTGGAGGTCGTTGGAGTGGCGGCAGTCGACTGCCAAGGGCAGCAGTCGACTGATGGCGGCCAACGGGAAGAAATCAGCCTTCTCTATAAAAAGAGAAGGTGTGGAGCTTTGGGAGGTTAATGCTCAAGTTCTAAACGACCATCCAAGTGCTCCACAAGATTCAAACTCCTTCTTTTAGCTTTCTTTCACATCTATTGTAAAAGAGGGAGTGTGCTTGATTTGTAAAGGTTACCTCCACCTAGCTTGGTGCAAAGGAGAGACCAATATTGGATTGGCTTTGAAGGAGTGATTCACCTCGGATGAATCGGGATCGTGGATTAGCGGCGTAGCCGTGAACCACGTTACATTCTTTGTTAGCGATTGTTTTCTCGTATTTCTATTTGTTTGTCTTTATTAGTCTTCCGCTTGCGCTAATTAGTTTTGTAGACGAGCAAATACCGGCATCCAAACGAAATGGGCTATTCACCCCCCTCTAGCCGGCCGTACCGATCCCCAACAAGTGGTATCAGAGCCAAGGAAAGCTTGTCGAGGACTAACCACCACAACAAGCAACATTCAAAATGGCCGGCTCAAACATCCACCCACCGAAGTTCGACGGCGAATTCTCTTGGTGGAAAAAGAGAATGGAGGTATTCTTCGAGACCGATTTTGATATTATCCTAATAATGGAAAATGGGTTCGAGTTGCCTAGGGATGAAAAGGGTGAACAAATCGAAAAATCACGATGGACTAAGAAGCAAAGAGAGGAGCACCTTGCGAACTCAAAGGCAAAACATCATCTTTTAAATGTGCTCCCCCAACAAGAGATCAACCGGATCGGAGAATGTGCTAGCGCCAAAGAGATGTGGGAGAAGCTTATAGAACTCCATGAAGGCACATCCGAGGCCAAGCTAGCAAGGAGAGACCTCCTCCGCTCCCAACTATCCAATATAAAACTAGAAAAGGGAGAAAAGGTAACCTCACTAAACTCTAGGTTTAAAGAAATTTTAATTGGGCTAACAAGTGTAGGTGAGAAGCTATCAAACCGGGACATGCTCATGAAGGCTATAGATGCCTTTCCCCGGTCCTCAAAGTGGAGCTCCATGGTGGATTCGTTCTACATCTCCAAGAACTTGGAAGTAAGTACCTTGGAGGAATTTTTCTCAACAATGGAGCTCCACGAAACTAGGCTTGAAGGAATACAAGAGGAGCCTAGAATTCAACCCTCAAGAGGAGTAGCATTGTTGGCAAATAAGGGGAAGAAGAAGATAGAGATCTCCTCCTCCTCTGATGATGAAGCGTCTTCCTCCTCCATGGATAGCACGGAAGAAGCCTACATGGTAAGGAAGGTAAGACGTGCATTTAAGAATTTTAGATTTGATAAATCTCATGATAGGAATAGAAGACCAAGGGGGAAGGTCATATGCTACAATTGCCAAGGAGAAGGGCACATAAGGGATAATTGTCCCCTCCTAAACAAAAGCAAAGAAGAAAAGAAAAAGAAGGAAGAAAAGAAGAAGAAAAAGGGGAGCAAGAAGAAAAAGGAAGAGGAGAAGAAGACAAAGGGAAAGGGAAAGGTCAAAGCCCTAAAGGCAAGGACTTGGGATGACCCATCCTCATCCTCTTCATCATCATCGGATGAGGAGAATGCCTTTGTCACCAATTTGGCCTTGATGGCCTTTGATGACTTGGATTGCTCTTCCTCCGAAAATGAAGGATCAAGCTCAAGAGGAGAGAGCTCAAGTGAAGGGGGAGCTTCTACATCCTCCTCATCTGAAGAAGAAGAAGAAGATATGGAAACTATGGTAACGAAAGCTTCTCCTAAGAAAATAGTTTCCATAATTTCTAGTTTAACTAAGGACTTATTTGGAATGAAAAAGAAAAATAAAAGCATGCTTAATCAAATTAAGGCTTTGGAATATAAGCTAGAAAATGCATGTTTAAATAATAATGATACCTCTTCTTGCCATGATGATGCATGCTCACATGATTATATGCCTTTGGATGTTAATGATGCATGCATAGAGGAAAATAGGGCATTAAGGGAAAAGGTAGATTATTTAACCAAAGCCCTAGAGAAATTCACAATTGGCTCCAACACCTTAAATATGATCTTAGGGAGCCAAAGAGCTAGTTTCAACAAGAAAGGCCTAGGATACAAAGAAAAGAAAAATGAAAAGGCCTATAAATGCCTAATAGCTAGGGGACAAGATAAGAAGAAGATAATAGCTAGAAAATGGATCCCCAAGGAATACTTAGTGAACCCAATAGGAAAGAACTTATTTTGGGTTCCAAAATCCATCCTTAAGGGTTAGAAAACCCCTAGGGTAGTCAACCATATGAACTTGACCTATATCATATTTTGGTTGACTTAGGATGACGGGACAACATTTTTTTTTGATAGTATTGGGTGATGATAACGTGCCCATAAATAGGTAATAATGCTTAAATCATGTTGATTAATGTAATTGCTATGTATATGTGTAATCATGATTTATGATATTGGGCACATCATGATGAGAAATAGGTTTAAATCATGCTTTAGGTGATAATTTGTTTATTATCATCACATAATACCTAATGCTTGGTTATAAATTGATTAAAACATACATTTCATGATCATAATGTGAAATTAAATCATATATGTCATTATGATCTTGTAGGTTGTTAGGTTGATACTTAACCATGATAGAATTGCATGAATATATTGGTTAAGTATATACAAATACCCCCTAGGATGCATCTCACACTCACTATAGGCTAACTTGATTGCAAACATAGCATGGGTGAGATATTAGGATGATACAAATGTCCACTAATGCCTATGGCATTTAGATGGTCATTTAAAGTATCAAAATAGCAATAATAGACCAATCATGGGGAAGGCTTATGTTTAATTCATAGACATATTGCCCAAATATCATGGTTGGATATTTCATATGTTTTCAAAACAATTCCTTAATCTAAAATCTATGTATTCATGTTTTGGAACAATTCAAAGCAAGACTAGGTATTAAAATGGATACTAACATGCTCAAAAACTAGTGGTTTTTCAAGTGTTTGGATTTTTGGCAAATCTCGGAAAATATAATGATTTTTCATGAAAAACTATTTTTCCTTGATAGATATACTTAATAGAAATATGCTCCTCAAATTTCATGATTTTTTGAATTTTTTAGAATTTTTAATGCATTTCTAAAATTCGCCCAGAAAATCAGAATTTCGGAATCAATTTTGCCAGTCGACCGCCATACTGATAGCAGTCGACTGCTCACCTGAAAATCAGCCTGCAATTTTCTGATTTCAGATTTTATTCATGTGTTTGGTATTTTCCCTCCATTATACTTGTTGCCATGAGTTTATAACTTCGTGTTAATCTTTTTTGATGGTGTCAAAGGGGGAGAAATAATTATGTTTAAGTTAATTGCTTTAGGGGGAGAAATATATGATAAGGGAGAAAAATTTTATGTGAAGTTTCATGGATTAAGGGGGAGTTGCATGTTGCTATATCATGTTTACGTTTACATGCGTTCATACCTTAGAAATTTATATCAAATGTTTTTACCTAACTTAAACGTATTGCCACACATCAAAAAGGGGGAGATTGTTAGGGCAATCTCTTGCCGTAATATAGTTTTGATGGTATGGTAAAGGGTTTAAGTTAGGTTGGTATGTTTATTTGATATGTGCGTTGGAGTCTTGCAGGACTTAGTAATTCGCACATGGAGCCTTGGCGGGTTCACCCTCACAACCTCGGTCCTTGAGTCGGTGAAGGATGACTTTGCGGAAGTCGTGCGCTTGGAGCATCTGAGGGACCGCCGGACGAGATGACTTGAAGTGAAGCCAAGGAAGCAGACTTCGGAGGCAAGAGACGTGAAGGAGCATTGCAGAGCCGTGCGCCTGATGCTGCCAAGGGACGTGGCCGCGAACGAAGAGAGCTTCGGCGAGGGACTTCGAGTGAGATGAGAGAATGAGTGAAATGTAAGTAGCTCATTAGGTGAACTTGGCCGAATGGCTAAGTGTCAGAGACTTGACCGCAAGGATTAAGGTTTACCCGGCCATCGGAAGCTCAAACTTATGTTAAGTTTGAGTTTCACACGGCACCAGTCGATTGCCATGGAATGGCAGTCGATTGCTCTGAGTCGAGTGGGTTCGACTGGTATCCGACTGATGGGTTTATGCCCGGTGATGACCGCCATGGAATGACGGTCGATTGCGAGGAGGATATCGCGGCCGCGAGAATCGCTCGTAGCCGTGGGCGATCGACTCTCGGGTCGTGATCGGCCGATCGGTGAGGTCCAACGATCCGCCAAGTGTGCCGTTGGACTACAATGGTCGGGATCCGACGTGTTCGGAGGTCGTTGGAGTGGCGGCAGTCGACTGCCAAGGGCAGCAGTCGACTGATGGCGGCCAACGGGAAGAAATCAGCCTTCTCTATAAAAAGAGAAGGTGTGGAGCTTTGGGAGGTTAATGCTCAAGTTCTAAACGACCATCCAAGTGCTCCACAAGATTCAAACTCCTTCTTTTAGCTTTCTTTCACATCTATTGTAAAAGAGGGAGTGTGCTTGATTTGTAAAGGTTACCTCCACCTAGCTTCGTGCAAAGGAGAGACCAATATTGGATTGGCTTTGAAGGAGTGATTCACCTCGGACGAATCGGGATCGTGGATTAGCGGCGTAGCCGTGAACCACGTTACATTCTTTGTTAGCGATTGTTTTCTCGTATTTCTATTTGTTTGTCTTTATTAGTCTTCCGCTTGCGCTAATTAGTTTTGTAGACAAGCAAATATCGACATCCAAACGAAAAGGGCTATTCACCCCCCTCTAGCCGGCCGTACCGATCCCCAACAATTTAATCTCCACCGTCGGATCTAGAGTTTCATTTTCCATCATTGGTCCTAGAGTTTTATTTTCCATCATCGGATCCAGGCTTCATGAGGGTTTTAATAGGCTACGATAGGGATCATGAGGAGGAGTTGGATCTTGGCCACCCAATGGATCAAGCTCACATAAAGTCCGATCCATTAATGGTAATCCAATCTACTAGAGGATTATCATTGGTCTACCTCACCAACCCCCATAAGTTAATATGAAATCCGTATATTATTTGTACATTTATCTCTCCGTGTTTAAGATCTCGAATGTCCGTCGATTAATTAATTTACTGACAATTAATTAATCAACATCTAACTCCATGAGTAGTACCACTCAACCTTATCATCATGCCGGACATAGTCCACCTGCAGGGTTTACATGTTAAACCTTATGAGCTAATCAAGGGGACATCATCATCCTAATATATAGGACACAGTTTCCTCCTATAATCAATGAAAAAACCATATAAATAATATCATTTCTCAACTTATCGAGCCTATCGATTTAATCTATAAATCTCGCTCATTGGTAAATCAAAGAAATAAATACTAAGTATATGTGTCTGTTATTATATCGGGATTAAGAGCATGTACAACATAATATTTGAGGTTCGATTCGATTATGTAGTCAGCAATAAATCGAATAACCTCTAAGGCGGTCATGCTTAATACACACAAAGTGTACTAATGTGATTCTATGGTCAAGACAAACCAATACCAAATAACACTACAACCATTCCAATAGTTTGTCCATAACCATCTCGGTTGTGAGCCTTAACATATACTTTACAAAGAACTAATATCCTAATCTCCCATGTGACACTGCACACCATGTTATCTATAATGTAATGTATCAGACAATATGCATAACCATAAATATGCAAACAATGATCATGTGATTCTTATTTCAAAAATAAAGATGTACATACAAAAGATAGACTTTTCAGTATACATCTCAACAATCTCCCACTTATACTAAAAGACTAAGTTTTCCTCATAATGCCATATATCTAATTCTCATTCCCTCCACAGGCCTATCAAAGCTCTTGCTAGAAGGACCTTAGTGAAAGTGTCTACTAGGTCATCCTCTGATGCAATCTAGGTGACAACAACTTCTACCTCCTTTACGATTTCTCGTATCTGGTGGTACTTGCGCTCTATGTGTATACTTGCCTTATGGGCTCGTGGTTCCTTCGAGTTGGCAACTGCACCACTTTTATCACAAAAAATTGTGATAGTTCTGGACAAACTAGGATTCACATCCAATTCTATCAAAAAGTTTTTGAGCCACACAACTTCTTTGGCCGCCTTAGAGGCTTCCACATACTCAACATCCATGGTAGAGTCCGCCACACATTTCTGCTTGACACTCCTCCATATAATGACTCCACCTCCAAAAGTAAACACAAAACTTGAGGTAGACTTACTGTTATCCCTATCTGATTGAAAGTCGGAATCTGTGTAACCCACAGGGAGTAATTGGTCTGCCTGGTAAACTAGCATATAATCCCTAGTCCTTCTCAGGTACTCCAATATATGCTTTATCATAGTCCAATATTCCTGTCCTGGATTACTCTAATATCTACTGACCATGCCCATGGCAAAGCAGATATCCAGTCTCGTACATAGCATGCCATATATGAGGCTTCCTACTACCGAAACATAAGGAACCACCTTCATCTTTTCTATCTCCTTAGATGTTCTAGGACACATCTCCTTAGATAAAGGAACTCCATGCCTAAAAGGTAGAAAACCTTTCTTGGAGTTTTGCATGCTAAAACGATCCATAATGGTGTCTATGTATGAAGCTTGAGATAAGCACAACATTCTTTTCTTGCGATCCCTTATAACCTTGATCCCAAGGATGTGTCCCACTTCTCCCAAGTTCTTCATATCAAACTGTTTGGACAACCATACCCTTACGTCTGATAACACCTTGATATTTTTTCCAATTAACAAAATATCATCTATGTATAGTACAAGAAATACCACTACATTTCTATCACATCCCTTGTATACACAAGACTCATCCGGACTTTGAATAAATCTATAAGACTGGATTTCCTCATCAAAGCGGATATTTCAAGACCTCGAAGTTTACTTCAATCCATAAATGGAACGATTAAGCTTACACACAAGATGCTCTTTGTCCTTTGCAATGAATCTCTCTAGTTGCTTCATATAGATGTTTTCCTCAAGACTTCAATTAAAGAAAGCTATCTTGACATCCATCTGTCATACCTCATAATCCATATGAGCATCAATACATAAGAGAATCCGGATAGAACTTAAGCATGGCTAACTGCGAAAAGGTCTCCTCATAATCGATACCCTCTTTCTGAGTATATCCCTTTGCAACAAGCCTTGCTTTGAAGGTCTCAACCTTCCTGTCTATTCCTCTCTTTCTTTTGTACATCCACAAGCATCCAATGGCTTTTACACCATTGGGTGGTTCTACTAGCTCCCAGACCTGATTTGAATCCTTAGATTCTATCTCAGAATTCACTGTACTTTGCCAAGATACCGCATCTTTATCTTGGATTGCCTCGTCATATGTTCATGGATCAGTTCATGTTATCCAGGGATCAAATCAGAAGATTCTCCCAAGAACATGAATCTATCAGGCTATCTAACAACCCTCCTGTAACGCCTGCCCTTATCTGCTCTCAGGGCGGCGATACTTGACCCCCTTTTTCTTTTTAACATAACATATATGGATCATTTCACCATTTACTTAAGCATGTTATCATGGCATAAACCTTCTTTTCTACATGCATCACCTATCTTATTCATAGTTAGCATGTTACCATATCTTATCTCATTTCATAACATGCCCATCATAAGGATCCATTCGTGAGTTCTATCATATCATCTTTCTTAAGTAATTGAACAATAACATAACTAAGCAACATCCAGCATGATACTAATAATTCACAAGTCTTATAAGCAGAAGCAATGTCTTAAGTTGTTAATTGGGCATATAAATATAAGCAGATTGTAATAGGGTCTTTCTCCACCATGCCACTATCACACACACTGGGCCCTTCCTGCTACTTCCTCTAGTTCAGGTTTCCTTGATCTGCAGTATATGGACAACATAAACTATAAGCATAAAGCTTAGTAAGATTCTTGCCTACTCACAAAAAAACCAAGAACTTCATCAAGCAATTAGAAACATAAGCATGCTAGAATAAATGGCCTAAGTATTCCATAGTAACACTAATCAACAACATACCATGTAATGAAACCTAAGCATGGCATAGAGTTTACATCAGCATGCTAAGCATAATTAAAACCAAGCAGGGCATACTCTAAACATAAGCATTCATGATATAAATCTTAGACATGCAGGAAGTACATAAACCCAAATGTTCTTACTATAAGCATCATAACTTAGTAAAATCTAACCTGCTTAAAGAACATAATCATAAGCATTTTTAAATTGAGCATAAACATTTATAATGACATAAATCCTAAACATGCAAAAGGTACATAATCACAAGTATTCTTAAACTACTGTAAGCATCCTAACTTCATAGAGTCTAACATGCATAAAGGATATAATCATAAGCATTTTTAACTTGAGCATAAACATTTATAATGACATAAATCCTAAACATGCATAAGGTACATAATCACAAGTATTCATAAACTACTGTAAGCATCCTAACTTCATAGCATCTAAAATGCATAAAGGACATACTCATAAGCATTTTTAACTTGAGCATAAACATTTAATATGACATAAATCCTACACATGCATAAGGCACATAATCTCAAGTATTCTTAAACTACTGCAAGCATCATAACTTCATAGAGTCTAAGATGCATAAAGGACATAATCATAAGCATTTTTAACTTGAGCATAAACATTTATAATGACATAAATCCTAGACATGCATAAGGTACATAATCACAAGTATTCTTAAACTACATCAGAAGCATCCTAACTTCATAGCATCTAAAATGCATAAAGGACGAGTTCGTAAGCATTCATAATCTTTAACATAAGCATACACAATTTCATAAAAGTCTTTTCTTTTCAAAACATATACATATAGATACTTCAACATCATCATAACTTGTTTGGGGGGCCCCAGGTTAAGTACCACATAATGCGTGTTCCCTAATAGGCTGGGGTAGCGAGCCACCAGACCTACCAGAGCAAGACCTCTTATGTCTTACCAAGGCAAGACCTCTTACGTCTTCTTATGTCCCTATGGATTTGATTAACGACCACCACTGAGGATCCTCTTACAAAGTAAAATACTTAATTCCTTTCTTTTCTTGTCATAGTATAAAGAATGCTCTTGATCCCCAACATAAATAGGGAAGCATCTTAATCTTATCTTATCATAAGGAGAGCTCTTGATCCCTACTTGAAAGGGAAGCATCTCCATTTTATCTTATCTTAAGGAGGGCTCTCGATCCCTACTTGAAAGGGAAGCATTTCCATCTTATCATAAGGAGATCTCTTGATCCCTAGTTGAAAGGGAAGCATCTCCATCTTATCATAAGGACACATGCATTCACAACATAAGAGTACCCTAAAGGGGTCCTAAAGTATAAACATGTTCATCACATAAGCATATTTCGTGGCACATTACATCATAAACATGAAGCATATTTCCTTGGCATATTCATGGCATATTAAATCACAAAAACATGTTCATCACCTAAGCATATTTCATGGCACATTACATCATAACATGAAGCCTATTTCTTTGGCATATTCATGGCATATTAAATCACAAATCATGTTCATCACCTATGCATATTTCATGGCACATTACATCATAGACATGTAGCATGTTTCCTAAGCATATTCATGGCATATTAAATCATAAAAAAAAACATGTTCATCACCTAAGCATATTTCATGGCACATTACATCATAACATGAAGCCTATTTCTTTGGCATATTCATGGCATATTAATCACAAAGCATGTTCATCACCTAAAACTCCTACATGAGGCATACAACATCCCCTAGTTCCCTTAGAAGCCTTTTTCTTGCAACCCTAACCCTAGTTTCCTTGGTTGGCCGAAACTTGTGAAGGGCTCAAGCTTGGGTTTGTCCCCTAAAACTCATTCATGAAGCCTTATAACCTATCATAGCATCATTAGAAATATTTTTCATGCAACCCTAACCCTAATTTCATGGGTTGGCCGAAACTTGTGAAGGGCTCAAGCTTGGGTTTGTCCCCTAAAACTCATTCATGAAGCCTTATAACCTATCATAGCATCATTAGAAATATTTTTCATGCAACCCTAACCCTAATTTCATGGGTTGGCCGAAACTTGTGAAAGGCTCAAGCTTGGGTTTGTCCCCTAAAACTCATTCATGAAGCCTTCTAACCTATCATAGCATCATTAGAAATATTTTTCATGCAACCCTAACCCTAATTTCATGGGTTGGTCGAAACTTGTAGGGTTAAGATCTTTGGATTTTTATCACCTAAATCTATTCATGTAGGCATATATCATAACCTAACTTCATAAGGGGGAGCTCTTCATGAAACCCTAACCCTAAACCCTTGGTGGCCGAAACATATAGGGTTTAAAACCCTTGGACTTTTGTTACCTAAGGATCCCTACTTGGAGCATACAACATATAAGAGGTTTCCCTAATAGCATATTTTATGAATCCTAGCCCAAGACTTAGTTGGCCGAAACATATGAAGCTCCATACTCATATTTCTTTCATGTAATTCATCCTACAAAACTAATATACTACAGGTGAGGAAATCTTACATCCTTCGCTTTGCTTTTTAGTTGGAAGATGACCTAATGGAAGCCAACCCTAGCCTTCTTCTTGCTTGGAGGAATTTCGGCCAAAGGTGCAATTGGAGAGGGGGAGCAAGGTGGTTTCGGTGAGGATGAGGAGGAGAGGAAGAAGTGGCCAAATGGGAACTTCCTTCTTCTTTATAAAGGGAGGAAGGGAAGTTCCTCTTTTCTTTTCCATGCCCCTTCATTTACCCTCATCACCCTTATCTATAATTCCCCTCTTCTCTTAATGATATAATCCTATTGGGCTTATGGTTAGTGGGTGCATCTATAGGGCTTGGCTATCTCTAGAGGTTTGGGGTTCAATTCCTAGGCCTTGCATCTCTTTTTGGCTATTTCCTTTTATTTTCGGAAAACCCCATAAAGCCCATTATCGTAAAGCCAAAAATCATCGTAAAATTGCTGGAGACTTTTTACGGGCGTTACAATCCCTCATACCTTGTAAAAGTTTCATCCTCGAAACTTAAAACAATTCTAGGTACTTCTGCTTCATGTCCTCCTCTCGTTCCCAGGTAGCTTCCTCGTATCGTTGATTCTGCCACAGGAACTTTACTAAGGGCACCTCTTTGTTCCTTAGCCTCTTGACTTCTCAGTCTAGTATCTAGATAGGCCAACTTTTCATACTCAGGTCCTCTTGAACTGGTACAGTTTGTGGCTCGATCACTTGGTTCACACTGGATAAGCATTTCTTGAGCACAGAGACATGGAACACGTCGTGTATAGCCGAC
This sequence comes from Wurfbainia villosa, assembly GCA_025175895.1. Taxonomy (NCBI): domain Eukaryota; kingdom Viridiplantae; phylum Streptophyta; class Magnoliopsida; order Zingiberales; family Zingiberaceae; genus Wurfbainia; species Wurfbainia villosa. The sequence goes on along the minus strand of CM045998.1, from coordinate 48,528,360 downwards.
ATCTCTTGTGGCAGCTCCAGCTTGTAAGCTACCTTGCCCACTCTTTGCAATATCGGATACGGTCCTACGTAGCGTGGATTCAGTTTACCCTTCCTTCCGAATCTCATCACTCCCTTCATAGGGGTCACTTTGAGGAATACCAGGTCCCCGACTTCGAATTCTAACGGTCTACGCCGCATATCCGCATAACTCTTTTGTCGGCTCTGAGCAGTTTCGATTCTCTGACGGATATTCTGTATAGCGCGGGTGGTATTGTCAATAATATCGGCCCGAAAACCCATTTCCCTCCTTTCACCACCCTCGTACCAACAGATAGGAGACCTGCATCTCCTCCCTTACAGAGCTTCATATGGTGCCATTCCAATAGTAGCCTGGTAACTGTTGTTGTAAGCAAATTCTGCCAAGCACAAATATCGGCACCAGCTCCCCTTAAAGTCTAGGGCACAAGCCCGCAACATATCTTCCAACACCTGGTTCACTCTTTCTGTCTGACCGTCGGTCTGAGGATGAAACGCAGTGCTGAATCTCAACTTAGTGCCAAGAGCCTTCTGAACACATTCCCAGAAATGGGAGGTAAAACGGCCATCACGGTCAGAAATAATAGCCTTAGGCACTCCATGTAATTTGATAATTTCCTTGACATATAATTGAGCTAGCTGCTCGACCGAATAGGTCATCTTAATTGCCAGGAAATGGGCAGACTTTGTCAACCGGTCTATGATTACCCATATAGCATCGTAACCATTTGTTGTCCTGGGCAATCCCGAGATAAAATCCATAGATATTTCTTCCCATTTCCACTCTGGAATCTGTATCGGCTGCAGTAATCCCCCAGGTTTCTGGTGTTCTGCCTTCACCTTCTGGCAGGTCAGACAAGTGCTGACGTACATGGTATAAGGTGTTCCGTGGGATTCCTCGAGTATCTTCTTCCGAAATTCTGGATCGTTCGGAATGCATAGGCGGTCCTGGAAGTATAATACTCCGCCGTTGGCGATGCGGAATCCATTATCCCTTCCTTCCCGGACTTCCTGTTTGATTTTCTGGATGTCAGAATCACCATCTTGCTTTCCCAATATATCGTCGAACAACGTCGGCGCTATAGCCATGGTGAAAAGCTGTCCAGAAATAATCTCTATTCCGTAATTCATTATATCCCTTTTCAGGGGCTGCGATAGCATTGATAAGGGCATCAAAGCGGCCATTTTGTTTCCACTCCTTATTCGTACGTTCCAGTCTACCCAACATTGTTCAATTATACCATACACATCCCAGGCAATGAACTCATTATCCATTTCAAAAAGTAAACGACTTATCATCTCTTATTCATATATCTTATTCATATTTTTCTGACCAGAAGGAAAAATGTTAAAATATAACATTCCTTATTTCTAATTTACCACAGAAACTATTTGAGAAGATAGTTCATTATGACTCCCACTAGGACAAACCCTAGTGCGGTTGTAATTATTTTTAGTCCTATCTTCCTTGGCCTCACTAGGGTGGTCTTCGGCTGGCCAATAAGTTGACTGTTTACAGAACCCTCCTCCTTCCTCTCGTGGCCAGCTACCACCGGATTCTCTACCACAGGCTTCTCTTGAACCTTGTGCTCCAGCAGTTCCCATCACAACTCCTCATAGGTTATCCGCCCTTCATAACGGCCCCACACGTGATGTGCAACTACCATGGACTCATTTGGCAGGGAGCGGACCAAGGCCCATATCCTATAATTGTCCAGTAACGAAAACTCCTGCTGCTCGAGTCTCCTAAAAAGACCATCGAGCCTTCTTATGTGTTCGATGACCCCACCATCTGGTTTATAGACTATCTCTTCAATAGCTTCCCTTAATCGGTTTCATGACACATCACGACGGGTCATGGTAGTCATCGTCCGTGCCATCTGAAAGTGAAATAAATGAAGTCAGTACAAAACCGACTAACCCGTACGAAACCGGCTTAATTCAATTCAGATGAACATAGACCTTTCACAACTAATTACGAAAATCAAATCTTCGTAATTTTAGGAGTTTTTTTTTTTTTGGAGTGTAATTAAACTAAGGCTAGCATAAGATTACCCTACATGGATTCATGCATATTTATGCTAAAACCAAAAAGAACAATTCTTAATCTCGCAAGGTAAGGTATCCTTCCTTGTGATACTTCTAAGTTAGAGTCATGTTTCCATCGTATAAAGCTTGGTCAGGTATACTATCTAAGTCACAACTATGATTCTATTATACTAAACAGGACGAGGTATTATTTCTATCTAAATCTCAAGTGTGAGTCCATTCTACTAAAGCATGATGAGGTATTATTTCATTCTAGATAGAAAACATTCTTCGTTATAAAGGAAACTTAAGTATGCATAAAATTACTTACTTGGAAATAGCAGGATGGAGGCTTGATGTGTGATAGTGGAAAGGTGAACCCGCTCTGATACCACCTGTAACGCCGGCCCTTATCTGCTCTCAGGGCGGCGCTACTTGACCCCTTTTTTTTTTTTAACATAACATATATGGATCATTTCACCATTTACTTAAGCATGTTATCATGGCATAAACCTTCTTTTCTACATGCATCACCTATCTTATTCATAGTTAGCATGTTACCATATCTTATCTCATTTCATAACATGCCCATCATAAGGATCCATTCGTGAGTTCTATCATATCAACTTTCTTAAGTAATTGAACAATAACATAACTAAGCAACATCCAGCATGATACAAATAATTCACAAGTCTTATAAGCGGAAGCAATGTCTTAAGTTGTTAATTGAGCATATAAATATAAGCAGATAGTAATAGGGTCTTTCTCCACCATGCCACTATCACACACACTGGGCCCTTCTTGCTACTTCCTCTAGTTTAGGTTTCCTTGATCTGCAGTATATGGACAACATAAACTATAAGCATAAAGCTTAGTAAGATTCTTGCCTACTCACAAAAAAACCACGAACTTCATCAAGCAATTAGAAACATAAGCATGCTAGCATAAATGGCCTAAGTATTCCATAGTAACACTAATCAACAACATACCATGTAATGAAACCTAAGCATGGCATAGAGTTTACATCAGCATGCTAAGCATAATTAAAACCAAGCAGGGCATACTCTAAACATAAGCATTCATGATATAAATCTTAGACATGCAGGAAGTACATAAACCCAAATGTTCTTACTATAAGCATCATAACTTATTAAAATCTAACCTGCTTAAAGAACATAATCATAAGCATTTTTAACTTGAGCATAATCATTTATAATGACATAAATCCTAAACATGCACAAGGTACATAATCACAAGTATTCTTAAACTACTGTAAGCATCCTAACTTCATAGAGTCTAACATGCATAAAGGACATAATCATAAGCATTTTTAAAGCATAAACATTTATAATGACATAAATCCTAAACATGCATAAGGTACATAATCACAAGTATTCTTAAACTACTGTAAGCATCCTAACTTCATAGCATCTAAAATGCATAAAGGACATACTCATAAGCATTTTTAACTTGAGCATAAACATTTAATTTGACATAAATCCTACACATGCATAAGGCACATAATCACAAGTATTCTTAAACTACTGCAAGCATCATAACTTCATAGAGTCTAACATGCATAAAGGACATAATCATAAGCATTTTTAACTTGAGCATAAACATTTATAATGACATAAATCCTAGACATGCATAAGGTACATAATCACAAGTATTCTTAAACTCAAGCATCCTAACTTCATAGCATCTAAAATGCATAAAGGACGAGTTCGTAAGCATTCATAATCTTTAACATAAGCATACACAATTTCATAAAAGTATTTTCTTTTCAAAACATATACATATAGATACTTCAACATCATCATAACTTGTTTGGGGGCCCAGTTAAGTACCACATAATGCTGCGTTCCCTAATAGGGGTCAGTAGCGAGCCACGGACCTACGAGCAAGACCTCTTACGTCTTACCAGGCAAGACCTCTTACGTCTTCTTATGTCCCTATGGATTTGATTAACGACCACCGACGGTCGGGTACTTAACCTCTTACAAAGTAAAATACTTAATTCCTTTCTTTTCTTGTCATAGTATAAAGAATGCTCTTGATCCCCAACATAAATAGGGAAGCATCTTAATCTTATCTTATCATAAGGAGAGATCTTGATCCCTACTTGAAAGGGAAGCATCTCCATTTTATCTTATCTTAAGGAGAGCTCTTGATCCCTACTTGAAAGGGAAGCATTTCCATCTTATCATAAGGAGAGCTCTTGATCCCTACTTGAAAGGGAAGCATCTCCATCTTATCATAAGGACACATGCATTCATAACATAAGAGTACCCTAAAGGGGTCCTAAAGTATAAACATGTTCATCACATAAGCATATTTCATGGCACATTACATCATAAACATGAAGCATATTTCCTTGGCATATTCATGGCATATTAAATCACAAAAACATGTTCATCTCCTAAGCATATTTCATGGCACATTACATCATAACATGAAGCCTATTTCTTTGGCATATTCATGGCATATTAAATCACAAAGCATGTTCATCACCTAAGCATATTTCATGGCACATTACATCATAGACATGTAGCATGTTTCCTAAGCATATTCATGGCATATTAAATCATAAAAAAAAAACATGTTCATCACCTAAGCATATTTCATGGCACATTACATCATAACATGAAGCCTATTTCTTTGGCATACTCATGGCATATTAATCACAAAGCATGTTCATCACCTAAAACTCCTACATGAGGCATACAACATCCCCTAGTTCCCTTAGAAGCCTTTTTCTTGCAACCCTAACCCTAGTTTCCTTGGTTGGCCGAAACTTGTGAAGGGCTCAAGCTTGGGTTTGTCCCCTAAAACTCATTCATGAAGCCTTATAACCTATCATAGCATCATTAGAAATATTTTTCATGCAACCCTAACCCTAATTTCATGGGTTGGCCGAAACTTGTGAAGGGCTCAAGCTTGGGTTTGTCCCCTAAAACTCATTCATGAAGCCTTATAACCTATCATAGCATCATTAGAAATATTTTTCATGCAACCCTAACCATAATTTCATGGGTTGGCCAAAACATGTGAAGGGCTCAAGCTTGGGTTTGTCCCCTAAATCTCATTCATGAAGCCTTATAACCTATCATAGCATCATTAGAAATATTTTTCATGCAACCCTAACCCTAATTTCATGGGTTGGCCGAAACTTGTAGGGTTAAGATCTTTGGATTTTTATCACCTAAATCTATTCATGTAGGCATATATCATAACCTAACTTCATAAGGGGGAGCTCTTCATGAAACCCTAACCCTAAACCCTTGGTGGCCGAAACATATAGGGTTTAAAACCCTTGGACTTTTGTTACCTAAGGATCCCTACTTGGAGCATACAACATATAAGAGGTTTCCCTAATAGCATATTTCATGAATCCTAGCCCAAGACTTAGTTGGCCGAAACATATGAAGCTCCAAACTCATATTTCTTTCATGTAATTCATCCTACAAAACTAATATACTGCAGGTGAGGAAATCATACATCCTTCGCTTTGCTTTTTAGCTGGAAGATGACCTAATGGAAGCCAACCCTAGCCTTCTTCTTGCTTGGAGGAATTTCAGCCAAAGGTGCAATTGGAGAGGGGGAGCAAGGTGGTTTCGGTGAGGATGAGGAGGAGAGGAAGAAGTGGCCAAATGGGAACTTCCTTCTTCTTTATAAAGGGAGGAAGGGAAGTTCCTCTTTTCTTTTCCATGCCCCTTCATTTACCCTCATCACCCTTATCTATAATTCCCCTCTTCTCTTAATGATATAATCCTATTGGGCTTATGGTTAGTGGGTGCATCTATAGGGCTTGGCTATCTCTAGAGGTTTGGGGTTCAATTCCTAGGCCTTGCATCTCTTTTTGGCTATTTCCTTTTATTTTCGGAAAACCCCCATAAAGCCCATTATCGTAAAGCCAAAAATCCTCGTAAAATTGCTGGAGAATTTTTATGGGTGTTACACCTCCCACTACGACGAGATATTACCAGTGTATCCTCTGTGACACGCAGTGTAGTGACTTGTGGTATATCCTCTTGTACCGGTGGTACTGAAGCAGTGACTTCCCCTCTCAATTCCTCCAGAACAATCTTACTCATGGGCTTGTGGTTCATCACATAGTCTTCCTCTAGAAATCTGGCGTTCGTGCTAACGATCACCCTATGATCTCTAGGACTATAAAACAAACCACCTTTCATTGCTCTAGGATAGCCAACGAACATACGCACTTCTGTACGAAGTTCCAACTTACCAGCATCTACCTTCAGCACATGTGCTGGACTCCCCCAAATCCGAATATGTCTCACACTAGGCTTTCACCCAGTCCACAATTCTATGGGATTGAAAGGCACTGATTTAGATGGTACCAAGTTTAGAATATACACTATTGTATCTAGAGCATACCCCCAGAATGAACCTGACAACTCAGAATAACTCATCATCGATCTAACCATCTCGATAAGAGTCCTATTCCTTCGCTCTGCTACACCATTCTACTGGGGTGTTCCAGGTGCAGACAATTGGGATTGAATCCCAGCCTTTGATAAGTAATTCCTAAACTCTCCCAAGAGGTACTCACCAACCCGATCAGATCGTAGTGTCATGATACTTTTACCCTGACGTTTCTCCACATCAGCCTTGAATTCTTTGAACTTGTCAAATCATTCAGACTTGTGGCGCATCAAGTAAATGTATTCATATCTTGAATAATTGTCTATAAAAGAGATAAAATATTCAAAACTACCTCTTGCCTTGATAGACATAGGACCACACAAATTAGAATGAACCAATTCTAACACATCTTTCGCTCTATACCCCTTGCCCTTAAAAGGCCTCTTGGTTATTTTACCCTCCAAGCAAGATTCACAAGTTGGGAAATCTTCCATCACTAATTAACCCAGAGGTCCATCAGCTATCAACCTTTGAATTTTGCTTAGGTTAATATGACCTAGCCTTAGATGCCAAAGATATGTTTGGTTTATCTTCGAAGGTTCTTTTCTCTTATTGGAATTAGAAGATGAGTTATTTACTTCTATTTGCATCGTGGGAACTTTTGGTTCAAGTGTATATAAATTTCCTATCAATGCACCAGAATAGATAATCTCCCTATTCCTTTTTACAACAACTCTATTATTAAAAGAAATATAATTTCTATCCATAAAAAATTTAGAAATCGAAATCAAATTCTTTCTAAATAAAGGTACATAAAGGCAATTCTTAAGAACCAAAACTTTATTTCTCTCAAAAGACAAATAAACATCTCCCACTGTAACAATCATTACCTTCGTAGCATCACTTAAGTAGATGGTAATCTCCCCTTCAGCCAGTAGTCTGGTTTCCTAGAACCTCTGCAAAGTATTGCAGACATGATCAGTGGCTCCCGTATCTACACACTAGGTGTCGGTAGATAACCCCGTTAAACATGTTTCAATGACTAGACCAAAAGATATACCTTTGTTCTACTTATGGTTGGGGCAGTCCTTCTTTCAGTGTCCAGTCTGCTTGCAAGTGAAGCACTTGCCTTTCGGCTTCTTCACTTCTCCCTAAGATCCTCCCGCCACCTTTGCCCCAGCTTGTTTCTTCTTCTTCTTGCCTTTCGGCTTAGAAGTAGAAACCTTTTGGGTAACCATGGCATGCGCCTAAGCACTCTGACGAAATAGCCCCTCTGCTGCCTGGAGTTCTGTCAGAAGCTCCGCCAATGAATACAACCTTTTATTCATGTTGTAGTTCAGTTGAAACTGCTCAAAACTCCTAGTTAGAGACTGGAGAATGATATTAACCTGGGTTTCCCCATCGATCTCAGCTCCGAGGACTTCCAGCTCATTCAAATGAGCCATCATCTTGAGAACATGATCCCTCACCGGTGTTCCCTTGATCATGGTGGTCATCATCAAGTTCCTCATGGCTTCCTGCCTTGCAGCCTTGCAGCCCTATTCTGGTGTCCGAAAAGCTCTTTGAGATCGAGCATCATGTCATAAGCAGTGGGCATGGCTTGATGCTGATGTTGCAGTACATTTGACATAGATGCCAAGATGTAACATCGCAACATCTCATCAACCTTAATCCACTTCTTATAACTCTCCTTCTCCTTTTCCCCAGAATCATCCGCAAGCTTAGGAGGACACTCTTCGAAAAGTACATATTTGTACTCCTCAGCAGTCAAAACAGTGTCAATATTCCTCTTCCAATCAACATAATTGGTTCTAGTAAGTTTATTTTCTTTCAGAATCATAACAAGTGGGTTGAAAGACATTTTGAAACACCTAAGAATCACATAGATCAAAACATTAGATTTCAAAAAATTATTGATTCCTCAAACAATAAAATTTTAAAATCAACCAACACCTCAAAACACCGAGAATATCGTATGCCACGATAGTGTGGACGTATACAAATTCTACATTTGTAAAAGGAGGTATTACCCATTAATTTTACTATCTTGTCAACCTAACTTTTTGACAAATAAAATTAATAGTTGGTTCCTCTTTGTCCCTACAAATAAAAGCAGTGACTCCGATGGGGAGGATACTCCTATTTGCATCTAAGTGGTCAACATTACTCGGTACCAAGGCAATTATCTCGGGTTATGTACCTTCCGATGGGGAAGTACACACACTTCTTAATAATTTCCTATAACCATATTCGACCATGTGATCCGCAAACAAACTCATCCGATGGGGAGGAAGGCACTCAGAGCCGATGTGCAAGTTTGTTTTCAGCACTTGTCAAATAGTAATGGAGGTTGTGGGAATTTATAAAAATATCCCTTTCCCACTTAGTAATTTAAAATTGAGGAATTTTTCTAGCCTACGACATGCATATCAAACAAGAAGCAATAAATATGAAAAAAAATATTTTCCAACTATTATGGCTTTTGTCTCCAATATGCTTCCTGTCGTATCACCATCTCATCTGCTCCTCCCTACGCCATGTACAAGCCATTCGGAAATCTGAGCCGAGAATAACTATTTTAATTTACATCCATCAATCCTATACTCCACGAAAGAGTGTACATGAAATCTAGATTGAAAGTAAACTAAAATAAACGAGTGGCTAAACAATATCGTACTTAATTACAAAAATTAAATACTAGCCTCGTCAACCCCGAGGATTCAAATAATATACAATTACACACATACAATCACTTACACACATATGGCCATAATAGTTGGATCCTATGCCTGCAAGCAAAAAGTTAACCTATGCACATCCTACTATTATCCGACACATATAATATATGAAAAGTGCATAAAAGTAACCGAATCCTAAACACAAAATCGGAAACCATGGCTCTGATACCACTTGAAGGTAGGAAACTTCGCTTCCCACTTCAACTCGGTTGCTTGTTGATGGCGATCTCGTCTTTGTCCCCGAATTAAAAAAAATTAATCCATGATAATTAGGGATTACCTAAGCTACCATTCCATCATCATGCTATCCAATTAGAGTGGTCACTTGAACAAACTTGTTGTTCAAGCAACCTACCTCTATTCTTCGAATAGCCATGGAATAGACGATGTACGGATCGCTGGTTTTTGTATTTGTATCCGGGGTCCAGGTAAATTAGTCACATAATAAAAACATGCAACATACAAAGAAACAAAAGGAAAGCAAAAAAAGATTTATACCTCTTGTTTACCTCAAGGTCTTCTATCGTATGTCCTATCCTCCTCTTGGACATTGTGTGGAGAACGATCCTCCAAGAGATGAAGCCTCCTAGATCATGATCTTCCTTTCCTTGCTCGCTCCGAATAAGAGAAAGTATAGAAACAACACTCTTCTCTTATCTAGGACCAACCATCAAGCACCAAGCTTAATGCTTTCCGCCGACCCAAAGAGAGGTATAGGAGTGCCGGCCAACCATGAAGGAAGGTTGCCACCGGCCAACCTAGAAAGAGAAAGAGAGAGGGAGGAGCTACCGGCGAACTAGAGAGAGAGAGAGATGGTGGAGTTGCCACCGACCAAGGATAGGCACACCCTAGAATTGTCTGTCCGCCGCGTACTAGGAAGAAGCAAACCCTAGGTTAGGCGTCCACCTCTCATCTAAAGCCAAGCTCCAAAACCCTAACCCTAGTCTTGTGTCCCCCACGCCCAAGCCTTGGCCGCCCTTTTATAGAGTTAGGCTTAAGCCTCCTTTTAATCTCTACTGTCGGATCTAGGGATTTAATCTCAACCATCGGACCTAGAGATTTAATCTCAACTGTCAAATCTAGAGATTTATGTTGGACTTTCCGAGCCGCAAAAACCGCTTTTTGCGTTGCGGAAACCTCGGAAGCCCGGTCACGGATCCGTGCGAAGATATAAAAAATTAAAACATGTATGTGTTTAAGGAAACCTATATCTACCTTAGATCTACAAGATGAGAGCATTACCCTGATAGCGACGCCCTTCGCTTATCCTGCTCGTCCAAATATTTTGTCGGAACTCAAGAGTGTCAAGTGTACACTCGGCTATTGGTATCCACACGAACAAATGGTGGTGAAAAACAACCTAGAGTGTGCTAGCACCCCTTGGAAGTTTTGGCCAAAGTGAGGAATGGGAGAGATCTTGAGGGGAAGAAGATCCAAGGAAGAAGAAGATGGAGTTACGCACCAAATGAATTCACACCATGATGAATAGTGGTCGACCACTTCAATGGGTGGGAGTTACATGCACGCATGTAACTCCAAGAGCCAATGGCTCTTGGTCTCCCTCATGAGGTGGCACCACATGATAAGTCCATGATGATGTGGAACATCATCATTGGCCGGCCCACATGCCATGTCACCATGACATGGCAATTGGTCAAGTCAAAATTGACCATTCATCTTCCCTCTCATGTCAAGTCAAACATGACCTCTTATCTCCCATGGTTGATCAAATCTAACCACTTGATTCAAGTCAATTTGATTTAATGAATCTCTATTCATTAATTTAAATTGACTCAATGAATCAAATATAAATTAGACTCATTCAACACTTGAATCAAATTGAGTCTAACTCAATTAGTCTAATTTAGATTACTCTTAATTCAATTTTGTTCATCCCATGAACCTAATCCTAATGGTTCATCATATGAACCTAATCTCTATCTAATTGCCCTTTGTGTGTGACACTATAGGTTCTTGTAACGTTGGCAATGCTCCTAAACCGATTTAGGAACATAAGCAATTAGCAGTATATAGCAACACATCATTGCTACCCAAGTTACAAGAATGTTGAGCTCCAACATCACCTTTGTGACTACTAATTATGACTCTCACAATATGTGACAATGTCCCTCTATCCTTGACATCTAGATTGACCAATTGAGGCATAGACCGTGTCATACTCGGTAAAATCTATATCTTGAACTCCAAGTAGACTCACTCTAATCAAATGAGCTCAATATCTCATATTGACTCATTTGGGCATGGCCATGCACTTCGTGGTCTCACTCTATCAAGAATAATGATGTCACTCCCGTCATATAGGAGGGATATATCTCATCTACATCACTCTCATCCCTCCCTATAATTTGCTACATACTCAGTAATCGCCTTTATAGTCCACCCATTTAAGGGTGACGTTTGACGAAGCCAAAGTATGCAACTCCTTATGTAGGGAATAATGGTGACTTCAGTTCCAAGAACTAATAGTCACATGAGAAAGTATATGACACTCATATAATGATTCATGATACTTTCTCATGGCGGGTCATTCAGTATACATTCTCCAATGCATACCCATGTGTCAACTTGATATCTCATATCCATGACTTTTGAGATCAAGTCATCGTGTTGACTTACATGCTAGTCTCTACACATTAACATTGTCCCTGAATATTAATACTTGACTAGGAATGATTAAGAGCAGTGTTCTCTATATCATCTCATTATCGATTCTGTTGGTGCAATCGGCCCAGGTCACGATTGACCATACTCGAGTTTGACTCGAGTGATATTTTGATGTTTGACAAAGGGATTTGACAAAGTGGTTTGGCATTGATGTTTGACATTAATGTCGGTTAATATGTTGGGGAGATTGTTGGAGCAATCGACCCGGGTCTTGTTTGACCGGACTCGAGTCTGACTCGAGAAAGACCTTGATGGTTGACTGGGGTTGACCATGTGATTGTGGGAAAGTCCAAGCATGGGTCTTGGCAAGGTAAAGTCCAAGTCATGGGTACTTGGCATGGAAAGTCCAAGTGGGACACTTGGCATTTGGTAAAGTCCAAGTCTTGAGTACTTGGCATGAAAAGTCCAAGTGGGACTCTTGGCGCATGGAAAGTCCAAGTCATGGGTACTTGGCATTTGGGAAAGTCCAAGCTTGAGTCTTGGCATTTGGGAAGTCCACGGGGTTTGATATTGGCAGTGTAATGTCCAAGCAGAGTCTTGGCGGCGTAAGTCCAATGTGCCTTGGTGGTGTATACACCGTTAGCATGACATAGCCGAGGGAAGCACCTGGAGGCTAGCGCGATGGATGAACAAGTCATGGATGACTTGGAGGGATCCGAGAGGCGTGAGGCTGATGGAGGTGGCTAGAAGGCTTAGGTCTAGGCTAAGGGTGGTCTAGCAAGTATGGGAGCACCATACTTGGGTTAAAACCTCATCTTTGAGGTTGACAGTCGACTGACATTATGATCGGTTCGACTGTCATGAGTCGACTTGATTTCGACTGCAAATTTAGAGCTGGAATTACTCTGGCAGTCGACTACCAAGGGTTGGCGATCATTGCTAGTTATGTCGAAAGCCGCAGAGCGCTCCGTGGCCGACCGCGGTCGACTACGAGTCTTGTGATCGGATCGCCAATGTTGGCGATTAATGCCAAGAGATCCGTTGGAGCTTTTCCAGCGTGGATCGATCCGTTGTCTCACGACAACAGGGGCATCAGTCGACTGGTGACTTTTGGCAGTCGACTGATAGGCAGAAATCCAGCCCGACGCAGGTTATAAAGGCAGCTCGGAAGGAGGGTTTTAGCAGCGATTTTCTTGAGCGAAATTGAAGGGGGAAGTTGGTGCTTTCCAGTCCTTCAAAGCTAGTTCAAGGCAATCAAAGATCAAGCAATCCAAAGCTCTTGTAAAGTTGTTTTTCCTTTACTTGCATTGTATTTCTTACTTGTATTTGCTTGTATCTTGTGTATTACTTAGTGTAATCCTTGTACGAGGTTTCTCCACCTCCGGATTGTTCCGAGAAGGAGTTATTATTGATTAGTGATTGCGTGTGCATCACTAGGGCTCTTTAGAGCTTGATCCGTGGAGTAGGAACCGTTCGGTTCTAAACCACGTTATATACTTGTGTTCGTGATTGTTGTATTTCATTATTGCTTTCATTTCTATATTCCACTGCGCTAACGAAATTGTAGACACGATCACGATTGAATTCCATCTTCGTACGGTCACAACGCTATTCACCCCCCTCTAGCGTCCTCAAATCTCCAACAGATCCAACCAATCGATTGATATAGATAAGAACCTTCTCCTCAAGGATGTTATTATACTTAGTTATTTGGCACCAATACAAGTAAATATAATAACCATGCCTTTATAAATAAGAATATGATACAATAAAGTCCATACAACAATCATCACATGATTGGCTATAGGGCTTTCGCTAACAATTTAATCTCCACCGCCGGATCTAGAGTTTCATTTTCCATCATTTGATCTAGAGTTTTATTTTCAATCATCGGATCCAGGCTTCATGAGGAATTTAATAGGCTACGATAAGGACCATGAGGAGGAATAGGATCTTGGCCACTCAATGGATCAAGCCCACATAAAGTCTGATCCATTAATGATAATCCATTCCACTAGAGGATTATCATTGATATACCTCACCAACCCCCATAAGTTAATATGGGCTCCATATATTATTTGTACATTTATCTCCCCGTGTTTAAGATCTCGAATGTCCGTCGATTAATTAATTTACTGACAATTAATTAATCAATATCTAACTCCATGAGTAGTACCACTCAACCTTATCATCATGCCGAACGAAGTCCACCTGCAGGGTTTACATGATGAACCTTATGAGCTCCTCAAGGGAACATCATCATCCTAATATATAGGATACGATTTCCTCCTATAATCAACAACACACCATATAATATCATTTCCCAACTTACCGAGCCTATCAATTTAATCTATAAATCTCGCCCATTGGTAAATCAAAGAAATAAATACTAAGTATATGTGCCCGTTATTATATCGGGATTAAGAGCATGTACAATATAATATCTGAGGTCCGATTCGATTATGTAGTCAGTAATAAATCGAATCACATCTAAGTTGGTCCTGCTCAATACACACAAAGTGTACTAGTGTGATTCTATGGTCAAGACAAACCAATACCAAATCACACTACAACCATTCCAATAGTTTGTCCATAACCATCTCGGTTGTGAGCCTTTACTTTTACTTTACAAGGAACTGATAACCTGATCTCCCATGTGACACTACACACCATGTTATCTACAATGTAATGTATCATACAATATGCATAACCATAAATATGCAAACAATGATCATGTGATTCTTATTTCAAAAATAAAGATGTTCATACAAAAGATAGACTTTTCAGTATACATCCCAACAGTACATGACTTGTACACTAGCTTTCCCAATGATCCACAATTAAGATAAGATGAGTTTTAGGTCATCTAGATGCAAAAACTATGCACCTTGAACTTAACTCATATCCTAGCATCTCACATGTATCTAGGGTGTATAAATCACACACAAGTCATTGTGATGTGAGATGTGGGTTTTTTTCATCCTAATATAGGGTTTCATGTATTTTTCTAAGGCAACCCTACTTGATTTCCTTATAAATGGGACTTCAAGTCATGTCATTGTCCTTGAGTCAATTTTAATCAAATTAAATGCATGAATGATCATGGCATAAATGATAAAATTAAGTAAGCATGCCCAATGATCATGATGTCATGGCATATGATATAATCTAAAAACACATGACATTAATCCTTAATCCTAAACATGATCATGACATATTAAATGATTAAAAATAAATATGATGTCATTGCATGTTATATGGCAAACAAAGCATGGCACATAAAATTTATAGGTATAATAATACCTAAATTTTAATATTAATTGTCATTTGATATAATTAAGTATATTTTGCCATATTATCACTTTTTTTAAGTGTGCCAAAAATGCAAAATGACACACTAAGACCTCTAATCCTTAAATTGTGCCAATTTAATTGATTTTTCATAATCCCAAAAATGTATTGGCACATCCTAAAATCTTCTAGGATCATAATATCAAATATATTTCCAAGGTATCCATAACCTTGAAAATTACTTAAAGTGTCATCTTCACCATGGTTAGGTTAACTACCCATCCATTTAAAGTTGGCACACCTAAACCCATCTAGCGTGAATCGATCACGCTCTTATGAACCAAAAACCTATTTGAACTCCTAGGGTTAATTAGGTATTTCTTACGGATAACCTCCCTAGATACCTTCCTAATGACCCTTCTAGGCTTGTTGGCCTTGGTCATTTGGACATTGACTAGGTTAACCTTAGGGATTGCCTCCCTAGTAACCTTCTAAGTGGTCTTCCTAGGTTTCATGGAGACCTTGGTCACTAAGCACCTACCTTGGTCAACCTTAGGGATGACTTCCCTATTGACCTTGGCTTTCCTAGACCTAGTTTGTGTTCCATAATCAAATGGAACACTATGATAAGTCACCTTAGGCTTAGGTTTGTCACCCAAACCTTTCTTGCCTTTGGATGACTCTTGTCTCTTAGGCCCTAGGTGTTGACTCTTAGATCTAGACCCTTGACTTTAACCATTTGACACTTTTATTTGATTTTGCATAATCTTAAGGGTCTTCTCAAGTTTCTCAAGCCTTGACCTCAAGGCTTTATTTTCAACCTCTAATTGCCCAATTTTTGAATTTTGATTTAATTCTTAGGCATGGTTCTTCCTAGGCATATGCCTAGTCTATTTGGGGTTAAAACCTAGGTGGTCTTCTATTTTCTTGACAGATTCCCTAGGTAAGGTCTTTCTAGGGGGCATTAGTCCCAAATTTCTCCTTATTTGAAATGTAGACATTTTTAGCTCCTAAACAAAAGTATTTGTTATTCCTAGCATGCTTGTCATGATAAATTGCAAGAGAATTAAAATTCCTAGCATGCTTTTTGACATTTAAATTAGAAGGAACATTACTAAAATGTACCTTAGGGTTAGCCTTAGCTCCCCCTACATGTGATGCTCCCTTTTTAGCCTTTTTCTCCCCCTTTGGGCACTGACTCAGGTAATGACCCGGTAGTCGGCATTTGAAGCAAATCACTTACTCTTTTCTTTTGATTGTTGGGGGACCGACATCCTTGATCTTTGATGTCGGTGGAGACTTCTTGACCTCCTTTGGGCACTTACTCCTGTAATGCCCACATTTCCTACACTCAAAACATATTATATGCATTTTATTATTAACACATATGTTTGAGTTACCTAGGTTGGTGGTGAGGATCTCTTGAGCTTTCTCTTCCTCTTAACCAGATGAAGATTCTTCTTCTTATTGTTCCGGTGTTTAGGATGCCCTAATCTCCTCCTCTTCAATCCTAGAGGTGGAGGTCTCCTCCAATTCTTCCTCTTCTTCCACCGATTCGGAGGTTCACTCCCTATAAACTTCTAAATCCTCACTCACTTGTGAAGATGAGGATTCATCTTTGGCCTCCTCTTCTTGAGCCGGTGATGGGTCTTCATGGAGCTTAGCCACTTGGCTCCATAGCTCCTTGGCATCTATATAATTACCTAACATATACAAGATATTGTTAGGTATTAAATCAATCAAAAATTTCATTACCTTATCATTTTTGGTGAAGGCTTGGACTTGCTCTTTGGTCCATCTCTTCTTCTTGAGGAATCCTCCCTTTGGTCCTCTTGGATATTCGAATCCTTCCATTAAAATGGACCACTCCTCAAAATATCTCATCATGATAAAATCTTCAATTCTTCTCTTTCAAGAATTGAAGCCTTCTCATCCATATAATGCGTACCGGACCGGTGTGTTGATGTCCATCCAAGTTGTTCTTCAAATTCAATCTTCTTCCTCTAGCGGTTTGCTCCCGGCAGTTAGTCCGTAGAAGAGCTCCTAGCTCTGATACCAAATGTAGAGGATTCGTTGACTGCTAGAGGGGGTGAATAGCTCGTTGGATGCGTAGATGGAATTCGTTCGCGTGTTCATCTACAAATATCTTTAGCGCAGTGGAAATAAATATAATAGCAATAACGAAAGCGAAAGCAAACACAAATACACCAATACACAAGTATGTAACGTGGTTCAGAACCGAATGGTTCCTACTCCACGGATCGAGCTCTAAAGAGCTCTAGTGATACACACACAACCATTAATCACAAATAACTCCTTCTCGGAACAATCCGGAGGTGGAGAAACCTCATACAAATATTCTTACAACAATAAGAATAAAATACAAGCAAATACAAGTATGATACACATATACGAGTAAGGAAAACCTTTACAAATGTGAACTTGATTGCTTGATCTTTGATTGCTTGAATTGTGGTTGAAGACCCTGATTTGCACCAGCAAATCGCCTCAAAAATGCTCAAGAAAGTACTACAAAAACCCTCCATCTTAGCTGCCTTTATATTCTACATCGGGATGGATTTTTGCTAATCAGTCGACTGCTATAAGACACCAGTCGACTGATGTCACTGTTGTCGTGAGACAACGGTTAGATCCATGCTGGAAAAATCCAACAGATCCATCATCAGTCGACTGATCATACATTCACTCGACTGCTAACCCCAGCAGTCGAGTTTCGACTCCATTCTGTGCCCCTGATCCAAGTCCAACGAGTCATCCAGTCGACCAAGTGATAGGTGACCCTAACCCAAGTCAAATTAGGATTCAAACGAATCATCGTATCGACCAAGTGATAGGTGATCCTAGCTTAGGGGTTCGAACTAGATCATCTTATAGAAACCTTAGTCAAATATCCTTGATTTCGAAAATCGAACCCAAAACCATTGAACAAGCTCTTCTTGATCCCGATTGGATTATTACAATGCAAGAAGAGCTAGCTTAATTCACTAGGAATGAAGTTTGGGAATTAGTACCACCGTCTAAATATAAATCAGTTATTGGAACAAGGTGGGTCTTCTGAAACAAACTTGATGACAAAGGTGAAGTAGTTAGAAATAAACCAAGGTTAGTCGCCAAAGGTTTTAGTCAAGTCGAAGGATTAGATTACGATGAAACCTATGCCCCCATAGCTAGACTAGAATGCATTCGAATGTTGTTAGCCTCCGCTGCACATCGAGGATTTAAGTTATTTCAAATGGATGTCAAGTCAGCATTTCTGAATGGACTTATTAATGAAGAGGTGTACATTAGTAAACCCCTAGGATTAGAAAGTCTAGATAAACCCGACCATATCCTTAAACTAAAGAAAGCTCTTTATGGACTTAATTAAGCTCCTCGAGCTTGGTACGAGAGACTTTCAATGTCATGCCCCGAGAGTATGCCGGTTCGAAAATCAAATGGACAACATCTCCCCTGTACGTGGCAACATTTCGGGTTAATACAAGGCCCGTAGGCCACAACAACAACAACAAATATAAAAATGTAACCAAACCACAACAACATAACAAACTAACTACGACAAATACACAGCGGAAAAAACACAACAACAATACAATCCCACACATGCATACCGGTATGACTAACACATCACAACAACATGAAACCTCGACAAAATCCAAATCTACAACATAGTACATCACGAAAACTCCAAATGCAATACACTCATATGGAAAGCCCAACATGACCACCAGCATCTCGGAGATGAGATGAGATGTTAGCCAGCAGTGCTCCAAGCCATCACGAAGACTTCTACCTATTACCTGGGCGACAGAATAACCCAAGGGCTGTGGTGGTGAATAAAACTAAGCAGATAATAAAATAGAACATGTAAATATATGAATCAATATTACATGTCATTCAACAGTTTAATCTACTCGTACAACAGGTATACATCAGCATAACAAGTATACATGCATGCATACACTAAATAAACTGAACAACAAACGATGCTGACATACCTGACAGTTAGTTACTATATCTTCATACAACCTGGGCATATATCCACAACATAAGGTATAAAGAATAATACTAATTCACACTACATCTTGATATGGGTCGAGGGTATCACAGTGAATAACCAACAGGTATACAAGTACCGGCCTACTACCATACAGAAAATGCAATAGCATGTATGATTATGTACAAACAAATGCAACAAGCATAGTACATACAAATGCATCATCAAAGCGAGTATACATATAGACTGTATCTGTATGTATACTTATCACCATCATCCATGTATAAATATATAAGTATGTATGTATATATATATAGCAATATGCAAAACACCATATGATACGGCAATCCAGCATGCATGGTCATGCCTGTGCACCCCTACTCGCTACCACGACCCCAGTGTGGCCTAGGTAGCACGACATGATAACTGTCCTAACTCACACCAACCACTACTCTAGAGTGGCCGAGTGGGTAGTATGATCAAGTAGCATATGAGCGTAAAGAGCTCGCTACACAATGGGGGTCCCTACTGCTGGCCACTCCGACTGAAACCACCAATGAGTGGTCGAGTGCCACGTACCCAGGACAACTGCATGCACCCCAACTACCATCATCTATAATGGTAGAGGGTGGCACAACAAATGCTCTACCCTCACGCCAGTTACTCCTCTGGGAGTAACCTGGGAGGCAGGATGACTGACAACTCTCTCAACCACAAGGGGAGGTGATGTATTCAGTATGCATGCAATGTCATGAAGGTATTGTCTCACATACAGACATTTACCATAGACTCTCTGTTCAAAAGAGAGTCACATCCCTTGATCAGTACACTCTCTATCATGTAGAGAGCCGTACTCGACTGATCATGGCAAGCTAGGACCACCGGTCCATAGCGACACACTATTTACGACTCACCTGACCATTTACACAACACGTGGTTGGTAAATAAGTGTACAACATACGAGTATTCGTATAACTCCTACATTTAGGGCATTACCTACCCACAGATGACATTTTTGCTAATTTATAAATTTGGTCATCACCGGTACTCTAACATCCACACCCTACTAAACATCTAGGCCTATTTACTTCACATTTATAACCCTAAATCATAATAAAAGGGATTGCGATATAAACCTTTGATTAAATATAGCCAACGACAAGTTCAAGCATAAGATAATAAGAGCAGGGTCAAGGTAACATGATCATTTAAGATGATCATACATCTAAATCTGTATGCATTAAAACTACCTGACTAGGGTAGGAATTACCCACCTGATACGAAGTTCGAAATAGTCCTTAAAGCCATGAACCTGCGTCGTATCCCAAACCTGCATATAATAGAAAACTATGATTATGTACAAATATCCGACAAATACATAACTACTACGTCATTTCTATACTCCCATCCCTTTATCGAATGTGAGTTAGCACTACGAGCACACACCTCTCGTAACCCCAAATCTACATTACTTAAGTAGAGACATCTAATGTCAATTACATTAAGACCATCATGTTTGTAACTCTACCAACCATCCACTTAACTATCAGCTTATCCTGAACTAGCCATACAATTATTTTACACACACCAATAAATTTAACACATACATAGGATATCCACAGCCATCACAGTCCTTCACAACTTCACAACCATTCACAACCCTCACGGAGCATAAACAAACATACTCCAATTAAACTGCAACAACAATTCTGCACCGAGGGAAATAGGGATCCAATTGAATCTGAATGAATACACACTCAATCCACTTACCAACTCTAGATCCACACTAAAACTTGCTATGAACCCCCATAAACCAAATAACCTACCTATACTGCAAAAATTCACAGATCCATCGTATGAACCACAAAACCTAGCAATTACAGCTAAAAGTCTGAGGATCATTCAAGCTTACCAGTCCTATACTCCACCGGTAGTGATCTTTTAATTTGTTTGGTTCGCCGGAAAAACCCAAAGCCAACCCCATGAGCAACCCCTGTTGTAGCATAACAACATGACAAAATCATCGATCAATACCCCCTTACCTCAAACTCAATTCATCCCACTCTTACACACTGCCACCGACCCATTCAACCCACGATCCAGCACTAACAACTTCCAGAAATGAAAAGGACAGAAGAAAAAAGGGGGAATCGACTGATATACCTACAATTGAAACTTCATCGGCGATACTCCCCAACTGATCTGTTCGCTGACCACAGCTCCACCTCCGCCCGAAATAACCAATCACAGTGACGCGGTCACCTTGCTGCTTGCGGGAGAAACAACGAGCTGTGATGTAGAGATCAACCGAAATCAACCAAGAATCATGCCCTTACCATGCTCCGGTGACAACCGTGAAAGCCTCCAGTCAAACCACTGTCGACGCCACCTCCCCGCACTAGCAACTCCACCGACGCAAATCTCCTCTGATCCCCTATTCCGCGGAGCAAATCCATGCCCCATACCACTTGCTTCGGTGCCGATTGGACAAGGCAGCTCCCAATCCGGCCACGTGAAATCGCTGTCGATCCCTAGCCCCTAAGATCGAGGATGCTTGGTGGAGCCCAATCGATGGTCTTCCCCTCCAGCTAGCTCTCCCACTGGAAAAACTCATCGACCGTCACTGCCGTGGGGAGGAGGAACTTAGAGGTCGCAGCAAGGTGTTGGTGAGAAGGAGAAGTCATGGAAGTGAAAGGAAGAAAATGCTCAGAAACAATAAAGGCGATGGTGAGAAACGATAGTTGGGCGTTAAGAAATGAATCGGGTCGGGTTTAGCAGATAAACGGGTCTAATTTTCGGACCCGTTAAGCCCTTTAACCCCTTCTCAGCAAAGAGGGTCTTAGAAATCTTCATTCGAGTCCAGAAAAATTCCTAAATATTCCTGGAAAATTCCATAGGGTATTCTCTTAATTACCCAACCTTTATTTTATTTTTTATTTTATTTTATTTTTCTGTTCTATTTTACATTCTCCCCCACTTATAAAATTTTGGTCCCCAAATTTCATACTAACATGCAAAAATTTACTTCAAGCAAGTTTCCAAAAGGACCACATACATTCCTCAAGTGAACAGATGAGGCTATCAAGCTCGGATTGTCTCTTCCAGCTCCCACATAGCCTCCTCATCGGTATGATGTTGTCATCCAACTTTTACGAGTCGGATGGTTTTGTCCCCCTACTGTCGCTCCTTGCGACCAAGAATCCGCACTAGAATCTCCTCATAGGTCGCTTTAGACTGAAGTGGGATTGATACCTCCTTCAGAACATGATCAACACGTGGCTTGTATTTCTTCAGTATAGAAATATGAAATACGTTATGAACACCCGTAAGTGTCGGAGGTAACGCCAATCGGTAAGCTACACCCCTAATACGCTCCAATATCTTACATGAATCAATATAGTGTGCAGCAAATTTTCCATTCAACCCAAATCATTTCACCCATTTTGTGGGTGAAACTCACAGAAATACCTGTTCTCCAAATGAGAAATCCAAAGGCGTTCGCCTCCGGTCTGCGTAACTCTTCTGTCGACCCTGTGCCTCTTATAACTATCATCTGATGATGTGCACCAACTCTACATCATGTTGGATACTCTGTGGCTCCAAACAAATGTCATTCCCCGACTTCCTTCCAGTACACAGGAAATATATAGGGTCTACCATATTGGGCCTCAGAAGAAGTCATCTGAATGGATGAGGGATAACTATTCTTATAGTCAAATTCCACTAAAGGAATATAATTCTTCCAACTACCTCCCTCCATAATCCATGACACAAGATCTTAATAGATCCTCCATCGTCTGAATGGTACGCTCAGACTGTCCTTCCATCCATAGATGGAATGCATGACTGAATCGAAGCTCTGCGCCCATGGTTTGATGCAGATTCTACTAAAATTGTGAGCTAATCACGGGTCTCTATCAGATATAATCCCCAAAAGCATGCAATTTGATAATCCCTTGACAGTACAACTCTGCCAGAAGATCCAACAAGTCCATTCCACGAATAGGCAGTAAGTGAGCTGATTTTGTTAGTTGATCACTCAAATTGCATCATGTCCTTTATGGGTTCTTGACAATCCCGTAACGAAATTCATAGTGATATACTCCCACTTCCATTCCGGAAATCAAAATTTCTTGGAGCAACCCAGTGGGTTTCTCATGTTCAGCCATTACCCATTGGCATACAGAACATCGAGCAACCAAGTCTGTACTATCTCTTTTATACCGTTCCACTAGTATAAGCAT
This sequence comes from Wurfbainia villosa, assembly GCA_025175895.1. Taxonomy (NCBI): domain Eukaryota; kingdom Viridiplantae; phylum Streptophyta; class Magnoliopsida; order Zingiberales; family Zingiberaceae; genus Wurfbainia; species Wurfbainia villosa. The sequence goes on along the minus strand of CM045998.1, from coordinate 48,505,013 downwards.
TTCAAGTCTCAGTACATCAAAGTACCATCAGGGTGAATAGCAAATCTCCAATGATCTGCTTCCTGTAGCCACTCTTCCTTAACTGGACATGTGTCCGGAACACACTATCCTTATCAAAGACAGGGAATTATCTTCTCAAAAGAGAAGTCCATCAATCATTAAAAATTCACTGTACCACACACTCTGTAAGTGCATATAAGATTATAGCGATCAATCTCTCAAACTGCAACTGTTCGTGTTCCAGCAACTCTATAGTAGCTACTTAGTAGCTAGTTAAATTCAATGAGAATTTTTGCTCTATACATCCATAAATCCAGATAATAACTACTAAGGCCTCATCATGTATATGACAACCTATCTCGTAGTTTCTTAACTAACGTAGGCATAAGATATGCCTCATTCAACTGCATCGGAATCGCTCCGATCCCTGAAATGATGCATCTGTGTACAACCTCCTTTTTATCCACTCCGGAAGGATTAACTAATACTTGTGTAAAAGTTAACCGCCATCTAGGTCCTGTAAACAGGTTTTCACTAGCTTCCGACTAAATGATTTCCATCATCTCATTTGTCAAACAAGTCCGTGGTATAGTAATGCCAAACATTCTATCCACATCTACAGAATTAACCATAACATACAAGGAAAACCACCATCTATGGTAGTCGAGTGCGCAACTACAACTACCACCTTCAATCGTGGCCAAGTTACGCAACCCCAACGACCCCAACCTGATCCAATCGTGTCCAGAATACATGATTCTCAAATCCAGAGGCGACTAAATCATTAAATACGTCTAACAACATAATCAAAACTCATACAATTCATACCAAGTATGAAATTGTCGTCTCTACACACATGCATCCCCTTTACTCCACACTTATGATATATATTAATCATCACAACGACAATGATAATTGTATGACACCATGTCACTACAATATCAACACTTCAGTCGTAAACCAATCCTAGAGTATACACAGGTGTTATTGGCTAATCTAAATAGATCATTCATCCTCAATGAAGGATATTTACTTTCAACAACTATCGTTTTCCATCATCGATAATCGATGCATAATCTCAAAGGTTCATCTCTCTTTCAACAAAGAGTTCTAAATCTTCTCAAGGAGAAATACTGGGATAGATAAATATCCCTTCCAACATCTCCAATAATTGCAACTTACATTCTTCTAATTTCCATAGTGTTTAGTAATACTTACACCAACAAAATTATTCCTCGTATGAGGTATTCAATATCGACACTATCTACGAAAATCACTTCAATCGCCTACTCCGCTTGCCTATGCAATGGCAAGGCTAGGACTTCATCCGAAACTACATCCAAATATTCTCAGATTATTCGCACCTCTTAGATTCATAATTATACCATACTCTCAACAATTTGACCATCCGTAAGGATATGTCTATAGTAAAAGTACGTCTATCAAAGTCTAAGAGTATCCCTTGACTTTTTAATTGTTGGTCCACATCTCACTTGACAGTAGAGATACCACCGACCCACAAGTCAATGTATAGGAACCCTTCTAATCCAACTGAGAATGTTTTAGACAAAGATACCTATAAACTATAAGTATCTCCCAATATATTAACCCAGAGGATAAACTAAAGTAATACCCATAATGATCAGTTATCTGCCGATCCGATCCAAAGGCTCCCCACAGGTCTCGGCCTTTCTCCGAAGAGAACCAGATCAGATCCAACAGTTTGCGAACAAGCGATCGCATTTCTGCGATGAATGATCCGAGGATTTTTTCCTAGAACATCCATCCTATGACTTAATCCTATGAGCTACAACTATAGAATACAAAATAGATACGACCACCGTCGTATACTCTCTCCTCTGTACCAAGCCAATCCACATCTAAGGGTAACTGTTATTGTTGTCATCTGCATGAGTTTTCTATGACATCTTCTGCTGATGCTGCTTCTGTGCTGATCTCTGCTGAAGGGGAGTATCAAGGAACTCCAACCATGCCTTAGGTAGTAGGTTGTTGCTGATGAGATAACCAAATCTTCGGTGCTGATCTCTGCTGTCGAGATGGTGCATCATCTTCCCGGAATACCATTGATAGTCTTTAACTGAGTCTTCAAAGTGTAGCTCCTCAAATGTACTGGTTACTTACAATAGCTGTAGGGATGTATACTGAAAAGTCTACCTTTTGTATGAACATATTTATTTTGAAATAAGAATCACATGATCATTGTTTGCATATTTTTATGGTTATGCATATTGTCTAATACTTTACATTGTAGATAACATGGTGTGTGGTGTCACACGGGAGATCATGTTATCGGCTCCTTGAAAAGTATAAGTAAAAGCTCACAACCGAGATGGCTTTGGATAAACCATCGGAATGGTTGTAGTGTGATTTGGTATTGGTTTGTCTTGACCAAAGAATCACACTAGTGCACTTTGTGTGTATTGAGCAGGACCGACTTAGAGGTGAATCGATTTATTGCTAACTACATAATCGAATCAGACCTCAGATATTATTTAGTACATGCTCTTAATCCCGATATAATAACGGGCATATTCATCTCTTTGATTTACCAATGGGCGAGATTTAAAGATTAAATCGATAGGCTCGGTAAGTTGGGAGATGTTATTATTTATATGGTGTGCCGTTGATAATAGGAGGAAACCATGTCCTATATATTAGGATGATGATGTCCTCTTGAGGAGCTCAGAAGGTTAATCATGTAAACCCTGCAGGTGAACTTGGTCCGGCATGATGGAAAGGTTGAGTGGTACTACTCATGGAGTTAGATGTTGATTAATTAATGGTCAGTAAATTAATTAATCGACGGACATTCGATATCTTAAACACGGGGAGAAAATGTACAAATAATATATGGAGTCCATATTATCATATGGGGGTTGGTGAGGTAGATCGATGACGATCCTTTAGTGGATTGGATTATCATTAGTGGATCGGACTTTGTGTGGGCTTGATCCATGGGTGGCCAAGACCCAACTCCTCATGGTCCCTAATGTATCCTATTAACACCTCATGAATCTTAGATCCAATGGATAGAAACAAAACTCTAGATCCATATGTAGAGATTAAATCTCTAAGATCCGACGGTTGAAATTAAATCTCTCGATCCGACGGTTAAGATTAAATCCCTAGAACCAATGGTAGAGATTAAAAGGAGGCTTATCCATAACTCTATAAAATGAGCTTGATGGGTTGGCATGGAGATTATTCCAAGGAGAGATAGGATTTTGGGTGGAAAGAGTTGAATCCTAGTTGAGATAGGATTAGGGTTTGGAGGCTTAGGGTTTTGGAGGCTTGGGCGGCACCAAATAAGGAAGTTTTTCCTTTCTTCTTTCTTCTCCATTGGCCGGCGTCCAGTACCTTTTCCAGCCCCTTTCCAGTCCTTGGCCAGTGCCCAAAGGCTCTCTTCTCTTCTCCTTGAGTGGTGGAAACAAGACTTAGGGGTCTCCCTTGGTGTCTTGGTTGGTTTCCATCATCATCTCCCTTTCTTTGTTGGCCGACGGCAAGGATTGTTTTTGTTCCTTGTTGGTTGGTTTTAGGGAGGAGAAAAACCTTGTTTCTATTCTTCCTTTTGCTTTTGAAGAGCAAGGAAGGAAGATTTGCGATCTAGGAGCTTCGACTTTTGGTAGATCATCGCCCACATGATGTCCGAAAGGAGGAAGGTCATACATTAGAAGATCGAAAGGTATATCGATTCTCTAATCTTTATATGTTACATGTTTGTATTTGTTTTTCAACTATGAGCATGATATAAATCTATATATGGCTAAATAATACTTGGATCCCGAGCATAAACACAAAAATCGGCGATTCGGACATTGTCTATTCCACGGCTACTCGCAGAATAGAGGATGGTCGCTTGAATAATGAGTTTGTTCAAGTGACCTCTCTAAACGAATAGCACGACGATGACTTGGTTGTTTGGGCAACCCCTTTTGTCTAGCCTTAAATTTTTTTTAATCCGGGGACATCGAAGGGATCGCCATGATCAAGCAACCGAGGTGAAGTGGGAAGCGAAGTTTCCCCTCACGGACTCAATAAGAAAAACCCTTCAATTGGTATCAGAGCCATGGTTTCCGGTTTTGTGTGTTTAGGATTCGGTTAATTTTGTATGCACTTTTCATATATTATATGTGCTGGATAATAGTAGGATATGAGTAGTTTAACTCTTTGGTTGCACGCATAAGATCTGACTATTATGGTCATATGTGTTTATGTGATTGTACGTGTGTATTTTGTTGAATCCTCGGGGTTGACTAGGCTAGTATTTGATTTTTTGTAAATTAGATACGGCATTGTTTAGCCACTCTTTATTTTATTTTACTTTCGAACTAGATTTCATGTACACTCCCTCGTGGAGTATAGGATCGATGAATGTAAATTAAAATAGGTTTTAGTCTCGGCTCGGATCTCCGGATGGCTTGTACATGGCGTAGGAGGAGCGGACGAGAAGACGTTGCGACAGGAGACATATTGAAGACAAAAGCCATAATAGTTGGAAAATAATTTCTTTTTCATATTTATTGCTTTTTGTTTGATATGCATGTCGTAGGCTAGGAAAATTCCTCAATTTCAAATTACTAAGTGGGAGAGGGAATTTTTAAAATTCCCACGGCCTCCATTACGATTTGACAAGTAATGCAAACAAACTTGCACGTCGGCTCTGAGTGCCTTCCTCCATATGGATGGGTTTGTTTGCGGATCACAAGGTCAAATATGGTTATAGGGAATTATCAAGGAGCATGTGTACTTCCCCATCGGAAGGCACATAACCTGAGACAATTACCTTGGTACCGAGTAATGGTGAACACTTAGATACAAATATAAGTATCCTCCCCATCGGAGTCACTGCTTTTATTTGTAGGGCCAAAGAGGAACCAACTATTAATTTTACTTGTCAAAAAGATAGGTTGATAAGATAGTAAAATTAATGGGTAAAACCTCCTCTTACAAATGTAGAATTCGTATACGTCCACACTATCGTGGCATACGATATTCTTGGTGTTTTAAGGTGTTGGTTGATTTTAAAATTTTATTGTTTGAGGAATCAATAATTTTTTGAAATCTAATGTTTTGATTTATGTGATTCTTAGGTTTTCTTTCAAAATGACTTTCAACCCACTTACTGTGATACTGAAAGAGAACAAACTTACTGGACCCAACTATGTTGATTGGAAGAGGAATCTAGACATTGTCTTGACTGCTGAGGAATACAAATATGTACTCCTCGAAGAGTACCCTCCCAAGCCTGTAGATGATTCCGGGGAAAAGGAGAGAGAGAGATATAAGAAGTGGATCAAGGCCGATGAGATGGCGCGGTGTTACATTTTGGTGTCTATGTCAAATGTACTGCAACATCAGCATCAAGTCACGTCCACTGCTTATGATATGATGCTCAAACTCAAGGAGCTTTTCGGACAACAGAATTGGGCTACAAGGCAAGATGCCATGAGAAACTTGATGACGACCACCATGATCGAGGGAACACCCGTGAGGGATCATGTTCTCAAGATGATGGCTCATTTAAATGAACTGGAGGTCCTAGGAGCTGAGATCGATGGGGAAACCCAGGTCGACATCATACTCCAGTCTCTACCTAGGAGTTTTGAGCAGTTTCGCCTGAACTACAACATGAACAAATGGTTGTATTTGTTGGCAGAACTTCTGACAGAACTCCAGGCGACAGAGGGACTATTTCGTCAGAGTGCTTAGGCGCATGCCGTGGTGACCCAAAAGGTTTCTACTTCTAAGCCGAAAGGCAAGAAGAAGAAGAAACAAACTGGGGCGAAGGTAGTGGGAGGTTCTCAGGGAGGAGTGAAGAAGCCGAAAGGCAAGTGTTTCACTTGTAAGCAGATTGGACACTGGAAGAAGGACTGCCCCAACCGCAAGAACAAAGGTATATCTTTTGGTCTAGTCGTTGAAACATGTTAAGGAGTGTTATCTACCGGCACTTGGTGTGTAGATATGGGAGCCACTGATCATGTCTGCAATACTTTACAGGGGTTCCACGAAACCAGACAACTAGCTGAAGGGGAGATTACCATGTACTTGGGCGATGCCACGAAGGTGGCGGTTGTTACAGTGGGAGATGTTCATTTATCTTTTGAGAAAAATAAACTTTTGGTTCTTAAGAATTGCCTTTATGTACCCTTATTTAGAAAGAATTTAATTTCGATTTCTAAATTGTTTATGGATGGATATTCTATTTCTTTTAATGATAGAGTTGTTATAAGAAGGAATAGGGACATTATCTGTTCGGGTGCATTGATAGGAAATTTGTACACCCTTGAACCAAAAGCTCCCACGATGCAAATTGAAGTTAATAACTCATCTTCTAATTCCAATAAGAGAAAAGAACCTTCGAAGATGAACAAAACATATCTTTGGCATCTTAGGCTTGGTGACATTAACCTAAGCAGAATTCAAAGGTTGATAGCTGATGGACCTTTGGGTTTATTAGTGGTGGAGGATCTCCCAACTTGTAAATCTTGCTTGGAGGGTAAGATGACCAAGAGGCCTTTTAAGGCCAAGGGGTATAGAGCCAAAGATGTGTTAGAATTGGTTCATTCTGATTTTTGTGGTCCTATGTCTATCCAGGCTAGAGGTGGTTTTGTGTATTTCGTCTTTTTCATAGACGATTACTCAAGATATGGATACATTTACCAGAAGCGCCGCAAGTCTGAATGCTTTGACAAGTTCAAAGAATTCAAGGCTGATGTGGAGAAACGTCAAGGTAAAAGTATCAAGATACTACGATCTGATCATGGTGGTGACTACCTCTTGGGAGAGTTTAGGAACTACTTATCAGAGGCTTGGATTCAATTCTCAATTGACTGCACCTGGCACACCCCAGCAGAATGGTGTAGCAGAGCGAAGGAATAGGACTCTTATGGAGATGGTTATATCGATGATGAGTTATTCTAAGTTTCCAGATTCGTTCTGGGGATATGCTCTAGATACGGCGGTGTATATTTTGAACATGGTTCCATCTAAATCAGTGCCTTCTACTCCCATAGAATTGTGGACTGGGCGAAAGCCTAGTCTAAGACATATTCAGATATGGGGGAGTCCAGCACATGTACTGAAGGTAGATACTGGTACGTTGGAATCTCGTACAGAAGTACGCATGTTCGTTGGGTATCCTAGAGGAACGAAGGGTGGTTTGTTTTATAGTCCTAGAGATCAGAGGGTGATCGTTAGCACGAACACCAAATTTCTAGAGGAAGACTATCTGATGAGCCACAAGCCCAAGAGTAAAATTGTTCAGGAGGAATTAAAAGGGGGAGTCACTTCTTTAGTACCACTGGTACTAAAGGATATACCACATATCACTGCACCGCGTGTCACAGAGAATACACAGGTCATACCTCATCGTAGTGGGAGGGTTGTGAGACAGCCAGATTGATTCATGTTCTTGGGACAATCTTCTGATTTGGTCCCTGGTGAACATGAAGCTGATCCCTGGACATATGACGAGGCAATCCAAGATAAAGATGCAGTATCTTGGCAAAGTGCAATGAATGCTGAGATTGAATCTATGGATTCAAATTAGGTCTGGGAGCTAGTAGAACCACCCGATGGTGTAAAAACCATTGGATGCAAGTGGATCTACAAGAGAAAGAGAGGAATAGATGGGAAGGTTGATACCTTCAAAGCGAGGCTTGTTGCAAAGGGGTATACTCAAAAAGAGGGTATCTGTTATGAGGAGACCTTTTTGCTGGTAGTCATGCTTAAGTCTATCCGGATTCTCTTATGCATAGCAGCTCATATGGATTATAAGGTGTGGCAGATAGATGTCAAGATAGCTTTCCTTAATGGAAGTCTTGAGGAAAACATCTATATGAAGCAACCAGAGGGATTCATTGCTAAGGGCAAAGAGCATCTTGTATGTAAGCTTAATCGGTCCATTTATGGATTGATGCAAGCTTCGAGGTCTTGGAACATCTGCTTTGATGAGGTAATCCAGTCTTATGAATTTATTAAAAGTTCAAATGAGTCTTGTGTATACAGGAGATGTGACGGAAATGTAGTGGTATTTCTTGTACTATACGTAGATGACATTTTGTTGATTGGCAACAATATCAAGGTGTTATCGGACGTAAGGGTATGGTTGTCCAAACAGTTTGATATAAAGGACTTGGGAGAAGTGGGACACATCCTTGGGATCAAGGTTATAAGGGATCGCAGGAAAAGGATGTTGTGCTTATCCCAAGCTTCATACATAGACACGATTTTGGATCATTTTAGCATTCAGAACTCCAAGAAGGGTTTTCAACCTTTCAGGCATGGAGTCCTTTTATCTAAGGAGATGTGTCCTAGATCATCTGAGGTGATAAAGGAGATGAAGGCGGTTCCTTATGCTTCGGCAGTAGGAAGCCTCATGTAGGCAATGCTATGTACGAGACCAGATATCTGCTTTACCGTGGGCATGGTCAGCAGATATCCGAGTAATCCAGGATAGGGACATTGGACTGCGGTGAAGCATATATTGAAGTACATGAGAAGGACTAGGGATTATATGTTGGTTTACGGGGCAGACCAATTACTCCCTGTGGGTTACACAGATTTTGACTTCCAATCAGACAGGGACAACAGAAAGTCTACCTCACATTTTGTGTTTACTTTGGGAGGTGGAGCCATTGTATAGAGGAGTGTCAAGTAGAAATGCGTGGCAGACTCCACCATGGAAGTTGAGTATGTGGCAGCCTCTGAGGCGGCCAAAGAAGTTGTGTGGCTCAGGAACTTCTTGATGGACTTGGATGTGATTCCTGGTTTGCCCAGAACTATCACAATTTATTGTGATAATAGTGGTGCAGTTGCAAACTCGAAGGAACCACGAGCCCATAAGGCTAGTAAACACATAGAGCACAAGTACCACCTGATACGAGAAATCATAAAGAGAGGAGAAGTTGCTATGCCCAAGATTGCCTCGGAGGATAACCTGGTAGATCCTTTCACTAAGGCCCTTCCGGCGAGAGCTTTTGATAGGCATGTGGAGGGAATGGGGATCAGATGTATGTCAGTTTGAGGACAACATAGTCTTTTAGTATAAGTGGGAGATTGTAGGGATGTATACTGAAAAGTCTACCTTTTGTATGAACATCTTTATTTTGAAATAAGAATCACATGATCATTGTTTGCATATTTTTTTGGTTATGCATATTGTCTAATACTTTCCATTGTAGATAACATGGTGTGTGGTGTCACACGGGAGATCATGTTATCGGCTCCTTGAAAAGTATAAGTAAAGGCTCACAACCGAGATGACTTTGAACAAACCATCGGAATAGTTGTAGTGTGATTTGGTATTGGTTTGTCTTGACCATAGAATCACACTAGTGCACTTTGTGTGTATTGAGCAGGACCGACTTAGAGGTGATTCGATTTATTGCTGACTACATAATCGAATCAGACCTCAGATATTATTTAGTACATGTTCTTAATCCTAATATAATAACGGGCATATATACTTAGTATTCATCTCTTTGATTTACCAATGGGCGAGATTTATATATTAAATCGATAGGCTCGGTATGTTGGGAGATGATATTATTTATATGGCGTGTCGTTGATTATAGGAGGAAACCGTGTGCTATATATTAGGATGATGATGTCCCCTTGAGGAGCTCATAAGTTTCATCTTGTAAACCCTGCAGGTGGACTTGGTCCGGCATGATGAAAAGGTTGAGTGGTACTACTCATTGAGTTAGATGTTGATTAATTAATGGTCAGTAAATTAATTAATTGATGGACATTCGAGATCTTAAACACGGGGAGCAAATGTACAAATAATATATGGAGCCCATATTATCATATGGGGTTTGGTGAGGTAGATTGATGACGATCCTTTAGTGGATTGGATTATCATTAGTGGATCGGACTTTATGTGGGCTTGATCCATGGGTGGCCAAGACCCAACTCCTCCTCAAGGTTCCTAATGTAGCCTATTAACATCTCATGAAGCTTAGATCCAATGGATAGAAACAAAACTCTAGATCCATAGGTAGAGATTAAATCTCTAAGATCCGACGGTTGAGATTAAATCTCTAAATCCGACGGTTAAGATTAAATCTGTAGAACCAATGGTAGAGATTAAAAGGAGGCTTATCCCTAACTCTATAAAAGGAGCTTGATGGGTTGGCATGGAGATTATTCCAAGGAGAGCTAGGGTTTTGGGCGGCAAGAGAGGAATCCTAGTTGAGATAGGATTAGAGTTTGGAGGCTTGGGCGACACTAAATAAGGAAGTTTTTCCTTTCTTCTTTCTTCTCCATTGGCCGGCGTCCAGCACCTTTTCCATCCCCTTTCTAGCCCTTGGTCGGCGCCCAAAGGCTCTCTTCTCTTCTCCTTGAGTGGTGGAAACAAGACTTAGGGGTCTCCCTTGGTGTCTTGGTTGGTTTCCATCATCATCTCCCTCTCTTTATTGGCCGGCGGCAAGGATTGTTTTTGTTCCTTGTTGGTTGGTTTAGGGAGGAGAAAAACCTTGTTTCTATTCTGTCTTTTGCTTTGGAAGAGCAAGGAAGGAAGATTTGCGATCTAGGAGCTTCGACTTTTGGTAGATCGTCACCCACACGTCGTCCGAAAGGAGGAAGGTCATACATTAGAAGATCGAGAGTGTTAGTAATATATGAGAGATGTCCTAAGGCAATCGCCTTATGTTTGAACCATTTATATGATAAATGAAGATTCACTATTTGAGTATACATGTTTTATGTATTTGATTGGATCTTAAACTCATTTCCTGAATGTCCACGATACGATTCATAGCATGAGAGAATTTGTGATTGGATCACAACTAGTGAGTATCTCTACATGTGTAATTGTGATGTATCGGAATTATCCCTAGTCGATGAATTGATGGATTTGGATACCATCAATTCTGTCGAGACTAGCACGAGGTATACTCCTTGGTGTATCCAAGCAGCTGATTCTCACTGGCTGGAGACATAGTGATGTCCAGAGTTAATCGTGGATGCTAGTTATGGTAACTAGTTCATTGGAGTGACCAGCCGTAAGACTTCATATGGTTCTCTGCATATATAGATATGTCAATGAAGTTCTTACTGTGGCTTAAGTGCGATGTTCCTTTGACTTGCGGTATTCAAGTCATCTCGATCATGGAGACTTATGCTTTGACATCTTAAGCAAACATCTCCGAGGAGATGTGGACCTGGGATGATTGGGTATAAGTCGAATTGATCGAAGGTGTTTGAATAGCCTATAAAGGATTCACCACTCCTTGCGAGGAGATGTATACCCATGGTCTCTCGTCGGATTGTTACTAAAGTCTTTGGCCAAAGCATTACATGTTTAGAGTAAAGTACTCTTCGAAACATGTGCAGTAACTAGAATCCGTAGGACGAGGAAATGATACTTGGGCTAGGTGTGACGTAGTCAGCCTAGTGGGGACTGACACAATAGACCATGTCCTGAACCAAGTGGGTATAAGATGAGTGAAGGGAATGGGGCACGATTCATTCGAGCTCTTGAAGGGTTTGAAATAGTTCTGGATCAACCGTTGATCTTTTCGGTTAATTGGGGATCATGATGTACTACTAGGTGCCACTCATGATCGCTCTATAATTAATGGTTAATTATAGACGGCCAACATAAACCGAGAACCTATTTGGTCACACGCACAACGAGTGTAATCCAAAGGATTTAAAACGAGCTTGAGAATGGGATTCTCAGACCGAGAGAAACTATGTTTGGTTGGACCAAACATAAAGTGAGCATGAAATCGTTTCAGTCGCAATGGAAGCGTGGATGGGCCGCATCTTATGAAGACGTAATGGATGAACCAAAATGGTTTGGTTCTAATCCAATGGATGAGAATAAACCAAAGTGTTTGGTTTATTTTAAACGAATGAACCAAAAGTTGGTTCGGTTCGTGTTAACTTAAAATAAACCATCATGGTTTGGTTTATTTTAACTTATCTTAATGGAGCGGGTTAACGGGCTTTATGGATATGATCCATTAACCATTAAGAGAATTAGTTCTCTATAAAATAGGGGTTAAACCCTAACCCAAAAACCCTAATGAAGTTTTGGCCGCCCAACCCTAGCCTCCTTTTGTTGTTGCCGCCCAACATGGTGTTGCCGCCAACTTCATGGAGCTGCTGCCACCTCCTTGCCGCCGGCATCCAAGCTTCAGACGGCGATGCTCCGGCGACCCTCCGGTGATCTCTTGTGGGTTCGGTGATAAGGTGAGCTCCACATCTCCTTTGGCCGGCCTCTATTCCTCCACCAAAAGCTGTCCAGTTTTTCTGGACAGCTTGTTTCTTTGTGGTCGGAGCGTCGTTTGGACGACGGTTAGTGCTCCGACAGCGGCTAACTTACCGGGGATTTGATCTCCGGTAATCCTCTGAGGTGGAGGACGAAGGATTCGTCAAACGGTTGACGAATACCTCTCCGTAGAAGCGAGTTTTGAGAACTCGTTTTAGGATCCGAATTTGGATTCGGATCGTGATCATCTCTCGATCACGTCGTCTTCAACACAAGGCTAGTAACCCGTACGAAGACGAAGCTCGTGACTTATCGAAGTCATCCCGAGGAGCTCGGCGTGGATACAGATAGAGACGATTCTTACGAGGATCGTTCCGGTTGATGTCGTTCCCGCTACACGTCATACGAAAGGTATAACGTAGATAATTTCTTTTATTGCAAATTTTAATTTACGGTTATGTCTACACTTGTTGTAATATGCATGCGTGTGTTGTGTGTGTTGTAATAAATATAGATTTATTATTTTAATTGCTTCCGCGGTGCTCATCTTTACGAAACATGATTGAACACACACACGCCGCGGTGCCGGAAACCCAACAGTGGTATCAGAGCCCAGGTTGTGTTTCGACATAATCGTAAAATTGGTTTTGCGATAGTCATAATGCATTTCTGGAAATTTTCTAAATTTTGGAAATTTAGAAGTATTTATGGAAATTTTTCAATTTTGGAAAGTCTAGAAGTATTTATGGAAATCTTCCACTTTTGGAAAGTTGGAAGTATTTATGGAAATTGATATTTTCCATAAATAAAATATTTGATTAGATTATGGAAATTTGTTTCCTAATTTAATCATGATTTGATTTGGGAAATCAAATCTTAAAATATTTTATTTCCATAAGTAGTTTTAATGATTTATGAAATTGGTTTCCTAAATAGATATTCCTTAATCAAATAATTCCATGAATAAAATATGTGATTAGATTTGGAAATTTGTTTCCTAATTTAATTATGATTTGATTTGGAGAATCAAATCTTAAACATATTTTATTTCCATAAATAGTTATGACATATAAGGAAGTTATATACATGACATAATTGTATGCCATGTAATTGCATTAAATGCATAACATTATGCCATGCGTGTCGTGACATGTAGATGTATGCCATGTATGTCATGCCGTGTAGATAATAGTTATTTGCATGCAAAGAGGATGAGACATAAAAACCCTTAATCAATATTAAAGCCTACACCTTCCATTAATATGGTTAGAACCAGAGTTCTGTTTCTTGTTTGGGTTGTTGGACTCTCTCCAAGCCCGGCTCGAACCTGAATATGTTCAAACCATGGAATAGTTTAATACTAATATGGTAAGAGTCAGAGGTCAATCGTTAGCTTTGGTTGTTGGACTCTCTCCAAGCTGGGCTAATTGGTTGAATGCGATCTAACCATATTAAAACTATGTCCTGATTAATGGGTTGGCTTTAACCTGGAGCATCGGCTTGTTGGACTCTCTCCAAGGTCGATGTAAAGGGAGGTGAAGTTGGGCGCTATGCATATGATGCATACTTGTTAATGTGTTAACAACCCGATGTATGTGTGAACATTCAATTAGTTGATAGCACATTTTGATAGTTGCATATACGTGATATGCAATCAGTATAGATGATACCTACCGTCGTAGTTATGAATGGCTTGTTGGACTCTCTCCAAGGTTGTTCATAACTATGATGGATATCATCCCATTCGGAGATGGACCTACGATCTCTCGAAGTGATTTCGGGGTTTTTGAAATTCGAAAAATGAATGGGATTTATAAATGTATATTGATGCATTTTTAAAATCATTTTCTCATATATGCTCGTTTTGTATTTCTAGGTCAATAAATTGATCATGACGTCTTTGAATTTGCGCACTATTTTGGATTCGAACAAACTGACTGGGCCTAACTTCCTGGACTGGCTTAGAAACCTGAGAATTGTTCTCAAGGCGGAAAAGCTTGTGTATGTCCTCGAAGCGCATCTTCCCGCCCGTCCTAGTGACGATGCAACTTTAGACCAATTGTTAGCTTATCAGAAACATGTGAGTGATTCTGAACAAATGAGTTGCATCATGCTAGCCGCGATGGAACCCAAGCTACGAAAGCAGCATGAGCATATGGATGCTCATATCGTAGTCCTTCATCTCTGTGAGTTGGTTGATGAGCAAGTGAGATTCGAAAGGTTCAAAGTCTCCAAGCTCCTCTTCACCTCTGAGATGCAAGGAGGTTAATCTGTGGTACTGCTCAACATGTTGAAGACTGTGGAGCCTTCTGAGAAGCATGAGCAGGGGACGTTGCTGTTAATTGATTCCTCGAAGAAAGGTTCTAAGAGGAAGTCAAATGAACAGCATAATGGAAAGAAGAGAAGGGCTAAGAAGGTAGAACTAGCACAAAAGGAAACTTGCCTTCATTATGGCAAGGAGAGACATTTGCGAAGAAAGTGCAAGATTTATCTTGAGTCCGTGAAGAAGGATAAGGCATCGGATGCCCCATCGTCTTCAGAAATCTTCTTTATTGATTGTCATTCTATTTTCTTAGACACTTGGGTATTGGTGTAACGCCCGTAAAATTCCTAGCAATTCTACAGAAATTTTTGGCTTGATGATCATGGGCTTTATGTGGGCCTTTTCAAAAATAAAAGAAAATAAGCCAAAAATGGGTGCAAGGCCTAAGAATTGAACCCCAAACCTCTAGAGATAGCCAAACCTTATAGATGCACCCACTAACCAGAAGCCCAATAGGATTATATGATTAAGGAAGAGGGGGAAACTATAGATAAGTGGGACTAGGAGTAAATGAAGAGGCATGGAAAAGAAAAGAGGAACTTCTCTTCCTCCCCCCCTTTATAAAGAAGAGGGAAGATTGGATTTGGTCACTTCCACTCTTCTTCTTCTTCTCCTCACCGAATTCTAGTCTCTTCTCCACCTTTGGCCGAATCTCATCCAAGCAAGAGAAGGCTAGGGTTGGTTCTTCCTTAGGTTTTCCTTCCACCAAAAAGCAACGCGAAGGATGTAAGTATCCCTCACCTGCATACGAGTAGTTTCGATTGAATGTTTGAACAACCTATATGTTAGATCCGGCCAAGCATGTTTTGGTTTATCAATGAAGTGGTAATCTGTGTTTGTAATCTATGTTAGGAAGTATATGATGATGCTAAGATGGGAAAAGAGGTTTGGTTAAAAAGCTAGCCCTAATGGCCACCAAGACCTATTACAAGCTAGGATTGGGGTTTTACATGAAGTTACATGCTATGTTTTATTCACTATATGATGTAGTTAAGATTTAAAAATGGATTAGGACCAAAAGCTAACCCTAGTTGAGCCCTTATGTGTTTCAGCCACCCTAGGGAATTAGGGTTAGGGTTGCATGAAAATGTCCCTAATGATGCTATGCTAGGTTATAAGGCTCATGAATGAATGTTGGGTAACAAGAACCCTAGTTGAGCCCCTTATGTGTTTCGGCCACCCTAGGGAATTAGGGTTAGGGTTGCATGAAAATGTCCCTAATAATGCTATGCTAGGTTATAATGCCCATGAATGAATGTTGGGTGACAAGAACCCTAAGAAGCCTAAAAGGGCCATTCGGCCACCCTTGGTTGTTTCTTTTCTTTGTGTGTTTCAATGAAGTTTACACCATGAAGTGTATGCATATGTATGTTACTTGAATTAGGTTAAAAGCCTAAACCCTAAAAAGCCTATAAGGGCCATTCGGCCACCTTTGGTCTTTTAGGTTACAATGAAGTTCATACCATGAATTTTATGGAAATTGTATGCATATGTATGTTACTTGAATTAGGTTAAAAGTCTAAACCCTAAAAAAAGCCTATAAGGGCCATTCAGCCACCTTTGGTCTTTTAGGTTACAATGAAGTTCATACCATGAATTTTATGGAAATTGTATGCATATGTATGTTACTTGAATTAGGTTAAAAGTCTAAACCCTAAAAAAAAAGCCTTTAAGGGCCATTCGGCCACCTTTGGTCTTTTAGGTTACAATGAAGTTCATACCATGAAATTTATGGAATTTGTATGCATATGTATGTTACTTGAATTAGGTTAAAAGTCTAAACCCTAAAAAGCCTATAAGGGCCATTCGGCCACCTTTGATCTCTTTAGGTTACAATGAAGTTCATACCATGAAGTATGCTATGCTATGTTAATGAAATAAGCTATGTTGTTATGAAATGAAGTATGCTATGCTATGTTAATGAAATGAAGCATGATGTGTATGAAATGAAGTATGCTATGCTATGTTAATGAAATAAGCTATGTTGTTATGAAATGAAGTATGCTATGCTATGTTAATGAAATAAGCTATGTTGTTATGAAATGAAGTATGCTATGCTATGTTAATGAAATGAAGCATGATGTGTATGTTACTTGAATTAGGTTAAAAGTCTAAACCCTAAAAAAAGCCTATAAGGGCCATTCGGCCACCTTTGGTTTTTTAGGTTACAATGAAGTTCATACCATGAAATTTATGGAATTTGTATGCATATGTATGTTACTTGAATTAGGTTAAAAGTCTAAACCCTAAAAAGCCTATAAGGGCCATTCGGCCACCTTTGATCTCTTTAGGTTACAATGAAGTTCATACCATGAAGTATGCTATGCTATGTTAATGAAATAAGCTATGTTGTTATGAAATGAAGTATGCTATGCTATGTTAATGAAATGAAGCATGATGTGTATGAAATGAAGTATGCTATGCTATGTTAATGAAATAAGCTATGTTGTTATGAAATGAAGTATGCTATGCTATGTTAATGAAATAAGCTATGTTGTTATGAAATGAAGTATGCTATGCTATGTTAATGAAATGAAGCATGATGTGTTATGAAATGAAGTATGCTATGCTATGTTAATGAAATGAAGTATGATGTATATGAAATGAAGTATGCTATGCTATGTTAAAGAAATAAGCTATGTTGTAAAATAAGCATATAAGTATTTTACTTTCTGCATGGCTTGTACCATGACCTTAACAAGGTCCAAGAAGGGATGGGCTCCTAAGATGCCCTAGGTCGATGGAATAAGACTCGGGCCTAGGAACCTATTACGTTCGAGACTTGCTACCTCGGGCCTATTTAGGGATGCGCACTATGATAATGAAGAAGTGGTACAATGTCGGGCCCAAATATGTTGAGATCTATATTTACGTACCTAACATATATGTTTTCAAAAGCATCTTGCATATGTTTGCCTGTTAATGTTTAAGTTACATGTTATGTTAGATGATATGCCATGATGTTAAGTTACGTGTTATGTTAGATGATATGCCATAATGTTTAAGTTACCTGTTATGCTAGATGATATGCCATAATGTTTAAGTTACCTGTTATGTTAGATGATATGTCATGATGTATAAGTTACATGTTATGTTCGATGGTACGCTATGATGTTAGGTTACTAAGTTACATATGATGCATATTATGCTGATTAAGTATATATATATATTTCATGTTATGCTGCTAAGTTAGGGATGATCCATGCTATATTATCTCATGTTACTTAAGCTACAAGTTAAGTTGATGATGCCATGTATGTTACATGATATATTGATTATATGTTATAAATGCTACAAGTCATGATTAATGATGATGTATGGTTTTTGTGAGTAGGACAGGATCTTACTAAGCCTATGCGCTTATAGTTTATTTTCCCTCGTACTGCAGATAAGGGTAAGGGATGGATAAACTAAAGGGAGCAGCAGGAGGGGTCAATGTGTGTGGTAGTGGCATGGTGGAGAAGATCCGTTAAGTCTACTTATACATGTATTACCTATAATGATGATGTCTATGGATGTCTTTACTTATGTCTCCCTATGACGATGATGTTATGAACCTACTAAGCCCTAAGTATCTATATATATATATGATGCATGCTTTATGTTGATAAGAAGAAGTAAAGAAGAAGTAAGAAGAAGTATCTATGCATGCTATGCTATGAAACATACTCTATGTTAAGAAGAAGTGTTAATGCATATCTATATTTAAAAGAAAAAAAAAGTATTTAGGTATTAAGTCTTCCGCTGTAAGAAATAAGAAGTATATATATAAAGTCTTCCGCT
The DNA here is from genome assembly GCA_025175895.1 of Wurfbainia villosa. Classification (NCBI taxonomy): domain Eukaryota; kingdom Viridiplantae; phylum Streptophyta; class Magnoliopsida; order Zingiberales; family Zingiberaceae; genus Wurfbainia; species Wurfbainia villosa. The sequence continues at coordinate 48,486,666 of CM045998.1, read as the reverse complement.
GTATGAAATGTATGTACGGTCGCGTCACGCGCCGCCTCTCCGGACATTTGGGGTCCTGGAAGGGCGGGCATGACAATTGGATACTGGGTGTGGCTCACATATATGTAATGACATACATGGGCTAAGCAATAGAAGAAGACTCGTCAAGGGAAAGTCAAATTTACGTGTTGGGAATGGAGCAAAGGTTGCTGCACTCACCATCGGAACGTATTTGTCGAAACTCCCTGCAGGACTTGTCTTAGAACTGGACAATTGCTTTTATGTTTTTTTGTTGATAAAGAACATCATTTCTATTTCTTGTTTAAATAGAAATGGGTACCATTTGACTTTTAGTAACAATTGTTGTTACATAACTTTGAATGGAGTTCTTTATGGGACTGGAACTTTAAGCAATGATGTTTATACGTTGGACGTATCCAGTGACATTTGCAATATCGAAGCAAGCAACAACAGTGCTCGAAAGGATAATCAAATAGACTCCTACATGTGGCATTGTCATCTTGGCCATGTAAGCAAGAAACGCATGTCCGAATTACACCGATGTGGAATTCTGGAATCGTTTGAATTGGATTCATACGATACATGCGAATCATGCTTAAAAGGCAAGATGACTAAGTTACCTTTTACTGGAAAAGGTGAGCAGTGGGAGAGTTACTAGGTCTAATACATACGATGTATGTGGACCTATGTCAACTCAAGCATTAGGAGGCTATAGCTACTTCATTACCTTCACCGATGATCACTCACGGTTTGGGTATGTGTTCTTGATGAAACACAAGTCCAAGCCTTTGAAAGGTTCAAAGAATTCAGAAATGAAGTAGAGAAACAACATGACAAGAGTATTAAAATACTTCGATCGGATCGAGGTGGTGAATACTTAAGTCAAGAGTTTCTTGATTATCTAAGAGACAATGGTATATTGTCTCAATGGACTCCGCCCTATACACCACAGCATAATGGTGTATCTGAGAGGCGTAATCGGACCTTGTTGGACATGGTCAGGTCAATGATGAATCATGAAACTCTTCCCAAGTCCTTTTGGGGCTATGCACTTCAGACAGTTGTTTACTTGTTAAACAGAATGCCTACCAAGGTAGTCTCAACTACTCCATATAAGATATGGAATAGTAAGAAACCTCATGTATCTTACTTGAAGATATGGGGTTGTCCTGCTTATGTGAAGCGGACTGTATCAGACAAATTGGATGCTAAGTCTGATAAATGTCTATTTATTGGATACCCTAAGGAAACAAGGGGTTACCAATTCTATCATCCTGTGGAACAAAAGGTGTTTGTTTCAAGGCATGCTGTGTTTCTAGAGAAAGAGTTTCTCTTGCAAGAAAAAAGTGGGAGTGTCGTCGAGCTTGAGGAGGCTCGAGAGACTCAAATAGACATTGATGAGATACCTGGTGAAGCACAACAGCCGACAACTCAGAGTGATGAGCAATCGACTGGACCTATTGTAACACCACATCTTCATAGATATGGTAGAACACGCAATATTCCTGAGAGATATGGATTTCTCGTAAGCGAATTGAACGACGTGTTACTCATTGATGATGAGGAACCTACCAGTTATGAAGAAGTGCTGACAAGTTCAGAAAGGGATAAGTGGCTTGGTGCCATGAAGTCAGAAATGGATTCCATGTATGAAAACCAAGTTTGGAACTTGGTTGACCCACCTGAAGGGATAAAGCCTATAGGGTGCAAGTGGGTTTTCAAGAAGAAAAATCGACATGGATGGTAATGTGATTACCTATAAGGCTTGATTGGTGGCGAAAGGATATCGTCAAAAACAAGGTGTTGATTATGACGAAACCTATTCGCCTGTAGCTATGCTTAAATCCATTCGGATGCTCCTGGCTATAGCGGCTCATTATGATTATGAGATATGGCAGATGGATGTGAAAACAGCTTTCCTTAATGGAAACCTGCTCGAGGATGTGTATATGATACAGCCTGAGGGTTTCACATCAATTGATAAAACCAAGGTATGCAAATTGCGATGGTCCATTTATGGATTGAAGCAAGCATCCAGGAGATGGAATATCCATTTTGATGAGACAATCAAAAAGTTTGATTTCTCACAAAATCCAGACGAACCTTGTGTGTACAAGAAGGTTAGTGGGAGTGCAGTCGTATTCCTAGTATTGTATGTCGATGACATACTACTTATAGGAAACGATGTTTCAATCTTACAGTCAGTGAAGGTTTGGTTATCCATGACATTCTCCATGAAAGACCTGAGAGAAGCAACCTACATCCTCGGGATTAAGATCTATAGAGATAGATCGAAACGGTTGCTTGGTCTTTCGCAGTCTACATATATAGACCGAGTGCTAAAGAGGTTTAGCATGTCGGAATCCAAGAAAGGTTTCTTACCCATCAGGCATGGGGTACACCTTTCGAAGTCTATGTGTCCGCGCACAGAAGACGAGAGGATTTGCATGAGTAAGATTCCCTATGCATCCGCAATAGGATCTATCATGTATGCTATGTTATGTACGAGGCCCGATGTATCGTATGCTCTAAGTGTCACGAGCAGATACCAGTCCGATCCAGGAATGGATCATTGGGCGGCTGTTAAGACGATCCTTAAGTACTTGAGAAGAACTAAGGATGTGTTCCTAATATATGGAGAAGGGTACATGGTGATACGTGGGTATACGGATGCCAGCTCCAGACAGACAAGGATGATTCCATGTTTTTGTCTGGGTATGTATTCACCTGGAATGGAGGTGCAATAAGTTGGAAAGGTTCCAAGCTTGACACTATAGCGGATTCTGCCACTAAGGCAGAATACATTGCAGCTTTGGAAGCAGCAAAGGAAGCGGTTTGGATCAAGAAGTTCATCTCTGAACTTGATGTGGTCTCATCAATGATCCAAACATGTGCTTCACCGCTATCATCTTAACAGAGAGATCATCAGTAGAAACGAAATACAAATCGAGAAAATTCCCACTGAATGGAACTTAGCGGATCCCATGACAAAGGCATTACCTCAAAATAAGTTTGAGGGTCATGTTCGAGCTTATGGTATTGGATACCGTAGCGATTGGCATTAGGCCAAGTGGGAGTCTGTTTGTAATATATGAGAGATGTCCTAAGGCAATCGCCTTATGTTTGAACCATTTATATGATAAATGAAGATTCACTATTTGATTATACATGTTTTATGTATTTGATTGGATCTTAAACTCATTTACTAAATGTCCACGATACGATTCACAGCATGAGAGAATTTGTGATTGGATCACAACTAGTGAGTATCTCTACATGTGTAATTGTGATGTATCGGAATTATCCCTAGTCGATGAATTGATGGATTTGGATACCATCAATTCTGTCGAGACTAGCACGAGGTATACTCCTTGGTGTATCCAAGCAGCTGATTCTCACTGGCTGGAGACATAGTGATGTCCGGAGTTAATCGTGGATGCTAGTTATGGTAACTAGTTCATTGGAGTGACCAGCCGTAAGACTTCATATGGTTCTCTGCATATATAGATATGTCAATGAAGTTCTTACTGTGGCTTAAGTGCGATGTTCCTTTGACTTGCGGTATTCAAGTCATCTTGATCATGGAGACTTATGCTTTGACATCTTAAGCAAACATCTCCGAGGAGATGTGGACCCGGGATGATTGGGTATAAGTCGAAATGATCGAAGGTGTTTGAATAGCCTATAAAGGATTCACCACTCCTTGCGAGGAGATGTATACCCATGGCCTCTTGTCGGATTGTTACTAAAGTCTTTGGCCAAAGCATTACATGTTTAGAGTAAAGTACTCTTCGATACATGTGCAGTAACTAGAATCCGTAGGACTAGGAAATGATACTTGGGCTAGGTGTGACGTAGTCAGCCTAGTGGGGACTAACACAATAGACCATGTCCTGAACCAAGTGGGTATAAGATGAGTGAAGGGAATGGGGCACGATTCATTTCGTAACTCTTTGAAGGGTTTCGTAAATAGTTACGGATCAACCGTTGATCTTTTCGGTTAATTGGGGATCATGATGTACTACTAGGTGCCACTCATGATCGTTCTATAATTAATGGTTAATTATAGACGGCCAACATAAACCGAGAACCTATTTGGTCACACGCACAACGAGTGTAATCCAAAGGATTTAAAACGAGCTTGAGAATGGGATTCTCAGACCGAGAGAAACTATGTTTGGTTGGACAAAACATAAAGCGAGCATGAAATTGTTTCAGTCGCAATGGAAGCGTGGATGGGCCGCATCTTATGAAGACGTAATGGATGAACCAAAATGGTTTGGTTCTAATCCAATGGATGAGAATAAACCAAAGGGTTTGGTTTATTTTAAACGAATGAACCAAAAGTTGGTTCGGTTCGTTTTAACTTAAAATAAACCATCATGGTTTGGTTTATTTTAACTTATCTTAATGGAGCGGGTTAACGTGCTTTATGGATATGATCCATTAACCATTAAGAGAATTAGTTCTCTATAAAATAGGGGTTAAACCCTAACCCAAAAACCCTAATGAAGTTTTGGCCGCCCAACCCTAGCCTCCTTTTGTTGTTGCCGCCCAACATGGTGTTGCCGCCAACTTCATGGAGCTGCTGCCACCTCCTTGCCGCCGGCATCCAAGCTTCAGCCGACGATGCTCCGGCGACCCTCCGGTGATCTCTTGTGGGTTCGGTGATAAGGTGAGCTCCACATCTCCTTTGGCCGGCCTCTATTCCTCCACCAAAAGCTGTCCAGTTTTTCTGGACAGCTTGTTTCTTTGTTGTCGGAGCGTCGTTTGGACGACGGTTAGTGCTCCGACAGCGGCTAACTTACCGGGGATTTGATCTCCGGTAATCCTCTGAGGTGGAGGACGAAGGATTCGTCAAACGGTTGACGAATACCTCTCCGGAGAAGCGAGTTTTGAGAACTCGTTTTAGGATCCGAATTTGAATTCAGATCGTGATCATCTCTCGATCACGTCGTCTTCAACACGAGGCTAGTAACCCGTACGAAGACGAAGCTCGTGACTTATCGAAGTCATCCCGAGGAGCTCGGCGTGGATACGGATAGAGACGATTCTTACGAGGATCGTTCCGGTTGATGTCGTTCCCGCTACACATCATACGAAAGGTATAACGTAGATAATTTCTTTTATTGCAAATTTTAATTTACGGTTATGTCTACACTTGTTGTAATATGCATGTGTGTGTTGTGTGTGTTGTAATAAATATAGATTTATTATTTTAATTGCTTCCGCTGTGCTCATGTTTACGAAACATGATTGAACACACACACGCCGCGGTGCCGGAAACCCAACAGAGAGGTATATCGATTCTCTAATCTTTATATGTTACATGTTTGTATTTGTTTTTCAACTATCAGCATGATATAAATCTGTATATGGATAAATAATACTTGGATGCCGAGCATAGACACAAAAACTGGCGATCCAGACATCGTCTTTTCCGCGGCTACTCGTAGAATAGAGGATGGTCGCTTGAACAACGAGTTTGTTCAAGTGACCTCTCTAAACGAATAGCACGACGATGACTTGGTTGTTTGGGCAACCCCTTTTGTCTAGGATTAAATTTTTTTTAATCTGGGGACATCGAAGGGATTGCCATGATCAAGCAACTGAGGTGAAGTGGGAAGCGAAGTTTCCCCTCATGGACTCGATAAGCAAAACCCTTCAATAGCAATAGATGAACTGATCCAACAGATGATCTGACTTCACGTGTGTTTGTGATCTGTACTGCACGCACATAATCTCTTTGGAGTCGTTGTTCAGATTTTTTTTTCTTATATGTACGAGAACATTCTGATGATCTGCGGTTGGTCTTCTATAATCGACAAGTAGGTCAAGGCCTGTGACACTGATCTTACTCCTTTTATCAAACAATCGGAGACTTCTGACTCTATTAAGTTGACCTGCAATATTTTCTTATCGGTCTCCAACTCTTAAACCCTTGTACGGAGTCATTTCTAAACTCCTGTCTCAATCCAATGTCTTCCGGCGGGATCTGGTAGAATATCTCGACATCCTAATCCAACTATAAGCCAATAACTTTGGGTGGCCAAAATCATCCATTCATCTTCTTGAGCTATTAGGTGGTCGTAACCTCTACAAGTCTCATGACTCTGCACAGTACACTATTACTAACCGATCACCATTTTTTTGAAGCACAAGAATTCCTTACAATGTGTCACTAAAAGTGACACGGGGAAATACTCTCTTTCAACATCACTAAACTATGATTAAGTGATATATTATTTCTTGAAGATTATTTTCTATATTTATCACCAAATATCATCTTGATCCCGATAATGGTATGCAAATAACTCTTCTTTCTCGGTATAACATGAGTTAAGTACTCAAAAGTACCCCCAAAGTTATACAACCCAGTGCAAACAAACTTAGGGATCAAAATCCCTATGAAACATCGTAAACTAGCATTCCACTATCTGCATCTACAATAGACTACTTGTCTTGTCCATTACCCAACATGTAATGATCTGACTAGCATAATTAGTGAAAATTTCTAAGATTGTAGTCTCTGATTTCCACAAGAAATGGGACGACTTGACCCCTATTTTTCGACTCGGTATCAGTCGGCTCTCATAGGTAAATCACCTTTTTGACATAGGTTCAAGACTCACATATTCAAACGGTCGTTCCCGTGGTCAATTCAACCCACGATTAAGAAAAATAACCAACATACTACAGATTATTCCCTGTTATATGCACTAACTGCATAGTAAACAAAATCGGGAGTATAAACAGTAAAGGTAACTCCGGTTGGTCACCTTGATGGACGATCCCTACGACAAGTCTGTACAGGTGTCATAACTCTAACTGTATGCACTTGTTGAGCAAATTTAGATAAATATCTACCAACTGCAAGTTATCAGGAATTTTTACCTCGTGCTGCTTGGAGCTCAGGCCGCTGTCCATCTCATCTCAAAAACCAAAACCGAATAAATCGACTCTCGAGAATCCAAGACTCGACACAAAACAACCTTGTATGGCATCGCTGAACCTAGGGCTCTGATACCTCTAAAGTTGTCATGCCCCGAGAGTATGCCAGTCTGAAAATCAAATGGATAATATCTCCCCTCTACGTTGCAACATTTCGGGTTAATACAAGGTCGTAGGTCACAACAACAATAGATATAAAATTGTTACCAAACCACAACAACATAACAAACTAACTACAACAAATACACAGTGGAAACAACACAACAACAATACAATCCGACACATGCATAACGGTATGACTAACAAATCACAACAACACGAAACCTCGACAAAATCTGAATCTACAACATAGTACATCACGAAAGCTCCAAATGCAATACACTCATACGAAAATCCCAACATGACCACCAGAATCTCGGAGATGAGATGAGATGTCAGCCAGCAGTGCTCCAAGCCATCACGAAGACTTCTACCTGTTACTTGGGCGACAGAAAAACCTAGGGTCTATGGTGGTGAGTAAAACTCAGCAGGTAATAAGATAGAACATGTAAATATATGAATCAATATTACATGTCATTCAACAGTTTAATCTACTCGTACAACATGTATACATCAGCATAACAAGTATACATGCATGCATACACTAAATAAACTGAACAACAAACTATGCTGACGTACCTGACTATCACCTACTCTATCCTCATCCAACCTGGGCATATATCCACAACATAAGGTATAAAGAATAATACTAATTCATACTACATATTGATATGGGTCGAGGGTTGTTGGTGCAACAATGCTCCAAGCATTTATATGTTTTGATGTTTGGCTAATCATCTAAGTTAGGCAATATCTTGTGATCTAATTACGAATGTGTTTAAGTGACAGGGAAATACAAGGATGAAGTACTTGGTAAAAGGAAGTCCAAGTATGATCTTGGCAAAGGAAGTCCAAGGGATGGACTTGGCAGCATAAGACCAAGTTTGTAGTCTTGGTAGCATAAAGTCCAAAGTGAACCTTGGCAAAGGAAGTCCAAAGTAAAGTCTTGGCAGCATAAGTCCAATCTTGTAGTCTTGGCGGCGTAAAGTCCAAGCATTTGGCAACCCAAGACATGATGAAACCGAAGGAAGCTCTTGGAAGCAAAGCGCAAAGGATGAACAAGTCGCGGACTCGGAGGGATCCTGAAGGCGCAAGGCTTATTGAGGAGCTAGAAGGTTGAGTCTAGGTCTAGGGTATAAAATCAAGTATGAATTACTCATACTTGATGAGTATCGATCGATACGATGTATCGATCGACCGTCGAGGCTCGACTAAGTCGAGGTTGAAACTCGACCATCACCGACCGCCTTGGTCGAGCAAGATCGATTTCGCGATCGATCGCCAAGGGCATCGATCGATCAAGGGAAATATCGCCACTGAAGGCAGTCTCACTCGACTGCTGCCTTGATCACTCGACTGATCACCCCATCACGGATCGATGGAGGGATCGATCGATCACCCGGCCGTTGGAAATTGGCGGCTCACGAATCTCCGCGAGATCGCATTTGGCCGTTGGCCCATGATCGATGATGGTATGCATCGATCGATCGGCATAACGGAAAAACAACCCCTCTTCTATAAAAAGGGGCCATGGGGAGATTGGTGAAGCTAGTGCTCTTGCTCCTAACTATACTCTCGTGCTCACCAAGCCTTCCAAGTGTTTTTAGTGATTTAAATCCTCCTCTTCTCTTGTTCTTGATCATCCATCATTGTAAAGAAGAGGAGAGCATTGTAAGAAAGGTTTCTCCACCTTGGTTCATCCAAAGGAGGTTCTAGTGAAGGTTGATTAGGGCTAATCCACCTTACGGATTGCCGTGGAGTAGGAGCGTCATCTCCGAACCACGTACATCGGGGGTTAGCTTTGTTCTTGCTTTGATTTGTGTTTATATTTTGTATTGCTTCCGCTAACATTTTTTGTAGAAAAGAAGAAAGGCTAATCACCCCCCACCCCTCTAGGCATTCCAAGGGTCCTAACAAGGAGGGTATCACAGTGAAAAACCAACAGGTATACAAGTTGTTGGTGCAGTAGGCACCTAAGTCGAACCTGAGTTTTGATTATAGCAAACGATACAAAGTTATACTTATATCATTATCTCACGAGCTGAATCGAGTGTGCAGTAAATTGATATAGCTGAAGCTGAAGGCTAGCGACACTCGGAGGAAGCCGTGGTGGTCGGGTGACACTCGAGTTACTTCGGAGGGAGCCGAAGGAATCGAGTGGAAGGCCGGAAGCAAAAGCAACACGTAAGTATCGAGGTAAGCTCGTGTGTGCGAGTGTAAGTAAGGTCGTATCCTCTTTATAAGGAAAGACTTAAGCGTAGATCCGACCCAAGACATCTCATACGTGGTCTAGGTCGAGATCGGATGGTCGACGACCGTCGAAATTATGTGTTTGTTGAGCTAACCTTGACTTGCGAAGCATCGATCATTGCCCGGCTTGGAGGACTCGATCGGCCGGCCAATCGGCCCGATCGCCGGTCGGTCAACTGATCGATCGATCGAGTAGTCAAGAGTTATCACCATTTTTCAAGGGGTTTTGTGCCCATTTGTGATTGGCTAAAGACCCATTCGATGAGGGGCTTAAAGGCTATAAAAGGAGGGCCAAACCTAGGGTTTTTCATTAATTCAAGCGGCTGCGGCCAAATCGCTTAGTGTAACATGAGGAAGCCTCTGGGTCTGTTTATTCTCAAGCAGCTCTACAACAGCCTCCAATCTTTGAAGTCGTCGGTATAATCTTTAAATTTGTATAAGTTGTTTTTTATTTCGAGCTTTAAATCATATCAAGGAGAGGGGGAGTGTCCCTCTACCTTGAGTCTTTCTTGAGTTTTTGTATTCGTTTAACTCCTATCTCCATCGAGAGGGAGTTCGTTTAGTATTTGCCCTCCGTGCGTGGTCAAGGACCATTAGGGCCTTGGAGTAGTAGCCGAAGGCTACGAACCAAGTAAAACCTATTTGTCTCTATTTACTTTACATTTCCGCTGCAATTAATTTTCTCTCGAGTTTTAACGAAAGAAACGAGAAAAAGTTTTTATCGCTATTCACCCCCCCCTCTTACGAACCGCATCGATCCAACAATTGGTATCAGAGTCGGGGGTTGCTAAGATTTGGTGAAACCACCAATCTAGTCATTTTTCACAGATTTATTTTTCTTTTATTTCTGTTTATTTCAGATTTATTTCGCTTTGTTAAATTTACTCCCGCACTACTAATCCAAGACGCGAGTCTTGGTACTTTTTGTGTGTTTTTGTCATTGCTAGTTTTTTTTCCTTCGTCTCCTTGTGTTCTTTGTTCTAATGGCCCATCTCGAAGGGTTTAGCACCGTCCGACCTCCGTTTTATAACGGAGATGACTTCCGTTATTGGAAGGGTCGGATGGAATGCTTTCTTAAAACCCAAATCGAGATGTGGATCATAATCCAAACGGGTTTCACACTTCCGACTAATGAAGTGGGTGACTCCTTGGATTATGACCAATGGACCATTGCAACAAAAAAACAAGTCGAAGCCGATGCTAAGGCAACGTAAATCCTTCAATACGGCCTATCCAAGGAGGAGCTAAATCGCGTCGGCCCCTTCATAAGCGCAAAAGATCTTTGGACAAAACTAGTGGAGCTACACGAAGGGACTGACGAAGCCAAGGTATGTAAGCATGATCTTCTTTTCAATAAACTATATAACCTAAAAATGCAGGAACACGAGTCCGCGACACAACTTCACGCCCGAGTCCAGGACATCGTCAACAACCTACACGCAATCGGGCAAAAGGTCAAAAATCGCGACCTTATAAGGTATGTCCTAAACTCTTTTCCGAGGACTACCTTATGGGCATCCATGGTCGATGCCTATAAGGTCTCCAAGGACCTTTCTAAAATTAGGTTAGATGAACTCTTTTCGGATTTTGAACTTCATGAGCAGTCTAACTCGGGCAGAGAGTATAGCCTTGTTTGCAGGATCAAAGAAGAAGAAAATCGCAAGCAAGCCACCACCAACCGAGGAGGAAGACAAGTCCGAAGAAGAAGTTGACCCGGAGTTAACTGCCGAACTAATGAACCTAGCTCGAAGGATAACCAAGGGACGAAAGCGAACCACGACTCCACCCAACCAAGGTAAGCCTAAAAGTTCCAATATTAGGTGTTATGAGTGCAACAGGTTTTGACATATCAAGTCCGAGTGCCCCAAGCTCAACCACCAAGCACCTAAGCACAAGAAGGCCCTCAACGCGACATGGGAAGAAGCGTCATCCGAAGAAGACGAAGACCACATCTTCATGGCGAAATCAATTGAGTCGGACACGAGGACCGAGCCTGAACTTGAGTCAGAACCTGAGGATGACTCGGACTACGAAGCTACCTTCAAGTCAAGCCACGGATACGCATCCGGTTCAAAAGATACCCTTAAAGTAAGTCAAACTTTATTTAATACTTTACATAATATGGTTAGGTTTTTGTCTAGGAAGTTAGCTAAGTCCGAGTCCAAGGTCGAGACCCTTGTTGAGGAGGTTAAACTCCTCAAACACGAGGTCTCCCTAACCTCTTCGACTAGTCGAGTTCAAGAGAAGGACTCAACTCGAGTTGAAAAGCTCGAAGTTGAGAACTCTCTCTTGAAAAGTCAAGTCGAAGATCTTAGGAACACGTTGAAAGGTTCACTTCGGGATCCAAAGGACTTGACCTCCTACTTGGATCTCAAAGGGCCGTGTACAACAAGGCTGGACTAGGGTTTAACTCAAACACGACTAATAGGTCGTATAGGAAACATGTCCAAGCATGGGTCCCTAAGAACTTTTTGATTTCAACTCTAGGATCCAACCCGTACTGGGTTCCCAAGGACCAAATCCACTATGTGGATAGACCGAACTGATTCAACGGTCTAGGGGGAGCCAGTACAAAACATGTTTGTGCTTTAACTTAGAAATTGCATGTTTTAACTTAGAATGTTTGTGCTTTAACTTAGAAATTGCATGTGTTAACTTAGAAAGTGTGTGCTTTAACTTAGAAATTGCATGCTTTAACTTAGAAAATTTGTGCTTGTGAACTCACTTAGAACACGAACATAACCAACTAAAATTCTTCGAAAAGATTGAGCCTCGAGGAGCCTCTTTTCGAAAACATAACCAACTAAAATTCTTCGAAAAGATTGAGCCTCGGGGAGCCTCTTTTCAAAAATAACCAGTTAGACTAGGAAATAATCTTAGGTGAGTCAAGTCATCATTTTCTTGAACATGGCTTTGTCTAAGGAAGTGGTCGATGATCCGATAAAAGAAGGCCCCTGTGCCTCGCCACGACCTAGAAGCCATGATCTTGAAAAGGTAAACTTGACAAGCCTAGGGTTAAATTCAAATCTAACATAAAATTACTTGAACCTAAATCCACTTAATCAATTGGAAATCATCTCACGAAAAACACATAAGTATAACATGCTTGATCATATAGACACAGGTGAGATGACGTAGGTTTAACAACTTACAACCAATTTAAAAAAAAAAAATCTAACATCCAATCCAACCACCTTGTGTGTAGGATCAATGGATGTTGGACAGCGGTAGCCTTTGGGAATAACGGCAAGCTCAAAATCATCGGATCAGGTGATATCGAGCTTAACTCGAATTTTGTTATTAAAAATGTATTACTTGTAGAGAATTTTGAATATAACCTGCTTAGCGTAAGCCAATTATGTGACAATAACTATAAGGTCGTATTTTTAGAAAATGAATGTGTAATTAAAACAAATAAAACAGCTAAAACAATACTCAAAGGAACTAGGACAAATAACATTTATACAATTAACTTAATCAATTCCTCAGCCAAATGTCTTATGACACAGGAAGAGGAATCATGGTTGTGGCACCGACGACTCGGTCACTCGCACCCAAGACTCGTCCACAAGATGAGTCAGAGTGGCTTAGTCAGAGGCTTACCCAACCTCAACAACTTGGTTAATAAAATCTTTAATGCTTGTCAACAAGGAAAACAACCTAGGACACAACAAAAGTTAACTAACCAAAAATGAACATCAAGTGTACTTGAGCTCCTGCATATGGATCTATTCGATTCACATGGAGCCAAGTCACTCAATAGAAGTCAATATTGCTTAGTCATAATTGACGACTACTCCAGGTTTACCTGGGTTAGATTCATCAAACATAAAAATGATACTCTAGATCAATTAGTCAATCTATTCAAATTAATCGAGAATCAAAAAGACCTTAAGGTTAAAAGACTTAGAAGCGATCATGGTGGTGAATTCGAAAATCAAAGGTTCACCGACTTCTGTAACCTAAACGGATACCACCATGAATTCTCTTGCCCTAGGACCCCTCAACAAAATGGCCTAGTGGAGCGGAAAAACCGAACTCTACAAGAAGCCGCTAGGACCATGTTGAACGAATACGACCTACCCGATAGGTTTTGGGCAGAAGCCGTGAGTACAACATGCTATGTCCAAAATAGGATCCTTATGGTAAAAAGGCACCTTAAGACCTCATACGAGATTTATCACGATAAAGTACCCAACATCAAGTACTTTAGGGTTTATGGGTGTAAGGTACATATCCTAAACACTAAGGATTACCTAGGGAAATTTACATCCAAAACCATGACCGGAATCTTTCTAGGATACTCGACTACAAGTCGAGCTTATAGAGTATATAACCACGACACGCTTAGAGTCGAGGAGACTATCAATGTAGTATTTGATGAAGGACATGAACCTACAAAACCCCCAGTAGCCCCAATTAGCGAGCCGATTCATACTAGACCTAACTCTGATCCGGAGATTAGGTCTAGTGTTAATCCTAACCTAAGTCAACCAAGTCACTCTATTGATCAAGTGATAGATGACTCCAACCAAACTAGTGTTCAACCAAGTCACCCCATTGATCAAGCATTAGGTGACACAAACCCAACCCAATCTAGGATTCAGACTAACCACCCTATCGATCAAGTGATAGGAGATCCTAATCTAGGAGTTCGAACTAGAGCATCCTATAGGAACCTTAGTCAAATTTCCTTAATTTCAAAGATATAACCCAAATCAATTGAACAAACTCTTCTTGATCCCGATTGGATTATTGCAATGCAAGAAGAGCTAGCTCAATTTACTAGGAATGAAGTGTGGGAATTAGTATCACCACCTAAAGACAAAACGATAATTGGAACAAGGTGGGTGTTTCGAAATAAGCTTGATGATAAAGGTGAAGTAGTTAGAAACAAGGCTAGGTTAGTTGCCAAAGGGTTTAGCCAAGTCGAAGGCTTAGATTACGACGAAACCTATGCCCCAGTAGCTAGACTCGAATCCATTCGAATGTTGCTAGCTTATGCCGCACATCGAGGATTTAAGCTGTTTCAAATGGATGTTAAGTCGGCATTCCTAAATGGATACATTAAAGAAGATGTTTATGTCAGCCAACCCCCTAGATTCGAAAATCTAGATAAACCCGGCCATGTTCTTAAACTTAAGAAAGCTCTCTATGGACTTAAACAAGCTCCTCGAGCTTGGTACGAGAGACTTTCAATCCATCTTAAGTCAAAAGGGTTTAACCAAGGCTTAGTTGACCCAACTCTCTTCGTAAAAACCTTAGGTAAAGAAATTTTCCTAGCTCAAATTTACGCAGACGATATAATTTTTGGAACCTCTAACTCAGCCTTACTAAACGAGTTCGTTTCACTCATGGAAAGTGAGTTCGAAATGAACTTGGTAGGCGAGTTAAGTTTCTTTTTAGGTCTACAAATTAAACAAACTAAGGATGGTATATACCTATATCAACAAAAATACACTAAGGAGTTAATTAAAAGATTTGGAATGCAAGACGCTAAGGTAATAAACACCCCAATGGCGATAAATGTTAACATAGGAGAAGACCTAGAAAGTAAGTCCATTGACTTAAAATACTATAGGAGCATAATAGGGAGTCTCCTATACTTAACTGTGAGTCGACCCGACATCCTATTCGCAGTAAGTATGTGCGCCAGGTTTCAAACCTGTGCTAAGGAGTCTCACCTAACCCTAGTTAAGCGTATCCTTAGATATTTTAAGGGTACACTTAACGTTGGTATTTGGTACCCTAGATCTACGGAGTTCGAACTAATCGGCTACTCCAATTCAGATTATGTCGGTAGTAAGCTCGATAGAAAGAGCACGAGTGGTTGTTGTCAACTTCTCGGCTCGAGTCTAGTGAGTTGGTGCAGTAGGAAACAACACTGTGTTGCTTTATCTACCATCGAAGCCGAATACATCGCGATGGGTGAGTGTGTCACGCAGCTTCTTTGGATGAAGCACACTCTCCGCGACTTTAAGTTAGACTTTACGAATACTAAACTTCACGTAGATAACATTAGTTCAATTAATCTTACAAAGAATCCGATATGTCACTCTAGGACCAAACATAAAGAGGTCAAACACCATTTCATTCGAGAACATGTGGCCAACAGAGCCATACACCTCGAATATGTCGAATCGAAGTCTAACTTGGCAGATCTATTTACTAAACCCCTACTCGAACACGAATTTAGTCTATTAAGACGAAAATTGGGCATGTGCGTAATAGAATAGGTACTTGCAAATTATATGTTCTTACTACTATTTCTTTAATTTCATTTTTATGGAACTAGCATAGGACATACCTTAGATATCATGCACCTATAGATTTAAGGAGCCAGTACATCTCACAACACATAGGACTAATGTGTTTGTGTACTTAGCCACGTAGATGGGCGTGAGATGTTAGGACCTTACTCCTGGTTCCAGATGTAGAGCTAGTGCATCGCTATGAACCACGGAGTATAATCATACATTCTAACCGACTCTGACCAGGACTGGTTGATCCTTCATATCAATCAAGCCAAATATGAGTCAAACATTTTATAGATGAATCTATTTTCAGTATATTATTTTCAAAATTATGTAGAACATGCTTGGACTTTAAAATTAATTTTATTCCTCACTCTTTTCGATATATGGCAAAAGGGGGAGAAAAAGGCCAAAATTAAGGGATCAATTTTTTATGGCCAAGGCTTACTTAACTTTAAGTTAACAAAACAAGTTAATTCTTAACTTAAACACATTTAGTTAACTTGTTGATGTTAACGAATAATTTACTTAACTTTAAGTTAACCTGTTAACAAAACGAACGTAAAGGCCAAGGTTAAGAAATCATTTTTTTTATTTCTTAACCTAAAACTTATTTTAAATATTATGGACAATATTAAGTAATTTCGGTTAATTAATTCTTTTTAGTAGCAAATATCAATGGGGAGAGTTAAAACTCCTTCTCAAGTACTCACCCTCGGTCAAGGGGGAGGATTCCTCAAGGGGGAGCACTTGAAAAAGAGTTTTTATACTCCTGGTCATTCATGCTTTTAACACTCCTGCTCATTCATGCATATCTTTTCTTAATGCACTTAATTTTCTTAACTTTGTATGTGGGTTTGCCATAAATCAAAAAGGGGGAGATTGTTGGTGCAGTAGGCACCTAAGTCGAACCTGAGTTTTGATTATAGCAAACAATACAAAGTTAAGCTTATATCATTATCTCACGAGCTGAATCGAGTGTGCGATGAAATTGATAATTTGAAGGCTGAAGGCTAGCGACACCGGAGGAAGCCCGCGGTGGTCGAGGCGACACTCGAGAGACTTGGAGGGTAGAAGGAATCGAGTGGAAGGCCGGAAGCAAAAGCAACACGTAAGTATCGAGGTAAGCTCGTGTGTGCGAGTGTAAGTAAGGTCGTATCCTCTTTATGGGGAAAGACTTAAGCGTAGATCCGACCCAAGACATCTCATAGGTGGTCTAGGTCAAGATTGGATGGTCGATGACCGTCGAAATTATGTGTTTGTTGAGCTAACCTTGACTTGCAGCAAGCATCGATCATTGCCGGCTTGGAGGACTCATTGCCGTCAATCGATCGTCATTAGAAGGTCGGCCTCATTGATCTTGCCGTGATCGGGGTGATGGCCATCGATCATTCTGGTCAAAGGATCAGCCTCGAGTAGTCAAGAGTTATCACCATTTTTCAAGGGGTTTTGTGCCCATTTGTGATTGGCTAAAGACCCATTCGATGAGGGGCTTAAAGGCTATAAAAGGAGGGCCAAACCTAGGGTTTTTCATTAATTCAAAAGCTTCCAAGTGCTTTCGATACGCTCCGACTCTCCGACATCCCTACGACGAAGCACTGCCGAGACGACGACTAGAGCTTCAACCTCCAATCTTTGAAGTCGTCGGTATAATCTTTAAATTTGTATAAGTTGTTTTTTATTTCGAGCTTTAAATCATATCAAGGAGAGGGGGAGTGTCCCTCTACCTTGAGTCTTTCTTGAGTTTTTGTATTCGTTTAACTCCTATATCCATCGAGAGGGAGTTCGTTTAGTATTTGCCCTCCGTGCGTGGTCAAGGACCATTAGGGCCTTGGAGTAGTAGCCGAAGGCTACGAACCAAGTAAAACCTATTTGTCTCTATTTACTTTACATTTCCGCTGCAATTAATTTTCTCTCGAGTTTTAACGAAAGAAACGAGAAAAAGTTTTTATCGCTGTTCACCCCCCCTCTAGCAAACCGCATCGATCCAACACAAGTACCGGCCTACTATCATACAGAAAATGCAATAGCATATATGATTATGTACAAACAAATGCAAAAAGCATAGTACATACAAATGCATCATCAAAGTGAGTATACATATTGACTGTATCTGTATGTATACTGATCACCATCATCCATGTATATATATAAAAAAATGTATGTATATATATATATATAGCAATATGCAAAACACCGTATGATACGGCAATGCAGCATGCATGGTCATGCCTGCGCACCCCTACTCACTATCACGACCCCAGTGTGGCCTAGGTGGCATGACACGACTGTATCTGTATTTATACTGATCACCATCAGCCGTACTCGACTGATCATGGCAAGCTAGGACCACCGGTCCATAGCGACACACTATTTACGACTCACCTGACCATTTACACAACATGTGGTTGGTAAATAAGTGTACAACAGACGAGTATTGGTATAACTCCTACATTTAAGGCATTACCTACCCACGGATGAACTTTTTGCCAATTTATAAATTTGGTCATCACCCGTACTCTAACATCCACACCCTACTAAACATCTAGGCCTATTAACATCACATCTATTACCCTAAATCATAATAAAAGGGAATGTGATATCAACCTTTGAGTAAATATAGCCAACGACAAGTTCAAGCATAAGATAATAAGAGCAGGGTCAAGGTAACATGATCATATAAGATGATCATGCATCTAAATCTGTATGCATTAAAACTACCTGACCAGGGTAGGAATTACCCACCTGATACGAAGTTCGAAATAGTCCTTATAGTCGTGAACCTGCTTCCTATCCCAAACCTGCACATAATAGCAAACTATGATTAAGTACAAATATCCGACAAATAAATAACTACTACGTCGTTTCTATACTCCCGTCCCTTTATCGAACGTGAGTTAGCACTATGAGCACACACCTCTAGTAACCCCAAATCTACATTACTGAAGTAGAGACAACTAATGTCAATTACATTAAGACCATCATGTTTGTAACTCTACCAACCGACCACTTAAGTATCAGCTTATCCTGAACTTGCCATACAATTATTTTACACCCACCAATAAATTTAACACATACATAGGATATCCACAGCCAATCACAGTCCTTCACAACCGTTCACAACCCTCACAGAGCATAAACAAACATACTCCAATTAAACTGCCACAACAATTCTACACCGAGGGAAATAGGGATCCAATTGAATCTGAATGAATACACACTCAATCCACTTACCAACACAAGATCCACAGTAAACCTTGCTGTGAACCCCCATAAACCAAATAACCTACCTATACAACAAAAATTCACAGATCAACCGTATGAACCACAGAACCTAGCAATTACAAATAAAAGTCAGAGGATCGTTCAAGCTTACCGGCCCTATACTCCACCGGCAGTGATCCTTTAATTTGTTTGGTTCGCCGAAAAAACCCAAAGCTAACCCCATGAGAAGCCCCTGTTGAAGCATAACAACATGACAAAATCATCGATCAATACCCCCTTACCTCAAACTCGATTCATCCCACTCTTACACACTGCCACTGAGCCATTCAACCCACGATCCAACACCAACAATAGCCAAAAATGAAAAGGACAAAAGAAAAGAGGAGGAATCGACTGATATACCTACAATTGAAAATTCTTCAGTGATACTCCCCAACTGCTCTTTTCGCTGACCACAGCTCCACCTCCGGCCGGAACAACCAATCGTAGTGACAAAGTCACCTTGCTGCTCGCGGGAGAAACAACGAGCTGTGATGTAAAGATTGATCGAAATCAACCAAGAATCGTGCCATTACCTTACTCCGGCAACAACCGTGAAAGCCTCCAGTCGAACCATAGTCAATGCCTCCTCCCTGCCCTAGCAACTCCACCGATGCAAATCTTCTTCAGATCCTCTGTTCCTCGGAGTAAATCCATGCCCCATACCACTTACTTCGGCGCCGATCGGACAAGGCAGCTCCCAATCTGGCCATGTGAAACCACTGTCGATCCCTGACCCCCAAGATCGAAGATGCTTGGCGGAGCCTAATCGATGGTCTTCCCCTCCAGCTGGCTCTCCCACCTGAAGAACTCATCGGTTATCACTGCAGTGCGGAGGAGGAAATCAGAGGTTGCGGCGAGGTGTTGGTGAGAAGGAGAAGTCGCGAAAGTGAATGGAAGAGAACGCTCAGAAAAAATAAAGGTGATGGCGAGAAACAACAGTCGGGCGTTAAGAAATGAATCGGGTCGGGTTTAGCAGATAAACGGGTCGGATTTAAGACCCGTTAAGCCCTTTATCATCTTCTAAGCAAAGAGGGTCTTAGAAATCTTCATTCGAGTCTAGAAAAATTCCTAAAAATTCCTAGAAAATTCCATAGGGTATTCTCTTAATTAACCTACATTTATTTTATTTTTATTTTATTTTATTTTTTCTGTTCTATTTTACATTCTCCCCCACATATAAAAATTTGGTCCCCAAATTTCCTACTAACATGCAAAAATTTACTTCAAGCAAGTTTCCGAAAGGACCACATACATTCCTCAAGTGAACAGATGAGGCTTTCAAGCTCGGATTGTCTCTTCCAGCTCCCACGTAGCCTCCTCATCAGTATGATGTTGTCATCCAACCTTTACGAGTCGGATGGTTTTGTCCTCCTACTGTCGCTCCTTGCGACCCAGAATCCGCAGTAGAATCTCCTCATAGGTCACTTTAGACTAAAGTGGGATTGATACCCCCTTCAGAACATGATCAGCACGCGACACATATTTCTTCACCATATAAATATTAAATACGTTATGAACACCCATAAGTGTCGGAGGTAAAGCCAACCGGTAAGCTACACCCCCAATTCGCTCTAATATTTTACAGAAACAATATAGTGTGGAGCAAATTTTCCATTCATCCCAAATCGTTTCACCCTTTTTGTGGGTGAAACTCACAGAAATACATGTTCCCCAACTGAGAACTCCAAAGGCCTTCACCTTCGGTCTACGTAACTCTTCTGTCGACCCTGTGCCTCTTATAACTATCATCCGATGATGAGCACCAACTCTGCATCATGTTGGATACTTTGTGGCCCCCAACAGCTGTCACTCCCCGACTTCCTCCTAGTACACAAGAAATCTACAGGGTCAACCGTATTGGGCCTCAGAAGAAGTCATCTGAATGGATGAGGGATAACTATTCTTATAGTCAAATTCCTCTAAAGGAATATAATTCTCCCAACTACCTCCCTCCATAATCCATGACACAAGATCTTAATAGATCCTCCATCGTCTGAATGATACGCTCAGACTATCCTTCCGTCCGTAGATGGAACGCATTACTGAATCGAAGCTCTGCGCCCATGGTCTGATGCAGATTCTACCAAAATTGCGAGGTAATCGCAGGTCTCTATCAGATATAATCCCCAAAGGAATGCAATCTGATAATCCCTTGACAGTACAACTCTGCCAGACGATCCAACAAGTCCATTCCACGAATAGGCAGAAAGTTAGCTGATTTGGTTAGTCGATCACCCAAATCGCATCATGTCCTTCTCGGGTTCTGGACAATCCCGTAACGAAATTCATAGTGATATGCTCCCACATTTATTCCAGAAATCAAAATTTCTTGGAGCAACCCAGCGGTTTCTGATGTTCGGCCTTTACCCGTTGGCAAATGGAACATCGAGCAACCAAGTCTGTATTATCTCTTTTATGTCGTTCCACTAGTATAAGCATTTCAAGTCTCGGTACATCCAAGTACCATCAGGGTGAATAGCAAATCTCCAATGATTTGCTTCCTGTATTGACTCTTCCTTAACTGGATGCTTGTCCGGAACACACTATCCTTATCAGAGACGGGGAATTATCTTTTCAAAAGAGAAGTCCATAAGTCATTCAAAATTCACTCTACCACACACTCTGTAAGTGCATGTAAGATTATAGCGATCAATCTCTCAAGTTGAAACTGTTCGTGTTCCAGCAACTCTATAGTAGCTACTTAGTAGCTAGTTAAATTCAATGAGAATTTTTGCTCCATATATCCATAAATCCAGATAATAACTACTAATGCCTCATCATGTATATGACAGCCTATCTCGTAGTTTCTTAATTGACGTAGGCATAAGATATGCCTCCTTCAACTGCATCGGAAATGTTCAAATCCCTGAAATGATGCATCCGCGTACAACTTCCTTTTTATCCACTCCGGAAGGATTAACTAATACTTCCGTAAATGTTAATCGCCATCTAGGTCCTGTAAACTGGTTTTCACCAGTTTCCAACTAAATTATTTCCATCATCTAATTTGTCAAACAAGTCTGTGGTATAGTAATGTCAAACATTCTATCAACATCTACAAAATTAACCATAACATAAAAGGAAAACCACCATCTACGGTGGTCGAGTGCGCAACTCCAACTACCACCTTCAACCGTGGCCAAGTTACGCAACCCCAACGACCCCAACCTGATCCAATCGTGTCCAGAATACACGATTCTCAAATCCTGGGCCAACTAAATCGTTAAATATATCTAACAACATAATCAAAACTCATACAATTCATACCAAGTATGAAATTGTCGTCTCTATACACCTGCATCCCCTTTACTCTACACTGATGATATATATTAATCATCACAATGACAATGATAATTGTATGACACCATGTCACTACAATATCAATACTCCAGTCGTAAACCAACCCTAGAGTATACATAGGTGTTATTGGATGATCTAAGTAGATCATGTTAGTAATATATGAGAGATGTCCTAAGGCAATCGTCTTATGTATGAACCATTTATATGATAAATGAAGATTCACTATTTGAGTATACATGTTTCATGTATTTGATTGGATCTTAAACTCATTTACTGAATGTCCACGATGCAATTCACAGCATGAGAGAATTTGTGATTGGATCACAACTAGTGAGTATCTGTACATGTGTAATTGTGATGTATCGGAATTATCCCTAGTCGATGAATTGATGAATTTGGAAACCATCAATTCTATCGAGACTAGCACGAGGTATACTCCTTGGTGTATCCAAGCAGCTGATTCTCACTGGCTAGAGACATTGTGATGTTCGGAGTTGATCGTGGATGCTAGTTATGGTAACAAGTTCATTGGAGTGACCACCCGTAAGACTTCATATGGTTCTCTGCATATATAGATATGTCAATGAAGTTCTTACTGTAGCTTAAGTGCGATGTTCCTTTGACTTGCGATATTCAAGTCATCTTGATCATGGAGACTTATGCTTTGACATCTTAAGCAAACATCTCCGAGGAGATGTGGACCCGGGATGATTGGGTATAAGTCGAAATGATCGAAGGTGTTTGAATAGCCTATAAAGGATTCACCACTCCTTGCGAGGAGATGTATACCCATGGCCTCTCGTCGGATTGTTACTAAAGTCTTTGGCCAAAGCATTACATGTTTAGAGTAAGGTACTCTTCAATACATGTGGAGTAACTAGAATCCGTAGGACGAGGAAATGATACTTGGGCTAGGTGTGACGTAGTCAGCCTAGTGGGGACTGACACAATAGACCATGTCCTGAACCAAGTGAGTATAAGATGAGTGAAGGGAATGGGGCACGAATCATTCGAGCTGCTGAAGGGTTTCAGAAATAGTTCTGGATCAACCATTGATCTTTTCGGTTAATTGGAGATCATGATGTACTACTAGGTGCCACTCATGATCGTTCTATAATTAATGGTTAATTATAGACGGCCAACATAAACCGAGAACCTATTTGGTCACACGCATAAAGAGCGTAATCCAAAGGATTTAAAACGAGCTTGAGAATGGGATTCTCAGACCGAGAGAAACTAGGTTTGGTTGGACCAAACATAAAGCGAGCATGAAATCATTTCAGTCGCAATGGAAGCGTGGATGGGCCGAGTCTTATGAAGACGTAATGGATGAACCAAAATGGTTTGGTTCTAATCCAATGAAGGAGAATAAACCAAAGGGTTTGGTTTATTTTAAACGAATGAACCAAAAGTTGGTTCGGTTCATTTTAACTTAAATAAACCATCATGGTTTGGTTTATTTTAACTTATCTTAATGGAGCGGGTTAACGGGCCTAATGGTTATGATCCAATAACCATTAAGAGAATTAGTTCTCTATAAAAGAGGGATTAAGGGATTGTTAAGCCCTAATCCACAACCCTAAGTTGTCGCCCACCTCTCCTTGGAGAAATTCGGAGCCAACTCTCCTCCTCCTTGTCGCCGCCCACCTTGAGGCTCCAACCGGCATCCAGAAGGTGCTGACCTTCCCCCTCGCCGACGCTGAGCTGCTGCCGATTAGTGCTCCGGTGATCTCCTTCAAGTTTGGCATCAAGGTGAGCTCTATCTCCCTTGGTTGGCCGGCGCCTATCACCTCCACCAAAGCTGTCCAGTTTTCTGGACAGCTTGTTCTCCTCTCGTCGGAGCGTCGTTTGGATGACGGTTAGAGCTCCGACAGCGGCTAACTTACAGGGGATTCGATCTTCGGTAATCCTCTGAGGTGGAGGACGAAGGATTCGTCAATTGGTTGACGAATACCTCTCCGGAGAAGCGAGTATTGAGAACTCGTATTAGGATCCGAATTTGGATTCGGATCGTGATCATCTCTCGATCACGTCGTCTTCAACACGAGGCTAGTAACCCATACGAAGACGAAGCTCGTGGCTTAGCGAAGTCATCCCGAGGAACTCGGCCTGGATACGGATAGAGACGATTCTAGCGAGGATCGTTCCGGTTGATGTCGTTCCCGTTACACGTCATACGAAAGGTATAACGTAGATAAATTTCCTTTTATTGCAAATTTAAATTTACGGGTATGTCTACACTTGTTGTAATATGCATGCGTGTGTTGTGTGTGTTGTAATAAATGTAGATTTATTATTTTTATTGCTTTCGCTGTGTTCATGTTTACGAAACGTGATCGAACACACACACGCCGCGGTGCCGAAAACCCAACAGTGGTATCAGAGCCCAGGTTGTGTTTCGACATAATCATAAAAATGGTTTTGCGATAGTCATAATGTGTTTCTGGAAATTTTCTAATTTTGGAAATTTAGAAGTATTTATGGAAATTTTTCAATTTTGGAAAGTCTAGAAGTATTTATGGAAATCTTCCACTTTTGGAAAGTTGGAAGTATTTATGGAAATTGATATTTTCATAAATAAAATATTTGATTAGATTCTGGAAATTTGTTTCCTAATTTAATCATGATTTGATTTGGGAAATCAAATCTTAAAATATTTTATTTCCATAAGTAGTTTTAATTATTTAGGAAATTGGTTTCCTAAATAGATTTTCCTTAATCAAATAATTCCATGAATAAAATATGTGATTAGATTTGGAAATTTGTTTCCTAATTTAATTATTATTTGATTTGGAGAATCAAATCTTAAACATATTTTATTTCCATAAATAGTTATGACATTTAAGGAAATATATACATGACATAATTGTATGCCATGTAATTGTATTAGATGCATAACATTATGCCATGCGTGACGTGATATGTAGATGTATGTCATGTATGTCATGCCATGTATATAATAGTTATTTGCATGCAAAGAGAATGAGACATAAAAACCCTTAAACAATATTAAAGCCTACACCTTCCATTAATATGGTTAGAACCAGAGTTCCGTTTCTTGTTTGGGTTGTTGGACTCTCTCCAAGCCCGGCTCGAACCCGAACATGTTCAAACCATGGAATAGTTTAATACTATTATGGTAAGAGTTAGAGGTCAATCGTTAGCTTTGGTTGTTGGACTCTCTCCAAGCTGGGCTAATTGGTTGAATGCGCTCTAACCATATTAAAACTATTTCCCGATTAATGGGTTGGCTTTAACCTGGAGCATCGGCTTGTTGGACTCTCTCCAAGGTCGATGTAAAGGGAGCTGAAGTTGGGTGCTATGCATATGATGCATACTTGTTAATGTGTTAACAACCCGATGTATGTGTGAACATTCAATTAGTTGATAGCACATTGTGATAGTTGCATATACGTGATATGCAATCGGTATAGTTGATACCTACCGTCGTAGTTATGAATGGCTTTATGGACTCTCTCCAAGGTTGTTCATAACTATGATGGATATCAGCCCATTCGGAGATGGACCTGCGATCTCCCGAAGAGATTTTGGAGTTTTTTGAAATTCAAAAAATGAATGGGATTTATAAATGTATATTGACGCATTTTAAAATCATCTTTCTCATATATGCTCGTTTTGTATTTCTAAGATTGATCATGATGTCTTTGAATTTGCGTTCCATTTTGGATTCGAATAAATTGACTGGGCTGAGCTTCTTGGACTGGCTTAGAAGCTTGAGAATTGTTCTCAAGGTTGAAAAGCTTGCAAATGTCCTCGAAGCGCCTCTTCTCGCCCGTCCTAGTGACGATGCAACTCTGGACCAATTGTTGTCCTATCAGAAACATGTGAGTGATTCTGAAAAAATGAGTTGCATCATGCTAGCCATGATGGAACCCAAGCTACGAAAGCAGCATGAGCATATGGATGCTCATATCGTAGTCCTTCATCTTTGTGAGTTGGTTGATGAGCAAGTGAGATTCGAAAGGTTCGAAGTCTCAAAGCTCCTCTTCACCTCTGAGATGCTAGAAGGTTCATCTGTGGTACTACTCAATATGCTGAAGACTGTGGAGTCTTCTGAGAAGCATGAGCAGGGGACGGTGCTGTTAGTTGATTCCTCGAAGACAGGTTTTAAGAGGAAGTCAAAGGAACAGCAGAAGGGAAAGAAGAGAAGGGCTAAGAAGGTAGAACTAGCACAAAAGGAAACTTTCCATCATTATGGCAAGGAGAGCCATTTGCGAAGAAAGTACAAGATTTATCTTGAGTCCGTGAAGAAGAATAAGGCATCGGATGCCCCATCTTCTTCAGATATCTTCGTTATTGATTGTCATTCTATTTCCTCAAACACTTGGGTATTGGATACTGGGTGTGGCTCACATTTATGTAATGACATACATGGGCTAAGGAATAGAAGAAGACTTGTCAAGGGAGAGTCAAATTTGCGTGTTGGGAATGGAGCAAAGGTTGCTACAGTTGCCATTGGAATGCATTTGTTGAAACTCCCTACAGGACTTGTCTTAGAACTGGACAATTGCTTTTATGTTCCTTCGTTGATAAACAACATCATTTCTATTTCTTGTTTAAATAGAAATGGGTACCATTTGACTTTTAGTAACAATTGTTGTTACATAACTTTGAATGGAGTTCTTTATGGGACTAGAACTTTAAGCAATGGTGTTTATACGTTGGACGTATCCAGTGACATCTTCAATA
Source organism: Wurfbainia villosa (assembly GCA_025175895.1). Classification (NCBI taxonomy): domain Eukaryota; kingdom Viridiplantae; phylum Streptophyta; class Magnoliopsida; order Zingiberales; family Zingiberaceae; genus Wurfbainia; species Wurfbainia villosa. Next base: position 48,459,835 of record CM045998.1, on the reverse strand, counting down.
TCGAAGCGAGCAACATGCGTGCTCAAAAGGATAATCAAATAGACTCCTATATGTGACATTGTCGTCTTGGCCATGTAAGCAAGAAACGCATGTCCGAATTACACAAATGTGGAATTCTGGAATCGTTTGAATTGGATTCATACGATACATGCGAATCACGCTTAAAAGGCAAGATGACTAAGTTACCTTTTACTGGAAAAGGTGAACGAGTGGGAGAGTTACTAGGTCAAATACATACTGATGTATGTGGACCTATGTCAACTCAAGCTTTAGGAGGCTATAGCTACTTCATTACCTTCACCGATGATCACTCACGGTTTGGGTATGTGTTCTTGATGAAACACAAATCTGAAGCCTTTGAAAGGTTCAAAGAATTCAGAAATGAAGTAGAGAGACAACATGACAAGAGTATTAAAATACTTCGATCGGATCGAGGTGGTGAATACTTAAGTCAAGAGTTTCTTGATTATCTAAGAGATAATGGCATATTGTCTCAATGGACTCCGCCATATACACCACAGCATAATGGTGTATCTGAGAGGCGTAACCGGACCTTGTTGGACATGGTCAGGTCAATGATGAATCATGCGACTCTTCCCAAGTCCTTTTGGGGCTATGCACTTCAGATAGCTGTTTACTTGTTAAACAGAATGCCTACCAAGGTAGTCTCAACTACTCCATATGAGATATGAAATAGTAAGAAACCTCATGTATCTTACTTGAAGATATGGGGTTGTCCTGCTTATGTGAAGCGGACTGTATCAGACAAATTGGATGCTAAGTCTGATAAATGTCTATTTATTGGATACCCTAAGGAAACAAGGGGTTACCAATTCTATCATCCTGTGGAACAAAAGGTGTTTGTTTCAAGGCATGTTGTGTTTCTAGAGAAAGAGTTTCTCTTGCAAGAAAACAGTGGGAGTGTCGTCGAGCTTGAGGAGGCTCGAGAGACTCAAATAGACATTGATGAGATACCTGGTGAAGCACAACAGCCGACAACTCATAGTGATGAGCAATCAGCTGAACCTATTGTAACACCACATCTTCGTAGATCTGGTAGAACACGCAATATTCCCGATAGATATGGATTTCTCGTAAGTGAATCGAACGACGTGTTACTCATTGATGATGAGGAGCCTACACGTTATGAAGAAGTGCTGACAAGTTCAGAAAGGGATAAGTGGCTTGGTGCCATGAAGTCAGAAATGGATTCCATGTATGATAACCAAGTTTGGAACTTGGTTGACCCACCTGAAGGCATAAAGTCTATAGGGTGCAAGTGGGTTTTCAAGAAGAAAACCGACATGGATGGTAATGTGATTACCTATAAGGCTAGATTGGTGGCGAAAGGATATCGTCAAAAACAAGGTGCTGATTATGACGAAACCTATTCGCCTGTAGCTATGCTTAAATCCATTCGGATGCTCCTGGCCATAGCGGCTCATTATGATTATGAGATATGGCAGATGGATGTGAAAACAGCTTTCCTTAATGGAAACCTGCTCGAGGACGTGTATATGATACAACCTGAGGGCTTCACATCGGCTGATAAAACCAAGGTATGCAAATTGCGACGCTCCATTTATGGATTGAAGCAAGCATCCAGGAGCTGGAATATCCGTTTTGATGAGACAATCAAAAATTTTGAATTCTCACAAAATCCAGACGAACCTTGTGTGTACAAGAAGGTTAGTGGGAGTGCAATCGTGTTCCTAGTATTATATGTCGATGACATATTACTTATAGGAAACGATGTTTCAGTCTTACAGTCAGTTAAGGTTTGGTTATCCAAGACATTCTCCATGAAAGACCTGGGAGAAGCAACCTACATCCTCGGGATTAAGATCTATAGAGATAAATCGAAACGGTTGCTTGGTGTTTCGCAGTCTAGATATATAGACCGAGTGCTAAAGAGGTTTAGCATATCGGAATCCAAGAAAGGTTTTCTACCCATCAGGCATGGGATACACCTTTCGAAGTCTATGTGTCCACGCACAGAAGACGAGAGGATTTGCATGAGTAAGATTCCCTATGCATCCGCAATAGGATCTATCATGTATGCTATGTTATGTACGAGGCCCGATGTATCGTACGCTCTGAGTGTCACGAGCAGATACCAGTCTGATCCAGGAATGGATCATTTGGTGGCTGTTAAGACGATCCTTAAGTACTTGAGAAGAACTAAGGATGCGTTCCTAATATATGGAGAAGGGTACATGGTGATACGTGGGTATACGGATACCAGCTCCAGATAGACAAGGATGATTCCATGCCTCAGTCTGGGTATGTATTCACCTAGAATGGAGGCGCAATAAGTTGGAAAGGTTCCAAGCTTGACACTATAGAGGATTCTGCCACTAAGGCAGAATACGTTGCAGCTTTGGAAGGAGCAAAGGAAGCGGTTTGTATCAAGAAGTTCATCTATGAACTTGATGTGGTCTCATCAATTATCCAAACATGTGCTTCGCCGCTATCATCTTATCAGAGAGATCATAAGTAAGAACGAAATACAAATCGAGAAAATTCCCACTGAAAGGAACTTAGCGGATCCTTTGACTAAAGCATTACCTCAAAGTAAGTTTGAGGGTCGTGTTAGTGCTTATGGTATTGGATACCGTAGCGATTGGCATTAGGCCAAGTGGGAGCCTGTTAGTAATATATGAGAGATGTCCTAAGGCAATCACCTTATTTATGAACCATTTATATGATAAATGAAGATTCACTATTTGAGTATACATGTTTCATGTATTTGATTGGATCTTAAACTCATTTACTGAATGTCCACGATGCGATTCATAGCATGAGAGAATTTGTGATTGGATCACAACTAGTGAGTATCTCTACATGTGTAATTGTGATGTATCGGAATTATCCCTAGTCGATGAATTGATGAATTTGGACACCATCAATTCTGTCAAGACTAGCATGAGGTATACTCCTTGGTGTATCCAAGCAGCTGATTCTCACTGGATAGAGACATTGTGATGTTCGGAGTTGATCGTGGATGCTAGTTATGGTAACTAGTTCATTGGAGTGACCAGCCGTAAGACTTCATATGGTTCTCTGCATATATAGATATGTCAATGAAGTTCTTACTGTAGCTTAAGTGCGATGTTCCTTTGACTTGCGGTATTCAAGTCATCTTGATCATGGAGACTTATGCTTTGACATCTTAAGCAAATATCTCCGAGGAGATGTGGACCCGGGATGATTGGGTATAAGTCGAAATGATCGAAGGTGTTTGAATAGCCTATAAAGGATTCACCACTCCTTGCGAGGAGATGTATACCCATGGCCTCTCGTCGGATTGTTACTAAAGTCTTTGGCTAAAGCATTACATGTTTAGAGTAAGGTACTCTTCGATACATGTGGAGTAACTAGAATCCGTAGGACGAGGAAATGATACTTGGGCTAGGTGTGACGTAGTCAGCCTAGTGGGGACTGACACAATAGACCATGTCCTGAACCAAGTGGGTATAAGATGAGTGAAGGGAATGGGGCACGAATCATTCGAGCTGCTGAAGGGTTTCAGAAATAGTTCTGGATCAACCGTTGATCTTTTCGGTTAATTGGGGATCATGATGTACTACTAGGTGTCACTTATGATGTACTACTCGCTACTACGACCATAGTGTGGCCTAGGTGGCACGACATGACAATTGTCCCAACTCACACCAAGCACTGCTCTAGAGTTGCCGAGTGGGCAGTTTGATCAAGTAGCATATGAGCACAATGAGCTTGCTACGCAATGAGGGTCCCTACTGCTGGCCACTCCGACAGACACCACCAATGAGTAGTCAAGTGCCACGCACCCAGGACAACTACACGCACCACAACTACCATCGTCTATAATGGTAGAGTGCGGCACAACAAATACTCTGCCCTCACGCCAATTACTCCTCTGGGAGTAACCTGGGAGGCAGGATGATTAACGACTCTTTCAACCCCAAGGGGAGACGATGTCTTCAGTATGCATTCATTGTCATGAAGGTACTGTCTCACATACAGACATCTACGCCAGACTCTCTGTTCAACAAAGAGTCACATCCCTTGATCAGTACACTCTCTATCATGTAGAGAGTCGTACTCGACTGTGTAGGGATGTATACTGAAAAGTCTATCTTTTGTATGAAAATCTTTATTTTGGAATAAGAATCACATGATCATTGTTTGCATATTTTTATGGTTATGCAATATTGTCTAATACATTAAATTATAGATAACATGGCATGTGGTGTCACACAGGAGACCATGTTATCGGCCCCTTGAAAAGTATAAGTAAAGGCTCACAATCGAGATGACTTTCGACAAACCATCGGAATGGTTGTAGTGTGATTTGGTATTGGTTTGTCTTGACCATAGAATCACACTAGTGCACTTTTTGTGTATTGAGCATGATCGACTCAGAGGTGATTCGATTTATTGCTGACTACATAATCGAATCAGACCTCAGATATTATTTAGTACATGCTCTTAATCCCGATATAATAACGGGCACATATATGTAGTACTCATCTCTTTGATTTACCAATGGGCGAGATTTATAGATTAAATAGATAGGCTCAGTAAGTTGGGAGATGATATTATTTATATGGTGTGTCATTGATAATAGGAGGAAACCATGTCCTATATATTAGGATGATGATGTCCCCTTGAGTAGCTCATAAGGTTCATCATGTAATGCCTGCAGATGGACATGGTCCGGCATGATGAAAAGGTTGAGTGGTACTACTCAAGGAGTTAGATGTATATTAATTAATGGTCAGTAAATTAATTAATTGACGGACATTCGAGATCTTAAACACGGGGAGAAAATGTACAAATAATATATGGAGCCCATATTATCATATGGGGGTTGGTGAGGTAGATCAATGATGAACCTTTAGTGGATTGGATCATCATTAGTGGATCGAACTTTATGTGGGCTTGATCCATGGGTGGCCAAGACCCAACTCCTCCTCATGGTCCCTAATGTAGCCTATTAACACCTCATGATGCTTAGATCCAATAGATAGAAACAAAACTCTAAGATCCATAGGTAGAGATTAAATCTCTAAGATCCGACGGTTGAGATTAAATCTCTAGATCCGACGGTTGAGATTAAATCCCTAGAACCAATGGAGGAGATTAATTCATGACTTATCCCTAACTCTATAAAAGGAGGCCATGTGAGTTGGCATGGATGAGAATCAAGAGAGCTAGGGTTTTGGGCGGCAAGGGAGAGGAATCCTAGTTGACATAGGATTAGGGTTAGGGTTTGGAAGCTAGGGCGGCACCAAATAAGGAAGGTGATTGGTTCTTCTTCCTCCTCTTGTGGTCGGCATCTAGATTGGTTTCCAGCCCCTTCCCAGCCCTTGGCTGGCACCCAAAAGCTCCCTTCTCCCTCTCCTTAGGTGGTGGAAACAAGATATAGGGTTTCCCTTGGTGTCTTGTTTGTTTTCCATCATCTTCTCCACCTTCTAGATGGCCGGCGGCAAGGAGATTGTATGCTGCTTATTGGTTGGTTTAAGGGAGGAGAAAAATCTTGTTTCTACTCTTCCTATTTCTTTGGAAGAGCAAGGAAGGACGATTTGCGATCTAGGAGCTTCAACTTTTGGTAGATCATCGCCCACACGACGCCCAAAAGGAGGAAGGTCATACATTAGAAGATCGAGAGGTATACCTATTCTACTTTCTTCTTTTGTTTGTTACTTGTTTTTGTTTTTCAATTATAAGCATGTTATAAATCTGTGAATGGCTAAATAATACTTGGATCCCGAGCATAAACATGAAAACCGGTGATCCGGACATCGTCTATTCCTCGGTTACTCGTAGAATAGAGGATGGTCGCTTGAACAACTAGTTTGTTCAAGTGACCTCTCTAAACGAATAGCACGACGATGACTTGGTGGTTTAGGCAATCCCTTTTGTCTAGGATTAAATTTTTTTTTAATCCGGGGACATAGAAGGGATCGCCATGGACAAGCTACTGAGGTGAAGTGGAAAGCAATGTTTCCCCTCAAGGACTCGATAAGCAAAACCCTTCAATGGGTATCAGAGCCAAGGTTTCCGGTTTTTTGTGTTTAGGATTCGGTTAATTTTTATGCACTTTTTCATATATTGTATGTGCCGGATAATAGTAGGATATGCATAGTTTAACTCTTTGGTTGCAGGCATAAGATTCGACTTTTATGGTCATATGTGTTTATGTGATTTTATGTGTGTAAATATTTATTTTATTAAATCCTCGGGGTTGACGAGGCTAGTATTTAGTTTTTGTAAATTAAATACAGCATTGTTTAGCCACTCTTTATTTTTTTTTACTTTCGATCTAGATTTCATGTACACTCCCTCGTGGAGTATATGATCGATGGATGTAAATTAAAATAGGTTTTAGTCTCGGCTCGGATCTCCGGATGGCTTCTACATGGCGTAGGAGGAGCGGACGAGATGGCGATGCGACGGGAGTCATATTGAAGACAAAATCCATAATAGTTGGAGAATAATTTATTTTTCATATTTATTGCTTTTTGTTTGATATGCATGTCGTAGGCTAAGAAAAATCCTCAATTTCAAATTACTAAGTGGGAGAGGGAATTTTTTAAATTCCCACAACCTCCATTACGATTACACATGTGATGCAAACAAACTTGCGCGTCGGCTCTGAGTGCCTTCGTCGCCATCGGATGGGTTTGTTTGCAGATCACAAGGTCGAATATGGTTATAGGAAATTATTAAGGAACGTGTGTACTTGCCCATCATAAGGCACATAACCCGAGATAATTACTTTGGTACCGAGTAATGGTGAACACTTAGATACAAATATAAGTATCCTCCCCATCGGAGTCACTGTTTTTATTTGTGTAGCCAAAGAGGAACCAACTATTAATTTTACTTGTCAAAAATTTAGGTTGACAAGATAGTAAAATTAATGGGTAAAACCTCCTCTTACAAATGTAGAATTTGTATACATCCACACTATCATGGCATACGATATTCTCGGTGTTTTGAGGTGTTGGTTGATTTTAAAATTTTATTGTTTGAGGAATCAATAATTTTTTGAAATCTAATGTTTTGATTTATGTGATTCTTAGGTTTTCTTTCAAAATGATTTTTCAACCCACTTGCTGTGATACTGAAAGAGAACAAACTTACTGGACCCAACTATGTTGATTGGAAGAGGAATCTAGACATTGTCTTGACTGCTGAGGAATACAAATATGTACTCCTCGAAGAGTGCCCTCCCAAGCCTGCAGATAATTCTGGGGAAAAGGAGAGAGAGAGCTATAATAAGTGGATCAAGGCCGATAAGATGACGCGGTGTTACATTTTGGCATCTATGTCAAATGTACTGCAACATCAGCATCAAGCCATGTCCACTGCTTATGATATGATGCTCAATCTCAAGGAGCTTTTTGGACACCAGAATCAGGCTACGAGGCAAGAGGCCATGAGAAACTTGATGACGACCACCATGATCGAGGGAACACCCGTAAGAGATCATGTTCTCAAGATGATGGCTCATTTGAATGAGCTGGAGGTCCTAAGAGCTGAGATCGATGGGAAAACGCAGGTTGATATCATACTCCAGTCTCTGCCTAGGAGTTTTGAGCAATTTCGCCTCAACTACAACATGAACAAGAGGTTGTATTCGTTGGCGGAACTTCTGACAGAACTCCAGGCGACAGAGGGACTATTTTGTCAGAGTGCTCAGGCGCATGCCGTGGTGACCCAGAAGGTTTCTACTTCTAAGCTGAAAGGCAAGAAGAAGAAGAAATAAACCGGGGCGAAGGCGGTGGGAGGTACTCAGGGAGGAGTGAAGAAGCCGAAAGGCAAGTGCTTCACTTGTAAGAAGACTGGACAATGGAAGAAGGACTGCCCCAACTGCAAGAACAAATGTAAATCTTTTGGTCTAGTCATTGAAACATGTTTAGCAGTGTTATCTACCGACACCTGGTGTGTAGATACGGGAGCCACTTATCATGTCTGCAATACTTTGCAGGGGTTCCAGGAAACCAGACGACTGGCTGAAGGGGAGATTACCGTGTACTTGGGCGATGCCACGAAGGTGGCGGCTGTTGCAGTGGGAGATGTTCATTTATCTTTTGAGAAAAATAAACTTTTGGTTCTTAAGAATTGCCTTTATGTACCCTTATTTAGAAAGAATTTAATTTCGGTTTCTAAATTATTTATGGATGGATATTCTATTTCTTATAATGACAAAGTTGTTATAATAAAGAATAGGGACATTATCTATTCGGGTGCATTGATAGGAAATTTGTACACACTTAAACCAAAAGCTCCCACGATGCAAATTGAAGTTAATAACTCATCTTCTAATTCCAATAAGAGAAAAGTACCTTCGAAGATGAACCAAACATATCTTTGGCATCTAAGGCTTGGTCACATTAACCTAAGCAGAATTCGAAGGTTGATAGCTGATTGACCTTTAGGTTCATTGGTGGTGGAGGATCTCCCAACCTGTGAATCTTGCTTGGAGGGTAAGATGACCAAGAGGTCTTTTAAGGCCAAGGGGTATAGAGCCAAAGATGTGTTAAAATTGGTTCATTCTGATTTGTGTGGTCCTATGTCTATCCAGGCTAGGGGTGGTTTTGAGTATTTCGTTTCTCTTATAGACGATTACTCAAGATATGGATACATTTACCTGATGCACCGCAAGTCTGAATGGTTTGACAAGTTCAAAGAATTCAAGGCTGATGTGGAGAAACGTCAAGGTAAAAGTATCAAGACACTACGATCTGATTGTGGTGGTGAGTACCTCTTGGAAGAGTTTAGGAACTACTTATCAGAGGCTAGGATTCAATCCCAATTGACTACACCTGGCATACCCCAGCAGAACGGTGTAGTAGAGCGAAGGAATAGGACTCTTATGGAGATGGTTAGATCGATGATGAGTTATTCTGACTTGCCAGATTTGTTCTGGGGATATGCTCTAGATACGGCGGTGTACATTCTTAACTTAGTTACATCTAAATCAGTGCCTTCTACTCCCACAGAATTATGGACTGGGCGAAAGCCTAGTCTAAGACATATTCGGATATGGGGGAGTCCAGCACACATGCTGAAGGCAGATGCTGGTAAGTTGGAACCTCGTACAGAAGTACGCATGTTCGTTGGCTATCCTAGGGGAACGAAGTGTGGATTGTTTTATAGTCCTAGAGATTAGAAGGTGATCGTTAGCACGAACGCCAGATTTCTAGAGGAAGACTATGTGATGAGCCACAAGCCTAAGAGTAAAATTGTTCTGGAGGAGTTAAAAGGGGAAGTCACTTCTTTAGTACCACCGTTACAAGTGGATATACCATATGTCACTGCACCGCGTGTCACAGAGGATACACAGGTGATACATCGTCGTAGTGGGAGGGTTGTGAGACAGCCTGATAGATTCATGTTCTTGGGAGAATCTTCTGATTTAGTCCCTGACGAACATGAACCTGATCCCTAGACATATGACGGGGCAATCCAAGATAAAGATGCAGTATCTTGGCAAAGTGCAATGAATGCTGAGATAAAATCTATGGATTCAAATTAGGTCAGGGAGCTAGTAGAACAACCCGATGGTGTAAAAACCATTGGATGCATGTGGATCTACAAGAGAAAGAGAGGAATAGATGGGAAGGTTGAGACCTTCAAAGCGAGGCTTGTTGCGAAGTGGTATACTCAGAAAGAGGGTATCGATTATGAGGAGACCTTTTCGCCGGTAGCCATGCTTAAGTCTATCCGGATTCTCTTATGCATAGCAGCTCATATGGATTTTGAGGTGTGGCAGATGGATGTCAAGACATCTTTCCTTAATGGAAGTCTTGAGGAAAACATCTACATGAAGAAACTAGAGGGATTCATTGCTAAAGGCAAAGAGCATCTTGTGTGTAAGCTTAATCGGTCCATTTATGGATTGAAGCAAGCTTCGAGGTCTTGGAACATCCGCGTTGATGAGGTAATCCAGTCTTATGGATTTATTCAAAGTCCGGATGAGTCTTGTGTATACAAGAGATGTGACGGAAACGTAGTGGTATTTCTTCTACTATACATAGATGACATTTTGTTGATTGGAAACAATATCAAGGTGTTATCGGACGTAAGGGTATGGTTGTCCAAACAGTTTGATATGAAGGACTTGGGGGAGGTGGGACACATCCTTGGGATCACGGTTATAAGGGATCACAGGAAAAGGATGTTGTGATTATCCCAAGCTTCATACATAGACACGATTATGGAGCATTTTTGCATGCAGAACTCCAAGAAGCGTTTTCTACCTTTCAGGTATGGAGTTCCTTTATCTAAGGAGATGTGTTCTAGATCATCTGAGGAGATAGAGGAGATGAAGGCGGTTCCTTATGCATCGGCAGTAGGAAGCCTTATATATGCGATGCTCTGTACGAGACCAGATATCTACTTTACTGTGGGCATGGTAAGCAGATAACAGAGTAATCCAGGGCAAGGACATTGGACTGCGGTAAAGCATATATTGAAGTACCTGAGAAGGACTAGGGATTATATGCTGGTTTACCGGGTAGACCAATTACTCCCTGTGGGTTACACGGATTTCGACTTCCAATCTGATAGGGATAACAGTAAGCCTACCTCAGGTTTTTTATTTACTTTGGGAGGTGGAGCCATTGTATGGAGGAGTGTCAAGCAGAAGTGCGTGGCGGACTCCACCATGGAAGCTAAGTATGTGGCGGCCTCAGAGGCGGCCAAAGAAGTTGTATGGCTCAGGAACTTCCTGATGGACTTGGATGTGATTCCTGGTCTGGCCAGAACTATCACAATTTATTATGATAATAGTGGTGCAGTTGCAAACCTGAAGGAACCACGAGCCTATAAGGCTAGTAAACACATAGAGTGCAAGTACAACCTGATACGAGAAATCGTAAAGAGAGGAGAAGTTGTTGTGGCAAAGATTACATTGAAGGATAACCTGGTAGATCCTTTCACTAAGGCCCTTCTGACGAGAGCTTTTGATAGGCATGTGGAGGGAATGGGGATCAGATGTATGACACTTTAAGGACAACATAGTCTTTTATTATAAGTGGGATATTGTAGGGATGTATACTGAAAAGTCTATCTTTTGTATGAACATCTTTATTTTGGAATAAGAATCACTTGATCATTGTTTGCATATTTTTATGGTTATGCAATATTGTGTAATACTTTATATTGTAGATAACATGGTGTATGGTGTCACACAGGAGACAATATTATTGGCCCCTTGAAAAGTATAAGTAAAGGCTCGCAACCGAGATGGCTTTGGACAAACCATCGGAATGGTTGTATTGTGATTTGGTATTGGTTTGTCTTGACCATAGAATCACACTAGTGCAATTTGTGTGTATTGAGCAGGACCGACTCAGAGGTGATTCGATTTATTGCTGACTACATAATCGAATCGGACCTCAGATATTATTTAGTACATCCCCTTAATCCCGATATAATAACAGGCACATATACGTAGTACTCATCTCTTTGATTTACCAATGGGCGAGATTTATAGATTAAATTGATAGGACCGGTAAGTTGGGAGATGATATTATTTATATGGTGTGACGTTGATTATAGGAGGATACCGTGTCCTATATATTTGGATGATGATGTCCCCTTGAGGAGCTCATAAGGTTCATCATGTAAACCCTGGAGGTGGACTTGGTCCGGCATGATGAAAAGGTTGAGTGGTACTACTCAAGGAGTTAGATGTATATTAATTAATGGTCAGTAAATTAATTAATCGACGGACATTCGAGATCTTAAACACAGGGAGAAAATGTACAAATAATATTTGGAGCCCATATTATCATATGGGGGTTGGTGAGGTAGATCAATGATGAACCTTTAGTGGATTGGATCATCATTAGTGGATCGGACTTTATGTGGGCATGATCCATGGGTGGCCAAGACCCAACTCCTCCTCATGGTCCCTAATGTAGCCTATTAACACCTCATGATTCTTAGATCCAATGGTTAGAAACAAAACTCTAAGATTGATAGGTAGAGATTAAATCTCTATGATCCGACGGTTGAGATTAAATCTCTAGATCCGACGGTTGAGATTAAATCCCTGGAACCAATGGAGGAGATTAATTCATGAATTATCCCTAAATATATAAAAGGAGGCCATGGGAGTTGGCGTGGATGATAATCAAGAGAGCTAGGGTTTTTGGGCGGCAAGGGAGAGGAATCCTAGTTGAGATAGGATTAGGGTTAGGGTTTGGAAGCTAGGGCGGCACCAAATAAGGAAGGTGATTGTTTCTTCTTTCTCCTCTTGTGGTCGGCATCCAGATTGGTTTCCATCCCCTTCCCAGCCTTTGGCCAGCCCCCAAAAGCTCCCTTGTTCCTCTCCTTAGGTGGTGGAAACAAGATATAGGGTTTCCCTTGGTGTCTTGATTGTTTTCCATCATCTTGTCCACCTTCTAGTTTGCCGGCGGCAAGGAGATTGTATGCTCCTTGTTGGTTGGTTTTAGGGAGGAGAAAAAGCTTGTTTCTACTCTTCCTCTTTCTTTGGAAGAGCAAGGAAGGAAGATTTGCGATCTAGGAGCTTCGACTTTTGGTAGATCGTCACCCACACGATGTCTAAAAGGAGAAAGTCATACATTAGAAGATCGAGAGATATACCTATTCTACTTTTCTTCTTTTGTTTGTTGCTTGTTTTTGTTTTTCAATTATAAGCATGTTATAAATCTGTAAATGGCTAAATAATACTTGGATCCCGAGCATAAACACGAAAACCGGTGATCCGAACATCGTCTATTCCGCGGCTACTCGTATAATAGAGGATGGTCGCTTGAACAACTAGTTTGTTCAAGTGACCTCTCTAAACGAATAGCACGACGATGACTTGGTGGTTTGGGCAATCCTTTTTGTCTAGGATTAAATTTTTTTTTAATCCGGGGACATCGAAGGGATCTCCATGGACAAGCTACGGAGGTGAAGTGGGAAGCGAAGTTTCCCCTCACGTACTCGATAAGCAAAACCCTTCAGACTGATCATGGCAAGCTAGGACCACCGGTCCATAGCGACACACTATTTACGACTCACATGACCATTTACACAACACGTGGTTGGTAAATAAGTGTACAACATATGAGTATTGGAATAACTCCTACATTTAGGGCATTACCTAACCACGGATGACCTTTTTGCCAATTTATAAATTTGGTCATCACCCGTACTCTAACATCCACACCCTACTAAACATCTAGGCCTATTTACATCAAATCTATTACCCTAAATCATAATAAAAGGGAATGTAATATCAACCTTTGAGTAAATATAGCCAACGAAAAGTTCAAGCAAAAGATAATAAGAGCAGGGTCAAGATAACACGATCATATAAGATGATCATGCATCTAAACTATATGCATTAAAACTACCTGACCAGGTTAGGAATTACCCACCTGATACGAAGTTCGATATAGTCCTTACAGCCGTGAACCTGCTTCGTATCCCAAACCTGCACATAATAGCAATCTATGATTAAGTACAAATATCCGACAAATACATAACTACTATGTCGTTTCTATACTCCCGTCCCTTTATCGAACGTGAGTTAGCACTACGAGCACACACCTCTCGTAACCCCAAATCTACATTACTGAAGTAGAGACAACTAATGTCAATTACATTAAGACCGTCATGTTTGTAACTCTACCAACTGACCACTTAAGTATCAACTTATCCTTAACTGGCCATACAATTATTTTACACCCACCAATAAATTTAACACATACATAGGATATCCACAGCCAATCACAGTCCTTCACCACATCACAACCGTAAACAACCCTCACGGAGCATAAACAAACATACTCCAATTAAACTTCCACAACAATTCTTCACCGAGGGAAATAGGGATCCAATTGAACCTAAATGAATACACACTCAATCCACTTACCAACACCAGATCCACACTAAACCTTGCTATGAGGCCCCATAAACCAAATAACCTACCTATACAACAAATATTCATAGATCCACCGTATTAACCACAGAACCTAGCAATTACAGCTAAAAGTCAGAGGATCATTCAAGCTTACCATCTCCATACTCCACCGGCAGTGATCCTTTAATTTGTTTGGTTCGTTGGAAAAACCCAAAGCTAACCCCATGAGCAACCCCTGTAGCAGCATAACAACATGACAAAATCATTGATCAATACCCCCTTACCTCAAACTCGATTCATCCCACTCTTACACACTGCCACCGACCCATTCAACCCACGATCCAGCAACAACAATTGCCAGAAACGAAAAGGACAGAAGAAAAAAGGGGGAATCGACTAATATACCTACAATTGAAACTTCATCGGTGATACTCCCCAACTGCTCTGTTCGTCGACCATAGCTCCACCTCCGGCCGGAACAACCAATCGCAATGATGCGGTCACCTTGCTGCTCGTGGGAGAAACAACGAGCTGTGATGTAGAGATCGACCAAAATCAACCAAGAATCGTGCCCTTACCTTACTCCAGTGACAACCGTGAAAGCCTCTAGTCGAACCACTGTCGACGCCACCTCCCCGCCCTAGCAACTCCACCGACGCAAATCTCCTCTGATTCCTTGTTCCTCAGAGCAAATCCATGCCCCATACATCTTGCTCCAGCGCCGATCGGACAAGGCAGCTCCCAATCCGCCCGCGTGAAACCGCTGTCGATCCCTGGCCCCCAAGATCGAGGATGCTTGGGTGAGCCCGATCGATGGTTTTCCCCTCCAGCTGGCTCTCCCACCGGAAGAACTCATCGGTCGTCGTTTCGGTGCAGAGGAGGAACTCAGAGGTCGCGGCGAGGTATTGGTGAGATGGAGAAGTCGTGGAAGTGAATGGAAGAGAACACTTGAAAACAATAAAGGCGATGGCGAGAAACGACAGTCGGGCGTTAAGAAATGAATCGGGTCGGGTTTAGCAGATAAACGGGTCAGATTTCAGACCCGTTAAGCCCTTTAACCTCTTCTAAGCAAAGAGGGTCCTCGAAATATTCATTCGAGTCCAGAAAAATTCCTAAAAATTCCTGAAAAATTCCATAGGGTATTCTCTTAATTACCCAAACTTTATTTTATTTTATTTATTTTTTGTGCTATTTTACATTCTCCCCCACTTATAAAAATTTGGTCCCCAAATTTCGTACTAACATGCAAAAATTTACATCAAGCATGTTTCCGAAAGGACCACATACATTCCTCAAGTGAACAGATGAGGCTATCAAGCTCGGATTGTCTCTTCCAACTCCCACATAGCCTCCTCATCGGTATGATGTTGTCATCCAACTTTTACGAGTCGGATGGTTTTGTCCCCCTACTGTCGCTCCTTGCGACCCAGAATCCGCACTAGAATCTCCTCATAGGTCGCTTTAGACTGAAGTGGGATTGATACCTCCTTCAAAACATGATCAGCATGCAACACATATTTTTTCAGCATAGAAATATGAAATACGTTATGAACACCCGTAAGTGTCGGAGGTAAAGCCAACCGGTAAGCTACACCCCCAATCTGCTCCAATATCTTACATGAATCAATATAGTGTGGAGCAAATTTTCCATTCAACCCAAATCGTTTCACCCTTTTTGTGGGTAAAACTCACAGAAATACTTGTTCCCCAACTGAGAACTCCAAAAGCCTTCACCTCCGGTCTACGTAACTCTTTTGTCGACCTTGTGCCTCTTATAACTATCATCCGATGACGCGCACCAACTCTCCATCATGTTGGATACTCTGTGGCCCCCAACAACTGTTATTCTCCGACTTCCTCCCAGTACACAGGAAATCTACAGGGTCTACTGTATTGGGCCTCAGAAGAAGTCATCTGAATGGATGAGGGATAACAATTCTTATAGTCAAATTCCACTAAAGGAATGTAATTCTCCCAACTACCTCCCTCCATAATCCATGACACAAGATCTTAATAGATCCTCTATCGTCTGAATGGTACGCTCATACTGTCCTTCCGTCCGTAGATGGAATGCAGTACTGAATCGAAGCTCTGCGCCCATGGTCTGATGCAGATTCTACCAAAATTGCGAGGTAATCGCGGGTCTCTATCAGATATATTCCCCAAAGGCACGCAATCTAATAATCCCTTCACAGTACAACTCTGCCAGACGATCCAACAAGTCCATTCCACGAATAGGTAGAAAGTTAGCTGATTTGGTTAGTCGATCACCCAAATCGCATCATGTCCTTCTCGGGTTCTGGACAATCCCGTAACGAAATTCATAGTGATATGCTCCCACATTCATTCCAGAAATCAAAATTTCTTGGAGCAACCCAGTGGTTTCTGATGTTCGGCCTTTACCCGTTGGCAAATGGAACATCGAGCAACCAAGTCTGTATTATCTCTTTTATGTCGTTCCACTAGTATAAGCATTTCAAGTCTCAGTACATCCAAGTACCATCAGGGTGAATAGCAAATCTCCAATGATTTGCTTCCTGTAGCCACTCTTACTTAACTGGATGCGTGTCCGGAACACACTATCCTTATCAGAGACGGGGAATTATCTTCTCAAAAGAGAAGTCCATCAGTCATTCAAAATTCACTCTACCACACTCTATAAGTGCATGTAAGATTATAGTGATCAATCTCTCAAGTTGCAATTGTTCGTGTTCCAGCAACTCTATAGTAGCTACTGAGTAGCTAGTTAAATTAAATGAGCATTTTTGCTCTATACATCCATAAATCTAGATAATAACTACTAAGGTCGCATCATATATATGACATTCTATTTTGTAGTTTCTTAACTGACGTAGGCATAAGATATGATTTATTCAACTACATCGGAATCGTTCCGATCAGTGAAATGATGCATCCGCATACAACTTCCTTTTTATCCACTCCGGAAGGATTAACTAATACTTGTGTAAAAGATAACTGCCATCTAGGTCCTGTAAACTGGTTTTCACTAGCTTTCGACTAAATGATTTCCATCATCTCATTTGTCAAACAAGTCCATGGTATAGTAATGTCAAACATTCTATCCATATCTACAGAATTAACCATAACATACAAGGAAAACCACCATCTATGGTGGTTGAGTGCGCAACTCCAACTACCACCTTCAACCGTGGCCAAGTTACGCAACCCCAATAACCCCAACCTGATCCAATCGTGTCCCGAATACACAATTCTCAAATCCAAGGGCGACTAAATCGTTAAATATGTCTAACAACATAATCAAAACTCATACAATTCATACCAAGTATGAAATTATCATCTCTACACACCTGCATCCCCTTTACTCTACACTGATGATATATATTAATCATCACAACGACAATGATAATTGTATGACACCGTGTCACTACAATATCAACACTCCAGTCGTAAACCAACCCTAGAGTATACACAAGTGTTATTGGCTGATCTAAATAGATCATTCATCCTCAATGAAGGATATTTACTTTCAACAACTATCGCATTCCATCATCGATAATCGATGCATAATCTCAAAGGTTCATCTCTCTTTCAACAAAGAGTTCTGGATCTTCTCAAGGAGAAATCCTGGGATAGATAAATATTCCTTCCAACATCTTCTATAATTGCAACTTACATTCTTCCAATTTCCATAGTGTTTAGTAACACTTACACAAAAAAAATTATTCCTCGTATGAGGTATTCAATATCGACACTATCTACGAAAATTACTTCAATCACCTACTTCACTTGCCTATGCAACGACAAGGCTAGGAGTTCATCCGAAACTACATCCGAATATTCTCAGATTATTTGCACCCCTTAGATACATAATTATACCATACTCACAACAATTTGACCATCCGTAAGGATATGTCTACAGTAAAAGTATGTCTATCAAAGTCTAAGAGCATCCCTTTACATTTAAATTGTTGGTCCACATCTCACCTGACAGTAGAGATACCACCGACCCACAAGTCAATGTATAGGAACCCTTCTAATCCAACTGAGAATGTTCTAGACAAAGATACCTGTAACTATAAGTATCTCCCAATATATTAACCCAGAGGGTAAACTAAAGTAATACCCATAACGATCAATTATCTGTCGATCCGATCCAAAGGCTCCCCGCAGGTCCCGATCTTTCTCCAAAGAGAACTAGATAAGATCCAACAGTTCGCGATAAAGCGATGGCATTTCTACGGTGAATGATCTAGGGATTTTTTCCTAGAACATTAATCCTATGACTTAATCCTACAAGCTACAACTGTAGAATATAAAATAGATACGACCACCATCGTATACTCTCTCCTCTGTACCAAGCCAATCCACATCTGAGGGTAACTCTTATTATTGTCATATGCAAGAGTCTTCTATGATGTCTTCTACTGATGTTGCTTCTGTGTTGATCTCTGCTGAAGGGGAGTATCAAGGAACTCCAACCACGCCTGAGGGAGTAGGTTGTTGTTGCTGAGATAACTAAATCTTCGGTGTTGATCTCTGCTGTCGAGATGGTGCATCATCCTCCCGGAATACCATTGATAGTCTTCAACTGAGTCTTCAAAGTATAGCTCCTCAAATGTACTGGTTGCTTACAATAGCAACAGATGAACTGATCCAACAGATGATCTGACTTCACGTGTCTTCGTGATCTGTACTGCACGCACATAATCTCTTCGGAGTCTTTGTCCTGATTTTTTTTTCTGATATGCATGAGAACATTCTGATGATCTGCAGTTGATCTTCTATAATCAACAAGTAGCTCAAGGCCAGTGAATCTCATCTTACTCCTTTTATCAAACAGTCGAAGACTTTTGATTCTATTAAGTTGACCTGTAATATTTACTTATCGGTCTCCAATTCTTAAACCCTTATACGGCGTCATTTCTAAACTCCTGTCTCAATCCAACGTCTTTTGGCAGGATCTGGTAGAAGATCCCGGCATCCTAATCCAACAATAAGCCAATAACTCTGGGTGGCCTAAATCATCCATTCATCTTCTTGAGCTATTAGGTGGTCGTAACCTCTGCAAGTCTCACGACTCTGCACAGTACACTATTACTAACTGATCACCTTTTTTTTTAAGCTCAATAATTCCTTACAATGTGTCACAAAAAGTGACACGGGGAAATACTCTCTTTCAACATCACTAAACCATGACCAAGTGATATATTATTTCCCTGAAGATTATTTTCTGCATTTATCACCAAATACGGCTTGATCTCGATAATGGTATGCAAACAACTCTTCTTTCTCGGTATAACATGAGTTAAGTACTCAAAAGTACTCTCAAAGTTATACAACCCTCTGCGAACAAACTCAGGGATCAAAATCCTTATGAAACTTCATAAACATGCGTTCTGTAGGGATGTATACTGAAAAGTCTATATTTTGTATGAACATCTTTATTTTGAAATAAGAATCACATGATCATTGTTTGCATATTTTTATGGTTATGCAATATTGTCTAATACTTTACATTGTAGATAACATGGTGTGTGGTGTCACACAGGAGATCATGTTATCGACCACTTGAAAAGTATAAGTAAAGTCTCATAACCGAGATGGCTTTGGACAAACAATCTGAATGGTTGTAGTGTGATTTGGTATTGGTTTGTCTTGACCATAGAATCACACTAGTGCACTTTGTGAGTATTGAGCAGGACCGACTTAGAGGTCATTCGATTTATTGCTAACTACATAATCGAATTGGACCTTAGATATTATTTAGTACATGCTCTTAATCCCGATTAATAACGGGCACATATACTTAGTACTCATCTCTTTGATTTACCAATGGGCGAGATTTATAGATTAAATTGATAGGCTCGGTAAGTTGGGAGATGATATTATTTATATGGTGTGTCGTTGATTATAGGAGGAAATCGTGTCCTATATATTAGGATGATGATGTTCCCTTGAGGAGCTCATAAGGTTCATCATGTAAACCCTGTAGGTGGACTTGGTCCGGAATGATGAAAAGGTTGAGTGGTACTACTCAAGGTGTTAGATGTTGATTAATTAATGGTCGGTAAATTAATTGATCGACGAATATTCGAGATCTTAAATACGGAAATAAAATGTACAAATAATATATGGAGGCTATATTATCATATGGGGGTTGGTGACGTAGATCAATGATGATCCTTTAGTGGAATGGATTATCATTAGTGGATCGGACTTTATGTGGGCTTGATCCATGGGTGGCCAAGATCCAACACCTCCTCATGGTCCCTAATGTAGCCTATTTACACCTCATGAAGCTTAGATCCAATGGATTGAAAAAAAACTCTAAGATCCATAGGTAGAGATTAAATCTCTACGATCCGACGGTTTAGAGTAAATCTCTAGATCCAACGGTTGAGACTAAATCCCTAGAACCAATGGAGGAGATTAATTCATGACTTTTCCCTAACTCTATAAAAGGAGGTCATGGGAGTTGGCGTGAACAACATCTAAGAGAGCTAGGCTTGGGCGGCAAGAGAAGGGAATCCTAGTTGAGATAGGATTAGGGTTAGGGTTTGGAGGCTAGGGCGGCACCAAATAAGGAAGGTGTTGTTTTCTTCTTCCTCCTTTCATTGGTCGGCGTCCAGCAGCCTTTCCAGCCTTTTCCCTGCCCTTGGCCAATGGCAAAAGCCTCTCCTCTCTTCTCCTTAGGTGGTGGAAACAAGATATAGGGCTTCCCTTCGTGCCTTGGTTGTTTTCCATCATCTTCCCCTCCTTCTAGTTGGTCGGCGGCAAGGGTTTGGTTTGCTCCTTGTTGGTTGGTTTAAGGGAGGAGAAAAACCTTGTTTCTATTCTTTCTCTTGCTTTGGAAAAGCAAGGAAGGAAGATTTACGATCTTGGAGCTTCGACTTTTGGTAGATCGTCACCCACACGACGTCCAAAAGGAGGAAGGGCATGCATTAGAAGATCGAGAGGTATATCGATTCTCTAATTTTTATATGTTACATGTTTGTATTTGTTTTTCTTTTATGAGCATGATATAAATCTATATATGGCTAAATAATACTTGGATCCCGAGCATAAACATGAAAACCGGCGATCCGGACATCATCTATTCCGCGGCTAGTCGTAGAATAGAGGATGGTCACTTGAACAACGAGTTTGTTCAAGTGACCTCTCTAAACGAATAACACGACGTTGACATGATTTTTTGGGCAATCCTTTTTGTCTAAGATTAAATTTTTTTTTAATTCATGGACATCAAGGGAATCTCCATGAACAAACGACCAAGGTGAAGTGGGAAGCGAAGTTTCCCCTCACGGACTCGATAAGAAAAACCCTTCAATTGGTATCAAAGCCAAGGTTTCCGATTTTGTGTGTTTAGGATTTAGTTAATTTTTATGCACTTTTTAATATATTATATGTGCCGGATAATAGAAGGATATGCGTAGTTTAACTCTTTGGTTACAGGCATAAGATCCGACTATTATGGCAATATGTGTGTATGTGATTGTATGTGTGTATTTTGTTGAATCCTCGGGGTTGACGAGGCTAGTATTTAGTTTTTCTAAATTAAATAAGACATTGTTTAGCCCCTCTTTATTTTATTTTACTTTCGATCTAGATTTCATGTACACTCCCTCGTGGAGTATAGGAACGATGGATGTAAATTAAAATAGGTTTTAGTCTCGGCTCGGATCTCCGGATGGCTCGTACATGGTGTAGGAGGAGCGGATGAGATGGCGATGCGATGGGAGACATATTGAAGACAAAAGCCATAATAGTTGGAAAATAATTTTATTTTTCATATTTATTGCTTTTTGTTTGATATGCTTGTTGTAGGCTAGGAAAATTTATCAATTTCAAATTACTAAGTGGGAGAGGGAATTTTTAAAAATTCCCACGACCTCCATTACGATTTGACAAGTGATGCAAACAAACTTGTGCATGGGCTCTAAGTGCCTTCCTCCCCATCGGATGGGTTTGTTTGCAGATCACAAGGTCGAATATGGTTATAGGAAATTATTAAGGAGCGTGTGTACTTGCTCATCGTAAGGCACATAACCCGAGATAAATACCTTGCTACTGAGTAATGGTGAACACTTAGATACAAATATAAATATCCTCCCAATCGGAGTCACTGCTTTTATTTGTAGGGCCAAAGAGGAACCAACTATTAATTTTACTTGTCAAAAAGTTAGGTTTACAAGATAGTAAAATTAATGGGTAAAATCTCCTCTTACAAATGTAGAATTCGTATACGTCCACACTATCGTGGCATACGATATTCTTGGTGTTTTGAGGTGTTGATTGATTTTAAAATTTTATTGTTTGAGGAATCAATAATTTTTTGAAATATAATGTTTTGATTTATGTGATTCTTAGGTTTTCTTTCAAAATGACTTTTCAATCTACTAGTTGTGATACTAAAAGAGAACAAACTTACTGGACCCAACTATGTTGATTGGAAGAGGAATCTAGACATTGTCTTGACTATCGAGGAATACAAATATGTACTCGAAGATGTTCATTTATCTTTTGAGAAAAATAAACTTTTGGTTCTTCAGAATTGCCTTTATGTACCCTTATTTAGAAAGAATTTAATTTCGGTTTCTAAATTATTTATGGATGGATATTCTATTTCTTTTAATGACAGAGTTGTTATAAGAAGGAATAGGGACATTATCTATTCGGGTGCATTGATAGGAAATTTGTACACACTTGAACCAAAACCTCCCATGATGCAAATTGAAGTTAATAACTCATCTTCTAATTCCAATAAGAGAAAAGAACCTTCGAAGATGAACCAAACATATCTTTGCCATCTTAGGCTTGGTCACATTAACCTAAGCAGAATTCAAAGGTTGATAGCTGATTAACCTTTGGGTTCATTAGTGGTGGAAGATCTCCCAACCTGTGAATCTTGCTTGTAGGGTAAGATGACCAAGAGGCCTTTTAAGGCCAAGGGGTATAGAGCCAAAGATGTGTTAGAATTGGTTCATTCTGATTTGTGTGGTCCTATGTCTATCCAGGCTAGAGGTGGTTTTGAGTATTTCGTCTCTTTTATAGACGATTTCTCAAGATATGGATACATTTACCTGATGCGCCACAAGACTAAATGCTTTGACAAGTTCAAAGAATTCAAGTCTGATGTTGAGAAACGTCAAGGTAAAAGTTGAAGGGTTTTGCTTATCGAGTCCGTGAGGGGAAACTTCGCTTCCCACTTCACCTCGGTAGCTTGTCCATGGCGATCCATTTGATGTCCCCGGATAAAAAAATTTAATCATAGACAAAAGGGATTGCCAAAGCAACCAAATCATCATCATGCTTTTCGTTTAGAGAGGTCAATTGAACAAGCTAGTTGTTCAAGTGACCATCCTCTATTCTACGAGTAGCCGCAGAATAGACGATGTTCAGATCGCCGGTTTCATGTTTATACTCAGGATCCAAGTATTATTTAGCCATTTACATATTTATAACATGCTTATAATTGAAAAACAAATACAAGAAATAAACAAAAAAAGAAAGTAGAATAGGTATACCTCTCGATCTTCTAATGTATGACCTTCCTCCTTTTGGACGTCGTGTGGGCGACAATCTACCAAAAGTCGAAGCTCCTAGATCATAAATCTTCCTTCCTTGCTCTTCCAAAGCAAGAGGAAGAATAGAAACAAGGTTTTTCTCCTCACTAGAAACAACCAACAAGGAACTAAAACTATCCTTGCCGTCGGCAAACTAGGTGAAGGAGAAGATGGTTGAAAACAACCAAGACACCAAGGGAAGCCCTATATCTTGTTTCCACCACCTAAGGAGAAGGAGAAGGGAGCTTTTGGCCACTGACCAAGGCTGGAAAAGAGGTTGGAGAGGTGTTGGACATTGGCAAAAAGAAGAAGAAGAAGAGAATAATACCTTCCTTATTTGGTGCCACCCTTACCTCCAAACCCTAATCCAAATCCTATCTCAACTAGGATTCCTCTTCCTTGACGCCCAAAAACCCTAGCTCTCATCAATCATCCCACGCCAACTCCCTTGAGATCATTTTATAGAGTTAGGGATAAGTCATGAATTAATCTCATCCATTGGTTCTAGAGACTTAATCTCAACCGTCGGATCTAGAGATTTAATCTCAACTGTCGAATCTTAGAGATTTAATCTCTACCTAAGGATCTTAGAGTTTTGTTTCTATCCATTGGATCTAAGCTTCATGAGGTGTTAATAGGCTACATTAGGGACCATGAGGAGGAGTTGGGTCTTGGCCACCCAAGGATCAAGCCCACATAAAGTCCGATACACTAATGATGATCCAATTCACTAAAGGTTCATCATTGATCCACCTCACCAACCCCCATATGATAATATGAGCTCCATATATTATTTGTACATTTTCTCCCCATATTTTAGATCTCGAATGTCCGTCGATTAATTAATTTACTTACCATTAATTAATCAACATCTAACTCCTTGAGTAGTACCACTCAACCTTTTCATCATGGCGGACCAAGTCCACCTGCAGGGTTTACATGATGAAACTTATGAGCTCCTCAAGGGGACATCATCATCCTAATATATAGGAAACGGTTTCCTCCTATAATCAACGACACACCATATAAATAATATCATCTCCCAACTTATCGAGCCTATCAATTTAATCTATAAATCTCACCCTTTGGTAAATCAAAGAGATGACTACTAAGTATATGTGCCCGTTATTATATCGGGATTAAGAGCATGTACTAAATAATATCTGAGGTCCGATTCGAATATGTAGTCAGCAATAAATCGAATCACCTCTGTGTCAGTCCTGCTCAATACACACAAAGTGCACTAGTGTGATTCTATGGTCAAGACAAACCAATACCAAATCACACTACAACCATTCCGATGGTTTGTCCAAAGCCATCTCGGTTGTGAGCCTTTACTTATACTTTTCAAGGGGCCGATATCATGATCTCCTATGTGACACCACACACCATGTTATCTACAATGTAAAGGTATTAGACAATATTGCATAACCATAAAATATGCAAACAATGATCATGTGATTCTTATTCAAAAATAAAGATGTTCATAGAAAAGATAGACTTTTCAGTATATATCCCTACAATCTCCCATTTATACTAAAAGACTATACTGTCCTCATACTGCCATACATCTGATTCCCTTTCCCTCCACATGCCTATCAAAGCTCTCGCTTGAAGGGCTTTAGTGAAAAAGGGTCTACCAGGTCATCCTCTAATGCAATCTAGTCGACAGTAACTTCTACCTCCTTTATGATTTCTCGTATTAGGTGGTACTTGCGCTCTATGTATTTACTTACTCTATGGGCTCGTTGTTCCTTCGAGTTTGCAACTACACCATTATTATCACAATAAATTGTGATAGTTTTAGGAAAACTAAAAAACACATCCAAGTCCATCAGGAAGTTCCTGAGACATATGACTTCTTTGGCCGCCTCAGAGGCTGCCACTTACTCAACTTCCATGGTAAACACAATACTTGAGGTAGACTTACTGCTATCCCTATCTGATTGGAAGTCGTAATCCATGTAACCCACAGGGAGTAATTGGTCTGCCCGGTAAACTAGCATATAATCCCTAGTCCTTCTCAGGTACTTCAATATATGCTTTACCGTAGTCCAATGTCCCTGTCCTGGATAACTCTAATATCTGCTGACCATGGTCACGGCAAAGTAGATATCTGGTCTAGCACAGAGCATCGCATACATGAGGCTTCCTACTGCCGAAGAATAAGGAACCGCCTTCATCTCCTCTGTCTCCTCAGATGATCTAGGACACATCTCCTTAGATAAAGGAACTCCATGCCTAAAAGGTAGAAAACCCTTCTTGGAGTTCTGCATGCTAAAACGCTCCATAATGTTGGTGCAGTGGGCACCAAAGTCGAACCGGTATTTTGATTATGGCAAAAGGCTCAATAGTTAAGGGTATATTTGTTATCTTACGAGCTCAATTAAGTGTGCAGAAATGCTAAAGTTGAGCGGAAGGTC
Organism: Wurfbainia villosa; assembly: GCA_025175895.1. Classification (NCBI taxonomy): domain Eukaryota; kingdom Viridiplantae; phylum Streptophyta; class Magnoliopsida; order Zingiberales; family Zingiberaceae; genus Wurfbainia; species Wurfbainia villosa. Next base: position 48,433,991 of record CM045998.1, on the reverse strand, counting down.
TGCGACACCCGGTGGGAACCGAGGTGGTCGGGCAACGCCAGAGGGACTTCGGAGGAAGCCGAGGTACTCGGGTGAAGACCGGAAGCGAGGCTACAAGGTAAGCTCGTGTGAAAGCGAAGCAAGGTCGTTAAGCGTAGATCCGACCCAATACCTCCAATGGAAGGTCTAGGTCGAGATCAGATGGTTAGAACCATCGTACTTTATATTTTAAGCTAACTTGCTGCGGTCAAAACCCTTTGACTACGATCAGCTGCTAGTCAAGTTCGACCTCGAGAAGAGCTCAATTTCAAGGGGTGAATTTGGACTTGACTCGTGTTTTGGTACAAAGGGTGATGTGGCATCAAGGTGGACATCCAACCATCACCAAGCTTCCTTGTGGTGGACGCCCAAAATAAGGTGAGTTGGCACAAGATGGTTGGCTCCCATGATGTGGCACAAGTTGAATGGCTCCAACAAGTTGGCGCCCAAGGAGGTTGGAGGTGGCACAAGGTGGTTGGATGAAACACCTCATCCTCAAGTTGGCGCCCAAGGAGGTTGGAGGTGGCACAAGGTGGTTGGATGAAACACCTCATCCTCAAGTTGGCGCCCAAGGAGGTTGGAGGTGGCACAAGGTGGTTGGATGAAACACCTCATCCTTGAGTTGGGATAAGAACCTCACCTTGGACACTACCTATGTCTAAATTCATAGATCAATATCCATAAATAGACATGTTCAAGCCAAGCAAAAAACAAGAATTCAAGAGCTCTCAACACGCCGTCGTAACGCCGCTACTACTACTCACATTTGCTACGACGAAGTGCCGCCGACAACGAAAGCTACATCTTCTACTTATAAGAGTTGTCGGTATATTTATTTAAGTTCTACTTCTTTAAATTGTCTTTGTGCTTTAATCGTAACAAGGAAAGGGGGAGTGTTCCTTTGCCTTGATTTCTTTTTGTAATCGTTGCTCCTACCTCCAACGAGGAGGAGTGGTTTTAGTGAATTGCCCTCCGTACGTGATCAAGGATCACTAGGGCCGTGGATTAGCAATCGAAAGATTGTGAACCACGTAAAAATATCTTGTCTACTTTATATTTCCGCTGTGCACTCTCTACTTGCTTTTTACTTATTGCAAAAGTTTTTTAACGACATCGTATCGCTATTCACCCCCCCCCCCTCTAGCGACACTTTCGATCCAACACATAATCGTGTCTATGTATGAAGCTTGGGATAAGCACAATATCCTTTTCCTGCGATCCCTTATAACCTTGATCCCAAGGATGTATCTCACCTCTCCCAAGTCTTTCATATCAAACTGTTTGGACAACCATACCCTTACGTCTGAGAACACCTTAATATTGTTGCCAATCAACAAAACGTCATCTACGTATAGTACAAGAAATACCACTACGTTTCCATCACATCTCTTGTATACACAAGACTCATCCGAACTTTGAATAAATCCATAAGACTAGATCACCTCATCAAAGCGGATGTTCCAAGACCTCGAAGCTTGCTTCAATCCATAAATGGACCGATTAAGCTTACATACAAGATTCTCTTTGCCCTTAGCAATGAATCTCTCTCGTTGCTTCATGTAGATGTTTTCCTCAAGACTTCCATTAAGGAAAGCTATCTTGACATCTATTTGCCACACCTCATAATCCATTTGAGCTGCTATGCATAAGAGAATCCAGATTGACTTAAGCATGGTTACCGGCGAAAAAGTTTCCTCATAATCGATACCCTCTTTCTGAGTATGTTGGATCGAGGCGGTTCGCTAGAGGGAGGGGTGAATAGAGAAACAAAAAGCTTTTTGCGAAATCGTTCTTTGAAAGTCGAGTAGATAAATTGCAGCGGAAATATAAACAATAAATAAAAGAGACAAATCTTTTTACTTGGTTCGTAGCCTTCGGCTACTACTCCAAGGCCCTAGTGGTCCTTAACCACGCACGGAGGGCAAAACACTAAACGAACTCCTCCTCATTAGAGGTAGGAGTTAATCGATACAAGAACAAACACTTGAGGTAGAGGGACACTCCCCCTCTCTTCGTTATGATAGAAAAAGAGCTTCGAAAAAGTAAATGAACAACGAATAAATCTAAAACCGACGTACAAAAACTAAAAGAAAATTAAACCTAGCGTCGGAGAAGAAGAACTTCGTTGTCGGAGAGTTGTAGCTTTATGGAGGCTCTTGGAAGCTTAGAATTGATGAGAAAACCCTAGGTTGGAACCTCCTTTTATAGCCTTTGAGCCCCTTTTCGAGAGGAACCCTAGCCAATCATAATTGAGCACCAATCTCCTTGAAATGGGGTGATAAGCCTTGACTCCTCGAATCTGATCATTGACCATCAGTCGACTGATGGCCATCATCGATCGTGATGGCGATCGATCCGAGTGATGACCTCGACCGTCGACGATTGAATGAGTCCTCGAGTCCTGGTCGACTGATGCTTGCTGCAAGTCAAAGTTAGCTCAAAGAAAACATTATTTCGACAGCCTTCGACCGTCCGATCTCGACCTAGACCATCTATAGGATGCCTTTGGTCGGATCTATGCTTAAGATCATCCCCGTAAAGAGGATACGACCTCACTTACGCTCACACACATGAGCTTACCTCGATACTTAGTATGTGGCTTTTGCTTCCGACCTTCCACTCGATTCCTTCGGCTCCCTCCGAAGTCACTCGAGTGTCGCCCGACCACCGCGGCTTCCTCTGGGTGTCGCTAGCCTTCAGCTCCAGCTAAAACAATTTTCTGCACACTCGATTCAGCTCCTGAGATAACGACATGAGCTTAACTTTGTATCGTTTGCTATAATCAAAACTCAGGTTCGACTTAGGTGCCCACTGCACCAACAATCTCCCCCTTTTTGATTTATGGCAAACCCACATACAAAGTTAAGTAAATAGCAAGCATGAAGAATAATGTGCATTAGAAACAAACAAAAAATAAAGAAGATTAAGTTGGAGTAGTAAGGATTTTCTTCAAGTACTCCCCCTTGAGGAAACCTCCCCCTTGACCGAGGGTGAGTCTTGAAAAAAAACTTTACTCCCCCTTGACCGAGGGTTGCTTTAAGTAATTAACATTAATTAAAGTTGTCCTTAGTAAAACATTTAAGTTAAGAGTTTTTCTTAACTTGGCCCTTTCTCCCCCTTAAGTAAAACATTAAGGGCATAATGTTTAAAAATAAGTAAGACGTTGACGGCACAAATAGGTTTAGGTTAAGAATTCTCTTAACTTGGCCATTAATAAGTTTTCAAAACATAAAGTTAACTTTTGGTTTAAATATAAAGTAAGAGTTAAGTTATCAAAAAAAAATTTTGACCCCTTAACTAACTTTGGCCTTTTTCTCCCCCTTTTGCCATATATCGAAAAGTAAGAGTGTGTGTGTGGAAAACAAAAATAAGTGTTAAATTTAAAGTCCAAGCATGTTCCACATTATTTTGAAAATAATGTTGGTGTAGTAGGCACCTAAGTCGAACCTGAGTTTTGATTATAGCAAACGATACAAAGTTAAGCTCATGTCGTTATCTCATGAGATGAATCGAGTGTGCAGAAGATTGCTATAGCTGGAGCTGAAGGCTAGCGACACCCGGAGGAAGTCATGGTGGTCGGGCGACACTCGAGTGACTTTGGAGGGAGCCGAAGGAATCGAGTGGAAGGCCGGAAGCAAAAGCAACACGTAAGTATCGAGGTAAGCTCGTGTGTGTGAGCGTAAGTGAGGTCGTATCCTCTTTACGGGGATGACCTTAAGCATAGATCCGACCAAAGACATCCTATAGATGGTCTAGGTCGAGATTGGACGGTCGGAGACCGTCAAAATAATGTTTTTGTTAAGCTAACTTTGCCTTGCAGCAAGCATCAGTCGACTACCACTAGAGGACTGATCGTCAGCTAATCGATCGCTGGAGGTTAGCACTGATCGATGCCGCCATCACGATCGATGATGGCCATTAGTCGACTGATGGTCAAAGGATCAGCTTCGAGGAGTCAAGGTTTATCACCAAATTTTAAGGGGAGTGGTGCTCAAATATGATTGGCTAGGGTTCCTCTCGAAAAGGGGCTCAAAGGCTATAAAAGGAGGTCCTAACCTAGGGTTTTCTCATCAATTCTAAGCTTCCAAGAGCCTCCGCAAAGCTACAACTCTCCGACAATGAAGTTCTTCTTCTCCGACGCTAGGTTTAATTTTCTTTTAGTTTTTTGTACGTCGGTTTTAGATTTATTCATTGTTCATTTACTTTTTCGAAGATCTCTTTCTATCATAACGAGGAGAGGGGGAGTGTCCCTCTACCTCAAGTTTTTGTTCTTGTATCGATTAACTCCTACCTCCAACGAGGAGGAGTTCATTTAGTGTTTTGCCCACCGTGCGTGGTCAAGGACCACATGGGCCTTGGAGTAGTAGCCGAAGGCTACGAACCATGTAAAAAGAATTGTCTCTTTTATTTATTATCTATATTTTCGCTGCAAATTATCTACTCGACTTTCAAAGAACGATTTCGCAAAAAGCTTTTGTTTCGCTATTCACCCCCCCTCTAGTGAACCGCCTCGATCCAACAATTGGTATCAGAGCCGGGGGCACTCAGATTCAGTGCAACCACCGGTCGAGCATTGTTTTGTTTTCGTATTTATCATTTTAAGATTTCTCCCACACTACTAATCCATGACCAAGTCTTGGTACATAGTTTTTGGTTGTGATTTTGCAAGTATTGATCGCCTTCGGAGTACCTCACGATCAAACGAGCATAACTTTTGCTACAAGTGGACTCACAAAACGATCTACCCACCAAATCGAAGCTCTCGCAGAGATCTACACTTACTATGGGGGTTTACCCCCGTAACAAGCTGTTTTCATCCTCAAAAATCGATGTTTAGTAGCCTTTCGGGGGCATCTAAGTTTGTGAGTACTTACTTTTTATTTAGTTTCTTATTTCTTTGCTTAACTTTCTAGTTTTCATTTGTTTCTTTTTATTTCCCACACTACTAATCCAAGACGCAAGTCTTGGTACTTTCGTGTGTTTTTGTCGTTGCTAGGTTTTCTTTTTAGTCTCCTTGTTTTTTTGTTCTAATAGCCCATCTCGAGGGTTTTAGCACCGTCCGACCTCCGTTTTACAACGGAGATGATTTCCATTACTGGAAAGGTCGGATGGAATGCTTTCTCAAAACCCAAATTGAGATGTGGATCATAATCCAAACGGGTTTCACACTTCCGACTAATGAAGTGGGTGACTCCTTGGATTATGATCAATGGACCGTTGCAACAAAACGACAAGTCGAAGCCGATGCCAAGGCAACACAAATCCTCCAATGCGGCTTGTCCAAGGAGGAGTTAAATCGCGTCGGCACCTTCATCAGCGCAAAGGACCTATGGACAAAGCTAGTAGAGCTACACGAAGGGACCGATGAAGCCAAGGTATGTAAGCGCGACCTTTTATTCAATAAATTATATAATCTAAAAATGCAGGAACACGAGTCCGCGACGCAACTTCACGCCCGAGTCCATGACATCGTCAACAATCTACATGCAATCGGGCAAAAGGTCGAAAACCGCGACCTTATAAGGTATGTCCTAAACTCCTTTCCGAGGACTACCTTGTGGGCATCCATGGTCGATGCCTACAAGGTCTCCAAGGATCTTTCTAAACATAGATTAGATGAACTTATTTCTGATTTCGAACTTCATGAGCAGTCTAACTCGGAACCCGAGAAAGGTATAGCACTATTTGCAGGTTCAAAGAAGAAAATCGCTAGCAAGCTACCTCCGAAGGAAGAAGAGGAGGAGTCCGATTCGAAGGTCGACTCGGAAATGGAGGCCGAACTAGTCAACCTAGTTCGGAGGATAGTCAAGGGCCGAAAACAAGCCGTCACTCGACCCAACGAAGGTAAGCCTAAAAGTTCAAACATAAGATGTTATGAATGCAACAGGTTTGGACACATTAAGTCTGAATGCCCAAAACTCAAGAGCAAGGCACCAAAACACAAAAAGGCACTTAACGCCACTTGGGAAGAAGCTTCCGAGGAAGAAGATAACGATCGAGTCCTCATGGCTAAACCGGTGGAATCGGAGACGGAGTCGGAACCGGAACTTGAATCGGAAACCGAAGATGAGTCGGACTGCGAAGCACTATTCAAGACGAGCCACGGATACACATCCGGTTCAAAAGATACACTCAAGGTAAGTCGGTCTCTTATTACTACACTTTATAGTGCAATTAATTTTTTAAATAGAAAGTTAGCTAAGTCCGAGTCCAAGGTTGAGACTCTGGTTGAGGAAGTTAAAATCCTCAAACACGAGGTCCCCCTAACCTCTTCGGCTAGTCGAGTTCAAGAGAAGGACTCAACTCGGGTTGAAAAACTAGAAGTTGAGAACTCACTCTTGAAGAGTCAAGTCGAAGATCTTAGGAATACGTTGGAAAGGTTTACTTTGGGATCCAAAGGACTTGACCTCCTACTTGGATCGCAAAGGGCCATGTACAACAAGGTCGGGCTAAGGTTTAGCTCAAACACGACCAATAAGTCGTATATGTCAATCGTAAGTAGACATAAAAAATGTGTCCAAGCATGGGTCCCTAAGACCACCTTGATTTCAAACTTAGGATCAAACCAGTACTGGGTTCCCAAGGAACAAATCCACTATGTGGAGAGACCGAATCGATTCAACGGTCCAGGGGGAGCTAGTACCAAATTTGTTTGTGTTTTAACTTAGAAATTGCATGCTTAGGTTTTTATTTAGTTTGATTTTTCTTTTTAGAATGGTTAGATAGGACTATAACTCGTCAATACTTGATAACATAGTACCAGGATGCGGCGAGATGATAGTACGCTAGGAAAGCGGAGTCTTGTGTATTCGGGCTAGATAAGGCGTTTCTAGTTCGGTGCACTTGACCGAGCGGAACTAGCTGAAGCTACCTCGCCGTATCCTAGACTAGTTAGACCAGGAAGTGGTCTTAAGTGAGTCAAGTCTCTATTTTCTTGAAAATGGCTTTGTCTAAGGAAGTGGTCGTTGTTCCGATCAAAGAAGGCCTCTGTGCCTCGCCACGACCTGGAAGCCATGATCTTGGAAAGGTGACTTGATGAGCCTAAGGTCAAATCTGAATCTAACGCAAGGTTGACAAGTGTTTAAGTCATTAAATTTAATTCAAATAAAATTGGAAGTCATCTCACAAGAACATATAGGATTAACATGTTTGATCATGTAGACATGGGTGAGATGATTTAGGTTAATAATTTTCAACCAATTTTTAATAAATCCAATATCCGATCCAACTACCTTGCGTGTAGGATCAATGGATGTTGGACAGTGGTTGCTCCCGACACATGACCGGGGATCAACTCAAGTTTTCGAAGCTTCGATTCAAATGACAAGGATCGGTAGCCTTCGGAAATAACGGCAAGCTCAAAATCATCGGATCAGGTGATATTGAGCTTAACTCAAATTTTGTCATTCAAAACGTTTTATTAGTAGAAAATTTTCAATATAATCTTTTCAGTATAAGCCAATTGTGTGATAATAACTATAAGGTCATATTTCTAGAAAATGAATGCGTAATTAATACAAACGAAACCTCTAAAACAATTCTTAAAAGAACTATAAATAACAACATTTACACTATCAACTTAACTAACTCCTCAACTAAGTGTCTTTTGACACGGCAAGAGGAATCATGGTTGTGGCACCGACTACTCGGTCACTCACACCCAAGACTCATCCACAAGATGAGTCAGAGTGATTTAGTCAGAGGTTTGCCTAACCTCAACAACTTGGATAATAAAATATGTAAGTCTTGTCAACAAGGTAAACAATCTAGGACACAACATCAACTAACTAGTCAAGAATGAACCAAAAGTGTGCTTGAGCTCCTACACATGGATCTATTTGATTCACACGGAGCTAAGTCACTTAACGGAAGTAAATTCTGTTTAGTCATTATTGATGACTACTCTAGATTTACTTGGGTTAGGTTCATCAAACACAAAAGTGATACCCTAGATCAATTAATCAAACTATTTAAGTTAATAGAAAATCAACAAAGCATTAAAATCAAAAGACTTAGGACTGATCATGGTGGTGAATTCGAAAATCATAGGTTTACAGAATTCTGTAACCTAAATGGATACCACCATGAGTTCTCTTGCCCTAGAACTCCACAACAAAATGGCCTAGTAGAACGCAAAAATAGAATCCTACAAGAAGCCGCTAGGACAATGCTTAATGAGTATAACCTACCCGATAGGTTTTGGGGGGAAGCCGTGAATACGACATGCTATGTCCAGAATAGGATCCTTATGGTAAAGAGGCACCTTAAGACCTCATACGAGATTTATCACAATAAAATACCTAACATCAAGTACTTTAGGGTATTTGGGTGTAAGGTACATATCCTAAACACTAAAGATTACCTAGGGAAATTTACATCCAAAACCATGACTGGAATCTTTCTAGGATACTCGACTACAAGTAGAGCTTATAGAGTATATAACCATGACACCCTTAGAGTCGAGGAAACTATAAATGTAGTATTCGATGAAGGAAACGAACCTACAAAACCCCCAGCAACCCCAATTAGCGAGCCGATTCATATTAGACCTAACTCTGACCCAGAGATCAGGTCTAGTGTTAATCCTAACCTAAGTCAACCAAGTCACTCTATCGACCAAGTGATAGTTGACTCCAACCAAACTAGAACTCAAACGAGTCATCCTATGCATCAAGTTGTAGACTCAAACCCAAATCCAACTAGGAGTCAAACGAATCATTCTATCGACCAAGTGATAGGTGATCCAAGTCTAGGAGTTCGAACTAGAGCCTCATACAGAAACCTTAGTCAAATATCTTTTATTTCTAAAATTGAACCCAAAACTTTTGACCAAGCTCTTCTTGATCCCGATTGGATTATTGCAATGCAAGAAGAGTTGGCTCAATTCACTAGGAACGGAGTATGGGAATTAGTACCACCACCTAAAGATAAAACAATCATTGGACCAAGGTGGGTGTTTAGAAATAAACATGATGATAAAGGTGATACGTATTGCTCGACTCGACTATGGCAATTTTACGCACCTCGATTAATGTTGGGGATAACAACATAGGCTTAACTTTGTATCGTTGCTATAATGAGTCCATTCGAATGCTATTAGCATATGCAGCACATCGAGGATTTAAGTTGTTTCAAATGGTTGTGAAATTTACATTCTTAAATAGATACATTAAAGAAGAAGTTATGTTAGTCAACCCCCCGGTTTCGAAAGCCTAGACAAACCCGATCATGTCCTTAGGTTAAAGAAAGCTCTTTATGGACTTAGACAAGCTCCTCGAGCTTGGTACGAGAGACTTTCGATTTATCTTAAGTCCAAAGGCTTTAACCAAGGTGTAGTTGACCCAACCCTTTTCGTAACAACCTTAGGTAAAGACATATTCATAGCCCAAATCTACGTAGATGATATTATTTTCGGAACCACCAACTCAATCCTACTAAATGAGTTTATTTCACTTATGGAAAGTGAATTTGAAATGAATTTAGTAGGCGAGTTAAGTTTCTTCTTAGGTCTACAAATTAAACAAACTAAAGATGGAATATACCTACATCAATGCAAATATACTAGGGAATTAATTAAACGTTTTGGAATGCAAGACGCTAAAATCATTAATACCCCAATGGCAACAAATGTTAATATAGAAGAAGATGTAATCGGAAACCAAATTAATTTAAAATACTATAGGAGCGTAATAGGGAGTCTCCTTTACTTAACTGCAAGCCGACCTGATATCTTATTTGCAGTAAGTTCATCTATAAAATGTTCGACTCGTATTTGGCTTGATTGATATAAAAGATCAACCAGTCCTGGTCAAAGTTGGTTAGTATGTATGATTATACTCCGTGGTTCATGGCGATGCACTAGCTCTACATCTGGAACCAGGAGTAAGGTCCTAACATCTCACGCCCATCTACGTGGCTAAGTACACAAACACATTAGTCCTATGTGTTGTGAGATGTACTGGCTCCTTAAATCTATAGGTGCATGATATCTACGGTATATCCTATGCTAGTTCCATAAAAATGAAAATTTAAGAAATAGTAGTAAGAAAATATAATTTACAAGTTCCTATTCTACTACGCACATGCCCAATTTTCGTCTTAATAGACTAAATTCGGCTTCGGGTAGGGGTTTAGTAAATAGGTCTGCTAAGTTAGACTTCGATTCGACGTATTCGAGTTGTATGGCTCCGTTGGCCACATGTTCTCGAATGAAATGGTGTTTGACCTCTATATGTTTGGTCCTAGAGTGACATATTGGATTCTTAGTAAGATTAATTGAACTAATGTTATCTACGTGAAGTTTAGTATTCGTAAAGTCTAAATTAAAGTCGCGGAGAGTGTGCTTCATCCAAAGAAGCTGAGTGACACACTCACCCATCGCGATGTATTCGGCTTCGGTGGTAGATAAGGCAACACAGTGTTGCTTCCTACTGCACCAACTCACTAGACTCGAGCCGAGAAGTTGACAACAACCACTCATACTCTTTCTATCGAGCTTACTACCGGTATAGTCCGAATCGGAGTAGCCAATTAGTTCGAACTCGGTAGATATAGGATACTAAATACCGACATTAAGTGTACCCTTTAGATATCTAAGGATACACTTGACTAGAGTTAGGTGAGACTCCTTGGCACAGGTTTGAAACCTGACGCACATACTTACTGCAAATAAGATATCAGGTCGGCTTGCAGTTAAGTAAAGGAGACTCCCTATTATGCTCCTATAGTATTTTAAATCAATTTGGTTTCCGATTACATCTTCTTCTATATTAACATTTGTTGCCATTGGGGTATTAATGATTTTAGCGTCTTGCATTCCAAAACGTTTAATTAATTCCCTAGTATATTTGTGTTGATGTAGGTATATTCCATCTTTAGTTTGTTTAATTTGTAGACCTAAGAAGAAACTTAACTCGCCTACTAAATTCATTTCAAATTCACTTTCCATAAGTGAAATAAACTCATTTAGTAGGATTGAGTTGGTGGTTCCGAAAATAATATCATCTACGTAGATTTGGGCTATGAATATGTCTTTACCTAAGGTTTTTACGAAAAGGGTTGGGTCAACTACACCTTGGTTAAAGCCTTAGGACTTAAGATAAATCGAAAATCTCTTGTACCAAGCTCGAGGAGCTTGTTTAAGTCCATAAAGAGCTTTCTTTAACCTAAGGACATGATCGGGTTTGTCAAGGCTTTCGAAACTGGGGGGTTGACTAACATAAACTTCTTCTTTAATGTATCCATTTAAGAATGAAGATTTCACATCCATTTGAAACAACTTAAATCCTCGATGTGCTGCATATGCTAATAGAATTTGAATGGACTCTAATCAAGCTACTGGGGCATAGGTCTCGTCATAATCTAAACCTTCGACTTGACTAAACCCTTTAGCGACTAGTCTGGCTTTATTTCTAACTACTTCACCTTTATCATCAAGTTTATTTCTAAACACCCACCTTGTTACAATGATTGTTTTATCTTTTGGTGGTGGTACTAATTCCCATACTTCGTTCCTAGTGAATTGAGCCAACTCTTCTTGCATTGCAATAATCCAATCGGGATCAAGAAGAGCTTGGTCAATAGTTTTGGGTTCATTTTTAGAAATCAAAGATATTTGACTAAGGTTTCTGTATGAGGCTCTAGTTCGAACTCCTAGACTTGGATCACCTATCACTTGGTCGATAGGATGATTCATTTGAGTCCTGGTTGGATTTGGGTTTGAGTCTACAACTTGATCCATAGGATGACTCGTTTGAGTTCTAGTTTGGTTGGAGTCATCTATCACTTGGTCGATAGAGTGACTTGGTTCACTTAGGTTAGGATTAACACTAGACCTGATCTCCGGATCAGAGTTAGGTCTAGTATGAATCGGCTCGCTAATTGGGGTTGCCGGGGGTTTTATAGGTTCGTGTCCTTCTTCGAATACTACATTGACAGTTTCCTCGACTCTAAGGGTGTCATGGTTATATACTCTATAAGCTCTACTTGTAGTCGAGTATCCTAGAAAGATTCCGGTCGTGGTTTTGGATTTAAATTTCCCTAGGTAATCTTTAGTGTTTAGGATATGTACCTTACACCCAAATACCCTAAAGTACTTGATGTTAGGTATTTTATCATGATAAATCTCGTATGATGTCTTAAGGTGCCTCTTTACCATAAGGATCCTATTCTGGACATAGCATGCCGTATTCACGGCTTCGGCCCAAAACCTATCGGGTAGGTTATACTCATTAAGCATTGTTTAGCGGCTACTTGTAGGGTTCTATTTTTGCGTTCTACTAGGCCATTTTGTTGTGGAGTTCTAGGGCAAGAGAACTCATGGTGGTATCCATTTACGTTACAGAATTCTGTAAACCTATGGTTTTCGAATTCACCACCATGATCAGTCCTAAGTCTTTTGATTTTAATGCTTTGTTGATTTTCTATTAACTTAAATAGGTTGATTAATTGATCTAGGGTATCACTTTTGTGTTTGATGAACCTAACCCAAGTAAATCTAGAGTAGTCATCAATAATGACTAAACAGAATTTACTTCCGTTAAGTGACTTAGCTCCGTGTGAATCAAATAGATCCATGTGTATGAGCTCAAGCACACTTTTGGTTTGTTCTTGACTAGTTAGTTGATGTTGTGTCCTAGATTGTTTACCTTGTTGACAAGCATTACATATTTTATTATCCAAGTTGTTGAGGTTAGGCAAACCTCTGACTAAATCACTCTGACTCATCTTGTGGATGAGTCTTGGGTGTGAGTGACCGAGTCGTTGGTGCCACAACTATGATTCCTCTTGCCGTGTCAAAAGATACTTAGTTGAGGAGTTAGTTAAGTTGATAGTGTAAATGTTGTTATTTATAGTTCCTTTAAGAATTGTTTTAGAGGTTTCGTTTGTATTAATTACGCATTCATTTTCTAGAAATATGACCATATAGTTATTATCACACAATTGGCTTACACTGAGAAGATTATATTGAAAATTTTCTACTAATAAAACGTTTTGAATGACAAAATTTGAGTTATGCTCAATATCACCTGATCCGATGATTTTGAGCTTGCCATTATTTCTGAAAGCTACCGATCCTTGTCGTTTGAATCGAAGCTTCGAAAACTTGAGTTGATCCCCGGTCATGTGTCGGGAGCAACCACTGTCCAACATCCATTGATCCTATATGCAAGGTAGTTGGATCGGATATTGGATTTATTAAAAATTGGTTGAAAATTATTAACCTAAATCATCTCACCCATGTCTACATGATCAAACATGTTAATCCTATATGTTCTTGTGAGATGACTTCCATTTTTAGTTGAATTAAATTTAATGACTTAAACACTTGTCAACCTTGCGTTAGATTCGGATTTGACCTTAGGCTCATCAAGTCACCTTTTCAAGATCATGGCTTCCAGGTCGTGGCGAGGCACAGAGGCCTTCTTTGATCGAAACAACGACCACTTCCTTAGACAAAGCCATTTTCAAGAAAATAGAGACTTGACTCACTTAAGACCACTTCCTGGTCTAACTAGTCTAGGATACGGCGAGGTAGCTTCAGCTAGTTCCGCTCGGTCAAGTGCACCGAACTAGATACGCCTTATCTAGCCCGAATACACAAGACTTCGCTTTCCTAGCGTACTATCATCTCGTCGCATCCTGGTACTATGTTATCAAGTATTGACGAGTTATAGTCCTATCTAACCATTCTAAAAAGAAAAATCAAACTAAATAAAAACCTAAGCATGCAATTTCTAAGTTAAAACACAAACAAATTTGGTACTAGCTCCCCCTGGACCGTTGAATCGATTCGGTCTCTCCACATAGTGGATTTGGTCCTTGGGAACCCAGTATTGGTTTGATCCCAAGTTTGAAATCAAGGTGGTCTTAGGGACCCATGCTTGGACACGTTTTTTATGTCGACTTACGATTGATATATACGACTTATTGGTCGAGTTTGAGCTAAACCCTAGCCTGACCTTGTTGTACACGGCCCTTTGCGATCCAAGTAGGAGGTCAAGTCCTTTGGATCCCAAAGTAAACCTTTCCAACGTATTCCTAAGATCTTCGACTTGACTCTTCAAGAGTGAGTTCTCAACTTCGAGTTTTTCAACCCGAGTTGAGTCCTCTTGAACTCGACTAGCCGAAGAGGTTAGGGAGACCTCGTGTTTGAGGAGTTTAACTTCCTCAACCAGGGTCTCGACCTTGGACTCCGACTTAGCTAACTTTCTATTTAAAAACTTAATTGCACTATAAAGTGTAGTAATAAGAGACCGACTTAACTTGAGTGTATCTTTTGAACCGGATGCGTATCCGTGGCTCGTCTTGAATAGTGCTTCGCAGTCCGACTCATCTTCGATTTCCGATTCAAGTTCCGGTTCCACCTCCGTCTTTGATTCCACCGGTTTAGCCATGAGGACTCAATCGTTATCTTCTTCCTCGGAAGCTTCTTCCCAAGTGGCGTTAAGTGCCTTTTTGTGTTTTGGTGCCTTGCTCTTGAGTTTTGGGCATTCGGACTTAATGTGTCAAAACCTGTTGCATTCATAACATCTTATGTTTGAACTTTTAGGCTTACCTTCGTTGGGTCGAGTGACGGCTCGTTTTCGGCCCTTGACTATCCTCCGAACTAGGTTGACTAGTTTGGCCTCCATTTCCGAGTCGACCTCCGAATCAGACTCATCCTCTTCTTTCTTCGGAGGTGGCTTGCTAGCGGTTTTCTTCTTTGAACCTGCAAATAATGCTATACCTTTCTCGGGTTCCGAGTTAGACTGCTCATGAAGTTCAAAATCATAAAAAAGTTCATCTAATCTATGTTTAGAAAGATCCTTGGAGCCCTTGTAGGCATCGACCATGGATGCCCACAAGGTAGTCCTCAGAAAGGAGTTTAGGACATACCTTATAAGGTCACGGTTTTCGACCTTTTGCCCGATTGCGTGTAGAATGTTGACGATGTCCTGGACTTGGGGCTGAAGTTGCGTCACGGACTCGTGTTCCTGCATTTTTAGATTATATAATTTATTGAATAAAAGGTCGCGCTTACATACCTTGGCTTCATCGGTCCCTTCGTGTAGCTCTACTAGCTTTGTCCATAGGTCCTTTGCGCTGATGAAGGGGCCGACGCGATTTAACTCCTCCTTAGACAAGCCGCATTGGAGGATTTGTGTTGCCTTGGCATCGGCTTCGACTTGTCATTTTGTCGCAATGGTCCATTGATCATAACCCAAGGATTCACCCACTTCGTTAGTCGGAAGTGTGAAACCCGATTGGATTATGATCCACATCTCGATTTGGGTTTTGAGAAAGCATTCCATCTGACCTTTCTAGTAACGGAAATCATCTCCGTTGTAAAATGGAGGTCGGACGGTGCTAAAACTCTCGAGATGGGCCATTGGAACAAAAAAACAAGGAGACTAAAACAAAAACCTAGCAACGACAAAAACACACGAAAGTACCAAGACTTGCGTCTTGGATTAGTAGTGCGGGAAAAAAGATACAAACGAAAAATAGAAAGTTAAGCAAAGGAATAAGAAACTAAATAAAAAGTAAGTACTCACAACCTTCGATGTCCCCGAAAGACTACTAAACGTCGATTTTTAAGGATGAAAACAGCTTGTTACTAAGTGTAGATCTCTGCGAGAGCTTCGATTTGTGGGTAGATCGTTTCGTGAGTCCACTTGTAGCAAAAGTTATGCTCGTTTGATCGTGAGGTACTCTGTAGGCGATCAATACTTGCAAAAACACAACCAAAAACTATGTACCGAGACTTGGTCTTGGATTAGTAGTGTGGGAGAAATCTTAAAACGATAAATACGAAAACAAAAAAAATGCTCGACCGGTGGTTGCACCGAATCTGAGCGCCCCTGGCTCTGATACCAATTGTTGGATCGACGCGGTTCGCTAGAGGGGGGGTGAATAGCGAAACAAAAATCTTTTTGCAAAATCATTCTTTGAAAGTCGAGTAGATAAATTGCAGCGGAAATATAAACAATAAATAAAAGAGACAATTCTTTTTACTTGGTTCGTAGCCTTCGGCTACTACTCCAAGGCCCTAGTGGTCCTTGACAACTCACGGAGGGCAAAACACTAAACGAACTCCTCCTCGTTGGAGGTAGGAGTTAATCGATACAAGAACAAACACTTGATGTAGATGGACACTCCCCCTCTCCTCGTTATGATAGAAAAAGAGCTTTGAAAAAGTATATGAACAACGAATAAATCTAAAACCGACGTACAAAAACTAAAAGAAAATTAAACCTAGCGTCGGAGAAGAAGAACTTCATTGTCGGAGAGTTGTAGCTTTGCGGAGGCTCTTGGAAGCTTAGAATTGATGAGAAAACCCTAGGTTGGAACCTCCTTTTATAGACTTTGAGCCCATTTTCGAGTGGAACCCTAGCCAATCCCTATTGAGTGTTGGGGATCGATTGGCCGGCTAGAGGGGGGTGAATAGCCCTCGTTCATTGGTCGTCGTATTTTGCTCGTCTACAAAATGTTAGCGCAAGCGGAAGCAATAAACTAAGACAAGCAAATAGACATAAAACAAAGACAATACAAACACGGAGATGTAACGTGGTTCACAGCTACGCCGCTAATCCACAGTCCGATTCGTCCACGGTGAATCACTCCGCAATCTATCCACTAGATCTCTCCTTTGCACAAAGCTAGGTGGAGGTAACCTATTTACAACAACACTCCTCTTACAAATATATTGAAAATAAGCTTGGGTAAGAGGATGGAAAGCTTTAGGGAACTTTGGGAGAGTGTTAGAGTATAAGCATTTTTCTCCCAAAGCCTTACCCCCTTCCTTTTTATAGAGGAAGAGGTTTTCTTCCCGTTGACATAGGATCAGTCGACTGATGGCACCCATCAGTCGACTGGTGCTGTAGCCGTTGTCCAACAACGACCGCTTTCCACGTTGGATACTATCCAACGGTACTGGCATCAGTCGACTGATGGCACCCATCAGTCGACTGATGTCAACTAGTCGAGTCCTCAACGAGGTCGACTTCATTCGTGCGCATGACATCATCGATCGCTTCCTTAGCGGTCGATCGTTCAAGCCATCACGATCGCCATTCGATCCACTTGATTCACCACATTAGACCGGTCGATCGAACCATCGAGACACTTGGCCAAATGGCCATGTTTCACCTAAGAGCTACCCTTCCCAGGTTACACTCGCTCACTCTCATCCCTCGGAGTCCCTCGCCTTCGAAGTTCTCTTCGTTCGCAGCCACGTCCCTCGGCAGCATCAGGCGCACGGCTCTGCAATGCTCCTTCGCGTCTCTTGCCTCGAAGTCTACTTCCTCCGGCTTCACTCCAAGCTCCTCATCCGGCGGTCCCTCGGATGCTCCAAGCGTACGGCTTCCGCAAAGCTATCTTTCACCGACTCAAGGCACGAGTCATGAGATGTGAAACTCGCCATGGCTCCATGTGCGAATTACTAAGTCCTGCACGACTTCAATGCACATATCAAATCAACATATCAAACTAACTTAAACCCTTTGCTACACCATCAAAACTATATCACGACAAGAGATTGCCCTAACAATCTCCCCCTTTTTGATGTGTGGCAATCTTTTTAAGTTAGGTAAAAACATTTGATATAAATTCTAAGGTAAGAAAGCATGTAAAGATAAACATGATATAGCAACATGCAACTCCCCCTTAATCCATGAAATTCCCCTTAATTTCTCCCTTAATTTCTCCCCCTATGATAATTAACTTAAACATAATCATTTCTCCCCCTTTGACACCATCAAAAAGATTATTACTAAGTTAAAAACACATGGCATCAAGTCTAATAGAAGGAAAATACCATAAGTTGATTTAAAATCGGAATTCAGCTTTTACTGGTCTGATATTCAGGCCATCACGATCGTTCGATATACCGGTCACGTGAATTTCGGATTTTCGATTTTTCAGATCAATTTAAATGCATTAGAAATTCCAGAAAATTCAAAAAATCATGAAATTTGGGGAACACATTTCTTTTAAGTATATCTATATGTGAAAAATATGTTTTCATGAAAAATCATTATATTTCCACGTATTTGCCAAAAATCCAAAAGCTTTAAAAACTACTAGGTTTTTGATCATAAGAGTATCCATTTTAACACCTAGTCTTGCATCCAATTGTTTCAAAACATGAATACATGTATTTTAAAGTAAGAAATTGTTTTGAAAACATATGAGATATCCAACCATGATCTTTGGGCAATATGTCTATGAATTAAACATAAGCCTTCCCCATGATTGGTCTATTATTTCTATTTTGATACTTTAAATGACCATCTAAATGCCATAGGCATTAGTGAACATTTGTATCATCCTAACATCTCACTCATGCTAAGTTTTCAATCAAAGTAGCCTATGGTGAGTGTGAGATGCATCCTGGGGGGTATTTGTATATACTTAACCAATATGTTCATGCAATTCTATCATGGTTAAGTGTCAACCTAACATCCTACATGATCATAATGACATATATGAATTAATTTCACATTATGATCATGAAACTCATGTATTCATTAAATAATAGTCATGCATTAGGTATTATATGATGATAACAAACAAAGTATTACCCAAAGCATGATTCAAACCTATTTCTCATGATAACGTGCCAAATTTCAAAAACATAAATCATGATTGCAAATATACATAGGAATTACATCAATCATCATGATTTAAGCATTATTATCTATTTATGGGTACGTTATCATCACCTAACACTATTTAAAAAATGTTGTCCCGACATCCTAAGTCAACCAAAATATGATATAGGCTAGGTCCATGTGGTTGACTACCCTAGGGTTATTCTAACCCTTAAGGATGGATTTTGGAACCCAAAATAAGTTCTTTCCTATTGGGTTCACTAAGTATTCCTTGGGGATCCATTTTCTAGCTATTACCTTCTTCTTATCTTGTCCCCTAGCTATAAGGCATTTGTAGGCCTTTTCATTTTTTCTTTTCCTTGTAGCCTAGGCCCTTTTTGTTGAAACTAGCTCTTTGGCTCCCTATGATCATATTTAATGTGTTGGAGACAATAGTGAATTTCTCTAGGGCTTTTGTTAAATAATCTACCATTTCCCTTAAAGCCCTATTTTCCTCTATGCATGCATCATTAACATCCAAAGGCATATAGTCATGTGAGCATGCATCATCATGGCAAGAAGAAACATTATCATTTAAGCATGCTTTTTCTAGTTTATTTTCTAAGTCCTTAATTTGATCTAGCATGCTTTTGTTTTTCTTCTTAGCTCTAAAAAATCTCTAGTTAAGCTAGAAACCATAGAAACTATTTTCTTAGGAGTTGGATTTGTTACCATAGTTTCCATGTCCTCTTCTTCTTCGGATGAGGAGGATGTGGAAGCTCCCCCTTCATTTGAGCTCTCCCCACTTGAGCTTGATTCTTCATTTGAGGAGGAGGAGGAGCAATCCGAGTCATGAAGAGCCATTAGTGCTAGGTTGGAGTAGACATGCTCTTCTTCTTCGGATGAGGATGAAGAGGCAAGGTCATCCCATGTCTTGGCTTTGAGTGTCATGGCCTTCCCTTTTCCTTTTGCCTTCTTATCTTCTTCCTTTCTCTTGCTCCCCTTCTTCTTCTTCTTTTCTTCCTTCTTTTTCTTATCTTCCTTGCTCTTGATTAGGAGGGGACAATTGTCCCTTATGTGCCCCTCTCCTTGGCAATTATAGCATATGACCTTCCCCCTTGGTCTTCTATTCCTATCATGAGATTTATCAAATCTAAGATTCTTAAATGCACGCCTTACCTTCCTTACCATGTAGGCTTCTTCTGTGCTATCCATGGAGGAGGTAGAGGCTTCATCGGATGAGGAGGAGGGAACTTCCATCTTCTTCTTCCCCTTATTTGCCAACAAGGCTACTCCCCTTGAATTTTGGACTCTAGGCTCTTCTTGTATACCTTCAAGCCTTGTCTCATGAAGCTCCATTGTTGAGAAAAATTCCTCCAAGGTACTTACTTCCAAGTTCTTGGAGATGTAAAATGAGTCCACCATGGAGCTCCATTTTGAGGACCGGGGAAAGGCATCTATGGCCTTCATTACCATATCCCGGTTTGATAGCTTCTCACCAACACTTGTTAGCCCAATTAATATTTCTTTAATTCTAGAATGTAGGGAAGTTACCTTTGTTAGTGCTTATAAGCTCCACATATCTCCACAATGACATGATATTGTTCACTTTGGGCCTAAGCCCTCATGGTTTTATTTTTGGGCTTTACCCAAAAGGCCTCATACCAATGGAGATATCTTTTTTTCTTATAAGCACATGATCTTTTCCTTGTCTTACCAATGTGGGACTTTGATTGTATTCCCCATACTCCCAACAATCCCCCCCTCAAACGAAGGACCACATTGGGCCCCCCCTCAAGCCTATCCCTCCTCGAAGGATTTTCTCTGCTTGATATCCGATCTTCAACCCACCAGGACTTCCTGCCAGTTGTTCGGTCCCCCGACCCAACTAGACTTTCTTCCTGATGTCTGGTTCTCTTGATCCGGACGTGGGAACTCAACTTTCTTCGTTCGAGGTTCATGGCTTGACATGGACCATGGCTCTGATACCAATTGTTAGTGCTTATAAGCTCCACATATCTCCACAATGACATGATATTGTTCACTTTGGGCCTAAGCCCTCATGGTTTTATTTTTGGGCTTTACCCAAAAGGCCTCATACCAATGGAGATATCTTTTTTTCTTATAAGCACATGATCTTTTCCATGTCTTACCAATGTGGGACTTTGATTGTATTCCCCATACTCCCAACAACCTTTTCTCCCTTTTCAAGCTTAATATTTGATAGTTGGGAGCGGAGGAGATCTCTTCTCGCTAGCTTGGCTTCCGAAGTGCCTTCATGAAGTTCAACTAATCTCTCCCACATCTCTTTGGCACTTGAGCACTCCCCTATTCTATTTACTTCTTGTTGAGGGAGGACATTGTATAGGTGGTGCTTGGCCTTTGAGTTTGCCAAGTATTCTTCCCTTTGCCTCTTGCTCCACCTACATTTCTCCAATGGCTCCCCATTTTCGTTCCTAGGCAACTCGAAACCGCTTTCCATTATTAAAAGGATTTCAAAGTCGGTTTCGAAGAATACCTCCATTCTCTTTTTCCACCAAGAGAATTCGCCGTCGAACTTCGGTGGGTGGATGTTAGAGCCGGCCATCTTTAAAAATTGCTTGTTGTGGCGGTTAGTCCTCGACAAGCTTTCCTTGGCTCTGATACCACTTGTTGGGGATCGATTGGCTGGCTAGAGGGGGGTGAATAGCCCTCGTTCGTTAGTCGTCATATTTTGCTCGTCTACAAAACGTTAGCGCAAGCGGAAGCAATAAACTAAGACAAGCAAATAGACATAAAACAAAGACAATACAAACACGGAGATGTAACGTGGTTCACGGCTACGCCGCTAATCCACGGTCCGATTCGTCCACGGTGAATCACTCCGCAATCTATCCACTAGATCTCTCCTTTGCACAAAGCTAGGTGGAGGTAACCTATTTACAACAACACTCCTCTTACAAATATAATGAAAATAAGCTTGGGTAAGAGGATGGAAAGCTTTTAGGAACTTTGGGAGAGTGTTAGAGTATAAGCATTTTTCTCCCAAAGCCTTACCCCCTTCCTTTTTATAGAGAAAGAGGTTTTCTTCCCGTTGACACAGGATCAGTCGACTGATGGCACCCATCACCGACCAGGTCTAGTCGTTACAACAACGCCGCTTTCGCTGGATACTATCCAGCAGATCGCATCACCGATCGATGATGGCACCTATCAGTCGACTGATGTCAACCAGTCGAGTCCTCAACGAGGTCGACTTCATTCGCGTGCGACAAGGATCATCACCGACCGATTGGCGGTCATTGATCGTTCGCCATCGATCATTGCCCATGTCGGCAAATGATCGATCCACTTGATTCAGCCACATTAGACCATTTGATCGAACCATCGACTCAGAGCAGTCGACTGCCCATGACATGGCAGTCGACTAGTGTCGGGAAAACTCATCCGACACTTGGCCAAATGGCCAAGTTTCACCTAAGAGCTACCCTTCCCAGGTTACACTCGCTCACTCTCATCCCTCGGAGTCCCTCGCCTTCGAAGTTCTCTTCGTTCGTGGCCACGTCCCTCGGCAGCATCAGGCGCACGACTCTGCAATGCTCCTTCGCGTCTCTTGCCTCGAAGTCTACTTCCTCCGGCTTCACTCCAAGCTCCTCGTCCGGCGGTCCCTCGGATGCTCCAAGCGCACGGCTTCCGTAAAGCTATCCTTCACCGACTCAAGGCACGAGTCATGAGATGTGAAACTCGCCATGGCTCCATGTGCGAATTACTAAGTCCTGCACGACTTCAACGCACATATCAAATCAACATATCAAACTAACTTAAACCCTTTGCTACACCATCAAAACCATATCACGGCAAGAGATTGCCCTAACATTGAGCACCAATCTCCTTGAAATGAGGTGATAAGCCTTGACTCCTCGAATATGATCATTGACCATCAGTCGACTGATGGCCATCATCGGTCGACTGATGGCAGCATTAGTCGAGTGCTGACCTCTGGCAGTCGACTGATTGATGGCAGTCGAGTCCTCCAAGCTGGCAGTCGACTGATGCTTGCTGCAAGTCAAAGTTAGCTTAATGAAAACATTATTTCGACGACCGTCCGATCTCAACCTAGACCATCTATAGGATATCTTTCGTCGGATCTACGCTTAAGATCATCCCCGTAAAGAGGATATGCCCTCACTTACGCTCGCACACACGAGCTTACCTCGATACTTACTGTGTCGCTTTTGCTTCCGGCCTTCCACTCGATTCCTTCGGCTCCCTCCGAAGTCACTCGAGTGTCGCCCAACCACCGCGGCTTCCTTCGGGTGTCGCTAGCCTTCAGCTCCAGCTATAGCAATTTTTTGCACACTCGATTCAGCTCGTGAGATAACGACATGAGCTTAACTTTGTATCGTTTGCTATAATCAAAACTCAGGTTCGACTTAGGTTCCCACTGCACCAACAGAGTATACCCCTTCGCAACAAGCCTCACTTTGAAGGTCTCAACCTTCCCATCTATTCCTCTCTTTCTCTTGTAGATCCACTTGCATCCAATGGTTTTTACACCATCGGGTGGTTCTACTAGCTCCTAGACCTGATTTGAATCCATAGATTCAATCTCATCATTCATTGCACTTTGCCAAGATACTGCATCTTTATCTTGGATTGCCTCGTCATATGTCCAGGGATCAGGATCATGTTAGCCAGGGACCAAATCAGAAGATTCTCCCAAGAACATGAATCTATCAGGCTGTCTCAAAACCCTCCCACTATGATGAGGTATCACCTATGTTTCCTCTGTAACACGCGGTGCAGTGACATGTGGTATATCCTCTTGTACCAGTGGTACTAAAGAAGTGACTTCCCCTTTTAACGCCATCAGAACAATTTTACTCTTGGTCTTGTGGCTCATCACATAGTCTTCCTCTAGAAATCTGACATTCGTGCTAATGATCACCCTCTGATCTCTAGGACTATAAAACCATCCACCCTTCATTCCCCTAGGATAGCCAACATACATGCATACTTCTGTACGAGGTTCCAACTTACCAGCATCTGCCTTCAGCACATGTGCTGGACTCCCCCATATCCGAATATGTCTTAAACTAGGCTTTCGCCCAGTCCAAAACTCTGTGGGAGTAGAAGGGACTGATTTAGATGGAACCAAGTTCAGAATGTACACCGCCGTATCTAGAGCATATCCCCAGAACAAATCTGGCAAGTCAGAATAACTCATCATCGATCTAACCATCTCCATAAGAGTCCTATTCCTTCGCTCTGCTACACCATTCTGCTGCGGTGTGCCAGGTGCAGTCAATTAGGATTGAATCCCAGCCTCTGATAAGTAGTTCCTAAACTCTCCCAAGTGGTACTCACTACCACGATCAGATCGTAGTGTCTTGATACTTTTACCTTGACGTTTCTCCACATCAGCCTTGAATTCTTTGAACTTGTCAAAGCATTTAGATTTGCGGTGCATCAGGTAAATGTATCCATATCTTGAGTAATCATCTATAAAAGAGACGAAATACTCAAAACCACCTCTAGCCTGGATAGATATAGGACCACACAAATCAGAATGAACCATTTCTAACACATCTTTGGCTCTATACCCCTTGGCCTTAAAAGGCCTCTTGGTCATTTTATCCTTCAAGCAAGATTCGCAGGTTGGGAGATCCTCCACCACTAATGAACCAAAAGATCCATCAGTTATCAACCTTTGAATTCTGCTTAGGTTAATGTGACCAAGCCTAAGATGCCAAAGATATGTTTGGTTCATCATCGAAGGTTCTTTTCTCTTATTAGAATTAGAAGATGAGTTATAAACTTCAATTTTGCATCGTGGGAGGTTTTGGTTCAAGTGTATACAAATTTCCTATCAATGTACCTGAACAGATAATCTCCCTATCCCTTCTTATAACAGGTCTGTCATTAAAAGAAATAGAATATCCATCCATAAACAATTTAGAAACTGAAACTAAGTTCTTTCTAAATAAAGGTACATAAAGGGAATTTTTCACAACCTTATTTTTATTTTTCTCAAGAGATAAATAAAACTTCTCCCACTGCAATAGCCGCCACCTTCATGGCATTGCCCAAGTAAATGGTAATCTCCCCTTTTTCTTGTCGTCGGGTTTCCTGGAACCCCTGCAAAGTATTGCAGACATGATCAATGGCTCCCGTATCTACACACCAGATGTCGGTAGATAACACCGCTAACTATGTTTCAACGACTAATCCAAAGGATATATCTTTTTTTACTTTGGATTGGGGCAACCCTTCTTCCAGTGTCCAGTCTGCTTACAAGTGAAGCACTTGCCTTTCGACTTCTTCACTCCTCCCTGAGATCCTCCCACCACCTTTGCTCCACCTTGTTTCTCCTTCTTCTTGCCTTTCGGCTTAGAAGTAGAACCTTTTTGAGCAATTATGGCTTGAGGACACTCTTCGAAGAGTGCAAACTTGTACTCCTTAGCAGATAAGACAATATCTAGATTCTTTTCCAATCATCATAATTTGGGTATAGTAAGTTTATTTCCTTTAGTATCATAGTAAGTGGACTGAAAGTCATTCTTGAAAATCCTAAGAATCACATAGATCATTACTGTAGATTTTAAAAAATTATTGATTCCTCAAACAATAAAATTTTAAAATCAACCAACACCTCTAACCACCGAGAATATCACATGCCACGATCATGTGGACGTATGCGAATTCTACATTTATAAGAGGAGGTTTTACCCATTAATTTTACTATCTTGTCAACCTAACTTTATGACAAGTAAAATTAATAGTTGGTTTCTCTTCGGCCCTACAAATAAAAGCAGTGACTTCGATGGGGAGGATACTTATATTTGTATCTAAGTGTTCACCATTACTTGGTACCAAGGTAATTATCTCGGGTTATGTGCCTTACGATGGGCAAGTACATACACTCCTTAATAATTTCCTATAACCATATTCAACCTTGTGATCCACAAACAAACTCATCCGATGGGGAGGAAGACACTCGGAGCCAACGCGCAAGTTTGTTTGCATTACTTGTCAAATCGTAATGGAGGCCGCGGGAATTTATAAAAATATCCCTCTCCCACTTAGTAATTTGAAATTGAGGAATTTTCCTAGCCTACGACATGCATATCAAACAAAAAGCAATAAATATGAAAAAAAAATTATTTTCCAACTATTATGGCTTTTGTCCTCAATATGACTCCCGTCGCATCGCCATCTCATCCGCTCCTCCTACGCCATGTACGAGCCATCCGGAGATCCGAGCCGAGACTAAAACCTATTTTAATTTACATCCATCGATCCTATACTCCACGAGGGAGTGTACATGAAATCTAGATCGAAAGTAAAAAAAAATAAAGAGCGGCTAAACAATGTCGTATTTAATTTACCAAAAACTAAATACTAGCCTCATCAACCCTGAGGATTCAACAAAATAAATATTTACACACATACACACATATGACCATAATAGTCGGATCTTATGCCTGCAACCAAAGAGTTAAACTATGCATATCCTACTATTATCCGTCACATATAATATATGAAAAAGTGCATAAAAATTAACTGAATCCTAAACACAAAAAACCGAAAACCTTGGCTCTGATACCAATTGAAGGGTTTTGCTTATCAAGTCCGTGAGGGGAAACTTTGCTTCACACTTCACCTCGGTAGCTTGTCCATGGCGATCCCTTCGATGTCCCCGGATAAAAAAATTTAATCATAGACAAAAAAGATTGCCAAAGCAACCAAGTCATCGTCGTGCTATTCGTTTAGATAGGCCACTTGAACAAGCTAGTTGTTCAAGCAACCATCCTCTATTCTATGAGTAGCCGCGGAATAGACGATGTCCGAATCGCCAGTTTTCGTGTTTATACTCGGGATCCAAGTATTATTTAGCCATTTATAGATTTATAACATGCTTATAATTGAAAAACAAATACAAGCAATAAACAAAAGAAGAAAGTAGAATAGGTATACCTCTCGATCTTCTAATGTATGACCTTCCTCCTTTTGGACGTCGTGTGGGCGACGATCTACCAAAAGTCGAAGCTCCTAGATCGCAAATCTTCCTTCCTTGCTCTTCCAAAGCAAGAGAAATAATAGAAACAAGATTTTTCTCCTCACTAGAAACAACCAACAAGGAACTAAAACTATCCTTGCCGCCAGCCAACTAGGTGAAGGAGAAGATGGTGTAAAACAACCAAGACACCAAGGGAAGCCCTATATCTTGTTTCCACCACCTAAGGAGAAGAAGAAGGGAGCTTTTGGGCACTGGCCAAGGCTGGAAAAGAGGTTGGAGAGGTGGTGGACGTTGGCCAAAAGAGGAAGAAGAAGAGAAGAATACCTTCCTTATTTGGTGCCACCCTTGCCTCCAAACCCTAATCCTAATCCTATCTCAACTAGGATTCCTCTTCCTTGCCGCCCAAAAACCCTAGCTCTCATCAATCATCCCACGCCAACTCCCTTGACATCCTTTTATAGTGTTAGGGATAAGTCATGAATTAATCTCATCCATTGGTTCTAGGAATTTAATCTCAACCGTCGGATCTAGAGATTTAATCTCAACCGTCAAATCTTAGAGATTTAATCTCTACCTATGAATCTTAGAGTTTTGTTTCTATCCATTGGATCTAAGCTTAATGAGGTGTTAATAGGCTACATTAGGGACCATGAGGAGGAGTTGGTGTTAGTAATATATGAGAGATGTCCTAAGGCAATCGCCTTATGTATGAACCATTTATATGA
Organism: Wurfbainia villosa; assembly: GCA_025175895.1. NCBI lineage: Eukaryota > Viridiplantae > Streptophyta > Magnoliopsida > Zingiberales > Zingiberaceae > Wurfbainia > Wurfbainia villosa. The sequence continues at coordinate 48,406,677 of CM045998.1, read as the reverse complement.
TAAATGAAGATTCACTATTTGAGTATACATGTTTTATGTATTTGATTGGATCTTAAACTCATTTACTGAATGTCCACGATACGATTCACAGCATGAGAGAATTTGTTATTGGATCACAACTAGTGAGTATCTCTACATGTGTAATTGTGATGTATCGGAATTATCCCTAGTCGATGAATTGATGGATTTGGACACCATCAATTCTGTCGAGACTAGCATGAGGTATACTCCTTGGTGTATTCAAGCAGCTGATTCTCACTGGCTGGAGAAATTGTGATGTCCGGAGTTAATCGTGGATGCTAGTTATGGTAACTAGTTCATTGGAGTTACCAGCCGTAAGACTTCATATGGTTCTCTGCATATATAGATATGTCAATGAAGTTCTTACTATGGCTTAAGTGCGATGTTCCTTAGACTTGCGGTATTCAAGTCATCTTGATCATGGAGACTTATTCTTTGACATCTTAAGCAAGCATCTCTAAGGAGATGTGGACCCGGGATGATTGGGTATAAGTCGAAGTGATCGAAGGTGTTTGAATAGCCTATAAAGGATTCACCACTCCTTGCGAGGAGATGTATACCCATGGCCTCTCGTCGGATTGTTACTAAAGTCTTTGGCCAAAGCATTAAATGTTTAGAGTAAGGTACTCTTCGATACATGTGGAGTAACTAGAATCCGTAGGACGAGGAAATGATACTTGGGCTAGGTGTGACGTAGTCAGCCTAGTGGGGACTGACACTATAGTCCATGTCCTGAACCAAGTGGGTATAAGATGAGTGAAGGGAATGGGGCACGATTCATTCGAGCTGCTGAAGGGTTTCAGAAATAGTTCTGGATCAACCGTTGATCTTTTCGGTTAATTGGGGATCATGATGTACTACTAGGTGCCACTCATGATCGTTCTATAATTAATGGTTAATTATAGACGACCAACATAAACCGAGAACCTATTTGGTCACACGCACAACGAGCGTAATCCAAAGGATTTAAAACGAGCTTGAGAATGGGATTTTCAGACCGAGAGAAACAAGGTTTGGTTGGACCAAACATGAAGCGATCATGAAATCGTTTCAGTCGCAATGGAAGCGTGGATGGGCCGTGTCTTATGAAGACATAATGGATGAACCAAAATGGTTTGGTTCTAATCCAATGGAGGAGAATAAACCAAAGGGTTTGGTTTATTTTAAACGAATGAACCAAAAGTTGGTTCGGTTCGTTTTAACTTAAAATAAACCATCATGATTTGGTTTATTTTAACTTATTTTAATGGAGCGGGTTAACGACCCTAATGGTTATGATCCAATAACCATTAAGAGAATTAGTTCTCTATAAAAGAGGGCTTAAGGGATAATTAAGCCCTAATCCAAAAACCCCTAGCCCTAAGGTTGCCGCCCACCTCCTCCTTGGAGCTCTCGGCGCCAACCTATTGCCGCCGCCCAAAGCTCCTCCAACCGGCGTCCAGAAGGCTGCTTCCTTCACCCTCGCTGGTGTCGAGCTGCTGCCGGTTAGTGCTCCGGTGATCTCCTTCAAGTTTGGCATCAAGGTGAGCTCTATCTCTCTTGGTTGGCCGGCGCCTATCACCTCCACCAAAGCTGTCCAGTTTTCTGGACAGCTTGTTCTCCTCTCGTCAGAGCGTCGTTTGGACGACGGTTAGAGCTCCGACAGCGGCTAACTTACTGGGGATTCGATCTCCGGTAATCCTCTGAGGTGGAGGATGAAAGATTCGTCAATTGGTTGACGAATACCTCTCCGGAGAAGCGAGTTTTGAGAACTCGTATTAGGATCCGAATTTGGATTCGGATCATGATCATCTCTCGATCACGTCATCTTCAACACGAGGCTAGTAACCCGTACGAAGATGAAGCTCGTGGCTTAGCGAAGTCATCCCGAGGAACTCGGCGTGGATATGGATAGAGATGATTCAAGCAAGGATCGTTCCGGTTGATGTCGTTCCCGCTACACGTCATACGAAAGGTATAACGTAGATAAATTTCCTTTTATTGCAAATCTAAATTTATGGTTTTGTCTACACTTATTGTAATATGCATGCGTGTGTTGTGTGTGTTGTAATAAATGTAGATTTATTATTTTTATTGCTTCCGCTGTGTTCATGTGTTACGAAACGTGATCGAACACACACACGCCGCGGTGCCGGAAACCCAACAGTGGTATCAGAGCCCAGGTTGTGTTTCGACATAATCGTAAAATGGTTTTGCGATAGTCATAATGTTATTTCTGGAAATTTTCTAATTTTGGAAATTTAGAAGTATTTATGGAAATTTTCCAATTTTGGAAAGTCTAGAAGTATTAATGGAAATCTTCCACTTTTGGAAAGTTGGAAGTATTTATGGAAATTGATATTTTTCATAAATAAAATATTTGATTAGATTTTGGAAATTTGTTTCCTAATTTAATCTTGATTTGATTTCAGAAATCAAATCTTAAAATATTTAATTTCCATAAGTAGTTTTAATGATTTAGGAAATTGTTTTCCTAAATAGATTTTCCTTAATCAAATAATTCCATAAATAAAATGTGTGATTAGATTTGGAAATTTGTTTCCTAATTTAATTATGATTTGATTTGGAGAATCAAATCTTAAATATATTTTATTTCCATAAATAGTTATGACATATAAGGAAATATATACATGACATAATTGTATGCCATGTAATTGCATTAGATGCATAACATTATGCCATGCGTGTCGTGACATGTAGATGTATGTCATATATGTCATGCCATGTAGATAATAGTTATTTGCATGCAAAGAGGATGAGACATAAAACCCTTAAACAATATTAAAGCCTACACCTTCCATTAATATGGTTAGAACCAGAGTTCCGTTTCTTGTTTGGGTTGTTGGACTCTCTCCAAGCCCGGCTCGAACCCAAACATGTTCAAACCATGGAATAGTTTAATACTAATATGGTAAGAGTCAGAGGTCAATCGTTAGCTTTGGTTGTTGGACTCTCTCCAAGCTGGGCTAATTGGTTGAATGCACTCTAACCATATTAAAACTATTTCTCGATTAATGGGTTGGCTTTAACCTGGAGCATCGGCTTGTTGGACTCTCTCCAAGGTCGATGTAAAGGGAGGTGAAGTTGGGTGCTATGCATATGATGCATACTTGTTAATGTGTTAACAACCCAACGTATGTGTGAACATTCAATTAGTTGATAGCACATTGTGATAGTTGCATATACGTGATATGCAATCGGTATAGATGATACCTATCGTCGTAGTTATGAATGGCTTGTTGGACTCTCTCCAAGGTTGTTCATAACTATGATGGATATCAGCCCATTCGGAGATGGACCTACGATCTCCCGAAGTGATTTTGGGGTTTTTGAAATTCGAAAAATAAATGGGATTTATAAATGTATATTGATGCATTTTAAAAATCATCTTTCTCATATATGCTCATTTTGTATTTTTAAAATTGATCATGTTGTCTTTTAATTTGCGTATCATTTTGGATTCGAATAAATTGACTGGCCCGAACTTCTTGGACTGGCTTAGAAACTTGAGAATTGTTTTCAAGGTGAAAAGCTTGCGTATGTCCTCGAAGCGCCTCTTCCCGCCCATCCTAGTGACGATGCAACTCCGGACCAATTGTTGGTCTATCAGAAACATGTGACTGATTCTGAACTGACAAGTTGCATCATGCTAGCCACGATGGAACCCAAGCTACAAAAGCAGCATGAGCATATGGATGCTCATGTCGTAGTCCTTCATCTTTATGAGTTGTTTGATAAGAAAGTGAGATTCGAAAGGTTCGAAGTCTCCAAGATCCTCTTCACCTCTGAGATGCAAGAAGGTTCATCTGTGGTACTGCTCAACATGCTGAAGACTGTGGAGCCTTCTGAGAAGCATGAGCAGGGGACGGTGTTGTTAGTTGATTCCTCGAAGAAAGGTTCTAAGAGGGAGTCAAAGGAACAATAGAAGGGGAAGAAAAAAAAGGCTAAAAAGGCAGAACCAGCTCAAAAGGGCACTTGCCATCATTATGGCAAGTAGGGCCATTTGCGAAGAAAGTGCAAGATTTATCTTGAGTCCGTGAAGAAGGATAAGGCATCGGATGCCCCATCTTCTTCAGAAATCTTCTTTATTGATTGTCATTCTATTTCCTCAGACACTTGGATATTTGATACTGGGTGTGGCTCACATATATGTAATGACATACATGGGCTAAGGAATAGAAGAAGACTCATCAAGGGAGAGTCAAATTTATGTGTTGGGAATGGAGCAACAACTTGTCTTTCGCCATCATCGGAGCGTATTTGTTGGAACTCCTAGAACTTGTCTTAGAACTGGACAAGTGCTTTTATGTTCCTTCGTTGATAAAGAACATCATTTCTATTTCTTGTTTAAATAGAAATGGGTACCATTTGACTTTTAGTAACAATTGTTGTTACATAACTTTGAATGGAGTTCTTTAAGGGACTGGAACTTTAAGCAATGGTGTTTATACGTTGGATGTATCCAGTGATATTTTCAATATCGAAGTGAGCAACAAGCGTGCTCGAAAAGATAATCAATTAGACTCCTACATGTGGTATTGTTGTCTTGGCCATGTAAGAAAGAAACGCATGTCCGAATTACACTGATGTGGAATTTTGGAATCGTTTGAATATGATTCATATGATACATGCGAATCATGCTTAAAAGGCAAGATGACTAAGTTACCTTTTACTGGAAAAGGTGAACGAGTGGGAGAGTTACTAGGTCTAATACATACTGATGTATGTGGACCTATGTCAACTCAAGCTTTTGGAGGCTATAACTACTTCATTACCTTCACCGATGATCACTCACGGTTTGGGTATGTGTTCTTGATGAAACACAAGTCTGAAGCCTTTGAAAGGTTCAAAGAATTCAGAAATGAAGTAGAGAAACAACATGACAAGAGTATTAAAATACTTCGATCGGATCGAGGTAGTGAATACTTAAGTCAAGCGTTTCTTGATTATCTAAGAGACAATGGCATATTGTCTCAATGGACTCCGCCATATACACCACAGCATAATGGTGTATCTGAGAGGCGTAACCGGACCTTGTTGGACTTGGTCAGGTCAATGATGAATCATGCGACTCTTCCCAAGTCCTTTTGGGGCTATGCACTTCAGACAGTTGTTTACTTGTTAAACAGAATGCCTACCAAGGGAGTCTCAACTACTCTATATGAGATATTGAATAGTAAGAAACCTCATGTATCTTACTTGAAGATATGGGGTTGTCCTGCTTATGTGAAGCGGACAGTATCAGACAAATTGGATGCTAAGTCTGATAAATGTCTATTTATTGGATACTCTAAAGAAACAAGGGGTTACCAATTCTATCATCCTGTGGAACAAAAGGTGTTTGTTTCAAGGCATGCTGTGTTTCTAGAGAAAGAGTTTCTCTTGCAAGAAAACAGTGGGAGTGTCGTCGAGCTTGAGGAGGCTCGAGAGACTCAAATAGACATTGATGAGATACCTGGTGAAGCACAACAGTCGACAACTTATAGTGATGAGCAATCGACTGGACCTATTGTAACACCACATCTTCGTAGATCTGGTAGAACACGCAATATTTCTGAGAGATATGGATTTCTCGTAAGTGAATCGAACGATGTGTTACTCATTGATGATGAGGAGCCTACCAGTTATGAAGAAGTACTGACAAGTTCAGAAAGGGATAAGTGGCTTGGTGCCATGAAGTCGGAAATGGATTCCATGTATGAAAACCAAGTTTGGAACTTGGTTGATCGACCTGAAGGGATAAAGCCTATAGGGTGAAAGTGGGTTTTCAAGAAGAAAACCGACATGGATGGTAATGTGATTACCTATAAGTCTAGATTGGTGGCGAAAGGATATCGTCAAAAGTAAAGTGTTGATTATGACGAAACCTATTCGCCTGTAGCTATGCTTAAATCCATTCGGATGCTCCTGGCCATTGCGGCTCATTATGATTATGAGATATGGCAGATGGATGTGAAAACAGCTTTCCTTAATGAAACCTGCTCGAGGATGTGTATATGATACAGCTTGAGGGTTTCACATCGGTTGATAAAACCAAGGTATGTAAATTGCGACGATCCATTTATGGATTGAAGCAAGCATCCAGGAGCTGGAATATCCGTTTTGATGAGACAACCAAAAAGTTTGATTTCTCACAAAATCCAGACGTACCTTGTGTGTACAAGAAGGTTAGTGGGAGTGCAATCGTGTTCCTAGTATTATATGTCGATGACATATTACTTATAGGAAATGATGTTTCAGTCTTACAGTCAGTTAAGGTTTGGTTATCCAAGACATTCTCCATGAAAGACCTGGGAGAAGCAACCTACATCCTCGGGATTAAGATCTATAGAGATAGATCGAAACAGTTGCTTGGTCTTTCGCAGTCTACATATATTGACCGAGTGCTAAAGAGGTTTAGCATGTCGGAATCCAAGAAAGGTTTCCTACCCATCAGGCATGGGATACACATTTCGAAGTCTATGTGTCCGCGCACAGAAGATGAGAGGATTTGCATGAGTAAGATTCCCTATACATCCGCAATAGGATCTATCATGTATGCTATGTTATGTACGAGGCCCGATGTATCGTATGCCTTGAGTGTCACGAGCAGATACCAGTCTGATCCAGGAATGGATTATTGGGTGGCTGTTAAGACGATCCTTAAGTACTTGAGAAGAACTAAGGATGTGTTCCTAATATATGGAGAAGGGTACATGGTGATACGTGGGTATACGGATGGCAGCTCCAGACAGACTGTTGGGTTTCCGGCACCGCGGCGTGTGTGTGTTCGATCATGTTTCGTAAACATGAGCACAGCGGAAGCAATTAAAAAATAATAAATCTATATTTATTACAACACACACAACACACGCATGCATATTACTGCAAGTGTAGACATAACCGTAAATTATGATTTGCAATAAAAGGAAATTAAACTACGTTATACCTTTCGTATGACGTGTAGCGGGAACGGCATCAACCGGAACGATCCTCGTAAGAATCGTCTCTATCCGTATCCATGCCGAGCTCCTCGGGATGACTTCGCCAAGCCACGCGCTTCGTCTTCGTACGGGTTACTAGCCTCGTGTTGAAGACGATGTGATCGAGAGATGATCACGATCCGAATCCAAATTCGGATCTAAAACAAGTCCTCAAGACTCGCTTCTTCGGAGAGGTATTCGTCAATCGATTGACGAATCCTTCGTCCTCCACCTCAGAGGATTACCGGAGATCAAATCCCCGGTATGTTAGCCGCTGTCAGATCACTAACCGTCGTCCAAACGACGCTCCGACAACAAAGAAACAAACTGTCCAGAAAAACTGGACAGCTTTTGGTGGAGGAATAGAGGCCGGCCAAGGAGAGATGGAAGCTCACCTTATCACCGAACCTAGAGGAGATCACCGGAGGGTCGCCGGAGGTTCACCGGCTGAAGCTTGGTCGCCGGCAACAAGTTGGACGGCGGCACAAGTGGTTGGGCGGCGGCACAATTAGGGTTGGCGCCGAAAACCTCCTTCAAGGGGTGGGCGGCAACTCCAAGGGGTAGGGTTTTGACTAGGGCTTAATTATCCATTAAGCCCTATTTTATAGAGAACTAATTCTCTTAATGGTTAATGGATCATATCCATAAAGCCCGTTAACCCGCTCCATTAAGATAAGTTAAAATAAACCAAACCATGATGGTTTATTTTAAGTTAAAACGAACCGAACCAACTTTTGGTTCATTCGTTTAAAATAAACCAAACCCTTTGGTTTATTCTCATCCATTGGATTAGAACCAAACAATTTTGGTCCATCCATTATGTCTTCATAAGACACGGCCCATCCACGCTTCCATTGCGACTGAATCAATTTCATGCTCGCTTTATGTTTGGTCCAACCAAACATAGTTTCTCTCTGTCTGAGAATCCCATTCTCAAGCTCGTTTTAAATCCTTTGGATTACACTCGTTGTGCGTGTGACCAAATAGGTTCTCGGTTTATGTTGGCCGTCTATAATTAACCATTAATTATAGAACGATCATGAGTGGCACCTAGTAGTACATCATGATCCCCGATTAGCGAAAAGATCAGCAGTTGATCGAGAACTATTTACGAAACCCTTGATGGCTCGAATGAATCGTGCCCCATTCCCTTCACTCATCTTATACCCACTTGGTTCAGGACATGGTCTATTGTGTCAGTCCCCACTAGGCTGACTACGTCACACCTAGCCCAAGTATCATTTCCTCGTCCTACGGATTCTAGTTACTCCACATGTATCGAAGAGTACTTTACTCTAAACATGTAATGCTTTGGCCAAAGACTTTAGTAACAATCCGACGAGAGGCCATGGGTATACATCTCCTCGCAAGGAGTGGTGAATCCTTTATAGGCTATTCAAACACCTTCGATCACTTCGACTTATACCCAATCATCCCGGGTCCACATCTCCTCGGAGATGTTTGCTTAAGATGTCAAAGCATAGGTCTCCATGATCAAGATGACTTGAATACCGCAAGTCAAAGGAACATCGCACTTATGCCACAGTAAGAACTTCATTGACATATCTATATATGCAGAGAACCATATGAAGTCTTACGGCTGGTCACTCCAATGAACTAGTTACCATAACTAGCATCCACGATTAACTCCGGACATCACAATGTCTCCATCCAGTGAGAATCAGCTGCTTGGATACACCAAGGAGTATACCTCGTGCTAGTCTCGACAGAATTGATGGTGTCCAAATCCATCAATTCATCGACTAGGGATAATTCCGATACATCACAATTACACATGTAGAGATACTCACTAGTTGTGATCCAATCACAAATTCTCTCATGCTCTGAATCGTATCGTGGACATTCAGTAAATGAGTTTAAGATCCAATCAAATACATTAAACATGTATACTCAAATAGTGAATCTTCATTTATCATATAAATGGTTCATACATAAGGCGATTGCCTTAGGACATCTCTCATATATTACTAACACATACAAGGATGATTCCATGTCTCAGTCTGGGTATGTATTCACCTAGAATGGAGCCGCAATAAGTTGGAAAGGTTCCAAGCATGACGCTATAGCGAATTCTGCCACTAAGGCAGAATACATTGCAGCTTTGGAAGCAGCAAAGGAAGCGGTTTGGATCAAGAAGTTCATCTCTAAACTTGATGTGGTCTCATCAATGATCCAAACATGTGCTTCGCCGCTATCATCTTATCAGAGAGATCATCAGTAGGAACGAAATACAAATCGTGAAAATTCCCACTGAAAGGAACTTAGCGGATCCTTTAACTAAGGCATTACCTCAAAATAAGTTTGAGGGTCATGTTCGAGCTTATGGTATTGGATACCGTAGCGATTGGCATTAGGCCAAGTGGGAGTCTGTTAGTAATATATGAAAGATGTCCTAAGGCAATTGCCTTATGTATGAACCATTTATATGATAAATGAAGATTCACTATTTGAGTATACATGTTTTATGTATTTGATTGGATCTTAAACTCATTTACTGAATGTCCACGATACGATTCACAGCATGAGAGAATTTGTGATTGGATCAGAACTAGTGAGTATCTCTACATGTGTAATTGTGATGTATCGGAATTATCCCTAGTCGATGAATTGATGGATTTGGACACCATCAATTCTGTCGAGACTAGCACGAGGTATACTCCTTGGTGTATCCAAGCAGCTGATTCTCACTGACTGGAGACATTGTGATGTCCGGAGTTAATCGTGGATGCTAGTTATGATAACTAGTTGTTTGGAGTGACAAGTCGTAAGACTTCGTATGGTTCTCTGCATATATAGATATGTCAATGAAGTTCTTACTGTGGCTTAAGTGCGATATTCCTTAGACTTGCGGTATTCAAGTCATCTTGATCATGGAGACTTATGCTTTAACATCTTAAGCAAGCATCTCTATGGAGATGTGGACCCGGGATGATTGGGTATAAGTCGAAGTGATCGAAGGTGTTTGAATAGCCTATAAAGGATTCACCACTCCTTGCGAGGAGATGTATAACCATGGCCTCTCGTCGGATTGTTACTAAAGTCTTTGGCCAAAGCATTACATGTTTAGAGTAAGGTACTCTTCGATACATGTGGAGTAACTAGAATCCGTAGGACGAGGAAATGATACTTGGGCTAGGTGTGACGTAGTCAGCCTAGTGGGGACTGACACTATAGACCATGTCCTGAACCAAGTGGGTATAAGATGAGTGAAGGGAATGGGGCACGATTCATTCGAGCTGCCGAAGTGTTTCAGAAATAGTTCTTGATCAACCGTTGATCTTTTCGGTTAATTGGGGATCATGATGTACTACTAGGTGTCACTCATGATCGTTCTATAATTAATGGTTAATTATAGACGGCCAACATAAACCGAGAACCTATTTGGTCACACGCACAACGAGCGAATCCAAAGGATTTAAAACGAGCTTGAGAATGGGATTCTCAGACCAAGAGAAACAAGGTTTGGTTGGACCAAACATGAAGCGAGCATGAAATTGTTTCAGTCGCAATGGAAGCGTGGATGGGCTGTGTCTTATGAAGACATAATGGATGAACAAAAATGGTTTAGTTCTAATCCAATGGAGGAGAATAAACCAAAGGGTTTGGTTTATTTTAAACGAATGAACCAAAAGTTGGTTCGGTTCGTTTTAACTTAAAATAAATCATCATGGTTTGGTTTATTTTAACTTATCTTAATAGAGCGGGTTAACAGGCCTAATGGTTATGATCAAATAACCATTAAGAGAATTAGTTCTCTATAAAAGAGGGCTTAAGGGATAATTAAGCCCTAATCCAAAAACCCCTAGCCCTAAGGTTGCCGCCCACCTCCTCCTTCGAGTTCTCGGCGCCAATCTATTGCCGCCGCCCAAAGCTCATCCAACCGGCGTCCAGAAGGCTGCTTCCTTCCCCCTCGCCGGCGTCGAGTTGCTGCCGGTTAGTGCTCCGGTGATCTCCTTCAAGTTTGGCATCAAGGTGAGCTCTATCTCCCTTGGTTGGCCGGCGCCTATCACCTCCACCAAAGCTGTCCAGTTTTCTGGACAGCTTGTTCTCCTCTCGTCGGAGCGTCGTTTGGACGACGGTTAGAGCTCCGACACCGGCTAACTTACTGGAGATTCGATCTTCGGTTATCCTCTGAGGTGGAGGATGAAGGATTTGTCAATTGATTGACGAATACCTCTCCGGAGAAGCGAGTTTTGAGAACTCGTATTAGGATCCGAATTTAGATTCGGATCATGATCATCTCTCGATCACGTCGTCTTCAACACGAGGCTAGTAACCCGTACGAAGACGAAGCTCGTGGCTTAGCGAAGTCACCCCGAGGAACTCGGCGTGGATACGGATAGAGATGATTTTAGCGAGGATCGTTCCGGTTGATGCCGTTCCCGCTACACGTCATACGAAAGGTATAACGTAGATAAATTTCCTTTTATTGCAAATCTAAATTTACGGTTATGTCTACACTTGTTGTAATATGCATGCGTGTATTGTGTGTGTTGTAATAAATGTAGATTTATTATTTTTATTGCTTCCGTTGTGTTCATGTTTATGAAACGTGATCGAACACACACACGCCGCGGTGTCGGAAACCCAACAGTTGGGTCTTGGCCACCCATGGATCAAGCCCACATAAAGTCCGATCCACTAATGATGATCCAATCCACTAAAGGTTGATCATTGATCTACCTCACCAACCCCCATATGATAATATGGGCTCCATATATTATTTGTACATTTCCTCCCCGTGTTTAAGATCTCGAACGTCCGTCGATTAATCAATTTGCTGACCATTAATTAATCAACATCTAACTCCTTGAGTAGTACAACTCAACCTTTTCATCATGCCGGACCAAGTCCACCTGCAGGGTTTACATGATCAACCTTATGAGCTCCTCAAGGGGACATCATCATCCTAATATATAGGACACGGTTTCCTCCTATAATTAATAGCACACCATATAAATAATATCATCTCCCAACTTACCGAGCCTATCGATTTAATCTATAAATCTCGCCCATTGGTAAATCAAAGAGATGACTACTAAGTATATGTGCCCGTTATTATTTCGGGATTAAGAGCATGTACTAAATAATATCTAAGGTCCGATTTGATTATGTAGTCAGTAATAAATCGAATCACCTCTATATCGGTCATGCTCAATACACACAAAGTGCACTAGTGTGATTATATGGTCAAGACAAACCAATACCAAATCACACTACAACCATTCCGATGGTTTGTCCAAAGTCATCTCGATTGTGAGCCTTTACTTATACTTTTCAAGGGGCCGATATCATGATCTCCTGTGTGACACCACACACCATGTTATCTACAATGTAATGTATTAGACAATATTGCATAACCATAAAATATGCAAACAATGATCATGTGATTCTTATTTCAAAAATAAAGATGTTCATAGAAAAGATAGACTTTTCAGTATACATCCCTACAAAAGTATCAAGACACTACGATCCGATCGTGGTGGTGAGTACCTCTTGGGAGAGTTTTAGAACTACTTATCAGAGGCTGGGATTCAATCCCAATTGACTGCACCTGGCACACCCCAGCAGAACGGTGTAGTAGAGCGAAGAAATAGGACTCTTATGGAGATAGTTAGATCGATGATGAGTTATTCTGACTTGCCAGATTCATTCTGAGAATATGCTCTAGATACGACAGTGTACATTCTGAACTTGGTACCATCTAAATCAGTGTCTTCTACTCCCACAGAGTTGTGGATTGGGCGAAAGCCTAGTCTAAGACATATTCGGATATGGGGGAGTCCAGCACATGTGCTGAAGGCAGATGCTGGTAAGTTGGAACCTCGTACAGAAGTACGCTTGTTTATTGGCTATCCCATGGGAACGAAGGGTGGATTGTTTTATAGTACTAGAGATCAGAGGGTGATCGTTAGCACGAACGCCAGATTTCTAGAGGAAGACTATGTGATGAGCCACAAGTCCAAGAGTAAAATTATTCTGGAGGAGTTAAAAGGGGAAGTCACTTCTTTAGTACCACTGGTACAAGAGGATATACCACATGTCACTGCACTGCATGTCACAGAGGATACACAGGTGATACCTTATCGTAGTGGGAGGGTTGTGAGACAGCCTGATAGATTCATGTTCTTGGGAGAATCTTCTGATTTGGTCCATGGAGAACATGAACCTGATCCCTGGACATTTGATGAGGCAATCCAAGATAAAGATGTAGTATCTTGGCAAAGTGCAATGAATGCTTAGATTGAATCTATTGATTCAAATCTGGTCTGGGAGCTAGAAGAACCACCCGATGGTGTAAAAACCATTGGATGCAAGTGGATCTACAAGAAAAAGAGAGGAATAGATGGGAAGGTTGAGACCTTCAAAGAGAGCCTTGTTGCGAAGGGGTATACTCAGAAAGAGGGTATCGATTATGAGGAGACCTTTTTGCTGGTAGCCATGCTTAAGTCTATCCGGATTCTCTTATGCATAGCAGCTCATATGGATTATGAGGTGTGACAGATGGATGTCAAGACAACTTTCCTTAATGGAAGTCTTAAGGAAAACATCTACATGAAGCAACCAGATGGATTCATTGCTAAGTGCAAAGAGCATCTTGTATGTAAGCTTAATCGATCCATTTATTGATTGAAACAAGCTTCGAGGTCTTGGAACATCCGCTTTGATGAGGTGATCTAGTCTTATGGATTTATTCAAAGTCCGGATGAGTCTTGTGTATACAAGGGATGTGACGGAAACGTAGTGGTATTTCTTGTACTATACGTAGATGACATTTTATTGATTGGCAACAATATCAAGGTGTTATCGGACGTAAGGGTATGGTTGTCCAAACAGTTTGATATGAAGGACTTGGGAGAGGTAGGACACATCCTTGGGGTCAAGGTTATAAGGGATCACAGGGAAAGGATGTTGTGCTTATCCAAGCTTCATACATAGACACGATTATGGAGCGTTTTAGCATGCAGAACTCCAAGAAGGGTTTTCTACCTTTCAGGCATGGAGTTCCTTTATCTAAGGTGATGTGTCCTAGATCATCTGAGGAGATAGAGGAGATGAAGGCGATTCCTTATGCTTCGGCAGTAAGAAGCCTCATGTATGCCATGCTCTGTACGAGACCAGATTTCTGCTTTGCCGTGGGCATGGTCAGCAGATATCAGAGTAATCCATGACAGGGACATTGGACTGCGGTAAAGCATATATTGAAGTACCTGAGAAGGACTAGGGATTATATGCTAGTTTAGCGGGCAGACCAATTACTCCCTGTGGGTTACACGGATTCTGACTTCCAATATAATAGGGATAACAGTAAGTCTACCTCAGGTTTTGTGTTTACTTTGGGAGGTGGAGCCATTGTATGGAGGAGTATCAAGAAGAAGTGCGTGGCGGACTCCACCATGGAAGCTGAGTATGAGGCGGCCTCTGAGGCGGCCAAAGAAGTTGTATGGCTCAGGAACTTCCTGATGGACTTGGATGTGATTCCTGGTTTGCCCAGAACTATCACAATTTATTGTGATAATAATGGTGCAGTTGTAAACTCGAAGGAAATACAAGATCATAAGGCAAGTAAACACATTGAGTGCAAGTACTACCTGATACGAGAAATCGTAAAGGAGGTAGAAGTTGCTGTCGCCTAGATTGCATCAGAGGATGACCTGGTAGACCCATTTCACTAAGGCCCTTCTAGCGAGAGCTTTGTTAGGCATGTGGACGGAAGGGGAATCAGATGTATGACATTTTGAGGACAACATAGTCTTTTAGTATAAGTGGGAGATTATAGAGATGTATACTGAAAAGTCTATCTTATGTATGAACATCTTTATTTTGAAATAAGAATCACATGATCATTGTTTGCATATTTTTATGGTTATGCAATATTGTCTAATACTTTACATTGTAGATAACATGGTGTGTGGTGTCACACAGGAGATCATGTTATCGGCCCCTTGAAAAGTATAAGTAAAGGCTCACAACCGAGATGACTTTGGACAAACCATCGGAATGGTTGTATTGTGATTTGGTATTGGTTTGTCTTGACCATAGAATCACACTAGTGCACTTTGTGTGTATTGAGCAGGACCGACTTAGAGGTGATTCGATTTATTGCTGACTACATAATCGAATCAGACCTCAGATATAATTTAGTACATGCTCTTAATCCCGATATAATAACAGACACATATACTTAGTACTCATCTCTTTGATTTACCAATGGGCGAGATTTATAGATTAAATCGATAGGCTCAGTAAGTTGGGAGATGATATTATTTATATGGTGTGCCGTTGATTATAGGAGGAAATCGTATCCTATATATTAGGATGATGATGTCCTCTTGAGGAGCTCATAAGGTTCATCATGTAAACCCTGTAGGTGGACTTAGTCCGGCATGATGAAAAGGTTGAGTGGTACTACTCAAGGAGTTAGATGTTGATTAATTAATGGTCAGTAAATTAATTAATCGATAGACATTCGAGATCTTAAACACGGGGAAAAAATGTACAAATAATATATGGAGCTCATATTATCATATGAGCGTTGGTGAGGTAGATCAATGATGATCCTTTAGTGGATTGGATCATCATTAGTGGATCGGACTTTATGTGGGCTTGATCCATGGGTGGCCAAGATCCAACTCCTCCTTATAGTCCCTAATGTAGCCTATTAACACCTCATGAAGCTTAGATCGAATGGATAGAAACAAAACTCTAAGATCCATAAGTAGAGATTAAATATCTAAGATCCGATGGTTGAGAGTAAATCTCTAGATCCGACGGTTGAGATTAAATCCCTAGAACAAATGGAGGAGATTAATTCATGACTTATCCCTAACTCTATAAAAGGAGGTCATGGGAGTTGGCGTGAATAACAACTAAGAGAGCTAGGCTTGGGCGGCAAGAGAAGGGAATCCTAGTTGAGATAGGATTAGGGTTAGGGTTTTGAGGCTAGGGCGGCACCAAATAAGGAAGGTGTTGTTTTCTTCTTCCTCCTTCATTGGCCGGCGTCCAGCAGCCTTTCCAGCCTTTTCCCAGCCCTTGGCCAGCGGCAAAAGCCTCTCCTCTCTTCTCCTTAGGTGGCGGAAACAAGATATAGGGCTTCCCTTGGTGTCATGGTTGTTTTCCATCATCTTCCCCTCCTTCTAGTTGGCCGACGACAAGGGTTTTGTGTGCTCCTTGTTGGTTGGTTTAAGGGAGGGGAAAAACCTTGTTTCTATTCTTCCTCTTGCTTTGGAAAATCAAGGAAGGAAGACTTGCGATCTTGGAGCTTCGACTTTTTGTAGATCGTTGCCCACACGACGTCCAAAAGGAGAAAGGACATACTTTAGAAGATCGAGAGGTATATCGATTCTCTAATTTTTATATGTTACATGTTTGTATTTGTTTTTCAATTATGAGCATGATATAAATCTGTATATGGATAAATAATACTTGGATCATGAGCATAAACATGAAAACCAACGATCCAGACATCGTCTAATCCGCGGCTAGTCGTAGAATAGAGGATGTTCGCTTGAACAACGAGTTTGTTCAAGTGACCTCTCTAAACGAATAGCACGATGATGACTTGGTTGTTTGGGCAATCCTTTTTGTCTAGGATTAATTTTTTTTTAGTCCGGGGACATCAAGGGGATCGCCATGAACAAACGACCAAGGTGAAGTGGGAAGCGAAGTTTCCCCTCACGGACTCGATAAGCAAAACCCTTCACCTTCCGCTATCTGCATCAACAATAGCCTACTTGTCTTGTCCATTACCCAACAGGTAATGCTCTGACTAGCATAATTAGTGAAAATTTCTAAGATTGTAGTCTCTGATTTCCACAAGAAATGTGATGACTTGACTCCTGTTTTCTGACTCGGTATCAATTGACTCTCAAAGGTAAATCACCTTTTTGACAAAGGTTCAAGACTCACAGACTCAAACGGTCGTTCCCATGGTCAACTCAAACCACGATTACGAATAATAACCAACATACTATAGATTATTCACTATTATATACACTAACTGCATAGTTAAAAAAATCAGGAGTATAAACACTAAAGGTAACTCCGGTTGGTCGCCTCGATGGACGACCCCTACGACAAGTCTGTACAGTTGTCATAACTCTAACTGAATACACTTGTTGAGCAAATTTAGATAAAAATCTACCAACTACAAGTTATCAGGAATTTTTAACTTGTGCTGTTTGGAGCTCAGGTCGCTGTCCATCTCATCTCAAAATCCAAAAAAGAATAAATCGACTCCCGAGAATTTAAGACTCGACACAAAACAACCTTGTATGGCATCGCTGAACCTAAGGCTATGATACCACTAAAGTTGTCATGCCCCGAGAGTATGTCGGTCCAATAATCAAACGGATAGTATCTCTACTGTACGTGGCAACATTTCGGGTTAATACAAGGCCCGTAGACCACAACAACAACAACAGATATAAAAATGTAACCAAACCACAACAACATAACAAACTAACTACAACAAATACACAGCGGAAACAACACAACAACAATACAATCCCACACATGCATATTAGTATGACTAACACATCACAACAACACGAAACCTTGACAAAATCCTAATATACAACATAGTACATCACGAAAACTCCAAATGCAATACACTCATACGGAAAGCCCAACACGACCACCAGAATCTCGAAGATGAGATGAGATCTCAGCCAGCGGTGCTCCAAGTCGTCACGAAGACCTCTACCTATTACCTGGGTGACAGAAAAACTCAGGGTCTGTGGTGGTGAGTAAAACTCAGCAAGTAATAAGATAGAACATATAAATATATGAATCAATATTATGTGTCATTCAACAATTTAATCTACTCGTACAATAGGTATATATCAGCATAACAAGTATACATGCATGCATACACTAAATAAACTGAACAACAAACGATGCTGATGAACCTGACTGTCAGCTACTCTATCCTCATTCAACCAGGGCATATATCCACAATATAAGGTAAAAAGAATAATACTAATTCATACTACATCTTGATATGGGTGGAGGGTATCACATTGAATAACCAACCGGTATACAAGTACTGACCTACTACCATACAAAAAATGCAATAGCATGTATGATTATGTAAAAACAAATGCAACAAGCATAGTACATACAAATGCATCATCAAAGTGAGTATACATATAGATTGTATCTGTATGTATACTGATCACTATCATCCATGTATATATATGCAAGCATGTATGTATATATATAGCAATATGCAAAACAACGTATGATACGGCAATGCAGCATGCATGGTTATGCCTGCGTACCCCTACTCGCTACCACGACCCCAGTGTGGCCTAGGTGGCACGACATGACAACTGTCTCAACTCACTGTAGGGGGATCGATCGGTGTGTATTGGCCAGCTAGTGGGGGGTGAATAGCCCTTTTTCGTTCGATGACGTAATTTGCTTGTCTACAAAATCGTTAGCGCAAGCGGAATACAAATAAACAAGCAAACAAAACAACAAATGCAAAGATAAACAATGCTAACACAATACGTAACGTGGTTCACGGCTACGCCGCTAATCTACGGTCCCCGATTCATCCTCGGTAAATCACTCCGCAACCAATCCACTATTGGTCTTTCCTTTGCACCAAGCTAGGTGGAGGAAACCCTTACAACTCATGAACACTCCTTCTTTTACAATTGATGTGAAAGAAACTAGAAGAAGGAGTTTATCGCTTGTAGAGCACTTGGATGATGGTTTGGAATATATGCATTAGCCATCCAAAAGGCCACACCCTCTCTTTTTATAGAGAGGACTGATTTCTTCCCGTTGGCCGCCACCAGTCGACTGCTGCCCTTGGCAGTCGACTGCTGCCACTACAACGGCCTCCGAACACGTCAGATCCCGACCGTTGTAGTCCAACGGAACCCTTGGCAGTCGACTGATGTATCCATCAGTCGACTGATGCCTCGTAGTCGACCGCCACGGCTACGAGCGCCTGCGGGCCCAAACCCTCTTGACTACCGATCACGCCATCGCCGATGATCGATGGTCTTGGCATGAATGCCAACATATGTCACGATCACGCCCAAAAACCACTCAGTTAGATACCAGTCGAACCCGTTCGACTCAGAGCAGTCGACTTCCATTCCATGGCAGTCGAATGATATCGGGAAAACTCATCCGACACTTAGCCAAATGGCCAAGTTTCACCTAAGAGCACTACCCCTTCCCGGGTTACATTCGCTCACTCTCATCCCTCGGAGTCCCTCGCCTTTAAATTGTCTTCGTCCGGCCATGTCCCTTAGATGCGCCAAGCGCACGGCTCTGCAGCGCCATCCTTCGTGTCTCGCCCTGAAGTCTACTTCTTCCGGCTTCACTCCAAGCTCCTCGTCCGGCGGTCCCACGGATGCTCCAGGCACACGGCTTCCGTAAAGCCATCCTTCACCGACTCAAGGACCGATTCATGAGAGGTGAAACTCGCCAAGGCTCCATGTGCGAATTACTAAGTCCTACAAGACTCCAACGCACATATCAAATCACACTAACAACCTAACTTAAACCCTTTGCCACACACATCAAATCCATATCACGGGTTGATTGCCCTAACAATCTCCCCCTTTTTGATGTGTGGCAATCCGTTTATGTTAGGTAAAAACATTTGATAAAATATTAAGAAAGGAAAGCATGTAAATAACATGATTAGCAACTCACCCCCTTAATACATGAAACTCCCCCTAAATGCATTCCCCCTTACTTAAACATATATTTTTCTCCCCCTTTGACACCATAAAAAACAATTAACAAAGTTTATACAGCATGGCATCAAGTCTAGAGAGAAACATAAACCAAAAACAAGCCTTAAACCGTGTATCAGAAGTTGCTGGGCAGTTTTTTAGGTGAGCAGTTGACTGCTATCAGTATGACAATCGACTGGCACAATGAAATCCGAATTTCTGATTTTCTGGACGAATTTCAAAAATACACTATAAATTCCAGAAATTTTGAAAAATAGTGAAATTTGGTGAACAGATTTCTTTTAGGGTTCTTTATCAAAGAAAAATAGTTTTCCATGAAAAAACATTACATTTTCAAGGATTTGCCAAAAATCCAAAAGCTTTAAAAACAACTAGGTTTTTGATCAAGTTAGTATCACATTTAACACCTAGTTTTGGTTTGAATTATTTTAAAACATGAACACACAGATTTTAAAGTAAGAAATTGTTTTGAAAACATATGAAATATCCAACCATGATCTTTGGGCAATATGTCTATGAATTAAACATAAGTCTTCCCCATGATTGGTCTATTATTGCTATTTTGATACCTTAAATGACCATCTAAATGTCATAGGCATTAGTGGACATTTGTATCATCCTAACATCTCACTCATGCTAAGTTTTCAATCAAGGTAGCCTATGGTGAGTGTGAGATGCATCCAAAAGGTATATGTATATACTTAACCATTATTTTTATGCAATTCTATCAAGGTTAAGTATCATCCTAATGTTGGGTTTTCGGCACCGCGGCGAGTGTGTGTTCGAACATGTTTCGTAAACATGTGCACAGCGGAAGGAATAAAACAATAAATCTAATTTATTACAACACACGCATCACACGCATGCATAGTACAACATGTGTAGACATAATCGTAAATTCAAATTTTACAATAAAAGGAAATTTACACTACGTATACCTGAAGTATCACATGTAGCAGGAAAGACATCAACCGGAATGATTCTCACTAGAATCGTCTCTATCCGTATCCACGCCGAGTATCTTCGGGATGACTTCGCTAAGTCACGAGCCTCGTCTTCGTACGGGTTACTAGCCTCGTGTTGAAGATGACGTGATCGAGAGAAGATCACGATCCAAATCAAAATTCGGATCCAAAATGAGTCCTCAAAAACTCGCTTATCCGGAGAGGTATTCGTCAACCGTTTGACGAATCCTTCATCCTCCACCTATGAGGATTACCGGAGATCGAATCCCCGGTAAGGAAGGTGCTGTCGGAGCTCCAAACGTCGTCCAAACAATGCTCCGACAAGAGGGAAACAAGCTGTCCAGAAAACTGGACAGCTTTCGTGGAGGAATAGGGCTGGCCAAAAGAAAGGTGGAAGCTCACCTTATTACCGAACCAAAAGGAGATCACCGGAGGGTCGCCGGAGGATCCCCAGCCGAAGCTTGGACGCCGGCAACAATTTGGACGGTGGCACAAGGGATGGGCGGCGGCAATGGGCTGTTGGCGCCGACTTCTCCAAGGAGAGGAGGGGGGCGGCAACAATTAGGTTAAGGGAATTTGGATTAGGGCTTAACAAACCCTTAAGCCCTCTTTTATAGAGAACAAATTCTCTTAATGGTTATCAGATCATAACCATAAGGCCCGTTAACCTGCTCCATTAATTTAAGTAAAAATAAACCAAACCATGATGGTTTATTTTAAGTTAAAATGAACCGAACCAACTTAGGTTCATTCGTTTAAAACAAACCAAACCTTTTGGTTTATTCTCCTCCGTTGGATTAGAACCAAACCATTTTGGTTCGTCCATCATGTCTTCATAAGACACGGCACATTCACGCTTCCATTGCAATTGAA
Source organism: Wurfbainia villosa (assembly GCA_025175895.1). Lineage (NCBI taxonomy): Eukaryota > Viridiplantae > Streptophyta > Magnoliopsida > Zingiberales > Zingiberaceae > Wurfbainia > Wurfbainia villosa. The sequence continues at coordinate 48,385,113 of CM045998.1, read as the reverse complement.
ATGATTTCATGCTCGCTTCTTGTTTGGTCCAACCAAACCTAGTTTCTCTCGGTCTGAGAATCTCATTCTCAAGCTCGTTTTAAATTCTTTTGATTACGCTCATTGTGCGTGTGACCAAATATGTTCTCGGTTTATGTTAGTCATCTATAATTAAACATTAATTATAGAACGCTCATGAGTGGCACCTAGTAGTACATCATGATCCCCAATTAACCGAAAAGATTAACGGTTGAATCAGAACTATTTCTGAAACCCTTCAGCAACTCGAATGAATCGTGCCCCATTCCCTTCACTCATCTTATACCCACTTCGTTCAGGACATGGTCTATAGTGTCAATCCACACTAGGCTGACTACGTCACACCTAGCCCAAGTATCATTTCCTCGTCCTATGGATTCTAGTTACTCCACATGTATCGAAGTGTACCTTACTCTAAACATGTAATGCTTTGGCCAAAGACTTTAGTAACAATCCGACGAGAGGCCATGGGTATACATCTCCTCGCAAAGAGTGGTGAATCCTTTATAGGCTATTCAAACACCTTCGATCACTTCGACTTATACCCAATCATCCCGGGTCCACATCTCCTCAGAGATGCTTGCTTAAGATGTCAAAGCATAAGTCTTCATGATCAAGATGACTTGAATACCGCAAGTCAAAGGAACATCAAACTTAAAATACAGTAAGAACTTCATTGACATATCTATATATGCAGAGAACCATATGAAGTCTTACGGTTGGTCACTCCAATGAACTAGTTACCATAACTAGCATCCACGATTAACTCCGGACATCACAATGTCTCCAGCCAGTGAGAATCAGCTGCTTGGATAGGCCAAGGAGTATACCTCGTGCTAGTCTCGACAGAATCAATGGTGTCCAAATCCATCAATTAATCGACTAGGGATAATTCTGATACATCAACATTACACATGTAAAGATACTCACTAGTTGTGATCCAATCACAAATTCTCTCATGCTGTGAATCGTATCGTGGACATTCAGTAAATGAGTTTAAGATCTAATCAAATACATGAAAACATCTATACTCAAATAGTGAATCTTCATTTATCATATAAATGGTTCAAGCATAAGGTGATTGCCTTAGGACATCTCTCATATATTACTAACAAACTCCCACTTGGCCTAATGTCAATCGCTACGGTATCCAATACCATAAGCTCTAACATGACCCTCAAACTTACTTTGAGGAAATGCCTTAGTCAAAGGATCCGCTAAGTTCCTTTCAGTGGGGATTTTCTCGATTTGTATTTCCTTCCTACTAATGATCTCTCTGATCAGATGATAGTGGCGAAGCACATGTTTGGATCGTTGATGAGACCTTATCTCTTTCACCTGTGCAATTGCTCCATTGTTGTCGCAGTAAGCCGGTATTGCTTCAACAATGGCTGGAACCACACCAAGTTCATAAATGAACTTCTTGATCCAAACCGCTCCCTTTGCTGCTTCCGAAGCTGCAATATATTCTATCTCAGTGGTAGAATCTGCTACAGTGTCTTGTTTGGAACTTTTCCAACTCACTGCGCCCCCATTCAAGGTGAACACGATCCGCACTCAACACCGAATAATCCTTGTCTCCGTCGAAGTCCGACATCCGTATACCCGCGTATCACCATGTCCCCTTCTCCATATATTAGGAACACATCCTTAGTTCTTCTTAAGTACTTAAGGATCGTCTTAAAAGCCACCCAATGATCCATTCCTAGATCAGACTGGTATCTACTCGTGACACTCAGAGCATACGATACATCGGGCCTCGTACATAACATAGCATACATGATAGATCCTATTGTGGATGCATAGGGAATCTTACTCATGCAAATCCTCTCGTCTTCTGTGCGCCAACACATAGACTTTGAAAGGTGTACCCCATGCCTGATGGGTAGGAAACATTTCTTGGATTCTGACATGCTAAACCTCTTTAGCACTCGGTCTATATATGTAGACTGTGAAAGACCAAGAAACTGTTTCGATCTATCTCTATAGATCTTAATCTCGAGGATGTAAGGTTGCTTCTCCCAGGTCTTTCATGGAGAATGTCTTGGATAACTAAATCTTCACTGACTATAAGATTGAAACATCGTCTCCTATAAGTAATATGTCATCGACATACAATACTAGGAACATGACTGCACTCCCACTAACCTTCTTGTACACACAAGGTTCGTCTGGATTTTTTGAGAAATCAAACTTTTTGATTGTCTCATCAAAACGGATATTCCAGCTCCTGGATGCTTGCTTCAATCTATATATGGACCGTCGCAACTTGCATACCTTGGTTTTATCAACCGATGTGAAACCTTCAGGCTGTATCATATATACGTCCTCGAGCAGGTTTCCATTAAGGAAAGTTATTTTTACATCCATCTGTCATATCTCATAATCATAATGAGCCGCTATGGTCAAGAGCATCCGAATGAATTTAAGCATAGCTACAGGTGAATAGATTTCGTCATAATCAACACCTTGTTTTTGACGATATCCTTTCGCCACTAATCTAGACTTATAGGTAATCACATTACCATCCATGTCGGTTTTCTTCTTGAAAACCCACTTGCACCCTATAGGCTTGATGCCTTCAGGTGGGTCAACCAAGTTCCAAACTTGGTTTTCATACATGGAATCCATTTCCGACTTCATGGCATCAAGCCACTTATCCCTTTCTGAACTTGTCAGCACTTCTTCATAACTAGTAGGCTCCTCATCATCAATGAGTAACACATCATTCGATTCACTTACGAGATATCCATATCTCTCAGGAATGTTGCGTGTTTTACCAGATCTACGAAGATGTGGTGTTACAATAGGTCCAGCCGATTGCTCATCACTATGAGTTATCAGCAGTTGTGCTTCACCAGGTATCTCATCAATGTCTATTTGGGTCTCTCGAGCCTCCTCAAGCTCAACGACACTCCCACTATTTTCTTGCAAGAGAAACTCTTTTTCTAGAAACACAACATGCCTTGAAACAAACACCTTGTGTTCCACAGGATGATAGAATTGGTAACCCCTTATTTCCTTAGGGTATCCAATAAATAGACATTTATCAGACTTAGCATCCAATTTGTCTGATACAGTCCGCTTCACGTAAGAAGGAAAACCCCATATCTTCAAGTAAGATACATGAGGTTTCTTACTATTCCATATCTCATATGGAGTAGTAGAGACTACCTTGGTTGGCATTCTGTTTAATAAGTAAACAGTTGTCTGAAGTGCATAGCCCCAAAAGGACTTGGGAAGATTCGCATGATTCATCATTGACCTGACCATGTCCAACAAGGTCCGATTACGACTCTTAGATAAACCATTATGCTGTGGTGTATATGGCGGAGTCCATTGAGACAATATACCATTGTCTCTTAGATAATCAAGAAACTCTTGACTTAAGTATTCACAACCTCGATCAGATCGAAGTATTTTTGTTGGAATGTATACTGAAAGCTTAGCTTTTTTGTATGAACATTTTTATTTTGAAATAAGAATCACATGATCATTGTTTGCACTTTATATTTATTATATGTGTGCATATTGTCTAATACTTTACATTGTAGATAACATGGTGTTTGGTGTGGCACAGAAGATCATGTTATCAGTCCCTTGTAGAATATAAGTAGAGGCTCACAACCAAGATGGTTTTGGACAAACCATTGCCATGGTTGTAGTGTAGCTTGGTATTGTTTTGTCTTGAACATAGAGTTACACTAGTACACTTAGGTGTATTGAGCAGGACCGACATAGAGGTGATTCAATTTATTGCTGACTACATAATTTAATCGAACCTCGGATATTATGTTGTACATGCTCTTAATCCCGATATAATAATGGGCACATGTACTTAGTATTTATTTCTTTGATTTACCAAAGGGTGAGATTTATATAGATTAAATCAATATGGCCGGTAAGTTGGGAAATGATATTATTTACATGGTGTGCCGTTGATTATAGGAGGAAATCGTGTCCTATATATTAGGTTGATGATGTCCCCTTGAGGAGCTCATAAGGTTCATCATGTAAACCCTGCAGGTTGACTTAGTCAACATGATGATAAGGTTGAGTGGTACTACTCGAGGAGTTAGATGTTAATTGATTGATGGTCAGTAAATCAATTAATTGGCGGACATTCGATATCTTAAACACGGGGAGATGAATGTACAAATAATGTATGGAGCCCATATTAATTTATGGGGGTTGGTGAGGTAATTCATTGATGATCCTCTAGTGGAATGGAACATCATTGATGGATCAAGTTTGTGTGGTTCCAATCCATCGGGTGGCCAAGATCCAACTCCTCCTCATGGTCCCTATCGTAGCCTAATATAATCCTCATGAAGCCTAGATCCAATGATGGAAAACAAAACTCTAGATCTGACGGTGGAGATTAAATCTCTAGATCCGACGGTTGAGATTAAATCTCTAGATCCGACTGTTGAGATTAAATCCCTATATCCGAAGGTGGAGATTAAATCTCTAGATCCAACGATTGAGATTAAATCTCTAGATCCGACGGTTGAGATTAAATCCCTAGATCCGACGATTGAGATTAAATCTCTAGATCCGACGGTTGAGATTAAATCTCTAGATCCGACTGTTGAGATTAAAAGCCTAGAACCGACGGTGGAGATTAAAACAAGGCTTAAGCCCAACTCTATAAAAAGGGGCTTAAGTTGGGCGGCAAGGAAGGGGGTTGGATGTTTTTGGAGATTAGGGTTTTGCCTTTCATTGGCTTGGGCAGCAAGAAACCCTAGGGAGATTAGGGTTTGGTTCCTTGGTTGGGCGGCTAGGGTTTGAAAGCTAAGATGGGCGGCAACTATAGGAGAGGTGTTCTTCTTTTTCCTAAGGTGTGGCCGGCTCCTACCTCTTCTTCCCTCTACCTTGGTCGGGGCTCAACCGATTCCTCTTCTCCTCTTCTTTTCCTCTTGGCCGGCGGCACAAAGGAGCGAGGGATTGTTGCCTTGTTCGGTTCCTTGGTTGGCCATCTTGTTCTCCTTTTCTTGGGTCTGGCGACATCAAGCTTTTGTGGCTTGGTGGTTGGCTCAAGCAAGAAGGGAAGGAGAGTTTTCTTTCTTTTGATTGAAGAAGATCTAGGAAGCTTCAACTTGTGGAGGATCTTCGCCCACACGAAGTCTACAAGGAGGTTAGGACATACGATAGAAGATCGAGAGGTATAAAAGTTTTTACAAGTTTTATTATTGATCTTTTCATGTTATTATTAATATGAATGTATGTGTTGATTATACATGTCTACATCCATATGTATTTGTATAATCATGGACCCCGAAGATAAACACAAAAACCGGTGATCCGTCCGTCGTCTCTTCTGCGGCTAACCGACTAGAAGAGCTTGGTTGCTTGAACAACTAGTTTGTTCAAGCGATCGCTCAAGTCGTTAGCACGAAGATGAATTGGTTGAGCTTAGGAAACTCATCCCATCTGGATTATTTTTCATTAGTGAAAATTTTAATCTGGGGACATGGGAGCCAATGAGCCTCTGAGTAATGCCATCAATTTTAATACTCTTGTCATGTTGTTTCTCTACTTCATTTCTGAATTCTTTGAACCTTTCAAAGGCTTCAGACTTGTGTTTCATCAAGAACACATACCCAAACTTTGAGTGATCATCGGTGAAGGTAATGAAGTAGTTATAGCCTCCTAAAGCTTGAGTTGACATAGGTCCACATACATCAGTATGTATCAGACCTAGTAACTCTCCCACTCGTTCCCCTTTTTCTGAAAAAGGTAACTTAGTCATCTTGCCTTTTAAGCATGATTCGCATGTATCGTATGAATCCAATTCAAACGATTCTAGAATTCTACATCAGTGTAATTCAGACATGCGTTTCTTGCTTACATAGCCAAGACGACAATGTCACATGTAGGACTCTAATTGATTATCCTTTCGAGCACACTTGTTGCTCGCTTCGATATTGAAAATGTCACTGGATACGTCCAACGTATAAATGTCATTGCTCAAAGTTCCAGTTCCATAAAGTACGTCATTCAATGTTATATAACAACAATTGTTACTAAACGTCAAATGGAAACCATTTCTATTTAAGCAGGAAATAGAATCAATGTTCATTATTAGGGAAGGAACAGAATAGCAATTGTCCAGTTCCAAGACTAGTCCACTAGGTAGCTTCAGCAAATAAGTTCCGATGGCGACCGCAGCAACCTTTGCTCCATTGACAACTTGCAAATTTGACTCCCCTCTGACGAGTCTTCTTCTATTCCTTAGCCCCTGTATGTCATTACATATATGTGAGCCACGCCCAGTATCCAATACCCAAGTGTCTAAGGAAATAGAATGACAATCAATAATGAAGATACCTAAAGAGGATGGGGCATCGGATGCCTTCTTCTTCTTCATGGACTCAAGATAAATCTTGCAGTTTCTTTGCCAGTGGCCTTCCTTGCCACAATGATGGCAAGTGGCCTTTTGTGCTGGTTCTGCCTTCTTTGCCTTCTTATTCTTCCCTTTCTTCTGTTCTTTTGCCTTCCTCTTAGATCCTTTCTTTGAGGAATCAACTAACAGAACCGCCTTCTCCTCATGCTTCACAGAAGGCTCCACAGTCTTCAGCATATTGAGGAGCTTAGGAATAGTGGATTCTAATTTGTTCATCTGATAGTTCATCACAAATTGTGAGAAACTCTTGGGCAAACAATGCAGAATTAAGTCAATACTTAATTCATGATCCATCACAAACCCGAGGGTAGCTAGTCGCTCATCTTTAGCACAAATCGCACTCTGAGCGAACCTTCTTGCATCTTCGTGGTGAAGAGGAGCCTGGAGACTTCGAACCTTTCGGATCTCGCTTGCTCATCAAATAACTCATGAAGATGGAAGACCATGGTATTAGCATCCATATGCTCATGCTGCTTTTGCAGCTCATGTACCATCGCAGCTAGCATGATGCAACTCGCCAGCTCAGAATCTGCCACATGCTTCTGATAGACCAACATTTGGTCTGGAGTTGCATCGTCCTTAGGACGGTTGGGAAGAGGCTCTTCAAGGACATATGCTAGCTTTTCCTCCTTAAGAACAATTCTCAAGTTTCTAAGCCAGTCCAGGAAGTTAGGCCCAGTCAATTTGTTTGAATCCAAAATAGTGCGCAAATTCAAAAACGTCATGATCAATCGATTAACCTAGAAATACAAAACGAGCATATATGAGAAAATGATTTTAAAATGCATCAATATACATTTATAAATCCCATTCATTTTTTGAATTTCAAAAACCCCAAAATCACTTCGGGAGATCGTAGGTCCATCTCCGAATGGGCTGATATCCATTATAGATATGAACAACCTTGGAGAGAGTCCAACAAGCCATTCATAACTACGATGGTAGGTATCAAATATATCGATTGCATATCACGTATATGCAACTATCACAATGTGCTATCAACTAATTGAATGTTCACACATACATCGGGTTGTTAACACGTTAATAAGTATGCATCATATGCATAGCACCCAACTTCACCTCCCTTTACATTGACCTTGGAGAGAGTCCAACAAGCCGATGCTCCAGGTTAAAGCCAACACATTAATCCAGAAATAGTTTTAATATGGTTAGAGCGCATTCAACCAATTAGCCCGGCTTGGAGAGAGTCCAACAACCAAAGCTAACGATTGACCTCTGACTCTTACCATATTAGTAATAAACTATTCCATGGTTTGAACATGTTCCGGTTCGAGCCGGGATTGGAGAGAGTCCAACAACCCGAATAAGAAACGGAACTCTGGTTCTAACTATATTAATGGAAGGTGTAGGCTTTAATATTGAGTTAGGGTTTTTATGTCTCATCCTCTTTGCATGAAAATAACTATTATCTACATGGCATGACATACATGACATACATCTACATGTCACGACACGCATGGCATAATGATATGCATCTAATGCAATTACATGGCAAACAATTATGTCATGTACAATATTTCCTTATATGTCATAACTATTTATGGAAATAAAATATGTTTAAGATTTGATTCTCCAAATCAAATCATGATTAAATTAGGAAACAAATTTCCAAATCTAATCACATATTTTATTTGTGGAAATAGTTGATTAAGGAAAGTCATTTTAGGAAACCAATTTCCTAAATCATCAAAACTACTTATGGAAATAAAATATTTTTAAGATTTGATTTCCTAAATAAAATCATGATTAAATTAGGAAACAAATTTTCAAAATCTAATCAAATATTTTATTTATGGGAAAAATCAATTTCCATAAATACTTCCAACGTTCCAAAAGTGGAAGATTTCCATAAATACTTCTAGACTCTCAAAAATTGAAAAATTTCTATAAATACTTCTAACTTTCCAAAAGTAGAAAATTTCCAGAAATATCACTATGACTATCGCAAAAAAATTTTACGATTATGTCGAAACACAACCTGGGCTCTGATACCACTGTTGGGTTTCCGGCACTGCGGCGAGTGTGTGTTCGAACATGTTTCGTAAACATGTGCACAGCGGAAGGAATAAAATAATAAATCTAATTTATTACAACACACACATCACACACATGCATAGTACCACATGTGTAGACATAACGATAAATTCAAATTTTGCAATAAAAGGAAATTTACACTACGTATACCTGACGTATCACGTGTAGCGGGAAAGACATCAACCAGAACGATTCTCGCTAGAATCGTCTCTATCCGTATCCACGCCGAGTATCTTCTGGATGACTTTGCTAAGTCACGAGCCTCGTCTTCGTACGGGTTACTAGCCTCGTGTTGAAGATGACGTGATCGAGAGAAGATCACGATCCGAATCAAAATTCTGATCCAAAACGAGTCCTCAAAAACTCGCTTCTCCGGAGAAATATTCGTCAACCGTTTGACGAATCCTTCATCCTCCACCTATGAGGATTACCGGAGATCAAATCCCAGGTAAGGAAGGCGCTGTCGGAGCTACAAACGTCGTCCAAACGACGCTCTGACAAGAGAGAAACAAGCTGTCCAGAAAACTGGATAGCTTTGGTGGAGGAATAGGGGTCGGCCAAAAGAAAGGTGGAAGCTCACCTTATTACCGAACCCAAAGGAGATCACCAGAGGGTCGCCGGAGGATCCCCGGCCGAAGCTTGGATGCCGGCAACAATTTGGATGGCGGCACAAGGGATGGGCGGCGGCAATGGGCAGTTGGCGCCGACTTCTCCAAGGAGAGGAGGGGGGCGGCAACAATTAGGTTAAGGGAATTTGGATTAGGGCTTAACAAACCCTTAAGCCCTCTTTTATAAAGAAAAAATTCTCTTAATGGTTATCGGATCATAACCATAAGGCCCGTTAACTCAGTCCATTAATTTAAATTAAAATAAACCAAACCATGATGGTTTATTTTAAGTTAAAACCAACCGAACCAGCTTTGGTTCATTCGTTTAAAACAAACCAAACCCTTTGGTTTATTCTCCTCCGTTGGATTAGAACCAAACCATTTTGGTTCGTCCATCATATCTTCATAAGACACGGCCCATCCATGCTTCCATTTCGACAGAAACGATTTCATGCTCGCTTCTTGTTTGGTCCAACCAAACCTAGTTTCTCTCGGTCTGAGAATCTCATTCTCAAGCTCTTTTTAAATCCTTCGGATTACACTCGTTGTGCGTGTGACTAAATAGGTTCTCGGTTTATGTTGGCTGTCTATAATTAACCATTAATTATAGAACGATCATGAGTGGCACCTAGTAGTACATCATGATCCCCAATTAACCGAAAAGATCAACGGTTGATCCAGAACTATTTCTGATACCCTTTAGGAGCTCGAATAAATCGTGCCTCATTCCCTTCACTCATCTTGTACCCACTTGGTTCAGGACATGGTCTATAGTGTCAGTCCCCACTAGGCTGACTACGTCACACCTAGCCCAAGTATCATTTCCTCGTCCTACGAATTCTAGTTACTCCACATGTATCGAAGAGTACCTTACTCTAAACATGTAATGCTTTGGCCAAAGACTTTAGTAACAATGCGACGAGTGGCCTTGGGTATACATCTCCTCGTAAGGAGTGGTGAATCCTTTATAGGCTATTCAAACACCTTCGATCACTTCGACTTATACCCAATCATCCCGGGTCCACATCTCCTCAGAGATGCTTGCTTAAGATGTCAAAGCATAAGTCTTCATGATCAAGATGACTTGAATACTGCAAGTCAAAGAAACATTCCACTTAAGCTACAGTAAGAACTTCATTGACATATCTATATATGCAGAGAACCATATGAATTCTTACGGCTGGTCACTCCAATGAACTAGTTACCATAACTAGCATCCACGATTAACTCCGGACATCACAATGTCTCCAGCCAGTGAGAATCAGCTGCTTGGATACACCAAGGAGTATACCTCGTGCTAGTCTCGACAGAATCAATGGTGTCCAAATCCATCAATTTATCGACTAGGGATAATTCCGATACATCACAATTACACATGTAGAGATACTCACTAGTTGTGATCCAATCACAAATTCTCTCATGCTGTGAATCGTATCGTGGACATTCAGTAAATGAGTTTAAGATCTAATCAAACACATGAAAATATGTATACTCAAATAGTGAATCTTCATTTATCATATAAATGGTTCAAGCATAAGGCGATTGCCTTAGGACATCTCTCATATATTACTAACACCTAACATCCCACATGATCATAAAGACATATATGTATTGTTTCCACATTATGATCATGAAACAAATGTATTCATCAAATTGTGATCATGCATTAGGTATTACATCATGATAATAAGACAAATATCACCTAAAGCATAATTTATCTATTTATAGGTGCATTATCATCACCTAACACTATTTCAAAAAAGTTATCCTGCCATCCTAAGTCAACCAACATATGATATAGATAAATTCCATATGGTTGACTATCCTAGGATTTTCTTAACCCATTAGGATGGATTTAGAAACCCAAAATAAGTTCTATCCTATGGGGTTCACTGAATACTCCTTAGGGATCCATTTTCTAGTTATTACCTTCTTTTTATCTTGACCCCTAGCAATTAGACATTTATAGGCCTTTTAATTTTTATTTTCTTTATATCCTAGGACTTTCTTATTGAAGCTTTCTCTTTGGCTCCCAATTATCATGTTCAATGTATTTGAGCCAATGGTGAATTTTTCTAGGGCTTTGGTCAAATGATCTACTTTCTCTCTTAAAGCCCTATTTTTTTCTATGCATGCATCATTTACATCCAAAGGCATATAGTTATCATGTGAGCATGAATCATTTAAGCTAGAAGAAATATTATCATTAAAACATGCTTTTTCTAATTTTTGTTCGAAATCCTTAATTTGATCAAGCATGCTTTTATTTTTCTTTTTGGCTCTAAATAGATCCTTAGTAAGACTAGAAATCATTGAAACTATTTTACTTGGTTAAAGGTTCATTACCATAGTTTCCATGTCCTCTTCTTCGGATGAGGAGGATGATGAAGCTCCCCCTTCACTAGAGCTCTCCTCACTTGGGCTTGATCTTTCTTCTTACTCGAAGGAGGAAGTGGAATCTAGGTCGTCAAATGCCATCAAGGCTAGATTGGAGTAGACATGTTCTTCTTCTCCTTGGGATGAGGATGATGAAGAGGAAGGAGCATCCCATGTCCTTGCCATGAGTGCTTTGGCCTTCCCTTTTTCTTTGGCTTTCTTCTCTTCTTCTTTCTTCTTCTTGATCCCCTTCTTCTTCTTCTTTTCTTCTTTCTTTCTCTTCTCCTCCTTGCTCTTGTTCAAGAGGGGACAATTATCCCTTATATGTCCCTCCCCTTGGCAATTGTAGCAAATAACCTTCCCCCTTGGTCTTCTCCTCCTATCATTAGATTTATTAAATTTAAAATCTTTTAATGCACGCTTTACCCTCCTTACCATATAGGCTTCTTCCATGCTATCCATGGAGGAGGAGGAGGATGCTTCGTCGGAGGAGGAGGGAGTCTCCATCTTCTTCTTCCCCTTTTTGGCCAAAAGTGCCACTCCTCTTGAAAGTTGAATTCTTGGCTCTTCTATTTTTCCTTTAAGTCTTGTTTCGTGGAGCTCCATAGTTGAGAAGAATTCCTCCAAGGTGCTAACTTCTAGGTTCTTGGAGATGTAAAATGAATCCACCATAGAGTTCCATCTTGATGATTGGGGAAAGACATCTATAGCCTTCATGAGCATGTCCCTATTTGAAAGTTTCTCCTCTACACTAGATAAACCGGTTATTATCTCTTTAAATCTAGAGTGTAGTGAGGTTATCTTTTCTCCCTTTTCTAATTTGATGTTTGATAGTTGGGAGCGGAGGAGGTCTCTTCTTGCAAGCATGGACTCCGAGGTACCTTCATGAAGCTCTACTAGCTTCTCCCACTTCTCCTTGGCACTAGAGCATTCCCCTATCCTATTCACTTCTTGTTGGGGGAGTACATTGTAGAAGTGGTGCTTGGCCTTTGAATTTGTCATGTATTCTTCCCTTTGCCTCTTGCTCCACCTTGATTTCTCCAATGGCTCCCCTTCTTCATCCCTAGGCAATTCGAAACCATTTTCCATAATTAAAAGAATTTCGAAATCGGTTTCGAAAACTACCTCCATTCTCTTTTTCCACCAAGAGAATTTGCCTTCAAATTTTGGTGGGTGAATGTTGGAGCCGGCCATTTTTTAATGAAGTGCTTGTTGCGGCGGTTAGTCCTCAACAAGCGACTTGGCTCTGATACCACTTGTAGGGGATCGATCGGTGTGTATTGGCCGGCTAGAGGGGGTGAATAGCCCTCTTTGTTCGATGACGTAATTTGCTTGTCTACAAAATCGTTAGTTCAAGCGGAATACTAATAAACAAGCAAACAAAACAACAAATGCAAAGATAAACAATGCAAACACAATATGTAACGTGGTTCACGACGACGCTGCTAATCCACAGTCCCCGATTCGTCCTCGGTAAATCACTCCGTAACCAATCTACTATTGGTCACTCCTTTGCACCAAGCTAGGTGGAGGTAACCCTTACAACTCAAGAACACTCCTTTTACAATTGATGTGAAAGAAACTAGAAGAAGGAGTTTATCACTTGTAGAGCACTTGGATGAAGGTTTGGAATATATGCATTAGCCATCCAAAAGCCCACACCCTCTCTTTTTATAGAGAGGGCTGATTTCTTCCCGTTGGCCGTCACCAGTCGACTGCTACCCTTGGTAGTCGACTGTCGCCACTACAACGGCCTCCGAACATGTCAGATCCCGACCGTTGTAGTCCAACGGAACCCTTGCCAGTTGACTGATGTATCCATCAGTCGACTGATGCCTCGTAGTCGATTGCCCAGTCGGCTACGAACGGTTCTGTGGCCCAAACCCTCTTGACCAGTCGACTGCTGCCATCAGCAGTCGACTGATGGTCTTGGAAGTCGACTGCCAACATATGCCAGTCGATTGGAGGCCCTAAAACCACTGATTCGGATACCAGTCCAACCCATTCGACTCAGAGCAGTCGACTGTCATTCCATGGCAGTCGACTGATGTCGGGAAAACTCATCCGACACTTAGCCAAATGGATAAGTTTCACATAAGAGCACTACCCCTTCTTGGGATACATTCGCTCACTCTCATCCCTCGGAGTCCCTCACCTTTGAAGTTGTCTTCGTCTGGCCACGTCCCTCAGATGCGCCAAGCGCACGGCTCTGCAACGCCATCCTTCGCGTCTCACCTTGAAGTCTACTTCCTCCGGCTTCACTCCAAGCTCCTCGTCCGGTGGTCCCTCGGATTCTCCAAGCGCACGACTTCCGCAAAGCCATCCTTCACCGACTCAAGGACCGAGTCATGAGAGGTGAATGTAGGTTTTGCCCGAAAGCTCTGATACCAATTGAAGGGTTTTGCTTATCGAGTCCGTGAGGGGAAACTTCGCTTCCCACTTCACCTCGGTAGCTTGCCCATGATGATCCATTCGATGTCCTCGGATTAAAAAAAATTAATCCTAGACAAAAGGGATTGCCAAAGAAACCAAGTCATCGTCGTGCTATTCGTTTAGAGAGGTCACTTGAACAAACTAGTTGTTCAAGCGACCATCCTCTATTCTTCGACTAGCCGCGGAATAGACGATGTCCGGATCACCGATTTTTGTGTTTATGCTCGGGATCCAAGTATTATTTATCCATTTATTGATTTATAACATGCTTATAATTGAAAAACAAAAACAAGAAACAAACAAAAAAAGAAAGTAGAATAGGTATACCTCTGGATCTTCTAATGTTTGACCTTCCTCCTTTTGGACGTCGTGTGGGCGACGATCCACCAAAAGTCGAAGCTCCTAGATCACAAATCTTCCTTCCTTGTTCCTCCAAAGCAAGAGGAAGAATAGAAACAAAGTTCTTCTCCTTCCTATGGTCAACCAACATGCAACAAAAGAAATGCTTTCTGTCGGCCAACAAGGAGAAGTAGATAATGGTGGAAACCGGTCAAGACACCAAGGGAAAGCCCTAAATCTTGTTTCCACCACCTAAGGAGAAGGGAAAGAGGTCTTTGGATGCTGCCCAAGGTCTGGGATAGGGCTGTGGGTGCCGGCCACCAATGGAGGAAGAAGAAACAAAACTTTCCTTATTTGGTGCCACCCAAACCTCCTAAACCCTAAACCTCCAAACCCTAATCCTAGCTTTCCCTATGGCAGGCCATGGAAGAGGGGAAGAATAATAGGATGAGCTCATGCCAAGGTAGAGAGGAGAAGAATAGGGGCCGGCCAACCTTTGGAAGAAGAAGGAACACCTCCTTGAGTTGCCGCCAACACCTAGCTCCCAAAACCCTAACCCTAGCCACCACTCCCAATCCTAATCCAATTAGGATTGGTTGTCGGCCAAGCTAATCCCCTCATCCATCCTTATTCTTGCCGCCCACTTCATGACTCTATTTATAGAGTTGGTCTCAAGCCATGATTTATTCTCATCCATTGGTTCTAGGGATATAATCTCAACCGTCGGATCTAGAGATTTAATCTCAACCGTCGGATCTTAGAGATTTAATCTCTACCAATGGATCTAAGAGTTTTGTTTCTATCCATTGGATCTAAGCATCATGAGGTGTTAATAGGCTACATTAGAGAGCATGAGGAGGAGTTGGGTCTTGGCCACCCATGGATAAAGCCCACATAAAGTCTGATCCACTAATGATGATCCAATCCACTAAAGGTTCATCATTGATCTACCTCACCAACCCCGATATGATAATATGGTGTCTATATATTATTTGTATATTTTCTCCCCGTGTTTAAGATCTCGAATGTCCATCGATTAATTAATTTACTGACCATTAATTAATCAACATCTAACTCCTTGAGTAGTACCACTCAACCTTTTCATCATGTCGGACCTAGTCCACCTGCAGGGTTTACATGATGAACCTTATGAGCTCCTCAAGGGGACATCATCATTCTAATATATAGGAAACGGTTTCCTCCTATAATCAACAGCACACCATATAAATAATATCATCTCGCAACTTACCGAGTCTATCGATTTAATCTATAAATCTCGCCCATTGGTAAATCAAAGAGATCAGTACTAAGTATATGTGCCCGTTATTATATCGGGATTAAGAGCATGTACTAAATAATATCTGATGTCCGATTCGATTATGTAGTCAGCAATAAATCGAATCACCTCTAAGTCAGTCCTACTCAATACACACAAAGTGCACTAGTGTGATTCTATGGTCAAGACAAACCAATACCAAACCACACTACAACCATTCCGATGGTTTGTCCTAAGCCATCTCGGTTGTGAGCCTTTACTTATACTTTTCAAGGGGTCGATAACATGATCTCCTGTGTGACACCACGCACCATGTTATCTACAATGTATAGTATTAGACAATATTGCATAACCATAAAAATATGCAAACAATGATCATGTGATTCTTATTCCAAAATAAAGATGTTCATACAAAAGATAGACTTTTCAGTATACATCGCTACAACCTCCCAGTTATACTAAAAGACTATGCTGTTCTCAAAGTGTCATACATCTGATCCCCATTCCCTCCACATGCCTATCAAAAGCTCTCGCCGGAAGGGCCTTAGTGAAAGGATCTGCCAGGTTATCCTCTAATGCAATCTTGGCCACAACAACTTCTCCTCTCTTTACGATTTCTCGTATCAGGTGGTACTTGTGCTCTATGTGTTTACTAGCCTTATGGACTCGTGGTTCCTTCGAGTTTGCAACTGCACCACTATTATCACAATAAATTGTGATAGTTCTGGGCAAACCAGAAATCACATCCAAGTCCATCAGGAAGTTCCTGAGCCATACAACTTCTTTGTCCGCCTCAGAGGCCGCCAATACTCAACTTCCATGGTGGAGTCCGCCATGCATTTCTGCTTGATACTCCTCCATACAATGGCTCCACCTCCCAAAGTAAACACAAAACCTGAGGTAGACTTACTGTTATCCTTATCAGATTGGAAGTCGAAATCCGTGTAACCCACAGGGAGTAATTGGTCTGCCCGGTAAACCAGCATATAATCCCTAGTGCTTCTCAGGTACTTCAATATATGCTTTACCACAGTCCAATATCCCTGTCCTGGATTACTCTGATATCTTCTGACCATGCCCATGGCAAAGCAGATATCTGGTCTCGTATAGAGCATCGCATACATGAGGCTTCCTACTGCCGAAGCATAAGGAACCGCCTTCATCTCCTCTATCTCCTCAGATGATCTAGGACACTGTTATGGCAATCTCTTGCCATAATAAGGTTTTGATGTGTGTGGCAAAGGGTTTAAGTTAGGTTGTTATTATGATTTGGTATGTGCATTGGAGTCTTGAAGGACTTAGTAATTCACAGATGGAAGCATAGGCAAGTTTCATAACTCATGACTCGGTCCTTGAGTCGGTGAAGGATAGCTTTGCAGAAGCCGTGCGTTTGGAGCATCCAAGGGACCGCCGGACGAGGAGCTTGGAGTGAAGCCGGAGGAAGTAGACTTCAGGGCGAGACGCGAAGGATGGCGCTGCAGAGCCGTGCGCTTGGCGCATGCAAGGGACGTGGCCGGACGAAAATAACTTCAAAGGCGAGGGACTCCGAGAGATGAGAGTGAGCAAATGTAACCCGAGAAAGGGGTAGTAGCTCCTAGGTGAAACTTTGCCATTTGGCTAAGTGTCGGATGAGTTTTCCCAACATCAGTCGACTGTCATGGAATGGCAGTCGACTGCTCTGTGTCGAATGGGTTTGACTAGTGTCTGACTCATGGGCATTTGGCCAAAACAGTCGACTGCCATGGACTCGCAGTTGTCTGCTGTCGACACTAGTCGACTGCCAAGGGATGACAGTCGACTAATGGCACTGTGCACAGGCACAGAATGGAGTCGAGCTTGTGGAGCACTCGACTGATGGTACATCAGTCGACTGATGCCAAGATCAGTCGACTGATGATGATGCCGTAGGATGAAATCCAACGTGAAAAGTGGTCGTTATTGGGCAACGGCTACAGCACCAGTCGACTGATCGGGGCATCAGTCCACTGCTCTTGTGTCAACAGGAAGAAACCCTCTTCCTCTATAAAAAGGAAGGGGATGAGGCTTTGGGATGCTAATGCTTGAACTCCAATCTTCTCCCAAAGTTCCATAAATGTCTTCCCACTCTTCTTCCTTGCTTTTACTTCATTCTTATTGTAAGAAGAGTGATCTTGGTTGTAAAGGTTACCTTAACCTAGCTTGGTGCAAAGGAGAGACCAATAGTGATTGGCTTTGGAGGAGTGATTCACCTTGGACGAATCGGACCATGGATTAGCGGCATAGTCGTGAACCACGTTACATTTTGTGTTACCGTTTGTATTCTTCTTTGTTTGTTTGCTTGTCTTGTTTTTGTTATTTTCGCTTGCGCTAATTAGTTTTGTAGACGAGCAAATACCGTCATCCATCGATCGAGGGCTATTCACCCCCCTCTAGCCGACCGTTCGATCGCCAACAAGTGGTATCAGAGCCAAGTAAAGCTTGTCGAGGACTAACTGCCATAACAAACATATTCAAAAGATGGTCGGCTCCAACATTCATCCACAGAAGTTTGAAGGAGAATTCGCTTGGTGGAAGAAGCGAATGGAGGTATTTTTTGAAACGGATTTTGATATTATGATTACAATGGAATCCGGTTTCGTTTTGCCTAGGGATGAAGAGGGTAAGCCAATAGAGAAGCCAAGGTGGACCAAGAGGCAAAGAGAAGAGCACCTTGCAAACTCAAAAGCCAAGCACCATCTATACAATGTGCTTCCTCAACAAGAAATAAATAGAATTGGAGAATGCATAAGTGCCAAGGAGAAGTGGGAGAAGCTAGTAGAGCTTCATGAAGGTACCTCGGAGGCTAAACTTGCAAGAAGAGATCTCCTCCGCTCCCAATTATCCAACATAAAATTAGAAAAGGGAGAAAAGGTAACTTCATTGCATTCTAGGTTTAAAGAGATTTTAATTGGGCTAACAAGTGTAGGTGAAAAGCTCTCCAACCGAGATATGGTAATGAAGGCCATAGAGGCTTTTCCCAGATCATCCAAGTGGAGTTTAATGGTGGACTCATTCTATATTTCAAAGAATCTAGAGGTAAGTACTCTAGATGAATTTTTCTCCACTGTGGAATTACATGAATCTAGGCTTGAAGGAGTAGTAGAAGAGCCAAGAATTCAACCATCAAGGGGAGTGGCACTATTGGCTAACAAGGGGAAGAAAAAGATGGAGATCCCCTCCTCCTCCGATGATGAAACATCCTCGTCCTCCTCCATGGATGGCACGGAAGAAGCGTATATGGTAAGGAGGATAAGGCGTGCTTTAAAAGGTTTTCCATTTAATAAATCTAATGATACGAGGAGAAGACAAAGAGGGAAAGTCATTTGCTACAATTGCCAAGGAGAAGGACACATAAGGGACAATTGTCCCTTCCTAAACAAGAGCAAGGAAGAAAGGAAAAAGAAGGAAGAAAAGAAGAAGAAAAAGGGGAGCAAGAAGAAAAAGGAATAGGAGAAGAAGGCAAAGGAAAAGGGAAAGGCCAAAGCATTAAAAGCTAGGACTTGGGATGATCCTTCCTCCTCCTCATCATCATCCGAGGAAGAAAATGCATTTGTCATCAACTTAACATTGATGGCTTTTGACGATTTTGATTGCTCCTCCACCGAAAATGAAGAATCAAGCTCAAGTGGAGAGAGCTCAAATGAAGGGGGAGCCTCGTCTACATCCTCATCATCGGAAGAGGACTTGGTAAGTGAGGTAACAAATCTACCCCCTAAGCAAATTATGGCAATGATTTCTAGCCTCACTAAGGACCAATTTAGGGAAAAGCAAAAGAATAAAAGCATGCTTGACCAAATTAAGGAATTAGAGCAAAAATTAGAAAAATCATATTTTAATGATAATGATGATGATGCATACTCACATGATAACTATATGCCATTAGATGTTAATGATGCATGCATAGAGGAAAATAGGGCTTTAAGGGAAAAGGTAGATTATTTGACAAAAGTCCTAGAAAAATTCACTATTGGCTCAAACACTTTTAACATGATTATAGGGAGCCAAAGAGCAAGTTTTAACAAAAAAGGCCTAGGATATAAGGAAAAGAAAATTGAAAAAGCCTATAAATGCCTAATTGCTAGGGGACAAGATAAGAAGAAGGTAATAGCTAGAAAATGGATTCCTAAGGAAATTCTAGTGAACACCATAGGCAAGAATTTGTATTGGGTTTCAAAATCCATCCTTAAGGGTTAGAAAAACCCTAGGATAGTCAACCATATAAACTTGATCTATATCATAATTTGGTTGACTTAGGATGACGGGACAACATTTTTTTTGAAATAGTGTTGTGTGATGATAATGTGCCCAAAAATAGATAATATTGCTTAAATCATGATAATTAATGAAATTGTCATGTAAGTTTGCAATCATGATTTATGATATTTGGCACACAATCATGAGAAATAGGACTTAAATCATGTTTTAGGTGATATTTGCTTATTATCATGATATAATACCTAATGCATGATAACAACTCAATGAATACATTTGTTTCATCATCATAATATGAAATTCATACATATACGTCTTTATGATCATGTGGAATGTTAGGGTGATACTTAACCTTGATAAAATTGCATGAAAATGATCGTTAAGTATATACAAATACCTCTAGGATGCATCTCACACTCACCATAGCCTACTATGTTAGGATGATACAAATGTCCACTAGTGCCTATGACATTTAGATGGTCATTTAAAGTATCAAAATAGCAATAATAGACCAATCATGGGGAAGGTTTATGTTTAATTCATAGACATATTGCCCAAAGATCATGGTTGGATATTTCACATGTTTTCAAAATAATTTCTTACCCTAAAATCTATGTATTCATGTTTTGAAACAATTGGATGCAAAACTAGATAGTAAACTTGATACTAGAATGGTCAAAAACCTAGTGGTTTTTAAAGCTTTTGGATTTTTGGCAAAAACAAAAAAATCTAATGATTTTTCATGAAAATCTATTTTTCATTGATATATATACTTAAAAGAAATATGTTCTCCAAATTTCATGATTTTTCAAATTTTTAATGCATTTCTAAATTTCACCCCGAAAATCAGAAATCATGAAATGCACGTGCCAGTCGACTGGTAGTCTGAACTAGTCGACTGGTGGCCTGAAAATTAGACTAGTAAAGGCTGAATTCTATTAGACTTGATTCCATGAGTTTATAATTTAGTATTAATCTTTTTGATGGTGTCAAATGGTGAGAAATGATTATGTTTAAGTAAATTATGATAGGGGGAGAAATATGTATGTGGAGTATTATGGATTAAGGGGGAGTTGCATGTTGCTAGATCATGTTTATGTTTACTTGCTTACCTTTAAATTTTTATGAAATGTTTTTACCTAACTTAAACGGATTGCCACACATCAAAAAGGGGGAGTTTTTTAGGGCAATCTCTTGTCATGATAAGGTTTTGATGTGTGTGGCAAAGAGTTTAAGTTAGATTGTTATTATGATTTGATATGTGCGTTGAAGTCTTGCAGGACTTAGTAATTAACACATGGAAGCCTAGGCGAGTTTCACAACTCATGACTCGGTCCTTGAGTCGGTGAAGGATAGCTTTGCGGAAGCCGTGCGCTTGAAGCATCCGAGGGACCGCCGGACGAGGAGCTTGGAGTGAAGCCGGAGGAAGTAGACTTCAGGGCGAGACACGAAGGATGGCACTGCAGAGCTGTGTGTTTCGCACATCCGAGGGACGTGGTCAGACGAAGATAACTACGAAGGCGAGGGACTCCGAGAGATGAGAGTGAGCGAATGTAACCTGGAAAAGGGGTAGTAGCTCCCAGGTGAAACTTGGCCATTTGGCTAAGTGTCGGATGAGTTTTCCCGACATCAGTCGACTGTCATGGAATGGCAGTCGACTGCTCTGAGTTGAATGGGTTCGACTAGTGTCTGACTCATGGGCATTTGGCCCAAGCAGTCGACTGCCATGGACTAGCAATCGACTATTATCGACACTAGTCGATTGCCAAGGGACGGCAGTCGACTGATGGCACTATGCACGGGCACAGAATGGAGTCGAGCTCGTGGAGCACTCGACTAATCGTACATCAGTCGACTGATGGCAAGATCAGTCGACTGATGATGATACCATTGGATTAAATACAACGTGGAAAGTGGTCGTTATTGGGCAACGGCTATAGGACCAGTCGACTGATCGGGGCATCAGTCGACTGCTCCTGTGTCAACAGGAAGAAACCCTCTTCCTCTATAAAAAGGAAGGGGATGAGGCTTTAGGAGGCTAATTCTTGAACTCCAATCTTCTCCCAAAGTTCCATAAACATCTTCCCACTCTTCTTACTTTCTTTAACTTCATTCTTATTGTAAGAAGAGTGATCTTGGTTATAAAGGTTACCTTAACCTAGCTTGGTGCAAAGGCGAGACCAATAGTGATTGGCTTTGGAGGAGTGATTCACCTTGGACAAATCGAACCATTGATTAGCGGCATAGTCGTGAACCACGTTACATTTTGTGTTAGCGTTTGTATTCTTCTTTGTTTGTTTGCTTGTCTTGTTTTTGTTATTTTCACTTGCGCTAATTAGTTTTGTAGATGAGAAAATATTGTCATCCATCGATCGATGGCTATTCACCCCCATCTAGCCGACCGTTCGATCGTCAACAAGTGGTATCAGAGCCAAGGAAAGCTTGTCGAGGACAAACCGCCACAACAAGCATATTTAAAAGATGGTCGGCTCTAACATTCATCCACCGAAGTTTGAAGGAGAATTCTCTTGGTGGAAGAAGCGAATGGAGGTATTTTTTGAAACGGATTTTGATATTATGATTACAATGGAATCCGGTTTCGTTTTGCCTAGGGATGAAGACGGGAAGCCAATAGAGAAGCCAAGGTGGACCAAGAGGCAAAGAGAGGAGCACCTTGCAATCTCAAAAGCCAAGCACCATCTATACAATGTGCTTCCTCAAAAAGATATAAATAGAATTGGAGAATGTATAAGTGCCAAGGAGATGTGGGAGAAGCTAGTAGAGCTTCATGACGGTACCTCGGAGGCTAAACTTGCAAGAAGAGATCTCCTCCGCTCCCAATTATCCAACATAAAATTAGAAAAGGGAGAAAAGGTAACTTCATTGCATTCTAGGTTTAAAGAGATTTTAATTGGGCTAACAAGTGTAGGTGAAAAGCTCTCCAACTGAGCTATGGTAATAAAGGCCATAGAGGCTTTTCCCCGATCATCCAAGTGGAGTTCAGTGGTGGACTCATTCTATATTTCAAAGAATCTAGAGGTAAGTACTCTAGATGATTTTTTCTCCACTATGGAATTACATGAATCTAGGCTTGAAGGAGTAGTAGAAGAGCAAAGAATTCAACCATCAAGGGGAGTGGCACTATTGGCTAACAAGGGGAAGAAAAAGATGGAGATCCCCTCCTCCTCCGATGATGAAGCATCCTCATCCTCCTCCATGGATAGCACGGAAGAAGCGTACATGGTAAGGAGGGTAAGACGTGCTTTAAAAGGTTTTCAATTTATTAAATCAAATGATACGAGGAGAAGACCAAGAGGGAAAGTCATTTGCTACAATTGCCAAGGAGAAGGACACATAAGGGACAATTGTCCCCTCCTAAACAAGAGCAAGGAAGAAAGGAAAAAGAAGGAAGAAAAGAAGAAGAAAAATGGGAGCAAGAAGAAAAAGGAAGAGGAGAAGAAGGCAAAGGAAAAGGGAAAGGCCAAAGCATTAAAAGCTAGGACCTGGCATGATCCTTCCTCCTCCTCATCATCATCCGAGGAAGAAAATGCATTTGTCATCAACTTAGCATTGATGGCTTTTGACGACTTGGATTACTCCTCCACCGAAAATGAAGAATCAAGCTCGAGTGGAGAGAGCTCAAGTGAAGGGGGAGCCTCCTCTACATCCTCATCATCGGAAGAGGAATTGGTAAGTGAGGTAACAGATCTACCCCCTAAGCAAATTATGGCAATGATTTCTAGCCTCACTAAGGACCTATTTAGGGCAAAGCAAAAGAATAAAAGCATGCTTGACCAAATTAAGGAATTAGAGCAAAAATTAGAAAAAGCATGTTTTAATGATAATGATGATGATGCATACTCACATGATAACTATATGCCATTAGATGTTAATGATGCATGCATAGAGGAAAATAGGGCTTTAAGGGAAAATGTAGATTATTTGACAAAAGTCCTAGAAAAATTCACTATTGACTCAAACACTTTTAACATGATTATAGGGATCCAAAGAGCAAGTTTTAACAAAAAAGGCCTAGGATATAAGGAAAAGAAAATTGAAAAAGCCTATAAATGCCTAATTGCTAGGGGACAAGATAAAAAGAAGGTAATAGCTAGAAAATGGATTCCTAAGGAATTTCTTGTGAACCCCATAGGCAAGAATTTGTATTGGATTCCAAAATCCATCCTTAAGGGTTAGAAAAACCCTAGGATAGTCAACCATATAAACTTGATCTATATCATAATTTGGTTGACTTAGGATGACGGGACAATATTTTTTTTTGAAATAGTGTTGGGTGATGATAGTGTGCCCAAAAATAGATAATAATTCTTAAATCATGATAATTAATGAAATTGTCATGTAAGTTTGCAATCATGATTTATGATATTTGGCACACAATCATGAGAAATAGGACTTAAATCATGTTTTAGGTGATATTTGCTTATTATCATGATATAATACCTAATGCATGATAACAACTCAATGAATACATTTGTTTCATGATCATAATATGAAATTCATACATATATGTCTTTATAATCATGTGGAATGTTAGGGTGATACTTAACCTTGATAAAATTGCATGAAAATGATCGTTAAGTATATACAAATACCTCTAGGATGCATCTCACACTCACCATAGGCTACTATGTTAGGATGATACAAATGTCCACTAGTGCCTATGACATTTAGATGGTCATTTAAAGTATCAAAATAGCAATAATAGACAAATCATGGGGAAGGCTTATGTTTAATTCATAGACATATTACCCAAAGATCATGGTTGGATATTTCACATGTTTTTAAAACAATTTCTTACCCTAAAATCTATGTATTCATGTTTTGAAACAATTGGACGCAAAACTAGATAGTAAACTTGATACTAGAATGGTCAAAAACCTAGTGGTTTTTAAAGCTTTTGGATTTTTGGCAAAAACAAAAAAATATAATGATTTTTCATGAAAATCTATTTTTAATTGATAGATATACTTAAAAGAAATATGTTCTCCAAATTTCATGATTTTTTGAATTTTTAATGCATTTCTGAATTTCACCCCGAAAATCAGAAATCCAGAAATGCACGTGCCAGTCGACTTGTAGTCTGAACCAGTCGACTAGTGGCCTGAAAATTAGACAACTAAAGGCTGATTTCTATTAGACTTGATGCCATGACTTTATAACTTAGTATTAATCTTTTTGATGGTGTCAAGGGGGAGAAATGAATATGTTTAAGTAAATTATGATAGGGGGAGAAATATGTATGTGGAGTATTATGGATTAAGGGGGAGTTGCATGTTTCTACATCATGTTTTTGTTTACATGCTTACCTTTAAATTTTTATCAAATGTTTTTACCTAACTTAAATGGATTGCCACACATCAAAAAGGGGGAGTTTGTTAGGGCAATCTCTTGCCATGATAAGGTTTTGATGTGTGTGGCAAAGGGTTTAAGTTAGGTTATTATTATGATTTGATATGTGCGTTGGAGTCTTGCAGGACTTAGTAATTCGCACATGGAAGCCTAGGCGAGATTCACAACTCATGACTCGGTCCTTGAGTCGGTGAAGGATAGCTTTGCGGAAGCCGTGCGCTTGGAGCATCCAAGGGACCGCCTGACGAGGAGCTTGGAGTGAAGCCAGAGGAAGTAGACTTCAGGGCGAGACGCGAAGGATGGCGCTGCAGAGCCGTGCTCTTGGCGCATCCGAGGGACGTGGCCGGACAAAGATAACTACGAAGGCGAGGGACTCCGAGAGATGAGAGTGAGCGAATGTAACCCGGGAAAAGGGTAGTAGCTCCTAGGTGAAACTTGGCCATTTGGCTAAGTGTCGGATGAGTTTTCCCGACATCAGTCGACTGTCACGGAATGGCAGTCGACTGCTCTGAGTCGAATGGGTTCGACTAGTGTCTGACTCATGGGCATTTGGCCCAAGCAGTCGACTACCATGGACTAGCAGTCGACTGCTGTCGACACCAGTCGACTGCAAAGGGATGGCAGTCGACTGATGGCACTGTGCACGGGCATAGAATGGAGTTGAGCTCGTGGAGCACTCGACTGATGGTACATCAGTCGACTAATGGCAAGATCAGTCGACTGATAATGATACCGTTGGATGAAATCCAACGTGGAAAGTGGCCGTTATTGGGCAACGACTACAGGACCTGTCGACTGATCGAGGCATCAGTTGACGGCTCCTATGTCAATGGGAAGAAACCCTCTTCCTCTATAAAAAGGAAGGGGATGAGGCTTTGGGAGGCTAATGCTTGAACTCCAATCTTCTCCCAAAGTGCCATAAACGTCTTCCCACTCTTCTTACTTGCTTTTACTTCATTCTTATTGTAAGAAGTGTGATCTTGGTTGTAAAGGTTACCTCTACCTAGCTTGGTGCAAAGGAGAGACCAATAGTGATTGGCTTTGGAGGAGTGATTCACCTTGGACGAATCAGACCGTGGATTAGCGGCGTAGTCGTGAACCACGTTACATTTTGTGTTAGCATTTGTATTCTTCTTTGTTTGTTTGCTTGTCTTTTTTTTGTTATTTCCGCTTGCGCTATTTAGTTTTGTAGACGAGCAAATACCTTCATCCATCGATCGAGGGCTATTCACCCCTCTCTAGCCGGCCGTTCGATCGCCAACAAGTGGTATCAGAGCCAAGGAAAGCTTGTTGAGGACTAACCGCCACAACAAGCATATTCAAAAGATGGTCGGCTCCAACATTCATCCACCGAAGTTTGAAGGAGAATTCTCTTGGTGGAAGAAGAGAATGGAGGTATTTTTCGAAACGGATTTTGATATTATGATTACAATAGAATCCGGTTTCGTTTTGCTTAGGGATGAAGAGGGGAAGTCAATTGAGAAGTGAAGGTGGACCAAGAGGCAAAGAGAGGAGCACCTTGCAAACTCAAAAGCCTAGCACCATCTATACAATGTGCTTCCTCAACAAGAAATAAATAGAATTGGAGAATGCCTAAGTGCCAAGTTGATGTGGGAGAAGCTAGTAGAGCTTCATGAAGGTACCTCGGAGGCTAAACTTGCAAGAAGAGATCTCCTCCGCTCCCAATTATCCAACACAAAATTAGAAAATGGAGAAAAGGTAACTTCATTGCATTCTAGGTTTAAAGAGATTTTAATTGGGCTAACAAGTGTAGATGAAAAGCTCTCCAACCGAGATATGGTAATGAAGGCCATAGAGGCTTTTCCCCGATCATCCAAGTAGAGTTCAATGGTGGACTCATTCTATATTTCAAAGAATCTAGAGGTAAGTACTCTAGATGAATTTTTCTCCACTATGGAATTACATGAATCTAGGCCTGAAGGAGTAGTAGAAGTGCCAAGAATTCAACCATCAAGGGGAGTGGCACTATTGGCTAACAAGGGGAAGAGAAAGAAGGAAATCCCCTCCTCCTCCGATGATGAAGCATCCTCATCCTCCTCCATGGATAGCACGGAAGAAGCGTATATGGTAAGGAGGGTAAGGCATGCTTTAAAAGGTTTTCAATTTAATAAATATAATGATACGAGGAGAAGACCAAGAGGGAATGTCATTTGCTACAATTGCCAAGGAGAGGGACACATAAGGTTCAATTGTCCCCTCCTAAACAAGAGCAAGGAAGAAAGGAAAAAAAAGGAAGAAAAGAAGAAGAAAAAGGGGAGCAAGAAGAAAAAGGAAGAGGAGAAGAAGGCAAAGGAAAAGGGAAAGGCCAAAGCATTAAAAGCTAGGACTTGGGATGATCCTTCCTCCTCCTCATCATCATCCGAGGAAGAAAATGCATTTGTCACCAACTTAGCATTGATGGCTTTTGTCGACTTGGATTGTTCCTCCACCGAAAATGAAGAATCAAGCTCAAGTGGAGAGAGCTCAAGTGAAGGGGGAGCCTCCTCTACATCCTCATAATCGGAAGAGGACTTGGTAAGTGAGGTAACAAATCTACCCCCTAAGCAAATTATGGCAATGATTTCTAGCCTCACTAAGGACCTATTTAGGGCAAAGCAAAAGAATAAAAGCATGCTTGACCAAATTAAGGAATTAGAGCAAAAATTAGATAAAGCATGTTTTAATGATAATGATGATGATGCATACTCACATGATAACTATATGCCATTAGATGTTAATGATGCATGCATAGAGGAAAATAGGGCTTTAAGGGAAAAGGTAGATTATTTGACAAAAGCCCTAGAAAAATTCACTATTGGCTCAAACACTTTGAACATGATTATAGGGAGCCAAAGAGCAAGTTTTAACAAAAAAGGCCTTGGATATAAGGAAAAGAAAAATGAAAAAGCCTATAAATGCCTAATTGCTAGGAGACAAGATAAGAAGAAGGTAATAGCTAGAAAATGGATTCCTAAGGAATTTCTAGTGAACCCCATAGGCAAGAATTTGTATTGGGTTCCAAAATCCATCCTTACGGGCTAGAAAAACCCTAGGATAGTCAACCATATGGACTTGATCTATATCATAATTTGGTTGACTTAGGATGACGGGACAACATTTTTTTTTGAAATAGTGTTGGGTGATGATAATCTTCCCAAAAATAGATAATAATGCTTAAATCATGATAATTAATGAAATTGTCATGTAAGTTTGCAATCATGATTTATGATATTTGCCACACAATCATGAGAAATAGAACTTAAATCATGCTTTAGGTGATATTTGCTTATTATCATGATATAATACCTAATGCATGATAATAATTCAATGAATACATTTTTTTCATGATCATAATATGAAATTCATACATATATGTCTTTATGATCATGTGGAATGTTAGGGTGATACTTAACCTTTATAGAATTGCATGAAAATGATCATTAAGTATATACAAATACCTCTAGGATGCATCTCACACTAACCATAGGCTACTATGTTAGGATGATACAAATGTCCACTAGTGCCTATGACATTTAGATGGTCATTTAAACTATCAAAATAGAAATAATAGATCAATCGTGGTGAAGGCTTATGTTTAATTCATAGACATATTGCCCAAAGATCATGGTTGGATATTTCACATGTTTTCAAAACAATTTCTTACCCTAAAATCTATGTATTCATGTTTTGAAACAATTGGATGCAAAACTAGAGATTAAACTTGATACTAGAATGGTCAAAAACCTAGTGGTTTTTAAATCTTTTGGATTTTTAGCAAAAACAATAAAATCTAATGATTTTTCTTGAAAATCTATTTTTCATTCATAGATATACTTAAAAGAAATATGTTCTACAAATTTCATGATTTTTCGAATTTTCTGGAATTTTTAATGTATTTTTGAATTTCACCCCGAAAATCAGAAATCCTGAAATGCATGTGCCAGTCGACTGGTAGTCTGAACCAGTCGACTGGTGTCCTGAAAATTAGACCAGTAAAGGATGAATTCTGTTATACTTGATTCCATGAGTTTATAACTTAGTATTAATCTTTTTGATGGTGTCAAAGGGGGAGAAATGATTATGTTTAAGTAAATTATGATAGGGGGAGAAATATGTATGGGGAGTATTATGGACTAAGGGGGAGTTGCATGTTGCTACATCATGTTTATGTTTACATGCTTACCTTTAAATTTTTAACAAATGTTTTTACCTAACTTAAACGGATTGCCACACATCATAAAGGGAGAGATTGTTAGGGCAATCTCTTGCCATGATAAGGTTTTGATGTGTGTGGCAAAGGGTTTAAGTTAGGTTGTTATTATGATTTGATATATGCGTTGGAGTCTTGCAGGACTTAGTAATTCGCACATGGAAGCCTAGGCGAGTTTCACAACTCATGACTCGGTCCTTGAGTCGGTGAAGGATAGTTTTGCGGAAGCCGTGCACTTGGAGCAACCGAGGGACCGTCGGACGAGGAGCATGGAGTGAAGCCGGAGGAAGTAGACTTTAGGGCGAGACGCGAAGGATGGCGCTGCAAAGCCGTACGCTTGGCACATCCGAGGGATGTGGCCGGACGAAGATAACTTCGATGGCGAGGGACTCCGAGAGATGAGAGTGAGTGAATGTAACCCGGAAAAGGGGTAGTAGCTCCTAGGTGAAACTTGGCCATTTGGCTAAGTGTCGGATGAGTTTTCCCGACATCAGTCGACTGTCATGGAATGGCAGTCGACTGCTCTGAGTCGAATGGGTTTGACTAGTGTCTGACTCATGGTCATTTGGCCCAAGCAGTCGACTTCCATGGACTAGCAGTCGACTGCTGTCGACACCAGTCGACTGCCAAGGGACGACAGTCGACTGATGGCACTATGCACGGGCACAGAATGGAGTCGAGCTCGTGGAGCACTCGACTGATGGCAAGATTAGTGGACTAATGATGATACCGTTGGATGAAATCCAACGTGAAAAGTGGTCATTATTAGGCAACGGCTACAGGACCAGTCGACTGATCGGGGCATCAGTCGACTGCTCCTGTGTCAACGGGAAGAAACCCTCTTCCTCTATAAAAAGGAAGGGGATGAGGCTTTGGGAGGCTAATGCTTGAACTGCAATCTTCTTCCAAAGTGCCATAAACGTCTTCCCACTCTTCTTACTTGCTTTTACTTCATTCTTATTGTAAGAAGAGTGATCTTATTGTAAAGGTTACCTCCACCTAGCTTAGTGCAAAGGAGAGAACAATAGTGATTGGCTTTGGAGGAGTGATTCACCTTGGACGAATCGGACCGTGGATTAGCGGCGTAGCCGTGAACCACGTTAGATTTTGTATTAGCGTTTGTATTCTTCTTTGTTTGTTTGCTTGTCTTGTTTTTGTTATTTCCGCTTGCGCTAATTAGTTTAGTAGACGATCAAATACCGTCATCCATCGATCGAGTGCTATTCACCCTCCTCTAGCCGGCCATTCAATCGCCAACAGACACATCTCCTTAGATAAAGGAACTCCATGCTTGAAAGGTAGAAAATCCTTCTTGGATTTCTGCATGCTAAAACGCTCCATAATCGTGTCTATGTATGAATCTTGGGATAAGCACAACATCCTTTTCCTGCGATTCCTTATAACCTAGATCCCAAGGATGTGTCCCACCTCTCCCAAGTCCTTCATATCAAACTGTTTGGACAACCATACCCTTACATCCGATAACACCTTGATATTGTTTCCAATCAACAAAATGTCATCTACGTATAGTACAAGAAATACCACTACGTTTCCGTCACATCTCTTGTATACACAAGACTCATCCGGACTTTTAATAAATCCATAAGACTGGATCTCCTCATCAAAGCGGATGTTCCAAGACCTCGAAGCTTGCTTCAATCCATAAATGGACCGATTAAGCTTACATACAAGATGCTCTTTGCCCTTAGCAATGAATCCCTCTGGTTGCATCATGTAGATGTTTTCGTCAAGACTTCCATTAAGGAAAGCTGTCTTGACATCCATCTGCCACACCTCATAATCCATATGAGCTGCTATCCTTAAGAGAATCCGGATAGACTTAAGCATGGCTACCGGCGAAAAGGTCTCCTCATATTCGATACCCTCTTTCTGAGTATACCCCTTCGCAACAAGCCTCGCTTTGAAGGTCTCAACCTTCTCACCTATTCCTCTCTTTCTCTTGTAGATCCACTTGCATCCAATGGTTTTTACACCATTGGGTGGTTCTACTAGCTCCCAGACCTGATTTGAATCCATAGATTCAATCTCAGCATTCATTGCACTTTGCCAAGATACTGCATCTTTATCTTGGATTGCCTCATCATATGTCCAGGGATCAGGTTCATGTTCGCCAGGGACCAAATCAGAAGATTCTCCCAAGAACATGAATCCATCAGGCTATCTCACAACCCTCCCACTACGACGAGGTATCACCTGTGTATCCTCTATGACACGCGGTGCAGTGACATGTGGTATATCCACTTGTACCGGTGGTACTAAAGAAGTGACTTCCCCTTTTAACTCCTCCATAACAATTTTACTCTTTGGCTGGTGGCTCATCACATAGCCTTCCTCTAGAAATCTGGTGTTCGTACTAACGATCACCTTATGATCTCTAGGACTATAAAACAATCCACCCTTCGTTCCCCTGGGATAGTTAACGAACATGCATACTTCTGTACGAGGTTCCAACTTACCAGCATCTGCCTTCAGCACATGTGCTGGACTCCCCCATATCCGAATATGTCTTAGACTAGGCTTTCGCCAAGTCCACAACTCTGTGGGAGTAGAAGGCACTGATTTAGATGGAACCAAGTTCAGAATGTACACCGTCGTATCTAGAGCATATCCCCAGAACGAATCTGGAAAGTTAGAATAACTCATCATCGATCTAACCATCTCCATAAGAGTCCTATTCCTTCGCTCTGCTACACCGTTCTGTTGGGGTGTGCCAGGTGCAGTCAATTGGGATTGAATCCCAGCCTTTGATAAGTAGTTCCTAAACTCTCCCAAGAGGTAATCATCACCACGATCAGATCATAGTGTCATCCATATCTTGAATAATCGTCTATGAAAGAGACGAAATATTCAAGACCACCTCTTGCGTGGATAGTCATAGGACCACATAAATCATAATGAACCGATTCTAACACATCTTTGGCTCTATACCCCTTGGCCTTAAAAGGCCTCTTGGTCATCTTACCCTCCAAGCAAGATTCACAGGTTGGGAGATCCTCCACCACTAATGAACCCAAAGGTCCATCAGCTATCAACCTTCAAATTCTGCTTAGGTTAATGTGACCAAGCCAAAGATGCCAAAGATATGTTTGGTTCATCTTCGAAGGTTCTTTTCTCTTATTGAAATTAGAAGATGAGTTATTAACTTCAATTTGCATCGTGGGAGGTTTTGTATACAAATTTCCTTTCAATGTACCTGAATAGATATTCTCCCTATTCCTTTTTATAACAACTTGTCATTAAAAGAAATAAACTATCCATCCATAAACAATTTAGAAACTGAAACTAAATTCTTTCTAAATATAGGTACATAAAGGGAATTTTCCAAAACCAAAGTTTTATTTTTTCTCAAAAGATAAATAAAACTTCTCCCACTGCAATAGCCGCCACCATTATGGCATTGCCCGAGTAAATGGTAATCTCTCCCTTAGCTCGTCATCGGGTTTCCTGGAACCCCTGCAAAGTATTGCAAATATGATTAGTAGCTCTGGTATCTACACACCAGGTGCCGGTAGATAACACCGCTAATCATGTTTCAACGACTAGACCAAAAGATATACCTTTGTTCTGCTTCGGATTGGGACAATCCTTCTAATGTCCATCCTGCTTATAAGTGAAGTACTTGCCTTTCGGCTTCTTCACTCCTCCCTGACCACCTTTGCTCCCCCTTGTTTCACCTTCTTGTTGCCTTTCGGTTTAGAAGTAGAAACCTTTTTGAGCAACCATGGCTTGAGGACACTCTTCGAAGAGTGCATACTTGTACTCCATAGCATATAAGACAATATCTAGATTCTTTTCCAATCAACATTTTTTGGGTACAGTAAGTTTATTTCCTTTAGTATCATAACAAGTGGACTGAAAGTCATTTTTAAAAATCCTAAGAATCACATAGATCATTACTGTAGATTTCAAAAAATTATTGATTCCTCAAATAATAAAATTTTAAAATCAACCAATACCTCAAAACACCGAGAATATTGTATGCCACGATAGTGTGGACGTATACAAATTCTACATTTGTAAGAGGAGGTTTTACCCATTAATTTTACTATCTTGTCAACCTAACTTTTTGACAAGGAAAATTAATAGTTGGTTTCTCTTCGGCCCTACAAATAAAAGCAGTGACTCCAATGGAGAGGATACTTATATTTGTATCTAAGTGTTCACTATTACTTGGTACCAAGGTAATTATCTCGGGTTATTTGCCTTACGATGGGGAAGTACACACGCTCCTTAATAATTTGCTATAACCCTATTCGACCTTGTGATTCGCAAACAAACTCATCCGATGGGGAGGAAGGCACTCAGAGCTGACGCGCAAGTTTGTTTGCATCACTTGTTAAATCGTAATGGAGGCCATGGGAATTTATAAAAATATCCCTCTCCCACTTAGTAATTTGAAAATGAGGAATTTTCCTAGCCTACGACATGCATATCAAACAAAAGGCAATAAATATGAAAAATAAATTATTTTCCAACTATTATGGCTTTTGTCTTCAATATGACTCCCGTCGCATCGCCATCTTGTCCGCTCCTCCTACGCCATGTACGAGCCATCCGGAGATCCGAGCCGAGACTAAAACCTATTTTAATTTACATCCATCGATCCTATACTCCACGCGGGAGTGTACATGAAATCTAGATCGAAAGTAAAATAAAATAAAGAGTGGCTAAACAATGTCGTATTTAATTTACAAAAACTAAATACTAGCCTCGTCAACCTTGAGAATTCAACAAAATAAATATTTACACACATACAATCACATACACACATATGGCCATAATAGTCGGATCTTATGCTTGCAACCAAAGAGTTAAACTGCGCATATCCTACTATTATCCGGCACATATAATATATGAAAAAGTGCATAAAAATTAACCGAATCCTAACCACACAAAACCAGAAATCTTGGCTCTAATACCAATTGTAGGTTTTGCCCGGAAGCTCTGATACCAATTGAAGGGTTTTGCTTATCGAGTCCGTGAGGGGAAACTTCGCTTACCACTTCACCTCGGTAGCTTGCCTATGGCGATCCCTTCGATGTCCCCGGATTAAAAAAATTTAATCCTAGACAAAAGGGATTGCCAAAGCAACCAAGTCATCGTCGTGCTATTCGTTTAGAGAGGTCACTTGAACAAACTAGTTGTTCAAGCGACCATCCTCTATTTTACGACTAGCCGCGGAATAGACGATGTCCGGATCGCCGGTTTTTGTGTTTATGCTCAAGATCCAAGTATTATTTAGCCATTTACAGATTTATATCATGCTTATAATTGAAAAAAAAACAAGCAACCAACAAAAGAAGAAAGTAGAATAGGTATACCTCTTGATCTTCTAATGTATGACCTTCCTCCTTTTGGGCGTCGTGTGGGCGACGATCCACCAAAAGTCGAAGCTCCTAGATCGCAAATCTTCCTTCCTTGCTCTACAAAAGCAAGAGGTAGAATAGAAACAAAGTTCTTATCCTTCCTATGACCAACCAACATGCAACAAAAGAAATGCTTGCCGCCGGCCAACAAGGAGAAGGAGATAATGGTGGAAACCGGTCAAGACACCAAGGAAAAGCCCTATATCTTGTTTCCACCACCTAAGGAGAAGGAAAAGAGGTCTTTGGATGTTGCCCAAGGGTTGGGATAGGGCTGTGGGCGCCGGCCACCAATGGAAGAAGAAGAAACAAAACTTTCCTTATTTGGCGCCACCCAAACCTCCTAAACCCTAAGCCTCCAAACCCTAATCCAAGCTTTCCTTATGGCCGGCCATGGAAGAGGGGAAGAAGAATATGATGAGCTCATGTCAAGGTAGAGAGGAGAAGAATAGGGGCCGGCCAACCTTTGGATGAAGAAGGACCACCTCCTTGAGTTGCCACCCACCCCTAGCTCCCAAAACCCTAACCCTAGCCACAACTCCCAATCCTAATCATATTAGGATTGGTTGCTGCCCAAGCTAATCCCCTCATCCATCCTTATTCTTGCTGCCCACTTCATGACTCTATTTATAGAGTTGGCCTCAAGCCATGATTTAATCTCATCCATTGGTTCTAGGGATTTAATCTCAACTGTCGGATCTAGAGATTTAATCTCAACCGTCGGATCTTAGAGATTTAATCTCTACCAATGGATCTTAGATTTTTTTTTCTATCCATTGGATCTAAGCATCATGAGGTGTTAATAGGCTACATTAGGGACCATGAGGAGGAGTTGGGTCTTGGCCACCCATGGATCAAGCCCACATAAATTCCGATCCACTAATGATGATCCAATCCACTAAAGGTTCATCATTGATCTACCTCACCAACCCCCATAGATAATATGGGCTCCATATTTTATTTATATATTTTCTCCCCGTGTTTAAGATCTCGAATGTCCATCGATTAATTAATTTACTGACCATTAAT
The DNA here is from genome assembly GCA_025175895.1 of Wurfbainia villosa. Taxonomy (NCBI): domain Eukaryota; kingdom Viridiplantae; phylum Streptophyta; class Magnoliopsida; order Zingiberales; family Zingiberaceae; genus Wurfbainia; species Wurfbainia villosa. Next base: position 48,349,379 of record CM045998.1, on the reverse strand, counting down.
TAATCAACATCTAACTTCTTGATTAGTACCACTCAACCTTTTCATCATGTCGGACCTAGTCCACCTGCAGGGTTTACATGATGAACCTTATGAGCTCCTCAAGGGGAAATCATCATCCTAATATATAGGACACGATTTCCTCCTATAATCAACGACACACCATATAAATAATATCATCTCCCAACTTACTGAGTCTATTGATTTAATCTATAAATCTCGCCCATAGGTAAATCAAAGAGATGAGTACTAAGTATATGTGCCCATTATTATATCGGGATTAAGAGCATGTACTAAATAATATCTGAGGTCCGATTCGATTATGTAGTTAGCAATAAATCGAATCACCTCTAAGTCGGTCCTGCTCAATACACACAAAGTGCACTAGTGTGATTCTATGGTCAAGACAAACCAATACCTAACCACACTACAACCATTCTGATGGTTTGTCCAAAGACATCTTGGTTGTGAGCCTTTACTTATACTTTTCAAGGGGCCGATAATATGATCTCCTGTGTGACACCACACACCATGTTATCTACAATGTAAAGTATTAGACAATATTGCATAACCATAAAAATATGCAAACAATGATCATGTGATTCTTATTCCAAAATAAAGATGTTCATTCAAAAGATAGACTTTTAAGTATACATCCCTATAGTGAAACTCGCCAAGGCTCCATGTACGAATTACTAAGTCCTGCAAGACTCCAACGCACATATCAAATCACACTAACAACCTAACTTAAACCCTTTGCCACACACATCAAAACCATATCACGGGTTGATTACCCTAACACTCACACCAACCACTGCTCTAGAGTGGCCTAGTGGGCAGTATGATCAAGTAGCATATGAGCTTAAAGAGCTCGCTACGGAACGGGGGTTCCTACTACTGGCCACTCCGACTGACACCACCAATGAGTGGTCGAGTGTCATGCACCTAGGACAACTGCACGCACCCCAACTACCATCGTCTATAATGGTAGAGTGCGGCACAACAAATGCTCTGCCCTCACGCTAGTTACTCCTCTGGGAGTAACCTGGGAGGCAGGATGACTGACAACTCTCTCAACCCCAAGGGGAGACGATATCTTCAGTATGCATGCAATGTCATGAAGGTACTGTCTCACATACAAACATCTACCACTAACTCTCTATTGAACAGAGAGTCACATCCCTTGATCAGTACACTCTCTATCATGTAGAGAGTCGTACTCGACTGATCATGGGAATCTAGGACCACCGGTCCATAGCGACACACTATTTACGACTCACCTGACCATTTACACAACACGTGGTTGGTAAATAAGTGTACAACATACGAGTATTGGTATAACTCCTACATTTAGGGCATTACCTATCCACGAATGACATTTTTGCCAATTTATAAATTTGGTCATCACCCATACTCTAACATCCACACCCTACTAAACATCTAGGCCTATTTACATCACATCTATAACCCTAAATCATAATAAAAGGGAATGTGATATCAACCTTTGAGTAAATATAGCCAACGACAAGTTCAAGCATAAGATAATAAGAGCAGGGTCAAGGTAACATGATCATATAAGATGATCATGCATCTATATCTATATACATTAAAACTACCTGACCAGGGTAGGAATTACCCACCTGATACGAAGTTAGAAATAGTCCTTATAGCCGTGAAGCTACTTCGTATCCCAAACCTCCACATAATAGCAAACTATGAATAAGTACAAATATCCGACAAATACATAACTACTACGTCGTTTCTATACTCCCGTCCCTTTATTGAACGTGAGTTAGCACTACGAGCACACACCTCTCGTAACCCCAAATCTACATTACTGAAGTAGAGACAACTAATGTCAATTACATTAAGACCATAATGTTTGTAACTCTACCAACCGACCACTTAAGTATCAGCTTATCCTGAACTAGCCATACAATTATTTTACACCCACTAATAAATTTAACACATACATAGGATATCCACAACCAATCACAGTCCTTCACAACTTCACACCCGTTCACAACCTTCACGGAGCATAAACAAACATACTCCAATTAAACTGCCACAACAATTCTGCACCGAGGGAAATAGGGATCCAATTGAACCTGAATGAATACATACTCAATCCACTTACCAACACCAGATCCACACTAAACCTTGATGTGAACCCCCATAAACAAAATAACCTACCTATACAATAAAAATTCATAGATCCACCGTATGAACCACAGAACCTAGCAATTACAGCTAAAAGTCAGAGGATCGTTCAAGCTTACCAGCCCTATACTCCATTGGCAGTGATCCTTTAATTTCTTTGGTTTGCCGATAAAACCCTAAGCCAACCCCATGAGCAACCCCTGTTGCAGCATAACAACATGACAAAATCATCGATCAATACCCCCTTACCTCAAACTCAATTCATCCCACTCTTACACACTGCCACCGACCCATTCAACCAACGATCCAGCACCAACAACTGCTAGAAACGAAAAGGATAGAAGAAAAAAGGGGGAATCGACTGATATACCAACGATTGAAACTTCAGCGGTGATTCTCCCCAACTGCTCTGTTCGCCGACCACAGCTCCACCTCCGACCGAAACAACCAATCGTAGTGACATGGTCACCTTGCTGCTCGCAGGAGAAACAACGAGCTGTGATGTAGAGATCGATCGAAATCAACCATGAATCGTGCTCTTACCTTGCTCCGGCGACAACCGTGAAAGCCTCCAGTCGAACCACTGCCGATGCCACCTCCCCGCCCTAGCAAGTCCACCGACGCAAATCTCATCTGATCCCCTGTTACATAGAGCAAATCCATGCCTCATACCACTTGCTCTTGCGCCAATCGGACAAGGCAGCTCCCAATCTGGCCACATGAAACCTCTGCCGATCCCTAGCCCCCAAGATCGAGGATGCTTGTATTGGGTTTTTCCGAGCCGCAAAAACCGCTTTTTGCGTTGCGGAAACCTTGGAAGCCCCGGCCACGGATCCGTGCGAAGTATAAAAATTATAATTACATGTATGTGCTTACAGAAATCCTAGATCTACCTTAGATCTAAGAGGTTAGAACGTTACCCTCGTAGCGACGCCCTTCGCTTATCCCGCTCGTCCAAAAGTTCGCCGGAACTCGAGAGTGTCAAGAGCACACTCCTCTATGGTATCCACACAAGCAATAGGTGGAGAAAACTCAACCTTGAGTGTGCTAGCACTCCTTGGTTGGTTCGGCCAAAGAGAGGGATGGGAGAGGGAGAGCTTGAGAGAAAAGGTTCCAAGGAAGAAGATGAAGTTGTGGAGAGTTACTCACCCAAATGAATTTCATCTAATGAAACCCCTAAAGTGGCCGGCCACTTCAAGGAGAGGGAGTTACATGCATGCATGTAACTCCCATGTCCCTTGATCTCCCTCATGAGGTGGCACCAATTGACAAAGTCAATGATGATGTGGAGCATCATCATTGGCCGGCCATGCCTAGTCATCATCATGACATGGCATTTAGTCAAGTCAAACTTGACCTTTCATCTTCCCTCTCAAGTCAAGTCAAACTTGACCTCTAATCTCCCATGGTTGATCAAATCTAACCACTTGACTCAAGTCAATTTAATATAATGAATCTCTATTCATTAATTTAAATTGATTTGATGAATCAAATCTCAATTAGACTCATTCAACACTTGAATCAACTTGAGTCTAACTCAATTAGTCTAATTTGGATTACTCTTAATCCAATTTGGTTCATCCCATGAACCTAATCCTCATGGTTCATCATATGAACCTAATCTCCATCTAATTGCTCTTATGTGTGTGACCCTATAGGTTCTTGTAACGTTGGCAATGTCCCTAAACCGATTTAGGAACATAAGCAATGAGCGGTATCTAGCAACACATCATTGCTACCCAAGTTACAAGAATGTTAAGCTCCAACATCACCTTTGTGACTACTAATTGTGACTCTCACAATATGTGACAATGTCCCTCTATCCTTGACATCTAGATTGACCAATCGAGGCATAGACCGTGTCATCCTCGGTACAATCTATATCTTGAACTCCAAGTAGACTCACTCTAATCAAATGAGCTCAATATCTCATATTGACTCATTTGGGCATGGCCATGCACGTGGTCTCACTCTATCAAGAATATCGATGTCACCCCGTGGCCATATAGGAGGGATAGATCCCATCTACATCACTCACATCCCTCCGCATAATTGCTTACATACCCAAGAATCGCTTTATAGTCCACCCATTTACGGGTGACGTTTGACGAAGCCAAAGTATGCAACTCCTTATGTAGGGAACCATGGTGACTTCAGGTCTAAGGACTAATAGTCATACTAATAGCCACATGAGAAAGTATATGACACTCATATAACGATCCATGATACTTTCTCATGGAGGGTCATTCAGTATACATTCTCCAATGCATACCCATGTGTCAACTTGATATCTCATATCCATGACTTGTGAGATCAAGTCATCTTGTTGACCTACATGCTAGTCTCTACGCATTAACATTGTCCTGAATGTTAATACTCGACTAGGAATGATTAAGAGTAGTGTTCTCTATATCATCTCATTATCGATTCAACCAATCGATTGATATAGATAAGAACCTACTACTCAAGGACATTATTATATTTAGTTATTTGGCACCAATACAAGTAAATATAATAACCATGCCTTTATAAATAGGAATATGATACAATAAAGTCCATACAACGATCATCACATGATTGGCTCTAGGGATTTCACTAACAATCTCCCACTAGCACTAGTGCCAATCACCGTAGTATCTAATACCCAATGACCTAGTGTGACCATCATGCTTTTTCTGTGCCAAAGCCTTGGTCAAGGGATCTGCGATGTTAGCCTCTGTGGGTACTCTGCAAATCTTCACATCTCCTCTATCGATAATCTCTCGAATAAGATGGAAGCACCGATATATTCGGCCTCTGTTGTAGAATCAGCAACTGTGTTCTGCTTGGAACTATTCCAGCTCACAGCGCCACCATTCAAGCAAAACACGAACCCTGACTGCGATCTATAATCATCCTGGTCAGTTTGGAAGCTTGCATCGCTGTAACCCTTTACAGCTAGCTCCTCATCGCCTCCAAATATCAAGAAATATTCTTTAGTCCTTCTCAAGTACTTAAGAATATTCTTGACTGCTATCCAGTGACGCTCACCTGGATCTGACTGGTATCTACTCGTCATGCTCAAAGCATACGAGACATCAGGACGAGTACACAGCATGGCGTACATGATAGATCCTATAGCAGATGCGTAAGGGATCTTATCCATGCGGTCTCTCTCCTCTCTAGAAGAGGGACTTTGAGTCTTCGAAAGACTCACACCATGTGACATCGGCAGAAGTCCTTTCTTTGAATTCTGCATGGCAAACCGAAGTAATACCGTGTCAATATATGTACTCTGACTTAGGCCAAGCAATCTCTTAGATCTTGATGCCTAGAATACAGGCTGCTTCACCTAAGTCCTTCATTGAGAAGCACATCCCCAGCCAAGTCTTCACAGACTGTAGCGAAGGGATGTCATTCCCAATGAGTAGTATGTCATCCACATACAATACAAGGAACACAACTGTGTTCCCATTAACCCTCTTGTAGACACAGGGTTCATCTTCATTCTTGATGAAACCAACCTGTTTGATCGCATCATCGAATCGAAGATTCCAGCTCCGAGAAGCTTGCTTTAGCCTATAAATGGACCTTTGCATCTTGCATACCTTCCCAGTATGCTGTGGATCTACAAAACCCTTAGGTTGTGTCATGTACACATCCTCGAGTAAGTTTCCATTCAGAAACGTGGTTTTGACATCCATCTGCCAGATCTCATAATCGTGGTATGCTGCAATAGCAAGCAAGATCCGAATGGACTTAAACATCGCCACTGGAGAAAAGGTTTCATCATAGTCAATACCATGAATTTGCTTGAAACCTTTAGCCACCAATCGGCCCTTATAGGTATGCGTAAGTCCATCCATGTCAGTCTTTCTCCTAAAGACCCACTTACACCCAATGGGTTTGACCCCTTCAGGTGGATCAACCAAAGTCCATACTTGGTTAGTGTACATGGATTCCATCTCGGATCTCATGGCGTCTAGCCATTTCTCAAAATCTGGGCTCATCACAGCTTCCTGATAGGAGGTAGGCTCATTCTCAATGAGCATAACGTCATCATGGTCAGACAAGAGAAATGAGTCGACGACGCATCCCTATCGCACTGTGAAGATGTAGGTCTACTTGAACAGGTGGTTGTTCCACAACTCTTTGTGCAACAACCTCATCACCCACAACACTTTGTGGTTCCTGTTCAACCTCCATCAAGGCCTCAGTGCTATGGTCCTTATCTTGAATTTCTTCAAGATCGAAGGTACTTCCACTAGTTTTTCTAGAAACAAAATCCCTTTCTAGAAAAACCCCAGTCTTTGCCACAAACACTTTGTGCTGACTGGGAATGTAGAAGTAATATCCCTTTGTATCCTTGGGATATCCAACAAAATAGAACCTATCGGATTTGGGTCCCAGTTTGTCTGAGACTTGACGTCGAACGTAAGCCTCACAACCCCAAATCCTCATAAAAGACATCTTGGGATTTTTCCCTGTCCATATCGTATATGGTGTCTTTACCATGACCTTGGATGGTACACGGTTAAGGTTTAAGGCTGCTGTGTCCAGAGCATATCCACAAAAGGATATAGGAAGATCTGTGTGACTCATCATAGATCGTACCATATCCAATAGGGTACGATTCCTCCTTTCGGATACACCATTCCACTGTGGTGTTCCAGGAGGAGTGAGTTGGGATAGAATCCCACACTCAGCTAGATAGTCACGAAACTCATGGCTAAGGTATTCATCACCTCGATCAGATCGAAGTATCTTAATACTCTTGCCAAGCTGGTTTTGTACTTCATTCTTGAATTCTTTGAACTTTTCAAAGGATTCAGATTTATGTGTCATAAGATACACATAACCATATCTACTGAAGTCATCAAGAATGTAATGAAGTACCAGAACCACCTCTAGCAAGAATAACATTGAAAGGACCACATACATCACTATGTATAAGTCCTAACAAATCTGTTGCTCTTTCGCTATGTCCACTAAAGGAGTCTTGGTCATCTTGCCTAAAAGGCAAGACTCGCATGTCTCATATGATTCAAAATCAAATGAGTCTACCCCATCCTTATGGAGCCGAGATAAGCGACTCTCATTTATGTGACCTAAGCGACAATGCAGAGATAGGTTTGGTTCAACTCATTTGACTTGAACCTCTTGGTACTTATGTTATAGATAGGGCTCTCTAAGTCTAGAAAGTAGAGTCCGCTCATTAGAGGTGCACTACAATAGAACATATCATTTAAATAAACTGAACAACATTTGTTCTTTATTATAAATGAAAAACCTTTCTTGTCCAAACAAGAAATCGAAATGATGTTCTTAGTTAAGGCAGGCACATAACAACATTCATCTAATTCTAGTACAAGCCCAGAGGGCAGAGATAGATCATAAGTTCCTACAGCAATAGCAGCAACCCTTGCTCCATTGCCTACTCGTAGGTCCACCTCGCCCTTTGTCAATGCCTTGCTATTTCTACCCGCACAGAGTACCAGATGTGAGATGCACATCCATTATCTAATACCCATGATGAAGAAATAGATAGATTGACTTCTATAACATTTATACAGTAGAAGTCTCACTTCTCTTCTTCTTAAGATCTTCGGTATGCCTTGCGATTCGCTTCAGTGTCAGCTTCCTTGCAGAAGAAACAAGCCCCTTCCTTGGCTACCCCTCCTTTGGGTTTAAGTTCTTTGCCTTTGCCCTTGGCTTGGGACTTTCCCTTACCTTTAGGCTTGCCCTTGCCTTTCTTCTTGCACCATCAAAATAGTGTGATTTTACCCTTCTTAAGGTTAAGCTCTGCGATTCTCAACATCTTTGAGTATTTGAGCAATGGCTTATCAATTTCATTCATGTTATAATTCATGACAAATTGATTGAAGGCTTGTGGCAAGATTGCAAGATTAGGTCGTGGCGACTCTTGGCCAAGTGGGAATCCCAGCCTTTGTAGGTTTTCTACGTACCCAATCATCTTGAGTACATATGTACCTACGGGAGTCCCTTCTTGCATTTTGGACCCAAATAATGCCTTAGAGACTTCATATCTCTCATTCCTAGCTTGTCCTTGATATAGTTGACGAAGATGTCCAACCATATCATAAGCATTCATGAACTCGTGTTGCTTCTGAAGCTCAGAGTTCATGGTCGCGAGCATTAGACATGACACATCTAATGCATCATCTTGATGCTTCTTGTAAGCATCTTTGTCATTTCATGAGGCATTGGCGGGAGGTGCCTCTCGGAATGGCTGCTCCGGGACGTCTGACTTCCTTTCTTGGGTGAGAACAATTCGAGTTCCTGCGATCCGGAAATTTGCTCCATTGAGCTTGTCCTTCTCAAGGGCGGATCGAGAGAGAGTGTTCGTGTTTGTTGACATAGTAATCTACAACATACAATGCAGAGGATTAATATCATATTCCTTTTATCATTTAATTAGGCCTTTAATCAAATGATGCTCCCACTGAATTATAGGAATTTTGTAGAATCGAGTTATGGATGTGGTCAAACCACTTTTACTAGATTCATACAAACTAGCTATAATTCTTGCGGGACAAGATCCACATCATACTAAGCCTTGAGTTAGCTTTGGCTAAATCGCCCAAGACTTAGTACCATCGGTGGGTAACACATTACCGATTACATCTCTATGCAACTCTTGTTTATAGAATTAAGACCCACATTTACAAAAGACCTTGAGTTAGCTTTGGCTAAATCGCCCAAGATTTAGTGTAAATGCGATCTTAACCTATCTTTCCAACGATTGGAATATGCCTATAGTTCTACTCGATCCAATTGAGTTAACTAGTTTTGCTCAATCTAATTGAGCTTACTCTAACCCGAGTCGTGATAGGCGGGACCAAGATTGTCCCTCCGCACCCTACCAAGATAATATGCGTTGCTCTGCTTTGGCAGATTCAACAACAACAAATGATCGAGGTAGTGATGGGTATCAGCTCTAGGCATTTTGAGTTGATTCGATTATGATCTAATCTAATCGTAATGTGTATCTTATACGCATTTAGGCCTTTATTATCCTATATTAGCATGCATCATATACATACATTAATTATTCTAGCATGCATCATATACATACAAGAAAATTAACCTAGCATGCATCATATACATACATTAATTATTCTACTAGCATGCATCACATACATACAAGCAAAAATCAATTAAATATATATATATATATATATATATCAACATATATATATATCATTAAATGTGATATAGTCATGGCCCTACTACGATCTTCTCAAGCCAATGAGAAGATCGGACGGTCAACCTAAGGCTAGCGGCTTCTCCAAGCGCTTCCTTTGACCGCCATGTGTCGTCGTCACCCTTCTCGTAATCTCGTCTTCGAGTGGACTTTCCACCGCTCCATTTTGTACATTACAAATATGAAACTCGAGTTATATTCGAGTCTAAAACTATTTACAACTAGAATATTAAAAGAATAGGTGCGACGCGCAGGTCGCAAACACTTTACAACACGCACAACCACAAAACGGCACGCAGGCCGTATTATGAATTACAACACACTTAATCCAATCCAATTGGGTTATTGGGCCATGACAATCACAGAATTATACATAATTCTAAATTATGTATTTTTTATAGAAATTTCTATAATTTTTCTTAATTTATTTCGAATTTATGAGTCAACTCTCCGTAACGGTCCCGCTAAGCGGTTTCCGGGCGCGATCGCGGGACATGGCCCCTTTCGGGGATAGGGGCAGCGCCCCTACTCGCAAAATAAACTTCGCGAGTGTCCCTACAATGATCTTACAGCGACTTAAGTCGCTGTCCCAAAAACCTAAAGCGAGAACTCGCCGATTCGGAGAGTTTTTCTCGATGGTTGAAGCCTACGAGTGTCCCAACACTCGTTGCTTCGACTCTCCGAGAAAAATACCCAAAAATTCTATAAAATAAGAAAATTTACAGAAACATATAAATCTGTAATTTTTATATCTAATATAAAAACTACAAAAACGAAACACATACATGCTTCGCACGTGGCTCTGATACCACTATTGGGTTTTTCCGAGCCACAAAAACCGCTTTTTGCGTTGCGGAAACCTCGGAAGCCCCGGCCACGGATCCATGCGAAGTATAAAAATTATAATTACATGTATGTGCTTACAGAAATCCTAGATCTACCTTAGATCTAAGAGGTTAGAACGTTACCCTCGTAGCGACGCCCTTCGCTTATCCCGCTCGTCCAAAAGTTCGCCGGAACTCGAGAGTGTCAAGAGCACACTCCTCTATGGTATCCACACAAGCAATAGGTGGAGAAAACTCAACCTTGAGTGTGCTAGCACTCCTTGGTTGGTTCGGCCAAAGAGAGGGATGGGAGAGGGAGAGCTTGAGAGAAAAGGTTCCAAGGAAGAAGATGAAGTTGTGGAGAGTTACTCACCCAAATGAATTTCATCTAATGAAACCCCTAAAGTGGCCGGCCACTTCAAGGAGAGGGAGTTACATGCATGCATGTAACTCTCATGTCCCTTGGTCTCCCTCATGAGGTGGCACTAATTGACAAAGTCAATGATGATGTGGAGCATCATCATTGGCCGGCCATGCCTAGTCATCATCATGACATGGCATTTAGTCAAGTCAAACTTGACCTTTCATCTTCCCTCTCAAGTCAAGTCAAACTTGACCTCTAATCTCCCATGGTTGATCAAATCTAACCACTTGACTCAAGTCAATTTAATATAATGAATCTCTATTCATTAATTTAAATTGATTTGATGAATCAAATCTCAATTAGACTCATTCAACACTTGAATCAACTTGAGTCTAACTCAATTAGTCTAATTTGGATTACTCTTAATCCAATTTGGTTCATCCCATGAACCTAATCCTCATGGTTCATCATATGAACCTAATCTCCATCTAATTGCTCTTATGTGTGTGACCCTATAGGTTCTTGTAACGTTGGCAATGTCCCTAAACCGATTTAGGAACATAAGCAATGAGCGGTATCTAGCAACACATCATTGCTACCCATGTTACAAGAATGTTGAGCTCCAACATCACCTTTGTGACTACTAATTGTGACTCTCACAATATGTGACAATGTCCCTCTATCCTTGACATCTAGATTGACCAATCGAGGCATAGACCGTGTCATCCTCGGTACAATCTAAATCTTGAACTCCAAGTAGACTCACTCTAATCAAATGAGCTCGATATCTCATATTGACTCATTTAGGCATAACCATACGCCCGTGGTCTCACTCTATCAAGAATATCGATGTCACCCCGTCATATAGGAGGATAGATCCCATCTACATCACTCACATCCCTCCGCATAATTGTTACATACCCGATGTCGCCTTTATAGTCCACCCATTTCTGGGTGGCGTTTGTGAAGCAAAGTATGCAACTCCTTATGTAGGGAACCATGGTGACTTGGTCTAAGGACTAATAGTCATACTAATAGCCACATGAGAAAGTATATGACACTCATATAACGATCCATGATACTTTCTCATGGCGGGTCATTCGTATACATTCTCGATGCATACCCATGTGTCAACTTGATATCTCATATCCATGACTTGTGAGATCAAGTCATCTTGTTGACCTACATGCTAGTCTCTACGCATTAACATTGTCCCTGAATGTTAATACTCGACTAGGAATGATTAAGAGTAGTGTTCTCTATATCATCTCATTATCGATTCAACCAATCGATTGATATAGATAAGAACCTACTACTCAAGGACATTATTATATTTAGTTATTTGGCACCAATACAAGTAAATATAATAACCATGCCTTTATAAATAGGAATATGATACAATAAAGTCCATACAACGATCATCACATGATTGGCTCTAGGGCTTTCACTAACAGCTTGGCGGAGCCCGATCGACGATCTTCCCCTCCAGTTGGCTCTCCCTCCGGAAGAACTCATCGCCTGTCGCTGCGGTGCGGATTAGAACTCAGATGTCGCGTCGAGGTGTTGGTGAGAAGGAGAAGTCGTGGAAGTGAAAGGAAGAGAACTCTCAGAAACAATAAAGGCGATGGCGAGAAACAGCAGTCAGGCGTTAAGAAATGAATCGGGTTAGGTTTAGCAGATAAACGGGTTGGATTTCGGACCCGTTAAGCACTTTAACCCCTTCTAAGCAAAGAGGGTCGTAGAAAACTTCATTCGAGTCCAAAAAAATTCCTAAAAATTCCTGAAAAATTCCATAGGGTATTCTCTTAATTAACCGACCTTTATTTATTTTATTTTATTTTTTACTGTGGTATTTTACATTCAATTTATCTTAAGTCAAAAGAGTTTAACCAAGGTCTAGTCGATCCGACTCTTTTCGTAAAAACCGTAGGTAAGGAAATCTTTATAGCCCAAATCTACATAGACGATATCATTTTCGGAACAACCAATTCGATCCTACTAAACGAATTCATTTCACTTATGCAAAGTGAATTTGAAATGAATTTAGTAGGTGAATTGAGTTTCTTTCTAGGACTACAAATTAAATAAACTAAGGATGGAATATATTTACATCAACACAAATATACTAGGAAATTAATTAAACACTTTAGAATGCAAGATGCCAAAACCATCATTACACCCATGGCAACTAATGTCGGAGATAACTTAGAAGGAAAGCCCATCGACCTAAAATACTATAGGAGTGCGATAGGGAGTGTTCTATACTTAACCGTGAGTCGACCCGATGTTTTATTCATAGTAAGTATGTGCGTAAGGTTTCAAACCTGTGCCAAGGAGTCTCATCTAACCCTAGTCAAGCGTATCCTTAGGTATTTAAAGGGTACGCTAAGCGTAGGTATTTGGTACCCTAGATCTATCGAGTTTGAACTAATCAGCTATTCTGACTCGGACTATGCCGACAGTAAACTCGATAGAAAGAGCACGAGTGGTTGTTGTCAACTTCTCAGCTCAAGTCAGTGAGTTGGTGCAGTAGGAAACAACACTGTATTGTCTTATCTACTACTGAAGCAGAATACATCGCGATGGGTGAGTGTGTGGCTCAACTTCTTTGGATAAAGCACACTCTCCAAGACTTTAACTTAAACTTCAACAATATTAAAACTCACATAGATAATATTAGCTCCATCAACCTAACCAAACATCCTATTTGTCATTCTAGGACCAAACATATAGAAGTTAAACACCACTTTATTCGAGAACATGTAGCTAACGGAACCATCAAACTCGAATATGTGGAATCCAAGTCAAACCTAGCTGATATTTATACCAAGCCACTACCCGAAGCCGAATTTAGTCTACTAAGATAAAAATTAGGCATGTGTGTAATAGAGTAGGAGCTACATTCTTTTTATATACTCTAGTATTTACTTTTCTTTTTATGTTAATGGAACTAGCATAGGGCTTTCCCTAGATATCATGCACCTATAGATTTAAGGAGCCAATACATCTCACAACACATAGGACTAATGTGTTTGTATACTTAGCCACGTAGATGGGCGTGAGATATTAGGACCTTACTCCGAGTTCCAGATGTAGAGCTAGTGCATCACCATGAACCACGGAGTATAATCATATATATATTAACTGACTCTGACCAGGACTTGTTGATCTTTCATATCAATCAAGTCAAATAAGAGTTGAACATTCAAATAGATGAGCTTATTTTTAATATATTATTTTCAAAATAATATGGAACATGCTTGGACTTGGAACTTAAACTTAATACTTATATTTTTCAAAACCCACTCTTTCCAATTTATGACAAAAGGGGGAGAAAAGGCCAAAGTTAAGGGATCACTTTTTGATAACATAACATAGTAACTTAACTCTATATTCTTATGGCCAAAAGTTAATGTTTTATTTAACGTAACGTAATGTTTGCAAATTTATTAGTTGAGAAAGGGGGAGAAAGGCCAAGTTAAGAAATCTTCTTAACTTAAACTTATTTTTACTAAGGCTAACTTTAAGTAATTGTTAATTACTTAAACTCTTCCTAAGTAGCAAACATCAAGGGGGAGGATTAAGACCTTCTTTCAAGACTCACCCTCGGTCAAGGGGGAGTACTTGAAAGAAAGTTTCTATTACTCCTACTTAATTTTTAATTCTTCATGCATATTATTTCCTTATCTTTGTATGGGTTTGCCAAAGATCAAAAAGGGGGAGATTGTTGGTGCAGTAGGCACCTAAGTCGAACCTGAGTTTTGATTATAGCAAATAATACAAAGTTAAGCTCATTTTGTTATCTCACGAGCTAAATCAAATGTGCAGAAAAGTGCTAAAGCTAGAGTTAAAGGTCAGCGACACCCGGAGGGAGCCGTGGTGGTTGGGCGACACCGGGATAACTTCGGAGGGAGCCGAAGGAATCAGGTGGAAGACCGGAAGCAGAAGCTATAAGGTAAATGTTGAGGTAAGCTCATGTGAGTGAGTGCAAGGAAGGTCGTGTCATTTGTATGGGGACATTCTTAGGCAACGATCCGACTAAGACCTCGCATGGAAGGTCTATGTCGAGATCGGATGGTATATGGCCATTTAATTTACTTATATTAACTGTATTTTCGAGCTAACTCTTCGTTGCATCTGGAAAACCTTCCATCAGTCAAATAAGGGCTTGTATTAGTCGACTGATCCATCTAGCAGTCGACTGGTAAGGGTAGCAATCAATTGTTGGTCAAGGATCAACTTCAAGGAGAGTCAAAGATTATCTCCATTTTTAAAGTGATAGGAGGCTTGCTCTCATTGGTTGAAGATCTGAACGTCTAGGATTTCCAAGGCCATAAAAGTAGGGGTTCTCCACCTCATTTTCATCATCAAAAGCTCTCCAAAAAGCCTCTGCTACGATACTCTTCTACGACAACCTTACGACGAAGAAGTGCTACCGCATCTCTGACGACAAGCGCCTAACTTTCATTACTTTAATAGTCGTTGGTATTTTCTTTATTGTTGCCTTTAAATCTGTATTTATCGTGTTTTAATCGTAACAAGGAGAGGAGGAGTGTCCCTCTACCTTGAGCTTTTTCGTATCGATTGTATTGGCTTACTCTTACCTCTAACGAGGAGGAGTGTTTTTAGTGTTTTGCCCTCCGTACGCGGTCTAGGACTGTTAGGGCCTTGGACTAGCAGCCGAAGGATGTGAACCAAGTAAAAACAAATGAGTAATATTTTCTTTCCACTACATTCACTCTTACTCGCAATTTATAAACGAACGAAAAGTGTTTTGCACTATTCACCCCCCCTCTAGCGCTCAAATCGATCCAACACCGAATCCTCAACACACAACCCGAGCCGAGTTGCTACTCTAAAGCCCGTAGCTCTTCGAGAGCTATCTCGATGGGCAATCCACTAAATGACCCTCCTATTTGAAACTCTCAAACTCGGAGGGTATTCATTTTTTACAAGGATGAGAGGAAAAGGTAACACACTCCCTGCCCTTTAGAAATTAAGTACAAAAGTGAAATCAAGTACAAGAAATGAATTACAAATTTAAGCTTATATCGACACTTGGAAATGTAGAGGTGTATCTCATGTCGGACATGCAAGAGGTCAGCGTGTCGAAGCTTCTGCGGACGAGAGATGATGGTGACAACACTTGGACGTATTTAAATGGTTGTACTTGGAGTTGGTCCATCATTTCTTTTATAAGTCTATTCCAGTCGACTGGAACACCCTCCAGTCGACTCCAAATCAACCCATCAATTTGGTATATCAAATTTTCCAATCGACTAGACCTGGTCCAGTCGACTCCAGGTCACTTAGGTTCACATCAGAAAATTTGCCTTTCTAGTCGACTGGACCTCACGAGTCAACTGGAGCTCTTGCCATCTTGGTTGCCAGATCTCCGATCGATCACCAGCTATCTTGCCAATTAGGCATCCCAGTCGACTAGATCTTAGTAGACTGGAAACCAATCAGTCGACTGGATACATGCAAAATACAAAATACAATATGAAATTAAATAGCAGTAGTAATACTACTCGACCTCAACTTCTTAGTCCCGCATCGACGCTTTGCTTTGTCCCCCTACATAGGACTCAACCTCACCTCTTCACTCGAGACTTACCTGTCAGCTGCCTAGCCGAATTTACCATACTTGACATCCAATCTGACCCACCAGGACTTCTGCCAGTTGTCCGATCTCCCTGACCCAGCTGGTCTTCATGCATATTGTCTGATCTCCTGACCCAATCAGTCTTCATGCCAGATGTCTGATCTCCTGACCCATCTAGACTTCCTGCCTAGTGTTCGATCCTTTTGATATGTCAAGTCTTCTGCCTAGTATCCGGTCAACATGACCTACTAGGACTTATCATGCTTTGCCTAGTATCCGATTTGTCTGACCTACTAGGGCTTTCCTGTTAAGCCTGCACACTTAACATGCATATTAAAACACACAAATCATAACTTTTATTATGGTTCATACATTAAAACTAAAGAGGGATGCTCCCTGCATCAATAATCTCTCCCTTTTAGATGTATGACAACATATCAGTTAAAGATAGGAGAATCAATTTGCAATATTCAAGTTTAGCATATTCTAATGCAATGTATTAAACTAAAATGTATTTAAGTTCATATGATTGAATTCATAAAATGCTTTCTTTCTTTAAATCTCTCTAACTTTAAACCTCTCTCTCCCCCTTTGGCATACATCAAAAATACTATTAATTATCAAATGCCAAAATTCAATGTTGAGTTTTAAGTATTAGTCTTTCAAAATAGGAAAGCATTGGTTTAAAATAAAATCATATCACCTCTTTTTTAAGCTTTTCAAAAGACTTAGGATTATTAAAGTTCAAAAGCATTTTGAAGTATTTAAACATTTTTAGAATACAATAGGAACTTTATAAGGAATATACATAAGCTTATCAAAATTTTAGGTATTATTTGCTTTTCATAAGTACTTCGTCTTTTTCAAGCTAAGCTAAAATGAGCTTGTCAAAATAAGCTATGTAAGGTTTTAGAAAATAAGATTTTCAACCAAGTTATATGAACTTGTAGAAAATAGGATCTTGAAGGTATATAATCTTTAAGCTTTTTATATTTTTCAAAATAAATTAACATTTTTATTCTTAAAATACTTATGTTTTACAATGAACATTTCAAAAGTAATGTATTCAAAATAAGATTTTTACAATAAGCTATGAAACATACAAGTTTTTCAAAGAATATTAGTATTTGAAATTACCCAAAATTTAAAATGTTTCAAAGTGTTTCTCCCACTTAATTTAAGATTTTAAAATATCAAAACTCCCTATTAATTTAATCTTTTAAAACTCCCTCTAAATCAAAGCTTTTCAATTTGAAATTATTTTCTCCCCAAAATTTTAAGGTAATACAAATGAAATAAGAGATGTCCAAGCATGAATTCCTATTAATTATTGAGTAAATAATATATTGAAAATAAACATCTAAAAATTTTCTATAAAGCAAATTTCCAACTCTTTAGTAGCTCAAGTGATATAGAATTATCATCAAGCTTTGGATTAGACTTAGTCACTGAAGTGAATGATTTGCTTTAAAACCCCCGTTTTAGTCCATGTCGATGCACTAAATCTACATCTAGAACCCACGGTGAAGTCCTAGCATTTCACGCCCATCTTCGTGGCTCAGTAGACAAACAGGTGGTCCTATGTGTTTGTGAGATGCGAAGGCTTACTTAGGTCGATAGGATCATGAAATCTAGATTCAACCTAGGCTAGCTCAATTTTTAATTTTCTTTTTAAGAAAATAATATTACTTAGTAAAAATAGATTTTGAAAAATGAAATATTAAAGAAGCCTAATCTAATAATCATAACCCAAATTATGTTTAAGAATAACCATAATTTTTTTAAATTAACATGTTAACTACATAAGTTCAAACTACATCAACTAATGCATCTAACAAAGTCCTAATCTGAAGAAGGAGGTGGATGAGGTGGATGGCTCATGCTCCATGATCGAAATAACTCCATCATCTCTCGATGATCATCCCTCTGCGTCTGAAGCACCTGCATCAACTCTCTATGATCATCTCTTTGCATCTGGAGAATCTGCATCATCTCTAGATGACGTGCCTGATGCTGCTGCTCCTGACGCTGCATCACATCCTCTAATTTAGATAATCTCTTTGCTACTGGGGGAGATGCAGTAAGCCCAAGAAAAGGAGATAGACTATCAAACCCTGGTGCCTCATGATGCTCGGTCTGAGGGTCAGAATGATGCTCTGGGTCAAGCTTAGGCTCAGGCTTAGGCTCAGGCTCAAGCTCAGGCTCAGGCTCAGGTTGAGGCTGGGGTTGAGACTGAGGGCCATCTCTCCTCTAGGTTAGGACATTATTTTCATCTAGACCTATCTTAGCTAATGCAAATTGTCTAGAGCCTATAATTTTATACTCAGTGAGTTGTTTGACATTACCTGTGGTAACATCAAACCCTAATGTAGCTAGTAGAGATGTGATGATGTGGAAATAGGGCATATGTGCCCTACCACTAGTAACTAACCTAGAATGATGAATGATAGAATGAAACATCTGTAGACTAATATCTAAGTCTAATCTATGATGAAGTGCATAGAGTAAAAATGAATGATAGGGATGCATCATGGTGATGCCCTTAGTGGTGAGTGGAAAAATAAAGTTCTCTATGACTCTGTATAGGGCATAGTCTTGTACTCTATGTCTAGTGCAACTAAAAATACTCATTGATGGAGTCATCTCTATTGCAAATTTGCTTCGGAGGCTCGTCGGCTCCCATGTCCCCGGATTAAAATTTTCACTAATGAAAACTAATCTGGATGGGATGAGTTTCCTAAGCACAACCAATTTGTCGTCGTGGTAATGACTCGAGCAATCGCTTGAACAAACTTGTTGTTCAAGCAATCAACTCTTCTAGTCGGTTAGCCGCGAAAGAGACGACGGATGGATCGTCGGTTTTTGTGTTTATCTTTGGGGTCCATGATTATACAAATACATATGGATGTAGACATGTATAATCAACACATACAAACATATTAATAAGAACATGCAAAGAACAATATTAAAAGTTGTAAAACTTTTATACCTCTCGATCTTCTATCGTATGTCCTAACCTCCTTGTAGACTTTGTGTGGGCGAAGATCCTCCACAAGTTGAAGCTTCCTAGATCACGTTCTTCCCTTCCTTGCTCGCTCCGAACAAAGAGAAGAACCAAACAAAACTCCTTCTCCTATCTAGAACCGAGCACCAAGCCAAGGAGCTTGATATAGCCGCCGGCCAAGGAGAAGAGAAGGAATAGGTTTAGCGCCGGCCAAGGTAGAGGGGAAGATGGAGTGGGCGCCGACTACACCTTAGGAAGAGAAAGGAAGCAAACCCTAATCTCCCACCTTGTTGCCGCCCAAGCCAAAACCCTAACCTTAATCCTTTGGGCGCCGGCCAAAGCAAGGAGGATGATGGAGTGGGCGCCGACTACACCTTAGGAAGAGAAAGGAAGCAAACCCTAATCTCCCACCTTGTTGCCGCCCAAGCCACAAGGCAAACCCTAGCCTCCCAAGGGACAAACCCTAATCCCTCCTTGGATTTCTTTCCGCCCAAACACTTGAGAGGTAAAACCCTAATCTTCCAAGCATTAGGTTGTCGCCCAAGCCTTAGCCCTCTATTTATAGAGTTGGGCTTAAGCCTCCTTTAATCTCCACCGTCGGATCTAGGGATTTAATCTCCACCGTCGGATCTAGGGTTTCATCCCAACCGTCGGATCTAGGGTTTCATCCCAACCGTCGGATCTAGGGTTTCATCCCATCCGTCGGATCTAGAGATTTAATCTCAACCGTCAGATCTAGATATTTAATCTCAATCGTCGGATCTAGAGTTTTATGTTTCATTATTGGATCTAGGCTCCATGAGGTTTATGTTAGGCTACGATAGGGACCATGAAGAGGAGTTGGATCTTGGCCACTCGATGGATCGGAACCACACAATCTTGATCCATCAATGATGTTCCATTATTCTACTAGAGGATCATCATTGAATTACCTCACCAACCCCCATAAATTAATATGGGCTCCATATATTATTTGTACATCCATCTCCCCGTGTTTAAGATATCGAATGTCTATCAATTAATTGATTTACTGACCATCAATCAATTAACATCTAACTCCTCGAGTAGTACCACTCAACCTTATCATCATGTTGACTAAGTCAACCTGCAGGGTTTACATGATGAACCTTATGAGCTCCTCAAGGGGACATCAGCAACCTAATACATAGGACACGGTTTCCTCCTATAATCAATGACACACCATGTAAATAATATCATTTCCCAACTTACCGGGCATATTGATTTAATCCATCTAAATCTCACCCTTTGGTAAATCAAAGAAATAAATACTAAGTACATGTGCCCGTTATTATATCGGGATTAAGAGCATGTACAACATAATATCCGAGGTCTGATTCAATTATGTAGTCAGCAATAAATTGAATCACCTCTATGTCAGTCCTGCTCAATACACCTAAGTGTACTAGTGTAACTCTATGTTCAAGACAAAACAATACCAAGCTACACTACAACCATGGCAATGGTTTGTCCAAAACCATCTTGGTTGTGAGCCTCTTCTTATATTCTACAAGGGACTGATAACATGATCTTTTGTGCCACACCAAGCACCATGTTATCTATAATGTAAAATATTAGACAATATGCACACATATAATAAATATAAAGTGCAAACAATGATCATGTGATTCTTATTTCAAAATAAAAATGTTCATACAAAAAGAGCTAGTCTTTCATTATACATCCCAACAATCTCCTCACCATAGAAATGCAAATATATCATATCTAATGTGATGTGAGAGTAGAGATCACCATAAGGTAATCCCCTAGAGGGAAGACACACTACTGGGCATGATGAATGCATAAGTCCTAAATGATCTCTCAATAAGGATGGGGTAAATATAAAATATTTACTCTGTACTCTAGTAGAGTATGCGAGATCATCAATCCTAATGAAGTTATTGCAAAACTCAGCACATAAGTCTATGTCAATAGAGTTCTTACAATAAACTAATTTATCTAAGACATATTGTGTTATGACTTCAATGCTTGGTATGCATGATCTACTAAAATAATGACCTACTCAGATACCTAGTAGGCATGGAAGTATAATTGGTACTATTAAACCTAATCCTATGTCCCTCAGTGGGAAATTAAATCTAATGTCCATACTGGGAGAAGAGGATGACTCTGCCTCAATTGCTCTTTTTTTCACCGCTAATTAAATTACAAGAATTTAATATCTATACAAAAATAATTGGAAAAGAGTTTAGAATCATTACCTAGGAATCGTAGACGATTTATAGAAATGATTTGATGAGTTAAGCGCTTAAAACAACTAAACACGACTGTTTTTCGGAGGTTTAAGGGTGGATGGAGTCGACTTGCCATCGTCTCGATGCTGGTTTTATAAACATAATATAGCCGACTGGAAATATTTCAATTGACTGGTTTGAGTCGACTGGACTTGGTCCAGTCGACTGCTATAGGTTTACCATTTACTGCATTCGCTACCCAGTCGACTGTATGGGTTTAAATCGATTGGGTTAGTCTTATCACTTAACAACGGTTATATTTCAATTGACTGTATTAGTTTTAGTCAACTGGTGTCAAAGTTTTACCGTTCCAAGGTTTTGAGGCAACTGGACATGGTCCAGTTGACTTAGTTAGTCTAGTCGATTAGAAAAATTCCAGTCAAATGGAATTGATAATTTTCAAAATATTTTACTAATTATTTTCTTTACCATTAGACTTAAAGTTTTATGTGATATAGGTTGAATTCGTTACAGTTGATTTGGTTGATTTGATTAAGTTGAGTTGAGTTGAGTAAATTGAGTTGAGTTGAATTGATTAGAATTGAATTGATTAAGTTGTGTTGAGTTGATTTGATTTGAGTTGATTAATTTGAGTTGTGTTGATTTGATGGAAATTGAGTTGATTAAGTTGAGTTGAGTAAATTGAGTTGAATTATAATTGAGCTTAATCATCTCACCCAATCTAGATTTTCAATACACGTTAATCCTATGGGTTTTGTGAGATGAAGATTCATTTTTATCTTGATTAATTTTAATGAAAAATTTTAAATTTTTTTTAACTTATGTTAGATTCAAGTATAGCTTAAGCTAATCAAGTAGGTTTTCCCAAAATTGACTTCCAAGTAGTGGCGAGGCATATGACATTCTTGGATATCAAGTGAACCAATTCCTAAGACAAAATCAATGAAGGAATCAAGTACTTGACTCACTTTGGGCTAAGCTTTTGTCTAACTAGTTAGAGACTTAGTGATTTAGTTTCAGTTAGTTCCATTCGACTTAGTGCACCAGGTTGTGGCGAGGCATATGACCTTGGATATCAGGTTGACAATGTTAGGATATATACTAAAAGCCTAGCTTTTGTATGAACATCTTCATTTTGAAATAAGAATCACATGATCATTTTTTGTATTTTATATTTATGCATATTGTATGATACCTTACATTGTAGATAACATGATATGTGGTGTCACACAAAAGATCATGTTATCAGTTCCTTGTAGAGAATAAGTAGAGGCTCACAACCAAGATGGTTTTGGACAAACCATTAGCATGGTTGTAGTGTAATTTGGTATTGGTTTATCTTGACCATAGAATTACACTAGAACACTTTGTGTGTATTGAGCGGGAACCATTTAGAAGTGATTCAATTTATACTGACTATATAATTGAATCAGACCTTAGATATTATGGTGTACATGCTCTTAATTCTGATATAATAACGGGCACATGTACTTAGTATTTATTTCTTTGATTTACCAATGGGCAAGATTTATGTGTTAAATCGATAGACCTTGTAAGTTAAGAAATAAAATTATTTACATGGTGTGTCGTTGATTATACGAGGAAACCATGTCTTATACACTAGGATGATGATGTCCCCTTGAGGAGCTCATAAAGTTCATCATGTAAATCCTACAGGTGGACTTGGTCCAACATGATGATAAGGATGAGTGGTACTACTCATGGAGTTAGATATTGATTAATTAAATTGTCAGTAATTTAACTAATTAATGAACATTCGATATCTTAAACACGGAGAGATATTTTGTACAAATAATATGTGGAGCCCATATTTAATTATGGGGGTTGTGATGTAGATCAATGATGATCCTCTAGTGGAATGAATCATCATTAATGGATTGGCTTATATGTGATTCGGATCCATTGGGTGGCCAAGATCTAACTCCTCCTCATGGTCCCTATTGTAGCCAATTATAAATACCTCATGAAGCCTAGATCAATAAAAGGTGGTGGAGAGGCTTGGGCAAAAAGGGTGTGTGCTAGGGTTTTGCTTCATGAGGGCCAACGACAAGCAAGGGGTTTTGGGTTTTTCCATCTATTACTTATCTTGGTCGGCGCCTCCTCTACATCTCCTAGAGCCAGTGCCTCCTTCTCCCTTTCCAAGGGTCGGCGCCTCCTCTCCCTCTCCTAGGGTCGGCGGCAACAAGCAAGTAGGAAGAGGGTTCTCTCTTCCTCAATCTCCTCTCCTCTCCTTAGGGCCGGTGGACACCACACTTGGAGTTTGGTGGTCGGTATAATCAAGGAGAAGAGGAGAAGGCTTTGTGTCTGGCACAAGAAAGGAGAAGAAGGGAGGGTTTTCTTCCATTGTTCGGAGCGAGCAAGGAAGAGAAGATACGTGGTCTAGGAGGCATCAATTCTTAGAAGATCGTCGCCCACACGATGTCCAAGAAGAGGATAGGAATACAATAGTAGATCAAGAAGTAAAACAAGAGGTATAATATTGTTTAATTTTAATTCTTGTTCTTTTGTATTTTTCATGTTGTTGATTAACATGGACCCCGATTATAAACACAAAAACCGGTGATCCGTTCATCATCTATTCTGCGGCTAATCGAGGAAAAGGGTTAGGTTGCTTCAACAACAAGTTTGTTCATGCGACCACTCAAATCGAATAGAACGATGATGAATCAGTTGCTTGGGTAATCCATCTCCGTCCGGATTAGTTTTAATTAATAAAATTTTAATCCGGGGACGTGAGATAGGATCGCCATGCACAAGCGACCAAAGAGAAGCGAAACACTTCCCTGCAGACCACTTCCTAAACATGCACTTCGAAGAGCTTCCCTAACTTACTATCAGTTCACTTCGTCTTAGTACTAGGTTGTTTAAGTTTAAATCATTATATTTTCTATCTAGTCCATTCTAACTTAAGCAGGTAAAGTAAACTAAGAATGCAAGAATTCAACTAATTAAAGAAACAAGAAAAGAGTTAGCTCCCCCTAAGTGATAACTTAGTTGAGTTTTATTCACTAAGTGAACTCAACTCTTGGGAACCCAAAATTGGTTCGATCCAATTTGGTTGACTAAGCTAGACTTAGGAACTCATGCTTAGACTCGACTCTTAGTGTTTCAACTAAGTAATGACATGTATGATTTGTATGATGATTTAGCCTTGCATCCGAGTCCGGACTTGTTGTACACGGCTTGTTGAGACCCAAATGTTGAGATACTTGGAGCCCGAGGTGAACCTATCCAACATTCCGGTGAGATCTCCTACTTGTCTTTTTAGGACTGAGTTCTCTTCCTCAAGTTTTGCAACTTGAGTTGAGTCTCTATCCTTAATTTGGCAAGTTGAAGTCTTCGAGTTGACTTGCTCCTTAACTACTTGGACTTCCTTAAGAAGCGAGTCGACTCGATTCTCGAACTTGGCTAGTTTCCTACCTAAGCATGATATTATGTTATATAGTTTATCTTCTAAGGGAGAAGTTACCTCATCTAATCATTTGGAAATGGATGTGGATTTGTGGCTTCTCTTGGAATCGGACTCGGACTCTGACTTGGGACTTGATTCGGTCTCAGAACTTGATTCGACCATGAATGCTACGAAGCTTCTCTTCGTTTCTTCTCCGTCTGACTCCTCTGAAGATGATTCGTCCCAAGTCACCATGAGTGCCTTCTTCTT
Organism: Wurfbainia villosa; assembly: GCA_025175895.1. Taxonomy (NCBI): domain Eukaryota; kingdom Viridiplantae; phylum Streptophyta; class Magnoliopsida; order Zingiberales; family Zingiberaceae; genus Wurfbainia; species Wurfbainia villosa. The sequence goes on along the minus strand of CM045998.1, from coordinate 48,324,305 downwards.
CTTTTCCTTTTTAGGTTTTACTTCCTTTTTTAGATTTGTGCACTCCGACTTGTTGTGACCTTTCCCAGTGCACTCGTAATAGGTAACTTCCGATCTAGGTCTTGGTTTGTTGTTGACGACCTTTTTGGCATCTTTCTTTATAAACCTCTTTTTGCGGTTGAACATCTTCCATAACATGTTTATGATTTCTTCCTCTCCATTTAGCTTTGACTCTGACTCATCTTTGGACTCACTCTTGGTTCCCTTTCATTTTTGGTCGAACACGCCACTAAAGCAATACCATTGTCTGTTTGACCCGAGTTAGCTTGTTTGTGTAGTTCAAGTTAGTAGAATAGTTCATCAAGTCTAATTAAGGAAATATCCCGGGAGACCTTATAGGCATCGATGATGGATGCCCATAAGGTGTTCCGAGGAAATGCCCTAAGGGTATACCTAATTATATTTCTATTTTTAATTTGATGACCTATTAGGTGGAGTCCATTTTGTTAGAGGATCAATGGCTGGCTAGAGGCGGGTGAATAGCCCTTCTTCATGTGTGATGGAAGTCGATCATTTAATTATCTACGTAGAAGGTTAGCGCAGCAGAAATATAAAGCTAAACAATATAATTAAGACAATATACAAGACAAGGAAGCACAAACACTAACACCGAAGATGTAATGTGGTTCACGACCCTTGCTGCTAATCCACGGACTGATTCATTCCAGGTGAATCACTCATAAACCTTCACTAGTCTCTCCTTTTGCCTAAGCAAGATGGAGGTAACCCTTCTTACAACAATACACTCCTTCTTACAATAGAATTGAAAGAAATACAAGGAGAAGGAGTTGTGAACATGTGAAGCACTTAGGGAGCACTTAGGAGCATGAAGATTAACCTCCCCAAAGCCCACACCCTCTCTTTTTATAGAGAAGTTGATTTCTTCCCATTGGTCGCCCATCAGTCGACTGCTACCGTTGCAAAAGCTTCTGACGACTTCTAGTCCACAATCGTCACCATCCAATGGAAATCATGTCAGTCGACTGATGCCTTCATCCATCGACTGTTGACCTCGTAGCCGACTGATCGATCAACTACGAAGCGTTCTGTGCCCGTGCAAACTCTAGTAGTCGACTGCCATCCATGGTAGTCGACTGCCAGCAATCGACTGCTAATGTAGCAGTCCGACTGCTGATCGGGCAGATCCACTGCACACCAGTGGAACTCATTCGACTTGGATCAGTTCGACTGCCCATTCATGGCAGTCAACTGGTGTCGAGTAAACCTCAAACAAGAGACTTGTTTGAGCATCCGATGGCAGGGTAAAACCTCAACCCACTTGTTTGAGCTTCCGACACTTGACTTAGCCATTCGGCTAAGTTCACCTATGAGCTACGTTACATTTCACTCATTCTTTCATCTCCCTTAATGTCCCTCGCCGAAGTTCACTTCGTTCGCCCATGTCCCTTTGATGCACCAAGCGCACCACATTGCAATGTCATCCTTTGCATCTCGTCCTGAAGACTACTTCCTTTGGCTTCCCTCCAAATCTCCTCATCCGGCGGTCCCTCGGATGCACCAAGCGCACTACTTCCGCAATGTCATCCTTCACCGACTCAAGGACTGAGTCATGAGATGGTGAACCCACCAATGCTAACATCAAGCTAACTCCTATGTGAATTACTAAGTCTTGCATGACTTCAACACACATATCAAATCCATAAACAACCTAACTTAAACCTTTTCCACACACATCAAAACCACATCATACATGGGTTGATTGCCCTTACAATCTCCCCCTTTTTGATGTGTGGCAACCATGTTTAAGTTAGGTAAAACATTAACATAAAAACATAAGGCAAGAATGCATGTAAAACATGGATATCAAACACTCCCCCTAAATACATGCAACTCCCCCGTAACACATGCTAATATCTCCTTAGCATGATTAACTTAAACCCACATTTTCTCCCCCTTTGACACCATCAAAAACATAAAGCATATGTTATATAACATGGCATCAAAGTCTAATGGAAGAAACAAAAACCAAAATCACATTAAAAGCCTGTCAAAAATGGTTACTGTGCTCATGCATAGTTCATCAGTCAACTGCTATCAGACTGCAGTCGACTGACACACTTAAAATTAGTTTTTTGATTTTTCGAATGAAATTCAGAAACACACCAGAAATTCCATAAAATTCAAAAAATCATGAAAATTTTAAAACACATTTCTCATAAGTCCCTTTATCAATGTAAAATGGGTTTTCATGAAAATTCATTTAATTTTCCAACATTTGGAAAAAACTCAAAAGCCTTAAAAACATTCAAAGTTTTATCAATTTTAGAACCTAGTTTTGCCTTAAAGTGATTTAAAACTTGAATACACACAATGTAGAACAAGAAATGGTTTTGAAATCATTTGAAATATCCAACCATGATCTTTGGGAAATATGTATATGAATTAAACATATGCTTTACCCATGATTGGTCTATTATTGCTATGTCATGATACTTGTAATGATCATCTAAATGCCATAAGCATTAGTGATCCATTTGTATCAACCTAACATCTCACCCATGCTATGTTTTCAACCAAGTTAGTCTATAGTGAGTGTGAGATGTGTTAGGGCAATCTCTTGCCATGATTAGGTTTTGATGTGTGTGGCAAAGGGTTTAAGTTAGTTTGTTATATTGATTTGATATGTTCGTTGAAGTCATGCAGGACTTAGTAATTCGCATATGGAGCCATTGCGAGTTTCACATCTCATGACTCGGTCCTTGAGTCGGTGAAGGATAGCTTTGTGAAAGTCGTGCGCTTGGAGCATCAGAGGGACCGCCGGACGAGGAGCTTGGAGTGAAGCCGGAGGAAGTAGACTTCGAGGCAAGAGACGTGAAGGAGCATTGCAGAGTCGTGGGCCTGATGTTGCCGAGGGACGTGGCCGCGAACGAAGAGAACTTCGAAGGCGAGGGACTCCGAGGGATGAGAGTGAGCGAATGTAACCCGGGAAGGGGTAGTAGCTCGTAGGTGAAACATGGTCATTTGGCTAAGTGTTGGATGGGATTTCCCGACACCAGTCGACTGTCATGGAATGGCAGTCGACTGCTCTGAGTCGATTGGGTTCGACTGGTGGCTGACTCATGGGCATTTGGCCCATGCAGTCGACTGCCATGGACTGGCAGTAGACTGATGTCGACATCAGTCGACTGCCAAGGGACGACAGTCGACTGATGGCACTGTGCACTGGCACAGAATGGAGTCGACCTCGTTGAGGACTCGACTGATTGAGCACCAGTTGACTGATGGTAATATCAGTCGACTGATGCCAATACCGTTGGATGGAATCCAACGTGGAAAGCGGTCATTATTGGGCAATGGCTACGGGATCAGTCGACTGATCGAGGGCATCAGTCGACTGATCCTGTGTCAACGGGAAGAAACCCTCTTCCTCTATAAAAAGGAAGAGGATGGGGCTTTGGGAGGCTAATGCTTATGCTCTAATACTCTCCCAAAGTTCCCTAAAGCTTTCCATCCTCTTACTTGAGTTTATTTCCATTATATTTGTAATAGGAGTGTTTTTGTGTAAAGAGGTTACCTCCACCTAGCTTTGTGCAAAGGAGAGATCTAGTTGATAGATTGTGGAGTGATTCACCGTGGACGAATCGGACCGTGAATTAGCGGCGTAGCCGTGAACCACATTACATCTCGGTGTTTGTATTGTTTGTTTATCTTTTGCTTTGTCTTTATTTATATTTGCATATTCGGCTTGCGCTAACATTTTGTAGACGAGCAAAATACGACATCCAACGATTGAGGCCTATTCACCCCCCTCTAGCCATCCGTTTCGATCCCCAACCAGTGGTATCAGAGCAAGGTTGCTTATCACCGGACTAACCGCCGCAACAAGCTCTTCATCAAAAGATGGCCGGCTCCAATATTCATCCACCGAAGTTTGACTGCGAATTCTCTTGATGGAAAAAGAGAATGGAGGTATTTTTTGAAACGGATTTTGATATTATGATTACAATGGAATCCGGTTTCGTTTTGCCTAGGGATGAAGAAGGGAAGCCAATAGAGAAATCTAGGTGGACCAAAAAGCAAAGGGAAGAGCACCTTGCAAACTCAAAAGCCAAGCATCATCTTTTCAATGTGCTCCCCCAACAAGAGATCAACCGAATTGTCAAGTGTATGTGAGAAGCTATCAAACCGGGATATGGTTATGAAGGCTATAGATGCCTTTCCACGATCCTCAAAATGGAGCTCCATGGTAGACTCATTTTATATCTCCAAAAACTTAGAAGTAAGCACCTTGGAGGAATTCTTCTCAACAATGGAGCTCCACAAAACAAGGCTTGAAGGAATACAAGAAGAGCCTAGAATCCAACCTTCAAGAGGAGTAGCATTGATGCCCAACAAAGGGAAGAAGAAGATAGAGATCCCCTCCTCCTCCGATGATGAAGCCTCTTCCTCCTCCTCCATCGATAGCACGGAAGAAGCGTATATGGTAAGGAGGGTAAGGCGTGCATTAAAGGTTTTAGATTTAATAAGTCTAATGACAGGAATAGAAGACCAAGGGAAAAGGTCATATGCTACAATTGCCAAGGAGAGGGTCACATAAGGGACAATTGTCCTCTCCTAAACAAGAGCAAAGAAGAGAGGAAGAAGAAAGAAGAAAAGAAAAAGAAAAAGGGGAGTAAAAAGAAGGAAGAAGAAAAGAAGGTCAAGGAAAAAGGAAAGGCCATGGCTCTCAAAGCAAAGACATGGGATGACCTTGCTTCCTCTTCCTCATCCGATGAAGAAGAGCATGTCTACTCCAACCTTGTATTGATGGCTTTCGATGACTTGGATTGCTCCTTCACCGAAAATGAAGAATCAAGCTCAAGTCGAGAGAGCTCAATTGAAGGGGGAGCCTCTACATCCTCCTCATCCGAAGAAGAAGAAGAGGACATGGAAACTATGGTAACGAATCTAACTCCTAAGAAAATAGTTTCCATGGTTTCTATCTTAACTAGGGATTTATTTAGAGCTAAGAAGAAGAACAAAAGCATGCTAGATCAAATTAAGGACTTAGAAAATAAACTAGAAAAAGCATGCTTAAATGAAAATATTTCTTCTTGCCATGATGATGCATGCTCACATGAATATATGCCATTTAATGTTAGTGATGCATGTATGGATGAAAATAGGGCTCTAAGGGAAAAGGTAGATTACTTGACAAAAGCCCTAGAAAAATTCACTATAGGCTCCAACACTTTGAACATGATCATAGGGAGCCAAAGAGCTAGCTTCAACAAAAAGGGCCTAGGTTATAAAGAAAAGAAAAATGAAAAGGCCTACAAATGCCTAATTGCTAGGGGACAAGATAAGAAGAAAGTAATAGCTAGGAAATGGATTCCTAAGGAGTATCTTGTGAACCCCATAGGCAAGAACTTATTTTGGGTTCCAAAATCCATCCTTAAGGGTTAGAAAACCCCTAGGGTAGTCAACCATATGCAATTGACCTATATCATATTTTGGTTGACTTAGGATGGCGAAACAATATTTTGAAATAGTGTTAGGTGATGATAACGTGCCTACAAATAGTTAATAATGCTTAAATCATGATGATTAATGTAATTGCTATGTATGTTTGCAATCATGATTTATGATTTTGATATTTGGCACATAATCATGAGAAATAGGTGTAGATCATGCTTTAGGTGATACTTTGTTTATAATCATGATATAATACCTAATGCATGATTATAATTTGATGAATACATGTGTTTCATGATCATAATGTAGAATTAATTGATATATGCCTTAATGATCATGAGGATTGTTAGGTTGATACTTAACCTTGATAGAATTGTATGAATATAATGGTTAAGTATATACAAATACCCCCTAGGATGCATCTCACACTCACCATAGGCTACTTTGATTGAAAACATAGCATGGGTGAGATGTTAGGATGATACAAATGTCCACTAATGCCTATGACATTTAGATGGTCATTTAAAGTATCAAAATAGCAATAATAGACCAATCATTGGGAAGGCTTATGTTTAATTCATAGACATATAGCTCAAAGATCATGGTTGGATATTTCATATGTTTTCAAAACAATTCTTAATCAAAAATCTATGTATTCATGTTTTGAAACAATTGGAACCAAAACTAGGTGTTAAACTTGATACTAGAATGATAAAAAACCTAGTGGTTTTTAAACCTTTTGGATTTTTGGCAAATACGTTAAAATATAATGATTTTTCATGAAGACCTATTTTTCACTGATAAAGAATCTTACCTGAAATATGTTCCCCAAATTTCATGATTTTTCGAATTTTTTGGAATTTTTAATGCATTTCTGAAATTCGGTCCGAAAATCAGAAAGTTCTGAAATTCGCATGCCAGTCGACTGGTAGTCTGAACCAGTCGACTGGTGGCCTAAAAATCAGACTAGTTAAGGCTGAATTTAGGTTTTAGACTAATTTTTGGTATTTTTCCTTCTATTATACTTGATGCCATGAGTTTATAACTTAATGTTAATCTTTTTGATGGTGTCAAAGGGGGAGAAATGATTATGTTTAAGTAAATTATGATAGGGGGAGAGAGAGTTTCATGGATTAAGGGGGAGTTGCATGTTGCTATATAATGTTTATGTTTACATGTTTTCTTACATTAGAAATTTTTATCAAATGTTTTTACCTAACTTAAACGGATTTCCACACATCAAAAAGGGGGAGATTGTTAGGGCAATCTCTTGCCATGATTAGGTTTTGATGTGTGTGGAAAAGGGTTTAAGTTAGTTTGTTATGTGTGATTTGATATGTGCGTTGAAGTCGTGCAGGACTTAGTAATTCACACATGGAGTCGTGGCGAGTTTCACATCTCATGACTCGATCCTTGAATCGGTGAAGGATAGCTTTGCGAAAGCCGTGCGCTTGGAGCATCCGAGGGATCGCTGGACGAGGAGCTTGGAGTGAAGCCGGAGGAAGTAGACTTCGAGGCAAGAGATGCGAAGGAGCATTGTAGAGTCGTGCGCCTGATGCTGCCGAGGGACGTGACCGCGAATGAAGAGAACTTCGAAGGAGAGGGACTCCGAGGGATGATAGTGAGCGAATGTAACCCGGGAAGGGGTAGTAGCTCGTAGGTGAAACTTGGCCATTTGGCTAAGTGTCGGATGGGATTTCCCGACACCAGTCGACTGCCATGGAATGGAAGTCGACTGCTCTGAGTCGATTGGGTTCGACTGGTGTCTGACTCATGGCCATTTCTGCATCGCTATGGATCGGCAATGATCGATAAGTCGATCACCGACCGCCAAGAGACGACTACGATCGATGGCACTGCGGCACGTAACGGAGTCGACCTCAGTTACGTATTGCTTATGGTTAAAGTCACCCAGCTCTGTTAGCTTCGAGAAGATAGGAAGGTTGTCTGACGTCTCGAATGTCCCGGTGTAATCCGTAGTAGATGCGGTCGGATCGGTCGGTGATCGAGGCATCGATCGGTGATCCTATGTCAATGGGAAGAAACCCTCTTTCTCTATAAAAAGGAAGAGGATGGGGCTTTGGGAGGCTAATGCTTATGCTCTAATACTCTCCCAAAGTTCCCTAAAGCTTTCCATCCTCTTACTTGAGTTTATTTCCATTATATTTGTAAGAGGAGTGTTTTTGTGTAAAGAGGTTACCTCCACCTAGCTTTGTGCAAAGGAGAGATCTAGTGGATAGATTGCGGAGTGATTCACCGTGGACGAATCGGACCGTGGATTAGCGGCGTAGCCGTGAACCACGTTACATCTCGGTGATTGTATTGTTTGTTTATCTTTTGCTTTGTCTTTATTTATATTTGCATATTCCGCTTGCGCTAACATTTTGTTGACGAGAAAAATACGACATCCAACGATTGAGGGTTATTCACCCCCCTCTAGCCGGCCGTTTCGATCCCCAACAAGATGTACCTAAGGTATTTGTACTTAACCAACAATTTCATGCAATTCTACCCAAGGTTAAGTATCATCCTAAAACTCCCATTATGATCATAACACAAACATGATCCTAATTGCATATCATGATCATAATAAAAGTAAATCATCAAGCATAAATCATGATTTAAGCATTATCAATAATTACACATCATGATAAATCAAGTATATCATTCTCACACATTATCATCACCCAACACTATAAATCAAAAACTCTCACCCACATCATCTTAACTCAACCATTTATCATGATATAAATTATGTCCAATTATGGTTGACTCTCCTAGGTTCTCCTAACCCTTAAGGATGGACATAGGAACCCAATATAGATTCTTTCCAATAGAGTTCACTAAGTATTCCTTTGGGATCTATTTCCTAGCTACCATTGTTGTTTTCGATTGACCCATTGCAATTAAACAATGATATGCCTTTTTCATTTTTGGATCACTTGTATCCTAACCCCTTCTTGTTAAAACTAGCACTTTGGCTCCCAATGATCATGTTCAATGTGTTGGATCCAATTGTAAATTTTTCCAAGGCCTTAGTTAAAAATCTACCTTTTCCTTCAAAACCCTAGTTTCTTCTAAGCATGCATCATTAACAATAGAAGAAGAAGCATTATCAATTGTTGGGATGAATACCGAAAAGTCTATCTTTTGTATGAGCATCTTTATTTTGAAATAAGAATAACACGAACATTGTTTGCATATCTATGGTTATACATATTGTCTAATACATTACATTGTAGATTACATGGTGTGTGGTGTCACACGGGAGATCATGTTATCGGCTCCTTGTAAAGTATAAGTAAAGGCTCACAACCGAGATGACTTTGGATAAACCATTGGTATGGTTGTAGTGTTATTTGGTATTGGTTTGTCTTGACCATAGAATCACACTAGTACACTTTGTGTGTATTGAGCAGGACCGACTTAGAGGTGATTCGATTTATTGCTGACTACATAATCGAATCGGACCTCAGATATTATATTGTACATGCTCTTAATGTTGGTGCAACAATGCCCCAAGCACTTATATGTTTTGATGTTTGGATAATTATTTAAGTTAGGCAACAATTTGTGATCTAATTGTGAACATGTTCAAGTGACAGGGAAATCCAAGTATGAAGACTTGGTAAAAGCGATGTCCAAGTATGATCTTGGCAAGAAAAATCCAAGGTAAAGGTTTGGCGGCATAAGACCAAGCATGTTGTCTTGGCGGCATTAAGTCTAAACGGACTTTGGCAAAAGAAGTCCAAAGGCAAGTCTTGGTAGCGTAAGTCCAAGCATGTAGACTTGGCGGCGTAAAGTCCAAGCACGCTTTGGCAAAAGGAAACCCAAAGACATGACAAAACCGAAGGAAGCTCTTGGAAGCAAAGCGTAAAGGATGAACAAGTCGCGAACTCGGAGGGATCCTGGAGGTGCAAGGCTTAAGGAAGAGCTAGAAGGTTGGGTCTAGGTCTAGGGGGTAAAATCAAGTATGAATTATTCATATTTGATGAGTTTCAGTCGACTGATATGATGTATCAATCGACTAGTCAAGTGCTCGACTGAGTCAGGATGAAACTCGGCGATCGCTTGATCGCTTTGTTCGGCGGCGATCGACTAATGTTGCGATTAGTCGATCACAATCAGTGGTAGTCGATCGATCAAGTTAAACACAGTACGTAATGGAGTCTCAATCGATCGCGCTGTGATCACTTGATCGATCATCCATCACCGATCGATGGAGGATCGATCGATGAGAGTGCCATTGGAGGTAACGACTCTGAATCCTGCGAATTTGGCTATTCAGAAGCCGTTAACCGTGCCGACAGTCGACTAATGCTGTGCATCAGTCGACTGATGGTGCTCCAATGGGAAAATTAGCCCTGTCTCTATAAAAAGAGGGCTTGTGGAGGTTTTTGGGGTTAATGCTTATTCTCTGATAATACTCTCAAGCCTCCATGATTTTTTAAAGTTTTCTAGTGATTCTAAATCTCCTTCTCCTCTCTAAGCTTCATCTACATCCTTTGTAAGAAGAGGAGGAGTGTTGTAAAGAAAAGCTTCATAGTGATATTGATCAGGGTTGATCCACCTCAAGGATCACCGTGGAGTAGGAGCGATATCTCCGAACCACGTTAAAGAATCATGTTAGCATTGTTTTTCATTTGTGTTATTATTATTTTTGTTGTGCTTCCGCTAATCTTTTTGTAGAGACAAAAAACAAGCTATTCACCCCCCCTCTAGCTTCCAATCGATCACCAACAAGTGGTATCAGAGCCCGGATCGTATCGGAAGATCTAACAATCAACTGGAGCAAATGGCTTTCCAAGGGGGGTATAGCAAGGCGTGGCCTCCGTTATTCGACGGCAATGACTTCGGCTACTGGAAAGGTAGGATGGAGTATTATTTAGTGAATGATATTGAAAATTGGTTTAGAATTGTAAATGGTTTCGAGAAGGATCCAAGAAAACAAGAAGGGTCAATAGAGATCTCCTAATTGGCCAACTTCAAAGCTTCTCCATGAAGACGAATGAGACTGTGAGCAAAATGCACGGTCTCTTCAAAGAAGTAGTCAACGGACTACATGTAATAGGTGAGAAGGTTGACAACCGAGACCTTGTAAGGTATGTGCTCCAAGCCTTCCCTAGAACAACCTTATGGGCCTCAATGGTAGATGCCTATAAGGTCTCTAGGGATCTCTCTTTGGTTAAGTTAGATGAGTTATTTTGTGAATTTCAATTACATGAACAAGCTAACACTTCATCCAAAGAGAAGGGTATAGCTCTTTTTGTAGGAAAGAAGGACAAAAATAAGGAGAAGAAGGAAGTGTCCTCCTCATCCGAATCCGAGGAAGACTCATCAAGTAGTGAAGATGGGCTATCGGCAAGCGAGGTGGCTCATTATGTCAAGAAGTTTGGTGGGAAGTCAAGGAAACTCACCAAGAAAGATGTGAGGAGGATGTTCCAATCCTCAAGAGGTAAGTCTTCAAATAGTTCAAATTCTACATCTAACATAACTTACTTTGGTTGCAACAAGAAAGGGCATATACAGCCAAATTGCTCGGAAATAAAGAAGGAGGAGAAGGAAAATAAAAAGAAGGAAAAGAAGGAGAAGGAGAAGGAGGAGGCAATGGTGGCACAAACATGGGACACCCTAAGCATGGAGGACTCTTTCGACGATGAAGAAGTATGTCATGCCACCCGGAATCTAGCCCTCATGGCATTGGAGGAAGAAGCCGGGAGCTCAAGTGAGGAGCCCTCATCTTCTTCTTCAAGCGACGAATCATCATGAAGTGATGATGATGAGGTAAACAACTCCCCTAGGGTAGATTTACTTTACAATACAATTGCATGTCTTCAAAATGCATTGAATAGATCGAAAACTAGGATTAAGGACTTAAAAGTAGAGATTAAATCACTTAAGAGTGTAGAACCGTCTTGTGGTAAATTATCTTGTGATGATGATGCATGTACCCTTAGGGATGAAAATGATGAATTGAAAAAAGAAATAGGTAACTTAAGAGCATTCTTAGAAAAATTTACTAATGGTTCTAAATACCTAGACATGATAATTAAGGATCAAAGGGCTATTTACAATAAGGCCGGACTAGGATATAGGCCTAAGGAAAAGGAGGTAGCATTTACATCTCTTGTTAGTAGAAAATCCATAATTAAAAGCATGGGTAGAAAGGCTTGGGTCCCTAAGAAATTTCTAATTGATGCTAGTGGTCCTAAGATTTGGGTACCTAAGGATTGTATTTTTCATGTGATATAGGTAGAAGAACAAAGCTTGTGGATTGTTGATAGTGGGTGCTCAAAACACATGACCGGTGATGAGAGAAAATTCTCCACTCTCAACCACACTAGCAAAGGAAAGGTATCATTTGGTAATAGCGGCAAACTTAAGATTCTAGGAAAGGGCACAATTGAGGTATCCCCCAACCTTGCCATTCATAAAGTTTTATTAGTTAAAAATATGAAATTTAATTTACTTAGTGTAAGCCAACTATGTGATACAAACTTTGATGTTAAATTTGATTCCTCAAAATGGTTTATAAGACACAAAACTCTAAATGATTGCATGTTAGTAGGTTTTAGGAAATCAAATATATATTATGTTGATTTATCCTATGCTACTAATGCTTCAACTAAGTGTCTTATTGCAAAAGAGGAAGAAAGTTGGCTTTGGCATAGGAGGCTAGGACACATAAACATGAAGAACATAGCCAAAATAGCAAAAATGAAGTTAGTCAAAGGGTTGCCTAAAGTCAAATTTCTCAAGGACAAAATGTGTGATGCATGCCAAGAAGGGAAACAGTCAAAAACATCACACAAAGGTAAAAATTTACTTAGTACCGCTTTACCTTTAGAACTTTTACATATGGACTTATTTGATTGTCATAGTACCCCTTCTATGATTTGTAGTAGATATTGCTTAGTAATAGTAGATGATTTCTCTAGGTTTACTTGGGTATTTTTCTTAAAAAATAAAGATGAAACCCTAGGAATAATCATAGGATTTAGCAAGAGAGTAGAAAATGAAAGAAAACTCAAAATCAACCGGATCCGTAGTGATCATGGTGGAGAATTTGAGAATTCTAATTTCTCACCCTTTTGCTTAGAACAAGGCTACAAGCATGAGTTTTCTTGTCCTAGAATACCCCAACAAAATGGGGTTGTGGAAAGGAAAAATCGTGCCCTACAAGAAGCGGCTAGGACTATGCTAAATGCATATTCTTTACCTAGCTACTTGTGGGCGGAAGCGGTTAATACCGCTTGCTATATCCAAAATAGGGTGTTAATTCATAGGTTTTTAGGAAAAACTCCATTTGAATTGTGGAATGGTAAAATTCCAACAATTCATTATTTTAAGGTTTTTGGATGTAAAGTTTATATCTTAAATACCAAAGACAATCTAAGTAAATTTGAGTCCAAAGCAGATGAGGGAATCCTAGTTGGATACTCATCCACTAGTGTAGGATATAGAGTTTATAATAAAAGGACTCAAAAGATTGAGGAATCTTCAAATGTCCAATTGGATGAAACTTCCAATACATACCCTAGGAAATCCCCTATTGATGATGATATTAATAATGAAAATCAAGAAATTACCCAACAATTTCAAGATTTAACCTTAGGGGGTAATGATCAAGGGGGAGGATTGAATCAAGGAGTAGTAAGAGGTGATTCTGATGATGAGCAAAGGATTGAAATTAATTATGATCAAACTCAAATTAATACACCTCCTAGAACCATAAGAGTTCATCAAAATCACCCCTTAGATCAAATTGTGGGTGAATTATCTCAAGGTGTTAGGACTAGGTCATTTCATTGGGATCCCACTAGTCATATAGCTCTAATTTCTCAAATTGAGCCCAAAACAATCAAAGATGCATTACTTGATCCGAATTGGATCTTAGCAATGCAAGATGAATTGGCTCAATTTGAAAGGAGTCAAGTATGGGAGTTAGTTCCTAGACTAAATGAAAACACCATCATTACTACAAGATGGGTTTTTAGGAACAAACTAGATAACCAAGGGAATATTACTAGAAATAAAGCAAGATTAGTTGCAAGGGGATTTAATCAAGTTGAAGGACTTGACTATGATGAAACATATGCCCCGGTTGCTAGATTAGAGTCTATTAGGATACTATTAGGGTATGCCTCCTATATGGGTTTCAAACTCCATCAAATGGATGTCAAATCGGCATTCCTAAATGGGTTTATTAAGGAAGAGGTATATGTAGAACAACCTCCCGAGTTTGAGAATATGGACTATCCAAACCATTTATACAAGCTTAGGAAAGCTTTGTATGGTTTGAAACAAGCTCCCCGGGCTTGGTATGAAAGATTATCATCTTTTTTAATTTCTAAGGACTTTAAAAGGGGTAGTGTATATCAAACTCTATTTATAAAGTCAACAACAAAGGACATCTTTGTAGCCCAAGTATATGTTGATGACATTATCTTTGGGTCAATAAATGATGAAGTTCTCCAAGACTTTATTAAGAATATGGAAAAAGAGTTTGAAATGAGTCTAGTTGGGGAATTAAATTTTTTCCTAGGATTGCAAGTCAAACAAACAAGTGAAGGTATTTATATTTACCAAACCAAATATGCTATGGAAATGATTAAGAAATTTGGTTTGGAAAATGCTAAGGTACTTTCAACTCCAATGGCAACCAATATAAAAATAGATAGTGATAATGAAGGAAAACAAATTGATCTTAGACTCTATAAGAGCATGATTGATAGCCTTTTGTACTTAACCGCTAGTAGACCCGACATATTTTTTGCGGTTGGTATGTGTGCTAGGTATCAATCATGTGCAAAAGAATCTCATTAAGTTGCCATTAAGAGAATCTTAAGATATATTAAATGTAGGGATGTATACTGAAAAGTCTATCTTTTGTATGAGCATCTTTATTTTGAAATAAGAATCACATGATCATTGTTTGCATATTTTTATGGTTATGCAATATTGTCTAATACGTTACATTGTAGATAACATGGTGTGTCGTGTCACACAGGAGATCTTGTTATCGGCTCCTTGTAAAGTATAAGTAAAGGCTCACAACCGAGATGACTTTGGACAAACCATCGGAATGGTTGTAGTGTGATTTGGTATTGGTTTGTCTTGACCATAGAATCACACTAGTGCACTTTGTGTGTATTGAGCAGGACCGACACAGAGGTGATTCGATTTATTGCTGACTACATAATCGAATCGGACCTCAGATATTATTTAGTACATGCTCTTAATCCCGATATAATAACGGGCACATATACTTGGTACTCATCTCTTTGATTTACCAATGGGTGAGATTTATAGATTAAATCGATAAACTCGGTAAGTTGGGAGATGATATTATTTATATGGTGTGCCGTTGATTATAGGAGGAAATCGTGTCCTATATATTAGGATGATGATGTCCCCTTGAGGAGCTCATAAGGTTCATCATGTAAACCCTGCAAGTGGACTTGGTCCGGCATGATGAAAAGGTTGAGTGGTACTACTCAAGGAGTTAGATGTTGATTAATTAATGGTTAGTAAATTAATTAATCGACGGACATTCGAGATCTTAAACACAGGGAGAAAATGTACAAATAATATATGGAGCCCATATTGTCATATGGGGGTTGGTGAGGTAGATCAATGATGGACCTTTAGTGGATTGGATCATCATTAGTGGATCAGACTTTATGTGGGCTTGATCCATGGGTGGCCAAGACCCAACTCCTCCTCATGGTCCCTAATGTAGTCCATTAACACCTCAAGATGCTTAGATCCAATGGATAGAAACAAAACACTAAGATCCATTGGTAGAGATTAAATCTCTAAGATCCGACGGTTGAGATTAAATCTCTAGATCCGACAGTTGAGATTAAATCCCTAGAACCAATGGAGGAGATTAATTCATGGTTTATCCCCAAACTCTATAAAAGGTGGCATGGGGTTGGCGTGAAGGAGATGATAGAGAGGGAGCAAGGCTTGGGCGGCAAGAATAGGGCAATCCTAGTTGAGATAGGATTGGAATTAGGGTTAGGGTTTGGAAGCAAGGGTGGCACCAAATAAGGCAAGTTTTCCTTCTTCTTCCTTGCCTTGTGGCCAACGTCCAGCAGCTATTCCATCCCTTCCCAGCCCTTGGCCGGCGCCCAAAACACTCCCCTCTCTTCTCCTTAGGTGGTGGAAACAAGATATAGGGTTTCCCTTGGTGTCTTGGTAGTTTTCCATCATCTTCTTCTCCTTCTAGTTGGCCGGCGGCAAGAACTTCTATAGTTCTTTGTTGGTTGAGTTTTTGAAGGAGAAAAACATTGTTTCTCTTCTTCCTCTTGCTTGGGAAAAGCAAGGAAGGAAGTTTTGCGATCTAGGAGCTTTGACTTTTGGTGGATCGTCGCCCACACGACGTCCAAAAGGAGGAGGGTCATACATTAGAAGACCAAGAGGTATAACTATTCTTCTATCTCTTTTATTCATTGCTTGTGTTTGTTTTTCAAAATATAAGCATGTTAAATTTCTGTAAATAGGCTAAATAATACTGAGATCCCGAGTATAAACACAAAAACCGGCGATCCGGACAACGTCTATTCCGCGGCTACTCGTAGAATAGAGGATGGTCGCTTGAACAACTAGTTTGTTCAAGTGACTTCTCTAAACGAATAGCACGACGATGACTTGGTTGTCTTGGGAATCCCTTTTGTCTAGGATTACATTTTTAATCCGGGGACATCGAAGGGATCACCATGGTTAAGCAACCGAGGTGAAGGGGAAGCGAAGTTTCCTCTCACGGACTCGACAAGGGAAATCCCTTCATTAAAGTCACACTACATGTAGGACTATGGTACCGTAGGATTATGTCAAATAAAACATAATTTAAACTATGTTTATCATATTTTGAAAAACAGTTTTCAAGTAGAACACAAAAGTGATACAAAGTTTGCAAAAACATTAGGATTTTTGTTAGTTTCCATGTTTGTATCAATCTTCAGATCTGGAAAACATATATTTTTCAAATTATTTTTCCTTGATAAAGTATGATTTCATAAATGAGTACACAAAATTTCATGTTTTTTCGAGGTTTCTAGAATTTCTAACGTATTTCTGAAGTTGGGTTGAAAAGGTTGAAATTCGGATTTCAGGCGTAGCTGTCGACTGGGTCAGAAACCAGTCGACTGATACACTTTGTTTTATGAAAAATAGCTCTATTTTCTGATATTTAGTGTATCTTTGGTGTCCTAAAACCATAGCATGATAATATTGAGTATAAACAAACTTTTAGGATTGTTTAATGTGGTGTTTTAGGGGGAGTTTCATAAAATGTATCTTTTTCATCCCCAAATTTACATTGTTGGTGCAAAGATAGGATTTAAACCTTCAAATTGTTTGATAGGCATTTGCTCCACATGTCTTTTACTCATCATGAACTATATCTTGGATTAAGGGGGAGCTAAATTTCAATTCTATACCTTAGTTCAAGATTACAACGCATTTATGAAATATATGATTTCTTCTCTTTTTGATGTATGTCAAAGGGGGAGAAGAAATGTTTAAGTTAGAATTGGATATATGATTATGTGATATGATTATGTGTGTATTTTTAAAATACCTAACTTAAATGTTTGCCAAACATCAAAAAGGGGGAGATTGTTGGTGCAACAATGCCTCAAGCACTTATATGTTTTGGTGTTTGGATAATCATCTAAGTTAGACAATAATTTGCGATCTAATTCTGAACATGTTCAAGTGATAGGGAAATCCAAGTATGAAGACTTGGTAAAAGCGAAGTCCAAGTATGATCTTGGGAAGAAAAGTCCAAGGTAAAGGTTTGGCGGCATAAGACCAAGCATGTTGTCTTGGCGGCATTAAGTCCAAACGGACTTTGGCAAAGGAAGTCCAAAGGCAAGTCTTGGCAGCGTAAGTCCAAGCATGTAGACTTGGCAGCGTAAAGTCTAAGCACGCTTTGGCAAAAGGAAACCCAAAGACAAGATAAAACCGAAGGATGATCTTGGAAGTAAAGCGCAAAGGATGAACAAGTCACTGACTCGGAGGGACCGTAGAGGCACAAGGCTTAAGGAAGAGCTAGAAGGTTGGGTCTAGATCTAGGGGGGTGAAATCAAGTATGAATTATTCATACTTGATGAGTATCAATCGACTGATACGATGTATCACCGACCGTCGTGCTCGACTAAGTCGATGAAACCACGACGATCACCGATCGCTTTGGTCGTGGCGATGATCGATGTTGCGATCGATCGCCGATATAATGGCTGATCGATCAAGTTAAACACAGGCACAGAATGGAGTCTCACTCAACTGCGACCTGTGATCACTCGACTGATCACTCGAATTCGGATATTCAGAAGACGTTAACCGTGCCGACAGTCGACTGATGCAATGCATCAGTCGACTGATGGTGCTCTAACGGGAAAATTAGCCCTCTCTCTATAAAAAGAGGGCTTGTGGAGGTTTTTGGGGTTAATGCTTATTCTCTGATAATACTCTCAAGCCTCCACGATTTTTCAAAGCTTTCTAGTCATTCTAAATCTCCCTCTCTTCTCTAAGCTCCATCTACATCCTTTGTAAGAAGAGGAGTGTAGTAAAGAAAAGCTTCATAGTGATATTGATTAGGGTTGATCTACCTCAAGGATCACCGTGGAGTAGGAGAGATATCTCTGAACCACATTAAAGAATCATGTTAGCATTGTTTTTCATTTGTGTTATTATTATTTTTATTATGCTTCCGCTAATCTTTTTGTAGAGACGAAAAACAAGCTATTCACCCCCCACCTCTAGCTTCCAATCGATCACCAACACTTATTCCTGATATAATAACGGGCACATATACTTAGTATTCATTTCTTTGATTTACCAATGGGTGAGATTTATAGATTAAATCGATAGGCTCGGTAAGTTGGGAAATGATATTATTTATATAGTGTGTCGTTGATTATAGGAGGAAATCATTTCCTATATATTAGGATGATGATGTCCCCTTGAGGAGCTCATAAGGTTCATCATGTAAACCCTGCAGGTGGACTTGGTCCGGCATGATGATAAGGATGAGTGGAACTACTCATGGAGTTAGATGTTGATTTAATTAATGGTCGGTAAATTAATTAATCGACATACATTCGAGATCTTAAACACGGGGAGATAAATGTACAAATAATATATGGAGCCCATATTAACTTATGGGGGTTGGTGAGGTAGATCAATAATAATCCTTTAGTGGACTGAATTATCATTAATGGATCGGACTTTATGTGGGCTTGATCCATTGGGTGGCCAAGATCCAACTCCTCCTCATGGTCCCTATTGTAGCCTATTAAAACCTCATGAAGCCTAAATCCTATGGTTGAAAACAAAACTCTAGATCCAACGGTAGAGATTAAATCTCTAGATACGACGGTTGAGATTAAATCTCTAGATCCGACGGTTGAGATTAAATCCCTAGAACTGATTGTGGAGATTAAAGGAGGCTTAGGCCTAACTCTATAAAAGGGTGCTTAAGGGTGGAGGACAAGCATAAGAACGAGGGGATTAGGGTTAAGGGGCGGCAAGCTTGGGCGATTAGGGTTAGGGGCTTAGGCGGCCACAATTAAGGAAAGATTTTCCTTTTCTCTTCTTCTTCTTGTTGGCCGGCGGCCAAACAAGCTTCTCCTCTCCATTGCCGGCATCCAAATCCCTTCATCCTCTTCTCCTTGGCCGGTGGAAACAAAGCTTAGGGTCTTCCCTTGAAGCTCTTAGTCGGCACCCACTTCTTTGTTCTTTTTCTTGGCCGGCAGCAAGCACCAAGCTTGGAGCTAAGTGGTTTGTTGAAATAAGGAGAAGTGTTTTGTTTCTATACTTCCTCTTGTTCGGAGTGAGCAAGGAATGAAGATTGGTGATCTAGGAGCTTCGACTTTTGGAAGATCGTCGCCCACACGACATCCAAAAGGAGGAAGGACATACAATAGAAGATCGAGAGGTATAAATTTTGTTTTATATTCTTTTGTGTTATGTCTATAATTTTTTTTCAATTATATGCATGTTGTATGCTTTGTTTAATGGTTAAATATACTTGGACCCCGAACATAAACACAAAAGTCGGCGATCCATACATCGTCTATTCCGCGGCTAATCGTAGAATAGAGGTTGGTTGCTTGAACAATAAGTTTGTTCAAGTTACCACTCTAATCGAATAGCAAGACGATGAAACAGTTGCTTGGGTGATCCCTTTTGTCTAGGATTAATTTTTTTTTTAATCCGGGGAAGTCGATGGGATCTCCTTAAACAAGCGACCGAGTTGAAGTGGGAAGCGAAGTTTCCTCCCTTCAAGTGGTATCAGAGCCACGGTTTCCAGTTTTGTGTGTTTAGGATTCGGTTACTTTTATGCACTTTTCCTATATTATATGTGGCGAATAATAGTAGGATATGCATAGGTTAACTTTTTTGTTGCAGGCATAGGATCCAACTATTATGGTCATATGTGTCTATGTGATTGTATGTGTGTAATTGTTTATTTGTTGAATCCTCAGGGTTGACGAAGCTAGTATTTAATTTTTATAATTATATACGACATAGTTTAACCACTCCTTTTATTTTAGTTTACATTCGATCTAGATTTCATGTACACTCCCTCATGGAGTATAGGATTGATGGATGTAAATTAAAATAGTTTTTAGTCTCGGCTCGGATCTCCGAATGGCTCGTACATGGCGCAGGGAGAAGTGGACGAGATGGCGATACGACGGGAGACATATTGAAGACAAAAGCCATAATAGTTGGAAAATATTCATTTTTCATATTTATTGCTTATTTTTTGATATGCATGTCGTAGGCTAGAAAATTTCTCAATTTTAAATTACTAAGTGGGAGAGGGATATTTTATAAATTCCCACGGCCTCCATTACGATTTGACATGTGATGCAAGCAAACTTGCGCATCGACTCTGACTGCCTTCCTCCTCATCGGATGCGTTTGTTTGCGAATCACAAGGTCGAATATGGTTATAGGAAATTATTAAGGAGCGTGTGTACTTCCCCATCGGAAGTTACAGAACCTGAGATAATTACCTTGGTACCGAGTAATGGTGAAGACTTAGATACAAATATAAGTATCCTCCCCATCGGAGTCACTGCTTTTATTTGTAGGGCCGAAGAGGAACCAACTATTAATTTTACTTGTCAAAAAGTTAGGTTGACAAGATAGTAAAATTAATGGGTAAAACCTCCTCTTACAAATGTAGAATTCGTATACGTCCACACTATCGTGGCATACGATATTCTCGATGTTTTGAGGTGTTGGTTGATTTTGAAATTTTATTGATTGAGGAATCAATAATTTTTTAAAATCTAAAGTTTTGATGTATGTGATTCTTAGGTTTTTCAAAAATGACCTTCAACCCACTTGCTATGATACTAAAGGAAAATAAATTTACTGTACCCAATTATTTTGATTGGAAAAGGAATCTAGATATTGTCTTAACTGCTGAAGAATACAAGTATGTACTCTTCGAAGAGTGTCCTCCTAAGCCTGCGAATGAGCTAGAAGTCCTGGAGCTGAGATCGATGGCGAAACCTAGGTCGATATCATTCTCCAGTCTCTACCTAGGAGTTTTGAGCAGTTTCGCCTGAATTACAACATGAATAAGAGGTTGTATTCGATGGCGGAGCTTCTGACATAACTCCAAGTGGCAGAGGGGCTTTTTCGTAAGAGTTCTCAGGCGCAAGCCATAGTTGCCCAAAAGGTTTCTACTTCTAAACCAAAAGGCAAGAAGAAGAAGAAACAAGGTGGAGCAAAGGTGGTGGGAGGATCTCAGGGAGGAGTGAAGAAGCCGAAAGGCGAGTACATCACTTGCAAGCAGGATGGACATTTGAAGAAGGACTATCCCAATCCGAAGCAAAACAAAGGTATATCCTTTTGTCTAGTCATTGAAACATGGTTAGCGGTGTTATCTACCGGCACCTGGTGTGTAGATACGGGAGCCTTTGATCATGTCTACAATATTTTGTAGGGGTTCCAGGAAACCCAACGACGAGCTGAGGGAGATATTACCGTTTACTTGGGCAATGCCATGAAGGTGGCAGCTATTGCAGTGGGAGATGTTTTATCTTTTGAGAAAAATAAAGTTTTGGTTCTTAAGAATTGCCTTTATGTACCTTTATTTAGAAAGAATTTAATTTCGGTTTCTAAATTGTTTATGGATGGATATTCTATTTCTTTTAATGACAGAGTTGTTATAAAAAGGAATAGGGAGATTATCTGTTCAGGTGCATTGATAGGAAATCTATACCTACTCGAACCAAAAGCTCCCATGATGCAAATTGAAGTTAACAACTCATCTTCTAATTCCAATAAGAGAAAAGAACCTTCAAATATGAACCAAACATATCTTTGGCATCTTAGGCTTGGTCATATTAACCTAAGCAGAATTCAAAGGTTGATAGCTGATGGACCTTTGGGTTCATTAGTGATGGAAGATTTCCCAACCTGCGAATCTTGCTTGGAGGGTAAAATGACCAAGAGGCCTTTTAAGGACAAGGGGTATAGAGCCAAAGATGTGTTAGAATTGGTTCATTTTGATTTGTGTGGTCCTATGTCTATCCAGGATAGAGGTGGTTTTGAGTATTTTGTCTCTTTTATAGACAATTATTCGAGATATGGATACATTTACTTGACGCGCCGCAAGTCTGAATACTTTGACAAGTTCAAAGAATTCAAGACTGATGTGGAGAAACGTCAAGGTAAAAGTATCAAGACACTACGATCTGATCGTGGTGGTGAGTACCTCTTGGGAGAGTTTAAAAATTACTTATTAGAGGCTGGAATTCAATCCCAATTGTCTGCACCTAGCACACCCCAGCAGAATGGTGTAGTAGAGCGAAGGAATAGGACTCTTATGGAGATGGTTAGATCGATGATGAGTTATTCTGAGTTGCCAGATTCGTTCTGGGGATATGCTCTAAATACGATAGTGTACATTCTGAACTTAGTACCATCTAAATCACTGCCTTCTACTCCCACAGAATTGTGGACTGGGCAAAAGCCTAGTCTGAGACATATTCGAATTTGGGGGAGTCCAACACATGTGCTGAAGGCAAATACTGGTAAGTTGGAACCTCGTACAGAAGTACACATGTTCGTTGGCTATCCTAGAGGAACGAAAGGTGGTTTGTTTTATAGTCCTAGAGATCAGAGGGTGATCGTTAGCACGAATGCCAGATTTCTAGAGGAAGACTATGTGATGAACCACAAGCCCATGAGTAAGATTGTTCTGGAGGAATTAAAAGGGGAAGTCACTTCTTCAGTACCACCGGTACAAGAGGATATACCACAAGTCACTACACCGCGTGTCATAGAGGATACACATATGATATCTCATCGTAGTGGGAGGGTTGTTAGATAGTCTGATAGATTCATGTTCTTGGAAGAATCTTCTGATTTGGTCCCTGACGAACATGAACCTGATCCTTGGACATATGACGAAGCAATCCAAGATAAAGATGCAATATCTTGGCAAAGTGCAATGAATGCTAAGATTGAATCTATGGATTCAAATCAAGTCTGGGAGCTAGTAGAACCACCCAATGGTGTAAAAACCATTGGATGCAAGTGGATCTACAAAATAAAGAGAGGAATAGACGGGAAGGTTGAGACCTTCAAAGCAAGGCTTGTTGCGAAAGGATATACTCAGAGAGAGGGTATCGATTATGAGGAGACCTTTTCGCCGATAGCCATGCTTAAGTCTATCCGGATTCTCTTATGCATTGCTGCTCATATGGATTATGAGATATGACAGATGGATGTCAAGATAGCTTTCCTTAATGGAAGTCTTGAGGAAAACATCTATATGAAGCAACCAGAAGGATTCATTGCAAAGGGCAAAGAGCATCTTGTGTGTAAGCTTAATCGGTCCATTTATGGATTGAAGCAAGCTTCAAGGTCTTGTAACATCCGCTTTGATGAGGTTTCCAGTCTTATGGATTTATTCAAAGTTCGGATGAGTCTTGTGTATACAAGAGATGTGATTGAAATGTAGTGGTATTTCTTGTACTATACGTAGATGACATTTTGTTAATTGGCAACAATGTTAAGGTGTTATCGGACGTAAAGGTATAGTTGTCCAAACAGTTTGATATAAAGGACTTGGGAGAAGTGGGACACATCCTTGAGATCAAGGTTATAAGGGATCGCAAGAAAAGGATGTTGTGCTTATCTCAAGCTTCATACATAGACACAATTATGGATCGTTTTAGCATGCAAAACTCCAAAAATGGTTTTCTACCTTTCAGGCATGAAGTTCCTTTATCTAAGGAGATGTGTCCTAGAACCTCTGAGGAGATAGAGGAGATGAAGGCAGTTCCTTATGCTTTGACAGTAGGAAGCCTCATGTATGCGATGCTATGTACGAGACCAGATATCTGCTTTGTCATGGGCATGGTAAGCAGATATTAGAGTAATCCAGGATAGGGATATTGAACTGTGGTAAAGCATATATTGAAGTACCTGAGAAGGACTACGGATTATATGCTAGTTTACTAGGCAGACCAATTACTACCTATGGGTTACACAGAATCTGACTTCCAATCAGATAGGGATAACAGTAAGTGTACCTCAGGTTTTGTGTTTACTTTGGGAGGTACAGCCAATGTATGGAGGAGTGTCAAGCAAAAATACATGGTGGAATCCACCATGGAAGCTGAGTATGTGGCAGCATCTGAAGCGGCCAAAGAAGTTGTGTGGCTCAGGAACTTCTTGATGGACTTAGATGTGATTCCTAGTTTGGCCAGAACTATCATATTTTATTGTGATAATAGTGGTGTAGTTGCAAAGTCGAAGGAACCACGAGCCCATAAGGCAAGTAAACACAGTGCGCAAGTACCACCTGATACGAGAAATCATAAAGAGAGTAGAAGTTATTTTGGCGAAGATTGCATCGGAGGATAAACTAGCAGATCTTTTTCACTAAGGCCCATCCGGCGAGAGATTTTGATAGGCATGTGGAGGGAATGGGAATCAGATGTATGGTAGTTTGAGGACAGCATAGTCTTTTAGTATAAGTGGGAGATTGTTGGGATGTATACCGAAAAGTCTATCTTTTGTATGAACATCTTTATTTTGAAATAAGAATCACATGATCATTGTTTGCATATTTATGGTTATGCATATTGTCTAATACATTACATTGTAGATAACATGGTGTGTGGTGTCACACTGTGTTGGGAATCGGCTTCGGAGGCTCATCGGCTCCCATGTCCCCGAATTAAAATTTTCACTAATGAAAACTAATCCGGATGGGATGAGTTTCCTAAGCTCAACCAATTCATCGTCGTGCTAACGACTCGAGCGATCGCTTGAACAAACTAGTTGTTCAAGCAACCAAGATCTTCTAGTCGGTTAGCCTCGGAAGAGACGACGGACGGATCGCCGGTTTTTGTGTTTGTCTTCGGGGTCCATGATTATTCAAATACATACAAATGTAAAATAGTATATGTTAGGACCTTTGTAATGGCTAGAGGGGGGGTGATTAGCCTTTCTTCTTTTCTACAAGAAAGTTAGCGGAAGCAATACAAATATGAAAATGAATATGAATAAGAAATAAGAAACCAACGCTAACACCCGATGTATGTGGTTCGGAGATGACGCTCCTACTCCACGGCAATCCGTAAGGTGGATTAGTCCTAGCCAAGCTTCACTATATTCTCCTTTGGATGAACCAAGGTGGAGAAACCTTTCTTACAATGCTCTCCTCTTCTTTACAATGATGGATGATTGAGATCTAGAGAAGAGGAGGTTTTGAATTGCTAAAACACTTGGGAAAGCTTGGTGAGCACGAGGGTGTAGTTAGGAATGAGAGCACTAGCTTTACCAAGCTCTCCAAGGCCCCTTTTTATAGAAGAGGGGTACCGATGCTTACCATCACGATCAACCCAACGCGAACGGAGATCTCGCGAGACTGTAGTCGTACTTCCAACGCCAGTGATCACCGATCGATCCCTCCATCATTCGATCGATGGAGCGATCAATGAGTGATCGCAGGCGCAATGAGTGCGACTACATTCGTGCTCGTTTTGCGTGATCACCGATCGATCGTTGGCGCCCGATCGATGGTAACATCGATGGATCGCCATTGTAGCGATCGATGGTCGATTTCAACTCGACTCATCCGAGCACTGACCGGCCGATCGATACATCGTGATCACCGATCGATACTTATCAAGTGTGAGTAATTTACAGTTGATTTTACACCCTAGACCTAAACTTCACCTTCTAACTCTTCCTTCAGCCTTGCGCCTGCCTTCAAGAGTTTCCTTCGGCCTCGTCATGTCTTGGGTTGCCAAATGCTTGGACTTTATGCCGCCAAGACTCCAAGCTTGGACTTATGCTGCCAAGACCTTACTTTGGACTTCCTTTGCCAAGGTTCACTTGGACTTTATGCTGCCAAGACTAGAAGCTTGGTCTTACGCTGTCAAGTCCATCCCTTGGACTTTCCTTGCCAAGATCATACTTGGTCTTCCTTTGCCAAGGTTCACTTCGGACTTTATGCTGCCAAGACTACAAGCTTGGTCTTATGCTGCCAAGTCCATCCCTTGGACTTTACTTGCCAAGATCATTCTTGGACTTCTCTTTTACCAAGGCTTCATCCTTGGATTTCCCTGTCACTTAAAAATATTTTCAATTATATCACAAAACATTGCCTAACTTAGATGATTATCCAAACATCAAAATATATATAAATGCTTGCAGCATTGTTGCACCAACAATCTCCCCCTTTTTGATGTTTGGAAATCATTTAAGTTAGGTCTTTAAAAGTACGCACATAATATGAATTATAACTTAAAACACTCCTTCTCCCCCTTTGACATACATCAAAAAGAGAAGGATTCAAACATAAAAGAATTCATGTGTTGGATCTTGGACTAAGGTATAAGATTGAAATTAAGCTCCCCCTTAATCCAAGATATACTTTATAATGTGTAAACAATATTTGAAGCAAAGCATAACAAAAATTCAAAAATTAAGTACTAACTTTGCACCAACAATGGATTTTGGGGATGAAAAAGATATAATTTATGAAACTCCCCCTAAAACACTGCATTAAACAGTCCTAAACTTTGTGTATACGTAATATTATAATACTATAGTTTTAGGACATCAAAAATACATTAAATATCAGAAAATGGAGCTGATTATCACTGGTTTGATCGCTAATACTGAAATCGAAATTTCAGCCTTTTCAGCCCAACTTCAGAAATGCGTTAGAAATTCTAGAAACCTCGAAAAATCATGAAATTTTGTGTACACATTTCTGGAATCATACTTTATTAAGAAAAAATAGTTTGAAAAATATATGTTTTCTAGATTTCAAGATTGATACAAGATTAGAAACTTACAAAAGTTCTAAAGATTTTTCAAACTTTGTATCACTTTTGTGTTCCACTTGAAAACTGTTTTTCAAAATATAATGAACATAGTTTAAAATGTATATTATTTGGAATTTCCAACCATGTTCTTAGAGCTATGTATCCATTACTTGAATACAAGCCATCCCAATGATTGGTCCATAAGGTATTTATGTCTCTAGGTGTGTCATTGGCTCATAGTAATGCATCATAACTGTTAGTAATATATGAGAGATGTCCTAAGGCAATCGCCTTATGTATGAACCATTTATATGATAAATGAAGATTCACTATTTGAGTATACATGTTTAATGTATTTGATTGGATCTTAAACTCATTTACTGAATGTCCACGATACGATTCACAGCATGAGAGAATTTGTGATTGGATCACAACTAGTGAGTATCTCTACATGTGTAATTGTGATGTATCGGAATTATCCCTAGTCGATGAATTGATGGATCTGGACACCATCAATTCTGTCGAGACTAGCACGAGGTATACTCCTTGGTGTATCCAAGCAGCTGATTCTCACTGGCTGGAGACATTGTGATGTCCGGAGTTAATCGTGGATGCTAGTTATGGTAACTAGTTCATTGGAGTGACCAGTAGTAAGACTTCATATGGTTCTCTGCATATATAGATATGTCAATGAAGTTCTTACTGTGGCTTAAGTGCGATGTTCCTTTGACTTGCGGTATTCAAGTCATCTTGATCATGGAGACTTATGCTTTGACATCTTAAGCAAACATCTCCGAGGAGATGTTGACCCGGGATGATTGGGTATAAGTCGAAGTGATCGAAGGTGTTTGAATAGCCTATAAACGATTCACCACTCCTTGCGAGGAGATGTATACCCATGGCCTCTCGTCGGATTGTTACTAAAGTCTTTGGCCAAAGCATTACATGTTTAGAGTAAAGTACTCTTCGATACATGTGGAGTAACTAGAATCCGTAGGACGAGGAAATGATACTTGGGCTAGGTGTGACGTAGTCAGCCTAGTGGGGACTGACACAATAGACCATGTCCTGAACCAAGTGGGTCTAAGATGAGTGAAGGGAATGGGGCACGATTCATTCGAGCTACTGAAGGATTTCAGAAATAGTTCTGGATCAACCGTTGATCTTTTCGGTTAATTGGGGATCATGATGTACTACTAGGTGCCACTCATGATCATTCTATAATTAATGGTTAATTATAGACAGCCAACATAAACCGAGAACCTATTTGGTCACACGCACAACGAGTGTAATCCAAAGGATTTAAAACGAGCTTGAGAATGGGATTCTCAGACCGAGAGAAACTATGTTTGGTTGGACCAAAAATAAAGCGAGCATGAAATTGTTTCAGTCGCAATGGAAGCGTGGATGGGCCGTGTCTTATGAAGACATAATGGATGGACCAAAATGGTTTGGTTCTAATCCAATGGAGGAGAATAAACCAAAGGGTTTGGTTTATTTTAAACGAATGAACCAAAAGTTGGTTCGGTTCGTTTTAACTTAAAATAAACCATCATGGTTTGGTTTATTTTAACTTATCCTAATGGAGCGGGTTAATGCGCTTTATGGATATGATCCATTAACCATTAAGAGAATTAGTTCTCTATAAAATAGGGCTTAAACCCTAACCCTAACACTAATCTAGTTTTGGCCGCCCAACCTAATTGCCGCCAACCTCCTTGGAGTTTTCGGCGCCCAACCCTAAGCTGCCGCCGTCCAGCTTTTGTGCAGCTGTCCAACTTGTTGTCGGCGACCAAGCTTCAGCCGGTGAACCTCCGGCGACCCTCCGGTGATCTCCTCTAGGTTTGGTGATAAGGTGAGCTTCCATCTCTCCTTGGCCGGCCTCTATTCCTCCACCAAAAGCTGTCCAGTTTTTCTGGACAGCTTGATTCTTTGTTGTCAGAGCGTCGTTTGGACGATGGTTAGTGCTCCGATAGCGCCTAACTTACCGGGGATTTGATCTTCGGTAATCCTCTGAGGTGGGGGACGAAGGATTCGTCAATTGGCTAACGAATACCTCTCCGGAGAAGCGAGTTTTGAGAACTCGTTTTAGGATCCGAATTTGGATTCGGATCGTGATCATCTCTCGATCACGTCATCTTCAACACGAGGCTAGTAACCCGTACGAAGACGAAGCTCGTGACTTAGCGAAGTCATCCCGAGGAGCTCGGCGTGGATACGGATAGAGACGATTCTTACGAGGATCGTTCCGGTTGATGCCGTTCCCGCTACACGTCATACGAAAGGTATAACGTAGATAATTTTCTTTTATTGCAAATTTTAATTTACGGTTATGTCTACACTTGTTGTAATATGCATGCGTGTGTTGTGTGTGTTGTAATAAATAGGAGTATTTATTATTTTAATTGCTTCCGCTGTGCTCATGTTTACGAAACATGATCGAACACACACACGCCGCGGTGCCGGAAACCCAACAGTGGTATCAGAGCCCAGGTTGTGTTTCGACATAATCGTAAAAATGGTTTTGCGATAGTCATAATGTATTTCTGGAAATTTTCTAATTTTGGAAATTTAGAAGTATTTATGGAAAATTTTCAATTTTGGAAAGTCTAGAAGTATTTATGGAAATCTTCCACTTTTGGAAAGTTGGAAGTATTTATGGAAATTGATATTTTCCATAAATAAAATATTTGATTAGATTCTGGAAATTTATTTCCTAATTTAATCATGATTTGATTTGGGAAATCAAATCTTAAAATATTTTATTTCCATAAGTAGTTTTAATGATTTAGGAAATTGGTTTCCTAAATAGATTTTCCTTAATCAAATAATTCCATGAATAAAATATGTGATTAGATTTGGAAATTTGTTTCCTAATTTAATTATGATTTGATTTGGAGAATCAAATCTTAAACATATTTTATTTCCATAAATAGTTATGACATATAAGAAAATTATATACATGACATAATTGTATGCCATGTAATTGCATTAGATGCATAACATTATGCCATGCGTGTCGTGACATGTAGATGTATGCCATGTATGCCATGCCATGTAGATAATAGTTATTTGCATGCAAAGAGGATGAGACATAAAAACCCTTAAACAATATTAAGGCCTACACCTTCCATTAATATGGTTAGAACCAGAGTTCCGTTTCTTGTTTGGGTTGTTGGACTCTCTCCAAGCTACTCGAACCGAATATGTTCAAACCATGGAATAGTTTAATACTAATATGGTAAGAGTCAGAGGTCAATCGTTAGCTTTGGTTGTTGGACTCTCTCCAAGCTGGGCTAATTGGTTGAATGCGCTCTAACCATATTAAAACTATGTCCCGATTAATGGGTTGGCTTTAACCTGGAGCATCGGCTTGTTGGACTCTCTCCAAGGTCGATGTAAAGGGAGGTGAAGTTGGGTGCTATGTATATGATGCATACTTGTTAATGTGTTAACAACCCGATGTATGTGTGAACATTCAATTAGTTGATAGCACATTGTGATAGTTGCATATACGTGATATGCAATCGGTATAGTTGATACCTACCGTCGTAGTTATGAATGGCTTGTTGGACTCTCTCCAAGGTTGTTCATAACTATGATGGATATCAGCCCATTCGGAGATGGACCTACGATCTCCCGAAGTGATTTTGGGGTTTTTGAAATTCGAAAAATGAATGAGATTTATAAATGTATATTGATGCATTTTAAAATCATCTTTCTCATATATGCTCGTTTTGAATTTCTAAGTTAATATATTGATCATGATGTGTTTGAATTTGCGTTCCATTTTGGATTCAAATAAATTGACTGGGCCGAACTTCTTGGACTAGCTTAGAAACTTGAGAATTGTTCTCAAGGTGGAAAAGCTTGCGTATGTCCTCGAAGCGCCTCTTCCCGCACATCCTAGTGACAATGCAACTCTGGACCAATTGTTGGCCTATCAGAAACATGTGAGTGATTCTGAACAAATGAGTTGCATCATGCTAGCCGCGATGGAACCCAAGCTACGAAAGCAGTATGAGCATATGGATGCTCATATCGTAGTCCTTCATCTTTGTGAGTTGGTTGATGAGCAAGTGAGATTCGAAAGGTTCGAAGTCTCAAAGCTCCTCTTCACCTCTGAGATGCTAGGAGGTTCATCTGTGGTACTGCTCAATATGCTGAAGACTGTGGAGTCTTCTGAGAAGCATGAGCAGGGGACGGTGCTGTTAGTTGATTCCTCGAAGAAAGGTTCTAAGAGGAAGTCAAAGGAACAGCATAAGGGAAAGAAGAGAAGGGCTAAGAAGGTAGAACTAGCACAAAAGGAAACTTGCCATCATTATGGCAAGGAGAGCCATTTGCGAAGAAAGTGCAAGATTTATCTTGAGTCCGTGAAGAAGGATAAGGCATCGGATGCCCCATCTTCTTCAGAAATCTTCTTTATTGATTGTCATTCTATTTCCTCAGACACTTGGGTATTTGATACTGGGTGTTGCTCACATATATGTAATGACATACATGGGCTAAGGAATAGAAGAAGGCTCATCAAGGGGAGAGTCAAATTTACGTGTTGGGAATGGAGCAACGGTTGTTGCACTCGCCATCGAAACGTATTTGTTGGAACTCCCTGCAAGACTTATCTTAGAACTGGACAATTGCTTTTATGTTCCTTCGTTGATAAAGAACATCATTTCTATTTCTTGTTTAAATAGAAATGGGTACCATTTGACTTTAGTAACAATTGTTGTTACATAACTTTGAATGAAGTTCTTTATGGGACTGGAACTTTAAGCAATGGTGTTTATACGTTGGACGTATCCAGTGACATCTTCAATATCGAAGCGAGCAACACGCGTGCTCAAAAGGATAATCAAATAGACTCCTATATGTGACATTGTCGTCTTGGCCATATAAGCAAGAAACGCATGTCCGAATTACATAAATGTGGAATTCTAGAATCGTTTGAATTGGATTCATACGATACATGCGAATCATGCTTAAAAGGCAAGATGACTAAGTTACCTTTTACTGGAAAAGGTGAACGAGTGTGAGAGTTACTAGGTCGAATACATACTGATGTATGTGGACCTATGTCAACTCAAGCATTAGGAGGCTATAGCTACTTTATTACCTTCACCGATGATCACTCACGGTTTGGGTATGTGTTCTTGATGAAACACAAGTCTGAAGCCTTTGAAAGGTTCAAAGAATTCAGAAATGAAGAAGAGAAACAACATGACAAGAGTATTAAAATACTTCGATCGGATCAAGGTGGTGAATACTTAAGTCAAGAGTTTCTTGATTATCTAAGAGACAATGGCATATTGTCTCAATGGACTGATATACACACAAACAGATAATGATGTATCCGAGAGGCGAATCGACCCTTGTTGGATATGGTCGGTCGATGATGAATCGTGCAACTCTTCCCAAGTCCTTTTGGGGTTATGCACTTCAGAAAACTGTTTACTTGTTAAACAGAATGCCTACCAAGGTAGTCTCAACTACTCCATATGAGATATGGAATGGTAAGAAACCTCATGTATCTTACTTGAAGATATGGGGTTGTCCTGCTTATGTGAAGCAGACTGTATCAGACAAATTGGATGCTAAGTCTGATAAATGTCTATTTGTTGGATACCCTAAGGAAACTATGGGTTACCAATTCTATCATCCTGTGGAACAAAAGGTGTTTGTTTCAAGGCATGCTGTGTTTCTAGAGAAAATGTTTCTCTTGCAAGAAAACAGTGGGAGTGTCGTCGAGCTTGAGGAGGCTCGAGAGACTCAAATAGACATTAATGAGATACCTGGTGAAGCACAACAGCCGACAACTCATAGTGATGAGCAATCGGCTGGACCTATTGTAACACCACATCTTCGTAGATCTGGTAGAACACGCAATATTCCTGAGAGATATGGATTTCTCGTAAGTGAATCGAACGACGTGTTACTCATTGATGATGAGGAGCCTACCAGTTATGAAAAAGTGCTGACAAGTTCAGAAAGGGATAAGTGGCTTGGTGCCATGAAGTCGGAAATGGATTCCATGTATGAAAACCAAGTTTGGAACTTGGTTGACCCACCTGAAGGGATAAAGCCCATAGGGTGCAAGTGGGTTTTCAAGAAGAAAACCGACATGGATGGTAATGTGATTACCTATAAGGCTAGATTAGTGGCGAAAGGATATCGTCAAAAACAAGGTGTTGATTATGACGAAACCTATTCTCCTGTAGCTATGCTTAAATCCATTCAGATGCTCCTGGCCATAGCGGCTCATTATGATTATGAGATATGGCAGATGGATGTGAAAACAACTTTCCTTAATGGAAACCTGCTCGAGGACGTGTATATGATACAGCCTTAGGGTTTCACATCGGTTGATAAAACCAAGGTATGCAAATTGCGATGGTCCATTTATGGATTGAAGCAAGCATCCAGGAGCTGGAATATCCGTTTTGATGAGACAATCAAAAAGTTTGATTTCTCACAAAATCCAGACAAACCTTGTGTGTACAAGAAGGTTAGTGGGAGTGCAGTCGTATTCCTAGTATTGTATGTCGATGACATATTACTTATAGGAAACGATGTTTCAATCTTACAGTCAGTTAAGGTTTGGTTATCCAAGACATTCTCCATGAAAGACCTGGGAGAAGCAACCTACATCCTTGGGATTAAGATCTATAGAGATAGATCGAAACGATTGCTTGGTCTTTCGCAGTCTACATATATAGACCGACTGCTAAAGAGGTTTAGCATGTCGGAATCCAAGAAAGGTTATCTGCCCATCAGGCATGGGGAACACCTTTCGAAGTCTATGTGTCCGCGCACAGAAGACGAGAGGATTTGCATGAGTAAGATTCCCTATGCATCCGCAATAGGATCTATCATGTATGCTATGTTATGTACGAGGCCCGATGTATCGTACGCTCTAAGTGTCACGAGCAGATACCAATCCGATCCAGGAATGGATCATTGGGCGGCTGTTAAGACGATCCTTAAGTACTTGAGAAGAACTAAGGATGTGTTCCTAATATATGGAGAAGGGTACATGGTGATACGTGGGTATACGGATGCCAGATCCAGACAGACAAGGATGATTCCATGTCTTAGTCTGGGTATGTATTCACCTAGAATGGAGGCGCAATAAGTTGGAAAGGTTCCAAGCTTGACACTATAGCGGATTCTGCCACTAAGGCAGAATACGTTGCAGCTTTGGAAGCAGCAAAGGAAGCGGTTTGGATCAAGTAGATCATCTATGAACTTGATGTGGTCTCATCAATGATCCAAACATGTGCTTCGCCGCTATCATCTTATCAGAGAGATCATCAGTAGGAACGAAATACAAATCGAGAAAATTCCCACTGAAAGGAACTTAGCGGATCCTTTGACTAAAGCATTACCTCAAAGTAAGTTTGAGGGTCATGTTAGTGCTTATGGTATTGGATACCATAGCGATTGGCATTAGGCCAAGTGGGAGTCTGTTAGTAATATATGAGAGATGTCCTAAGGCAATCGCCTTATGTATGAACCATTTATATGATAAATGAAGATTCACTATTTGAGTATACATGTTTAATGTATTTGATTGGATCTTAAACTCATTTACTAAATGTCCACGATACGATTCACAGCATGAGAGAATTTGTGATTGGATCACAACTAGTGAGTATCTCTACATGTGTAATTGTGATGTATCGGAATTATCCCTAGTCGATGAATTGATGGATTTGGACACCATCAATTCTGCCGAGACTAGCACGAGGTATACTCCTTGGTGTATCCAAGCAGCTGATTCTCACTGGCTGGAGACATAGTGATGTCCGGAGTTAATCGTGGATGCTAGTTATGGTAACTAGTTCATTGGAGTGACCACCGTAAGACTTCATATGGTTCTCTGCATATATAGATATGTCAATGAAGTTCTTCTGTGGGCTTAAGTGCGATGTTCCTTTGACTTGCGGTATTCAAGTCATCTTGATCATGGAGACTTATGCTTTGACATCTTAAGCAAACATCTCTAAGGAGATGTGGACCCGGGATGATTGGGTATAAGTCGAAGTGATCGAAGGTGTTTGAATAGCCTATAAAGGATTCACCACTCCTTGCAAGGAGATGTATACCCATGGCCTCTCGTCGGATTGTTACTAAAGTCTTTGGCCAAAGCATTACATGTTTAGAGTAAGGTACTCTTCGATACATGTGGAGTAACTAGAATCCGTAGGACGAGGAAATGATACTTGGGCTAGGTGACGTGAGTCGACCTAGTGGGGATCGACACAATAGACCATGTCCTGAACCAAGTGGGTATAAGATGAGTGAAGGGAATGGGGCACGATTCATTCGAGCTATCAAGGGTTTCGTAAATAGTTGGATCAACCGCTTGATCTTTCGGTTAATTGGGGATCATGATGTACTACTAGGTGCCACTCATGATCGTTCTATAATTAATGGTTAATTATAGGCGCCAACATAAACCGAGAACCTATTTGGTCACACGCTGAGTGTAATCCAAAGGATTTAAAGCGAGCTTGAGAATGGGATTCTGACGAGAGAAACTATGTTTGGTTGGACTAAACATAAGCGAGCATGAAATTGTTTGATCGCAATGGGCGTGGATGGGCCGTGTCTTATGAAGACATAATGGATGGACCAAAATGGTTTGGTTCTAATCCAATGGAGGAGAATAAACCAAAGGGTTTGGTTTATTTTAAACGAATGAACCAAAAGTTGGTTCGGTTCGTTTTAACTTAAAATAAACCATCATGGTTTGGTTTATTTTAACTTATCCTAATGGAGCGGGTTAACGGGCTTTATGGATATGATCCATTAACCATTAAGAGAATTAGTTCTCTATAAAATAGGGCTTAAACCCTAACCCTAACCCTAATCTAGTTTTGGCCGCCCAACCTAGTTGCCGCCAACCTCCTTGGAGTTTTCGGCGCCCAACCCTAAGCTGCCGCCGTCCAGCTTTTGTGCAGCCGTCCAACTTGTTGCCGGCGACCAAGCTTCAGCCGGTGAACCTCCGGCGACCCTCCGGTGATCTCCTCTAGGTTCGGTGATAAGGTGAGCTTCCATCTCTCCTTGGCCGGCCTCTATTCCTCCACCAAAAGCTGTCCAGTTTTTCTGGACAGCTTGTTTCTTTGTTGTCGGAGCGTCGTTTGGACGATGGTTAGTGCTCCGATAGCGCCTAACTTACCGGGGATTTGATCTCCAGTAATCCTCTGAGGTAGGGGACGAAGGATTCGTCAATTGGTTGACGAATACCTCTCCGGAGAAGCGAGTTTTGAGAACTCGTTTTAGGATCCGAATTTGGATTCGGATCGTGATCATCTCTCGATCATGTCATCTTCAACACGAGGCTAGTAACCCGTACGAAGACGAAGCTCGTGACTTAGCGAAGTCATCCCGAGGAGCTCAGCGTGGATACGGATAGAGACGATTCTTACGAGGATCGTTCCGGTTGATGCCGTTCCCGCTACACGTCATACGAAAGGTATAATGTAGATAATTTTCTTTTATTGCAAATTTTAATTTATGGTTATGTCTACAGTATGCTTCGTTCCAGTTACGTATTGCTGCTATGTATACATTACTTGAATACAAGCCTTCCCAATGGTTGGTCCATAAGGTGTTCTGTCTCTAGGTGTGTCATTGGCTCATAGTAATGCATCAATAACAAGCATGATGAGCCAAGTACACCTTCCCTATCATCTCACATATTTCTAAGTGTCTCAATACAAAAATCAAGGTATCTTAAGGCTTTTGTGAGATGTATCAAAGGTATAACGCTTAACATGGGATCATGCAAACCTAGAATTTTACTCTACAAAGCACATACCAAGCTCTCTCCTTAATGATGAAAATTTGGTTTCGAGAAGAGCTTTGGTGAAGATATCGGCAAGGTTGGACTTAGATTCTACATAATTAAGTTCAATATCCCCTCTTGCCACATGATCTCTTATGAAGTGATGTTTCACTTCAATGTGCTTGGTCCTAGAATGATGTACCGGATTTTTAGTTAAGTTGATGGTACTTACATTGTCACAATAAACTTTAATGTTAGAGTAGTGTAGCTCATAGTCCACAAGAGTATGTCTCATCCAAAGTAGTTGAGCTACACAACCACCCATAGCCACATATTCGGCTTCGGTGGTTGATAAAGCAACACAATGTTGCTTCCTACTACTCCAACTAACTAGGGAGGACCCAAGAAATTGGCATCCACCACTAGTACTCTTCCTATCCAATTTGCACCCGGCATAATCGGAATCGGTATAGCCAAGCAATTCAAATGACCTAGTCCTAGGATACCAAAGTCCTACATTTAGGGTGCCTTTAACATATCTTAAAATTCTCTTAACGACTACTAAATGTGATTCTTTGGCACAAGATTGGTATCTTGCACACATACCTAACGCAAATAAGATATCGGGTCTACTAGCGGTTAGATATAGTAGGCTACCAATCATACTCCTATAAAGTTTAAGATCAATTGATTTACCTTCATGATCACTATCTATTCTAGTGCTAGTGGCCATAGGAGTGGTTACAATTTTGGCATTCTCCAAACCAAATTTCTTGATCATTTCATTTGCATATTTGGTTTGATAAATGTGAATCCCTTCATCGGTTAGTTTGACTTGTAAACCTAGGAAAAAGGTAAGCTCTCCAACTAAACTCATTTCAAATTCATTTTCCATATTTTTTATAAAGTCTTGAAGAAGTTCATCGTTTGTTGACCCAAAAATAATGCCATCAACATATACTTGGGCTATGAATATATCCTTTAGTGTTGACTTTATAAAGAAGGTTTGATCTACTTGGCCTCTTCTAAAATCCTTAGAAATTAAGAAAGATGACAATCTTTCATACCATGCCCGAGGAGCTTGTTTTAACCCATATAATGCTTTCCTAAGATTACATACATGGTTTGGATAATCCATATTCTCAAATCCGGGTGGTTGCTCTACATATACTTCCTCCTTAATATAACCATTTAAGAATGCCGATTTAACATCCATTTGGTAAAGTTTAAATCTCATATAGGAAGCATACCCTAAGAGAATTCTAATAGATTCTAACCTAGCAACCGGGGCATAAGTCTCATCATAGTCAAGCCCCTCAACTTGATTAAATCCCCTATCAACCAACCTAGCCTTATTTCTAGTGATATTTCCTTGATCATCTAGCTTATTCCTAAAGACCCATCTTGTAGTAATTATGGTGCTATCATTGGGTCTAGGTACTAACTCCCATACTTGACTCCTCTCAAATTGAGCCAATTCATCTTGCATTGCCAAAATCCAATCCGGATCATGTAATGCATCATTGATCGATTTGGGCTCAATTTGTGAAATGAGAGCTACTTGACTAGTAGGAGGTCTATGAAATGACCTAGCTCTTACTCCTTGAGATAGATCTCCTACTACTTGGTCAAGTGGATGATCTTGATGAATTCTTAAGGTTCTAGAAGGGGTTTCAAATTGATCATTGTTATCTTCCATCCTTCTTTCATCATCGGAATCTCCTCTTCCTCCCCCTTGATCATTACCCCTAATGGTCAACTCTTAAAGTTTTTGGGTAATGTCTTGATTATTGTCATTAATATCCTTATCAATGGAGGACTTTCTAGGGTAGGTACTAGTGGTTTCATCAAATTGAACATTAGAAGATTCCTCAATCCCTTGGGTTCTCTTATTGTAGACTCTATATCCTCTACTTGTAGATGAGTATCCAACTAGGATTCCCTCATCCGCTTTCGATTCAAATTTTCCTAAGTTATCTTTGGTGTTTAAAATATAAACCTTACATCCAAAGACTTTGAAATAATGGATTGTGGGAATAGTCCCATTCCATAATTCAAAAGGTGTCTTTCCTAAAAACCTATGGATTTGAACCCTATTTTGGATATAGCAAGCGGTATTAACTGCTTCCGCCCACAAGTAGCTAGGTAGAGAATATGCATTAAGTATAGTCCTAGCCGCCTCTTGTAGGGCACGATTTCTCCTTTCCACCACCCCATTTTGTTGGGGTGTTCTAGGACAAGAGAACTCATGCTTGTACCCTTGCTCTAAACAAAATTGTGAAAATTTTAAGTTTTCAAATTCACCACCATGATCACTACGGATCTGGTTGATTTTGAGACTCTTTTCATTTTCAACCCTTTTACTAAATCCTATGATTATTTCTAAGGTATCATCCTTATGTTTCATAAAGTAGACCCAAGTATACCTAGAAAAATCATCTACAATAACCAAACAATATTTGTTACCATTTAAAGATGGAGTACTATGGCAATCAAATAAGTCAAAATGCAATAATTCTAATGGTAAAGAGGTATTAGTTAGGGTTTTACCTTTGTGTGATGCCTTGGTTTGTTTTCCTTCTTGGCATGCATCACACATTTTGTTCTTGACATACTTGTACTTTGGTAGCCCTTTGACCAACTCCATCTTGGCTACCTTGGCTATGTTTTTCATGTTGATGTGCCCTAATCTCCTATGCCATAGCCAACTTTCTTCCTCTTTTGCAACAAGACACTTAGTAGAAATGTTAGAAGCATATGAAAGATCAACATAATAGATATTTGACTTCCTATATCCAACTAACATACAATCATTTAATTCCTTGTGTCTCCATGCGCTGGTTACTAGTCTCAAGGGCCAAAGGCCCACCGTGATTTACCTCCCTTACGATGGCCTGGGGGCGGGCCGGTAGGGGCCGCTAGGTTGGCGGTTCCAACCTTTTGTGCAATTTAATTCCTTGTGTCTAATCATGCATTTAGAGGATTCAAAGGAGACATGATAGTTTGCATCACAAAGTTTGCTAACACTTAATAAATTAAATTTCATATTTTCAACTAGCAAGACTTTGTGAATAACAATTTTGGGGGATACCTCAATTGTACCTCTACCTAATATCTTGAGTTTTCCACTATTTCCAAAAGACACCGCTCCTTTCTTCACATACTTAATTGTGGAGAACTTGCTCACATCCTCGGTCATATGTGTTGAGCAACCGCTATCCACAATCCACATACCTTGCTCTCCTACCTAAATCACATGAAAAACACAAGCTTTTGGTACCCAAACATTTGGACCGGTAACATTAAGTAAAAGGTTCTTAGGTACCCATGCTTTCTTAACCTTACCCCTAATGGTTGCTTTTCTATTAATCAATGAAACATAAGCAACTTCTTTTTCTTTTGGCTTATATCCTAAACCGGCCTTGTTGTAAATGGCTCTTTGTCTACTAAGAATCATATCAAGATATTTTGAGCCATTTGAGAATTTCTCTAAACATGCTTTTAATTCACTAACTTCATCCTTAAGTTTGTCATTTTCTTCCTTAAGCATGCAAGAATCAACATGTGAAAGTTTTTCATTCCTAATATCCTTTAGTTCTACCTTCATGCTCTTAACCTTAGATTTAGACTTATCTAAAGCTTCTTTAAGATTGGCAATTGATTTATAAAGAAGCTTAACTTTGGGAGAGTTCATTACCTCATCGTCACTAGATGATGATTCATCACTTGAGGAGTCTTCTTGGCTTGATGTGCCGGAATCATCTCCTAGTGCCATGAGTGCCACATGGCATGTGATGTGGCAAAGCTCATCATCGGAGGAGGAGTCTTCAACACTTGGTGTGTCTCATGTGGTTTGAACCACCATGGCCTCCTTCTTCTTCTTCTCCTTCTTGTCCTTCTTTTTCTTTTCTTTTTTTTCCTTCTTCTTTAGCTCCGGGCAATTCGGTTTTATGTGCCCCTTCTTGTTGCAAGCATGGCAAATCACATTGTTATTGAAACTTGAATTACCACTAAACTTACCTTTTGAGGAATGAGACCCCTTCCTTCCTTCTCTACTTTTGAACTCCTTTGATTTCCTATAGAGCTTCTTGACAAAATTGGCCATCTCACTAGATGAGTCTTCATCACTACTTGAGTTGTGCTCCGATTCGGATGATGATGATACTTCTTTTCTTTCCTTCTTCTTCTTTTCCTTCTTTTCAACAAATAGAGCTAAACCTTTTTCCTTAGAGGACATGTTAGTTTGCTCATGTAATTCAAACTCACAAAATAATTCATCAATTTTAATTTGAGAAAGATCCCTAGTTACCATAATGGCATCAACTATAGAAGTCCATAAAGAGTTTCTAGGAAATGCTTGAAGTATATACCTTACCAAGTCCCGGTTGTCAACTCGCTCACCTATGATATGGAGTCTGTTCACAATCTCCTTGAACCTTCCATGCATTTGGCTTATGGTTTCATGCATCTTCATTTGGAAGGCTTGAAGTTGTCCAATTAGTAAGCCCTTCTTGGCCCTCTTTGACTCCTTGAATCCTTCATTTAGCTCAATGAGCTTTTCCCATAATTCCTTGGCGGATTCGAAAGGCCCCACCTTGTTGAGTTTCTCCATGGTAATGCCACATTGAATGGTGAGTACCGCCTTTGCATTTGATTCAAATTTCTTATTTATTTCCCTTGTCCAATCCTTGCTCGGAATAGGGATTCCATGTTCATCCACCGGTTCCTCGAAGCCATCTACAATACTATGCCAAATTTCAATGTTACTCATAAGATAATATTTCATCCTACCTTTCCAATATGCAAAATGACTCCCATCGAAGAGTGGTGGCTTGGCGGTGCTATATCCCTCTTGAAGAGCCATTGATGCCTTGGTTGATGGTGAGATCTTCCAAGCTATCCGGGCTCTGATACCACTTGTTAGGACCTTTGTAATGGCTAGAGGGGGGTGATTAGCCTTTCTTCTTTTCTACAAGCAAGTTAGCGGAAGCAATACAAATACGAAAACGAATACGAATAAGAAATAAGAAACCAACACTAACACCCGATGTACGTGGTTCGGAGATGACGCTCCTACTCCACGGCAATCCGTAAGGTGGAGTAGTCCTAGCCAAGCTTCACTATATTCTCCTTTGGATGAACCAAGGTGGAGAAACCTTTCTTACAATGCTCTCCTCTTCTTTACAATGATGGATGATTGAGAACTAGAGAAGTGGAGGTTTTGAATTGCTAAAACACTTGGGAAAGCTTGGTGAGCACGAGGGTGTAGTTAGGAATGAGAGCACTAGCTTCACCAAGCTCCACAAGGCCCCTTTTTATAGAAGAGGGGTTGTTTTTCCCGTTGGGCCTCGATCAGTCGACTGATGCTTACCATCGATCGATCACCCAACCAAGCGGCCAACTGAGATCTCCGTGGAGATTCGTAGCCACAATTTCCAATGGCCAAGTGATCAGTCGACTGATCCCTCCATCAGTCGACTAATGGAGCGATCAGTCGAGTGATCGCAGGCCGCGATGAGTCGACTACATTACATGCTCGTTTTGCGTTGATCGACCGCCACTATTGGCGATGGGATAGTATATATCGATCGCCATTATCAAAGCAATCGACTGATGGTTAGCGTTTCAACCTGATTCATCAGAGCACCTGACCAGTCGACTGATACATCATATCAGTCGACTGATACTTATCAAGTGTGAGTAATTTACACTTGATTTTACACCCTAGACCTAAACTTGAACTTCTAACTCTTCCTTCAGCCTTGCGCCTGCCTTCAAGAGTTTCCTTTGCCCTCGTCATGTCTTGGGTTGCCAAATGCTTGGACTTTATGCCGCCAAGACTCCAAGCTTGGACTTATGCTGCCAAGACCTTACTTTGGACTTCCTTTGCCAAGGTTCACTTGGACTTTATGCTGCCAAGACTACAAGCTTGGTCTTACGCTGCCAAGTCAATCCCTTGGACTTTCCTTGCCAAGATCATACTTGGTCTTCCTTTGCCAAGGTTCACTTTGGACTTTATGCTGCCAAGACTACAAGCTTGGTCTTATGCTGCCAAGTCCATCCCTTTGACTTTACTTGCCAAGATCATTCTTGGACTTCTCTTTTACCAAGGCTTCATCCTTGGATTTCCCTGTCACTTAAACATATTTGCAATTAGATCACAAAATATTGCCTAACTTAGATGATTATCCAAACATCAAAACATATATAAATGCTTGGAGCATTGTTGCACAAACAGTATAATCAACACATACATAAAGTAAACATCCACATAATACATGCATATAATTGAAAAGCAATTATAAACATAATACAAAAGAACATTAATCAAAATAAACAAGATTATACCTCTTGTTATACCTCTTGATCTTCAATTGTATGTCCTCCCAACTTTTGGATGTCGTGTGGGCGACGATCTACCAAAAGTTGAAGCCTCCTAGATCACCGATCTTCCTTTCCTTGTTCACTAGGAACAAAGGAAGATCCTAAAACAAAACTCATCTTCCTTTCTAGAACCGGCCACTAAGTCAATAAACTCGATGTTGCCGCCGGCCAAGGAAGATAAAATGGAGTATGATAACCAACCAAAAGAGAAACAAGAAGGGCATGGGCGCCGGCCAACACTTGGAGAAGAAGAAAGAAAACACCCCTTCTCCTTGTTGCCGCCCAAACCCTAAACTAGGCTCCCCTTAATTTCTGGCTAAAGATGAAGGGAAGTAGAATAGATTGAGCTTTGGCCAAGGTAGAGGGAAGAAGGTAGAGGGGCCGGCCATCAAAGGAAAATGAAGAAGAATCTCCCTCTCCTTGTTGCTGCCCAACACCAACAACCATACCCTAACCCTAGCCTCCTACTATTTCTTGCCGCCCATGGGAAGCAACCCTCATC
This sequence comes from Wurfbainia villosa, assembly GCA_025175895.1. Taxonomy (NCBI): domain Eukaryota; kingdom Viridiplantae; phylum Streptophyta; class Magnoliopsida; order Zingiberales; family Zingiberaceae; genus Wurfbainia; species Wurfbainia villosa. The sequence continues at coordinate 48,280,852 of CM045998.1, read as the reverse complement.
TCATCCACCACAAGCCATAGATCAAGGTGAGAAGCTTGGGCGCCGGCCAAACCAAAGAGGAAGGAGGAAGAAGGGTGCCTGCCACCATTGGGAACAAGAAGAAGAAGCTCCCTTCTCCTTGTTGCCGCCCAACACCATGGACCAAACCCTAGGCTCCTCCTCTTTCTTTCCGCCCAAGCCACCGTATCTCAATTTGTTTTTTTTTTCTATTTTTTTCATCCCCTTTCTCGCCCAAGCCTAAGCCCATATATATAGAGTTAGGTTTAGGCCTTGGTTTAATCTCCTCCATTGGTTCTAGGAATTTAATCTCAACCGTCGGATCTAGGGTTTCATCCCAACCGTCGGATCTAGGGTTTCATCCCAACCATCAGATCTAGAGTTTCATCCCAACCGTCGGATCTAGGGTTTCATCCCAACCGTCGGATCTAGAGTTTTGTTTTCCATCATTGGATCTAGGCTCCATGAGGTTTATATTAGGCTACGATAAGGACCATGAGGAGGAGTTGGATCTTGGCCACCCGATGGATCGGAACCACACAAACTTGATCCATCAATGATGTTCCATTCCACTAGAGGATCATCATTGAATTACCTCACCAACCCCCATAAATTAATATGGGCTCCATACATTATTTGTACATCCATCTCCCCATGTTTAAGATATCGAATGTTCGTCAATTAACTGATTTACTGACCATCAATCAATTAACATCTAACTCCTCGATTAGTACCACTCAACCTTATCATCATGTTGACTAAGTCAACCTGCAGGGTTTACATGATGAACCTTATGAGCTCCTCAAGGGGACATCATCAACCTAATATATAGGACACGGTTTCCTCCTATAATTAACGGCACACCGTGTACATAATATCATTTCCCAACTTACCGGGCATATTGATTTAATCCATTTAAATCTCACCCTTTCGTAAATCAAAGAAATAAATACTAAGTACATGTGCCCGTTATTATATCGCGATTAAGATCATGTATAACATAATATCCGAGGTCCGATTCAATTATGTAGTCAGCAATAAATTGAATCACCTCTATGTCGGTCCTTCTCAATACACCTAAGTATACTAGTGTAACTCTATGTTCAAGACAAAATAATACTAAGCTACACTACAACCATGCCAATGGTTTGTCCAAAACCATCTTGGTTATGAACCTCTACTTATATTCTACAAGGGACTAATAACATAATCTTCTATGCCACACCAAGCACCATGTTATCTACAATGTAAAGTATTAGACAATATGCACACATATAATAAATATAAAGTGCAAACAATGATCATGTGATTCTTATTTCAAAATAAAAATGTTCATACAAAAGAGCTAGGCTTTCAGTATACATTCCAACAATCTTCCACTTATGCTAAAAGACTATGCTGTCATCATACTGCCATACATCTGATCCCCATGTCCTCCACATGCCTATCAAACGCTTTTGCTGGAAGGGCCTTAGTGAATGAATCCGCCAGGTTATCCTCTGATGCAATATTGGTGACAGCTACTTCTCCTCGCTTTACGATTTCTCGTATCAGGTGGTACTTGCGCTCTATTTGTTTACTCGCCTTATGGGCTCGTGGTTCCTTCGAGTTTGCAACTGCACCACTGTTATCACAATAAATTGTGATAGTTCTGGGCAAACCAGGAATCACATCCAAGTCCATCAAGAAGTTTCTGAGCCATACAACTTCCTTGGCTGCCTCAGAGGTTGCCACATACTCAGCTTCCATGGTAGAGTCCGCCACGCATTTCTGCTTTACACTCCTCCATACTATGGATCCACCTCCAAAAGTTAACACAAACCCCGAGGTAGAATTACTGTTGTCCCTATCTGATTGGAAATCAAAATCCGTGTAACCCACAGGGACTAATTGATCTGCCCGATAAACCAGCATATAATCCCTAGTCCTTCTCAGGTACTTCAATATATGCTTTACCACAGTCCAATGTCCCTGTCCAGGATTACTCTAATATCTGCTAACCATGCCCACAGTAAAGCAGGTATCTGGTCTCGTACATAGCATAACATACATGAGGCTTCCTACTGCCGAAGCATAAGGAACCGCCTTCATATCCTCTATCTCCTTTGATGTTTTGGGACACAACTCTTTAGATAAAGGTACTCCATGCCTAAAAGGTAGAAAACCGTTCTTGGAGTTTTGCATGCTAAAACAGGCAAGGATAGTGTCAATGTATGAAGCTTGAGATAAGCACAACATCATTTTCCTACGATCCCTTATCACCTTGATACCAAGGATGTGTCCCACTTCTCCCAAGTCCTTCATATCTAACTGTTTGGACAACCATATCCTTACGTCTGATAACACTCTGATATTGTTGCCAACTAACAAAATATCATCTACGTATAGTACAAGAAATACCACTACGTTTCCGTCACATCTCTTCTATACACAAGACTCATCCTGACTTTGAATAAATCTATAAGTCTGGATTTACCTCATCAAAGCGGATGTTCCAAGACCCTGAAGCTTGTTTCAATCCATAAATGGACCGATTAAGCTTACATACAAGATGCTCTTTGCCCTTAGCAATGAATCCCTCTGGTTGCTTCATATAGATGTTCTCCTCAAGACTTCCATTAAGGAAAGCTGTCTTGACATCCATCTGCCACACCTCATAATCCATATGAGCTGCTATGCATAAGAGCTCCCAGACCTGATTTGAATCCATAGATTCAATCTCAGTATTCATTGTGTTGGAATGTATACTGAAAGCCTAGCTCTTTTTGTATGAACATTTTATTTTGGAATAAGAATCACATGATCATTGTTTGCACTTTATATATTTATTATATGTGTGTGCATATTGTCTAATATTTTACATTGTAAATAACATGGTGCTTGGTGTGACATAGAAGATCATGTTATCAGTCCCTTGTAAAATATAAGTAGAGGCTCACAACCAAGATGGTTTTGGACAAACCATTGGCATGGTTGTAGTGTAGCTTGGTATTGTTTTGTCTTGAACATGGAGTTACACTAGTACACTTAGGTATATTGAGCAGGACCGACATAGAGGTGATTCAATTAATTGCTGACTACATAATTGAATCGGACCTCAGATATTATGTTGTACATGCTCTTAATCCCGATATAATAATGGGCACATGTACTTAGTATTTATTTCTTTGATTTACCAGAGGGTGAGATTTAGATGGATTAAATCAATATGCCCGGTAAGTTGGGAAATAATATTATTTACATGGTGTGCCATTGATTATAGGAGGAAACTGTGTCCTATATACTAGGTTGATGATGTCCCCTTGAGGAGCTCATAAGGTTCATCATGTAAACCCAGCTGGTTGACTTAGTAAACATGATGATAAGGTTGAGTGGAACTACTCGAGGAATTAGATGTTAATTAATTGATGGTCAGTAAATCAATTAATTGACGGACATTCGATATCTTAAACACGGGGAGATGAATGTACAAATAATATATGGAGCCCATATTAATTTATGGGGGTTGGTGAGTTAGTTCAATGATGATCCTCTAGTGGAATGCAACATCATTGATGGATCAAGTTTGTGTGGTTCCGATCCATCTGGTGGCCAAGATCCAACTCCTCCTTATGGTCCCTATCGTAGCCTAATATAATCCTCATGAAGTCTAGATCCAAGAATATAAAACAAAACTATAAAACCAACGGTTGGGATTAAATCCCTAGATCCGATGGTTATGATGAAACCCTAGAACCAACGGTTGGGATTAAATCCTTAGATCTGATGGTTGGGATGAAACCCTAGAATCGACGGTGAGGATTAAATCCCTAGATTCGACGGTTGGGATGAAACCCTAGATCCAACGGTTGGGATGAAACCCTAGATCCGAAGGTTGGGATGAAATCCTAGATCCGACGATTGGGATGAAACCCTACATCCGACGGTTGAGATAAAACCTTAGATCCGACGGTGGAGATTAAATCCCTAGATCCGACGATGGAGATTAAAGGAGGCTTAAGCCCAATTCTATAAATAGAGGGCTTAGGTTGGGCGGCAATAATGGTTAAATTGGAGTTAGGGTTTTAGGTTGGGCGGCTAGGGTTTGGAAGCTAGGGCTTGGGCGGCAACTCTTGGAGAAGAAACCGGCGCCCATCTTCTTCCAACAAAGTGTGGCCGGTGCCCATCTTCTTCCATCAAGACTTGGCCGGCGCCCATCCTCTTGGTCCCACTCCTATTCCTTGGCCGGCGGTTCCCCTTACAAGGTTGGCCGGCATTCACTCCTCCATTCTCTCCAAGGTGGCCGGCGGTTCCCCTTACATTGGTGGCCGGCGCTTCATCCATTCGCTCCTTGGCCGACGGTTGCATCGAGCTCTTTGATTGGTGGCCGGTTCTAGAAAGGAGGAAACTTTTGTTTTGTTCTTCTCTTTGTTTGCAGTGAACAAGGAAGGGAAGAACGTGATCTAGAAGGCTTCTACTCGTGGAGGATCTTCGCCCACACGTCGTCCACGAGGAGGATAGGACATATGGTAGAAGATCGTGAGGTATAAAAGTTTTAAAACTTTATATTCTGATCTAAGCATGTTCTTTTATGTGTTGATTATACAAGTGTGCATTAGTATATATTTTGTATAATCATGGACCCCGAAGACAAACACAAAAACCGACAATCCGTCCGTCGTCTCTTCCGCGGCTAACCAACTAGAAGAGTTGTGTTGCTTGAACAACTAGTTTGTTCAAGCGATCACTCAAGTTGTTAGCACGATGATGAATTGGTTGTGCTAAGGAAACTCATCCCATCCAGATTAATTCTTTCATTAGTGAAAATTTTAATCCGGGGACATGGGAGCCAATGAGCCTCCGAAGCAACTCCCTTCAAGTTTTGTGTGTTTTGGATTCGGTTACTTTCATGAACATATCATATATTGAGTATGCCGGATAATAGTAGGATGTGCATAGGCTAACTTTTTGGTTGCAGGCATAAGATCCTACAATTATGGCTATTTGGTTGTATGTGATTGTTTTGTGTGTGATTGTATGTATATTATTTGAATCCTCGGGGTTGACGAGGCTAGATTAGTATTTAATTTTTGTAATTAAATACGGCATTGTTTAGCCGCTCATTTTAGTTTACTTTTGATCTAGATTATTTGTACACTCCTTCGTGGAGTATAGGATCGATGGATGTAAATTAAAATGATATATCTCGGCTCGGATCTCTTTAGTGACGTGCGCATGGGAAAAGGTGGAGTGGACGAGGTGGCGACACGACGGGATGCGTATTGGAGAACAATGCCATAATAGTTGGAAAAATTCTATTTTTTCCATATTTATTGCTTATTTTTTTTATATGCATGTTGTGTATGCTTGAAAATTCCTCATTGTCAATTTACTAAGTGGGAGAGGGACATTTTAATTAATTCCCGCGGCCTCCATTAGAATTTGACGTGTGATGCAACAAACTTGCGCGTTGGCTCTGAGTGCCTTTCTCCCCATCGGATGGGTTTGTTTGCGGATCACTAGGTCAAATAATGGTTATAGGAAATTATTTAGGAGCGTGTGTACTTCCCCATCGGTAAGGCACATAATCCGAAATAATTCCCTTAGTATCGTGTAATGTTGCACACTTAGATGCAAATAAAAGTATCCTCCCCATCGGAGTCACTGCTTTTATTTGTAGGGCCAAAGAGGAACCAACTATTAATTTTATTTGTCAAAAAGTAGGGTTGACAAGATAATAAAATTAATGGGTAAAACCTCCTCTTACGAATGTAGAATTCGTATATGTCCACACTATCGTGGCATGCGATATTCTCGGTGTTTTGAGGTGTTGGTTGATTTCGGAATTTTATTGTTTTGAGGAATCAATAATATTTGAAATCTAATATTTTGATCATTGTGATTCTTAGGATTTTCAAATGGCTTTCAACCCACTTACTATGATGCTAAAGGAAACAAACTTACTGTACCCAAATAATAATGATTGGAAAAGAAATTTGGATAGTGTCTTAACTGTCGATGAGTGTCCTCCTAGGCCTGCGGATGATTCTGGGGAAAATAAACTTTTCGGATACCAGAATCGAGCTGCTAGGCAGGAAGTCATGGTTGCTCAAAAGGTTTCTACTTCTAAGCCAAAAGGCAAGAAGAAGAAGAAACAAGGTAGAGCAAAGGTGGTTGGAGGATCTCAGGGAGTGAAGAAGCCGAAAGGCAAGTGCTTCACTTGTAGACAGACTGGACATGGGAAGAAAGACTTCCCCTTTCTAAAGCAGAACAAAGGTATATCTTCTGCCTTAGTCGTTGAAACATGTTTAGTGGTGATATCTACCGGTACCTGGTGTGTAGATACGGGAGCCACTGATCATGTCTGCAATTCTTTGCAGGGGTTCCAGGAAACCCGACGACTAGCTGAAGGAGAAATTACCGTCTACATGGGCAATGCTTCAAAGGTGGCGGCTATTGTAGTGGGAGACATTTATTTATCTTTTGATAGGAATAAAGTTTTGGTTTTGAGAAATTATCTTTATGTACCTACTTTTAGAAAGAATTTAATTTCAGTTTCTAAATTGTTTATGGATGGATATTCTGTTTCTTTTAATGACAAAGTGGTTATAAAAAGGGATAGGGAGATTATCTGTTCTGGTACATTGGCTGGCAATTTATATACTCTAGAACCGAAAACTCCCACAATGCATATAGAAGAAAATAACTCATCTTCTAAGTCTAATAAGAGAAAAGAACCTTCGCAAATGAACCAGACATATCTTTGGCATCTAAGGCTTGGTCATATTAACCTAAGCAGAATTCAAAGGTTGATAGCTGATGGACCTTTGGGTTCATTAGTGGTGGAGGATATCCCAACCTGCGAATCTTGCTTGGAAGGTAAAATGACCAAGAGGCCTTTCAAGGCCAAGGGGTATAGAGCCAAAGATGTGTTAGAATTGGTTCAATCTGATCTGTGTGGTCCTATGACTATCCAGGCTAGAGGTGGCTTTGAATACTTCATCTCTTTTATAGACAATTATTCAAGGTATGGATACATTTACTTGATGTGCCGCAAGTCTGAATGCTTTGACAGGTTCAAAGAATTCAAGGCTGATGTGGAGAACCGTCAAGATAAAAGTATCAAGACACTACGATCTGATCGTGGTGGCGAGTACCTCTTGGGAGAGTTTAGGAGTTACTTATCAGAGTCTGGGATTCAATCCCAATTGTCCACACCTGGCACACCCCAGCGGAATGGTGTGGCGGAGAGAAGGAATAGGACTCTTATAGAGATGGTCAGATCTATGATGAGTTATTCTGAGTTACCTAATTCATTCTGGGGGTTTGCTCTGGAAACAGCAGCACACATTCTGAACTTGGTTCCATCTAAGTCAGTACCCTCTACTCCCATAGAGTTGTGGACTTGGCGAAAGCCTAGTCTAAGACATATTCGGATTTGGGGTAGTCCAACACATGTGCTGAAGGGAGATGCTGGTAAGTTGAAATCTAGTTCAGAAGTACGCTTGTTTATTGGCTACCCTAAGGGAACGAAGGGTGGTTTATTCTATAGTCCTAGAGATAAAAAGGTGATCGTGAGTACGAATGCCAGATTTTTAGAGGAGGACTATTTGATGAACCACAAGCCCACGAGTAGGATTGTTCATGAGGAGTTGACAGGGGAAGTCCCGACTTCAGTACCATCGGTATAAGAGGAGATGCCACAAGTCACTGCACCGTGTGTCATAGAGTATACACAGAAGGCACCTCGTCGTAGTGGGAGGGTTGTTAGACAACCTGAGAGATTCATGTTTTTGGGAGAGTCTTCGGACATAGTCCCTGGTGAACATGAACCTGATTCCTGGACATATGACGAGGCACTCCAAGATAGAGATGCAGTATCTTGGCAAAGAGCGATGAATTCAGAGATAGAATCTATGGATTCTAATCAAGTCTGGGAGCTAGTAGAACCACTCGATTGTGTAAAAGCCATTGGATGCAAGTGGATCTACAATAAAAAGAGAGGAGTAGACGGGAAGGTTGAGACCTTCAAAGCTAGGCTTGTTGCGAAAGGGTATACTCAGAAAGAGGGTATCGATTATGAGGAGACCTTTTCGCCGGTAGCTATGCTTAAGTCTATCCGGATTCTCTTATCTATAGTTGCTCATATGGATTATGAGATTTGGCAGATGGATGTCAAGACATCTTTCCTTAACGGAAGTCTTGAGGAGAACATCTATATGCGACAACCAGAGGGATTCATTGCTAAAGGCAAAGAGCATCTTGTTTGTAAGCTTAATCGGTCCATTTATGGATTGAAGCAAGCTTCTAGATCTTGGAACATCCGCTTTGATGAGGTAATCTAGTCATATGGATTTATTCAAAATCTGGATGAGCCTTGTGTATACAAGAGATATGACAGAAACGTAGTGGTGTTTCTTGTACTATACGTAGATGACATTTTGTTAGTTGGCAACAATATCAAAGTGTTATCAGATGTAAGGGTATGGTTGTCCAAATAGTTTAACATGAAGGACTTGGGAGAAGTGGGACACATCCTTGGGATCAAAGTTATAAGGGATCGCAAGAAAAGGATGTTGTGCTTATCTCAAGCTTCATACATTGAAACTATCCTTGCTCGTTTTAGCATGCAGAACTCCAAGAAAGGTTTTCTACCTTTTAGGCATGGAGTTCCTTTATCTAAAGAGATGTGTCCCAAAACAACAAAGGAGATAGTGGACATGAAGGCGGTTCCTTATTCTTCGGCAGTAGGAAGCCTCATGTATGTTATGCTATGTACGAGACTAGATATCTGCTTTGCCGTGGGCATGGTTAGCATATATCAGAGTAATCCTGGACAGGGACATTGGATTGCGGTAAAGCATATATTGAAGTACCTGAGAAGGACTAGGGATTATATGCTGGTTTACTGGGCAGATCAATTAGTCTCTGTGAGTTACACGGATTCGGATTTCCAATCAAATAGGGATAAAAGTAAGTCTACCTCGGGGTTAGTGTTTACTTTTGGAGGTGGAGCCATAGTATGGAGGAGTGTCAAGCAGAAATGCGTGGCGGACTCTACCATGGAAGCTGAGTATGTGGCAGCCTCTGAGGCAGTCAAGGAAGCTGTATGGCTCAGGAACTTCTTGATGAACTTGGATGTGATTCCTGGTTTGCCCAGAACTATCACAATTTATTGTGATAACAATGGTGCAGTTGCAAACTCGAAAGAACCACGAGCCCATAAGGCGAGTAAACACATAGAGCGCAAATACCACCTTATACGAGAGATCGTAAAGCGAGGAGAAGTTGCTGTCGCCAAGATTGCATCAGAGGATATCCTTGTGGATCCATTCACTAAGGCCCTTCCAGCGAAAGCGTTTGATAGGCATGTGGAGGACATGGGGATCAGATGTATGGCAGTGTGATGACGGCATAGTCTTTTAGTATAAGTGGGAGATTGTTGGAATGTATACTGAAAGCCTAGCTCTTTTTATATGAACATTTTATTTTGGAATAAGAATCACATGATCATTGTTTGCACTTTATATATTTATTATATGTGTGTGCATATTGTCTAATATTTTACATTGTAGATAACATGGTGCTTGGTGTGGCACAGAAGATCATGTTATCAGTTCCTTGTAAAATATAAGTAGAGGCTCACAACCAAGATGGTTTTGGACAAACCATTGGCATGGTTGTAGTGTAGCTTGGTATTGTTTTGTCTTGAACATGGAGTTACACTAGTACACTCAGGTGTATTGAGCAGGACCGACATAGAGGTGATTCAATTAATTGCTGACTACATAATTGAATCGGACATCGGATATTATGTTGTACATGCTCTTAATCTCGATATAATAATAGGCACATATACTTAGTATTTATTTCTTTGATTTACCAGAGGGTGAGATTTAGAGGGATTAAATCAATATGCCCGGTAAGTTGGGAAATAATATTATTTACATGGTGTGTCATTGATTATAGGAGGAAACCGTGTCCTATATACTAGGTTGATGATGTCCCCTTGAGGAGCTCATAAGGTTCATCATGTAAACCCAGCTGGTTGACTGAGTCAACATGATGATAAGGTTGAGTGGTACTACTCGAGGAATTAGATGTTGATTAATTGATGGTCAGTAAATCAATTAATTGACGGACATTCGATATCTTAAACACGGGGAGATGAATGTACAAATAATATATGGAGCCCATATTAATTTATGGGGGTTGGTGAGGTAGTTCAATGATGATCCTCTAGTGGAATGGAACATAATTGATTGATCAAGTTTGTGTGGTTCCGATCCATCGGGTGGCCAAGATCCAACTCCTCCTTATGGTCCCTATCGTAGCCTAATATAATCCTCATGAAGTCTAGATCCAAATATATAAAACAAAACTATAAAACCAACGGTTGGGATTAAATCCCTAGATCCGATGGTTAGGATGAAACCCTTGAACCAACGGTTGGGATTAAATCCCTAGATCTGATGGTTGTGATGAAACCCTAGAATCGACGGTTAGGATTAAATCCCTAGATCCGACGGTTGGGATGAAACCCTAGATCCGACGGTTGGGATGAAACCCTAGATTCGAAGGTTGGGATGAAATCCTAGATCCGACGGTTGGGATGAAACCCTAGATCCGACGGTTGGGATAAAACCCTAGATCCGACGGTGGAGATTAAATCCCTAGATCCGATGGTGGAGATTAAAGGAGGCTTAAACCCAATTCTATAAATAGAGGGCTTAGGTTGGGCGCCTAGGGTTTGGAAGCTAGGGCTTGGGCGGCAACTCTTGGAGAAGAAACCGGCGCCCATCTTCTTCCAACAAAGTGTGGCCGGCGCCCATCTTCTTCCATCAAGACTTGGCCGGCGCCAATCCTCTTGGTCCCTCTCCAATTACTTGGCCGGCGGTTTCCCTTACAAGGTTGGCCGGCATTCACTCCTCCATTCTCTCCAAGGTGGCCGGCGGTTCCCCTTACATTGGTGGCCGACGCTTCATCCATTCGCTCCTTGGCCGGCGGTTACATCGAGCTCTTTGATTGGTGGCCGGTTCTAGAAAGGAGGAGATTTTTGTTTTGTTCTTCTCTTTGTTCGCAGCGAACAAGGAAGGGAAGAACGCGATCTAGATGACTTCTACTCGTGGAGGATCTTCGCCCACATGTCGTCCACGAGGAGGATAGGACATACGGTAGAAGATCGTGAGGTATAAAAGTTTTACAACTTTATATTCTGATCTAAGCATGTTCTTTTATGTGTTGATTATACAAGTGTGCATTAGTATATATTTTGTATAATCATGGACCCTGAAGACAAACACAAAAACCGGCGATCCGTCCGTCGTCTCTTCCGCGGCTAACCAACTAGAAGAGTTGTGTTGCTTGAACAACTAGTTTGTTCAAGCGATCACTCAAGTTGTTAGCACGACGACGAATTGGTTGTGCTAAGGAAACTCATTCCATCCGGATTAATTCTTTCATTAGTGAAAATTTTAATCCGGGGACATGGGAGCCAATGAGCCTCCGAAGCAACTCCCTACACATTGCACTTTGCAAAGATGCTGCATCTTTATCTTGGATTGCCTCGTCATATGTCAAGGGATCAGGTTCATGTTCGCCAGGGACCAAATCGGAAGATTCTCCCAAGAACATGGATCTATCAGGCTGTCTCACATCCCTCCCACTACGACGAGGTATCACCTGTTTATCCTCTGTGACACGCGATGTAGTGACATGTGGTATATCCTCTTGTACCGGTGGTACTGAAGTCGGGACTTCCCCTGTCAACTCCTCAAGAACAATCCTACTCGTGGGCTTGTGGTTCATCACATAGTCCTCTTCTAGAAATCTGACATACGTACTAACGATCACCCTCTGATCTCTAGGACTATAAAACAAATCACCCTTCGTTCCCCTAGGTTTGCCAACAAACATGCACACTTCTGTACGAGGTTCCAACTTACCAGCATCAGCCTTCAGCACATGTGCTGAACTCCCCCATATCCGAATATGTCTTAGACTAGGCTTTCGCCCAGTCCACAACTCTGTGGGAGTAGAAGGCACTGATTTAGATGGAACCAAGTTCAGAATGTACACCGCCGTATCTAGAGCATATCCCCAGAATGAATCTGGCAAGTCAGAATAACTCATCATCGATCTAACCATCTCCATAAGAGTCCTATTCCTTCACTCCGCTACACCATTCTGCTGGGGTGTGCCAGGTGCAGACAATTGGTATTGAATCCCAGCCTCTGATAAGTAATTCCTAAACTCTCCCAAGAGGTGTTCACCACTACGATCAGATCGTAGTGTCATCTTGAATAATTGTCTATGAAAAAGATGAAATATTCAAAACTACCTCTTGCCTGGATAGACATAGGACCATACGAATCAGAATGAACCAATTCCAACACATCTTTGGATCTATACCCTTTGGCCTTGAAAGGCCTCTTGGTCATCTTATCCTCCAAGCAAGATTCGCAGGTTGGGAGATCCTCTACCACTAATGAACCCAAAGGTCCATCAGCTATCAACCTTTGAATTCTGCTTAGATTAATATGACCAATCCTAAGATCCCAAAGATATGTTTGGTTCATCTTCGAAGGTTCTTTTCTCTTATCAGAATTAGAAGATGAGTTGTAAACTTCAATTTGCATCGTGGGAGCTTGTGGTTCAAGTTATAAATTTCCTATCTATGTACCTAAATAGATAATGTCCCTATTCTATTTATAACAAATCTGTCATTAAAAGGAATAGATTATCCATCCATAATTTAGAAACCGAAAGCAATTCTTTCTAAATAAAGGTAGATAAAGAAAATTCTTAAGAACCAAAAACTTTATTTTTCTCAAAAGATAAATAAAACATCTCCCACTGTAATAGCCTCCATCTTCATGGCATTGCCCAAGTAAATGGTAATATCCCCTTTAGCTAGTCGTCGGGTTTCCTGGAACCCCTGCAAAGTGTTGCAGACATGATTAGTGGCTCTCGTATCTACACACCAGGTGCCGCTAGATAATGCCTCTAACCATGTTTCAACGACTAGTCCAAAGGATATACATTTTTTCTTGCTTCGGATTGGGATAATCCTTCTTTTTATGTCTAGTCTGCTTGCAAGTGAAGTACTTACCTTTCGGCTTCTTCACTCCTCCCTGAGATCCTCCCACCATAATTGCTCCACCTTGTTTCTCCTTCCTCTTGCCTTTCGGCTTAGAAGTAGAAACCTTTTTGAGCAACCATGGCTTGAGGACACTCTTTGAAAAGTGCATACTTATATTTCTTAGCTGATAAGACATTATCTAGATTCTTTTCCAATCAACATTATTTGGGTACAGTAAGTTTATTTTCTTTTAATATCACAACAAGTGGGTTGAAAGCCATTTGAAAAAACCTAAGAATCACAATGATCAAAATATTAGATTTCAAATATCATTGATTCCTCAAACAATAAAATTTCGAAATCAACCAACACCTCAAAACACCGAGAATATCGCATGCCACGATAGTGTGGACGTATACGAATTCTACATTTGTAAGAGGAGGTTTAACCCATTAATTTTATTATCTTGTCAACCTTACTTTTTGACAAATAAAATTAATAGTTGGTTCCTCTTTGGCCCTACAAATAAAAGCAGTGACTCTGATGGAGAGGATACTTTTTATTTGCATCTAAGTGTGCACTATTACACGATACTAAGAGAATTATCTCGGATTATGTGTCTTACCGATGGGGAAGTACACACGCTCCTAAATAATTTCCTATAACCATTATTTGACCTAGTGATCCGCAAACAAACTCATCCGATGGAGAGGAAGGCACTAAGATCCGACGCGCAAGTTTGTTGCATCACACGTCAAATTGTAATGGAGGCCGCGGGAATTAATTAAAATGTCCCTCTCCCACTTAGTAAATTGACAGTGAGGAATTTTCAAGCACACACAACATGCATATAAAACAAATCAGCAATAAATATGGAAAAAATCAGAATTTTCCCAACTATTATGGCATTGTTCTCCAATATGCGTCCCATCGTGTCGCCACCTCGTCCGCTCCACCTCTTCCCGTGCACAAGTCACCAAAGAGATCCGAGCCAAGATAAACTATTTTAATTTACATCCATCGATCCTATACTCCACGAAGGAGTGTACAAATAATCTAGATTGAAAGTAAACTAAAATGAGTGGCTAAACAATACCATATTTAATTACAAAAATTAAATACTAATTTAGCCTCGTCAACCCCGAGGATTCAAATAATATACAATCACACACACATGCAATCACATACATACATATATAGACATAATAGTTGGAACTTATGTCTGCAATCAAAAAGTTATCCTACGTACATCCTACTATCATCCGACATACACAATATATGATAAGTGCGTGAAAGTAACCGAATCCAAAACACAAAAAACCAGAAACCGTGGCTCTGATACCAGTTGTTGGGAATCGGCTTCGGAGGCTCATCGGCTCTCATGTCCCCGGATTAAAATTTTTACTAATGAAAATTAATCCGGATGGGATGAGTTTCCTAAGCTCAACCAATTCGTCGTCGTGCTAACGACTCGAGCGATCGCTTGAACAAACTAGTTGTTCAAGCAACCAAACTCTTCTAGTCGGTTAGCTGCGGAAGAGACGATGGACGGATCGCCGGTTTTTGTGTTTGTCTTCGGGGTCTATGATTATACAAATACATACAAATGTAAACTAGTATAATCAACACATACATAAAGTAAACATCCACATAATACATGCATATAATTGAAAAGCAATTATAAACATAATACAAAAAAACATTAATCAAAATAAACAAGATTATACCTCTTGTTATACCTCTTGATCTTCTATTGTATGTCCTCCCTCCTTTTGGACGTCGTGTGGGCGACGATCTACCAAAAGTTGAAGCCTCCTAGATCACCGATCTTCCTTTCCTTGTTCACTAGGAACAAAGGAAGATCCTAAAACAAAACTCATCTTCCTTTCTAGAACCGGCCACTAAGTCAATAAACTCGATGTTGCCGCCGGCCAAGGAAGATAAAATGGAGTATGAAAACCAACCAAAAGAGAAACAACAAGGGCATGGGGGCCGACCAACACTTGGAGAAGAAGAAAGAAAACACCCCTTCTCCTTGTTGCCGCCCAAACCCTAAACTAGGCTCCCCTTAATTTCCGGCTAAGGATGAAGGGAAGTAGAATAGATTGAGCTTTGGCTAAGGTAGAGGGGCCCGCCATCAAAGGAAAATGAAGAAGAATCTCCCTCTCCTTGTTGCCGCCCAACACCAACAACCAAACCCTAACCCTAGCCTCCTCCTATTTCTTGCCGCCCATGGGAAGCAACCCTCATCTCATCCACCACAAGCCATAGATCAAGGGGAGAAGCTTGGGCGCCGGCCAAACCAAAGAGGAAGGAGGAAGAAGGGTGCCGGCCACCATTGGGAACAAGAAGAAGAAGCTCCCTTCTCCTTGTTGCCGCCCAACACCATGGACCAAACCCTAACCCTAGCCTCCTCCTCTTTCTTGCCGCCCAAGCCACCTTATCTCAATTAGGTTTTTTTTCTTTTTTTTTCATCCCCTTTCTCGCCCAAGCCTAAGCCCATATATATAGAGTTAGGTTTAGGCCTTGGTTTAATCTCCTCCATTGGTTCTAGGGATTTAATCTCAACCGTCGGATCTAGGGTTTCTCCCAACCGTCGGATCTGGGGTTTCATCACAACCGTCGGATCTAGGGTTTCATCCCAACCGTCAGATCTAGGGTTTCATCCCAACCGTCGGATCTAGGGTTTCATCCCAACCGTCGGATCTAGAGTTTTGTTTCCATCATTGGATCTAGGCTCCATGAGGTTTATATTAGGCTACGATAGGGACCATGAGGAGGAGTTGGATCTTGGCCACCCGATGGATCGGAACCACACAAACTTGATCCATCAATGATGTTCCATTCCACTAGAGGATCATCATTGAATTACCTCACCAACCCCCATAAATTAATATGGGCTCCATACATTATTTGTACATCTATCTCCCCGTGTTTAAGATATCGAATGTCCGTCAATTAATTGATTTACTGACCATCAATCAATTAACATCTAACTTCTCGATTAGTACCACTCAACCTTATCATCATCTTGACTAAGTCAACCTGCAGGGTTTACATGATGAACCTTATGAGCTCCTCAAGGGGACATCATCAACCAAATATATAGGACGCGGTTTCCTCCTATAATTAACGGCACACCTTGTACATAATATCATTTCCCAACTTTCCGGGCATATTGATTTAATCCATTTAAATCTCACCCTTTGGTAAATCAAAGAAATAAATACTAAGTACATGTGCCCGTTATTATATAGGGATTAAGAGCATGTACAGCATAATATCCGAGGTCCGATTCAATTATGTAGTCAGCAATAAATTGAATCACCTCTATGTCGGTCCTGCTCAATACACCTAAGTGTACTAGTGTAACTCTATGTTCAAGACAAAACAATACCAAGCTACACTACAACCATGCCAATGGGTTGTCCAAAACCATCTTGGTTATGAATCTCTACATATATTCTACATGGGACTGATAACATGATCTTCTGTGCCACACCAAGCACCATGTTATCTACAATGTAAAGTATTAGACAATATGCACACATATAATAAATATAAAGTGCAAACAATGATCATGTGATTCTTATTTCAAAATAAAAATGTTCATACAAAAGAGCTAGGCTTTCAGTATACATTCCAACACACTGGAGATCATGTTATCGACTCCTTGTAAAGTATAAGTAAAGGCTCACAACCGAAATGACTTTGAACAAACCATTGGTATGGTTGTAGTATGATTTGGTATTGGTTTGTCTTGACCATAGAATCACACTAGTACACTTTGTGTGTATTGAGCAGGACCGACTTAGAGGTGATTCGATTTATTGCTGACAACATAATCGAATCAGACCTCAGATATTATATTGTACATGCTCTTAATCCCGATATAATAACGGGCACATATACTTAGTATTCATTTCTTTGATTTACCAATGGGCGAGATTTATATATTAAATCGATAGGTTCAGTAAGTTGGGAAATGATATTATTTATATGGTGTGCCGTTGATTATAGGAGGAAACCGTGTCCTATATATTAGGATGATGATGTCCCCTTGAGGAGATCATAAGGTTCATCATGTAAACCCTGCAGGTGGACTTGGTCCGGCATGATGATAAGGATGAGTGGTACTACTCATGGAGTTAAATGTTGATTAATTAATGGTCAGTAAATTAATTAATCGACGTACATTCGAGATCTTAAACACGGGGAGATAAATGTACAAATAATATATGGAGCCCATATTAACTTATGGGGGTTGGTGATGTAGATAAATGATAATCCTTTAGTGGACTGGATTATCATTAATGGATCGGACTTTATGTGGGATTGATCCATTGGGTGGCCAAGATCCAACTTCTCCTCATGGTCCCTATTGTAGCCTATTAAAACCTCATGAAGCCAAGATCCAATGGTTGAAAACAAAACATTAGATCCAACGGTAGATATTAAATCTCCAGATCCGACGGTTGAGATTAAATCTCTAGATCCAACGGTTGAGATTAAATCCCTAGAACCGATGGTGTAGATTAAAAGAGGCTTAGGCCTAACTCTATAAAAGGGTGCTTAATGTTGGTGCAGTGAGGCACCGAAATCGAACCTGTGTTTTGATTATAGCAAAGACACAAGGTTAAGTCTATTTTGTTATCTCATGAGTCTACTTGAGTGTGCAGAAACAGGTTAAGCTTGAGTTGGAGATTTGCGACACAGTAAGCGCAAGGTAAGACTCGTGTCCGACGAGCATAAGTGAGGTCGGATCCTCCATTTAGGAGTTGATCTTAGGTGACAATCCGACCCAAAACTTTCCATGAAAGTCTAAGTCGAGATCGGATGGTTAGAAACCATCTAAATCCATCACATTTAATATTTCTACATATTGCTTTGAGCTAACCCTTGTTTGAATTCGAAGTTACTCTAATTCGAATTAAAATTAGAATTCGAATTTATTCGAATTCGAATTAAAATTAGAATTCGAATTGAAATAAAATTAAATAACTAAAGTATCCTGAAAATGGGCAAAAGGAACTAAAAGCAAGGTGGCAACTTATCCCCCAAATCTTGGTGAGGTGGCCGGTCAAACGCAAGGTGGCAACTTATCCCCCAAATCTTGGTGAGGTGGCTGGTCAAAAGCAAGGTGGAAACTTATCCCTCATTTGGTGGTGAGGTGGCTGGATCTCAAGTGGGCGGACAAGGCTTCAAATAGAGGTGGGTGCTTTACATCTTATACAACAATTATTACAAAGCTCTCAAACGCCTCCACAACGCCGCTCTTCTACGACGACGCCACTACAACAAAGTGCTGCCAACACGAAGCTTCACCGTTAAAGTGTTGGTAATCGTTTTAGTCGATTAATTTAAGTTTTGTTTTTTGAGCTTTTATATCAAAAAGGAGAGAGGGGCTTGTCTCTCATCCTTGTGTTTTTGTCGAAAGTTTTGTAATCGTAACTCCTACCTCCAACGAGGAGGAGTGTTTTAGTGATTGCCCTCCGTACGTGGTCTAGGACCATTAGGGTCTTGGATTAGCAGCCGGTTGGTTGTGAACCAAGTAAAACTCCTTGTGTCCATCTCTTTTTCGCTGCGTTTATCTCTCACTTATCGTTTTTACAACAAAAGAAAAGAAAAACCGTTTTGCGCTATTCAAATTTCTGGCGCTCATTTCGATCCTACAATTGGTATCAGAGTCGGGCACTCAAATTTGGTGAAACCACCAATTTGAGTAATTTTTATTTCTTTGTTTCCTTTGTTTCGTCTCATTAATTTTGTGTTTTTTTTAATTTTTCTAAATTTTTTTTTCAGACTTTTCTTTAATTTAATTTTATCGCTTTTAATCTTTCTATTGATCTTCCTAACAAAAAAAACTCTTAATTACGATTTTTTAATTCTATTACTGTTTAAAATTAGTTTTTCCCAGAATTAAAAATTCTTTCATTTTTTTTAAACACTTGAATTTTTCAAACCCTAGAATCTTTATATTTCGTTTTATAAAGTTTTCTCGTTAATCTTAGCATTGAATTAAATCTTATTTCCACTAAAATAGATTTTCAATCAATTTACAAAATTTAATCAATTAAAAACTTATTTTAATTTTTAAATCTTGTCTAGAATATAAGTTTGGTTTTTCAATATTTTTTACTTAATTTCAACATTAGATTTTTTTTTCTACAAAATAGTTTTTAATTAATTTTCGAAATTAAATAATTAAATTTTTTTTACAGAATTAAAATTAATTTTCTAATTAGTTAATCTATTGATTGATTTATTTATCTTTTCTTCTTCCCGCAGTACTAATCCAAGATGCAAGTCTTGGAACCTTTGTTGTCTGTGTGTTTTTTCTTTTTTTCTCTTCTTACCGTTTTGTGTTAATGGCCCATCTCGAGGGTTTTAGCACCGTCCGACCACCGTTTTACAACGGTGACGATTTCCGTTACTGGAAAGGTCGGATGGAGTGCTTCCTAAAAACCCAAATAGAGATGTGGATTGTGATCCAAACTTGGTTCACCCTTCCTACTAATGAAGAAGGTGAATCCTTGGATTACAATCAGTGGTCCATTACCACTAAACGACAAGTCGAGGCAGATGCAAAGGCGACTCAAATCTGCGGTCACGGGCTATCAAGGAAATTTGAACCGAGTCGGACCCTTCATCGGCAAGAGATCTCGGGCGAGTGGTCGAGTTACGAAGGATCGGATCAAGCTAAGGTTTGCAAATGCGATTTGTTGTTCAATAAATTGTACACACTAAAAATGCAGGAACACGAGACGACAACACAATTTCATGCCCGCGTCCAAGACATAGTCAACCAGCTGCATTCAATAGGACAGAAAGTTGAAAACCGAGATCTAATCAGGTATGTTCTAAATTCTTTCCCTAGGACCACCTTGTGGGCATCCATGGCCGATGCCTACAAGGTATCTAAGGACCTAGCTAAAGTTAGAATAGACGAATTATTCTCAGATTTCGAATTACATGAGCAGTCCAACTCGGAACCCGAGAGGGGTATAGCCTTGTTTACAGGTTCAAAAAAGAAGAAAATCGCAAGCAAGCCACCACCAACCAAGGAGGAAGACGAGTCCGAAGAAGAAGTTGACCCGGAGTTGACTGCCGAACTAATGAACCTAGCTCGAAGGATAGCCAAGGGACGAAAGCGAACCACGACTCGACCCAACCAAGGTAAGCCTAAAAGTTCTAATATTAGGTGTTATGAGTGTAACAGGTTTGGACATATCAAGTCCGAGTGCCCCAAACTCAACCACCAAGCACCTAAGCACAAGAAGGCCCTCAACGCGACATGGGAAGAAGCGTCATCCGAAGAAGACGAAGACCATGTCTTCATGGCGAAATTGATTGAGTCAGACACGGAGACCGAACCTGAACTTGAGTCAGAACCTGAGGATGACTCGGACTACGAAGCTACCTTCAAGTCAAGCCACGGATACGCATCCGGTTCAAAAGATACCCTTAAAATGAGTCGAACTTTATTTAATACTTTACATAATACGGTTAGGTTTTTGTCTAGAAAATTAGTTAAGTCCGAGTCCAAGGTCGAGACCCTGGTTGAGGAGGTCAAACTCCTCAAACACAAGGTCTCCCTAACCTCTTCGACTAGTCAAGTTCGAGAAGAGGACCCAACTCGAGCTGAAAAGCTCGAAGTTGAGAACTCTCTCTTGAAAAGTCAAGTTGAAGATCTTAGGAACACGTTGGAAAGGTTCACTTCGGGATCCAAATGACTTGACCTCCTACTTGGATCTCAAAGGGCCGTGTACAACAAGGTTGGACTAGGGTTTAACTCAAACACGACTAATAGGTCGTATATGTCAATTGTAAGTCGACATAGGAAACATGTCCAAGCATGGGTCCCTAAGAACTTTTTGATTTCAACTCTAGGATCCAACCCGTACTGGGTTCCCAAGGACCAAATCCACTATGTGGATAGACCGAACCGATTCAACGGTCTAGGGGGAGCCAGTACAAAACATGTTTATGCTTTAACTTAGAAATTGCATGCTTCTTTTTTTTAAAACTTGTGAACTCACTTAGAACACGTACATAACCAACTAAAATCCTTCGAAAAGATTGATCCTCGGGGAGCCTCTTTTCAAAAATAACCAGTTAGACTAGGAAATAGTCTTAGGTGAGTCAAGTCATCATTTTCTTGAAAATGGCTTTGTCTAAGGAAGAAGTCGATGATCCAATAAAAGAAGGCCCCTGTGCCTCACCATGACCTGGAAGCCATGATCTTGAAAAGGTAAACTTGACAAGCCTAGGGTCAAATCCAAATCTAACATAAAATTACTTGAACCTAAATGCACTTAATCAACTTAATTGGAAGTCATCTCACAAAAAACACATAAGTATAACATGCTTGATCATATAGACACAGGTGAGATGACCTAGGTTTAACAACTTACAACCAATTTTTTTTTAAAAAAAAAATCTAACATCCAATCCAACCACCTTGTGTGTAGGATCAATGGATGTTGGACAGCGGTTGCTCCCGACACATGATCGGGGATCAACACAAATTCACGAAGCTTCGATTCAAACGACAAGGATCGGTAGCCTTTGGGAATAACGGCAAGCTCAAAATCATCGGATCAGGTGATATCGAGCTTAACTCGAATTTTGTTATTTAAAATGTATTACTTGTAGAGAATTTTGAATATAACCTGCTAAGCGTAAGCCAATTATGTGACAATAACTATAAGGTCGTATTTTTAGAAAATGAATGTGTAATTAAAACAAATAAAACAGCTAAAACAATACTCAAAGGAACTAGGATAAATAACATTTATACAATTAACTTAATCAAATCCTCAGCCAAATGTCTTATGACACAGGAAGAGGAATCATGGTTGTGGCACCGACGACTCGGTCACTCGCACCCAAGACTCATCCACAAGATGAGTCAGAGTGGCTTAGTCAGAGGCTTACCCAACCTCAACAATTTGGTTAATAAAATCTATAATGCTTGTCAACAAGGAAAACAACCTAGGACACAACACAAGTTAACTAACCAAGAACGAACCTCAAGTGTACTTGAGCTCCTGCATATGGATCTATTCGATTCACATGGAGCCAAGTCACTCAATAGAAGTCAATATTGCTTAGTCATAATTGAGGACTACTCCAGGTTTACCTGGGTTAGGTTCATCAAACATAAAAATGATACCCTAGATCAATTAATCAATCTATTCAAATTAATCGAGAATCAAAAAACCCTTAAGGTTAAAAGACTTAGAAGCGATCATGGTGGTGAATTCGAAAATCAAAGGTTCACCAACTTCTGTAACCTAAACGGATACCACCATGAATTCTCTTGCCCTAGGACCCCTCAACAAAATGGCCTAGTGGAGCGAAAAAACCGAACTCTACAAGAAGCCGCTAGGACCATGTTGAACGAATACGACCTACCTGATAGGTTTTGGGCAAAAGCTGTTAGCACGACTTGCTATGTCCAGAATAGGATCCTTATGGTAAAGAGGCACCTTAAGACCTCGTACGAGATTTATCACAATAAAGTACCCAACATCAAGTACTTTAGGGTATTTGGATGTAAAGTACATATCTTAAACACTAAGAACCCCCTAGGGAAATTCAAATCCAAAACCTCCACCGGAATCTTCTTAGGATACTCAACCACGAGTAGGGCCTATAGGGTATATAACCACGATACCCTTAAAGTCGAAGAGACTATTAATGTAGTGTTCGATGAAGTACCCGAACCTACAAAACCCTTAATGACCCCAAGTGTTGAGCCCACTGATACCAAACTCGTCTCCGACCCTGAGATCGAGTCTAATCCACATCAACCAACTTCTCTTGTCGACCAAGTGACAAGTGATCCGAGTCAAACTAGTGTTCAAAAAAGTCACCCCATTGATCAAGCATTAGGTGACACAAACCCAACCAAATCTAGGATTCAGACTAACCACCCTATCGATCAAGTGATAGGAGATCCTAATCTAGGAGTTCGAACTAGAGCATCCTATAGGAACCTTAGTCAAATTTCCTTAATTTCAAAGATAGAACCCAAATCAATTGAACAAGCTCTTCTTGATTCCGATTGGATTATTGAAATGCAAGAAGAGCTAGCTCAATTTACTAGGAATGAAGTGTGGGAATTAGTACCACCACCTAAAGACAAAACGATAATTGGAACAAGGTGGGTGTTTCGAAATAAGCTTGATGATAAAGGTGAAGTAGTTAGAAACAAGGCTAGGTTAGTCGCCAAAGGGTTTAGTCAAGTCGAAGGCTTAGATTATGACGAAACCTATGCCCCAGTAGCTAGACTCGAATCCATTCAAATGTTGCTAGCTTATGCCGCACATCGAGGATTTAAGCTATTTCAAATGGATGTTAAGTCGACATTCCTAAATGGATACATTAAAGAAGAAGTTTATTTTAGCCAACCCCCCGGATTCGAAAATCTAGATAAACCCGACCATGTTCTAAAACTTAAGAAAGCTCTCTATGGACTTAAACAAGCTCCTCGAGCTTGGTACGAGAGACTTTCAATCCATCTTAAGTCAAAAGGGTTTAACCAAGGCTTAGTTGACCCAACTCTCTTCGTAAAAACCTTAGGTAAAGAAATATTCATAGCTCAAATTTACGTAGACGATATAATTTTTGGAACCTCTAACTCAGCCTTACTAAACGAGTTCGTTTCACTCATGGAAAGTGAGTTCGAAATGAACTTGGTAGGCGAGTTAAGTTTCTTTTTAGGTCTACAAATTAAACAAACTAAGGATGGTATATACCTATACACTAAGGAGTTAATTAAAAGATTTGGAATGCAAGACGCTAAGATAATAAACACCCCAATGGCGATTAATGTTAACATAGGAGAAGACCTAGAAAGTAAGTCCATTGACTTAAAGTACTATAGGAGCGCGATAGGTAGTCTCCTATACTTAACTGCGAGTCGACCTGACATCCTATTCGCAGTAAGTATGTGCGCCAGGTTTCAAACTTGTGCTAAGGAGTCTCACCTAACCCTAGTTAAGCATATCCTTAGATATCTTAAGGGTACACTTAACGTTGGTATTTGGTACCCTAGATCTACGGAGTTCGAACTAATCGGCTACTCCGATTCGGATTATGCCGGTAGTAAACTCGATAGAAAGAGCACGAGTGGTTGTTGTCAACTACTCGGCTCGAGTCTAGTGAGTAGGTGCAGTAAGAAGCAACATTGTGTTGCCTTATCTACCACCGAAGCCGAATACGTTGCGATGAGTGAGTGTGTAACTCAGCTTCTTTGGATGAAGCACACTCTCCGAGACTTTAGGTTGGACTTCACCAAAACTAAAATTTTTGTAGACAACATAAGTTCGATAAATCTAACTAAGAACCCTATATGTCATTCAAGGACAAAGCATATAGAGGTAAAACACCATTTCATTCGAGAACATGTAGCCAATGGCTCCATACAACTCGAATATGTTGACTCGAAGTCTAACCTAGCAGACCTATTTACTAAACCACTACCCGAAGCCGAATTTAGTCTCTTGAGACGAAAATTGGGCTTGTGTGTAATAGAATAGGTTAGCAAAAGTTTTCAAATGCTATTTTCAAAAATTTTATTTTTGAATTTTATTTTTCTTGTTTTTTTTCTTTATGCAAATGGAACTAGTTTAGGACTTCCCTAGATATCATGATCCTATAGATTTAAGGAGCCAACACTTCTCACAACACATAGGGTTAATGTGTTTGTGTATTAAGCCACCTAGAACGGCGTGAGATGTTAGGACCCTACTCCAGGTTCCAAGATGTAGATCAAGTGCGTCAATATGAACCTCGGAGTATAAATATGCAACTAATATTAACTAACTCTAATCAGGACTTGTTGATAATATCATTTCAATCAAGTCAAACTAGAGTTGAACATTTAGATGAATTATTTTCACATACTATTTTCGAAATCATCATGCTTGGACTTAGGGTTTTCTTAAACCCCCCCCCCTCCTACTTTTTTTCTTGATTTATGTCAAAAGGGGGAGAAAAGGCCAAAGTTAAGGTTCAATAAATTCAAATTTTTGAATTTGATAACTTAACTTAAAACTTTGATTCTGGCCTAAGTTAAGGGGGAGTAAGGTTTAGGTTTCAACTCTTCGGAATTGAAAACTTTAAAGGCCCAAGTTAAGAAATCAAAAGTTAAACCTTTTGAATAATTAACCTTTTGACTTAACTTTTGATTACTTAACTTGCACTTATTTTTGACTCTAAAGAGCCTAAGTTAAGTAATGCCATTTACTTAACTCGTTATCTTTTGTGTTTGGAGAACTAAAAGTATTTTTCAAGTACTCACCCTCG
This sequence comes from Wurfbainia villosa, assembly GCA_025175895.1. Classification (NCBI taxonomy): domain Eukaryota; kingdom Viridiplantae; phylum Streptophyta; class Magnoliopsida; order Zingiberales; family Zingiberaceae; genus Wurfbainia; species Wurfbainia villosa. The sequence goes on along the minus strand of CM045998.1, from coordinate 48,255,480 downwards.
GTCAAGGGGGAGGGTTCCTCTAAGGGGAGAACTTGAGAAATATTTTTACTACTCCTAATTTTGCTTCATGTCTTTATTGTTTCATGCACTTAATTTCCTTAACTTTGTGTGTTTTTGCCATAGATCAAAAAGGGGGAGATTGTTGGTGCAATGAGGCACCGAAATCGAACCTGTGTTTTGATTATAGCAAAGACACAAGGTTAAGTCTATTTTGTTATCTCATGAGTCTACTTGAGTGTGCAGAAACAGGTTAAGCTTGAGTTGGAGATCTGCGACACAGTGAGTGCAAGGTAAGACTCGTGTCCGACGAGCGTAAGTGAGGTCGGATCCTCCGTTTAGGAGTTGATCTTAGGCGACAATCCGACCCAAAACTTTCCATGAAAGTCTAAGTCGAGATCGGATGGTTAGAAACCATCTAAATCCATCACATTTAATATTTCTACATATTGCTTTGAGCTAACCCTTGTTTGAATTCGAAGTTACTCTAATTCGAATTAAAATTTGAATTTGAATTTATTCGAATTCGAATTAAAATTAGAACTCGAATTGAAATAAAATTAAATAACTAAAGTATCCTGAAAATGGGCAAAAGCAACTAAAAGCAAGGTGGCAACTTATCCCCCAAATCTTGGTGAGGTGACCGGTCAAAAGCAAGGTGGCAACTTATCCCCCAAATCTTGGTGAGGTGGCCGGTCAAAAGAAAGGTGGAAACTTATCCCTCAATTGGTGGTGAGGTGGCCGGATCTCAAGTGGGCGGACAAGGCTTCAAATAGAGGGGGGTGCTTCACATCTTATACAACAATTATTACAAAGCTCTCAAATGCCTCCACAACGCCGCTCTTCTACGACGATGCCACTACAACGAAGTGCTGCCAACACGAAGCTTCACCGTTAAAGTGTTGGTAATCGTTTTAGTCGATTAATTTAAGTTGTGTTTTTCGAGCTTTTATATCAAAAAGGAGAGAGGGGCTTGTCTCTCATCCATGTGTTTTTGTCGAAAGTTTTGTAATCGTAACTCCTACCTCCAACGAGGAGGAGTGTTTTAGTGATTGCCCTCCGTACGTGGTCTAGGACCATTAGGGCCTTGGATTAGCAGCCGGTTGGCTGTGAACCAAGTAAAACTCCTTGTGTCCATCTCTTTTTCGCTGTGTTTATCTCTCACTTATCGTTTTTACAACAAAAGAAAAGAAAAACCGTTTTGCGCTATTCACCGCGCTCATTTCGATTCTACACTTAAGGGTGGACGACAAGCATAAGGAGGGGATTAGGGTTAAGGGGCGGCAAGCTTGGGCGATTAGGGTTTGGGGCTTAGGCAGCCACAATTGAGGAAAGATTTTCCTTTTCTCTTATTCTTCTTGTTGGTCGGTGCCCAAACAAGCTTCTCCTCTCCATTGCCGGTGTCCAACCCCCTTCATCCTCTTCTCCTTGGCCGGTGGAAACAAAGCTTAGGGTCTTCCCTTGAAGCTCTTGGCCGGCGCCCACTCCTTTGTTCTTCTTCTTGGCCGGCAGCAAGCACCAAGCTTTGAGCTAGGTGGTTGGTTGAAAGAAGGAGAAGTGTTTTGTTTCTATACTTCCTCTTGTTCGGAGTGAGCAAGGAAGGAAGATTGGTGATCTAGGAGCTTCGACATTTGGAAGATCGTCGCCGACACGACGTCCAAAAGGAGGAAGGACATACAATGAAGATCGAGAGGTATAAATGTTGTTTTATATTCTTTCATGTTATGTCTATAATTGTTTTTCAATTATATGTATGTTGTATGCTATGTTTAATGGTTAAATATACTTGGACCCCGAACATAAACACAAAAGCCAGTGATCCATACATCGTCTATTCCGCGTCTAATCGTAGAATAGAGGTTGGTTGCTTGAACAACAAGTTTGTTCAAGTGACCACTCTAATCGAATAGCACAACGATGAAACGGTTGCTTGGGTGATCTCTTTTTTCTAGGATTAATTTTTTTTTTATCTAGGGACGTCGATGGGATCGCCATGAACAAGCGACCGAGTTGAAGTGGGAAGTGAAGTTTCCTCCCTTCATCATTAACATTTAAACATGCATTTTCTAGATTTTCTTCTAGGGCCTTAATTTCATTTTGCATGCATTTTTTTTCCTTTTTAGCCCTAAATAGCTCCTTAGTTAAACTAGTAATCATGGAAATAAGTTTCTTAGGTGGGATATTCGTTACCTTACTTACCCAATCTCCTTCTTCCGATGTGGATGAAGCTCCCCCTTCACTTGAACTCTCCTCTTCACTTGCACTTCTTTCTTCTTGCTCGGAGGAGGTGGAGTCCAAGTATTTTATTGCCATAAGTGCAAGACTTGTGAATGCTTGGTCTTCCTCTGATGAAGGTGATGGATCATCCCACATCACCGCTTTATGGTTGTGGGGCTTTGACTTCTTCGTTTCTTTGGGCATCTTCTCTTCTTTCTTTTTGTCGTTCTTTTTGCTATCCTTTTTATTCTCTTCTTCTTTGCTTTTGTTTAAAAAGGGACACTCATCCCTCATATGTCCCTCTCTTTGGCAATTATAGCAATTGATCTTTCTCCTTGGCCTTCTTCCCCTATCATGAGATTTATTAAACTTAAAATTCTTTAACACACGTCTCACCTTCCTTACCATGTAGGCTTCTTCATTACTATCCATGGAGGAGGAGGAGGATTCATCGTCGAATGAGCAAGGTGAGGGCATCTTCTTCTTCTTCCCTTTGTCGGCTACTAGCGCTACTCCCCTTGATGGCTTGATTTGATCTTCAACTATGCCTTCAAGCCCCGTCTCATGTAACTCCATGGTGGAGAAATATTCATCTAGAGTACTTACCTCTAGATTCTTTAAGATATAAAAGTAGTCCACCATAGAGCTCCATTTTGATGACCGAGGGAATGCATTTATTGCCTTCATTACCATGTCCCGATTCGAAAGTTCTTCTCCTACACTTGTCAAGACATTAATTATCTCTTTAAAACGAGAATGTAAGGATAATACCTTTTCCCCTTTGTCAAGCTTCATGTTGTTTAATTGAGAGTGGAAGAGATCCATTTTTTCAAGCTTTGCCTCGGAGGTGCCCTCATGATGTTCTACAAGCTTTTCCTACATCTCCATGGTGCTTGCACACTCTCCAATTCGGTTGATCTCTTGTTGGGGGAGCACATTGAAGAGGTGGTGTTTTGCTTTAGAATTCGCAAGGTGCACCTCCCTTTGCTTATTTGTCCATCTTGACTTCTCTAATGGCTCCCCTTCTTCATCCCTAGGCAAATCGAAATCATTTTCCATAATAAGCATTATATCAAAGTCGGTCTCGAAAAATACCTCCATTCGCTTTTTCCACCAAGCGAATTCTCCTTCTAATTTAGGTGGATGAATGTTGGAGACGACCAACTCTTGTCGTGCTTGTGTTGGCGATTAGTCCGCGACAATCTCCTCGCTCTGATACCACTTGTTGGAGGTTCGATGGCCGGCTAGAGGGGGGTGAATAGCCTTTCTTTATGTAAGATGGAAGTCGATCGCTTAATTGTCTACGCACAAGGTTACCGTAGCGGAAATATAAAGCTAAACAATATAATTAAGACAATATACAAGACAAGGAAGAACAAACGCTTACACTGGAGATGTAACGTGGTTCACAGCCCTTGCCGCTATTCCACAGACCAATTCATTCCAGGTGTATCACTCCTAAACCTTCACTAATCTCTCCTTTTGCCCAAGCAAGGTGGAGGTAACCCTTCTTACAACAATACACTCCTTCTTACAATAGAATTGAAAGAAATGCAAGGAGAAGGAGTTGTGAACGTGTGGATCACTTAGGAGCAAGAAGATTAACCTCCCTAAAGACCACACCCTCTCTTTTTATAGAGAGGGTTGATTTCTTCCCGTTAGTCGCCCATCAGTTGACTGCTGCCTTTGGTAGTCGACTGTTGATGTTGTAACAACTTTTGATGACGTCTGATCCACGATCGTCACCATCCAATGGAAATCATGTCATTCGACTGATGCCTTCATCAGTCAACTACTGACCTCGTACCCGATTGATCGGTCAGCTACGAATCATTGTGTGCCCGTGCGAACTCCAGCAGTTGACTGCTAGCAATCCACTACTAATGTAGCAGTCCGACTGTTGATCGGGCAGCTCTGCCACACACCAGTCGAACTCATTCGACTTGGATCAGTTTGACTACCCATTCATCGTAGTCGACTGTTGCCAGGTAAACCTCAAACAAGAGACTTGTTTGAGCATCCGATGGTCGGGTAAAACCTCAACCCACTCGGTTGAGCATCCGACACTTGACTTAGCCATTCGACCAAGTTCACCTATGAGCTACGTTACATTTCGCTCATTCTCTCATCTCCCTAGAAGTCTTTCGCCGAAGTTCTCTTCGTCCGGCCACGTCCCTCGGATGCACCAAGTGCACCACTTTGCAATGCTATCCTTCACGTCTCGCCCTGAAGCCTACTTCCTTTGGCTTCACTCCAAAGCTCCTCGTCTAGCGGTCCCTCAGATGCACCAAGCGCACGACTTACACAATACCATCCTTCACCGACTCAAGGACCGAGTCATTAGATGGTGAACCCACCAATGCTATCATCAAGCTAACTCCTGTGTGAATTAATAAGTCCTGCATGACTTCAACACACATATCAAATCCATAAATAACCTAACATAAACCTTTGCCATACACATCAAAACCATATCATACGTGGGTTGAATGCCCTAACACATTTAGAATTTCCTTTATCCTAATGTGAAGTTAACTAGCACTTTCATTTTCAAGCATTTTACAATTAAATAGCTTATTAAGTAGTATGTCTCTTTTAGCTATCCTAGTGTCATTAGTGCCCTCATATAATTCAATTAATTTATCCCAAAGTTCTTTAGAGTTTTCAAAGGGTCCGACTCTATTGAGCTCTTCTTTTGTTAGTTCGCATTGCAAGGTGTTAAGGGCCTTGTAATCTATTTGAGCTCATTTCCGTACGTCCGTGGTCTATTTCTCTGGATCTAACAACTCTCCCAAGTTGTCTACCGAAGGATTGAAATCTTTTCTTATTGAAAACAACACCTCGAGGTCGGTTTTCAAGAAGCACTCCATTCACCTTTTTCAATAGCAAAAAGTCCTCTCCATTAAAGAGAGGAAGGCAAATGATGCTATACCCCTCTAAGTTTGACAAAAAAATTTTAATTTATAAAAACAGTTTTTTTAATTTTCAAAAATATTCCTAGAGTTACACAATTAGAGTAAGATTGTGCTAGTGCAAAAATTTAACTTATACTAAAGCAAGATAAACAAATATTAGAAAATTTATTGTAGTGAAAAAGAAAAAATTAATCTATGACAAGAATAATAAAATTAAAGAAAATTTTTTAAACGCTTTCGTTGGTTATTTCACCAAAATTAGAGCACCCCTACTCTGATACCAATTGTTGGATCAGAGATTTCCGAGAGAGAGGGGTGAATCTCGGAAGTTATAAAATTTTATTTTTACTTTTTAAAAAATAAGAGTATTTAGCGGAATTAGAAATAAGATAAGGCAAGTTTTCTTTACTTGGTTTAGAACCTGAGCTAGATTGCTACTCCAAGGCTCGTAGCTCTCCGAGGGCTATCTCGATGGGCAATCCACTAAAAGACCCTCCGATTCGAAACTCTCGAACTTGGAGGGTATTCCCTTTTTACAAGGATGAGAGGAAAGGTAAAACACTACCTTCCCGCTAGAAATTAAGTACAAAAGCAAAAGCAGGTACAAGAAATGAATTACAAATTTAAGAATATACCAACACTTGGAAATGTAAAGGTGTAGCTCATGTCGGACTTGCAAGAGGTTAGCGTGTTGAAGCTTTTGTGGACGAGAGATGATGGCAACAACACTTGGAAGTATTTGAATTGTTGTACTCGGAGTTGGTCCACCATTTCATTTATAAGTATGTTCTAGTCGACTCCAAATCAGTTCGTCGATTTGGTACATCGGTCTTTCCAGCCGACTCCAAGTCACCTAGATCCGCATAGGGAAATTTGCCTTTCTAGTCGACTAGACCTCCCCATTCGACTGGAGCTCTTGCCATCTTGGTCGCCATATCTGCAGTTGATCACCAACTATCTTGCCAATTGGGCATTCAAATCGATCGTATCATACTCCATCGATTGGACCTCTGTCGACAAGAAACTAATCAGTCGATTGGATACCTGTAAAATGTAATTAGCACAAAATACAATATGAAATTAAATTGTAGTAGTAATACTATTCGACCTCAACTTCTTAGTCCCACATAGACTATCCATCAGATTGATGTTTTGCTTTGTCCCCCAACAGAGGGCTCGACCTCACCTCTTCACTCAAGGCTTACCTGGTAGCTGCCTAGCCGGACTTACCATACTTGACATCCGATCTGACCCACCAGGACTTTTTCCAATTGTCTTGTCTCCTTGACCCAGCTAGTCTTCATGTCGATTGTCCGGTCTCCTAACCCAATTGGTCTTCATGCTAGATGTCCGATCTCTTGACCCATTTGGACTTCCTGCCTAGTGTTCAGTCATCTTGATCTGTCAAGTCTTCTGCCTAGTCCGATCAACATAATCTACTAGGAATTTCCATACTTTGCCTAGTATCTGGTCTGCATGACCTACTAGGGCTTTCTTGTTAAGCCTACACACTTAACACGCATATTAAAACACATATAAATCCTAACTTTGACTAAGGTTCATTCATCAAAACTAAGGAGTTATGCTCCCTACATTAATGAAATGGACACTTGACACAGAGAGAAAAGTCTAAGCAGATCAAGTAGGACTGGATGCTTGGTGTTGGAAAAGCCCTTGCAGGTCTGAAGACCAGATGCAAGGCAAGGAAAGTCCAAACAGATCAAGGACGATCAGATGTTTGGTGATAGGAAGTCCTAGCAGATCAAGGTGATTGGATTACTAGGGAAGTCCTGGCAGATTAAGGTGACTGGATGATTAGGCAAGTGAAGTCCCGATAGGTCTAGATGACCGTGCCTGGCAAGTGAAGTCCCAGCAGGTCAGGGTGACCATGCTTGGAAAGTGATGTCTTGATAGGTCAGGGTCACCATGCTTGGCAAGTGAAGACCTTACAAGTCAAGGTGACCGTGATTGACAAGGGAAGTCCTAGTAGTTCATGGTTGACTAGATGCTAAGCAAGGAGATTCCGACAGATCAAGAGTGATCAGATATTGGACGAGAAAAGTTTTGATAGGTTGAGGTCAATCAGATACAAAGTGAAGTGGGAGTTGGCTTGGAAATAAGACTAACTAAGGAACCAATCAACCGAACATGGTTAACAGTCGACTGATACATCATAGGCTACTCGGGAAGCTAATGAGTACACAGGCAGTCAATTGGTGGTCTTGACAAGTCAATTGGTTCGAAGCTCTGATGATGAGAAAGGTACTCGGGCGTGCAAAGAAGTCATGGTGCTCGGGTGATTGGGAAATCCCGAGACCAAGAGACTGTGCTCAGGCAATGAAGAAGAAGTGCTCAGGTCAAGGACTCAGGTGCTCGGGGCAACTACGAGTCCAGTGCTAGGGAAGCAGTCAAATACCATGATAATCCAGTTGACTGGTGATTGAGAAACGAGTCAACGGTGCTCTGACAAAGGAGTCATGGTGATCGGACAGTCGACTGTTGTGGGGGAAGTAGTCGACTGACCATGGGTAGTCGGGATGACGCACAATAGCAGGTGCTCGGGACGAGTGGGGCTCGGTGTGGGAACTCGTGAAAATGGAAAATTGGGTGCTCGAGAGGTTTTCCACATAGAAATTGCTTGCTGTTGGTGCAGGGGCACTAGATAATATAACCTAGGTATTGATAATGACAAAGATTCAAAGTTAAGCTATCTTGTTATCTCATAAGTTATGTTGAGTGTGCAGGTAATGTATTAAGCTTTGCTAAGTTCAACGATGCCAAGAGAATCTTGGGAAGTCGAGAAACTTCGGTGGTCGTATGAACCGACACTAGGAGAATCTCGATGGATGAGAAACCTCAGTGGTTGGTTGACCAGGTCAAAAGATGCTAGGAGAACCTTGGAAAGTTGAGGAACCTCGGTGGTCAAGTGATCAAAAGCTAAGCGGCAGGTCAGAAGGATTAAATGTAAGGAAGGTAAGAACTTTGTAAGGAGAGGATAGGTCACGTCCTAAGTACGGGGGCAATCGTAGGCGACGATCCCACTAAGACTTCTGGAGGAAGGTCTAAGTCGAGATCGGATAGTACATCACCATCTTACTGTTCACTATATAGTTCTTGTGCTATCCATGTAATGCAAGTGACTATTCAAACCATCAATCGACTGAAGGAAAAGGATAGTCAACTAGATCACCATTAGTCGACTGATGGAAGCTTCAATTGACTGCTAGTGAATCTGAACACTTCGAAGAAAAGGTAAGAGCCACAAAATGAGGGAAGATAGGCTTATTTGACTCAGATCGGGATCTCAATGAGCTAGGGTTTGGAATGCTATAAAAGAAGAGGTATGACACCTCTCTTGGACTAAGAAAAAGCTCCAAAATTCTCCATCAATTAAAAGCTCTTGTCTCTGCACATCAACGTCATAATGCCGACAAAGCTTCCATCATCCACACTTTTAAGTCCGTAGTTACTTTTGTTATTTGATTGCTTGTTACTTGCTAAGAGGAGAGGTAAGCTTGTTACCTCTTCCTCTACATTTCGTGTGCTTCTTCGTATCTCTTACCTCCAACGAGGAAGAGATTTTTAGTGGATTGCCCTCGTAAGCAATCAATGATCGTATGGCCTTGGACTAGCGACCGTTTGGTTGTGAACCAAGTAAAATAAAGCGTGTCTTTGTTCTTACTTATTCCACTATGTGTTTCTTTGATTTTACCAGAAAATAAAAGTTTTTTGAACGCTATTCACCCCCCTATAGTGTTATTCGATTCTACACCTGCTTGGTAGAGCAGTGGATTGGCTAAAGTAAATAGCGAACACAAACCCACAGAATTGATTGGCTAGTTCGACTGGTGCCTAAACAATCAACTGATAGACGAGAGCAGTCAACTAAAATTCGACGTGGATCGAGCCATTGTGAGTAAATGACTGAGTGACTAGTCGACTAATGTAAGACCTGTCGATTGGTAGGCAAAAATCTGTTGATGTGAATCTTATAAAAGAAGAACTTGGCGAAGTTTTTTAGAAGCCAATTTTTGGTGACTTTGAAGGGGAAGTGTTTTTTCATTCTAGACCTTCCAAGCCATTCCGAAGCAACCAAACAACGATCAAGCAAATATTTCATTATGTAAATTGTCTTGATTCTTGTTCTTCATTTCACTAGTATATTTTTTATTTGGTTGCATTATTTTTACAAGCTTAGGTTGTAAGAGGTTTCTCTACCTTTGGAAGGTTTCCGAGAAGGTTAAAGTGATAGTGGATCTATCGTTAGGAGCTAGGTCGTAGAGTAGGTACTGGAGGGTTCCGAACAACTTAAAAATCGATTTGTTGTGCTTGTGTTGTTCATATTGTTTATGTTTTTGTTTTCCACTGCGCATTAATGCTTTGTTGACAATCATGCACGAACAAAATCGAAATCGAGCCGATTCGCTATTCACCCCCTCTAGCGATGTCGATCATAATGTTGGTGCAATCGACCCAGGTCATGATTGACTTGACTCGAGGTTGACTCGAGTAGTGTTTTGATGTTTGACATTGATGTCTGACAATGTGTTGGGGAGATTGTTGGGGCAATCGACCCAGGTTATGATTGACCGGACTCGAGTTTGACTCGAGTTGGATTTTGATGTTTGACGATGGTTTTGTTGGGTTTCCTGAACCGCGCCGAGTGTGTGTTCGAACATGTTTCGTAAACATGTGCACAGCAGAAGGAATAAAGTAATAAATCTAATTTATTACAACACACACATCACACGCATGCATAGTACAACATGTGTAGACATAACCGTAATTTCAAATTTTGCAATAAAAGGAAACTTAAACTACGTATACCTGACGTATCACATGTAGCGGGAAAGGCATCAACCGAAACGATTCTCGCTAGAATCATTTCTATCCGTATCCATGCTGAGTATCTTCGGGATGAATTCATGAAGTCACGAGCCTCGTCTTCATACGGGTTACTAGCCTCGTGTTGACGACGACGTGATCGAGAGAAGATCACGATCCGAATCAAAATTCGCATCCAAAACGCGTCCTCAAAAACTCGCTTCTCCGGAGAGGTACTCATCAACCGTTTGACGAATCCTTCGTCCTCCACCTATGAGGATTACCGGATATCGAATCCCCGGTAAGGAAGGCACTGTCGGAGCTCCAAACGTCATCCAAACGACGCTCCGACAAGAGGGAAACAAGCTGTCCAGAAAACTGGACAGCTTTGGTGGAGACCTTACGCCGGCCAAATAAGGAAAGCAATGTGCTCACCTTGTCGCCAGAGCCAAGGAAGATCACCGGAGCTCCTCCGACAGTAGCTCGATGCCGGCAAGAGGGGTGGTCGGCAGTAGCTGGACGCTGGTTGAAGGAGCTAGGCGACGGCAAGGAGGTTGGCGCCGACCACTTGGAGAAGAGGGAGAGGGTGGGCGGCCAAACAATTAGGGTTGCATGAAATTAGGGTTTAACAAAAACCCTTAAGCCCTATTTTATAGAGAACAAATTCTCTTAATAGTTATCGGATCACAACCAAAAGCCCGTTAACCAGCTCCATTAATTTAAGTTAAAATAAACCAAACCATGTTGGTCTATTTTAAGTTAAAACGAACCGAACCAACTTTGGTTCATTCGTTTAAAACAAACCAAACCCTTTGGTTTATTCTCCTCCATTGGATTAGAACCAAACCAATTTGGTTCATCCATCATGTCTTCATAAGACATGGCCCATCCACGCTTCCATTGCGACTGAAACGATTTCATGCTCGCTCCATGTTTGGTCCAACCAAACCTAGTTTCTCTCAGTCTGAGAATCTCATTCTCAAGCTCGTTTTAAATCCTTCGGATTACGCTCGTTGTGCGTGTGACCAAATAGGTTCTTGGTTTATGTTGGTCGTCTATAATTAACCATTAATTATAGAACGATCATGAGTGGCATCTAGTAGTACATCATGATCCCCAATTAATCGAAAAGATCAACGGTTGATCCAGAACTATTTCTGAAACCCTTCAGCAGCTCAAATGAATCGTGCCCCATTCCCTTCACTCATCTTATACCCACTTGGTTCAGGACATGGTCTATAGTATCAGTCCCCACTAGATTGACTACGTCACACCTAGCCCAAGTATCATTTCCTCGTGCTACGGATTATAGTTACTACACATGTATCGAAGAGTACCTTACTCTAAACATGTAATGCTTTGGCAAAAGACTTTAGTAACAATCCGACGAGAGGCCATGGGTATACATCTCCTCGCAAGGAGTGGTGAATCCTTTATAGGCTATTCAAACACCTTCGATCACTTCAACTTATACCCAATGATCCCGGGTCCACATCTCCTCAGAGATGGTTGCTTAAGATATCAAAGCATAAGTCTTTATGATCAAGATGACTTGAATACCGCAAGTCAAAGGAACATCGTACTTAAGTTGCAGTAAGAACTTCATTGACATATCTATATATGCAGAGAACCATATGAAGTCTTACGGCTGGTCACTCCAATGAACTAGTTACCATAACTAGCATCCACGATTAACTCCCGACATCACAATGTCTCCAACCAATGAGAATCAGCTACTTGGATACACCAAAGAGTATACCTCATGCTAGTCTCGACATAATCAATGGTGTCCAAATCCATCAATTCATCGACTAGGGATAATTCTGATACATCACAATTACACATGTAGAGATACTCACTAGTTGTGATCCAATCACAAATTCTCTCATGCTGTGAATCGTATCGTAGACATTCAGTAAATGAGTTTAAGATCTAATCATATACATGAAAACATGTATACTCAAATAGTGAATCTTCATTTATCATATAAATGGTTCAAACATAAGTCAATTGCCTTAGGACATCTCTCATATATCACTAACAAACTCCCACTTGGCCTAATGTCAATCGCTACGGTATCCAATACCATAAGCTCTAACATGACCCTCAAACTTACATTGAGGTAATGCCATAGTCAAAGGATCCGCTAAGTTCCTTTTAGTGGGGATTTTCTCGATTTGTATTTCCTTCCTACTAATGATCTCTCTGATCAGATGATAGCGGCGAATCACATGTTTGGATCATTGATGAGACCACATCAAGTTCAGAGATGAACTTCTTGATCCAATCCTCTTCCTTTGCTGCTTTCAAAGCTTCAATGTATTCTGCCTTAGTGGCAGAATCCGCTATAGTGTCAAGCTTGGAACCTTTCCAAATTATTGCGCCTCCATTCCAGGTGAATACATACCCAGACTGAGACATGGAATCATCCTTGTCTGTCTGAAGTTGGCATCCGTATACCCACGTATCACCATGTACCCTTCTCCATATATTAGGAACACATCCTTTGTTCTTCTTAAGTACATAAGGATTGTTTTAACAACCACCCAATGATCCATTCCTGGATCAGACTGGTATCTACTCGTGACACTCAGATCATACGATACGTCGGGCCTCATACATAACATAGCATACATGATACATCCTATTGCGGATGCATAGGGAATCTTACTCATGCAAATCCTCTCGTCTTCTATGCGCAGACACATAGAATTCGAAAGGTGTATCCCATGCCTGATGGGTAGGAAACCTTTCTTGGATTCCGACATGCTAAACCTCTTTAGCACTCAGTCTATATATGTAGACTGCGAAAGACCAAGCAACCGTTTTGATCTATCTCTATAGATCTTAATCCTGAGGATGTAGGTTGCTTCTCCCAAGTCTTTCATGGAGAATGTCTTGGATAACCAAATCTTAACTGACTGTAAGACTGAAACATCGTCTCCTATAAGTAATATGTCATCGACATACAATACAAGGAACATGACTGCACTCCCACTAACCTTCTTGTACACATAAGGTTCGTCTGGATTTTGTGAGAAATCAAACTTATTGATTGTTTCATCAAAACGGATATTCCAGCTCCTGGATGCTTGCTTCAATCCATATATGGACCGTCGCAATTTGCATACCTTGGTTTTATCAACCGATGTGAAACCCTCAGGCTGTATCATATACACGTCCACGAGCAGGTTTCCATTAAGGAAAGCTATTTTCACATCCATCTGCCATAACTCATAATCATACTGAGCCGCTATGGCCAAGAGCATCCGAATGGATTTAAGCATAGCTACAGGTGAATAGGTTTCGTCATAATCAACACCTTGTTTTTGATGATATTCTTTCGCCACTAATCTAGCCTTATAGGTAATCACATTACCATCCATGTCAGTTTTCTTCTTGAAAACCCACTTGTACCCTATAGGCTTGATGCCTTCAGGTGGGTCAACCATGTTCCAAACTTGGTTTTCATACATGGAATCTATTTCTGACTTCATGGCATCAAGCCACTTATCCCTTTCTGAACTTGTCAACACTTCTTCATAACTGGTAGGCCCCTCATCATCAATGAGTAACACTTCATTCGATTCACTTACGAGAAATCCATATCTTCAAGTAAGATACATGAGGTTTCTTACTATTCCATATCTCATATAGAGTAGTAGTGTAACGCCCGTAAAAAGTCTCCAGCAATTTTACGAGAATTTTTGGCTTTACGATAATGGGTTTTATGTGGGTTTTCCGAAAATAAAAGGAAATAGGCAAAAAGAGATGCAAGGACTAGGAATTGAACCCCAAACCTCTAGAGATAGCCAAGCCCTATAGATGCACCCACTAACCATAAGCCCAATAGGATTATATCATTAAGAGAAGAGGGGAATTATAGATAAGGGTGATGAGGGTAAATGAAGGGGCATGGAAAAGAAAAGAGAAACTTCTCTTCCTCCCTTTATAAAGAAGAACGAAGTTCCCATTTGGCCACTTCTTCCTCACCTCTTCATCCTCACCGAAACCATCTTGCTCCCCCTCTCCATTTGCACCTTTGACCGAACTTCATCCAAGCAAGAAGAAGTTAGTTCTTGGCTTCCATAAGGTTAACTACCCACCAAAACCAAGCGAAGGATGTAAGATTTCCTCACCTGCAGTATATTAGTTTTGTAGGATAAATTACATGAAAGAAATATGAAGTTTGGAGCTTTATATGTTTCGGCCAACTAAGTTTTGGGCTAGGATTCATGAAAATACTATTAGGGAAACCTTTTATAGGTTGTATGCTCCAAGTAGGGATCTTTAGGTAACAAAAGTCTAAAGGTTTTAACCCTATATGTTTCGGACACCAAGGGTTTAGGGTTAGGGTTTCATGAAGAGCCCCCCCCTTATGATGTTAGGTTATGATATATGCCTACATGAATAGATTTAGGTGACAAAAGTCCAAAGATCTTAACCTTACAAGTTTCGGCCAACCCATGAAATTAGGGTTAGGGTTGCATGAAAAATATTTCTAATTATACTATGATAGGTTATAAGGCTTCATGAATGAATTTTAGGAGACAAACCCAAGCTTGAGCCCTCACAAGTTTCGGCCAACCCATGAAATTAGGGTTAGGGCTGCATGAAAAATATTTCTAATGATACTATGATAAGTTATAAGACTTCATGAATGAATTATAGGGGACAAACCCAAGCTTGAGCCCCTCACAAGTTTCGGCCAACCAATGAAACTAGGGTTAGGGTTGCAAGAAAAAGGCTTCTAAGGGAACTAGGGGATGTTGTATGCCTCATGTTGGAGTTTTAGGTGACTAAACACTGCCATGTTGGAATACCTTACAGGTTTCGGCCAATATTGGTTTTGGGGATAGGGCTTCATGAAAACACCCCCCCCCCTTATGTAGTTAGGCTATGTGATGAACAAGTTTTATGATTTAATATGCCATGAATATGCCTAGGAAATATGCTTCATGTTTATGATGTAATGTGCCATGAAATATGCTTAGGTGATGAACATGCTTTGTGATTTAATATGCCATGAATATGCCAAAGAAATATGCTTCATGTTTATGAGGTAATGTGCCTTAAAATATGCTTAGGTGATGAACTTGCTTTGTGATTTAATATGCCATGAATATGCCAAAGAAATATGCTTCATGTTTATGAGGTAATGTGCAATGAAATATGCTTAGGTGATGAACATGCTTTGTGATTTAATATGCCATGAATATGCCAAAGAAATATGCTTCATGTTTATGATGTAATGTGCCATGAAATATGCTTAGGTGATGAACATGTTTTTGTGATTTAATATGCCATGAATATGCCAAGGAAATATGCTTCATATTTATGATGTAATGTGCCACGAAATATGCTTATGTGATGAACATGTTTATACTTTAGGACCCCTTTAGGGTACTCTTATGTTATGAATGCATGTGTCCTGGAGATAAGATGGAGATGCTTCCCTTTCAAGTAGGGGTCAAGAGCTCTCCTTATGATAAGATGGAGATGCTTCCCGTTCAAGTAGGGATCAAGAGCTCTCCTTAAGATAAGAAAAAATGGGGATGCTTCCCTTTCAAGTAGGGATCAAGAGCTCTCCTTATGATAAGATAAGATTAAGATGCTTCCCTTTTTATGTTGGGGATCAAGAGCATTCTTTATAATATGACAAGAAAAGAAAGGAATTAAGTATTTTACTTTGTAAGAGGTTAAGTACCCGACCCATCAGGTGGTCGTTAATCAAATCCATAGGGACATAAGAAGACGTAAGAGGTCTTGCCCTGGTAAGACGTAAGAGGTCTTGCTCTGGTAGGTCTGGTGGCTCGCTACCTGACCTATTAGAGCAGCGCATTATGTGGTACTTAACACAGGCCCCCCAAACAAGTTATGATGATGTTGAAGTATCTATATGTATATGTTTTGAAAAGAAAAGACTTTTATGAAATTGTGTATGCTTATGTTAAAGATTATGAATGCTTACGAACTCGTCCTTTATGCATTTTAGATGTTATGAAGTTATGATGTTTAGAGCTAAGTTTAAGAATGTGGTGACTATGTACTTTATGCATGTTTCGAATTTATGATGTCGTGAATGCTTATGGTTAAGTTTAAGAATACTTGTGATTATGTACCTTATGCATGTTTAGGATTGATGTCATTATAAATGTTTATGCTCAAGTTAAAAATGCTTATGATTATGTCCTTTATGCATGTTAGACTCTATGAAGTTATGATGCTTACAGTAGTTTAAGAATACTTGTGATTATGTACCTTATGCATATTTAGTGTGCTTCGTTCAGTTACGTATTGCTAAGAGGACAATGTCTTATATCCCTTGCCCCTCCTTGCAATTATTAGGAAACATATAGAGAAAGTTATGATGCTTATGATATACTTGTGATTATGTACCTTATCCATGTTTAAGATTTATGTCATTACAAATGCTTATGCTCAAGTTAAAAATGCTTATGATTATGTCCTTTAAGCATGTTAGATTTTACTAAGTTATGATGCTTATAGTAAGTTAAGAATATTTGGGTTTATGTACTTCCTGCATGTCTAAGATTTATATCAAGAATGCTTATGTTTAGATTATGCCCTGCTTGGTTTTAATTATGCTTAGCATGCTGATGTAAACTCTATGCCATGCTTAGGTTTCATTACGTGGTATGTTGTTGATTAGTGTTACTATGGAATACTTAGGCCATTTATGCTAGCATGCTTATGTTTCTAATTGCTTGATGAAGTTCGTGGTTTTTTTGTGAGTTGGCAAGAATCTTACTAAGCTATATGCTTATAGTTTATGTTGTCCATATACTGCAGATCAAGGAAACCTGAACTAGAGGAAGTAGCAGGAAGGGCCCAGTGTGTGTGATAGTGGCATGGTGGAGAAAGACCCTATTACTATCTGCTTATATTTATATGCTCAATTAACAACTTAAGACATTGCTTCCGCTTATAAGACTTGTGAATTATTAGCACCATGTTGGATGTTGCTTAGTTATGTTATTGTTCAATTACTTAAGAAAGTTGATATGATAGAACTCACGAATGGATCCTTATGTTGGGCATGTTATGAAATGTGATAAGATGGTAACATGCTAACTATGAATAAGATAGGTGATGCATGTAGAAAAGAAGGTTTACGCCATGATAACATGCTTAAGTATGATGGTGGAAGGATCCATGTGTCTTATGTTTTAAAAGAAAAAAAAAAGAAAAGGGTAAAAGTAGCGCATACGAGAGCGAGATAAGGGCAGGCGCATGGTGGTATCGAGCGGTTCACCTTTCCACTATCACACATCAAGCCTCCATCCTGCTATTTCCAAGTAAGTAATTTTATGCATACTTAAGTTTCCTTTATAATGAAGAATGTCTTCTATCTAGAATGAAATAATACCTCATCATGCTTTAGTAGAATGGACTCACACTTGAGATTTAGATAGAAATAGTACCTCGTCCTGTTTAGTATAATGGAATCATAGTTGTGACTTAGATAGTATACCTGACCAAACTATATACGATGGAAACACGACTCCAACCTAGAAGTATCACTAGAAAGGATACCTTACCTTGTTTATGATATGGGATGTTAGATGCCTGTATAGGAGTAGAAATTATAATAACACCTTAATTAAATTATTTATTTATCACTTAGATAACATGAACGGGAGACGTAGTGCTAGAGGGAATGACTCAGCACCCCCACCAGATTTGATGCATGTGGTTACCGAGCTACAGGGTCAGGTCGCAGAACAACAGCTGGTTATCAATGCTCTCACGAATCAACAAAGGAACCCTAGCACCACGCCAGGGACGCAGAACGTAACTCCTAACATGACCACTATGGTGCAAGCACCGCTAATCAATGCTGCCACCGGGGCCCGGCCCGAAGCCTATCTGATTCAGTGGCAGAGGCTGAAGCCAGAAAATTTAACTAGTGCCGGCGAACCATGGGATGCCCAAGCCTAGTTCAAAATAGATGAGAGCATCGTGGAGCTGCTGGATTGGCCCGAGCACGAAAAGATAAAATGTGCCTCGTTCTGTCTTTCCGGAGATGCAAGGATGTGGTGGGAGAGAGTCAAAGCAAAGAGACAAGTAAATCAAATGAGGTGGACAGATTTTCAAGCGGAGTTCTTCAAGGAGTTCTTTCAGAGACGGATCACAAATAAGCACTACGATGAGTTCCTCGAGTTCCGACAAGGCGATCTATCAGTTAGTGAAGCTATGACAAGGTTCAACCGACTGGCACGTCTCTGCCCAGAGTTAGTCGGTACTGAAAGGGAGAGGATCAGACTCCTGCTGAAAATGTTGCGACCGGAGATAGCCCTGAATGTGGCCGGCGAAGTCAATCGACCCCAGACCGCCGAAGAGCTATTTCAAGAGTGCATCGTCACCGAGCACTACCTAAACAACATCGATCGCCAGAGTAAGGCGCGACCGAGATCCAAATCTCGAGAATACTAGTGGAAGAGGGATCGCAGAAGTGGCAAGAAGAAACATTGGAATGGCCCAAAGGGGGCCCAGGAACAACTGCGGGTATCTGATGTCCTACATGTGGGAAGAAGCATCCGGGAATGTCGTCGAGGCACGAGGAAGTGTTACAAGTGGACTAGAGGGCACATAGCTTGAAGCTGCCCTACCCGAGTTCGGGCACCTTCTCGGTGATATGTCGATGCAGGAGCTCCTCCAGCTTCACCAGATCAGGCTATGATAGAGGGTCCCGGATAAGCCAAGGGAGGCTGAAGCCCCGCTGGGACAAATGCCGAGTGTTCTCCTCACCGGGAAGATGTGGCGAGTGCCTCGGACGGTTGTCCTCAGTCGGATATTTATTTTCAGTCAGTATGCTACTGTGTTATTTGACACTGGGGCAACCCATTCGTTCATCTCTACGCCTTTCACAAGAAAGATAGATAGGCATCCCCAAGTCTTGGACTATAAATTCTTAACAACGTTACCTTTGGGAGAAGTGATGCCATCCACCAATATTCTGCGCGCTGCACCAATTAGACTCGCAGACAGGGAGCTCTATTGTGACCTGATAGTCCTAGATATGTGGGACTATGATGTTATATTGGGCATGGATTTTCTGCACAAGTACGGTGCTTCAATTGAGTGCCGTAAATGGAGGGTGACCTTAGGCTCGAGCAGGTTTCATTTGAGTTTATCGGGGAGTCAAAGAAAGGAACGAGGAAATTTTTATCGGCGCTAAAAGCCCGAAAAATGCTAGAAAATGGATGCACCGGATTTCTAGCCCATGTGGTGGATACCATATCCGCAAAGAACCAGAAAATAGAAGAGGTCAGAGTGGTATGTGACCATCCGGAGGTATTCCCGGATGACCTACCTGGATTACCACCTGATAGAGAAATTGAGTTCGAGATCGAATTGATTCCCGTAACTAATCCGATCTCCAAGGCACCTTACCGTATGGCACCGACTAAGTTGAAAGAACTTGAAGCGACTCAGGAGTTACTTGGACCGGGATTTATCATCCGTCACTCACCATGGGGAGCTCCAGTGTTGTTCATAAAGAAAAAGGATGGATCTATGCGAATGTATATAGACTATCGGGCACTGAACAACGTGACCATCAAGAATAGGTACCCCCTTCCCAGGATCGACGACCTGTTCGACCAACTGAAGGGAGCTACTGTCTTTTCCAAGATCGATCTCAGGTCTGGCTATCATCAAGTAAAAGTAAAGCCTGGTGATATTCCGAAGACGGCCTTCTGGACGAGATACGGACATTATGAGTTCGTAGTTATGCCCTTCGGAGTAACCAATGCTCCTGCGATGTTCATGGACCTGATGAATCGAGTATTCTAGGCCTTCCTCGACAAATATGTAATCATTTTCATCGACGATATTCTTATCTACTCGAGAAACCAAGAAGAGCATCAACATCCAAGGCGTACTCTGGGTTCTTGAAAAGAGCAACTATATGCAAAATTCTCCAAATGTGAGTTCCGCTCAATCAAGTGTCGTTCTTGGGTCGCTCTAAAAAGGACTCATGGTAGACCCAATAAGGATTGAAGCTGTGAGGAACTGGAATAGGCCAAGGAATGCGAGTGAAGTCAGAAGTTTTCTCGGGCTAGCAGGCTATTACAGAAAATTTGTAGAGGACTTCTCTAGAATTGCAGCCCCTATGACAGCCCTCACCCGAAAGGACCAACAATACAAATGGACTGAGGAATGTGAGATGAGTTTTACTGAACTGAAGAGGAGACTAACCAGCGCTCCCATTTTGACTCTCCCTGAAGATAATGAAAGCTTCGATATGTTTAGTGACGCTTCTAAACTGGGGCTCGGAGCTGTACTCATGCAAAATGGCAAGGTTATCGCTTACGCCTCTAGACAGCTCAAGGAGTACGAAAGAAATTATCCTACCCATGACTTAGAACTAGCAGCCGTGGTGTTCTCTCTAAAAATATGGAGGCACTACTTATACGGAACTCGGTGCAAGATTTATACAGACCACCAGAGTCTTTGATATTTCTTCACTCAGAAAGACCTAAATATGAGGCAACACCGATGGCTCGAGCTAGTAAAAGATTATGATTGTGAGATATTATATCACCCTAGAAAGGCCAACAAAGTGGCAGATGCACTGAGCAGAAAGTCCGGTGCCGCTTTGATGTCCTTATCAATGCTATCGCATCCCTTGAAAAGGGATATAATGAATTACGGAATAGAGATTATTTCTGGACAGCTTTCCACCATGGCTATAGCGCCGACGTTGTTCAACAATATATTGGGAAAGCAAGATGGTGATTCAAACATCCAGAAAATCAAACAGGAAGTCCGGGATGGAAGGGATAATGGATTCCCGTGACGCTAACCGGCGAGTATTATACTTCGGGACCGCCATGCATTCGACGATCCGAAATTATGGAAGAAGATACTCGAGGAATCCCATGGAACACCTTATACCATGCATCCTGGATCTAACAAAATGTATCAGGACTTCAGGGATAAATTTTGGTGGTCCGGCATGAAAAGGGATGTGGCTCAGTACGTCAGCACTTGTCTGACCTGCCAGAAGGTGAAGGCAGAACACCAGAAACCTGAGGGATTACTGCAGCCGATACAGATTCCAGAGTGGAAATGGGAAGAAATATCTATGGATTTTATCTCGGGATTGCCCAGAACAACAAATGGTTACGATGCTATATGGGTAATCATAGACCGGTTGACAAAGTCTGACCATTTCCTAGCAATTAAGATGACCTATTCGGTCGAGCAGCTAGCTCAATTATATATCAAGGAAATTATCAAATTACATGGAGTGCCTAAGGCTATTATTTTTGACCGTGATGGCCGTTTTACCTCCCATTTCTGGGAATGTGTTCAGAAGGCTCTTGGCACTAAGTTGAGATTCAGCACTGCGTTTCATCCTCGCATCGACAGACGATGTAAAGAGTGAACTAGGTCTTTGGAAGATATGCGGGCTTGTACCCTAGACTTTAAGCTGTGGTGCCAATATTTGTGCTAGCGTAATTTGCTTACAACAATATTACTGTGCTACTATTGGAATAACACCATATGAAGCTCTATACGAGAAGATCGGTGTCTCCTATCTATTGGTACGAGGGTGGTGAAAGGAGGGAAATGGGTTTTCGGGCCGATATTATTGACAATACCACCAGCGCTATCTGAATATATCCGTCAAAAATCAAAGCGCCAGGCCAAACAAAGAGCTATGCGGATATGCGGCGTAGGCAGATTAATTCGAAGTCGGGGACTTGGTATTCCTCAAAGTGACCCCTATGAAGGGAGTGATGAGATTCAGAAGGAAGGGTAAACTGAATCCACGCTACGTAGGACCGTATCCGATATTGCAAAGAGTGGGCAAGGTAGCTTACAAGCTGGAGCTGCCACAAGAGATGTCGGCTATACACGACGTGTTCCATGTCTCTGTGCTCAAGAAATGCTTATCCAGTGTGGACCAAGTGATCGAGCCACAAACTGTACCAGTTCAAGAGGACCTGAGTATGAAAAGTCGGCCTATCCAGATACTAGACCGAGAAGTCAAGAGGCTAAGGAACAAAGAGGTGCCCTTAGTAAAGGTCCTGTGGCAGAATCAACGATACGAGGAAGCTACCTGGGAACGAGAGGAGGACATGAAGCAGAAGTACCCAGAATTATTTTAAGTTTCGAGGATGAAACCTTTACAAGGTATGAGGGATTGTAACGCCGATAATGGGCTTTATGTGGGTTTTCCGAAAATAAAAGGAAATAGCCAAAAAGAGATGCAAGGCCTAGGAATTGAACCCCAAACCTCTAGAAGCCCTATAGATGCACCCACAAACCATAAGCCCAATAGGATTATATCATTAAGAGAAGAGGGGAATTATAGATAAGGGTGATGAGGGTAAATGAAGGGGCACGGAAAAGAAAAGAGAAACTTCTCTTCCTCCCTTTATAAAGAACAAGGAAGTTCCCATTTGGCCACTTCTTCCTCTCCTCTTCATCCTCACCGAAACCATCTTGCTCCCCCTCTCCATTTGCACCTTTGGCCGAACTTCATCCAAGCAAGAAGAAGTTAGTTCTTGGCTTCCATAAGGTCAACTACCCACCAAAACCAAGCGAAGGATGTAAGATTTCCTCACCTGCAGTATATTAGTTTTGTAGGATAAATTACATGAAAGAAATATGAAGTTTGGAGCTTTATATGTTTCGGCCAACTAAGTTTTGGGCTAGGATTCATGAAAATACTATTAGGGAAACCTTTTATAGGTTGTATGCTCCAAGTAGGGATCTTTAGGTAACAAAAGTCCAATGGTTTTAACCCTATATGTTTCGGCCACCAAGGGTTTAGGGTTAGGGTTTCATGAAGAGCCCCCCCCCCCCCTTATGAAGTTAGGTTATGATATATGCCTACATGAATAGATTTAGGTGACAAAAGTCCAAAGATCTTAACCTTACAAGTTTCGGCCAACCCATGAAATTAGTGTTAGGGTTGCATGAAAAATATTTCTAATGATACTATGATAGGTTATAAGGCTTCATGACTGAATTTTAGGGGACAAACCCAAGCTTGAGCCCTCACAAGTTTCGGCCAACCCATGAAATTAGGGTTAGGGCTGCATGAAAAATATTTCTAATGATACTATGATAAGTTATAAGACTTCATGAATGAATTGTATGGGACAAACCCAAGCTTTAGCCCCTCACAAGTTTCGGCCAACCAATGAAACTAGGGTTAGGGTTGCAAGAAAAAGGCTTCTAAGGGAACTAGGGGATGTTGTATGACTCATGAAGGAGTTTTAGGTGACTAAACACTGCCATGTTGGAATACCTTACAGGTTTCGGCTAATATTGGTTTTGAGGTTAGGGCTTCATGAAAACACCCCCCCCCCTTATGTAGTTAGGCTATGTGATGAACAAGTTTTATGATTTAATATGCCATGAATATGCCTAGGAAATATGCTTCATGTTTATGATGTAATGTGCCATGAAATATGCTTAGGTGATGAACATGCTTTGTGATTTAATATGCCATGAATATGCCAAAGAAATATGCTTCATGTTTATGAGGTAATGTGCCATGAAATATGCTTAGGTGATGAACATACTTTGTGATTTAATATGCCATGAATATGCCAAAAAAATATGCTTCATGTTTATGAGGTAATGTGCCATGAAATATGCTTAGGTGATGAACATGCTTTGTGATTTAATATGCCATGAATATGCCAAAGAAATATGCTTCATGTTTATGATGTAATGTGCCATGAAATATGCTTAGGTGATGAACATGTTTTTGTGATTTAATATGCCATGAATATGCCAAGGAAATATGCTTCATATTTATGATGTAATGTGCCACGAAATATGCTTATGTGATGATCATGTTTATACTTTAGGACCCCTTTAGGGTACTCTTATGTTATGGATGCATGTGTCCTGGAGATAAGAAGGAGATGCTTCCCTTTCAAGTAGGGGTCAAGAGCTCTCCTTATGATAAGATGGAGATGCTTCCCTTTCAAGTAGGGATCAAGAGCTCTCCTTAAGATAAGATAAAATGGGGATGCTTCCATTTCAAGTAGGGATCAAGAGCTCTCCTTATGATAAGATAAGATTAAGATGCTTCCCTTTTTATGTTGGGGATCAAGAGCATTCTTTATAATATGACAAGAAAAGAAAGGAATTAAGTATTTTACTTTGTAAGAGGTTAAGTACACGACCCGTCAGGTGGTCGTTAATCAAATCCATAGGGACATAAGAAGACGTCAGAGGTCTTGCCCTGGTAAGACGTAAGAGGTCTTGCTCGTAGGTCCGTGGCTCGCTACCCCACCTATTAGGAACGCGCATTATGTGGTACTTAACACAGGCCCCCCAAACAAGTTATGATGATGTTGAAGTATCTATATGTATATGTTTTGAAAAGAAAAGACTTTTATGAAATTGTGTATGCTTATGTTAAAGATTATGAATGCTTACGAACTCGTCCTTTATGCATTTTAGATGTTATGAAGTTATGATGTTTAGAGTTAAGTTTAAGAATGTGGTGACTATGTACTTTATGCATGTTTCGAATTTATGATGTCGTGAATGCTTATGGTTAAGTTTAAGAATACTTGTGATTATGTACCTTATGCATGTTTAGGATTGATGTCATTATAAATGTTTATTCTCAAGTTAAAAATGCTTATGATTATGTCCTTTATGCATGTTAGACTCTATGAAGTTATGATGCTTACAGTAGTTTAAGAATACTTGTGATTATGTACCTTATGCATGTTTAGGATTTATGTCATTATAAATGTTTATGCTCAAGTTAAAAATGCTTATGATTATGTCCTTTATGCATGTTAGACTCTATGAAGTTATGATGCTTACAGTAGTTTAAGAATACTTGTGATTATGTACCTTATCCATGTTTAGGATTTATGTCATTACAAATGTTTATGCTCAAGTTAAAAATGCTTATGATTATGTCCTTTAAGCATGTTAGATTTTACTAAGTTATGATGCTTATAGTAAGTTAAGAATATTTGGGTTTATGTACTTCCTGCATGTCTAAGATTTATATCATGAATGCTTATGTTTAGATTATGCCCTGCTTGGTTTTAATTATGCTTAGCATGCTGATGTAAACTCTATGTCATGCTTAGGTTTCATTACGTGGTATGTTGTTGATTAGTGTTACTATGGAATACTTAGGCCATTTATGCTAGCATGCTTATGTTTCTATTTGCTTGATGAAGTTCGTGGTTTTTTTGTGAGTAGGCAAGAATCTTACTAAGCTATATGCTTATAGTTTATGTTGTCCATATACTGCAGATCAAGGAAACCTGAACTAGAGGAAGTAGCAGGAAGGGCCCAGTGTGTGTGATAGTGGCATGGTGGAGAAAGACCCTATTACTATCTGCTTATATTTATATGCTCAATTAACAACTTAAGACATTGATTCCGCTTATAAGACTTGTGAATTATTAGCACCATGTTGGATGTTGCTTAGTTATGTTATTGTTCAATTACTTAAGAAAGTTGATATGATAGAACTCACGAATGGATCCTTATGTTGGGCATGTTATGAAATGAGATAAGATATGGTAACATGCTAACTATGAATAAGATAGGTGATGCATGTAGAAAAGAAGGTTTATGCCATGATAACATGCTTAAGTATGATGGTGGAAGGATCCATGTGTATTATGTTTTAAAAGAAAAAAAAAGAAAAGGGTAAAAGTAGCGCCGTCCTGAGAGCAGATAAGGGCGGGCGCTACAAGTAGAGACTACCTTGGTTGACATTCTGTTTAATAAGTAAACAGCAGTCTGAAGTGCATAGCCCCAAAAGGATTTGGGAAGATTCACATGATTCATCATTGACCTGACCATGTCCAACAAGGTCCGATTACGCCTCTCAGATACACCATTATACTGTGGTGTATATGGTGGAGTCCATTGAGACAATATACCATTGTCTCTTAGATAATCAAGAAACTCTTGACTTAAGTATTCACAACCACGATCCGATCGAAGTATTTTAATATTCTTGTCATGTTGTTTCTCTACTTCATTTCGGAATTCTTTGAACCTTTCAAAGGCTTCAGACTTGTGTTTCATCAAGAACACATACCCAAACCGTGAGTGATCATTGGTGAAGGTAATGAAGTAGTTATAGCCTCCTAAAGCTTGAGTTGACATTGGTCCACATACATCAGTATGTATTAGACCTAGCAACTCTCCCACTAGTTTACCTTTTCCTGTAAAAGGTAACTTAGTCATCTTGCCTATCAAGCATGATTCGCATGTATCGTATGAATCCAATTCAAACGATTCCAGAATTCCACATCGGTGAAATTCGGACATTCGTTTCTTGCTTGCATGGCCAAGACGACAATGCACATGTAGGAGTCTAATTGATTATCCTTTCGAGCAAGCTTGTTGCTCGCTTCGATATTGAAAATGTCACTAGATACGCCCAACGTATAAATGCCATTACTCAAAGTTCTAGTTCCATAAAGTACGCCATTCAAAGATATATAACAACAATAGTTACTAAACGTCAAATAGTAACCATTTCTATTTAAACAAGAAAAAGAAATGATGTTCTTTATCAACGAAGGAACATAAAAGCAATTGTCCAGTTCTAAGACAAGTCCTGCAGGGAGTTTCAACAAATACGTTCCGATGGCGAGTGCAGCAACCTTTGCTCCATTCCCAACACATAAATTTGACTCTCCCTTGACGAGTCTTCTTCTATTCCTTAGCCCATGTATGTCATATATAGTGAGCCACACCCAGTATCCAATACCCAAGTGTCTGAGGAAATAGAATGACAATCAATAACGAAGATATATGAAAAAGATGGAGCATCTTATGCCTTATTCTTCTTCACGGACTCAAGATAAATCTTGCAATTTCTTCGCCAATGGCCCTACTTGCCATAATGATGGCAAGTGCCCTTTTGAGCTGGTTCTGCCTTTTTATCCCTTTTCTTTCCCTTCTGCTATTCCATTGACTTTCTCTTAGAAACTTTCTTCGAGGAATCAACTCACAGCACCGTCCCATGCTCATGCTTCTCAGAAGGCTCCACAGTCTTCAGCATGTTGAGCAGTACCACAGATGAACCTTCTTGCATCTCAGAGGTGAAGAGGAGCTTGGAGATTTCGAACCTTTCGAATCTCACTTGCTCATCAACCAACACATAAAGATGAAGGACAATGGTGTGAGCATCCATATGCTCATGTTGCTTCCGCAGCTCAAGTACCATCGTGGTTAGCATGATGCAACTCGTCATTTCAGAATCAGTCACATGTTTCTGATAGGCCTACAATTGGTCCAGAGTTGCATTGTCACTAGGACGGGCGGGAAGAGGCGCTTCGTGGACATACACAAGCTTTTCCACCTTGAGAAAAATTCTCAAATTTATAAGCCAGTCCAAGAAGTTCGGCCCAGTCAATTTATTCGAATCCAAAATGGAACGCAAATTCAACGACATCATGATCAATCGATTAACCTAAAAATACAAAACGAGCATATATGAGAAAATGATTTTAAAATACATCAACATACATTTATAAATCCCATTCATTTTTCGAATTTCAAAAACCCCAAAATCACTTCGGGAGATGGTAGGTCCATCTCCGAATGGGCTGATATCCATCATAGATATGAACATCCTTGGAGAGAGTCCAACAAGCCATTCATAACTACGATGGAAGGTATCAAATATACCGATTCCATATCACATATATGCAACTATCACAATGTGCAATCAACTAACTGAATGTTCACACATACATCGGGTTGTTAACACATTAACAAGTATGCATCATATGCATAGCACACAACTTCACCTCCCTTTACATCGACCTTGGAGAGAGTCCAACAAGCCGATGCTCCAGGTTAAAGCCAACCCATTAATCGAGAAATAGTTTTAATATGGTTAGAGTGCATTCAACCAATTAGCCCAGCTTGGAGAGAGTCCAACAACCAAAGCTAACGATTGACCTCTGACTCTTACCATATTAGTATTAAACTATTCCATGGTTTGAACATGTTCGGGTTCGAGCCGGGCTTGGAGAGAGTCCAACAACCCGAACAAGAAACGAAACTCTGGTTCTAACCATATTAATGGAAGGTGTAGGCTTTAATATTGAGCTAGGGTTTTTATGTCTCATCCTCTTTGCATACAAATACCTATTATCTACATGGCATGGCATACATGACATACATCTACATGTCACGACACGCATGGCATAATGATATGCATCTAATTCAATTACATGGCATACAATTATGTCAAGTACAAAATTTCTTTATATGTCATAACTATTTATGGAAATAAAATATGTTTAAGATTTGATTCTCCAAATCAAATCATGATTAAATTAGGAAACAAATTTCCAAATCTAATCACATATTTTATTTGTGGAAATAGTTGATTAAGGAAAGTCAATTTAGGAAACTAATTCCCTAAATCATCAAAACTACTTATGGAAATATAATATTTAAAGATTTGATTTACCAAATCAAATCATGATTAAATTAGGAATCAAATTTCCAAAATCTAATCAAATATTTTATTTATGGAAAATATCAATTTCAATAAATACTTCCAACTTTCCAAAAGTAGAAGATTTCCATAAATACTTCTAGAATTTCCAAAATTGAAAAATTTCCATAAATATTTCTAACTTTCCAAAAGTAGAAAATTTCGAAAAATATCATTATGACTATCGCAAAAAAATTTTACGATTATGTCGAAACATAACCTGGGCTCTGATAACACTATTGGGTTTCCGGCACCGCGGCGAGTGTGTGTTCGAACATGTTTCGTAAACATGTGCAAGCGGAAGGAATAAAATACTAAATCTAATTTATTACAACTCACACATCACACGCATGCATAGTACAACATGTGTAGACATAACTATAATTTCAAATTTTGCAATAAAAGAAACTTAAACTACGTATACCTGACGTATCACGTGTAGCGGGAAAGACATCAATCGGAATGATTCTCGGTAGAATCGTCTCTATTCGTATCCACGCCGAGTATCATCGAGATAACTTCACGAAGTCATGAGCCTCGTCTTCGCACGGGTTACTAGCCTCGTGTTGAAGACGACGTGATCGTGAGAAGATCATGATCCAAATCAAAATTCGGATCCAAAACGAGTCCTCAAAAACTCGCTTCTTCGGAGAGGTAATCGTCAACCGTTTGACGAATCCTTTGTCCTCCACCTATGAGGATTACCGGAGATCGAATCCCTGGTAAGGAAGGTACTGTCGGAGCTCCAAACGTCGTCCAAATGATGCTCCGACAAGAGGGAAACAAGCTATCCAGAAAACTGGACAGCTTTGGTGGAGACCTTGCGTCGGCCAAATAAGGAAAGCAATGTGCTCACCTTGTCGCTGGAGCCAAGGAAGATCACCGGAGCTCCTCCGGCAGCAGCTCGACGCCGGCAAGAGGGGTGGTCGGCAGCAGCTGGACGCCGGTTGAAGGAGCTAGGCGGCTGCAAGAAGGTTGGCGCCGACCACTTGGAGAAGAGGGAGAGGGGGCGGCCAAACATTTAGGGTTGCATGAAATTAGGGTTTAACAAAAACCCTTAAGCCCTATTTTATAGAGAACAAATTCTCTTAATGGTTATCCGATCATAACCAAAAACCCGTTAATCCGCTCCATTAATTTAAGTTAAAATAAACCAAACCATGTTGGTCAATTTTAAGTTAAAACAAACAGAACCAACTTTGGTTCATTCGTTTAAAACAAACCAAACCCTTTGTTTTATTCTCCTCCATTGGATTAGAACCAAACCAATTTGGTTCATCCATCATGTCTTCATAAGACACGGCCCATCCACGCTTCCATTGTGACTGAAACGATTTCATGCTCGCTCCATGTTTGGTCCAACCAAATCTAGTTTCTCTCGGTCTGAGAATCTCATTCTCAAGCTCATTTTAAATCCTTCGGATTACGCTCATTGTGCGTGTGACCAAATAGGTTCTTGGTTTATGTTGGCCGTCTATAATTAACCATTAATTATAGAACGATCATGTAACGCCCGTAAAAAGTCTCCAGCAATTTTACGAGGATTTTTGGCTTGACGATAATGGGCTTTATGGGGGTTTTCCGAAAATAAAAGGAAATGGCCAAAAAGAGATGCAAGGCCTAGGAATTGAACCCCAAACCTCTAGAGATAGACAAGCCCTATAGATGTACCCCCTAACCATAAGCCCAATAGGATTACATCATTAAGAGAAGAGGGGAATTATAGATAAGGGTGATGAGGGTAAATGAAGGGGCATAGAAAAGAAAAGAGGAACTTCCCTTCCTCCCTTTATAAAGAAGAAGGAACTTCCCATTTGGCCACTTCTTCCTCTCCTCTTCATCCTCACCGAAACCACCTTGCTCCCCCTCTCCATTTGCACCTTTGTCCGAAATCCCTCCAAACAAGAAGAAGGCTAGGGTTGGCTTCCATTAGGTCATCTTCCAACTAAAAAGTAAAGCGAAGGAAGTAAGATTTCCTCACCTGCAGTATATTAGTTTTGTACGATGAAATACATGAAAGAAATAGGAGTTTGGAGCTTCATATGTTTCGGCCAACTAATGTCTTGGGCTAGGATTCATGAAATATGCTATTAGGGAAACCTTTTATATGTTGTATGCTCTAAGTAGGGATCCTTAGGTAACAAAAGTCCAAGGGTTTTAACCCTATATGTTTCGGCCACCAAGGGTTTAGGGTTAGGGTTTCATGAAGAGCTCCCCCTTATGAAGTTAGGTTATGATATAGGCTTACATGAATAGATTTAGGTGATAAAAAAATCCAAAGATATTAACCCTACAAGTTTCGGCCAACCCATGAAATTAGGGTTAGGGTTGCATGAAAATATTTCTAAGGATACTATGATAGGTTATAAGGCTTCATGAATGAATTTTCGGGGACAAACCCAAGCTTGAGCCCCTCACAAGTTTCGGCCAACCCATGAAATTAGGGTTAGGGTTGCATGAAAATAATTCTAATGATGCTATGATAGGTTATAAGGCTTCATGAATGAGTTTTAGGGGTCAAACCCAAGCTTGAGCCCTTCACAAGTTTCGGCCAACCAAGGAAACTAGGGTTAGGGTTGCAAGAAAAAGGCTTCTAAGGGAACTAGGGGATGTTGTATGCCTCAAGTAGGAGTTTTAGGTGATGAACATGCTTTGTGATTAATATGCCATGAATATACCAAAGAAATAGGCTTCATGTTATGATGCAATGTGCCATGAAATATGCTTAGGTGATGAACATGTATTTATGATTTAATATGCCATGAATATGCCAAAGAAATAGGCTTCATGTTATGATGTAATGTGCCATGAAATATGCTTAGGTGATGAACATGTTTTTTTATGATTTAATATGCCTTGAATATGCCTAGGAAACATGCTACATGTTATGATGTAATGTGCCATGAAATATGCTTAGGTGATGAACATGTTTTTATGATTTAATATGCCTTGAATATGCCTAAGAAACATGCTACATGTTTATGGTGTAATGTGCCATGCAATATGCTTGTGTGATGAACATGTTTATACTTTAGGACCCCTTTAGGGTACTCTTATGTTATGAATGCATGTGTCCTTATGATAAGATGGAGATGCTTCCCTTTCAAGTAGGGATCAAGAGCTCTCCTTATGATAAGATGGAGATGCTTCCCTTTCAAGTAGGGATCAAGAGCTCTCCTTAAGATAAGATAAAATGGAGATGCTTCCCTTCCAAGTAGGGATCAAGAGCTCTCCTTATGATAAGATAAGATTAAGATGCTTCCCTTTTTTATGTTGGGGATCAAGAGCATTCTTTATACTATGACAAGAAAAGAAAGGAATTAAGTATTTTACTTTGTAAGAGGTTAAGTACCCGACCCGTCAGGTGGTCATTAATCAAATCCATAGGGACATAAGAAGACATAAGAGGTCTTGCCCTGGTAAGACATAAGAGGTCTTGCTCTAGTAGGTCTGGTGGCTCGCTACCCCAGCCTATTAGGGAACGCGCATTATGTGGTACTTAACCTGGGGCCCCCCAAACAAGTTATGATGATATTGAAGTATCTATATGTATATGTTTTGAAAAGAAAAGACTTTTATGAAATTGTGTATGCTTATGTTAAAGATTATGAATGCTTACGAACTCGTCCTTTATGCATTTTAGATGCTATGAAGTTATGATGCTTGTAGTAGTTTAAGAATACTTGTGATTTTGTGCCTTATGCATGTTTAGGATTTATGCCATTATAAATGTTTATGCTCAAGTTAAAAAAAAAATGCTTATGAGTATGTCCTTTATGCATTTTAGATGCCATGAAGTTATGATGCTTACAGTAGTTAAAAATGCTTGTGATTATGTACCTTATGCATGTTTAGGATTTATGTCATTATAAATGTCTATGCTCAAATTAAAAATGCTTATGAGTATGTCCTTTATGCATTTTAGATGCTATGAAGTTATGATGCTTCTGATGAGTTTAAGAATGCTTGTGATTATGTACCTTATGCATGTTTAGGATTTATGTCATTATAAATGTCTATGCTCAAGTTAAAAATGCTTATGAGTATGTCCTTTATGCATTTTAGATGCTATGAAGTTATGATGCTTACAGTAGTTTAAGATTGCTTGTGATTATGTACCTTATACATGTTTAGGATTTATGTCATTATAAATGTTTATGCTCAAGTTAAAAATGCTTATGAGTATGTCCTTTATGCATTTTAGATGCTATGAAGTTATGATGCTTACCGTAGTTTAAGAATACTTGTGATTATGTACCTTATGCATTTTTAGGATTTATACCATTATAAATGTTTATGCTCAAGTTAAAAAAAAAAATGCTTATGAGTACGTCCTTTATACATTTTAGATGCTATGAAGTTATGATGCTTACCGTAGTTTAAGAATGCTTGTGATTATGTACCTTATGCATGTTTAGGATTTATGCCATTATAAATGTTTATGCTCAAGTTAAAAAAAAATGCTTATGAGTATGTCCTTTATGCATGTTAGACTCTATGAAGTTATGATGCTTGCAGCAGTTTAAGAATACTTGTGATTTTGTGCCTTATGCATGTCTAGGATTTATATCATTATAAATGTTTATGCTCAAGTTAAAAATGCTTATGATTATGTTCTTGAAGCATGTTATATTTTACTAAGTTATAATGCTTATAGTAAGAACATTTGGGGTTTATGTACTTCCTACATGTCTAAGATTTATATCATGAATGCTTATGTTTAGATTATGCCCTGCTTGGTGTTAATTATGCTTAGCATGCTGATGTAAACTCTATGCCATGCTTAGGTTTCATTTCATGGTATGTTGTTGATTAGTGTTACTATGGAATACTTAGGCCATTTATGCCAGCATGCTTATGTTTCTAATTGCTTGATGAAGTTCGTGTTTTTGTGAGTAGGCAAGAATCTTACTAAGCTTTATGATTATAGTTTATCTTGTCCATATACTGCAGATCAAGGAAACCTGAACTAGAGGAAGTAGCAGGAAGGGCCCAGTGTGTGTGATAGTGGCATGGTGGAGAAAGACCCTACTATTATCTGCTTATATTTATATGCTCAATTAACAACTTAAGACCTTGCTTCCGCTTATAAGACTTGTGAATTATTAGTACCATGTTAGATATTGCTTAGTTTTGTTATTGTTCAATTACCTAAGAAAGTTGATATGATGGAACTCACGAATGAAACCTTATGATGGGCATGTTATGAAATGAGATAAGATATGGTAACATGCTAACTATGAATAAGATAGGTGATGCATGTAGAAAAGAAGGTTTATGTAGGGATGTATACTGAAAAGTCTATCTTTTGTATGAACATCTTTATTTTGAAATAAGAATCACATGATCATTGTTTGCATATTTTTATGGTTATGCAATATTGTCTAATACGTTACATTGTAGATAACATGGTGTGTGGTGTCACACGGGAGATCTTGTTATCGGCTCCTTGTAAAGTATAAGTAAATGCTCACAACCGAGATGGCTTTGGACAAACCATCGGAATGGTTGTAGTGTGATTTGGTATTGGTTTGTCTTGACCATAGAATCACACTAGTGCACTTTGTGTGTATTGAGCAGGACCGACACAGAGGTGATTCGATTTATTGCTGACTACATAATCGAATCGGAACTCAGATATTATTTAGTACATGCTCTTAATCCCGATATAATAACGGGCACATATACTTGGTACTCATCTCTTTGATTTACCAATGGGCGAGATTTATAGATTAAATCGATAGACTCGGTAAGTTGGGAGATGATATTATTTATATGGTGTGCCGTTGATTATAGGAGGAAACCGTGTCCTATATATTAGGATGATGATGTCCCCTTGAGGAGCTCATAAGGTTCTTCATGTAAACCCTGCAGGTGGACTTGGTCCGGCATGATGAAAAGGTTGAATGATACTACTCATGGAGTTAGATGTTGATTAATTAATGGTCAGTAAATTAATTAATTGGCGGACATTCGAGATCTTAAACACGGGGAGAAAATGTACAAATAATATATGGAGTCCATATTGTCATATGGGGGTTGGTGAGGTAGATCAATGATGGACCTTTAGTGGATTGGATCATCATTAGTGGATCGGACTTTATGTGGGCTTGATCCATGGGTGGCCAAGACCCAACTCCTCCTCATGGTCCCTAATGTAGCCCATTAACACCTCAAGATGCTTAGACCCAATGGATAGAAACAAAACTCTAAGATCCATTGGTAGAGATCAAATCTCTAAGATCCGACGGTTGAGATTAAATCTCTAGATCCGACGGTTGAGATTAAATCCCTAGAACCAATGGAGGAGATTAATTCATGACTTATCCTTAACTCTATAAAAGGAGGGCATGGGGAGTGGTCGTGGATTACATGATGATAGAGAGGGAGCAAGGCTTGGGCGGCAAGAATAGGGCAATCCTAGTTGAGATAGGATTGGAATTAGGGTTAGGGTTTGGAAGCAAGGGTGTCACCAAATAAGGCAAGTTTTCCTTCTTCTTCCTTGCCTTGTGGCCAACGTCCAGCAGCTATTCCAGCCCTTCCCAGCCTTTGGCCGGTGCCCAAAACACTCCCCTCTCTTCTCCTTAGGTGGTGGAAACAAGATATAGGGTTTCCCTTGGTGTCTTGGTAGTTTTCCATCATCTTCTTCTCCTTCTAGTTGGCCGGCGGCAAGAACTTCTATAGTTCTTTGTTGGTTGAGTTTTGGAAGGAGAAAAACATTGTTTCTCTTCTTCCTCTTGCTTGGGAAAAGCAAGGAAGGAAGTTTTGCGATGTAGAAGCTTCGACTTTTGGTGGATCGTCGCCCACACGACGTCCAAAAGATGGAAGGTCATACATTAGAAGACCAAGAGGTATACCTATTCTTCTTTCTCTTTTATTCATTGCTTGTTTTTGTTTTACAAATATAAGCATGTTATATTTCTGTAAATAGGCTAAATAATACTGAGATCCCGAGTATAAACATAAAAACCGGTGATCCGGACATTGTCTATTCCGCGGCTACTCGTAGAATAGAGGATGGTCGCTTGAACAACTAGTTTGTTCAAGTAACCTCTCTAAACGAATAGAAAGACGATGACTTGGTTGCTTTGGGAATCCCTTTTGTCTAGGATTAAATTTTTTAATCCGGGGACATCGAAGGGATCACCATGGTCAAGCAACCGAGGTGAAGGGGAAGCGAAGTTTCCCCTCACGGACTCGACAAGGGAAATCCCTTCAATTGGTATCAGAGCTTCTGGGCAAAACCAACAATTGGTATCAGAGCCAAGGTTTCCGGTTTTGTGTGTTTAGGATTCGGTTAATTTTTATGCACTTTTTCATATATTATATGTGCCGGATAATAGTAGGTTATGCGTAGTTTAACTCTTTGGTTGCAGGCATAAGATCCGACTATTATGGCCATATGTGTGTATGTGATTGTATGTGTGTAAATATTTATTTTGTTGAATCCTCGGGGTTGACGAGGCTAGTATTTAGTTTTTGGTAAATTAAATACGGCATTGTTTAGCTGCTCTTTATTTTATTTTACTTTCGATCTAGATTTCATGTACACTCCCTCGTGGAGTATAGGATCGATGGATGTAAATTAAAATAGGTTTTATTCTCGGCTCGGATCTCCGGTTGGCTCGTACATGGCGTAGGAGGAGCGGACGAGGTGGAGACACGACGGGACGCATATTGGAGAACAATGCCATAATAGTTGGAAAAATTCTGATTTTTCCATATTTATTGTTGATTTGTTTTATATGCATGTTGTGTGTGCTTGAAAATTCCTCATTGTCAATTTACTAAGTGGGAGAGGGACATTTTAATTAATTCCCGTTGCCTCCATTACAATTTGACATGTGATGCAACAAACTTGCGTGTCGGCTTTGAGTGCCTTCCTCCCCATCGGATGAGTTTGTTTGCGGATCACTAGGTCAAATAATGGTTATAGGAAATTATCTAGGAGCGTCTGTACTTCCACAGCGGTAAGACACATAATCCGAAATAATTCCCTTAGTACCGTGTAATGGTGCACACTTAGATGCAAATAAAAAGTAGTTTTATTTGTAGGGCCAAAGAGGAACCAACTATTAATTTTATTTGTCAAAAAGTAAGGTTGACAAGATAATAAAATTAATGGGTTAAACCTCCTCTTACAAATGTAGAATTCGTATACGTCCACACTATCGTGGCATGCGATATTCTCGGTGTTTGAGGTGTTGGTTGATTTCAAAATTTTATTGTTTGAGGAATCAATAATTTTTATTGAAATCTACAGTAATAATAAGCATGTTGTGTGTGCTTGAAAATTCCTCATTTTCAATTTACTAAGTGGGAGAGGGATATTTTAATTAATTCCCACGGCCTCCATTACAATTTGACATGTGATGCAACAAACTTGCGCGTCGGCTCTGAATGCCTTCCTCCCCATCGGATGAGTTTGTTTGCGGATCACTAGGTCAAATAATGGTTATAGAAAATTATTTAGGAGCGTGTGTACTTCCCCATCGGTAAGGCACATAATCCGAAATAATTCCCTTAATCTTGTGTAATTGGTGCACATAGATGCAAATAAAAGTATCCTCCCCATCAGTCCTTTGCTTTTATTTGTAGGGCCAAAGAGGAACCAACTATTAATTTTATTTGTCAAAAAGTAAGGTTGACAAGATAATAAAATTAATGGGTAAAACCTCCTCTTACAAATGTAGAATTAGTATACGTCCACACTATCGTGGCATGCGATATTCTCGGTGATTTGAGGTGTTGGTTGATTTCGAAATTTTATTGTTTGAGGAATCAATAATTTTTTGAAATCTAAAGTAATGATCTATGTGATTCTTAGGATTTTCAAAATTGACTTTCAGTCCACTTATTTTGATACTAAAGGAAATAAACTTATTGTACCCAAATTATATTGATTGGAAATGAATCCAAATATTGTCTTATCTGCTAGTATGCACTCTTCGAAGAGTGTCCTCAAGCCATCATTGCTCAAAAGAGTTTCTACTTCTAAGACGAAAGGCAAGAAGAAGAAGAAACAAGGTGAAGCAAAGATGGTGGGAGGATCTCAGGGAAGAGTGAAGAAGCCGAAAGGCAAGTACTTCACTTGCAAGCAGGATGGACATTGGAAGAAGGATTGTCCCAATCCAAAACAGAACATAGGTATATCTTTTGGACTAGTCATTGAAACATGATTAGCGGTGATATCTACCTTTGGTGAGTAGATCACGGAGCCACTAATCATGTGCAACAATTCTGCGAGGTTCGAAACCCGATGACTAGTTGAAGGGGAGATTACCATTTACTTGGGCAATGCCATGATGGTGGCGGCTATTGCAGTGGGAGAAGTTTTATTTATCTCTTGAAAATAATAAAACTTTGGTTCTGGAAAATTCCCTTTATGTACCTTTATTTAGAAAGAATTTAGTTTTAGTTTCTAAATTATTATGGATGGATATTCTATTTCTTTTAATGACAGAGTTGTTATAAAAAGGAATAGGGAGAATATCTATTCAGGTACATTGAAAGGAAATTTGAACCAAAATCTCCCACGATGCAAATTGAAGTTAATAACTCATCTTCTAATTCCAATAAGAGAAAAGAACCTTCGAAGATGAACCAAATATATCTTTGGCTTATTAGGCTTGGTCACATTAACCTAAGCAAAATTCAAAGGTTGATAGCTGATGGACCTTTAGGTTCATTAGTGGTGGAGGATCTCCCAACCTACGAATCTTGCTTGGAGGGTAAGATGACCAAGAGGCCTTTTTAAGGCCAAGGGGTATAGAGCCAAAGATGTGTTAGAAATGGTTCATTCTGATTTGTGTGGTCCTATGGCTATCTAGGCAAGAGGTAATCTTGAATATTTCGTCTCTTTTGTAGATGATTATTCAAGATGTGGATGACACTACGATCTGATCGTGGTGGTGACAACCTCTTGGGAGAGTTTAGGAACTACTTATCAGAGGTTGGGATTCAATCCCAATTGACTGCACCTGGCACACCCCAGCAGAACGGTGTAGCAGAGCGAAGGAATAAGACTCTTATGGAGATGGTTAGATCGATGATGAGTTATTCTGACTTGTTTTATAGTCCTAGAGATCAGAGGGTGATCGTTAACATGAATGCCAAATTTCTAGAGGAACACTATGTGATAAGCCACAAGCCCAAGGGTAAAATTGTTCTGGAGGAGTTAAAAAGGGAAGTCACTTCTTTAGTACCACAGGTACAAGAGGACATACCACATGTCACTGCACCGCGTGTCACAGAAGATACCTCATCGTAGTGGGAGGGTTGTTAGACAACCTCTTAGATTCATGTTTTTGGACAAATCTTCTGATTTGGTCCCTAGCAAACATGAACCTGATCCCTAGACATACGACAAGGCAATCCAAGATATAAATACAGCATCTTTGCAAAGTGCAATGAATGCTGAGATTGAATCTATGGATTCAAATCAGGTCTGGGAGCTAGTAGAACCACCCGATGGTGTAAAAACCATTGGATGCAAGTGGATCTACAAGAGAAAAAGAGGAATAGATGGGAAGGTTGAGACCTTCAAAGCGAGGCTTGTTGCGAAGGGGTATACTCAGAAAGAGGGTATCGATTATGAGGAGACCTTTTCGCCGGTAGCCATGCTTAAATCTATCCGGATTCTCTTATGCATAGCAGCTCATATGGATTATGAGGTGTGGCAGATGGATGTCAAGACAACTTTCCTTAATGGAAGTCTTGAGGAAAACATCTACATGAAGCAATCAGAGAGATTCATTGCTAAGGGCAAAGAGCATCTTGTATGTAAGCTTAATCGGTCCATTTATGGATTGAAGCAAGCTTCGAGATCTTGGAACATCCGGTTTGATGAAGTGATCCAGTCTTATGAATTTATTCAAAGTCCGGATGAGTCTTGTGTATACAAGAGATGTGACGAAAATGTAGTGGTATTTCTTGTACTATACGTAGATGACATTTTATTGATTGGCAACAATATCAAGGTGTTATCGAATGTAAGGGTATAGTTGTCCAAACAGTTTGATATGAAGGACTTAGGAGAGGTGGGACACATCCTTGGGATCAAGGTTATAAGGGATCGCAGGAAAAGGATGTTGTGCTTATCCCAAGCTTCATACATAGACACGATTATGGAGCGTTTTAGCATGCAGAACTCCAAGAAGGGTTTCTACCTTTCAGGCATGGAGTTCCTTTATCTAAGGAGATGTGTCCTAGATCATCTGAGGAGATAGAGGAGATGAAGGTGGTTCCTTATGCTTCGGCAATAGGAAGCCTCATGTATGCGATGCTCTGTACGAGACCAGATATCTGCTTTGTCGTGGGCATGGTCAGCAGATATCAGAGTAATCCAGGATAGGGAAATTGGACTAAGGTAAAGCATATATTGAAGTACCTGAGAAGGACTAGGGACTATATGCTGGTTTACCGAGCAGACCAATTACTCCCTGTGGGTTATACGGATTCCGACTTCCAATATGATAGGGATAATAGTAAGTCTACCTCAGATTTTGTGTTTACTTTGGGAGGTGGAGCCATTGTATGGAGGAGTGTCAAGAAAAAGTGCGTGGCGGACTCCACCATCGAAGCTGAGTATGTGGCGGCCTCTGAGGCGGCCAAAGAAGTTGTATGGCTCAGGAACTTCCTGATGGACTTGGATGTGATTCCTGGTTTGCCCAGAACTATCACAATTTATTGTGATAATAATGGTGCAGTTACAAACTCGAAGGAACCACGAGCCCATAAGGCTAGTAAACACATAGAGTGCAAGTACCACCTGATACGAGAAATCGTAAAGGAGGTAGAAGTTGCTGTCGCCTAGATTGCATCAGAGGATGACCTGGTAGACCCTTTCACTAAGGCCCTTCTAGCGAGAGCTTTGATAGGCATGTGGAGGGAAGGGGAATCAGATGTATGGCAGTATGAGGACAGCATAGTCTTTTAGTATAAGTGGAAGATTGTAGGGATGTATACTGAAAAGTCTATCTTTTGTATGAACATCTTTATTTTGAAATAAGAATCACATGATCATTGTTTGCATATTTTTATGGTTATGCAATATTGTCTAATACGTTACATTGTAGATAACATGGTGTGTGGTGTCACACGGGAGATCTTGTTATCGGCTCCTTGTAAAGTATAAGTAAAGGCTCAAAACCGAGATGGCTTTGGACAAACCATCGGAATGGTTGTAGTGTGATATGGTATTGGTTTGTCTTGACCATAGAATCACACTAGTGCACTTTGTGTGTATTGAGCAGGACCGACACAGAGTTGATTCGATTTATTGCTGACTACATAATCGAATCGGACCTCAGATATTATTTAGTACATGCTCTTAATCCCGATATAATAACGGGCACATATAGTTGGTACTCATCTCTTTGATTTACCAATGGGCGAGATTTATAGATTAAATCGATAGACTCGGTAAGTTCGGAGATGATATTATTTATATGGTGTGCCGTTGATTATAGGAGGAAATCGTGTCCTATATATTAGGATGATGATGTCCCCTTGAGGAGCTCATAAGGTTCATCATGTAAACCCTGCAGGTGGACTTGGTCCGGCATGATGAAAAGGTTGAATGGTACTACTCATGGAGTTAGATGTTGATTAATTAATGGTCAGTAAATTAATTAATTGACGGACATTCGAGATCTTAAACACGGGGAGAAAATGTACAAATAATATATGGATTCCATATTGTCATATGGGGGTTGGTGAGGTAGATCAATGACAGACCTTTAGTGGATTGGATCATCATTAGTGGATCGGACTTTATGTGGGCTTGATCCATGGGTGGCCAAGACCCAACTCCTCCTCATGGTCCCTAATGTAGCCCATTAACACCTCAAGATGCTTAGATCCAATGGATAGAAACAAAACTCTAAGATCCATTGGTAGAGATCAAATCTCTAAGATCCGACGGTTGAGATTAAATCTCTAGATCCGACGGTTGAGATTAAATCCCTAGAACCAATGGAGGAGATTAATTAATGACTTATCCCTAACTCTATAAAAGGAGGGCATGGGGAGTGGTCGTGGATTACATGATGATAGAGAGGGAGCAAGGCTTGGGCGGCAAGAATAGGGCAATCCTAGTTGAGATAGGATTGGAATTAGGGTTAGGGTTTGGAAGCAAGGGTGGCACCAAATAAGGCAAGTTTTCCTTCTTCTTCCTTGCCTTGTGGCCAACGTCCAGCAGCTATTCCAGCCCTTCCCAGCCCTTGGCCGGTGCCCAAAACACTCCCCTCTCTTCTCCTTAGGTGGTGGAAACAAGATATAGGGTTTCCCTTGGTGTCTTGGTAGTTTTCCATCATCTTCTTCTCCTTCTAGTTGGCCGGCGGCAAGAACTTCTATAGTTCTTTGTTGGTTGAGTTTTGGAAGGAGAAAAACATTGTTTCTCTTCTTCCTCTTGCTTGGGAAAAGCAAGGAAGGATGTTTTGCGATCTAGGAGCTTCGACTTTTGGTGGATCGTCGCCCACACGACGTCCAAAAGGAGGAAGGTCATACATTAGAAGACCAAGAGGTATACCTATTCTTCTTTCTCTTTTATTCATTGCTTGTTTTTGTTTTACAAATATAAGCATGTTATATTTCTGTAAATAGGCTAAATAATACTGAGATCCCGAGTATAAACACAAAAACCGGCGATCCGGACATCGTCTATTCCGCGGCTACTCGTAGAATAGAGGATGGTCGCTTGAACAACTAGTTTGTTCAAGTGACCTCTCTAAACGAATAGAAAGACGATGACTTGGTTGCTTTGGGAATCCCTTTTGTCTAGGATTAAATTTTTTAATCCGGGGACATCGAAGGGATCACCATGGTCAAGCAACCGAGGTGAAGGGGAAGCGAAGTTTCCCCTCACGGACTCGACAAGGGAAATCCCTTCAATTGGTATCAGAGCTTCCGGGCAAAACCAACAGTTTATGCCATGATAACATGCTTAAGTAAATGGTGAAATGATCCATGTGTATTATGTTTTAAAAGAAAAAAAACGAAAGGGGTAAAAGTAGCGCCGCCCTGAGAGCAGATAAGGGCGGGCGTTACAGGTGGTATCAGAGCGGGTTCACCTTTCCACTATCACACATCAAGCCTCCATCCAGCTATTTCCATGTAAGTAATTTTATGCATGCTTATGTTTCCTTTATAATGAAGAATGTTTTCTATCTAGAATGAAATAATACCTTGTCATGCTTTAGTAGAATGGACTCACACTTGAGATTTAGATAGAAATAATACCTCATCCTGTTTAGTATAATAGAATCATAGTTGTGACTTAGATAGTATACCTGACCAAGCTTTATACGATGGAAACATGACTTTAACTTAGAAGTATCAAAAGGAAGGATACCTTACCTTGTGAGATTAAGAATTGTTCTTTTTTGGTTTTAGCTTAAATATGCATGAATCCATGTAGGGTAATCTTATGCTAGCCTTAGTTTAATTACACTCCAAAAAAAAAAACTCCTAAAATTACGAAGATTTGATTTTCGTAATTAGTTGTGAAAGGTCTATGTTCATCTGAATTGAATTAAGTCGGTCGTACGGGTTAGTCGGTTTTGTACTGACTTCATTTATTTCACTTGGCACGGACGATGACTACCATGACCCGTCGTGATGTGTCACGAAATCGATTAAGGGAAGCTATTGAAGAGATAGTATATAAACCAGATGGTGGGGCCATCGGACACATAAGAAGGCTCGATGGTCTTTTTAGGAGACTCGAGTGGCAGGAGTTTCCGTTACTGGACAATTATAGGATATGGGCCTTGGTCCGCTCCCTGCCAAATGAGTCCATGGTTGTTGCACATCACGTGTGGGGCCGTTATGAAGGGCGGATAACCTATGAGGAGTTGTGCTGGGAACTGCTGGAGCACAAGGTTCAAGAGAAGCCTGTGGTAGAGAATCCGGTGGTAGCTGGCCGCGAGAGGAAGGAGGAGGGTTCTGTAAATAGTCAACTTATTGGCCAGTCGAAGACCACCCTAGTGAGGCCAAGGAAGATAGGACTAAAAATAATTACAACCGCACTAGGGTTTGTCCTAGTGGGAGTCATAATGAACTATCTTCCCAAATAGTTTCTGTGGTAAATTAGAAATAAGGAATGTTATATTTTAACATTTTTCCTTCTGGTCGGAAAATATGAATAAGAGATATGAATAAGACATGATAAGTCATTTACTTTTTGAAATGGATAATGAGTTCATTGCCTGGGATGTGTATGGTATAATTGAACAATGTTGGGTAGACTGAACGCATTTAATAAGGAGTGGAAACAAAATGGCCGCTTTGATGCCCTTATCAATGCTATCGCAGCCCCTGAAAAGGGATATAATGAATTACGGAATAGAGATTATTTCTGGACAGCTTTTCACCATGGCTATAGCGCCGACGTTGTTCGACGATATATTGGGAAAGCAAGATGGTGATTCAGACATCCAGAAAATCAAACAGGAAGTCCGGGAAGGAAGGGATAATGGATTCCGCATCGCCAACGGCGGAGTATTATACTTCCAGGACCGCCTATGCATTCCGAACGATCCGGAATTACGGAAGAAGATACTCGAGGAATCCCATGGAACACCTTATACCATGCATCCTGGATCTAACAAAATGTATCAGGACTTAAGGGATAAATTTTGGTGGTCCGGCATGAAAAGGGATGTGGCTCGAAGACGTCGGACTTGTCGACTGCCGTAAGGTGAAGGCGAGAACACGAAGCACGGGATTCTGCAGATCTGATTTCAGTGGAAATGGGAAGAAATATCTATGGATTTTATCTCGGGATTGCCCAGGACAACAAATGGTTAAGATGCTATATGGGTAATCATAGACCGGCTGACAAAGTCTGCCCATTTCCTGGCAATTAAGATGACCTATTCGGTCGAGCAGCTAGCTCAATTATATGTCAAGGAAATTATCAAATTACATGGAGTGCCTAAGGCTATTATTTCTGACCGTGATGGCCGTTTTACCTCCCATTTCTGGGAATGTGTTCAGAAGGCTCTTGGCACTAAGTTGAGATTCAGCACTGCGTTTCATCCTCAGACCGACGGTCAGACAGAAAGAGTGAACCAGGTGTTGGAAGATATGTTGCGGGCTTGTGCCCTAGACTTTAAGGGGAGCTGGTGCCGATATTTGTGCTTGGCAGAATTTGCTTACAACAACAGTTACCAGGCTACTATTGGAATGGCACCATATGAAGCTCTATACGGGAGGAGATGCAGGTCTCCTATCTGTTGGTACGAGGGTGGTGAAAGGAGGGAAATGGGTTTTCGGGCCGATATTATTGACAATACCACCCGCGCTATACAGAATATCCGTCAGAGAATCGAAGCGCCAGCCGACAAAAGAGTTATGCGGATATGCGGCGTAGACCGTTAGAATTTGAAGTCGGGGACCTGGTATTCCTCAAAGTGACCCCTATGAAGGGAGTGATGAGATTCGGAAGGAAGGGTAAACTGAATCCACGCTACGTAGGACCGTATCCGATATTGC
Source organism: Wurfbainia villosa (assembly GCA_025175895.1). Classification (NCBI taxonomy): domain Eukaryota; kingdom Viridiplantae; phylum Streptophyta; class Magnoliopsida; order Zingiberales; family Zingiberaceae; genus Wurfbainia; species Wurfbainia villosa. The sequence continues at coordinate 48,210,531 of CM045998.1, read as the reverse complement.
AAAGAGTGGGCAAGGTAGCTTACAAGCTGGAGCTGCCACAAGAGATGTCGGCTATACACGACGTGTTCCATGTCTCTGTGCTCAAGAAATGCTTATCCAGTGTGGACCAAGTGATCGAGCCACAAACTGTACTAGTTCAAGAGGACCTGAGTATGAAAAGTCGGCCTATCCAGATACTAGACCGAGAAGTAAAGAGGCAATGGAACAAAGAGGTGCCCTTAGTAAAGGTCCTGTGGCATAATCAACGATACGAGGAAGCTACCTGGGAACGAGAGGAGGACATGAAGCAGAAGTACCCAGAATTGTTTTAAGTTTCGAGGACGAAACTTTTACAAGGTATGAGGGATTGTAACGCCCGTAAAAAGTCTCCAGCAATTTTACGAGGATTTTTGGCTTGACGATAATGGGCTTTATGGGGGTTTTCCGAAAATAAAAGGAAATGGCCAAAAAGAGATGCAAGGCCTAGGAATTGAACCCCAAACCTCTAGAGATAGCCAAGCCCTGTAGATGTACCCCCTAACCATAAGCCCAATAGGATTACATCATTAAGAGAAGAGGGGAATTATAGATAAGGATGATGAGGGTAAATGAAGGGGCATGGAAAAGAAAAAAGGAACTTCCCTTCCTCCCTTTATAAAGAAGAAGGAAGTTCCCATTTGGCCACTTCTTCCTCTCCTCTTCATCCTCACCGAAACCACCTTGCTCCCCCTCTCCATTTGCACCTTTCGCCGAAATCCCTCCAAGTAAGAAGAAGGCTAAGGTTGGCTTCCATTAGGTCATCTTCCAACTAAAAAGCAAAGCGAAGGAAGTAAGATTTCCTCACCTGTAGTATATTAGTTTTGTAGGATGAAATACATGAAAGAAATAGGAGTTTGGAGCTTCATATGTTTCGGTCAACTAATGTCTTGGGCTAGGATTCATGAAATATGCTATTAGGGAAACCTTTTATATGTTGTATGCTCCAAGTAGGGATCCTTAGGTAACAAAAGTCCAAGGGTTTTAACCCTATATGTTTCGGCCACCAAGGGTTTAGGGTTAGGGTTTCATGAAGAGCTCCCCCTTATGAAGTTAGGTTATGATATAGGCTTACATGAATAGATTTAAGTGATAAAAAAATCCAAAGATATTAACCCTACAAGTTTCGGCCAACACATGAAATTAGGGTTAGGGTTGCATGAAAATATTTCTAAGGATACTACGATAGGTTATAAGGCTTCATGAATGAATTTTAATGGACAAACCCAAGCTTGAGCCCCTCACAAGTTTCGGCCAACCCATGAAATTAGGGTTAGGGTTGCATGAAAATAATTCTAATGAAGCTATGATAGGTTATAAGGCTTCATGAATGAGTTTTAGGGGACAAACCCAAGCTTGAGCCCTTCACAAGTTTCAGCCAACCAAGGAAACTAGGGTTAGGGTTGCAAGAAAAAGGCTTCTAAGGGAACTAGGGGATGTTGTATGCCTCATGTAGGAGTTTTAGGTGATGAACATGCTTTGTGATTAATATGCCATGAATATGCCAAAGAAATAGGCTTCATGTTATGATGCAATGTGCCATGAAATATGCTTAGGTGATGAACAAGTTTTTATGATTTAATATGCCATGAATATGCCAAAGAAATAGGCTTCATGTTATGATGTAATGTGCCATGAAATATGCTTAGGTGATGAACATGTTTTTTTATGATTTAATATGCCTTGAATATGCCTAGGAAACATGCTACATGTTATGATGTAATGTGCCATGAAATATGCTAAGGTGATGAACATGTTTTTATGATTTAATATGCCTTGAATATGCCTAAGAAACATGCTACATGTTTATGGTGTAATGTGCCACGCAATATGCTTGTGTGATGAACATGTTTATACTTTAGGACCCCTTTAGGGTACTCTTATGTTATGAATGCATGTGTCCTTATGATAAGATGGAGATGCTTCCCTTTCAAGTAGGGATCAAGAGCTCTCCTTATGATAAGATGGAGATGCTTCCCTTTCAAGTAGGGATCAAGAGCTCTCCTTAAGATAAGATAAAATGGAGATGCTTCCCTTCCAAGTAGGGATCAAGAGCTCTCCTTATGATAAGATAAGATTAAGATGCTTCCCTTTTTTATGTTGGGGATCAAGAGCATTCTTTATACTATGACAAGAAAAGAAAGGAATTAAGTATTTTACTTTGTAAGAGGTTAAGTACCCGACCCGTCAGGTGGTCGTTAATCAAATCCATAGGGACATAAGAAGACGTAAGAGGTCTTGCCCTGGTAAGACGTAAGAGGTCTTGCTCTGGTAGGTCTGGTGGCTCGCTACCCCAGCCTATTAGGGAACGCGCATTATGTGGTACTTAACCTGGGGCCCCCCAAACAAGTTATGATGATATTGAAGTATCTATATGTATATGTTTTGAAAAGAAAAGACTTTTATGAAATTGTGTATGCTTATGTTAAAGATTATGAATGCTTACGAACTCGTCCTTTATGCATTTTAGATGCTATGAAGTTATGATGCTTGCAGTAGTTTAAGAATACTTGTGATTTTGTGCCTTATGCATGTTTAGGATTTATGCCATTATAAATGTTTATGCTCAAGTTAAAAAAAAAAATGCTTATGATTATGTCCTTTATGCATTTTAGATGCCATGAAGTTATGATGCTTACAGTAGTTTAAGAATGCTTGTGATTATGTACCTTATGCATGTTTAGGATTTATGTCATTATAAATGTCTATGCTCAAGTTAAAAATGCTTATGAGTATGTCCTTTATGCATTTTAGATGCTATGAAGTTATGATGCTTACAGTAGTTTAAGAATGCTTGTGATTATGTACCTTATGCATGTTTAGGATTTATGTCATTATAAATGTCTATGCTCAAGTTAAAAATGCTTATGAGTATGTCCTTTATGCATTTTAGATGCTATGAAGTTATGATGCTTACAGTAGTTTAAGAATGCTTGTGAATATGTACCTTATGCATGTTTAGGATTTATGTCATTATAAATGTTTATGCTCAAGTTAAAAATGCTTATGAGTATGTCCTTTATGCATTTTAGATGCTATGAAGTTATGATGCTTACCGTAGTTTAAGAATACTTGTGATTATGTACCTTATGCATGTTTAGGATTTATGCCATTATAAATGTTTATGCTCAAGTTAAAAAAAAAATGCTTATGAGTATGTCCTTTATACATTTTATATGCTATGAAGTTATGAAGCTTACCGTAGTTTAAGAATGCTTTTGATTATGTACCTTATGCATGTTTAGGATTTATGCCATTATAAATGTTTATGCTCAAGTTAAAAAAAAATGCTTATGAGTATGTCCTTTAATCATGTTAGACTCTATGATGTTATGATGCTTGCAGTAGTTTAAGAATACTTGTGATTTTGTGCCTTATGCATGTCTAGGATTTAAGTCATTATAAATGTTTATGCTCAAGTTAAAAATGCTTATGATTATGTTCTTGAAGCATGTTAGATTTTACTAAGTTATATTGCTTATAGTAAGAACATTTGGGGTTTATGTACTTCCTGCATGTCTAAGATTTATATCATGAATGCTTATGTTTAGATTATGCCCTGCTTGGTGTTAATTATGCTTAGCATGCTGATGTAAACTCTATGTCATGCTTAGGTTTCATTACATGGTATGTTGTTGATTAGTGTTACTATGGAATACTTAGGCCATTTATGCTAGCATGCTTATGTTTCTAATTGCTTGATGAAGTTCGTGTTTTTGTGAGTAGGCAAGAATCTTACTAAGCTTTATGCTTATAGTTTATGTTGTCCATATACTGCAGATCAAGGAAACCTGAACTAGAGGAAGTAGCAGGAAGGGCCCAGTGTGTGTGATAGTGGCATGGTGGAGAAAGACCCTACTACTATCTGCTTATATTTATATGCTCAATTAACAACTTAAGACCTTGCTTCCGCTTATAAGACTTTTGAATTATTAGTACCATGTTGGATATTGCTTAGTTATGTTATTGTTCAATTACCTAAGAAAGTTGATATGATGGAACTCACGAATGGATCCTTATGATGGGCATGTTATGAAATGAGATAAGATATGGTAACATGCTAACTATGAATAAGATAGGTGATGCATGTAGAAAAGAAGGTTTATGCCATGATAACATGCTTAAGTAAATGGTGAAATGATCCATGTGTATTATGTTTTAAAAGAAAAAAAAAGAAAGGGGTAAAAGTAGCGCCGCCCTGAGAGCAGATAAGGGCGGGCGTTACAGATCAAGAGTGGCACCTAGTAGTATATCATGATCCCCAATTAACCGAAAAGATTAACGGTTGATCCAGAACTACTTCTGAAACCCTTCTGCAGCTCGAATGAATCGTGTCCCATTCCCTTCACTCATCTTATACCCACTTGGTTCAGGACATGGTCTATAGTGTCAGTCCCCACAAGGCTGACTACGTCACACCTAGCCCAAGTATCATTTCCTCGTCCTACGGATTCTAGTTACTGCACATGTATCGAAGAGTACCTTACTCTAAACATGTAATGCTTTGGCCAAAGACTTTAGTAACAATCCGACGAGAGGCCATGGGTATACATCTCCTCGCAAGGAGTGGTGAATCCTTTATAGGTTATTCAAACACCTTAGGTCACTTCGACTTATACCCAATCATCCCGAGTCCACATCTCCTCAAATATGCTTGCTTAAGATGTCAAAGCATAAGTCTTTATGATCAAGATGACTTGAATACCGCAAGTCAAAGGAACATCGCACTTAAGCTGCAATAATAACTTAATTGACATATCTATATATGCAGAGAACCATATGAAGTCTTACAGCTGGTCACTCCAATGAACTACTTACCATAACTAGCATCCACGATTAACTCCCGACATCACAATGTCTCCAACTAGTGAGAATCAGCTGCTTGGATACACCAAAGAGTATACCTCATGCTAGTCTCGACAAAATCAATGGTGTCCAAATCCATCAATTCATCGACTAGGGATAATTCCGATACATTACAATTACACATGTAGAGATACTCACTAGTTGTGATCCAATCACAAATTCTCTCATGCTGTGAATCCTATCGTGGACATTCAGTAAATGAGTTTAAGATCTAATCAAATACATAAAAACATGTATACTCAAATAGTGAATCTTCATTTATCATATAAATGGTTCAAACATAAGACGATTGCCTTAGGACATCTCTCATATATCACTAACAAACTCCCACTTTGCCTAATGCCAATCGCTACGGTATCCAATACCATAATCTCTAACATGACCCTCAAACTTACTTTGAGGTAATGTCATAGTCAAAGGATCCGCTAAGTTTCTTTTAGTGGGGATTTTCTCGATTTATATTTCCTTCCTACTAATGATCTCTCTGATCAGATGATAGGGGCGAAGAACATGTTTGGATCATTGATGAGACCACATCAAGTTCAGAGATGAACTTCTTGATCCAAACCGCTTTCTTTGCTGCTTCCAAAGCTGCAATGTATTCTACCTTAGTGGCAGAATCCGCTATAGTGTCAAGCTTGGAACCTTTCCAACTTATTGCACCTCCATTCCTGGTGAATACATACCCAGACTAAGACATGGAATCATCCTTGTCTGTCTGGAGTTGACATCCGTATACCCACGTATCACCATGTACCCTTCTCCATATATTAGGAACACCTCCTTAGTTCTTCTTAAGTACTTAAGGATTGTCTTAACAGCCACCCAATGATCCATTCCTGGATCAGACTGGTATCTACTCGTGACACTCAGAGCATACGATACTTCGGGCCTCGTACATAACATAGCATACATGATAGATCCTATTGCGGATGCATTGGGAATCTTACTCATGTAAATCATCTCGTCTTCTGTGCGCGGACACATAGACTTCGAAAGGTGTATCCCATGCCAGATGGGTAGGAAACCTTTCTTGGATTCCGACATGCTAAACCACTTTAGCACTCGGTCAATATATGTAGACTGCGAAAGACCAAGCAACCGTTTCGATCTATCTCTATAGATCTTAATCCCGAGGATGTAGGTTGCTTCTCCCAAGCCTTTCATGGAGAATGTCTTGGATAACCAAATCTTAACTGACTGTAAGACTGAAACATCGTCTCCTATAAGTAATATGTCATCGACATACAATACTAGGAACATGACTGCACTCCCACTAACCTTCTTGTTCACATAAGGTTCGTCTGGATTTTGTGAGAAATCAAACTTTTTGATTGTCTCATCAAAACGGATATTCCAGCTCCTGGATGCTTGCTTCAATCCATATATGGACCGTCGCAATTTGCATACCTTGGTTTTATCAACCGATGTGAAACCCTCAGGCTGTATCATATACACGTCCTCGAGCAGGTTTCCATTAAGGAAAGCTATTTTCACATCCATCTGCCATATCTCATAATCATAATAAACCGCTATGGCCAAGAGCATCCGAATGGATTTAAGCATAGCTACAGGCGAATAGGTTTCGTCATAATCAACACCTTGTTTTTGACGATATCCTTTCGCCACTAATCTAGCCTTATAGGTAATCACATTACCATCCATGTCAGTTTTCTTCTTGAAAACCCACTTGCACCCTATAGGCTTGATGCCTTCAGGTGGGTCAACCAAGTTCCAAACTTGGTTTTAATACATGGAATCCATTTCCGACTTCATGGCATCAAGCCACTTATCCCTTTTTGAACTTGTCAACACTTCTTCATAACTGGTAGGCCCCTCATCATCAATGAGTAATACGTCATTCGATTCACTTACGAGAAATCCATATCTCTCAAGAATATTGCGTCTTCTACCAGATCTACGAAGATGTGGTGTTTCAATAGGTCCAGCCGATTGCTCATCACTATGAGTTATCGGCTGTTGTGCTTCACCAGGTATCTCATCAATGTCTATTTGAGTCTCTCGAGCCTCCTCAAGGTCGACGATACTCCCACTATTTTCTTGCAAGAGAAACTCTTTATCTAGAAACACAACATGCCTTAAAACAAACACCTTTTGTTCCACAGGATGATAGAATTGGTAACCCCTTGTTTCCTTAGGGTATCCAATAAATAGACATTTATCAGACTTAGCATCCAATTTGTCTGATACAATCCGCTTCACATAAGCAGGACAACCCTATATCTTCAAGTAAGACACATGAGGTTTCTTACTATTCCATATCTCATATGGAGTAGTAGAGACTACCTTGGTTGGCATTCTGTTTAACAAGTAAACAGTTGTCTGAAGTGCATAGCCCCGAAAGGACTTGGGAAGATTCGCATGATTCATCATTGACCTGACCATGTCCAACAAGGTCCGGTTACGCCTCTCAGATACACCATTATGCTGTGGTGTATATGGCAGAGTCCATTGAGATAATATACGTTTGTCTCTTAGATAATCAAGAAACTCTTGACTTAAGTATTCACAACCTCGATCCGATCGAAGTATTTTAATACTCTTGTCAAGTTGTTTCTCTACTTCATTTCTGAATTCTTTGAACCTTTCAAAGGCTTCAGACTTTTGTTTCATCAAGAACACAATCCCAAATCGTGAGTGATCATCGGTGAATGTAATGAAGTAGCTATAGCCTCCTAAAGCTTGAGTTGACATTGGTCCACATACATCAGTATGTATTAGGCCTAGCAACTCTCCCACTCGTTGACTTTTTCCTGTAAAAGGTAACTTAGTCATCTTGCCTTTCAAGCATGATTCGTATGAATCCAATTCAAACGATTCCATAATTCCACATCGGTGTAATTCGGACATGCATTTCTTGCTTGCATGGCCAAGACGACAATGCCACATGTAGGAGTCTAATTGATTATCCTTTTGAGCATGCTTGTTGCTCGCTTCGATATTGAAAATGTCACTGGATACGTCCAATGTATAAATGTCATTACTCAAAGTTCCAGTTCCATAAAGTACGCCATTCAAAGTTATATAACAACAATTGTTACTAAATGTTAAATGGTGACCATTTCTATTTAAACAAGAAATATAAATGATGTTCTTTATCAATGAAGGAACATAAAAGCAATTGTCCAATTCTAAGACAAGTCCTGCTGGGAGTTTCAACAAATACGTTCCGATGGCGAGTGCAACAACCTTTGCTCCATTCCCAACACATAAATTTGACTCTCCCTTGACGAGTCTTCTTCTATTCCTTAGCCCATGTATGTCATTACATATATGTGAGCCACACCCATTATCCAATACCCAAGTGTCTGAGGAAATAGAATGACAATCAATAACGAAGATATATGAAAATGATTAAGCATCTTATACCTTATTCTTCTTCACGGACTCAAGATAAATCTTGCAATTTCATTGCCAATGGCCCTACTTGCCATAATGATGGCAAGTGCCCTTTTGAGCTGGTTCTACCTTTTTAGCCCTTTTCTTTCCCTTCTACTATTCCTTTGACTTCCTCTTAGAACCTTTCTTCGAGGAATCAACTCACAACACCGTCCCCTGCTCATGCTTCTCAGAAGGCTCCATAGTCTTCAACATGTTGAGCAGTACCACAGATGAACCTTCTTGCATCTCAGAGGTGAAGAGGAGCTTGGAGACTTCGAACCTTTCGAATCTCACTTACTCATCAACCAACTCATAATGATGAAGGACAATGGTATGAGCATCCATATGCTCATGTTGCTTCCGCAGCTCAGGTACCATCGTGGCAAGCATGATGCAACTCGCCATTTAAGAATCAGTCACATGTTTCTGATAGGCCAACAATTGGTCCAGAGTTGCATTGTCACTAGGACGCGCGGGAAGAGGGCGCTTCGAGGACATACGCAAGTTTTTCCACCTTGAGAACAATTCTCAAGTTACTTAGCTAGTCCAAGAAGGTCGGCCCAGTCAATTTATTCGAATCCAAAATGGAACGTAAATTCAAAGACATCATGATCAATCGATTAACCTAGAAATACAAAACGAGCATATATGAGAAAATGATTTTAAAATGCATCAACATACATTTATAAATCCCATTCATTTTTCGAATTTCAAAAACCCCAAAATCACTTCGACAGATGGTAGGTCCATCTCCGAATGGGCTGATATCCATCATAGATATGAAGAACCTTGGAGAGAGTCCAACAAGCCATTCATAACTACGATGGTAGGTATCAAATATACCGATTGCATATCACGTTTATACAACTATCACAATGTGCTATCAACTAACTGAATGTTCACACATACTTCGGGTTGTTAACACATTAACAAGTATGCATCATATGCATAGCACCCAACTTCACCTCCCTTTACATCGACCTTGGAGAGAGTCCAACAAGCTGATGCTCCAGGTTAAAGCCAACCCATTAATTGAGAAATAGTTTTAATATGGTTAGAGTGCATTCAACCAATTAGCCCGGCTTGGAGAGAGTCCAATAACCAAAGCTAACGATTGACCTCTGACTCTTACCATATTAGTATTAAACTATTCCATGGTTTGAACATGTTCGGGTTCTAGCCGGGCTTGGAGAGAGTCCAACAACCCGAACAAGAAACGGAACTCTGGTTCTAACCATATTAATGGAAGGTGTAGGCTTTAATATTGAGTTAGGGTTTTTATTTCTCATCCTCTTTGCATGCAAATAACTATTATCTACATGGCATGACATACATGACATACATCTACATGTCACGACACGCATGGCATAATGATATCCATCTAATGCAATTACATGGCATACAATTATGTCAAGTACAAAATTTCCTTATATGTCATAACTATTTATGAAAATAAAATATGTGCAAATAAATTCTCCAAATCAAATCATGATTAAATTAGGAAACAAATTTCCAAATCTAATCACATATTTTATTTGTGCAAATAGTTGATTAAGGAAAGTCAATTTAGAAAACCAATTTCCTAAATCATCAAAACTACTTATGGAAATATAATATTTAAAGATTTGATTTCCCAAATCAAATCATGATTAAATTAGGAAACAAATTTCCAAAATCTAATCAAATATTTTATTTATGGAAAATATCAATTTCCATAAATACTTCCAACTTTCCAAAAGTAGAAGATTTCCATAAATACTTCTAGACTTTCCAAAATTGAAAAATTTCCATAAATACTTCTAACTTTCCAAATGTAGAAAATTTCCAAAAATATCATTATGACTATCGTAAAACAATTTTATGATTATGTCAAAACACAACCTGGGCTCTGATACCACTACTGGGTTTTCGACACCACGGCGAGTGTGTGTTCGAACATGTTTCGTAAACATGTGGACAGCGGAAGAAATAAAATAATAAATCTAATTTATTACAACACACACATCACACGCATGTATAGTACAACATGTGTCAACATAACCGTAATTTCAAATTTTGAAATAAAAGGAAACTTAAACTACGTATACCTAACGTATAACGTGTAGCGGGAAAGACATCAACCGGAACGATTCTCGCTAGAATCGTCTCTATCTGTATCCACGCCGAGTATCTTCGGGATGACTTCACGAAGTCACGAGCCTCGTCTTCGTATGGGTTACTAGCCTCGTGTTGAAGACGACGTGATCGAGAGAAGATCACGATCTAAATTAAAATTCGGATCCAAAACGAGTCCTCAAAAACTCGCTTCTCCGGAGAGGTATTCGTCAACCGTTTGATGAATCCTTCGTCCTCCACCTATGAGGATTACTGGAGATCGAATCCCCGGTAAGGAAGGCATTGTTGGAGCTCCAAACGTCGTCCAAATGATGCTTCGACAAGAGGGAAACATGCTGTCCAGAAAACTGGACAGCTTTGGTGGAGACCTTGCGCCAGCCAAAATTAGGAAAGCAATGTGCTCACCTTGTCGCCGGAGCCAAGGAAGATCACCGGAGCTCCTCCGGCAGCAGCTCGACATAGGCAAGAGGGTTGGTCGGCAGCAGCTGGACGCCGGTTGAAGGAGCTCGGCGGCGGCAAGGAGGTTGGCGCCGACCACTTGGAGAAGAGGGAGAGGGTGGGCGGCCAAACAATTAGGGTTGCATGAAATTAGGGTTTAACAAAAACCCTTAAGCCCTATTTTATAGAGAACAAATTCTTTTAATGATTATCGAATCATAACCAAAAGCCCGTTAATGCGCTCCACTAATTTAAGTTAAAATAAACCAAACCATGTTGGTCTATTTTAAGTTAAAACGAACCGAACCAACTTTGGTTCATTCGTTTAAAACAAACCAAACCCTTTGGTTTATTCTCCTCCATTGGATTAGAACCAAACCAATTTGGTTCATCCATCATGTCTTCATAAGACACGGCCCATCCACGCTTCCATTGCGACTGAAACGATTTCATGCTCGGTCCATGTTTGGTCCAACCAAACCTTGTTTCTCTCGGTCTGAGAATCTCATTCTCAAGCTCGTTTTAAATCCTTCGGATTACGCTCATTGCACGTGTGACCAAATAGGTTCTTGGTTTATGTTGGTCGTCTATAATTAACCATTAATTATAGAACGATCATGAGTGGCACCTTGTAGTACATCATGATCCCCAATTAACCGAAAAGATCAAAGGTTGATCCAGAACTACTTCTGAAACCCTTCAGCAGCTCGAATGAATCGTGCCCCATTCCCTTCACTCATCTTATACCCACTTGGTTTAGGACATGGTCTATAGTGTCAGTCCCCAGTAGGCTGACTACGTCACACCTAGCCCAAGTATCATTTCCTTGTCCTACGGATTCTAGTTACTGCATATGTATCGAAGAGTACCTTACTCTAAATGTGTAATGCTTTGGCCAAAGACTTTAATAACAATCCGACGAGAGGCCATGGGTATACATCTCCTCGCAAGGAGTGGTGAATCCTTTATAGGCTATTCAAACACCTTCGATCACTTCGACTTATACCCAATCATCCCGGGTCCACATCTCCTCAGAGATGCTTGCTTAAGATGTCAAAGCATAAGTCTTTATGATCAAGATGACTTGAATACCGCAAGTCAAAGGAACATCGCACTTAAGCTAAAGTAAGAACTTCATTGACATATCTATATATGTAGAGAACCATATGAAGTCTTACGATTGGTCACTCCTATGAACTAGTTACCATAACTAGCATCCACGATTAACTCCGGACATCACAATGTCTCCAGCCAGTGAGAATCACCTACTTGGATACACCAAAGAGTATACCTCGTGCTAGTCTCGACAGAATCAATGGTGTCTAAATCTGTCAATTCATCGACTAGGGATAATTCCGATACATCACAATTACACATGTAGAGATACTCACTAGTTGTGATCCAATCACAAATTCTCTCATGCTGTGAATCGTATCATGGACATTCAGTAAATGAGTTTAAGATCTAATCAAATACATGAAAACATGTATACTCAAATAATGAATCTTCATTTATCATATAAATGGTTCGAACATAAGGCGATTGCCTTAGGACATCTCTCATATATCACTAACAGGTTTGACCATTGTCATGGGAGAAGTCCAAGTTTTGTGTACTTGGCATGGAAAGTCCAACATGGGTTGGCAAGGAAAGTACAAGCATGGGTCTTGGCAAGGGAAAGTCCAAGCATGGGTCTTGGAATGGAAAGTCCTAGCATGGGTCTTGGCAAGGGAAAGTACAAGCATGGGTCTTGGCATGGAAAGTCCAACATGGGTTGGCAAGGGAAAGTCCAAGCTTGTGTCTTGGGAATTGAGAAGTCCAAGGGGAATATTGGCAGCGTAAAGTCCAAGGGTAGAGTCTTTGACAACATAAGTCCAATGATTGGCGGTGTAAAGTCCAAGCAGAGTCTTGGCAGCATAAGTCCAATGTGCCTTGGCAGTGTATATCACATTAGCATGATAATAGCTGATGGAAGCGCCTGAAGGCTAGCGTATTAATGAACAAGTCATGGATGACTTGGAGGGATAAGATAGACATGAGGCCAACGGAGGTGGATAGAAGGCTTAGGTCTAGGCTAACTGTGGTCTAGTAAGTATGAGGGCATCATACTTGTAGTAAAACCTCATGTTTGAGGTGTATCAGTCGATTGAGACTATATTCAGTCAACTGATGGGAGTCGACTAGAGTTCGACTGTAGGAATTAGCCTAGCAATCGACTGCTAGCATTGGGCAATCGATTGATGGCCTAATTAGTCGACTAATATGGAGATCAGTCGATTGCTAGTCGAGTTTTCAGGCACAGACGGTTCCCGAGTCAATTGCTAGGGTTTGGCAGTCGAGTTATGGCTCGATAAGTCGACTGATGGTCATTATCAATCGACTGATGGTCTATCCTTTGGAACTTATCCAACGTGGCTCATGTTGTTGTGAGACAACGACTACAAAAGCAGTTGACTGATGGTCTCGATCAGTCGACTGCTAGGTGAAAATCAGCCTGAGTTGTAGGTTTAAAAGGAGCACGAAGGGAAGGTTTTGGCTATGATTCTCTTGGGTGATTTGAAGGGGAATAGTTGGTACTTTCCAATCCTTTAAGGCTAGTCCAAGAAAATCAAAGTTCAAGCAATTAAAAGCTCTTTATAAAGTGTTTTTCCTTTACTTGTATTGCATTTCATATTTGTATTTGCTTGTATCCATTGTATTACTTGGTGTAATCTTTGTACGAGGTTTCTCCACCTCCGACTTGTTGTCCATAAGGAATTTATTGGATTAGTGGTGTGTGTTTGCATCGCTAGGGCTTTTAGAGCCCAATCCATGGAGTATGAACCATACGGTTTCGAACCACGTTATATTTGGTGTTGTGCTTGTGTTCTTGTTGTATTTATTTTATTGTTATTATTTTCACTGTGTATAACAAGTTTTGTAGCAAGAACGATCAAATTCCTTCAAATGTAGAATCGCTATTACCCCCCCCCTCTAGTAGGTGCACATGTCCTAACAAGTGGTATCAGAGCTTGAAGTTCTTCTACGAACTAATACTCAGGAGCAAGATCGCTAGAGGGAAGATGGAATTTGAAGTAAGACTAGGATGGGACGTCAACACATCAATTCCGTATAATTTCTATGGACAAGAAGGATTCATCCAATGGAAGGCAAGAATTGAAGACTTCATGATGATGAGGGACCTTGAGGAGTGGTCCGCTTTGATGGAAGGATTTGAATATCCTAGAGGACCAAAGGGAGGTTTCCTCAAGATGAAGAGATGGACCGAGGAACAACTCCAAGGGTTTGATAAAAAATAAGAAGGTAATGAAATTTTTGACTGATTTAATACCTAACAATATTTTGTCTAGTTTAGGGGACAACATGGATGCCAAGGAGATATGGAGTCAAGTGGTAAGATTCCATGAGAACCCTCAATCAGTCCAAGAAGAAGAAGAAGAAGAAGAGGAGGAGGAGGCCGAAGAAACAAGTTCTTCCTTAGAAGAAAGTGAGGATTCAAAAGTTGATAGGGAATTAACATCCGGATCAGAATCAATGGAAGAAGTAGAGGTAGAAGAAGTCTCCACCTCTACGATTGAGGGAAAGGAAGTTAGAGCACCTTCCATGCCAGATCAAGAGGTAGCCTCAACATCCGTGACAGATGAAGAAGAACCAACTCCGTCACCAACCACCACTCTATGTAACTCAAGCATTTCAATTAATATTAAAAATCATATTATATGCTTTGAGTGTAGGGAAGTAGGACACTACAAGAGCAAGTGTCCTAAGAAAGTCAAGAAAAGTCAACTGACACCAAAATCTCAAGAAAAGGCCAAGGATGTCGGTCCCCCAACAATTAAAAGCAAGGAGCACGTTATTTGCTTTAAATGCCGACAATCGGGACACTACCAGAGTCAATGCCCTAGGGAGAAGAAGAAAGGGCAAGAATGAGCATCACGTGTGGGGGGAGCCTCTAAGGCAAACCCTAAGGTATATTTAAATAATGCTCATTCTTTAAGTTATAGGGTAAAGCATGCTAGAAATAATTTTAGCAATCTTGCTATTGTACATGAACAAAAGCATGCTAGAAATAGATTTTATTGTCTAGGAGATAAAAAATGTCAACCTTTCAAATAAGGAGAAATTTGGGACTAATGTCCCTAAAACAATTTTATCTAAGAAAAGCATTAGGAAAATAAAAGATCACCTAGGGATCAATCCTAAATGGACTCAACATATGCCTAGAAAGAACAACCCTACTCAAAGAAATAATGGGCCCACAAAAATTGAAAAATTAGAATTAGAGACCTAAGCCTTAAGGTCAAGGCTTGAGAAATTGCAGAAAACCCTTTGGAAAATGAAAAATCAAATACAATGGTCAAATAGTTAAAATCTAGGGTCAATGAGTCAAAACCTAGTTTTTAGGAAACAAGAACCATCCAAGGGCAAGCTTAAGCCTAAGGAGACTTATCATAGTGTTCCATTAGATTATGGAACACAACCTAGGTTTAGGAAACCAAGGTCAATAGGTAAGTCTTCCCTAAGGTTGACTAAGGTAAATGCCTAGTGGCTAGGGTTTCAAGGAAACCTAGAGAAGCCACTAAGAAGGTCACAAGGGGAGTTACCCCTAGAGTTGACCTAGACAAGACCCAAATGACCAAGGCTACCAAACCTAGAAGGGTCATTAGGAGGGTATCTAGGGAAGTTATCCCTAAGGAATACCTAGTAAACCCAAGGAGCTCCAATAGGTATTGGGTTTCTAGGAGCGTGATTGATTCACGCTAAATGAGTTAGGGTGTGCCAACTTTAAATGGATGGGTAGTTATCCTAACCTTGGTAAACGTAGCACTTTGGGTTATTTCCAAGGTTATGGGTATCTTGGAAATAAGTTTGATCATAATCCTAAAAGATTTTAGGATGTGCCATCATTATTTAAGAAGTTTGATAAATCAATCAAATTGCCACAAGCTAGTTTTAGAGGTCATGTTGTGCCATTTTAGGTTTTTGACACAATTGGAGGATTGGTTGTAATATGAAAAAATGAATTTAATTCTAAAAAATTGCAACAAATATTAAAATTTAGGTATTATATACCTTTACTTTTTATTTTCCATGCTTGATTTGCCATATGTCATGATCATGCTTAGGATTAAGGTTAATGTCATGTATTCTTAGATTCCATTTTATGTCATGACATTATGAATATGACCATATGTTTATTTATATCATCATTAATGCCATAATTATTCATGCATTAATAAAAATTGAGTTAAGGTCAATTGGCATGACTTGAAGTCCCATGTATAAGAGAATCAAGTAGTATTGCCTTAGCAAAATGCATGAAGCCCTAGATTAGGATGAACAAAACTCACATCTCACATTACATTGACATGTATGTGTATTGATACACTCTAGATACATGTGAGATGCTAAGATATGAGTTGAGTTCAAGGTGCATAGTTTTTGCATCTAGATGAGCTAAAACTCATCTATATCATGGATGGATCATTGGAAAAGCTAATGTTCAAGCCATGTACATTGAGCCAAAAGAATATGATCCAATATAAGGTTTTAAAACAATTTGAAAAACCTTAGTGCAATCAATCTTTTGATAGAAGTCACCATTGATAATGTTGATACAAAGTGAGCTCAAACATTGAAGTTTTTCTTCATTTTTGAACTTTGTATCAAACTCACTATTTTATGGGTAAATTATTTTTCACATATTTTTCACCCATTGTATTGCTTATAAGTAATGTACGTATGAATTTTCACGATTTTTCAAAATACATAGAATTACTTATGTTTTTCCAAAGTTCATTTTTGATAACTGAAATTCGGAAATTTCAATTTCCGCTTAATGGCAGTTGACTGATGTATAAGGCAGTCGACTGATTACTGTTAGAGTCGACTGTTAGGTCTGATTTCGGGTAAACAAGGTTTTTTTAGCCCAATTTAAGCTATGGTAAGGTTCCCTAACCACTCCTAACCCTAGGATATGCTTTGGAAAACATTAAAAAGGGTAAAAATACATTAGATATGGATTAGGAGAGTTGTTAGGGTGTGTATCAATTTTAAGGTGTGGGAAAGTTCAATGTTGAACTTTTAACCTTATTTTTTATGGTTTAGTGTTGCTATTGGCTTAGGGACTCTCCAAGAACATTATTGGTGCAATGGTCAAAGGGGAGCAAGCCTTTAGGGGGAGGTATCCATCATGGGATGATGGATGTGTTCTTCCTCATGAGGGGGAGAATTGGGAATATGAGATGCCCCCAATTTGGAAAATAGGAGAGTTTATAGGAAGCCTCTCTTAAGTGATATGGGACTTATCACTAGGAAGAGTGAAGGCATCCTAGGTGTTTTTGGACCAAGGGGGAGATTGTAAGATCTCATTGAGACATGAGACATTGACCTCCTTGGGAAGAATCTTTTTGATGTATGTCAAAAATGGGGAGAATTTATGGGATTACCAATTTGGGACAATTGGTAAGGAGATTTGAGTTAGGCGGCCTAACTCAAAGTTGTTTGGTTTTTGTTACACATCAAAAAGTGAGAGATTGTTGGTGCAATTGACCCAGGTTATGATTGACCAGATTCGAGTTTGACTCGAGTAGTATTTTGATGTTTGACATTGATGTTTGACAATGTATTGGGAAGATTGTTGGTGCAATCGACCCAAGTCATGATTGACCGGACTCAAATTTGACTCGAGTGAGATTTTGATGTTTGACGATGGTTTGACCATTGTCATGGGAGAAGTCCAAGTCTTGTGTACATGGCATGGAAAGTCCAATATGGGTTGGCAAGGAAAGTCCAAGCATGGGTCTTGGCAAGGGAAAGTCCAAGCATGGGTCTTGGCATGGAAAGTCCAACATGGATTGCCAAGGGAAAGTCCAAGATTAAGTCTTGACAATTGAGAAGTCCAAGGGGAATATTGGCGGCGTAAATTCCAAGGGTGGAGTCTTGGCAGCATAAGTCTAATAGTTGGTGGTGTAAAGTCCAAGCGGAGTCTTGACAGTGTAAGCCCAATGTGCCTTGGCGGTGTAGATCACATTAGCATGACAATAGCTGATGGAAGCACTTGAAGGCTAGCGTATGTATGAACAAGTCATGGATGACTTGGAGGGATCCGATAGGCGTGATGCTGACGGAGGTGGCTAGAAGGCTTAGGTCTAGGCTAAGGGTGGTCTAGCAAGTATGAGGGCATCATACTCGGGGTAAAATCTCATGTTTAAAGTGTATTAGTCGACTGCAGGAATTGACCTAGCAGTCGACCACCAACATTTGGTAATCGACTAATGGCCTGATCAGTCGACTGATCTAGAGATCATTGGACTGCTGGTCGAGTTTTTGGGCAAAGAAGGTTCCCGAGTCAACTACTACGGTTTGACAGTCGAGTAATGGCTCGATCAGTCGACTGATGGCCTATCCGTTGGAACTTATCCAACGTGGCTCATGCCATTGTGAGACAACGGCTACAGGAGCAGTCGACTGATGGTCTCGATCACTTGACTGCTAGGTGAAAATCAGCCCGAGTTGTAGGTTTAAAAGGAGCACGAAGGGAAGGTTTTGGCTATAATTCTCTTGGGCGATTTGAAGGGGAATAGTTGGTGCTTTCCAGTCCTTCAAGGCTAGTCCATGACAATCAAAGATCAAGAAATCAAAAGCTCTTTGTAAAGTGTTTTTCCTTTACTTGTATTGCATTTCATATTTATATTTGCTTGTATTCATTGTATTACTTAGTGTAATCTTTGTACGAGGTTTCTCCACTTCCGACTTGTTGTCGAGAAGGGGTTTATTGGATTAGTGGTGTGTGTTTGCATTGCTAGGGCTTTTAGAGCCCAATCCGTGGAGTAGGAACCATACAGTTCCGAACCACATTATATTTGATGTTGTGGTTGTGTTCTTGTTCTGTTTGTTTTGTTGTTATTATTTCCGCTGCGTATAACAAGTTTTGTAGAAAGCACGATCAAATTCCATCAAACGTCGAATCGCTATTCACCGCCCGTAGCGGGCACACAGGTCCTAACACATAAAATTGTTAACATACCTAGAGTTATTAGTAAATGGCTAAATCAGACTTATTTAGCTAAATGCAACTCTAACAGTTGATTGATAAGGACCACCAATCGATTGATACTAGTCCTAGTTGATTGCTTTTATGAATCAGTCGATTGGTATCTGATAAATCTAAACATTATTTAAAGATAAACTAAAAAATGCATATATAATTCTATATTTATTTAAAAAATCTTAAAACTTCATACATATATTGCTTATGTCAAATAATATAAGAGAAAAATAGTTTTCTATGAAAATACTCATCATTTTCAAAGAATGATATAAAGTTGAAAGTCATTGAAAACTTTAATGTTTCATCCTAACTTTGTATCAATACTATCAACAAATACACTTTGCCAAGGTTTTCTAAAATAATTTTAAATGTATTTTCAAAATCTATTTCCAATCATGATCTATGAGTTAAGTGCACATGACTCGTACATTAGTTTTTCTCATGATTTATCCATATAAAATTCATATCATTTGATGAAGTTTAGTTCATTTTAATGCACCATATAAGCATATGAACTTAATTCATCATTCTAACATTTCACTTGTATCTAGAGTGTCTCAATACACACATAAGTCATTCTATGATCTTTGTGAGATGTAAATTAGTTTTTCTCTAGATTGAGGGATCATGCATTTCTATCTAGGCATTTCTAATTTAATCATCCTACCTTAAATATCAAATAATGTCAATTTTCTTAATTACAAATAAATAAATGCATGAAAGTGATCATGACATATATTAAATGTATAACTTTCATAAGAAAATTTACCATTTTTAAATGATGCATGACATCGTGGCACGACAAGAATCAATCTAAATATCAAAATGACAAGTTCTATATAATCATGTAATACTTGTTGACATATAGTATAACACACAAGATATGACAATTTATGCAAGATGATAAGGTATAAAAATACTTAAGTCTTCAATCTAATCAACATTATCTAAAATTATGTCAAATATCAAATTTGATATAAAGATGGACTAACTCCTAAAATCTCAAACATTACACACTATTAACTCTATTCTAATGTCTCAATTTCAATAACTTAAAACTTAAATTTTCATTAACACATCCTAAAATTCTCTTAGGATAAGATTCTAAATTCGTCATTAAAGTATTATGATACTTTGAAAATGTTTTAAAGTGCCAACTCAACTATGATTTGGTTAACTATCTTTCCATTCTATGTTGACAAACTCTATACCCATTTAATGTTAAAGAATCACACTCCTAGGAACCCAATACCTATTGAAGCTTCTTGATTTTTCTAGGTATTCACTAGGGATAACCTCCCTTGACACCTTTCTAATGACTCTTTTAGGGGTTTAGAAGCCTTAGTCACTATAGTCTCATTAAAATCAACTCTAGGGATGGTCTCCATAATCTTGATATTCTTAGACTTAGGATTAGTTCTATAGTTACATAGAACACTATGGTATGAAGACATATTTATTTTGGACTTAGGTTTGTATCCCAAACTCTTTTTGTCCCTAGATGATTCTTGCCTATCATATCCTAAATTTTGTCCTCTTGACCTTTTAAATACATTTTCCATCTTTTTAAGGGTCTTTTCTAATTTATTAAGTATTTACCTCAAGATTTGATTTTTCTTCCTCTAATTCCTAAAATTTTGATTTTCTTTTATTTCTTTGGGCATTCTCCCTTGTAAGCTTAAGTCTATTTTTCTTAGGATTATTACCTAAGTTGTTGTATACCATCATGCCTTTTGGTAGATTAGATCTATCTTGAAAAACTCTAAAGTTCCCTTTAGGTGAAATAGTTCATGAGTTAATAAAACTAGAATTATTTTTAGGCTTATGATCATGATATTGAGCACCTAAATGATAAAAATTGAGATTAACATGCTTTTTTATCATGAAATATTGAAATTACATTATGAAATGATACCTTAGGTTCTATTTTAGGGGATCCCCTTAAGTTTATGCTTTCTCCCATATCTTCCTTTAGGTGCTTCCCCAGTGGACATTGATTCTAGTAATTGATATATGCTAATCATATAGGATTTTAGGAGTAGTTTTAGTACGCATCTCATGACATTTCATACTTGTATTGTGTGTATTTCCTTTATTTTGCACTTATTTACTACTTTCTAGTTCAGGGATCTGCTTTTGCTACTTTTGCTACTTTTGCATGCAGGGAGGTGCTTTTGAGGTAAAATGGCTAAATAAATGGAGCTCGAGGAAGGCAAGCATGTTCTGGCCGTGTTCCCAAAGACACGAGCACGCATTGGACCAAAAGATGAAATTCGCTTGAACCTCCAGAGAAATACACGGGCGCCCGTGTTAGATTCACACGGGTGTGGCTCTTGACGAAAGCAGGTTTCAAGTCACAATTTCTAGAGTTTCACATGATCAACCATGTGAATTCCACACCGTCGTGTAGCGACAATGCGACTTATGCAACTTCGATTTCCCCAACAAATAAGGAAATTATGTTCCACTCCTATAAGAGGGAAGGCATGTCTAACCCTAAAGGGAGGGGGTGTAGGGATCCCGAGCGATAAACAAAAAAAATTCGCAGCGGAAAACTTAGGATCCCTCCAGAGATCCAAGCAAAAAAAAACATACTCGTTTCTATTATCGATTCTATCCTATAAGAATCGAGATTACCTTCGAAGCGTGCCCTTCGAATTCCAGTCAGCAACACTTGCGGATCTCAGCGTGGTCAGAATGTCCACGCCTCTACGGTGTACACACACACAATCTTGGAGAGAAGAGGTAAACCCTTTCGGTTGTGCTAGCAACCACGCCAAGGTCACTCTTTTCACTCTATACTTGGCTTTTTTTTTTAGAACAAAATAAAATCAGATTCAATTTCTTTTTTCATTCTCACGTTGAAGAAGAAGAAGAAACAATAATACACCTTAATGAGACATTAAATGCACTTCCATATTCTCCATGGTAAAAGAAAGGAAGTCAGTTAATGCTCATTAAATGCACATTAATGAGCTTTTAAATCCCATTTAAACCCCCATTTATTAATTCGTGTATTACATTATTAATTCGTGTATTACATGATTAATTCGTGTATTACATGATTAATTCGTGTATTACATGATTAATTATGATTAATCATTTTAGCCTTCTTCTCTTGGTTTGACTTTAGTCTAACTCAACATAAACCAATTTGAGTCCAACTCAAATTTAGCCAAGTAATGAGTCTTACTCATTCTAGTTAATCCAATTAACTAATAATTCATTTTAGTCAAACTAAAATGATTTCCTCTCCAAAATAATATGTTCTTTGTGTGTGACCCTATAGGCTCTCATAACGTTGGCAATGTATCCAAAACCATTTTAGATACATAAGCAATGAGCGGCATATAGCAATACATCATTGCTACCCAAGTGATGAGAATGTCGAGATCCGACAACCTCTTCCGTGACTATTATCATATGACAGTGTCCTTCTATCCTTGATATCTCAGATCGATCAATGAGGCATAGACCGTGTCACCCTCTTATCAATCTTTATTTTTCTTGATCCCTAAGTAGACTCACTCAAACAAATGAGCTCAATATCTCATATTGACTTATTTGAGCATGACCATGCATTTCGTGGTCCTACTCTATCAAGAGGCCAAAGATATCACTCCCGTCATTTGGGAGGGATAGATCCCATCTACATCACTCACATCCCTCCGCATAATTCGTTACATACTCAGTGATAGTCGTTATAGTCACCCAATTACGGTGTGACGTTAGACGATACCAAAGTACATAACTCTTTATGTAGGGAACCGTAGTGACTTCAGGTCTAAGGACTATTCACACCAATAGTCACATGAGAAAGTATATGACTCATATAACGATCCATGATACTTTCTCATGGTGGATCAATTCAGTATATATAGTCTCCTATATATATACCCATGTATCAATGTGATATCACATATCCATGACTTGTGAGATCAAGTCATCCATTGACCTACATGCTAGTCTCAATGTATCAATATAACCCTTGTCTATTAATACAATACTCGACTAGGAATATTTAAGAATAGTGTTCTCTACAACTTCTCATAATCAATTCTACCAATTGATATACTATAGATAATAACATACTATTCATGGACATTATTATATTTATTTAGCTGGCACACGCATAAAGAAATATAATAATCAATCTTTGCCTTTATTAATGCAAGAATATAATACAAAAGTCTCCCTCACCAATCATCTCATAATTGGCACTAAGGGCTCATACTAACAATCTCCCACTAGCACTAGTGCCAATCACTGTAATCTCTAAGACCCAGTGACCTAGTGTGACCATTATGCTTCCTCTGTGCCAAAGCCTTGGTCAATGGATCCGCAATGTTAGCATCAGTGTCTACTCTGTATATCTGAACATCTCCTCTATTGATTATCTCTTGAATGAGGTGATACCGGCGCAGTATGTGTTTGGTCCTCTGATGAGAGCGAGGTTCCTTAGCCTGAGCAATAGCCCCATTGTTGTCACAATAGAGGTCTATTGGGTATGCTATGCTAGGAACCACCTCAAGCTCAGTGATGAACTTTCGGATCAAACCTCCTTTCCGCAGAAGACGACAGCAATATACTCGCTTGTTGTAGAGAATCGTGTCTGTCAACTCTTCCAGCTCACAGCGCCACCATTCAAGCAAAATACATACCCTAACTGCGATCTGGAGTCATCCTTGTCAGTTTGGAAGCTCGCATCACTGTAACCCTTTACAGCTAGCTCCTCATCGCCTCCAAATATCAAGAAATATTCTTTTTTCCTTCGCAAGTACTTAAGAATATTCTTGACAGCTGTACAGTGACATTCTCCGGGATCTGACTGGTACCTGCTCGTCATGCTTAAAACATACGAGACATCGGGGCGAGTACAAATCATAGCGTACATGATAGATCCTATAGCTGATGCATAAGGGATCTGATCCATGCGATCTCTCTCCTCCTTAGAAGAGGGAGATTGAGTCTTCGAAAGACTCATACCATGTGACATTGGAAAAAATCCCTTCTTAGAATTCTGCATGGCAAAACGCTTAAGTACCTTGTCAACATATGTACTATGACTCAAGCCAAGCAATCTCTTAGATCTATCTCTATAGATCTTGATGCCTAGAATATAGGCTGCTTCACCTAAGTCTTTCATTGAAAAATAATTCTCAAGCCAAGTCTTCACAGACTGCAGCATAGGGATATCATTTCCAATGAGCAGTATGTCATCTACATACAATATGAGGAAAACAATTGAGCTCCCACTAACCTTCTTGTAGACACAAGGTTCATCTTCATTCTTAATGAAACCAAACGTTTTGATCGCATTATCGAAACGAAGATTCCAGCTTCTAGAAGCTTGCTTTAAACCATATATGGACCTATGTAACTTACAAACCTTTCCAGCATCCTTTGGATCAACAAAACCCTCAGGTTGTGTCATATACACATCCTTGAGTAGATTTCCGTTAAGAAATATTGTTTTGACATCCATCTGCCAGATCTCATAGTCATAGTAAGTTGCAATAGCAAGCATGATCCCAATGGATTTGAGCATCGCAACTGGAGAAAAGGTTTCATCATAGTCAATACCATGAATCTTCTTGAATCCTTTTGCTACCAATCGCCCTTTATATGTATGCACATTACCTTCCATGTCAGTCTTTCTCCTAAAGACCCACTTACTCCCAATGGGTTTGACCCCTTCAGGTGGATCAACCAAAGTCCAAACTTGGTTAGTGTACATGGATTCCATTTCGGATCTCATGGCCTCGAGCCATTTCTCAGAATCTGGGCTCATTACAGCTTCTTGATAGGATGTCAGCTCATCAAGCATGATACCATCGTTGTCATCCAAGAGAAAAGAATATCTCTCAGGTTGATGACGTATCCTATCAGACCTTCGTAGAGCTTGGTCTACCCTAACAGGTTGTATCACCACTCCTTGTGATGACTGTTCTTGTTCCATTAAGGTATCAGTGCTATTTTGTGTATCTTGAACTTCTTCAAGATCAATTTTACTCCCACTTATTTTTCTAGAAATAAATTCCCTTTCTAGAAAAACACCATTTCTGGCAACAAACACTTTGCCTTGTGTGGGGTTATAAAAAAAATATCCCTTAGTTTCCTTGGGATATCCAATGAAATAGCATCTATCTGATTTGGGGCCTAGTTTATCTGATACTTGACGTCGTACGTAAGCCTCACAACCCTAAATCTTCATAAAAGACATCTTGGGACTCTTTCCAATCCATATCTCATATGGTGTCTTTACGACTGCCTTAGAAGGAACATGGTTAAGTGTGAAAGCGACGGTCTCTAGAGCATATCCCCAGAAGGAAGGAGGAAGTTCTGTATGACTTATCATTGATCGTACCATATCTAATAGAGTACAATTTCTCCTCTCGGATACACCATTCAACTGTGGTGTTCCAGGTGGAGTGAGCTGAGATCTTATCCCACACTCAACTAGATAGTCACTAAACTCTTGGCTTAGGTATTCCCCACCTCGATCTGATCGAAGCATCTTAATACTCTTACCAAGTTGGTTCTGTACTTCATTCTTCAATTCTTTGAACTTTTCAAAGGATTCTGATTTGTGTCTCATAAGATACACATATCCATATCTTCTGAAATCATCAGTAAATGTGATGAAGTACTGATAACCTCCTCTGGCTGCGACTTTGAAAGGACCGCATACATCACTATGTATGAGGCCTAACAAATTTGTCGCTCGTTCGCCTTGTCCACTAAATGGAGTCTTAGTCATCTTACCTAAAAGACAAGATTCAAATACCTCATATGATTCAAAATCAAATGAGTCCAGTAATCCATCCTTATGGAGCTGGGCTATGCGACTCTCATTTATGTGACCCAAGCAACAATGCCAAAGATACGTTTGATTCAAATGATTAGATTTGAATCGTTTGGTATTTATGTTATATACTGGGTTTTCAAGGTCTAGAACATAGAGTCCATTCATCAAGTGTGCACTGCAATAGAACATTTCATTTAAATATACAGAACAACACTTGTCCTTAATTATAAATGAAAAACCTTTCTTGTCCAAACAAGACATAGACATAATGTTCTTAGTTATTGCAGGTACGAAATAACACTCTTCAAGTTCTAGAATTAAACCACTGGGTAATGATAAGGAATATGTTCCTATAGCTATAGCAGCAACTCTTGCGCCATTGCCAACACGTAGGTCCACTTCTCCTTTTGTCAAAGATCTACTTCTTCTCAAGCCCTGCACATTGGTACAAATGTGAGAAGCACAACTGGTATCCAATACCCATGAGGAAGAAATAGATAGATTGACTTCTATAACATGTATACCTGAAGTGGAAGTCTCACTTCCTTTCTTCTCCTGAACTTCCTCGAGGTACTTTTTGTAGTTCCTCTTCCAATGTCCAGCTTCCTTGTAGTGGAAGCAAGTCCCTTCCTTGGCCACCCCACCTTTAGGCTTCAATGCTTTGTCCTTATCTTTATTCTGGGTCTTACCCTTGCCTTTAGACTTTTTCTTACCCTTGCCCTTTTTAACCATAAGTACATCATTAGTACCAGGTTGCATCTTCTTAAGATTGCTCTCAGCAGTTCTCAACATGCTTAAGAGCTCAGGCAATGGTTGGTCAATTTCGCTCATGTAATAATTCATGACAAATTGACTAAAGCCTCTAGGCAGCGAATATAGAATAAGGTCAGTGGCCAACTCTTGGCCTAAAGGAAACCCCAATCTTTCACGGTTCTCAACATACCCAATCATCTTGAGTACATGAGTTCCTACGGGTGTTCCTTCTTGCATTTTGCATGAAAATAATGCCTTAGATACCTCATATCTCTCGTGCCTCGCCTACCCTTGATATAGTTGCTTCAAGTGTGCAACCATATCAAAGGCATCTATGTTCTCATGTTGCTTCTGAAGCTCAGAGTTCATGGTTGCAAGCATAAGGCATGATGCATCTAATGCATCATCTTGATGCTTCTTGTATGCATCCTTATCTGTACGAGTAGCATTATTTGTGGGTGGTTCAGGAATGGGTTGCTCTAGGACATAGAGTTTCGGCTCCTGTTTGAGAACTATTCTCAAATTTCTGAACCAGTCAATGAA
Source organism: Wurfbainia villosa (assembly GCA_025175895.1). Classification (NCBI taxonomy): domain Eukaryota; kingdom Viridiplantae; phylum Streptophyta; class Magnoliopsida; order Zingiberales; family Zingiberaceae; genus Wurfbainia; species Wurfbainia villosa. Next base: position 48,183,538 of record CM045998.1, on the reverse strand, counting down.
GTTTGCTCCATTGAGCTTGTCCTTCTCAAGGACCGATCGCAGAGAGAGGGTATTTGACGTATTTGAAGACATAGTAATCTACAACAGAAATAATATGCAAAATTGAGTATTATATCTGAAATCATTTAATTAGGCCTTTAATTAAATGAGACTCCCACTGATTCCTTTAGCTTCAATAGGAGCTAGTCATACCAGTTCTATTGAGCTTCAAGTTCATGTGGGATAAGATCCACATCATACCTCACATTGAGTTAGCTTTGGCTAATCGCCCAAGATTTAGTATCACTAGGTAGGTAACATTTTACCAATTGCATCGTATGCAACTCTTGGAATAAAGGATCAAGATTCACATTATACATCATCTTGAGTTAGCTTTGGCTAATCGCCCAAGTCTTAGTATAAATGTGTCTCCTAAGTATTAGGAAATGCCTCTAAGTATTTCTCAATCTAATTGAGACACTTAGTGAAGTTTCATCCAAAGTTTGATAGCGGGACATCACAATTGTCCTCTCGCACTCTACCAAGATAAAATGCACTGCTTTGCTTTGGCAAACCCAACACAAATGATCGAGGTAGTTTATGAGTACCAAACTTTGGTAGGCATATTCATTTGACTTAATTTTAAGATAACAAATTATCTAGCATGCATCACATACACACAAAATATATCACATATACGCTAAACGTGACATGGTTATGGCCCTTATTCTATGATTTCTCAAGCCAATGAGAAAATCGATTGGTTACCCTAGGGATAGCATCTTCTCCAAGCGCTTCCTTCGTCAAGATGTGTTGTCAAGAGATCGTCCTTGTAACATCCACCTTCAATGGACTTTCATTGCTTATTTATTTTGTACATTACAAAATGAGAACACTCGAGTAACATTCGAGTCTAAATCTATTTTACAACTAGAAAATAGAAGTGAAGCCACGACACGCAGGCCGTGAAAAAAAAATTACAACACCCACATACATATGACGGCACGCAGGCCGTATTATGAATTACAACACATATCCACAATCATATTGGGTCCTAGGACATAACCATGCACCATATACAAATCATTCACAATGATTTAATAAATTATTTTATTTATCAGTTTTATTATGTGCAATTTTTAAGCCGCTGTGCCGATTAGCTGCAACACCACGGCGGTCCTGCTGTCCATTTTTTTTGCTAATTCATCTTATGAGTTGCTACCCATTTTGTCCATCTCTATGAACTCGAGACCTCTAGATGGCCAGGTGTGTTCGGCACCGTCCGACTTGAACCAGCCCACTTGGCAGACCATTTGCTTGGCTGAATCAACTCTGACACAGGCGGAGTCGCCACCATCCGACTTGATTCAGCCCACTCGGCAGACTATCTGCTTGGCTAAATCAACTAGGACATAGACCGAGTCGGCACCATCCGACTTGATTCAGCCCACTCGGCAGACTATCTGCTTGGCTAAATCAACTCGGACATATACCGAGTCAGAAAAAAAAAAAAAATAAAACTAATCTCATGTTTATATCACATAAAACATCTAAAAAAAATGTGTACCATTTTTTTTTACAAGTGGCTCTGATACCACTGTAGGGATCCCGAGCGATAAAAAAAAAATTCGCAGCGGAAAACTTAGGATCCCTCCAGAGATCCAAGCAAAAAAAACATACTCGTTTCTATTATCGATTCTATCCTATAGGAATCGAGATTACCTTCGAAGCATGCCCTTCGAATTCCAGTCAGCAACACTTGCGGATCTCAGCGTGGTCAGAATGTCCACGCCTCTACAGTGCACGCACACACGATCTTGGAGAGAAGAGGTAAACCCTTTCGGTTGTGCTAGCAACCACGCCAAGGTCACTCTTTTCACTCTATACTTGGCTTTTTTTTAGAACAAAATAAAATCAGATTCAATTTCTTTTTTCATTCTCACGTTGAAGAAGAAGAAGAAACAATAATACACCTTAATGAGACATTAAATGCACTTCCTTATTCTCCATGGTAAAAGAAAGGAAGTCAATTAATGCTCATTAATGAGCTTTTAAATCCCATTTAAAACCCCATTTATTAATTCATGATTAATTCGTGTATTACATGATTAATTATGATTAATCATTTTAGCCTTCTTCTCTTGGTTTGACTTGAGTCTAACTCAACATAAACCAATTTGAGTCCAACTCAAATTTAGCCAAGTAATGAGTGTTACTCATTATAGTTAATCCAATTAACTAATAATTCATTTTAGTCAAACCAAAATGATTTCCTCTCCAAAATAATATGTTCTTTGTGTGTGACCCTATAGGCTCTCATAACGTTGGCAATGTATCCAAAACCATTTTAGATACATAAGCAATGAGCAGCATCTAGCAATACATCATTGCTACCCAAGTGATGAGAATGTCGAGATCCGACAACCTCTTCCGTGACTATTATCATATGACAGTGTCCTTCTATCCTTGATATCTCAGATCGATCAATGAGGCATAGACCGTGTCACCCTCTTATCAATCTTTATTTTTCTTGATCCCCAAGTAGACTCACTCAAACAAATGAGCTTAATATCTCATATTGACTCATTTGAGCATGGCCATGCATTTCGTGGTCCTACTCTATCAAGAGGCCAAGGATATCACTCCCGTCTTATGGGAGGGATAGATCCCATCTACATCACTCACATCCCTCCGCATAATTCGTTACATAGTCAGTGATCGCCGTTATAGTCACCCAATTACGGTGTGACATTAGACGATACCAAAGTACATAACTCCTTATGTAGGGAACCGTAGTGAATTCAGGTCTAAGGACCATTCACACCAATAGTCACATGAGAAAGTATATGACACTCAAATAACGATCCATGATACTTTCTCATGGTGGGTCAATTCAGTATATATAGTCTCCTATATATATACCCATGTATCAATGTGATATCACATATCCATGACTTGTGAGATCAAGTCATCCATTGACCTACATGCTAGTCTCAATGTATCAATATAGCCCTTGTCTATTAATACAATACTCGACTAGGAATATTTAAGAATAGTGTTCTCTACAACTTCTCATAATCAATTCTACCAATTGATATACTGTAGATAATAACCTACTATTCGTGGGCATTATTATATTTATTTAGCTGGCACACGCATAAAGAAATATAATAATCAATCTTTGACTTTATTAATTCAAGAATATAATACAAAAGTCTCCCTCACCAATCATCTCATAATTGGCACTAAGAGCTCATACTAACAGGGGGGGGGGGGGGGGCTCGACGGCTGGGATGGAAAGAAGGTGCTCTAAAAAGCACTGGAGGCTCGCAACGGGGAGGAAAGAAGTGGTTTAAAGACCTGAATCGACGCTCCAATACTTCGGAGAGCGACCAAGATCTAGCATTGGATCCAATAGGGTGTATGATTTCTCTTTTTAACTCTATTTAGATTGTAACGATTTATAAAAAGATGTCTTGTATTTGCTTTTCCTTATTCATGGACTACATACTTTGATTCTATGATTAGAGAGTAACTTGTGAAAGTTGGATATGCTAGTTGAAATATCTATTCATTGCTTTTGAGTTATATTTGCAATTTATGTTGTTTAGATCAATGAAAATTATATCTCGATTTTATTTCTACTATATGTAGTCAATATAAGTGTGGAAAGCCTTTGTATCGAAATCTAGGAGAACCAAGGAGGAACCGTACGATCATCCTCCCTCCCATAACCGTAGGAAATAGGTTGTGAAAGAGTAGTATATGAAATATGATCCATCTATTCATAGGGATCCATAGGACATCCTAGTGTTGGTTCAAAGAGCATCACTCCTTAGTTTTGATGTATGAACCATAGTTAAAGTTAGGAATTACTTGTGATTTGATATATCTGTTAAGTGTGCAGGCTTAATAGGAAGTCTTAGTAGGTCAGGCAGATCGGATACTAGGCAGCGCATGGAAAGTCCTAGTAGGTCATGTTGACTAGATACTAGGTAGAATACTTGATAGATCAGGAGGATCGGACACCAGGCAGGAAGACCAGATGGATCAGAAGACCAGACATCTAGCATGAAGATCGGTTTGGTTAGGAGACCAAACAATTGCCATAAAGTTCAGTTGGGTTAGGGAGATCGGACAATTAGAAGAAGCCCTGGTGGGTCAGATCAGATGTTAGTGCCTATAAGAATCATATATCTCCACAATGGAATGATATTGTTCACTTTGGCCCTAAGCCCTCATGGTTTTATTTTTTATCCTTTTCCCAAAAGGCCTTATGCCAATGGAGATAATAGTACTCTAGGTTCACATGGGTGAAATTTCTAAAATAAAAAGATGAAACATTTGAAGTATTTAAAAACTTTAGCAAACAAATAGAAAATGAAAAAGATATTATGATAAAAAGAATAAGAAGTGATAATGGAGGAGAGTTTAAAATTCAAAAATTTACAACAATGTGTCTAGAAAATGGATATCACCATGAATATTCATGCCCTAGAACACCTCAACATAATGAAATAGTAGAAAGAAAAAAATAGAACTTTACAAAAAGCCACAAGGTCAATGTTAAATGAATATAATTTAACTAGTTACTTATGGGCCGAAGCTATAAATATTGCATATTATGTGCAAAATAGAGTAATAATTAATAAAATACATAATAATACATCTTATGAAAACTTTAACTGAAGGGTGTGGATCTGAAGCTTCGCTTCCCACCTCAGTCGCTTGTGCATGGCGATCCCATCTACGTCCCTAGATTAAAAAAAAAATAATCCTTGACGAAGAGGGATTACTCAAGTAACCGATCCATCATCGTGCTATTCGATTAGAGTGGTCACTTGAACAAACTTGTTGTTCAAGCAACCTACCTCTATTCTTCGATTAGACGTGGAATAAACGATAGACGGATCGCCGGTTTTTGTGTTTATCTTCGGAGTCCAAGTAAATTTGCCACATACATTACATACATCATATAAAGAAACAAAAGGAAACCAAAACAAGAATTATACCTCTTGTTTACCTCAAGGTCTTCTATTGTATGTCCTATCCTCCTCTTGGACATTGTGTGGGCAACGATCCTCCAAGAGATGAAACCTCCAAGATCACATATCTTCCTTTACTTGTTCGCTCCGAACAAAGGAAGATAATAAGCTCCCGTCTTCTCCTTTCTAGTTCTGGACACAATCCCTTTGGAGAAGGATCAAGCAACCTTCTCCTCTTTGTTGTTGCCGCCGGCCACCAAGGAGAGGGAGATGGAATTGTGGGTGCCGACCAAGAGCTCCAAAGGAATAACCTTCACCCTTGTTGCCACCGGACAAGTAGAAGAATAGGAGGAGGTATGGGCACCGGCCAAAGCAAGGAGGAAGAAGATGGGCACCGGCTACCAATTAGGAAGAGAAGGAAACAAACCCTAATCCTTCCATGTTGTTGCCGCCCAAGCCTAATTCCAAACCCTAATCTCCAAGTTGTCCTTGCCGCCCACTCCTAAGCATTATTTATAGAGTTAGGCTTAAGCTTCCTTTCAATCTCCACCATCGGATCTAGAGATATAATCTCCACTGTCAGATCTAGATATTTAATCTCCACCGACGGAACTAGAGATTTAATCTCCACCGTCAGATCTAGAGATTTGATCTCCACCGTCGGATCTAGGCTTTCATGAGGTTTTTAATAGGCTACAATAGGGACCATGAGGAAGAGTTGGATATTAGCCAACCAATAGATCCGACCAACATAAAATCTGATCCATTAAGGATAATCCATTCCACTAGAGGATTATCATTGATCTACCTCACCAACCCCATAAATAAATATGGGCTCCATATATTATTTGTACATTTATCTCCCCGTGTTTAAGATATCGAATGTCCGTCAATTAATTGATTTACTGACCATCAATTAATTAACATCTTACTCCTCGAGAAGTACCACTCAACCTTATCATCATGTTGACTAAGTCAACCAGCTGGGTTTACATGATGAACCTTATGAGCTCCTCAAGGGGACATCATCATCCTAATATATAGGGCACAGTTTCCTCCTATAATCAACGAAACACCATGTAAATAATATCGCTTCCCAACTTACAAAGCCTATCGATTTAATCTATAAATCTCGTCCATTGGTAAATCAAAGAAATAAATACTATGTACATGTGCCCATTATTATATCGGGATTAAGAGCATGTACACCATAATATCCGAAGTCTGATTAAATTATGTAGTAAGCAATAAATCGAATCACCTCTAAGTCAGTCCTGCTCAATACACACAAAGTGTACTAGTGTAATTCTATGGTCAAGACAAACCAATACCAAATCACACTATAACCATACCGATGGTTTATCCAAAACCATCTCGGTTGTGAGCCTTTACTTATACTCTACAAGGAACTGATAACATAATCTCCCGTGTGACACTACACAGCATGTCATCTACAATATAATGTATTAGACAATATGCATAACCATAAATATGCAAACAATGATCATGTGATTCTTATTTCAAAAATAAAGATGTTCATACAAAAGATAGACTTTTCAGAATACATCCCAAAAATCTCCCACTTATACTAAAAGACTATGCAGTCCTCATACTGCCATACATCTGATTCTCATTCCCTCCACATGCCTTTCAAAGCTCTCGCTAGAAGGGCCTAGTGAAAGGATCTACCAGGTCATCCTCTGATGCAATCTAGGCGACTGCAACTTCTACTCACTTTATGATCTCTCGTATCAGGTGGTATTTGCGCTCTATGTGTTTACTTGCCTTACAGGCTCGTGGTTCCTTCGAGTTTGCAACTGCACCACTGTTATCACAATAAATTATGATAGTTCTGGGCAAGCCAGAAATCACATCTAAGTCCATCAAGAAGTTCCTGAGCCATACAACTTCTTTGGTCGCCTCAGAGGCGGCCACATACTCAGCTTCCATGGTGGATTCCACCATGCATTTCTGCTTGACACTCCTCCATACAAAGGCTCCACCTCCCAAAGTAAACACAAAACCTGAGGTAGGCTTACTGTTATCCCTATATGATTAGAAGTCAGAATCTGTGTAACCCACAGAGAGTAATTGATCTGCCTGGTATACTAGCATATAATCCCTGATCCTTCTCAGGTACTTCAATATATGCTTTACCACAATCCAATGTCCCTGTCCTGCATTACTCTGATATCTGTAAACCATGCCCACGGTAAAGCAGATATCTGGTCTCATACATAGCATAACATACATGAGGCTTTCTACTGCCGAAGCATAAGGAACCACCTTCATCTCCTCTATCTCCTTTGATGTTCTAGGACACATCTCTTTAGATAAATGTACTAATACCTAAAAGGTAGAAAACCTTTCTTGGAGTTCTGCATGCTAAAATGAGCCAAAATGGTGTCTATGTATGAAGCTTGAGATAAGCACAACATCCTTTTCCTGCGATCCCTTATAACCTTGATCTCAAGGATGTGTCCCACTTCTCCAAAGTCCTTCATATCAAATTGTTTGGACAACCATACCCTTACGTTCGATAACACCTTGACATTGTTTCCAATTAACAAAATGTCATATACGTATAGTACAAGAAATACCACTACGTTTCTGTCACATCTCTTGTATACACAAGACTCATCCGGACTTTGAATAAATTCATAAGACTGGATTACCTCATCAAAGCGAATGTTCCAAGATCTCGTAGCTTGTTTCAATCCATAAATGGATCGATTAAGCTTGAATACAAGATGCTCTTTTCCCTTTTCAATGAATCCCTCTGGTTGCTTCATATAGATGTTTTCCTCAAGACTTCCATTTAGGAAAGCTATCTTGACATCCATCTACCACACCTCATAATCCATATGAGCAGCAATACATAAGAGAATCCGGATAGACATAAGCATGGCTACCGACGAAAAGGTCTCCTCATAATCGATGCCCTCTTTCTGAGTATACCCTTTCGCAACAAGCCTTGCTTTGAAGGTCTCAACCTTCCCGTCTATTCCTCTCTTTCTTTTGTAGATCCACTTGCATCCAATGGTTTTTACACCATTGGGTGGTTCTACTAGCTCCCAGACCTAATTTAAATCTATAGATTCTATCTCAGAATTTATCGCACTTTGCTAAGATACCACATCATTATCTTGGATTGCCGCGTCATATGTCCAAGGATCAGGTTCATATTCGCCAGGGACCAAATCAGAAGATTCTCCCAAGAACATAAATCCATCAGGCTATCTAACAACCCTCCCACTACGATGAGGAATCACCTGTGTATCCTCTGTGACATGCGGTGCAGTCACTTATGGTATATTCTCTTGTACCGGTGGTACTGAAGTAGTGACTTCCCCTCTCAATTCCTCCAGAACAATCTTACTCATGAGCTTGTGGTTCATCACATAGTCTTCCTCTAAAAATCTGGCGTTCGTGCTAACGATCACCCTCTGATCTCTAGGACTATAGAACAAACCACCTTTCGTTCCTCTAGGATAGCCTACGAACATGCGCACTTCTGTACGAGGTTCCAACTTACCAGTATCTGCCTTCAACACATGTGTTGGACTCCCCCAAATCTCAATATGTCTCAGACTAGGCTTTCGCCTAGTCTACAATTCTATGGGAGGAGAAGGCACTGATTTAGATGGTAGCAAGTTCAGAATATACACTGTCATATCCAGAGCATAGTGTTGGACTTTCCGAGCCACAAAAATTGCTTTTTGCATTGCGGAAACCTCGGAAGTCCGGCCACGCAACCGTGCGAAGTATAACAAATAAAACTAACATGTATGTGTTTAATACATTTAGATCTACTCTAGATCTACATGATAAGAAATTACCCTTGAAGCGATGCCCTTCGCTTATCCTGCTCATCCAAAAGGATTATCGGAACTCGAGAGTGTCAAGTGCACACTCCTCTATTGGTATCCACACAAGCAATAGGTGGAGAAAAGACAATCTTGAGTGTGCTAGCACTCCTTGAAGGTCTCGGCAAAATGGAGGATTGGGAGAGAACTTTAGTGGAGCAAGGAAGAAGATGAAGTTGGAGTTACCACACAAAATGAATTACCACCATCAAGCCTCCTAAAGTGGTCGGCCACTTATTTGGGAGTTACATGCATGCATGTAACTCAAAGAGCCAATGGCTCTTGGTCTCCCTCATGAGGTGGCACCCCATGATAAGTCCATGATGATGTGGAAAACCATCATTGGTCGACCCACATGCCATGTCACCATGACATGGCAATTGGTCAAGTCAAAATTGACCATTCATCTTCCCTCTCAAGTCAAGTAAAACTTGACCTCTTATCTCCCATGGTTGATGAAATCTAACCACTTGATTCAAGTCAATTTGATTTAATGAATCTCTATTCATTAATTTAAATTGACTCAATGAATCAAATCTAAATTAGACTCATTCAACACTTGAATCAACTTGAGTCTAACTCAATTAGTCTAATTTGGATTACTCTTAATCCAATTTGGTTCATCCCATGAACCTAATCTTCATGGTTCATCATATGAACCTAATCTCCATCTAATTGTCCTTTGTGTGTGACCCTATAGGTTCTTGTAACATTGGCAATGTCCCTAAACCGATTTAGAAACATAAGCAATGAGCGGTATCTAGCAACACATCATTGCTTCCCAAGTTACAAGAATGTTGAGCTCCAACATCACCTTTGTGACTACTAATTGTGACTCTCACAATATGTGACAATGTCCCTCTATCATTGATATCTAGATTGACCAATCAAGGCATAGATCGTGTCATCCTTGGTACAATTTATATCTTGAACTCCAAGTAGACTCACTCTAATCAAATGAGCTTAATATCTCATATTGACTCATTTGGACATGGCCATGCACTTCGTGGTCTCACTCTATCAAGAATAACGATGTCACTACCGTCATATAGGAGGGATAGATCCCATCTACATCACTCACATCCCTCCGCATAATTTGTTACATACCCAGTAATCGCCTTTATAGTCCACCCATTTACGGGTGACGTTTGATGAAGCCAAATTATGCAACTCCTTATGTAGGGAACCATAGTGACTTCAAGTCTAAGGACTAATAGTCATACTAATAGCCACATGAGAAAGTATATGACACTCATATAACGATCCATGATACTTTCTCATGGTGGGTCATTCAGTATACATTCTCCAATGCATACCCTTGTGTCAACTTGATATCTCATATCCATGACTTGTGAGATCAAGTCATCGTGTTGACCTACATGCTAGTCTCTACGCATTAACATTGTTCTTGAATTTTAATACTTGACTAGGAATGATTAAGAATAGTGTTCTCTATATCATCTCATTCTCGATTCAACAAATTGATTGATATAGATAAGAACCTACTACTCAAGGACGTTATTATACTTAGTTATTTGGCACCAATACAAGTAAATATAATAACCATGTCTTTATAAATAGGAATATGATACAATAAAGTCCATACAACAATCATCACATGATTGACTCTAGGGATTTCACTAACACATACCCCCAAAATGAATCTAGCAACTCAGAATAACTCATCATCGATCTAACCTTCTCCATAAGAGTCCTATTCCTTCGCTCCGCTACACCATTCTGCTGGGGTGTGCCAGGTGTAGACAATTGGGATTGAATCCCAGCCTCTGATATGTAATTCCTAAACCCTCCCAAGAGGTACTCACCACCATGATCATATCGTAATGTCTTGATACTTTTACCATGACATTTCGCCACATCAGCCTTGAATTCTTTGAACTTGTCAAAGCATTCAAACTTGCAGTGCATCAAGTAAATGTATCCATATCTTGAATAATCGTCTATAAAAGAGATGAAATATTCAAAACCACCTCTTTTATGGATAGACATAGGACCACACAAATCAGAATGAACCAATTCCAACACATCTTTAGCTCTATACCCCTTGGCCTTAAAAGACCTCTTGGTCATTTTACCTTCCAAGCAAGATTCGCAGGTTGGGAAATCTTCCACCACTAATGAACCCAAAGGTCCATCAACTATCAACCTTTGAATTCTACATAGGTTAATATGACATAACCTTAGATGCCAAAGATATGTTTGGTTCATTTTCGAAGGTTCTTTTGTCTTATTAGAATTAGAAGATGAGTTATTTACTTCTATTTGCATCGTGGGAGCTTTTGGTTCAAGGGTATATAAATTTCCTATCAATGCACTAGAACAGATAATCTCCCTATTCTTTTTTATAACAACACTGTCATTAAAAGAAATAGAATATCCATCCATAAATAATTTAGAAACCGAAATCAAATTATTTCTAAATAAAGGTACATAAAGGAAATTTCTTATAACCAAAGTTTTGTTTCTATCAAAAGACAAATAAACATCTCTCACTGCAACAGCCGCCACCTTCGTAGCATCGCCCAAGTAAATGGTAATCTCCCCCTCAGCTAGTCATCTAGTTTCTTAGAACCACTGTAAATTATTACCTACATGAACAGTGGCTCCTGTATCTACACACCAGGTGTCGGTAGATAACACCGCTAAATATGTTTCAATGACTAGACCAAAAGATATACCTTTGTTCTGCTTCCGATTGGGCCAGTCATTCTTCCAATGTCCAGTCTACTTGCAAGTGAAGCACTTGCCTTTCGACTTCTTCACTCCTCCCTGAGATCCTCCCGCCACCTTTGCCCACCTTGTTTCTTCTTCTTCTTGCCATTCGGCTTAGAAGTAGAAATCTTTTGGGCAACCATGGCCTGAGCCTGAGCACTCTTACGAAAAAGCCCCTCTGCCGCCTGGAGTTCTGTCAGAAGCTCCGCCAATGAATACAACCTTTTATTCATATTGTAGTTCAGGCGAAACTGCTCAAAACTCCTAGGTAGAGACTAGAGTATGATATTGACCTGGGTTTCCCCATCGATCTCAGCTCCAAGGGCTTCCAGCTCATTCAAATGAGCCATCATCTTGAGAACATGATCCCTCACGGGTGTTCCCTCGATCATAGTGGTCATCATCAAGTTCCTCATGGCTTCTTGCCTAGTAGCTCGATTCTAGTGTCTGAAAAGCTCCTTGAGATTGAGCATCATGTCATAAGCAGTGGGCATGGCTTAATGCTGATGTTGCAATACATTTGACATAGAAGCAAAATGTAACACCGTGCCATCTCATCAGACTTTATCCACTTCTTATAACTCTCCTTCTCCTTTTCCTTAGAATCATCTGCAGACTTACGAGGACACACTTCGAAGAGTACATACTTGTACTCCTCAGCAGTCAAGACAATATCAAGATTCCTTTTCCAATCAACATATTTCGGTCCAGTAAGTTTATTCTATTTTAGTATCACAACAAGCGGGTTGAAAGTCATTTTTGAAAAACCTAAGAATCACATAGATCAAAACATTAGATTTCAAAAAATTATTGATTCCTCAAACAATAAAATTTTAAAATCAACCAACACTTCAAAACACCGAGAATATCGTATGCCACGATCGTGTGGACGTATATGAATTCTACATTTGTAAGAGGAGGTTTTACCCATTAATTTTACTATCTTGTCAACCTAACTTTTTGACGAATAAAATTAATAGTTGGTTTCTCTTCGACCCTACAAATAAAAGCAGTGACTCTGATGGGGAGGATACTCTTATTTGCATCTAAGTGTTCACCATTACTCGATACCAAGGAAATTATCTCGAATTATGTGCCTTCCGATAGATAAGTACACATCCTCTTAAATAATTTCCTATAACCATATTTAACCCTGTGATCTGCAAAACAAACTCATCCAATGGGGAGGATGACACTCAGAGCTGACGTGCAAGTTTATTTTCATCAAATGTCAAATCGTAATGGAGGCTGTGGGAATTTTTAAAAATATCCCTCTCCCACTTAGTAATTTAAAATTGAGGAATTTTCCAAGCACATGACATGCATATCAAAAAAGAAGCAATAAATATGAAAAAAAAATATTTTCCAACTATTATGGCTTTTGTTCTCCAATATGCCTCCCGTCGTATCGCCATCTCGTCCGCTCCTCCCTATGCCATGTACAAGCCATCCGGAGATCCGAGCCGAGAAAAATTATTTTAATTTACATCCATCGATCCTATACTCCACAAAGGAGTATACATGAAATCTAGATCGAAAGTAAACTAAAATAAAAGAGTGGCTAAATAATGTCATACTTAATTCAAAAAATTAAATACTAGCCTCATCAATCCCGAGGATTCAAATAAAAATACAATTACACACATCCAATCACATACACACACATATGGCCATAATAGTTGGATCTTATGCCTGCAACCAAAAAGTTAGCCTACGCACATCCTACTATCATCCGGCACATACAATATATGATATGTGCATAAAAGTAACCGAATACTAAACACAAAAAACTGGAAATCGTGGCTCTGATACCACTTGTCGGTCGCTTGTGCATGGCGATCCCATCCACGTCCCCGGATTAAAAAAATTAATCCTTGACAAAGAGGGATTACTCAAGCAACTGATCCATCATCGTACTATTTGATTAAAGTGGTCACTTGAACAAACTTGTTGTTCAAGCAACCTATCTCTTCTTCGATTAGCCGCGGAATAGACGATGTACGGATCGCCGGTTTTTGTGTTTATCTTCGGGGTCCAAGTAAATTAGCCACATACAATACATACATCCTATAAAGAAACAAAAGGAAACCAAAACAAGAATTATACCTCTTGTTTACCTCAAGGTCTTTCTATTGTATGTCCTATCCTCCTCTTGGACGTTGTGTGGGAAACGATCATCCAAGAGATGAAGCCTCCTAGATCACGTATCTTCCTTTCCTTATTTGCTTCGAACAAAGGAAGATAATAAGCTCCCTTCTTCTCCTTTCTAGTTCCGAACACAATCCCTTTGGAGAAGGATCAAGCAACCTTCTCCTCTTTGTTGTTGCCGCTGGCCACCAAGGAGAGGGAGATGGAATTGTGGGTGTCGACCAAGAGCTCCAAAAGGAATAATCTTCAACCTTGTTGCTGCCAGCCAAGGAGAAGAATAGGAGGAGGTATGGGCGGTTGCCAAAGCAAGGAGGAAGAAGATGGGAGCCGACTACCAATTAGGAAGAGAAGGAAACAAACCCTAATCCTTCCAAGTTGTTGCCGCCCAAGCCTAATTTCAACCCCTAATCTCCAAGTTGTTCTTGCCGCCCACTCCTAAGCCTTATTTATAGAGTTAGGCTTAAGCCTCCTTTCATTCTCCACCGTAAGATCTAGAGATTTAATTTCCACCGTTTAGGCTTAAGCCTCCTTTCATTCTCTACCGTCGGATCTAGAGATTTAATCTCCACCATCGGATCTAGAGATTTAATCTCCACCGTCGGATCTAGAGATTTGATCTCCACCGTCGAATCTAGGCTTTCATGAGGTTTTTAATAGGCTACAATAGGTACCATGAGGAGGAGTTGGATCTTTGCCACCCAATGGATCCAGCCCAAATAAAATCTGATTCATTAATGATAATCCATTCCACTAGAAGATTATCATTGATCTACCTCACCAACCTCATAAATAAATATGGATCCTTATATTAATTGTACAAATATCTCCCCATGTTTAAGATCTCAAATGTCCTTCAATTAATTAATTTACTGACAATTTATTAATCAACATCTAACTCCATGAGTAGTACCACTCAACCTTATCATCATGTTCGACCAAGTCCACCTACAGTGTTTACATGATGAACCTTATGAGCTCCTCAAGGGGACATTATCATCCTAATATATAGGACACAGTTTGTAAAATACCAGAAAAAAAAAATTTAATAATAAAATAATGCTTGTTAATTAGGAAAATATCCTTTGGAATTTTCCAAAATTTTTCAGAAATTTTCCTAGACATAAATGGAAATTTCTAAGGTATTTTTGGAGAAAGATTTAATAGGCTTTGGGAAAGCCTGTTTGGGTTATCTATTTATAAAGAGATTTTGGATTTGGTTTAATGCTTATAGGTTAAACCAGATCCATTTATCCAAACCCGTTTAACCCTATTAATTTCATGTCGTTTCTCCTCCGCACCGATTAGATTTTTTCGAGCATTTCCAGCCGCCGTGATTTTTCCCCCAATCTGCGATTCTTCTCTTTCCCCTCTCATCCACCGCCGATTCTTTCTCCTCCTTTGCTTCTCTTCGTCGGCATCGTCAGCCTGCCGGATCGCTCGATCACTATGCCGGCAGCGCTGCTTGTCGCTCGTGTGCCACCGCCGTCGTGCACACGACGTCGCCGATTGCTCCGACGATCATAGCTGCGGGCGATCCGCCTCCCTCGTTCGTGCGATTTCCTTTTTCCCCTCCGCTTCGCTTCTTCGCCGCCTGTTGGAGCAGCTCGCCGTCCACAGTCGCTGCCGTTTGTTGCGCAAGCCGCGCGAGCACCACTGTCGCTCTTCCTTTTCTCCGGATCAAGCATCGTCGCAATGCCACTCGCTGCCGACGCAAACTTTTCCCGAACGCCCTTTTCTCCTCTCCGAAGCGACCAAAGGCGATCGCGTCTTCATGCTCACGCTCGCCGTGCCCTAATGCATCGCCGCCGCGAGAGAAAGAGCGGCTGTCGTTGGTGTCGATTCAGTCGATCCCCGCTTTATCTTGGCCGATCTCTGCTCGAGCTCGCTGCTTGACCGTCGAACCGCCCCATCGCCATCCTTTCTCTCCCGCCAGCCGATTTCCTTCGACCACCGTGGACAACCATACCACCGGTTCGCTTATCGCTTACATCGACATCCAAGATCGCCATGCCGGATCGACGGGCTATTTTCCCATATCGACGTCATTGTGAGCTGTTGGGCTGATCACCGCCGGAGCAAGGTGAGTAGTGTCTTCTTCCCTGATCTCAAATAGATCCCTCTCCGATCGTAGTCCTTCTTTCAAATTTCTCGGTAACTCTGGTGATAGGGCAGTAGGTATTTCTACCGGTGAATAGAACAAAGGAGAAGGGAAGGTTGCTGTCAAGGGGAGGTCCTACCATCGTGCCCCATTTCCAAAACCAAGATTTGTCTCCGCTGTTTTGATGCCTTCCTCTACCGTGAGCTCTCGCACTTCTGCCACAGCTCAGGTCTCCGACGAGATTCGTGATCGTTCTTCGATTGATTGCAGCAATGATTCTTGCTCAGTTGTCATTGCCATTTTTGGTGGGTATAGCACCGTGATTGTGATGAAAATAATGTGAATAAGGTCGTCATCTCCTATCTAAATTGTTTGTGCAAATTTTACACTGAGTGGGAATAAGATGCTGGGTAGAGGAAGTGATGCTTGATAGGTTGTGGACAATTGGATTGACATGAGGTAAGTGTAGATTTTGGAATTCTGGAAATTAGGATTTGATTTGCAGTACGTTTATTATCGGTATAGTGTACAGCTGCAAATGGGCGAAGGGGGTGATCCGAGAAGGGTGATTTCCATATACGATTTGAGTAAATGGAGATTTGATATCCTATACTTGGTGTAGGAAGTGGTGTGGATGATACAAGATCGGTAAGTACATATTTGATATCAAATGGTTGTGTAATATTCTTACCGTTAGCTTTGTTGTGGATGTGATTATTTAAAAAGTCCACGAAGAAGGGGTTAATCCTTTGGTTGAATTTTTGGATTAGATTCTTATTCCTACAGTTTGATTTTACTAGCATATGATTATATCGGATTCTACCATTTCAGATATTGGATTTGAGGTAGAGATCCTGGATGCGAAGACCATCAACATGAGTTACATAGCAGGTGAGTAATTTCCTACCTGGTTCGGGTAGTTATATTTCATTCAGATTTAGTCATTGATATGAGCATGTTAGGTGTTCATATTACCTTGACCCTGTTCTTTTTTTATCGTATGCTTGATCTTTTACCGTTGGCTATTAACTCCATTGTTGATATCATGTTATTTTACCATGATTAGGAGTTATACATATAGGTGATGCAAGTAACTTAGAATTTATTTAAGTTAAGTGCAAATGGTAAAGTCTGGATGACAACCTGATTGTACATTGGGCAAAAAGGTCATCCGTAGGTAGATAATGACTTTAACCTAGGGTTAGTTCTTGTACCCTTAGGTTGTATGTTACCACCGAACATGTGTTGTGTAAATGGTCAGAGGAATGATACTTAGGGTATCGCTACGGACCGGTGGTCCTAGCTTGTCATAATCAGATGAGTACGACTCTCTACAGGATAGAGAGTGTGTCGAGTAGATTAGTATGACTCTCGACAGGATAGAGAGTATTATGATCAGTTGAGTACGACTCTCTACAGGATAGAGAGTGCGTCGAGTAGATTGGTATGACTCTCTACAGGATAGAGAGTCTATGGTGGATGTCTGTATGTGAGACATTGCATTCATGTATTTTCATGCACGCTGGCGACGAGGTCTCCCTTGTGGTTGAGAGGGTCGCCAGTCATCCTGCCTCCACGGTTACTCATTGGAGGAGTAACCGGTGTGAGGGCAGAGCATTGAGGTGCCACACTCTACCACTATAGACGGTGGTAGTTGGATTTGCGTGCCGTAGTCCTGCGTGTGTGGTACTCGACCACTCATGGGTAGTGACTGTCGGAGTGACCAACAGCAGGGACCCCCATCGTGTAGCTTGCTCTTTACGCTTATATGCTACTCGATCATACTACCCACTCGGCCACTCGAGAGTAGTGGTTGGTGTTGAGTTGGGACAGTTGTCATGCTCGAGCCACCGAGGCCACACTGGGGTCGTGGTAGCTTTAGGGTGAGCCGACATGACCATGCATGCTGCATAGCCGTATCTGATGGCGCTTTGCATATTACCATATATATATACATATATGCATGTATATATATATATATGGATGGTTGAGATTAATATATATATGGATACAGTCTATATATATATGATTATTGTGATGTTGCATTTGTTTGTACTATGCTTGCTGCATTTGGGTGGACATCATATTCATGCATGTCTCTTGCATTTGTTATACGATTGTGTCGGATGTTGGTATGTGTTGGACAGACCATAGATACCTTGACCTGTAGCATGAGTAGATTATGTGTTGGTATTACTCTTCCTGTTATATATATATGTTGGATATATGTTCAGGTTGGATCAGAGTATCATAGCAGACTTCAGGTATGTCTGCATTTTATGTTATTCATTTCAGTTAGACGGTATATGCTTATATTTATATACTATGCTGATATACCTGTTGTACATCTAGATATGTCATTGAAATACATGTGATATTACATATATACATGTTTTCTATTACCTGCTGAGTTTTACTTACTACCCCCGTGGACCCTTGGTTTTCTGTCACCCAGGTAATAGGTAGCCGACTTCGTGATGGACTTGGAGCACCGCTGGCTGGCATCATCTCATCTCAACTCTGAGATTCCGGATTTTTGGTGTTCTCATTGTATTCCGTTATGGATTTGTTTTATGTGATGATTGTAGTTGTGACTATTGATGTTGTACCCTTTTCTTCCTTTCTGGTTTTATTGTGGTGTCCTGAGTCGGTGTTAGTCATACCGGTATGCTGTGTGTTGTCGTTTGTTGATTGTAGTATGTTTCTGCTGTGCCTTCTGTAGTTTTTGTTTTCATACATATGTATTGTTGTTATTGTGGGCCTACGAGCCTTGTGTTAACCCGAAATGTTGCCACGTACAGGGGAGGTGCCGTCCGTTTGATTTTCGGCTCGGTATGCTCTCGGGGCGTGACAACTTTATTGGTATCAGAACCCAAGGTTCTGCGATGCCATACAATGTTGTTTTTGTGTCGAGTCTTGGATTCTCGGGAGTCGATTTATTCGGTTTTGGTTTTGAGATGAGATGGACAGCGGCCTGAGCTCCAAGCAGCACGAGGTAAGAATTCTTGAAAACTTATGGTTTAGTAGATATTTATCTAAACTGGATCAGTAGGTGTATACAATAGAGTTATGACACCTGTGCAGCCTTGTAGTAGGGGTCGTCCACCGAGGCGACCAACCGGAGTGACCTTTAGGGTTTATACTCCTGCTATGTTGACTATGCTTTTAATGCTTATACCAGGGAATAACCTGTAGTGTGTTGGTTATTTTTCATAACCGTGGTATGAGTTGACCACGGAAATGACCTGTTGAGTCTGTGAGTTTTGAACCTGTGTCGAGAAGGTAATTTACCTTTGAGAGCCGACTGATACCGAGTCGAAAAACACGGGCCAAGTCGTCACATTTATTATGGAAATCAGAGACTACAGTCTTAGAGATTTCCACTAACTGTGCTAGTTAGATCATTACCTATGGGTAATGAACAGACATGTAGACTATTGTTGATGCAGATAGCGGAAGGCTAGGTTATGGAGTTTCATAGGGATTTTATCCCGAGTTATGAGATCGAGTTGTATAACTTTGAGAGTACTTTTAAGTACTTAACTCATGTTATACCGAGAAAGTAGAGTTATTTGCATACCATTATCGGGGTCAAGCCGGTACTTGGTGATAAATGCAGAGAATAATCTTCGGGAAATAATATATCACTTGATCATGGTTTAGTGATGTTGAAAGAGAGTATTTCCCCGTGTCACTTTTAGTGACGCATTGTAAGGAATTCTTGAGCTTCAAGAAAGGGTGCTCGATTAGTAATAGTGTACTGTGCAGAGTCGTGAGACTTGCGGAGGTTACGACCACCTAATAGCTCAAGAAGATGGATGGATGATTTAAGCCACCCAGAGTTTGGCTTATAGTTGGATTAGGATACCGGGATCTTCTACCAGATCTTGCCGGAAGACGTTGAATGAGACAGGAGTTTAGAAATGACTCCGTACAAGGGTTTAAGAGTTAGAGACCGATAAGCAAATATTGCAGGTCAACTTATTAGAGTCAGAAGTCTCCGACTATTGGATAAAATGAGCAATATCAGGGTCACAGGCCTTGAGCTACTTTTCGATTATAGAAGACCAATCGCAGATCATCAGAAGGTTCTTGTGGATATCAGCAAAATCAGAACAAAGACTCCGAAGGGATTATGTGTGTGCAGTGCAGATCACGAAGACACGCGAAGTCAGATTATCTATTGGAATAGTTCATCTGTTGCTATTGTGAGCAACCAGTACAGTGGACGAGGTGTACTTTAAAGACTCAGTTGAAGACTACCAATGGTGTTCCGGGAGGATGATGCACCATCTCGACAGCAGAGATCAGCATAGAAGATTGGATTATCTCATCAGCAGCGACCTACTACCTCAGGCGTGGTTGGAGTTCCTTGATACTCCCCTTCAGCAGAGATCAGCACAGGAGCAGCATCAACAGAAGACATCTTAAAAGATTCAGTAGTTATCCCTACATGTGATTTGCTTAGTACAGAGGAGAGAGTATACGACGATGGTCGTATCTATTCGGTATTCTTCAGTTGCAGCTCATAGGATTAAGTAATGTGATCAGATGATCTAGGAAAATCCCTGGATTATTCGTCGCAAAAATGTAACCGCTTTGTCGGGGACTGTTGGATCTGATCTTGTTCTCTTCGGAGAAAGGCGGAGACCTGTGTGGAGCCTTTTGGATCGGATTGACAGATATTTCATCGTTCAGGGTATTACTCTTGTTTTACCCTCTGGGTTAATATGTTGAGAGATGCTTGTAGTTACAGATATCTGTATCTAGAACATTCTCAGTTGGATTAGAAGGGTCCTTTACATCGACTTGTGGGCCGGTGGTATCTCTACCGTCTGGTGAGATGTGGATCAATAATTAAGAAGTCAAGGGATACCCTTAGACTTTGATAGACATACTTTTGCTGTAGACATATCCTTACGGATGGTCAAATTGTTGGAAGTATGGTATGATATGCTTCTCGGATGTGCGTATATTCCGAGAGCATTCAGATGTAATTTTGGATGAACTTCTAGGCTTGTCGTTGCATAGACAAGTGGAGTAGACGATCGAAATAATTGCGGAAATAGTTCTGATATCGAAGATCACAGATCGGGTGATAGTTTTGTTGGTATCAGTATTTTTAAACACTATAGAAACTAGAAGCACGTAAATTACGACTACAGGAGAGATTGAAAGAGGATATTTAACTATCCCAGTATTCCTCCTTGAGAAGATCCGGAACTCTTTATTGAAAGAGAAATGAACCTTTGAAATTATGCATCGATTATCGATGATGGAATGCGATAGTTGTTGAAAGTAAATATCCTTGTTGTGGATAGATGATCTATTTAGATCAGCCAAAGACACCTGTGTATACTCTAAGGTTGGTTTACGACTGGAGTACTGATATTGTAGTGACATGATGTCATACGATTATCATTGTCGATGTGATGATTATTATATCGTCAGCTTAGAGTAAAGGAGATGCAGGTGTGTGGAGACGACAATTTCATACTTGGTATGAATTTTTATTAAGTTAGACTAATTAACGATTTAGTCATCCCTGGATTTGAGGATCGTGTACTCTAGACACGATTTGATCAGGTTGTGGTCGTTGGAGTTGCGTAACTTGACCACTATTGATGGTGGTAGTTGGAGTTGCGCAGTCGACCACAGTAGTTGTTGTTTCCTTGTATTGATTTTGTTATTCCTACGAATGTGGATGGGATGCTTTTAAGCATTAGTATACCACGAACTTGTTTGACAAAGGTAATGTTGGAAATTATTTAGTCGGAAGATGGTGAAACCAGTTACGAGACCTAGATGACGGTTAACTTTTGCGCAAGTATTAGTTAATCCTTCCGAAGTGGATAAAAAGGAGGTTGTACGCGGATGCATCGTTTCAGGGATCGGAGCGATTCCGATGCAGTTGAATGAAACGTATCTTTTACTTATGACAGTTAAGAAACTATGAAATAGACTGTCATATACATGATGTGGCTTTAGTAGTTATTATCTGGATTTGTAGTTGTATGGAGCGGAAGTGCTCATGGAATTTAACAAGCTACTTGGTAGCTACCATGGAGGGGCTGGAACGCGAATAGTTGTAATTTGCGAGATTCGATCGCTATAGTCTTCCATGCACTTACAGAGTGTGTGGTAGAGGGGATCTTGAATGGTTGATGGATTTCTCTTTTGAGAAAATAATTCCCGCCTCACGATAAGGATTGTGGGTTCCGGAGTTGCAGTGTTTAAGGAAGAGTTGCTACAAAAAGCACATCATTCGAGATGGGCTATATACCTTGGTGGTACTCAGATGTACCGAGAGTTGAAACTTGTATACTGGTGGAATGGTATAAAGAGAGTTATAGCAGATTTTACTGCTCGATGTTTAGTATGCCAAGAGGTGAAGGTCAACATCAAGAACTCGATGAATTGTTAGAAAATTCGATTCCTAATGAAAGTGGGAGCATATCACGATTGATTGTGTGACGGGATTGCCTAGGACCCGTAAAGGACATGATGCGATTTGGGTGAGTGTGGATCGACTGACCAAATCACTCATTTCCTTTCTATTCATGGGTCGTGCTTGTTGGATCATTCAGTAGAGTTGTATTACCGAAAGATTATCAGATTGAGTGGGGTACTCTTAAGTACCATATCAGATAGAGATTCGCGATATACCTCGTGATTTTGACATAGTCTACACCAGACTATGGCACAGAGCTTCGGCTTAGTGCAGCATTTCATTCGTAGACGGATAGACAATCTGAGCATATCATTCAGAACATGTTCTGAAAGAGGTTTCGATTCTACCTCAGTCTAAGAGGAGATCCCAGGGTGG
This sequence comes from Wurfbainia villosa, assembly GCA_025175895.1. Classification (NCBI taxonomy): domain Eukaryota; kingdom Viridiplantae; phylum Streptophyta; class Magnoliopsida; order Zingiberales; family Zingiberaceae; genus Wurfbainia; species Wurfbainia villosa. The sequence continues at coordinate 48,160,903 of CM045998.1, read as the reverse complement.
AGCCTGGGTTGTAAGGAGCGATAGTAGTGGGACGAAAACCATCTGACTCGTAAAGGTTGGATGACAGCATCATACAGAGGAGGAGGCTATGTGGGAGCTGGAAGATACTATCCGAGCTCGATAGTCTCATCTGGTCACTTGAGGAAGGTATGTGGTCCTTTCGGAAACTTGCTTGAAGTAAATCTTTGCATGTTAGTACGAAATTTGGGGACCAAATTTTATTAAGTGGGGGAGAATGTAAAATACCAGAAAAAAAAAATTAATAATAAAATAATGCTTGTTAATTAGGAAAATATCCTATGGAATTTTCCAGATTTTTTCAGAAATTTTCCTAGACTTAAATGGAAATTTCTAAGGTATTTTTGGAGAAAGATTTAATAGGCTTTGGGAAAGCCTGTTTGGGTTATCTATTTATAAATAGATTTTGAATTTGGTTTAATGCTTATAGGTTAAACCAGATCCATTTATCCAAACCCGTTTAACCCCATTCATTTCATGTCGTTTCTCCTCCGCACCGATTAGATTTCTTCGAGCGTTTCCAGCCACCGCAATTTTTCCCCCAATCCGCGATTCTTCTCTTTCCCCTCTCATCCACCGCCGATTCTTTCTCCTCCTTTGCTTCTCTTCGTCGGCGTCGTCAGCCTGCCGGATCGCTCGATCACTATGCCGGCAGCGCTTGTCGCCAGGTGCCACCGCCGCGTCACACGACGCCGCCGATTGTCGAACGATCATAGTGCGGCGATCCGCCTCCCGCTCGTGGCGATTTCCTTTTTCCTCCGCCGCTTCTTCGCGCTATTGAGTAGCTCGCCGTCCTGATCACCGCCCGCGCGCGCAAAGCACCGTCGCTCTTCCTTTTCTCCAGATCAAGCATCGTCGCAATGCCACTCGCCGCCGACGCAAACTTTTCCCGAACGCCCTTTTCTCCTCTCCAAAGCGACCAGAGGCGATCGCGTCTTCGTGCTCACGCTCGCCGTGCCCTAACGCGTCGCCGCCGCGAGAGAAAGAGCGGCTGTCGTCAGTGTCGATTCAGTCGATCCCCACTTTATCTTGGCCAATCTCTGCTCGAGCTCGCTGCTTGACCGTCGAACCGCCCCATCGCCGTCCCTTCTCTCCCGCCAGCCGATTGCCTTCGACCACCGTGGACAACCACAGCCAGCCGGTCTGCCATCGCACACACTGGACATCCGGCACTGCCATGCTTCCAGATCGATGGGCTGTTTTCCCATATCGATGTCGTTGTGAGCTGTTGGGCTGATCACCGCCGGAGAAAGGTGAGCAGTGTCCTCTTCCCTGATCTCAAATAGATCCCTCTCCAATCGTAGTCCTTCTTTCAAATTTCTCGGTAACTTTGGTGATAGGGCAGTAGGTATTTCTACCGGTGAACAGAACAAAGGAGAAGGGAAGGTTGTTGTCAAGGGGAGGTCCTGCCATCGTGCCCCATTTCCGAAACCAAGATCTGTCTCCGCTGTTTTGAAGCCTTCCTCTACCGTGAGCTCTCGCACTTCTGCCACAGCTCAGGTCTCCGACGAGATTCGTGATCGTTCTTCGATCGATTGCAGCAATGATTCTTGCTCAGTTGTCATTGCCATTTTTGGTGGGTATAGCACCGTGATTGTGATGAAAATAATGTGAATAAGGTCGTCATCTCCTATCTAAATTGTTTGTGCAGATTTTACACTGAGTGGGAATAAGATGCTGGGTAGAGGAAGTGATGCTTGATAGGCTGTGGACAATTGGATTGACATGAGGTAAGTGTAGATTTTGGAATTCTGGAAATTACGATTTGATTTGCACTACGTTTATTATCGGTATAGTGTACAGCTGCAAATGGGCGAAGGGGGTGATCCGAGAAGGGTGATTTCCATATACGATTTGAGTAAATGCAGATTTGATATCCTATACTTGGTGTAGGAAGTGGTGTGGATGATACAAGATCAGTAAGTACATATTTGATATCATATGGTTGTGTAATATTCTTACCGTTAACTTTGTTGTGGATGTGATTAATTAAAAAGTCCACGAAGAAGGGGTTAATCCTTTGGTTGAATTTTTGGATTAGATTGTTATTCCTACAGTTTGATTTTACTAGCATATGATTATATCGGATTCTACCATTTCAGATATTGGATTTGAGGTAGAGATCCTGGATGCGAAGACCATCAACATGAGTTACATAGCAGGTGGGTAATTTCCTACCTGGTCCGGGTAGTTATATTTCATTCAGATTTAGTCATTGATATGAGCATGTTAGGTGTTCATATTACCTTGACCCTGTTCTTTTTTTATCGTATGCTTGATCTTTTACCGTTGGCTATTAACTCCATTGTTGATATCGTGTTATTTTACCATGATTAGGAGTTATACATATAGGTGATGCAAGTAACTTAGAATTTATTTAAGTTAAGTGCAAATGGTAAAGTCCGGATGACAACCTGATTGTACATTGGGCAAAAAGGTCATCCGTAGGTAGATAATGACTTTAACCTAGGGTTAGTTCTAGTACCCTTAGGTTGTATGTTACCACCGAACATGTGTTGTGTAAATGGTCAGAGGAATGATACTTAGGGTATCGCTACAGACCGGTGGTCCTAGCTTGTCATAATCAGATGAGTACGACTCTCTACAGGATAGAAAGTGCGTTGAGTAGATTAGTATGACTCTCTACAGGATAGAGAGTATTATGATCAGTTGAGTACGACTCTCTACAGGATAGAGAGTGCGTCGAGTAGATTGGTATGACTCTCTATAGGATAGAGAGTCTATGGTGGATGTCTGTATGTGAGACATTGCATTCATACATTTTCATGCACGTTGGCGACGAGGTCTCCCTTGTGGTTGAGAGGGTCGCCAGTCATCCTGCCTCCACGGTTACTCATAGGAGGAGTAACCGGTGTGAGGGCAGAGCATTGAGGTGCCGCACTCTACCACTATAGATGGTGGTAGTTGGATTTGCGTGTCGTAGTCCTGCGTGTGTGGTACTCGACCACTCATGGGTAGTATCGGAGTGACCAGCAGGGACCCCCATCGTGTAGCTTGCTCTTTACGCTTATATGCTACTCGATCATACTGCCCACTCGGCCACTCGAGAGTAGTGGTTGGTGTTGAGTTGGGACAGTTGTCATGCTCGAGCCACCGAGGCCACACTGGGGTCGTGGTAGCTTTAGGGTGAGCCGACATGACCATGCATGCTGCATAGCCGTATCTGATGGCGCTTTGCATATTACCATATATATATACATATATGCATGTATATATATATATATGGATGGTTGAGATTAATATATATATGGATACAGTATATATATATATGATTATTGTGATGTTGTATTTGTTTGTACTATGCTTGCTGCAATTGGGTGGACATCATATTCATGCATGTCTCTTGCATTTGTTATACGATTGTGTCGGATGTTGGTATGTGTTGGACAGACCATAGATACCTTGACCTGTAGCATGAGTAGATTATGTGTTGGTATTACTCTTCCTGTTATATATATATGTTGGATATATGTTCAGGTTGGATCAGAGTATCGTAGCAGACTTCAGGTATGTCTGCATTTTATGTTATTCATTTGATATATGACTTTTATTTATATACTATGCTGATATACCTGTTGTACATCTGGATATGTCATTGAAATACATGTGATATTACATATATACATGTTTTCTATTACCTGCTGAGTTTTACTCACCACCCCCACGGACCTTGGATTTTCTGTCGCCCAGGTAACAGGTAGCCGACTTCGTGATGGACTTGGAGCACCGCTGGCTGTCATCATCTCATCTCAACTCTGAGAGTCCGAATTTTTGGTGTTCTCATTGTATTCGTTATGGATTTGTTTTATGTGATGATTGTAGTTGTGACTATTGATGTTGTACCCTTTTCTTCCTTTCTGGTTTTATTGTGGTGTCCTGAGTCGGTGTTAGTCATACCGGTATGCTGTGTGTTGTCGTTTGTTGATTGTAGTATGTTTCCGCTGTGCCTTCTGTAGTTTTTGTTTTCATACATATGTATTGTTGTTATTGTGGGCCTACGGGCCTTGTATTAACCCGAAATGTTGCCACGTACAGGGGAGGTGCCGTCCGTTTGATTTTCGACTCGGTATGCTCTCGGGGCGTGACATAGTTTCCTCCTATAATCAATGGCACACCATATAAATAATATCATTTCCTAACTTATCGAGCCTATCGATTTAATCTATAAATCTTATCCATTGGTAAATCAAAGAAATAAATACTAAGTACATGTGCTTATTATTGTTTCGGGATTAAGAGCATGTACACCATAATATCCGAGGTCCGATTCAATTAAGTAGTTAGCAATAAATCGAATCACCTCTAAGTCGGTCCTGCTCAATACACATAAAGTGTACTAGTGTAATTCTATGGTCAAGATAAACCAATAAAAAATCACACTACAACTATAGCGATGGTTTGTCCAAAACCATCTCGGTTGTGAGCCTTTACTTATACTCTACAAGGAACTGATAATAACATGATCTCCCGTGTGACACTACACACTATGTTATTTACAATGTAATGTATTAGACAATATGCATAACCATAAATATGCAAACAATGATCATGTGATTCTTATTTCAAAAATAAAGATGTTCATACAAAAGATAGACTTTTCAGTATACATCCCAACAATAACAATAAAAATACCTACAATAAAATATTTAAGAGTATTTGGATGTAAAATATTCATTTTGAATACAAAAGAGTAACTTGGAAAATTTTTCTCGAAAACTGATGAAGGAATATTTCTTTGATATTCAACCACTAGTAGGGCTTATGGGATTTATATTAAGAAAACCCTAAAAATTGAAGAAACAACTAATGTAACATTCGATGAAGAGGAGATTAATAATGGTCAAACAAACATATTAAAAGATAATCAAGATGGGGTAAATGAAACCATACATGAGGAAGAAGAGCAAATCCAATGTCAAGATAACTTGAAGACACCTAGGATTAATCTGAACCATCCACTTGAACAAGTACTAGGAAATCCAACTCTAGGAGTTCAAACTAGATCAACCTTAAGAAACTTAAGTCGAATCACATTAATATCAAAAATAGAACCAAAGTCAATAGATGAAGCCTTACCTGATACTGATTGGATAATATCCATGCAAGAAGAACTAGCACAATTCGAAAGAAATGAAGTATGAGACTTAGTACCTCCACCAATAAATAAGTCAATTATAGATACTAAATGGGTGTTTAGAAATAAATTAAATGATCAAGGAGAAATCATAAGAAATAAAGCTCGATTAGTAGCTAAAGGGTTTAGTCAGGTAGAAGGATTAAACTATCATGAAACTTATGCCCCAGTAGTTAGGCTTGAGTCAATTAGGATGTTTCTAGCTTATGTGGTAGACAAAGGATTCAAGCTATACCAAATGGATGTTAAATTCACCTTTTTAAATGGAGTAATAAAAGAAGGGGTATACATAAGTCAACCCCTAGATTTTGAGAGCTTAGAATAACCTAATCATGTATACAAATTTAAAAAGGCCTTGTATGGATTAAACCAAGCTTCTAGAGCCTAGTATGAGAGATTATCTTCATACTTAATCTTAAAAGGCTTCAGACAATGTCAAATTGACTTAACTCTCTTCGTGAAAACTTTAAACCTACATATTTTTATTGCTCAAATATATGTAGATGAAATAGTATTTGGATCAACAAATTCAAATTTTTTTGAAAGATTTCATAAACTTAATGGAACAAGAATTCGAAAAGAGTCTAGTAGGTGAATTAAATTTCTTTTTAGGTTTACAAATAAAACAAACAAAAGACGGTAACTATATATATCAAAACAAATATGCAAGAGAGTTGATTAAAAGATTTGGAATGGAAAATGCAAAAGATATAAAAACACCCATGGCAGCAAATGTTATATTAAATGATGACAAAGAAGGAAAGTTTGTAGATCTAAAGTACTATAGAAGTGTCATAGGTAGTTTACTATACTTAACTACAAGTATACCTGACATATTATTTACAATAAGTATGTGTGCTAGATATCAAACTTGTGCTAAGGAATCACATTTAACACATGTTAAAAAAAATCCTAAGATATATTAAAGGAATAATTAATGTAGGAATGTGGTATCAAAGAACTAATAATTTTAAGTTAGTAGGATACTCTGACTCAGATTATGCTAGGTGTAAACTAGATAGAAAAAGTACTAGTGGAGGATGTCAACTCTTAGGATCATGCTTGATAAGCTAGTTCAGTAGGAAGCAACATTGTGTTGCTCTTTCCACAACATAAGCCGAATACATAGCGTTAGGAGAATGTGTGACCCAATTATTATAGATGATGCACACATTTAAAGATTTTGAGCTAGAATACAAAAAGGTCAAAACATTGGTTGATAACATAAGTTCAATAAACTTAACTAAAAATCCAATCCATCACTCATGTATTAAACATATTGATGTTAAACATCATTTTGTGAGAGACCATGTGGCAAAGGGTAGTATTGTCTAATCTTGCTTACATTTTTACTAAACCACTTCTACAAGCTTAGTTTAGTATGCTAAGAAGACAACTTGGATTATACTTAGTAGACTAGGATGCTTTAATGTTCATTATTCAAAACCTATTCAAAATATATTTTGTTAAGTATTATTTTCTTAAAAGGAAAATTAAAACATTTATCTAGCCTAGGTCAATTTTAGATTTCACGATCCTATAGACATAGATAAGCCTTCACATCTCACAAACACCTAGGATTACTTGTTTGTGTATTGAGCCACGAAGACTGCACCCCAGGTTCAAGATGTAGATTCAGTGCACCCCAGGTTCAAGATGTAGATTCAGTGCATCGACATGAACCAACACTGGGTTTAAAAAGTAAATCAATCACTTCGGTGACTAACTCTAATTCAAAGCTTGATGGTAATTATATATCACTTGAGCTACTAAAGAGTTTGAAATTTGCTTTAAGGATAATTTTTAGATGTATATTTTCAGTATAAAAATTATACATAGGAATTCATGCTTGGACATTTATTATCTCATTTACATTTTCTTAACTTAATTTGAGGTTGAATTTTGAAATTTTTTAATTTTATTATTGAGGGGGAGTTTTTAAAATTTTATTTATTTTATTAAGGGGGAGTTTTAAAAATTTATAGCTTTTAATGAGAGTTTTGAATATTGAAACAGTGAGAGTTTTGAAAATTTTACACTTTAACTTTTTGGATTTATCATAAAATATTTTAAAATTTTAGAATTTTGATTTAAAAGTTAATCTTTTGAAAGTTTTAGAACTTTTAAAAAACTTTGAAAGAGTCATTTTAAAACCCATAGATAAAGGGGTAGGTTGAATTTTCAAAGAAAATTTTATTGCATGAATTTAGGGGGAGTGTTAATAAAGAGTTTTCAAAATTTTTTGAAAATAGAGTTTTGAGAAAACATTGAATTAAGAGGAGAAAATGTTATATAAGTTGGTTTCAAAACTTTAGAATTCTTCTTATACTTTACAATTTTGACACACTTAGAAAAAAAATAAAAGAAAAATGAGCAAACCTTCAAAAGCTCAATAATCTTAGCTGATCTTGAAAAACCTATGTGTGTTAGAAAAACTTAGTCTTTTAAAGCTTAAGTACTTTGAAATTTATAAAGCTTAGGCATTTTTTTTATGAAGCTTGTCAAGAAAATATATTTTGTAACTTCGATAACTTTAGTCCTTGTGTTTGAAAAGATTTAACCTCATCTTTAAATTGTGGCATTTGTTGTTGATTAATGTTTTTGATGTATGTCAGGGGGGGGGGGAGAGAAAGTTTAAAGTTTGAGAAATTTAAAGAAAGAAAGCATTTCATGCATATGGGCATTTCATGTTATACATTTTTAGCTTGGTGCTTTGCTAATATATATTGAACTTTAATATTGCAAATCTATTCTCCTAACTTTAACTAATGTGTTGTCATACATCAAAAAGGGGAAGATTATTGGTGCAGAGAGCATCACTCCTTAGTTTTGATGTATGAACCATAGTTAAAGTTATGAATTACTTATGATCTGATATATGTGTTAAGTGTGCAAGCTTAATAGGAAGTCCTAGTAGGTCAGGCAAACCGGATACTAGGCAAAGAATGGAAAGTCCTAGTAGGTCATGTTGACCGGATACTAAACAGAAGACTTGAAAGATCAGGAGGACCGGACACCAGGCAGGAAGACCAGATAGGTTAGGAGACCAAACATCTATAATGAAGACCGATTGGATCAAGAGATCCAATAACCTACATGAAGTCCAGCTAGGTTTGGGAGATCGGACAGCTGGTAGAAGCCCTAGTGGGTCAGATTGGATGTCAAGTTTGGTAAGTCCGATAGGACAACTGGCAGGTAAGCCTCGAATTATGAGGTGAGGTCGAGTCCTTTGTAGGGGGAGAAATCTAGGCATCAATTCCATGGATAATCTGTGTGGGACTGCGAAATCAAGATCGAGCAGTATTACTACTACTATTATATTTTATATTGTATGTCTTTGCTAATCTCGTTTTGCATGGAACCACTCTACTGAAAGGATTTCAGTCGACTGGATACCCAATTGGCAAGATTAGATGGTGATCGATCAATGATCTGGCAGCTAAGATGGAAAGAGTTCCAGTCCACTGGGGAGGTCCAGTCGACTTGAAAGGCAAACTATTCGATACGGAGTCAGGTGACCTGGAGTCGACTAGAATAGGTCCAGTCAACTAGGAAGGCCAAAGTACCATATCAACGGGGTGATGTGGAGTCGATTGGAGGGCATTCCAGTCGACTGGAGAGAGCTTATAAAAGAAGTATTTGACTAGCTTTGAAAATAACCAATCTACTACGTCCAAGTGTTGTTACAAGAGTTCCTCATACATAGAAGCATCTACATGCCAACACTTCGTAATCCAATCCATATTTCTACATTCAAAAGAAGTGTCGGTATATTTATTTTGGTGTACTTAATTATTGCTTATTGTACTTAAATTGTAGAGGGAAGGTAGTTTGTTACCTTACCCTAATTCTTGTAAAAGCGACACCCTCCGAGTTTGAGAGTTTCGAATCAGAGGGCACTTTAGTGCATTGCCCACGAGGTAGCTCTGGGAGAGCTACGGGCCTTGGAGTAGTAACCCGACTCAGGTTATGAACCAAGTAAAAGACTCGTGTTCTTGTTCATTTATTTTCCATTGTAATAACTATTAATTATTTAAAAAGATAAAATTGCTTTAAAAGAAAATTTCATATTCCGAGATTCACCCCCCTCTCTCGGATAACTTCCATCCTACACCTAGAACCCCATGAACTTATTCTAATAGAAGGCTCAAAGTAGGAGAAACCAACTCTTGAAGGCTTCCAACGATAGCAACCGCCTCAGCTCTGACGATCCGAAAGGAAAACTTGGCTAGGAATGAGTAGTTCCTGATATAAGCAAAAGTTCATCGGAATTACACATGATCAACCTCCCATAAGATCGTAACTAGAGATCCTAGCAGCATTAAATTGATAGTATGTTCAACAATGCATAAGTGAAACCGAAATCTTGGAGTCCTTTAATCAACCTTGAGTCCCCTTTGCTTTCCCCAAGTGACACCTTACTTGAGTCAAGACTGTCATCAACCACAATTCTGACTCACAATATATTAACTTTTAACAATCAACGTTCAGTGGACACACAATACTCGAATCACATTCCTTGTGGAATCAATACATAGTTTATTACTTGACGACAATCGTACACTTGCGAGCATTGAGCGCGAGCACGCGCTTCACACCCTTAGTGGTCTTGGTCGAAGATTTAGGGTTGTGCTCGCCTGCATAAGTTTTTGTCACTGTTATAGGGGATTATAGATTCGATATTGGATCAAAAATGAATAGTTTGAATCAGACATAGTTTATATTTGCTTTTATTTTATTTCTGTTTTAGGTTTTTGTTATTCTTTTCAATTTTTTATATTTATTTCACTAATCATAATTTATTGTCAATTCAGTTTAGTTTCAATTCAGTATTAAATTTTCTTTAGTTTGTTCATTACTTTCATTTTGCTTAATTTCCTTTTTTTTAGTAAGTAGCGTAGATACTCCTATTTGGCTATGGTATTTATCGTATGCATAGGTGCATTAGATCGAAAAATCTTCTTCCAATCAACTCAGAAATAGATTCTACCTATCATCGATGTAGGCAAAAATAGAAAGAGATGGAGGAACACGATGCTCCTCTAGTGAACATAGGTAATCATCCTTTGTGGGAGTATGTATCTCCGAGTGCTAGAGGGCATAGACCTAGCATTGTTGGACCATCAATCATCGCTAATAATTTTGAATTTAAGCCTTCACTTATACACATGGTCCAGTAGAGTCAATTTGGAGGAGCTGCAACTAAAGATCCTAACCAACATTTAGCGGCATTTCTAGAAATCTGTTCCACGCTGAAATTCAATGGAGTACCCGCAAATGCGATCCGCTTGAGCTAATTCCCATTTTCACTAAGGGACAAGGCAAAGTCATGGCTACACTCATTGCCTTTGAGAAGCATCACAACATGGGAGCAGTGTGAGCAACAGTTCTTGAACAAAATTTTCCCACCAAGTAAAACAACCCACATGCACCATCTTATCATTAGCTTTCGCTAGAAGGAAGGAAAGTTGCTCTTTGATGCTTGGGATCACTACAAAGGGTTGTTCAACAGTGCCCCCACCACAGACTTGAAAGGTGGCTTGTGATTCATATATTCTACAATGGAATCACGTACACCATGAAGTTTTCCCTAGATTCTATTGCATGAGGAGCTTTAATGAATAAAACTATCGAGGAAGCAGAATAACTAATTGAGTAGGTGGCCCAAAACCACCATCAGTGGCCTTCCGAACATAGTCATCTAGCACCTATAGTAGGAAGATATGCTGTCAACTCCATCGATCATCTGGCAGCAAGGATGGATGCACTAAACAAATGGTTTAATACCCTAACCCCTTCCTCTGTATGTGTGGCTAATTCCTCTAGTGATGGAGTAACAGAATATCAAGGAGACTATTATTATAGAGGCATCACATTTCTGAAGACCAGGTTGAGGATGTTGATGTGGTGGGTGCTTATAATCAGAGGCCCAACAATCAATACTCTAGCACGTACAATTCTGGATGGAGGAACCACCCAAACTTTTCATACAAAAATAATTCAGGAAATTTCCAACAATCGGGTGGGTACGGACAATAGACCAGTGGGTAGCAGCAACCACCTAAATCCAGGTTGGAGTAGATGATGGAGAACTTCATTCATACCCAAACAAAGGATAATGCAGAATTCTAGCAGCGACATCAAAGAACAAAAGAAGTGCTGAAAGAGTTAAAGACCTCTATAGAAGGTCTCTCAAGCCATGCCAAGAATCTAGAAATGCAGGTAGCCCAAATAGCCAATACATCATCGCAAATCACGGAGGTGTTGGTGATCGATTGGAAGCTAGAGGGGGGGTGAATAGCTTGTTTTTCGTCTCTACAAAAAGATTAACGAAAGACAACAAAAATAATAATAACACAAATGAAAAACAATGCTAACACGATTCTTTTACGTGGTTCGGAGATAGCGCTCCTACTCTATAGTGATCCTTGAGGTGGATCAACCCTAATCAATATCACTATGAAGCTTTCCTTTACAACAATCCTCCTCTTCTTACAAAAGATGTAGATGAAGCTTAGAGAGGAGAAAGAGATTTAGAATCACTAGAAAGCTTTGAAAAATTGTGGAGGCTTGAGAGTATTATCAGAGAATAAGTATTAACCCCAAAAACCTCCACCAGCCCTCTTTTTATAGTGAGAAGGACAATTTTCCAGTTGGAGCACCATCAGTCGACTGATGCACAATATCAGTCGACTGTCGGCACGGTTAACGGCTTCTGAATAGCCAAATTTGCGGGATTCAGTGTTGTTACCTCCAACGACACTCTCATCAGTCGACTGATCCCTCCATCAGTCGACTGATGGAGTGATCAGTCGAGTGATCATAGGTCTCAGTCGAGTGAGACTTCGTTCTGTGCCCATGTTTAACTTGATCGATCACCGATCCTTTGTTGGCGATCGATCACAACATCACGATCGCATGCCATTGGCAAGGCCGATCGATTGGTCGTGGTTTCACCGACTCGGTCCGAAACACGACGATCGGTGATACATCGTATCAATCGACTGATACTCATCAAGTATGAATAATTCATACTTGATTTCACCCCCTAGACCTAGACTCAACCATCTAGCTCTTCCTTAAGCCTTGCGCCTCCAGGATCCCTCCGAGTCCGCGACTTGTTCATCCTTTACGCTTTGCTTCCAAGAGCTTCCTTCGGTTTTATCATGTCTTGGGTTTTCCTTTGCCAAAGCGTGCTTGGACTTTAAGCCGCCAAGTCTACATGCTTGGACTTACGCTGCCAAGACTTGCCTTTCGACTTCCTTTGCCAAAGTCCGTTTGGACTTAATGCCGCCAAGACAACATGCTTGGTCTTATGTCGCCAAACCTTTACCTTTAGACTTTTCTTGCCAAAATCATACTTGGACTTTGCCTTTACCAAGTCTTCATACTTGAATTTCCCTGTCACTTGAACATGTTCACAATTAGATCACAAATTGTTGCCTAACTTAGATGATTATCCAAACATCAAAATATATAAATGCTTGGGGCATTGTTGCACCAACAATCTCCCCCTTTTTGATGTTTGGCAATCATTTAAGTTAGGTCTTTTAAAGATACACATATAATCATATATCCAATTATAATTTAAACATTTCTTCTCCCCCTTTGACATACATCAAAAAGAGAAGAAATCATACATTTCATAAAAGAATTAAATGCGTTGTAATCTTGAACTAAGGTATAGAATTGAAATTTAGCTCCCCCTTAATCCAAGATATAGTTCATGATGAGTAAAAGACATGTGGAGCAAAAGCCTATCAAACAATTTGAAGGTTTAAATTCTAACTTTGCACCAACAATGTAAATTTGGGAATGAAAAAGATACATCTTATGAAACTCCCCCTAAAACACCGCATTAAACAGTCCTAAAAGTTTGTTTATACTCAATATTATCATGCTAAAGTTTTAGGACATCAAAGATATACTAAATATCAGAAAGTGGAGCTATTTTTCAGAAAACACAGTGTATCGGTCATTGGTTTACGACCCGGTCATTACTACGCGAAATCCAATTTCAACCTTTTATTCAAATTCAGAAATGCGTTAAAAATACCAGAGACCTCGAAAAATCACAAAATTTTGTGTAAAAATTTATGAAATCATACTTTATCAAGGAAAAATATTTTGAAAAATATATATTTTCCAGATTTCAAGATTGATACAAACTTGGAAACTAACAAAAGTTCTAATGTTTTTACAAACTTTGTATCACTTTTGTGTTTCACTTGAAAATTGTTTTTCAAAATATAATAAACATAGTTTAAAATATGTTTTATTTGACATTTCCAATCATGTTCTTGAAGCTATATGCACGTCAATTGTGTATAAGTCTTCCCAATGATTGATCCAATGAAGGATCAATGTCTCTAGATGACACTTTGGTCCATAGTAATGCATCATAACAAGCATGATGAACCAAGTGCATCTTCCTAATATCTCACATGTTGTCTAAGTGGCTCAATACAAAAATCATGGTTTCTTAGGTATTTTGTGAGATGCTTAAAGGTATAAATCCTAGTATTTCTATAGGATCATGCAAACCTATACCTTTACTCAACCAAGCACATTCCAAGTTCTCTCCTAAGTGTTGAAAATTCTACCTCGGGGAGAGCCTTGGTAAATATGTCGGCTAGGTTGGACTTGGATTCAATGTAATTAAGCTCAATGTCCACCTTAGCCACATGATCTCTAATGAAGTGATGTTTCACTTCAATGTGCTTAGTGCTAGAGTGATGCACCGGATTTTTGGTCAAATTTATGGTGCTCACATTATCACAAAATACTTTCATGTTAGAGTAAGATAGCTCATAATCCTCTAAGATATGTTTCATCTATAATAGTTGAGCTACACAACCACCCATAGCCACATACTCCGCCTCAGTGGTGGATAGGGCAACACAAGGTTGCTTCCTACTACTCCAACTAACTAGGGAGGACCCAAGGAATTGGCATCCACCTCTAGTACTCTTCCGATCTAATTTACAACCGGCATAATCGGAATCGGTGTACTCAATCAAATCAAAAGACCTAGTCCTAGGGTACCATAGTCCTACATTTAGTGTGCCTTTAATATATCTTAAGATTCTCTTAACGGCAACTAAATGAGATTCTTTTGCACATGATTGATACCTAGCACACATACCAACCACGAATAATATGTCGGGTCTACTAGCAGTTAAGTACAAAAGGCTACCAATCATGCTCCTATAGAGTGTAAGATCAATTTGTTTTCCTTCATTATCACTATCTATTTTAGTATTGGTTGCCATTGGAGTTGAAACTACCTTAGCATTTTCCAAACCAAATTTCGTAATCATTTCCTTAGCATATTTGGTTTGATAAATATAGATGCCTTCACATGTTTGTTTGACTTGCAATCCTAGGAGGAAGTTTAATTCCCCAACTAGACTCATTTCAAACTCTTTTTCCATATTTTTAATAAAGTCTTAAATAAGTTCATCATTTGTTGACCCAAAGATAATGTCATCAACATATACTTGGGCTACAAAGATGTCCTTTGATGTTGACTTTATAAATAGAGTTTGATCTACACTATCCCTTTTAAAATCCTTAGAAATTAAGAAAGATGATAATCTTTCATACCAAGGCCGGGGAACTTGTTTCAAACCATACAAAGCTTTCCTAAGCTTGTATACATGGTTTGGATAGTCCATATTCTCAAACCCGGGAGGTTGTTCTACATATACATCTTCCTTAATAAACCCATTTAGGAATGCCGATTTGACATCCATTTGATGAAGTTTGAAACCCATATAAGAGGCATACCGTAACAGTATCCTAATAGACTCTAACCTAGCAACCGGAGCATATGTTTCATCATAGTCAAGTCCTTCAACTTGATTAAAACCCCTTGTAACTAATCTTGCTTTATTTCTAGTAATATTCCCTTGGTCATCTAGTTTGTTCCTAAAAACCCATCTTGTAGTAATAATGGTCTTTTCATTTGGTCTAGGAACTAACTCCCATACTTGACTCCTTTCAAATTGAGCCAATTCATCTTCCATTGCTAAGATCCAATCTGGATCAAGTAATGCATCTTTGATTGTTTTGGGCTCAATTTGAGAAATTAGAGCTATATGACTAGTGGGATCCCTATGAAATGACCTAGTCCTAACACCTTGAGATAATTCACCCACAATTTGATCTAAGGTGTGATTTTGATGAACTCTTATGGTTCTAGGAGGTGTATTAATTTGAGTTTGATCATAATTAACCTCAATCCTATGCTCATCATCAGAATCACCCCTTACTCCCCCTTGATTCAAACCTCCCCCTTGATCATTACCCCCTAAGGTTAAATCTTGAAATTGTTGGGTAATTTCTTAATTTTCATTATTAATATCATCATCAATAGGGGATTTCCTAGGGTATGTATTGGAAGTTTCATCAAATTGGACATTTGAAGATTCCTCAATCTTTTGAGTCCTTTTATTATAAACTCTATATCCTTAACTAGTGGATGAGTATCCAACTAGGATTCCCTCATCCGCTTTGGACTCAAATTTACTTAGATTATCTTTGGTATTTAAGATATAAACTTTTCATCCAAAAACCTTAAAATAATGAATTGTTAGAATTGTACCATTCCACAATTCAAATGGGGTTTTTCCTCAAAACCTATGAATTAATACCCTTTTTTGGATATAGCAAGTGGTATTAACTGCTTCCGCCCATAAGTAGCTAGGTAAGGAGTATGCATTAAGCATTGTCCTAACCGCTTCTTGTAGGGCACGATTCTTCCTTTCCACAACCCCATTTTGTTGGGGTGTTCTAGGATATAAAAATTCGTGCTTGTACCCTTGTTCTAGACAAAAAGTTGAGAAATTAGAATTCTCAAATTCTCCACCATGATCACTACGGATTCGGTTGATTTTGAGTTTTCTTTCATTCACTACTCTCTTACTAAATCCTATGATTATTCCTAAGGTTTAATCTTTATTTTTCAAGAAAAATACCCAAGTAAACCTAGAGAAATCATCTACTATTACTAGGTAATATCTACTACCAATCATAGAAGGGGTACTATGCCAATCAAATAAGTCCATATGTAAAGGTTCTAAAGGTAAAGCGGTACTAAGTAAATTTTTACCTTTGTGTGATGTTTTTGATTGTTTCCCTTCTTGACATGCATCATAGATTTTGTCCTTGAGAAATTTGACTTTAGGCAACCCTTTGACTAACTTCATTTTTGCTATTTTGGCTATGTTCTTCATGTTTATGTGTCCTAGCCTCCTATGCCAAAGCCAACTTTCTTCCTCTTTTGCAATAATACACTTAGTAGAAGCATTAGTAGCATAGGATAAATCAACATAATATATATTTGATTTCCTAAAACCTACTAACATGCAATCATTTAGAGTTTTGTGTCTTATAAAACATTTTGAGGAGTCAAATTTAACATCAAAATTTGCATCACATAGTTGGCTTACACTAAGTAAATTAAATTTCATATTTTTGATTAATAACACTTTATGAATGGCAAGGTTGGGGAATACCTCAATTGTGTCCTTTCCTAGAATCTTAAGTTTTCCACTATTACCAAATGATACCTTTCCCTTGCTAGTGTGGTTGATAGTGGAGAATTTTCTCTCATCACCGGTCATGTGTTTTGAACATCCACTATCAACAATCCACAAGCTTGGTTCTTCTACCTACATCACATGAAAAACACAATCCTTAGGTACCCAAATTTTAGGACTACTAGCATCAATTAGAAATTTCTTAGGGACCCAAGCCTTTCTACCCTTGCTTTTAATTGTGGTTTTTCTACTAACAAGATATGTAAATGCTACCACCTTTTCCTTAGGCCTATATCCTAGTCTGGCCTTGTTGTAAATAGCCCTTTGATCCTTAATTATCATGTCTAGGTATTTTGAACCATTAGTAAATTTTTCTAAGCATGCACTTAAGTTACCTATTTCTTTTCTCAATTCATAATTTTCTTCCCTAAGGGTACATGCATCATCATCACAAGGTAATTTATCACAAGATGGTTCTACACTCTTAAGTGATTTAATCTCTATTTTTAAGTCCTTAATCCTAGTTTTTGATCTATTCAATGCATTTGGAAGACATGCAATTGTCTTGTAAAGTAAATCTACCCTAGGGGAGTTGTTTACCTCATCATCATCACTTGATGATGATTCGTCGCTTGAAGAAGAAGATGAGGACTCCTCACTTGAGCTCCCAACTTCTTCCTCCAATGGCATGAGGGATAGATTCCGGGTGGCATGACATACTTCTTCATCGTCGGAAGAGTCCTCCATGCTTAAGGTGTCCCATGTTTGTGCCACCATTGCCTCCTTCTTCTTCTTCTCCTTCTTTTCCTTCTTTTTCTTTTCCTTCTCCTCCTTTTTCATTATTTCTGGGCAATCTGGCTTTATATGCCCTTTCTTGTTGCAACCAAAACAAGTTATGTTAGGTGTAGAATTTGAACTATTTGAAGACTTACCTCTTGAGGATTGGAACATCCTCCTCACATATTTCTTGGTGAGCTTCCTTGACTTCCCACCAAACTTCTTGACATAATGAGCCACCTCGCTTTCCAATAGCTCATCGTCACTACTTGACGAGTCTTCCTTGGATTCGGATGAGGAGGACACTTCTTTCTTCTCCTTCTTCTTTTTGTCCTTCTTTCCTACAAAAAGAGCTATACCCTTCTCTTTGGATGAAGTGTTAGCTTGTTCATGTAATTTAAATTCACAAAATAACTCATCTAACTTAACCAATGAGAGATCCCTAGAGACCTTATAGGCATCTACCATTGAGGCTCATAAGGTTGTTCTAGGGAAAGCTTGGAGCACATACCTTTGTTGGAATGTATACTGAAAGCCTATCTCTTTTTTGTATGAACATTTTATTTTGGAATAAGAATCACATGATCATTGTTTTCACTTTATATATTTACTATATATGTGTGCATATTGTCTAATATTTTACATTGTAGATAACATGGTGCTTGGTGTGGCACAGAAGATCATGTTATCAGTCCCTTGTAAAATATAAGTAGAGGCTCACGACCAAGATGGTTTTGGACAAACCATTGGCATGGTTGTAGTGTAGCTTGGTATTATTTTATCTTGAACATAAAGTTACACTAGTACACTTAGGTGTATTGAGCAGGACCGACATAGAGGTGATTCAATTTAGTACTGACTACATAATTGAATCGGACCTCGGATATTATGTTGTGCATGCTCTTAATCCCGATATAATAACGGGCACATGTACTTAGTATTTATTTCTTTGATTTACCAGAGGGTGAGATTTAGATGGATTAAATCAATATGCCCAGTAAGTTGGGAAATGATATTATTTACATGGTGTGCCGTTGATTATAGAAAGAAACCGTGTCCTATTTATTAGGTTGATGATGTCCCCTTGAGGAGCTCATAAGGTTCATCATGTAAACCCAACTGGTTGACTTAGTCAACATGATGATAAGGTTGAGTGGTACTACTCGAGGAATTAGATGTTAATTAATTGATGGTCAATAAATCAATTAATTGACGGACATTCGATATCTTAAACACGGGGAGATTAATGTACGAATAATATATGGAGCCCATATTAATTTATGGGGGTTGGTGAGGTAGTTCAATGATGATCCTCTAATGGAATGGAACATCATTGATGGATCAAGTTTGTGTGGTTCCGATCCATCGAGTGGCCAAGATCCAACTCCTCCTTATGGTCCCTATCGTAGCCTAATATAATCCTTGTGAAGTCTAGATCTAAGAATGTAAAACAAAACCTAGAACCAACGGTTAGGATTAAATCCCTAGATCTGATAGTTAGGATGAAACCCTAGAACCAACGGTTGGGATTAAATCCCTAGATCCGATGGTTAGGATGAATCCCTAGAATCGACGGTTGGGATGAAACCCTAGATCCGACGGTTGGGATGAAATCCTAGATCCGACGGTTGGGATGAAACCCTAGATCTGACGGTTGGGATAAAACCCTAGATCCGACGGTGGAGATTAAATCCCTAGATCCGATGGTGGAGATTAAAGGAGGCTTAAGCCCAATTCTATAAATAGGGGGCTTAGGCTTGGGCAGAATTAGACAATTGAATTGGAGTTAGGGTTTGGCTTTTCCACAAGTGGGCGGCTAGGGTTTGGGAGCTAGGGTTTTGTCTTGGGCGGCAACCTCCTTCCTCCAAGAAGTTGCCGGCGCCCAACCTTCTTTCATCTAGACTTGGCCGGCGCCCATTCTCAAGGCCTCTCTCTTATTCCTTGGCCGGCGGTTCTCCTTCCATTGGTGGCCGGTGCTCTTCCTCCTCCCTTTCTCCTTGGTGGCCGGCGGCAACCCTTTTCAAGTTGGCCGGCGCTTCATCCACTTGCTCCTTGGACGGCGGTTGCACCAAATTCCCTAATTTGGTGGCCGGTTCTAGAAAGGATAGGTATTTGTTGGTTCTTCTCTTTGTTTGCACCGGACAAGGAAGGGAAGAACACGATCTAGAAGGCTTCTACTCATGGAGGATCTTCGTCCACACGTCGTCCACGAGAAGGATAGGACATACGGTAGAAGATCGTAAGGTATAAAGTTTTTTTTCTTTATTTACAGATCTGAGCATGTTCTTTTATGTTTTGATTATACATGTATGCATATGAATATATATTGTATAATCATGGACCTCGAAGACAAACACAAAAACCGGCGATCCGTCTATCGTCTCTGTTAGGGCAATCTCTTGCCGTGATATGGTTTTGATGGTGTGGCAAAGGGTTTAAGTTAGTGTGTTATGTTTATTTGATATGTGCGTTGAAGTCGTGCAGGACTTAGTAATTCGCACATGGAGCCATGGCGAGTTTCACATCTCATGACTCGTGCCTTGAGTCGGTGAAGGATAGCTTTGCGGAAGCCGTGCGCTTGGAGCATCCGAGGGACCGCCGGACGAGAAGCTTGGAGTGAAGCCGGAGGAAGTAGACTTCGAGGCAAGAGACGCGAAGGAGCATTGCAGAGCCGTGCGCCTGATGCTGCCGAGGGACGTGGCCGAGAACGAAGAGAACTTCGAAGGAGAAGGACTCCGAGAAATGAGAGTGAGCGATTGTAACCCGGGGAAGGGTAGCTCTTAGGTGAAACTTGGCCATTTGGCCAAGTGTCGGATGGGTTTTCCCGACACGATCATTGCCATGTCATGGCGACGATCGCTTCCCAGTCGAGTGTTGCTCGACCGGTATATCGATTGGGTTTGTGGCGCAATGACCCGTATACGCTGCCCATCGTTAGCGATCATTAGCAAGACTAAGATCATTCGGCGCGATCGGTAGTCAATAGGGTTTTGCCAGACCGCTCGCCGATCGGGCAGGCGATCGACCATGATCGTGGTGAGGTCCAGTGATCGGCTGTTCCGTTGTAAAAAAACGGTCGGCATCCGACGTGTTCGGAGGCCGTTGTATGAAGAAGTTAGCCCTCTCTATAAAAAGAGAGGGTGTGAGCCTTTGAGAGGCTAATGCTTAAGTTCCAAACAATCTTCCTAGTGCCCCACAAGCTCTAAACTCTTCTTACTCGCTTTTACTCCATTCTATTTGTAAGAAGAGTGATCTTGATTGTAAAGGTTACCTCCACCTAGCTTGGTGCAAAGGAGAGACCATTTAGTGGATTGGTTGAGCGGAGTGATTCACCGAGGACGAATCGGGGACCGTGGATTAGCGGCGTAGCCGTGAACGACGTTACATCTTGTGTTAGCATTGTCTATTTCCTTTGCTTTGTTTTTATTTGTTTAATTTGCTTGTATTGTTGTTTCCGCTTGCGCTAATCTTATTGTAGACGAGCAAATTCCGATAACCAACGAAGAGGGCTATTCACCCCCCTCTAGCCGGCCATCCGATCTCTTACAAGTGGTATCAGAGCCGAGGTTGCTTGTCACCGGACTAACCGCCGCAACAAGCCCTTCATCAAAAATGGCCGGCTCCAACATCCATCCTCCGAAGTTTGAAGGAGAATTCGCTTGGTGGAAGAAGCGAATGGAGGTATTTTTCGAAACGGATTTTGATATAATGATTACAATGGAATCCGGTTTCATTTTGCCTAGGGATGAAGAGGGGAAGCCAATAGAGAAATCTAGGTGGACCAAGAAGCAAAGAGAGGAGCACCTTGCAAACTCCAAAGCCAAGCACCATCTCTACAATGTGCTTCCTCAACAAGAAATCAACCGAATAGGAGAATGCCTAAGCGCCAAGGAGATGTGGGAGAAACTAATTGAGCTCCATGAAGGCACATCCGAGGCCAAGCTAGCAAGGAGAGATCTCCTCCGCTCCCAACTATCCAATATAAAACTAGAAAAGGGAGAAAAGGTAACCTCACTACACTCTAGGTTTAAAGAAATTTTAATTGGGCTAACAAGTGTAGGTGAGAAGCTATCAAACCGGGACATGCTCATGAAGGCCATAGATGTCTTTCCCCGGTCCTCAAAGTGGAGTTCCATGGTGGACTCCTTCTATATGTCCAAGAACTTGGAAGTAAGTACCTTGGAGGAGTTCTTCTCGACAATGGAGCTCCACGAAACGAGGCTTGAAGGAATTCAAGAAGAGCCAAGAATTCAACCCTCAAGAGGAGTAGCATTGTTGGCAAACAAGGGGAAGAAGAAGATGGAAGTCCCCTCCTCCTCCGATGATGAAGCCTCCTCCTCCTCCATGGATAGCACCGAGAAGCCTACATGGTAAGGAAGGTGAGGCGTGTATTTAAGAATTTTAGATTTGATAAATCAAATGATAGGAATAGAAGACCAAGGGGAAGGTGATATGCTACAATTGCCAAGGAGAGGGACACATAAGGGACAATTGTCCTCTCTAAACAAAAGCAAGGAAGAGAGGAAAAGAAAGAAGAAAAGAAGAAGAAAAAGGGAGCAAGAAAAGAAGGAAGAGGAGAAGAAGACAAAAGAAAAGGGGAAGGCCAAAGCATTCAAGGCCAAGACATGGGATGATCCTTCCTCATCCTCCTCATCATCGGATGAGGAGAATGCCTTTGTCGCCAATTTGGCCTTGATGGCCTTTGACGACTTGGATTGCTCCTCCTCCGAAAATGAAGGATCAAGCACAAGAGGAGAGAGCTCAAGTGAAGGGGGAGCTTCCTCCACATCATCATCATCCTCATCATCCGAAGAAGAAGAAGAGGACATGGAAACTATGGTAACGAAAGCCTCTCCTAGTAAAATAGTTTCTATGATTTCTAGTTTAACTAGGGATTTGTTTAGAGCAAAGAAGAAAAATAAAAGCATGCTTAATCAAATTAAAGACTTAGAAAATAAGTTAGAAAATGCATGCTTAAATAATAATGATACTTCTTCTTGCCATGATGATGCATGCTCACATGATAATTATGTGCCTTTAGATGTTAGTGATGCATGCATAGAAGAAAATAGGGCATTAAGGGAAAAGGTAGATTATTTAACCAAAGCCCTAGGAAAATTCACAATTGGCTCCAACACCTTGAATATGATCATAGGGAGCCAAAGGGCAAGTTTTAACAAGAAGGGCCTAGGATATAAAGAGAAGAAAAATGAGAAGGCCTATAGATGCCTAATAGCTAGGGGACAAGACAAAAACAAAGTAATAGCTAAGAAATGGATCCCCAAAGAATTTCTAGTGAACCCCATAGGCAAAAATCTATTTTGGGTTCCAAAATCCATCCTTAAGGGTTAGAAAACCCCTAGGGTAGTCAACCATATGAACTTGACCTATATCATATTTTGGTTGACTTAGGATGACGGGACAACTTTTTTAGATAGTGTTGGGTGATGATAACGTGCTCATAAATAGGTAATAATGCTTAAAATCATGATGATTAATGCAATTGCTATGTATATGTGTAATCATGATTTATGATTTTGATATTGGGCACATCATCATGAGAAATAGGTTTAAATCATGCTTTAGGTGATACTTTACTTATAATCATCATATAATGCCTAATGCATGATTATAATTTAATGAAAACATGTATTTCATGATCATAATGTGAAATTAAATCATATATGTCATTATGATCATGTAGGATATTAGGTTGTTACTTAACCTTGATAGAATTGCATGAATATATTGGTTAAGTATATACAAATACCCCCTAGGATGCATCTCACACTCACTATAGGCTAACTTGATTGCAAACTTAGCATGGGTGAGATGTTAGGATGATACAAATGTCCACTAATGCCTATGGCATTTAGATGGTCATTTAAAGTATCAAAATATCAATAATAGACCAATCATGGGGAAGGCTTATGTTTAATTAATAGACATATTGCCCAAAGATCATGGTTGGATATTTCTAATGTTTTCAAAACAATCTCTTACCTTAAAATACATGTATTCATGTTTTGAAACAATTGAATGCAAAACTAGGTGTTAAAATGGATACTAACATGCTCAAAAACTAGTGGTTTTTCAAGTGTTTGGATTTTTGGCAAATCTTGTAAAATATAATGATTTTTCATGAAAAACTATTTTTCCTTGATAGATATACTTAAGAGAAATATGTTCCTCGAATTTCATGATTTTTCGAATTTTCTGGAATATTTAATGCATTTCAATTTCATCCGAAAATCAAATTCGGCTTCCTTTGTGCGGTCATTGCCATCGATAGCAATGATCGTGGCTAATCAGAACATTGAAGGCCGAATTCAGTTTGTAAACCTACAACAAGTGATAGAAATATACTTGATGCCATCAACAAGTGGTACCCAATTTTAAATCAACTTGTCATATTTTTCCCTCCATTATACTTGATGCCATGAGCTTATAACTTAGTGTTAATCTTTTTGATGGTGTCAAAGGGGGAGAAATAAGTATGTTTAAGTTAATCACATTAGGGGGAGAAATATATTGTAGGGGGAGAAATATATTGTAGGGGGAGAAATATATGTAGGGGGAGAAATATATGATAGGGGGAGAAAATTTGTATAGAGAATTTCATGGATTAAGGGGGAATTGCATGTTGTTATATCATGTTTATCTTTACATGCTTTCTTACCTTAGAATTTATATCAAATGTTTTTACCTAACTTAAACGGATTGCCACACATCAAAAAGGGGGAGATTGTTAGGGCAATCTCTTGCCGTGATATGGTTTTGATGGTGTGGCAAAGGGTTTAAGTTAGTGTGTTATGTTTATTTGATATGTGCGTTGAAGTCGTGCAGGACTTAGTAATTCGCACATGGAGCCATGGCAAGTTTCACATCTCATGACTCGTGCCTTGAGTCGGTGAAGGATAGCTTTGCGGAAGCCGTGCGCTTGGAGCATCCGAGGGACCGCCGGACGAGAAGCTTGGAGTGAAGCCGGAGGAAGTAGACTTCGAGGCAAGAGACGCGCGAAGGAGCATTGCAGGCCGTGCGCTGATCTTTGGGGGCGTGGCGAAGCGAAGAACCGAAGGCGAAGGACTCAGAAATGAGAGTGGCGATTGTAACCCGGGAAGGGTAGCTCTTAGGTGAAACTTGGCCATTTGGCCAAGTGTCGGATGGGTTTTCGACACCGCCGATCATTGCCATGTCATGGCGGTCGATCGCTCAATCAGTGTTGCTCGACCGGTATATCGATCGATCGGTTTGTGGCGGAATCGATCGCCATACGTTAGCGATCATTGCCGATCTTGATCGGCTGCGTGACCGATCGTCAATAGGGTTTTTGGCCAGAACCACTCGTAGCCGATCGGGCGATCGACGGGGTCGTCGATGATCAGGTCCAGTGATCGCGCTAAGAGTTCCGTTGGACAACAACGGTCGGCATCCGACGTGTTCGGAGGCCGTTGTAGTGACGGCAGTCGACTGCCCTGGGGGGCCGTCGACAGATGGCGGCCAACGGGAAGAAGTTAGCCCTCTCTATAAAAAGAGAGGGGGTGAGCCTTTGAGAGGCTAATGCTTAAGTTCCAAACAATCTTCCTAGTGCCCCACAAGCTCTAAACTCTTCTTACTCGCTTTTACTCCATTCTATTTGTAAGAAGAGTGATCTTGATTGTAAAGGTTACCTCCACCTAGCTTGGTGCAAAGGAGAGACCATTTAGTGGATTGGTTGAGCGGAGTGATTCACCGAGGACGAATCGGGGACCGTGGATTAGCGGCGTAGCCGTGAACCACGTTACATCTTGTGTTAGCATTGTCTATTTCCTTTGCTTTGTTTTTATTTGTTTAATTTGCTTGTATTGTTGTTTCCGCTTGCGCTAATCTAATTGTAGACGAGCAAATTCCGATAACCAACGAAGAGGGCTATTCACCCCCCTCTAGCCGGCCATCCGATCTCTTACAGTCTCTTCCGCGGCTAACCAACTAGAAGAGTTGTGTTGCTTGAACAACTAGTTTGTTCAAGCGACCACTCAAGTTGTTAGCACGATGACGAAATGGTTGTGCTAAGGAAGCTCATCCCATCCGGATTAATTCTTTCATTAGTGAAAATTTTAATCCGAGGACATGGGAGCCAATGAGCCTCCGAAGCAACTCCCAACAATTGGTATCAGAGCCACGATTTCCGGTTTTGTGTGTTTAGGATTCGGTTAATTTTTATGCACTTATTCATATATTATATGTGCCGGATAATAGTAGGATATGCGTAGTTTAACTCTTTGGTTGCAGGCATAAGATCCGACTATTATGGCCATATGTGTGTATGTGATTGGATGTGTGTAAATATTTATTATTTGAATCCTCGGGGTTGACGAGGCTAGATTAGTATTTAATTTTTTGTAATTAAATATGGCATTGTTTAGCCGCTCATTTTAGTTTACTTTCTATCTAGATTATTTGTACACTCCTTCGTGGAGTATAGGATCGATGGATGTAAATTAAAATGATTTATCTCGGCTCGGATATCTTTGGTGACTTGCGCATGGGAAAAGGTGGAGCAGACAAGGTGGCGACACGACGGGATGCATATTGGAGGACAATGCCATCATAGTTGGAAAAATTCTATTTTTTCCATATTTATTGCTTATTTGTTTTATATGCATGTTGTGTATGTTTTAAAATTCCTCATTTTCAATTAACTAAGTGGGGGAGGGACATTTTAATTAATTCCCGCGGCCTCCATTACAATTTGACGTGTGATGCAACAAACTTGTGTGTTGGCTCTGAGTGCCTTCCTCCCTGCGGATGGGTTTGTTTGCGGATCACTAGGTTAAATAATGATTATAGGAAATTATCTAGGAGCATGTGTACTTCCACAGTGGTAAGGCACATAATCCGAAATAATTCCCTTAGTATCGTGTAATGGTGCACACTTAGATGCAAATAGAAGTATCCTCCCCATCGGAGTCACTGCTTTTATTTGTAGGGCCAAAGAGAAACCAACAATTATTTTTATTTGTCAAAAAGTAAGGTTGACAAGATAATAAAATTAATGGGTAAAACCTCCTCTTACAAATGTAGAATTCGTATACGTCCACACAGCGTGGCATACGATATTCTCGGTGATTTGAGGTGTTGGTTAATTTCAGGATTTTATTGTTTTGAGGAATCAATAATATTTGAAATCTAATATTTTGATCATTGTGATTTTTAGGATTTTCAAATGGCTTTCAACCCACTTGCTGTGATTTTAAAAGAAAACAAACTTACTGGACCAAACTACATTGATTGGAAAAGAAACTTGAATATTGTCTTAACTGCGGAGGAGTACAAATTTGTGCTCTTCGAGGTCTGTCCTCCGATGACTCTAATGAAAAGGAGAAAGAACGTTATAAGAAATGGGTTAAGGCAGATGAGATGGCGCGGTGTTACATTTTGGCATCTATGTCAAATGTGCTGCAACATCAGCATCAGGCCAAAGCCACAGCTTATGACATGATGTTCAATCTCAAGGAACTTTTCAGACATCAAAGTAGGGTGGCTAAGCAGGAGGCAATGAGAAACTTGATGACGACCACCATGATTGAGGGAACACCCGTTAGGGATCATGTTCTCAAGATGATGGCTCATCTTAATGAGATGGAAGTCCTCGGAGCTGAGATCGATGGGAAAACCCAGGTCGATATCATTCTCCAGTCTCTGCCTAGGAGTTTTGAGCAGTTCCGCCTCAACTACAACATGAACAAGAGGTTGTATTCGTTGGCGGAGCTTCTGACAGAACTCCAGGCGGCAGAGGGGCTTTTTTGTCAAAGTACTCAAGCCATGGTCGCTCAGAAGGTTTCTTCCTCTAAACCGAAAGGTAAGAAGAAGAAGAAGCAAGGTAGAGCGAAGAAAGTGGCAGTGGGACCTCATGCAGGAGTGAAGAAGCCGAAAGGCAAGTACTTCACATGCAAGCAGACTGGACATTGGAGGGCGGACTGTCCTCGCCTAAAGAACAAAGGTATATCTTCTTGTTTAGTTGTTGAAACATTATAGCGGTGTTATCTACCAGTGCCTGGTGTGTAGATACAGGAGCCACTGATCATGTCTGCAATACTTTGCAGGGTTTCCAGGAAACCTGACGACTAGCTGAGGGAGAGATTACTGTCTTCATGGGCAATGCTTCAAAGGTGGCGGCTATTGCAGTGGGAGACGTTTATTTATCTTTTGATAGGAATAAAGTTTTGGTTTTGAGAAATTGTCTTTATGTACCTACTTTTAGAAAGAATTTAATTTCAGTTTCTAAATTGTTTAAGGATGGATATTCTATTTCTTTTAATGACAAAGTGGTTATAAAAAGGAATAGGGAGATTATCTGTTCTGGTACATTGGTTGGCAATTTATATACTCTTGAACCAAAAACTCCCACGATGCATATAGAAGTAAATAACTCATCTTCTAAGTCTAATAAGAGAAAAGAACCTTCGCAAATGAACCATACATATCTTTGGCATCTAAGGCTTGGTCATATTAACCTAAGCAGAATTCAAAGGTTGATAACTGATGGACCTTTGGGTTCATTAGTGGTGGAGGATCTCCCAACCTGCAAATCTTGCTTGGAAGGTAAAATGACCAAGAGGCCTTTCAAGGCCAAGGGGTATAGAGCCAAAGATGTGTTAGAATTGGTTCATTCTGATTTGTGCGGTCCTATGTCTATCCAGGCAAGAGGTGGTTTTGAATATTTCGTCTCATTTATAGACGATTATTCAAGATATGGATACATTTACTTGATGCGCCGCAAGTCTGAATGCTTTGACAGGTTCAAATAATTCAAGGATGATGTGGAGAACCGTCAAGGTAAAAGTATCAAGACATTACGATCTGATCGTGATGGCGAGTACCTCTTGGGAGAGTTTAGGAATTACTTATCAGAGACTGGGATTCAATCCCAATTGTCTGCACCTGGCACACCCCAGCATAATGGTGTAGCGGAGTGAAGGAATAGGACTCTTATGGAGATGGTCAGATCGATGATGAGTTATTCTGAGTTATCTATTTCGTTACGGGGTATGCTTGGATACGCAATGTACACTCGAACTTGGTTCCATCCAATCGTACCTTCTACCCTGTAGAATTGTGGGGTAAAGCCTAGTCTAAGACATATTCGGATATGGGGAGTCCAACACATGTCTTTGAAGGTGATCTTTGGTAAGTTGGAACCTCGTACAGAAGTGTGCATGTTTGTTGGCTACCCTAAGGGAACGAAAGGTGGTTTGTTTTATAATCCTAGAGATCAGAGTGTGATCGTTAGCACGAACGCCAGATTTCTAGAGGAGGATTATGTAATGAATCACAAGCCCAAGAGTAGGTTTGTTCTTGAGGAGTTGACAGGGGAAGTCCCGACTTCAGTACCACCGGTACAAGAGGAGACACCACAAGTCACTGCACCGCGTGTCATAGAGCATACACAGGAGGCACCTCGTCGTAGTGGGAGGGTTGTTAGACAACCCGAGAGATTCATGTTTTTGGGAGAGTCTTCGGACTTAGTCCCTGGTGAACATGAACCTGATCCCTGGACATATGATGAGGCAATCCAAGATAGAGATGCGGTATCTTGGTAAAGAGAGATGAATTCAGAGATAGAATCTATGGATTCTAATAAGGTCTGGGAGCTAGTAGAACCACCCGATGGTGTAAAAACCATTGGATGCAAGTGGATCTACAAGAGAAAGAGAGGAGTAGATGGGAAGGTTGAGACCTTCAAAGCTATGCTTATTGCGAAAGGGTATACTCAGAAAGAGGGTATCGATTATGAGGAGACCTTTTCGCCGGTAGTTATGCTTAAGTCTATACGGATTCTCTTATCTATAGCTGCTCATATGGATTATGAGATTTGGCAGATGGATGTCAAGACAGCTTTCCTTAACGGAAGTCTTGAGGAGAACATCTATATGAGGCAACCAGAGGGATTCATTGCTAAAGGCAAAGAGCATCTTGTATGTAAGCTTAATCGGTCCATTTATGGATTGAAGCAAGCTTCTAGATCTTGGAACATCCACTTTGATGAGGTAATCCAGTCATATGGATTTATTCAAAGTCCGGATGAGCCTTGTGTATACAAGAGATGTGATGGAAACGTAGTGGTGTTTCTTGTACTATACGTAGATGACATTTTGTTAGTTGGCAACAATATTAAAGTGTTATCAGACGTAAGGGTATGGTTGTCCAAACAGTTTGATATGAAGGACTTGGGAGAAGTGGGACACATCCTTGGGATCAAAGTTATAAGGGATCGCAAGAAAAGGATGTTGTGCTTGTCTCAAGCTTCATACATTGACACTATCCTTGCTCGTTTTAGCATGCAGAACTCCAAGAAAGGTTTTCTACCTTTTAGGCATGGAGTTTCTTTATCTAAAGAGATGTGTCCCAAAACATCAAAGGAGATAGAGGACATGAAGGCGGTTCCTTATGCTTCGGCAGTAGGAAGCCTTATGTATGCTATGCTATGTACGAGACTGGATATCTGCTTTGCCGTGGGACATTGGACTGCGGTAAAGCATATATTGAAGTACCTGAGAAGGACTAGGGATTATATGCTGGTTTACCGGGCAGATCAATTAGTCCCTGTGGGTTACACGGATTCGGATTTCCAATCAGATAGGGACAAGAGTAAGTCTACCTCAGGGTTTGTGTTTACTTTTGGAGGTAGAGCCATAGTATGGAGGAGTGTCCAGCAGAAATGCGTGGCGGAGTCTACCATGGAAGCTGAGTATGTGGCAGCCTCTGAGGCAGCCAAGGAAGCTGTATGGCTCAGGAACTTCTTGATGGACTTGGATGTGATTCTTGGTTTGCCTAGAACTATCACAATTTATTGTGATAACAGTGGTGCAGTTGCAAACTCGAAGGAACCACGAGCCCATAAGGCGAGTAAACACATAGAGCGCAAGTACCACCTTATACGAGAGATCGTAAAGCGAGGAGTTCTTTATCGCCAAGATTGCATCAGAGGATAACCTGGCGGATCCATTCACTAAGGCCCTTCCAGCGAAAGCGTTTGATAGGCATGTGGAGGACATGGGGATCAGATGTATGGCAGAGTGATGACGGCATAGTCTTTTAGTATAAGTGGGAGATTGTTGGAATGTATACTGAAAGCCTATCTCTTTTTTGTATGAACATTTTATTTTGGAATAAGAATCACATGATCATTATTTGCACTTTATATATTTACTATATATGTGTGCATATTGTCTAATATTTTACATTGTAGATAACATGGTGCCTGGTGTGGCACAGAAGATCATGTTATTAGTCCCTTGTAAAATATAAGTAGAGGCTCACGACCAAGATGGTTTTGGACAAACTATTGGCATGGTTGTAGTGTAGCTTGGTATTATTTTGGTTTGAACATAAAGTTACACTAGTACACTTAGGTGTATTGAGCAGGACCGACATAGAGGTGATTCAATTTAGTACTGACTACATAATTGAATCGGACCTCGGATATTATATTGTGCATGCTCTTAATCCCGATATAATAACGGGCACATGTACTTAGTATTTATTTCTTTAATTTACCATAGGGTGAGATTTAGATGGATTAAATAAATATGCCCGGTAAGTTGGAAAATGATATTATTTACATGGTGTGTCGTTGATTATAGGAGGAAACCGTGTCCTATATATTAGGTTGATGATGTCCCCTTGAGGAGCTCATAAGGTTCATCATGTAAACCCAGCTGGTTGACTTAGTCAACATGATGATAAGGTTGAGTGGTACTACTTGAGGAATTAGATGTTAATTAATTGATGGTCAGTAAATCAATTAATTGACGGACATTCGATATCTTAAACACGGGGAGATTAATGTACGAATAATATATAGAGCCCATATTAATTTATGGGGGTTGGTGAGGTAGTTCAATGATGATCCTCTAATGGAATGGAACATCATTGATGGATCAAGTTTGTGTGGTTCCGATCCATCGAGTGGCCAAGATCCAACTCCTCCTTATGGTCCCTATCGTAGCCTAATATAATCCTTGTGAAGTCTAGATCTAAGAATGTAAAACAAAAACTAGAACCAACGGTTAGGATTAAATCCCTAGATCCAATGGTTAGGATGAAACCCTAGAACCAACGGTTGGGATTAAATCCCTAGATCCGATGGTTAGGATGAATCCCTAGAATCGATGGTTGGGATGAAACCCTAGATTCGACGGTTGGGATGAAATCCTAGATCCGACGGTTGGGATAAAACCCTAGATTTGACAGTTGGGATAAAACCCTAGATCCGATGGTGGAGATTAAATCCCTAGATCCGACGGTGGAGATTAAAGGAGGCTTAAGTCCAATTCTATAAATAGGGGGCTTAGGCTTGGGCGGCATTAGATAATTGAATTGGAGTTAGGGTTTGGCTTTTCCACAAGTGGGTGGCTAGGGTTTGGGAGATAGGGTTTTGTCTTGGGCGGCAACCTCCTTCCTCCAAGAAGTTGCCGGCGCCCAACCTTCTTCCATCTAGACTTGGCCGGCGCCCATTCTCAAGGCCTCTCTCTTATTCCTTGGCCGGCGGTTCTCCTTCCATTGGTGGCCGGTGCTCTTCCTCCTCCCTTTCTCCTTGGTGGCCGGCGGCAACCCCTCTTCAAGTTGGCCGGCGCTTCATCCACTTGCTCCTTGGCCGGCGGTTGCACCAAATTCCCTAATTTGGTGGAAGGTTCTAGAAAGGATAGGTATTTGTTGGTTCTTCTCTTTGTTTGCAGCGGACAAGGAAGGGAAGAACACGATCTAGAAGGCTTCTACTCATGGAGGATCTTCGTCCACACGGCGTCCACAAGAAGGATAGGACATACGGTAGAAGATCGTAAGGTATAAAGTTTTTTTTCTTTATTTACAGATCTGAGCATGTTCTTTTATGTTTTGATTATACATGTATGCGTATGAATATATATTGTATAATCATGGACCCCGAAGACAAACACAAAAACCGGCGATCCGTCCGTCATCTCTTCCGCGGCTAACCAACTAGAAGAGTTGTGTTGCTTGAACAACTAGTTTGTTCAAGCGACCACTCAAGTTGTTAGCACAACGACGAAATGGTTGTGCTAAGGAAGCTCATCCCATCCGGATTAATTCTTTCATTAGTGAAAATTTTAATCCGGGGACATGGGAGCCAATGAGCCTCCGAAGCAACTCCCAACAACCTTATGAGGTCTCGGTTGTCGACCTTCTCACCTATTACATGTAGTCCATTGACTACTTCTTTGAAGTGACCGTGCATTTGGCTGACGGTCACATTGGTCTTCATGGAGAAGCTTTGAAGTTGGCCAATTAGGAGATCTCTCTTGGCCCTTCTTGTTTCCTTGGATCTTTTGTTGAGCTCTATCAACTTATCCCGAAGCTCCTTTGCCGATTCAAATGGCCCCACCATGCTTAGTTGCTCTTTTGACAAACCACATTGAAGTGTGGTTGTTGCCTTGCAGTTAGCCTTCTTGGCCATGTCTCTCGTCAAATCCTTCGTCGGTATGGGTGCTGCTTGTTCATCGACCGACTTCTCGAAACCATCTACAATAATAAACCAATTTTCAATATCATTCATTAAATAATACTTTATCCTATCTTTCCAGTAGCCGAAGTCATTGCCATCGAAGAACGGAGGCCTCACCGTGCTATACCCCTCTTGGAAAGCCATTTTGCTCCGGTTGATTGTTAGATCTTCCTATGCGATCCGGGCTCTGATACCACTTGTTGGTGATCGATTAGAAGCTAGAGGGGGGTGAATAGCTTGTTTTTCGTCTCTAAAAAAAGATTAGCGGAAGTACAACAAAAATAATAATAATACAAATGAAAAACAATGCTAACACGATTTATTTATGTGGTTCGGAGATAGCACTCCTACTCCACGGTAATCCTTGAGGTGGATCAACCCTAATCAATATCACTATGAAGATTTCCATTACAACACTCCTCCTCTTCTTACAAAAGATGTAGATGAAGCTAAGAGAGGAGAAAGAGATTTAGAATCACTAGAAAGCTTTGAAAAATCATGGAGGCTTGAGAGTATTATCAGAGAATAAGAATTAACCCCAAAAACCTCCACCAGCCCTCTTTTTATATAGAGAAGGATAATTTTCCCGTTGGAGCACCATCAGTCGACTGATGCATAACATCAGTCGACTGTCGGCGCAGTTAACGGCTTCTGAATAGTCATATTCGCAGGATTCAGAGTCGTTACCTCCAATGACACTCTCATCAGTCGACTGATCCCTCCATCAGTCGACTAATGGAGTGATCAGTCGAGTGATCACAGGATGCAGTTGAGTGAGACTCCATTCTGTGCCCGTGTTTAACTTGATCAGTCGACTGCCACAGTTGGCAGTCGATTGATTGCAACATCAGTCGACTGCCATTGCCAAGGCAGTCAACTGATTATCAGGCTTTCACCCTGACTTAGTCGAGAACCTGACCAGTCAACTGATACATCGTATCAATCGACTGATACTCATCAAGTATGAATAATTCATACTTGATTTCACCCCCTAGACCTAGACTCAACCTTCTAGTTCTTCCTTAAGCCTTGCACCTCAAGGATCCCTCCGAGTCCGCGACTTGTTCATCCTTTGCGCTTTGCTTCCAAGAGCTTCCTTCGGTTTTGTCATGTCTTGGGTTTCCCTTTGCCAAAGCGTGCTTAGACTTTACGTCGCTAAGTCTACATGCTTTGACTTACGCTGCCAAGACTTGCCTTTGGACTTCCTTTGCCAAAGTCCGTTTGGACTTAATGCCGCCAAGACAACATGCTTGGTCTTATGCCGCCAAACCTTTACCTTTGGACTTTTCTTGCCAAAATCATACTTGGACTTTGCCTTTACCAAGTCTTCATACTTGGATTTCCCTGTCACTTGAACATGTTCACAATTAGATCACAAATTGTTGCCTAACTTTGATGATTATCCAAACATCAAAATATATAAATGCTTGGGGCATTGTTGCACCAACAGGAGGGTTTCTGGAGAAAATCTGATCTAAGTCACATAGAATATCGTAATGCTAAGAAGCATGATGGGCCATCAAAGGAATTAGTGAAATCGGCAAATGGGAGTACCTAGAGATGTGCCAACGTGATTTTGACATTAGAGAGCCTGATTGCAATCGAAAATAAGTCTCCACCCAAGCAAGAGAACCCAGGGCAATTCATCATACCTTGCATGATTTACATGTTCAATTTTGACACTGCACTATGCGACCTCGGATTAGCTGTTAGTATAATGCCCCATCTGTTCTATAATGAGATGGGGTTAACAAGTGTAAAGCCCATTGGTATGGCTCTTTAAATGGCGGATAACACAATTAGGCAGCCCGTAGTCATTTTGGAGAACGTACCAGTAATCATAGAGAATTTCTGCATACCTACGGATTTCATTTTGTTAGACACAGGAGAAGAGCCTACCACGTTGTTGATCTTGGGAATGCCATTTTTAGCCACCGTTGGAGCTTGCATTGATGTAAAGAAGCATAAAATTTCCTTTGAAGTGGAAGATGAGATCATACAGTTTGACTTATCAGGGTACGACGACCCTTTTTTAGTAGGATATTCTTCTTGTCGGATAGCTAAGCTGCCACTGGAGGATGGAAATTCTGACGTCAATGAGAGGAGATTTACGGAGCCATCGGAGCCAAGTTGAAGTATAGGAGTTTGGTCAAGCTAAAGACCTTAAACAAGCGCTTCTTGGGAGGCAACCCAAGTTTAACTTTATGTGTTTTTAGTTTTTTTTTTCATTCATGCATGCTAGTTTAGGCTTTAATTTTTGTTCATTATAATATTTATGTGCATTTAGTGTCATATAGAATTTGCCAAGTAGAAGGAATAATTCTTTTTAGAACCCTAGAAGGAAGCACATGCGAACATGTGAATCTCACACGACCGTGCCCAATGGGCAGAAGAGCACATGGTAGGGTGTGTAGACAATCTCATACCATGTGACACTCCAGGAGAATTCTAGAATCGCACATGGCTGACCGTGTGAATCTCACATGACCATGCCATTTTTCAGACTTTTCCTGAGCACCCAGGGCAGAGCCCCACATGGTCAGCCATGTGAATCTTACACGGCCATGTCGCGCCCCATTAAAAGAGCGAGGGTCGTGCAGTTTGGCCCAAATCGACCGTACCTTTCAATTTCTTGCCCTAACCAATGCAGAACCTTTGTTCTCCAACCTCCAAGGCCCCTCTCCAACCTCCAAAAAGCCTTCAAGAAACAAGAATGAGGAGGACAAAGCACACCACAATAAGAGTGGCTTCTTCTAGGCGAAGATTGAGGGTAAGAAATGCCCAACAAGAACCATAGGCAAATAACACCCCTTTCAGTATCATTTTCCAAGAAAATGCTCATAGGGATAGATTTAACATACTTTCGACTCAAAAAATAACTGCTACCCGTTATTTTGATACTGCTTTTTTAGAAACCCTAGGTCTTTTAGGGGATTTACATGGGTTGTTTGCGAAGGTAGGTTGGGAGGTGATCATGGGAGTTAGATGTTCAACCTACCATAGGATAGTTTTGGATTTTTTAAGTTCGATGGATGTGGAGATTCTGAGGGGGGTAGATAGTAGAGAGGGCAAGAACACTTTTAGGCTATTTAACATAGAACATGAGTGGACTCTCTATTAATGAAACCATTGTTTCGGATTACCAAGTGGGGGAGAAAGAAGAACCCCTGCCGAATTAAATGCAAGATCCTTTTAGTTCGATTTTACAGGGAAAAATGCATATGACCCATCTAGAGCCAAAGCCTCTCGTCTCCAAAACCATATATTTCGATATATTCATCGGGTGATAGCTAGTACTATATTCGGTCGAGGAGAGAGTGATGGAGTCATGAGGATGAGTGAATTTCTTTGTCTATGAGACACGTTGCAAGGGAATACCACTATTGATGTGGGATCCCATTTTATTAGGCACCTAGTCCAGTTAGGCAAAGCACCCAAGGGGAAATCATTTTAGGGGATATATTGAGCAACATTTGTGATTTGATGGGGTATAATTGTGAGGGTTTGGATTGAGTAAAAGGGAGTGTTAATGAAGTGAGCATCACTCCTTAGTTTTGATGTATGAACCATAGTAAAAAGTTAGGATTTACTTATGTTTTAATTCAGTGTTAAGTGTGCAGGCTTAATAGGAAGTCCTAGTAGGTCTTGTTGATCGGATACTAGGCATGTATCTTGATAGATCAGGTGGATTCGACACCATGCATGAAGTCCAGATGAGTCGTGTGGATTGGACATTTGGCATGAAGACCGGTTGGGTCAGGAGACAAGACAATCGACAAAAAGTCTAACTGGGTCAGGCAGATCAGACTGCTGGTGGAAGCCCTGGTACATCAGATCGGATGTCAAGAGTGGTAAGTCCGACAGGTAGCCAGTAGATAAGCCTTAAGTGAAGAGGCGAGGCCGAGTCCTCTATAGGGGACAAAGATAGGCGTCGATATGACGAAAAGTCAACATGGGACTTAGTAGTTGAGATCGAACAATATTACTACTGCTATCACATTTCATATTATCTATTTGTGCTAATCCTGTTTTACAGGTTTCAGTCGACTGAATGGTTTTAAGTCGACTAGAGGCATGTCAGTCGACTGGATACCTATTTGGCAGGATCAGCTGGTGATCGATCGGAGATTGTGTGATGCAGATGGAAAGGGCTTTAGTCGACTGAAGAGGGAAATTTCCCGATGCGGAGCCAAGTGACATGGAGTCGAATAGAGAGGTTTCAGTCGACTGGAAGACCACGAATTCCATATCGACGGGCTGATGTAGAGTCGACTGGAAGGCATTCCAATCGATTGTAAAAAGTTTATTAAAGTTGTGCTCGACCAGATCCAAGATATCAATCGCATATACGTCGAAGTACTGCCAAAATACTTGCTCGTCCACTAAATTCTCATTCCACAATAAGGCGACCTTCCGACATTCTGTGACTACCTCTACGATTCTTAAGTGTCGGTATAAAGTCTTGTATTCTTTAATTTATTGTTTCGCTTGTATACTTAACATTAAGAGTAGGTGTTTAGTCACCTAACTCCATTATTTGTAAAAAGAGAAACCCTCCAAAGTTGAGAGTTCTTGAATCAGAGGGTATTATAGTGATTGCCCATCGAGGTAGCTCTCAGGAGAGCTACGAGCCTTGGAGTAGCAACCTAGTCAGGGTTGTGAACCAAGTAAATTGTCTGTGTCTGTAATTGCATTAAATTTTCGCTGCGTACTCATACTAGAAAATTAGAATTAAAATTTATTAAAATTATTAAACACCGAGATTC
Organism: Wurfbainia villosa; assembly: GCA_025175895.1. NCBI lineage: Eukaryota > Viridiplantae > Streptophyta > Magnoliopsida > Zingiberales > Zingiberaceae > Wurfbainia > Wurfbainia villosa. The sequence continues at coordinate 48,123,139 of CM045998.1, read as the reverse complement.
ACCTCCCCTCTCTTGACTTACTTGATCCTACAATTGGTTTCAAAGCAGGGGCGCTCCGAGTTGGTGAAACCACCATCGAGAGCTTTAGATTAATTTAGATTAATCTAGATTAATCTAGATTAATTCTTATTGTTTTAGATTAATTTTTATTATTTTAGATTAATTCTTATTGCTTTAGATTTTTTTTATTGCATTATATTAATTCTTATTGCGTTAGATTAATTCATATTGCTTTAGAATAATTTTTGCTGCATTAAAATCATTTTATGAATATTAATATAATTTTTTGCATTTTTAAATCAATTAATATAATTTTATGCATATTTAAATCAATTAATATAATTTTATGCATATTTAAATCAATTAATATAATTTTCTGCATATTTAAATTAATTAAAAATCATTTTCTACATATTTAAACAAATTAAAATATTTTCTGCATATTTAAATTAATTAGAAATCATTTTCTACATATTTAAATCAATTAAAATATTTTCTGCACATTTAAATTAATTAAAAATTACTTTAAGCATATTTAAATCAATTAAAATAATTTTGCATATTTAAATTAATTAAAAATCATTTTCTACATATTTAAATCAATTAAAATATTTTCTGTATGTTTAAATTAATTAAAACGATATTCTAAATTAAAAAAAAAATTGTAATTTAAAAATCATTTTCTACATTAAAAATAATTTTCTGCAATTTAAAAATTATTTTCTGCTTTAAATTTAATTTTCTACACATTAGATTTATTTAATTTAATTTTTGGCACATTATATTTATTTTATTTAATTTAATTTTCTACCGATTAGATTTGTTTAATTTAATTTTCTGCACATTAGATTTATTTTATTTAATTTAATTTTTGACACATTAAATTTATTTAATTTAATTTAATTTTTTGTACATTAGAGTTATTTAATTTATTTTTCTATATTTAGAGAATATTTTTTTAATAATGTCACACTTAGAGGGATACAATACCGTTCGCCCTCCTCTCTTCAATGAAGAGGATTTGTCCTACTGAAAAAGGCGAATGGAGTGCTACTTGAAGACCGACCTAAAGGTTTGGTTCTCAATTAGGAAAGGATTTACAGGTTCAGTAGACGACTCGGGTGAGTTGTTAGAACCGGAGAAATGGACCTCGGATATTAGAAAGAGAGCTCAAGTCGATTACAAGGCACTTAACACCTTGCAATGCGGACTTACCAAAGAAGAGCTCAATAGGGTAGGTCCATTCAAAAATTCTAAGGAATTATGGGAAAAAATAATTGAACTGCAAGAGGGTACAAATGACACTAGGATAGCTAAACGAGATATGTTATTAAATAAATTATTTAATTATAAAATGAACGAAAATGAAAATTCTAGTCAACTTCATACTAGGATTAAAGATATATTAAATGGATTACACTTAATAGCACACCAAATAGAGAATAGGGACTTAATTAGGTATACCCTTAAGGCATTCCCGAGAAATGCCTTATGGACATCGATTGTCAATGCCTATAAGGTATCTAGGGATCTCTCCACAATTAGGTTAGATGAACTATTTTGTGAACTCGAACTACACGATCAATCTAACTCAGGTCAAACCAAGAATGGTATAGCTTTGATGGCAGGCTCGACTAAAAAGGAAAGAAGAGTGAAGAGGAATTCGAAGATGAGTCGAAGTTGGAGACAAACGGAGAAGAGGAGATCGTAAATATGGTTTGGAAGATGTTCAATTGGAGGAAGAGATTTACGAAGAAAGATGCCAAAAAGGTGGTCGACAACAAGCCGAGACCCTGATCGGAAGTGACGTGCTACGAATGCAACGGTAAAGGACACTACAAGTCGGAGTGCACTAACTTAAAAAGGAAGATAAGCCGAAAAAGGAAAATAAGAAGAAGGCATTTAAGGCAATGTGGGATGAGTCATCATCGGAAGAATCGGACGCGAAAGAGACGAAGAGAAGCTTTGTCACATTTATGGCCGAATCGAGATCCAGAGCTGAGTCAAGTTCTGAGTACGAGTCCGATTCCAATTATGAGAGAAGCCATGGATCCGTATCCATTTTTGAAGGTTCAAATGAGGTAACTTCTCCTTTAGAAGATAAATTGTATAATATCATTTCATGCTTAGGTAGGAAGTTAGCAAAGACCGAGAATCGAGTCGACTCGCTACTTAAGGAAGTCCAAGTACTTAAGGAGCTAGTCAACTCGAAGACTTTGACTTGCCAAATTAAGGATAGAGACTCAACTCAAGTTGCAAATCTTGAAAAAGAGAACTCAGTTCTAAAAAGGCAAGTAGAAGATCTAACTAGATCTTTGGAAAAGTTCACTTCGGGTTCCAAGAATCTCAACATGATGCTTGGATCTCAGCGAGTCGTGTACAACAAATCCGGACTCGGATGCAAGGCTAAATCCACCTATAAATCATACATGTTATTACTTAGCCAAAACGCTAAGAATCGAGTCCATGCATGGGTTCTTATGTCTAGCTTAGTCAACCAAGTTGGACCAAATCAATTTTGGGTTCCCAAGAGTCAAGTTCACATAGTGAACAAAACTCAATCTAGCAACCAATTAGGGGGAGCTAACACTTTGCTTGTTTCCTTGTTTAGTTCAACACTTGCATGTTGTAGTTTACTTTACTTGCTTAATTTAGAATGGACTAGATAGGAAACAAATTAGTTTAAACTTGAACAACCTAGTACTAAGACAAGTGAACTGATAGTAAGTTAGGGAAGCTCTTCGAAGTGCATGTCTAGGAAGTGATCGTTGCTCCAATAACCAAGAAGGTCATGTGCCTCGCCATGACCTGGTGCACTAAGTCGAGTGGAACTAGCCAAAGCTAACTCACTAAGTCTTTAACTAGTTAGACCAAGGCTTAGTCTAAAGTAAATCAAGTACTTGATTCCTTTATTGACTTTGTCTAGGAAGTGGTCGTTGCTTTGATAACCAAGAAGGTCATGTGCCTCGCCATGACCTGGAAGTCAATACTGGAAAAACCTACTTGACTAGCTCAAATCAAGCTTGAATCTAACACAAGTTTAAACACTTTGAAATTTCTCATTAAATTTAATTAAGATAAAAGAAATATTCATCTCACAAAACCCATAGGGATAAGTGTATCGAAAATCTAGCTTGGTTGAGATGATTTAGAACTTAATTGAGTTTAATTTAGCTTAACTCAACCTAATAAACTTAATTGATTTACCTAAAAAACTTACCTTAGTTAAACTTAACTCAATTAAACTCAACTTAATGGACTATACATAAACTAAACAAGCAAACCTAACTAAAACGAATTAACTTAACAAAACTTAATTTATTAAAAAACAACTTAAATTAATATATCTAAATAAACATATTTATTTAACTTAAGAAACTAATTATTAACGTGGTGTATATTTATTCAAACCTAATTTAGCAAGATTAAAACAAATTGAATCATCTAAATCAAAATAACTAGCTAATCGAATAAAAAAATTTAAGTAAATAAATTTAAATTAATAAAATTGAGTAAATAAAATTAAACATAAAAAACAACAAAATTCAAAAATACTCTAATTCAGTCGAATAAATTGTTTTCAGTCGACTCCACAAGAGTCGACTAAATCAGCTTCAGTTGCCTTCATGTATCGAGAAGGTAAAACACGACTTCTGTCGACTGAAGTCAATTCAGTCAACTGAAATGAACTTGTAGATAAAGTTTAGGCTACGAAGTAAATGATAAAATTTATTACAGTCGACTGAAAACATGTTGAGTCGACTAAAATCAGGTGACTGGAATATTTCAAGTCGACTGAATCCTGTCTATAAGACCACCACCGAGCTATTAGTAATATGTGAGAGATGTCCTAAGGCAATCACCTTATATTTGAACCATTTATATGATAAATGAAGATTCACTATTTGAGTATACATGTTCTCATGTATTTGATTAGATCTTAAACTCATTTACTGAATGCCCACGATACGATTCACAGCATGAGAGAATTTGTGATTGGATCACAACTAGTGAGTATCTCTAAATGTGTAAATGTGATGAATCAGAATTATCCCTAGTCGATGAATTGATGGATTTGGACCCCATTGGTTCTATCGAGACTAGCACGAGGTATACTCCTTGGTGTATCCAAGCAGCTGATTCTCACTGGCTGGAGACATTGTGATGTCCGGAGTTAATCGTGGATGCTAGTTATTGTAACTAGTTCATTGGAGTGACCAGCCATAAGACTTCATATGGTTCTCTGCATATATAGATATGTCAATGAAGTTCTTACTGCAGCATAAGTGCGATGTTCCTTTGACTTGCGGTATTCAAGTCATCTTGATCAAAAAGACTTATGCTTTGACATCTTAAGTAAGCATCTCTAAGGAGATGTGGACCCGGGATGATTGGGTATAAGTCGAAGTGATCGAAGGTGTTTGAATAGCCTATAAAGGATTCACCACTCCTAGTGAGGATATGTATACCCATGGCCTCTCGTCGGATTGTTACTAAAGTCTTTGGCAAAAGCATTACATGTTTAGAGTAAGGTACTCTTCGATACATGAGTAGTAACTAGAATCCGTAGGACGAGGAAATGATACTTGGGCTAGGTGTGACGTAGTCAACCTAGTGGGGACTAACACTATAGACCTTGTCCTGAACCAAGTGGGTATAAGATGAGTGAAGGGAATGGGACACGATTCATTCGAGTCGCTGAAGGGTTTCAGAAATAGTTCTGGATCAACCGTTGATTTTTTCAGTTAATTGGGGATCATGATGTACTACTAGGTGCCACTCATGATCATTCTATAATTAATGGTTAATTATAGATGGCCAACATAAACCGAGAACCTATTTGGTCATACGCACAATGAGCGTAATCTGAAGGATTTAAAACGAGCTTGAGAATGAGATTCTCAGACCGAGAGAAACTAGGTTTGGATGGACCAAACATGGAGCGAGTATGAAATCATTTCAATCGCAATGGAAGCGTGGATCGGCTGTGTCTTATGAAGACATGATGGATGAACCAAATTGGTTTGGTTCTAATCCAATGCAGGAGAATAAACCAAAGGGTTTGGTTTGTTTTAAACGAATGAACCAAAGTTGGTTCGGTTCGTTTTAACTTAAAATAAATCATCATGGTTTGGTTTATTTTAACTTAAATTAATAGAGCGGGTTAATGGGATTTTGGTTATGATCCGATAACCATTAAGAGAATTTGTTTTCTATAAAATAGGGCTTAAGGGTTTTGTTAAGCCCTAATCCAAATCCTAGCAACCCTAAAGCTGCCGCCCACTTCTCCTTCGTGTAGTCGGCGCCAACTTCTTGCCGCCGCCCACCACCGCCCAAAACCCCTTGTCGACATCCAACAGCTGCCGCCCTCCCCTCTTGCCAGCATCGAGCTGCTACTGGAGTGGCTCCGGTGATCTCCTTTGAGTTCGGCGACAAGGTGAGCATCAAGCTTCCTTATTGGCCGACCCCTATTCCTCCACCAAACCTGTCCAGTTTTCTGGAAAGCTTATTTACTTCATGTCGGAGCATCGTTTGGATGATGTTTGGAGCTCCGACAGTGGTTTCCTTACCGGGGATTCGATCTCTGGTAATCCTCATAGGTGGAGGATGAAGGATTCGTCAAACGGTTGACGAATACCTCTCCGGAGAAGCGAGTTTTGAGGACTCGTTTTGGATCCGAATTTTGATTCGGATCGTGATCTTCTCTCGATCACATCATCTTCAACACGAGGCTAGTAACTCGTATGAAGACGAGGCTCATGACTTTGTGAAGTCATCCCGAAGATACTCGGCGTGGATACGGATAGAGGCGATTCCCGATCGCTCTGGTTGATGCCTTTCCCGCTACACGTGATACGTCAGGTATACGTAGTATAAATTTCCTTTTATTGCAAAATTTGAATTTATGGTTATGTCTACACATGTTGTACTATGCATGCGTGTGGTGTGTGTGTTATAATAAATTAGATTTATTATTTTTATTTCTTCCGTTGTGCACATGTTTACGAAACATGTTCGAACACACACTCGCCGCGGTGCCGGAAACCCAACAGTGGTATCAGAGCCCAGGTTGTGTTTCGACATAATCGTAAAATTATTTTGCGATAGTCATAATGATATTTCTGGAAATTTTCTACTTTTGGAAAGTTAGAATTATTTATGAAAATTTTTTAATTTTGGAAAGTCTAGAAGTATTTATGGAAATCTTCGACTTTTGGAAAGTTGGAAGTATTTATGGAAATTGATATTTTCCATAAATAAAATATTTGATTAGATTTTGGAAATTTGTTTCCTAATTTAATCATGATTTGATTTGGGAAATCAAATCTTTAAATATTTTATTTCCATAAGTAGTTTTGATGATTTAGGAAATTGATTTCCTAAATTGACTTTTCTTAATCAACTATTTTCACAAATAAAATATGTGATTGGATTTGGAAATTTGTTTCCTAATTTAATCATGATTTGATTTGGAGAATCAAATCTTAAACATATTTTATTTCCATAAATAGTTATGACATATAAGGAAATATATACATGACATAATTGTATGCCTTGTAATTGCATTAGATGCATAACATTATGCCATGCGTGTCGTGACATGTAGATGTATGTCATGTGTGCCATGCCATGTAGATAATAGTTATTTGCATGCAAAGAGGATGAGGCATAAAAACCCTAACTCAATATTAAAGCCTACACCTTCCATTAATATGGTTAGAACTAGAGTTTCGTTTCTTGTTCGGGTTGTTGGACTCTCTCCAAGCCCGTCTCGAACCCGAACATGTTCAAACCATGGAATAGTTAAATACTAATATGGTAAGAGTCAGAGGTCAATCGTTAGCTTTGGTTGTTGGACTCTCTCCAAGCTTGGCTAATTGGTTGAATGCACTCAAACCATATTAAAACTATTTCTCGATTAATGGGTTGGCTTTAACCTGGAGCATCGGCTTGTTGGACTCTCTCCAAGGTCGATGTAAAGGGAGGTGAAGTTGGGTGTTATGCATATGATGCATACTTGTTAATGTGTTAACAACCCAATGTATGTGTGAAAATTCAACTAGTTAATAGCACATTGTGATAGTTGCATATACGTGATATGCAATCGGTATATTTGATACCTACCATCGTTGTTATGAATGGCTTGTTGGACTCTCTCCAAGGTTGTTCATATCTATGATGGATATCAGTCCATTCGGAGATGGACCTACGATCTCCCGAAGTGATTTTAGGGTTTTTTGAAATTCAAAAAATGAATGGGATTTATAAATGTATATTGATGCATTTTAAATCATCTTTCTCATATATGCTCGTTTTGTATTTCTAAGTTAATCTATTGATCATGATGTCTTTGAATTTGTGTTCCATTTTGGATTCAAATAAAATGACTGGGCCGAACTTCTTGGACTGGCTTAGAAACTTGAGAATTGTTCTCAAGGTTGAAAAGCTTGCAAATGTCCTCGAAACACCTCTTCCCGCCCATCCTAGTGACAATGCAACTCTAGACCAATTGTTGGCCTATCAGAAACATGTGACTGATTCTGAAATGGTGAGTTGCATCATGCTAGCCACAATGGTACATGAGCTGAGGAAGCAGCATGAGCATTTGGATTCTCATACCATAGTCTTTCATCTTTATGAGTTGGTTGATGAGCAAGTGAGATTCAAAAGGTTCGAAGTCTCCAAGCTCCTCTTCACCTCTGAGATGCAAGAAGGTTCATCTGTGGTACTGCTCAATATGTTGAAGACTGTGGAGCCTTTTGAGAAGCATGAGAAGGGGACGGTGCTGTGAGTTGATTCCTCGAAGAAAGGTTCTAAGAGGAAGTCAAAGGAATAGAAGGGGAAGAAAAGGGATAAAAAGGCAGAACCAGCTCAAAAGGGCACTTGCCATCATTATGACAAGGAGGGCCATTAGCGAAGAAATTGCAAGATTTATCTTGAGTTCGTGAAGAAGAATAAGGCATCAGATGCCCCATCTTCTTCAGATATCTTCGTTATTGATTGTCATTCTATTTCCTCAAACACTTGGGTATTGGATACTGGGTGTGGCTCACATATATGTAATGACATACATGGGCTAAGGAATAGAAAAAGACTTGTCAAGGGAGAGTCAAATTTACGTGTTGGGAATGGAGCAAAGGTTGATGCACTCGCCATCGGAACGTATTTGTTGAAACTCCCTGCAGGACTTGTCTTAGAACTGGACAATTGCTTTTATGTTCCTTCGTTGATAAAGAACATCATTTCTATTTCTTGTTTAAATAGAAATGGTTACCATTTGACGTTTTGTAACAATTGTTGTTATATAACTTTGAATGGCGTACTTTATGGAACTAGAACTTTCAGCAATGGCATTTATACGTTGGACATATCCAGTGACATTTTCAATATCGAAGCGAGCAACAAGTGTGCTCAAAAGGATAATCAATTAGACTCCTACTTGTGGCATTGTCGTCTTGGCCATGTAAGCAAGAAACACATGTCCGAATTACACCGATGTGGAATTCTGGAATCGTTTGAATTGGATTCATACGATACATGTGAATCATGCTTAAATGGCAAGATGACTAAGTTACCTTTTACCGGAAAAGGTGAACGAGTGGGAGAGTTACTAGGTCTAATACATACTGATGTATGTGGACCTATGTCAACTCAAGTTTTAGGAGGGTATAGCTACTTCATTACCTTCACCGATGATCACTCACGGTTTGGGTATGTGTTCTTGATGAAACACAAGTCTGAAGCCTTTGAAAGGTTCAAAGAATTCAGAAATGAAGTAGAGAAACAACATGATAAGAGTATTAAAATACTTCGATCGGATCGAGGTGGTGAATACTTAAGTCAAGAGTTTCTTGATTATCTAAGAGACAATGGTATATTGTCTCAATGGACTCCGCCATACATACCACAGCATAATGGTGTATCTGAGAGGCGTAACCGGACCTTGTTGGACATGGTCAGGTCAATGATGAATCATGTGAATCTTCCCTAGTCCTTTTGGGGCTATGCACTTCAGACAGCTGTTTACTTGTTAAATAGAATGCCAACCAAGGTAGTCTCTACTACTCCATATGAGATATGGAATAGTAAGAAACCTCTTGTATCTTACTTGAAGATATGGGGTTGTCCTGCTTATGTAAAGTGGACTATATCAGACAAATTGGATGCTAAGTCTAATAAATATCTATTTATTGGATACCCTAAGGAAACAAGGGGTTACCAATTCTATCATCCTGTGGAACAAAAAGTGTTTGTTTCAAGGAATGCTGTGTTTCTAGAGAAAGAGTTTCTCTTGCAAGAAAACAGTGTGAGTGTCATCGAGCTTGAGGAGGCTCGAGAGACTCAAATAGACATTGATGAGATACCTGGTGAAGCACAACAGCCGATAACTCATAGTGATGAGCAATCGACTGGACCTATTGAAACACAACATCTTCGTAGATCTGGTAGAACACGCAACATTCCTGAGAGATATGGATTTCTCGTAAGTGAATCGAACGACGTGTTACTCATTGATGATGAAGAGCCTACCAGTTAAGAAGAATTGCTGACAAGTTCAGAAAGGGATAAGTGGCTTGATGCCATGAAGTCGGAAATGGATTCGATATATGAAAACCAAGTTTGGAACTTGGTTGACCCACCTGAAGGCATCAAGCCTATAGGGTGCAAGTGGGTTTTTAAGAAGAAAATCGACATAGATGGTAATGTGATTACCTATAAGGCTAGATTAATGGCGAAAGGATATCGTCAAAAATAAGGTGTTGATTATGACGAAACCTATTCGCCTGTAGCTATGCTTAAATCCATTCGGATGCTCCTAGCCATAGCAGCTCATTATGATTATGAGATATGGCAGATGGATGAGAAAATAGCTTTCCTTAATGAAAACTTGCTCGAGGACGTGTATATGATACATCCTGAGGGTTTCACATCGGTTGATAAAACTAAGGTATGCAAATTGCAACGGTCCATATATGGATTGAAGCAAGCATCCAGGAGTTGGAATATCCATTTTGATGAGACAATCAAAAAGTTTTATTTCTCACAAAATCTAGACAAATCTTGTGTGTACAAGAAGGTTAGTGGGAGTGCAGTCGTGTTCCTAGTATTGTATGTTGATGACATATTACTTATAGGAGATGATGTTTCAGTCTTACAGTCAGTTAAGATTTGGTTATCCAAGACATTCTCCATGAAAGACCTGGGAGAAGCAACCTACATCCTCGGGATTAAGATCCATAGAGATAGATCGAAACAGTTGCTTTGTCTTTCGTAGTCTAAATATATAGACCGAGTGCTAAAGAGGTTTAGCATGTCGGAATCCAAGAAAGGTTTCCTCCCCATCAGGCATGGGGTACACCTTTCGAAGTCTATGTGTCCCCGTACAGAAGACGAGAGGATTTGCATGAGTAAGATTCCCTATGCATCCACAATAGGATCTATCATGTATGCTATGTTATGTACGATGCCCGATGTATCGTATGCTCTGAGTGTCACGAGTAGATACTAGTCTGATCCAGGAATGGATCATTGGGTGGTTGTTAAGACAATCCTTAAGAACTTAAGAAGAACTAAGGATGTGTTCCTAATATATGGAGAAGGGGACATGGTGATACACGGGTATACGGATGCTAGCTTCCAGATAGACAAGGATGATTCCAAGTCTCAGTCTGGATACGTGTTCACCTTGAATGGGGGCGCAGTGAGTTGGAAAAGTTCCAAACAAGACACTGTAGCGGATTCTACCACTGAGGCAGAATACATTGCAGTTTCGGAAGCAGCAAAGGAAGCGGTTTGGATCAAGAAGTTTATTTATGAACTTGGTGTGATTCCAGCCATTGTTGAAGCAATACCGGTCTACTGCGACAACAATGGAGCAATTACACAGGCGAAAGAGCCAAGGTCTCATCAATGATCCAAACATGTGCTTCGCCGCTATCATCTTATCAGAGAGATCATCAGTAGGAAGGAAATACAAATTGAGAAAACCCCCAATGAAAGGAACTTAGCGGATCCTTTGACTAAGGAATTACCTCAAAGTAAGTTTGAGGGTCATCTTAGAGCCTATGGTATTGGATACCATAGCGATTGGCATTAGGCCAAGTGGGAGTTTGTTAGTAATATGTGAGAGATGTCCTAAGGCAATCGCCTTATGTTTGAACCATTTATATGATAAATGAAGATTCACTATTTGAGTATACATGTTCTCATGTATTTGATTAGATCTTAAACTTATTTACTGAATGTCCACGATACGATTCACAGCATGAGAGAATTTGTGATTGGATCACAACTAGTGAGTATCTTTACATGTGTAAATGTGATGAATAGGAATTATCCCTAGTCGATGAATTGATGGATTTGGACACCATTGATTCTATCGAGACTAGCACGAGGTATACTCCTTGGTGTATCCAAGCAGCTGATTCTCACTGGCTGGAGACATTTTGATGTCCGGAGTCAATCGTGGATGCTAGTTATGGTAACTAGTTCACTGGAGTGATCAGCCGTAAGACTTCATATGGTTCTCTGCATATATAGATATGTCAATGAAGTTCTTACTGCAGCTTAAGTGCGATGTTCCTTTGACTTGCGTTATTCAAGTCATCTTGATCATAAAGACTTATGCTTTGAAATCTTAAGCAAGCATCTCTATGGAGATGTGGACCCGAGATGATTGGGTATAAGTCGAAGTGATCGACGGTGTTTGAATAGCCTATAAAGGATTCACCACTCCTTGCGAGGAGATTTATACCCATGGCCTCTCGTCGGATTGTTACTAAAGTCTTTGGCAAAAGCATTACATGTTTAGAGTAAGGTACTCTTCGATACATGTGGAGTAACTAGAATCCGTAGGACGAGGAAATGATACTTTGGCTAGGTGTGACGTAGTCAACCTAGTGGGGACTGACACTATAGACCATGTCCTGAACCAAGTGGGTATAAGATGACTGAAGGGAATGGGGCACGATTCATTCGAGCCGCAAAAGGGTTTCAGAAATAGTTCTGGATAAACCGTTGATCTTTTCGGTTAATTGGGGATCATGATGTACTACTAGATGCCACTCATGATCGTTCTATAATTAATCGTTAATTATAGATGGCCAACATAAACCGAGAACCTATTTTGTCACACGCACAACGAGTATAATCCGAAGGATTTAAAACGAGTTTGAGAATGAGATTCTCAGACCGAGAGAAACTAGGTTTGGTTGGACCAAACATGGAGCGAGCATGAAATCGTTTCAGTCATAATGGAAGCGTGGATGGGCCGTGTCTTATGAAGACATGATGGATGAACCAAATTGATTTGGTTCTAATCCAATGGAGGAGAATAAACCAAAGGGTTTGGTTTGTTTTAAACGAATGAACCAAAGTTGGTTCAGTTCATTTTAACTTAAAATAAACCATCATGGTTTGGTTTATTTTAACTTAAATTAATGGAGCGGGTTAACGGGCTTTTGGTTATGATCCGATAACCATTAAGAGAATTTGTTCTCTATAAAATAGGGCTTAAGGGTTTTGTTAAGCCCTAATCCAAATCCTAGCAACCCTTAAGTTGCCGCCCATTTCTCCTTGGTGTAGTCGGCGCCAACTTCTTGCCGCCGCTCACCACTGCCCAAAACCCCTTGCCGGCATCCAGCAGCTGCCGCCCTCCCATCTTGCCGGCATCGAGCTGCTGCCGGAGGAGCTCCGGTGATCTCCTTTGAGTTCGGCGACAAGGTGAGCATTAAGCTTCCTTATTTGGCCGGCCCCTATGTTGGTGCAGTAGGCACCTAAGTCGAACCTGGGTTTTGATTATAGCAAACGATATAAAGTTAAGCTCATATCGTTATCTCACGAGATGAATCGAGTGTGCAGAAGATTGATATAGCTGGAGCTGAAGGCTAGCGACACCCGGAGGAAGCCGCGGTGGTCGGGCGACACTCGAATGACTTTGGAGGGAGCCGAAGGAATCGAGTGGAAGGCCGGAAGCAAAAGCAACACGTAAGTATCGAGGTAAGCTTGTGTGTGCGAGCGTAAGTGAGGTCGTATCCTCCTTACGGGGATGATCTTAAGCATAGATCTGACCAGAGACATCCCATCGATAGTCAAGGTCGAGATCGAACGGTCGAAGGCTGTCAAAATAATGTTTTCTTTGAGCTAACTTTGCCCTGCAGCTAGCATCGATTGCCCGGCTTGGAGGACTCATTGCCGCCAAACAATCATTGCCAAAGGTCGACTTTTCGATCTTGCCATCAATCGACTGATGATGGCCATCAGTCGACTGATGGTCAATGATCATATTCGAGGAGTCAAGGCTTATCACCCCATTTCAAGGAGATTGGTGCTCAATTTTGATTGGCTAGGGTTCCTCTCGAAAAGGGGCTCAAAGGCTATAAAAGGAGGGCTTGTCTTAGGGTTTTGGAATTAAAAGAAGCTTACAAGTGCTTCCGATACGCTCCGACTCTCCGACATCCCTACGACGAAGCGCTGCCGAGACGACGACTAGAGCTTCAACCTCCAACCTTTGAAGTCGTCGGTAATGAAAGTTTGAATTATAATTCAGTTTATAAGTTGTTCTTCTTTTCAAGCTTTAAATCATATCAAGGAGAGGGGAAGTGTCCCTCTACCTTGAGCTTTTTTCATTTTGTGTATCCGTCTAACTCCTACCTCCAACGAGGAGGAGTTTTTTAGTAGATTTCCCTCAGTACGTGGTCAAGGACCACTAGGGCCTTGGAGTAGTAGCCTTCGGCTACGAACCAAGTAAAACCTTTGTGTCTATTGTCTTTTATTTTTGTTTATTTTTCTGCTGCGTATATTTTTCTTTGAAACGAATTCGAAAGAAAAATTTCTATCGCTATTCACCCCCCCTCTAGCGATCCGATCGATCCAACAATTGGTATCAGAGTCGGGGGTTGCTAAGATTTGGTGAAACCACCAATTTAGCCATTTTTACAGATTTATTTTTTTTCTTTTAATTATGTTTTTTTTATTTTATTCCGCTTTGTTAAGTTTTTCTCTCGCACTACTAATCCAAGACGCGAGTCTTTGTACGTGTTTTTGTGTTTTTGTTGTTGCTAGTTTCTTCGTCTTCGTCTCTTTGTGTCTTTTATTCTAATGGCCCATCTCGAGGGTTTTAGCACCGTCCGACCTCCGTTTTACAACGGAGATGACTTCCGTTATTGGAAGGGTCAGATGGAATGCTTTCTCAAAACCCAAATCGATATGTGGATCATAATCCAAATGGGTTTCACACTTCCGACTAATGAAGTGGGTGACTCCTTGGATTATGATCAATGGACCATTGCGACAAAACGACAAGTCGAACCCGACACCAAGGCAACACAAATCCTCCAATGCGGCCTATCCAAGGAGGAGCTAAATCGCGTCGGCCCCTTCATAAGCGCAAAAGATCTTTGGACGAAACTAGTGGAGCTACACGAAGGGACCGATGAAGCCAAGGTATGTAAGCGTGATCTTCTTTTCAATAAACTATATAACCTAAAAATGCAGGAACACGAGTCCGCGATGCAACTCCTCACCCGTGTCCAAGACATAGTCAACAACCTACACGCAATCGGGCAAAAGGTCGAAAATCGCGACCTTATAAGGTATGTTCTAAACTCTTTTCCAAGGACTACCTTGTGGGCATCCATGGTCGACGCCTACAAAGTCTCCAAGGATCTTTCTAAAATTAGGTTAGATGAACTCTTTTCTGATTTCGAATTACATGAGCAGTCCAACTCGAAACCCGAGAGGGGTATAGCCTTGTTTGCAGGTTCAAAGAAGAAGAAAATCGCAAGCAAGCCACCACCTACTGAGGAGGAAGACGAGTCCGAAGAAGAAGTTGACCCGGAGTTGACTGCCGAACTAATGAACCTAGCTCGAAGGATAGCCAAGGGACGAAAGCGAACCACGACTCGACCCAACCAAGGTAAGCCTAAAAGTTCTAATATTAGGTGTTATGAATGTAACAGGTTTGGACATATCAAGTCCGAGTGCCCCAAGCTCAACCACCAAGCACCTAAGCACAAGAAGGCCCTCAACGCGACATGGGAAGAAGCGTCATCCGAAGAAGACGAAGACCACGTCTTCATGGCGAAATCGATTGAGTCAGACACGGAGACCGAACCTGAACTTGAGTCAGAACCTGAGGATGACTCGGACTACGAAGCTACCTTCAATTCAAGCCACGGATACGCATCCGGTTCAAAAGATACCCTTAAAGTGAGTCGAACTTTATTTAATACTTTACATAATACGGTTAGGTTTTTGTCTAGGAAATTAGCTAAGTCCGAGTCCAAGGTCGAGACCCTTGTTGAGAAGGTTAAACTCCTCAAACACGAGGTCTCCCTAACCTCTTCGACTAGTCGAGTTCAAGAGAAGGATTCAACTCGAGTTGAAAAGCTCGAAGTTGAGAACTCTCTCTTGAAAAGTCAAGTTGAAGATCTTAGGAACACGTTGGAAAGGTTCACTTCGGGATCCAAAGGACTTGACCTCCTACTTGGATCTCAAAGGGCCGTGTACAACAAGGCTGGACTAGGGTTTAACTCAAACACGACTAATAGGTCGTATATGTCGATTGTAAGTCGACATAGGAAACATGTCCAAGCATGGGTCCCTAAGAACTTTTTGATTTCAACTCTAGGATCCAACCCGTACTGGGTTCCCAAGGACCAAATCCACTATGTGGATAGACCGAACCGATTCAACGGTCTAGGGGGAGCCAGTACAAAACATGTTTGTGCTTTAACTTAGAAATTGCATGCTTTAACTTAGAAAGTTTGTGCTTTAACTTAGAAATTCATGCTTTAACTTAGAAAGTTTGTGCTTTAAAACTTGTGAACTCACTTGGAACACGTACATAACCAACTAAAATCCTTCGAAAAGATTGAGCCTCGGGGAGCCTCTTTTACAAAATAACCAGTTAGACTAGGAAATAGTTTTAGGTGAGTCAAGTCATCATTTTCTTGAAAATGGCTTTGTCTAAGGAAGTGGTCGATGATCTGATAAAAGAAGGCCCTTGTGCCTCGCCACGACCTGGAAGCTATGATCTTGAAAAGGTAAACTTGACAAGCCTAGGGTCAAATCCAAATCTAACATAAAATTACTTGAACCTAAATGCACTTAATCAACTTAATTGGAAATCATCTCACAAAAAACACATAAGTATAACATGCTTGATCATATAGACACAGGTGAGATGACCTACGTTTAACAACTTACAACCAATTTTTTTTTTTAAAAAAAATCTAACATCCAATCCAACCACCTTGTGTGTAGGATCAATGGATGTTGGACAGCGGTTGCTCCTGACACATGACCGGGGATCAACTCAAATTCATAAAGCTTCGATTCAAACGACAAGGATCGGTAGCCTTTGGGAATAACGACAAGCTCAAAATCATCGAATTAGGTGATATTGAGCTTAACTCGAATTTTGTTATTAAAAATGTATTACTTGTAGAAAATTTTGAATATAACCTACTTAGCGTAAGCCAATTATGTGACAATAACTATAAGGTCGTATTTTTAGAAAATGAATGTGTAATTAAAACAAATAAAACAACTAAAACAATACTCAAAGAAACTAGGACAAATAACATTTATACAATTAACTTAATCAAATCCTCAGCCAAATGTCTTATGACACAGAAGAGGAATCATGGTTGTGGCACCGACGACTCGGTCACTCGCACCCAAGACTCATCCACAAGATGAGTCAGAGTGGCTTAGTCAGAGGCTTACCCAACCTCAACAATTTGGTTAATAAAATCTGTAATGCTTGTCAACAAGGAAAACAACCTAGGACACAACACAAGTTAACTAACCAAGAACGAACCTCAAGTGTACTTGAGCTCCTGCATATGGATCTATTCAATTCACATGGAGCCAAGTCACTCAATAGAAGTCAATATTGCTTAGTCATAATTGACGACTACTCCAGGTTTACCTGAGTTAGGTTCATCAAACATAAAAATGATACCCTAGATCAATTAATCAATCTATTCAAATTAATCAAAAAACCTTAAGGTTAAAAGACTTAGAAGCGATCATGGTGGTGAATTCGAAAATCAAAGGTTCACCAACTTCTATAACCTAAACGGATACCACCATGAATTCTCTTGCCCTAGGACCCCTCAACAAAATGGCCTAGTGGAGCGGAAAAACCGAACTCTACAAGAAGCCGCTAGGACCATGCTGAACGAATACGACCTACCTGATAGGTTTTGGGCAGAAGCCGTTAGCACGGCTTGCTATGTCCAGAATAGGATCCTTATGGTAAAGAGGCACCTTAAGACCTCGTACGAGATTTATCACAATAAAATACCCAACATCAAGTACTTTAGGGTATTTGGATATAAAGTACATATCTTAAACACTAAGAACCACCTAGGGAAATTCAAATCCAAAACCTCCACCGGAATCTTCTTAGGATACTCAACCACGAGTAGGGCCTATAGGGTATATAACCACGATACCCTTAAAGTCGAAGAAACTATTAATGTAATGTTCGATGAAGTACCCGAACCTACAAAACCCTTAATGACCCCAAGTGTTGAGCCCACTGATACCAAACTCGTCTCCGACCCTGAGATCGAGTCTAATCCACATCAACCAACTTCTCTTGTCGACCAAGTGACAAGTGATCCGAGTCAAACTAGTGTTCAACCAAGTCACTCAATTGATCAAGCATTAGGTGACACAAACCCAACCCAATCTAGGATTCAGACTAACCACCCTATCGATCAAGTGATAGGAGATCCTAATCTAGGAGTTCGAACTAGAGCATCCTATAGGAACCTTAGTCAAATTTCCTTAATTTCAAAGATAGAACCCAAATCAATTGAACAAGCTCTTCTTGATCCCGATTGGATTATTGCAATGCAAGAAGAGCTAGCTCAATTTACTAGGAATGAAGTGTGGGAATTAGTACCACCACCTAAAGACAAAATGATAATTGGAACAAGGTGGGTGTTTCGAAATAAGCTTGATGATAAAGGTGAAGTAGTTAGAAACAAGGCTAGGTTAGTCGCCAAAGGGTTTAGTCATGTCGAAGGCTTAGATTACGACGAAACCTATGCCCCAGTAGCTAGACTCGAATCCATTCGAATGTTGCTAGCTTATGCCGCACATCAAGGATTTAAGCTGTTTCAAATGGATGTTAAGTCGGCATTCCTAAATGGATACATTAAAGAAGTTTATGTTAGCCAACCCCCCGGATTCGAAAATCTAGGTATTTGCAAATTATATGTTCTTACTACTATTTCTTTAATTTCATTTCTATGGAACTAGTATAGAACATACCTTAGATATCATGCACCAATAGATTTAAGGAGCCAATACATCTCACAACACATAAGACTAATGTGTTTGTGTACTTAGCCACGTAGATGAGCGTGAGATGTTAGGACCTTACTCCTGGTTCTAGATGTAGAGCTAGTGCATCGCTATGAACCACGGAGTATAATCATACATACTAACCGACTCTGACCAGGACTGGTTGATCTTTCATATCAATCAAGCCAAATATGAGTCGAACATTTTATAGATGAAATTATTTTCAGTATATTATTTTCGAAATAATGTGGAACATGCTTGGACTTTAAAATTAAAACTTTTTTTTCCACACACACCCTCACTCTTTTCGATATATGGCAAAAGGGGGAGAAAAAGGCCAAAGTTAAGGGATCATTTTATGGCCAAGGCTTACTTACTTAACTTTAAGTTAACAAAACAAGTTAATGGAATTCTTAACTTAAACACATTTAGTTAACTTGTTTTCGTTAACAATACAAAAAGTAATTTACTTAACTCTTAGTTAATTTGTTAACAAAATGAAAGTAAAGGCCAAGGTTAAGAAATAATTTTTTTTTATTTCTTAACTTAGAATTTATTTTAAACCCTATGGCCAATATTAAGTGATTTTGGTTACTTAATTCTTTTTTAGTAGCAAATATCAAGGGGGAGAGTTAAAACTCTTTCTCAAGTACTCACCCTCAGTCAAGGGGGAGGATTCCTCAAGGGGGAGCACTTGAAAAAGAGTTTTTATATACTCCTGCACATTCATGCATATCTCTTACTCAGTTTACTTAATGCACTTAATTTGTCTTTCTTAACTTTGTATGTGGGTTTGCCATAAATCAAAAAGGGGGAGATTGTTGGTGCAGTAGGCACCTAAGTCGAACCTGGGTTTTGATTATAGCAAACGATATAAAGTTAAGCTCATATCGTTATCTCACGAGCTGAATCGAGTGTGCAGAAGATTGATATAGCTGGAGCTAAAGGCAAGCGACACCCGGAGGAAGCCACGGTGGTCGGGCGACACTCGAATGACTTCGGAGGGAGCCGAAGGAATCGAGTGGAAGGCCGGAAGCAAAAGCAACACGTAAGTATCGAGGTAAGCTCGTGTGTGCGAGCGTAAGTGAGGTCGTATCTTCTTTACGGGGATGATCTTAAGCGTAGATCTGACCAGAGACATCCCATCGATGGTCCAGGTCGAGATCGGATGGTCGTCGAAATAATGTTTTCTTTGAGCTACCTTTGCCCTGCAGCTAGCATCGATTGATTTGCGGCTTGGAGGACTCATTGCCATCAATCAAGCCGATTAAGATCGCGCCAAATCGATGATCGTGCCTCGATCGATCGATCGAGTTATTACCCCATTTCAAGGAGATTGGTGCTCAATTTTGATTGGCTAGGGTTCCTCTCGAAAAGGGGCTCAAAGGCTATAAAAGGAGGGCTTGTCTTAGGGTTTTGGAATAAAAAAAAGCTTCCAAGTGCTTCCGATATGCTCCGACTCTCCGAAATCCCTACGACGAAGCGCTGCCGAGACGACGACTAGAGCTTCAACCTCCAACCATTGAAGTCGTCGGTAACGAAAAGTTTGAATTATAATTCAGTTTATAAGTTGTTCTTCTTTTCAAGCTTTAAATCATATCAAGGAGAGGGGAAGTGTCCCTCTACCTTGAGCTTTTTTCATTTTGTGTATCCGTCTAACTCCTACCTCCAACGAGGAGGAGTTTTTTAGTAGATTGCCCTCCGTACGTGGTCAAGGACCACTAGGGCCTTGGAGTAGTAGCCTTCGGCTACGAACCAAGTAAAACCTTTGTGTCAATTGTCTTTTATTTTTGTTTATTTTTCCGCTGCGTATATTTGTCTTGAAACGAATTTGAAAGAAAAATTTCTATCGCTATTCACCCCCCCCCTCTAGCGATCCAATCTATCCAACACCCTATTCCTCCACCAAACCTGTCCAGTTTTCTGGACAGCTTGTTTACTTCGTGTCGGAGCATCATTTGGATGACGTTTGGAGCTCCGACAGTGTCTTCCTTGCCAGGGATTCGATCTCTGGTAATCCTCATAGGTGGAGGATGAAGGATTCGTCAAACGGTTGACGAATACCTCTCTAGAGAAGCAAGTTTTGAGGACTCGTTTTGGATCCGAATTTTGATTCGGATCGTGATCTTTTCTCGATCACATCGTCTTCAACAGAAGGCTAGTAATTCGTACAAAGACGAGGCTCGTGACTTTGTGAAGTCATACCGAAGATACTCGGCGTGGATATGGATAGAGGCGATTCTAGCGAGGATCGCTCCGGTCGATGCCTTTCCCGCTACACGTGATACGTCAGGTATACGTAGTATAAATTTCCTTTTATTGCAAAATTTGAATTTACAGTTATGTCTACACATGTTGTACTATGCATGTGTATGGTGTGTGTGTTGTAATAAATTAGATTTATTATTTTTATTTTTTCCTCTGTGTACATGTTTACGAAACATGTTCGAACACACATTCGCCGCGGTGCCGGAAACCCAACACAAGCCACGCCAAAATCATTCACAACAACCATAAATCCATTGCAAAAACCCTAATTCCAGACTTCCAAAGTGTTTAAGACATCATATTTTTTTAATATCATCCAAAATGCCAAGGTATTAATCCTAAAACTTTAATTTCAATTAATATTGAATATTTGTAATTCAATTAGGGGTAAAAGAAGAGCTGTAGAGATTGAGTCTTCGACTCCATGCTTGGATATTAGGTTCCCCACTGAGGGGCATAGGATTAGGTTTGAGAGCACCACTTACCTTCCTATGCCTACTAGGTATATTAGTAAATCATACTTTCGTAATGCATGCATACTTAGTATGGAGGTCATAGCAAACTATGGATTAGAAAAATTAGTATATTGCAAAAACTTTATGAACATAGATTTATGTGCAAAGGTTTTTAATAATCTTAGTAAAATTGATGACATTTCATATTCGACTAGAGTGCAGGGTAAGGACTTTGTTTTTACCTATGTTGAGAGATCATTTAGGACTCATGCATTCGACATGTCATGTTGCATATTGTCCATTCACGGAGTTACTGTACGGTGACCCCTATTCTCATATTTGATTAGATAGGATACATATGCATCTTTTTGGTGAGGAAAGAACTCCGTCTGTGAGTATTTTTAGTTCTACTAGACTCAGAGTACAGGACTATGCCCTGTACCGAGTCATAGTGAACTGCATTCTGCTACTCACCACTAGGGACATCGCCATGATGCGGCCTTATCACTCATTTTTACTTTATGCACTTAGTCATAGGCTAGATATAGACATTAGTCTACAGATGTTTCATTCCATTATTTACCATTCTAGGTCAGTCACTAGTAGGAAGGCACATTTGCCTTATTACCATGTCATCACATCTTTCTTAGCTACATTAGGATTTGATGTTACCATAGGTAACATCAAACACCTTACTGAGTACGACATGATAGGGGCTATACAATTTGGTTTAGCAAAAATAGGCTTAGATGACAATAATATCCTTGCATGGAAGAGAGATGGTCCTCAGCCTCAGCCCTAGCTCCAGCCTAATCCGGTGCAGGAGCTTGAGCCAGAGATCAACCCCGACCGCCACTCTAAGCCCGAGCATCAGGATACCCCTGGATTTGATAGTCTATCACCATTTATTGAGCTTCCAGCACCTCCTACCATAGCAGAGAGATTATCTTGGTTGGAGGATGCGATGCAGTGCCAAGAGCAGTAGCATCTTAAGATGATGCAGATTTTGCAGGCGCAGAGAGACGATCATAGAGAGATGATGGAGCTTCTTAGGTCTTGGGGCAAGGGTTCTTCTCATCCTCCATCTACTGACTAGGACTATTATGTCACTTGAACTTACTAAATTTAATCAATTTTAAATTTTGTGTGTAAATTGTGTTATGTTTGGTAGATTAGGAATTTTTTCATGCTTAATATTCAGAATTATTTTAAAAAGTAATATGATATTATATTTTTAAGGAAAATAAAAATTAAAATAGATTAGGTCAATCTAGATTTCATGATCCTATAGACTTTAGTTAGCATTCGTATCTCACAAACACCTAAGATTACCTGTTTGTGTATTGAGCCACAAAGATGGGCGTGAGATGTTAGGACTGTTGGACATTCCGAGCCGCAAAAACTGCTTTTTGCATTGTGGAAACCTCGGAAGCCTGGCCATAGATCCGTGCGAAGTATAACAAAAATAAATTCATGTATGTGTTATGGAAACCTAGATCTACCTTAGATCTACATGATGAGAGCGTTACCCTCGATGCGACGCCCTTCCCTTATCTCGCTCGTCGAAATGGCTTGTCGGAACTCAAGAGTGTCAAGTGTACACTCCTCTATTGGTATCCACACGGACAAATGGTGGAGAAAAACAACCTAGAGTGTGCTAGCACTCTTTGGTAGTGTCGGCAAGATGAAAGATGAGAGAGAGCAAGAAGGAGAGAAAGGAAGAAGAAGATGATGTTAATTAGAATAACTTCACCCAATGAATAAAAGTGGCCGGCCACTTTGTTTTGAGAGGTTACATGCATGCATGTAACTCCAAGAGCCAATGGCTCTTGGCCTCCCTCATGAGGTAGAACCACATGATAAGTCCATGATGATGTGGAACATCATCATTGGCCGGCCCCCATGCCAAGTCACCATGACATGGCAATTGGTCAAGTCAAAATTGACCATTCATCTTCCCTCTCAAGTCAAGTCAAACTTGACCTCTTATCTCCCATGGTTGATCAAATCTAACCACTTGATTCAAGTCAATTTGATTTAATGAATCTCTTCATTAATTTAAATTGACTCAATGAATCAAATCTAAATTAGACTCATTCAACACTTGAATCAAATTGAGTTTAACTCAATTAGTCTAATTTGGATTACACTTAATCCAATTTGGTGCATCCCATGAACCCATGGTTCATCATATGAACCTAATCTCCATCTAATTGCCCTTTATGTGCGACCCTAAAGGTTCTTGAAACATTGGCAATACTCCTAAACCGATTTAGGAACATAAGCAATGAGCGGTATCTAGCAACATATCATTGCTACCGAAGTTACAAGAATGTTGAGATCCAACATCACCTTTGTGACTACTAATTGTGACTCTCACAATATGTGACAATGAACCTCTATCCTTGCCATCTAGATTGACCAATTGAGGCATAGACCGTGTCATCCTCGGTACAATCTATATCTTGAAATCCAAGTAGACTCACTCTAATCAAATGAGATCAATATCTCATATTGACTCATTTGGGCATGGCCATGCACTTCGTAGTCTCACTCTATCAAGAATAACGATGGCACTCCCGTCATATAGGAGGGAAAGATCCCATCTACATCACTCACATCCTTCTGCATAATTTGTTACATATCCAGTAATCGCCTTTATAGTCCACCCATTTACGGGTGACGTTTGACGAAGCCAAAGTATGTAACTCCTTATGTAAGGAACCATGGTGACTTCAGGTCCAAGGACTAATAGTCATACTAATAGTCACATGAGAAAGTATATGACACTCATATAACGATCCATGATACTTTCTCATGGTTGATCATTCAGTATACATTCTCCAATGCATACCCATATGTCAACTTGATATATCATATCCATGACTTGTGAGATCAAGTCATCGTGTTGACCTACATGCTAGTATCTACGCATTTACAATGTCCCTGAATGTTAATACTTGACTAGGAATAATTAAGAGTATTGTTCTCTATATCATCTCATTATCGATTCAACCAATTGATTGATATAGATAAGAACCTTCTACTCAAGGACGTTATTATACTTAGTTATTGTTGGGGATCGAACGCCCGACTAGAGGGGGGTGAATAGCCCTCGTTCGTTGGATGTCGTAATTCGTTCGTTCTCATGTGCTTGTCTACAATTGTCGTTAATATATGCAGCGGAATAACAATAGAAATAACAACAATACAAGCACAATCAATACACAAGCATATACATGGTTCGGAACCTAATGGTTCCTACTCCACGGGTTGAGCTCAATGAGCTCGTGTTATGTGCACGACACTAACAACACTCCTTATCGACTACACGTCGGAGGTGGAGAAACCTCTCACAAGCTATTACAACAAGTAATATGAAATACAAGAAGAAATACAAAGATAATACAAAAGAGAACTTTTACACAATTGCTTTGATCGCTTTCTTGTTGCTTGCTTTAGATGGCTCTTGATGGTCTGGAATGCAGCAGCAATTCCCCTCCAATAGCTTCACAAAAACCAAGGCGAAATCCTCCATCTCGAGCTCCTTTTATAACCTTCATCAAGCTATTTTTGCGCCCATCAGTCGACTGATCGTGACCATCAGTCGACTGGTCCCGTAGCCGTTGTCTCACAACGGCCAGATCCACGTTGGTTAAGTTCCAATGGATCACACATCAGTGGACTGATGGCACCCATCAGTCGACTGATCATCCATCAGTCGAGTGCTGGCGAGCTCGACTCCATTCTGTGCCCATGCATAGTGTCATCAGTCGACTGTCATCCCTCGAAAGTCGACTGATTCTCCCAATAGTCGACTTCCCTCCCTCGTCAGTCGACTAATCAGCCAAACTTGGTTCAGTCGAACACTGGTCAAACACATATGACCTAGAGTAGTCAACTGGCACCTATGCCAGTCGACTAATGTCGGCTAAAACCTCAAACACAAAGTTGTTTAAGCGTCCGACACTCAGTCTTAGCCACTTGGCCAAGTCCACCTTATCCCTCATGGAGTTCCCCATCGAAGCTCTCTTCCCTCAGCCTACGTCCCTCGGATGCGCCAAGCGCACGACTTCGCAACACCATCCTTCACGTCTCATGCCCTAGAAGTATGCTTCCCTTTGGGCTCACTCCATTCGCTCCCTGTCCGGCGGTCCCTCGGATGCACCAAGCGCACGGCTTCGCAATGCCATCCTTCACCGACTCAAGGACCCGAGCCTAGTGAACTTGCTAAGTTCTCAAGACTTCCCAAATGCACCAAGCGCACGACTTCACAATGCATTTCTCACCAAGCACCAAGCGCACAGCTTCGCAATGCTTTGGATTTCCCATGCCAAGCACCAAGCGCACGACTTTGTAATGCTTTGGACTTTCCCATGCCAAGGCTTCCCCCTTGGACTTCCACACCAAGCTCCATGCTTGGATTTTCCATGACAATCCCATGTCATGAGTTTTGTCTATCATCAAAATACTATCAAGGTACTGCTCGAGTCAAACTCAAGTCAACCTGGGCCGATTGCACCAACAATCTCCCCCTTTTTGATGATTGACAAAACTACCATCTCAAGTCTACCAATTCTCCCATATTGGCAATTCTCATATCCCAATGAGAATTCCAACGAACCCTAATTGGTAACTTGGTAACTTCTCCCCCTTTTTGACATTACATCAAAAAGGTCCTCCCCAAGGGTATGAATGTCTCATATCCCAATGAGATCTTATATCTCTCCCTTGGAGGAACACATGCCTACCATCTTTCTAGTGATCCCAAATCACTTAAAGAGGGGCAACCCAATTTTCCTCCCATGAGGAAATACACATCCATCTTCCCATGTTGGATACCTCCCCCTAGAGGCTTGCTCCCACTTGACCATTGCACCAACAATGTCCTTGGAGAGTCCCTAAGCCAATAGGAACATTAAACCAAACAAAATTAAGGCAAAGTTCAACAATGAACTCTCATCCACCTTAAAATTGATACTCACCCTCAACCCAACTCTTAATCCATATCCAATGAATTTCCACCCTCTCTAATGCTCTCCCAAGCATATCCTAGGGTTAGGAGTGGTTAGGGGACCAAAACACAGCTGAACATGGGCCTAACCAACAAGGTTTACCCGAAATCAGCATTTTTAGTCGACTGCGTAAACTACCGATCGACACACTCATCGATCATTGCGTCAAAAACCGGTCCGATCGACACACTCATCGATCGTGACCTCCTTGCGCAATCGATCGATAAGCTATTCTGAATTTCAGAAATGACTTTTCGAAATTCATAAGTAAATATACATAAGTAGATAAATCTTGAAATTTGGTATGTATACTACTTATCACAAACATTATGGGTGAAAAATATTAGAAAATTATTTTACCCATTAAACTAGGAGATTGATACAAAGTTCAAAATTTAAGAAAAGCTTCAATAAAGAGCCCTCTTTGTATCATCTCATTCAATGGTGATAGCTATCAAAAGATAGGCTTCACCAAGGTTTTTCAAAATGTTTTTCAAACCTTTTTTTCCTTTTTCCTAAACATCTCACCAATATCTAGATGTGTAAAACACATACAAGTCAAATTTTTGTGAGATGTGGGTTTTGTTTTGTTTATGTTCTCATGCATATTTCTAGGCAACATTAATTTGATTCCCTTCAAGTTGTGCCATAGTCCTTAACTCCATTTTAAACTATGCATGATATGATTATGGCATAGATATGATTTAGATAAAAACATATGCCAATATCATGATGTCATGGCATGTAAATGAGATCTAGGCATTCATGACATCTAAACATAAATCTAAATATGATCATGACATTTTTATAGATAAAAATGAAAATGATGTCATGACATGGTAAGACAAACAAATCATGGCAAGTTAAATATACTAAGGTATAGAATACCTAAGTGTGAAAATCAATTTGCCATTTTCAGGGATTAAATACATTTTGCCTTAATGCCATTATTTCCTTAGTGTGCCAAAAACCCAAAATAGCACACCACGACCTCTATGACCTAATTTTGCCAATTTAAATCATTTTTAACTTCTCAAACCATATTGGCACACCGTAATGTGTCAACTCAGAATGGCTAGGTTAACCACCTATCCACTTAGGGTTGACACACCCTAACCCATTTAGCGTGAATCAATCACGCTCCTAGGAACCCAATATCTATTGGAGCTCCTTGGGTTAACAAGGTATTCCCTAGGGATAACTTCCCTAGATACCTTCCTAATGACCCTTTTTGGCTTTGAAGCCTTAGTCAAATGGGTCTTACTTGGGTCAACTCTAGAGGTGACTCCTCCATTGACCTTCTTAGTGGCTACATTTGATTTCTTTGAGGTGTTAGCCACTAAACACATACCATGGCTAGACTTAGGGATGGCTTCCCTATTACCCTTGGTTTTCCTAGACCTAGATGTGGTTCCATAATTAAATGGAACATTATGGTAGGACATAGGTTTGTGACCCAAACTCTTCTTTCCCTTAGACATTTCTTGTTTTCTAGGTCTTGACTTTTGTACATTAGACCCCTTAACCGAATTTGATATTATTGCTAGGGTTTTCTCTAATGTTTCTAGCCTTGACCTCAAGGCTTGGTTTTCTAACTCTAATTTTCCCAATTTTGAATTTTCATTTATCTTTTGGGAAATGTTTTTCTTTTTAGGCATATGCCTAGATTTCTTGGGATTAACACCCAAGTTTTCTTCAATTCTCCTAATTGACTTCCTAGGTAAAATAGATCTAGT
This sequence comes from Wurfbainia villosa, assembly GCA_025175895.1. NCBI lineage: Eukaryota > Viridiplantae > Streptophyta > Magnoliopsida > Zingiberales > Zingiberaceae > Wurfbainia > Wurfbainia villosa. Next base: position 48,095,341 of record CM045998.1, on the reverse strand, counting down.
GTTTTGAGTCCTAGGTTTGTCCTTAGAGAAACTAACATGCTTAGCACCTAAGCAATAAACCTTATTGTTTCTCCTAGCATGCTTTTCATTAATAATGGCAAGAGAACTAAAATAATTCTTAGCATGCTTTTTAATTCTAGAAATTGAAGGTGCATTATTTAAATGTACCTTAGGGTTAGCTTTAGAAGCCCCCCCTACATGAGTCACACCTTCTTGCCCTTTCTTCCTCCCCCTAGGGCATTGGCTTCGGTAGTGTCCCCATTGGTTGCACTTGAAGCACACAATGTGCTCTTTGCTCTTAATTGAGGAAACATCTGCATCGTTTGACTTTGGGTTGACTTTTGGTGTCGATGCCTTCTTCTTAGCCAATTTAGGGCATTTGCTCTTGTAATGCCCTTTCTCCCTACACTCAAAGCATATTATGTGATTTTTATTTAAAATAATAACACTTGAGTTACCTAGGGAGGTGGTGGAGGCCTCTTCTTGATCTTCACTTCTCCCGGATGTGGATGCTTCTTGTTCTTGCTCCGGGACGGAAGATTGCCTCTCCTCCCCCTCAATGCTAGAGGTGGAGGTCTCCACCAAGTCATCCACATCTTCGAAAGTGGATGGTCTTTCTTCCACGGCATCTTCCTCTACTTGTGCCGATTGGAAATTTTCTTAGAATTTCATTACTTTATCCCATAATTCTTTTGCATCCCTAAAATTTCCCAACCTAGACCAAATGTTGTTAGGAATCAAATCACTAAGCAATTCGATTACCTTGTGATTTGTCTCAAAGTCTTTGATTTGGTCTTGGGTCCACCTTGACTTCTCAATTTGCCTATTTCTTTTATCCCTAGGCAATTCGAAACCGTTTTCTAAGATTAGCATAAAATCAAAATCGGTTTCTAGGTATACCTCTATTTTTCTTCTCCACCATAGTAAATCTCCTTCGAATTTTGGTGGTTGGAGGTTGTAGCCGGGCATCTTATAGTGCTTTCACGGCGGTTAGTCCTTGAAGAGCGACCTCGGCTCTGATACTACTTGTTGGGGATCGAACGACCGGCTAGAGGGGGGTGAATAGCCCTCATTCATTGGATGTCATAATTCGTTCGTTCTCGTGTGCTTGTCTACAATTGTCGTTAATATACGCAGCGGAATAACAAAAGAAATAACAACAATACAAGCACAATCAATACACAAGCATATATGTGGTTCGGAACCGAATGGTTCCTACTCCACGGGGTGAGCTCAACGAGCTCGTGTTATGTGCACAACACTAACAACACTCCTTATCGACTACACGTTGGAGGTGGAGAAACCTCTCACAAGCTATTACAACAAGTAATATGAAATACAAGAAGAAATACAAAGACAATACAAAAGAGAACTTTTACACAATTGCTTTGATCGCTTTCTTGTTGCTTGCTTTAGATGGCTCTTGAAGGTCTGGAATGCAGCAACAATTCCCCTCCAATATCTTCACAAAAACCATGGAGAAATCCTCCAACTCGAGCTCCTTTTATAACTTTGCGCATCATCACCGATCGCGTGACCATCGACCGATCGTCCCGTAGCCGTTGTCTCACAATGACCAGATCCACGTTGGTTAAGTTCCAATGGATCACACATCAGTCGACTGATGGCACCCATCAGTCGACTGATCATCCATCAGTCGAGTACTGGCGAGCTCGACTCCATTTTGTGCCCGTGCACAGTGTCATCGATCGCCATCCCTCGCCGATCGATTCTCTCCAATAGTCATTGCCCTCCTCGGTAGTCGATCGATCAACGAACTTGGTTCAGTCGAACACTGGTCGAACCCATACGACCTAGAGCAGTCGACTGGCACCTATGCCAGTCGACCGATGTCGGCTAAAACCTCAAACACAAAGTTGTTTGAGTGTCTGACACTCAGTCTTAGCCACTTGTCCAAGTCCACCTTATCCCTCATGGAGTTCCCCACCGAAGCTCTCTTCCCTCGGCCTACGTCCCTCGGATGCGCCAAGCGCAAAGCTTCACAACGCCATCCTTCGCGTCTCATACCCTAGAAGTATGCTTCCCTTTGGGCTCACTCCATTCGCTCCCCGTCCGGGGGTCCCTCGGATGCACCAAGCGCATGGCTTCGCAATGCCATCCTTCACCGACTCAAGGACCCCAGCCTAGTGAACTTGCCAAGTTCTCAAGACTTCCCAAATGCACCAAGCGCACGGCTTCGCAATGCATTTCTCACCAAGCACCTAGCGCACGGCTTCGTAATGCTTTGGACTTTCCCATGCCAAGGCTTCCCCCTTGGACTTCCATACCAAGCTCCATGCTTGGATTTTCTATGACAATCCCATGTCATGAGTTTTGTCTATCATCAAAATACTATCAAGGTACTGCTCGAGTCAAACTCGAGTCAACCTGGGCCGATTGCACCAACAGTTATTTGGCACAAATACAAGTAAATATAATAACCATGCCTTTATAAATAGGAATACGATACAATAAAGTCTATACAACAATCATCACATGGTTGGCTCTAGGGCTTTCACTAACAATCTCCCACTAGCACTAGTGTCAATCACCGTAGTATCTAATAATCAATGACCTTGTGTGACCCTCATGCTTTTTCTGTGCCAAAGCCTTGGTCAAGGGATCTGCGATGTTAGCCTCTGTGAGTACTCTACAAATCTTCATATCTCCTCTATCGATAATCTCTCGAATGAGATGGAAGCGTCGTAGTATATGTTTGGTCCGTTGGTGTAAGCGAGGTTCCTTAGCTGCGCATTAGCTCAATTGTTGTCATAATAGAGCTCTATAGGATCTGCTATGCTAGGAACCACCCCAAGTTCAGTAATAAACTTGCGAATCCAAACTGCCTCTGATGCAGCGATATACTCGATTTCTATTATAGAATCAGCAACTGTGTCCTGCTTCTAACTCTTCCAACTCACAGCACCACCATTCAAGCAAAACATGAACCCTAACTGTGATCTATAATCATCCTGGTCAGTTTGGAAGCTAGCATCGCTGTAACCCTTTACAGCTAGCTCCACATCGCCTCCAAATATCATGAAATATTCTTTATTCCTTCTCAAGTACTTAAGAATATTTTTGACTGATATCTAGTGACACTCACTTGGATCTGACTGGTATCTACTTATCATGCTCAAAGCATACGAGACATCAGGATGAGTACACAGCATAGCGTACATGATAGACCCTATAGCAGATGCATAAGGGATGTTATCCATGCGGTCTCTCTCCTCTCTAGAAGAGGGACTTTAAGTCTTCGAAAGACTCACACCATGAGACATCGACAGAAGTCCCTTCTTGGAATTCTGCATGGTAAACCGTAGTAATACCGTATCAATATATGTACTATGACTTAGGCCAAGCAATATCTTAGATCAATGTCTATAGATCTTGATGCCTAGAATACAGGTTGCTTCACCTAAGTCCTTCATTGAGAAGCACGTCTCCAGCTAAGTCTTCACAGACTGTAGCGAAGGGATGCCATTCACAATGAGTAGTATGTCATACAATACAAGGAAGACAACTGTGTTCCCATTAACCCTCTTGTAGACACAGGGTTCATCTTCATTCTTGATGAAACAAAACTGTTTGATCGCATCATCGAATCGAAGATTCCAGCTCCGAGAAGCTTGCTTTAGCCCATAAAAGGACTTTTGCAGCTTGCATACTTTACCAGCATGCTGTGGATCTACAGAACCCTTAGGTTGTGTCATGAACACATCCTCGAGTAAGTTTCCATTCAGAAATGTGGTTTTGACATCCATCTGCCAGATAAAATAATCGTGGTATGCTGCAATAGCAAGCATGATTCGAATGGACTTAAACATCGCCACTAGAGAAAAGGTTTCATCATAGTCAGTACCATAAATTTGCTTGAAACCTTTAGCCACCAATCGACCCTTATAGGTATGCGTAAGTCCATCCATGTCAGTCTTTCTCTTAAAGACCCACTTACTATTAGTGAAAGCCCTAGAGCCAATCATGTGATGATTGTTGTATGGACTTTATTGTATCATATTCATATTTATAAAGGCATGATTATTATATTTACTTGTATTGGTGCCAAATAACTAAATATAATAATGTCCTTGAGTAGTAGGTTCTTATCTATATCAATCGATTGGTTGAATCGATAATGAGATGATATATAAAACACTACTCTTAATCATTCATAGTCAAGTATTAACATTCAGGGACAATGTTAATGCGTAGAGACTAGCATGTAGGTCAACATGATGACTTGATCTCACAAGTCATGGATATGAGATATCAAGTTGACACATGGGTATGCATTAGAGAATGTATACTGAATGACTCGCTATGAGAAAGTATCAAGGATCGTTATATGAGTGTCATATACTTTCTCATGTGGCTATTAGTATGACTATTAGTCCTTAGACCTGAAGTCACCATGGTTCCCTACATAAGGAGTTGCATACTTTGCCATCGTCAAACATCACCCGTAAATGGGTGGACTATAAAGGCGATTACTGGGTATGTAACAAATTTTGCGGAGGGATGTTAGTGATGTAGATGGGATCTATCCCTCCCATATGACGAGAGTGACATCAATATTCTTGATAGAGTGTAACCACGAAGTGCATGGCCATGCCCAAATGAGTCAATATGAGATATTGAGCTCATTTGATTAGACTGAGTCTACTTGGAGTTCAAGATATAGATTCTACCAAGGATGACATGATCTATGCCTCGATTGGTCAATCTAGATGTCAAGGATAGAGGGACATTGTCACATATTGTGAGAGTCACAATTAGTAGTCACAAAGGTGATGTTGGAGCTCAACATTCTTGTAACTTGGGTAGCAATGATGTGTTGCTACATTCCACTCATTGCTTATGTTCCTAATTTGGTTGAGGGACATTGCCAATGTTACAAGAACCTATAGGGTCACACACATAAGGGCAATTAGATGGAGATTAGGTTTATATGATGAACCATGAGGATTAGGTTCATGGGATGAACCAAATTGGATTAAGAGTAATCCTAATTAGACTAATTCAGTTGGACTCGATTTGATTCAAGTGTTGAATGAGTCTAATTTAGATTTGATTCATCAAATCAATTTAAATTATTGAATAGAGATTCATTAAATTAAATTGACTTTAATCAAATGGTTGGATTTGATCAACCATGGGAGATAACAGGTCAAGTTTTACTTGACTTGAGAGGGAAGATGAAAGGTCAAGTTTGGCTTGACCAAATGCCATGTCATGATGATGACTTGGCATGGCTGGCCAATGATGATGTTCCACATCATCATTGACTTATCATATGGTGTCACCTCATGGGGAGACCAAGAGACATTGGAGTTACATGCATGCATGTAACCCCCCTCCATGAAGTGGCCGACCACTTTACTTCATTTGATGGATGAATTCATTTGGTGAGTTACACTCCAACTTCATCTTCTTCCTTGGATCATCCTCTCAAGCTCTCTCCCTCTTCTTTCTCATCTTTCCGTGAGCATCTAAGGAGTGCTAGCACACTCAAGATTGCTATTCTCCACCTATTGCTTGTGTGGATACCAATAGAGGAGTGTGCACTTGACGCTCTTGAGTTCCGGCGAAGCTTTTGGACGAGCGGGATTTGCGAAGGGCGTCGCATCGAGGGTATTGATCTCACCTTCTAGATCTAAGGTAGATCTAGGGTTTTTAGTAAACACATACATGTTTTAGTTTTAATACATCTTCGCACGGATCCGTGCCCGGACTTTCGGGGTTTCTGCAACACAAAAAGTGGTTTTTACGGCTCGGAAAGTCCAACAGTGGTATCAGAGCCACGTGCGAAGCATGTATGTGTTTCATTTTTGTAGTTTTTATATTTGATATAAAAATTACAGATTTTTATGTTTCTGTAAATTTCCTATTTTTATAGAATTTTTGGGTATTTTTCTTAGAGAGTCGAAGAAACGAGTGTTGGGACACTTGTAGGCTTCAACCATCGAGAAAAACTCTCCGAAACGGCGAGTTCTCGCTTTTGGATTTTTGGACAGCGACTTAAGCCACTGTAAGATCATAGTAGGGAAACTCGCAAAGTTTATTTTGCGAGTAGGTGCGCTTCCCCTATCCCCGAAAGGGGCCTTGTCCCACGATCACGCCCGAAAACCGCTTAGTGGGACCGTTACGGAGAGGTGACTCATAAAATTGAAAAAAATAGGAAAAATTATAGATATTTTCTATAAAAATACATAATTTAGAATTATGTATAATTATGTGATTGTCATAGTCCAAGAACCCCAATTTGATTGGACGTTAATGTGTTGTAATTCATAATACGACCTGCGTGCCGTTTTTGTAGTTGTGCGTGTTGTATAGTGTATGCGACCTACGCATCGTGCCTCTTCTTTTGAAATTCTAGTTGTAAATAGTTTTAGACTCGAATGTAACTCGAGTTTCATATTTGTAATGTACAAAATGGAGTGATGGAAAGTCCACTTGTAGACGAAGTTACGAGAAGGGTGCCGACGACACATGGAGGTCAAAGGAAGCGCTTGGAGAAGCCGCTAGCCCTATGTTGACCGTTCAATCTTCTCATTGGCTTGAGAAGATCGTAGTAGGGCCATGACCACATCACAGTTGATTATATATATATATATATATATATATATATATATATATATATATATATATATATATATATATATATATATATATATATATATATATATATATATATATTTTTATTTTTTTTTCTTGTATGTATGTGATGCATGCTAGTAGAATAATGCTTGTATGTATTTGATGCATGCTAGAATAATGCTTGTATGTATGTGATGCATGCTAATATAGGATAATAAAGGCCTTAATGCGTATATGATACACATTATGATTAGATTAAATCTTAATCGAATCAACTCGTAAATGCCTACCAGGTCCTTGATACCCATCACTACCTCGATCATTTGTAGTTGTTGAATTTGCCAAAGCAGAGCAATGCATATTATCTTGGTAGGGTGCGGAGGGACAATCTTGATCCCGCCTATCACGGCTTGGGTTAGAGTAAGCTCAATTAGATTGAGTAAAACTAGTTAACTCAATTGGATCGAGTAGAACTATAGGCATATTCCAACCGTTGGAAAGATAGGATAAGATCGCATTTACACTAAATCTTGGGCGATTTAGCCAAAGCTAACTCCAGGTCTTTTGTAAATGTGGGTCTTGATCCTATAAACAAGAGTTGCATAGAGATGTAATCGGTAATGTGTTACCCACCGATCGTACTAAGTCTTGGGCGATTTAGCCAAAGCTAACACAAGGCTTAGTATGATGTGGATCTTGCCCCGCAAGAATTATAGCTAGTTTGTATGAATCTAGTAATGTGGTTTGACCATATCCATAACTCGATTCTACAAAATTCCTATAATTCAGTGGGAGCATCATTTAATTAAAGGCATAATTAAATGATAAAAGGAATATGATATTAATTCTCTGCATTGTATGTTGTAGATTACTATGTCGACAAACACGAACACTCTCTCTCTGCGTTCTATCCTTGAGAAGGACAAGCTCAATGGAGCAAATTTCCTGGACTGGTACAGGAACCTGAGAATCGTTCTCACCCAAAAAAGGAAGTTGTACGTTCTGGAGTAGCCCATTCCGGAGGCACCTCCTGCCACTGCCTCGCGAGCTGACAAAGATGCTTACAAGAAGCATCAAGATGATGCATTAGATGTGTCATGTCTAATGCTCGTGACCATGAACTCTGAGGTTCAGAAGCAACACGAGTTCATGAATGCTTATGATATGGTTGAACATCTTCGTCAACTATATCAAGGACAAGCAAGGAACGAGAGATAAGAATTCTCTAAGGCATTGTTTGGTTCCAAAATGCAAGATGGGACTCCCGTATGTCCATATGTACTCAAGATGAATGGGTATGTAGAAAACCTACAAAGATTAGGATTTCCCCTTGGCCAAGAGCTGTCCATGAAATTGATAAGCCACTGCCTGAGATGCTCAGCATGTTGAGAACTGCTGAGCTCAACCTTGTGAAGGGAAAATCAGACGTCATTTTGATGGTGCAAAAGAAGAAAGGCAAGGGCAAGACTAAAGGTAAGGGAAAGTCCCAAGCCAAGGGCAAAGGCCAGGAACTGAAACCCAAAGGAGGGGTGTCCAAGGAAGGGGCTTGCTTCCACTTCAAGGAAGCTGGACACTGGAAGCGTAACTACAAGGCATACCTAAAAGATCTTAAGAAGAAGAGAAGTAAGACTTCTACTTCAGGTATAAATGTTATAGAAGTCAATCTATCTATTTCTTCATCATGGGTATTAGATACCAGATGTGCATCTCACATTTGTACCAATGTGCAGGCGCTGAGAAATAGTAGGGCATTGACAAAGGGCGAGGTGGACCTACGAGTAGGCAATGGAGGAAGGGTTGCTGCTGTTGCTATAGGAACTTATGATCTATCTCTGCCCTCTGGGCTTGTACTAGAATTAGATGAATATTGTTATGGGCCTGCCTTAACTAAGAACATAATTTCGGTTTCTTGTTTGGACAAGAAAGGATTTACATTTATAATAAAGAACAAATGTTGTTCAGTTTATTTAAATGATATGTTCTATTGTAGTGCACCTCTAATGAATAGACTCTACTTTCTAGACTTAGAGAGCCCTATCTATAACATAAGTACCAAAAGGTTCAAGTCAAATGAGTTGAACCAAACCTATCTCTGGCATTGTCGCTTAGGTCACATAAATGAGAGTCGCTTATCTCAGCTCCATAAGGATGGGCTACTAGACTCATTTGATTTTGAATCATATGAGACATGCGAGTCTTGTCTTTTAGGCAAGATGACCATGACTCCCTTTAGTGGACACAGCGAAAGAGCAACAGATTTGTTAGGACTTATACATAGTGATGTATGTGGCCCTTTTAATGTTGCTGCTAGAGGTGGTTACAGGTACTTCATTACATTTACTGATGACTTCAGTAGATATGATTATGTGTATCTTATGACACATAAATCAGAATCCTTTGAAAAGTTCAAAGAATTCAAGAATGAAGTACAAAACCAGCTTGGCAAGAGTATTAAGATTCATCGATCAGATCGAGGTGGTGAATACCTTAGCCATGAGTTTGGTGACTATCTAGCTGAGTGTGGGATTCTATCCCAACTCACTCCTCCTGGAACACTATAGTGGAATGGTGTATATGAAAGGAGCAATCGTACCCTATTAGATATGGTACGATCTATGATGAGTCACACAGATCTTCCTATATCATTTTGGGGATATGCTCTAGACACAGCAGCCTTTACCCTTAACCGTGTACCATCCAAGGTTGTGATAAAGACACCATATACGATATGGACAGGGAGAAATCCCAAGATGTCTTTCATGAGGATTTGGGGTTGTGAGGCATACGTTCGACGTCAAGTCTCAGACAAACTGGGACCCAAATATGATAGGTGCTATTTTGTTGGATATCCCAAGGATACAAAGGGATATTACTTTTACATTCCCAGTCAGCTCAAAGTGTTTGTGGCAAAGACTGGGGTTTTTCTAGAAAGGGATTTTGTTTCTAGAAAAACTAGTGGGAGTACGTTCGATCTTGAAGAAATTCAAGATAAGGACCATAGCACTGAGGCCTTGATGGAGGTTGAACAGGAACCACAAAGTGTTATGGGTGATGAGGTTGTTGCACAAAGAGTTGTGGAACAACCACTTGTTCAGGTAAACCTACCTCTTCGCAGGTCTGATAGGGTACATCGTCAACCTGAGAGATATTCATTTCTCTTGTCTGACCATGATGATGTTATGCTCATTGAGAATGAGCCTACCTCCTATCAAGAAGCTGTGATGAGCCCAGATTCTTAGAAATAGCTAGAGGCCATGAGATCCAAGATGGAATCCATGTACAACAACCAAGTATGGACTTTGGTTGATCCACCTGAAGGGGTCAAACCCATTGGGTGTAAGTGGGACTTTAGGAGAAAGACTGACATGAATGGACTTACGCATACCTATAAGGGCCCATTAGTGGTTAAAGGTTTTAAGCAAATTCATGGTATTGACTATGATGAAACCTTTTCTCTAGTGGCGATGTTTAAGTCCATTCGGATCTAGCTTGCTATTGCAGCATACCATGATTATGAGATCTGGTAGATGGATGTCAAAACCGCATTTATGAATGGAAACTTACTCGAGGATGTGTACATGACACAACCTGAGGGTTTTGTAGATCCACAGCATACTGGGAAAGTATGCAAGCTGCGAAGGTCCTTTTATGGGCTAAAGCAAGCTTCTCGGAGTTGGAATCTTCGATTCGATGATGCGATCAAAAAGTTTTGTTTCATCAAGAATGAAGATGAACCCTGTTTCTACAAAAGAGTTAATGGGAATACAGTTGTCTTCCTTATATTGTATGTGGATGACATACTGCTCATTGGGAATGACATCCCTTCGCTACAGTCTGTGAAGACTTGGCTGGGGACGTGTTTCTCAATGAAGGACTTAGGTGAAGCAGCTTGTATTCTAGGCATCAAGATCTATAGAGATAGATCTAAGAGATTGCTTGGCCTAAGTCAGAGTACATACATTGACATGGTGTTACTACGGTTTGCCATGCAGAATTCCAAGAAGGGACTTCTACCGATGTCACATGGTGTGAGTCTTTCGAAGACTCAAAGTCCCTCTTCTAGAGAGGAGAGAGACCGCATGGATAAGATCCCTTACGCATCTGCTATAGGATCTATCATGTACACCATGTTGTGTACTCATCCTGATGTCTCGTATGCTTTGAGCATGACGAGTAAATACTAGTTAGATCCAGGTGAGCGTCACTGGATAGCAGTCAAGAATATTCTTAAGTACTTGAGAAGGACTAAAGAATATTTCTTGATATTTAGAGGCGATGAGAAGCTAGCTGTAAAGGGTTACAACGATGTCAGCTTCCAAACTGACCAGGATGATTATAGATCGCAGTCAGGGTTCGTGTTTTGCTTGAATGGTGGCGCTGTGAGCTGGAAGAGTTTGAAGCAGGACACATTTGCTGATTCTACAATAGAAGCCGAGTATATTGCTGCATCTGAGGCAGCAAAGGAGGCAGTTTGGATCCGCAAGTTTATTACTGAGCTTGGGGTGGTTCCTAGCATAGCAGATCCCATAGAGCTCTATTGTGACAACAATAAAGCGATTGCACAGGCTAAGGAACCTCGCTCACACCAGCGGACCAAACACATACTACGACGCTTCCATCTCATTCGAGATATTATCGATAGAGGAGATGTGAAGATTTGCAGAGTACCCACAGAGGCTAACATCGCAGATCCCTTGACTAAGGCTTTGGCATAGAAAAAATATGATGGTCACACTAGGTCATTGGGTATTAGATACTACGGTGATTGGCACTAGTGCTAGTGGGAGATTGTTAGTGAAATTCCTAGAGTCAATCATGTGATGATTATTGTATGGACTTTATTGTATCATATTCCTATTTATAAAGGCATGATTTTTATATTTACTTGTATTGGTGCCAAATAACTAAATAAAATAATGTCATTGAGTAGTAGGTTCTTATCTATATCAATCGATTGGTTGAATCGATAATGAGATGATATAGAGAACACTACTCTTAATCATTCCTAGTCAAGTATTAACATTCAGGGACAATGTTAATGCGTAGAGACTAGCATGTAGGTCAACACGATGACTTGATCTCACAAGTCATGGATATGAGATATCATGTTGACACATGGGTATACATTAGAGAATGTATACTGAATGACCCGCCATGAGAAAGTATCATGGATCGTTATATGATTGTCATATACTTTCTCATGTGGCTATTAGTATGACTATTAGTCCTTAAACCTAAAGTCACCATGGTACCCTATATAAGGAATTGCATACTTTGGCTTCGTCAAACGTCACCCGTATATGGGTGGACTATAAAGGCGATTACTGGATATGTAACAAATTATACGGAGGGATGTGAGTGATGTAGATGGGATCTATCCCTCCTATATGACGAGAGTGGCATCGATATTCTTGATAGAGTGAGACCACGAAGTGCATGGCCATGCCCAAATGAGTCAATATGAGATATTGAGCTCATTTGATTAGAGTGAGTCTACTTGGAGTTCAAGATATAGATTCTACCGAGGATGACACGGTCTATGCCTCGATTGGTCAATCTAGATGTCAAGGATAGAGGGACATTGTCACATATTGTGAGAGTCACAATTAGTAGTCACAAAGGTGATGTTGGAGCTCAACATTCTTGTAACTTGGGAAGCAATGATGTGTTGCTACATACCGCTCATTGCTTATGTTCCTAAATCGGTTTAGGGACATTGCCAACGTTACATGAACCTATAGGGTCACACACATAAGGGCAATTAGATGGTGATTAGGTTCATATGATGAACCATGAGGATTAGGTTCATGGGATGAACCAAATTGGATTAAGAGTAATCCTAATTAGACTAATTGAGTTGGACTCGATTTGATTCAAGTGTTGAATGAGTCTAATTTAGATTTGATTCATCAAATCAATTTAAATTAATTAATAGAGATTCATTAAATTAAATTGACTTTAATCAAATGGTTGGATTTGATCAACCATGGGAGATAAGAGGTCAAGTTTGACTTGACTTGAGAGGGAAGATGAAAGGTCAAGTTTGACTTGACCAAATGCCATGTCATGATGATGACTTGGCATGGCCGGCCAATGATGATGTTCCACATCATCATTGACTTATCATATGGTGCCACCTCTTGGGGAGACACAGAGCCATTGGAGTTACATGCATGCATGTAACCCCCCCTCCATGAAGTGGCCGACCACTTTACTCCATTTGATGGATGAATTCATTTGGTGAGTTACACTCCAACTTCATCTTCTTCCTTGGATCATCCTCTCAAGCTCTCTACCTCTTCTTCCTCATCTTGCCGTGAGCATCTAAGGAGTTCTAGCACACTCAAGATTGCTATTCTCCACCTATTTCTTGTGTGGATACCAATAGAGGAGTGTGCACTAGACGCTCTTGAGTTCCGGCGAAGCTTTTGGACGAGCGGGATTTGCGAAGGGCATCGTATCGAGGGTAATGATCTCACCTTCTAGATCAAAGGTAGATATAGGGTTTTTAGTAAACACATACATATTTTAGTTTTAATACATCTTCGCACGGATCCGTGGCCGAACTTCCGGGGTTTCCGCAACGCAAAAAACAATTTTTATGGCTCAAAAGTCCAACACTTAAACCCAATGGGTTTGACTCCTTCAGGTGGATCAACCAAAGTCTATGCTTGGTTGATGTACATGGATTTCATCTCGGATCTCATGGCCTCTAGCCATTTCTTATAATCTCGGCTCATCGCAGCTTCCTGATAGGAGGTAGGCTCATTCTTAATGAGCATAACATCATCATGGTCAGACAAAAGAAATGAGTATCTCTCAGGCTGACGATGTACCCTATCAGACCTGTGAAGAGGTAGGTCTACCTTAATTGGTGGTTGTTCCACAACTCTTTATGCAACAATCTCATCACCCACAACACTTTGTGGTTCATGTTCAACCTCCATGAAGGCCTCAGTGCTATGGTCCTTATCTTGAATTTCTTCAAGATCAAATGTACTCCCACTTTTTTTTCTAGAAACAAAATTTCTTTCTAGAAATACCCCCAGTCATTGCCACAAACACTTTATGCTGACTGAGAATGTAGAAGTAATAACACTTTATGCTCCATTGCCTACTCGTAGGTCCACCTCGCCCTTCGTCAATGCCCTGCTATTTCTCAGTGACTGCACATTGGTACAAATGGGAGATGCACATCCGGTATTTAATACCCATGATGAAGAAATAGATAGATTGACTTCTATAACATTTATACCTGAAGTAGAAGTCTCACTTCTCTTCTTCTTAAGATCTTCTAGGTATGCTTTGTAGTTACGCTTCCAGTGTCCAGCTTCCATGCAGTGGAAGCAAGCCCCTTCTTTGGCCACCCCTCCTTTGGGTTTCAGTTCTTTGCCTTTGCCCTTGTCTTGGGACTTTACCTTACCTTTAGGCTTGCCCTTGCCTTTCTTCTTTTGCACCATCAAAATGGAGTCAGATTTTCCCTTCTTAAGGTTGAGCTCAGCAGTTCTCAACATGCTGAGCATCTCAAGCAGTGGTTTATCAATTTCATTCATGTTGTAATTTATGACAAATTGATTGTAGCTTTGTGGCAAAGACTGAAAAATCAAGTCAGTGGCCAACTCTTGGCCAAGTGGGAATCCTAATCTCTGTAGGTTTTCTACGTACCCAATCATCTTGAGTACATATGGACCTATGGGAGTCCCATCTTGCATCTTGGGCTGAAACAATGCCTTAGAGATCTCATATCTCTCGTGCCTTGCTTGTCCTTGATATAGTTGACGAAGATGTTCAACCATATCATAAGCATTCATGAACTCGTGTTGCTTCTGAAGCTCAGAGTTCATGGTCGTGAGCATAAGACATGAAACATCTAATGCATCATCTTGATGCTTCTTGTAAGCATCTTTGTTAGTTCGCGAGGCAGTGGCAGGAGGTGCCTCCGGAATGGTTTGCTCCAGGACGTGCAGTTTTCTTTCTTGTGTGAGAACAATTCTCAGGTTCCTATACTAGTCCAGGAAATTTGCTCCATTGAGCTTGTCCTTCTCAAGGATAGAACGCAGGGAGAGAGTGTTCGTGTTTGTCGACACAGTAATCTACAACATACATAATGCAGAAAATTAATATCATATTCCTTTTTTCATTTAATTAGGCCTTTAATCAAATGATGCTCTCACTAAATTATAGGACTTTTGTAGAATCGAGTTATGGATGTGGTCAAACCACATTAATTGATTCATACAAACTAGCTATAATTCTTGTGGGACAAGATCCACATTATACTACTCCTTGAGTTAGCTTTGGCTAAATCGCCCAAGACTTAATATGATCGGTAGGTAACACATTACCGATTACATCTCTATGTAACTCTTGTTTATAGGATCAAGACCCACATTTACAAAAGACCTCGAGTTAGCTTTGGCTAAATTGCCCAAGATTTAGTGTAAATGTGATCTTATCCTATCTTTCCAACAGTTGGAATATGCCTATAGTTCTACTCAATCTAATTGAGTTAACTAGTTTTACTCAATCTAATTGAGCTTACTCTAACCCAAGCCGTGATAGGTGTGTTAGTAATATATGAAAGATGTCCTAAGGCAATCGCCTTATGTTTGAACCATTTATATGATAAATGAAGAACCACTATTTGAGTATACATGTTTTCATGTATTTGATTGGATCTTAAACTCATTTACTGAATGTCCACGATACGATTCACAGCATGAAAGAATTTGTGATTGGATCACAACTAGTGAGTATCTCTACATATGTAATTGTGATGTATCAGAATTATCCCTAGTCGATGAATTGACAGATTTGGACACCATTGATTCTGTCGAGACTAGCACGGGGTATACTCCTTGGTGTATCCAAGCAGCTGATTCTCACTAGCTGGACACATTGTGATATCCGGAGTTAATCATGGATGCTAGTTATGGTAACTAGTTCATTGGAGTGACCAGCGGTAAGACTTCATATGGTTCTCTGCATATATAGATATGTCAATGAAGTTCTTAATGCAGCTTAAGTGTGATATTCCTTTAACTTGCGGTATTCAAGTCATCTTGAGCATAAAGACTTATGCTTTGACATCTTAAGCAAGCATCTCTAAGGAGATGTGGACCCGAGATGATTGGGTATAAGTTGAAGTGATCGAAGGTATTTGAATAGCCTATAAAGGATTCACCACTCCTTGCTAGGAGATGTATAACCATGGCCTCTCATCGGATTGTTACTAAAGTCTTTGGCCAAAGCATTACATATTTAGAGTAAGGTACTCTTCGATACATGTGGAGTAACTAGAATTCGTAGGACGAGGAAATGATACTTGGGCTAGGTGTGACATAGTTAGCCTAGTGGAGACTGACACTATAGACCATGTCCTGAACCAAGTGGGTATAAGATGAGTGAAGGGAATGGGGCACGATTCATTCGAGCTGCTGAAGGGTTTCAGAAATAGTTCTGGATCAATCGTTGATCTTTTCGGTTAATTGGGGATCATGATGTACTACTAGGTGCCACTCATGATCATTCTATAATTAATGGTTAATTATAGACGGCCAACATAAACCGAGAACCTATTTGGTCACACGCACAACGAGAGTAATCTGAAGGATTTAAAACGAGCTTGAGAATGAGATTCTCAGACCGAGAGAAACTAGGTTTGGTTTGACCATACATGGAGCGAGCATTAAATCATTTCAGTCACAATGGAAGCATGAATGGGCTGTGTCTTATGAAGACATGATGGATGAACCAAATTGGTTTGGTTCTAATCCAATGGAGGAGAATAAACCAAAGGGTTTGGTTTGTTTTAAACGAATGAACCAAAGTTGGTTCTGTTCGTTTTAACTTAAAATAAACCATCATGGATTGGTTTATTTTAACTTAAATTAATGGAGCGGGTTAACGGGCTTTTGGTTATGATCCGATAACCATTAAGAGAATTTGTTCTCTATAAAATAGGGCTTAAGAGTTTTGTTAAGCCCTAATCCTAATCCTTGCAACCCAAAAGTTGCCGCCCACCCTCTCCCTCTTCTCCAAGTGGTCGGCGCCCAACTCCTTGTCGCCGCCCAAGCTCCTCCAACCGGCATCCTGCAGCTGCCGTCCTCCCAACTTGCTAGCATCTAGCTATTGCCGGAGGAGCTCCGGTGATCTTCCTTGGCTCCGGCGACAAGGTGAGCATATTTCTTTCCTTATTTGGCCGGCGCATGGTCTCCACCAATGCTATCCAGTTTTCTGGACAGCTTGTTTCCTTCTTGTCGGAGCATTGTTTGGACGACGTTTGGAGCTCCGACAGCGCCTTCCTTACTGGGGATTCCTGAGAAATATGGATTTCTCGTAAGTGAATCGAACGACGTGTTACTCATTGATGATGAGGAGCCTACTAGTATGAAGAAGTTTTGACAAGTTCAGAAAGGGATAAGTCGCTTGAAGCCATGAAGTCGGAAATGGATTCCATGTATGAAAACCAAGTTTGGAACTTTGTTGACCCACCTGAAGGCATAAAGCCTATAGGGTCCAAGTGGGTTTTCAAGAAGAAAACCGACATGGATGGTAATGTGATTACCTATAAGGCTAGATTAGTGGCGAAAGGATATCGTCAAAAATAAGGTGTTGATTATGACGAAACCTATTCTCTTGTAGCTATGCTTAAATCCATTCGGATGCTCCTGGCCATAGTGGTTCATTATGATTATGAGATATGGCAGATGGATGTGAAAACAACTTTTCTTAATGGAAACCTGCTCGAGGTATATGATACAGCCTGAGGGTTTCACATCGGTTGATAAAACCTAGGTATACAAATTGCGACGGCCCATATATGGATTGAAGCAAGCATCCAGGAGTTGGAATATCCGTTTTGATGAGACAATCAAAAAGTTTGATTTCTCACAAAATCCAGACGAACCTTGTGTGTACAAGAAGGTTAGTGGGAGTGCAGTCGTATTCCTAGTATTGTATGTCGATGTCATATTACTTATAGGAGACGATGTTTCTGTCTTACAGTCAGTTAAGATTTGGTTATCCAAGACATTCTCCATGAAAGACCTGGGAGAAGCAACCTACATCCTCGAGATTAAGATCTATAGAGATAGATCGAAACGGTTTCTTGGTCTTTCGAAGTCTACATATATAGACCGAGTGCTAAAGAGGTTTAGCATGTCGGAATCCAAGAAAGGTTTCCTACCCGTCAGGCATGGGATACACCTTTCGAAGTCTATGTGTCCGCGCACAGAAGACCAGAGGATTTGCATGAGTAAAATTCCCTATGCATCCGCAATAGGATCTATCATGTATGCTATGTTATGTACGAGGCCCGATGTATCGTATGCTCTGAGTGTCAAGAGTAGGTAGCAATCTTATCCAGGAATGGATCATTGGGTGGCTGTTAAGACAATCCTTTAGTACTTAAGAAGAACTAAGGATGTGTTCCTAGTATATGGAGAAGGGGACATGGTGATACGCAGGTATACGGATGCTAGCTTCCAGACAGACAACAATGATTCCAGGTCTCAGTCTAGATACGTGTTCACCTTGAATAGGGGTGCAGTGAGTTAGAAAAGTTCCAAACAAGACACTGTAGCGGATTCTACCACTGAGGCCGAATACATTGCAGCTTCGGAAGCAGCAAAGGAAGCGATTTGGAACAAGAAGTTCAATTATGAACTTGGTATGGTTCCAGCCATTGTTGAAGCAATACCGGTCTACTGCGACAATAATGGAGCAATTGCACAGGCGAAAGAGCCAAGGTCTCATCAACGATCCAAACATGTGCATCACCGCTATCACCTGATCAGAGAGATCATTAGTGGGAAGGAAATACAAATCGAGAAAATCCCCACTGAAAGGAACTTAGCGGATCCTTTGACTAAGGCATTACCTCAAAGTAAGTTTGAGGGTCATGTTAGAGCTTATGGTATTGGATACCGTAGCGATTGGCATTAGGCCAAGTGGGAGTTTGTTAGTAATATATGAGAGATGTCCTAAGGCAATCGCCTTATGTTTGAACCATTTATATGATAAATGAAGATTCACTATTTGAGTATACATGTTTTCATGTATTTGATTGGATCTTAAACTCATTTACTGAATGTCCACGATACGATTCACAGCATGAGAGAATTTGTGATTGGATCACAACTAGTGAGTATCTCTACATGTGTAATTGTGATGTATCGGAATTATCCCTAGTCGATGAATTGACAGATTTGGACACCAGTGATTCTGTCGAGACTAGCACGAGGTATACTCCTTGGTGTATCCAAGCAGCTGATTCTCACTAGCTGGAGACAATGTGATGTCCAGAGTTAATCGTGGATGCTAGTTATGGTAACTAGTTCATTGGAGTGACCAGCCGTAAGACTTCATATGGTTCTCTGCATATATAGATATGTCAATGAAGTTCTTAATGCAGCTTAAGTGTGATATTCCTTTGACTTGCGGTATTCAAGTCATCTTGAGCATAAAGACTTATGCTTTGACATCTTAAGCAAGCATCTCTAAGGAGATGTGGACCCGGGATGATTGGGTATAAGTCGAAGTGATCGAAGGTGTTTGAATTACCTATAAAGGATTCACCACTCCTTGCTAGGAGATGTATAACCATGGCCTCTCGTTGGATTGTTACTAAAGTCTTTGGTGAAAGCATTACATGTTTAGAGTAAGGTACTCTTCGATACATGTGCAGTAACTAGAATCTGAAGGACGAGGAAATAATACTTGGGCTTGGTGTGACGTAGTCAGCCTAGTGGGGACTAACACTATAGACCATGTCCTGAACCAAGTGGGTATAAGATGATTGAAGGGAATGGGGCACGATTCATTCGAGCTGCTGAAGGGTTTCAGAAATAGTTATGGATCAACCGTTGACCTTTTCGGTTAATTGGGGATCATGATGTACTACTAGGTGCCACTCATGATCGTTCTATAATTAATGGTTAATTAAAGACTGCCAACATAAATCGAGAACATATTTTGTCACATGCACAACGAGCGTAATCCGAAGGATTTAAAACGAGCTTGAGAATGAGATTCTCAAACTGAGAGAAACTAGGTTTCGTTGGACCAAACATGGAGCGAGCATGAAATCGTTTCAGTCACAATGGAAGCGTGGATGGGTCTTGTCTTATGAAGACATGATGGATGAACCAAATTGGTTTGGTTCTAATCCAATGGAGGAGAATAAACCAAAGGGTTTGTTTTGTTTTAAACGAATGAACAAAAGTTGGTTCGGTTCGTTTTAACTTAAAATAAACCATCATGGTTTGGTTTATTTTAACTTAAATTAATGGAGCGTGTTAACGGACTTTTGTTTATGATCCAATAATCATTAAGAGATTTGTTCTCTATAAAATAGGGCTTAAGGGTTTTGTTAAGCTCTAATCCTAATCCTTGCAACCCTAAAGTTGCCACCCACCCTCTCCCTCTTATCCAAGTGGTCGGCGCCCAACTCCTTGCCGCCGCCCAAGCTCCTCCAACCGGCATCCAACAGCTGTCGTCTTCCCCACTTGGCAGCGTCTAGCTGTTGCCGGAGGAGCTCCGGTGATCTTCCTTGGCTCCGGCGACTAGGTGAGCATATTGCTTTCCCTATTTGGCCGGCGCATGGTCTCCACCAAAGCTATCCAGATTTTTGAACATCTTGTTTCCTTCTTGTCGGAGCGTCATTTGGACGACGTTTGGAGCTCTGACAGTGCCTTCCTTACCAGGGATTCAATATCCGGTAATCCTCATAGGTGGAGGATGAAATATTTGTCAAACGATTGACGAATATCTCTCCGGTGAAGCGAGTTTTTGAGGACTCGTTTTGGATCCGAATTTTGATTCGGATCGTGATCTTCTCTCGATCACATCGTCTTCAACACGAGGCTAGTAACCTGTACGAAGACGAGGCTCGTGACTTTGTGAAGTCATCCCGAAGATACTCGGCGTGGATACGGATAGAGATGATTCTAGTGAGAATCGTTCCGGTTGATGCCTTTCCTGCTACACGTGATACGTCAGGTATACGTAGTATAAATTTCCTATTATTGCAAAATTTGAATTTACGGTTATGTCTACATATGTTGTACTATGCATGCGTATGATGTGTGTGTTGTAATAAATTAGATTTATTATTTTATTCCTTCCGCTGTGCACATGTTTACGAAACATGTTCAAACACACACTCACCGCGGTGCTAGAAACCCAACAAGGCGGGACCAAGATTGTCCCTCCGCACCCTACCAAGATAATATGCGTTGCTTTGCTTTGGCAGAGTCAACAACTACAAATGATCGAGGTAGTGATGGGTATCAAGACTTGGTAGGCATTTTCGAGTTGATTCAATTAGGATCTAATCTAATCGTGAATGTGTGTCATATACGCATCAAGGCCTTTATTATCCTACACTAGCATGAATCACATACATACAAGCATTATTCTAGCATGCATCATATACATACAAGAAAAATATCCTAGCATGCATCATATACAAACAAACAAAATTTACTAGCATGCATCACATACATACAAGCAAAAAAAAATAAATAAATATATCAACATATATATATATATATATATATATATATATATATATATATATATATATATATATATATATATATATAAATTAATTGTGATGTGGTCATGACCCTACTATAATCTTCTCAAGCCAATAAGAAGATCAGACGGTCAACCTAGGGTTAGCGGCTTCTCCAAGCACCTCCTTTGACCGCTACGTGTCGTTGGCACCCTTCTCGTAACTCCGTCTACAGTAGACCTTCCACTGCTCCATTTTGTACATTACAAATATGAAACTTGAGTTACATTCGAGTCTAAAACTATTTACAACTAGTATTTTAAAAGAAGAGGCACGACGCCAAGGTCGCATACCCTATACAACATACCCAACCACAAAAATGGCACGCAGGCCATATTATGAATTACAACACATTTATCATCCAATCATATTGGGGTTCTTGGGCCATGACCATCACAGAATTACACATAATTCTAAATTATGAATATTATAGAAATTTCTATAATTTTTCCTTTTTTTTTTAATTTATGAGTCATATCTCCGTAACGGTCCCGCTAAGCGGTTTCTGGGCGCAATCTCGGGACAAGGCCCCTTTCGGGGATAGGGGCAGTGCCCCTACTCACAAAAATAAATTTTGCGAGTGTCCCTACTTGATCTTACAGTGACTTAAGTTGCTGTCCCAAAAACCTAAAGCAAGAACTCGCCGTTTCGGAGAGTTTTTCTCGGTGGTTAAAGCCTACAAGTGTCCCAACACTTGTTACTTCGACTCTTCGAGAAAAATGCCCAAAAAATTTATAAAAATAGGAAATTTATAGAAACTTAAAAATCTGTAATTTTTATATCTAATACAAAATATACAAATTTAAAACACATACATGCTTCGCACGTGGCTCTGATACCACTGTTGATCTTTCCGAGCCACAAAAATCGCTTTTTGCATTGCGGAAACCTCGGAAGCCCGGCCACAGATCCGTGCGAAGTATAACAAAAATAAATTCATTTATGTGTTATGGAAACCTAGATCTACCTTAGATCTACATGATGAGAGCGTTACCCTCGATGCGACGCCCTTCGCTTATCCCGCTCGTCGAAATGGCTTGTCGGAACTCAAGAGTGTCAAGTGTACACTTCTCTATTGGTATCCACACGGACAAATGGTGGAGAAAAACAACCTAGAGTGTGCTAGCACTCCTTGGTAGTCTCGGCAAGATGAGGAATGGGAGAGAGCAAGAAGGAGAGAAAGGAAGAAGAAGATGATGTTAATTCCAATAACTTCACCCAATGAATAAAAGTGGCCGACCACTTTGTTTTAGGTTACATGCATGCATGTAACTCCAAGAGCCAATGGCTCTTGGTCTCCCTCATGAGGTGGAACCACATGATAAGTCCATGATGATGTGGAACATCATCATTGGCCGGCCCCATGCCAAGTCACCATGACATGGAAATTGGTCAAGTCAAAATTGACCATTCATCTTCCCTCTCAAGTCAAGTCAAACTTGACCTCTTTTCTCCCATGGTTGATCAAATCTAACCACTTGATTCAAGTCAATTTGATTTAATGAATCTCTATTCATTAATTTAAATTGACTCAATGAATCAAATATAAATTAGACTCATTTAACACTTGAATCAAATTGAGTCTAACTCAATTAGTCTAATTTGGATTACTCTTAATCCAATTTGGTTCATCGCATGAACCTAATCCTCATGGTTCATCATATGAACCTAATATCCATCTAATTGCCCTTTGTGTGTGACCCTTTAGGTTCTTGTAACGTTGGCAATGCTCTTAAACTGATTTAGGAACATAAGCAATGAGCGGTATCTAGTAACATATCATTGCTATCAAAGCTACAAGAATGTTGAGATCCAACATCACCTTTGTGACTATTAATTGTGACTCTCACAATATGTGACAATGCCCCTCTATCCTTGACATCTAGATTGACCAATTGAGGCATTGACCGTGTCATCCTCGGTACAATCTATATCTTGAACTCCAAGTAGACTCACTCTAATCAAATGAGCTCAATATCTCATATTTACTCATTTGGGCATGGTCATGCACTTCGTGGTCTCACTCTATCAATAATAAAGATGTCACTCCTGTCATATAGGAGGGATAGATCCCATCTACATTACTCACATCCCTCTGTATAATTTGTTACATACCCAGTAATCGCCTTTATAGTCCACCCATTTACGGGTGACGTTTGACGAAGCCAAAGTATGCAACTCCTTATGTAGTGAACCATGGTGACTTCAGGTCCAAAGACTAATAGTCATACTAATAGTCACATGAGAAAGTATATGACACTCATATAATGATCCATAATACTTTCTCATGGCGGGCTATTCAGTATACATTCTCTAATGCATACCCATGTGTCAACTTGATATCTCATATCCATGACTTTTGAGATCAAGTCATCGTGTTGACCTACATGCTAGTCTCTACGCATTAACATTGTCCCTGAATCTTAATACTTGACTAGGAATGATTAAGAGTAGTGGTCTCTATATTATCTCATTATCGAATCAACCAATCGATTGATATAGATAAGAACCTTCTACTCAAGGACGTTATTATACTTAGTTATTTGGTACCAATACAAGTAAATATAATAACCATGCCTTTATAAATAGGAATATGATAAAATTAAGTCCATACAACAATCATCACATGATTGACTCTAGGGCTTTCACTAACAAGGACTGCACCCCTATTCCAGATGTAGATCCAGTGCGTCGACATGAACCAACGCGGGGTTTACAAGAGCAAATCGATCACTTTGGTGACTAACTCTAATTCAAAACTTGATGATTAATTTCATATCATTTTAGCTAATAAAGAGTTGGACATTTTCTTTAAGGACAATTTTTAGATGTGTATTTTCAAAAAATAATTTTTAAGGAATTCATGCTTGGACTTATTCCCTATCTCTTTTGCATCAAATTAAGAGTTTTGAAAATTTTAAAAGTTGAAAATTCTTTAAAATTTTTGAAAATAAGTTAGTATTAAGGGGGAGTTTTGAAAATTTTAAAAGTTGAAAATTCTTTAAAAAAATTTTTGAAAAAAATCAATTTTATTAAGGGGGGGGGGGGGTTTGAAAATTTTAAAAGTTGAAAATTAATTATTTAAAAATTTAGAAAAATCAGTTTTTATTTAGGGGGAATTTTGAAATTTTTGAAAGTTTGAAATTTCTTGAAAATAATTTTTTATTCAAGGGGAGCTTTGAAAATTGATGAATAGTTAGAAATATTATTAAAAACTTAAATTAAGTTTTTGAAATAAATTTCGTTGGTAAAAATTAAAAAAAAAACTTAATTGTTGAGCTTGAAAATTTCTTATCCCTAATATATCTTGTTGGCATTTTATACTTAATCTTTATTTTGATGTATTCCAAAGGGGGAGAGAAGAGATATAAAGTTATTAAAAAGAGAAGAGATATAAAATTAGAGAAGATGCAAAAATATGATAAGGACTTATGCAAGTCATACATGGTTAAATTTATGCATCTATTATTCATGTCAAAAGTTGAGAGTTCATTTCTTATACATGTCAATATTTGGATATTGGTATATGATTCTCCTAACTTTAACTGATTTGTTGTCATACATTAAAAAGGGGAAGATTGTTAATGCAGTGAGCATCACTCCTTAGTTTTGATGTATGAACCATAGTTAAAAGTTAGGATTTACTTGTGTTTTAATTTAGTGTTAAGTGTGTAGGCTTAAAAGGAAGTCCTAGTAGGTCGTGTTGACCTGATACTAGGCACATATCTTGACAGATCAGGAGGATCGAACACGAGGCATGAAGTCAAGTTGGGTTGCGTGGACCGGACATTTGGCATGAAGATCGGTTGGGTCAGGAGACCCGACAATCAGCAAAAATTCCAGCTGGGTCAGGTAGATGGGACAGCTGGTGGAAGCCCTGGTGGGTCAGATCAGATGTCAAGAGTGGTAAGTTCAGCATGTAGTCGGCAGGTAAGCCTCAAGTGAAGAGGTGAGGCCAAGTCCTCTATAGGGGGACAAAGCTAGGCATCGATCCGACGAAAAGTCCGCGTGGGACTTAGTAGTCGAGATTGAACAGTATTACTACTTCCATCACATTTTATATTATCTATTTGTGCTAATCCTATTTTGCAGGTTTCAGTCGACTGAATGGTTTTAAGTCGACTGAATGGTTTTAAGTCAACTGAATGGTTTTAAGTCAATTGAAGTCCAGTCGACTGGAGGTGTATCAGTTGACTGGATACCTATTTAGTAGGATCATCTGGTGATTGATCAGAGATCGTGTGACACAAATGGAAAGGGCTTCAGTTGACTAAAGAGTTTGAGTCGACTGAAGAGGGAAATTTCTCGATGCGGAGCCGAGTGATGTGGAGTCGACTGGAGAGGTTTCAGTCGACTGGAAGACCACGAATTCCATATCGATGGGCTGATGTGGAGTGATTGGAAGGCATTCCAGTCGACTTTAAAAAGTTTATAAAAGTTTTTCTCGACAAGATCCAAGATATCAATCGCATATACGTCGAAGTGCTGCCAAAATACTTGCTCATCCACTAAATTCTCATTCCACAACAAGGCGACCTTCCGACACTCTGTGACTACCTCTACGATTCTTAAGTGTCGGTATAAAGTCTTGTATTCTTTAATTTATTATTTTGCTTGTATACTTAACTTTAAGCGTCGGTGGTTTGTCACCTAACTCCATTATTTGTAAAAAGTGAAATACTCTGAAGTCAAAAGTTCTCGAATCGGAGGGTATTATAGTGATTGTCCATTGAAGTAGCTCTCGGGAGAGCTACGGGCCTTGGAGTAGCAACCCAGTCAGGGTTGTGAACCAAATAAATTGCCTATGTCTGTAATTGCATTTAATTTTCGCTTCGTACTCGTATTTGAAAATTAGAATTATAATTTATTAAGATTATTAAACACCGAGATTCACCCCCCCTCTCTCGGCTTACTCAATCCTATAGGGAGACCTAGCATAGACTTAGAGGTGTGCATGGCGATGAAAATGATAGTTAGAATAGAAAATTCTTTTTGGTTTGTAAGGAATAATTTTCTGCCCCTTAGGATCCCCAACACCAATCGTACGACCATCGCCAACCGTGCTAATTGGGGGTTAGATAGGGCAGTGGAGTCCCCACCACGCGAGGGATCCTCTTATCATGCACCCCCTTCACCCCCTTCCCATCACTCCCCCATACATAGGAGCTCACCTAGTCCATGGCCCGATCCTACACTTGTACCAAATTATTTTCCTTCCTTTGAGTAGGACACAGGGACATTCGCCTATGCCTTTTCAGAATTTCGATCGTGCCTCGATGATATTTACTCCGAGCAACTGACACAGGGGAAGCAATGGGAGGAGCATAGGAACTACAGACATGCAAAGTTCCAGGATATGTGGGAGCATTTTGAGAGAGCCAATCAATTCTATAGCCATATGCAACAGTACTTCGAGGAGGAGGCCGCTTATCGTTAGGAGGTGCGACAGTTTATGAGAGATGCTTGTACATAGTGGACCAGGGAGGAGGAGCACAGAGCAACCGTTGAGTCCACTAGTTCCTAGGTGGACCACATGTATATGTGACAGACTGATATGTCGAGACTGCCAGACTTCTCACCTATACCGTCGCGCTAGAGGTACAACTTTATTTAAGTATGGGGGGCTTACATTTTACTATACTCTTCTGCCAGTTTTAGTTTTTTGACATCTAGGTTTAGTTTTCATTTTCTCTGCTAGATTATTTGCATTTATTTGCTCATGCATGTAGTATTTAGGTTTCTTTCAGCACTTAGTTCTTGGTCACTATAAGCTATCTCAGTGATGTTTTCAAAAATCTCATTGATATGTTTCCATACCATAAGTAGTTTAATTTCTTTTACCTCTTGATACTTTATTTTGAGATGCTTTGATGGATGTTCTAAATTTTCACTTGTTAGCTTTTATTCTCACTTACACTCATCGAATATTCTAAAATGGAGAATCTATTACATACCTAGTTATGATTCATTTCAATAGTCTAGAACTTTGTAATCCATAGGTGACTCTAGATTAACATTTTAGTTACTAGAGATGCTCAGATTGTGTAATCCATTCGAAAACAATCAAAATACTAGTGAGGATAATAATAATAATAATAATAATAATAAGAGAGAAAGAATGGAAAAAAAAGAAAAAAGAGGGAGAGAAAAAAATTGAGAGTAAAAAAAAAATAGTTATCGTGAGTGGAAATGGTTAGGTGCCCCTTTGAGACCGAGTTCTCCCAATACTGAGCACACCTTTGAGACTTTATGCTAACTCTAGGGGATGTCCCTTGCTTTGAGCAGGTGAGTGCCTAAAAGTCAGAAAACTTAGGAAAGTTATAGGATGACGACTTAACTCAACATGGAATGTGAATCCCTTAGGAAATTTTCTTGGCACATGCATGAAAAGCTAACCTAATGACTTTTAGAACATATCTATTTGCTTTGATTGAAAGTACCACTCGATAGGTTTAAGTAAACATGATAACTATAGGAACAATACTTATATAATCCAGGCATTGAGGTTTGCTTGGGGATAAGCTAAGATCTACGTCTAGGAGATTTTGATGTGTGTAAATTATATAGGGTTTTATGAGTAGTTTTAGCACATATCTTATGACATTTCATATTTGTTTTGTGCTTATTTCCTTTATTTTTCACTTGTTTACTACTTTCTAGTTCGGGGATCTGCTTTTTCTACATTTGTGTGCAGGGAGGTGCTTTTGAGGTAAAATGACTAATAAATGGAGCTCAAGGAAGGCAAGCATGCTCTGGCCATGTTCCCAAAGACACAGGCACACTTTTGACCAAAAGATGATGTTCACTTGAAGCTCCAGAGAAAGACAAGGCCGACTGTGTTAGATTCACACGCATGCCTCTTGCCGAAGCAGGTTTCAAGTTGCAACTTCCAAAGTTTCACACAGCTGGTCGTATGGATTCCACACGGTCGTGTGGCGACAACACGACTTATGTAGATCAAATTTTGTGGGTAAATAAGGAAAGTCGGTTTCACTCCTATAAAAGGGAAGGCACATATAACCCTAAAGGGGGGGGGGGAGAAAGAAGCGGCTCAAAGACCCGAATCGACGCTCCAACACCTCGGAGAGCGACCAAGACCTCGCATTGGATCCAACAGGATGTATTATTTCTCTTTTTAAATCTATTTGGATTGTAACAATTTATAAAAAGATGTCTTGTGTTTGCTTTTCTTTATTCAAGGAGTAGATACTTTGATTCTAGGATTAGGGATTAACTTGTGCAAGTTGGACATGGTAGTTCAAAAATCTATTCATAGCTTTTAAGTTATATTTGCAATTTATGTTGTTTAGATAAATGAAAGTTATGTCTTGATTCTATTTCTATTGTACGTAGTCGATATAAGGGTGGAAAGCCTTTGTATTGAAATATAGGAGAACCAGGGATGAACCGTGTTGGTGCAATCTATTGGACTATCTGGGCCGCAAAAACCGCTTTTTGCATTGCGGAAACCTCGGAAGCCCGACCACGGATCCGTGCGAAGTATAACAAAAATTACATGTATGTGTTTAAAACCTTAGATCTACCTTAGATCTACATGAGAAGAGTATTACCCTTGATGCGATGCCCTTCGCTTATCCCGCTCGTCCAAATGGATTATCAGAACTCGAGAGTGTCAAGTGTACACTCCTCGATTGGTATCCACACAAGCAATAGGTGGAGAAAAAGACAATCTTGAGTGTACTAGAACTCCTTGATAGTCTCGTCAATGGAGGATTGGGAGAGCAAAAGAGGAAGAACCAAGGAAGAAGATGAAGTTAATCACCCAAAATAACTTCACACCATCATCACCACTTAAGTGGCCGGCCACTTATTAGGGGGGGGGGGGGGGTTACATGCATGCATGAAACACTAAGAGTCAATGACTCTTAGTCTTCCTTATGAGGTGACACCCCATGATAAGTCCATGATGATGTGGAACATCATCATTGGCCGACCCCCATACCAAGTAACCATGACATGGCAATTGGTCAAGTCAAAATTGGCCATTCATCTTCCCTCTCAACTCAAGTCAAACTTGACCTCTTATCTCCCATGGTTGATCAAATCTAACCACTTGATTCAAGTCAATTTGATTTAATAAATCTCTATTCATTAATTTAAATTGACTCAATGAATCAAATCTAAATTAGACTCATTCAACACTTAAATCAAATTGAATCTAACTCAATTAGTCTAATTTGGATTAATCTTAATCCAATTTGGCTCATCCCATGAACCTAATCCTCATGGTCTATCATATGAACCTAATCTCCATCTAATTGCCCTTTGTGTGTGACCCTATAGGTTCTTGTAATGTTGGCAATGCTCCTAAACCGATTTAGGAACATAAGCAATGACCGGTATCTAGCGACACTTCATTGCTACCCAAGTTAAAAGAATGTTGAGATCCAACATTACCTTTGTGACTACTAATTGTGACTATGACAATATGTGACAATGTCCCTCTATCCTTGACATCTAGATTGACAAATTGAGGCATAGACCGTGTCATCCTCGGTAAAATCTATATCTTGAACTCCAAGTAGACTCACTCTAATAAAATGAGCTCAATATCTTATATTGACTCATTTGGGCATGGCCATGCACTTCGTGGTCTCACTCTATCAAGAATAACGATGTCACTCCTATCATATAGGAGGGATAAATACCATCTACATCACTCACATCCCTCCGCATAATTTGTTACATACCTAGTAATTGCCTTTATAGTCCACCCATTTACAGGTGACGTGTGACGAAGCCAAAGTATGCAACTCCTTATGTAGGGAACAATGGTGACTTCAGGTTCAAGGACTAATAGTCACACTAATAGTCACATGAGAAAATATATGATACTCATATAACGATCCATGTTACTTTCTCATGGTGGGTCATTCAGTAAACATTTTTCAATGCATAACCATTTGTCAACTTGATATCTCATATCCATGACTTATGAGATCAATTCTTCGAGTTGACATACATGCTAGTCTTTACGCATTAACATTGTCCCTGAATGTTAATACTTGACTAGGAATGATTAAGAGTAGTGTTCTCTATATCATCTCATTATCGATTCAACCAATCGATTGATATAGATAAGAACCTTCTACTCAAGGATGTTATTATACTTAGTTATTAGGCACCAATACAAGTAAATATAACAACCATGCCTTTATAAATAGGAATATGATATAATAAAGTCCATACAACAATCATCACATGATTCACTCTAGGACTTTCACTAATAATCTCCCACTAGCAGTAGCTCTAATCACCGTAGTATCTAATACCCAATGACCTAGTGTGACCATCATCTTTTTTCTGTGGCAAAGCCTTGGTCAAGGGATCTGAGATGTTAGCCTCTGTGGGTACTCTTCAAATCTTCACATCTCCTCTATCGATAATCTCTCGAATTAGATGGAATCACCGTAGTATGTGTTTGTTCCACTGGTGTGAGTGAGGTTTCTTAGCCTGTGCAATCATTCCATTGTTGTCACAATAGAGCTCTATAGGATCTGCTATGCTAGGAACCACCCCAAGCTCAGTAAGGAACTTACGTATCCAAATTGCCTCCTTTGCTGCCTCTGATGCAGTGATATACTCGGCCTCTGTTGTAGAATCAACAACTGTGTCCTGCTTCAAACTTTTCCAGCTCACAGCGCCACCATTGAAGCAAAACATGAACCCTGACTGTGATCTATAATCATCCTGGTCAATTTGGAAGCTTGAATCGTTGCAACCCTTTACAGCTAGCTCCTCATCGCCTCCAAATAACAAGAAATATTCTTTAGTCCTTCTCAAGTACTTAAGAATATTCTTGACTGTTATCCAGTGATGCTCACCAGGATCTGACTGGTATCTACTCATCATGCTCAAAGCATACGAGACATCAGGATGAGTACACAGCATGGCGTACATGATAGATCCTATAGCAGATGCATAAAGGTCTTATTCATGCGGTCTCTCTCCTCTCTAGAAGAGGCATTTTGAGTCTTCGAAAGACTCACACCATGTGACATCGGCAGAAGTCTCTTCTTGGAATTATGCATGGAAAACCGTAGTAATACCATGTTAATATATGTACTCTGACTTAGGCCAAGCAATCTCTTAGATCTATCTCTATAGATCTTTATGCCTAGAATACAGGCTGCTTCACCTAAGTCCTTCATTGAGAAGCATGTCCTCAGCCAAGTCTTCACAGACTATAGCGAAGGGATGTCATTACCAATGAGTAGTATGTTATCCACATACAATACAAGGAAGACAACTGTGTTTCTATTAACCCTCTTGTAGATACAGAGTTCATCTTCATTCTTAATGAAACCAAACTGTTTGATCGCATCATCAAATCGAAGATTCCAGCTCCGAGAAGCTTGCTTTAGCCCATAAAATGACCTTTGCAGTTTGCATACTTTCCCAGTATGCTGTGGATCTACAAAACCCTCAAGTTGTGTCATGTACACATCCTCAAGCAAGTTTCCATTCAGAAATGCAATTTTGACGTCCATCTGCCAGATCTCATAATCGTGGTACGCTGCAATAGCAAGCATGATCCGAATGTACTTAAACATCGCCATTGGAGAAAAGATTTCATCATAGTCAATACCATGAATTTGCTTGAAACCTTTAGCCACTGATCGGCCCTTATAGGTATGCGTAAGTCCATCCATGTCAGTCTTTCTCTTAAAGACCCACTTACACCCAATGGGTTTGATGCCTTCAAGTGGATCAACCAAAGTCCATACTTGGTTGGTGTACATGGATTCCATCTCGGATCTCATGGCCTCTACCCATTTCTCAGAATCTGGGCTCATCAAAGCTTCTTGATAGGAGGTAGGCTCATTCTCAATGAGCATAACGTCATTATGGTCAGACAAGAGAAATGAGTATCTCTCAGGCTGACGACGTACCCTATCAGACCAGCGAAGAGCTAGGTCTACTTGAACAGGTGATTGTTCCACAACTATTTGTGCAACAAACTCATCACCCACAAAACTTTGTGGTTCCTATTCAACCTCCATCACGGCCTCAGTGCTATGGTCCTTATCTTGAATTTCTTCAAGATCGAATGTACTCCCATTAGTTTTTCTAGAAATAAAATCCCTTTCTAGAAATACCCCAGTCTTTGCCACAAACACTTTGTGCTGACTGGGAATGTAGAAGTAATATTCCTTCATTTCCTTAGGATATCCAATAAAATAGCACTTATCAGATTTGGGTCCCAGTTTGTCCGAGACTTGACGTCGAACGTAAGCCTCACAATCCCAAATCCTCATGAAAGACATCTTAGGATTTCTCCCTGTCCATATCATATATGGTGTCTTTATCACAGCCATAGATGGTACATGGTTAAGTATGAAGGGTGCTATGTTTGGAGCATATCCTCAAAAGGATATAGGAAGATCTGTGTGACTCATCATAGATCGTACCATATCTAATAGGGTACGATTCCTCCTTTCGGATACACCATTCTAATGTGGTGTTCCAAGAGGAGTGAGTTGGGATAGAATCCCACACTCAGCTAGATAGTCACGAAACTCATGGCTAAGGTATTCACCACCTTGATCTGATCGAAGTATCTTAATACTCTTGTCAAGTTGATTTTGTACTTCATTCTTGAATTCTTTGAACTTTTCAAAGGATTCAGATTTATGTCTCATCAGATACACATAACCATATCTACTGAAGTCATCAGTAAATGTAATTAAGTACCTGTAACCACCTCTAGCAGCAACATTGAAAGGACCGCATACATCACTTTGTATAAGTCCTAACAAATCTATTGTTCTCTCGCTGTGTCCACTAAAGGAAGTCTTGGTCATCTTGCCTAAAAGGTAAGACTCGCATGTCTCATAAGATACAAAATCAAATGAGTCCAACAGCCCATCCTTATGGAGTTGGGATAAGCGACTCTCATTTATGTGACCTAAGCGATAATGCCAGAGATAGGTTTGGTTCAACTCATTTGACTTCAACCTTTTGGTAGTTATGTTATAGATGGGGCTCTCTAAGTCTAGAAAGTAGAGTCTGTTCATTAGTGGTGCACTACAATAGAACATATCATTTAAATAAACTGAACAACATTTGTTCTTTATTATAAATGTAAATCCTTTGTTGTCCAAACAAGAAACCGAGATTATGTTCTTAGTCAAAACAGGCACATAACAACATTCATCTAGTTCTAGTACAAGCCCAGAGGGCAGACATAGATCATTAGTTCCTATAGCAGCAACAACAACTCTTGCTCCATTGTCTACTCGTAGGTCCACCTGGCCCTTTGTCAATGCCCTGCTATTTCTCAGCGCCTGCACATTGGTACAAATGTGAGATTCACATCCGGTATCTAATACCCATGATGAAGAAATAGATAGATTGACTTTTATAACATTTATACCTAAAGTAGAAGTCTCACTTCTCTTTTTCTTAAGATCTTCCAGGTATGCCTTGCAGTTATGCTTCCAGTGTCCATCTTTCTTGCAGTGGAAGCAAGTCCCTTCTTTGGCCACCCCTTTTTTCGGTTTCAGTTCCTTGCCTTTTCCCTTAGCTTGGGACTTTCCCTTACCTTTAGGCTTGCCCTTGCCTTTCTTCTTTCGCACCATCAAAATGGAGTCAGATTTTCCCTTCTTAAGGTTGAGCTCAGCAGTTCTCAACATGCTGAGCATCTCAGGCAATGGCTTATCTTGTAATTCATGACAAATTGATTGTAGCTTTATGAAAAAGATTGCAAGATCAAGTTAGTGGCTAGCTCATGGCCAAGTGGGAATCCCAACCTCTGTAGGTTTTCTATATACCCAATTATCTTGAGTACATATGGACCTACGGGAGTCCCATCTTGCATCTTGAACTGAAACAATGCCTTAGAGAACTCATATCTCTCGTGCCTTGCTTTTCATTGATATAGTTGACGAAGATGTTCAACCATATCATAAGCATTCATGAACTCGTGTTGCTTTTGAATCTCAGAGTTCATGGTCACGAGCATGAGACATGACACATCTAATGCATCATTTTGATGCTTCTTGTAAGCATCTTTGTCAGTTCGCGAGACAGTGGCAGGAGGTGCCTCCGGAATGGGCTGCTCCAGGATGTACAATTTCCTTTCTTGGGTGAGAACGATTCTTAGGTTCCTGTACCTGTCCAGAAAATTAGCTCCATTGAGCTTGTCCTTCTCAAGGACAGAACGCAAGGAGAGAGTGTTTGTGTTTGTCGACATGGTAATCTACAACATACACAATGCAGAAAATTAATATCATATTCCATTTATCATTTAATTAGGCCATTAATCAAATGATGCTCCCACTGAATTATAGGACTTTTGTAGAATCGAGTTATGGATGTGGTCAAACCACATTACTAGATTCATACAAATTAGCTATAATTCTTACGGGACAAGATCCACATCATACTAGGCCTTGAGTTAGCTTTGGCTAAATTGCCCAAGACTTAATATGATTGGTAGGTAACACATTACCGATTACATCTCTATGCAACTCTTGTTTATAGGATCAAGACCCACATTTATAAAATACCTTGAGTTAGCTTTGGCTAAATCGCCCAAGATTTAGTGTAAAAGCGATCTTATCCTATCTTTCCAACGGTTGGAATATGCCTATAGTTCTACTCGATCCAATTGAGTTAACTAGTTATACTCAATCTAATTGAGCTTACTCTCACCCAAGCCGTCATAGGCGGGACCAAGATTGTCCCTCTGTACCCTACTAAGATAATATGCATTGCTCTGCTTTGGAAGATTCAACAACTACAAATGATCGAGGTAGTGATGGGTATCAAGACTTGGTAGGCATTTTCGAGTTGATTCGATTAAGATCTAATCTAATTGTGAATGTGTATCATATACGCATCTAGGCCTTTATTACCCTACACTAGCATGCATCACATACATACAAGCAATATACTAGCATGCATCATATACATACAAGCAAAATATTCTAGCATGCATCATATACATACAAGCAAAATTTACTAGCATGCATCACATACATACAAGAAAATTAATTGTGATGTGGTTGTGACCCTACTACGATCTTCTCAAGCCAATGAGAAGATCGGACGATCAACCTAGGGTTAGCGGCTTCTCCAAGCGCCTCCTTTGACCGTCATGTGTCGTTGGCACCCTCCTCATAACTCCGTCTACTAGTGGACCTTCCACTACTCCATTTTGTACATTACAAACATGAAACTCGAGTTCCATTCGAGTCTAAAACTATTTACAACTATAATTTTAAAAGAAGAGTCACGACGCGCAGGTCGCATACCCTATACAACATGCACAACTACAAAAATGGCACACAAGTCGTATTATGAATTACAACACATTTATCATCCAATCATATTGGGGTTCTTGGGCCATGACCATCACAGAATTATACATAATTCTAAATTATGTATATTACAGAAATTTCTATAATTTTTTCTATTTTTCTTCAATCTTATGAATCACCTCTTCGTTACGGTCCGCCTAAGCGGTTTCCGGACGCGATCGCGGGATAATGCCTCTTTCGGGGTTAGGGGCAGTGCATCTACTTGCAAAATGAACTTTGTGAGTGTCCCATCTTGATCTTACAGCCACTTAAGTCACTGTCCCATAAAACCTAGAGCAAGATTTCGCCTTTCCGGAGAGTTTTTCTCGGTGGTTGAAGCCTACAAGTGTCCCAACACTTGTTGCTTCGACTCTTCAAAAAAAATACCCAAAAAAACTATAAAAATAGGAAATTTATAGAAACTTAAAAATCTATAATTTTTATATCTAATACAAAAAATACAAATTTAAAACACATACATGCTTCGCACGTGAATCTAATACCACTATTGGACTATCCGAGCTGCAAAAACTATTTTTTTCGTTGCGGAAACCTCGGAAGCCCGGCCACAGATCCGTGCGAAGTATAACAAAAATTACATGTATGTGTTTAAAACCTTAGATATATCTTAGATATACTTGAGAAGAGAATTACCCTTGATGCGACGCCCTTCGCTTATCTCGCTCGTCCAAATGGATTACCGGAACTCGAGAGTGTCAAGTGTACACTCCTCTATTGGTATCCACACAAGCAATAGGTGGAGAAAAAGACAATCTTGAGTGTGCTAGCACTCCTTGATAGTCTCGGAAATGGAGGATTGGGAGAGCAAGAGAGGAAGAACCAAGGAATAAGATGAAGTTAATCACCAAAAATAACTTCACACCATCATCACCACTTAAGTGGCCGGACACTTATTTGTGGGGGAGGGGGGGGGGGTTACATGCATGCATGTAACTCCAAGAGCCAATGGCTCTTGGTCTCCCTCATGAGGTGGCACTCCATGATAAGTCCATGATTATGTGGAACATCATCATTGGCTAGCCCCCATGCCAAGTCACCAAGACATGACAATTGGTCAAGTCAAAATTGACCATTCATCTTCCCTCTCAAGTCAAGTCAAACTTGACCTCTTATCTCCCATGGTTGATCAAATCTAACCACTTGATTCAAGTTAATTTGATTTAATAAATCTCTATTCATTAATTTAAATTGACTCAACGAATCGAATCTAAATTAGACTCATTCAACACTTGAATCAAATTGAGTCTAACTCAATTAGTCTAATTTGGATTACTCTTAATCCAATTTGGTTCATCCCATGAACCTAATCCTCATAGTCCATCATATGAACCTAATCTCCATCTAATTTCCCTTTGTGTGTGACCCTATAGGTTCTTGTAACGTTAGCAATGCTCCTAAACTGATTTAGGAACATAAGCAATGAGCGGTATCTAGCAACACATCATTGCTACCCAAGTTACAAGAATATTGAGATCCAACATCACCTTTGTGACTACTAATTGTGACTCTCACAATATATGACAATGTCCCTCTATACTTGACATCTAGATTGACCAGTTGAGGCATAGACCGTGTCATCTTCAGTACAATCTATATCTTGAACTCCAAGTAGACTCTAATCAAATGAGCTCAATATCTCATATTGACTCATTTGGGCATGGCTATGCACTTTGTGGTCTCACTCTATCAAGAATAACGATGTCACTCCAGTCATATAGGAGGGATAGATCCCATCTACATCACTCACATCCCTCTGCATAATTTGTTACATACCCAGTAATCGCCTTTATAGTCCACCCATTTACGGGTGACGTTTGACGAAGCCAAAGTATGCAACTTCTTATGTAGGGAACCATTGTAACTTCAGGTCCAAGGACTAATAGTCACACTAATAGTCACATGAGAAAATATATGACACTCATATAACAATCCATGATACTTTCTCATGGTGGGTCATTCAGTATACATTCTCCAATGCATACCCATGTGTCAACTTGATATCTCATATCCATGACTTGTGAGATCAAGTCATCGAGTTGACCTACATGCTTGTCTCTACACATTAACATTGTCCCTGAATGTTAATACTTGACTAGGAATGATTAAGAGTAGTGTTCTCTATATCATCTCATTATCGATTAAACCAATCGATTGATATAGATAAGAACCTTCTACTCAAGAACATTATTATACTTAGTTATTTGGCACCAATATAAGTAAATATAATAACCATGCCTTTATAAATAGGAATATGATACAATAAAGTCCATACAACAATCATCACATGATTGACTCTAGGGCTTTCACTAACACAATCGACCCAAGTCACGATTGACCAAACTCAAGTTTGACTCGAGTGATATTTTGATATTCAAAAAAATGTATGACAATGTGATTGTCAAGGGAAAGTCCAAGTCTTGAGTACTTGGCATGAAAATGTTAGTGCTTCTAAGATTCACATATCTCCACAATGAAATGATATTGTTCACTTTGGGCCTATGCCCTCATGGTTTTGTTTTTGAGCTTTACCCAAAAGGCCTCATACCAATGGAGATATCTTTTTCATCTTATAAGCACATGATCTTTTCCATACCTTACCAATGTGGTACTTTGATTGTATTCCCAATGCTCCAACAATCCCCCCTCAAACGAAGGACCACATTGATCCCTCCTCAAGCCTATCCGTCCTCGAAGGACATTATATGCTTGATGTCCGATCTCAACCTAACAGGACTTCCTGCTAACTGTCTGCTCCTTCTGACCCAGCTAGACTTTCTGCCAGTTGTCCAACCCTTCTGGCCCAACTGGACTTCCTGCCAGTTGTTCGGTCCTCTCGACCCAACTGGACTTCCTACCTGGTGTCTGGTTCTCTTGATCCGGACTTGGGAGCTCAACTTCTTTTGTTCGAGGTTCATGGCTTGACATGGACCATGGCTCTGATACCAATTGTTAGTTCTTATAAGATCCACATATCTTCACAATGACATGATATTGTCCACTTTGGGCCTAAGCCCTCATGGTTTTATTTTTGGGCTTTACCCAAAAGGCCTCATACTAATGGAGATATCTTTTTCATCTTATAAGCACATGATCTTTTCCATATCTTACCAATGTGAGACTTTGATTGTATTCCCAATGCTCCAACAGAAAAGTCCAACATGGGTTGGCAAGGAAAAGTCCAAGTCTTGAGTACTTGGCATGAAAAGTCCAACAAGGGTTGGCAAGGGAAAGTCCAAGCTTGAGTCTTGGCATTTGGAATGTCCAACATTGGGTTGGCATGGAAAGTCCAAGGGTATAGTCTTGGCCACGTAAGTCCAAGGGTGTAGTCTTGGCGGTGAAAGTCCAAGGCATGGGTACTTGGCATTTGAGAAGTCCAAGGGGTGATGTTAGCGGCGTAAAGTCCAAGGGTGGTGTCTTGGCAGCATAAGTCCAATGGTTGGCGCGTAATGTCCAAGCGTGGTGTTGGCAAAATAAGTCCAATGTTCCTTGGCAGTGTAGACATCGTTAGCATGACAATAGCCGATGGAAGC
The DNA here is from genome assembly GCA_025175895.1 of Wurfbainia villosa. Lineage (NCBI taxonomy): Eukaryota > Viridiplantae > Streptophyta > Magnoliopsida > Zingiberales > Zingiberaceae > Wurfbainia > Wurfbainia villosa. Next base: position 48,056,285 of record CM045998.1, on the reverse strand, counting down.
ACCTGAAGGCTAGTGTATGGATGAACAAGTCATGGATGACTTGGAGGGATCCGATAGTCGTGAAGCTGATGGTGGTGGCTAGAAGGCTTAGGTCTAGGCTAAGGGTGGTCTAGCAAGTATAAGGGCATCATACTTAGTGTTAAACCTCATGGTTGAGGCTTGTCAATCGACTAGGGTTATGGTGCAGTCGACTGGTCAAGTGTTTTGACACTTGACAATCGAGTTGACACTCAGCAGTCAACTGGGATTATGACTAGTCGACTATCGTGAGTCGACTGTGGTTCGACTGGGCCAAAATAGCCTAGCAGTCGACTGCCAGAAGTGGGTAGTCGATTGATGGCTTCAGCAGTCGACTGATGATGGATAATAGTCGACTTCTAGTTGATGTCGCGAGCACAGAATGCTCGATAGCCGACTGGGCAGTTGGCTACAGCGTTGGCAGTCGACTACCAACTGATCCATTAGAGTTTTTTCAGCATGGATAATGCCATTGTCTCACATTGGCTACAGGAGCAGTCGACTGATGGTCTCGATCAGTTGATTGTCAGGCGTAAAAATAGCCTGAGTGTAGGTTATAAAGGCAGCTCGAAGGGGAGGTTTGGCAGCAATTTCTTGGGCATTTTAAAGGTGATTTGCTAGTGTCAATCAAGGTCTTCAAGCACGGTTCAAGAAATCATCAAGCAAGCATTCAAGTTCACATTTGTAAAGGTTTTCCTTGTATTTGTGTAGTTTACTTGTATTTCATTTTTATTGTTGTAAGAACCATTGTAAGAGGTTTTCTCCACCTCCAAATTGTTCCGAGGAGTTATTGATTAGTGGTTATGTGTGCATCACTAGAGCTCATAGAGCTCACCCGTGGAGTAGGAACCCTAAGGTTCCGATCCATGTTACATCGTCTTGTCGTGTGATTGTGCTTGTGTATTTATCTTCATTATATATTTTGTATATTCCGCTACGTACTAACATTGTGTAGCAAGCACGAACGAATTTCAATCAAACAACGACAATGCTTTTCACCCCCCCCCCCCACTAGTGGGCGCATAGGTCCTAACAAGTGGTATTAGTGTTTGGAGCTCTTCTACGGACTAACACCCGAGAGCAAAAGCGCTAGAGGAGATGGAGCTCAATGAAAGATTGGGTGATGACATCAACATTCCATCTTTCTTCGATCGCGAAGACTTTGCATATTGAAAAGGTAGAATGATGTATTTTTAATGTGTGATTATGATAATTGGATAAGTGTGATGGTAGGGTTTGATACTCCAAAGGATGAAGAAGGAAGAAAAATCAAGAAGAAGAATTGGAGTCATGAACAACTCCGATACTTCAATATAAACAATAAGGTAATGGGTATTTTTCTTAATGTAATCCCTAATGAAATTTTGATCAAGATAATGGATTGTAAAGAGGCCAAGGAGTTGTGAAGCAAATTGATGAAATATCATGAATACCCATCATTGGCTCAATTGGAAAGAGAGCCCAAAGAAGAGGAAGAAAGCTCATCCTCACAAGAAAGTGAGGATTCGGTGGTCGAGGAGTGTTCGACATTCAAGGAGGAAGAATTGGAGATTGAAAGGCCATCAACATCCAAGGAAGAGGTAGAATTAGAAGAAACCTCCACCTCTAGGATTGAGGGGGAGGAGAGACCATCTACCTCCAGTCGAGAATAAGATGAAGGACCATTTCATTCCACCACCACTCTAGGTAACTCAAGCAATTTAGTTCAAAATAAAATTCATATAATTTACTTTGAGTGTAGGGAAGCTGGGCACTATAAGTGCAAATGCCCAAAGAAGGTCAAGGAAGCCAGAGCCCCGACAATTAAAAGCAAGGAGCACATGGTGTGCTTCAAATGCAACCAAAAGGGCCATTATAGGAGTCGATGCCCTAGGAAGAAGAAAATCAATGGAAACGAAGGAACATCACTAGTAGGGGGAGCCTCTAAGGCAAACCCTATGATATATTTAAATAATGCTCATTCTTTAAGTTATAGGAAAAAGCATGCTATAAATAATTTTAGCAATCTTGCTATTGTACATGAGAAACATGTTAGGAAGAGAAATAACAAAATCCTTTGTTTAGGTGCCAAATCTTGTAATTTTAGGTCTAAGGGCAAATCTAGAAATAATAATACTAGACCTATTCCACTACAAAAAAATTGATTTTTGGCGACGAACTTTGGCAACGAAAATAATTCGTTGCAAATCTGTAACAAATTTTGTGGAGAATTTTATGTTTCGTCGCAAATTTGTAACGAAATTTCTGACAAAAAAAAAATTGTTGAAAAATTATAAAAATTACAAAATTTAAATTTCGTTGCAAAATTCGACGCAAATTGGCGATGAAATTTTTTTTGAAAGAGTGCTTGCAGTGCTGCCGCGAGCTCTCGACAAGTGATGTTGCGTGCTCCCGGCAGTTCTGCCGCAAGCTCGCGGCAGGTGTTGCCGCGAGCTCGTGCGGCGATCTTGCTGCGTGCAAGGTCGCGTTAGACCATACCGCAAGCACGCGACGGCATCGTCCGCCGTGAGCTCGCAGTGGGCAGGTGGTGGCGGCAGTTAGGTGCTGCCACACATACACGCGGCAGGTTCCTGCCGCGAGATCGCGTTTGGCGGCAAGTTCCTGCTGCGAGATCACGTGTGGCAGCAGGCGACCCCGCAAGCTCGCAGCAGCAGTAGCTATCCCAATTATAATCCTGTGTCGTAATCTAAATATAATATTTTGTTTAATAGGCTATCCTACTTTGAAGGTGTTTGCCAAGGTGTTCATCTAGCCGTGAGCTCATCCCTACGTTGTTTCCTTCCGGACAGGTTCGTGTAAAAATATTGTTTATAACATTATTTATAGTATTATGAATTCTGTTATAATTTTTAATCGTAATGTTTGATTTTAAGTAATTTAATTACTGTTAGTAGATCATAATTTGTTCGAAATAATGATATTATAATTTGCAATTAAATATCACACAAAATCATATTTAGTATTAGAAAAATTTAATTAATGTTGAGTATAAATTTATGATTAGATTGATATATATATATATATATACGGATGAAGTTAATTTGGAAGAAATGAAAATTAATCGTTGTTGATATAATTTTGAATACAGGATCGATGGAGAGAGAATGCAGTTGGATGTATAAAAAGAATTTATCAGAACTTCGTGGTTTAACCGATGAATTTATAATTGGGTTGGAACAATTTTTTAGATTTGCTACTAATAATGTTGAGTTTATGGATGGGAATAAGTTAAGGTGTCCGTGCAAAAAATGTCATAATGGTAAATTTTTCCAATGTGATAAAGTTCGAGAACATCTTTGTAGATTTGGTTTTATGCCAAATTATTATAATTGGACTTGTCATGGTGAACCGTTTATATCCGATGAAGAGGTTGGACGAAACATACAAAGGACAGTTAGTGGAGAGCAAGTATCTTACGATCAATGCAATTCGTACCAGAGGATGATAGTTGATGCAGTTGGTCATAATTTGAATAGCGAACCAAACGCCACAAGTGCTAGTTATCCTCAAGCATTTAAACACATGTATAATAATTATTCAACACCGTTGGAGGAGGTAGAAATTACTGGTGGTAATGAAAATGTGCACAATGAGTCATATATAAAATTTCAAGAAGTATTGAGAGCTGCAAATGAACCCGTGTGGTCCGGTTGTGATAGTCACACAAAATTATCTCTCACCACAAGATTGTTGAATGTTAAAGCTGAGCATAATGTGTGTCAGAAGAATGTTTTAATGATTTTGTTCAAGTTATTGGAGAAGTATTGTCGTGTGATCACATAATGCCGAATGCTTTTTACAGTATGAAAAAACTTGTGAAAGATTTGGGTCTTCCAATACAAAGAATTGATGTTTGCAGAAATGGTTGCATGCTATATTGGGGGAGATAATGCTGATTTAGAGACTTGCAAATTCTGTAGTCAATGTAGGTACAAGAATACCACGAGATCAAATCGTAATAAGCGATTAAAATCATTCAGTCAAATGTTCTACTTGCCTTTAACTCCTAGATTGCAAAGGCTTTATGCTTCAATGGTGACTGCTGAACACATGACTTGGCATGCAAATCATGAAATAGAGAATGGGCTAATGTGTCATCCATCTGATGCAGAGGTGTGGAAAAATTTTGATCGAACATATCCTAAGTTTGCAAATGAGATCCGAAACATCAGGTTGGGTCTATGTGTTGATGGATTTGCTCCGTTTGGCAAATCAGGAAGAACGTATTCTTGCTGGTCAATTATTGTAACTCTGTACAATCTTCCTCCTGGTATGTGCATGAAAACACCTTATATGTTTTTAACATTATTGTGCCTGACCCTCATAATCCGAAGAAGTTAATAGATGTTTACATGCAACCGTTGATTGCTGAGTTGATCCAACTATGGGACGTGGGTGTTTCCACATATGATGTCCATATTAATCAGTTGTTCACTATGAGAGCTGCACTTCTTTGGACCATAAATGATTTTCTTGCTTATGGGATGTTATCGGGCTGGAGTACTGCGGGGATTTTACGATGTACAATATGTATGGAGAGATCAAAGTCATTCAGATTGAAACACGGAAAGAAACCGAGTTATTTTGATTGTCATAGACAATTTTTACCGCCAAATCATAAATTCAGAAGAAATAAAGAAGAATTTACTAATAATAGAATTGAAAGAATACCTCCACCAATCAAATTCACGGGTCAAAGTCTATGGCAAAGAGTGCTTAACTTTCCATCTGTTATTGAAGACCCCAATGTCACAACATATGACTATGGAATTACGCATAAATGGACAAAATGGAGTATCTTTTGGGATTTACTGTATTGGCAGAATAATTTGATTTGTCACAATCTTGATTTAATGCATATTGAGAAGAATGTTTTTGAAAATCTGATAAATAAGGTGATGGATATAACTGGAAAAATAAAAGACAATCTGAATGCAAGAAAAGATTTGCGTCTCATATGTAACCGACCTAACCTTGATGTTGATGCAAATAGTAGGGGACCAAAACCGAAAGCAGTTTATACATTGAATAAGGATCAGAAATGGATTGTTTGTGAATGGTTGAAATCGTTGAAATTTCCTGATGGTTGTCTCAAATATTGGTAGATGCATTGATTTGAAGGAATGCAAATTTATGGGTTTTAAAAGTCATGACTGTCATATATTCATGGAAAGATTAATTCCTATTGTTTAGAAGGAACTATTACCAAATTTTGTCTGGGGTGCCATTATGGAATTAAGCATTTTCTTTCATTATATTTGTTCGACAGTACTGAGTCATTCACACATGGAGACATTAGAGAGAGACATTCCGATTATTATGTGTAACTTAGAAAGGATATTCCCACCGGCATTTTTTGATTCAATGGAACATATTTTGGTTCACTTGCCATATGAGGCTAAAGTTGGAGGTCCTGTTCAATTTCGATGGATGTATCCGTTTGAATGGTGATTTTTTTTTTTACTTTTTTCTCATTGTTATTTCATTTGGTCAAATCTAGTCTAATTTATTTGGTAATAAATTTTATTGTATTACTTTTAGATTCCTCTATCACTTGAAAATAAAAGTGAAAAATAAAGCTCATGTTGAAGCTTCTATAGTTAATGCTTATATTGTGGTGGAAGTTACAACTTTTGCATCATATTACTTTGAACCTCACGTTCAATGCAAGAGTCGGAAAGCAGGAAGAAACGATGAGGGTCCTATTGATCCAAATTTGAGGGCATTCTCAATTTTTAATTACCTTGGTCGACCAAGTGGATCTTGTACAAGTAGATACTTAACTGGTCCCGAGTGGTGAGCAGCCCATACATATATTTTATTGAACTGTCCAGAAGTAACACCGTATTTCGAGTAAGTATATTGTAGTTATATTAAACATTTTGTATATCATAAAATATTGTTCATGTTTTATTTAATTATATTGTAGGATTTTTCAAACTCTATATTCAGAGCTTCCGGAGCATGAGTTTAATAATTTCTGTGATGAAGAATTAGCACAATGGTTCAAAAATTATGTAAGTAGTATATGATATTAAATTTGATAAATCTTGTCCGATGACACATTGATTTTACTTTAGGTTCATGATAATCACTGCCACATTGAGCAAGACCTAATAAACAATCTGTCATCAGGTACAAATTCAATGGTTAAAACATGGCCTGCATATTTCATAAACGGATATATTTTTCATACTCAAGCTTATGGAACTGGGAAAACTACAATGAATAGTGGAGTTTGTGTTCATTCATCTATTGATGGAGGTGCAAGGAATGAATTTTATGGTTTGCTAGATGAAATTTTAGAGGTAGCGTATCCAGGCTCAGATTTGCGAGTTATTTATTTATGTGTCGTTGGTTTGACCCTATCAAAGGCATGAGGGTGCATCCACAGTTTAATTTGGTTGAAATTAACTACAAAAAAATATACAAGAGGTACGAACCATTTGTATTAGCACAGCAAGGATTTCAAGTATTTTATGCTTCATATCCTAGTATGAGACGAGACAAAAGTGATTGGTGGGCAGTTTGTAAAACCAAAGCACGTAATAAAATTGAGGAACATTGGGAGGACATAGCCTATCAACAAGATGAAGTTGTCAATACATTTCATATCGAACAGTATAATATTTCACCGTTACGAGATCCTAGTGGCATTGTAATATATGTTGATGCAAGTGAACTGAATGAGTATGAAGATGAAGATTTCAATGACGAGGATGAGGATGTGGATGAGGATGAGGATGAGGATGATGATGACGATGACGATGACGATGACAATGATGATCACAATGATGATGACGATTAGATGCATTATCAGGCCAAAAATTTTATTGCAGATTTTGATTTTTAATTATTGGAAATTTACCTTTTAATTTATTGAATACCAATTATGTTTTAATTTACTATGTTATTCGAAAATCTATATATTTGATATGCTAATGAACTTTTTTTTATTTAGGGTCATCTAGTTGCTATGAATATGGTAATATTTTCATATTTTTCCTATTAATAATTCGATATGCAACTGCATTTTTTTTCCTGTAATATTCTTCTAATAATCATGATTGTTAGTTTAGACGTGACGGTCATGGACGGAGTAGTGATGGAAGATCATAATCTTCCTCTACTTCAGCACCCACACATTCTGATGCTCTTCCAGAAAATGTACCCTCCACCTCTTCCCTAGTTGCAGGATCCTCTGATTCTCAACATATACCTGCCAATGTTTCTTCCCCGGTACAACAAACACTCGTGGAGAGGGAAGATACGAGAGAGTTTATATCTCCGCGAGGAGATTCGTAAGTATTCAAGTTTTATAATATCTATATTAAAATTTTAATACAATATATTATTTTTAAAGTATATAACGGAGTTTGTTTTTGGTTTATGTTAGATTTACAAATTCTGTATGTGTTATTCACGAGGTGAATAAAACAGTGAATAACCATTGGGCCGACACTTCTATGACTTATACAAGCACGCCGAAAGAAATTAAAGTTCTGTGGTGGAATGAGTTCAAGGTAACTTATTTCAATCATTTAGTATATGAAATTACAGTTAATATAATCAATTTTTATTTTCCTCTACTGCAGCGGGTATTTATTTGGGAGGAGACTAAAACAGTAGAGATTAGGAGGATTTTTAAGAAAAAATGTGGTGATCATATTAGAAACATACTAAATCATACAAAAACTAGAAAAAAGAAACAACACTGTATAACTGAGAAGAATTGGAATAAAATTGTTGCACATTGGGGATCTAATGAAAGTAAGCGGAGGAGTGAACAGAATAAGCAAAATCAGAATTGTAACTCCGGCGTTATGTCTGCCACGTAAGCAGGAGGATCCATAAATATCGATGAGCATAGACATCGATTGGTGAGTACTTTCAATTTATGATTTTATAATCTAATACTCACTAATTTATAAATATTAACTGTTTAATTTGTTTAGGCCAAGGAGACGGGAACAGAGCCATTATTTATTGACACTTTCACCCGTACATTCCAAAAAAAAGGATAAAACATGGAGTGGTGAAAGAGCTAGAACAATAAAGGTGTGTAATTGTAAAAATTTATTTTCTTATGTTAATATTTAATTCTTTTTTCTTTCACAATAGGAGAAATACGATGAACTTTCACAAAGAAATTCGGGAGCAAGTGATGATGGAGTCAAATCGGAGCCATCTATTAGCAATATAAATTTATGGCTCGAACCATCTGGAGGACCAAAAAGTGGAAGAATACTTGGACTCGGCTCTTTGAGGCGATCCTATAGAGTCCCTGGTGCTTCTTCTTCATTCTATCCAGCATCAAAAGCTAAAGTTATTCAATAAATCGAAGAGGTTAATCATTTGAGAGGGTTACTAGCACAGAAGGAAACTGAATCAAGACAGAATGCTCAGAAAGTTCAAGACTTAAATGAAAAGATGAACGAAGTTTAAAGACAACAAATGTTTATTATGCAACATCTTCAGTTAAAGTCTAGCTCAAATCAACTTCCTCCTTCTAGCTCTGCTCCTCCTCCGCCTGATCCCTATCATGGAGAAAATGAGGATGTGTTTTTTGATGACGATGGTGATGATGTTGGTTATCTTTGACTGTATTTGTGAAAGTTTATTTGTTAGCTTCTTGACTTAAGACATATGCCATATTTATGTTTTTATAAGTTTGTTGTATTTAACTGTTGCCTTATGATAATGGTACGGTAGACCTTTAGATGTATTTGTTATCTATATAAATTGGTTTGATGTCCATATTATTGTTTGTTGTATAATTGTGTTAATATTGTTGTGTGTTTGTTGTAAAACAGCGAAAAAAGATTAATTTCAAATATTTTTTTTTATTTTTCTCTAGATTAGCAATGAAATTACAATTTTCCTTGCAAATTTATATGTATCAGTCGACTGATGTAGACATTCACTCGACTGATAAAAGTTTTTTAGCCATGAGTCGACTGGTAATACAATATCGATCAGATGTCTTATCTTGATTCTGAGCGGCTTGGTAGCCGTGACGATCGACTCTACCAGCGATTGGTGATGGATATGGTCGATCATTGCCATCTTATAACTCAACGAACGTCGTAGTATGAATCGATTGATTGGTCGCACTATCAGTCGACTGATAGTGTAATTTTATGCGATGAATTATTATTTTCGTCGCCAAATTTAATTTTATTTGTTAATTCCATTCATTAAAATTTGGCGACGAATATTTTTTTTCGTCGCAAATTTGGCGACGAAAATAATATTTCGTCGTCAAATTTGTGACGAAAAAAATATTTGTCGCCAAATTTCATTATATTGGCGGGAGATGGATGCGAGAGTTTTATGACGAATAAAAATTTTGTCGCATATTTGCCGACGAAAAAATTTATTCATCGCTAATTTGGCATCGAAAGTATAATTCGTCACCGAATTCGGTGACGAAAATAATTATTAGTCGTCGAATTCGGCGATGAAAATAATTATTTTTCGCTGAATTCGCCGACGAAAAGTATTATTTGTCTCAAAAATTTGCGACGAATCTTCTTTTCGTCGCCAAATTGGCGACGAAACATTTATTCGTTGCAAAATTTGGCGACGAATTTTGCAATGAAAAAATTGTTCGTTGCAATTTGGCAACGAAATTTATTTTTTCGTTGCAAAATTTTACAGTGAATTATTTGCAACGAAATTTTTTCCGTTGCAAAATTCGTTGCAAAAAAATTTTGCAACGAATTTTTTTACAAATTTCGTTGCAAAATTCATCACCAAAAATGGATTTTTTTTGTAGTGTTCTACCTAGGGAGACCATTAGGAAAATAGAGGATCACCTAGGTATCAACCCTAAATGGACAATGCATATGCCTAGAAGGAATGGTAATGCCCAAAGATTAAACAAAAATTCAAAAATTGGGCAATTAGAGCTAGAAAATCAAGTCTTGAGGTCAAGACTTGATAAATTGGAGAATACCCTTAAGAAAATGGAAGATCAATTTCAAGGGTCAAGTGATCAAAAATCTAGGTCTAGGAGTCAAAGTCAAAGGCCTAGGAAACAAGAACCATCCAAGGGCAAGCTTAAGCCCAAAAAGACCTATCACAATGTTCCATTCGATTATGGAACTCAATCTAGGTCTAGAATAACCAAGGTCAATAGGGAAGTCATCTCCAAGGTTTACCAAGGTAGGTGCTTAGTGGTTAAGGTTTCAAAGAAACCTAGGGCATCCATTAAGAAGGTTACAAGGGGAGTTACCCCTAGAGTTAAGACCCAAATGACCAAGACTACCAAGCCTAGAAGGGTCATTAGAAGGGTATCTAGGGAGGTCATCCCTAAGGAATACCTAGTAAACCCAAGGAGCTCCAATAGGTTTTGGGTTCCTAGGAGCGTGATCGATTCATACTAAATGGGTTAGGGTTTGCCAACTTTAAATTGATAGGTAGTTAACCTAATCATGGTAAAGGTGGCACTTTAGCTAATTTTTAAGGTAATGTGATACTTTGGAAATGTGGTTTGATCATAATCCTAAAGGCTTTTAGGATGTGCCAATATTTTTTTGAAGATTATGAAAAATCAATCAAATTGGCACAAATTAGGTTTAGAGGTCATAATGTGCCATTTTGGGGTTTTGGCACACTTAGAAGAAAAGTGATAATATGACAAAATATATTTTGCCTTAACAAATGGCAATTAATATTAAAATTTAGTTATTATATATCTCTATATATGTTATTTGCCATGATTGATTTGTCATATGTCATGTCATGACATCATATCTATTTTTATCATTTATATGTCATGATCATGCTTAGGTTTTAGTTTTAATTTCATGAATGCTTAGGTTATATCATATGTCATGACATCATGATCATTGGCCATGCTTATTTATGCCATCATTTATGCCATAATCATTCATGCATTTAAAGTAATTAAAATTGATTTAAGGACTATGGCATTGACTTGAAGTCCCATGTATAAGGGAATCAAGTAGTTTTGTCTTAGAAAATGCATGAAACCCTAGTTTAGGATGAACAAAACCCACATCTCAGATCACATTGACATGTGTGTGTATTGATACACTCTAGACACATGTGAGATGCTAGGAAATGAATTAAGTTCAAGGTCCATAGTTTTTGCATCTAGATGAACTTTAACTCAACTTATACCATGGATGAATCGTGAGGAAAGCTTGTGTACAAGTCATGTGCATTAAGCCCATAGACAATGGTTCAATATAAGGTTTTAAAACTATTTCAAAATCATTTTGAAAACCCTTAGTGTAGTCTATCTTTTGATAAAAGTCACCATTGATGATGTTGATACAAAAAGGGCTCAAAACATTGAAGTTTTTCTTCATTTTTTAACTTTGTATCAATTTCACTATTTTATGGGTAAATTATTTTTCACATATTTTCACCCATTCTATTGGTTATAAGTATTATACGTATAAATTTTCATGATTTTTCAAGTAACATATAATTACTTATGCATTTTCATTTTTCATTTCTAAAATATGATATCTGCGTTTTGCAGATATCAGTCGACTGTCGCTTATGGAAGTTGATTGATGCATAAGGCAGTCGACTGCCAGAGCTGATTTCAGATAAACAGGGATGTTTAGCCCATGTTTCAGCTATGTTAGATTTCCCTAACTGCTCCTAACCCTAGGATATGCTTTGGAAAGCATTGAAAAGGGTAAAAATTCATTGAATATGGATTAGGAGAGTTGTTTAGGGTGTGTATCAATTTTAAGGTGTGTGAGATTTTATGTTTGAACTTTTACCCTTAAATTTGATGGTTTAGTGTTCCTATTGACTTAGGGACTCTCCAAAGATATTGTTGGTGCAATGGTCAAGGGGGAGCAAGCCATTAGAGGGAGGTATCCATCATGGGATGATGGAATGGTTCTTCCACATGAGGGGGAGAATTAATAGGAAAATGTGAGATTCCCAATTTTGAAATTGGGAGAGTTTATAGGAATACCTCTCTTGAGTGATATGGGACTTATCACTAGGAAGAGTGAAGGCATCCTAGGTATTTTTGGACCAAGGGGGGATTGTAAGATCTCATTGAGATATGAGACATTGACCTCCTTGTGGAGAACCTTTTTTATGTATATAAAAAAGGGGGAGAAGTTAAGATTCCCAATTTGGACAATTGGGATGATTGGATTGAGTTAGTGTTCTAACTCAAAGGTATATGGTTTTTTCAAACATCAAAAAGGCGGAGATTATTGGTTCAATCGGCCCAGGTCACGATTGACCAAACTCGAGTTTGACTCAAGTAATATTTTGATGTTCAACAAAACGTATAACAATGTGATTGTCAAGGGAAAGTCCAAGTCTTGAGTAATTGGCATGAAAAGTCCAACATGGGTTGTCAAGGGAAAGTCCAAGTCTTGAGTACTTGGCATGAAAAGTCCAACATGGGTTGGCAAGGGAAAGTCCAAGCTTGAGTCTTGGCATTTGGAAAGTCCAACATTGGGTTGGCATGGAAAGTCAAAGGGTGTAGTCTTGGCCACGTAAGTCCAAGGGTGTAGCCATGGCGGTGAAAGTCCAAGTCATGGGTACTTGGCATTTGACAAGTCCAAGGGTGGAGTCTTGGTAGCATAAGTCCAATGGTTGACCGTAAAGTCCAAGCATGGTCTTGGCAGCGTAAGTCCAATGTGCCTTGGTGGTGTAGACACTGTTAGCATGACAATAGTCGATGGAAGCACATGAAGGCTAGTGTATGGATGAACAAGTAATGGATGACTTGGAGGGATCCGATAGGCGTGAGGCAGATGGAGGTGGCTAGAAAGCTTAGGTCTAGGCTAAGAGTGGTCTAGCAAGTATGAGGGCATCATACTTGGTGTTAAACCTCATGGTTGAGGTTTGTTAGTCGACTGGTGTTGGGTTTTCGGCACCGCGGCGTGTGTGTGTTCGATCACGTTCCGTAAACATGAACACAGCGGAAGCAATAAAAATAATAAATCTACATTTATTACAACACACACAACACATGCATGCATATTACAACAAGTGTAGACATAACCGTAAATTTAAATTTGCAATAAAAGGAAATTTAACTACGTTATACCTATCGTATGACATGTAGCGGGAACGGCATCAACCGGAACTATCCTCGCTAGAATCGTCTATATCCGTATCCACGCCGAGTTCCTTGGGATGACTTCGCTAAGCCACGAGCATCGTCTTCGTACGGGTTACTAGCCTCGTGTTGAAGACGACGTGATCGAGAGATGATCATGATCCGAATCCAAATTCGGATCCTAATACGAGTTCTCAAAACTCGCTTCTCCGGAGAGGTATTCGTCAACCAATTGACGAATCCTTCGTCCTCCACCTCAGAGGATTACCAGAGATTGAATCCCCGGTAAGTTAGCCGCTGTCGGAGCTCTAACCGTCGTCCAAACGACGCTCCGACGAGAGGAGAAGAAGCTGTCCAGAAAACTGGACAGCTTGGCGGAGGAGTAGGCGCCGGCCAAAACAAGGAAGCCAAGTGCTCACCTTTTCACCGAGGCCTAGGAAGATCACCGGAGGGTCGCCGGAGGGTTCACCGGCTGATGCTTGGACGCCGGCAAGGAGATGGACGGCGGCACAACAAGCTGGGCGGCACACCTAGGGTTGGCGCCGAAATCTCCAAGGATGAGGTGGGCGGCAACCATAGGGCAAGGGTTTTGGATTACGGCTTAATTATCCATTAAGCCCTCTTTTATAGAGAACTAATTCTCTTAATGGTTATTGGATCATAACCATTAGGCCCGTTAACCCGCTCCATTAAGATAAGTTAAAATAAACTAAACCATGATGGTTTATTTTAAGTTAAAACGAACCGAACAAACTTTTGGTTCATTCGTTTAAAATAAACCAAACCCTTTGGTTTATTCTCCTCCATTGGATTAGAACCAAACCATTTTGGTTCATCCATTATGTCTTCATAAGACACGGCCCATCCACGCTTCCATTGCGGTGAAGCGATTTCATGCTCGCTTTTGTTTGGTCAACCAAACCTAGTTTCTCTCGATGCGAGAATCCCATTCTCAAGCTCGTTTTAAATCCTTTGGATTACGCTCGTTGTGCGTGTGACCAAATAGGTTCTCGGTTTATGTTGGCCGTCTATAATTAACCATTAATTATAGAATGATCATGAGTGGCACCTAGTAGTACATCATGATCCCCGATTAAGAAAAGATCAGCGGTTGATCGAACTATTTACGAAACCCTTGATGGCTCGAATGATTCGTGCCCCATTCCCTTCACTCATCTTATACCCACTTGGTTGGGACATGGTCTATTGTGATCCCACTAAGTGACTCGTCACACCTAGCCCAAGTATCATTTCCTCGTCCCTCAGTTCTAGTTACTCCACATGTATCGAAGAGTACCTTACTCTAAACATGTAATGCTTTGGCCAAAGACTTTAGTAACAATCGACGAGAGGCCATGGGTATACATCTCCTGCAAGGAGTGGTGAATCCTTTATAGGCTATTCAAACACCTTGATCACTTGACTTATACCCAATCATCCGGGTCCACATCTCCTTAGAGATGTTTGCTTAAGATGTCAAAGCATAAGTCTCCATGATCAAGATGACTTGAATACCGCAAGTCGAAAGGAACATCGCACTTAAGCCACAGTAAGAACTTCATTGACATATCTATATATGCAGAGAACCATATGAAGTCTTATGGTGGTCACTCTAATGAACTAGTTACCATAACTAGCATCCACGATTAACTCGGACATCATAATGTCTCCGGCCGGTGAGAATCGGTTGCTTGGATACACCAAGGAGTATACCTCGTGCTAGTCTCGCGAAATTGATATGGTGTCCGATCCATCATTCATCGACTAGGGATAATTCCAATACATCACAATTACACAGGTAGAGATACTCACTGGTTGTGATCCAATCACAAATTCTCTCATGCTGTGAATCGTATCGTGGACATTCAGTAAATGAGTTTAAGATCCAATCAAATACATAAAACATGTATACTCAAATAGTGAATCTTCATTTATCATATAAATGGTTCATACATAAAGCGATTGCCTTAGGACATCTCTCATATATTACTAACGGACTCCCACTTGGCCTAATGCCAATCGCTCACGGTATCGATACCATAGCTCTAACATGACCCTCAAACTTACTTTGAGGTAATGCCTTAGTCAAAGGATCGCTAAGTTCCTTTCGGTGGGAATTTTCTCGATTTGTATTTCGTTCCTCACGATGATCTCTCGATAAGATGATAGCGTGAAGCACATGTTTGGATCGTTGATGAGACCTTGGCTCTTTCGCTGTGCAATTGCTCCATTGTTGTCGCGATGAGCGGTATTGCTTCAACAATGGCGGAATCACACCAAGTTCATGAGCGAACTTCTTGATCCAAACCGCTTCCTTTGCTTCGAAGGCTGCAATGTATTCTGCCTCGATGGTAGAATCCGCTCTGATCTCTTGTTTGGAACTTTTCCAACTCACTGCGCCCCATTCAAGGTGAACACGTATCGGTGAGACAGGAATCATCCTTATGCATGCGGAAGGCGGCATCCGTATACCGCGTATCACCATGTCCCCTTCTCCATATATTAGGAACACATCCTTAGTTCTTCTCAAGTACTTAAGGATCGTCTTATGACCGCCCAATGATCCATTCTGGATCGGTGGTATCTGCTCGTGACACTCGAGCATACGATACATCGGGCCTCGTACATAACATAGCATACATGATAGATCCTATTGCGGATGCATAGGGAATCTTACTCATGCAAATCCTCTCGTCTTACGTGCGCGGACACATAGACTTGAAAGGTGTACCCCATGCATGCGATGGGTAGAAACCTTTCTTGGATTCGACATGCTAAACCTCTTTGCTTTTCGGTCTATATATGTAGCTGCGAAAGACCAAGCAACCGTTTGATCTATCTCTATAGATCTTAATCCGAGGATGTAGGTTGCTTCTCCCAGTCTTTCATGGAGAATGTCTTGGATAACCAAACCTTCATGTAAGATTGAAACATCGTTTCCTATAAGTAATATGTCATCGACATACAATACTAGAACACATTTGCCTCCCACTAACCTTCTTGTACACACAAGGTTAAATGCGGATTTTGTGAGAAATCAAACTTTTGATTTGTCTCATCAAAGCGGATATTCGACTCTGGATGCTTGCTTCAATCCATAAATGGACCGTCGCAATTTGCATACCTTGGTTTTATCAGCGATGTGAAACCCTCGGTGTATCATATACCGTCCTCGAGCGAGTTTCCATTAAGGAAAGCTGTTTTCACATCCATCTGCCATATCTCATAATCATAATGAGCCGTATGGCGGGAGCATCGAATGGATTTAAGCATAGCTACGGCGAATAGGTTTCGTCATAATCAACACCTTATTTTTGGCGATATCCTTTCGCCACCAATCTAAGCCTTATAGGTAATCACATTACCATCCATGTCGGTTTCTTCTTGAAAACCCACTTGCACCCTATAGGCTTTATCCTTGGTGGGTCAACCAAGTTCCAAACTTGGTTTTCATACATGGAATCCATTTAGACTTCATGGCACCAAGCCACTTATCCCTTCTGAACTTGTCGGCACTTCTTCATAAGCTGGTAGGCTCCTCATCATCAATGAGTAACACGTCGTTCGATTAAACTACGAGAAATCCATATCTCTCGGGAATATTGCGTGTTCTACGGGATCTCTGAAGATGTGGTGTTACAATAGGTCCGGTAGATTGCTCATCACTATGAGTTGCCGGCTGTTATGCTCACAGTATCTCATCAATGTCTATTTGAGTCTCTCGAGCCTCCTCAAGCTCGCAAGCTCGACACTCCCCTTTGTTTTCTTGCAAGAGAAACTCTTTCTCTAGAAACACAGTATGCCTTGAAACAAACACCTTTTGTTCCACAGGATGATAGAATTGGTAACCCCTTGTTTCCTTACGGTATCCAATAAATAGACATTTATCAGACTTAGCATCCAGTTTGTCTGATACAGTCCGCTTCACATAAGCAGGACAACCCCATATCTTCAAGTAAGATACATGAGGTTTCTTACTATTCCATATCTCATATGGAGTAGTTGAGACTACCTTAGTAGGCATTACATTTAACAAGTAAACAACTTTGCGAAGTGCATAGCCCCAAAGGACTTGGGAAGAGTTGCATGATTCATCATTGACGACCATGTCCAACAAGGTCGATTCGCCTCTCGGATACACCATTATCTTTGTGGTGTATAGGCGGAGTCCATTGAGACAATATGCCATTGTCTCTTAGATAATCAAGAAACTCTTGACTTAAGTATTCACCACCTCGATCCGATCGAAGTATTTTAATACTCTTGTCATGTTGTTTCTCTACTTCATTTCTGAATTCTTTGAACCTTTCAAAGGCTTTAGACTTGTGTTTCATCAAGAACACATACCCAAACCGTGAGTGATCATCGGTGAAGGTAATGAAGTAGCTATAGCCTCCTAATGCTTGAGTTGACATAGGTCCACATACATCAGTATGTATTAGACCTAGTAACTCTCACTCGTTCACCTTTTCGGTAAAGGTAACTTAGTCATCTTGCCTTTTAAGCATGATTCGCATGTATCGTATGAATCCAATTCAAACGATTCCAGAATTCCACATCGGTGTAATTCGGACATGCGTTTCTTGCTTATATGGCCAAGACGACAATGCCACATATAGGAGTCTATTTGATTATCCTTTCGAGCACGCGTGTTGCTCGCTTCGATATTGAAAATGTCACTGGATACATCCAACGTATAAATGTCATTACTCAAGGTTCCAGTTCCATAAAGTACGCCATTTAAAGTTATATAACAACAATTGTTACTAAACGTCAAATGGAAATCATTCCTATTTAAACAGGAAATAGAAACAATGTTCTTTATTAGAGAAGGAACATAATAGCAATTGTCCAGTTCTAAGACTAGTCCACTAGGGAGCTTCATCAAATAAGTTCCGATGGTGACCGCCGCAACCTTTGCTCCATTGCCAACTCGCAAATTTGACTCCCCTTTGACAAGTCTTCTTCTATTCCTTAGCCCCTGAATGTCATTACATATATGTGAGCTACACCCAGTATCCAATACCCAAGTGTCCAAGGAAATAGAATGACAATCAGTAACGAAGATACCTGAAGAGGATGGGGCATCGGATGCCTTCTTCTTCTTCATGGACTCAAGATAAATCTTGTAGTTTCTTCGCCAGTGGCCTTCCTTGCCACAATGATGGCCAGTGCCCTTTTGCGCTGGTTCCGCCTTCTTTGCCTTTTTGTTCTTTCCTTTCTTCTGTTCTTTTGCCTTCCTCTTAGAACCCTTCTTTGAGGAATCAACTAACAGAATCGCCTTCTCCTCATGCTTCACAGAAGGCTCCACAGTCTTCAGCATATTGAGGAGCTCGGGAATGGTGGATTCCAATTTGTTCATCCGATAGTTCATCACAAATTGCGAGAAACTCTTGGGCAAACAATGCAGAATTAAGTCAATACTTAATTCATGATCCATCACAAACCAGAGGGTGGCTAGCCGCTCGATGTTCCCGTTCATCTTTAGCACAAACTGCACTACAGACGAACCTTCTTGCATCTTCGTGGTGAAGAGGAGCCTGGAGACTTCGAACCTTTCGGATCTCGCTTGCTCATCGAACAACTTCATGAAGATGGAAGACCATAGTATTAGCATCCATATGCTCATCTTTGCTTTTGCGAGGTACCATCGCCGCTAGCATGATGCAACTCGCCCATTTCGAGAATCACTACACATGCTTACGATAGACCAACATTTAGTGCAGGTTGCATCGTCCTTAGAACGGTCGGAAGAGGCTCTTCAAGGACATATGCAAGCTTTTCCGCCTTGAGAACAATTCTCGAGTTTCTAAGCGATCCGGAAGTTAGGTCCGATCGTTTGTTCGAATCCAAAATAGTGCGCCAAATTCAAAGCGTCATGATCAATTTATTGACCTAGAAATACAAAGCGAGCATATATGAGAAAATGATTTTAAAATGCATCAATATACATTTATAAATCCCATTCATTTTCAATTTAAAAACCCCAAAATCACTTGGAGATCGTAGGTCCATCTCGAATGGGCTGATATCCATCATAGTTATGAACAACCTTGGAGAGAGTCCAACAAGCCATTCATAACTCTGACGGTAGGTATCAACTATACGATTGCATATCACGTATATGCAACTATCACAATGTGCTATCAACTAATTGAATGTTCACACATACATGGGTTGTTAACACATTAACAAGTATGCATCATATGCATAGCACCCAACTTCACCTCCTTTACATCGACCTTGGAGAGAGTCCAACAAGCGATGCTGCTCGAGTTAAACCCAACCCATTAATCGGAAATAGTTTTAATAGGCGCATTCAACCAATTAGCCCAGCTTGGAGAGAGTCCAACAACCAAAGCTAACGATTGACCTCTGACTCTTACCATATTAGTATTAAACTATTCCATGGTTTGAACATGTTCGGGTTCGAGCCGGGCTTGGAGAGAGTCCAATAACCCAAACAAGAAACGGAACTCTGGTTCTAACCATATTAATGGAAGGTGTAGGCTTTAATATTGTTTAAGGGTTTTTATGTCTCATCCTCTTTGCATGCAAATAACTATTATCTACATGGCATGGCATACATGGCATACATCTACATGTCATGACACGCATGACATAATGTTATGCATCTAATGCAATTACATGGCATACAATTATGTCATGTATATATTTCCTTATATGTCATAACTATTTATGGAAATAAAATATGTTTAATAATTTGATTGAGAGAAAATCTGTTAGAAACTAATTTCCTAAATCATTAAAACTACTTATGGAAATAAAATATTTTAAGATTTGATTTCCCAAATCAAATCATGATTAAATTAGGAAACAAATTTCCAGAATCTAATCAAATATTTTATTTATGAAAATATCAATTTCCATAAATACTTCCAACTTTCCAAAAGTGGAAGATTTCCATAAATACTTCTAGACTTTCCAAAATTGAAAAATTTCCATAAATACTTCTAAATTTCCAAAATTAGAAAATTTCCAGAAATACATTATGACTATCACAAAACCATTTTTACGATTATGTCGAAACACAACCTGGGCTCTGATACCACTGTTGGGTTTCCGGCACCGCGGCGTGTGTGTGTTCGATCATGTTTCGTAAACATGAGCACAGCGGAAGCAATTAAAAATAATAAATCTATATTTATTACAACACACACATGCATATTACAACAAGTGTAGACATAACCGTAAATTTAAATTTGCAATAAAAGGAAATTTAACTACGTTATACCTTTCGTATGACGTGTAGCGGGAACGACATCAACCGGAACGATCCTCGCTAGATTCGTCTCTATCTGTATCCACGCCGAGTTCCTCGGGATGACTTCGCTAAGCCACGAGCTTCGTCTTCATACGGGTTACTAGCCTCGTGTTGAAGACGACGTGATCGAGAGATGATCACGATCCGAATCCAAATTCGGATCCTAATACGAGTTCTCAAAACTCGCTTCTCCGGAGAGGTATTCGTCAACCAATTGACGAATCCTTCATCCTCCACCTCAGAGGATTACCGGAGATTGAATCCCCGGTAAGTTAGCCTCTGTCGGAGCTCTAACCGTCGTCCAAACGATGCTCCGACGAGAGGAGAAGAAGCTGTCCAGAAAACTGGACAGCTTGGTGGAGGAGTAGGCGCCGGCCAAAACAAGGAAGCCAAGTGCTCACCTTTTCACCGAGGCCTAGGAAGATCACCGGAGGGTCGCCGGAGGGTTCACCGGCTGAAGCTTGGACGCCGGCATGGAGATGGATGGCGGCACAACAAGCTGGGCGGCACACCTAGGGTTGGCGCCGAAATCTCCAAGGATGAGGTGGGCGGCAACCTTAGGGTAAGGGTTTTGGATTAGGGCTTAATTATCCATTAAGCCCTCTTTTATAGAGAACTAATTCTCTTAATGGTTATTGGATCATAACCATTAGGCCCGTTAACCTGCTCCATTAAGATAAGTTAAAATAAACCAAACCATAATGGTTTATTTTAAGTTAAAACGAACCGAACCAACTTTTGGTTCATTCGTTTAAAATAAACCAAACCCTTTGGTTTATACTCCTCTATTGGATTAGAACCAAACCATTTTGGTTCATCCATTATGTCTTCATAAGACACGGCCCATCCACGCTTCCATTGCGATTGAAACAATTTCATGCTCACTTTATGTTTGGTCCAACCAAACCTAGTTTCTCTTGGTCAGAGAATCCCATTCTCAAGCTCGTTTTAAATCCTTTGGATTACGCTCGTTGTGCGTGTGACCAAATAGGTTCTCGGTTTATGTTGGCCATCTATAATTAACCATTAATTATAGAACGATCATGAGTGACACCTAGTAGTGCATCATGATCCCCAATTAACCAAAAAGATCAACGGTTGATCCAGAACTATTTCTGAAACCCTTCAGCAGCTCGAATGATTCGTGCCCCATTCCCTTCACTCATCTTATACCCACTTGGTTCAGGACATGGTCTATTGTGTCAGTCCTTACTAGGCTGACTACGTCACACCTAGCCCAAGTATCATTTCCTCGTCCTACGGATTCTAGTTACTCCACATGTATCGAAGAGTACCTTACTCTAAACATGTAATGCTTTGGCCAAAGACTTTAGTAACAATCCGACGAGAGGCCATGGGTATACATCTCCTCGCAAGGAGTGGTGAATCCTTTATAGGCTATTCAAACACCTTCGATCATTTCGACTTATACCCAATCATCCCGGGTCCACATCTCCTTAGAGATGTTTGCTTAAGATGTCAAAGCATAAGTCTCCATGATCAAGATGACTTGAATACCGCAAGTCAAAGGAACATCGCACTTAAGCCACAGTAAGAACTTCATTGACATATCTATATATGCAGAGAACCATATGAAGTCTTACGACTGGTCACTCCAATGAACTAGTTACCATAACTAGCATCCACGATTAACTCCGGACATCACAATGTCTCCAGCCAGTGAGAATCAGCTGCATGGATACACCAAGGAGTATACCTCGTGCTAGTCTCGACAGAATTGATGGTGTCCAAATCCATCAATTCATCGACTAGGGATAATTTCGATACATCACAATTACACATGTAGAGATACTCACTAGTTGTGATCCAATCACAAATTCTCTCATGCTGTGAATCGCATCGTGGACATTCAGTAAATGAGTTTGAGATCCAATCAAATACATGAAACATGTATACTCAAATAGTGAATCTTCATTTATTATATAAATGGTTCATACATAAGGCTATTGCCTTAGGACATCTTTCATATATTACTAACAACTGGGGTTATGAAGCAGTCGACTGGTCAAGTGTTTTGACACTTGGCAGCTGAGTCGACACTTAGCAGTCGACTGGGATTATGACCAGTCGACTACCTTGAGTCGACTGTGGTTCGACTGTGGAAAAATAGCCTAGCAGTCGACTGCAAGAAGTGGGTAGTCGACTGATGGCTTCAGCAGTCGACTGATGATGCATAGCAGTCAACTCCCAGTTGATGTCGCGAGCATAGAATGCTCGTTAGCCAACTGGGTAGTCGGCTACGACTTTGGCAGTCGACTGATGATGTTGGCAGTTGACTGCCAACTTATCCGTTGGAGTATATCTAGCATGGATCATGTCGTTGTCTCACAATGGCTACTGGAGAAGTCGACTGATGGTCTCGATCAATCAACTACCAGGCGCGAAAATAGCCCAAGTGCAGGTTATAAAGGCTTCTCGAAGGGGAGGTTTTGGCAGTAATTTCTTAAGCATTTTTGAGGCGATTTGCTGGTGCAAATCAGGGTCTTTAAGCACAGTTCAAGCAATCATCAAACAAGCATTCAAGTTCACAATTGTAAAGGTTTTCCTTACTTGTATTTGTGTAGTTTACTTGTATTTTCTTGTATTTCATTCTTATTGTTGTAAGAACCATTGTAAGAGGTTTTCTCCACCTCTAGATTGTTCTGAGGAGTTATTGATTAGTGGTTGCGTGTGCATCACTAGAGCTCGTTGAGCTCACTTGTGGAGTATGAACCCTAAGGTTCCGAACCACGTTACATCCTCTTATCGTGTGATTGTACTTGTGTATTTTATCTTTATTGTATATTTTGTATATTCTACTGTGTACTAACATTGTGTTCCAAGCACGAATGAATTCCGATCAAATGACGACAATGTTATTCACCCCCACTTGCCAGCGCATAGGTTCTAGCAAATCGTACAATCATCTTTTCTCCCATAACCATAGGAAGTAGGTTGTGAAAGAGTAGGATATGAAATATGATCCACCTCTTCATAGGGATTTATAGGACATCCTAGAACCCCATTAACTTATTCCAGCATAAGGCCCAAAGTAGGAGAAATCAACTTGAGAATGGTTGTGGGACCACATTGACAGGGGGCTTCCAACGATAGCAACCCCCTAAGCTTTGACGATCCGAAAGGGAAACTTGGCTACGAATTGGTAGTCCCGATAGAAGAAAAAGTTCATCATAATTACACACGATGATCCTCCCGCAAGATCGTAACTAGAGATCCTAGGAGCATTAAATTGATAGCATGTTCAACAATGCATAAGTGAAACTGAAATTCTGGAGTCCTTTAATCAACCTTGAGCCCCCTTTGCTTTCTCCAAGTGACACCGTACTTGAGTCAAGACTACCGTCGACCACACTTCTGACTCACAAGATATTAACTCTGAACAATCAACATTCACTAGACACACAGTTCTCGAATCACAGTCCTTGTGGGATTGATACATAATTTATTACTTGATGACAACCATGCACTTGGGGGCATTGAGCGAGCGCGCGCTTCAAGTCCTTGGTAGTCTCGGTCGGAGATTTGGAGTCGTGCTCGCATGCATTAGTAATGTCCCATTTAATTGCATGAAAAATGCACAATATGCTCCTTTCCTTTACACATTAGAATACCAATTTCTTTTGACTTTTCCATAGCCCTTGGTGCCACTTGAACCTTCTTCTTATTTCGTTTTGGGCATCTACTCTTATAAGACCCCTACTCTCTACACTTAAAATATATAATATGATCTTTATTTTTATGAATTGAACTTGTGTAACCTTTCTTGGTGATAGGGGAAATATGGACTTGTTCCTTATCAGCTCCAGATGTCGAGAGTTCATCTTGTTCTAGTGTTGATGATCTATCCTCCTACTCAATCCTTGAGGAAGATGTTAGTGCAAATAAGATTCACATATCTCCACAATAGTATGATATTGTCCACTTTGGTCCTAAGCCCTCATATTTTGTATTTTTGGGCTATACCTAAAAGGCCCTATACCAATGGAGATATCTTTTCATCTTATAAGCACATGATCTTTTCCATATCTTACCAATGTGAGGCTTTGATACCAATTGTTGGACCAAAAATACACTGGGGGGGGGGGTTGATTAGAATTTTAAAAATATTTTCTTTCTTGTTTGTAAAACTTGTAAAATCAAAGTAAGAGCATAGTGGAAAATAAAAACACAAAGTATTTTTTTAATTGGTTCACAACCCAAAGGCTACTAATCCAAGGCCCACATCTTCGATGAGCAATTTACTAAAAAGTCTCTTCCTCGTTGGAGGTAAGAGACACGTTTCTTACAAAAGTTAAGGAGTCGACAAAAACTTACCACTCCTTTCAGAAATTAAGTACAAGAATGAAATGTAAGCTAAATAGACCGACACAAGAAGTGATGTAAAAGAGGTTTGCAGTCAGAGTTGTAGCATTGTAGCACAAAGGATGATCGTCATTTGTAGAAGTTGAGAGCAAGAGCACTTGTAAAACTTGATGTAGGACACATTGGTCGAAATCACTTTTATAGAAGTTTTTGGGTGCCTAGACCTGGTCTAGATCTGATCCACAACAGTTGGATTTTATCGCATTCCAGGTGCCTATACCTAGTCCAGTCTCCTGGGATCTGACGTAGCTTCATATATTTAAACTTTGATCCCGCTTTGAGTGTTTAATTTGAATTTTTCTTGGTCCAGTTGACTGGGCTGGTCTAGTCACCTAGACAAGTCGACTAGACTTGGTTTAGTCGACTGGAAACCCTTCCAGTCGATTGGTTAGACCTTAATCAATCACCCAGATAATACCTGTATTACAAAGTTAACATAGCATATATATAGAGTAGTAATGACAATCTCTGACTATTCGATCTCAAGTTCGACATTCCTCCGAAATTCTTAAGTCAAATCGATGCTTAAGGTTGTCCGCCTACTGAGGACGCGACCTTACCATTACTCCTCACAAGGTCTTACCATGCTTACCTTTGCCAAACCCTATTTGGACTTTTTGGCTTAGCATTCTATGCTTATGCCACCATGTCTCTCTCCGATATCCAAACTCCTACTGACCCATTGACTATCCTGGTGTCTTCGATTTTTTCTCCGTCTAGTCAAGTTAATTTATGCAGCTCAAACAAAGTATAAGACCATAATATGACTTAACTTTGAATCTATACCATAATAAAAACTTAGGCTCGATTATCTAGCGCCCCTACACCAACAATCTCTCCCTTTTTGATTTATGGCACCACTTCAAAGTTAAGAAAAATAAAATGCAAAAATTTGTTTTCAAAAACTCCCCCTAAATTTTACCTCCCCCTTTGTATATGGTTAGTTTTGAAAAGAGAAAATTTTTTTTTTTGAAGTTTGAATTTAACTTAACTTAACATCTCTCTCACTTTTCCATATATCAAAAATTAATAATTAAGTTTGAAATGACTATGAAAAGCTTAACATATAATAAGTAATTAAGTAAAAATTAGAAATAAACTTAAATGCAACCATGATTTTAATAAGTAGTCGAATTAAGCACTAGGAATCCAAGTGGGTGTCCTTTACATAGTTTATACTTCTATGTATGAAAATAATAAACTTTAAAATAAACTATCTAATAAATTGTCCTTAAAGAAATGCCTAACTTCGCTTTTGTCTCAAAGTAGTTGGATTGGATTTGGATTTTAAATAAGTTTATATATTTTAATCCTAAGTTTCATCTAACCCTTTCTAAATGATCAACCGAGTATACCTACTGGTATTTATGAGACGTCTTTTATTTTTACTTAGTTAAGATTTGTGTTTTTATTGTGAGGATTACTTGACTTAGGTGAGATTCAAGTTTGATTCTAAGTTCCATAAGTGCACATTTCAAAAGATGGCTTCCATGTCATGGCGAGGCACAGGGGCCTTATTTGATCAGAACAACAACCACTTTCTTAGACAAAGCTAGCTCAAGAAATTATACCCTTAGCTTTCTTAGAGTCAAACCCAGGTCTGAATAGTTTAGGATAAAGTGAGGTAGCTTCGGTTGGATTCATTTACTTAAGCACACCCAGCTGGATATGCCTTACACAACTTGAATTCTCTTAGGATAAGTTTCACTAACTTATTATCATATCACTGAGTCCTAGTACTAGGTTGTCAAAGTCAACTAACCATTTCCTATCTAACCATTCTAATTTAAGAAAAATTAAACTAAGCATGAAAAAAGCAAAAACAAAACTTAAACCTAAATCAATCAAGTAATTCATGTAATTATGCATACACATTTAGTATTGACTCCCCCTGTATCATTGCTTCGGTACGGTCTATCCACAAATTGGATTTGATCCTTAGGAACCGAATACTCGATTGAATCTAATTTGTGTTTTTAGACTTGACTTAGGGACCCATGCTTGGATTCTTTTACGATTATGGTTTACAAGTGAAAGAAATGATCTATTATTTAATTTAGCTTTAAATCAAAGTCTGGTCTTGTTGTACACAACTCTTTAAGATCCAAGTATTAGGTAAAAGACCCTTGGAGCCCTATGTGAATTTTTTCCAACATTTTCCTAAGCTCTTGAACTTACCCTTTTAATAGAGAATCTCTTCCTCAAGTTTTTTTTTACTTGAGTTGAGTTTCGTATTGAACTTGACTAGTTGAAGAGATTAGACTAGCCTTTTTCTTAAGAGACTCAACTTCCTTAAGTAAAGAGTTGACCTTGGATTTGGACTTAGTTAATTTTTTATTTAAATATTTTATCGTGACATACAATTTTCTCATTAAAGAACAACATTCCTTAACCGAACCTTCTGAATCGGGTACAGATCTATGGCTTGATTCGGACTCAGAATTAGACTCGGACTTAGTCTTGTAATTAGAGTCAGGCTAAGACTCAGATTCAGATTTGGATGGTCTTTCCATGAGTGCTAAATTATCGACTTGATCATGTTCTTTTTCATCAGATGTCTCATCCCACATAGCTTTGAGTGCCCTTTTTGATTGTGATCGTGTTGTCTTTAGATTTGGGCAATCGGGTCTGAAATGCTCCTTCCTGTTACATTCGAAGCATGTGTAATCTTGTTTGGTTTTAGTATTTTGACTTGAGTGGGATTTCTCCTCTTTAGTTGGCTTAGTCATTTGCCTTCTTCTCTTGATCATCTTCCGAACTAGGTTAATGAGTTCTATTTCCATTTCTTCATCTAGCTCCGATTCAGATTCGTCATATTCGGGAGGAGGCTTGCTTTTTCCTTCCTTTGACCTGCAAACAAGGCAATACTTTTCTCGACCGAGGTCGAATTGGACTGCTCATGTAATTTGAATTCGGAAAAAAATTCATCTAATCTAATTTTAGATAAGTCCTTGGATACTTTGTAAGCATCGACCATAGATGCCCACAAAGTGGTCCTTGGGAAGGTTTTTAGAGTGTACCTTATGATATCTCAATTTTTCACCTTTTGTCCGATAGCGTGAAGACTATTCAAGAGGTCTTGGATCCGAGCATGGAGTTGCCTTTGTTAGTGCAGGGGCACTAGATAATCGAACCTAGGTTTTGATAATGGAAAAGATTTAAAGTTAAGTTATTTTGTTATCTCATGTGCTATGTTGAGTGTGCAGGTAATGTGTTAGACTTTGATAAGGTCAAAGATGTGTTCGGTTTCTGGTACCGCGGCGTGTGTGTGTTCGATCACGTTTCGCAAACATGAGCACAGCGGAAGCAATAAAAATAATAAATCTACATTTATTACAACACACACATCACACGCATGCATAGTACAACAAGTGTAGACATAACCGTAAATTTAAATTTGCAATAAAAGGAAATTTATCTACGTTATACCTTTCGTATGACGTGTAGCGGGAACGGCATCAACCGGAACGATCCTCGCTAGAATCGTCTCTATCCGTATCCACGCCGAGTTCCTCGGGATGACTTCGCTAAGCCACGAGCTTTGTCCTCATACGGGTTACTAGCCTCGTGTTGAAGACGACGTGATCGAGAGATGATCACGATCCGAATCCAAATTCGGATCCTAATACGAGTCCTCAAAACTCGCTTCTCCGGAGAGGTATTCGTCAACCAATTGACGAATCCTTCGTCCTCCACCTAAGAGGATTACCGGAGATCGAATCCTCGGTAAGTTAGCCACTGTCGGAGCTCTAACCGTCGTGCAAACGACGCTCCAACGAGAGGAGAACAAGCTGTCCAGAAAACTGGACAGCTTTGGTGGAGGTGATATGCGCCGACCAACCAAGGGAGATAGAGCTCACCTTGATGCCAAACTTGAAGGAGATCACCGGAGCACAAACCGGCAGCAGCTCGACGCCGGCGAGGGGGAAGGAAGCAGCCTTCTGGATGCCGGTTGGAGGAGCAATGGGCGGCGGTTTAGGGTTGGCGCCGAGAGCTCCCTCAATGGGGTGGGCGGCAACCTTAGGGCAAGGGGTTTTTGGATTAGGGTTTAATTATCCCTTAAGCCCTCTTTTATAGAGAACTAATTCTCTTAATGGTTATTGGATCATAACTATTAGGCCCATTAACCCGCTCCATTAAGATAAGTTAAAATAAACCAAACCATGGTGGTTTATTTTAAGTAAAAACGAACCAAACCAACTTTTGGTTCATTCGTTTAAAATAAACCAAACCCTTTGGTTTATTCTCCTCCATTGGATTAGAACCAAACCATTTTGGTTCATCCATTATGTCTTCATAAGACACGGCCCATCCACGCTTCCATTGCGACTGAAACGATTTCATGCTCGCTTCTTGTTTGGTCCAACCAAACCTAGTTTCTCTCGGTCTGAGAATCCCATTCTCAAGCTCGTTTTAAATCCTTCGGATTACGCTCGTTGTGCGTGTGACCAAATAGGTTCTCGGTTTATGTTGGTCGTCTATAATTAACCATTAATTATAGAACGATCATGAGTGGCACCTAGTAGTACATCATGATCCCCAATTAACCGAAAAGATCAACGGTTGATCCAGAACTATTTCTGAAACCCTTCAGCAGCTCGAATGAATCGTGCCCCATTCCCTTCACTCATCTTATACCCACTTGGTTCAGGACATGGTCTAATAGTGTCAGTCCCCACTAGGCTGACTACGTCACACCTAGCCCAAGTATCATTTCCTCGTCCTACGGATTCTAGTTACTCCACATGTATCGAAGAGTACCTTACTCTAAATATGTAATGCTTTGGCCAAAGACTTTAGTAACAATTCGAAGAGAGGCCATGGGTATACATCTCCTCGCAAGGAGTGATGAATCCTTTATAGGCTATTCAAACACCTTCGATCACTTCGACTTATACCCAATCATACCGGGTCCATATCTCCTTAGAGATGCTTGCTTAAGATGTCCAAGTATAAGTCTCTATGATCAAGATGACTTGAATACCGCAAGTCAAAGGAACATCGCACTTAAGCTACAGTAAGAACTTCATTGACATATCTATATATGCAGAGAACCATATGAAGTCTTACGGCTGGTCACTCCAATGAACTAGTTACCATAACTAGCATCCACGATTAACTCCGAACATCACTATATCTCCAGCCAGTGAGAATCAGCTGCTTGGATACACCAAGGAGTATACCTCGTGCTAGTCTCAACAGAATTGATGGTGTCCAAATCCATCAATTCATCGACTAGGGATAATTCCGATACATCACAATTACACATGTAGAGATACTCAGTAGTTGTGATCCAATCACAAATTCTCTCATGCTGTGAATCGTATCGTGGACATTAAGTAAATGAGTTTAAGATCCAATCAAATACATAAAACATGTATATTCAAATAGTGAATCTTCATTTATCATATAAATGGTTCATACATAAGGCGATTGCCTTAGGACATCTCTCATATATTACTAACAGACTCCCACTTGGCCTAATGCCAATCGCTATGGTATCCAATACCATAAGCTCGAACATGACCCTCAAACTTATTTTGAGGTAATGCCTTAGTCAAGGGATCCGCTAAGTTCCTTTCAGTGGGAATTTTCTCGATTTATATTTCGTTCCTACTGATGATCTATCTGACAAGATGATAGCGGCGAAGCACATGTTTGGATCATTGATGAGACCACATCAAGTTCGGAGATGAACTTCTTGATCCAAACCGCTTCCTTTGCTGCTTCCAAAGCTGCAATGTATTCTGCCTTAGTGGCAGAATCCGCTATAGCGTAAAGCTTGGAACCTTTCCAACTTATTGCGCCTCCATTCTAGGTGAATACATACCATGACTGAGACATGGAATCATCCTTGTCTGTCTGGAGCTGGCATCCATATACCCACGTATCACCATGTACCCTTCTCTATATATTAGGAACACATCCTTAGTTCTTCTCAAGTACTTAAGGATCGTCTTAACAGCCACCCAATAATCCATTCCTGGATCAGACTGGTATCCGCTCGTGACACTCAGAGCATACGATACATCGGGCCTCGTACATAACATAGCATACATGATAGATCCTATTGCGGATGCATAGGGAATCTTACTAATGCAAATCCTCTCATCTTCTGTGCGCGGACACATAGACTTCGAAAGGTGTATCCCATGCCTGATGGGTAGGAAACCTTTCTTGGATTCCGACATGCTAAACCTCTTTAGCACTCGGTCTATATATGTAGACTGCGAAAGACCAAGCAACCGTTTCGATCTATCTCTATAGATCTTAATCCCGAGGATGTAGATTGCTTCTCCCAGGTCTTTCATGGAGAATGTCTTGGATAACCAAACCTTAACTGACTGTAAGATTAAAACATCGTTTCCTATAAGTAATATGTCATCGACATACAATACTAGGAACATGACTACACTCCCACTAACCTTCTTGTACACACAAGGTTCGTCTGGATTTTGTGAGAAATCAAACTTTTTGATTGTCTCATCAAAATGGTTATTCTAGCTCCTGGATGCTTGCTTCAATCCATAAATGGACCGTCGCAATTTGCATACCTTGGTTTTATCAACCGATGTGAAAACCTCAGGCTATATCATATACACGTCCTCGAGCAGGTTTCCATTAAGGAAAGCTGTTTTCACATCCATCTGCCATATCTCATAATCATAATGAGCCGCTATGGCCAGGAGCATCCGAATGGATTTAAGCATAGCTACAGGCGAATAGGTTTAGTCATAATCAACACCTTGCTTTTGACGATATCCTTTCGCCACCAATCTAGCCTTATAGGTAATCACATTACCATCCATGTCGATTTTCTTCTTGAAAACCCACTTGCACCCTATAGGCTTTATGCCTTCAGGTGGGCCAACCAAGTTCCAAACTTGGTTTTCATACATGGAATCCATTTTCGACTTCATGGCACCAAGCCATTTATCCCTTTCTGAACTTGTCAGCACTTCTTCATAACTGGTAGGCTCCTCATCATCAATGAGTAACACGTCGTTCGATTCACTTATGAGAAATCCATATCTCTCAGGAATATTGCGTGTTCTACCAGATCTACGAAGATGTGGTGTTACAATAGGTCCAGCCGATTGCTCATCACTATGAGTTGTCGGCTGTTGTGCTTTACCAGGTATCTCATTAATATCTATTTGAGTCTCTCGAGCCTCCTCAAGCTCGACGACACTCCCACTATTTTCTTGCAAGAGAAACTCTTTCTCTAGAAACACAGCATGCCTTGAAACAAACACCTTTTGTTCCACAGGATGATAGAATTGGTAACCCCTTGTTTCCTTAGGGTATCCAACAAATAGACATTTATCAGACTTAGCATCCAATTTGTCTGATACTGTCCGCTTCACATAAGTAGGACAACCCCATATCTTCAAGTAAGATACATGAGGTTTCTTACTATTCCATATCTCATATGGAGTAGTTGAGACTACCTTGGTAGGCATTCTGTTTAACAAGTAAACAGATGTCTGAAGTGCATAGCCCCAAAAGGACTTGGGAAGAGTCGCATGATTCATCATTGACCTGACCATGTCCAACAAGGTCCGGTTACGCCTCTCAGATACACCATTATGCTGTGGTGTATATGGCGGAGTCCATTGAGACAATATACCATTGTCTCTTAGATAATCAAGAAACTCTTGACTTAAGTATTCACCATCTCGATCCGATCGAAGCATTTTAATACTCTTATCATGTTGTTTCTCTACTTTATTTATGAATTCTTTGAACCTTTCAAAGGCTTCAGACTTGTGTTTCATCAAGAACACATACCAAACCGTGAGTGATCATCGGTGAAGGTAATGAAGTAGCTATAGCCTCCTAATGCTTGAGTTGACATAGGTCCACATACATCAGTATGTATTAGTCCTAGTAACTCTCCCACTCGTTCACCCTTTCCAGTAAAAGGTAACTTAGTCATCTTTCCTTTTAAGCATGATTCGCATGTATCGTATGAATCCTATTCAAACGATTCCAGAATTCCACATCGGTGTAATTCGGACATGCGTTTCTTGCTTACATGGCCAAGACGACAATACCACATGTAGGAGTCTAATTGATTATCTTTTCGAGCACGCTTGTTGCTCGCTTCGATATTGAAAATATCACTGGATACGTCCAATGTATAAACACCATTGCTTAAAGTTCCAGTCCCTTAAAGAACTCCATTCAAAGTTATGTAACAACAATTGTTACTAAAAGTCAAATGGTACCTATTTCTATTTAAACAAGAAATAGAAATGATGTTCTTTATCAACGAAGGAACATAAAAGCAATTGTCCAGTTCTAAGACAAGTCCTACAGGGAGTTCCAACAAATACGTTCCGATGGTGAGTGCAGCAACCGTTGCTCCATTCCCAACACGTAAATTTGACTCTCCCTTGACGAGTCTTCTTCTATTCCTTAGCCCATGTATGTCATTACATATATGTGAGCCACACCCAGTATCAAATACCCAAGTGTCTGAGGAAATAGAATGACAATCAATAAAGAAGATTTCTAAAGAAGATGGGGCATCCGATGCCTTATCCTTCTTCACGAACTCAAGATAAATCTTGCACTTTCTTCGCAAATGGCCCTACTTGCCATAATGATGGCAAGTGCCCTTGAGTTCTGCCTTTTTAGCCTTTTTCTTCTTCCCCTTCTGTTGTTCCTTTGACTCCCTCTTAGAACCTTTCTTCGAGGAATCAACTAACAACACCGTCCCCTGCTCATGCTTCTCAGAAGGCTCCACAGTCTTCAGCATGTTGAGCAGTACCACAGATGAACCTTCTTGCATCTCAGAGGTGAAGAGGAGCTTGGAGACTTCGAACCTTTCGAATCTCACTTGCTTATCAAACAACTCATAAAGATGAAGGACTACGATATGAGCATCCATATGCTCATGCTGCTTTCATAGCTTGGGTTCCATCGCGGCTAGCATGATGCAACTTGTCAGTTCAGAATCAGTCACATGTTTCTGATAGACCAACAATTGGTCCGGAGTTGCATCGTCACTAGGATGGGCGGGAAGAGGCGCTTCGAGGACATACGCAAGCTTTTCACCTTGAGAATAATTCTCAAGTTTCTAAGCCAGTCCAAGAAGTTCGGTCCAGTCAATTTATTCGAATCCAAAATGGAACGCAAATTAAAAGACAACATGATCAATTTTAGAAATACAAAACGAGCATATATGAGAAAGATGATTTTTAAAATGCATCAATATACATTTATAAATCTCATTCATTTTTCAAATTTCAAAAACCCCAAAATCACTTCGGGAGATTGTAGGTCCATCTCCGAATGGGCTGATATCCATCATAGTTATGAACAACCTTGGAGAGAGTCCAACAAGCCATTCATAACTACGACGGTAGGTATCAACTATACCGATTGCATATCACGTATATGCAACTATCACAATGTGCTATCAACTAATTGAATGTTCACACATACATCGGGTTGTTAACACATTAACAAGTATGCATCATATGCATAGCACCCAACTTCACCTCCCTTTACATCGACCTTGGAGAGAGTCCAACAAGCCGATGCTCCAGGTTAAACCCAACCCATTAATCGGGAAATAGTTTTAATATGGTTAGAGCGCATTCAACCAATTAGCCCAGCTTGGAGAGAGTCCAACAACCAAAGCTAATGATTAACCTCTGACTCTTACCATATTAGTATTAAACTATTCCATGGTTTGAACATGTTCGGGTTCGAGCCGGGCTTGGAGAGAGTCCAACAACCCAAACAAGAAACGGAACTCTGGTTCTAACCATATTAATGGAAGGTGTAGGCTTTAATATTGTTTAAAGGTTTTTATGTCTCATCCTCTTTGCATGCAAATTACTATTATCCACATGGCATGGCATACATGGCATACATCTACATGTCACGACACGCATGACATAATGATATTCATCTAATGCAATTACATGGCATACAATTATGTCATGTACATTATTTCCTTATATGTCATAACATTTTATTTATGGAATTATTTGATTAAGGAAAATCTATTTAGGAAACCAATTTCCTAAATCATTAAAACTACTTATGGAAATAAAATATTTTAAGATTTGATTTCCCGGATCAAATCAAGATTAAATTAGGAAACAAATTTCCAAAATCTAATCAAATATTTTATTTATGGAAAATATCAATTTCCATAAATACTTCCAACTTTCCAAAAGTTGAAGATTTCCATAATACTTCTAGACTTTCCAAAATTGAAAAATTTCCATAAATACTTCTAAATTTCCAAAATTAGAAAATTTCCAGAAATAACATTATGACTATCGCAAAACCATTTTACGATTGTGTCGAAACACAACCTGGGCTCTGATACCACTGTTGGGTTTCCGACACCGCGGCTTGTGTGTGTTCGATCACGTTTCGCAAACATGAGCACAGCGGAAGCAATAAAAATAATAAATCTACATTTATTATAACACACACATCACACGCATGCATAGTACAACAAGTGTAGACATAACCGTAAATTTAAATTTGCAATAAAAGGAAATTTATCTACGTTATACCTTTCGTATGACGTGTAGAGGGAACGACATCAACCAGAACGATCCTCGCTAGAATCATCTCTATCCGTATCCACGCCGAGTTCCTCGGGATGACTTCGCTAAGCCACGAGCTTCTTCCTCGTACGGGTTACTAGCCTTGTGTTGAAGACGACGTGATCGAGAGATGATCACGATCCGAATCCAAATTCGGATCCTAATACGAGTCCTCAAAACTCGCTTCTCCGGAGAGGTATTCGTCAACCAATTGACGAATCCTTCGTCCTCCACCTCAGAGGATTACCGGAGATCGAATCCCCGGTAAGTTAGCCGCTGTCGGATCTCTAACCGTCGTGCAAACGACGCTCCAACGAGAGGAGAACAAGCTGTCCAGAAAACTGGACAGCTTTGGTGGAGGTGATAGGCGCCGGCCAACCAAGGGAGATAGAGCTCACCTTGATGCCAAACTTGAAGGAGATCACCGGAGCACTAACCGGCAGCAGCTTGATGCTGGCGAGGGGGAAGGAAGCAGTCTTCTGGATGCCGGTCGGAGGAGAAATGGGTGGCGGTTTAGGGTTGGCGCCGAGAGCTCCCTCAATGGGGAGGGCGGCAACCTTAGGGCAAGGGGTTTTTGGATTAGGGCTTAATTATTCCTTAAGCCCTCTTTTATAGAGAACTAATTCTCTTAATGTTTATTGGATCATAACCATTAGGCCCGTTAACCCGCTCCATTAAGATAAGTTAAAATAAACCAAACCATGATGGTTTATTTTAAGTTAAAACGAACCGAACCAACTTTTGGTTCATTCGTTTAAAATAAACCAAACCCATTGGTTTATTCTCCTCCATTGGATTAGAACCAAACCATTTTGGTTCATCCATTATGTCTTCATAAGACACGGCCCATCCACGCTTCCATTGCGACTAAAACGATTTCATGCTGGCTTCTTGTTTGGTCCAACCAAACCTAGTTTCTCTCGGTCTGAGAATCCCATTCTCAAGTTCGTTTTAAATCCTTCGGATTATGCTCGTTGTGCGTGTGACCAAATAGGTTCTCGGTTTATGTTGGCCGTCTATAATTAACCATTAACTATAGAACGATCATGAGTGGCACCTAGTAGTACATCATGATCCCCAATTAACCGAAAAGATCAACGGTTGATCCAGAACTATTTCTGAAACCCTTCAGCAGCTCGAATGAATCATGCTCCATTCCCTTCACTCATCTTATACCCACTTGGTTCAGGACATGGTCTAATAGTGGAAGTCCCCACTAGGCTGACTACGTCACACCTAGCCCAAGTATCATTTCCTCGTCCTACGGATTCTAGTTACTCCACATGTATCGAAGAGTACCTTACTCTAAACATGTAATGCTTTGGCCAAAGACTTTAGTAACAATCCGATGAGAGGCCATGGGTATACATCTCCTCGCAAGGAGTGGTGAATCCTTTATATGCTATTCAAACACCTTCGATCACTTCGACTTATACCCAATCATCCCGGGTCCACATCTCCTTAGAGATGCTTGCTTAAGATGTCAAAGCATAAGTCTCTATGATCAAGATGACTTGAATACCGCAAGTCAAAGAAACATCACACTTAAGCTACAGTAAGAACTTCATTGACATATCTATATATGCAGAGAACTAGTTACCATAACTAGCATCCACGATTAACTCCGGACATCACTATGTCTCCAGCCTGTGAGAATCAGCTGCTTGGATACACCAAGGAGTATACCTCGTGCTAGTCTCGACAGAATTGATGGTGTCCAAATCCATCAATTCATCGACTAGGGATAATTCTGATACATCACAATTACACATGTAGAGATACTCAGTAGTTGTGATCCAATCACAAATTCTCTCATGCTGTGAATCGTATCGTGGGCATTCAGTAAATGAGTTTAAGATCCAATCAAATACATAAAACATGTATACTCAAATAGTGAATCTTCATTTATCATATAAATGGTTCATACATAAGGCGATTGCCTTAGGACATCTCTCATATATTACTAACAAGATGTCAGGAGAATCTTGATGGGATGAGAAACCTTGATGGTTAAGTGACCATAAGAAAACTGAGAAGTCCAACAGGGCATTTGCAAAGTTAAGCTCCGAGTGAGGAGCAGTGGTAAGGACACATCCTCTTTATGGGGACAATCCTAGGCGTCGATCTGACTAAGGCTTCCAAGGGAATGTTGAAGTCAAGATCGGACAGTCAAAGACTTTCACTTCTAGTAAATTTAAATATACTGTTCTAACCTTGGAATGTAGGTGAAAGAAGTACATTTTCTAATCATAGTGTAGCAATTGACTGGACAAGAATTGCAATATATTGGAGTTGCTATCTTTAAGTCAAGCCAAAATACAAGAGCAGTCAACTAGTCCAGTCGACTGATGATGATCACAGTTGATTGATGTCGATGAATCAACCTTAGCATCAAGATAAAGTTCACCCTCTTGCCACCTCATTGATAAAAGTTCGAGATTGGAAGCGATAGGGCTCTATCTTTATCATGTATGTTGGTCCAGGTGATGGGAGGGGAAACTTCGCTTCCCACTTCAACTCGGTTGCTCGTTCATGGCGATCCCTTCTACATCCCCGGATAAAAAAAAAATTATCCTTGACAAGAGGGATTGCCCAAGCAACCTTGTCCTCGTCGTGCTATTCGTTTAGAGTAGTCACTTGAACAAACTTGTTGTTTAAGCGACCAACCTCAATTCCATGAATAGCCACGGAATAGACGATGTACGGATCACCGTCTTTTGTGTTTATGTTTGGGGTCCAAGTATATTTAGCCACAAAACAGAATATATATCATTCATATAGTTGAAAAGCAAATACAAACACGTAACAAATGAAAATAGAGAATCGATATACCTCTCGATCTTCTATTGTATGACCTTCCTCCTTTTAGAAGTCATGTGGGCGACGATCTACCAAAAGTTGAAGCTCCTAGATCACCAATCTTCCTTCCTTGCCCATTCCGAGCAAGAGAAAGAATAGAAACAAGACTTTTCTCCTTCCTTTAGCCAACCAACAAGCAACAAGCAAGTTGCTTGCGGCTAGCCAACAAGGAGAAGAGAGAAGAGATGATTGCCGGCCAAGAGCTTCAAGGGAGGACCCTAAGCCTTGGTCCTGTAGGGATGTATACTGAAAATTCTATCTTTTGTATGAAAATCTTTATTTTGGAATAAAAATCACATGATCACTGTTTGCATATTTTTATTGTTATGCAATATTGTCTAATACTTTACATTGTAGTTAACATGGTGTGTGGTGTCACACAGGAGATCATGTTATCGACCCCTTGAAAAGTATAAGTAAAGGCTCACAACCGAGATGGCTTTGGACAAACCATCGGAATGGTTGTAGTGTGATTTGGTATTGGTTTGTCTTGACCATAGAATCACACTAGTGCACTTTGTGTGTATTGAGCAGGACCGACTTAGAGGTGATTCGATTTATTGCTGACTACATAATCGAATCGGACCTCAGATATTATTTAGTACATGCTCTTAATCCCGATATAATAACGGGCACATATACTTAGTACTCATCTCTTTGATTTACCAATGGGCGAGATTTATAGATTAAATCGATAGGCTTGGTAAGTTGGGAGATGATATTATTTATATGGTGTGTCGTTGATTATAGGAGGAAACCGTGTCCTATATATTAAGATGATGATGTCCCCTTGAGGAGCTCATAAGGTTCATCATGTAAACCCTGCAGGTGGACTTGGTCCGGCATGATGAAAAGGTTGAGTGGTACTACTCAAGGAGTTAGATGTTGATTATTTAATGGATAGTAAATTAATTAATCGACGGACATTCGATATCTTAAACACGGGGAGAAAATGTACAAATAATATATAGAGCCCATATTATCATATGGGGGTTGGTGAGGTAGATCAATAATAATCCTTTAGTGGATTGGATTATCATTAGTGGATCGGACTTTATGTGGGCTTGATCTATGGGTGGCCAAGATCCAACTCCTCCTCATGGTCCCTAATGTAGCCTATTAACACCTCATGAAGCTTAGATCCAATGGATGAAAACAAAACTCTAGATACAAAGGTAGAGATTAAATCTCTAGATCCGACGGTTGAGATTAAATCTCTAGATCCGACGGTTGAGATTAAATCCCTAGAACCAATGGAGGAGATTAAATCATGGCTTGAGCCCAACTCTATAAATAGAGATCATGAAGTGGGAAGCAAGAAGAGCATGGCTTAAGGGGATTAGGGTTTTCTTCCTTTGGAGGCTAGGAATCCGAGTTGGTTTAGGATTAGGTTTGGGTGGCTAGGGTTTTTGGAGCTATGGGTGGGCGGCAACTCAAGGAGGAGTTTTTCTTCTTCCTCCTAAGGTGTGGCCGGTTCCTTCCATCTTCCCTCTACCTTGGTTTGTGCTCATCCTAATCTTCTTCCCCACTTCCATGGCCTTCCATAAGGAGAGCTAGGATTAGGGTTTGGAGGCTTAGGGTTTAGGAGGCTTGGGTGGCACCAAATAAGGAAGTAGTTTGCTTTCTTCTTCCTATCCTTTTGTGGCTGGCGCCCACAGCCCTATCCCAGCCCTTGGCCATCATCCAAAGATCCCTTCTCCTTCTCCTTAGGTGGTGGAAACAAGATATAGGGCTTTCCCTTGGTGTCTTGGCCGGTTTCCACCATTATCTCCTTCTCCTTGTTGGCCGGCGGCAAGCATTCTCCTTATTGCTTGTTGGTTGGCCATAGGAAGGAGAAGTGCTTTGTTTCTATTCTTCCTCTTGCTTTGGAAAAGCAAGGAAGGAAGATTTGCGATCTAGGAGCTTTGACTTTTGGTAGAGCGTCGCCCACATGACGTCCAAAAGGAGGAAGGTCATACATTAGAAGATCGAGAGGTATATCGATTCTCTAATCTTTATATGTTACATGTTTGTATTTGTTTTTCAATTATGAGCATGATATAAATCTACAAATGGCTAAAAAATACTTGGATCCCGAGCATAAACACAAAAACCGGTGATCCGGACATCGTCTATTCCGCGGCTACTCGTAGAATAGAGGTTCGTCGCTTGAACAACTTGTTTGTTCAAGTGACTTCTCTAAACGAATAGCACGATGATGGCTTGGTTGTTTGGGAAATCCCTTTTGTCTAGGATTAAATTTTAATCCGGGGACATTGAAGGGATCGCCATGATCAAACGACCGAGGTGAAGTGGGAAGCGAAGTTTCCCCTCATGGACTCAATAAGCTAAAACCATTAAATTGGTATGAGAGCTTCTAGACGGGGCAAAAACCCTTCAATTGGTATCAGAGCCAAGGTTTCCGGTTTTGTGTGTTTAGAATTCGGTTAATTTTTATGCATTTTTTCATATATTATATATGCCGGATAATAGTAGGATATGCGTAGTTTAACTCTTTGGTTGCAGACATAAGATCCGACTATTATGGCCATATGTGTGTATGTTGTTAGTATGAGCCCTTAGTGCCAATTATGAGATGATTGGTGAGGGAGACTTTTGTACTATATTCTTGCATTAATAAAGGCAAAGATTGATTATTATATTTCTTTATGTGTGTGCAAGCTAAATAAATATAATAATGCCCATGAATAATAGGTTGTTATCTACAGTATATCAATTGGTAGATTTGATTATGAGAAGCTGTAGAGAATACTATTCTTAAATATTCCTAGTCGAGTATTGTATTAATAGACAAGGGCTATAATGATACATTGAGACTAGCATGTAGGTCAATGGATGACTTGATCTCACAAGTCATGGATATGTGATATCACATTGATATATGGGTATATATATTGGAGACTATATATACTGAATTGACCCACCATGAGAAAGTATCATGGATCGTTATATGAGTGTCATATACTTTCTCATGTGACTATTGGTATGAATAGTCCTTAGACCTGAAGTCACTACGGTTCTCTACATAAGGAGTTATGTACTTTGGTATCGTCTAACGTCACACCGTAATTGGGTTACTATAACGGCGATCACTAAGTATGTAACGAATTATGCGGAGGGATGTGAGTGATGTAGATGGGATCTATCCCTCCCATATGACGGGAGTGATATCTTTGGCCTCTTGATAGAGTAGGACCACGAAATGCATGTCCATGCTCAAATGAGTCAATATGAGATATTGAGCTCATTTGTTTGAGTGAGTCTACTTGTGGATCAAGAAACATAAAGATTGATAAGAGGGTGACACGGTCTATGCCTCATTGATCGATCTGAGATATCAAGGATAGAAGGACACTGTCATATGATAATAGTCACGGAAGAGGTTGTCGGATCTCGACATTCTCATCACTTGGGTAGCAATGATGTATTGCTAGATGCTGCTCATTTCTTATGTATCTAAAATGGTTTTGGATACATTGCCAACGTTATGAGAGCCTATAGGTTCATACACAAAGAACATATTATTTTGGAGAGAAAATCATTTTGATTTGACTAAAATGAATTATTAGTTAATTGGATTAACTAGAATGAGTAAGACTCATTACTTGGCTAAATT
Organism: Wurfbainia villosa; assembly: GCA_025175895.1. Taxonomy (NCBI): domain Eukaryota; kingdom Viridiplantae; phylum Streptophyta; class Magnoliopsida; order Zingiberales; family Zingiberaceae; genus Wurfbainia; species Wurfbainia villosa. Next base: position 48,014,475 of record CM045998.1, on the reverse strand, counting down.
TGAGTTGGACTCAAATTGGTTTATGTTGAGTTAGACTCAAGTCAAACCAAGAGAAGAAGGCTAAAATGAATAATACACGAATTAATAATATAATACACGAATTAATAAATGGGGTTTTAAATGGGATTTAAAACTCATTAATGTGCATTTAATCAGCATTAATTGACTTCCTTTCTTTTACCATGGAGAATAAGGAAGTGCATTTAATGTCTCATTAAGGTGTATTATTGTGGCTTCTTCTTCTTCAATGTGGACAATAAAAAAGTAAATTAGATTTTATTTTTTTTCGTTCACAACAAAAGAGGGCCAAGTATAGAGTGGAAAAGTGAGACCTTGGAGTGGTTGCTAGCACAACCGAAAGGCCTTACCTCTTCTCTCTAAGATCGTGTGTGTGTGCACAATAGAGGCGTGGACATTCTGACCATGCTGAGATCCACAATTGTTGCTGACTGGAATTCGAAGGGCACGCTTCGAAGGTAATCTCGATTCCTATAAGATAGAATCGATAATTGAAATGAGTATATTTTTTTTTCTTGGATCTCTGGAGGGATCCTAAGTTTTCCACTGCGAATTTTGTTTATCACTCGGGATCCCTACAGTGGTATCACAGCCACTTGTTAAAAAAAATGTACACATTTTTTTTATATGTTTTATGTGATATAAACATGAGATTAGTTTTATTATGTTTTTTTTGCCGACTCGGTATATGTCCGAGTTGATTTAGCCAAGCAGATAGTCTGCCGAGTGGGCTGAATCAAGTCGGATGGTGCCAACTCGGTCTATATCCGAGTTGATTTAGCCAAGCAGATAGTCTGTCGAGTGGGATGAATCAAGTCGGATGGTGCCGACTCGGTCTATGTCCTAGTTGATTTAGCCAAGCAGATAGTCTACCGAGTGGGCTGAATCAAGTTGGATGGTGCCGACTCCGCCTGTGTCCGAGTTGATTCAGCCAAGCAGATGGTCTGCCAAGTGGGTCAGTTCACGCGGACGGTGTCTTGGGTTCATAGAGATGGACAAAATGGGCAGCGACTCATAAGATGAATTAGCAAAAAAAAATTTGTCGGGGGGCGCTGCCCCCCTCACCCCCCGCAAGGGGAGCTGCCCCTTGACCCCGCCCGCTAACCGTGGTGTTGCGGCTAATCGGCATAGTGGCTTAAAAAAAAAATTGCACATAATAAAACTGATAAATAAAATAATTTATTAAATCATTGTGAATGATTTGTATATGGTGCATGGTTATCGCCTAGGACCCAATATGATTGTGGTTATGTGTTGTAATTCATAATACGGCCTGCGTGCCGTCATATGTATGTGGGTGTTGTAATTTTTTTTACACGACCTGCGTGTCGTGCCTTCACTTATATTTTCTAGTTGTAAAATAGATTTAGACTCGAATGTAACTCGAGTGTTCTCAGTTTGTAATGTACAAAATAAATAAGCAATGAAAGTCCATTGAAGGTGGATGTTACAAGGACGATGCTGACAACACATGCTGACAAAAGGAAGCGCTTGGAGAATATGCTATCCCTAGGGTAACCAATCGATTTTCTCATTGGCTTGAGAAATCATAGAATAAGGGCCATAACCATGTCACGTTTAGCGTATATGTGATATATTTTGTGTATATGTGATGCATGCTAGATAATTTGTTATGTTAAAATTAAGTCAAATGAATATGCCTACCAAAGTTTGGTACTCATAAACTACCTCGATCATTTGTGTTGGGTTTGCCAAAGCAAAGTAGCGCATTTTATCTTGGTAGAGTGCGAGAGGACAATTGTGATGTCCCGCTATCAAACTTTGGATGAGACTTCACTAAGTGTCTCAATTAGATTGAGAAATACTTAGAGGCATTTCCTAATAGTTAGGAGACACGGATAAGAGAACATTTATACTAAGTCTTGGGCGATTAGCCAAAGCTAACTCAAGATGATGTTTAATGTGAATCTTGATCCTTTATTCCAAGAGTTGCATACGATGCAATTGGTAAAATGTTACCTACCTAGTGATACTAAATCTTGGGTGATTAGCCAAAGCTAACTCAATTTCCAAAAGGTTGGAACCGCCAACCTAGTGCCTCCGGCCCCCCGTCCCAATGAGAAATCGCGAAGGGGTAAACCGTGGGGCAGCCTTGGGGGATATTACCCTATGGGCTGGGGCTATGGCCTTTGACGGGTATGGTACCAGCAGAGGGGGGTCCTTTCACCTGATTAAGGAGGATAAATCCTCTCTCCCGCCAGGAATCGAACCCCAGCCCTCATTTCCAAGCAACCTCTGCCTTAACCAATCCGCCATCCTCGTGGGGACAACCAAAGCTAACTCAAGGTGAGGTATGATGTGGATCTTGTCCCACATGAACTTGAAGCTCAATAGAACTGGTATGACTAGCTCCTATAGAAGCTAAGGGAATTAGTGGGAGTCTCATTTAATTAAAGGCCTAATTAAATGATTTCAGATATAATACTCATTTCTGCATATCATTTCTATTGTAGATTACTATGTCTTCAAATACGAAAAATACCCTCTCTCTGCGATCAGTCCTTGAGAAGGACAAGCTCAATGGAGCAAACTTCATTGACTGGTTCAGAAATTTGAGAATAGTTCTCAAACACGAGCGGAAACTCTATGTCCTAGAGCAACCCATTTCTGAACCACACATGATAATGCTACTCGTGCAGATAAGGATGCATACAAGAAGCATCAAGATGATGCATTAGATGCATCATGCCTTATGCTTGCAACCATGAACTCTGAGCTTCAGAAGCAACATGAGAACATGGATGCCTTGGATATGGTTGCACACTTGAAGCAACTATATCAAGGGCAGGCGAGGCACGAGAGATCTGAGGTATCTAAGGCATTATTTTCATGCAAAATTCAAGAAGGAACACCTGTAGGAACTCATGTACTCAAGATGATTGGGTATGTTGAGAACATTGAAAGATTGGGGTTTCCTTTAGGCCAAGAGTTGGCCAATGACCTTATTCTATATTCGCTGCCTAGAGGCTTTAGTCAATTTGTCATGAATTATTATATGAGTGAAATTGACAAACCATTGCCTGAGCTCTTAAGCATGTTGAGAACTGCTGAGAGCAATCTTAAGAAGATGCAACCTGGTACTAATGATGTACTTATGGTTAAAAAGGGAAAGTGTAAGAAAAAGTCTAAAGGCAAGGGTAAGACCCAGAATAAAGATAAGGACAAAGCATTGAAGCCAAAAGGTGGGGTGGCCAAGGAAAGGACTTGCTTCCACTGCAAGGAAGCTGGACATTGGAAGAGGAACTACAAAAAGTACCTCGAGGAAGTTCAGAAGAAGAAAGGAAGTGAGACTTCCACTTCAGGTATACATGTTATAGAAGTCAATCTATCTATTTCTTCCTCATGGGTATTGGATACCGGTTGTGTTTCTCACATTTGTACCAATGTGCAGGGCTTGAGAAGAAGTAGATCTTTGACAAAAGGAGAAGTGGACCTACGTGTTGGCAATGGCGCAAGAGTTGCTGCTATAGCTGTAGGAACATATTCCTTATCATTACCCAATGGTTTAATTCTAGAACTTGAAGAGTGTTATTTCGTACCTGCAATAACTAAGAACATTATGTCTATGTCTTGTTTGGACAAGAAAGGTTTTTCATTTATAATTAAGGACAAGTATTGTTCTGTATATTTAAATGAAATGTTCTATTGCAGTGCACACTTGATGAATTGACTCTATGTTCTAGACCTCGAAAACCCAGTCTATAACATAAATATCAAACGATTCAAATCTAATCATTTGAATCAAACGTATCTTTGGCATTGTCGCTTGGGTCACATAAATGAGAGTCGCATAGACCAGCTCCATAAGGATGGATTACTGGACTCATTTGATTTTGAATCATATGAGGTATGTGAATCTTGTCTTTTAGGCAAGATGACCAAGACTCCATTTAGTGGACAAAGGCAAGCGGCGGCAATTTGTTAGGCCTCATACATAGTGATGTATGCGGTCCTTTCAAAGTCGCGACGAGGAGGAGGTTATTAGTACTTCATCACATTTACTGATGATTTCAGTAGATATGGATATGTGTATCTTATGAGACACAAATCAGAATCCTTTGAAAAGTTCAAAGAATTCAAGAATGAAGTACAGAACCAACTTGGTAAGAGTATTAAGATGCTTCGATCAGATCGAGGTGGGGAATACCTAAGCCAAGAGTTTAGTGACTATCTAGTTGAGTGTGGGATAAGATCTCAGCTCACTCCACCTGGAACACCACAGTTGAATGGTGTATCTGAGAGGAGAAATTGTACTCTATTAGATATGGTACGATCAATGATAAGTCATACAGAACTTCCTCCTTCCTTCTGGGGATATGCTCTAGAGTCTGCCGCTTTCACACTTAACCGTATTCCTTCTAAGGCAGTCGTAAAGACACCATATGAGATATGGACTGGGAAGAGTCCCAAGATGTCTTTTATGAAGATTTGGGGTTGTGAGGCTTACGTATGACGTCAAGTATCAGATAAACTAGGCCCCAAATCAGATAGATGCTATTTCATTGGATATCCCAAGGAAACTAAGGGATATTACTTTTACAACCTCACACAAGGCAAAGTGTTTGTTGCCAGAAATGGTGTTTTTCTAGAAAGGGAATTTATTTCTAGAAAAATAAGTGGGAGTAAAATTGATCTTGAAGAAGTTCAAGATACAAAAAATAGCACTGATACCTTAATGGAACAAGAACATTCATCACAAGGAGTGGTGATACAACCTGTTTAGGTAGACCAAGCTCTGCGCAGGTCTGATAGGATACGTCATCAACCTGAGAGATATTCTTTTCTCTTGGATGACAATGATGGTATCATGCTTGATCAGCCGACATCCTATCAAAAAGCTGCAATGAGCCCAGATTCTGAGAAATGGCTCAAGGCCATGAGATCCGAAATGGAATCCATGTACACTAACCAAGTTTGGACTTTGGTTGATCCACCTGAAGGGGTCAAACCCATTGGGTGTAAGTGGGTCTTTAGGAGAAAGACTGACATGGAAGGTAATGTGCATACCTATAAAGGGCGATTGGTAGTAAAAGGATTCAAGCAGATTCATGGTATTGACTATGATGAAACCTTTTCTCCAATTACGATGCTCAAATCCATTCGGATCATGCTTGCTATTGCAGCTTACTATGACTATGAGATTTGGCAGATGGATGTCAAAACAGCATTTCTTAACGGAAATCTACTCGAGGATGTGTATATGACACAACCTGAGGGTTTTGTCGATCCAAAGGATGCTGGAAAGGATTGTAAGTTGCATAGGTCCATATATGGTTTAAAGCAAGCTTCTAGAAGCTGGAATCTTCATTTCGATAATGCGATCAAAACGTTTGGTTTCATTAAGAACGAAGATGAACCTTGTGTCTACAAGAAGGTTAGTGGGAGCTTAATTGTTTTCCTCATATTGTATGTAGATGACATACTGCTATTTGGAAATGATATCCCAATTCTGCAGTCTGTGAAGACTTGGCTTGGGAATTGTTTTTTAATGAAAGACTTAGGTGAAGCGAAGCAGCCTATATTCTAGGCATCAAGATCTATAGAGATAGATCTAAGAGATTGCTTGGCTTGAGTCAGAGTACATATGTGGACAAGGTGCTTAAGCGTTTTGCCATGCAGAATTCCAAGAAGGGATTTTTGCCAATGTCACATGGTATGAGTCTTTCGAAGACTCAATCTCCCTCTTCTAAGGAGGAGAGAGACCGCATGGATCAGATCCCTTATGCATCATCTATAGGATCTGTCATGTACGCCATGATTTGTACTCACCCCGATGTCTCGTATGCTTTAAGCATGATGAGCAGGTATCAGTCAGATCCCGGTGAATGTCACTGGACAGCTGTCAAGAATATTCTTAAGTACTTGCGAAGGACAAAAGAATATTTCTTGATATTTGGAGGCAATGAGGAGCTAGCTGTAAAGGGTTACAGTGATGCGAGCTTCCAAATTGACAAGGATGACTCCAGATCGCAGTCAGGGTATGTATTTTGCTTGAATGGTGGTATTTGTGAGTGGAAGAGTTGAAGCGGACACTGATTCTGATTCTACAGCAGTTTGAGTATATTGTTGCATCTTCTACAGTAAAGGAGGTTGTTTGGATCCGAAAGATCATCACTGAACTTGAGGTGGTTCCTAGCATAGCAGACCCAATAGACCTCTATTGTGACAACAATGGGGCTATTGCTCAGGCTAAGGAACCTCGCTCTCATCAGAGGACCAAACACACACTACGACGGTATCACCACATTCGAGAGATCATCAATAGAGGAGATGTTCAGATATGCAGAGTAGACACTGATGCTAACATTGCGGATCCCTTGACCAAGGCTTTGGCACAGAGGAAGCATGATGGTCATACTAGGTCACTGGGTCTTAGAGATTACAGTGATTGGCACTAGTGCTAGTGGGAGATTGTTAGTATGAGCCTTTAGTGCCAATTATGAGATGATTGGTGAGGAAGACTTTTGTATTATATTCTTGCATTAATAAAGGCAAAGATTGATTATTATATTTCTTTATGTGTGTGCCAGCTAAATAAATATAATAATGCCCATGAATAGTAGGTTGTTATCTACAGTATATCAATTGGTAGAATTGATTATGAGAAGCTGTAGAGAACACTATTCTTAAATATTCCTAGTCGAGTATTGTATTAAGAGACAAGGGCTATATTGATACATTGAGACTAGCATGTAGGTCAATGGATGACTTGATCTCACAAGTCATGGATATGTGATATCACATTGATACATGGGTATATATATTGGAGACTATATATACTGAATTGACCCACCATGAGAAAGTATCATGGATCGTTATATGAGTGTCATATACTTTCTCATGTGACTATTGGTATGAATAGTCCTTAGACCTGAAGTCACTACGGTTCCCTACATAAGGAGTTATGTACTTTGGTATCGTCTAACGTCACACCGTAATTGGGTGACTATAACGGCGATCACTGAGTATGTAACAAATTATGCAGAGGGATGTGAGTGATGTAGATGGGATCTATCCCTCCCATATGACGGGAGTGATATCTTTGGCCTCTTGATAGAGTAGGACCACGAAATGCATGGTCATGCTCAAATGAGTCAATATGAGATATTGAGCTCATTTGTTTGAGTGAGTCTACTTGGGGATCAAGAAACATAAAGATTGATAAGAGGGTGACACGGTCTATGCCTCATTGATCGATCTGAGATATCAAGGATAGAAGGACACTGTCATATGATAATAGTCATGGAAGAGGTTGTCGGATCTCGACATTCTCATCACTTGGGTAGCAATGATGTATTGTTAGATGCCTCTCATTGCTTATGTATCTAAAATGATTTTTGATACATTGCCAACGTTATGAGAGCCTATAGGGTCACACACAAAGAACATATTATTTTGGATAGGAAATCATTTTGATTTGACTAAAATGAATTATTAGTTAATTGGATTAACTAGAATGAGTAAGACTCATTACTTGGCTAAATTTGTGTTGGACTCAAATTGGTTTATGTTGAGTTAGACTCAAGTCAAACCAAGAGAAGAAGGCTAAAATGAATAATACACGAATTAATAATATAATACACGAATTAATAAATGGGGTTTTAAATGGGATTTAAAACTCATTAATGTGCATTTAATGAGCATTAATTGACTTCCTTTCTTTTACCTTGGAGAATAAGGAAGTGCATTTAATGTCTCATTAAGGTGTATTATTGTGGCTTCTTCTTCTTCAACATGGACAATAAAAAAAGTAAATTAGATTTTATTTTTTTTTCGTTCACAATAAAAGAGGGCCAAGTATAGAGTGGAAAAGTGAGACCTTGGAGTGGTTGCTAGCACAACCAAAAGGGCTTACCTCTTCTCTCCAAGATCGTGTGTGTGTGCACCGTAGAGGCATGGACATTCTGACCACGCTGAGATTCACAAGTGTTGCTGACTGGAATTCGAAGGGCACGCTTCGAAGGTAATCTCGATTCCTATAGGATAGAATCGATAATTGAAACGAATATATTTTTTTTCTTGGATCTCTGGAGGGATCCTATGTTTTCCGCTGCGAATTTTGTTTATCGCTCTGGATCCCTACATATGTGATTTTTTGTGTGTAAATATTTATTTTGTTGAATCCTTGGGGTTGACGAGGCTAGTATTTGATTTTTTGTAAATTAGATACGACATTGTTTAGCCACTCTTTATTTTATTTTACTTTCGATCTATATTTCATGTACACTCCCTCGTGGAGTATTGGATCGATGGATGTAAATTAAAATAGGTTTTAGTCTCGGCTCGGATCTCCGGATGGCTCGTACATTGCGTAGGAGGAGCGGACGAGATGACGATGCGACGGGAGTCATATTGAAGACAAAAGCCATAATAGTTGGAAAATAATTTATTTTTCATATTTATTGCTTTTTGTTTGATATGCATGTCGTAGCCTAGGAAAATTCCTCAATTTCAAATTACTAAGTGGGAGAGGGATATTTTTATAAATTCTCGCAGCCTCCATTACGATTTGACAAGTGATGCAAACAAACTTGCGCAGCGACTCTGAGTGCCTTCCTCCCCATCGGATGAGTTTGTTTGCAGATCGCAAGGTCAAATATGGTTACAGGGAGTTATTAAGGAGTGTGTGCACTTCCCCATCGTAAGGCACATAACCCGAGTTAATTACCTTGGTACCAAGTAATGGTTAACACTTAGATACAAATATAAGTATCCTCCCCATCGGAGTCACTGCTTTTATTTGTAGGGCCGAAGAGAAACCAACTATTAATTTTACTTGTCATAAAGTTAGGTTGACAAGATAGTAAAATTAATGGGTAAAACCTCCTCTTATAAATATAGAATTCGTATACGTCCACACTATCGTGGCATACGATATTCTCGGTGTTTTGAGGTGTTGGTTGATTTTAAAATTTTATTGTTTGAGGAATCAATAATTTTTTAAAATCTATAGTAATGATCTATGTGATTCTTAGGATTTTTAAAATTGACTTTCATTCCACTTGTTTTGATACTAAAGGAAAATAAACTTACTGTATATATTTATGATGAATGGAAAAGAATCTAGATATTGTCTTATCTGCTAAGGAGTACAAGTATGCACTCTTCGAAGAGTGTCCTCAAGCCATGGTTGCTCAAAAAGGTTTCTACTTCTAAGCCGAAAGGCAAGAAGAAGGAGAAACAAGGTGGAGCAAAGCTGGTGGGAGGATCTCAGGGAGGAGTGAAGAAGCCGAAAGGCAAGTACTTCACTTACAAGCAGGATGGACATTGGAATAAGGACTATCCCAATCCAAAGCAGAACAAAGATATATCCTTTGGACTAGTCGTTGAAACATGATTAGCGGTGTTATCTACCACACCTGGTGTGTAGATACGGGAGCCATTAATCATGTCTGCAATACTTTACAGGGGTTCCAGGAAACCCGACGACTAGCTAAAGGGGAGATTACCATTTACTTGGGCAATGCCATGAAGGTGGCAGCTATTGCAGTGGGAGAAGTTTTATTTATCTCTTGAGAAAAATAAAACTTAGGTTCTGGAAAATTCCCTTTATGTACCTTTATTTAGAAAGAATTTAGTTTCAGTTTCTAAATTGTTTATGGATGGATATTCTATTTCTTTTAATGACAGAGTTGTTATAAAAAGGAATAGGGAGAATATCTGTTCAGGTACATTGATAGGAAATTTATAGACACTTGAACCAAAACCTCCCACGATGCAAATTGAAGTTAATAACTCATCTTCTAATTCCAATAAGAGAAAAGAACCTTCAAAGATGAACCAAACATATCTTTGACATCTTAGGCTTGGTCACATTAACCTAAGCAGAATTCAAAGGTTGATAGCTGATGGACCATTGGGTTCATTAGTGGTTGAGGATCTCCCAACCTGTGAATCTTGCTTGGAGGGTAAGATGACCAAGAGACCTTTCAAGGCCAAGGGGTATAGAGCCAAAGATGTGTTAGAAATGGTTCATTTTGATTTGTGTGGTCCTATGACTATCCAGGCAAGAGGTGGTCTTGAATATTTCGTCTCTTTCATAGACGATTATTCGAGATATGGATGACACTATGATTTGATCGTGGTGGTGAGTACCTCTTGGTAGAGTTTAGGAACTACTTATTAGAGGATGGGAATCAATCCCAATTGACTGCACCTGACACACCCTAGCAGAATGGTGTAGCAAAGCGAAGGAATAGGACTCTTATGGAGATGGTTAGATCGATGATGAGTTATGTTAACTTGCCAGATTTGTTCTGGGGATATGATCTAGATACGGCGGTGTACATTCTGAACTTGGCTCCATCTAAATCAGTGCCTTCTACTCCCACAGAATTGTGGACTGGGCAAAAGCCTAGTCTAAGACATATTCGGATATGGGGAGTCCAGCACATGTGCTGAAGGCAGATGCTGGTAAGTTGGATCCTCGTACAGAAGTACGCATGTTCATTAGCTATCCAAGAGGAACGAAAGGTGGTTTGTTTTATAGTCCTAGAGATCAGAGGGTGATCATTAGAAAGAACGCCAGATTTCTAGAACAAGACTATATGATGAGCCACAAGCCCAAGAGTAAAATTGTTCTGGAGGGGTTAAAAGGGAAAGTCACTTCTTTAGTACCGTCGGTACAAGAGGATATACCACATGTCACTGCACCGCGTGTCACAGAGGATACACAGGTGATACCTTGTCGTAGTGGGAGGGTTGTGAGATAGCCTGATAGATTCATGTTCTTGGGAGAATCTTCTGATTTGGTCCCTGGCGAACATGAACCTGATCCCTGGACATATGACGAGGCAATCGAAGATAAAGATGCAACATCTTGGCAAAGTGCAATGAATGCTTCGATTGAATCTATGGATTCAAATCAGGTCTGGGAGCTAGTAGAGCCACCCGATGGTGTAAAAACCATTGGATGCAAGTGGATCTACAAGAGAAAGAGAGGAATAGATGGGAAGGTTGAGACCTTCAAAGCGAGGCTTGTTGCGAAGGGGTATACTCAGAAAAAGGGTATCGATTATGAGGAGACCTTTTCACCGGTAGCCATGCTTAAATCTATCCGGATTCTCTTATGCATAACAGCTCATATGGATTATGAGGTGTGGCAGATGGATGTCAAGACAACTTTCCTTAATGGAAGTCTTGAGGAAAACATCTATATGAAGCAACCAGAAGGATTCATTGATAAAGGCAAAGAGCATCTTGTGTGTAAGCTTAATCGGTCAATTTATGGATTGAAGCAAGCTTCGAGGTCTTGGAAACATCCGCTTTGATGAGGTAATCCAGTCTTATAGATTTATTCAAAGTCCGGATGAGTCTTGTGTATACAAGAGATATGACGAAAACGTAGTGGTATTTCTTGTACTATACGTAGATGATATTTTGTTGATTGGCAACAATATTAAGGTGTTATCGGACGTAAGGGTATAGTTGTCCAAACAGTTTGATATGAAGGACTTTGGGAGAGGTAGGACACATCCTTGGGATCAAGGTTATAAGGGATCGTAGGAAAAGGATGTTGTGCTTATCCCAAGCTTAATACATAGACACGATTATGGAGCGTTTTAGCATGCAGAGCTCCAAGAAGGGTTTTCTACCTTTCAGGCATGGAGTTCCTTTATCTAAGGAGATGTGTCCTAGATCATCTGAGGAGATAGAGGAGATGAAGGTGGTTCCTTATGCTTCGGCAGTAGTAAGCCTCATGTATGTGATGCTCTGTACGAGACCAAATATCTGCTTTGCCGTGGGCATGGTCAGCAGATATCAGAGTAACCTAGGACAGGGACATTGGACTGTGGTAAAGCATATATTGAAGTACCTGAGAAGGACTAGGGATTATATACTGGTTTACCAGGCAAATTACTCCCTGTGGGTTACACGGATTCCGACTTCCAATCTAATAGGGATAACAGTAAGTCTACCTCAGGTTTTGTGTTTACTTTGGGAGGTGGAGCCATTGTATGAAGGAGTGTCAAGCAGAAGTGCGTGGCGGACTCCACCATGGAAGCTGAGTATGTGGCGGCCTCTTAGGCGGCCAAAGAAGTTGTATGGCTCAGGAACTTTCTGATGGACTTGGATGTGATTCCTGGTTTGCCCAAAACTATCACAATTTATTGTGATAATAGTGGTGCAGTTGCAAACTCGAAGGAACCACGAGCCCATAAGGCTAGTAAACACATAGAGCGCAAGTACTACCTGATATGAGAAATCGTAAAGGAGGTAGAAGTTGTTGTCGCATAGATTGCATCAGAGGATGACCTGGTAGACCCTTTTCACTAAGGCCCATCTAGCGAGAGTTATGATAGGCATGTGGAGGGAAGGGGAATCAGATGTATGGTAGTATGAGGACAGCATAGTCTTTTTGTATAAGTGGGAGATTGTAGGGATGTATACTGAAAAGTCTATCTTTTGTATCAACATCTTTATTTTGGAATAAGAATCACATGATCATTGTTTGCATATTTTTATGGTTATGCAATATTGTCTATGTTGGATAGAAGTGGATCGCTAGAGGGGGGGGAGGTGAATAGCGATAAACCTTCTTTTTTAATTCGTTCGTTAAAACTCAAGTAGACAGTTAATTGCAGTGGAAAGATAAACTATAAATAAATGAGACAAATGTTTTTTTACTTGGTTCAAAGCCTTCGGCTACTACTCCAAGACCCTAGTGATCCTTGATCACGCACGGAGGGCAATTCACTAAAAACACTCCTCCTCGTTGGAGGTAGGAGTTTGACGATTACAAAAAAAACTTCGAAAGAAAAGATAGAGAGACAAACCCTCTCTTCTATTAATGTAAAGTACAACGATAGAAAACCTCGATTAATAAAAGGAATTGCAATATTTAAAGAGACGACAAAATAAGAATATCAACAACTAAAAGAGTAGAAAGTAAACTAGGGTTGTTGACAGCACTTCGTCGTAGAGTTGTCAGAAAATCGCAGAGTTGTGGAGGTTTGTGAGCACTTAGAGATGATGAAAAACCCTAGGAGAAGCCCTCCTTTTATAGCCTTAAAGCCCCTCATCGAATGGGTCTTCAACCAATAGGAATTGGGCACAAAACTCCTTGAAAAATGGTGATAAAGCTTAACTCCTCGAGGTTGATTTTTGACCACCGGTTGAACTGGCCGGTTGAACTGGCCCGGTTGAACTGGCCAGTTGAACTGATGGCCAGGATTTTTGACTACAATAAAGAGTTAGCTCAAAATATAAGTGAATTCGACGGCCACTTGCCGTCCGATCTCAACATAGACCTTCCATGGGAAGTCTTTGGTCAGATCGTCGCCTAAGGACGTCCTCGTACAAAGGACATGACCTCACTTCACTTTACTCACTCGAGCTTACCTCGATACTTACTATGTTGCTTTTGCTTCCGGCCTTCTACTTGATTCCTTCGGCTCCCTCCGAAGTCACTCGAGTGTCGCCCGACCACCGCGGCTTCCTCCGGGTGTCGCTAGCCTTTAGCTCCAACTATAGCAAACTTCTGTACACTCGATTCAGCTCGTGAGATAACGACATGAGCTTAACTTTGTATCGTTTGCTATAATCAAAACTCAGGTTCGACTTAGGTGCCTACTGCACCAACAATCTCCCCCTTTTTGATTTATGGCAAACCCACATACAAAGTTAAGAAAAATAAATTAAGTGCATTAAGCAAAATGAGCAAGAGATATGCATGAGCAGGAGTATAAAAAAGCATGAATGAGCAGGAGTATATAAAAACTTTTTTCAAGTGCTCCCCCTTGAGGAATCCTCCCCCTTGACCGAGGGTGAGTACTTGAGAAAGAGTTTTAACTCTCCCCCTTGATGTTTGCTACTAAACAAACGAATTAAGTAACCGCAATTACTTAATATTGGCCATAGTGTTTAAAATAAGTTTTAAGTTAAGAAATCAAAAAATTGATTTCTTAACCTTAGCCTTTACTTCCGTTTTGTTAACAAGTTAACTTAAAGTTAAGTAAACCTTTGCATTTTGTTAACACGAACAAGTTAACTAAGCCGAACAAGTTAACAAAGCCTTGGCCATAAAAAATATTATCCCTTAACTTTGGCCTTTTCTCCCCCTTTTACCATTATCGAAAAGAGTGAGGGTGTGTGTGGAATAAAAAATATGTATTAATTTGAAAATGTTCCACATTATTTTGAAAATAATATACTAAAAATAAGTTCATCTATAAAATGTTCGACTCATATTTGGCTTGATTGATATGAAAGATCAACCAGTCCTGGTTAGAGTCGGTTAGTATGTATGATTATACTCCGTGGTTCATAGCGATGCACTAGCTCTACATCTGGAACCAGGAGTAAAGTCCTAACATCTCACGCCCATCTACGTGGCTAAGTACACAAACACATTAGTCCTATGTGTTGTGAGATGTACTGGCTCCTTAAATCTATAGGTGCATGATATCTAAGGTATGTCCTATGCTAGTTCCATAAAAATGAAAATTAAGAAATAGTAGTAAGAAAATATAATTTGCAAGTTCCTATTCTACTACGCACATGCCCAATTTTCGTCTTAATAGACTAAATTCGGCTTCGGGTAGGGGTTTAGTAAATAGGTCTGCTAAGTTAGACTTCGATTCGACGTATTCGAGTTGTATGGCTCCGTTGGCTACATGTTCTCGAATGAAATGGTGTTTGACCTCTATATGTTTGGTCCTAGAGTGACATATCGGATTCTTATTAAGATTAATTGAACTAATGTTATCTACGTGAAGTTTCGTGTTCGTAAAGTCTAACTTAAAGTCGCAGAGAGTGTGCTTCATCCAAAGAAGCTGAGTGACACACTCACCCATCACGATGTATTCGGCTTCGGTGGTAGATAAGGCAACACAGTGTTGCTTCCTACTGCACCAACTCACTAGACTCGAGCCGAGAAGTTGACAACAACCACTCGTACTCTTTCTATCGAGCTTACTACCAGCATAGTCCGAATCGAAGTAGCCAGTTAGTTCGAACTCGGTAGATCTAGGGTACCAAATACCGACATTAAGTGTACCCTTTAGATATCTAAGGATACGCTTGACTAGAGTTAGGTGAGACTCCTTGGCACAGGTTTGGAACCTTGCGCACATACTTACTGCAAATAGGATATCAGGTCGGCTTGCAGTTAAGTAAAGGAGACTCCCTATTATGCTCCTATAGTATTTTAAATCAATTGAGTTTCCGATTAAATCTTCTTCTATATTAACATTAGTTTCCATTGGGGTATTAATAATTTTAGCGTCTTGATTCCAAAGCGTTTAATTAATTCCCTAGTATATTTGCATTGATGTAGGTATATTCCATCTTTAGTTTGTTTAATTTGTAGACCTAAGAAGAAACTTAACTCGCCTACTAAATTCATTTCAAATTCACTTTCCATAAGTGAAATGAACTCATTTAGTAGGATTGAGTTGGTGGTTCCGAAAATAATATCATCTACGTAGATTTGGGCTATGAATATGTCTTTACCTAAGGTTTTTACGAAAAGGGTTGGGTCAACTACACCTTGGTTAAAGCCTTCGGACTTAAGATAAATCGAAAGTCTCTCGTACCAAGCTCGTGGAGCTTGTTTAAGTCCATAAAGAGCTTTCTTTAACCTAAGGACATGATCGGATTTGTCTAAACTTTCGAAACCGGGGGGTTGACTAACATAAACTTCTTTTTTAATGTATCCATTTAAGAATGTAGATTTCACATCCATTTGAAACAACTTAAATCCTCGATGTGCTGTATATGCTAATAGCATTCGAATGGACTCTAATCTAGCTACTGGGCCATAGGTCTCGTCGTAATCTAAACCTTCGACTTGACTAAACCCTTTAGCGACTAGTCTAGCTTTATTTCTAACTACTTCATCTTTATCATCAAGTTTATTTCAAAACACCCACCTTGTTCAAATGATTGTTTTATATTTAGGTGGTGGTACTAATTCCCATACTTCGTTCCAAGTGATTTGAGCCAACTCTTCTTGCATTGCAATAATCCAATCGGGATCAAGAAGAGCTTGGTCAATAGTTTTGGGTTCAATTTTAGAAATCAAAGATATTTGACTAAGGTTTCTATATGAGGCTCTAGTTCGAACTCCTAGACTTGGATCACCTATCACTTGGTCGATAGGATGATTCGTTTGAGTCCTAGTTGGATTTGGGTTTGAGTCTACAACTTGATCAATAGGATGACTCGTTTGAGTTCTAGTTTGGTTTGAGTCATCTACCACTTGGTCAATAGAGTGACTTGGTTGACTTAGATTAGGATTAACACTAGACCTAATCTCCGGATCAGAGTTAGGTCTAGTATGAGTCAGCTCGCTAATTGGGGTTGTCGGGGGTTTTGTAGGTTCATGTCCTTCATCAAATACTACATTGATAGTCTCCTCGACTCTAAGGGTGTCGTGGTTATATACTCTATAAGCTCTGCTTGTAGTCAAGTATCCTAGAAAGATTCCGGTCGTGGTTTTGGATGTAAATTTCCCTAGGTAATCCTTAGTGTTTAGGATATGTACCTTACACCCAAATACCCTAAAGTACTTGATGTTAGGTATTTTATCGTGATAAATCTCGTATGAGGTCTTAAGGTGCCTCTTTACCATAAGGATTCTATTTTGGACATAGCATGTCGTACTCACGGCTTCCGCCCAAAACCTATCGGGTAGGTTATACTCATTTAACATTGTCCTAGTGGCTTCTAGTAGGGTTCTATTTTTGCGTTCTACTAGGCCATTTTGTTGTGGAGTTCTAGGGCAAGAGAACTCATGGTGGTATCCATTTAGGTTACAGAATTCTGTAAACCTATGGTTTTCGAATTCACCACCATGATCAGTCCTAAGTCTTTTGATTTTAATTTTTTATTGATTTTCTATTAACTTAAATAGGTTGATTAGTTGATCTAGGGTATCACTTTTGTGTTTGATGAACCTAACCCAAGTAAATCTAGAGTAGTCATCAATAATGAATAAACAAAATTTACTTCCATTAAGTGACTTAGCTCTGTGTGAATCAAATAGATCCATGTGTAGGAGCTCAAGCACACTTTTGGTTCGTTCTTGATTAGTTAGTTGATGTTGTGTCCTAGATTGTTTACCTTGTTGACAAGCATTACATATTTGATTATCCAAGTTATTGAGGTTAGGCAAACCTCTGACTAAGTCACTCTGAATCATCTTGTGGATGAGTCTTGGGTGTGAGTGACCGAGTCGTCGGTGCCACAACCATGATTCCTCTTGCCGTGTCATAAGACACTTAGTTGAGGAGTTAGTTAAGTTAATAGTGTAAATGTTGTTATTTCTAGTTCCCTTAAGAATTGTTTTAGAGGTTTCGTTTGTATTAATTACGCATTCATTTTCTAGAAATATGACCTTATAGTTATTATCACACAATTGGCTTACACTAAGTAGATTATATTGAAAATTTTCTACTAATAAAATGTTTTGAATAACAAAATTCGAGTTAAGCTCAATATCACCTGATCCGATGATTTTGAGCTTGCCGTTATTTCCAAAGGCTACCGATCCTTGTCGTTTGAATCGAAGCTTCGAAAACTTGAGTTGATCCCCGGTTATGTGTCGGGAGCAACCACTGTCCAACATCCATTGATCCTACATGCAAGGTAGTTGGATCGGATATTGGATTTATTAAAGATTGGTTGAAAATTATTAACCTAAATCATCTCACCCATGTCTACATGATCAAACATGTTAACCCTATATGTTCTTATGAGATGACTTCCAATTTTACTTGATTTAAATTTAATGACTTAAACACTTGTCAACCTTGCGTTAGATTCGGATTTGACCTTAGGCTTATCAAGTCACCTTTTCAAGATCATGGCTTCCAAGTCGTGGCAAGGCACAGAGGCCTTCTTTGATCGGAACAACGACCAATTCCTTAGACAAAGCCATTTTCAAGAAAATAGAGACTTGACTCACCTAAGACCACTTCCTGGTCTAACTAGTCTAGGATACAGAGAAGTAGCTTCAGCTAGTTCCGCTCGGTCAAGTGCACCGAACTAGATAAGCCTTATCTAGCCCGAATACACAAGACTCCGCTTTCCTAGTGTACTATCATCTCGCCGCATCCTGGTACTATGTTATCAAGTATTGACGAGTTATAGTCCTATCTAACCATTCTAAAAAAAAAATCAAACTAAATAAAAACCTAAGCATGCAATTTCTATGTTGAAACACAAACAAATTTCGTACTAGCTCCCCCTGGACCGTTGAATCGATTCGGTCTCTCCACATAGTAGATTTGGTCCTTGGGAACCCAGTACTGGTTTGATCCTAAGTTTGAAATCAAGGTGGTCTTAGGGACCCATGCTTGGACACGTTTTTTATTTCGACTTACAATCGACATATATGACTTATTGGTCGTGTTTGAGCTAAACCCTAGCCCGGCCTTGTTGTACACGACCCTTTGCGATCCAAGTAGGAGGTCAAGTCCTTTGGATCCCAAAGTAAACCTTTCCAAGGTATTCCTAAGATCTTCAACTTGACTCTTCAAGAGTGAGTTTTCATCTTCGAGTTTTTCGACCCGAGTTGAGTCCTTCTCTTGAACTTGACTAGTCGAAGAGGTTAGGGAGACCTCGTGTTTGAGGAGTTTAACTTCCTCAACCAGGGTCTCGACCTTCGACTCAGACTTAGCTAACTTTCTATTTAAAAACTTAATTGCACTATAAAGTGTAGTAATGAGAGACCGACTTACCTTGAGTGTATCTTTTGAACCGGATGCGTATCCGTGGCTTGTCTTGAATAGTGCTTCGCAGTCCGACTCGTCTTCAGTTTCCGATTCAAGTTCCGCTTCTAACTCCGTCTCCGATTCCACCGGTTTAGCCATGAGGACTCGATCACCACCTTCTTCCTCGAAAGCTTCTTCCCATGTAGCGTTGAGTGCCTTTTTGTATTTTGGTGCTTTTCTTTTGAGCTTTGGTCATTCGGACTTGATGTGTCCAAACCTGTTGCATTCATAACACCTAATATTAGAACTTTTAGGCTTACCTTCGTTGGGTCGAGTGACGGTTCTCTTTCGGCCCTTGACTATCCTCCGAACTAGGTTGACTAGTTCGGCCTCCATTTTCGGGTCGACCTTCGACTCGGACTCATCCTCTTCTTCCTTTGGGGGTTGCTTGCTAGCGGTTTTCTTCTTTGAACCTGCAAATAGTGCTATACCTTTCTCGGGTTCCGAGTTAGACTGCTCATGAAGTTCGAAATCAGAAAAATGTTCATCTAACCTATGTTTAGAAAGATCCTTGGAGACCATGTAGGAATCGACCATGGATGCCCACAAGGTAGTCCTCGGAAAGGAGTTTAGGATATACCTTATAAGGTCGCGGTTTTCGACCTTTTGTCCGATTGCGTGTAGATTGTTGACTATGTCCTGGACGCGGGCGTGGAGTTGAGTCGCCGTTTCATGTTCCTGCATTTTTAGATTATATAATTTATTAAATAAAAGGTCGCACTTACATACCTTGGCTTCATCGGTCCCTTCGTGTAGCTCCACTAGCTTTGTCCAAAGGTCCTTTGCGCTGATGAAGGGACTGATGCGATTTAACTCCTCCTTGGACAAGCCGCATTGGAGGATTTGTGTTGCCTTGGCGTCGGCTTCGACTTGTCGTTTTATCGCAATGGTCCATTGATCAAAATCCAAGGAGTCACCCACTTCATTAGTCGGAAGTGTGAAACCCGTTTGGATTATGATCCACATCTCGATTTAGGTTTTGAGAAAGCATTCCATCCGACCTTTCCAGTAACGGAAATCATCTCCGTTGTAAAACGGAGGTCGGACGGTGCTAAAACCCTCGAGATGGGCAATTTGGAAGGGAAACCTTGCACAAAAATACCAAAAAAAACATGAAAAAAAGGTTCCAAGACTTCGCCTTGGATTAGTAATGTAGGAAATTAAAAGAAACAAAAGGAATAAACGAGAAATAACCAACTAAAATAAAAGATGAGCACTTACAACCTTCGATGTCCCGGAAATGGTACTAAACGATTATTTTTCGGGATGAATACAGCTTGTTACGAGGGTTTATCCTAGTAAGAAGTGTAGATCTTGTAGGATATTTGACGCCGCTAGAGGGGGGGTGAATAGTGTTTGACCGTTCGTAGATGGAATTTGATCGCGTGTTCGTCTCTACAATTTCATTAGTGCACAGCGGAAATAGATATAATACAATAATGAAATATGCCAACACAACAAGAACACGAGTATGTAACGTGGTTCGGAATCGCACGGTTCCTACTCCACGGATCGAGCTCTACGAGCTCTAGTGATGCACACGCAACCACTAATAAACACTCCTTCTCGGAACAATCCGGAGGCAGAGAAACCTCGTACAATAATGATTACAACACTAATCAAATAAATACAAGCAAATATAATGAAATACAAATGCAAGTAAAGGAAAAACACTTTACAAGAGCTTTGGATTGCTTGATCTTTGATTGCCTTGAACTAGCTTTGAAGGACTGGAAAGCACCAACTTCCCCCTTCAATTTCGTTCAAGAAAATCGCTGCCAAATTCCTTTATCACGAGCTCCTTATAAAGCTTCAACCTGTGCTGGAAAAAGTCGATCAGTCGACTGATCGGGACCATCAGTTGACTGATGCCACTGTTTTCGTGAGACAACGGCTAGATCCACGCTGGATAAGTCCAACGGATCTACCATTAGTCGACTGATCAAACCCATCAGTCGACTGATGGTGTCCTCACTCGACTGCTGGTCCCAGCGGTCGAGTGAGACTACACTCTGTGGCCGAATTCCCGAGCACCAGTCGACTGATCATGCTATCGATCATTTGCTCGAACCATCGATCATTGCCATCCTCTGGCGATCATTGCTCCACTTCCCATAGTCAAACCCTAGTTGACTCGGTCCAGTCGACTGCCACATGGCACCAGTCGACTGGCACACCTCAAACATGAGGTTTTAGCCCAAGTATGGTGCCCCCATACTTGCTAGACTACCCTTAGCCTAGACCTAAGACTTCTAGCCACCTCCATCAGCCACACAACTCTCGGATCCCTCCAAGTCATCCATGACTTGTTCATTCATCACGTTAGCCTTCAGGTGCTTCCATCGGCTATGTCATGCTAACGGTGTCTACATCGCCAAGGCACATTGGACTTACGCCGCCAAGACTCCGCTTGGACTTTACGCCGCCAACCATTGAACTTATGCTGCCAAGACTCCCGGTTAGACTTTACGCAGCCAATATCAAACCCCTTGGACTTCTCATGTCACGCCCGCCCTTTTCGGACCCAGAACCCAGAGGGGCGGCGCGTGACGCGACCGTACATACATACATTACATACAGCGGAAGACTTTATACATACTTCTTAATTCTTACAGCGGAAGACTTTAGACCTATTTTTTTTCTTTTAAAACATAAACATGCATTGACATATATATATATATACTTCTTCTTTTTAACATAGAGTATGCTTCATAACATGTATAGATACTTCTTCTTACTTCTTCTTATCAACATAGAGCATGCATCATATATATAGATACTTAGTGCTTAGTTCAGGTTCATAAACATCATCGTCAGAAGGAGACATAAGGACATCCATAGACATTATCATCATAGGTAAACATATATATATATATAGACCTAACGGATCCTCTCCACCATGCCACTACCACACACATTGGCCCCTCCTGCTGCTCCCTTTAGTTTATCCATCCCTTACCCTTATCTGCAGTACGAGGGAAAGATAAACTATAAGCACATAGGCTTAGTAAGATCCTGTCCTACTCACAAAAACCATACATCAGCATTAATCATGGCATGTAACATTCATAACATATAAGCAATATAACATGTAACATACATAGCGTAATCAACTTAACATGTAGCATAAGTAACATGAGTAAACATAACATGCATAATCCACAACTTAGCAGCATAACATGAATATATACATGACTGCAATATAACATGTAACATAGATGGCGTCATCAACTTAACATATAGCATAAGTAACATGAGTAAACATAACACGAATCATCCATAACTTAGCGGCATAACATGAATATATACTTAATCAAACATAACATGCATCATATGTAACATAGCAACATGTACCTGACATATCAACATAACATACAACCTATGTAACATAATGGCATAAACATGACATTTCAATCATAACATGAGAACATAACAATCAATCATGTAAACATATGCAGGATGCTTTTGAAAACATATATTTTAGGTACGTAAACATAAATCTCAACATATTAGGGCCCGACATTGTACCACTTCTTCATTATCATAGTGCGCATCCCTAAATAGACCCGAGGTAGCAAGTTTCGAACCTAATAGGTTACTAGGCCCGATCTTAGTCCGTCGACCTAGGGCAATCGTCATAGCGTAGAAGCCCATCCTAGGTCCGAGTGTTACTCCATCGGCCTAAGGCATCTTGGAGCCCATCCCGTACTAGGCCCGAGTCTTATTCCATCAACCTAGGGGCAATCATACATAGAAGTCCGTCCTAGGCCCGAGTCTTATTCCTGTTGGGGTTGATCCGTGAGGGGAAACTTCGCTTCCCCTTCACCTCGGTTGCTTGACCATGGTGATCCCTTCGATGTCCCCGGATTAAAAAATTTAATCCTAGACAAAAGGGATTCCCAAAGCAACCAAGTCATCGTCGTGCTATTCGTTTAGAGAGGTCACTTGAACAAACTAGTTGTTCAAGCGACCATTCTCTATTCTACGAGTAGCCGCGGAATAGACGATGTCCGGATCGCCGGTTTTTGTATTTATACTCGGGATCCAAGTATTATTTAGCCTATTTACATAAATATAACATGCTTATATTTTGAAAAACAAACACAAGCAATGAATAAAAGAGATAGAAGAATAGTTATACCTCTTGGTCTTCTAATGTATGACCCTCCTCCTTTTGGACGTCGTGTGGGCGACGATCCACCAAAAGTCGAAGCTCCTAGATCGCAAAACTTCCTTCCTTGCTTTTCCCAAGCAAGAGGAAGAAGAGAAACAATGTTTTTCTCCTTCAAAAACTCAACCAACAAAGAACTATAGAAGTTCTTGCCGCCGGCCAACTAGAAGGAGAAGAAGATGATGGAAAACTACCAAGACACCAAGGGAAACCCTATATCTTGTTTCCACCACCTAAGGAGAAGAGAGGGGAGTGTTTTTGGGCGTGGCCAAGGGCTGGGAAGGGCTGGAATAGCTGCTGGATGTTGGCCTCAAGGCAAGGAAGAAGAAGGAAAACTTGCCTTATTTGGTGCCACCCTTGCTTCCAAACCCTAACCCTAATTCCAATCCTATCTCAACTAGGATTGCCCTATTCTTACCGCCCAAGCCTTGCTCCCTCCCTTTCATGTATGTCACGACCACTCCCCATGCCCTCCTTTTATAGAGTTAGGGATAAGTCATGAATTAATCTCCTCCATTGGTTCTAGGGATTTAATCTCAACCGTCGGATCTAGAGATTTAATCTCAACCGTCGGATCTTAGAGATTTGATCTCTACCAATGGATCTTAGAGTTTTGTTTCTATCCATTGGATCTAAGCATCTTGAGGTGTTAATGGGCTACATTAGGGACCATGAGGAGGAGTTGGGTCTTGGCCACCCATGGATCAAGCCCACATAAAGTCCGATCCACTAATGATGATCCAATCCACTAAAGGTCCATCATTGATCTACCTCACCAACCCCCATATGATAATATGGGCTCCATATATTATTTGTACATTTTCTCCCCGTGTTTAAGATCTCGAATGTCCATCGATTAATTAATTTACTAACCATTAATTAATCAACATCTAACTCCATGAGTAGTACCACTCAACCTTTTCATCATGCTTAGGACCAAGTCCACTGCGGGGTTTACATGATGAACCTTATGAGCTCCTCAAGGACATCATCATCCTAATATATAGGACACGGTTTCCTCCAATAATCAGCGGCACACCATATAAATAATATCATCTCCCAACTTACAAGTCTATCGATTTAATCTATAAATCTCGCCCATTGGTAAATCGAAAGAGATGAGTACCAAGTATATGTGCCCGTTATTATATCGGGATTAAGAGCATGTACTAAATAATATCGAGGTCGATTCGATTATGTAGTCGGCAATAAATCGAATCACCTGCTGTCAGTCTGCTCAATACACACAAAGTGCACTAGTGTGATTCTATGGTCAAGACAAACCAATACCAAATCACACTACAACCATTCCGATGGTTTGTCCAAAGCCATCTCGGTTGTGAGCCTTTACTTATACTTTACAAGGAGCCGATAACATGATCTCCGATGTGACACCACACACCATGTTATCTACAATGTAATGTATTAGACAATATTGCATAACCATAAAAATATGCAAACAATGATCATGTGATTCTTATTTCAAAATAAAGATGTTCATACAAAAGAGCTAGGCTTTCAGTATACATCCCAACAATCTCCCACTTATACTAAAAGACTATCTTTGTCCTTATCTTGCCATACATCGATTCCCCTTCCCTCCACATGCCTATCAAAGCTCTCGCTAGAAGGGCCTTAGTGAAAGGGTCTACCAGGTCATCCTCTGATGCAATCTAGGCGACAACAACTTCTACCTCCTTTACGATTTCTCGTATCAGGTGGTACTTGCGCTCTATGTGTTTACTAGCCTTATGGGCTCGTGGTTCCTTCGAGTTTGCAACTGCACCACTATTATCACAATAAATTGTGATAGTTCTGGGTAAACTAGGAATCACATCCAAGTCCATCAGGAAGTTCCTAAGACATACAACTTCTTTGGCCGCCTCATAGGCTGCCACATACTCAGCTTCCATGGTGGAGTCCGCCACGCATTTCTGCTGGGCACTCCTCCATACAATGGCTCCACCTCCCAAAGTAAACACAAAACCTGAGGTAGACTTACTATTATCCCTATCAGATTGGAAATCGGAATCCGTGTAACCCACAGGGAGTAATTGGTCTGCCCGGTAAACTAGCATATAATCCCTAGTCCTTCTCAGGCACTACAATATATGCTTTACCGCAGTCCAATATCCCTATCCTGGATTACTCTGATATCTGCTGACCATGCCCACGGTAAAGCAGATATCTGGTCTCGTACAGAGCATCGCATACATGAGGCTTCCTACTGCCGAAGCATAAGGAACCGCCTTTATCTCCTCTATCTACTCAAATGATCTAGGACATATCTCCTTAGATAGAGGTACTCCATGCCTGAAAGGTAGAAAACCCTTCTTGGAGTTCTGCATGCTAAAACGCTCCATAATCGTGTCTATGTATGAAGCTTGGGATAAGCACAACATCCTTTTCCTGCGATCCCTTATAACCTTGATCCCAAGGATGTGTCTCACCTCTCCCAAGTCCTTCATATCAAACTGTTTGGACAACCATACCCTTACGTCCGATAACACTTCGATGTTGTTGCCAACCACCAAAATGTCATCTACGTATAGTACAAGAAATACCACTATGTTTCCGTCACATCTCTTGTATACACAAGACTCATCCGGACTTTGAATAAATCCATAAGACTGGATTATCTCATCAAAGCGGATGTTCCAAGATCTTGAAGCTTGCTTCAATCCATAAATGGACCGATTAAGCTTACACACAAGATGCTCTTTGCCTTTAGCAATGAATCCCTCTGGTTGCTTCATATAGATGGTTTCCTCAAGACTTTCATTAAGGAAAGCTTTCTTGATATCCATATGCCACACCTCATAATCCATATGGTGCTATGCATAAGAGCTCTCGACTTGAATCCATAGATTCAATCTCATTCATTGCACTTTGCCAAGATAGTGCATCTTTATCTTGGATTGCCTCGTCATATGTCCAGGATCGGGTTCATGTTCGTCAGGACCAAATCGAAAGATTCTCCCAAGAACATGAATCTATCAGTGTCTCACAACCCTCCCACTCTGACGAGACATCACTTGTGTATCCTCTATGACACGCAGCGGTGCGTATATCCTCTTGTACCGGTGGTACTAAAGAAGTGACTTCCCCTTTTAACTCCTCCAGAACAATTTTACTCTTGGGCTTGTGGCTCATCACATAGTCTTCCTCTAGAAATCTAGTGTTCGTGCTAACGATCACTCTCGATCTCTAGGACTATAAAACAATCCACCCTTCATTCATCTAGGATAGCCAGCGAACAAGCGCACTTTTATGCGAGGTTCCAACTTACCATCATCACGCCTTGGCCACATGTCTTTGGACTCCCCCATATCCGAATGTGTCTTAGACTAGGCTTCCGTCTAGTCCACAACTCTGTGGGAGTAGAAGGCACTGATTTAGATGGAACCAAGTTCAAAATGTACACCGCCGTATCTAGAGCATATCCCCAGAACGAGTCTGGCAAGTCAGAATAACTCATCATCGATCTAACCATCTCTGTAAGAGTCCTATTCCTTCGCTCTTCTACATCATTCTGCTGGGGTGTGCCAGGTGCAGACAATTGGGATTGAATCCCAACCTCTGATAGGTAATTCCTAAACTCTCCCAAGAGGTACTCTCGTCACCACGATCGATCGTAGTGTCATCTTGAATAATTGTCTATGAAAAGACAGAAATATTCAAAACCACCTCTAGCCAGGATAGACATAGGACCATACGAATCAGAATGAACCATTTCTAACATATCTTTGGCTCTATACCCCTTGGCCTTGAAAGGCCTCTTGGTCATCTTACCCTCCAAGCAAGATTCGTAGGTTGGGAGATCCTCCACCACTAATGAACCCAAAGGTCCATCAGCTATCAACCTTTGAATTCTGCTTAGGTTAATGTGACCAAGACTAAGATGGCAAAGATATGTTTGGTTCATCTTCGAAGGTTCTTTTCTCCTTTTGGAATTAGAAGATGAGTTATTAACTTCAATTTGCATCGTGGGAGGTTTTGTATACAAATTTCCTTTCAATGTACCTGAACAGATATTCTCCCTATTCCTTTTTATAACAACTCTGTCATTAAAAGAAATAGAATATCCATCCATAATAATTTAGAAACTGAAACTAAATTCTTTCTAAATAAAGATACATAAAGGGAATTTTCCAGAACCTTAGTTTTATTTTTCTCAAGAGATAAATAAAACTTCTCCCACTGCAATAGCCGCCACCTTCATGACATTGCCCAAAATGGTAATCTCCCCTTTAGCTAGTCGTTGGGTTTCCTGAAACCCCTTTGTTCTGTTTTGGACTGGGACAGTCCTTCTTCCAATGTCCATCCTGCTTAAAGTACTTGCCTTTCGGCTTCTTCACTCCTCCCTGAGATCCTCCCACCACCTTTGCTCCACCTTGTTTTTTCTTCTTCTTGCCTTTCGGCTTAGAAGTAGAAACCTTTTTGAGCAACCATGGCTTGAGGACACTCTTCGAAGAGTGCATACTTGTACTCCTTAGCAGATAAGACAATATCTAGATTCTTTTCCAATCAACATTATTTGGGTACAGTAAGTTTATTTCTTTTAGTATCACAACAAGTGGACTGAAAGTCATTTTGAAAATCCTAAGAATCACATAGATCATTACTTTAGATTTCAAAAAATTATTGATTCCTCAAACAATAAAATTTTGATATCAACCAACACCTCAAAACACCGAGAATATCGCATGCCACGCAGTGTGGACGTATACGAATTCTACATTTGTAAGAGGAGGTTTTACCCATTAATTTTATTATCTTGTCAACCTTACTTTTTGACAAATAAAATTAATAGTTGGTTCCTCTTTGGCCCTACAAATAAAAGCAGTGACTCCGATGGGGAGGATACTTTTTATTTGCATCTAAGTGTGCACCATTACACGATACTAAGGGAATTATTTCGGATTATGTGCCTTACCGCTGTGGAAGTACACACGCTCCTAGATAATTTCCTATAACCATTATTTGACCTAGTGATCCACAAATAAACTCATCCGCAGGGAGGAAGGCACTCAGAGCCGACACGCAAGTTTGTTGCATCACACGTCAAATTGTAATGGAGGCCGTGGGAATTAATTAAAATATCCCTCTCCCACTTAGTAAATTGACAGTGAGGAATTTTCAATAATCCCATAGATTATTATTTTAGATTTCAAAAAATTATTGATTTCTCAAAACAATAAAATTTCGAAATCAACCAACACATCAAAACACCGAGAATATCGCATGCCACGCAGTGTGGACGTATACGAATTCTACATTTGTAAGAGGAGGTTTTACCCATTAATTTTATTATCTTGTCAACCTTACTTTTTGAAAAATAAAATTAATAGTTGGTTCCTCTTTGGCCCTACAAATAAAAGCAGTGACTCCGATGGGGAGGATACTTTTTATTTGCATCTAAGTGTGCACCATTACACGATACTAAGGGAATTATTTCGGATTATGTGCCTTACCGCTGTGGAAGTACACATGCTCCTAGATAATTTCCTATAACCATTATTTGACCTAGTGATCCGCAAACAAACTCGTCCGCAGGGAGGAAGGCACTCAGAGCCGACACGCAAGTTTGTTGCATCACACGTCAAATTGTAATGGAGGCCGCGGGAATTAATTAAAATATCCCTCCCCCACTTAGTAAATTGAAAATGAGGAATTTTACTAGCCAACGACATGCATATCAAACAAAAAGCAATAAATATGAAAAATAAAAAATTTTCCAACTATTATGGCTTTTGTCTTCAATATGTCTTCCGTCGCATCGCCATCTCGTCCGCTCCTCCTATGCCATGTACAAGCCCTCCGGAGATCCGAGCCGAGACTAAAACCTATTTTAATTTACATCCATCGATCCTATACTCCACGAGGGAGTGTACATGAATCTAGATCGAAAGTAAAATAAAATAAAGAGCAGCTAAACAATGCCGTATTTAATTTACAAAAACTAAATACAAACCTCGTCAACCCCGAGGATTCAACAAAATAAATATTTACACACATACAATCACATACACACACATGCCATAATAGTGGAATCTTATGCCTGCAACCAAAGAGTTAAGCTACGCATATCCTACTATTATCCGACACATTTAATATATGAAAAAGTGCATAAAAATTAACCGAATCCTAAACACACAAAACCGGAAACCTTGGCTCTGATACGAATTGTTGGGGTTGATCCGTGAGGGGAAACTTCGCTTCCCCTTCACCTCGGTTGCTTGACCATGGTGATCCCTTCGATGTCCCCGGATTAAAAAATTTAATCCTAGACAAAAGGGATTCCAAAGCAACCAAGTCATCGTCGTGCTATTCGTTTAGAGAGGTCACTTGAACAAACTAGTTGTTCATGCGACCATTCTCTATTCTACGAGTAGCCGTGGAATAGACGATGTCCGGATCGCCGGTTTTTGTATTTATACTCGGGATCCAAGTATTATTTAGCCTATTTACAGAAATATAACATGCTTATATTTTGAAAAACAAACACAAGCAATGAATAAAATAGATAGAAGAATAGTTATACCTCTTGGTCTTCTAATGTATGACCCTCCTCCTTTTGGACGTCGTGTGGGCGACGATCCACCAAAAGTCGAAGCTCCTAGATCGCAAAACTTCCTTCCTTGCTTTTCCCAAGCAAGAGGAAGAAGAGAAACAATGTTTTTCTCCTTCAAAAACTCAACCAACAAAGAACTATAGAAGTTCTTGCCGCCGGCCAACTAGAAGGAGAAGAAGATGATGGAAAAGTACCAAGACACCAAGGGAAACCCTATATCTTGTTTCCACCACCTAAGGAGAAGAGAGGGGAGTGTTTTTTTTGGGCGTAGCCAAGGGCTGGGAAGGGCTGGAATAGCTGCTAGACGTTGGCCACAAGGCAAGGAAGAAGAAGGAAAACTTGCCTTATTTGGTGCCACCCTTGCTTCCAAACCCTAACCCTAATTCCAATCCTATCTCAACTAGGATTGCCCTATTCTTGCCGCCCAAGCCTTGCTCCCTCCCTTTCATGTATGTCACGACCACTCCCCATGCCCTCCTTTTATAGAGTTAGGGATAAGTCATGAATTAATCTCCTCCATTGGTTCTAGGGATTTAATCTCAACCGTCGGATCTAGAGATTTAATCTCAACCGTCGGATCTTAGAGATTTGATCTCTACCAATGGATCTTAGAGTTTTGTTTCTATCCATTGGATCTAAGCATCTTGAGGTGTTAATGGGCTACATTAGGGACCATGAGGAGGAGTTGGGTCTTGGCCACCCATGGATCAAGCCCACATAAAGTCCGATCCACTAATGATGATCCAATCCACTAAAGGTCCATCATTGATCTACCTCACCAACCCCCATATGATAATATGGGCTCCATATATTATTTGTACATTTTCTCCCCGTGTTTAAGATCTCGAATGTCCATCGATTAATTAATTTACTAACCATTAATTAATCAACATCTAACTCCATGAGTAGTACCACTCAACCTTTTCATCATGCCGGACCAAGTCCACCTGCAGGGTTTACATGATGAACATTATGAGCTCCTCAAGGGGACATCATCATCCTAATATATAGGACACGGTTTCCTCCTATAATCAACGGCACACCATATAAATAATATCATCTCCCAACTTATCGAGTCTATCGATTTAATCTATAAATCTCGCCCATTGGTAAATCAAAGAGATGAGTACCAAGTATATGTGCCCGTTATTATATCGGGATTAAGAGCATGTACTAAATAATATCTGAGGTCCGATTCGATTATGTAGTCAGCAATAAATCGAATCACCTCTGTGTCGGTCCTGCTCAATACACACAAAGTGCACTAGTGTGATTCTATGGTCAAGACAAACCAATACCAAATCACACTACAACCATTCCGATGGTTTGTCCAAAGCCATCTCGGTTGTGAGCCTTTACTTATACTTTACAAGGAGCCGATAACATGATCTCCCGTGTGACACCACACACCATGTTATCTACAATGTAACGTATTAGACAATATTGCATAACCATAAAAATATGCAAACAATGATCATGTGATTCTTATTTCAAAATAAAGATGTTCATACAAAAGAGCTAGGCTTTCAGTATACATCCCAACAATTCCATCGACCTAGGGCATCTTAGGAGCCCAACCTTTCTTGGACCTTGTTAAGGTCTTGGTACAAGCCATGCAGAAGGTAAAATACTTATATGCTTATTTTATAACATAGCTTATTTCATTTTGCAAACATAGCATACTTCATTTCATAACACATCATGCTTCACTTCGTGAACATATCATCTTTCATTTCATAAACATACCATACTTCATTTCATAACATATCATTCTTTATTTCATCATCATATCATACTCATGTCGTGAACATATCGTTTTGTTTCATTTCATAATCTTATCGTTTTCCATTTCATAACATATCTTAAATATCACATACACATAGGCATGGCATAAGGCATGGCATCAAAAGTAAGTAAACACTAACCTAAGGCATGTTATCTTCATCTAGCATCATTTAATATCACAAGTCAACATGGATTCACCCAACATAAGACACATGTTAACCTAATTCATCTAACATAACAACAACTTCATAAGCATATAAAACTTGAATTAAAACTTAATTTAATCACTCAAAAATACATGATGGCCGAATGGTCCATAGGGGTTTCTAGGGTTATCTTTTAACCTAATTCATTTAACATACTAACCACATCATAAGCATGCAAAAGCTTCATTGAATCACCACAATATAGGGGTGGCCGAATGTCTTTATAGGTTATTAGGGCTAGTCCTTTACCCTAATTCGATTAACATACTAACAACATCATAAGCATACAAACATGGAATAAAGCTTCATTGAATCATCAAAATATAGGGGTGGTTGAATGGTACTTGTTGGCTTTTGGGGTTAACTTTTGACCTAATCCATTTTAAATCCTAGCACCATCATATAGTTACAAAACATAGCATGGAACTTCATTGGAACCTTAAAAACATGGCTTGGCCGAATGGACCTTGGTGGCTATTAGGGTTAGCTTTTGTCCTAATGCATTTTAAATCCTAGCATCATCATATAGTTACAAAACATAGCATGGAACTTCATTGGAACCTTTAAAACATGGCTTGGCCGAATGGACCTTGGTGGCTATTAGGGTTAGATTTTGTCCTAATCGATTTTAAATCCTAACATCATCATATAGTTACAAAAACATAGCATGGAACTTCATTGAAACCTTAAAAAAACATGGCTTGGCCGAATGGACCTTGGTGGCTATTAGGGTTAGCTTTTGTCCTAATCCATTTTAAATCCTAACATCATCATATAGTTACAAAAACATAGCATGGAACTTCATTGAAACCTTAAAAACATGGCTTGGCCGAATGGACCTTGGTGGCTATTAGGGTTAGCTTTTGTCCTAATCCATCTTATCCTAACATCATCATATAGTTACAAAAACATAGCATAGAAATTCATTGAAACATCCAAAACATAGCTTGACCGAATGGATCATGGAGACTTTTAGGGTTAACTTTTAACCTAATCCCTTTTTACCTCTTAACATCATCATATACTTACAAAACATAGCATAGAACTTCATTGATACATCCAAAACATAGCTTGGCCGAATATAACATGGAGACTTTTAGGGTTAACTTTTAACCTAATCCCTTTTTCCTCTTAACATCATCATATACTTACAAAACATAGCATAAAACTTCATTGATACACCAAAAACATAGCTTGGCGGAATATAACATATAGATTTCTTTTACAAAACTTCAATCGAAGCTACTCGTATGCAGGTGAGGGATACTTACATCCTTCGCTTTGCTTGTAGTGTGAAGATAACCTAAGGAACCAAACCTAGCCTTTGCTTTCTTGCTTGGATGAGGTTCGGCCAAGGGGTGAAAATGGGGAGGGAGAGCTCTAGGATTCGGTGAGGAAGAAGAAGAGAAGAGGAGAAAACAAATTTGCTAACTCATGCCCCCTCATTTCCCCTATTTATTCACTTAGAGAGTCCCTTGATCTCCCTTACACTTAACCATAATTTCCCCCATTCCTCTAATGATAATATCCTATTGGGCTTATGGTTAGTGGGTGCATCTATAGGGCTTGGCTATCTCTAGAGGTTTGGGGTACAATTCCTAGGCCTTGCATCCCTTTTTGGCTTATTTTCTTTTATTTTTGAAAAGTCCACATAAAGTCCCTATAATCATACAAAATTTCTTATAAAATTTCTAGAGCTTGGGATGAAAAAGGGAGGAAAGGGAAATGAGGAATTCGGCCAAGGATGAGGAAGAAGCAGAATGAAGAAGGAAAGTGGGGTTTTACTTCCACTCTTCTCTTAATTCTCTTCTTTAATACCTAGGGAATGAACACCCATCATCCTTTCATGGGGGGGGATGAACCAACTCCTCATCTTCCCATCTATATTCTTTGTATATTCTTTATATATCTTATTCATAAATTATCCTAGGGTCTAGTGGTGTCAAGGCTACCTCCCTATTATGAGGTTCATGGTTCAAATCCTACCTATAACCATCTTTTATTTTATTTTATTTTAAACCCTTTTATGGCCTTAAAACCTATATAATTACTTTGCCTAGTTTAGAATTTTGTGGGCATTACAATCCTTAATACCTATAAAAGTTTCGTCCTCGAAACTTAGAACAACTCTGGATACTTTTATTTCATGTCATCCTCGCATTCCTATGTTGCTTCTTCAAACATTGGATTTTGTCATGTGACTTTCACTAAGGGTACTTCTTTGGTTCTCTATTTCTTGATTTCTCGATCTATTATCTGAATAGGTCGACTTTCATAACTTAAATCTTCTTGAACTTGTACCGTTTGTGGCTCGATCACATGGTCTTATGAACTCTATGCAATCGGATCACCTTCTCAACATACAACTGAGCTAGTTGTTCCATTGAGTACGATACTCGATTGCCAGAAAATAGGCAGATTTTTGTTAATCTTTCAACAATCACCTAAATAGCTTCATATCCATTAGTTGTTTTAGCTAGTCCTACTATGAAGTCCACAGCTATATCTTCCTACTTCCATTCTGGGTTTTGAATAGGCTACAGAACTCCTGTAGTTGTCCCTGGAGTTCCGTAACCACATGCATAAGATCAGGTGGGGGTACTATCTCATCTACTCTATTACTACGTCTCCTAGTCATGTTTATCTTCACATATTAGAGTAAGGCTAGTATAAGATTATCATTCATTTATCTATGCATAGTTAAACTAAAAGCTAGCATAAGGGGTATCACACATATTTTCATGTGTATTTAAGCTAAAGGCATTTTATATCGTATGTGAACAAAATAAGCTAAAGGCATTTTATATCATACATGAACAAAATAAGCTAATGGCATTTTTATATCATACATGAACAATAATAAGCTAAAGGCATTTTATGTCATACATGAACAAAATAAGCTAAAGGCATTTTATGTCATACATGAACAAAATAAGCTAGAGGCATTTTATATCATACATGAACAAGCATAAGGGTATCATACATACTTTCATGCATATTTTGACTAAAAGCATTCCTTATCATACATAGGCATAAGACTATCATACCTATATTCATGCATATTTAACTAAAAACATTCTTTATCATACACTTATCTTCATATATTATAATAAGGCTAGCATAAGTTTTTCGTTCGTTGATCTATGCATAATTAAACTAAAGCTAGCATAAAGCTGTCATTTGTATATTCATGCATTACTTAAACTAAAGGCCAGACTAGCATAAGATTATCCTACATGAATTCATGCATGTTTAAGCTAAAAAAAAACATTTCTTATCATTCATGAACAAAATTAGAGTAGACATAGAATTCTTACTTGTAGCGGTAGGATTTGGAGTTTGATGTGTGTGTAGTGAAAAGGCAGATCCGCTCTGATACCAACCTGTCACGCCCGCCCTTTTCGGACCCAAAACCAGGAGGGGTTGCGCGTGACGCGACCGTACATACATACATTACATACAGCGGAAGGCTTTATACATACTTCTTAATTCTTACAGCGGAAGACTTTAGACCTATTTTTTTTTTTCTTTTAAAACATAAACATGCATTGACATATATATATACATATATATATATATACTTCTTCTTTTTAACATAGAGTATGCTTCATAACATGTATAGATACTTCTTCTTACTTCTTCTTTACTTCTTCTTATCAACATAGAGCATGCATCATATATATAGATACTTAGTGCTTAGTTCAGGTTCATAAACATCATCGTCATAAGGAGACATAAGTAAGGACATCCATAGACATCATCATCATAGGTAAACATATATATATATAGACCTAACGGATCCTCTCCACCATGCCACTACCACACACATTGGCCCCTCCTGCTGCTCCCTTTAGTTTATCCATCCCTTACCCTTATCTGCAGTACGAGGGAAAGATAAACTATAAGCACATAGGCTTAGTAAGATCCTGTCCTACTCACAAAAACCATACATCAGCATAAATCATGGCATGTAACATTCATAACATATAAGCAAT
The DNA here is from genome assembly GCA_025175895.1 of Wurfbainia villosa. Classification (NCBI taxonomy): domain Eukaryota; kingdom Viridiplantae; phylum Streptophyta; class Magnoliopsida; order Zingiberales; family Zingiberaceae; genus Wurfbainia; species Wurfbainia villosa. Next base: position 47,978,989 of record CM045998.1, on the reverse strand, counting down.
ATAACATGTAACATACATAGCGTAATCAACTTAACATGTAGCATAAGTAACATGAGTAAACATAACATGCATAATCCACAACTTAGCAGCATAACATGAATATATACATGACTGCAATATAACATGTAACATACATGGCGTCATCAACTTAACATATAGCATAAGTAACATGAGTAAACATAACATGTATCATCCATAACTTAGCGGCATAACATGAATATATTCATAATCAAACATAACATGGATCATATGTAACATAGCAACATGTACCTGACATATCAACATAACATACAACCTATGTAACATAATGGCGTAAACATGACATTTCAATCATAACATGAGAACATAACAATCAATCAGGTAAACATATGCAGGATGCTTTTGAAAACATATATTTTAGGTACGTAAACATAAATCTCAACATATTTGGGCCCGGCATTGTTCCACTTCTTCATTATCATAGCGCGCAACCCTAAATAGGCCCGAGGTAGCAAGTCTCGAACCTAATAGGTTACTAGGCCCGATCTTAGTCCGTCGACCTAGGGCAATCGTCATAGCGTAGAAGCCCATCCTAGGTCCGAGTGTTACTCCATCGGCCTAAGGCATCTTGGAGCCCATCCCGTACTAGGCCCGAGTCTTATTCCATCGACCTAGGGGCAATCATACATAGAAGCCCGTCCTAGGCCCGAGTCTTATTCCATCGACCTAGGGCATCTTAGGAGCCCATCCCTTCTTGGACCTTGTTAAGGTCTTGGTACAAGCCATGCAGAAGGTAAAATACTTATATGCTTATTTTATAACATAGCTTATTTCATTTTGCAAACATAGCATACTTCATTTCATAACACATCATGCTTCACTTCGTGAACATATCGTCTTTCATTTCATAAACATACCATACTTCATTTCACAACATATCATTCTTCATTTCATCATCATATCATACTCATGTCGTGAACATATCGTTTTGTTTCATTTCATAATCTTATCATTTTCCATTTCATAACATATCTTAAATATCACATACACATAGGCATGGCATCAAAAGTAAGTAAACACTAACCTAAGGCATGTTATCTTCATCTAGTATCATTTAATATCACAAGTCAACATGAATTCACCCAACATAAGACACATGTTAACCTAATTCTTCTAACATAACAACAACTTCATAAGCATATAAAACTTGAAATAAAACTTAATTTAATCACCCAAAAATACATGATGGCCGAATGGTCCATAGGGGTTTCTAGGGTTATCTTTTAACCTAATTCATTTAACATACTAACAACATTATAAGCATGCAAAAGCTTCATTGAATCACCACAATATAGGGGTGGTCGAATGTCTTTATAGGTTTTTAGGGCTAGTCCTTGTTAGTGAAAGCCCTAGAGCCAATCATATGATGATTGTTGTATGGACTTTATTGTATCATATTCCTATTTATAAAGGCATGGTTATTATATTTACTTGTATTGGTGCCAAATAACTAAATATAATAATGTCCTTGAGTAGTAGGTTCTTATCTATATCAATCGATTGGTTGAATCGATAATGAGATGATATAGAGAACACTACTCTTAATCATTCCTAGTCGAGTATTAACATTCAGGGACAATGTTAATGCATAGAGACTAGCATGTAGGTCAACAAGATGACTTGATCTCACAAGTCATGGATATGAGATATCAAGTTGACACATGGGTATGCATTGGAGAATGTATACTGAATGACCCGCCATGAGAAAGTATCATGGATTGTTATATGAGTGTCATATACTTTCTCATGTGTCTATTAGTATGACTATTAGTCCTTAGACCTGAAGTCACCATGGTTCACTACATAAGGAGTTGCATACTTTGGGTTCGTCAAACGTCACCCGTAAATGGGTGGACTATAAAGGCGATTACTGGGTATGTAACGAATTATGCGGAGGGATGTGAGTGATGTAGATGGGATCTATCCCTCCTATATGACGGGGGTGACATCGATATTCTTGATAGAGTGAGACCACGAAGTGCATGGCCATGCCCAAATGAGTCAATATGAGATATTGAGCTCATTTGATTAGAGTGAGTCTACTTGGAGTTCAAGATTTAGATTATACCGAGGATGACACGGTCTATGCCTCGATTGGTCAATCTAGATGTCAAGGATAGAGGGACATTGTCACATATTGTGAGAGTCACAATTAGTAGTCACAAAGGTGATGTTGGAGCTCAACATTCTTGTAACTTAGGTAGCAATGATGTGTTGCTAGATACCGCTCATTGCTTATGTTCCTAAATCGGTTTAGGGACATTGCCAACGTTACAAGAACCTATAGGGTCACACACATAAGAGCAATTAGATGGAGATTAGGTTCATATGATGAACCATGAGGATTCGGTTCATGGGATGAACCAAATTGGATTAAGAGTAATCCAAATTAGACTAATTGAGTTAGACTCAAGTTGATTCAAGTGTTGAATGAGTCTAATTGAGATTTGATTCATCAAATCAATTTAAATTAATGAATAGAGATTCATTATATTAAATTGACTTGAGTCAAGTGGTTAGATTTGATCAACCATGGGAGATTAGAGGTCAAGTTTGACTTGACTTGAGAGGGAAGATGAAAGGTCAAGTTTGACTTGACCAAATGTCATGTCATGATGATGACTAGGCATGGACGGCCAATGATGATGCTCCACATCATCATTGACTTTGTCAATTGGTGCCACCTCATGAGGGAGACCAAGGGACATGGGAGTTACATGCATGCATGTAACTCCCTCTCCTTGAAGTGGCCGGCCACTTTAGGGGTTTCATGAGGTGAATTCATTTGATGAGTTACTCTCAATACTTCATCTTCAACCTTGGAACCTTTCCTCTCAAGCTCTCCCTCTCCCATCCCTCTCTTTGGCCGAAATTCCTAAGGGAGTGCTAGCACACTCTAAGGCATTTCTCTCCACCTATTGCTTGTGTGGATACCATAGAGGAGTGTGCACTTGACACTCTCGAGTTTCGGCGGACTTTTGGACGAGCGGGATAAGCGAAGGGCGTCGCTACGAGGGTAACGTTCTAACCTCTTAGATCTAAGGTAGATCTAGGATTTCTGTAAGCACATACATGTAATTATAAAAACTACAAAAACGAAACACATACATGCTTCGCACGTGGCTCTGATACCACTGTTAGGTTTTTCCGAGCCGCAAAAACTCAAACAAACTAGCTATAATTCTTGCGGGACAAGATCCACATCATACTAAGCCTTGAGTTAGCTTTGGCTAAATCGCCCAAGACTTAGTACGATCGGTGGGTAACACATTACCGATTACATCTCTATGCAACTCTTGTTTATAGGATTAAGACCCACATTTACAAAAGACCTTGAGTTAGCTTTGGCTAAATCGCCCAAGATTTAGCGTAAATGCGATCTTAACCTATCTTTCCAACGATTGGAATATGCCTATAGTTCTACTCGATCCAATTGAGTTAACTAGTTTTGCTCAATCTAATTGAGCTTACTCTAACCCGAGTCGTGATAGGCGGGACCAAGATTGTCCCTCCGCACCCTACCAAGATAATATGCGTTGCTCTGCTTTGGCAGATTCAACAACAACAAATGATCGAGGTAGTGATGGGTATCAAGGCTCGGTAGGCATTTTCGAGTTGATTCGATTATGATCTAATCTAATCGTAATGTGTATCTTATACGCATTTAGGCCTTTATTATCCTATATTAGCATGCATCATATACATACATTAATTATTCTAGCATGCATCATATACATACAAGAAAATTAACCTAGCATGCATCATATACATACAAACATTTTTCTACTAGCATGCATCACATACATACAAGCAAAAATCAATTAAATATATATATATATATATATATATATATCAACATATATATATATATATATAATTAAATGTGATATAGTCATGGCCCTACTACGATCTTCTCAAGCCAATGAGAAGATCGGACGGTCTACCTAAGGCTAGCAGCTTCTCCAAGCACTTCCTTTGACCGCCATGTGTCGTCGTCACCCTTCTCGTAAGCTCGTCTTCAAGTGGACTTTCCACCGCTCGATTTTTGTACATTACAAATACGAAACTCGAGTTACATTCGAGTCTAAAACTATTTACAACTAGAATATTAAAAGAAGAGGTGCGACGCGCAGGTCGCAAACACTTTACAACACGCACAACCACAAAACGGCGCACAGGCCGTATTATGAATTACAACACACATAATCCAATCCAATCGGGTTATTGGGCCATGACAATCACAGAATTATACATAGTTCTAAATTATGTATTTTTACAGAAAATTTCTATAATTTTTCCTAATTTATTTTGAATTTATGAGTCACCCCTCTGAAACGGTCCCGCTAAGCGGTTTCCGGGCACGATCGCGGGACATGGCCCCTTTCGGGGATAGGGGCAGCGCCCCTACTCGCAAAATAAACTTCGCGAGTGTCCCTACAATGATCTTACAGTGACTTAAGTCGCTGTCCCAAAAACCTAAAGCGAGAACTCGCCGATTCGGAGAGTTTTTCTCGACGGTTGAAGCCTACGAGTGTCCCAACACTCGTTGCTTCGACTCTACGAGAAAAATACCCAAAAATTCTATAAAATAAGAAATTTTACAGAAACATATAAATCTGTAATTTTTTATATCTAATATAAAAACTACAAAAATGAAACACATACATGCTTCGCACGTGGCTCTGATACCACTGTTAGGTTTTTCCGAGCCGCAAAAACCGCTTTTTGCGTTGCGGAAACCTCGGAAGCCCCGGCCACGGATTCGTGCGAAGTATAAAAATTATAATTACATGTATGTGCTTACATAAATCCTAGATCTACCTTAGATCTAAGAGGTTAGAACGTTACCCTCGTAGCGACGCCCTTCGCTTATCCCGCTCGTCCAAAAGTTCGCCGGAACTCGAGAGTGTCAAGTGCACACTCCTCTATGGTATCCACACAAGCAATAGGTGGAGAAAACTCAACCTTGAGTGTGCTAGCACTCCTTGGTTGGTTCGGCCAAAGAGAGGGATGGGAGAGGGAGAGCTTGAGAGAAAAAGTTCCAAGGAAGAAGATGAAGTTAAGAGTGTGTAACTCACCAAATGAATTCACCACCCATAACCCCAAAGTGGCCGGCCACTTCATGGAAGGGGGGTTACATGCATGCATGTAACTCCCATGACCCTTGGTCTCCCTCATGATGTGGCACCAATTGACCAAGTCAATGATGATGTGGAGCATCATCATTGGCCGGCCATGCCTAGTCATCATCATGACATGGCATTTGGTCAAGTCAAACTTGACCTTTCATCTTCCCTCTCAAGTCAAGTCAAACTTGACCTCTAATCTCCCATGGTTGATCAAATCTAACCACTTGACTCAAGTCAATTTAATATAATGAATCTCTATTCATTAATTTAAATTGATTTGATGAATCAAATCTCAATTAGACTCATTCAACACTTGAATCAACTTTAGTCTAACTCAATTAGTCTAATTTGGATTACTCTTAATCCAATTAGGTTCATCCCATGAACCTAATCCTCATGGTTCATCATATGAACCTAATCTCCATCTAATTTCTCTTATGTGTGTGACCCTATAGGTTCTTGTAACGTTGGCAATGTCCCTAAACCGATTTAGGAACATAAGCAATGAGCGGTATCTAGCAACACATCATTGCTACCCAAGTTACAAGAATGTTGAGCTCCAACATCACCTTTGTGACTATTAATTGTGACTCTCACAATATGTGACAATGTCCTCTATCCTTGACATCTAGATTGACCAATCGAGGCTTAGACCGTGTCATCCTCGGTATAATCTAAATCTTGAACTCCAAGTAGACTCACTCTAATCAAATGAGCTCAATATCTCATATTGACTCATTTGGGCATGGCCATGCACTTCGTGGTCTCACTCTATGAAGAATATCGATGCCACCCCCGTCATATAGGAGGGATAGATCCCATCTACATCACTCACATCCCTCCGTATAATTCGTTACATACCCAGTAATCGCCTTTATAGTCCACCCATTTACGAGTGACGTTTGACGAAGCCAAAGTATGCAACTCCTTATGTAGGGAACCATGGTGACTTCAGGTCTAAGGACTAATAGTCATACTAATAGCCACATGAGAAAGTATATGACACTCATATAACGATCCATGATACTTTCTCATGGCGGGTCATTCAGTATATATTCTCCAATGCATACCCATGTGTCAACTTGATATCTCATATCCATGACTTGTGAGATCAAGTCATCTTGTTGACCTACATGCTAGTCTCTATGCATTAACATTGTCCCTAAATGTTAATACTCGACTAGGAATGATTAAGAGTAGTGTTCTCTATATCATCTCATTATCGATTCAACCAATCGATTGATATAGATAAGAACCTACTACTCAAGGACATTATTATATTTAGTTATTTGGCACCAATACAAGTAAATATAATAACCATGCCTTTATAAATAGGAATATGATACAATAAAGTCCATACAACAATCATCATATGATTGGCTCTAGGGCTTTCACTAACAATCTCCCACTAGCACTAGTGCCAATCATCGTAGTATCAAATACCCAATGACCTAGTGTGACCATCATGCTTTTTCTGTGCCAAAGCCTTGGTCAAGGGATCTGCGATGTTAGCGTCTGTGGGTACTCTGCAAATCTTCACATCTCCTCTATCGATAATCTCTCGAATAAGATGGAAGCACCGATATATTCGGCCTCTGTTGTAGAATCAGCAACTGTGTTCTACTTGGAACTATTCCAGCTCACAGCGCCACCATTTAAGCAAAACACAAACCCTGACTGCGATCTATAATCATCCTGGTCAGTTTGGAAGCTTGCATCGCTGTAACCCTTTACAGCTAGCTCCTCATCGCCTCCAAATATCAAGAAATATTCTTTAGTCCTTCTCAAGTACTTAAGAATATTCTTGACTGCTATCCAGTGATGCTTACCTGGATCTGACTGGTATCTACTCGTCATGCTCAAAGCATACGAGACATCAGGACGAGTATACAGCATGGCGTACAGTGGTATCAGAGCCACGTGCGAAGCATGTATGTGTTTCGTTTTTGTAGTTTTTATATTAGATATAAAAATTACAGATTTATATGTTTCTGTAAATTTTCTTATTTTATAGAATTTTTGGGTATTTTTCTCGTAGAGTCGAAGCAACGAGTGTTGGGACACTCGTAGGCTTCAATCGTCGAGAAAAACTCTCCGAATCGGCGAGTTCTCGCTTTAGGTTTTTGGGACAGCGACTTAAGTCGCTGTAAGATCATTGTAGGGACACTCGCGAAGTTTATTTTGCGAGTAGGGGCGCTGCCCCTATCCCCGAAAGGGGCCATGTCCCGCGATCGCGCCCGGAAACCGCTTAGCGGGACCGTTTCGAAGGGGTGACTCATAAATTCAAAATAAATTAGGAAAAATTATAGAAATTTTCTGTAAAAATACATAATTTAGAATTATGTATAATTCTGTGATTGTCATGGCCCAATAACCCAATTGGATTGGATTATGTGTGTTGTAATTCATAATACGGCCTGCGTGCCATTTTGTGGTTGTGCGTGTTGTAAAGTGTTTGCGACCTGCACGTCGCACCTATTCTTTTAATATTCTAGTTGTAAATAGTTTTAGACTCGAATGTAACTCGAGTTTCGTATTTGTAATGTACAAAATGGAGCGGTGGAAAGTCCACTTGAAGACGAGCTTACGAGAAGGGTGACGACGACACATGGCGGTCAAAGGAAGCGCTTGGAGAAGCCGCTAGCCTTAGGTTGACCGTCCGATCTTCTCATTGGCTTGAGAAGATCGTAGTAGGGCCATGACTATATCACATTTAATGATATATATATATGTTGATATATATATATGTATATTTAATTGATTTTGCTTGTATGTATGTGATGCATGCTAGTAGAAAAATGTTTGTATGTATATGATGCATGCTAGGTTAATTTTCTTGTATGTATATGATGCATGCTAGAATAATTAATGTATGTATATGATGCATGCTAATATAGGATAATAAAGGCCTAAATGCATATAAGATACACATTACGATTAGATTAGATCATAATCGAATCAACTCGAAAATGCCTACCGAGCCTTGATACCCATCACTACCTAGATCATTTGTTGTTGTTGAATCTTCCAAAGCAGAGCAACGCATATTATCTTGGTAGGGTGCGGAGGGACAATTTTGGTCCCGCCTATCACGACTCGGGTTAGAGTAAGCTCAATTAGATTGAGCAAAACTAGTTAACTCAATTGTATCGAGTAGAACTATAGGCATATTCCAATCGTTGGAAAGATAGGTTAAGATCGCATTTACACTAAATCTTGGGCGATTTAGCCAAAGCTAACTCAAGGTCTTTTGTAAATGTGGGTCTTAATCCTATAAACAAGAGTTGCATAGAGATGTAATCGGTAATGTGTTACCCACCGATCGTACTAAGTCTTGGGCGATTTATCCAAAGCTAACTCAAGGCTTAGTATGATGTGGATCTTGTCCCGCAAGAATTATAGCTAGTTTGTATGAATCTAGTAAAAGTGGTTTGACCACATCCATAACTCGATTCTATAAAATTCCTATAATTCAGTGGGAGCATCATTTGATTAAAGGCCTAATTAAATGATAAAAGGAATATGATATTAATCCTCTGCATTGTATGTTGTAGATTACTATGTCAACAAACACGAACACTCTCTCTATGCGATCTGTCCTTGAGAAGGACAAGCTCAATGGAGCAAATTTCCTGGACTGGTACAGGAACCTGAGAATTGTTCTCACCCAAGAAAGGAAGTTGTACGTCCTGGAGCAGCCCATTCCGGAGGCACCTCCTGCCAATGCCTCGCGGTGACAAAAGATGCTTACAAGAAGCATCAAGATGATGCATTAGATGTGTCATGTCTAATGCTCATGACCATGAACTCGAGCCGTATAAACACGAGTTCATGAATGCTTATGATATGGTTGGACATCTTCGTCAACTATATCAAGGACAAGCTAGGCATGAGAGATATGAAGTCTCTAAGGCATTATTTGGGTCCAAAATGCAAGAAGGGACTCCCGTAGATACATATGTACTCAAGATGATTGGGTACATAGAAAACCTACAAAGGCTGGGATTCCCACTTGGCCAAGAGCTGGCCACTGACCTAATCTTGCAATCTTTGCCACAAGCCTTCAATCAATTTGTCATGAATTATAACATGAATGAAATTGATAAGCCATTGCCTGAAATGCTCAGCATGTTGAGAACTGCAGAGCTTAACCTTAAGAAGGGTAAATCTGACACCATTTTGATGGTGCAGAAGAAGAAAGGCAAGGGCAAGCCTAAAGGTAAGGGAAAGTCCCAAGCCAAGGGAAAAGGCAAAGAACTTAAACCCAAAGGAGGGGTAGCCAAGGAAGGGGCTTGCTTTTCGCAAGGAAGCGGAGATGGAAGCGAATCGCAAGGCATACCTGGAAGATCTTAAGAAGAAGAGAAGTGAGACTTCTACTTCAGGTATAAATGTTATAGAAGTCAATCTATCTATTTCTTCATCTTGGGTATTAGATACCGGATGTGCATCTCACATTTATACCAATGTGCAGGGGATGAGAAATAGCAGGGCATTGACAAAGGGCGAGGAGGACCTACGAGTAGGCAATGGAGCAAGGGTTGCTGCTGTTGCTGTAGGAACTTATGATCTATCTCTGCCCTCTGGGCTTGTACTAGAATTAGATGAATGTTGTTATGTGCCTGCCTTAACTAAGAACATCATTTCAGTTTCTTGTTTGGACAAGAAAGGTTTTTCATTTATAATAAAGAACAAATGTTGTTCAGTTTATTTAAATGATATGTTCTATTGTAGTGCACCTCTAATGAACGGACTCTACTTTCTAGACTTAGAGAGCCCTATCTATAACATAAGTACCAAGAGGTTCAAGTCAAATGAGTTGAACCAAACCTATCTCTGGCATTGTCGCTTAGGTCACATAAATGAGAGTCGCTTATCTCAGCTCCATAAGGATGGGCTGCTAGACTCATTTGATTTTGAATCATATGAGACATGCGAGTCTTGCCTTTTTGGCAAGATGACCAAGACTCCCGTTAGTGGACATAGCGAAAGAGCAACAGATTTGTTAGGACTTATACATAGTGATGTATGTGGTCCTTTCAATATTCTTTGCTAGAGGTGGTTCTGGTGTACTTCATTACATTCTTGATGACTTCAGATATGGTTATTTGTATCTTATGACATAAATCAATCCTTTGAAAAGTTCAAAGAATTCAAGAATGAAGTACAAAACCAGCTTGGCAAGAGTATTAAGATACTTCGATCAGATCGAGGTGGTGAATACCTTAGCCATGAGTTTCGTGACTATCTAGCTGAGTGTGGGATTCTATCCCAACTCACTCCTCCTGGAACACCACAGTGGAATGGTGTATCCGAAAGGAGGAATCGTACCCTATTGGATATGGTACGATCTATGATGAGTCACACAGATCTTCCTATATCCTTTTGGGGATATGCTCTGGACACAGCAGCCTTTACCCTTAACCGTGTACCATCCAAGGCTGTGGTAAAGACACCATATACGATATGGACAGGGAAAAATCCCAAGATGTCTTTTATGAGGATTTGGGGTTGTGAGGCTTACGTTCGACGTCAAGTCTCAGACAAACTGGGACCCAAATCCGATAGGTGCTATTTTGTTGGATATCCCAAGGATACAAAGGGATATTACTTCTACATTCCCAGTCAGCACAAAGTGTTTGTGGAAAAGACTGGGGTTTTTCTAGAAAGGGATTTTGTTTCTAGAAAAACTAGTGGGAGTACCTTCGATCTTGAAGAAATTCAAGATAAGGACCATAGCACTGAGGCCTTGATGGAGGTTGAACAGGAACCACAAAGTGTTGTGGGTGATGAGGTTGTTGCACAAAGAGTTGTGGAACAACCACCTGTTCAAGTAGACCTACCTCTTCGCAGGTCTGATAGGGTACGTCGTCAGCCTGAGAGATACTCATATCTCTTGTCTGACCATGATGACGTTATGCTCATTGAGAATGAGCCTACCTCCAATCAGGAAGCTGTGATGAGCCCAGATTCTGAGAAATGGCTAGACGCCATGAGATCCGAGATGGAATCCATGTACACTAACCAAGTATAGACTTTGGTTGATCCACCTGAAGGGGTCAAACCCATTGGGTGTAAGTGGGTCTTTAGGAGAAAGACTGACATGGATGGACTTACGCATACCTATAAGGGCCGATTGGTGGCTAAAGGTTTCAAGCAAATTCATGGTATTGACTATGATGAAACCTTTTCTCCAGTGGCGATGTTTAAGTCCATTCGGATCTTGCTTGCTATTGCAGCATACCACGATTATGAGATCTGGCAGATGGATGTCAAAACCGCGTTTCTGAATGGAAACTTACTCGAGGATGTGTACTTGACACAACCTGAGGGTTTTGTAGATCCATAGCATACTGGGAAGGTATGCAAGCTGCAAAGGTCCATTTATGGGCTAAAGCAAGCTTCTCGGAGTTGGAATCTTCGATTCGATGATGCGATCAAACAGTTTAGTTTCATCAAGAATGAAGATGAACCCTGTGTCTACAAGAGGGTTAATGGGAACACAGTTGTGTTCCTTGTATTGTATGTGGATGACATACTACTCATTGGGAATGACATCCCTTCTCTGATGCTGTGAAGACTTGGTGGGGACGTGCTTCTCAATGAAGGACTTAGTGAAGCGACCGTATTCTAGACATCAAGATCTATAGAGATAGATCTAAGAGATTACTGCCTAAGCCGAGTACATACATTGACAGGTATTACGGTTTGCCATGCGTAATTCCAAGAAAGGACTGTCGATGTCACATGGTGTGAGTCTTTCAAGACTCAAAGTCCCTCTTCTAGAGAGGAGAGAGACCGCATGGATAAGATCCCTTACGCATCCGCTTATAGGATCTATCATGTACGCCATGTGTACTCCCCGATGTCTCATATGCTTTAAGCATGACGAGTAGATACGGTCGGATCCAGTGAGCGCCATCGATAGATCAAGAATATTCTTAAGTACTTGAGAAGGACTAAAGAATATTTCTTGATATTGGAGGCGATGAGGAGCTAGCAGAAGGGTTACGATGATGCCACTTCCAAACTGACTGTGATGATTATAGATCGCAGTCAGGGTTCGTGTTTTGCTTGAATAGGTAGCACTGTGAGCTGGAAGAGTTCCAAGCAGGACACAGTTATTGATTCTACAACAGAGGCCGAATATATCGGTGCTTCCATCTCATTCGTGAGATTGTCGATCGAGGAGATGTGAAGATTTGCAGAGTACCCACAGAGGCTAACATCGCAGATCCCTTGACCAAGGCTTTGGCACAGAACAAGCATGATGGTCACACTAGGTCATTGGGTATTAGATACTACGGTGATTGGCACTAGTGCTAGTGGGAGATTGTTAGTGAAAGCCCTAGAGCCAATCATATGATGATTGTTGTATGGACTTTATTGTATCATATTCCTATTTATAAAGGCATGGTTATTATATTTACTTGTATTGGTGACAAATAACTAAATATAATAATGTCCTTGAGTAGTAGGTTCTTATCTATATCAATCGATTGGTTGAATCGATAATGAGATGATATAGAGAACACTACTCTTAATCATTCCTAGTCGAGTATTAACATTCTGTGGACAATGTTAATGCATAGAGACTAGCATGTAGGTCAACAAGATGACTTGATCTCACAAGTCATGGATATGAGATATCAAGTTGACACATGGGTATGCATTGGAGAATGTATACTGAATGACCCGCCATGAGAAAGTATCATGGATCGTTATATGAGTGTCATATACTTTCTCATGTGTCTATTAGTATGACTATTAGTCCTTAGACCTGAAGTCACCATGGTTTCCCTCATAAGGAGTTGCATACTTTGGCCGTCAGCGTCACCCGTAAATGGGTGGACTATAAAGCGATTCTTGGGTATGTAAGCAGAATTATGCGGAGGGATGTGAGTGATGTAGATGGGATCTATCCCTCCTATATGGCCAGGGTGACATCGATATTCTTGATAGAGTGAGACCACGAAGTGCATGGCCATGCCCAAATGAGTCAATATGAGATATTGAGCTCATTTGATTAGAGTGAGTCTACTTGGAGTTCAAGATTTAGATTATACCGAGGATGACATGGTCTATGCCTCGATTGGTCAATCTAGATGTCAAGGATAGAGGGACATTGTCACATATTGTGAGAGTCACAATTAGTAGTCACAAAGGTGATGTTGGAGCTCAACATTCTTGTAACTTGGGTAGCAATGATGTGTTGCTAGATACCGCTCATTGCTTATGTTCCTAAATCGGTTTAGGGACATTGCCAGCGTTACAAGAACCTATAAGACATAAGAGCAATTAGATGGAGATTAGGTTCATATGATGAACCATGAGGATTAGGTTCATGGGATGAACCAAATTGGATTAAGAGTAATCCAAATTAGACTAATTGAGTTAGACTCAAGTTGATTCAAGTGTTGAATGAGTCTAATTGAGATTTGATTCATCAAATCAATTTAAATTAATGAATAGAGATTCATTATATTAAATTGACTTGAGTCAAGTGGTTAGATTTGATCAACCATGGGAGATTAGAGGTCAAGTTTGACTTGACTTGAGAGGGAAGATGAAAGGTCAAGTTTGACTTGACCAAATGCCATGTCATGATGATGACTAGGCATGGCCGGCCAATGATGATGCTCCACATCATCATTGACTTTGTCAATTGGTGCCACCTCATGAGGGAGACCAAGGGACATGGGAGTTACATGCATGCATGTAACTCCCTCTCCTTGAAGTGGCCGGCCACTTTAGGGGTTTCATGAGGTGAATTCATTTGATGAGTTACTCTCATTACTTCATCTTCAACCTTGGAACCTTTCCTCTCAAGCTCTCCCTCTCCCATCCCTCTCTTTGGCCGAAATTCATAAGGGAGTGCTAGCACACTCTAAGGCATTTCTCTCCACCTATTGCTTGTGTGGATACCATAGAGGAGTGTGCACTTGACACTCTCGAGTTCCGGCGGACTTTTGGACGAGCGGGATAAGCGAAGGGCGTCGCTACGAGGGTAACGTTCTAACCTCTTAGATCTAAGGTAGATCTAGGATTTCTGTAAGCACATACATGTAATTATAATTTTTATACTTCGCACGGATCCGTGGCCGGGGGCTTCCGAGGTTTCCGCAACGCAAAAAGCGGTTTTTGCGGCTCGGAAAAACCTAACAGTCCTTTACCCTAATTCGATTAACATACTAACAACATCATAAGCATACAAACATGGAATAAAGCTTCATTGAATCATCAAAATATAGGGGTGGCTGAATGGTCCTTGTTGGCTTTTTGGGTTAACTTTTGACCTAATCCACATTAAATCCTAGCATCATCATATAGTTACAAAACATAGCATGGAACTTCATTGGAACCTTAAAAACATGGCTTGGCCAAATGGACCTTGGTGGCTATTAGGGTTAGCTTTTGTCCTAATCCATTTTATGCTATAGGATCTATCATGTACGCCATGCTGTGTACTCGTCCTGATGTCTCATATGCTTTAAGCATGACGAGTAGATACCAGTCAGATCCAGGTGAGCGTCACTGGATAGCAGTCAAGAATATTCTTAAGTACTTGAGAAGGACTAAAGAATATTTCTTGATTTTTGGAGGCGATGAGGAGCTAGCTGTAAAGGGTTACAACGATGCCAGCTTCCAAACTGACCAGGATGATTATAGATCGTAGTCAGGGTTCGTGTTTTGCTTGAATAGGTAGCACTGTGAGCTGGAAGAGTTCCAAGCAGGACACAGTTATTGATTCTACAACAGAGGCCGAATATATCAGTGCTTCCATCTCATTCGTGAGATTGTCGATCGAGGAGATGTGAAGATTTGCAGAGTACCCACAGAGGCTAACATCGCAGATCCCTTGACCAAGGCTTTGGCACAGAACAAGCATGATGGTCACACTAGGTCATTGGGTATTAGATACTACGGTGATTGGCACTAGTGCTAGTGGGAGATTGTTAGTGAAAGCCCTAGAGCCAATCATATGATGATTGTTGTATGGACTTTATTGTATCATATTCCTATTTATAAAGGCATGGTTATTATATTTACTTGTATTGGTGACAAATAACTAAATATAATAATGTCCTTGAGTAGTAGGTTCTTATCTATATCAATCGATTGGTTGAATCGATAATGAGATGATATAGAGAACACTACTCTTAATCATTCCTAGTCGAGTATTAACATTCAGGGACAATGTTAATGCATAGAGACTAGCATGTAGGTCAACAAGATGACTTGATCTCACAAGTCATGGATATGAGATATCAAGTTGACACATGGGTATGCATTGGAGAATGTATACTGAATGACCCGCCATGAGAAAGTATCATGGATCGTTATATGAGTGTCATATACTTTCTCATGTGTCTATTAGTATGACTATTAGTCCTTAGACCTAAAGTCACCATGGTTCCCTACATAAGGAGTTGCATACTTTGGCTTCGTCAAACGTCACCCGTAAATGGGTGGACTATAAAGGCGATTACTGGGTATGTAACGAATTATGCGGAGGGATGTGAGTGATGTAGATGGGATCTATCCCTCCTATCTGACGGGGGTGACATCGATATTCTTGATAGAGTGAGACCACGAAGTGCATGGCCATGCCCAAATGAGTCAATATGAGATATTGAGCTCATTTGATTAGAGTGAGTCTACTTGGAGTTCAAGATTTAGATTATACCGAGGATGACACGGTCTATGCCTCGATTGGTCAATCTAGATGTCAAGGATAGAGGGACATTGTCACATATTGTGAGAGTCACAATTAGTAGTCACAAAGGTGATGTTGGAGCTCAACATTCTTGTAACTTGGGTAGCAATGATGTGTTGCTAGATACCGCTCATTGCTTATGTTCCTAAATCGGTTTAGGGACATTGCCAACGTTACAAGAACCTATAGGGTCACACACATAAGAGCAATTAGATGGAGATTAGGTTCATATGATGAACCATGAGGATTAGGTTCATGGGATGAACCAAATTGGATTAAGAGTAATCCAAATTAGACTAATTGAGTTAGACTCAAGTTGATTCAAGTGTTGAATGAGTCTAATTGAGATTTGATTCATCAAATCAATTTAAATTAATGAATAGAGATTCATTATATTAAATTGACTTGAGTCAAGTGGTTAGATTTGATCAACCATGGGAGATTAGAGGTCAAGTTTGACTTGACTTGAGAGGGAAGATGAAAGGTCAAGTTTGACTTGACCAAATATCATGTCATGATGATGACTAGGCATGGCCGGCCAATGATGATGCTCCACATCATCATTGACTTTGTCAATTGGTGCCACCTCATGAGGGAGACCAAGGGACATGGGAGTTACCTGCATGCATGTAACTCCCTCTCCTTGAAGTGGCCGGCCACTTTAGGGGTTTCATGAGGTGAATTCATTTGATGAGTTACTCTCATTACTTCATCTTCAACCTTGGAACCTTTCCTCTCAAGCTCTCCCTCTCCCATCCCTCTCTTTGGCCGAAATTCATAAGGGAGTGCTAGCACACTCTAAGGCATTTCTCTCCACCTATTGCTTGTGTGGATACCATAGAGGAGTGTGCACTTGACACTCTCGAGTTCCGGCGGACTTTTGGACGAGCGGGATAAGCGAAGGGCATCGCTACGAGGGTAACGTTCTAACCTCTTAGATCTAAGGTAGATCTAGGATTTCTGTAAGCACATACATGTAATTATAATTTTTATACTTCGCACGGATCCGTGGCCGGGGGCTTCCGAGGTTTCCGCAACGCAAAAAGCGGTTTTTGCGGCTCGGAAAAACCTAACAGTCCTTTACCCTAATTCGATTAACATACTAACAACATCATAAGCATACAAACATGGAATAAAGCTTCATTGAATCATCAAAATATAGGGGTGGCTGAATGGTCCTTGTTGGCTTTTGGGGTTAACTTTTGACCTAATCCACATTAAATCCTAGCATCATCATATAGTTACAAAACATAGCATGGAACTTCATTGGAACCTTAAAAACATGGCTTGGCCGAATGGACCTTGGTGGCTATTAGGGTTAGCTTTTGTCCTAATGCATTTTAAATCCTAACATCATCATATAGTTACAAAAACATAGCATGGAACTTCATTGAAACCTTAAAAAAATATGGCTTGGCCGAATGGACCTTGGTGTTGGATCGATGCGGTTCGATAGAGGGGGGGGGGGGTGAATAGCGATAAAAACTTTTTCTCGTTTCTTTCGTTAAAACTTGAGAGAAAATTAATTGCAGCGGAAATGTAAAGTAAATAGAGACAAATAGGTTTTACTTGGTTCGTAGCCTTCGGCTACTACTCCAAAGCCCTAATGGTCCGTGACCACGCACGGAGGGCAAATACTAAACGAACTCCTTCTCAATGGAGATAGGAGTTAAACGAATACAAAAAATCAAGAAAGACTCAAGGTAGAGGGACACTCCCCCTCTCCTTGATATGATTTAAAGCTCAAAATAAAAACAACTTATACAAATTTAAAGATTATACCGACGACTTCAAAGATTGGAGGTTGAAGCTCTAGTCGTCGTCTCGGCAGCGCTTCATCGTAGGGATGTCGGAGAGTCGGAGCGTATCGGAAGCACTTGGAAGATTTTGAATTGATTAAAAACCCTAGGTTTGGCCCTCCTTTTATAGCCTTTAAGCCCCTCATCGAATGGGTCTTTAACCAATCATAAATGGGCACAAAACCCCTTGAAAAATGGTGATAACTCTTGACTTCTCGAGGCTTATCCTTTGACCAATGATCGATGGCCATCATCGATCGATGGCAACATCGATCGATTCGACCTTGTCAGTCGATCGCTTGATGGCGAGTCCTCCAAGCCGGCAATGATCGATGCTAGCTGCAAGGCAAGGTTAGCTCAACAAAAACATAATTCGATGGTCGTTGACCATCCGATCTCGACCTAGACCATCTATAAGAAGTCTTTGGTCGGATCTATGCTTAAGATCATCCCCGTAAAGAGGATACGACCTTACTTACGCTCGCACACACGAGCTTACCTCAGTACTTACGTGTTGCTTTTGCTTCCGGCCTTCCACTCAATTCCTTCGGCTCCCTCCGAAGTCTCTTGAGTGTCGCCCGACCACCGCGGCTTCCTCCGGGTGTCGCTAGCCTTCAGCTCCAGCGTTGAGACTTTTCTGCACTCTTGATTCAGGTCGTGAGATAATGATATAAGCTTAACTTTGTATCGTTTGCTATAATCAAAACTCAGGTTCGACTTAGGTGCCTACTGCACCAACAATCTCCCCCTTTTTGATTTATGGCAAACCCACATACAAAGTTAAGAAAATTAAGTGCATTAAAAAAAGATATGCATGAATGAGTAGGAGTGTTAAAAGCATGAATGACCAGGAGTATAAAAACTCTTTTTTCAAGTGCTCCCCCTTGAGGAATCCTCCCCCTTGACCGAGGGTGAGTACTTGAGAAGGAGTTTTAACTCTCCCCATTGATATTTGCTACTAAAAAAAATTAAGTAACCGAAATTACTTAATATTGGCCATAGTATTTAAAATAAGTTTTAGGTTAAGAAATAAAAAAAAAACGATTTCTTAACCTTGGCCTTTACGTTCGTTTTGTTAACAGGTTAACTTAAAGTTAAGTAAATTATTCGTTAACAACAACAAGTTAACTAAATGTGTTTAAGTTAAGAATTAACTTGTTTTGTTAACTTAAAGTTAAGTAAGCCTTGGACATAAAATGATCCCTTAATTTTGGCCTTATGATCCCTTAATTTTGGCCTTTTTCTCCCCCTTTTGCCATTTATCGAAAAGAGTGAGGAATAAAATTAATTTTAAAGTCCAAGCATGTTCCACATAATTTTGAAAATAATATACTGAAAATAGATTCATCTATAAAATGTTCGACTCATATTTGGCTTGATTGATATAAAGGATCAACCAGTCCTGGTCAGAGTCGGTTAGTATGTATGATTATACTCCGTGGTTCATAGCGATGCACTAGCTCTACATCTGGAACCAGGAGTAAGGTCCTAACATCTCACGCCCATCTACGTGGCTAAGTACACAAACACATTAGTCCTATGTGTTGTGAGATGTACTGGCTCCTTAAATCTATAGGTGCATGATATCTAAGGTATGTCCTATGCTAGTTCCATAAAAATGAAATTAAAGAAATAGTAGTAAGAACATATATTTTGCAAGTACCTATTCTATTACGCACATGCCCAATTTTCGTCTTAATAGACTAAATTCGGCTTCGGGTAGGGGTTTAGTAAAAAGATCTGCCAAGTTAGACTTCGATTCAACATATTCGAGGTGTATGGCTCCGTTAGCCACATGTTCTCGAATGAAATGGTGTTTGACCTCTATATGTTTGGTCCTAGAGTGACATATCGGATTCTTTGTAAGATTAATTGAACTAATTTTATCTACGTGAAGTTTAGTATTCGTAAAGTCTAACTTAAAGTCACGGAGAGTGTGCTTCATCCAAAGAAGCTGCGTGACACACTCACCCATCGCGATGTATTCGGCTTCGGTGGTAGATAAAGCAACACAGTGTTGTTTCCTACTGCACCAACTCACTAGACTCGAGCCGAGAAGTTGACAACAACCACTCGTGCTCTTTCTATCGAGCTTACTACCGGCATAATCCGAATCGGAGTAGCCGATTAGTTCGAACTCTGTAGATCTAGGGTACCAAATACCAACGTTAAGTGTACCCTTAAGATATCTAAGGATACGCTTAACTAGGGTTAGGTGAGACTCCTTAGCACAGGTTTGAAACCTGGCGCACATACTTACTGCGAATAGGATGTCGGGTCGACTCGCAGTTAAGTATAGGAGACTCCCTATTACGCTCCTATAGTATTTTAAGTCAATGGACTTACTTTCTAGGTCTTCTCCTATGTTAACATTTATCGCCATTGGGGTGTTTATTACCTTAGCGTCTTGCATTCCAAATCTTTTAATTAACTCCTTAGTGTATTTTTGTTGATATAGGTATATACCATCCTTAGTTTGTTTAATTTGTAGACCTAAAAAGAAACTTAACTACCAAGTTCATTTTTGAACTCACTTTCCATGAGTGAAACGAACTCGCTTAGTAAGGCCGAGTTAGAGGTTCCAAAATTATATCGCCTCGTAAATTTGAGCTATGAATATTTCTTTACCTAAGGTTTTTACGAAGAGAGTTGGGTCAACTAAGCCTTGGTTAAACCCTTTTGACTTAAGATGGATTGAAAGTCTCTGTCAAGCTCGAGGAGCTTGTTTAAGTCCATAGAGAGCTTTCTTAAGTTTTAGAACATGGTCGGGTTTATCTAGATTTTCGAATCCGGGGGGTTGGCTGACATAAACTTCTTCTTTAATGTATCCATTTAGGAATGCTGACTTAACATCCATTTGAAACAGCTTAAATCCTCGATAAAGCATAAGCTAGCAACATTCGAATGGATTCGAAGTCTAGCTCTTGGGGCATAGGTTTTTGCGTAATCTAAGCCTTCGACTTGACTAAACCCTTTGGCGACTAACCTAGCCTTGTTTCTAACTACTTCACCTTTATCATCAAGCTTATTTCGAAACACCCACCTTGTTCCAATTATCGTTTTGTCTTTAGGTGGTGGTACTAATTCCCACACTTCATTCCTAGTAAATTGAGCTAGCTCTTCTTGCATTGCAATAATCCAATCGGGATCAAGAAGATCTTGTTCAATTGATTTGGGTTCTATCTTTGAAATTAAGGAAATTTGACTAAGGTTCCTATAGGATGCTCTAGTTCGAACTCCTAGATTAGGATCTCCTATCACTTGATCGATAGGGTGGTTAGTCTGAATCCTAGATTGGGTTGGGTTTGTGTCACCTAATGCTTGATCAATGGGCTGACTTGGTTGAACACTAGTTTGGTTGGAGTCATCTATCACTTGATCAATAGAGTGACTTGGTTGACTTAGGTTAGGATTAACACTAGACCTGATCTCCGGATCAGAGTTAGGTCTAGTATGAATCGGCTCGCTAATTGGGGTTGTTGGGGGTTTTGTAGGTTCATGTCCTTCATCAAATACTACATTGATAGTCTCCTCGACTCTAAGGGTGTCGTGGTTATATACTCTATAAGCTCGACTTGTAGTCGAGTATCCTAGAAAGATTCCGATCGTGGTTTTGGATGTAAATTTCCCTAGGTAATCCTTAGTGTTTAGGATATGTACCTTACACCCAAATACCCTAAAGTACTTGATGTTGGGTACTTTATCGTGATAAATCTCGTATGAGGTCTTAAGGTGCCTTTTTACTATAAGGATCCTATTTTGGACATAGCATGTTGTACTCACGGCTTTTGCCCAAAACCTATCGGGTAGGTCGTATTCGTTCAACATGGTCCTAGCGGCTTCTACTAGGCCATTTTACTGAGGGGTCCTAGGGCAAGAGAATTCATGGTGGTATCCGTTTAGGTTACAGAAGTCGGTGAACCTTTGATTTTCGAATTCACCACCATGATCGCTTCTAAGTCTTTTAACCTTAAGGTCTTTTTGATTCTCGATTAATTTGAATAGATTGATTAATTGATCTAGAGTATCATTTTTATGTTTGATGAACCTAACCCAGGTAAACCTGGAGTAGTCGTCAATTATGACTAAGCAATATTGACTTCTATTGAGTGACTTGGCTCCATGTGAATCGAATAGATCCATATGCAGGAGCTCAAGTACACTTGAGGTTCGTTCTTGGTTAGTTAACTTGTGTTGTGTCCTAGGTTGTTTTCCTTGTTGACAAGCATTACAAATTTTATTAACCAAATTTTTGAGGTTGGGTAAGCCTCTGACTAAGCCACTCTGACTCATCTTGTGGACGAGTCTTGGGTGCGAGTGATCGAGTCATCGGTGCCACAACCATGATTCCTCTTCCTGTGTCATAAGACATTTGGCTGAGGAATTGATTAAGTTAATTGTATAAATGTTATTTGTCCTAGTTCCTTTGAGTATTGTTTTAGCTATTTTATTTGTTTTAATTACACATTCATTTTCTAAAAATACGACCTTATAGTTATTGTCACATAATTGGATTACGCTAAGCAGGTTATATTCAAAATTCTCTACAAGTAATACATTTTAATAACAAAATTCGAGTTAAGCTCGATATCACCTGATCCGATGATTTTGAGCTTGCCGTTATTCCCAAAGGCTACCGATCCTTGTCGTTTGAATCGAAGCTTTGTGAATTTGAGTTGATCCCCGGTCATGTGTCGGGAGCAACCGCTGTCCAACATCCATTGATCCTACACACAAGGTGGTTGGATTGGATGTTAGATTTTTTTTTTTAAATTGGTTGTAAGTTGTTAAACCTAGGTCATCTCACCTGTGTCTATATGATCAAGCATGTTATACTTATGTGTTTTTTGTGAGATGATTTCCAATTGATTAAGTGGATTTAGGTTCAAGTAATTTTATGTTAGATTTGAATTTAACCCTAGGCTTGTCAAGTTTACCTTTTCAAGATCATGGCTTCCAGGTCATGGCGAGGCACAGGGGCCTTCTTTTATCGGATCATCGACCACTTCCTTAGACAAAGCCATGTTCAAGAAAATGATGACTTGACTCACCTAAGATTATTTCCTTGTCTAACTAGTTATTTTTGAAAAGAGGCTCCCCGAGGCTCAATCTTTTCGAAGAATTTTAGTTGGTTATGTTCATGTTCTAAGTGAATTCACAAGTTTTAAAGCACAAACATTCTAAGTTAAAGCATGTAATTTCTAAGTTAAAGCACAAACTTTCTAAGTTAAAACGTGCAATTTCTAAGTTAAAGCACAAACATATTTTGTACTGGCTCCCCCTAGACCGTTGAATCGGTTCGGTCTATCCACATAGTGGATTTGGTCCTTGGGAATCCAGTACGGGTTGGATCCTAGAGTTGAAATCAAAAGGTTCTTAGGGACCCATGCTTGGACATGTTTCCTATGTCGACTTACAATCGACATATACGACCTATTAGTCGTGTTTGAGTTAAACCCTAGTCCGGCCTTGTTGTACACGGCCCTTTGAGATCCAAGTAGTAGGTCAAGTCCTTTGGATCCTGAAGTGAACCTTTCCAACGTGTTCCTAAGATCTTCGACTTGACTTTTCAAGAGTGAGTTCTCAACTTCGAGTTTTTCAACCCGAGTTGAGTCCTTCTCTTGAACTCGACTAGTCGAAGAGGTTAGGGAGACCTTGTGTTTGAGGAGATTGACCTCCTCAACCAGGGTCTTGACCTTGGACTCAGATTTAACTAATTTCCTAGACAAAAACCTAACCGTATTTTGTAAAGTATTAAATAAAGTTCGACTTACTTTGAGGGTATCTTTTGAACCGGATGCGTATCCGTGGCTTGACTTGAAG
This sequence comes from Wurfbainia villosa, assembly GCA_025175895.1. Classification (NCBI taxonomy): domain Eukaryota; kingdom Viridiplantae; phylum Streptophyta; class Magnoliopsida; order Zingiberales; family Zingiberaceae; genus Wurfbainia; species Wurfbainia villosa. The sequence goes on along the minus strand of CM045998.1, from coordinate 47,955,485 downwards.
GTAGCTTCGTAGTCCGAGTCATCCTCAGGTTCTGACTCAAGTTCGGTCTCCGTGTCTGACTCAATTGATTTCGCCATGAAGATGTGGTCTTCGTCTTCTTCGGATGACGCTTCTTCCCATGTCGCATTGAGGGCTTTCTTGTGCTTAGGTGCTTGGTGGTTGAGCTTGGGGCACTCGGACTTGATATGTCCAAACCTGTTGCACCCATAACACCAAATATTAGAACTTTTAGGCTTACCTTGGTTGGGTCGAGTCGTGGTTCGCTTTCGTCCCTTGGCTATCCTTCGAGCTAGGTTCATTAGTTCGGCAGTCAACTCCGGGTCAACTTCTTCTTCGGACTCGTCTTCCTCCTCGGTTGGTGGTGGCTTGCTTGCGATTTTCTTCTTCTTTGAACCTGCAAACAAGGCTATACCCCTCTCGGGCTCCGAGTTAGAATGCTCATGAAGTTCAAAATCCGAAAAGAGTTCATCTAACCTAATTTTAGAAAGGTCCTTGGAGACCTTATAGGCATCGACCATGGATGCCCATAAGGTAGTCCTCGGAAAAGAGTTTAGGACATACCTTATAAGGTCACGGTTTTCGACCTTTTGCCCGATTGCATGTAGGTTGTTGTTGATGTCCTGGACTCGGGCGTGAAGTTGTGTCGTGGACTCGTGTTTCTGCATTTTAGGTTATATAGTTTATTGAAAAGAAGATCACGCTTACATACCTTGGCTTCGTCGGTCCCTTCGTGTAGCTCCACTAGTTTTGTCCAAAGATCTTTTGCGCTTATGAAGGGGCCGACGCGATTTAGCTCCTCCTTGGATAGGCCACATTGAAGGATTTGCGTTGCCTTAGCGTCGGCTTCGACTTGTTTTTTTGTTGCAATGGTCCATTGGTCATAATCCAAGGAGTCACCCACTTCATTAGTCGGAAGTGCGAAACCCGTTTGGATTATGATCCACATCTCGATTTGGGTTTTAAGAAAGCATTCCATCCGACCCTTCCAATAACGGAAGTCATCTCCGTTGTAAAACGGAGGTCGGACGATGCTAAACCCTTCGAGATGGGCCATTAGAACAAAGAACACAAGGAGACGAAGGAAAAAAAACTAGCAATGACAAAAACACACAAAAAGTACCAAGACTCGCGTCTTGGATTAGTAGTGCGGGAGTAAATTTAACAAAGCGAAATAAATCTGAAATAAACAAAAATAAAAGAAAAATAAATCTGTGAAAAATGGCTAGATTGGTGGTTTCACCAAATCATAGCAACCCCCGGCTCTGATACCAATTATTGGATCGATGCGGTTCGCTAGAGGGGGGGGTGAATAGCGATAAAAAATTTTTCTCGTTTCTTTCGTTAAAACTCGAGAGAAAATTAATTGCAGCGAAAATGTAAAGTAAATAGAGACAAATAGGTTTTACTTGGTTCGTAGCCTTCGGCTACTACTCAAAGGCCCTAATGGTCCTTGACCACGCACGGAGGGCAAATACTAAACGAACTCCTTCTCGATGGAGATAGGAGTTAAACGAATACAAAAACTCAAGAAAGACTCAAGGTAGAGGGACACTCCCCCTATCCTTGATATGATTTAAAGATCGAAATAAAAACAACTTATACAAATTTAAAGATTATACCGACGACTTCAAAGATTGGAGGTTGAAGCTCTAGTCGTCGTCTCGGCAGCGCTTCTTCGTAGGGATGTCGGAGAGTCAGAGCGTATCGGAAGCACTTGGAAGCTTTTGAATTGATTAAAAACCCTAGGTTTGACCCTCCTTTTATAGCCTTTAAGCCCCTCATCGAATGGGTCTTTAGCCAATCACAAATGGGCACAAAACCCCTTGAAAAATAGTGATAACTCTTGACTACTGGAGGCTGATCCTTTGACCAGCAGTCGACTGATGGCCATCATCAATGGACTGATGGCAGCATCAGTCGATTGTTGACCTTCGACAGTCGACTGTTTGATGGCAGTCGAGTCTTCCAAGCTGGCAGTCGACTGATGCTAGCTGCAAGGCAAGGTTAGCTCAACAAAAAAATAATTTCGATGGTCGTCGACCATCCGATCTCGACCTAGACCATCTATAAGAAGTCTTTGGTCGGATCTACGCTTAATATCATCCCCGTAAAGAGGATACGACCTTACTTACGCTCGCACACACGAGCTTACCTCAGTACTTACGTGTTGCTTTTGCTTCCGGCCTTCCACTCAATTCCTTCGGCTCCCTCCGAAGTCTCTTGAGTGTCGCCCGACCACCACGGCTTCCTCCAGGTGTCGCTGGCCTTCAGCTCCAACGTTGAGACTTTTCTGCACTCTTGATTCAGCTCGTGAGATAATGATATAAGCTTAACTTTGTATCGTTTGCTATAATCAAAACTCAGGTTCGACATAGGTGCCTACTGCACCAACACTTGGTGGCTATTATGGTTAGCTTTTGTCCTAATCCATTTTAAATCCTAACATCATCATATAGTTACAAAAACATAGCATGGAACTTCATTTAAACCTTAAAAACATGGCTTGGCCGAATGGACCTTGGTGGCTATTAGGGTTAGCTTTTGTCCTAATCCATCTTATCCTAACATCATCATATAGTTACAAAAACATAGCATAGAACTTCATTGAAACATCCAAAACATAGCTTGACCGAATGGATCATGGAGACTTTTAGGGTTAACTTTTAACCTAATCCCTTTTTACCTCTTAGCATCATCATATACTTACAAAACATAGCATAGAACTTCATTGATACATCCAAAACATAGCTTGGCCGAATATAAAATGGAGACTTTTAGGGTTAACTTTTAACCTAATCCCTTTTTCCTCTTAACATCATCATATACTTACGAAACATAGCATAGAACTTCATTGATACACCAAAAACATAGCTTGGCCGAATATAACATATGGATTTCTTTTACAAAACTTCAATCGAAGCTACTCGTATGCAGGTGAGGGATACTTACATCCTTCGCTTTGCTTGTAGTGTGAAGATAACCTAAGGAACCAAACCTAGCCTTTGCTTTCTTGCTTGGATGAGGTTCGGTCAAGGGGTGAAAATGGGGAGGGAGAGCTCTAGGATTCGGTGAGGAAGAAGAAGAGAAGAGGAGAAAACAAATTTGCTAACTCATGCCCCCTCATTTCCCCTATTTATTCACTTAGAGAGTCCCTTGATCTCCCTTACACTTAACCATAATTTCCCCTATTCCTCTAATGATAATATCCTATTGGGCTTATGGTTAGTGGGTGCATCTATAGGGCTTGGCTATCTCTAGAGGTTTGGGGTTCAATTCCTAGGCCTTGCATCCCTTTTTGGCTTATTTTCTTTTATTTTTGAAAAAGCCCACATAAAGTCCCTATAATCATACAAAATTTCTTATAAAATTTCCAGAGCTTGGGATGAAAAAGGGAGGAAAGGGAAATGGGGAATTCGGCCAAGGATGAGGAAGAAGGAGAATGAAGAAGGAAAGTGGGGTTTTACTTCCACTCTTCTCTTAATTCTCTTCTTTAATACCTAGGGAATGAACACCCATCATCCTTTCATGGGGGGGGGGGGATGAACCAACTCCTCATCTTCCCATCTATATTCTTTGTATATTCTTTATATATCTTATTCATAAATTATCCTAGGGTCTAGTGGTGTCAAGGCTACCTCCCTTTTAGGAGGTTCATGGTTCAAATCCTACCTATAACCATCTTTTATTTTATTTTATTTTAAACCCTTTTATGGCCTTAAAACCTATATAATTACTTTTCCTAGTTTAGAATTTTGCGGGCGTTACAATCCTTCATACCTATAAAAGTTTCGTCCTCGAAACTTAGAACAACTCCGGATACTTTTATTTCATGTCATCCTCGCATTCCTAAGTTGCTTCTTCAAACTTTTGATTTTGTCATGTGACTTTCACTAAGAGTACTTCTTTGGTTCTCTATTTCTTGATTTCTCGATCTATTATCTGAATAGGTCGACTTTCATAACTTAAATCTTCTTGAACTTGTACCGTTTGTGGCTCGATCACATGGTCTTATGAACTCTATGGAATCGGATCACCTTCTCAACATACAACTGAGCTAGTTGTTCCATTGAGTACGATACTCGATTGCCAAAAAATAGGCGGATTTTTGTTAATCTTTCAACAATCACCTAAATAGCTTCATATCCATTAGTTGTTTTGGGTAGTCCTACTATGAAGTCCACAGCTATATCTTCCTACTTCCATTCTGGGTTTTGAATAGGCTACAGAACTCCTGTAGTCATGGGAGTTCCGTAACCACATGCATAAGATCAGGTGGGGGTACTATCTCATCTACTCTATTACTACGTCTCCTAGTCATGTTTATCTTCACATATTAGAGTAATGCTAGTATAAGATTATCGTTCATTTATCTATGCATAGTTAAACTAAAAGCTAGCATAAGGGGTATCACACATATTTTCATGCGTATTTAAGCTAAAGGCATTTTATATCGTATGTGAACAAAATAAACTAAAGGCATTTTATATCATACATGAACAAAATAAGCTAAAGGTATTTTTATATCTTACATGAACAATAATAAGCTAAAGGCATTTTATGTCATACATGAACAAAATAAGCTAAAGGCATTTTATGTCATACATGAACAAAATAAGCTAGAGGCATTTTATATCATACATGAACAAGCATAAGGGTATCATACATACTTTCATGCATATTTTGACTAAAAGCATTCCTTATCATACATAGGCATAAGACTATCATACCTATATTCATGCATATTTAACTAAAAACATTCTTTATCATACACTTATCTTCATATATTATAATAAGGCTAGCATAAGTTTTTCGTTCGTTGATCTATGCATAATTAAACTAAAGCTAGCATAAAGCTATCATTTGTATATTCATGCATTACTTAAACTAAAGGCCAGGCTAGCATAAGATTATCCTACAAGAATTCATGCATGTTTAAGCTAAAAAAAAACATTTCTTATCATTCATGAACAAAATTAACAAAATTAGAGTAGACATAGAATTCTTACTTGTAGCGGCAGGATTTGGAGCTTGATGTGTGTAGTGGAAAGGCATATCCGCTCTGATACCAACTTGTCACGCCCGCCCTTTTCGGACCCAGAACCCGGAGGGGCGGCGCGTTACGTGACCGTACATACATACATTACATACAGCGGAAGACTTTATACATACTTCTTAATTCTTACAGTGGAAGACTTTAGACCTATTTTTTTTTCTTTTAAAACATAAACATGCATTGACATATATATATATATACTTCTTCTTTTTAACATAGAGTATGCTTCATAACATGTATAGATACTTCTTCTTACTTCTTCTTTACTTCTTCTTATCAACATAGAGCATGCATCATATATATAGATACTTAGTGCTTAGTTCAGGTTCATAAACATTATCGTCATAAGGAGACATAAGTAAGGACATCCATAGACATCATCATCATAGGTAAACATATATATATATAGACCTAATGGATCCTCTCCACCATGCCACTACCACACACATTGGACCCTCCTGCTGCACCCTTTAGTTTATCCATCCCTTACCCTTTAGTTTCTGTTACTGGACAATTATAGGATATGGGCCTTGGTCCGCTCCTTGCCAAATGAGTTCATGGTAGTTGCACATCACGTGTGGGGCCGTTATGAAGGGCGGATAACCTATGAGGAGTTGTGCTGGGAACTGCTGGAGCACAAGGTTTAAGAGAAGCCTGTGGTAGGGAATCCGGTGGTAGCTGGCCGCGAGAGGAAGGAGGAGGGTTCTGTAAACAGTCAACTTATTGGCCAGTCGAAGACCACCCTAGTGAGGCCAAGGAAGATAGTTGTAAAAATAATTACAACCGCACTAGGGTTTGTCCCAGTGGGAGTCATAATGGACTATCTTCTCAAATAGTTTCTGTGGTAAATTAGAAATAAGGGATGTTATATTTTAACATTTTTCCTTCTGGTCGGAAAATATGAATAAGAGATATGAATAAGAGATGATAAGTCGTGTACTTTTTGAAATGGATAATGAGTTCATTGCCTGGGATGTGTATGGTATAATTGAACAATGTTGGGTGTGGAGCGAACGAATAAGGAGTGGAAACAAAATGGCCGCTTTGATGCCCTTATCAATGCTATCGCGACCCAAAAGGGATATAATGAATTACGGAATAGAGATTATTTCTGGACAGCTTTTCACCATGGCTATAGCGCCGACGTTGTTCGACGATATATTGGGAAAGCAAGATGGTGATTCTGACATCCAGAAAATCAAACAGGAAGTCCGGGAAGGAAGGGATAATGGATTCCGCATCGCCAACGGCGGAGTATTATACTTCCAGGACCGCTATGCATTTAACGATCCGAAATTACGGAAGAAGATACTCGAGGAATCCCATGGAACACCTTATACCATGCATCCTGGATCTAACAAAATGTATCAGGACTTAAGGGATAAATTTTGGTGGTCCGGCATGAAAAGGGATGTGGCTCAGTACGTCAGCACTTGTCTGACCTGCCAGAAGGTGAAGGCAGAACACCAGAAACCTGGGGGATTACTGCAGCCGATACAGATTCCAGAGTGGAAATGGGAAGAAATATCTATGGATTTTATCTCGGGATTGCCCAGGACAACAAATGGTTACGATGCTATATGGGTAATCATAGACCGGCTGACAAAGTCTGCCCATTTCCTGGCAATTAAGATGACCTATTCGGTCGAGCAGCTAGCTCAATTATATGTCAAGGAAATTATCAAATTACATGGAGTGCCTAAGGCTATTATTTCTGACCGTGATGGCCGTTTTACCTCCCATTTCTGGGAATGTGTTCAGAAGGCTCTTGGCACTAAGTTGAGATTCAGCACTGCGTTTCATCCTCAGACCGGAGATGAAGAAAGAGTGAACCAGGTGTTGGAAGATATGTTGCGGGCTTGTGCCCTAGACTTTAAGGGGAGTTGGTGCCGATATTTGTGCTTGGTAGAATTTGCTTACAACAACAGTTACCAGACTACTATTGGAATGGCACCATATGAAGCTCTGTACGGGAGGAGATGCAGGTCTCCTATCTGTTGGTACGAGGGTGGTGAAAGGAGGGAAATGGGTTTTCGGGCCGATATTATTGACAATACCACCCGCGCTATACAGAATATCCGTCAGAGAATCGAAACTGCTCAGAGCCGACAAAAGAGTTATGCGGATATGCGGCGTAGACCGTTAGAATTCGAAGTCGGGGACCTGGTATTCCTCAAAGTGACCCCTATGAAGGGAGTGATGAGATTCGGAAGGAAGGGTAAACTGAATCCACGCTACGTAGGACCGTATCCGATATTGCAAAGAGTGGGCAAGGTAGCTATGTCGAGCGCCACAAGAGATGTCGGCTATACACGGCGTGTTCCATGTCTCGTGTGCTCAAGAAATGCTTATCCGGTGTATAGACCAAGTGATCGAGCCTCAGCTATGCAGTTCAAGAGGACTGAGTATGAAAAGTTGGCCTATCCAGATACTAGACCGAGAAGTCAAGAGGCTAAGGAACAAAGAGGTGCCCTTAGTAAAGGTCCTGTGGCAGAATCAACGATACGAGGAAGCTATCTGGGAACGAGAGGAGGACATGAAGCAGAAGTAGCCAGAATTGTTTTAAGTTTCGAGGATGAAACTTTTACAAGGTATGAGGGATTGTAACGCCCGTAAAAAGTCTCCAGCAATTTTACGAGGATTTTTGGCTTTACGATAATGGGCTTTATGGGGGTTTTCCGAAAATAAAAGGAAATAGCCAAAAAGAGATGCAAGGCCTAGGAATTGAACCCCAAACCTCTAGAGATAGCCAAGCCCTATAGATACACCCCCTAACCATAAGCCCAATAGGATTACATCATTAAGAGAAGAGGGGAATTATAGATAAGGGTGATGAGGGTAAATGAAGGGGCATGGAAAAGAAAAGAGGAACTTCCCTTCCTCCCTTTATAAAGAAGAAGGAAGTTCCCATTTGGCCACTTCTTCCTCTCCTCTTCATCCTCACCGAAACCACCTTGCTCCCCCTCTCCATTTGTACCTTTGGCCGAAATCCCTCCAAGCAAGAAGAAGGCTAGGGTTGGCTTCCATTAGGACATCTTCCAACTAAAAAGCAAAGAGAAGGATGTAAGATTTCCTCACCTGCAGTATATTAGTTTTGTAGGATGAATTACATGAAAGAATATGAGTTTGGAGCTTCATATGTTTCGGCCAACTAATGTCTTGGGCTAGGATTCATGAAATATGCTATTAGGGAACCCTTTTATATGTTGTATGCTCCAAGTAGGGATCCTTAGGTAACAAAAGTCCAAGGGTTTTAACCCTATATGTTTCGGCCACCAAGGGTTTAGGGTTAGGGTTTCATGAAGAGCTCCCCCTTATGAAGTTAGGTTATGATATATGCCTACATGAATAGATTTAGGTGATAAAAATCCAAAGATCTTAACCCTACAAGTTTCGGCCAAACCATGAAATCAGGGTTAGGGTTGCATGAAAATATTTCTAAGGATACTATGATAGGTTATAAGGCTTCATGAATGAATTTTAGGGGACAAACCCAAGCTTGAGCCCCTCACAAGTTTCGGCCAACCCATGAAATTAGGGTTAGGGTTGCATGAAAATATTTCTAATGGTGCTATGATAGGTTATAAGGCTTCATGAATGAATTTTAGGGGACAAACCCAAGCTTGAGCCCCTCACAAGTTTCGGCCAACCCATGAAATTAGGGTTAGGGTTGCATGAAATTATTTCTAATGGTGCTATGATAGGTTATAAGGCTTCATGAATGAGTTTTAGGGGACAAACCCAAGCTTGAGCCCTTCACAAGTTTTGGCCAACCAAGGAAACTAGGGTTAGGGTTGCAAGAAAAAGGCTTCTAAGGGAACTAGGGGATGTTGTATGCCTCATGTAGGAGTTTTAGGTGATGAACATGCTTTGTGATTAATATGCCATGAATATGCCAAAGAAATAGGCTTCATGTTATGATGTAATGTTCCATGAAATATGCTTAGGTGATGAACATGTTTTTTTATGATTTAATATGCCTTGAATATGCCTAGAAAACATGCTACATGTTATGATGTAATGTGCCATGAAATATGTTTAGGTGATGAACATGTGTTGTGATTAATATGCCATGAATATGCCAAAGAAATAGGCTTCATGTTGTGATGTAATGTGCCATGAAATATGCTTAGGTGATGAACATGTTTTTTTATGATTTAATATGCCTTGAATATGCCTAGGAAACATGCTACATGTTAAGATGTAATGTGCCATGAAATATGCTTAAGTGATGAACTTGTTTTTATGATTTATTATGCCTTGAATATGTCTAGGAAACATGCTACATGTTATGATGTAATGTGCCATGAAATATGCCTAGGTGATGAACATGTTTTTATGATTTAATATGCCTTGAATATGCCTAAGAAACAGACTACATGTTTATGGTGTAATGTACCATGCAATATGCTTGTGTGATGAACATGTTTATACTTTAGGACCCCTTTAGGGTACTCTTATGTTATGAATGCATGTGTCCTTATGATAAGATGGAGATGCTTCCCTTTCAAGTAGGGATCAAGAGCTCTCCTTATGATAAGATGGAGATGCTTCCCTTTCAAGTAGGGATCAAGAGCTCTCCTTAAGATAAGATAAAGTCGAGAAGCTTCCCTTTCAAGTAGGGATCAAGAGCTCTCCTTATGACAAGATAAGATTAAGATGCTTCCCTTTTTATGTTGGGGATCAAGAGCATTCTTTATACTATGAAAAGAAAAGAAAGGAATTAAGTATTTTACTTTGTAAGAGGTTAAGTACCCGACCCGTCAGGTGGTCGTTAATCAAATCCATAGGGACATAAGAAGACGTAAGAGGTCTTGCCCTGGTAAGACGTAAGAGGTCTTGCTCTGGTAGGTCTGGTGGCTCGCTACCCCAGCCTATTAGGGAACACGCATTATGTGGTACTTAACCTGGGGCCCCCCAAACAAGTTATGATGATTTTGAAGTATCTATATGTATATGTTTTGAAAAGAAAAGACTTTATGAAATTGTGTATGCTTATGTTAAAGATTATGAATGCTTACAAACTCGTCCTTTATGCAATTTAGATGCTATGAAGTTATGATGCTTACAGTAGTTTAAGAATACTTGTGATTATGTACCTTATGCATATTTAGGATTTATGTCATTACAAATGTTTATGCTCAAGTAAAAATGCTTATGAGTATGTCTTTTATTCATTTTAGATGCTATGAAGTTATGATGCTTACCGTAGTTTAAGAATGCTTGTGATTATGTACCTTATGCATGTTTAGGATTTATGCCATTATAAATGTTTATGCTCAAGTTAAAAAAAATGCTTATGAGTATGTCCTTTATACATTTTAGATGCTATGAAGTTATGATGCTTACAGTAGTTTAAGAATGCTTGTGATTATGTACCTTATGCATGTTTAGGATTTATGTCATTATAAATGTTTATGCTCAAGTTAAAAAAAAAATGCTTATGAGTATGTCCTTTATGCATTTTAGATGCTATGAAGTTTTGATGCTTACAGTAGTTTAAGAATGCTTGTGATTATGTACCTTATGCATGTTTAGGATTTATATCATTATAAATGTTTATGCTCAAGTTAAAAATGCTTATGATTATGTCCTTTATGCATGTTAGACTCTATGAAGTTATGATGCTTGCAGTAGTTTAAGAATACTTGTGATTTTGTGCCTTATGCATGTCTAGGATTTATGTCATTATAAATGTTTACGCTCAAGTTAAAAATGCTTATGATTATGTTCTTGAAGCATGTTAGATTTTACTAAGTTATAATGCTTATAGTAAGAACATTTGGGGTTTATGTACTTCCTGCATGTCTAAGATTTATATCATGAATGCTTATGTTTAGATTATGCCCTGCTTGGTGTTAATTATGCTTAGCATGCTTATGTAAACTCTATGCCATGCTTAGGTTTCATTACATGGTATGTTGTTGATTAGTGTTACTATGGAATACTTAGGCCATTTATGCTAGCATGCTTATGTTTCTAATTGCTTGATGAAGTTCGTGTTTTTTGTGAGTAGGCAAGAATCTTACTAAGCTTTATGCTTATAGTTTATGTTGTCCATATACTGCAGATCAAGGAAACCTGAACTAGAGGAGGTAGTAGGAAGGGCCCAGTGTGTGTGATAGTGGCATGGTGGAGAAAGACCCTACTACTATCTACTTATATTTATATGCTCAATTAACAACTTAAGACCTTGCTTCCGCTTATAAAACTTGTGAATTATTAGTACCATGTTGGATATTGCTTAGTTATGTTATTGTTCAATTACTTAAGAAAGTTGATATGATAGAACTCACGAATGGATCCTTATGATGGGCATGTTATGAAATGAGATAAGATATGGTAACATGCTAACTATGAATAAGATAGGTGATGCATGTAGAAAAGAAGGTTTATGCCATGATAACATGCTTAAGTAAATGGTGAAATGATCCATGTGTATTATATTTTAAAAGAAAAAAAAAAGAAAGGGGTAAAAGTAGCGCCGCCCTGAGAGCAGATAAGGGCGGGCGTTACAGGTGGTATTAGAGCGGGTTCACCTTTCCACTATCACACATCAAGCCTCCATCCTGCTATTTCCAAGTAAGTAATTTTATGCATACTTAAGTTTCCTTTATAATGAAGAGTGTTTTCTATCTAGAATGAAATAATACCTCATCATGCTTTAGTAGAATGGACTCACACTTGAGATTTAGATAGAAATAATACCTCGTCCTGTTTAGTATAATAGAATGATAGTTGTGACTTAGATAGTATACCTGACCAAGCTTTATACGATGGAAACATGAATCTAACTTAGAAGTATCACAAGGAAGGATACCTTACCTTGCGAGATTAAGAATTGTTCTTTTTTGGTTTTAGCTTAAATATGCATGAATCCATGTAGGGTAATCTTATGCTAGCCTTAGTTTAATTACACTCCAAAAAAATAAAAAAAAATAAAAAAACTCCTAAAAATTTCGAAGATTTGATTTTCGTAATTAGTTATGTAAGGTCTATGTTCATCTGAATTGAATTAAGTCAGTTTCGTACGGGTTAGTCGGTTTTGTACCAACTTCATTTATTTCACTTTCAGATGGCATGGACGATGACTACCATGACCCATCGTGATGTGTCACGAAACCGATTAAGGGAAGCTATTGAAGAGATAGTCTATAAACCAGATGGTGGGGTCATCGGACACATGAGAAGGCTCGATGGTCTTTTTAGGAGACTCGAGCAGCAGGAGTTTCCATTACTGGACAATTATAGGATATGGGCCTTGGTCCGCTCCCTGCCAAATGAGTTCATGGTAGTTGCACATCACGTGTGGGGCCGTTATGAAGGGCGGATAACCTATGAGGAGTTGTGCTGGGAACTGCTGGAGCACAAGGTTTAAGAGAAGCCTATGGTAGAGAATCCGGTGGTAGCTGGCCGCGAGAGGAAGGAGGAGGGTTCTGTAAACAGTCAACTTATTGGCCAGTCGAAGACCACCCTAGTGAGGCCAAGGAAGATAGGACTAAAAAAAATTACAACTGCACTAGGGTTTGTCCCAGTGGGAGTCATAATGGACTATCTTCTCAAATAGTTTCTGTGGTAAATTAGAAATAAGGGATGTTATATTTTAACCTTTTTTCTTCTGGTCGGAAAATATGAATAAGAGATATGAATAAGAGATGATAAGTCGTTTACTTTTTGAAATGGATAATGAGTTCATTGCCTGGGATGTGTATGGTATAATTGAAGAATGTTGGGTAGACTGGAACGTACGAATAAGGAGTGGAAACAAAATGGTCGCTTTGATGCCCTTATCAATGCTATCGCAGCCCCTGAAAAGGGATATAATGAATTACGGAATAGAGATTATTTCTGGACAGCTTTTCACCATGGCTATAGCACCGACGTTGTTCGACGATATATTGGGAAAGCAAGATGGTGATTCAGACATCCAGAAAATCAAACAGGAAGTCCGGGAAGGAAGGGATAATGGATTCCGCATCGCCAACGGCGGAGTATTATACTTCCAGGACCGCCTATGCATTCCGAACGATCCGGAATTACGGAAGAAGATACTCGAGGAATCCCACAGAACACCTTATACCATGCATCCTGGATCTAACAAAATGTATCAGGACTTAAGGGATAAATTTTGGTGGTCCGGCATGAAAAGGGATGTGGCTCAGTACGTCAGCACTTGTCTGACCTGCCAGAAGGTGAAGGCAGAACACCAGAAACCTGGGGGATTACTGCAGCCGATACAGATTCCAGAGTGGAAATGGGAAGAAATATCTATGGATTTTATCTCGGGATTGCCCAGGACAACAAATAGTTACGATGCTATATGGGTAATCATAGACCGGCTGACAAAGTCTACCCATTTCCTGGCTATTAAGATGACCTATTCGGTCGAGCAGCTAGCTCAATTATATGTCAAGGAAATTATCAAATTACATGGAGTGCCTAAGGCTATTATTTCTGACCGTGATGTCCGTTTTACCTCCCATTTCTGGGAATGTGTTCAGAAGGCTCTTGGCACTAAGTTGAGATTCAGCACTGCGTTTCATCCTCAGACCGACGGTCAGACAAAAAGAGTAAACCAGGTGTTGGAAGATATGTTGCGGGCTTGTGCCCTAGACTTTAAGGGGAGCTGGTGCCGATATTTGTGCTTGGCAGAATTTGCTTACAACAACAGTTACCAGGCTACTATTGGAATGGCACCATATAAAGCTCTGTACGGGAGGAGATGCAGGTCTCCTATCTGTTGGTACGAGGGTGGTGAAAGGAGGGAAATGGGTTTTCGGGCCGATATTATTGACAATACCACCCGCGCTATACAGAATATCCGTCAGAGAATCGAAACTGCTCAGAGCCGACAAAAGAGTTATGCGGATATGCGGCGTAGACCGTTAGAATTTGAAGTCGGGGACCTGGTATTCCTCAAAGTGACCCCTATGAAGGGAGTGATGAGATTCGGAAGGAAGGGTAAACTGAATCCACGCTACGTAGGACCGTATCCGATATTGCAAAGAGTGGGCAAGGTAGCTTACAAGCTGGAGCTGCCACAAGAGATGTCGGCTATACACGACGTGTTCCATGTCTCTATGCTCAAGAAATTCTTATCCAGTGTGGACCAAGTGATCGAGCCACAAACTGTACCAGTTCAAGAGGACCTGAGTATGAAAAGTCGGCCTATCCAGATACTAGACCGAGAAGTCAAGAGGCTAAGGAACAAAGAGGTGCCCTTAGTAAAGGTCCTGTGGCAGAATCAACGATACGAGGAAGCTACCTGGGAACGAGAGGAGGACATGAAGCAGAAGTACCCAGAATTGTTTTAAGTTTCGATGACGAAACTTTTACAAAGTATGAGGGATTGTAACGCCCGTAAAAAGTCTCCAGCAATTTTACGAGGATTTTTGGCTTTACGATAATGGGCTTTATGGGGGTTTTCCGAAAATAAAAGGAAATAGCCAAAAAGAGATGCAAGGCCTAGGAATTGAACCCCAAACCTCTAGAGATAGCCAAGCCCTATAGATGCACCCCCTAACCATAAGCCCAATAGGATTACATCATTAAGAGAAGAGGGGAATTATAGATAAGGGTGATGAGGGTAAATGAAGGGGCATGGAAAAGAAAAGAGGAACTTCCCTTCCTCCCTTTATAAAGAAGAAGGAAGTTCCCATTTGGCCACTTCTTCCTCTCCTCTTCATCCTCACCGAAACCACCTTGCTCCCCCTCTCCATTTGTACCTTTGGCAGAAATCCCTCCAAGCAAGAAGAAGGCTAGGGTTGGCTTCCATTAGGACATCTTCCAACTAAAAAGCAAAGCGAAGGATGTAAGATTTCCTCACCTGCAGTATATTAGTTTTGTAGGATGAATTACATGAAAGAATATGAGTTTGGAGCTTCATATGTTTCGGCCAACTAATGTCTTGGGCTAGGATTCATGAAATATGCTATTAGGGAAACCTTTTATATGTTGTATGCTCCAAGTAGGGATCCTTAGGTAACAAAAGTCCAAGGGTTTTAACCCTATATGTTTCGGCCACCAAGGGTTTAGGGTTAGGGTTTCATGAAGAGCTCCCCCTTATGAAGTTAGGTTATGATATATGCCTACATGAATAGATTTAGGTGATAAAAATCCAAAGATCTTAACCCTACAAGTTTCGGCCAAACCATGAAATCAGGGTTAGGGTTGCATGAAAATATTTCTAAGGATACTATGATAGGTTATAAGGCTTCATGAATGAATTTTAGGGGACAAACCCAAGCTTGAGCCCCTCACAAGTTTCGGCCAACCCATGAAATTAGGGTTAGGGTTGCATGAAAATATTTCTAATGGTGCAATGATAGGTTATAAGGCTTCATGAATGAATTTTAGGGGACAAACCCAAGCTTGAGCCCCTCACAAGTTTCGGCCAACCCATGAAATTAGGGTTAGGGTTGCATGAAAATATTTCTAATGCTGCTATGATAGGTTATAAGGCTTCATGAATGAGTTTTAGGGGACAAACCCAAGCTTGAGCCTTTCACAAGTTTCGGCCAACCAAGGAAACTAGGGTTAGGGTTGCAAGAAAAAGGCTTCTAAGGGAACTAGGGGATGTTGTATGCCTCATGTAGGAGTTTTAGGTGATGAACATGCTTTGTGATTAATATGCCATGAATATGCCAAAGAAATAGGCTTCATGTTATGATGTAATGTGCCATGAAATATGCTTAGGTGATGAACATGTTTTTTTATGATTTAATATGCCTAGGAAACATGCTACATGTTATGATGTAATGTGCCATGAAATATGTTTAGGTGATGAACATGTGTTGTGATTAATATGCCAAAGAAATAGGCTTCATGTTATGATGTAATGTGCCATGAAATATGCTTAGGTGATGAACATGTTTTTTTATGATTTAATATGCCTAGGAAACATGCTACATGTTATGATGTAATGTGCCATGAAATATGTTTAGGTGATGAACATGTGTTGTGATTAATATGCCAAAGAAATAGGCTTCATGTTATGATGTAATGTGCCATGAAATATGCTTAGGTGATGAACATGTTTTTTTATGATTTAATATGCCTTGAATATGCCTAGGAAACATGCTACATGTTAAGATGTAATGTGCCATGAAATATGCTTAGGTGATGAACATGTTTTTATGATTTAATATGCCTTGAATATGTCTAGGAAACATGCTACATGTTATGATGTAATGTGCCATGAAATATGCTTAGGTGATGAACATGTTTTTATGATTTAATATGCCTTGAATATGCCTAAGAAACAGACTACATGTTTATGGTGTAATGTGCCACACAATATGCTTGTGTGATGAACATGTTTATACTTTAGGACCCCTTTAGGGTACTCTTATGTTATGAATGCATGTGTCCTTATGATAAGATGGAGATGCTTCCCTTTCAAGTAGGGATCAAGAGCTCTCCTTATGATAAGATGGAGATGCTTCCCTTTCAAGTAGGGATCAAGAGCTCTCCTTAAGATAAGATAAAGTGGAGATGCTTCCCTTTCAAGTAGGGATCAAGAGCTCTCCTTATGACAAGATAAGATTAAGATGCTTCCCTTTTTATGTTGGGGATCAAGAGCATTCTTTATACTATGACAAGAAAAGAAAGGAATTAAGTATTTTACTTTGTAAGAGGTTAAGTACCCGACCCGTCAGGTGGTCGTTAATCAAATCCATAGGGACATAAGAAGACGTAAGAGGTCTTGCCACAGTAAGGCGTAAGAGGTCTTGCTCTGTTAGGTCCGGTGGCTCGCTACTGACCTATTAGGGAACGCGCATTATGTGGTACTTAACCTGGGGCCCTCCAAACAAGTCATGATGATATTGAAGTATCTATATGTATATGTTTTGAAAAGAAAAGACTTTATGAAATTGTGTATGCTTATGTTAAAGATTATGAATGCTTACGAACTCGTCCTTTATGCAATTTAGATGCTATGAAGTTATGATGCTTACAGTAGTTTAAGAATACTTGTGATTATGTACCTTATGCATGTTTAGGATTTATGTCATTACAAATGTTTATGCTCAAGTAAAAATGCTTATGAGTATGTCCTTTATGCATTTTAGATGCTATGAAGTTATGATGCTTACCGTAGTTTAAGAATGCTTGTGATTATGTACCTTATGCATGTTTAGGGTTTATGCCATTATAAATGTTTATGCTCAAGTTAAAAAAAATGCTTATGAGTATGTCCTTTATACATTTTAGATGCTATTAAGTTATGATGCTTACAGTAGTTTAAGAATGCTTGTGATTATGTACCTTATGCATGTTTAGGATTTATGTCATTATAAATGTTTATGCTCAAGTTAAAAAAAAAATGTTTATGAGTATGTCCTTTATGCATTTTAGATGCTATGAAGTTTTGATGCTTACAGTAGTTTAAGAATGCTTGTGATTATGTACCTTATGCATGTTTAGGATTTATATCATTATAAATGTTTATGCTCAAGTTAAAAATGCTTATGATTATGTCCTTTATGCATGTTAGACTCTATGAAGTTATGATGCTTGCAGTAGTTTAAGAATACTTGTGATTTTGTGCCTTATGCATGTCTAGGATTTATGTCATTATAAATGTTTACGCTCAAGTTAAAAATGCTTATGATTATGTTCTTGAAGCATGTTAGATTTTACTAAGTTATAATGCTTATAGTAAGAACATTTGGGGTTTATATACTTCCTGCATGTCTAAGATTTATATCATGAATGCTTATGTTTAGATTATGCCCTGCTTGGTGTTAATTATGCTTAGCATGCTTATGTAAACTCTATGCCATGCTTAGGTTTCATTACATGGTATGTTGTTGATTAGTGTTACTATGGAATACTTAGGCCATTTATGCTAGCATGCTTATGTTTCTAATTGCTTGATGAAGTTCGTGTTTTTTGTGAGTAGGCAAGAATCTTACTAAGCTTTATGCTTATAGTTTATGTTGTCCATATACTGCAGATCAAGGAAACCTGAACTAGAGGAGGTAGCAGGAAGGGCCCAGTGTGTGTGATAGTGGCATGGTGGAGAAAGACCCTACTACTATCTGCTTATATTTATATGCTCAATTAACAACTTAAGACCTTGCTTCCGCTTATAAGACTTGTGAATTATTAGTACCATGTTGGATATTGCTTAGTTATGTTATTGTTCAATTACTTAAGAAAGTTGATATGATAGAACTCACGAATGGATCCTTATGATGGGCATGTTATGAAATGAGATAAGATATGGTAACATGCTAACTATGAATAAGATAGGTGATGCATGTAGAAAAGAAGGTTTATGCCATGATAACATGCTTAAGTAAATGGTGAAATGATCCATGTGTATTATGTTTTAAAAGAAAAAAAAAAGAAAGGGGTAAAAGTAGCGCTGCCCTGAGAGCAGATAAGGGCGGGTGTTACATTGGTACAAGCCATGCAGAAGGTAAAATACTTATATGCTTATTTTATAACATAGCTTATTTCATTTTGCAAACATAGCATACTTCATTTCATAACACATCATGCTTCACTTCGTGAACATATCATCTTTCATTTCATAAACACACCATACTTTATTTCATAATATATCATTCTTCATTTCATCATCATATCATACTCATGTCGTGAACATATCGTTTTGTTTCATTTCATAATCTTATCGTTTTCCATTTCATAACATATCTTAAATATCACATACACATAGGCATGGCATCAAAAGTAAGTAAACACTAACCTAAGGCATGTTATCTTCATCTAGCATCATTTAATATCACAAGTCAACATGAATTCACCCAACATAAGACACATGTTAACCTAATTCATCTAACATAACAACAACTTCATAAGCATATAAAACTTGAATTAAAACTTAATTTAATCACCCAAAAATACATGATGGCCGAATGGTCCATAGGGGTTTCTAGGGTTATCATTTAACCTAATTCATTTAACATACTAACCACATCATAAGCATGCAAAAGCTTCATTGAATCACCACAATATAGGGGTGGCCGAATGTCTTTATAGGTTTTTAGGGCTAGTCCTTTACCCTAATTCGATTAACATACTAACAACATCATAAGCATACAAACATGGAATAAAGCTTCATTGAATCATCAAAATATAGGGGTGGCTGAATGGTCCTTGTTGGCTATTGGGGTTAACTTTTGACCTAATCCATTTTAAATCCTAGCATCATCATATAGTTACAAAACATAGCATGGAACTTCATTGGAACCTTAAAAACATGGCTTGGCCGAAAGGACCTTGGTGGCTATTAGGGTTAGCTTTTGTCCTAATCCATTTTAAATCCTAGCATCATCATATAGTTACAAAACATAGCATGGAACTTCATTGGAACCTTAAAAACATGGCTTGGCCGAATGGACCTTGGTGGCTATTAGGGTTAGCTTTTGTCCTAATCCATTTTAAATCCTAACATCATCATATAGTTACAAAAACATAGCATGGAACTTCATTGAAACCTTAAAAAAACATGGCTTGGCCGAATGGACCTTGGTGGCTATTAGGGTTAGCTTTTGTCCTAATCCATTTTAAATCCTAACATCATCATATAGTTACAAAAACATAGCATGGAACTTCATTTAAACCTTAAAAACATGGCTTGGCCGAATGGACCTTGGTGGCTATTAGGGTTAGCTTTTGTCCTAATCCATCTTATCCTAACATCATCATATAGTTACAAAAACATAGCATAGAACTTCATTGAAACATCCAAAACATAGCTTGACCGAATGGATCATGGAGACTTTTAGGGTTAACTTTTAACCTAATCCCTTTTTACCTCTTAACATCATCATATACTTACAAAACATAGCATAGAACTTCATTGATACATCCAAAACATAGCTTGGCCGAATATAACATGGAGACTTTTAGGGTTAACTTTTAACCTAATCCCTTTTTCCTCTTAGCATCATCATATACTTACAAAACATATCATAGAACTTCATTGATACACCAAAAACATAGCTTGGCCGAATATAACATATGGATTTCTTTTACAAAACTTCAATCGAAGCTACTCGTATGCAGGTGAGGGATACTTACATCCTTCGCTTTGCTTGTAGTGTGAAGATAACCTAAGGAACCAAACCTAGCCTTTGCTTTCTTGCTTGGATGAGGTTCGGCCAAGGAATGAAAATGGGGAGGGAGAGCTCTAGGATTCGGTGAGGAAGAAGAAGAGAAGACTAGAAAACAAATTTGCTAACTCATGCCCCCTCATTTCCCCTATTTATTCACTTAGAGAGTCCCTTGATCTCCCTTACACTTAACCATAATTTCCCCTATTCCTCTAATGATAATATCCTATTGGGCTTATGGTTAGTGGGTGCATCTATAGGGCTTGGCTATCTCTAGAGGTTTGGAGTTCAATTCCTAGGCCTTGCATCCCTTTTTGGATTATTTTCTTTTATTTTTGAAAAAGCCCACATAAAGTCCATATAATCATACAAAATTTCTTATAAAATTTCTAGAGCTTGGGATGAAAAAGGGAGGAAAGGGAAATGGGGAATTCCGCCAAGGATGAGGAAGAAGGAGAATGAAGAAGGAAAGTGGGATTTTACTTCCACTCTTCTCTTAATTCTCTTCTTTAATACCTAGGGAATGAACACCCATCATCCTTTCATGGATGAACCAACTCTTCATCTTCCCATCTATATTCTTTGTATATTCTTTATATATCTTATTCATAAATTATCCTAGGGTCTAGTGGTGTCAAGGCTACCTCCCTATTAGGAGGTTCATGGTTCAAATCCTAACACATCTTTGGTTCTATACCCCTTGGCCTTAAAAGACCTCTTGGTCATTTTACCCTCCAAGCAAGATTCGCAGGTTAGGAAATCTTCCACCACTAATGAACCCAGAGGTCCATCAGCTATCAACCTTTGAATTCTGCTTAGGTTAATATGCCCAAACCTAAGATGCCAAAGATATGTTTGGTTCATCTTCGAAGGTTCTTTTCTCTTATTGGAATTAGAAGATGAGTTATTTACTTCAATTTGCATCGTGGGAGGTTTTGGTTCAAGTGTGTATAGATTTCCTATCAATGCACCTGAACAGATAATGTCTCTATTCCTTTTTATAACAACTCTGTCATTAAAATAAAAAGAATATCCATCCATAAACAATTTAGAAATCGAAATTAAATTCTTTCTAAATAAAGGTACATAAAGGTAATTCTTAAGAACCAAAACTTTATTTTTCTCAAAAGATAAATGAACCTCTCCCACTGAAACAGCCACCACCTTCATGGCATCGTCTAAGTATACGGTAATCTCCCCCTCACCAGTCGTCGGGTTTCCTGGAACCCCTGCAAAGTATTGCAGACATGATCAGTGGCTCCCATATATACACACCAAGTGCCAGTAGATGACACCGCTAAACATGTTTCAATGACTAGACCAAAGGATATACCTTTGTTCTATTTCGGATTGGGATAGTCCTTCTTCCAATGTCCAGTATGCTTACAAGTGAAGTACTTGCCTTTCAGTTTCTTCACTCCTTCCTGAGATCCTCCCACCACCTTTGCTCCACCTCGTTTCTTCTTCTTCTTGCCTTTCGGCTTAGAAGTAGAAAGCTTTTGGGCAACCATGGCTTGAGCCTGAGCAAGCCTTTCTGTCGACTGGAGAGTGATATCGACCTGGGTTTCCCCATCGATCTCAACTCCAAGGACTTCCAGCTCATTCGCAGGCTTAGGACGACACTCTTCGAAGAGTACATATTTATACTCCTTAGTAGTTAAGAAAATGTCAAGATTCCCTTTTCCAATCAACATAATTATGTATAGCAAGTTTATTTTCCATTAGTATCATAGCAAGTGGACTGAAAGTCATTTTGGAAGAAAACCTAAGAATCACATAGATCATTACTTTAGATTTCAAAAAATTATTGATTCCTCAAATAAAAAAATTTTAAAATCAACCAACACCTCAAAACACCGAGAATATCGTATGCCACGATAGTGTGGACGTATACGAATTCTACATTTGTAAGAGGAGGTTATACCCATTAATTTTACTATCTTGACAACCTAACTTTTTGACAAGTAAAATTAATAGTTGGTTCCTCTTTGGCCCTACAAATAAAAGCAGTGACTCCGATGGGGAGGATACTTATATTTGTATCTAAGTGTTCACCATTACTCGGTACCAAGGTAATTATCTCGGGTTATGTGCTTTCCGATGGGGAAGTACACACGCTCCTTAAAAATTCTCTATAACCATATTTGACCTTGTGATCTGCAAACAAACTCATCCGATGGGGAGAAAGGCACTCAGAGTCGATGCGCAAGTTTGTTTGCATCACTTGTCAAATCGAAATGGAGGCCGTGGGAATTTATAAAAATATCCCTCTCCCACTTAGTAATTTGAAATTGAGGAATTTTCTAGCCTACGACATGCATATCAAACAATAAGCAATAAATATGAAAAATAAATTATTTTCCAATTATTATGGCTTTTGTCTTCAATATGTCTCCCATCGCATCGCCATCTCTTCGTTCCAGTTGCGTATTGCCATTTATCTTGATATGTAGAGCGATCATAAGCGTACTCATATTTTGTTTACATCCATCGATCCTATACTCCATGAGGGAGTGTACATGAAATCTAGATCGAAAGTAAACTAAAATAGAAAGAGTGGCTAAATAATGTTGTATCTAATTTACAAAAAATTAAATACTAACCTCGTCAACCCCAAGGATTCAACAAAATATACTATTACACACATACAATCACATACACACATATGGCAATAATAGTCGGATCTTATGCCTATAACCAAAGAGTTAACCTACGCATATCCTACTATTATCCGACACATATAATATATGAAAAATGCATAAGAGTAATCGAATCCTAAATACACAAAACCAGAAACCGTGGCTCTGATACCACTTGATGGGAGGGGAAACTTCCCTTCCCACTTCAACTCAGTCGCTCGTTCATGGCGATCCCTTCTACGTCCCTGGATAAAAAAAAAATTATCCTTGATAAGAGGGATTGCCCAAGCAACCTTGTCATCATCGTGCTATTAGTTTAGAGTAGTTACTTGAACAAACTTGTTGTTCAAGCGACCAACCTCAATTCCACGAATAGTCGCGGAATAGACGATGTACGGATCGCCGGATTTTATATTTATGTTCGGGGTCCAAGTATATTTAGCCACAAAATAGAATATATATCATGCATATAATTGAAAAGCAAATACAAACATGTAACAAATGAAAATAGAGAATCGATATACCTCTCGATCTTCTATTGTATGACCTTCCTCCTTTCGGACATCGTGTGGGCGACGATCTACCAAAAGTTGAAGCTCCTAGATCACCAATCTTCCTTCCTTGCTTGTTCCGAGCAAGAGGAAGAATAGAAACAAGACTCTTCTCCTTCCTTTAGCCAACCAACAAGCAACAAGCAAATAGCTTGCCGCCGGCCAAGAAGGAGAAGGGAGAAGAGATGATTGTCGGCCAAGAGCTTCAAGGGAGGATCCTAAGCCTTGGTTCCACCGGCCAAGGAGAAGGAGAAGAGCTGCTATGGACGCCGTCCAAGGTGAGGATGGTGTTGTATGGACGCCGGCCACCAAAGAAGAAGAAGAGATAAGGAAAAAATTTCCTTAATAGGTGCCGCCAACTCCAAACCCTAGCCTCCAAGCCTTGCCGCCCAAAACCCTAATCCTATCTCTAATTGGATTCTTTTTGTTGCCGCCCACCCCTTTCCCTCCTTTTATAGAGTTAGGGATAAGCCTTGTTTTAATCTCCACCATTTGTTCTAGGGATTTAATCTCAACCGTCGAATCTAGAGATTTAATCTCAACCGTCGGATCTAGAGATTTAATCTCTACCTTTGGATCTAGAGTTTTGTTTCTATCCATTGGATCTAAGCTTCATGAGGTATTAATAGGCTACAATAGGGACCATGAGGAGGAGTTGGATCTTGGCCACCCAATGGATCAAGCCCACATAAAGTCTGATCCATTAATGATAATCCAATCCACTAAAGGATTATCATTGATTTACCTCACCAACCCCCATAAGTTAATATGGGCTCCATATATTCTATCTACATTTTCTCCCCGTGTTTAAGATCTCGAATGTTCGTCGATTAATTAATTTATTGACCATTAATTAATCAACATCTAACTCCATGAGCAGTACCACTCAACCTTTTCATCATATCGGACCAAGTCCACCTGCAGGGTTTACATGATGAACCTTATGAGCTCCTCAAGGGGACATCATCATCCTAATATATAGGACACGGTTTCCTCTTATAATCAATGGCACACCATATAAATTATATCATTTCCCAACTTATCGAGCCTATCGATTTAATCTATAAATCTTGCCCATTGGTAAATCAAAGAAATGACTACTAAGTATATGTGCCCGTTATTATATCGAGATTAAGAGTATGTACAATATAATATCTGAGGTCTGATTTGATTACGTAATCAGCAATAAATTGAATCACCTCTAAGTCGGTCCTGCTCAATACACACAAAGTGTACTAGTGTGATTTTATGGTCAAGACAAACCAATACCAAATCACACTACATCCATACCAATGGTTTGTCCAAAGCTATCTCAGTTGTGAGCCTATACTTATACTTTACAAGGAGGCGATAACATGATCTCTCATGTGACACCACACACCATGTTATCTATAATGTAATATATTAGACAATATGCATAACCATAAAAATATGCAGACAATGATCATGTGATTATTATTTCAAAATAAAGATGTTCATACAAAAGATAGACTTTTCAGTATACATTCCAACAGCAGGGGCACCAGATGATCAAATCTGGGTTTTGATTATGGAAAAGATGCAAAGTTAAGATTACATCATTATCTCACAGGCTTAATCGAGGCTACAGAAAAGTGATAAAGCAGGAGCTGAAGGCTAGCGACACCCGGAGGAAGCCGCAGTGGTTGGACGACACTCGAGTGACTTCGGAGGGAGCCAAAGGAATTGAGTGGAAGGCCGGAAGCGAGAGCTATAAAGTAAGTATCGAGGTAAGCTCGTGTGTGAGAGCGTAAGTGAGGTCATATCATTCTTACAGGGATGGTCTTAAGCGTAGATCCGACCAAAGACATCCCATGGATGGTCTAGGACGAGATCAGATGGTTGGCGGTCGTCAAAATTATGTTTTTGTTAAGCTAACTTGTGATTTCAGATAGCATCAGTCGACTGCCAACAAGAGCCACTCGACTGCTTGAAACCAGTCGACTGCTTAGTGTTGCGACTCGACTAGAGCTGCCATTAGTCAACTGATGATGTCCATCAGTCGACTGATGGTCAAGGATCAGCTTTGAGTGGTCAAGCCTTATCACCTCATTTCAAGGGGCTTGGTGCCTAAATTTGATTAGCTGAAGATGATCTTGAGAAGGGACTCAAAGGCTATAAAAGGAGGGCTGCTCTTAGGGTTTTTCATCAATTAAAAATGCCTCCAAGTGCTTTCGATAAGCTACGACTCTCCGACATCCATACGACGAAGCACTGCCGAGACGACGACTAGAGCTTCAACCTCCAACCTTCGAAGTCATCGGTAACAAAAGTGTTTATTGTATTTCATTTTACTTGTCTTGTAAAAGCTTTCATTATAAATGTTAGGGATCCTTGGAAGGCTAGAGGGGGTGAATAGTCTCTTTTCATTTTCTACAAAAATGATTAGCAGAAACACAACAAATACAATAATAATATAAATGAAAATGCAATGCTAACATGGAAGCTTTTATGTGGTTCGGAGATAACGTTCCTACTCCATGGCGATCCTTAAGGTTGATCAACCCAAATCAATCTTCACTAATAAGCTTTCTCTTTTACAAAACCTCCTCTTCTTACAAAGGAAGAAAATGAAGATTAGAGAGGAGGAGGGGAATTAAAACACTTAGAAATCTTAGGAAATTTGTGGGAGCTTAAGAGAATGATCAGAATATAAGCATTAGGCTCTTCTTGCTCCCCTTGGCCTCTTTATATAGGAAAGAGCCCCTTTTTCCCATTGGAAGTCCATCAGTTGACTGATGAATCACATTAGTCGATTGCCAACGTGGCTAACGACATCTGAATAGCCAGATTCACGAGATTTGCGGTCATCATCACCAACGGGAGGGCTATCAGTCGACTGTCAATAGCAAATAGTGATCGATGTAGTTCGTAGCCGATCGCCACGGCCACAGACTTTTCGCTCGCGTGGCGCTGATCGCTAGCTTGTATGCTCCGATTGATCTCGAGTCGACTATCATCAGTTCGACTAGGATAACTCCCAATCGACTGTCAACAGTTCTCTGACCTCCAATGCTGCATTTTGAAGGCCAGTTCGACTGGCACAATGTTCCAGTCGACTGGCATACCCCAAGTATGACTAATTCATACTTGAAAACATACACTAAGCCTAGACTTAAACTTCTAGCTTCTCCATCAGCCTTGCACCTCCAGGATTTCTCTAAGTCCATGACTCCATCCATGCGCTTGCCTTCAAAAGCTTCATTTGGTTTCGTCATGCTTTGGGTTTCTTCTTTGCCAAAGTATGCTTGGAATTTACGCTGCCAAGACTACATTCTTGGACTTATGCCGCCAAGACTTGTCTTTGGTCTTCCTTTGCCAAGGACTCCTTAGACTTTACGCCAACAAGACTACATGCTTGGACTTACACCGCCAAGACCTTTCCTTGGACTTCTCTTTATCAAGATCACACTTGGACATGTCTTTTACCAAGTCTTCATACTTGGATTTTCCTGTCACTTAAACATGTTCACAATTAGATCACAATGCATTGCCTAACTTAGATGATTATCCAAACATCAAAACATATAAATGCTTGGGGCATTGTTGCACCAACAATCTCCCCCTTTTTGATGTTTCACAATCATTTAAGTTAGGTATTTAACACATGCACATAATCATATTTCCAATATGAATTCTAACTTAAACATTCCTTCTCCCCCTTTGACATACATCAAAAAGAGAAGAATTCATACAATAATAAGTTCATGAAAGAATTACATTTGACATATCTTGAACTAAGGTATAAGATTGATATGAGGCTCCCCCTTAATACAATACATGGTTCATGATGTGTGAATAGCATGTGAAGCAAAGCATAAACAATAGAATAGGCAAATATGTCCTAACTTTGCACCAACAAGTATAGATTTTAGGGATGTAGCTCCCCCTAAACCAATGCATAAATACAATCCTTTTTTCCATACAAGTTATCATTTATATACTGTGGGAATCATAGTATGGAGATATAATATCCAAAATTGGACCTTTAAACGATGAAAATAGTTTTCCATCCCAAAACAGTGTCATCGATTCAACTGATATTGTCATCAGTCAACTATTGGCCTTGGCAATCGACTGCCAATAATGACAGTCGACTGATATCAGACAACTCTGAAATTAGACTTTTCCAGTCGAGGTTTAAAAACGTGTAGGAAATTTCGTGGATGTCCAAAAATCATGAAACTTGGCATATACATTATTTATGACTAATATAACATGTGAAAAATATTAGACTAAAATTATTCTCATCAGATTAACGGATTGACACAAGATTCAAAATGATAAAAATATGAAAAAAAA
Source organism: Wurfbainia villosa (assembly GCA_025175895.1). NCBI lineage: Eukaryota > Viridiplantae > Streptophyta > Magnoliopsida > Zingiberales > Zingiberaceae > Wurfbainia > Wurfbainia villosa. Next base: position 47,927,836 of record CM045998.1, on the reverse strand, counting down.
ATTGGATCGTATCATATCAATATTCGTAACTAGGATTACAATAATGGTTTTCAAAAACACTTAGTAATACCTATTCAATTCCTAAACTTGAAAATATCAACCCATAGTAATATAGACACGAATAGAAATGAACTAAAAACAACTCCATTTCATTAAACAAAAAGTTATTAACAAAAGTCTGAGTCAGTGCCTTACACGGCCAAAACAAAATACAAAACACAAGCTATCTAGAGATCGTCATCATCAGTGTCCATCGGTGCGGATGACGAACCATCATGAGGAGGTGGATGTCCGGGTGCAAGAGGGCGAAGAATCACTAGAATGTCCTGCTGCTGACGGTGCATCCCACTCACGAGGGAGAGGAGCTTCAGATGCTCCCAGCGAACCTCCTGGTGCCCCAAACGAAGCTCCTCAAGGCGCGCAACCATCCTCTCTGCAAAGGCATCGAGGCGGGCTATGAAAGATGAGTCTGTCATAATGGCACCACCTACAGCAACATCCTCCGCATCGACACCCGTAGTAGCGGCACCTTCCGATGTCGGAGCGCCGCCTGTCGGCCATCATGCAGGGTCCCAGATAACGGACCCCTCGTGGGGCTTCAAGCCCGCCAAAGAGAAACTCCGAGCGTTCATCTGGTCATATTTCTTGGTCATGGGCTTAATGACCCCCTTGGTTACATCGATGCCCACGGAACTTAGCCACTAAGTAAGGACATTACCAAATGGCATATGGACCTTTCCATTGTTCAGCTTGATGAAATGAGTAATGCAATGGAAGGTGTTGAGACCAATGTTTATATCTAAGCTCTCACGAAAGATATTCATGAGTAAGAAGTGAACAGGTCGAACTAAAGCCAACCCACGTGTAACTATCGGAAGAATGCAATGAGCAATGACCTTATAAAGGACATTGTCAGGAGCAGAAAGCTCTTGGGATTGAAAAAGATTAGTATTTAAAGGATGAGGAGAATTGTAGAATAGAGTATGAAGTGAGTCTAGAGAGATATCCTCAAAGGGAGGCGGAAGTGGCTCACTCCAAGAAGGATAAAAGACGAACTCATTCTCGGAAGAGCAACATCCGAGAAAATTTGTCCAAATCTGGGGGATGAAATCCAAATGGCATTGAGAGATACGAGTCCAATACCTCAAGCCATCCCTAGCCAGTCGCAAATTGTTGAAAAACTCAGAAAGGAGGGTAATGTTGACCGAGTGGTCACAAAATACCAAGGACTCAAGATTGTAGAATTGGATGATCTGGACAATGTCGAAGCAGTTGTCCTTAATAAATTCTAGGTCCAATGATCGAGGAGGGATGAGTTGAAATTTGTTCTTATTGAATGCATGTTCAAGTGTCAAATTTGGAAACCTAGGATCGATCGTGGGTGGAGGGTTCGACGGGCCCTCGTTGACCGATGGTAACCGGGCACACTTAGTTGCAAAATGCTTAACTCTAAATGAGCAGATTGAAAGGAAAAATGAACAATGTAGGTCAAGAATGCATGATGATGATGAATGCATCACAAAAAATAAACAAAAACACAATGGTTAGTGAAACAAAAATAGATAAGCAAGCAAACTATGAGCAGGGGTGAGAGTTTACCTAGGAGGCATGGTGAATGATCAAAGAAGGGTGCCAGAGGCTAGGTTCCATGAAACCCTAACCGAAAGAATGGGCTGTGGTGGAGACCAAAGCGTGAAATGGTGAGAGGAGGGGATCCTCAAGTCGAAGAACGCTTCAAGCACGAGCACTGGCCGGTGAGATCACCGGAAAAAGGAAGAAAGAGGCGAGAGAAATGCGGCGGAAAAAGTTGTCGGAGGAAGAAGAAGAGGGGAGTTCGGGTTTTTGGCGAGTCGAACGGGTGGGATAACCCTAAAACCCGCGACATCGGTCGACTGTCATTAGTCGTGATCGGTGATAGAGATCGGTCGAGCCGGCGGTCGAATCTGAACATACGTGCATGGCGGTCATCGCCATAAATAGCGATCGAACTACGATGAACCGGTAAGCCCGATTCGGGAAAGACGTATCGAATCGGCGGGGATAAGTGCAAGTCGACTGCTATCAGTCTGATAGGTTTTCTGGCTAGATTGGAAAATGCATAATTAATTCAATAAAGATCAAAAAATTATGAAATTTTGTGGTTAACTTTGTTAGATCATTTCCTATCACGGAAAAATGATTTTAAAAATATATCACTTCTAGATTTTGGTATTGACACAAACTCAAGATTTAGCAAAAGTTATTACATTTTTGCAAGCTTTGTATCACTTTTGCTTATCAATTGAAAATTATTTTTCAAAGTATGATAAACATAGTTTAAATTATATTTTATTTGACATTTCTAATCATATTCTTGGAGCTATATGCCCATCAATTGTGCATAAGTCTTCCAAATGATTGGTCTAATGAAGGATTAATGTCTCTAGATGTCACTTTGGTTCATAGTAATGCATCATAACAAGCATGATGAATCAATTGCATCTTTCTAACATCTCGCATGTTGTCTAAGTGGCTCAATACAAAAATCATGGTTTCTTAGGTGTTTTGTGAGATGCTTAAAGGTATAAAACCTAGAATTTCTATAAGATTATGCAATCCTAGATTTCTTATTCTACTAAGCACATTCCAGGTTCTCTCTTGAGTGATGAATATTCTGCTTCGGGGAGAGCCTTGGTGAATATGTCGGCTAAGTTGGACTTAGATTCTATGTAATTACGTTCAATGTCCCCCTTAGCCACATGATCTCTAATGAAGTGATGTTTCACTTCAATGTGCTTGGTCCTAGAGTGATGCACCGGATTTTTGGTCAAATTTATGGTGCTCACATTATCACAAAATACTTTTATGTTGGAGTAAAGTAGCTCATAGTCCTCTAAAGTATGTTTCATCTATAGTAGTTGCGCTACACAACCACCCATAGCCACATACTCGGCCTCAGTGGTGGATAGGGCAACACAAGGTTGCTTCCTACTACTCTAACTAACTGGGAGGAACCAAGGAATTGACATCCACCACTAGTACTCTTCCAATCCAATTTGCAACTAGCATAATCAGAATCGGTGTACCCAACCAAATCAAAAGACCTAGTCCTAGGGTACCATAGTCCTACATTTAGTGTGCCTTTAATATATCGTAAGATTCTCTTAACGGAAACTAAATGAGATTCTTTAGCACACATACCAACCGCAAATAATATATCGGGTCTACTAGCGGTTAGGTACAAAAGGCTACCAATCATACTCCTATAGAGTGTAATGTCAATTTGTTTTCCTTCATGATCATTATCTATTTTTGTATTAGTTGTCATTGGGGTTGACACTACTTTAGCATTTTCCAAACCAAATTTCTTAATCATTTCCTTAGCATATTTGGTTTGGTAAATATAAATTCCTTCACTTGTTTGTTTTACTTGTAATCCTAGGAAGAAATTTAGTTCCCCAACTAGACTCATCTCTGTTAGTAATATATGAGAGATGTCCTAAGGCAATCGCCTTATGTATGAACCATTTATATGATAAATGAAGATTCACTATTTGAGTATACATGTTTTATGTATTTGATTGGATCTTAAACTCATTTACTGAATGTCCACGATACGATTCACAGCATGAGAGAATTTGTGATTGGATCACAACTAGTGAGTATCTCTACATGTGTAATTGTGATGTATCGGAATTATCCCTAGTCGATGAATTGATGAATCTGGACACCATCAATTCTGTTGAGACTAGCACGAGGTATACTCCTTGGTGTATCCAAGCAGCTGATTCTCACTGGCTGGAGACATAGTGATGTCCGGAGTTAATCGTGGATGCTAGTTATGGTAACTAGTTCATTGGAGTGACCAGCCGTAAGACTTCATATGGTTCTCTGCATATATAGATATGTCAATGAAGTTCTTACTGTGGCTTAAGTGCGATGTTCCTTTGACTTGCGGTATTCAAGTCATCTTGATCATGGAGACTTGTGCTTTGACATCTTAAGCAAACATCTCTAAGGAGATGTGGACCCGGGATGATTGGGTATAAGTCGAAGTGATCGAAGGTGTTTGAATAGCCTATAAAGGATTCACCACTCCTTGCGAGGAGATGTATACCCATGGCATCTCGTCGGATTGTTACTAAAGTCTTTGGCCAAAGCATTACATGTTTAGAGTAAGGTACTCTTCGATACATGTGGAGTAACTAGAATCCGTAGGACGAGGAAATGATACTTGGGCTAGGTGTGACGTAGTCGACCTAGTGAGGTGACACAATATACCATGTCTGAACCAAGTGGGTATAAGATGAGTGAAGGGAATGGGGCACGATTCATTCGAGCCATCAAGGGTTTCGAAATAGTTCGGATCAACCGTTGATCTTTTCGGTTAATTGGGGATCATGATGTACTACTAGGTGCCACTCATGATCGTTCTATAATTAATGGTTAATTATAGACGGCCAACATAAACCGAGAACCTATTTGGTCACACGCACAACGAGTGTAATCCAAAGGATTTAAAACGAGCTTGAGAATGAGATTCTCGCATCGAGAGAAACTATGTTTGGTTGGACCAAACATAAAGCGAGCATGAAATTGTTTCAGTCGCAATGGAAGCGTGGATGGGCTGCGTCTTATGAAGACGTAATGGATGGACCAAAATGGTTTGGTTCTAATCCAATGGATAAGAATGAACCAAAGGGTTTGGTTTATTTTAAACGAATGAACCAAAAGTTGGTTCGGTTCGTTTTAACTTAAAATAAACCATTATGGTTTGGTTTATTTTAACTTATCTTAATGGAGCGGGTTAACGGGCTTTATGGATATGATCCATTAACCATTAAGAGAATTAGTTCTCTATAAAAGTGGGCTTAAGGGATTGTTAAACCCTAATCCAAAATCAAAACCCTAGCCTCCAAGGAGTTGCCGCCCAACCAGGTTGTGCCGCCCAAGCTCCTTGCCGCCCAGCTTGTTTGTGCTGCCGTCAAGACCCTTGCCGGCGTCCAAGCTCCAGCCGGTGAACCTCCGGCGACCCTCCGGTGATCCCCTAAAAGGTTCGGCATCAAGGTGAGCTTTTGTCTCCTTGTTTTGGCCGGCACCTATCTCCTCCACCAAGCTGTCCAGTTTTCTGGACAGCTTCTTCTCCTCTCGTCGGAGCGTCGTTTGGACGACGGTTAGTGCTCCGACAGCGGCTAACATACCGGGGATTTGATCTCCGGTAATCCTCTGAGGTGGAGGACGAAGGATTCGTCAATCGGTTGACGAATACCTCTCCGGAGAAGCAAGTCTTGAGGACTTGTTTTTAGGTCCGAATTTGGATTCGGACCGTGATCATCTCTCGATCACGTCGTCTTCAACACGAGGCTAGTAACCCGTACGAAGACGAAGCTCGTGGCTTGGCGAAGTCATCCCGAGGAGCTCGGCATGGATACGGATAGAGACGATTCTTACGAGGATCGTTCCGGTTGATGCCGTTCCCGCTACACGTCATACGGAAGGTATAACGTAGTTTAATTTCTTTTATTGCAATTTTAATTTACGGTTATGTCTACACTTGTTGTAATAGCATGCGTGTGTTGTGTGTGTTGTAATAAATAGGAGTATTTATTATTTTTAATTGCTTCCGCTGTGCTCATGTTTACGAAACATGATCGAACACACACACGCCGCGGTGCCGGAAACCCAACAGTGGTATCAGAGCCCAGGTTGTGTTTCGACATAATCGTAAAATGGTTTTACGATAGTCATAATTTATTTCTGGAAATTTTCTAATTTTGGAAATTTAGAAGTATTTATGGAAATTTTTCAATTTTGGAAAGTCTAGAAGTATTTATGGAAATCTTCCACTTTTGGAAAGTTGGAAGTATTTATGGAAATTGATATTTTCCATAAATAAAATATTTGATTAGATTCTAGAAATTTGTTTCCTAATTTAATCATGATTTGATTTGGGAAATCAAATCTTAAAATATTTTATTTCCATAAGTAGTTTTAATGATTTAGGAAATTGGTTTCCTAAATAGATTTTCCTTAATCAAATAATTCCATGAATAAAATATGTGATTAGATTTGGAAATTTGTTTCCTAATTTAATTATGATTTGATTTGGAGAATCAAATCTTAAACATATTTTATTTCCATAAATAGTTATGACAAATAAGGAAATTATGTACATGACATAATTGTATGCCATGTAATTGCATTAGATGCATAACATTATGCCATGTCGACATGTAGATGTATGCCATGTATGCCATGCCATGTAGATAATAGTTATTTGCATGCAAAGAGGATGAGACATAAAAACCCTTAATCAATATTAAAGCCTACACCTTCCATTAATATGGTTAGAACCAGAGTTCTGTTTCTTGTTTGGGTTGTTGGACTCTCTCCAAGCCAGCTCGAACTGAATATGTTCAAACCATGGAATAGTTTAATACTAATATGGTAAGAGTCAGAGGTCAATCGTTAGCTTTGGTTGTTGGACTCTCTCCAAGCTGGGCTAATTGGTTGAATGCGCTCTAACCATATTAAAACTATGTCCTGATTAATGGGTTGGCTTTAACCTGGAGCATCGGCTTGTTGGACTCTCTCCAAGGTCGATGTAAAGGGAGGTGAAGTTGGGTGCTATGCATATGATGCATACTTGTTAATGTGTTAACAACCCGATGTATGTGTGAACATTCAAATAGTTGATAGCACATTGTGATAGTTGCATATACGGGATATGTAATCGGTATAGATGATACCTACCGTCGTAGTTATGAATGACTTGTTGGACTCTCTCCAAGGTTGTTCATAATTATGATGGATATCAGCCCATTCGGAGATGGACCTACGATCTCCCGAAGTGATTTTGGGGTTTTTGAATTCGAAAAATGAATGGGATTTATAAATGTATATTGGTGCATTTTAAAATCATCTTTCTCATATATACTCGTTTTGTATTTCTAAGTTAATATATTGATCATGATGTGTTTGAATTTGCATTCCATTTTGGATTCAGATAAATTGACTGGGCCGAACTTCTTGGACTAGCTTAGAAACTTGAGAATTGTTCTCAAGGTGGAAAAGCTTGTGTATGTCCTCGAAGCGCCTCTTCCCGCCCGTCCTAGTGACGATGCAACTCTGGACCAATTGTTGGCCTATCAGAAACATGTGAGTGATTCTGAACAAATGAGTTGCATCATGCTAGCCACGATGGAACCCAAGCTACGAAAGCAGCATGAGCATATGGATGCTCATATCGTAGTCCTTCATCTTTGTGAGTTGGTTGATGAGCAAGTGAGATTCGAAAGGTTCGAAGTCTCAAAGCTCCTCTTCACCTCTTAGATGCTAGGAGGTTCATCTGTGGTACTGCTCTATATGCTGAAGACTGTGGAGTCTTCTGAGAAGCATGAGCAGGGGACGGTGCTGTTAGTTGATTCCTCGAAGAAAGGTTCTAAGAGGAAGTCAAAGGAACAGCAGAAGGGAAAGAAGAGAAGGGCTAAGAAGGTAGAAATAACACAAAAGGAAACTTGCCATCATTATGGCAAGGAGAGCCATTTGCGGAGAAAGTGCAAGATTTATCTTGAGTCCGTGAAGAAGGATAAGGCATCGGATGCCCCACCTTCTTCAGAAATCTTCTTTATTGATTGTCATTCTATTTCCTCATACACTTGGGTATTTGATACTGGGTGTGGCTCACATATATGTAATGACATACATGGGCTAAGAAATAGAAGAAGACTCGTCAAGGGGAGAGTCAAATTTACGTGTTGGGAATGGAGCAACGGTTGCTACACTCGCCATCGGAACGTATTTGTTGGAACTCCCTGTAGGACTTGTCTTAGAACTGGACAATTGCTTTCATGTTCCTTCGTTGATAAAGAACATCATTTCTATTTCTTGTTTAAATAGAAATGGGTTCCATTTGACTTTTAGTAACAATTGTTGTTACATAACTTTGAATGGAGTTCTTTATGGGATTGGAACTTTAAGCAATGGTGTTTATACGTTGGACGTATCCAGTGACGATTTCAATATCGAAGCGAGCAACACGCGTGCTCGAAAGGATAATCAAATAGACTCCTATATGTGGCATTGTCGTCTTGGCCATATAAGCAAGAAACGCATGTCCGAATTACACCGATGTGGAATTCTAGAATCGTTTGAATTGGATTCATACGATACATGCGAATCATGCTTAAAAGGCAAGATGACTAAGTTACCTTTACTAGAAAAGGTGAGCAGTGGAAGAGTTACTAGGTCTAGTACATACTGATGTATGTGGACCTATGTCAACTCAAGCTTTAGGAGGCTATAGCTACTTCATTACCTTCACCGATGATCACTCACGGTTTGGGTATGTGTTCTTGATGAAACACAAGTCTGAAGCCTTTGAAAGGTTCAAAGAATTCAGAAATGAAGTAGAGAAACAACATGACAAAAGTATTAAAATACTTCGATCGGATCGAGGTGGTGAATACTTAAGTCAAGAGTTTCTTGATTATCTAAGAGACAATGGCATATTGTCTCAATGGACTCCGCCCTATACACCACAGCATAATGGTGTATCTGAGAGGCGTAACCGGACCTTGTTGGACATGGTCAGGTCAATGATGAATCATGTGACTCTTCCCAAGTCCTTTTGGGGTTATGCACTTCAGACAGCTGTTTACTTGTTAAACAGAATGCCTACCAAGGTAGTCTCTACTACTCCATATGAGATATGGGCTAGTAAGAAACCTCATGTATCTTACTTGAAGATATGGGGTTGTCCTGCTTATGTGAAGCGGACTGTATCAGACAAACTGGATGCTAAGTCTGATAAATGTCTATTTATTGGATATCCTAAGGAAACAAGGGGTTACCAATTCTATCATCCTGTGGAACAAAAGGCGTTTGTTTGAGGCATCTTTGTTTCTAGAAAGAGTTTCTCTTGCAAGAAAGCGATTAGAGTGGAGGCTTGAGAGACTCAAATAGACATTGATGAGATACCTAGTGAAGCACAACAGCCGACAACTCATAGTGATGAGCAATCGGCTGGACCTATTGTAACACCACATCTTCGTAGATCTGGTAGAACACGCAATATTCCTGAGAGATATGGATTTCTCGTAAGTGAATCGAACGACGTGTTACTCATTGATGATGAGGAGGCTACCAGTTTTGAAGAAGTGCTGACAAGTTCAGAAAGGGATAAGTGGCTTGGTGCCATGAAGTCGGAAATGGATTCCATGTATGAAATCTAAGTTTGGAACTTGGTTGACCCACCTGAAGGGATAAAGCCTAAAGGGTGCAAGTGGGTTTTTAAGAAGAAAACCGACATGGATGGTAATGTGATTACCTATAAGGCTAGATTGGTGGCGAAAGGATATCGTCAAAAACAAGGTGTTGATTATGACGAAACCTATTCGCCTGTAGCTATGCTTAAATCCATTCGGATGCTCCTGGCCATAGCGGCTCATTATGATTATGAGATATGGCAGATGGATGTGAAAACAGCTTTCCTTAATGGAAACCTGCTCGAGGACGTGTATATGATACAGCCTGAGGGTTTCACATCGGTTGACAAAACCAAGGTATGCAAATTGCGACGATCCATTTATGGATTAAAGCAAGCATCCAGGAGCTGGAATATCCGTTTTGATGAGATAATCAAAAAGTTTGATTTCTCACAAAATCCAGACGAACCTTGTGTGTACAAGAAGGTTAGTGGGAGTGCAGTCGTGTTCCTAGTATTGTATGTCGATGACATATTACTTATAGGAAACGATGTGTCAATCTTCTGATCGATTAAGGTTTGGTTATCCAAGACATTCTCCATGAAAGACCTGGGAGAAGCAACCTACATCCTTGGGATTAAGATCTATAGAGATAGATCGAAACGGTTGCTTGGTCTTTCGCAGTCTACATATATAGACCGAGTGCTAAAGAGGTTTAGCATGTCAATCCAAGAAAGGTTATCTCGCCCATCGGGCATGGGGAACACCTTTCGAAGTCTATGTCAAGCGCCGAAGGCGAGAGGATTTGCATGAGTAAGATTCCCTATGCATCCGCAATAGGATCTATCATGTATGCTATGTTATGTCACGAGGCCCGATGTATCGTATGCTCACGAGTGTCACGGCGGATACGATCCGATCGAGGAATGGATCATTGGTGTATTAAGATGATCCTTAAGTACTTGAGAAGAACTAAGGATGTGTTCCTAATATATGGAGAATGGTACATGGTGATACGTGGGTATCGGATGCGGATCGAGAGAGACAAGGATGATTCCATGTCTTAGTGCAGGTATGTATTCACCTAGAATGGGCGCAATAAGTTGGAAAGGTTCCAAGCTTGACACTATAGCGGATTACGCCACTAAAGCGAGAATACGTTGCGACTTTAGGCGACAAAGGAAGCGGTTTGGATCAAGAAGTTCATCTCTGAACTTGATGTGGTCTCATCAATGATCCAAACATGTGCTTCGCCGCTATCATCTTATCAGAGAGATCATAAGTAGGAACGAAATACAAATCGAGAAAATTCCCACTGAAAGGAACTTAGCGGATCCTTTGACTAAAACATTACCTCAAAGTAAGTTTGAGGGTCATGTTGGTGCTTATGGTATTGGATACCGTAGCGATTGGCATTAGGCCAAGTGGGAGTCTGTTAGTAATATATGAGAGATGTCCTAAGGCAATCGCCTTATGTATGAACCATTTATATGATAAATGAAGATTCACTATTTGTGTATACATGTTTTATGTATTTGATTGGATCTTAAACTCATTTACTGAATGTCCACGATACGATTCACAGCATGAGAGAATTTGTGATTGGATCACAACTAGTGAGTATCTCTACATGTGTAATTGTGATGTATCGGAATTATCCCTAGTCGATGAATTGATGAATCTGGACACCATCAATTCTGTTGAGACTAGCACGAGGTATACTCCTTGGTGTATCCAAGCAGCTGATTCTCACTGGCTGGAGACATAGTGATGTCCGGAGTTAATCGTGGATGCTAGTTATGGTAACTAGTTCATTGGAGTGACCCGGTAGTAAGACTTCATATGGTTCTCTGCATATATAGATATGTCGGAAGTTCTTACTGTGGCTTAAGTGCGATGTTCCTTTGACTTGCGGTATTCAAGTCATCTTGATCATGGAGACTTATGCTTTGACATCTTAAGCAAACATCTCCGAGGAGATGTGGACCCGGGATGTTTGGGTATAAGTCGAAGTGATCGAAGGTGTTTGAATAGCCTATAAAGGATTCACCACTCCTTGCGAGGAGATGTATACCCATGGCCTCTCGTCGGATTGTTACTAAAGTCTTTGGCCAAAGCATTACATGTTTAGAGTAAGGTACTCTTGATACATGTGGAGTAACTAGAATCCGTGGGGCGAGGAAATGATACTTGGGCTAGGTGTGTGGCGTAGTCGACCTAGTGGGGTGACACAATAGACCATGTCACAGAACCAAGTGGGTATAAGATGAGTGAAGGGAATGGGGCACGATTCATTCGAGCTCTTGAAGGGTTTGAAATAGTTACGGATCAACCGTTGATCTTTTGGTTAATTGGGGATCATGATGTACTACTAGGTGCCACTCATGATCGTTCTATAATTAATGGTTAATTATAGACGGCCAACATAAACCGAGAACCTATTTGGTCACACGCACAACGAGTGTAATCCAAAGGATTTAAAACGAGCTTGAGAATGAGATTCTCCGACCGAGAGAAACTATGTTTGGTTGGACCAAACATAAAGCGAGCATGAAATTGTTTCAGTCGCAATGGAAGCGTGGATGGGCTGCGTCTTATGAAGACGTAATGGATGGACCAAAATGGTTTGGTTCTAATCCAATGGATAAGAATGAACCAAAGGGTTTGGTTTATTTTAAACGAATGAACCAAAAGTTGGTTCGGTTCGTTTTAACTTAAAATAAACCATTATGGTTTTGTTTATTTTAACTTATCTTAATGGAGCGGGTTAACGGGCTTTATGGATATGATCCATTAACCATTAAGAGAATTAGTTCTCTATAAAAGTGGGCTTAAGGGATTGTTAAAAACCCTAATCCAAAATCAAAACCCTAGCCTCCAAGGAGTTGCCGCCCAACCAGGTTGTGCCGCCAAGCTCCTTGCCGCCCAACTTGTTTGTGCTGCCGTCAAGACCCTTGCGGCGTCAAGCTCAGCCGGTGAACCTCCGGCGACCCTCCGGTGATCCCTAAAGGTTCGGCATCAAGGTGAGCTTTTGTCTCCTTGTTTTGGCGGCGCCTATCTCCTCCACCAAGCTGTCCAGTTTTCTGGACAGCTTTTCTCCTCTCGGGCGTCGTTTGGGCCGGCCGGTTAGTGCTCCGACAGCGGCTAACATACGGGGATTTGATCTCCGGTAATCCTCTAGTGGAGGGCGAAGGATTCGTCAATCGGTTGTGAATACCTCTCGGAGAAGCAAGTCTTGAGGACTTGTTTTAGGTCGAATTTGGATTCGGACCGTGATCATCTCTCGATCACGTCGTCTTCACACGAGGCTAGTAACCCGTCACGAGCGAAGCTCGTGGCTTAGCGAAGTCATCCGAGGGCTGGCGTGAATCACGGATAGAGACGATTCTTACGAGGATCGTTCCGGTTGATGCCGTTCCCGCTACACGTCATACGGAAGGTATAACGTAGTTTAATTTCTTTTATTGCAATTTTAATTTACGGTTATGTCTACACGTGTTGTAATAGCATGCGTGTGTTGTGTGTGTTGTAATAAATAGGAGTATTTATTATTTTTAATTGCTTCCGCTGTGCTCATGTTTACGAAACATGATCGAACACACACACGCCGCGGTGCCGGAAACCCAACAATCTCAAACTCATTTTCCATATTCTTGATAAAGTCTTGAAGGAGTTCATCATTTGTTGACCCTGTTGGGTTTCCGACACATGGCGTGTGTGTCGATCATGTTTAAATGAACAAACAATACAAATAATAAATCTATATTTATTACAGCACACACAACTGCGCATGCTATTACAACAAGTGTAAACATAAATTTAAATTTGCAATAAAGGAAATTAAACTACGTTATACCTTATGGCGTAGCGGAAGCATCAGCGAAGCGATCCTCGTAGGCTCGTCTCTATCGTATCCACCTCGAGACCTGCTAAGTCGAGCTTAAATCTTTAAATGCACCTTGTTGAAAAACGATGCGATCGAGAGATGATCGCGATCGAATCAAATTCGGATCTAAAGCGAGTTCTCAAACTCGCTTCTCGGAGAGGTAGGTCGTCAACCGTTTGGCGAATCGCCGTCCTCCACCTCATAGAATTACCGGAGATCAAATCCCGAATGAAGTTGCACTAACCGTCGGTCAACGGCGCTGCGAAGAACAACTGTCCAGAAACTGGACAGCTTTGTGAAGACCTTCGCCCGACCAAATAAGGAAAGCGACTTGCTCACCTTGTCGCCGGAGCCAAGGAAGATCACCGGAGCTCCTCCGGCAGCAGCTCGTCGCCGGCAAGAGGAGGAAACGGCAGCAGCTGGTCGCCGGTTGGAAGAGATGGTTGGCGGCAATAGAGTTGGCGCCAACAAGAGGAGGAGGGTGGGCGGCCAAATTAGGTTTGCCTCTTCATTAGCATTTTAGGGTTAGGGTTTAAGCCCTATTTTATAGAGAACTAATTCTCTTAATGGTTAATGGATCATATCCATAAAGCCCATTAACCCGCTCCATTAAGATAAGTTAAAATAAACCAAACCATGATGGTTTATTTTAAGTTAAAACGAACCGAACCAACTTTTGGTTCATTCGTTTAAAATAAACCAAACCCTTTGGTTTATTCTCATCCATTGGATTAGAACCAAACCATTTTGGTCCATCATATGTCTTCATAAGACGCCCATCCGCTTCGCTTGCGGCTAGGCTATTCATGCTTTCGCTATTTGGTCGACCAAACATAGTCTCTGCCGATACGAGAATCCCATTCTCAGCTGCGTTTTAAATCGCTTTGGATTACGCTAGATGCGTGTGACAAATTGGCGATCTCGGTTTAACCGTATATAGAACCGTAGTGGCTAATTTGTCGCGATCCCGGTGGCGCAAGATCATCATGATTGATCGAACTGATCGAGGAACGATGAATCGTCGCCCCATTCCCTTCACGCATTTTATACCCGCGGTTCGGACATGGTGTCGGTCCCCACTAGGCGACTCGACACCTAACAGTATCATTTCCTCTTGCTTCTGGTTATACGTGTATCGAAGAGTACCTTACTCTAAACATGTAATGCTTTGGCCAAGACACAGTAATCGATCGACGAGGCCGTGGTATACATCTCTCTCTCCATGAATGAACACTTTATAGGCTATTCAAACACCTTCGATCCTTATACTATCATCTCATCTCGGAAGATGTTTGCTTGATGTCGAAGCATAAGTCTCCGTGATGAACGAATACCGCAAGTCAAGAACATCGCGCTAAGCTCATTAAGACTTCGTTGACATATCTATATCATGGAGAACACTATGACTGTAGTCTTACAGGCTCTACGCTCCATGAACTAGCATCCGTTAACTCCGCATACTCTATGTCTCCCGGCGATGAGAATCAGCTGATACGCAGAGGTACCTGATGCTGCGAAGATGATGGTGTCCAAATCCATCAATTCATTAGAGATAATTCGATACATCACAATTACACAGATTCACATGAATCACAAATTCTCTCTTATCGTGGACATTCGACATATTTAGATCAATCAAATACATAGTTCTTCATTTATCATTACATTGATCTCTTTATAGATTAAGAAAGATGATAATCTTTCATACCAAGCCCGGGGAGCTTGTTTCAAACCATACAAGACTTTCCTAAGCTTGTATACATGGTTTGGATAGTCCATATTCTCAAACCCGGGAGGTTGTTCTACATATACCTCTTCATTAATGAACCCATTTAGGAATACCGATTTAACATCCATTTGATGGAGTTTGAAACTCATATAAGAGGTATATCCTAATAGGATCCTATTAGACTCTAACCAAGCAACCGGGGCATATGTTTCATCATAGTCAAGTCCTTCAACTTGATTAAAGCCCCTAGCAACTAACCTTGGCTTATTCCTAGTTATATTGCCTTGATCATCTAGTTTGTTCCTAAAGACCCATCTTGTGGTAATGATGGTGTTGTCATTAGGTCTAAGAACTAACTCCCATACTTGACTCCTTTCAAATTGAGTCAATTCATCTTGCATTGCTAAGATCCAATCAGGATCAAGTAATGCATCATTGATGGTTTTGGGCTCAATTTGGGAGATTAGGGCTATATGACTAGAAGGATCTCTATGAAATGACCTAGTCCTAACACCTTGAGATAATTCACCTACAATTTGATCTATAGGGTGATTTTGATGAATTCTTATTGTTCTAGGAAGTGTATTAAGTTGATTTTGATCATGATTATCCTCAACCCTTCTTTCATCATCGGAATCACCTCTTACTTCCCCTTGATTTAACTCTCCCCCTTGATCATTACCCCCCAAAGTTAAATCTTGAAATTTTTGGGTAATTTCTTGATTTTTGTCATTGATATCATCATCAATGGATGATTTCCTAGGGTATGTATTAGAGGTTTCATCAAATTGGACATTTAAAGATTCCTCAATCTTTTGAGTTATAAACTCTATACCCTACACTAGTGGATGAGTATCCAACTAGGATTCCCTCATCCGCTTTGGACTCAAATTTTTCTAGGTTGTCTTTGTTTTTTAAAATATAGACTTTGCATCCAAAGACCATTAAATAGTGAATTATTGGAATTGTACCATTCCATAATTCAAATGGGGTTTTTCCTAAAAACCTATGAATTAAACCCTATTTTGGATATAGCAAGTGGTGTTGACTGCTTTCGCCCACAAGTAGCTAGGTAAAGAATATGCATTAAGCATAGTCCTAGCCACTTCTTGTAGGGTACGATTTTTCCTTTCCACAACCTCATTTTGTTGGGGTGTTCTAGGACAAGAAAATTTGTGCTTGTACCCTTGTTCTAGGCAAAAAGTTGAGAAATTAGAATTCTCAAATTCTCCACCATGATCACTATAGATCCGGTTGATTTTGAGTTTTCTTTCATTCTCTACTCTCTTGCTAAAACCTATGATTATTCCTAGGGTTTCATCTTTATTTTTCATGAAAAATACCCAAGTAAATCTAGAAAAATCATCTACTATCACTAAGCAATATTTACTACCAATCATGGAAGGAGTACTATGACAATCAAATAAGTCCATATGCAATAGTTCTAAAGGTAAAGCGGTACTAAGTAAAGTTTTACATTTGTGTGATGTTTTTGATTGCTTCCCTTCTTGGCATGTATCACACATTTTGTCCTTGAGATACTTGACTTTTGGCAACCCCTTGACTAATTTCATTTTAGCTATTTTGGCAATGTTCTTCATATTGATGTGCCCTAGCCTCCTATGCCAAAGCCAACTTTCTTCTTCTTTTGCAATAAGACAATTAGTAGAAGCATTAGTAGCATAGGATAAATCTAGGTAATATATATTTGATTTCTTAAAACCTACTAACATGCAATCATTTAACGTTTTATGTCTTATGAAACATTTTGAGGAATCAAATTGAACATCAAAATTGTCATCACATAGTTGACTTACACTAAGCAAATTAAATTTCATATTTTTAACCAATAACACTTTATGAATGGAAAGGTTGGGGGATACCTCAATTGTGTCTTTTCCTAGAATCTTAAGTTTACCACTATTTCCAAAAGACACCTTCCCCTTGCTAGTGTGTTTGATGGTGGAAAATTTTCTCTCATCACCGGTCATGTGTTTTGAGCACCCACTATCAACAATCCATAAGCTTGGTTCTTCTACCTATACAACATGAAAAATGCAAGCCTTAGGAACCAAAATTTTAGGACCGATAGCATCAACTATATAACTTTTGGGGACCCAAGCCTTTTTAGCCTTGCTTCTAATGGTTGGTTTTCTACTAATTAGATAGGTGAAGGCTACTTCTTTCTCCTTAGGCTTATATCCTATGCCGGCCTTGTTATAAATGGCCCTTTGGTCCCTAAGAATCATATCAAGATATTTGGACCCATTTGTAAACTTTTCTAAACATGCATGTAAATCACCTATTTCCTTCCTAAGTTCATCATTCTCATTCCTAAGTGTACATGCATCGTCACAAGATGGTTCTACATTTTTAAGTGACTTAATTTCTATTTTTAAGCCCTTAATTCTAGTTTTTGATCTATTTAAAGCATTTTAAAGGCATGCAATGGTTTTATAAAGTGACTTTATGCTAGGGGAGTCTCTTACCTCATTATCACTTAATGATGATTCGTGACTTGAAGATGAGGATGAAGACTCCTCACTTGAACTTTCAGCTTCCTCCTCCAAGGCCATGAGAGCTAGGTTCCTGGTGGTATGACATATTTCTTCATCATCGGAAGAGTCCTCCAAGCTTAGTGTGTCCCATGTTTGTGCCACCATTGCCTCCTTCTTTTTCATCTCCTTCTTTTCCTTCTTTTTCTTTTCATTCTCTTCCTTCTTCTTTAGTTCCGGGCAATTTGGTTTGATATACCCTATCTTGTTGCAACCATAACAAGTTACGTTAGATGTAGAAATTGAACTAGTTGAGGTTTTACCTTTGGAGGATTGGAACATCCTCCTCACATCTTTCTTGGTGAGTTTCCTTGACCTCCCTATTGGGTTTCCGGCACCGCGGCGTGTGTGTGTTCGATCACGTTTCGTAAACATGAACACAGCGGAAGCAATAAAATAATAAATCTACATTTATTACAACACACACAACGCACGCATGCATATTACAACAAGTGTAGACATAACCGTAAATTTAAATTTTCAATAAAAGGAAATTTATCTACGTTATACCTTTCGTATGATGTGTAGCGGGAACGGCATCAACCGGAATGATCCTCGCTAGAATCGTCTCTATCCGTATCCACACCGAGTTCCTCGGGATGACTTCGCTAAGCCACGAGCTTCGTCTTCGTACGGGTTACTAGCCTCGTGTTGAAGACGACGTGATCGAGAGATTATCACGATCCGAATCCAAATTCGGATCCTAATACGAGTTCTCAAAACTCGCTTCTCTGGAGAGGTATTCGTCAACCAATTGACGAATCCTTCATCCTCCACCTCAGAGGATTATCGGAGATCGAATCCCCGGTAAGTTATCCGCTGTCGGAGCTCTAACCGTCGTCCAAACGATGCTCCGACGAGAGGAGAAGAAGCTGTCCAGAAAACTGGACAGCTTGGTGGAGGAGTAGGCGCCGGCCAAAACAAGGAAGCCAAGTGCTCACCTTTTCACCGAGGCCTAGGAAGATCACCGGAGGGTCGCCGGAGGATCACCGGCTGAAGCTTGGACGCCAGCAAAGAGCTGGTCGGCGGCTCAAGGGTTTGGCGGCAATGGAGTTGACGCCAACAAGAGGAAGAGGGGTTGGGCGGCCAAGCAAGGGTTTTGGATTAGGGCTTAATTATCCATTAAGCCCTCTTTTATAGAGAACTAATTCTCTTAATGGTTATTGGATCATAACCATTAGGCCCGTTAACCCGCTCCATTAAGATAAGTTAAAATAAACCAAACCATGATGGTTTATTTTAAGTTAAAATGAACCGAACCAACTTTTGGTTCATTCGTTTAAAATAAACCAAACCCTTTGGTTTATTCTCCTCCATTGGATTAGAACCAAACCATTTTGGTTTATCCATTATGTCTTCATAAGACTCGGCCCATCCACGCTTCCATTGCGACTGAAACGATTTCATGCTCGCTTTATGTTTGGTCCAACCAAACCTAGTTTCTCTCGGTCTGAGAATCTCATTCTCAAGCTCGTTTTAAATCCTTCGGATTACGCTCGTTGTGCGTGTGACCAAAAAGGGTCTCGGTTTATGTTGGCCGTCTATAATTAACCATTAATTATAGAACGATCATGAGTGGCACCTAGTAGTACATCATGATCCCCAATTAACCGAAAAGATCAACGGTTGATCCAGAACTATTTCTGAAACCCTTCAGTAGCTCGAATGATTCGTGCCCCATTCCCTTCACTCATCTTATACCCACTTGGTTCAGGACATGGTCTATAGTGTCAGTCCCCACTAGGCTGACTACGTCACACCTAGCCCAAGTATCATTTCCTCGTCCTACGGATTCTAGTTACTCCACATGTATCAAAGAGTACCTTACTCTAAACATGTAATGCTTTGGCCAAAGAGTTTAGTAACAATCCGACGAGAGGCCATGGGTATACATCTCCTCGCAAGGAGTGGTGAATCCTTTATAGGCTATTCAAACACCTTCGATCACTTCGACTTATACCCAATCATCCCGGGTCCACATCTCCTTAGAGATGTTTGCTTAAGATGTCAAAGCATAAGTCTCCATGATCAAGATGACTTGAATACCGCAAGTCTAAGAAACATCGCACTTAAGCTACAGTAAGAACTTCATTGACATATCTATATATGCAGAGAACCATATGAAGTCTTACGGCTGGTCACTCCAATGAACTAGTTACCATAACTAGTATCCACGATCAACTCCGAACATCACAATGTCTCCAGCCAGTGAGAATCAGCTGCTTGGATACACCAAGGAGTATACCTCGTGCTAGTCTCGACAGAATTGATGGTTTCCAAATCCATCAATTTATCAACTAGGGATAATTCTGATACATCACAATTACACATGTAGAGATACTCACTAGTTGTGATCCAATCACAAATTCTCTCATGCTGTGAATCGCATCGTGGACATTCAGTAAATGAGTTTAAGATCCAATCAAATACATGAAACATGTATACTCAAATAGTGAATCTTCATTTATCATCTAAATGGTTCATACATAAGGGGATTTCCTTAGGACATCTCTCATATATTACTAATAGACTCCCACTTGGCCTATTGCCAATCGCTACGGTATCCAATACCATAAGCTCGAACATGACCCTCAAACGTATTTTGAGGTAATGCCTTAGTCAAGGGATCCGCTAAGTTCCTTTCAGTGGGAATTTTCTCGATTTGTATTTCGTTCCTACTGATGATCTCTCTGATAAGATGATAGCGGCGAAGCACATGTTTGGATCGCTGATGAGACCTTGGCTCTTTCGCCTGTGAAATTGCTCCATTGTTGTCGCAGTAGACCGGTATTGCTTCAACAATGGCCGGAATCACACCAAGTTCATGAACGAACTTTTTGATCCAAACCGCTTCCTTTGCTGCTTCCGAAGCTGCAATGTATTCTGCCTCAGTGGTAGAATCCGCTACAGTCTCTTGTTTGGAACTTTTCCAACTCATTGTGCCCCCATTCAAGGTGAACACGTATCCAGACTGAGACCTGGAATCATCCTTGTCTATCTGGAAGCTGGCATCCGTATACCCACGTATCACCATGTCCCCTTCTCCATATATTAGGAACACATCCTTAGTTCTTCTCAAGTACTTAAGGATCATCTTAACAGCCGCCCAATGATCCATTCCTGGATCGGTGAGTATCTATCCGTCGTGACACTCAGAGCATACGATACATCGGGCCTCGTACATAACATAGCATACATGATAGATCCTATTGCGGATGCATAGGGAATCTTACTCATGCAAATCCTCTCGTCTTCTGTGCGCGGACACATAGACTTCGAAAGGTGTAACCCATGCCTGATGGGTAGGAAACCTTTCTTGGATTCCGACATGCTAAACCTCTTTAGCACTCGGTCTATATATGTAGACTGCGAAAGACCAAGCAACTATTTCGATCTATCTCTATAGATCTTAATCCCGAGGATGTAGGTTGCTTCTCCCAGGTCTTTCATGGAGAATGTCTTGGATAACCAAACCTTCACTGACTGTAAGATTGAAACATCATTTCCAATAAGTAGTATGTCATCGACATACAATACTAGGAATACGACTGCACTCCCACTAATCTTCTTGTACACACAAGGTTCGTCTGGATTTTGTGAGAAATCAAACTTTTTGATTGTCTCATCAAAACGGATATTCCAGCTCCTGGATGCTTGCTTCAATCCATAAATGGATCGTCGCAATTTGCATACCTTGGTTTTATCAACCGATGTGAAACCCTCAGGCTGTATCATATACACGTCCTCGAGCAGGTTTCCTTTAAGGAAAGCTGTTTTCACATCCATCTGCCATATCTCATAATCATAATGAGCCGCTATGGCCAGGAGCATCCGAATGGATTTAAGCATAGCTATAGGCGAATAGGTTTCGTCATAATCAACACCTTGTTTTTGACGATATCCTTTCGCCACCAATCTAGCCTTATAGGTAATCACATTACCATCCATGTCGGTTTTCTTCTTGAAAACTCACTTGCACCCTATAGGCTTTATCCCTTCAGGTGGGTCAACCAAGTTCCAAACTTGGTTTTCATACATGGAATCCATTTCCGACTTCATGGCACCAAGCCACTTATCCCTTTCTGAACTTGTCAGCACTTCTTCATAACTGGTAGGCTCCTCATCATCAATGAGTAACACGTCGTTCGATTCGCTTACGAGAAATCCATATCTCTCAAGAATATTGCGTATTCTACTAGATCTACAAAGATGTGGTGTTACAATAGGTCCAGCCGATTGCTCATTACTATGAGTTGTCGGCTGTTGTGCTTCACCAGGTATCTCATTAATGTCTATTTGAGTCTCTCGAGCCTCCTCAAGCTCGACGACACTCCCACTGTTTTCTTGCAAGAGAAACTCTTTCTCTAGAAACACAGCATGCCTTGAAACAAACACCTTTTGTTCCACAGGATGATAGAATTGGTAACCCCTTGTTTCCTTAGGGTATCCAACAAATAGACATTTATCAGACTTAGCATCCAATTTGTCTGATACTGTCCGCTTCACATAAGCAGGACAACCCCATATCTTCAAGTAAGATACATGAGGTTTCTTACTATTCCATATCTCATATGGAGTAGTTGAGACTACTTTGGTAGGCATTCTGTTTAACAAGTAAACAGATGTCTGAAGTGCATAGCCCCAAAAGGACTTGGGAAGAGTCGCATGATTCATCATTGACCTGACCATGTCCAACAAGGTCCGGTTACGCCTCTCAGATACACCATTATGCTGTGGTGTATATGGCGGAGTCCATTGAGACAATATACCATTGTCTCTTAGGTAATCAAGAAACTCCTGACTCAAGTATTCACCACCTCGATCCGATCGAAGTATTTTAATACTCTTGTCATGTTGTTTCTCTACTTCATTTCTGAACTCTTTGAACCTTTCAAAGGCTTCAAACTTTTGTTTCATCAAGAACACATACCCAAACCGTGAGTGATCATCGGTGAAGGTAATGAAGTAGCTATAGCCTCCTAATGCTTGAGTTGACATAGGTCCACATACATCAGTATGTATTAGACCTAGTAACCCTCCCACTCGTTCACCTTTTCCAGTAAAAGGTAACTTAGTCATCTTGCCTTTTAAGCATGATTCGCATGTATCGTATGAATCCTATTCAAACGATTCCAGAATTCCACATCGGTGTAATTCGGACATGCGTTTCTTGCTTACATGGCCAAGACGACAATACCACATGTAGGAGTCTAATTGATTATCTTTTCGAGCACGCTTGTTGCTCGCTTCGATATTGAAAATATCACTGGATACATCCAACGTATAAACACCATTGCTTAAAGTTCCAGTGCCTTAAAGAACTCCATTCAAAGTTATGTAACAACAATTGTTACTAAAAGTCAAATGGTACCCATTTCTATTTAAACAAGAAATAGAAATGATGTTCTTTATCAACGAAGGAACATAAAAGCAATTGTCCAGTTCTAAGACAAGTCCTGTAGGGTGTTTCAACAAATGCGTTCTAATGGCGGCTGCAGCAACCTTTGCTCCATTCCCAACACGCAAATTTGACTCTCCCTTGACGAGTCTTCTTCTATTCCTTAGTCCATGTATGTCATTACATATATGTGAGCCACACTTAGTATTCAATACCCAAGTGTTTGAGGAAATAGAATGACAATCAATAACGAAGATATCTGAAGAAGATAGGGCATCTGATGCCTTGTTCTTCTTCACGGACTCAAGATAAATCTTGCACTTTCTTCGCAAATGGCTCTCCTTGCCATAATGATGGCAAGTTTCCTTTTGTGCTAGTTCTACCTTCTTAGCCTTTCTCTTCTTTCCCTTCTGCTGTTCCTTTGACTTCCTCTTAGAACCTTTCTTTGAGGAATCAACTAATAGCACCGTCCCCTGCTCATGCTTCTCAGAAGACTCCACAGTCTTCAGCACATTGAGCAGTACCACAGATGAACCTTCTAGCATCTCAGAGGTGAAGAGGAGCTTTGAGACTTCGAACCTTTCAAATCTCACTTGCTCATCAACCAACTCACAAAGATGAAGGACTACGATATGAGCATCCATATGCTCATGCTGCTTTCGTAGCTTGGGTTCCATCGCGGCTAGCATGATGCAACTCATTTGTTCAGAATCACTCACATGTTTCTGATAGGCCAACAATTGGTCCAGAGTTGCAACGTCACTAGGACAGGCGGGAAGAGGCGCTTCGAGGACATTTGCAAGCTTTTCAACCTTGAGAACAATTCTCAATCTTCTAAGCCAGTCCAAGAAGCTCGGCCCAGTCAATTTATTCGAATCCAAAATGGAACGCAATTCAAAGACATCATGATCAATCTTAGAAATACAAAACGAGCATATATGAGAAAGATGATTTTAAAATGCATCAATATACATTTATAAATCCCATTCATTTTTCGAATTTCAAAAACCCCAAAATCACTTCGGGAGATCGTAGGTCCATCTCCGAATGGGCTGATATCCATCATAGTTATGAACAACCTTGGAGAGAGTCCAACAAGCCATTCATAACTACGACGGTAGGTATCAACTATACCGATTGCATATCACGTATATGCAACTATCACAATGTGCTATCAACTAATTGAATGTTCACACATACATCGGGTTGTTAACACATTAACAAGTATGCATCATATGCATAGCACCCAACTTCACCTCCCTTTACATCGACCTTGGAGAGAGTCCAACAAGCCGATGCTCCAGGTTAAAGTCAACCCATTAATCGGGAAATAGTTTTAATATGGTTAGAGCGCATTCAACCAATTAGCCCAGCTTGGAGAGAGTCCAACAACCAAAGCTAATGATTGACCTCTGACTCTTACCATATTAGTATTAAACTATTCCATGGTTTGAACATGTTCGGGTTCGAGCCGGGCTTGGAGAGAGTCCAACAACCCAAACAAGAAACGGAACTCTGGTTCTAACCATATTAATGGAAGGTGTAGGCTTTAATATTGTTTAAGGGTTTTATGTCTCATCCTCTTTGCATGCAAATAACTATTATCTACATGGCATGGCATACATGGCATACATCTACATGTCACGACACGCATGGCATAATATTATGCATCTAATGCAATTACATGGCATACAATTATGTCATGTATATATTTCCTTATATGTCATAACTATTTATGGAAATAAAATATGTTTAAGATTTGATTCTCCAAATCAAATCATAATTAAATTAGGAAACAAATTTCCAAATCTAATCACATATTTTATTCATGGAATTATTTGATTAAGGAAAATCTATTTAGGAAACCAATTTCCTAAATCATTAAAACTACTTATGGAAATAAAATATTTTAAGATTTGATTTCCCAAATAAAATCATGATTAAATTAGGAAACAAATTTCCAGAATCTAATCAAATATTTTATTTATGGAAAATATCAATTTCCATAAATACTTCCAACTTTCCCAAAGTGGAAGATTTCCATAAATACTTCTAGACTTTCCAAAATTGAAAAATTTCCATAAATACTTCTAAATTTCCAAAATTAGAAAATTTCCAGGAATACATTATGACTATCGCAAAACTATTTTTACGATTATGTCGAAACACAACCTGGGCTCTTATACCACTATTGGGTTTCCGGCACCGCGGCGTGTGTGTGTTCGATCATGTTTCGTAAACATGAACACAGCGGAAGCAATAAAATAATAAATCTACATTTATTACAACACACACAACGCACGCATTCATATTACAACAAGTGTAGACATAACCGTAAATTTAAATTTGCAATAAAAGGAAATTTATCTACGTTATACCTTTCGTATGACGTGTAGCGGGAACGGCATCAACCGGAACGATCCTCGCTAGAATCGTCTCTATCCAGATCCACGCCGAGTTCCTCGATGACTTCGCTAAGCCACGAGCTTCGCCTTCGTGACGGGTTACTAGCCCGTGTTGAAGACGACGTGATCGAGAGATGATCACGATCCGAATCCAAATTCGGATCCTAATACGAGTTCTCAAAACTCGCTTCTCCGGAGAGGTATTCGTCAACCAATTGACGAATCCTTCGTCCTCCACCTCAGAGGATTACCGGAGATCGAATCCCCGGTAAGTTATCCGCTGTCGGAGCTCTAACCGTCGTCCAAACGACGCTCCGACGAGAGGAGAAGAAGCTGTCCAGAAAACTGGACAGCTTGGTGGAGGAGTAGGCACCGGCCAAAACAAGGAAGCCAAGTGCTCACCTTTTCACCGAGGCCTAGGAAGATCACCGGAGGGTCGCCAGAGGATCACCGGCTGAAGCTTGGATGCCGGCAAAGAGCTGGTCGGTGGCTCAAGGGTTGGGCGGCAATGGAGTTGACGCCAACAAGAGGAAGAGGGGTTGGGCGGCCAAGCTAGGGTTTTAGATTAGGGCTTAATTATCCATTAAGCCCTCTTTTATAGAGAACTAATTCTCTTAATGGTTATTTGATCATAACCATTAGGCCCGTTAACCCGCTCCATTAAGATAAGTTAAAATAAACCAAACCATGATGGTTTATTTAAAGTTAAAACGAACCGAACCAACTTTTGGTTCATTCGTTTAAAATAAACCAAACCCTTTGGTTTATTCTCCTCCATTGGATTAGAACCAAACCATTTTGGTTTATCCATTACGTCTTCATAAGACTCGGCCCATCCATGCTTCCATTGCGACTGAAACGATTTCATGCTCACTTTATGTTTGGTCCAACCAAACCTAGTTTCTCTCGGTCTGAGAATCCCATTCTCAAGCTCGTTTTAAATCCTTTGGATTACGCTCGTTGTGCGTGTGACCAAATAGGTTCTCGGTTTATGTTGGCCGTCTATAATTAACCATTAATTATAGAACGATCATGAGTGGCACCTAGTAGTACATCATGATCCCCAATTAACTGAAAAGATCAACGGTTGATCCAGAACTATTTCTGAAACCCTTCAGCAGCTCGAATGATTCGTGCCCCATTCCCTTCACTCATCTTATACCCACATGGTTCAGGATATGGTCTATAGTGTCAGTCCCCACTAGGCTGACTACGTCACACCTAGCCCAAGTATCATTTCCTCGTCCTACGGATTCTAGTTACTCCACATGTATCGAAGAGTACCTTACTCTAAACATGTAATGCTTTGGCCAAAGAGTTTAGTAACAATCCGACGAGAGGCCATGGGTATACATCTCCTCACAAGGAGTGGTGAATCCTTTATAGGCTATTCAAACACCTTCGATCACTTCGACTTATACCCAATCATCCCGGGTCCACATCTCCTTAGAGATGTTTGCTTAAGATGTCAAAGCATAAGTCTCCATGATCAAGATGACTTGAATACCGCAAGTCTAAGGAACATCGCACTTAAGCTACAGTAAGAACTTCATTGACATATCTATATATGCAGAGAACCATATGAAGTCTTACGGCTGGTCACTCCAATGAACTAGTTACCATAACTAGCATCCACGATCAACTCCGGACATCACAATGTCTCCAGCCAGTGAGAATCAGCTGCTTGGATACACCAAGGAGTATACCCTGTGCTAGTCTCGACAGAATTGATGGTGTCCAAATCCATCAATTCATCGACTAGGGATAATTCCGATACATCACAATTACACATGTAGAGATACTCACTAGTTGTGATCCAATCACAAATTCTCTCATGCTGTGAATCGCATCGTGGACATTCAGTAAATGAGTTTAAGATCCAATCAAATACATGAAACAAGTATACTCAAATAGTGAATCTTCATTTATCATATAAATGGTTCATACATAAGGTGATTGCCTTAGGACATCTCTCATATATTACTAACACTCCCACCAAACTTCTTCATATAGTGAGCTACCTCACTAGCCGATAGCTCGTCGTCGCTACTTGATGACTCCTTCTCGGATTCAGATAAGGAAGAGACTTCTTTCTTCTCCTTCTTCTTTTTGTCCTTCTTCCCTACAAAAAGAGCTACACCTTTCTCTTTTGATGAAGTATTAGCTTGCTCATGCAATTCAAATTCACAAAAGAGTTCATCTAATTTAACCAAAGAAAGATCCCTAGAGACCTTATAGGCATCTACCATTGAATCTCACAAGGTTGTTCTAGGGAAGGCTTGGAGTACATACCTCACAAGGTCTCGGTTTTCGACCTTTTCACCTATCACATATAGTCCGTTGACTTCCTCCTTGAAGTGACCGTGCATTTGGCTCAACGTCTTGTTGGTCTTCATGGTGAAGCTTTGGAGTTGACCTATCAATAGGTCTCTTTTGCCTCTTCTAGTCTCCTTTGATCCTTCATTCAACTCGATGAGCTTCTCCCAAAGCTCTTTTGCGGAGTTGAAAGGCCCGACTTTGGAAAGTTGCTCCTTGGATAGACCACATTGAAGTGTGGTCGTGTCTTTTGCATTAGCTTGTGCTTTCTTTGCCATCTCTCTTGTCCAATCTTTTGTCGGTAGTGGTGCTTCGAATTCGTCAACCAGCTTTTCGAATCCATCTACAATACTAAACCAATTTTCGATGTAATTCATGAGGTAGTATTCCATCCTACCTTTCCAATAGCCGAAATCGTTGTCGTCAAAGAATGGAGGCCTCGCTGTACTATATCCCTCTTGAAATGTCATGCTTCGGTTGATGGTTAGATCTTCCGATGCGATCCGGGCTCTTTTACCACTTGTTAGGGATCCTTGGAAGGCTAGAGGGGGGTTAATAGCCTCTTTTCATTTTCTACAAAAATAATTAGCGGAAACACAACAAATACAATAATAATAGAAACGAAAATGCAATGCTAACACGGAAGCTTTTACGTGGTTCGGAGATAACGCTCCTACTCCACGGCGATCCTTAAGGTGGATCAACCCAAATCAATCTTCACTAATAAGCTTTCTCTTTTACAAAACCTCCTCTTCTTACAAAGGATGAAAATGAAGATTAGAGAGGAGGAGGGGAATTAAAACACTTAGAAAGATTAGGAAATTTGTGGGAGCTTAAGAGAATGATCAGAATATAAGCATTAGGCTCTTCTTTCTCCCCTTGGCCTCTTTTTATAGGAATGAACCCCTTTTTCCCATTGGAGGTCCATCAGTCGACTAATGAATCGCATCAGTCGACTGCTGTCGTGGCTAACGACTTCTGAATAGTCGGATTCATAGGTTTTGCAGTCGTCATCACCAATGGGAGGGCTATCAGTCGACTGCCAACAGTAGCAGTCCGACTGATGCTGCCCGTAGCCGACTGGCCAGTCGGCTACGAGCCTTTCTGTTCGTGGAAGTCAACTGCTAGCTTGTATGCGACATTCTGGTCTCAGTCGACTATCATCTGTTCGACTGGGATAACTCCCAGTCGACTGCTAGCAGTTCTCTGACCTCCAATGCTGCATTTTGAAGGTCAGTTCGACTGGCATAATGTTCTTGTCGACTGGCACACCCCAAGTATAACTAATTCATACTTGAAAACATACCCTAAGCCTAGACTTAACCTTCTAGCTTCTCCATCAATCTTACGCCTCCAGGATTTCTCTGAGTCCACGACTCCATCCATGCACTTGCCTTCAAAAGCTTCCTTCGGTTTCGTCATGCTTTGGGTTTCTTCTTTGCCAAAGTACACTTGGACTTTACGCTGCCAAGACTACATGCTTGGACTTATGCCGCCAAGACTTGCCTTTGGTCTTCCTTTGCCAAGGACTGCTTGGACTTTACGCCGCCAAGACTACATGCTTGGACTTACGCCACAAAGACCTTTCCTTGGACTTCTCTTTGCTAAGATCACACTTGGACTTGTCTTTTACCAAGTCTTCATACTTGGATTTTCCTGTCACTTAAACATGTTCACAATTAGATCACAACGCATTGCCTAACTTAGATGATTATCCAAATATGAAAACATATAAATACTTGGGGCATTGTTGCACCAATAATAAATAGGTGAGGGGGAGTGTCCCTCTACCTCATGCTTTTGTGATTTCATGTTTCGTTTAACTCCTACCTCTAACGAGGAGTTCTTTAGTATTTTACCCTCCGTGTATGGTCAAGGACCACTAGGGCCTTGGAGTAGTAGCCTTCGGCTACGAACCAATTAAATCCCTCGTGTCTCTTGTCTCTTTTGATTTTATCTTCCACTGTGTCTACTTGTGTTTTAACGAACGAAACGAACGAAAGTGTTTTATCGCTATTCACCCCCCCTCTAGCGATTCGCTCAATCCAACAATGTATCTAGACAAAATCAAGGTAATTTATGAATCCAAAAAGGCTATAAATGGAGGAACTCAACCCTAAAGGTTAATCATTTACACAAGTGTTAAAGCTCTCAAAACATACTTTGATGCTCTACGACATCATTCCGACCAATCCTCGTCATCTTTTTGTCGGTATAATTGTTTACTTCTTTTGCTTTGTACTTTAATTTGTGGAGAGGCAGACTTGTTACTGACTTCATATTCTTTGTAAGCATCGCATCTCTTATCTCCAACAAGGAAGAGGTCTTTTTTAGTGAATTGGCCTTCGAAGGCGATCTTGGTTCACGAGCCTTGGATTAGCAATCGGTAGGTTGTGAACCAAGTAAAATCTTTCTGTGTACTTGTGTGTTTTATTTTTTTATTCCACTGCAACTAATTTTCATTTTACGAGATTTTAAAGTGAAATAAAAAAGAAAGATTTTTGAATCCTATTCCCCCCCCCCTCCTCTAGCGTGTTTTCGTTCTTTTAATTGGAACCAGAGCGGGGGTGCTCATATTTGGTGCAACCACCGGTCGAGCAATTTATTTAGTTTATTCTTTGAATAAGTTTTATTCCACACTACTAATCCAAGACAAAGTCTTGGAATATTTTTTGTTGTTTTTGTTTCATGCAAGATTTACATGGCTAGTCAAGAGGGATTTAGCACCGTCCGACCTTCGTATTTTTGCATAGATGACTTCTGTTATAGGAAGGGTCGGATGGAGTGTTTCCTCAAGACTCAAGTTAATATGTAGATTGTCATCCAGAAAGGATTCGATCTACCTACCAACGAAAAGGGTGAGCTCTTGGAATGTGACTTGTGGACCAATGCAATGAAGAAACAAATCGAAGTGGATGCCAAAGCAACCCAAATTTTGCAATATGGTCTATCCAAAGAGGAGCTCAACTGCATCTGCCCCTTCATTAGTGCTAAAGATTTATGGGATAAACTCACCGAGCTCCACGAAGGAACCTCCGATACAAAGGTATGCAAAAGGGATTAACTTTTAAATAAATTATTTAATTTAAAAATATAGGACAACGAGACTACAAGTCAACTTCATGCTCACATCCAAGTCATCCTAAACGTTCTCCATTCGATTGGACAGAAGGTGGAGAACCGCGATATTATAAGATATGCACTTAAGGCTTTTCCTAGGACTACATTGTGGGCATTAATGGTTGATGCTTACAAAGTGTCCCAGGATCTTTCTAAGATTAGATTAGATGAGCTTTTTTCTGAATTTGAATTGCATGAACAAACTAATTTGGCCCCAGTCGAGAAAAGTATAACTTTATTTATAGCGCAAAAGAAAACAAAAGGTAAACCTGTTGGATCGATATGAGCGCTAGAGGGGGGGGTGAATAGTGTTCATAAAAACTTTTCTTTTTTGACGATTAAAACCAAGTACACAGCAAAAAACTAAAAGACAAACACAAGAAAGACACAAAGCTATTTTACTTGGTTCACAGCTAACCGGCTGCTAATCCAAGTCCCTGCGATCCTTGATCGCTTCCGAAGGGCAATCACTAAAAGTCTCTTTCTCGTTGGAGGTAAGAGACAAGATGATTACAATGATTATAAGGCCAATAATAACCTTACCGGTCCTTATACAAATTAAGTACAGAAAGATAATAATAATACCGACAATTAATTAGAAGATGGCGCACGGTCAGAGTAGCATTGTAGAGAGCATGAGCACTTGGGAGATTCTTGAATTTGGGTGTGAGTCCTCCCCTCCTTTTATAGATTTGCGCCTTGGAATTTGTCCCGATCCAGATCCAAAACTCATGGATCTTATCTTGAGGTGGCGGCTTATCTTATCCTGAGGTGGCAGCTTATCTTATCCTGAGGTGGTGGCATCAATCTCTATCTCTTTGACCTTGTGCACTGGGCTGATTCGTCGACATCAGTCGACTGATCCTCTTAGCAGTCAACTGCCTTCAGTCGACTACTGACATCTCCAGTTGACTGCTGCACTTGAGAATTCCTGCAATACAAGATTAGCACAATAGATGCATAATGCCATGCAGTGTGACAGTCCTTTGACTGTCCGATCTCAACTTCAGCATTCCTCCGGAAGCCTTAGTCGTATCGACGCCTAGGATTGTCCTCTAACCGAGGGCGCGTCCTTACCACCGCTCCACACACGGAGCTTACCTTTGGTCCTCTTGATCTGTCGCTTAGCTTTCGGTCACCACTGACATTCCTCGACTCCCCGAGGTTCTCCTGGTATCGCCCGACCACCACGGTTTCTCAACTTGAGATTCTCCGGATGTCGCTCGACCTTTGGCTTAGCTTAAAAACTTCCTGCACACTTAGCATATCACATGAGATAACAAAATAACTTAACTTTGAATCTTTGTCATCATCAAAACCAAGGTTCGATTATCTAGTGCCCCTGCACCAACAATCTCCCCCTTTTTGATTTATGGCAAACCAATTCAAAGTTAAGAGAAAATAAGCAGTAAGAATTGAACAATCATTTTTCAAAACCTCCCCCTTAACCCTAGGTGAGTTTTGAAAAACAATTACTTTTTGGGAAAGAAAAAGTAAGTAACCTCTTAACTTTATTCTCTCTCCCCCTTTGACATATATCAAAAATAACTTTATATTGGGTACATTTCCAAGAAATAGAATTTTTAAACATGTTAATCAAGTTGATTTAATATGTTCAACTCCCTTTAATACTTAAGAGTTTAGAAGTTTAGGTTTCTAGATCCTGCACCAACAATGTATATCCTAGGTTAGAATGTGACCCCCTAACCTTTAACATTGTTATAAAATTTTGAGAAAGAATTAAAAAAAAAACATTTTAAAGGCTCATGTCTATTGGTTTTATGCCAAACTGGAGGTAGCTAGATACTAAGTTTGTCCAACTTAAGTCTTCTCTCCCCCTTGGCATATTATCAAAAGAAGGATTTAAATTGAGAAAGTATTGGTGATTTTTTTTAAACAAAATATTTTTTGACAACTTCTATGATGATTATCCAATTAGAACCTCCCCCTTAACCTAACATCCTTGTTAGCCACAAGGAAGGCATATCTAGAGGGTCTCCCCTTTTGTCTGACAAACTCTTAGGACATCCTTGTTGGCCATAAGGAAGACTCACCTAAGTGTCCAGAGGGTCTAGGTATCTAAAGTTGACCTAAGGATTTATACGTTCAATATTGGTCAACTAACCATCATTTTAAGAAGTATAGTTGTTTTGAAAACTACGTATAACTACACACAATAATCATGGCAACCAATAAAAATAGTTTTAAGAATCTATTTATGTGTATATAAATTTTGAAATCATTTTTAATTTGTTGTCCTTACCATCTCACCCATTCTACATGATCAACCAAGTTATTCTTATAGGTATTGTGAGATGAATTTAATTTAATGCCTTAGAAATTAATTAATCTTGGGTTAGATTCGGATTTCACCTTTAGTTAGTTAAGTGAACATTTCAAAAGAGGGCTTCCAGGTTGTGGCGAGGCACAGGGGCCTTCTTTGATCGGAACAACGACCACTTCCTTAGACAAAGCCAACTTAGTAAATTACACACTTAATTCACTTAGGATTACGTCCTGGTCTAACTAGTTTAGGATGTGTTGAGGTAGCTTCAGTTAGTTCCACTTAGTTAAATGCACCAAGCTAGATACTCCTTATCTAACTCGGATACACTTGACTTCATTTCCTTAACGTACTATCATCTCACCGCATCCTGATACTATGTTGTCAAGATTAATTAATTATTTCCTATCTAACCATTCTATGAGAGTGAATTTAAAACTAGTATGTATGACATGAAAAAATAAGCATGATAATGATATGTATGCATGAGCAAGCTACATTCAATCAATTTAAAGAAATGGTTATTTTCTTGGGTAGACTTTTATTTGTTCTATAGTTATAAGATACTTTATTATAATTAGGTTTACAAATTTTAGTGTCTTGATTTTTGGTTAGCTTAGACTTGTAACCCAAGTCTACATGTTTATTAGTTGA
Organism: Wurfbainia villosa; assembly: GCA_025175895.1. NCBI lineage: Eukaryota > Viridiplantae > Streptophyta > Magnoliopsida > Zingiberales > Zingiberaceae > Wurfbainia > Wurfbainia villosa. The sequence continues at coordinate 47,894,304 of CM045998.1, read as the reverse complement.
ATTTTTAAAAGTTGAAGTTTTAATTACTAGATTATTAATTTGTGTATAATCAAATGGTACTCTATTATAATTAATTTTATTGGTTTGATTATCTAATTTTGAATTTTTAATTAAGTTAGATTGTGAATTATTTAAAATAGGATTATTAGAATTTTTCAAAATAATATTATTAGACTTTTTCAAGATAAGATTATTAGACTTTTTAAAAGTAGAATTATTAGAATTTTTTAAGATAAGATTATTAGACTTTTTAAAAATAAAATTATTAAAATTATTAGGATTTTTTAAGGTAGAATTATTAGAATTATTCAAGATAAGATTATTAGGATTTTTAAAGGTAGAATTATTATTAGAATTATTTAAGATATGATTGTTAGAGTTTTTTAAGGTAGAATTATTATTAGAATTATTTAAGATAAGATTGTTAGAGTTTTTAAAGGTAGAATTATTATTAGAATTATTTAAGATAAAATTGTTAGAGTTTTTAAAGGTAGAATTATTATTAGAATTATTTAGATTATCTTTGGAATTTTTTAAAGTTAATTTCGATTTTTTTAAGGTTGAATTTTTCAAAACAGAATTTTTTAATTCGGAATTATCTAGATTAATCAAATCTAGGATTTGATGATTCTACCCTATGGTTTGATTATTCTAATCAAGTGTTTGATTATTCTGATTAAGTCCTAGGTTGATTTTATCTTTGACATGATCTAGATCTATGTTGATTAAACTAAATATTTGATTAATCTCTTTGTTAATTTTATCAAATGTTAGATTAATTTGATCATTTTCTTCCATGATATTATTATTATTATTATTTGAACTAATTAAATCTAAATTAATTAATTTTTTATTTGTTGAATTATTAATTGTATTAATTAATTGACAACAATTACACAATTTATCTAAATTATCAACTATTCTAAAACTCAACTTTTCAAAATTATTAATTTTAGTAACCTTTTTTTTCGGACACCGATTCTTGTAGTGACCGAATCTTCCGCACCCGAAGCACTTGATATGCTCCTTGTTCTTCCGAATTCCTGGCAATGGTGTCTCCTTTGTCGTCGGTTGCATCGTTCGAGTCTTACGAGTAGGACACTTATTTTTATAGTGTCCTCTCTCCCTGCACTTAAAGCAAATAATATGAAATTTAAAATTTAAATTGACATTGTTACCTTTATGCCTTGTGGGAGACTCTTCCATGGTTGGCTCGGTCAACGATTTTCTAAAACTCGCAAAAAAAACACAAACCAAAAAGTCCCAAGACTTAGTCTTGGATTAGTAGTGTGGGAGATATTTAAAAATAAAAATAAAAATAAAGAAAAGAAAATGCTAGATCGGTGGTTGCACCGAATCTGAGCGCCCCCACTCTGATACCAATTGTTGGATCGATATGAGCGCTAGAGGGGGGGTGAATAGTGTTCATAAAAACTTTTCTTTTTCGACGATTAAAACCAAGTACATAGCGGAAAATTAAAAGACAAACACAAGAAAGACACAAAGCTTTTTTACTTGGTTCACAGCCCACCGACTGCTAATCCAAGGCCCTGCAATCCTTGATCGCTTCCGAAGGGCAATCACTAAAAGTCTCTTCCTCGTTGGAGGTAAGAGACAAGACGATTACAATGATTATAAGGCCAATAACAACCTTACCGGTCCTTATACAAATTAAGTACAGAAAGATAATAATAATACCGACAATTAATTAGAAGATGGCGCACGGTCGGAGTAGCGTTGTAGAGAGCACGAGCACTTAGGAGATTCTTGAATTTGGGTGTGAGTCCTCCCCTCCTTTTATAGATTTGCGCCTTGGAATTTGTCCCAATCCAGATCCAAAACTCGTGGATCTTATCTTGAGGTGGCGGCTTATCTTATCCTGAGGTGGTGGCATCAATCTCTATCTCTTTGACCTTGTGCACTGGGCTGATTCGTCGACATTAGTCGACTGATCCTCTTAGCGATCAAGCGCCTTGATCGATCGACATCTCGATTATCGCTTGCCGAGAATTCTTGCAATACAAGATTAGCACAATAGATGCATAATGCGGTGTGATCCTTTGGTATCGATCTCAACCAGATTCCTCCGGAAGCCTTAGTCGTATCGACGCCTAGGATTGTCCTCTAACCGAGGGCGCGTCCTTACCACCGCTCCACACACGGAGCTTACCTTTGGTCCTCTTGACTTGTCGCTTAGCTTTCGGTCACCACTGACGTTCGTCGACTCCCCGAGGTTCTCCTGGTATCGCCCGACCACCACGGTTTCTCAACTTGAGATTCTCCGGATGTCGCTCGACCTTTGGCTTAGCTTAAACACTTCCTGCACACTTAGCATATCACATGAGATAACAAAATAACTTAACTTTGAATCTTTGTCATCATCAAAACCAAGGTTCGATTATCTAGTGCCCCTGCACCAACAAAACCAACTCCTGAAGACGATGAGTCTGATTCGGTTCTTGATGACGAATTTGAAATGAGATCGTTAACTTGTTTGAAGAATAATCAAGAAAAGAAGACGTACAAACAAGTCAACTAAAGAGAAAACCCTGAAATGGATTGAAAGGTCAAGCAAGACTTCAAGTGCTACGAATGCAACAAGAATGGCCATTTCGTAGTCGATTCCCCCAAGCTAAAGTCCAAATCTACCAAGAAGGCTCTTAAAGCAACATGAGAAGAATCGTCAGATGAAGAAGAATGATATCAAATCAACAACCTCGTCCTCATGGCAAGACCCTCCGAATCCGAATCCGAGTTCGAGTTAGAGTCCAAGTGCGAGTCCAAGTCTGACTCTGAGTCTAAGTCCGAGTCCGAGACAAGCCATGGATCCGTATCCATTTCCGAAGGTTTGATAAAGGTACACCATTATATAATTAGGAACTTATATACTGTAATTAAATTTTTAAATAAAACTTTAACTAAGTCCGAGTCTAAAGTCAAGTCTCTTCTTAAAGAAGTTGAAACCCTTAAGAAGACCAACATAATTTCTTCATCTAGGCACATTCAAGAAGGAACCTCAACTCGAGTCAAGACACTTGAGGAAGAGAGTTCCTCCTTGAAAGGACAAGTTCATGATCTTAAGAAAATGTTGGAAAAGTTCACATTGGGATCCCAAGGTCTCGTCCTAATACTTAGATCTCAACTTGCTGTATACAACAAGACTGAACTCGGATTTAGACAAACAAATAGGTCCTTTATTTCACTAGTAAATCGTGATCAAACAAGAATCCAAGCATGGGTCCCAAAATCTAGTATAAACATGAATGTAGACTTAACTAAGTATTGGATTCTCCAGGATCAAATCCACTATGTGGATCGCCCCTACAGAAGTTATAATACAGGGGAGCCAATATTAAGTTAGTTTATGTAATTAGATAATCTTTGCTTGAATGTTTAGATTAATTTACTTGCTTAATTCAGAACAGTTAGATAAGACCAAAGGATAATTAATCTTGACAACATAGTATCAGGACGCGGTGAGATGATAGTATGTTAGGAAAACAAAGTCACGTGTATCTGGGTTACATAAGGAGTATCTAGCTTGGTGCACTTGGCTAAGTGGAACTGATTAAAGTTACCTCACCACATCCTAAACTAGTTACACCAGGATTTGACTCAAAGTGAATTAAGTGTATAATTTCTTAAGTTGGCTTTGTCTAAGAAAATGGTCATTGTTCCGGTCAAAGAAAGCCTCTGTGCCTTGCCACGACCTGGAAGCCCTTTTTCAAAATGTTCACTTAACTAACTAAAGGTTAAATCCAAATTTGACCCAAGGTTAATTAATTTTGAAGTCACTAAAATTAACTAGGTAAAATTGAAAGTCATCTCACAAAACACATAAGGTTAACATGCTTTTAGACACATAAAAAGAGTGAGATGTTAAGGACAATTAAAATAAAAATAATATAATTTTTGAAGTGCTTTCAAAATCTATAAATAAATATTCTCTTAAAACTAGTTATTAATATTCGTCTGCAAAAGGTTAGAAATGCCAACCTAGCGGTCCCCACCGGCCTATCCCATGACCATTGTGAGGGAGGTAAATCACGGAGGATCCTATGACCTTAACGTGGCGGCCAAGACACATGGGGGTCATCTGAATCCAGGAAAGGGCTTTAGACCTCCTCAAGAATCAACCCATACCACTTCTGCAAGCACCGCCATGCCTTAACCACCTTGTGTAGGTATCCTTAATTTTTGATAATCTATAAAAACAAAAAATACCTTACTACATATTGATGTGAGCAAAATATATAGGGTTTTAGGAGTAGTTTTACTACACATCTCATTGCATTTTATACTTGTTTCATACATATTATTCCTTTCTTTGCATTCATTTCCTATTTTCTAGTTTGGAGATATACTTTTGTTAATTTATGTGTAGGAGAATGTTTTTGGAGTAAAAATGGAGCAATTTGTGGAGCACGAACCTTAGGGAACACGCACTGGCCATGTCCCAAGACATGGGCATGTTTCCGAAGCAAAACGGATTAAAACAGAGGCTCCAGAAATCCACACTTTCGACCGTGTTAAATCCACACGACCATGTCTTTTTGCAAGCTCAATTTTCAGTCTTGATTTTAGTCGTTTCCTACCTTGAACATGGTTGGTCATGTGAAATTCACATGGTCGTATGGCGGCGCCATAAATTTGATGAAATAGGGTTTTCCCAAGAATTTATGGAAAGTCAGAGCCGCCTCTATATATAGGAAACTTGTCTAAAAGACTAGGGATCACGAGGGGATCCTCCCGAGGGCTCCTAAGCCCTAGAGGAGGCCTGACGGTTAGGACGATAAGATGGTGCCCTAAAAAGCACCAGAGACTCACACCAAGGAAGAAAGAAGCGGCTCGAGGACCAAAATCTATGCTCCAACGCCAAGGATAACAACCAAGAGTACTGTAATTTCATTCTTAGATATCTTTATGTTGTAATGATTCATTTATGATGACTTGTGATCGTTCTCTGATATTTATAGTCTAGATACTTCGATTCTAGGATTAGAGAGTAGCTTGTGTATGTTGGAAATGCTAGTTTGAATATATTTTTTATTTTTGGATTTATATTTGCAATTGGTATTGTTTGGATCAATGAAAATTATTGTTTTGATTCTATATCCATTGCGAATAGCCAATACAAAGGGTGACAACCTTCGTATCAAAGATCTAGGAGAAGCAAGGAGGAACCTTGTGGTCGTCCTCCATCCGATAACCATAGATAGTAGAATATGATAGAGTGGGAAATGAGATACATTCCGACTCTTCATAGGGATTATTAGAACATCCTCTTACCCAATAGCCTTTCTTAACAGAAGGACCAAAGTAGGAGAAATTAACTCTAGAAGGGTTGAGGGACCTTAGTGACAGGGGGCTCCCAACGGTATCAACTCCCTGAGCTCTGATGATCCGAAAGGTCAGCTTGGTTAGGAATATGTAGTTCCTGATAGAAGTTAAAGTTCATCGGGAAAACGTATGATGATCCTCCTGCAAGATCATAATTAGAGATCTAGACAGTATTTAATTGATAGCATGTTCTAATAACACACAAGTGAAACTGAAGGCCTAGAATCCTCTTAGGGAACTTTGAACCTTCCTTCGCTTCCTCCGAGTGACACCGTACTAGAGTTAGGACCGTCGTCAACCTTGCAACCCTCATCTTTAGGATATTCACTCTGAACAACAAGATCCACTTGACATACAATACTCGAATCTCAGTCTCTATGGGATTGATATTCTTTTATTACTTGACGACATTCGTGCACTTGCGGGCATTGAGTGTGAGCATGTGCTTCGGGTCCTCCACAATTCCCATAAGAGATTTGAGGTCGTGCTTGTGCGCATTATGTTTTTGGCACCGTTGTCGGAGGTTGTTGATTTGATATCGAATCAAAGTGGATAATTTGGATCTGACCTAGTTTAGGATTATTTCCCTAGTTTTTTATTACTTTTCAATTTAATGTAGTACTAATTTATATTTTAATTTTCTTCTGGCTTTAGTTATTTTCTAGGAGCTTTTCTTTTCAGTTATTTTCTCAGCACATGATTCCCTTTTAGTCTCTTGCTGAGGCACTACTTTTCCTTTCCTTGTCTAATATTTCCTATATATAATGATGCATGCTTTCACTCATCATTAATATCAATTTAATGCTATGAGTTTTGGTAATATTTATTATGAGCATTGTGGTGAAACATGGCATACCATTAACGATTGTCTGGATATATTTGGACCTTCTCAATTTGAACAAGAAAACTTCACCTATTATTAAATCAGTGGCCACAAGATGATTCCTATTCATATAGTTATGACCTTGGCTACTTAAACCCTCAATATGGTCCGCCTAAATCCCGACTTGAGCAGATGACAGAAAACTTCATTCAAGTGCAACAAGAGGCAAACACTGAATTCTGACGGCGACATTCGCAGACAAAGATGATACTTGAAGAATTAGTGTCATCAGTGAACGACCTTGTGAGCCGACAAAAGAAGCTGGAGATTCAGATAGCACAGATCGCTAGCTAGTTTGCTAAAACACCGGCCCAATTACCAAGAAGTGAAGAAGGACAATCCATTCAATCACCACTTGAAGGAGAACTTGAGGATTATATAATTGATACTTTAATCGAGGAGTGCATTGCTTCAATTAAAATACCTCCTAACTTCAAGGGCCCAGAAGAGCCTACCTTAACTCTCACCGAAACATTAGTTGCCAATAACGAAGCCCTTCTAGTGATTGATAATGATAAAGTTTCATTCGACGTAATACAATCTACTAATCAATCTGTTGGTAAGGATATTTGTGGTGAGTTACATTATTTATAGCATATGGATGAAATGGAATATTGTGATCAAACTCCTAATGATTCTTTGAAAATGAGCATGTTCAATCTTGAGCCAAGGAAGGCATCTAATAAATATCTTGCCCCTCCACGAGCAAGATTTAAGAGATATGGTAATGGTGAAGGGAGGGGAAACTTCGCTTCCCACTTCAACTCGGTCGCTTGTTCATGGCAATCCCATCGATGTCCTCGGATTAAAAAAAAATTAATCCTAGACAAAAGGGATCACCCAAGCAACCGTTTGATCGTCGTGCTATTTGATTAGAGTAGTCACTTGAACAAACTTGTTGTTCAAGCCACCAACCTCTATTTTACGAATAGCCACGGAATAGACGATATACGGATCGCCGACTTTTGTGTTTATATTCGGGGTCCAAGTTATTTTAGCCATAAAAACAAAATACTACATGCATATAATTGAAAAATAATTATAAACATAATACAAAAGAACACTGATCAAAATAAACAAGATTATACCTCTTGTTATACCTCTTGATATTCTATTGTATGTCCTTCCTCCTTTTGGATGTCGTGTGGGCGATGATATTCCAAAAGTCGAAGCCTCCTAGATCACCAATCTTCCTTCCTTGCTCACTCCGAACAAAGGAAGATCATAAAATAAAACTCTTCTCTTATCTAGGACCAACCATCAAGCTCCAAGCTTGATGCTTGCCGCCGGCCCAAAGAGATGAAGATTAAAAGTGTAGGCGCCGGCCAAAAGCTTCAAGGAAAGAATCCCTAGCTCTTGTTTCCACTGGCCAAGGAGAAGAAGAGGAATAGGTTGAGCTCCGACCAAGGTAGAGGGGAGAATTATGGGCGCCGGCAATCACCTTAAGAAGAAGAAAGAAAGCTCTCCATTGTTGTCGCCCAAGCCACCTCTCAAACCCTAGCCGCCCAACCTAAATCCAAACCTTCCTAGGATTCCTTGCCACCCAAGCTAATGAGAGGCAAAACCCTAATCTCCAAGCCATCAAGTTGCCGCCCACCTTAAGCCCCTTTATATAGAGTTTAGGCTTAAGCCTTGTTTTAATCTCCACCTTTGGATCAATAGTTTAGTTTTCATCCATTGGATCTAGGCTTCATGAGGTTTTAAGAGGCTACAATAGGGACCATGAGGAGGAGTTGGATCTTGGCCACCCAATGGATCAAGCCCACATAAAGTCCGATCCATTAATGATAATCCAATCCACTAAAGGATTATCATTGATCTACCTCACCAACCCCCATAAGTTAATATAGGCTCCATATATTATTTGTACATTTTTCTCTCCGTGTTTAAGATCTCGAATATTTGTCGATTAATTAATTTACTGACCATTAATTAATCAACATCTAACTCCATGAGTAGTACCACTCAACCTTTTCATCATGACGGACCAAGTCCACCTGCAGGGTTTACATGATGAACCTTATGAGCTCCTCAAGGGGACATCATCATCCTAATATATAGGACACGGTTTCCTCGTATAATCAATGGCACACCATATAAATAATATCATTTCCCAACTTACCGAGCCTATCGATTTAATCTATAAATCTCGCCCATTAGTAAATTAAAGAAATGAATACTAAGTATATGTGCCTGTTATTATATCGGGATTAAGAGCATGTACAATATAATATATGAGGTCTGATTCGATTATGTAGTCAGCAATAAATCGAATCACCTCTAAGTCAGTCATGCTCAATACACACAAAGTGTACTAATGTGATTCTATGGTCAAGATAAACCAATACCAAATCACACTACAACCATACCAATGGTTTGTCCAAAGCCATCTAGGTTGTGAGCCTTTACTTATACTCTACAAGGAGCTGATAACATGATCTATTGTGTGACACTACACACCATGTTGTCTACAATTTAATGTATTAGACAATATGCATAATCACAAATATGCAAACAATGATCATGTGATTCTTATTTCAAAGATAAAGATGTTCATACAAAAGATAGACTTTTCAGTATACATCCCAACAATCTCCCACTTATACTAAAAGACTATGTTGTCCTCATACTACCATACATCTAATTCTCATTCCCTCCACATGTCTTTCAAAAGCTCTCGCTAGAAAGGCCTTAGTGAAAGGATCCACTAGGGTATCCTCTGATGCAATCTAGGTGACAACACCTTCTACCTCTTTTATGATTTCTCGTATTAGGTGGTACTTGCACTCTATGTGTTTACTTGCCTTATGGGCTTGTGGTTCCTTTGAGTTTGCAACTGCACCACTATTATCACAATAAATTGTGATAGTTTTGGGCAAACCAGGAATCACATTCAAGTCCATCAAGAAGATCCTAAGTCATACAGCTTCTTTTGCCGCCTCAGAGGCTGCCACATACTCATCTTCCATGGTGGAGTCCGCCACGCATTTCTGCTTGATACTCCTCCATACAATGGCTCCACCTTGTTGGGTTTCCGGCAATGCGGCGAGTGTGTGTTCGAACATGTTTCATAAACATGTGCACAGCGGAAGAAATAAAAATAATAAATCTAATTTATTACAACACACACACCACATGCATGCATAGTACAACATGTGTAGACATAAGCGCAATTTCAAATTTTGCAATAAAAGAAAATTTATACTACGTATACCTGACGTATCACGTGTAGCGGGAAAGGCATCAACCGGAGCGATCCTCGCTAGAATCGCCTCTATCCGTATCCACGCCGAGTATCTTCGGGATGACTTCACAAAGTCACGAGCCTCCTCTTCGTACGAGTTACTAGCCTCGTGTTGAAGACGATGTGATCAAGAGAAGATCACAATCCGAATCAAAATTCGGATCCAAAATGAGTCCTCCAAAACTCGCTTCTCCGGAGAGGTATTCGTCAACCGTTTGACGAATCCTTCATCTTCCACCTATGAGGATTACCGGAGATCGAATCTCCGGCAAAGTAGCCGCTGTCGGAGCTCCAAACATCATCCAAACAATGCTCCGACTCAAAGAAAGCAAGCTGTCCAGAAAACTGGACAGCTTGGTGGAGGATTTTGCGCCGACCAAAGAGAAGAGGGCCAGCAAGTCCTTGGTCACCGGAGCCAAGGAGGATCACTGGAGGATCGCCGGAGGATAGTCAGCTGGAGCTTGGATGCCAAAAACAAGCTTGGACGGCGGCACAAGGGTGGCGGCGGCTAGGGTTGGGTGCCAACCACAAGAGAAGAGGGAGAGGGTGGGCGGCAACTATGGGTTGCTTGGATTAGATTTTCACAAAACCCTTAAGCCCTATTTTATAGAGAACAAATTCTCCTAATAGTTATCGAATCATAACCAAAAGCCCATTAACCTGCTCCATTAATTTAAGTTAAAATAAACCAAACCAATTTGGTCTATTTTAAGTTAAAACGAACCGAACCAACTTTGGTTCATTCGTTTAAAAAAAACCAAACCCCTTTGGTTTATTCTCCAACATTGGATTAGAACCAAACCAATTTGGTTCATCCATCTTGTCTTCATTGTTAGGACCCTTGGAATGGCTAGAGGGGGTGTGAATAGCGAAGATGTAATTCGATCTCGTTTGTGTCTACAATTTCGTTAGCGCAGCGGAATATATATAATGATAAAAGCAATAACGAAATAGACAACAAGCTAACACAATGATATAACGTGGTTCGGAACCGCACGGTTCCTACTCCACGGATTGAGCTCTAAAGAGCCCTAGTTATGCACATGCACTCACTAATGATAAACACTCCTTCTCGACACAAGTCGGAGGCGGAGAAACCCCTTACAATAAATCTTACAACAGTAAGAATGAAATACAAGCAATATACAATGTAAATATGAAATACAAGTAAAGAAAAGACTTTACAACACTTGTTTTGATTGTTTGAATGCTTGGTTGCTTGCTTGCACTTGGAGACCTGATTTGCACCAACAAATCGCCCCAATAGCCCTCAAGAACCGATATCTTTTTTCTCCACCACGAGCCTTTGGAAAAGTCTATCGATCGTGATCGGGACAATCGATCGGTGATCTATGCCATTGTCGTGAGACAACGGCTAGTTCCACGCTGGATAAGTCCGCGGAACTACTATCGATCGACCGATTGTGACCATCGGTCGAATGATGGAGTCCTCACTCGACCGCCGGAGTCTCGACTCCATTCGTGGCCGAATTCTCGAGCACCGGTCGGTGATCACACGATCGATCGCTGAGCTCATCGATCGGCCAACCTATGGCGATCGCTAAACCATAACCCGCATCAAACCCTAGTTGACTCGGTCGATCGGCGCCGCACATGGCACCCGATCGCACACCTCAAACATGAGGTTTTAACTCAAATATGGTTCCCCCATACTTGCTAGACCACCCTTAGCCTAGACCTAAGCCTTCTAGCCACCTCCATCAGCCTCACACCTCTCGGATCCCTCCAAGTCATCCATGACTTGTTCATCCATCGCGCTAGCCTTCAGGTGCTTCCGTCAGCTATGTCATGCTAACGGTGTCTACACCGCCAAGGCACATTGGACTTACGCCGCTAAGACTCCGCTTGGACTTTACGCCGCCAACCATTGGACTTGTGCTGCCAAGACTACCGCTTGGACTTTACGCCGCCAATATTAAACCCCTTGGACTTCAAATGCTAACCCATGTTAGACTTTCCATGCCAAGACCATATTTGGACTTTCCTTGCCAACTCATGTTGGACTTTCCATTTGCCAAGACCCATGCTTGGACTTTTCCTTGACAATTATATTGTCATATGTTTTTGTCGAAACATCAAAACACATCAACACATCACTCGAGCCAAACTCGAGTCCTGGTCAATCGAGACCTGGGCCGATTGCACCAACATTCATAAGACACGACCCATCCACACTTCCATTGCGACTTAAATGATTTCAAGCTCGCTCCTTGTTTGGTCCAACCAAACCTAGTTTCTCTTGGTCTGAGAAACTCATTCTCAAGCTTGTTTTAAATCCTTTGGATTACGCTCGTTGTGCATGTGACCAAATAGGTTCTCAGTTTATGTTGGCCGTCTATAATTAACCATTAATTATAGAATGATCATGAGTGGCACCTAGTAGTACATCATGATCCCCAATTAACCGAAAAGATCAACGGTTGATCCAGAACTATTTCTGAAACCCTTCAGCAGCAACAATGAATCGTGCCCCATTCCCTTCACTCATCTTATGCCCACTTGGTTCAGGACATGGTCTATAGTGTCAGTCTCTACTAGGTTGACTACGTCACACCTAGCCCAAGTATCATTTCCTCGTCCTACGGATTCTAGTTACTGCACATGTATCCAAGAGTACCTTACTCTAAACATGTAATGCTTTGGCCAAAGACTTTAGTAACAATCCGACGAGAGGCCATGGGTATACATCTCCTCGCAAGGAGTGGTGAATCCTTTATAGGCTATTCAAACACCTTCGATCACTTCGACTTATACCCAATCATCGCGGGTCCACATCTCCTCAGAGATGCTTGCTTAAGATGTCAAACCATAAGTCTTTATGATCAAGATGACTTGAATACCGCAAGTCAAAGGAACATCACACTTAAGCTGCAGTAAGAACTTCATTGATATATCTATATATGCAGAGAACCATATGAAGTCTTACGGCTAGTCACTCCAATGAACTAGTTACCATAACTAGCATCCACGATTAACTCCGGACATCACAATGTCTCCAGCCAGTGAGAATCAGCTGTTTGGATACACTAAGGAGTATACCTCGTGCTAGTCTCGACAGAATCGATGGTGTCCAAATCTATCAATTCATCGACTAGGGATAATTCCAATACATCACAATTACACATGTAGAGATACACACTAGTTGTGATTCAATCACAAATTCTCTCATGCTGTGAATCGTATCGTGGGCATTCAGTAATTGAGTTTAAGATCTAATCAAATACATGAAAACATGTATACTCAATATCATGGATTGGAAATGAAGCAGCCTATAATTTGGAATATCTTAGTTTGATGAGACATTTCTCATATATTACTAACACACCTCCCAAAGTAAACACAAAACCTGAGGTAGACTTACTATTATCCCTGTCTGATTGGAAGTCGGAATCTATATAAGCCACAGGGAGTAATTGGTCTGCCTGGTAAACTAGCATATAATCCCTAGTCCTTCTCAAGTACTTTAATATATGCTTTACTGCAGTCCAATATCCCTGTCCTGGATTACTCTGATATCTGCTGACCATGCCCACGGCAAAGAAGATATCTGGTCTCGTACATTGCATCGTATACATGAGGCTTCCTACTGTCGAAGCATAAGGAACCACCTTCATCTCCTCTATCTCCTCAGACGTTCTAGGACACATCTGTCACGCCCCGAGAGCATGCCAAGCCGAAAATCAAACGGACAGCATCTCCCCTGTACGTGGCAACATTTCGGGTTAATACAAGGCACGTAGGCCCAAAATAATATTATAATATATAAATATGAAAACAACCACAACAACATAACAACTAATTACAACAACTACACAGCGGAAACATAAAACACAACAATATCAATCCCACACATGCATACCGGTATGACTAACATATCACAACAACACAAAACCTCGACAAAATCCGAATATATAACATGTACATCACGAAAACTCCAAAATACAATACACAACCGACAGAAAGCCCAAAACAAACATGGGAGCCTCGAAGGTGCGATGATACGTCAGCCAGCGGTGCTCCAAGCCATCATGAAGACTTCTACCTGTTACCTGGGTGACAGAAATACCCAGGGTCCATTGGGGTGGTGAGTAAAACTCAGCAGGTAATAGAAAAACATGTATATATGTCATATCGCATGTATTTTCAACAACATAATCTAGAGGTACAATAGGTATATCAGCATAGTATATAAATACAAGCATATACCATCTAACCAAATAAACAACGTAAAAATGCAGACATACTTGAAGTCTGCTCCACTACTCTGATCCAACCTGAACATATATCCAACATATATATATAACAGGAAGAGTAGATCAACTCACAATATACCCTAGCTACAGGTCAAGGTATATAATGGTCTGTCCAACACATATACCAGTACCCGACACAACCGTATAATATATATATATATATATATACTGTATCTATATATATATTAATCTCAACCATCCATATATATATATATATACATACATATATGTATATATATATGGTAATATGCCAACCAGTCGACTGATACATTGTGTTTTCTGATAATTAGCTCCATTTTCAGATATTTAGTGTTTCTTTGATGTCCTAAAACTATAGCATGATAATATTGAGTATAAACAAATTTTTAGGACTATTTTAGGGGGAGTTTCATAAAATATATCTTTTCATCCCTAAACTTCTATTGTTGGTGCAAAGTTAGGACTTAATTTTTGAATTTTTGTTATGCTTTGCCTCAAATATTATTTACACATCATGAAGCATATCTTGGATTAAGGGGGAGCTTAATATCAATCTTATACCTTAATCCAAGATCCAACACCTTTAATTCTTTCATTTATGAGACCTTCTCTTTTTGATGTATATCAAAGGGGGAGAAGGAATGGTTAAATTAGAATTTCACATTGAAAATATGATTATGTGTGTATCTTTAAAAGACCTAACTTAAATGATTGCCAAACATCAAAAAGGGAGAGATTGTTGGTGCAACAATGCCCCAAGCATTTATATGTTTTGATGTTTGGATAATCATCTAAGTTAGGCAATGCTTTGTGATCTAATTGCGAATATGTTTAAGTGACAGGGAAATCCAAGGATGATGACTTGGTAAAAGAGAAGTCCAAGTATGATCTTGGCAAGGAAAGTCCAAGGGACGGACTTGGCTGCATAAGACCAAGCTTGTAGTCTTGCCAGCATAAAGTCCAAGTGAACCTTGGCAATGGAAGACCAAGTATAATCTTGGCAAAGAGAAGTCCAAGGGATGGACTTGGTAGCGTAAGACCAAGCTTGTAGTCTTGGCAGCGTAAAGTCCAAGTGAACCTTGGCAAAAGAAGTCCAAAGTAAAGTCTTGGCAGCATAAGTCCAAGCTTATAGTCTTGGCAGCATAAAGTCCAAGCATTTGGCAACCCAAGACATGACGAAACCGAAGGAAGCTCTTGGAAGCAAAGCGCAAAGGATGAACAAGTCGCGGACTCGGAGGGATCCTGGAGGTGCAAGGCTTAATGAGGAGCTAGAAGGTTGAGTCTAGGTCTCGGGCATAAAATCAAGTGTGAATTACTCATACTTGATGAGTATCAGTCGACTGATACGATGTATCAGTCGACTGGTCAGGTGCTCGACTGAGTCAGGGTGAAACCCTGACCATCAGTCGACTGCTTTGGCAGTGGCAGTCGACTGATGTTGCAATCAGTCGACTGCCAACAGTGGCAGTCGACTGATCAACGCAAATATGAGCCCAGAGTGTAGTCACACTCGACTACGGCCTGCGATCACTCGACTGATCACTCCATCAGTCGACTGATGGAGGGATCAATCGACTGATCACTTGGTCGTTGGAAATTGCGGCTACGTATCTCCGCAGACCGCGAGTTGTAAGTCGTTGGTTCAGCGGCGCTTGATCGATGGTGAGCATCAGTCGACTGATCGAAGCCCAACGGGAAAAACAACCCTTCTTCTATAAGAAGGGGCCTTGGGGAGCTTGGTGAAGTTAGTGCTCTCATTCCTAGCTACACCCCTGTGCTCACCAAGCTTTCCCAAGTGCTTTTGTGATTCTAAACCTCCTCTTCTCTAGCTTTTAATCTTCCATAATTGTATAGAAGAGGAGAGCATTGTAAGACAAGGTTTTTCCACCTTGGTTCATCCAAAGGAGGTTTTAGTGAAGATTGACTAGGGCTAATCCACCTTACGGATTGCCGTGGAGTAGGAGCGTCATCTCCGAATCACGTACATCGAGTGTTAGCATTGTATTCTTATTTCTTGTTCTTATTTGTGTTTATATTTGTATTGCTTCCGCTAATGTTTTTGTAGAAACAAATAAAGGCTAATCACCCCCTCTAGCCATTACAAAGATCATAACACTCATCATCGATCTAACCATCTCCATAAGAGTCCTATTCCTTCGCTGTACTACACCATTCTGCTGGGGTGTGCTAGGTGCAGACAATTGGGATTGAATCCCAACCTCTGATAAGTAATTCCTAAACTCTCTAAAGAGGTACTCACTACCACGATCAGATCGTAGTGTCTTGATACTTTTACCTTGACGTTTCTCCACATCAGCCTTGAATTCTTTGAACTTGTCAAAGCATTCAGACTTGCGGCGCATCAAGTAAATGTATCCATATCTCGAATAATCGTCTATAAAAGAGATGAAATACTCAAAACCACCTCTATCCTGGATAGACATAGGACTACACAAATCAGAATGAACCAATTCTAACACATCTTTGGCTCTATACCCCTTGGCCTTAAAAGGCCTCTTGGTCATTTTACCCTCCAAGCAAGATTCGCAAGTTGGAAAATCTTCCACCAATAATGAACCCAGGGGTCCATCAGCTATCAACCTTTGAATCCTGCTTAGGTTAATATGACCAAGTCTTAGATGCCAAAGATATATTTGGTTCATCTTCAAAGGTTCTTATCTCTTATTGGGATTAGAAGATGAGTTATTAACTTCTATTTGCATCGTGGGAGCTTTTGGTTCGAGTGTATACAAATTTCCTATCAATGCACTAGAACATATAATCTCCCTATTCCTTTTTATAACAACTCTGTCATTAAAAGAAATAGAATATCCATCCATAAATAATTTAGAAACTGAAATTAAATTCTTTCTAAATAAAGGTACATAAAGGCAATTCTTAAGAACCAAAACTTTAATTTTCTCAAAAGATAAATAAACATCTCCCACTGCAACAGGCGCCACCTTTGTGGCATCGCCCAACTATACGGTAATCTCCCCTTTAGCTAGTCGCCGGGTTTCCTGAAACCCCTGCAAAGTATTGCAGACATGATCAGTGGCTCCCGTATTTACACACCGGGTGTCGATAGATCACACCGTTAAACATGTTTTAATGACTAGACCAAAGGATATACCTATGTTCTGCTTCGGATTGGGACAATCCTTCTTCCAATGTCCATCCTGCTTGCAAGTGAAGCACTTGCCTTTCGGCTTCTTCACTCATCCCTGAGATTCTCCCACCAGCTTTGCTCCACCTTGTTTCTTCTTCTTCTTGCCTTTCGGCTTTAGAAGTAGAAACCTTCTGAGCAACCATGGCCTGAGCCTCAGCAAGCCATTCTGTCGACTGGAGAATGATATCGACCTGGGTTTCCCCATCGATCTCAGCTCCAAGGACTTCAAGCTCATTCGCAGGCTTAGGAGGACACTCTTTGAAGAGTACATACTTGTACTCCTCAATAGATAAGACAATATCTAGAATCCTTTTTCCAATCAACATAATTATGTACACTAAGTTTATTTTCCTTTAGTATCACAGCAAGTGGACTGAAAGTCATTTTTGAAAAACCTAAGAATCACATAGATCATTACATTAGATTTCAAAAAATTATTGATTCCTCAAACAATAAAATTTTAAAATCAACCAACACCTCAAAACACCGAGAATATCATATTCCACGATCGTGTGGACGTATACGAATTCTACATTTGTAAGAGGAGGTTTTACCCATTAATTTTACTATCTTGTCAACCTAACTTTTTGACAAATAAAATTAATAGTTGGTTTCTCTTCGGCCTTACAAATAAAAGCAGTGACTCGGATGGGGAGGATACTTATATTTGTATCTAAGTGTTCACCATTACTCGGTACCAAGGTAATTATCTCGGGTTATGTGCCTTCCAATGGGGAAGTACACACGCTCCTTAATAATTTCCTATAACCATATTCGACCTTGTGATCCGCAAACAAACTCATCTGATGGGGAGGAAGGCACTCAGAGCCAAAGCGCAAGTTTGTTTGCATCATATGTCAAATTGTAATGGAGGTCGTGGGAATTTATAAAAATATCCCTCTCCCACTTAGTAATTTAAAATTGAGGAATTTTATAGCCTACGACATGCATATCAAACAATAAGCAATAAATATGAAAATTAAATATTTTGCAACTATTATGGCTTTTGTCTTCAATATGTCTCCCGTCATATCGTCATCTCGTCCTCTCCTCACTACGCCATGTACAAGCCATCCGGAGATCCGAGCCGAGAAAAACTATTTTAATTTACATCCATCGATCCTATACTCCACGAGGGAGTGTACATGAAATCTAGATCGAAAGATAACTAAAATAAAAAGAGTGGCTAAGCAATGTTGTATCTAATTACAAAAATTAAATACTAGCCTCGTCAACCCCGAGGATTCAACAAAATATACAATTACACACATACAATCACATACACACATATGGTCATAATAGTTGGATCCTATGCCTGCAACCAAAGAGTTAACCTACGCATATCCTACTATTATCCGACACATATAATATATGAAAATCGCATAAAATTAATCGAATCCTAAACACACAAAACAGAAAACCATGGCTCTAATACCAATTGAAGGGAGGGAAAACTTCGCTTCCCACTTCAACTCGGTCGCTTGTTCATGGCGATCCCATCGATGTCCCCGGATTAAAAAGAAATTTAATCCTAGACAAAAGGGATCGCCCAAGCAACTGTTTCATCGTCGTGCTATTTGATTAGAGTAGTCACATGAACAAACTTGGTTTTCAAGCCACCAACCTCTATTCTTCGAATAGCCATGGAATAGACGATTTATGAATCGCTGACTTTTGTGTTTATATTCGGGGTCCAAGTTATTTTAGCCATAAAAATAGAATACTACATGCATATAATTGAAAAACAATTATAAACATAATACAAAAGAACACTAATCAAAATAAACAAGATTATACCTCTTGTTATACCTCTTGATCTTCTATTGTATGTCCTTCCTCCTTTTGGACGTCGTGTGGGCGACGATCTTCCAAAAGTCGAAGCCTCCTAGATCACCAATCTTCCTTCCTTGCTTGCTCCGAACAAAGGAAGATCATAAAATAAAACTCTTCTCTTATCTAGGACCAACCATCAAGCTCCAAGCTTGATGCTTGATGCCGGCGCAAAGAGATGAAGATTAAAAGTGTAGGCGTCGGCGAAAAGCTTCAAGGAAAGAATCCCTAGCTATTGTTTCCACCAGCCAAGGAGAAGAAGAGGAATAGGTTGAGCTCCGGCCAAGGTAGAGGGGAGAATTATGGGTGCGGCAATCACCTTAGGATGGAGAAAGAAAGCTCTCCATTATTGCTGGCCAAGCCACCTCTCAAACCCTAGCCGCCCAACCTAAATCTTAACCTTCCTAGGATTCCTTGCCGCCCAAGCTAATGAGAGGCAAAACCCTAATCTCCAAGCCATCAAGTTGCCACCTACCTTAAGCCCCTTTATATAGAGTTTAGGTTTAAGCCTTATTTTAATCTCCACCTTCGGATCTAGAGTTTTGTTTTCATCAATTGGATCTAGGCTTCATGAGGTTTTAAGAGGCTACAATAGGGACCATGAGGAGGAGTTGGATCTTGGCCACCCAATGGATCAAGCCCACATAAAGTCCGATCCATTAATGATAATCCAATCCACTAAAGGATTATCATTGATCTACCTCACCAACCCCCATAAGTTAATATGGGCTCCATATATTATTTGTATATTTTTCTCCCCGTGTTTAAGATCTCGAATGTCCGTCGATTAATTAATTTACTGACCATTAATTAATCAACATCTAACTCCATGAGTAGTACCACTCAACCTTTTCATCATGCCGGACCAATTCCACCTGCAGGGTTTACATGATGAACCTTATGAGCTCCTCAAGGGGACATCATCATCCTAATATATAGGACACGGTTTCCTCCAATAATCAACGACACACCATATAAATAATATCATTTCCCAACTTACCGAGTCTATTGATTTAATCTATAAATCTCGCCCATTGGTAAATCAAAGAAATGAATACTAAGTATATGTGCCCATTATTATATCGGGATTAAGAGTATATACAATATAATATCTGAGGTCTGATTCGATTATGTAGTCAGCAATAAATCGAATCACCTCTAAGTCGGTTCGGCTCAATACACACAAAGTATACTAATGTGATTCTATGGTCAAGATAAATCAATACCAAATCACACTACAACCATGCCAATGGTTTGTCCAAAGCCATCTAGGTTGTGAGCCTTTACTTATACTCTACAAGGAGCTGATAACATGATCTACTGTGTGACACTACACACCATGTTATCTACAATGTAATGTATTAGACAATATGCATAATCACAAATATGCAAACAATGATCATGTGATTCTTATTTCAAAAATAAAGATGTTCATACAAAAGATAGACTTTTCAGTATACATCCCAACAAATGGAGAACCACAAGGTAAGAGGCATAAAGTGAGCAAGTATCTTGCCCCTCTATGAGCAAGATTTAAGAGATATGGTGATGAAGGAATACAAGACAAGAGGCATAAAGTGAGCAAATATCTTGCTCCCCCACAAGCAAGATTCAAACACATCAAGAAAGGGAGAAGGAAAAATCTCCTTGGGCCACTAGAGCCAAGATGAAACATAGGGGTATGGTCGAGCTAAAGACCTTAAACAAGCACTTTTTGGGAGGCAAACCAAATTTAAATTTATGTGTTTTTAATCCTTTTGCATTCAAGTGTATAGTTTAGACTTTAATTTTTTCTCCATTAGCATCTTTGCAAATAGTTTTGGGTCAAAATGAACTTGCTAGGTAGAAAAGAGACACCTTTTTAAACCCTCAGAAAGAAGCACGGGCGGCCGTGTGGATTTCATATGGCCATGCCCCACGGGCAGAAGAGTACACTGTAGGGCATGTGGAAAGGCTCAGAATGTGTTACACTCTAGGAGAAATCTAGAGTCGCACATGGTCGACCATGTGAATTTCACATGATCGTGCCAAATCCAGAACTTTTTCCAAGCGCCCAATAGGAGCCCACCTAGTCCACGCCACGAACCTATACCTACACCACCTTCATTTTCTACCTTTGAGCAGGATGCAGGTACATCGACCTATGATTTCTTTGAGATCCAATCACGGCTCGATGACATTCACACTGAGCAATAGACATAGGGGCAGTGATGGTAGGAGCATAGGACTTATACACAGGCGGAGTTTCAAGACCTCCGAGAGCATTTCCAGTGGGCCAAGGAGTTCTACGGCTAGACCCATGATTAGTTTCAAGAGGAGGCTGCCCATCGCCAAGAGGAGGCTCCCTACCGCCAGGAGGTTCGCCAGCACATGTGTGCCATGCAGGCATAGTGGGCCAGGGAGGAGCACAGAGCAGGCATTGCATCCACCAGTTCCCAGATTGACCACATGTACATGTGGCATCAATGGATGAGCACTAGATTTTCTTAGAAGCCCGACATGCCGAGACTACTAGACTTCCCACCTCGGCCGCCATATTAGAGGTATTGTTTCTCTTAAGTCTGGGGGGCCCCGAATTTTGTTATGACTTTCTTCCAGCAGTAGTTTCTTTCTTGGCCTTTATGGTTTAGTTTTAGTTTGCATTCATTTGTCCATGCATAGAGTATTTAGTTTTCTTTCAGCACTTAGGTTTTACCATCTTTAAGCTGCCTCTGTAATATTTTCAAAATTTTTTACGATTTTCTTCCATGCCAGAGATAGCTTAACTTTATTTATCTTGTGGTATTTTATTTTTTGGTTGCTTTGATGGATGTTCTAGATTTGCACTTGTTAGATTTTATCTTTAACTTCCACTTGATGAATATTCTTAAAGGGAAAATCTATTACAAACATAGTTATGAATCATCCCAGTAGTCTAATACTTTGGAATCCATAGGTGACTCTAGATTTAACATTTTAGTTACTGGAGATGCTCCGATTGTGTAAGCCCATTTGGAAAAATCAAAATACCAGTGAGCTAGAGAGGAACAAAGTTCCATGGAAAAATAAAAAATAAAAAGATAGAAAAAAAAAGAGAAAGAGAATAAAAAACAAGCGAGAGAGAAAAAGAGAGTTAAAAACAGTTGTCGTGGGTAGAAATGGTTAGGTGCCCCTTTGAGACATAGTTAGGTTACTAGGGAAACACCTACCAATTTCTCTCAATACCGAGCACACTTTTGAGACTTTATGCTAATTCTAGGGAACTACCCTCGCTCAGGGTAGGTAAGTGCCTAACAGCCAGAGACCTTAGGAAAGCTATAGGATGATGACTTGACTCGACGTGGAAGGAGTATCCCTTAGGAAAATTCGTTTAGCACATACACGAAAAGTTAACTTAGTGAACTTTTAGAACATATCTTTTTTGATTTGATTGAAAATACCACTTGATAACTTTAGTTAACATGCTAAGTATGGAACAATACTTTAAAAATTTCATGGCCCTGAGGTTTGCTTGAGGACAAGTAAAGATCTAGGCCTGGGGAAATTGATGTGAGAAAAATATATAGAGTTTTAGGAGTAGTTTTAGTACACATCTCATTACATTTTATACTTGTTTCATGCATATTCTTCCTTGATTTGCATTCATTTCCTATTTTCTAGATCGGAGATCTAATTTTCTTAATTTATGTGTATGACGATGTTTTTGGAGCAAAAATGGAGCAATTTGTGGAGCATGGACATTAAGGAACACACATTGGTCATGTCCCAAGACATGGGCATGTTTCCGAAGCGAAATGGATCAAAACAGAGGCTCCAAAAATCCACATGACCAACTGTGTGAATGTAACGCCCGTAAAATTTTTAGCAATTTTACAAGAATTTTTGGCTTTACGATAATGGGCTTTATGTGGGCCTTTTCAAAAATAAAAGAAAATAAGCCAAAAAGGGATGCAAGGCCTGGGAATTGAACCTCAAACCTCTAGAGATAGCCAAGTCCTATAGATGCACCCACTAACCAGAAGCCCAATAGGATTTTATCATTAGAGGAATAGGGGAAATTATGGTTAAGTGTAAGGGAGATCAAGGGACTCTTCAAGTGAATAAATAGGGGGAATGAGGGGGCATGAGTTACACAATTCATTTTCTCCTCTTCTCTTCTTCTTCCTCACCGAATTCTAGAGCTCCCTCTCCTTTCTTGGCCGAAACTCATCCAAGAAAGAAGCAAGGGCTAGGTTTGGTTTTCCTTAGGACATCTTCCCACTAAAAGCAAAGCGAAGGATGTAAGTATCCCTCACCTGCATACGAGTAGCTTCGATTGATGTTTTGTACAAGAAACCCATATGATATATTCAGCCAACATGGATTTTAGTGTTTTCGTTGAAGTTCTTTATCTTGTTTACATGCAAATAATGATGTGAGGAAGTAGAATGAATTAGGTTAAAAGTTAACCCTAGGAACCCCCATGAACCATTCGGCCAACTTGGATTTTTGGTATTTTATTGGAGTTCTATATCTTGTTTTACATGTAAATGATGATGTTAGGATGTAGAATGAATTAGGTTAAAAGTTAACCCTAGGAACCCCCATGAACCATTCGGCCAACTTGGATTTTTGGTATTTTATTGGAGTTCCATATCTTGTTTTACATGTAAATGATGATGTTAGGATGTAGAATGAATTAGGTTAAAAGTTAACCCTAAACACCTCTATGAACCATTCGGCCATCATGTATTTTTGGTGATTAATTGAAGTTTTATATTATGTATGATATGCATATGGTGATGTTAGTATGTTAGAGGGATTAGTTTAAAAGTCTAGCCCTAAAAGCCTACATGGACCATTCGGCCACCCTTGGTTTTTATGTTTCAATGAAGTTTTATACAATGTTTTATATGCATATGAAGTTGTTAGTATGTTAATTGGACTAGGATTAAAAGACTAACCCTAAGAACCCCTTGAACCATTTGGCCACCTCTCTATTTTGATGACTCCATGAAGATTTAATCCATGTTTTATATGCATATGAAGTTGATAGTATGTTAATTGGATTAGGTTAAAAGACTAGCCCTAAAAACCTACAAGGACCATTCGGCCACCCCTCTTGTATGGATGCTCCAATGAAGTTTTATTCCATGTTTATATGCATATGATGTTGTTAGTATGTTAATTGAATTAGGTTAAAAGACTAGCCCTAAAAACCTACATGAACCATTCGGCCAACCATTGTCCTTTAACATGCCCTAGGTTAGGTTAACATGTGTTTTATGTTGGGTGAATCCATGTTGACTTGTGATATTAAATGATGCTAGATGAAGATAACATGCTTTAGGTTAGTGTTTACTTACTCTTGATGTTTATGCCTTATGCCACGCCCTATGTGTATGTGATATTTAAGATATGTTATGAAATGAAATACGATATGATTATGAAACGAAAAACGATGTGTTCACAAAATGAATATGATATGATTATGAAATGACGTATGATATGTTTATGAAATGAAAGATGATAGGTTTATGAAATGAAGTATGATATGTTTATGAAATGAAAAACGATATGTTCATGAAGTGAAGTATGATATGTTATGAAATGAAGTATGCTATGTTTGCAAAATGAAATAAGCTATGTTATAATAAAAGCATATAAGTATTTTACCTTCTGCATGGCTTGTACTAAGACCTTAACAAGGTCCAAAGGGATGGACTCCTAAGATGCCCTAGGTCGATGGAGTAAGACTCGGGCCTAGGATGGGCCTCTATGTATGATTGCCCCTAGGTCGACGGACTAAGATCGGGCCTCGTACGGGATGGGCTCCAAGATGCCCTAGGTCGATGGAGTAAGACTCGGGCCTAGGATGGGCTTCTACGCTATGACGATTGCCCTAGGTCGACGGACTAAGATCGGGCCTAGTAACCTAGTAGGTTCGAGACTTGCTACCTCGGGTCTATTTAGGGATGCGCGCTATGATAATGAAGAAGTGGTACAATGCCGGGCCCAAATATGTTGAGATTATGTTTACGTACCTATAATATATGTTTTCAAAAGCATCCTGCATGTGTTTACATGATTTGATTGTTATGTTCACATGCTATATTGATATATCCTATATATGTTGCATGTTATTGCTGCCATGTTACCTATGATATATGTTATGTTTGATATGTCATGTTATTGCTGCCATGGTACCTATGATATATGTTATGTTTGATATGTCATGTACATGTTGCTATGTTACATATTATGCATGTTATGTTTGATTAAGTCATATATATACATGTTATGCTGCTATGTCATAGATGATACATGTTATGTTTACTTATGTACTTATGCTACATGTTAAGTTGCTTACGCCATGTATGTTATATGTTATGTTGCTTATATGTTATGAATGTTACATGCTATGAATAATGTCGATGTATGATTTTTGTGAGTAGGACAGGATCTTACTAAGCCTATGTGCTTATAGTTTATCATTCCCTCGTACTGCAGGTAAGGGTAAGGGATGGATAAAGTAAAAGGAGCAGCAGGAGGGGCCAAATGTGTGTGGTAGTGGCATGGTGGAAAAGATCCGTTATGTCCTTATATATATGTTTCCCTATGATGATGACGTTTATGGAGGTCCTTATTTATGTCTCCTTACGATGATGATGTTTATGAACTTGAACCAAGCACTAAGTATCTATATATGTTATGATGCATGTTCTATGCTAATAAGAAGAAGTAAGGAAGAAGTAAGAAGAAGTATCTATATATGTTATGTTGCATGCTCTATGTTAAGAAGAAGAAGTATATATATATATGTCAATGCATGTTTATGTTGTAAAAGAAAAAAAATATAAGTCTAAAATCTTCCGCTGTAAGAAGTACGAAATATGTATAAAGTCTTCCGCTGTAAGTAATGTATGTAAGTACGGTCGCGTCACGCGCCGCCCCTCCGGACCCTTGGAAAAAGGGCGGGCGTGACAGTGAAATCCACACGGTCGTGTCTTTTTTCCAGCTTAATTTTCAGCCTTGATTTCAACTATTTCCAACCTTGAACATGGCCAACCGTGTGAAATTCACACGGTCGTGTGGCGGTGCTGCAAATTTTATGAAATAGAGTTTTTCCAAGAATTTATGGAAAGCCAGAGCTGCCTCTATATATAGGAAACTTATCTAAGAGGCAAGGGATCAAGAGGAGAGCCGCCCGAGGTCTCCCAAACCATAGAGGAGGCTCGACGGCTAGGACGACAAGACGGAGCCCTTAAAAGCACCGTAGACTCACACAGGGGAGGAAAGAAGCGGCTCGAGGACCAAAATCTGCACTCCAATGTCAAGGAGAACGACTAAGAGTACTGTAATTTCATTCTTTGATATCTTTATGTTGTAATGATTCATTCTATGATGCCTTGTGATTGTTCTCTTACATCTATGGAGTAGATACTTAGATTCTAGGATTAGGGAGTAGCTTATGATTGTAGGACATGCTAGTTTGAATATATTTTCTATTTTTGGATTTATATTTGCAATTGGTATTGTTTGGATCGATGAAAATTATTATTTTGATTCTATATATATTATGTATAGTCGATACAAAGGGTGACAACCTTCGTATCAAAGATCTAGGAGAACCAAGGAGAAACCTTGTGGTCGTCCTCCCTCTGATAACGATAGATAGTAGAATATGATGGAGTGGGAAATGAGATACATTCTGACTCTTCATAGTGATTATTACGACATCCTCTTACCCAATAACCTTTCTTAACATAAGGACCGAAGTAGGAGAAATTAACTCTAGAAGGATTAAGGGACCTTAGTGACAGGGGGCTCCCAACGGTATCAACTCCCTGAGCTCTGATGATCCAAAAGGTCAGCTTGGTTAGGAATAGGTAGTTCCTGGTAGAAGTAAAAGTTCATCGGAAAAACATATGATGATCCTCCCGCAATATCATAATTAGTGATCTAGACAGTATTTAATTGATAGCATATTCCAATAACACACAAGTGAAATCGAAGTCCTAGAATCCTCTTAGGGAACTTTGAACCTTCCTTCGCTTCCTCTGAGTGACACTATACTAGAGATAGGACTGCCATGAACCTCGTAACCCTCATCTTTAGGACATTCATTCGGAACAACAAGATCCACTGGGCATACGGTACTCGAATCTCAGTCTCTGTGGAATCGATAATCTTTCATCACTTAACGACATCCGTGCACTTGTAGGCATTGAGAGCGAGCATGCGTTATGGGTCCTCGATGATTCCCATTGGAGATTTGAGGTCGTGCTCGTGTGCATCACATATTAATCTTTTCAAAATCATTGTTGGTGCATAGGGAAAAAAAGACTTAAATTGATCCTACACCTCTAGTTACCTCTAGGTTGGTATAAGATCCTTAGGACTTAAATTGATAAATCGAAATTAACTTGAAAATATAGATGTTTTTTTAAGTAAAGGGCACATGCTTGGATTCATAAAAGTGTTTACTACTTCATATTTTATCATTTGGACAATTGAAAATGAACTTATCAAAGTTATTTAAAAAAATTAAAAGATGTCTGGATATTTTATAGCTTGAAAATGCTATTACAACTCGGAATTTCTAAGTTAAACATTCAATACAAGTTTTTTTAAAAAATTATATTGCTTTTTGATATATGTCAAAGGGGGAGAGGTAAGTGATAATTCAAAGTCAATTCAAAAATACTATTACTTTGTCGCCACAAATTAAGGGGGAGGCACTCTTAAGGGGGAGTTTAGTTAAGGGGGAGTTGTAGTTAAGTTATGCACTTATTTTCCTTAACTTTGTATTATGTTGCCATAAATCAAAAAGGAGGAGATTGTTGATGCAGGGGCACCAGATAATCGAACCTAAGTTTTGATAATGGCAAAAAATCAAAGTTAAGTTATTTTGTTATCTCATGTGATATGTTGAGTGTGCAGATAATGTGTTAGACTTTGATAAGGTCAAACATGTCAGGAGAATCTCGATGGGAGGAGAAACCTCGGTGGTCAAGTGACCGAAAGCAAACTGAGAAGTCGAAAAGGGGGTTAGCAAAGGTAAGCTCCGAGTGAGGAGCGGTGGTAAGGACACATCCTCTTTATGGGGGCAATCCTAAGCGTCAATCCGACTAAGACTTCTGGGGGAATGTCGAAGTCGAGATCAGATAGTCAAAGACTATCACTTCTAGTACATTCAAATATACCGTACTAACCTTGGAATGCAGGTTAAAGAAGTACATTTTCTAATCATAGTGCAACAGTCGACTGGACAAGAATAGCAGTTGACTAGAGCTGTTATCTTTGAGCTGAGCCAAAATACAAGAGCAGACAATTGGGATTTTCTACAGTCGACTGGTCTTGTCGGCTGATGATGAATGCAGTTGACTGATGTTGACGAATCAGCCTTAGCATCAACACAAAGTTCACCCTCTTGCCACCTCATTGATAAGAGTTCGAGATTGGAAGGGATAGGGCTCTATTCTTATCATGTATCAAGACAAAATCAAGGTAATTTATGAATCCAGAAAGGCTATAAAAGGAGGAACTCAACCCTAATGGTTTATCATTTACAGATGTGCTAAAGCTCTCAAAACATATTCCGACGCTCAACGACATCACTCCAACCAAGCCTCATCATCTTTTTGTCAATATAATTGTTTACTTCTTTTGCTTTGTACTTTAATTAGTGGAGCGGTAGATTTTTTACTGTCTTCATATTCTTTGTAAGCATCGCATCTCTTACCTCCAACGAGGAAGAGATATTTTTAGTGAATTTCCCTTCGAAGGCGATCTTGGATCGCGGGCCTTGGATTAGCAGCCGATAGGTGTGAACCAAGTAAAATCTTTCTGTGTACTTGTGTGTTTTATTTTATTATTCCACTATGACTAATTTTCATTTTATGATATTTTAAAGAGAAATAAAAAGAAATATTTTGAAACGTTATTCACCCCCCTCTCTAGCGTGGTTTTGGTCCTTCAACCTTGCCATCTCATTGTCTTGCATTTTTAAATTAAATAATTTATTTAGTAAAAGATCCCTCTTAACCTTAGTGTCTGAAGTTCCTTCATGGAGTCCCGTGACCTTGTCCCAAAGTTCTTTGGTACTAATAAATGGGGCGACTCGGTTGAGCTCTTCTTTGGATAAGTCACACTACAAATTCTGGGTAGCTTTTACATCAGCTTCGATTTGGCATTTCATCGTGTTCGTCCATTTGTTGCATTCCAAGAGCTCTCAATGACCATTGGTTGGTAAGTCAAAACCCATCTTGATGACGATTTACATGACAACTTACATCTTCAGGAAGAACTCCATCCGACCCTTCCAATTACAGAAGTAATCTCTGCAGAAGAACAAATGTCGGACAGTGCTATAGCCTTCTTGATGGGCCATTTATAACAAGTAATATAAGAATAAGAAAAATATGCCAAGACTTGCTCTTGGATTAGTAGTACAAGAGATAAAGATAAATGAAAGAAAAGAAAAGGGATAAAAAAATGCTCAAATGATGGTTGCACCAAATTTGAGCGGCCTCTCTCTGATATCAATTGTTAGTGCAAATAAGATTAATATATTTTCACAATGGTATAATATTTTCCACTTTGGGCCTAAGCCTTTATGGTTTTATTTTTGGGCTATACCCAAAATGCCTCATACCAATGAGGATATCTTTTCATCTTACAAGCATATGATATTTTTCATGTTTTACCAATGTGGAACTTTGATTATACTCCCAATATAAGAGACCTCCACAATCTCTTCCAACTTGGATGTTGAGCACCTCTCAACCTTCGAATCTTCATGAACCAATGAATCTTTTTTCTCAAACTCATCCTCACTTTATATTGGTAATGGATTCTCATGAAACTTAACTAACTTGCTCTATAGTTTATAAGCATCCTTGAATTTTTCTAATTTACACAAAATATCATTAGGTATCAAATTTACCAAAATTTTGATTACCCTATCATTTGCCTTTGATCTCAAAATTGTTGGTGCATGGGCACCAGATAATCGAACCTGTGTTTTGATTATGGCAAAGACACAAAGTTAAGTTTACATCGTTATCTCACGAGCTAAATCGAGTGTGCAGAAAAGTACTAAAGCTAGAGCTGAAGGCTAGCGACACCCGGAGAAAGCCGTGGTGGTCGGGCGACACTCGAGTATCTTCGGAGGGAGCCGAAGAAATCGAGTGGAAGGCCGGAAGCGAAAGAGACACAGTAAGTATCGAGGTACGCTCGTGTGAGTGAGAGATGGTAAGGTCATGTCCTCTGTACGGGGATGACCGTAGGTGGCGATCTGACTAAGACTTCTTGTGGAAGGTCTAGGTCGAGATCGGACGGTTAGAAACCGTCATATTTATCATTTTCTGAGCTAACCTCTCACTGCAGGGAAGTGGTCAGCCGGATCGACCTCTTTGGACATTGGGCGGATCGTGATGCTCATCGGTCGGATGATGGGAGTCATGAATCAACCCTTGCTCTAGGTCAAAACGGATAAGGTTTGACACGACCACTTCGCGATAAAAATTATACAACTTCGTGATATGTTTCGAAAAAAAGGAGACATATTCAGAGGGCAAACTCTATAAAAGGATGGGTGGATTCCAACTCCAAACATCATCAAGTTTATTCATCAAGTGCTCCTACAATGCCAACGCTCCAACGCCGTCATAACGCCGACGCGACGACAAGTTCAAATCTCCTTCGTCGACAGCAATAGCAAGTAATTATTTTTATTGTATTTTTTGTTTTAATCATAACGAGGTAAGGTAGGCTTGTTGTCTCATCGTTGTACTTCCGGTTTTGTAATCGTTGCCTCCTACCTCCAACGAGGAGGAGACGTTATAGTGCTTTGCCCTCCGTACGCGGTCTAGGACCGATAGGGCCTTGGAGTAGCAACCGCTGGGTTGTGAACCAAGTAAAATAAACATGTCTCTTTATTTTCCACTGTGCTTACTCGTTTAATTGTCTACTCGAACGAAACAAACGAAAAGATTTACGATCGCTATTCACCCCCCCCCCCTTTAGCGACGCTTCTCGATCCAACAAAAATTTACTCCTCGATCAATTTGCTCCTTTTGAGAGGCCTTCCTTTCTTTTCCGTTGGAGTTTCGAACCCCTCCATTAAGGCAAACCATTCTTACATTTCCATTTGGAAGAATATTTTAGTTCTCGTCTTCCATTGAGTAAACCCTCTTAATCCAAAAGGTGACGGGAATCGAATGTCGTATTTGAGTCCATCCTTGAACTCCCACTTAATTTGTCACGATGAATCATTCTTATCCTCTAGCTTTCTGCTCCCACAGTAATTAGTCCAGTGGAGAGTGATCTTGCTCAGATACCGCTTGTTAGGACCTTGGTGTCGCTAGAGGAAGAGGGTGAATAGCGTTTGTCATTTGATCATTGATTGTGTTCATGCTCGTTTACAAGATGTTATATGCAATGGAAATAAAGTATAACATAAGA
The DNA here is from genome assembly GCA_025175895.1 of Wurfbainia villosa. Lineage (NCBI taxonomy): Eukaryota > Viridiplantae > Streptophyta > Magnoliopsida > Zingiberales > Zingiberaceae > Wurfbainia > Wurfbainia villosa. Next base: position 47,863,159 of record CM045998.1, on the reverse strand, counting down.
AAACACAAACACAATGCACTGAATTTTACATGGCTCAGAACCTCCTGTTCCTGCTCTATGGCCTAGCACTTAGTGATAGATCAACTATCCTTTCTCCTTATCGAAAAACTTCTTGAGGCGGAGAAATCTCTTACAATCTGTGTCTTTACGAGAAATACAACCAAATACAAAGATAAAGAAAATAAAGTGAAATACAAGTGAATCACACTTTACATAAGAGAATGTAGCTTGCTTGCTATTTAATTTCAATATAAAGCCTCTTGAAGGATTGGAATAGGATAACAACTCCCCTTCAAAGTATCTAAAAATTGATCCCTTTAAATCACCATGAAATCCTCTTTTATAGAATGAACGTTGGGTTGATTTGCGCCAATCAATTAACTGATCTTATCCACCAGTCTACTAATATCTTATAAATTTGACTATTTCTTTGACCTGCCAGCCAAACAAATTAATCCACCTCGGATTCTGGGCATGTTACAGTGCGTCAATTGACAGGTAACTCTAATAGTCGACTACTAAACAATCTATTGTTGGATCGAGAAGCGTCGCTAGAGGGGGGGTGAATAGCGATCGTAAATCTTTCGTTCGAATTCGTTCGTTGAGACACAAGTAAACGAGTAAGCACAGCGGAAAATAAAGTGACACGTTTATTTTACTTGGTTCACAACCCAGCGGTTGCTACTCCAAGGCCCTATCGGTCCTAGACTGCGTACAGAGGGCAAAGCACTATAACGTCTCCTCCTCGTTGGAGGTAGGAGACAACGATCACAAAATCCGGAAGTACGAGGATGAGGCAACAAGCCTACCTCACATCGTTATGAATAAAAACAACGAATACAATATTAAAATATATTACTAGATGCTGCTGCCGACGAAGAAGATCTGAGCTTGTTGTCGCGTCGGTGTTATAATAGTGTTGGAGCGTTGGCGTTGTAGGAGCACTTGATGATTAAACTTGATGATGTTTGGAGTTGGAATCCACCCCTCCTTTTATAGATTTTGGCCTCTGAATTTATCTCCTTTTTTTTTTGGAACAGATCACAAAGTTGTCTAAATTTTATCGCGAAGTGACCGCGTCAAACGTTATGTGACACCCGTAAAATTTCTAGCAATTTTACAAGAATTTTTGGCTTGATGATAATGGGCTTTATGTGGGCTCCTTCAAAAAAATAAAAGAAAATAAGCCAAAAAGAATGCAAGGCCTAGGAATTGAACCCCAAACCTCTAGAGATAGCCAAACCCTATAGATGCACCCACTAACCAGAAGCCCAACAAGAATGTATTGTTAGAAGAACATGGGAAATTATAGTTAGAGGTAAAGGAGATGAAGAGACTCTTCAAGTAAATAAATAGGGGGAATGAGGGGGCATGAGTTACCAAACTTATTTTCTCCTCCTCTTCTTCTTCCTCACCGAATCCTAGAGCTTCCCCTCTCCATTTCTTTGGCCGAACCCCATCCAAGCAAGGAGAAGGCTAGATTTGGCTTTCCTTAGGTCATCTTTCCACTAAAAGCAAAGCGAAGGAAGTAAGTATCCCTCACCTGCATACGAGTAGCTTTCGGTTGATATTTTGTGTAGAAACCCCTATGATATATTCGGCCAACATGTGTTCTTGGTGTTTATTGAAGTTCTATACCTTGTTTTACATGCACATGATGAAGTTAAGATGTAGAATGAATTAGGTTAAAAGTTAACCCTAGAAACCCCTATGATATATTCGGCCAACATGTGTTCTTGGTGTTTTCTTGAAGTTCTATACCTTGTTATACATGCACATGATGAAGTTAAGATGTAGAATGAATTAGGTTAAAAGTTAACCCTAGAAACCCCTATGATATGTTCGGCCAACATGTGTTCTTGGTGTTTTATTGAAGTTCTATACCTTGTTTTACATGCACATGATGAAGTTAAGATGTAGAATGAATTAGGTTAAAAGTTAACCCTAGAAACCCCTATGATAGGTTCGGCCAACATGTGTTCTTGGTGTTTTATTGAAGTTCTATACCTAGTTTTACATGCACATGATGAAGTTAAGATGTATAATAAATTAGGTTAAAAGTTAACCCTAAAAGCCTACATGGACCATTCGGCCACCCCCTTGTATTGATGTTTCAATGAAGTTTTATTCCATATTTTGTATGCATATGATGATGTTAGTATGTTAGAGGGATTAGGTTAAAAGACTAGCCCTAAAAGCCTACATGGACCATTCGGCCACCCCCTTGTATTGATGTTTCAATGAAGTTTTATTCCATATTTTGAATGCATATGATGATGTTAGTATGTTAGAGGGATTAGGTTAAAAGACTAGCCCTAAAAGCCTACATGGACCATTCGGCCACCCCCTTGTATTTATGTTTCAATGAAGTTTTATTCCATGTTTTGTATGCATATGATGATGTTAGTATGTTAGATGGATTAGGGTAAAGGTTTAACCCTAAAAGTCCTATGAACCATTCGGCCAACCTTTGTACCCTAACATGCTCTAGGTTGGGTTAACATGTGTTTTATGTTTTGGTGAATTCATGTTGACTTGTGATATTAAATGATGCTAGATGAAGATAACATGCTTTAGGTTAGAGTTTACTTACTCTTGATGTTTATGCCTTATGCCATGCCCTATATGTATGTGATATTTAAGATATGTTATGAAATGAAATACGATATGATTATGAAATCAAAAACGATATGTTCATGAAATGAATATGATATGATTATGAAATGAAGTATGATATGTTTATGAAATGAAAAACGATATGTTCATGAAGTGTAGTATGATATGTTAGGAAATGAAGTATGCTATGTTTGCAAAATGAAATAAGCTATGTTATAATAAAAGCATATAAGTATTTTACCTTCTGCATGGCTTGTACCAGGACCCTAACAAGGTCCAAAGGGATGGGCTCCTAAGATGCCCTAGGTCGACGGACTAAGATCGGGCCTAGGATGGGCTCCTATGTATGATTGCCCCTAGGTCGACGGACTAAGATCGGGCCTAGTACGGGATGAGCTCCAAGATGCCCTAGGTCGATGGAGTAAGACTCGGGCCTACGATGGGCTTCTACGCTATGACGATTGCCCTAGGTCAACGGACTAAGATCGGGCCTAGTAACCTAGTAGGTTCGAGACTTGCTACCTCGGGTCTATTTAGGGATGCGCGCTATGATGATGAAGAAGTGGTACAATGCCGGGCCCAAATATGTTGAGATTATGTTTACGTACCTATAACATATGTTTTCAAAAGCATTCTGCATAGGTTACACAATTTGATTGCTATGTTCACATGCTATGTTGATATGTCATATATATGTTGCATGTTATGTCATGTTTATGTTGCTATGTTATATATGTTGCATGTTATGTCATGTTTATGTTTCTATGTTATATATGTTGCATGTTATGTCATGTTTATGTTGCTATGTTATATATGTTGCATGTTATGTCATGTTTATGTTGCTATGTTACATATGTTGTATGTTATGTTTGATTAAGTCATATATATACATGTTATGCTGCTATGTTATGGATGATACATGTTATGTTTACTTATGTTACTTATGCTACATGTTAAGTTGCTTACGTCATGTATGTTACATGTTATGTTGCTTATATGTTATGAATGTTACATGCCATGATTAATGTCGATGTATGGTTTTTGTGAGTAGGACAGGATCTTACTAAGCCTATGTGCTTATAGTTTACCTTTCCCTCGTACTGCAGATAAGGGTAAGGGATGGATAAACTAAAGGGAGCAGCAGGAGGGGTCAAATGTGTGTGGTAGTGGCATGGTGGAGAAGATCCGTTATGTCCTTATATCTATGTTTCCCTATGATGATGACGTTTATGGATGTCCTTATTCATGTCTCATTAAGATGATGATGTTTATGAACTTGAACTAAGCACTAAGTACCTATATATGTTATGATGCTTCCTCTATGTTAAGAAGAAGTATCTATATATGTTATGATGCATTCTCTATGTTAAGAAGAAGTATCTATATATGTTATGATGCATGCTCTATGTTAAGAATAAGTATCTATATATGTAAATGCATGTTTATGTTTAAAAGAAAAAAAAATGTATCTAAAGTCTTCCGCTGTAAGTAGTAAGAAGTGTATGTATGTATGATTGCGTCACGCGCCGCCCCTCCGGACCCTTGGAAAAAGGGCGGGCGTGACAGGTTATCCGTTTTGACCTAGCGCAAAGGCTGATTCGTCGCCATCAGTCGACTGATGCCTCCCATCAGTCGACTGATGAGCATCAGTCGACTGCCCAATGTCCAGCAGTCGATTGCCAGCCTGGGCACTTCCCTGCAGTAAGAGGTTATCTCGGAAAATGATAAATGCGACGGTTTCTAACCATCCGATCTTGACTTAGACCTTCCACAGGAAGTCTTAGTCAGATCGCCGCCTACGGTCATCCCCGTAAAGAGGACACGACCTTACAATCTCTCACTCACACGAGCATTCCTCGATACTTACCTTGTAGCTCTCGCTTCTGGCCTTCCACTCGATTCCTTTGTCTCCCTCCGAAGTCACTCGAGTGTCGCCCGACCACCGCGGCTTTCTCCGAGTGTCGCTAGCCTTCAGCTCCAGCTTTAGTACTTTTTGTTGGATCTTTATAATGGCTAGAGGGGGTGATTAGCCTTTCTTTGTTTCTACAAAAACGTTAGCGGAAGCAATACAAATACAAATACGAATACGAATAAGAAACAAGAAAACAATGCTAACACCCGATGTACGTGGTTCGGAGATGACGCTCCTACTCCACGGTAATCCGTAAGGTGGATTAGCCCTAGCCAAGCTTCACTAAATCCTCCTTTGGATGAACCAAGGTGGAGAAACCTTGTCTTACAATGCTCTCTTCTTCTTTACAATGATGGAAGATTAAAAGCTAGAGAAGAGGAGGTTTAGAATCACAAAAGCACTTGGGAAAGCTTGGTGAGCACGAGGGTGTAGCTAGAATGAGAGCACTAACTCCACCAAGATCCCCAAGGCCCCTTCTTATAGAAGAAGGGTTGTTTTTCCCGTTGGGCCTTGATCAGTCGACTGATGATCACCATCAGTCGACTGCCTTCAAAGATAACGACTTCTGACAAAGCGAATCCATGGGGATTTGAAGATGCCATTTCCAACGGGAGGCCTATCAGTCGACTGATCCCTTCATCAGTCGACTGATGGAGTGATCAGTCGAGTGATCAAAGAAGCAGTCGAGTGAGACTACATTCTGTGGCAAATTTTCCCTTGATCAGTCGACTGCTTCCTTTGGCAGGCGACTGATCGCAACATCAGTCGACTGCCATGACCAAGGCAGTCGACTGATCGTCAGGGTTTCACCCTGACTTAGTCGAACACCTGACCAGTCGACTGATACATCGTATTAGTCGACTGATACTCATCAAGTATGAATATTTCATACTTGATTCCACCCCCTAGACCAAGACTTGACCTTCTAACTCTTCCTTCAGCCTTGCGCCTATCTTCAAGAGTTTCCTTCGGCCTTGTCATGTCTTGGGTTGCCAAATCCTTGGACTTTACGCTGCCAAGACTACAAGCTTAGACTTATGCTGCCAAGACATTACTTTGGACTTCCTTTTCCAAGGTTCACTTGGACTTTACGTTGCCAAGACTACAAGCTTGGTCTTACGCTGCCAAGTCCATCCCTTGGACTTCTCTTTGCCAAGGTTCACTTGGACTTTACGCTGCCAAGACTACAAGCTTGGTCTTACGCTGCCAAGTCCATCCCTTTGACTTCCCTTGCCAAGATCATACCTGGAGTTTTCTTTTACCAAGTCTTCATACTTGGATTTCCCTGTCACTCAAACATATTCACAATTAGATCACAAAGCATTGTTTAACTTAGATGATTATCCAAACATCAAAACATATAAATGCTTGGGGCATTGTTGCACCAATAATCTCCCCCTTTTTGATGTTTGGCAATCATATAAGTTAGGTGTTTTCAATATGCGCATAGTATGAATTCTAACTTAACCATTCCTTCTCCCCCTTTGACATACATCGAAAAGAGAGGAATTCATAGATTTCTTGAAAGAATTAAGGTTGTTGTATCTTGGACTAAGGTATAAGATTAAAATTAAGCTCCCCCTTAATCCAAGATATGCTATGTGATGTGTGACGAACATTTGAAGCAAAGCATAACAAAAGTTTGAAGGTTAAGTCCTAACTTTGCACCAACAATGTAATTTTGGGGATGAAAAGATATACATTATGAAGACTCCCCCTAGAACATTGCATGAAACAGTTACACAAGTTTTAATATACCCAATATTATCATGCTAGAGTGTTAGGGCATCAAGGATACACTAAATATCATAAAATGAAGCTATTTGTCGGAAAGCACAGTGTATCAGTCGACTGATTTTTGAACCAGTCGACTTCTACGCCTGAAATCAGAATTTCAGCCTTTTCAGCCCAACTTCAGAAATGCATTAGAAATTCTAGAAACCTCGAAAAATCACAAAATTTTGTGTACACATTTCTGAGATCATAATTTATTAGGGAAAAATAATTTGAAAAATATATGATTTCAAGATTGATACAAATTTGGAAACTACCAAGAGTTCTAAAGATTTTGCAAACTTTGTATCACTTTTGTGTTACATTTGAAAATTGTTTTTCAAGATATGATAAACATAGTTTAAAATATATATGATTTGGAATTTCCAACCATGTTCTTAGAGCTATGTATTCATTACTTAAATACAAGCCTTCCCAATGATTGGTCCATGAGGTATTCATGTCTCTAGGTGTGTCATTGGATCATAGTAATGCATCATAACAAGCATGATGAACCAAGTACACCTTCCCTATCATCTCACATGTTCCTAAGTGTCTCAATACAAAAACCAAGGTTTCTTAAGGCTTTTTGTGAGATGCATCAAGGTATAAGACTAACATATGAATATGGGATTATGCAAACCTAGAATTTTACTCTATAAAGCACATACCAAGCTCTCTCCTTAATGATGAAAATTCGGTTTCGGGAAGATCTTTGGTGAAGATATCGGCAAGGTTGGACTTAGATTCTACATAATTAAGTTCAATATCCCCTCTTGCCACATGATCTCTTATGAAGTGATGTTTCACTTCAATGTGCTTGGTCCTAGAGTGATGTACCGGATTTTTGGTCAAGTTGATGGTACTCACATTGTCACAATAAACTTTAATGTTAGAGTAGTGTAGCTCATATTCCTCAAGCGTATGTCTCATCCAAACCAATTGAGCTACACAACCACCCATAGCCACATATTCGGCTTCGGTAGTTGATAAAGCAACACAATGTTGCTTTCTACTACTCCAACTAACTAGGGAGGACCCAAGAAATTGGCATCCACCACTAGTACTCTTCCTATCCAATTTGCAACTGGCATAATCGGAATTGGTATAGCCAAGCAACTCAAAGGACCTAGTCCTAGGATACCAAAGTCCTACATTTAGGGTGCCTTTAATATATCTTAAAATTTTCTTAACGGCTACTAAATGTGATTCTTTGGCACAAGATTGGTATCTTGCACACATACCTACCGCAAATAAGATATCGGGTCTACTAGCGGTTAGGTATAGTAGGCTACCAATCATACTCCTATAAAGTTTAAGATCAATTGATTTTCCATCATGATCACTATCTATTCTAGTGCTAGTGGCCATAGGAGTGGTTACAATTTTGGCATTTTCCAAAACAAATTTCTTGATCATTTCATTTGCATATTTGGTTTGATAAATATGAATACCTTCATTGGTTTGTTTGACTTGTAACCCTAGGAAAAAGTTGAGCTCTCCAACTAAACTCATTTCAAATTCATTTTCCATGGTTTTTATAAATTCTTGAAGAAGATCATCATTTGTTGACCCAAAACTAATGTCATCAACATATATTTGGGCTATAAAGATACCCTTTAATGTTGACTTTATAAACAAGGTTTGATCTACTTGGCCTCTCCTAAAATCGTTAGAAATTAAGAAAGATAACAATCTTTCATACCATGCCCGGGGAGCTTGTTTTAACCCATATAATGCTTTCCTAAGCTTATATACGTGGTTTGGATAATCTATGTTCTCAAACCCGGGTGGTTGCTCTACATATACTTCCTCCTTAATATAACCATTTAAGAATGCCGATTTAACATCCATTTGGTAAAGTTTAAATCCCATATAGGAAGCATACCCTAATAGAATTCTAATAGATTCTAACCTAGCAATTGGGGCATAAGTCTCATCATAGTCAAGCCCCTCAACTTAATTGAATCCCCTAGCAACCAACCTAGCCTTATTTCTAGTGATATTTCTTTGGTCATCTAGCTTATTCCTAAAGACCCATCTTGTAGTAATTATGGTGCTATCATTGGGTCTAGGTACTAACTCCCATACTTGACTCCTTTCAAATTGAGCCAATTCATCTTGCATTGCCAAGATCCAATCCGTATCATGTAATGCATCATTGATCAATTTGGGTTGAATTTGTGAAATAAGAGCAACTTGACTAGTAGGAGTTCTATGAAATGACCTAGTTCTTACTCCTTGAGATATATCTCCTACTCCTTGGTCAAGTGGATGATCTTGATGAATTCTTAGCGTTCTAGAAGGGGTTTCAAATTGATCATTGTTATCTTCCACCCTTCTTTCATCATCGGAATCTCCTCTTCCTCTCCCTTGATCATTACCCCTTATGGTCAAATTTTGAAGTTTTTGGGTAATGTCTTGATTATTATCATTAATATCCTTATTAATGGAGGACTTTCTAGGGTAGGTACTAGTGGTTTCATCAATTTAAACATTGGAGGACTCCTCAATCCCTTGGGTTCTCTTATTGTAGACTCTATATTCTCTACTTATGGATGAGAATCCAACTAGGATTCCCTCATCTGCTTTGGATTCAAATTTTCCTAAGTTATCTTTGGTGTTTAAAATATAAACTTTACATCCAAAGACTTTGAAATAATGAATTGTGGGAATAGTCCCATTCCATAATTCAAATGGTGTCTTTCCTATAAACCTATGGATTTGAACCCTATTTTGGATATAGCAAGCGGTATTAACCGCTTCCGCCCACAAGTAGCTAGGTAGAGAATGTGCATTAAGCATAGTCCTAGCCGCCTCTTGTAGGGCACGATTTCTCCTTTCCACCACCCCATTTTGTTGGGGTGTTCTAGGACAAGAGAACTCATGCTTGTACCCTTGCTCTAAACAAAATTGTGAAACTTTAGAATTCTCAAATTCACCACCATGATCACTACGGATCCGGTTGATTTTGAGACTCTTTTCATTTTCAACCCTTTTACTAAATCCTAAGATTATTTCTAAGGTATCATCCTTATGTTTCATAAAGTAGACCCAAGTATACCTAGAAAAATCATCTACTATAACTAAACAATATTTGCTACCATTTAAAGAAGGAGTACTATGGCAATCAAATAAGTCAAGATGCAATAGTTCTAATGGTAAGGAAGTATTAGTTAAGGTTTTACCTTTGTGTGATGCTTTTGTTTGTTTTCCTTCTTGGCATGCATCACACATTTTGTTCTTGACATACTTGATCTTTGGTATCCTTTTGACCAACTCCATCTTGGCTACCTTGGCTATGTTTTTCATGTTGATGTGCCCCAATCTCCTATGCCATAGCCAACTTTCTTCTTCTTTTGCAACAAGACATTTGGTAGAAATGTTAGAAGCATATGAAAGATCAACATAATAGATATTTGATTTCCTATATCCAACTAACATACAATCATTTAATTCCTTGTGTCTAATCATGCATTTAAAGGATTCAAAAGAAACATGATAGTTTGCATCACAAAGTTGACTAACACTTAATAAATTAAATTTCATATTTTCAACTAGTAAAACTTTGTGAATGACAATTTTGGGGGATACCTCAATTGTACCTCTACCTAATATCTTAAGTTTTCCACTATTTCCAAAAGACACCGCTCCCTTCTTCACATACTTAATTGTTGAGAACTTGCTCAAATCCCCGGTCATGTGTGTTGAACAACCGCTATCCACGATCCACATACCTTGCTCCCCTACCTAAATCACATGATATACACAAGCTTTTGGTACCCAAACATTTGGACCGGTAATATTAAGTAAAAACTTCTTAGGTACCCATGCTTTGTTAACCTTACCCTTAATGGTTGCTTTTCTATTTATTAATGAGATATAAGCAACTTCTTTTTCTTTTGGCTTGTATCCTACACCGGCCTTGTTGTAAACGGCTCTTTGTCGGCTAAGGATCATGTCAAGGTATTTTGAGCCATTTGTAAATTTCTCTAAGCATGCCTTTAACTCACTAACCTCATCCTTAAGTTTGTCATTCTCTTCCTTAAGCATGCAAGAATCAACATGTGAAGGTTTTTCATTCCTAATGGCCTTTAGTTCTACCTTCATGCTTCTAACCTTAGATTTAGACTTATCTAGAGCCTCTTTAAGATAAGCAATTGATTTATAAAGAAGCTTAACTTTAGGAGAGTTCATTACCTCATCGTCACTAGATGACGATTCATCACTTGAAGAGTCTTCTTCTTGGCTTGATGTACCAGAGTCATCCTCTTGGGCCATGAGTGCCACATGGCATGTGACGTGGCAAAGCTCATCATCGGAGGAGGAATATTCAACACTTGGTGTGTCCCATGTGGTTTGAGCCACCATGGCCTCCTTCTTCTTCTTCTCCTTCCTTTCCTTCTTTTTCTTTTTTTTTTCTTCCTTCTTCTTTAGCTCTGGGCAATTTGGCTTTATGTGCCCCTTCTTATTGCAAGAATGGCAAATCACATTGTTATTAAAACTTGAATTACCACTAAACTTACCTTTTGAAGAATGAGACCCCTTCCTTGCTTCTCTATTCTTGAACTCCTTTGATTTTCTATAGAGCTTCTTGACAAAGTTGGCCATCTCACTAGACGAGTCTCCATCACTACTTGAATCATGCTCCGACTCGGATGATGATGACACTTCTTTTCTTTCTTTCTTCTTCTTTTCCTTCTTTTCAACAAATAGAGCTAAACACTTTTCCTTAGAGAACATGTTAGTTTGCTCATGCAATTCAAACTCACAAAATAATTCATCAATTTTAATTTGAGAAAGATCCCTTGTTACCTTAATAGCATCAACTATAGAAGTCCATAGAGAATTTCTAGGAAATGCTTGAAGAATATACCTTACCAAATCCCGGTTGTCAACTCGCTCACCTATGATGTGGAGTACATTCACAATCTCCTTAAACCTTCCATGCATTTGGCTTACGGTTTCATGGGTCTTCATTTGGAAGGCTTGAAGTTGTCCAATTAGCAAGTCCTTCTTGGCCCTCTTTGACTCCTTGGATCCTTCATTTAGTTCAATGAGCTTTTCCCATAACTCCTTGGAGGATTCGAAAGGCCCCACCTTGTTGAATTGCTCCATTGTAATACCGCATTGGATGGTCAGTACCGCCTTTGCATTTGACTCGAACCGCCTATTCATTTCCCTTGTCCAATCCTTGCTTGGAATAGGGTCTCCATGTTCATCCACCGGTTCCTCAAAGCCATCTACAATGCTATGCCAAATTTCAATATTACTCATTAGATAATATTTCATCCTACCTTTCCAATACGCAAAATGACTCCCATCGAAGAGCGGTGGCTTGGCGGTGCTATATCCCTCTTGAAGAGCCATTGATGCCTTGGTTGATGGTGAAATATTCCAAGCTACCCGTGCTCTGATACCACATGTTGGATCTTTATAATGGCTAGAGGGGGGTGATTATCCTTTCTTTGTTTCTACAAAAACGTTAGCGGAAGCAATACAAATACAAATACAAATACGAATAAGAAACAAGAAAACAATGCTAACACCCGATGTATGTGGTTCGGAGATGACGCTCCTACTCTACGGTAATCCGTAAGGTGGATTAGCCCTAGCCAAGCTTCACTAAATCCTCCTTTGGATGAACCAAGGTGGAGAAACCTTGTCTTACAATGCTCTCCTCTTCTTTACAATGATGGAAAATTAAAAGCTAGAGAAGAGGAGGTTTAGAATCACAAAAGCACTTGGGAAAGCTTGGTGAGCACGAGGGTGTAGTTTGGAATGAGAGCACTAACTCCACCAAGATCCCCAAGGCCCCTTCTTATAGAAGAAGGGTTGTTTTTCTCATTGGGCCTTGATCAGTCGACTGATGATCACCATCAGTCGACTGCCGTCAAAGATAACGGCTTCTGACAAAGCAAATCCGCAGGGATTCGAAGTTGCCATTTCCAACGGGAGGCCTATCAGTCGACTGATGGAGTGATCAGTCGAGTGATCAAAGAAGAAGTCGAGTGAGACTGCATTCTGTGGTGAATTTTCCTTTGATCAGTTGACTGCTTCCATTGGCAGGTGACTGATCGCAACATCAGTCTATTGCCATGACCAAGGCAGTCGATTGATCGTCAGGGTTTCACCCTGACTTAGTCGAACACCTGACCAGTCGACTGATACATCTTATCAGTCGACTGATACTCATCAAGTATGAATATTTCATACTTGATTCCACCCCCTAGACCTAGACTTGACCTTCTAACTCTTCCTTCAGCCTTGCGCCTGTCTTCAAGAGTTTCCTTCGGCCTTGTCATGTCTTGGGGTGCCAAATGCTTGGACTTTACGTCGCCAAGACTACAAGCTTGGACTTATACTGCCAAGACTTTACTTTGGACTTCTTTTGCCAAGGTTCACTTGGACTTTACGCTGCTAAGACTACAAGCTTGGTCTTACACTGCTAAGTCCATCCCTTGGACTTCTCTTTGCCAAGGTTCACTTGGACTTTACGCTGCCAAGACTACAAGCTTGGTCTTATGCTGCCAAGTCCATCCTTTGGACTTCCCTTGCCAAGATCATACCTGGATTTTTCTTTTACCAAGTCTTCATACTTGGATTTCCCTGTCACTCAAACATATTCACAATTAGATCACAAAGCATTGCCTAACTTAGATGATTATCTAAACATCAAAACATATAAATGCTTGGGGCATTGTTGCACCAACACTTTTCTGCACACTCGATTTAGCTCGTGAGATAACGATGTAAACTTAACTTTGTGTCTTTGTCATAATCAAAACACAGGTTTGATTATCTAGTGCCCCTGCACCAACATCTATGCACTGCCATAGTAGCACTAGTCGACTATTCAGTCGACTCTCAAACATTCTATGGCCTGTTACAATAACACCAATCGACTAACTAACAATTTCAATCGACTACCTTTATCAATCGAATTGATAGTTGAGTTATGAACTCACTGCTTCTCAAACAGTATCATCAATCTACTATTACACTTGAAACTCAAACTCATCTATCCTAAACCCCTAAACTCAGGGTTTAGGGTCCACCAGTAGACTGATATCTCAGTTTAATCCTTTCTCGACCTGACTTGAACTTCATCTGATATCCAATTGACTTTAACCTACTAGAATTTCTCTTACCCAACATCCAATTACCCTTGACCTATCCAGACTTTATTTGCCTAGTATTCGATCACTCTTGACCTGTCAGGACTTCGTTTGCCTAGCATCCATCACTCTTGACCTATCAGGACTTTATCTAGATAGGATTTAGTTACTTTAACATGTCAGGACTTCACCTACACCAAGTATCCGGTCCTCCTTGATCTTTTTGGACTTTTTCTCTTATTTTTGTTATCCGATCAATCTTGATCTGCCAGGACTTTTTGTCTCATGCCAAGTGTCCAGTTAATCATGACCTACTTAGTCTTTTCATTTGCTAATGCCAAGTGTCCAGTCAGAATGACCCACTTGGACTTCTCACTTACCAACACCCTATTGGACTTTCCGACCACCAAATGTCCAATCAACTATGATCCACTTAGACTTCTCACTTACCAACTCCCTATTGAACTTCCAACCACCAAGTGTTAGGTCATACCTGATCCACTTGGATTTCTCTTCATTTGTCAAGTATTTGGTTAATCTTAACCTACTTAACTTCTTTACCAAACATCTTCTATCAAATCCTAACTACATGAAGGTCGGCCTAACCCGATGATAATTACACCAACAAACCCAATAGTCTCCTTCATCACAACACTCGGATGTCTCATCCCATCCTTTACATATCATTCATATTGTTAAACGTATAAACTCAACTTGAGTCCAACTCGAGCTTAGTCAAATTTGACCTGAGACCGATTGCACCAACATTAGTTTCTATTACGTCTCAAAGTTAAGCCCCATCTGGTTAGCGCTTCTAGGGTGTATTGGAGTGATTTGGCAAAAATTCTCTGATATGTAAGTTATTCCTCGGAGTATTTGGATATGTAAGCAGAAAGAGAAAGAAGAAGAAGAAGAAGAAACCTCCCCCCCCCTCTCCATTTTCAATTCATTGCTATTTAAATCGCCTCTTTGGGTAACCGCTCTAGAGTAATGACCCTCACACTGTAATGACTGTAATCACTCTTCAGTAGTTTTAATGCTATAATGGTTGTAGTTGCCCCCTAATTGTAGGATCGAGTAAACCGAGGGAGGGGGTGAATCTCGGTATTTTATAAATTTTTCTAAATAGAATATGCAACGGAAATTAAATAAGTTTGACACAGCAATTTACTTGGTTCACAACTCGAACTGGGTTGCTACTCCAAGGCCCATAGTGTAGGGTTTTGCTTATCGAGTCTGTGAGGGGAAACTTCGCTTCCCACTACACCTTGGTTGTTTGTTCATGGCGATCCCATCGATGTCCCCGGATTAAAAAAATTTAATCCTAGACAAAAGGGATTGCTCAAACAACCAAGTCATCGTCGTGCTATTCGTTTAGAGAGGTCACTTGAACAAACTCGTTGTTCAAGCGACCAACCTCTATTCTACGAGTAGCCGCAGAATAGACGATGTCCGGATCGCCGGTTTTTGTGTTTATGCTCGGGATCCAAGTATTATTTAGCCATAAATAGATTTATATCATGCTCATAATTGGAAAAACAAATACAAGCAAGTAACAAAAGAGAATAGATAATAGATATACCTCTCGATCTTCTAATGTATGACCTTCCTCCTTTCGGACGTTGTGTAGGCGACGATCTACCAAAAGTTGAAGCCCCTAGATCGCAAATCTTCCTTCCTTGCTCTTCCAAAGCAAGAGGAAGAATAGAAACAAGGCTCTTCTCCTTCCTATAGCCAACCAACAAGCAACAAGGAGAGTGCTTGCCGGCGGCCAACAAGGAGAAGGAGACTATGGTGGAAACCAACCAAGACACCAAGGGAAAGCCCTGTCACGCCCGCCCTTCCAGGACCCTAAATGTCCGGAGAGGCGGCGCGTGACACGACCGTACATACATTACATACAGCGGAAGACTTTATACATACTTCTTAATACCTTTTTTTTTTTTTTTGTTTTTCTTTTAAACATAAACATGCATTAACACATATATACATATATATATATATACTTCTTCTTCTTAGCATAGAGTATGCTTCATAGCGTGGATAGATACTTCTTCTTACTTCTTCTTTACTTCTTCTTCTTAACATAGAGCATGCATCATATATGCAGATACTTAGCGCTTAGTAAATTCATAACATCATCATCATAAGGAGACATAAGTAAGGACATGAATAGACATCCTTATCATAGGTAAACATGTTTAGACCTAACGGATCTTCTCCACCATGCCACTACCACACACCTTGGCCCCTCCTGATGCTCCCTTTAGTTTATCCATCCCTTACCCTTATCTGCAGTACGAGGGAAAGATAAACTATAAGCACATAGGCTTAGTAAGATCCTGTCCTACTCACTAAAACCATACATTATCATAAATCATGGCATGCAGCATTCACAACATAGAAGCAATATAACATGTAACATACTTGGGTGTCATCAACTTAACA
The DNA here is from genome assembly GCA_025175895.1 of Wurfbainia villosa. Lineage (NCBI taxonomy): Eukaryota > Viridiplantae > Streptophyta > Magnoliopsida > Zingiberales > Zingiberaceae > Wurfbainia > Wurfbainia villosa. The sequence continues at coordinate 47,847,292 of CM045998.1, read as the reverse complement.
TGTAGCATAAGTAACGTAAGTAAAATATAGCATGGATCATCGTATCATCAAACATAACTTGTAATGTATCTAACGTAAACATGTAAACATTCATAGCATATCATGAAGCATAACTTTCATAACGTATCTAACGTAAACATGCAAACATTCATAACATATCATAAAACATAACTTTCATGGCATATCTAATGTAAGCAGGTAAACATTCATAACATATCATAAAACATAACTTTCATGACATATCTAATGTAAACAGGTAAACATTCATAACATATCATAAAACATAACTTTCATGACATATAACTTAACAATCATGGCATATCGTTTAACATAACATGTAACTTAACAATCATGGCATATCATTTAACATAACATGTAACTTAACAATCATGACATATCATTTAACATAACATGTAACTTAACAATCATGACATACATATGCAAGATGCTTTTGAAAATATATATACTAGGTACGTAAATATAAATCTCAACATATTTGGGCCCGGCATTGTACCACTTCTTCATTATCATAGCGCGCATCCCTAAATAGGCCCGAGGTAGCAAGTCTCGAACCTAATAGGTTTCTAGGCCCGAGTCTTAGTCCATCGACCTAGGGGCAATCGTCATAGCGTAGAAGCCCATCCTAGGCCCGAGTCTTACTCCATCGACCTAAGGCATCTTGGAGCCCATCCCGTACTAGGCCCGAATCTTATTCCATCGACCTAGGGGCAATCATACATAGAAGCCCATCCTAGGCCCGAGTCTTATTCCATCGACCTAGGGCATCTTAGGAGCCCATCCCTTCTTTGGACCTTGTTAAGGTCTTGGTACAAGCCATGCAGAAGGTAAAATACTTATATGCTTACTGTACTACATGTCTTATTAACATAGCATAGCATACTTCGTTTCATAACACATCATGCTTCATTTCATTAACATAGCATAGCATACTTCATTTCATACACCTCATGCTTCACTTCATTAACATAGCATAGCATACTTCATTTCATACACATCATTCTTCATTTCATTTTCATGACATGGCATAATTCATTTCATACACATCATGCTTCATTTCATTTACATTGCATGGCATACTTCATTTCATAACAACATAACTTATTTCATTAACATAGCATGGCATGCTTCATTTCATAACAACCTAACTTATTTCTTTAACATAGCATGGCATACTTCATTTCATAACAACATAACTTATTTCATTTTCATAGCATGACATACTTCATTTCATAACAACATATCCTATTTCATTAACATAGCATGGCATACTTCATTTCCTAACAACATAACTTATTTCATTAACATAACATAGCATACAATTCATGGTATGGACTTCATTGTACCCTAAAGACCCAAGGTGGCCGAATGGTCCATGTAGGGCCTTTAGGTTTAACTTTGACCTAATCCCCTTTTTTTTTAAACCTTAACCTCATCATCTAGTTACAAAATATAGTATGAAACTTCATTGAAACCCTATAGTGGGGTTTGGCCGAATAGAACTATAGTGTTCATTAGGGTTAGCTTTTGTTCTAACCCACTTTAAACCCTAAAATCATCATCTAGTCCCCATAATATGGCATGGAACTTCATTGAAACCCTAAAATAGGGTTTGGCCGAATAGAACTAAAGTGTTCATTAGGGTTAGCTTTTGTTCTAACCCACTTTAAACCCTAACATCATGATCTAGTTATAAACATAGCATAAACATAGCATAGAGCTTCTTTGAGACCCTAATTCATGACTTGGCCGAATGGGTCATGGAGGCCTCTAGGGTTAGATCTTTACCCTAATCCCTATAACATGCTAACATCATCACTTGCAAGCAAAAACAAGATATAATTTCAATAAAACACTAACAAAACTCATGTTGGCCGAATGGTTCATAGAGTTTCCTAGGTTTAACTTTTGACCTAATCCATTTTAAGCCCTAACATCATCATCTAATTACAAAAGCATGGCATACAACTTCATGGAAACCCTAGATCATATCTTGGCCGAAAATAACTATATAGATTTCTTTTATAAAACGTCAACCGAAGCTACTCGTATGCAGGTGAGGGATACTTACATCCTTCGCGTTGCTTTTGGTGGAGAAGACAACCTAAAGAACCAACCTAGCCCTAGCTTTCTTGCTTGGATGATGCTCGGCCAAAAGAGGGGAAATGGAGAGGGAAGCCTTGGAATTTCGGTGAGAAGAGGAAGAGAAGAAGAGAGGAAGTAAACAATTTCAATCTTCCCTCTTCTTTATAAAGGGGGGAGGAAGAGAAGTTCCTCTTTTCTTTTTCTATGCCTCTTCATTTACCCTTAGTTCCATTTATCTATAGTCCCCCCCCTTTCCTTAATCATACAATCCTATTGGGCTTATGGTTAGTGGGTACATCTATAGGGCTTGGCTATCTCTAGAGGTCTGGAGTTCAATTCCTAGGTCTTGTATCCATTTTTGGCTTATTTTCTTTTGTTTTGGAAAAAGCCTACATAAAGCCCATTATCATCAAGCCAAAAATTCTTGTAAAATTGCTAGGAATTTTACGGGCGTTACAAGCCCAATATCTTGTTTCCACCACCTAAAGAGAAGGAGAAGAGGGAGTTTGGATGCCGACCAAGGGCTGGAAAGAAGGTTGTGGGCGCCGTACACCAAGGGAGAGGAAGAAGAAAGCAAACTACTTCCTTATTTGTTGCCGCCCAAGCCTCCAAACCGTAATCCTAGCTCTCCTAAATGCCGGCCATGGAAGAGGGGAAGAAGAATAGTATGAGCACCGACCAAGGTAGAGGGAAGAAGGAAGGAACCGGCCAAACCTTAGGAAGAAGAAGAAAAAGCCTCCTCCACTTGTTGTCGCCCACCCCAAGCTCCCAAACCCTAACTGCCCAAACCTAATCCTAAACAAACTAGGATTCCTAGCCTCCAAAGGAAGCAAACCCTAATCCCCTAAGCCATCATCTAGTTGCCGCCCACTTTTAATCTCTATTTATAGAGTTGGGCTCAAGCCATGATTTAATCTTCTCCATTGGTTCTAGGGATTTAATCTCAACCGTCGGATCTAGAGATTTAATCTCTACCTTTAGATCTAGAGTTTTGTTTCTATCCATTGGATCTAAGCTTCATGAGGTGTTAATAGGCTACATTAGGGACCATGAGGAGGAGTTGGATCTTGGCCAAGCATGGATCAAGCCCACATGAAGTCCGATCCATTAATGATAATCCAATCCACTAAAGGATTATCATTGATCTACCTCACCAACCCCCATAAGTTAATATGGGCTCCATATATTATTTGTACATTTTCTCTCCGTGTTTAAGATCTCGAATGTCCGTCGATTAATTAATTTATTAACCATTAATTAATCAACATCTAACTCCATGAGTAGTACCACTCAACCTTTTCATCATGCCGGACCAAATCCACCTGTAGGGTTTACATGATGAACCTTATGAGCTCCTCAAGGGGACATCATCATCCTAATATATAGGACACGGTTTCCTCCTATAATCAATGACACACTATATAAATAATATCCTCTCCCAACTTACCGAGCCTATCGATTTAATCTATAAATCTCGCCCATTGGTAAATCAAAGAGATAAATACTAAGTATATGTGCCCGTTATTATATCGGGATTAAGAGCATGTACAAAATAATATCTGAGGTCCGATTCGATTATGTAGTAAGTAATAAATCGAATCACCTCTAAGTCGGTCTTGCTCAATACACACAAAGTGCACTAGTGTGATTCTATGGTCAAGACAATGTACAGGAGAAGGGCATAATTTTGCCATAAGTCTATCCCATTCTTCTGTCCCTATTTGAGTGTTGCTTTCCCCAAAGCCCTGCTGTTGTTGTGTTGTTTCTGACAACTGATCCACTTGTTGTATTAGTAGCTTACTTGCTTTTTCCAGAATAAGTTGCGCCACCACTTCTCCCTAAGATAGTTTTAGAGTATTGGGAGTCATATTAAAGACCTTGATATAAACCTGCCCGTGATAGTTGTAGCTGTAAACCAGGATGATATGGAACTAGGAGAAAAAGAGCAGGAAATCCTAGCGGTTCTTATTGCAGAAGAACCTATACTTGAAGTTCTGAAAATGAATCCAGATGCGCAAATACCCACAAGAAAGACGGAAGGGTCAATCAGATAGGATCTTGCTATATGCTATAACTATGAAATTCAACCAAATGGAAGAGCATTAATTAAGATTGGTTTAGCTTTCACTATACCAGAAGGACATTATGGAAGGATACCTCCTAAATTTGGGATTTCTTGGAAAAAGGGAATCTAAATAGGAGCTGGAGTTATTGATAAAGACTATCACGGGCAGGTATATATCTTGGTCTTTAATATGACTCCCAATACTCTAAAATTATCTCAGGGAGAAGTGGTGGCGCAACTTATTTTGGAAAAAGCAAGTAAGCTACAATACAGCATGTGGATCAGTTGTCAGAAACAACACGACAACAGCAGGGCTTTGGGGAAAGCAGCACTCAAATAGGGACAGAAGAATGGGATAGACTTATGGCAAAATTATGCCCTTCTCTAGTTCAAGATACTTTGTTCATGCTACACAGCGAATGGACTAATCCATTCGCGGAAGGTGGTGGAGATTCTGCAGATTCTAATAATAGCCTGGCAATCCGTTCTGAGTGTTATTTCATCTTTATCCATATAATGGATCTTCAAGGAATTCATCGTCTCCATTGCTGCATAGATTTCTGCATCAATGGCTGATTTCACTGTTGGGAATTTTCCGTGTGCGTATGCACAGATTCTCTCTGTACTCCGAGAATCAAACTGGCTTTTCTTCCACTTGCAAACACCTTCCCAACCTGCCATTGCACCATCAGTTTCTAAAATGATATATGCATTTTCTAGGGGTATTTCAAGGTCGGGTAATTGCTAAACTTGGATCTTGATTTGGCGAATAATTTCCCAGTCGGATGCTTTCATTCGCTTATCCCCATGGGGGGATGTCTTCTCGTAAAGTGGTCCCAGCTTAGTGCTTAAGTTGGGAATGTAGGTCCTGGCATAATTTAGTATGTCGAGCCAAGACCGCAGACCACTCTTTGTTTTAAGCTTCTCCTCCTTAAATTTAGCAATCTTCTTTATTATGTGAGGTTGAAGTTTCAACTTTCCTACGCCAATTTCAGCTCCGAGAAATTCAATCTTTGAGACTGCCAACTTATACTTGGTGGGAGATAGTATAAGTCCATTTTCTTCACAAACTTTCAACATTATTTCTAAATGCTTCACATGCTCCTGTTCTGATGAGGAAAAGACCAAAATATCATCTATATAAACTGCAATAAAGTTTTCGGTACCTTGAAAGCAGTTGTCCATCTTTTGTTGAAATGCTACAGGAGCATTTTTCAGTCCGAATGGCATTACCAGCCATTCATATAGTCCGGAAGGGCTTATAAAAGTCATCCATTCCACCGATGCAGGGTCCATAGCAATCTGATGAAAACCAGATTTAAGATCAAACTTAGAATATATTCTAGAATTTTTGACTTTCTTTAGAATAGTGTTGATCCTTGGGAGGTTGTATTTGTCTTTGTATGTATTGTCATTCGGCGTATCTTGGTCTTAAATATGACTCCCAATACTCTAAAATTATCTCAGGGAGAAGTGGTGGCGCAACTTATTCTAGAAAAAGCAAGTAAGCTACAAATACAGCATGTGGATCAGTTGTCAGAAACAACACGACAATAGCAGGGCTTTAGGTAAAGCATCACTCAAATAGGGACAAAAGAATGGGATAGACTTATAGATGGCAAGATAAATATTTTTGCAGATTCATTATCAAGGCTGATAGAAGGAAAGGAGGAAGCTCTTAACATGATCCGAACGAAAGATGAATGGACGCGAAACATGCACCCAGAGGTAACCACATCTATTGAGTTTAAATTACTAACTCAGTATGAAGCCCTAGTTACAGCATCCCCAAAAGACATATTCCCTCCAGAGGAACACGTTAAAAGAAAAAAGATGGCAGACATAGAGGAGGATGCCATTAATCAGCTGTCTATTGCTTTCAAAGAGCGGGAGCTGATTCAGCAGGCTAAAGAATCTGACATTTTTTTTAGATGACATATCAGCCTTGATAATGAATCTGCAAAAATATTGTTTGTACTTCTTGATTATGTAACCATGTATGGTTACAATATGCCTGCTCTTCAGGGATATTAATCTGAACCTGCCAGCCTTTCTCTTCCCCAAATAACACAAATAGACATTCTTTTAAAGGGAAAGAACTTGTTACCAGGTTACAATGTTGCTCTGTATCCACTTCTCCTTCAGAAATGCTACAGATTGCATCGCTTTCTGTCTCATCCTGATCTACTGATACAACATCGAATTCTTTTGGCAAGTCTATTTCATTGAGCATAGCAACTCTTTCCTTGTTGCCTGTTTTGTTCCGACATTCTCTTGCAAAATGTCCTTCCTCACCACAAATGTAACACTTACATTTCTTCACCTTTGTTCTGTCGTGATGGTATTTCTTCTTAATCACACGAACGTGTGATTTATGGGGTTTTCCTCGGTAACTTTGAGCTCTTCTTAAGCCATACTTCTTTTGCCCTTGATAGAAACTGGGTAAGGGAATTTATGAATAGAACTATAAATCTTTTAAGCTTCTATGGAGGGAGGCTTGTTTGCACATTTCTGTCAATTCCTGGTATGCATGGTGTATCCTGGGTAGTACTCCAATAGTGTTTCCTGGATAGCGTTCATGGAACTTCTGTTCAAGATAATTACCGATTAGTTGTGGCATTTTTCGGTAAAACTTACTTGACAGTTCTTCATTAATGAATATTCTTCTAGTTTTGGCGGCTAGCTCCTTGTATTGATTCATATAATTTACCAGCTCTTTGGTACTTGGGTAGGCTAATCTTTCTAGATCATGATAAGCCTGGTTTTGCTCTGTCGTTGATCCTGTTGTTGGATCTTCCAGAGTAATGATTCTCCTTATCTGGGACAACACATTCTGTGTCTCGTCTATTGCATTGATTAATTTGTCATATTGGTCTGGGAACATCATCCTCCATTGGATGAAAGTCTTCTTCTCAATCTCTCCCAGCAAGTTCTCAATATATAAAACCTTGGCTCTTTTATCAGCCCATATTTTTGAATCAATTACGTTTGTAGTAATTGACTCCGACCTAGAATTAACATCGTTATACAAACCAATGTTACTAGGTAAAATTAATAGTGCACCTATTTGTTGTTGAGCCGGAGGAAGTTGCCATTGTTCATTATTGAATCCTTCTTTGAACCTTCCTGTTCGTGAATTTGAGAAGTCCATATTATTATAAGGATTCATTCTTCCAACTGCTCTTGATGCAGGTCCATATTGTGGAGGGCCCATCATAGAATCTTCTAGTGGATTGTACGCCGAAGTGGCTCCTGATGATTCTAAGATGTTCCTTAGAAATGGATAATCCATTTATGTTTCTTCTAATCGTGTAAATATTATTTCTTCAGTGTCGGACAAAATCTCATCTCCTTCTTCTTCTTCCTCTTCAAATGTTGTTTTGGTGAATAAATAAACATCATCTTCATGGTCAAAAACCCAAGATGGGGTTATAAGACTCATATCCCATTCTGGCTGCTTTGGCGGTGTATATCGAACATAGTAGTCAAATTTGCCGCTTGGCTTCCCCAAAGTATCCCAAATTTCTTCCTGAACTTCTTGTTTTTGCTTCAAATTTGTTTGCTTCAAATCTGCAGGGTTATCAGAATCTGCAGAATCTCCACCACCTTCCGCGAATGGATTAGTCCATTCGGTGTGTAGCATGAACAAAGTATCTTGAACTGAAGAAGGGCATAATTTTGCCATAAATCTATCCCATTCTTCTGTCCCTATTTAAGTGTTGCTTTCCCCAAAGCCTTACTATTGTCGTGTTGTTTCTGACAACTGATCCACTTGCTGTATTTATAGCTTACTTGCTTTTTCCAGAATAAGTTGCGCCACCACTTCTCCCTGAGATAGTGTTAGAGTATGGGAGTCATATTAAAGACCAAGATATATACCTGCCCGCAATAGTCTTCATCAATAACTTCAGCTCCTATTTGGATTCCCTTTTTCCAAGAAATCCTAGATTTAGGAGCTATCCTTCCATAATGTCCTTCTGGTATGGCGAAAGCTAAACCAGTCTCAATTAATGCTCTTCCATTTGGTTGAATTTCATAGTTATAGCATATAGCAAGATCATATCCGATTGACCCTTCCGTCTTTCTTGTGGGTATTTGCGCATCTGAATTCATTTTCAAAACTTCAAGTATAGGTTCTTCTGCAATAAGAACCGCTAGGATTTCCTGCTCTTCTTCTCCTAGTTCCACATCATCTTGGTTTACAGCTACAATCATGTTTTCAGAGGTTGGAATATAACCTTCAAACTGCAATGAGACACTTCCATCAAGAAGTGTTCTGGTTTCAACCCTAGTTGGTGCCATAGGGTTTCTCCTCATAGATGGCCTTAAGGTCCATCTTTGTTGTTGCAACTCCTCGGTTGTGAATCTTGTTCTCGAAATAGCATTTACTCCCCTGTTGGCTAGATAGTCTATAACATTCTGAACATTGTATGAGAAGTTAGTAAAACTAGTATTTGTTAGGCGCCCTACCATCATTCTGGTAATCAGTAGGTTACTAGTTCCGCCTTTCCATTCCTGGTATCCATGTGTTTGTTGGAATATAACCTTCAAATCTGCAGGGTTATCAGAATCTGCAGAATCTCCACCACCTTCCGCGAATGGATTAGTCCATTCGGTGTGTAGCATGAACAAAGTATGTCTCCTCCCGAACCTGTCATTGCACCATCAGTTTCTAAAATGATATATGCATTTTCTGGGGGTATTTCAAGGTCGGGTAATTGTTGAACTTGGATCTTGATTTGGCGAATAATTTTTCAGTCGGATGCTTTCATTCGCTTATCCCCATGGGGGGATGTCTTCTCGTAAAGTGGTCCCAGCTTAGTGCTTAAGTTGGGAATGTAGGTCCTGGCATAATTCAGTATGCCGAGCCAAGACTGCAGACCACTCTTTGTTTTAAGCTACTCCTCCTTAAATTCAACAATCTTCTTTATTATGTGAGGTTGAAGTTTCAGCTTTCCTTCGCCAATTTCAGCTCCGAGAAATTCAATCTTTGAGACGGCCAACTTATATTTGGTGGGAGATAGTATGAGTCCATTTTCTTCACAAACTTTCAACATTATTTATAAATTCTTCACATGCTCCTGTTCTGATGAGGAAAAGACCAAAATATCATCTATATAAAATACAATAAATTTTTCGGTATCTTGAAAGCAGTTGTCCATCTTTCGTTGGAATGTTGCAGGAGCATTTTTCAGTCTGAATGACATTACCAGCCATAAATATAGTCCGGAAGGGCTTATAAAAGTTGTCCATTCCACCGATGTAGGGTCCATAGCAATCTGATGAAAACTAGATTTGAGATCAAACTTAGAATATATTCTAGAATTTCCGACTTTCTTCAGAATAGTGTTGATCCCTGGGAGGCTGTAATTGTCTTTGTATGTATTGTCATTCAACGTAGTATAATTAAAGACCATCCTCTCCTTTCCTTTGACCATCCTGATTGTAATATCATTGCCATAGTTCTATGCCTGCATTTGATTGGTCTTATAACCTTCAGCTGAAGTAGTGCCTTAATATATTTATCAAATGTCTGCTTCATGAGGGGAGTCACCTGGGATAGAGGCTTATCCTGAATTGTGATATCAGGATTAATAATATCTATTTTGTGTTGGTGCAGTGGGCACCTAAGTCGAACCTGAGTTTTGATTATAGTAAACGATACAAAGTTAAGCTCATGTCGTTATCTCACGAGCTGAATCAAGTGTGCATAAAATTGCTATAGCTGGAGCTGAAGGCTAGCGACACCCGGAGGAAGCCGCCGTGGTCGGGCGACACTCGAGTGACTTCGGAGGGAGCTGAAGGAATCGAGTGGAAGGCCGGAAGCAAAAGCGACACAGTAAGTATCGAGGTAAGCTTGTGTGTGCGAGCGTAAGTGAGGTCGCATCCTCTTTACGGGGATGATTTTAAGCGTAGATCCGACCAAAGACATCCTATAGATGGCCTAGGTCGAGATCGGACGGTCGAAGGCCGTTGAAATAATGTTTTCTTTGAGCTAACTTTGACTTGCAGCAAGCATCAGTCGACTGCCAGCTTGGAGGACTCGATCGCCAATCGGGCCGACCGCCAGAGGTCAAGACTGATCGATGTCGCCATCATTGATCGATGATGGCCATCAGTCGACTGATTGTCAATGATCATATTTGAGGAGTCAAGGCTTATCACCCCATTTCAAGGAGATTGGTGCTCAATTGTGATTGGCTAGGGTTCCTCTCGAAAAGGGGCTCAAAGGCTATAAAAGGAGGTTCCAACCTAGGGTTTTCTCATCAATTCTAAGCTTCCAAGAGCCTCCGCAAAGCTACAACTCTCTGACAACGAAGTTCTTCTTCTCCGACGCTAGGTTTAATTTTCTTTTAGTTTTTGTACGTCGGTTTTAGATTTATTCGTTGTTCATTTACTTTTTCGAAGCTCTTTTTCTATCATAACGAGGAGAGGGGGAGTGTCCCTCTACCTCAAGTGTTTGTTCTTGTATCGATTAACTCCTACCTCCAACGAGGAGGAGTTCGTTTAGTGTTTTGCCCTCCGTGCGTGGTCAAGGACCACTAGGGCCTTGGAGTAGTAGCCGAAGGCTACGAACCAAGTAAAAATAATTGTCACTTTTATTTATTGTTTATATTTCTGCTGCAATTTATCTACTCGACTTTCAAAGAACGATTTCGCAAAAAGCTTTTTGTTTCGCTATTCACCCCCCCCCCTCTAGGGAACCGCCTCGATCCAACATTTTGCATAGAATCTTGTTCTTCAGCCAATACTTTAAAGGATCTTCCCCTATAAATCCTTGATTCCTCATTCTTTCCAGCAAATCTTCATGTCTTCTAAGGATTTTTGTGTTGGATGGACTCATAGTGTAGCAAACTTTTTCCTGAATGTCTAGATATTCTTCTTCATCCATGCTTAATTCTTGTATTGCATGAACGACTGCCTCATTGGTTGTTATTGAGGTAAAATTTTTATAAATGGTAATAAGATTACCTTCAATCCGGAGTCCTCCTTGCATGATCCGTATGAAATTGTAGCCAATAACCATTTGAATTCTGTCTCCGAGAGCTATATCAAATGAATAGGTGAAGGGGATTCGGAATTTGTTATCCCCTATAATCATTTGTCCGCCCTTCAACTTCCATTTTGCTAGCTGTTTAGAGTTGACACCATTGATATTCCCTCCAGAGGAACACGTTAAAAGAAAAAAGAAGGCAGACATAGAGGAGGATGCCATTAATCAGCTGTCTATTGCTTTCAAAGAGCTGGAGCTGATTCAGAAGGCTAAAGAATCTGACTTTTTGTGTAGAAGACACTGGGAAAGTTCGAAGAAAGATTACTTCATGAAGAAGTCTCATGAAATTGGTAAAGTAAGACATGACATATGGCGTGTCTCAAATTCTTTACAGGACATATACAGGGACATAAGGCAGATGCCCCCGTGAAAGCCATGGTGAGCCCAATAGAAAGGACTGAGCCCCGGGGAGCCGTCCTTTCCAAGCATGTGAATATGAGTTGTAAAGAGTGAGTAAGATGTAAAGTTCTTTATGATAAGAAAGGGTAGTGGAAATGAAGGCCGATGGGGCCCAATGAGCACCCGCTTCAGTTCCAATACAACCTTCCTTCATTATAAGAAGACCAGAGTGGTAGGAGGTTTGACAGACTCGAGCATCATCGAGTACATCATTCCTCAAGTTTCAAGAGTTTGAGAGTTCGTAGTTTAAGAGTTTGTTTGAAGTTTGCAAGTTTGCTAAAATTCTCTTTCTTATAAATAAAATTTCGATCACAAACCAGGTTTTATTTTCAATAAGAAATGATCCCACTTTTGCAGGGTTATGGATGAAGAAGAATATCTAGACATTCAGGAAAAATTTTGCTACACTATGAGTCCATCCAACACAAAAATCCTCAGAAGACATGAAGATTTGTTGGAAAGAATGAGGAATCAAGGATTTATAGGGGAAGATCCTTTAAAGTATTGGCTGAAGAACAAGATTCTATGCAAAATAGATATTATTAATCCTGATATCACAATTAAGGATAAGCCTCTATCCTAGGTGACTCCCCTCATGAAGCAGACATTTGATAAACATATTAAGGCACTACTTCAGCTAAAGGTTATAAGACCAAGCAGGAAAAGAGCAGGTTAGTTATCTTAAAGAAAGAATTATCTCTAAAGTAAATGCTGAATACCATCCGAAAAGAATGATAAATAGACTTTATAATATGATGGTTATATTAGAGATTCCTGATAATGCTCCAATCAAGGTCAGTGCAATTTTAGATACAGGCACTACAAATATCTATTAGAAAAGATATTATGGTGTTATTTTTCTTAACAAGGACTCTCTAGAACTCAAAAGCAGTTTTATATTGTGATGGTATTGCAAAGCCTACAGATGGTGATTCTAAAAGTTCACTTGCTTTTAAAGCTCTAATATAAAAGGTATCAACAGATTGATTTTCTAGATCACTCATCCACCTATTGAGCTTTTTACTTCTTGTAGGACTTGTTCTACCTTTCTCACGCTTGCTTTAAATTCTTTAGCTAGGACTTCTTCTTCGGCTAGAATTGGTTGTATTAAGGTTTTAATATCCCCTAGCTTTGGGATTTTGTTACTAACAACTTCCTTCTCAAGAGAGGCTACCGTTTCTCTTAAAAGGTCTATTTCCGCTTTTAATTTGGTATTTTCCTCTTTTAGCAAAAAAGAAATGCTTTAACGAGACTTTGGAAAAAAGTGACATTCTATCATAAACAACTTCAAGATTATTAGCTAGAAGCAAGTTTGTAGGTTCTGGATTCTTAGCTAGATCGAGATATTCTAGGTTCCTGGTTTGGGATTTTTCATACCATTGCCTTATGTTGTGTTCAAATATATCGCTCATCTAGTCTTCTGACTTACTTACGGCTTAGGATTCTGTAAAATTTATTTGCTCATCCGACGGGTCACGGCTCTCCCTGGAGTCTTACGTACTCTGCGACCTTTTGCAATCAATTAACAAAATTTTTTTCCTTATCATAAGCCATTATTAAGATAACAATAGTTTTGAAATAAGAGAAATGGATGATACCCGTACCTTTCGCCTGGAATATATGAAGGTTTTAGCCAAGAAACATGGCTCTGATACCAAAAGGGGGATCGTTTCTTATTGAAAATTACATCACTGGAACAGGGGTAAAAGTTAATTTTGAACATATAGATGGCAAGCTAAATATTTTTGCAGATTCATTATCAAGGCTGATAGAAGGAAAGGAGGAAGGTCTTAACATCATCCGAACTGAAGACGAATGGACGCGGATCATGCACCCAGAGGTAACCACATCTATTGAGTTTAAATTACTAACTCAGTATGAAGCCCTAGTTGGAGCATCCCCAAAAGACATATTCCCTCCAGAGGAACACGTTAAAAGAAAAAAGATGGCAGACATAGAGGAGGAGCCGTGATTCCCAAAAAGAAGGGTTCTATTCTGGTATTCAAGAACCCCGCAGAGATTCTACAGAACGAGAAATCCAAATAATGTCTTCAAGTGCAAGACATTCCACAAGTACAAGGCCACCTGTCGTCGGTACATCTTCAACGGTGCAAGTACCAAGCTTTGAAAATCAAATCAGAGACTATAGACAAGGGCAAAAGATTTTGTACATCCTACAAAGAAGGATATTCCCTAATCAACGAAGATAATTCCACAAGTACAAGGCCACCTGCCGTCGGTACATCTTCAACGGTGCAAGTACCAAGCTCTGAAAATCAAATCAGAGACTATAGGCAAGGGCAAAGGATTTTATACAACCGGCAAAGAAGGATATTCCCTAATCAACGAAGATACAGAAGAACCATCGAAGTCATGTAGACCCTGAGGAACAACTCGAAATCTCTAGAACCATGCGAGCAAATATGGTTCCAGCAGAGATTTTATATTCCACCGGATTTCAACCTACAAACCACAGAGTATATCAACATTACTCTAAGGAAGATCTTCTATGTATAGAAGAAAGCCAAGTGGACCTTCCACTTGTCACTGAAGGAAGCCATCAAAGACTTCGGGAAGCAGGATTTCATCACATCCATATGGGATTGGTGATGATAAGAATACATGCATTACACCGAAGAAATACAGGAGCCATGGTGCTAGTAGTACTACGGGACACCAGATGGCGAGGAGACAAATCCATAATAGCCACAATGGAGATGGATCTCAACAGAGGAACCCAAATGATCTATGTTATTCCAGACCTAATGATAAACGTGGAAGATTTCGCAAATCACATTGAGCTATCCATACAAACACATGGATACCAGGAATGGTAAGGCGGAACTAGTAACCTACTGATTACCAAAATGATGGTTTGACGCCTAACAAATACTAGTTTTACTAAGTTCTCATACAATGTTCAGAATGTTACAGACTATCTAGCCAACATTGGAGTAAATGCTATTCCAGGAACAAGATTCACAACTGAGGAGTTGCAACAACAAAGATGGATCTTCGGACTTTCCTAGTGTCTTCTACACAAAAAGTCAGATTCTTTAGCCTGCTGAATCAGCTCCAGCTCTTTGAAAGCAATAGACAGCTGATTAATGGCATCCTCCTCTATGTCTGCCATCTTTTTTCTTTTAACATGTTCCTCTGGAGGGAATATGTCTTTTGGGGATGCTGCAACTCGGCCTTCATACTGAGTTAGTAATTTAAAATCAATAGATGTGGTTACCTCTAGGTGCATGATCCGCGTCCATTCATCTTCAGTTCAGAACATGTTAAGAGCTTCCTCCTTTCCTTCTATTAGCCTTGATAATGAATCTGAAAAAATATTTAGCTTGCCATCTATATGTTCAAAATTAACTTTTACCCCTGTTCGAGTGATGTAATCTGTAAATGCCAACCATCTGACCCTAGATGGTTTATTTCTGGAAGTTTTGTTATGGAAGCTAATTATAGCCTGGCAATCCGTTCTGAGTGTTATTTCATCTTTATCCATATAATGGATCTTCAAGGAACTCATCGTCTCCATTGCTGCATAGATTTTTGCATCAATGGCTGATTTCACTGTTGGGAATTTTCTGTGTGCGTATGCACAGATTCTCTCTGTACTCCGAGAATCAAACTTGCTTTTCTTCCACTTGCAAACTCCTCCCCAACTTGTCATTGCACCATCAGTTTCTAAAATGATATATGCATTTTCTGGGGGTATTTCAAGGTCGGGTAATTGCTGAACTTGGATCTTGATTTGGCGAATAATTTCCCAGTCTGATGCTTTCATTCGCTTATCCCCATGGGGGGATGTCTTCTCGTAAAGTGGTCCCATCTTAGTGCTTAAGTTGGGAATGTAGGTCCTGGCATAATTCAGTATGTCGAGCCAAGACCGCAGACCACTCTTTGTTTTAAGCTGCTCCTCCTTAAATTCAACAATCTTCTTTATTATGTGAGGTTGAAGTTTCAGCTTTCCTTCGCCAATTTCAGCTCCGAGAAATTCAATCTTTAAGACGGCCAACTTATACTTGGTGGGAGATAGTATAAGTCCATTTTCTTCACAAACTTTCAACATTATTTCTAAATGCTTCACATGCTCCTGTTTTGATGAGGAAAAGACCAAAATATCATCTATATAAACTATAATAAAGTTTTGGGTACCTGGAAAGCAGTTGTCCATCTTTCGTTGGAATGCTGCAGGAGCATTTTTCAGTCTGAATGGCATTACCAGCCATTTATATAGTCTGGAAGGGCTTATAAAAGTCGTCCATTCCACCGATGCAGTGTCCATAGCAATCTGATGAAAACAAGATTTGAGATCAAACTTAGAATATATTCTAGAATTTCCAACTTTCTTCAGAATAGTGTTGATCCCTGGGAGGCTGTATTGGTCTTTGTATGTATTATCATTCAGCGTTCTATAATTAAAGACTATCCTCTCCTTTCCTTTGACCTCCTTCTTGGTTGCTGGGTCAATACTTGTTCCTAATTGTATTATCATTGCCATAGTTATATGCCTGCTTTTGCTTGGTCTTATAACCTTTAGCTGAAGTAGTGCCTTAATATGTTTATCAAATGTCTGCATCATGAGGGGAGTCACCTGGGATAGAGGCTTATCCTAAATTGTGATATCAGGATTAATAATATCTATTTTGCATAGAATCTTGTTCTTCAGGCAATACTTTAAAGGATCTTCCCCTATAAATCCTTTATTCCTCATTCTTTCCAGCAAATCTTCATGTCTTCTTAGGATTTTTGTGTTGGATGGACTCATAGTGTAGCAAACTTTTTCCTGAATGTCTAGATATTCTTCTTCATCCATGCTTAATTCTTGTATTGCATGAATGGCTGCCTCATTGGTTGTTATTGAGGTAACATTTTTATAAATGGTAATAAGATTACCTTCAATCTGGAGTCCTCCTTGCATGTTCCGAATGAAATTGCAGCCAATAACCATTTGAATTCCATCTCTGAGAGCCATATCAAATGAATAGGTGAAGGGGATTCGGAATTTGTTATCCCCTATAATCATTTGTTCGCCCTTCAGCTTCCATTTTGCTAGTTGTTTAGAGTTGACACCATTGATTACAATAGTGTAAGGATTCCTTTCAAGGATCCTTTCTGGAACTACTCTTTTGTCTATACAGTAGGTTGTAGATCCTGTATCTAAAATTGCACTGACCTTGATTGGAGCATTATCAGGAATCTCTAATATAACCATCATATTATAAAGTATATTTATCAGTCTTTTCAGATGGTATTCAACATTTACTTTAGAGATAATTCTTTCTTTAAGATAACTAACCTGCTCTTTTCCTTTTTCAGAGTCATCTGGGTTTAGTTCATCAAAGTCCTTTTCCAGAACTTTGTAAAAGCCATCATCAACTACCTTCTTGTTCAGACGATCAATTTCCATCATCAATCGCCTATTTTCAGCTAACAAATAATCAACATACTCCAGTAGTTCCTTGATTAGTGCCTTGTCATCATGTGGGGCTGGTGCTGGCTCAGTCACTACTTCATGTTTTAAGTAGTAATCTGCACAAGGTGCACAGGCAGTTAACTTACAGTGATTACAGTGAATTATGGATCTGATCTTGGTTTCTCTTCAGCAGAATTTACACCCAGCATAAATTGTTTGTACTTCTTGATTATGTAACCATGTATGGTTACAATATGCCTACTCTTCAGGGATATTAATCTGAACCTGCCAGCCTTTCTCTTCCCCAAATAACACAAACAGACATTCTTTTGAAGGGAAAGAACTTGTTACCAGGTTACAATGTTGCTCTGTATCCACTTCTCCTTCAGAAATGCTACAGATTGCATCGCTTTCTGTCTCATCCTGATCAACTGATACAACATCAAATTCTTCTGGTAAGTCTATTTCATTGAGCATAGCAACTCTTTCCTTGATGCCTGTTTTGTTCCGACATTCTCTTGCAAAATGTCCTTCCTCAGCACAAATGTAACACTTACATTTCTTCACCTTTGTTCTGTCGTGCTAGTATTTCTTTTTAATCACATGAACGTGTGATTTATGGGGTTTTCCTCAGTAACTTTGAGCTCTTCTTAAGCCATACTTCTTTTGCCCTTGATAGAAACTGGGTAAGGGAATCTGTGAACAGAACTGTAAATCTTTTAAGCTTCTTTGGAGTGAGGCTTGTTTGCACATTTTTGTCAATTCCTGGTACGCATGGTGTATCCTGGGTAGTACTCCAATAGTGTTTCCTGGATAGTGTTCCTGGAACTTCTGTTCAAGATAATTACCGATTAGTGGTGGCATTTTTCGGTAAAACTTACTTGACAGTTCTTCATTAATAAACATTCTCTCAGTTTTGGTGGCTAGCTCCTTGTATTGATTCATATAATTTACCAGCTCTTTGGTACTTGGGCAGGCTAATCTTTCTAGATCAAGATAAGCCTGGTTTTGCTCCGCCGTTGATCCTGTTGTTGGATCTTCCAGTGTAATGATTCTCCTTATCTGGGACAACACATTCTGTGTCTCGTCTGCTGCATTGATTAATTTATCGTATTAGTCTGGGAACATCATCCTCCATTGGATGAAAGTCTTCTTCTCAATCTCTCCCAGCAAGTTCTCAATATATAAAACCTTGGCTCTTTTATCAGCCCATATTTTTGAATCAATTACGTTTGTAGTAATTGACTCTGACCTAGAAATAACATCGTTATACAAACCAATGTTACTAGGTAAAATTAACAGTGCACCTGTTTGTTGTTGAGCCGGAGGAAGTTGCCATTGTTCATTATTGAATCCTTCTTTGAACCTTCCTGTTCTTGAATTTGAGAAGTCCAAATTATTATAAGGATTCATTCTTTCAACTGGTCTTGATGCAGGTCCATATTGTGGAGGGCCCATCATAGAATCTTCTGGTGGATTGTACGCCGAAGTGGCTCCTGACTTGGCAATGGATAATCCATTTTTGTTTCTTCTAATTGTGTAAATATTACTTCTTCAGTGTCGGACAAAATCTCATCCCCTTCATAGTCAGAATCCCAAGATGGGGTTATAAGACTCATATCCCATTCTGGCTGCTTTGGCGGTGTATATCGAACATAGTAGTAAAATTTGCCGCTTGGCTGCCCCAAAGTATCCCAAATTTCTTCCTGAACTTCTTGTTTTTGATTCAAATTTGTTTGCTTCAAATCTACAAGGTTATCAGAATCTATAGAATCTCCACCACCTTCCGCAAATGGATTAGTCCATTCGGTA
The DNA here is from genome assembly GCA_025175895.1 of Wurfbainia villosa. NCBI lineage: Eukaryota > Viridiplantae > Streptophyta > Magnoliopsida > Zingiberales > Zingiberaceae > Wurfbainia > Wurfbainia villosa. Next base: position 47,828,440 of record CM045998.1, on the reverse strand, counting down.
TATAGCATGAACAAAGTATCTTGAACTGGAGAAGGGCATAATTTTGCCATAAGTCTATCCCATTTTTATGTCCCTATTTGAGTTCTGCTTTCCCTAAAGCCCTGTTGTTGTCGTGTTGTTTCTGACAACTGATCCACTTGCTGTATTTGTAGCTTACTTGGTTTTTCCAGAATAAGTTGCGCCACCACTTCTCTCTGAGATAGTTTTAGAGTATTGGGAGTCATATTAAAGACCAAGATATATACCTGCCCGCGATAGTCTTCATCAATAACTCCTGCTCCTATTTGGATTCGCTTTTTCAAAGAAATCCCAGATTTAGGAGCTATCCTTCCATCATCTCCTTCTGGTATGGAGAAAGATAAACCAGTCTTAATTAATGTTATTCCATTTGGTTGAATTTCATAGTTATAACATATAGCAAGATCATATCCGATTGACCCTTCCGTCTTTCTTGTAGGTATTTGCGCATCTGGATTCATTTTCAGGACTTCAAGTATAGGTTCTTCTGCAATAAGAACCGCTAGGATTTCCTTCTCTTCTTCTCCTAGTTCCACATCATCCTAGTTTACAGCTACAATCCTGTTTTCAGAGGTTGGAATATAACCTTCAAACTGCAATGAGACACTTCCATCAAGAAGTGTTCTTGTTTCAACCCTAGTTGGTGCCATAGGGTTTCTCCTCACAGATGGCCTTAAGATCCATCTTTGTTGTTGCAACTCCTCGGTTGTGAATCTTGTTCTCGGAATAGCATTTACTCCCCTGCTGGCTAGATAGTCTGTAACATTCTGATCATTGTATGAGAAGTTAGTAAAACTAGTATTTGTTAGGCGCCCTACCATCATTCTGGTAATCAGTAGGTTACTAGTTCCGCCTTGCCATTCCTGGTATCCATGTGTTTGTATGGATAGCTCAATGTGATTTGCGAAATCTTCCACGTTTATCATTAGGTCTGGAATAACATAGACCATTTGGGTTCCTCTGCTGAGATCCATCTCCATTGTGGCTATTATGGATCTGTCTCCTCGCCATCTGGTGTCCCGTAGTACTACTAGCACCATGGCTCCTATATTTCTTCTGTGTAATCCATGTATTCTTATCATCACCAATCCCATATGGATGTGATGAAATCCTACTTCCCGAAGTCTTTGATGGCCAGTGACAAGTGGAAGGTCCACTTGGCTTTCGTCTATACATAGAAGATCTTCCTCAGAGTAATGTTGATATACTCTGTGGTTTGAAGGTTGAAATCCGGTGGAATATAAAATCTCTGCTGGAACCATATTTGCTTGCCTGGTTCTAGATATTTCGAGTTGTTCCTCAGGGTCTACATGACTTTCGATGGTTCTTCTGTATCTTCGTTGATTAGGGAATATCCTTCTTTGCAGGTTGTACAAAATCCTTTACCCTTGCCTATAGTCTCTGATTTGATTTTCAGAGCTTGGTACTTGCACCGTTGAAGATGTACCGACGGCAGGTGGCCTTGTACTTGTGGAATTATCTTCGTTGATTAGGGAATATCCTTCTTTGCAGGTTGTACAAAATCCTTTGCCCTTGCCTATAGTCTCTGATTTGATTTTCAGAGCTTGGTACTTGCACTGTTGAAGATGTACCGACGGCAGGTGGCCTTGTACTTGTGGAATGTCTTGCACTTGAAGACATTATTTGGATTTCTCGTTCTGTAGAATCTCTGTGGGGTTCTTGAATACCAGAATAGAACCCTTCTTTTTGGGAATCACGGCTCCTCCTCTATGTCTGCCATCTTTTTTCTTTTAACGTGTTCCTCTGGAGGGAATATGTCTTTTGGGGATGCTCCAACTAGGGCTTCATACTGAGTTAGTAATTTAAACTCAATAGATGTGGTTACCTCTGGGTGCATGATCCGCGTCCATTCGTCTTCAGTTCGGATGATGTTAAGAGCTTCCTCCTTTCCTTCTATCAGCCTTGATAATGAATCTGCAAAAATATTTAGCTTGCCATCTATATGTTCAAAATTAACTTTTACCCCTGTTCCAGTGATGTAATTTTCAATAAGAAACGATCCCCCTTTTGGTATCAGAGCCATGTTTCTTGGCTAAAACCTTCATATATTCCAGGCGAAAGGTACGGGTATCATCCATTTCTCTTATTTCAAAACAATTGATATCTTAATAATGGCTTATGATAAGGCGAAAGATTTTGTTAATTGATTGCAAAAGGCCGCAGAGTACGTAAGACTCCAGGGAGAGCCGTGACCCGTCGGATGAGCAAGAAAATTTTACAGAATCCTAAGCCGTGAGTAAGTCAGAAGACTAGATGAGCGATAGATTTGAACACAACATAAGGCAATGGTATGAAAAATCCCAAACCAGGAACCTGGAATATCTCGATCTAGCTAAGAATCCAGAACCTACAAACTTGCTTCTAGCCAATAATCTTGAAGTTGTTTATGATAGAATCTCACTTTTGTCCAAAGTCTCGTTGAAGCATTTCTTTTTTGCTAAAAGTGGAAAATACCAAATTAAAAGGAGAAACAACCCTTTTAAGAGAAACGGTAGCCTCTCTTGAGAAGGAAGTTGTTAGTAACAAAAGCCCAAAGCTAGAGGATATTAAAACCTTAATACAGCCAATTCTAGCCGAAGAAGAAATCCTAGCGGTTCTTATTGCAGAAGAACCTATACTTGAAGTCCTAAAAATGAATCCAGATGCGCAAATACCCACAAGAAAGATGGAAGGGTCAATCGGATATGATCTTGATATATATTCTATAACTATGAAATTCAACCAAATGGAAGAGCATTAATTGAGACTGGTTTAGCTTTCGCCATACCAGAAGGACATTATGGAAGGATAGCTCCTAAATCTGGGATTTCTTGGAAAAAGGGAATCCAAATAGGAGCTGGAGTTATTGATGAAGACTATCGCAGGCAGGTATATATCTTGGTCTTTAATATGACTCCCAATACTCTAAAACTATCTCAGGGAGAAGTGGTGGCGCAACTTATTCTGGAAAAAGCAAGTAAGCTACAAATACAGCAAGTGGATTAGTTGTCAGAAACAACATGACAACAGCAGGGCTTTGGGGAAAGTGGCACTCAAATAGGGACAGAAGAATGGGATAGACTTATGGCAAAATTATGCCCTTCTCCAGTTCAAGATACTTTGTTCATGCTACACACCGAATGGACTAATCCATTCGCGGAAGGTGGTGGAGATTCTGCAGATTCTAATAGATATTCTGATGGTTTGTCCAAAGTCATCTCGGTTGTGAGCCTTTACTTATATTTTACAAAGAGCCAATAACATGATCTCCCGTGTGACACCACACACTATGTTATCTACAATGTAATGTATTAGACAATATGCATAACCATAAAAATATACAAACAATGATCATGTGATTCTTATTTCAAAATAAAGATGTTCATACAAAAGATAGACTTTTCAGTATACATCCCTACACATAGCTCTACCACGAGCTACCTCGATTGGTAATCTCTATAATACCCTCCGATTCGAGAACTCTCGACTTCAGAAGGGCGTTTGCTTTTTACAAATTTGAGAGAAGAGTAATAAACTATTCTCTCTTGAAATTAAATTTACAAGAGAAATAAAAAGAATTAACGACTACTTTATACCGACACAAAATGACCTCTTCACTCGAGGCTTACCTGTCGACTACCTGCCAGACTTACCATTCTTGACATCCGATTTGACCCACCAGGGCTTCCAATAGCTGTCTGGGCTACCTGACCCAGCTGGACTTTTTGGCAATTGTTCGGTCTCCTAACCCAATCGGTCTTCATGCCAAATATCCGGTCCACGTGACCCATTTGGACTTTATGCCTGGTGTTCGATCCTCCTAATCTGTCAAGATTCATGTCTAGTATCCGGTCAACTCGACCTACTTGGACTTCCTATTAAGCCTGCACACTTTGAAGGAACAAAGCTTCACTTCCCTCTTCGACTTGGTCACTTGTACATGGCAATCCCAACTATGTCCCCGGATTAAAAATTAATCCAAGACGATGACAGATTACCCAAGCAACCGATCCATCATCGTGCTATTCGATTAGAGTGGTCTCTTGAACAAACTAGTTGTTCAAGCAACCTAACTCCTTTCCTCGATTAGCCACGGAATAGATGATGTACGGATCACCGGTTTTTGTGTTAATCTTCGAGGTCCAAGTAAATTAGCCACATGCAATTACATACATAATCCAAAGAAACAAAAGGAAACCAAAACAAGAATTATACCTCTTGTTTACCTCTTGGTCTTCTATTGTATGTCCTATCCTTTTCTTGGACGTTGGGTGGGAAACGATCCTCCAAGAGTTGAAACCTTCTAGATCTCATCCTTCCCTTCCTTGTCCGCTCCGAACAAAGGGAAGAAAATAAGCTCCCTTCTTCTCCTATCTAGTTCCGGACACAAACCCTTTGGAGGAAGATCAAACCTCTTCCTCCTCTTTGTTGTTGCCGTCGACCACCAAGGAGAGGGAGATGGAGATGATGATGGGCTCCAACCAAGCGCTCCAAGGGAAGAAAGCCTAACTCTTGCCGTTGGCCAAGGGAGAGGATGAAGGTGCTGCGCCGACAATGAGATGGGAGAAGGTGTGTCGCCCAAACCAAGGAAGCAAAACCCTAGGTAGGTTCCCGCCCAAACCAAGGAAGCAAAAACCTAGAACCACCTCTAGCCTCCCAAGACTCTCACGCCAAAAACCAAAACACTTGAACAAAAAATCTCATCCCACGCCCAAGCCATAGGCCCTCCTTTTATAGAGTTAGGCTTAAGCCTCCTTTCAATCTCCACCGTCGAATCTAGAGATTTAATCTCCACTGTCGAATCCAGGGATTTAATCTCCACCGTCGGATCTAGAGATTTAATCTCCACCGTCAGATCTAGGGATTTAATCTCCACCGTCGGATCTAGGCTTCATGAGGGTTTTAATAGGCTACAATAGAGACCATGAGGAGGAGTTGGATCTTGGCCACCCAATGGATCCGGCCCACATAAAATCCGATCCATTAATGATAATCCATTCCACTAGAGGATTATCATTGATCTACCTCACCAACCCCATAAATAAATATGGGCTCCATATATTAATTGTACAAATATCTCCTCGTGTTTAAGATCTCGAATATCCGTCAATTAATTAATTTACTAACAATTAATTAATCAACATCTAAATCCATGAGTAGTACCACTCAACCTTATCATCATGCCAGACCAAGTCCACCTGCATGGTTTACATGATGATCCTTATGATCTCCTCAAAGGGCCATCATCATCCTAATATATAGGATACGGTTTCCTCCTATAATCAATGGCACACCATGTAAATAATATTATTTCCAAACTTACCGAGCCTATCGATTTACTCTATAAATTACGCCCATTGGTAAATCAAAGAAATAAATACTAAGTACATGTGCCCATTTTTATATCAGGATTAAGAGAATGTACACTATAATATCCGAGGTCCAATTCAATTATGTAGTCAACAATAAATCGAATCACCTCTAAGTCGGTCCTGCTCAATACACACAAAGTGTACTAGTTGTTGACAATGTGCTATTCCTCGGAAGGCTCATCGGCTCCCATGTCCCCGGATTAAAATTTTCACTAATGAAAACTAATCCGGATGGGATGAGTTTCCTAAGCACAACCAATTCGTCATCGTGCCAACGACTCAAGCGATCGCTTGAACAAACTAGTTGTTCAAGCAACCAAACTCTTCTAGTCGATTAGCCGTGGAAGAGACGACGGACGGATCACTGATTTTTGTGTTTCTTATCGGGGTCCATGCTTATACAAATACATGCAAATGTAAACTAGTATAATCAACATATACTAACATAACGAACATAAGCTAGCATATCAATAAGAACATGCAAAGAACAATAATAAAAGTTGTAAAACTTTTATACCTCTTGATCTTCTATCGTATGTCCTAACCTCCTTATAGACTTCGTGTGGGCGAAGATCCTCCACAAGTTGAAGCTTCCTAGGTCTTCTTCAATCCAAAGAAAGAAGAACTCTCTTTCCCTTCTTGCTTGAGCCAACCACCAATCCACAAAGGATTGATGCTGCCGGCCCCAAGAATAGAGAGAATAATATGGAAACAACCAAGGAACTGAACTAGGGACAAACCCTAGCTTCTAGTGCCGCCGGCCAAGATGGAGTGAAGAGGAGAAAGAGAATATGTTGGGCGCCACCCACGGTGGAGGGAATAGAGGAAGGAGCCGGCCACACCCTAGGAAGAGGAAGAGCTCCTCTCCTATGTTGGAAATCGGATGGCCGTCTAGAGGGGGGTGAATAGCCCTTTTTGTTTGGATGCCGGTATTTGCTCGTCTACAAAACTAATTAGCGCAAGCGGAAGACTAATAAAGACAAGCAAATAGAAATACGAGAAAACAAACGCTAACAAGGAATGTAACGTGGTTCACGGCTACGCCGCTAATCCACGGTCCCCGATTCGTCCTCGGTGAATCACTCCGCTAAACCAATCCACTAAATGGTCTCTCCTTTGCACCAAGCTAGGTCGAGGTAACCTTTACAATCAAGATCACTCTTCTTACAAATAGAATGGAGTAAAAGCGGGTAAGAAGAGTTTAGAGCTTGTGGGGTACTAGGAAGATTACTTAGAGCATAAGCATTAGCCTCTCAAAGGCTTACACCCTCTCTTTTTATAGAGAGGGCTGTTTCTTCCGTTGCCGCCATCACGATCCCGCTTGGCGCCGATCGCTGCCACTACAACGGCCTCCGAACACGCCGGATCCCGACCGCTGTAGTCCAACGGAACTCTTGGCGTCGATCGATGGTCCTCATCACGATCGGTGCCTCCGTAGTCGACCGCCTACCGGCTATTTAACGATTCTGCGGGCCAAAACCCTATTGATCACCGACCGCCGCCGCAGCCGATCGATGGTCTTGGCAATGATCGCCCACGATGGCGGTCGATCGCTGGCGCCACAATCCATCCGATACCGATCCGAACTCACACTGACGAGGGCAATGATCGCCATGACATGGCAATGACCGTGGTGTCGAAAACCCATCCGACACTTGGCCAAATGGCCAAGTTTCACCTAAGAGCTACCCTTCCCGGTTACAATCGCCACTCATCTCTCGAGTCCTCGCCAAGTTCTTCGCTGTCGCCACGCCCTCGGCAACATCAGACGGCTCGCAATGCTCCTTCGCGTCTCTTGCCTCAAGTCTACTTCCTCTGCTTCACTCCAGCTTCTCGTCCGTGGTCCCTCGGATGCTCAAGCGCCGGCTTATAAAGCTATCCTTCACCGACTCAAGGCACGAGTCATGAGATGTGAAACTCGCCACGGCTCCATGTGCGAATTACTAAGTCCTGCACGACTTCAACGCACATATCACATCAACATATCAAACTAACTTAAACCCTTTGCCACACCATCAAAACCATATTACGGCAAGAAATTGCCCTAACAATCTCCCCCTTTTTGATGTGTGGCAATCCGTTTAAGTTAGGTAAAAACATTTGATATAAATTCTAAGGTAAGAAAGCATGTAAAGATAAACATGATATAGCAACATGCAACTCCCCCTTAATCCATGAAACTCTCTATGCAAATTTTCTCCCCCTATCATATATTTCTCCCCCTAAAATATATTTCTCCCCCTAAAGTAATTAACTTAAACATACTTATTTCTCCCCCTTTGACACCATCAAAAAGATTTACACTAAGTTATAAGCTCATGGCATCAAGTATAAAGAGGGAAAATACCAAAAAACATGATTAAAATCTGAAATCAGAGAATTGCAGGCTGATTTTCAGGTGAGCAAATGATCGCTATTAGTATGGCAATGATCGCACAATTGATTCCAAATTCGATTTTCATTGAATTTGAAAATGCATTAAAAATTCCAGAAAATTCGAAAAATCATGAAATTTTAGGAGCATATTTCTCTTAAGTATATCTATCAAGGAAAAATAGTTTTTCATGAAGAATCATTATATTTTCCGAGATTTGCCAAAAATCCAAACACTTGAAAAACCACTAGTTTTTTAGCATGTTAGTATCCTTTTTAGCACCTAGTCTTGCTTTGAGTTGTTCCAAAACATGAATACATAGATTTTAGATTAAGGAATTGTTTTGAAAATATATGAAATATCCAACCATGATCTTTGGGAAATATGTCTATGAATTAAACATAAGTCTTCCCCATGATTGGTCTATTATTGCTATTTTGATACTTTAAATGACCATCTAAATGCCATAGGCATTAGTGGACATTTGTATCATCCTAACATCTCACCCATGCTAAGTTTGCAATCAAGTTAGCCTATAGTGAGTGTGAGATGCATCCTAGGGGGTATTTGTATATACTTAACCAATATATTCATGCAATTCTATCATGGTTAAGTATCATCCTAACAATTAACATGATCATAATGACATATATGAATGAATTCTACATTATGATCATGAAACTCATGTTTTCATCAAATTATAATCATGCATTAGGTATTATATGATGATAACAAACAAAGTATCACCTAAAATATGATTCAACCCTATTTCTCATGATAACATGCCAAATATCAAAATCATAAATCATGATTTAAAACATACATAGCAATTACATTAATCATCATGATTTAAGCATTATTACCTATTTATGGGCACGTTATCATCACCCAACACTATCTAAAAAATGTTGTCCCGTCATCCTAAGTCAACCAAAATATGATATAGGTTAGGACCATGTGGTTGACTACCCTAGGGTTATTCTAACCCTTAAGGATGGATTTTGGAACCCAAAATAAATTCTTTCCTATTGGGTTCACTAAATACTCCTTGGGGATCCATTTCCTAGCAATTACTTTCTTTTTATCTTGTCCCCTAGCTATTAGGCATTTATAGGCCTTTTCATTTTTCTTTTCTTTGTATCCTAGGCCTTTCTTGTTGAAACTAGCTCTTTGGCTCCCTAAGATCATATTTAAGGTGTTGGAGCCAATTGTGAATTTTCTAAGGCTTTGGTTAAATAATCTACCTTTTCCCTTAATGCCCTATTTTCCTCTATGCATGCATCATTAACATTTAAAGGCATATAATCATGTGAGCATGCATCATCTAAGCTAGAAGAAATATTTTCATTTTCATTTAAGCATGCTTTTTCTAATTTTTGTTCTAGGTCCTTAATTTGATCTAGCATGCTTTTGTTTTTCTTCTTAGCTCTAAATAAATCTCTAGTTAAGCTAGAAACCATGGAAACTATTTTCTTAGGGGTTAGATTTGTTACCATAGTTTCCATGTCCTCTTCTTCTTCGGATGAGGAGGATGTAGAAGCTCCCCCTTCATTTGAGCTCTCCTCATTTGAGCTTGATCCTTCATTTTCGGATGAAGAGCAATCCAAGTCATCAAAGGCCATCAAGGCCAAATTGGTGACAAAGGCATTCTCCTCATCCGATGATGAGGAGGAGGATGAGGATGGATCATCCCAAGTCCTTGCCTTGAGAGCCTTAGCCTTTCCCTTCTCCTTTGTCTTCTTCTCCTCTTCCTTCTTTTTCTTGCTCCCCTTTTTCTTCTTCTTTTCTTCTTTCTTTTTCCTTTCTTCCTTGCTCTTGTTTAGGAGAGGACAATTGTCCCTTATGTGCCCTTCTCCTTGGCAATTGTAGCATATGACCTTCCCCCTTGGTCTTCTATTCCTATCATTAGATTTATCAAATCTAAAATTCTTAAATGCTCGCCTTACCCTCCTTACCATGTAGGCTTCTTCGGTGCTATCCATGGAGGAGGAGGAAGATGCTTCGTCATCGGAGGAGGAGGTGATTTCCATCTTCTTCTTCCCCTTACTTGCCAATAATGCTACTCCTCTTGAGGGTTGAATTTTAGGCTCCTCTTGTATTCCCTCAAGCCTAGTTTCGTGGAGCTCCATTGTTGAGAAAAATTCCTCCAAGGTACTTACTTCCAAGTTCTTGGAGATGTAGAACGAATCCACCATGGAGCTCCACTTTGAGGACCGGGGAAAGGCATCTATGGCCTTCATTACCATATCCCGGTTTGATAGCTTCTCACCTACACTTGTTAGTCCATTTAAAATTTCTTTGAATCTAGAATGCAAAGAAATTACCTTTTCTCCCTTTTCTAATTTGATGTTGGATAGTTGGGAGCGGAGGAGATCTCTCCTTGCTAGCTTTGCCTCGGATGTGCCTTCATGAAGCTCAATTAGCTTCTCCCACATCTCCTTGGCGCTTAGGCATTCTCCTATTCGGTTGATTTCTTGTTGGGGGAGCACATTGAAGAGATGATGTTTGGCTTTTGAATTTGCAAGGTGCTCTTCCCTTTGCCTTTTGGTCCACCTAGATTTCTCGATTGGTTTCCCTTCTTCATCCCTAGGCAAAACGAACCCGAATTCCATTGTAATCATTATATCAAAATCCGTTTCGAAAAATACCTCCATTCGCTTCTTCCACCAAGCGAATTCTCCTTCAAACTTCGGAGGATGAATGTTGGAGCCGGCCATTTTGAAAATTGCTTGTTGTGGCGGTTAGTCCTCGACAAGCTTTCCTCGGCTCTGATACCACTTGTTGGAAATCGGATGGCCGGCTAGAGGGGGGTGAATAGCCCTTTTTGTTTGGATGCCGGTATTTGCTCGTCTACAAAACTAATTAGCGCAAGCGGAAGACTAATAAAGACAAGCAAATAGAAATACGAGAAAACAAACGCTAACAAGGAATGTAACGTGGTTCACGGCTACGCCGCTAATCCACGGTCCCCGATTCGTCCTCGGTGAATCACTCCGCTAAACCAATCCACTAAATGGTCTCTCCTTTGCACCAAGCTAGGTGGAGGTAACCTTTACAATCAAGATCACTCTTCTTACAAATAGAATGGAGTAAAAGCGGGTAAGAAGAGTTTAGAGCTTGTGGGGCACTAGGAAGATTACTTAGAGCATAAGCATTAGCCTCTCAAAGGCTTACACCCTCTCTTTTTATAGAGAGGGCTGTTTTCTTCCCGTTGGCCGCCATCAGTCGACTGCCGTCACTACAACGGCCTCTGAACACGTCGGATCCCGACCGTTGTAGTCCAACGGAACTCTTGGCAGTCGACTGATGGTCCTCATCAGTCGACTGGTGCCTCCGTAGTCGACTGCCCAGTCGGCTACGAACGGTTCTGTGGCCGAAACCCTATTGATCACCGATCGCCGCCAGCGAATGATCGATGGTCTGGCGCGATCGACGCCACGATGGCGCCGATCACTGGCCTAATCCGCCGATACCGCCGAACTCACTGATTGAAGCGGGCCGATCGCCATGACATGGCAATGATCGTGTCGAAAACCCATCCGACACTTGGCCAAATGGCCAAGTTTCACCTAAGAGCTACCCTTCCCGGGTTACAATCGCCACTCTCATCTCTGAGTCCTCGCCTTGAAGTTCTCTTCATTCCGCCACGCCCCTCGGCAAAGATCAGCGCACGACTGCAATGCTCCTTCGCGCGTCTCTTGCCTCAAGTCTACTTCCTCCGGCTTCACTCCAAGCTTCTTGTCCGCGGTCCCTCGGATGCTCCAAGCGCACGGCTTCCGCAAAGCTATCCTTCACCGACTCAAGGCACGAGTCATGAGATGTGAAACTCGCCACGGCTCCATGTGCGAATTACTAAGTCCTGCACGACTTCAACGCACATAACACATCAACATATCAAACTAACTTAAACCCTTTGCCACACCATCAAAACCATATTACGGCAAGAGATTGCCCTAACATCCTATAGTTGCCGCCCAACTTCCTTGCAATCCCTAGCCGTCCAACCATAGGAGCCAAACCCTAATTAGGGTTTCCTCCTTAGGCTTTCTTGCCGCCCAACCATGGTGGAGAGAAGAGATCTAGAAGCTAGCCACCTTCAAGGAAGAAGAAGAGAGCTTCCACAAGTTGCCGCCCACCCTTCTTTCCTAACCTTGGCCGCCCAACCAAAGGAGCCAAACCCTAATTAGGGTTTCCTCCTTAGGCTTTCTTGCCGCCCAAGCAAGGCTAGGCAAAACCCTAATCTCCTTAGCATCCATCATCCAACCAAAAAACTTAGTTGCCGCCCAACCCAATCTCCCATATATATAGAGTTAGGTTTAGGCCTTGTTTTAATCTCCACCGTCGGTTCTAGGTTTTAATCTCAACCGTCGGATCTAGAGATTTAATCTCAACCGTCGGATCTAGGGATTTAATCCCACCCGTCGGATCTAGAGATTTAATCTCAACCGTCGATTCTAGGATTTTAATCCCAACCGTCGGATCTAGAGATTTAATCTCCACCGTCGGTTCTAGGGATTTAATCCCAACCGTCGGATCTAGAGATTTATTTTCCATTATTTGATCTAGACTTCATGAGGTTTATATTAGGCTACGATAGGGACCATGAGGAGGAGTTGGATCTTGGCCACCCGATGGATCGGAACCACACAAACTTGATCCATCAATGATGTTCCATTCCACTAGAGGATCATCATTGAATTACCTCACCAACCCCCATAAATTAATATGGGCTCCATATATTATTTGTACATCCATCTCCCCGTGTTTAAGATATCGAATGTCCGTCAATTATTTGATTTACTGACCATCAATTAATTAACATCTAACTCCTCGAGTAGTACCACTCAACCTTATCATCATGTTGACTAAGTCAACCTGCAGGGTTTACATGATGAACCTTATGAGCTCCTCAAGGGGACATCATCAACCTAATACATAGGACACGGATTCCTCCTATAATCAACAGCACACCATGTAAATAATATCATTTCCCAACTTACCGGGCATATTGATTTAATCCATAGAAATCTCACCCTCTAGTAAATCAAAGAAATAAATACTAAGTACATGTGTCCGTTATTATATCGGGATTAAGAGCATGTACAACATAATATCTGAGGTCCGATTCAATTATGTAGTCAACAACAAATTGAATCACCTCTATGTCGGTCCTGCTCAATACACCTAAGTGTACTAGTGTAACTTTATGTTCAAGACAAAACAATACCAAGCTACACTACAACCATGCCAATGGTTTGTCCAAAACCATCTTGGTTGTGAGCCTCTACTTATATTCTACAAGGAACTGATAACATGATCTTCTGTGCCACACCAAGCACCATGTTATCTACAATGTAAAATATTAGACAATTTTGCATAATCATAAAAATATGCAAACAATGATCATGTGATTCTTATTTCAAAATAAAGATGTTCATACAAAAAGAGCTAGGCTTTCAGTATACATCCCAACACTAGTGTAATTCTATGGTCAAGACAAACCAATATCAAATTACACTACAACCATACCAATGGTTTTTCCAAAACCATCTCGGTTGTGAACCTTTACTTATAGTCTACAAGGAACTGATAACATGATCTCCCGTGTGACACTACACACCATATTATCTACAATTTAATGTATCAAACAATATGCATAACCATAAATATGCAAACAATGATCATGTGATTCTTATTTCAAAAATAAAGATGTTCATACAAAAGATAGACTTTTCAGTATACATCCCAACAATCTCTCACTTATACTAAAAGACTATGCTGCCATCAAAGTGTCCTACATCTGATTCCCATTCCCTCCACATGTCTATCAAAGCTCTCGCTAGAAAGGCCTTAGTGAAAGGATCTACCAGGTCATCCTCTGGTGCAAGGCGACAGTAACTTCTACCCGCTTTACGATCTCTCATATTAGGTGGTACTTGCGCTCTATGTGTTTACTTGCCTTATGGGATCGTGGTTCCTTTGAGATTGCAACTCCACCACTGTTATCACAATAAATTGTGAAAGTTTTGGGCAAACCAGGAATCACATTCAAGTCCATCAAGAAGTTCTTGAGCCATACAACTTCTTTGGTCGCCTCAGAGGCTGCAACATACTCAGCTTCCATGGTGAAAGGATCTACCAGGTCATCCTCTGGTGAAATCTAGGCGACAGCAACTTCTACCCGCTTTACGATCTCTCGTATCAGGTGGTACTTGTACTCTATGTGTTTACTTGCCTTATGGGCTTGTGGTTCCTTCAAGTTTGCAACTGTACCACTGTTATCACAATAAATTGTGATACTTTTGGGCAAACCAGGAATCACATTCAAGTCCATCAAGAAGTTCCTAAGCCATACATCTTCTTTGGCTGGCTCAGAGGATGCCACATACTCAGCTTCCATGGTAGAGTCCGCCATATATTTCTGTTTGACACTCCTCCATACAATGGCTCCACCTCCCAAAGTAAATACAAAACCCGAGATAGACTTACTGTTATCCCTATTTGATTGGAAGTCAAAGTTTGTGTAACCCACAGAAAGTAACTGATCTGCCTGGTATACCAGCATATAATCCCTATCCTTCTCAGGTACTTCAATATATGCTTTACCGCAGTCCAATGTCCCTATCCTGGATTACTCTGATATCTGCTAACCATGCCAACGACAAAGAAGATATCCGGCCTCGTACATAACATAGCATACATGAGGCTTCCTACTGCCGAAGCATAAGGAACCGCCTTCATCTCCTCTATCTCCTTTGATGTTATAGGGCACATCTCTTTAGATAAAGGAACTCCATGCCTAAAAGGTAGAAAAACTTTCTTGGAGTTCTGCATGCTAAAACAGGCCAAAATGGTGTCTATGTATGAAGCTTGAGATAAGCACAACATCCTTTTCCTGCGATCCCTTATAACCTTGATCCTAAGGATGTGTCCCACTTCTCCCAAGTCCTTCATATCAAACTGTTTGGACAACCATACCCTTACATCTGATAACACCTTGACATTGTTGCCAATTAACAAAATGTCATCTACGTATAGTACAAGAAATACCACTACATTTCGGTCACATCTCTTGTATACACAAGACTCATCCGGAATTTGAATAAATCTATAAGACTGGATTACCTCATCAAAGCGGATGATCCATGATCTCGAAGCTTGCTTCAATCCATAAATGGACCGATTAAGCTTGCACATAAGATTCTCTTTGCCCTTTGCAATGAATCCCTCTGGTTTCTCCATATAGATGTTTTCCTCAAGACTTTCATTAAGGAAAGTTGTCTTGACATCCATATGCCACACCTCATAATCCATATGAGCAGCAATACATAAGAGAATCCAGATAGACTTAAGCATGGCTACCGGCGAAAAGGTCTCCTCATAATCGATACCCTCTTTCTGAGTATACCCTTTCGCAACAAGCCTTGCTTTGAAGGTCTCAACCTTCCCGTCTATTCCTCTCTTTATCTTGTAGATCCACTTGCATCCAATGGTTTTAACACCATTGGGTGGTTCTACTAGCTCCTAGACCTAATTTAAATCCATAGATTCTATCTCAGAATTCATCGCACTTTGCCAAGATACCGCATCTTTATCTTGGATTGCCTTGTCATATGTCTAGGGATAAGGTTCATGTTCGCTAGGGACCAAATCAGAAGATTCTCCCAAGAACAGAAATCTATGAGGCTGTCTAACAACCCTCCCACTACGATGAGGTATCACCTGTGTATCCTCTGTGACACGCGGTGCAGTCACTTGTGATATATCCTCTTGTACCGGTGGTATTGAAGTAGTGACTTCTCCTTTCAATTCCTCCAGAACAATCTTACTCATGGGCTTGTGGTTCATCACATAGTCTTTCTCTAAAAATCTGGCGTTCATGCTAATGATCACCCTCTGATCTTTAGAACTATAGAACAAACCACCGTTCATTCCTCTAGGATAGCCTACGAACATGCACACTTCTGTACGAGGTTCCAACTTACCAGCATCTACCTTCAGCACATGTGCTGAACTCCCCCAAATCTGAATATGTGTCAGACTAGGCTTTCGCCCAGTCCACAATTCTGTGGGAGTAGAAGCCATTGATTTATAGGGTACCAAGTTCAAAATCTACACTGTCGTATCCAGAGCATACCCCTAGAATAAATCTGGCAACTCAGAATAACTCATCATCGATCTAACCATCTCCATAAGAGTCCTATTCCTTCACTCCGCTACACCATTCTGCTGGAATGTTCCAAGTGCAGACAATTGGGATTGAATCCCAGCCACTGAGAAGTAATTCCTAAACTCTCCCAAGAGGTACTCACCACCATGATCATATCGTAGTTGTAGGAGATTTGAGGCCGCTAGAGGGGGGTGAATAGCGTCGCATGATGGAATTCGTTTCACGTTCAATCGTCTACAATCTTGTTAGCACAACAGAATAGTAATAACAAATAAATACAACAAGATACACAATCACAACACGGTAATATAACGTGGTTCGGAACCTCAAGGTTCCTACTCCACGGATCGGGCTCAAACGAGCCCTAGCGATGCCAATCATACACCACTAATAAACACTCATTCTCGGAACAATCCGGAGGCGGAGAAACCTCATAAAATAGTTTATAATAATAAACTAAATACAACAAGCAATTATAATGAAATACAATGCAATACAAGTAAAGAAAATACTTTAGGAATGCCTTTGGATTGCTTGCTTTTGATTGCTTGAAGAATCACCTTGAAGACCCTGATTTGCAGCAACAAATCGCCCCAAGGACACTCAAGAAACCATACCATTTTCCTCCATCACGAGCTCCTTATAAAGCTTTAACCTGTGTTGGAAAAAGTCGATCAGTCGACTGATCGAGACCATCAGTCGACTAATGCCACTATTGTCGTGAGACAATGGCTAGATCCATGCTAGATAAGTCCAACGGATCCATCATCAGTCGACTAATGGAGCCTCACTCGACCAGTCAAGTCTCGACTCCATTCTGTGCCCGATTTCACGAGCACCAGTCGACTGATCACAAGATCAGTCGACTGCTGAGCCCATCAATCCACTGCTGAGCCCATTAATCCACTGCCCACCTATGGCAGTCGACTGCTAGAGCAATTCTCACAGTCAAACCCTAGTTGACTCAGTCCAGTTGACTGCCACATGGCACCAGTCGACTGGCACACCTCAAACATGAGGTTTTAGCCCAAGTATGGTTCCCCCATACTTGCTAGACCACCCTTACCCTAGACCTAAGGCTTCTACCCACCTCCATCAGCCTCATGCCTCTCGGATCCCTCCAAGTCATCCATGACTTGTTCATCCATCGCACTAGCTTTCATGTGCTTCCATCGGCTATGCCATGCTAACGGTGCCTACACCGCCATGGCACATTGGACTTACGCCGCCAAGACTCGGCTTAGACTTTACACCGCCAACCATTAGACTTATGCTGCCAAGACTCCCGCTTGGACTTTACGTCGCCAATATCAACTCCTTGGACTTCTCAAATGCCAAGACTCAAGCTTGGACTTTCCCTTGACAACCCATGTTGGATTTTCCATGCCAAGACCCATGCTTGGACTTCCCTTGTGCCAAGTACTCAAGGCTTGGACTTTCCCAAATGCCAAGTGTCCCACTTGGACTTTCCATGCCAAGTACTCATGACTTGGACTTTACCTTGTCAAGACCCATGCTTGGACTTTCCCAAATGCCAAGTGTCCCACTTGGACTTTCCATGCCAAGTACTCATGACTTGGACTTTACCATGACAATTACATTGTAATATGTTTTTATCTAATATCAAAACATCTCTCGAGCCAAGCTCAAGTCCTGGTCAATCGTGACCTGGGCCGATTGCACCAACAATCTCTCCCTTTTTGATGTTTGACAAAAACCAAACAAAAACATTTGAGTTAGACCATATAACTCAAAAACTCCTTACCAATTATCCCAAATTGGTAATCTTAACTTTCTCCCCATTTTTGACATACATCAAAAAGGTTATCTTTCCAAGGAGGTCAATGTCTCATGTCCCAATGAGATCTTACAATCTCCTCCTTGATCCAAAAATACCTAGGATGCCTACCATCTTCCTAGTGATAAGTCCCATATCACTCAAGAGAGGCAATCCTATCTCACACTCCCAATTTCCAAATTGGGTATCAAAAACCCAACAATTTTCCCAATTGATGATACTCTCCCAATAACTTCTCCCCCTTCAAGAGGAGAAACACATCCATCATCCCATGATGGATACCTCCCCCTAAAGGCTTGCTCCCCCTTGACCATTGCACCGACAATATCCTTGGGAAGTCCCTAAGCCAATAGGAACTCTAACCCATCAAAAATAAGGTTAGAAGTTCAAACATGAACTCTTCCATCCTTAAATTTGATACAAACCCTAAACAACTCTCCTAATCCATATCCAATGGATTTTCACCCTTTCTAATGCTTCCCAAAGTATATCCTAGGGTTAGGAGTGGTTAGAGACCTTAACCATAGCTGAACATGGGCTAAACAAACCTAGTTTTCCCAAAATCAGCATTGGTAGTCGACTCCATCAGATACCAGTCGACTGCCACTCACATCAGTCGACTGCCACCCAGGGCAGTCGACTGATAACTGAAATTTCAGAATTTTAGTTATTAGAATTGAATTTCAGAAAATCATAAGTAATTCTACGTATATCAAAAAATCACAAAATTTGATATGTATATTACCTATAGGCAATACAATGGGTGAAAAATATTTGAAAATTATTTTACCCATAAAATACCGAAATTGATACAAAATTCAAAAGTGAAGAAAACTTCTAAGTTTTGCCTCACTTTGTATCAATTTCATCAATGGTGATTGCTATCAAAAGATAGACTTCACCATGGTTTTTCAAAATGATTTTAAAAAGTTTTCAAAACCTTATTTTGGATCATATTCCTTGGTCTCAATATACATAACTTATACACAAGCTTTCCCAATGATCCACTTGTTGGTTAAAGATGAGTTTGAGTTCATCTAGATGCAAAAACTATGCACCTTGAACTTAACTCATATCCTAGTATCTCACATGTATCAAGGGTGTATAAATACACATACATATCAATTTAATGTGAGATGTGGGTTTTGCTTCATTTAATCTAGGGTTTCATGCATTTTCTAAGGCAACCCTACTTGATTCCCTTATATATGGGACTTCAAGTCATGTCAATTGTCCTTAACTCAATTTTAATCAAATGCATGAATGATTATGGCATTAATGATGATATAAATAAGCATATGCTCATAATCATGATGTCGTGGCATAAGATGAAATCTAAAAACACATGACATTCAATCCTAATTCTTAAACATAATCATGACATATAAATGATAAAAATAGGTATGATGTCATGACATGTTATATGGCAAACAAAACATGGCAAATAAAATACATAGGTATAATGATATCTAAATTTTAATATTAGTTGTCATTTCATATAATTAAGTATATTTTGCCATATTATCACTAATCTCCCTAGTGTGCCAAAAACCCAAAATGGCACAATATGACCTCTAAACCTAAAATGTGCCAATTTGATCATTTTATCAAACTTCTCAAATAATATTGGCACATCCTAAAATCTTTTAGGATTAAAGCTCGAATGTATTTCCAAGGTAACCATAACCTTGAAAATAACCTAAAGTGCCACCTTTACCATGGTTGAGTTAACTACCCATCCAATCAAGGTTGGCACACCCTAACCCATCTAGCGTGAGTCAATCACGCTCTTAGGAACCCAAAACTTATTTGAGCTCCTAGGGTTAATTAGGTATTCCTTAGGAATAACCTCCCTAGATACCCTCCTAATGACCCTCCTAGGCTTGTTAGCCTTGGTCATTTGGGTCTTACCTAGGTTGACTCTAGGGGTAACTCCCCTTGCAACCTTCTTAGTGGCCACCCTAGGTTTCCTAGAAACCCTAGCCACTAGGCACAACCTTAGGGATGACTTCCCTATTGACCTTGGACTTCCTAGATCTAGTTTGTCTTCCATAATCAAATGGAACACTATGGTAAGCCACCTTAGGCTTAGGTTTGTGACCCAAACCCTTCTTGCCTTTGTTTGACTTTTGTCATTTAGGTCCTAGGTGTTGACTTTGACTTTTGGACCCTTGACTTTGACCACTAGACCCCTGAAATTGATTTTGCATCTTCTTGAGGGTCTTTTCTAGTTTTTCAAGTCTTGACCTCAAGGCTTGGTTCTCTAATTCTAATTGCCCAATTTTAGAATTTTGATTTAAACCATGGGCATGGTTCTTCCTAGGCATATGCCTAGTCCATTTAGGGTTAAGGCCTAGATGTTCTCCTATTTCCTTGATAGATTCCCTAGGTAAAATATTTTTAGGGACATTAGTCCCAAATTTCTCCTTCTTTCCTAAGTGGACATTTTTAGCACCTAAACAAATATATCTATTATTTCTAGCATGCTTTTCATGCACAATAGCAAGAGAATTAAAACCCCTAGCATGCCTTTGTCTATTAACTAAAGAAGGTGCATTATTGAAATATACCTTAGGGTTTGGCTTGGAGGCTCCCCCTACATGTGTAGCTCCCTCTTGCCCCTTCTTCTTCCCCCTAGGGCATTGACTCCGGTAATTCCCCTTTGAGTTACACTTGAAGCATATGATATGCTCCTTGCTCTTTTGACTTGGGGCACCGACATCCTTAACTTTTGGTGCTGGTTGAGCCTTCTTGACTCTCTTGGGGCACTTGCTCTTGTAGTGCCCGACTTCCCTACACTCAAAACATATGATATGATTTTTATTACAAATTGATATGTTGGAGTTACCTAGGTAGGGTGGTGGTGGAAGGTGCTGGAATTGGAGCTTCTTCATCTTGACCGGATGTGGAAGGCTCTTCATCTTGACCGGATGTGGAAGGCTCTTCTTGGGGTTGCTCCGGTGTAGATGTTCTAATCCCCTCCCCATAAATCCTAGAGGTTGAGGTTTCCTCTAATTCTACCTCTTCCACCACTTCTTCCTCTTCGGATGTCGAACACTCCTCAGCCTCTGAATCCTCACTTTCTTTTGAGGATGAGCTCTCTTCCTCATCCTCTTGGATTGAGTGAGGCTCTTCATGGAATTTTTACAATTTGTTCCATACCTCCTTGGTGTCTTTACAATCCCCTATCTTGATCAAAATATCATTAGGGATTATATTAAGAAAAATACCCATTACCTTATTGTTGATGTTATAGTATCGGAGTTGTTCTTGACTCCAATTCTTCTTCTTGTTTTTCTTCCTTCTTCGTATTTTGGAGTGTTAAAGTCTACTAAGACACTAATCCAATTATCAAAGTCACACATTAGAAAATGCATCATTCTACCTTTCCAATACACGAAATCTTCATGGTCGAAGGAAGGCGGAACGTTGATGTCGTCACCCAATCTCTCCTTGAATTCCATCTTGTTCCTCTAGTATCTTGAATCTCGGTGATTAGTCCGTAGAAGAGCCCCGGGCAATGATACCAATTGTAGGAGATTTGAGGCCACTAGATGGGGGTGAATAGCATCGCGTGATGGAATTCGTTTCGCGTTTGATCGTCTACAAACTTGTTAGCACAGCGGAATAGTAATAACAAATAAATACAACAAGATACACAATCACAACACGGTCATATAACGTGGTTCGGAACCTCAAGGTTCCTACTCCACGGATCGGGCTCAAACAAGCCCTAGCGATGCCAATCACACACCACTAATAAACACTCCTTCTCGGAACAATCCGGAGGCGGAGAAACCTCATACAATAGTTTATAATAATAAACTAAATACAACAAACAATTATAATGAAATACAATGCAATACAAGTAAAGAAAACACTTTATGAATGCCTTTGGATTACTTGCTTTTGATTGCTTGAAGAATAACCTTGGAGACCCTGATTTGCAGCAACAAATCGCCCCAAGGATGCTCAAGAAACCATACCATTTTCCTCCATCACGAGCTCCTTATAAAGCTTCAACCTGTGTTGGAAAAAGTCGATCAGTCCACTGATCGGGACCATCAGTCGACTGATGCCACTATTGTCGTGAGACAACGGCTAGATCCACGCTGGATAAGTCCAACGGATCCATCATCAGTCAATTGATGATACCCATCAGTCGACTGATGGAGCCTCACTCGACCAGTCGAGTCTCGACTCCATTCTGTGCCCGATTTCATGAGCACCAGTCGATTGATCACAAGATCAGTCGACTGCCCACCTATGGCAGTCGACTACGAGAGCAATTCTCGCAGTCAACCCCTAGTTGACTCAGTCCAGTCGACTGCCACATGGCACCAGTTGACTGGCACACCTCAAACATGTGGTTTTAGCCCAAGTATGGTTCCCCCATACTTGCTAGACCGCCCTTAGCCTAGACCTAAGCCTTCTAGCCACCTCCATCAGCCTCACGCCTCTCGGATCCCTCCAAGTCATCCATGACTTGTTCATCCATCGCGCTAGCCTTTAGGTGCTTCCATCGGCTATGTCATGTTAACGGTGTCTACACAGCCAAGGCACATTGGACTTACACCGCCAAGACTCCGCTTGGACTTTACGCCACCAACCATTGGACTTATGTTGCCAAGACTCCCGCTTGGACTTTACGCCGCCAATATCAACCCCTTAGACTTCTCAAATGCCAAGACTCAAGCTTGGACTTTCCCTTGCCAACCCATGTTGGACTTTCCATGCCAAGACCCATGCTTGGACTTCCCTTGTGCCAAGTACTCAAGACTTGGACTTTCCATGCCAAGTACCCATGACTTGGACTTTACCTTGCCAAGACCCATGCTTGGACTTTCCCAAATGCCAAGTGTCCCACTTGGACTTTCCAAGCCAAGTACTCATGACTTGGACTTTACCATGACAATTATATTGTCATATATTTTTATCTAACATCAAAACATCACTCGAGCCAAGCTCGAGTCCTGGTTAATCGTGACCTGGGCCGATTACACCAACATTAGTGTCTTGATACTTTTACCTTGACATTTCTCCACATCAGCCTTGAATTGTTTGAACCTATCAAAGCATTCATACTTGCGATGTATCAAGTAAACGTATCCATATCTTGAATAATCATCTATAAAAGAGATGAAATATTCAAAACCACCTCTAGCCTGGATAGACATAGGACCACACAAATCAGAATGAACCAATTCCAACACATCTTCGGCTCTATACCCCTTGGCCTTAAAAGGCCTCATGGTCATTTTACATTCTAAGCAAGATTCGCAGGTTGGGAAATCTTCCACCACTAATGAACCTAGAGGTCCATCAGCTATCAACCTTTGAATTCTACTTAGGTTAATATGACCTAAACTTAGATGCCAAAGATATGTTTGGTTCATTTTCGAAGGTTCTTTACTCTTATTAGATTTAAAAGATTTGTTATTTACTTCTATTTGCATCGTGGGAGCTTTTGGTTCAAGGGTATATAAATTTCCTATCAATGCACCAGAACAGATAATCTCCCTATTCCTTTTTATAACAACTCTGTCATTAAAAGAAATAGAATATCCATCCAAAAATAATTTAGAAACCAAAATCAAATTCTTTCTAAATAAAGGTACATAAAGGCAATTTTTCAGAACCAAAATTTTATTCCTCTCAAAAGATAAATAAACATCTCCCACTGCAATAGCCACCACCTTCGTAGCATCGCCCAAGTAAACGGTAATTTCCCCCTCAGCTAGTCGTCTAGTTTCCTGGAACCCCTACAAAGTATTACAGACATGATTAGTGTCTCCCATATCTACATGCCAAGTGTCGGTAGATAACACCGTTAAACATGTTTCAATGACTAGACCAAAAGATATACCTTTGTTCTGCTTCCGATTGGGGCAGTCCTTCTTCCAATGTCCAGTCTCCTTGCAAGTGAAGCACTTGCCTTTCGGCTTCTTCACTCCTCCCTGAGATCCTCCTTCCACCTTTTCTCCACCTTGTTTCTTCTTCTTCTTGCCTTTCATCTTAGAAGTCAAAACCTTCTGAGCAACCATGACCTGAGCTTGAGCACTCTGATGAAAAAGCCCCTCTACCGCCTGGAGTTCAGTCAGAAGCTCCGCCAACGAATACAACCTCTTATTCATGTTGTAATGTAACGCCCATAAAATTCCTAGAAATTTTATAAGAATTTTTGCATGATCATATGGGATTTTATGTGGGCTCTTTCAAAAATAAAAGAAAATGGAGCCAAAAAGAATGCAAGGCCCAGGGTTTGAACCCTAAACCTCCAAGTGGATAACTAAACCTTAGGATGCATCTAATAACCAGAAGCCCAGTAGGGTTGTGCTATTAGAAGGACATGGGAAATGATAGTTAAGGGTAAGGGAGGCTAAGGGACACCTTCAAGTGAATAAATAGGAGTATGAGGAGACAAGAGAACCCAAGTTGGCATTCTCCTCTTTCTCTTCTTCTTCCCCACCGAAACTCTAGCTCCCCCTTCTTCCATTTCCGAAAACCAACCAAGCAAGAAGAAAGCTCTAGTCTTGGCAATCACAACCTAGGGTATATTCTATTACTAAACAAGCGAAAGGATGTAAGTTTCCCCTCACCTGTAGTACAAATTGTTTCGATTGTTAAATCCTCTTTGAAACTTTCGGCCAAGACCCCCTTCATGCTTCCAATGATTTCCCATGTCATGATCTATATGTTTTCATGCCATGCTTTGTATGTATATGAAGATAACATGTTGATAGATAGGCTTGATTGAGTGTTTGATTCCAAAGCCCTCCTTGAAGTTTCAACCAAGTCCTATTTATGCTCCTAATCGTCTTCCATGCCATGATCTATATGTTTCCATGCCATGTTTTGTATGTATATGAAGATAACATGTTGATAGATAGGCTTGATTGAGTGTTTGATTCCAAATCCCTCCTTGAAATTTTGGCCAAGTCCTATTTATGCTCCCATGATCTTCCATGCCATGATATATCTATGTATGATGTTAACATGTTGATAGTTAGACTTTATGATAGCATGGTTTGTTTCTACCACTACCTTATGTCCATTTTAATTGTATGAATGTATGATTATGTTATGCTCATTGCATCATGATGAACAAGTATGTATGATGAAATGCCTAAGAGATGCTTCCCTATGAATGGGGACTAAGAGCACTCTTTATGTGATGAAAAGGAACATGATATGTTATGAAAAGGAACATGATATGTTATGATAAGGAATATGATATGTTATGATAAGGAACATGATATGTTATGATAAGGAACATGATATGCTATTTTACTTTTTACATGGCTTGTACCGAACCCTAGCAAGGTCCAAGGGATGGGCTCCTCCATGCCTCTGGGTCGACGGACATAGTACGGACCTAGTACGGGATGGGATCCTAAGTTGCCCTAGGCCGACGGTCGTAGTACAGGCCTAGGATGGGCTTCTATGTTATGATTGCCCCGAGGTCCACGGACATAGTATGGGCCTAGTAACCTAGTAGGTTCGGGATTAGCTACCTCGGGTCTATTTAGGGATGCGCGCAATGATGATGATGAATGTGGTACAATGCCGCACCGAATATGTTGAGATTATGTTTAAGTACCTATAAAATATATGTTTTCAAAGAGCATCTTGCATATACCCCTTTTCTTGTCTATGTGATTATGATATTTGTATGAATGTTATGCTTATATGTTCTTGAATGTCTATATGAATGCTATGCTTATATGTTTTTGAATGTTTATGTGAATGCTATGCTTATATGTTCTTGAATGTTTATATGAATGCTATGCTTATATGTTCTTGAATGTTTATATGTATGCTATGCTTATATGTTCTTAAATGATCATGTCACTACTCTAGGTCTAATTCTTGATGTATGGCTTTTGTGAGTAGGAAAGGATCTTACTAAGCCTATGTGCTTATAGTTTCATGTTCCCTTGTACTGCAGATAAGGGTAAAGAATGGTTAAGCTAAAGGGAGCAGCAGGAGGGGCAAAGTGTGTGTAGTAGTGGCATGGTGGAGAAGATTTGTTTATATTCCAAGACTTATGCATGTTTCCCTTTAAGTTTTGCATGTTAGTTGTTAAGAGTCGAACTCTACTTGATGATGAATGGTTGCTAATTAGTGACCTTTAAGTTGATTATCATGAACTTGAACTAAGTACTTATGAGATGATTATGCATCCTCTATGTTTCATGCCTTATGTTTTAAAAAGAAAAAAAAAAGAAGTCTAATGTCTTCCGTTGTAAATGCATGTAGTCTTCCGCTGTAGATGTATGTATGTATGATCGCGTCACGCCGCCTTTAAAAAGGGTAGGCGTGACAGGTTGGTATCAGAGCAGATCTGCCTTTCCACTACACACACATC
This sequence comes from Wurfbainia villosa, assembly GCA_025175895.1. Lineage (NCBI taxonomy): Eukaryota > Viridiplantae > Streptophyta > Magnoliopsida > Zingiberales > Zingiberaceae > Wurfbainia > Wurfbainia villosa. The sequence continues at coordinate 47,802,340 of CM045998.1, read as the reverse complement.
AAGCTCCAATCCTACCGCTCCAAGTAAGAAATTCTATGCCTACTCTATTTCTTCCATGTATGATAAGAAATGTTTTTAGCTTAAATATGCATGAATATATGTATGATAGTCTTATGCTAGCCTTTAGTTTAAATATGCATAAATAAATTAATGATAATCTTATACTAACATTATTATAATATATGAAGATAAACATGGCTGGGAGACATAGTAATAGAGTCGATGAGACAGTAATATATGGAAGATGTAGTAATAGAGTCGATGAGACAGTAATATATGGAAGACGTAGTAAAGTCGATGAGACAGTAATATATGGAAGACGTAGTAATAGAGTCGATGAGACAGTAATATATAGAAGACGTAGTAATAGAGTCGATGAGATAGTAATAGATGGAAGACGTAGTAATAGAGTCGATGAGACAGTATTTTGCTCTCCATGGGGAGCTCCAGTACTGTTGGTAAAGAAGAAAGATGGGTCTATACAAATGTGCATAGACTACCGAGCGCTAAATAATATGACGATCAAGAACAGGTACCCTTTACCACGGGTTGACGACCTGTTCGACCAGTTAAAGGGTGCCACCGTCTTTTCTAAGATTGATCTGAGGTCTGGCTATCATCAAGTGAAAGTGAAACCAGATGATATATCGAAGATGGCTTTCCGAACAAGATACGAACATTATGAGTTCATAGTTATGCCTTTCGGAGTGACGAATGCACCTGCTATGTTCATGGATCTGATGAATCGGCTATTCTCGGCATTCCTCGACAAATTTGTGATCATTTTCATCGACGATATACTGATATATTCGAGAACCCAAGAAGAGCACGCCGAACACCCGAATATAGTATTGCAGATTCTTCAGGAAAAGTTCTCCAAATGCGAGTTTTGGCTCGATCAAGTATCATTTTTGGGTCACGTTATATCCAAGCACGGAGTGATGGTAGACCCAATAAAGATTGAAGTTGTGAGTAACTAGAACAGGCCAAAGAATGTCAGCGAAATCAGAAGCTTTCTCGGACTAGAAAGCTACTACAGGAAGTTTGTAGAGAACTTCTCTAGAATTGCAGCCCCTATGACAGTTCTCACCAGAAAGAACAAAAAGTATGAATGGATGGATGCTTGCGAGAAGAGTTTCACAGAATTGAAAAGGAGACTGACCAGTGCTCCAATCCTTACTCTTCCGGACAGTAACGAAGGCTTCGACATGTACAGCGACACTTCCAAGTTGGGACTCGGAGCTGTACTCATGCAGTATGGCAAGGTCATTGCCTACGCCTCTAGGAAACTCAAGGAACATGAAAGGAATTATCCCACTCATGATCTAGAGCTAGCGGTCGTGGTCTTTGCTCTCAAAACATGGAGGCACTATCTATATGGAGCTCAGTGTAGGATTTATACAGATCACTAGAGTCTAAAATATTTCTTCACACAGAAAGACCTAAACTGAGACAACATAGATGGCTTGAGCTCGTCAAGGATTATGACTGCGAGATTTTCTACCATCCAGAAAAAGCAAACAAAGTGGCTGATGCACTCAGCAGGAAGTCCTATGCCACCTTAATGTCTCTATCGATATTATCTCGGCCCCTAGAAAAGAAAATTCTGTGTTACGAGGTTGAAATCATTTTCGAACAACTCTCTACCATGACGATAGCACCGACGTTGTTTGACGATATATTAGAAAAGCAAGCCCGTGACCCGAGCATTCAAAGGATCAAGCAAGAGGTCCTAGAAGGAAAGGATGATGGATTTCGTATCTATGACAGTGGAGTACTCTACCTCAGGCATCGCTTGTGTATTCCCGATGATCAAGAATTACGGAAGAAGATATTTGAGGAAGCTCACGGAACCCCCTATGCGATGCATCCTGGATCCACCAAGATGTACCAAGATCTGAAAGGGAAGTTCTGGTGGTTCGGTATGAAAAGAGATGTGGCTCAGTATGTCAGTACCTGCCTGACCTGCCAGAGGGTTAAAGCAGAACACCAGAGACCTGGAGGAACACTGCAGCCAATCCAAATTCCAGAATGGAAATGGGAAGATATTTCTATGGATTTCATCTCAGGACTACCCAAGATGATGAATGGATATGACGCTATATGGGTGATCATGGACAGATTGACGAAGTCGGCCCACTTCTTAGCAATCAAGATGACCTACTCGACTGAGCAACTGGCTCAATTATATGCTAGGGAAATTATCAGATTACATGGGATTCCTAAGACCATCATTTCTGGGAATGTGTTCAGAAGGCCCTTGGCACGAAGCTATTATTCAGTACTGCCTTTCATCCTCACACCGATGGACAGACAGAAAGGGTGAACCAAGTATTGGAGGATATGTTACGAGCTTGCGCCTTGGATTTCAAAGGGAGCTGGTGCCGATACTTATGCTTGGCAGAATTCACCTACAATAATAGCTACCAAGCTACTATTGGAATGACGCCCTACGAGGCTCTATACGGGAGGAGATGTAGATCTCCTATATGCTGGTACGAAGGTGGTGAAAAGAAGGGGATGGGACTCCAAACAGATATCATTGACGATACTACCCGAGTTATACAGAACATTCGCCAAAGAATTGAAACTGCTCAGAGCCGGCAAAGAGCTATGCAGATATACGATGTAGACCATTGGAATTCGAAGTCGAGGATCTAGTATTCCTCCAAGTGGCCCCTATGAAGGGAGTGATGAGATTCGGAAGGAAGGGTAAGCTGAGTCCGCACTATGTGGGACCATATCCGATACTGAAGAGAGTCAGCAAGGTAGCTTACGAGCTAGAGCTGCCTCAAGAGATGTTGACTATTCACAACGTGTTCCACGTTTCAATGCTCAAGAAGTGCATTTCCAGTATAGACCAAGTGATTGAGCCACAAACAGTGCAAGTTCAAGAGGACTTGAGTTATGAAAGTCGGCCTATCCAGATACTAGACCGAGAAGCCAAAAGACTAAGGAATAAAAAGGTGCCCTTAGTGAAGGTCTTGTGGCAAAATCAACGGTACGAAGAAGCTACCTGGGAACGCGAGGAGGACATGAAACAAACGTACCCAGAGTTGTTCTAAGTTTCGAGGATGAAACTTTTAAAAGGTATGAAGGACTATAACACCCATAAAATTTCTAGAAATTTTATAAAAAATTTTGCATCATCATATGGGCTTTTATGTGGGCTCTTTCAAAAATAAAAGAAAATAGAGCCAAAAAGGATGCGAGGCCCAGGGTTTGGACTCTAAACCTCCAAGTGGATAACTAAATCTTAGGATGCATCCAATAACCAAAAGCCCAACAAGGTTGTTGTTGGGTTTCCGGCACCGCGGCGTGTGTGTGTTCGATCATGTTTCGTAAACATGAGCACAGCGGAAGCAAAAAAAATAATAAATACTCCTATTTATTACAACACACACAACACACGCATGCTATTACAACAAGTGTAGACATAACCGTAAATTAAAATTGCAATAAAAGGAAATTAAACTACGTTATACCTTTCGTATGACGTGTAGCGGGAACGGCATCAACCGGAACGATTCTCGTAAGAATCGTCTCTATCCGTATCCACGCCGAGCTCCTCGGGATGACTTCGCCAAGCCACGAGCTTCGTCTTCGTACGGGTTACTAGCCTCGTGTTGAAGACGATGTGATCGAGAGATGATCACGGTCCGAATCCAAATTCGGACCTAAAGACAAGTCCTCAAGACTTGCTTCTCCGGAGAGGTATTCGTCAACCGATTGACGAATCCTTCGTCCTCCACCTCAGAGGATTACCGGAGATCAAATCCCCGGTATGTTAGCCGCTGTCGGAGCCCTAACCGTCGTCTAAACGACGCTCCGACGAGAGGAGAAGAAGCTGTCCAGAAAACTGGACAGCTTGGTGGAGGAGTAGGCGCCGGCCAAAACCAAGGAAGCAAAGTGCTCACCTTGATGCCAAACCTAAGGAGGATGACCAGAACTCTTCCGCAGCAGCTCGCCGGCGAGGAGGAAGGAAGCAACCTTCTGGATGCCGGTTGGAGGACCTTTGGGCTGGGCGGCGGCAGCTTGGAGTTGGGCGCCGAATAGGAGAGGGAGGGGTTGGGCGGCCAAGTTTTGATTAGGTTTAGGGTTAGGGTTTAATCCCTATTTTATAGAGAACTAATTCTCTTAGTGGTTAATGGATCATATCCATAAAGCCCGTTAACCCGCTCCATTAAGATAAGTTAAAATAAACCAAACCATGATGGTTTATTTTAAGTTAAAACGAACCGAACCAACCTTTGGTTCATTCGTTTAATATAAACCAAACCCTTTGGTTTATTCTCATCCATTGGATTAGGACCAAACCATTTTGGTCCATCCATTATGTCTTCATAAGACACGGCCCATCCACACTTCCATTGCGACTGAAACAATTTCATGCTCGCTTTATGTTTGGTCCAACCAAACATAGTTTCTCTCGGTCTGAGAATCCCATTCTCAAGCTCGTTTTAAATCCTTTGGATTACACTCGTGCGTGTGACCAAATAGGTTCTCGGTTTATGTTGGCCGTCTATAATTAACCATTAATTATAGAACGATCATGAGTGGTACCTAGTAGTACATCATGATCCCCAATTAACCGAAAAGATCAACGGTTGATCGAACTATTTCTCAAACCCTTCAAGAGCTTGAATGAATCGTGCCCCATTCCTTCACTCATCTTATACCCACTTGGTTCAGGACATGGTCTATTGTGTCAGTCCCCACTAGGCTGACTACGTCACACCTAGCCCAAGTATCATTTCCTCGTCCCACGGATTCTAGTTACTCCACATGTATCGAAGAGTACCTTACTCTAAACATGTAATGCTTTGGCCAAAGACTTTAGTAACAATCCGACGAGGCCATGGGTATACATCTCCTCGCAAGGAGTGGTGAACTTTATAGGCTATTCAAACACCTTCGATCACTCGACTTATACCCAATCATCCCGTCCACATCTCCTTAGAGATGTTTGCTTAAGATGTCAAAGCATAAGTCTCCATGATCAAGATGACTTGAATACCGCAAGTCAAAGGAACATCGCACTTAAGCCACAAGAAGAACTTCATTGACATATCTATATATGCAGAGAACCATATGAAGTCTTACTACTGGTCACTCCAATGAACTAGTTACCATAACTAGCATCCACGATTAACTCCGACATCACTATGTCTCCACCAAAGGAGAATCACCGCTTGATACACCAAGGAGTATACTGTGCTAGTCTCGATGTAATTGATGGTGTCCAAATCCATCAATTCATCGACTAGGATAATTCGATACATCACAATTACACATGTAGAGATACTCACTAGTTGTGATCCAATCACAAATTCTCTCATGCCGTGAATCGATCGTGACATTCAAGAAATGAGTTTAAGATCCAATCAAATACATAAAACATGTATACTCAAATAGTGAATCTTCATTTATCATATAAATGGTTCATACATAAGGCGCATTGCCTTAGGACATCTCTCATATATTACTAACAGACTCCCACTTGGCCTAATGCCAATCGCTACAGATCCAATACCATAAGCTCTAACATGACCCTCAAACTTACTTTGAGGTAATGCTTTAGTCAAAGGATCCACTAAGTTCCTTTCAAAGGGGAATTTTCTCGATTTGTATTTCGCTCCTACCGATGATCTCTCCGATAAGATGATAGCGGCGGCACATGTTTGGATCATTGATGAGACCACATCAAGTTCAGAGATGAACTTCTTGATCCAAACCGCCTTTGTCGCCTAAAGTCGCAATGTATTCTCGCTTAGTGGCGTAATCCGCTAAAGTGTCAAGCTTGGAACCTTTCCAACTTATTGCGCCCATTCTAGGTGAATACATTCCCGCATCAAGACATGGAATCATCCTTGTTGTCCGAGCCGCATCCGTGATACCCACGTATCACCATGTACCCTTTTCCATATATTAGAACACATCCTTAGTTCTTCTCAAGTACTTAAGGATTGTCTTAATACCGCCAATGATCCATTCCTCGATCGGACTGCATCTCGCCGTGACACTCGTGAGCATACGATACATCGGGCCTCGTACATAACATAGCATACATGATAGATCCTATGATGCATAGGAAATCTTACTCATGCAAATCCTCTCGTCTTCTGTGCGCGGACACATAGACTTCGAAAGGTGTACCCCATGCCTGATGGGTAGGAAACCTTTCTTGTATTCCGACATGCTAAACCTCTTTAGCACTCGGTCTATATATGTAGACTGCGAAAGACCAAGCAACCGTTTCGATCTATCTCTATAGATCTCAATCCCGAGGATGTAGGTTGCTTCTCCCAGGTCTTTCATGGAGAATGTCTTGGATAACCAAACCTTCACTGACTGTAAGATTGAAACATCGTTTCCTATAAGTAGTATGTCATCGACATACAATACTAGGAATACGACTGCACTCCCACTAACCTTCTTGTACACACAAGGTTCATCTGGATTTTGTGAGAAATCAAACTTTTTGATTGTCTCATCAAAACGGATATTCCAGCTCCTGGATGCTTGCTTCAATCCATAAATGGATCGTCGCAATTTGCATACCTTGGTTTTATCAACCGATGTGAAACCCTCAGTCGTATCATATACACGTCCTCGAGTAGGTTTCCATTAAGGAAAGCTGTTTTCACATCCATCTGCCATATCTCATAATCATAATGAGCCGCTATGGCCAGGAGCATCCGAATGGATTTAAGCATAGCTACAGGCGAATAGGTTTCGTCATAATCAACACCTTGCTTTTGACGATATCCTTTCGCCACCAATCTAGCCTTATAGGTAATCACATTACCATCCATGTCGGTTTTCTTCTTGAAAACCCACTTGCACCCTATAGGCTTTATGCCTTCAGTGGGTCAACCAAGTTCCAAACTTGGTTTTCACATGGAATCCATTTCACTTCATGGCACCAAGCCACTTATCCCTTTCTCAACTTGTCAAGACTTCTTCATAACTGTAGGCTCTCATCATCAATGAGTAACACGCTGCTCGATTCACTTACGAAATCCATATCTCTCAGAATGTTGCGTGTGTTCTACCGATCTACGAAGATGTGGTGTTACAATAGGTCCAAATTGATTGCTCATCACTATGAGTTGCACCGCTGTGCTTCACCGTGTATCTCATCAATGTCTATTTGAGTCTCTCGAGCCTCCTCAAGCTCGACGACATACTCCCACTGTTTTCTTGCAAGAGAAACTCTTTCTCTAGAAACACAGCATGCCTTGAAACAAACACCTTTTGTTCCACAGGATGATAGAATTGGTAACCCCTTGTTTCCTTAGGGTATCCAATAGACATTTATCAGACTTAGCATCCAGTTTGTCTGATACAGTCCGCTTCACATAAGCAGGATAACCCCATATCTTCAAGTAAGATACATGAGGTTTCTTACCATTCCATATCTCATATGGAGTAGTTGAGACTACCTTGTAGGCATTCTGCTTAACAAGTAAACAATTGTTCATGCATAACCCCAAAAGGACTTGGGAAGAGTTGCATGATTCATCATTGACTGTCCAACAAGGTCCTAAGCTACGCCTCGATACACCATTATGCTGTGGTGTATAGGGCGGAGTCCATTGAGACAATATGTCATTGTCTCTTAGATAATCAAGAAACTCTTGACTTAAGTATTCACCACCTCGATCCGATCGAAGTATTTTAATACTTTTGTCATGTTGTTTCTCTACTTCATTTCTGAATTCTTTGAACCTTTCAAAGGCTTCAGACTTGTGTTTCATCAAGAACACATACCCAAACCGTGAGTGATCATCGGTGAAGGTAATGAAGTAGCTATAGCCTCCTAATGCTTGAGTTGACATAGGTCCACATACATCAGTATGTACTAAACCTAGTAACTCTCCCACTCGTTCACCTTTTCCAGTAAAAGGTAACTTAGTCATCTTGCCCTTTAAGCATGATTCGCATGTATCGTATGAATCCAATTCAAACGATTCCAGAATTCCACATCGGTGTAATTCGGACATGCGTTTCTTGCTTATATGGCCAAGACGACAATGCCACATATAGGAGTCTATGTGATTATCCTTTCGAGCACGCATGTTGCTCGCTTCGATATTGAAATCGTCACTGGATACGTCCAACGTATAAACACCATTGCTTAAAGTTCCAATCCCATAAAGAACTCCATTCAAAGTTATGTAACAACAATTGTTACTAAAAGTCAAATGGAACCCATTTCTATTTAGACAAGAAATAGAAATGATGTTCTTTATCAACGAAGGAACATAAAAGCAATTGTACAGTTCTAAGACAAGTCCTACAGGGAGTTCCAACAAATACGTTCCGATGGCGAGTGCAGCAACCGTTGCTCCATTCCCAACACGTAAATTTGACTCTCCCCTTGACGAGTCTTCTTCTATTCCTTAGCTCATGTATGTCATTACATATATGTGAGCCACACCCAGTATCAAATACCCAAGTGTCTAAGGAAATAGAATGACAATCAATAAAGAAGATTTCTGAAGAAGATGGGGCATCCGATGCCTTATCCTTCTTCACGGACTCAAGATAAATCTTGCACTTTCTTCGCAAATGGCTCTCCTTGCCATAATGATGGCAAGTTTTTTGTGCTAGTTCTACCTTCTTAGCCTTCTCTTCTTTCCCTTCTCACGTTCCTTTGACTTCCTCTTAGAACCTTTCTTCGAGGAATCAACTAACAAAGACCGCCCCTCGCCATGCTTCTCGTAAGACTCCATGCCTTCAAAGATATTGAGCAAGACTACGATGAACCTCCTAGCATCTCAGAGGTGAAGAGGAGCTTTGAGACTTCAACCTTCGAATCTCACTTGCTCATCAACCAACTCACAAAGATGAAGGACTACGATATGAGCATCCATATGCTCATGCCGCCAGAGCTTGGGTTCCATCGCGCAGCATGATGCAACTCATTTGTTCGTAATCACTCACATGTTTCGATAGGCCAACAATTGGTCCAGAGTTGCATCGCACTAGGATCGTGAAGAGGCGCTTCGAGGACATACACAAGCTTTTCCACCTTGAGAACAATTCTCAAGTTTCTAAGCCAGTCCAAGAAGTTCGGCCCAGTCAATTTATTTGAATCCAAAATGGAACGCAAATTCAAACACATCATGATCAATTTATTAACTTAGAAATACAAAACGAGCATATATGAGAAAGATGATTTTAAAATGCATCAATGTACATTTATAAATCCCATTCATTTTTCGAATTTCAAAAACCCCAAAATCACTTCGGGAGATTGTAGGTCCATCTCCGAATGGGCTGATATCCATCATAGTTATGAATAACCTTGGAGAGAGTCCAACAAGCCATTCATAGCTACGACGGTAGGTATCATCTATACCGATTGCATATCACGTATATGCAACTATCACAATGTGCTATCAACTAATTGAATGTTCACACATACATTGGGTTGTTAACACATTAACAAGTATGCATCTTATGCATAGCACCCAACTTCACCTCCCTTAACATCGACCTTGGAGAGAGTCCAACAAGCCGATGCTCCAGGTTAAAGCCAACCCATTAATCAAGAATAGTTTTAATATGGTTAGAGCGCATTCAACCAATTAGCCCAGCTTGGAGAGAGTCCAACAACCAAAGCTAACGATTGACCTCTGACTCTTACCATATTAGTATTAAACTATTCCATGGTTTGAACATGTTCGGGTTCGAGCCGGGCTTGGAGAGAGTCCAACAACCCAAACAAGAAACGGAACTCTGGTTCAAACCATATTAATGGAAGGTGTAGGCTTTAATATTGTTTAAAGGTTTTTATGTCTCATCCTCTTTGCATGCAAATAACTATTATCTACATGGCATACATGGCATACATCTATGTCAATGACACGCATGGCATTATGTTATGCATCTAATGCAACTACATGTCATACAATTATGTCATGTACAATATTTCCTTATATGTCATAACTATTTATGGAAATAAAATATGTTTAAGATTTGATTCTCCAAATCAAATCATAATTAAATTAGGAAACAAATTTCCAAATCTAATCACATATTTTATTCATGGAATTATTTGATTAAGGAAAATCTATTTAGGAAACCAATTTCCTAAATCTTCAAAACTACTTATGGAAATAAAATATTTTAAAGATTTGATTTCCCAAATCAAATCAAGATTAAATTAGGAAACAAATTTCCAGAATCTAATCAAATATTTTATTTATGAAAATATCAATTTCCATAAATACTTCCAACTTTCCAAAAGTGGAAGATTTCCATAAATACTTCTAGACTTTCCAAAATTGAAAAATTTCCATAAATACTTCTAAATTTCCAAAATTTAGAAAATTTCCAGAAATACATTATGACTATCGCAAAACCAATTTTACGATTATGTCGAAACACAACCTGGGCTCTGATACCACTGTTGGGTTTCCGGCACCGCGGCGTGTGTGTGTTCGATCATGTTTCGTAAACATGAGCACAGCGGAAGCAATAAAAATAATAAATACTCCTATTTATTACAACACACACAACACACGCATGCTATTACAACCAGTGTAGACATAACCGTAAATTAAAATTGCAATAAAAGGAAATTAAACTACGTTATACCTTCCGTATGACGTGTAGCGGGAACGGCATCAACCGGAACGATTCTCGTAAGAATCGTCTCTATCCGTATCCACGCCGAGCTCCTCGGGATGACTTCGCCAAGCCACGAGCTTCGTCTTCATACGGGTTACTAGCCTCGTGTTGAAGACGATGTGATCGAGAGATGATCACGGTCCGAATCCAAATTCGGACCTAAAGACAAGTCCTCAAAACTCGCTTCTCCGGAGAGGTATTCGTCAACCGTTTGACGAATCCTTCGTCCTCCACCTCAGAGGATTACCGGAGATCAAATCCCCGGTATGTTAGCCGCTGTCGGAGCTCTAACCGCTGCCTAAACGACGCCCGACGAGGAGAAGAAGCTGTCCAGAAAACTGGACAGCTTGGTGGAGGAGTAGGCGCCGCCAAAACCAAGGAAGCAAAGTGCTCACCTTGATGCCAAACCTAAGGAGGATGACCGAACTCTTCCGCAGCAGCTCGACGCCGGCGAGGAGGAAGGAAGCAACCTTCTGACGCGGTTGGAGGACCTTTGGGCTGGGCGGCGGCACTGGAGTTGGGCGCCGAATAGAAGAGGGAGGGGTTGGGCGGCCAAGTTTTGATTAGGTTTAGGGTTAGGGTTTAATCCCTATTTTATAGAGAACTAATTCTCTTAGTGGTTAATGGATCATATCCATAAAGTCCGTTAACCCGCTCCATTAAGATAAGTTAAAATAAACCAAACCATGATGGTTTATTTTAAGTTAAAACGAACCGAACCAACCTTTGGTTCATTCGTTTAATATAAACCAAACCCTTTGGTTTATTCTCATCCATTGGATTAGGACCAAACCATTTTGGTCCATCCATTATGTCTTCATAAGACACGGCCCATCCACGCTTCCATTGCGACTGAAACAATTTCATGCTCGCTTTATGTTTGGTCCAACCAAACATAGTTTCTCTCGGTCTGAGAATCCCATTCTCAAGCTCGGTTTAAATCCTTTGGATTACACTCGTTGTGCGTGTGACCAAATAGGTTCTCGGTTTATGTTGGCCGTCTATAATTAACCATTAATTATAGAACGATCATGAGTGGCACCTAGTAGTACATCATGATCCCCAATTAACCGAAAAGATCAACGGTTGATCCAGAACTATTTCTGAAACCCTTCAGTAGCTTGAATGAATCGTGCCCCATTCCCTTCACTCATCTTATACCCACTTGGTTCAGGACATGGTCTATTGTGTCAGTCCCCACTAGGCTGACTACGTCACACCTAGCCCAAGTATCATTTCCTCGTCCTACGGATTCTAGTTACTCCACATGTATCGAAGAGTACCTTACTCTAAACATGTAATGCTTTGGCCAAAGACTTTAGTAACAATCCGACGAGAGGCCATAGGTATACATCTCCTCGCAAGGAGTGGTGAATCCTTTATAGGCTATTCAAACACCTTCGATCACTTCGACTTATACCCAATCATCCCGGGTCCACATCTCCTTAGAGATGTTTGCTTAAGATGTCAAAGCATAAGTCTCTATGATCAAGATGACTTGAATACCGCAAGTCAAAGGAACATCGCACTTAAGCCACAGTAAGAACTTCATTGACATATCTATATATGCAGAAAACCATATGAAGTCTTACGGTTGGTCACTCCAATGAACTAGTTACCATAACTAGCATCCACGATTAACTCCGGACATCACTATGTCTCCAGCCAGTGAGAATCAGCTGCTTGGATACACCAAGGAGTATACCTCGTGCTAGTCTCGGCTGTAATTGATGGTGTCCAAATCCATCAATTCATCGACTAGGATAATTCCGATACATCACAATTACACATGTAGAGATACTCACTAGTTGTGATCCAATCACAAATTCTCTCATCGTGAATCGTATCGTGGACATTCAGTAAATGAGTTTAAGATCCAATCAAATACATAAAACATGTATACTCAAATAGTGAATCTTCATTTATCATATAAATGGTTCATACATAAGGCGATTGCCTTAGGACATCTCTCATATATTACTAACAGTTGTGCTATTAGAAGGACATGGGAAATGATAGTTAAGGGTAAGGGAGTCTAAGGGACACCTTCAAGTGAATAAATAGGAGTATGAGGATGTCACGCCCGCCCTTTATTCCCCCTATTTATTCACTTGAAGAGTCCCTTGATCTCCCTTACACTTAACCATAATTTCCCCTATTCCTCTAATTATAAAATCTTATTGGGCTTCTGGTTAGTGGGTGCATTTATAGGGCTTGGCTATCTCTAGAGGTTTGGGGTTCAATTCCTAGGCCTTGCATCCTTTTTTGGCTTATTTTCTTTTATTTTTGAAAAAACCCACATAAAGCCCATTATCATCAAGCCAAAAATTCTTATAAAATTGCTAGAAATTTTATGGGCGTTACAGAGGAGACAAGAGAACCCAAGTTGGCATTCTCCTCTTTCTCTTCTTCTTCCCCATCGAAACCCTAGCTCCCCCTTCTTCCATTTCCGAAAACCAACCAAGCAAGAAGAAAGCTCTAGTCTTGGCAATCACAACCTAGGGTATATTCTATTACTAAACATGAGAAAGGATGTAAGTATCCCCTCACCTACAGTACAAATAGTTTCGATTGTTAAATGCTCTTTGAAACTTTCGGCCAAGACCCCCTTCATGCTTCCAATGATTTTCCATGCCATGATCTATATGTTTTCATGCCATGATTTGTATGTATATGAAGATAACATGTTGATAGATAGGTTTGATTGAGTGTTTGATTCCAAAGCCCTCCTTGAAGTTTCGACCAAGTCTTATTTATGCTCCTAATGGTCTTCCATGCCATGATCTATATGTTTCCATGTCATGTTTTGTATGTATATGAAGATAACATGTTGATAGATAGGCCTGATTGAGTGTTTGATTCCAAAGCCCTCCTTGAAGTTTCGGCAAAGTCCTATTTATGCTCCCATGATCTTCCATGCCATGATATATCTATGTATGATGTTAACATGTTGATAGTTAGACTTTATGATAGCATGGTTTGTTTCTGCCACTACCTTATGTCCATGTTAATTGTATGAATGTATGATTATGTTATGCTCATTGCATCATGATGAACAAGTATGTATGATGAAATGCCTAAGAGATGCTTCCCTATGAATGGGGATTGAGAGCACTCTTTATGTGATGAAAAGGAATATGATATGTTATGAAAAGGAACATGATATGTTATGATAAGGAATATGATATGTTATGATAAGGAACATGATATGTTATGATAAGGAACATGATATGATATTTTACTTTTTGCATGGCTTGTACCGAACCCTAGCAAGGTCCAAGGGATGGGGTCCTACGTGCCCCTAGGTCAACGGACATAGTACGGACCTAGTACGGGATGAGCTCCTAAGTTGCCCTAGGCCGACGGTCGTAGTACAGGCCTAGGATGAACTTCTATGTTATGATTGCCCCTAGGTCGACGGACATAGTACGGGCCTAGTAACCTAGTAGGTTCGGAATTAGCTACCTCGGGTCTATTTAGGGATGCGTGCAATGATGATGATGAATGTGGTATAATGTCGGGCCCAATATGTTGAGATTATGTTTAAGTACCTATAAAATATATGTTTTCAAAGAGCATCTTGCATATACCTCTTTTCATGTTTGTGTGATTATGATATTTGTATGAATGCTATGCTTATATGTTCTTGAATGTCTATATGAATGTTATGCTTATATGTTCTAGAATGTTTATATGACTGCTATGCTTATATGTTCTTGAATATTTATATGAATGCTATGCTTATATGTTCTTGAATGTTTATATGAATGTTATGCTTATATGTTCTTGAATGTTTATATGTATGCTATGCTTATATGTTCTTAAATGATTATGTCACTTCTCTAGGTCTAATTCTTGATGAATGGGTTTTGTGAGTAGGAAAGGATCTTACTAAGCCTATGTGCTTATAGTTTCATGTTCCCTTGTACTACAGATAAGGGTAAAGAATGGCTAAGCTAAAGGGAGTAGCAGGAGGGGCAAAGTGTAGGGAGTTGCTTCGGAGGCTCATTGGCTCTCATGTCCCCGGATTAAAATTTTCACTAATGAAAGAATTAATCCGGATGGGATGAGTTTCCTTAGCACAACCAATTCGTCGTCGTGCTAACAACTTGAGTGGTCGCTTGAAAAAAACTAGTTGTTCAAGCAACACGACTCTTCTAGTTGGCTAGCCGCGGAAGAGATGACGGACGGATCGCCGGTTTTTGTGTTTGTCTTCGGGGTCCATGATTATACAAAATATATCCATACGCACACATGTATAATCAACACATAAAAGAACATGCTCAGATCTGAAAATAAAGTTGTAAAACTTTATACCTTACGATCTTCTACCGTATGTCCTATCCTTCTCGTGGACGACGTGTGGACGAAGATCCTCCACGAGTAGAAGCCTTCTAGATCGCGTTCTTCCCTTCCTTGTCCACTGCGAACAAAGAGAAGAACCAACAATACCTTTCCTTTCTAGAACCGGCCACCAGGCTAGGGAGTTTGATGCAACCGCCGGCCAAGGAACAATTGGATGAAGCGCCGGCCACCAATGCAATGTTGCCGCCGGCCACCTAGAGGTAGGAGAAGCGCCGGCCACCAAGTGTTGGAGAGCCGCCGGCCACCAAGGAGCAAGGGAGGAGGAAGAAGAGAACCGGCCAAGGATGAGAAGAGGAAGATGGGCGCCGGCCAAAAACCTAGGGAGAACAAACTTGCCGCCCAACTTCTAGCCGCCCAAAACCCTAGCCGCCTCTAGGGTTTGTGTTTGCCGCCCACTTTTTGAAGAGTCAAACCCTAATTTTCCAATCTCTTATTTCCGCCCAAGCCTAAGCCTCTATTTATAGAATAGGGCTTAAGCCTCCTTTAATCTCCACTATCGGATCTAGGGATTTAATCTCCACAGTCGGATCTAGGGTTTTATCCCAACCGTCGGATCTAGGGTTTCATCCCAACCGTCGGATCTAGGATTTCATCCCAACCGTCGGATCTAGGGTTTCATCCCAACCGTCAATTCTAGGATTTCATCCTAACCGTCAGATCTAGGGTTTCATCCCAATCGTTGATTCTAGGATTTCATCCTAACCATCGGATCTAGGGATTTAATCCCAACCGTTGGTTCTAGGGTTTCATCCCAACCATCGGATCTAGGGATTCATCCCAACCATCGGTTCTAGGTTTTGTTTTACATCCTTGGATCTAGACTTCACGAGGATTATATTAGGCTACGATAGGGACCATAAGGAGGAGTTGGATCTTATCCACCCGATGGATCGGAACCACACAAACTTGATCCATCAATTATGTTCCATTCCACTAGAGGATCATCATTGAACTACCTCACCAACCCCCATAAATCAATATGGGCTCCATATATTATTTGTACATTCATCTTCCCGTGTTTAAGATATCGAATGTCCGTCAATTAATCGATTTACTGACCATCAATTAATTAACATCTAACTCCTCGAGTAGTACCACTCAACCTTATCATCATGTTGACTAAGTCAACCAGCTGGGTTTACATGATGAACCTTATGAGCTCCTCAAGGGGACATCATCAACCTAGTATATAGGACACGGTTTCCTCCTATAATCAACGGCACACCATGTAAATAATATTATTTCCCAACTTACCGGGCATATTGATTTAATCCATCTAAATCTCACCCTCTGGTAAATCAAAGAAATAAATACTAAGTACATGTTCCCGTTATTATATCGGGATTAAGAGCATGTACAACATAATATCCGAGGTCTGATTCAATTATGTAGTCAGCAATAAATTGAATCACCTCTATGTCGGTCCTACTCAATACACCTAAGTGTACTAGTGTAACTCTATGTTCAAGACAAAACAATACCAAGCTACACTACAACCATGCCAATGGTTTGTCCAAAACCATCTTGGTTGTGAGTCTCTACTTATATTTTACAAGGGACTGATAACATGATCTTCTGTGCCACACCAAGCACCATGTTATCTACAATGTAAAATATTAGACAATATGCACACACATATAATAAATATATAAAGTGCAAACAATGATCATGTGATTCTTATTCCAAAATAAAATGTTCATACAAAAAGAGCTAGGCTTTCAGTATACATTCCAACAATCTCCCACTTATACTAAAAGACTATGCCATCATCACACTGCCATACATCTGATCCCCATGTCCTCCACATGCCTATCAAACGCTTTCGCTGGAAAGGCCTTAGTGAATGGATCCGCCAGGTTATCCTCTGATGCAATCTTGGCGACAACTACTTCTCCTCGCTTTACGATCTCTCGTATAAGGTGGTACTTGCGCTCTATGTGTTTACTCGCCTTATGGGCTCGTGGTTCCTTCGAGTTTGCAAATGCATCACTGTTATCACAATAAATTGTGATAGTTCTGGGCAAACCAGGAATTACATCCAAGTCCATCAAGAATTTCCTGAGCCATACAACTTCTTTGGCTGCCTCAGAGGCTGCCACATACTCAGCTTCCATGGTAGAGTCCGCCACGCATTTCTGCTTGACACTCCTCCATACTATGGCTCCACCTCCAAAAGTAAACACAAACCCCGAGGTAGACTTACTCTTGTCCTTATCTGATTGGAAATCCGAATCCGTGTAACCCACAGGGACTAATTGATCTGCCCGGTAAACCAACATATAATCCCTAGTCCTTCTCAGGTACTTCAATATATGCTTTATCGCAGTCCAATGTCCCTGTCCAGGATTACTCTGATATCTGCTAACCATGCCCACGGCAAAATAGATATCCGATCTTGTACATAGCATAGCATACATAAGGCTTCCTACTGCCGAAGCATAAGGAACCGCCTTCATGTCCTCTATCTCCTTTGATGTTTTGGGACACATCTCTTTAGATAAAGGAACTCCATGCCTAAAAGGTAGAAAACCTTTCTTGGTGTTCTGCATGCTAAAACGAGCAAGGATAGTGTCACTGTATGAAGCTTGAGATAAGCACAACATCCTTTTCTTGCGATCCCTTATAACTTTGATCCCAAGGATGTGTCCCACTTCTCCCAAGTCCTTCATGTCAAACTGTTTTGACAACCATACCCTTACGTCTGATAACACTTTGATATTGTTGCCAACTAACCAAATGTCATCTACGTATAGTACAAGAAACACCACTACGTTTCCGTCACATCTCTTGTATACACAAGGCTCATCCGAACTTTGAATAAATCCATATGACTGGATTACCTCATCAAAGCGGATGTTCCAAGATCTAGAAGCTTGCTTCAATCCATAAATGGACCGATTAAGCTTACAAACAAGATGCTCTTTACCTTTAGCAATGAATCCCTCTGGCTGCCGCATATAGATGTTCTCCTCAAGACTTTCGTTAAGGAAAGTTGTCTTGACATCCATCTGCCAAATCTCATAATCCATATGAGCAGTTATAGATAAGAGAATCCGGATAGACTTAAGCATGGCTACCGGCGAAAAGGTCTCCTCATAATACCCTCTTTCTGAGTATACCCTTTCGCAACAAGCCTAGCTTTGAAGGTCTCAACCTTCCCGTCTACTCCTCTCTTTCTCTTGTAGATCCACTTTCATCCAATGGTTTTTACACCATCGGGTGGTTCTACTAGCTCCCAGACCTGATTAGAATCCATAGATTCTATCTCTGAATTCATCGCTCTTTTCCAAGATACCGCATCTCTATCTTGGATTGCCTCGCCATATGTCCAGGGATCAGGTTCATGTTCACCAGGTACTAAGTCCGAAGACTCTCCCAAAAATATGAATCTCTCGGGTTGTCTAACAACCCTCCCACTACGACAAGGTGCCACCTGTGTATGCTCTGTGACATGCGGTGCAGTGACTTGTGGTGTCTCCTCTTGTACCGGTGGTACTGAAGTCGGGACTTCCCC
This sequence comes from Wurfbainia villosa, assembly GCA_025175895.1. Classification (NCBI taxonomy): domain Eukaryota; kingdom Viridiplantae; phylum Streptophyta; class Magnoliopsida; order Zingiberales; family Zingiberaceae; genus Wurfbainia; species Wurfbainia villosa. The sequence continues at coordinate 47,783,820 of CM045998.1, read as the reverse complement.
TGTCAACTCCTCAAGAACAATCCTACTCTTGGGCTTGTGGTTCATTACATAATCCTCCTCTAGAAATCTGGCGTTCGTGCTAACAATCACCCTCTAATCTCTAGGATTATAAAACAAACCACCTTTCGTTCCCTTAGGGTAGCCAACAAACATGCACACTTCTGTACGAGGTTCCAACTTACCAGCATCAGCCTTCAGCACATGTGTTGGACTCCCCCATATCCGAATATGTCTCAGACTAGGCTTTCGCCTAGTCCACAATTCTACAGGGGTATAAGGTACTGATTTAGATGGAACCAAGTTCAGAGTGTACATTGTTGTATCCAGTGCATACCCCCAGAACGAAACAGGTAACTCAGAATAACTCATCATCGATCTGACCATCTCCATAAGAGTCCTATTCCTTCGCTCCGCCACACCATTCTGCTGAGGTGTGCCAGGTGCGGATAATTGGGATTGAATCTCAGCCTCTGATAAGTAACTCCTAAACTCTCCCAAGAGGTACTCGCCACCACGATCAGATCGTAATGTCTTGATACTTTTACCTTGACGGTTCTCCACATCAGCCTTGAATTCTTTGAACCTGTCAAAGCATTCAGACTTGCAGCGCATCAAGTAAATGTATCCATATCTTGAATAATCGTCTATAAAAGAGAAGAAATATTCAAAACCACCTCTTGCCTGGATAGACATAGGATCGCACAAATCAGAATGAACCAATTCTAACACATCTTTGGCTCTATACCCCTTGGCCTTGAAAGGCCTCTTGGTCATTTTACCTTCCAAGCAAGATTCGCAGGTTGGGAGATCCTCCACCACTAATGAACCCAAAGGTCCATCAGCTATCAACCTTTGAATTCTGCTTAGGTTAATATGACCAAGCCTTAGATGCCAAAGATATGTTTGGTTCATTTGCGAAGGTTCTTTTCTCTTATTAGACTTAGAAGATGAGTTATTGATTTATATATGCATCGTGAGAGTTTTTGGTTCAAGAGTATATAAATTGCCAACCAATGTACCAGAACAGATAATCTCTCTATTGTTAGTTAAAGCCCTAGAACCAATCATGTGATGGTTGAATAGGGAACATTTTGTATCATATTCTATAAAGGCAAAAGGATTGGTTATTATATTTATGTCTTGTTTGTGCCAGCTATAGTAAATATAATAATGCCCTAGAAAAGTAGGTTCTTATCTACAGCACATCAATTGGCAGAATTGATTATGAGAGGCTGTAGAGAACACTTTCCTAAATGTTCCTAGTCGAGTATTAATATGCAAGGGCAATATTAATACATAAAGACTAGCATGTAGGTCAATTGATGACTTGATCTCACAAGTCATGGATATATGATATCGAGTTGACACATGGGTATATATTGGAGAATATATACTGAACTGACCCGCCATGAGAAAGTTTCATGGATCGTTATATGAGTGTCATAAACTTTCTCATGTGACTATTGGTATGAATAGTCCTTAGACCTGAAGTCACTACGGTTCCCTACATAAGGAGTTATGTACTTTGGTATCGTCAAACGTCACCCGTAACAGGGTGGACCATAAAGGCGATTACTGGGTATGTAACAAATTATGCGGAGGGATGTGAGTGATGTAGATGGGATCTATCCCTTCCATATGACGGGAGTGATATCGGTGGGCCCCTTGATTGAGTAGAACTACTAAAACGCATGGCCATGCTCGAATGAGTCAATATGAGATATTGAGCTCATTTGTTTGAGTTAGTTTACTCAGGGATCAAGAAACACATAGATTGATCGAGGATGACACGGTCTATGCCTCATTGATCAATCTGATATCAAGGATAGAAGGACACGGTCATATATTATAGTAGTCACGGAAAGGTTAGTCGGATCTTGACTTATCTCGTAACTTGGGTAGCAATGATGTATTGCTAGATGCCGCTCATTGCTTGTGTATCTAAAAGAGTTTAGGTCCACTGCCAACGTTATGAGAGCCTATAGGGTCACACACAAAGAGCATGATAATTAGAGGAATTAGAGTATTCTAGTTTGACTAGAATAATATGGGAATAAGCTTAAGTACAAAATGGTTTTTGGACTTTAAGCTTAATGAGAATTTTAGCTAATTGATTTAATGAGATTAATTCAATATGTTACCTTATTGATTTAATAAGATTAATTCAATATGATAACATAAGCTTAATTGAATTAATAAGATTAATTCAATATGATAACATAAGCTTAATTGAATTAATAAGATTAATTCAACATGCATGAATGCCACATAAGCATGCCACATAAGCATGCCACCTAAGCATCCACCTAAGCTAGATAAGGTGGAAGGAAACAAAATGGTTTTGTCTCCTTAAGTGGCCGGCCAAACAAATGTCCCAATGCAATGGATTGCATTGAATGGTAGGAGGTGAAAGGGTTTTTCCAACCCTATAAAAGACCATGAAGTGGCCGGCCATTCCATAGCAATTGTTGTTGTGGTTGTGGAGTGTGGTTGTTGGGAGCTTGAGGCTTGGAGAGAGCTTGAGAGCTTATTGTTGTGTGGCTTTTTGTGAGTAGCAAGAAGAGTAGTCTTCTTCTTCCCTTCTCTTTTCCCTAGCTTCCTCTCCTTTAGGGACTTCTCTAGCAAGAAGTAAAGGAGAGCTCCTCTAGTTTTCTTTTGTGAGACAAGAGCGTGCTCGTGTGGATACGTATAGAGGCACGGACACTTGAACGTGCTAAAGATCCAACAAACCGAAAGGAAAAGCGGGATTGCAAAGGGCACGCAACAAAGGTAGAACTCTCCTATAAGATAGGTTTGGTTTAGAGAAATTTATTTTATACGAGTTTGCTTTCGCATGGATCACTTGGAAGGGATCCTATTTTCCGTTGCGCATATGCCATTTGGCATACGAGAATTCCCTACATCTATTCCTTTTTATAACCACTTTGTCATTAAAAGAAACAGAATATCCATCCATAAACAATTTAGAAACTGAAATTAAATTCTTTCTAAAAGTAGGTACATAAAGACAATTTCTCAAAACCAAAACTTTATTCCTATCAAAAGATAAATAAACGTCTCCCACTGCAATAGCCTCCACCTTTGAAGCATTGTCCATGAAGATGGTAATCTCTCCCTCAGCTAGTCGTCGGGTTTCCTGGAACCCCTGCAAAGTATTGCAGACATGATCAGTGACTCCTATATCTACACACCAGGCACTGGTAGATAACACCGCTAAACATGTTTCAACAACTAAACAAGAAGATATACCTTTGTTCTTTCGGCGAGGACAGTCCGCCTTCCAATGTCCAGTCTGCTTGCAAGTGAAGCACTTGCCTTTCAGCTTCTTCACTCCTGCCTGAGGTCCCATTGCCACTTTCTTCGCTCCACCTTGTTTCTTCTTCTTCTTACCTTTCGGTTTAGAGGAAGAAACCTTCTAAGCGACCATGGCTTGAGCACTTTGACGAAAAATTCCCTCTGCCGCCTGGAGTTTTGTCAGAAGCTCTGCCAACGAATACAACCTCTTGTTCATGTTGTAGTTAAGGCGGAACTGCTCAAAACTCCTAGACAGAGACTGGAGAATGATATCGACCTGGGTTTCCCCATCGATCTCAGCTCCTAGGACTTCCATCTCTTTAAGATGAGCCGTCATCTTGAGAACATGATCCCTAACGGGTGTTCCCTCGATCATGGTGGTCGTCATCAAGTTTCTCATCGCCTCCTGCCTAGCCGCCCTACTCTGATGTCCGAAAAGTTCCTTGAGATTTACCATCATGTCATAAGTTGTGGCCATGGCCTGATGCTGATGTTGCAGCACATTTGACATAGATGCCAAAATGTAACACCGCGCCATCTCATCTGCCTTGATCCATTTCTTATAACTATCTCTCTCCTTTTCATCAGAGTCATCGGTGGGCTTAGGAGGATAGACCTCGAAGAGTACAAATTTGTACTCCTCCGCAGTTAAGAAAATATTCAGATTTCTTTTCCAATCAATGTAGTTTGGTCCAGTAAGTTTGTTTTCTTTTAAAATCACAGCAAGTGGGTTGAAAGCCATTTGAAAATCCTAAAAATCACAATGATCAAAATATCAGATTTCAAATATTATTGATTCCTCAAAATAATAAAATTCCGAAATCAACCAACACCTCAAATCACCGAGAATTTCGTATGCCACGCTATGTGGACGTATACAAATTCTATATTTGTAAGAGGAGGTTTTACCCATTAATTTTATTATCTTGTCAACCTTACTTTTTGACAAATAAAATTAATAGTTGGTTCCTCTTTGGCCCTACAAATAAAAGCAGTGACTCCGATGGGGAGGATACTTCTATTTGCATCTAAGTGTGCACCATTATATGATACTAAGGGAATTATTTCGGATTATGTGCCTTACCGCTGTGGAAGTACACATGCTCCTAGATAATTTCCTATAACCATTATTTGACCTAGTGATCCACAAACAAACCCGTTCGCAGGGAGGAAGGCACTCAGAGCCGACACACAAGTTTGTTGCATCACACGTCAAATTGTAATGGAGGTCGCGGGAATTAATTAAAATGTCCCTCTCCCACTTAGTAAATTGAAAATGAGGAATTTTAAAACATACACAACATGCATATAAAACAAATAAGCAATAAATATGGAAAGAAACAGAATTTTTCAAACTATTATGGCATTGTCCTCCAATATGCATCCCGTCGTGTCGCCACCTCGTCCGCTCCATCTTTTCCCGTGCGCAAGTCACCAAAGAGATCCGAGCCGAGATTAAGCTATTTTAATTTACATCCATCGATCTTATACTCCACGTAGGAGTGTACAAATAATCTAGATCAAAAGTAAACTAAAATGAGCGGCTAAACAATGTCGTATTTAATTACAAAAATTAAATACTAATCTAGCCTTGTCAACCCCAAGGATTCAAATAATATACATACAATCACACACAAAACAATCACATACAACCAAATAGCCATAATAGTCGGATCTTATGCCTGCAACCAAAAAGTTAGCCTACGCACATCCTACTATTATCCGGCATACTCAATATATGATATGTGCATGAAAGTAACCGAATCCAAAACACACAAAATCGGAAACCGTGGCTCTGATACCACTTGTAGGGAGTTGCTTCGGAGGCTCATTGGCTCTCATGTCCCCGGATTAAAATTTTCACTAATGAAAGAATTAATTCAGATGGGATGAGTTTCCTTAGCACAACCAATTCGTCGTCGTGCTAACAACTTGAGTGGTCGCTTGAACAAACTAGTTGTTCAAGCAACACGACTCTTCTAGTTGGCTAGCCGCGGAAGAGACGACGGACGGATCGCCGGTTTTTGTGTTTGTCTTCGGGGTCCATGATTATAAAAAATATATCCATACGCACACATGTAAAATCAACACATAAAAGAACATGCTCAGATCTGAAAATAAAGTTGTAAAACTTTATACCTTACGATCTTCTACCGTATGTCCTATCCTCCTCGTGGACGACGTGTGGACGAAGATCCTCCACGAGTAGAAGCCTTCTAGATCGCGTTCTTCCCTTCCTTGTCCACTGCGAACAAAGAGAAGAACCAACAATACCTTTCCTTTCTAGAACCGGCCACAAAGCTAGGGAGTTTGATGCAACCGCCGGCTAAGGAACAATTGGATGAAGCGCCGGCCACCAATGCAATGTTGCCACCGGCCACCTAGAGGTAGGAGAAGCGTCGGCCACCAAGTGTTAGAGAGCCGCCGGCCACCAAGTAGCAAGGGAGGAGGAAGAAGAGAACCGGCCAAGGATGAGAAGAGGAAGATGGGCGCCGGCCAAAAACCTAGGGAGAACAAACTTGCCGCCCAACTTCTAGCCGCCCAAAACCCTAGCCGCCTCTAGGGTTTGTGTTTGCCGCCCACTTTTTGAAGAGCCAAACCCTAATTTTCCAATCTCTTATTGCTGCCCAAGCCTAAGCCTCTATTTATAGAATAGGGCTTAAGCCTCCTTTAATCTCCACCGTCAGATCTAGGGATTTAATCTCCACCGTCAGATGTAGGGTTTTATCCCAACCGTCGGATCTAGGGTTTCATCCCAACCGTCGGATCTAGGATTTCATCCCAACCGTCGGATCTAGGGTTTCATCCCAACCGTCAATTCTAGGATTTCATCCTAACCGTCGGATCTAGGGTTTCATCCCAACTGTTGATTCTAGGATTTCATCCTAACCATCGGATCTAGGGATTTAATCCCAACCGTTGGTTCTAGGGTTTCATCCCAACCATCGGATCTAGGGATTCATCCCAACCATCGGTTCTAGGTTTTGTTTTACATCCTTGGATCTAGACTTCACGAGGATTATATTAGGCTACGATAGGGACCATAAGGAGGAGTTGGATCTTGGCCACCCGATGGATCGGAACCACACAAACTTGATCCATCAATGATGTTTCATTCCACTAGAGGATCATCATTGAACTACCTCACCAACCCCCATAAATCAATATGGGCTCCATATATTATTTGTACATTCATCTCCCCGTGTTTAAGATATCGAATGTCCATCAATTAATCGATTTACTGACCATCAATTAATTAACATCTAACTCCTCGAGTAGTACCACTCAACCTTATCATCATGTTGACTAAGTCAACCAGCTGGGTTTACATGATGAACCTTATGAGCTCCTCAAGTGGAAATCATCAATCTAGTATATAGGACACGGTTTCCTCCTATAATCAACGACACACCATGTAAATAATATTATTTCCCAACTTACCGGGCATATTGATTTAATCCATCTAAATCTCACCCTCTGGTAAATCAAAGAAATAAATACTAAGTACATGTGCCCGTTATTATATCGGGATTAAGAGCATGTACAACATAATATCCGAGGTCTGATTCAATTATGTAGTCAGCAATAAATTGAATCACCTCTATGTCGGTCCTACTCAATACACCTAAGTGTACTAGTGTAACTCTATGTTCAAGACAAAACAATACCAAGCTACACTACAACCATGCCAATGGTTTGGCCAAAACTATCTTGGTTGTGAGTCTCTACTTATATTTTACAAGGGACTGATAACATGATCTTCTGTGCCACACCAAGCACCATGTTATCTACAATGTAAAATATTAGACAATATGCACACACATATAATAAATATATAAATTGCAAATAATGATCATGTGATTCTTATTCCAAAATAAAATGTTCATACAAAAAGTGCTAGGCTTTCAGTATACATTCCAACACAAAGTGTGTGTGGTAGTGGCATGGTGGAGGAGATCTGTTTATATTTCAAGACTTATGCATATTTCCCTTTAAGTTTTGCATGTTAGTTGTTAAGAGTCGAACTCTACTTGATGATGAATGGTTGCTACTTAGTGACCTTTAAGTTGATTATCATGAACTTGAACTAAGTACTTATGAGATGATTATGCTTGCTCTATGTTTCATGCCTTATGTTTTAAAAAGAAAAAAAACGAAGTCTAAAGTCTTCTGCTGTAAATGCATGTATTCTTCCGCTGTAGATGTATATTTGTATGATCGTGTCGCACCGCCTTTAAAAAGGGCGGCCGTGACATGTAATTCAGGCAAAACTTCTCAAAACTCTTAGGTAGATTTTAGAGAATGATATCGACCTTGGTTTCCCCATCGATCTCAGCTCTAAGGACATCCAGCTCATTCAAATGAGCCATCATCTTGAGAACATGATCCCTCACGGGTGTTCCCTCGATTATGGTGGTCGTCATCAAGTTCCTCATGGCTTCCTGCCTAGCAGCCCGATTCTGGTGTCCAAAAAGCTCCTTGAGATTGAGTATCATGTCATAAGCAGTGGGCATGGCTTGATGCCGATGTTGCAATACATTTTACATAGAAGCCAAAATGTTACATCGCGCTATCTCATTAGCCTTAATCCACTTTTTATAACTCTCTTTCTCCTTTTCCCCAGAATCATCCGCAGGCTTAGAAGGACACTCTTCGAAGAGTACATACTTATACTCCTCAGCAGTCAAGACAATATCAAGATTCCTTTTCCATTCAATATAATTGCGTCCAGTAAGTTTATTCTCTTTTTGTATCATAGCAAGCGGGTTGAAAGTAATTTTTGAAAAATCTAAGAATCACATAGATCAAAACATTATATTTCAAAAAATTATTGATTCCTCAAACAATAAAATTTTAAAATCAACCAACACCTTAAAACACCTAGAATATTGTATGCTATGATAGTGTAGACGTATACGAATTCTACATTTGTAAGAGGAGGTTTTACCCATTAATTTTATTATCCTGTCAACCTAACTTTTTGACAAATAAATTTAATAATTGATTCCTGTTCAGCCCTACAAATAAAAGCAGTGACTCCGATGGGGAGGATACTCCTATTTGCATCTAAGTGTTCACCATTACTCGATACCAAGGTAATTATCTCAGATTATGTGCCTTCCGATAGGGAAGTACACACACTCCTAAATAATTTCCTATAACCATATTCGACCCTGTGATCCGCAAAACAAACTCATCCGGTGGGGAGGAAGGCACTCAGAGCCGACGCACAAGTTTGTTTGCATTACATGTCAAATCGTAATGGAGGCCATGGGAATTTTAAAAAAATATCCCTCTCCCACTTAGTAATTTAAAATTGAAGAATTTTCCTAGCACACGACATGCATATCAAACAAGAAGCAATAAATATAAAAAAAATATTTTCCAACTATTATGGATTTTGTTTTCCAATATGCCTCCCGTCATGTCGCCATCTCCTCCGCTCCTCCCTACACCATGTACAAGCCATCGGGAGATCCGAGCCGAGAATAATTATTTTAATTTACATCCATCAATCCTATACTCCACGAAGGAGTGTACATGAAATCTAGATCGAAATTAAACTAAAATAAAAGAATGGCCAAACAATATCGTACTTAATTATAAAAATTAAATACTAGCATCGTCAACCCCGAGGATTCAAATAATATTACAATTATACACATCTAATCACATACACACACATATGGCCATAATAGTTGGATCTTATGCCTGGAACTAAAATGTTAGCCTACGCACATCCTACTATCATCCGGCACATACAATATATGATAAGTGCATAAAAGTAACCGAATCCTAAACACACAAAATCGGAAATCGTGGCTCTGATACCACTTGAAGGTACGAAGCTTCGCTTCCCTCTTCGACTTGGTCACTTTTGCATGGCGATCCCATCTACGTCCTCGGATTAAAAATTAATCCAAGATGATGATGGATTACCCAAGCAACCAATCCATCATCGTGCTATTTGATTAGAGTGGTCTCTTGAACAAACTAGTTTTTCAAGCAGCCTAACTCTATTCCTCAATTAGTCGCAGAATAGATGATGTACGGATCGCCGGTTTTTGTGTTTATCTTCGGGGTCCAAGTAAATTAGCCACATGAAATTACATACATAATCCAAAGAAACAAAAGGAAATCAAAACAAGAATTATACCTCTTGTTTACCTCTTGGTCTTCTATTGTATGTCCTATCCTCCTCTTGGACGTTGTGTGGGCAATGATCCTCCAATAGTTGAAACCTTCTAGATCTCGTTCTTCCCTTTCTTGTCTACTCCGAACAAAGGGAAGAAAATAAGATCCCTTCTTCTCCTATCTAGTTCAGGACACAAACCCTTTGGAGGAAGATCAAACCTCTTTCTCCTCTTTGTTATTGCCGCCGGCCACCAAGGAGAGGGAGATGGAGATGATGATGGGCACCCGCCAAGAGCTCCAAGGGAAGAAAGCCAAACTCTTGCTGTAGGCCAAGGGAGAGGATGAAGGTGGTGCGCCGGCAATGAGATGGCAGAAGGTGTGCCGCTCAAACCAAGGAAGCAAAACCCTAGGTAGGTTGCCGCCCAAACCAAGGAAGCAAAACCCTAGAACCACCTCTAGCCTCCCAAGCCTCTCACGACAAAAACCAAAATCCTTGAACAAAAAATCTCATCCCACACCCAAGCCATAGGCCCTCCTTTTATAGAGTTAGGCTTAAGCCTCCTTTCAATCTCCACCGTCAGATCTAAAGATTTAATCTCCACCGTCGGATCTAGATATTTAATCTCTACCGTCGGATGTAGGGATTTAATCTCCACCGTCGGATCTAGAGATTTAATCTCCACCGTTGGATCTAGGGATTTAATCTCCACCGTCGGATCTAGGCTTTATGAGGGTTTAGGGACCATGAGGAGGAGTTGGATCTTGGCCACCCAATGGATCCGACCCACATAAAATCCGATCCATTAATGATAATTCATTCCACTAGAGGATTATCATTGATCTACCTCACCAACCCCATAAATAAATTTGAGCTCCATATATTAATTGTACAAATATCTCCCCGTGTTTAAAATCTCGAATGTCCGCCAATTAATTAATTTACTAACAATTAATTAATCAACATCTAACTTCATGAGTAGTACCACTCAACCTTATCATCATGTCGGACCAAGTCCACCTGTAAGGTTTACATGATGATCCTTATGAGCTCCTCAAGGGGACATCATCATCCTAATATATAGGACACGGTTTCCTCATATAATCAACGGCACACCATGTAAATAATATCATTTCCCAACTTACCGAGCCTATCGATTTACTCTATAAATCTCACCTATTGGTAAATTAAAGAAATAAATACTAAGTACATGTGTCCGTTATTATATCGTGATTAAGAGCATGTACACCATAATATCTGTGGTCCGATTCAATTATGTAGTCAGTAATAAATCGAATCACCTCTAAGTCGATCCTGCTCAATACACACAAAGTGTACTAGTGTAATTCTATGGTCAAGACAAACCAATACCAAATTACACTACAACCATACCAATGGTTTGTCCAAAACCATCTCGGTTGTGAGCCTTTACTTATACTCTACAAGGAACTGATAACATGATCTCCCGTGTGACACTACACACCATGTTATCTACAATGTAATGTATCAGACAATATGCATAACCATAAATATGCAAACAATGATCATGTGATTCTTATTTCAAAAATAAAGATGTTCATACAAAAGATAGACTTTTCAGTATACATCCCAACACACTTAACACTTATATTAGATCACACATGAATCCTAACTCTTAACTGTAGTTCACATCAACAATCTCCCCCTTTTTGATGTATGACAATACATCAGTTAAAGTTAGGAGAATCAAATATCAATCTTTATATTTTGACTTGTGTAAGAAATGAATTTAAAACTTTTGTCATGCATAAATTTAACCATGTATGGAATGCATTCATCCTTATCAAATTTTTGCATCCTTTTAAATTTATATTTTATTTTAAATCTATAATTCAATGTCTCTTCTCTCCCCCTTTGGCATACATCAAAATAAGGGTTAAGTTAAAGATATGAACATAATGTATTAGAGAGTTATTATGATATTTTATCAAGAAATATTTTCAAAACTCCCCTTGAACAATTCAAAATTTATCAAAATTTTTCATAACTCCCCCTAAATAATTCAAAAGTTTCAAAAGTTTTCAAACTCCCCTTGAATAATTCAAAATTTTAAAATATTTCAATACTCCCTCTGAAAAAATCAACAATTTCAAAATTTTCAATTTTTCAATATTTTTAAAACTCCCCCTGAATAATTTAAAATTTTCAAGTTTTTCAAAATTTTTAAAACATATTCAGAAACTCCCTCAGAATAATTCAAAATTTTGAAATTTCACAATTTTTCAAAATTTTTAAAAAAATCTAAACATTTTCAAAAATATTCAAAACTCTATTTGAATAATTCAAATTTTCAAAATTTTTAATTTTTTAAAGTTTCGATGCAAAATGCGATAGGGATTAAAGCCAAGCATGAGTGCCTTAAAATTAAATTTTGAAAATGCAAATATAAAAATTATCCTTAAAGCAAATGTCCAACTCTTTTCTAGCTCAAATGAAATAGAGTTAATCATCAAGCTTTGAATTAGAGTTAGTCACCGAAGTGATCGATTTGCTTTTGTAAACCCCATTTTGGTTTATTTCGATGCACTGAATCTACATCTTGAACCCGGAGTGCAGTCCTAACATCTCACGCCCATCTTCCTGGCTCAATACACAAACAGGTAATCCTAGGTGTTTGTGAGATGCAAAGGCTACTTAGTTGTATTGGATCATGAAGTCTAGATTGGCCTAATCTAGATTAATTTTCAATTTTTTTAAAAATAATAATAATATAATATTACTTTTCAAAATACTTCGAAATGATAAGCATGAAAAAAAATAATATTGCTAATCTACCAAGCATAAACCACAAGATTTTATTTAAAAATTTTTATTAAGTTTCAGTATCATGACAATCCTAATCAGCGGATGGGGGGTTAGAAGGACCCATGCCCCAAAACTTAAGAAGATCCATCATCTGTCAATGATCCTCTCTCTACTCCTGCATAATCTGCATCATCTCAAGATGTTGCCGCTGCATCGTATCCTCTAACCTAGATAATCTCTTTGCTATGGTCGGAGATGCTGGAATCCCAAGAAATGGTGATAAACTATCAAATCCTAGGGCTTCCTAATGCTCGAACTCAGAGTGGTGGTCGAGGTCGATATCTGGCTCATGCTCCTGCTCCGGATCAGGCTGGGGTTGAGGCTGAGGTCCATCTCTCTTCCATATAAGGATATTATTGTCATCTAATCCTACTTTTGCTAAACCAAACTGCCTAGACCCTATCATGTCATACTCATTAAGTTGTTTAATGTTACCTGTGGTAACATCAAATCCTAATGTGACTAAAATAGATGTAATGACATGGCAGTAAGGCAAGTATGCCTTCCTGCTAGTGACTGGCATGGAATGATAAATGATAAAATGGAACATCTGTAGGCTAATATCCAAATCTAACCTATGACTAAGTGCATAAAGTAAAAATGAATGAAAAGGGTGCATCATGGTGATATCCCTAGTGGTGAGCAGTAAAATGCAGTTTACTATAACTCGATATAGCGCATAGTCCTTTACTCGGAGTCTAGTAGAACTAAAGATACTCACAGACCGAGTTCTTTCTTCACCAAAAAGATGCATGTGAATCCTATATAATGTAATATGAGAGTAGGGGTCACTGTACGGTAACTCAGTGGATGGAAAACATGCAACAGGGCATGTCGAATGCAATAGGCCTAAATGCTCTCTCAACATGTCAGGGGTAAAAATAAAGTCCTTACCTTGTACCCTAGTCGAGTATGAGAGGTCATCAATCTTGCTAAATTTATTGAAAAATTCCGCACATATGTCTATGTTAATGGGATTTTTACAATAGACTAGTTTCTCTAATCCATAGTGTGTAATGACCTCCATACTTAGTGTGCATGCATTACTAAAGTATTATCTACTAATGTACCTAGTAGGCATAGGAAGGTATGTAATGCTCTCAAATCTAATCCTATGTCCCTCAGTAGGGAACCTAATATCCATGCATGGAGTCGATGACTCAACCTCAATAGCTCTTCTTTTACCCCTAATTAAATTACAATTATTAAATATTTATTGAAAATAATTGAAATTTGAGTTTAAAAATTATTACCTTGGCATTTTGAATGGTATTAAAGAGAGATGACGACCTAAGCGCTTCGGAGGATTGGAATTAGGGTTTTTTTCGGTGGAATTTTGACTGTTTTGAATGGGTTTGGCATGCCTTGATATTGTTCTTATAGATTGGATTCAGTCGACTGAACACATTCTAGTCACCTGAATTTGAGTCGACAGAAGGTGTTTCAGTCTACTTTTATAATTATTACCATTTACTTCGCTGCCTTAACTTGTATCTACCGGGTCATTTCAGTCGACTGAATTTACTTCAGTCGACTGAAGTAGTGTTTTACCTTCCCGATGCTTGAAGGTAACTGAATTTAAATCAGTTGATTGAACATAATTCAGTCGACTGAGTTCGAATATGATCGATTTACTTCAAATCTTACGGTTTATTTAATTATCCTTATTTGATTAAGTTAATTATTTAAATTTTGTAGATTAACTAATTTGGTAATTAAGTTTGTTTAATTTTAAGTATAGTAAATTAGGTTGAGTTGAATTAAATTAAGTTAAGATAATTTGTTTAGTTAGGTATATTTGTTAAGTTTAGTTTAATTAAGGTAAGTTGTTGAAATACATTTGGTTTAAGTGTATTAGGTTTAATTCAGCTTAATTAAGATATATATCATCTCACCCAAGCTAGGTTTTCAATACATTTATTCCTACGAGTTTTGTGAGATGAGAATTTCTTTTATCTTAATTAAATTTAATGAGCAATTTCAAAGTGTTTAAACTTGTGTTAGATTCAAGCTTGGTTTGAGCTAGTCAAGTAGGTTTTTCCAGTATTGACTTCCAGGTCATGGCAAGGCACAGGGCCTTCTTGGTTATCGGAGTAACGACCACTTCCTAGACAAAGTCAATAAAGGAATCAAGTACTTGATTCACTTTAGATTAAGCCTTAGTCTAACTAGTTAAAGACTTAGTGAGTTAGCTTCGGTCAGTTCCACTCGACTTAGTGCACCAGGTCGTGGCGAGGCACATGGCCTTCTTGATTATCGGAGCAACGACCACTTCCTTGACATGCACTTCGAAGAGTTTCCCCAACTTACTATCAGTTCACTTGTCTTAGTACTAGGTTGTTCAAGTTTAAGCTACTTTGTTTCCTATCTAGTCCATTCTACATTAAGCAAGTAAAGTAAACTAAGACATTCAAGTGTTTAACTAAAACATGGAAGGTTAACTAAAGCAAGCAAGTCTTAGACTAAAACAAGGAAAGTTAATAGAAACATGCAAGTGTTTAACTAAACAAGGAAACAAGCAAGGTGTTAGCTCTCCCTAAATGGTAGCTAGTTTGACTTTTGTTCACTAAGTGAACTTGACACTTGGGAACCCAAAATTGATTTGGCCCAACTTGGTTGACTAAGCTAGACTTAGAAACCCATGTTTGTGTAGGGATGTATACTGAAAAGTCTACTTTTTGTATGAACATCTTTATTTTGAAATAAGAATCACATGATCATTGTTTGCATGTTTATAGTTATGCAATATTGTTTAATACATTACATTATAGATAACATGGTGTGTGGTGTCACACGGGAGATCATGTTATCGATTCCTTGTAAAGTATAAGTAAAGGCTCACAACCGAGATGGCTTTGGACAAACCATCGGAATGGTTGTAGTGTGATTTGGTATTGGTTTGTCTTGACCATAGAATCACACTAGTCCACTTTGTGTGTATTGAGCAGGACCGACTTAGAGGTGATTCAATTTATTGCTGACTACTTAATCGAATCGGACCTCAGATATTATTTAGTACATGCACTTAATCCCGATATAATAACGGGCACATATACTTAGTATTCATCTCTTTGATTTACCAATGGGCGAGATTTATAGATTAAATCGAGAGGCTCGGTAAGTTGGGAGATGATATTATTTATATGGTGTGTTGTTGATTATAGGAGGAAACCGTGTCCTTTATATTAGGATGATGATGTCCCCTTGAGGAGCTCATAAGGTTCATCATGTAAACCCTGCAGGTGGACTTGGTCCGGCATGATGAAAAGGTTGAGTGGTACTACTCAAGGAGTTAGATGTTGATTAATTAATGGTCAGTAAATTAATTAATCGACGGAGATTCGAGATTTTAAACATGGGGAGAAAATGTACAAATAATATATGGAGCCCATATTATCATATGGGGGTTGGTGAGGTAGATCGATGATGATCCTTTAGTGGATTGGATTATCATTAGTGGATCGGACTTTATGTGGGCTTGATCCTTGGGTGGCCAAGATCCAACTCCTCCTCATGGTCCCTAATGTAGCCTATTAACACCTCATGAAGATTAGATCCAATGGATAGAAACAAAACTCTAGATCCAAAGGTAGAGATTAAATCTCTAGATTTGACGGTTGAGATTAAATCTCTAGATCCGACGGTTGAGATTAAATCCCTAGAACCAATGGTGGAGATTAAAAGGAGGCTTATCCCTAACTCTATAAAAGGAGGGCAAGGGGTTGGCGTGGAGATTAATCCAAGGGGAGCTAGGGTTTTGGGCGGCAAGAGAGGAATCCTAATTGAGATAGGATTAGGGTTTGGAGGCTTAGGGTTTTGGAGGTTTGGGCGGCACCAAATAAGGAATTATTTCCTATTCTTCTTCTTCCTTCAAAGTGGCCGGAATCCAACAACTTCTCCAGCCCTTGGCCAGCGCCCAAAGACTCTCTTCTCTTCTCCTTGAGTGGTGGAAACAAGACTTAGGGGTCTCCCTTGGTGTCTTGGTCGGTTTCCATCATCATCACCTCTTCCTAGTTGGCCGGCGGCAAGGATTCCTTTTGTTCCTTGTTGGTTGGTTTTAGGAAGGAGAAGAACCTTGTTTCTATTCTTCCTCTTGCTTTGGAAGAGCAAGGAAGGAAGATTTACGATCTAGGAGCTTCTACTTTTGGTAGATCATCGCCCACACGACGTCCGAAAGGAGGAAGGTCATACATTAGAAGATCGAGAGGTATATCTATTCTCTATTCTCTTTTGTTACTTGCTTGTTTTTGTTTTTCAACTATAATAATGATATAAATCTGTATATGGCTAAATAATACTTGGATCCCGAGCATAAACACAAAAACCGGCAATCCGGACATCGTCTATTCCGCGGCTACTCGTAGAATAGAGGATGGTCGCTTGAACAATGAGTTTGTTAAAGTGACCTCTTTAAACGAATAACACGACGATGACTTGGTTGTTTGGGAAATCCCTTGTGTCTAGGATTAAATTTTTTTAATCCGGGGACATCGATGGGATCGCCATGAACAAACAACCAAGGCGAAGTGGGAAGCGAAGTTTCCCCTCACAGACTCGATATGCAAAACCCTTCAATTGGTATCAGAGCCAAGGTATCCGGTTTTGTGTGTTTAGGATTTGGTTAATTGTTATGTACTTTTCATATATTATATGTGTCGAATAATAGTAGGATATGCGTAGTTTAACTCTTTGGTTGCTGGCATAAGATCCGACTATTATGGCCATATGTGTGTATGTTATTGTATGTGTATATTTTGTTGAATCCTCGGGATTGACAAGGCTAGTATTTGATTTTTTGTAAATTAGATACGCCATTGTTTAGCCACTCTTTATTTTATTTTACTTTCGATCTAGATTTCATGTACACTACCTCATGGAGTATAGGATCGATGAATGTAAATTAAAATAGGTTTTAGTCTCGGCTCGGATCTCCGGATGGCTTGTACATGGTGTAGGAGGAGCGGACGAGAAGGCGTTGCGACGGGAGACATATTGAAGACAAAAGCCATAATAGTTGGAAAATAATTTATTTTTCATATTTATTGCTTTTTGTTTGATATGCATGTCGTAGGCTAGGAAAATTTCTCAATTTCAAATTACTAAGTGGGAGAGGGAAATTTCTATAAATTCCCACGCCCTCCATTACGATTTGACAAGTGATGCAACCAAACTTGCGCGTCAGCTCTGAGTGCCTTCCTCCCCATCAAATGAGTTTGTTTGCAGATCACAAGATCAAATATGGTTATAGGGAATTATCAAGGAGCGTGTGCACTTCCCCATCGGAAGGCACATAACTCGAGATAATTACCTTGGTACCGAGTAATGGTGAACACTTAGATACAAATATAAGTATCTTCCCCATGGAGTCACTGCTTTTATTTGTAGGGCCAAAGAGGAACCAACTATTAATTTTACTTGTCAAAAAGTTAGGTTGACAAGATAGTAAAATTAATGGGTAAAACCTCCTCTTACAAATGTAGAATTCGTATACGTCCACACTATCGTGGCATACGATATTCTCGGTGTTTTGAGGTGTTGGTTGATTTTAAAATTTTATTGTTTGAGGAATCAATAATTTTTTGAAATCTAATGTTTTGATTTATGTGATTATTATATTTTCTTTCAAAATGACTTTCAACCCACTTGCTGTGATACTGAAAGAGAACAAACTTACTGGACCCAACTATGTTGATTGGAAGAGGAATCTAGACATTGTCTTGACTACTGAGGAATACAAATATGTACTCCTTGAAGAGTGCCCAAGCCTGCAGATGATTCTGGGTAAAAGGAGAGAGAGAGCTATAAGAAGTGGGTCAAGGCCGATGAGATGGTGCGGTGTTACATTTTGGCATCTATGTCAAATGTACTGCAACATCAGCATCAAGTCATGCCCACTGCTTATGATATGATGCTCAATCTCAAGGAACTTTTCGGACACCAGAATCGGGCGGCGAGGCAAGAAGCCATGAGAAACTTGATGATTACCTCCATGATTGAGGGAACACCCGTAAGGGATCATGTTCTCAAGATGATGGCTCATTTGAATGAGCTGGAGGTCCTTGGAGCTGAGATCGATGGGGAAACCCAAGTCGATATCATACTCCAGTCTCTACCTAGGAGTTTTGAGCAGTTTCGCCTGAACTACAACATGAACAAGAGGTTGTATTCGCATGGAACTTCCATGTAACTCCACTACAGAGGGGCTATTTCGTCAGAGTGCTCAGGCACATGCCGTGGTGACCCAAAAGGTTTCTACTTCTAAGACGAAAGGCAAGAAGAAGAAGAAACAAACTGGGGCGAAGGCGGTGGGAGGTACTCAGGGAGGAGTGAAGAAGCCAAAAGGCAAGTGCTTCACTTGTAAGCAGACTGGACACTGGAAGAAGGACTGCCCCAACCGCAAGAACAAAGGTATATCTTTTGGTCTAGTCGTTGAAATATGTTTAGCGGTGTTATCTACCGGCACCTGGTGTGTAGATACGGGAGCCACTGATCATGTCTGCAATACTTTGCAGGGGTTCCAAGAAACCAGATGACTGGCTGAGGGGGAAATTACCGTGTACTTGGGAAATGCCACGAAGGTAGCGGCTGTTGCAGTGGGAGATGTTCATTTATCTTTTGAGAAAAATAAACTTTTGGTTCTTAAGAATTGCCTTAATGTACCCTTATTTAGAAAGAATTTAATTTCGATTTCTAAATTGTTTATGGATGGATATTCTATTTCTTTTAATGACAGAGTTGTTATAAGAAGGAATAGGGACATTATCTGTTCGGGTGCATTGATAGGAAATTTGTACACACTTGAACCAAAACCTCCCACGATGCAAATTGAAGTTAATAACTCATCTTCTAATTCCAATAAGAGAAAAGAACCTTCGAAGATGAACCAAACATATCTTTGGCATCTTAGGCTTGGTCACATTAACCTAAGCAGAATTCAAAGGTTGATAGCTGATGGACCTTTGGGTTCATTAGTGGTGGAGGATCTCCCAACCTGTGAATCTTGCTTGGAGGGTAAGATGACCAAGAGGCCTTTTAAGGCCAAGGGGTATAGAGCCAATGATGTGTTAGAATTGGTTCATTCTGATTTGTGTGGTCCTATGTCTATCCAGGCTAGAGGTGGTTTTGAGTATTTCGTCTCTTTTATAGACGATTACTCAAGATATGGATACATTTAACTGATGCACCGCAAGTCTAAATGCTTTGACAAGTTCAAAGAATTCAAGGTTGATGTGGAGAAACATCAAGGTAAAAGTATCAAGACACTACGATCTGATCGTGGTGGCGAGTAATTCTTGGGAGAGTTTATGGATTACCTATCAGAGGCTGGGATTCAATCCCAATTAACTGCACCTGGCACACCCCAGCAGAATGGTGTAGCGAAGGAATAGGACTCTTATGGAGATGGTTAGATCGATGATGAGTTATTCTGACTTGCCAGATTCATTCTGGGGATATGCTCTAGATACAATGGTGTACAATCTGAACTTGGTTCCATCTAAATCAGTACCTTCTACTCCCACAGAATTGTGGACTGGGCAAAAGCCTAGTCTAAGACATATTCAGATATGGGGGAGTCCATCACATTTGCTAAAGGCAGATGCTGGTAAGTTGGAACCTCGTACAGAAGTACGCTTGTTCGTTGGCTATCTAGAGGAATGAAGGGTGGCTTGTTTTATAGTCCTAGAGATCAGAGGGTAATCGTTAGCACAAACGCCAGATTTCTAGAGGAAGATTATGTGATGAGCCATAAGCCCAAGAGTAAAATTGTTTTGGAGGAATTAAAAGGGGAAGTCACTTCTTTAGTACCACCGGTACAAGAGGATATACCACATGTCACTGCATCGCGTGTCACAGAGGATGCACAGGTGATACCTCATCGTAGTGGGAGGGTTGTGAGATAGCCTGATAGATTCATGTTCTTGGGAGAATCTTCTGATTTGGTCCCTAGCGAACATGAACCTGATCCCTGGACATATGACGAGGCAATCCAAGATAAAGATGTAGCATCTTGGCAAAGTGCAATGAATGCTGAGATTGAATCTATGGATTCAAATCAGGTCTGGGAGCTAGTAGAGCCACCCGATGGTGTAAAAACCATTGGATGCAAGTGGATCTACAAGAGAAAGAGAGGAATAGATGGGAAGGTTGCGACCTTCAAAGTGAGGCTTGTTGAGAAGGGGTATACTCAGAAAGAGGGTATCGATTATGAGGAGACCTTTTCGTCGGTAGCCATGTTTAAGTCTATCCAGATTCTCTTATGCATAGCAGCTCATATAGATTATGAGGTGTGGCAGATGGATGTCAAGATAGCTCTCCTTAATGGAAGTCTTGAGGAAAACATCTATATGAAGCAACCAGAGGGATCCATTGCTAAGGGCAAAGAGCATCTTGTATGTAAGCTTAATCGGTCCATTTATGGATTGAAGCAAGCTTCCACGTCTTGGAACATCCGCTTTGATGAGGTAATCCTGTCTTATAGATTTATTCAAAGTCCGGATGAGTCTTGTGTATACAAGAGATGTGACGGAAATGTAGTGGTATTTCTTGTACTATACGTAGATGACATTTTGTTGATTGGCAACAATATCAAGGTGTTATCGGACATAAGGGTATGGTTGTCCAAACAGTTTGATATGAAGGACTTGGGAGAGGTGGGACACATCCTTGGGATCAAGGTTATAAGGGATCGCAGGAAAAGGATGTTGTGATTATCTCAAGCTTCATACATAGACACGATTATGGATCGTTTTAGCATGCAGAACTCCAAGAAGGGTTTTCTACCTTTCAGGCATGGTGTTCCTTTATCTAAGGAGATGTGTCCTAGATCATCTGAGGAGATAGAGGAGATGAAGGTGGTTCCTTATGCTTCAACAGTAGGAAACCTCATGTATGTGATGCTATGTACGAGATCAGATATCTGCTTTGTCGTGGGCATGGTTAGCATATATCAGAGTAATCCAAGAAAGGGACATTGGACTGCGGTAAAGCATATATTGAAGTACCTGAGAAGGACTAGGGATTATATGCTGGTTTATCGGGCAGACCAATTACTCCCTGTGGGTTACACAGATTCCGACTTCCAATCTGATAGGGATAACAGTAAGTCTACCACAGGTTTTGTGTTTACTTTGGGAGGTGGAGCCATTGTACGGAGGAGTGTCAAGCAGAAATGTGTGGCAGACTCCATCATGGAAGCTGAGTATGTGGCAGCCTCTGAGGCGGCCAAAGAAGCTGTATGGCTCAGGAACTTCCTGATAGACTTGGATGTGATTCCTGGTTTGTCCAGAACTATCACAATTTATTATGATAATAGTGGTGCAGTTGCAAACTCGAAAGAACCACGAGCCCATAAGGCTAGTAAACACATAGAGCGCAAGTACCACCTGATACGAGAAATCGTAAAGAGAGGAGAAGTTGTTGTGGCCAAGATTGCATCAGAGGATAACCTGGCAGATCCTTTCACTAAGGCCCTTCCGGCGAGACCTTTTGATAGGCATGTGGAGGGAATGGGGATCAGATGTATGGCAGTTTGAGAACAGCATAGTCTTTTAGTATAAGTGGGAGATTGTAGGGATGTATACTGAAAAGTCTACTTTTTGTATGAATATCTTTATTTTGAAATAAGAATCACATGATCATTGTTTGCATATTTATAGTTATGCAATATTATCTAATACATTACATTGTAGATAACATGGTGTGTGGTGTCACACGGGAGATCATGTTATCGGCTCCTTGTAAAGTATAAGTAAAGGCTCACAACCAAGATGGCTTTGGACAAACCATCGGAATGGTTGTAGTGTGATTTGGTATTGGTTTGTCTCGACCATAGAATCACACTAGTGCACTTTGTGTGTATTGAGCAAGACTGACTTAGAGGTGATTTGATTTATTGCTGACTACATAATCGAATCGGACCTCTGATATTATTTAGTACATGCTCTTAATCCCGATATAATAACGGGCACATATACTTAGTATTCATCTCTTTGATTTACCAATGGGCGAGATTTATAGATTAAATAGATAGGCTCGGTAAGTTGGGAGATGATATTATTTATATGGTGTGTCGTTGATTATAGGAGGAAACTGTGTCCTATATATTAGGATGATGATGTCCCCTTGAGGAGCTCATAAGGTTCATCATGTAAACCCTGCAGGTGGACTTGGTCCGGCATGATGAAAAAAGTTGAGTGGTACTACTCAAGGAGTTAGATGTTGATTAATTAATGGTCAGTAAATTAATTAATCGACGGATATTCGAGATCTTAAACACGAGGAGAAAATGTACAAATAATATATGGAGCCCATATTATCATATGGGGGTTGGTGAGGTAGATCGATGATGATCCTTTAGTGGATTGGATTATCATTAGTGGATCGGACTTTATGTGGGCTTGATCCATGGGTGGCCAAGATCCAACTCCTCCTCATGGTCTCTAATGTAGCCTATTAACACCTCATGAAGCTTAGATCCAATGGATAGAAATAAAAATCTATATCCAAATGTAGAGATTAAATCTCTAGATCTGACGGTTGAGATTAAATCTCTAAATCTGACAGTTGAGATTAAATACCTATAATCAATGGTGGAGATTAAAAGGAGGCTTATCCCTAACTCTATAAAAGGAGGGCAAGGGGTTGGCATGGAGATTAATCCAAGGGGAGCTAGGGTTTTGGGCGGCAAGAGAGGAATCCTAATTGAGATAGGATTAGGGTTTGGAGGCTTAGGGTTTTGGAGGTTTGGGCGGGACCAAATAAGGAAGTTTTTCCTATTCTTCTTCTTTCTTCAAAGTGGCCGGCGTCCAGCAGCTTCTCCAGCCCTTTTCCAGCCCTTGGACAGCGCCCAAAGACTCTCTTCTCTTGTTTTTGAGTGGTGGAAACAAGACTTAGGGGTCTCCCTTGGTGTCTTGGTTGGTTTCCATCATCATCACATCCTCCTAGTTGGCCGGCGCCAAGGATTCCTTTTGTTCCTTGTTGGTTGGTTTTAGGAAGGAGAAGAACCTTGTTTCTATTCTTCCTCTTGCTTTGGAAGAGCTAGGAAGGAAGATTTACGATCTAGGAGCTTCTACTTTTGGTAGATCGTCGCCCACACGACGTCCAAAAGGAGGAAGGACATACATTAGAAGATCGAGAGGTATATCTATTCTCTATTCTCTTTTGTTACTTGCTTGTTTTTGTTTTTCAACTATGAGCATGATATAAATCTATACATGGATAAATAATACTTGGATCCCGAGCATAAACACAAAAACTGGTGATCCGGACATCGTCTATTCCGCGGCTACTCGTAGAATAGATAATGATCGCTTGAACAACGAGTTTGTTCAAGTGACCTCCCTAAACGAATAGCACGACGATGACTTGGTTGTTTGGGCAATCCCTTGTGTCTAGGATTAAATTTTTTTAATTCGGGGACATCGATGGGATCGCCATGAACAAACAACCAAGGTGAAGTGGGAAGCAAAGTTTCACCTCACGGACTCGATAAGCAAAACCCTTCAATTTGGACTTGATTCTTAGTATTTCGGCTAAGTAATGACATGTAAGATTTATTTGTGGACTTAGCGTTATACCCGAGTCCGGATTTGTTGTACACAGCTCGCTGAGATCCAAGCATCATGTTGAGATACTTGGAGCCTGAAGTGAACTTTTCCAAAGATCCAGTTACATCTTCTACTTGCCTTTTTAGAACTGAGTTCTCTTCCTCAAGCTTTACAACTTGAGTTGAGTCTCTATCCTTAAATTGGCAAGTCGAAGTCTTCGAGTTGACTTGCTCCTTAAGTACATGGACTTCCTTAAGTAGCGAGTCGACTCAATTTTCGGACTTAGCTAACTTCCTACCTAAGCATGCAATGATATTATATAATTTATCTTCTAGGGGAGAAGTTACCTCGTCAGATCCTTCGGAAATGGATGTTGTCACGCCCCGAGAGTATGTCGTGCCAAAAAGCAAATGGACGGCATCTCCCCTGTACGTGGCAACATATCAAAGTAAGTGAATAAATCTACCCTAAGTCCGATCCAATTATCCACCTCTTGATTAGATATCGAATCAACAGTCCTCAACAATGGCGCCAAAAACTTGATGCACGTGAATGCGACCTCAAATCTCACAACGGAACCGTCGAGGACTCGAAGTGCGCGCTCATGCTCAATACCACCAAGTGCATGAATTGTTGTGATGTATACTGAAGGCCTAGCCTTTGTATGAACATTTTCATTTTGGAATAAAAATCACATGATCATTGTTTGCATATTTATAGTTATGCATATTATCTAATACTTTACATTGTAGATAACATAGTGTGTGGTGTTGCACAGAAGATCATGTTATCAATTCCTTGTAGAGTATAAGCAGAGGCTCACAACTAAGATGGTTTGGACAAACTATTGGCATGGTTGTAGTGTAACATGATATTGGTTTATCTTGACCATAGAATTACACTAGTACACTTTGTGTGTATTGAGCAAAACCGACTTAGAGGTGATTCAATTTATTGTTGACTACATAATTGAATCAGACCTCAGATATTATGGTGTACATGCTCTTAATCCCGATATAATAACAGGCACATGTACTTAATATTTATTTCTTTGATTTTCCAATGGGTGAGATTTATGTGTTAAATCGATAGGCCCAGTAAGTTGGAAAATAATATTATTTACATGGTGTGTTGTTGATTATAGGAGGAAACCGTGTCCTATGTATTAGGATAATGATGTCCCCTTGAGGAGCTCATAAGAATCATCATATAAATCCTGCAGGTGGACTTGGTCCAGCATGATGATAAGGTTGAGTGGTACTACTCATGAAGTTAGATTTTAATTAATTAATTATCAATAAATTAATTAATTAATGGGTATTAGATATCTTAAACACGGAGAGATATTTGTACAATTAATATATGGAGCCTATATATAATTATGGGGTTGGTGAGGTAGATCAATGATGATTGCTTTAGTGGAATGTATCATCATTAATGGATCGGGTTCGGATCCATTGGGTGGCCAAGATCCAACTCCTTCTCATGGTCCCTATTGTAGCCTATTAAAACCCTCATGAAGCCTAGATCCAACGGACACGATTAAAAGGAGGCTTGGGTAAAATCTATAAATAGATTCTAAGGCTTCGGCGGCAAGAGATGAATGGAGTGCTAGGGTTTAGAGTTTCCAAGGGTTGGGCGGCAAGCATTGGTTGCTAGGTTTTCCTTCTCCCTTAGGGTCGGTGGCAACACAAACAAAGGATAAGGGTTTCATCTTCTCCTTTGCTCTTGGCCGACTCCTCCTTCTCCTCTCCTAGGGAGGCACCTTCTTCCCTCAAGTTTTGGCCAGCGGCAACAAGAGCTCATCTCTTGGCCGACGCCCACCTCTCCTTCTTCCTCTCCTTGGCCGGCGGCAACAACCAAGCAAGGAGGCTTGGTGGTCGGCACTAGATAGGAGAAGAAGAGTTTGGTTATCTTCCCTTGTTCGGAGCGAGTAAGGAAGGGAAGATACGAGATCTAGGAAGTTTCGATTCTTAGAGGATCGTCGCCCAAACGACGTCCAAGAAGAGGATAGGTCATACGATAGAAGATCAAGAGGTAAATAAGAGGTATAATTCTTGTTTAGTTTTCTTTCTTGTTCTATGTAATTGAATTATAATTGATGATCATGGACCCCGATGATAAACACAAAAATCGACGATCCGTTCATCATCTATTCCATGGCTAATCAAGGAAAAGAGTTAGGTTTCTTGAACAACAAGTTTGTTCAAGCAACTGTTGGAACGTCGGTGGTCGGCTAGAGGGGGGTGAATAGCCCTCTTTCATGTACAGTGGAATTGCTCATTGAATTGTCTACGAATTATGATTAGCGCAAGTGGAAATATAAAGCTAAAGACAAAACTAAGAAACAAGAAATACAAATGCTAACAAGAGTGTGTAACATGGTTCACGACCTTGCCATCAATCCACGGACCGATTCGTTCCAAGTGAATCACTCCTAAACTTCCACTATTCTCTCCTTGGCACCAAGTAAGGTGGAGGTAACCTTTTCTTACAAGATCACTCTTCTTACAATAGAATTTAGATAAAAGCAAGTAAGAAGAGTAGGAAAGCATTTTTGGTCACTTAGGTGTTGATTGGAGTTAAAGCATTAGGCTCCCAAGTTGACCCATGGCTTCTTTTTATAGAGAAGAAGCCTTTCTTCCCGTTGGTTGTCTGGCAGTCGACTGATGCCTCGATCAGTCGACTGCCCCTGTAGCTGTTTCCCTATAATGGCTTCTTCCACGTTGGATTTCATCCAACGGCTCCCACATCAGTCGACTGATTTTCCCATCAGTCGACTGATGGAGCCAACAGTCGAGTCCCGACAGCGAGCAGTCAACTAACCACCATTTTGTGCCCGAAACCCTTGCGACCAGTCGATTGCTACCATCAGCAGTCGACTGATAGTTTCGGCAGTCAACTGTCAACCCTTCGCAGTCGACTGTTGGGACACAAACCTGACTCGAACACTAGTCAAGTCTAAGTCGACTTAGAGCAGTCGACTGATGTCGGGAAATCCTATCCGACACTTAGCCAATCGGCCAAGTTTCACCTAAGCGCTACCCCGTCCCGGGTTACAATTGCTCACTCTCATTCCCTTGGAGTCCCTCGCCTTTGAAGTTGTCTTCGTTCGGCCACATCCCTTGGATGCGCCAGGCGCACGGCTTCGCAGCACCATCCTTCGCGTCTCGCCCTGAAGTCTACTTCCTCCGACTTCACTCCAAAGCTCCTCATCTGATGGTCCCTCGGATGCACCAAGAACACGACTTCCGCAATGTATCTTTCACCGACTCGAAGACCGAGTCATGAGAGGTGAAACTTGCCAATGCTCCATGTGCGAATTACTAAGTCCTGCATGACTTCAACGTACACATCAAATCCAATACAAACCTAACTTAAACCCTTTGCCACACACATCAAAACCACATCACATGGGTTGATTGCCCTAACAATCTCCTCCTTTTTGATGTGTGGCAAACCGTTTAAGTTAGGTAAAAACAATAACAATAAAAACATAAGACAAGAAAGCATGTAAATAATATGAGTATAAAAACTCCCCCTTAAACATGCAACTCCCCCTTAAGACATGCTAAATTTTCCCTTTTAGCATGATTAACTTAAACCTATCAATTCTCCCCCTTTGACACCATCAAAAATATTATGCAAATGTTATATACGTATGACATCAACTCTAATGGAAGAAAATACCCAAAAACCACTCAAAACTTGATAAAATAAGTTACTGTGCTCGTGCACAGTACATCAGTCTACTAAATCAGAGGATTAGTCGACTGGCACTCAAATTTCAGGTTTTTTTTATTTTTTGAATGAATTTCAGAAATGCACCAGAAATTACAAAAAATTCGAAAAATCATGAAATTTTGAGTACATATTTATTTTGAGTTCCTCTATCAGTGAAAAATAATTTTTCATGAAAATTCATTTTATTTTTGAAAGTTAGGCAAAAACTCAAAAGTTGTAAAAAGTCTAAGGTTTGTATCAACTTTAAAGCCTAGTTTTGCCCTGAAGCTTTTCAAAACATGAACTCATAGGTTATTAAACATAAAATGGTTTTAAAATCATTTGAAATATCCAACCATGATCTTTGGGCAATATGCCTATAAATTAAACATATGTTTTCCCCATGATTGGTCTATTATTGCTTTATTGATACACTTAATGACCCATCTAAATGACATAAGCATTAGTGAACCATTTGTATCAGCCTATCATCTCACCCATTGCTAAGTTTTCAATCAAAGTACACTTATAGTGGGATGTGAGATGTTCCTAAAGGTATTTACACGTAACCAAAATATCAAACATTTCTACCCATGGTTAAGTATCATCCTAAAAACCCAATCATGAACATGCATCAAGAATTATCAATCATGATCATAAATCATCAATCATTGCATATCATGATTTAAACATTCAATTTATGGGTTATGCATTATCATCACCCAACACTATGTTAAAAATTTATAACCCACACCATCCTAAGTCAACCAAATAATATAGATAAAGTCAACTATGGTTGACTATCCTAGGGTTTTCCTAACCCTTGAGGATGGATTTGGGAACCCAATGTTTGTTGGATCGATGCGGTTCGCTAGAGAGGGGGGTGCATAGTGAAAAAAAACTTTTTCTTTCGAATCCGTTTCAAGACAAATGTACGCAGCAGAAATGTAAATAAAAACTAAAAGAGACAAATAGTTTTTTACTTGGTTCGTAGCCTTCGACTAATACTCCAAGGCCCTAACGGTCCTAGACCATGTACGGAGGGCAATTCACTAAAACACTCCTCCTCGTTGGAGGTAGGAGTTTACGATTACAAAAAAAACTTTCGAAGCACAAGATAGAGAGACAAACCCTCTCTTCTAATAAAATGAAAATGCAACGATAGAAAGCCTCGATTAACAAACTAATTGCAAGATTAAAAGAAATGACAAGACAAGATTATACCAACAACTCGAAGAAAGGACTTAAACTAGGGTTGTTGGCAGCACTTCGTTGTCGTAGAGTTGTCGGAGAGTCGCAGCGTTGCGGAGGCTTTTGAGCACTTAGAATTGATGATGAAACCCTAGGTTTGGCCCTCCTTTTATAGCCTTTGAGCCCCTTTTCGAGAGGTACCCTAGCCAATCACAATTGAGCACCACTCCCCTTGAAATTTGGTGATAAACCTTGACTCCTCGAGGCTGATCCTTTGACCATCGATCGATCGATGGCGATCACGAGTGCCGACCTCGGCGATCAATCGATTGGCGGCAATGAGTCCTCCAAGCCGGGCAAATGATGCTTGCTGCAAGTCAAAGTTAGCTCAACAAAAACATAATTTCGACGGTCGTCGACCGTCCGATCTCGACCTAGACCATCTATAGGATGTCTTTGGTCGGATCTACGCTTAAGATCATCCCCGTAACGAGGATACGACCTCACTTACGCTCTCACACACGAGCTTACCTCGATACTTACATGTTGCTTTTGCTTCCGGCCTTCCACTCGATTCCTTCGGCTCCCTACGAAGTCACTCGAGTGTCGCCCGACCACCGCGGCTTCCTCCGGGTGTCGCTAGCCTTCAGCTCCAGCTATAGCAATTTACTGTACACTCTATTCAGCTCGTGAGATAATGACATGAGCTTAACTTTGTATCTTTTGCTATAATCAAAACTCAGGTTCGACTTAGGTGCCTACTGCACCAACAATCTCCCCCTTTTTTATTTATGGCAAACCCACATACAAAGTTTAGAAAAATAAATTAAGTAAAAAGAGTATGAGATATACATGAATCTGTAGCAGTATAAAAACTCTTTTTCAAATGCTCCCCCTTGAGGAAACCTCCTCCTTGACCGAGGGTAAGTAGTTGAGAAAGAGTTTTAAATCTCCCCCTTGATATTTGCTACTAAAAAAGAATTAAGTAACCGAAATTACTTAATATTGGCCATAGTGTTTAAAATAAGTTTTAAATTGATTTCTTAACCTTGGCCTTTACTTCCATTTTGTTAACAAGTTAACTTAAAGTTAAGTAAATTACTTTTTGTTAACAAGTTAACTAAAAGTTAAGTAAATTATTTTCTATTAACAAGTTAACTAAATGTGTTAAAGTTTGAGTAAGCCTTAAAAAAAATATTGATCCCTTAACTTTGGCCTTTTTCTCCCCCTTTTGCCATATATCGAAAAGAGTGAGAGTGTGTCTGGAATAAAAACAAGTTTTAATTTTAAAGTCCAAGCATGTTCCACATTATTTTGAAAATAATATACTGAAAATAAGTTCATCTATAAAATGTTTGACTCATATTTGGCTTGATTGATATGGAAGATCAATCAATCCTGGTCAGAGTCGGTTAGTATGTATGATTATACTCCGTGGTTCATAGCGATGCACTAGCTCTACATCTGGAACCAGGAGTAAGGTCCTAACATCTCACGCCCATCTACGTGGCTAAATACACAAACACATTAGTCCTATGTGTTGTGAGATGTACTGGCTCCTTAAATCTATAGGTGCATGATATCTAAGGTATGTCCTATGCTAGTTCCATGAAATTAAAGAAATAGTAGTAAGAACATATAATTTGCAAGTACCTATTCTATTACGCACATGCCCAATTTTCGTCTTAATAGACTAAATTCGGCTTCGGGTAGGGGTTTAGTAAATAGGTCTTCCAAGTTAGACTTCGATTCGACGTATTCGAGTTGTATGGCTCCGTTGGCCACATGTTCTCGAATGAAATGGTGTTTGACCTCTATATGTTTGGTCCTAGAGTGACATATCGGATTCTTTGTAAGATTAATTGAACTAATGTTATCTACGTGAAGTTTAGTATTCGTAAAGTCTAACTTAAAGTGGCGGAGAGTGTGCTTCATCCAAAGAAGCTGCGTGACACACTCACCCATCGCGATGTATTCGGCTTCGGTGGAAGATAAAGCAACACAGTGTTGCTTCCTACTGCACCAACTCACTAGACTCGAGCCGAGAAGTTGACAACAACCACTCGTGCTCTTTCTATCGAGCTTACTACCGGCATAGTCCGAATCGGAGTAGCCGGTTAGTTCGAACTCGGTAGATCTAGGATACCAAATACCGACATTAAGTGTACCCTTTAGATATCTAAGGATACGCTTAACTAGGGTTAGGTGAGACTCCTTAGCACAGGTTTGAAACCTGGCGCACATACTTACTACGAATAGGATGTCAGGTCGACTCGCAGTTAAGTATAGGAGACTTCCTATCGCGCTCCTATAGTACTTTAAGTCAATGGACTTACTTTCTAGGTCTTCTCCTATGTTAACATTAATCGCCATTGGGGTGTTTATTACCTTAGCGTCTTGCATTCCAAATCTTTTAATTAACTCCTTAGTGTATTTTTGTTGATATAGGTATATACCATCCTTAGTTTGTTTAATTTGTAGACCTAAAAAGAAACTTAACTCATCTACCAAGTTCATTTCGAACTCACTTTCCATGAGCGAAACGAACTCGTTTAGTAAGGCTGAGTTAGAGGTTCCAAAAATTATATCATCTACGTAAATTTGAGCTATGAATATTTCTTTACCTAAGGTTTTTACGAAGAGAGTTGGGTCAACTAAGCCTTGGTTAAACCCTTTTGACTTAAGATGGATTGAAAGTCTCTCGTACCAAGCTCGAGGAGCTTGTTTAAGTCCATAGAGAGCTTTCTTAAGTTTTAGAACATGGTCGGGTTTATCTAGATTTTCGAATCCGAGGGGTTGACTAACATAAACTTCTTCTTTAATGTATCCATTTAGGAATGCCGACTTAACATCCATTTGAAACAGCTTAAATCCTTGATGTGCGGCATAAGCTAGCAACATTCGAATGGATTCGAGTCTAGCTACTGGGGCATAGGTTTTGTCGTAATCTAAGCCTTCGACTTGACTAAACCCTTTAGCGACTAACCTAGCCTTGTTTCTAACTACTTCACCTTTATCATCAAGCTTATTTCGAAACACCCACCTTGTTCCAATTATCATTTTGTCTTTAGGTGGTGGTACTAATTCCCACACTTCATTCCTAGTAAATTGAGCTAGCTCTTCTTGCATTGCAATAATCCAATCGGGATCAAGAAGAGCTTGTTCAATTGATTTGGGTTCTATCTTTGAAATTAAGGAAATTTGACTAAGGTTCCTATAGGATGCTCTAGTTCGAACTCCTAGATTAGGATCTCCTATCACTTGATCGATAGGGTGGTTAGTCCAATCCTAGATTGGGTTGGGTTTGTGTCACCTAATGCTTGATCAATGGGGTGACTTGGTTGAACACTAGTTTGACTCGGATCACTTGTCACTTGGTCGACAAGAGAAGTTGGTTGATGTGGATTAGACTCGATCTCAGGGTCGGAGACGAGTTTGGTATCAGTGGGCTCAACACTTGGGGTCATTAAGGGTTTTGTAGGTTCGGGTACTTCATCGAACACTACATTAATAGTCTCTTCGACTTTAAGGGTATCGTAGTTATATACCCTATAGGCCCTACTCGTGGTTGAGTATCCTAAGAAGATTCCGGTGGAGGTTTTGGATTTGAATTTCCCTAGGTGGTTCTTAGTATTTAAGATATGTACTTTACATCCAAATACCCTAAAGTACTTGATGTTGGGTACTTTATTGTGATAAATCTCGTAGGAGGTCTTAAGGTGCCTCTTTACCATGAGGATCCTATTCTGGACATAGCAAGCCGTGCTAACGGCTTCTGCCCAAAACCTATCAGGTAGGTCATATTCGTTCAACATGGTCCTAGCGGCTTCTTGTAGAGTTCGGTTTTTTCGCTGCACTAGGCCATTTTGTTGAGGGGTCCTAGGGCAAAAGAATTCATGGTGGTATCCATTTAGGTTACAGAAGTCGGTGAACCTTTGATTTTCGAATTCACCACCATGATCGCTTCTAAGTCTTTTAACCTTAAGGTTTTTTTGATTCTCGATTAATTTGAATAGATTGATTAATTGATCTAGGGTATCATTTTTATGTTTGATGAACCTAACCCAGGTAATCTTGGAGTAGTCGTCAATTATGACTAAGCAATATTGACTTCTATTGAGTGACTTGGCTCCATGTGAATCGAATAGATCCATATGCAGGAGCTCAAGTACACTTGAGGTTCGTTCTTGGTTAGTTAACTTGTGTTGTGTCCTAGGTTGTTTTCCTTGTTGACAAGCAATACAGATTTTATTAACCAAATTGTTGAGGTTGGGTAAGCCTCTGACTAAGCCACTCTGACTCATCTTGTGGACGAGTCTTGGGTGCGAGTGACCGAGTCGTCGGTGCCACAACCATGATTCCTCTTCCTGTGTCATAAGACATTTGGATGAGGATTTGATTAAGTTAATTGTATAAATGTTATTTGTCCTAGTTCCTTTGAGTATTGTTTTAGCTGTTTTATTTGTTTTAATTACACATTCATTTTCTAAAAATACGACCTTATAGTTATTGTCACATAATTGGCTTACGCTAAGCAGGTTATATTCAAAATTCTCTACAAGTAATACATTTTTAATAACAAAATTCGAGTTAAGCTCGATATCACCTGATCCGATGATTTTGAGCTTGCCATTATTCCCAAAGGCTACCGATCCTTATCGTTTGAATCGAAGCTTCGTGAATTTGAGTTGATCCCCGGTCATGTGTCGGGAGCAACCGATGTCCAACATCCATTGATCCTACACACAAGGTGGTTGGATTGGATGTTTGATTTTTTTTAAAAAAATTGGTTGTAAGTTGTTAAACCTAGGTCATCTCACCTGTGTCTATATGATCAAGCATGTTATACTTATGTGTTTTTTGTGAGATGACTTCCAATTAAGTTGATTAAGTGCATTTAGGTTCAAGTAATTTTATGTTAGATTTGGATTTGACCCTAGGCTTGCCAAGTTTACCTTTTCAAGATCATGACTTCCAGGTCGTGGCGAGGCACAGGGGCCTTCTTTTATTGGATCATCGACCACTTCCTTAGACAAAGCCATTTTCAAGAAAATGATGACTTGACTCACCTAAGACTATTTCCTAGTCTAACTGGTTATTTTTGAAAAGAGGCTCCCCGAGGCTCAATCTTTTCGAAGGATTTTAGTTGGTTATATACGTGTTCTAAGTGAGTTCACAAGTTTTAAAAAAAAACATGCAATTTCTAAGTTAAAGCACAAACATGTTTTGTACTAGCTCCCCCTAGACCGTTGAATCGGTTCGGTCTATCCACATAGTGGATTTAGTCCTTGGGAACCCAGTACGGGTTGGATCCTAGAGTTGAAATTAAAAAGTTCTTAGGGACCCATGCTTGGACATGTTTCCTATGTCGACTTACAATCGACATATACGACCTATTAGTCGTGTTTGAGTTAAACCCTAGTCCAGCCTTGTTGTACACGACCCTTTGAGATCCAAGTAGGAGGTCAAGTCCTTTGGATCCCGAAGTGAACCTTTCCAACGTGTTCCAAAGATCTTCAACTTGACTTTTCAAGAGAGAGTTCTCAACTTCGAGCTTTTCAGCTCGAGTTGGGTCCTCTTCTCGAACTTGACTAGTCGATGAGGTTAGGGAGACCTTGTGTTCGAGGAGTTTGACCTCCTCAACCAGGGTCTCGACCTTGGACTCAGACTTAACTAATTTCCTAGACAAAAACCTAACCGTATTATGTAAAGTATTAAATAAAGTTCGACTCACTTTAAGGGTATCTTTTGAACCGGATGCGTATCCGTGGCTTGATTTGAAGGTAGCTTCATAGTCCGAGTCATCCTCAGGTTTTGACTCAAGTTCAGGTTCGGTCTCCTGTTTGACTCAATCAATTTCGCCATGAAGACGTGGTCTTCGTCTTCTTCGGATGACGCTTCTTCCCATGTCGCGTTGAGGGCCTTCTTGTGCTTAGGTGCTTGGTGGTTGAGCTTGGGGCACTCGGACTTGATATGTCCAAACCTGTTACACTCATAACACCTAATATTAGAACTTTTAGGCTTACCTTGGTTGGGTCGAGTCGTGGTTCGCTTTCGTCCCTTGGCTATCCTTCGAGCTAGGTTCATTAGTTCGGTAGTCAACTCCGGGTCAACTTCTTCTTCGGACTCGTCTTCCTCCTCGGTTGGTGGTGGCTTGCTTGCGATTTTCTTCTTCTTTGAACCTGCAAACAAGGCTATACCCCTCTCGGGTTCCGAGTTGGACTGCTCATGTAATTCGAAATCTGAGAATAATTCGTCTATTCTAACTTTAGAAAGGTCCTTGGAGACCTTGTAGGCGTCGACCATGGATGCCCACAAGGTAGTCCTCGGAAAAGAGTTTAGAACATACCTTATAAGGTCGCGGTTTTCGACCTTTTGCCCGATTGCGTGTAGGTTGTTGACGATGTCCTGGATGCGGGCGCGGCTGCATTTTTAGTGTGTACAATTTATTGAACAACAAATCGCGTTTGCAAACCTTAGCTTGATCGCATCCTTCGTGTAACTCGATCAGCCTCGTCCAGAGATCTCTTGCGCTGATGAAGGGTCCGACTCAGTTCAGCTCTTCCTTGGATAGCCCGCACTACAGGATTTGAGTCGCCTTTGCATCTGCCTCGAATTGTCGTTTAGTGGCAATGGACCACTGATTGTAATCCAAGGATTCACCTTCTTCATTAGTAGGAAGTGTGAACCCGGTTTGGATCACAATCCACATCTCTATTTGGGTTTTTAGGAAGCACTCCATCCGACCTTTCCAGTAACGGAAATCGTCACCGTTGTAAAAAGGTGGTCGGACGGTGCTAAAACCCTCGAGATGGGCCATTAACACGAAAGACACAAAGAGACGAAGATGAAGAAACTAGCAACGACAAAAACACAAAAACAAGTACCAAGACTCGCATCTTGGATTAGTAGTGCGGGAGAAAAACTTAACAAAGCGAAATAAATAATAAAAAAACAGAATTAAAAGAAAAATAAATCTATAAAAATGGCTAGATTGGTGGTTTCACCAAATCTTAGCAACCCTCGGCTCTGATACCAATTGTTGGATCGATGCGGTTCGCTAGAGGGGGGGTGAATAGCGAAAAAAAAACTTTTTCTTTCGAATTCGTTTCAAGACAAATGTACGCAGCGGAAATGTAAATAAAAACTAAAAGAGACAAATAGTTTTTTACTTGGTTTGTAACCTTCGGCTACTACTCCAAGGCCCTAACGGTCCTAGACCGTGTACGGAGGGCAATTCACTAAAACACTCCTCCTCGTTGGAGGTAGGAGTTTACGATTACAAAAAAAACTTTCGAAGCACAAGATAGAGAGACAAACCCTCTCTTCTATTAAAATGAAAATGCAACGATAGAAAGCCTCGATTAACAAACTAATTGCAAGATTAAAAGAAATGACAAGACAAGATTATACCAATAACTCGAAGATAGGACTTAAACTAGGGTTGTTGGTAGCACTTCGTTGTCGGAGAGTCGCAGCATTGCGGAGGCTTTTGAGCACTTAGAATTGATGATGAAACCCTAGGTTTGGCCCTCCTTTTATAGCCTTTGAGCCCCTTTTCGAGAGGAACCCTAGCCAATCACAATTGAGCACCACTCCCCTTGAAATTTGGTGATAAACCTTGACTCCTCGAGGCTGATCCTTTGACCATCGATCGATGGTCATCATCATCGATCGATGGCGGATCGGTCGAGTGCTAACCTCCGGCGATCGGTGATTGACGGCAATGAGTCCTCCAAGGCGGTCGGTGATGCTTCGCAAGTCAAAGTTAGCTCAACAAAAACATAATTTCGACGGTCGTCGACCGTCCAATCTCGACCTAGACCATCTATAGGATTTCTTTGGTCGGATCTACGCTTAAGATCATCCCCGTAACGAGGATACGACCTCACTTAAGCTCTCACACACGAGCTTACCTCGATACTTACATGTTTCTTTTGCTTCCGGCCTTCCACTCGATTCCTTCGGCTCCTTACGAAGTCACTTGAGTGTCGCTCGACCACCGCGGCTTCCTCCGGGTGTCGCTAGCCTTCAGCTCCAGCTATAGCAATTTACTGCACACTCGATTCAGCTCGTGAGATAATGACATGAGCTTAACTTTGTATCTTTTGCTATAATCAAAACTCAGGTTCGACTTAGGTGCCTACTGCACCAACAATGTTGTTGATCCTTGGAATGCTAGAGGGGGGTGAATAGCATCGTGCTAGTTGCGAGATGGAATTCGTTCGCATTCATCTCTACAAAACTCGTTATGCGCAGTTGAATATAGATAATAGCAATAACAAGAAACAAGACAAACACGAACACAAGAATATAACGTGGTTCGGAACCGAATGGTTCCTACTCCACAGATCGAGCTCTAAAGAGCTCTAGTGATGCACACACAATCACTAATCACAAATAACTCCTTCTCGGAACAATTTAGAGGCGGAGAAATCTCTTACAACAGATTACAAAAGTAATACAAGATAAAATAGGCAAATACAAAAAGAATACAACAATCTATGAAAAGAAAAACTTTACAAATGCTCTTTTGATTGCTTGCTTTGTGGTTGCTTAAATTGCACTTGGAGACCCTGATTTGCAGAAGAAAATTGCCCCAAAAGCCCTCAAGAAATGCTAGTGAAATCCTCCTCCACGAGCTCTATTTAAAGCTTCAACCTAGGCTAGAAATCACCGATCAGTTGACTGCTCAGGACCATCAATCGACTGATGTCACTGTTGTCGTGAGATAATGGATAGATCCACGCTAGAAAAATCCAACGAATCCATCATCATTCGACTGATCATGACCATCAGTCGACTGATGGAGCCTTCACTCGACTGCTAGCCCCAACAGTCGAGTCAAACTCCATTATGTGCCCGAAAAACCGAGCACTAGTCGACTGATCACAAGATCAGTCGACTGCTCGGCCAATTAGTCAACTGGCCTCCTCTGGTAGTCGACTGTTAAGCTAATTCTCACAATCAAACTCTAGTTGACTCACGCCAGTTGACTGCCACATGGCACCAATCGACTGGAACACCTCAAACATGAGGTTTTAACCCAAGTATGGTTCCCCAATATTTGCTAGACCACCCTTAGCCTAGACCTAAGCCTTCTAGCCACCTCCATCAGCCTCACGCCTCTCGGATCCCTCCAAGTCATCCAAGACTTGTTCATCCATTATGCTAGCCTTCAGGTGCTTCCATCGGCTATGTCATGCTAATGGTGTATACACCGCCAAGGAACATTGGACTTACGCTGCCAAGACTCCGCTTGTACTTTACGCCATCAACCATTGGACTTATGCTGCCAAGACTCCCGCTTGAACTTTACGCCGCCAATATCAAACCCGTTGGACTTCTCAAATGCCAAGACTCAAGCTTGGACTTTCCCTTGCCAACCCATGTTGGTCTTTCCATGCCAAGACTCATGCTTGGACTTTCCTTGCCAACCCATGTTGGACTTTCCATGCCAAGACCCATGCTTGGACTTTCCTTGGCAACCCATGTTGGACTTTCCATGCCAAGACCCATGCTTGGACTTTCCTTGCCAAGTACCCATGCTTGGACTTTCCAAAATGCCAAGTGTCCCACTTGGACTTTCCATGCCAAGTACCCATGCTTGGACTTTCCAAAATGCCAAGTGTCCCACTTGGACTTTCCATGCCAAGTACCCAAGACTTGGACTTTCCCATGACAATAACATTGTCATATATTTTTGTCGAACATCAAAACATCTCTCGAGTCAAGCTCAAGTCCTGGTCAATCGTGACCAGGGACGATTGCACCAACAATCTCCCCCTTTTTAATGTTTGACAAAAACCAAACAAACCATTGAGTTAGACCATCTAACTCAAACAAATCATCCTCATCAATTTTCCCAATTGATGTCATTCTCCCAATAAGTTCTTCCCCTTTTTGACTAACATCAAAAAGGTTCTCTCCAAGGAGGTCAATGTCTCATGTCCTAATGAGAACTTACAATCTCCCCCTTGGTCCAAAAATACCTAGGATGCCTACCATCTTCCTAGTGATAAGTCTCATATCACTCAAGAGAGGCAATCCTATACACTCTCCCAATTTCCAAATTGGGTATCTCAAAATCCCATTTTCCCCCTCATGAGGAAAAATACCATCCATCATCCCTTGATGGATACCTCCCCCTAAAGGCCTGCTCCTCCTTAACCATTGCACCAACAATGTCTTTGGGAAGTCCCTAAGCCAATAGGAACTCTACACTATCAAAAATAAGGTTCAAAGGTCAAACTGTTGGAATGTATACTGAAAGTCTAGCTCTTTTTGTATGAATATTTTATTTTGAAATAAGAATCACATGATCATTATTTGCATTTTATATATTCATTATATATGTGTGCATATTGTCTAATATTTTACATTGTAGATAACATGGTTCTTGGTGTGGCACAGAAGATCATGTTATCAGTACCTTGTAAAATATAAGTAGAGGCTCACAACCAAGATGGTTTTGGACAAACCATTGGCATGGTTGTAGTGTAGCTTGGTATTGTTTTGTCTTGAACATAGAGTTACACTGATACACTTAGGTGTATTGAGCAGGACCGACATAGAGGTGATTCAATTTAGTACTGACTACATGATTGAATCGGACCTCGGATATTATGTTGTATAAGCTCTTAATCCCGATATAATAACGGGCACATGTACTTAGTATTTATTTCTTTGATTTACCAGTGGGTGAGATTTAGATGGATTAAATCAATATGCCCGGTAAGTTGGGAAATAATATTATTTACATGGTGTGTCGTTGATTATAGGAGGAAACCGTATCCTATATATTAGGTTGATGATGTCCCCTTGAGGAGCTCATAAGGATCATCATGTAAACCCAGCTGGTTGACTTAGTCAACATGATGATAAGGTTGAGTGGTACTACTCGAGGAATTAGATGTTAATTAATTGATGGTCAGTAAATCAATTAATTGATGGACATTCGATATCTTAAACACGGGGAGATTAATGTACAAATAATATATGGAGCCCATATTGATTTATGGGGGTTGGTGAGGTAGTTCAATGATGATCCTCTAGTGGAATGGAACATCATTGATGGATCAAGTTTGTGTGGTTCCGATCCATCGGGTGGCCAAGACCCAACTCCTCCTTATGGTCCCTATCGTAGCCTAATATAATCCTTATGAAGTCTAGATCCAAGAATGTAAAACAAAACCTAGAACCAACGGTTGGGATTAAATCCCTAGATCCGATGGTTGGATGAAACCCTAGAACCAACGGTTGGGATTAAATCCCTAGATCCGATGGTTAGGATGAAATCCTAGAATCGACGGTTGGGATTAAATCCCTAGATCCGACGGTTGGGATAAAACCCTAGATCCGACGGTTGGGATGGAACCTTAGATCCGACGGTTGGGATGAAATCCTAGATCCGACGGTTGGGATTAAACCCTAGATCCGACGGTTGGGATAAAACCCTAGATCCGACGGTGGAGATTAAATCCCTAGATCCGACGGTGGAGATTAAAGGAGGCTTAAGCCTAATTCTATAAATAAGGGGCTTAGGCTTGGGCGGCAAAAATAATTGGTTTTGGAATTAGGGTTTGGCTCATCCACAAGTGGGCGGCTAGGGTTCATTGGGCGGCTAGGGTTTTGGAGCAAAGAAGTGGGCGGCAACCTCCTTCCTTCAAGTTGATTGCCGGCGCCCATCCTCCTCCATCAACACTTGGCCGGTGCCCATCCTAGAGGTCTTTCCCTTCTTCCTTGGCCGGCGGTTCTCCTCCCATTGGTGGCCGGCTCTTTTCCTCCTCCCTATTCTCCAAAGTGGCCGGCGGCAACACCTCTTGAAGTTGGCCGGCGAATCATCCAATTGTTCCTTGACCGGCGGTTGCACCAAGTTCCATAATTTGGTGGCCGGTTCTAGATAGGAAGGTATTTGTTGTTTCTTCTCTTTGTTCGCAGCGGACAAGGTAGAGAAGAAAGCGATCTAGAAGGCTTCTACTCGTGGAGGATCTTCGTCCACACGTCGTCCACGAGAAGGATAGGACATACGGTAGAAGAACGTGAGGTATAAAGTTATTTTAACTTTATGTACAGATCTGAGCATGTTATTATTTGTTTTGATTATGCATGTGTGTGTATGAATATATATTGTATAATCATGGACTTCGAAGACAAACACAAAAACCGGCGATCCATCCGTCGTCTCTTCCGCGGCTAACCAACTAGAAGAGTTGTTTTGCTTGAACAACTAGTTTGTTCAAGCGACCACTCAAGTTGTTAGCACGACGACGAATAGGTTGTGCTAAGGAAGCTCATCCCATCCGGATTAATTCTTTCATTAGTGAAAATTTTAATCCGGGGACATAGGAGCCAATGAGCCTCCGATGCGGCCACCTAACAATTGGTATCAGAGCCATCGGTTTCCGGTTTTGTGTGTTTAGGATTCGGTTAATTTTTTATGCATTTTTCATATATTATATGTGCCGGATAATAGTAGGATATGCGTAGTTTAACTCTTTGGTTGCAGGCATAAGATCCGACTATTATGGCCATGTGTGTGTATGTGAATGGATGTGTGTAAATATTTATTATTTGAATCCTCGGGGTTGACGAGGCTAGATTAGTTTTTAATTTTTGTAATTAAATACATCATTGTTTAGCCGATCATTTTAGTTTACTTTCGATCTAGACTATTTGTACACTCCTTCGTGGAGTATAGGATCGATGGATGTAAATAAAATGATTTATCTCGGCTCGGAACTCTTTGGTGACTTGCGCACGGGAAAAGATGGAGCGGACGAGGTGGCGACACGACGGGATGCATATTGGAGGACAATGCCATAATAGTTGGAAAAATTCTGTTTTTTCCATATTTATTGCTTTTTTGTTTTATATGCATGTTGTGTATGATTTAAAATTCCTCATTTGCAATTTACTAAGTGGGAGAGGGACATTTTAATTAATTCCCGCGGCCTCCATTACAATTTGACGTGTGATGCAACAAACTTGTGTGTCGGCTCTGAGTGCCTTCCTCCCTAAGGACGGGTTTGTTTGCGGATCACTAGGTCAAATAATGGTTATAGGAAATTATCTAGGAGCATGTGTACTTCCACATAGGTAAGGCACATAATCCAAAATAATTCCCTTAGTATCGTGTAATGGTGCACACTTAGATACAAATAAAAGTATGCTCCCCATAGGAGTCACTGCTTTTATTTGTAGGGCCAAAGAGGAACCAACTATTAATTTTATTTGTCAGAAAGTAAGGTTGACAAGATAATAAAATTAATGGGTAAAACCTCCTCTTACAAATGTAGAATTCGTATACGTCCACACAGAGTGGCATGCGACATTCTCGGTGATTTGAGGTGTTGGTTGATTTCGGGATTTTATTGTTTTGAGGAATCAATAATTTTTGAAATCTAATATTTTGATCATTATGATTTTTAGGATTTTCAAATGGCTTTCAACCCACTTGCTGTGATTTTAAAAGAAAACAAACTTACTGGTCCAAACTACATTGATTGGAAAAGAAACCTGGATATTGTCCTAACTGCGGAGGAGTACAAATTTGTACTCTTCGAGGTCTGTCCTCCTAAGCCCTCCGATGACTCTGATGAAAAGGAGAAAGAACATTATAAGAAATGGGTTAAGGCAGATGAGATGGCGCGGTGTTACATTTTGGCATCTATGTCAAATGTGCTGCAACATCAGCATCAGGCCATAGCCACTGCTTATGACATGATGTTCAATCTCAAGGAACTTTTCGGACATCGAGTAGGGCGGCAGGGAGGCTATGAGAAACTTGATGATGACCTCCATGATCGAGGGAACACCCGTTAGGGATCATGTTCTCAAGATGATGGCTCATCTTAATGAGATGGAAGTCCTAGGAGCTGAGATCGATGGGGAAACCCAGGTCGATATCATTCTCCAGTCTCTGCCTAGGAGTTTTGAGTAGTTCCGCCTCAACTACAACATGAACAAAAGGTTGTATTCGTTGGCAGAGCTTCTGACAGAACTCCAGGTGGCAGAGGGGCTTTTTCGTCAGAGTGCTCAAGACATGGTCGCTCAGAAGGTTTCTTCCTCTAAATCGAAAGGTAAGAAGAAGAAGAAGCAAGGTGGAGCGAAGAAGGTGGCAACAGGACCTCAGGCAGGAGTGAAGAAGCCGAAAGGCAAGTGCTTCACTTGCAAGCAGACTGGACATTGGAAGGCGGACTGTCCTCGCCGAAAGAACAAAGGTATATCTTCTTGTTTAGTTGTTGAAACATGTTTAGCGGTGTTATCTACGGTGCACGTGTGTAGATACAGGAGCCACTGATCATGTCTGCAATACTTTGCAGGGGTTCCAGGAAACCCGACGACTAGCTGAGGGAGAGATTACCGTCTTCATGGGCAATGCTTCAAAGGTGGCGGCTATTGTAGTGGGAGACATTTATTTATCTTTTGATAGGAATAAAGTTTTGGTTTTAAGAAATTATCTTTATGTACCTACTTTTAGAAAGAATTTAATTTCAGTTTCTAAATTGTTTATGGATGGATATTCTGTTTCTTTTAATGATAAAGTAGTTATAAAAAGGAATAGGGAGATTATCTGTTCTGGTACATTGGTTGGCAATTTATATACTCTTGAACCAAAAACTCCCACGATGCATATAGAAATCAATAACTCGTCTTCTAAGTCTAATAAGAGAAGAGAACCTTCGTAAATGAACCAAACATATCTTTGGCATCTAAGGCTTGGTCATATTAACCTAAGCAGAATTCAAAGGTTGATAGCTGATGGACCTTTGGGTTCATTAGTGGTGGAGGATCTCCCAACCTGCGAATCTTGCTTGGAAGGTAAAATGACCAAGAGGCCTTTCAAGGCCAAGGGGTATAGAGCCAAAGATGTGTTGGAAATGGTTCATTCTGATTTGTCCGGTCCTATGTCTATCCAGGCAAGAGGTGGCTTTGAATACTTCGTCTCATTTATAGACGATTATTCAAGGTATGGATACATTTACTTGATGCGCCGCAAGTCTGAATGCTTTGACAAGTTCAAAGAATTCAAGGCTGATGTGGAGAACCGTCAAGGTAAAAGTATCAAGACATTACGATCTGATCGTGGTGGCGAGTACCTCTTGGGAGAGTTTAGGAGTTACTTATCAGAGGCTGGGATTCAATCCCAATTGTCCGCATCTGGCACCCCCCAACAGAATGGTGTGGTGAAGCAAAGGAATAGGACTCTAATGGAGATGGTCAGATCGATGATGAGTTATTCTGAGTTACCTGTTTCGCTCGGGGTATGCCGGATACGCGAATGTACACTCAACTTGGTTCCATCTAAATCCACCTTCTACCTCAGAGAATTGTGGATCGGGCGAAAGCCTAGTCCGAGACATATTCGATATGGGAGTCCAAAGACATGTGCCAAGGTCGATGGCCGTAAGTTGGAACCTCGCATGGCGTGTGCATGTTTGTTGCTACCCTAAGGGAACGAAGTCGGTTTGTTTTATAATCCTAGAGATCAGAGGGTGATCGTTAGCACGAACGCCAGATTTCTAGAGGAGGATTATGTAATGAACCACAAGCCCAAGAGTAGGATTGTTCTTGAGGAGTTGACAGGGGAAGTCTCGTCTTCAGTACCACCGGTACAAGAGGAGACACCACAAGTCACTGCACCGCATGTCACAGAGCATACACAGGAGGCACCTCGTCGTAGTGGGAGGGTTGTTAGACAACCCGAGAGATTCATGTTTTTGGGAGAGTCTTCGGACTTAGTCCCTGGTGAACATGAACCTGATCCCTGGACATATGACGAGGCAATCCAAGATAGAGATGCGGTATCTTGGCAAAGTGCGATGAATTCAGAGATAGAATCTATGGATTCTAATCAGGTCTGGGAGCTAGTAGAGCCACCCGATGGTGTAAAAACCATTGGATGCAAGTGGATCTACAAGAGAAAGAGAGGAGTAGAAGGTTGAAACCTTCAAAGCTAGGCTTGTTATGAAAGGGTATACTCGTAAAGAGGGTATCGATTATGAGGAGACCTTTTTCGCAGAGCTATGCTTAAGTCTATCCGAATTCTCTTATCTATAGCTGCTCATATGG
This sequence comes from Wurfbainia villosa, assembly GCA_025175895.1. Lineage (NCBI taxonomy): Eukaryota > Viridiplantae > Streptophyta > Magnoliopsida > Zingiberales > Zingiberaceae > Wurfbainia > Wurfbainia villosa. The sequence goes on along the minus strand of CM045998.1, from coordinate 47,739,015 downwards.
ATTATGAGATTTGGCAGATGGATGTCAAGACAGCTTTCCTTAACGGAAGTCTTGAGGAGAACATCTATATGCGGCAACCAGAGGGATTCATTGCTAAAGGCAAAGAGCATCTTGTATGTAAGCTTAATCGGTCCATTTATGGATTGAAGCAAGCTTCTAGATCTTGGAACATCCGCTTTGATGAGGTAATCCAGTCATATGGATTTATTCAAAGTCGGATGAGCCTTGTGTATACAAGAGATGTGACGGAAACGTAGTGGTGTTTCTTGTACTATACGTAGATGACATTTTGTTAGTTGGCAACAATATCAAAGTGTTATCAGACGTAAGGGTATGGTTGTCCAAACAGTTTGATATGAAGGACTTGGGAGAAGTAGGACACATCCTTGGGATCAAAGTTATAAGGGATCGCAAGAAAAGGATGTTGTGCTTATCTCAAGCTTCATACATTGACACTATCCTTGCTCATTTTAGCATGCAGAACTCCAAGAAAGGTTTCCTACCTTTCAGGCATGGAGTTCCTTTATCTAAAGAGATGTGTCCCAAAACATCAAAGGAGATAGAGGATATGAAGGCGGTTCCTTATGCTTCGGCAGTAGGAAGCCTTATGTATGCTATGCTATGTACGAGACCGGATATCTGCTTTGCCGTGGGCATGGTTAGCAGATATCAGAGTAATCCTGGACAGGGACATTGGACTGCGGTAAAGCATATATTAAAGTACCTGAGAAGGACTAGGGATTATATGCTGGTTTACCGGGCAGATCAATTAGTCCCTGTGGGTTACACGGATTCGGATTTCCAATCAGATAGGGACAAGAGTAAGTCTACCTCGGTGTTTGTGTTTACTTTTGGAGGTGGAGCCATAGTATGGAGGAGTGTCAAGCAGAAATGCGTGGCGGACTCTACCATGGAAGCTGAGTATGTGGCAGCCTCTGAGGCAGCCAAGGAAGCTGTATGGCTCAGGAACTTCTTGATGGACTTGGATGTGATTTTTGGTTTGCCCAGAACTATCACAATTTATTGTGATAACAGTGGTGCAGTTGCAAACTCGAAGGAACCACGAGCCCATAAGGCGAGTAAACACATAGAGCGCAAGTACCACCTCATACGAGAGATCGTAAAGCGAGGAGAAGTTGCTGTCGCCAAGATTGCATCAGAGGATAACCTGGCGGATCCATTCACTAAGGCCCTTCCAGCGAAAGCGTTTGATAGGCATGTGGAGGACATGGGGATCAGATGTATGGCAGAGTGATGACGGCATAGTCTTTTAGTATAAGTGGGAGATTGTTGGAATGTATACTGAAAGCCTAGCTCTTTTTGTATGAACATTTTATTTTGAAATAAGAATCACATGATCATTATTTGCATTTTATATATTCATTATATTTGTGTGCATATTGTCTAATATTTTACATTGTAGATAACATGGTGCTTGGTGTGGCACAGAAGATCATGTTATCAGTACCTTGTAAAATATAAGTAGAGGCTCACAACCAAGATGGTTTTGGACAAACCATTGGCATGGTTGTAGTGTAGCTTGGTATTGTTTTGTCTTGAACATAGAGTTACACTGATACACTTAGGTGTATTGAGCAGGACCGACATAGAGGTGATTCAATTTATTGCTGACTACATAATTGAATCGGACCTCGGATATTATGTTGTACATGCTCTTAATCCCGATATAATAACGGGCACATGTACTGAGTATTTATTTCTTTGATTTACCAGTGGGTGAGATTTAGATGGATTAAATCAATATGCCCGGTAAGTTGGGAAATAATATTATTTACATGGTGTGTCGTTGATTATAGGAGGAAACCGTATCCTATATATTAGGTTGATGATGTCCCCTTGAGGAGCTCATAAGGATCATCATGTAAACCCAGCTGGTTGACTTAGTCAACATGATGATAAGGTTGAGTGGTACTACTCGAGGAATTAGATGTTAATTAATTGATGGTCAGTAAATCAATTAATCACATTCGATATCTTAAACACGGGGAGATTAATGTACAAATAATATATGGAGCCCATATTGATTTATGGGGGTTGGTGAGGTAGTTCAATGATGATCCTCTAGTGGAATGGAACATCATTGATGGATCAAGTTTGTGTGGTTCCGATCCATCAGGTGGCCAAGACCCAACTCCTCCTTATGGTCCCTATCGTAGCCTAATATAATCCTTATGAAGTCTAGATCCAAGAATGTAAAACAAAACCTAGAACCAACGGTTGGGATTAAATCCCTAGATCCGATGGTTGGATGAAACCCTAGAACCAACGGTTGGGATTAAATCCCTAGATCCGATGGTTAGGATGAAATCCTAGAATCGACGGTTGGGATTAAATCCCTAGATCCGACGGTTGGGATAAAACCCTAGATCCGACGGTTGGGATGGAACCTTAGATCCGACGGTTGGGATGAAATCCTAGATCCGACGGTTGGGATTAAACCCTAGATCCGACGGTTGGGATAAAACCCTAGATCCGACGGTGGAGATTAAATCCCTAGATCCGACGGTGGAGATTAAAGGAGGCTTAAGCCTAATTCTATAAATAAGGGGCTTAGGCTTGGGCGGCAAAAATAATTGGTTTTGGAATTAGGGTTTGGCTCATCCACAAGTGGGCGGCTAGGGTTCATTGGGCGGCTAGGGTTTTGGAGCAAAGAAGTGGGCGGCAACCTCCTTCCTTCAAGTTGATTGTCGGCGCCCATCCTCCTCCATCAACACTTGGCCGGCGCCCATCCTAGAGGTCTTTCCCTTCTTCCTTGGCCAGCGGTTCTCCTCCCATTGGTGGCCGGCTCTTTTCCTCCTCCCTATTCTCCAAAGTGGCCGACGGCAACACCTCTTGAAGTTGGCCGGCGAATCATCCAATTGTTCCTTGACCGGCGGTTGCACCAAGTTCCATAATTTGGTGGCCGGTTCTAGATAGTAAGGTATTTGTTGTTTCTTCTCTTTGTTCGCAGCGGACAAGGTAGAGAAGAAAGCGATCTAGAAGGCTTCTACTCGTGGAGGATCTTCGTCCACACGTCGTCCACGAGAAGGATAGGACATACGGTAGAATATTGTGAGGTATAAAGTTATTTTAACTTTATGTACAGATCTGAGCATGTTCTTATTTGTTTTGATTATGCATGTGTGTGTATGAATATATATTGTATAATCATGGACCCCGAAGACAAACACAAAAACCGACGATCCATCCGTCGTCTCTTCCGCGGCTAACCAACTAGAAGAGTTGTGTTGCTTGAACAACTAGTTTGTTCAAGCGACCACTCAAGTTGTTAGCACGACGACGAATAGGTTGTGCTAAGGAATCTCATCCCATCCGGATTAATTCTTTCATTAGTGAAAATTTTAATCCGGGGACATGGGAGCCAATGAGCCTCCGATGCGGCCACCTAACACAAACATGAACTCTCCACACCTTAAATTTGATACATCATCCTAACACCTCTCCTAATCCATATCCAATGGATTTTCACCCTTTCTAATGATTTCCAAAGCATATCCTAGGGTGAGGAGTGGTTAGGGACCTTTACCGTAGCTGAACACGGGCTAAACATTCTTGTTTTTCTCGAAATCAGCCTGGCAGTCAAGTTTATCAAATATCAGTTGACTGTCATCTCTATCAGTCGACTACCACCAAGGGCAGTCGACTGATATCTGAAATTTCCGAATTTCAGTTATCAGAAATGGATTTTGGAAATTCATAAATAATTATACGTAATTCAAAAATTCATGAAAATTCATACGTATAATACTTATGACCAATACAATGGGTGAAAAATATTTGAAAATTATTTTACCCATAAAATAGTGAAATTGACACAAAGTTCAAAACCATTGAAATTTTTAATGTTTTGGCCCTACTTTGTATCAACTTCATCAATGGTGATTGCTATCAAAAGATAGACTTCACCAAGGTTTTCTAAATTGATTTTAAAATGTTTTTAAAAACCTATATTTGATCATATTCCTTGGGCTCAATGTACATGACTTGTACACAAGCTTTTCCAATGATCCATAAACAATATAAGATGAGTTTTAGTTTATCTAGATGCAAAAACTATGCACCTTGAACTTAACTCATATCCTAGCATCTCACATGTATCTAGGGTGTATAAAATATACATACATGTCAATGTGATGTGAGATGTGGGTTTTGTTCTCCTAATCTAGGGGTTCATGTATTTTTTTAAGGCAACCCTACTTGATTCCCTTATAAATGGGACTCCAAGTCATGCCAAAGTCCTTAACTCAATTTTCATTAACTTAAATGCATGAAGTATGATCATGGCATAAATGATAGCATAATTAAGCATGACCAATGATCATGATATCATGGCATATGATATAATCTAAAAACACATGACATTTAAACCTTAATCCTACACATAATCATGACATATAAATGATAAAAATAAACATGATGTCATGACATGTTATATGGCAAACAAGGCATGGCAAATAAAAATATAGGTATAAGAATACCTAAATTTCAATATTAGTTGCCATTTAATATAATTAAGTATATTTTGTCATATTGTCACTTTTCTCCCAAGTGTGCCAAAAACCCAAATTGGCACACTAAGACTCCTAAACCTAAATTGTGTCAATTTAATTGATTTTTCATAATTCTAAAAATATATTGGCACATCCTAAAATCTTTTAGGATCATAATATCAAAACTATTTCCAAGGTATCCATAACCTTGAAAATTACCTATAATGCCACCTTTACCATAGTTAGGTTAACTACCCTTCCATTTAAAGTTGACACATCCTAAACCCATCTAGCGTGAATCAATCACGCTCTTAGGAACCCAAAACCTATTTGAGCTCCTAGGGTTTACTAGGTATTCCTTAGGGATGACCTCCCTAGATACCTTCCTAATGACCCTTCTAGGCTTGTTAGCCTTGGTCATTTGAGTCTTACTTAGGTTGACTCTAGGGGTGACTCCCCTTGCAACCTTCTTAGTGGCCACCCTAGGTTTCTTAGAAACCCTAGCCACTAGGCACACACCTTGGTCAACTCTAGGGATGACTTCCCTATTGACCTTGGTCTTCCTAGACCTAATTTGTGTTCCAAAATCAAATGGAACACTATGATAAGCCACTTTAGGCTTAGGTTTGTGACACAAACCCTTCTTGCCCTTGGTTGACTTTTGTCTCTTAAGTCCTAAGTGTTGACTCTTGGTCCTTGACTCTTGACTTTGACCATTTGACCCTTTAACTTGGTTTTGCATAATCTTAAGAGTCTTTTCTGTTGGGATGTATACTGAAAAGTCTATCTTTTGTATCAACATCTTTATTTTTGAAATAAGAATTACATGATCATTGTTTGCATATTTATGGTTATGCATATCATCTAATACATTACATTGTAGATAACATGGTGTGTAGTGTCACACGGGAGATCATGTTATCAGTTCCTTGTAAAGTATGAGTAAAGGCTCACAACCGAGATGGTTTTGGACAAACTATTAATATGATTGTAGTGTGATTTGGTATTGGTTTGTCTTGACCATAGAATTACACTAGTACACTTTGTGTGTATTGAGTAGGACCGACTTAGAGGTGATTCGATTTATTGCTGACTACATAATCGAATCGGACCTCAGATATTATGTTGTACATGCTCTTAATCCCGATATAATAATAGGCACATATACTTAGTATTCATTTCTTGGATTTACCAATAGGCGAGATTTATAGAGTAAATTGATAGGCTCGGTAAGTTGGGAAATGATATTATTTATATGGCGTGTCATTGATTATAGGAGGAAACTGTGTCCTATATATTAGGAATATGATGCCGTCTTGAGAAGCTCATAAGGTTCATCATATAAATGCTGCAGGTGGATTTGGTCCGGCATGATGATAAGGTTGAGTGGTACTACTCATGGAGTTAGATGTTGATTAATTAATTGTCAGTAAATTAATTAATTGACGAAAATTCGAGATCTTAAACACGGGGAGATAAATGTACAAATAATATATGGAGCCCATATTAACTTATGGGGGTTGGTGAGGTAGATCAATGATAATCCTCTAGTAGAATGGATTATCATTAATGGATCGGACTTTATGTGGGTTTGATCCATTGGGTGACCTAGATCCAACTCCTCCTTATGGTCCCTATTGTAGCCTATTAAAACTCTCATGGAGCCTAGATCCAATGATGGAAAATGAAACTCTAGATCCAACGGTGGAGATTAAATCTCTAGATCCAACGGTGGAGATTAAATCTTTAGATCCGACGGTGGAAATTAAATCTCTAGATCCAATGGTTGAGATTAAATCCCAAGATCCGGCGGTTGATATTAAATCCCTGGATTCGACGGTGGATATTAAAAGGAGGCTTAAGCCTAGCTCTATAAAAGGAGGCCAAGGCTTGGGCGTGCAGAGCATTGAAAGGGAGATTAGGGTTTTTGCTTCCTTGGCTTGGGCGGCAAGGCATTAGGGTTAGGGTTTCTTTTTGCTTTGGGCGGCGCCAATTGTTCAAGGGCAAAGGGGTCGGAGGCAAGGTGATGAAGGTTTGGATATCTCCTTTTTGTCCTTTGGCCGGAGTTCCTTTTTCTCCTCTCCTTGTGGTCGGCGGCAACCCTTCTTCAAGGTTGGTCGGTGATCCTATTCTCCTCCTTGGCCGGTGGCAACACTAAGTCCATTGACTTGGTGGCTGGTACTAGATAGGAAGAAGAGTTTTGTTTTATTCTTCCTTTTGTTCGGAGCGAGCAACGAAAGGAAGAACGTGATCTAGGAGGCTTCGACTTTTGGAAGATCGTCGCCCACACGACGTCCAAAAGGAGGAAGGTTATAAAATAGAAGACCTTGAGGTAAACAAGAGGTATAATTCTTGTTTTGGTTCCCTTTAGTTTCTTTGTATGATGTATGTATTTTCATATGTGGCAAATTTACTTGGACCCTGAATACAAACACAAAAACCGGCGATCCGTACATTGTCTATTCCGCGGCTATTCGAAGAATAGAGGTAGGTTGCTTGAACAACAAGTTTGTTCAAGTGACCACTCTAATCGGATAGCACGATGATGGAATGGTAGCTTGGGTCATCCCTAATTGTCATGGATTAATTTTTTAATCCGGGCCCGAATATGGGATCGCCATGAACAAGCAACCGAGTTGAAGTGGGAAGTGAAGTTTCCTCCCTTCAAGTGGTATCAGAGCCACGGTTTCTGATTTTGTGTGTTTAGGATTCGGTTACTTTTATGCACTTTTCATATATTATATGTGCCAGATAATAGTAGGATGTGCATAGGTTAACTTTTTGGTTGCAGGCATAGGATTTAACTATTATAGTCATATGTGTGTATGTGATTGTATGTGTGTAATTATATATTTTTTGAATCCTCGGGGTTGACAAGCCTAGTATTTAATTTTTGTAATTAAGTACGACACTGTTTAGCCACTCTTTTATTTTAGTTTACTTTCGATCTAGATTTCATGTACACTCCTTTGTGAAGTATAGGATCGATGGATGTAAATTAAAATAGTTATTCTCGGCTCGGATCTCCGGATGGCTTGTACATGGCGTAGGGAGGAGCGGACGAGATGGCGATACGACTGGAGGCATATTGGAGTCAAAAGTCATAATAGTTGAAAAATATTTTTTTATATTTATTGCTTCTTGTTTGATATCCATGTCGTAGGCTAGGAAAATTCCTCAATTTTAAATTACTAAGTGGGAGAGGGATATTTTTATAAATTCCCATGGCCTCCATTATGATTTGACATGTGAGGCAAACAAATTTGCGCGTCGGCTCTGAGTGCCTTCCTCCCCATCGGATGAGTTTATTTGCGAATCATAGGGTCGAATATGGTTATAGGAAATTATTAATGAGCGTGTGTACTTTCCCATCGGAAGGCACATAACCCGAGATAATTACTTTGGTACCAAGTAATGGTGAACACTTAGATGCAAATAGGAGTATCCTCCCCATCGGAGTCACTGCTTTTATTTGTAGGGCAGAAGAGGAACCAACTATTAATTTTATTTGTCAAAAATTTAGGTTGACAAGATAATAAAATTAATAGGTGAAACCTCCTCTTACAAATGTAGAATTCGTATACGTCCACACTATCGCGGCATACAATATTCTCGGTGTTTTGAGGAGTTGGTTGATTTTAAAATTTTATTGTTTGAGGAATCAATAATTTTTTGAAATCTAATGTTTTGATCTATGTGATTCTTAGGTTTTTTAAAATGACTTTCAACCTGCTTGCTGTGATACTGAAAGTAAATAAACTTACTGGACCCAATTATGTTGATTGGAAGAGGAATCTTGATATTGTCTTGACTGCTGAAGAGTACAAATATGTACTCCTCAAAGAGTGCCCTCTTAAGCCTGCGGATGATTCTGGGGAAAAGGAGAAGGAGAGTTATAAGAAGTGGATTAAGGTTGATGAGATGGCGTGATGTTACATTTTGGCATCTATGTCAAATGTACTACAACATCAGCATCTAGTCATGCCCACTGCTTATGTCATGATGCTCAATCTCAAAGAGCTTTTCGGACACCAGAATCGGACTGCGAGGCAGGAAGCCATGAGGAACTTCATGACGACCACCATGATCGAGGGAACACCTGTGAGGGATCATGTTCTCAAGATGATGGCTCATTTGAATGAGCTGGAAGTCCTCGGATCTGAGATCGATGGGGAAACCCGGGTCGATATCATTCTCCAGTCTCTACCTAGGAGTTTTGAGCAGTTTCATCTGAACTACAACATGAATAAAAGGTTGTATTCATTGGCGGAGCTTCTAACAGAACTCCAGGCGACAAAGGGGCTATTTCGTCAGAGTGCTCAGGCGCAGGCCATGGTTTCCCAAAACGTTTCTACTTCTAAGCCAAAAGGAAAGAAGAAAAAGAAACAAGCTGGGGCAAAGGTGGCCGGAGGATCTCAGGGAGGAGAGAAGAAGTTGAAAGGCAAGTGCTTCACTTGCAAGCAGACTGGACATTGGAAGAAGGACTGCCCCAACCGGAAGCAGAACAAAGGTATATCTTTTGGTCTAATCGTTGAAACATGTTTAGCGATGTTATCTACCGGCACCTGGTGTGTAGATACAGAGCCACTGATCATGTTTGCAATACTTTGCAGGGGTTCCAGGAAACCAGACAACTGGCTGAAGGGGAGATTACCATCTACTTGGGTGATGCTACGAAGGTAGCGTCTGTTGCAGTGGGAGATGTTTATTTGTCTTTTGAGAGGAATAAAGTTTTGGTTCTTAAGAATTGCCTTTATGTACCTTTATTTAGAAAGAATTTGATTTTGGTTTCTAAATTGTTTATGGATGGATATTCTATTTCTTTTAATGACAGAGTTGTTATAAAAAGGAATAGGGAGATTATCTGTTCTGGTGCATTGATAGGAAATTTATATACACTTGAACCAAAAGCTCCCATAATGCAAATAGAAGTAAATAACCCATCTTCTAATTCCAATAAGAGAAAGAACCTTCGAAGATGAACCAAACATATCTTTGGCATCTAAGGCTAGGTCATATTAACCTAAGAAGAATTCAAAGGTTGATAGCTGATGGACCTCTGGGTTCATTAGTGGTGGAAGATTTCCCAACCTGCGAATCTTGCTTGGTGGGTAAAATGACCAAGATTCCTTTTAAGGACAAGGGGTATAGAGCCAAAGATGTGTTGGAGTTGGTTCATTCTGATTTGTGTGGTCCTATGTCTATCCAGGCAAAAGGTGATTTTGAATATTTCGTCTCTTTTATAGATGATTATTCGAGATATGGATACATTTACTTGATGCGCCGCAAGTCTGAATGCTTTGACAAGTTCGAAGAATTCAAGGCTGATGTGGAGAAACGTCAAGGTAAAACTGTCAATACACTACGATCTGATCGTGGTGGTGAGTACCTCTTGGGAGAGTTTAGGAATTACTTATCAGAGGTTTGGATTCAATCTCAATTGTCTGCATCTGGCACACCCCAGCACAATGGTGTAGCAGAGCGAAGGAATAGGACTCATATAGAGATGGTTAGATCGATGATGAGTTATTCTGAGTTGCCAGATTCGTTTTGGGGATATGCTCTAGATACGGCAGTGTATATTCTGAACTTGGTACCATCTAAAACAATGCCTTCTACTCCCACAGAATTGTGGACTAGGCGAAATCCTAGTCTAAGACATATTCAAATTTGGGGGAGTCCAGCATATGTGCTGAAGGCAGATGTTGGTAAATTGAAACCTCGTACAGAAGTGTGCATGTTCGTTGGCTATACTAGAGGAACGAAAGGTAGTTTGTTTTATAGTCCTAGAGATCAGAGGGTGATCATTAGCACGAACGCCAGATTTCTAGAGGAAGACTTTGTGATGAACCACAAGCCCATGAGTAAAATTGTTCTGGAGGAATTGAGAGGGGGAGTCACTGCTTCAGTACCACCGGTACAAGAGGATATACCAGAAGTCCCTGCACCACATGTCACAGAGGATACATAGGTGATACCTTATCGTAGTTGGAGGGTTGTTAGACAGCATGATAGATTCATGTTCTTGAGAGAATCTTCTGATTTGATCCCTGGCGAACATGAACTTGATCCCTGGACATATGACGAGCCGATCCAAGATAAAGATGCAGTATCTTGGCAAAGTGCAATGAATTTTGAGATAGAATCTATGGATTCAAATCTGGTATGAGAGCTAGTAGAACCACCCAATGGTATAAAAGCCATTGGATGCAAGTGGATCTACAAAAAAAAGAGAGGAATAGACGGGAAGGTTGAGACCTTCAAAGCAAGGCTTGTTGCGAAAGGGTATACTCAGAAAGAGGGCATCGATTATGAGGAGACGTTTTCACCGGTAGTCATGCTTAAGTCTATCCGGATTCTCTTATGTATTGCTGCCCATATGGATTATGAGGTATGGAAGATGGATGTCAAGACAGCTTTCCTTAATGGAAGTCTTGAGGAGAACATCTATATGAAGCAACCAGAGGGATTCATTGCAAAGGGCAAAAAGCATCATATGTGCAAGCTTAATCGATCCATTTATGGATTGAAGCAAGCTTCGAGGTCTTGGAACATCCGCTTTAATGAGGTAATCTAGTCTTATGGATTTATTCAAAGTCCGGATGAGTCTTGTGTATACAAGAGATGTGATCGAAATATAGTGGTATTTCTTGTACTATACGTAGATGATATTTTGTTAATTGGCAACAATGTCAAGGTGTTATCGGACGTAAGGGTATGGTTGTCCAAACAGTTTGATATGAAGGACTTGGGTGAAGTGGGACACATCCTTGGGATCAAGGTTATAAGGGATCGCAGAAAAAGGATGTTGTGCTTATCTCAAGCTTCATACATAGACACCATAATGGATCATTTTAGCATGCAAAACTCCAAGAAAGGTTTTCTACCTTTCAAGCATGGAGTTCCTTTATCTAAGGAGATGTGTCCTAGAACATCTAAGGAGATAGAGGAGATGAAGGCGATTCCTTATGCTTGGCGAGGGAAGCCTCATGTATGCTAATATGTAATGACCGAGACTGATATCCGCTTATCGTGGTACGTTAGTGAGATATCGAGTAATCCAGATAGGGACATTGGAGCATGTAAAGCATATATCAAAGTACCTGAGAAGGACTAGGGATTATATGTTAGTTTACCAGGCAGACAAATTACTCCCTGTGGGTTACACAAATTCCGACTTCCAATCAGATAGGGATAACAGTAAGTCTACCTCAGGTTTTGTGTTTACTTTGGGAGGTGGAGCCATTGTATAGAGAAGTGTCAACCAGAAATGTGTGGCGAACTCTACCATGGAAGCTGAGTATGTGGCAGCCTCTAAGGCGGCCAAAGAAGTTGTGTGGCTCAGGAACTTCTTGATGGACTTGGATGTGATTCCTGGTTTGCCTAGAACTATCACAATTTATTGTGATAATAGTGGTGCAGTTGCAAACTTGAAGGAACCACGAGCCCATAAGGCAAGTAAACACATAGAGCGCAAGTACCACCTGATATCAGAAATTGTAAAGCGAGGAGAAGTTGTTGTGGCCAAGATTGCATCAGAGGATAACCTGGTAGATCCTTTCACTAAGGCCCTTCCAGCGAGAGCTTTTGATAGGCATGTGAAGGGAATGGGAATCAGATGTATGGTAGTATAAGGACAGCATAGTCTTTTAGTATAAGTGGGAGATTGTTGGGATGTATATTGAAAAATCTATCTTTTGTATGAACATCTTTATTTTTGAAATAAGAATCACATGATCATTGTTTGCATATTTATGGTTATGCATATCGTCTAATACATTACATTATAGATAACATGGTGTGTAGTGTCACACAGGAGATCATGTTATCAGTTCCTTGTAAAGTATGAGTAAAGGCTCACAACCGAGATGGTTTTGGACACACCATTGGTATGGTTGTAGTGTGATTTTGTATTGGTTTGTCTTGACCATAGAATTACACTAGTACACTTTGTGTGTTGAGCAGGACCGACTTAGAGGTGATTCGATTTATTGCTGACTACATAATCGAATCGGACCTCAAATATTATGTTATACATGCTCTTAATCCCGATATAATAACGGGCACATATACTTAGTATTCATTTCTTTAATTTACCAATGGGCGAGATTTATAGAGTAAATCGATAGGCTCGGTAAGTTGGGAAATGATATTATTTATATGGTGTGTCATTGATTATAGGAGGAAATCGTGTCCTATATATTAGGATGATGATGCCCCCTTGAGGATCTCATAATGTTCATCATGTAAACGCTCCAGGTGGACTTGGTGCGGCATGATGATAAGGTTGAGTTGTACTACTCATGGAGTTAGATGTTGATTAATTAATTGTCAGTAAATTAATTAATTGACGGGCATTCAAGATCTTAAACACGGGGAGATAAATATACAATTAATATATGGAGCCCATATTAACTTATGGGGGTTGGTGAGGTAGATCAATGATAATCCTCTAGTGGAATGGATTATCATTAATGGATCGGACTTTATGTAGGCTTGATCCATTGGGTCGCCAAGATCCAACTCCTCCTCATGGTCCCTATTGTAGCCTATTAAAACCCTCATGGAGCCTAAATTCGATGAGGAAAATGAAACTCTAGATCTGACGGTGGAGATTAAATCTCTAGATCCAACGGTGGAGATTATGTCTTTAGATCCGACGGTGGAAATTAAATCTCTAGATCCGACGGTTGAGATTAAATCCCAAGATCCGACGGTTGAGATTAAATCCCTGGATCCGACGGTGGAGATTAAAAGGAGGCTTAAGCCTAGCTCTATAAAAGGAGGCCAAGGCTTGGGCGTGGAGAGCATTGAAAGGGAGATTAGGGTTTTTGCTTCCTTGGCTTGGGCAGCAAAGCATTAGGGTTAGGGTTTCCTTTTGCTTTGGGCGACGCCAATTGTTCAAGGGAAAAGGGGTCGGTGGCAAGGTGGTGAAGGTTTGGATATCTCCTCATCATCCTTTGGCCGGAGTTCCTTTTTCTCCTCTCCTTGTGGTCGGCAGCAACCCTTCTTCAAGGTTGGTCGGTGGTCCTATTCTCCTCCTTGGCCAGCGGCAACACTATGTCCATTGACTTAGTGGCCGGTTCTAGATAGGAAGAACAATTTTGTTTTATTCTTCCTTTTGTTTGGAGTGAGCAAAGAAAGGAAGAATGTGAACTAGGAGGCTTCGACTTTTGGAAGATCGTCCCCCACACGACGTCCAAAAGGAGGAAGGACATAAAATAGAAGACCTTTTGGTAAACAAGAGGTATAATTCTTGTTTTGGTTCCCTTTAGTTTCTTTGTATGATGTATGTATTTTGATATGTGGCTAATTTACTTGGACACCGAATACGAACACAAAAATTGGCAATCCGTACATCGTCTATTCCGCGGCTATTCGAAGAATAGAGGTAGGTTGCTTGAACAACAAGTTTGTTCAAGTGACCACTCTAATCAGATAGCACGACGATGGAACAGTAGCTTGGGTGATCCCTAATTGTCATGGATTAATTTTTTAATCCGGGCCCGAATATGGGATCGCCATGAACAAGCAACCGAGTTGAAGTGGGAAGCGAAGTTTCCTCCCTTCATTTTAAAGTTTCTCAAGCCTTGACCTCAAAGCTTGATTCTCTGATTCTAATTTCCCAATTTTCGATTTTTCATTTGGTCTTTGGGCATTGTTTTTCCTAGGCATATGCCTAGTCCATTTAGGGTTTAAGCCTAGATGTTCTCTTATTTTCTTGATAGATTCTCTAGGTAAAATATTTTTATGGACATTAGTCCCAAATTTCTCCTTATTCCTAAGGTTTCCACTCTTAGCACCTAGACAAAGATATTTGTTATTGCTCCTAACATGCTTTTCATGATAAACAGCAAGTGAATTGAAATTCCTAGCATGCTTTTGTCTATTAACTAAAATAGGAGCATTATTAAAATATACCTTAGGGTTTGCCTTAGTGGCTCCCCCTACTTGTGATGCTCCCCTTTGCCCCTTCTTCTCCCCCTTCAGGCAATGACTCCGGTAGTGTCCCGGTTATCGGCATTTAAAGAAAATCACTTGCTCCTTGCTCTTGATTGTTGGGGGACCGACATCCTTGACCTTTGGTGTCGGTGGAGCTTTCCTTACTCTCTTTGGGCACTTGCTCTTATAGTGCCTGATTTCCCTACACTCAAAGCAAATTATATGTTTTTTGTTTAAAACCAAATTGCTTGAGTTACCTAGGGTGGTGGTGAGGTTCTCTTGAGCTTGCTCTTCCTCTCTACCGGATGTGGATGGCTCCTCTTGTTGCTCCGGTGTTGAAGATGCTCTAATCTCCTCCCCCTCAATCCTAGAAGTGGAGGTCTCCAATTCTTCCTCTTCCTCTTCCACCGACCCGGAAGTTGACTCCTCACTTTCTTGTGAGGATGATGAAGCTTCCTCTTCGGTCTCCTCCTCTTCCAAGTCTTCTTGGACCGATTCGGGATTGTCATAGAACTTGACCAACTTGTTCCACAACTCCTTGGCATCCCTATAGCTTCCTAATCTAGACAAAATATCGCTAGGTATCAAATTAACTAACATTTTTGTTACCTTAACGGTAGTCTTGAATTTTTGTCGTTGCTCCTCGGTCCACCTCTTCATCTTGAGGATTTTTCCATTCTCTCCTCTCGGAGCATCAAATCCTATAATCACGGCAAACCAATTTTCTATATTTGACATTAGAAAATATTCCATCCTACCTTTCCAATACACGAAATCTTTGCGGTCAAAGGCGGGTGGAATCGCTATGTCATCGTCCCATCTTTCTTGAAGATCCACTTCTTCCCCTAGCGTGCTCCCTTAGTTGTTAAACTTGAAGAACGGCCTCGCTCTGATACCACTTGTTGGGGATCCTTGGAATGCTAGAGGGGGGTGAATAGCGTCGTGCTAGTTGCGAGATGGAATTCGTTCGCGTTCGTCTCTACAAAACTTATTATGTGCAGCGGAATATAGGTAAAAGAAATAACAAGAAATAAGACAAACACGAACATAAGAATATAATGTGGTTCGGAACCGAACGGTTCCTACTCCACGAATCGATCTCTAAAGAGCTCTAGTAATACACACACAATCATTAATCACAAATAACTCCTTCTCGGAACAATTCGGAGGTGGAGAAACCTCTTACAACATATTATAAAAGTAATACAAGATAAAACAAGAAAATACAAAAAGAATACAACAATCTATGCAAAGAAAAACTTTACAAATGCTCTTTTGATTGCTTGCTTTGTGGTTGCTTGAATTACACTTAGTGACCTTAATTTGCAGCAGCAAATAGCCCCAAAAGCCCTCAAGAAACGCTAGTGAAATCCTCCTCCATGAGCTCTATTTAAAACTTTAACCTGGGCTGGAAATCGCTGATCAGTCGACTGCTCGGGACCATCAGTCGACTGATGCCACTGTTATCGTGAGACAACGGCTAGATCCACACTAGAAAAATCCAATGGATCCATCATCAGTCGACTGATCATGACCATCAGTCGACTGATGGAGCCTTCACTCGACTACTAGCCCCAACAGTCGAGTCAGACTACATTATGTACCCGTAAAACTGAGCACCAGTCGACTGATCACAAGATCAGTCGACTGCTCGGCCAATCAATCGACTGCTCTCCTCTGGCAGTCCACTTCTAGGCCAATTCATGCAGTCAAACCCTAGTTGACTCACGCCAGTCGACCGCCATATGACACCAATCGACTGGCACAACTCAAACATGAGGTTTTAACCCAAGTATGGTTCCCCAATACTTGCTAGACCACCCTTAGCCTAGACCTAAGCCTTCTAGTCACCTCCGTCAGCCTCATGCCTCTCGGATCTCTCCAAGTCATCCATGACTTGTTCATCCATTGCGCTATTTTTCAGGTGCTTCCATCGGCTATGTCATGCTAACGGTGTCTACACTGCCAAGGCACATTGGACTTGTTGGATCGAAGCGGATCGCTAGAGGGGGGGGTGAATAGCGATAAAACTTTTTCGTACGAATTCGTTTCAAAACACTTATATGCAGTGGAAAGATAAATAAAAAATAAAAGAGACAAGTAGATTTTTTACTTGGTTCGTAGCCTTCGGCTACTACTCCAAGGCCCTAGTGATCCTTGATCATGCACGGAGGGTAAATCACTAATGAACTCCTCCTCGTTGGAGGTAGGAGTTAATCGGATACAAAAACCACGAAAGAGACTCGAGATAGAGGGACACTCCCCTTCTTCTTGTTACGATAAAACCAAAATAAAAAGAAGTACAGAATTGAATTAAACTTAGATTATACCGACGACTCGTAGATGGAAAGATGAAACCCTAGTAAATGCGTATGCTGAGCTTCGTCCTAGGAATGTCGAGACTGTAGCGCGCACGGAAGCACTTGGAAGCTTTTTAATTGATGAAAAACCCTAGGACAAGCCCTCCTTTTATAGCTTTTAAGCCCCTCATCGAATGGATCTTCAACCAATCACAAATGGACACAAAACCTCCTTGAAATGGGGTGATAAGCCTTGACTCCTCGAAGCTGATCATTGACCATCAGTCGACTGATGGCCATCATCCCGATCGATGGTAGCATCACGAGGTCGGCGATAAACGATCGACTGATGAAGGGCAGTCGAGTCCTCCAAGATGGCAGTCGAATGATGCTAGCTGCAAGGCAAAGTTAGCTCAAAGAAAACATTATTTCGACGGCCTTCGACCGTCTGATCTTGACCTAGACCATCGATGGGATGTCTTTGGTCGGATCTATGCTTAAGACCATCCCCGTAAGGAGGATACGACCTCACTTACGCTCGCACACACGAGCTTACCTCGATACTTACCATGTCGCTTTTGCTTCCGGCCTTCCACTCGATTCCTTCGGCTCCCTCCGAAGTCACTCGAGTGTCGCCCGACCACCCGGCTTCCTCCGGGTGTCGCTAGCCTTCAGCTCCAGCTTTAGCAATCTTCTGCACACTCAATTCAGCTCGTGAGATAACGATATATCCTTGACTTTGCGTCTTTTTCCATAATCAAAATACAGGTTCGACTTAGGTGCCCCTGCACCAACAATCTCCCCCTTTTTGATCCTATGAAAAATTTACGCAAAGTTAAGGGAAAATATAAAGCAGAAAATGAGTAAGATAAACGTTACGCTCATTTGTAGTAAACTCCCTCTTAACCTTCGGTGAGTTTTAAAACAAAAGTTTTAATTTTCAAAAATTTAAATTTTGTTCTCCCCCTTAACTTATGCTCTTCTCCCCCTTTTACCATGAATCAAAAAAAAAGTGTGGGGTTAAAAAGTAGGGGTTTTTTATAAAAAGTAGGGGTTTTTTAATAGAAAAGGTAGCATGCATAAAGGTTATCTAACATGAGTCCAAGCATGTGTCTTGATTTAATTTGGTTCGAGGTATAGCCCTCTGCACCAACAATGAAAGTTTTTGGAAACTATGTTTGATTTTCAAAAAAATTAGCTTTGAGTTCCACAATACTTATACGCTAATAACTTTTTAAAATATATATAACCCTTAGAGTTAGTTTGCTCTCCCCCTTAATCAAATATATAAGGTACAGAGGAGTTAGGGGGCGCTAAACATTGACCTAGAAGGTTGTATATTTAGAATTTTGTCCAAGTATAAGTACACGTTTAAGCTCGATAGTTTGAAAAATAGATAACATTTTTGAAAAGATTATGTAAATTGAAATTGTTCCTTATTCATCTCACTCATTCTAAGTGTCTTATATATGTTGTGTGAGATGATTCCAATTTTATCTTGATTAAGTTTTAATGATTTGAAACTTGTCAACCTTGCGTTAGATTCGGATTTGATCCTAAGCTCATCAAGTCACCTTTTCAAGATCTTGGCTTCCAGGTCGTGGTGAGGCACAGGGGCCTTCTTTGATCGGAAAAACGACCACTTCCTTAGACAAAGCCAATTTCGAGAAAGTAGTAACTTGACTCACCTAAGACCACTTCCTGGTCTAACAAGTCTAGGATACGGCGAGGTAGCTTCAGCTAGTTCCACTCGGTCAAGTGCACCGAACTAGATACGCCTTATCTAGCCCGAATACACAAGACTTCACTTTCCTAGCGTACTATCATCTCGCCGCTCCTGGTACTATGTTATCAAGCATTGACGAGTTATAGTCCTATCTAACCATTCTAAAAGAAATAAGAGGTTTAGGTTATCGGATATACTATTTTGGTATTAGCTCCCCCTGGATCATTGAACCGATATGGTCTAGTTAAGTAATGAACTTGATCCTTGGGAATCCAAAACCTATTGGTCCTTATATGTGAGTTTAATAAAGTTTTCGGGACCCAAGCTTGGACTCGATGATGACTACGGTTTACGATAGACATGTAAGATATATTCGTAGTCTTTGAGCTATATCCGAGGCCGGCTCTGTTGTACACGGCTCTCTGAGTTTCAAAAAGTCGGTTAAGATTCTTGGACCCCGTCGAGAACTTGTTCAACTGAGTTGCGAGCTCTTGGACTTGCCCTTTCAAGAGAGAGTTCTCTTCTTTGAGTTTTTCAACTCAAGTTGAGTCCTCCTCTTGAACTCGACTAGTCGAAGAGTTTAGGGGTGTCTCTTGTTTGAGGGTTTCAACCTCCTCAACCAAGGACTCGACCCTAGACTCGGATTTAGCTAATTTTCTAGTTAGCAATTTAATCGTATTGTAAAGAGTATGAATTAGTGAGCGGCTTACCTTAATTTTATCTTTCGATCCGGCTTTGAGTTGCTTCTCGAAATAGTCCTCGAGTTCGGAGTCGGTGTTGTAATTGGATTCAGATTCAGACTCTGACTCGGACTCTTCGGGTCTTGCCATGCATGCTATGTCGCCGCCTTCTTCGTTGTCCCATGTTGCATGAAAAGCCTTCTTTTTATTTGATTTGAATTGTGCCCTCTTTTGATTCTTTAGTAGCCTGCTTTCCCTCCTAACGATCTTCCGCACTATGTTCACTATTGCTTCCACCTTTTCCGATTCGGACTCCGATTCGTCTTCGGGTTTGAGTTCATCTACTTGCCTAGTAGGTGGCTTGCTTCTTTGTCCTGCAAACTCGGAAAATAATTCGTCTAACCTAAGCTTTGAAAGGTCCTTAGAGACCTTGTAGGCATCAACCATAGATGCCTGATGTGTTATTTCCGCAAGTGCACGGTTGTCGTCAAGTAATAAAAATATCGATCCCACAGGGATTGGGACAATTACCAAATGATCGTGATACCAAGTTATCTAGTCAATCGATTTGTGGTTTAAGCAAAGAACCTGAGCAGTCAAGAACAACGAATGAGAAGAACGAGCTGAAAGTCAAGAGTTGAGGAGAATCTCAGGATATGGGTTTCACCACGTCGACGATTTATAAGTTGATTTAATTCTTTCCTACACCAATTAGAGTTGTTTTGATAGAACCTATCCTAAGGTAAATCAACGGCCCCTTTCGAGGTCTACGCTAACTGTACCTATCAAAATCAATTTACCTGTAACGGTGTTCGAGCATAGGGGATCATAATCAGCTAAGGGGACCTGTCACGAGACCCCCGCAAACCTCCCTATGTCTTACCTCCATTACTTGGTAAAAACTGGATTTGATAGATCCATTAAGTCCATAAGAGTTCCTCTAGAGTCAAATTTCCTCTTCACGGTAGGTTTGCACACGGGACCATAATCAGCTAAGGGGACCTGTCACGAGACCCCCGCAAGCCCTCATAGATACACTACCGCTACTTGGCAGGAGTTATTTCCTAGTTGGTTCTGGGTTTCGGGAACTTGGGTTCACCATTAGGTACTTCCCCTTAGCTCCTTAGGTTTATCAATAAGAATCCTAAAGAACCATATCAAAACAAACAATAATTCAAGTAGTATAGATTACATCATCCATCATAAATCGTCAAGGGTTACTCCCCCATTCTAAGATTACAAGACACTACTCCATAGTATGGTAGGAATTGCTAGAGAAAGAAATTACGATACTTAGTGCCATCTGCCTGCGTTCCTCTGTCGTCGACTCCTTCTTTGATGCTTCTCTCTCGTCCTCTTTGACGACCCGCCGTCCCCCTATGGGTTAGGATATCCCTTCTTTTATAGCCTTGGACTCCTCTTTTATATAAGGAAAAAGATTTTCCTTTAATTGAGACGAAGATCGCGGATCTCGCAGAAAAGGAAATCCGAAGTCAGGACAACACGCCCGTGCCAAGTGAGGGCACAGGCGTGTCGCGGGTTTCCCACAGGGCGTGCTGCGCTTGACTTGGGGTGTGTTGAAGGCCGAACTGGGCGTGTTGAACGCTGGAACTCCTGACACGGACGTGTCACTGATAACACACCTGTGTTGTCTTGATACGCCGGCCGTGTCAACACTTTGACTAGGGCGTGTCGACTGATGAACTAGGGCATGTTGTTTTGATACGCCGCTTCTTTGCCCTGTTAACACAAAAACACCCAAAAGCAGTCTCTTTGTCCAAAATATGCTAAACTTAACTAAATCGTGATAAAATACATGCCTAGAACATGAAATGAGATAAAATGCATGCATATGGAGTAGTGAAAATATAGCATTATTTACACACATCAAAAATCCCCTATTCCTAAACTTTTGCTTGTCCTCAAGCAAAGAAAACTCAAAAGACAGCTTAATTGTGGAAATGCTAGACACCATCCAGAAGTATACAATCTGATCTAAATCTTTTCAAATCATTCCTAGTTGCCAAGATTGAAAGATCCTTATATAGTGCATGTGAAAAGTTAGACTAAAGTCATTGGACACCAATCCTGATTTGACATCCCTTCTATCGTAGGGCATTCTTATTTCCGGCATAGAGGCACTTACCTGCCTTAATGCATGGATCATCCTTGCCTGACAACAAAAGGTCTCAAAGGAGCACTTTCTAAGAAGAAAGAAAGGGAAGGAATTTATAGGGAGCATTTCCCCAGTAACTAGTTAGTCTCAAAGGGGCACCTTTTAGGTGTTTCCCCAGTAACTACTTGGTCTCAAAGGAGTGCTTGAAAACAATTCCAAGAGAGCATTTCCCCAGTAACTAGTTAGTCTCAAAGGGGCACCATTTAGGTGTTTCCCCAGTAACTACTTGGTCTCAAAGGGGTGCTTGAAAAAAAATTCCTCTTTTTTTTTTTTCAATACTTCTAGGGAAAGTGTTTCTCCAGTAACCAAATTGCACAGGCAAGTCTCCAATGGAAAATTGAGTACTCATTCGATATGGGGGATTTAAATCTTTTTTTTTTTTTGAATACCTCAGACCTATAGACCGTGTTAGAAGTGAAATAGGGTTCTTATCAAATAAGCAAAAAGGAATATCATGATCCGACAAATGTTCAGTTGTATTACACTAGATGATATAAAAATGCAATGTTATGATATATGAAAAGATGCAAACAAAATAGCACTAACCAGACTAAAAATCTAAGTAGAGACAGCATAAGCAGTAAAGGATGTGCATCGAAACTCACAAAATAGCTCAAGGTGGTCTTTAAGTGCGACATAGGAGTGCTCCTTCTCCCGCGTGTCACCAGCTCTGATCCCAGCCAGCGTCGCCCGATCCGGCCAGCGTCGCTGATCCGGCCAGCGCGTCTGCTGATCCGGCCAGCGCCGCAGGTAAGAAAGGTGCGACACGGGCATGCTCAGCAGCACGCCCGACCTGTGTTGTCTTCGGGTAACCTCAACACGCCTGTGTCGTTCGACGACAAAGTGGTCGGGTCAATCAGCATAGGGCACGCTTTACATGTGTCCTGTAAACCTGAAAAATATAAAACTCAAAATAAAATAAAATTACAAAAAAAATGAAAATAGCTTGGGTTGCCTCCCAAGAAGCGCTTGTTTAAGGTCGTTAGCTTATCCCCTAGTTTTGGGGATATGGCTCGAGGAGTGTGCTCTGCCCCTCTTCCTCCTTAACCAGCTCTGTGGTGTTAGGTTGGGGTCGGAAATCTCCATCTCTTTATCCTCAAAATCCCCTCTGACCTTATTAAGATGAGTTTGTTATGGTGCTCCTTCTAGTGCTATTGATTGGAAACTGTCAATCCTACAACAAACATCAAAAACAGAAGGTTGTTTAACAGCTTTTGAAAGGTCGAATTCAATTTTGTCGTTTCCAAATGCAAGTGAGAGTTTGTGGTTCTTCACATCTATCATTGCCCCTGCAGTAGCCAAGAAAGGTCTCCCCAAAATGAGTGAAATGCATGGGTCTTCATCCATGTCAAGTACTACAAAATTGGCAGGAATAATAAAATTTCCCACCTGCACTGGTACATCTTCTAAGATTCCCAAAGGATATCTAATGGAGTGATCGGCTAACTGCAAGGCCATAGTAGTTAGTTTCATTTCTCCCAAATCCAATTTCTTGCATATGGAAAGAGGTATCAGATTTACACTGGCGCCCAAATCACAAAAAGCCTTATCAAAATTTGAGTAATTAATTATGCAAGGGATAGAAAAGCTACCTGGATCATTTAGTTTGGGAGATACCATGTTCTTAATTAAAGTTTGCACTCTCAAGAAGAGCCAATCGCTACATGCTCCTCGACTTTTCTTTTATTGGTTAAGATGTCCTTCAAGAACTTAGAGTATGTAGGCATTTGTTGAAGAGCTTCTGTAAAAGGTATATTGATATACAGCTTCCTAATTACCTCAAGGAACTTACCAAATTGTTCATCCAATTTTTCCTTAATCAGCCTTTGAGGGAACGGGATAGGGGGCTTATATGTTCTTGGTTCCTTATTCGACACGCCTGTGTCGTTTGGCACAGGCTGGGCGTGTTGGCTGCTGGATTGACCCGGCACGGATGTGTCGGATGACACGCGCTCGTGGGCCTCAGACGTGTTGAACAACACGCCCTGGGTCAGGGTGTGTTGGCTCCCTTTTCTATTCAACCCAGGCGTGCTGCTGTCTTCTTCCAACTCTGACACACACGTGTCCCTTAGCACAGGGGACGCTTGTTGAGCTTTGTCTCCTTCTAAAATCCTTCCACTTCTCAAACTTATGGAATTACAATGCTCAGCTGGGTTTACTTCTGAATTTCCAAGAAATCTGCCCGGTGTCCTTGATGCTGAGCTGGCAATTTGGGAAATTTGATTTTCTAGCATTCTTGTGTGATTAGTCAAATTATCAACCTTGCCTCCCAATTGCTTGATTGCCTCGGTATTAATTTGATGTTGCCGATTTGATTCTACAATATGCTGTCGAAATTCATCATTTATCTTCCCCTGACACGTAATAAAATTCTCCATCATCTTTTCTAAGTTCGACTTGGGTCCTGGCTAAAATCCCGAAGGTGCTCCAAAATTGTTCTGTCCAGAAGAATTTTGGTTGGCTCTATACGAAAAGTTGGGATGATTCCTCCAACCGGGATTGTACGTGTTCGAGTAAGGGTTGCCACCATTAGACTTCTGATTAAAATTATTTAACGCATCTACTTGCTCAATCCCAACTTCCGATGATGGTGCGTGTAGGATTTGGCAGTTCATCGCTACATGTCCTGTTACACCATAGATCTCGCAAGTGACATTAGATGAGTTTACAGCTGACACATTAAAATGTTCGAGCTTTTGAGTTAACGCATCGACTTTTGCACCGAGTAGGTCAAGGGTACTTACCTCAAGCTTACCTGGCATTTTAGTTTGATATCCTCGTTCTGTAGCCCATTGGTGAGAATTCATTGCCACATTCTCGATGATCTCAAAAGCTTCATCCAATGTTTTGTTCATAAGAGCTCCTCCTACAGCAGAATCAAGAGAAACTTTAGTAGCATACGAGATTCCATTGTAGAAAGTATGAACAATGAGCCACTTCTCCAGCCCATGATGAGGGCATTGCTGTAGTAATCCCTTAAATCTGTCCCATCCTTCAAATAATGTTTCTCCATCCTTTTGCGCAAAATTAGTGATTTGATGACGAAGACTTACAGTTTTGCTGGGTGGAAAATACTTGTCTAAAAATCTTTGCTCCAGCTGATCCCAGGTAGTTATGCAATCTGCTAGAAGAGAGTGTAGCCAGGCTCTAGCTTTGTCCCGCAATGAGAAAGGAAACAAGCGCAATCTAATAGCATCAGCTGAGGCTCCATTCAGTTTTAAAGTCTCGCAAAATTCCAAAAATACTTCCAAGTGCAGATTTGGATCTTCAGTGGGTGCTCCTCCAAATTGATGTTGTTGTACCATAGATAGTAGAGCCGGTTTTAATTCAAAATTGTTCGCTTCAATAGGGGGTCTTCTAATACTCGATCTCAATCCCCTTGTACTAGGTGCTGCATAATCCCTTAAAGGTTTATTCTCGTTCTGGTCAGCCATGTCGGAGGTTAGATTGTTTTCCTGAAGTTGCTAAAATAGTCTTCTAGCAAGGAAAGTTCTCTCTATCTCAGGATCAATATCGAGAATTTCCCTATTAAGTCTGTGCATGCAACAACAATAGAGGCTCCCAAAAAAAGAATTCAGAATAGACAAAAAGAATAGGAACAAAAATAGAAATCTAGATTAACTAAATCACGCTCAATTCAATATTGAGTGTCAATCCCCGGCAACGGCGCCAAAAACTTGATGTGTTATTTCCGTAAGTGCACGGTTGTCATCAAGTAATAAAAATATTGATCCCACAGGGATTGGGACAATTACCAAATGATCATGATACCAAGTTATCTAGTCAATCGATTTGTGGTTTAAGCAAAGAACCTGAGCAGTCAAGAACAACGAATGAGAAGAACGAGCTGAAAGTCAAGAGTTGAGGAGAATCTCAGGATATGGGTTTCACCACGTCGACGATTTATAAGTTGATTTAATTCTTTCCTACCCCTATTAGAGTTGTTTTGATGGAACCTATCCTAAGGTAAATCAACGGCCCCTTTCGAGGTCTACGCTAACTGTACCTATCAAACTCAATTTACCTGTCACGGTGTTCGAGCATAGGGGATCACAATCAGCTAAGGGGACCTGTCACGAGACCCCCGCAAACCTCCCTATGTCTTACCTCCGTTACTTGGTAAAAACTGGATTTGATAGATCCATTAAGTCCATAAGAGTTCCTCTAGAGTCAAATTTCCTCTTCACGGTAGGTGTACACACGGGACCATAATCAGCTAAGGGGACCTGTCACGAGACCCCTGCAAGCCCTCATAGATACACTATCGCTACTTGGCAGGAGTTATTTCCTAATTGGTTCTGGGTTTCGGGAACTTGGGTTCACCGTTAGGTACTTCCCCTTAGCTCCTTAGGTTTATCAATAAGAATCCAAAAGAACCAGATCAAAACAAACAATAATTCAAGTAGTATAGATTACATCATCCATCATAAATCGTCAAGGGCTACTCCCCCATCCTAAGATTACAAGACACTACTCCATAGTCTGGTAGGAATTGCTAGAGAAAGAAATTACGATACTTAGTTCCATCTGCCTGCGTTCCTCTGTCGTCGACTCCTTCTTTGATGCTTCTCTCCCGTCCTCTTTGACCACCTACCGTCCCCCTATGGGTAAGGATATCCCTTCTTTTATAGCCTTGGCCTCCTCTTTTATATAAGGCAAAAGATTTTCCTTTAATTGAGATGAAGATCGCGGATCTCGCAGAAAAGGAAATCCGGAGTCAGGACAACACGCCCGTGCCAAGTGAGGGCACAGGCGTGTCGCGGGTTTCCCACAGGGCGTGCTGCACTTGACTTGGGGCGTGTTGAACGCTGGAACTCCTGACACGGACGTGTCGCTGATAACACGCCTGTGTTGTCTTGATACGTCGGCCGTGTCAACACTTTGACTAGGGTGTGTCGACTGCTGAACCAGGGCGTGTTGTTTTGATACGCCGCTTCTTTGCCCTGTTAACACAAAAACACCCAAAAGCAGTCTCTTTGTCCAAAATATGCTAAACTTAACTAAATCATGATAAAATACATGCCTAGAACATGAAATGAGATAAAATGCATGCATATGGAGTAGTGAAAATATAGCATGATTTACACACATCAATGTCCACAAGGTAGTCCTAGGAAATGAATTAAGAACGTACCTTAGGAGGTCGCGGTTTTCGACCTTATGTCCTATGGTGTGCAATCCGTTGACAATGTCCTGGACGCGGGCGTGTAGTTGCGTTGCCATCTCATATTCTTGAATTTTTAGGTTATACAATTTATTAAGTAGTAAGTCACGCTTACTTACCTTCGCGTCATTAGTCCCTTCGTGTAGTTCTATGAGTTTTTTCCACAAATCTTTTGCACAGATGAAGGGTCCGATGCGGTTGAGCTCTTCCTTAGACAAACCGCATTGCAATATTTGGGTTGCTCTTGCATCGGCTTCGATTTGCCTCTTGGTTGCATTGGTCCACTTGTTGAAATCCAAGGGCTCATCTTGATCATTGGTGGGTAGAGCAAAGCCAATTTGGATGATTATCCAAGACTCGACTTGTGTTTTTAGAAAACACTCCATCCGACCTTTCCAGTAACGGAAATCATCTCTGCTAAAGAACGGAGGTCGGGTGGTGCTGTACCCCTCAATGTGGGCCATAAAGAAAAACTTGCACACACAAAAAAAAACAAAAAAAAACTTGCCAAGACTCGAGTCTTGGATTAGTGGTGCAGAAAATAAAAGGAAACACACGAGAAATAGAAAGTTAAACAAAGAGATAAGAAACTAAACAAAAAGTAGGTACTCACAATCTTCGATGTCCCCGAAAGGGTATTATACGTCGTTTTTTGGAAATAAAAACAGCTTGTTACGGGGTAAACCCCTATAAGAATGTAGATCTCTCAGAGAGCTTCGATTTGGTGGGTAGATCGTTTCGTGAGTCCACTTGTAGCAAAAGTTATGCTCGTTTGATCGTGAGGTACTCCGAAGGCGATTAATACTTGCAAAAACACAACCAAAAACTATGTACCAAGACTTGGTCTTGGATTAGTAGTGTGGGAGAAATCTTAAAATGATAAATACGAAAAGAAAAATGCTCGACCGGTGGTTGCACTGAATCTTAGCGCCCCCGGCTCTGATACCAATTGTTGGATCGAAGCGGATCGCTAGAGGGGGGGGTGAATAGCGATAAAACTTTTTCGTACGAATTCGTTTCAAAACACTTATATGCAGCGGAAAGATAAATAAAAAATAAAAGAGACAAGTAGATTTTTTACTTGGTTCGTAGCCTTCGGCTACTACTCCAAGGCCCTAGTGATCCTTGATCATGCACGGAGGGCAAATCACTAATGAACTCCTCCTCGTTGGAGGTAGGAGTTAATCGGATACAAAAACAACGAAAGAGACTCGAGATAGAGGGACACTCCCCCTCTTCTCGTTACGATAAAACCAAAATAAAAATAAGTACAGAATTGAATTAAACTTAGATTATACCGACGACTCGTAGATGGAAAGATGAAACCCTAGTCATCGTGTCTGCAGAGCTTCATCGTAGGAATGTCGGAGACTCGTAGCGTACCGGAAGCACTTGGAAGCTTTTTAATTGATGAAAAACCCTAGGACAATCCCTCCTTTTATATCCTTTAAGCCCCTCATCGAATGGATCTTCAACCAATCACAAATGGACACAAAACTTCCTTGAAATGGGGTGATAAGCCTTGACTCCTCGAAGCTGATCATTGACCATCAGTCGACTGATGGCCATCATCAGTCGACTGATGGTAGCATCAGTTGAGGTCGGCGATGAAACGATCGGTGATGAAGGGCAGTCGAGTCCTCCAAGATGGCAGTCGACTGATGCTAGCTGCAAGGCAAAGTTAGCTCAAAGAAAACATTATTTCGACGGCCTTCGACCGTCCGATCTCGACCTAGACCATCGATGGGATGTCTTTGGTCGGATCTATGCTTAAGACCATCCCCGTAAGGAGGATACGACCTCACTTACGCTCGCACACATGAGCTTACCTCGATACTTACCATGTCGCTTTTGCTTCCGGCCTTCCACTCGATTCCTTCGGCTCCCTCCGAAGTCACTCGAGTGTCGCCCGACCACCCGGCTTCCTCCGGGTGTCGCTAGCCTTCAGCTCCAGCTTTAGCAATCTTCTGCACACTCGATTCAGCTCGTGAGATAACGATATATCCTTGACTTTGCGTCTTTTGTCATAATCAAAATACAGGTTCGACTTAGGTGCACCTGCACCAACAGGACTTACGTTGTCAAGACTCCGGTTGGACTTTACGCCGCCAACCATTGGACTTATGCTGCCAAAACTCCCGCTTGGACTTTATGCCGCCAATATCAAACCCCTTGGACTTCTCAAATGTCAAGACTCAAGCTTGGACTTTCCCTTGCCAACCCATGTTGGACTTTCCATGCCAAGACCCATGCTTGGACTTTCCTTGCCAACCCAAGTTGGACTTTCCATTGCCAAGACCCATGCTTGGACTTTCCTTGCCAAGTACCCATGCTTGGACTTTCCCAAATGCCAAGTGTCCCACTTGGACTTTCCCATGACAATCACATTGTCTTATGTTTTTGTCGAACATCAAAACATCTCTCAAGTCAAGCTCGAGTCTTGGTCAATCATGACCTGGGCCGATTGCACCAACACCCAATACAAATTCTTTCCTATAGGATTCACCAAATATTCTTTAGGGATCCATTTTCTGGCTATTGTTTTATTTTTGGCATGACCCCTAGCAATTAGGCAATGATAGGCCTTTTCATTTTTATTTTCTTTATAACCTAGGCCTTTCTTATTAAAGCTTGCCCTTTGGCTCCCTATGATCATGTTCAATGTATTGGAGCCTATAGTGAATTTCTCTAGGGCCTTAGTTAAATGGTCTACCTTTTCTCTTATAACTCTATTCTCCTCAATACAAGCATCATTAACATTAAAAGGCATGTAATCATCATGTGAGCATACATTATTGATACTAGAAGAAACATTATCAGTCACATTTAAATATGATTTTTCTAGATTTTCTTCAAGGGCCTTAATTTCATTTTTCATGCTTTTGTTTTCCTTTTTAGCCCTAAATAACTCCTTAGTTATGATAGAAATCATAAACATAATTTTCTTGGGAGGGAGATTTGTTACCTCACTTACCAAATCCCCTTCCGATGATGAGGATGAAGATGAGGATGCTCCCCCTTCACTTGAGCTCTCCTCCTCACTAGTGCTTCTTTCTTCTTCCTCGGAGGAGGTGGAGTCCAAGTCATCTATCCCCATTAGGGCAAGATTTGTGAAGGCTTCTTCTTCAGATGATGAGGATGATGGATCATCCCATGTGACCTTATGTGCTTTAGCCTTCCCCGTTTCTTTGGCCTTCTTTTCATCCTCCTTCTTGCTCCCCTTCTTCTTTTCTTCTTTCTTCCTCCTCTCTTCTTTGCTCTTGTTCAAAAGGGGACAATCATTCCTTATATGTCCCTCTCTTTGGCAATTGTAGCAAATTATCTTCCTCCTTGGCCTTCTTCTCCTATCATTAGATTTGTTAAATTTAAAATTTTTAAGAGTACGTCTTACCTTCCTTACCATGTAGGCTTCTTCTGTGCTATCCATGGAGGAGGAGGATGAGTCTTCATCGGATGAGGAGGGAGTCTCTTTCTTCTTCTTCCCCTTGTTGGCTACTAGTGTCACTCCCCTTGATGGCTTGATGCTTGGTTCTTCATGTAACTCCATGGTGGAAAAGAATTCTTCTAGGGTTGTCACATCTAGATTCTTCGAAATGTAGAAGGAGTCCACCATGGAGCTCCATTTTGAGGACCGGGGAAAGGCATCTATAGCCTTCATGACCATATCCCTGTTGGAGAGCTTTTCACCTACACTATACAATCCATTAATTATTTCTTTGAATCTAGAGTGTAGTGATAATACCTTCTCCCCTTTATCAAGTTTGATGTTGTTGAGTTGGGAGCGGAGAAGGTCTCTTCTTGCAAGCTTCGCCTCGGAAGTGCCTTCATGAAGTTCTACCAATCTTTCCCACATCTCCTTGGTGCTTTCACACTCTCCAATCCGGTTGATCTCTTGTTGGGGGAGCACATTGAAGAGGTGGTGTTTGGCTTTTGAGTTTGCAAGGTGCTCCTCCCTTTGCTTCTTTGTCCACCTTGATTTTTCTATTGGCTCCCCCTTTTCATCCCTAGGAACTTCGAAACCATTTTCCATAGTGAGCATTATATCAAAATCGGTCTCGAAGAATACCTCCAATAGCTTTTTCCACCAAGCGGATTCTCCTTCAAACTTTGGCGGATGAATGTTGGAGCCGGCCATCTCTTGATTATGCTTGTTGCGGCGGTTAGTCCGGTGATAAGTGACTTGGCTCTTATACCATTTGTTGGAACATCAGTGGCCGGCTAGAGGGGGGTGAATAGCCCTCTTTCGCATACTGTGGAATTGCTCATTGAATTGTCTATGAATTACGGTTAGCGCAAGCGAAAATATAAAGATAAAGACACAACAAAGAAACAAGAAATACAAATGCTAACAAGAGTGTATAATGTGGTTCACAGCTTTACCGCTAATCCACGGACCAATTCGCTCCAGATGAATCATGCCTAAACTTCCACTATTCTCTCCTTGGCACCAAGCAAGGTGGAGGTAACCTTTTCTTACAAGATCACTCTTCTTACAATATAATTTAGATAAAAGCAAGTAAGAAGAGTAGGGAAGCATTTTGGTCACTTGAGTGTTGATTGGAGTTAAAGCATTAGGCTCCCAAGTTGACCCATGGCTTCTTTTTATAGAGAAGAAGCATTTCTTCCCGTTGGGCGCCTGGCAGTCGACTGATGCCTCGATCAGTCGACTGCCCCTATAGTCGTTGCCCTATAACGACTTCTTCCATGTTAGATTTCATCCAACGGCTCCCACATCAGTCGACTGATCTTCCCATCAGTCGATTGATGGAGCCAACAGTCGAGTCTCGTGAGCGAGCAGTCAACTAACAATCATTCTGTGCTCGAAACCCTCGCGACTACCGATCGCTGCTCGCAATGACTTATGGTTTCGCAATGACCGCCAACCCTTGGTAGTCGATCATCGACACAAACCTCGACTAACACCACCGAGTCTAAGTCGACTTGGAGCAGTCGACTGTCATGCCATGGCAGTCGACTAATGTCGGGAAATCCCAACCGACACTTAGCCAATCGACCAAGTTTCACCTAAGTGCTACCCCGTCCTGGGTTATAATCGCTCATTCTCATTCCCTTGGAGTCCCTCGCCTTTGAAGTTGTCTTCGTCCGGCCACGCCCCTTGGATGCGCCAAGTGCACGGCTTCACAGCGCCATCCTTCGCGTCTAGCCCTAAAGTCTACTTCCTCCGGCCTCACTCCAATGCTCTTCGTCCGGCGTTCCCTCGGATGCACTAAGTGCACGTCTTTCGCAGTGCATCTTTCACCGACTCAAAGACCGAGACATGGAGGTGAAACTTGCCAATGCTCCATGTGCGAATTACTAAGTCCTGCATGACTTCAATGCACACATCAAATCCAATATAATCCTAACTTAAACCCTTTGCCACACACATCAAAACCACATCACATGGGTTGATTTCCCTAACAGCAATGACTCAAATCGAGAAGCGCGATGATGAATCAATTTCTTGGGTAATCCATTTTCATCCGGATTAATTTTTTTAATCTGGGGATGCGAGATAGAATCGCCATACACAAGCGACCGAGGAGAAGCGAGAAGCGAAGCTTCAACCTTCAAGTGGTATCAGAGCCATGGTTTCCGATTTTGTGTGTTTAGGATTTGATTACTTTTATACACTTGTCATATATTATGTGTATCACATAATAGTAGGATGTGCGTCGGCTAACTTTTTATTTGCAGGCATAAGATCCATCTATTATGGTTATATGTGTGTGTATGTGATTGTATGTGTGTATTCATAATATTATTTGAATCCTCGGGGTTGACGAGCTAGTATTTAATTTTTGTAATTAAGTGTGGAATTGTTTAGCCACTCTTTTATTTTAGTTTACTTTCGATCTAGACTTTATGTACACTCCTTTGTGGAGTATAGGATCGATGGATGTAAATTAAAATAATTTTTCTCAGCTCGGATCTCCGGATTGCTTGCACATGGTTTATGGAGGAGCGGACAAGGTGGCAACACGACTGGAGGCGTATTGGAGAACAAAAGCCATAATAGTTAGAAAATTTGTTTTTCATATTTATTGCTTTTGATTTATATGCTTGTTGTGCTTCCATAGTTAAAATTCCTTAATTTTAAATTACTAAGTAGGAGAGGGATATTTTTTAATTCCCGTGGCCTCTATTAAAATTTGACATGTGATGCGAACAAACTAGTGCGTTGGCTCTGAGTGCCTTCCTCCATATCGGATTAGTTTGTTTTACATATCACTAGGTCAAATATAGTTATAGGAAATTATTTTGAAGCGTGTGTACTTCCCCATCGGAAGGCACATAATCTGAGATAATTGCCTTGGTATCGGGTAATAGTGAACACTTAGATGCAAATAAAAGTATCCTCTCCATCGGAGTCACTGCTTTTATTTGTAGGGCCGAAGTGGAACCAACTATTAATTTTATTTGTCAAAAAGTAAGGTTGACAGGATAATAAAATTAATGGGTAAAACCTCCTCTTACAAATAAAGAATTTGTATACGTCCACACTATCGTGGCATATGATATTCATTGTGTTTTGAGGTGTTAGTTGATTTTGAAATTTTATTGTTTGAGAAATCAATAAATTTTGAAATCTAATGTTTTTGATTTATGTGATTCTTAGGTTTTTCAAAATGACTTTCAACTCACTTGCTGTGATTCTGAAAGAAAATAAACTTACTGGACCTAACTATGTGGATTGGAAAAGGAATCTGGACATAGTCTTGACTGCTGAGGAGTACAAGTATGTACTTCTCGAGGAGTGCCCTCCTAAGCCTATAGATGATTCTGGGGAAAAGGAGAAAGAGAGTTATAAGAAGTGGATCAAGGCTGATGAGATGGTGTTGTTAGTGAAAGCCCTAGAGCCAATCATGTGATGATTGTTGTATGGACTTTATTGTATCATATTCCTATTTATAAAGGCATGGTTATTATATTTACTTGTATTGGTGCCAAATAACTAAATATAATAATGTCCTTGAGTAGTAGGTTCTTATCTATATCAATCGATTGGTTGAATCGATAATGAGATGATATAGAGAACACTACTCTTAATCATTCCTAGTCGAGTATTAACATTTAGGGACAATGTTAATGCGTAGAGACTATCATGTAGGTCAACACGATGACTTGATCTCATAAGTCATGGATATGAGATATCAAGTTGACACATGGGTATGCATTGGAGAATGTATACTGAATGACCCGCCATGAGAAAGTATCATGGATCGTTATATGAGTGTCATATACTTTCTCATGTGGCTATTAGTATGACTATTAGTCCTTAGACCAAGTCACCATGGTTCCTACATAAGGCGCTTGCATACTTTGCTCACAAACGTCACCCGTAAATGGGTGGACTATAAAGGCAATTACTGGGTATGTAACAAATTATGCGAAGGGATGTGAGTGATGTAGATGGGATCTATCCCTCCTATATGACGGGGGTGACATCAATATTCTTGATAGAGTGAGACCACGAAGTGCATGGTCATGCCCAAATGAGTCAATATGAGATATTGAACTCATTTGATATGAGTGAGTCTACTTGGAGTTCAATATTTAGATTGTACCGAGGATGACACGGTCTATGCCTCGATTGGTCAATCTAGATGTCAAGGATAGAGGGACATTGTCACATATTGTGAGAGTCACAATTAGTAGTCACAAAGGTGATGTTGGAGCTCAGCATTCTTGTAACTTGGGTAGCAATGATGTGTTGCTAGATACCGCTCATTGCTTATGTTCCTAAATCGGTTTAGGGACATTGCCAACGTTACAAGAACCTATAGGGTCACACACATAAGGGCAATTAGATGGAGATTAGGTTCATATGATGAACCATGAGGATTAGGTTCATGGGATGAACCAAATTGGATTAAGAGTAATCCAAATTAGACTAATTGAGTTAGACTCAAGTTGATTCAAGTGTTGAATGAGTCTAATTTAGATTTGATTCATCAAATCAATTTAAATTATTGAATAGAGATTCATTAAATTAAAATTGACTTGAATCAAATGGTTGGATTTGATCAACCTTGGGAGATAAGAGGTCAAGTTTGACTTGACTTGAGAGGGAAGATGAAAGGTCAAGTTTGACTTGACCAAATGCCATGTCATGATGATGACTTGGCATGGCCGGCTAATGATGATGCTCCACATCATCATTGACTTTGCCATGTGGTGCCACCTCATGAGGGAGACCAAGGGTCATGGGAGTTACATGCATGCATGTAACCCCCTCTCCATGAAGTGGTCGGCCACTTGATGGTTATTCATGTGGTAATTCATTTTGTGTGGGTTACACAAAACTTCATCTTCAACCTTGGATCAACTTCCTCAAGCTCTCTCCCTCTCCCAACCTCCTTGGCCGAACCATCCATAGAGTGCTAGCACACTCAAGGGTGTGTTTTCTCCACCTATTGCTTGTGTGGATACCAATAGAGGAGTGTGCACTTGACACTCTCGAGTTCCGGCGAACCTTTTGGACGAGCGGGATTTGCGATAAGGGCCGCCACACGAGGTAACATCCTTATCATGTAGATCTAAGGTAGATCTAGGGTTTTATATAAACACATACATGTTTTGTTTTTAATACATCTTCGCACGGATCCGTGGCCAGGGCTTCCGAGGTTTCCGCAACGCAAAAAGCGTTTTTTGCGGCTCGGAAAAACCCAAAAGTGGTATCAGAGTCACGTGCGAAGCATGTATGTGTTTCATTTTTGTAATTTTTGTATTAGATATAAAAATTACAGATTTATATATTTTTGTAAATTTCCTATTTTTATAGAATTTTTGGGTATTTTTCTCGAAGAATCGAAGCAACGAGTGTTGGGACACTTGTAGGCTTCAACCGTCGAGAAAAACTCTCCGAAACGGCGAGTTCTCGTTTTAGGTTTTTTGGACAGCGACTTAAGTTGTTATAAGATCATTGTAGGGACACTCGCAAAGTTTATTTTGCAAGTAGGGGCACTGCCCCTATCCCCGAAAGGTGCCTTGTCCCGCGATCGCGCCCGGAAACCGCTTAGCGGGACCATTACGGGGAGGTGACTCATAAAATTGAAAAAAAAAAGGAAAAATTATAGAAATTTTCTGTAAAAATACATAATTTAGACTTATGTATAATTCTATGATTGTCATGGCCCAATAACCCCAATTTGATTGGATGATGAGTTGTAATTCATAATATGGCATGCGTGCCGTTTTTGTGGTTGTGCGTGTTGTATAGTGTATGTGACCTGCGCGTCGTACCTCTTCTTATGATATTCTAGTTGTAGATAGTTTTAGACTCGAATGTAACTCGAGTTTCATATTTGTAATGTACAAAATGGAGCGGTGGAAAGTCCACTTGAAGACGTGGTTACGAGAAGGGTGCCGACGACACATGGCGATCAAAGGATGCACTTGGAGAAGCCGTTAGCCTTAGGTTGACCGTCCGATCTTCTCATTGGCTTGAGAAGATCGTAGTAGGGCCATGACTACATCACAGTTATATATATATATATATATATTTGATTTTTCTTGTATGTATGTGATGCATGCTAGTAGAATAATGCTATGTATATGATGCATGCTAGGATAATTTTCTTGTATGTATATGATGCATGCTAGAATAATGATTATATGTATGTGATGCATGCTAATATAGGATAATAAAGGCCTAAATGCATATAAGATACACATTACGATTAGATTAGATCATAATCGAATCAACTCGAAAATGCCTACTGAGCCTTGATACCCATCACTACCTCGAACATTTGTTGTTGTTGAATCTGCCAAAGCAGACCAATGCTTATTATCTTGGTAGGGTGCGGAGGGACAATCTTGGTCTCGCCTATCATGCTTGGGTTAGAGTAAGCTCAATTAGATTGATTAAAAGTAGTTAACTCAATTGGATCGAGTAGAACTATAGGCATATTCCAATCATTGGAAAGATAGGTTAAGATCGCATTTACACTAAATCTTGGGCGATTTAGTCAAAGCTAACTCAAGGTCCTTTGTAAATGTGGGTCTTGATCCTATAAACAAGAGTTTCATAGAGATGTAATCGGTAATGTGTTACCCACCGATCGTAATAAGTCTTGGGCGATTTAGCCAAAGCTAACTCAAGGCTTAGTATGATGTGGATCTTGTCCCGCAAGAATTATAGCTAGTTTGTATGAATCTAGTAATGTGGTTTGACCACATCCATAACTCGATTATACAAAATTCCTATAATTCAGTGGGAGAATCATTTGATTAAAGGACTAATTAAATGATAAAAGGAATATGATATTAATTCTTTGCATTGTATGTTATAGATAACTATGTCGATAAACACGAACACTCTCTCTCTGCGTTCTGTCCTTGAGAAGGACAAGCTCAATGGAGCAAATTTCTTGGACTGGTACAGGAACCTGAGAATTGTTCTCACCCATGAAAGGAAGTTGTACGTCCTGGAGCAGCCCATTCCAGAGGAACCTCCTGCCACTGCCTCGCTAGCTGACAAAGATGCTGTTGGCAACGTGCTATTCCTCGGAATGCACATCGACTCCCATGTCCCCGGATTAAAAATTTCACTAATGAAAAGTAATTCGGATGGGATGAGTTTCCTAAGCACAACCAATTCGTCGTCGTGCCAACGTCTCGAGCGATCGCTTGAACAAACTAGTTGTTCAAGCAACACAACTCTTCTAGTCGGTTAGCAGCGGAAGAGACGACGGACGGATCGCCGGTTTTTGTGTTTCTTATTCGGGGTCCATGATTATACAAATACATGCAAATGTAAACTAGTATAATCAACATATACTAACATAAAGAACATAAGCTAGCATATCAATAAGAACATGCAAAGAACAATAATAAAAGTTGTAAAACTTTTATACCTCTTGATCTTCTATCGTATGTCCTAACCTCCTTGTAGACTTCGTGTGGGCGAAGATCCTCCACAAGTTGAAGCTTTCTAGATCTTCTTCAATCCAAAGAAAGAAGAACTCTCTTTCCCTTCTTGCTTGATCCAACCACCAATCCATCAAAGGATTGATGCCACCGGCCCCAAGAATAGAGAGAACATAATGGAAACAACCAAGGAACCGAACTAGGGACAAACCCTAGCTTCTTGTGCCGCCGGCCAAGATGGAGTAAAGAGGAGAAAGGGAATATGTTGGGCACCGGCCACGGTGGAGGGAATAGAGGAAGGAGCTAGCCACAAATCTAGGAAGAGGAAGAGCTCCTCTCCTATAGTTGCCTCCCAACTTCCTTGCAATCCCTAGCCGCCCAACCATAGGAGCCAAACCCTAATTAGGGTTTCCTCCTTTAGTCTTCTTGCCGCCCAACCAAGGTGGAAGGAGGAGATCTAAACCGGCCACCTTTCCTAGGAAGAAGAAGAACTCTTCCACAAGATGCTGCCTACCCTCCTTCCAAACCTTGTCCGCCCAACCCTAAAGGAGCCAAACCCTAATTAGGGTTTCCTCCTTAGGGTTGCTTGCCGCCCAAGCCATCCAACTCCATCAACTATGCGCCGACCATGGAAGAAGGGATAGAAGAATAGAATGTGGACCAACCAAGGTAGAAGGGTAGAAGGAAGGGACCGACCATGCCTTAGGAAGAAGAAGAAACTCTTCTTCCACTTGTTGCCGCCCCATGCCTTTTTTTCCAAACCCTAGCCGCCCAAAAGATTCTAAACCAACTAGGGTTCCTAGCCTCCAAAGGAAGCAAACCCTAATCCCCTAAACCATCCATGATCAATTACTCTTGCCGCCCACTTTAAGCCTATATATATATAGAGTTAGGTTTAGGCCTTGGTTTAATCTCCACCGTCGGTTCTAGGGTTTTAATCCCAACCGTCGGATCTAGAGATTTAATCTCAACCGTCGATTCTAGGGTTTTAATCCTAACCATCGGATCTAGAGATTTAATCTCAACCGTCGGTTCTAGCGTTTTAATCCCAACTGTCGGATCTAGAGATTTAATCTCCACCGTCGGTTCTAGGGATTTAATCCCAACCGTTGGATCTAGAGATTTAATCTCAACCGTCGGTTCTAGGGTTTTAATCCTAACCATCGGATCTAGAGATTTAATCTCAACCGTCGATTCTAGGGTTTTAATCCCAACCGTCGGATCTAGAGATTTAATCTCCACCGTCGGTTCTAGGGATTTAATCCCAATCGTTGGATCTAGAGATTTGTTTTCCATTATTTGATCTAGACTTTATGAGGTTTATATTAGGCTACGATAGGGACCATGAGGAGGAGTTGGGTCTTGGCCACTCGATGGATCGGAACCACACAAACTTGATCCATCAATGATGTTCCATTCCACTAGAGGATCATCATCGAACTACCTCACCAACCCCCATAAATTAATATGGGCTCCATATATTATTTGTACATCCATCTCCCCGTGTTTAAGATATCGAATGTCCGTCAATTAATTGATTTACTGACCATCAATTAATTAACATCTAACTCCTCGAGTAGTACCACTCAACCTTATCATCATGTTGACTAAGTCAACCTGCAGGGTTTACATGATGAACCTTATGAGCTCCTCAAGGGGACATCATCAACCTAATACATAGGACACGGTTTCCTCCTATAATCAACGACACACCATGTAAATAATATCATTTCCCAACTTACCGGGCATATTGATTTAATCCATAGAAATCTCACCCTCTGGTAAATCAAAGAAATAAATATTAAGTACATGTGCCCGTTATTATATCGGGATTAAGAGCATGTACAACATAATATCCGAGGTCCGATTCAATTATGCAGTCAGCAATAAATTGAATCACCTCTATGTCGGTCCTGCTCAATACACCTAAGTGTACTAGTGTAACTCTATGTTCAAGACAAAACAATACCAAGCTACACTACAACTATGCCAATGGTTTGTCCAAAACCATCTTGGTTGTGGGCCTCTACTTATATTCTACAAGGGACTGATAACATGATCTTCTGTGCCACACCCAAGCACCATGTTATCTACAATGTAAAGTATTAGACAATATGCACATATATAAATAAAGTGCAAACAATGATCATGTGATTCTTATTTTAAAATAAAGATGTTCATACAAAAGAGCTAGGCTTTCAGTATACATCCCAACAAATGCTTACAAGAAGCATCAAGAAGATGCATTAGATGTGTCATGTCTAATGCTCGCGACCATGAACTCTGAGCTTCAGAAGCAACATGAGTTCATGAATGCTTATGATATGGTTGGACATCTTCGTCAACTATATCAAGGAAAAGCAAGGCATGAGAGATATGAAGTCTCTAAGGCATTATTTGGGTCCAAAATGCAAGATGGGACTCCCGTAGGTCCATATGTACTCAAGATGATTGGGTACGTAGAAAACCTACAAAGGCTGGGATTCCCACTTGGCCAAGAGTTGGCCACTGACATAATCTTGCAATCTTTGCCACAAGCCTACAATCAATTTGTCATGAATTATAACATGAATGAAATTGATAAGCCACTACCTGAGATGCTCAGCATGTTGAGAACTGCTGAGCTTAACGTTAAGAAGGGAAAATTTGACACCATTTTGATGGTGCACAAGAAGAAAGGCAAGGGCAAGCCTAAAGGTAAGGGAAAGTCCCAAGCCAAGGGCAAAGGTAAAGAACTTAAACCCAAAGGAGGGGTAGCCAAGGAAGGGGCTTGCTTCCACTGCAAGGAAGCTAGACACTGGAAGCGTAACTGCAAAGCTTACCTGGAAGATCTTAAG
The DNA here is from genome assembly GCA_025175895.1 of Wurfbainia villosa. Taxonomy (NCBI): domain Eukaryota; kingdom Viridiplantae; phylum Streptophyta; class Magnoliopsida; order Zingiberales; family Zingiberaceae; genus Wurfbainia; species Wurfbainia villosa. The sequence goes on along the minus strand of CM045998.1, from coordinate 47,698,804 downwards.
AAGAAAAGAAGTGAGACTTCTACTTCAGGTATAAATGTTATAGAAGTCAATCTATCTATTTCTTCATCATGGGTATTAAATACCAAATGTGCATCTCACATTTGTACCAATGTGCAGGCGCTGAGAAATAGCAGGGCATTGACAAAGGGCAAGGTGGACCTACGAGTAGGCAATGGAGCAAGGGTTGCTACTGTTGCTGTAGGAACTTATGATCTATCTCTGCCCTCTGGGCTTGTACTAGAATTAGATGAATGTTGTTATGTGCCTGCCTTAACTAAGAACATCATTTCAGTTTCTTGTTTGGACAAGAAAGGTTTTTCATTTATAATAAAGAACAAATGTTGTTCAGTTTATTTAAATGATATGTTCTATTGTAGTGCACCTCTAATGAACGGACTCTACTTTCTATACTTAGAGAGCCCTATCTATAAGATAAGTACCAAGAGATTCAAGTCAAATGAGTTGAACCAAACCTATCTCTGGCATTGTCGTTTAGGTCACATAAATGAGAGTCGCTTATCTCAGCTCCATAAGGATGGGCTGCTAGACTCATTTGATTTTGAATCATATGAGACATGCGAGTCTTGCCTTTTAGGCAAGATGACCAAGACTCCCTTTAGTGGACACAGCGAAAGAGCAACAGATTTGTTAGGACTTATACATAGTGATGTATGTGGTCCTTTCAATGTTGCTGCTAGAGGTGGTTACAGGTACTTCATTACATTTACTGATGACTTCAGTAGATATTGTTATGTGTATCTTATGACACATAAATCAGAATCCTTTAAAAAGTTCAAAGAATTCAAGAATGAAGTACAAAACTAGCTTGGCATGAGTATTAAGATACTTCGATCAGATCGAGGTGGTGAATACCTTAGCCATGAGTTTCGTGACTATCTAGTTGAGTGTGGGATTCTATCCCAACTCACTCCTCCTGGAACACCACAGTGAAATGGTGTATCCGAAAGGAGGAATCGTACCCTATTAGATATGGTACGATCTATGATGAGTCACACAGATCTTCCTATATCCTTTTGGGGATATGCTCTAGACACAGTAGCCTTTACCCTTAACTGTGTACCATCCAAGGCAGTCATAAAGACACTATATACGATATGGACAGGGAGAAATCCCAAGATGTCTTTCATGAGGATTTGGGGTTGTGAGGTTTACGTTCGACGTCAAGTCTCAGACAAACTGGGACCCAAATCCGATATGTGCTATTTTGTTGGATATCCCAAGGATACAAAGGGATATTACTTCTACATTCCCAGTCAGCACAAAGTGTTCGTGGGAAAGACTGGAGTTTTTCTAGAAAGGGATTTTATTTCTAGGAAAACTAGTGGGAGTACCTTCGATCTTGAAGAAATTCAAGATAAGGACCATAGCACTGAGGCCTTGATGGAGGTTGAACAGGAACCACAAAGTGTTGTGGGTGATTAGGTTGTTGCACAAGGAGTTGTGGAACAACCACCTGTTCAGGTAGACCTACCTCTTCGCAGGTCTGATAGGGTATGTCGTCAGCCTGAGAGATATTCATTTCTCTTGTCTGACCATGATGACGTTATGCTCATTGAGAATGAGCCTACCTCCTATCAGAAAGCTGTGATGAGCCCAGATTCTGAGAAATGGCTAGAGGCCATGAGATCCGAGATGGAATCCATGTACACCAACCAAGTATGGACTTTGGTTGATCCATTTGAAGGGGTTAAACCCATTGGGTGTAAGTGGGTCTTTAGGAGAAAGACTGACATGGATGGACTTATGCATACCTATAAGGGTCGATTGGTGGCTAAAGGTTTCAAGCAGATTCATGGTATTGACTATGATGAAACCTTTTCTCCAGTGGCAATGTTTAAGTCCATTCGGATCTTGCTTGCTATTGCAGCATACCACGATTATGAGATCTGGCATATGGATGTCAAAACCGCATTTATGAATGGAAACTTACTCGAGGATGTGTACATGACACAATCTGAGGGTTTTGAAGATCCACAACATACTGGGAAAGTATGCAAGCTACAAAGGTCCATTTATGGGCTAAAGCAAGCTTCTCTGAGCTAGAATCTTTGATTCGATGATGCGATCAAACAGTTTGGTTTAACCCTGTGTCTATAAGAGGGTTAATGGGAACACAGTTGTCTTCCTTATATTGTATGTGGATGACATACTACTCATTGGGAATGACATCCCTTCGCTACAGTCTGTGAAGACGTGGCTGGGGACGTGCTTCTCAATGAAGGACTTAAGTGAAGCAGCCTGTATTCTAGGCATCAAGATCTATAGAGATAGATCTAAGAGATTGCTTGGCCTAAGTCAGAGTACATACATTGACACAGTATTACTACGGTTTTTCATGCAGAATTCCAAGAAGGGACTTCTGCCGATGTCACATGGTGTGAGTCTTTCGAAGACTCAAAGTCCCTCTTCTAGAGATGAGAGAGACTGCATGGATAAGATCCCTCATGCATCTGCTATAGGATCTATCATGTACGCCATGTTGTGTACTCGTCCTGATGTCTCGTATGCTTTGAGCATGACGAGTAGGTACAAGTCAGATCCAGGTGAGCATCACTGGATATTAGTCAAGAATATTCTTAAGTACTTGAGAAGGACTAAAGAATATTTCTTGATATTTGGTGGCGATGAGGATCTAGCTGTAAAGGGTTACAGCGATGCTAGCTTCCAAACTGACCAGGATGATTATAGATCGCAGTCAGGGTTCGTGTTTTTCTTGAATAGTGGCGCTGTGAGCTGGAAGAGTTCCAAGCAGGACACAGTTATTGATTCTACAATAGAGGCCGAATATATCGGTGCTTCCATCTCATTCGAGAGATTGTCGATAGAGGAGATGTGAAGATTTGTAGAGTACCCACAAAGGCTAACATCGCAGATCCCTTGACCAAGGCTTTGGCACAGAAAAAGTATGATGGTCACACTAGGTCATTGGGTATTAGATACTACGGTGATTGGCACTAGTGCTAGTGGGAGATTGTTAGTGAAAGCTCTAGAGTCAATCATGTGATGATTGTTGTATGGACTTTATTGTATCATATTCCTATTTATAAAGGCATGGTTATTATATTTACTTGTATTGGTGCCAAATAACTAAATATAATAATGTCCTTGAGTAGTAGGTTCTTATCTATATCAATCGATTGGTTGAATCGATAATGAGATGATATAGAGAACACTACTCTTAATCATTCCTAGTCAAGTATTAACATTCAGGGACAATGTTAATGCATAGAGACTAGCATGTAGGTCAACACGATGACTTGATCTCATAAGTCATGGATATGAGATATCAAGTTGACACATGGGTATGCATTGGAGAATGTATACTGAATGACCCACCATGAGAAAGTATCATGGATCGTTATATGAGTGTCATATACTTTCTCATGTGGCTATTAGTATGACTATAAGTCCTTAGACCTGAAGTCACCATGGTTCCCTACATAAGGAGTTGCATACTTTGGCTTCGTCAAACGTCACCCGTAAATGGGTGGACTATAAAGGCGATTACTAGGTATGTAACAAATTATGCGGAGGGATGTGAGTGATGTAGATGGAATCTATCCCTCCTATATGATGGGGGTGACATCGATATTCTTGATAAAGTGAGATCACGAAGTGCATGGCCTTGCCCAAATGAGTCAATATGAGATGTTGAGCTCATTTGATTAGAGTGAGTCTACTTGGAGTTCAAGATATAGATTGTACCGAGGATGACACAGTCTATGCCTCAATTGGTCAATCTAGATGTCAAGGATAGAGGGACATTGTTACATATTGTGAGAGTCACAATTAGTAGTCACAAAGGTGATGTTGGAGCTCAACATTCTTGTAACTTGGGTAGCAATGATGTGTTGCTAGATACCGCTCATTGCTTATGTTCCTAAATCGGTTTAGGGACATTGCCAACGTTACAAGAACCTATAGGGTCACACACATAAGGGCAATTAGATGGAGATTAGGTTCATATGATGAACCATGAGGATTAGGTTCATGGGATGAACCAAATTGGATTAAGAGTAATCCAAATTAGACTAATTGAGTTAGACTCAAGTTGATTCAAGTGTTGAATGAGTCTAATTTAGATTTGATTCATTAAATCAATTTAAATTAATGAATAGATATTCATTAAATTAAAATTGACTTGAATCAAATGGTTAGATTTGATCAACCATGGGAGATAAGAGGTCAAGTTTGACTTGACTTGAGAGGGAAGATGAAAGGTCAAGTTTGACTTGACCAAATGTCATGTCATGATGATGACTTGCCATGGCCGACCAATGATGATGCTCCACATCATCATTGACTTTGTCATGTGGTGCCACCTCATGAGGGAGACCAAGGATCATTCGAGTTACATGCATGCATGTAACCCCCTCTCCATGAAGTGGCCGGCCACTTGATGGTTATTCATGTGGTAATTCATTTTGTGTGGGTTACACAAAACTTCATCTTCAACCTTGGATCAACTTCCCTCAAGCTCTCTCCCTCTCCCAACCTCCTTGGCCGAACCATCCATAGAGTGCTAGCACACTCAAGGGTGTGTTTTCTCCACCTATTGCTTGTGTGGATACCAATAGAGGAGTGTGCACTTGACACTCTTGAGTTCTGGCGAACCTTTTGGACGAGCGGGATTTGCGAAGGGCGTCGCTACGAGGGTAACATCCTTATCATGTAGATCTAAGGTAGATCTAGGGTTTTATATAAACACATACATGTTTTGTTTTTAATACATCTTCGCACGGATCCGTGGCCGGGGATTCCGAGGTTTCCGCAATGCAAAAAGCATTTTTTGCGGCTCGAAAAAACCCAACAGGTGTGGTGTTACATTTTGGCTTCTATGTCAAATGTATTGCAACATCAACATCAGGCCATGACCACTGCCTATGACATGATGCTCAATCTCAAGGAACTTTTCAGACACCAGAATCAAGATGCAAGGCAGGAAGCCATGAGAAACTTGATGACGACCACCATGGTTGAGGGAACAACCATGAGGGATCATGTTCTCAAGATGATGGCTCATTTGAATGAGCTAGAAGTCCTTGGAGATGAGATCGATGGGGAAACCTAGGTTGATATCATTCTCTAATCTCTACCTAGGGGTTTTGAGCAGTTTTGCCTGAACTACAACATGAATAAGAGGTTGTATTCATTGGCAGAGCTTCTGACAGAACTCTAGGCAGTAGAGGGGCTTTTTCATCAGAGTTCTCAGTTTTTGGTGCCCCAGAAGGTTTCTACTTCTAAGTCGAAAGGAAAGAAGAAGAAGAAACAAGATGCAGCGAAGGTGGTGGGAGGATCTCAGGGAGGAGTGAAGAAGTCGAAAGGCAAGTGTTTCACTTGCAAGCAGACTGGACATTAGAAGGTTGACTGCCCCAACCGGAAGCAGAATAAAGGTATATCTTTTGGTCTAGTCATTAAAACATGTTTAGCAGTGTAATCTACCGGCACATGGTGTGTAGATACGGGAGTCACTAATCATATCTGCAATACTTTATAGGGGTTCTAAAAAACTAGACGACTAGCTGAGGGGGAGATTACCATCTACATGGGCAATGCTATGAAGGTGGCGGCTATTGCAATGGGAGATATTTATTTACCTTTTGATAGGAATAAAACTTTGGTTCTGAGAAATTGCCTTTATGTACCTTCATTTAGAAAGAATTTGATTTCAGTTTCTAAATTATTTTTGGATGGATATTCTATTTCTTTTAATGACAGAGTTGTTATAAAAAGGAATAGGGAGATTATCTGTTCTGGTACGTTGGTAGGAAATTTATATACTCTTGAACCAAAGACTCTCACGATGCAAATTGAAATAAATAACTCATCTTCTAAATCTATTAAGAGAAAAGAACCTTCGAAAATGAACCAAACGTATCTTTGACATCTAAGGTTAGGTCATATTAACCTAAGTAGAATTCAAAGGTTGATAGCTGATGGACCTTTGGGTTCATTGGAGGTGGAAGATTTCTTAACCTACGAATCTTGATTGGAAGGTAAAATGACAAAGAAGTCTTTTAAGGCCAAGGGGTATAGAGCCAAAGTTGTGTTGGAATTGGTTCATTCTGATTTGTGTGGTCCTATGTCTATCCAAGCTAGAGGTGGTTTTGAATACTTCGTCTCATTTATAGACGATTATTCAAGATATGGATACATTTACTTGATGCACCGCAAGTCTGAATGCTTTGATAAGTTCAAAGAATTCAAGGTTGCTATGAAGAAACGTCAAGGTAAAAGTATCAAAACACTACGATCTGATCGTGGTGGTGAGTACCTCTTGGGAGAGTTTAGGCGTTACTTATCAAAGGTTAGGATTCAATCCCAACTATCTACACTTGGTACACCCCAGCAGAATGGTGTGGCGGAGCGAAGGAACATGACTCTTATGGAGATGGTTAGATCGATGATGAGTCATTCTGAGTTACCAGATTCGTTCTGGGGGTATGCTCTGGATACGACAGTGTATATTCTGAACTTGGTACAATCTAAATCAGTACCTTCTACTCCCACAGAATTGTGGACTGGGCGAAAGCTCAGTCTGAGACATATTCGGATTTGGGGTAGTCCAACACATGTGCTGAAGGGAGATACTGGTAAGTTGGAATCTCATACAAAAGTGCGGTTGTTCGTAGGCTATCCTAGAGGAACGAAAGGTGGTTTGTTCTATAGTCCTAGAGATCAGAGGGTGATCGTTAGCACAAATGACCGATTTTTAGAGGAAGACTATGTGATGAACCACAAGCCCATGAGCAAGATTGTTCTGCAGGAGTTAAGAGGAAAAGTCACTACTTCAGTACTAACGGTAGAAGAGGGCATACCACAAGTGACTGTATCGCGTGTCACAGAGGGTACACAGGTGATATCTCGTCGTAGTGAGAGGGTTCTTAGACAAACTGAGAGATTTATGTTCTTGGGAGAATCTTCTGATTTGTTCCCTGGTGAACATGAATCTGATCCCTAGACATATGACGAGGTAATCCATGATAAAGATGCGGTATCTTGGCAAAGGGCGATGAATTCTGAGATAAAATCTATAGATTCAAATCAGGTCTAGGAGCTAGTGGAACCACCCAATGGTGTAAAAGCCGTTGGATGCAAGTGGATCTACAAAAGAAAGAGAGGAACAGACAGAAAGGATGAGACCTTCAAAGCAAGGCTTGTTGCAAAAGGGTATACTCAAAAAGAGGGTATCGATTATGAGGAGACCTTTTCGACGGTATCAATGCTTAAGTCTATCCGGATTCTCGTCTATTGCTGCACATATGGATTATGAGGTTTGGCAGATAGATGTCAAGACAGCTTTCCTTAATGGAAGTCTTGAAGAAAATATCTATATGGAGCAACCAACGGAATTCATTGTAAAGGGCAAAGAGCATCTTGTGTGCAATCTTAATCGGTCCATTTATGGATTGAAGAAAGCTTCGAGATCTTGGAACATTCACTTTGATGAAGTAATCCAGTCATATGGATTTATTCAAAGTCCGGATGAATCTTGTGTATACAAGAGATGTGACAAAAACGTAGTGGTATTTCTTGTACTATACATAGATGACATTTTGCTCATTGGCAACAATATCAAAGTGTTGTCAGACGTAAGGGTATGGTCGTCCAAACAATTTGATATGAAGGACTTGGGAGAAGTGGGACACATCCTTGGGATCAAAGTTATAAGGGATCGCAAGAAAATGATGTTGTGCTTATCTCAAGCTTCATACGCAGACACTATTTTGGCTCGTTTTAATATGCAGAACTCCAAGAAAGATTTTCTACCTTTTAGGCATGGAGTACCTTTATCTAAAGAGATGTGTCCTAGAACAACAAAGGAGATAGAGGAGATGAAGGCGGTTCCTTATGCTTCGGCGGTATGAAGCCTCATGTATGCTATGTTATGTACAAGGTCGGATATCTGCTTTATCGTGGGCATGGTCAACATATATCAGAATAATCTAGGACAGGGACATTGGACTATGGTAAAGCATATATTAAAGTATCTGAGAAGGACTAGGGATTATATGTTGGTATACCAGGCAGATCAATTACTCCCTGTGGGTTTCGCAGATTCTGACTTCCAATCAGATAGGGATGACAGTAAGTCTACCTCGGGTTTTGTGTTTACTTTGGGAGATGGAGCCATTATATGGAGTGTCAAGCATAAATGCGTGGCGGACTCCACCAAGGAAGCTGAGTATGTGGCAGTCAAAGAAGTTGTATGGCTCAGGAACTTCTTGATGGACTTGGATGTGGTTTCTAGTTGTCCCAAAACTATCATAATTTATTGTGATAACAGTGGTGTAGTTGTAAACTCGAATGAACCACGAGCCCATAAGGCAAGTAAACACATAGAGCGCAAGTACCACCTAATATGAGAGACCGTAAAGCGAGGAGAAGTTGTTGTCACCAAGATTGCAACAGAGGATAACTTTGCAGATCCTTTCACTAAGGCCCTTCCAGTGAGACCTTTTGATAGGCATGTGGAGGGAATAGGAATCAGATATATGGCAGATGATGGTAGCATAGTCTTTTAGTATAAGTGGAAGATTGTTGGGATGTATACTGAAAGCTTAGCCTTTGTATGAACATCTTCATTTTGGAATAAGAATCACATGATCATTGTTTGCATATTTATAGTTATGCATATTGTCTAATACTTTACATTATAGATTTCATGGTGTGTGGTGTCGCACAGAAGACCATGTTATCAGTTCCTTGTAGAATATAAGTAAAGGCTAACAACCAAGATGGTTTTGGACAAGCCATTGGCATGGTTGTAGTGTAATTTGCTATTGGTTTATCTTGACCATAGAATTACACTAGTACACTTTGTGTGTATTGAGTAAGACCGACTTAGAGGTGATTCAATTTATTACTGACTACATAATTGAATCAGAACTCAGCTATTATGGTGTACATGCTCTTAATCCCGATATAATAACGGGCACATGTATTTAATATTTATTTCTTTGATTTGCCAATGGGTGAGATTTATGTGTTAAATCGATAGGCCTGATAAGTTGAGAAATAATATTATTTACATGGTGTGTCATTGTTTATAGGAGAAATCGTGTCCTATGTATGAGGATGATGATGTCCCCTTGAGGAGCTCATAAGGATCATCATGTAAATCCTAGAGGTGGACTTGGTCCAGCATGATGATAAGGTTGAGTAGTACTACTCAATGAGTTAGATCTTAATTAATTAATTATCAGTAAATTAATTAATTAACGGACATTCGATATCTTAAACACGGGGAGATATTTGTACAATTAATATGTGGAGCCCATATATAATTATGGGGTTGGTGAGGTAGATCAATGATGATCGCTTTAGTGGAATGGATCATCATTAATTGATCGGGTTCGGATCCATTGGGTGGCTAAGATCCAACTCCCCCTCATGGTCCCTATTGCAGCCTATTAAAACCCTCACGAAGCCTAGATCCAATGGACACGATTAAAAGGAGGCTTGGGCGAAATCTATAAATAGATTCCAAGGCTTCGGCAGCAAGAGATTAAAGGAGTGCTAGGGTTTGAAGTTTCCAAGGGTTGGGTGGCAAGCATTGGTTGCTAGGTTTTGCTTCTCCCTTAGGGCTGGCGGCAACATAAACAAAGGATAAGGGTTTCATCTTCTCCTTTGCTCTTGGCCGACTCCTCCTCCTCTCTTAGGGAGGCACCTTCTTCCCTCAAGTTTTGGCTGGCGACAACAAGAGCTCATCGCTTGGCCGGTGCCCACCTTTCCTTCTTCCTCTCCTTGGCTGGCGACAACAACCAAGCAAGGAGGCTTGGTGGTCGGCACTAGATAGGAGAAGAAGAGTTTGGTTATCTTCCCTTGTTCTGACCGAGCAAGGAAGGGAAGATACGAGATCTAGGAGGCTTCGATTCTTGGAGGATCGTCGCCCACACGACGTCCAAGAAGAGGATAGGTCATACGATAGAAGATCAAGAGGTATAATTCTTGTTTAGTTTTCTTTCTTGTTCTATGTAATTGGATTATAATTTTATGATCATGGACCCCGATGAAAAACACAAAAACCAGTAATCCATTCATCATCTATTCCGCGACTAATCGAGAAAAAGAGTTAGGTTTCTTGAACAACAAGTTTGTTCAAGAGATGACTCAAATCGAGAAGCACGATGATGAATCGGTTGCTTGGGTAATCCATTTTCGTCCGGATTAATTTTTTTAATCTGGGGACGCGAGATAGGATCGCCATGCACAAGCGACCGAGGAGAAGCGAGAAGCGAAGCTTCAACCTTCATGTCTCAAGTAATAAAAAGATTATCGATCCTATAGGGACTGAGATTCGAGTACTGATTGTTCAGTGGATGTTATTGTTCGGAGTTTAACATTAAGGGTTGTGCTTATGAGGTTTGTCGATGGTCCTAACTCTAGTATGGTGTCACACGGAAGAAGAGAAGGGTAGCTACGTGTCTTTTTAGGGAATTCTAGGATTTCGATTTCGCTTGTGTGTCGTAGAACACGCTATCAATTGGGTATTATCTAGATGTCTAACTATGGTCTTGTGGAAGGGACATCATACACTTCCCCGATGAGCCATCACATCTATCGGGAACTACCTCTGTCATACCAGGTCGACCCCTAGCTTTAGGATGACATAGGCGGTACGAGGATGCCAAATTAATCCCTATGACGAGTCAGAATGTGTCCTATTTCCGATTCTATCACACCCTTCTATCCACGGTTATCGGAGATGAGGTCAACCACTAGGTTCCTCCTTAATTCTCCTAAATCTTTGATACGAGGGTTGTCACCCCTCGTATCAGCTATGCACAGTAAATAGAAGACTAAAACCAACATTTATCAATCTAAACAATCACCAATTGCAAATATGAAATCACGAACAGAAGCATATTTGAAATAACATGTTCTACGCACACAAACTACTCCCTAATCCTAGAATCGAAGTATCTACTCCATAAAAGAAAGAGAAGAAACACAAGGCATGATTGAATTTATCATTACAATGCAGAAGATGTATAGAAAATAAATTACAGTGCTCTTTGTTTCTTCTCTCTGGCGTTGGGGCATAGAATTTGATCCTCGAGCGGCTTCCTTGCTCCCATTGCGAGTTTTCGAAGCTTTTTAGAGCGTCGGAGTGCCTCCCCCTAAGGTTTGGGTGTAGCTTCCTTTATATAGACATCAGACCAGATCTCCCCAAAACCTAGAAAATAACAGAATCATGTCGAAATCGCCCAGTGCCACACGACCGTGTGGATTCACACAGTCAGGTCGTGTGTGGCACTGGGGTGTGAGACGTGTGGATTCACAGGGCCAGGGCATGTGTCCTTTTGTTCTAGCTGCCAAATGCCTTCTTTTGACTCCAAAAGTGTGCCATTTCCCCTGTAGAATGTTGTCCTGCACACCAGAGTACAAAGAGCAGATCTCTGAACTAGAAAATTGGAAATGCATGCAAAATAAGGTGAAATATGCAAGAATCAAATATAAAATGCAACGGGATATGAGCAAAAACTATTCCTAAAACCCTATATATTTTTCTCACATCACACAGTGGAATATAGAATAGCAATAACAAAATACAACAAATACAAATGCAATACACAAACGCAAGGATATAATGTGGTTTAGAACCTAGGGCTCATACTCCACGGGTCGAGCTCAAGTGAGCTCTAGTGATGCACACCACCACTAATAAACTCCTTCTCGGAACAATTCGAAGGTGGAGAAACCTCTTACAAAATGATCACAAAAGTGATACAACAATAAGAATAAGATACAAGCAATTACACGAAGCAAATCAATACAAGTAAAGAAAAACACTTTACAAATGTGAGCTTTGAATGTTTGATCTTTGGTTGCTTTTGGAATGCCTTAAAGGTCTGGAATGCAGCAGCAATTCCCCTTTAAATTTCTCGAGAAACGCTAGCCAAAATCCTCCTCTTCATACTCCTTATAAAGCTGCAACTCGAGCTAATTTTTGCCTAGCAGTCGATGTTGGATCGAGAAGCGTCGCTAGAGGGGGGGTGAATAGCGATCGTAAATCTTTTCGACGTTTCGTTCGAGTAGACAATTAAATGAGTAAGAGCAGCAAAAAAAAAAGGAACACATTTATTTTTACTTGGTTCAAAACCCAGCGGTTGCTACTCCAAGGCCCTATCGGTCCTAGACCGCGTACGGAGGGCAAAGCACTATAACGTCTCCTCCTCGTTGGAGGTAGGAGACAACGATCACAAAAATCGAATGTACGAGGATGAGGCAACAAGCCTACCTCACCTCGTTACGATTAAAATAAAGAATACAATAAAAATAATTACTTGCTACTACTGCCGACGAAGGAGATTTGAACTTGTCGTCGCATCGGCGTTATGACGGCGTTGGAGCATTGGCGTTGTAGGAGCACTTGATGAATAAACTTGATGATACTTGGAGTTGGAATCCTCCCCTCCTTTTATAGATTTTGGCCTCTGAATATGTCTCCTCTTTTTTTGGAACAGATCATGAAGTTGTCCAAATTTTATCGCAAAGTGGTCGCGTCAAACGTTATCCATTTTGACATAGCGCAAAGGCTGATTCGTCGCCATCAATAGACTGATGCCTCCCATCGCTTGGTGATGAGCATCGATCGGCCTTGATGTCCATCAGCCCGGCTGGCCACTTCCCTGCAGTAAGAGGTTAGCTCAAAAAATGATAAATGCGACAGTTTCTGACTGTCCGATCTCGACCTAGACTTTCCACGGGAAGTCTTAATCGGATCGCCGCCTCGGTCGTCCCCGTAAAGAGGACACGACCTTACAATCTCTCACTCACACGAGCTTACCTCGATAGTAGCTTTCGCTTCCGGCCTTCCACTCTATTCCTTCGGCTCCCTCCGAAGTCACTCGAGTGTCGCCCGACCACCGCGGCTTCCTCTGGGTGTCGCTAGCCTTCAGCTCCAACTTTAGCACTTTTCTGCACACTTGATTTAGCTCGTGAGATAATGATGTAAACTTAACTTTGTGTCTTTGCCATAATCAAAACACATGTTCGAATATCTAGTGCCCCTGCACCAACAATCTCCCCCTTTTTGATCTATGGCAAACCAACACAAAGTTAAGGAAAATTAAAGCATAAAACAGGTATAGTAGAAGATGAATATCATTTCCAAAAACTCCCCCTCAACCAAAACTCCCCCTTATCCCTAGGTGAGTTTTGAAAGAGATAATTTAATTTTCAAAATTAAATTTTATGTTACTCCCCCTTAACTCTCACTCTTCTCCCCCTTTTGCCATAAATCAAAAAAAAAAATTGGGGTTTTTGTATAAAATAGGGTTTTTAAAAAAAATGTCATATATGTATGCATCTAGATAAATCAAATATGAGTCCAAGCATGAGTCTAGCAGTAGTTAGATAGATTGGTTCGAGGTGTGTCCCTCTGCACCAATAATCTAAAGGTTTATAATATAACCCTTAAGGTTAGTTTGCTCTCCCCCTTAGTCAAATATATGAAGTATAAGAGATGTAGGGGGCGCTAAACTTTGGCCTAAGAGTTGTTAAGTACAACAGTTGAGAAAATAAGTAGTATTTTGAAGAGATTGTTTTAAGTATATTTCAATTATCCTTAACATCTCACCCATTCTATGTGTCTCAGAATTTGTTCACCTTATATGTTTTGTGAGATGATTTTAAATTGATTAAAGATAGTCAACCTTGGGTTAGATTCGGATTTAACCTTTAGATCGTTAAGTAACTTTTTGAGAAACTGGCTTCCAGGTCGTGGCGAGGCACAGGGGCCTTCTTTGATCGGAACAACGACCACTTCCTTAGACAAAGCCAAATTCAAGAAAATATCACTTAAGTCACTTAGGGTTACTTCCTGGTCTAACTAGTTTAGGATACGGCGAGGTAGCTTCATCTAGTTCCACTCGGTCAAGTGCACCAAGCTAGATACGCCTTATCTAGCTCGAATACACGAGACTTTGTTTTCCTAACGTACTATCATCTCACCGCGTCCTGATACTATGTTGTCAAGAGTTGACTAACTATTTTCCCTATCTAGCCGTTCTACAAATTAAGGTAAGATATTCAATGGTTTTGCTAAGTAAGCGGGTATACTATTTTAGTGTTAGCTCCCCCTGGACCATTGAACCAATATGGTCTATTCAAATAATGAACTTCATCCTAAGGAATCCAAAACTTATTAGTCCTTATATGTGAATTCAATAAAACCTATGGGACCCATGCTTGGATGTTGGGGATTGATTCGGCCGGCTAGAGGGGGGTGAATAGCCCTCTTACGTTACATGATGGAATTCTCTCGTTCGTTTGCTCGTCTACACAATCGTTAGCGCAAGCGAAAGTATAAACAATTAAGACAAAGCAATAAACGAAAATACAAACGCTAACAAAGGAGATGTAATGTGGTTCACGGCTACGCCGCTAATCCACGGTCCCCAATTCGTCCTCGGTGAATCACTCCGCTAAAACCAATCCACTAATGGTCTCTCCTTTACACCAAGCTAGGTGGAGGTAACCTTTACAACCAAGATCACTCTTCTTACAATAAGATTGAAGTAAAGACAAGTAAGAAGAGTTTAAAGCTTGTGGGGCACTAGGAAGATCGTTTGGAGTATAAGCATTAGCCTCTTAAGGCTCCACTCCCTCTCTTTTTATAGAGAGGAAGATTTTCTTCCCGTTGGCCGCCACTACCGATCACGCTCTTGGCCCTTGGCGATCCGCACTCCAACGGCCTCCGAACACGTCGGATCCTGACCGTTGTAGTCCAACGGAACACTTGGCAGTCGACTGATGGACCTCATCACGATCACGCCAGTAGTCGACCGCCCACGATCGGCTACGAGCGGTCTGTCGAAACCTATTGACTCACCGATCGCCCACATATGGCGCGATCACGCCAGCTATCGAATACCGTCGAACTACATTCGACTGGAGCGATCGCCATGACATGGCGATCGGGAAACTCAAACATGACATAAGTTTGAGCTTCCGGCGGTCGGGTAAACCTTAACCCTTGCGGTCAAGTCTCCGACACTCAGC
Source organism: Wurfbainia villosa (assembly GCA_025175895.1). Taxonomy (NCBI): domain Eukaryota; kingdom Viridiplantae; phylum Streptophyta; class Magnoliopsida; order Zingiberales; family Zingiberaceae; genus Wurfbainia; species Wurfbainia villosa. The sequence continues at coordinate 47,683,774 of CM045998.1, read as the reverse complement.
CATTCAGCCAAGTTCACCTAATGAGCTACTTACATTTCACTCATTCTCTCATCTCACTCGAAGTCCCTCACCGAAGCTCTCTTCGTTCGCGGCCACGTCCCTTGGCAGCATCAGGCGCACGGCTTTGCAATGCTCCTTCGCGTCTCTTGCCTCCGAAGTCTGCTTCCTTGGCTTCACTTCAAGTCATCTCGTCCGGCGGTCCTCAAGATTGCCGCGCCTTCGCTCTGCAATGCTCCTTCTCCGACTCAGGCACGAGGTTGTGAGGGTGAACCCGCCAAGGCTCCATGTGCGAATTACTAAGTCCTGCAAGACTCCAACGCACATATCAAGTCAACATAACAACCTAACTTAAACCCTTTGCCACACACATCAAAACCTTATCATGGCAAGAGATTGCCATAACAATCTCCCCCTTTTTGATGTGTGGCAATCCGTTTAAGTTAGGTAAAAACATTTGATAGAAATTCTAAGGTAAGAAGGCATGTAAACATAAACATGATATAGCAACATGCAACTCCCCCTTAATCCATGAAACTCCCCATACAAATTTTCAAAATTTTCTCCCCCTATCATAATTTACTTAAACATAATTACTTCTCCCCCTTTGACACCATCAAAAAGATTAACACTAAGTTATAAACCCATGGCATCAAGTTTAATAGAAAGAAAATACCAAAAACATGATTAAAATTGAAATCAGAAACTATTGGACTATATTTCAGGTGGGCGATCATTGCTATCAAGATGGCAATGATCGCACAAGGATTCCGAAATTCTGATTTTCTGGGTGAAATTCAGAAATGCATTATAAATTCCAAAAAATTTAAAAAATCATGAAATTTGAGGAACATATTTCTTTTAAGTATATCTATCAATGAAAAATAGGTTTTCAAGAAAAATCATTATATTTTCTGAGATTTGCCAAAAATCCAAAAGCTTTAAAAACCACTAGTGTTTGAGCATGTTAGTATCCATTTTAACACCTAGTATTGCTTAGGATTGTTTCAAAACATGAATACATGGATTTTAAAGTAAGAAATTGTTTTGAAAACATGTGAAATATCCAACCATGATCTTTGGGCAATATGTCTATGAATTAAACATAAGCCTTCCCCATGATTGGTCTATTATTGCTATTTTGATACTTTAAATGACCATCTAAATGTCATAGGCATTAGTGGACATTTGTATCATCCTAACATCTCACCCATGATAAGTTTTCAATCAAGGTAGCCTATTGTGAGCGTGAGATGCATCCTAGGGGGATTTTGTATACACTTAACCATTATATTCATGCAATTCTATCAAGGTTAAGTATCAACCTAACAAACCTCATGATCATAAAGGCATATATCAATTAATTCTACATTATGATCATCAACCTAATGTATTCATCAATTAATAATCATGCATTAGGTATTATATCATGATAATAAGCAAAATATCACCTAAGGCATGATTTAAACCCTATTTCTCATGATGATGTGCCAAATTTCAAAATCATAAATCATGATTGCACATATACATAGCAATTACATTGATTATCATGATTTAAGCATTATTATCAATTTATAGGCACGTTATCATCACCTAACACTATTTCAAAATGTTGTCCCGCCATCCTAAGTCAACCAAAAATATGATATAGGTCAATTGCATGTGGTTGACTACCCTAGGGGTTTTCTAACCCTTAAGGATGGATTTTGGAACCCAAAATAAGTTCTTGCCTATGGGATTCACTAGGTACTCCTTGGGGATCCATTTCCTAGCAATTACCTTCTTCTTATCTTGTCCCCTAGCAATTAGGCATTTGTAGGCCTTTTTATTTTTCTTTTCTTTATAACCTAGGCCTTTCTTATTGAAGCTAGCTCTTTGGCTCCCTATAATCATGTTCAAGGTGTTGGAGCCTATAGTGAATTTTTCTAGGGCTTTTGTCAAGTAATCTACCTTTTCCCTTAGAGCCCTATTTTCATCCATACATGCATCACTAACATTAAATGGCACATATTCATGTGAGCATGCATCATCATGGCAAGAAGAAATATTTTCATTTTGATTTAGGCATGCTTTTTCTAGTTTATTTTCTAAGTCCTTAATTTGTTCAAGCATGCATTTATTTTTCTTCTTTGCTCTAAACAAATCCCTAGTAAACTAGAAACCATGGAAACTATTTTCTTAGGAGTTAGATTTGTTACCATAGTCTCCATGTCCTCTTCTTCTTCTTCGAATGAGGAGGATGTAGAGGCTCCCCCTTCATTTGAGCTCTCTCCACTTGAGCTTAATTCTTCATTTTCGGTGAAGGAGCAATCCAAGTCATCAAAGGCCATTAAGGCCAAATTGGTGACAAAGGCATTCTCCTCTTCCGATGATGATGAGGAGGATGAGGATGGGTCATCCCAAGTCCTTGCCTTGAGAGATTTGGTCTTCCCTTTTTCCTTTGTCTTCTTCTCCTCTTCCTTCTTCTTCTTGCTCCCCTTTTTCTTCTTCTTTTCTTCCTTCTTTTTCCTTTCTTCCTTGCTCTTGTTTAGGAGGGGACAATTGTCCCTTATGTGTCCCTCTCCTTGGCAATTGTAGAAAATGATTTTCCCCCTTGGTCTTCTATTCCTATCATTTGATTTGTTAAAATGAAAACCTTTTAAAGCACGCCTTACCCTCCTTACCATATACGCTTCTTCCGTGCTATCCATGGAGGAGGATGAGGATGCTTCATCATCATCGGAGGAGGGTATCTCCATCTTCTTCTTCCCCTTGTTTGCCAACAATGCTACTCCCCTTGAAGGTTGAATTCTAGGCTCTTCTTGTATACCTTCAAGCCTCGTTTCATGGAGCTCCATTGTTGAGAAGAATTCCTCCAAGGTGCTTACTTCTAAGTTCTTGGAGATATAAAATGAGTCCACCATGGAGCTCCATCTTGAGGACCGGGGAAAGACATCTATGGCCTTCATAACCATATCCCGGTTTGATAGCTTCTCACCTACACTTGACAAACCGGTTATAATTTCCTTGAAACGAGAATGTAAGGAAATTACCTTTTCTCCCTTTTCTAGTTTAATGTTGTTGAGTTGGGAGCGGAGGAGGTCTCTCCTTGCTAGCTTCGCCTCGGATGTACCTTCATGAAGCTCAATTAGCTTCTCCCACATCTCCTTGGCACTTAGGCATTCTCCAATTCGGTTGATCTCTTGTTGGGGGAGCACATTGAAAAGATGATGCTTGGCTTTTGAGTTTGCAAGGTGCTCTTCCCTTTGCTTTTTGGTCCACCTAGATTTCTCTATTGGCTTTCCTTCTTCATCCCTAGGCAAAACGAAACCGGATTCCATTGTAATCATAATATGAAAATCCGTTTCGAAAAATACCTCCATTCTCTTTTTCCACTAAGAGAATTCGCCGTCGAACTTCGGTGGGTGGATGTTTGAGCCGGCCATTTTGAAAGTTGCTTGTTGTGGCAGTTAGTCCTCGACAAGCTTTCCTTGGCTCTGATACCACTTGCTGGGGATCGATTCGGCCGGCTAGAGGGGGGTGAATAGCCCTCTTACGTTGCGTGATGGAATTCTCTCGTTCGTTTGCTCGTCTACACAATCGTTAGCGCAAGCGGAAGTATAAACAATTAAGACAAAGCAATAAACGAAAATACAAACGCTAACAAAGGAGATGTAACATGGTTCACGGCTATGCCGCTAATCCACAGTCCCCAATTCGTCCTCGGTGAATCACTCCGCTAAAACCAATCCACTAATGGTCTCTCCTTTGCACCAAGCTAGGTGGAGGTAACCTTTACAACCAAGATCACTCTTCTTACAATAAGATTGAAGTAAAGACAAGTAAGAAGAGTTTAAAGCTTGTGGGTCACAAGGAAGATCGTTTGGAGTATAAGCATTAGCCTCTTAAGGCTCCACTCCCTCTCTTTTTATAGAGAGGAAGATTTTCTTCCGTTAGCGCCACCGGTCACGCTGCCCTTGGCGATCGGCCTCGTCACACTCAACGGCCTCGAACACGCCGATCCCGACCGTTGTAGTCCAACGGAACACTTGGCGCTGATGGACCTCATCGATCGGCCGCCTCGAGTCGACCGCCTCGGCTACGAGCGGCCGGCGAACCCTATTGACCGATTGATCGCCCACATATGGCGATCACGGCCGATCAATTCAACCAACAAATACCTTGAACTACATTAAACTGGAAGCGATGACTTCCATGACATGGCGATAACTTGGCATAAGTTTGAGCTTCCGGCAGTCGAGTAAACCTTAACCCTTGCGGTCAAGTCTCCGACACTCAGCCATTCGGCCAAGTTCACTTAATGAGCTACTTACATTTCACTCATTCTCTCATCTCACTCGAAGTCCCTCGTCGAAGCTCTCTTCGTTCGCGGCCACGTTTCTTGGCAGCATCAAGCGCATGGCTCTGCAATGCTCCTTCGCGTCTCTTGCCTCCAAAGTCTGCTTCCTTGGCTTCACTTCAAGTCATCTCGTCCGGCGGTCCCTCGGCAGCATCAAGCGCACGGCTCTGCAATGCTCCTTCTCCGACTCAGGCACGAGGTTGTGAGGGTGAACCCGCCAAGGCTCCATGTGCGAATTACTAAGTCCTGCAAGACTCCAACGCACATATCAAGTCAATATAACAATCTAACTTAAATCCTTTGCCACACACATCAAAACCTTATCATGGCAAGAGATTGCCATAACATTGGAATCTTTGATGACTACGATTTACGATAGACATATAAGACCTATTCGTAGTCTTTGACTTAAATCCGAGCCCGGCTTTGTTGTACATGGCTCTTTGGGTTCCAAGTAGTTGATTAAGGTTCTTAGATCCCAATGTGAACCTTTCCAACCTATCCTCAACCTCTTGAACTCAGTCTTTCAAGAGAGAATTCTCCTCCTCAAGTTTTTCAATTTGGGTTGAGTTTCCCTCTTGAACTTGACTAGTTGAAGAGGTTAGAGTAGCCTCTTGCTTGAGGGTTCCAACCTCCTCAAGCAACGACTCAACCCTAGACTCGGACTTAGTTAATTTCCTATTAAGCATTTTAATTGTATTGTAAAGCGTATGAATTAGTGAGCGGCTAACCTTAATTTTCTCTTTTGGTCCGGCTTTGAGTTGCTTCTCGAAGTAGTCCTCGAGTTCGGAGTCGGTGTTATAGTTGGACTCGACTTCGGATTCTAACTCAGACTCCTCCGGTCTTGCCATGTAAGCTATGTCTTCTTTGTTGTCCCAAGTTGCATGGAAGGCTTTCCTTGCTCCCTTTTTCTTTTGGTTCTCGTACTTCAATTTCCTTCTTTCTTTTCGAACTATTCTCCGCACAACGTTCACTATTGCTTCCACCTCTTCTGATTCGGACTCTGATTCATCTTCGGGTTTGAGTTCATCAACTTGCCTAGTAGGTGGCTTGCTTCTTTGTCCTACAAGTAGAGCAATACCTCTCTCGGCCCGGACCACGTTAGTTTGCTCGTGAAGTTCAAACTCGGAAAATAATTCGTCTAACCTAAGCTTTGAAAGGTCCTTAGAGACCTTGTAGACATCGACAATGGATGCCCACAAGGTAGTCCTAGGGAAAGCATTTAAAGCGTACCTTATAAGGTCCCGGTTCTCTACGGCTTGCCCGATCGAGTGAAGACCATTGACGATGTCTTGGATCCGCGCATGTAATTGGGTGGCGGTCTCACGATCCTGCATCTTTAGATTGTATAGTTTATTTAAAAGTAAATCTCTTTTACATACCTTAGCATCGGGCGTCCCTTCATGTAGATCAATCAATTTGTTCCAGAGATCTTTGGCGCTAATGAATGGACTGATACGGTTGAGCTCCTCCTTGGACAAGCCACATTGTAATATTTGAGTTACTCTTGCATCGGCTTCGATTTGCCTCTTGGTTGTATTTGTCCACTTATTGAAATCCAAGGGCTCTCCTTGATCATTGGTGGGTAGAGCAAAGCCAGTTTGGATTATTATCCAAGTCTCGACTTGTGTTTTCAAGAAACACTCCATCCAACCTTTCCAATAACGGAAATCATTTCTGTTAAAGAACGGAGGTCGGGTGGTGCTATACCCCTCAATGTGAGCCATTAAGTCTCTTGTAAAAGCACGAATAAAAACCAAAGAGAATTCCAAGACTTGGTCTTGGATTAGTAGTGCGGGAAATAATAGGAAATAAACAGAAATAAATAAGAAGAATAAGAAACTAACAAAAACTAGAAACTTACGACCTTCGGTGTCCCCGAAAGGCTACTTAACGTTGGATTTTGGGGCTGGAAACAGCTTGCTACGAGGGTAAACCCTTGTAAGAAATGTAGATCTCTCAGAGGGCTTCGATTTGGTAGGTAGATCATTACGTGAGTCCACTTGTGCGAAAAGTTATGGCCGTTTTACCGTCGGCTACTCCAAGGGAGAATACTTGCAAGCACACAACCAAAAGAAACGTACCAAGACTTCGTCTTGGATTAGTAGTGCGGGAGGAATAAAAACCTAAGAAAGATACGAATCGAAAAATACAAAAAGAAAACCAAAACGTGCTAGATTGGTGGTACGTTCTGATACCAATTGTTGGATCGAGAAGCGTCGCTAGAGGGGGGTGAATAGCGATCGTAAATCTTTTCGACATTTCGTTCGAGTAGACAATTAAATGAGTAAGAGCAGCGGAAAATAAAGGAACATGTTTATTTTTACTTGGTTCACAACCCATCGGTTGCTACTCCAAGGCACTATCGGTCCTAGACCACGTACGGAGGGCAAAGCACTATAACGTCTCCTCCTCGTTAGAGGTAGGAGACAACGATCACAAAAACCGAATGTACGAGGATGAGGCAACAAGCCTACCTCACCTCATTATGATTAAAATAAAGAATACAATAAAAATAATTACTTGCTACTGCTGCCGACGAAGGAGATTTGAACTTGTCGTCGCGTCGGCGTTATGACGGCATTGGAGCGTTGGCGTTGTAGGAGCACTTGATGAATAAACTTGATGATACTTGGAGTTGGAATCCTCCCCTCCTTTTATAGATTTTGGCCTCTGAATATGTCTCCTCTTTTTTCGGAACAGATCACAAAGTTGTCCAAATTTTATCGCGAAGTGGCCGCGTTAAACGTTATTCGTTTTGACCTAGCACAAAGGCTGATTCGTCGCCATCAGTCGACTGATACCTCCCATCACGGTGATGAGCATCACGATCGGCTTGATGTCCAGTGATCATTTGCCGGCAACCACTTCCTTCCAAAGAATAGGTTAGCTCGAAAAATGATAAATGCGACGGTTTCTGACCGTCCGATCTTGACCTAGACCTTCCACGGGAAGTCTTAATCGGATCGCCGCCTACGGTCGTCCCCGTAAAGAGGACACGACCTTACAATCTCTCACTCACACGAGCTTTCGCTTCCGGCCTTCCACTCGATTCCTTCGGCTCCCTCCGAAGTCACTCGAGTGTCGTCTGACCACCGCGGCTTCCTCCGGGTGTCGCTAGCCTTCAACTCCAGCTTTAGCACTTTTCTGCACACTTGATTTAGCTCGTGAGATAACGATGTAAACTTAACTTTGTGTCTTTACCATAATCAAAACACAGGTTCGAATATCTAATGCCCCTGCACCAATAGTCGACTGCCCCTATAGGCGTTGTCTCACAACGGCTCAATCCACACTGAAAAAACTCCAACGGATACACTAGCAGTCGACTACCTTTACCAGCAATTAACTGCTGGCCTGACAGTACACTGATCAGTCAACTACCAATGCTTCTGTGCTCATGTCCACTTAAATTAGTTGACTGCTATACACTAGTAGTCGACTGCTAAACCCTAGCAGTTGACTGCTAGACCACAGAACAGTAGTCGAGCATTAGTCGACTCCTGACCAGTCGACTGGTCATAACCCCAGTCGACTAATCCAAGTATAATCCCAGTAGACTAGGCTACCAAGTGTCAAACACTTAGCTAGTCGATTGATCCATAACCCCAGTCGATTGATAAACCTTAAACATGAGGTTTAACTCAAGTATAATCTCTTCATACTTGATAGACCACCCTTACCCTAGATTTAATCCTTCTAGCCACCTCCATCAGCCTTACGCCTATCGAATCCCTCCAAGTCATCCATGACTTGTTCATCCATACACTATCTTTTAAATGCTTCCATCAGCTATTGTCATACTAAACAGGTCTACTTTTCCAAGGTATATTTGGACTTACGTTGCCAAGACTACAGCTTGGACTTTATGCCGCCAATATCACACCCTTGGACTTTTCAATTTCCAAGACCCATGCTTGGACTTTCCAATTTCCAAGTACCCATTACTTGGAGTTTACCATTGCCAAGACCCATGCTTGGACTTTCCAATTGCCAAGTACCCATGACTTAGACTTTACCATTGCCAAGTCTCATGCATGGACTTTCCATGCTAAGTACTCAAGACTTGGACTTTCCATGACAATCACATTGTCATACATTTTGTCGAACATCAAAATACTGCTCGAGTCAAACTCGAGTCTAGTCAATCGTGACCTGAGCCGATTGCACGAATAGACTACACACTTGGACTTACATGGACAAGACTATACACTTGGACTTTTCTATTTCCAAATATCTATATTTTGACTTTTACCTTGCCAAGACTTCACTCTTGGACTTTTCCTTGCCAAGTATTCATACTTAGACTTCTCCATTGTCAAAAATCTATTCTTGGCCTTTCCATTGCCAAGTAACCATACTTGGGCTTTCCCTCAAGTCTCACTCGAGTTTGGTCAACCATGGCATGAGGCTGATTGCTCTAACAATCTCCCCCTTAGATAGTTACCCTCATATTACCTTGGATATCCCAATCATTTATTAGTCATATGGTCAAACCATATTATTGTCAACCATATTGATAAATATTAAAAAAACTACTCAAGTTCCACTCGAGTTTGGTCAACATTAACCTGAAGAAGATTGCACCAACAACCACACCTCCAGGACTTCGATTGCCAAGTCTCTATACTTGGACTTTCCTTGCAAAGTATTCATACTTAGACTTTCCCTTGTCAAGTCTCCATACTTGGAATATCCTTGCCAAGTCTCCATACTTGGACTTTTCGTTGCCAAATCTTCATACTTGGACTTTCGTTGCCATGTGTACATACTTGGACTTTCCCTTGTCAAGCATGATCTACCGTGTCTTCACTTGCCAAGCACGATCTTTTTGACCTGCTGGGACTTTTCTTACCAAGCACGGTCTCCTCGACTTGCTGGGACTTCCCTTGCTAAGCACGATCTCCTTGATATGTCGGTACATCACTTGCCAAGTATGATCTCCTCTACCTGCCAGAACTTCCCTTGTTAAGCACAATCTTCTCGATCTGTCGGGACTTCACTTTTGCCAACTCCTAGTTAGACTTTACTTGTCAAGTCTCTGGTCAACCTTAATCTACTTGACTTCTCAGTCTACAACTCCATATGATTAGAGATGTCCCATATGTTGGATATTTCGGGATCATGCATAGTAGAATAAAGCAAATAAAATAATTTTATTTCATCCCAGACATCCCCTAGGGGACAGGAAAACTTGCTTTGGCATAATCGCATGAAAACATACAAGGAGAAGGAGAAGTTATACCTTCGGGATTCTTTTGAATCCGTCGAAACCACAAGCAAGACCAACGGACCCTGCCTCTATCAATATCTACGTCGGTATCACCTGAGACAACTCCTAGAGCAACAAGCCTTTATCTCCAATTGGTGCTAGCCAACCGGCGGAGACAAGAGAAGAGGAGAGAGGAAAGACGACTACCAAGGGGAAAACCTAAAACAAAACCTTAGCCAAAGATTATCAAGGGATCTATTTATAGATCTCTTGATTAGGTCATCTTATGAGGTTTAAACAGAACATATCTTACCATAATTATCTCATAATTAAGGTAAGAACAACCCAAAAAATTTCTATAAATAGAAATCTCCAAAATCAGTGCAACCATGACACGACCGTGTGGATTCACACGGCTTGGCCGTGTGTCCTTCTGGGCACAACCCAGTTCAGCCCTTTTTTTGGCCAGAGCTAGGCACAACCCTTGCCAAGTTAGGCACGACTGTGTGAGGCTTTGTATGGTCCGTTTGACTTCGTTTAAGTGTGATATAGTCATGCTAAGTCCGACAAGGCCAAAGGAGGTTCCATAGCCTCTGTTTCGCACCCCCATGGTCTAGTCCAACGAGACATATCCTCTCTCAACGAGAATCTCATTCTCAGACTTATTTTACATCTCGAGATCAACTGTAGTTCATATGACCTAATAGGTTCCTGGTTATGTTGGTCATTCATAATTAACCCCTTAATTATGAATAGATCATGAGTGGCACCTAACAGTACATCATGACCCCCAATTGACCGAAAAGTCTAAATCGACTTCAGAATATTTTCTAAATCCTTCAGCAACTTCAGTTGTTCATGCATTATTTCTTTCACTCATTCTATACCCACTTGGTTCAGGACATGGTCTCTGTGTTCGTCCCCACTAGGCTGACTACGTCACACCTAGCCCAAGTTATTTTCCTTGTTCTGTGGATTTAAGTTACTTTTACATGTTACAAAGAAGACCATCTTTTTATAGGGTTGATATGTTGGCCGACTAGAGGGGGGTGAATAGCCCTCTTTCGTCGTGTGGTAGAAGTCATCCTTAATCATCTACAATAAACGTTAGCACAAGCGGAAAATACAAAGCAAAGACAATTAAGAACAAACACTAAGATAAACAAATAATTAGCTAACACTGCAATGTAACGTGGTTCACGGCTTCACCGCTAATCCACGGTCTGATTCATCCACGGTGAATCACTCCGCAACCAATCCACTATTGGTCTCTCCTTTGCACCAAGCTAGGTGGAGGTAACCCTTACAACTCAAGACTACTCCTTCTTTTACAATAGATGTGAAAGAAACTAGAAGAAGGAGTTTAACACTTGTGGAGCACTTGGATGATAGTTTAGAACATAAGCATTAGCCATCCAAAAGCCCACACCCTCTCTTTTTATAGAGAGGGATGATTTCTTCCCGTTGGCTGCCATCAATCGACTGCTGCCCTTGGCAGTCGACTGCTGCCACTACAACGACCTCCGAACACGTCAGATCCTGACCGTTGTAGTCCAACGGAACCCGTGGCAGTCGACTGATGTATCCATCAGTCGACTGATGCCTCCGTAGTCGACTGGTCAATTGTCTATGGCCAGTTCTTTGCCCGCGACTGCCTTTATCAGTCGACTGCCACCTTTGGCAGTCGACTAATGGTCTGGCAATCGACTTCCATTCCATGGTAGTCGACTGCTGGGCCAAAAATCCATTAGTCGAACCCCGTTCGACTTAGAGAAGTCGACTGTCATTCCATGGCAGTCGACTGATGTCGGAAAATCTCATCCGACACTTAGCCAATTTGCCAAGTTTCACCTAAGAGCACTACCCCTTCCCGGGTTACATTCGCTCACTCTCATCCCTCGGAGTCCCTCGCCTTTGAAGTTATCTTCGTCCGGCCACATCCCTCAGATGCGCCAAGTGCACGGCTCTGCAGCGCCATCCTTCGCGTCTCGCCCTGAAGTCTACTTACTCCGGCTTCACCCCAAACTCCTTATCCGACGGTCCCTCGGATGCTCCAAGCGCACAGCTTCTACAAAGCCATCCTTCACCGACTCAAAGACCGAGTCATGAGATGTGAAACTCACCAAGGCTCCATGTGCGAATTACTAAGTCCTGCAAGACTCTAACGCACATATCAAATCCAAACATCCTAACTTAAACCCTTTGCCACACACATCAAAATCATATCATGGGTTGATTGCACTAACAATCTCCCCCTTTTTGATGTGTGGCAATCCATTTAAGTTAGGTAAATAAATTTGATAAACTATTAAGGAAAGAAAGCATGTATATAATATGATTAGCAACTCTCCCCTTTAATACATGAAACTCCTTCTAAATACATTCCCCCTTACTTAAACATATATCTTTCTCCCCCTTTGACACCATCAAAAAGATTAAACAAAGTTTATATGGCATGGCATCAAGTCTAGAGAGAAACAAAAACCAAAAACAATCAAAAACCTGATAAAATCAGGTTACTGTGCTCATGCTTGTGATATCATCGATCGCTATCAAGATAGCAATGATCACAAGGAAATCAGTTTTCGATTTTCGATTTAAATTCAGAAATGCACTATAAATTCCAAAAAATTCAAAAAATCATGAAATTTAGGGATCACATTTCTTTTAAGTATATTTATCAATGAAAAATAGTATTTCTGAAAAATCATTATATTTTCAAAGATTTGCCAAAAATTCAAAAGCTTCAAAAACAACTAGGTTTTTGATCAAGTTAGTATCACTTTTAACACCTAGTTTTGGTTTGAGTTGTTTCAAAACATGAACACACAGATTTTAAAGTAAGAAATTGTTTTGAAAACATATGAAATATCCAACCATGATCTTTGTGCAATATGTCTATGAATTAAACATAAGTCTTCCCCATGATTAGTCTATTATTGCTATTTGATACCTCAAATGACCATCTAAATGTCATAGGCACTAGTGGACCATTAGTATCATCCTATCATATCACCCATGCTATGTTTTCAATCATGGTAACCTATGGTGAGTGTGAGATGTATTCTAAAGGTATTTGTATATACTTAACCTTCAATTTCATGCAATTCTACCCAAGGTTAAGTATCACCCTAACAACCCACAAGATCATAAAGACATATATAAATTAATTTCACATTATGATCATGAAACACATGTATTCATAAATTTATAATCATGCATTAGGTGTGTAAGCATGATAAAAAGTAAAGCATCACCCAAAGCATGATTTAAACCCTAAAGCCCATGACTATGTGCCAAATATCAAGATCATAAATCATGATTGCAAACATAAATAGCAATTGCATTAACTATCATGATTTAAGCATTATTATCAATTTATGGGCACATTATCATCAACCAACACTATTTCAAAAATTTATGTCCTGCCATCCTAAGTCAACCAAAAACATGATATAGGTAAATTCCATATGGTTGACTGTCCTAGGGTTTTCCTAACCCTTAACGATGGATTTAGAAACCCAAAATAAGTTCTTTTCTATGGGGTTCACTAAATACTCCTTAGGGATCCATTTTATAGCAATTGTCTTCTTTTTATCTTGACCCCTAGCAATTAAGCATTTATAGGCCTTTTCATTTTTATTTTCCTTATATCCTAGGCCTTTCTTCTTGAAGCTAGCCCTTTGGCTCCCTATAATCATGTTAAGAGTGTTGGAGCCAATTGTGAATTTTTCTAGGGCTTTGGTCAAGTGATCTACGTTTTCCCTTAAAGCCCTATTTTCCTCCATACATTCATCACTTACATCTAATGGCATATAAAGATCATGTGAGCATGCATCATCATTATTATCATTAAAACATGCTTTTTCTAATTTTTGTTCTAAATCCTTAATTTGATCAAGCATGCTTTTATTTTTCTTTTTGGCTCTAAATAGATCCTTGGTAAGACTAGAAATTATGGAAACTATTTTACTTGGTGAGAGGTTCGTTACCATAGTTTCCATGTCTTCTTCTTCTTCGGATGAGGATGGTGAAGAAGCTCTCCTTTCACTCAAGCTCTCCTCACTTGAGCTTGCTTCTTCATTTTCAGAGGAGGAAGAGTCTAAGTCGTCAAATGCCATTAGGGAAAGGTTTCAGTAGACATGTTCTTCCTCTTCTTTGGATGAGGATGATGAGGAGGGATCATCCCATGTCTTTGCCTTTAGTGCTTTGACCTTTCCCTTTTCTTTGGCCTTCTTCTCTTCTTCCTTTTTCTTCTTGCTCCCCTTCTTCTTCTTTTCTTCCTTCTTCCTCCTCTCTTCTTTGCTCTTGTTTAAGAGGGGACAATTATCCCTTATGTGCCCCTCTCCTTGGCAATTGTAGCAAATTATCTTCCCCCTTGGTCTTCTTCTCCTATCATTAGATTTATTAAATTTAAAACCTTTTAATGCATGCCTTACCCTCCTTACTATATAGGCATCTTCATTGCTATTCATGGAGGATGATGAGGATGCTTCATCGGAGGAGGAGGGAATCTCCATCTTCTTCTTCCCATTGTTGGCTAATGGTGCCACTCCCCTTGATGGCTTGATACTTGATTCTTCAATTACTCCCTCAAGCCTTGTTTCATGGAGCTCCATGGTTGAGAAGAACTCCTCCAAGGTGCTCACTTCTAAGTTCTTTGACATGTAGAAGGAGTCCACCATTGAGCTCCATTTTGATGGCCAGGGAAAGGCATCAATTGCTTTCATGAGCATGTCCCAGTTCGAAAGTCTTTCTCCTACACTCATTAGCCCAATTAAAATTTCTTTGAATCTAGAATGTAAGGAGGTTACCTTTTGTTGGGTTTCCGGCACCGCGGTGAGTGTGTGTTCGAACATGTTTCGTAAACATGTGCACAGGGGAAGGAATAAAATAATAAATCTAATTTATTACAATACACACATTACACGCATGCATAGTACAACATGTGTAGACATAACCGTAAATTCAAATTTTACAATAAAAGGAAACTTAAGCTACGTATACCTGACGTATCACGTGTAGCGGGAAAGGCATCAACCGGAATGATTCTCGCTAGAATCGTCTCTATCCGTATCCATGCAGAGTATCTTCGGGATGACTTCACTAAGTCACGAGCCTCGTCTTCGTACGGGTTACTAGCCTCGTGTTGAAGACGACGTGATCGAGAGAAGATCACGATTCGAATCAAAATTCGGATCCAAAATGAGTCCTCAAAAACTCACTTCTTCGGAGAGGTATTCGTCAACCGTTTGACGAATCCTTCGTCCTCCACCTATGAGGATTACCGGAGATCGAATCCCCGGTAAGGAAGGTGCTGTCGGAGCTCCAAACGTCATCCAAATGATGCTCCGACAAGAGGGAAACAAGCTGTCCAGAAAACTGGACAGCTTTGGTAGAGACCTTGCGCTGGCCAAATAAGGAAAGCAATGTGCTCACCTTGTCGCCGGAGCCAAGGATGATCACCAGAGCTCCTCCTGCAGCAGCTCGACGCCGTCAAGTGGAGAAGACGGCAGCAGCTGGTCGCCGGTTGGAGGAGTTGGGCGGCAGCAAGGTGTTGACGCCGACTAGATGGAGAGGAGGGAGAGGTTGGGCGGCCACAATTAGGTTAGGGCTTTTGATTAGGGTTTAACAAAAACCCTTAAGCCCTATTTGATAGAGAACAAATTCTCTTAATGGTTATTGGATCATAACCAAAGGCCCGTTAACCCACTCCATTAATTTAAGTTAAAATAAACCAAACCATGATGGTTTATTTTAAGTTAAAATGAACCGAACCAACTTTGGTTCATTCGTTTAAAACAAACCAAACCCCTTTGGTTTATTCTCCTCCGTTGAATTAGAACCAAACCATTTTGGTTCATTCATCATGTCTTCATAAGACACGGCCCATCCACGCTTCTATTATGACTGAAACGATTTCATGCTCGCTTCTTGTTTGGTCCAACCAAACCTAGTTTCTCTCGGTCTGAGAATCTCATTCTCAAGCTCGTTTTAAATCCTTCGGATTACGCTCGTTGTGCGTGTGACCAAATAGGTTCTCGATTTATGTTGGTCGTCTATAATTAACCACTAATTATAGAACAATCATGAGTGACACCTAGTAGTACATCATGATCCCTAATTAATCGAAAAGATCAACGGTTGATCCAGAACTATTTCTGAAACCCTTCAGCAGCTCGAATGAATCGTGCCCCATTCCCTTCACTCATCTTATACCCACTTGGTTCAGGACATGGTCTATAGTGTCAGTCCCCACTAGGTTGACTACGTCACACCTAGCCCAAGTATCATTTCCTCGTCCTACAGATTCTAGTTACTGCACATGTATCGAAGAGTACCTTACTCTAAACATGTAATGCTTTGGCCAAAGACTTTAGTAACAATCCGATGAGAGGCCATGGGTATACATCTCCTCGCAAGGAGTGGTGAATCCTTTATAGGCTATTCAAAAACCTTCGATCACTTCGACTTATACCCAATCATCCTGGGTCCACATCTCCTCAGAGATGCTTACTTAAGATGTCAAAGCATAAGTCTTCATGATCAAGATGACTTGAATACCGCAAGTCAAAGGAACATCGCACTTAAGCTGCAGTAAGAACTTTATTGACATATCTATATATGCAGAGAACCATATAAAGTCTTACGGCTGGTCACTCCAATGAACTAGTTACCATAACTAGCATCCACGATTAACTCCGGACATCACAATGTCTCCAGCCAGTGAGAATCAGCTGCTTGGATACACCAAAGAGTATACCTCGTGCTAGTCTCGACAGAATCAATGGTGTCCAAATCCATCAATTCATCGACTAGGGATAATTCCGATACATCACAATTACACATATAGAGATACTCACTAGTTGTGATCCAATCACAAATTCTCTCAAGCTATGAATCATATCGTGGACATTCAGTAAATAAGTTTAAGATCCGATCAAATACATGAAACCATGTATACTCAAATAGTGAATCTTCATTTATCATATAAATGGTTCATACATAAGGCAATTGCCTTAGAACATCTCTCATATATTACTAACAAACTCCCACGTGGCCTAATGTCAATCGCTATGGTATCCAATACCATAAGCTCTAACATGACCCTCAAACTTACTTTGAGGTAATGCCTTAGTCAAAGGATCTGCTAAGTTCCTTTCAGTGGAAATTTTCTCGATTTGTATTTCCTTCCTACTGATGATCTCTCTGATAAGATGATAGCGGCGAAGCACATGTTTGGATCGTTGATAAGACCTTGGCTCTTTCGCCTGTGCAATTGCTCCATTGTTGTCGCAGTAGACTGTATTGCTTCAACAATGGCTGGAATCACACCAAGTTCATAAATGAACTTCTTGATCCAAACCGCTTCCTTTGCTGCTTCCGAAGCTGCAATGTATTCTGCCTCAGTGGTAGAATCTGCTACAGTGTCTTGTTTGGAACTTTTCCAACTCACTGCGCCCTCATTCAAGGTGAACACGTATCCAGACTGAGACCTGGAATCATCCTTGTCTGTCTGGAAGCTGGCATCTGTATACCCGCGTATCACCATGTCCCCTTCTCCATATATTAGGAACACATCCTTAGTTCTTCTTAAGTACTTAAGGATTGTCTTAACAGCCACCCAATGATCCATTCCTAGATCAAACTGGTATCTGCTCGTGACACTCAGGGCACACGATACATCGGGCCTCGTACATAACATAGCATACATGATAGATCCTATTGCGGATGCATAGGGAATCTTACTCATGCAAATCCTCTCGTCTTCTGTGCGCGGACACAAAGACTTCGAAAGGTGTACCCCATGCCTGATGGGTAGGAAACCTTTCTTGGATTCCGACATGCTAAACCTCTTTAGCACTCGGTCTATATATGTAGACTGCGAAAGACCAAGCAACCGTTTCGATCTATCTCTATAGATCTTAATCCCGAGGATGTAGGTTGCTTCTCCCAGGTCTTTCATGGAGAATGTCTTGGATAACCAAATCTTAACTGACTGTAAGACTGAAACATCGTCTCCTATAAGTAATATGTCATCGACATACAATACTAGGAACACGACTACACTCCCACTAACCTTCTTGTACACACAAGGTTTATCTGGATTTTGTGAGAAATCAAACTTTTTGATTGTCTCATCAAAACGGATATTCCAGCTCCTGGATGCTTGCTTCAATCCATATATGGACCGTCGCAATTTGCATACCTTGATTTTAACAACCGATGTGAAACCCTCAGGCTGTATCATATACACGTCCTCGAGCAGGTTTTCGTTAAGGAAAGTTGTTTTCACATCCATCTGTCATATCTCATAATCATAATGAGCCGCTATGGCCAGGAGCATCCGAATGGATTTAAGCATAGCTACAGGCGAATAGGTTTCGTCATAATCAACACCTTGCTTTTGATGATATCCTTTCACAACTAATCTAGCCTTATAGGTAATCACATTACCATCCATGTCGGTTTTCTTCTTGAAAACCCACTTGCACCCTATAGGCTTGATGCCTTCAGGTGGGTCAACCAAGTTCCAAACTTGGTTTTCATACATGGAATCCATTTCCGACTTCATGGCTTCAAGCCACTTATCCCTTTCTGAACTTGTCGACACTTCTTCATAACTGGTAGGCTCCTCATCATCAATGAGTAACACATCGTTCGATTCACTTACAAGAAATCCATATCTCTCAGGAATGTTGCGTGTTCTACTAGATCTACGAAGATGTGGTGTTACAGTAGGTTCAGCCAATTTCTCATCACTATGAGTTATCGGCTATTGTGCTTCACCAGGTATCTCATCAATGTCTATTTGAGTCTCTCAAGCCTCCTCAAGCTCGACGACACTCCCATTATTTTCTTGCAAGAGAAACTCTTTCTCTAGAAACACAGCATGCCTTGAAACAAACACCTTTTGTTCCACAGGATGATATAATTGGTAACCCCTTGTTTCCTTAGGGTGTCCAATAAATAGACATTTATCAGACTTAGCATCCAATTTGTCTGATACAGTTCGCTTAACATAAGCAGGTCAACCCCATATCTTCAAGTAAGATACATGAGGTTTCTTACTATTCCATATCTTATATGGAGTAGTAGAGACTACCTTGGTTGACATTCTGTTTAACAAGTAAATAGCTGTCTGAAGTGCATAGCCCCAAAAGGACTTGGGAAGATTCGCATGATTCATCATTGACCTGACCATGTCCAACAGGGTCCGGTTACGCCTCTTAGATACACCATTATGTTGTGGTGTATATGGCGGAGTCCATTGAGACAATATACCATTGTCTCTTAGATAATCAAGAAACTCTTGACTTAAGTATTCACCACCTCGATCTGATCGAAGTATTTTAATACTCTTGTCATGTTGTTTCTCTACTTCATTTCTGAATTCTTTGAACCTTTCAAAGGCTTCAGACTTGTGTTTCATCAAGAACACATACCCAAACCGTGAGTGATCATCGGTGAAGGTAATGAAGTAGCTATAGCCTCCTAAAGCTTGAGTTGACATAGGTCCACATACATCAGTATGTATCAGACCTAGTAACTCTCCCACTCGTTCACCTTTTCCTGAAAAAGGGTAACTTAGTCATCTTGTCTTTTAAGCATGATTCGCATGTATCGTATGAATCCAATTCAAACGATTCCAGAATTCCATATCGGTGTAATTCGGACATGCGTTTCTTGCTTACATGGCCAAGATGACAATGCCACATGTAGCAGTCTAATTGATTATCCTTTCGAGCACGCTTGTTGCTCGCTTCAATATTGAAAATGTCACTAGATTCGTCCAACGTATAAATGCCATTGCTCAAAGTTCCAGTTCCATAAAGTACGACATTCAAAGTTATATAACAACAATTGTTACTAAACGTCAAATGGTAACCATTTCTATTTAAGCAGGAAATAGAAACAATGTGTTAGGGCAATCTCTTGCCATGATAAGATTTTGATGTGTGTGGCAAAGGGTTTAAGTTAGTTTGTTATGTTGATTTGATATGTGCATTGAAGTCATGCAGGACTTAGTAATTCGCACATGGAGCCATGGCGAGTTTCACATCTCATGACTCGGTCCTTGAGTCGGTGAAGGATAGCTTTGCGGAAGCCGTGTGCTTGGAGCATCCGAGGGACCGCCGGACAAGAAGCTTGGAGTGAAGCCGGAAAAACTAGACTTCGAGGCAAGAGATGCGAAGGAGCATTGCAGAGTCGTGCGCCTGATGCTGCCGAGGGACGTGTGTTGGAATGTATACTGAAAGCCTAGCTCTTTTTGTATGAATATTTTTATTTTGAAATAAGAATCACATGATCATTGTTTGCACTTTATATTTATTATATGTGTGCATATTGTCTAATATTTTACATTGTAGATAACATGGTGCTTGGTGTGACACAGAAGATCATGTTATCAGTCCCTTGTAGAATATAAGTAGAGGCTCACAACCAAGATGGTTTTGGACAAACCATTGGCATGGTTGTAGTGTAGCTTGGTATTGTTTTGTCTTGAACATAGAGTTACACTAGTACACTTAGGTGTATTGAGAAGGACCGACATAGAGGTGATTAAATTTATTGCTGACTACATAATTGAATCGGACCTCGGATATTATGTTGTACATGCTCTTAATCCCGATATAATAACGGGCACATGTACTTAGTATTTATTTCTTTGATTTACCAAAGGGTGATATTTAGATGGGTTAAATCAATATGTCTGGTAAGTTGGGAAATGATATTATTTACATGGTGTGTCATTTATTATAGGAGGAAACCGTGTCCTATATATTAGGTTGATGATGTCTCCTTGAGGAGCTCATAAGGTTCATCATGTAAACCCAGTTGGTTGACTTAGTCAACATGATGATAAGGTTGAGTGGTACTACTCGAGGAGTTAGATGTTAATTGATTGATGGTCAATAAATCAATTAATTAACGGATATTCAATATCTTAAACACGGGGAGATGGATGTACAAATAATATATGGAGCCTATATTAATTTATGGGGGTTGGTGAGGTAATTCAATGATGATCCTCTAGTGGAATGGAACATCATTGATGGATCAAGTTTGTGTGGTTCCAATCCATCGGGTGGCCAAGATCCAACTCCTCCTCATGGTCCCTATCGTAGCCTAATATAATCCGCATGAAGTCTAGATCCAAGGATGGAAAAAAAAACTCTAGAACCGACGGTTGAGATTAGATCCCTAGATCCGACGGTTGGGATGAAACCCTAGATCCGATGGTTGGGATGAAACCCTAGATCCGACGGTTGGGATGAAACCCTAGATCCGACGGTTGTGATGAAACCCTAGATCTGACGGTGGAGATTAAATCCCTAGATCCGACGGTGGAGATTAAAGGAGGCTTAAGCCCAACTCTATAAATAGAGGGATAAGGCTTGGGCGGCAACTAAGGCTTGTAGATTAGGGTTTTGCCTATCTAAAATTGGGCGGCAACAAACCCTAGAGGAGTTAGGATTTTGGGCAGCAAGAAGTGGGCGGCAAGCTTGGTTCTCCCTAGGGTTTTGGCCGGCGCCCCTTTTCCTCTTCTCATCCTTTGCCGGCACTCTTCCTCCTCACTTTTTCCTTGGTGGCCGGAGGTAACATTGCTTCAAGGTTGGCCGGCGTTCATCCATATCCCATCTTGGTGGCCGGCGGCAACATTGCTTCAAGGTTGGTCGGTGCTCAAGAAGCTACTCCTTGGCCGGCGGTTATATCAAGCTCCTTGGCTTGGTGGCCAGTTCTAGAAAGGACAAGTTTTAGTTTGGTTCTTCTCTTTGTTCAGATAGAGCAAGGAAAGGAAGAACGTGATCTCGGAGGCTTCTACTCATGGAGGATCTTTGCCCACACGATGTCCACGAGGAGGATAGGACATACGATAGAAGATCGAGAGGTATAAAAGTTTTATAACTTTTATTGATCTTTGCATGTTCTTATCTTTATGCTAGTATGTGTTGATTATACTAGTTTACATTTGTATGTATTTTGTATAATCATGGACCCCGAAGACAAATATAAAAACCGGCGATACGTCCGTCGTCTCTTCCGCGGCTAACCAACTAGAAGAGTTGTGTTGCTTGAACAACTAGTTTATTCAAGTGATCGCTCAAGTTGTTAGCACGATGATGAATTGGTTGTGCTTAGGAAACTCATCCCATCCGGATTAGTTTTTTCATTAGTGAAAATTTTAATCCAGGGACATGTGAGCCAATGAGCCTCCGAAGCAATTCCTAACAAGTGGTATCAGAGCCACGGTTTCCGGTTTTGTGTGTTTAGGATTTGATTAATTTTTATGCACTTTTTCATATATTATATGTGTCGGATAATAGTAGGATATGCGTAGTTTAACTCTTTGGTTGCAGGCATAAGATCCGACTATTATGGCCATATGTGTGTATGTGATTGTATGTGTGTAAATATTTATTATTTGAATCCTCGGGGTTGACAAGGCTAGATTAGTATTTAATTTTTTGTAATTAAATACGGCATTGTTTAGTCGCTCATTTTAGTTTACTTTCGATCTAGATTATTTGTACACTCCTTCGTGGAGTATAGGATCGATGGATGTAAATTAAAATGATATATCTCGGCTCGGATCTCTTTATGTGGCTTGCGCACGGAAAAGGTGGAGCGGACGAGGTGGCGACACGACGGGACGCATATTGGAGAACAATGCCATAATAGTTGGAAAAATTCTGTTTTTTCCATATTTTTTGCTGATTTGTTTTATATGCATGTTGTGTGTGCTTGAAAATTCCTCATTTTCAATTTACTAAGTGGGAGAGGGATATTTTAATTAATTCTCGCGGCCTCCATTACAATTTGACATCTGATGCAACAAACTTGCATGTCGGCTCTGAGTGCCTTCCTCCCTGTGGATGAGTTTGTTTGTGGATCACTAGGTCAAATAATGGTTATAGGAAATTATCTAGGAGTGTGTGTACTTCCACAGCTGTAAGGCACATAATCCGAAATAATTCCCTTAGTATCGTGTAATGGTGCACACTTAGATGCAAATAAAAGTATCCTCCCCATCGGAGTCACTGCTTTTATTTGTAGGGCCAAAGAGAAACCAACTATTAATTTTATTTGTCAAAAAGTAAGGTTGACAAGATAATAAAATTAATGGGTAAAACCTCCTCTTACAAATGTAGAATTCGTATACGTCCACATAGCGTGGCATGCGATATTCTCGGTGTTTTGAGGTGTTGGTTGATTTTGGAATTTTATTGTTTTAAGGAATCAATAATATTTGAAATCTAATATTTTGATCATTGTGATTCTTAGGTTTTTCAAATGGCTTTCAACCCACTTGCTGTGATATTAAAAGAAAATAAACTTACTGGAACAAATTATATTGATTGGAAAAGAAATTTGGATATTGTCTTAACTGCAGAGGAGTACAAATTTGTACTCTTCGAGGTCTGTCCTCCTAAGCCCACCGATGACTCTGATGAAAAGGAGAAAGAAAGTTATAAGAAATGGATCAAGGCAGATGAGATGGCGCGGTATTACATCTTGGCATCTATGTCAAATGTGCTGCAACATCAGCATCAGGCCATGGCCACAGCTTATGACATGATGTTCAATCTCAAGGAACTTTTCGGACATCAGAGTAGGGCGGCTAGACAGGAGGCTATGAGAAACTTGATGACGACCACCATGATCAAGGGAACACCCGTGAGGGATCATGTTCTCAAGATGATGGCTCATCTTAATGAGATGGAAGTCCTCGGAGCTGAGATCGATGGGGAAACCCAAGTCGATATCATTCTCCAGTCTCTGCCTAGGAGTTTTGAGCAGTTCTGCCTCAACTACAACATGAAAAAGAGGTTGTATTTGTTGGAGGAGCTTCTGACAGAACTCCAGGTGGCAGAGGGACTTTTTCGTCAAAGCGCTCAAGCCATGGTTGCTCAGAAGGTTTCCTCTTCTAAATCGAAAGGTAAGAAGAAGAAGAAGCAAGGTGAAGCAAAGAAAGTGGCAGTAAGACCTCATGCAGGAGTGAAGAAGCCGAAAGACAAGTGCTTCACTTGCAAGCAGACTGGACATTGGAAGGCGGACTGT
Source organism: Wurfbainia villosa (assembly GCA_025175895.1). Classification (NCBI taxonomy): domain Eukaryota; kingdom Viridiplantae; phylum Streptophyta; class Magnoliopsida; order Zingiberales; family Zingiberaceae; genus Wurfbainia; species Wurfbainia villosa. Next base: position 47,660,162 of record CM045998.1, on the reverse strand, counting down.
CCTCGCCGAAAGAACAAAGGTATATCTTCTTGTTTAGTTGTTGAAACATGTTTAGCGGTGTTATCTACCAGTGCCTGGTGTGTAGATACAGGAGCCACTGATCATGTCTGCAATACTTTGCAGGGGTTCCAGGAAACCCGACGACTAGCTGAGGAAGAGATTACCGTCTTCATGGGCAATGCTTCAAAGGTGGCGGCGATTGCAGTGGGAGACGTTCATTTATCTTTTGATAGGAATAAAGTTTTGGTTTTGAAAAATTGTCTTTATGTACCTACTTTTAGAAAGAATCTAATTTCAATTTCTAAATTGTTTTTGGATGGATATTCTGTTTCTTTTAATGATAAAGTGGTTATAAAAAAGAATAGGGAGATTATCTGTTCTGGTACATTGGTTGGCAATTTGTACACTCTTGAACCGAAAACTCCCACGATGCATATAGAAGTAAATAACTCATCTTCTAAGTCTAATAAGAGAAAAGAACCTTCGAAAATGAACCAGATATATCTTTGGCATCTAAGGCTTGGTCATATTAACCTGAGTAGAATTCAAAGGTTGATAGCTGATGGACCTTTGGGTTCATTAGTGGTGGAGGATCTCCCAACCTACGAATCTTGCTTGGAAGGTAAAATGACCAAGAGGTCTTTCAAGGCCAAGGGGTATAGAGCCAAAGATGTGTTAGAATTCGTTCATTCTGATTTGTACGGTCCTATGTCTATCCAGGCTAGAGGTGGTTTTGAATATTTCGTCTCTTTTATAGACTATTATTCAAGATATGGATACATTTGCTTGATGCGCCGCAAGTTTGAATGCTTTGACAGGTTCAAAGAATTCAAGGCTGATGTGGAGAACCGTCAAGGTAAAAGTATCGAGACACTATGATCTGATCTTGGTGGCGAGTACCTCTTGGGAGACTTTAGGAGTTACTTATCAGAGGCTGGGATTCAATCCCAATTGTCCGCACCTGGCACACCCCAGCAGAATGGTGTGGCGGAGCGAAGGAATAGGACTCTTATGGAGATGGTTAGATCAATGATGAGTTATTCTGAGTTGCAAGTTTCGTTCTGGGGGTATGCGCTGGATACGGCAATGTATACTCTGAACTTGGTTCCATCTAAATCAGTGTCTTCTACCCCCGTAGAATTGTGGTAGTCCAACACATGTGCTGAAGGGAGATGCTGGTAAGTTGGAATCTCGTACAGAAGTACGCTTGTTTGTTGGCTACCCTAAGGGAATGAAGGGTGGTTTGTTCTATAGTCCTAGAGATCAGAAGGTGATCGTGAGTACGAATGCCAGATTTCTAGAGGAGGACTATGTGATGAACCACAAGCCCACGAGTAGGATTGTTCTTGAGGAGTTGACGAAGTCGAAGTCCCGACTTACCACCGGTACAAGAGGAGATACCACAAGTCAGGCGTGCGTGTCACAGAGCATACAGGAGGCACCTCGTCGTAGTGGGAGGGTTGTTAGCGGCTGATAGATTCATGTTCTTGGGAGAATCTTCTGATTTGGTCCCTGGCGAACATGAACCTGATCCCTGGACATATGACGAGGCACTCCAAGATAGAGATGCGGTATCTTGGCAAAGAGCGATGAATTCAGAGATAGAATCTATGGATTCCAATCATGTCTGGGAGCTAGTAGAACCACCCGATGGTGTGAAATCCATTGGATGCAAGTGGATCTACAAGAGAAAGAGAGGAGTAGACAGGAAGGTTGAGACCTTCAAGCTAGGCTTGTTGCGAAAGGGTATACTCAGAAAGAGGGTATCGATTATGAGGAGACCTTTTCGCCGGTAGCTATGCTTAAGTCTATCCGGATTCTCTTATCTATAGCTGCTCATATGAATTATGATATTTGGCAAATGGATGTCAAAACAGCTTTCCTTAACGGAAGTCTTGAGGAGAACATCTATATGCGGCAACCAGAGGGATTCATTGCTAAAGGCAAAGAGCATCTAGTGTGTAAGCTTAATCGGTCCATTTATGGATTGAAGCAAGCTTCCAGATCTTGGAACATCCATTTTGATGAGGTAATCCAGTCATATAGATTTATTCAAAGTCCGGATGTGCCATGTGTATACAAAAGATGTGACAGAAACGTAGTGGTATTTCTTGTACTATACGTAGATGATATTTTGTTAGTTGGCAACAATATCAAATTGTTATCAGACGTAAGGGTATGGTTGTCCAAACAGTTTGACATGAAGGACTTGGGAGAAGTGGGACACATCCTTGGGATCAAAGTTATAAGGGATCGCAAGAAAAGGATGTTGTGCTTATCTCAAGCTTCATACATTGATACTATCCTTGATCGTTTTAGCATGCAGAACTCCAAGAAAGGTTTTCTACCTTTTAGGCATGGAGTACCTTTATCTAAAGAGATGTGTCCCAAAACATCAAAGGAGATAGAGGAGATGAAGGCAGTTCCTTATGCTTCGGCAGTAGGAAGCCTCATGTATGTTATGCTATGTACGAGACCAGATATCTGCTTTGCCATGGGCATGGTTAGCAGATATCGGAGTAATCCTGGACAGGGACATTGGACTACAGTAAAGCATATATTGAAGTATCTGAGAAGGACTAGGGATTATATGCTGGTTTACCGGGCAGATCAATTAGTCCCTGTGGGTTACACGGATTCAGATTTCCAATCAGATAGGGACAACAGTAAGTCTACCTCGGGGTTTGTGTTTACTTATGGAGGTGGAGCCATAGTATGGAGGAGTGTCAAGCAGAAATGCGTGGCGGACTCTACCATGGAAGCTGAGTATGTGGCAGCCTCTGAGGCAGCCAAGGAAGCTGTATGACTCAAAAACTTCTTGATGGACTTGGATGTGATTCCTAGTTTACCCAGAACTATCACAATTTATTGTAATAATAGTGGTGCAGTTGCAAACTCGAAGGAACCACGAGCCCATAAGGCGAGTAAACACATAGAGCGCAAGTACCACCTGATACGAGAGATCATAAAGCGAGGAGAAGTAGCTGTCGCCAAGATTGCATCAGAGGATAACCTAGCGGATTCATTCACTAAGGCCCTTCCAGCGAAAGCATTTGATAGGCATGTGGAGGACATGGGGATCAGATGTATGGCAGTGTGATGACAGCATAGTCTTTTAGTATAAGTGGGAGATTGTTGGAATGTATACTGAAAGTCTAGCTCTTTTTGTATGAACATTTTTATTTTGAAATAAGAATCACATGATCATTGTTTGCACTTTATATTTATTATATGTGTGCATATTGTCTAATATTTTACATTCTAGATAACATGGTGCTTGGTGTGGCACAGAAGATCATGTTATCAGTCCCTTGTAGAATATAAGTAGAGGCTCACAACCAAGATGGTTTTAAACAAACCATTGGCATGGTTGTAGTGTAGCTTGGTATTGTTTTGTCTTGAACATAGAGTTACACTAGTACACTTAGGTGTATTGAGCAGGACCGACATAGAGGTGATTAAATTTATTGCTGACTACATAATTGAATCGGACCTCGGATATTATGTTGTACATGCTCTTAATCCCGATATAATAACGGGCACATGTACTTAGTATTTATTTCTTTGATTTACCAAAGGGTGAGATTTAGATGGGTTAAATCAATATGCCCGGTAAGTTGGGAAATGATATTATTTACATGGTGTACCGTTGATTATAGAAGGAAACCGTGTCCTATATATTAGGTTGATGATGTCCCCTTGAGAAGCTCATAAGGTTCATCTTGTAAACCCAGCTGGTTGACTTAGTCAACATGATGATAAGGTTGAGTGGTACTACTCGAGGAGTTAGATGTTAATTGATTGATGGTAAGTAAATCAATTAATTAACGGACATTCGATATCTTAAACACGGGGAGATGGATGTACAAATAATATATGGAGCCCATATTAATTTATGGGGGTTGGTGAGGTAATTCAATGATGATCCTCTAGTGGAATGGAACATCATTGATGGATCAAGTTTGTGTGGTTCCGATCCATCGGGTGGCCAAGATCCAACTCCTCCTCATGGTCCCTATCGTAGCCTAATATAATCCTCATGAAGTCTAGATCCAAGGATGGAAAACAAAACTCTAGAACCGACGGTTGAGATTAGATCCCTAGATCCGACAGTTGGGATGAAACCCTAGATCTGACGGTTGGGATGAAACCCTAGATCCGACGGTTGGGATGAAACCCTAGATCCGACAGTTGGGATGAAACCCTAGATCCGACGGTTGGGATGAAACCCTAGATTCGACGGTGGAGATTAAATCCCTAGATCCGACGGTGGAGATTAAAGGAGGCTTAAGCCCAACTCTATAAATAGAGGGCTAAGGCTTGGGCGGCAACTAAGGCTTGTGGATTAGGGTTTTGCCTATCTAAAAGTGGGTGGCAACAAACCCTCTAGGAGTTAGGGTTTTGGGCGGCTAGAAGTGGACGGCAAGCTTGGTTCTCCCTAGGGTTTTGGCTGGCGCTCCTCTTCCTCTTCTCATCCTTTGCCGGCGCTCTTCCTCCTCACTTTCTCCTTGGTGGCCGGCGGCAACATTGCTTCAAGGTTGGCCGGCGTTCATCCATATCCCATCTTGGTGGCCGGCGGCAACATTGCTTCAAGGTTGGCCGGTGCTCAAGAAGCTACTCCTTGGCCGGCGGTTATATCAAGCTCCTTGGCTTGGTGGTCGGTTCTAGAAAGGAGAAGGAGTTTTAGTTTGGTTCTTCTCTTTGTTCGGATAGAGCAAGGAAAGGAAGAACGTGATCTAGGAGGCTTCTAATCGTGGAGGATCTTCGCCCACATGACGTCCACGAGGAGGATAGGACATACGATAGAAGATCGAGAGGTATAAAAGTTTTATAACTTTTATTGATCTTTGCATGTTCTTATCTTTATGCTAGTATGTGTTGATTATACTAGTTTACATTTGTATGTATTTTGTATAGTCATGGACCCCGAAGACAAATACAAAAACCGACGATCCGTCCGTCGTCTCTTCCGCGGCTAACCAACTAGAAAAGTTGTGTTGCTTAAACAACTAGTTTGTTCAAGAGATCGCTCAAGTTGTTAGCATGACGACGAATTGGTTGTGCTTAGGAAACTCATCCCATCCGGATTAGTTTTTTCATTAGTGAAAATTTTAATCCGGGGACATGGGAGCCAATGAGCCTCCGAAGCAATTCCTAACAACGTGGCCGCGAACGAAGAGAACTTCAAAGGCGAGGGACTCCGAGGGATGAGAGTGAGCGAATGTAACCCGGGGAGGGGTAGCTCTTAGGTGAAACTTGGCCATTTGGCTAAGTGTCGGATGAGTTTTCCTGACACCAGTAGACTGCCATGGACTGGCAGTCGACGACTGATGGTAACATTAGTCGACTGATGCCAGTATCGTTAGATGAAATCCAACGTGGAAAGCGGTCGTTATTGGGCAACAGCTACAGGACCAGTCGACTGATCGGGGCATCAGTTGACTGCTCCTGTGTCAACGGGAATAAACCCTCTTCCTCTATAAAGAGGAAGGGGATGGGGCTTTGGGAGGCTAATGTTCATGCTCCAATCTTCTCCCAAAGTGCCCTAAAGCTTTCCATCCTCTTACTTGAGATTATTTCCATTGTATTTGTAAGAGGAGACTTCTTGATTGTAAAGGTTACCTCCACCTAGCTTTGTGCAAAGGAGAGACCAATAGTGATTGGCTTTGGAGGAGTGATTCACCTCGGACGAATCGGGATCGTGGATTAGCGACGTAGCCGTGAACCACGTTACGACCTTGTGTTAGCATTGTCTATTTCTTTTGCTTTGTCTTTATTTGTTTAATTTGCTTGTATTGTTGTTTCCTCTTGCGCTAATCTAATTGTAGACGAGCAAATTACGACATCCATCGATTGAGGGATATCCCCCCCCCTCTAGCCGGTCGTTTCGATCCCCCAACAAGTGGTATCAGAGCCAAGTCGCTTGTCGAGGACTAATCGCCGCAACAAGCACTTCATCAAAAGATGGCCGGCTCAAACATTCATCCGCCAAAGTTCGAAGGGGAATTCGCTTGGTGGAAGAAGCGAATGGAGGTATTCTTGAAGACCGATTTTGATATTATGCTTATAATGGAAAATGGTTTCGAGTTGCCTAGGGATGAAAGGGGTGAACCAATCAAAAAATCATGATGGACTAAGAAGCAAAGAGAGGAGCACCTTGCAAACTCAAAGGCAAAACATCATCTTCTCAATGTGCTCCCTCAACAAGAGATCAACCGGATCGGAGAATGTGCTAGCGCCAAAGAGATGTGGGAGAAGCTTGTAGAACTCCATGAAGGAACATCCGAGGCCAAGCTAGCAAGGAGAGATGTCTTCCGCTCCCAACTCAACAACATTAAACTAGAAAAGGGAGAAAAGGTAATTTCCTTACATTCTCGTTTCAAGGAAATTATAACCGGTTTGTCAAGTGTAGGTGAGAAGCTATCAAATCGGGATATGGTTATGAAGGCTATAGATGCCTTTCCGCGATCCTCAAAATGGAGCTCCATGGTGGACTCATTTTATATCTCCAAGAACTTATAAGTAAGCACCTTAGAGGAATTCTTCTCAACCATGGAGCTTCATGAAACAAGGCTTGAAGGTATACAAGAAGAGCCTAGAATCCAACCTTCAAGGGGAGTAGCATTGTTGGCAAACAAGGAGAAGAAGAAGATAGAGATTCCCTCCTCCTCCGATGACGAAGCTTCCTCCTCCTCCTCCATGGATAGCACGGAAGAAGCCTATATGGTAAGGAGGGTAAGACGTGCTTTAAAACGTTTTAGATTTAACAAATCAAATGATAGGAATAGAAGACCAAGGGGGAAAATCATTTGCTACAATTGCCAAGGAGAGGGACACATAAGGGATAATTGTCCTTTCCTAAACAAGAGCAAGGAAGAGAGGAAAAAGAAAGAAGAAAAGAAGAAGAAAAAGGGGAGCAAAAAGAAGGAAGAAGAGAAGAAGACTAAAGAAAAGGGGAAGGCCAAGGCGTTCAAAGCAAAGACATGGGATGATCTTCCTTCCTCATCTTCATTCGAAGAAGAGGAACAAGTCTACTCCAACCTTGCATTGATGGCCTTCGACGATTTGGATTGCTCCTCCACTAAAAATGAAGAATCAAGCTCAAGTGGAGAGAGCTCAAATGAAGGGGGAGCCTCCTCTACCTCCTCATCCGAAGAAGAAGAGGACATGGAAACTATGGTAACTAACCTTTCACCCCATAAGATAGTTTCCATGATTTCTAGTCTTACTAAGGATTTATTTAGAGCTAAGAAAAAGAATAAGAGCATGCTAGATCAAATTAAGGACTTAGAAAATAAACTAGAAAAAGCATGCTTAAATGAAAATGAAAATGTTTCTTCTTGTCATGATGATGCATGCTCACATGAATATATGTCATTTAATGTTAGTGATGCATGCATGGATGAAAATAGGGCTTTAAGGGAAAAGGTAGATTATTTAACCAAAGCCCTAGAGAAATTCACAATTGGCTCAAACACCTTGAACATGATCATAGGGAGCCAAAGAGCTAGCTTCAATAAAAAGGGCCTAGGATATAAAGAAAAGAAAAATGAAAAGGCCTATAAATGCTTAATTGCTAGGGGACAAGATAAGAAGAAAGTAATTGCTAGGAAATGGATTCCTAAGGAATTTCTAGTGAAACCTATAGGCAAGAATTTGTATTGGGTTCCAAAATCCATCCTTAAGGGTTAGGAAAACCCTAGGATAGTCAACCATATGGACTTGACCTATATCATATTTTTGGTTGACTTAGGATGGCGGGACAACATTTTTGAAATAGTGTTGGGTGATGATAATGTGCCCAAAAATAGATAATAATGCTTATATCATGATAATTAATGTAATTGCTATGTATATGTGCAATCATGATTTATTATTTTGAAATTTGGCACATCATCATGAGAAATAGGGTTTAAATCATGCCTTAGGTGATATTTTACTTATTATCATGATATAATACCTAATGCATGATAATAATTCAATGAATACATGTGTTTCGTGATCATAATAAGAATTTAAGTCATATATGTCTTTATGATCATGTTGAGTGTTAGGATGATACTTAACCTTGATAGAATTGTATGAATATAATGGTTAAGTATATACAAATACCCTCTAGGATGCATCTCACACTCACCATAGGCTACTTTGATTGAAAACTTAGCATGGGTGAGATGTTAGGATGATACAAATGTCCACTAATGTCTATGGCATTTAGATGGTCATTTAAAGTATCAAAATAGCAATAATAGACCAATCATGGGGAAGGCTTATGTTTAATTCATAGACATATTGCCCAAAGATCATGGTTGGATATTTCATATGTTTTCAAAATAATTTCTTAATCTAAAATCTATGTATTCATGTTTTGAAACAATTGGAACCAAAACTAGGTGTTAAACTTGATACTCACATGATCAAAAACCTAGTGGTTTTTAAACCTTTTGGATTTTTGGCAAATACGTGAAAATATAATGATTTTTCATGAAGACCTATTTTTCACTGATAAAGAATCTTACAAGAAATATGTTCTCCAAATTTCATGATTTTTTGAATTTTCTAAAAATTTTAATTCATTTCTGAAATTCGGTCCGAAAATCAGAAAGTTCTGAAATTCGCGTGCCAGTCTACTGGTAGTCTGAACCAGTCGACTGGTGGCCTAAAAATCAGACTAGTTAACGCCGAATTCAGGTTTTAGACTAATTTTTTGTATTTTCCTTCTATTATACTTGATGCCATGAGTTTATAACTTAGTGTTAATCTTTTTGATGGTGTCAAAGGGGGAGAAATGATTATGTTTAAGTAAATTATGATAGGGGGAGAGAGTTTCATGGATTAAAGGGGAGTTGCATGTTGCTATATCATGTTTATGTTTACATGCTTTCCTTCCTTAGAAATTTTTATCACATGTTCTTATCTAACTTAAATGAATTGTCACACATCAAAAAGGGGGAGATTGTTAGGCCAATCTCTTGACATGATAAGGTTTTGATGTGTGTGGCAAAGGGTTTAAGTTAGTTTGTTATGTTGATTTGATATGTGCGTTGAAGTCGTGCAGGACTTAGTAATTCTCACATGAAGTCGTGGCGAGTTTCACATCTCATGACTCGGTCCTTGAGTCGGTGAAGGATAGCTTTGCGGAAGCCGTGCGCTTGGAGCATCCGAGGGACCGCCGGACGAGAAGCTTGGAGTGAAGCCGGAGGAAGTAGACTTCGAGGCAAGAGACGCGAAGGAGCATTGCAGAGTCGTGCGCCTGATGCTGCAGAGGGACGTGGCCGCGAACGAAGAGAACTTTGAAGGCGAGGGACTCCGAGGGATGAGAGTGAGCGAATGTAACCCGGGGAGGGGTAGCTCTTAGGTGAAACTTGGCCATTTGGCTAAGTGTCGAATGAGTTTTCCCGACACCAGTCGACTTCCATGGACTGGCAATCGACTGCTCTGAGTCGAACTCGGTTCGACTGGTTTAAGACTAGGGTTTAATGCTTGGCAGTCGATTGCCATGGGTGGCGATCGGGATGTCGGCGTCGATCGACTACCGAGGAATGGCGGTCATTGTATCGGCCTATGCTGCGAACGCGAGAATGTAGTCGACCCGCGGAGCACTCATTTGCTCGAGCATCGATCGGTGATGGTAATATCGATCAGCGATGCGATGCAGATGGATGAAATCCAACATGGAAAGCGCTCGTTATTGGGCAACGACTACGAGGACCCGGTCGGTGTCGGGGCATGATCATTGCTCTCTGTCAGCGGAAGAAACCCTCTTCCTCTATAAAGAGGAAGGGGATGGGGCTTTGGGAGGCTAATGTTCATGCTCCAATCTTCTCCCAAAGTGTCCTAAAGCTTTCCATCCTCTTACTTGAGCTTATTTCCATTGTATTTGTAAGAGGAGACTTCTTGATTGTAAAGGTTACCTCCACCTAGCTTTGTGCAAAGGAGAGACCAATAGTGATTGGCTTTGGAGGAGTGATTCACCTCGGACGAATCGGGATCGTGGATTAGCAGCGTAGTCATGAACCACATTACGACCTTGTGTTAGCATTGTCTATTTCTTTTGCTTTGTCTTTATTTGTTTAATTTGCTTGTATTGTTGTTTCCGCTTGTGCTAATCTAATTGTAGACGAGCAAATTACGACATCCATCGATTGAGGGCTATTCACCCCCCTCTAGCCGGCCGTTTCGATCCCCCAACACAATGTTCTTTATTAGAGAAGGAACACAATAGCAATTGTCCAGTTCCAAGACTAGTCCACTAGGGAGCTTTAGCAAATAAGTTTCGATAGCGACCGCAGCAACCTTTGCTCCATTGCCAACTCGCAAATTTAACTCCCCTCTGACAAGTCTTCTTCTATTCCTTAGCCTCTGTATGTCATTACATATATGTGAGCCACACCCAGTATCCAATACCCAAGTGTCTAAGGAAATAGAATGGCAATCAATAACGAAGATACACGAAGAGGATGGGGCATCGGATGTCTTCTTCTTCTTCATGGACTCAAGATAAATCTTGCAGTTTCTTCGCCAGTGGCCTTCCTTGCCACAATGATGGCAAGTGCCCTTTTGTGCTGGTTCTGCCTTCTTTGCCTTCTTGTTCTTCCCTTTCTTCTGTTCCTTTGCCTTCCTCTTAGAACCTCTCTTTGAGGAATCAACTAACATAACCGCCTTCTCCTCATGCTTCACAGAAGGTTCCACAGTCTTCAGCATATTGAGGAGCTCAGGAATAGTGGATTCTAATTTGTTCATCCGATAGTTCATCACAAATTGTGAGAAACTCTTGGGAAAATAATGCATAATTAAGTTAATACTTAATTCATGATCCATCACAAACCCGAGGGTGGCTAGCCGCTCGATGTACCCATTCATCTTTAGCACAAACTGCACTACAGACGAACCTTCTTGCATCTTCATGGTGAAGAGGAGCCTGGAGACTTCGAACCTTTCGAATCTCGCTTGCTCATCAAACAACTCTTGAAGATGGAAGATCATAGTATTAGCATCCATATGCTCATGCTACTTTTGCAGCTCAGGTACCATCGCAGCTAGCATGATGCAACTCGCCAGCTCAGAATCTGCCACATGCTTCTGATAGACCAACATTCGGTCTGGAGTTGCATCATTCTTAGGACGGTTGGGACGAGGCTCTTCAAGGACATATGCTAGCTTTTCCGCCTTGAGAACAATTCTCATGTTTCTAAGCCAGTCCAGGCAGTTAGGCCTAGTCAATTTGTTTGAATCCAAAATAGTGCACAAATTCAAAGACGTCATGATCAATCGATTAACCTAGAAATACAAAATGAGCATATATGAGAAAATGATTTTTAAAATGCATCAATATACATTTATAAATCCCATTCATTTTTCAAATTTCAAAAACCCCAAAATCACTTCGGGAGATCATAGGTCCATCTCCGAATGGGTTGATATCCATCATAGATATGAACAACCTTAGAGAGAGTCCAACAAGTCATTCATAACTACGATGGTAGGTATCAAATATACCGATTGCATATCACGTATATGCAACTATCATAATGTGCTATCAACTAATTGAATGTTCACACATACATCGGGATGTTAACACATTAACAAGTATGCATCATATGCATAGCACCCAACTTCACCTCCCTTTAAATCGACCTTGGAGAGAGTCCAACAAGCCGATGCTCTAGGTTAAAGCCAACCCATTAATCGAGAAATAGTTTTAATATGGTTAGAGTGCATTCAACCAATTAGCCCGACTTGGAGAGAGTCCAACAACCAAATCTAACGATTGACCTCTGACTCTTACTATATTAGTATTAAACTATTCCATGGTTTGAACATGTTCGGTTCGAGCCGGGCTTGGAGAGAGTCCAACAACCCGAACAAGAAACGGAACTCTGGTTCTAACCATACTAATGGAAGGTGTAGGCTTTAATATTGAGTTAGGGATTTTATGTCTCATCCTCTTTGCATGCAAATAACTATTATCTACATGGCATGACATACATGGCATACATCTACATGTCACGACACGCATGGCATAATGATATGCATCTAATGCAATTATATGACATACAATTATGTCATGTACAAAATTTTCTTATATGTCATAACTATTTATGGAAATAAAATATGTTTAAGATTTGATTCTCCAAATCAAATCATGATTAAATTAGGAAACAAATTTACAAATCTAATCACATATTTTATTAGTGGAAATAGTTGATTAAGAAAAGTCAATTTAGGAAACCAAATTTCTAAATCATCAAAACTACTTATGGAAATAAAATATTTTAAGATTTGATTTCCCAAATAAAATCATGATTAAATTAGGAAATAAATTTCCAAAATCTAATCAAATATTTTATTTATGGAAAATATCAATTTCCATAAATACTTCCAACTTTCCAAAAGTAGAAGATTTCCATAAATACTTCTAGACTTTCCAAAATTAAAAATTTCCATAAATACTTCTAACTTTCCAAAAGTAGAAAATTTCCAGAAATATCATTATGACTATCGCAAAATAATTTTATGATTCTGTCGAAACACAACATGGGCTCTGATACCACTGTTGGGTTTCCGGCACCACGGCGAGTGTGTGTTCGAACATGTTTCGTAAACATGTGCACAGGGGAAGGAATAAAATAATAAATCTAATTTATTATAACACACATATCATACGCATGCATAGTACAACATGTGTAGACATAACCGTAAATTCAAATTTTGAAATAAAAGGAAACTTAAACTACGTATACCTGACGTATCACATGTAGTGGGAAAGGCATCAACCGGAATGATTCTTGCTAGAATCGTCTCTATCCGTATCCACGCCGAGTATCTTCGGGATGACTTCACTAAGTCACGAGCCTCGTCTTCGTACGGGTTACTAGCCTCGTGTTGAAGACGACGTGATCGAGAGAAGATCACGATCCGAATCAAAATTCGGATCCAAAATGAGTCCTCAAAAACTCGCTTCTCCGGAGAGGTATTCGTCAATCGTTTGACGAATCCTTCGTCCTCCACCTATGAGAATTACCGGAGATCGAATTCCCGGTAAGGAAGGCGCTGTCAGAGCTCCAAACGTCGTTCAAATGACGCTCCAACAAGAGGGAAACAAGCTGTCCAGAAAACTGGACAGCTTTAGTGGAGACCTTGCGCCAGCCAAATAAGGAAAGCAATGTGCTCACCTTGTCGCCAGAGCCAAGGATGATCACCGGAGCTCCTCCGGCAGTAGCTTGACGCCGGCAAGTGGAGAAGATGGCAGCATCTGGTCGCCGATTGGAGGAGTTGGGCGGCGGCAAGGTGTTGGCGCCGACTAGATGGAGAGGAGGGAGAGGTTGGGCGGCCACAATTAGGTTAGAGCTTTTGATTAGGGTTTTACAAAAACCCTTAAGCCCTATTTTATAGAGAACAAATTCTCTTAATGGTTATTGGATCATAACCAAAGGCCCGTTAACCCGCTCCATTAATTTAAGTTAAAATAAACCAAACCATGATTGTTTATTTTAAGTTAAAACGAACCGAACCAACTTTGGTTCATTCGTTTAAAACAAACCAAACCCGTTTGGTTTATTCTCCTCCGTTTGATTAGAACCAAACCATTTTAGTTCGTCCATCATGTCTTCATAAGACACGGCCCATCCACGCTTCCATTGCGACTGAAACAATTTCATGCTCGCTTCTTGTTTGGTCCAACCAAACCTAGTTTCTCTCGGTCTGAGAATCTCATTCTCAAGCTCGTTTTAAATCCTTCGGATTACGCTCGTTGTGCGTGTGACCAAATAGGTTCTCGATTTATGTTGGCTGTCTATAATTAACCATTAATTATAGAATGATCATGAGTGGCACCTAGTAGTACATCATGATCCCCAATTAACTAAAAAGATCAACGGTTGATCCAGAACTATTTCTGAAACCCTTCAGCATCTCGAATGAATCGTGCCTCATTCTCTTCACTCATCTTATACCCACTTGGTTCAGGACATGGTCTATAGTGTCAGTCCCCACTAGGTTGACTACGTCACACCTAGCCCAAGTATCATTTCCTCGTCCTACAGATTCTAGTTACTGCACATGTATCGAAGAGTACCTTACTCTAAACATGTAATACTTTAGCCAAAGACTTTAGTAACAATCCGACGAAAGGTCATGGGTATACATCTCCTCGCAAGGAGTGGTGAATCCTTTATAGGCTATTCAAACACCTTCGATCACTTCGACTTATACCCAATCATCCTAGGTCCACATCTCCTCAGAGATGCTTACTTAAGATGTCAAAGCATAAGTCTTCATGATCAAGATGACTTGAATACCGCAAGTCAAAGGAACATCGCACTTAAGCATTAGTAAGAACTTCATTGACATATCTATATATGCAGAGAACCATATGAAGTCTTACGGCTGGTCACTCCAATGAACTAGTTACCATAACTAGCATCCACGATTAACTCCGGACATCACAATGTCTCCAGCCAGTGAGAATCAGCTGCTTGGATACACCAAAGAGTATACCTCGAGCTAGTCTCGACAGAATCAATGGTGTCCAAATCCATCAATTCATCGACTAGGGATAATTCTGATATATCACAATTACACATATAGAGATACTCACTAGTTGTGATCAAATCATAAATTCTCTCAAGCTGTGAATCGTATCGTGAACATTCAGTAAATGAGTTTAAGATCCGATCAAATACATGAAACCATGTATACTCAAATAGTGAATCTTCATTTATCATATAAATGGTTCATACATAAGGCGATTGCCTTAGGACATCTCTCATATATTACTAACACCTTTTCTACCTTTTCAAGCTTGATATTTTTTAGTTGGGAGCGGAGGAGGTCTCTTCTTGCAAGCTTGGCCTCCGAAGTACCTTCATGAAGCTCTACTAGCTTCTCCTACATATCCTTGGCACTTGCACACTCCCCTATCCTATTCAGTTCTTATTGGGGGAGTACATTGTAGAGGTGGTGCTTGGCCTTTGAATTCGCCAAGTACTCCTCTCTTTGTCTTTTATTCCACCTTGATTTCTCCAATGGCTCCCCTTCTTCATTCCTAGGCATCTCGAAACCGTTTTCCATAATTAATAAAATTTCGAAGTCGATTTTGAAGAATACCTCCATTCTCTTTTTCCACCAAGAGAATTTTCCTTCAAACTTCGGTGGATGAATGTTCGAGTCGGCCATCTCTTAAAATATTGCTTGTGTTGGCGGTTAGTCCTCAACAAGCTCCTCGGCTCTGATACCACTTATAGGGTCGATATGTTGCCCGGCTAGAGAGGGGTGAATAGCCCTCATTCGTCGTGTGGTGGAAGTCGTCCTTAATCGTCTACAATAAACGTTAGCACAAGCGGAAAATACAAAGCAAAGACAATTAAGAACAAACACAAAGATAAACAAACAATTCACTAACACCGCAATGTAACATGGTTCACGGCTGCGCCGCTAATCCACGGTCTGATTCGTCCACGGTGAATCACTCTGCAACCAATCCACTATTGGTCTCTCCTTTGCACCAAGCTAGGTAGAGGTAACCCTTACAACTCAAGAATACTCCTTTTACAATAAATGTGAAAGAAACTACGAGAAGGAGTTTAACACTTGTGGAGCACTTGGATGATAGTTTAGAACATAAGCATTAGCCATCCAAAAGCCCACACCCTCTCTTTTTATAGAGAGGGCTGATTTCTTCCTGTTGGCCGCCATCAGATGACTGCTGCCCTTGGCAGTCGACTGCCGCCACTACAACGACCTCCGAACACGTTAGATCCCGACCATTGTAGTCCAACGGAACCCTTGGCGATCGGTGATGTATCCATCGATCGTGATCTCCGTAGTCGATCGGTTGGCTACGGCGATTCTATGCCGCGAGCCTTTATCGATCAGCCACCTTTAGCAGTCGACTAATAGTCTGGCAGTCGACTGTTGGGCCAAAAACCCATCAATTGAACCCCGTTCAACTTAGAGCAGTCGACTGCCATTCCATGGCAGTCGACTGATATCGGGAAATCTCATCCGACACTTAGCCAATTGGCCAAGTTTCACCTAAGAGCACTACCCCTTCCCGGGTTACATTCGCTCACTCTCATCCCTCGGAGTCCCACGCCTTTGAAGTTATCTTCGTCCAGCCACGTCCCTCGGATGCACCAAGCGCATGGCTCTGCAGCACCATCCTTCGCGTCTCACCCTGAAGTCTACTTCCTCAGACTTCACTCCAAGCTCCTCGTCCGGCGGTCCCTCGGATGCTCCAAGCGCACGGCTTCCCCAAAGCCATCCTTCATCGACTCAAAGATCGAGTCATGAGATGTGAAACACGCCAAGGCTCCATGTGCGAATTACTAAGTCCTGCAAGACTCCAATGCACATATCAAATTCAAACATCCTAACTTAAACCTGAAGGGAGTTGCTTCGGAGGCTCATTGGCTCCCATGTCCCCAGATTAAAATTTTCACTAATGAAAGAATTAATCTGGATGGGATGAGTTTCCTTAGCACAACCAATTCGTCGTCGTGCTAACAACTTGAGTGATCGCTTGAACAAACTAGTTGTTCAAGCAACACAACTCTTCTAGTTGGTTAGCCGCGGAAGAGACGACGGACGGATCGTCGGTTTTTGTGTTTGTCTTCGGGGTCCATGATTATACAAAATATATACTAATGCACACTTGTATAATCAACACATAAAAGAACATGCTTAGATCAGAATATAAAGTTGTAAAACTTTTATACCTCACGATCTTCTACCGTATGTCCTATCCTCCTCGTGGACGACGTGTGGGCGAAGATCCTCCAAGAGTAGAAGCCTTCTAGATCGCGTTCTTCCCTTCCTTGTTCGCTGCGAACAAAGAGAAGAACAAAATAAAAATCTCCTCCTTTCTAGAACCGGCCACCAATCAAAGAGCTCGATGTAACTGCCGGCCAAGGAGCGAATGGATGAAGCGTCGGCCACCAATGTAAGGGGAACCGCCGGCCACCTTGGAGAGAATGGAGGAGTGAATGCCGGCCAACCTTGTAAGGGGAACCGCCGGCCAAGGAATAGGAGAGGGACCAAGAGGATGGGCGCCAGCCAAGTCTTGATGGAAGAAGATGGGCGTTGGCCACACTTTTTTGGAAGAAGATGGGCGCTGGTTTCTTCTCCAAGAGTTGCCGCCCAAGCCCTAGCTTCCAAACCCTAGCCGCCCAACCTAAAACCCTAACTCCAATTTAACCATTACTTGACACCCAACCTAAGCCCTCTATTTATAGAATTGGGCTTAAGCCTCCTTTAATCTCCACCGTCAGATCTAGGGATTTAATCTCCACCGTCGGATCTAGGGTTTTATCCCAACCGTTGGATCTAGGGTTTCATCCCAACCATCGGATCTAGGATTTCATCCCAACCTTCGGATCTAGGGTTTCATCCCAACTGTCGGATCTAGGGTTTTATCCCAACCGTCGGATCTAGGGATTTAATCCCAACCGTCGATTCTTAGGGTTTCATCCTAACCATCGGATCTAGGGATTTAATCCCAACCGTTGGTTCTAGGATTTCATCCCAACCATCGGATCTAGGGATTTAATCCCAACCGTTGGTTCTAGTTTTGTTTTATATTCTTGGATCTAGATTTCATGAGGATTATATTAGGCTACGATAGGGACCATAAGGAGGAGTTGGATCTTGGCCACCCGATGGATCGGAACAACACTAACTTGATCCATCAATGATGTTCCATTCCACTAGAGGATCATCATTGAACTACCTCACCAAACCCCATAAATTAATATGGACTCTATATATTATTTGTACATTCATCTCCCCGTGTTTAAGATATCGAATGTCCGTCAATTAATTGATTTACTGACCATCAATTAATTAACATCTAATTCCTCGAGTAATACCACTCAACCTTATCATCATGTTGACTAAGTAAACCAACTGGGTTTACATGATGAACCTTATGAGCTCCTCAAGGGGACATCATCAACCTAGTATATAGGACACGGTTTCCTCCTATAATCAATGGCACACCATGTAAATAATATTATTTCCCAACTTACCGGGCATATTGATTTAATCCATCTAAATCTCACCCTCTGGTAAATCAAAGAAATAAATACTAAGTACATGTGCCTGTTATTATATCGGGATTAAGAGCATGTACAACATAATATCCGAGGTCCGATTCAATTATTTAGTCAGCAATTAATTGAATCACCTCTATGTTGGTCCTGCTCAATACACCTAAGTGTACTAGTGTAACTCTATGTTCAAGACAAAACAATACCAAGCTACACTACAACCATGCCAATGGTTTGTCCAAAACTATCTTGGTTGTGAACCTCTACTTATATTTTACAAGGGACTGATAGCATGATCTTCTATGCCACACCAAGCACCATGTTATCTACAATGTAAAATATTAGATAATATGCACACACATATAATAAATATATAAAGTGCAAACAATGATCATGTGATTCTTATTCCAAAATAAAATGTTCATACAAAAAGTGCTAGGCTTTCTGTATACATTCCAACAATCTCTCACTTATACTAAAAGACTATGTCGTCATCACACTGCCATACATCTGATCCCTATGTCCTCCACATGCCTATCAAACGCTTTCGCTGGAAGGGCCTTAGTGAATGGATCCGCCAGGTTATCCTCTGATGCAATCTTGGCGACAGCAACTTCTCCTCGCTTTACGATCTCTCGTATAAGGTGGTACTTGCGCTCTATGTGTTTACTCGCCTTATGGGTTCGTGGTTCCTTCGAGTTTGCAAATGCACCACTGTTATCACAATAAATTGTGATAGTTCTGGGCAAACCAGGAATCACATCCAAGTCCATCAAGAAGTTCCTGAGCCATACAGCTTCCTTGGCTGCCTCAGAGGCTGCCACATACTCAGCTTCCATGGTAGAGTATGCCACGCATTTCTGCTTGACACTCCTCCATACTATGGCTCCACCTCCAAAAGTAAACACAAACACCGAGGTAGACTTACTCTTGTCCCTATCTGATTGGAAATCCGAATCCGTGTAACCCACAGGGACTAATTGATCTGCCCGGTAAACCAGCATATAATCCCTAGTCCTTCTTAGGTACTTCAATATATGCTTTACCACAGTCCAATGTCTCTGTCCAGGATTACTCTGATATCTGCTAACCATGCCCACGGCAAAGCAAATATCCGGTCTCATACATAGCATAGCATACATGAGGCTTCCTACTGCCGAAGCAAAAGGAACCGCCTTCATGTCCTCTATCTCCTTTGATGTTTTGGGACACATCTCTTTAGATAAAGGAACTCCATGCCTAAAAGTTAGAAAACCTTTCTTGGAGTTCTGCATGCTAAAACGAGCAAGGATAGTGTCAATGTATGAAGCTTGATATAAGCACAACATCCTTTTCTTATGATCCCTTATAACTTTGATCCCAAGGATGTGTCCCACTTCTCCCAAGTCCTTCATGTCAAACTGTTTGGACAACCATACCCTTACGTCTGATAACACTTTGATATTGTTGCCAACTAACAAAATGTCATCTACGTATAGTACAAGAAACACCACTACGTTTCCGTCACATCTCTTGTATACACAAGGCTCATCCGGATTTTGAATAAATCCATATGACTGGATTACCTCATCAAAGCGGATGTTCCAAGATCTAGAAGCTTGCTTCAATCCATAATGGACCGATTAAGCTTACATACAAGATGCTCTTTGCCTTTAGCAATGAATCCCTCTGGTTGTCGCATATAGATGTTCTCCTCAAGACTTCCGTTAAGGAAAGCTGTCTTGACATCCATCTGTCAAATCTCATAATCCATATGAGCAGCTATAGATAAGAGAATCCGGATAGACCTAAGCATTGCTACCGGCGAAAAGGTCTCCTCATAATCGATACCCTCTTTCTGAGTATACCCTTTCGCAACAAGCCTAGCTTTGAAGGTCTCAACCTTCCCGTCTACTCCTCTCTTTTTCTTGTAGATCCACTTGCATCCAATGGCTTTTACACCATCGGGTGGTTCTACTAGCTCCCAGACTTGATTAGAATCCATAGATTCTATCTCTGAATTCATCGCTCTTTGCCAAGATACCGCATCTCTATCTTGGAGTGCCTCATCATATGTCCAGGGATCAGGTTCATGTTCACCAGGGACTAAGTCCAAAGACTCCCAAAAACATGAATCTCTCGGGTTGTCTAACAACCCTCCCACTACGACGAGGTGCCTCCTGTGTATACTCTGTGACACGCGGTTCAGTGACTTGTAGCATCTCCTCTTGTACCGGTGGTACTGAAGTCGGGACTTCCCCTGTTAACTCCTCAAGAACAATCCTACTCGTGGGCTTGTGGTTCATCACAAAGTCCTCCTCTAGAAATCTGGCATTCGTACTCACGATCACCTTCTGATCTCTTGGACTATAGAATAAACCACCCTTCGTTCCCTTAGGGTAGCCAACAAACAAGCGTACTTCTGTACGAGATTCCAACTTACAAGCATCTCCTTTCAGCACATGTGTTGGACTACCCCAAATCCGAATATGTCTTAGACTAGGCTTTCGCCCAGTCCACAACTCTGTGGGAGTAGAGGGTACTGACTTAGATGGAACCAAGTTCAGAATGTGTGCTGTTGTTTCGAGAGAAAACCCCCAGAACGAATCAGGTAACTCAGAATAACTCATCATAGATTTGACCATCTCCATAAGAGTCCTGTTCCTGTAGGGGATCGATACGGCCGGCTAGAGGAGGGTGAATAGCCCTCGTATGATGGATGTCGTAATTCGTTCGTTCGTCGTACGTGCTCGTCTACGATTGTCGTTAGCGCAGCGGAAACAATAAAACAATAATAATACTAACAACAAATAAGCACACGCAAACACACACGATATACGTGGTTCGGAACCGAATGGTTCCTACTCCACGGGCGAGCTCCTCGAGTTCTAGTTATGCGCACGGCACTAACTATAACACTCCTTTTCGACTACACGTCGGAGGTGGAGAAACCTCTCACAAGCAATTACACTAAGTAATGAAATACAAGCAATACAAAGACAAATACGAAATACACGTAAAGAACACTTTACAATGCTTTCTTTCAATCCTTTGCTTGTTTCTTGCTTTAGATGGCTCTTGAAGGTCTGGAATGCAGCAGCAATTCCCCTCCAATAGCTTCACAAAAGGCTTGGCGAAATCCTCCAACTCGTGCTCCATTTATAACCTGCATCAAGCTGTTTTCGCGCCTAGCGATCTTCGCCAAAAGGCCCGATTGGATCGCCCCGTAGTCGTTGTCTCACAATGGTCAGATCCACGTCGGACAAGTTCCAACGGATCACCTACCCGATGGTGATGATGCCCATCGGTCGATCGTGACCCAAGAGTTGGCCGCCGATCGGCTACGGAGCGTTCGATGCTCGCGACACTCCCATCGATCATTGTCATCCCTCGGCGATCATTGCTATCGATCGACTGGCAGTCGACTACCAAGCACAAAACCCTAGCCTTACACCAGTCGAACTCTAGTCGACTTGGTTCAGTCGAACTGGCACCTATACCAGTCGACTGATGTCGGGCAAACCTCAAACACCAAGTTGTTTGAGCATCCGACCGTCGGGTAAACCCTCAAACATCAAGTTTGAGCCTCCGACACTCAGTCTTATCCACTTGGCCAAGTCCACCTTATCCCTCATGGAGTTCCCCACCAAAGCTCTCTTCCCTCGGCCTACGTCCCTCGGATGCGCCAAGCGCACGGCTTCGCAACGCCATCCTTCACGTCTCATGCCCTAGAAGTATGCTTCCCTTTGGGCTCACTCCATTCTCTCCCCGTCCGGCGGTCCCTCGGATGCACCAAGTGCACGGCTTCGCAATGCCATCCTTCACCGACTCAAGGACCCCGAGCCTAGTGAACTTACCAAGTCCTTAAGACTTCCCATATGCACCAAGCGCACGGCTTCGCAATGCATTTCTCACCAAGCACCAAGCGTACGGCTTCGCAATGCTTTGGATTTCCCATGCCAAGCACCAAGCGCACGACTTCGCAATGCTTTGGATTTCCCATGCCAAGCACCAAGCGCACGACTTCGCAATGCTTTGGACTTTCCCATGCCAAGGCTTCCCCCTTGGACTTCCACACCAAGCTCCTTGCTTGGATTTTCCATGCCAACACCATGTTGGACTTTCCCATGACAATCCCATGTCATGAGTTTTGTCTATCATCAAAACACCATCAAGGTAGTGCTGGGCCGATTGCACCAACAATCTCCCCCTTTTTGATGATTGACAAAACTACCATCTCAAGTCTACCAATTCTCCCATATTGGCAATTCTCATATCCCAATGAGAATTCCAACGAACCCTAATTGGTAACTTGGTAACTTCTCCCCCTTTTTGACATTACATCAAAAAGGTCCTCCCCAAGGGTATGAATGTCTCATATCCCAATGAGATCTTACAATCTCTCCCTTGGAGGAACACATGCCTACAATCTTTCTAGTGATCTCATATCACTTAAAGAGAGGCAACCCAATTTTCCTCCCATGAGGAAATACACATCCATCTTCCCATGATGGATCCCTCCCCCTAGAGGCTTGCTCCCCCTTGACCATTGCACCAACAATGTCCTTGGAGAGTCCCTAAGCCAATAGGAACATTAACCAAATCAAAATTAAGGCAAAGTTCAACAATGAACTCTCTTCCACCTTAAAATTGATACTCACCCTCAACCCAACTCCTAATCCGTATCCAATGGATTTCCACCCTCTCTAATGCTCTCCCAAGCATATCCTAGGGTTAGGAGTGGTTAGGGGACCTTAACCTAGCTGAACATGGACCTAACCAACAAGGTTTACCCGAAATCAGCGGCAATGATCAAATCAAAAATCGATCACACATTTATCGATCGCCATCCATGGCGGCGATCGATAATCTAGATTCATAGCTTTCAAGATTTCGTAAATGGATTTCCAAAATTCATAAGTAAATATACATAAATTTAAAATTCGTGAAATTTCATATGCATATTACTTATCCTAAACATTATGGGTGAAAAATATTGGAAAATTATTTTACCCATTAAATTAGGAGATTGATACAAAGTTCAAAAGTTTAGAAAAGCTTCAATAAAGAGCCCTCTTTGTATCATCCCATTCAATGGTGATAGCTATCAAAAGATAGACTTCACCAAGGTTTTTCAAAATGTTTTCAAAATGTTTTTCAAACCTTTAATTTCTTTTCCTTAAACATCTCACTTATATCTAGATGTGTAAAAATACATTCAAGGCGATTAATCTAGTGAGATATGGGTTTTTGTTCTTTAAAATGGTCTCATGCATATTTCTAGGCAATATTATTTGATTCCCATCAAATCATGCCATAGTCCTTAACTCCATTTTAATTCATGCATGATATGATTATGGCATAGATATGATATGGATAAAAACATATGCCAATATCATGATGTCATGGCATGTAAATGAAAATTAAGCATACATGACATACAAACATAAGTCTAAACATTATCATGACATTTTCATAATTAAAAATGATAATGATGTCATGACATGGCAAGGAAAACAAATCATGGCAAGTAAAGTATACTAAGGTATAGAATACCTAAGTGTTAGAATCAATTTGCCATTTTTAGGGATTAATTCTATTTTGCCTTATTGCCATTCATTTCCCTAGTGTGCCAAAAACCCAGAATGGCACACCAATACCTCTATGACCTAATTGTGCCAATTTAAATCATTTTTAACTTCTCAAACCATATTGGCACACCCTAATGTGTCAACTCTACTATGGTTAGGTTAACTACCCATCCACTTAGGGTTGACACACCCTAACCCATTTAGGGTGAATCGATCACGCTTTTAGGAACCCAATATCTATTGGAGCTCCTTGGGTTAACAAGGTATTCCCTAGGGATAACTTCCCTAGATACCTTCCTAATGACCCTTTTCGGCTTTGAAGCCATAGTCTTTTGGGTCTTTCCTAGGTCAACTCTAGAGGTGACTCCTCCATTGACCTTCTTAGTGGCTACATTTGATTTCTTTGAGGTGTTAGCCATTAAACACATACCATGGCTAGACTTAGGGATGACTTCCCTATTAGCCTTGGTTTTCCTAGACCTAGAAATAGTTCCATAATTAAATGGAACATTATGATAAGTCTTCTTGGGCTTAGGTTTGTCACCCAAACCTTCCTTGCCCTTAGACCATTTTTGAACCTTAGGTCTTGACTTTTGGACATTTTACCCTAGAATTGAATTTTTTATGATTCTAAGGGCTTTCTCCATTCTCTCAAGTCTTGACCTCAAGACTTGGTTCTCTAGCTCTAATTTTCCCATTTTTGAATTTTCATTAGGTTTTTGGGAAAACCTCTTCTTCTTAGGCATGTGCCTAGACTTTTTGGGATTAATACCCAAATTTTCTTCTACTCTCCTAATTGACTCCCTAGGCAAGATATTTCTAGAATTATGAGTCCTAGGTTTGTCCTTAGTTATATGAACATGCTTGGCACCTAAGCAATAAACCTTATTGTTTCTCTTAGCATGCTTTTCATTGATAATAGCAAGAGAACTAAAATAATTTTTAGCATGCTCTTTGACTTTAGGAATTAAAGGTGCATTAACTAAATGTACCTTAGGGTTAGCTTTAGGAGCTCCCCCTACATGAATTGCACCTTCTTGCCCTTTCTTCCTCCCCCTAGGGCATTGGCTTCGGTAGTGTCCCTTTTGATTGCATTTGAAGCACACAATGTGCTCTTTGCTCTTGATTTTGGGAACACCGGCATCCTTTGACTTTGGGTTGACATTTGGTGTGGATGCCTTTTCTTTAGCCAATTTTGGGCATTTACTCTTGTAATGCCCTTTCTCCCTACACTCAAAGCATATTATGTGATTTTTATTTAAAATTACAATACTTGAGTTACCTAGGGAGGTGGTGGAGGCCTCTTCATGATCTTCACTTCTCCCGGATGTGGATGTTTCTTGTTCTTGCTCCGGGATGGAAGATTGCCTTTCCTCCCACTCAATGAAAGAGGTGGAGGTCTCCACCAAATCATCAACATCTTCAAATGTTGTGGGTGCTTCTTCTTCGGCATTCTCCTCTACTTGTGCCGGTTGGGAATTTTCTTGGAGTTTCATTATTTTCTCCCATAATTCCTTTTCATCCCTATAGTCACCCAATCTAGACAAAATATGATTAGGTAACAAATCACTAAGTAGTTTTATTACCTCGAGATTTGTCTTGAACTCCTTCATTTGGTCTTGGGTCCACCTTGACTTCTCAATTTGCCTATTTCTTTCATCCCTAGGCAATTTGAAACCGTTTTCTACTACTAGCACAAAATCAAAATCGGTTTCTAGATATACCTCCATTTTTCTTCTCCACCATAGGAAATCTCCTTCGAACTTTGGTGGATGGATGAAGTCGGCCATTTGTAGTGCTCTCGCGGCGGTTAGTCCTTGAAGAGCGAACTTGCTCTGATACCACTTGATGCGGCCCGCTAGAGGGGTGAATAGCCCTCCGATGGATGTCGTAATTGCCTGCTCGTCGTAGACGTGCTCGCCTCACGATTGTCGCTTAGCAGCGGAAACAATAAAACAATAATAATACTAACAACAAATAAGCACACGCAAACACACACGATATACGTGGTTCGGAACCGAATGGTTCCTACTCCACGGGCGAGCTCCTCGAGCTCTAGTTATGCGCACGACACTAACTATAACACTCCTTTTCGACTACACGTCGGAGGTGGAGAAACCTCTCACAAGCAATTACACTAAGTAATGAAATATAAGCAATACAAAGACAAATACGAAATACACGTAAAGAACACTTTACAACGCTAGCTTTGAATCCTTTGCTTGTTGCTTGCTTTAGATGACTCTTGAAGGTCTGGAATGCAGCAGCAATTCCCCTCCAATAGCTTCACAAAAGGCTTGGCGAAATCCTCCAACTCGTGCTCCATTTATAACGCCTAGCGTCATTGCCAAAAGGCCCCGATCCGATCGCCGAGCCGCTTGTCTCACAACGGCCAAATCCACGTCGGACAAGTTCCAACGGGATCGGCTATGGGCGTCTGTGCTCGCGACACTCCCATCAGTCGATTGCCATCCCTCGGCGGTCATTGCGCCGACTTCGATCATCATCGCCGACGATCGGCCGATCGCTACCAATGGCAATGATCGACTACCAAGCACAAAACCCTAGCCTTACACCAGTCGAACTCTAGTCGACTTGGATCAGTCGAACCGGCACCTATGCCAGTCGACTGATGTCGGGCAAACCTCAAACACCAAGTTGTTTGAGCATCCGACCGTCGGGTAAACCCTCAAACATCAAGTTTGAGCCTCCAACACTCAGTCTTATCCACTTGGCCAAGTCCACCTTATCCCTCATGGAGTTCCCCACCAAAGCTCTCTTCCCTCGGCCTACGTCCCTCGGATGCACCAAGCGCACGACTTCGCAACGCCATCCTTCGCGTCTCATGCCCTAGAAGTATGCTTTCCTTTGGTCTCACTCCATTCGCTCCCCGTCCGGCGGTCCCTCGGATGCACCAAGCGCACGGCTTCACAATGCCATCCTTCACCGACTCAAGGACCCCGAGCCTAGTGAACTTACCAAGTCCTTAAGACTTCCCATATGCACCTAGCGCACGGCTTCGCAATGCTTTGGATTTCCCATGCCAAGCACCAAGCGCACGGCTTCGCAATGCTTTGGACTTTCCCATGCCAAGGCTTCCCCCTTGGACTTCCACACCAAGCTCCATGCTTGGATTTTCCATGCCAACACCATGTTGGACTTTCCCATGACAATCCCATGTCATGAGTTTTGTCTATCATCAAAACACCATCAAGGTACTGCTGGGCCGATTGCACCAATAGTTCCTTCGCTCCGCCACACCATTCTGCTGGGGTGTGCCCGGTGCGGACAATTGGGATTGAATCCCAGCCTCTGATAAGTAACTCCTAAACTCTCCCAAGAGGTACTCTCCACCACGATCAGATCGTAATGTCTTGATACTTTTACCTTGATGGTTCTCCACATCAGCCTTGAATTCTTTGAACCTGTCAAAGCATTCAGACTTGCGGCGCATCAAGTAAATGTATCCATATCTTGAATAATCATCTATAAAAGAGACGAAATATTCAAAACCACCTCTTGCCTGGATAGACATAGGACCGCACAAATCAAAATGAACCGATTCTAACACATCTTTGGCTCTATACCCCTTGGCCTTGAAAGGCCTCTTGGTCATTTTACCTTCCAAGCAAGATTCGCAGGTTGGGAGATCCTCCACCACTAATGAACCTAAAGGTCCATCAGCTATCAACCTTTGAATTCTGCTTAGGTTAATATGACCAAGCCTTAGATGCCAAAGATATGTTTGGTTCATTTGCAAAGGTTCTTTTCTCTTATTAGACTTAGAAGATGAGTTATTGATTTCTATATGCATCGTGGGAGTTTTCGGTTCAAGAGTATATAAATTACCAACCAATGTACCAGAACAGATAATCTCTCTATTTCTTTTAATAACAACTCTGTCATTAAAAGAAATAGAATATCCATCCATAAACAATTTAGAAACCGAAATCAAATTCTTTCTAAATGTAGGTACATAAAGACAATTTCTCAAAACCAAAACTTTATTTCTATCAAACGATAAATAAACGTCTCCCACTGCAATAGCCGCTACCTTTGTAGCATTGCCCATGTAGACGGTAATTTCTCCTTCAGCTAGTCGTCGGGTTTCCTGGAACCCCTGCAAAGAATTGCAGACATGATCAATGGCTCCCGTATCTACACACTAGGTATCGGTAGATAACACAACTAAACATGTTTCAACGACTAAGGCAGAAGATATACCTTTGTTCTACTTTAGGAAGGGGAAGTCTTTCTTCCCATGTCCAGTCTGTCTACAAGTGAAGCACTTGCCTTTCGGCTTCTTCACTCCCTGAGATCCTCCCACCACTTTTGCTCTACCTTGTTTCTTCTTCTTCTTGCCTTTCGGCTTAGAAGTAGAAACCTTCTGAGCAACCATGGCTTCCTGCCTAGCAGCTCAATTCTGATATCCGAAAAGTTCCTTTTCCCCAGAATCATCTGCAGGCCTAGGAGGACACTCATCGACAGTTAAGACACTATCCAAATTTCTTTTCCAATCATTATTATTTGGGTACAGTAAGTTTGTTTCCTTTAGCATCATAGTAAGTGGGTTGAAAGCCATTTGAAAATCCTAAGAATCACAATGATCAAAATATTAGATTTCAAATATTATTGATTCCTCAAAACAATAAAATTCTGAAATCAACCAACACCTCAAAACACCGAGAATATCGCATGCCATGATAGTATGGACATATACGAATTCTACATTTGTAAGAGGAGGTTTTACCCATTAATTTTATTATCTTGTCAACCTTACTTTTTGACTAATAAAATTAATAGTTGGTTCCTTTTTATCTTTACAAATAAAAGCAGTGACTCCGATGGGGAGGATACTTTTATTTGCATCTAAGTGTGCACCATTACACGAAACTAAGGGAATTATTTCAGATTATGTGCCTTACTGATGGGGAAGTACACACGCTCCTAAATAATTTCCTATAACTATTATTTGACCTAGTGATCCGCAAACAAACCCATCCGATGGGGAGGAAGGCACTCAGAGCCAACGCGCAAGTTTGTTGCATCACACGTCAAATTGTAATGGAGGCTGCGGGAATTAATTAAAATATCCCTCTCCCACTTAGTAAATTGAAATTGAGGAATTTTAAAGCATACACAACATGCATATAAAAACAAATCAGCAATAAATATGGAAAAAACAGAATTTTTCCAACTATTATGGCATTGTTCTCCAATACGCATCCCGTCGTGTCGCCACCTCGTCCACTCCACCTTTTCCCGTGCGCAAGTCACCAAAGAGATCCGAGCCGAGATATATCATTTTAATTTACATCCATTGATCCTATACTCCACGAAGGAGTGTACAAATAATCTAGATCGAAAGTAAACTAAAATGAGCGGCTAAACAATGTCGTATTTAATTACAAAAATTAAATACTAATCTAGCCTCGTCAACCCCGAGGATTCAAATAATATACATACAATCACACACAAAACAATCACATACAACCAAATAGCCATAATAGTCGGATCTTATGCCTGCAACCAAAAAGTTAGCCTACGCACATCCTACTTGTTGGTAATATATGAGAGATGTCCTAAGGCAATCGCCATATGTATGAACCATTTATATGATAAATGAAGATTCACTATTTGAGTATACATGTTTCATGTATTTGATTGGATCTTAAACTCATTTACTGAATGTCCACGATGCGATTCACAGCATGAGAGAATTTGTGATTGGATCACAACTAGTGAGTATCTCTACATGTGTAATTGTGATGTATCGGAATTATCCCTAGTCGATGAATTGATGGATTTAGACACCATCAATTCTGTCGAGACTAGCACGAGGTATACTCCTTGGTGTATCCAAGCAGCTGATTCTCACTGGCTGGAGACATTGTGATGTCCGGAGTTAATCGTGGATGCTAGTTATGGTAACTAGTTCATTGGAGTGACCGGTAGTAAGACTTCATATGGTTCTCTGCATATATAGATATGTCAATGAAGTTTTTCTTGGCTTAAGTGCGATGTTCCTTTGACTTGCGGTATTCAAGTCATCTTGATCATGGAGACTTATGCTTTGACATCTTAAGCAAACATCTCTAAGGAGATGTGGACCCGGGATGATTGGGTATAAGTCGAAGTGATCGAAGGTGTTTGAATAGCCTATAAAGGATTCACCACTCCTTGCGAGGAGATGTATACCCATGGCCTCTCGTCGGGTTGTTACTAAAGTCTTTGGCCAAAGCATTACATGTTTAGAGTAAGGTACTCTTCGATACATGTGGAGTAACTAGAATCCGTAGGACGAGGAAATGATACTTGGGCTAGGTGTGACGTAGTCAGCCTAGTGGGGACTGACACAATAGACCATGTCCTGAACCAAGTGGGTATAAGATGAGTGAAGGGAATGGGGCATGAATCATTCGAGCTACTGAAGGGTTTCAGAAATAGTTCTGGATCAACCGTTGATCTTTTCGGTTAATTGGGGATCATGATGTACTACTAGGTGCCACTCATGATCGTTCTATAATTAATGGTTAATTATAGGCCAACATAAACCGAGAACCTATTTGGTCACACGACAATGGCGTAATCCAAAGGATTTAAAACGAGCTTGAGAATGGGATTCTCAGACCGAGAGAAACTAGGTTTGGTTGGACCAAACATAAAGCGAGCATGAAATCGTTTCAGTCGCAATGGAAGCGTGGATGGGCCGCGTCTTATGAAGACATAATGGATGAACCAAAATGGTTTGGTTCTAATCCAATGGAGGAGAATAAACCAAAGGGTTTGGTTTATTTTAAACGAATGAACCAAAAGTTGGTTCGGTTCGTTTTAACTTAAAATAAACTATCATGGTTTGGTTTATTTTAACTTATCTTAATGGAGCGGGTTAACGGGCCTAATGGTTATGATCCAATAACCATTAAGAGAATTAGTTCTCTATAAAAGAGGGCTTAATGGATAATTAAGCCCTAATCCAAAACCCTAGCTTGGCCGCCCAACCCCTCTTCCTCTTGTTGGCGTCAACTCCATTGCCGCCCAACCCTTGAGCCGCCGACCAGCTCTTTGCCGGCATCCAAGCTTCAGCCGGTGATCCTCCGGCGACCCTCCGGTGATCTTCCTAGGCCTCGGTGAAAAGGTGAGCACTTGGCTTCCTTGTTTTGGCCGGCGCCTACTCCTCCACCAAGCTGTCCAGTTTTCTGGACAGCTTCTTCTCCTCTCGTCGGAGCATCGTTTGGATGACGGTTAGAGCTCCGACAGCGGATAACTTACCGGGGATTCGATCTCCGGTAATCCTCTGAGGTGGACAACGAAGGATTCGTCAATTGGTTGACGAATGCCTCTCCGGAGAAGCGAGTTTTGAGAACTCGTATTAGGATCCGAATTTGGATTCGTATCGTGATCATCTCTCGATCACGTCGTCTTCAACACGAGGATAGTAACCCATACGAAGACGAAGCTCGTGGCTTAGTGAAGTCATCCCGAGGAACTCAGCGTGGATACGGATAGAGACGATTCTAACGAGGATCGTTCCGGTTGATGCCGTTCCCGCTACACGTCATACGAAAGGTATAACGTAGTTAAATTTCCTTTTATTGCAAATTTAAATTTACGGTTATATCTACACTTGTTGTAATATGCATGCGTGTGTTGTGTGTGTTGTAATAAATGTAGATTTATTATTTTTATTGCTTCCGCTGTGTTCATGTTTATGAAACGTGATCGAACACACACACGCCGCGGTGCCGGAAACCCAACAGTGGTATCAGAGCCCAGGTTGTGTTTCGACATAATCATAAAAATCGTTTTGTGATAGTCATAATGTATTTCTGGAAATTTTCTAATTTTAGAAATTTAGAAGTATTTATGGAAATTTTTCAATTTTGGAAAGTCTAGAAGTATTTATGGAAATCTTTGACTTTTGGAAAGTTGGAAGTATTTATGGAAATTGATATTTTCCATAAATAAAATATTTGATTAGATTCTGGAAATTTGTTTCCTAATTTAATCATGATTTGATTTGAGAAATCAAATCTTAAAATATTTTATTTCCATAAGTAGTTTTAATGATTTAGGAAATTGGTTTCCTAAATAGATTTTTCTTAATCAAATAATTCCATGAATAAAATATGTGATTAGATTTGGAAATTTGTTTCCTAATTTAATTATGATTTGATTTGGAGAATCAAATCTTAAACATATTTTATTTCCATAAATAGTTATGACATATAAGGAAATATATACATGACATAATTGTATGTCATGTAAATGCATTAGATGCATAACATTATGTCATGCGTGTCGTGACATGTAGATGTATGCCATGTATGTCATGCCATGTAGATAATAGTTATTTGCATGCAAAGAGGATGAGACATAAAAACCCTTAAACAATATTAAAGCCTACACCTTCCATTAATATGGTTAGAACCAGAGTTCCGTTTCTTGTTTGGGTTGTTGGACTCTCTCCAAGCCCGGCTCGAACCCGAACATGTTCAAACCATGGAATAGTTTAATACTAATATGGTAAGAGTCAGAGGTCAATCATTAGCTTTGGTTGTTGGACTCTCTCCAAGCTGGGCTAATTGGTTGAATGTTGTTGGACTCTCTCCAAGGTCGATGTAAAGGAAGGTGAAGTTGGGTGCTATGCATATGATGCATACTTGTTAATGTGTTAACAACCCGATGTATGTGTGAACATTCAATTAGTTGATAGCACATTGTGATAGTTGCATATACGTGATATGCAATCGGTATAGTTGATACCTACCGTCGTAGTTATGAATGGCTTGTTGGACTCTCTCCAAGGTTGTTAATAACTATGATGGATATCAGCCCATTCAGAGATGGACCTACGATCTCCCGAAGTGATTTTGGGGTTTTTGAAATTCGAAAAATGAATGGGATTTATAAATGTATATTGATGCATTTTAAAAATCATCTTTCTCATATATGCTCGTTTTGTATTTCTAAAATTGATCATGTTGTCTTTTAATTTGCGTTCCATTTTGGATTCGAATAAATTGACTGGGCCGAGCTTCTTGGACTGGCTTAGAAGCTTGAGAATTGTTCTCAAGGTTGAAAAGCTTGCAAATGTCCTCGAAGCGCCTCTTCCCGCCCGTCCTAGTGACGATGCAACTCTGGACCAATTGTTGGCCTATCAGAAACATGTGAGTGATTCTGAACAAATGAGTTGCATCATGCTAGCCGCGATGGAACCCAAGCTACGAAAGCAGCATGAGCATATGCATGCTCATATCATAGTCCTTCATCTTTGTGAGTTGGTTGATGAGCAAGTTAGATTTGAAAGGTTCGAAGTCTCAAAGCTCCTCTTCACCTCTGAGATGCTAGAAGGTTCATCTGTGGTACTGCTCAATATGCGGAAGACTGTGGAGTCTTCTGAGAAGTATGAGCAGGGGACGGTGCTATTAGTTGATTCCTCGAAGAAAGGTTCTAAGAGGAAGTCAAAGGAACAGCAGAAGGGAAAGAAGAGAAAGGCTAAGAAGGTAGAACTAGCACAAAAGGAAACTTGCCATCATTATGGCAAGGAGAGCCATTTGCGAAGAAAGTGCAAGATTTATCTTGAGTCCGTGAAGAAGAATAAGACATCGGATGCCCCATCTTCTTCAGATATCTTCATTATTGATTGTCATTCTATTTCCTCAAACACTTGGGTATTGGATACTGGGTGTGGCTCACATATATGTAATGACATACATGGGCTAAGGAATAGAAGAAGACTCGTCAAGGGAGAGTCAAATTTGCATGTTGGGAATGGAGCAAAGGTTGCTGCAGTCACCATTGGAACGCATTTGTTGAAACTCCCTACAGGACTTGTCTTAGAACTGGACAATTGCTTTTATATTCCTTCGTTGATAAAGAACATCATTTCTATTTCTTGTTTAAATAGAAATGGGTATCATTTGACTTTTAGTAACAATTGTTGTTACATAACTTTAAATGGAGTTCTTTATGGGACTGGAACTTTAAGCAATGGTGTTTATACGTTTGACGTATCCAGTGACATTTGCAATATCGAAGCGAGCAACACGAGTGCTCGAAAGGATAATCAAATAGACTCCTATATGTGGCATTGTCGTCTTGGCCATATAAGCAAGAAACGCATGTCCGAATTACACCGATGTGGAATTCTGGAATCATTTGAATTGGATTCATACGATACATGCGAATCATGCTTAAAAGGCAAGATGACTAAGTTACCTTTTATTGGAAAAGGTGAACGAGTGGGAGAGTTACTAGGTCTAATACATACTGATGTATGTGGACCTATGTCAACTCAAGCATTAGGAGGCTATAGCTACTTCATTACCTTCACCGATGATCACTCACGGTTTGGGTATGTGTTCTTGATGAAACACAAGTCTGAAGCCTTTGAAAGGTTCAAAGAATTCAGAAATGAAGTAGAGAAACAACATGACAAGAGTATTAAAATACTTCAATCTGATCGAGGTGGTGAATACTTAAGTCAAGAGTTTCTTGATTATCTAAGAGACAAAGGTATATTGTCTCAATGGACTCCGCCCTATACACCACAGCATAATGGTGTATCTGAGAGGCATAACTGGACCTTGTTGGACATGGTCAGGTCAATGATGAATCATGCAACTCTTCCCAAGTCCTTTTGGGGCTATGCACTTCAGACAGTTGTTTACTTGTTAAACAGAATGCCTACCAAGGTAGTCTCAACTACTCCATATGAGATATGGAATAGTAAGAAACCTCATGTATCTTACTTGAAGATATGGGGTTGTCCTGCTTATGTGAAGCGGACTGTATCAGACAAATTGAATGCTAAGTCTGATAAATGTCTATATATTGGATACCCTAAGGAAACAAGGGGTTACCAATTCTATCATCCTGTGGAACAAAAGGTGTTTGTTTCAAGGCATGTTGTGTTTCTAGAGAAAGAGTTTCTCTTGCAAGAAAACAGTGGGAGTGTCGTCGAGCTTGAGGAGCCTCGAGAGACTCAAATAGCCATTGATGAGATACCTGGTGAAGCACAACAGCCGATAACTCATAGTGATGAGCAATCGGCTGGACCTATTGTAATACCACATCTTCGTAGATCTGGTAGAACACGCAATATTCCTGAGAGATATGGATTTCTCGTAAGCGAATCGAACGATATGTTACTCATTGATGATGAGGAGCCTACCAGTTATGAAGAATTGCTGACAAGTTCAGAAAGGGATAAGTGGCTTGGTGCCATGAAGTCGGAAATGGATTCCATGTATGAAAACCAAGTTTGGAACTTGGTTGACCCACCTGAAGGGATAAAGCCTATAGGGTACAAGTGGGTTTTCAAGAAGAAAACCGACATGGATGGTAATGTGATTACCTATAAGGCTAGATTGGTGGCGAAAGGATATCGTCAAAAACAAGGTGTTGATTATGAAACCTATTACTTTGTAGCTATCTTAAATCCATTCGGATGCTCACGGCCATAGCGGCTCATTATGATTATGAGATATGGCGGATGGATGTGAAACGGCTTTCCTTAATGGAAACACCTTTCGAGGGCGTGTATATGATCTGACTGAGGTTTCACATCGGTTGATAAAACCAAGGTATGCAAATTGCGACGGTCCATTTATGGATTGAAGCAAGCATCCGAGGAGAATTTGGAATATCCGTTTTGATGAGACAATCAAAAGTTTGATTTCTCACAAAATCGAGCGAACCTTGTGTGTACAAGAAGGTTAGTGGGAGTGCGATCGTATTCCTAGTATTGTATATCGATGACATACTACTTATAGGAAGCGATGTTTCAATCTTCTGATCAGTGAAGGTTTGGTTATCAAGACATTCTCCATGAAAGACACAGGAGAAACAACCTACATCCTCGGGATTAAGATCTATAGAGATAGATCGAAGCGGTTTGCTTGGTCTTCGCGATCTACATATATAGGCCAAGTGCTAAAGAGGTTTAGCATGTCGGAATCCAAGAAAGGTTTCTTACCCATCGGGCATGGGTACACCTTTCGAAGTCTATGTGTCAGCGCCTGGAAGGCGAGAGGATTTGCATGAGTAAGATTCCCTATGCATCCACAATAGGATCTATCATGTATGCTATATGTTATGTACGAGGCCCGATGTATCGTATGCTCACGAGTGTCACGGCGGATACGATCGATCGAGGAATGGATCATTGGGTATTAAGCGATCCTTAAGTACTTAAGAAGAACTAAGGATCGTTCCTAATATATGGAGAAGGGTACATGGTGATACGTGGGTATACGGATGCGACTCGAGACGACAAGGATGATTCCATGTCTTTATGCGGGTATGTATTCACAGAATGGGCGCAATAAGTTGGAAAGGTTCCAAGCTTGACACTATAGCGGATTACGCCACTAAAGCGAGAATACATTGCGGCTTTAGGCGACAAAGGAAGCGGTTTGGATCGAGAAGTTCATCTCTGAACTTGATGTGGTCTCATCAATGATCCAAACATGTACTTCGCCGCTATCATCTTATCAAAGAGATCATCAGTAGGAACGAAATACAAATCGAGAAAATTCCCACTGAAAGGAACTTAGCGGATCCCTTGACTAAGGCATTACCTCAAAATAAGTTTGAGGGTCATGTTCGAGCTTATGTTATTGGATACCATAGCGATTGGCATTAGGCCAAGTGGGAGTCTGTTGGTAATATATGAAAGATGTCCTAAGGCAATCGCCTTATGTATGAACCATTTATATGATAAATGAAGATTCACTATTTGAGTATACATGTTTTATGTATTTGATTGGATCTTAAACTCATTTACTGAATGTCCACGATGCGATTCACAGCATGAGGAGAATTTGTGATTGGATCACAACTAGTGAGTATCTCTACATGTGTAATTGTGATGTATCGGAATTATCCCTAGTCGATGAATTGATGGATTTGGACACCATCAATTCTGTCGAGACTAGCACGAGGTAGACTCCTTGGTGTATCCAAGCAGTTGATTCTCACTGGCTGGAGACATTGTGATGTCCGGAGTTAATCGTGGATGCTAGTTATGGTAACTAGTTCATTGGAGTGATCAGCCGTAAGACTTCATATGGTTCTCTGCATATATAGATATGTCAATGAAGTTCTTACTGTGGCTTAAGTGCGATGTTCCTTTGACTTGCGGTATTCAAGTCATCTTGATCATGGAGACTTATGCTTTGACATCTTAAGCAAACATCTCTAAGGAGATGTGGACCCGGGATGATTGGGTATAAGTCGAAGTGATCGAAGGTGTTTGAATAGCCTATAAAGGATTCACCACTCCTTGCAAGGAGATGTATACCCATGGCCTCTCGTCGGATTGTTACTAAAGTCTTTGGCCAAAGCATTACATGTTTAGAGTAAGGTACTCTTCGATACATGTGGAGTAACTAGAATCCGTAGGACGAGGAAATGATACTTGGGCTAGGTATGACGTAGTCAGCCTAGTGGGGACTGACACAATAGACCATGTCCTGAACCAAGTGGGTATAAGATGAGTGAAAGGAATGGGGCACGAATCATTCGAGCTGCTGAAGGGTTTCAGAAATAGTTCTGGATCAACCGTTGATCTTTTCGGTTAATTGGGGATCATGATGTACTACTAGGTGCCACTCATGATCATTCTATAATTAATGGTTAATTATAGACGGCCAACATAAATCGAGAACCTATTTGGTCACACGCACAATGAGCGTAATCCAAAGGATTTAAAACGAGCTTGAGAATGGGATTCTCAGACCGAGAGAAACTAGATTTGGTTGGACCAAACATAAAGCGAGCATGAAATCGTTTCAGTCGCAATGGAAGCGTGGATGGGCCGCGTCTTATGAAGACATAATGGATGAACCAAAATGGTTTGGTTCTAATCCAATGGAGGAGAATAAACCAAAGGGTTTGGTTTACTTTAAACGAATGAACCAAAAGTTGGTTCGGTTCGTTTTAACTTAAAATAAACCATCATGGTTTGGTTTATTTTAACTTATCTTAATGGAGCGGGTTAACGGGCCTAATGGTTATGATCCAATAACCATTAAGAGAATTAGTTCTCTATAAAAGAGGGCTTAATGGATAATTAAGCCCTAATCCAAAACCCTAGCTTGGCCGCCCAACCCCTCTTCCTCTTGTTGGCGTCAACTCCATTGCCGCCCAACCCTTGAGCCGCCGACCAGCTCTTTGTCGGCGTCCAATCTTCAGCCGGTGATCCTCCGGCGACCCTCCGGTGATCTTCCTAGGCCTCGGTGAAAAGGTGAGCACTTGGCTTCCTTGTTTTGGCCGGCGCCTACTCCTCCACCAAGCTGTCCAGTTTGACAGCTTCTTCTCCTCTCGTCGGAGCGTCGTTTGGACGACGGTTAGAGCTCCAACAGCGGATAACTTACCGGGGATTCGATCTCCGGTAATCCTCTGAGGTGGAGGACGAAGGATTCGTCAATTGGTTGATGAATACCTCTCCGGAGAAGCGAGTTTTGAGAACTCGTATTAGGATCCGAATTTGGATTCGGATCGTGATCATCTCTCGATCACGTCGTCTTCAACACGAGGCTAGTAACCCGTACAAAGACGAAGCTCGTGGCTTAGTGAAGTCATCCCGAGGAACTCGGCGTGGATATGGATAGAGACGATTCTAGCAAGGATCGTTCCGGTTGATGTCGTTCCCGCTACACGTCATACGAAAGGTATAACGTAGTTAAATTTCCTTTTATTGCAAATTTAAATTTACGGTTATGTCTACACTTGTTGTAATATGCATGCGTGTGTTGTGTGTGTTGTAATAAATATAGATTTATTATTTTTATTGCTTCCGTTGTGTTCATGTTTACGAAACATGATCGAACACACACACGCCTCGGTGCCGGAAACCCAACACTACTATTATCCGGCATACTCAATATATGATATGTGCATGAAAGTAACCGAATCCAAAACACACAAAACCGGAAACCGTGGCTCTGATACCACTTGAAGGGAGTTGCTTCGGAGGCTCATTGGCTCCCATGTCTCCGGATTAAAATTTTCACTAATGAAAGAATTAATCCAGATGGGATGAGTTTCCTTAGCACAACCAATTCGTCGTCGTGCTAACAACTTGAGTGATCGCTTGAACAAACTAGTTGTTCAAGCAACACAACTCTTCTAGTTGGTTAGCCGCGGAAGAGACGACAGACGGATCGCCGGTTTTTGTGTTTGTCTTCGGGGTCCATGATTATACAAAATATATACTAATGCACACTTGTATAATCAACACATAAAAGAACATGCTTAGATCAGAATATAAAGTTGTAAAACTTTTATACCTCACGATCTTCTACCGTATGTCCTATCCTCGTGGACGACGTGTGGGCGAAGATCCTCCATGAGTAGAAGCCTTCTAGATCACGTTCTTCCCTTCCTTGTTCGCTGCGAACAAAGAGAAGAACAAAACAAAAATCTCCTCCTTTCTAGAACCGGCCACCAATCAAAGAGCTCGATGTAACCGCCGGCCAAGGAGCGAATGGATGAAGCGTCGGCCACCAATGTAAGGGGAACCGAGAGAATGGAGGTGAATGCCAACCTTGTAAGGGGAACCGCCGGCCAAGGAATAGGAGAGGGACCAAGAGGATGGGCACCGGCCAAGTCTTGATGGAAGAAGATGGGCGCCGGCCACACTTTGTTGGAAGAAGATGGGCGCCGGTTTCTTCTCCAAGAGTTGCCGCCCAAGCCCTAGCTTCCAAACCCTAGCCGCCCAACCTAAAACCCTAACTCCAATTTAACCATTACTTGTCGCCCAACCTAAGCCCTCTATTTATAGAATTGGGCTTAAGCCTCCTTTAATCTCCACCGTCGGATCTAGGGATTTAATCTCCACCGTCGGATCTAGGGTTTTATCTCAACCGTCGGATCTAGGGTTTTATCCCAACCGTCGGATCTAGGATTTCATCCCAACCTTCGGATCTAGGGTTTCATCCCAACCGTCGGATCTAGGGTTTTATCCCAACCGTTGGATCTAGGGATTTAATCCCAACCATCGATTCTTAGGGTTTCATCCTAACCATCGGATCTAGGGATTTAATCCCAACCGTTGGTTCTAGGGTTTCATCCCAACCATCGGATCTAGGGATTTAATCCCAACCGTTGGTTCTAGTTTTGTTTTATATTCTTGGATCAAGATTTCATGAGGATTATATTAGGCTACGATAGGGACCATAAGGAGGAGTTGGATCTTGGCCACCCGATGGATCGGAACCACACTAACTTGATCCATCAATGATGTTCCATTCCACTAGAGGATCATCATTGAACTACCTCACCAACCCCCATAAATTAATATGAGCTCCATATATTATTTGTACATTCATCTCCCCGTGTTTAAGATATCGAATGTCCGTCAATTAATTGATTTACTGACCATCAATTAATTAACATCTAATTCCTCGAGTAGTACCACTCAACCTTATCATCATGTTAACTAAGTCAACCAGCTGGGTTTACATGATGAACCTTATGAGCTCCTCAAGGGGACATCATCAACCTAGTATATAGGACACGGTTTCCTCCTATAATCAACGGCACACCATGTAAATAATATTATTTCCCAACTTACCGGGCATATTGATTTAATGCATCTAAATCTCACCCTCTGGTAAATCAAAGAAATAAATACTAAGTACATGTGCCCGTTATTATATCGGGATTAAGAGCATGTACAACATAATATCCGAGGTCCGATTCAATTATGTAGTCATCAATTAATTGAATCACCTCTATGTCGGTCCTGCTCAATACACCTAAGTGTACTAGTTTAACTCCATGTTCAAGACAAAACAATACCAAGCTACACTACAACCATGCCAATGGTTTGTCCAAAACCATCTTGGTTGTGAGCCTCTACTTATATTTTACAAGGGACTGATAACATGATCTTCTGTGCCACACCAAGCACCATGTTATCTACAATGTAAAATATTAGACAATATGCACACACATATAATAAATATATAAAGTGCAAACAATGATCATGTGATTCTTATTCCAAAATAAAATGTTCATACAAAAAGAGCTTGGCTTTCAGTATACATTCCAACAAAACCCTTTGCCATACACATCAAAACCATATTATGGGTTGATTGCACTAACACTTTTAACATGCTTGCTCTGGCTAGAGACTTCTGAGTAACAATCCTGACAATAAGCCTAGGGTATACATCTCCTTTATCAGGAGTATTGAATCCTCTGTAAGCTATTCAAACACCTTCGATCACTTTGGCTTATACCCAATCATCCTAGAGTTACACCTACTATATAGATGGCTGTGAAAAAGTCAAAGTACAAGGTGTCATAATCAAGGTGACTTGAATACCTCAAGTCTAAGGAAGCTCACACTCAAGCTGCAATGGGATCTTCAACGACATATAAAATCATATGAAGTCTCATAGCAGGTCACTCTAATGAACTAGTTACCATAACTAGCATCCACATGTTCACTCTCAGCATCCCTATGCTTCTATTCAGTGAGTACCGAATACTTGGATAAACCAAGGAGCATAACATGTGCTAATCTCACAGAATTGATTATGTCCAATCTCATCAATTCATCGACTAGGGATAGTTTCAATACTTGCATATTTACATATGATAGGATACCCACTAATTGTGATCCAATCACAATTTCTCTCATGCTATGCATCGTATTATGGACTTCAGTACATGAGTTTAAGATCCAATCAAATACATAGATAATGTACACTCAAATAGTAAATTTTATTAATAACTTCTAAGGCGATTGCCTTAGGACACCTCTCAATTACATCAAACTCTCACTTGGCCTACAACCAATCGCCTTGATATCTAATACCATAGGCTTCTATATGCCTCTCGAACTTTTCTTGGGGAAGAGCCTTTGTCAAGGGATCTGCTAGATTCCTATCAGTGGAAACATTCTCTATTTGTATGTCTCTTCTACTTATGATCTCTCTGATCAGATGGTAATGGCATAGTACGTGTTTGGATCACTGATGAGACCGTGGTTCCTTCTCCTATGTAATGGCGTCATTATTATCGCAGTAAACTAGTAATGCTTCAACAATGCTTAGAACTACTCCAAGTTCAGTAATGAACTTCTTGATTCAGACCGCCTCCTTTGCTACTTCAGAAGCTGCAATATACTCTGCCTCCGTAGTAGAATCAGCAACGGTATCTTATTTGGAACTTTTCCAACTCACCGCACCTCCATTCAAGTTGAATATGTATTAAGACTGATATTTGAAATCATCCTTATCTGTTTGGAAGATGGCATCAGTATATCCGCTTACTCAACTTGCTTGCCCTTATATCTGCTCTCGTATGCGCCTCGTACTCCTTTTTTTTTTTTAAAACATACTACATATGGATCCTCTCACAACCTACGTACTTTAACAGGTCATCATAACTTAAACCTTCTTTTGCACATGCATCACATATCATATTCATCGTTAGCATGTTAACATATCTTTCATAACATGCATACATAAAGATTCGTTCATGAGTTCTAACATTTCCAACCTTCTTAAGTAGAAGATACTCATTAAACACAAGTCTTATAAGCGGAAGCAATGTCTTAAGTTGTTCTTAGAGCATATAAATACAAGCAGATAGTATAGGGTCTTCTTCCACCATGCCACTATCACACACACTTGGCCCCTCCTGCTACTTCCTCTAGCGCAGACTTCCTTTATCTGCAGTATATGGACAACATGAACTATAAGCATATAGCTTAGTAAGATCCTTGCCTACTCACAAAAGCCACAACTTCATCAAGCAATTAGAACATGAGCATACTAGCATAAAGGACCTAAGTATTTCATAGCAACACTAATCAACAACATATCCATGTAATAAAAAAAACTAAGCATGGCATAGAATTATTCATAAGCCAGTTAAGCATAATTAATCTAAGCAGGGCATAATTTGAACATAAGCGTTATAACTACATAAAACTAAGCATGCAGGAAAGACATATTCATAAGCGTTTTAAAACTTAACAATAAGCATTCCTAACCTAAGCATCCGTAACATCCTACATCTTAAACCTACATAAAGTATATAGGCACAAACATTCTTCAACTTAACCATGACCATTCATCAGGGAAATCCAATCATGCATGAAAGACATAATCATAAGCATTTGTTTAACTTGGACATAAACATTTGTAATAACATAAATCCTAAACTTGTAGAAAGAACATAATCGCAAGTATTCATAATCTTACCCGTAACATTCACCACATCATAAATTCTAAACTAGCATGAAGTACATAGTCATAGCGTTCTTAAACTTAACTCTAAACATCATAACTTCATAACATCTAGCATGCATGAAGAACATAGTTTGCAAGCATTCAGAGTATTTAACATGAGCATACACAATAATCATAAAAGTCTTTCCTTTTCAAAACATATACTTATAGATACTTCAAAATCATCATAACTTCATAACATCTAGCATGCATAAAGAACACGGTTTGCAAGCATTCAGAGTATTTAACATGAGCATACACAATAAATATAAAGGTCTTTCCTTTTCAAAACATATACTTATAGATACTTCAAAATCATCATAACTTCATAACATCTAGCATGCATAAAGAACACGGTTTGCAAGCATTCAGAGTATTCAACATGAGCATACACAATAAACATACAAGTCTTTCCTTTTCAAAACATATACTTATAGATACTTCAAAATCATCATAACTTGTTTGGGGGGCCCCAGGTTAAGTACCACATAATGCGCGTTCCCTAGTAGGTCAGTAGCGAGCCACCCTGATCCTACTCAAGACCTCTTACGTCTTACCAGGGCAAGACCTCTTACGTCTTCTTATGTCCCTATGGATTTGATTAACAACCACCTGATGGGTCGGGTACTTAACCTCTTGCAAAGTAAAATACTTAATTCCTTTCTTTTCTTGTCATAATATAAAGAATGCTCTTGATCCCCAACATAAAAAGGGAAGCATCTTAACCTTATCTTATCATAAGGAGAGCTCTTGATCCCTACTTGAAAGGGAAGCATCTCCATTTTATCTTATCTTAAGGAGAGCTCTTGATCCCTACTTGAAAGGGAAGCATCTCCATCTTGTCATAAGGAGAGCTCTTGGTCCCTACTTGAAAGGACAGCATCTCTATCTTATCATGAGGACACATGCATTCATAACATAAGAGTACCCTAAAGGGGTCCTAAAGTATAAACATGTTCATCATACAAGCATATTTCGTGGCACATTACATCATAAACATGAAGCATATTTCCTTGACATATTCATGGCATATTAAATCACAAAAACATGTTCATCACCTAAGCATATTTCATGGCACATTACATCATCAACATGTAGCATGTTTCCTAAGCATATTCAAGGCATATTAAATCATAAAAACATGTTCATCACCTAAGCCTATTTCATGGCACATTACATCATAACATGAAGCCTATTTCCTAGGCATAATCATGGCATATTAAATCACAAAACATGATCCACATCTAGGTATGTTTCATGGAATACTATATCATAAACATGTTCATCACCTAATCTTATTTCATATTGCATTGAATCATAACCATATACATCACACAAGCATAGTTCATGACATATAAACAAACAAAAACCATACCCTTAGCACAACTACATGTGGGGGGGGGTGTTTTCATGAAACCCTAACCCTAAAACCTTGGGTTGGTCGAATCTTGTATGGGGCTTGAGCTTGGGTTTTGTCCCCTAAAGTTCACTCATGAAGCCTTATAACTAATCATAGTATCATTAGAGATATTTTCATGCAACCCTAACCCTACTTT
Source organism: Wurfbainia villosa (assembly GCA_025175895.1). Taxonomy (NCBI): domain Eukaryota; kingdom Viridiplantae; phylum Streptophyta; class Magnoliopsida; order Zingiberales; family Zingiberaceae; genus Wurfbainia; species Wurfbainia villosa. The sequence continues at coordinate 47,615,736 of CM045998.1, read as the reverse complement.
CATAGGTTGGCCGAATCTTGTAAGGTTCAAACTTTAGGTTTTGTCCCCTAAAGTCCATTCATCAAGCATTATTACTTAACCTAGTGTCATTAGGAACATTTTCATGAAACCCTAACCCTAATTATATGGGTTGGCCGAAACATGGAATGGGTTCAAACTTTAGGTTTTGTCCCCTAAAGTCCATTCATCAAGCATTATTACTTAACCTAGTGTCATTAGGAACATTTTCATGCAACCCTAACCCTACTTTCATAGGTTGGCCGAATCATGGAATGGGCTCAAGCTTAGGTTTTGTCCCCTAAAATTCATTCATAAGCATTATCATGGCCTAACCTCATAAGAGGGAGTTGTCATAAAAACCCTAACCCTAAAAGGCCTTGATGGCCGAAACCTATAGGGGCACCAAGTTGGAATTTTTTGTCCCCAAAAAGGGTCCTATAGTGAGCATACAACCTATAGAAGTTCCCTAGAAACATTTTCATGAATCTTAGCCCAAGAAAACTTGATTGGCCGAAACCTACAAGGGCTACAACTTCATCATTCTTACATGAAATTTAACTTACGAAACTAATACACTGCAGGTGAGGGGAAACTTACATCCTTCGCTTTGCTTGAGAGATGACCTAATGGGAGTCACCTAGCTTTCTCCTAGCTTGAAGGGGGGTCTCGGCCAAAGGAAGAAGAAGGGGGGGTTGGTTTCGGTGAGGATGAAGAGGAGAGGAAGAAAATGGCAAAAAGGAAACTTCCTTCTTCTTTATAAAGGGAGGAAGAGAAGTTTCTCTTTTCTTTGTCATGCCTCTTCACTTACCCTTCTTCCACTTATCTATAAATTCCCCTCTTCCTCTAATGATATAATTCTATTGGGCTTATGGTTAGTGGGTGCATCTATAGGGCTTGGCTATCTCTAGAGGTTTGGGGTTCAATTCCTAGGCTTTGCATCTTTTTTTTTTCTTTTTGGCTTATTTTCTTTTATTTTTCCCAAAAACCCCACATAAAGCCTATCATCATAAAGCCAAAATTCTCGTAAAATTGCTAGAAATTTTACGGGCGTTACAACTACCATATCACCTCCTTCATATACCAAGAACAAATCCTTAGTCCTTCTCAAGTACTTAAGGATTGTCTTAACAGCCACCCAATGGTCTATACTAGGATCCGATTGGTATCTACTCGTAACACTCAAAGCGTACGATACATTGGGTCTCGTACATAACACAACATACATGATAGATCCTATAGCTGATGCATATGGATATGACTCATGCGAATCCTCTCGTCTTCATTGCGCCGGCACATAGACTTCGAAAGGTGAATCCCATGCCTCATGTGAATAAAACCTGTCTTGGATTCTTCCATGCTAAACCTTTTTAGCACTTTGTCTATGTATGTAGACTACGAAAGACCAAACAACCGATTCGATCTATCTCTATAGATCTTAATCCTCAAAATATAGGTTGCTTTTCCTATGTCTTTCATAGAGAATATTTTGGACAACCAGACCTTGACTATTTGCAAAACAGGAATATCAGTTCCTATAATTAATATGTCATCGACATACAATACTAGGAACACGATCGCACTCCCACTAACCTTCTTATACACACAGGGCTTCTCAGGATTTTGTGAGAAATCAAACTATTTGATTGCCTCATCAAAATAGATATTCCAACTCCTGAATGCTTACCTCAATCCATAAATGGAACATTGAAGTTTGCATATTTGTTCTTGTCAATGGATGTGAAACCCTCAGGTTGTATCATATATACATCCTCAGATAGGTTTCCGTTAGAGAAAGTTGTTTTCATATCCATCTGCCATATCTCATAATCAAAATGAGCTGTCATGGCTAAGAGTATTCGAATGGATTTAAGCATAGCTATTGGTGAAAAGGTTTCGTCATAGTCAACATCTTGTCTTTGACGATAATCTTTTGCTACTAATCTAGATTTATAGTTAATAATATTACCATCCATGTCAGTTTTCTTCTAAAAACCCACTTGCACCCTATCATCTCATTCTTGTGCTATGCATCATATTGTGGACTTCAGTACATGAGTTTAAGATCCAATCAAATACATAGATAATGTGCACTCAAATAGTGAATTTTATTAATAACTTCTAAGGTGATTGCCTTAGGACACCTCTCAATTACATCACCATACCATCCAGTCATATTATCAAATATATTGTCAAATATCAAAACTTTACTCGAGTCCTACTCGAGCTTGTTCAACTTGACCTAGGGTTGATTGCATCAATAATCTCCCCAATAATCTCTCTATTTTTGATGTTTGACAATATCTTTAAGTTAATATATCCCATAAGCCCAACTCGCCTCTTCTTATGTCAAAGCATAATGAAGGTTTCCTAACTTAAACCCTTCATTCTCTCCCTTGGCACACATCAAAAAGTCTCTCAAAGACTTCCATATCTCATTCTTCAATGAGATCATTCATTCTCCCCTTTTTCAATCCTTCATCTTGAATGCCTTCATAGTGATAAAACCCTTATCACTCAATGAAAAGAAACTTTTCATTCTCCTCCTTTTTCAAAAATCATCTATCATACCTTGTTGGGTAATCTCCCCCTAAAGGTTACTCCCTCGTAACCATTGCACCAACAATGTCTTTGGAGAGGTTCTTAGCCTATAAGAAATCTAAACTTTCAAATATAAGAGCAAAAGTTTAACTTTGAACTTTAACATCCCTTAATTTTGATTCTTATTCTAATTAACTCTCCTATTTATTTTCAATGAAAATCTCACCCTTTCAATGCTTCCCTAAGCATATTAGAGGGTTAGAGGTACTTAGGGTTATGGTTAAATGGCTAAACTGAACTTATTCAACCAAAATCATCCTAATCAATTGACTAGTTTTAGTAACCAGTCAATTGATTCCTACACCAGTCAACTGCTCCATGAGGCAGTTGATTGGTTTTTAAATTTCTTTCAGAAATTAATTTTGAGTTAATTTTTGGAAATTCATAAGTAATTTTATAATTCTCGAAAAATCTTGAAATTTTGTACATACATTATTTATGCTAATACTATGAGAGAAAAATAGTTTTCTATGAAAATATATATTATTTTGATGGAACGACACAAAGATAAAAACTATTAAAAACTTTAATGTTTTTGCCTAACTTTGTGTCAATCGTATCAATGATGATTGTAACCAAAAGATATACTTCGCCAATATTTTCCAAAATGATTTAAAAATTATTTTCAAACCTTATTTGCAATCATCTGCAAAAGGTTGGAACTGCTAACCTAGCGGCCTCCACCGGCCTATCCCACGACCATTGTGAGGGAGGTAAATCACGAAGGGCCCTATGGGTCATGACATGGTCGCCAAGACACGTGGGGTCTTCTGAATTCAGAAAAGGTTTTAGACCTCCTCTGGAATTAACCCATGTCACTTCTGTAAGCACCGTCGTACCTTAGCCACCACACCATCCTCATGGGGACAACCTTATTTTCAATCATAATCAATACACTAAGTGTACATGAATTGTACATTGACTTTCTCATGATTCATTCACGTCATATTATGAGTTTTGAGTTCATATAGATGCAACATTTAAGTTCCTTGAATTTAACTCATTTTTCTAACATCTCACATGTGTCTATGAATTTTCAATACACACATATGTCATCCTATGATTTTGTGAGATGTAATTGGTTCTTCCTCAAATTGGGGATAATGCATTGCTATCTAGGCATGCCCAATTTGATCACCTTACATAGGTGTTAAATAATGCCAATTGTCCTTATGTTCCAATTAGAATAACTAATGCATGAATATGATCATGACATAAATGATGTATAATTTAAAAACATTGATAATGATGCATGATGCCATGACATTTTAAATAATCATGTGATACATGATGTCATGACATAAAGTATGACAAATAAGACATGACAAATTTAGAAGAATACAAAGGTATAAATATGATTATGTCTTGAACCTATTTCATCATTTTCTAGAATTATATCAAATACTCAATTTGACATAATGATGAGCCAACTCCCGTGAGTGTGTCAAAAATTCCAACTTGACACACTATTGACTCTAACTTAATTGTGTCAATCATGATCAATTTTCAAACTTCTATTTCCATTTGCATATCCTAAAATCTTTTAGGATCAAGGTTCTAGGTTCATTTTCAAAGTATCACTATACCTTGAAAATGCTCTAAAGTGTTAACTCCACTATGGTTTGGTTAACTACCCTTCCATTTTAGGTTGATACACCCTATACCAATTTAGTGTGAAATGATCATACTCCTAGGAACCCAATATCTATTGGATTTCCTTGGGTTTTCTAGGTATTCACTAGGGATGACTCCCTTGATACCTTCTTAATGACTTTCCAAGGCTTCTTAGAAGCCTTAGTCATTGAACTCTCTTCAAGGTTAATTCTAGGAATAGCTTTCCTTGTAACCTTCTTAATGACCCTCTTAGGCTTCTTGGAAGCCTTAGCCCTTTGACTCTCATCAAGGTCAACTCTAGGGATGACTTCCCTTGTAACATTGACTTTTCTAGACCTAGGGTTGGTTACATAGTTAAATGGAACATTATGATAGGAGGATATTAATTCTTTGGGCATAGGTTTGTATCTCAAACCTTTCTTGTCCTTAGAAAATTCTTGCCTATCAAAAATTAGATTTTGTCCACTAGACTCTTTAATCATATTTTCCATCATTCGAAGGGTCTTTTCTAATTTTTCAAGCTTTGACCTCAAAGCTTGAATTTCTACCTCTAATACTTCAATTTTTGTTTGTCCATTATTTCTTTGGACATTCTTTCTCTTCCTAGGAATATGTCTAGTTTTCTTTGGGTTATTGCCTAGATTTTTCTTATTCTTCCCATCCTTATCTAAACTAGGTCTACCTCTAAAGATTCTAATATTTTCCTTAGATAGGCTAGTTCTTGATGTAATTTGTCTAGAATTATCCTTAGACCTAATATCATGATGTTGAACACTTAAAAGACAAAACTTATTACTAGCATGCTTCTCGTCATAAAAAATTAAAAGTGCATTATTAAGTGTTAACTTAGGATTTGCCTTAGAAGTTTCCCTTACACTTGAGCTTCCTATTTTGTTCTTCTTTAGGGACTTCCCCCTTGGACATTGGTTCCGATAATGACTCTTCTGATTGCAAAAGAAGCACACTATATGCTCCTTTCCCTTGTGTATTGAGGCTCTGGCCTCCATTGGCTTTCCCTTAGCCTTCAGTGACACTTGAGTTTTCTTCTTAATTTGTTTTAGACACTTGCTCTTGTAGGAATGTCAGTGAGCGCTAGATGGGGGAGTGAATGGCGTGTCTTCATTCGCTTGACGGAATTTGGTCATGCTTTCCTGCAATCATTATTAGCGTAGTGGAATATAGAATAGCAATAACAATAAAAATATACAACACAAGCACACAATCCACGACAATATAATATGGTTCAGAACCTTAGGGTTCCTATTACACAGGTTGGGCTCGAATGAGCCCTAGCGATGCCAAACACCACTAATAGTAAAAAACAATCCTTCTCGACAACAAGTCGGAGGTAGAGAAACCTTGTACAAATGATTACAACAAGTAATATAATGAATACAAGCAAATACAAGTAAACTACACAAATACAAGTAAAGAGAACTTTACAAAATGTGAACTTGAATGCTTTCTTTTGGTTGTTTGAGAGTAGCCTTGAAGGTCTGGATTGTAGTAGCAAATCCCGTCCAAATCGCCTAAAAAAACCATGCCAAAATCCTCTTCTATGAGCTCCTTATAAATCTGCAACTCGGGCTGGATTTCACCTAGCAGTCGACTGCTCCTGTAGTCGTTATGAGACAACGACTCGATCCACGTTGGATAAGTTCCAACAGATATACTGGCAGTCAACTGCCATTACCCATCAGTCGACTTCCAACCTCGTAGCTAACTGATCTGTTGTCTACCGAGTGTTCTAAGCACCAGCAGTCGACTACCATCCATGGCAGTCGGATGCTCAAGCCATCAGTCAACTGCCCAATGCTGGCAGTTAACTACCAAGGCTATTTTCTACAGTCAAACACCAGTCGACTGGTCATAATCCCAGTCGACTGCCCAGAGTCAACTCAGCTTCCAAGTGTCAAAACACTTGACAAATCGACTGGTCCAAAGCCCCAATTGACTGATAACCTCAATCATGAAGTTTAACCTCAAGTATGATGCCCTCATACTTACTAAACCACCCTTAGCCTAGACCTAAGCCTTTTAGTCGCCTCCGTCAACTTCACGCCTATCGGATCCCTCCAAGTCATCCATGACTTATTGATCCATACGCTAGCCTTCAGGTACTTCCATCGACTATTGTCATGCTAAGCTAGTCTATACCGCCAAGGCACATTTGGGCTTTTGCTGCCAAGACTATCGCTTGGACTTTACATCGCCAAACCATTAGACTTATGCTGCCAAGACTCCCTCTTGGACTTTACACCGACAATATCAACCCTTGAAATTTCCTTGCCAATCCATGTTGGACTTTCCATTTGCCAAGACTCAAACTTGGACTTTCCCTTGCCATGACCCATGCTTGGACTTTCCATGTCAACCCATATTGGACTTTCCAATTGCCAAGACTCAAGCTTGGACTTTCCCTTGCCAAGACCCATGCTTGGACTTTTCTATCATGGTCAACCCCAAGTCAACCATTTAGTCAACTCATTGTTAAACATTAATATCAAACATCAAAACACTAATATCAAACCACTATTCGAGTCTGGTCAATCATGACCTGGGCCGATTGCACCAACAATCTCCCTCTTTTTGATGTTTGATAAAAACTAATACCTTTGAGTTAGAACACTAACTTAAAACAATCCTCCCAATTGTCAAAATTGGGAATTCCAAATTTTCCCATTGATTTTCCCATCAATTCTCCCTCTTTTAACATACATCAAAAAGGCTTTCCCCAAGGGTGTAAATGTCTCATATCCCAATGATATCTTACAATCTCCCCCTTGGTCCAAAAACATCTAGGATGTCTTCACTCTTCCTAGTGATAAGTCTCATATCACTAAATAGAGGCAATCCTTTCTTCTCTAAAAAAAACTCAAAATTCTCCCCCTTATAAGGAAGAACACATCTATCATCCCATGATGGATAACCTCCCCTAAAGGCTTACTCCCCTATGACCATTGCACCAACAATGTTCTTGGAGAGTCCCTAAGCCTATAGGAACACTAAACCATCAAAATTAAGGTTAAAAGTTCAACCTTAAACTTTCACACACTTAAAATTGATACACACCCTAAACAACTCTCCTAATCTATATCTAATAGATTTTCACCCTTTCCAATGCTTTCCAAAGCATATCCTAGGGTTAGGAGCAATTAGGTTAGCTTAACATAGCTGAAATCTAGCTAAACAACCTTTGTTTACCTAAATTCAGGCTTGACAGTCGACTCCTTCAATCAACAGTCGACTTCCCTTAACACCAATCATCGCGCATCCATGATATTGAATTTCTATCTGAATCGAATCAATCTAAATTTAGAAAATCGTAAGTAATTATACATAATACAAAAAAATCACAAAAATTTATATGTATAATACTTAAGACAATCATTATGGGTGAAAAATATTGGAAAAATAACATACTCATAAACTAGTGAGTTTGACACAAAGTTCAAAACCATTGAAAAGTTCAATGTTTTGGCCCTACTTTGTATCAACTCTATCAATGATGATTGCTATCAAAAGATAGACTTCACCAAGGTTTTTCAAAATGATTTTAAAATATTTTAAAACCTATATTGGATCATGATCAATGGGCTCAATGCACATGACTTGCACATTAGCTTTCCTCTTGATTCCTCCATGGTATAAGATGAGTTTGAGTTCATCTAGATGCAAAAACTATGCACTTTGAACTTAACTCATTTCCTAACATCTCACATGTGTCTAGGGTGTATCAATACACACACATGCAAATGTGATGTGAGATGTGAGTTTTGTTCATCCTAAACTAAGGCCTCATGTATTTTCTAAGGCAACGCTACTTGATTCCCTTATACATGGGACTTCAAGTCATGTCATAGTTCTTAACTCAATTTTATTAATGCATGAATGATGATTTTGGCATAAATGGTAGCATAACTGAAACATGTGCCAATTGTTAGTTATAGCCCTAGAACCAATCATGTGATGGTTGAATAGGGAATATTTTGTATCATATTCTATAAAGGCAAAGGATTGGTTATTATATATTTACGTCTTGCTTGTGACAGCTAAATTAAATATATAATAATGCCCTAGAAAAGTAGGTTCTTATCTATAGCACATCAATTGGCAGAATTGATTATGAGAGGCTGTAGAGAACACTTTCCTAAATGTTCCTAGTCAAGTATTAATATGCAAGGGCAATATTAATACATAAAGACTAGCATGTAGGTCAATTGATGACTTGATCTCACAAGTCATGGATATATGATATCAAGTTGACACATGGGTATATATTAGAGAATATATACTGAACTGACCCGCCATGAGAAAGTTTCATGGATCGTCATTTGAGTGTCATAAACTTTCTCATGTGACTATTGGTATGAATAGTCCTCAAACCTGAAGTCACTACGGTTCCCTACATAAGGAGTTATGTACTTTGGTATCGTCAAACGTCACCCGTAACAGGGTGGACCATAAAGGCGATTACTGGGTATATAACAAATTATGCGGAGGGATGTGAGTGATGTAGATGGGATCTATCCCTCCCATATGACAGGAGTGATATCTGTGGGCCCCTTGATTGAGTAGAACAACTAAAATGCATGGCCATGCTCGAATGAGTCAATATGAGATATTGAGCTCATTTGTTTGAGTTAGTTTACTCAAGGATCAAGAAACACATAGATTGATCGAGGATGACACGGTCTATGCCTCATTGGTCAATCTGATATCAAGGATAGAAGGACACGGTCATACATTATAGTAGTCACGGAAAGGTTAGTCGGATCTTGACTTATTTCGTAACTTGGGTAGCAATGATGTATTGCTAGATGTCGCTCATTGCTTGTGTATCTAAAAGAGTTTAGATCCGCTGCCAACGTTATGAGAGCCTATAGGGTCACACACAAAGAGCATGATGATTAGAAGAATTAGTGCATTCTAGTTTGACTAGAATAATTTGGGAATGAGCTTAAGTACAAAATGGTTTTTGGACTTTAAGCTTAATGAGAATTTTAGCTTATTGATTTAATGAGATTAATTCAATATGCTAAGCTTAATTGATTTAATAAGATTAATTCAATATGTTACCTTATTGATTTAATGAGATTAATTCAATATGATAACATAAGCTTATTGGATTAATAAGATTAATTCAACATGCATGAATGCCACATAAGCTTGCCACCTAAGCATACCACATAAGCATGCCACCTAAGCTTGATGAGGTGGAAGGAGACAAAGGGTTTTGACCTTTGGATTTCCTCCACATGTTATGTTTCAATGCAATTGATTGCATTGAATGTGTTAGGAGGTGAAAGGTTTTTCAATCCTATAAAGCACCGCATGGGGTGGCCGGCCAAATGGTTGGAAGCTAGAGGCTTGGAGAGAGCTTGGTGGTGAGAGGCTTTGGTTGTGTGGCTTTTGTGAGTGTAGTAAGAAGAGTAGTCTTCTTCTTCCTTTCTCTTTTTCCCTACCTTCCTCTCATTTAGGGACTTCTCTAGCAAGAAGTAAAGGAGAGCTCTTCTAGTTTCTTTTGTGAGACAAGAGCTTGCTAGTGTGGATACATATAGAGGCACGGACATTTGAACGTGCTAAAAGATCCAACAAACCCAAGGAGAAGCGGGATTTCAAAAGGGCACGCAACAAAGGTAATATTCTCCTATAAGATAGGTTTTGAGAAATTTATTTTTTGTACGAGGTTTTCTTTCTCAAGGATCACTTGGAAGGGATCCTATTTTTCCGTTGCGCATATGCTATTTTGCATAAGAGATCCCTACAGTGGTATCAGAGCCACTTGCGAAAGATTGTATAAAAATAGGTTTTCTCTATTTTATATGTGATATAGAAGTAGGATAAATTTTATTATGAGTTGATAATTGCATTAGCAATTTTTCAAACATAATAAAATATCCTATGTCTTTTAAAAGTTAAAATTGACATGGTGCATGGTTATGGCCTAGTCCCAAAAAGTTTGTGAATGTGTGTGTTGTAATTCTTAATACAACCTGTGTGTCGTGCCTTTCTCCTAAAATTTTTGTTGTAAAATTAGTTTTAGACTCGAATGTAACTCGAGTATTTCTCCTTTTGTAATATACAAAATAAAGATGGAGGGTCCATTGGAAGATGACGTTACAAGGAGGGAGTCAACAACACAAGACAACCAAAAGGAAGCACTTGGGAGAAGATGTTATCCCTAGGTTGACCAATCAATCTTTTCATTGGCTTGAGAAGATTGTAGAATAAGGGTCATAACCATGACACGCTTAGTTTAATATGTATGTGATGCATGTTAATTTAGCTTATATGTGATGTATGCTAATATGTATGTGATGCATGTTTACGTTTATTTCTTAATAAGTCAAAAACGATATGCCTACCAAAGTTTGGTACTCACTACTTCCTCGATCATTTGTTGTTGGGTTTGCCAAAGCAAAGCAATGCATTTTATCTTGGAAGAGTGCGAGTGGACAATCGTGATGTCCCGCTATCAAACTTGGTTAAGACTTAATTAAGTTTTTCTTAATTAATTAAGAAAGTAGAGGCATATATTAGCTTTGAACATAAGTTTTAAAAATTAGTTTTGTGTGATTTCCGAACATCAGCTTTGTCTTAGAAAGTGGTCGTTGCTCCGATATCAAAGAAGGCCTCTGTGCCTCGCCACGGCCTGGAAGCTGGTTTAGGAATAAACACTAAACTAATCTAAACTTAACCAAAGCTATTAAAGAGTTACATCAGATGTAATTGGCAAAAGATTGCCTACCTAATCATACTACATCTTGGGCGATTAGCCAAAGCTAACTCAAGACGAAGTATGATGTAGATCTTTATCCCATATAAATTTATAGCTAAATAGAAGCTAATGATGTAAGCAAAATGTGTTTGCCTACATCAATGATTAGCTCATATCAAAGCTATGAGAATTTAGTGGGAGCCTCATTTAATTAAAAAGGCCTAATTAAATGACTTAGGTATGATACTTAATTTTGCATTTTGATGTTGTAGATCACCATGTCATCTAACACGACACACCCCCTCAACTTGCGATCTGTCCTTGAGAAAGACAAGCTCAATGGAGCTAACTTTCTAGACTGGTATAGGAACTTGAGGATTATCCTCAAGCAAGAACGTAAACTGTATGTCCTAGAGCAGTCTATCCCTGAAACACCCGCCCCTGTGGCCACTTGTGCTGAAAAGGATGCTTATAAGAAGCATCAAGATGATGCATTAGATGTGTTATGTCTTATGCTTGCCACCATGAACTCTGAGCTTCAGAAGCAACATGAGAACATGGATGCCTATGATATGGCTGAGCATTTGAAACAACTATATCAAGGACAAGCTAGACACGAGCGTTTTGAAGTGTCTAAGGCTCTTTTTGCATGAAAGATGCAAGAAGGAACACCTGTAGGAACTCACGTACTTAAAATGATAGGGTACGTTGAGAACCTTGAAAGACTAGGTTTTCCACTGAGCCAAGAATTGGCAACCGATGTTATCATGCAATCGTTGCCGGAAGCATATAATCAATTCTTCATGAATTATAACATGAATGAAATTGATAAGCCTTTGCCTGAGATTCTCAAAGATGTTAAGAATCGAACCAATCTCAAGAAGAAAGTTAGTAACGTACTAATGGTCAAGAAGGGCAAAGGTAAGCGCAAAGGCAAGGGTAAGACCCAAGCCAAAGGCAAGGCCAATTCATCCACTTCAAAGGGTAAAGGTAAAGTACCTAAGGAAGGGGATTATTTCCATTGCGGTGAGACTGGACACTGGAAGCGGAACTGCAAAGTCTACCTTGAGGAAGTAAAGAAGAAAAGAAGTGGGACTTCTGCCTCAGGTATACACGTTATAGAAGTTAATCTATCTATTTCTTCTACATGGGTATTAGATACCGGATGTGCATCTCACATTTGTACTAATGTGCAGGGACTGAGAAATAGTAGACTAATGGCAAAGGGCGAAGTGGACCTACGAGTAGGCAATGGCGCAAAAGTTGCTGCTGTAGCTGTAGGAACATATTCTTTGTCTTTGCCCACTGGGCTTATCTTAGAACTAGAGGAGTGCTTTTATGTACCTGCATTAACGAAGAACATAATTTCTGTATCTTGTTTAGACAAGAAAAACTTTTCTTTTATAATAAAGGACAAATGTTGTTCCATTTATTTGAATGAAATGTTCTATTGTAATGCACCACTTATGAATGGTCTCTATGTTCTAGATTTATAAAACCCAAATTATAACGTAAATACCAAATTGTTCAAATCTAATAATATGAACCAAACATAACTATCGAACACTCTCATATGTCACATAAATGAAAAACGCATATTCCAACTCCATAAAGATGGATTATTGGACTCATTTGATTTTGAATCATATGAGGTATGCGAATCTTGTCTTTTAGGAAAGATGACTAAAACTCCATTTAGTGAACATGGCGAGAGAGCGACGGACTTGTTAGGACTCATACATACTGATGTATGTGGCCCTTTCAATGTCGAAGCCAGAGGAGGCTATAAGTACTTTATTACTTTCACTGATGATATGAGTAGATTTGGCTACTTATATTTGATGAGACATAAGTCAGAATCCTTTGAAAAGTTCAAAGAATTCAAGAATGAAGTACAAAACCAACTTGGTAAGCGTATTAAGCTACTTCGATCAGATCGAGGTGGTGAATACCTTAGTCAAGAGTTTCGTGATCACCTGGCTGAGTGTGGGATAATATCCCAACTCACTCCACCTGGAACACCACAATGGAATGATGTATCTGAGAGGAGAAATCGTACTCTATTAGATATGGTACGATCAATGACGAGCCAGACTGATCTACCTACTTCCTTTTGGGGTTTATCTCTAGAGACAGTCGCTTTCACACTTAATCGCGTCCCATCAAAAGCCGTAGAAAAGACACCATATACGTTATGGACTGGGAAGAGTCCCAAAATGTCTTTTATAAAGATTTGGGGTTGTAAAGCTTATGTTAGACGTCAAGTCTTAGATAAACTAGGACCCAAATCAGATAAGTGTTATTTTGTAGGTTATCCCAAGGAAACTAAGGGATATTACTTTTACAATCCCACACTTGGTAAGGTGTTTGTTGCCAGAAATGTTGTCTTTCTAGAAAGAGAATTTATTTCTAGAAAAACTAGTGGGAGTAAAATTCATCTTGAAGAAATTCAAGATGAAGATAACACTAAGGCTTCGATGGAAAATGAACAGGCACCACAAAGTGTTGTGGATGAGGAAATTGTTGCCCAAAGAGTTGTGGAGCAAACACCTGTTCATGTAGACCAACCTCTTCGTAGATCTGATAGGATACGTCGTCAACCCGAGAGATATTCTTTTCTCTTGACTGACAACGGTGAGGTATTGCTTGTCGATCTTGACGAGCCTACATCCTATCAAGAAGCTATGATGAGCCCAGATTCCGAGAAATGGCTTGAGGCCATGAGATCCGAAATGGAATCCATGTACACTAACCAAGTATGGACTTTGGTTGATCCACCTGAAGGGGTAAAACCCATTGGGTGTAAGTGGGTCTTTAAAGTAAAGACTGACATGGATGGTAATAAGCATACCTATAAAGGTAGATTGGTGGCTAAAGGATTCAAACAAATTCATGGTATTGACTATGATGAAACCATTTCACTAGTTGCGATGCTTAAATCTATTCGGATCATACTTGCTATTGCAGCCTACCACGATTATGAGATCTGGCAGATGGATGTCAAAACTTCTTTTCTGAATGGAAAGCTACTCGAGGATGTGTACATGACACAGCCTGAGGGTTTTGAAGATCCAAAGCATCCTGGAAAGGTATGCAAACTGCAAAGGTCCATTTATGGACTAAAGCAAGCCTCTCGAAGCTGGAATCTTCGATTCGATGATGCAATCAAGGAGTTTGGTTTCATCAAGAATGAAGATGAACCTTGTGTCTACAAGAGAAATAGTGAACACATTGTATTTCTTGTCTTGTATGTAGATGACATACTTCTCATCGGAAATGATATTCCCTCACTCCAGTCTGTGAAGATGTGGTTAGGGAATTGTTTCTCGATGAAAGACTTAGGTGAAGCTACCTATATTCTAGGCATAAAGATCTATAGAGATAGATCCAAAAGATTACTTGGCCTAAGTCACAGTACATACATTGATAAAGTGTTAGATCGTTTTGCTATGCAAAATTCCAAGAAAGGATTTCTGCCTTTATCACATGGTGTGAGTCTTTCGAAGACTCAATGTCCCTCTTCTAAGGAGGAGAGGGATCACATGGATAAGATCCCTTATGCATCTGCCATAGGGTCTATCATGTACGTCATGCTTTGTACTCTCGACGCCTCGTATGCTTTGAGCATGAGTAGATACTCGGATCGGTGAAAGTCATCTGGACAGCATCAAAAATATTCTTAAATACTTACGAAGAACGAAAGAATATTTCATGATATTTGAGGCAATGAGGAGCTAACTGTAAAGGGTTACAGTGATGCAAGCTTCCAAACAGACAAGGATGACTATAGATCGCAATCGGGTAATGGTTTTGGTGAATGGTGAAGCCGTGAGCGAAGAGTTCAAGCAGGACACGCTTGTTGATTCTACAATGGCCGAGTATATTGCTACGTCGATGCAAAGAAAGGAGGTCGCTTGGCTCCGCAAGTTCATCAGTGAACTTGGGGTAGTTCCTAGCATTGCAGATCCAATAGACCTCTATTGTGACAACAATGGGGCTATTGCACAGGCTAAGGAACTCGATCACATCAGCGGACCAAACACATACTGCGGCGCTTCCATCTCATTCG
This sequence comes from Wurfbainia villosa, assembly GCA_025175895.1. Classification (NCBI taxonomy): domain Eukaryota; kingdom Viridiplantae; phylum Streptophyta; class Magnoliopsida; order Zingiberales; family Zingiberaceae; genus Wurfbainia; species Wurfbainia villosa. Next base: position 47,600,734 of record CM045998.1, on the reverse strand, counting down.
AGAGATCATCGATAGAGGAGATGTGAGGATATGCAGAGTACCGACAAAAGCTAACATCGCAGATCCATTGACCAAGGCTTTGGTACAGAGGAAGCATGATGGTCACACTAGGTCACTAGGTATTAGATATCATAGTGATTGGTACTAGTGCTAGTGGGAGATTGTTAGTTATAGCCCTAGAACCAATCATGTGATGGTTGAATAGGGAATATTTTGTATCATATTCTATAAAGGCAAAGGATTGGTTATTATATATTTACGTCTTTCTTGTGCCAGCTAAATTAAATATATAATAATGCCCTAGAAAAGTAGGTTCTTATCTACAGCACATCAATTGGCAGAATTGATTATGAGAGGCTATAGAGAACACTTTCCTAAATGTTCCTAGTCAAGTATTAATATGCAAGGGCAATATTAATACATAAAGACTAGCATGTAGGTAAATTGATGACTTGATCTCACAAGTCATGGATATATGATATCAAGTTGACACATGGGTATATATTAGAGAATATATACTGAACTGACCCGCCATGAGAAAGTTTCATGGATCGTCATATGAGTGTCATAAACTTTCTCATGTGACTATTGGTATGAATAGTCCTGAAACCTGAAGTAACTACGGTTCCCTACATTAGGAGTTATGTACTTTGGTATCGTCAATCGTCACCCGTATCAGGGTGGACCTTAAAGGCGATTTGTGGGTATATAACAATTTATGCGGTGGGATGTGTGTGATGTAGATGGGATCTATCCCTCCCATATGACGGGAGTGATATCTGTGGGCCCCTTGATTGAGTAGAACTACTAAAACGCATGGCCATGCTCGAATGAGTCAATATGAGATATTGAGCTCATTTGTTTGAGTTAGTTTACTCAGGGATCAAGAAACACATAGATTGATCGAGGATGACATAGTCTATGCCTCATTGGTCAACTGATATCAAGGATAGAAGGACGGTCATACATTATAGTAGTCACGGAAAGGTTAGTCGGATCTTGACTTATTTCGTAACTTGGGTAGCAATGATGTATTGCTAGATGTCGCTCATTGCTTGTGTATCTAAAAGAGTTTAGATCCACTGCCAACGTTATGAGAGCCTATAGGGTCACACACAAAGAGCATGATGATTAGAAGAATTAGTGCATTCTAGTTTGACTAGAATAATTTGGGAATGAGCTTAAGTACAAAATGGTTTTTGGACTTTAAGCTTAATGAGAATTTTAGCTTATTGATTTAATGAGATTAATTCAATATGCTAAGCTTAATTGATTTAATAAGATTAATTCAATATGTTACCTTATTGATTTAATGAGATTAATTCAATATGATAACATAAGCTTATTGGATTAATAAGATTAATTCAATATGCATGAATGCCACATAAGCATGCCACCTAAGCTTGATGAGGTGGAAGGAGACAAAGGGTTTTGACCTTTGGATTTCCTCCACATGTGGCCGGCCAAACAAGGTTGATTATGTTTCAATGCAATTGATTGCATTGAATGTGTTAGGAGGTGAAAGGTTTTTCAATCCTATAAAACACCCCATGGGGTGGCCGGCCAAATGGTTGGAAGCTAGAGGCTTGGAGAGAGCTTGGTGGTGAGAGGCTTTGGTTGTGTGGCTTTTGTGAGTGTAGTAAGAAGAGTAGTCTTCTTCTTCCTTTCTCTTTTTCCCTACCTTCCTCTCCTTTAGGGACTTCTCTAGCAAGAAGTAAAGGAGAGCTCTTCTAGTTTCTTTTGTGAGACAAGAGCTTGCTAGTGTGGATACATATAGAGGCACGGACATTTGAACGTGCTAAAAGATCCAACAAACCCAAGGAGAAGCGGGATTTCAAAAGGGCACGCAACAAAGGTAATATTCTCCTATAAGATAGGTTTTGAGAAATTTATTTTTTGTACGAGGTTTTCTTTCACAAGGATCACTTGGAAGGGATCCTATTTTTCCGTTGCGCATATGCTATTTTGCATAAGAGATCCCTACACCAATAATCATGATGTCATGGCATATGATTAAATCTAAATACACATGATATAAAAAATAAATCTAAGATATCATGACATTTTATATGATAAACTAAACATGATGTCATGACATGGTAAATGACAATCAAATCATGGCAAATAAAACATAAGGCATAAAAATACCTCAATTTTAATATTAGTTATCATTTGTTTGGATTAATTCCATTTTGTCATATTATAACCTATCTCCCAAGTGTGCTAAAACCCAAAATGACACACTATGACCTCTAAACCTTAATTGTGCCCATTTGATTGATTTTTCAATTTCCATGAGTTGTATTGACACATCCTAAAATCCTTTAGGATTATGATCAAACTTATTTCCAAGGTACCCATAACCTTGAAAATGACCTAAAGTGTCACCTTTACCAAGGTTAAGTTAGCTACTCATCCATTTAAGGTTGGCACATCCTAACCCATTTAGCGTGAATCGATCACGCTCTTAGAAATCCAATACCTATTTGAGCTCCTTGGGTTTACTAGGTATTCTTTAGGAATGACCTCCCTAGATACCCTCCTAATGATCCTCCTAGGCTTGGTTGTTGGTGCAATCGGCCCAGGTCACGAATGACCAGGACTCGAGTTTGACTCGAGTGATGTTTTGATGTTTCGACAAAAACATATGACAATGTAATTGTCATGGGAAAGTCCAAGTCTTGTGTACTTGGCATGGAAAGTCCAAGTGGAACACTTGTCATTTGGTAAAGTCCAAGTGGGACACTTGGCACATGAAAAGTCCAAGCATGGTTCTTGGCAATGTAAAAGTCCAACATGGGTTGGCAAGGGAAAGTCCATGCATGGGCTTGGCATTTGAGAAGTCCAACATGGGTTGGCAAGGGAAGTCCAAGCATGGGTCTTGGCATGGAAAGTCCAAGCATAGTCTTGGCATGGAAAGTCCAACATGGGTTGGCAAGGGAAAGTCTAAGCTTGAGTCTTGGCATTTGAGAAGTCCAAGGGTTTGATATTGGCGGCGTAAAGTCCAAGCTGGAGTCTTGGCAGCATAAGTCCAATGGTTGGCGGCGTAAAGTCCAAGCGGAGTCTTGGCGGCATAAGTCCAATGTGCCTTGGCGGTGTAGACACCGTTAGCATGACATAGCCGACGGAAGCACCTGAAGGCTAGCGCGATGGATGAACAAGTCATGGATGACTTGGAGGGATCCGAGAGGCGTGAGGTAGATGGAGGTGGCTAGAAGGCTTAGGTCTAGGCTAAGGGTGGTCTAGCAAGTATGGGGGAATCATATTTGCATTAAAACCTCATGTTTGAGGTGTGTCATCGGCCCAGTGTCATGTGACAAGGACCGGACCGATCAACTAGGGTTTATTTGCGGGTTATAGCCTAGCGATCGACTACGAGGTGGGCGGATCGTGATGGCTCGGCGATCGGCGATCGTGTGATCAGTCGACTGGTGCTCGATATTTCGGGCACAGAATGGAGTCGAGACTCGACTGGTCGAGTGAAGGCTCCATCAGTCGACTGATGGTCATGATCAGTCGACTGATGAAGGTTCCGTTGGACTTATCCAGTGTGGATCTAGCCATTGTCTCACGACAAAAGTGGCATCAGTCGACTGATGGTCCCGATCAGTCGACTGATCGACTTTTTCCAGCACAGGTTGAAGCTATATATGGAGCTCGTGATGGAGGAAAAACCAATCGATTTCTTGGATGTCTTGAGGCGATTTGCTGTTGCAAATCAGGGTCTTCAACCACGATTCAAGCGATCAACAAGCAAGCAATTCAAGAGCATTTGTAAAGTATTTTCTTTACTAGTTTTGCTTTGTATTTCATTGTATTTGCTTGTAGCTATTTGTTTATTATTGTAAACAATTGTAAGAGGTTTCTTCGCCTCCGACTCGTGTCGAGAAGGAGTTATTTCATAGTGGTGTGTGATTGGCATCACTAGGGTTCGTACGAACCCGATCCGTGGAGTAGGAACCGTGCGGTTCTGAACCACGTTAAATCTTCGTGTCTTTGTGTGTGCTTGTCCATTTCGTTATTGTATTATATCTATATTCTGCTGCACTAACGAAATTGTAGACACGAACGAGATCGAATTTCATCTACGCTATTCACCCCCCCCCCCTGTAGTCGTTCCAACTATTCCTAACAAGTGGTATCAGAGCCTGGTGGCTCTTCAACGGATTAACAACCGGGAGCAAGACGCTAGAGGGTGAAGATGGAATTCCAAGACAAGCTTGGATGGGATATCAATACTCCACCTCCATATGATCTAGAAGATTTTCCGGCATGGAGAGCAAGAATGGAAACATTCTTGATGATGAACATAGAGGATTGGTTCATCCTCATTGAAGGCCTTGAACCCCCTAGGGATAAGAAGGGGAATGTCCTAAAATTTAAAAAGTGGACCCAAGAGCAACGCCAAAAGCTCAAGACCGAAGTTAAGGTAACGAAACTTTTTGAAGATTTAATCCCTAATGATGTTTTGTGCAAGCTAGGGGATTACATGTATGCCAAGGAGCTATGGAGAAAATTGGCAAGATTCCATGAGGAGAGTTCATCCTCAAGTGAAAGTGAGGAATCGGAAGTTGAGATGGAGTCAACTTCCGGATCGGAGAAAGAAGAAGTAGAAGAGGTGGAAGAAGCATCTACTTCTAGGATTGAGGAGGAGAGACCATCCTCTACACCGGAGCAACCTCAAGAAGAGCCTTCAACATCCGATCAAGATGAGGAAGCTCAAAATTCAACTCAGGCACCTACCACCGAACTAGGTAACTCAAACACTCTAATTTCAAATAAAATTCATATAATGTGTTTTGAGTGTAGGGAGTATGGGCACTACAAGAGCAAGTGCCCAAAGAAGGTTAGGAAAGCTCCACCGGCACCAAAGGCCAAGGATGCCGGTCCCTCAAGTCAAAAGAGCAAGGAGCATATTATATGCTTCAAGTGCAACTCAAAGGGACATTATCGGAGTCAATGTCCAAGGGGAAAGAAGAAAGGGCAAGAAGGAGCAACACAAGTAGGGGGAGCCTCCAAGGCAAACCCTAAGGTAAAATTTATTAAAGCACCTTCAATTTCTAGGGATAAGAAGCATGCTAGGAATAATTTTAATATTCTTGCTATTGTGCATGAAAAGCATGCTAGAAATAATAGATATATTTGCCTAGGAGCTAAGAGTGTTCACTTAGGAAATAAGAAGCAATTTGGGACTAATGTCCCTAAAAATATATTACCTAAGGAAAGCATTAAGAAAATAGGAGAACATCTAGGCTTTAATGCTAAGAAATCTAGACATATGCCTAGAAATAAAAATATCTCAAGAGAAAATGAAAAATCAAAAATTGAGATATTAGAAAAGGAAAATCAAGCCTTGAGATCAAGGCTTGAAAAACTTGAAAAGACCCTTAAGGTTATGCAAAATCAAATGCAAGGGTCAATTAGTCAAACTTCTAGGTCCAAAAGTCAAAGTCAACACCTAGGGCCTAAGAGTCAAAAGTCAACCAAGGGCAAGCAAGGTTTGGGTCACAAACTTAAGCCTAAGGTGGCTTACCATAGTGTTCCATTTGATTATGGGACACAAACTAGGTCTAGGAAGACCAAGGTCAATAGAGAAGTCATCCCTAGAGTTGACCAAGGTTTGTGCCTAGTGGCTAAGGTTTCTAGGAAACCTAGGGTGGCCACTAAGAAGGTTGCAAGGAGAGTTACCCCTAGAGTCAACCTAGGTAAGACCCAAATGACCAAGGCTAATAAGCCTAGGAGGGTCATTAGGAAGGTATCTAGGGAGGTTATCCCTAAGGAGTACCTAATTAACCCTAGGAGCTCAAATCGGTTTTGGGTTCCTAAGAGCGTGATTGATGCACGCTAGATGGGTTAGGGTGTGTCAACCTTAAATGGATGGGTAGTTAACTCAACCATGGCAAAGGTGGCATGTTAGGTCATTTTCAAGGTTATGGTTACCTTGGAAATATATTTGAGTCTTAATCCTAAAAGTTTTAGGATGTGCCAATATTACTTGAGAAGTTTGATAAAATGATCAAAATTGACACAATTTAGGTTTAGAGGTTAGTGTGCCATTTTGGGTTTTTGGCACACTTGAGAGAAAAATATAAAAATGGCAATTAATATTAAAATTTAGGTATTACTATACCTATATATTTTATATGTCATGCTTTGTTTGCCATATAACATGTCATGACATCATGCTTATTTTTAATCATTCTATATGTCATGTACATGTTTAGGATTAAGGATTAAATGTCATGTGTTTTTAGATTTCAAATTATGCCATGACATCATGATTATGAGCATGTGTTTATCTATATCATCTCTAATGCCATAATCACTCATGCATTTAAGATAATTTGATTGAAATTGATTTAAGGACAATGGCATGACTTGGAGTCCCATTTATAAGGGAATCAAGTAGGGTTCCCTTAGAAAAATGCATGAAACCCTAGATTAAATGAACCAAAACTCACATCTCACATCAAATTGACATGTATGTGTATTTATACACCATAGATACATGTGAGATGTTAGGATATGAGTTAAGTTCAAGGTGCATAGTTTTTGCATCTAGATGAACTAAAACTCATCTAATTTCAATTGTGGATCATTGGGAAAGCTTGTGTACAAGTCATGTACATAGAGCCCAAGGAATATGATCCAAAATAAGGTTTTGAAAACATTTTAAAATCATTTTGAAAAACCTTGGTGAAGTCTATCTTTTGATAACAATCACCATTGATGAAGTTGATACAAAATAGGGCCAAAACATTGAAAATTTCAATGGTTTTGAGTTTTGTATCAAATTCACTATTTTATGGGTAAAATAATTTTAAAATATTTTTCACCCATTGTATGTTCATAAGTATTATACGTATGAACTTTCAAGATTTTTCGATAAACGTATAATTATTTATGAATTTCCAAAACTCGATTCTGATAACTGAAATTCGGAAATTTCAGTTATCGATTAAGCGCCTTACAGTGGCGATCGGTGATGAGTGTGATCGTAGGTAGTGAGTCAAGCGCCAAGGTGATTCGGGAAAACTAGGTTTGGTTGGCAGTGTTCAGTCCCTAACCACTCCTAACCCTAGGATATGCTTTGGGAAGCATTATAAAGGGTGAAAATCCATTGGATATGGATTTGGAGAGATTTTAGGGTTTGTATCAATTTTAAGGTGTTGGAAAGTTCAATATTGAATTTATAACCTTAATTTTGATGGTTTAGAGTTCCTATTGGCTTAGGGACTGCCCAAGGACATTGTTGGTGCAATGGTCAAGGGGGAGCAAGCCTTTAGGGGGAGGTATCCATCTTGGGATGATGGATGTGTTTTTCTCCTTGAAGAGGAGAAGTTATTGGGAGAATATGACATCAATTGGGAAATTGATGGGACTTTTGAGAGACCCAATTTGGAAATTGGGAGAGTAAATGGGATTGTCTCTCTTGAGTGATATTGGACTTATCACTAGGAAGATGGTAGGCATCCTAAGTATTTTTGGACCAAGGGGGAGATTGTAAGATCTCATTGGGACATGAGACATTGACCCTCTTGGGGAGAAAACCTTTTTGATGTTAGTCAAAAAGGGGGAGAATGTTTGGGGGAGAACATTTGGTGAGTGTTTACCAATTTGGGATAATTGGTAAGGGATTTGAGTTAGTGTTCTAACTCAATAATTTGTTTGTTTTTTGTCAAACATCAAAAAGGGGGAGATTGTTGGTGCAATCGGCCCAGGTCACGAATGACCAAGACTCGAATTTGACTCGAGTGATATTTTGATGTTTCGACAAAAACATATGACAATGTAATTGTCATGGGAAAGTCCAAGTCTTGTGTACTTGGCATGGAAAGTCCAAGTGGAACACTTGGCATTTGGTAAAGTCCAAGTGGGACACTTGGCACAAGAAAAGTCCAAGCATGGGTCTTGGCAATGTAAAAGTCCAACATGGGTTGGCAAGGGAAAGTCCAAGCATGGGCTTGGCATTTGAGAAGTCCAACATGGGTTGGCAAGGGAAGTCCAAGCATGGGTCTTGGCATGGAAAGTCCAAGCATGGTCTTGGCATGGAAAGTCCAACATGGATTGGCAAGGGAAAGTCCAAGCTTGAGTCTTGGCATTTGAGAAGTCCAAGGGTTTGATATTGGCGGCGTAAAGTCCAAGCTGGAGTCTTGGTAGCATAAGTCCAATGGTTGGCGGCGTAAAGTCCAAGCGGAGTCTTGGCGGCATAAGTCCAATGTGCCTTGGCGGTGTAGACACCGTTAGCATGACATAGCCGACGGAAGCACCTGAAGGCTAGCGCGATGGATGAACAAGTCATGGATGACTTGGAGGGATCCGAGAGGCGTGAGGCGGATGGAGGTGGCTAGAAGGCTTAGGTCTAGGCTAAGGGTGGTCTAGCAAGTATGGGGGAACCATATTTGGGTTAAAACCTCATGTTTGAGGTGTGCCCTGATCGGTGCCATGTGGCGATCGACCGACCGTCAACTAGGGTTTGATTTGCGGGTTATAGCCTAGCGCATGATCGCCGGAGGTGGGCGATCGGTGATGGCTCAGCGATCGGCCCGATCGTGTGATCGATCGACCGGTGCTCGATATTCGAGCCGTGAATGGAGTCGAGACTCGACTGGTCGAGTGAAGGCTCCATCAGTCGACTGATGGTCATGATCAGTCGACTGATGAAGGTTCCATTGGACTTATCCAGCGTGGATCTAGCCGTTGTCTCACGATAACAGTGGCATCAGTCGACTAATGGTCCCGATCAGTCGACTGATCAACTTTTTCCAGCACAGGTTGAAGCTATATATGGAGCTCGTGATGGACAAAAAACCAATCGATTTCTTGGACATCTTGAGGCGATTTGCTGTTGCAAATCAGGGTCTTCAACCATGATTCAAGCGATCAACAAGCAAGCAATTCAAGAGCATTTGTAAAGTGTTTTCTTTACTAGTTTTGCTTTGTATTTCATTGTATTTGCTTGTAGCTATTTGTTTATTGTTGTAAACAATTGTAAGAGGTTTCTCCGCCTCCGACTCGTGTCGAGGAGTTATTTCATAGTGGTGTGTGATTGGCATCGCTAGGGTTCGTACGAACCCGATCCGTGGAGTAGGAACCGTGCGGTTCTGAACCACGTTAAAACTTCGTGTCTTTGTGTGTGCTTGTCCATTTCGTTATTGTATTATATCTATATTCCGCTGCGCTAACGAAATTGTAGACACGAACGAGATCGAATTTCATCTACGCTATACACCCCTCCTCTAGCCGTTCCAACTATTTCTAACATTGGTCGCCTTGGTCATTATGGTCTTGCCTAGGTTAACTCTAGGGGTAACTCCCCTTGTAAATCTTCTTAGTGGCTTCCCTAGATTTTCTTGAATTCTTAGCCACTAGGCATACACCTTGGTTACCCTTAGGGATAACTTTCCTAGTAACCATGGTCTTCCTAGACCTAGATTGTGTTCCATAATCGAATGGAATACTATGGTAGGTCTCCTTGGGCTTAGGTTTGTCACCCAAAACTCTCTTGCCCTTGGGCGGACCTTGCTTCCTAGACCCTAGGTTTTGACTCCTAGATCCTAGAGTTTGACCATTTGACCCTTGCATTTGATTTTGCATTTTCTTAAGGGTCTTTTCAAGTTTCTCAAGACTTAATCTCAAGGCTTAGTTCTCTAATTCTAATCTTCCCAATTTTGATTTTTCATTAACCATTTGGGAAAGATTCTTCCTAGGCATATATCTACCCTTCTTAGGGTTAATGCCTAGGTGTTCTTATACCTTCTTAATATACTCCCTTGGTAGAATGAGTCTAGAGTTGTTGTTTCTAGATTTGTCCTTAGATAAGGTAGGTCTAGTATGATCCTTAGACATAAAATTACAACTCTTAGCACTTAAAAAATAAAGCCTATTTCTAGCATGCCTTTCATGAACAATAGCAAGATTACTCCTAGCATGCTTATCAATATAAAATAAGATGGGTGCATTATTAAATTTTATCTTAGGGTTAGCTTTAGAAGCTCCCCCTACATGTGATACTCCTTCTTGCCCTTTGTTTTGCTTTTTCCCTTTAGAGCATTGATTCTAATAGTGCCCTTTTTGGTTGCATTTGAAGCACATTACGTGCTCCTTGTTCTTCTTAATTGAGGTACTATCATCCTTTGAATATTTGTTGACTTTTGGTGCCAGAGGAACCTTCTTATCCTTCTTAGGGCACTTGCTCTTATAGTGCCCGACTTCCCTACACTCAAAATATATTATATGAATTTTATTATTAACACATGTGTTTGAGTTACCTATGTCAATGGTGGTCGACGCCGGAGTTGATCTTTCACTTCTTCCGGAGGTTGAAGCTACTTCTTACTCTTGCTCCGACTCCGATGATCTAACTTCCTCCCCCTAAATCCTAGAGGTGGAGGCTTCTTCTACCACTTCCACCTCTTCCGATCCGAATGTTGATTCCCTATCAACCTCCGAATCCTCAAGCTCTTGGGATGAAGATGATGTGCTTTCTTCATCTTGAGCTTGGGAGGATGAGGATGTTTCTTCCTCTTCCGAGTCTTCTTGGATCGATTTGGGATTTTCGTGGAACTTGACCAACTAGTTCCACAATTCATTATCATCCCTATAACTTCCTAATCTAGACAAAATATCATTAGGTATCAAATTTACTAATATTTTTGTTACCTTAACGGTTGTCTCGAATTTTTGTCGTTGCTCCTCGGTCCACCTCTTCATCTTGAGGATTTCTTTGTTCTTTCCCTTCGGAGCATCGAATCCTATAATACGACAAACAAATTTTTCATATTGGACATTAGAAAATATTCCATTCTACCTTTCCAATACGCGAAATCTTCGCAGTCAAAGGTGGGTGGAATTGCTATGTCATCGCCCAATCTCTCTTGAAGATCCATCTTGCTCTCAAGTGCCTTTGCTCTCTCGGATGTGAAGCCGGTGAAAAGCTCCTAGCTCTGATACCAATTGTAGAAATGTCGGTGAGCGCTACAGAGGGGTGAATGGTGCGTCTTCGTTCGCTTGACGAAATTTAGTTGTGCTTGTCTACAATCGTTATTCACGCAGCGAAATATAGAATAGCAATAACAAAAATAAAATACACAACACAAGCACACGATACACGACAATATAATGTGGTTCAGAACCTTAGGGTTCCTACTCCACGGGTTGGGCTCGAATGAGCCCTAGCGATGCTAAACACCACTAATAATCAAAAACACTCCTTCTCGACAACAAGTCGGAGGCGGAGAAACCTCGTATAAGTGATTACAACAAGTAATACAATAAATACAAGAAAATACAAGTAAACTACACAAATACAAGTAAAGAGAACTTTACAAAATGTGAACTTGAATGCTTGCTTTTGGTTGCTTGAGAGTAGCCTTGAAGGTCTGGATTGCAGCAGCAAATCTCCTCCAAATTGCCTCAAAGAACCATGCTAAAATTTTCCTCCGCGAGCTCCTTTAAACATGTAACTTAGGCTAGATTCCGCTAAGAAATCGACTACTCGAAACCATCAGTCGACTACTCCTGTAGTCGTTGTGAGACAACAACTCGATCCATGTTGGATAAGTTCCAACAGATACACTGACAGTCGACTTCCATTACCCATAAATCAACTGTCAACCTCGTAGTCGACTGATCAGTCGACTACCGAGCGTTCTGAGCACCAACAGTCAATTGTCATCCATGGCAGTCGACTGCTCAAGCTATCAGTCGACTGCCAAGGCTATTTGCCGAAGTCGAACACCAGTCGACTCACAGTAGTCGACTGGTCATAATCCTAGTCGACTGCCCAGAGTCAACTCGACTGCCAAGTGTCAAAACACTTGACCAATCGATTGATAAACTCAACCATGAGGTTTAACCCCAAGTATGATGCCCTCAGACTTGCTAGACCACCCTTAGCCTAGACCTAAGACTTCTAGCCACCTTCGTCAACCTCACGCCTATCGGATCTCTCCAAGTCATCCATGACTTATTCATCTATATGCTAGCCTTCAGGTGCTTCAATCAGCTATTGTCATGCTAAGCTGGTCTATACCGCCAAGGCACATTTGGGCTTACGCTGCCAAGACTACCCTTTGAACTTTACGCCGCCAAACCATTGGACTTATGCTACCAAGACTCCCGCTTGGACTTTACGCCACCAATATCAACCCTTGGACTTCCCTTGCCAACCCATATTGGACTTTCCATTTTCCAAGACTCAAGCTTGTACTTTCCCTTGCCAAGGCCCATGCTTGGACTTTCCATGCCAACCTATGTTGTACTTTCCAATTGCCAAGACTCAAGCTTGGACTTTCCTTTGCCAAGACTCATGCTTGGACTTTTCCATCATGGTCAACCCCAAGTCAAACATCTAGTCAACCCATTGTCAAACAATGGTCAACTCATTGTTAAACATCAATGTCAAACATCAAACACTAACATCAAACCACTACTCGAGTCAAACTCGAGTATGGTAAATCTTGACCTAGGCCGATTGCACCAACAACTCTTATAGTGCCCTTTTCCCCTACACTCAAAACATATAATATGATTTTTATTTTTAAGAACTAAATTTGAGTTACCTATCTTGGCGACGAGGACTCATGGTCGAATTCTTCATCATTTTCAGATGTGGAGAGCTATGTAGGTATAGGATCTTCGGTGAGCGCTAGAGGGGGTGAATGTCGCGTTCGGTTGATTGACAAAATTTGTTTGTGCTTGCAATAAAACTTGTTATGCATAACGAAAATAAAGATAATAAAGCAATAACAAAAATACAAGCACATAAACACAACGATATAACGTGGTCCGAAACCTTAGGGTTTCTACTCCACGAATTGAGCTCGAATGAGCTCTAGTGATGCATACACCACCACTAACCAATAATACTCCTTATGGATGACACACCGGAGGTGGAGAAACCTCTTAAAAATGATTACAAAAGTAATACAAGATTACAATAAGCAAATACAAAGTAAATACACAAAAGAAGTAAAGAACACTTTACAAAAACTCTTTTGGATGCTTGCTTGTTGATCGCCTTGGACTAGCCTTGAAGGACTAGAAAGCACCAAGTATTCCCCTTTAAATCGCCAAAGAAAAACACTGATAAATCCTCCCTTTCGAGCTCCCTTTAAAGCTTCAACTCGAGCTAATTTTCACCTAGCAATGATTGTCATAAGGCCCCAGTCGACTGCTCCTATAATCGTTGTCCCACAATGGCTTAATCTACGTCAGCAAAACTCTAATGGATACACTGGCAATCGACTGACATTACCCATCAGTCAACTGCCAAGCTCGTAGCCGATTGACCAGTCGGCTACCGAGCGTTTTTCTCCCACAATCTCGACCTGCAGTCGACTGCCATCCATGGCAGTGACTACCCAATGCTGGCAGACGACTACCAAGGCTATTTATCGCAGTCGAACGCCAGTCGACTCCCAGCTGTTGATCGGTCATAACCCTAGTCGACTGCTACAAGTTGACTCGCCTGTCAAGTGTCAAAACACTTGACTAGTCGCCTAGTTCATACCTCAAACATGAGGTTTAACCCCAAATATGATGCTCTCATACTTGCTAGACACCCTTAGCCTAGACCTAGCCCATCTAGCCACCTCCATCAGTCTCACACCTATCGGATCCGTCCAAGTCATCCATGACTTGTTCATTCATACGCTAGCCTTTAGGTGCTTCCATCGGCTATTGTCATGCTAAGCTGGTCTACACTGCCAAGGCACATTTGGGCTTACGCTGCCAAGACTACCGCTTGGACTTTACATGGCCAAACTATTGTACTTATGCTGCAAGACTTTCACTTGGACTTTACGCTGCCAATATCAACCCTTGGACTTCCCTTGCCAACCCATATTAGACTTTCCAATTGCCAAGACTCAAGCTTAGCCTTTCCCTTGCCAAGACCCATGCTTGGACTTTCCATGCCAACCCATGTTGGACTTTCCAATTGCCAAGACTCAAGCTTAAACTTTCCCTTGCCAAGACCCATGTTTGGACTTTCCATGCCAAGTACTCAAGACTTGGACTTTCCCTTACCAAGACCCATGCTTGGACTTCTCCATTATGGTCAACCCCAAGTCAACCATCTAGTCAACTCATTGTCAAACAATGGTCAACTCATTGTCAAGCATCAATGTTAAACATCAAAACACTAACATCAAATCACTACTCGAGTCAAACTCGAGTCTGGTCAATCGTGACCTGGGCCGATTGCACCAACAATCTCCTCCTTTTTGATGTTTGACAAAAACCAAAATCTTTGAGTTAGAACACTAACTCAAACTAAACCTCCTAATTTTCCAAATTGGGAATTTCCAAATTCTCCTCCTTTTTGACATACATCATAAAGGCTCTCTCCAAGAGTGTCAATGTCTCATATCCCAATGAGATCTTACAATCTTCCTCTTGGTCCAAAAACATCTAGGATGCCTTCACTCTTCCTAGTGATAAGTCTCATATCACTAAAGAGAGACAATCCTCATTCTCTCCCAATTTTCAAAATTCTTCCCCTCATGAGGAAGAACACATCTATCATCCAATGATGGATAACCTCCCCCTAAAGGCTTGATCCCCCTTGACCATTGCACCAACAATATCTTTGGAGAGTCCCTAAACCTATAGGAACACTAACCAATCGAAATTAAGGGCAAATTCAACATTGAACATTCACCTCCCTTAAAATTCAATACACACCCTAAACAATTCTCCTAATCCATATCCAATGGATTTTCACCCTTTCCAATGCTTTCTAAAGCATATCCTAGGGTTAGGAGCAGTTAGGGTAGCCTAACATAGCTGAAATCAGGCTAAACATTTTTGTTTACCCGAATCACAAAGAATGACTTTACCATCGATCGATCGATAAAGATCATCGATGAGATCGCCATACTATAACAATGATCGATCCTCGATTTTCAAATCGATTTTGAAAAATGAGTTTTGAAAAAGCATAAGTAAATATACGTATTTCGAAAAATTTTAAAAATTTCATACGCACATTACTTACATGAAATATAATGGGTGAAAAATAGTTTGAAAATAAAATACCAATTAAGATAAGAGATTGATAGAAAGTTCAAAAACTATTGAAACTTTAATGTTTTTGACCTACATTGTATCAACTTCTTCAATGACGATTGCTATCAAAAGATAGACTTCACCAAGGTTTTCTAAAAGGATTTTAAAATGATTTTGAAAACCTATTTTGAACCATGGACTATAAGCTAGATGTACATGAGTTGTACATTAGCTTTTTTCATGATCTATATTGTTGGTGCAATCGACCCAGGTCACGATTGACCATACTCGAGTAGCGGTTTGATGTTAGTGTTTTGATGTTTGACAATGAATTGACCATTGTTTGATAATGGGTTGACTAGATGGTTGACTTGGGGTTGGCCATAATGGAGAAGTCCAAGCATGGGTCTTGGCAAGGGAAAGTCCAAGCATGATTCTTGGCAGGGAAAGTCCAAGCATGAGTCTTGGCAAGGGAAAGTCCAAGTTTGAGTCTTGGAAATTGGAAAGTCCAACATGGGTTGACATGGAAAGTCCAAGCATGAGTCTTGGCAAGGGAAAGTCCAAGTTTGAGTCTTGGCAAATGGAAAGTTCAATATGGGTTGGCAAGGAAAGTCCAAGGATTGATATTGGCAGCGTAAAGTCCAAGCGGAAGTCTTGGCAGTATAAGACCAATGGTTTGACCGCATAAAGTCCAAGCGGTAGTCTTGGCAGTGTAAGCCCAAATGTGCCTTGACAGTGTAGACTAGCTTAGCATGACAATAGTCGATGGAAGCATCTGAAGGCTAGCGTATGGATGAACAAGTCATGAATGACTTGGATGGATCCGATATACGTGAGGCTGACGGAGGTGGCTAGAAGGCTTATGTCTAGGCTAAGAGTGGTCTAGCAAGTATGAGGGAATCATACTTGGGGTTAAATATCATGTTTGAGGTTCGTCAATCGACTGGGGTTATTAATCAAGCGACTGGTCAAGTGTTTTGACACTTGATAGTCGAGTCGACTAGGGTTATGACCAGTCGACTGCTGGGAGTCGACAAACGTTCGACTGCGGCAAATAGCGTTGGCAGTCGACTTCTAGGCAAAAATCAGCCTGAGTTACAGCTTTAAAGGGAGCTCAAAAGGGAGGATTTAGTAGTGATTTTCTTGGGTGATTTGAAGGGGAATAGTTCGTGCTTTCCAGTCCTTCAAGACTAGTCCAGGGCGATCAATAAGTAAGCATCCAAAAGAGTTTTTGTAAAGTGTTCTTTACTTCTATTGTGTATTTACTTTGTATTTGCTTGTTGTAATCTTATATTACTTTTGTAATCATTTGTAAGAGGTTTCTCTACCTCCGGTGTGTCACCGAGAAGGAGTATTATTGATTAGTGGTGATGTATGCATCACTAGAGTTCATTCGAGCTCAATTCGTGGAATAGGAATCCTAAGATTCCGAATTACGTTATATCGTTGTGTTTGTGTGCTTGTATTTTTGTTATTTCTTTATTATCTTTATTTTCGCTGTGCATAACATATTTTATTACAAGCACAAACAAATTTCATCAATCAACCGAACGCGCCATTAACCCTCTTCTAGCGCTCATCGAAGATCCTACAATAGGGACCGTGATATGCACTAGAGGGGGTGAATAGTAATTTTTTGATTTCTCGTTCAATTGTATTCATGCTCATCTACAACAATGTTAGCACAACGGAAATACAAATATACGAAGATAAAATATAAGACAAGTACACAACGAATTAACGTGGTTCGGAATCCTAATTTCTACTCCACGGTCGAGCTCTAGAGTGAGCTCTAGTGATGCACACCATCACTAATAAACTTCTCTTTGGTATGACACTGGATGTGGAGAAACCTCTTACAATAAGTGTTTGCAACAATAAACAACAAGATATAACCTAAAATAAAATACAAAAGAAAATACAATTAAAGAACACTTTACAAAAGATTGCTTGCACTTTGGTTGCTTTGGAAGAGCTTAGAGGATCCTAAAATGCAGCAACACTTCACTTCAAAATCACTTAAGAACCTCTATGGAAGAAGTCCTCCTCGAGCTCCTTTTAAGCCTCAGCACAACTTGGATTTTCACCTGGCAGTCGATTGTCAAAAGGCCCAAGTTGACTGCTCGTCTATCCTATATCTCACAATGAACTAATCCATATTAGCTTATCATCCAACGGATACCTCAATAGTCGACTGCCCTTACCAGTAGTCGAATGTCAAGCCAGTAGTTGACTGCCCAATCAACTACGAGACAATCTGTGCCCTATCCACTTAATTCCAATTGACTACTAGTGGCTAGTCTACTGCTAAACCCTAACAGTCAATTATCAGAGTCACATATCAACAGTCGAGCTTTAGTCGACTACTCGACCAGTCAACTGGGTCATAACCCTAGTTGATTGCTCTGAGTTAACTAAACTCCTGAATATTAAACACTCGATCAGTCGACTGGTAAACTCCAAAAGTGAGATTTAATCCAAGTAAGATCTCATTATATTTGATACACACTCATAGTCTGGACCTAAACCTTCTAATCACTTTTATCAGTCTCACACCCTCATACTTGATACATTTCATACCTGTCTTAAGTTTGTTCACTCTCTTGATGTTGATATATAGGTTTGTTGCTAACTAGTATCCCCCACACCATGATCCAGCTTTGATTGTTGTTCGGGCAGTACTTACAATTGAGAATTCATTGGAAAAACATTTGCAGATAGCGTGCCAATAACTGTGCCAGTTTTTGAAACTGCATGGTGCTACTGTTCAACCATGACAAATAGGCAGAATAGCGTGCTAGTTTTGATGTTCCTTCCTCTGATCATTGGGGATTCTAGAGCTTCAGTGATTATAAAATTAGGAACGTCAACCATCTTGTAGCTACCCTTAGCATGTGAATCAGCCTTCTACTATCAAATCCATTCACATTTCTATTCCCACCTTCCAACCAAACGTCACCTAAGTTTGATGTGAAATGGGGTATGCTGAACCTATACGGATATGCAGTGTATTTCGATATTATAAAAAGTTAGCTAAGTGGTTCAATAAACTATTGCTTAAAAAGCTCTAATTTAGGATAGAACTAACTCGGACATTATATGAAAAATAATGGAATATTATATTTTTGTTGTAATTGAAAGGACAACCGCTGTATAATTTTATATAACCCAAGTTAAATGCAGAATTAAACATTATTCAAGTTGCAACCCTAAATAAACCTATTCAATGTGCAAGTGTTATTACTGATTCCTAACTTAAAGCCGTTAAAGAAGAATATACTTGACCATGGCACTTTACAAGCCACAGAATTTGCAACTCCAACAGCTTTTGAAGCAATCATCCCTGCTTAAAATCCAACAAAATTCTCTTAAAATATTATTTTTAAAGATGAAACACAACGACTAGAGGACTATTCCAACTGAGGCACAGGACCACAGAAGGGAGGAGGAGAATATCTCACTGCTGCCGTTGCCCCATCAAACTCATCCATACCTTTGTAAGTAACACGTACCCACAACAAGCACAAGCAACAGTGGGCTTCGTCCTTGTATATTTCTAGCAGCCAATGGAGAAGAGTTGACCAACTCAACTCCCTTCATTTACTATTCTGTCTCGTGCTAGTCCTGTATAGTATTTTATTTGTATTTGATTGCTTTATTATCAAATGACTTTCTTATAGTGCAAACTCTGTTTTTTGTAATCATTTTTTTTCCCGAGTTATTCTCTGAACTCTGGACAAACAAAAGAAACCTACTCCAGATCTCCTTCAATCTGTCGGTTCAGTTGTAGAATTCACTACGTTTGTTTAATGCCACAGTCATTTTCCAAGTTTCAAAACTTTAGGAAGGAGTTGGTATTAAATCCCACTGCTTAATTCTTTGCCTGTTGCATGCCAGAAGACAGAAAGTGCAATCATAGCTGAGCTTGCAGTCCTTCAGATGCCCATGAATTGCAGGAAATGCGAGAAGAAGTCTAAGGTTAATAATTGTAGGAAGGGCTTGTGGTCACCAGAAGAGGATGAGAAGCTGAAGGTCTGCATCGGTAATCATGGCCTTGGAAGCTGGAGCTCCGTCCCTGCCAAGGCTGGTAAGTTTCCATCAGAAAAGTTCTAGTTTCTTTTACATTCAGGTGGCTGACAGAATCAAATTTCCATTTTGTTTCTTAGGTTTGCAAAGAAATGGGAAGAGCTGCAGACTGAGATGGCTCAATTACTTGAGGCCAGGGTTGAACCATGGCAACTTTTCTTCTCAGGAGGTGGAAACGATTGTGAAACTGCATTCTCTGTTGGGAAATAAGTAAGCATTCTCCTTTTGTATATTGTTGTTATATCGAATGCTGAGGCCTCCATCAAGTCTGAGATGAAAGAAGTCCTCAACCTTGTTTTGTCCTTGTTCTCCAAAGTTAAAATGATAATAACTGAACTATTGAAATCTTTGATGAAGTGGCAAAGTTAAATATGATCATAACAATGTATTATATCGAATGCACTAAACTCTCAAATGATCCGCAGGTGGTCTCTGATAGCTAGGCATCTACTAGGAAGAACGGACAATGAAGTCAAAAACTACTGGAACTCCAATCTCAAAAACAAAGTTACCAACGATGGGGAAGCATTGAAATCTCCTTCCTCGTCTTCGAAATTGCCACAATGCACTAGTCAAATCTCATTTTCGGCATGTCTAGAATCCATGGCATCATCCACTGAGAAACCAACTCAGCTAAAGAGGGGAGTCGAGGAAAGTGCTGCAAAGGAAGGGAGGAGCCAACGACTTTCATTTCCTAAAATACTATTTTCAGATTGGATTTCAATGGAGCATCCTGAAAGTCAGAATCCAATGAAAGCTGATGAAGGGATGAGCAACCAATGGAGCTGCTCCAAGTCAAGTGCAGATGTGAGCTGGTTGGAGATGAAGCAAGCGAGTTATATGCCTTCCGACGAAGATTGGATCTTCGGGGTCGGCAACAATGTTGGAGAGTTTAGATCGCATTTCAATCTTGAAGAAGCTGTATTTGATCGTTTTTCAGGGGTTGAGACTAGCAATGGTTTCCCGATGAGTCGAGATGAGATTTTTGACATGTAAAGAGGATGAAAGTTTTCTGTTTTGAAGTGTTTTGGTTTTCTTTTTCCTGGATGTTTGGTTGATGTTCGTTTGTATTTAAATGCAAATTACAAAACAGTTGATTGCAAAAATAGAGATAAAAAAAATGTATTTTGTTAAGCTTTCGTTGCCGGTTGCTATAGTCCGTCTTTCCGTTGTAAAATAATAGGCTGACCAATTAAAAACAAAAATCATCAGCGGATCATTTTTTTAATATTTTTTTGTTGTCTGTTTAAAATCAAACTTAATAAATTTGTGGCTTCGTTTGAATCTCTCGAAGCGATGCCTTGCGGCCGTGGGGCTCCACGATGCAACCACAAATTTTAATTTTGAATTTTTTTTATTAAAGCTATACTAACAAGTATTATTAAGTAGTATTCTATAAACTATGTATGTATCTAAAAAATAATAATGTTGGTGCAATCAATCCAGTCACAATTGATTAGATTCGAATTTGACTCGAATAGTATTTTGATATTTAACATTAATGTTTGAAAATGTATTAGGGAGATTGTTAGTGCAATTGATCCAGATCATGATTGACTATTTGACGATGGTTTGACCATTGTTTGACTATATAGTTGACATGAGAGTTGACCATATGATGGTAAAGTCCAAGTCATAGGTACTTAGCAATGAAAGTCCAAGTTTGAGTTTTGGCAATTGAAAAGTCCAACATAGATTTACAAGGAAAGTCCAAGCATGGGTCTTGGCAAGGGGAAGTTCAAACTTGACTCTTAGCAATTGAAAAGTCCAACATGAATTGATATGGAAAGTCCAAGCATAGACTTGACAAGGGAAAGTGCAAGATACTGGAAAAATAAAAAATAATAAATAAAATAATACTTATTAATTAGGAAAAATAACGTATATAATTTTTAGAAATTTTTCTGGATTTAAATAAAATTCTTATGACATATCACAGGGAAAGATCAAATAGACTTTTAAAGGGTCTGATTAAGGAATTTAATTGGTTTAATTAACCTAAGCTATAAATTGGAAAACCTATTGTTTCTATTACTTTTTCCTTTCTCTTCCGATTTCCCTCATTCCCCGATACCTCTCATCTCATTCGCCGATTTGTTGCAATTTCATCGCCGACTCCTCTCTTCCTCACCACTGCAGCCACCCTTCCGATCGCGGGAGCTTGATCTTGTCGGAGCTACTGCCCTTTCGCTGGTGCACCATAATGATCGCAGGCTCTCCTTCTCATCCATCGCTGTCGATCGATGCAAGTCGAACGTCGTCGCTCCTTTCTTTCTCTCTGCGACTCGATCGTCGCTTCAATCGCGCAGTTCTTCTTCATCGTTGCCCACACCGATGATCTCCCAGCCTCACTGCCCTCTTCGTGTCCACGTCGAGAGCCCCCTCACGCCATTGCTTGATCAACTTCGCCGCAAGCATCGACTGTTCAACTGCCAACATTGCATCAAGAGCGGGAGCTGGTGGCCTTACGGACTCTGTGAAGGCTCTGATTAAGCACCGACAACCTTTCATTCTCGGCGAAGGATTTGATTAAGTGTTGTTCTCGTTCTTCTCTTGCACTTAGTTCGTGACATCACAGGTTTGGGGCATCGTCGTCGTGAGGTAAACCTGTTCCTTTGCTTCTTCATTATCTGCGGTAGTGCTCGATCCAGATCCCCTACCGCCTAGCAAATGGATGATCTCTAAGGCAATGGGTTGAGGCTTAGATATGTGGATCGACTAGCAGATTTAATACAATCTACATGTCCCTAATTTTTCGTAAGATTACTGTTATCGATCTGTTGATTGGTGTAAGGAAATAGAAATTTATAGGATTAGGAGGTAAACTCACAGACTTTGTAATTACAAGTGATTGGGAATCAATATAGCTGTAAATTGTGAAGATCGGCAGGGGATGAGTGTCCTCAGATAAGCTATGGCCGATTGAAGAGGGAGAGGACCTTGATTCAGGATAATCTTTCGTGCGTGGAGATTTATTTGTATATTCTACAGTTCAGGTGGGTAATTTCCTACTCTGATCAGGTAGTTAATATATCTTGTACATGATATTTATGTTGACGATACCTTTACCTTGACTCCAATCTTATTTAATCATATGCTTATTACTTAGCCTTTGTACTTTGAGATCTGTTGCTATTATCTTACAATTCGTTCATCATTATTATAGATTATAGACTCTATTGTAAGTTGACCTGTAGAGGTTCATTTAAGTGCATGTTACTAGGGCAAAATTATGGGTTCAACTTTATTCATCGTGCTACATCTGGGGTTAGGTGATGATTTTGATGGTGGAGTTGATTGTTGTGTCACACACATTTATGTGGTGCATCTATGGTGGATCTGCCCATCGGTGCATAGATAAGTGGATTGTTGTCAGTATATGGAGTGGATTGTCGTGTTATATCCCTTTACGTTGTGTGTCTAATATAGATCATGGATTTGTGTTTGGTAGATTGTCGAAAGTGTGTTGCTATGGATTGGTGGTCCAAGCATGGTTGACTGTCAGTCGTGTATGACTCTTTGTTCGATAGAGAGTGTGTTGTGGAAGTTTGTGTGTGTAGTTGTGCATTCATTCCATTTACATGCATGCTAGTGACATGGTCTCCCTTGTGGTTGAGAGGGTCGTTAGTCATCCTGCCTCCACGGTTACTCGTGGTAGTAGTAACTGGTGTGAAGGCAGTTCATTTGTTGTACTGCACTCGTCCACTATTGATAGTGGTAGTTGGAGTAGCGTGCACTTGTCCTAGGTGTGTGGCACTCGATCACTCATGGTAGTGTCAGTCAAAGTGGCCAGCAATAGAGACCCCCATTGTGTAGATTATAGTTTTTTAGCTTATCGCTAATTATTCATACTGCCCACTAGACTGTTGGTGCAATCGGCCCAGGTCACGATTGACCAGACTCGAGTTGGACTCGAGTAGTATTTTGATGTTTGATATTGATGTCTGACATTGATGTTTGATAAGTGTTGGGGAGATTGTTGGTGCAATCGACCCAGGTCATATTTAATGTTTGACAATGGTTTGACCATTGTCATGGGAGAAGTCCAAGTCTTGTGTACATGACATGGAAAGTCCAAGCTTGAGTCATGGCATGAAAGTCCAACATGAGTTGACAAGGAAAGTTCAAGCATGAGTTTTAGCAAGGAAAAGTCCAAGCATGAGTCTTGGCATGGAAAGTCTAACATGGGTTGGCAAGGGAAAGTCCAAGCATGATTCTTGGCAATTGGAAAGTCCAAGGGAAATATTAGTGGCGTAAAGTCCAAGTTGGAGTCTTGGCAGCATAAGTCCAATAGTTGGCGGCGTAAAGTCCAAGCGGGAGTCTTGACAGCATAAGTCCAATGTGCCTTGGGGGTGTAGACCACATTAGCATGACAATAACTGATGGAAGCACTTGAAGGCTAGCGTATGGATGAACAAGTGATGGATAACTTAGAGGGATTCAATAGGCATGAGGTTGATGGAGGTGACTAGAAGGCTTAGGTCTAGGCTAAGGGTGGTATAGCAAGTATGGGGATACCATACTTGGGGTTAAAATCTCATGGATGAGATTATTAGTCGACTGATGTGAGTCAATGGGAGTTCATTGTAGGGAATTGGCACAGCGATCAGCGGGCCGATCGATAGTGCTGGCAAATCGTGATCGAAGATCGATCGACCATCGGGTCGGGTATTCGAGCACAGAAGCTTCCCGAGTCGACTGTTAGGGTTTGGCAGTCGAGTGAAGGCTCGATCAGTCGATTGATGGGCATGATCAGTCAACTGATGGTCTATCCGTTGGACTTATTCGACGTGGTTCATGCCGTTGTGAGACAACGCCAACAGAAGTAGTTGACTGATGGTCTCGATCAGGCGACTGCTAGGCAAAATCCAGCCCAAGGAGAAGCTTTAAAGGGAGCTCGAGGAGGAGGTTTTCACCATCGGTTCTTGAACGTTTTTGAGGTGATTTGCTTGTGCAAATCAGGATCTTCAAACACGGTTCAAGCAATCAATAAGCAAGCATTCCAAAGTAATAGTTGTAAAGTTTTCTTTACGTTTTATTGTATATTCATTTTGTATTTGCTTGTTTTACTTTGTATTACTTGTAATTCATTGTATGAGGTTTCTCCACCTCCGACGTGTTGTCGAGAAGGAGTATTATTGTATAGTGGTGTTGTTCGCATCGCTAGAGCTCGTTTGAGCTAGATCCATGGAGTAGGAATCATTCGGTTCCGAACCATGTTATATTTGGTGTTGTGTTTGTGTGATTGTATTCATATTATTGTTTTTATTATTATTCCGTTGTGTACTAATCGAATTGTAGCAAGCACGCGATCGTAATCTATCGACAAGCGACGACACTATTCACCCCCTCTAGCGGCCACTGAGGTCCTAACAATTGGTATCAGAGCGGGTCGCTCTTCACCAGCTTCACATCCGAGGGAGCATGCTAGAGGGAAAAATGGAGCTCAATGAGAGATTGGGTGATGACATCAACATTCCACCTTTCTTCGACCATAAAGATTTCGCATATTGGAAAGGTAGAATGATGCATTTTCTAATGTGTGAATTTGACAATTGGATTAGTGTCTAGTAGGTTTCGACACTCCAAAAGATGGAGAAGGAAGAAAATTCAAGAAGAAGAATTAGAGTCAAGATCAACTCCGATATTACAACATCAATAATAAGGTAATGGGTATATTTCTTAATATAATTTCTAATGATATTTTGATCAAGATAAGAGATTGCAAAGATGCCAAGGAGATATGGAACAAATTGGCAAAATTCCATGAAAAGCCTCACTCAATCTAAGAAGATAAGGAAGAGGAGGAAGAGAGCTCATCCTCACAAAAAAGTGAGGATTCGGAGATCGAGGAATGTTTGACATCTGAGGAGGAAGAGAAGGTAGAAGAAGTAGAGGAACCCTCCACCTCTAGGATTATGGGGGAGGAGAGATTACCTTCCATGCCGGAGCAAGAAGAAAAGCCTTCAACATCCAATCAAGATGAAGAAGCTCAAAATCCGACCGCCATTGACCTAGGTAACTCAAGCAATTTTGGTAAAATTAAAAATCACATAATTTTCTTTGAGCGTAGAGAACAAGGGCATTATAAGAGTAAGTGCCCAAAGAAGATCAAGAAAAGTCACCTGCACCAAAATCTCAAGAAAAGATGAAGGATATCGGTCCCCCAACACATAAAAGCAAGGAGCATATCATTTGCTTCAAATGCAACCAAAAGGGGCATTATAGGAGTCAATGCCCTAGGGGAAGGAAGAAGACTCAAGAGGGAGCATTACATGTAGGGGGAGCCTCTAAGTCATACCCTAAGGTAAAATTTAATAATGCTCATTCTTTAAGTTATAGGCAAAAGCATGCTAGGAATAACAAATACTATTGTCTAGGTGGTAAGAGTGTCAACCTTAGGAATAAGGAGAAATTTGAGACTAATGTCCCTACAAATTTCTACCTAAGGCAAGTATCATAAAAATTGAAGATCATCTAGGTTTTACTCCAAAGAAATCTAGACATATGTCTAGAATGAAAAAATCAAGTCAAAAAATAATGGGCCCACCAAAATTGAAAAATTAGAGTTGGAAAACCAAAGCCTTAAGTCAAGGCTTGAGAAACTAGAAAAGACCCTTGCAAAAATACAAAATCAAATACAAGGGTCAAAGGATCAAAAATCTAGGTCTGAGAGTCAAAGCCTAGATTTTAGAAAGCAAGGTCCACCTAAGAGAAAAAGAGGTTTGGGTCACAAACCTAAGCCCAAGGAGATCTACCATAGTGTTCCATTTGATTATAGAACACAACCTAGGTCTAGGAAACCAATGTCACTAGGGAAGTCAACCCGAAGGTTGACCAAGGTAAATGCCTAGTGGCTAGGGTTTCAAGGACACCTAGGGAGGCCACTAAGAAGGTTACAAGGGGAGCTACCCCTAGAGTTAACCTAGTTAAGACCACAATGACCAAGGCTTCTAAGCCTAGGAGGGTCATTAGGAGGGTATATAGGGAGGTCATCGTTCCGGTTACGTATTGCTAATTCGATAGACCAAATTTGTAAATCAGACGTTCTAGGAGCGTGATTGATTCACGCTAAATGGGTTTAGGTGTGCCAACTTTAAATGGATAGGTAGTTAATCTAACCATAGTAAAGGTGACACTTTAGGTCATTTTCAAGGTTATGGATACCTTGGAAATAGGTTTGAATTATAATTCTAAAAGATTTTAGGATGTGTCAATATACTTTGAAGATTATGAAAAATCAATTAAATTGGCACAAATTAGGTTTAGAGGTCATAGTGTGTCATTTTGGGTTTTTGGCACACTTGGGAGATAATTGACAATATGACAAAATGGACTTAATTCCAACAAATGGCAATAAATACTAAAATTTAGGTATTATATACCTTTATATTTTATTTGTCATGCTTTGATTGTCATACAACATGTCATGACATCATATCTATTTTTAATTATATAATATGTCATGATCATACTTAGGATTAAGGTTAAATGTTATGTATGCTTAGATTCTATTTTATACCATGACATCATGATTATGAGCACATGTCAATTTATATCATCATTAATGTCATAATCATTCATGCATTTATGAAAATTGATTTAAGGACAATTGACATGACTTCAAGTCTCATGTATAAGGGAATCAAGTAGTGTTGCCTTAGAAAAATACATGAAACCCTAGATTAGGATGAACAAAACTCACATCTCACATCACATTGACATGTATGTGTATACACCCTAGATACATGTGAGATGCTAGAATATGAGTTAAGTTCAAGGTGCATAGTTTTTGCATCTAGATGAACTCAAACTCATCTTATATTATTTATGGATCATTGGAAAAGCTTATGTTCAAGCCATATACATTAAACCCAAAGAACATGATCCAATATAAGGTTTTAAAATAATTTGAAAATCATTTTTAAAAATCTTGGTGTAGTATATCTTTTGATAGCAATCACCATTGATGATGTTGATACAAAATGAGCTCAAATATTGAAGTTTTTCTTCACTTTTAAACTTTGTATCAATTTCACTATTTTATTGGTAAATTATTTTTCACATATTTTTCACCCATTGTATCGCTTATAAGTAATGTACGTATGAATTTTCATGATTTTTCAAAATACATAGAATTGCTTATGCTTTTTCAAAATTCATTTCTGATAACTGAAATTTAGAAATTTCAGTTATCAATCGACTTCCACTTGATGGCAGTCGACTGATGTATAGGGCAGTCGACTGTTGACTGATAGAGTCGAATGCTAGAGCTGATTTCAGGTAAACAAGGATGTTTAACCCATGTTTCAGCTATGTTAGGGTTTTTTAACTGCTCCTAAACCCTAAGATATGCTTTGGAAAGTATTAGAAAGGGTGAAAATCCATTAGATATGGATTAGGAGAGTTGTTAGGGTGATGTATCAATTTTAAGGCATGTGAAAGTTCGTGCTGAACTTTGGACCTTAATTTTTGATGGTTTAGTGTTCCTAATGGCTTAGGGACTTTCCAAGGACATTGTTGGTGCAATGGTCAAAGGGGGAGCAAGCCTTTAGAGGGAGGTATCCATCATAGGATGATAGATGTGTTCTTCCTCATGAGGGGGAGAAATGGGAATTTGAGAGGCCCAATTTGAAAATTGGGAGAGTTTATAGGAAGTCTCTCTTAAGTAATATGGGACTTATCACTAGGAAGAGTGAAGACATTCTAGGTGTTTTTGTACCAAGTGGGAGATTGTAAGATCTCATTGGAATATGAGACATTGACCTCCTTAGGGAGAACCTTTTTGATGTATGGTAAAAAGGGGGAGAAAGTTAGAATTACCAATTTAAGAAAATTGGTGAGGGAATTTGAGTTAGGGGTCTAACTCAAAGGTGTTTGGTTTTTGTCAAACATCAAAAAGGGGGAGATTGTTGGTGCAATCGGCCCAGGTCATGATTGACCAGACTCGAGTTGGACTTGAGTAGTATTTTGTTGTTTAACATTGATGTCTGACATTGATATCTGACAAGTGTTGGGGAGATTGTTGGTGCAAACCGACCCAGGTCATATTTGATGTTTGACGATGGTTTGACCATTGTAATGGGAGAAGTCCAAGTCTTGTGTACTTGGCATGGAAAGTCCAAGCTTAAGTCTTGGCATGGAAAGTCCAACATAGGTTGGCAAGGAAAGTCCATGCATGGGTCTTGGCAAGGAAAAGTCTAAGCATAAGTCTTGGCATGGAAAGTCCAAGCATGGGTTGGCAAGGGAAGTCCAAGCATGGGTATTGGCAATTGGAAAGTCCAAGGGGAATATTGGCGGCGTAAAGTCCAAGCTGGAGTATTGGCAGCATAAGTCCAATGGTTGGCGGTGTAAAGTCCAAGCGAGCCTCTTGGCAGCATAAGCCCAATGTGCCTTGGCGGTGTATACCACATTAACATGACAATAGCTGATGGAAGCACCTGAAGACTAGCATATGGATGAACAAGTCATGGATGACTTAAAGGGATTCGATAGGCATGAGGTGAATGGAGGTGCCTAGAAGGCTTACATCTAGGCTAAGGGTGGTCTAACAAGTATGGGGACACCATACTTGGGGTTGAAACCTCATGGATGAGGTTATCAGTCGACTGATATTATGGTTAGTCGATTGGTGTGAGTCAACGGGAGTTCGACAATAGGAATTGGCACCGGCAATGATCATTGCCGGCACGATCGATCGATGGCACGGCGATCTGATCTGGAGATCAGTCAACTGCTAGTCGAGTATTCATGCATAGAAGCTTTCCGAGTCGACTGTTAGGGTTTAGAAGTCGAGTGAAGGTTCGATCAGTTGACTGATGGTCTATCTGTTAGATTTATCTGACGTAGTTCATGCCGTTGTGAAACAATAGCTACAGGAGCAGTTGACTGATAGTCCCGATCAGTCGACTGCTAGGTGGAATTCAGTCCAAGGAGAAGCTTTAAAGGGAGCTCGAAGAGGAGGTTTTCGCCATCTGTTCTTGGACATTTTTGAGGCGATTTGCTGGTGCAAATCAGGGTCTTCAAGCATGGTTCAAGCAATCAACAAGCAAGCATTCCAAAGCAATAGTTGTAAAGTTTTTTTTACGTTGTTTTGTATATTCATTTTGTATTTACTTGTTTTACTTTGTATTACTTATTGTAATTCATTGTACGAGGTTTCTCCACCTCTGATGTGTTGTTGAGAAGGAGTATTATTGTGTAGTGGTGTTGTTCGCATCGCTAGAGCTCGTTTGAGCTAGATCCGTGGAGTATGAATCATTTGGTTCCGAACCACGTTATATTTGGTGTTGTGTTTGTGTGCTTGTATTCGTGTTATTGTTTTTATTATTATTTCGCTGTGCACTAATCGAATTATAGCAAGCCCGCGATCATAATCCATCGACAAGCGACGACGCTATTCACCCCCCTCTAGCGGCCATCGAAGTCCTAACATCGGCCAGTCGAGAGCCGTGATTGTTGTTGAGTTAGGACAATTGTCATATTGTGCCACCTAGGCCACACTGGGGTCGTGGTAGCGAGTGGGATGTGCAGGCATGACTATGCATTTGCATTGTCATGTGTGAGGGCATTCACATATATATACATATATATATTTATGTATATATATGTGTGAGTGTGAGTAGTGTATGTAAATATAGTCTATATATATGTTTGTTGTGTTGTTGCATTTGTTTGTACATCATCATACATGCTACTTGCATTTTCTATATGGTTTTGTGTGGGATATCTGTGTATGAGTTGGTCAAACTATTGGATACCTTTAACTAGTATCATGATGTAGTATGAGTTCGACCGGATTTTTTATTTGTATTTCATTATAAAATGTTAGTAAGGTAGTTGTTGATTACAGAGTTAGTATTGCTCTTCATGTTGTATATTGTGGATATATGCTCAGGTTGGATGAGTGTAGCATAGCAGGCTTTCAGGTATGTCAGTACCTTATGTTGTTCAGTTGATCTTTTAGTATACGCATGAGTTATATTATACTGGTGACTATCTGTTGTACCTTTAGCCTGTATTGTTAGTAATATATGAGAGATGTCCTAAGGCAATCGCCTTATGTATGAACCATTTATATGATAAATGAAGATTCACTATTTGAGTATACATGTCTTCATGTATTTGATTAGATCTTAAACTCATTTACTGAATGTCCACAATACGATTCACAGCATGAGAGAATTTGTGATTGGATCACAACTAGTGAGTATCTCTACATGTGTAATTGTGATGTATCAAAATTATCCCTAGTCGATGAATTGATGGATTCTGACACCATCAATTCTGTTGAGACTAGCACGAGGTATACTCCTTAGTGTATCCAAGCAGCTGATTCTCACTGGCTGGAGACATTGTGATGTCCGGAGTTAATCGTGGATGCTAGTTATGGTAACTAGTTCATTGGAGTGACCAGTCGTAAGACTTCATATGGTTCTCTGCATATATAGATATGTCAATGAAGTTCTTAATGTAGCTTATGTGCGATGTTCCTTTGACTTGTGGTATTCAAGTCATCTTGATCATAAAGACTTATGCTTTGACTTCTTAAGCAAGCATCTCCGAGGAGATGTGGACCCGGGATGATTGGGTATAAGTCGAAGTGATCGAAGGTATTTTAATAGCCTATAAAGGATTCACCACTCCTTGCGAGGAGATGTATACCCATGGCCTCTCGTCGGATTGTTACTAAAGTCTTTGGCCAAAGCATTAAATGTTTAGAGTAAGGTACTCTTCGATACATGTGCAGTAACTAGAATCCGTAGGACGAGAAAATGATACTTGAGCTAGGTGTGACGTAGTCAGCCTAGTGGGGATTGATACTATAGACCATGTCTTGAACCAAGTGGGTATAAGATGAGTGAAGGGAATGGGGCACGATTCATTCGAGCTGCTGAAGGGTTTCAGAAATAGTTCTGGATCAACTGTTGATCTTTTCGGTTAATTGGAGATCATGATGTACTACTAGGTGCCACTCATAATCGTTCTATAATTAATGGTTAATTATAGACGACCAACATAAACCGAGAACCTATTTGGTCATACGCACAACGAGCGTAATCCGAAGGATTTAAAACGAGCTTGAGAATGGGATTCTCAGACCGAGAGAAACTAGTTTTGGTTGGACCAAACAAGAAGCGAGCATGAAATCGTTTCAGTCGCAATGGAAGCGTGGATGGGCCGTGTCTTATGAAGACATAATGGATGAACCAAAATGGTTTGGTTCTAATCCAATGGAGGAGAATACACCAAAGGGTTTGGTTTATTTTAAACGAATGAACCAAAGTTTGTTCGGTTCATTTTAACTTAAAATAAACCATCATGGTTTGGTTTATTTTAACTTATATTAATGGAGCGGGTTAACAGGCCTTATGGTTATGATCCAATAACCATTAAGAGAATTAGTTCTCTATAAAAGAGGGCTTAAGGGTTTGTTAAGCCCTAACCTAATCAAAACCCTAACCTAATAGTTGCCACCCACCTCTCCTTGGAGATTTCGGCGCCAACCCTCCTCCTTGCCGCCGCCCACCTTGAAGCTCCTTGGCTGGCGTCCAGAAGGTGCTGACCTTCACTCTTGCCGGCGTCGGTATTGGGTTTGGCATCAAGGTGAGCTTCATCCTACCTTTTTGGCCGACCCTAATTCCTCCACCAAAGCTTTCCAGTTTTCTGGACAGCTTGTTTCCCTCTCGTCGAAGCGTCATTTGGACGACGGTTGGAGCTCCGACAGCGCCTAACTTACCGGGGATTCGATCTCCTGTAATCCTCATAGGTGGAGGACGAAGGATTCGTCAAACGGTTGACGAATACCTCTCCGGAGAAGCGAGTTTTGAGGACTCGTCTTTGGATCCGAATTTGGATTCGGATCGTGATCCTCTCTCGATCATGTCGTCTTCAACACGAGGCTAGTAACCCGTACGAAGACGAAGCTCATGACTTTGTGAAGTCATCCCGAAGATACTCGGCGTGGATACGGATAGAGACGATTATAGTGAGGATCGTTCCGGTTGATGTCGTTCCCGCTACACGTGATATGAAAGGTATACGTAGTTAAATTTCCTTTTATTGCCAAATTTAAATTTACTGTTATGTCTACACATGTTGTACTATGCATGCGTGTGATGTGTGTGTTATAATAAATGTAGATTTATTATTTTTATTTCTTCCGCTGTGCACATGTTTGCGAAACATGTTCGAACACACACTCGCCGTGGTGCCGGAAACCCAACAATGATATCAGAGCCCAGGTTGTGTTTCGACATAATCGTAAAATCGTTTTGCGATAGTCATAATGATATTTCTGGAAATTTTCTACTTTTGGAAAGTTAGAAGTATTTATGGAAATTTTTCAATTTTGGAAAGTCTAGAAGTATTTATGGAAATCTTCCACTTTTGGAAAGTTGGAAGTATTTATGGAAATTGATATTTTCCATAAATAAAATATTTGATTAGATTTTGGAAAATTTGTTTCCTAATTTAATCATGATTTGATTTGGGAAATCAAATCTTAAAATATTTTATTTCCATAAATAGTTTTGATGATTTAGGAAATTGGTTTCCTAAATTGACTTTCCTTAATCAACCATTTCCATAAATAAAATATGTGATTAGATTTGGATATTTGTTTCCTAATTTAATCATGATTTGATTTGGAGAATCAAATCTTAGACATATTTTATTTCCATAAATAGTTATGACATATAAGGAAATTATATACATGACATAATTGTATGTCATGTAATTGCATTAGATGCATATCATTATGCCATGCGTGTCATGACATATAGATGTATGTCATGTCATGTAGATAATAGTTATTTGCATGCAAAGAGGATGAGACATAAAAACCCTTACTCAATATTAAAGCCTACACCTTCCATTAATATGGTTAGAACCAGAGTTCCGTTTCTTGTTTAGGTTGTTGGACTCTCTCCAAGCCCGACTCGAACCCGAACATGTTCAAACCATGGAATAGTTTAATACTAATATAGTAAGAGTCAGAGGTCAATCGTTATCTTTGGTTGTTTGACTCTCTCCAAGCCGGGCTAATTGGTTGAATGCGCTCTAACCATATTAAAACTATTTCTCGATTAATGGGTTGGCTTTAACCTAGAGCATTGGCTTGTTGGACTCTCTCCAAGGTCGATGTAAAGGGAGGTGAAGTTGGGTGCTATGCATATGATGCATACTTGTTAATGTGTTAACAACCCGATGTATGTGTGAACATTCAATAAGTTGATAACACATTGTGATAGATGCATATACGTGATATGCAATCGGTATAGTTGATACCTACCGTCGTAGTTATGAATGGCTTGTTGGACTCTCTCCAAGGTTGTTCATATCTATGATGGATATCAGCCCATTCGGAGATGGACCTACGATCTCCCGAAGTGATTTTGGGGTTTTTGAAATTCGAAAAATGAATGGGATTTATGAATGTATATTGATGCATTTTAAATCATCTTTCTCATATATGCTCATTTTGTATTTTTAAGATTGATCATGATGTCTTTGAATTTGCGTTCCATTTTGATTTCGAATAAAATTGACTGGGCCGAACTTCTTGGATTGGCTTAGAAACTTGAGAATTGTTCTCAAGGTGGAAAAGCTTGCGTATGTCCTCGAAGCGTCTCTTCCCGCCCGTCCTAGTGACAATGCAACTCTGGACCAATTGTTGGCCTATCAGAAACATGTGAATGATTCTGAAATGGTGAGTTGCATCATGCTAGCCGCGATGAAACCCAAGCTACGAAAGCAGCATGAGCATATGGATGCTCATATCGTAGTCCTTCATCTTTATGAGTTGTTTGATAAGCAAGTGAGATTCGAAAGGTTCGAAGTCTCCAAGCTCCTCTTCACCTCTAAGATGCAAGAAGGTTCATCTGTGGTACTACTCAACATGCTGAAGACTGTGGAGCCTTCTGAGAAGCATGAGCAGGGGACGGTGTTGTTAGTTGATTCCTCGAAGAAAGATTCTAAGAGGGAGTCAAAGGAACAATAGAAGGGGAAGAAGAAAAAGGCTAAAAAGGCAAAACCAGCTCAAAAGGGCACTTGCCATCATTATGGCAAGTAGGGCCATTGGTGAAGAAATTGCAAGATTTATCTTGAGTCCGTGAAGAAGAATAAGACATAAGATGCTCCATCTTTTTCATATATCTTCGTTATTGATTGTCATTCTATTTCCTCAGACACTTGGGTATTGGATACTGGGTGTGGACCACATATATGTAATGACATACATGGGCTAAGAAATAGAAGAAGACTCGTCAAGGGAGAGTCAAATTTACGTGTTGGGAATGGAGCAAAGGTTGTTGCACTCGCCATCGGAACGTATTTGTTGAAACTCCCTACAGGACTTGTCTTAGAACTGGACAATTGCTTTTATGTTTCTTGGTTGATAAAGAACATCATTTCTATTTCTTGTTTAAATAGAAATGGGTACCATTTGACTTTTAGTAACAATTGTTGTTACATAACTTTGAATGGAGTTCTTTATGGGACTGGAACTTTAAGCAATGGTGTTTATACGTTGGACGTATCCAGTGACATTATCAATATCGAAGCGAGCAACAAGCGTGCTCGAAAGGATAATCAAATAGACTCCTACATATGACATTGTCGTCTTGGCCATGTAAGAAAGAAACGCATGTCCAAATTACACCGATGTAGAATTCTGGAATCGTTTGAATTGGATTCATACGATACATGTGAATCATGCTTAAAAGGCAAGATGACTAAGTTACCTTTTTCAGGAAAAGGTGAACGAGTGGGAGAGTTACTAGGTCTAATACATAGTGATGTATGTGGACCTATGTCAACTCAAGCTTTAAGAGGCTATAGCTACTTCATTACCTTCACCGATGATCACTCACGGTTTGGGTATATGTTCTTGATGAAACACAAGTCTAAAGCCTTTGAAAGGTTCAAAGAATTCAAAAATGAAGTAGAAAAACAACATGACAAGAGTATTAAAATACTTCGATCGGATCGAGGTGGTGAATACTTAAGTCAAGAGTTTCTTGATTATCTAAGAGACAATGGTATATTGTCTCAATGGACTCCGCCATATACACCACAGCATAATGGTGTATTTGAGAGGCATAACCGGACCTTATTGGACATGGTCAGTTTAATGATGAATCATGCGAATCTTCCCAAGTCTTTTTGGGGCTATGCACTTCAGACAGCTATTTACTTGTTAAACAGAATGCCAACCAAGGTAGTCTCTACTACTCCATATGAGATATGGAATAGTAAGAAACCTCATGTATCTTACTTGAAGATATGGGGTTGTCCTGCTTATGAGAAGCGGACTGTATCAGACAAATTGGATGTTAAGTCTGATAAATGTCTATTTATTGGATACCCTAAGGAAACAAGGGGTTACCAATTCTATCATCCTGTGAAACAAAAGATGTTTGTTTCAAGGCATGATGTGTTTCTAGAGAAAGAGTTTCTCTTGCAAGAAAACAGTGGGAGTGTCGTCGAGCTTGAGGAGGCTCGAGAGACTCAAATAAACATTGATGAGATACCTGGTGAAGCACAACAGCCGACAACTCATAGTGATGAGCAATCGGCTGGACCTATTGTAACACCACATCTTCGTAGATCTGGTAGAACATGCAACATTCCTGAGAGATATGGATTTCTCGTAAGTGAATCGAACGACGTGTTACTCATTGATGATGAGCAGCCTACCAGTTATGAAGAAGTGTTGACAAGTTCAGAAAGGGATAAGTGGCTTGAAGCCATGAAGTCGGAAATGGATTCCATGTATGAAAACCAAGTTTGGAACTTGGTTGACCCACTTGAAGGCATAAAGCCTATAGGGTGCAAGTGGGTTTTCAAGAAGAAAATCGACATGGATGGTAATGTGATTACCTATAAGGCTAGATTGGTGGCGAAAGGATATCGTCAAAAATAAGGTGTTGATTATGACGAAACCTATTCGCCTGTAGCTATGCTTAAATCCATTCGGATGCTCCTGGCTATAGCGGCTTATTATGATTATGAGATATGGCAGATGGATGTGAAAACAACTTTCCTTAATGGAAACCTGCTCGAGGATGTGTATATGATACAGCCTGAGGGTTTCATATCGGTTGATAAAACCAAGGTATGCATATTGCGACGGTCCATTTATGGATTGAAGCAAGCATCCAGGAGCTGGAATATCCGTTTTGATGAGAAAATCAAAAAGTTTGATTTCTCACAAAATCCAAACGAACCTTGTGTGTACAAGAAGGTTAGTGGGAGTGCAGTCATGTTCCTAGTATTATATGTCGATGACATATTACTTATAGGAAACGATGTTTCAATCTTACAGTCAGTTAAGGTTTGGTTATCCAAGACATTCTCCATGAAAGACCTAGGAGAAGCAACCTACATCCTCGGGATTAAGATCTATAGAGATAGATCAAAACGGTTGCTTGGTCTTTCGCAGTCTACATATATAGATCGAGTGCTAAAGAGGTTTAGCATGTCAGAATCCAAGAAAGGTTTCCTACCCATCAGGCATGGGGTACACCTTTCGAAGTCTATGTGTCCGCGCACAGAAGAAGAGAGGATTTGCATGAGTAAGATTCCCTATGCATCCGCAATAGGATCTATCATGTATGCTATGTTATGTAGGAGACCCGATGTATCGTATGCTCTGAGTGTCACGAGCAGATACCAGTCTGATCCAGAAATGGATCATTGGGTGGCTGTTAAGACGATCCTTAAGTACTTAAGAAGAACTAAGGATGTGTTCCTAATATATGGAGAAGGGTACATGGTGATACGTGGGTATACGGATGCCAGCTCTAGACAAACAAGGATGATTCCATGTCTCAGTCTGGGTATGTATTCACCTAGAATGGAGGTGCAATAAGTTGGAAAGGTTCCAAGCTTGACACTGTAGTGGATTCTGCCACTAAGGCAGAATACATTGCAGCTTTGGAAGCAGCAAAGGAAGCGGTTTGGATCAGGAAGTTCATCTTTGAACTTGATGTGGTCTCATCAATGATCCAAACATGTGCTTCGCCGCTATCATCTGATCAGAGAGATCATTAGTAGGAAGGAAATACAAATCGAGAAAATCTCCACTGAAAGGAACTTAGCGGATTCTTTGACTAAAGCATTACCTCAAAGTAAGTTTGAGGGTCATGTTAGAGCTTATGGTATTGGATACCATAGCGATTGGCATTAGGCCAAGTGGGAGTCTGTTAGTAATATATGAGAGATGTCCTAAGGCAATCGCCTTATGTATGAACCATTTATATGATAAATGAAGATTCACTATTTGAGTATACATGTCTTCATGTATTTGATTGGATCTTAAACTCATTTACTGAATGTCCACGATACGATTCACAGCATGAGAGAATTTGTGATTGGATCACAACTAGTGAGTATCTCTACATGTGTAATTGTGATGTATCAGAATTATCCCTAGTCGATGAATTGATGGATTGGACACCATCGATTACATCGAGTGAGGTATACTCCTTGGTGTATCAAGCGGTGATTCTCCTTTATTTGGAGACATTGTGATGTCGGAGTTAATCGTGGATGCTAGTTATGGTAACTAGTTCATTGGAGTGACGGTAGTAAGACTTCATATGGTTCTCTGCATATATAGATATGTCAATGAAGTTCTTACTGTAGCTTAAGTGCGATGTTCCTTTGACTTGCGGTATTCAAGTCATCTTGATCATAAAGACTTATGCTTTGACATCTTAAGCAAGCATCTCCGAGGAGATGTGGACCCGGGATGATTGGGTATAAGTCAAAGTGATCGAAGGTGTTTGAATAGCCTATAAAGGATTCACCACTCCTTGCGAGGAGATGTATACCCATGGCCTCTCGTCGGATTGTTACTAAAGTCTTTGGCCAAAACATTACGTGTTTAGAGTAAGGTACTCTTCGATACATGTGCAGTAATTAGAATCCGTAGGACGAGGAAATGATACTTGAGCTAGGTGTGACGTAGTCAGCCTAGTGGGGACTGACACTATAGACCATGTCCTGAACCAAGTGGGTATAAGATGAGTGAAGGGAATGGGGCACGATTCATTCGAGCTGTTGAAGGGTTTCAGAAATAGTTCTGGATCAACCGTGGATCTTTTCGGTTAATTGGGGATCATGATGTACTACTAGGTGCCACTCATGATCGTTCTATAATTAATGGTTAATTATAGATGGCCAACATAAACCGAGAACCTATTTGGTCACACACACAATGAGCGTAATCCGAAGGATTTAAAACGAGTTTGAGAATGAGATTCTCAGACCGAGAGAAACTAGTTTTGGTTGGACCAAACAAGAAGCGGGCATGAAATCGTTTCAGTCGCAATGGAAGCGTGGATGGGCCATGTCTTATGAAGACATAATGGATGAACCAAAATGGTTTGGTTCTAATCCAATGGAGGAGAATAAACCAAAGAGTTTGGTTTATTTTAAACGAATGAACCAAAGTTGGTTCGGTTCATTTTAACTTAAAATAAACCATCATGGTTTGGTTTATTTTAACTTATATTAATGGAGCGGGTTAACGGGCCTTATGGTTATGATCCAATAACCATTAAGAGAATTAGTTCCCTATAAAAGAGGGCTTAAGGGTTTGTTAAGCCCTAACCTAATCAAAACCCTAACCTAATAGTTGCCACCCACCTCCCCTTGGAGATTTCGGCGCCAACCCTCCTCCTTGCCGCCGCCCACCTTGAAGCTCCTTGGCCGGCGTCCAGAAGGTGCTGACCTTCACTCTTCTTCTGCCGGTGATCTCCATTGGGTTTGGCATCAAGGTGAGCTTCATCCTACCTTTTTGGCCGGCCCTAATTCCTCCACCAAAGCTGTCTAGTTTTCTGGACAGCTTGTTTCCCTCTCGTCGGAGCGTCGTTTGGACGACAGTTGGAGCTCCGATAGCGCCTAACTTACCGGGGATTCGATCTCCGGTAATCCTCATAGGTGGAGGATGAAGGATTCGTCAAACGGTTGACGAATACCTCTCCGGAGAAGCGAGTTTTGAGGACTCGTCTTTGGATCCGAATTTGGATCAGGATCGTGATCCTCTCTCGATCACG
Organism: Wurfbainia villosa; assembly: GCA_025175895.1. NCBI lineage: Eukaryota > Viridiplantae > Streptophyta > Magnoliopsida > Zingiberales > Zingiberaceae > Wurfbainia > Wurfbainia villosa. The sequence goes on along the minus strand of CM045998.1, from coordinate 47,561,573 downwards.
TCGTCTTCAACACGAGGCTAGTAACCCGTACGAAGACGAAGCTCGTGACTTTGTGAAGTCATCCCGAAGATACTCGGCGTGGATACGGATAGAGACGATTCCAGCGAGGATCGTTCCGGTTGATGCCGTTCTCGCTACACGTGATACGAAAGGTATACGTAGTTAAATTTCCTTTTATTGTAAAATTTAAATTTACGGTTATGTCTACATATGTTGTACTATGCATGCGTGTGATGTGTGTGTTGTAATAAATGTAGATTTATTATTTTTATTTCTTCCGCTGTGCACATGTTTGCGAAACATGTTCGAACACACACTCGCCGCGGTGCCGGAAACCCAACATGTATATCTGTTGATCTCCTTACATTTATTTAGTTCATGCACTATCTATTCTTTATTGCTGAGTTTTATACTCACCACCACAGACCCTGGATTTTCCTGTCGCCCAGATAACAGGTAGAAGATTTTTATGATGCTTGGAGCTTCGCCAGCTGATCCCATCTCACACCGAGCATTTGGAGTTTAATTCATATTTGTTCCGCTACTATTTTTGTATTATAGTCATGTATGTGAAGTGTTATATTTGGATTTTATGATGCTTTTGGTTTGGATGTTGGTTTTGATCATATTTTGTTTAGTGTGTTAGAGTCGCACCGGTTCACATTTTTGTGTCTCTGTGGTTGTATTATTTGTGTAGTGTCCTTTTATTATGTTGTGTGGTTGTGGCCAAAAGGCTTTGTATCAAAAGGGAATTGTATCATGTACAGGGGAGATGTTGTCCGATTTTCGAGCTCGGCATACTCTCGGGGCATGACAATTTTATTAGTATCAGAGCCCTAGGTTGCGAAGTCTACTTTCGAATTTTATTTCATTCGGACATCGAGACTTATTTTACTCGATTTTGGTTTTGTGAGTTCTAGGATATGGCTGTAGCGGGACATCTCCGAGCTACAAAGTTTAAGGTATGTTAACAGTTATCATATATCCTTCTGTTGGCTATGCATTTAGTTGTTTATAACAGGGAATGACATGTAGTGTGTTAGTTGCTATTCGTAACCGTGGTTGAGTTGACCACGTGAATGACATGTTAAGTTTTTTAGACATGTACCTACTTTCGAAAAGGTGAATTTCCTTTGAGAGCTGACTGATATCGAGTCGGATAGCAGGGGTCAGGTAGTCACATTTCTTATGGAGGTCAACATTTACAGTCTTAGGGGTTTTCACCTATTTATGCTAGTCAGATCATTACCCGTGGGGTAATGGACAAACAAGTATACTATTGTTGATGCAGACGATAGAGGACTAGTATATGGTGTTTCATAGGAATTTTGATCCCTGAGATAGTCGTGTTCGGTTGTCTAACATTGAAGGTACTTTTGAGTACTTAGCTCGTGTTATATAGGGAAAGTAGAATTAGTTGCATACCATTATTGAGATCAAGCCGGTACATGGTAGAAGATGTAGGAAATAACCTTCGAGGAATAACACATCACTTGGTCATGGTGTAGTGATATTGAGAGAGAGTAATTCCTCGCGTCATTTTTTTGATGCATTGTCAGGGAATTCTTGGGCATCAAGTAGGGCGATCGTTTGGTAATGGAGTACCACACAGAGTTGCTATACTTGCAGGGTTTACGCCCACCTAATAGCTAAAAAATGAGAATAAATGTTTTAAGCCACCCACGGTTTATTGGCTTACATTTGGATTAGGATGTCTGGACCTTCTATTAGATCTTACCGGAAAACATTAGACCGAATAATGTGTATGGAAATGACTCCGTAGCAAGTGCTTTAGAAGTTGACGATTGATTAACAAACATTGTAAGTCAAATTATTGGAATCAAAAGTCTCCAAATGTTGGACAAAAGTAGTAAGATCGGAGTCATGGGTTAGGAGCTATTTTCCAATTAGAGAAGACCAGCCACAGATCATCAGGATGTTCTCGTGCACATTTGCGAAATTAGAGGAAAGACTTCAAATTATGTGCGTGCAGTGCGGATCACGAAGACACATAGAGTTGGATTATCCATTGGGTCAGTTCATTTGTTACTATTGTAAGCAACTAGTACACATGAAGAGAGACTATACTTCGAAGACCCAGTTGAAGACTATCAAGTTTGTTCCGGGAGGATGATGTATAATCTCGATAGTAGAGATCATCAAAGAAGGTTGGGTTATCACACCAACAGCGATTTACTACCTCAGGCATGGTTGGAGTTCCTTGATACTTCCCTCCAGGGGAAGTGATTTACTCAACAGTATCAGCAGAAGACATCTTAGAAGACTCATGTAGACAATAACAACTGTTACCTCCCCAGACGTGGATGTGCTTTGTACAAAGGAGAGAGTATACGATGATGGTCATATCTATTCTCTTTAGTTGCAGCTATATTATTTGCAGAGTTAGAGCATGCTACGATGTTGCCAGTTCTTCTTTACTTTACAGTTGGGGGTGTACTAGTTACCAGTACAACAGTGTTTGCCACTTTCATTGCAATCGGTTGGTTTGTATCCCATCTTCAGTAGTTGATGTTAGTTTCTCCAGGGTAGTCTTTTGCACCTATATAAGCTCAACCACCATGGGCAGAAGTTGGATGAATTTATATGATTACTAGAGAGAAAATAGAGGGTCGAAGGATTGATCGTTCGGGGTATTACTTTAGTTTACCCTCTCGGTTGATATATTGAGAGATACTGGTAGTTACAGGTATCTATGTTTAGAACATTCTTAGTTCGGATTAGAAGGGTTCCTATACATCGACTTGTGGGTCGGTGGTATCTCTACCGTCAGGTGAGATATTTACCAACAACCAAGAAGTCAAGGGATACCCTTAGACTTTGATAGACATACCTTTACTATAGACATATCCTTACGGATGATTAAATTATTGAAATTATGAAATGATGTGTCTCTCGGATGTGCATATAATTCGAGAGTATTCGAATGTAGTTTCGGATGAACTCCCAAGCAAGTGGAGTATACGATTGGAGTGATTTCGGTAATAGTTTCGATACTGAAGACCTCATATCGGGAGAAAATATTCTGATGATTACTTTACCGATTGAGATAATGATATTTTAGAGCAAAATGTCTTTACTTATGGTGTATTGGCTAAGGGATGGTGTAAAGCACACAAAGTAGTTGAAGCTCATGATGTACTCAAGGCAATGTCATTTGTTTGGTTGTGAGCCTAATTAGGTTGTTTGATACCCTCATTGATTGTAGGAGGTTGATGATACACAAGAGGTATTTGTTTGAATGATGATTTTACCAGGAGATAATTTTGTTGGCTTATGAAGCAGGAGTGCTCATGGAGTTTGGCTAGCTACTGGGCAACTGCATAGAGTTGCTTGAACATGGATAGTCGCAACAAGGGAGATTGATCATTATAGTCTCCCAGTCACTTCCAGTTCTGTGCGATAGAGTGGATTTTGGACAGTAGATTTATTTCTCTTGCGAGAAAGGAATTCTCTATCTCTGAGGAGAATAGTGGGTTACAGAGTTGTTTCAGTTCAGGACAAGTTGTTTTAGGAGGCTCATCATTCTGGATTGGGGATACATTCAGATGGTCCTCGAATGTATCAAGGTTTGAAACGTTCTGGGTGGTGGAACAATATATGGGACATGGTTGATTCCATAATTTGATGTTGGGTGTGTCAATTAGTAAAAGTGGAATACTAGTCAGCAAGGTTGTGTACCGAGATGGAAGTGGTAGCCTAGTACGATGGACTGTGTTGGGAGATTATCTAAAATTTGAAAGGGATTTAATGCGATTTGGATAATCGGTGATCGATTAACCAAATCTGCTCATTTTTTACGAGCCATAAGATGGAGTTCGCTGAGTTGCTCAACGGAATTACACTGCAAGGAGATTTTTAGTTTTCTTGGAGTATCCTGAGTATCATTTCTGATAGTGATTCATGATTCATCTTATGATTCTGGCAAAGTTTCCAACAGGTCACGAATATAGAGCCCCACTTTGGTATGATTATTTACCTTTTGATAAGAGGTCGATATGAAGGTATTATTCATACTTTAGAAGGGTTGTTGAAAACATCTGTGATAGATTTTAGAGGCTATTAGTACCCCCACTTCGATACTTGAGGCATGTGATTCTTTCTTCAAGTACTTGAGATGAGCAGTGTGACATTTCTTACTCATCATACTTGAGTTGAAAATTTAGGGACCAAATTTTTTTTAGTGGGGGAGAATGTAAGATACCGGGAAAACAAAAAATAAAATATAAAATAATACTTGTTAATTTTTAGGAATTTTTAGAAATTTTTTAGGATTTAAATAGAATTCTTATAGCATTTCATGGTGAAAGATCAAATAGGCTTTTAAAGGGCCAGATTAGGGAATTTAATTGGTTTAATTAACCTAAGCCATAAATTGGAAAAACTAAGTTTAGGTTGTTAGGACCTATGCGCCCTCTAGAGGGGGGGGGGGTGAATAACTCGTATTCATCGTGCGATGGAATTTGATCACGTGCTTGTCTACAACACGTTAGTATGCAGCAAAATATACAAAAATACAATAGACAAACACACAATACACAAGGATGTAACGTGGTTTGGAACCTCAAGGTTCCTACTCAACGGATTGAGCTCAAACGAGCTCTAGCGATGCGAATGCAACCACTAATCACAATACTCCTTCTCGACAATAAGTCAAAGGTAGAGAAACATTGTACAAATGATTACACTAAGTAATACAATGTAAAACAAGCAAATACAAGATGAATATACAAAACAACGTAAAAAATACATTACAACTATTACTTTGGAATGCTTGGTTGTTGATTGCTTGAACTATGCTTGAAGACCCTGATTTTCACCAGCAAATCGCCTCAAAGATCCTCAATAAATCACTTCCAAAACCTCCCCTTCCAACTACCTTTATAACCTGTACTTAGGCTATTTTCGCACCTAGTAGTCGACTGCCATAGACATCAGTTTGACTGATAACACTATTGTTGTGAGACAACAGTTTGATCCACGCTAAAAAAAGTCCAACGAAACTCTCATCAGTCGACTGCCAACATTGGCGATCATTTATCCCAACACCGTGCGCCGATCGGCTATGTAGCGATTCTGCTCGTGACCAAACGAAGTTGTGACCATCCATGGCGGTCGGATCAGTCATCGATCGGTAGGTCATTTTGCCACAGTCGAACCCTAGTCGACTCACGACAGTCGACTGATCATAATCCTAGTCGACTGCTGAGTGTCGACTCAGCTGCCAAGTGTCAAAACACTTAACCAGTCGACTGGTTCATAACCTCAGTCGACTGACAAACCTCAACCATGAGGTTTAACACCAAGTATGATGCCCTCATACTTTCTAGACCACCCTTAGCCTAGACCTAAGTCTTTTAGCCACATCCATCAGCCTCACGCCTATCGGATCCCTCCAAGTCATCCATGACTTGTTCATTCACACGCTAGCCTTCAGGTGCTTCATTATGCTATTGTCATGCTAATGTGTTCTACACCGCCAACCATTGGACTTATGCTTCCAAGACTCTACCCTTGGACTTTACGCCACAAATATCACCCCTTGGACTTCTCAATTGCCAAGTACCCATGACTTGAACTTTCACCGCCAAGGCTATACTCTTGGACTTATGCGGCCAAGACTACACCCTTGAACTTTCCATGTCAACCCATGTTCGACTTTCCATTTTCCAAGACTCAAGCTTGGACTTTCCCTTGCCAAGACCGATGCTAGGACTTTCCATGCCAAGTACCCATGACTTGGACTTTCAATGCTAACCCATGTTAGTCTTTCCAATTGCCAAGACTCAAGCTTGGACTTTCCCTTGCTAACCCATGTTTGACTTTTCATGCCAAGTACTCAAGACTTAGACTTTCCCATTTCCAAGTGTCCCACTTGTACTTTCCCATTGCCAAGTGTCCTACTTGGACTTTCCATGCCAAGTACCCATGACTTGGACTTCTCCATCATATGGTCAACCCCCAAGTCAACCATACAATCAAACACTGGTCAAACCATCGTCAAACAATCAATCATGACCTGACTCAATTGCACCAACAATCTCCCCAACACATTGTCAAACATCATTGTCAAATATCAAAATACTACTCGAGTCAAACTCAAGTCCGGTCAATCATGACCTGAGCGGATTGCACCAATAATTTTTTCCTTTTTAATGTTTGACAAAACCACATACCTTTGAATTAGAACACTAACTCAATCCAATTATCTCAATTATCCAAATTGGGAATCTTAACTTCTCCCCCTTTTTGACCATCAAAAAGGTTCTCTCCCCAAGGGTGTCAATGTCTCATATCCCAATGAGATCTTATAATCTCCCCCTTGGTCAAAAACACCTAGGATGCCTTCACTCTTCCTAGTCATAAGTCTCATATCACTTAAGAGAGGCTTCCTATAAACTCTCCCAATTTCCAAATTGGTCATCTCACATTCCCATTTCTCCCCCTCATGAGGAATAAAACATCCACCATCCCATGATGGATACCTCCCCCTAAAGGATTGCTCCCCCTTGACCATTACACCAATAATATCCTTGGAGAGTCCCTAAGCCTATAAGAACACTAAAACATCAAAATTAAGGGCAAAAGTTCAATCTTGAACTTTCCCACACCTTAAAATTGATACACACCATAAATAATTCTCCTAATCCATATCCAATGGATTTTCACCCTTTTTAATGCTTTCCAAAGTATATCCTAGGGTTAGGAGCAGTTAGGGTAATCTAACATAGTTGAAATATGGGTTAAACATCCTTATGTACCCGAAATCAGCTCTGGCAGTCGACTCTTATAGTCACCAGTCGACTGTCATATGCATCAGTCGACTGCCATCAAGCAGCAGTCGACTAATATCTGCAAAACACAGATATCAAATTTCAAAAATGAAAAATAAAAATGCATAAGTAATTATATGTAACTTGAAAAATCATAAAAATTCATATGTATAATACTTAAAACCAATACAATGGGTGAAAAATATGTGAAAGATAATTTACCCATAAAATAGTGAAATTGATACAAAGTTCAAAAATGAAGAAAAACTTCAATGTTTTGAGCCCTCTTTGTTTCAACATCATCGATGGTGACTTTTATCAAAAGATATACTACACCAAGATTTTTCAAAATGATTTTGAAATAGTTTTAAAGCCTTATATTGAACCATTGTCTATGGGCTTAATGCACTTTACTTGTACACAAACTTTCCTCATGATTCATCCATGGTATAAGTTGAGTTTAAGTTCATCTAGATGCAAAAACTATGCACCTTGAACTCAACTCATTTCCTAGCATCTTATATGTGTCTAGGGTGTTTGAAAACACACACATATCAATTTGATGTGAGATGTGGGTTTTGGTTATCCTAACTAGGGTTTCATGAATTTTTTTAAGGCAACATTACTTGATTCCCTTATATATGAGACTTCAAGTCATGTCATAGTCTTTAAATCAATTTCAATTACTTTAAATGCATGAATGATGATTATGGTATAAAATGAATAGCATAAATAAGCATAGCCAATAATCATGATGTCATGATATGTAATATAAATCTAAACATATATGACATTTAACCTTAATCCTAAGTATGATCATGACATATTATATGATTAAAAGTGGTATATGGCAATCAAAGCATGACAAATAAAATATAAGACATAGAAATGCCTAAACTTTAATATTAATTGTCATTTGTTATGATTAAATTCATTTTTCCATATTACCATTTATCTCCCAAGTGTGACAAAAACCCAAAATGACACACTATGACCTCTAACCCTAATTGTGCTAATTTGATTGATTTTTCAACTTCCATAAATTATATTGTCACATCCTAAAAACTTTTAGGATATAAAAATCATCCTTATTTCAAAAGTACCCCACTACCTTGTAAATGACCTAACGTGCCACTTTTATCATGGTTAGGTTAGCTACCCATCCATTTAAAGTTGACACACCCTAACCCATTTAGCGTGAATCGATCATGCTCCTAGGAACCCAATATCTATTAGAGCTCCTTGGGTTTACTAGGTATTCCTTAGGGATAACTTCCCTAGATACCCTCTTAGGCTTAGAATCCTTGGTCATTTTGGTCTTACTTAGGTTAAATCTATGGATAACTCTCCTTGTAACCTTCTTAATGGCTTCCCTAGGCTTCCTTGAAACCTTAGCCACTAAGCACCTACCATGGTCAACCTTAGGGACGACTTCCCTATTAACCTAGGTTTTCCTAGACCTAGGTTGTGTTCTATAATCGAATGAAACACTATGATAAGTCCTTTTGGGCTTAGGTTTGTGACCCAAACCTTTATTGCCCATGAATGGTTCTTGTTTCCTAGGCCTTTGATTTTGACTCCTAGACCTAGATTTTTTATGACTTGACCCTTGAAATTGATTTTGCATTTTCTTAAACCTCGTACAAATGATTACACTAAGTAATACAATGTAAAATAAGCAAATACAAGATGAATATACAAAATAACGTAAAGAAAACTTTACAACTATTACTTTGGAATGCTTACTTGTTGATTGCTTGAACCATGCTTGAAGACCCATATTTGCACCAGCAAATCACCTCAAAGATGCTCAAGAAATCACTTCCAAAACCTTCCCTTCCAGCTGCCTTTATAACCTGCACTTGTTCTTTTTGTCATTGATCGCAAAAACATCGATATGCTTCGATCCACACTTGAAAAAGTCCAATGGAACTCTCATCAGTCGACTGCCAACATTGGGAGTCGATCGCCAAGACTAGTAGTTGATCGCCTACGGCTATAGAACATTTCTGCTCACGATCGGCCGAACGATTAGTCGCCATCCATGGCGATCGGATCGATCGAGCCATCGACTGCCCAATGTTGGCAGTCGACTACTAGGCCATTTTGTCGCAGTTGAACCCTAGTCGACTCACGACAGTCGACTGGTCATAATCCCAGTTGACTGCTGAGTGTTGACTCGACTGCCAAGTGTCAAAACACTTGACCAGTTGACTGACAAACCTCAACCATGAGGTTTAACACCAAGTATTATGCCCTCATACTTGCTAGACCACCCTTAGCCTAGACCTAAACCTTCTAGCCACCTCCATCAGCCTTACGCCTATCGGATCCCTCCAAGTCATCCATGACTTGTTCATCCATCTGCTAGCCTTCAAGTGCTTCCATCAGCTATTGTCATGCTAATGTGGTCTACACCGCCAAGGCACATTGGACTTACGCTGCCAAGACTCCGCTTGGACTTTACACCGCCAACCATTGGACTTATGCTGCCAAGACTCCACCCTTGAACTTTACGCTGCCAATATTACCCCATGGACTTCGCAATTGCCAAGTACCCATGACTTGGACTTTCACCGCCAAGACTACATACTTGGACTTACGTGGCCAAGACTACACCCTTGGACTTTCCATGCCAACCCATGTTGGACTTTTCATTTGCCAAGACTCAAGGTTGGACTTTCCTTTGCAAAGACCCATGCTTGGACTTTCCATGCCAAGTACCCATGACTTGGACTTTCCATGCCAACCCATGTTGGACTTTCCAATTGCCAAGACTCAAGCTTGGACTTTCCCTTCCCAACCCATGTTGGACTTTTCATGCCAAGAACTCAAGACTTGGACTTTCTCATTACCAAGTGTCTCACTTAGACTTTCCATGCCAAGTACCCATGACTTGGACTTTCCCATTGCCAAGTGTCCCACTTGGACTTTTCATGCCAAGTGCCCATGACTTGGACTTTTCCATCATATGGTCAACCCCAAGTCAACCATATAGTCAAACAATGGCCAAACCATCGTCAAACAATCAATCATGACCTGGGTCGATTGTACCGACATAGGTTTCTATTACTGTTTCCTTTCTCTTCCGATTTCCCTCATTCCATGATACCTCTCATCTCATCTACCAATTTGCTGCAATTTCATCACCGACTCCTCTCTTCCTCACCACTGCAACCAACCTTTCGTTTGCGGGAGCTTGATCTCGTCGGAGCTACTGCCCTTTTGTTGGTGCACCGCAATGGTCATAGGCTTTCCATCTCATCCGTCGTAGTCGATCGATGCAAGCACAATGTCGTCGCCCCTTTCTTTCTCTCTACGACTCGATCGTCACTTCAATTGCATAGTCTTCTTCGTCGTCTCCCATAACGATGATCTCTCAGCCTCACTGCCCTCTTCGCGTCCTCGTCGAGAGCCCCCTCACGCCACTGCTCAATCAACTCCGCCGTGAGCATCGACTGTTCAATTGGCAACATTGCATCTAAAGCGGGAGCTGGCAGCCTTACAGACTATGTGAAGGCTCTGATCAAGCACCGACAACCTTTCATTCTCGACGAAGAATTTGATGAAGTGTTGCTCTCGTTCTTCTCTTTCATTTACTCCATGACATTGCAGGTTCGGGGCATCGTCATCATGAGGTAAACTTGTTCCTTTGCTTCTTCGTTATCTACAGTAGTGCTCGATCCAGATCCCCTACCACATGGCAAATGGATGATCTCTAAGGCAACGGGTTGAGGCTTAGATCTGTGGATAGACTAGAAGATTTGATACAATCTACATGTCCCTAATTTTTTTGTGAGATTACTGTTATCGATTTGTTGATTGGAGTAAGGAAATAGAAATTTATAGGATTAGGAGGTAAACTCACAGAATTTGTAATTACAGGTGATTGGGAATCAATATACCTATAAATTGTGAAGATCGGCAAGGGATGGGTGTCCTCAGATAAGATGTGGTACATTGAAGAGGGAGAGGACCTTGATTCGGGATAATCTTTCGTGTGTGGAGATTTATTTGTATATTCTACAGTTTAGGTGGGTAATTTCCTACCCTGGTCAGGTAGTTGATATATCTTGTGCATGATATTTATGTTGACGATACTTTTACCTAGACTCCACTCTTATTTAATCAAGTGCTTATTACTTAGCCTTTGTACTTTAAGATGCGTTGCTATTATCTTATAGTTTGTTCATCACTATTATAGATTAAAGACTCTATTGTAAGTTGACCTGTAAAGGTTCATTTAAGTGCATGTTACTAGGGCACAATTGTGGGTTCAACTTTATTCATCGTGCTACATCTAGGGTTAGGTGATGATTTTGATGGTGGGGTTGATTGTTGTGTCACACACATTTATGTGGTGCATCTATGGTGGACCTGGCCATCAGTGCATAGATAAGTGGGTTGTTGTCAGTATGTAGAGTAGATTATCGTGTTATATCCCTTTACGTTGTGTGTCTAATATAGATCATGGATCTGTGTTTGGTAGATTGTCAAAAGTGGATTGCTATGGACCGGTGGTCCTAGCATGGTTGACTGTCAGTTGTGTATGACTCTCTGTTGGATAGAGAGTGTGTTGTGGAAGTATGTGTGTGTAGTTGTGCATTCATTCAATTTACATGCATGTTAGTGACTTGGTCTCCATTGTTGTTGAGAGGGTCGTTAGTCATCCTTCCTCCACGGTTACTCGTGGTAGTAGTAACTGGTGTGAGGACAATTCATTTATTGTGTCTCATTCGGCCACTATTGATAGTGGTAGTTGGAGTGGCATGCAGTTGTCCTGGGTGTGTGACACTCAACAACTCATGGATAATGTCAATCAGAGTGACCAACAGTAGGGGCCCCCATTGTGTAGCTTATAGTTTTTTAGCTTATCGCTACTTATTCATACTGTCCACTCAGCCACTTGGGAGTAGTGGTTGTTGTTGAGTTGGGACAATTATCATGTCGTGCCACCTAGGCCACACTGGGTCGTGGTAGTAAGTTAGGTGCACAGGCATGACCATGCATTTGCATTGCCTTATGTGAGGGCATTTGTATATGTGTGTGTGTGTGTAGATAAAGTCTATATATATGCTTGTTGTGCTGTTGCATTTGTTTGTGCTATGTTTGCTTCATTTGTTTGTACATCATCATACATGCTACTTGCATTTTCTATATGGTTGTGTGTGAGATACCTGTGTATGAGTTGGTCGGACTATTGGATACCTTTGACCAGTATCATGATGTAGTATGAGTTTAACCAGATTTATTATTTGTATTTTGTTATAGAATATTAGTAAGGCAATTGTTGATAATAGAGTTAGTATTACTCTTCATATTGTATATTGTAGATATATGCTTAGGTTGGATGAGTGTAGCGTAGCAGACTTCAGGTATGTTAGTACCTTATGTTGTTCAGTTAATCTTTTAATATATGCATGAGTTATATTATACTGGTGATTATCTATTGTACTTTTAGACTGTATATCTATTGATCTCCTTACATTTATTTAGTTCATGCACTATCTATTCTTTACAGCTGAGTTTTATACTCACCACCACAGACTACGGGTTTTCCTGTCGCTCAGGTAACAAGTAGAAGATTCCTAAGATGCTTGGAGCTCCGCCAGCTGATCGCATCTCACATCGAGCATTTGGAGTTTAATTCATATTTGTTTCGCTGCTATTTTTGTATTATAGTCATGTATGTGAAGTGTTGTATTTGGCTTTTATGATGCTTTTGGTTTGGATGTTGGTTTTAATCTTATTTTATTTAGTGTGTTAGAGTCGCATTGGTGCACATTTTTGTGTCTCTGTGGTTGTATTATTTGTGTAGTGTCATTTCATTATGTTTTATGGTTGTGGCCGAAAGGCTTTGTATCAATAAGAAATTATATTACGTACAGGGGAGATGTTGTCCGATTTTCAGGCTCGGCATACTCTCGGGGCATGAAAGAAAGTCCAAGCTTAAGTCTTGGCAATTGGAAAGTCCAACATGGGTTGGCATGGAAAGTCCAAACATGGGTCTTGGCAAGGGAAAGTCCAAGCTTGAGTCTTGGTAAATGGAAAGTCCAACATGGGTTGGCAAGGGAAGTCCAAGGGTTGATTTTGGCGGTGTAAAATCCAAGCGGTAGTCTTGGCAGCGTTAGCCCAATTTGCCTTGGCGGTATAGACCATCTTAGCATGACAATAGCCGATAGAAGCACCTAAAGGCTAGCGTATGGATGAACAAGTCATGATTGACTTGGAGGGATCCGATAGGCGTGAGGCTGATGGAGGTGGCTAGAAGGTTTAGGTATAGGCTAAGGACAATCTAGCAAGTATGAGGGCATCATACTTAGGGTTAAACCTCATGGTTGAGGTTATCAGTTGACTGGGGCTTTGGACCAGTCGATTGGTCAAGTGTTTTGACACTTGGCAACCGAGTTGACTCTGGGCAGTCGACTGGGATTATGACCAGTCGACTGCTATGAGTCGATTGATGTTCGACTGTGGGAAATGGCCTTAGCAATGATTTGCGATTGCCATGGATGGCGATTGGCGGCTTATCGAGGTTGCGGGGCGAAATGCTCGATGGCGAGTCGATTGGCTATGGCCTTCGAAGTCGATTGATGGGTAATGGCAGTCGACTACCAGTGTATCCGTTGGCTTGAATGCCGACCTGGATGAAGTTGTCGTGAGACAACGACACTGTTGGTAGTCGACTAGGGCCTTAAGGCAGTCAACTGCCAGGAGTGAAATTAGCCCAATGCAGGGATAAAAGGAGCAACTCATGGAGGTTTTCACCATGGTTCATTGAGAGGTTTATTGAGGCGATTTGAAGGCGAAGTGCAGGCGCATTTCAGGGTCCTTCAAGATCATTCAAGCAACCAACAAGCAAAGCATTCAAAGCCCTAGTTTGTAAAGTGTTCTTTACATTTCGATTGTATTTCTTTGTATTTCCTTGTATTATTTTGTATTACTATTGTAATCCTTGTATGAGGTTTCTCCGCCTCTGACTTATTGTCGAGAAGGAGTTATTAGTGGTGTTTGCATTGCTAGGGCTCATTTGAGCTCAACCCGTGGAGTAGAAACCCTAAGGTTCCTAACCACGTTATATTTGCGTGTCGTGTTTTATTATTGTTATTATTATTTCCCCTGCGCTAATGACATTGTAGACTATCAAGCATGATCGAATTATGTCAAGCGATCAAACGCGCCATTCACCCCCTCTAGCGCTCACCGACGTTCGAACAATTGGTATCATAGCTAGGAGCTCTTCATCGGCTTCACATCTGAGGGAGTACGCTAGAGGAAGAAGATGGTGATTGAAGAAAGGTTGGGGGATGACATCAATGTGTCGCTGTCATACGAATCTATGGAGCAAAGGGTTTTGAGTTATGGGTGGTAAGGATGAAATATTTCTTTATGTACGATTATGATAATTGGATTAGTGTGATGGTAGGGTTCGATGGTGTAAAGGACGAAGAAGGAAAAAGGCTTAAGAAGAAGAAGTGGAGCAAAGAACAACTCCGATACTACAACATAAATAACAAGGTAATGAGTATATTACTTAGTGTAATCCCTAATGATATTTTGTGTAGATTAGGAGATTGTAAGGATGCAAAGGAGCTTTGGAGAAAGCTAACTAAGCTTCATGAAGAACCATCATCGGCTCAATTGGAGGAAGCGACCGAAGAAGCAAGCTCATCCTCACAAGAAAGTGAGGATTCGGAAGTTGAGAAGGAGTCAACATCTGAATCGGAGGTCGAGGAGTATTCGACATCCGAGGAGGAAGAAGAGGTGGAAGAAGTAGGAGAAGCCTCCACCTTTAGGATTGAGGGGGAGGAGAAAATTTCCTCACCGGAGCCGGAGCAAAATCAAGAAGTAGCTTCAACCTCCGGGAGAAGTGATGAACAACCTCAAGAAACTTCCACCACCGACCTAGGTAACTTGAGCACATTAATAAATAATAAAAATCATTATGTTTTGAGTGTAGGAAAGTCGGACATTATAAGAGTAAGTACCCTAAAAGAATCAAGAAGGCTCAACCAGCACCAAAGGTCAAGGATGCCAGTGCCCCAATTAGGAAGAGCAAGGAACACATGGTGTGCTTCAAGTGCCAATAACCGAGGCATTATAGGAGTCAATGCCCTAGGGTGAGAAAGAAGACTCAAGACGGAGCATCACATGTAGGGGGAGCCTCTAAGGCAAACCTTAAGTTATATTTTAGTAATGCACCTTCCAGTTTTAATGTCAAAAAGTATGCTAGAAATAATTTCAATACTCTTGTAATTGTGTATAATCATAAGGAGTATGCTAGAAATAATAGACTTTATTACTTAGATGTCAAATCATATAATTTTAGAAATAAGGAGAAATTTGGGACTAATATCCCTAAAACAATTCTACCTAGGAAAACTATTGGGAAGATAGAAGACCATCTAAGTTTTAATTTCAAAAATCATAGATATATGCCTAGAAAGAACAAATCTACTCAAGGAAATAATGGGCCCACCAAATTAGAAAAATTAGAGGTTGAAAATCAAGCCTTGAGGTCAAGGCTTAAGAAATTGGAAAAACCCCTTAAGAAAATGCAAAATCAAATTCAAGGGTCAAATAGTTAAAGTCAAGGGTGTAAGAGGCAAGAACCATATGGGAGGCAAGGTTTGGGTAATAAGCCTATGTCCAAGAAGGTAATGCTTGCTTATCATAGTATTTCATTTGATTATGGAACACAACCTAGGTCTAGGAAAACCAAGGTCACAAGGGAAGTCATCCACAGAGTTGACCATGGTAAGTGTCTAGTGGCCAAAGTTTCCATGAAACCTAGGAAGACCACTAAGAAGGTTACTTGGGAGGCAATCCCTAAGGTTAACTATGACAAGACCAAAATGACCAAGACTTCTAAGCCAAGGAGGATCATTAGGAAGGTATCAAGGGAGGTCATCCCTAGTGAATACCTAATAAATCCAAGGAGCTCTAATATGTATTGAGTTCTTAGGAGCGTGATTGACTCACAATAGATGGGTTAGGTTGTGTCAACCTAAATGGATGGGTAGTTAACCTAACCATAACAAAGTTGGCACTTTAGGTCATTTCCAAGGTAATGGGATACTTGGAAATAAGTATGAATTTTAATCCTAAAATATTTTAGGATGTGCCAATATTATTTAAGAAGTTTGATAAATTGATCAAATTGGCATAAACTAGGTTTAGAGGTCATGGTGTGTCATTTTGAGTTTTGACACACTTGGAGGATAAGTGGTAATATGGTAAAAATAAATTTAATCCTAACAAATGACAACTAATATTAAAATTTAGGTATTCTTATGTCTTATATTTTATTTGTCATGCTTTGATTGTCACATACTATGTTATGACATCATATTTCATCTTTAATCATAGTATATGTCATGATAATGTTTAGGTCTATTTGTTTTATGTCATGTATACTTAGGTTAATTTTATGCCATGACATCATGATTATTGACACATGTTTATTTTGTTATCATTTATGCCATAATCTGTTAGGGCAATCAACCTAAGTATGATTTGGTTTTGATGTGTGTGGCAAAGGTTTAAGTTAGGATGATTATGTTGATTTGATATGTGTGTTTAAGTTGTGCAGGACTTAGTAAATCACACATGGGTTAGCTTGATGATAGCATTGGTGGGTTCACCATCTCATGGCTCGAGTCCTTGAGTCGGTGAAGGATGGCATTGCGAAAGTCGTGCGCTTGGTGCATCCGAGGGATAGCCGGATGAGGAGCATTAGAGTGAAGCCAAAGGAAGCAGACTTCAGGGCGAGACGCGAAGGATGACATTGCGAAAGCTGTGCACTTGGTGCATCCGAGGGATGTGGCCGGACGAAGAGAACTTCGGTGAGGGACTCCAAGGGAGATGAGAGATTGAGCGATTGTAATGGTAGCTCATAGGTGAACTTGGCCGAATGGCTAAGTCGAGTGTCGGATGCTCAAACTTAGGTTTGAAGTTTTACTCGACAAGTCGGACGCTCAAACTTGTATTTGAGGTTTTACCTGACGTTTGGATAAGTCGGATGCTCAAACATGAGTTTGAGGTTTCTACCCAACGAATGGAAGTGTCGGATGCTCAAACAGGTGTTTTGAGATTTATTCGATCGTCGGATGCTCAAACAAGTATTTATTTAAGGTTTTACTCGACATCAGTCGACTGCTATAGATAGAAGTTAACTGCTCTGAGTCGATGGCACTCGACTGGTGGGGTTCTAGCCCAGCAGTCGACTGCCAAGGGATAGAAGTCGACTGTTGTACCATCAGTCAACTGCAAAGGAATGGCAGTCGACTGCTGAAGGTGGTTGTGAGCACAGAACCTCCCGTAGCCGTGATCGATCGGCTCGTAAGGCGATAGTCAATCAGCTAGCGATAGCGTGATCGACTATCAAGGCTACCGCTGGACTACAACGATCGTGTCGATGTGGTCAAAAGCCGTTAGAGCGACAATACCAATGATCTGACATGCAATGTCTTCTCTATAAAGAGAAGGGGTGACGGCCTTGGGGATGCTAATGCTTTATTCCTAAGTGCTCCCCAAGTGCCCTAATCGTTCCAAACCTCCTCTTCCTTGTTCTCATCTAAATCATATTGTAAGAGGGAGAATTTTGTAAGAAGGTTTACCTCCACCTTGCTTGAGCTAAAGGATAGACTAGTGATTAGATTTGAGGGAGTGATTCGCCATACGAATCGTTCATGGACTATTTGCAAGGGCCATGAACCACGTTACATCGACGTGTTAGCGTTTGCTTCTTCTTTACTCTTTTGTATTGTTTTAATTGTCTTGTTTTATCATTTTCGCTGCACTAATTACTCTTGTAGATGATTAAGATGCAAGTGATTTCCATCTACAACATCGGGGCTATTCAAACCCCCCTTCTAGCTGGGCCTCGATCCTCTAACAAGTGGTATCAGAGTGAGGAGATTGTCATCAGACTCACCACTGCAACAATCAATGAAATGGCTGGCTCCAGCATCCATCCACCTAAATTCGAAGGTGACTTCGCTTTGTGGAAAAAGCATATGGAGGTATTCTTTGAAATGGATTTTGAAATAATGTTAATCATGGAAAATGGTTTCGAAGTTCCTAGGGATGAAGAAGGGGAGCCATTAGAGAAATCAAGATGATCAAAGAAGCAAAGAGAGAAGCACCTAGCGAATTCAAAAGCAAAACATCATCTCTACAATGTGCTATCTAAACAAGAGATCAACCGGATTAGAGAGTGCTCTAGTGCCAAGGAGATGTGGGAGAAGCTAGTGGAGCTTCATGAAGGCACCTCCGAAGCCAAGCTTGCAAGATGGGACCTTCTCCTATCACAATTAAGCAACATCAAGCTAGAAAAAGGAGAAAATGTACTATCCTTGCATTCTAGGTTTAAGGAAATAATCACCGATTTATCTAGTGTAATGGAGAAGCTTTCAAATAGAGACATGATAATGAAAGTCATAGACGCCTTCCTCGTTCATCAAAGTGGAGCTCCATGGTGGACTCTTTTTATATTTCAAGGAATCTAGAGGTAAGTACTCTAGAAGAATTATTTTCTGCTATGGAGCTTCATGAAACTAGACTTGAAGGTATAGTAGAAGAGCTAATTATCAAATCAAGGGGAGTAGCATTAGTAGATAACAAAGGAAAGAAGAAGAAGGAGACTCCACCCTCCTCATCCAATGAAGAATCTTCCTCAATGAATAGCAATAAAGAAGCATATATGGTAAGGAAGGTGAGACGTGCTTTAAAGAATTTTAAGTTTAACAAGTCTCATGATAGGAGAAGAAGGACAAGGGAGTGATATGCTACAATTGCCAAGGAGAGGGACATATGAGAGATGAATGCCCTCTCTTGAACAAGAGCAAGGATGAAAGGAAGAAGAATGACAAGAAGGAAGGGAAGAAGAAGGAAGAGAAGAAATCGAAAGATAAAAGAAAGGGCAAAATGCAAAACTTGAAGCCCACATGGGACGATCCATCATCATCGGAGGAAGAAGGATTCACAAGCCTCTCACTCATGGGGATAGATGATATCGCCTCCACCTCATTCGAAAGAGAAGAAGCAAGCTCAAGTGAGGAGGAGAGCTCAAGCATAGGAGGAGCTTCATCCACATCGGAATCGAAAGGGGATTGGGTAAGTGAGGTATACAAACTTCCCTCCCGTGATGTAGTTTCTATTATTACTAGCTTAACTAGGGAGTTATTTAGGGCTAAAAAGAAAAACAAATGCATGCTAAATGAAATTAAGGCCCTAGAAGAAACGCTTGAAAATGCATGCTCACATGTTAATGATCTACTTCTAGTACTAATGATGCATGTGTAGAAGAAAATAAGATTCTAAGGGGAAAGGTAGATTACCTTACAAAAGCCCTTGAAAAATTCACAATTGGCTCAAACACATTAAATATGATTATTGGGAGCCAAAGGGCTAGTTTCAACAAGAAGGGCCTAGGATATAAGGGAACCAAAAATGAAAAGGCTTACCATTGTTTAATTGCTAGGGGTCAATCTAAAACAACAATGGTAGCAAGGAAATGGATCCCTAAGGAGTACTTCGTGAACCCTATTGGAAAGAATTTATATTGGGTTCCCAAGTCAATCCTCAAGGGTTAGAGAAACCTAGAATAAGTCAAATATAAGTGAATTTACTTTATGATAAATGGTTGACTTATGATTTTGGGATAATATTTGATTTATGATCATGATGTGCAATTAGTGATGATACTTAATTTATGATCATGATTGATAATATGTGTTATGATCATGATGGATGATATACTTGCTTTATGATAATACTTAATCTTGGTAGAAATTGCATGAAATTGATGGTTAAGTATAATACCTTAAGTACATCTCACATTCACCATAAAACTAACTTGATTGAAAACATAACAATGGGTGAGATGTTAGGATGATACAATTGATTCACTAATGCTTATGGTATTTAGATGGGTCATTCAAAGTATCGTAACATAGCAATCATAGACCAATTATGGGGAAAGAAATTGTTTAATCAATGGACATATTGCCCATAGATTATAGTTGGATATTTTAAATGATTTAAAACCATTTTATATTTTGCAAACAGTGAATTTCTTCTTTAAAACAACTCAAAGCAAAACTAGATTTCAAAGTTGATAAAATGATTGAAGGTTTTTACAACTTTTGAGTTTTTGCCAAATGTTTGAAAAATGAATGCTTTTACTTGAAAAATCATTTTTCATTGATAAAGGGACTCATAAGAAATTGTTCCCAAAATTTTATGATTTTTTGAATTTTCTAGAATTTTTAGTGCATTTCTGAATTTGGGTTCGAAAATTAGAAAATGCTGATTTTGAATTACCATTTGACTACCGTTTTGACGCAGTCGACTGATGTACTATGCACGAGCACAGTAACTTATTTTAAGTGGGTTTAAGCATGTTTTGGTGATTTTCTTCCATTAATACTTTGATGTCATGTTATATGACATATGTTTAATATTTTTGATGGTGTCAAAGGGGGAGAAATGTGAGAGTTTAAGTTAATCATGCTAGGAGGAGAATTAGCATGTGTTAAGGGGGAGTTTCATGTATTAAGGGGGAGTGTTTGATACTAATATTTGTTTTACATGATTTCCTTCTTTATGTATTTGGTTAATGTTTTATCTAACTTAAACATGGTTGCCACACATCAAAAAGAGAGAGATTATTAGAGCAATCAACACAAGTATGATTTGGTTTTGATATGTGTGGCAAAGGTTTAAGTTAAGATGATTTTGTTGATTTGATATGTGTGTTTAAGTTGTGCAGGACTTAGTAAATCACAGATGGGTTAGCTTGATGATAGCATTGGTGGGTTCACCATCTCATGGCTTGGGTCCTTGAGTTAGTGAAGGATGGCATTGCGGAAGCTGTGCTCTTGGTGCATCTGAGGGACCGCCGGACGAGGAGCATTGGAGTGAAGCCAAAGGAAGAAGACTTCAGGGCGAGACGCGAAGGATGACACTGGAGGAGTCACGGGCTTAGTGCATCCGAGGGATGTGGTTAGACGAAGAGAGCTTTGGTGAGGGATTCCATGGGGAGATGAGAGTTGAGCGATTGTAACCTGAGATGGGGTAGCTCAAAGGTAAACTTGGCCGAATGGCTAAGTCAAGTGTCAGACGCTCAAACTTAGGTTTGATATTTTACTCGACAAGTCGGATGCTCAAACTTGTGTTTGAGGTTTTACCCAATGTTTGGATAAGTCGGATGCTCAAACATGTGTTTGAGGTTTCTACCCGATGAATGGAAGTATTGAATGCTCAAACAGGTGGTTTGAGGTTTGCCCGACCATTGGATGCCCAACATCAGTCGATTGCTATAGATAGTAGTCGACTGCTCTGAGTCGATGGCACTCGACTGGTGTTCGACTGGTGGGGTTCTGGCCTAGCAGTCGACTGTCAAGGGACGTCAATCGACTGTTGCACCATCAGTCGACTGCCAAGGAATGGAAGTCGACTATTAAAGGTGGTCGCAGGTACAAAACCTCCCGTAGCCGACTGATCAGTCGGCTACGTAGGCAGCAGTCGACTGCTGATAGCAGCAGTCAACTTCCAAAGCTATCATTGGACTACAACGATCATGATCTGACATGGTCAAAAGCCATTGGAATGACGACAGTCGACTGGTGACATGCAGCAGTCGACCGCTGCATGCCTAATGGGAAGAAATCTCTTCTCTCTATAAAGAGAAGGGGTGAGGGCCTTAGAGATGCTAATGCTTCATTCCTAAGTGCTCCCCAAGTGCCCTAAACATCCCAAACCTCCTCTTCCTTATTCTCATCTAAATCATATTGTAAGAGGGAGGATTTTGTAAGAAGGTTTACCTCCACCTTGCTTGGGCTAAAAGAGAGACTAGTGATTAGATTTGAGGGAGTGATTCGCTATACAAATCGTCCATGGACTAGCGACAAGGGTCATGAATAACGTTACATCGACGTGTTAGCATTTGCTTTTTCTTCACTCTTTTATATTGTTTTAATTGTCTTGTTTTAGCATTTCCACTATGCTAATTACTCTTGTAGACGATTAAGACGCAAGCGATTTCCATCTACGACATCGGGGCTATTCAACCCCCCTTCTAGCCGGGCCTCGATCCTCCAACATAATCATCATTCATGCATTTAGGACTTATGAAAATTGATTTAAGGATAATTAACATGACTTGAAGTCTCATGTATAAAGGAATCAGCTGCCTTAGAAAAATGCATGAGACCTTAGATTAGAATGAATAAAATTCACATCTCATATCACATTGACATGTGTGTGTTTTCAAACACCCTAGACACATGTGAGATGCTAGGAAATGAGTTAAGTTCAAGGTGCATAATTTTTGCATCTAGATGAACTCAAACTCATCTTATATCATGGATGAATCATGAGGAAAGTTTATGTATAAGTCATGTGCATTAAGCCCATAGACAGGCTTTAAAACCATTTTAAAATTATTTTGAACAACTTTGATGAAGCCTATCTTTTGATAGCAATCACCATTGATAGAGTTGATACAAAGTAGGGTCAAAATATTGAAGTTTTTCTTTATTTTTGAACTTTGTATCAAACTCAATATTTAATGGGTATTTTATTTTTCCAATATTTTTCACCCATAATGATTAACTTAAGTATTATACATATGAATTTTCATGATTTTTCATATTATGTATAATTACTTATGATTTTTCGAAAACCATTTTCTGATTTCTGAATTCTGCATTTACAGAAATCAGTCAACTACTGATTATGGAAATTGACTAGTGTTAAGGGTAGTTGACTGCTGACTGACAGAGTCGATTGCCAACGTTGATTTCAGCTAAACAAGGATGTTTAGCCCATGTTTCAGCTATGTTAGGCTACCCTAACCGCTCCTAATCCTAGGATATGATTTGGAAAGCATTAGAAAGGGTAAAAATCCATTAGATATAAATTAGGAGAGTTGTTTAGGGTGTGTATCATGTTTAAGGTGTGTATCATGTTTAAGGTGTGTGAAAGTTCAAGGTTAAAATTTTAACCTTAATTTTGATGGTTTAGTATTATTATAGGCTTAGAGACTCTCCAAGGACATTGTTGGTGTAATAGTCAAGGGGGAACAAGCCTTTAGGGAGAGTTTATCTATCATGAGATGATGAATGTGTTCTTCCTCACGAGGGGAGAACTTGGAGAATTTGGAAAAGTGAGGATTGCCTCTCTTTAGTGATATGAGATTTATCACTAGGAAGAGTGAAGACATCCTAGATGTTTTTAGACCAAGGGGGAGATTGTAAAATCTCATTGGGATATGAGACATTGACACCCTTGGGGAGAGCCTTTTTTATGTATGTCAAAAAGGGGGAGAAGTTGAGATTCCCAATTTGAAAAATTAGGAGGATTGAATTGAGTTAGTGTTCTAACTCAAAGATGTTGGTTTTTGTCAAATATCAAAAGGGGGAGATTGTTGGTGTAATCGACCTAAGTCACGATTGACCAGACTCGAGTTTGACTCAAGTAGTGATTTGATATTAGTGTTTTAATGTTTGACAATGAGTTGACTATTGTTTGACAATGGGTTGGTTATATGATTGACATGGGGTTGACCATATGATGGAGAATCCAAGTGAGACACTTGGCAATGGAATGTCCAAGTCTTGGGTACTTGGCATGGAAAGTCCAAGCATGGGTCTTGGCAAGGGAAAGTCCAAGCTTGAGTCTTGACAATTAAAAAGTCCAACATGAGTTAACATGAAAAGTCTAAGCTTGAGTCTTGATAATTGGAAAGTCCAATATGGGTTGGCATGGAAAGTCCAAGCATAAGTCTTGGCAAGGGAAAGTCCAAGCTTGAGTCTTGGAAAATAGAAAGTCCAATATGGGTTGGCAAGGGAAGTTCAAGGGTTGATTTTGGTGACGTAAAGTCTAAGCGGTAGTCTTGGCAGTATAAGCATAATATGCCATGACGGTGTAGACCAGCTTAGTATGACAATAGTCGATGGAAGCAACTGAAGGCTACCATATAGATGAACAAGTCATGGATGACTTGGAGGGATCCGATATACGTGAGACTGATAGAGGTGGCTAGAAGGCTTAGATTTAGGATAAGGATGGTCTAGCAAATAAGAGGGCATCATACTTGGGGTTAAACCTCATGGTTGAGGTTATCAGTTGACTGAAGCTTTGGACCAGTCGATTGGTCAAGTGTTTTAACACTTGGTAGCCGAGTTGACTCTAGACAATCGATTGAGATTATGACTAGTCCTTGTGAGTCGAGGAGTTGACCGTGGAAATGACCTTGTCGATCGACTACCATTAGGCGGTTGGCGCCACGAATGTCGATTGATTCTTTGGTCGAGATTGCGGGAAGCAGAACACTTTCGATAGCCGATCGGTCACCATTGGTAATGGAAGTTGATTGTCAGTGTATCCGTTGGCTTGGATGCCAACGTAGATTAAGTCGTTGTGAGGCAACAACACTGTCGGCAGTCGATTGGGGTCTTATGATAGTCGACTGCTAGGTGCGAAATCAGGCCGATGTAGGGATAAAAGGAGCAGCTCGTGGAGGTTTTCTCCATCGTTCTTTAAGAGGTTTCTTGAGGCAATTTGAAAGCGAAGTGCAGGCGCATTTCAGGGTCCTTCAAGATCATTCAAGCAACCAACAAGCAAATCATTCAAAGTCCTAATTTATAAAGTGTTCTTTACATTTCGATTGTATTTCTTTGTATTTGCTTGTATTATTTTGTATTACTGTTATAATTCTTGTACGAGGTATCTCCGCCTCCGACTTATTGTCAAGAAGGAATTATTAGTGGCGTTTGCATCGCTAGGATTCGTTTGAGCTCAACCCGTGGAGTAGGAACCCTAAGTTTCGAACCACGTTATATTTCCGTGTTGTGATTGAGTGTGTCGTGTTTTATTATTATTATTATTATTTCTGCTACACTAATGACATTGTAGACTATCAAGCACGATCGAATTACGTCAAACAATCGAACGCGCCATTCCCCTCCCTCCCCCCCCCTAGTGCTCACCGACGTTCCAATAGAAAAGTATTTTACTTCTTTTATTTTTTTTAATTATAATACTTTATATTTCTAATCCTAATATGTTTATTAACTATTATGATCAAGATAATGATTATGAATTTTATCATTTTAAATATTTTTAAGATGTTCGATCTAATTTTATAATCATTTCAATTAAACCTAATTTTTTATTATTATTATCTTGATAAATCTTCTCATTTGTACCATGGAATAACATATTATTTTTTGTAAGATTTTTAACTATAACAATAATTCTTATTAATATATTCAATCCAATGTTTTTTCCTTATTTATATTTTCTTAAAAATTTTGATCAATAGTTTTATATCTTTAAGTAATTTCATTTTAACATCAAATCAAATATTTATATTCATAATATGTTCATTGCTTAGTTCACGACTCTTAAACTTGACACTGAGATTTTTTTCTTTTTTTTCAATTTTGACATCTTTCGTTTGCTAATTAAATTATATTTATTTTTAACAAAATATTTTTCATCAAATACAAAATACTTTATCTAATTCTTTTGAATATACTAATGATCTCTTATCGTATTTTTCTCCATTTGGTAATTTTTAGATGTAATAAACTGTAAAAAAATACCTAGAATTTTTATCATTTGAAAAACATAAATTAGTTTCTTGACTTTTTTCAACTAATAAATCTATTAATTTGTATTTATGTTTTTCCCATTACATTGGATTATATATATTTGAATAATAGTTTCCTCAATATTATTAAATATTTTTATCTTTCTAAACTATTAATTTATCTTCTTTGAAATTACTATTTTTTCTTCATTAATATTAATATTTGACAAATTAGATTTGTTTTCATTAAAACTTTCTTAACATATTTCTTTTTTAAATTAAGTATTATCTTCTCATAAAAATTTAATTATTTATTCATTTAAATTTTCAATTATTTTTTTTTTAGTTTTAATTTTTAATATTAGTAACAAATCCATGAGTGCATCTTTTTTCCTTTTTAATATTAGATTTGTTTTGCATATCTATTTTTTTTTAAAACACTTTCAGTTTGATGATACTTTAAAGTTTGACACTACTACTGTGCACACATTAGGAGAAGTAATGCAAACTCATCCAATAAATAAAAATCAATGAATTTACCTTTTATTTTGGAGCCTTGAGTTAAAATTGTAGGTTGGATATCAAAGGTTAAACAAATATGAAAGATAAGTTAATGATTAAGATCAATTGTGCTAAGAGGGAGATGAATAATACGTATTTCAGTTCTTAAATTTTTCTTGCCTTTTCTATAATGTTAAGTTGCAATGATATAAAGTAAAAAATAAATAAAAGGAAGACACAATTTTCAAGTGATTCGGCAACTTCTCAGGTTCCTACTCTATAGTTATACCTTGAACATTAGCAATATTATTTTTCTCCTTTCCGAACACTTTTCAGCAGTGAAGAAACCTCTTATTTGGCAATGAAATATGGTTCATCATCAAATCTGCGACAAAAAAAAAGTTTATGACAAAAACTAATAAATTTATTTACATATTACTTTGCATCGGAAATAAATTTGCGACGAAAATAACTATTCGTCGCCAATTTTGACGACGAAAATAACTATTTGTTGCCAAATAGCGACCATAGCCTGTGATGGCCACGCGAGATCGCAGAATAGCCAGCCATTTCTTGCATGCAGACAAGTGCTCGATGATGCCGACGGTGGAAGAGGAGAGGCGTATCTGTCATGCCCCGAGAGTATGCCGAATAGAAAATCAAACGGACAACATCTCCCCTGTATGTGGCAACATATCCTGTTTATACAAGGCCCTTCGGCCCACAATAATAATAACATATACAAATGTAAACATAACAACATAACAAAATACAACGGAACTAACACAACTACAATACAAACCACACACCATGCATACCGGTATGACTAACACCAAACTAAGAAAATGCTGTAACAAAATCAGAAAGAATGGTACAACAATAACAGTGTCCAACACTATAAATCATCACATAAAACCAAAGACATATCGAAACACCAACAATAAATCCCAAAAGCTCGGACCCTCGGAGTTAAGATGAGACGATGCTAGCCAGCGATGCTCCAAGCCGTCACGAAGACTTCTACCTGTTACCTGGGCAACAGAAAAACTCAAGGTCTATGGTGGTGAGTATAACTCAGCGGTAATATGAGAGAACATGTATATATCAAATATCACATGTAATTCAACAATATAACCTAGAGGTACAACAGATATACCAGTATAATAAACATATACATGCATATACCGTCTAACCAAATAAACAACGTAAAATACAGAAATACCTGAAAGTTCACTATGCTACTCTGATCCAACCTGAGCATATATCCATAATATATAACAAGAAATCTAGTCTAACTCATACTACATCATAAATACTAGTCAAAGAATGCAATAGTCTAACCAACTCATACGAGGTATCCCATACACTATCATATAGCAGATGCAGTAGCATGTATGATGATGTACAAACAAATACAGCAAGCATAGTACAAACAAATGCAACATCACAGTAAGCATACATATAGACTGCATCTATATATATGCTAATCACAATCATCCATATATATATATATATATATATATATATATATATATATATATATATATACACACATGCATATATGTATATATATGGTAATATGCAAAATGTCATAAGTCACGACAATGCAGCATGCATGGTCATGCCGGCTCACTCTAAAGCTATCATGACCCCAGTGTGGTCTCGGTGGTTCGACATGACAACTATCCCAACTCAACACCAACCACTACTCTCGAGTGACCGAGTGGGCAGTATGATCGAGTAGCATATAAGCGTAAAGAGCAAGCTACACGACGGGGGTCCCTGCTGTTGGCCACTCCAACAATCACTACCCATGAGTGGTCGAGTGCCACACACACAGGACAACGACACGAAAATCTAACTACCACCGTCTATAATGGTAGAGTGCGGCACCACAAATGCTCTACTCTCACACCGATTACTACTCCTATGAGTAACCGTAGAGGCAGGATGACTGAAGACCCTCTCAACCATAAGGGAGATCACATCGCCAGCATGCATGCAAATGACATGATGCACAGTCACCCATACAGACATCTACCACAAGCTTTCTATTCTACAGAGAGTAATACCAATCTGATCGACGCATTCTCTATCCTGTAGAGAGTCGTACTCAACTGATCATAACACTCTCTATCCTGTAGAGAGTCACACTAATCTGATCGACTCACTCTCTATCCTGTAGAGAGTCGTACTCAACTAATCATAACACTCTCTATCCTGTAGAGAGTCATACCAATCTGATCGACGCACTCTCCATCCTATAGAGAGTTGTACTCAATTGATCATAACAAGCTAGGATGTCACGCCCCGAGAGTATGCCGTGCCGAAAATTAAACGGACGACATCTACCCTGTACGTGGCAACATATCGTGTTAATACAATGCCCTTGGGCCCACAATAAACAATAACATATACAACTGAAGAAAAATAACAACATAACACAATACAGCGGAAACAACACAACAACAATACAATCCCACACCATGCATACCGATATGACTAACACCAAAACTAAGAAACACCATAACAAATTCAGAAAAGAAAGGTACAACAATAATAGTGTCACAGACTATAAATCATCACATACACTACAAGAATAATAGTCTATTATGATATTTTCTTAACGACACTTATTTTATAGTGTAATTATAAATATCTTATAAGGACATTTATTAAAAATAATTATTCAAAAAAAATAAAGTATCAAATTAGATATCTTATAATGACATATTTAATAAATGTCATTATATGTAACTTTTTTTAACCTAATGAGTACATCCCCTCATCATCCATATGCTATTTTTCTTTTCGTTTCCCACCTTCCCTTGCTCCCCGTCTCGCTCTCGCACTTGCCGATTCCGGAGAGGAGAACGGAAAGGAGGCACTACTCTGCTCACCATCGACCCCCACCATCGACTACCTCGCTTGGACATTGAAGAAGGTGCTTCATTCTTCCTCCGAGCCCTCACGAGCTTCTCGCTGCTTCCCTCACCCCTATCTCTTTGTGTGTGCCGAAAGGTTTGCTTGAATTTGGTCATGTCCCGATCATGTAATGACTTTATCCCAATCGTTTGTTGGTGAGTTTTTTTCTCACTTCAAAATTTAAATGTAGTTATTGTTTTGGCAGTGCAATATTGGTGTTCAATGACCTTCCATTACCAAGAGGCACTTGAGCCTTCTAATATTATGTCATTTCGGAGAACCACAGCAAATGAGACCAAGGATACCATTTATGTTGCTCCTAGATTCTCTTCATCAGACAGAACTAAGAAGATTAGAACGGGATATTAGGAGGTTTTCTATTTTTTCTAGTTTGCTTCGTCCATGATGAAATTTTCAATATGGACAAAACCTAGATGTTTAACTCTGTGATATTTCTATTTTCTAGGTTCGTCCTTGACGTCTATAGATCACAAGAAAAGGAAGAGAATAGTGATTCTATAGCTAATATTCCTCTTTTACTTCCCAAGATGATCATGTTTAAATACCATTTTATTTGTTTGTATTGACTTCTTATTTACGAATGCTTGACTAATTACAGGTGCCACAACAAACCAATGGTGAAGAATGTGGCATTTATGTTCTGTATTTAATTTCATACATCATTTTATGCATAGTGTCCCTTCAAGCAATACACAAGAGGGATGCCCGTGTTTTGTAAGGCTCTTATTTTAGCGAGTGTTCTTTATTTTGCAGCAGGTCTTATGGATTTCAATTTCTGATTAATTTTTTTCCACCATTCAGCTCAACAGGGACTGGTTTACTGTAGAAGAACTTGAAAGCTTTCGCAAGGAAATTTATGCCTCTTGGAAGTATGCACTCTATCAATCTATTTCTATCATATTAGTGTTATTGCTAAGACTAATCATTGATCCGCCCCTTCATATTCATGCCGGATACCTGATATTTCACGCTGAACCTTTATGTCAGAAACCAATAACCCTCTTGATGCTCCACAAAAATTTTGAACTAGCCCTCTCAGACTCTTAGATCCATAATTAGGTTAAATGCTCATATTGAGTCTAATATGGTGCTTCATAGTTGATTTCCATGTTTCTTTTTTTTTTCTTTTACATTTTTCCAATGCCTTGAGTAGTTTGATAATAGAGGCTTATTTATTTTCTTGAAAGGGTAAAACACTAAAATATAACATTTGGATAATTTGTAATACTCAAAGCCTTTTAAGTCATAAAAAGTGAACCAACTTAAGTTTGGCCTTGCTAGGTACAGAGAAAAATAGACTGAAAAAAATGCGATAAACTTCCCCTCATATATTTGGCTGACAAAAAAAGCAAAAAATTTATAAAAAATGGTCACTTTGATTACTTACTGGAATAGAGATCACAATCTCTTTCTTCCCATTTTTGCCTAGTTTTGGTGAGACATTAGTTGATAATAATCCAAATCATCAGTAATGACTTTCTTTCATGTTCCAACACCAGTGTAGAGTAGAAAGAGTTTGATGAAGAATCCATATATTAGAGCTAGGTAATCTGAGAGGATGTGTACTTGTATTTTTTTAAATTTGTCCTTCCTATTTAGGAAGAATGTAATTAGACTAGCATATGTGCACTTTCAGTTATACTGCTACTATTGCAGAAGGAATTCTAGTAAACTTTATTTCTTTATTTTTTACAAATTAGAAGAAAAAAAGAAATGTAGAATTAAGTAGAGAAGCAACACTGGTATATATTGTATGTAATTGGAAATAAAGAAAGTTATTCCTTTTCTGTATTCATAAGCTAACTTGTAGAACAAAAAAATCCTTTTTGATACATTTATATGATGGTGATGCTCTCTGGCAGCAGATATTTCCATCATTTATTAACATCTGCATCTTGTTCAAGGAACAAGTGCATTGATTTATTAACATATTAGAGAAAAGCATCAGATCCAATTCGAAGAATATTTTTAAATTTAAAAAATAAAGCAAGTGTAAAATACGAAAAAAAAAAAAATGGATTAAATCCTTTAATTAATTGGATTTAATTAGTGGGTTAATTGAGATTAATTAGTGGATTAAATTGGGCTGGTATTGGGCTTGGGCTGTATTGGGCTTAATTTGATGGATTGAATTTGGGTGAACTCGAATCAGTTTGATTTGGGTCAGTGTTTGAACAATTTGGTGAACCAATCAGATTGGGCTTAATGTTGTCTGGGTTAATCGAATCACCCGAACCGCCTGTAAATCTCGCAGAAACCATTTCTTTCTCCGCGATCGCCGTCTTCCCCTCCTCCGCGATTCTCTTCGCCCGTCGCCTCTTTTCTTCCTCTCGATCGCGACCTAGCTTTCAGCCGGCGCCGACGCGAGCTCAACGGTTTCCGACCGTCATCTCTGCTGATTTCGTCTTCATCGCGCTGCCACCTAAGCTCGACTGGTCGCCGCAGCCCATATCGCCGCGATTTTCCCCATTTCGCGATATCGATTATTCTCGCGATTTCTACAGCCGACGTCGCCGATTCTTTCTCCGCCGCGAGGCCTTTTCTCGATCGCCGTCTTCTCCGTCGCAAGCCACGGCCTCGTTGCCGTCACCTGATCGTCAGAGGTCGCCGGAGGGAGCCTCGAGCAGAAGATCGTCGACCCTTGACCCTCGGGAGTTAGATCTACCAGCGATGCCGTCGCGAGCTTGGACCGCCGTTAACCTCGCCGGTGAGCTATTCAGTTGGTTTGTTTGCTCTTCCCCGTGTGCAGGTCGTCGTCGCCGCACGAGCTCAGGTCGTCGTTGACTTCACCTGCAGCCACCACCGCGGGAATGCAACTCAGATTAGTTATTGGACTCTCATCGATTGGTTGGGTCTTCATTTGCCTTTGATCACGAGCTGCTATTTTGGATTTCTATTTGTAGATCGAGAAGCTGGGCAGTGAATTGTTGAGGGGAATGTGGATCAACGAAGCGGTGGAAGTGAGGCTCGAATGGGTAAGCTTGAAGCTGGAAATTATGATTTGTAGTTGATATGGTGGTTATTGGTGATTGTGAATCAATATACTTCTAAATGTTGAAGGTTGAAAATGGGTTACAGTGCGAGGAGCCGCCTCGTTGATTTTTTTGCCATCGTCGGATCTCCTTGTGCAAGGTGGTTTATTGGTGAGATGTTAGGGATTTGGTGGAAGTGCGAGTTAGTGTCGTGGGTTGAACTAGGTAAGTTTCGATTTGAATCTATCATGATAGATATCTTTATGGTTGTAATTAGTTGTCGTTGATTTATTGATTCTTGTAATTGGAAGAAGTTGTTTATTTGGTAGAGATTCGATTGATGGACTGTGGATACTTGATTAGGATAATTGGATCAATCTAATTGATTGAGATATAAAGTTGATGTAGGATTAGGATTTGATCCTAATATTAGAATTAATGACATGATTGGATCGAATATGTTTTGTTTGCGGGATGATGATTCGAGGACTTTGATTAGTGATGATGCTCGTAGTTAGGGATGGGTGTCTGAGCTCTTATCAGTGGGTAATATCTACTCAGTAGTTTTGATCGATTCGGTCGTGATATTGGATATATGTATATACTGTTTACCTTAGATCCATCTCGTTTAATCATGCTTATCTTGCCTTGACCTTTGAGATATATACTACTGTTACTCATTGATTATCTAGCGGATAGGAACTATAAACCACATTATGTATTAGGTGATAGATGTTCGATGAAATCATAGGGTTAGGGTTATCTTTGTGATTTGATTAGATTCTTGTATTACGTCACTAGGGTTAGGTGATGGTTTGGATTATGGAGTCGATGGTTATATCATATCTGTATTGGTAGTGCGTTTATGATGGATCTAGTTATGCGTGTATAGATAAGTGTATGATTGTCGATGTATGTGACCGTGGTGGAGGTCTTAGCGTGATGGTATATCCATTATGGATTGTGTGCTGTGTATGGTTATCTGAGCGGTCGATTGTATATCGTTATGGACTAGAGGTCTTAGTGGGGTTGGTATCGGATGAGTATGACTCTTTGTGCGATAGAGAGAGTCTTGTGGATTGTAGTCCTCGCGTAGTTGACTTTTGTTGACCGAGGCCTCCCGTGGGATAGGAGTGTGGCGAGGATCGGTATGGATCTATCGTCATTACACTACGTCATCGTCTTTGTTGGTGAGTCTCCCTTATGGTGAGGCGTGTCGATCGTCCTGCCTCCCGACCGCTCGGGGTAGTGGTTCGCGAGGTTGAGGCGAGGCGTTGTTGTGCGTGCCGTTCTCGGCCACTAGGGATGGTGGTAGGCTGGAGATCTTGGCGGCACTGTCGCGGAGTGGTAGTTAGCGCTCGCCTTATTATGATGGTCGTGTGATGTGCGGATTGTCTGAGTGCGGTGCTCGTCTGCTCGTGGGTAGGGGACGGGAGCTTGAGGACCCCGTGTGGAGTAGCGTATAGCTCTATAGCGGGCTAGCTCTTTGTTATACTACTGACTCGATTAAACGAGGTGGTGGCGGTGAGTCGGGATAGTTGTCGTATCGTGCCACAGGCCTGGCTGGTCGTGGTAGCGAGTTAGATCTGTGACGTGACTGACCGTGCATATGCATTCTTGATATATATGTATCGTGTATTTGATATATGTTTCGTATACGTGAGATCTTTGCGTTTGATTGGTATGATTCTTTGCGTATAGTTGTTCGTGATACATCATTACCGTTTGCATTTTTATATCTTTGTTATGTGTTGGCGTGATATAGGTGTTTGTCTGACCGATGTATGCATTTGATTAGCGTCGTATCGTAGTGTATTGGTATGGATCGGGTTGTTATATCGCGGTGATCATATCATTACGTATGTTGGCGTATTAATTGGTATAGGATTAACTTAGTATGTTATATGAGTTATGTTATTGTATATACATCGGATGATCTACAGCGTATAGGCGTTCTGATCACTTGTGCGTTGGTACATTACTTTATGTTGATTGATCGATTTAGTATATACCTTGAGTATGACTTTCTTGTAGTTACTTGTTATTAAATTGGGATATGTTGTATATCTATTGGACTCATGTTGTATACACAAGATCTTCAGCATGTATACTTGTAGATCTATCCTTATATGTTGTTAAATGCGCTTTCTATATATTACCCCGAGTTTATACTCACCTGGACCACAGGCTTCTGTCAGGATAACAGTAGAAGATTCCTTGGGCGTTGAGCTCTGCCCGGTGATCCCATCTCTTGCCGGACGAATGGATGAAGGTGTATTCTGGCGTTGTTGTATTCTTGTGGATTGATGTATTCCATATGTTGTTTTGGGTTTTAGCTTTGTATTGTTTCCGTATTTGCGATATACGGATGTGTTGTATATATTTGGTCTTGATTTGATTTATTATGATTCTTGTCGTGTCAAGTCACTCAGTCTTGCATTAGTCATTGTATATTGTTTTATCTGTTGTATGTTTCATTGTGTTTAGTGTGTTTTGATATGTTGATATCTGCGTATATCATATTATTGTGTCTACGGGCCTTGTAACCCGATATGTTGCAGCGTCTGAGGAGATCGCCGTCCGTTGCTTTTGACGGCGTACTCTCGGCGTGACAATTTATTATATCGAGCCCTAGGTTGCGAGAGTTCATTTTCGGATTTGATTTCGTTCGGACATCGAGTTTTGCTTTACTCGGTCTTGGTTTTGTGAGTTCCGGGATCCGCTATTGCGGACGTCTCCGAGCTCTGAGGATTAAGGTATGTAGTTAATACATATCCTTCTGGTATGCATTTAGTTGCTTATAATAGTGCGTGACTTGTAGTATGTTAATCGATTCGTGAATCGCAGTGGTTTGAGATGACCACGAGCGATATGTTGAGGTTATTAGACGTGTACTGTATCGAAAGGTAATTACCTTTGAGAGTCGTGATCTGAGTCGGAAGCGGAGTTAGGTAGTCTCTATTGTGGAGATTAAGGATTTCGGTCTAAGATTTTCACTAATTATGTTAGTCGGATCATTACCCTGGGGTAATGAATGACGAGTATACTATTCTTGATACGCAGATAGTAGAGGATTATTTTGGTGATAGTCGTAGGGATTTTAATCCACGAATTTGTCGTTCTAGGTTGTATAAGCGATGAGGTACTTTTGAGTATTTAACTCGAGTTATCACGAAGATAATAGTGTTAGTTGAATACCATTATCCGGATTTAGCCCGGTGGTGTAAGATACGAAATAACGTATCACTTAGTCATGATTGATGATGTTGTGAGATAGTATTTTCCACGTCATCTTCCTTGACTCCTTGTCGAGGAATTCTTGGGCTTTAGGTCGAGTGATCGTTGGTAATGGAAGTACTTATGCGAGTCGTTAGACTTGCGAAAGTTACGACGATTAATAGCCGAGAATGTGATTGGGTTGGTTTTGGCCACCCACGGATTATCGGTTGACATCTTGATCGGGATGTTTGGATCTCTACTAGATCCTAGGAAGTCGTTAGGACCGAGTCGTTTGTATAGAAATGACTCAGTAGCAAATATATTAAGAGTTAAAGATTTGATAGCGGATATTGCAGTCAATTATTGGAATCGAAGTCTCGGATGTTGGATAAAAGGAAGCAAGATTAAAGTAATGAGTCACGAGTGACTATTGGAGATTTTCCGATCATAGAAGACCGATTGCAGATTCAGACTCTTCGTATTTATCAGTGAACTCAGAGGAAAGACTCCGAAAGGAGATTATTGTGTGTGCAGTGCGGGTTACGATGAGACACAGAGTCAGATTATCCGATAGATCATTGTATCTGTTTCTACTATAAGCAGCCGATATCTACGAGGAGAGTATGTATTTTGAAGACTCAGTTGAAGACTATGGATGATGCTTTGGCGGGACGATCCACAACCTCGGCAGAGATTATTACAGCGATTGGGTTATCACATCAGCGGCGATTTATTACCTCGAGATATAGTTGAAGCTCTTTGATACTTTAAATCCGGAAGAAGCAAGTTACTCGTGTCGTAAGACATCTCGAAGACCCAGACTTCCCGAAGAGCGGCGATTACCTTCCCAGACGCAGCGGCGATTACCTTCCCGAGCAGCAGCGGCGATTACCTTTCCGAGCAGCGGCGATTACCTTCCCGAGCAGCGGCAGCGGCGATTACCTTCCCGAGCAGCGGCGATTACTTTCCCGAGCGGGATTATGCTGTTGAGAGGAGAGAGATTTTACGGCGATAGTCGTGTCTATCTGATATTCTCGATTGCGGCTATACCTTTCAGCGAGAGATGGAGCGTCTTTATGATGTTTCTGATTCTTGATATTATCTGATCGGATGTGTATCTTTTGCGATCTGTGATGTTTACCATCTCCGTTGCGATTGTTTGATTTGTACCTCGATTCGTGATTGATTTGATTCCTCCACGATAGTCTTTGCATCTACGTGGCCGCGTCGGCAGATGTTGGACAAATCCACATAATTACTCGGGAAGAAGTATAGAAGACCGAAGGATCGGTCCTTCGGGGTATTACTTTAGGTTATCCTATTTGCGGATATATTGAGAGATACTGGTAGTTTACAGGTATCTTTATCTAGAATATTCTTGGGCGGGGTTGAAGGGTTCCTATCGACTTGTGGGTTGGTGATTTTCTCTCTGCTCGGTTGAGATGTTGACTAACGATCACGAAGTCAAGGGTACCCTTAGCCTTTGCTACATACCTCATTTATAGACGTATCATACGGATAGTTGGATTGTTGGAAGCGTTGGTATACTAGGACTTTCGGATGTGCGTATAATCAGAGTATTTGGATATAGTTTTGGATGAACTCCCCGGGCTTGCCGCAGGGCAAGTAGGAATATGCGATTGGAGGGTGATTTGGAAATAGTTCCGATATTGAGACCTCATCAGGGAGATGATTTTACGGGTATCGGTGTTGCAAAACACTGAGAGTTTTATTTGGCTTGAGATTTCTCTTGAGAGGATCGAATTCTTTATTAAAGAGAGATGAACCTTTGGGGTTATATATCGATTATCGATTATTAGAATCGTGGTTGAGAATGAGTATCCTTCTTTAGGGATAAAGGATCATTAGATCATTAAATGACACTGTGTATATCCTAGGGTTGGCTTTCTGTTGGAGGTTTGATATTGTAGTGACTTAGTGTCATAAATACGATTATCGTTGTCGATATGATGATTAAGCTATCGTTAGCGTAGAGTAAAAGGATTAGTGTGTATAATGTTGTTAGACTTATCGACGATTTAGTGGATTCGTGGATCTGAGGAATCACTCACTGGAGTATTTGAGATCGATTGTCGTCGCATCTGTAGAGGATATATGATTGGGGATATATTCACGATCTTAAGGAAGTTATGGCTCCTAGATTGATTTGGTATTTACCGTAGATGAGGATAGGATGTTACAGCGATATTATACCGTCGACTTGTTGGACGAGAAGGTGATGGAAATCACACAGTCGAAAGTTGTGAAGTTAGGTTTGAGGCCTGAGCGATGATTGACTTTGCGTTAGTGTTAGTTAATCCGTCCGATATGGATGGAAGAGTATTGCACGTAGATCGCAATATTTGAGGATTAGGCGATCCCGATGCGATTGAATAGACATATATTATGTGTATACTAGTAGAAACTAGCGAGATTAGTCATTATAGTCTTCCGATTACTTTGAGTTCTGGGTGATATAATGAATTTTGGAACGATAGATTGGTTTCTCTTGTGAAAGTAATTCTCCGTTCAGGAGAATAGTAGATTCTAGAGTTGTATTCGTTTTAGGAAGAATTGTTTGAGACTCTTCGTTCGTGAGTGATGTATTCGGGCGTATCAGAAAATAGCGAGATTGAGGCGTTCGTATTGGTGGAGCGATATGTGGGACACGGGTGATTACGTAGTTTGATGTTGGGTATGCAACAATGAAAGTAGAATATTGTGATCGGTAGGGTTATGTCTCTAGTGATGAAGTAGAACTAATCGTTGGGTGTGTTGGGAGATTATCTAGAATTCGGAAAGGACTTGATAGGATTTGGGTAGTCGATGATCGATTAGCTAGGTCCGCTCATTTCCTTCCGTAAGTAAGATGGATTTCGTTGGATCGCTTAGCGGAATTATATTCACTGGAGTATCTTTGAGTATCATTTCGATAGTGATTCTGATTTACCTTACGATTACAGTAAAGTCTCCCATCGATTCTAGTCTGTAGCTCCGCTCTGATGCGATTATTGACCTATTGATAGATTGATTGAGAGTGTATATAAGAGCTGGAATGTAATATTCGAGCTCAGTACCCACTTAGTCACTTGAGGGGTGACTTTTCCTCCGGATACTTGAGACGGTCATTTTGACACATCGTACAAGTATATAAGTCGAAAATTTGGGGACCAAATTTTTATAAGTGGGGGAGAATGTAAAATACGAAAAAAAAAAATGGATTAAATCCTTTAATTAATTGGATTTAATTAGTGGGTTAATTGAGATTAATTAGTGGATTAAATTGGGCTGGTATTGGGCTTGGGCTGTATTGGGCTTGAAATTTGAATTTGGAGATTGAATTTGGGTGAACTCGAATCAGTTTGATTTGGGTCAGTCATTTGAACAATTTTGAATAATCGAATCACCCGACCTTTGTAAATCTCGCAGAAACCATTTCTTTCTCCGCGATCGCCGTCTTCCCCTTCTCCGCGATTCTCTTCGCCCGTCGCCTCTTTTCTTCCTCTCGATCGCGACCTAGCTTTGGTGTAAGCCAGCGAGCTCAGCTCAATGATTCGCCGTCTCTCTGTGATTTCGTCTTCGTCGCCACTAAGCTCGGCTCATTACGCCGCATGCTCCATATCGCGCGATTTTCCCCATTTCGCGATACTCGATTATTCTCGCGATTTCTCTGGTAAGCGTCGCGATTCTTTCTCCGCGCGAGGCCTTTTCTCGATCGCCGTCTTCTCCGTAAAGCCAGGCCTCGTTCCGTCACACGATCGTCGAGGTCGCCGGAGGAGCCTCGGCGGAAGATCGTCGACCCTTGACCCTCGGGAGTTAGATCTACCGGCGATGCCGTCGCGAGCTTGGACCCGTAGATTAACCTCGCCGGTGGTATTGATTGGTTTGTTTGCTCTTCCCGTGTGCGGTCGTCGTCGCCGCACGAGCTCAGTCGTCGTTGACCGCTGCGGCCACCGCGGGAATCTGACTCATTAGTTATTGGACTCTCGATTGGTTGGGTCTTCGTTTGCCTTTGATCAAGAGCTGTTATTTTGGATTTCTGTTTGTAGATCGAGAAGCTGGGCAGTGAATTGTTGAGGGGAATGTGGATCAACGAAGCGGTGGAAGTGAGGCTCGAATGGGTAAGCTTAGGTGGAAATTATGATTTGTAGTTGATATGGTGGTTATTGGTGATTGTGAATCGATATACTTAAATGTTGAAGGTTGAAAATGGGTTCTGAGTTATGAGGTGCCTGCGGTTGATTTTTTGCCATCGTCGTCGGATCTCCTTGTGCAAGGTGGTTTTATTGGTGAGATGTTAGGGATTTGGTGGAAGGCTGCGAGTTAGTGTCGTGGGTTGAATTAGGTAAGTTTCGATTTGAATCTATCATGATAGATATCTTATGGTTGTAATTAGTTTGTCGTTGATTTATTGATTCTGTAATTGGAAGAAGTTGTTTATTTGGTAGAGATTCGATTGATGGACTATGTGGATACTTGATTAGGATAATTGGATCAATCTAATTGATTGAGATATAAAGTTGATGTAGGATTAGGATTTGATCTAATATTAGAATTAATGACGTGATTGGATCAAATATGTTTTGTTTGCAGGATGATGATTCAGGACTTTGATTAGTGATGATGCTCGTAGTTAGGGATGGCTGATACGAGCTACTTATCAGGTGGGTAATATCTACCTGGTCCGGTAGTTTTGATCAATTCCAGTGCATGATCTTGGATGTATGTATATACCTGTTTACCTTCGATCCATCTCGTTTAATCAGCGTGCTTATCTTGCCTTGACCTTTGAGATATATACTCTGTTACTCATTGATTATCTATACGGATAGGAACTATAAACCTATTATGTATTAGGTGATAGATGTTGATGCGTCATAGGGTTAGGGTTATCTTTGTGATTTGATTGATTCTTGTATTACATCACTAGGGTTAGGTGATGGTTTGGATTATGGAGTCGATGGTTATATCGTATCTGTATTGGTAGTGCATTTATGATGGATCTAGTTATGCGTGTATAGATAAGTGTATGATTGTCGATTATGTGACCGTGAATTTGGAGGTCTTAGCGTGATGGTATATCCATTATGGATTGTGTGCACTGTGTATGGTTATCTGAGCAGTCGATTGATATATCGTTATGGACTAGAGGTCTTAGTGGGGTTTGGTATCGGATGAGTATGACTCTTTGTGCGATAGAGAGAGTCTTGTGGATTGTAGTCCTCGCGTAGTTGACTTTTGTTGACGAGGCCTCCCGTGGGATAGGAGTGTGGCGAGGATACATGTATGGATCTATCGTCATTACACTACATGCATCTTTGTTGGTGAGTCTCCCTTATGGTGGAGGCGTGTCGTCGATCATCCTGCCTCCGACCACTCGGGGTAGTGGTTGCGAGGTTGAGGCGAGGCGTTGTTGTGCGTGCCGTTCTCGCCACTAGGGATGGTGGTAGGCGGAGATCTGCGCAGCAGCGGCTGTCGGAGTGGTAGTTAAGCGCTCGCCACTATTGTGGCGGTGGTCGTGTGATGTCTGCGATTGTCTGAGTGCGGTGCTCGTCTCTCGTAGGTAGGGACGGGCGGTAGCGAGGACCCCGTGTGAGTAGCGTATAGCTCTATGTCGGTAGCTCTTGTTTATACTACCCGACTCGATCGCTCGAGAGTGGTGGCGGTGAGTCGGGATAGTTGTCGTATCGTGCCACTAGGCCTGGGGGTCGTGGTAGCGAGTTAGTCTGTGACGTGACCGTGCGTATGCATTCTTGATATATATGTATCGTGTATTTGATATATGTTTCGTATGCACGTGAGATCTTTGCGTTTGATTGAGTATGATTCTTTGCGTATGGTTGTTCATCGTGATCGTACCGTTTGCATTTTTATATCTTGTTATGTGTTGGCGTGATATAGGTGTTTGTCTGACCGATGTATGCATTTGATTAGCGTCGTATGTAGTGTGGTATGGATCGGGTTGTTATCGCGGTGATAATATCTTTGTTCGTATGTTGGCGTATTAATTGGTATAGGATTAACTTAGTATGTTATATGAGTTATGTTATTGTATATCTGTCAGGATGATCTAGCATATGGCGTTACAGTCCGCCAGGTACGTTGGTACATTACTTTATGTTCCGTTGATCAGTTTAGTATCTACCTTGAGTAGGACTTTACTGTAGTTACTTGTTATTAAATTGGGATATATATGTACTATTGGACTCATGTTGTATAACTGTAGATCTTCACATGTATACTTGTAGATCTATCATTATATGTTGTTCATGCAGTTTCTATATATTACCCCTGAGTTTATACTCACCACCCCTGGACCACAGGCTTCCCATGCGCCCGGATATGCGGTAGAAGATTCCTTGGGCGTTCGAGCTCTGCGGTGATCCCATCTCGCACCGGACGAATGGATGAAGGTGTATTTACGCGTTGTTGTATTCTTGTGGATTGATGTATTCCATATTGTTGTTTTGGGTTTTAGCCTGTATTGTTTCCGTATTTGCGATATACGGATGTGTTGTATATATTTGGTCTTCGATTTGATTTCTATTATGATTCTTGTCGTGTCAAGTCACTCCGGAGTGCACAGTTGAGTCATTGTATATTGTTTTATCTGTTGTATGTTTCCGCTGTGTTTAGTGTGTTTTGATATATTGATATCTGCGTATATCATATTATTGTTGTGGGCCTACGGGCCTTGTATTAACCCGATATGTTGTCACGTACAGGGGAGATGCCGTCCGTTTGCTTTTCGGCACGGCATACTCTCGGGGCGTGACAGCAAGAGAATCAATATTGATAAATTCTTTGCACTAGACTAAATATTGCCTTATTTTGATCTTTAATTTTTTAGGCTGCAGGACAATGGAGCTTTCTAGATATAACAAATGGTTCTTCCAAGTTCCTAGATTTTGGTAAATCTAGCGGTGTATCAATTCTAGAGTTGGCGACTACTCAAACAAAGATTCGTGGAGTATACTATGTTCAGGAGTGACAGAAGTTCCTTCTTCTATACACCTATATAAATTACAAATCTAGTGTCCTTTCTTTGATGATGAAGTTATTTTATTTATTTACTGTGCATTGTCAACATTTTCAATCAAACATTCAAATCAAAGTACATTTATATGCATTTCTCAAGCATATATTACTTTTTGGTCGAATGTCGAGTGTTATTTTCTACATGAATTTAGAGAACAATCTGAAATAATTTCTATTGTACATTACCTCGTTTGTTTTATTTTTAATAAAATAGTCTGCCGAATAGGGATGCATAGTGAAAAAGCATTCTTGTGTTTTTTTTTCAAAGAAGTGATTTTGATACAAGGAATTGTAGTGCTTACCATGGAGAATCATTTTATAGATATATGTGAGATATTTTTATTGTTCAAAAATAAAATGATAATCTACTTCAAACTAGTAGGCTGATCACTTGATGTTATTTGTTGACTTATTTCATACCTTGTCAATTGTTGACATCTTAAATCTTACCAGGGATCCATTACTTTCCATGATGTTCTTGACAATGAACACGATCATGGATTCGTTCAGATGAGATTAGATGAAGTGTACATATGACCTTTCCACAAACTTCGGATGATGGCAAATAGGTAACAATTCTTATTAGCTCCCTTATTTTATTCTTTATCCAAGCATTTTATATTTTAATGTCATGCAATGCATATTTTTTTTTATGATGATATAAAATATATATGTTATGTAAGAATTAGTATAGTAGGAGAATATGCATATTAATTATTGTTGTGGTAGTTGTTTATTTTTATTTACTGATATTACTTTTATAGAAATAATTGAACTGTCATTCTGACCAA
Organism: Wurfbainia villosa; assembly: GCA_025175895.1. NCBI lineage: Eukaryota > Viridiplantae > Streptophyta > Magnoliopsida > Zingiberales > Zingiberaceae > Wurfbainia > Wurfbainia villosa. Next base: position 47,518,714 of record CM045998.1, on the reverse strand, counting down.
AATTGGCTATCATGTGTTTCTGGAACACTTGGAGGAATAATAGCTTGGTCTTATCATCTGGTATAATTTTAACCTTTTATTAAAATATTATTAATTTTTATATTTATTATGTTATTATAATTTTAAATAAATGTGAAATGTATTTGCACTTAACAGTAAGTGAATATCATTATTAGGTGTATATGAAATGATACTTTGCATTTCTTCGTTTGGTATGATATCCAATTTTTACTAATATTTCTATTAACTTCGGTTGTTTATTGTTTGATTTTAGTACTAATATAAATACATCCATTGTATTTGTAGGTGACAGGTATCTGAATTTTTGTGAATCAATATTATGGTTGAAGATGGTCTGCCTAGTTGAGTTTTTTTAACAAGATTTTGTTAGTTTTAAAATTTAACATTTTGAGTAAAGTATGTAGTTAGTTTTGGATGTAAAAGACTTATCAAGATATTTGTAACTTTGACTCAATGATTATGGAATGAATTTATATTTTCTATCAGCACTTTAAATTGTATTTATATTTTAAATAGGAGATGAATTGTGATGATGTATAAATGTTGAATTCATGTTTATATTAGTGATCATTTTAATATCTTTATAAATTATTATAATGACATTAATAAATGTCATTATAGATTAACTAAGATGACATTTAAAAATGATCTTATAAATTATCTTTATTGACAATTTTTATTATCCTTATAAAAAAAATATAAGACATTTGTAAATGTCAAAATAAATAAGTTTAGGTGACATTTAATTTGTCCTTATTACGATGATAATAAGACATATGTAGATGTCCTTAAATTATGATTTTTCCTGACATTTTAGCATGTCATTATATATCTAAATTAAGACACTTTTGATGTTAGTATTTATATTGTATAATGACATTATAAAATGTCAGGAAAGCAAGTCGGGTCTAAGACGACATCACTTTATAGGGCGTTTTTCAGTGATGTCACTAAAACGTTAATGTCACTAAAAACATACTATAAGGACATTTATGAGTGTCCTTAAAGATCATTATTCTTGTAGTGATAAAAACCAAAGGCATCGAAACATCAACAATAAATCCCAAAAGCTTGGACCCTCAGAGTTGAGATGAGACGATGCCAGCCAGCGGTGTTCCAAGCCGTCACGAAGGCTTCTCCTGGGCGACAGAAAAATCCAGGGTCCATGGTGGTGAGCATAACTCACCAAGTAATAAGATAGAACATATAAATATATCAATATCACATGTAATTCAACAGTATAATCTACAGGTATGACAAGTATACATCAGCATAATAAATATACATACATGCATACCACTAAACAAACTGAACAATAAAAGATGCTGACATACCTGACAGTCAGCTACTCTACACTCATCCAACCTAGGCATATATCCACAACATAAGGTATGAAGAGTAATACTAACTCGCACTACATCATGATACGGGTTGAGGGTATCACAGTGATCGACCCACAAGTACACAGGTACTCAGCCTACTACCATACAGAAAATGCAATCGCATGTATGAATATGTACAAACAAATGCAACAAGCATAGTACATACAAATGCATCATCAGAGTGAGTATACATATAGATTACATCCGCATGTATACTAATCACAATCATCCATGTATATATATATACATGCATATATGTATATATATATATATGTATATATATATATATATATATATATATATATATATATATATATATATATATATATATATATATATATATATATATATATATATATATATATATATATATATATATATATATATATATATATATATATATATATATATATATATATATATATATATATATATATATATATATATATATAAAACACTGTATGATAATTAATGCAAAGATGCATGGTCATGCTTTCGCACCTCTACTCGCTACCACGACCCCAGTGTAGCCTAGGTGACACGACATGACAACTGTCCTAACTCAACACCAACCACAACTCTAGAGTGGCCAAGTGGGCAGTATGATCGAGTAGCATATGAGCGTAAAGAGCTCGCTACACAACGATGGTCCTTGCTGCTGGCCACTCCGACTGACACTACCTATGAGTGGTCGAGTGCTACACACCCAGGATAACTGCACACAACTCCAACTACCATCGTCTATAGTCATAAAGTGTGACACAACAAATGCTCTATCCTCACACCAGTTACTCCTCTGGGAGTAACCTGGGAGGCAGGATGACTAAGGACTCTCTTAACCCTAAGGGAGACTATGTCATCAGTATGCATGCAATGACATGAATGTACTATCTCATATACAGACATCTACCACAAACTCTCTATTCAACAGATAGTCATACCCATTTGATCAATAAACTCTCTATCCTGTAGAGAGTCATACTCAACTGATCATGGCAATCTAGGACCACTGGTCCGTAGCGACACACTATTCACAACTCACCTGACCATTTACACAACACATGGTTGGTAATAAGTATGTAACATACGGGTATTAGAATAAATACTACAATTAGAGCATTACCTACCCACGGATGACCTTTTAACCAATTTACAAATTAGGTCATCATCCGTACTCTAACATCTACACTCTACTAAATATTTATAGATCTACTTACATCACATCTGTAACTCCTAAATCATGATAAAGGAAAATGTGATATCAGCATTTGAGCATATATAGCCAACGACATGTATCAAGCATAGGGATAGGGTCAAGATAATATGAACATATAACATAATCATATCTATGTCTAAATCCGAATGCAATTATAACTACCTGACCAGGGTAGGCAATTACCTACTTGTTATGTAGACTATGTCAATAGTCTTCACGTCTATAAACCTACCTTGAATCAAGGTCGTGAAATCAACATAAAGAATACAATTTAGTTCCATCGTACAACGAGTAATCAAATCGAATCTTACATCGATTTTGTATTCCAATCCACAAAATGAATATTAACTAAGGTCTCGTTCACCCATGATAACATACTTAATCTCATTCACCAAAATTAACCCTTCACCCTACTCTATACTGCAATTAACTCCACCATTACACTATTACAATCAATCCACAGTTAGTGTTCTCTAATAGAACATCGTTCGCTAACTATTACACATCAATACAACTAGGACATCCACTATAATTATCATACCACAATCCAAGCATCAGATAAACCGATGAAGGACTTACCCAAGCACGTAGAGATGAATCACAACTCTAGCCACCGCTTCTTGATACAAAATAAGATCTGATCTACAAATCTTCTAATCAGTGATCTTACTTCAATTAGATCTACAACCAATCAGGTTCATCTCATACTGATTCACAACCCATGATCTATCCGGAAAAACAACTCACTACCCATCACCTGAAATTCCAAGCAACATAAGCATCCTATGAGAAATTCCCCGAACTTTAATCAAGGAAAACAAGATACTAGGCTACAAAATTACCGAAATTTATTGTGTAAACTATAGGAACTAAACCTACAAATTCGTTGATCCCATCCCTCAAACCTGTCGCGAGATGCAGTGATGACTGGAATATCATCGGTGAGGAGGATGAGATAAGAACCGATCAAACCGTAAGATAGAAGCAATAGCAGTCAGTGGAAGAAAATCATCAGCGATAGCAAGCTAGGCTTTGGCGACCAAAGGGCGACTATGCATCAACTGGAGGGATCGCGATGGTCGGTGCCACGACCGACCAACAATCAAAGGGGGTCGGCGGCGAGTGGGAAGGGCAAGATCCGGCGGCGACGAGTGGAGAAGAGGCGGCGGAGTCCGGCCACATGACGATGGGCGACAGGGACTACGACTCCGTGGCGTGCGCAGCAAGCGACTCGAGGAGGCGGCCCTAGGGCGGCGACAGCGAGCACGGGAAGGAGATCGGGCGGAGATTGATTGGATCGGCACCGACATCAGCAAAGAGGAGGAAATTACGCGGTGAAGGTTTCGGATCAGGAGGAGTCGTGCGAAGGAAGTTTAACGAAGTGGAGGAGGAAAGTCACGAGAACGAAAGGAAAAGTCAGGATTTCGGCGTAGAAACACTCAGCTCATGAAAACTCTCGGTGGTGCGGTAAATGTCAGACGACGTGCGTGGGGGAAAAGAAGTGGGTCGGGTTTTCTTTCATATCGGGTTGGTTTGGAAAACAATTGGGTCGGGTTTAAGACTAATATAAACCATTCTCTTGCAGTTAAGCTAACCTAAGTTAAATCCATGCTAGCTCAAATTGACCCAACCACCTATTTAAACCCCCAAAAGCTATGTAGGTATTTAATCAGTATACCTAATTATTATTATTATTATTATTATTTACTCTTTAGCCATCTTATTTCTGGTATTTTACATAGGACCACCGGTCCGTAGCGACACACTAATCACTATTTTCCTGACCATTTACACAACACATGATCGATAGTAAACAAGCAAAATAAGGGTATTGATATCAGCCCTACGTTCAAGACATTACCTACTTACGGATGACCTTGTAGGGTTGATCGGTGGCCAGCTAGAGGGGGGTGAATAGCCTTTATCGTAGACGGTGGAAGTCGTTCGTTCATTGCTCGTCTAAAACACTATTAGTGCAAGCGAAATATACTAATACAAATAATTAAAGACAAAACAAAGAAAGAATAGAAACACAAACACTAACACCACAATGTAACGTGGTTCACGACCTCGCCGCTAATCCACAGTCCGATTCATCCAAGTTGAATCACGCCTCAAGCTTTCACTATTCTCTCCTTTGCACCAAATTAGGTGGAGGTAACCTTTTACCCAAGAATCCACTCTTCTTACAATGGAATGAAGATTAGCACAAGTAGAAGAGTGGAAGACCTTTAGAGCACTTTGGGAGATGTTATGAGTTGAAGCATTAGGCTCCCAAATGCCCTCACCCCTTCTTTTTATAGAAGAAGAGGGTTTCTTCCCGTTAACACAGGACTAGTAGACTGATCCTATAGCCATTGCCTACTAACGACTTCTTCCACATTGGATTTCACCCAACGGCTCCCACATCAGTCGACTGATCTTACAATTAGTCGACTGATGGAGCTATCAGTCGAGTGCTAGAAGCAAACACTCCATTCTGTGCCCGAAACCCTTGCGACTAGTCAACTGATTCCTTCATCAGTCGACTGGTGGTCTCGCAGTCGACTGCCAATCCATGACAGTCGACTGTTGGCACATGAACTGGACTCGAACACTAGTCGAGTCACAGTCAACTTAGAGTAGTCGACTACCATTACATGACAGTCAACTGATGTCGGGAAATCTCATCCGACACTTAGCCAATTGGCCAAGTTCCACCTAAGCGCACTACCCCTTCCCGGGTTACATTCGTCCACTCTCATCCCTTGGAGTCCCTCGCCTTTGAAGTTGTCTTCGTCCGACCACGTCCCTCGGCTGCGGTAAGCGCACGGCTCTGCAGCGCCATCCTTCGTGTCTCGCCCTGAAGTCTACTTCCTCCAGCTTCACTCCAATCTTCTCGTCCGGCGGTCCCTCGGATGCTCCAAGCGCACGGCTTCCGCAAAGTCATCCTTCACCGACTCAAGGACCGAGTCATGAGAGGTGAAACTCGCCAATGCTCCATGTGCGAATTACTAAGTCCTGCAAGACTCCAACGCACATATCAAATCCAAATATACTAACTTAAACCCTTTGACATACACATCAAAATCATATCACGGGTTGATTGCCCTAATAATCTCCCCCTTTTTGATGTGTGGCAATTCGTTTAAGTTAGGTAAACATTTGATAAAAATATTAAGGTAAGAAAGCATGTAAATAAACATGATTATCAACTCTCCCCCTTAATACATAAAACTCCCCCTAAATTCAATTCTTCCCTTACTTAAACATGCATATTTCTCCCCCTTTGACATCATCAAAAATATTAAACAATGTTTATACAAGCATGACATCAATTCTAAGGAACAAAAATCACCAAAACATGCCATAAAATATGATAAAAGTAGGTTATTGGGCATGTTATCAGTCGATTAGTCGACTGGTTCAGACTACCAGTCGACTGGCACTCTGATTTCTGATTTTTCTGATTTTCAGGGTGAATTTCAGAAATGCATTAAAAAATCTACAAAATTCGAAAAATCATGAAATTTGGGGAACTTCTTTATTTTAAGGTCCTTTATCAGTGAAAAATATTTTTCCATAAAAAATCTTTATATTTTCGAAGATTTGCCAAAAATCCAAAAGTTTCAAAATCAACTAGGTTTTTTATCAAGTTTGTATCAATTTTAACGCCAAGTTTTGCTTTGGTTTGTTTCAAAACACAAACACACAGATTTTAAAATAAGAAATTGTTCTGAAAACATATGAAATATCCAACCATGATCTTTGGACAATATGTCTATGAATTAAACATAAGCCTTCCCCATGATTGGTCTATTATTGCTATTTTGATACTTTAAATCACCATCTAAATGCCATAGACATTAGTGGACCATTAGTATCATCCTATCATCTCACTCATGCTAAGTTTTCAATCAAGGTAGCCTATAGTGAGTGTGAGATGTTTCTAATGGTATTTGTATATACTTAACCATTAATTTCATACAATTTTACACAAGGTTAAGTATCATCCTAATAACCCACATGATCATAAAGCACATGTATCACTAAAATTGTAATCATGCATTAGGTATGAATTATGATAATAACTAAAGTATCACCCAAGACATGATTTAAATCCTATTGCCCATGACTATGTGTCAAATATCAAGATCATAAATCATGATTGCATACATATATAACAATTACATTAACTATCATGATTTAAGCATTATTATCAATTTATGGACACATTATCATCTCCCAACACTTATGCTAAAAATGAGTGTCATGAGTATCAAATAACACTAAGTGTTGAGCATGATTTAAATTATTTATGGGTGCATTATCATCACCCAACACTATTTCTAAAATTAGTCCCATCATCCTAAGTCAACCAAAAATATGATATAGATAAATTCCATATGGTTGATTATCCTAGGGTTTTCCTAACCCTTAAGGATGAATTTAGGAACCCAAAATAAGTTCTTTCCTATGGGGTTCACTAAAAATTCCTTAGGGATCCATTTTCTAGCTATTGTTTTCTTTTTATCTTGACCCCTAGCAATTAAATATTTATAGGTCTTTTCATTTTTATTTTCCTTATATCCTAGGCCTTTCTTATTGAAGCTTGCTCTTTGGCTCCCTATGATCATGTTAAGGGTGTTGGAGCCAATTGTGAATTTTTCTAGGGCCTTAGTTAAATGATCTACTTTTTCTCTTAAAGCCCTATTTTCATCAATACATGCATCATTAACATCAAATGACATATAGTCATGTGAGCATGCATCATCATCATTAATATTTAAACATGCTTTTTCTAATTTTTGTTCTAAATCCTTAATTTGATCTAGCATGCTTTTGTTCTTTTTCTTAGCCCTAAATAAATCCTTAGTAAGACTAGAAATCATGGAAACTATTTTCTTGGGTGAGAGATTCGTTACCATAGTTTCCATGTATTCTTCTTCGGATTCATATGAGGATGGTGATGAGCCTCCCCCTTCACTAGAGCTCTCCTCACTTGTGCTTCTTTCTTCTTGCTCGGAGGAGGAGGTGTCTAGGTCATCAATGTAATGCCCGTAAAATTTCTAGCAATTTTATAAGAATTTTTGGTTGATTATGATGGGTTTTATGTGGGCTCTTTCAAAAATAAAAGAAAATGAGCCAAAAAGGATGCAAGGCCTAGGAATTGAACCCCAAACCTCTAGAGATAGCCAAGCCCTATAGATGCATCCAATAACCAGAAGCCCAACAGGGTTGTACTATTAGGGGAATATGGGAAGTGATAGTTAAGGGTAAGGGAGGCTAAGGGACACTTCAAATGAATAAATAGGGGAATGAGGAGACATGAGGAAGCAAACTTGACATCTTCTCCTTCTCTTCTTCTTCCTCACCGAACCCTAAAGCTCCCCCTTCTCATCCTTTGTCCGAAACTCATCCAAGCAAGAAGAAGGCTAGGTTTGCTTCCCTTAGGTCATCTTACAACCAAAAAGCTAGCAAAGCGAAGGATGTAAGTATCCCCTCACCTGCATACAAGTAACTTTTCAATTGAAGTTGTTATGTCAAATTCTCCATGAACCATTCGGCCAAGACCTTTACTTGAGTTTTCAATGAAGATCCTGTGCCATACCTTGTATGATTATGATGATGATAGGATGTTAGATGGATTAGGTTAAGAGTTTAACCCTAAAAGCCCCAAGAAACTTTCGGCCAAGACCATAACTAGGGCTTACCATGATGATCCATGCTATATCTTGTATTAATATGAAGATGAGGGATATTTAGATGAGTTTAGTTAAGTGGTTGATCCATGAAACCCCCTTGAAACATTCGGCCAAGACCATAACTTGGGCTCACCGTGATGATCCATGCTATATCTTGTATTAATATGAAGATGAGGGATTTTTAGATGAGTTTAGTTAAGTGGTTGATCCATGAAACCCCCTTGAAACATTCGGCCAAGACCATAACTTGGGCTCACCATGATGATCCATGCTATATCTTGTATTAATATGAAGATGAGGGATTTTTAGATGAGTTAGTTAAGTGGTTGATCCATGAAACCCTTTTTGAACCATTCGGCCAAGACCCCTAATGTGTTCTTTATGCCATGCTTTAGGTGAGTTCATGATAACTTGTGATGTTAAATGATGCTAGATGAAGATAACATGCTCTAGGTTAGGTTAACATGTGTTTTATGCTTTAGGTGAGTTCATGATAACTTGTGATGTTAAATGATGCTAGATGAAGATAACATGCTCTAGGTTAGGTTTGAAATGAGTTCATGCCATGTTTGATGTTAGAAGAAGATAACATGTCCTATGCCATGCTTTATACGTTAAAGAATTAACATGTGTTTTAGTTAGACCATACATATATATAAGTTGTTTGGTGTTTAAAACTTTGATAGAGCTCCATGCAGTTTAGGCCACTCCATGTATACTTGCTCATGATGTTTATGCCTTATGCCATGCCCTATATGTGTGTGATATTTATGATATGTTTATGAAATGAAATATGATATGTGTTTATGAAATGAAATATGATATATTTATGAAGTGAAATATGATATGTTTATGAAGTGAAAGATGATATGGTTATGAAATGAAATATGATATGTTCATGAAGTGAAATATGATATGTTTATGAAGTGAAATATGATATGTTTATGAAATGAAATATGATATGTTTATGAAATGAAATATGATATGTTTATGAAATGAAATATGATATGTTATGATAAGAAGCATGTATGTATTTTACCTTCTGCATGACTTGTACCAGGACCCTAACAAGGTCCAAAGGGATGGGCTCCTAAGTTGCCCTAGGCCGACGGACTAAGATCGGGCCTAGGATGGGCTTCTATGTTATGATTTCCCCTAGGTCGACAGTCATAGTACGGACCTAGTACGGGATGGGCTCCCAGATTCCCTAGGCCGACGGACTAAGATCGGGCCTAGGATGGGCTTCTATGTTATGATGATGGCCCCTAGGTCGACGGACTAAGATCGGGCCTAGTAACCTAGTAGGTTCGAGACTTGCTACCTCGGGTCTATTTAGGGATGCGCGCTATGATGATGATGATGTGGTATAATGTGGGGCCCAATATGTTGAGAGTTATGTTCAAATACCTATGATATATGTTTTCGAAGAGCATCCTGCATATACCTTTATGTTATGATTGCTTATGTTATATATGTTACATGTTACGGTTGCTTATGATATATATGTTACATGTTATGTTTGCTTATGTTACATACGTTACATGTTATGTTTGCTTATGTCATATATGTTACATGATATGGTTGCTTATGATATATATGTTACATGTTATGTTTGCTTATGTCATATATGTACATGATATGTTGCTTATGTTATATGTGTTGCATGTTATGTTTGCTTATGTTACATATGCTACATGTTATGTTGCTTATGTCATATATGTTACATGTTATGTTTTCTTATATGTTATGAATGTTTACATGCTATGCTTAATGTCGATGTATGTGTTTTTGTGAGTAGGACAAGATCTTGCTAAGCCTATATGCTTATAGGTTATGTTCCCTTGTACTGTAGATAAAGGTAAAGGATGGATAAACTAAAGGGAGCAGCAGGAGAGGCAAGGTGTGTGTGGCAGTGGCATGGTGGAAGAGATCTGTTATGTCCCTTATGCATGTTTTCCTTAAGATGATTTATTTATGGACTTGAATTAAGCACTAAGTACTTATGAAATAACGATGCATGCTCTATGTTAAGAAGAAGTACCTACGAAATGACGATGCATGTTTATGTTTAAAAGAAAAAAATATATATGTCTAAAATCTTCTGTTGTAAGTAGTACGATGTATGTATGTACGGTCGCGTCACGCGCCGCCCCTCCGGACCCTTGGAAAAAGGGAGGGTGTGACAATCAAACGCCATTAGGGCAAGATTTAAGTAGACATGTTCTTCTTCTTCGGATGATGATGATGAAGAAGAGGGATCATCCCATGTCCTTGCTTTTAGTGCCTTTGTCTTCCCTTTCTCCTTGGCTTTCTTCTCTTCTTCCTTCTTCTTGCTCCCCTTTTTCTTCTTTTCTTCCTTCTTCCTCCTCTCTTCTTTGCTCTTGTTTAGGAGGGGACAATTATCCCTTATGTGTCCCTCTTGTTGGCAATTATAACAAATTACCTTTCCCCTTGGTCTTCTCCTCCTATCATTAGATTTATTAAATTTGAAATTTTTTAAAGCACGTCTTACCTTCCTTACCATGTAGGCTTCTTCCGTGCTATCCATGGAGGAGGAGGAGGCTTCATCAGAGGAGGAGGGAGCCTCCATCTTCTTCTTCCCCTTGTTGGCCAATAGTGCCACTCCCCTTGATGGTTGAAATTTTGGCTCTTCTACTACTCCTTCGAGCCTTGTTTCGTGGAGCTCCATGGTTGAGAAGAATTCTTCCAAGGTGCTAACTTCTAAATTCTTGGAGATGAAGAAGGAATCCACCATTGAGCTCCATCTTGAGGACCGGGGAAAGACATCTATAGTCTTCATTACCATATCTCGGTTGGAGAGCTTTTCCCCTATACTTGTCAAACCGGTTAGAATTTCTTTAAACATAGAGTGTAGAGATTTTACCTTCTCTCCGTTTTCGATTTTGATATTGGTTAGTTGGGAGCAGAGGACATCTCTCCTTGCTAGCTTGGCCTCAGATGTGCCTTTATGAATCTCTATGATTTTCTCCCACATTTCCTTGGCGCTAGCACATTCTTCTATTCGGTTGACTTCTTGTTGGAGGAGTACATTGAGGAGATGATGCTTAGCCTTTGAATTTGCAAGGTGCTTCTCTCTTTACTTTTTAGTCCACCTTGATTTGTCTAGTATTCTCCCCTCTTCATCCCTAGGCATCTCAAAACCGTTTTCCATTATAAGCATAATATCAAAATCGGTTTCAAAGAATACCTCCATTCGCTTCTTCCACCAAGCGAATTCTCCCTCGAACTTCGGCGGATGAATATTTGAACAGGCCATCTCTTGATGAAGTGCTTGTTGCGGCGGTTAGTCCTCAACAAGTGACTTGGCTCTGATACCACTTGTAGGGTCGATCGGTGGCCGGCTAGAGGGGGGTGAATAGCCTTTATTGTAGACGGTGGAAGTCGTTCGTTCGTTGCTCGTCTACAAATACTATTAGCGCAAGCGGAATATACTAATACAAATAATTAAAGACAAAACAAAGGAAGAATAGAAACACAAACGCTAACACCATAATGTAACGTGGTTCACGGCCTCACCGCTAATCCACAGTCCTATTCGTCCAAGGTGAATCATGCCTCAAGCTTTCACTATTCTCTCCTTTGCACCAAGCTAGGTGGAGGTAACCTTTTACACAAGAATCCACTCTTCTTACAATGGAATGAAGATTAGCATAAGTAGAAGAGTGGAAGACCTTTAGACCACTTTGGGAAATATTATGAGTTGAAGCATTAGGCTCCCAAATGCCCTCACCCCTTCTTTTTATAGAAGAAGAGGGTTTCTTCCCGTTAACAAAGACTAGTCGACTGATGCACCGATCAGTCGACTGATCCTGTAGACGTTGCCCACTAACGGCTTCTTCCACATTGGATTTCACCCAACGACTCCCACATCAGTCGACAGATCTTACCATCAGTCGACTGATGGAGTTATCAGTCGAGTGCTGGAAGAGAACAATCCATTCTGTGCCCGAAACCCTTACGACCAGTCGACTGATTCCTTCATCAGTCGAATGGTGGTCTTGCAGTTGACTGCGAATCCATGGCAGATGACTATTGGCACATGAACCGGACTCAAACACTAGTCGAGTCATAGTCGACTTAGAGTAGTCGACTACCATTACATGGCAGTCGACTGATGTCGAGAAATCCCATCAGACACTTAGCCAATTGGCCAAGTTCTACCTAAGTGCACTACCCCTTCTCGGGTTACATTCGCTCACTCTCATCCCTTAGAGTCCCTCGCCTTTGAAGTTTTCTTCATCCGACCACGTCCCTCGAATGCACCAAGCGTACGACTCTGCAGCGCCATCCTTCGCATCTCGCTCTGAAGTCTACTTCCTCCGACTTCACTCCAATCTCCTCGTCCGGCGGTCTGATGTGTGTAAATCGTGCTACATTTTCACTACTCCATATGCATGCATTTTATCTCATTTCATGTCCTAGGCATGTATTTTGTCATGATTCAGTCAAGTTTAGCATATTTTGGACGAAGAGACTGCTTTTGGGTGTTTTTCGTGTTAACAGGGCGAAGAAGAAGGCGTATCAAAACAACATAGGCGTGTTATCAGTGACACGTCCGTGTCAGGAGTTCCAGCGCTCAACACGCCCTGGTTCAGTAACCGACACGCCCCGTTCAAGCGCTGACACGGTCGGTGAGAAATGTGCGACACGCCTGTGCCCTCATTTGGCATGGACGTGTCGGCCTGATTCCAGACTTCCTTTTCTGCGAGCAACTCGACGAAGCCACGATCTTCGTGTCAATTAAAGGAAAATCTTTTGCCTTAATTGAAGAGGAGGCCAAGGCTATAAAAGAGGAGATATTCTAACCCTAAGGGGGGTGGCGCGTAGGGAAAAGAGGACGACACAAGAACGAGGAGAACGAAGGAGTCGACGACAGAGGAACACAGATGGCACTAAGTATTGTAATTTCTTTCTTTAACAATTCTTGTTTGACTATGGAGTAGTGTCCTGTAATCTTAGGATGGGGGAGTAGCCCTTGACGATTTATGATGGATGATGTAATCTATACTACTTGAATTATTGTTTGTTTTGATCTGGTTTTTGGATTCTTATTGATAAACCTAAGGAGCTAAGGGGAAGTACCTAACAGTGAACCCAAGTTCCCGAAACCCAGAACCAACTAGGGATTAAGTCCTGTCAAGTAGCGATAGTGTATCTATGAGGGCTTGCGGGGGTCTCGTGACAGGTCCCCTTAGCTGATTATGGTCCCGTGTGCAAACCTATCGTGAAAAGGAAATTTAGACTCTAAAGGAACTCTTATGGACTTAATGGATCTATCAAATCCAGTTTTTACCAAGTAACAGTGGTAAGACTAGGGAGGTTTGCGGGGGTCTCGTGACAGGTCCCCTTAGCTGATTATGATCCCCTACACTCGAATACCGTGACAGGTAAATTAAGTTTGATAGGTACAGTTGGCGTAGACCTCGAAAGGGGCCGTTGATTTACCTTAGGATAGGTTCCATCAAAACAACTCTAACAGGGGTAGGAAAGAATTAAATCACCTTATAAATCGTCGACGTGGTGAAACCCATATCCTGAGATTCTTCTCAACTATTGACTTTTAGCTCGTTTTTCTCATTAGTTGTTCTTGACTGCTCAGTTTCTTTGCTTAATCCACAAATTGATTGACTAGATAACTTGGTATCACGATCATTCGGTAATTGTCCCAATCCTTGTGGGATCGAAATTTTTATTACTTGACGACAACCGTGCACTTGCGAAAAATAACACATCAAGTTTTTGGCGCCGTTGCCAGGGATTGACACTCAATATTGAATTGAGCGTGATTTAGTTAATCTAGATTTCTGTTTTTGTTCCTATTCTTTGTGTCTATTCTGAATTCTTGTTTTGGGAGCCTCTCTTGTTGTTGCATGCATAGATTTAATAGGGAAATTCTCGATATTGATCCTGAGATAGAGAGAACATTCCTTGCTAGAAGGCGATTTCAGCAACGTCAGGAAGAAAATCTGACCTCCAACATGGTTGATCATAACGAGAATAAACCTTTAAGGGATTATGCAGCACCTAGTACAAGGGGATTGAGATCGAGTATTAGATGACCCCCTATTGAAGCGAACAATTTTGAATTGAAACCGGCTCTACTATCCATGGTCCAACAGCATCAATTCGGAGGAGCACCCACTGAAGATCCAAATCTGCACTTGGAAGTATTTTTGGAATTTTGTGAAACTTTAAAACTGAATGGAGCCTCAGCTGATGCTATTAGATTGCGCTTGTTTCCTTTCTCATTGCGGGACAAAGCTAGAGCTTGGCTACACTCTCTTCTAGCAGATTGCATAACTACCTGGGATCAGCTGGAGAAAAGATTTTTAGACAAGTATTTTCCACCCAGCAAAACTGCAAGTCTTCATCATCAAATCACTAATTTTGCACAAAAGGATGGAGAAACATTATTTGAAGCCTGGAATAGATTTAAGAGATTACTACAGCAATGCCCTCATCATGGGCTGGAGAAGTGGCTCATTGTTCATACTTTTTACAATGGAATCTCGTATGCTACTAAAGTTTCTCTTGATTCTGCTGCAGGAGGAGCTCTTATGAACAAAACGTTGGAAGAAGCATTTGAGATCATCGAGAATGTGGCAATGAATTCTCACCAATGGGCTACAGAACGAGGATATCAAATTAAAATGCCAGGTAAGTTTGAGGTAAGTACCCTTGATCTACTCAGTGCAAAAGTTGATGCGTTAACTCAAAAGCTCGAACATTTTAATATATCAGCTGTAAACTCATCTAATGTCGCTTGCGAGATTTGTGGTGTAACAGGACATGTAGCGATAAATTGCCAAATCCTACATGCACCATCATCGGGAGCTGGGATTGAGCAAGTAGATGAGCTAAATAATTTTAATCAGAAGCCTAATGGTGGCAACCCTTATTCGAACACGTACAATCCCGGTTGGAGGAATCATCCCAACTTTTCGTATAGAGCCAACCAAAATTCTTCTGGACAGAATAGTTTTGGAGCACCTTCGGGATTTCAGCCAAGACCCAAGTCAAGCTTAGAAAAGATGATGGAGAATTTTATTACGTGCCAGGGGAAGATAAATGATGAATTTCGACAGCATATTGTAGAATCAAATTGGCAACATCAAAATAATACCGAGGCAATCAAGCAATTGGGAAGCAAGGTTGATAATTTGACTAATCACACAAGAATACTGGAAAATCAAATTTCCCAAATTGCCAGCTCAGCATCAAGGACGCCCAGCAGATTTCCTAGAAATTCAGAAGTAAACCCAGCTGAGCATTGTAATTCCATAAGTTTGAGAAGTGGAAGGATTTTAGAAGGAGACAGAGTTCAACAAGCGGCCCCTGTGCTAAAGGACACGAGCGTGTCAGAGTTGGAAGAAGACAGCAGCACGCCTGGGTTGAATAACAAAGGAAGACGACAACACACCCTGACCCAGGGCATGTTGTTCAACACGCCTGAGGAAGAGAATGCCCACGAGCGCGTGTCAGCCGACACACCCGTGTCGGGTCACTCCAGCAGTCAACACGACTAGCCTATGCCGAACAACACAGGCGTGTTGAACAAGGAACCAAGAATGTATACGCCCCCTATCTCGTTCCCTCAGAGGCTGATTAAGGAAAAATTGGATGAACAATTTGGTAAGTTCCTTGAGGTAATTAGGAAGCTATATATCAATATACCTTTTACAGAAGCTCTTCAACAAATGCCTACATACTCCAAGTTCTTGAAGGATATCTTAACCAATAAAAGAAAAGTCGAGGAGCATGTAACAGTGGCTCTTACTGAGGAGTGCAGCGCTTTAATTAAGAACATAGTACCTTCTAAACTAAATGATCCAGGTAGCTTTTCTATCCCTTGCATAATTAATTACTCAAATTTTGATAAGGCTTTTTGCAATTTGGGCGCTAGTGTCAATCTGATACCTCTTTCTATATGCAAGAAATTAGATTTGGGAGAAATGAAACTAACTACTATGGCCTTGCAGTTAGCCGATCGCTCCATTAGATATCCTTTGGGAATCCTAGAAGATGTACTAGTGCAGGTGGGAAATTTTATTATTCCTGCCAATTTTGTAGTGCTTGACATGGATGAAGACCCATGCATTCCACTCATTTTAGGGAGACCTTTCTTGGCTACTACAGGGGCAATGATAGACGTCAAGAACCACAAACTCTCACTTGCATTTGGAAACGACAAAATTGAATTCGACCTTTCAAAAGATGTTAAACAACCTTCTATTTTTGATGTTTGTTGTAGGATTGACAGTTTCCAGTCAATAGCACTAGAATGAGCACAAGAACAAACTTATCTTAATAAGCTCGAAGGGGATTTTGAGGATAAAGAGATGGAGATTTCCGACCCCAACCTAACACCACAGGTAGAACTTAAGCCTCTTCCATCAACACTCAGGTATGAATTTCTTAGCGAAAACTCTACTTATCCTGTGATCATTAATGCTAATCTGAGCAATGCAGAGACCGAAAAACTGATTGAGGTATTGAAAACACACAAGAACGTCATTGGATACAAGATTGATGATATTAGGGGAATTAGTCCATCGGTTTGCATGCACAGAATTCTACTAGAAGACAATTTTAAAACCTCTATAGAGCATCAAAGAAGGCTGAACCCAGCCATGAAAGAGATAGTCAAGAAAGAGGTCATGAATTGCTACATGCAGGAATTATCTATCCAATATTCGATAGCGAATGGGTAAGTCCTGTCCATGTTGTGCCAAAGAAAGGGGGGATAACGGTGATAAGGAATGCTACGAATGAGTTAATCCCTACGAGAGCGGTTACAGGATGGAGAATGTGTATTGATTATAGGAAATTGAATAAGGAAACTAGAAAGGACCACTTTCCCATCCCATTTATTGACCAAATGCTAGATCGGTTGGCAAAACACTCGCATTTTTGTTACTTAGATGGATACTCCGGTTTCTATCAAATCCCTATTTATCCTAATGACCAAGAGAAAACAACTTTCACCTGCCCATATGGTACTTTTACTTTCAGGAGAATGCCTTTTGGACTATGTGTTGGGTTTCTGGCACCGCGGCGTGTGTGTGTTCGATCACGTTTCGTAAATATGAACACAGCGGAAGCAATAAAAATAATAAATCTACATTTATTACAACACACACAACGCACGCATGCATATTACAACAAGTATAGACATAACCGTAAATTTAAATTTGCAATAAAAAGAAATTTATCTACGTTATACCTTTCGTATGATGTGTAGCAGGAACGGCATCAACCGGAACGATCCTCGCTAGAATCGTCTCTATCCGTATCCACGTCGAGTTCCTCGGGATGACTTCGCTAAGCCACGAGCTTCGTCTTCGTACGGGTTACTAGCCTCGTGTTGAAGACGACGTGATCGAGAGATGATCACGATCCGAATCCAAATTCGGATCCTAATACGAGTTCTCAAAACTCGCTTCTCCGGAGAGGTATTCGTCAACCAATTGACGAATCCTTCGTCCTCCACCTCAGAGGATTACCGGAGAACGAATCCCCGGTAGTTTAGCCGCTGTCGGAGCTCAAACCGTCGTCCAAACGACGCTCCGACGAGAGGAGAAGAAGCTGTCCAGAAAACTGGACAGCTTGGTGGAGGAGTAGGTGCCGGCCAAAACAAGGAAGCCAAGTGCTCACCTTTTCACCGAGGCCTAGGAAGATCACCGGAGGGTCGCCGGAGGATCACCGGCTGAAGCTTGGATGCTGGCAAAGAGCTGGTCGGCGGCTCAAGGGTTGGGCGGCAATGGAGTTGACGCCAACAAGAAGAAGAGGGGTTGGGCGGCCAAGCTAGGGTTTTGATTAGGGCTTAATTATCCATTAAGCCCTCTTTTATAGAGAACTAATTCTCTTAATGGTTATTGGATCATAACCATTAGGCCCGTTAACCCGCTCCATTAAGATAAGTTAAAATAAACCAAACCATGATGGTTTATTTTAAGTTAAAACGAACCGAACCAACTTTTGGTTCATTCGCTTTAAAATAAACCAAACCCTTTGGTTTATTCTCCTCCATTGGATTAGAACCAAACCATTTTGGTTCATCCATTATGTCTTCATAAGACACGGCCCATCCACGCTTCCATTGCGACCGAACGATTTCATGCTCGCTTTATGTTTGGTCCAACCAAACCTAGTTTCTCTCGGTCTGAGAATCCCATTCTCAAGCTCGTTTTAAATCCTTTGGATTACGCTCGTTGTGCGTGTGACCAAATAGGTTCTCGGTTTATGTTGGTCGTCTATAATTAACCATTAATTATAGAACGATCATGAGTGGCACCTAGTAGTACATCATGATCCCCAATTAACCGAAAAGATCAACGGTTGATCCAGAACTATTTCTGAAACCCTTCAGCAGCTCGAATGATTCGTGCCCCATTCCTTTCACTCATCTTATACCCACTTGGTTCAGGACATGGTCTATTGTGTCAGTCCCCACTAGGCTGACTACGTCACACCTAGCCCAAGTGTCATTTCCTCGTCCTACGGATTCTAGTTACTACACATGTATCGAAGAGTACTTTACTCTAAACATGTAATGCTTTGGCCAAAGACTTTAGTAACAATCCGACGAGAGGCCATGGGTATACATCTCCTCGCAAGGAGTGGTGAATCCTTTATAGGCTATTCAAACACCTTCGATAACTTCGACTTATACCCAATCATCCCGGGTCCACATCTCCTTAGAGAAGTTTGCTTAAGATGTCAAAGCATAAGTCTCCATGATCAAGATGACTTGAATACCGCAAGTCAAAAGAACATCGTACTTAAGCCACAGTAAGAACTTCATTGACATATCTATATATGCAGAGAACCATATGAAGTCTTACGGCTGGTCACTCCAATGAACTAGTTACCATAACTAGCATCCATGATCAACTCCGGACATCACAATGTCTCCAGCCAGTGAGAATCAGCTGCTTGGATACACCAAGGAGTATACCTCGTGCTAGTCTCGACAGAATTGATGGTGTCCAAATCCATCAATTCATCGACTAGGGATAATTCCGATACATCACAATTACACATGTAGAGATACTCACTAGTTGTGATCCAATCACAAATTCTCTCATGCTGTGAATCGCATCGTGGACATTCAGTAAATGAGTTTAAGATCCAATCAAATACATGAAACATGTATACTCAAATAGTGAATCTTCATTTATCATATAAATGGTTCATACATAAGGCGATTGCCTTAGGACATCACTCATATATTACTAATAGACTCCCACTTGGCCTAATGCCAATCGCTACGGTATCTAATACCATAAGCTCGAACATGACCCTCAAACTTATTTTGAGGTAATGCCTTAGTCAAGGGATCCGCTAAGTTCCTTTCAGTGGGAATTTTCTCGATTTGTATTTCGTTCCTACTGATGATCTCTCTAATAAGATGATAGCGGCGAAGCACATGTTTGGATCATTGATGAGACCACATCAAGTTCATAGATAAACTTCTTGATCCAAACCGCTTCCTTTGCTGCTTCCAAAGCTGCAACGTATTCTGCCTTAGTGGCAGAATCCGCTATAGTGTCAAGCTTGGAACCTTTCCAACTTATTGCGCCTCCATTCCAGGTGAATACATATCCAGACAAAGACATGGAATCATCCTTGTCTGTCTGGAGCTGGCATCCGTATACCCACGTATCACCATGTACCCTTCTCCATATATTAGGAACGTATCCTTAGTTCTTCTTAAGTACTTAAGGATCGTCTTAACAGTCACCCAATGATCCATTCTGGATCGGTGAGTATCTGCTCGTGACACTCGAGCATACGATACATCAGCCTCGTACATAACATAACATACATGATAGATCCTATTGCGGATGCATAGGGAATCTTACTCATGCAAATCCTCTCGCCTTACGTGCGCGGACACATAGACTTGGAAGGTGTATCCCATGCGATGGGTAGGAAACCTTTCTTGGATTCCGACATGCTAAACCTCTTTAGCACTCGGTCTATATATGTAGACCGTGAAAGACCAAGCAACCGCTTTGATCTATCTCTATAGATCTTAATCCCGAGGATGTAGGTTGCTTCTCCCGTGTCTTTCATAGAGAATGTCTTGGATAACCAAACCTTAATCGTCAGAAGATCAAAACATCGTTTCCTATAAGTAATATGTCATCGACATATAATACTAGGAACACGATTGCACTCCCACTAACCTTATTGTACACACAAGGTTCGTCTGGATTTTGTGAGAAATCAAACTTTTTGATTGTCTCATCAAAACGGATATTCCAGCTCCTGGATGCTTGCTTCAATCCATAAATGGACCGTCGCAATTTGCATACCTTGGTTTTATCAACCGATGTGAAACCCTCAGGCTGTATCATATACACATCCTCGAGCAGGTTTCCATTAAGGAAAGCTGTTTTCACATCCATCTGCCATATCTCATAATCATAATGAGCCGCTATGGCCAGGAGCATCCGAATGGATTTAAGCATAGCTACAGGCGAATAAGTTTCGTCATAATCAACACCTTGTTTTTGACGATATCCTTTCGCCATCAATCTAGCCTTATAGGTAATCACATTACCATCCATGTCGGTTTTCTTCTTGAAAACCCACTTGCACCCTATAGGCTTTATCCTTTCAGGTGGGTCAACCAAGTTCCAAACTTGGTTTTCATACATGGAATCCATTTCCGACTTCATGGCACCAAGCCACTTATCCCTTTCTGAACTTGTCAGCACTTCTTCATAACTGGTAGGCTCCTCATCATCAATGAGTAACACGTCGCTCGATTCACTTACGAGAAATCCATATCTCTCAGGAATATTGCGTGTTCTACCAGATCTACGAAGATGTGGTGTTACAATAGGTCCAGCCGATTGCTCATCACTATGAGTTGTCGTTGTTGTGCTCACCTGTATCTCATCAATGTCTATTTGAGTCTCTCGAGCCTCCTCAAGCTCGACTCCCACTTGTTTTCTTGCAAGAGAAACTCTTTCTCTAGAAACACAAAGATGCCTTGAAACAAACACCTTTTGTTCCACAGGATGATAGAATTAGTAACCCCTTGTTTCCTTAGGGTATCAATAAATAGACATTTATCGGACTTAGCATCCAATTTATGCGTCTGATCCAGCTTCACATAAGCGGGACAACCCCATATCTTCAAGTAAGATACATGAGGTTTCTTACCATTATTCCATATCTCATATGGAGTAGTTGAGACTACCTTGGTAGGCATTACATTTAACAAGTAAGCGGTATGCGAGTGCATAACCCCAAAGGACTTGGGAAGAGTCGCATGATTCATCATTGACTGACCATGTCCAACAGGTCGATTCGCCTCTCGGATACACCATTATCTTTGTGGTGTATAGGAGTCCATTGAGACAATATACCATTGTCTCTTAGATAATCAAGAAACTCTTGACTTAAGTATTCACCACCTCGATCCGATCAGTATTTTAATACTCTTGTCATGTTGTTTCTCTACTTCATTCTGAATTCTTTGAACCTTTCAAGGCTTGGACTTGTGTTTCATCAAGAACACATACCCAAACCGTGAGTGATCATCGGTGAAGGTAATGAAGTAGCTATAGCCTCCTAAACCTTGAGTTGACATAGGTCCACATACATCAGTATGTACTAGACCTAGTAACTCTCCCACTCGTTCACCTTTTCCAGTAAAAGGTAACTTAGTCATCTTGCCTTTTAAGCATGATTCGCATGTATCGTATGAATCCAATTCAAACGATTCCAGATTTCCACATCGGTGTAATTCGGACATGCGTTTCTTGCTTATATGGCCAAGACGACAATGCCACATATAGGAGTCTATTTGATTATCCTTTCGAGCACGCGTGTTGCTCGCTTCGATATTGAAAATGTCCTTTGAATCGTCCAGCGTATAAACACCATTGCTTAAGTTCCGGTCCATAAAGAACCCATTTAAAGTTATGTAACAACAATTGTTACTAAACATCAAATGGAAACCATTTCTATTTAAACAAGAAATAGAAATGATGTTCTTTATCAACGAAGGAATATAAAAGCAATTGTCCAGTTCTAAGACAAGTCCTCCAGGGAGTTTCAACAAATACGTTCCGATGGCGAGTGCAGCAACCTTTGCTCCATTCCCAACACGTAAATTTGACTTTCCCTTGACGAGTCTTCTTCTATTCCTTAGCCCATGTATGTCATTACATATATGAGCCACACCCGATATCAATACCCAAGTGTCTGAGGAAATAGAATGACAATCAATAAAGAAGATTTCTGAAGAAGATGGGGCATCCGATGCCTTATCCTTCTTCACAGACTCAAGATAAATCTTGCACTTTCTTCGCAAATGGCTCTTCTTGCCATAATGATGGCAAGTTTCCTTTTGTGCTAGTTCTACCTTCTTAGCCTTTCTCTTCTTTCCCTTATGCTGTTCCTTTGACTTCCTCTTAGAACCTTTCTTCGAGGAATCAACTAACAGCACCGTCCCCTGCTCATGCTTCTCAGAAGACTCCACAGTCTTCAGCATATTGAGCAGTACCACAGATGAACCTCCTTGCATCTCAGAGGTGAAGAGGAGCTTGGAGACTTCGAACCTTTCGAATCTCACTTGCTCATCAACCAACTCATAGAGATGAAGGACTACGATATGAGCATCCATATGCTCATGCTGCTTTCGTAGCTTGGGTTCCATCGCGGCTAGCATGATGCAACTCATTTGTTCAGAATCACTCACATGTTTCTGATAGGCCAACAATTGGTCCAAAGTTGCATCGTCACTAGGATGGCGGGAAGAGGCGCTTCGAGGACATACGCAAGCTTTTCACCTTGAGAACAATTCTCAAGTTTCTAAGCTTGATCCAAGAAGTTGGCCCGATCAATTTATTTGAATCCAAAATGGAACGCAAATTCAAACACATCATGATCAATATATTAACTTAGAAATACAAAGCGAGCATATATGAGAAAGATGATTTTAAAATGCATCAATATACATTTATAAATCCCATTCATTTTGAATTTCAAAAACCCCAAAATCACTTGGAGATCGTAGGTCCATCTCGAATGGGCTGATATCCATCATAGTTATGAACAACCTTGAGAGTCCAACAAGCCATTCATAACTACGACGGTAGGTATCATCTATACCGATTGCATATCACGTATATGCAACTATCACAATGTGCTATCAACTAATTGAATGTTCACACATACATCGGGTTGTTAACACATTAACAAGTATGCATCATATGCATAGCACCCAACTTCACCTCCCTTTACATCGACCTTGGAGAGAGTCCAACAAGCCCGATGCTCGGGTTAAAGCCAACCCATTAATCAAGACATAGTTTTAATATGGTTAGGCGCATTCAACCAATTAGCCCAGCTTGGAGAGAGTCCAACAACCAGTTAACGATTGACCTCGACTCTTACCATATTAGTATTAAACTATTCCATGGTTTGAACATATTGAGGTTGAGTAGGGCTTGGAGAGTCCAACAACCCAAACAAGAAAGCGGAACTCTGGTTCTAACCATATTAATGGAAGGTGTAGGCTTTAATATTGATTAAGGGTTTTATGTCTCATCCTCTTTGCATGCAAATAACTATTATCTACATGGCATGACATACATGGCATACCTTCGTTCAGTTGCGTATTGCTGGCACAATGTTATGCATTTAATGCAATTACATGACATACAATTATGTCATGTATATGATTTCCTTATATGTCATAACTATTTATGGAAATAAAATATGTTTAAGATTTGATTCTCCAAATCAAATCATAATTAAATTAGCAAACAAATTTCCAAATCTAATCACATATTTTATTCATAGAATTATTTGATTAAGGAAAATCTATTTAGGAAACCAATTTCCTAAATCTTTAAAACTACTTATGGAAATAAAATATTTTAAGATTTGATTTCTCAAATCAAATCATAATTAAATTAGGAAACAAATTTCCAGAATCTAATCAAATATTTTATTTATGGAAAATATCAATTTCCATAAATACTTCCAACTTTCCAAAAGTGGAAGATTTCCATAAATACTTCTAGACTTTCCAAAATTGAAAAATTTCCATAAATACTTCTAAATTTCCAAAATTTAGAAAATTTCCAGAAATACATTATGACTATCGCAAAACCAATTTTACGATTATGTCGAAACACAACCTGGGCTCTGATACCACTGTTGGGTTTCCGGCACCGCGGCGTGTGTGTGTTCGATCACGTTTCGTAAACATGAACACAGCGGAAGCAATAAAAATAATAAATCTACATTTATTACAACACACACAACGCACGCATGCATATTACAACAAGTGTAGACATAACCGTAAATTTAAATTTGCAATAAAAAGAAATTTATCTACGTTATACCTTTCGTATGATGTGTAGCGGGAACGACATCAACCGAAACGATCCTCGCTAGAATCGTCTCTATCCGTATCCACGTCGAGTTCCTCGGGATGACTTCGCTAAGCCACGAGCTTCGTCTTCGTACGGGTTACTAGCCTCGTGTTGAAGACGACGTGATCGAGAGATGATCACGATCCGAATCCAAATTCGGATCCTAATACGAGTTCTCAAAACTCGCTTCTCCGGAGAGGTATTCGTCAACCAATTGGCCAGAATCGCCGTCCTCCACCTCAGAGGATTACGAGATCGAATCCCGATAGTTTAGCGCTGTCGGAGCTCTAACCGTCGTCCAAACGACGCTCCGACGAGAGGAGAAGAAGCTGTCCAGAAAACTGGACAGCTTGGTGGAGGAGTAGGCGCCGGCCAAAACAAGGAAGCCAAGTGCTCACCTTTTCACCGAGGCCTAGGAAGATCACCGGAGGGTCGCCGGAGGATCACCGGCTGAAGCTTGGACGCCGGCAAAGAGCTGGTCGGCGGCTCAAGGGTTGGGCGGCAATGGAGTTGACGCCAACAAGAAGAAGAGGGGTTGGGCGGCCAAGCTAGGGTTTTGATTAGGGCTTAATTATCCATTAAGCCCTCTTTTATAGAGAACTAATTCTCTTAATGGTTATTGGATCATAACCATTAGGCCCGTTAACCCGCTCCATTAAGATAAGTTAAAATAAACCAAACCATGATGGTTTATTTTAAGTTAAAACGAACCGAACCAACTTTTGGTTCATTCGTTTAAAATAAACCAAACCCTTTGGTTTATTCTCCTCCATTGGATTAGAACCAAACCATTTTGGTTCATCCATTATGTCTTCATAAGACACGGCCCATCCACGCTTCCATTGCGACTGGAACGATTTCATGCTCGCTTTATGTTTGGTCCAACCAAACCTAGTTTCTCTCGGTCTGAGAATCCCATTCTCAAGCTCGTTTTAAATCCTTTGGATTACGCTCGTTGTGCGTGTGACCAAATAGATTCTCGGTTTATGTTGGTCGTCTATAATTAACCATTAATTATAGAACGATCATGAATGGCACCTAGTAGTACATCATGATCCCCAATTAACCGAAAAGATCAACGGTTGATCCAGAACTATTTCTGAAACCCTTCAGCAGCTCGAATGATTCGTGCCCCATTCCCTTCACTCATCTTATACCCACTTGGTTCAGGACATTGTCTATTGTGTCAGTCCCCACTAGGCTGACTACGTCACACCTAGCCCAAGTGTCATTTCCTCGTCCTACGGATTCTAGTTACTGCACATGTATCGAAGAGTACTTTACTCTAAACATGTAATGCTTTGGCCAAAGACTTTAGTAACAATCTGACGAGAGGCCATGGGTATACATCTCCTCGCAAGGAGTGGTGAATCCTTTATAGGCTATTCAAACACCTTCGATAACTTTGACTTATACCCAATCATCCCAGGTCCACATCTCCTTAGAGATGTTTGCTTAAGATGTCAAAGCATAAGTCTCCATGATCAAGATGACTTGAATACCGCAAGTCAAAGGAACATCGCACTTAAGCCACAGTAAGAACTTCATTGACATATCTATATATACAGAGAACCATATGAAGTCTTACGGCTGGTCACTCCAATGAACTAGTTACCATAACTAGCATCCACGATCAACTCCGACATCACAATGTCTCGGCCGGAGAATCAGCTTGGATACACCAAGGAGTATACCTCGTGCTAGTCTCGACAGAATTGATGGTGTCCAAATCCATCAATTCATCGACTAGGGATAATTCCGATACATCACAATTACACATGTAGAGATACTCACTAGTTGTGATCCAATCATAAATTCTCTCATGCTGTGAATCGCATCGTGGACATTCAGTAAATGAGTTTAAGATCCAATCAAATACATGAAACATGTATACTCAAATAGTGAATCTTCATTTATCATATAAATGATTCATACATAAGGCGATTGCCTTAGGACATCACTCATATATTACTAATACTATGCAATGCACCCGCCACTTTTCAGAGATGTATGACTTCAATTTTTTCTGATATGATTGAGAATATAATGGAAGTATTCATGGATGATTTTTCTGTATATGGTGCAGATTTTGATATGTGTTTATCTAATTTGGTCAAGGTCTTGCAGAGATGCGAGGAAATGAATTTAATGCTTAATTGGAAGAAGTGTCACTTCATGGTGCGAGAAGGCATAGTACTTGGGTACCTAGTTTCACACCATGGTATCAAGGTGGACATTGCTAAAACTGAAGTGATCAAGAAGTTGCCTCCTCCAACTGATGTCAAGGGAGTGCGTAGTTTTTGTAGGGGATCGGATGGCCGGCTAGAGGGGGGTGAATAGCCCTCGTTCGTTGGTTATCAGAATTTGCTCGTCTACAATTAGATTAGCGCAAGCGGAAACAACAATACAAGCAAATTAAACAAATAAAAGCAAAGCAAAGGAAATAGACAATGCTAACACAAGATGTAACGTGGTTCACGGCTACGCCGCTAATCCACGGTCCCCGATTCGTCCTCGGTGAATCACTCCGCTCAACCAATCCACTAAATGGTCTCTCCTTTGCACCAAGCTAGGTGGAGGTAACCTTTACAATCAAGATCACTCTTCTTACAAATAGAATGGATTAAAAGCGAGTAAGAAGAGTTTAGAGCTTGTGGGGCACTAGGAAGATTGTTTGGAACTTAAGCATTAGCCTCTCAAAGGCTCACACCCTCTCTTTTTATAGAGAGGGCTAACTTCTTCCGTTGGCGCCATCGATCATTGCCGCCCATGGCGATCGGCCGACTAGCGGCCTCCGAACACGTCGGATGTCGACCGTTGTTGTCAAGCGGAACTCTTAGCGATCGGCTGGACCTCACCGATCGGCGACCCCGTAGTCGGCGCGATCGGCTACGAGCGGTTCTTGGCTAAAACCCTATTGACGATCGGCTGCGCCTTGATCGATCGCTAATCTTCGATCGGCCGCGCGTATGGCGATCGGCTGCCGCCACAAACCGATCGATCGTATACGGCCGAGCTACACTCGACTCGGAAGCGATCATCGCCATTCCATGGCGATCGGCGGTGTCGAAAACCCATCCGACACTTGGCCAAATGGCCAAGTTTCACCTAAAGCTACCCCTCCCGGGTTACAATCGCCTCACTCTCATTTCTGAGTCCCGCCTTGGTTCTCTTCGTTTGCGGCCACGTCCCTCGGCAGCATCAGGCGCACGGCTCTGCAATGCTCCTTCGCGTCTCTTGCCTCGAAGTCTACTTCCTCCGGCTTCACTCCAAGCTTCTCGTCCGGCGGTCCCTCGGATGCTCCAAGCGCACGGCTTCCGTAAAGCTATCCTTCACCGACTCAAGGCACGAGTCATGAGATGTGAAACTCGCCACGGCTCCATGTGCGAATTACTAAGTCCTGCACGACTTCAACGCACATATCAAATCAACATAACACACTAACTTAAACCCTTTGCCACACCATCAAAACCATATTACGGCAAGAGATTGCCCTAACAATCTCCCCCTTTTTGATGTGTGGCAATCCGTTTAAGTTAGGTAAAAACATTTGATATAAATTCTAAGGTAAGAAAGCATGTAAAGATAAACATGATATAACAACATGCAACTCCCCCTTAATCCATGAAACTCTCCATATTAATTTTCTCCCCCTATCATATATTTCTCCCCCTACACTATTTTTCTCCCCCTAAGGTGATTAACTTAAACATACTTATTTCTCCCCCTTTGACACCATCAAAAAGATTAACACTAAGTTATAAGCTCATGGCATCAAGTATAATGGAGGAAAAAATATGTCAAGTTGATTTAAAAACTGTAGGAGGCATCAAGTATATTTCTACCACTTGTAGGAGGTTTACAAACTGAATTCGGCCTTCAATATTCTGATTTACAGGCCACCGATCAAGCATCGGTATGGCGATCGGCAATAAAGGAATCAAATTTCGATTTTAATAAATTCGAAATTTTGAAAAATCATGAAATTTGGGGAACATATTTCTCTTAAGTATATCTATCAAGGAAAAATAGTTTTTCATGAAAAATCATTATATTTTACAAGATTTGCCAAAAATCCAAACACTTGAAAAACCACTAGTTTTTGAGCATGTTAGTATCAAGTTAGCTACCTAGTTTTGCATCCAATTGTTTCAAAACATGAATACATGTATTTTAAGGTAAGAAATTGTTTTGAAAACATTAGAAATATCCAACCATGATCTTTGGGCAATATGTCTATTAATTAAACATAAGCCTTCCCCATGATTGGTCTATTATTGATATTTTGATACTTTAAATGACCATCTAAATGCCATAGGCATTAGTGGACATTTGTATCATCCTAACATCTCACCCATGCTAAGTTTGCAATCAAGTTAGCCTATAGTGAGTGTGAGATGCATCCTAGGGGGGTATTTGTATATATATACTTAACCAATATATTCAAGCAATTCTATCATGGTTAAGTATCAACCTAACAACCTACATGATCATAATGACATATATCAATTAATTTCACATTATGATCATGAAATACATGTTTTCATCAAATTATAACCATGCATTAGGCATTATATGATGATAATAAATAAGTTATCACCTAAAGCATGATTTAAACCTATTTCTCATGATGATGTGCCCAATATCAAAATCATAAACCATGATTACACATATGCATAGAAATTACATTAATCATCATGATTTAAGCATTATTACCTTTTTATGGGCACGTTATCATCACCCAACACTATCTAAAAATGTTGTCCCGTCATCCTAAGTCAACCAAAATATGATATAGATTAGGTTCATATGGTTGACTACCCTAGGGGTTTTCTAACCCTTAAGGATGGATTTTGGAACCCAAAATAGATTTTTGCCTATGGGGTTCACTAGAAATTCCTTGGGGATCCATTTCTTAGCTATTACTTTGTTTTTGTCTTGTCCCCTAGCTATTAGGCATCTATAGGCCTTCTCATTTTTCTTCTCTTTATATCCTAGGCCTTTCTTGTTAAAACTTGCCCTTTGGCTCCCTATGATCATATTCAAGGTGTTGGAGCCAATTGTGAATTTTCCTAGGGCTTTGGTTAAATAATCTACCTTTTCCCTTAATGCCCTATTTTCCTCTATGCATGCATCACTAACATCTAAAGGCACATAATTATCATGTGAGCATGCATCATCATGGCAAGAAGAAGTATCATTATTATTTAAGCATGCATTTTCTAACTTATTTTCTAAGTCTTTAATTTGATTAAGCATGCTTTTATTTTTCTTTTTCATTCCAAATAAGTCCTTAGTTAAACTAGAAATTATGGAAACTATTTTACTAGGAGAAGCTTTCGTTACCATAGTTTCCATATCTTCTTCTTCTTCTTCGGATGATGAGGAGGATGATGATGTGGAGGAGGCTCCCCCTTCACTTGAGCTCTCTCCTCTTGTGCTTGATCCTTCATTTTCGGAGGAGGAGCAATCCAAATCATCAAAGGCCATCAAGGCCAAATTGGCGACAAAGGCATTCTCCTCATCCGATGATGAGGAGGAGGATGAGGAAGGATCATCCCATGTCTTGGCCTTGAATGCTTTGGCCTTCCCCTTTTCTTTTGTCTTCTTCTCCTCTTCCTTCTTTTTCTTGCTCCCCTTTTTCTTCTTCTTTTCTTCTTTCTTTTTCCTCTCTTCCTTGCTCTTGTTTAGGAGAGGACAATTGTCCCTTATGTGTCCCTCTCCTTGGCAATTGTAGCATATCACCTTCCCCCTTGGTCTTCTATTCCTATCATTAGATTTATCAAATCTAAAATTCTTAAATGCACGTCTTACCTTCCTTACCATGTAGGCTTCTTCCGTGCTATCCATGGAGGAGGAAGACGCTTCATCATCGGAGGAGGAGGATCTCTATCTTCTTCTTCCCCTTGTTTGCCAACAATGCTACTCCTCTTGAGGGTTGAATTCTTGGCTCTTCTTGAATTCCTTCAAGCCTCGTTTCGTGAAGCTCCATTGTTGAGAAGAACTCCTCCAAAGTGCTCACTTCTAAATTCTTGGAGATGTAGAAAGAGTCCACCATGGAGCTCCACTTTGAGGACCGGGGAAAGGCATCTATGGCCTTCATGAGCATGTCCCGGTTTGATAGCTTCTCACCTACACTTGTTAGCCCAATTAAAATTTCTTTAAACCTAGAGTGTAGTGAGGTTACCTTTTCTCCCTTTTCTAGTTTTATATTGGATAGTTGGGAGCGGAGGAGATCTCTCCTTGCTAGCTTGGCCTCGGATGTGCCTTCATGGAGTTCTATAAGCTTCTCCCACATCTCCTTGGCGCTAACACATTCTCCGATCCGGTTGATCTCTTGTTGAGGGAGCACATTGTAGAGATGGTGCTTGGCTTTGGAGTTTGCAAGGTGCTCCTCTCTTTGCCTCTTGGTCCACCTAGATTTCTCTATTGGCTTCCCCTCTTCATCCCTAGGCAAAACGAAACCGATTCCATTGTAATCATTATATCAAAATCCGTTTGAAAAATACCTCCATTCGCTTCTTCCACCGCGAATTCTCCTTCAAACCGGAGGATGGATGTTGGAGCCGGCCATTTTGATGTAGGGCTTGTTGCGGTTAGTCCGGTGACAAACAACCTTGCTCTGATACCACTTGTGAGTGGTCGGATGGCCGGCTAGAGGGGGGTGAATAGCCCTCGTTCGTTGGTTATTGGAATTTGCTCGTCTACAATTAGATTAGCGCAAACGGAAACAACAATACAAGCAAATTAAACAAATAAAAACAAAGCAAAGGAAATAGACAATGCTAACACAAGATGTAAGCGTGGTTCACGGCTACGCCGCTAATCCACGGTCCCCGATTCGTCCTCGGTGAATCACTCTCAACCAATCCACTAAATGGTCTCTCCTTTGCACCAAGCTAGGTGGAGGTAACCTTTACAATCAAGATCACTCTTCTTACAAATAGAATGGATTAAAAGCAAGTAAGAAGAGTTTAGAGCTTGTGGGGCACTAGGAAGATTGTTTGGAACTTAAGCATTAGCCTCTCAAAGGCTCACACCCTCTTTATAGAGAGGGCTAACTTCTTCCGTTGGCGCCATCGATCATTGCCGCCCATGGCGATCATTCATCTACTAACGGCCTCCGAACACGTCGGATGTCGGCCGTTGTTGTCCAACGGAACTCTTAGCGATCATTCTTTGGACCTCACCGATCATTCGACCCGTAATCGGCGCCCTTGATCGGCTCTGGCGATTCATGGCCAAAAACCCTATTGACCCGATCGGCTGCGCCTTGCCGATCGCTAATCTCGATCGGCTAGCGTATGCGATCGGCCGCCACAAACCGATCGATCGTATACGATCGAGCTACACTCGACTCGGAAGCGATCATTGCCATTCCATGGCGATCGGCGTGTCGAAAACCCATCCGACACTTGGCCAAATGGCCAAGTTTCACCTAAGAGCTACCCCTCCCCGGGTTACAATCGCTCACTCTCATTTCTCGGAGTCCTTCGCCTTCGAAGTTCTCTTTGTTCTCGGCCACGTCCCTCGGCAGCATCAGGCGCACGGCTCTGCAATGCTCCTTCGCGTCTCTTGCCTCGAAGTCTACTTCCTCCGGCTTCACTCCAAGCTTCTCGTCCGGCGGTCCCTCGGATGCTCCAAGCGCACGGCTTCCGCAAAGCTATCCTTCACCGACTCAAGGCACGAGTCATGAGATGTGAA
Organism: Wurfbainia villosa; assembly: GCA_025175895.1. Classification (NCBI taxonomy): domain Eukaryota; kingdom Viridiplantae; phylum Streptophyta; class Magnoliopsida; order Zingiberales; family Zingiberaceae; genus Wurfbainia; species Wurfbainia villosa. Next base: position 47,486,283 of record CM045998.1, on the reverse strand, counting down.
ACTCGCCACGGCTCCATGTGCGAATTACTAAGTCCTGCACGACTTCAACGCACATATCAAATCAACATAACACACTAACTTAAACCCTTTGCCACACCATCAAAACCATATTACGGCAAGAGATTGCCCTAACAGTTTTCTAGGACATGCAGGGTTCTACCGACGGTTCATTAAGGACTTCTCAAAAATTTCGAAGCCATTAACTAATTTGCTTGCTAAAGATGCTGTGTTTCACTTTGATAATCCTTGTCTTGATGCATTTTCCAGGTTAAAGGAAGCATTAACAACCGCCCCAATAATGCAACCTCCAGATTGGAGTCTCCCTTTTGAAATTATGTGTGATGCAAGTGATTTTGCTGTGGGCGCAGTGTTGGGATAAAGGAAGGATCGCAAGGTGTATGCAATCTACTACGCCAGTAAAACATTGGATGAAGCACAAATGAATTATGCTACCACAGAGAAGGAACTCTTGGCTATAGTATTTGCTTTCGACAAGTTCAGATCTTATATCATAGGGACCAAGGTGATAGTTTACACAGATCATGCAACCATAAGATACTTGCTGAGTAAAAAGGAATCTAAGCCAAGACTTATCCGGTGGATACTTCTTCTACAAGAGTTTGATTTGGAAATCCGAGACAAGCAAGGAACGGAGAACGTAGTTGTAGACCATCTATCGAGGCTTCATCAAGAATTAAATGCAGAAAGTGCCGACGATCTTGCTATTAATGATTTCTTCTTGGATGAGCAGCTACTAGCGGTCAGGACAATCAAGGCTCCGTGGTATGCTGATTTTGCCAACTACCTAGCTTGCGGGATAATACCTTCTCACATGAGTTATCATCAGAGGAAGAAGTTTCTTTCGGATGTAAAGCAATATGTGTGGGATGAACCATTCCTGTTCAAGCAAGGGGCGGATGCTATATATCGAAGATGTGTATCCGAAGAAGAGATTGAGGATATATTGTATCACTGTCATTCTTCAGCATATGGAGGTCACATGAGCACAGACAAGACTGCGGCAAAGGTTTTGCAAGCAGGATTTTATTGGCCTCATATTTTTAGAGACTCTCGGAATTGTGTGACGACTTGTGACTGCTGTCAAAGGACCGGGAACGTATCAAGGAGACATGAGATGCCTCAAAATTCGATATTGGAAGTCGAATTGTTCAACGTCTGGGGGATTGACTATATGGGACCCTTCCCTACTTCCTATAAAAATACCTATATACTGGTGGCAGTGGACTATGTGTCTAAATGGGTTGAGGCTCTACCATCCCCCTCTTGTGATGAAAAAACAGTCATAAAGCTCTTTAAGAGTATAATATTTCCAAGATTTGGAATACCGAGAGCAGTAATAAGTGATGGAGGCTCACACTTTATCGAAAGACAATTTGAAAGCCTTCTCAAGAAGTATGGAGTAACCCATAAACTAGCCTCACCATATCATCCACAAACGAGCGGGCAAGTAGAAGTATCAAATAGGTAAATCAAGACTATCTTGGAGAAAATAGTATCAAGATCAAGGAAGGATTGGTCTTTAAGACTTGACGATGCTCTATGGGCCTATCGAACGGCTTACAAGACACCCATTGGAATGACTCTGTTTCAATTAGTTTATGGAAAACCATGTCATCTTCCAGTTGAAATAGAGCACAGGGCATATTGGGCAATTAAATGGCTTAATTTTGACCTAAAGAAAGTCGGAGAGAAAAGAAAACTGTAGCTAAATGAACTTGAAGAACTACGCCTTGATGCTTATGAACATGCAAGGTCTTACAAGGAGAAAACGAAGAGGTGGCATGACAAGAATATCATGCGCAGAAAATTCCATCAAGGAGACTTGGTATTACTATTCAACTCAAGATTGAAACTCTTTCCTGGGAAGCTGAAATCCAGATGGTCGGGACCATATCAAGTTGAAAAGGTTTATCCTCATGGAGCTATTGATATATCCAGTGAGTCTACAGGAATTTTTAAAGTAAATGGTCAAAGACTTAAGAGATACTTCGCAACCAATTCTACTGAGCTGATTGGGGAGGAAGAGGGGAAGAGCACACTCCTCGAACCATATCCCCAAAACTAGGGAGTAACTGAGGGGTCAAGCTAACGACCTTAAACAAGCGCTTCTTGGGAGGCAACCCAAGCTATTTTTTTTAGTCATTTTATTTTATTTTATTTTATTTTGAGTTTTACATTTTTTTTTCAGGTTTACAGGACACGACATGTTAAACGTGCCACTGCGTGCCAAATTGACATGACCTGCCTATGCCGAACGACACAGGCGTGTTGAGGTTACCCGAAGACAACACATGTAGAGCGTGCCGAACGCCTGTCGCAGCTGTCTTTCTCACCTACGACGCCTGCGACGGGCACGCCTATGCGTGGGTATTTGTGTAAGAGGATGCCCGACACGCCTATGTTGCGGCTAGCCCTCTAAAGCCATCTCGAGCATGCCCTAATTTTCCACGCGCGTTACAAGCTTGAAGCAGCTGCCGCCGGTCTCTCTTGAGTAACCGAGAAGCTAACCTGCTGTCTCTCCCTCCCCAACACCATGAGTAAGCGAGTGAAGACTAAAGGAGGAGCTTCTTCCTCTTCGGCAAGGGACAAGGGAAAGAGAAAAGCTCAGGACTTGGGTAACGATCCTCCTCCGACCTCCTGCCATCCATATGGAATTGTTTTTAGGGATGAGGTTATGAAGTCTAAATTCAGTAAGCTTGAAAAAAGGAAGTTAGTATCTACAAGAACTATAGACTTCTACACGTTGACAACCCTAGGGATAAGAGATGACATAACTTGGTTGACCAATAGGATAGGCTGGACCGAATTTATCATGCATCATCGTCTTACTTACCCTAGTATCACTCTTGAATTCCTTAGCTCCCTGTCTACTGAAATACTGCAAGGAAAGGATTGTGAGGAAGGAAAAATCAAATTTAGATTAATGAACCATGAGTTTACTCTTTCTTTAAGTGATTTTAATACAATATTTGATTTTCCTTGCGGAGGGGAGAGGCAAATTCATAGACTTTTTATTGATCATCAATTTTGGAGAATAATTTCTGATGCATCATAAGGGTGAGGGTCATCAGAAATTATTCTCCAAAATTGATGATCAATAAAAAGTCTATGAATTTGCCTCTCCCCTCCGCAAGGAAAATCAAATATTGTATTAAAATCACTTAAAGAAAGAGTAAACTCATGGTTCATTAATCTAAATTTGATTTTTCCTTCCTCATAATCCTTTCCTTGCAGTATTTCAGCAGACAGGGAGATAAGGAATTCAAGCATCTAGGTCTAAATCATTTAACATCCCTAATCCTACTTTTCGTTATCTCCTTAGGTTTATGGCTAATACAATCTCTGGAAGATATGATAGTGCAGGGGTGGCTAGGCAGAGTGAGTTACAATTTTTATGGGCTATGCTAAATGAAGTTAATATTGATTTTGGAGCCCATATGGTTAGACATTTAGTTAAGGTTAGTAATAGCCCATCTGGGGTCATAGTCATAGGTGGTATTATCACTAGGATTGCTGTGGCCTTAGGATGTGAATTGGATGACCTTGAATATTGTCCTGCTAGCCCTAGATTGGATTTGGATTCTTGTATAAATATGAAGATGATTGAGGCATGTGACGAGGGGTATCGTTTGGTGTTAAGAAATGGAATTAAAATCCCTCTTCCAAACCCTGAGCGGATGATTGTACGTAATTCATCCAATTGGCTTTTTAGAGATGTTCAGGGACCCTTTCCTACCCCTACTGCCCATGCTCCATCACCCTCTCCTAGGGAGCCATCTCACATAGCCCATGAGCCATCACATTCGACTCCTGAACCCCCACGGTTTCCTACTGACAATGTTTTTGCAGGGTACTCTTGTTTTGATTTTTTAGGATTCTGATCATCATTCGAAGCTTTCAAGGTCGAGCATACCTCGCACATAGGTGTGTGGGATCGTTTTGCCCAAGCTACAGAGGAGCACCATCGTATGGTGACACAACATTTGGATAGGGCAGCTGATTTTTATAGGAGAGCTGATGAGTTTTTCACTGTTGAGTCCGCCCAGAGGGAAGATGATGATAGATTTCGACAGGAGTCCCGGGAGTTTTACCAGGAGCAGCGACATTAGTGGGCAGAGGAGGATGCTAGTAGCGAAGACGATGACCATTGACCACCTTGAGCTATTTTGTGAGTTTCGATGCACATCCTTTATTGCTTATGCTGTCTGTACTTAGATTTTTTAGTTTGGTTAGTCCTATTTTTGTTTGCATCTTTTCATATATCATAACATTGCATTTTTATATCATCTAGCGTAATACAACTGAACATTGGTCGGATCATGATATTCCTTTTTGCCTATTTGATAAGAACCCTATTTCACTTCTAACACGGTCTATAGGTCTGAGGTATCCAAAAAGGATTTAAATCCCCCATATCGGACGAGTACTCGATTTTCCATTGGAGACTTTCCTGTGCAATTTGGTTACTGGAGAAACACTTTCCCTAGAAGTTTTGGTTTGAAAAAAAAAAGACTAGAATTGTTTTCAAGCACCACTTTGAGACCAAGTAGTTAATGGGGAAACACCTAAAAGGTGCCCCTTTGAGACTAACTAGTTACTGGGGAAATGCTCTCTATAAATTCCTTTCCTTCTTTCTTCTTAGAAAGTGCTCCTTTGAGACCTTTTGTTGCTAGGTAAGGATGATCCATGCATTAAGGCAGGTAAGTGCCTCTATGCCGGAAATAAGAATGTTCTACGATAGAAGGGATGTCAAATCTGGATTGGTGTCCAATGACTTTAGTTCAACTTTTCACGTGCACTATATAGGTATCTTTCAAGCTTGGCAACTAGGAATGATTTGATAAGATTAAGATCAGATTGTATACCTCTGGATGGTGTCTAGCATTTCCACAATTAAGTTGTCTTTTGTGTTTTCTTTGCTTGAGGACAAGCAAAAGTTTAGGACTAGGGGATTTTGATGTGTGTAAATCGTGCTACGTTTTCACTACTCCATATGCATGCATTTTATCTCATTTCATGTCCTAGGCATGTATTTTGTCATGATTCAGTTAAGTTTAGCATATTTTGGACGAAGAGACTGCTTTTGGGTGTTTTTCGTGTTAACAGGGCGAAGAAGCAGGCGTATCAAAACAACACAGGCATGTTATCAGTGACACGTCCGTGTCAGGAGTTCCAGCACTCAACACGCCCTGGTTCAGCAACCAACATGCCCCGTTCAAGCGCTGACACGGCCGGTGAAAAATGTGCGACACGCCTGTGCCCTCATTTGGCATGGGCGTGTCGGCCTGATTCCAGACTTCCTTTTCTGCGAGCAACTCGACGAAGCCGCGATCTTCGTCTCAATTAAAGGAAAATCTTTTGCCTTAATTGAAGAGGAGGCCAAGGCTATAAAAGAGGAGATATTCTAACCCTAAGGGGGGCGGCGCGTAGGGAAAAGAGGACGACACAAGAACGAGGAGAACGAAGGAGTCGACGATAGAGGAACACAGATGACACTAAGTATTGTAATTTCTTTCTCTAACAATTCTTGTTTGACTATGGAGTAGTGTCCTGTAATCTTAGGATGGGGGAGTAGCCCTTGACGATTTATGATGGATGATGTAATCTATACTACTTGAATTATTGTTTGTTTTGATCTGATTTTTGGATTCTTATTGATAAACCTAAGGAGCTAAGGGGAAGTATCTAACAGTGAACCCAAGTTCCCCTAACCCAGAACCAACTAGGGATTAACTCCTGTCAAGTAGCGGTAGTGTATCTATGAGGGCTTGCGGGGGTCTCGTGACAGATCCCCTTAGCTGATTATGGTCCCGTGTGCAAACCTATCGTGAAAAGGAAATTTAGACTCTAAAGGAACTCTTATGGACTTAATGGATCTATCTAATCCAATTTTTACCAAGTAACGATGGTAAGACTAGGGAGGTTTGCGGGGGTCTCGTGACAGGTCCCCTTAGCTGATTATGATCCCCTACGCTCGAATACCGTGACAGGTAAATTAAGTTTGATAGGTACAATTGGCGTAGACCTAGAAAGGGGCCGTTGATTTACCTTAGGATAGGTTCCATCAAAATAACTCTAACAGGGGTAGGAAAGAATTAAATCACCTTATAAATCGTCGACGTGGTGAAACCCATATCCTGAGATTCTTCTCAACTATTGACTTTTAGCTCGTTCTTCTCATTAGTTGTTCTTGACTGCTTAGTTTCTTTGCTTAATCCACAAATTGATTGACTAGATAACTTGGTATCACGATCATTCGGTAATTTTCCCAATCCTTGTGGGATCGATATTTTTGTTACTTGACGACAACCGTGCACTTGCGGAAAATAACACATCACAGTCCCTCGGATGCTCCAAGCGCACGGCTTCCCCAAATTCATGCTTCACCGACTCAAGGACCGAGACATGAGAGGTGAAACTCGCCAATGCTCCATGTGCGAATTACTAATTCCTGCAAGACTCCAACACACATATCAAATCCAAACATCCTAACTTAAACCCTTTGCCACACACATCAAAACCATATCACGGGTTGATTGCCCTAACAGACCTTTTACCCAATTTACAAATCAGGTCATCATCTGTACTCCACTATTTACACATAACTAAGCATTTATAGATTTACCTACATCACATCTGTAACTCCTAATCATGATGAAGGAAATGTGATAACAATAATAGAGCATACATGCCAAAGACAAAGTATTAAGCATAAGAATAAATAAGAGTGGAGTTAAGGTAATATGATTATATAATATGATCATATATCTAAATCTGCATGCAACAACTACTACTTGACTAGGGTAGGAAATTACCCACCTTCTAAGAAACTCGTAATAATAATATCTTCGCAGTTGCCGTCCTATCTCGTATCCACGTCCTACACATATCAAACATTATGATTAAGTACAAACGTACAACGAATGATCAAATCGAATCCTACATCGACTTCGTATCCCGATCAACTAGATTGATCTAGTTATCCAATTAACTTAATCAATCCTCCACATTAATCCCTATCAACCATTAGGCCACTTAACAACCTATTATGCATTTATAACCACCCATATATGAACTTACCAACCTTATCTACACTTGCACAACTTCTTGAACTCAAGTGGAGATATCACATCCAACCATTCACAACCCCTTGTTACCACCACGACAGAGCCATTCCCAGATCGACATTCATCCATGCTGAACATAGCAACACGATCACAAAACACCCCTATTCACAGCCATTACATCAGCCATTCCAGATCTGCAAGTTAAATCACTCACAACTAACCTACTCTATCCATAGCTAAATTCCAATGATTCCATAGCCGATTCAACCCACAAATCCTCCATCAACAAAATAGAACAAATCCATATCAGCTTAACATCAAAAACTGATCACATACCACCAATTCCTTAACTCACCATCCATTCATATAACATAACTATTACAACCATCCCAAACAAAATAGCATACCATATCCCACAACCAAATCACCATGAGCAACCCCTGCTGCAGCATAAATAATATGACAAAATCATCAATCAATACCACCTTACCTCAAACTCGATCCACCCCTCTGTTACACACTGCCACCAACCCATTCAACCCAAGATCCGGCACATACAATCACCAGATATGAAATGGACAGAAGAGAAAAGGGAAAACTGAGAGATATACCTGCAATGGAAACTTCACTGGCGGTATTCCCCAATTGCTCTGTTCGTCGGAAAGTATGTTTGTAACACAAGATCACCGACTGTTACAGCAGACCTCTGCAGCGGCAACCATGTCGCTGATCAGCTCACACAAAGGAGTCAATGAGTACCAAAAAGGAGGGAATCGACTGACCGACGACATGAGCAACCAGCTAGGGTGCGTCGTCGTCAGATCGCCCACTCAAAGAGGTCGACGCTTGAGAAAGCAAAGAGATGCGATAGAAGAACAAAGGAGGGGCATCGCGATCGGAAATTCGATGTGGTAGCGATTGAGTTGAGCAAGCGGTCATCCCTGTAGAGATCTCTAGCGATGAGCGGTTGAGAGAAATGAAATGGAAACGAGAAGAGCTAGGGATCGGGTGGCTGAAACCTCACGGAAGAAGAAGAAGAAGACACAAGGGTAGAGAAGAGAGAAACGGGGAGAAATCGCGAATGAGAAGGAAAAGTCGCGATCGGGAAAAATAAGGAAGGAGTCGATTGGGAAGAGAAAATAACGGAAATCAGGTTCAAGCATTCTTTTTTAAAACCGACCAATTGATTGAGCTAGCTCAAGTCTAACCCAATCACCTATTTAAACCTAATCTTCCTCCTAATCAATTATATGAACTCCATTCAATTCCAGAAAAATTTCTAAAAACTCCTGAAAAATTACACAAGATAATTTCTTAATTAACAAGGAATATTTTATTATTATCTTATTTTTTGATATCTCACATTCTCCCTTACTAATAAAAATTTCGTCCCCAAATTTCTTACTCAAGTACGATGAGTATGCACCACACTGCTCGATTCAAGTACTTGAAGAAAAACTCACACACCTCAAGTAACTAGTGGGGGGGACTGATAGCCTCTAACATATATCACGTATACTCTCAACAACCCTTCTAAAATATAAATAATACCTTTATATTGACCATCTATCAAAAGATAACTATTGTACCGGAGTGGAGCTCTTATCCATGACTTATTGGAGACTTTTCCAAAATTGTGAGGTGAACCATTAATCTCTATCAGATATGATATTCAAGGATACTCCATAAAACTGGAAATCTCCTCACAGTATAAATCTATCAAGCAATCCAACAAACTCCATATTATGGCTCGGAAGAAAATGAGCGGATGTGGTTAATCAACCATCAATTAGCGCAAATCGCATCAAGTCCTTTTCAAATTTTGGATAATCTTCCAACCCAGTCCATCATACTAGGCTCTCACTTTCCTTCCGGAATCAGTATTTCTTGAAGCAACCCAGCGGGTTTCTAATGTTCAGCCGTTACCTACTGGCATACTAAACATCGAGCAATGAAGTCTGCAATATCTCTCTTCATACCGTTCCTACCAGTATAAACGTTTCAAATCTTAGTACATACGAGTACCCCCAGGATGTATAGCAACTCTCAAATAATGTGCCTCCTGTAGCAACTCTTTCTTAAGTGGATGCGTGTCCTGAACACATATCCATATTAGAGATGGGAAATTATCTTCTCACAAGAGAAGTCCATCTATCGTCCAAAATTCACTCCACCTCACACTCTGTATATGCATTGAAGACTATAGCGACCAATCTCACTTGTTGCAATTGTTCACATTCTAGCAACTCTATAGTAGCTACCCAGTAGCTAGTCAAAATCTCATGAGCATTCCTACTCCATACATCCACAAATCAGGATAACATCCACTAAGTCCACGCCATGTATATGACAACTTGTCTCACAGTTGCTCAATTGGCGTAAGCATGAGATAAGTCTCATTCAACAACATCAAAATCGCTCCATTCACTGAAGTGATGCATCTGCGTACAATACCCTTCCATCCACACCGGAAGGATTAACTAACACTGATGCAAACGTCAATCTCCATCTAGGTCCAGAAACCTAATTTCACAAGCTTCTAATCGAGTGAATTCCATTACCCTTTTGGTCAAACAAATCTGGGGTATAGTAATGCTAGAAGCATCCTATCCACATCCGCGGGAATAACCAAATCAATACAAGGAAACCACCATCTACGGTGGCCGAGTACGCAACTCCAACTACCACAAACTGATCCAATCGTGTCCAGAATACACGATTCTCAAATCCAGGGGTGACTAAATTGTTAAATAGTCTAACAACTTAATCGAAACTCATAAAATTCATACTAAGTATGAAATTGTTGTCTTTACACACCTGCATCCTCTTTACTCTACACTGATGATATATCAATCATCACAATGACATTGATAATTATATGATATCATGTCACTACAATATCAACACTCTAGTCGTAAATCAACCCTAGAGTATACACAAGTGTCCTTAGCTGATCTAAATAGATCATCTATCCACAATGAAGGATATTCACTTTCAACAACTATCGCATTCCATCATCGATAATCAATGCATACTCTCAAAGGTCCATCTCTCTTTTAACAAAGAGTTTCGGATCTTCTTAAGAAAATATTGGGACAGATAAATAATCCATCCAACACCTACTGTAATCGTAACTTATATTCTTCCGATTCCCATAGTGTTTAGTAATACTTATACCAATCAAATTATCACCCGGTATGGGATCTTCGATATCGGAACTATTTCTGGAATAATTTCGATCGCCTACTCCACTTGCCTATGCAGCGGCAAATCTAGGAGTTCATCCAAAACTACATCCGAATGCTCTCGGATTATACGCACATCTAAGACACATAATCATACTATAATCTCAACAATTTGACCATCTGTAAGGATATGTCTATAGTAAAGATATGTCTATCCAAGTCTAAGGGCATCCCTTGACTTCTTAATTGTTGATCTACATCTCACCTGATGGTAGAGATACCACCAATCCACAAGTCGATGTAAAGGAACCCTTCTAATCTAAACTAAAAATGTTCTAGACAAGGATGATAGTGCAATTGGCCCAAGACTCTAGTTTGACTCGAACTATATTTTGATGTTAGACAAAAATGCATGACATGGGATTGTCATGGGAAGTCCAATATGGGTTTGCCACGTAAATCCAAGTGTGTAGCCTTGGTGGTGAAAAGTCCAAGCATGGAGCTTGGTGTTGGAAAAATCCAGGCATAGGGCTTGGTGTTGGAAAGTCCAACATAGGTTGGCCACATAAATCCAAGTGTGTAGCCTTGCTGGTGAAAAGTCCAAGCATGGGGCTTGGTGTTGGGAAAATCCAAGCATAGGGCTTGGTGTTGGAAAGTCTAACATGGGTTGGCCACGTAAGTCCAAGTGTGTAGCCTTGGCGGTGAAAGTCCAAGCATGGGGCTTGACATGAAAAATCCAAGCATGAGTCTTAGTGTGGGAAGTCTTGAGGATTTGGCAAGTTCACTAGGCTCGGGGTCCTTGAGTCGGTGAAGGATGACATTGCGAAGTCAAGTGCTTGGTGCATCCGAGGGACCGTCAGATGGGGAGCGAATGGAGTGAGGCCCAAGGGAAGCATACTTCGAGGGCAAGAAACGCGAAGGATGGCATTGTGAAGCCGTGCGCTTAGTGCATCCGAGGGATGTAGGCCGAGGGAAGAGAGCTTCGGTGGTGAACTCCATGAGAGGATGAGGTGGACTTGGCCAAGTGGCTAAGACTAAGTGTTGGAGGTTCAAACGTGATGTTTGAGGGTTTACCCGACAGTCGGATGCTTAAACAACTTGGTGTTTGAGGTTTACCCAACATCAGTCGACTGATATAGGTGTCGATTCGACTGATCCAAGTCGACTTGTGTTAAACCGGTTTGTAGTTTTGTGGCACAGTAGTCGATCCAAGGATTAGCGTCGACAAGAATCGACCGCCATCCTCGACTGATCCGATGGAAGTGTCACGAGCACAGAATGCTCCATAGTCGAGTGAACAGTCGACTACTAGGTCATCAGTCGATTGATGGAAATGATCAGTCGACTTATGGGGGATTCGTTGGAACTTGTCCAGCGTGGATCGAGCCGTTGTGAGACAATGACTACAGGAGCAGTTGATTGGGGCCTTTTGGCTGTCGACTGCTAGGCACGAAATTAGCTCGATGCAGGTTATTAATGGAGCTCGAGATGGAGAATTTTGCTAAGACTTTAAGGGTGATTTTGGAGGGGAATTGCTGCTGCATTTCAGACCTTCAAAGCCAATCCAAAGCAAGCAACAAGCAAGTGATTCAAAGCGATTTGTGTAAAGTGTTCTTTACTTGTATTTCGTATTGTATTTGTATTCTTGCTTTTACTTTAGTATTACTATTGTAATAGCTTGTACGAGGTTTCTCCACCTCCGACGTGTTGTCGAGAAGGAGTTTAGTTAGTGTCGTGCGCATAACTAGAGCTCGTTGAGCTCACCCCGTGGAGTAGGAACCATTCGGTTCCGAACCACGTATATCTTGTGTATTCTTATATATGTTGTTAGTATTTTCATTTATATTACTATTCAGCTGTGCTAATGATAATCGTATACAAGTGACACAAGAAGAACGAATGATTTCCACCGTACGATGATAAAAAGCTATTCACCCCCCTCTAGTCGGCCACCTACGTTCCAATAAATGGTATCAGAGCCAAGTAGCTTGTCAAGGACTAACCGCCAATACATGCACGACAAGATGGCCGGCTACAACCTCCAACTACCAAAATTCGAAGGAGATTTTCAATGCTGGAGAAGAAAGATGGAGGTATATCTCAAAACTAATCCGAACTAAAAATGTTCTAGATAAGGATACTTGTAGCCTATCAATATTTTTCAATATGTCAACTTAGAGGGTAAAATTAAAGTAATACCCTGAACGATCAATTATTTGTCGATATGATCCAAAGGCTCCACGCAGGTCTCGACCTTTCCCCAAAGAGAACGGGATCAGATCCAATAGTCCGTGACAAAGCAGTCACATTTCTGCGATGAATGCCCTGGGGATTTTCCTGGATCGTCTGATCCCATCACTTAATCCTATGAGCTACAACTGTAAAATACAGAATAGATACGACCATCGTCGTATACTCTCTCCTCTGTACAAAGCCAATCCACGTTTGGGGTACCAGTTGTTGTCGTCCGCATGTGTCTTCTAAAATGTCTTCTGCTGATACTGCTGAGTAAATCACTTTCCCTGAAGGGAAGTATCAAGGGACTCCAACCATGCCTGAGGAAGTAGGTCACTGCTGGTTAAATAATCTAATATTCTGTGATGAGCTCTGTAGTCGAGACGGTGCATCATCCTCCTAGAATACGATCGATAGTCTTCAACTGAGTCTTCAAAATACACCTCCTCAACTGTACTGGTTGCTTACAATAGCAACAAATGATCTGATCCAACAAATAACCCGACTTTGTGTGACTTCGTGATCCACACTGCACGCACATAATCCCTTCGGAGTCTTTATTCTGATTTTGCTGATAACATCAGACAGTTCTGACGATTTACAGTGGGTCTTCTATGATCGGAAAAACACTCCACTAGTAGCTCATGGCCTGTGACTCCGATATTGCTCCTTTTGTCCAACATTCGGAGGCTTCTCATTCCATCGTCTGACTTACAATGTCTGCTTATCAATCTTCATCTCCTAAACACTTGTATGAAGTTATTTCTAAACTTTTGACTCAATCCAATGTCTTTCGGCAGGATTTGATAGAAGATCCAGTCATCTTAATCCAACAGTAAGCCAATAACCGAGGGTGGCTTGAAACATCCATTAACATTCTTGAGCTATTAGGTGAGCGTAAACTCTACAAGTCTAATGACTTTCCATGGTATTCCCGATACCGACTATCACCCTACTTGAAGCTCAAGAATTCCTTACAATATGTCACAGAAAGTGACGTGAGGAAATTGTAAAATAGCACAAATAAATTTCTGAACAATAAAATTTTTATTGGGAAAAAAAATAAAAATAAATAAATAATGATGTATGGTTGGGGATAAATCAATCCTAACCTAGGTTAAAGCTTATAGCTTATGGGATTAATTAAACCTAACCTAGGTTTAATAGCTTTTAAATGGATCCATTTCATTCCTTAATACCGACCCGTTTGACCCGTTCCTTTAATTCCTCACCGCCGGTTTTTCTCTCTCGAGCATTTCTTGCATTATCTCCGTTCCCCCTTCTCGCATTTTCTTCCCATCGCGCGAGGGAGATCTCTTCATCTCCTCTTCTCTACCGAGTGCTCTTCCCTTCCTCGCGGCAGACGGCAATGATGGCTGGACCATCCTCGACAATCTCTGTGGACGAGCGAAAGCAGAAAGTGCGTGGGTGGTTGGAAGCTTGGATCGGCGGTAGTTCGATCAGGAGCTGTCTTTCCCCCATCGTCGGTGGAGCAGGTGATCTTGAGCGTGGATTTTCTCCGAGGAACAGGGGATAGGAGGAGATTTGCGTCTGTGGAGTTGCTAGGGTGGGGAGGTTGAGTCGGCAGCGGTTCAATTGGAGGCCTTCACGGTTGTCGCCAGGGCAAGGTAAAGGCATGATTCTTTGTTGATTTCAGCCGATCTCTACATCACAGCTCATTGTTTCTCTCGCGAGCAACAAGGAGACAACGTCACTGCGATTGCTCGTTTTGGCCGGAGGTGGAGCTGTGGTCGGCAAATAGAGCAGTTGGGGAGTACCACCAGTGAAGTTTCAATTGTAGGTATATCACTCAATTTTCCCTTTTCTCTTCTATCCATTTCATTTCTGGCGATTATAGGTGCCGGATCTTGGGTTGAATGGATCGGTGGCAGTGTGTAAGAGAGGGGTGGATTGAGTTTGAGGTAAGGGGGTATTGATTGATGATTTTGTCATGTTGTTAAGCTACAACAGAGGTTGCTCATGGTGATTTTGGTTGTGGGATATGATATGTTGTTTTGTTTGGGATGGTTGTAATTGTTATTTTATACGAATGGACCGTGAGTTAAGGAGTTGGTGGTATGTGATCAATTTTTTATGTTAAGCTGATATGGATTGTTTTGTTTTGTTGATGGTGGATTTGTGGGTGGAATCGGCTATGGAATCATTAGAATTCAGCTATGGATGGAGTAAGTTAGTTGTGAGTGATTTAACTTGCAGATCTAGAATGGTTGGATGTGATATCTCTATTTGAGATCAAGAAGTTGTGTAAGTGTTGATAAGGTTGGTAAGTTCAAATATGGGTGGTTATAAATGCATAATAAGTTGTTAAGTGGCCTAATGGTTGATAGGGATAAATATGGAGGATTTATTAGGTTAATTGGATAACTAGATCAATCTAGTTGATCGAAATACGAAATCGATGTAAGATTCAATTTGATCTTTCATTGCGTGCATGCACTTAACCATAATATTTGATATGTGCAGGACGTGATTACGAGACAGGTCCGCGGGCGTGAGGGCTTTATTATTATGAGCATTACAGTAGGTGGGTAATTCCTACCCTGGTCAGGTAGTTTTAAATGCATGCAGATTTAGATGCATGATCATCTTATATGATCATGTTACCTTGATTCTTTTCTTATTTACACTTGCGCTTAATACCTTACCTTTGGCTGTTAACTCCATTGCTGCTATCATGTTTCATTTTATCATGATTAGGAGTTATATATATAGGTGATGTAAGTAACTTAGAATTTGTTTAGTTAAGTGCGAATAGTAAAGTCCGGATGACAACCTGATTGTAAATTGGGCAAAAAGGTCATCTGTAGGTAGATAATGTCTTGAACCTAGGGTTAATTCTAGTACCCTTAGGTTGTATGTTTACCACCAACTATGTATTATGTAAATGATCAGGTGAATGGTAATTAGTGTGTTGCTATGGACCGGTGATCCTAGCTTGATATAATCAGTTTGAGTATGACTCTCTACAGGATAGAGAGTGCGTCGATTAGATTGGTATGACTCTCTATAGGATAGAGAGTGCGTCGATCAGTTGATTACGACTCTCTATAGGATAGAGAGTACGTCCATCAGTTGAGTATGACTCTCTGTAGGTTAGAGAGTGTGTCGATTAGATTGGTATGACTCTCTACAGAATAGAGAGTGTTATGATCAGTTGAGTACGACTCTCTGCAGGATAGAGAGTGCGTTGATTTGATTAGTATGACTCTCTTTAGAATAGAGAGTCTATGGTGGATGTCTGTATGTGAGACATTGCATTCATGTCATTTGAATGCACGCTAGCAACGTCGTCTCCCTTGTGGTTGAGAGGGTCACTAGTCTTCCTGCCTCCACAGTTACTCATAGGAGGAGTAACCGGTGTGAGGGCAGAGCATTGTGGTGCCGCACTCTACCACTATAGATGGTGGTAGTAAGATTTGCGTGCCGTAGTTCTGCGTGTGTGACACTCGACCACTCATGGGTAGTGATTGTCGGAGTGTCCAACAGCAAGGACCCCCATTGTGTAGCTTGCTCTTCATGCTTATATGGTACTCGATCATACTGCCCACTCGGCCACTCGAGAGTAGTGGTTGGTGTTGAGTTGGGACAATTGTCATGCTCGAGCCACCGAGGCCACACTTGGGTCGTGGTAGCTTTAGGGTGAGCCGACATAACCATGCATGCTGCATTACCGACTTATGACATTTTTGCATATTGCCATATATATACATATATGCATGTATATATATATATGGATGATTGTGATTAGTATACATATATAGATGCAGTCTATATATATATGCTTATTGTGATGCTGCATTTGATTGTACTATGCTTGTCGCATTTGGTTGTACATCATCTTCATACATGCTACCCGTATCGCTTATATGGTCTTGTAGGATACCTGTATAGTTGTTGTATTGTCTATTGCATTCTTTGATCTGTATTTATGTAGTTATATGATTTAGAGCAGACTTTCGGTATATATATATATATATATATATATATATATATATATATATATATATATATATATATATATATATATATATATATATATTGTGGATATGTGCTCAGGTTGGATAGGTATATATATATATTGTGGATATATGCTCAGGTTAGATAGGTGTAGCGTAGCAGATGTTCAGGTATGTCTGCATTTTATATTGGTTTTTGGTTAGAAGGTATATACATGGATATGTTATCATGCTAGTGATACCTGTAGATTTTTCTATCGAAATACATGTGATATTGATATATACATATTTTTCTATTACCTGCTGAGTTTTACTCACCACCATGGACCCTGAGTTTTTCTGTTGCCCAGGTAACAGGTTGAAGTCTTCGTGACGACTTGGAGCTGCGCTGGCGATCCATCCCATCTCCATTTTTCTGAGTCTCCCGAGGATTTTTGTTTATATTATGGAATTTGTTCTATGTCATGGACTTTGGTTTATGTGTGGACTTTGTCTTTATGTTGTGGACTTTGTTTTGTGTCAATGCTTTATGTACGATTTTAGTATTGTAGACTTGTCAGGTGGTGTACATCTGTGTGTTTTCGATTTGTGTGTTAGTGTGTATGTTGTGGGTATGTGGTATATGTTTCCGCTGTGTTTGGTATGTTGATATCTTTATATTATATTGTTATTGTGGGCCTACGGGCTTTGTATTAACTCGAAATGTTGCCACGTACAGAGAAAATGTCATCCGTTTACTTTTCGGCACGGCATACTCTCGGGGCATGACAACTTTATTGGTATCAAAGCCAAAGATTCTGCGATGCCATACAATGATTTTATTTTTGAGTCTTGGATTCTCGAGAGTCGGTTTATTTTTCGGATTTGGTTTTGTGAGATTGGATTGACAGCGGCATAAGCTCCGGGCACCACGAGGTAAGAATTCCTGATAACTTAGATTCAAATAGATACTTATCTAAACTTGTTCAACTGGTGTATACAGTTAGAGTTATGACACATGTGCAGACTTGTATTAGAAGTTGCCCACCGTGGCGACCAACCGGAGTTACCTTAGTGTTTATACTCTCGATTATGTTGGCTATACCTCTAGTGTTTATAACAGAGAATAACAGGTAGTACGTTGGTTATTCTTCATAATCGTGGTTTGAGTTAACCACGGGAACGACATGTTGAGTCTGTGAGTCTTGAACCTGTGTCAAAAAGGTGATTTATCTTTGAGAGCCGACTGATACCGAGTTGGAAAGCAGGGGTCAAGTCATCACATTTATTGTGGAAATCAAAGACTACAGTCTTAGGGATTTTCACTAACAGTGCTAGTCAGACCATTACCCGTGGGGTAATGGACTAGGTGTGTATACTTTATTGCTACAACAAAGCGGAGGGTTAGTATAAGGTGTTTCATAAGGATTTTGATTCCTGAGTTGTTCGTATTGGGTTGTATAACTTTGAGGGTACTTTTGAGTACTTAACTCGTGTTATACAAAGAAAGTAGGGTTATTCGCATACCATTATCGGGATCAAGCCGGTATTTGGTGGTAATTCAAAAAATAACCTTGGGAGAATAAAATATCACTTGATCATGGTTTAGTGATGTTGAGAGAGAGTATTTCCCCGCGTCACTTTCTGTGACACATTGTAGGGAATCCTTGAGCTTCAAGTAGGGTGATCGCTGATAACGGGAATACCATGCAGAGTCATTAAATTTGCAAAGTTTACGCTCACCTAATAGATCAAGAATGTGAATGGATGTTTTAAGCCACCCACGATTGTTGGCTTACTGTTGGATTAAGATGATTAGATCTTCTATCAGATCCTGTCGGAAGACATTGGATCAAGTTAGGAGTTTAGAAATGACTCCGTACAAGTGTTTAAGAGTTGGAGACCGATAAACAGATATTGCAGGTCAAATTATTAGAATCAGAAGTTTCCAAATGTTGGACAAAAGTAGTAAGATTGGAGTCATGGTTTATGAGCTATTTTTCGATTATAGAAGACCAACCACAGATCATCAGGATGTTCTCATGCACATCTGCAAAATCAGAGTAAAGACTCTGGATTGAGTGTGTGCAGTGCGGATCACGAAGACACACAAAGTTGAATTATTCATTGGATCAGTTCATCTGTTACTATTGTAAGCACCCAGTATAACAGTAGTTACCACCTCCATTACAGTCGTTTCAATTTGCTTCTACATTTTGGCAGCTGATTTTAGTTTCTCCATGGTAGTTTTTAAAGAAAAGAATAGGTTGCCACCTAAAAGAAGTCAACGACATGCTATAGTGTTGTAGAAAGAACAGAGTACTATTAGTGGGCATCCATACTGTCACTTACATGACTAAAAAGGGGGAACTTGGGAGATGAGCTCAAGAAATGCTACTGTAAGAGGTTATTGGCCTAATGTTAGTTCTCTTTCTAGTCCTGTCTTATTGGTAAATAAGGTCACAATTTCATATGAGTATCCTATTCCTATGGCGGATGAATTGCTTCATGAGTTATTTAGAGCTACAATTGTTTTTTTTCTAAAATTAAGTTGAAATCGAGGTATCATTAGATTAGAGTAAAAGAGGAAGACTTTTATAAGACTGTGTTTCACACTCGCAATGGGGATTGTGAGTTCTTAGTTATGCCTGTTGGGCTCATTAATGCCCTTGTGACCTTCCAAGCAGCAATGCCGCATTTATTTAGACCACTCCTTTGTAAGTTTGTGTTGTTTTTGTTTGATGATATGGTAATGTGCAGTTCTAATTGGCCTACACCTTTGTCTCATCTTTTTGTGGTTTTGGAAGTTCTTCTCAAGAATCAATTTGTGGTGAACGCCAACTCCAGGAAGTGTAGTTTTGACACCATAACAATGGAATATTTGGTTCATATCATTTCCGAACAAGTGTTTCAGTTGATCTTTCGAAAATTCAATATATTTTGGATTGGCCAGTTCCAAAGGATGTTAAAGGAGTAAGAGGTTGGACGGGTTACTATAGGAAATTTGTAGAAAATTGTGGCAAAGTAGCTAAGCCCTAGACAAAGTTGACTAAGAAGGATAATTTTCATTGGGGATCAAATTTTTAGAGTCTTTCGTTGAACTTGCAATACACTTGACCAGTCCTCCAGTTCTTGCCATTTTTTATTATTTTTTTTTCAAGGTCTTTTGAAATTGAGTGTGGTGCCTTGGAAGGGTAATTGGCACTAAAGCTTTATCAGAAGGGAATTTGGAAATCTGTATAAAAAAAAAAGAATTTATATCTTTGGTTTTGGCTGTGCAACATTGGCATCCTTACCTTCTGGGAAGACCTTTTATTGTGTACACTAATCAAAAGGGCCTTAAGCATTTACTACGACAATGGATGACAACCATGGATCAACAATGCTAAATGGCTAAGATATTGGGGGTTACCAATTTAAAGTTATTTACAAATTAGGTTTGGAAGATAAAGTCATTGATTTATTATCCAGAATATATAAAGAAGTGAATATCACGCTTTAGTATTGTATCCTACATGGGAGGAAGGTGAAAGTCGATTGAAGAAGCTAAACAAGACCATCAATGGCAGAAAGTTATGGCTAATTTGACTAACAGTCCGGATGCTCATCCAGGTTTTGGGCTGCAACAATGGACTTGTTATTTCTGCTACATCTCCTTCGATATAATTACTCCTAAAGGAATTCCATTTTTCCCCTTTAAGAGGACATTTCGATTTTTGAAAACTTATAGGAGGTTGTCAAGTAATCTTTATTGGATAGGTATGAAACATAGTGTATGAGAGTTTGTTTAGTCTTGTGATGTGTGTGAACGACACAAATATGCTGCAATCGCTCTTGGGGAACTGCTCTAACCATTGCCTATACTAGATCTTGTATGGGATGACATCTCTATGGATTTTATCACTATATTCTCTCAAGAAAAAGGACATGAAGTTGTTGTTGTTGCAGTGGATTGTTTTTCTAAATATACACATTTTATTTTGTTGAAACATCCTTATACAACCAAGAAAATAGCTGAGTTGTTTGCTAGAGAAATTATTGCTCCATGGAGTTCCTAAATCCACTATTAGTGATTGAGATCAATTGTTCATCAGTCACTTGTGGAAAGAAAGCTTTCAGCCCAAGGCACTATGCTTAAGATGAACTCTTCCTATCATCCTGAAATGGATGAACAATCGAAGTTTGAATAGATGTTTGGAGAAATATTTACGCTGGTTTACTTCTGAACAACCCAGAAATTGGGCTCATTGGATGCCGTGGGAAATTTTTGTTATAATACTTCTTGTTAGATATCTCTTGGTAAAACTCCTTTTGAAGTAGTTTATGGTATGAAGCCTCTTACTTAAAGTCGTTTCTTAACAAAGGAAATTAAAGTTGAGGCCATGACAAGGGAGTTATTTGATGGTGATGAAGCTCTCCTTCAACTTAAATATAATCTCTCTTGGGTGCAAGACCACATGAAGAGATATGCAGATAAATAGAGGAAGTCACTGTAGTTTGCAGTAGGAGAATTGGACATCCTTAAATAAAAGTGCCATAGGTAGCCCATGGTTTCTGGGAGGAAAAAAAAAAATTGACAGCAAGATATTATGGACCTTTCAGATTGTCGCAAAATATGGAGGTGTTGCATATAAACTTAAATTACCACCTCATTTTCGTGTCCATCCTATCCTTCATGTATCGTTACTCAAGAAAGCTATAAGAGAGTACAATGTGCAAGTAGATCTACCCAGTGGACTGGAGGTCACACTGGAAGATGATGCGAAACTAGAATTCAAAAATGACTTAATACGATATGGGATAATCGATGGTCGATTAATCAAGTCCGTTCATTTTTTTTACCGAGCTGTAAGATGGATTCATTGGGACGCTCGATGGAATTATGCTGCAAGGAGATTTTCAGTTCCTTGGAGTATCCTTGAGTATCATTTCCGATAATGATTCATGATTCACCTTACGATTCTGACAGAGTCTTCAACAGGTCACAAATATAGAATTTCACGTTGGTACAGTTATTTACCTGTTGATGGATGGGCGACATAAAGGTAAGGTTCATATTTTGGAAGATCTATTGAGAGTATATATGTGATAGATTTTGGAGGTTATTGGGAGCTAGAAGATTTCCATACATCTACCAAGTATCGCCGAGCTCAATACTTTTGATGGATACTATCCGAGCTCGATACCCTCATCTATTCATTTGGGGTATGTGATGGTTCCAGAAATTTCTTGTATTGGTTCTTACATTAAGTAGAAAATTTGAGGACCAAATTTTTATAAGTGAGGGAGAATATAAAATACCACAAATAAATTTCTGAAGAATAAAATTTTAATTGGGAAAAATAATAATAATGATGTATGGTTGGGGATAAATCAAATCTAACCTAGGTTAAAGCTTATAGCTTATGGAATTAATTAAACCTAACCTAGGTTTAATAGCTTTTAAATGAATCCATTTCATTCCTTAATACCGACCCGTTTGACCCGTTCCTTTAATTCCTCACCGCCGACTTTTCTCTCCCGAGCGTTTCTTGCGTTATCTCCGTTCCCCCTTCTTGCGTTTTCTTCCCATTGCGCGAGGGAGATCTCTTCATCTCCTCTTCTCTGCCGAGTGCTCTTCCCTTCCTCGCGGCAGAGGGCGACGGCGGCTGGACCATCCTCGACGATCTCTGCGGACGAGCGAAAGCAGAAAGTGCATGAGTGGTTGGAAGCTTGGATCGGCGGCAGTTCGATCGGGAGCTGTCTTTCCCCAATCATCGGTGGAGCAGGTGATCTTGAGCGTGGATTTTCTCCGAGGAATAGAGGATAGGAGGAGATTTGCGTCGGTGGAGTTGCTAGGGTGGGGAGGTTGCGTTGACAGCGATTCGATTGGAGGCCTTCACGGTTGTCGCCAGTGCAAGGTAAGGGCACGATTCTTTGTTGATTTTAGCCGATCTCTACATCACAGCTCGTTGTTTCTACTACGAGCAACAAGGAGATAGCATCACTGTGATTGCTCGTTCCGGTCGGAGGTGGAGCTGTGGTCGTCAAACAGAGTAGTTGGGAAGTACCATCGGTGAAGTTTCAATTGCAGGTATATCACTCGATTTTCCCTTTTCACTTCTGTCCATTTCATTTCTGGCGATTGTAGGTGCCGGATCTTGGGTTGAATGGATCAGTGGCAGTGTGTAAGAGAGGGGTGGATCGAGTTTGAGGTAAGGGGGTATTGATTGATGATTTTGTCACGTTGTTAAGCTGCAACAGAGGTTGCTCATAGTGATTTTGGTTGTGGGATATGGTATGTTGTTTTGTTTGGGATGGTTGTAATTGTTATTTTATACAAATGGACCGTGAGTTAAGGAGTTGGTGGTATGTGATCAATTTTTGATGTTAAGCTGATATGGATTATTTTGTTTTGTTGATGGTGGATTTGTGGGTGGAATCGGCTGTGGAATCATTGGAATTCAGCTATGGATGGAGTAGGTTAGTTGTGAGTGATTTAACTTGCAGATCTAGAATGGTTGGATGTGATATCTCTATTTGAGATCAAGAAGTTGTGTAAGTGTAGATAAGGTTGGTAAGTTCAGATATAAGTGGTTATAAATGCATAATAAGTTGTTAAGTGGCCTAATGGTTGATAGGGATAAATGTGGAGGATTGATTAGGTTAATTGGATAACTAGATCAATCTAGTTGATCGGAATACGAAGTCGATGTAAGATTCGATCTGATCTTTCATTGTGTGTGTGCACTTAACCATAATATTTGATATGTGCAGGACGTGAATACGAGGCAGGTCCGCGGGTGTGAGGGCTTTATTATTACGAGAATTATAGTGTGTGTAATTCCTACCCTGGTCAGGTAGTTTTAAATGCATGCAGATTTAGATGCATGATCATCTTATATGATCATGTTACCTTGATTATGTTCTTATTTACTCTTGCGCTTGATACCTTACCTTTGGTTGTTAACTCCATTGCTGCTATCATGTTTTATTTTATCATGATTAGGAGTTATATATATAGGTGATGTAAGTAACTTAGAATTTATTTAGTTAAGTGTGAATAGTAAAGTCCGGATGACAACCTGATTGTAAATTGGGCAAAAAGGTCATCCGTAGGTAGATAATGTCTTGAACCTAGGGTTAATTCTAGTACCCTTACGTTGTATGTTTACCACCGACTATGTATTGTGTAAATGGTCAGGTGAATGATACTTAGTGTGTTGCTACGGACTGGTAGTCCTAGCTTGATATAATCAGTTTGAGTACGACTCTTTATAGGAAAGAGAGTGCATCGATTAGATTGGTATGACTCTCTACAGGATAGAGAGTACGTCGATCAGTTGAGTACGACTCTCTACAGGATAGGGAGTGCGTCCATTAGTTGAGTATGACTCTCTGCAGGATAGAGAGTGCTTCCATCAGTTGAGTACGACTCTCTGCAGAATAGAGAGTGCATCAATTAGATTGGTATGACTCTCTACAGGATAGAGAGTGTTATGATCAGTTGAGTACGACTCTCTGTAGGATAGAGAGTGCATTGATCTTATTAGTATGACTCTCTTTAGAATAGAGAGTCTATGGTGGATGTCTGTATATGGGTCATTGCATTCATGTCATTTGCATGCACGTTGGCGACGTGGTCTCTCTTGTGGTTGAGAGGGTCGCTAGTCATCCTACCTCCACAGTTACTCATAGGAGGAGTAACCGGTGTGAGGGCAGAGCATTGTGGTGCCGCACTCTACCACTATAGACGGTGGTAGTGGGACTTGCATGTCGTAGTCCTGCGTGTGTGGCACTCGACCACTCATGAGTAGTGATTGTTGTTGTGGCCAATAGCAGGGACCCCCATCGTGTAGCTTGCTCTTCACGCTTATATGCTACTCGATCATACTGCCCACTCGGCCACTCGAGAGTAGTGGTTTGTGTTGAGTTGGGACAGTTGTCATGCTCGAGCCACCGAGGCCACACTGGGGTCGTGGTAGCTTTAGGGTGAGCCAACATGACCATGCATGCTGCATTGCCGACTTATGACATTTTTGCATATTGCCATATGTTAGTAATATATGAGAGATGTCCTAAGGCAATCGCCTTATGTTTGAAACATTTATATGATAAATGAAGATTCACTATTTGAGTATATATGTTTTCATGTATTTGATTAGATCTTAAACTCATTTACTGAATGTCCACGATACGATTCACAGCATGAGAGAATTTGTGATTGGATCACAACTAGTGAGTATCTCTACATGTGTAATTGTGATGTATCGAAATTATCCCTAGTCGATGAATTGATGGATTTGGATACCATTGATTCTGTCGAGACTAGCACGAGGTATACTCCTTGGTGTATCCAAGCAGCTGATTCTCACTAGCTAGAGACAATGTGATGTCCGGAGTTAATCGTGGATGCTAGTTATGGTAACTAGTTCATTGGAGTGACCAGCCATAAGACTTCATATGGTTCTCTGCATATATAGATATGTCAATGAAGTTCTTACTGCAACTTAGGTGCAATGTTCCTTTGACTTGCGGTATTCAAGTCATCTTGATCATAAAGACTTATGCTTTGACATCTTAAGCAAGCATCTCTGAGGAGATGTGGACCCGGGATGATTGGGTATAAGTCGAAGTGATCGAAGGTGTTTGAATAGCCTATAAAGGATTCACCACTCCTTGCGAGGAGATGTATACCCATGGCCTCTCGTCAGATTGTTACTAAAGTCTTTAGCCAAAGCATTACATGTTTAGAGTAAGGTACTCTTCGATACATGTGCAGTAACTAGAATCCGTAGGACGAGGAAATGATACTTGGGCTAGGTGTGACGTAGTCAGCCTAGTGGGGACTGAGACTATAGACCATGTCCTGAACCAAGTGGGTATAAGATGAGTGAAGGGAATGAGACACGATTCATTCGAGCTGCTGAAGGGTTTCAGAAGTAGTTCTAGATCAACCGTTGATCTTTTTGGTTAATTAGGGATCATGATGTACTACTAGGTGCCACTCATGATCATTCTATAATTAATGGTTAATTATAGATGGCCAACATAAACCGAGAACCTATTTGGTCACACACACAATGAGCGTAATCCGAAGGATTTAAAACGAGCTTGAGAATGAGATTCTCAGACCGAGAGAAACTAGGTTTGGTTGGACCAAACAATGAAGCGAGCATGAAATCGTTTCAGTCGCAATGGAAGCGTGGATAGGCCGTGTCTTATGAAGACATGATGGATGAACCAAATTGGTTTGGTTCTAATCCAATGGAGGAGAATAAACCAAAGGGGTTTGGTTTGTTTTAAACGAATGAACCAAAGTTGGTTCGGTTCGTTTTAACTTAAAATAAACCATCATGGTTTGGTTTATTTTAACTTAAATTAATGGAGCGGGTTAGCGGGCTTTTGGTTATGATCCGATAACCATTAAGAGAATTTGTTCTCTATAAAATAGGGCTTAAGGGTTTTTGTTAAGCCCTAATCCAAATCCTTGCAACCCGAATTGTTGCCGCCCACTTCTCCTTGGTGTAGTCGGCGCCAACCCCCTTGCCGCCGCCCACCACCACCCAATCTCCTTGCCGGCGTCCAGCAGCTCCCGTCCTCTCCCCTTGCCAGCATCGAGCTGCTGCCGGAGGAGCTCCGGTGATCTCCTTTGGGTTCGGTAACAAGGTGAGCTTCAACCTTCCTTTTTGGCCGACCCCTATTCCTTCACCAAAGCTGTCCAGTTTTCTGGACAGCTTGTTTCCTTCTTATCAGAGCATCATTTGGACGACGTTTGGAGCTCCGACAGAAGTAGCCTTGCTGGGGATTCAATCTCCGATAATCCTCACAGGTAGAGGACGAAGGATTCGCCAAACGGTTGACGAATACCTCTCCGGAGAAGCGAATTTTTGAGGACTCATTTTGGATCCGAATTTTGATTCGTATCGTGATCTTCTCTTGATCACATCATCTTTAACACGAGGCTAGTAACCCGTACGAAGATGAGGCTCGTGACTTTGTGAAGTCATCCCAAAGATACTCGGCGTGGATACTGATAGAGACGATTCTAGCGAGAATCGTTCCGGTTGATGTCTTTCCCGCTACACGTGATACGGCAGGTATACGTAGTATAAATTTCCTATTATTGCAAAATTTAAATTTATGGTTATGTCTACACATGTTATACTATGCATGCGTGTGGTGTGTGTGTTATAATAAATTAGATTTATTATTTTATTCCTTCCGCTGTGCACATGTTTACGAAACATGTTCGAACACACACTCGCCGCGGTGCCGGAAATCCAACACCATATATATACATATATGCATGTATATATATATATATATATATATGGATGATTGTGATTAGTATACATATATAGATACAGTCTATATATATATGCTTATTGTGATGCTGCATTTGATTATACTATGCTTGTTGCATTTGGTTGTACATCATCTTCATACATGCTACCCGCATCGCTTATACGGTCGTGTAGGATACCTGTATAGTTATTGTATTTTCTATTGCATTCTTTGACCTGTATTTATGTAGTTATATGATTTAGAGCAGACTTCCGGTATATATATATATATATATATATATATTGTGGATATGTGCTCAGGTTGGATAGGTGTAGCATAGTAGACGTTTTGGTATGTCTGCATTTTATATTGGTTTTTGGTTAGAAGGTATATACATGGATATGTTATCATGCTAGTGATACCTGTAGAATTTTCTATCGAAATACATGTGATATTGATATATACATGTTTTTCTATTACCTGCTGAGTTTTACTCACCACCACTGACCCTGGGTTTTTCTGTAGCCCAGGCAACAGGTTGAAGTCTTCGTGACGGCTTGGAGCTTCGCCGGTGATCCATCCCATCTCCGTTTTTCTGAGTCTCCCGAGGATTTTTGTTTATGTTATGGAATTTGTTCTATGTCATGAACTTTGGTTTATGTATGGACTTTGTCTTTATGTTGTGGACTTTGTTTTGTGTCGATGCTTTATGTACGATTTTAGTACTGTAGACTTGTCAGGTGGTGTACACCTGTGTGTTTTTGGTTTCTGTGTCAGTGTGTATGTTGTGGGTATGTGGTATATATTTTCGCTGTGTTTGGTATGTTGATATCTTTATATTATATTATTATTGTGGGCCTACAGGCCTTGTATTAACCTGAAATGTTGCCACGTAAAGGGGAGATGTCGTCCGTTTGCTTTTCAGCACGGCATACTCTCGGGGTGTGACAGAAATACTCTCTCTCAACATCACTAACCATCATCAAGTGATATATTATTCCCCGAAAGTTAATTTCTGCATTTACCACCAAATATCGGCTTGTTCCTGATAATGGTATGCAAATAACTCTACTTTCTCTATATAACATGAGTTAAGTACTCAAAAGTACCTTCAAAGTTATACAACCCAGTACGCAAAACTCAGGGATCAAAATCTTTATGAAACACCTTATACCAACCCTCCGCTTGCTGTAACAATAATAGTATACACACCTAGTCCATTACCCCACGGGTAATGATCTGACTAGTACCGTTAGTGAAAATCCCTAAGACTGTAGTCTTTGATTTCCACAAGAAATGTGATGACTTGACCCCTATTTTCCAACTCGGTATCAGTCGGCTCTCAAAGGTAAATCACCTTTTCGACACAGGTTCAAGACTCACAGACTCAACAGGTCGTTCTTGTGGTCAACTCAAACCACAATTACAAAGAATAACCAACACACTACCTGTTATTCCCTGTTATAACATTAAAAGCATAGCCAATAAAACCGAGGGTATAAACCCTAAAGGCAACTCCAGATGGTCGCCTCGGTGGATGACCCCTACAACAAGTCTATACAGGTGTCATAACTCTGATTGTATACACCCATTGAACAAGTTTAGATAAGTATCTAACTAGGCTATAAGTTATCAGAAATTCTTACCTCGTGCTGCTTGGAGCTTAGTCCGCTGTCAATCTCATCTCAAAAAACCAAAACCGAAATAAATTGACTCCCGAGAATCCAAGACTCGACTCAAAAACAATATTGTATGAAATCGCAGAACCTAGGGCTCTGATACCAATAAAGTTGTCATGCCCCGAGAGTATGCCGAATCGAAAATCAAACGGACAACATCTTCCTTGTACGTGACAACATATCCTATTTATACAAGGCCCTTGGGCCCACAATAATAATAACATATTCAAATGTAAACATAACAACATAACAAAACACAGTGGAACTGACACAACTACAATACAAACCACACACCATGCATACCGGTATGACTAACACCAAACTAAGAAAATGTCGTAATAAAATCAAAAAGAACGGTACAACAACAACAGTGTCCAACACTACAAATCATCACATAAAACCAAAGACATATCGAAACACCAACGATAAATCCCAAAAGCTCGAACCCCCGGAGTTGAGATGAGACGATGCCAGCCAGCGATGCTCCAAGCCGTCACGAAGACTTCTACCTGTTACCTGGGCGATAGAAAAACCCAAGGTCTATGATGATGAGTATAACTCAGCAGTAATATGAGAGAACATATATATATCAAATATCACATGTAATTCAACAATATAACCTAGAGGTACAATAGGTATACCAGTATAATAAACATATACATGCATATACCGTCTAACCAAATAAACAACGTAAAATGCAGAAATACCTAAAAGTCCACTACGCTACTCAGATCCAACCTGAGCATATATCCATAATATATAATAGAAAATCTAGTCTAACTCATACTACATCATGAATACTGGTCAAAGAATGCAATAGTCTAACCAACTCATACGAGGTATCCCATACACTATCATATAGCAGATGCAGTAGCATGTATGATGATGTACAAACAAATGCAGCAAGCATAGTACAAACAAATGCAACATCACAGTAAGCATACATATAGACTGCATCTATATATATGCTAATCACAATCATTAATATATATATATATATATATATATATATATATATATATATATATATATATATATATATATATATATATATATATATATATATATATATATATATATATATATATATATATATATATATATATATATATATATATATATATATATATATATATATATATATATATATATATATACATGCATATATGTATATATATGGCAATATGCAAAATGTCATAAGTCATGGCAATGCAGCATGCATGGTCATGCCGGCTCACCCTAAAGCTACCACGACCCCAGTGTGGCCTCGGTGGCTTGACATGACAACTGTCCCAACTCAACACCAACCACTACTCTCGAGTGGCCGAGTGGGAAGTATGATTGAGTAGCATATAAGCGTAAAGAGCAAGCTACACGATGGGGGTCCCTGCTATTGGCCACTCCGACAGTCACTACCCATGAGTGGTCGAGTGCCACACACGTAGGACAACGACACGCAAATCCAACTACCACCATCTATAGTGGTAGAGTGCGGCACCACAAATGCTCTGCCCTCACACTGGTTACTACTCCTATGAGTAAACATGGAGGCAGGATGACTGACGACCCTCTCAACCATAAGGGAGACCACGTCGCCAGCATGCATGCAAATGACATGAATGCACAGTCACACATACAGACATCCACCACAGACTCTCTATTCTATATAGAGGCATACCAATCTGATCAACGTACTCTCTATCCTGCAGAGAGTCGTACCCAACTGATCATAATACTCTCTATCCTGTAGAGAGTCATACCAATCTGATCAATGCACTCTCTATCTTGCAGAGAGTCATACTCAACTGATCATAACACTCTCTATCCTGTAGAGAGTTATACCAATCTGATCGACGCACTCTCTATCTTGCAGAGAGTCATACTCAATTGATCATAACAAGCTTGGACCACCGGTCCATAGCAACACACTAATCACAATTTACCTGACCATTTACACAACACATGATCGGTAGTAAACAAGCAACATAAGAGTATTGATATCAACCCTACGTTTAGGACATTACCTACTTACGGATGACCTTTTACCTAATTTACAAATTAGGTCATCATCTGTACTCCACTATTTACACATAACTAAGCATTTATAGATTTACCTACATCACATCTGTAACTCCTAATCATGATGAAGGAAATGTGATAACAATAATGGAGCATATAGGCCAAAGACAAAGTATCAAGCACAAGAATAAATAAGAGCGGAGTCAAGGTAATACGATCATATAATATGATCATATATCTAAATTTGCATGCAACAACTACTACCTGACCAAGGTAGGAAATTACTGACCTTCTAAGAAGCTCATAATAATAATATCTTCATGATTGTGATCTTGTCTTGTATCCATGCCCTGCACATATCAAACATTATGATTAAGTACAAACGTACAATGAATAATTAAATTGAATCCTACATTGACTTTGTATGCCGATCAACTAGATTGATCTAGTTATCCAATTAACTTAATCAATTCTCCACATTAATCCCTATCGACCATTAGGCCACTTAACAACCTATTATGCATTTATAACCACCCATATCTAAACTTACCAACCTTATCTACACTTGCACAACTTCTTGAACTCAAGTGGAGATATCACATCCAACCATTCACAGCCCCTTGTTACCACCACGACAGATCCATTCCCAAATCGACATTCATCGATGTTGAACATAGCAACACGATCACAAAACACCCCTATTCACAGCCATTACATCAGCCATTCTAGATATGCAAGTTAAATAACTCACAACTAACCTACTCTATCCATAGCTGAATTCCAATGATTCCATAGCCAATTCAACCCACAAATCTGCCATCAACAGAATAGAACAAATCCATATCAGCTTAACATCTAAAACTGATCACATACCACTAATTCCTTAACTCACCGTCCATTCATATAGCACAACTATTACAACCATCCCAAACAAAACAACATACCATATCGCACAACCAAATCACCATGAGCAACCCCTATTGCAGCATAAACAATATGACAAAATCATCGATCAATACCACCTTACCTCAAACTTGATCCACCCCTCTGTTACACACTGCCACCGACCCATTCAACCCAAGATCCGACACCTACAATCGCCAGACATGAAATGGACAGAAGAGAAAAGGGAAAATCGAGAGATATACCTACAATTGAAACTTCACTAGCGGTACTCCCCAATTGCTCTGTTCATCGAAAAGTACTGCTCGCAACACAAGATCACCGATTGTTGAAGCAGATCTCTGCAGCGGCGACCATGTCGCTGATCAGCTCGCACGAAGGAGCCAACGAGTGCCAAGGAGGAAGGAATCGACTGACCGATGACATGAGCAACCAACTAGGGTGGCACCGTCGTCGGATTGCCCGCTCAAAGAGTTTGGCGCTTGAGGGAGCAAAGAGATGCGATAGAAGAACAAAGGAGGGGCATCACGATCGAAAATTATGTATGGCAGCAATTGAGCTGAGCAAGCGGTCATCCCGGTAGAGATCTCCAGTGATGAGCGGTCGAGAGAAGTGAAATGGAAATGAGAAGAGCTAGGGATTGGGTGGCTGCAACCTCGCGGAAGAAGAAGAAGACGCGAGGGTAGAGAAGAGAGAAACGGGGAGAAATCGTGAATGAGAAGGAAAAGTCGCGATCGGGAAAAATAAGGAAGAAGTCAATCGGGAAGATAAAATAATGGAAATCGGGTTCGAGCATTTTTTTTAAACCGACCAATTGATTGATCTACCTCAAGTCTAACCCAATCACCTATTTAAACCTAATCTTCCTCCTAATCAATTATATGAACTCCATTCAATTCCAAAAAAAATTCTAAAAACTCCTGAAAAATTTCACAAGATAATTTCTTAATTAACAAGGAATATTTTATTATTATCTTATTTTTCGATATCTCACAGTATCGGATTGGATTGGGCCGGGTAGAAGTGAGTGCGACAATATATAATTTGTTCCAATATTCAGCACCAATTCGACGATGAATATAGTATTCATCGTGGAATTGGTAACAAATACGATATTCATTGTATTCATCGTTGAATTAGCGACGAATACGATATTTTTTGCTAATTAGCGACCAATATAATATTCATCACAAATTAAAAAAATCTAACAAAATATTTTTGTCGCTATAATTATCACAAAATTTGCAACGAATTAATAAATCGTTGCAAATTCTGCGACGAATTCATATTTCGTCGCAAAATTCTGCGACAAATTTTATTTTTCGCCACAAAACTGGTGACGAAAAGTAAATTCATTACATAATTAGCCACAAATATTAAATTCGTTGTAAATTTCTTAATTCCCGTCGTTGCCTTTTTTGCAAAATAATTGAAAATTTCTGATGAAAATATTTCGTCGCCAAATTTGTCAAAACATTTGCAATGAATTCTAGATTCGTTGCAAAATTTACAATAAAAATAGACTTCGTCTCAAAGTTTGCATTGAATCCCAATTTCGTTACAAATTATGCGACGAATTTATATTTTGATGCAAAATTACGACGAATTTTGTGATGAAATTTAATTTGTTACAAATGTTTTTATGTTTGCAACAAAAAAATTTTTGTTGGAAATTTCGTCACTAATTTGCGATGAAATTTTCAATCCGTCATAAATTTTGTTGCAAATTTACAACCAAATTATTTTCATTGCTAAATTTCGTCGCTGTTTTGATGTATTTTTGTAGTGCAAGAAAATAAATAATGATTAGGAGAAATATTAAACTTAAATATAAATGAATTTGGTCACTTTGGAGATCCTGAATGCATATTATTCATCTTAGAGTCTTCTTGATTACTTGAGGAAAGCTGATTAAATAGCATAGAACATGAAGATATGAGTAGATTGAATTGTTGATTTCATGCTCCGCCTTCTCTTTATAAGCATATCAAACACTGATGTGGTACTTTCCCCTCCCTAGGATTTTCTCTTGTTTAAGTTTCACTCCCTTAGGACTTTCTTTTGCTTAAGGTTCACTCCCCCAAGGCTTTTCCTTGTCTAAGGTTCATTGCTCTAAGATTTTGACTACCTAGTACTACTAAGACTTTCACTCTTTTTTTAAGTATTCAATCAACCTTGTTAATCTACTTGGATCATCTTTTGGTCAACTTTAATCAATCAATCAAATCATGGGGATCGATTATACTAGTAATCTCCCCTACAAACCACTATGAATATGTTGTCTAAACATCAAAACCTCTAGAGGTCGATTACATTAACAATCTTTTTTTTTATATTTTAAAATATATTTAAGTTAAGCTAACTTTTCATGACTTGAGAAATTGGAGATTCTAACTTAAACCTCTAAGTTCTCTCCATTTGTCATACATCAATAAAGGTCATTCCTAGTTATTAAACCAAAATTTGGTGTTATATCTTCTCCTTCTTGAAAGACCTTAAGATATTACTTTTCAAAATGATTTTTCAAAGTTCATTTCAAATATTTTCAAAATATAACTTTAAAAAACTACCCCTTTTCAAAACATTCAAGTTTTTTGGATTTTCAAAGTATTTTTTTTTATACATTTTAAAACTTTACTTTGAAAAATTATTTCAAAATTATTTTTCAAAATTTTCAATTTTTTTTAAAGATAAGTTTTAAAATTTCTAAAATATTTTTTAAAAATATTTACAAATATAAATTTTGAAGAAAGTTGGCATTCTCTCATTAAAAGCATTTAAAAAAATATTTTAATGAATTTTGAAATTAATTTAAAAAATTATTCCTTTTTATTTTCAAAAATATTTTAAATGGAGAATTTTAAAATAAATTTGAAAACTATTTTCCAAAAATTATTACAAAACTTTTAGCTGATTTTGCAAAACTTCTCCTTTAAAAATTAGTCTTTCATTAGGACTCTCCACACTCTCTAAGGTCAAACTTTGAATCTCTTTGTATTGGAGTCTAGGGATTTGAATTAGATCTAAATGATCAAAGGTGTTAATCTTAATCAATACTTTATTTTTTCTAAAGTTTAAGTTATTTTTGAAAAATTTTATATTTAAATAATAATTAAACAATCATGAAATATCATTCAATATTATTAAGTTAATGAATATTTTGAAAATAATTCTATATATGTTTTGAAAATAGTTTTTATTTAATTACCTAAATATCTCATCCGTTCTATGTGTCTCAATACAAACAATACACAACATCCTATGTTATTTATATGATACATATTTTTAAAATTTTAATTGATAAATTAATTTAATATTTGAATTTTTAAGATAGATTGATCTTGTGTTATATTCAAACTTAACTTTGGATCCACCAAATAGTTACTTTTAAGGTAAATTCTCAAGTTGTGATAGTTACTGGGGATATTCTTAAAGTAGTTAAATGTCTAGACAAAATTTTTCCTCAAATCTGATCCCAAAGAACTTAATACTAAATCTTAATCTAACTAATCCAGATCAGATTGAGATAGCTTTAGCTAAATCCATTAAATTGATTGCACCAGTTATGATCTCTTTATCTAGACTAGACATGCATCAAGAGATCTTCCTTAACTTATTATCATCTCAACTTTTTCTAATACCAAATGTCAAGATCAAATTCCTTTATCCTATTTTATCCTTTCTCGATTTAAAGTCTAAAATATGGATAGTAATTAATGCATGTCATGTTAACCATGACATATTAGTATCTATAAGATTCATATATCTCTACAATGACATTATATTGTTTGCTTTGAACTTAAACCCTTATGGTTTTATTTTTAAGCTATACCCAAAAGATCTCATACTAATGGAAATATATTTTCATCTTATAAGCATATAATCTTTTCCATGTCTTACCAACGTGGGACTTTGATTGTACTCCTAATACTCCCAATAATCTTCCCTCAAACGAAGGACCATATTGGGCCTCCACATAAGCCTATCCTTCCTCAAAGAACTTCCTCGGTTCGATGTCCGATCCTCAACCCATTAGGTCTTCCTGTCAATTGTCTAGTTTTCTTGACCAAACTAGACTCCCTACCAGTTGTTCAATCCTCCTGACACAATTAGATTTCCTTCCTAGTGTATGGTTCTCTTGTCAGGACATGGGAGCCCCACTTCCTTCGTTCAAGGTGCATTACTTGACATGAACCATAACTCTGATACCAATTGTCAGATATTGTCCACTTTAGGTCTAAATCCTCATGGTTTTATTTTTGAACTATACCAAAAATGCCTCATACCAATGAAAATATATTTACATCTTATAAACACAAGATCTTTTCCATGTCTTACCAATGTGAAACTTTGATTGTATTCCTAATACTCCCAACATAACTTATAACAATTAATTAAACACCTAACAAGGAACATGTAAAGCATGTAACTCATCAAACAGATCATAATTAAATTATTGGTTTTTAAAAATATGTCAAATACATAATTTAACACATTGTCTTTTTATTTTATTTATATCATATATCAGGTACGATTTTTCTTCCCTACTAATTTTGATGACCGACCGCTCTGGTCCCACGAAAGTTTTTTGACGGTCGACATGAGTAAATCAGGATGATGCACGACCCGAGCACGTTAGAAATCCATGCGAGCGCCGGAACATAATTTAACACATTGTCATTATCCTTTGAAGGTGTCATTCCATTTTTGACACATTTTATTTAATAATTTTTTATTTATTGTTTCTTAGATATAATTTTATTAGTTTGTTCCATAATTAAAAGGTAGCTAATGATAAGTTTGTTCAAAATTATTTTTCTTTAATTTATTCTTTTAAATTTTATCCAACTTAGACTTATGGTCCAAGTTTATGTTTTGAATTTAATAATAAATAATCTTTTCTAATTTTCAATGTATTATTTTGTTTTTCTAAATTTATTAAACTTAAATTTTGATTTTTAAAATTAAAATCTATTTTTATATAATTGTAATTATATTTTATTAAATTTTTAGAATTTAGAATTTAATTTTTCAGATTTTTATAATTCAAAAGTTGATTTTCTAAAATTTTAAAATTCAAAGATTGATTTTTTATTTAATTTTAAATTTCGAAAATTGATTTATCATATTATTCAAAATTTCAAAATTGATTTTATGAATTTTTAAAATCCATATTCTATTTTTTTATAAAATTTTAAAATCTATTTTTTTTAAATTTTTAAAATTTATATTCTGATTTTTTTGTTTTAAAATCTGTATTAATTGGATTAATCAGAATTAAGTTTTTTTTACTAGTACCAGATATTCATGCTTTCGATCTGACTAATCCTGGGATGGTTGGCTCGACTCCACGGATCTCTAACAGGACACTAAGTAATTCTTAGATGCGATATGTCCCACTGACCACCAGCATAAATCAAGAAAGTTCTCGTAGCTCAGTAGCTAAGTCCGACAACATGGTCACACCATCCCTGTAAGGCATATCCGATGCCAAATATATACTCTGTCCGAGAAGGCAAACTTTCGATCTGCATCTGATTCAAGGTCACCTATCCAAGTTTTTCCAAAATTCAAAGTCGAATTTGTCCTAACAGAGGATCGAACTGCGCTAGTCTGTGAGATGTTGGCATGCTTTAATCGTATGAGATTAGAATTAAGTTTTGATTGTTCTTATCTTTGTTTTGATTGATCCTTCAAAGTCTTGATTAAACATATTATTATTCCCTTGATTAATCTGATTAAACCAATTATTAACTGAATTTGGTTTATTTGAATCTGAATTATTAAGTAAATTATTGTGATTAATCTTAATTAAATTATAATTGTTAATTAAATTTTGATTATCTAATTTGCTAACCTAACCAAAAGTTAAACTAGAAGAATCTAAATTATTATTATTCATTTCAAAAATAAAATTTTTATAAGCTTTAAAATTATTTATCCTAAACGCCCTCGTGTATCCGTGGATCACAGACATTGATTCTTGTAGCGGTCCATTTGGATACACTTGAAGTATACAATATGCTCTTTCCCTTTATGAATCTTTAGCGATCGCTGCTCCTTTGTCATGGGTCGTGTGATTCGATTCTTAGAAGTAGGACACTTATTTTCTTAGTGTTCTTTTTCCCTGCACTTAATACATATTATATGAAGTATAAAACTTAAACTTAAATTTTGACTCCTCCAAAACTTCTCACTTGTCAAGCATTTGGTCCCCAATCAACTTGGAGTTTCTCTTGTCTAAAGTTCACTCCCGTAGTACTTTCTCTTATCTAAGGTTCACTCTCCTAGAACTTTTTCTTGCATAAGATTCACTCATTTAGGACTTTGTCTACCTAGTACCACTAGGACTTCCACTCACTTCCAAGTATCCAATCAATCTTATTAACCTGCTTGGACCATCTCATGGTTAACTTCAACAAGTCAACCAAACGGTGAGGATTGATTTTACCAATAATCTCCCTTACAAACCATTATGTATATTGATACAGTTGGCGGTTAACCCTCTTTTGTTGAACCCTCCAGGGAGAACTTGTTCACATGGCCATAGTAAGATATTTTCCACAGTAACAATGGTCAAAGCTAAGACCACAAGTTGTAACACTCCCCTAGTCTTTCCACTCTCTACTATGGGAGATGTCACTACTTTACTGTCTTATTTCTTATTTTCTTCCTGATCTTACTTTGATACTATACTTTAATCATCACTTAAACAATAACGAATTAAAGATCCAGCACTTCATCCGCCATGCCACCTTACTGAAGCTTTTCTTTACCTTTATCTGCAGTATAAGAAAATGCAAACTATAAGCAATAACGCTTAGTAAGTACTTTCTATGCTCACAAAAACATGCACTGTATGAAATCATGCAACTAGTTCTCTTTCCCTGGATACATTGATACACATGTAAACATAACTGGAAATCATAACTCTGATTACATGCCTCTTGTATAAATCATGCTCTTAAGTATTTTAAAACTTGTAAACAATATATCTGAACTGGAATGATTAACTTTGAAAATTTTTACTTATATATATACTGATACTTCAAAATAATAATCATCCTGGATATGAGCCCGGCATAGTACCAATGCGTGCTTTCCTAATAGGCCAGGGTGGCAAACCACCGAACCTACTAGGGTAACTGAGACTGAGGGCCTTGGCCCGTGGGCGAACTGATGCCCGGTACATGCCCTTTCAAAAGTAAAATACTTCCTTTATACTTATATTCTTATACATACTGACAGAATGCTCTTAATCTCCTAAATCACGAATGGGGAGCACCATAAAGATCATTATGCTCTTGACCCCCAAAACTAAAATGGGGAGCATACTGAAGATCGTTGTGCTCTTAATCCCCAATTCGAACGGGGAGCATCTTTAAATTTTCTTTATAAAGAAAATATTTTTACATCTTATTCTACATCATGCATATAATTGTAAGCTACAACTCATCTACAACATACATGATCATAAATCACATTTTTATCATGGATCTACACATGATGTTAAATCAAATATGGAATAACGGGTAAAATCACGTAACTAAAAACACCATGCATAATTGGAAATAACATGCACATAAAAATATATCAATGACATACGATAACTACTTATACTGCAGGTGAGCAATACTTACATCCTACGCTTTTTCACCAATTTATACTGTTAGATTTCGTAAAGAAAAGATCTCCTACGTGTTCCTTTGCTTTAGCGCGAGCCTCTACCAAGTCCTTGAGGAGATCCCTCTTAAAAAATTCCCTCTTGAATTATCCAAAGAGAAGACAACCTTCGTAATCAAATCACCTTACAGCTCGTTGCTAGAAGCATAACGCTATTTTTAGTTATCTAATTTAAATCAATATGTACATGCACTGCACGATGTTTCTGTTGGTGCAATTGACCCAGGTCACGATTGACCAGACTCGAGTTTGACTCGAGTGATATTTTGATGTTTGACATAGTATGTTTGATAAAGTTAGTTGACATTGATGTTTGACATTAATGTCGGTTATGATTAACCGGACTCGAGTTTGACTCGAGGGAGATTTTAATGGTTGACTAGGGTTGACCATGTGATTATGGTAAAGTTCAAGTCATGGTTACTTGGCATGTAAAGTCCAAGTGGGACACTTGGCAAGGAAAAGTCCAAGCATGGATCTTGGCATGGAAAGTCCAACATGTGTTGGCAAGGGAAAGTCCAAGCTTGAGTCTTGGCATTTGAGAAGTCCAAGGGGTTTGATATTGGCGGCGTAAAGTCCAAGCGGAGTCTTGACAGCGTAAGTCCAATGTGCCTTGGCGGTATAGACCGACTTAGCATTACAATAGCCGACGGAAGCACCTAAAGGCTAGCATATGGATGAACAAGTCATGGATGACTT
Organism: Wurfbainia villosa; assembly: GCA_025175895.1. NCBI lineage: Eukaryota > Viridiplantae > Streptophyta > Magnoliopsida > Zingiberales > Zingiberaceae > Wurfbainia > Wurfbainia villosa. The sequence continues at coordinate 47,446,570 of CM045998.1, read as the reverse complement.
GGAGGGATATGATAGGCGCGAGGCTGACGGAGGTAGCAAGAAGGCTTAGGTATAGGCTAAGGGTAGTCTAGCAAGTATGGGGACACCATACTTGGGGTTAAAACCTCATGTTTGAGGTTGGTAGTCGACTGACATTTTGGTCGGTTCGACTGCCGTGAGTCGACTAGAGCTCGACTGCTATTCAAGGGATGAAAATGCCTTGGCAGTCGACTGCTATGTATGACGATATTGCTAGTTTAGTCATAAGAGAATGCTTCGTGGCCGATCGGGCGATCGACCTGGCGCTATCGATCGCCGCCAATGTTGGCGATCGGTGAGAGTCCCGTTGGAACTTTTTCAGTATGGATTGAGCCGTTGTCTCACAACAACAGTGGCATCAGTTGACTGGTGACTTATGACAGTCGACTGATCGACGAAAATCTAGCCCGATGCAGGTTAAAAGGGAGATGTTCATGGAGATTCCGACATTGGTTCTTTGGGAGCTTTGGTGAGGTGATTTGAAGGCGATTTGCATGTGCATTTTAGGGTCCTTCAAGCTTATCCAAGCAACCGACAAGCAAGCGCTCAAAACCCTAGTTTGTAAAGTGTTCTTTACATTTTCACTTGTATTTGCTTGTTTACTTTGTATTACTTGTTGTAATTCATTGTACGAGGTTTCTCCACCTCCGACTTGTTGTCGAGAAGGAGTTTATTAATTAGTGGTTGCATGTGCATCACTAGAGCTCTTTAGAGCTCGATCCGTGGAGTAGGAACCATTCGGTTCTGAACCACGTTATATCCGTGTGTTTGTGTGTTTGTTTTTCATTATTGTTTTATTATCTTTGTTTCCGTTGTGCTAACGAAAATTGTAGACAAGCACGCGAACGAATTCCATCACGCACTAGCTTGACGCTATTCACCCCCCTCTAGCATTCAAATGATCCCCTACAGTTTCTATCTTACTTGAGCGCTAATCATTTAAAAATGCACATTAATATTCATGCATACTAAACTCACTGTATTATAAGCCGCACAAACCTCGGGGTTTGGAGAGGCGTAGTCGGCGTTTGGGGAGAAGATGAGATCGACGGCTGGAACACGAGAGGGAGAGAGAGAGAGAGAGAGAGTGAGAGAGAGAGGGTGAGCGTCGATGTTGGAGAGAGGAGGCAGAGAGATGAAATATATATATATATATATATATATATATTTCATCTCTCTTTATATATTTATATATATATATAAATTAGGGTTTCCTTCTTTTAATTACCCTTTAAATGATTAGTCAAATTAACTAATCTCTCCCTTTTTTCGTCAATAGATATATTTTGTTATATCCTACTCATTGGTAATCTTATGAGTTAGTGGTAGGAAGTTTATTTCTCCAAACCAACGGTTCATGGTTCAATCCTCGGCCAACGAACCATTTATTTGAATTTTTTTTCCTTTTTTTTTTCTATTTTTTTTTCTAAATAAATAAATAAAAATATATGAACTAAAATTTGGGTTGTTACAATCCTTTATACCTTATAAAAGTTTCATCCTCGAAACTTAGAACAGCTCGGGATACTTTTGCTTCATGTATCCTCACGTTTTCAGGTTCCTTCTTCAAACCTTTGACTTTGCCATAAGACTTTTACTAACAGTATTTCTTTATTTCTTAGTTTCCTGACTGCTCGATCTATTATCTGAATAGGTCGACTTTCATAATTTAGATCTGTCTGAATCTGTATCGTCTGTGGCTCAATCACTTGGTTGGTGTTTGGGACGTGCTTTTTAAGCATTGAAACATGAAATACATTGTGGATAGCTGACATTTACTCTGGTATCTCTAGCTCATAAGCTACCTTACCAACTCTCTTGGTGATCAGGTAGGGGCCTACATATCTGGGACTTAACTTGCCTTTCTTATCAAATCTCATTACCCCTTTCATAGGAGCTACCTTAATGAACACTGAATCTCCGACTTGGAACTCTAGGGGTCTACGTCGGACATCGACGTAACTCTTCTGTCGACTCTGGGCAGTCTCTATCCTTTGGTGTATGTTCTTTATAGCTTTGGTGGCGTCATCTATAAAATCAGTCTTAAGTCCCATTTCTTTCTTCTCGCCACCCTCATACCAACAGATAGGTGATCTGCATCTCCTTCCATACAAGACTTCATAAGGTGTCATTCCAATTGTGGTTTTATAACTATTATTATAGACAAACTCTGCCAAACACAAATATTTGCACCAGCTTCCTTTAAAATCTAAGGCACAAGCTCTTAGCATACCCTTCAGAATCTGATTCACTCTTTCTGTTTGCCCATATGTCTGAGGATGAAATGCAGTGTTGAATCGTAGTTTAGTGTAGAGGGCTTTCTGAACACACTCCCAGAAGTGTGAAGTGAAGCGACTGTATCTATCAGAGATAATGGTCTTAGGTACTCTATGCAGTCTAATCACTTCCTTGACGTATAACTGGGCTAACTGCTCCATGGAGTATGATATTCTCATAGGCATGAAGTGAGCAGACTTTGTCAATCTATCGACAACTACCCAAATAGAATCGTAGCCATTAGTTGTTTTGGGCAGTCCTACTATGAAATCCATGGCTAGTTCCTCCCACTTCCATTTTGGAATCTGGATAGGCTGTAGAACTCCTCCTGGTCTCTGGTGTTCGACTTTCACTCTTTGACATGTCAGACAAGTGCTAACATACTTAGCCACGTCCCTCTTCATACTAAGCCACCAGAATTTCCCTTTCATATCTTGATACATCTTGGTGGATCCAAGATGCATCGAATATGGGGTCCCATGAGCTTCTTCTAGGATCTTCTTTCTTAAGTCTGGGTCCTTGGGGACACATAAGCGTTCACCCAGATATAATACCCCACTGTCAGAGACACGGAATCCTTCATTCTTTCCTTCTTGGATCTCTTGCTTGATCCTTTGGATGTTAGGATCTTTGTCCTGTCTCGCTAATATATCCTCGAATAGTGTAGGTACTATGGTCAAGATGGAGAGTTATCCAGAAATGATCTCAACCCCAAAATTCATTATTTTGTTTTCTAGTGGTTGGGATAGTGTTGCTAGGAACATCAAAGTGGCTCATGATTTTCTACTCAGCGCATCTGCTACTTTGTTTGTCTTTCCAGGATGGTAGTGGATTTCACAGTCATAGTCCTTTACTAGCTCAAGCCATCTGCGCTGTCGCATATTCAGATCCTTCTGAGTGAAGAAATACTTCAGACTCTGGTGATTTGTGTAAATCTTGCATTGGACTCCATTTAAGTAATGTCTCCAAACTTTCAGAGCAAAGACCACTGCTGCCAACTCAAGATCATGAGTGGGATAATTCTTTTCATAGTCCTTGAGTTGTCTAGATGCATAAGCAATGACTTTACTCTTCTGCATAAGTACTGCTCCGAGTCCCATCTTGGACGCATCACTATACATGTCAAATCCCTCATTACTTTCTAGAAGGGTAAGCATTGGAGCACTTGTGAGTCTCCTCTTTAATTCAAGGAAGCTCTTTTCACAATCTCTAGTCCATTCGAACTTCTTGTTCTTTCTGGTAAGAACCATCAACGGTGAAGCTATCCTTGAGAAGCTTTTCACAAACTTCTGTTAGTACCCCGCTAATCCGAGGAAACTTCTGACATCACTGGCATTCTTTAGTTGACCCCAATTGCTGACCGCTTCTATCTTTGTCGGGTCTATCATAACTCTATCTTTTAAAATAACATGACCCAGAAATGATATTTGATCAAGCCAAAACTCACACTTAGAGAACTTTGCATATAATTGTCTTTACTGAAGGGTCTGCAAGACTGTCTTCAAGTGTTCGACATGTTCCTCCTGGGTTCTCGAGTAGATAAGGATGTCGTCAATGAAGATGACCACAAACTTGTCAAGGAACTCCTTAAATACCCGATTCATCAAGTCCATAAACATAGCGGGTGCATTTGTCACTCCGAAGGGCATGACCACAAACTCTTAGTGTCCATACCTCGTTCGGAAAGCTGTTTTCGGTATATCATCCTCTTTAACTCTTACCTGATGATAACTGGACCACAATTCAATCTTGGAGAAGACTGTGACTCCCCTCAATTAATCAAATAAATCCTCTATCTTTGGCAGAGGATATCTATTCTTGATTGTCACTTGATTCAAGGTTCGGTAGTCTATGCACATCCTCATAGACCCATCTTTCTTTTTCACGAACAACACTGGAGCTCCCCATGGGGAATGACTAGGGCGGATGAATCCCTTGTCTAATAACTCCCATAATTGTTCCTGAAGATCTTTCAATTCAGCTGGAGCCATACGATAGGGTGCTTTTGAGATTGGGTGGGTACCAGAAATAAGCTCGATCTCAAATTCAACTTCCCTTCTAGGTGCTAGTCCTGGTAGCTCGTCAGGAAATACTTTCGGATAGTCACATACGATTGGGACTTCTTCCAGCTTTTGGCTTCTTTCTTGCTTAGTATCAACTATATGTGCTAAATACCCAGTGCATCCACTAGCTAGCATCTTATGAGCTTCCATGGAAGACAAGAACTTCTTAGTCTTCTTCCTTGGTTCTCCAATAAACTCAAATTTGGCCTCGGTCTCGGGTTGGAATACTACTCTTCGCTTACGACACTCAATGGAAGCACCGTACTTGGCAAGAAAGTCCATTCCAAAGATAACATCATAGTCAAGCATGTCCAGCAAGATCAGATCACTATAAAGCTCTCTGTCTGAAATTCTGACTGGCACGACACACAACCAGTGTGTAGATGTCATTATTTCACCTGAAGGTAGGGTCGTTAAAAACTGAATATCTAAGATATCCGGAGTTATATCTAGCTTCTTAGCAAATGCCATAGACATGAAAGAATGGGTTGCCCCAGTATCAAACAGTACGGTAGCATGCTGATTAAGGATAGGTATCTGACCTGTGACTACTGTAGAAGCATTTGCTACCTCTTCCTTGGTGAGGGAGAAGATCCGGGCATTAGGTGTAATTGATGGGTTATCCAATCTTCCTTGGCTGATGTAAGGACCCTCTAGTGCTGGGCTGGTCTACCTCCATACTGAATAGACTGATGTAGCTGGGCTGGTCTACCTCCATACTGAATAGACTGTGGTGGAGGCAGATTGGTCTTAGTGGGGCACTGTTTGGCGAAGTGTCCCTCGACACCACATATATAACACCCGCTCACGCCCTGGCGGCAAACTCCTGGATGCTTCCTTTCACACTTAGAACATGTAGGATACGTAGGCTGCTTATATACATATCTAGGTATGCTCTATTACTTACTATCTATCATCTTCATATATATATATGCAAGCATGTTTAACACAAAGAGAACATTCTAGGTGAGCATGTTTAACTTAAAAGAAGCATTCCTTACTACTCATAAAGTAAATAAAGCAGATAAATACTTTCTTACTTGGAGGCGGCAGGACTGATGCTCGATGTGTGTGTGACAGAAGGACAGAACCGGCTCTGATACCATCTTGTAACACCCCCCTAGTCTTTCCACTCTCTACTATGGGAGATGTCACAACTTTACTATCTTATTTCTTATTTTCTTCCGGATCTTACTTTGACACTATACTTTAATCATCACTTAAACAATAACGAATTCAAGATCTTCACATACACGTGCGAGTGTTAAAACTAACCCAACATGACTCTAGCATTCTTTAGTCTCAACCATAAGCAATCCAATTAAACTCCAACAATATCAGAAAGAAAACAATTAAAAACTTAAAATCTGGTTTAGACATCTGCACTTAGGATCTTTTACTTCCACTATTCCGTCGCCACACACACCCAGTACTTCATCCGCCATGCCACCTTACTGAAGCTTTTCTTTACCTTTATTTGCAGTATAAGGAAATACAAACTATAAGCAATAACACTTAGTAAGTACTTTCTATGCTCACAAAAACATGCACTGTATGAAATCATGCAACTAGTTCTCTTGCCCTGGATACATTGATACACATGTAAACATAACTGGAAATCATAACTCAGATTACATGTCTCTTGTATAAATCATGCTTTTAAGTATTTTAAAACTTGTGAACAGTGTATCTGAACTAGAATGATTAACTTTGAAAACTTTTACTTATAATTATAATGATACTTCAAAATAATAATCATCCTGGATATGGGCCCGGCATAGTACCAATGCGTGCTTTCCTAATAGGCCGGGGTGGCCAACCATCGAACCTACTAGGGTAACTGAGACTGAGGGCCTTGGCCCGTGGGCGAACTGATGCTCGGTACATGCCCTTTCAAATGTAAAATACTTTTTTTATACTTATATTCTTATACATACTGACAGAATGCTCTTAATCTCCTAAATCACGAATGGGAAGCACCATAAAGATCATTATGCTCTTGACCCCCAAAACTAAAATGGGGAGCATACTGAAGATCGTTGTACTCTTTAAATTTTCTTTATAAAGAAAATATTTTTACATCTTACTCTACATCATGCATATAATTATAAGCTACAACTCATCTACAACATGCATGATCATAAATCACATTTTTATCATGGATCTACACATGATGTTAAATCAAATATGACATAACGGGTAAAATAACGTAACTGAAAATACCATACATAACTAGAAATAACATGCACATAAAAATATATCAATGACATACGATAACTACTTATACTGTAGGTGAGAAATACTTACATCTTACGCTTTTTCACCAATTTATACCGTTAGATTTCGTAAAGAAAAGATCTCCTACGTGTTCCTTTACTTTAGCGCGAGCCTCTACCAAGTCCTTGAGGAGATCCCTCTTAAAAAATTTCCTCTTGAATTATCCAAAGAGAAGACAACCTTCGTAATCAAATCACCTTATAGCTCATTGCTGGAAGCATAATGCTATTTTGAGTTATCTAATTTAAATCAATATGTACATGCACTGCATGATGTTTCTATCTTACTTGAGCACTAATCATTTAAGAATACACATTAATATTCATGCATACTAAACTCACTATATTATAAGCCGCACAAACCTCGCGTTTGGAGAGGCGTAGTTGGCGTTTGGGGAGAAGATGAGATCGGCGGTTGGAACATGAGAGGGAGAGAGAGAGAGAGAGTGTGAGAGAGGGTGAGCGTCGGCGTTAGAGAGAGGATGCAGCGAGATGAAAAATAAATAAATAAATAAATAAATATATATATATATATATATATATATATATATATATATATATATATATATATATATATATATATATATATATATATATATATATTAGGGTTTCCTTCGTTTAATTACCCCTTTAAATGATTAGTCAAATTAACTAATCTCTCTCTTTTTTTGCCTATAGATATATTTTATTATATCCTACTCATTGGTAATCTTATGACTTAGTGGTAGGAAGTCTATTTCCCCAAACCAATGGTTCATGGTTCAAGCCTCGGTTAACGAACCATTTATTTGATTTTTTTTCTTTTTTATTCTTCCTATTTTTATTTCTATTTTTTTTCTAAATAAATAAATAAAAATATATGAACTAAAATTTGGACTGTTACACAAGTACTCCGACAATCCCCTCTGATACTTGAGTTAGATAGGAGAATAATAAGTAGAAAAATAATGCATGTTGAATTGACAAAATTGCAATTACTCTTTTTCATTTATTTGTCTTTCCCTTTTATAGCTTCTCCCGCTCCCTGCTATTACTGCAGCCTTTTGAGCTGCTTCGCACCCCTATTCCACTATGGCACATCATCACATCCACACACACCAGCCCAATACCTAACCACCTCCCCACACCTTACTCCACCACATAATTACATATGTCAGCTGTCTCACTTCTTTATTGCCATCTTCTTATATTCATCGCCTTCTCGGGTTTCCACCTCTTTGGGTTCTCAACTCCTTGAACTCCTGACTCCCTGAGTTCTCGTCTCCTTGAACTTCATGATACTCTGGCACCTCCACCTCCTAAGACCCTATCTTCCCTATGACCCAACTCCTTAACATGCATACCCATGTATATGACCAAAGACCTTATTGGCATCATTAGTCACCCTAATCCAAAACAATCAGACGATCAGGTATGTTTGATGTTAGTGGATTCATTCTCATTAGTGTCATACCCCCATCATCCTAAGGTTTCATGCTTAAACAATTTGTTTTCATTAATGCCACCCCACGCCACCATCATCATAGGGTTTTGTGCCTACACGTCTTTGTACCTTTATTCGCTAGCCGTACCCCCACCCACGTCTTCTCATTCTTTTTCACTGATGCCCTGAACTCCACAACCATCATTAACTGTCCCCGTTGAAACCCATGCTTCTTCCCTTCCTTGTTTAAAATGACTCCTTGTCCGACGCCCTTGCCCACTCTGCTATCATTTCTTCTTCTCCGGCGAATTTCTTCTTTCACTCAAGTAAATAACCTTCCCTTTCCATGGCTTCTCCCTCAAGGGCTAACTCTAAATTCCTTTAGTTCGAGACTCTTTCCTCTCATTTGCCTAGTCTTTAGCCTTCCTTTTTCCTGACCAGCAAATAAGGCAATACCCTTCTCAACCTGAATAGAGTTAGTTAATTTATGCAGTTTAAATTCTAAAAATAACTCATCTAATTTAATTTTGGATAGGTTCCTTGGTACTTTGTAAGAATCTACTATAGATGCTTACAAAGTGATTCTCGAGAAAAGCTTGTCTCTGCTTCCACTCCTATCCATCTCCCCTCGTCATCTCTAAAAGGCCCCCTCCTAGACACTGACTTCGCCTTCCGAGTCCCTCCCCTTGACTCCCAAGGATCGAGACCCCTATCCCTTTGGTCCCTGCCTCCCCTAAAGTCTAACACATCTCTTCTCTCCTCTCCCTATCACGCCCGCCCTTCTCGTAATCTAGAGGGGGAGGGAGGGCGGCGCGACGTGAACATACATGCGTGCATATACAGCGAAAGAATTTAAACTAAAAAAAATGGAACATGCATTTACCTTCAACCATGAAAATATCTCTACATTCTTAACTATGTAACAGGTGAACATTTACCTCAGGGGAGTATGCTTAACATGCATGGGTATAATTGGTTAAAGCTTTTCTTTCTGCCGTACTTTACATGTTCTTTTAACTGCAACTTATAGTATACTATGAGTAGGAGGTGGACTACTAAGCATGTGAAATCATTTCATAAAGGACACTACTTGGTTAAAGTCCATGATAATCAACATAATGGAGTTATAGGAGCCTAAATACAAGTATAGAGTACATGGACATCAATGAGGAATTCAAAGTATCATCTAGGTACATAGTTCTCTATCACCTAACAATTCAATCAGGATAATAAGGTTCTTAGCAATTCTTTAACTAAATCAAGTGCTTAACATGCCAAAGTTTCATAAAACAAAACGAGTATAGTTTAACATCAAGTATAAACCCTCAAAACAAGTCTAAGTTAACACCAAGTAGCAACCATCAGAACATCAAGTAGTGATCAACTCTTAACAATTAACATGCAAAACTTTAGAACATGCATAAGTCTTGGAACATAAAACAGATCTCTTCCACCATGCCACTGCCACACACACTTTGCCCCTCCTGTTGCTCCCGTTAGTTTAGCCATTCTTTACCCTTTTCTACAGTACAAGGGAAACATGAAACTATAAGCACTTAGGCTTAGCAAGATCCTTTCCTACTCACAAAAGCCATACATCAGGGATTAGACATAGAGTAGTGACATGTTCATCTAGACAACATATAGGCATAGCATTCATATAAAAGTCGTGACATGGTCATTTAGGAACATAGGACTAGAATTCATAGTGACATGTTCATCTAGACAACATATAGGCATAGCATTCATATAAAAGTCGTGACATGGTCATTTAGGAACATAGGTCTAGAATTCATAAAAATAGTGACATGTTCATCTAGACAACATATAGGCATAACATTCATATAAAAGTCGTGACATGGTCATTTAAAAACATAGGACTAGAATTCATAAAAATAGTGACATGTTCATCTAGACAACATATAGGCATAGCATTCATATAAAAGTTGTGACATGGTCATTTAGGAACATAGGACTAGAATTCATAAAAATATGATAATCACATAGACATGAAATGGGTATATGCAAGATGTTCTTTGAAAACATATATTTTATAGGTACTTAAACATAAATCTCAACATGAGGGCCCGATATTGTACCACATACATCATTTTGCGTGCATCCCTAAATAGATCTGAGGTAGCTAATCCCGAACCTACTAGGGTACTAGGCCCGTACTACGACCGTCGACCTAGGGCAACTTAGGACCTCATCCCGTACTAGGTCCGTACAATGATCGCTGACCTAGGGGCACGTAGGAGCCCATCCCATGTACCTTTCTAGGGTCCGGTACAAGCCATACAAAAGTAAAATAGCATATCATGTTCCTTGTCATAACATAAAGAGTGCTCTTAGTCCCCATTCATAGGGAAGCGTCTCTTAGGCATTTCATCATACATACTTAAGCCATGAATAACGTAGGTGTGCCCTAGTGGACATGAAACATAAGCATGTACATCATGACGCAATGAGCATAACATAAGCATACATTAGTACAATTAACATGGACATAAGGTAGTGGCATAAACAAATCATGCTATCATAAAGTCTAACTATCATCATGTCAACGTCATGTATATATATAGCATGGCATGGAAGATCATTAGTAAACATAAGCATGTTTTAAGGATGGTATCAAATACCATCACATACTACCTAACATGAGGGATTTTTAGCAACCATAGAGGGGCTTGGAATTCCTTCCTAACCCTAGTTCTTGGACATTGCCGAAACTTCTAAGGGAGGTTTTTAAGAAATCAAACACTCTAACATACTACACAAAGTCTAACTATCATCATGTCAACATCATATATATATATATATATCATGGCATGGAAGATCATTAGTAAGCATAAGCATGTTTTAAGGATGGTAACCAATACCATCACATACTACCTAACATGGGGATTTTTAGCAACCATAGAGGGGCTTGGAATTTCTTCCTAACCCTAGTTCTTGGACATGGCCGAAACCTCTAAGGGAGGTTTTAAGAAATCAAACACTCAAACATACTAACACCAAGTCTAACTATCATCAAGTCAACATCATATATATATATATATATCAAGGGATGGAAGATCATTAGTAAGCATAAGCATGTTTTAAGGATGATAACCAATACCATCACATACTACCTAACATGGGGGATTCTTAGCAACCATAGAGGGGCTTTGAATTTCTTCCTAACCCTAGTTCTTGGACATGGCTGAAACCTCTAAGGGAGGTTTTAAGAAATCAAACACTCGAAGCAACTTGTACTGCAGGTGAGGGAATTACTTACATCCTCTCGCTTGGTTTACTATAAGAAATATACCCTTGGTGCCAAGACAAGGCCTCCTTTTTCTCCTTGAGCTTTCGAAAATGGAAGAAGGAGAGGAGTGGTTTCGGTGGAGGAAGAAGAAGGAAGAAGAAAATGACTTGTTGTTCCCTTGCCTCTTCACTTACTCCTATTTTTTCTAAGATAAGGTGTCCCTTCGCCTCCTCTACCCTTATCTATCCTTTCCCTTACCCTTCTAATAGCACTCCTCTGCTGGGCTTCTGGTTATCACATGCATCTTAAGGTTTAGCTACCTGTTTGGAGGTTCGGGGTTCGAACCTTGGCCATGCATCCTTTTTGGCTCTATTCTCTTTTATTTTTTTGAAAGAGCCCACATAAAATCCCATTATAATCATGCAATAATTTTTTATAAAATTGCTAGGAATTTTACAGGCGTTACAGTCCCCCATACCTTATAAAAGTTCGTCCTCAAACTTAGAATAACTCTGGGTATTTTTGTTTCATATCCTCCTCGTGTTCCTAGGTGGCTTCTTCATACCGTTGACTTTGCCATAGGACCTTCACTAAGGGCACCTCTTTATTCCTTAGTCTTTTGACTTCTCGATCTAGTATTTGGATAGGCCAACTTTCATAACTTAGGTCCCCTTGAACTTGCAATGTTTGTGGCTCAATCACTTGCTCTGTACTGGAAATGCACTTCTTGAGCATCGAAACGTGGAACACGTTGTGAATAGCTGACATCTCATGAGGCAGCTCTAGCTCGTAAGCTACCTTGCTGACTCTCTTCAGTATCGGATACGGTCCCACATAGCACGGACTCAGCTTACCCTTCCTTCCGAATCTCATCACTCCCTTCATAGGGGCTACCTTGAGGAATACCGAATCCCCGACTTCGAATTCCAATGGTCTATGTCGCATATCCGCATAGCTCTTTTGCCGGCTCTGAGCAGTTTCAATTTTTTAGCGGATGTTCTGTATAGCTCGGGTGGTGTCGTCAATGAAATCTGTTTGGAGTCCCATCCCCTTCTTTTCATCATCCTCGTACCAGCATATAGGAGATCTACATCTCCTCCCGTATAGAGCCTCGTAGGGCGCCATTCCAATAGTATCTTGGTAGCTATTATTGTATGTGAATTCTGCCAAGCATAAGTATCGGCACCAGCTCCCTTTGAAATTCAAGGTGCAAGCTCGTAACATATCCTCCAGTACTTGGTTCACCCTTTCTACATCGTCGATTACGAGGATGAAAGGTAGTACTGAATAATAGCTTCGTGCCAAGGGCCTTCTGAACACATTCCCAGAAATGGGAAATAAAGCGACCATCTCTATCAGAAATGATGGTCTTAGGAATCCCATGTAGTTTGATAATTTCCCTAGCATATAATTGAGCTAGTTGCTCAGTCGAGTAGGTCATCTTGATTGCTAGGAAGTGGGCAGACTTCGTCAATCTGTCCATGATCACCCATATAGCATCATATCCGTTCGTCGTCTTGGGTAGTCCTGAGATGAAATCCATAGAAATACCTTCCCATTTCCATTATGGAATTTGGATTGGCTGCAGTGCTCCTCCAGGTCTCTGGTGTTCTGCTTTAACCCTCTCTCTTTTCATACTGAACCACCAGAATTTCCCTTTCAGATCTTGGTACATCTTGGTGGATCCAGGATGGATCGCATAGGGTGTTCCGTGAGCTTCCTCAAATATCCTCTTCCATAACTCTGGATCATCGGGAATACATAAGCGATCCCCGAGGTATAGTACTCCACTGTCAGCGATACAAAATCCATCATCCTTTCCTTCTAGGACCTCTTGCTTGATCCTTTGGATGCTTGAGTCACGGGCTTGCTTTTCTAATATATCGTCGAATAGCGTCGGTGCTATCATCATGGTAGAAAGCTGTCCGAAAATGATTTCAACCCCGTAACACATAATTTTCCTTTCTAGGGGTCGAGATAATACCGATAGAGACATCAAGGTGGCACAGGACTTCCTGCTGAGTGCATCAGCCACTTTGTTCGCTTTTCCTGGATGGTAGAAGATCTCGCAGTCATAGTCCTTGACTAGCTTGAGCCATCTGCATTGTCTCATGTTTAGGTCTTTCTGTGTGAAGAAATATTTCAGACTCTGGTGATCTGTATAAATCCTACACTGAGCTCCATATAGATAATGCCTCCATATTTTGAGAGCAAAGACCACGGCCGCTAGCTCTAGATCGTGAGTGGGACAATTCCTTTCATGTTCCTTGAGTTTCCTAGAGGTGTAAGCAATGACCTTTCCATTCTGCATGAGTACAACTCCGAGTCCCAACTTGGAAGCATTGTTGTACATGTCGAAGCCTTCGTTACTGTCTGTAAGAGTAAGGATTAGAGAACTGGTCAGTCTCCTTTTCAATTCCGTGAAACTCTTCTCGCAGGTGTCCGTCCATTCATACTCTTTGTTCTTTCTGGTGAGAACTGTCATAGGGGTTGCAATTCTAGAGAAGTCCTCTACAAACTTCCTGTAGTAGCTTGCTAGCCCGAGGAAGCTCCTGATTTCACTGGCATTCCTTGGCCTATTCTAGTTACTCACAACTTCAATCTTTATTGGGTCTACCATCACTCCGTTCTTGGATATAACGTGACCCAAAAATGATACTTGATCGACCCAGAACTCGCATTTGGAGAACTTTGCATACAACTGCTTTTCTTGAAGAATCTGTAATACCATATTCAGGTGTTCGGCATGCTCTTCTTGGGTTCTCGAATATATCAGGATATCATCGATGAAAACGATCACAAATTTGTCGAGGAATGCTGAGAATACCCGATTCATCAGATCCATGAACATAGCAGGTGCATTCGTCACTCCGAAAGGCATAACTACGAACTCATAATGTCCGTATCTTGTTCGGAAAGCCGTCTTCGGTATATCATCTGGTTTCACTTTCACTTGATGATAGCCAGACCTCAGATCAATCTTAGAGAAGACGGTGGCACCCTTTAACTGGTCGAGCAGGTCGTCAATCAATGGTAAAGGGTACCTGTTCTTGATTGTCATATTATTTAGCGCTAGATAGTCTATGCACATTCGCAAAGACCCATCTTTCTTCTTTACCAACAGTACTGGAGCTCCCCATGGAGAGCGACTTGGGCATATAAGTCCCTTGTCGAGTAACTCCTGTAGCTGTCCCTGGAGTTTAGTAACCACATCCATAAGATCAGGTGGGGATACTGTCTCATCGACTCTATTACTGCGTCTTCTAGCCATGCTTATATTCATATATTATAATAAGGCTAGCATAAGATTATCATACATATATTCATGCATATTTAAACTAAAAGCATTCCTTATCATACAAAAAAGAAATAGAGTAGACATATAATTTCTTACTTGGAGCGGCAGGATAGGAGCTTGATGTGTGTGTAGTGGAAAGGCAGACCTGCTCTGATACCAACCTGTCACGCCCACCCTTCTCGTAATCTAGAGGGGGAGGGAGGGCGGCGCGACGCGAACATACATGCGTGCATATACAACGGAAGAATTTAAACTAAAAAAAATGGAACATGTATTTACCTTCAACCATGCAAATATCTCTACATTCTTAACTATGTAACAGGTGAACATTTACCTCAAGGGAGTATGCTTAACATGCATGGGTATAATTGGTTAAAGCTTTTCTTTCTACCATACTTTACATGTTCTTTTAACTGCAACTTATAGTATACTATGAGTAGGAGGTGGACTACTAAGCATGCATAATCATTTCATAAAGGACACTACTTGTTTCAAGTCCATGATAATCAACATAATGGAGTTATAGCAGCCTAAATACAAGTATAGAGTACATGGACATCAATGAGGAATTCAAAGTATCATCTAGGTACATAGTTCTCTATCACCTAACAATTCAATCAGGATAAGAAGGTTCTTAGCAATTCTTTAACTAAATCAAGTGCTTAACATGCCAAGGTTTCATAAAACAAAACGAGTATAGTTTCACATCAAGTATAAACCCTCAAAACAAGTCTAAGTTAACACCAAGTAGCAACCATCAGAACATCAAGTAGTGATCAACTCTTAACAATTAACATGCAAAACTTTAGAACATGCATAAGTCTTGGAACATAAAACAGATCTCTTCCACCATGCCACTGCCACACACACTTTGCCCCTCTTGCTGCTCCCTTTAGTTTAGCCATTCTTTACCCTTTTCTGCAGTACAAGGGAAACATGAAACTATAAGCACATAGGCTTAGTAAGATCCTTTCCTACTCACAAAAGCCATACATCAGGGATTAGACATAGAGTAGTGACATGTTCATCTAGACAACATATAGGCATAGCATTCATATAAAAGTCGTGACATGGTCATTTAGGAACATAGGACTAGAATTCATAGTGACATGTTCATCTAGACAACATATAGGCATAGCATTCATATAAAAGTCGTGACATGGTCATTTAGGAACATAGGTCTAGAATTCATAAAAATAGTGACATGTTCATCTAGACAACATATAGGCGTAGCATTCATATAAAAGTCATGACATGGTCATTTAGGAACATAAGACTAGAATTCATAAAAATAGTGACATGTTCATCTAGACAACATATAGGCATAGCATTCATATAAAAGTCGTGACATGGTCATTTAGGAACATAGGACTAGAATTCATAAAAATATGATAATCACATAGACATGAAATGGGTATATGCAAGATGTTCTTTGAAAACATATATTTTATAGGTACTTAAACATAAATCTCAACATGAGGGCCCGACATTGTACGACATACATCATTTTGTGCGCATCCCTAAATAGATCCGAGGTAGCTAATCCCGAACCTACTAGGGTACTAGGCCCGTACTACGACCGTCGACCTATGGCAGCTTAGGAGCCCATCCCGTACTAGGTCCGTACTATGACCATCGACCTAGGGGCACGTAGGAGCCCATCCCATGGACCTTGCTTGGGTCCGGTACAAGCCATACAAAAGTAAAATAGCATATCATATTTTTTGTCATAACATAAAGAGTTCTCTTAGTCCCCATTCATAGGGAAGCGTCTCTTAGGCATTTCATCATACATACTTAAGCCATGAATAACGTAGGTGTGCCCTAGTGGACATGAAACATAAGCGTGTACATCATGAGCATAGCATAAGCATACATTAGTACAATTAACATGGACATAAGGTAGTGGCATAAACAAATCATGCTATCATAAAGTCTAACTATCATCATGTCAACGTCATGTATATATATAGCATGACATGGAAGATCATTAGTAAACATAAGCATTTTTTAAGGATGGTATCCAATACCATCACATACTACCTAACATGAGGGATTTTTAGGAACCATAGAGGGGCTTAGAATTTCTTCCTAACCCTAGTTCTTGGACATGGCCGAAACTTCTAAGGGAGGTTTTTAAGAAATCAAACACTCAAGCATACTACACAAAGTCTAACTATCATCATGTCAACATCATATATATATATATCATGGCATGGAAGATCATTAGTAAGCATAAGCATGTTTTAAGGATGGTAACCAATACCATCACATACTACCTAACATGGGGGATTCTTAGCAACCATAGAGGGGCTTGGAATTTCATCCTAACCCTAGTTCTTGGACATGGCCGAAACCTTTAAGGGAGGTTTTAAGAAATCAAACACTCAAACATACTAACACAAAGTCTAACTATCATCATGTCAACATCATATATATATATCATGGCATGGAAGATCATTATTAAGCATAAGCATGTTTTAAGGATGGTAACCAATGCCATCACATACTACCTAACATGGGGGATTTTTAGCAACCATAGAGGGGCTTGGAATTTCTTCCTAACCCTAGTTCTTGGACATGGCCGAAACCTCTATAGGAGGTTTTATGAAATCAAACACTCAAACATACTAACACCAAGTCTAACTATCATCATGTCAACATCATATATATATATATATATATATATATATATATATATATATATATCTATATATATATATATATATATATATATATATATATATATATCATGGCATGGAAGATCATTAGTAAGCATAAGCATGTTTTAAGGATAGTAACCAATACCATCACATACTACCTAACATGGGGGATTCTTAGCAACCATTGAGGGGCTTGGAATTTCTTCCTAACCCTAGTTCTTGGACATGGGCGAAACCTCTAAGGGAGGTTTTAAGAAATCAAACACTCGAAGCAACTTGTACTGCAGGTGAGGGAATTACTTACATCCTCTCGCTTGCTTTACTATAAGAAATATACCCTTGGTGCCAAGACAAGGCCTCCTTTTTCTCCTTGAGCTTTCGAAAATGGAAGAAGGAGAGGAGTGGTTTCGGTGGAGGAAGAAGAAGGAAGAAGAAAATGACTTGTTGTTCCCTTTCCTCTTCACTTACTCCTATTTATTCGAAGCGAAGGTGTCCCTTCGCCTCCCCTACCCTTATCTATCCTTTCCCTTACCCTTATAACAGCACACCCCTGCTGGGCTTCTAGTTATCACATGCATCCTAAGGTTTAGCTACCTGCTTGGAGGTTCGGGGTTCGAACCTTGGCCATGCATCCTTTTTGGCTTTATTCTCTTTTATTTTTTTGAAAGAGCCCACATAAAATCCCATTATAATCATGCAACAATTTTTTAAAAAATTTCTAGGAATTTTTTTATAACATGGCATACATGAGGAAGAGATGGGGAGGCCAAATCTTGGCCAGACCCCGAGTCACAATAGGAAGAAAACACCCAACAATGACTTTGTAAATCACATTGTCAGGTACAGATAACTCACTAATGGGGAAAAGGTTTTGAGCTGGTGGGCGAGGATGGCGAAAAAGATGCTCATACATGGAATCTAAAGAGATGTGATAAAACGGAGCAGGAAGAGGGGCATCAAATGTAGGATAGAAGATGAAGGTATCATCCGATAGCCTACACTCAAGGAACTCCTGCAAGATCGCAGGAGTGAACTCCAAGTCGCGTTTTGCAATGCGAGTGGTGTAAGTAGGACCATCGTCTACCTTCCTTAAATTTTGATAAAACTCCTTAAAGAGATCATCATTGATGGCATGTTTACATAGAGCGATCTTCATGAGTTGATAGTACATTAAGATCTCCATGACATCGCTATAGTAATGTCTAAAGAATTGATCATCGATGTACCTAACTGCCATCGGTTGGTACAATCGTGATCCACCCTCATTTGGGTCATTCTTATGCGGTCGCCTACATAATGAATGATGAATGCAATGCAATGCAATGGAATGACACAAATAAATACATGATTAGATCAATAATGTGGTAAAAAAAAATAGGGTTTAAGGGGTATAGAGATATACTTTGGTGCCATTACACGGTCGATGGTTGTGAGGGCCTAACAGGCAGTTGGTTTGTCGGAGAGAACGCCGGAGGGTTGCCGGAATAATGTTCTCGCCGGAACCCTAATGCTGGAGAAGAACCCTAGGATTGTGAGATGCCATTAAGGCTATAGAGAGATCAAAAATGTGAACGGGAGAGATGGCTTCCAAATCTAGGGCTTTTGGTCGCCAGCGTTGATGGGGAACGGCTGCTCGGAGAAGATTGGCGATGATCGGAGAGAAGAAATCGAGTGAAGAGGGCATGAAGATGTCGAACCCTAGCGGTTCGGCGTTCTAAAATCGCTACGCCAGTGGACTGATGTGTGACATCAGTCGACTGATGGCGAGTTAGTGAGCGATTTACCGAACCGACAGTCGACTGATCCAGCTCAACACTCGACTGCTGAGCATTCTGTGACGAGCTATAGTAACATCAGTCGACTGATATTGGGAATCAGTCGACTGATGTGATCATCACTCGACTGCTGGACGAGCTACTCGACTGATGACTCTTCTGCTCCGATGAATAGTACCAATAGTCAACTGATGTAGCTAATCAGTCGACTGATGTACAAATCAGTCGAGTCCTGAAAGCAACACTCAACTGCTGGACTCGCTGTATCATGCTACAGTATGATCAGTCGATTGATATCTGATTTCCAATTATGAAATTGAGTAAATTTCGATTTCTTCACTCAATTTGTTTCATTTTATCATGTTTATTCTTGTATGTCGAATATATTAATGTTATGCTTATATTCATGTATTTGTTAATGTATTTTGGTATTTTATTTCATTTTAACAAGCATTACCATCCAATGGTTTCAAAATCTTAACATCTCACCCTTTCTAAGTGTTGAAGTACATAATCAAGGTGAATGACCTATTTTGTGAGATGTAATACACCATAAACATTCCTTCCATGCAAACATATGGTAAAACACATGAAGCATGGTAAGTATAAGACATCAAGGTGTGTAGCACTTGAGTATCAATCTTAAATGTAATTTCTAAGCCTTAAGACAATTCTCTTGATACACTAATTCCCAAAGTGTGCCAAAACCCACAATGACACACTATGACCTCTAAATCTAGATTGTGCCAATTTTATTGATTTTTCATGATCCCAAGGATGTATTGGCATATCCTAAAATCTTTTAGGATATAAATCCAAATTTATTTCCAAGGTATCCATAACCTTGAAAATACCCTAAAGTGCCACTTTTACCATTGTTAGGTTAACTACCCTTCCATTTAAAGTTGGCATGCCCTAACCCCAATTTAGCGTGAATCGATCATGCTCTTAGGAACCCAAAATCTATTTGAGCTCCTAGGGTTTACTAAGTATTCCTTAGGGATAACCTTCCTAAATACCTTTCTAATGACCCTTCTAGGCTTGTTAGCCTTGGTCATTTTAGTCTTAACTAGGTTAACCTTAGGGATTGCCTCCCTAGTAACCTTCTTAGTGGTCTTCCTAGGTTTCATGGAAACCTTGGCCACTAAGCATATACCTTGGTTATCCTTAGGGATAACTTCCCTAGAAATCTTGGTTTTCTTAGACCTAGGTTTAGTTCCATAATCAAATGGAACATTGTGGTAAGTAGGCATTACTTTCATGGACATAGGCTTGTGATCCAAACCTTGCCTCCTAGATGGTTCTTGCCTCTTACACCCTTTACTTTGACTCCTAGATCCTAGAGTTTGACCATTTGACCCTTTAAATTGATTTTGCATATTTGCAAGGGTCTTTTCCAATTTCTCAAGCCTTGACCTCAAGGCTTGGTTCTCTAACTTTAACTTCTCTAATTTTGTGGGCCCATTATTTCTTTGATCATTTTTGTTATTTCTAGACATATGTCTAGAATTCTTAGCATTAAAACCTAGATGTTCTCCTATTTTCTTAATACTTTCCTTAGGTAATGTTGATTTAGGGACATTAGTCCCAAATTTCTCCTTACTTCCTAAGTTAACATTCTTAGCTCCTAGGCAATAGAATCTATTTCTACTAACATGCTTTTCATGAGTAATAGCAGTTGAATTAAAAGCATGCTTTTGACTTTTAAATTTAGAAGGTACATTATAAACTTTTACCTTAGGGATTGCATCAGAAGCTCCCCCTACATGTGATACTCCCTCTTGAGTCTTCTTGCTCGCCCTAGAGCATTGACTCCTATAGTGCCCCTTTTGATGACACTTGAAGCAAATGGTGTGCTCCTTGCTCCTTTGACTTTGGGCACCGATATCCTTGACCTTTGGTGCCGGTGGACTTTTCTTGACCCTCTTTGGACACTTACTCTTGTAGTGTCCTTGCTCCATACACTCAAAATATATTATATGATTTTTGACTTTAGCCACAATGTTTGAGTTACCTAGGTCAATGGTGGAATTTTGAGCTTCTTCTCGACCAGATGTGGATGGTTCTTCTTAAGGTTGCTCTGGTGTAGATGCTCTAGTTTCCTCCCCCTCAATCCTAGAGGTGGAGGTCTCTTCCAATTCCACCTTTTCTACTTCTTCTTGCTCTGATCCAAAAGTTGACTCCTCACTTTCTTGTGAGGATGTTGAAACTTCTTCTTCGGTCTCCTCCTCTTCCAAGTCTTCTTCTTGTGCCGAGTGAGACTCCTCATGAAATCTTGCCAACTTGATCCATAGCTCCTTGGCATCCATGTAATCCCCTAGCTTGCACAAAATGTTATTAGGTATCAAATCTTCTAAAAGCTTTGTTACCTTGATTTCGATTCTGAACTTGAGACGTTGCTCTTGTGTCAACTTCTTCACCTTCAAGACGTTTCCCTTCTTATCCCTAGGGGGTTCAAAGCCTTCTACAAGGATGAACCAATCCTCTATATCCATCATCAAGAATGTCTCCATTCTTGCTCTCCACGCTGGAAAGTCTTCTCGGTCGTATGGTGGTGGAGTGTTGATGTCCCATCCAAGCTTGTCTTTGAATTCCATCTTGTTCCCTCTAGTGTGCTCCCTTAGTTGTTAAGCTTAGAAGAGCGGCCTCGCTCTGATACCACTTGTAGGGGATCCTTGACCGCTAGAGGGGGGGGGTGTGAATAGCGGTGTGCTCGTATGATGGAATTCATTCGCGTTTGCTTATCTACAATCTTGTTAGTACGCAACAGAATATACAATAAAATACAACAAGAACAAACACAACATGATAGACATGAGATGTAATGTGGTTCGGAACTGAACGGTTCCTACTCCACGGATCGGGCTCTAAAAGCCCTAGCAATGCAAACACGCACTACTAATCAAAATAACTCTTTCTCGACCCAAGTCGGAGGTGGAAAAACCTCGTACAAATGTTCTTACAATAACAAGAAAGAAATACAAGCAATATAACATTCAAATACGAAAGACAAGTAAAGAAAACTTTACAATACTTTGCTTTTAATTGCTTGAATGCTTGGTTGCTTGACTTGCACTTGGAGACCTGATTTGCAGCAACAAATCACCCCAAAAGCTCTCAAGAAACCCCTTGCTTTTTCCTCCTCCATGAGCTCCATTTAAAGCTTCTGTCTGGGCTGGAAAATGCCGATCAGTTGACTGCTCGGGACAGTCAGTCGATTGATGCCACTGTTGTCGTGAGACAATGGCTAGATCCACATTGGAAAAATCCAATAGATCCATCATCAGTCGACTGATCATGACCATCAGTCGACTGATGGAGCCTTCACTCGACTTCTAACCCCACAGTCGAGTCTCGACTCCATTCTGTGCTCGTTTACTCGAGCACCAGTCGACTGATCACAAGATCAGTCGACTTCCCACCTATGGAAGTCGACTGCTAGGGCAATTCCCGCAGTCAAACCCTAGTTGACTCACACCAGTCGACTGCCACATGACACCAATCGACTGGCACACCTCAAACATTAGATTTTAACCCAAGTATGGTGCCCCCATACTTGCTAGACCACCCTTAGCCTAGACCTAATGTTGGTGCAGTGAGGCACCGAAATCGAACCTGTGTTTTGATTATAGCAAAGACACAAAAGTTAAGTCTATTTTGTTTTCTCACGAGCTGAATCGAGTGTGCAGAAGATTGATATAGCGAGTCAAGGCTAGCGACACCCGAGGAAGCCGCGGTGGAAATGGGCAATACTCGAGTTACTCGAGGGAGCCAAGGAATCGAGTGGAAGGCTAAGCAAAAGCGACACGTAAGCATCGAGGTAAGCTCGTGTGCGAGAGTAAGTAAGGTCGATCCTCTTTACGGGATGATCTTAAGCGATCCGACCAAAGACATCTTATAGATGGTCTAGGTCGAGATCGATGGTCGACGACCATCGAAATTATGTTTTTATTGAGCTAACTTTGACTTGCAAAGAAGCATCACGATCGCACTGAGGACTCGACCGCCGCGGTATCACCGATCGCCGAGGTCATCAATCGATCGATGTCGCCATCACGATCGATGAGCCATCACGATCGATGGTCAATGATCAGATTCGAGGAGTCAAGGCTTATCACTCCACCTCAAAGCGGTTTGGTGTCCATTTGTGATTGGTTGAAGACCCACTCGAAAAGGGGCTCAAAGGCTATAAAAGGAGGGCCAAACCTAGGGTTTTTACAACAATTCTAAGCTTCCAAAAAGTCTCCGCAAAGCTACCGACAACAACATGCTTCTTCTTCTCCGACGTCTAGGTTTCATTTCCTTTATTTTTGTACGTCGGCTTTAATTTTAGTGTCGTTGCTCATTTACATTCTTCGAAGCTTTTTTTATCGTAACGAGGAGAGGGGGAGTGTCCCTCTACCTCAAGATTTCTTGTATCGATTAACTCCTACCTTCAACGAGGAGGAGTTTGTTTAGTAATTTGCCCTCCGTGCGTGGTCAAGGACCACTAGGGCCTTGGAGTAGTAGCCTACGGCTACGAACCAAGTAAAACCTTTGTCTCTCTTGTTTTTACATTTACATTCTGCTGCGATTAATTATCTCTTGAGTTTTTAACACGAACATCGAAAAAGAAAAATTTTCTATCGCTATTCACTTCTCTAGCGAACCGCATCGATCCAACAATTAGTATCAGAGCCGGGGGCGCTTAGATTTGGTGAAACCACCAATCTAACATTTTTTTCCAGATTTGTTTTTCGGTTAAATTTTTCTCCTCAAGACTACTAATCCAAGACGAAGTCTTGGTACTCTTCGCTTGATTTTGTTTTGCAAGTATTCGCTGAGTAGCCGACGGTCAAACGGGCATAACTTTTCGCATAAAGTTGACCTACGAGACGGTCTACCTACCGTCGAAGCTCGCGATCTACACTTCTTACGGGGGTTTACCCCCGTAACAAGCTGTTTTCATCCTCAAAAATCGACGTTTAGTAGCCTTTCGGGGACATCGAAGGTTGTGAGTACTTACTTTTTATTTAGTTTCTTATTTCTTTGCTTAACTTTCTATTTTTCGTTTATTTCTTTTTATTTCCCGCACTACTAATCCAAGACGCAAGTCTTGGTACTTTCGTGTGTTTTTGTTGTTGCTAGGTTTTCATTTTAGTCTCCTTGTCTTTTTGTTCTAATGGCCCATCTCGAGGGTTTTAGCACCGTCCGACCTCCGTTTTACAATGGAGATGATTTCCGTTACTGGAAAGGTCGGATGGAATGCTTTCTCAAAACCCAAATCAAGATGTGGATCATAATCCAAACGGGTTTCACACTTCCGACTAATGAAGTGGGTGACTCCTTGGATTATGATCAATGGACCGTTGCAACAAAACGACAAGTCGAAGCCGATGCCAAGGCAACACAAATCCTCCAATGCGGCTTGTCCAAGGAGGAGCTAAATCGCGTCGGCCCCTTCATAAGCGCAAAGGATCTTTGGACAAAGCTAATCGAGTTACACGAAGGATCGGATCAAGCTAAGGTTTGCAAACGTGATTTGTTATTCAATAAATTGTACACACTAAAAATGCAGGAACACGAGTCCGCGACGCAACTCCACGCCCGTGTCCAAGACATAGTCAACAACCTACACACAATCGGGCAAAAGGTCGAAAACCGCGACCTTTTTAGGTATGTCCTAAACTCTTTTACGAGGACTACCTTATGGGCATCCATGGTTGATGCCTATAAGGTCTCCAAGGACCTTTCTAAAATTAGGTTAGACGAACTCTTTTCGGATTTCGAATTACATGAACAATCCAACTTCCGGAACCCGAGAGGTATAGCCTTGTTTGCGAGTTCAAAGAAGAAGAAAATCGCAAGCAAGCCACCACCACAGGAGGAAGATGAGTCAGAAGAAGAAGTTGACCCGGAGTTGACTGCCGAACTAATGAACCTAGCTCGAAGGATAGCCAAGGGACGAAAGCGAACCACGACTCGACCCAACCAAGGTAAATCTAAAAGTTCTAACATTAGGTGTTATGAGTGTAACAGGTTTGGACACATCAAGTCCGAGTGCCCCAAGCTCAACCACCAAGCACCTAAGCACAAGAAGGCCCTCAACGTGACATGGGAAGAAGCGTCATCCGAAGAAGACGAAGACCACGTCTTCATGGCGAAGTCGATTGAGTCAGACACGGAGACCGAACTTGAGTCAGAACCTGAGGATGACTCGGACTACGAAGCTACCTTCAAGTCAAGCCACGGATACACATCCGGTTCAAAAGATACCCTTAAGGTGAGTCGAGCTTTATTTAATACTTTACATAATACGGTTAGGTTTTTGTCTAGGAAGTTAGCTAAGTCCGAGTCCAAGGTCGAGACCCTTGTTGAGGAGGTTAAACTCCTCAAACATGAGGTCTCCCTAACCTCTTCGACTAGTCGAGTTCAAGAGAAGGACTCAACTCGAGTTGAAAAGCTCGAAGTTGAGAACTCACTCTTGAAAAGTCAAGTCGAAGATCTTAGGAATACGTTGGAAAGGTTTACTTTGGGATCCAAAGGACTTGACCTCCTACTTGGATCGCAAAGGGCCGTGTACAACAAGGCCGGACTAGGGTTTAGCTCAAACACGACCAATAAGTCGTATATGTCAATCGTAAGTAGACATAAAAAATGTGTCCAAGCATGGGTCCCTAAGACCACTTTGATTTCAACTCTAGGATCCAACTCGTACTGGGTTCCCAAGGACCAAATCCACTATGTGGATAGACCGAACCGATTCAACGGTCTAGGGGGAGCCAGTACAAAACATGTTTGTGTTTTAACTTAGAAATTGCATGCTTAGATTTTTTTTGTTGTTTTTGTTTTCTTTCGTGAACTCACTTAGAACACGTAAATAATCAACTAAAATCCTTTGAAAAGATTGAGCCTCGGGGAGCCTCTTTTCAAATAATCAACTAAAATCCTTCGAAAAGATTGAGCCTCGGGGAGCCTCTTTTCAAAAATAACTAGTTAGATGAGGAAATAATTTTAGGTGAGTTAAGTCATCATTTTCCTGAAAATGGCTTTGTCTAAGGAAGTGGTCGATGATCCGATAAAAGAAGGCCCCTGTGCCTCGCCACGACCTGGAAGCCATGATCTTGAAAAGGTAAACTTGACAAGCCTTAGGTTAAATCCAAATCTAACATAAAATCACTTGAACCTAAATCTACTTGAACCTAAATTCACTTAATCAATTTAATTGGAAATCATCTCAACATAAAATCACTTGAACCTAAATCTACTTGAACCTAAATTCACTTAATCAATTTAATTGGAAATCATCTCAACATAAAATCACTTGAACCTAAATCTACTTGAACCTAAATTCACTTAATCAATTTAATTGGAAATCATCTCAACATAAAATTACTTGAACCTAAATCCACTTAATCAACTTAATTGGAAGTCATCTCAAAAACACATAAGTATAACATGCTTGATCATATAGACTCCGGCGAGATGACCTAGGGTTAACCACTTACAACCAATTTTCTTAAACAAAAATCTAACATCCAATCCAACCACCTTGTGTGTAGGATCAATGAATGTTGGACAGCGGTTGCTCCCGACACATGACCGGGGATCAACTCAAATTTGCAAAGCTTCGATTCAAACAACAAGGATCGGTAGCCTTTGGGAATAACGGCAAGCTCAAAATCATCGGATAAGGTGATATCGAGCTTAACACGAATTTTGTTATTAAAAATGTATTACTTGTAGAGAATTTTGAATATAACTTACTTAGTGTAAGCCAATTGTGTGATAATAACTATAAGGTTATATTTCTAGAAAATGAATGCGTAATTAATACCAATGAAACCTCTAAAACAATTCTTAAAGGAACTAGAAATAACAACATTTATACGATCAACCAACTCCTCAACTAAGTGTCTTATGACACGGCAAGAGGAATCATGGTTGTGGCACCGGCGACTCGGTCACTCACACCCAGAGACTCATCCACAAGATGAGTCGAGTGGCTTAGTCGGAGGCTTACCCAACCTCAACAACTTGGTTAATAAAATCGTAATGCTTGTCAACAAGGAAAACAACCTAGAACACAACACAAGTTAACTAACCAGAGCAGACCTCAAGAGTACTTGAGCTCTGCATATGGATCTATTCGATTCACATGGAGCCAAGTCACTCAATAGAAGTCAATATTGCTTAGTCATAATTGGCGACTACTCGAGTTTACAGGTTAGGTTCATCATACATAAAAATGATCCCCTTGATCAATTAACTAATCTATTCAAATTACTCGAGAATCAAAAAGACCTTAAGGTTCAAAGACTTAGAAGCGATCATGGTGGTGAATTCGAAAATCAAAGGTTCATCGACTTCTGCAACCTAAACGGATACCACCATGAATTCTCTTGCCCTAGGACCCCTCAACAAAATGGCCTAGTGGAGCGGAAAAACCGAACTCTACAAGAAGCCGCTAGGACCATGTTGAATCGAATCGACCTACGATAGGTTTTGGCGAAGCGGGTTAGCTATGTCCAAAATAGGATCCTTATGGTAAAGAGGCACCTTAAGACCTCGTGCTGAGATTTATCACGATAAAATACCTAACATCAAGTACTTTAGGGTATTTGGGTGTAAGGTACATATCCTAAACACTAAGGATTACCTAGGAAATTTACATCCAAAACCACGACCGAATCTTTCTAGGATACTCGACTACAAGTAGAGCTTATAGAGTATATAACCACGACACCCTTAGAGTCGAGGAGACTATCAATGTAGTATTCGATGAAGGACATGAACCTACAAAACCCCCGGCAACCCCAATTAGCGAACCTATTCATACTAGACCTTACTCTGATCCGGAGATCAGGTCTAGTGTTAATCCTAACCTAAGTCAACCTAGTCACTCTATTGATCAAGTGATAGATGACTCCAACCAAACTAGTGTTCAACCAAGTCACCCCATTGATCAAGCATTAGGTGACACAAACCCAAATCTAGGACTCGGACTAACCACCCTATCGATCAAGTGATAGGAGATCCTAATCTAGGAGTTCGAACTAGAGCATCCTATAGGAACCTTAGTCAAATTTCCTTAATTTCAAAGATAGAACCCAAATCAATTGAACAAGCTCTTCTTGATCCCGATTGGATTATTGCAATGCAAGAAGAGCTAGCTCAATTTACTAGGAACGAAGTGTGGGAATTAGTACCACCACCTAAAGACAAAACGATAATTGGAACAAGGTGGGTGTTTCGAAATAAGCTTGATGATAAAGGTGAAGTAGTTAGAAACAAGGCTCGGTTAGTAAGCCAAAGGATTTAGCCAAGTCGAAGGCTTAGATTACAATGAAACCTATGCCCCGATGGCTAGACTCGAATCCATTCGAATGTTGCTAGCTTATGCCGCACTTTGGATTTCAAATGGATGTTAAGTCGGCATTCCTAAATGGATACATTAAAGAAGAAGTTTATGTTATCCAACCCCCCGGATTCGAAAATCTAGATAAACCCGACCATGTTCTAAAACTTAAGAAAGCTCTCTATGGACTTAAACAAGCTCCTCGAGCTTGGTACGAGAGACTTTCAATCCATCTTAAGTCAAAAGGGTTTAACCAAGGCTTAGTTGACCCAACTCTCTTGTAAAACCTTAGGTAAAGAAATATTCATAGCTCAAATTTACGTAGATGATATAATTTTTGGAACCTCTAACTCAGCCTTACTAAACGAGTTCGTTTCACTCATGGAAAGTGAGTTCGAAATGAACTTGGTAGGCGAGTTAAGTTTCTTTTTAGGTCTACAAATTAAATAAACTAAGGATGGTATATACCTATATCAACAAAAATACACTAAGGAGTTAATTAAAAGATTTGGAATGCAAGATGCTAAGGTAATAAACACCCCAATGGCGATAAATGTTAACATAGGAGAAGACCTAGAAAGTAAGTCCATTGACTTAAAGTACTATAGGAGCGCAATAGGAAGTCTTCTATACTTAACTGCGAGTCGACCCGACATCCTATTCGCAGTAAGTATGTGCGCCAGGTTTCAAACCTGTGCTAAGGAGTCTCACCTAACCCTAGTTAAGCGTATCCTTAGATATCTAAAGGGTACACTTAATGTCGGTATTTGGTATCCTAGATCTACCGAGTTCGAACTAATCGGCTACTCTGATTCGGATTATGCCGGTAGTAAACTCGATAGAAAGAGCACGAGTGGTTGTTGTCAACTACTCGGCTCGAGTCTAGTGAGTTGGTGCAGTAGGAAGCAACATTGTGTTGCCTTATCTACCACCGAAGCTGAATACATCGCGATGGGTGAGTGTGTCACTCAGCTTCTTTGGATGAAGCACACTCTCCGCGACTTTAAGTTAGACTTTACGAATACTAAACTTCACGTAGATAACATTAGTT
The DNA here is from genome assembly GCA_025175895.1 of Wurfbainia villosa. Taxonomy (NCBI): domain Eukaryota; kingdom Viridiplantae; phylum Streptophyta; class Magnoliopsida; order Zingiberales; family Zingiberaceae; genus Wurfbainia; species Wurfbainia villosa. Next base: position 47,417,139 of record CM045998.1, on the reverse strand, counting down.
CAATTAATCTTACCAAGAATCCAATATGTCACTCTAGGACCAAACATATAGAAGTCAAACACCATTTCATTCGAGAACATGTGGCCAACGGAGCCATACAACTTGAGTACGTCGAATCGAAGTCTAACCTAGCAGACATATTTACTAAACCACTACCCGAAGCCGAATTTAGTCTCTTGAGACGAAAATTAGGCATGTGCGTAATAGAATAGAAACTTGCAAATTATATTTTCTTACTACTATTTCTTACTTTTTCATGGAACTAGCATAGGACATACCTTAGATATCATGATCCTATAGATTTAAGGAGCCAGTACATCTCACAACACATAGGACTAATGTGTTTGTGTACTTAGCCACGTAGATGGGCGTGAGATGTTAGGACCTTACTCCTGGTTCCAGATGTAGAGCTAGTGCATCGCTATGAACCACGGAGTATAATCATAAATACTAACCGACTCTGACCAGGACTGGTTGATCCTTCATATCAATCAAGCCAAATATGAGTCGAACATTTCATAGATGAGCTTATTTTCAATATATTATTTTTTAATAAAAAATGTGGAACATGCTTGGACTTTAAATTTAGCACTTATTTTGGTCTCCACACACTCCTTACTCTTTTTGATATACGGCAAAAGGGGGAGAAAAAGACCAAGTTAAGGGGTCAAATTTTTTTTACTCTTACTTCATGTTTAAACCAAAAGTTAACTTTAGGTTTTGAAAACTTATTTAACTTTTAACAAAAGGCCAAGTTAAGAGAATTCTTAACTTATTTATGTCGTTAATGTTTTACTTAAGAGGGAGAAAGGGCTTAACTAAAACGTTTTACTAAAGCTAACTTTAAGTAATGTCAACCCTCAAGGGGGAGGATTAAGGTCTTTCTTCAAGACTCACCCTCGGTCAAGGGGGAGGTTTCCTCAAGGGAGAGTACTTGAGAAATATTTTTACTACTCCTACTTTTGCTTATTGTCTTTACTGTTTCATGCACTTAATTTCCTTAACTTTGTGTGTTTTTGCCATATATCAAAAAGGGGGAGATTGTTGGTGCAGTGAGGCACCGAAATCGAACCTGTGTTTTGATTATAGCAAAGACACAAAAGTTAAGTCTATTTTGTTTTCTCACGAGCTGAATCGAGTGTGCAGAAGATTGATATAGCTGGAGCTGAAGGCTAGCGACACCCGGAGGAAGCCGCGGTGGTCGGGCAATACTCGAGTTACTTCGGAGGGAGCCGAAGGAATCGAGTGGAAGGCCGGAAGCAAAAGCGACACGTAAGTATCAAGGTAAGCTCGTGTGTGCGAGAGTAAGTAAGGTCGTATCCTCTTTACGGGGATGATCTTAAGCGTAGATCCGACCAAAGACATCTTATAGATGGTCTAGGTCGAGATCAGATGGTCGACGACCATCGAAATTATGTTTTTATTGAGCTAAGAAGCATACTTGGAGGACTCATTGCCGTATCGATCATATCGACCGAAGGTTATCAATCGATCGATGTCGCCATCACGATCGATGATGGCCATCAGTCGACTGATGGTCAATGATCAGATTTGAGGAGTCAAGGCTTATCACTCCACCTCAAAGCGGTTTGGTGTCCATTTGTGATTGGTTGAAGACCCACTCGAAAAGGGGCTCAAAGGCTATAAAAGGAGGGCCAAACCTAGGGTTTTACAACAATTCTAAGCTTCCAAAAAGTCTCCGCAAAGCTACCGACAACAACGTGCTTCTTCTTCTCCGACGTCTAGGTTTCATTTCCTTTATTTTTGTACGTCGGCTTTAATTTTAGTGTCGTTGCTCATTTACATTCTTCGAAGCTTTTTTTATCGTAACGAGGAGAGGGGGAGTGTCCCTCTACCTCAAGTTTTCTTGTATCGATTAACTCCTACCTTCAACGAGGAGGAGTTTGTTTAGTAATTTGCCCTCCGTGCGTGGTCAAGGACCACTAGGGCCTTGGAGTAGTAGCCTACGGCTACGAACCAAGTAAAACCTTTGTCTCTCTTGTTTTTACATTTACATTCCGCTGCGATTAATTATCTCTTGAGTTTTTAACACGAACATCGAAAAAGAAAAATTTTCTATCGCTATTCACCCCCCCCCTCTAGCGCTCATTTCGATCCAACACCTAAGCCTTCTAGCCACCTTCGTTAGCCTCACGCCTCTTGGATCCCTCCAAGTCATCCATGACATGTTCATCCATTGCGCTAGCCTTCAGGTGTTTCCATCGGTTATGTCATGCTAACGGTGTCTACACCGCCAAGGCACATTGGACTTACGCTTCCAAGACTCCTATTAGACTTTACGTCACCAACCATTGGACTTATGTTGCCAAGACTCCCGCTTGGACTTTACGCCACCAATATCAAAACCCCTTGGACTTCCCAAATGCCAAGACTCAAGCTTGGACTTTCCTTGCCAACCCATGTTGGACTTTTCCTTGCCAAGACCCATGCTTGGACTTTACATGCCAAGTACTCAAGACTTGGACTTTCCATGACATGGTCAACTCCAGTCAACCATCAAAGTCTCCCTCGAGTCAAACTCGAGTCCGGTTAATCATAACCCGGGTCGATTGTTCCAACAATCTCCCCAAAATATTATTAGACATCAATGTCAAACATCAATGTCAACTCTCTATGTCAAACATCAAAACATCACTCGAGTCAAACTCGAGTCCGGTCAATCGTGACCTGGGTCGATTGCACCAACACTCCAGTCTACCAATTATACCCAATTGGAAATTCTCACATCCCAATGAGAATTCCAACTATCCCATTTGGTAACTTCTCCCCCTTTTTGACATACATCAAAAAGGTCCTCCCCAAGGGTATGAATGTCTCATATCCCAATGAGTTCTTATAATCTCATCCTTGGAGGAAAACACATGCCTACAATCTTTCTAGTGATAAGTCCCATATCACTTAAGAGAGGCACTCTCCCAATTTTCCTCCCATGAGGAAAAAGTACACATCCATCTTCCCATGATGGATACCTCCCCCTAAAAGCTTACTCCCCCTTGACCATTGCACCAACAATGTCTTTGGAGAGTCCCTAAGCCAATAGAAATGCTAAACAATCAAAATTAAGGCAAAGTTCAACAATGAACTCTCACACACCTTAAAATTGATACTCACCCTAAACACTTCTACTAATCCATATCCAATGTTTTTCCACCCTTTTTAATGCTCTCCAAAGCATGTCCTAGGGTTAGGAATGGTTAAGGGACCAAAACATAGCTGAACATGGGCCTAACAACAAAGGTTTACCCAAAATCAGCATTATCAGTGGACTCTCTCAGCTACCAGTCAACTCCTTCTCACATCAGTCGGCTGCCATCCATGGCAGTCGACTGATAACAGAAAATGCAATTTTCAGTTTTCAGAACCTAAGTTCTGAAATTCATAATTAAATATACATACGTTGAAAAATTATGAAATTTTATACGTACATTACTTATTAAAAACATTATGGGTGAAAAATATTTTACCCACAAAATAGTGAGATTGTTACAAAGTTCAAAAGTTAAGAAAAGCTTCAATATTAAGCCCTCTTTGTATCACCTCATTCAATAGTGATTGCTATCAAAAGATAGACTTCGCCAAGGTTTTTCAAAATGATTTTGAAATGATTTTAAAACCTTTAATTTTATTTTCCTAAACATCTCACTTGTATCTAGATGTGTGAAACACATACAAGTCAATTTATAGTACGATGTGGGTTTTAGTTAATTAGGGTCTCATGTATTTTTCTAGGCAACATTATTTGATTCCCTTATGCATGAGACTTCAAATCATGTCTTAGTCCTTAAATCCATTTTATTTATGCATGAATGATGATTATGACATAAATGATACAAAAATAGGAGCATGTGGCAAAATCATGATGTCATGGCATGTGAATGAAATTTAAGCATACATGACATATAAAAATAACCCTAAAAATGATCATGACATTTTATATGATAAAAATAAATATGATGTCATGTCATGGCAAGATAAACAAAGCATGACAATTATAAAATACTAAGGTATAGGATACCTAAGTGTTAAGCCCAAAATATCATTTCTAAGATTAAATCCATTTTTGCCTCAATGCCATTTATCCCCCTAGTGTGCCAAAAATCCAAAATACCACACCATGACTTCTAAGACCTAATTGTGCCAATTTAATCATTTTTCATCTTCTCAAACCACATTGGCACATCCTAAAGTGTCAACTCACCATGGTTAGGTTAACTACGCATCTACTTAGGGTTGACACACCCTAACCCATCTAGTGTGAGTCAATCATGCTCCTAGGAACCCAATATCTATTGGAGCTCCTTGGGTTAACAAGGTATTCACTAGGGATAACTTCCCTAGATACCTTTCTAATGACCCTTTTGGCTTTGAAGCCTTAGTCATTTGGGTCATTTCTAGGTCAACTCTAGAGGTGACTCCCCCTTTGACCTTCTTAGTGGCTACCTTAGATTTCTTTGAATTTTTAGCCACTAAACAAACACCATGGTTAATCTTAGGGATAACTTCCCTATTAACCTTGGTTTTCTTAGACCTAGAAATATTTCCATAATTGAATGGAACATTGTGTTAGGATATAGATTTGTGACCCAAACCTTTCTTGCCTTTGGACATTTCTTGTTTCCTAGGCCTTAAATTTTGATCATTAGACCCTTTAAATGAATTTGTAATTTTTTCTAGGGTCTTCTCAAGTTTCTCAAACCTTGACTTCAAGGCTTGGTTTTCCACCTCTAACCTTCTCAATTTTGATTTTTCATTTATCTTTTGGGAATTATTTTTCTTCTCAGGCATGTGTCTACCCTTCTTAGGGTTTATGCCTAAATTCTCTTCTATTCTCCTAATGGACTCCTTAGGTAGGATAGGTCTAGTGTTATTGGTCCTAGGTTTGTCCTTAGGTAAACTAACATGCTTGACACCTAAACAAAAATATTTATTCCTACTAGCATGCTTTTCATTGATAATGACAAGTGAACTAAAATAATTTCTAGCATGCTTGTTAACCTTAGGAATTGAAGGTGCATTAATTAAATTTGCCTTAGGGTTAGCTTTGGAAGCTCCCCCTACATGAGATGCTCCTTCTTGCCCCTTCTTTCTCCCCCTGGGGCATTGGCTTCTATAATGTCCCCTTTGGTTGTATTTGAAGTACACAATGTGCTCCTTGCTTCTACTTGTGGGAACACCGACATCTTTCACCTTTGGTACCGGTTGAGCCTTCTTCACCTTCTTGGGACACTTACTTTTATAGTGCCCTTGCTCCCTACACTCAAAGCATATTATGTGTTTTTTTTAATCTTTGATTATAATGCATGAGTTACCTAAGGAGGTGGTGGAAGCCTCTTGATCACTTCTTCCGGAGGTAGATGCTTCGTCTTGACCTTGCTCTAGAATGGAAACCGTCTCCTCCCCCTCAATGCTAGAGGTGGAGGTTTCCACCAAGTCATCCACATCTTCGAATGTAGATGGAAATTCTTCAACATCCTCGGATCCGGATGTTGATGGATGTTGTTCCTTGGCCTCCTTCTCCAATTGAGCCGATTCGGGAAGTTCATGAAATTTGACTAATTTGTCCCATAAATCTTTGGCATCCTGGTATTCACCTAGCTTGCACAAGATATGGTTAGGTATTAAATCTAATAGCATTTTTGTTACTTTAACTATTGTCTTGAATTCTTGCCATTGCTCTTGTGTCAATTTAGATTTTTCCATCGGCTTTCCCTCTTCATCCCTAGGCACTTCAAAACCGCTTTCCATGATTAGCACAATATCGAAATCGATTTCGAAGTATACCTCCTTCCTTTTCTTCCACCAAGAAAAATATCTATCGACTTTCGGTGGATGGATGTTGAAGCCGGCCATCTTGTCGTGCTTGTGTTGGCGGTTAGTCCTCGACAAGCTCCTCGCTCTGATACCACTTGTTGGAGGATCGGTGGCCGGTTAGAGGGGGGTGAATAGCCCCAATTCACGTATACGGTAGAAGTCGATCGTTCTTCGCGTGCTCGTCTTCAATTCTCGTTAATGCGGAGTGGAATGATAATAAAACGAATACACAATAAGAATATAAGACAACACACGATATATGTGGTTCGAAACCTTAGGGTTCCTACTCCACGGGTGAGCTCAATGAGCTCGTGTTAAGCACACGACACTAACAACAACTCCTTCTCGACAGCACGTCGGAGGTGGAGAAACCTCGTACAAGGTTTACACAAGACATACAATGAAATACAAGCTAATACAAGACAATAAACAAAACAAGTAAAAAACACTTCACAACAATGCTTTGAACTCTTTGCTTGTAGCATGCTTTGGTTTGGTGCTTGAAAGTTTGGAATGCAGCAGGAATTCCCATCCAAAATCTCCCTAAAAAATCTTATTGAAATCTTCCCCAAGCTCCTCCTTTTATGCTTGTGTCGGGCTGATTTTGCACCGATCAATCGACTGCTCATGACCTCCAGTCGACTGCTCTTATAGCCATTGTCTCATAACGGTCGAATCCACATTGGCAAAAACCCAACGGATAACCATCAGTCGACTGATCATGCCCATCAGTCGACTGGTAACCCCATTAGTCGAGTGCTTGGCGCGATCACTCGACTAGAAATCATTCTGTGCCCGAATTCACACTGATCAGTCGACTGATATCCCTAATCAGTCGACTAATCGTGTCGGCAATCGACTTCCCTCCCTCGGCAATCGACTGTTCAGCCAGAACTTGGTTAGTTGAACACCGATCGAGTCCAATCGACCTAGAGCAGTGGACTGATACCTATACCAGTCGACTGATGTCGGGTAAAACCTCAAACACCTAGTTGTTTGAGCATCTGATCATCGGGTAAACCCTCAAACACCACGTTTGAGCATCCGACACTCAGTCTTAGCCACTTGGCTAAGTCCACCTCATCCTCTCATGGAGTTCCCCACTGAAGCTCTCTTCCCTTGGCCTACGTCCCTCAGATGCACTAAGTGCACGCCTTCGCAATGCCATCCTTCGCGTCTCTTGCCCTTGAAGTATGCTTCCCTTGGACCTCACTCCATTCGCTCCCCGTCCGGCGGTCCCTCGGATGCACCAAGCGCACGGCTTCGCAATGCCATCATTCACCGACTCAAGGACCCCGAGCCTAGTGAACTTGCCAAGTCCTCATGCTTGGAATTTTCATGCCAAGCCCCATGCTTGGACATTCACTGCCAAGGCTACACACGTGGACTTACGTGGCCAACTCATGTTGGACTTTTCCAACACCAAGCCCCATGCTTGGACTTTTCACCACCAAGGCTACACACTTGGATTTATGTGGCCAACCCATGTTGGACTTCCCATGACAATCCCATGTCATACGTTTTGTCTAACATCAAAATGTAGTTCGAGTCAAACTCGAGTCCGAGCTGATTCCACCAACAATAAGTAGGACAACCCCATATCTTCAAGTAAGATAAATGAGATTTATTACTATTCCATATTTCATATGGAGTAGTTGAGACTACCTTGGTCGATTTTTTGTTTAGCAAGTAAATAGCTGTCTGAAGTATATAGCCCGAAAAATACTTGGGAAGATTCGCATGATTCATCATTGACCTGACCATGTCCAACAAGGTCTAGTTACACCTCTCAGATACACCATTATGCTGTGGTATATACGGTGGAGTCCATTGAGACAATATACCATTGTCCCTTAGATAATCTAGAAACTCTTGACTCAAGTATTCACCACCTCGATCCGATCGAAGTATTTTAATACTTTTGCCAAGTTGTTTATCTACTTCATTTCTGAATTCTTTGAACCTTTCAAAGGCTTCAGATTTGTGTTTCATCAAGAACACATACCCAAACCGTGAGTGATCATCGATGAAGGTAATGAAGTAGCTATAGCCTCCTAGAGCATGAGTTGTCATAAGTCCACATACATCCGTATGTATTAGACCAAGTAACTCTCCCACCGGTTCACCTTTTCCAGTAAAAGGTAACTTGGTCATCTTGCCTTTTAAGCATGATTTGCATGTATCAAATGAATTAGATCCAAATGATTCTAGAATTCCACATCGGTGTAATTCGGACATGCATTTCTTGCTTGCATAGCCAAGATGACAATGCCACATGTAGGAGTCTAATTGATTATCCTTTCGAGCATGCTTATTGCTCGCTTCGATATTGAAAATGTCACTGGATACGTCCAACGTATAAATACCATTGCTTAAAGTTCCAGTCCCATAAAGTATGCCATTCAAAGTTATATAACAACAATTGTTACTAAATGTCAAATGGTAGCCATTTCTATTTAAGGAGAAAATATAAACAATGTTCTTTATTAGAGAAGGAACATAATAGCAATTGTCCAGTTCTAAGACTAATCCAGAAGGAAGCTTCAGCAAATAAGTTCCGAAGGTGACTGCAGTAACCTTTGCTCCTTTGCCAACTCTCAAATTTTACTCCTCTTTGATGAGTTTTCTTCTATTCCTTAGCCCCTGTATGTCATTACATATATGTGAGCCACACCCAGTATACAATACCCAAGTGTCTAAGGAAATAGAATGATAACAAATAACGAAGATACCTGAAAAGGATGGGGCATCGGATGCCTTCTTCTTCTTCACGGACTCAAGATAAAACTTGTAGTTTCTTTGCTAGTGGCCCTCCTTGCCACAATGATGGCAAGTGCCCTTTTGTGCTGGTTCTGCCTTCTTAGCCATTTTCTTCTTCCCTTTCTTCTATGTTGGATTGATTTGAGCACTAGACGGAGGGGGGGGGGGGAGGGGTTAAATAGTGTGCGAGAAAACTTTTTGAGAGAATTCGTTTAATGAAAAATTATACAGTAGAAAATAAATAAGATACTCTTTGTTTTTACTTGGTTCATAGCCTTCGACTGCTAATCCAAGGCCCTAATGGTCCTAGACTGTGTACAGAGGGTAAACCACTAAAAACACTCCTCCTCATTAGAGGTAGGAGTAAGCGATTAAAAACTCACGAAAAGGATTGAGGTAGAGGGACACTCCCCCTCTCCTCATTACGATGAAAGCACGATAATAAAACAAGAATTACAAGTACTGATTTAACTTTAAAAGAATTTTTACCGATGACTTGTAGATGAGAAGGTTGAGCTCTAGTCGTCGTTTCGACAGCGCTTCGTCGTCGTAAGAATGTTAGAGAGTCACAACGTATTGGAAGCACTTGGAGGCTCTTAGAATGATGGAAAAGGGGTGGAGAACCCCTACTTTTATAGCCTTGTGAAACCCTAATCATTGGGATGAGGTTTCATGAGGTGATGCCACCTAGCCCTTGAGAAATGGAGATAAGATTTAACTATCCTTGAGGTTGATCCTTGACTAGTAGTCGATTGATCAACTCTATCAGTCGACTAATGGAGGCATCAGTCGACTGATACAAGCCATCATTCGATTGATGGTAGGGTTTCCAGTTGCAATGAAGAGTTAGCTTGAAAATGCAGTTAGTATAAGTAAATTCGATGGCCATTTACCATCCGATCTCGACTTAGACCTTCCATGGGAAGTCTTGGTCGGATCGATGCCTAAGGATGTCCCCGTACGAAGGACACGACCTTAATTACACTCACTAACACAAGCTTATCTCAACCTTTACCTTTGAAGCTTCGCTTCCGGTCTTCACCTGAGTTCTTTGGCTTCCTCCGAAGTCCTCCCGGTGTCACCCAATCACCACGGTTCCCTTCAGGTGTCGCTGACCTTCGGCTTAGCTTAGCAATTCTGCACACTTGTTTTAGCTTGTGAGATAACAAAATAACCTTGACTTTGTGTCTTTGCCATAATCAAAACATAAGTTTAATTATTTGGTGCCCCTGCACCAACAATCTCCCCCTTTTTGATCCTATGACAAACTGACACAAAGCTAAGGGAAATTTAAAGCAAAATAATAAACAAACGAACTCCCCCTTAACCCTAGGTGAGTTTTAGAAGAAATAATTTAATTTTTCAAATTTAAATTTTGTTACTCCCCCTTAACTTACGCTCTTCTCCCCCTTTTGCCATGAATCAAAAACAAGGTTGGGGGTTTTATAAAAAGTAGGGGTTTTAAAAACATAATATTATATCAGACATAAAAAAAATAAGTATGAGTCCAAGCATGCATCTCGAATTGGTTAAGTTCATTGGTTCGAGGTATATCCCTCTACACCAATAATAAGTTTTTGAAAATTTGCTTTGATTTTCAAAATACTAATAAGCTAATTTTCAAGAATAATTTTAAAGATTTATAACCCTTAGGGTTAGTTTGCTTTCCCATTTAGTCAAGTATATGAGGTATAAGAGAGTTAGGGGGCGCTAAACTTTGACCTAGAGAGTTTTATAGTTAATATTGGCCAATTATAATTATTCGTTTAAGCGCAATAGTTGAAAAATAGATGGCTTTTGAAAAAAAGTTATGTATATTATAATTATTCCTTAATCATCTCACCCATTCTATGTGTCTCAAAATTTGTTCACCTTATATGTTATATGAGATGATTTGAACTTAATTAAAGTTAGTCAACCTTGGGTTAGATTCGGATTTAACCCTAAGCTCGTCAAGTCACTTTTTCAAGAAATTGGCTTCCAGGTCATGGCGAGGCACAGGGGCCTTCTTTGATCGGAACAACGACCACTTCCTTAGACAAAGCCAAGTTTAGGAAAATGATAACTTGAGTCGCTTAAGACTACTTCCTGGTCTAACTAGTTTAGGATACGGCGAGGTAGCATCAACTAGTTCCACTCGGTCAAGTGCACTAAGCTAGACATGCCTTATCTAGCTCGAATACACGAGAGTTTATTTCCCTAACGTACTATCATCTTGATGCATCCTGATACTATGTTGTCAAGAGTTGACTAACTACTTGTCCTATCTAGCCATTCTAAAAAATAAAATAAAATTTTGATCATGCTAAGTTATCGGGTATACTATTTTGATATTAGCTCCCCCTAGACCATTGAACCAATATGGTCTATTCAAATAATGAACTTGATCTTGGGAAATCCAATACTTATTGGTCCTTATATGTGAGTTTAATAGAGTTTTAGGGACCCAAGCTTGGACTCGTTGATGACTACGATTTATGATAGACATATATGATCTATTCATAGTCTTTGGACTAAACTTGAGTCCAGCTCTGTTGTACACAACTCTCTGAGTTCCAAGATGTAACGGCCAAAAAATCTTAGGAGTTTTATAGATAATGAGGCATGATAATAAAGGGGCCCTTATGTGGGTTAAAGAAAATAAAGATAATTATGCATGATGATAATAGGCTTACGTGGGATTTAAAGGAAATAAAAGAAAAGATAAAAGAAAAGAAAATCTGACAAGAAGGGGTGAGTCACCAAAAATCCAATAAAATTTTTATATGATTAGGGAGAAGTCATGAATTTAATTGAAGAAGGAATTAATTTTGTTAAAGAGAGAAATTTAAGGAAATTTATAAGGGAATAGGTTAAGCCTTGATGGTTATAAATTTAACCTCCCTAATACCCTAGAGGACACCTCTCTACTCTCTTGATCCCTCCACCGCCGAACCACACATCAAGGAGAATTCTCTCCTAGGGTTGTCTTCTCCGCCGAATCCAAGGAAAGGTGGGATTCAAGAGACCTTGGAGGGAAGCTGCTAGGGTGGGACAGAAGATTGCATCTCATTAGGTTTTACAAATATAAGTTAAAGCAATCGAAGGTAAGAATTCCCTCACCTGCAGCACATGGGTTTCTCTCGAATGGCTTTCATGTTCCTAATGTTGTGCTATGTAATAAAGAGTTTTTCATGTTCTTCTTTTCCTTATATTGCATATGATTAACCTTAGTCGAGGTTCCATGGTTGATATTGCTTAAGACCCTAGGATGAGGTTTGTATAAATTTTGTTAAGCAGAACACGTACAGAGGCCAACACGTCGCTCTTTCACCCGACACAGGCGTGTCGGGGTGAGCAGCGCGGGACACGCCTATGCCGCCCCGACATAGGCGTGCGGGGCCAAATAGCTCGGGTGCAAAGCGTGCTTCCCGGGCGCAAAGCGTGCTTCCCGGGAGCAAAGCATGCCGCTCGGGCGCCAGGCGTGTCGCTCGACTGCTGGAGGTGCTGCTCGGCTAGCAGGCGTACCTCTCGGCTAGCAGGCGTGCCGCTCGGCCACGACACAGGTGTATCGTCCAACACCTGCCGCTGTGCTAGGCTCGGGAAGATTAAAAAGGACAAGAAAATAAATAAATAAAAATATATATATATATTTCCGAACATGATTCCGAATGATTTTCCATGTTATGCTAGGTATATATATGGTATTGATATGATGCTAGTTAGACGATATATTTGCATGATTTCATACCTTATGTCCATGTTAACGGCTGATGTAGGACCATTGTATCATAATGTATATGTTAAGTTTTGCTCATTTTATCATGATGTACCTGTTTATGTTCATGAACGATGGGCACCCCTATGCCATGGTTACGTAAGGCTTATGAATATGAATTGGTTAAGAAATGTTTCCCTAAGAGTGGGGACAAGAACACTCTTTATGTTATGTCAAAGAACATGCATGCTATTTTACTTTACGCATGGCTTGTATCCAAAGTTGCTCCTAGGTCGAAGTACGGGCCTAGTGGTAATGACACGGTCGACGTGTCGACGGTTGACGTGTCGACGGTCGATGTGTCGACGGTCGACGGTCGACGGTCGACGGTCGACGACCACAAGGGGTCGGCGAATGGGCCGCCGAATGGACCACCAAATGGGCTGGGCCAAGTCATGGATACAATGTCGGGCCCTAATGTTGAGATTATGTTTAAGTACTTATGAAAGTATATGTTTTCAAAGAGCATTCTGCATATAACTATTCCATGTCTATGTTATTATGAGATATTATGTTATTGTGATAAAAATGCCATGGGGATACATGTCCTAGATGATCATGTCACGGATTACTTTACTCATGAATTTTGAATGCTAAGTCTATATGCCTCTTGATGATCATGTTAATAGTTACATCCATGCTATGACTATATGTTAGTTAAATGAACGTGTCACTATCTTATGTGTAATTTATGTCGTATGGCTTTTGTGAGTAGGAAAGGATCTTACTCAGCATATGTGCAGATAGTGTCGTTTTTCCCTTGTACTGCAGAGCAAGGCAAGGAATGGAATAATTGAAGGGAGCAGCAGGAGGCAAAGATGTGTGTGGCCTGGTGGATAAGATTTAGTTTATGGTTTGGGGAGATTATGCATGTTTTACCGTTTAGTGTTAAGACTTAGATGATCTTTTTGTTTTGGTTGTCACTCCCGTTTATTATATAAATCTCGAATTTCTTTAGTACATGTTTAGTTAAGAAAATTGCTAAGACCGTTACATCATAATTAATCTATTAGGTGGATTAGGTTAGTATAGTTAGCTTAAGAAGGGATTTTATTGTTTTAAATGCTTCCGCTGTATGTATATGCATGTATGTATGATCGCGTAGCGCCGCCCTTTGCTCCCCTCTAAGGTACGGGAAGGGCGGGCGTTATAGGTGGTATCAGAGCCCAGTTCTGCCTTTCCACTACACCCACATCAAGCTTTTATCCTGCCGCTCCAAGTAAGAAATTCTATGCCTACTCTATTTCTTTCATGTAAGATAAGAAATCCTTTTAGCTTAAATATGCATGAATATATGTATGATAACCTTATGCTAGTCTTTATTTTAAATATGCATAAATAAATATGAATGATAACCTTATGCTAGCCTTATTATAATATATGAAGATAAGCATGGCTCGAAGACGTAGTCATAGAGTCGACAAGACATGTAATATATGGAAGACGTAGTAATAGAGTCGATGAGATGAATATATGCATAATAATCTTATGCTAGCCTTATTATAATATATGAAGATAAGCATGGCTAGAAGACGTGGTAATAGAGTCGATGAGACAGTAATATATGGAAGACGTAGAATAGAGTCGATGAGACAATATTTTGCTCTCCATAGGGAGCTCCAGTACTGTTGGTAAAGAAGAAAGATGGGTCTATGCGAATGTGCATAGACTACCGAGCGTTAAATAATGTGACGATCAAGAACAGGTACCCTTTACCACGGATTGACGACTTGTTAGACCAGTTAAAGGGTGCCACCATCTTCTCTAAGATTGACCTAAGGTCTGGCTATCATCAAGTGAAAGTGAAACCAGATGATATACCGAAGACAGCTTTCCGAACAAGATACGGACATTATGAGTTCGTAGTCATGCCTTTCGGAGTGACGAATGCTCCTGCTATGTTCATGGACCTGATGAATCGGGTATTCTCAGCGTTTCTTGACAAGTTCGTGATCGTCTTCATTGATGATATCCTCGTCTATTCGAGAAATCAAGAAGAGCATGCCGAACACCTGAAGATGGTATTACAGATTCTTCGAGAAAAGCAACTATATGCCAAGTTCTCCAAATGTGAATTCTGGCTCGATCAAGTATCTTTTCTGGGTCATATTATATCTAAAGACGGAATTATAGTAGACCAAAGAAAGATTGAAGATGTGAGTAACTGGAGCAGGCCAAAGAATGCTAGTGAAGTGAGGAGTTTTCTCGGATTAGCGGGCTATTACTGGAAATTCGTAGAAGACTTCACCAGGATAGCAGCACCTATGACAGTTCTCACCCGGAAGAACAAGAAGTATGTATGGACGGAGGAATGTGAGAAGAGTTTCTTCGAGATGAAAAGGAGACTTACAAGTGCTCCAATCCTTACTCTTCCAGAGACCGACAAGAGGTTCAACATGTATAGCGATGCCTCCGGATTGGGACTCAGAGTTGTACTTATGCAGAGGGGTAAAGTTATTGCCTATGCCTCTAGGCAACTCAAGGAACATGAAAAGAACTATCCCACTCACGAGCTGTGGTCTTTGCTCTCAAGGTATGGAGGCACTATCTGTATGGAGCACAGTGCAAGATTTATACGGATCACCGGAGTCTACGGTATTTCTTCACTCAGAAGGACCTCAATATAAGACAACGCAGTTGGCTGGAGCTCATAAAGGACTATGACTGCAAGATCTTTTACCATCCTGGCAAGACAAACAAAGTGGCCGATGCACTCAGCAGGAAGTCCAGTGCCACCCTGATGTCCTTATCGGTATTGGCTCGACCGCTGGAGAAGGAAATTATGCGCTATGGAATCGAGGTTATTTTCGGGCAGCTTTCGACCATGGCAATAATACCAGCACTATTCGATGACATATTAGCAAAATAAAGTGATGATCCAAGTCTCTAGAGGATCAAGCAGGATATCCTAGAAGGAAAAGGCGAGGGTTTTTGTATCGCCAATATCGGAGTATTATACCTTAGGGATCGGTTATGTATCCCTAACGATCCAGAACTACGCAAAAAGATATTAGAGGAGGCTCACGGAACCCCCTATTCTATGCATCCGGGATCCACCAAAATGTATCAAGACCTGAAAGAGAAGTTTTGGTGGTCCGGTATGAAGAGGGATGTAGCTCAGCATGTTAGTACCTGCCTGACCTGCCAGCAAGTTAAAGCAGAACACCAGAGGCCTGCAGGAGTTATGCAACCGATCCAAATTCCGGAGTGGAAATGGAAGACATCTCTATGGATTTCATTTTAGGTCTTCCCAGGACTATGAACGGATATCACGCTATATGGGTTATCGTTGACAGATTGACAAAGTCAGTTCATTTCCTAGCGATCAAGATGACATATTCGATTGAGCAACTGGCTCAATTATATGCTAAGGAAATCATCAGACTGCATGATATTCCCAAGACCATCATTTCAGATAGGGATGGTCGCTTCACTTCATAGTTTTGGAGATGTGTTCATAAGGAACTTGACACGAAGCTATGTTTTAGTACCGCCTTTCATCCTCAGACAGATGGGCAAACAGAAAGGGTGAACCAAGTACTGGAAGACATGTTACGGGCTTGTGCCTTGGATTTCAAAGGGAGTTGGTGCCGCTACTTATGTTTAGCGGAATTCACTTACAATAATAGCTACCAAGCTACCATCGGAATGACACCTTATGAAGCATTATATGGGAGGAGATGTAGGTCTCCGATCTGTTGGTATGAAGGTGGTGAGAAGAGAGAGATGGGACTTCAGACGGAGTTCATCGACGACACCACCCGAGCGATATAAAATATCTGCCAAAGAATAGAGACTGCTCAGAGCTGACAGAAGAACTATGCGGATCAGCAACGTAGACCTTTGGAATTCAATGTCGGAGATTTGGTATTTCTCCGGGTAGCTCCTATGAAAGGAATAATGAGATTCGGGAAGAAAGGAAAGCTAAGTCCGCGATACTAGGACCGTACAAGATCCTGAAAAGAGTTGGCAAGGTAGATTATGAGCTAGGACTACCTCAGGAGATGTCTGCTATTCACAACGTGTTCCATGTGTCAATGCTCAAGAAGTGCATTTCCAGTAGAGACCAGATGGTTGTGCCACAGACAGTGCAAATTCAGGAGGACCTGAGTTATGAAAGTCGACCGATCCGAGTACTGGACCGGGAAGTCAAAAGACTAAGAAATAAAGAAGTGCCCTTAGTAAAAGTTTTGTGGCAAAGTCAACAATACGAAGAAGCCACCTGGGAACACGAGGACGATATGAAACGAATGTTAGGATCTTTGGAATGGCTAGAGGGGGGGGGGTGATTAGCCTTTCTTCGTTTCTATAAATACGTTAGCGGAAGCAATACAAATACAAATAAGAAAATGAATAAGAAAACAATGAAAGCAATGCAAACACCCGATGTACGTGGTTCGGAGATGATGCTTCTACTCGACGGCAATCCGTAAGGTGGATTAGCCCTAGCCAATCTTCACTAAAACCTCCTTTGGATGAACCAAGGTGGAGAAACCTTTTCTTACAATGCTCTCCTCTTCTTTACAATGATGGAAGATTAAAATATAGAGAAGAGGAGGTTTAGAATCACTAAAGCACTTGGGAAAGCTTGGTGAGCACGAGGGTATAGCTAGGAATGAGAGCACTAGCTTCACCAAGCTCCCCAAGGCCCCTTCTTATAGAAGAGTGAAGGGAGTTGCTTTGGAGGCTCATTGGCTCCCATATCCCCGGATTAAAATTTTCACTAATGAAAGAACTAGTCCGGATGGGATGAGTTTCCTTAGCACAACCAATTCGTCGTTGTGCTAACAACTTGAGTGATCGCTTGAACAAACTAGTTGTTCAAGCAACACAACTCTTCTAGTTGGTTAGCCGCGGAAGAGACGATGGACGGATCGCCGGTTTTTGTGTTTATCTTCGGGGTCCATGATTATACAAAATATATACTAATGCACACTTGTATAATCAACACATAAAAGAACATGCCAAGATCAGAAAATAAAGTTGAAAACTTTCATACCTCACGATCTTCTACCGTATGTCCTATCCTCCTTGCGGACGACGTGTGGGCGAAGATCCTCCACGAGTAGAAGCCTTCTAGATCGTGTTCTTCCCTTCCTTGTTCGCTGCAAACAAAGAGAATAACCAACAAAACTTCTCCTTTCTAGAACCGGCCACCAAGCATGGGAGTTTGATGTAACCGCCGGCCAAGGAACGAATGGATGAAGCGCCGGCCACCAATGTAAGGGGAACTGCCGGCCACCTTGGAGAGAATGGAGGAGTGAACGCCGGCCAACCTTGAAGAGAGGTTGCCGCCAGCCAAGGAATAAGAGAGGGACCAAGAGGATGGGCGTCGGCCAAGTCTTGATGGAAGAAGATGGGCGCCGGCTTCTTGTCACAATGTTGCCGCCCAAGCCTTAGCTTCCAAACCCTAGCCGCCCAACCTAAAACCCTAACTCCAATTGAACCATTATTCTTTGCCGCCCAACCTAAGCCCTCTATTTATAGAATTGGGCTTAAGCCTCCTTTAATCTCCACCGTCGGATCTAGGGATTTAATCTCCACCGTCGGATCTAAGGTTTTATCCCAACCGTCGGATCTAGGGTTTCATCCCAACCGTCGGATCTAGGATTTCATCCCAACCGTCAGATCTAGGGTTTCATCCCATCCGTCGGATCTAGGATTTCATCCCAACCATCGGATCTAGGGATTAAATCCCAACCGTCGATTCTAGGGTTTTATCCCAACCATCGGATCTAGGGATTCAATCCCAACCTTTGGTTCTAGGGTTTCATCCCAACCATCAGATATAGGGATTTAATCCCAACCGTTGGTTCTAGAGTTTTGTTTTACATCCTTGGATCTAGACTTCATGAGGATTATATTAGGCTACGATAGGGACCATAAGGAGGAGTTGGATCTTGGCCACCCGATGGATCGGAACCACACAAACTTGATCCATCAATGATGTTCCATTCCACTAGAGGATCATCATTGAACAACCTCACCAACCCCCATAAATTAATATGGGCTCCATATATTATTTGTACATTCATCTCCCCGTGTTTAAGATATCGAATGTCTGTCAATTAATTGATTTACTGACCATCAATTAATTAACGTCTAACTCCTCGAGTAGTACCACTCAACCTTATCATCATGTTGACTAAGTCAACCAGCTGGGTTTACATGATGAACCTTATGAGCTCCTCAAGGGGACATCATCAACCTAGTATATAGGACACAGTTTCCTCCTATAATCAACGACACACCATGTAAATAATATCATTTCCCAACTTACCGGGCATATTGATTTAATCCATCTAAATCTCACCCTCTGGTAAATCAAAGAAATAAATACTAAGTACATGTGCCCGTTATTATATCGGGATTAAGAGCATGTACAACATAATATCAGAGTCAGATTCAATTATGTAGTCGGATTAATTGAATCACCTCTATGTCGGTCCTGCTCAATACACCTAAGTCTACTAGTGTAACTCTATGTTCAAGACAAAACAATACCAAGCTACACTACAACCATGCCAATGGTTTGTCCAAAACCATCTTGGTTGTGAGCCTCTACTTATATTTTACAAGGGACTGATAACATGATCTTCTGTGCCACACCAAGCACCATGTTATCTACAATGTAAAATATTAGACAATATGCACACACATATAATAAATATATAAAGTGCAAACAATGATCATGTGATTCTTATTCCAAAATAAAATGTTCATACAAAAAGAGCTAGGCTTTCAGTATACATTCCAACAATCTCCCACTTATACTAAAAGACTATGCCGTCATCACACTGCCATACATCTGATCCCCATGTCCTCCACATGCCTATCAAACGCTTTCGCTGGAAGGGCCTTAGTGAATGGAACCACCAGGTTATCCTCTGATGCAATCTTTGCGACAACAACTTCTCCTTGCTTTACGATCTCTCGTATAAGGTGGTACTTGCGCTTTATGAGTTTACTCGCCTTATGGGCTCGTGGTTCCTTCAAGTTTGCAACTGCACCACTGTTATCACAATAAATTGTGATAGTTCTGGGCAAACCAGGAATCACATCCAAGTCCATCAAGAAGTTCCTGAGCCATACAACTTCCTTGCGCCTCGAGAGGCTGCCACATACCTCGACTTCCATGGTAGAGTCCGCCACGCATTTCTGCTTGACACTCCTCCATACTATGGCTCCACCTCCAAAAGTAAACACAAACCCAAAGGTATACTTACTCTTGTCCCTATCTGATTGGAAATCCGAATCCGTGTAACCCACAGGGACTAATTGATACGCCGGTAAACTAGCATATAATCCTAGTCCTTCTCGGTACTTCAATATATGCTTTACTGGCGATCGATGTCACTGTCGAGATTACTCGATATCACTAACCATGCCGCACCAAGCAGATATCCGGTCTCGTACATAGCATAGCATACATAAAGCTTCCTACTGCCGAAGCATAAGGAACCGCCTTCATGCCCTCTATCTCCTTTGATGTTTTGGGACACATCTCTTTAGATAAAGGAACTCCATGCCTAAAAGGTAGAAAACCTTTCTTGGAGTTCTGCATGCTAAAGCGAGCAAGGATAGTGTCAATGTATGAAGCTTGAGATAAGCACAACATCCTTTTCTTGCGATCCCTTATAACTTTGATCCCAAGGATGTGTCCCACTTCCCCCAAGTCCTTCATGTCAAACTGTTTGGACAACCATACCCTTACGTCTAATAACACTTTGATATTGTTGCCAACTAACAAAATGTCATCTACGTATAGTACAAGAAATACCACTACATTTCCGTCACATCTCTTGTATACACAAGGCTCATCCGAACTTTGAATAAATCCATATGACTGGATTATCTCATCAAAGCGGATGTTCCAAGATCTAGAAGATTGGTTCAATCCATAAATGGACCGATTAAGCTTACATACAAGATGCTCTTTGCCTTTAGCAATGAATCCCTCTGGTTGCTGCATATAGATGTTCTCCTCAAGACTTCCGTTAAGGAAAGCTGTCTTGACATCCATCTGCCAAATCTCATAATCCATATGAGCAGCTATAGATAAGTGAATCCGGATAGACTTAAGCATAGCTACCGGCTAAAAGGTCTCCTCATAATCGATACCCTCTTTCTGAGTATACCCTTTTGCAACAATCCTAGCTTTGAAGGTCTCAACCTTCCCGTCCACTCCTCTCTTTCTCTTGTAGATCCACTTGCATCCAATGGTTTTTACACCATCGGGTGGCTCTACTAGCTCCCATACTTGATTAGAATCCATAGATTCTATCTCTGAATTCATCGCTCTTTGCCAAGATACCGCATCTCTATCTTGGAGTGCCTCGTCATATGTCCAGGGATCAGGTTCATGTTCACCAGGGACTAAGTTCGAAGACTCTCCCAAAAACATGAATCTCTCGGGTTGTCTAACAACCCTCCCACTACGACGAGGTGCCTCCTGTGTATACTCTGTGACATGCGGTGTAGTGACTTATGGTATCTCCTCTTGTACCGATGGTACTGAAGTCGGGACTTCCCCTGTCAACTCCTCAAGAACAATCCTACTCTTGGGCTTGTGGTTCATTACATAATCCTCCTCTAGAAATCTGGCGTTCGTGCTAACGATCACCCTCTGATCTCTAGGATTATAAAACAAACCACCTTTCGTTCCCTTAGGGTAGCCAACAAACATGCACACTTCTGTACGAGATTCCAACTTACCAGCATCAGCCTTCAGCACATGTGCTGGACTCCCCCATATTCGAATATGTCTCAGACTAGGCTTTCGCCCAGTCCACAATTCTACAGGGGTAGAAGGTACTGATTTGGATGGAACCATGTTCAGAGTATACATTGTCGTATCCAGTGCATACCCCCAGAACGAAACAGGTAACTCAGAATAACTCATCATCGATCTGACCATCTCCATAAGAGTCCTGTTCCTTCGCTTTGCCACACCATTCTGCAGGGGTATGCCAGGTGCGGACAATTGGGATTGAATCCCAGACTCTGATAAGTAACTCCTAAACTCTCCTAAGAGGTACTCGCCATCACGATCAGATCGTAGTGTCTTGATACTTTTACCTTGACGGTTCTCCACATCAGCCTTGAATTCTTTGAACCTGTCAAAGCATTCAGACTTGCGGTGCATCAAGTAAATGTATCCATATCTTGAATAATCATCTATAAAAGAGACGAAATATTCAAAACCACCTCTTGCCTGGATAGACATAGGACCGCACAAATCAGAATGAACCAATTCTAACACATCTTTGGCTCTATACCCCTTGGCCTTGAAAGGCCTCTTGGTCATTTTACCTTCCAAGCAAGATTCGCAGGTTGGGAGATCCTCCACCACTAATGAACCCAAAGGTCCATCAGCTATCAACCTTTGAATTCTGCTTAGGTTAATATGACCAAGCCTTAGATGCCAAAGATATGTCAGTTCATTTGCGATGGTTCTTTTCTCTTATTAGACTTAGAAGATGAGTTATTGATTTCTATATGCATCGTGGGAGTTTTCGGTTCAAGAGTATATAAATTGCCAACCAATGTACCAGAACAGATAATCTCCCTATTCCTTTTTATAACCACTTTGTCATTAAAAGAAACAGAATATCCATCCATAAACAATTTAGAAACTGAAATTAAATTCTTTCTAAAAGTAGGTACATAAAGAAAAATTTCTCAAAACCAAAACTTTATTCCTATCAAAAGATAAATAAACGTCTCCCACTGCAATAGCCGCCACCTTTGAAGCATTGCCCATGAAGACGATAATCTCTCCCTCAGCTAGTCGTCGGGTTTCCTGGAACCCCTGCAAAGTATTGCAGACATGATCAGTGGCTATTGTATCTACACACCAGGCACTGGTAGATAACACTGCTAAACATGTTTCAACAACTAAACAAGAAGATATACCTTTGTTCTTTCGGCGAGGACAGTCCTCCTTCCAATGTCCAGTCTGCTTGCAAGTGAAGCACTTGCCTTTCGGCTTCTTCACTCCTGCCTGAGGTCCCACTGCCACTTTCTTCGCTCCACCTTGCTTCTTCTTCTTCTTACCTTTCGGTTTAGAGGAAGAAACCCTCTGAGCGACCATGGCTTGAGCACTTTGACGAAAAAGCCCCTCTGCCGCCTGGAGTTCTGTCAGAAGCTTCGCCAACGAATACAACCTTTTGTTCATGTTGTAGTTGAGGCGGAACTGCTCAAAACTCCTAGGCAGAGACTGGAGAATGATATCGACCTGGGTTTCCCCATCGATCTCACCTCCAAGGACTTCCATCTCATTAAGATGAGTCATAATCTTGAGAACATGATCCCTAACGGGTGTTCCCTCGATCATGGTGGTCGTCATCAAGTTTCTCATCGCCTCCTGTCTGGCCGCCCTACTCTGATGTCCGAAAAGTTCCTTGAGATTGAACATCATGTCATAAGCTGTGGCCATGGCCCGATGCTGATGTTGCAGCACATTTAACATAGATGCCAAAATGTAACACCGCGCCATCTCATCTGCCTTGACCCATTTCTTATAACGTTCTTTCTCCTTTTCATCAGAGTCATCGGTGGGCTTAGGAGGACAGACCTCGAAGAGTACAAATTTGTACTCCTCCGCAGTTAAGATAATATCCAGATTTCTTTTCCAATCAATATAGTTTGGTCCAGTAAGTTTATTTTCTTTTAATATCACAGCAAGTGGGTTGAAAGCCATTTGAAAATCTTAAAAATCACAATGATCAAAATATTAGATTTCAAATATTATTGATTCCTCAAAACAATAAAATCCCGAAATCAACCAACACCTCAAATCACCGAGAATATCGCATGCCCATGTGTGTGGGCGTATATGAATTCTACATTTGTAAGAGGAGGTTTTACCCATTAATTTTATTATCTTGTCAACCTTACTTTTTGACAAATAAAATTAATAGTTGGTTCCTCTTTGGCCCTACTGAATAAGCGGTGACTCGATGGGAGGATACTTTTATTTGCATCTAAGTGTGCACCATTACGATACTAAGGGAATTATTTGGATTATGTGCCTTACAGAAGTACACATGCTCCTAGATAATTTCCTATAACCATTATTTGACCTAGTGATCTGCAAACAAACCCCATCCACGAGAGGAAGGCACTCAGGCCGACACATAAGTTTGTTGCATCACGTCAAATGTAATGGAGGCTGGGAATTAATTAAATTTCCCTCTCCCACTTAGTAAATTGAAATTTTAAAGCATACACAACATGCATATAAAACAAATCAGCAATAAATATAGAAAAAACAGAATTTTCCAACTATTATGGCATTGTTCTCCAATCGCATCCGTCGTCGTGCCGCCACCTCGTCGCTCCATCTTTTCTGTCATGAGTCATCAAAGAGATCCGAGCCGAGATAAACTATTTTAATTTACATCCATCGATCCTTTACTCCACGAAGGAGTGTACAAATAATCTAGATCGAAAGTAAACTAAAATGAGCGGCTAAACAATGTCGTATTTAATTACAAAAATTAAATACTAATATAGCCTCGTCAACCCCGAGGATTCAAATAATATACATACAATCACATACACACATATAGCCATAATAGTCAGATCTTATGCCTGCAACCAAAAAGTTAGCCTACGCACATCCTACTATTATCCGGCATACTCAATATATGATATGTGCATGAAAGTAACCGAATCCAAAACACACAAAACTGGAAACCGTGGCTCTGATACCACTTGAAGGGAGTTGCTTCGGAGGCTCATTGGCTCCCATGTCCCCGGATTAAAATTTTCACTAATGAAAGAACTAATCCAGATGGGATGAGTTTCCTTAGCACAACCAATTCGTCGTCGTGCTAAAAACTTGAGTGATCGCTTGAACAAACTAGTTGTTCAAGCAACACAACTCTTCTAGTTGGTTAGCCGCGGAAGAGACGACGTACGGATCGCCGGTTTTTGTGTTTGTCTTCGGGGTCCATGATTATACAAAATATATACTAATGCACACTTGTATAATCAACATATAAAAGAACATGCCAAGATCAGAAAATAAAGTTGTAAACTTTCATACCTCACGATCTTCTACCGTATGTCCTATCCTCCTCGCGGACGACGTGTGGGCGAAGATCCTCCACGAGTAGAAGCCTTCTAGATCGCGTTCTTCCCTTCCTTGTTCGCTACGAACAAAGAGAAGAACCAACAAAACTTCTCCTTTCTAGAACCGACCACCAAGCATGGGAGTTTGATGTAAACGCCGACCAAGGAACGAATGGATGAAGCGCCGACCACCAATGTAAGGGGAACCGCCGGCCACCTTAGAGAGAATGGAGGAGTGAACGCCGGCCAACCTTGAAGAGAGGTTGCTGCTGGCCAAGGAATAAGAGAGGGACCAAGAGGATGGGCGCCGGCCAAGTCTTGATGGAAGAAGATGGGCGCCGGCTTCTTGTCACAATGTTGCCGCCCAAGCCTTAGCTTCCAAACCCTAGCCGCCCAACCTAAAACCCTAACTCCAATTGAACCATTATTCTTTGCCGCCCAACCTAAGCCCTCTATTTATAGAATTGGGCTTAAGCCTCCTTTAATCTCCACCGTCGGATCTAGGGATTTAATCTCCACCGTCGGATCTAGGGTTTTATCCCAACCGTCGGATCTAGGGTTTCATCCCAACCGTCGGATCTAGGATTTCATCCCAACCGTCGGATCTAGGGTTTCATCCAAACCGTCGGATCTAGGGTTTCATCCCAACCGTCGGATCTAGGGATTAAATTCCAACCATCGATTCTAGGGTTTTATCCCAACCATCGGATCTAGGGATTCAATCCCAACCTTTGGTTCTAGGGTTTCATCCCAACCATCAGATATAGGGATTTAATCCCAACCGTTGGTCCTAGAGTTTTGTTTTACATCCTTGGATCTAGACTTCATGAGGATTATATTAGGCTACGATAGGGACCATAAGGAGGAGTTGGATCTTGGCCACCCGATGGATCGGAACCACACAAACTTGATCCATCAATGATGTTCCATTCCACTAGAGGATCATCATTGAACTACCTCACCAACCCCCATAAATTAATATGGGCTCCATATATTATTTGTACATTCATCTTCCCGTGTTTAAGATAATGAATGTCCATCAATTAATTGATTTACTGACCATCAATTAATTAACGTCTAACTCCTCGAGTAGTACCACTCAACCTTATCATCATGTTGACTAAGTCAACCAGCTGGATTTACATGATGAACCTTATGAGCTCCTCAAGGGGACATCATCAACCTAGTATATAGGATATGGTTTCCTCCTATAATCAACGACACACCATGTAAATAATATCATTTCCCAACTTATCGGGCATATTGATTTAATCCATCTAAATCTCACCCTCTGGTAAATCAAAGAAATAAATACTAAGTACATGTGCCCGTTATTATATCGGGATTAAGAGCATGTATAATATAATATCCGAGGTCCGATTCAATTATGTAGTCAGCAATTAATTGAATTACCTCTATGTCGGTCCTGCTCAATACACCTAAGTGTACTAGTGTAACTCTATATTCAAGACAAAACAATACCAAGCTACACTACAACCATGCCAATTGTTTGTTCAAAACCATCTTGGTTGTGAGCCTCTACTTATATTTTACAAGGGACTGATAACATGATCTTCTGTGCCAGACCAAGCACCATGTTATCTACAATGTAAAATATTAGACAATATGCACACACATATAATAAATATATAAAGTACAAACAATGATCATGTGATTCTTATTCTAAAATAAAATGTTCATACAAAAAGAGCTAGGCTTTCAGTATACATTCCAACAAAGAGGGGTTGTTTTTCCCGTTGGGCTCCGATCAGTCGACTGATGCTTAACATCAGTCGACTGCCGCCGAAGCCAACGACTTCTGAACCATCATATCCGCAGAGATTCATAGCCGCAATTTCCAACGGCCAAGTGATCACGGATCGATCCCTCCATTGATCGATGGAGTGATCAATCAGTGATCGTAGCGATCGAAATCGCGACTACATTCGTGCTCATTTTTGCTGATCAATCGACCGCTATTGCGGCGATCGATTGCAACATCGATCGGCGCCGCTGCCAAGCGATCGGTGATAGTCGAGTTTCACCCGATCGGCACACGACGGATCGTGATACATCGTATCAGTCGACTGATACTCATCAAGTATGAGTAATTCACACTTGATTTTACACCCTAGACCTAGACTCAACCTTCTAGCTCCTCATTAAGCCTTGCGCCTTCCAGGATCCCTCCGAGTCCGCGACTTGTTCATCCTTTGCGCTTTGCTTCCAAGAGCTTCCTTCGGTTTCGTCATATCTTGGGTTGCCAAATGCTTGGACTTTACGCCGCCAAGACTACAAGCTTGGACTTATGCTGCCAAGACCTTACTTTGGACTTCCTTTGCCAAGGTTCACTTGGACTTTACGCTGCCAAGACTACAAGCTTGGTCTTACGCTGCCAAGTCTATCCCTTGGACTTCCTTTGTCAAGATCATACTTGGTCTTCCTTTGCCAAGGTTCACTTGGACTTTACGCTGCTAAGACTACAATCTTGGTCTTATGCTGCCAAGTCCGTCCCTTGGACTTTCCTTGCCAAGATCATACTTGGACTTCTCTTTTACCAAGTCTTCATCCTTGGATTTTCCTGTCACTTAAACATGTTTGTAATTAGATCACAAAACATTGCCTAACTTAGATGATTATCCAAACATCAAAACATATAAATGCTTGGAGCATTGTTGCACCAACAATCTCCCCCTTTTTGATGTTTGACAATCATTTAAGTTAGGTCTTTTAAAGATACACATAATCATATTTTCAATTCTAACTTAAACATTCCTTCTCCCCCTTTGACATACATCAAAAAGAGAAGGATTCATAAATGAAAGAATTAAGATTGTTGTATCTTGGACTAAGGTATAAGATTCATATTAAGCTCCCCCTTAATCCAAGATATGCCTCATGATGTGAAAATAATATTTGAAGCAAAGCATAACAAAAATTCAAAAATTAAGTCCTAACTTGCACCAACAATGGAAGTTTGGGGATGAAAAAGATATAATTTATGAAACTACCCCTAAAACATTGCATTAAACAGTCCTAAAACTTTGTTTATATTCAATATTATCATGCTATAGTTTTAGAACATCAAGGATACACTAAATATCAGAAAATGGAGCTAATTATCAGAAAATACGATTATGTCGATCTAGTTCGAACGATCATTTCATATGAAATCGAAATTTCCTTTTTAACTTCAGAAATGCGTTAGAAATTCTAGAAATCTCGAAAAATCACAAAATTTTGCGTACACATTTTGGAATCATACTTTATTAAGGAAAAATAGTTTGAAAAATATATGTTTTCCAGATTTCAAGATTGATACAAACTTGGAACCTAACAAAAGTTCTAAAGATTTTGCAAACTTTGTATCACTTTTGTGTCCCACTTGAAAACTATTTTTCAAAATATGATGAATATAGTTTAAAATATATATGATTTAGAATTTTCAACCATGTTCTTAGAGCTATGTATCCATTACTTGAATACAAGCCTTCCCAATGATTGGTCCATAAGGTATTCATGTCTCTAGGTGTGTCATTGGCTCATAGTAATGCATCATAACAAGCATGATGAGCCAAGTACACCTTCCCTATCATCTCACATATTTCTAAGTGTCTCAATACAAAAATCAAGGTTTCTTAAGGCTTTCGTGAGATGCATCAAGGTATAAGGCTAACATATGAATATATGATCATGCAAACCTAGACTTTTACTCTACAAAGCACATACCAAGCTCTCTCCTAAATGATGAAAATTCGGTTTCGGGAAGAGCTTTGGTGAAGATATCGGCAAGGTTAGACTTAGATTCTACATAATTAAGTTCAATGTCCCCTCTTGCCACATGATCTCTTATGAAGTGATGTTTCACTTCAATGTGCTTGGTCCTAGAGTGATGTACCAAATTTTTGGTCAAGTTGATGGTACTCACATTATCACAATAAACTTTAATGTTATTGTAGTGTAGCTCATAGTCCACAAGAGTATGTCTCATCCAAAGTAATTGAGCTACACAACCACCTATAGCCACATATTCGGCTTTGGTGGTTGATAAAGCAACACAATGTTGCTTCCTACTACTCCAACTAACTAGGGAGGACCCAAGAAATTGGCATCCACCACTAGTACTCTTCCTATCCAATTTGCAACCGGTATAATCGGAATCGGTATAACCAAGCAACTCAAAGGACCTAGTCCTAGGATACCAAAGTCCTACATTTAGGGTGCCTTTAATATATCTTAAAATTCTCTTAACGGCTACTAAATGTGATTCTTTGGCACAAGATTGGTATCTTGCACACATACCTACCGCAAACAAGATATCGGGTCTACTAGCGGTTAGGTATAGTAGGCTACCAATCATACTCCTATAAAGCTTAAGATCAATTGATTTACCATCATGATCACTATCTATTCTAGTGCTAGTGGCCATAGGAGTGATTACAATTTTGGCATTTTCCAAACCAAATTTCTTGATCATTTCATTTGCATATTTGGTTTGATAAATATGAATACCTTTATTGGTTTGTTTGACTTGTAACCCTAGG
The DNA here is from genome assembly GCA_025175895.1 of Wurfbainia villosa. NCBI lineage: Eukaryota > Viridiplantae > Streptophyta > Magnoliopsida > Zingiberales > Zingiberaceae > Wurfbainia > Wurfbainia villosa. The sequence goes on along the minus strand of CM045998.1, from coordinate 47,388,168 downwards.
AAAAAGTTGAGCTCTCCAACTAAACTCATTTCAAATTCATTTTCCATGTTTTTTATAAAGTCGTGAAGAAGATCATCATTTGTTGACCCAAAAATAATGTCATCAACATATATTTGGGCTATAAAGATATCCTTTAATGTTGACTTTATAAACAAGGTTTGATCTACTTGGCCTCTCCTAAAATCCTTAGAAATTAAGAAAGATGACAATCTTTCATACCATGCCCGGGGAGCTTGTTTTAACCCATATAATGATCTCCTAAGCTTATATACGTGGTTTGGATAATCTGTGTTCTCAAACCCGGGTGGTTGCTCTACATATACTTCCTCCTTAATATAACCATTTAAGAATGCCGATTTAACATCCATTTGGTAGAGTTTAAATCCCATATAGGAAGCATACCCTAAGAGAATTCTAATAGATTCTAATCTAGCAACCGGGGCATAAATCCCATCATAGTCAAGCCCCTCAACTTGATTGAATCCCCTAGCAACCAACCTAGCCTTATTTCTAGTGATATTCCCTTAGTCATCTAGCTTATTTCTAAAGACCCATCGTGTAGTAATTATGGTGCTACCATTGGGTCTAGCTACTAACTCCCATACTTGACTCCTCTCAAATTGAGCCAATTCATCTTGCATTGCCAAAATCCAATCCGGATCATGTAATCCATCATTGATCGATTTAGGCTCAATTTGTGAAATAAGAGCAACTTGACTAGTAGGAGGTCTATGAAATGACCTAGTTCTTACTCCTTGAGATATATCTCCTACTACTTGGTCAAGTGGATGATCTTGATGAATTCTTAGGGTTCTAGAAGGGGTTTCATATTGATCATTGTTATCTTCAACCCTTCTTTCATCATCGGAATCTCCTCTTCCTCCCCCTTGATCATTACCCCTTATGGTCAAATTTTGAAGTTTTTGGGTAATGTCTTGATTATTGTCATTAATATCCTTATCAATGGAGGACTTTCTAGGGTAGGTACTAGTGGTTTCATCAAATTGAATATTGGAGGACTCCTCAATCCCTTGGGTTCTCTTATTGTAGACTCTATATCCTCTACTTGTGGATGAGTATCCAACTAGGATTCCCTTATCCGCTTTGGATTCAAATTTTCCTAAGTTATCTTTGGTGTTTAGAATATAAACTTTACATCCAAAGACTTTGAAATAATGAATGTGGGAATAGTCCCATTCCATAATTCAAATGATGTCTTTCCTAAAAACCTATGGATTTGAACCCTATTTTGGATATAGCAAGCGGTATTAACCGCTTCCGCCCACAAGTAGCTAGGTAGAGAATATGCATTAAGCATAGTCCTAGCCGCCTCTTATAGGGAAAGATTTCTCCTTTCCACCACCCCATTTTGTTGGGGTGTTCTAGGACAAGAGAACTCATGCTTGTACCCTTGCTCTAAACAAAATTGTGAGAATTTAGAATTCTCAAATTCACCACCATGATCACTACGGATCCGGTTGATTTTGAGACTCTTTTCATTTTCAACCCTTTTACTAAATCCTATGATTATTTCTAAGGTATCATCCTTATGTTTCATAAAGTAGACCCAAGTATACCTAGAAAAATCATCTACTATAACTAAAAAATATTTGTTACCATTTAAAGAGGGAGTGCTATGGCAATCAAATAAGTCAAGATGCAATAATTCTAACGGTAAAGAGGTATTAGTTAGGGTTTTACCTTTGTGTGATGCCTTTGTTTGTTTTCCTTCTTGGCATGCATCACACATTTTGTTCTTAACATATTTGATCTTTGGTTGCCCTTTGACCAACTCCAACTTGGCTACCTTGGCTATGTTTTTCATGTTGATGTGCCCCAATCTCCTATGCCATAGCCAACTTTCTTCTTCTTTTGCAACAAGACACTTAGTAGAAATGTTAGAGGCATATGAAAGATCAACATAATAAATGTTTGATTTCCTATATCCAACTAACATACAATCATTTAATTCCTTGTGTCTAATCATGCATTTAGAGGATTCAAAAGAAACATGGTAGCTTGCATCACAAAGTTGACTAACACTTAATAAATTAAATTTCATATTTTTAACTAGTAAAACTTTGTGAATGACAATTTTGGGGGATACCTCAATTGTACCTCTACCTAATATCTTGAGTTTTCCACTATTTCCAAAAGATACCGCTCCCTTCTTCACATACTTAATTGTGGAGAATTTGCTCACATCCCCGGTCATATGTGTTGAGCAACCGCTATCCACAATCCACATACCTTGCTCACCTACCTAAATCACATGAAAAACACAAGCTTTTGGTACCCCAAACATTTAGACCGGTAGCATTAAGTAAAAACTTCTTAGGTACCCATGCTTTCTTGACCTTACCCTTAATGGTTGCTTTCCTATTAATCAATGAAATATAGGCAACTTCTTTTTCTTTTGGCTTATATCCTATACTGGCCTTATTGTAAACGACTCTTTGTTGGCTAAGGATCATGTCAAGATATTTTGAGCCATTTGTAAATTTCTCTAAACATGCCTTTAATTCACTAACCTCATCCTTAAGTTTGTCATTTTCTTCCTTAAGCATGCAAGAATCAACATGTGAAGGTTTTTCATTTCTAATGGCCTTTAATTCTACCTTCATGCTCTTAACCTTAGATTTAGACTTATCTAGAGCTTCTTTAAGATAAGCAATTGATTTATAAAGAAGCTTAACTCTAGGAGAGTTCATTACCTCATCGTCACTAGATGACGATTCATCACTTGAAGACTCTTCTCCTTGGCTTGATGTACCGGAGTCATCTTCTTGGGCCATGAGTGCTACATGGCGTGTGATGTGGCAAAGCTCATCATCATCGGAGGAATCTTCAACACTTGGTGTGTCCCATGTGGTTTGAGCCACCAAGGCCTCCTCCTTCTTCTTCTCCTTCTTGTCCTTCTTTTTCTTTTCTTTTTCCTCCTTCTTCTTTAACTCCGGGGAATTTGGCTTTATGTGCCCCTTCTTATTACAATCATGGCAAATCACATTATTATTAAAATTTGAATTACCACTAGTTTTACCTCTTGAAGAATGAGACCCCTTCCTTGCTTCTCTATTCTTGAACTCCTTTGATTTTCTATAGAGTTTCTTGACAAAGTTGGCCATCTCACTAGAAGAGTCTTCATCACTATTTGAATCACTCTCCGACTCGGATGATGATGACACTTCTTTTCTTTCTTTCTTCTTCATTTCCTTCTTCTCAACAAATAGAGCTAAACCCTTTTCCTTAGAGGACATGTTAGTTTGCTCATGTAATTCAAACTCACAAAATAATTCATCAATTTTAATTTGAGAAAGATCCCTAGTTACTTTAATAGCATCAACTATAGAAGTCCATAGAGAATTTCTAGGAAATGCTTGAAGTATGTATCTTACCAAATCCCGGTTGTTAACTCGCTCACCTATGATGTGAAGTCCATTCACAATTTCCTTGAACCTTCCATGCATTTGACTTACGGTTTCATGCATCTTCATTTGGAAGGCTTGAAGTTGTCCAATTAGCAAGTCCTTCTTGGCCCTCTTTGACTCCTTGGATCCTTCATTTAGCTCAATGAGCTTTTCCCATAGCTCCTTGGCGGATTCAAAAGGGCCTACCTTGTTGAGTTGCTCCATGGTAATACCGCATTGAATGGTGAGTACTGCCTTTGCATTTGATTCGAATCTCCTATTCATTTCCCTTGTCCAATCCTTGCTTGGAATAGGATTCCATGTTCGTCCACTGGTTTCTTGAAGCCATCTACAATGCTATGCCAAATTTCAATATTACTCATTAGATAGTACTTCATCCTACCTTTCCAATATGCAAAATGACTCCCATCGAAGAGTGGTGGCTTGGCGGTGCTATATCCCTCTTGAAGAGCCATTGATGCCTTGGTTGATGGTGAAATCTTCCAAGCTATCCGGACTCTGATACCACTTGTTAGGATCTTTGGAATAGCTAGAGGGGGGGGTGATTAGCCTTTCTTCGTTTCTACAAATACGTTAGCGGAAGCAATACAAATACAAATAAGAAAACGAATAAGAAAACAATGAAAGCAATGCTAACACCCGATGTACGTGGTTCGGAGATGACGCTTCTACTCGACGGCAATCCGTAAGGTGGATTAGCCCTAGCCAATCTTCACTAAAACCTCCTTTGGATGAACCAAGGTGGAGAAACCTTTTCTTACAATGCTCTCCTCTTCTTTACAATGATGGAAGATTAAAATCTAGAGAAGAGAAGGTATAGAATCACTATAGCACTTGGGAAAGCTTGGTGAGCACGAGGGTATAGCTAGGAATGAGAGCACTAGCTTCACCAAGCTCCCCAAGGCCCCTTCTTATAGAAGAGGGGTTGTTTTTCCCGTTGGGCTCCGATCAGTCGACTGATGCTTACCATCAGTCGACTGCCGCCAAAGCCAACGACTTCTGAACCATCAGATCCGCAGAGATTCGTAGCCGCAATTTCTAATGGCCAAGTGATCAGTCGACTAATCCCTCCATCAGTCGACTGATGGAGTGATCAGTCGAGTGATCGTAGGCCGCAGTCGAGTGCGACTACATTCTGTTCTAGTTTTTGCGCTGATCAGTCGACTGATTGCAACATCGATCGGCCACATCGCTAGCGGTCGCGATCGATAGTCGTGGTTTCACCGACTCGGTCGGCCGTGACTCGGCCGATCGATACATCATATCAGTCGACTGATACTCATCAAGTATGAGTAATTCACACTTGATTTTACACCCTAGACCTAGACTCAACCTTCTAGCTCCTCATTAAGCCTTGCGCCTCCCAGGATCCCTCCGAGTCCGCGACTTGTTCATCCTTTGCGCTTTGCTTCCAAGAGCTTCCTTCGGTTTCGTCATATCTTGGGTTGCCAAATGCTTGGACTTTACGTCGCCAAGACTATAAGCTTGGACTTATACTGCCAAGTCCTTACTTTGGACTTCCTTTGCCAAGGTTCACTTGGACTTTACGCTGCCAAGACTACAAGCTTGGTCTTACGCTGCCAAGTCCATCCCTTGGACTTCCTTTGCCAAGATCATACTTGGTCTTCCTTTGCCAAGGTTCACTTGGACTTTACGCTGCCAAGACTACAAGCTTGGTCTTATGCTGCCAAGTCCGTCCCTTGGACTTTCCTTGCCAAGATCATACATGGACTTCTCTTTTACCAAGTCTTTATCCTTGGATTTTCCTGTCACTTAAACATGTTCGTAATTAGATCACAAAACATTGCCTAACTTAGATGATTATCTAAACATCAAAACATATAAATGCTTGGAGCATTGTTGCACCAACAACGAAGATACCCAGAACTATTCTAAGTGTTGGGGGATCGATTGGCCGGCTAGAGGGGGGTGAATAGCCTTCGTTCGTTTGATGTCGTATTTCCTTCGTTCTCGTGTGCTTGTCTACAATTGTCGTTAATATACGCAGCGGAATAACAATAGAAATAACAACAACACAAGCACATTCAATACACAAGCATATACGTGGTTCGGAACCAAATGGTTCCTACTCCACGGGTGAGCTCCTCGAGCTCTAGTTATGCGCACGACACTAACTAAACTCCTTCTCGACTACACGTCGGAGGTGGAGAAACCTCTCACAAGTTATTACAACAAGTAATATAAAATACAACAAGAAATACAAAGACAATACAAAAGAAAACTTTTACACAATTGCTTTGATCGCTTTCTTGTTGCTTGCATTTGCGTACTTCGTTCGGTACGTATTGCTGCGATCTATTCCTCTCGAAGTCACCTCAAAATCCTTGCGAAATCCTCAACTGATGACCATCGATCGTGTGTGACCGTGATCGGCCCATCCCGTAGCGTTATCTCACAACAACCCGATCCACGTTAGTTAAGTTCAGCGATCACATCATCGATGATCATCATCTCGATCGAGTGGCAAGACTCCGTACATGCCCGTGCAGTGTCATCGATTATTGCCATCCCTCGATTGACTAATCCTCCCCCTTGCCCTCCTCGGCGATCGGTAACTTAGTTGATCGAACAGTGAACCCATGACCTAGAAGCGATCGGCACCTTTATCGATCGTGATGTCGGCTAAAACCTCGAACATAGCGATGTTTGAGCCTCGCCTCGATCTTAGCCACTTGGCCAAGTCACCTTATCCCTCATGGAGTTTCCCACCGAAGCTCTCTTCCCTCAGCCTACGTCCCTCGGATGTGCCAAGCGCACGGCTTCGCAACGCCATCCTTCGCGTCTCATGCCCTAGAGGTATGCTTCCCTTTGGGCTCACTCCATTCGCTCGCTGTCCGGCGGTCCCTCGGATGCACCAAGCGCACAGCTTCGCAATGCCATCCTTCACCGACTCAAGGACCCCGAGCCTAGTGAACTTACCAAGTCCTCAAGACTTCCCACATGCACCAAGTGCACGGCTTCGCAATGCATTTTCCATGCCAAGCACCAAGCGCACGGCTTCACAATGCTTTGGACTTCCACACCAAGCTCCATGCTTGGATTTTCCATGCCAACCCCATGTTGGACTTTCCCATGACAATCCCATGTCATGAGTTTTGTCTATCATCAAAATATCATCAAGGTACTGCTCGAGTCAAACTCGAGTCAACCTGATGATTGACAAAACTACCATCTCAAGTCTACCAATTCTCCCATATTGGCAATTCTCATATCCCAATGAGAATTCCAACGAACCGAAATTGGTAACTTGGTAACTTCTCCCCCTTTTTGACATTACATCAAAAAGGTCCTCCCCAAGGGTATGAATGTTTCATATCCCAATGAGATCTTACAATCTCTCCCTTGGAGGAACACATGCCTACAATCTTTCTAGTGATCCCATATCACTTAAAGAGAGGCAACCCAATTTTCCTCCCATGAGGAAATACACATCCATCTTCCCATGATGGATACCTCCCCCTAGAGGCTTGCTCCCCCTTGACCATTGCACCAACAATGTCCTTGGAGAGTCCCTAAGCCAATAGGAACATTGACCAAATCAAAATTAAGGCAAAGTTCAACAATGAACTCTCTTCCACCTTAACATTGATACTCACCCTCAACCCAACTCCTAATCCACATCCAATGGATTTCCACCCTCTCTAATGCTCTCCCAAGCATATCCTAGGGTTAGGAGTGGTTAGGGGACCAAAACATAGCTGAACATGGGCCTAACCATCAAGTTTACTCGAAATCGCTGTGCGATTGACTCGTCGGATACCGGTCATTGGACTTACCATCGATCGTGACATTATAGGCGATCGTGAAAATAGATTTTTGAAATCCATAAGTAAATATACGTAATTCTAAAAATCTTTAAAATGCATACGTATAATACTTATCCTAAGCACTATGGGTGAAAAATATTGAAAAATTATTTTACCCATTAAATTAGGAGATTGATACAAAGTTCAAAATTTAAGAAAAGCTTCAATAAAGAGCCATCTTTGTATCATCCCATTCAATGGTGATAGCTATCAAAAGATAGACTTCACCAAGGTTCTTCAAAATGTTTTCAAAATGTTTTTCAAACCTATATTTTCTTTTTCCTAAACATCTCACCAATATCTAGATGTGTAAAACACATATAAGTCAAATTTTTGTGAGATGTGGGTTTTGTTTTGTTTATGTTTTTATGCATATTTCTAGGCAACATTATTTGATTCCTTTCAAATTATGCCATAGTCCTTAACTCCATTTTAATTCATGCATGATATGATTATGGCATAGATATGATTTAGATAAAAACATATGCCAATATCATGATGTCATGGCATGTGAATGAGAACTAAGCATACATGACATCTAAAAATAATTCTAAACATGATCATGACATTTTATAGATAAAAATGAAAATGATGTCATAACATGGCAAGGCAAATAAAGCATGGAAAGAAAAATATACTAAGGTATAAAATACCTAAGTGTTAAAATTAATTTGCCATTTCTAGGAATTAAATTCATTTTGCCTTAATGCCATTCATTTCCCTAGTGTGCCAAAAACCCAAAATAGCACACCACGACCTCTATGACCTAATTGTGCCAATTTAAATCATTTTTAACTTCTCAAACCATATTGGCACACCCTAATGTGTCAACTCACAATGGCTAGATTAACCACCCATCCACTTAGGGTTGACACACCCTAACCCATTTAGCGTGAATCAATCACGCTTTTAGGAACCCAATATCTATTGGAGCTCCTTGGGTTAACAAGGTATTCCCTAGGGATAACTTCCCTTTTAGGCTTTGAAGCCATAGTCTTTTGGGTCTTTCTTGGGTCAACTCTAGAGGTGACTCCTCCATTGACCTTCTTAGTGGCTACATTTGATTTCTTTGAGGTGTTAGCCACTAAACACATACCATGGCTAGACTTAGGGATGACTTCCCTATTAGCCTTGGTTTTCCTAGACCTAGATGTGGTTCCATAATTAAATGGAACATTATGATAGGACATAGGTTTGTGACCCAAACCCTCCTTGCCCTTAGACCGTTTGTGAACCTTAGGTCTTGACTTTTGGGTATTTGACCCTAGAATTGAGTTTTCTATGATTCTAAGGGTTTTCTCCATTCTCTCAAGTCTTGATCTCAAGACTTGGTTTTCTAACTCCAATTTCCTCAATTTTGAATTTTCATTTGGTTTTTGGGAGTTGGTTTTCTTCTTAGGCATATGCCTAGATTTCTTGGGATTAACACCCAAGTTTTCTTCAATTCTCCTAATTGACTCCCTAGGTAAAATAGATCTAGTGTTTTGAGTCCTAGGTTTGTCCTTAGTTATATGAACATGCTTGGCACCTAGACAATACATCTTATTATTTCTCTTAGCATGCTTTTCATTGACAATAGCAAGAGAACTAAAATAATTTTTAGCATGCTTTTTGACTTTAGGAATTAAAGGTGCATTAACTAAATGTACCTTAGGGTTAGCTTTAGAAGCTCCCCCTACATGAGTTGCACCTTCTTGCCCTTTCTTCCTCCCCCTAGGGCATTGGCTTCGGTAGTGTCCCTTTTGATTGCATTTGAAGCACACAATGTGCTCTTTGCTCTTGATTTTGAGAACACCGGCATCGTTTGACTTTGGATTGACTTTTGGTGTTGATACCCTTTCCTTAGCCAATTTAGGGCATTTGCTCTTGTAATGCCCTTTCTCCCTACACTCAAAGCATCTTATGTGATTTTTATTCAAAATAATAACACTTGAGTTACCTAGGGAGGTGGTGGAGGCTTCTTCTTGATCTTCACTTCTCCCGGATGTGGATGCTTCTTGTTCTTGCTCCGGGATGGAAGATTGCCTCTCCTCCCCCTCAATGCTAGAGGTGGAGGTCTCCACCAAATCATCCACGTCTTCGAAAGTGGATGGTCTTTCTTCCACGGCATCTTCCTCTACTTGTGCCGATTGAGAATTTTCTTGGAATTTCATTACTTTATCCCATAATTTTTTTGCATCCCTAAAATTTCCCAACCTAGACCAAATGTTGTTAGGAATCAAATCACTAAGCAATTAGATTACCTTGTGATTTGTCTCAATGTCTTTGATTTGGTCTTGGGTCCACTTTGACTTCTCAATTGGATTGTTGTACTTGTCCCTAAGCATTTCAAAACCGTTTTTTATAATAATCATAAAATCAAAATCGGTTTCTAGGTATACCTCCATTTTTCTTCTCCACCATAGAAAGTCTCCGTCGAATTTGGGTGGTTGAAGGTTGTAGCCGGCCATTTTGTAGTGCTCTCGCGGCGGTTAGTCCTTGAAGAGCGACCTCGGCTCTGATACCACTTGTTGGGGGATCGATTGGCCGGCTAGAGAGGGGTGAATAGCCCTCGTTCGTTTGATGTCGTATTTTGTTCGTTCTCGTGTGCTTGTCTACAATTGTCGTTAATATACGCAGCGAAATAACAATAGAAATAACAACAACACAAGCACAATCAATACACAAGCATATATGTGGTTCGGAACCAAATGGTTCCTACTCTACGGGTGAGCTCCTCGAGCTCTAGTTATGCGCACGACACTAACTAAACTCCTTCTCGACTACACGTCGGAGGTGGAGAAACCTCTCACAAGTTATTACAACAAGTAATATGAAATACAACAAGAAATACAAAGACAATACAAAAGAAAACTTTTACACAATTGCTTTGATCGCTTTCTTGTTGCTTGCTTTTGCTTGCTCTTGAAGGTCTGGAATGCAACAGCAATTCCCCTCCAAAGTCACCTCAAAAGACTTGGTGAAATCCTCCAACTCGTGCTCCTTTTATAACCTGCATCAAGCTGTTTTCGTGCCCATCAGTCGACTGATCGTGACCATCAGTCGACTGGTCCCGTAGCCGTTGTCTCACAACAGCCCGATACACATTGGTTAAGTTCCAACGGATCACACATCAGTTGACTGATGGCACCCATCAGTCGACTGATCATCCATCAGTCGAGTGCTGGCGAGCTCGACTCCATTCTCTGCTGCGGTGTCATCGATCATTGCCATCCCTCGGATCGATCCTCCCAACTGATTGCCCTCCCTCGGAAGTCGGTGATCGAACTTGGTTCATCAAACACCGGTCGAACCCATACGATAGACCTAGGCGATCGGACCGGCACCTATGCGGTCGGCCCGATGTCGGAAAAAACCTCAAACATAACGATGTTTGAGCCTCCGACACTCAGTCTTAGCAACTTGGCCAAGTCCACCTTATCCCTCATGGAGTTCCCCACTGAAGCTATCTTCCCTCGGCCTACGTCCCTCGGATGCGCCAAGCGCATGGCTTCGCAACGCCATCCTTCGCGTCTCATGCCCTAGAGGTATGCTTCCCTTTGGTCTCACTCCATTCGCTCCCCGTCCGGCGGTCCCTAGGATGCACCAAGCGCACGGCTTCGCAATGCCATCCTTCACCGACTCAAGGACCCCGAGCCTAGTGAACTTACCAAGTCCTCAAGACTTCCCACATGCACCAAGCGCACGGCTTCGCAATGCATTTTCCATGCCAAGCACCAAGCGAACGGCTTCGCAATGCTTTGGACTTCCACACCAAGCTCCATGCTTGGATTTTCCATGCCAACCCCATGTTGGACTTTCCCATGACAATCACATGTCATGAGTTTTGTCTATCATCAAAATATCATCAAGGTACTGCTCGAGTCAAACTCGAGTCAACCTGCACTGATTGCACCAACACTAAGTTCGAGGATGAACATTTTATAAGGTATGGGGGATTGTAACGCCCGAAAATTCTTAGGAGTTTTATAGATAATGAGGCATGATAATAAAGGGGCCCTTATGTGGGTTAAAGAAAATAAAGATAATTATGCATGATGATAATAGGCTTACGTGCAATTTAAAGGAAATAAAAGAAAAGATAAAAGAAAAGAGAACCGAACAAGAAGGGGTGAGTCACCAAAAATCCAATAAAAATTTTATATGATTAGGGAGAAGTCACGAATTTAATTGAAGAAGGAATTAATTTTGTTAAAGAGAGAAATTTAGGAAATTTATAAGGGAATAGGTTAAGCCTTGATGGTTATAAATTTAACCTCCCTAATACCCTAGAGGACACCTCTCTACTCTCTTGATCCCTCCACCGCCGAACCACACATCAAGGAGAATTCTCTCCTAGGGTTGTCTTCTCCGCCGAATCCAAGGAAAGGTGGGATTCAAGAGACCTTGGAGGGCAGCAGCTAGGGCGGGACAGAAGGTTGCATCTCATTAGGTTTTACAAATATAAGTTAAAGCAATCGAAGGTAAGAATTCCCTCACCTGCAGTACATGGGTTTCTCTCGAATGTCTTTCATGTTCCTAATGTTGTGCTATGCAATAAAGAGTTTTTCATGTTCTTCTTTTCCCTGTATTGCATATGATTAACCTTAGTCGAGGTTCCATGGTTGATATTTCTTAAGACCCTAGGACGAGGTTCGTATAAATTTTGTTAAGCAGAACACGTACAGAGGCCAACACGCCGCTCTTTCACCCGACACAGGCGTGTCGGGGTGAGCAGCGCGGGACACGCCTATGATGCCCGACAGCGCGTGCCGGGCCAAAACATTCGAGCGCAAGTGTCTTGCCGGGCGCAAAGCATGCCGCTCGGGCGCCAAGCATGTCGCTCGACCGCTGGAGGTGCTGCTCGGCTAGCAAGCGTACCTCTCGACTAGCAGGCGTGCCGCTTGGCCATGACACGGGCGTGTCGTCCAACGCAGGCCGGCTGTGCTGGGCTCAGGAAGATTAAAAAGGACAAGAAAATAAATAAATAAATAAATAAAAATATATTTCCGAACATGATTCTGAATGATTTTCCATGTTATGCTAGGTATATATATGGTATTGATATGATGCTAGTTAGACGATATATTTGTATGATTTCATACCTTATGTCCATGTTAACGGCTGATGTAGGACCATTGTATCATAATGTATATGTTAAGTTTTGCTCATTTTATCATGATGTACCTGTTTATGTTCATGAACGATAGGCACCCCTATGCCATGGTTACATAAGGCTTATGAATATGAATTGGTTAAGAAATGTTTCCCTAAGAGTGGGAACAAGAACACTCTTTATGTTATGTCAAAGAACATGTATGCTATTTTACTTTACGCATGGCTTGTATCCAAAGTTGCCCCTAGGTCGAAGTACGGGCCTAGTGGTAATGACATGGTCGACGTGCCAACGGTCGATGGTCGACGACCACAAGGGGTCGCCAAATGGGCCGCCAAATGGACCGCCAAATGGGCTGGGTCGTGTCATGGATACAATGCTGGGCCCTAATGTTGAGATTATGTTTAAGTACTTATGAAAGTTTATGTTTTCAAAAAGCATTTTGGACATAACTATTCCATGTCTATGTTATTACGATATATTATGTTATTGTGATAAAAATGCCATGGGGATACATGTCCTAGATGATCATGTCACGGATTGCTTTACTCATGAATTTTGAATGCTAAGTCTATATGTCTCTTGGTGATCATGTTAATAGTTACATCCATGCTATGACTATATGTTAGTTAAATGAGGGTGTCACTATCTTATGTGTAATTTATGTCGTATGGCTTTTGTGAGTAGGAAAGGATCTTACTCAGCATATGTGCTGATAGTGTCATTTTGTCACGCCCGCCCTTTTCGGACCCAGAACCCGGAGGGGCGGCGCGTGACGCGACCGTACATACATACATTACATACAGCGGAAGACTTTATACATACTTCTTAATTCTTACAGCGGAAGACTTTAGACCTATTTTTGTTTCTTTTAAAACATAAACATGCATTGACATATATATATATACATATATATATATATATATATATATATATATATATATATATATATACTTCTTATTTTTAATATAGAGTATGCTTCATAACATGTATAAATACTTCTTCTTACTTCTTCTTTACTTCTTCTTATCAACATAGAGCATGCATCATATATATAGATACTTAGTGCTTAGTTCAGGTTCATAAACATCATCGTCATAAGGAGACATAAGCAAGGACATCCATAGACATCATCATTATAGGTAAACATATATATATATATATATAGACCTAACGGATCCTCTCCACCATGCCACTACCACCCACATTGGCCCCTCCTGCTGCTCCCTTTAGTTTATCCATCCCTTACCCTTATCTGCAGTACGAGGGAAAGATAAACTATAAGCACATAGGCTTAGTAAGATCCTGTCCTACTCACAAAAACCATACATCAGCATTAATCATGGCATGTAACATTCATAACATATAAGCAATATAACATGTAACATACATAGCGTAATCAACTTAACATGTAGCATAAGTAACATGAGTATACATAACATGCATAATCCACAACTTAGCAGCATAACATGAATATATACATGACTGCAATATAACATGTAACATACCTGGCGTCATCAACTTAACATATAGCATAAGTAACATGAGTAAACATAACATGTATCATCCATAACTTAGCGGCATAACATGAATATATACTTAATCAAACATAACATGCATCATATGTAACATAGCAACATGTACCTGACATGTCAACATAACATACAACCTAAGTAACATAATGGCGTAAACATGACATTTCAATCATAACATGTGAACATAACAATCAATCAGGTAAACATATGCAGGATGCTTTTGAAAACATATATTTTAGGTACGTAAACATAAATCTCAACATATTTGGGCCCGACATTGTACCACTTCTTCATTATCATAGCGCGCATCCCTAAATAGGCCCGAGGTAGCAAGTCTCGAACCTAATAGGTTACTAGGCCCGATCTTAGTCCGTCGACCTAGGGCAATCGTCATAGCGTAGAAGCCCATCCTAGGCCCGAGTCTTACTCCATCGACCTAAGGCATCTTGGAGCCCATCCCGTACTAGGCCCGAGTCTTATTCCATCGACCTAGGGGCAATCATACATAGAAGCCCGTCCTAGGCCCGAGTCTTATTCCATCGACCTAGGGCATCTTAGGAGCCCATCCCTTCTTGGACCTTGTTAAGGTCTTGGTACAAGCCATGCAGAAGGTAAAATACTTATATGCTTATTTTATAACATAGCTTATTTCATTTTGCAAACATAGCATACTTCATTTCATAACACATCATGCTTCACTGAACATATCATCTTTCATTTCATAAACATACCATACTTCATTTCATAACATATCATTCTTCATTTCATCATCATATCATACTCATGTAAATGAACATATCGTTTTGTTTCATTTCATAATCTTATCATTTTCCATTTCATAACATATCTTAAATATCACATACACATAGGCATGGCATAAGGCATGGCATCAAAAGTAAGTAAACACTAACCTAAGGCATGTTATCTTCATCTAGCATCATTTAATATCACAAGTCAACATGAATTCACCCAACATAAAACACATGTTAACCTAATTCATCTAACATAACAACAACTTCATAAGCATATAAAACTTGAATCAAAACTTAATTTAATCACCCAAAAATACATGATGGCCGAATGGTCCATAGGGGTTTCTAGGGTTATCTTTTAACCTAATTCATTTAACATACTAACCACATCATAAGCATGCAAAAGCTTCATTGAATCACCACAATATAGGGGTGGCCGAATGTCTTTATAGGTTTTTAGGGCTAGTCCTTTACCCTAATTAGATTAACATACTAACAACATCATAAGTATACAAACATGGAATAAAGCTTCATTGAATCATCAAAATATAGGGGTGGCCGAATGGTCCTTGTTGGCTTTTGGGGTTAACTTTTGACCTAATCCATTTTAAATCCTAGCATCATTATATAGTTACAAAACATAGCATGGATCTTAATTGGAACCTTAAAAACATGGCTTGGCCGAATGGACCTTGGTGGCTATTAGGGTTAGCTTTTGTCCTAATCCATTTTAAATCCTAACATCATCATATAGTTACAAAAACATAGCATGGAACTTCATTGAAACCTTAAAAAACATGGCTTGGCCGAATGGACCTTGGTGGCTATTAGGGTTAGCTTTTGTCCTAATCCATCTTAAATCCTAACATCATCATATAGTTACAAAAACATAGCATAGAACTTCATTGAAACTTTAAAACATGGCTTGGCCGAATGGATCTTGGTGGCTATTAGGGTTAGTTTTTGTCCTAATCCCTTTTTCCATCTTAACATCATCATATACTTACTAAACATAGCATAAAACTTCATTGATAAACCAAAAACATAGCTTGGCCGAATATAACATATAGATCTCTTTTACAACCATCAATCGAAGCTACTCGTATGCAAGTGAGGGATACTTACCTCCTTCGCTTTGCTTGTAGTGTGAAGATAACCTAAGGAACCAAACCTAGCCTTTGCTTTCTTGCTTGGATGAGGTTCGGCCAAGGAGTGAAAATGGGGAGGGAGAGCTCTAGGATTCGGTGAGGAAGAAGAAGAGAAGAGGAGAAAACAAATTTGCTAACTCATGCCCCCTCATTTCTCCTATTTATTCACTTAGAGAGTCCCTTGATCTCCCTTACACTTAACATTAATTTCCCCTATTCCTCTAATGATAATATCCTATTGGGCTTATGGTTAGTGGATGCATCTATAGGGCTTGGCTATCTCTAGAGGTTTGGGGTTCAATTCCTAGGCCTTGCATCCCTTTTTGGCTTATTTTCTTTTATTTTTGAAAAGGCCCACATAAAGCCCATTATCATCAAGCCAAAAATTCTTGTAAAATTGCTAGGAATTTTACGAGCGTTACAATCCTTCATACTTTTTAAAAGTTTCGTCCTCGAAACTTAGAACAATTGTGGGTACTTCTGCTTCATGTCCTCCTCGCATTCCCAGGTAGCTTCCTCGTACCGTTTATTCTGCCACAGGACCTTTACTAAGGGCACCTCTTTGTTCCTTAGCCTCTTGATTTCTCGGTCTAGTATCTGGATAGGACGAATTTCAATACTCAGGTCCTCTTGAACTTGTACTGTTTATGACTCGATCACTTGGTCTGTACTGGAAATGCATTTCTTGAGCACAGAGACATGGAACACGTTGTGAATAGCCGACATCTCTTGAGGCAGCTCTAGCTTGTAAGCTACCTTGCCAATCCTCTGCAATATCGGATACGGTCCCACGTAGCGTGGACTCAGTTTACCCTTCCTTCCGAATCTCATCACTCCCTTCATAGGAGCCACTTTGAGGAATACTAGGTCCCCAACTTCGAATTCTAACGGTCTACGCCGCATATCCGCATAGCTCTTTTGTCGGCTCTGAGCAGTTTCAATTCTCTGACAGATGTTCCGTATAGCTCAGGTGGTGTCGTCGATGAAATCCGTCTGGAGTCCCATCCTCTTTTTTTCACCACCATCGTACCAGCATATGGGAGATCTACATTTCCTCCCGTATAGAGCCTCGTAGGGTGCCATTCCAATAGTAGCTTGGTAGCTATTATTGTAGGCGAATTCTGCCAAACATAAGTATCGGCACCAGCTACCTTTGAAATCCAGGGCGCAGGCTCGTAACATATCCTCCGATTTGATTTACGCTTTGGTCTGTCATCTCGTCGGGGATGGAAGGCAAGATCAACAACAACTTCGTTCCTAGGGCCTTCTGAACACATTCCCAGAATTGGGAAATAAAGCGACCATCTCTGTCAGAAATGATGGTCTTAGGAATTCCATGTAGTCTGATAATTTCCCTAGCATATAACTGAGCCAGTTGCTCCGTCGAATAGGTCATCTTGATTGCTAAGAAGTGGGCGGACTTCGTCAATCTGTCCACAATTACCCATATAGCATCATAACCATTTGTCGTCTTGGGCAATCCTGAGATGAAATCCATAGAAATGTCTTCCTATTTCCATTCTGGAATCTGGATCGGCTGCAATGTTCCTCCAGGTCTCTGGTGTTCTACCTTAACCCTCTGGCAGGTCAGGCAGGTACTGACATACTGAGCCACATCTCTTTTCATTCCGAACCACCAGAACTTTCGTTTCAGGTCTTGGTACATCTTGGTGGTTCCAAGATGCATCGCATAAGGAGTTCCATGAGCTTCCTCAAATATCTCCTTCCGTAATTCTGGATCGTCGGGAATACACAAGCGATCCCTGAGGTAGAGTACTCCACTATCAGAGATCCG
This sequence comes from Wurfbainia villosa, assembly GCA_025175895.1. Lineage (NCBI taxonomy): Eukaryota > Viridiplantae > Streptophyta > Magnoliopsida > Zingiberales > Zingiberaceae > Wurfbainia > Wurfbainia villosa. Next base: position 47,370,588 of record CM045998.1, on the reverse strand, counting down.
AAACCCATCGTCCTTTCCTTCTAAGACCTCTTGCTTGATCCTCTGAAGGCTTGGGTCACGGGCTTGCTTTTCCAGTATATCATCGAACAACATCGGTGCTATCGTCATGGTCGAGAGCTGTCCAGAGATGATTTCAACCCCGTAATGCATAATCTCTTTTTCTAAGGGCCGAGATAACACTGATAGAGACATCAAGGTGGCGCAGGACTTCCTGCTGAGTGCATCATCCACCTTGTTAGCTTTCCTCGGATGGTAGAGAATCTACGATCATAATCCTTGTGAGCTCGAGCCATCTGCGGTCTCATGTTCGAGTAATGCTCGTGAATCGGCACTCTTGAGCGGCTCCTCTGCGCGTGCGCGGTCTATGAGCTCCATGGCCACATTCGAGCTATTTACGGTGAACATCTTCAGCATGAGTCTGCCCCTTTCTCTTTCCGTGCTGACCAACTCTGGGTATAGGCATGCGAGTCGGTTGAATCTCTTCACGGCTTTGCTGACCGATAGGTCACATGTAGTCTCTGATTGACTCAATGTCAATTTGAATTGGTTTACAACATCAAGCAGCAACTTCGTTTCCACTCATCATTCGTATGTCCCAATCTAACCGACATTGATCAACTATACCACATACATCCCATGCAATGAACTAATCACTAATTTCAAAGGGAACGAGCTCATCATTTCTTATTCATACTTTCAGAAAAGAAAAATGTTAACATATAACATTCCTTATTTCTAATCGAAACAAAACTACTTGAGAAGATAGTTTATTACGACTCCCACTAGGACAAACCCTAGTGCAGTTGTAATTATTTTTAGTCCTATCTTCCTTGGCCTCATTAGGGTAGTCTCAGGCTAGCCAATAAATTGACTGTTTGTAGAACTCTCTTCATTCTTTTCAAGGCTAGCTACCACAGGATTCCCTTGAACCTTGTGCTCCAGTAGTTCCCAGCACAACTCAACATATGTTATCCGCCCTTCATAGCGGCCCCATACGTGATGCGCAACTACCATGAAATCATTTGGAAGAGAGCGTACCAAGGCCCATATCCGATAATTGTCCAGTAACGGAAACTCCTGCTGCTCGAGTCTCCTAAAGAGACCATCGAGCCTTTTTATGTGTCCGATGACCCCACCATTAGGTTTATAAACTATCTCTTCAATAGCTTCCCTCAATTTGTTTCGTAACACATCACGACGGGTCATTGTAGTCATCGTCCGTGCCATCTGAAATTGAAATAAATGAAGTCAGTACGAAACCGACTAACCAGTGCGAAACCGGTTTAATTCAATTTATATGAGCATAGACCTCACACAATTAATTACGAAAATCAATTCTTCGTAATTTTAGGAGTTTTTTTTTTGGTTGATGAGTTCAACTGAACAATCGACTCCCCTAGTTTTTATTCCGAGTTCAAGTTGTACTACCACTATTCGACACTTGGGTTATTATTTAAATTGACCATCGTCAAAATTTTTTTTTTTTGCTGATCAATTTTGATTTACCTAACTTGTCTACCTTTGACCCCTTTGACCAATCACAAGTATTTCTTGTGAAGCTAGTATAAGTTTTTCGTTCGTTTACCTACGCATATTAGACTAAAGCTAGCATAAAGTCATTTTAAGCTTAAGGCATCATTCATGTTCTCATGCATAATTTAAGCTTAAGGTATTTTATATCATACATGAACAAACATAAGGGTATCATACATATTTTCATGCATATTTAAGCTAGAAACATTTCCTATCATACATGAAAAAAAAAATTAACAAAATTAAAGTAGACATAGAATTCTTACTTGGAGCGGCAGGATTTGGAGCTTGATGTGTGTGTAGTGGAAAGGCAGATCCGCTCTGATACCAACCTGTCACGCCCGCCCTTTTCGGACCCAGAACCCGGAGGGGCGGCGCGTGACGCGACCGTACATACATACATTACATACAACGGAAGACTTTATACATACTTCTTAATTCTTACAGCGGAAAACTTTAGACCTATTTTTTTTTCTTTTAAAACATAAACATGCATTGACATATATATATATATATATATATACTTCTTCTTTTTAACATAGAGTATGCTTCATAACATGTATAGATACTTCTTCTTACTTCTTCTTTACTTCTTCTTATCAACATAGAGCATGCATCATATATATAGATACTTAGTGCTTAGTTCAGGTTCATAAACATCATCGTCATAAGGAGACATAAGCAAGGACATCCATAGACATCATCATCATAGGTAAACATATATATATATAGACCTAACGGATCCTCTCCACCATGCCACTACCACACACATTGGCCCCTCCTGCTGCTCCCTTTAGTTTATCCATCCCTTACCCTTATCTGCAGTACGAGGGAAAGATAAACTATAAGTACATAGGCTTAGTAAGATCCTGTCCTACTCACAAAAACCATACATCAGCATTAATCATGGCATGTAATATTCATAACATATAAGAAATATAACATGTAACATACATAGCGTAATCAACTTAACATGTAGCATAAGTAACATGAGTATACATAACATGCATAATCCACAACTTAGCAGCATAACATGAATATATACATGACTGCAATATAACATGTAACATACCTGGCGTCATCAACTTAACATATAGCATAAGTAACATGAGTAAACATAACATGTATCATCCATAACTTAGCGGCATAACATGAATATATACTTAATCAAACATAACATGCATCATATGTAACATAGCAACATGTACCTGACATGTCAACATAACATACAACCTATGTAACATAATGACATAAACATGACATTTCAATCATAACATGTGAACATAACAATCAATCAGGTAAACATATGCAGGATGCTTTTGAAAACATATATTTTAGGTACGTAAACATAAATCTCAACATATTTGGGCCCGACATTGTACCACTTCTTCATTATCATAGCGCGCATCCCTAAATAGGCCCGAGGTAGCAAGTCTCGAACCTAATAGATTACTAGGCCCGATCTTAGTCCGTCGACCTAGGGCAATCGTCATAGCGTAGAAGCCCATCCTAGGCCCGAGTCTTACTCCATCGACCTAAGGCATCTTGGAGCCCATCCCGTACTAGGCCCGAGTCTTATTCCATCGACCTAGGGGCAATCATACATAGAAGCCCGTCCTAGGCCCAAGTCTTATTCCATCGACCTAGGGCATCTTAGGAGCCCATCCCTTCTTGGACCTTGTTAAGGTCTTGGTACAAGCCATGCAGAAGGTAAAATACTTATATGCTTATTTTATAACATAGCTTATTTCATTTTGCAAACATAGCATACTTCATTTCATAACACATCATGCTTCACTTCGTGAACATATCATCTTTCATTTCATAAACATACCATACTTCATTTCATAACATATCATTCTTCATTTCATCATCATATCATACTCATGTCGTGAACATATCGTTTTGTTTCATTTCATAATCTTATCATTTTCCATTTCATAACATATCTTAAATATCACATACACATAGGCATGGCATAAGGCATGGCATCAAAAGTAAGTAAACACTAACCTAAGGCATGTTATCTTCATCTAGCATCATTTAATATCACAAGTCAACATGAATTCACCCAACATAAAACACATGTTAACTTAATTCATCTAACATAACAACAACTTCATAAGCATATAAAACTTGAATCAAAACTTAATTTAATCACCCAAAAATACATGATGGCCGAATGGTCCATAGGGGTTTCTAGGGTTATCTTTTAACCTAATTCATTTAACATACTAACCACATCATAAGCATGCAAAAGCTTCATTGAATCACCACAATATAGGGGTGGCCGAATGTCTTTATAGGTTTTTAGGGCTAGTCCTTTACCCTAATTAGATTAACATACTAACAACATCATAAGTATACAAACATGGAATAAAGCTTCATTGAATCATCAAAATATAGGGGTGGCCGAATGGTCCTTGTTGGCTTTTGGGGTTAACTTTTGACCTAATCCATTTTAAATCCTAGCATCATCATATAGTTACAAAACATAGCATGGAACTTCATTGGAACCTTAAAAACATGGCTTGGCCGAATGGACCTTGGTGGCTATTAGGGTTAGCTTTTGTCCTAATCCATTTTAAATCCTAACATCATCATATAGTTACAAAAACATAGCATGGAACTTCATTGAAACCTTAAAAAACATGGCTTGGCCGAATGGACCTTGGTGGCTATTAGGGTTAGCTTTTGTCCTAATCCATCTTAAATCCTAACATCATCATATAGTTACAAAAACATAGCATAGAACTTCATTGAAACTTTAAAACATGGCTTGGCCGAATGGATCTTGGTGGCTATTAGGGTTAGCTTTTGTCCTAATCCCTTTTTCCATCTTAACATCATCATATACTTACTAAACATAGCATATAACTTCATTGATAAACCAAAAACATAGCTTGGCCGAATATAACATATAGATCTCTTTTACAACCATCAATCGAAGCTACTCGTATGCAAGTGAGGGATACTTACATCCTTCGCTTTGCTTGTAGTGTGAAGATAACCTAAGGAACCAAACCTAGCCTTTGCTTTCTTGCTTGGATGAGGTTCGGCCAAGGGGTGAAAATGGGGAGGGAGAGCTCTAGGATTCGGTGAGGAAGAAGAAGAGAAGAGGAGAAAACAAATTTCCTAACTCATGCCCCCTCATTTCCCCTATTTATTCACTTAGAGAGTCCCTTGATCTCCCTTACACTTAACCATAATTTCCCCTATTCTTCTAATGATAATATCCTATTGGGCTTATGGTTAGTGGGTGCATCTATAGGGCTTGGCTATCTCTAGAGGTTTGGGGTTCAATTCCTAGGCCTTGCATCCCTTTTTGGCTTATTTTCTTTTATTTTTGAAAAGACCCACATAAAGCCCATTATCATCAAGCAAAAAATTCTTGTAAAATTGCTAGGAATTTTACGGCCGTTACACATTTTTCCCTTGTACTGTAGAGCAAGGCAAGGAATGGAATAATTGAAGGGAGTAGCAGGAGGCAAAGATGTGTGTGGCAGTGACATGGTGGATAAGATTTAGTTTATGGTTTGGGGAGATTATGCATGTTTTACCGTTCAGTGTTAAGACTTAGATGATGTTTTTGTTTTGGTTGTCACTCCTGTTTATTATATAAATCTCGAATTTCTTTATTACATGTTTAGTTAAGAAAATTGCTAAGACCGTTACATCATAATTAATCTATTAGGTGGATTAGGTTAATATAGTTAGCTTAAGAAGGGATTTTATTGTTTTAAATGCTTCCGCTGTATGTATATGCATGTATGTATGATCGCGTAGCGCCGCCCTTCGCTCCCCTCTGAGGTACGAGAAAGGGCGGGCATTACACAAGAAGTCGGTTAAGATTCTTCGACTCCATTGAGAACTTGTTCAATCAAGCCTCGAGCTCTTGGACTTGTCCTTTCAAGAGGGAGTCCTCTTCTTTGTGTTTTTCAACTCGAGTTGAGTCATCCTCTCAAATTCGACTAGTCGAAGAGGTCAGAGTGGCCTCTTGCTTGAGGGTTTCAACCTCCTTAAGCAAGGACTCGACCCTAGACTCGTACTTAGCTAATTTCCTAGTTAGCATTTTAATTGTATGATAAAGCATACTAATTAAAGAATGGCTAACCTTGAATTTCTCTTTCGGACTGGCTTTGAGTCTTTTCTCGAAGTCAGCTTCAGGGTCAGAGTCGGAGTCGGAGTCAGAGTCGGAGTTGGACTCGTACTCGGCTTCGAACTCTAACTCGGACTCTTCTGGTCTTGCCATGTATGCTATATTGACGCCTTCTTCTTCTTCATTCTCCCAAGTTGAATGAAGAGCCTTCTTTGCTCCCTTTTGTTTTGGCCTCCTTTTGTATTTGAATCACCCCATCTTCTCGTTCCTCAATTTCTCTCTTTCTTTTCGAACTATTCTTCGCACCATGTTGAGTATTGCGGCCTCCTCTTCGGATTCAGATTCGGATTCATCCTCGGGTTCGGATCCGTCTTCTTGCTCGGGAGGTGGTTTGTTCTTCTCTTTTCTTCTTCGTCCTGCAAGTAAAGCAACACCTCTCTCATCCCGAACCACATTAGTTTGTTCGTGAAGTTCGAATTCCAAAAACATTTCGTCTAGTCTAAGTTTTGAAAGGTCCTTAGAAACCTTGTAGGCATCGACCATGGATGCCCACAAGGTAGTCCTAGGGAAAGCATTTAAAGCATACCTTATAAGGTCCCGGTTCTCTACGGCTTGCCCGATCGAGTGAAGACTGTTGATGATGTCTTGGATCTGCGCATGTAGTTGGGTAGCGGTCTCACGATCTTGCATCTTTAGATTGTATAGTTTATTTAAAAACAAATCCCTTTTACATACCTTAGCATCAAACGTTCCTTTGTGTAGCTCGATTAATTTGTTCCACAGGTCCTTTGCGCTAATGAAGGGTACGATGCGGTTGAGCTCCTCTTTGGACAGACTGCACTGCAACATTGAGTCGTCTTTGCATCAGCTTCGATTTACTTCTTGGTTGCATTGGTCCACATGTCAAAGTCCAAGGGCTTGCTAATGTGTGTAAATCATGCTATATTTCCACTACTCCATTTGCATGCATTTTATCTCATTTCATGTCCTAGGCATGTATTTTATCATGATTTAGTTAAGTTTAGCATATTTTGGACAAAGAGACTGCTTTTGGATGTTTTTCGTGTTAACAGGGCAAAGAAGCAGGCGTATCAAAATAACACAGGCGTGTCATCAGTGACACGTCCGTGTCAGGAGTTCCAGCCTTCAACACTCCCTGGTTCAACAGCCGACACGCCCCGTTCAAAGTGTTGACACGGCCGACATATCAAAACAACACAGGCGTGTTATTAGTGACACGTCCGTGTCAGGAGTTTCAGCGCTCAACACGCCCCAATTCAGCCTTCGACATGCCCCAATTCAGCCTTCGACATGCCCCAATTCAACCTTCGACATGCCCCAATTCAAGCGCAACACGCTCGGTGGGAAGCCCGCGACACACCTGTGCCCTCATTTGGCACGGGCGTGTTGGCCTGATTCCAGATTTCCTTTTCTGCGAGCAACTCGACGAAGCCGCGATCTTCGTCTCAATTAAAGGAAAATCTTTTACCTTAATTAAAGAGGAGGCCAAGGCTATAAAAGAGGAGATATTCTAACCCTAAAGGGGAGGACGGCGGGTGGTCAAAAGGAGGATAGAAGAAGGAGGAGAAGGAAGGAGTCGACGACAGAGGAACACAGATGGCACTAAGTATCGTAATTTCTTTCTCTAGCAATTCTTGCCAGACTATGGAGTACTGTCTTGTAATCTTAGGATGATGGAGTAGCCCTTGACGATTTATGATGGATGATGAAATCTATACTACTTGAATTATTGTTTGTTTTGATCTGGTTTTTGGATTCTTATTGATAAACCTAAAGAGCTAAGGGGAAGTACCTAACAGTGAACCCAAGTTCCTGAAACCCAGAACCAATTAGGGATTAACTCATGCCAAGTAGCGGTAGTGTATCTATGAGGGATAGCGGGGGTCTCGTGACAGGTCCCCTTAGCTGATTATGGTCCCGTGTGCAAACCTACCGTGAAAAGGAAATTTAGACTCTAAAGGAACTCTTATGGACTTAATGGATCTATCAAATCCAGTTTTTACCAAGTAACGGAGGTAAGACTAGGGAGGTTTGTGGGGGTCTCGTGACAGGTCCCCTTAGCTGATTATGATCCCCTACGCTCGAATACCGTGACAGGTAAATTGTGTTTGATAGGTACAGTTAGCGTAGACCTCGAAAGGGGTCGTTGATTTACCTTAGGATAGGTTCCATCAAAACAACTCTAATAGGGGTAGGAAAGAATTAAATCACCTTATAAATCGTCGACGTGGTGAAACCCATATCCTGAGATTCTCCTCAACTATTGACTTTTAGCTCATTCTTCTCATTCGTTGTTCTTGACTGCTCAGTGTCTTTGCTTAATCCACAAATTGATTGACTAGATAACTTGGTATCAGGATCATTCGGTAATTGTCCCGATCCCTGTGGTATCGATATTTTTATTACTTGACGACAATCGTGCACTTGCGAAAAATACACATCAAGTTTTTGCCCCTGACACAGATGGCACTAAGTATCTGTCCCATGCTTCAAATAATGTTTCTCCATCCTTTTGTGCAAAATTAGTGATTTGATGACGAAGATTGCAGTTTTGCTGGGTGGAAAATACTTGTCTAAAAATCTTTGCTCTAGCTGATCCCAGGTAGTTATGCAATCTGCTGGAAGAGAGTGTAGCCAGGCTCTAGCTTTGTCCCACAATGAGAAAGGAAACAAGCGCAATCTAATAGCATCAGCTGAGGCTCCATTCAGTTTTAAAGTTTCGCAAAATTCCAAAAATACTTCCAAGTGCAGATTTTGATCTTCAGTGGGTGCTCCTCCGAATTGATGCTGTTGGACCATGGATAGTAGAGCCAGTTTTAATTCAAAATTGTTCGCTTCAATAGGGGGTCTTCTAATACTCGATCTCAATCCCCTTGTACTAGGTGCTGCATAATCCCTTAAAGGTTTATTCTCATTCTGATCAGCCATGTTGGAGGTCAGATTGTCTTCCTGACGTTGCTGAAATCGTCTTCTAGCGAGGAACGTTCTCTCTACCTCAGGATCAATATCGAGAATTTCCCTATTAAGACTGTGCATGCAACAACAAGAGAGGCTCCCAAAACAATAATTCAGAACAGACACAAAGAATAGGAACAAAAATAGAAATCTAGATTAACTAAATCATGCTCAATTCAATATTGAGTGCCAATCCCCGGCAACGACGCCAAAAGCTTGATGTGTATTTTCCGTAAGTACACGATTGTCGTAAAGTAATAAAAATATCGATCCCACAGGGATTGGGACAATTACTGAATGATTGTGATACCAAGTTATCTAGTCAATCAATTTGTGGATTAAGCAAAGACACTGAGCAGTCAAGAACAACGAATGAGAAGAATGAGCTAAAAGTCAATAGTTGAGGAGAATCTCAGGATATGGGTTTCACCACGTCGACGATTTATAAGGTGATTTAATTCTTTCCTACCCCTATTAGAGTTGTTTTGATGGAACCTATCCTAAGGTAAATCAACGGCCCCTTTCAAGGTCTACGCTAACTGTACCTATCAAACTCAATTTACCTGTCACGGTATTCGAGCGTAGGGGATCATAATCAGCTAAGGGGACCTGTCACGAGACCCCCGCAAACCTCTCTAGTCTTACCTCCGTTACTTGGTAAAAACTAGATTTGATAGATCCATTAAGTCCAGAAGAGTTCCTTTAGAGTCTAAATTTCCTTTTCACGGTAGGTTTGCACACGGGACCATAATCAGCTAAGGGGACCTGTCACGAGACCCCCGCAAGCCCTCATAGATACACTACCGCTACTTGGCAGGAGTTAATCCCTAATTGGTTCTGGGTTTCGAGAACTTGGGTTCACTATTAGGTACTTCCCCTCAGCTCCTTAGGTTTATCAATAAGAATCCAAAAACCAGATCAAAACAAACAATAATTCAAGTAGTATAGATTACATCATCCATCATAAATCGTCAAGGGCTACTCCCCCATCCTAAGATTACAAGACACTACTCCATAGTCTGGCAAGAATTGCAAGAGAAAGAAATTATGATACTTAGTGCCATCTGTGTTCCTCTGTCGTCGACTCCTTCCTTCTCCTCCTTCTTCTGTCCTCCTTTTGACCACCCGCCGTCCTCTCTCTTAGGGTTAGAATATCTTCTCTTTTATAGCCTTGGCCTCCTCTTTAACTAAGGTAAAAGATTTTCCTTTAATTGAGACGAAGATCGCGGCTTCGTCGAGTTGCTCGCAGAAAAGGAAATATGGAATCAGGCCAACACGCCCGTGCCAAATGAGGGCACAGGCGTGTCGTGGGCTTCCCACCGAGCGTGTTGCGCTTGAATTGGGGCGTGTTGAAGGCTGAACTGGGGAGTGTCGAAGGCTGAACTGGGGCGTGTTGAGTGCTGGAACTCCTGACATGGACGTGTCACTGATAACACGCCTGTGTTGTTTTGATACGTCGGGCGTGTCAACACTTTGAACGGGGCATGTCGACTGCTGAACCAGGGCATGTTGAAGGCTGGAACTCCTGTCACGGACATGTCACTGATGACACGCCTGTGTTGTTTTGATACGCCTGCTTCTTTGCCCTGTTAACACAAAAAACACCAAAAGCAGTCTCTTTGTCAAAAATATGCTAAACTTAACTAAATCATGATAAAATACATGCCTAGGACATGAAATGAGATAAAATGCATGCAAATGGAGTAGTGAAAATATAGCATGATTTACACACATCAAAATCCCCTAGTTCTAAACTTTTGCTTGTCCTCAAGCAAAGAAAACTCAAAATACAACTTAATTGTGGAAATGCTAGGCACCATCCAGAGGTATACAATTTGATTTTAATATTTTCAAATCATTCCTAGTTGCCAAGCTTGAAAGATCCCTATATAGTGCACGTGAAAAGTTGGACTAAAGTCATTGGACACCAATCCAGACTTGACATCCCTTCTATCGTAGAGCATTCTTATTTCATGCATAGAGGCACTTACCTGCCTTAATGCATGGATCATCCTTACCTATCATCAAAAGGTCTCAAAGGAGCACTTTCTAAGAAGAGAGAAGGAAAGGAATTTATAGAGAGCATTTCCCCAGTAACTAGTTAGTCTCAAAGGGGCACCTTTTAGGTGTTTCCCCAGTAACTACTTGGTCTCAAAGGGGTGCTTGAAAACAATACCATTTTTTTTTCAATACTTCTAGGGAAAGTGTTTCTCCGATAACCAAGTTGCGAGCAAGTCTTCAATGGAAAATCGAGTGCTCATCCGATATGGGAGATTTAAATCCTTTTTTGGATACCTCAGACCTATAGACCGTGTTAGAAGTGAAATAGGGCTCTTATCAAATAGGCAAAAAGGAATATCATGATCCAACCAATGTTCAATTGTATTACGCTAGATGATATAAAAATGCAATGTTATGATATATGAAAAGATGCAAACAAAATAGCACTAACCAAACTAAAAATCTAAGTAGAGACAACATCAACAGTAAAGGATGTGCATCGAAACTCACAAAATAGTTCAAGGTGGTCAATGGTCATCGTCCTCGCTACTAGCATCCTCCTCCGCCCACCTACGTCGCTGCTCCTGGTAAAACTCCCGGGACTCCTGTCAAAATCTATCATCATCTTCCCTCCGGGCGGACTCAGCAGTGAAAAAATCATCAGCTCTCCTGTAAAAATCAGCTGCCCTATCCAAATGCTGTGTCACCATACGATGGTGCTCCTCTGTAGCTTGGGCATACCGATCCCACATACCTATGTGCGAGGTATGCTCGACCCTGAAAGCTTCGAATGATGATCGAAATCCTAAAAAATCAAAAGAAGAGTACCCTGCAGAAACATTGTCAATAGGAAACCATGGGGGTTCAGGAGTCGAATGTGACGGCTCAGGGGCTATGTGAGATGGCTCCCTAGGTGGGGGTGATGGAGCATGGGTAGTGGGGGTAGGAAAGGGTTCCTGGACATCTCTAAAAAGCCAATTGGATGAATTACGTACAATCATACGCTCAGGGTTTGGAAGAGGGATTTTAATTTCATTTCTTAACACCAAACGATACCCCTCGTTGAATGCCTCAATCATCTTCATATTTATACAAGCATCCAAATCCAATCTAGGGCTGGCAGGACAATATTCAAGGTCATCCAATTCACATCCTAAGGCCACAACAATCCTAGTGATAATACCACCTATGACTATAACCCCGGATGGGCTATTACTAACCTTAACTAAATGTCTAATCATATGGGCTCCAGAATCAATATTAACTTCATTTAGCATGGCCCATAAAAACTGTAACTCACTCTGCCTAGCCACCCCCTACACTATCATATCTTCCAGAGATTGTATTAGCCATAAACCTAAGGAGATAATGAAAAGTAGGATTAGGGATGTTAAATGATTTAGACCTAGATGCATCATAAGGGCGAGGGTCATCAGAAATTAATCTCCAAAATTGATGATCAATAAAATATCTATGAATTTGCCTCTCCCCTCCGCTAGGAAAATGAAATATCGTATTAAAATCACTTAAAGAAAGGGTAAACTCATGGTTCATTAATCTAAATTTTATTTTTCCTTCCTCACAATCCTTTCCTTGCAGTATTTCAGTAGACAGGGAGCTAAGGAATTCAAGAGTGATGCTACGGTAACTAAGATGATGGTGCGTGATAAATTCAGTCCAGCCTATCCTATTGGTCAACCAAGTTATGTCATCTCTTAACCCTAGGGTGGTCAACGTGTAGAAGTCTATAGTTCTTGTAGATACTAACTTCCTTTTTTCAAGCTTACTAAATTTAGACTTCATAACCTCATCCCTAAAAACAATTCCATATGGATGGCAGGAGGTCGGAGAAGGATTGTTACCCAAGTGCTGAGCTTTTCTCTTTCCCTTGTCCTTTGCCGAAGATGAAGAAGCTCCTCCTCTAGTCTTCACTCGCTTACTCATGGCGTTGGGGAGGGAGAGACAGCAGGTTAGCTCCTCGGCTGCTTGAGAGAGACCGGCGGCAGCTGCTTCAAGCTTGTATCGCGAGTGGAAGATTAGGGCGTGCTCGGGCCGGCTTTAGAGGGCTATCCGCTACATAGGCGTGTCGGGTATCCTCTTACGCAAATACCCGACCCATTTAAGTGTGACATAGGCGTGCTCGGGCCTCCCCAGGTGTGCCACAGTCCGGCCCAGGCATGCCACAGTTGAGAAATGTGTGACACGGGCGTGATCAGTAGCACGCTCGACCTGTGTTGTCTTCGGGTAACCTCAACACGCCTGTGTCGTTCAGCATAGGCGGGTAGTGTCAATTTGGCACGCAGTGGCACGTTTAACATGTCGTGTCTTGTAAACCTGAAAAAAATAAAAATAGAATAAAAAATAAAATAAAATAAAATGACTAAAAAAAATGAAAATAGCTTGGGTTGCCTCCCAAGAAGCGCTTGTTTAAGGTCGTTAGCTTGACCCCTCAGTTACTCCCTAGTTTTGGGGATATGGCTCGAGGAGTGTGCTCTGCCCCTCTTCCTCCTCAACTAGCTCAGATTAGCATTAATGATCACAGGATAAGTAGAGTTTTCTCGAAGAAATTCATACCTGAGTGTTGATGGAAGAGGCTTAAGTTCTACCTGTGGTGTTAGGTTGGGGTCGGAAATCTCCAGCTCTTTATCCTCAAAATCCCCTTCGAGCTTATTAAGATAAGTTTGTTCTGGTGCTCCTTCTAGTGCTATTGACTGGAAACTGTCAATCCTACAACAAACATCAAAAATAGAAGGTTGTTTAACAGCTTTTGAAAGGTCGAATTCAATTTTGTAGTTTCCAAATGCAAGTGAGAGTTTGTGGTTCTTGACATCTATCATTGCCCCTGCAGTAGCCAAGAAAGGTCTCCCCAAAATGAGTGGAATGCATGGGTCTTCATCCATGTCAAGCACTACAAAATCTGCAGGAATAATAAAATTTCCCACCTGCACTAGTACATCTTCTAAGATTGCCAAAGGATATCTAATGGAGCGATCGGCTAACTGCAAGGCCATAGTAGTTAGTTTCATTTCTCCCAAATCCAATTTCTTGCATATGGAAAGAGGTATCAGATTGACACTGGCGCCCAAATCGCAAAAAGCCTTATCAAAATTTGAGTCATTAATTATGCAAGGGATAGAAAAGCTACCTGGATCATTTAGTTTGGGAGGTACCATGTTCTTAATTAAAGCGCTTCACTCCTCAGTAAGAGCCACTGTTACATGCTCCTCGACTTTTCTTTTATTGGTTAAGATGTCCTTCAAGAACTTGGAGTATGTAGGCATTTGTTGAAGAGCTTCTGTAAAAGGTATATTGATATATAGCTTCCTAATTACCTCAAGGAACCTACCAAATTGTTCATCCAATTTTTCCTTAATCAGCCTCTGAGGGAACGGGATAGGGGGCTTATATGTTCTTGGTTCCTTATTTGACACGCCTGTGTCGTTCAGCATAGGCTGGGCGTGTTGGCTGATGGAGTGACCCGACACGGGTGTGTCGGCTGACATGCACTCGTGGGCATTCTCTCCCTCAGGTGTGTTGAACAACACGCCCTGGGTCAGGGTGTGTCGGCTTCCTTTTCTATTCATCCCAGGCGTGCTGCTGTCTTCTTCCAACTCTGACACGCTCGTGTCCTTTAGCATAGGGGCCGCTTGTTGAGCTCTATCTCCTTCTAAAATCCTTCCACTTCTCAAACTTATGGAATTACAATGCTCAGCTAGGTTTACTTCTGAATTTCCAAGAAATCTGCCCGGCATCCTTGATGCTGAGCTGGCAATTTGGGAAATTTGATTTTCCAGCATTCTTGTGTGATTAGTTAAATTATCAACCTTGCCTCCCAATTGCTTGATTGCCTCGGTATTAATTTGATGTTGCCGATTTAATTCTACAATATGCTATCGAAATTCATCATTTATCTTCCCCTGACACGTAATAAAATTCTCCATCATCTTTTCTAAGCTCGACTTGGGTCCTGGCTGAAATCCCGAAGGTGCTCCAAAACTGTTCTGTCCAGAAGAATTTTGGTTGGCTCTATACGAAAAGTTGGGATGATTCCTCCAATCGGGATTGTACGTGATCGAGTAAGGGTTGCCACAATTAGGCTTCTGATTAAAATTATTTAGCGCATCTACTTGCTCAATCCCAGCTCCTGCAGATGGTGCATGTAGGATTTGGCAATTCATCGCTACATGTCCTGTTACACCACAGATCTCGCAAGTGACATTAGATGAATTTACAGCTGATACATTAAAATGTTTGAGCTTTTGAGTTAACGCATCGACTTTTGCACTGAGTAGATCAAGGGTACTTACCTCAAACATACCTGGCATTTTAGTTTGATATCCTCGTTCTGTAGCCCATTGGTGAGAATTCATTGCCACATTCTCGATGATCTCAAAAGCTTCATCCAATGTTTTGTTCAAAAGAGCTCCTCCTGCAGTAGAATCAAGAGAAACTTTAGTAGCATACGAGATTCCATTGTAGAAAGTATGAACAATGAGCCACTTCTCCAGCCCATGATGAGGGCATTGCTGTAGTAATCCCTTAAATCTGTCCCAAGCTTCAAATAATGTTTCTCCATCCTTTTGCACAAAATTAGTGATTTGATGACGAAGACTTGCAGTTTTGCTGGGTGGAAAATACTTGTCTAAAAATCTTTGCTCCAGCTGATCCCAGGTAGTTATGCAATCTGCTGGAAGAGAGTGTAGCCAGGATCTAGCTTTGTCCCACAATGAGAAAGGAAACAAGCGCAATCTAATAGCATCAGCTGTGGCTCCATACAGTTTTAAAGTTTTGCAAAATTCCAAAAATACTTCCAAGTGCAGATTTGGATCTTCAGTGGGTGCTCCTCCGAATTGATGTTGTTGGACCATGGATAGTAGAGCCGATTTTAATTCAAAATTGTTCGCTTCAATAGGGGGTCTTCTAATACTTGATCTCAATCCCCTTGTACTAGGTGCTACATAATCCCTTAAAGGTTTATTCTCGTTCTGATCAGCCATGTTGGAGGTTAGATTGTCTTCCTGACGTTGCTGAAATCGTCTTCTAGCGAGGAACGTTCTCTCTACCTCAGGATCAATATCGAGAATTTCCCTATTAAGTCTGTGCATGCAACAATAAGAGAGGCTCCCAAAACAATAATTTAGAACAGACACAAAGAATAGGAACAAAAACAGAAATCTAGATTAACTAAATCACGCTCAATTCAATATTGAGTGCCAATCCCCGGCAACGGCGCCAAAAACTTGATGTGTATTTTCCGCAAGTCCACGGTTATCGTCAAGTAATAAAAATATCGATCCTATAGGGATTGGGACAATTACCGAATGATCGTGATACCAAGTTATCTAGTCAATCAATTTGTGGATTAAGCAAAGACACTGAGCAGTCAAGAACAACGAACGAGAAGAACGAGCTAAAAGTCAATAGTTGAGGAGAATCTCAGGATATGGGTTTCACCACGTCGACAATTTATAAGGTGATTTAATTCTTTCCTACCCTTATTAGAGTTGTTTTGATGGAACCTATCCTAAGGTAAATCAACGGCCCCTTTCGAGGTCTACGCTAACTGTACCTATCAAACTCAATTTACCTGTCACGGTATTCGAGCGTAGGGGATCATAATCAGCTAAGAGGACCTGTCACGAGACCCCCGCAAGCCCTCATAGATACACTACCGCTACTTGGGAGGAGTTAATCCCTAATTGGTTCTGGGTTTCGGGAACTTGGGTTCACTGTTAGGTACTTCCCCTTAGCTCCTTAGGTTTATCAATAAGAATCCAAAAACCAGATCAAAACAAACAATAATTCAAGTAGTATAGATTACATCATCCATCATAAATTGTCAAGGGCTACTCCCCCATCCTAAGATTACAAGACACTACTCCATAGTCTGGCAAGAATTGCTAGAGAAAGAAATTATGATACTTAGTGCCATCTGCGTTCCTCTGTCGTCGAATCCTTCCTTCTCCTCCTTCTTCTGTCGTCTTTTTGACCACCCACCGTCCTCTCCTTTAGGGTTAGAATATCTCCTCTTTTATAGCCTTGGACTCCTCTTTAATTAAGGTAAAAGATTTTCCTTTAATTGAGACGAAGATCGCGGCCACGAGTTGCTCATGAAAAGGAAATCTGGAATCAGGCCAACACGCCCGTGCCAAATGAGGGCACAGGCGTGTCACGGGCTTCCCACCGAGCGTGTTGCGCTTGAATTGGGGCGTGTCGAAGGCTGAACTGGGGCGTGTTGAGCGCTGGAACTCCTGACACGGACCTGTCACTAATAACACGCCTATGTTGTTTTGATACGCCGGGCGTGTCAACACTTTGAACGGGGTGTGTCGGCTGCTGAACCAGGGCATGTTGAAGGCTGGAACTCCTGACACGAACGTGTCATTGATGACACGCCTGTGTTGTTTTGATATGCCTGCTTCTTTGCCCTGTTAACACGAAAAACACCCAAAAACAGTCTCTTTGTCCAAAATATGCTAAACTTAACTAAATCATGATAAAATACATGCCTAGGACATGAAATGAGATAAAATGCATGCAAATGGAGTAGTGAAAATATAGCATGATTTACACACATCACTTGCCTTGATCATTGGTGGGTAGAGCAAAGGCGGTTTGGATGATTATCCAAGTCTCGACTTGTGTTTTTAGAAAATACTTCATCCGACCTTTCCAATAACGGAAATCATCTCTGTTAAAGAATGGAGGTCGGGTGGTGTTGTACCTCTCAATGTGAGCCATTAAAAAAAAATATTGCACAAACAAAAAGAGCACGAAAAACTTTCCAAGACTCATGTCTTGGATTAGTAATGCAAGAAGTAACAAGAAAACAAAGAGAAATAAAAGGTTAAATAAAAATTAAACACTTACGATTTTTGGTGTCCCGGAAAAGGTACTAAACGCCATTTTTGGGATCAAAGACAGCTTGTTACGAGGGTAAACCCTCACAATAAGTGTAGATCTCTGAAAGAGCTTCAATTTGGTGGGTAGCACATTTTGGGGGTCCACTTGTGTAAAAAGTTATGCCATTTTTACCGTGAGCTACTCCCGAAGCAAAGAGATACTTGTAAACACAACCAAAAAAGGGTAGCAAGACTTCGTCTTGGATAAGTAGTGCGGCATAAAAACTTAAAACAATAAATACGAAAAGAAAAACAAAAAAAAACAAATGCTATATTGGTGGTTTCACCAAATCGTTGCGCCCCCAGCTCTGATACCACTTGTTGGATAGATTTGAGCGCTAGAGGGGGGGGGGGAGAGAGGGTGAATAGCGCGCGAGAAAACTTTTCGAGAGAATTCATTTAATGAAAAAGTACACAGTGGAAAAGAAAATAAGATACTCTTTTATTTTTACTTGGTTCACAGCCTTCGGCTACTAATCCAAGGGCCTAACGGTCCTAGACCGTGTAGGGAGGGCAAACCACTAAAAACACTCCTCCTCGTTAGAGGTAGGAGTAAGCGATTACAAAATCACGAAAAGGATTGACGTAGAGAGACACTCCCCCTCTCCTCGTTAGGATGAAAGCACGATAATAAAACAAGAATTATAAGTACTGATTGAACTTTAAAAGAACTTTTACAGACGACTTGTAGATGAGAAGGTTGAGCTCTAGTCGTTGTTTCGGCAACGCTTCGTCGTCGTAAGAATGTTGTAGAGTCACAGCGTATTGGAAGCACTTGGAGGCTCTTAGAATAATGGAAAATGGGTGGAGAACCCCTACTTTTATAGCCTTGTGAAACCCTAATCGTTGGGATGAGGTTTCATGAGGTGATGCCACCTAGCCCTTGAGAAATGGAGATAAGCTTTGACTATCCTCGAGGCTGATCCTTGACCAGCAATCGACTGATCAACCCTATCAGTCGACTGATGGAGGCATCAGTCGATTGATACAAGCCATCAGTCGACTGATGGTAGGGTTTTTACTTGCAATGAAGAGTTAACTCGAAAATGTAGTTAGTATAAGTAAGCTCGATGGCCATTTACCATCCGATCTCGACTTAGACCTTCCATGGGAGTCTTGGTCGGATCGACACCTAAGGATGTCCCTGTACGGAGGACACGACCTTACTTACACTCACTCACACGAGCTTACCTCAACCTTTACCTTTGAAGCTTCGCTTCCAGTCTTCACCTGAGTTCTTCGGCTTTCTGCGAAGTCCTCCCAGTGTCGCCCGACCCCCACGGTTCCCTCCGGGTGTCGCTGATCTTCGGCTTAGCTTAGCAATTCATATGCATAGCACCCAACTTCACCTCCCTTCACATCCGGGTGTCGCTGATCTTCGACATTAACAAGTATGCATCATATGCATAGCACCCAACTTCACCTCCCTTCACATCGACCTTGGAGAGAGTCCAATAAGCCGATGCTCTAGGTTAAAGCCAACCCATTAATCGAGAAATAATTTTAATATGGTTAGAGCGCATTCAACCAATTAGCCAAGCTTGGAGAGAGTCCAACAACCCAAACTAACGATTGACCTCTAACTCTTACCATATTAGTAATAAACTATTCCAATGGTTTGAACATGTTCAGGTTCGAGCCGGGCTTAGAGAGAGTCCAACAACCCAAACAAGAAACGGAACTCTAGTTCTAACAATATTAATGGAAGATGTAGACTTTAATGTTGTGTAAGGGATTTAATGACTCATCCTCTTTTCATGCAAATAACTATTATCTATATGGCATGACACAAATGACATACATTTACATGTCACGACAAGCATGACATAATGATATGCATCTAATGCATATAAATAATTTCCTTATTTGTCATAATTATTTTAGAAATAAAATATATTTTAGATTTGATTTCCAAAATCAAATCAAAATTAAATTAGGAAATAAATTTTCAAATCTAATCACATACTTTATTTATGTAAAGTGTTAATTAAGGAAAGTCAAATTTAATTTAGAAAAGAAATTTTCTAAATTGTAATTTCCTAACCATATTAGGAAATTTTCAATTTGAATTTCTTTATTTGTCATCACTATTTATGGAAATAAAATATGTTTGAGATTTGATTTCCCAAATCAAATCATGATTAAATTAGGAAACAAATTTCTAAATATAATCACATATTTTATTTATGGAAAGTGTTAATTTTCATAAATACTTCTTAACTTTCTAAAAGTAGAAAATTTCCATAAAAACTTCTAAACTTTCCAAAAGTAGAAAATTTCCTTAAATATAAATATGACTATCTCAAAACAATTTTATGATTATTTTGGAACACAGCGTCACTCTGATACCACTATTGGTTTTTTCGGACACCGTGGAGGGTGTGTGTTCGAACATGTTTCATAAACATGTGCATAGTGGAAGAAATAAAAATAATAAATCTAATTTATTACAACACACGCACCACACGCATACAAGATACATTATGTGTAGACATAGTCGCAGTTTCAAATTTTACAATAAAAGGAAATTACGCTAGTTATACCTGACGTATCACGTGCAGCGGGAATGACATTTACTAGAGCAACTCATGCTAGGATTGCCTCTATCTGTATCGACGCCAAGTACCATCGAGATAACTTCGCCAAGCTACGAGCCTCATCTTTGTAGGAGTCACTAGCCTCGTGTCAAAGACGATGTGATCGAGAGAAGATCACAATCAGAATCAAAATTCGGATGCAAAAATGAGTCCCCAAAACTCGCTTATCCGAAGAGGTATTCGTCAACCGATTGACGAATACTTGGTCCTCCACCTATGAGGATTGCCGGAGATCCAATCCCTGGCAAGCAAATTGCTGTCGGAGCTCCAAACGCCATCCAAATGTTGCTTCGACAAGAAGGAAGCAAGCTGTCCAAAAACTGGACAGCTTGGTGGAGGACTTGGCACTGGCCAAAGGAAAAGGGTCGGTTGGTCGTTGGTCACCGGAGCCAAGGAGGGTTGCCGGAGGATCGCTAGCAGCAGTAGGAGGCAGGCGGCAGCAGGTGGTATCGATGGAAGCAATTGGCGTCACCGATAAGAGCGCCTTGGGCGGCGGCGGCAAGGAGAAGAGAGGGATTGGGCGACAAGAATAGATTAGGGTTTCACAAAAGCCTTAAACCCTATTTTTATAGAGAACACATTTTCTAATGATTATTGGTTCATAACCAAGATCCATTAACCCGCTCCAATAACTTAAGTTAAAATAAACCAAACCACGTTGGTCTATTTTAAGTTAAAACGAACCAAACCAACTTTGGTTCATTCATTTAAAACAAACCAAACCACTTTGATTTATTTTCCACCATTGGATTAAAACCAAATTGATTTGGTTCATCCATCATGTCTTCAAAAGGCATGGCCCATCCATGTTGGGATGTATACTGAAAAGTCTATCTTTTGTATGAACGTCTTTATTTTGAAATAAGAATCACATGGTCATTGTTTGCATATTTGTGATTATGCATATTGTCTCATACATTACATTGTAGATAATATGGTGTGTAGTGTCACACGGTAGATCATGTTATCAACTCCTTGTAGAGTATAAGTAAAGGCTCACGACCAAGATGACTTTGATCAAACCATTGGTATGGTTGTAGTGTGATTTTGTATTGGTTTGTCTTGACCATAGAATCATACTAGTACACTTTGTGTGTATTGAGCAGGACCGACTTAGAGGTGATTCGATTTATTGCTGACTACATAATTGAATCGGACCTCAGATATTATATTGTACATGCTCTTAATCCCGATATAATAATGGGCACATATACTTAGTATTCATTTCTTTGATTTACCAATGGGCGAGATTTATAGATTAAATCGATAGGCTCGGTAAGTTGGGAAATGATATTATTTATATGGTGTGCCATTGATTATAGGAGGAAACCGTGTCCTATATATAAGGATGATGATGTCCCCTTGAGGAGCTCATAAGGTTCATCATGTAAACCCTGCAGGTGGACTTGGTCCGACATGATGATAAGGTTGAGTGGTACTACTCATGAAGTTAGATGTTGATTAATTAATTGTCAGTAAATTAATTAATCGACGGCCATTCGAGTTCTTAAACACGGGGAGAAAAATGTACAAATAATATATGGAGCCCATATTAACTTATGGGGGTTGGTGAGGTAGATCAATGATAATCCTTTAGTGGATTGGATTATCATTTATGGATCGGACTTTATGTGGGCTTGATCCATTGGGTGGCCAAGATCCAACTCCTCCTCATGGTCCCTATTGTAGCCTATTAAAACCTCATGAAGCCTAGATCCAATGGTTGAAAACAAAACTCTAGATCCAACGGTGGAGATTAAATCTCTAGATCCGATGGTTGAGATTAAATCTCTAGATCCGACGTTTGAGATTAAATCCCTAGAACCGACGATTGAGATTAAAAGGAGACTTAAGCCTAAATCTATAAAAGGGACTTAAGGCTTTGCATGGATGAGAATTAGAAGCAAGATAGGATTAGGGTTGGGCGGCAAGCAACTTGGAGGCTAGGGTTTTTGGAGTTTGGTTTGGGCGGCCACAATTAAGGAAATTTTTTCCTTTCTTCTCTTCTTCCTTAAGGTGGTCGGCGCCCATCATCTTATCCTCCCCTTTGGCCGACGTTCAAAGCTCCTCCTTCTCTTCTCCTTGGCAGGTGGAAACAAAGCTTAGGGTCTTCCCTTGAAGCTCTTTGCCGGCGCCCAATTCTCTTTGTTCTTCTTTTTGGCCGGCGGCAAGCACCAAGCTTGGAGCTTGGTGGTTGGTTGAAAGAAGAAGAAGTGTTTTGTTTCTATACATCCTCTTGTTCGGAGCGAGCAAGGAAGGAAGATTGGTGATCTAGGAGATTCGACTGTTGGAAGATCGTCGCCCACACGACGTCCAAAAGGAGGAAGGACATACAATAGAAGATCGAGAGGTATAACGCTTGTCTATTTTCTTTTGTAACATGTATATAATGGTTTTCAATCATATACATGTTGTGTATTCTATTTTTATGGTTAAATATACTTGGACCCCGAATACAAATGCAAAAACCGGCGATCCGTACATCGTCTATTTCACAGCTAATCGTAGAATAGAGGTTGGTTGCTTGAATAGTAAGTTTATTCAAGTGACCACTCTAATCGAATAGCACGATGATGGAACGATTGCTTGGGTAATCCCTTTTGTCTAGGATTAATTTTTTTAATCTGGGGACGAAGACGGGATCGCCATGAACAAGCGACCGAGTTGAAGTGGGAAGCGAAGTTTCCTACCTTCATGTGGTATAAGAGATTCGATTCCAAAGGAAAAACCCTTCAATTGGTATTAGAGCCACGATTTCTGGTTTTGTGTATTTAGGATTCAGTTACTTTTATGTACTTTTCATATATTATATGTGCCGGATAATAGTAGGATGTGCGTAGGTTAACTTTTTGGTTGCAGGCATAGGATCCAACTATTATGACCATATGTGTGTATGTGATTGTATGTGTGTAATTGCATATTTTGTTGAATCCTCGGGGTTAACGAGGCTAGTATTTAATTTTTGTAATTAGATACGGCATTGTTTATCCACTCTTTTTATTTTAGTTTACTTTCGATCTAGATTTCATGTACACTCCTTCGTGGAGTATAGGATCGATCTAGATTGTTGGATCGAAAGTGTCGCTAGAGGGGGGGGGGGTGAATAGCGATACGATGTCGTTAAAAAACTTTTGCAATAAGTAAAAAGCAAGTAGAGAGTGCACAGCGGAAATATAAAGTAGACAAGATATTTTTACGTGGTTCACAATCTTTCGATTGCTAATCCACGGCCCTAGTGATCCTTGATCACGTACGGAGGGCAATTCACTAAAACCACTCCTCTTCGTTGGAAGTAGGAGCAACGATTACAAAAAGAAATCAAGGCAAAGGGACACTCCCCCTTTCCTTGTTACGATTAAAGCACAAAGACAATTTAAAGAAGTAGAACTTAAATAAATATACCGACAACTCTTATAAGTAGAAGATGTAGCTTTCGTTGTCGGCGGCACTTCGTCGTAGCAAATGTGAGTAGTAGTAGCGGCGTTACGACGGCGTGTTGAGAGCTCTTGAATTCTTGTCATTTGCTTGGCTTGAACATGTCTATTTATGGATATTGATCTATGAATTTAGACATAGGTAGTGTCCAAGGTGAGGTTCTTATCCCAACTCAAGGATGAGGTGTTTCATCCAACCACCTTGTGCCACCTCCAACCTTCTTGTGCGCCAACTCAAGGATGAGGTGTTTCATCCAACCACCTTGTGCCACCTCCAACCTCCTTGGGCGCCAACTTGAGGATGAGGTGTTTCATCCAACCACCTTGTGCCACCTCCAACCTCCTTGGGCGCCAACTTGAGGATGAGGTGTTTCATCCAACCACCTTGTGCCACCTCCAACCTCCTTGGGCGCCAACTTGAGGATGAGGTGTTTCATCCAACCACCTTGTGACACCTCCAACCTCCTTGGGCGCCAACTTGTTGGAGCCATTCAACTTGTGCCACATCATGGGAGCCAACCATCTTGTGCCAACTCACCTTATCTTGGGCGTCCACCACAAGGAAGCTTGGTGATGGTTTGGATGTCCACCTTGATGCCACATCACCCTTTGTACCAAAACACGAGTCAAGTCCAAATTCACCCCCTTGAAATTCGAGCTCTTCTCGAGGCTGGAACTTGACTAGCAGTTGACTGTAGTCAAAGGGTTTTGGACTGCAGTACAAGTTAGCTTAAAATATAAAGTACGATGGTTCTAACCATTTGATCTCGACCTAGACCTTCCATTGGAGGTATTGGGTCGGATCTACGCTTAACGACCTTGCTTCGCTTTCACACGAGCTTACCTTGTAGCCTCGCTTCCGGTCTTCACCCGAGTACCTCGGCTTCCTCCGAAGTCCTCTGGGGTGGCCGACCACCTCGGTTCCCACCGGGTGTCGCAGACCTTCCGCTCAACTTTAGCATTTCTGCACACTTAATTGAGCTCGTAAGATAACAAATATACCCTTAACTATTGAGCCTTTTGCCATAATCAAAATACCGGTTCGACTTTGGTGCCCACTGCACCAACAATCTCCCCCTTTTTGATTCATGGCAAACCGACAAAAGTTAAGGAAAATTAAGCATAAAGAAGCTAGCATAATGATTAAGCATGAATGAGCTAGCATAAAGATTAAATATGAATGAGCTAGCATAATGATTAAGCATGAATGAGCTAGCATAAAGATTAAATATGAATGAGCTAGCATAAAGATTAAATATGAATGAGCTAGCATAATGATTAAATATGAATGAGCTAGCATAATGATTAAGTATGAATGAGCTAGCATAAAGATTAAGCATGAGTGAGCTAGCATAAAGATTAAGCATGAGTGAGCTAGCATAAAGATTAAGCATGAGTGAGAAATATTATTGTTTCAAGTTCTCCCCTTTGAGGTAACCTCCCCCTTGACCGAAGGTGAGTTCTTGAAAAATAATTTTTACTCCCCCTTAATAGTTGCTTAAGTAAACGTAATTACTTAATATAAAAGGTAATAATTTTGTTTACTTTCTTCCTTACTTTTGTGACTTTCTCCCCCTTTTGCCTTAACTCAAAAAGTTTGTAAATATATTTTAGGGTTTGTAAGTCCAAGCAAGTTCCCAATATAAATATATTTTTTTTTAAAATAATAATAAGCTTGAAAATATGTTCATCTAAAATGTACAACTCCGGTTGGACTTGATTGATATAGAATGATCAATAAGTCTTGAAGGATTTGATTAATTTTAAATAATTATACTCCATGGTTCATGTCGATGCACTGAATCTACATCTGGAACCAGGAGTAAGGTCCTAACATCTCACGCCTGTTTCACGTGGCTAAGTACACAAACACATTAGTCCTATGTGTTGTGAGATGTGTTGGCTCCTTAAATCTATAGGTATATGATTTCTAAGGTAAGACTTAGGCTAATTTCATAAAAAGAAGCAAAGTAGAGTACATATATAGAAAAATTTAAATCCTACTCTATTACATACCTAACTTTCGCCTTAATAAACTAAATTCGGGTAGTGGTTTGGTGAAGATGTCCGCTAGGTTTGATTTGGACTCAACATACTCTAGTTGTATAGTTCCATTAGTTACATGTTCCCTAATGAAGTGGTGTTTAACTTCTATATGTTTTGTCCTAGAATGACATATTGGATTTTTAGTTAAGTTAATTGAACTAATGTTATCTATGTAGGTTTTAATGTTGTTAAAGATTAAGCTAAAGTCTTGGAGAGTGTGCTTCATCCACAGGTCGAGAGACACACTCACCCATCGCAACGTATTCGGCGGTGGTAGATAAGGCAACGCAATGTCGCTTCCTATTGCACCAACTTACTAGACTCGAGGATTTGACAACAACCACTGCGTGCTCTTTCTATCGAGTTTACTACCGCATAGTCGGAGTCGAGTAGCCGATTAGATTAAACTCGTAGATCTAGGGTACCAAATACCTACGCTTAGCGTGCCCTTTAGATATCTAAGGATACGCTGACTAGGGTTAGGTGAGACTCCTTGGCACAGTGTTTGTAACCTTGCACACATACTTACCGCGAATAAAATGTCGGGTCGGCTCATGGTTAAGTATAGGAGACTTCCTATTGCGCTCCTATAGTATTTTAGGTCAACGGGTTTTCCTTCTACATCTTCGCTTTATATTAACATTAGTTGCCATAGGTGTATTGATTATTTTAGCATCTTGCATTCCAAATCGATTTATTAAGTCCTTAGTATATTTTTGTTGATGTAAATATATTCCATCTTTAGTTTGTTTAATTTGTAAACCTAAGAAAAAACTTAACTCTCCCACTAAATTCATTTCAAATTCACTTTCCATAAGTGAGATGAATTCGTTTAGCAGGATCGAGTTGGTAGTTCCAAAAATTATATCATCTACATAGATTTGGGCTATAAAGATTTCTCTTCCTACGGTTTTAACGAATAAGGTTGGGTCGACTAAACCTTGGTTGAATCCTTTGGACTTAAGATAGATCGAAAGCCTTCGTAACAAGCTCTTGGGGCTTGTTTGAGTCCATATAGGGCTTTCTTAAGTCTAAGGACATGGTCAGGTTTATCTAGATTTTCGAATCCGGGAGGTTGACTGACGTAAACTTCTTCCTTAATGTATCCATTCAAAAATGCTGACTTGACATCCATTTGAAACAATTTAAAACCTCGATGTGCAGCATATGCTAACAACATTCGGATGGACTCTAGTCAGGCTACGGGGGCGTAGGTCTCATCGTAATCTAAACCTTCGACTTGACTAAACCCTTTTGCGACTAACCTAGCTTTATTTCTAACTACTTCACCTTTATCATCAAGTTTATTTCGAAATACCCACCTTGTTCCAATAATTGATTTTTCTTTAGGTGGTGGTACTAATTCCCAGACTTCATTTCTAGTGAATTGAGCTAGCTCTTCTTGCATAGCAATAATCCAGTCGGGATCAAGAAGTGCTTGTTCAATAGTTTTGGGTTCGATTTTGGAAATTAACGAGATTTGACTAAGGTTCGGTATGAAGCTCTAGTTCGAACCCCTAAATTTGGATCACCTATAACTTGATTGATAGGATGATTTGTTTGAGTCTTAGTGTGACTCGGGTTAGGGTCATCTATCACTTGGTCGATAGGATGACTTGGGTTAGGACGAGATTCAAGTTCAAGATCAGAGTCGGGTTCGCTATAAGTTGATTTGCTAGTTGGTTTTGTTAAGGATTGAACGGGTTCGTGTCCTTCGTCGAAAACTATATTAATGGTTTCTTCGACTCTTATGTGTAGGATCAATGGAATTACTAAAGGGTTGTTTGTAAGTTTTTAAACCTAAATCATCTCACCAATATCTACATGATCAAAACATGTTATTCCTATGTGTTACTGTGAGATGACTTTCAATTTTACTTGATTAATTTTAACCAACATTAGGTTAGATTCGGATTTAGTCTAAGCTCATCAAGTAATCTTTTCAAGAGATTAGCTTCCAGGTCGTGGCGAGGCACAGAGGCCTTCTTTGATCGGAACAACGACCACTTCCTTAGACAAAGCTAATTTCAAGAAATTGATAACTCGACTTACTTGAGACTACGTCTTGGTCTAACTAGTTATTTTTGAAAAGAGGCTCCCCGAGGCTCAATCTTTTCATAGGATTTTAGTTGATTTATTTTTTTAAAGAGGCTCCCCGAGGCTCAATCTTTTCGCAGGTTTTTAGTTGGTTATGAGTCCTATCTAACCATTCTAAAAATAAAGGAAAAACTAAGCATGCAATTTCTAAGACTTAACAAAAATACATTTTGTATTGGCTCCCCCTTGACCATTGAATCGAGTGGGTCTATTCACATAGTGAATTTGGTCCTTGGGAACCCAATACATGTTAGATCCTAAAGTTGAAATCAAAGTGGTCTTAGGGACCCATGCTTGGACATTTTTCTTATGTTGGTTTACTATAGACATATATGACTTATTGGTTGTATTTGAGTTAAACCCGAGTCCGGCCTTGTTGTACACGGCCCTTTGTGATCCAAGTAAGAGGTCAAGTCCCTTGGATCCCAAAGTGAACCTTTCCAACGTGTTCCTAAGGTCTTCGACTTGTGTTTTCAAAAGCGAGTTCTCAACTTCAAGCTTTTCAACTTGAGGTGAGTCCTCCTCTTGAATACGAGTAGTCGAAGAGGTTAGGGAGACCTCATGTTTGAGGAGGTTAACCTCCTCAATTAGGGTCTCGACCTTGGACTCGGACTTAGCTAGTTTCTTATTTAAAAATTTAATTGCACCATACAAAGTATTAAGTAGCACCGACTTACCCTTAATGATTCTTTTGAACCAGGATACGGATCCGTGGCTTGTCTTGAATGGAAGCTCATCATCGGATTCGGACTCGGACTCTTCTTCGGTTTCGGAGTCGTGCTCGGTCGGCTTGGCCATTAGAGCTTGGATATCGTCTTCTTCCTCCGAGGGTGGCTTGCTTGGGGGCTTCTTCTTCTTGGAACACGCAACTAACGCATAATACTCTTCTCGGCCCGGACCACGTTAGTTTGCTCATGTAATTCAAGTTCAAAACAATGTCTAACCTAATCTTAGAAAGGTCCTTGGAGACCTTGTAGGCATCGACCATGGATGCCCACAAGGTGGTCCTAGGAAACGAGTTAAGAGAATACCTGATAAGGTCGCGATTCTCGACCTTTTGTCCGATGGCATGGAGTTGGTTGACGATGTCTTGGATACGAGCATGTAGTTGAGTTGCGGTCTCGTTTTCCTGCATTTTCAAGTTATACAATTTATTTAAAAGTAAATCTCTTTTACATACCTTCGTGTTGTCGGTGCCTTCGTGTAGTTCCACTAGCTTGGTCCATAAGTCCTTTGCACTAATGAAGGGGCCGACGCGGTTGAGCTCTTCCTTGGACAACCCACATTGCAAGATTTGAGTTGCCTTGGCATCGGCTTCTACTTGTTTTTTCATGGAATTTGACCATTGATCGTAACCCAAAGATTCACCATCTTCATTAATAGGAAGTGTGAAACCAGTTTGGATTACGATCCACATCTCGATTTGGGTTTTAAGAAAGCATTCCATCCGACCCTTCCAATAACGAAAGTCATTACCGTTGTAAAACGGGGGTCGGGCGGTGCTAAACCCTTCGAGATGGGCCATTTAAAAACAAGAAGAAGAACGACGAAAAGAATCTTGCAAAACACACACGGAAAGAATATTCCAAGACTTTCGTCTTGGATTAGTAGTGCGGGAAGTAAAAAAAGATATATAAAATGTAACTTGCAAAAAGAAATAAACAATCAAATGCGAATGTCGTTGAAGTTCCGGAGGACAACCTTACTCGGGATCTAACCCGAAGGACAACCTTATCCGGATCCTAAAGCCTCTAATGCAATTCTATATGTAGGAGAAGATAAGCAAGTGAAATAATTATACGAAAACAGAAATAAATAAATAAAAAATCTGTAAAAAAAAGAAAAACAAAGCTAGATTGGTGGTTTCACCGAATCTTAGCGCCCCCGGCTCTGATACCAATTGTTGGATCGAAAGTGTCGCTAGAGGGGGGGGGGTGAATAGCGATACGATGTCGTTAAAAAACTTTTGCAATAAGTAAAAAGCAAGTAGAGAGTGCACAGCGGAAATATAAAGTAGACAAGATATTTTTACGTGGTTCACAATCTTTCGATTGCTAATCCATGGCCCTAGTGATCCTTGATCACGTACGGAGGGCAATTCACTAAAACCACTCCTCTTCGTTGGAAGTAGGAGCAACGATTACAAAAAGAAATCAAGGCAAAGGGACACTCCCCCTTTCCTTGTTACGATTAAAGTACAAAGACAATTTAAAGAAGTAGAACTTAAATAAATATACCGACAACTCTTATAAGTAGAAGATGTAGCTTTCGTTGTCGGCGGCACTTCGTCGTAGCAAATGTGAGTAGTAGTAGCGGCGTTACGACGGCGTGTTGAGAGCTCTTGAATTCTTGTCATTTGCTTGGCTTGAACATGTCTATTTATGGATATTGATCTATGAATTTAGACATAGGTAGTGTCCAAGGTGAGGTTCTTATCCCAACTCAAGGATGAGGTGTTTCATCCAACCACCTTGTGCCACCTCCAACCTCCTTGGGCGCCAACTTGAGGATGAGGTGTTTCATCCAACCACCTTGTGCCACCTCCAACCTCCTTGTGCGCCAACTCAAGGATGAGGTGTTTCATCCAACCACCTTGTGCCACCTCCAACCTCCTTGGGCGCCAACTTGAGGATGAGGTGTTTCATCCACCCACCTTGTGCCACCTCCAACCTCCTTGGGCGCCAACTTGTTGGAGCCATTCAACTTGTGCCACATCATGGGAGCCAACCATCTTGTGCCAACTCACCTTATCTTTGGCGTCCACCACAAGGAAGCTTGGTGATGGTTTGGATGTCCACCTTGATGCCACATCACCCTTTGTACCAAAACACGAGTCAAGTCCAAATTCACCCCCTTGAAATTCGAGCTCTTCTCGAGGCTGGAACTTGACTAGCAGTTGACTGTAGTCAAAGGGTTTTGGACTGCAGTACAAGTTAGCTTAAAATATAAAGTACGATGGTTCTAACCATTTGATCTCGACCTAGACCTTCCATTGGAGGTATTGGGTCGGATCTACGCTTAACGACCTTGCTTCGCTTTCACACGAGCTTACCTTGTAGCCTCGCTTCCGGTCTTCACCCGAGTACCTCGGCTTCCTCCGAAGTCCCTCTGGCGTTGCCCGACCACCTCGGTTCCCACCGGGTGTCGCAGACCTTCCGCTCAACTTTAGCATTTCTGCACACTTAATTGAGCTCGTAAGATAACAAATATACCCTTAACTATTGAGCCTTTTGCCATAATCAAAATACCGGTTCGACTTTGGTGCCCACTGCACCAACATAGATTTTGTTAGTCTCGACTCGGATCTCCGGATGGCTCATACATGGCGTAGGGAGGAGCAGACGAGATGGCGATACGACAGGAGACATATTGAAGACAAAAGCCATAATAGTTGGAAAATATTTATTTTTCATATTTATTGCTTATTGTTTGATATGCATGTCGTAGGCTAGAAAATTCCTCAATTTTAAATTACTAAGTTGGAGAGGGATATTTTTATAAATTCCCACGACCTCCATTACGATTTGACATGTGATGCAAACAAACTTACGCGTCGGCTCTGAGTGCCTTCCTCCCCATCGGATGAGTTTAATTTGTTTGCGGATCACAAGGTCGAATATGGTTATAGAAAATTATTAAGGAGCGTGTGTACTTCCCCATCCGAAGGCACATACCCCGAGATAATTACCTTGGTACCGAGTAATGGTGAACACTTAGATACAAATATAAGTATCCTCCCCATTGGAGTCACTGCTTTTATTTGTAGGGCTGAAGAGGAACCAACTATTAATTTTATTTGTCAAAAAGTTAGGTGGACAAGATAGTAAAATTAATGGGTGAAACCTCCTCTTATAAATGTAGAATTTGTATATGTCCACACTATTATGGCATACGATATTCTCGGTGTGTTGAGGTGTTGGTTGATTTAAAAATTTTATTGTTTAAGGAATCAATAATTTTTTGAAATCTAATGTTTTGATCTATGTGATTCTTAGGTTGTTTCCAAAATGACTTTCAACCCGCTTGCTGTGATACTGAAAGAAAATAAACTTACTGGACCCAACTATGTTGATTCGAAGAGGAATCTTGACATTGTCTTGACTACTGAGGAATACAAATATGTGCTCCTCGAAGAGTGCCCTCCTAATTCTGTGGATGATTCTGGGGAAAAGGAGAAGGAGAGTTATAAGAAGTGGATCAAAGCCGATGAGATGGCGCGGTGTTACATTTTGGCATCTATGTTAAATGTACTGCATCAGCATCAAGCCATGCCCACTGCTTATGACATGATGCTCAATCTCAAAGAGCTTTTCGGACACCAGAATCGGGCTGCTAGGCAGGAAGCCATGAGGAACTTGATGATGACCACCATGATCGAGGGAACACCCGTGAGGGATCATGTTCTCAAGATGATGGCTCATTTGAATGAGCTGGAAGTCCTTGGAGCTGAGATCGATGGGGAAACCCAGGTCGATATCATTCTCCAGTCTCTACCTAGTTGTTTTGAGCAATTTCGCCTGAACTACAACATGAACAAGAGGTTGTATTCGTTGGTGGAGCTTCTGACAAAACTCTAGGCGGCAGAGGGGCTTTTTCATCAGAGTGCTCAGGTGCAAGCCATGGTTGCCCAAAAGGTTTCTACTTCTAAGCCGAAAGGCAAGAAGAAGAAGAAACAAGCTGGGAAAAAGGCAGTGGGAGAAACTCAGGGAGGAGTGAAGAAGCCGAAAGGCAAGTGCTTCACTTGTAAGCAGACTGGACACTAGAAGAAGGACTGTCTCAACCACAAGCATAACAAAGGCATATCTTTTGGTCTAGTAGTTGAAACATGTTTAGCGGTGTTATCTACCGGCAGCTGGTGTGTAGATACGGGAGCCACTGATCATGTCTGCAATACTTTGCAGGGGTTCCAGGAAACCAGACGACTGGCTGAGGGGGAGATTACCGTATACTTGGGCGATGCCACAAAGATGGTGATTGTTGCAGTGGGAGATGTTTATTTGTCTTTTGAGAAAAATAAAGTTTTGGTTCTTAAGAATTGCCTTTATGTACCTTTATTTAGAAAGAATTTAATTTCGATTTCAAAATTGTTTATGGATGGATATTCTATTTCTTTTAATGACAGAGTTGTTATAAAAAAGAATAGGGAGATTATCTGTTCTGGTGCATTGATAGGAAATTTGTATACACTTGAACCAAAAGCTTCCACGATGCAAATAGAAGTTAATAACTTATCTTCTAATTCCAATAAGAGAAAAGAACCTTCGAAGATGAACCAAACATATCTTTGGCATCTAAGACTTGGTCATATTAACCTAAGCAGAATTCAAAGGTTGATAGCTGATGGACCTCTGGGTTCATTAGTGGTGGAAGATTTCCCAACCTGCGAATCTTGCTTGGAGGGTAAAATGACTAAGAGGCCTTTTAAGGCAAAGGGGTATAGAGCCAAAGATGTGTTGGAGATGGTTCATTCTGATTTGTGTGGTCCCATGTCTATCCAGGCTAGAGGTGGTTTTGAATATTTCGTCTCCTTTATAGACGATTATTCGAGATATGGATACATTTACTTGATGCGCCACAAGTCTAAATGCTTTGATAAGTTCAAAGAACTCAAGGCTGAAGTGGAGAAACGTCAAGGTAAAAGTATCAAGACACTACGATCTGATCGTGGTGGTGAGTACCTCTTGGGAGAGTTTAGGAATTACTTATCAGAGGCTGGGATTCAATCCCAATTGTATGCACCTAGCACACCCCAGCAGAATGTGTAGCAGAGCGAAGGAATAGGACTCTTATAGAGATGGTTAGATTGATGATGAGTTATTCTGAGTTGCCAGATTCGTTCTGGGGATATGCTCTAGATACGACAGTGTATATTCTGAACTTGGTTCCACCTAAATCAGTGCCTTCTACTCCCACAGAATTGTGGACTGGGCAAAAGCCTAGTGTGAGACATATTCGGATTTGGAGGAGTCCAGCACATGTGCTGAAGGTAGATGCTGGTAAGTTGGAACCTCGTACAGAAGTGCGCATGTTCGTTGGCTATCCTAGAGGAACGAAAGGTGGTTTGTTTTATAGTTCTAGAGATCAGAAGGTGATCGTTAGCACGAACGCCATATTTCTAGAGGAAGACTACGTGGTGAACACAAGCCCATGAGTAAGATTGTTCTGGAGGAATTAAAAGGGGAAGTCACTTCTTCAGTACCACTGGTAAAAGACGATATACCACAAGTCACTGCACCGCGTGTCAGAGAGGATACACAGGTGATACCTCGTCGTAGTGGGAGGGTTATGAGATAGCCTGATAGATTCATGTTCTTGCGAGAATCTTCTGATTTGATCCCTGGCGAACATGAACCTGATCCCTGAACATATGACGAGGCAATCCAAGATAAAGATGTGGTATCTTGGCAAAGTGTAATCAATGCTGAGATTGAATCTATGGATTCAAATCAGGTCTGAGAGCTAGTAGAACCACCCGATGGTGTAAAAACCATTGGTTGCAAGTGGATCTACAAAAGAAAGAGAGGAATAGATGGGAAGGTTGAGACCTTTAAAGCAAGGCTTGTTGCAAAAGGGTATACTCAGAAAGAGGGTATCGATTATGAGGAAACTTTTTCACCAGTAGCCATGCTTAAGTCTATCCAGATTCTCTTATGCATTGCTGCTCATATGGATTATGAGGTATGGAAGATGGATGTCAAGACAATTTTCCTTAATGGAAGCCTTGAGGAAAACATCTATATAAAGCAACCAGAAGGATTCATTGCCAAGGGCAAAGAGCATCTTGTGTGTAAGCTTAATCGGTCCATTTATGGATTGAAGCAAGCTTCGAGGTCTTGGAACATCCACTTTGAAGAGGTAATCCAGTCTTATGGATTTATTCAAAGTCTGGATGAGTCTTGTGTATACAAGAGATGTGACGAAAATGTAGTGGTATTTCTTGTACTATACGTAAATGACATTTTGTTAATTGGCAACAATATCAAGGTGTTATCGGACGTAAGGGTATGGTTGTCTAAACAGTTTGATATGAAGGACTTGGGAGAAGTGGGACACATCCTTGGGATCAAGGTTATAAGGGATCGCAGGAAAAGGATGTTGTGCTTATCTCAAGCTTCATACATAGACACAATTATGGATCGTTTTAGCATGCAAAACTCCAAGAAAGGTTTTCTACATTTCAAGCATGGAGTTCCTTTATCTAAGGAGATGTGTCCTAGAATATCTGAGGAGATAGAGAAGATGAAGGTGGTTCCTTATGCTTTGGCAGTAAGAAGCCTCATGTATGCGATGCTATGTACGAGACTAGATATCTGCTTTGTCGTGGGCATGGTTAGCAGATATCAGAGTAATCCAGGACAAGGATATTGGACTACGGTAAAGCATATATTGAAGTACCTGAGAAGGACTAGGGTTTATATGCTAGTTTACCAGGCATACCAATTACTCCCTATGGGTTACACATATTTCGACTTCCAATAAGATAGGGATAATAGTAAGTTTACCTCAGGTTTTGTGTTTACTTTGGGAGGTGGAGCCATTGTATGGAGGAGTGTCAAGCAGAAATGCGTGGCGGACTCTACCATGGAAGCTGAGTATGTGGCGGCCTTTGAGGTGGCCAAAGAAGATGTATGGCTCAGGAACTTCTTGATGGACTTGGATGTGATTCCTGGTTTGCCCAGAACTATCATAATATATTGTGATAATAGTGGTGCAGTTGCAAACTTGAAGGAACCATGAACCCATAAGGCAAGTAAACACATAGAGCGCAAGTACCACATGATACAAGAAATCGTAAAGAGAGGAGAAGTTGCTGTGGCCAAGATTGCATCAGAGGATAACCTGGTAGACCCTTTCACTAAGGTTCTTCCAGCGAGAGCTTTTGATAGGCATGTGGAGGGAATGGGAATTAGATGTATGACAGTTTAAGGACAACATAGTCTTTTAGTATAAGTGGGAGATTGTTGGGATGTATACTGAAAAGTCTATCTTTTGTATGAACATCTTTATTTTGAAATAAGAATCACATGATCATTGTTTGCATATTTGTGATTATACATATTGTCTCATACATTACATTGTAGATAATATGGTGTGTAGTGTCACACGGTAGATCATGTTATCAGCTCCTTGTAGAGTATAAGTAAAGGCTCACAATCGAGATGACTTTGGACAAACCATTGGTATGGTTGTAGTGTGATTTAGTATTGGTTTGTCTTGACCATAGAATCACACTAGTACACTTTGTGTGTATTGAGCAGGACCGACTTAGAGTTGATTCGATTTATTGCTGATTACATAATCAAATCGGACCTTAGATATTATATTGTACATGCTCTTAATCCCGATATAATAACGGGCACTTATACTTAGTATTCATTTCTTTGATTTACCAATGGGCGAGATTTATAGATTAAATCGATAGGCTCGGTAAGTTGGGAAATGATATTATTTATATGGTGTGCCATTGATTATAGGAGAAAACCGTGTCCTATATATTAGGATGATGATGTCCCCTTGAGGAGCTCATAAGGTTCATCATGTAAACCCTGCAGGTGGACTTGGTCCGGCATGATGATAAGGTTGAGTGGTACTACTCATGGAGTTAGATGTTGATTAATTAATTGTCAGTAAATTAATTAATCGACGGACATTCGAGATCTTAAACACGGGGAGAAAAATATACAAATAATATATGGAGCCCATATTAACTTATGGGGGTTGGTGAGGTAGATCAATGATAATCCTCTAGTGGATTGGATTATCATTAATGGATCATACTTTATGTGGGCTTGATCCATTGGGTGGCCAAGATCCAACTCCTCCTCATGGTCCCTATTGTAGCCTATTAAAATCTCATGAAGCCTAGATCTAATGGTTGAAAACAAAACTCTAGATCCAACGGTGGAGATTAAATCTCTTGATCCGACGGTTGAGATTAAATCTCTAGATCCGACGGTTGAGATTAAATCCCTAGAATGACGGTTGAGATTAAAAGGAGACTTATGCCTAAATCTATAAAAGGGACTTAAGGCTTGGTGTGGATGAGAATTAGAAGCAAGATAGGATTAGGGTTGGGCGGCAAGCAGCTTGGAGGCTAGGGTTTTTGTAGTTTTGTTTGGGCGGCCACAATTAAGGAAAAATTTTCCTTTCTTCTCTTCTTCCTTAAGGTGGCTGGCGCCCATCATCTTCTCCTCCCCTTTGGCCGGCATCCAAAGCTCCTCCTTCTCTTCTCCTTGGCCGGTGGAAACAAAGCTTAGGGTCTTCCCTTGAAGCTCTTGGCCGGTGCCCAATTCTCTTTGTTCTTCTTCTTGGCCGGCGGCAAGCACCAAGCTTGGAGCTTGGTGGTTGGTTGAAAGAAGAAGAAGTGTTTTGTTTCTATACTTCCTCTTGTTCGGAGCGAGCAAGGAAGGAAGATTGGTTATCTAGGAGCTTCGACTTTTGGAAGATCGTCGCCCACACGACGTCCAAAAGGAGGAAGGACATACAATAGAATATCAGAGGTATAACTCTTGTCTATTTTCTTTTGTAACATGTCTATAATGATTTTTCAATCATATACATGTTGTGTATTCTGTTCTTATGGGTAAATATACTTGGACCCCGAATACAAATGCAAAAACCGGCGATCCGTACATCATCTATTCCGTGGCTAATCGTAGAATAGAGGTTGGTTGTTTGAACAACATGTTTATTCAAGTGACCACTCTAATCGAATAGCACGACGATGGAATAGTTGCTTAGGTAATCCCTTTTGTCTAGGATTAATTTTTTTAATCCGGGGACGAAGACAGGATTACCATGAACAAGCGACCAAGTTGAAGTGGGAAGCGAAGTTTCCTACCTTCAAGTGGTATAAGAGCTTCGGTTCCAAAGGAAAAACCCTTCTATCCATGCTTCCGATGCAACTGTAACCATTTCATACTCGCTCTTTGTTTGGTCCAACCAAACCTAGTCTCTCTCAATCTGAGAATCATATTATCAAACTCATTTTAAATCATTCGGATTATGCTCGTTGTGCGCATGACCAAATAGGTTCCCGATTTATGTTGTCCATTTATAATTAACCATTAATTATAGAACGATCATGAGTGGCACCTAGTTGTACATCATGATCCCCAATTAACCAGAAAATCAACGGTTGATCCTAGAACCTTTTCTGAAATCCTTTAGCAGCTACAATGATTCGTGCTCCATTCCTTTAACTCATCTTATACCCACTTGGTTCATGACATGGTCTATTGTGTCAGTCCCCACTAGGTTAACTACATCACACTTAGCCCAAGTATTACTTCTTTGTCCTCATGATTCTAGTTACTGCACATGTATACAAGAGTACCATACTCTAAACATGTAATACTTTGGCCAAATACTTTAGTAACAATCCGATGAGAGGCCATAGGGTATATATCTCCTCGCAAGGAGCAGTGAATCTTCTGTAGGATATTCAAACACCTTAGACCACTTTGACTTATACCCAATCATCTCGGGTCCACATCTCCTCGGAGATGCTTGCTTAAGATGTCAAAGCATAAGTCTTCATGACCAAGATGACTTGAATACTGCAAGTCGAAGGAACATCACACTTAAGCTGGAGTAAGAACTTCACTGACATATCCATATATGCAGAGAACCATATAAAGTCTTACAGCTAGTCACTCCAATGAACTAGTTACCATAACTAGCATCCACGATAAACTCCGGACATCCCAATGTCACCAGCCAGTGAGAAACAGGTGCTTGGATAAACCAAAGAGTATAACTCATGCTAGTCTTAACAAAATCAATGGTGTCTGAATGCATCAATTCATCGACTAGGGATAATTCCACTACATCACAATTACACATGTAGAGATATTCACTAGTTGTGATCCAATCACAAATTCTCTCATGCTGTGAATCATATTGTGGATATTCAGTAAATGAGTTTAAGATCTTATCAAATACATGAAAACATGTATACTCAAATAGTGAATCTTCATTTATCATATAAATGGTTTAAACATAAGGCGATTGCCTTAGGACACCTCTCATATATAACTAACACACATGATGTTGGTGCAGTAGGCACCTAAGTTGAACCTGAGTTTTGATTATAGCAAACGATACAAAGTTAAGCTCATGTTGTTATCTCACGAGCTGAATCGAGTGTGCAGAAAATTGCTATAGCTGGAGCTGAAGGCTAGCGACACCCAGAGGAAGCCACGGTGGTTGGGCGACACTCGATTAACTTCGGAGGGAGCCGAAGGAATTGAGTGGAAGGCCAGAAGCAAAAGTGACACAGTAAGTATCGAGGTAAGCTCGTGTGTGCAAGCGTAAGTGAGGTCGTATCCTCTTTACGGGGATGATCTTAAGCATAGATCTGACTAAAGACATCGTATAGGTGGTCTAGGTCGAGATTGGATGGTCGGAGGCCATCAAAATAATGTTTTTATTAAGCTAACTTTGCCTTGCAGCTAGCATCGACCGGTCATGCCGACTTTGAGGACTCATTATCGATCGTCCATGGCCATCAATCGACTGATGGTCAAGGATCAACCTCGAGGAGTCAAGCCTTATCACCATTTTTCAAGGAGCCATTTGCCTAATTTCCATTGGTTGAAGGTCCTCTCGAAGAGGGGCTCAAAGGCTATAAAAGGAGGGCCTATCCTAGGGTTTCATCATCAATTCTAAGCTTCCAAAAGCCTCCGCCAAGCTACAACTTTCCGACAACGAAGTGCTTCTTCTCCGACGTCTAGGTTGTAATTGCTTTCTTTTTGTAATGTCGGTTTAAGTTTTTATTTCAGTTCATTACTTTCAATTCTCGGAGCTTTTATCGTAACGAGGAGAGGGGGAGTTTCCTTCTACCTCAATCCTTGTGTTTTATTTGTATCGATTAACTCCTACCTCTAACGAGGAGGAGTTCTTTAGTGTTTTTGCCCTCCGTACGTGGTCAAGGACCACTAGGGCCTTGGAGTAGTAGCCGAAGGCTATGAACAATGTAAAAAATATTTGTCTCCTTTTATTTATTGCTTATCTTTCCACAAAAATTAATTGTCTACTCGAGTTTTAACGAACGAACGAAAAGAGAAAAAAAAAGAAAAGGTTTTATCGCTATTCACCCCCCCTCTAGCGATCCACTTCGATCCAACAATTGGTATCAAAGCTGGGGGTTGCTAAGATTTGGTGAAACCACCGATCTAGCTTTTTACATATTTTTTCTTTTTAATTCTATTTATTTCAAATTTATTTCATTTGGTTAGTTTTTATCCCGCATTACTAATCCAAGACGCGAGTCTTGGCACATTTCATGTGTTTTTGTAGTTGCTAGGTTTTTTCGTCTTCATCTCCTTGTTTCTTTTGTTTTAATGGCTCATCTTGAGGGTTTTAGCACCGTCCGACCTCCGTTTTACAAAGGAGATGACTTCCGTTATTGGAAGGGTCGGATGGAATGCTTTCTTAAAACTCAAATCGAGATGTGGATCATAATCCAAATGGGATTCACACTTCTGACTAACGAAGTGGGTGAATCCTTAGATTATGACCAATGGACCATTGCGACAAAAAGACAAGTCGAAGCCGACGCCAAAGCAACTCAAATCCTCATGTGCGGCTTGTCTAAGGAGGAGCTTAATTTGGTCGGCCCCTTCATCAGCAGAAAGGACCTTTGGACAAAGCTAGTGGAGCTACACGAAGGGACCGATGAAGCCATGGTATGTAAGCGTGATCTTTTATTTAATAAACTATATAATTTAAAAATGCAGGAAAACGAGTCCGCGACGTAACTTCACGCCCGCGTTCAAGACATAGTCAATAATCTACACATGATCGGGCAAAAGGTCGAAAACCACGACCTTATAAGGTATGTTCTTAACTCTTTTCCGAGGACTACCTTGTGGGCATCCATGGTTGATGCCTACAAGGTCTCCAAGGATCTTTTAAAACTTAGGTTAGATGAATTATTTTATGATTTTGAACTTCATGAGCAGTCTAACTCGGAACCCAAGAAGGCTATAACACTTTTTGCAGGTTCAAGGAAGAAAACCGCAAGCAAGCAACCCCCAAAGGAAGAAGAGGATGAGTCCGATTCGGAGGTCGACTCTGAAATGGAGGCGAACTAGTCAACCTAGTTCGAAGGATAGTCAAGGGCCGAAAATGAACCGTCACTCAACCCAACGAAGGTAAGACTAAAAGTTCAAATATTAGATGCTACGAATGCAACAGGTTTGGACATATCAAGTCCGAATGCCCAAAACTCAAGAGCAAAGCACCAAAACACAAAAAGGCACTCAACACTACTTGGGAAGAAGCATCCGAGGAAGAAGATAATGATCGTGTTCTCATGGCTAAACTGGTGAAATTAGAGACAGAGTCGGAACCGGAACTTGAATCAGAAACCGAAGATGAGTCGGACTGCGAAGCACTATTCAAGACAAGCCACGGATATGCATCCGGTTCAAAAGATACACTCAAGGTAAGTCAATCCCTCATTAGTACACTTTATAGTGAAATTAAGTTTTTAACTAAAAAATTAGCTAACTCTGAGTCCAAGGTCGAGACCCTGGTTGAGGAAGTTAAACTCCTCAAACACGAGGTCTCCCTAACTTCTTCGACTAGTCGAATTCAAGAGGAGAACTCAACTCGGGTTGAAAAACTCGAAGTTGAGAACTCACTCTTGAAGAGTCAAGTCGAAGATCTTAGGAACACGTTGAAAAGGTTTACTTTGGGATCCAAAGGACATGACCTCCTACTTGGATCGAAAAGGGCCGTGTACAACAAGGTCGGACTAGGGTTTAGCTCAAACACGACCAACAAGTCATATATGTCGATTGTAAGTCGACATAAAAAACGTATCCAAGCATGGGTCCCTAAGACCACCTTGATTTCAAACTTAGGATCGAACCAGTACTGGGTTCCCAAGGACCAAATCCACTATGTGGAGAGACCGAACCGATTCAACGGTCTAGGGGGAGCTAGTACGAAACTTCTTTGTATTTTAACTTAGAAAATTGCATGCTTAGATTCTTTATTTAGTTTGAATTTTTCTTTTTAGAATGACTAGATTGGACTATAACTCGTCAATACTTGATAACATAGTACCAGGATGCGGCGAGATGATAGTACGCTAGGAAAGTGGAGTCTCATGTATTCGGGCTAGATAAGGCGTATCTAGTTCGGTGCACTTGACCGAGCGGAACTAGCTGAAGCTACCTCGTCGTATCCTAGACTAGTTAGACCAGGAAGTGGTCTTAGGTGAGTCAAGTCTCTATTTTCTTGAAAATGGCTTTGTCTAAGGAAGTGGTCGTTGTTCCGATCAAAGAAGGCCTCTGTGCCTCGCCACGACCTGGAAGCCATGATCTTGAAAAGGTGACTTGATGAGCCTAAGGTCAAATACGAATCTAACACAAGGTTGACAAGTGTTAAAGTTATTAAATTTAATTCAAGTAAAATTGGAAGTCATCTCACAAGAACATATAGGGTTAACATGTTTGATCATGTAGACATGGGTGAGATGATTTAGGTTAATAATTTTCAACCAATCTTTAATAAATCCAATATCCGATCCAACTACCTTGGGTGTAGGATCAATGGATGTTGGACAGTGGTTGCTCCCGACACATGACCGGGGATTAACTCAAGTTTTCGAAGCTTTGATTCAAACGACAAGGATCGGTAGCCTTCAAAAACAACGGCAAGCTCAAAATCATCGGATCAGGTGATATTGAGATCAACTCTAATTTTATTATTCAAAATGTCTTATTGGTAGAAAAGTTTCAATATAATTTACTTAGTGTAAGCCAATTGTGTGATAATAACTATAAGGTCATATTTTTAGAAAATGAATGTGTAATTAATACAAATAAAACTTCTAAAACAATCCTTAGGGGAACTAGAAATAACAATATTTACACTATTAACTTAACTAACTCCTCAACTAAGTATCTTATGACACGATAAGAGGAATCATGGTTATGGCACCAACGACTCGGTCACTCACACCCAAGGCTCATATACAAGATGAGTCAAAGTGACTTAGTCAGAGGTCTGCCTAACCTCAATAACTTGGATAATAAAATATGTAATGCTTGTCAACAGGTAAACAATCTAGGACACAACATCAACTAACTAATCAAGAACGAACCGAAAGTGTTCTTGAGCTCCTACACATGGATCTATTTGATTCACACGGAGCTAAGTCACTTAATGGGAGTAAATACTGCTTAGTCATAATTGAAGACTATTTTAGATTTACTTGGGTTTGGTTCATCAAACACAAAAGTGATACCCTAGATCAACTAATAAACCTATTTAAGTTAATAGAAAAATCAACAAAGCATTAAAATCAAGAGACTTAGGTCTGATCATGGTGGTGAATTCGAGAATCATAGGTTTACAGAATTCTGTAACCTAAATGGATACCACCATGAGTTCTCTTGCCCTAGAACCCCACAACAAAATGGCCTAGTAGAACGCAAAAATAGAACCCTACAAGAAGCCTTTAGGACAATGTTAAACGAGTATAACCTACCCGATAGGTTTTGGGCGGAAGCTGTAAGTACGACATGCTATGTCCAAAATAGGATCTTTATGGTAAAGAGGCACCTTAAGACCACATACGAGATTTATCACGATAAAATACCTAACATCAAGTACTTTAGGGTATTTGGGTGTAAGGTACATATCCTAAACACTAAGGATTGTTGGGAGTATGGGGAATACAATCAAAGTCCCACATTGGTAAGACATGGAAAAGATCATGTGCTTATAAGAAAAAAGATATCTCCATTGGTATGAGGCCTTTTGGGTAAAGCCCAAAAATAAAACCATGAGGGCTTAGACCCAAAGTGGACAATATCATGTCATTGTGGAGATATGTGGAGCTTATAAGCACTAACAATTGGTATCAGAGCCATGGTCCATGTCAAGCCATGAACCTCGAACGAAGGAAGTTGAGCTCCCACGTCCGGATCAAGAGAACCAGACATCAGGAAGGAAGTCTAGTTGGGTCGGGGGGACCAAACAACTGGCAGGAAGTCCTGGTGGGTTGAAGATCGGACATCAAGCAGAGAAAATCCTTCGAGGAGGGATAGGCTTGAGGGGGGGCCCAATGTGGTCCTTCGTTTGAGGGGGGGATTGTTGGGAGTATGGGGAATACAATCAAAGTCCCACATTGGTAAGACATGGAAAAGATCATGTGCTTATAAGAAAAAAGATATCTCCATTGGTATGAGGCCTTTTGGGTAAAGCCCAAAAATAAAACCATGAGGGCTTAGACCCAAAGTGGACAATATCATGTCATTGTGGAGATATGTGGAGCTTATAAGCACTAACAAGGATTACCTAGGGAAGTTTACATCCAAAACCACGACCAGAATCTTTCTAGGATACTCGACTACAAGTAGGGCTTATAGAGTATATAACCATGATACCCTTAGAGTCGAGGAGACTATCAATGTAGTATTTGATGAAGGACACGAACCTACAAAACCCCCGGCAACCCCAATTAGCGAGCCGATTCATACCAGACTCAACTATGATCCGGAGATCAGGTCTAGTATTAATCCTAACCTAAGTCAACCAAGTCACTCTATCGACCATATGATAGATGACTCTAACCAAACTAGAACTCAAACGAGTCATCCTATTGATCAAGTTGTAGACTCAAACCCAAATCCAACTAGGACTCAAACGAATCATCCTATCGACCAAGTGATAGGTGATCCAAGTCTAGGAGTTCGAACTAGAGCCTCATACAGAAATCATAGTCAAATCTCCCTGATTTCCAAAATTGACCCCAAAACTATTGACCAAGCTCTTCTTGATCCCGATTGGATTATTGCAATGCAAGAAGAGCTGGCTCAATTCACTAGGAACGAAGTATGGGAATTAGTACCACCACCTAAAGATAAAACAATCATTGGAACAATGTGGGTGTTTAGAAATAAACTTGATGACAAAGGTGAAGTAGTTAGAAATAAAGCTAGACTAGTCGCTAAAGGGTTTAGTCA
Source organism: Wurfbainia villosa (assembly GCA_025175895.1). NCBI lineage: Eukaryota > Viridiplantae > Streptophyta > Magnoliopsida > Zingiberales > Zingiberaceae > Wurfbainia > Wurfbainia villosa. The sequence goes on along the minus strand of CM045998.1, from coordinate 47,325,918 downwards.
AGTCGAAGGTTTAGATTACGACGAGACCTATGCCTCAGTAGCTAGATTAGAGTCCATTCGAATGCTATTAGAGTATGTTGCACATCGAGGATTCAAGTTGTTCCAAATGGATGTGAAATCAGCATTCTTAAATGGATACATTAAAGAAGAGGTTTATGTTAGTCAACTCCCCGGTTTCGAAAGTTTAGACAAACCTGACCATGTCCTTAGGTTAAAGAAAGCTCTCTATGGACTTAAACAAGCTCCTCGAGCTTGGTACGAGAGACTTTCGATTTATCTTAATTCCAAAGGTTTTAACCAAGGTGTAGTTGACCCAACTCTTTTAGTAAAAACCTTAGGTAAAGACATATTCATAGCTTAAATCTACATAGATGATATTATTTTCGGAACCACCAACTCGGTCCTACTGAATGAGTTCATTTCACTTATGAAAAGTGAATTTGAAATGAATTTAGTAGGCGAGTTGAGTTTCTTCTTAGGTCTACAATTTAAACAAACTAAAGATGGAATATACCTACATCAACGCAAATATACTAGGGAATTAATTAAATGCTTTGGAATGCAAGACGCTAAAATTATTAATACCCCAATGACAACTAATGTGAATATAGAAGAAGATGTAATCGGAAATTTAATTGATTTAAAATACTATAGAAGAATAATAGGGAGTCTCCTTTACTTAACTGGTAGTCGACCTGATATCTTATTTGTAGTAAGTATGTGCGCAAGTTTCCAAACCTGTGCCAAGGAGTCTCACCTAACTCTAGTCAAGCGTATCCTTAGATATCTAAAGGGCACACTTAATGTTGGTATTTGGTACCCTAGATCAACTGAGTTCGAACTAACCGGCTACTCCGATTCGGACTATGCCGGTAGTAAGCTCGATAGAAAGAGTACGAGTGGTTGTTGTCAACTTCTCGGCTCGAGTCTAGTAAGTTGGTGCAGTAGGAAGAAACACTGTGTTACCTTATCTACCACCGAAGCCGAATACATCGTGATGGGTGAGTGTGTCACTCATCTTCTTTGGATGAAGCACACTCTCCGCGACTTTGAGTTAGACTTTACGAACACTAAACTCCACGTAGATAACATTAGTTCTACTAAGAATCTGATATGTCACTCTAGCACCAAACATATAGAGGTCAAACACCATTTCATTCGAGAACATGTGGCCAACGGAGCCATACAACTCGAATACGTCGAATCGAAGTCTAACTTGGCAGACCTATTTACTATACCCCTACCCGAAGCCGAATTTAGTCTATTAAGACGAAAATTGGGCATGTGCGAGTAGAATAGGAACTTGCAAATTATATTACTACTATTTCTTACTTTTCATGGAACTAGCATAGGACATACCTTAGATATCATGCACCCATAGATTTAAGGAGCCAATACATCTCACAACACATATGACTAATGTGTTTGTGTACTTAGCCACGTAGATGGGCGTGAGATGTTAGGACCTTACTCCTGGTTTCAGATGTAGAGCTAGTGCATCGCCATGAACCACGGAGTATAATCATACATATTAACCGACTCTGACCAGGACTGGTTGATCTTTCATATCAATCAAGCCAAATATGAGTTGAACATTTTATAGATGAGCTTACTTTCAGTATATTATTTTCAAAATAATGTGGAACATGTTTGGACTTTAAATTTAATACTTAGTTTTTTTTTCCCACACACCCTTACTCTTTTCGATATATGGCAAAAGGAGGAGAAAAAGGTCAAAGTTAAGGGGTCAAAATTTTAATTTTTGATAACTTAACTCTTACTTCATATTTGTTTACAAGTAAAGGCCAAGTTAAGAGAATTCTTAACTTAAACACATTTACTTAACTTTAAGTTAAATAGAAGTAAAGGCCAAGGTTAAGAAATCAATTTTTTGATTTCTATTTTTTTTTTAGTAGCAAACATCAAGGGGGAGAGTTAAAACTCTTTCTCAAGTACTCACTCTCGGTGAAGGGGGAGGATTCCTCAAGGGGGAGTACTTGAAGAAAATCCTTACTACTCCTACTAATCTTTATTATTATTGTTTGTTTCTCATGCACATTATTATTCTTCATGCATGCTATTTTCTTAACTTTGTATGTGGGTTTGCTATAAATCAAAAAGAGGGAGATTGTTGGTGCAGTAGGCACCTAAGTTGAACCTGAGTTTTGATTATAGCAAACGATACAAAGTTAAGCTCATGTCGTTATCTCACGAGCTGAATCGAGTGTGCAGAAAATTACTATAGATGGAGCTGAAGGCTAGCGACACCCGGAGGAAGCCGCGGTGGTTGGGCGACACTCGAGTGACTTCGGAGGGAGCCGAAGGAATCGAGTGGAAGGTCGGAAGCAAAAGCGACACAGTAAGTATCGAGGTAAGCTCGTGTGTGCGAGCGTAAGTGAGGTCGTATCCTCTTTATGGGGATGATCTTAAGCGTAGATCCGACCAAAGACATCCTATAGGTAGTCTAGGTCGAGATCGGATGGTCGGAGGCCGTCAAAATAATATTTTTGTTAAGCTAACTTTGCCTTGCAGCTAGCATCAGTCGATTGCGGCTTGAGGACTCGACCGTCCCATCGATCGATTACTGCGGTCAACATTCGATCGATGCCATCGATCGATCGATGATGGCCATCAGTCGACTGATGGTCAAGGATCAGCCTTGAGGAGTCAAGCCTTATCACCATTTTTCAAGAAGCCATGTGCCTAATTTCTATTGGTTGAAGGTCCTCTCGAAAAGGGGCTCAAAGGCTATAAAAGGAGGGCCTATCCTAGGGTTTCTTCATCAATTCTAAGCTTCCAAAAGCCTCCGCCAAGCTACAACTTTCCGACAACGAAGTGCTTCTTCTCCGACGTCTAGGTTTTAATTGCTTTCTTTTTGTAACGTCGGTTTAAGTTTTTATTTCAGTTCATTACTTCCAATTCTCGGAGCTTTTATCGTAACGAGGAGAGGGGGAGTGTCCCTCTACCTCTAGCCTTGTGTTTTATTTGTATCGATTAACTCCTACCTCTAACGAGGAGGAGTTCTTTAGTGTTTTTGCCCTCCGTACGTGGTTAAGGACCACTAGGGCCTTGGAGTAGTAGTCGAAGGCTACGAACCAAGTAAAAAATATTTGTCTCCTTTTATTTATTGCTTATCTTTCCGCTGCAATTAATTGTCTACTCGAGTTTTAACGAACGAACGAAAAGAGAAAAAGAAAAGAAAAGGTTTTATTGCTATTCACCCCCCTCTAGCGATCCACTTCGATCCAACACATGAGAGATGAATGTCCTCTCTTGAATAAAGAAAAGGAAGATAAGAAGAAAGACAAGAAGAGAGAAGGGAAGAAGAAAGAAGAAAAGAAATCAAAAGAAAAGGGGAAGGCAAAAATGCATAATTTAAAGGCTACATGGGATGATCCATCCTCACCGGAGGAAGAAGAAATCTTCATGCATCATGCATTAATGGGGATTGAAGATGTAGCCTCCACCTCCTCCGAAAGTGAAGAAGCAAGCACAAGTGAGGAGGAGAGATCAAGTGTAGGGGGAGCAACTACCTCGGAATCGGAAGAAAAGGATTGTGTAAGTGAGGTAAAGAATCTCCCTACCCAAGATGTTATTTCAATGATTACTAGCTTGACTAAGGACTTATTTAGATTGAATAAAAAAAATAAATGCATGCTTGATGAAATTAAAAATCTAGAAGAAAAATTGGAAAATGCATGTTCACATGATAATGCTATTTCTTCTAGTGTTAATGATGCATGCTTAGAAGAGAAAAGGATTCTAAGAGAAAAGGTAGATTACCTTACTAAGGCTTTTGAGAGATTCACAATTTGCTCAAATACGTTACATATGATCATTGGGAGGCAAAGGGCTAGTTTTAACAAAAAGGGCCTAGGATATAAGGGATCAAAAAATGAGAAGCCTTACCATTGTTTAATTGCTAGAGGACAATCTAAATCAACAATGGTAGCTAGGAAATGGATTCCAAAGGAGTACTTGGTGAACCTTATTTGAATGAATTTATATTTGTTGGTAACTCATGCTTCTCGGAGAGGCTCATCGGCTCCCATGTCCCCGGATTAAAATTTTCACTAATGAAAACTAATCTGGATGGGATGAGTTTCCTAAGCACAACCAATTCGTCGTCATGCTAACGACTTAGCGATCGCTTGAACAAACTAGTTGTTCAAGCAACCAAACTCTTCTAGTCAATTAGCCGCGGAAGAGACGACGGACGGATCGCCGGTTTTTGTGTTTATCTTCGGGGTCCATGATTATACAAATACATACAAATGTAAACTAGTATAATCAACACATACTAACATAAAGAACATAAGCTAGCATATCAATAAGAACATGCAAAGATCAATAATAAAAGTTATAAAACTTTTATACCTCTTGATCTTCTATCGTATGTCCTAACCTCCTTGTAGACTTCGTGTGGGCGAAGATCCTCCACAAGTTGAAGCTTCCTAGATCTTCTTCAATCCAAGAAAGAAGAACTCTCCTTCCCTTTCTTGCTTGAGCCAACCACCAATCCACAAAGGATTGATGCCACCGGCCCCAAGAATAGAGAGAACTAAATGGAAACCACCAAGGAACCAAACTAGGGACAAACCCTAGCTTCTAATGCCGCCGGACAAGATGTAGTGAAGAGGAGAAAGGGAATATGTTGGGCGCCGGTCAAGGTGGAGGGAATAGAGGAAGGAGCCGGCCACACCCTAGGAAGAAGAAGAGCTTCTCTCCTATAGTTGCCACCCACCTTCATGCAAACCCTAGCCGCCCAACCAAAGGAGCCAAACCCTAATCTAATTAGGGTTTCCTCCTTAGGGTTTCTTGCCGCCCAACCAAGGTGGAAGGAATAGATCTAGGAACCGGCCACCTTCTAGGAAGAAGAAGAGATCCTCCACAAGTTGTCGCCCACTCTTCCTTCCAAACCTTGCCGCCCAACCAAAGAAGCCAAACCCTAATCAAATTAGGGTTTTCTCCTTAGGGTTTCTTGCCTCCCAAGCAATGCTTGGCAAGACCCTAATCTCCTTAGCATCCATCATCATCTTGCCGCCCAACCCATTCTCCCATATATATAGAGTTAGGTTTAGGCCTTGGTTTAATCTCCACCGTCAGTTCTAGGGTTTTAATCTCAACCATCGGATCTAGAGATTTAATCTCAACCGTCGGTTCTAGGGTTTTAATCCCAACCATCGGATCTAGAGTTTTAATCTCCATCGTCGGTTCTAAGGATTTAATCCCAACCGTCAGATCTAGAGATTTAATCTCAACCGTCGGTTCTAGAGATTTAATCTCAACCGTCGGTTCTAGGGTTTTAATCCCAACCGTCGGATCTAGAGTTTTAATCTCCACCGTCGGTTCTAGGGATTTAATCCCAACCGTCGGATCTAGAGATTTAATCTCAACCGTCGGTTCTAGAGATTTAATCTCAACCGTCGGTGCTAGGGTTTTAATCCCAACCGTCGGATCTAGAGATTTAATCTCAACCGTCGGTTCTAGAGATTTAATCTCAACAGTCGGTTCTAGGGTTTGAATCCCAACCGTTGGATCTAGAGATTTGTTTTCCATCATTTGATCTAGACTTCATGAGGTTTATATTAGGCTACGATAGGGACCATGAGGAGGAGTTGGATCTTGGCCACCCGATGGATCGGAACCACACAAACTTGATCCATCAATGATGTTCCATTCCACTAGAGGATCATCATTGAACTACCTCACCAACCCCCATAATTTAATATGGGCTCCATATATTATTTGTACATCCATCTCCCCGTGTTTAAGATATCGAATGTCCGTCAATTGATTGATTTACTGACCATCAATCAATTAACATCTAACTCCTCGAGTAGTACCACTCAACCTTATCATCATGTTGACTAAGTCAACCTGCAGGGTTTACATGATGAACCTTATGAGCTCCTCAAGGGGACATCATCAACCTAATATATAGGACACGGTTTCCTCCTATAATCAACGGCACACCATGTAAATAATATCATTTCCCAACTTACCGAGCATATTGATTTAATCCATCTAAATCTCACCCTTTGGTAAATCAAAGAAATAAATACTAAGTACATGTGCCCGTTATTATATCGGGATTAAGAGCATGTACAACATAATATCCGAGATCCGATTCAATTATGTAGTTAGCAATAAATTGAATCACCTTTATGTCGGTCCTGCTCAATACACCTAAGTGTACTAGTGTAACTCTATGTTCAAGACAAAACAATACCAAGCTACACTACAACCATGCCAATGGTTTGTCCAAAACCATCTTGGTTGTGAGCCTCTACTTATATTCTACAAGGAACTGATAACATGATCTTCTGTGCCACACCAAGCACCATGTTATCTACAATGTAAAATATTAGACAATATGCACACATATAATAAATATAAAGTGCAAACAATGATCATGTGATTCTTATTTCAAAATAAAAATGTTCATACAAAAAGAGCTAGACTTTCAGTATACATTCCAACAATATTGAGTTCCCAAGTCAATTCTCAACGGTTAGAGAAACCTAGGATAGTCAACCATAAATGGGCTTATTTCATATCATATTATTTGGTTGACTTATGATGATGGGGGTGATACTTGATGAGTAATGGTTTTAGGATGATACTTAACCTTGGTAGTAATTGCATGAAAGTTTTGGTTAAGTACAAATACCTTAGTCACATCTCACATTCACCATAAGCCTAACTTGATTGAAAACATAGCATGAGTGAGATGTTAGGTTGATACAAGTGCTTCACTAATGCTTATGGCATTTAGATAGGTCACTTAGAGTATCATGACATAACAATCATAGACCAACCATGGGCAAAGCTTATGTTTAATTCATGGAAATTTTGCCCAAAGATCATGGTTGGATATTTTAAATGTTTTAAAACCATTTCATGTTTGTAAAATTAAGGGTTTATGTTTTGAAACATTCTAATGCAAACCTAGGTTTTCAAGTTGATAAAAATTTGAGTCATTTTCAAACTTTTGAGATTTTGCCTTATTTTCAAAAATTGATTTAATTTTAATGAAAAATTATTTTTCACTGATAGAGGGACTTATTATAAATGTGTTCCCCTAATTTCATGATTTTTCAAATTTTCTAGAATTTTTAATACATTTCTGAAATTGGGTTCAGAAATTAGAAATCTAGTTTTTACATGTTCCAGTCGACTGATGTACTATACACAAGCACAGTAACCTATTTTAAGTAGATTTAAGCCTGATTTTGTATTTTCTTCCTTTAGATGTTTGATGTCATATTGTATACCATATGTTAGATGTTTTTGATGGTGTCAAAGAAGGAGAAATGTTAGTTTTTAAGTGAATCATGCTAGGGGGAGAATTAGCATGTGTTAAGGGAGAGTTGCATGTATTAAGGGGGAGTGTTTTGATACTCATGTTATGTTTACATGCTTTCCTTGCCTTAGTATTTTGTTAATATTTTACCTAACTTAAACATGTTGCCACACATCAAAAAGGGGGAGATTATTAGGGCAATCAACCCAAGTATGTGTTTGGTTTTGATGTGTGTGGCAAAGGGTTTAAGTTAGGTTGATTATGTGGATTTGATGTGTGTGTTCAAGTTGTGTAGGACTTGGTGAATCACACATGATAAGCTTGATAAAGCATTGGCGAGTTCACCATCTAATGGCTTGGGTCCTTGAGTCGGTGAAGGATGACATTGCGGAAGCCATGCACTTTGTGCATCCGAGGGACCGCTAGACGAGGAGCATTAGAGTGAAACCGAAGGAAGCAGACTTCAGGGTGAGATGCGAAGGATGATACTGGAAGAGCTATGGGATTAGTGCATCTGAGGGACATGGTCGGACGAAGAGAGCTTCGGTGAGGGACTCCATGGGGAGATGAGAGTTAAGCGATTGTAACCCGGGACGGGGTAGCTCATAGGTGAACTTGGCCGAATGGCTAAGTCAAATGTCGGACGCTCAAACTTAGGTTTGAGGTTTTATCCGACAAGTCGGATGCTCAAACTTGTGTTTGAGGTTTTACCCGACAATTGGATAAGTGGGATGCTCAAACATGAGTTTGAGGTTTCTACCCGATGAATGGAAGTGTCGGATGCTCAAACAAGGGATTTGAGGTTTACTCGATCGTCGGATGCTCATACAAGAGTTTGTTTAAGGTTTTACCCGACATCAATCGACTGTTATAGATAGCAGTCGACTACTCTAAGTCGATTGATTGTCGACTGCTCTGAGTTGATTGATTGTCGACTGCTCTGAGTCAACTGATTGTCGACTAGTGTTCGACTAAGGTGTTTTTGGCCCAACAGTCGACTGCTAGGGTTTGACAGTCGACTGTTGCACCATCAGTCGACTTCCAAGGGACAACAATCGACTACTGAAGGTGGTCGTGGACACATAAGGGTTTTGAGTCGACTGATTGCCTGGATCACTCGACTAATGGCGTGATCAGTCGACTAATGAGCATGATCAGTCGACTTCCCAGTGTGTCGTTGGACTACATCGGTCACGATCTAGCATGGTTAGAAGCCGTTGGAAAGGTAGTAGTCGACTGATGGCATGCAGCAGTCGACTGTTGCATGCCCAAAGGGAAGAAAGCCCTATTCTCTATAAAAAGAGGGCTTGGGTGCCTTTGGGAGGCTAATGCTTCATTCCTATTCATACTCCCAAGTGCTCTAAACGTGTTTACTCTTTTCTTACTTGTTTCTAACTCAATATTATTGTAAGAGGGAGAGTTTGTGTAAAGAGGTTACCTCCACCTTGTTAAGCTAAAGGAGAGATTAGTGGATTTGGTTGAGAGAGTGATTCGCCATATGAATCGTCCGTCGATTAACGACAAGGGTTGTGAACCACGTTACATAATTGTGTTAGCGTTTGTCTCTTTACTTCTTGTATTTGCTTAATTGTCTTTTGCTTTAGCATTATTTCCGCCGCATTAATCATTCTCATAGACAATTAAGATGAGTGATTTCCATCTACGATATCGGGTTATTCAACCCCCCTTCTAGCAGGGTCCTGATCCTCCAACAATATAAAATGATAAAATGAAATATGATGTAATGACATGACATTTGACAAACAAGGTATGGAAAATAAAGGGTAAAGGTATAATAATACCTATATTTTATTATTAATTGTCATTTGTTATAGTAAAGCCCATTTTGCCATAATAACACTTATCTCCCTGTAGGTGATCGTTGGAAGCTAGAGGTGGGGTGAATAGTTTGTTTTCGTTTCTACAAAAATGATTAGCGGAAGCACACACAAAAATGTTGGTGCAGTAGGCACCTAAGTCGAACTTGAGTTTTGATTATAGCAAACGATACAAAGTTAAGCTCATGTCGTTATCTCACGAGCTGAATCGAGTATGCAGAAGATTGATATAGCTGGAGCTGAAGGCTAGCGACACACGGAGGAAGCCGCAGTGGTCAGGCGACACTTGAGTGACTTCGGAGGGAGCCGAAGGAATCGAGTGGAAGATCGGAAGCAAAAGCAACATGTAAGTGTCGAGGTAAGCTCGTGTGTGCGAGCGTAAGTGAGGTCGTATCTGTTAGTGAAAGCCCTAGAGCCAATCATATGATGATTGTTGTATGGACTTTATTGTATCATATTCCTATTTATAAAGGCATGGTTATTATATTTACTTGTATTGGTGCCAAAAAACTAAATATAATAATGTCCTTGAGTAGTAGGTTCTTATCTATATCAATCGATTGGTTGAATCGATAATGAGATGATATAGAGAACACTACTCTTAATCATTCCTAGTCGAGGATTAACATTCAGGGACAATGTTAATGCGTAGAGACTAGCATGTAGGTCAACAAGATGACTTGATCTCACAAGTCATGGATATGAGATATCAAGTTGACACATGGGTATGCATTGGAGAATGTATACTGAATGACCCGCCATGAGAAAGTATCATGGATCGTTATATGAGTGTCATATACTTTCTCATGTGGCTATTAGTATGACTATTAGTCCTTAGACCTGAAGTCACCATGGTTCCCTACATAATGAGTTGCATACTTTGGCTTCGTCAAACGTCACCCATAAATGGGTGGACTATAAAGGCGATTACTGGGTATGTAACAAATTATGCGGAGGGATGTGAGTGATGTAGATGGGATCTATCCCTCCTATATGACGGGGGTGACATCGATATTCTTGATAGAGTGAGACCACGAAGTGCATGGCCATGCCCAAATGAGTCAATATGAGATATTGAGCTCATTTGATTAGAGTGAGTCTACTTGGAGATCAAGATTTAGATTGTACCGAGGATGACACGGTCTATGCCTCGATTGGTCAATCTAGATGTCAAGGATAGAGGAACATTGTCACATATTGTGAGTCACAATTAGTAGTCACAAAGGTGATGTTGGAGCTCAACATTCTTGTAACTTGGGTAGCAATGATGTGTGTTGTGATACCGCTTCATCGCTTATGTTCTAAATCGTTTAGAGACATTGCTAACGCTATAAGAACCTATAGGGTCACACACATAAGAGCAATTAGATGGAGATTAGGTTCATATGATGAACCATGAGGATTAGGTTCATGGGATGAACCAAATTGGATTAAGAGTAATCCAAATTAGACTAATTGAGTTAGACTCAAGTCGATTCAAGTGTTGAATGAGTCTAATTGAGATTTGATTCATCAAATCAATTTAAATTAATGAATAGAGATTCATTATATTAAATTGACTTGAGTCAAGTGGTTAGATTTGATCAACCATGGGAGATTAGAGGTCAAGTTTGACTTGACTTGAGAGGGAAGATAAAAGGTCAAGTTTGACTTGACCAAATGCCATGTCATGATGATGACTAGGCATGACCGGCCAATGATGATGCTCCACATCATCATTGACTTTGTCAATTGGTGCCACCTCATGAGGGAGACCAAGGGACATGGGAGTTACATGCATGCATGTAACTCCCTCTCCTTGAAGTGGCCGACCACTTTAGGGGTTTCATTAGATGAAATTCATTTGGGTGAGTTAATTCCAACTTCATCTTCTTCCTTGGAACCTTTTCTCTCAAGCTCTCCCTCTCCCATCCCTCTCTTTGGCCGAACCAACCAAGGAGTGCTAGCACACTCAATGTTGAGTTTTCTCCACCTATTGCTTGTGTGGATACCATAGAGGAGTGTGCACTTGACACTCTCGAGTTCCGGCGAACTTTTGGACGAGCGGGATAAGCGAAGGGCATCGCTACGAGGGTAACATTCTAACCTCTTAGATCTAAGGTAGATCTAGGATTTCTGTAAGCACATACATGTAATTATAATTTTATACTTCGCACGGATCCGTGGCCGGGGCTTCCGAGGTTTCCGCAACGCAAAAAGCGGTTTTTGCGGCTCGGAAAACCCAACAGTATCCTCTTTATGGGGATGATCTTAAGCGTAGATCCGACCAAAGACATCCTATAGATGGTCTAGGTCGAGATCGGACGGTCGACGACCATCGAAATTATGTTTTTGTTGAGCTAACTTTGACTTGCTTGAGGACTCATCGCCGCAATCACCGACCGCCGAGGTCAAGACTGACCGATGTCGCCATCATCGATCGATGATAGCCATCAGTCGACTGATGGTCAATGATCAGATTCGAGGAGTCAAGGCTTATCACCCTATTTCAAGGAGATTGATGCTCAATTGTGATTGGCTAGGGTTCCTCTCGAAAAGGGACTCAAAGGCTATAAAAGGAGGGCCAAACCTAGGGTTTCTTCATGATTCTAAAGCTTCCAAAAAGCCTCCGCCAAGCTACAACTTTTCGACCACGAAGTGCTTTCTCTCCGACGTATAGGTCTTAAATTCTTTTCTATTGTAACGTCGGGTTTTTAGCTCTTATTTAAGTTCATTTCTTTTCGGAGCTTTTATCGTATACGAGGAGAGGGGGAGTGTCCCTCTACCTCAAGCTTTTTCCTTCTTGTATCGATTAACTCCTACCTCCAACGAGGAGGAGTTCCTTTAGTGCTTTTGCTCTCCGTACGTGGTCAAGGACCACTAGGGCCTTGGAGTAGTAGCCGAAGGCTACGAACCAAGTAAAACTTCATTGTCTTTTTTTTTTTACATTTCCGGTGCAATTAATTATCTCTCGAGTTTTAACGAACGTAAAGAAAAGGAAAAGGTTTTTCGCTATTCACCCCCCCTCTAGCGAACCGCATCGATCCAACAATTGGTATCGAGTCGGGCGCTTTAGATTTGGTGAAACCACCAATCTAACATTTTTTACAGATTTGTTTTTCGTTCGCTTAAATTTTTTCCCGCACTACTAATCCAAGACGAAGTCTTGGTACTCTTCGTTTGGTTTTGTTTTGCAAGTATTCACTTTTGGAGTAGCCGATGGTCAAACGGGCATAACTTTTCGTACAAGTTGACCCACGACACGGTCTACCTACCAAATCGAAGCCCTCTCAGAGATCTACACTTCTTACGGGGGTTTACCCCCGTAACAAGTTGTTTTCATCCTCAAAAATCGACGTTTATTAGCCTTTCGGGGACATCAAAGGTTGTGAGTACTTACTTTTTATTTAGGTTCTTATTTCTTTGCTTAACTTTCTATTTTTTGTTTGTTTCTTTTTATTTCCCACACTACTAATCCAAGACGCAAGTCTTGGTACTTTCGTGTGTTTTTGTCGTTGCTAGGTCTTCTTTTTAGTCTCCTTGTTTTTTGTTCTAATGGCCCATCTCGAGGGTTTTAGCACCGTCCGACCTCCGTTTTACAACGGAGATGACTTCTGTTATTGGAAGGGTCGGATGGAATGCTTTCTCAAAACCCAAATCGATATGTGGATCATAATCCAAACGGGTTTCACACTTCCGACTAATGAAGTGGGTGACTCCTTGGATTATGATCAATGGACCATTGCGACAAAATGACAAGTCGAAGCCAACGCCAAGGCAACACAAATCCTCCAATGCGGCCTATCCAAGGAGGAGCTAAATTGCGTCGGCCCCTTCATAAGCGCAAAAGATCTTTGGACAAAACTAGTGGAGCTACACGAAGGGACCGATGAAGCCAAGGTATGTAAGCGTGATCTTCTTTTCAATAAACTATATAACCTAAAAATGCAGGAACACGAGTCCGCGATGCAACTCCACGCCCGAGTCCAAGACATAGTCAACAACCTACACGCAATCGGGCAAAAGGTCAAAAACCGCGACCTTATAAGGTATGTTCTAAACTCTTTTCCAAGGACTACCTTGTGGGCATCCATGGTTGACGCCTACAAGGTCTCCAAGGATCTTTCTAAAATTAGGTTAGATGAACTCTTTTCAGATTTCGAATTACATGAGCAGTCCAACTTGGAACCCGAGAGGGGTATAGCCTTGTTTGCAGGTTCAAAGAAGAAGAAAATCGCAAGCAAGCCACCACCAACCGAGGAGGAAGACGAGTCCGAAGAAGAAGTTGACCCAGAGTTGACTGCCGAACTAATGAACCTAGCTCGAAGGATAGCCAAGGGACGAAAGAGAACCACGACTCGACCCAACCAAGGTAAGCCTAAAAGTTCTAATATTAGGTGTTATGAGTGTAACAGGTTTGGACATATCAAGTCCGAGTGCCCCAAGCTCAACCACCAAGCACCTAAGCACAAGAAGGCCCTCAACGCGACATGGGAAGAAGCGTCATCCGAAGAAGACGAAGACCACGTCTTCATGGCGAAATCGATTGAGTCAGACACGGAGACCGAACCTGAACTTGAGTCAGAACCTGAGGATGACTCGGACTACGAAGCTACCTTCAAGTAAAGCCACGGATACACATCCGGTTCAAAAGATACCCTTAAAGTGAGTCGAACTTTATTTAATACTTTACATAATACGATTAGGTTTTTGTCTAGGAAATTAGTTAAATCTGAGTCCAAGGTCGAGACCCTGATTGAGGAGGTCAAACTCCTCAAACACAAGGTCTCCCTAACCTCTTCGACTAGTCAAGTTCGAGAAGAGGACCCAACTCGAGCTGAAAAGCTCGAAGTTGAGAACACTCTCTTGAAAAGTCAAGTTGAAGATCTTAGGAACACGTTGGAAAGGTTCACTTCGGGATCCAAAGGACTTGACCTCCTACTTGGATCTCAAAGGGCCGTGTACAACAAGGCTGGACTAGGGTTTAACTCAAACACGACTAATAGGTCGTATATGTCGATTGTAAGTCGACATAGGAAACATGTCCAAGCATGGGTCCCTAAGAACTTTTTGATTTCAACTCTAGGATCTAACCCGTACTGGGTTCCCAAGGACCAAATCCACTATGTGGATAGACCGAACCGATTCAACGGTCTAGGGGGAGCCAGTACAAAATATGTTTGTGCTTTAACTTAGAAATTGCATGCTTTAACTTAGAAAGTTTGTGCTTTAACTTAGAAATTCATGCTTTAACTTAGAAAGTTTGTGCTTTAAAACTTGTGAACTCACTTGGAACACGTACATAACCAACTAAAATCCTTCGAAAAGATTGAGCCTCGGGGAGCCTCTTTTACAAAATAACCAGTTAGACTAGGAAATAGTTTTAGGTGAGTCAAGTCATCATTTTCTTGAAAATGGCTTTGTCTAAGGAAGTGGTCGATGATCTGATAAAAGAAGGCCCCTGTGCCTCGCCACGACCTGGAAGCAATGATCTTGAAAAGGTAAACTTGACAAACCTAGGGTCAAATCCAAATCTAACATAAAATTACTTGAACCTAAATGCACTTAATCAACTTAATTGGAAGTCATCTCACAAAAAAAAACACATAAGTATAACATGTTTGATCATATAGACACAAGTGAGATGACCTAGGTTTAACAACTTACAACCAATTTTTTTTTTTAAAAAAAATCTAACATCTAATCCAACCACCTTGTGTGTAGGATCAATGGATGTTGGACAGCGGTTGCTCTCGACACATGACCGGGGATCAACTCAAATTCACGAAGCTTCGATTCAAACGACAAAGATCGGTAGCCTTTGGGAATAACGACAAGCTCAAAATCATCGGATCAGGTGATATCGAGCTTAACTCGAATTTTGTTATTAAAAATGTATTACTTGTAGAGAATTTTGAATATAACCTGCTTAGCGTAAGCCAATTATGTGACAATAACTATAAGGTCGTATTTTTAGAAAATGAATGTGTAATTAAAACAAATAAAACAGCTAAAACAATACTCAAAGGAACTAGGACAAATAACATTTATACAATTAACTTAATCAAATCCTCAGCCAAATGTATGCTTCGTTCCAGTTACGTATTGCTCGAGGCCTTGTATAAGATTGGTTGCTCGAAGCATCACCTCTGCGAGGTAGCAGATCTTGGCGAGGGACCCCGATGCAGCCATTAAAGAGGCTCGGGAACAAAGACCTCCCTCAAGAAGGCCAGAGTGGGGAATGAAAGCCGCATTTAGAAAGAGAGGCAGGGGGAGAGATTTTAAGTGCCAACATTGTCAGCTGCATATGATCTATTCGATTCACATGGAGCCAAGTCACTCAATAGAAGTCAATATTGTTTAGTCATAATCGATTTACTACTCCAGTTTACTCGGGTTAGGTTCATCAAACATAAAAATGATACCCTAGATCAATTAATCAATCTATTCAAATTAATCGAGAATCAAAAAAACCTTAAGGTTAAAAGACTTAGAAGCGATCATGGTGGTGAATTCGAAAATCAAAGGTTCACTGACTTCTGTAACCTAAACGGATACCACCATGAATTCTCTTGCCCTAGGACCCCTCAACAAAATGGCCTAGTGGAGCGGAAAAACCGAACTCTACAAGAAGCCACTAGGACCATGTTGAACGAATACGACCTACCTGATAGGTTTTGGGTAGAAGCCATTAGCACGGCTTGCTATGTCCAGAATAGGATCCTTATGGTAAAGAGGCACCTTAAGACCTCGTATGAAATTTATCACAATAAAGTACCTAACATCAAGTACTTTAGGGTATTTGGATGTAAAGTACATATCTTAAACACTAAGAACCACCTAGGTAAATTCAAATCCAAAACCTCCACCAGAATCTTCTTAGGATACTCAACCACGAGTAGGGCCTATAGGGTATATAACCACGATACCCTTAATGTCGAAGAGACTATTAATGTAGTGTTCGATGAAGTACCCGAACCTACAAAACCCTTAATGACCCCAAGTGTTGAGCCCACTGATACTAAACTCGTCTCTGACCCTGAGATCGAGTCTAATCCACATCAACCAACTTCTCTTGTCGACCAAGTGACAAGTGATCCGAGTCAAACTAGTGTTCAACCAAGTCACCCCATTGATCAAGCATTAGGTGACACAAACCCAACCCAATCTAGGATTCAGACTAACCACCCTATCGATCAAGTGATAGGAGATCCTAATCTAGGAGTTTGAACTAGAGAATCCTATAGGAACCTTAGTCAAATTTCCTTAATTTCAAAGATATAACCCAAATCAATTGAACAAGCTCTTCTTGATCCCGATTGGATTATTGCAATGCAAGAAGAGCTAGCTCAATTTACTAGGAATGAAGTGTGGGAATTAGTACCACCACCTAAAGACAAAACGATAATTGGAACAAGGTGGGTGTTTCGAAATAAGCTTGATGATAAAGGTGAAGTAGTTAGAAACAAGGCTAGGTTAGTCGCCAAAGGGTTTAGTCAAGTTGAAGGCTTAGATTACGACGAAACCTATGCCCCAGTAGCTAGACTCGAATCCATTCGAATGTTGCTAGCTTATGCCGCACATCGAGGATTTAAGCTGTTTCAAATGGATGTTAAGTCGACATTCCTAAATGGATACATTAAAGAAGAAGTTTATGTTAGCCAACCCCCCGGATTCGAAAATCTAGATAAACCCGACCATGTTCTAAAACTTAAGAAAGCTCTCTATGGACTTAAACAAGCTCCTCAAGATTTGTACGAGAGACTTTCAATCCATCTTAAGTCAAAAGGGTTTAACTAAGGCTTAGTTGACCCAACTCTCTTCGTAAAAACCTTAGGTAAAGAAATATTCATAGCTCAAATTTACGTAGACCATATAATTTTTGGAACCTCTAACTCAGCCTTACTAAACGAGTTCGTTTCACTCATGGAAAGTGAGTTCGAAATGAACTTGGTAGGCGAGTTAAGTTTCTTTTTAGGTCTACAAATTAAACAAACTAAGGATGGTATATACCTATATCAACAAAAATACACTAAGGAGTTAATTAAAAGATTTGGAATGCAAGACGCTAAGGTAATAAACACCCCAATGGGGATTAATGTTAACATAGGAGAAGACCTAGAAAGTAAGTCCATTGACATAAAGTACTATAGGAGCGCGATAGGAAGTCTCCTATACTTAACTGCGAGTCGACCCGACAGCCTATTCGCAGTAAGTATGTGCGGCAGGTTTCAAACCTGTGCTAAGGAGTCTCACCTAACCCTAGTTAAGCGTATCCTTAGATATCTAAAGGGTACACTTAATGTCGGTATTTGGTATCCTAGATCTACCGAGTTCGAACTAACCGGCTACTCCGATTCGGACTATGCCGGTAGTAAGCTCGATAGAAAGAGCACGAGTGGTTGTTGTCAACTTCTCGGCTCGAGTCTAGTGAGTTGGTGCAGTAGGAAGCAACATTGTGTTGCTTTATCTACCACCGAAGCCGAATACGTTGCGATGGGTGAGTGTGTAACTCAGCTTCTTTGGATGAAGCACACTCTCCGACACTTTGGGTTGGACTTCACCAAAACTAAAATTTTTGTAGACAACATAAGTTCGATAAATCTAACTAAGAACCCTATATGTCATTCAAGGACAAAGCATATAGAGGTAAAACACCATTTCATTCGAGAACATGTAGCCAACGGCTCCATACAACTCGAATATCTTGACTCGAAGTCTAACCTAGTAGACCTATTTACTAAACCCCTACCCGAAGCCGAATTTAGTCTATTAAGACCAAAATTGGGCATGTGCGTAATAGAATAGGTACTTGCAAATTATATGTTCTTACTACTACTTCTTTAATTTCATTATTATGGAACTAGCATAGGACATACCTTAGATATCATGCACCTATAGATTTAAGGAGCCAGTACATCTCACAACACATAGGACTAATGTATTTGTGTACTTAGCCACGTAGATGGGTGTGAGATGTTAGGACCTTACTCCTGGTTCCAGATGTAGAGCTAGTGCATCGCTATGAACCACGGAGTATAATCATACATACTAACCGACTCTGACCAGGACTGGTTGATCCTTCATATCAATCAAGCCAAATATGAGTCGAACATTTTATAGATGAACCTATTTTCAGTATATTATTTTCAAAATAATGTGGAACATGCTTGAACTTTAAAATTAAAACTTATTTTTTATTCCACACACATCCTCACTCTTTTCGATATATGGCAAAAGGGGGAGAAAAAGGCCAAAGTTAAGGGATCAATTTTTTTTATGGCCAAGGCTTACTTAACTTTAAGTTAACAAAACAAGTTAAGGGAACTCTTAACTTAAATACATTTAGTTAACTTGTTTTCGTTAACAATACAATAATTTACTTAACTCTTACTTAACTTGTTAACAAAAAGTAATTTACTTAACTTGTTAACAAAATAGAAGTAAAGGCCAATGTTAAGAAATCAATTTTTTCTTAACTTAAAACTTATTTTAAA
The DNA here is from genome assembly GCA_025175895.1 of Wurfbainia villosa. Classification (NCBI taxonomy): domain Eukaryota; kingdom Viridiplantae; phylum Streptophyta; class Magnoliopsida; order Zingiberales; family Zingiberaceae; genus Wurfbainia; species Wurfbainia villosa. The sequence goes on along the minus strand of CM045998.1, from coordinate 47,307,298 downwards.
CACTATGGCCAATATTAAGTAATTTCGGTCACTTAATTCTTTTTTAGTAGCAAATATCAAGGGGGAGAGTTAAAACCCTTTCTCAAGTACTCACCCTCGGTCAAGGGGGAGGATTCCTCAAGGGGGAGCACTTGAAAAAGAGTTTTTACTCCTACACATTCATGCATATCTCTTGCTCATTTTACTTAATGCACTTAATTTGTCTTTTCTTAACTTTGTATGTGGGTTTGCCATAAATCAAAAAGGGGGAGATTGTTGGTGCAGTAGGCACCTAAGTCGAACCTGAGTTTTGATTATAGCAAACGATACAAAGTTAAGCTCATGTCATTATCTCACGAGCTGAATCGAGTATGCAGAAGATTGATATAGCTGGAGCTGAAGGCTAACGACACCCGGAGGAAGCCGCGGTGGTCAGGCGACACTCGAGTGACTTTGGAGGGAGCCGAAGGAATCGAGTGGAAGGCCGGAAGCAAAAGCAACATGTAAGTGTCGAGGTAAGCTCGTGTGTGCGAGCGTAAGTGAGGTTGTATCCTCTTTATGGGGATGATCTTAAGTGTAGATCCGACCAAAGACATCCTATAGATGGTCTAGGTCGAGATCGGACGGTCGATGACTATCGAAATTATGTTTTTGTTGAGCTAACTTTGACTTGCAGCAAGCATCAGTCGACTGCCAGCTTGGAGGACTCGACTGCCGTCAATCAGTCGACTGTCGGAGGTCAGCACTCGACTGATGCTGCCATCAGTCGACTGATGATAGCCATCAGTCGACTGATAGTCAATGATCAGATTCGAGGAGTCAAGGCATATCACCCCATTTCAAAGAGATTGGTGCTCAATTGTGATTGGCTAGGGTTCCTCTCGAAAAGGGGCTCAAAGGCTATAAAAGGAGGGTCAAACCTAGGGTTTCTTCATGATTCTAAAGCTTCCAAAAAGCCTCCGCCAAGCTACAACTTTTTGACCACGAAGTGCTTTCTCTCTGACGTCTAGGTCTTAAATTCTTTTCTATTGTAACGTCGATTTTTTAGCTCTTATTTAAGTTCATTTCTTTTCGGAGCTTTTATCGTATACGAGGAGAGGGGGAGTGTCCATCTACCTCAAGCTTTTTCCTTCTTGTATCGATTAACTCCTACCTCCAACGAGGAGGAGTTCCTTTAGTGCTTTTGCACTCCGTACGTGGTCAAGGACCACTAGGGCCTTGGAGTAGTAGCCGAAGGCTACGAACCAAGTAAAAACTTCATTGTCTCTTTTTACTTTACATTTCCGCTGCAATTAATTATCTCTCGAGTTTTAACGAACGTAAAAAAAAAGGAAAAGGTTTTTCGCTATTCACCCCCCTCTAGCGAACCGCATCGATCCAACAAAAAACAATAGTAAAAGAAAACAAAACATAATGCTAACATAAATCCTTTACGTGGTTCGGAGATAATGCTCCTACTCCACGGCAATCCTTGAGGTGGATCAACCCTAATCAATCTCACTATGCAACTTTCTTTTTACAACAACCCTCCTCTTCTTACAAAGGATGAATATGAAGTTTAGAGAGGAGGAGGGGAATTAAAACACTAGAAAGCTTGGAAAAATTGTGGAGGCTTGAGAAGATGATCAGAAAGTAAGTATTAACCCTCTCAACCACCACAAGCCCTCTTTTTATAGAGAGAAGGCTAATTTTTCCGTTGGAGCACTATCAGTCGACTGATGTACAACATTAGTCGACTGCCGCTGTGGTTAACGACTTCTGAATAGCCGAATTCGCAGAATTCATAATCATCATCTTCCAATGACACTCCTATCAGTCGACTAATGGAGTGATCTGTCAAGGGATCACGGAACGCAGTCGAGTGAGACTCCATTTTGTGCTCATGTTTAACTTGAACAGTCGACTGCCACTATTTGGCAGTCGACTGATGGCGACATCAATCGACTGCCATGACTAGGTAGTCGATTGTTCGTCAGCTTTTTAGCCTGACTTAGTCGAGCACCTTAACAATCGACTGATACATCATATCAGTCGACTGATACTCGTCAAGTATGAATAATTCATACTTGAATTGACTCCCTAGACCTAGACTCAACCTTTTAGCTCTTCCTTGAGCCTTGCGCCTCCAGGATCCCTTCGAGTCCATGACTTGTTCATCCTTTGCGCCTGCTTCCAAGAGCTTCCTTTGGTTTTGTTATGTCTTGGGTTTCCCTTTGCCAAAGCGTGCTTGAACTTTACGCCGCCAAGACTTGTGTTTGGACTTCCTTTGCCAAGATCACACTTGGACTTTGCCTTTACCAAGTCTTCATACTTGGATTTTCCTGTCACATAAACATGTTCACAATTAGATCACAAGTTATTGCCTAACTTAGATGATTATCCAAACATCAAAACATATAAATGGTTGGGGCATTGTTGCACCAACAATCTCCCCCTTTTTGATGTTTGACAATTATTTAAGTTAGGTCTTTAAAACATGCACATAATTATATTTCCGATATGAATTCTTTCTTTAGACATTCATGCACATAATCATATTTCCATCATATTTTCAATATGAATTCTAACTTAAACATTTATGCACTAAATCATATTTTCAATATGAATTCTAACTTAAACATTCCTTCTCCCCCTTTGACATACATCAAAAAGAGAAGAATACATAAATTTGCATAAAAGAGTGAAATTTGTTGTATCTTGAACTAAGGCATAAAGTTGAAGTTAAGCTCTCCCTTAATCCAAGATATGGTTATTGATGAATGAATAACTTGTGGAGCAAAGCCTAACAAGATATGGTTAGGATTGAAGGTTAAATCATAACTTTGCACCAACAATATAAGTTTGGGGATGAAAAGATATATATCATGAAACTTCCCCTAGAACATTGCATCAAACAATCCTAAAAACTTATTTATACTGAAGATTATCATACCATAGTTTTTGGACATTCAAAGATACATTTAAATCCAAGAAATAGAGCTTTTTATCAGAAAACACAGTGTATCAGTCGACTGGTTTCTGGTGCAGTCGACTGCTACGCCTGAAAACCGAATTTCAACCTTTTTAACCCAACTTCAGAAATACGTTAGAAATTCTAGAAACCTCGAAAAATCATGAAATTTTGTGTACACATTTCTGAAATCATTTTTTATCAAGGAAAAATAATTTGAAAAATATTTGTTTTTCATATTTCAAGATTGATACAAACTTGGAAACTAACAAAAGTTCTAATGTTTTTGCAAACTTTGTATCACTTGAGTGTTCCACTTGAAAACTGTTTTTCAAAATATGATAAACATATTTTAAATTATATTTTATTTGATATTTCCAATCATATTCTTGGAGCTATATGCACATCAATTGTATATAAGCCTTCCCAATGATTAGTCCAATGAAGGATTAATGTCTCTAGATGACACTTTAGTCCATAGTAATGCATCATAACAAGCATGATGAACCAAGTGTATCTTCCTAACATCTCACATGTTGTCTAAGTGGCTCAATACAAAAATCATGGTTTCTTAGGTGTTTTGTGAGATACTTAAAGGTATAAATCCTAGGATTTCTATAAGATCATGCAAACCTACACCTTTATTCAACTAAGTACATCCCAAGTTCTCTCCTAAGTGATGAAAATTCTACTTCGGGAAGAGCCTTGGTAAAGATGTCGGCTAGGTTGGACTTGGATTCAATGTAATTAAGCTCAATGTCCCCCTTATCCACATGATCTCTAATGAAGTGATGTTTCACTTCAATGTGCTTGGTCCTAGAGTGATGCACCGGATTTTTGGTCAAATTTATGGTGCTCACATTATCACAAAATACTTTCATGTTGGAGTAAGATAGCTCATAATTCTCTAAGGTATGTTTCATCCATAGTAGTTGAGCTACACAACCACCCATAGCCATATACTCGGCCTCGGTGGTGGATAGGGCAACACAAAGTTGCTTCCTACTACTCCAATTAACTAGGGAGGACCCAAGTAATTGGCATCCACCACTAGTACTCTTCCGATCAAATTTGCAACCGGCATAATCGGAATCGGTGTACCTAACCAAATCAAAAGACCTAGTCCTAGGGTACCATAGTCATACATTTAGTGTGCCTTTAATATATCTTAAGATTCTCTTAATGGCAACTAAATATGATTCTTTGGCACATGATTGGTACCTAGCACACATACCCACCGCAAATAATATATCGAGTCTACTAGAGGTTAGGTATAAAAGGCTACCAATCATACTCCTATAGAGTGTAAGGTCAATTTATTTTCCTTCATGATCACTATCTATTTTTGTATTGGTTGTCATTGGAGTTGAAACTACCTTAGCATTTTCCAAACTAAATTTCTTCATCATTTCCTTAGCATATTTGGTTTGGTAAATATAAATTCCTTCACTTGTTTGTTTGACTTGTAATCCTAGGAAGAAATTTAGTTCCCCAACTAGACTCATCTCAAACTCATTTTCCATATTCTTGATAAAGTCTTGAAGGAGTTCATCATTTGTTGACCCAAAGATAATGTCATCAATATATACTTGGGCAACAAAGATGTCCTTTGATGTTGATTTTATAAATAGAGTTTGATCTACACTACCCCTCTTAAAGTCCTTATAGATTAAGAAAGATGATAATCATTCATACCAAGACGGGGAGCTTGTTTCAAACCATACAAAGCTTTCCTAAGCTTGTATACATGGTTTGGATAGTCCATATTCTCAAACCCGGGAGGTTGTTCTACATATACCTCTTCCTTAATGAACCAATTTAGGAATACCGATTTAACATCCATTTGATGGAGTTTGAAACCCATATAAGAGACATACCCTAATAGGATCCTAATAGACTTTAATCTAGCAATCGGGGCATATGTTTCATCATAATCAAGTCCTTCAACTTGATTAAAGCCCCTTGCAACTAACCTTGCCTTGTTCCTAGTAATATTTCCTTGGTTATCTAGTTTGTTCCTAAAGACCCATCTTGTAGTAATGATGGTGTTGTCATTAGGTCTAGGAACTAACTCCTATACTTGACTCCATTCAAATTGGGCCAATTCATCTTGCATTGCTAAAATCCAATCCGGATCAAGTAATGCATCATTTATTGATTTGGGCTCAATTTGGGAGATTAGGGCTATATGACTAGAGGGATCTCTATGAAATGACCTAGTCCTAACTCCTTGAGATAATTCACCTACAATTTGATCTAGAGGGTGATTTTGATGAACTCTTATTGTTCTAGGAGGTGTATTAAATTGAGTTTGATCATGATTATCTTCAATTCTTCTTTCATCATCGGAATCACCTCTTATTCTCCCTTTATTCAATTCTCCCCCTTGATCATTACCCCCTAAAGTTAAATCTTGAAATTGTTGGGTAATTTCTTTATTTTTGTCATTGATATCATCATCAATGGGGGATTTCCTAGGGTATGTATTAGAGGTTTCATCAAATTGGACATTTGAAGATTCCTCAATCTTTTGAGTTCTTTTATTATAAACTCTATACCCTACACTAGTGGATGAGTATCCAAGTAGGATTCCCTCATCCGCTTTGGACTCAAATTTACCTGGTTATCTTTCGTGTTTAAAATATAAACTTTGCATCCAAAAACCTTAAAATAGTGATTTGTTGGAATTGTACCATTCCATAATTCAAATGGGGTTTTTTCCTAAAAACCTATGAATTAAAACCCTATTGTGTTATATACTGCTTCACGCCTAAGTAGTTAGGTAAAGAATATGCATTAAGCATAGTCCTAGTCGCTTCTTGTAGGGTACGATTTTTCCTTTCCACAACCCCATTTTATTGGGGGGTTATAGGACAAGAAAATTCGTGCTTGTACCCTTGTTCTAGGCAAAAGGTTGAGAAGTTGGAACTCTCAAATTCTCCACCATGATCACTACAGATCTGGTTATTTTTGAGTTTCCTTTCATTCTCTACTCTCTTGCTAAATCCTATGATTATTCCTAGAGTTTCATCCTTATTTTTCATGAAAAATACCCAAGTAAATCTAAAAAATCATCTACAATCACTAAGCAATATTTACTACCTATCATGGAAGGGGTACTATGACAATCAAATAAGTCCATATGCAATAGTTCTAAAGGTAAAGCGGTACTAAGTAATTTTTTACCTTTGTGTGATGTTCTTGATTGTTTCCCTTCTTGGCATGCATCACACATTTTGTCCTTGAGATACTTGATTTTTGGCAACCCTTTGACTAATTTCATTTTGGCTATTTTGGCTATGTTCTTCATGTTTATGTGCCCTAGCCTCCTATGCCAAAGCCAACTCTCTTCCTCTTTTGCAATAAGACACTTAGTAGCATAGGATAAATCAACATAGTATATATTTGATTTCCTAAAACCTACTAGCATGCAATCATTTAAAGTTTTGTGTCTTATAAAACATTTTGAAGAATCAAATTGAACATCAAAATTATCATCACATAGTTGGCTTACACTAAGTAAATTAAATTTCATATTTTTAACTAATAACACTTTATGAATGTCAAAGTTGGGGGATACCTCAATTGTGCCTTTTCCTAGAATCTTAAGTTTACCACTATTTCCAAAAGACACCTTCCCCTTGCTATTGTGGTTGATAGTGGAAAATTTTCTCATCATCGGTCATGTGTTTTGAGCACCCACTATCAATAATCCATAAGATTGGTTCTTCTACCTATACAACAAGAAAAATACAAGCCTTAGGAACCCAAATCTTAGGACCACTAGCATCAATTAAAAATTTCTTAGGGACCCAAGCCTTTCTAACCTTGCTCATAACGGTGGATTTTCTACTAACAAGAGATGTAAATGCTACCTCCTTTTCCTTAGACCTATATCCTATTCCGGCCTTGTTGTAAATAGCCCTTTGATCCTTAATTATCATATCTAAGTATTTAGAGTCATTTGTAAATTTTTATAAGCATGCTCTTAGTTCACATATTTCTTTTCTTAATTCATCATTTTCATCTCTAAGTGTACATGTATCATCACAAAGTGGTTCTACATTTTTAAGTGACTTAATTTCTACTTTTAAGTCCTTAATCCTAGTTTTTGATCTATTTAGGGCATTTTGAAGACATGCAATGGTTTTATAAAGTAAATCTACCCTAGGAGAGTTGCTTACCTCATCATCACTTGATGATGATTCGTCGCTTGAGGAAGCGGATGAAGACTCCTCACTTGAGCTTCCGGCTTCGTCCTCCAAGGCCATGAAGGTTAGATTCCGAGTGGCATGACACACTTCTTCATCATCGGAAGAGTCTTCCAAGCTTAGTGTGTCCCATGTTTGTGCCACCATTGCCTCCTCCTTCTTCTTCTTCTCCTTCTTTTCCTTCTTCTCCTTCTTCTCCTTATGCTTCTTTTCTTTCTCCTCCTTCTTCTTTAAGTCCGGGCAATTTGGCTTGATGTGCTCCTTCTTATTGCAACCATAGCAAACAACATTAGATGAAGGAGTTGAACTACAAGAAGACTTACCTCTTGAGGATTGGAACATCCTCTTCACATCCTTCTTGGTGAGTTTCCTTGACCTCCCACCAAACTTCTTGACAGAATGAGCCACCTCGCTTGCCGATAGCTCATCTTCACTACTAGATGAATCATCCTCAGATTCGGATGAGGAAGACACTTCTTTCTTCTCCTTCTTCTTCTTGTCCTTCTTTCCTACAAAAAGAGCTACACCTTTTTCTTTGGATGAAGTGTTAGCTTGCTCGTGCAACTCAAATTCACAAAAGAGCTCATCTAATTTAACCAAATAAAGATCCCTAGAGACCTTATAGGCATCTACCATTGAAGCCCATAAAGTTGTTCTAGGGAAGGCTTGGAGCACATACCTTACAAGGTCTTGGTTGTCGACCTTCTCACCTATCACATGTAGTCCATTGACTACTTCCTTGAAGCGACCGTGCATTTGGCTCACGGTCTCATTGGTCTTCATGGCGAAACTTTGGAGTTGGCCTATTAAGAAATCTCTCTTGGATCTTCTTGTTTCCTTGGATCCCTCGTTGATCTTGATTAACTTCTCCCAAAGCTCCTTTGTCGATTCAAAAGGCCCCACCTTTCTTAGTTGCTCCTTTGACAACCCACATTGAAGTGTGGTTGTTGCTTTGGCATTGGCTTGAGCCTTCTTGGCCATGTCCCTCGTCCAATCCTTGGTCGGTATGGGCGCTCCGTGTTCATCGACCGACTTCTCTAATCCGTCTACAATGTTAAACCAATTTTCAATATCGTTCATAAGGTAGTATTCCATCCTACCTTTCCAGTAGCCAAAGTCATTGTCGTCGAAGAATGGAGGCCTCGCCATGCTATACCCCTCTTGGAAAGCCATCTTGCTCCGGTTGATTGTTATATCTTCCGATGCGATCCGGGCTCTAATACCAATTATAGGTGATCATTGGAAGCTAGAGGGAGGGTGAATAGCTTGTTTTCGTTTCTACAAAAATGATTAGCAGAAGCACACATAAAAACAATAGTAAAAGAAAACAAAACACAATGCTAACACAAATCCTTTAGGTGGTTCAGAGATAACACTCCTACTCCACGGCAATTCTTGAGATGGATCAACCGTAATCAATCTCACTATGAAACTTTCTTTTTACAACAACCCTCCTCTTCTTACAAAGGATGAATATGAAGTTTAGAGAGGAGGAGGGGAATTAAAACACTAGAAAGCTTGGAAAAATCATGGAGGCTTGAGAAGATGATCAGAAAGTAAGCATTAACCCTCTCAACCACCACAAGCCCTCTTTTTATAGAGAGAAGGCTGATTTTCCCATTGGAGCACGATCAGTCGACTGATGTACAACATAAGTCGACTGTCGCCGCTGTTAATGGATTCTGAATAGCTGGATTCTTAGGATTCATAATCGTCATCTTCCAACATCACTCCTATCAGTCGACTGATCCATCCATCAGTCGACTGATGGAGTGATCAGTTGAGTGATCACAGAATGCAGTCGAGTGAGACTCGATTTTGTGCTCGTGTTTAACTTGAATAGCTATTCACATCGTTTGGCAAATGATCGATGGCGACATCATCGATCGCCACCACGACTAGGCGATCAATTGTTTGTCGATTTGACACCGGTCGAGCACCTTAACAGATCGATACATCGATCACGATCGATACTCATCAAGTATGAATAATTCATACTTGAATTGACTCCCTAGACCTAGACTCAACCTTCTAGCTCTTCCTTAAGCCTTGCACCTCTAGGATCCCTCCGAGTCCATGACTTGTTCATCCTTTGCGCCTGCTTCCAAGAGCTTCCTTCGATTTTGTCATGTCTTGGGTTTCCCTTTTCCAAAACGTGCTTGGACTTTACGCCGCCAAGACTTGCCTTTGGACTTCCTTTACCAAGATCACACTTGGACTTTGCCTTTACCAAGTCTTCATACTTGGATTTTTCTATCACTTAAACATGTTCACAATTAGATCATAAGTTATTGCCTAACTTAGAAGATTATCCAAACATCAAAATATATAAATGCTTGGGGCATTGTTGCACCAACACTCCCAAGTGTGCCAAAAACCCAAAATGACACACTATGACCTCTAAACCTAATTGTGCCAATTTGATTGATTTTTCAACTTCCATGAATTATATTGGCACATCCTAATATCCTTTAGGATATAAATTCTAACCACATTTCTAAAGTATCCCATTACCTTGGAAATGACCTAAAAATACCAACTTTGCTATGGTTGAGTTAACTACCCATCCAATCAAGTTTGACACATCCTAACCCATTGAGCGTGAATCGATCACGCTTCTTGGAACCCAATACCTATTTGAGCTCCTTGGGTTTACAAGATATTCACTAGGGATGACTTCTCTTGATACCTTCCTAATGACCCTTCTAAGCTTTGAAGCCTTGGTCATTTTGGTCTTACCTAGGTTAACTCTAGGGGTAACTCCCCTTGTAACCATCATAGTGGCTTCCCTAAGTTTCCTTGAAACCTTAGCCACTAGGCACACACCATGGTTAGCCTTAGGGATAACATCCCTAGTAACCTTGGTTTTCCTAGACCTAAATTGAGTTTCATAATCGAATGGAACATGGTGATAGGTAGGCTTATCTACCTTGTACTTAGGCTTGTGGCTCAAGCCTTTTTTGCCCATAGATGAGCTTTGCCTCCTAGACCCTAGGTTTTGACTCCTAGACCCTTTAATTGAATTTGTCATTCTTGCAAGGGTCTTTTCATGTTTCTCAAGCCTTAACCTCAAGGCTTGGTTTTCTAACTTTAATCTTCCCAATTTTGATTTTTCATTAACCATTTGGGAAAGATTATTCCTAGGCATATGCCTACCCTTCTTAGGGTTAATGCCTAGGTGATCTTCTACCTTTCTAATACTTTTCCTAGATAGACTAGAGTTATCGGTTCTAGGTTGATATTTAACTCTAAAATTACAAGACTTTGCACCTAAACAATAGAGCCTATTATTTATAGCATGCTCCTTATGATTATGCATAATTGCAAGAGTGCTGAAGCATGCTTTTCATTATGAAATAAGGAAGGTGCATTACTAAATTTTACCTTAGGGTTTGCTTGAGAAGCTCCCCCTACATTTAATACTTCTTTTTGGCCCTTGATTTGCTTCCTCCGTCTAGGGCATTGACTTCGGTAGTATCCCCGTTGATTGCACTTGAAGCACACCACGTGCTCCTTGCTCTTACTTGTGGGGACTCCGACATCCTTTGAATTTTTGTTGACTTTTGGTGCCGGTGCTTTCTCTTTGGACAATTTTGAGCATTTGCTCTTGTAATGCCCTTTCTCCCTACACTCAAAGTAAATTATATTATCCTTATTTTTATGAATTGCATTTGAGTTACCTAGGGTGGTGGAACCCTCTTGATCTTTTTCAGCACTTCTTCCGGAGGTGGATGCTTCCTCTTGATTTTTCTTCGGAGTGGAAATTCTCTCCTCCCCCTCAATCCTTGAGGTGGAGGCTTCCTCCAATTCTTCCTCTTCCTCGGATGTTGATGGTCGTTCAACCTTCGATTCCTCAAGCTCTTGTGAGGATGATGATGATTCTTCCTCTTCCAAGTCTTCTTGAGCTTGAGATGAGGAGCACTCCATTTCTTCTTTTTCTTGTGTTGGTTCAGAATTTTCGTGGAACTTGACCAACATGTTCCACAACTCCTTAGCATACTTATAACTTCCTAATCTAGACAATATATTGTTAGGTATCAAATTTACTAACATTTTTGTCACCTTAACAGTTGTCTCAATTTTTTATCGTTGCTCCTCAATCAACCTCTTCATCTAGAGGATTTATCCGTTCTCCCCCCTCAGAGCATCAAATCCTATAATCACGACAAACCAATTTTCTATATTAGACATTAGGAAATATTCCATCCTACCTTTCCAATATGCAAAATCTTCACGGTCGAAGGCAGGTGGAATTGCTATGTCATCACCCAATCTCTCATTGAGTTCCATCTTCTCCTTTAGACCTTTTGTGTTGGATCAAAATCAAGCTAGAGGGGGGGTGAATAGAGAGATTGAAAACTTCTTTTCGTTCGTTGATAAAACATGAGTAATAAGTGCAGCTGAATGTAAACAACAAGAGTAAAGAAACACTTTTATTTTTACTTGGTTCACAACCTAACGGTTGCTACTCCAAGGCCCGGTGATCCTTGACTACGTATGAAGGGGCAAAGCACTACCGATCTCCTCCTCGTTGGAGGTAGGAGACAACGATTACAAGAACTTAAAATCTTGAGGATGAGACAACAAGCCTACCTCACCTTGTTACGACGAAAGCTTCGATTACAAGAAATGTAAATAAAGAGAAATCAAAATAAAGCTACCGACAATTATAAGTTGTGATCTTGAGCTTGTCATCGGTGTGCCGTTAGTGTATTAGCATCGTAGCGTCGTCATTGAAGCGTAGTGTTGTTAGAGCACTTGGAAGCAAAGATTGATGAACTAAAGGGGTGAAACCCCCCTTCTTTTATAGCCTTTCAAGCCCCTAAATGTTGAGATCTAGATCTGAGTCAAAGAGCCTCATTCCCCCAAGATAAGTGGAGACTTTCTTCGAGCTGAACAATTTGAATATCAGTCAATTGATTATCTTCATCAGTCGACTAATGCTAGCAGGAGTCGACTGCTAATAGCTAGCAGTCCATTGCTAGCTAGGTTATTCATCTTTAACACAAAGTTAGCACAATACAAATAAGAGATAGTAAATATGATGGTTTCTTACTGTTCAATCTCGACCTAGGCCTTCCATTAGAAGTCTTAGTCAGATCGCCACCTACAATTCTCCCCGTATAGAGGACACGACCTTACCATCTCTTTTCGCACTCGTGCTTACTTCCGGCCCTTTCTGACCTATCGCTTAGCTTTCGGTCTTCACCTGGATTCTTCGACTCCCACGAAGTTTTCTCGGTGTCGCTCGACCACCATAATTTCTTGACTCGAGATTCTCCAGGTGTTGCCGACCTTCAGCTTAGCTAACCATTTTCTGCACACTTAACTCAGCTCATGAGATAACAATAAGAGTTTAACTTTGAGCCTTTGCCATAATCAAAACCCAAATTCAATTTTCTGGTGCCACTGCACCAACACTTTGCTCTTTAGGTTGTGAAGCCGGTGAAGAGCGACCCACTCTGATACCAATTTTAGGACCTTCAGTGAGCACTAGAGGGGGGGGGGGTGAATGGCACATTTTCGTTCTTCGATGGAATTCAATCATGTTTGTCTCTACAATACTAGTTAACACAGCGGAATAGAAAAATACAACTATACAAACATATACAAACACGAATACACAATGATATACGTGGTTTGGAAAATTAGGGCTCCTACTCTATGGGGCGAACTCAACGAGCTCTAGTGATCCATACACCATTAATAAATCTCCTTCTTGTTGGCACACCGTAGGTAGAGAAACCTCGTACAAGTGTTTACAACAATAAATAAAATTTATAAGCAAATACAAAGAAATACAATAAAAATGTAAATAACACTTTAGAAACTAGGGCTTTGAATGTTTTTCTTGTTGGTTGTTGGAAGAGCTTGAAGGACTCTGAAATGCGCCTGCACTGTCAGTAATATATGAGAGGTGTCCTAAGGCAATCGCCTTATGATTGTACCATTTATTTGATAAATGAAGAATCACTATTTGAGTATACATGTTTTCATGTATTTGATTGGATCTTAAACTCATTTATTGAATGTCAGCAATACGATTCACAACATGAGAGAATTTGTGATTGAATCACAACTAGTGAGTATCTCTACATGTGTAATTGTGATATATTGGAATTATCCCTAGTCGATGAATTGATGGATTTGGACACCATCAATTCTGTCGAGACTAGCACGAGGTATACTCCTTGGTGTATCCAAGCAACTGATTCTCAATGGCTGGTGACATTGTGATGTCCGGAGTTAATCATGGATGCTAGTTATGGTAACTAGTTCATTGGAGTGACCAGCTATAAGACTTTATATGGTTCTCTGCATATATAGATATGTCAATGAAGTTCTTACTGGAGCTTAAGTGCGATGTTCCTTTGACTTGCGGTATTCAAGTCATCTTGGTCATGAAGACTTATGCTTTGACATCTTAAGCAAGCATCTCTAAGGAGATGTGGACCCGGGATGATTGGGTATAAGTCGAAGTGACCGAAAGTGTTTGAATAACCTATAAAGGATTCACCACTCCTTGCGAGGAGATGTATATCCATGGTCTCTCGTCGGATTGTTATTAAAGTCTTTGGCCAAAGCATTACATGTTTAGAGTAAGGTACTCTTGGATACATGTGCAGTAACTAGAATCCGTAGGACAAGGAAATGATACTTGGGCTAGGTGTGACGTAGTCAACCTAGTAGGGACTGACACTATAGACCATGTCCAGAACCAAGTGGTTATAAGATGCGTGAAGGGAACGAGGCACGATTCATTGTAACTGCTGAAGGGTTTCAGAAATAGTTCTAGATCAACCGTTAATCTTTCGGTTAATTGAGGATCATGATGTACTACTAGGTGCCACTCATGATCATTCTATAATTAATGGTTAATTATAGACGACCAACATAAACCGAGAATCTATTTGGTCACACGCACAATGAGCATAATCCAAAGGATTTAAAACGAGCTTGAGAATGAGATTCTCAGATCGAGAGAAACTAGGTTTGGTTGGACCAAACAAGGAGCGAGCATGAAATTGTTTCAGTCGCAATGGAAACATGGATGGGTCGTGTCTTATGAAGACATGATGGATGAACCAAATTGGTTTGGTTCTAATCCAATGGTGAAGAATAAACCAAAGGGGTTTGGTTTGTTTTAAACGAATGAACCAAAGTTGATTCGGTTTGTTTTAACTTAAAATAGACCAACGCGGTTTTGTTTATTTTAACTTAAGTTATTGGAGCAGGTTAACAGGTTTTGGTTATGAACCAATAACTGTTAGGAGAATGTGTTCTTTATAAAAACATGGATTAAGGGTTTTTCGTGGATAACTTTTGGTGTTGGAAAACCTAGCCACCCTCTCCCTCTCTTCTCCTTGCCGCCGCCCAAGGGTTCCACGCCACCCAGCTTTTTGATGCCGTCCACCCTTACTATCGGCGTCCAGCTGCTTCCGGCCACTCCTCTGGCGATCCTCCGGCGACTCACCTTGGTTCCGGTGACCAAGGGTTGGCCGGCCATCCTCTTTGGCCGTCGCAACATCCTCCACCAAGCTATCCAGTTCCTTCATGTCAGAGCATCATTTGGACGATGTTTGGAGCTCCGACAGTGGCTACCTTGCCGAGGATTCGATCTCTGGTAATTCTCATAGGTGGAGGACGAATGATTCATCAAACGGTTGACGAATACCTCTCTGGAGAAGCGAGTTTTGGGGACTCATTTTTGAATCCGAACTTTGATTCGGATTGTGATATTCTCTCGATCACATCGTCTTCGACACGAGGCTAGTGACTCGTACGAAGATGAGGCTCGTGGCTTTGTGAAGTCATTCTGACGATACTCAGCGTAGATACGAATAGAGGCGATTCTAGCGAGAGTCGCTCCGGTTGATGCTTTTCCCGCTACACGTGATACGTCAGGTATACGTAGAGTAATTTCCTTTTATTGCAAAATTTGAAACTACAATTATGTCTACACATGTTGTACTATGCATGCGTGTGATGTGTGTATTATAATAAATTAGATTTATTGCTTTTTATTTCTTCTGCTGTGCACATGTTTATGAAACATGTTCGAACACACACTCGCCGCGGTGCCGGAAACCCAACATGCACTTCACCTTTAAATTGCCTCAACAACCTCCCAAGTAACCATGGACAAAATCCTCCATGAGCTGCTCCTTTTATCCCTGCATCGGGCTGATTCCGCACCTAGCAGTCGACTGCCATATGACCCTAGTCGATTGCCAATAGTGTCATTGTCTAACAACGAACTTGATCTACGTTGGCATATAAGCCAACGGATACACTGGCAGTCGACTGCCATTACTAGCAATCGACTGCTCATGCCCGTAGCTGACTACTCAGTCAGCTAGCGAGCATTCTTGCCTCACAACCAAAACCAGCATCAGTCGACGGGCCTCTATGGTAGTCGACTGCTCATGGCTAGTCGACTGCCCAATGCTGGCAGTCAACTGCCAAGGCCACTTGCTGTAGTCGAACGCCAGTCGACTCTCGACAGTCGACTGGTCATAATCCCAGTCGACTACTCAGTGTCGACTCGACTGCCAAGTGTTAAACACTTGACCAGTCAACTGATCCATAATCCCAGTTGACTGCTAAACCTCAACCATGAGGTTTAACCCCAAGTATGTTGCCCTCATACAAGCTAGACCACCCTTAGCCTAGGTGAGACTTGAGCGGTTCTCACTGGTCCTCCATGGCAGTCGACTGCTCATGGATAGTTGACTGCCCAATGTTGGCAATAGATTTCCAAGGCCTCTGGCACAAGTCGAATGCCAGTAGACTCTCGACAGTCAATTGGTCATAATCCCAGACGACTTCTCAATGTCGACTTGGTTGTCAAGTGTCAAACACTTGACCAGTTAACTGGTCCATAATGTTGGTGCAATCGGCCCAAGTCACGATTGACCAGAATCGAGTTTGACTCGAGCAGTATTTTGATGTTAGGCAAATCATATGACATGTGATTGTCATGAGAAGACCAAGTGTGTAGCCTTGGGCACATAAGTCTAAGAGTGTAGCCTTGGTGGTGAAAGTCCAAGCATGGGGCTTGGCATTGGAAGTCCAACATGGAGTTGGCAAGGGAAGATCAAGTGTGTAGCCTTGTCCATGTAAGTCCAAGTGTGTAGCCTTGGTGGTGAAAGTCTAAGTTATGGGTACTTGACATTTCGGAAGTCCAAGGGGTGGTTTGACGGCATAAGGCAAAGCGGTAGTCCTGAGAGTGTAAGTCTATATGTACCTTGGTGGTGTAGGCACCGAGAGCATGACAATAGCCGAAGGAAGCACCTGGAGGCTAGTGTATCGATGAACAAGTCATGGATGACTTGGAGGGATCCGCGCATGGATGAATAAGTCATAGATGACTTGGAGGGATCCGATAGGTGCGAGGCTAGTAGAGGTGGATAGAAGGCTTAGGTCTAGGCTAAGGGTGTCTTGGGTTAAACATCATGGATGATATGAACTTGGCTAATTGACTGAGGTAAAGTGTCAGATGCTCAAACAACTTGGTGTTTGAGGTTTTACCCGACAGTCGGATGCTCAAACAACTTGGTGTTTGAGGTTTTACTCGACGTCAGCTGATTGATATTGGCATTAAACGACTGGTCCGAGTCAATTGCTACTTGAACAGTGTTAACTAGGATTTTGTGGCCCAATAGTCAACTGCCAAGGGCTGACAGTCAATTGCTCCACCATCAGTTGACTGCCAAGGGATGACAGTGTACTGCTATAGGTGGAAACGACCACATGATGTGAGCAAAATATATATGGATTTAGGAGTAGTTTTTGCTCACATCTTGTTACATTTCATGTTAGTTTCATGCATATGTCACTCTATTTTGTGCGCATTTCCTATTTTCTGGTTCGGAGGTATGCTCGTTGAACTTTGTGTTCAGGTTAGCATTTCGGGTTAAAAAGATGTGCTTTCGGAGCAAAAGAAGGATATTTCATGGCTAAACACAGAGTGAGACACGACCAGGGCGTGTGGATTCACAAAGCCATGCCCAATGGACGAGATCAGCACTCCAGGGCTCCATACGACCTAGATGTGTGGAAACACATGGCCATGTGGTACCCTGCCAGATTTGCGTGACTAGGGCTTTTTCTGAATTTTGCAGCAGTCTGAGGCGATGTCTATATAAAGATGGCCGCAACGGGGAGGAGGAACACAGCCGGAGGTCCACGCCTTGCACTTCAACGCTGGAGAGAAGACCACGAAAGCATTGTAATCCTTTGTTTTTGCGTTTTATTCCTTATGTATTCGAACATAGACATGCATTGTGATTCTTCCTTCATATACATGGAGTAGTACTTTTGATTCTAGGATTAGGGAGTAGCTTGTGTACACATACAAGGTTAGTTAATGATAAATTCTACCTATGAGTTTGATTTGACAATTGGTAGTTATTTTTACTATACCTATGCGTGTTTGGTTTTCTATCTTCTATGCTTAGGCGATACGAGGGGTGACAACCCTTGTATCTATGATTTAGGGGATTTTATATAAGGAACCTAGGGGTAAACCTGATCTCCTGTAACTCTGGATAGAAGGGTGCGATGGAATCAGAAACGGTTCACCGTAGGGATTGATTTGGCATCCTCGTACCGTCTATCCCGTCCTTTTAGGCGAAGATAGCTCTCGGAAGATGCGGCAACTCTGCGAGAGAGTGTATAATGTCCCTTCCACAAAACCATAGCTAAACATCTAGACAACACCAATTGACAACATTGTTTTGTGATGCACAAGCGAAACCGAAGTCCTAGAATCACCTTTGAATACCTCGGCACACTCCTTTCCTCCTCCGTGTGACACCGTATAGAGTTAAGTCCACTGACAACCCTCACCAATCGAAACCTCTTAGAGTTACATCCGAACAATTACAACCAATCAATATATTGATATTCAAATCCCAATCCCTGTAGGATCGATAATCTTTATTACTTGACGACATCCGTGCACTTGCGGGTGTTGAACGCGAGCGCGCGCTTTGAGTCCTCGATGGTCTCCATCACGAGATTTGAGGTTGCGTTCATGCTCAAATCTCGTGTTAAACTACACCATCATTCTCCCCATGACCAAATATAGTATTGACCACGATGCGGTGGAGGTATCGAAAGACGGAGTTTTGGAGGCACGACGCTTTGGCTTTAGATGGGTCATAAGCGTGCTCCCCCGTCAATTCGGTCCAACATTCGCGAGAGTTGAACCCAATAGGGGTTCTTCTCTCTCCCCACTCGGCAAGCCAAAGCATGAGTTCCATTGGTGAAGGGTCCACTCATGCTCAATGTTAAAAAGCCTAAAAGTTATCCTACCCTCCTCGCTCTCTCTACCCATTAAAATTTTCGCCTCTAATGAACTCAAAAATTCTAGAACTATCCTACGGTAGGTTAGGTGCCTTATTCCCATTATCTCTTCCCACCCCATTTTTGCAAATAAGGCTTGAATATCACCCAACAACGCTAAAGACTCTAGCAAATCTTCATCTAAGTACCTAGTAGCAGTGAGTTTACGAGTAGAGAGCATATTATATCTATCTCTATGTTCATTATTGCGAAAAAGAAGAGTGGGTAGGGCGTTACCTTCCTCCAGAGCTTGAGGGGCGTCGACTCTCCTTGTTTGTTGCTCCAAGGCATCGGATCGAGGTGCTACATGCTTGATCCTCCTCATCCTTGCTCCTTTTGGCTTCCTAAGAGGTTCAAAGTTCTTCTAGATGGTGGGGAAGACGAAATCACACGGCTAGGGCAAGAGCTTTCGAAGCACACGGCGTAAATGGGGTGAAAACACACGGCTCGCCCCTTTTAACCTCGCGCGCCATGGTCGTGTAAAAACACACGGGTAGGCCGTGTGCACCTCGGGTTGGTCAGACACGGCCGTGTGCTCCTCAGGTCAGATGGGCACGACTGTTGGAAAACACATGGCCAGACCGTGTGTCTCCATTTTTTGCCTATTTATGCACCACGGTCCGAATTTTCTCATACCCTTCGTCGTGTAGGCTAATATGGATCTCATTTTTGCCTAGCAAAGTTCTTTTCTAGTCCTAACTCTAAATGAGATCGAAATCAAAACTAAAATCAAACAAATGCATGCAATGCAATCAAAAAGGGAAATCTAAAACTAAACTTGGGTTTCCTCCCAAGAAGCGCTTTGTTTAAGGTCGTTTATCTCGACCACACTCCACTATCAACTTGGCTCTGGAGGTTCAGTGAACCTCCATTCATCCGTCTCGAGAGCTTCATCTGGAGGTTCCGGCTTCATTCTGCTAAATGTGAAGCCGTCAAGGTAGGGAACTCTGTGCTCCGAAAGACTGAAGAGGATGATCTCCCCATCTATCTCTAGGGAGATTTGGTGTGCCTTCACGTCTATGCATGCCCCTGCAGTCGCTAGAAAAGGCCTTCCCAGAATGATGGGATTCTGGGGATTTGGTCCTGTGTCCAGTATGATGAAGTTCGTGGGTATCACAAAATCCTCAATCAACACAAGCATGTGTGGTAGCATGCCAACGGGCTTCTTGATCATGTTGTCTGCTATACGTATACCTATACCCGTTGGTTGTATATTACCCAATCCCATATCTAGGTAGAATGCATAGGGCATCACACTCACTGATGATCCCAAGTCGCACAGTGCATTATCGAAGCTTTCTCCATAAATTGAGCAAAGGATAACAAATTCACCAGGGTCCTCAAGATGTAATGGAATCTTCTCTTCAAACTCAGCTTGGTCAGGTAGGGTGAAAATCATGGCTGCACACCCCTTGACGAATTGGCTACTTTGCCCCAACTCCTTCCTCTTTTCCTTGATTCACCGGAGAGCTCTTCATAGGTTGCGACACTATTTGGGCTATCTGGGCTACTTGCATCTCCAACATCCTGGTAGAACTTGCAAGGCCATCAACGATGGCCTTCAAGTCTCTGAGTGATTCTTTAGACTTCTGATGTTGGTGACGAAATTCCTCATTGGCCTTAGTTTGGGTAGAGATGAAGTCCTCCATCATCAGTTCCAGTCTGGACTTCTGTGGTCACTGCCCATTGCCCTGTTGCTGACTATACCCCCCTGATGGTTGGGAGTTTCCCGAGTTATTCTTATAGGAGAAATTCGGGTGATTCCTCCATTCGGAATTGTAGGTATTGGAGTATGGGTTGTGGGGCCTTTGGTCATAGTCCCCAACCGTGTCACAGTGCTCAATTTGCTCGTCTGAGGTTCCCTACCCTCCATAGTGGTCCTCTTGATACACTGTCGCTCCCTCTCCAAAATCAATGGCCGCGTAGGTAGATGAAGGATTCAAAGATTCAATCCATCTGCTGAGCGTGTCCATCCTTGCTGCAAAGTGGTCCATGGAGTTGACAGTGTATCGTTCTGCTGCAGGTGTAGGTTGACCACGTTCGGAAGCCCATTGATGGTGGTTCTGGGCCACCTCTTCGATAAGCTCCTCTGCCTCCTCTATGGTCTTGTTCATCAGTGCTCCTCCGGCAGCAGAATCTAGGGACATCTTCGTGGCGTACGCGATCCCGTTGTAGAAGATGTGGATCACTAGCCACCTCTCCAGTTCGTGGTGGGAGAATTGGTAGAGTAGCCCCTTGTAGCAATCCCAAGCTTCGAACAAGGACTCCCCCTCCTTCTGGCGAAAGCTTGTGATGAGATGGCGCATGTGAGCAGTCTTACTTGGTGGGAAGTATTTATTCAGAAACTGCTGCTCACATTGCTCCCATGTAGTTATGCTACCAGAAGGAAGGGAGTGAAGCCATGCCTTAGCCTTATCCTGCAGTGAAAACGAGAACAGGCTCAAGCGGATCAGGTCAGTAGGGACTCCGTTCATTTTCATCATCGAGCATATTTCAAGAAATGCTTCAAGGTGCCGATTTGGGTCTTTAGTCATAGCTCCCCCGAATTGGCTCTGCTGGACCATATGTATAAGTGTCAGCTTCAGCTCAAAGTTTTTTGCCGAAATAGATGGTCCAGCTATACTCGGCCTGAATCCTCTAGCGCTAGGAGCTACGTAGTCCCACAGAGGTTAGCTACCTATGTTCACCTCGGATGTAGCTTGATCCTCCATCCTTCGCTGCTCTACTCTCTGACGGTGAAAGGTTCACTCAATTTCTAAGTCGATCGGAATTAGACCTTCTGATCCTAGACGTTTAAGCATACGACAAACCAAGCCACAAAGTTAGGAGTGCTAATCTAATTCTAAAAGCAGAAAATAAAACAATCTAGCAAATCAAAATCTAATATACAATAAGTAAATAGGAACAACTACTGCTCGAATTAAATAAAAATAACAGAAAATTAAAAATTAAAGCTAAATATGAAAGATATAAGACTAAAGAAAATAAAGTAAACTAGAATGAAAATAAAGCAAGTAAATAAATCTAATCCTAAGTTCGATCCAATTTACCACCGTTTGATTCGATATCGAATAGCTGAGTCCCCAGCAATGGCGCCAAAAACTTGATGCGGACAAACGCGACCTCAAATCTCGCGATGGAGACCGTCGAGGACTCAAAGCGCGCGCTCGTGCTCAACGCCCGTAAGTGAACGAATGTCATCAAGTAATAAAGATTATCGATCCCACAGGGATTGAGATTCGAATATCATTATATTCAGTGGTTGTAATTGTTTGGATGTAACTCTAAGAGGTTTCGATTGGTGAGGGCTGTCAGTGGACTTAACTCTATACAGTGTCACATGGAGGAGGAAAGGAGTGTGTTGAGGTCTTCAAAGGTGATTCTAGGACTTCGATTTTGCTTGTGCATCACAAAACAATATTGTCAATTGGCGTTGTCTAGACGTTTAGCTATGGTTTTGTGGAAGGGACATCATACACTCTCCCACAGAGCCGCCGCATCTACCGGGAGCTATCACTGCCTAAAAGGACGGGATAGATGGTACGAGGATGCCAAATCAATCCCTACGGTGAACCGTTTCTAATTCCACCGCACCCTTCTACCCATAGTTATAGGAGATCAGGTTTACCCCTAGGTTCTTTATATAAAATCTCCTAAATCTTAGATATGAGGGTTGTCACCCCTCGTATCGCCTAAGCACAGCAGATAAAAAACCAAACACGCATAGGTATAGTAAAAACAACTACCAATTGTCAAATCAAACTCATAGGCAGAATTTAACATGAACCAACATTGTATGTGTACACAAGCTACTCCCTAATCCTAGAATCGAAAGTACTACTCCATGTATATGAAGGAAGAATCACATAGCATGTCTATGTTCGAATACATAAGGAATAAAACGTAGGAACAAAGAATTACAATGCTTTCGTGGTCTTCTCTCCAGCGTTGAAGTGTAAGGCGTGGACCTCTGGCGGCGTTCCTCCTCCTCGTTGCGAGTTACCGAAGCTTTTTAGGGCTTTGGCGTGCCGTCCTAGCCGTCGTGCCTCCCCCCTAGGGTTTGGGCGAAGCCATCCTTATATAGACATCACCTCAGACCACTGCAAAATCCGGAAAAAACCCTAGTCGCGGAAATCTGAAGGCCGCTACACGACCGTGTGTTTCCACACGGCCAGGCCGTGTGTGGCCCTAGAGTGCTAATCTCGTTAATTGGGCATGGTCGTGTGAATCCACATGCCTTGGCCGTGTCCCACTCTGTGTCTAGCTGCGAAATGTCCTTCTTTTGCTCCGAAATGCTAACCTACACACAAAAGTCCAACGAGTAGACCTCCGAACCAGAAAATAGGAAATGCATGCAAAATAGAGTAACATATGCATGAAACTAACATGAAATGTAACAAGATGTGAGCAAAAACTACTCCTAAAATCCTATATGTTTTGCTCACATCACCACATAAGCAAGGTAGCTCGACTAGGGGCTCGACTGACCTTGCATCAGTCGACTAATAGGGTTTGGAAGTCGACTAATGGAGTATCCATTGGAACTTTTTCAGCGTGGATCGAGTCATTGTGAGACAACAGCTACAGGAGCATTCGACTGGGGCCT
The DNA here is from genome assembly GCA_025175895.1 of Wurfbainia villosa. Lineage (NCBI taxonomy): Eukaryota > Viridiplantae > Streptophyta > Magnoliopsida > Zingiberales > Zingiberaceae > Wurfbainia > Wurfbainia villosa. The sequence continues at coordinate 47,284,203 of CM045998.1, read as the reverse complement.
TATGTCAGTCGACTGCTACACGTGGAATCAGCTCGAGACATGCATAAAAGGAGTAGCTTGGGGAGGATTTTCTTAGGGCAATCAACCCGTGATATGGTTTTGATGTGTGTGGCAAAGGGTTTAAGTTATGATGTGTGGATTTGATATGTGCGTTGGAGTCTTGCAGGACTTAGTAATTCACACATGGAGCATTGGCGAGTTTCACCTCTCATGACTCGGTCCTTGAGTCGGTGAAGTATGGCTTTGCGGAAGCCATGAGCTTGGAGCATCCGAGGGACTGCCGGATGAGGAGATTGGAGTGAAGCTGGAGGAAGTAGACTTCAGGGCGAGACGCGAAGGATGTCACGCCCGCCCTTTCTCCAAGGGTCCGGAGGGGGGACGCGTGACACGACCGTACATACATACACTTCTTACTACTTACAGCGGAAGACTTTGGATACATTTTTTTTTCTTTTCTTTTAAACATAAACATGCATTGACGTATATAGATACTTCTTCTTAACATAGAGCATGCATCATTATTTCATAGGTACTTAGTGCTTAGTTCTAGTCCATAAACATCATCATCATAAGGGGACATAATAAGGACATCCATAAACATCATCATCATAGGGAAACATATATAAAAGGACATAACGGATCTTCTCCACCATGCCACTATCACACACATTTGGCCCCTCCTGCTGCTCCCTTTTAGTTTATCCATCCCTTATCCTTATCTGCAGTACGAGGGAAAGATAAACTATAAGCACATAGGCTTAGTAAGATCCTGTCCTACTCACAAAAACCATACATCGACATTAATCATGGCACGTAACATTCATAACATATAAGCAACATAACATATAACATACATGGCGTAAGCAACTTAACATGTAGCATAAGTAACATAAGTAACATAACATGTAACATACATATCATAGCAGCATATCATTTAAATATATGACTTAATCAAACATAACATACAACATATGTAACATAGCAACATATACATGTCATATCAACATAACATACAACCTATATATGACATATCAAACATAACATACATCACATGTAACATAGCAGCATAAACATGACATATCAAACATGACATGCAACATATATATATGACATATCAACATAGCATGTGAACATAACAATCAAATCATGTAAACATATGCAGGATGCTTTTTGAAAACATATATTATAGGTACGTAACATAAATCTCAACATATTTGGGCACAGCATTGTACCACATCATCATCATCATAGCGCGCATCCCTAAATAGACCTGAGGTAGCAAGTCTCGAACCTACTAGGTTACTAGGCCCGATCTTAGTCCGTCGACCTAGGGGCCATCGTCATAGCATAGAAGCTCATCCTAGGCCCGAGTCTTACTCCATCTACCTAGGGCATCTTCGAGCCCATCCCGTACTAGGCCTGATCGTAGTCCGTCGACCTAGGGGCAATCATACATAGGAGCCCATCCTAGGCCCGATCTTAGTCCGTCGACCTAGGGCATCTTAGGAGCCCATCCCTTTGGACCTTGTTAGGGTCCTGGTACAAGCCATGCAGAAGGTAAAATACTTATATGCTTTTATTATAACATATCTTATTTCATTTTGCAAACATAGCATACTTCATTTCATAACATATCATACTTCACTTCATGAACATATCATTTTTCATCTCATAAACATATCATACTTCATTTCATAATCATATCATATTCATTTCATGAACATATCATTTTTCATTTCATGATCATATCGTATTTCATTTCATAACATATATTAAATATCACATACATATAGGGCATGGCATAGGCATAAACATCAAGAATAAGTAAACACTAACCCAAAGCATGTTATCTTCATCTAGCATCATTTAATATCACAAGTCCACATGAATTCACTTAAACATAAAACACATATTAACTTAACCTAGAGCATGCTATGGAACAATGGTTGGCCGAATGGTTCATGGGGCTTTTAGGGTTAAACCCTTAACCTAATCCAACAAACATACTAACATCATCATATGCATACAAAACATAGTATAAAACTTCATTGAAACTTCAAACCAAGGGGTGGCTGAATGGTCCATGTAGGCTTTTAGGGTTAGTCTTTTAACCTAATTCATTCTACATCCTAACATCATCATGTGCATGTAGAACAAGATATAGGACTTCAATAAAACACCAAAAACCCATGATGGCCGAATGGTTTATAGAGGTTTCTAGGGTTAACTTTTAACCTAATTCATTCTACATCCTAACATCATCATATGCATATAAAACAAGGTATAGAACTTCAATAAAACACTCAAAAACATATGTTGGCCGAATAGTCCATAGGGGTTTCTAGAGTTAACTTTTAACCTAATTCATTCTACATCCTAACATCATCATATGCATGTAAAACATGGTATAGAACTTCAATAAAACACTCAAAAACATGTGTTGGCCGAATAGTCCATAGGGGTTTCTAGGGTTAACTTTTAACCTAATTCATTCTACATCCTAACATCATCATATGCATGTAAAACAAGGTATAGAACTTCAATAAAACACCCAAAAACATGTGTTGGCCGAATAGTCCATAGGGGTTTCTAGGGTTATCTTTTAACCTAATTCATTTTACATCCTAACATCATCTTATGCATGTAAAACAAGGTATAGAACTTCAATAAAACACCCAAAAACATGTGTTGGCCGAATAGTCCATAGGGGTTTCTAGGGTTATATTTTAACCTAATTCATTTTACATCCTAACATCATCTTATGCATGTAAAACAAGGTATAGAACTTCAATAAAACACCCAAAAACATGTGTTGGCCGAATAGTCCATAGGGGTTTCTAGGGTTATCTTTTAACCTAATTCATTTTACATCCTAACATCATCTTCTTCTTACAAAACATGATATAGAACTTCCTTGGAACATCAAAACTAAGCTTGGCCGAATATATCATAGGGATTTTTTTTTTCAAAAACATCAACCAAAAGCTACTCGTATGCTGGTGAGGGATACTTATATCCTTCGCTTTGCTTTTTGGTTGGAAGATGACCTAAGGGAAGCAAACCTAGCCCCCTTTTTGCTTGGATGAATTTTGGACAAGGATAAAAAGGAGGAGCTCTAGGGTTCGGTGAGGAAGAAGAAGAGGAGGAGAAAAACAATTTGATCCCTTATGTCCCCTCATTCCCCCTATTTATTCACTTGAAGAGTCCCTTAGTCTCCCTTACCCCTAACTATAATTTCCCCCATTCCTCTAATAATACAATCTTGTTGGGCTTCTGGTTATTGGATGCACCCTTAGGGCTTGGCTATCTCTAGAGGTTTGGGGTTCAATTCCTAGGCCTTGCATCTTTTTTTTTGGCTCATTTTCTTTTATTTTTGAAAGAGCCCACATAAAGCCCATTATAATCATAAAAAAATTCTTATAAAATTTCTAGAGCTTGGGATGAAAAAGGGAGGAAAGGGAAATGGGGAATTCGGCCAAGGATGAGGAAGAAGGAGAATGAAGAAGGAAAGTGGGGTTTTACTTCCTCTCTTTTCTTAATTCTCCTCTTTAATACCTAGGGAATGAACACTCTTCATCCTTTCATGGGAGGGGATGAACCAACTCCTCATCTTCCCATCTATATTCTTTGTATATTCTTTATATATTCTTTATATATCTTATCCATGAATCATCCTATGGTATTGTACATTCTTTATATATCTTATCCATTAATTATCCTAGGGTCTAGTGGTGCCAAGGCAACCTCCCTATTAGGAGGTTCATGGTTCAAACCCTACCTATAACCATATTTTATTTTATTTTATTTTAAACCTTTTATGGCCTTAAAACCTATATAATTACTTGGCATAGTTTAGAATTTTACGGGCGTTACAAAGGATGGCACTGTAGATCCTTGCACTTGGCGCATCCGAGGGACATGGCCGGATGAAGACAACTTCAAAGGCGAGGGACTCCAAGGGATGAGAGTGAGTGAATGTAACCCGGGAAGGGGTAGTGCGCTTAGGTGAAACTTGGCCAATTGGCTAAGTGTCAGATGAGATTTTCCGACATCAGTCGACTACCATGTAATAATAGTCGACTACTCTAAGTCGACTGTGACTCGACTACTGTTAGAGTCCAGTTCATGTGTCAACAGTCGACTGCCATGGATTGGCAGTCGACTGCGAGACCACCAGTCGACTGATGAAGGCATCAGTCGACTTGTCACAAGGGTTTTGACACAGAATGGAGTGCTCGCTTCCGGCACTCGACTGATAGCTCCATCAGTCGACTGATGGTAAGATCAGTCGATTGATGTGGGAGCCATTGGGTGAAATCCAATGTGGAAGAAGCCATTATTGGACAACGGTTATGGGATCAGTTGACTGATCGGGGCATCAGTCGACTGGTCCTGTGTTAATGGGAAGAATCCCTCTTCCTCTATAAAAAGAAGGGGTGAGGGCATTTGGGAGCCGAATGTTCATGCTCTAAACTCTCCCAAAGTTCCCTAAAGGTTTTCCATCCTCTTACTTGAGTTTATTTACATCATAATTGTAAGAGGAGTGATTCTTGTTTAAAGAGGTTACTTCCACCTAGCTTGGCGCAAAGGAAAGAATAGTGAAAGCTTGAGGCGTGATTCACCTTGGACGAATTGGACCGTGGATTAGCAGCGAGGCCGTGAACCATGTTACATTGCGGTTTTAGCATTTGTGTTTCTATTCTTCCTTTTCTTTGTCTTTAATTGTCTATATTAGTATATTCCGCTTGCGCTAATAGTGTTTGTAGACGAGCAACGAATGAATGACTTCCACCATCTATGATAAAGGTTATGCACCCCCCTCTAGTCGGCCACCATTGACCCTACAAGTGGTATCAGAGCCAAGGAAGCTTGTCGAGGACTAACCAGCACAACAAGCACTTCATCAAGAGATGGTCGGCTCTAACATTCATCTGCTGAAGTTCGAGAGGGAATTCGCTTGGTGGAAGAAGCAAATGGAGGTATTTTTTGAAACTGATTTCAAAATTCTATTAATAATGGAAAATGGATTCGAAATACCTAGGGATGAAGAAGGGAAGCCAATCGAGAAGGTAAGATGGACAAAAAGACAAAGAGAGGAGTACTTGGCGAATTCGAAGGCCAAGCACCACCTCTATAATGTATTCCCCCAACAAGAAGTGAATAGGATAGGGTAATGTGGAAGAGCTAAAGAGATGTGGGAGAAGCTAGTAGAGCTTCATGAAGGTACCTCGGAGGCCAAGCTTGCAAGGAGAGACCTCCTCCGCTCCCAACAAAAAAATATCAAACTTGAAAAGGGGGAAAGGTAACCTCATTACATTATAGGTTTAAAGAAATATTAATTGGGCTAACAAGTGTAGGAGAAAGTCTTTCGAACCAGGATATGTTCATGAAAGCAATCGATGCCTTTCCCTGGTCATCGAAATGGAGCTCAATGGTGGACTCCTTCTACATGTCAAAGAATCTAGAAGTGAGCACCTTGGAAGAGTTCTTCTCCACCATGGAGCTACATGAAACAAGGCTTGAGGGTATAAGTGAAGAACCAAGCATCAACCCATCAAGAGGAGTGGCACTATTGGCCAACAAGGGGAAGAAGAAGATGGAGAATCCCTCCTCCTCCGATGAAGCATCCTCCTCCTCCTCCATGGATAGCACGGAAGAAGCATACATGGTAAGGAAGGTAAGACGTGCTTTGAAAAATTTTAAGTTTAATAAATCTAATGATAGGAGGAGAAGACCAAGGGAGAAGGTAATTTGCTACAATTGCCAAGGCGAGGGACACATAAGGGATAATTGTCCCCTCTTGAACAAGAGCAAAGAAGAGAGGAGAAAGAAAGAAGAAAAAAAGAAGAAGGGGATCAAGAAGAAGGAAGAGGAGAAGAAGGCCAAAGAAAAGGGGAAGGCCAAGGCACTAAAGGCAAGGACATGGGATGACCCCTCATCATCATCATCATCATCATCGGAAGAGGAGAATTCTTTTGACACCAACCTTGCTTTGATGGCGTTTGATGACCTAGACACCTCCTCCTCCGAAAATGAAGAAGCAAGTTCAAGTGAGGAGAGCTCTAGTGAAGGGGGAGGCTCTTTGTTGGGATGTATACTGAAAAGTCTATCTTTTGTATGAATATCTTTATTTTGAAATAAGAATCACATGATCATTGTTTGAATATTTATGGTTATGCATATTGTCTAATACATTAGATTGTAGATAACATGGTGTGTGGTGTCACACGGGAGATCAAGTTATCGGCTCCTTGTAAAGTATAAGTATAAGCTCACAACTGAGATGGCTTTGGACAAACCATTGGTATGGTTGTAGTGTGATTTGGTATTGGTTTGTCTTGACCATAGAATCACACTAGTACACTTTGTGTGTATTGAGCAGGACCGACTTAGAGGTGATTCGATTTATTGCTGACTACATAATCGAATCGGACCTCAAATATTATATTGTACATACTATTAATCCCGATATAAGAAAGGACACATGTACATAGTATTTATTTCTCTGATTTACCAATGGGCGAGATTTATAGATTAAATCGATAGGCTCGGTAAGTTGGGAAATGATATTATTTATATGGTGTGTCGTTGATTATAGGAGGAAACTGTGTCCTATATATTAGGATGATGATGTCCCCTTGAGGAGCTCATAAGGTTCATCATGTAAACCCTGCAGGTAGACTTGGTACGGTATTATGATAAGTTTGAGTGGTACTACTCATGGAGTTAGATGTTGATTAATTAATTGTCAGTAAATTAATTAATCGACGGATATTCGAGATCTTAAACACGGGAAGAAAATGTACATATAATATATGGAGCCCATATTAACTTATGAGGGTTGGTGAGGTAGATCAATGATAATCCTTTAGTGGATTGGATTATCATTAATGGATCAGACATTATGTGGGCTTGATCCATTGGGTGGCCAAGATCCAACTCTTCCTCATGGTCCCTATTGTAGCCTATTAATACCTCATGAAGCCTAGATCCAATGGTTGAAAACAAAACTCTAGACAAAAGGTAGAGATTAAATCTCTATATCCGACGGTTGAGATTAAATCTCTAGATCCGACGGTTGAGATTAAATCCCTAGAACCAATGGTGGAGATTAAAACAAGGCTTATCCCTAACTCTATAAAAGGAGAGGAGGGGGTGGGCGGCAAGAAGGAATCCCATTAGAGATAGGATTAGGGTTAAGGTGGGCGGCAAGCTTGAGGATTAGGGTTTGGGTGTTGGCGGCACCAAATAAGGAAAGGTTTTCCTATTCTTCTTCTTCTCCCTTGGTGGCCGATGCCCATACCAGCCTTCCCTCCCTTGGCCGACGTCAAAACCTAGCCCATCTCCTCTCGTTGGCCGGTGGAAACAAGACTTAGGGTCTTCCCTTGGAGTCTTGGCCGGTTTCCATCTTCTTCTTCTTCTCCTTCTTGGCCGGCGGCAAGCACCAAGCTTGGAGCTTGGTGGTTGGTTGAAAAAAGGAGAAGTGCTTTGTTTCTTATTCTTCCTCTTGTTCGGAGCGAGCAATGAAGGAATATTGGTGATCTAGGAGCTTCGACTTTTTGGTAGATCGTCGCCCACACGACGTCCGAAAGGAGGAAGGACATACGATAGAAGATCGAGAGATATAACACTTGTCTATTTTCTTATGTAACATGTTTATAATTGTTTTCAATTATATATGCATGATATATTCTGTTTTGTGGCTACTATAACTTGGACCCCGAACATAAATACAAAAGTCGGCGATCTGTACATCGTCTATTCCGTGGCTATTCGTAGAATAGAGGTTGGTTGCTTGAACAACAAGTTTGTTCAAGTGACTACTATAATCGAATAGCACGATGATGAAATGGTTGCTTGGGTAATCCCTCTTGTCAAGGATAAATTTTTTTTTATCCAGGGACGTAGAAGGGATCGCCATGAACAAGCGACCGAGTTGAAGTGGGAAGCGAAGTTTCCTACCTTCAAGTGGTATCAGAGCCACGGTTTCCTGTTTTGTGTGTTTATGATTCGGTTACTTTTATGCACTTTTCATATATTATATGTGCTGGATAATAGTAGGATATGCGTATGTTAACTCTTTGGTTGCAGGCATAGGATCCAACTATTATTGACATATGTGTGTATGTGATTGTATGTGTGTAATTGTATACTTTGTTGAATCCTCGGGGTTGACGAGGCTAGTATTTAATTTTTGTAAATTAGATATGGCATTGTTTAGCCACTTTTTTTATTTTAGTTTACTTTCGATCTAGATTTCATGTACACTCCCTTGTGGAGTATAGGATCGATGGATGTAAATTAAAATATTTAGTCACAGCTCGGATCTCCGGATGGCTCGTACATGGCGTAGGAGGAGGGGACGAGATGGCGATACAACGGGAGACATATTGAAGACAAAAGTCATAATAGTTGGAAAATTTTTTATTTTTCATAGTTATTGCTTATTGTTTGATATGAATGTCGTAGGCTAGAAAATTCCTAAATTTCAAATTACTAAGTGGGAGAGGGATATTTTTTTAAATTCCCACGGCCTCCATTATGATTCGACATGTAATGCAAACAAACTTGCGTGTCGGCTCTGAGTGCCTTCCTCCCCATCAGATGAGTTTTTTTGCAGATCACAAGGTCAAATATGGTTATAGGAAATTATTAAGGAGCGTATGTACTTCCTCATCGGAAGGCACATAACTCGAGATAGTTACCTTGGTACCTAGTAATGGTGCACACTTAGATACAAATATAAGTATCCTCCCCATCGGAGTCACTGCTTTTATTTGTAGGGCCAAAGAGGAACCAACTATTAATTTTACTTGTCAAAAAGTTAGGTTGACAAGATAGTAAAATTAATGGATAAAACCTCCTCTTACAAATGTAGAATTCGTATACGTCCACACTATCGTGGCATACGATATTCTCGATGTTTTGAGGTGTTGGTTGATTTTAAAGTTTTATTGTTTGAGGAATCAATAATTTTTGGAAATCTAATGTTTTGATCTATGTGATTCTTAGGTTTTCTTTCAAAATGACTTTCAACCCACTTGCTTTGATACTGAAAGAGAATAAACTTACTGGACCCAACTATGTTGACTAGAAGAGGAATCTTGACATTGTCTTGACTATTGAGGAATACAAATATGTACTATTCAAAGAGTGCCCTCCTAAGCCTGCGGATGATTCTGGGGAAAAGGAGAAGGAGAGATATAAGAAGTGGATTAAGGCCGATGAGATGGCACTGTGTTACATTTTAGCATCTATGTCAAATGTACTACAACATCAACAACAAGCCATGCCCGCTACTTATGACATGATGCTCAATCTCAAAGAACTTTTTGAACACCAGAATTGGCCTGCTAGGCAGGAAGCCATGAGGAACTTGATGACAACCACCATGATCGAGGGAACACCCGTGAGAGATCATGTTCTCAAGATGATAGCTCATTTAAATGAGTTGGAAGTCCTTGGAGTTGAGATCGATGAGGAAACCCAGGTCGATATCATTCTCCAGTCTCTATCTAGGAGTTTTGAGGAGTTTCGCCTGAATTACAACATGAACAAGAGGTTGTATTCGTTGGCGGAGCTTCTGACAGAACTCCAGGCGATAGAGGGTCTATTTCATCAGAGTGCTCAAGCGCATGCCATGGCCACCCAAAAGATTTCTACTTCTAAGTAGAAAGGCAAGAAGATGAAGAAACAAGCTGGGGCATAGGCGGTGGGAGGAACTCAGGGAGGAGTGAAGAAGCTGAAAGGCAAGTGCTTCACTTGTAAGCAGACTGGATACTGGAAGAAGGAATGCCCCAACCGCAAGCAGAACAAAGGTATATCTTTTAGTCTAGTCGTTGAAACATGTTTAGCGATGTTATCTACCGACACCTGGTGTGTAGATACGGGAGCCACTGATCATGTCTGCAATACTTTGCAGGGGTTCCAGGTGTTGGGAATTGCTTCGGAGGCTCGTCGGCTCCCATGTCCCCGAATTAAAATTTTCACTAATGAAAACTAATCCAGATGGGATGAGTTTCCTAAGCACAACCAATTCGTCATCGTGCTAACGACTCGAGCAATTGCTTGAACAAACTTGTTGTTCAAGCAATCAACTCTTCTAGTCGGTTAGCCGCGAAAGAGACGACGGACGGATCACCGTTTTTTGTGTTTATCTTCGGGGTCCATGATTATACAAATACATACAAATATAAACTAGTATAATCAACACATACTACGATAAGGAACATAATAATAAGAACATGCAAAGATCAATAATAAAAGTTGTAAAACTTTTATACCTCTCGATCTTCTACCGTATGTCCTAACCTCCTTGTAGACTTCTTGTGGGCGAAGATCCTCCACAAGTTGAAGCCTCCTAGATCACGTTCTTCCCTTCCTTGCTCGCTCCGAACAAAGAGAAGAACCAAACAAAACTCCTTCTCCTATCTAGAACCGACCGCCAAGCCAAGGAGCTTGATATAGCCGATGGCCAAGGAGAAGAGGAGGAATAGGTTGAGCGCCGACCAAGGTAGAGGGGAAGATGGAGTGGGTGTCGGCTACACCTTAGGAAGAGAAAGGAAGCAAACCGTAATCTCCCACCTTTTTGCCGCCCAAGCCAAAACCCTAACCTTAATCCTTTGGGCGCTGGCCAAAGCAAGGAGGAAGATGGAGTGGGCGCCGGCTACACCTTAGGAAGAGAAAGGAAGCAAACCCTAATCTCCCACCTTGTTGCCGCCCAAGCCACAAGCCAAACCCTAGCCGCCCAAGGGACAAACCCTAATCCCTCCTTGGATTTCTTGCCGCCCAAACTCTTGAGAGGCAAAACCCTAATCTTCCAAGCATTAGTTTGCCGCCCAAGCCTTAGCCCTCTATTTATAGAGTTGGGCTTAAGCCTCCTTTAATCTCCATCGTCGGATCTAGGGATTTAATCTCCACCGTCGGATCTAGGGTTTCATCCCAACCGTCGGATCTAGGGTTTCATCCCAACCGTCGGATCTAGGGTTTCATCCCATCCGTTGGATCTATAGATTTAATCTCAACCGTCGGATCTAGATATTTAATCTCAACCGTCGGATCTAGAGATTTAATCTCAACCGTCGGATCTAGAGTTTTATGTTCCATCATTGGATCTAGGCTCCATGAGGTTTATGTTAGGCTACGATAGGGACCATGAGGAGGAGTTGGATCTTGGCCACCCGATGGATCGGAACCACACAAACATGATCCATCAATGATGTTCCATTCCACTAGAGGATCATCATTGAATTACCTCACCAACCCCCATAAATTAATATGGGCTCCATATATTATTTGTACATCCATCTCCCCGTGTTTAAGATATCGAATGTCCGTCAATTAATTGATTTACTGACCATCAATCAATTAACATCTAACTCCTCGAGTAGTATCACTCAACCTTATCATCATGTTGACTAAGTAAACCTGCAGGGTTTACATGATGAACCTTATGAGCTCCTCAAGGGGACATCATCAACCTAATATATAGGACACGGTTTCCTCCTATAATCATCGACACAACATGTAAATAATATCATTTCCCAACTTACCGGGCATATTGATTTAATCCATAGAAATCTCACCCTTTGGTAAATCAAAGAAATAAATACTAAGTACATATGCCCGTTATTATATCGGGATTAAGAGCATGTACAACATAATATCCGAGGTCCGATTTAATTATGTAGTCAGCAATAAATTAAATCACCTCTATGTCGGTCCTGCTCAATACACCTAAGTGTACTAGTGTAACTCTATGGTCAAGACAAACCAATACCAAGCTACACTACAACCATGCCAATGGTTTGTCCAAAACCATCTTGGTTGTGAGCCTCTACTTATATTCTACAAGGGACTGATAACATGATTTTCTGTGCCACACCAAGCACTATGTTATCTACAATGTAGAGTATTAGACAATATGCACACATATAATAAATATAAATTGCAAACAATGATCATGTTATTCTTATTTCAAAATAAAATGTTCATACAAAAAAGCTAGGCTTTCAGTATACATCCCAACAATCTCCCACTTATACTAAAAGACTATGCTGTCATCACACTACCATACATCTGATTCCCTTTCCCTCCACATGCCTATCAAAGCTCTCGCTAGAAGGGCCTTAGTGAAAGGGTCTACCAGGTCATCCTCTGATACAATCTAGGCGACAGCAACTTCTACCTCCTTTACGATTTCTCGTATCAGGTGGTACTTGCGCTCTATGCATTTACTTACCTCATGGGCTCGTGGTTCCTTCGAGTTTACAACTGCACCATTATTATCACAATAAATTTTGATATTTCTGGGCAAACCAGGAATCACATCCAAGTCCATCAGGAAGTTCCTGAGCCACACAGCTTCTTTGGCCGCCTAAGAGGCTGCCACATACTCAGCTTCCATGGTGGAGTCCGCCACGCATTTCTGCTGAACACTCCTCCATACAATGGCTTCACCTCCCAAAGTAAACACAAAACCTGAGGTAGACTTACTATTATCCCTATCAGATTGGAAATCAAAATCCGTGTAACCCACAGGGAGTAATTGGTCTGCCTGGTAAACTATCATATAATCCCTAGTCCTTCTAAGGCACTATAATATATGCTTTACCGCAGTCCAATGTCCCTGTCCTGGATTACTCTGATATCTGCTGACCATGCCCACGGCATAGCAAATATCGGGTCTCGTACATAGCATCGTATACATGAGGCTTCCTACTGCCGAAGCATAAGGAACCGCCTTCATCTCCTTTATCTCCTCAGATGATCTAGGACACATCTCCTTAGATAAAGGAACTCCATGCCTGAAAGGTAAAAAACCTTTCTTGGAGTTTTGCAGGCTAAAACAATCCATTATCGTGTCTATGTATGAAGCTTGGGATTAGCACACTAACCTTGATCCCAAGGATGTGTCCCACTTCTCCTAAGTCCTTCATATCAAACTGTTTGGACAGCCATACCCTTACGTCCAATAACACTCTGATATTGTTGCCAACTAACAAAATGTCATCTACGTATAGTACAAGAAATACCACTACGTTTCCATCACATCTCTTGTATACACAAGACTCATCCGAACTTTGAATAAATCCATAAGTCTGGATTTACCTCATCAAAGCGGATGTTCCAAGACCTCGAAGCTTGTTTCAATCCATAAATAGACCGATTAAGCTTCATACAAGATGCTCTTTGCCCTTAGCAATGAATCCCTCTAGTTGCTTCATATAGATGTTCTCCTCAAGACTTCCATTAAGGAAAGTTGTCTTGACATCCATCTGCCACACCTCATAATCCACATGAGCTGCTATGCATAAGAGCTCCCAGACGTGATTTGAATCCATAGATTCAATCTCAGTATTCATTGCACTTTGCAAAGATGCTGCATCTTTATCTTCGCCAAGGACCAAATCAGAAGATTCTCCTAAGAACATGAATCTATCAGGTTGTCTCACAACCCTCCCACTACGACGAGGTATCACCTGTGTATCCTCTGTGACACGCGGTGCAGTTACATGTGGTATATCCTCTTGTACCGGTGGTACTGAAGTCGAGACTTCCCCTGTCAACTCCTCAAGAACAAACCTACTCGTGGGCTTGTGGTTCATCACATAGTCCTCCTCTAGAAATCTGGCATTCGTACTAACGATCACCCTCTGATCTCTAGGACTATAAAACAAATCACCCTTCGTTCCCCTAGGATAGCCAACAAACAAGCCCACTTCTGTACGAGGTTCCAACTTACCAGCATCAGCCTTCAGCACATGTGCTGGACTCCCCCATATCCGAATATGTCTTAGACTAGGCTTTCGCCCAGTCCACAACTCTGTGGGAGTAGAAGACATTGATTTAGATGGAACCAAGTTCAGAATGTACACCGCCGTATCTAGAGCATATCCCCAGAACGAATCTGGCAAGTCTGAATAACTCATCATCGATCTAACCATCTCCATAAGAGTCCTATTCCTTTGCTCTGCTACACCATTCTGCTGGGGTGTGCCAGGTGCAGACAATTGGGATTGAATCCCAACCTCTGATAAGTAGTTCCTAAACTCTCCCAAGAGGTACTTACCACCACGATCAGATCATGGTGTCATCCATATCTTGAATAATCATCTATGAAAGAGATGAAATGTTCGAGACTACCTCTTGCCTAGATAGTCATAGGACCACACAAATCAGAATGAACCATTCCTAACACATCTTTGGCTCTATACCCCTTGGCATAAAAAGGCCTCTCGGTCATTTTACCTTCCAAGCAAGTTTCGCAGGTTGGGAGATCCTCCACCACTAATGAACCCAAAGGTCCATCAGCTATCAACCTTTGAATTCTACTCGGGTTAATATGACCAAGCCTTAGATGCCAAAGATATGTTTGGTTCATCTTCGAAGGTTCTTTTCTCTTATTAGAATTAGAAGATGAGTTATAAACTTCAATTTGCATCGTGGGAGGTTTTTGGTTCAAGTGTTTACAAATTTCCTATCAATGTACCTGAACAAATATTTTCCATATTCCTTTTTATAACAACACTGTCATTAAAAGAAATAGAATATCCATCCATAAATAATTTAGAAACCGAAATTAAATTCTTTCTAAATAAAGGTACATAAAGGGAATTTTCCAGAACCAAAATTTTATTTTTCTTAAGAGATAAATAAAACTTCTCCCACTGCAATAGCCGTCACCTTCATGGCATTGCCCAAGTAAATGATAATCTCCCCTTTAGCTAGTCATCGGGTTTCCTGGAACCCCTGCAAAGTGTTGCAGACATGATTAGTGGCTCTCGTATCTATACACCAGGTGCCGGTAGATAATGCTTCTAACCATGTTTCAATGACTGGACCACAGGATATACATTTGTTCTTGCTTCGGATTGGGATAATCCTTCTTCTTATGTCCAGTCTGCTTACAAGTGAAGTACTTGCCTTTCGACTTCTTCACTCCTCCCTGAGATCCTCCCACCACATTTGCTCCACCTTGTTTCTCCTTCTTATTGCCTTTCGGCTTAGAAGTAGAAACCTTTTTGAGCAACCATAGCTTGAGCACACTCTTTGAAGAGTGCATACTTGTACTTCTTAGCAGATAAGACAATATGTAGATTCTTTTCCAATCAACATTATTTGGGTACAGTAAGTTTATTTCCTTTAGTATCATAGTAAGTGGAGTGAAAGTCATTTTTGAAAATCCTAAGAATCACAATGATCAAAATATTAGATTTCAAATATTATTGATTCCTCAAAACAATAAAATTCCGAAATCAACCAACACCTCAAAACACCGAGAATATCGCATGCCACGATAGTGTGGACGTATACGAATTCTACATTTGTAAGAGGAGGTTTTACCCATTAATTTTACTATCTTGTCAACCTTACTTTTTGACAAATAAAATTAATAGTTGGTTCCTCTTTGGCCCTACAAATAAAAGCAGTGACTCCGATGGGGAGGATACTTTTTATTTGCATTTAAGTGTGCACCATTACACGATACTAAGGGAACTATCTCGGATTATGTGCTTTACCGATGTGAAAGTACACATGCTCCTAAATAATTTCCTATAACCATTATTTGACCTAGTGATCCACAAACAAACTCATCCGATGGGGAGGAAGACACTCAGAGCCGACATGCAAGTTTGTTGCATCACACGTCAAATTGTAATGGAGGCCGCGGGAATTAATTAAAATATCCCTCTCCCACTTAGTAAATTGAAAATGAGGAATTTTCAAGCACACACAACATGCATATAAAACAAATCAGCAATAAATATGGAAAAAATCAGAATTTTCCCAACTATTATGGCATTGTTCTAAATCAACCAACACCTCAAAACACCGAGAATATCGCATGCCACGATAGTGTGGACGTATACGAATTCTACATTTGTAAGAGGAGGTTTTACCCATTAATTTTATTATCTTGTCAACCTTACTTTTTGACAAATAAAATTAATAGTTGGTTTCTCTTTGGCCCTACAAATAAAAACAGTGACTCCAATCGGGAGGATACTTTTTATTTGCATATAAGTGTGCACCATTACACGATACTAAGGGAACTATCTCGGATTATGTGTCTTACCGATGTGAAAGTACACACGCTCCTAAATAATTTCCTATAACCATTATTTGACCTAGTGATCGACAAACAAACTCATCCGATGGGGAGGAAGGCACTCAGAGTCGACACGCAAGTTTGTTGCATCACACGTCAAATTGTAATGGAGGCCGCGGGAATTAATTAAAATATCCCTCTCCCACTTAGTAAATTGAAAATGAGGAATTTTCAAACAGAAACAACATGCATATAAAACAAATCAGCAATAAATATGGAAAAAACAGAATTTTTCCAACTATTATGGCTTTGTTCTCCAATATGCGTCCCATTGTGTCGCCACCTCATCCGCTCCATCTCTTCCCGCGCGCAAGTCACCAAAGAGATCCGAGCCGAGATATATCATTTTAATTTACATCCATCGATCCTATACTCCACGAAGGAGTGTACAAACTATCTAGATCGAATGTAAACTAAAATGATCAGCTAAACAATGTCGTATTTAATTACAAAAATTAAATACTAATCTAGCCTCGTCAACCCCGAGGATTCAAATAATATACAATTACACACACATGCAATCACATACACACATATATCGCCATAATAGTTGGATCTTATGCTTGCAACCAAAAAGTTAGCCTACGCACATCCTACTATTATCCGACATATACTATATATGATAAGTGCGTGAAAGTAAACGAATCAAAAATACACAAAACCGGAAACCGTGGCTCTGATACCATTTATTGGGAATTGCTTCGGAGGCTCATCGACTCCCATGTCCCCGGATTAAAATTTTCACTAATGAAAACTAATCCGGATGGGATGAGTTTCCTAAGCACAACCAATTCATCGTCGTGCTAACGACTCGAGCAATCACTTGAACAAACTTGTTGTTCAAGCAATCAACTCTTCTAGTCGGTTAGTCGCGGAAGAGACGACGGACGGATCGCCGGTTTTTGTGTTTATCTTCGAGGTCCATGATTATACAAATACATACAAATGTAAACTAGTATAATCAACACATACTAAGATAAGGAACATAATAATAAGAACATGCAAAGATCAATAATAAAAGTTGAAAAAACTTTTATACCTCTCGATCTTCTACCGTATGTCCTAACCTCCTTGTAGACTTCGTGTGGGTGAAGATCCTCCACAAGTTGAAGCCTCCTAGATCACGTTCTTCCCTTCCTTGCTCGCTCCGATCAAAGAGAAGAACCAAACAAAACTCCTTCTCCTATCTAGAATCGACCACCAAGCCAAGGAGCTTGATATAGCCGCCGGCCAAGGAGAAGAGGAGGAATAGGTTGAGTGCCGGCCAAGGTAGAGGGGAAGATGGAGTGGGCGCCGGCTACACCTTAGGAAGAGAAAGGAAGCAAACCCTAATCTCCCACCTTGTTGCCGCCCAAGCCAAAACCCTAACCTTAATCCTTTGGGCGCTGGCCAAAGCAAGGAGGAAGATGGAGTGGGTGCCGGCTACACCTTAGGAAGACAAAGGAAGCAAACCGTAATCTCCCACCTTGTTGCCGCCCAAGCCACAAGCCAAACCCTAGCCGCCCAAGGGACAAACCCTAATCCCTCCTTGGATTTCTTGCCGCCCAAACTCTTGAGAGGCAAAACCCTAATCTTCCAAGCATTAGTTTGCCGCCCAAGCCTTAGCCCTTTATTTATAGAGTTGGGCTTAAGCCTCCTTTAATTTCCACCGTCGGATCTAGGGATTTAATCTCGACCGTCGGATCTAGGGTTTCATCCCAACTGTCAGATCTAGGGTTTCATCCCAACCGTCAGATCTAGGGTTTCATCCCATCCGTCGGATCTAGAGATTTAATCTCAACCGTCGGATCTAGTGATTTAATCTCAACCGTCGGATCTAGAGATTTAATCTCAACCGTCGGATCTAGAGTTTTATGTTCCATCATTGGATCTAGGCTCCATGAGGTTTATGTTAGGCTACGATAGGGACCATGAGGAGGAGTTGGATCTTGGCCACCCGATGGATCGGAACCACACAAACTTGATCCATCAATGATATTCCATTCCACTAGAGGATCATCATTTAATTACCTCACCAACCCCCATAAATTAATATGGGCTCCATATATTATTTGTACATTCATCTCCCAGTGTTTAAGATATCGAATGTCCGTCAATTAATTGATTTACTGACCATCAATCAATTAACATCTAACTCCTCGAGTAGTACCACTCAACCTTATCATCATGTTGACTAAGTCAACCTGCAGGGTTTACATTATGAACCTTATGATCTCCTCAAGGGGACATCATCAACCTAATATATAGGAAACAATTTCCTCCTATAATCAACGACACACCATGTAAATAATATCATTTCCCAACTTACTGGGCATATTGATTTAATCCATAGAAATCTCACCCTTTGGTAAATCAAAGAAATAAATACTAAGTACATGTGCCCGTTATTATATCGGGATTAAGAGTATGTACAACATAATATCCGAGGTCCGATTCAATTATGTTGTCAGCAATAAATTGAATCACCTCTATGTCGGTCCTGCTCAATACACCTAAGTGTACTAGTGTAACTCTATGGTCAAGACAAACCAATACCAAGCTACACTACAACCATGCCAATGGTTTATCCAAAACCATCTTGGTTGTGAGCCTCTACTTATATTCTACAAGGGACTGATAACATGATCTTTTGTGCCACACCAAGCACCATGTTATCTACAATGTAGAGTGTTAGACAATATGCACACATATAATAAATATTAAGTGAAAACAATGATCATGTGATTCTTATTTCAAAATAAAATGTTCATACAAAAAAGCTAGGCTTTCAGTATATATCCCAACACCAGGAAACCAGATGACTGGCTGAGGGAGAGATTACCGTATACTTGGGTGATGCCACGAAGGTGGCAGTTGTTGCAGTGGGAGATGTTTATTTATCTTTTGAGAAAAATAAAGTTTTGGTTCTTATGAATTTCCTTTATGTACCTTTATTTAGAAAGAATTTAATTTTAGTTTCTAAATTGTTTATGGATGGATATTCTATTTCTTTTAATGACAGAGTTGGTATAAAAAGGAATACGGACATTATCTATTCGGGTGCATTGATGGGAAATTTATACACACTTGAACCAAAAGCTCCCACGATGCAAATAGAAGTTAATAACTCATCTTCTAATTCCAATAAGAGAAAAGAACCTTCGAAGATGAACCAAACATATCTTTGGCATCTTAGGCTTGGTCATATTAATCTAAGCAGAATTCAAAGGTTGATAGCTGATGGACCTCTGTGTTCATTAGTGGTGGAAGATTTCCCAACCTGCGAATCTTGCTTGGAGGGTAAAATGACCAAGAGGCCTTTTAAGGCAAAGGGGTATAGAGCCAAAGATGTGTTAGAATTGGTTCATTTTGATTTGTGTGGTCCTATGTCTATCCAGGCTAGAGGTGGTTTTGAATATTTCGTCTTTTTTATAGATGATTATTCGAGATATGGATACATTTACTTGATGCGCCACAAGTCTGAATACTTTGACAAGTTCAAAGAATTCAAGGCTGATGTGGAGAAACGTCAAGGTAAAAGTATCAAGACACTACGATCTGATCGTGGTGGTGAGTACGTCTTGGGAGAGTTTAGGAATTACTTATCAGAGGCTGGGATTCAATCCCAATTGTCTGCACCTAGCACACCCCAGCAGAATGGTGTAGCAGAGCGAAGGAATAGGACTCTTATGAAGATGGTTATATCGATGATGAGTTATTCTGAGTTACCAGATTCGTTCTGGGGATATGCTCTAGATACGACAGTGTATATTCTGAACTTGGTCCCATCTAAATCAGTGCCTTCTACTCCCACAGAATTGTGGATTGGGCGAAAGCCTAGTCTAAGACATATTTGGATTTGGGGGAGTCAAGCACATGTGCTGAAGGCGGATGCTGGTAAGTTGGAACCTCATACAGAAGTATGCATGTTCGTTGGCTATCCTAGAGGAACTAAAGGTGGTTTGTTTTATAGTCCTAGAGATCAGAGGGTGATCGTTAGCACGAATGCCAGATTTCTAGAGGAAGACTATGTGATGAACCACAAGCCCATGAGTAAGATTGTGTTGGTGCAGGGGGACCAGATAATCGAACCTGTGTTTTGATTATGGCAAAGACACAAAGTTAAGTTTACATCGTTATCTCACGAGCTAAATCGAGTGTGCAGAAAAGTACTAAAGCTGGAGCTGAAGGCTAGCGACACCCGGAGGAAGCCACGGTGGTCGGGCGACACTCGAGTGACTTTGGAGGGAGCCGATGGAATCGAGTGGAAGGCCGGAAGCGAGAGCTACAAGGTAAGTATTGAGGAAAGCTCGTGTGAGTAAGAGATTGTAAGGTCGTGTCCTCTTTACGGGGATGACCGTAGGCGGCGATCCGACTAAGACTTTCTGTGGAAGGTCTAGGTCGAGATCGGACAGTTAGAAACCGCCGAATTTAACATTTTCTGAACTAACCTCTTACTGCAGAGAAGTGGCGGTGTGATCATTCGGACATTGAAGCGATCGGTGATGCTCATCGATCGATGATGGGAGTCATCGATCGGTGATGGCGGCAATTAGCCTTTGCGCTAGGTCAAAACGGATAAGGTTTGACGTGGCCACTTCGCGATAAAATTTATTACACCTTCGTGATCTGTTCCAAAAAAAGAGGAGACATATTCAGAGGGAAAAATCTATATAAGGAGGGGTGGATTCCAACTCCAAACATTATCAAGTTTATTCATCAAGTGCTCCTACAATGCCAACGCTCCAACACCGTCATAACGCCGACGCGACAACAAGTTTAGATCTTCTTCGTTGGCAGCAGCATCTAGTAATATATTTTGATATTGTATTCATTGTTTTTATTAATAACGAGGTGAGGTAGGCTTGTTGCCTCATCCTCGTACATTCGTTTTTGTGATCGTTGTCTCCTACCTCCAACGAGGAGGAGACGTTATAGTGCTTTGCCCTCCGTACGCGGTCTAGGACCGATAGGGCCTTGAAGTAGCAACCGCTGGGTTGTGAACCAAGTAAAAATAAATGTGTCTCTTTATTTTTCGCTGCTCATACTCATTTAATTATCTACTCGAACGAAACATCGAAAAGATTTACGATCGCTATTCACCCCCCCTCTAGCGACGCTTCTCGATCCAACAATTGGTATCAGAGCGGGGGCGCTAAGATTTGGTGAAACCACCGATCTAGCACGTTTTGGTTTTCTGTTCATATTTTTCGATTCATATTTTTTTTTAGGTCTTTTTCCTCCCGCACTACTAATCCAAGACGAAGTCTTGGTACGTTTCTTTTGGTTGTGTGCTTGCAAGTTTTCTCTCTTGGAGTAGCTGACGGTAAAACAACACTAACTTTTTGTACAAGTGGACTCACATAACGATCTAACTACCAAATCGAAGCTCTTTGAGAGATCTACATTTCTTATGATGGTTTAGCCTCGTAACAAGCTATTTCCAGACCCAAAATCCAACGTCTAGTACCCGTTCGGGGACATCGAAGGTCGTAAGTTGTTAGTTTTTGTTAGTTTTTTATTTTTCTCATTTAATTCTGTTTATTTCCTATTTATTTCCCGCATTACTAATCCAAGACAAAGTCTTGGTATTCCCTTTGCTTTTTATTCGTGTTTTGCAAGATACTTAATGGCTCACATTGAGGGGTATAGCACCACCCGACCTCCGTTCTTTAACGGAGATGATTTCCGTTATTGGAAAGGTCGAATGGAGTGTTTCTTGAAAACACAGGTCGAGACTTGGATAATAATCCAAACTGGCTTTGCTCTACCCACCAATGATCAAGGAGAGCCCTTGGATTTCAACAAGTGGACAAATGCAACCAAGAGGCAAATTGAAGCCGATGCAAGAGCAACTCAAATATTGCAATGCGGGTTGCCCAAAGAGGAACTCAACCGCATCGGACCATTCATTAGTGCCAAGGACCTATGGAACAAATTAATCGAGCTACACAAAGGAACGTCCGATGCTAAGGTATGTAAACGTGACCTTCTTTTCAATAAGTTGTATAACCTTAAGATGCAGGAACACGAGACGGCGACGCAACTACACACCCGCGTCCAGGACATTGTCAACGGCCTGCACACCATTGGACACAAGGTCGAAAACTGCGACCTACTAAGGTACGTTCTTAATTCATTTCCTAGGACTACCTTCTGGGCATCCATGGTCGATGCCTACAAGGTCTCTAAGGACCTTTCGAAGCTTAGGTTAGACGAATTATTTTCCGAGTTTGAACTTCATGAGCAAACTAATGTGGTCCGGGCTGAGAGAGGTATTGCTCTACTTGTAGGACAAAGAAGCAAGCCACCTACCAGGCAAGAAGATGGGCTCGAACTCGACGACGAATTAGAGTCCAAATCCGAAAAGGTGGAAGCAATAGTGAACGTATTGCGGAAGATCGTTCGGAGGGAAAGGAGGCTACTAAAGAATCAAAAGAGGGCACAATTCAAATCAAATCAAAAGAAGGCTTTTCATGCAACATGGGACAACGAAGAAGGTGGTGGCATAGCATGCATGGAAAGACCCGAAGAGTCTGAGTTAGAGTCCGAACCCGAATCCAATTACAACACTGACTCCGAACTCGAGGACTACTTTGAGAAGCAACTCAAAGCCGGACCAAAAGAGAAAATTAAGGTTAGCCACTCACTAATTCATACGCTTTACAATACAATTAAAATGCTTAATAGGAAATTAACTAAGTCCGAGTCTAGGGTTGAGTCGTTACTTGAGGAGGTTGAAACCCTCAAGCAAGAGGCTACTCTAACCTCTTCAACTAGTCAAGTTCAAGAGGGAAACTCAACCAAAATTGAAAAACTTAAGGAGGATAATTCTCTCTTGAAAGACTGAGTTCAAGAGGTTGAGGCTACGTTGGAAAGGTTCATGTTGGGATCTAAGAATCTTAACCGACTACTTGGAACCCAAAGAGTCGTGTACAACAAAGCCGGACTCGGATTTAGGTCAATGACTATGAATAGGTCATATATGTCTATCGTAAATCGTAGTCATCAAAGAGTTCAAGCATGGGTCCCAAAGGTTTTATTGAATTCACACATAAGGACTAATAAGTTTTGGATTCCCCAAGATCAAATTCATTATTTGAGTAGACCATATTGGTTCAATGGTCCGGGGGGAGCTAACACTAAAATAGTATACCCACTTACTTAGCAAAACCATTGAATATTTTACTTTAATTTGTAGAATGGATAGATAGGAAAAATAGTTAGTCAACTCTTGACAACATAGTATCAGGACGCGGTGAGATGATAGTACATTAGGGAAACAAAGTCTCGTGTATTCGAGCTAGATAAGGCGTATCTAGCTATGTGCACTTGACCGAGTGGAACTAGCTGAAACTACCTTGCCGTATCCTAAACTAGTTAGACCAGGAAGTAACTCTAAGTGACTTAAGTGATATTTTCTTGAATTTGGCTTTGTCTAAGGAAGTGGTCATTGTTCCGATCAAAGAAGGCCCCTGTGCCTCACCACGACCTGGAAGCCAATTTCTCGGAAAGTTACTTAACGATCTAAAGGTTAAATCCGAATCTAACCCAAGGTTGACTATCTTTAATCAATTTAAAATCATCTCACAAAACATATAAGGTGAACAAATTATGAGACACATAGAATGGGTGAGATGTTAAGGATAATTGAAATATAACCTCTTCAAAATATTACTTATTTTCTCACCTATTGTACTTAACAACTCTTAAGCCAAAGTTAAGCGCCCCCTACATCTCTCATACTTCATATATTTGACTAAGGGGGAGAGCAAACTAACCCTAAGGGTTATATTACAAACCTTTAGATCATTGGTGCAGAGGGACACACCTCGAACCAATGTATCTAACAACTGCTAGACGCATGCTTGAACTCATAGTTGATTTATCTCGATGCACGCATATACTATATTGTTTTTAAACCCCTATTTTATATAACAAACTTCAATTTTACATAACAAACCCCAACATTTGTTTTGATTTATGGCAAAAGGGGGAGAAGAGCGAAAGTTAAGGGGGAGTAACACAAAATTTATTTAATTTTGAAAACTAAAGTATCTCTTTCAAAACTCACCTAGGGT
This sequence comes from Wurfbainia villosa, assembly GCA_025175895.1. NCBI lineage: Eukaryota > Viridiplantae > Streptophyta > Magnoliopsida > Zingiberales > Zingiberaceae > Wurfbainia > Wurfbainia villosa. Next base: position 47,260,032 of record CM045998.1, on the reverse strand, counting down.
TAAGGGGGAGTTTTTGAAAATGACATTCATCATTTACTATACTTGTTTTATGCTTTAATTTCCCTTAACTTTGTGTTGGTTTGCCATAGATCAAAAAGGGGGAGATTGTTGGTGCAGGGGCACCAGATAATCAAAACTGTGTTTTGATTATGGCAAAGACACAAAGTTAAGTTTACATCGTTATCTCACGAGCTAAATCGAGTGTGCAAAAAAGTACTAAAGCTGGAGCTGAAGGCTAGGGACACCTGGAAGAAGCCATGGTGGTCGGGCGACACTCGAGTGACTTCGGAGGGAGCCGAAGGAATCGAGTGCAAGGCTGGAAGTGAGAGCTACAAGGTAAGTATCGAGGAAAGCTCGTGTGAGTGAGAGATTGTAAGGTCGTGTCCTCTTTACGGGGATGACCGTAGGCGGCGATCCCACTAAGACTTCCTATGAAAGGTCCAGGTCGAGATCGAACAGTTAGAAACAAGCAAATTTATCATTTTCCGAGCTAACCTCTTACTGCAGGAAAGTGGCCAGGCAGGCAGTCGACTGATGGGAGTCATCAGTCGACTGATGGCGACGAATCAGCCTTTGCGCTAGGTCAAAACGGATAAGGTTTGACGTGGCCACTTCGCGATAAAATTTATTACAACTTCGTGATCTGTTCCGAAAAAAGAGGAGACATATTCAGAGGGCAAAATCTATAAAAGGAGGGGTGGATTCCAACTCCAAATATCATCAAGTTTATTCATCAAGTGCTCCTACAATGCCAACGCTCCAACACCGTCATAACATCGACGCGACAACAAGTTCAGATCTTCTTCGTCGACAGTAGCATCTAGTAATATATTTTGATATTGTATTCGTTGTTTTTATTCGTAACGAGGTGAGGTAGTCTTGTTGCCTCATCCTCGTACATTCGGTTTTGTGATCGTTGTCTCCTACCTCCAACGAGGAGGAGACTTTATAGTGCTTTGCCCTCCGTACGCGGTCTAGGACCGATAGGGCCTTGGAGTAGCAACCGCTGGGTTGTGAACCTAGTAAAAATAAACATGTCTCTTTATTTTCCGCTGCTCTTACTCATTTAATTATCTACTCGAACGAAACATCGAAAAGATTTACGATCGCTATTCACCCCCCCTCTAGCGACGCTTCTCAATCCAACAGATTGTTCTGGAGGAATTAAAAGGAGAAGTCACTTCTTCAGTACCACCGGTACAAGAGGATATAGCACAAGTCACTACACCGTGTGTCACAGAGGATACACAGGTGATACCTCATCGTAGTGTGAGGGTTGTCAGATAGCCTGATAGATTCATGTTCTTGGGACAATCTTCTGATTTGATCCCTGGCGAACATGAACCTGATCCCTGGACATATGACGAGGCAATCTAAGATAAAGATACGGTATCTTAGCAAAGTGCAATGAATACTGAGATTGAATCTATGGATTCGAATCAGGTATGGGAGCTTGTAGAACCACCCGATGGTATAAAAACCATTGGATGCAAGTGGATCTACAAAAGAAAGATAGGAATAGACGGGGAGGTTGAGACCTTCAAAGCGAGGCTTGTTGCGAAGGGGTATACTCAGAAAGAGGGTATCGATTATGAGGAGACCTTTTCGTCGGTGGCCAAGGTTAAGTCTATCCGGATTCTCTTATGCATTGCAGCTCATATGGATTATGAGGTGTGACAGATGGATGTCAAGATAGCTTTCCTTAATGGAAGTCTTGAGGAAAACATCTATATGAAGCAACCAAAGAGATTCATTGCGAAGGGCAAAGAGCATCTTGTATGTAAGCTTAATCGGTCCATTTATGGATTGAAGCAAGCTTCGAGGTCTTGGAACATTTGCTTTGATGAGGTAACCCAGTCTTATGGATTTATTCAAAGTCCATATGAGTCTTGTGTATACAAGAGATGTGACGAAAACGTAGTGATATTTTTTGTACTATACGTAGATAGCAATTTGTTAATTGGCAACAATGTCAAGGTGTTATCAGACGTAAGGGTATGGTTGTCCAAACAGTTTGATATGAAGGACTTGGGAGAAGTGGGACACATCCTTGGGATCAAGGTTATAAGGGATCGCAGGAAAAGGATGTTGTGCTTATCTCAAGCTTCATACATAGACACTATTATGGATTGTTTTAGCATGCAAAACTCCAAGAAAGGTTTTCTACCTTTCAGGCATGAAGTTCCTTTATCTAAGGAGATGTGTCCTAGAACATCTAAGGAGATAGAGGAGATGAAGGCGGTTCCTTATGCTTCGACAGTAGGAAGCCTCATGTATGCGATGCTATGTACGAGACCAGATATCTACTTTGTCGTGGGTATGGTCAGCAGATATCAGAGTAATCCAGGACAGAGACATTGGACTACGGTAAAGTATATATTGAAGTACCCGAGAAGGACTAGGGATTATATGTTAGTTTACCAAGCAGACCAATTACTCCCTGTGGGTTATACGGATTCTGACTTTCAATCAGATAGGGATAACAGTAAGTCTACCTCAGGTTTTGTGTTTACTTAGGGAGGTGGAGCCATTGTATAGAGGAGTGTCAAGTAGAAATGCGTGGCGGACTCTACCATGGAAGGTGAGTATGTGGCGGCCTCTGAGGCGGCCAAAGAAGCTGTGTGGCTTAGGAACTTCCTGATGGACTTGGATGTGATTTCTGGTTTGCCCAGAACTATCACAATTTATTGTGATAATAGTGGTGCAGTTGCAAACTCGAAGGAACCACGAGCCCATAAGGCAAGTAAACACATAGAGCGCAAGTACCACTTGATACGAGAAATCATAAAGAGAGGAGAAGTTGTTGTGTCCAATATTGCATCGGAGGATATCCTGGCAGATCCTTTCACTAAGGCCCTTCTGGTGAGAGCTTTTGATAGGCATGTGGTTGGAATGGGAATCAGATGTATGGCAGTTTGAGGACAACATAGTATTTTAGTATAAGTGGGAGCTTATTGGGATGTATACTGAAAAGTTTATCTTTTGTATCAACATCTTTATTTTGAAACAAGAATCACATGATAATTGTTTACATATTTATGGTTATGCATATTGTCTAATACATTACATTGTAGATAACATGGTGTGTGGTGTCACACGGGAGATCATGTTATCAGCTCCTTATAAAGTATAAGTATAGGCTCACAACCGAGATGACTTTGGAGAAACCATTAGTATGGTTGTAGTGTGATTTGGTATTGGTTTGTATTGACCATAGAATCACACTAGTACACTTTGTGTGTATTGAGCAGGACCGACTTAGAGGTGATTCGATTTATTGCTGACTACATAATCGAATCGGACCTCAGATATTATATTGTACATACTCTTAATCCCGATATAATAACGAGCACATGTACATAGTATTCATTTCTTTGATTTACCAATGGACGAGATTTATAGATTAAATCGATAGGCTCGGTAAGTTAGTAAATGATATTATTTATATGGTGTGCCGTTGATTATAGGAGAAAACCATGTCCTATATATTAGGATGATGATGTCCCTTTGAGGAGCTCATAAGGTTCATCATGTAAACACTGTAGGTGGACTTGGTCCGACATGATGATAAGGTTGAGTGGTACTACTCATGGAGTTAGATGTTGATTAATTAATGGTCAGTAAATTAATTAATTGACGGACATTCGAGATCTTAAATGCGGGGAGAAAATGTACATATAATATATGGAGCCCATATTAACTTATGGAGGTTGGTGAGGTTGATCAATGATAATCCTTTAGTGGATTGGATTATCATTAATGGATCAGACTTTATGTGGGCTTGATCCATTGGGTGGCCAAGATCCAACTCCTCCTCATGGTCCCTATTGTATCCTATTAATACCTCATGAAGCCTAGATCCAATGGTTGAAAACAAAACTGTAGATCCAAAGGTAGAGATTAAATCTTTAGATCCGACGATTGAGATTAAATCTCTAGATTCGACGGTTGAGATTAAATGCCTAGAACCAATGGTGGAGATTAAAACAAGGCTTATCCCTAACTCTATAAAAGGAGAGGAGGGGGTGGGCGGCAAGAAGGAATCCCATTAGAGATAGGATTTGGGTTAAGGTGGGCGGCAAGCTTGAGGATTAGGGTTTGGGTTTTGGCGGCACCAAATAAGAAAAGGTTTTCCTTTTCTTCTTCTTCTCCCTTGGTGGTCGGAGCCCATACCAGCCTTCCCTCCCTTGGCCGGTGTCAAAACCTAGCCCATCTCCTCTCGTTGGCCAGTGGAAACAAGACTTAGGCTCTTCCCTTGGAGTCTTGGCCGGTTTCCATCATCTTCTTCTTCTCCTTCATGGCCGGCGGCAAGCACCAAGCTTGGAGCTTGGTGGTTGGTTGAAAAAAGGAGAAGTGCTTTGTTTCTTATTCTTCCTCTTGTTCGGAGCGAGCAAGGAAGGAAGATTGGTGATCTAGGAGCTTCGACTTTTGGTAGATCGTCGCCCACACGACGTCCAAAAGGAGGAAGGACATATGATAGAAGATCGAGAGGTATAACACTTGTCTATTTTCTTATGTAAAATGTTTATATTTGTTTTCAATTATATATGCATGATATATTCTATTTTGTGGCTAATATAACTTGGACCCCGAACATAAACACAAAAGTCAGCGATCCGTATATCGTCTATTCCGCGACTATTCATAGAATAGAGGTTGGTTGCTTGAACAACAAGTTTGTTCAAGTGACTACTCTAATCGAATAGCACGACGATGAAACGGTTGCTTGGGTAATCCCTCTTGTCAAGGATAATTTTTTTTTATCTGGGGACGTAGAAGGGATCACCATGAACGAGCGACCGAGTTGAAGTGGGAAGTGAAGTTTCCTACCTTCACTCATCATCCTCCTCATCCGAAGAAGAAGACATGGAAACTATGGTAACGAATCTCTCACCCAAGAAAATAGTTTCCATGATATCTAGCCTCACTAAGGACTTGTTTAGGGCAAAGAAAAAGAACAAATGCATGCTAGATCAAATTAAGGACTTAAAAGAAAAATTAGAAAAAGCATGCTTAACTATTAATGATAATATTTCTTCTAGTAATGATGATGCATGCTCACATGATCTTTAGATGCCATTTGTTGTTAATGATGCATGCATAGAGGAAAATAGGACTTTAAGAGAGAAAGTAGATCATTTAACCAAGGCCCTAGAAAAATTCACTATTGGCTCCAACACCCTTAACATGATCATAGGGAGCCAAAGAGCAAGCTTTAATAAGAAAGGCCTAGGATATATGGAAAATAAAAATGAAAAGGCCTATAAATGTTTAATTGCTAGGGGTCAAGATAAAAAGAAAACAATAGCTAGAAAATGGATCCCTAAGAAATTTTTAGTGAACCCCATAGGAAAGAATTTATTTTGGGTTCCTAAATTCATCCTTAAGGATTAGGAAAACCCTAGGATAGTCAACCATATGGAATTTACCTATATCATATTTTTGGTTGACTTAGGATGGCGGGACTAATTTTAGAAATAGTGTTGGGTGATGATAATGCACCCATAAATAGTTTAAATCATGCTCAACACTTAGTGTTATTTGATACTCATGACCTATATATTTTTAGCATAGTGTTGGGTGATGATAATGTGCCCATAAATTGATAATAATGCTTAAATCATGATAGTAAATGTAATTGTTACACATGTTTGCAATCATGATTTATGATCTTGATATTTGACACATAGTCATGGGCATTAGGGTTTAAATCATGCCTTGGGAGATACTTTACTTATTATCATAATTCATACCTAATGCATGATCACAAATTGATGAATACAATTGTTTCATGATCATAATGTGAAATTAATTCATATATGTCTTTATGATCATGTGGATTGTTAGGATGATACTTAACCTTGTATAGAATTTCATGAAATTAATGGTTAAGTATATATAAATACCTTTAGGAAACATCTCACACTCACTATAGGATACCTTGATTGAAAACTTAGCATGAGTGAGATGATAGGATGATACTAATGGTCCACTAATGCCTATGGCATTTAGATGGTCATTTAAAGTATCAAAATAGCAATAATAGACCAATCATGGGGAAGGCTTATGTTTAATTCATAGACATATTGCCCAAAGATCATGGTTGGATATTTCATACGTTTTCAAACAATTTCTTACTTTAAAATCTGTGTGTTTATATTTTGAAACAATCTATAGCAAAACTAGGTGTTAAAATTGATACAAACCAGATAAAAAACCTAGTTGATTTTGAAACTTTTGTATTTTTGGCAAAATCTTGAAAATATAATGATTTTTCATGGAAAACTATTTTTCATTGATAAAGGACCTTAAAATAAATATGTTCCCCAAATTTCATGATTTTTCAAATTTTGTAGAATTTTTAATGCATTTTTGAAATTTACCCTGAAAAATAGAAAAATCTGAAATCAGAGTGCCAGTCGACTGGTAGTCTGAACCATTCGACTAATCGACTGATAACATGCCCAATAACCTTCTTTTATCAGATTTTAAGGCATGTTTTGGTGATTTTTGTTCCCTAGAGTTGATGTCATGCTTGTATAAACTTTGTTTAATATTTTTGACGGTGTCAAAGGGGGAGAAATATGAATGTTTAAGTAAGGGGAGAATTGCATTTAGGGGGAGTTTCATGTATTAAGGGGGAGAGTTGATAATCATATTTATTTACATGCTTTCTTACCTTAATATTTTTATCAAATGTTTACCTAACTTAAACGGATTGCCACACATAAAGAAGGGGGAGATTGTTAGGGCAATCAACCCATGATATGGTTTTGATTTGTGTGGCAAAGGGTTTAAGTTAGGATGTGTGGATTTGATATGTGCGTAGGAGTCTTGCAGGACTTAGTAATTCGCACATGGAGCATTGGCGAGTTTCACCTCTCATGACTCGGTTCTTGAGTCGATGAAGGATGGCTTTGCGGAAGTCGTGCACTTAGAGAATTCGAGGGACCGCCGGACGAGGAGATTGGAGTGAATCCAGAGGAAGTAGACTTCAGGGTGAGATGCGAAGGATGGTGTTGCAGAGCCGTGCGCTTGGCGCATCTGAGGGACGTGGCCGGACGAAGACAACTTCAAAGGCGAGGGACTCCAAGGGATGAGAGTGAGCGAATATAACCCGGGAAGGGGTAGTGCGCTTAGGTGAAACTTGGCCAATTGGCTAAGTGTCGGATGAGATTTCTCGACATCAGTCAACTGCCATGTAATGGTAGTCGACTACTCTAAGTCAACTGTGACTCGACTAGTGTTTGAGTCCGATTCATGTGCCAACAGTCGACTGCCATGGATTGGTAGTCGACTATGAGACCACCAGTCGACTGATGAAGGCATCAGTCGACTAGTCGCAAGGGTTTCGACACATAATGGAGTGCTCGCTTTCGGTACTTGACTGATAGCTCCATCAGTCGACTGATGGTAAGATTAGTCGACTGATGTGGGAGTCGTTGGATGAAATCCAACGTGGAAGAAACCCTTATTGGGCAACGGCTACGGGATCAGTCGACTGATCGGGGCATCAGTCGACTGGTCCTGTGTTAACGAGAAGAAACCCTCTTCCTCTATAAAAAGAAGGGGTGAGGGCATTTGGGAGCCTAATGTTCATGCTCTAAAACTCTCCCAAAGTGCCCTAAAGGTTTTCCATCCTCTTACTTGAGTTTATTTACATCATAATTGTAAGAGGAGTGATTCTTGTGTAAAGAGGTTACCTCCACCTAGCTTGGTGCAAAGGAGAGAATAGTGAAAGCTTGAGGCGTGATTCACCTTGGACGAATCAGACCGTGGATTAGCACCGAGGCCATGAACCACGTTACATTGCGGTGTTAGCATTTGTGTTTCTATTCTTCCTTTTCTTTGTCTTTAATTGTCTATATTAGTATATTCCGCTTGCGCTAATAGTGTTTGTAGACGAGCAACGAACGAACGACTTCCACCGTCTATGATAAAGGCTATTCACCCCCCTCTAGCCGGCCACCATCGACCATACAGATTTCCATAGCGATTTTGGTGAGATTTTGGAGGGGAATTACTACTGCATTCCAGAACTTCATGAGCAAACCAAAGCAAGGAACAAGCAAGAGTTCAAAGCCATTTGTTGTAAAGTTTTCTTTACGTATTTCATTATTATCTTTGTATTTTCTTGTACTTATTGTATTATATTTGTAATTGCTTGTACGAGATTTCTCCACCTTCGACTTGTTGTCGAGAAGGAGTTTTAGTCGTGGTGTGTTCATCACTAGAGCTCATTGAGCTCACCCCATGGAGTAGGAACCCTAAGGTTCCGAACCACGTATATCGATTGTCTCTTGTGTGTGTTGTATCGTTATTCTTGTTTTATCATTATTCCGGTGTGCATATTAACGATCATTGTAGATGAGCATGCAAGAATGATCAATTTTCATCAAGCACCTCAATTGGGCTATTCAACCCCCCTTCTATCCGAGCCTTGATCCTCCAACAAGTGGTATCAGAGCGAGGAGCTTTTCATCGGACTCACCACTGCGATAAGCAAAACAAATGGCCGTCATTAACATCCATCCACCGAAGTTCGAGGGAGAATTCTCATGGTGGAGAAGAAGGATGGAGGTATACTTTGAAACCTATTTCGATACTATGCTAATCATTGAAAATGGTTTTGAAGTGCCTAGGGGTGAAGACAACAAGCTATTAGTAAAATCAAGATGGACCGAGGAGCAACGACAATAATTCAAAACAAATGTTATGGTAACAAAATCATTAATAAAATTGATACCTTATGATATTTTGTGCAAGCTAGGTGAATATGGGGATGCTAGGGAGTTGTGGGACAAGTTGGTCAAATTCCATGAACATCTCGAACTGGCTCAATCAAAGAAGGAGGCCAAGGATGAATGCCCATCAACATCTGAGGATGTGAAAGAATTGGAGGAAACCTCCACATCTAGAAGTGAGGACTTGGAAGTTGAGAGATGCTCAACATCCGGATCGGTAGAAGAGGTAGAAGAAGTGGAAGAAGCATCCACCTCCGGAAGAAGTGAAGAAACCTCCCATATCGCCTCTACTAACCTAGGTAACTCAAGCATTGTAATTAAAAATAAAAATTATATTATATGCTTTGAGAGTAGGGTAGTCGGGCATTACAAGAGTAAATGCCCAAAATTGGCCAAGGAGAAGGCACTGAAACCAAAAGTAAACCAAAAGTCAAAGGATGTCGGAGTCCTCACTAAGAAAAGAAAAGAGCACATTGTGTGCTTCAAGTGTAATCAACGGGGACACTACCGAAGCCAATGCCCTAGGGGGAAGAAGAAAATCCAAGAAGGAGCTACTTAAGTAGGGGGATCTTCCAAAGCTAACCCTAAGGTATATTTTAATGCACCTTCTAGTTCTAATGTTAAAAAGCATGCTAGGAATTATTTTAGTACTCTTGTAATTGTTAATAATAATGGAAAGCATGCTAGTAAAAACAAATACTATTGTTTAGGTGCCAAACATGTAGATTTACCTAAGGACAAATCTAGAACTATTAACTCTAGATCCATTCTACCTAGGGAGTCCATTAGGAAGGTAGAGAATCACCTAGGCATTAATCCCAAGAATCATAGACATATGCCTAGGAAGTGTCATTCCCAAAAGATTAATGAAAAATAAAAATTGGGAAAATTAGAATTAGAAAATTGAGCCTTGAGGTCAAGGCTTGAAAAATCGGAGAAGACTCTAGCAAAAATGGCAAACTCATTTAAAGGGTATAATGATCAAAATCTAAGACCTAGGAGATAAGAACTGTCCAAGGGCAAGAAAGGTTTGGGTCACAAACCTAAGTCCTACCACAATGTTCTATTCGATTATGGAACAATATCTAAGTCTAGGAAAACCAAGTTTAATAGAGAAGTCATCCCTAAGGTTAACCATGGTCTGTGTCTAGTGGCTAAGGGTTCTATAAGACTTAGGAAGACCATTAAAAAGGTCACCAGGGAGGCAATCCCTAAGGTTAACCTTGACAAGACCCAAATGACTAAGGCTTCAAAGCCAAAAAAGGTCATTAGAAAGGTAACTAGGGAAGTTATCCCTAGTGAATATCTTGTTAACCCAAGGAGCTCCAATAGGTATTGGGTTCTTAGGAGTGTGATCGATTCACGCTAGATGGGTTAGGGTGTGTCAACCCTAAGTGGATGGGTAGTTAACCTAACCATGGTAGAGTTGACACTTTAGGATGTGCCAATGTGTTTTGAGAAGTTTTAATATTGATCAAATTGGCACAATTAGGGTTAGAGGTCTTGGTGTGACATTTTGGATTTTGGCACACTTGGTAGAGTTGGTAACATGGCAAAATGAACTTAATTCTATCAAATGACAACTAATATTAAAATCTAGGTATTCCTATACCTTTACCTTTTTATTTTCCATGCTTTGATTGCCATTTACCATGTCATGACATCATATTTATTTTTAATCATAAAAATGTCATGATTTATGCTTAGGAATGTCATGTTATGCTTAAGTTAGAATCACATGCAATGACATCATGATTATTGGCACATGTCTTATTTATGTTATCATTTATGCCATAATCATCATTCATGCATTAAATAAAATTGAGTTAAGGACAATGACATGATTTGAAGTTCCATGCATAAGGGAATCAAATAGAGTTGCCTAGAATATGCATGAGACCCTAAATGAACAAAACCCACATCTCACTAGAACACTTGACTTGTATGTGTTTTATACACTTAGATACAACTGAGATGTTAGGAAAAGGAATTAAGGTTTTTAAAATCATTTCAAAACTATTTTAAAAAATCTTGGTGAAGTCTATCTTTTGATAGCAATCACCATTGAATAAGGCGATACAAAGTAGGGTCAAACATTAAAAATTTCAATAGTTTTGAACTTTGTGTCAATCTCACTAGTTTATGGATATTTTATTTTTTTTTAAATATTTTTCACCCATAATGATTTTTACAAGTAATGTACATATGAATTTTCAAAATATGTATTTTTACATATGAATTTTTGAATTTGGATTATGAAGTCTGATTTCTGCATTCGACTGCCATGGATGTCAGTCGATTGTCATCAAGGGCAGTCGACTAGTGACTGTAAGAGTCGATTGTCAATGTTGATTTCGGATAAACAAGGTTTGTTAGGCCCATGTTCAGCTATGTCTAGGTTCCCTAATTGCTCCTAACTGTAGGATATGCTTTGGAGAGCATTGGATGGATGAAAATCCATTGGAAATGGATTAGGAGATTTGTTTAGGGTGTGTATCGAATTTTAAGGGAGGTAAAAGTTCAATGTTGAATCTTTTTCCTTAATTTCGATCATTTAGTGTTCCTATTGGCTTAGGGACTCTCCAAGGACATTGTTGGTGCAATGCTCAAGGGGGAGCAAGCCTTTAGGGAAAGGTTATCCATCTTGGGATGATGGATGTATTTCTTCTCATGGGAGGAGATTTGGGGGATTGTCTCTCTTAAGTGATATGGGACTTATCACTAGGAAGAGTGAAAACATCCTAGATGTATTTTTGGACCAAGGGGGAGATTGTAAGATCTCATTGGGATATGAGACATTGACACCCTTGGGGAGGACCTTTTTGATGTATTCCAAAAAGGGGGAGAAGATGCCAATTGGGGTTAGTTGGAATTCTTACAAGATGTGAGAATTGCCAATTGAGGATAATTCGCAGACTTGAGTTAGGTCACCTAACTCAATGGTGTTTGGGGTTTTGTCAAACATCAAAAAGGGGGAGATTGTTGGTGCAATCTGTTGGTGCAATCGGCCCAGGTTGACTCGAGTTTGACTCGAGCAGTACCTTGATAGTATTTTGATGATAGACAAAACTCATGACATGGAATTGTCATGGGAAACTCCAACATGGGGTTGGCATGGAAAATCCAAGCATGGAGCTTGGTGTGGAAGTCCAAGGGGGAAGTCGTGCGCTTGGTGCTTGGCATGGGAAATCCAAAGCATTGCGAAGCCGTGTGCTTGGTGCTTGGTGAGAAATGCATTGCGAAGCCGTGCACTTGGTGCATTTGGGAAGTCTTGAGAACTTGGCAAGTTCACTAGGCTCGGGTCCTTGAGTCGGTGAAGGATAACATTGCGAAGTCGTGCGCTTGGTGCATCCGAGGGACCGTCGGACGGGGAGCGAATGGAGTGAGCCCAAAGGGAAGCATACTTCTAGGGCATGAGACGCGAAGGATGGTGTTGCGAAGCCGTGCGATTGGCGCATCCGAGGGACGTAGGCCGAGGGAAGTGAGCTTCGGTGGGGAACTCCATGAGGGATAAGGTGGACTTGGCCAAGTGGCTAAGACTGAGTGTCGGAGGCTCAAACATCGTTATGTTCAGGTCGTATGGGTTCGACCGGTGTTCGATTGAGACCAAGTGCGGTGATCGATCATTGGGGAAGCGATCAAAGAATCGATCGGCTAGGGATGGCGATCGATCGATGACATGTGCAGACGAGAATGGAGTCGAGCTTCGCCGACACTTTCGGTGATGGATGATCAGTCGACTGATGGGTGCCATCAGTCGACTGATGTGTGATCTGTTGGAACTTAACCAACGTGGATCTGGCCGTTGTGAGACAACGACTACGGGACCAGTCGACTGATGGTCACGATCAGTCGACTGATGGGCGCAAAAATAGCTTGATGCAGGTTATAAATGGAGCTCGAGTTGAAGGATTTCGCCATGGTTTTTGTGGAGCTATTGGAGGGGAATTGTTGCTGCATTCCAGTCATTCAAGAGCCAATCAAAGCAAGCAACAAACAAGTGATCAAAATCAATCGGTGAAAAGTGTTTCTTTTGTATTGTATTTGTATTCTTGTTTGTATTTGTATATTACTGTTGTAATTGCTTGTGAGAGGTTTCTCCACCTCCGACGTGTAGTCGAGAAGGAGTTTGAGTATTGCCGTGTGCATCTCTAGAGCTCAAGGAGCTCGCCCGTGGAGTAGGAACCATTCGGTTCCGAACCACGTATATCGTGTGTGTTTGCATGTGCTTATTTGTTGTTAGTATTATTATTGTTTTATTGTTTCCGCTGCGCTAACGACAATCGTAAACAAGCAACGCAACGAGAATGAACGAATTATGACATCCAACGATTGAGGGCTATTCACCCCCCTCTAGCCGGCCAATCGATCCCCAAACAAGTGGTATCAGAGCCGAGGTCGCTCTTCAAGGACTAACCGCCGTGAGAGCACTACAAGATGGCCGGCTACAACCTCCAACCACCAAAATTCGAAGGAGATTTACTATGGTGGAGAAGAAAAATGGAGGTATACCTAGAAACCGATTTTGATTTTATGTTAATCTTAGAAAACGGTTTCGAATTGCCTAGGGATGAAAGAAATAGGCAAATTGAGAAGTCAAGGTGGACCCAAGACCAAATCAAATACTTTGAGACAAATCACAAGGTAATCGAATTGCTTAGTGATTTGATTCCTAACAACATTTGGTCTAGGTTGGGAAATTTTAGGGATGCAAAAGAATTATGGGATAATGTAATGAAATTCCGAGAAAATTCTCAATCGGCACAAGTAGAGGAAGATGCCGTGGAAGAAAGACCATCCACTTTCGAAGATGTGGATGACTTGGTGGAGACCTCCACCTCTAGCATTGAGGGGGAGGAGAGGCAATCTTCCATCCTGGAGCAAGAACAAGAAGCATCCACATCCGGGAGAAGTGAAGATCAAGAAGAGGCCTCCACCACCTCCCTAGGTAACTCAAGTGTTATTATTTTAAATAAAAATCACATAATATGCTTTGAGTGTAGGGAGAAAGGGCATTACAAGAGCAAATGCCCTAAATTGGCTAAGAAGAAGGCATCGACACCAAAAGTCAACCCAAAGTCAAACGATGCCGGTGTTCCCTCAATTAAGAGCAAAGAGCACATTGTGTGCTTCAAGTGCAACCAACGGGGACACTACCGAAGCCAATGACCTAGGGGGAGGAAGAAAGGGCAAGAAGGTGCAACTCATGTAGGGGGAGCTCCTAAAGCTAACCCTAAGGTACATTTAGTTAATACACCTTTAATTCCTAAAGTCAAAAAGCATGCTAAAAATTATTTAGTTCTCTTGCTATTATCATTGAAAAGCATGCTAGGAGAAACAATAAGGTTTATTGCTTAGGTACTAAGCATGTTAGTTTCTCTAAGGACAAACCTAGGACTCAAAACACTAGATCTATTTTACCTAGGGAGTCAATTAGAAGAATTGAAGAAAACTTGAGTGTTAATCCCAAGAAATCTAGGCATATGCCTAAAAAGAAAAACATTTCCCAAAAGATAAATGGAAATTCAAAATTGGGAAAATTAGAGTTAGAAAACCAAGCCTTAAGGTCAAGGCTAGAAAAAGTGGAGAAGACCCTAGCAATAATATCAAATTCGGTTAAGGGGTCTAATGTACAAAAGTCAAGACCTAGAAAACAAGAAATGTCTAAGGGAAAGAAGGGTTTGGGTCACAAACCTATGTCCTACCATAATGTTCCATTTAATTATGGAACCACATCTAGGTCTAGGAAAATCAAGGCTAATAGGGAAGCCATCCCTAAGTCTAGCCATGGTATGTGCTTAGTGGCTAAGGACTTAAGGAAAACCAAGAAAGCCACTAAGAAGGTCAATGGAGAAGTCACCTCTAGAGTTGACCCAAGTAAGACCCAAAAGACTATGGTTTCAAAGCCAAAAAGGGTCATTAGGATGGTGTCTAGGGAAGTTATCCCTAGGGAATACCTTGTTAACCCAAGGAGCTCCAATAGATATTGGGTTCCTAAGAGCGTGATTGATTCACGCTAAATGGGTTAGGGTGTGTCAACCCTAAGTGGAGGGGTGGTTAACCTAGCCATTGTGAGTTGACACATTAGGGTGTGCCAATATGGTTTGAGAAGTTAAAAATGATTTAAATTGGCACAATTATGTCATAGAGGTCGTGGTGTGCTATTTTGGGTTTTTGGCACACTAGGGAAATGAATGGCATTAAAGCAAAATGAATTTAATTCCTAGAAATGACAAATTAATTTTAACACCTAGGTATTTTATACCGTAGTATATTTTTCTTGCCATGCTTTATTTGCCTTGCCATGTCATGACATCATTTTCATTTTATCTATAAAATGTCATGATCATGCTTAGAATTATCTTTAGATGTCATGTATGCTTAGCTCTCATTCACATGCCATGACATAATGATATTGGCATATGTTTTTATCTAAATCATATTTATGCCATAATCATATCATGCATAGTTTAAAATGGAGTTAAGGACTATGGCACAATTTGAAGGGAATCAAATTAATGTTGCCTAGAAATATGCATGAGAACATAAACAAAACAAAACCCACATTTCACAAAAATTTGACTTGTATGTGTTTTACACATCTAGATATTGGTGAGAGGTTTAGGAAAAAGAAAATAAAGGTTTGAAAAACATTTTGAAAACTTTTTGAAAAACCTTGGTGAAGCCTATCTTTTGATAGATATCACCATTGAATGGGATGATACAAAGATGGCTCTTTATTGAAGCTTTTTTTAAATTTTGAACTTTGTATCAATCTCCTAATTTAATGGGTAAAATAAATTTCCAATATTTTTCACCCATAGTGTTTAGGATAAGTATTATACGTATGGATTTTCAAGATTTTTAGAATTACGTATATTTACTTATGGATTTCGAAAATCCTTTTACGGCCCGAAAATTACTGAGAATCGATTATCGATCAGCTGTAATGGCGATCGTGATGGTAAATCGGTCATGGTATCTGACAGTCGGTAGCGCAGTGATTTCGGGTAAACTTGATAGTTAGGCCCATGTTTAGCCATGTTTTGGTACCCTAACCACTCCTAACCCTAGGATATGCTTGGGAGAGCATTAGAGAGGGTGGAAATTCATTGGATATGGATTAGGAGTTGGGTTAAGGGTGAGTATCAATTTTAAGGTGAAAGAATGTTCATTGTTGAACTTTGCCTTAATTTTGATTTGGTTAATGTTCCTATTGGCTTAGGGACTCTCCAAGAACATTGTTGGTGCAATTGTCAAGGGGGAGCAAGCCTCTAGGGGGAGGTATCCATCTTGGGAAGATGGATGTGTATTTCTTCATGGGAGGAAAATTGGGTTGCCTCTCTTTAAGTGATATGGGATAACTAGAAAGATTGTAGGCATGTGTTCCTCCAAGGGAGAGATTGTAAGATCTCATTGGGATATGAGACATTCATACCCTTGGGGAGGACCTTTTTGATGTAATGTCAAAAAGGGGGAGAAGTTACCAAGTTACCAATTAGGGTTCGTTGGAATTCTCATTGGGATATAAGAATTGCCAATATGGGAGAATTGGTAGACTTGAGATGGTAGTTTTGTCAATCATCAAAAAGGGGGAGATTGTTGGTGCAATCGGCCCAGGTTGACTCGAGTTTGACTCGAGCAGTACCTTGATAGTATTTTGATGATAGACAAAACTCATGACATGGAATTGTCATGGGAAAGTCCAACATGGGGTTGGCATGGAAAATCCAAGCATGGAGCTTGGTGTGGAAGTCTAAGGGGGAAGCCGTGCGCTTGGTGCTTGGCATGGGAAATCCAAAGCATTGCGAAGCCGTACGCTTGGTGCTTGGTGAGAAATGCATTGCGAAGCCGTGCGCTTGGTGCATTTGGGAAGTCTTGAGAACTTGGCAAGTTCACAAGGCTTGGGTCCTTGAGTCGGTGAAAGATAGCATTGCGAAGTCGTGCGCTTGGTGCATCCGAGGGACCGCCGGACGAGGAGCGAATGGAGTGAGCCCAAAGGGAAGCATACTTCTAGGGCATGAGACGCGAAGGATGGCGTTGCGAAGCCATGCACTTGGTGCATCCGAGGGACGTAGGCCGAGGGAAGAGAGCTTCGGTGGGGAACTCCATGAGGGATAAGGTGGACTTGGCCAAGTAGCTAAGACTGAGTGTCGGAGGCTCAAACATCGTTATGTTTGAGGTGCGGTCATTCTGGGTCGTATGGGTTCGACCGGTGTTCATTGAACCAAGTCTGGTGATCGATCATTAGGAGAGCGGTCATTGTTGGAGGATCGATCATGCTTGGGATGTGATCGGTGATGACGTGTCTGCAGACGGAGAATGGAGTCGAGCTCGCCAGCACTCGACTGATGGATGATCAGTCGACTGATGGGTGCCATCAGTCGACTGATGTGTGATCCGTTGGAACTTAACCAATGTGGATCTGGCCGTTGTGAGACAACGGCTACGGGACCAGTCGACTGATGGTCACGATCAGTCGACTGATGGGCGCGAAAATAGCTTGATGCAGGTTATAAATGGAGCTCGAGTTGGAGGATTTTGCCATGGTTTTTGTGGAGCTATTGGAGGGGAATTGCCACTGCATTCCAGTCCTTCAAGAGCCAATCAAAGCAAGCAACAAACAAGTGATCAAAAGCAATCGGTGAAAAGTGTTTCTTTTGTATTGTATTTGTATTCTCGTTTGTATTTGTATATTACTGTTGTAATTGCTTGTGAGAGGTTTCTCCACCTCCGACGTGTAGTCGAGAAGGAGTTTGATTATTGTCGTGTGCATCTCTAGAGCTCGAGGAGCTCGCCCGTGGAGTAGGAACCATTCGGTTCCGAACCACGTATATCGTGTGTGTTTGCATGTGCTTATTTGTTGTTAGTATTATTATTGTTTTATTGTTTCCGCTATGCTAACGATAATCGTAGACAAGCAACGCAATGAGAACGAACGAATTACGACATCAAACGATTGAGGGCTATTCACCCCCCTCTAGCCGGCCAACCGATCCCCCAACACAATCGACCCAGGTCACGATTGACCGGACTCAAGTTTGACTCGAGCAGTATTTTGATGTTAGACAAAATATATAACATGTGATTGTCATGAGAAGACCAAGTGTGTACCCTTGTCATGTAAGTCCAAGTGTGTAGCCTTGGCGGTGAAAGTCCTAGCATGGGGCTTGGCATTGGAAGTCCAACATGGAGTTGGCAAGGGAAGACCAAGTGTAAAGCCTTGGCCACATAAGTCTAAGTGTATAGTCTTGGCGGTGAAAGTCTATGTTTTGGGTAATTGGCATTTGGGAAGTCCAAGGGGTAGTTTGGCGGCGTAAGGCCAAGCGGTAGTCTTGGGAGCGTAAGTTCATATGTACCTTGGCAGTGTAGACACCGAGAGCATGACAATAGCTGAAGGAAGCACCTGGAGGCTAGTGTATAGATGAACAAGTCATGGATGACTTGGAGGCATCCGTGCATGGATGTATAAGTCATGGATGACTTGGAGGGATCCGATTGGCGTGAGCCTATTAGAGGTGGCTAGAAGTCTTAGGTCTAGGCTAAGGGTGTCTTGGGTTAAACCTCATGGATGAGGTGAATTTGACCAAGTGACTGAGGTTAAGTGTTGTATGCTCAAACATATTGTTTGAGGTTTTACCCGATGATCAGATGCTCAAACAACTTGGTGTTTGAGGTTTTACTCGACGTTAGTTGATTGGTCCGAGTCGACTGCTAGTTGACCAGTTTCAACTAGGGTTTTGTGGCTCAACAGTCGACTGCCAAGGGATGGAAGTCGACTGCTCCACCATCAATCAACTGGCAAGGGACGGCAGTCGACTACTATAGGTGGAATGACCATAAATCGAGGCAGGGCTCGACTGACCTTACATCAGTCGACTGCTAGGGTTTGGCAGTCGACTGATGGAGTATCCATTGGAACTTGTCCAGTGTGGATCGAGTCGTTGTGAGACAACGACTACAAGAGCAGTCGATTGGGGCCTTATGGCAGTCAACTGCTAGGTGTGAAATCAGCCCAAGACAAGCATAAAAGGAGGAGCTTGGGGAGGATTTCCACAACGATTTTTGGTGAGATTTGATGGGGAATTGCTGCTGCATTCTAGAAATTTAAGAGCAAACCAAAGCAAGCAATAAGCAAGAGTTCAAAGCCATTTATTGTAAAGTTTTCTTTACGTATTTCATTATTGTATTTGTATTTACTTGTACTTATTGTATTACATTTGTGATTGCTTGTTCTCCACCTCCAACTTGTTATCGAGAAGGAGTTTTAGTAGTGGTGTGTTCATCACTAGAGTTCATTGAGCTCTCCACGTGGAGTAGGAATCCTAAGATTCTGAACCACGTATATCGATTGTCTCTTGTATGTGTTGTATCGTTATTCTTGTTTTATCATTATTCCGCTATGCATATTAATGATCATTGTAGACTAGCACGCAAGAATGATCGATTTCTGTCTAGCACGTCAATTGGGCTATTCAACCCCCCTTCTAGCTGGGCCTCGATCCTCCTACATATAACCCAGTCGATTGCTAAACCTCAACCATGAGGTTTAACCCCAAGTATGATGCCCTCATACTTGCTAGACCACCCTTAGCCTAGACCTAAGCCTTCTACCCACCTCCATTAGTCTTACGCCTATCGGATCCCTCCAAGTCATCCATGACTTGTTTATAATACGCTAGCCTTCACGTGTTTCTCTCGGCTATTGTCATGCTAAGCTGGTCTATACCACCAAGACACATTTGGGCTTATGCTGCCAAGACACATGCTTGGATTTTATGTCGCTAACCATTGAACTTATGCTGCCAAGACTCAACCCTTGGACTTATGCCACTAACAATTGGACTTATGCTGCCAAGTACCCATGACTTGGACTTTCACCACCTAGACTACATACTTGGACTTACGTGGCTAAGACTACACCCTAGGACTTTCTATGCCAACTCCATGTTGGACTTTCCAAATGCCAAGACCCATGCTTGGACTTTCCTTTGCCAAGTATCCAAGACTTGGACTTTATCATTGCCAAGACCCCATGCTTGGAATTTCCATGCCAAGTGCCCATGACTTAGACTTTCCATGACAATCACATTGTCATACGTTTTGTCGAACATCAAAATACCATTCGAGTCAAACTCGAGTCTTGTCAATCGTGACCTGGGTCGATAGCTCCAACATTTCTTCCCTCCTTCATCCATTCCCCTTGCCCACCTATTGTATTTCCCTCTATTTCACATCCTTTACCTTCCGACTCCTCATGACATCTCGAGCTCGAGAAGTTTTCGGTCCCTTCCCCCTTACACCTCCTTCTATTCCCTCCTATAGACCCATTCATATGAGGAGTTGTAGCTCCTGAGTCAGGCTGAACTTCAGTCAACCCTCGAATGCATACACTACGACATGAACTTGTTAGGTATTTAAATGATTTTTTTCTTTTCTATATTTTGACTGACTACTAACAACTCCTATTTCCTTCAAGCCATTGCCAATTATGACATGTTGATTTATCATTTGGTGATCTATCAGAATAAAATAGTTGACTGAAATGCCACCTTATAGGCCCAGTTGAGTCAAGTGACTCAGCAAATCTCTCAATCCTCACTACGCAAGCTAGATTTAGCCGAGTAGACTTTAAAGGAGAGTTGCGTAGCCCTGCAGAAGAAAGCCTCGACTCTTCTGGAGAGCCGAGATGAGGCTTACGACTTGGCTAACTTCTTGGTCGCTGAGCTGGCTGTCTGCCAAGCTCAACTTCAAAAGGCAAGGGTCCAGTAGAACACTGAGCTAGTATTCTATCGGGCCCAACTTCATGAAGCATTTGCCAGGCAAAAAAAGTCTTAGTTCGAGGTGGGTTTGCTGAGGAATAAAGTGGTTGTGTGGACCGAGTGGAGTCTCCATGCTATGGAAAAGAGAGATCAGAATATGTCTCAACTTTTGGAATGGGCAAGCCTCCTCACCCACATGCGCACCGAACATCTTCACGCTACCAACCTAATGTGTGCAAATATTATAAGGGTTTAGTGGTTGTTTTGGCACACATCTCATTGTATTTAGTAGTTATTTTATGAATATTTACTTTAGTTTGCAATTTATTGCTACTTTCTTATTTGGAGGCCTGCTTTTGTTGATTTTCCTGTACAGGATGGAGTTTTGGAGTTTAATAAAGGACTGGACAAAGTGTGAAGTAAGAAGAGCATGCTTTCGCCATGTTCTCGGGACACTGACATCCTTCAGGATGAAAAGATGGAGTTCAGTCTCCCTTCCAAAAAGACACATGGTCAACTATATGAAATTCACATGACCGTACCATTTCTCAAGAGAAGTTTCCAGGCACGATTCATAGCACCACACATGGCCTGGCAGTGTGAAGTTCACATGGTCGTGTCGCGGTGCCGTAAAACCTAAGAAATAAGTTCACCATGCAAATATTGAAAGCCAAGTTTATCCCTATATATAGGAAGGCACACTAAACCACGAGGAGGGCGACTGGTGGCCTAAAAAAGCACCAGAAGATTGCTAATTGGGGAGGAAGGAAGGAGACTCAAAGACAAAGATGAATCTAAAGGAAGGCTGCCAAGATGCTTCTCCAACCAAAGTAGGGTGTATTCTCCTTAATCTTGATTTCTCTTTGGTTGTAAACATTAAACGAATAATGTCTTGTGTTTGTTCTTCGTATTTTATGGAGTGGAACCTTTAATTCTAGGATTAGGGAGTAACTTATGCATGTTGGACATGTTTATACAAGTATATTATGATTTCTTCTATTTATATTTGTAGTTTATGCATTCTAGTTCTATGATAATGATGACTTGCTCTTGTTTCTACTATGTGTAGTCGATATAGATGTGAAAAGCATCTATACCGAAAGCTAGGAGAATCAAAGAGGAACCAAAAGTTGACCTCTCTCTCAAAACCATAGATAATAGGATGTGAAAGAGTAGGATATTAAATATGGTCCACCTGTTCATGGGGTAACATAGGACATCTTAGAACTCCATGAACCTATTTTATATAGAGGTGACGAAGTAGGAGAAATCAACTCGGAGAAGTTGTGGGACCTGTGACAGGGGCAACCCATTGATAGCAACCTTCTGAGCTATGTAGATCTGAAAGGGATGCTCTAGTTAGATTATGTAATTCCCGTGTAGTACCAAAAGGTCACTGGGATTAAACTCGATTATCCTCCCGCAAGATCAAAACTAGAGAACTTAGGAACATAAATTAACGATGTGTTCAGCATCACATAAGTGAAAACAAAATCTTGGAATCTTCTCCTTAGCGTTGAATAAAACCCTTGCCTTACTACTTGTGACACCAACCTAAAGCTTAGTTTGTGACCAAGAACTTTCATCATTTGGATCCTCTCTAAAAAATCAGAGTTTATTGGATCAACCAATAATCAAATATCAGTCTTGTGGGATTGATAACTTTTATTACTTGACAACAATGGTGCACCTGCGAGGTTGAGCGCAAGGCCAATCTTCAACCTAGTGGTTACATTTGTGTGCATCAAGTTTTTGGCGCCGTTGCTGGGGACTAATTCATTTGATATTGGTTAGAAGGTAAAACAATTGGATTGGACTAGTTTTCTTTCTTAGTTTTAGTTTTGGTTTAGTAGTTTTACCTTTTTCCTTGATTTCCTTTTTAGCATTTATTTTTTTTTTTTTCAATTTTTCTATTATTTTCTTAGTCATTATTTTTCTTTATTTTTCTATTTGCTTTTAGGTTCTATTGCTAGGCTACATTAGTTTTTTTTCATTGTATACATAGGCATACGAAATCTAAGAATTTGCTTTCACTGGATCTAGAAATAGAAAGGACTTTCCATTGTAGGCGATCATAGCAAAGAGATATAGAAGGAAATGGTGCGCCTTTGGAAAATATAAGAAACCATCCCCTGTGGGACTATGTTGCTCCGAGCACTAGAGGATTCAGATCAAGCATTATTGGACCAACTATCATAGTAAATAATTTGAACTCAAACTAGCATTGATCCATATGGTCCAACAGAATCAATTTAGAGGTGCAATGATGGAAGACCCTAACCTACACATTGAGATGTTTCTGAAGATTTGTTCCACCTTGAAATTTAACGGAGTACCTATAGATGCCATTGAATAGCAGAGTAGTGGGTCGTACCACCATTGTATCAAAATAAAATTTATAATTGACCGAACCCCCTCTACACTTATGCAGCATAGAGCTAACTTGTGTCACCTCCCAACGAATGCAATCAATTGAGTGGTTTCCTTAGGATCATTTGGTTATTACTTGGCATTTTCTTAATATAAAGGGGGGGATTTGGATTTGGATTCTAACCTACAATTACAAGGTAATTATAATGCTAATCAAACAATGCAAGTAATTAAAACATGAAACAAGTAAAGCAATGCAAGAATTAAAGTAAAACAAGTTAAGTGTAGTAATTAAAAGAACAAAAATTGTAACAAGAATTAAACCAAAGACCTAATGTGCATAATCCAAAATTAAGATAAACAAAGTAAACCAAATGTAAGGGGTAAGTTAACAAACACTTGACATGTAGAATATTAATCTAAGCTAAATAATAAAGGTAAAATGATCTAATCAACCCAAGATTTGCCCAGTGTATGAACAAGTTCCTCCGGCTAAGTCCAATGGAGCTCGATCGAGACTCCATAAGCGGCGGTGGATGTGGGATGGACCAAACTCCTGAATCTAGTAGCTTGATGATTGCTCCAAACTCTCACGGATTTGGTTGAGCTCGAAGAAGTATCGTCAGTGTGGAACTCCTCTTCGAATCTGATGGAGAAGGTAGATGAGCTGTGAAGATGGAAGACGTCGCCAGAATCCCTTGATGAAGTGATTCCTCCTAGAATCTGAAGGAAGAAAATGGATGGATGAGGGTGGAGGGTGGCTGTTAGGGCTCCAGAGAAGAAGAGATAAAATTTTCTCCAAGTTTTTCAGCTTTTAAAAGCACTCCAACCCCAAACCCTGCACGCCACATAGTCGTGCCTTTTTGGCACAGTTGACCATGTGTGGCTTTCATCTGGTTGCACATGGTGGGAACAAGACACGACCATGCCTTTTTGGCACGACCATGCCATGTGTCTCTGGAAGCCACGTTTCTTCATTTACTAAGCCATAAAATTCCTCGCTATGTCCTACAAAAAAAATTATACATCGAATTAGTGTTAAGGACATAAAATTAGCATATATTTTCATTAAAGTGCTAAAATAACCCAACACACATAAAACATGATAAATACACCGAATTAAGCATACGAGTGGGTTAAAATACCGAGGAAGAATACAAAATAACATGTCAAAATGTGAGTTATCAATTCCCCCACACTTATTCTTGCACGTCTTGTGAAAGTAAACAAAACTAAGAAAACAATTAAAGATGCATTGACCTAGAAATTCCCAATCATACAAAGAAAATCGTGAAAGAAAGTTACCTAGGATTGTCAATTCTCAAAGATTCAAGCAATCATGAACTCAAATCTTACATAGGTTAACAAACATGGTAACTTTAATCCATACTGAATAGACTGAGAATGACTAAGCCTTACCAGGTAAGTGGTGATTTCTCTTGCTCTCATAAGCATATAATAGTGGAGTTCACTTAATCTACTCATGGTTTATGCACTACCATATGCTTGCTTCTCTTCTACTCTTCACCACTATTATATACATAAGAATGCATAATCTTTGAAGGCTTATTAGGAATATAAGGGAAACATGAAATAAAAGAAATGATGGTGTGAGTGCAAAACAAAGAAATTAAATATATAAAAAAAATAGTGGAAGATATGGAAATAATGGATGCTACATAGACAAGTACAAGAAAGTAATGCCCCAAAAGTTTTCATCTAAACTTCTAACAATATAATAACATGTAAACAACCCTTATCGCTTTCTAAAATACAAATCCACTCATGATATATAATAAATCTCTCAATGGTTGCAACAAGAGATGCCCATCACAAAAATACTATCACATAAATAAAAAATGGCACAACATGTCAAAAATTTTCACAATATTTTTTTTTATCTCATGGGCACCTAAATGTTTATTATTATTATTTTTTCAACTTCTTTTTTTTTTTTCATTTTTTTCACAATTTTTTTTTCTTGACATGTAGTGTACTTTCTTATGCTCCAACATCAAGCTTAGCTAAAAAGAGAAAGAGTATGGCTTCCTAAAGGAGATCAAGTATAGCTTGTCTATGCTTCCACTAAATTTTCTTGAGCTACTCCTCCCCTCACACTTAAATTTTTATCCATCATGGGAAAAATACTCATCCTGGAACAACCAAATATCCACATCCAAAAATAGAAATGGAGAAGAAAGTAATGGAAGGAAAGAAAAATAGAAATGATGAACGGATAGAATATTATTCAATAAGCATTTGACAACAAAAGAAGTGAAGGAAAACAAATGAGATTGAATTCATAATAATCATTTAAACCTATTGTTGTGTGGTCTCAAAAGAATCAAAGCAAGTTCTAGAGTTACAATAACCACAAGTGCACTACACACAAGTAGTAAAAATAGGCTCAATCCTCTCTAGGTAAACAAAATTAATCATCTCAATCTATCAACATAGAATCCATCACCAAGTAGTAACCACATGCAATCAAATAATCCATTCATGACAATAAATCCCAAAATTTGACAGTCAAATATAACTAGATTTCACGACTTCTAAGAAGTTATAAAGGAATGCATAGGAAATTTATCTCAAAATCTAACAAAACAAAAACACAACCAATGAAACATAACAACAAAAACAAAAACAAATAAAGTAAAATAAATGTATATACAAAGAAAATGAAAAGAGATGAGATGGAGCAAACTCCCTTGAGGTCTTGGCAGTTGGATAAGATTCAGTAAAAGGAGCCACATAGGTCGTGGAGTGCTCCGAAAGAAATCTTGTACCGACGGTTGAAGATGGTTCAAACTTAATATCCATGCCGAGCGTGGGATGGATTGATTGGAAGTAAACACCTTCATGGTGTGACTAGGATAGTTCAACGCTGCTCCCTCTACTATGATCACCTTATCATATGTAATCTCTGGTGGTCTGAGGCAATTTATCAGCAATTTTTAGCCTGGAGGTTAGATTATTGCATTTTTTGTTAGGGCCTTCATTAGCATATTTGTTGGAGCCTCTGGCTGTGATGGGAGTATCTAGTCTGGGGGCCTCTAGCTATCCACCACTTCCATGGAAATCAGCTCGATATCGTCTGGATAATTCTAGTCAGGCTTATCAAGTGGTTACACAACTGAACATAAAAATTCTATATGCACTATTTCTTCTACAACATCATCTGCAATAAAACTGCAAATAGGAGTAGCTGGCAACTCACTAGCATCATCCTCGACTAATTTTTCTGACCCTGCATTCACTATAGATATCTTAGTATCAGTGGAAAAAATAGTATCACAGAGTAAATACAAGCCACTAGCATCATCATCCACATCATCTGCCATAGCAACAACTTCATCAATATTTGGAGCAACAACAACAACATCATCATGATACAAATTAGTAGAGGAGTCTTGTAGAGCCACATAAGGAGAAACATATCTATCACTAGCTCTACAATCCATCACCTTAAGCACATCAATGCCATCAGAAATTATCTCTGAGAAAAACTGGAAGGAATCTTGTGCTTGCGTCTGACAGATGGATGATGCAATTCGATCTAGCTGGATTTGCAAACTTTTTATCCTTTCTTATTGTCGTTGATGATTACTCATTGGTTGCTGATGTTGTTGCAGCAATGATGCTAGTTGCAAAAGATTTTCTAGTGTCTATTTTGAATTGTTGAATTGAGGTTGAGGAATGTTGTGTTGTGTGTTTCCATAATCGAACCTTGAATGATCCATTCAACCATAATTATAGGTATTCAAAAATGATTCATACCTATCTTGTTGTTGAAGTTGGAAGTTCTCATGCTGCTCTGAAATTTGCTGGGGCTGATAATACTGAGTTGAAGGATATCCCCAATAATATCTATAAGAACTAGGAGTTGGATCATATACATTCTAATATTGTCGTGGGTAACTCTGAGGTTCAATAGGAAATACACTCGGTTGCACATTTTGATTTGAATTATAAACCTAATTGAAACCTCTAAATTGTTGATAATAAGGATCCATGTTTAAAGAAATTTCCTATACTTTCCTGAAACACTAACAAACAAATCAAAAGACACAGGAAATAAACATGACAAAAAATATGGATATACAGGAGAATCAAAGAATTAAGCCATAAACAAAATTTTGGGGTTTTACAATTTTTTTTAAGGAATATAAAGGCAGACAATCCTAAATCTACCAAGAACCATTAAACTCCCTAGCAACGACACCATTTTTTATAAGTAGAGCAGCAGGTCATACCACCGATGTATCAAAATAAAATTTATAATTGACCGAACTCCCTTTACACTTATGAAGCATAGAGCTAACTCTGGTCATATCCCAATGAATGCAATTGGTAGATTGGTTTCCTTAGGATCATTTGGTTATTGCTTGGGGTTTTCTTAATATAAATGGACGGGGGGGGGGGGGGGTTTGGATTTGGATTCTAGCCTGCAATTGCAAGGTAATTAAAATGTTAATCTAACAATGCAAGTAATTAAAACATGCAACAAGTAAAACAATGCAAGAATTAAAAACAAGTTAAGTGCAGTAATTAAAAGAACAAAAACTATAATAAGAATTAAGCCAAACACCTAATGTGCATACTCTAAAATTAAGATAAACAAAATAAAAAAAATATAAGGGGTAAGTTAACAAACACTTGACATGTAGAAAATTAATCTAAGCTAAACAATAAAGATAAAATGATCTAATTAACCCAATATTTGTAGGTGTATGAACAAGTTCCTCTGGCTAAGTCTAATGGAGTTCGATCGAGACTCCGCAAGAGGCAGTGGATTTGGGATGGTGCAAACTCATGAATCCAGTATTTTAATGAATGTTCCAAACTCTCGCGGATCCGATTGAGCTCTAAGAAGTGTCATCGGGGCAGAACTCATCCTCGAATCTGAAGGAGAAGGTGGATGAGTTGCAGAGATGGAAGACATAGTCAGTGTCCTTCAATGAAGCGGTTATTCCTCGAATCTGAAGAAGGAAAATGGTTGGATGAGGGTGGAGGGCGACTGCTAGGGTTCTAGGGAAGAAGAGAGAACCTTTTCTCCAAGCTTTTCGGCTTTTAAATGCATTCCAACCCCAAACCCTACATGCCACATGGTCATGCCTTTTTGGCACAATCGACCGTGTGTGGCTCTGATCTGGTTGAACACGGTGGGAACGAGACACAACCATGCCTTTTTGGCATGACCAGGTTGTGTATCTCTCTATAAGTGATATGTCCTACAAAATAAAGTATACATCAAATTAGTGCTAAGGACATCAAATTAGCATATATTTTCATTAAAATTATAAAATAACCCAATGCTCATAATGTTGGTGCAATCGGCCCAGGTCACGATTGACTAAACTCGAGTTGGACTCGAGTAGTGTTTTGATGTTTGACATTGATGTTTGACGATGAGTTGACCATTGTTTGATAATGGGTTGACTATATGGTTGATATGGGGTTGACCATATGATGGACAAGTCCAAGTGGGACACTTGGCAATGAGAAAGTCCAAGTTTTGAGTACTTGGCATGGAAAGTCCAAGCATGGGTCTTGGCAAGGGAAAGTCTAAGTAGCTTGAGTCTTGGCAATTGGAAAGTCCAACATGGGTTGGCAAGGGAAGTCCAATGGTTGATATTGGCGGTGTAAAGTTCAAGGGTGGAGTCTTGGCAGCATAAGTCCAATGCTTTGACGGCATAATGTCCAAGTGGTAGTCTTGACAGTGTAAGCCCAAATGTGCCTTGACAGTATAGACCAACTTAGGATGACAATAGCCGATGGAATCCCCTGAAGGCTAGCATATGGATAAATAAGTCATGAATGACTTAGAGGGATCCGATAGGTGCGAGGTTGATGGAGGTGGCTAGAAGGGTTAGGTCTAGGCAAAGGGTGGTCTAGGAAGTATGAGGGCATCATACTTGAGGTAAACCTCATGTTTGAGGTTTTTCAGTCAACTGGGGTTATGGATGAGTCGACTGGTCAAGTGTTTTGACACTTGGCAACCGAGTTGACTCTTAGCAGTCGAATGAGATTATGACCAGTCAACTAGATGAGAATCGACTAGCATTCGACTATGGCTACATGACCTTGGTAGTCGACTACCAGCATTGACCAGTCGACTGACGTGGAGGTCAATTGATTGGTGGTCGAGGGCATGGGCACAAAATGTTTTTGAGTCGACTGCTAAGGTTTGATAGTCGAGTGGAGACATGATCAGTCAACTCATGGGTATTTTCAGTCGACTGATGGCCTATCCGTTTGAATTTGTCCAACGTGGATTAAGTCATTGTCTCACAATGGCTATAAGAGTAGTCGACTGATGGTCGTGAGCAGTCAACTACTAGGAAGAATCCAACCCGAGTTGTAGCTTTAAAAGGAGCTCGAGGAGAGGGATTTTGGCATGGTTCTTTGAGGAGATTTGCGGCGATTTGTTGGTGCAATTCAGGGTCTTCAAGTGCAACTCAAGCAACAAAACAAGGAGGCATCCAAAAGCACAATGTAATGTTTTCTTTATGTATTTTTTGTGTATTTCACTTGTAATTTCTTGTATTTCTTTTGTATTAATTTTACGAGGTTTATCCGCCTCCGACTTGTTGTCGAGAAGGAGTGTATTTGATTAGTGGTGGTGTTTCCATTGCTAGAGCTCATTTGAGCTCAATCAGTGGAGTAGGAACCCAAAGGTTCCAAACCACATTTATCGTTGTGTTTGTGTGATTGTATTTTTTTTATTACTTTATTATTTTTATTTCCACTGCGCTAACGAAAATTGTAGACAAGCACGAACGAATTCCGTCAAGCGGACGAACTCGCAATTCACCCCCTCTAGCGCTCATCGATGTTCCTACACATAAAACATGATAAATACGCCGAATTAAGCATACGAGTGCATTAAAATACCGAGGAATGAATAAAATATAATATGTCAAAATGTCAGTTATCAACCATCCACCTGAGTTTGTTCCCATTTTCTCTTAAGGACAAGGAAAAGATGTGGCTGTACTCATTACCATCGGGAAGCATCATGACTTGGGAGCAGTGTGAGCTGTAGTTTCTATAAATTTTTCCCACCAAGCAAGATAGCTCATGAAGGATTGAAGAAACACGCTAGAAGGGGGAGGGGTGAATAGTGTATAGGAAACTCTTTTCTTTATCATCGTTAAAACATGTGTTGTAGCAAAAAGTAAAGACAAAAACAAAAATGACACGCTTTGTTTTTACTTGGTTCACAACCAAAAGGTTGCTAGCCCAAGGCCCCGCAATCTTAGACCATTTTCGATGGGGCAATCCACTAACAAGGGTCTCTTCCTTGTTGGAGGTAAGAGACGACGAATACAAATAAAAGATAGAGGAAGAGGCAACAAGCCTACCTCTCCTCTTAGCAAATTAAAATCACAAGTCAAGAAAAGACAACAATTGAAAAGATCTATCGACTAAAGATTTGGAAGCTTGGTGTGATGTCGACATTACGATGGCATAGCTGTTGGCAACCGTGCTAATCCTCGGAATGCTCATTGGCTCCCATGTCCCCGGATTAAAATTTTCACTAATGAAAACTAATCCGGATGGGATGAGTTTCCTAAGCACAACCAATTCATCGTCGTGCTAACGACTCGAGCGATCGCTTGAACAAACTAGTTGTTCAAGCAACACAACTCTTCTAGTTGGTTAGCCGTGGAAGAGACGACGGACGGATCGCCGGTTTTTGTGTTTCTTATTGGGGTCCATGATTATACAAATACATACAAATGTAAACTAGTATAATCAACATATACTAACATAAAGAACTTAAGCTAGCATATCGATAAGAACATGCAAAGAACAATAATAAAAGTTATAAAACTTTTATACCTCTTGATCTTCTATCGTATGTCCTAACCTCCTTGTAGACTTCGTGTGGGCGAAGATCCTCCACAAGTTGAAGCATCCTAGATCTTCTTCAATCCAAAGAAAGAAGAACTCTCTTTCCCTTCTTGCTTGAGCCAACCACCAATCCACAAAGGATTGATGCCGCCGGCCCCAAGAATAGAGAGAACAAAATGGAAACAAAACTCATCTCTTATCTAGGACCAACCATCAAGCTCCAAGCATGATGCTTGCCGCCGGTCCAAAGAGAACAAGAAGAGGATGAGAGGAATAGGTTGAGCGCCGACCAAGGTAGAGGGAAAAGATCTAGGAGCCGACAACACCCTAGGAAGAAGAAGAAGATATCCTCTCCTATAGTTGCCGCCCACTTTCCCCTCCATAACCTAGCCGCCCAACCAAGGAAAGGAAAAATCTAGGTTTTCTTCAAAGAGAAGATGGAATGGAGTATGGAAGCCAACCGAAAGAGAAACACCAAGGGTATGGGCGCCGACCAACACTTGGAGAAAAGAAAGGAAAACAATCCTCCTCCTTGTTGCCGCCCAACCAAGGTGGAAGGAGGAGATCTAGAACCGGCCACTTACCCTAGGAAGAAGAAGAACTCTTCCACAAGTTGCCGCCCACTCTCCTTCCAAACCTTGGCCTCCCAACCCAAGGAGCCAAACCCTAATTAGGGTTTCCTCCTTAGGGTTACTTGCCGCCCAAGCAAAGAGAGGCTAAACCCTAATTTCCATCATCCAAAAAAACTTCTTTTTCCCCCCAAGCCTAAGCCCCTATTTATAGAACTTAGGAGAAAGTTGGTTATTGATGAGGTAGCCAAAAATATAGGAACTAATTCCCAATTTTCTTGCCGCCCAAGGGTAGCAAGGAATTAGTAAATTTTTTCTTCCTATAATCTTGCCGCCCAAGGTGGCATAGGGAAAAAAAAAATTTCACAAATTCTAATCTTAAATTTTTTTTTTTTTTTTTACTAATTCTAATCTTGCCGCCCAAGGTGGCATAGAATTAGGAAAAAAATTTTTATCAATCTTTTAAACTTGCCGCCCACCTTATCCAACCTTTCCTCTCCCTTTCCTTTCCTTTCCCTCCCCTTTCCTTTCCCTCCCCTTTAATCTCCACCGTCGGTTCTAGGGTTTTAATCTCAACCGTCGGATTTAGAGATTTAATCTCAATCGTCGGTTCTAGGGTTTTAATCCCAACCGTCGGATCTAGAGATTTAATCTCAACCGTCGGTTCTAGGGATTTAATCCCAACCGTCGGATCTAGAGATTTAATTTCCATCATTTGATCTAGAGTTCATGAGGTTTATTTTAGGCTACGATAGGGACCATGAGGAGGAGTTGGGTCTTGGCCACCCGATGGATCGGAACCACACAAACTTGATCCATCAATGATGTTCCATTCCACTAGAGGATCATCATCGAACTACCTCACCAACCCCCATAAATTAATATGGGCTCCTTATATTATTTGTACATTCATCTCCCTGTGTTTAAGATATCGAATGTCCGTCAATTAATTGATTTACTGACCATCAATTAATTAACATCTAACTCCTCGAGTAGTACCACTCAACCTTATCATCATGTTGACTAAGTCAACCTGCAGGGTTTACATGATGAACCTTATGAGCTCCTCAAGGGGACATCATCAACCTAATATATATGACACGGATTTCTCCTATAATCAACAGCACACCATGTAAATAATATCACTTCCCAACTTACCGGGCATATTGATTTAATCCATAGAAATCTCACCCTCTGGTAAATCAAAGAAATAAATACTAAGTACATGTGCCCGTTATTATATCGGGATTAAGAGCATGTAAAATATAATATCCGAGGTCCGATTCAATTATGCAGTCAGCAATAAATTGAATCACCTCTATGTCGGTCCTGCTCAATACACCTAAGTGTACTAGTGTAACTCTATGTTCAAGATAAAACAATACCAAGCTACACTACAACCATGCCAATGGTTTGTCCAAAACCATCTTGGTTGTGAGCCTCTACTTATATTCTACAAGGACTGATAACATGATCTTCGTACGCACCGGTGCACCATGTTATCTACAATGTAAAATATTAGACAATATGCACACATATAAATATAACGTGCAAACAATGATCATGTGATTCTTATTTCAAAATAAAGATGTCCATACAAAAGAGCTAGGCTTTCAGTATACATCCCAACAATAGCAATGTTGTTGAAGTCTTGGCGTTGTTGGAGAACTTTGGGAGAAAACTTGGATGATTAAATGAGGTGAAAGGCTCCTCCTTTTATAGTCATTTGAACCCTAGCTTGTTGAGATCCAGATCTGGGTCA
Source organism: Wurfbainia villosa (assembly GCA_025175895.1). NCBI lineage: Eukaryota > Viridiplantae > Streptophyta > Magnoliopsida > Zingiberales > Zingiberaceae > Wurfbainia > Wurfbainia villosa. The sequence continues at coordinate 47,226,965 of CM045998.1, read as the reverse complement.
AAGGTCAACATCCTCCCTCTTTTTGTGGCTCTTATCTCGACTATCTTCGAAGTGATCAAATTGACCAATAGTCGACTGATGCTTTTCAGTAGTCGACTGATGGTAAGTTCAGTCGACTGTCAGCTTGATCACTCACCTGCAATACACGGTTAGTACAAAATACTTCATTGATGGTAATTATGATGGTACCTTACCGTCTGACCTCGACCTAGACCTTCCTCCGAAAGTCTTAGTCGGATCGCTGCCTATGGTTGTCCTTGTATGGAGGATACGACCTTACCATCACTCCACACTCGGTGCTTATCTCTGGTCCTTATGATCTGTTGCTTAGCTTCTGGTAACCATCGAGGTTCCTCTACTCCCTGAGGTTCTCCTAGTGCCACCCGACCACCATGGTTTGTCGTTCCTAGATTCTCCTGGTGTCGTCGACCTTTAGCATAGCTTAATTCTTTACTTGCTCACTCATCACAGCATGTGAGATAATAGTATCTTAACTTTGAACCTTTGCCATTATCAAAATCTAGGTTTGATTATTTAATGCCCCTGCACCAACAGTCTCCCCCTTTTTGATCTATGACATACCGATTCAAAGTTAAGGAAAAAATAAGCATGAAATGAATAGTAGTAAGCATGATTATGTAAGTATGAGTAAGCATGAATAGTAAGTAGTAAGCATGACTAGTAAGCATGATTAAGTAGGAGTAAGCATGAATAATAACTAGTAAGCATGACTAGTAAGCATGATTAAGTAAGCATGAATAATAAGCATGAGTAAGTATGCATGAGTAAGTAAGTATGAGTAAGTTCTTTTTCAAATCATCCCCCTCAAGGTTATTTCCCCCATAACCCTAGGTGAGTTTTTGAAAAATAAGCTTAATTTTCCCCCTTAATGTTTGGCCACTTCAAAAACAACTTTTGCTTTCTCCCCCTTAACTTTGGCTTCTCTTCTCCCCCTTTTGCCATATATCGAAAACACTTTGGGGTGTATTTATATGATTTTAATGTGTAAAATGTTTGTAAAGAAAAACAAAAGAAACTTTAATAAGGAATCCCATATTAAGATTTAATATGTGTTTGTAAGTCCAAGCATGCCCCATTTTTATTTTGAAAATTAATAAATTCAATATACTTCATTTAATAAAAATGCTCAACTCTTTTTGACTCAATTGATATAATATGATCAATAAGTCTTGATTAGAGTTTATTATTTTGAAAAATTATACTCCATGATTCATATCGATGCACTTGACCTACATTTGGAATCAAGACTAAGGTCATAATATCTCACACCCATCTATGTGACTCAGTACACAAACACATTAAACCTATGTGTTGTGAGATGTATTCCTTAAATATATAGGTGCATGCTTTCTAAGGTAAGCCCTAAGCTAGTTCCATGTAGCATGAAAGAAAGAAATATAGATTATAAGTAAGAAGTAAATCTTACTCTACTACGTACATTCCTAATCTTCGTCTAAGCAAACTGGACTCTGCTTCGGGTAAGGGTTTTGTAAAAAGGTCCGCTAGGTTCGATTTCGATTCAACATACTCAAGTATTATATTTCCATTAGCTACATGTTCTCGTATAAAGTGATGTTTACCTTCTATGTGTTTAGTTCTCAAATGACATATTGGGTTCTTAGTTAGGTTAATAGAACTAATGTTATCAATTAAAATTTTAGTACTACCAAATTTTAATTGAAAGTCTTAGAGAGTGTGCTTCATCCAAAGAAGTTGAGCTACACACTCACTCATGGCTATGTATTCGGCTTCGGTGGTAGACAAGAAAACACAATGTTGCTTTCTACTACACCAGCTGACTAGACTTGATCCTAAGAGTTGGCAACATCCACTCGTGCTCTTCCTATTGAGTTTACTACCGACATAATCCGAGTCAGAGTAGCTGATTAGTTCGAACTCAATTGACCTAGGGTACCAAATTCCTATGTTTTGTGTTCCTTTTAGGTATCTAAAAATCCGTTTAACTAATGTTAGGTGTGATTCTTTAGCATAAGATTGAAATCTTGCACACATACTCACTGTAAAGAGTATATTAGGTCGACTCATAGTTAAGTATAGAAGGCTACCTATTGCATTCCTATAATATTTTAAAACTATAGGTTTTCCTTCTAAGTCTTCTTCTCTGTTTACGCTGGTAGCCATAGGTGTATTAATTTCCTTAGCATTTTGCATTCCAAATTTACTAATTAATTCCTTAACATATTTATGTTGATGTAAATAAATTCCTTCTCTATTCTGTTTTATTCCTAATCCTAAGAAGAAGGTAAGTTCACCTACTAAGCTCATTTCAAATTCACTTTTCATTATTGAAATGAACTCATTTACAAGTGTTGTATTAGTTGTTCCAAAGATTATATCATCTATGTAAATTCATGCAATAAAAATCTCTTTTCCTATGGTTTTTACAAAAAGGGTTGGGTCAACTAAACATTGTTTGAATCGCTTAGACTTAAGATAGATTGAAAGCCTTTCATACTAAGCTCTAGGAGCTTGCTTTAATCCATGTAGGGCTTTTCTAAGTTTGAGTACATGGTTAGGTTTGTCCAGGCATTTAAATCCTAGTGGTTGGCTAACATAAACTTCTTCCTTGATAATTCCAATTAGAAACGCTGATTTGACATCCATTTGAAATAATTTGAATCCTCAATGTGCATTCTAATTGATTCGAGTCTAGCTATGGCTGCATATGTCTGTCTCATCATAGTCTAACCCTTCTACTTGACTAAACCTTTTAGCTACTAACCTAACTTTATTCCTAATAACTTCTCCTTTGTTATCAAGTTTATTTCGAAATACCCACCTTCTTCCAATGATCATTTTTTCCTTTAAGTGGGGGTACTAATTCTCAAACTTGACTTCTAGTAAATTGAGCTAACTCTTCTTGCATAGCAATAACCCAATCATGGTCAAGAAGAGCTTGTTCAATTGTTTTGGGTTCGATTTTAGATATGAGTGAGATTTGACTTAGGTTCCTATAGGACGCTCTAGTTTAAACCCCTACATTTGGATCACCTATCACTTGGTCAATAGGATGGTTTTCTTGTAATCTAGATTGATTTAGATTAGGGTCTACACTAGATTCGTTTTGTGGGTTAGGTTCAGATCTAACATAGTTTTCAATTTGTTCATGGTTCAATTTTACTTCAAATTTTGTAGTTTTGTTTTCTTCATCAAATACTACATTAATTGTTTCTTTTAGTTTTAGGATTTCATTGTTATACACTCTATAGGCTTTACTAGTGGTTGAGTATCCTAGAAATGTTCCAGTGGTTATTTTAGAGGTGAATTTACTTAAGTAATCTTTAGTATTTAGTATGTGTACCCTACATCCTACTTAATTTTTGGTAGTTTTTCATAATAAATTTCATATGACGCTTTTTGGTGTCTTTTAACTTATAAAATCCTATTTTGGACATAGTAGACAGTATTGACCGCTTCTGCCCAAAACCTATTAGGTAGATTGAATTCATTTAACATGGTTCTAGCGGCTTCTTGTAGGGTTCTATTTTTATGTTCAACTAGCTCATTTTGTTGAGGGGTCCTAGGGCAAGTGAACTCATGGTGGTATCCATTTTGGTTACAAAAAGTCGATGAACTTATGGTTTTCGAATTCACCACCATGATCACTTCTAATTATTTTAATCCTTAGGTTCTTTTCATTTTCTATTAGTTTACATAAATTAGTGAGTTGATCTAAGTCTTCACTCTTATGTTTTAAAAACCTAACCCATGTGAACCTAGAGTAGTCATCGATTATTACTAGGCAATATTGACTTCCGTTTAGTGATTTGGCTCCATGAGAGTCAAAAAGGTCTAAGTGTAGGAACTCAAGTACACTTTTAGTTCTTTCTTGGTTAGTTAGTTTATGTGAAGTCCTAATTTGTTTACCTTGTTGACAAGCATTACATATTTTATTTTCTAAGTTATTTAGGTTGGGTAGACCTCTAACTAAACCATTTTGACTCATTTTATGTACAAGTCTTGGTTGGGAGTGGTCAAGTTCTTCTTCCCCATTCTGCTATTCCTTTACTTCCTCTTAGAACATTTCTTCGAGGAATCAACTAACAACATCGTCCCCTGGTGCAGCTCAGGTACCATCACTACTAACATGATGCAACTCAATAGTTCAGAATCACTCACATGTTTATCATAGACCAACAATTGGTCCAGAGTTGAATCATCACTAGGACGGGCGGGACGAAGCGCTTCGAGGACATTCACAAGCTTTTCAGCCTTGAAAATAATTCTCAAGCTTCTAAGCCAGTCTAAGAAGTTTGACCCAGTCAATTTATTTGAATCCAAAATTGAGTGCAAATTCAAAGACATCATGATCAATCGATTAACTTACAAATCAAGCATATATGAGAAAGATGATTTAAAATGTATCAACATACATTTACAAAATCCCATTCATTTTTTGAATTTCAAAAAACCCTCAAAATTAATTCAGGAGATCGTAGGTCCATCTCTGAATGAGTTGATATCCAACATAGATAAGAACGACCTTGGAGAGAGTCCAACAAGCCATTCTTAGCTACGATGGTAGGTATCAAGTATACCAATTGCATATCACTTATATGCAACTATCACAATGTGCTATCAACTAATTGAATGTTCACACATACATTGGGTTGTTAACACATTAACAAGTATACATCATATGCATAGCACCCAACTTCACCTCCCTTTCAATCGACCTTGGAGAGAGTCCAACAAGTCGATGCTCGAAGTTAAAGCCGACCCATTAATCGGGAAATAGTTTTAATATGGTTAGAGCGTATTCAACCAATTAGCCAGGCTTGGAGCGAGTCCAACAACCCAAACTAATGATTGACCTCTAACTCATACCATATTAGTAATAAACTATCCAATAATTTGAACATGTTCAGGTTTGAGCCGGGCTTGGAGAGAGTCCAACAACCCAAACAAGAAATGGAACTCTGGTTCTAACCATATTAATGGAAGGTGTAGGCTTTAATATTGTGTAAGAGATTTAATGTATCATCCTCTTTGCATGCAAATAACTATTATCTACATGGCATGACACACATGACATACATCTACATGTCACGACACGCATGACATAATGATATGCATCTAATGCAATTACATGGCATACAATTATGGCATGTACAAAAATTTCATTATTTGTCATAACTATTTTGGAAATAAAATATGTTTTAGATTTGATTTCTCAGATCAAATCATGATTAAATTAGAAAACAAATTTCCAAATCTAATCACATATTTTATTTATGAAAAGTGTTAATTAAGGAAAGTCAATCTAATTTACGAAATAAATTTCCTAAATTATAATTTGCTAATCATATTAGGAAACTTCGAATTTGAATTTCTTTACAAATTATAATTTCCATAAATACTTCTAAACTTTCCAAAACTAGAAAAATTCTAAAAATACAATTACGACTATCACAAAATAATTTTATGATTATGTTAGAACACAACCGGCTCTGATACCACTATTGGGTTTCCCCGTCACCGTGACGAGTGTGTGTTCGAACACATTTCGTAAACATGCATACACCGGAAGCAAAAACATATAATAAACTAATATTATTACCACTTGAAGGGAATTGCTTCGCTTCCCCCTTTAACTTGGTCGCTTGTGCATGGCGATCCTATCTACGTCCCCGGATTAAAAAATTAATTCTTGACAAAGACAGATTACCCAAGCAACCGATCCATCATCGTGTTATTCGATTAGAGTGGACACTTGAACAAACTTATTGTTCAAGCAACCTAACTCTTTTCCTCAATTAGCCACGGAATTGATGATGTACGGATGACCGATTTTTGTGTTTAGCTTCAGGGTCCAAGTAAATTAACCACATACATAATACAAAAGAACTAAATCAAAACAATCAAGATTATACCACTTGTTTACCTCTTGATCTTCTATTGTATGACCTATCCTTCTCTTGAACGTTGTGTGGGCAACGATCCTCCATGAAGGTAGGAAACTTCGCTTCGCACATCAACTCGGTTGCTTGTTCATGGTGATCCCATATTCGTCCCCGGATTAAAAAAAATTAATCCATGACAATTAGGGATTACCCAAGCTATCGTTTTCATCGTCGTGCTATCCGATTAGAGTGGTCACTAGAACAAACTTGTTATTCAAGCAACCTACCTCTATTCTTTGAATAGCCGCAGAATAGACAATGTACAGATCGCCGGTTTTTGTGTTTGTATTCGGGGTCCAAGTAAATTAGCCAAATAATAAAAACATACAACATACAAAGAAATAAAAGGAAAGCAAAACAAGATTTATACCTCTTGTTTACCTCAAGGTTTTCTATCGTATGTCCTATCCTCCACTTGGACGTTGTGTGGGCAACAATCCTCCAAGAGATGAAGCCTCCTAGATCACGATCTTCCTTTCCTTGCTCACTCCGAACAAGAGAAAGTATAGAAACAAATCTCTTTTCTTATTTAGGACCAACCATCAAGCTCCAAGCTTGATGCTTGCCGCCGGCCCAAAGAGAGGTGTAAGGAGTGGGCGCAGGCCAAGAGCTCCATAAAACAAGACCCTAGCTCTTGTTTCCACCGGCCAAGAAGAAGAGGAGAAATAGGTTGAGCGCCGGCCAAGGTAGAGGGGAAGAAGGGGTGGGCGCCGGCTACACATTACGAAGAAGAAAGGAAGCAAACCCTAATCTCCCACCTTGTTGCCACCCAAACCAAAACCCTAACCCTAGCCGCCCAAGCCTTTGCCTTGATCGCCTTTCTATTGTCTTGCCGCCCACCCTTATGCCTCCTTTTATAGAGCTAGGCTTAAGCCTTCTTTTAATCTCCACCGTCGGTTCTAGGGATTTAATCTCAACCATCGGATCTAGAGATTTAATCTCAACTGTTGGACTTAGAGAATTAATCTCCACCGTCGGACTTAGAGATTTAATCTCCATCATCGGATCTAAAGATTTAATCTCCACCGTCGGATCAAGTGATTTAATCTCCATCGTCAGATATAGAGATTTATTCTCCACCATCGGATCTAGAGGTTCATTCTCCACCATTGGATCTAGGTTCATGAGGGTTTTAATAGGCTACGATAGGGACCATGAGGAGGAGTTGGATCTTGGCCACCCAATGGATCAAGCCCACATAAAATCTGATCAATTAATGATAATCCATTCCACTAGAGGATTATCATTAATCTACCTCACCAACCCCCATAAGTTAATATGGGCTCCATATATTATATGTACATTTATCTCCCCGAGTTTAAGATCTCGAATGTCCATCAATTAATTAATTTACTGACAATTAATTAATCAACATCTAACTCCATGAGTAGTACCACTCAACCTTATCATCATACCGGACCAAGTCTACCTACAGGGTTTAAATGATGAACCTTATGAGCTCCTCAAGGGGACATCATCATCCTAATATATAGGACACAGTTTCCTCCTATAATAAACGACACACCATATAAATAATATCATTTCCCAACATACCGAGCCTATCGATTTACTCTATAAATCTCGCCCATTAGTAAATCAAAGAAATGAATACTAAGTATATGTGCCTGTTATTATATCGGGATTAAGAGCATGTACAACATAATATCTGAGGTCCGATTTGATTATGTAGTTAGCAATAAATCGAATCACCTCTAAGTCGGTCCTGCTCAATACACATAAAGTGTACTAGTGTAATTCTATGGTCAAGACAAACCAATACCAAATCACACTATAACCATACCAATGGTTTATCCAAAACCATCTTGGTTATGAGCCTTTACTCATACTTTACAAGGAACTGATAACATGATCTCCCGTGTGACACTACACACCATGTTATCTACAATGTAATGTATTAGACGATATGCATAACCATAAACATGCAAACAATGATCATGTGATTCTTATTTCAAAAATAAAGATGTTTATACAAAAGATAGACTTTTCAGTATACATCCCAACAATCTCCCACTTATACTAAAAGACTATGCTATCCTCATACTGCCATACATCTGATTCCCATTCCCTCCACATGCCTATCAAAAGCTTTCGCTGGAAGGGCCTTAGTGAAAGGATATGCTAGGTTATCCTCTGATGCAATCTTGGGCATAGCAACTTCTCCTCGCTTTATGATTTCTCGTATCAGGTGGTACTTGCGCTTTATGTGTTTACTTGCCTTTTGGATGTTGAGATGTATACTGAAAAGTCTATCTTTTGTATGAACATCTTTATTTTGAAATAAGAATCACATTGTCTTTGTTTGCATATTTTTATGGTTATGCATATTGTCTAATACATTACATTGTAGATAACATGGTGTGTGGTGTCACATGGGAGATCATGTTATCGGCTCCTTGTAAAGTATAAGTAAAGGCTCACAACCGAGATGGCTTTGGACAAACCATTGGAATGGTTGTAGTGTGATTTGGTATTGGTTTGTCTTGACCATAGAATCACACTAGTGCACTTTGTGTTTATTGAGCTGGACTGACTTAGAGGTGATTCGATTTATTGCTGACTACATAATCGAATCAGACCTCAGATATTATATTGTACATGCTCTTAATCCTGATATAATGACGGGCACATATACTTAGTATTCATTTCTTTGATTTACCAATGGGCGAGATTTATAGATTAAATCGATAGGCTCGGTAAGTTGGGAAATGATATTATTTATATGGTGTATCGTTGATTATAGGAGGAAACCGTGTCCTATATATATTAGGATGATGATGTCCAATTGGGGAGCTCATAAGGTTCATCATGTAAACCCTACAAGTGGACTTGGTCCGACACGATGAAAAGGTTGAGTGGTACTACTCATGGAGTTAGATGTTGATTAATTAATGGTCAGTAAATTAATTAATCGAAGGACATTCGAGATCTTAAACACGGGGAGAAAATGTACAAATAATATATGGAGCCCATATTAACTTATGGAGGTTGGTGAGGTAGATCAATGATAATCCTTTAGTGGATTGAATTATCATTAATGAATCGGACTTTATGTGGGTTTGATCCATTGGGTGGCCAAGATCCAACTCCTCCTCATGGTCCCTATTCTAGCCTATTAATACCTCATGAAGCCTAGATCCAATGGATGAAAACAAAACTCTAGATCCAATGGTAGAGATTAAAATCTCTAGAACCGACGGTTGAGATTAAATCTCTAGATCCGACGGTTGAGATTAAATCCCTAGAACCAATGGTGGAGATTAAAACAAGGCTTATCCCTAAACCTATAAAAAGGGGCTTAAGGGTTGGCGTGGAAAATAAAAATTGGAAGCAAAGGAGCTTAGGGTTGGGCGGCAAGAGGCTTGGAGATTAGGGTTAGGGAGTTAGCGGCACCAAATAAGGAAACTCTTTCCTTATCTTCTTCTTCCTCTTGGTGGTCGGCGCCCATACATCCCTTTCCAGCCCTGTAACATCCTAAATTTTAGTTACTATATTTTTATTTAAAGGAAATATATATATATATTTATTTTAGTTACTATATATATATATATATATGATTTAAGAAGAGAGTAGTTATAATATCATAGAAAAGTTAGATCACACATTATACTAGAATTCATAGATACGAAATGAAGAAATAGAAATTCATATATATATATATATATATATATATATATATAGAAATAAGAATAACAAAAAAAGAAAAAAAAATGAATAAATAGTTCGTAGTCGAGGCTTGAACCATGAATCGTTGATTTGAGGGAATAGGCTTCCCACCACTAAGTCATAAGATTACCAATGAATAGGATATAACAGAATATATCTATTGGTAAAAAAAAAGAAAGAAGTTGATTAATCTAGCTGATCATTTAAAGGGATAATTAGGTTAAGAAAAATCCTAATTTATATATATATTTCCATCTTTCCTTTCCTAAACCGAAAACGCCGAACTCCCCTCCTCTCTCCCTCTTATTTTTTCAGCCGCCGGACTCCTTCTCTCCCTCACGCCACCCATAACCTACTCTCCCCCTTCCATTTTTTTCCCAGCCACCGAAGAAAGGAGGATTTCTCTCATCCCTCTCTCTCTCTATCTTCAAATTCCACCCGCCATCCCTCTTCCCCTTCCCTTTTACAGCCGCCGAAGCGAGGAAGGAGATTGTCTTCTCTTTGGATAATTCAAAAGGGGATTTTTCAAGAGGGACTTGGTAGAGAATTACGCCAAAGCAAGGAAACACGTAGTAGGTCTTCTCTTTGCGAAGTTTAACGGTATAAATTGGTGAAAAAGCGTAGGAAGTAAGTATCCCCTCACCTGCAGTATAAGTTCTTACGATGTAATGTTGTATGCTTGATTTTGAATGAAAGAATCTAGAACTATGTGTAGAAGGTTCGGCTAATAGGATGTTTGTTAGGAGGATGGGAAGGGCGGGCATTACAGGTGGTATCAGAGCCCAGTTCTGCCTTTCCACTACACACACATCAAGCTCCAAATCCTGCCGCTCCAAGTAAGAAATTCTATGCCTACTCTATTTCTTTCATGTAAGATAAGAAATGCTTTTAGCTTAAATATGCATGAATATATGTATGATAACTTATGCTAGCCTTTAGTTTAAATATGCATAAATAAATATGAATGATAACCTTATGCTAGCCTTATTATAATATATGAAGATAAGCATGGCTAGAAGACGTAGTCATGGAGTCGATGAGACAAGTAATATATGGAAGACGTAGTAATAGAGTCGATGAGATGAATATATGCATAATAATCTTATGCTAGCCTTATTATAATATATGAAGATAAGCATGGTTGGAAGACGTAGTAATAGAGTCGATGAGACAGTAATATATGGAAGACGTGGTAATAGAGTCGATGAGAGAGTAATATATGGAAGACGTAGTAATAGAGTCGATGAGACAGTATTTCACTCTCCATGGGGAGCTCCGGTACTATTCGTAATGAAGAAGGATGGGACTATGTGCATGTGCATAGACTACCAAGCGCTAAATAATGTGACGATCAAGAATAGGTACCCTTTACCACGGATTGACGATCTGTTCGACCAGTTAAAAGGTGCCACCGTCTTTTCAAAGATTGACCTCAGATCTGGCTATCATCAAGTGAAAGTGAAACCAGATGATATACCGAAGACAGCTTTCTGAACAAGATACGGACATTATGAGTTCGTAGTCATGCCTTTCGGAGTGACGAATGCTCCTGCTATGTTCATGGACCTGATGAATCAGGTATTCTCGGCGTTTCTTGACAAGTTCATGATCATCTTCATTGACAATATCCTCGTCTATTCGAGAAATCAAGAAGAGCATGCCGAACACCTGAAGATGGTATTACAGATTCTTCGAAAAAAGCAACTATATGCCAAGTTCTCCAAATGTGAATTCTAGCTCGATCAAGTATCTTTCCTGGGTCATATTATATCCAAAGACGGAGTTATGGTAGACCCAAGAAAGATTGAAGCTGTGAGTAACTGGAGCAGGCCAAAGAATGCTAGTGAAGTGAGGAGTTTTCTCGGATTAACGGGCTATTACCGGAAATTCGTAGAAGACTTCACCAGAATAGCAGCACCTATGACAGTTCTCACCCGAAAGAACAAGAAGTATGTATGGACGGAGGAATGTGAGAAGAGTTTCTTGGAGATGAAAAGGAGACTTACAAGTGCTCCAATCCTTACTCTCCCAGAGAACGACAAGAGCTTCGACATGTACAGCGATGCCTCCGGATTGGGACTCGGAGCTGTACTTATGCAGAGGGGTAAAGTTATTGCCTATGCCTCTAGGTAACTCAAGGAACATGAAAAGAACTATCCCACTCACGATTTAGAGCTAGCAGTTGTTGTCTTCGCTCTCAAGGTATGGAGGCACTATCTATATGAAGCACATTGCAAGATTTATACGGAACACCGGAGTCTGCAGTATTTCTTCACTCAGAAGGACCTCAATATGAGACAACGTAGATGGCTGGAGCTCATGAAGGACTATGACTGCAAGATCTTTTACCATCCTGGCAAGGCAAACAAAGTGGCCGATGCACTCAGCAAGAAGTCCAGTGCCACCCTGATGTCCATATCGGTATTGTCTCGACCGCTAGAGAAGGAAATTATGCACTATGGAATCGAGGTTATTTCCGTGCAGCTTTCGACCATGGCAATAATACCAGCACTTTGATGACATATTAGCAAAACAAAGTGATGATCCAAGTCTCCAGAGGATCAAGCAGGAGATCCTAGAAGGAAAAGGCGAGGGTTTCCGTTTCACCAATAGCGGAGGATTATACCTTAGGGATCGGTTATGTATCCCTAATGATCCGGATACTAGATCGAGAAGTCAAAAGACTAAGGAATAAAGAAGTACCCTTAGTGAAGGTCCTATGGCAAAGTCAACAATACGAAGAAGCTACCTGGGAACGTGAGGATGACATGAAGCAAAAGTACCCTGAGTTGTTCTAAGTTTCGAGGACAAAACTTTTATAAGATATAAGGGATTGTAACATCCCAAATTTTAGTTACTATATTTTTATTTAAAGGAAATATATATATATATATATATATATATATATGATTTAAGAAGAGAGTAGTTATAATATCATAGAAAAGTTAGATCACACGTTATACTAGAATTCATAGATATGAAATGAAGAAATAGAAATTCATATATATATATATATATATATAAATAAGAATAAAAAAAAAGAAAGAAAGAAAAAAATGAATAAATAGTTCGTAGTCGAGGCTTGAACAATGAACCATTGATTTGGGGGAATAGGCTTCCCACCACTAAGTCATAAGATTACCAATGAATAGGATATAACAGAATATATCTATTGGTAGAAAAAAAGAATGAAGTTGATTAATCTAGCTGATCATTTAAAGGGATAATTAGGTTAAGAAAAATCCTAATTTATATATATATTTCCATCTTTCCTTTCCTAAACTGAAAACACCGAACTCCCTCCTCTCTCCCTCTTATTTTTTCAGCCGCCGAACTCCTTCTCTCCCTCACGCCGCCCATAACCTACTCTCCCCCTTCCATTTTTTTCCCAGCCACCGAAGAAAGGAGGATTTCTCTCATCCCTCTCTCTCTCTATCTTCAAATTCCAGCCGCCGTCCCTCTTCCCCTTCCATTTTTCAGCCGCCGAAGCGAGGAAGTAGATTGTCTTCTCTTTGAATAATTCAAAAGGGGATTTTGCAAGAGGGATCTCCTCAAGGATTGGATAGAGGATCATGCTAAACCCAAGGAACTCATAATAGATCTTCTTTTTACGAAATCTAACGGTATAAATTGGTGAAAAAGGGTAGGAAGTAAGTAACCCCTCACCTGCAGTAGAAGTGCTTACAATGTAATGTTGTATGCTTGATTTTGAACGAAAGAATCTAGAACTATATGTAGAAGGTTCGACTAATAGGATTAGAGAAATTATTCTCGAACAATCTAATGAAACTCTTTTTTTCAGCTTAAGGGGCACCAAATTTCAGAAGTTGTCTTTGTAATAATTAACCAAACTAATAGTAGTTGATGTTTTTTCATCTCACATCAAATTGATCAAACCAAAATATATATTGAATTGGTTTGGCTTGATTCCAAGTGCTATGACAGTTTGTTGTGTCAAAAATTAGCCAAGGAAATGTGTCTATTGATTCAGCATAAGTTTTATTTAGCTCCAACAAATTGTAAACCCCAGCAGTCTTATTAGGAGTACTGGAGGATCTTACTAGGAATAGTAAGTGGGTGTGCTGGCATTGGTACAGTCATCTTATTATTATAAGAATGAAACATCTATCTATTTATATTTTTGGGGAAATGCTAATTTATGTTAATCCATTGTACTTAGTTAATGTTTTCTAAGATTTGTATATATTTCTTAAATTTTTTGCATATTTTATTATAAAGGATGTGTCAGTTTGGTAGGCTTGCATGAATCTTCTTGTGCTTGTAACAAGGTTTTGATGTGATGCTTTCTATTTATGTTAGCTTAATTTTCCTTATGTCACTACATTATGCCATGTTAAATTGTACTCATGCCGATTTATGCTATGCTACATGCTTATGTTTTCACCCATGTTAGGCATGACTCACGTATATGAAATGTCTAAGAAATGTTTCCCTAAGAGTGGGGAGAAGAACACTCTTTAAAACAAAGAACATGTATGTTATTTTACTTTATGCATGGCTTGTACCGGACCCTAACAAGGTCCACAGGATGGGCTCTAAGGTTGCCCCTAGGTCGACGGACATAGTACGGACCTAGTAACCTAGTAGGTTTGGGATTAGCTACCTCGGATCTATTTAGGATGCGCGCGAATGATGTATGTGGTACAATGTCGGGTCCAATATGTTAAGATTATGTTTAAGTATATAAACTATATGTTTTCAAAGAGCATCCTGCATATACCATTTTATGTTCATCGAATTATCATGTTTAAAGACAATGTACTGTTGCGATGAAAATGATAAGTTTATGTTCTTTTCCTAAATTGATCATGTCTCTACTTTAAATAAATGCAGTGCTCATATGTTGTTTAAACGAACATGTCATTACTTTACGTTTAATTCATGATGCATGTTTTTTTGAGTAGGAAAGGACCTTACTAAGCCTATGTGCTTACAGTTTACTTTCCTTGTACTGCAGAAAAGGGCAAGGAATGGATAAATTAAAGGGAGCAGCAGGAGGGGCAAAGATGTGTGTGGCAGTGGCATGGTGGATGAGATCATTTTTCATATACGAACTAATGCATGATTTTCAGTTTATGTGTAAACTGTTAGGAGACGTTAATGCTTTCTATGGTGGTTACTCATGTTTATTTTTATGAACCTTGAAATGGTTAATACATGTTTAGTTAAATAAATTGCTAAGACCTTTTGCCATGATTAAATTGTTAGGTTGATTGGGTTAATGTAATTAGAGTTAAAAGTTGTAAAGTTTTTTTAAATGCTTCCGCTGTTATATGCATGAATGTATGATCGCGTAGCGCCACCGCTCGTCTATAGGATGTTTGTTAAGAGGACGGGAAGGGCGGGCATTACAAGCCCTTGGACAGCGTCCAAACACCTTGATTCTCTTCTCTTTGGCCGGTGGAAACATAGCTTAAGGTCTTCCCTTGGAGCTTTTAGCCGACATTCATCTTTCTCACCCTTTTCCTTGTTGGCCGGTGGCAAGCAACTTGCTTGCTGCTTGACTAAAAAAAGGAGAAGGGTCTTGTTTCTATTCTTCCTCTTGCTCGGAACGAGTAAGGAAGGAAGATTGGTGATCTAGGAGCTTCAACATTTGGTATATCGTCGCCCACACAACGTCCGAAAGGAGGAAGGTCATACAATAGAAGATCGAGAGGTATAACACTTATCTATCTTCATATGTAACATTTTGTAATTGTTTTTCAATTATATATGCATGATATATTCTGTTTTGTGGCAAAATATAACTTGGACCCCGAACATAAACACAAAAGTCGGCGATTCGTACATCGTCTATTCCACGGCTATTCCTAGAATAGAGGTTGGTCGCTTGAACAATAGATTTGTTCAAGTGACTACTCTAATCGAATAGCATGATGATGACAAAGTTGCTTGTGCAATCCCTCTTGTCAAGGATAAATTTTTTTATCCGAGGACGTAGAAGGGATCACCATGAACAAGCGACCGAGTTGAAGTGTGAAGAGAAATTTCCTACCTTCAAGTCGTATCAGAGCCACGGTTTCTAGTTTTGTGTTTAGGATTCGGTTACTCTTATATATTTTTTATATATTATATATGCCGGATAAGAGTAGGATATGCGTAGGTTAACTTTTTGGTTGCAGGCATAGGATCCAACTATTATGGTCATATGTGTGTATGTGATTGTATTTGTGTAATTGTATATTTTGTTGAATCCTCGGGGTTGACGAGGCTAGTATTTAATTTTTTGTAAATTAGATACGACATTGTTTAGCCACTCTTTTTATTTTAGTTTACTTTCGATCTAGATTTCATGTACACTCCCTCTTGGAGTATAGGATCGATGGATGTAAATTAAAATAGTTTTTTAGTCTCGGCTCGGATCTTCGAAAGGCTCGTACATGGCATAGGAGGATCGGATGAGATGGCGATGTGACGGGAGACATATTGAAGACAAAAGCCATAATAGTTGGAAAATATTTATTTTTCATATTTATTTCTTATTGTTTGATATGCATGTCGTAGGCTAGAAAATTCCTCAATTTCAAATTACTAAGTGGGAGAGGGATATTTTTATAAATTCCCATGGCCTCCTTTACAATTTGACATGTGATGCAAACAAAGTTGCGCGTCGGCTCTGAGTGCCTTCCTCCCCATCGGATGAGTTTGTTTGCGGATCACAACGTCAAATATGGTTATAGGGAATTATTAAGGAGCGTGTGTACTTCCCCATCGGAAGGCATATAACCCAAGATAATTACCTTGGTATCGAGTAATGGTGAACACTTAGATACAAATATAAGTATCCTCCCCATCGGAGTTACTACTTTTATTTGTAGGGCCAAAGAGGAACCAACTATTAATTTTACTGGTCAAAAAGTTAGGTTGACAAGATAGTAAAATTAATGGGTAAAACATCCTCTTACAAATGTAGAATTCGTATACGTCCACACTATCGTGGCATACGATATTCTTGGTGTTTTGAGGTGTTGGTTGATTTTAAAATATTATTGTTTGTGGAATCAATAATTTTTGAAATCTAATTTTTTGATCTATGTGATTCTTAGATTTTCTTTCAAAATGACTTTCAACCCACTTGCTGTGATACTGAAAGAGAATAAACTTACTGGACCCAACTATGTTGATTGGAAGAGGAATCTTGACATTGTCTTGACTGCTAAGGAATACAAATATGTACTCCTCGAAGAGTGCCCTCCTAAGCCTGCGGATGATTCTGGGGAAAAGGAGAAGGAGAGTTATAAGAAGTGGATCATAGCCGATGAGATGGCGTGGTGTTACATTTTGGCATCTATGTCAAATGTACTACAACATCAGCATCAAGCCATGCCTACTGCTTATGACATGATGCTCAATCTCAAAGAGCTTTTCGGACACCAGAATCGGGTTGAAAGGCAGAAAGCCATGAGGAACTTGATAACAACCACCATGATCGCGGGAACACCCATGAGGGATCATGTTCTCAAGATGATGGCTCATTTGAATGAGTTGGAAGTCCTCGGAGCTGAGATCAATGGGGAAACCCAGGTCAATATCATTCTCCAGTCTCTACCTAGGAGTTTTGAGCAGTTTCGCCTGAACTACAACAAGAACAAGAGGTTGTATTCGTTGACAGAGCTTCTGCCAGAACTCAAGGCTACAGAGGGGCTATTTTGTCAGAGTGCTTAGGCATATGCCATGGTGACCCAAAAGGTTTCTACTTCTAAGCCGAAAGACAAGAAGAAGAAGAAACAAATTGGGGCAAAGGCGGTGGGAGGAACTCAGGGAGGAGTGAAGAAGCCGAAAGGCAAGTGCTTCACTTGTAAGCAGACTGGACACTAGAAGAAGGACTGCCCCAACCGCAAGTAGAACAAAGGTATATCTTTTGGTCTAGTCATTGAAACATGTTAAGCGGTGTTATCTATCGACACCTGGTGTGTAGATACAGGAGCCACTGATCATGTCTATAATACTTTGCAGGGGTTCCAAGAAACTAGACGACTGGCTGAGGGGGAGATTACGGTGTACTTGGGCCATGCCACGAAGGTGGCGGCTGTTGCAGTGGGAGACGTTCATTTATCTTTTGAGAAAAATAAAGTTTTGGTTCTTAAGAATTGCCTTTATGTACCTTTATTTAGAAAGAATTTAATTTCGGCTTCTAAATTGTTTATGGGTGGATATTCTATTTCTTTTAATGACAGACATGTTATATAAAGGAATAGAGACATTATCTGTTCGGGTGCATTGATAGGAAATTTATACACACATGAACCAAAAGCTCCCACGATGCAAATTGAAGTTAATAACTCATCTTCTAACTCCAATAAGAGAAAAGAACCTTTGAAGATGAACCAAACATATCTTTGGCATCTAAGACTTGGTCATATTAACCTAAGCATAATTCAAAGGTTGATAGATGATGGACCTCTGGGTTCATTAGTGGTGGAGGATTTCCCAACCTACGAATCTTGCTTGGAGGGTAAAATGACCAAGAGGCCTTTTAAGGCCAAGGGGTATAGAGTCAAAGATGTGTTATAATTGGTTCATTCTGATTTGTGTGGTCCTATGTCTTTCTAGGCTATAGGTGGTTTTGAGTATTTCATCTCTTTTATGGATGATTATTCGAGATATGGATACATTTACCTGATGCGTCGTAAGTCTGAATGCTTTGACAAGTTCAAAGAATTCAAGGCTAATGTGGAGAAACATCAAGGTAAAAGTATCAAGACACTACGATCTGATCGTGGTGGTGAGTACCTCTTGGGAGTATTTAGGAATTACTTATCAGAGGCTGGGATTCAATCCCAATTGTCTACACCTAGCACACCCCAACAGAATGGTGTAGCAGAGCGAAGGAATATGACTCTTATGAAGATGGTGAGATCGATGATGAGTTATTTTGAGTTTCCAGATTCATTCTGTGCATATGCTCTAGATACTGCGGTGTACATTCTGAACTTGGTTTCATCTAAATCAGTGCCATCTAAATTGTGGACTGGGAGAAAGCCTAGTCTAAGACATATTCGAATTTGGGGGTGTCTAGCACATGTGCTGAAGGTGGATGCTAGTAAGTTAGAACATCATACGGAAGTACGCATGTTCGTTGGCTATCCTAGAGGAACGAAGGGTGATTTGTTTTATAGTCCTAGAGATCATAGGGTGATCGTTAGCACGAACGCCAGATTTCTAGAGGAAGACTATGTAATGAACCACAAGCCCATGAGTAAGATTGTTCTGGAGAAATTGAAAGGGGAAGTCACTTCTTCAGTACCACTGGTACAAGAGGATATACCACAAGTCACTGCACCGCGTGTCACAGAGGATACACAGGTGATACCTCGTCGTAGTGGGAGGGTTCTTAGACAGCCTGATAGATTCATGTTCTTGGGAGAATCTTCTAATTTGGTCCCTGGCGAACATGAACCTGATCCCTTGACATATGACGAGGCTATCAAAGATAAAGATGCAGTATCTTGGAAAAGTGCAATGAATGCTGAGATTGAATCTATGGATTCAAATCAGGTATGGGAGCTAGTAGAACCACCCGATGGTATAAAAACCATTAGATCCAAGTGGATCTACAAAAAAAAAAGAGAGGAATAGATGGGAAGGGTGAGACCTTCAAAGTGAGGCTTATTGCGAAGGGGTATACTCAGAAAGAGATTCAAATCAGGTCTGGGAGCTAGTAGAACCACCCGATGGTATAAAAACCATTGGATGCAAGTGGATCTACAAAAAAAAAGAGAGGAATGGATGGGAAGGGTGAGACCTTCAAAGCGAGGCTTATTGCGAAGGGGTATACTCAGAAAGAGGGTATCGATTATTAGGAGACCTTTTCGCCGGTAGCCATGCTCAAGTCTATCCGGATTCTCTTGTGCATTGCAGCTCATATGGATTATGAGGTGTGACAGATGAATGTCAAGACAACTTTCCTTAATGGAAGTTTTGAGGAAAACATCTATATGAAGCAACCAGAGGGATTCATTGCGAAGGGCAAAGAGCATCTTGTATGGAAGCTTAATCGGTCCATTTATGGATTGAAGTAAGCTTCAAGGTCTTGGAACATCCACTTTGATGAGGTGATTCAGTCTTATGAATTTATTCAAAGTCCGGATGATTCTTGTGTATACAAGAGATGTGACGGAAATGTAGTGGTATTTCTTATACTATACGTAGATGACATTTTGTTAATTGGCAACAATGTCAAGGTGTTATCGGACGTAAGGGTATGGTTGTCCAAACAGTTTGATATGAAGAACTTGGGAGAAGTGGGACACATCCTTGGGATCAAGGTTATAACGGATAACAAGAAAAGGATGTTGTGCTTATCTTAAGATTCATACATAGACACCATTATGGATCGTTTTAGCATGCAAAACTCGAAGAAATGTTTTCTACCTTTTAGGCATGGAGTTCCTTTATCTAAGGAGATGTGTCCTAGAACATCAAAGGAGATAGAGGAGATGAAGGCGGTTCCTTATGCTTCGGTAGTAGGAAGCCTCATGTATGTCATTCTATGTACGAGATGAGATATCTGCTTTGCCGTGGGCATGGTCAGCAGATATCAGAGTAATCCATGACAGGGATATTGGACTGCGGTGAAGCATATATTGAAGTACCAGAGAAGGACTAGGGATTATATGCTAGTTTACCAGGCAGACAAATTACTCCCTATGGGTTACACGAATTCCAACTTCCAATCTGACAGGGATAACAGTAAGACTACCTCAGGTTTTGTGTTTAATTTGGGAGGTGGAGCCATTATATGGAGGAGTGTCAAGCAGAAATGCATGGCGGACTCCACCATGGAAGCTGAGTATGTGCCTCTAAGGCGGCCAAGGAAGTTGTATGGCTCAGAAACTTTCTGATGGACTTGGATGTGATTCCTGGTTTGCCCAAAACTATCACAATTTATTATGATAATAGTGGTGCAGTTGTAAACTCGAAGGAACCACGAGCCCATAAGGCAAGTAAGCACATAGAGCGCAAGTACCACCTGATACGAGAAATCGTAAAGAGAGGAGAAGTTGTTGTGGCCACGATTACATCGGAGGATAACCTGGCAGTTCCTTTCACTAAGGCCCTTCCGGCGAGAGCTTTTGATAGACATGTGGAGGGAATAGGGATCAGATGTATAGCAGTTTGAGGACAGCATAGTCTTTTAGTATAAGTGGGAGATTGTTGGGATGTATACTGAAAAGTCTATCTTTTGTAAGAACATCTTTATTTTGAAATAAGAATCACATGATCATTGTTTGCATATTTTTATGGTTATTCATATTGTCTAATACATTACATTGTAGATAACATGGTGTGTGGTGTCACATGGGAAATCATATTATCGGCTTTTTGTAAAGTATAAGTAAAGGTGCACAACCGAGATGGCTTTGGATAACCCATTGGAATGGTTGTAGTGTGACTTGGTATTGGTTTGTCTTGACCATAGAATCACACTAGTGCACTTTGTGTGTATTGAGTAGGACCGACTTAGAGGTGATTCGATTTATTATTGACTGCATAATCGAATCAGACCTCAGATATTATATTGTACATGCTCTTAATCCCGATATAATGACGGTCACATATACTTAGTATTCATTTCTTTGATTTACCAATGGGCGAGATTTATAGATTAAATCGATTGGCTCGGTAAGTTGGGAAATGATATTATTTATATGGTGTGCCGTTGATTATAAGAGGAAACTGTGTCCTATATATTAGGATGATGATGTCCCCTTGAGGAGCTCATAAGGTTCATCATGTAAACCCTGCAGGTGGACTTGGTCCGGCAAGATGAAAAGGCTGAGTGGTACTACTCATGGAGTTAGATATTGATTAATTAATGGTCTGTAAATTAATTAATCGACGGACATTCAAGATCTTAAACACGGGGAGAAAATGTACAAATAATATATGGAACCCATATTAACTTATGGGGGTTGTTGAGGTAGATCAATGATAATCCATTAGTGTATTGGATTATCATTAATGGATCGGACTTTATGTGGGCTTGATCCATTGGGTGGCCAAGATCCAACTCCTCCTCATGGTCCCTATTGTAGCCTATTAATACCTCATGAAGCCTAGATCCAATGGATGAAAACAAAACTCTAGATCAAATGGTAGAGATTAAAATCTCTAGATCTGACGGTTGAGATTAAATCTCTAGATCTGACGGTTGAGATTAAATCCCTAGAACCAATGGTGGAGATTAAAACAAGGCATATCCCTAAACCTATAAAAAGGGGCTTAAGGATTGGCGTGGAAAATAAAAATTGGAAGAAAGGGAGATTAGGGTTGGGCAGCAAGAGGCTTGTAGATTAGGGTTAGGGAGTTGGCAGCACCTAATAAGGAAACTCTTTCCTTATCTTCTTCTTCCTCTTGGTGGCCGGCGCCCATACAACCCTTTCCAGCCCTTGGCCGGTGTCCAAACACCTTGATCCTCTTCTCTTTGGCCGGTAGAAACATAGCTTAAGGTCTTCCCTTGGAACTTTTGGCCGACATTCATCTTTCTCACCCTTTTCCTTGTTGGCCGGCGGCAAGCAACTTTCTTGTTGCTTGTTGGTTGAATAAAGGAAGGGGAAGGGTCTTGTTTCTATTCTTCCTCTTGCTCGGAATGAGCAAGGAAGGAAGATTGGTAATCTAGGAGCTTCAACTTTTGGTACATCGTCGCCCACACAATGTCCGAAAGGAGGAAGGTCATACAATAGAAGATCGAGAGGTATAACACTTATCTATCATCATATGTATCATGTTTGTAATTGTTTTTCAATTATATATGTATGATATATTCTGTTTTGTGGCAAAATATAACTTGGACCCCGAACATAAACACAAAAGCCGGCAATCCGTACATCATCTATTTTGCGGCTATTCATAGAATAGAGGGTGGTCGCTTGAACAACAAGTTTGTTCAAGTGACTACTCTAATCGAATAGCATGACGATGACAAGGTTGCTTGGGTAATCCCTCTTGCCATGGGTAATTTTTTTTATCCGGGGATGTAGAAGGGATCTCCATGAACAAGAGACCGAGTTGAAGTGGGAAGCGAAGTTTCCTACCTTCAATGGGCTCGTGGTTCCTTCGAGTTAGCAAATCCACCACTATTATCACAATAAATTGTGATAGTTCTGGGCAAACCAGAAATCACATCCAAGTCTATCAAGAAGTTCCTGAGCCACACAACTTCTTTGTCCGTCTCAGAGGCTTCCACATACTCAGCTTCCATGGTAGAGTCCGCCATGCATTTCTGCTTGATACTCCGCCATACAATGACTCCACCTCTCAAAGTAAACACAAAACCTGAGGTAGACTTACTGTTATCCCTATATGATTAGAAGTCAGAATCTGTGTAACCCACAGGGAGTAATTAGTCTACCTGGTAAATTAGCATATAATCCCTAGTCCTTCTTAGGTACTTCAATATATGCTTTACCGCAGTCCAATGTTCCTATCCTGGATTACTCTGATATCTGCTGACCATGCCCACAGTAAAGCAGATATTCGGTCTCGTACATAGCATGACATACATGAGGCTTCCTACTGCCGAAGCATAAGGAACCGCCTTCATCTCCTCTATCTCCTTTGATGTTCTAGGACACATCTCCTTAGATAAAGGAACTCCATGCCTAAAAGGTAGAAAACCTTTCTTCGAGTTTTGCATGCTAAAACGATTCATAATGGTGTCTATGTATGAAGCTTGAGATAAGCACAACATCCTTTTCTTGTGATCCGTTATAACCTTGATCCCAAGGATGTGTCCCACTTCTTCCAAGTCGTTCATATCAAACTGTTTGGACAACCATACCCTTACGTCCGATAACACCTTTGACATTTTTGCCAATTAACAAAATATCATCTACGTATAGTACAAGAAATACTACTACGTTTCTGTCACATCTCTTGTATACACAAGACTCATCCAGACTTTGAATAAATCCATAAGACCAGATTTCCTCATCAAAGCGGATGTTCTAAGACCTCGAAGCTTGCTTCAATCCATAAATGGACTGATTAAGCTTGCACACAAGATGCTCTTTGCTCTTTGCAATGAATCCCTCTTGTTGCTTCATATAGATGTTCTCCTCAAGACTTCCATTAAGGAAAGTTGTCTTAACATCCATCTGCTATACCTCATAATCCATATAAGCAGCAATACATAAGAGAATCCGGATAGACTTAAGCATGGCTACCTACGAAAAGGTCTCCTAATAATCGATACCCTCTTTCTGAGTATACCCTTTCAAAACAAGCCTCGCTTTAAAGGTCTCAACCTTCCCGTCTATTCCTCTCTTTCTTTTGTAGATCCACTTGCATCCAATGGGTTTTACACCATTGGGTAGTTCTACTAGCTCCCAGACCTGATTTGAATCCATAGATTCTATCTCAGAATTCATCGCACTTTGCCAAAATACTGCATCTTTATCTTGGATTGCCTCGTCATAAGTTCAGGGGTCAGGTTCATTTTCGCTAGGGATCAAATCAGAAGATTCTCCCAAGAACATGAATCTCTCAAGCTGTCTAACAACCCTCCCACTACGATGAGGTATTACCTGTGTATCCTCTACGACACGCGGTGCAGTGACTTGTGGTATATCCTCTTATACCGGTGGTACTGAAGTAGTGAATTCTCCTCTCAATTCCTCCAGAACAGTCTTACTCATGGCTTGTGGTTCATCACATCGTCTTCCTCTAGAAATCTGGCATTTGTGCTAATGATCACCCTCTGATCTCAAGGACCATAAAACAAACCACCTTTCGTTCCTCTAGGATAGCCAACGAACATGTGTACTTCTGTATGAGGTTCCAACTTACCAGCATCTGCCTTCAGTACATGTGCTGGACTACCCCAAATCCGAATATGCCTCAGAATAGGCTTTCGCCCAGTCCACAATTTTGTGGGAGTAGAAGGAACTGATTTAGATGGTACCATGTTTAGAATGTACACTGTCGTATCTAGAGCATATCCCCAGAACGAATCTGGCAACTCAGAATAACTCATCATCGATCTAACCATCTTCATAAGAGTCCTATTCCTTCGCTCTACTATGTTAGGACCCTTGTAATAGCTAGAGGGGGGGTGATTAGCCTTTCTTGTTTCTACACAAAATGTTAGCGGAAGAAATACAAATATAAGCACAAAAAAAAACAAGAAACAAAACTAACACCCGATGTAACGTGGTTCGGAGATGACGCTCCTACTCCACGGCAATCCGTAAGGTGGATTAGCCCTAATCAACCTTCACTAGAACCTCCTTTGGATGAACCAAGGTGGAGAAACCTTTCTTACAATGCTCTCTTCTTCTTTACAATGATGGATGATCAAGAACAAGAGAAGAGGAGGATTTAAATCACTAAAAACACTTGGAAGGCTTGGTGAGCACGAGAATATAGTTAGGAGCAAGAGTACTAGCTTCACCAAGCTCCCCATGGCCCCTTTTTATAGAAGAGGGGCTATTTTTCCCGTTGGGCGTCGATCAGTCGACTGATGCATGCCATCAGTCGACTGCCGCCAAAGCAAACGACTTCTGAAATGCGATCTCCACGGAGATTCGTAGCCGCAATCTCCAACGGCCAGGCGATCAATGATCGATCCTCCATCACCGATCGATGGGGTGATCAGTTGAGTGATCAAGGCAGCAGTCGAGTGAGACTGTATTCTGTGGCGATATTTCCCTTGATCAATCAACTGATGCCCTTTTCAGATCGATCGCAGTGACGCCGATCGTTTAATCAAGGCAGCCGATCGATGTTCGTGGTTTCACCTCGACTCGCCGACTCGATCAGCCGATCGATACATCGACTCGATCGATACTCATCAAGTATGAGTAATTCATACTTGATTTTATACCCTAGACCTAGACTCAACATTCTAGCTCCTCAATAAGCTTTGCGCCTTCAGGATCCCTCCGAGTCCGCGACTTGTTCATCCTTTGCGCTTTGCTTCCAAGAGCTTCCTTCGGTTTCGTCATGTCTTGGGTTGCCAAATGCTTGGACTTTACGCCGCCAAGACTACACGCTTGGACTTATGCTGCCAAGACTTTACTTTGGACTTCCTTTGCCAAGGTTCACTTTGGACTTTATCGCCAAGACTACAAGCTTGGTCTTATGCCGCCAAGTCCATCCCTTGGACTTCCTTTGCCAAGATCATACTTGGACTTCCTTTTACCAAGTACTTCATCCTTGGATTTCCCTGTCACTTAAACACATTCGTAATTAGATTACAAGATATTGCCTAACTTAGATGATTAGCCAAACATCAAAACATATAAATGCTTGGAGCATTGTTGCACCAACAATCTCTCCCTTTTTGATGTTTGACAATCATTTAAGTTAGGTCTTTAAAGATACACACATAATCATCTAACTTAAGCATTCCTTCTCCCCCTTTGACATACATCAAAAAGAGAAGGATGAAAGAATTAAGAATGTTGGATCTTGGACTAAGGTATTAGATCGAAATTAAGCTCCCCCTTAATCCAAGATAGGATGTAAATTATATTTGAAGCAAAGCATAATCTAAAATTCAAAAGTTAAATCCTAACTTTGCACCAACAATGGTTTTGGGGATAAAAGGATAGAATTTATTGAAACTCCCCCTAAACCACTGTATTAAGCAGTCCTAAAACTCGTTTATACGCAATATTATCATACTAGAGTGGTAGGACATCAAAAATACACCAAATATCAGAAAATGGAGCTTATTATCTGTATCACCGATCGGTATTCAACTGGGCCGATCACCGAAATCGAAATTTCAGCCTTTTCAGCCCATTTTCAGAAATGCGGTAGAAATTCCAGAAATCTCGAAAAATCACAAAATTTTGCGTACACATTTCTGAAATCATACTTTATTAAGGAAAAAAAATTTAAAAAATATATGTTTTCCATATTTCAAGATTGATATAAATTTGGAAACTTACAAAAGTTCTAAGGAATTTTCAACCTTTGTATCACTTTTGTGATTCACTTGAAAACTGTTTTCCAAAATATAATGAACATAGTTTAAAATATATATGATTTGGAATTTCCAACCATGTTCTTAGAGCTATGTACTCATTACTTGAATACAAGCCTTCCCAATGGTTGGTCCATACGGTATTTATGTCTCTAGGTGTGTCATTGGCTCATAGTAATGCATCATAACAAGCATGATGAGCCAAGTACACCTTCCCTATCATCTCACATGGTTCTAAGTGTCTCAATACAAAAATCAAGGTTTCTCAAGGCTTTTTGTGAGATGTATCAAGGTATAAAGATAACATATAAACATGGGATCATGCAAACCTAGAATTTTACTCTACAAAGCACATACCAAGCTCTCTCCTTAAAGATGAAAATTCATTTTCGGGAAGAGCTTTGGTGAAGATATCGGCAAGATTGGACTTAGATTCTACATAATTAAGTTCAATGTCCCCTCTTGCCACATGATCTCTTATGAAGTGATGTTTCACTTCAATGTGCTTGGTCCTAGAGTGATGTACCGAATTTTTGGTCAAGTTGATGGTACTCACATTATCACAATAAACTTTGATGTTAGAGAAGTGTAGCTCATAGTCTACCAGAGTATGTCTCATCCAAAGTAATTGAGCTACACAACCACCCATAGCCACATATTCGGCTTCGGTGGTTGATAAAGCAACACAATGTTGCTTCCTACTACTCCAACTAACTAGGGAGGACCCAAGAAATTGGCATCCACCACTAGTACTCTTCCTATCAAATTTGCACCCGGCATAATCGGAATCGGTATAACCCAGCAATTCAAATGACTTAGTCCTAGGATACCAAAGTCCTACATTTAGGGTGCCTTTAATATATCTTAATATTCTTTTGACGGCTACCAAATGTGATTCTTTGGCACAAGATTGGTATCTTGCACACATACCTACCGCAAATAAAATGTCGGGTCTTCTAGCGGTTAAGTATAGTAAGCTACCAATCATACTCCTATACAATTTAAGATCAATTGATTTACCTTCATGATCACTATCTATTCTAGTTCTAGTGGCCATAGGAGTGGTTACAATTTTGGCATTTTCCAAACCAAATTTCTTGATCATTTCATTTGCATATTTGGTTTGATAAATATGAATACCCTCATTGGTTTGTTTGACTTGTAAACCTAGGAAAAAGGTAAGCTCTCCAACCAAACTCATTTCAAATTCATTTTCCATATTTTTTATAAAGTCTTGAAGAAGATCATCATTTGTTGACCCAAAGATGATATCATCAACATATACTTGAGCTATGAATATATCTTTTAACGTTGACTTTATAAACAAAGTTTGATCTACTTGGCCTCTTCTAAAATCCTTAGAAATTAAGAAGGATGACAATCTTTCATACCATGCCCGGGGAGCTTGTTTTAACCCATATAATGCTTTCCTAAGCTTACATACATGATTTGGATAATCTATGTTCTCAAATCCGGGTGGTTGCTCTACATATACTTCCTCCTTAATAAAACCATTTAAGAATGCCGATTTAACATCCATTTGGTAAAGTTTAAATCCCATGAAGGAAGCATACCCTAAGAGTATCCTAATAGATTCTAACCTTGCAACCGGGGCATAAGTTTCATCATAGTCAAGCCCCTCAACTTGATTGAATCCCCTAGCAACCAACCTAGCCTTATTTCTAGTGATATTTCCTTGATCATCTAGCTTATTCCTAAAGACCCATCTTGTAGTAATTATGGTGCTATCATTGGGTCTAGGCACTAATTCCCACACTTGACTTCTCTCAAATTGAGCCAATTCATCTTGCATTGCCAAAATCCAATCCGGATCATGTAATGCATCATTGATTGATTTGGGCTCAATTTGTGAGATAAGAGCAACTTGACTAGTAGGAGGTCTATGAAATGACCTAGTTCTTACTCCTTGAGATAGATCTCCTACTACCTGGTCAAGTGGATGGTCTTGATGAATTCTTAGGTTTCTAGAGGGGATTTCAATTTGATCATTGTTATCTTCCACCCTTCTTTCATCATCGGAGTCTCCTCTTCCTCCCCCTTGATCATTACCCCTAATGGTCAAATTTTGAAGTTTTTGGGTAATGTCTTGATTATTGTCATTAATATCCTTATCAATGGAGGACTTTCTAGGGTAGGTACTAGTAGTTTCATCAAATTGAACATTGGAAGACTCCTCAATCCCTTTGGTTCTCTTATTGTAGACTCTATACCCTCTACTTGTGGATGAGTATCCAACTAGAATTCCCTCATCCGCTTTTGATTCAAATTTTCCTAAGTTATCTTTGGTGTTTAGAATATAAACTTTACATCCAAAGACTTTGAAATAATGAATTGTGGGTATAGTCCCATTCCAAAATTCAAATGGTGTTTTTCCTAAAAACCTATGGATTTGAACCCTATTTTGGATATAGAAAGCGGTATTAACCGCTTCCGCCCACAAGTAGCTAGGTAGAGAATATGCATTAAGCATAGTCCTAGCCGCCTCTTGTAGGGCACGATTTCTCCTTTCCACCACCCCATTTTGTTAGGGTGTTCTAGGACAAGAGAACTCATGCTTGTACCCTTGTTCTAAACAAAATTGTGAAAATTTTAGGTTTTCAAATTCACCACCATGATCACTACGGATCCGGTTGATTTTGAAACTCTTTTCATTTTCAACCCTTTTACTAAATCCTATGATTATTTCTAAGGTATCATCCTTATGTTTCATAAAATAGACCCAAGTATACCTAGAAAAATCATCTACTATAACCAAACAATATTTATTACCATTTAAAGATGAAGTACTATGGCAATCAAATAAGTCAAGATGCAATAATTCTAATGGTAAAGAAGTATTGGTTAGGGTTTTACCTTTGTGTGATGCCTTTGTTTGTTTTCCTTCTTGGCATGCATCACATAATTTGTTCTTGACATACTTGATCTTTGGTAGCCCTTTGACCAACTCCATCTTGGCTACCTTGGCTATGTTTTTCATGTTGATATGCCCCAATCTTCTATGCCATAGCCAACTTTCCTCTTCTTTTGCAACAAAACACTTAGTAGAAATGTTAGAAGCATATGAAAGATCAACATAATAGATGTTTGATTTCCTATATCCAACTAACATACAATCATTTAATTCCTTGTGTCTAATCATGCATTTAGAGGATTCAAAAGAGACATGATAGTTTGCATCACAAAGTTGACTAACACTTAATAAATTAAATTTCATATTTTCAACTAGCAACACTTTGTGAATAACAATTTTAGGGGATACCTCAATTGTACCTCTACCTAATATCTTGAGTTTTCCACTATTCCCAAAAGACACCGCTCCCTTCTTCACATATTTAATTGTGGAGAACTTGCTCACATCCCCGGTCATATGTGTTGAGCAACCGCTATCCACAATCCACATACCTCGCTCTCCTACCTAAATCACATGAAAAACACAAGCTTTTGGTACCCAAACATTTGGACCGGTAACATTAAGTAAAAACTTCTTAGGTACCCAAGCTTTCTTAACCTTACCCTTAATGGTTGCTCTCCTATTAATTAATGAAATATAAGCAACTTCTTTTTCTTTTGGCTTATATCCTAACCCGGCCTTGTTATAAACCGCTCTTTGTCTACTAAGAATCATATCAAGACATTTTGAGCCATTTGAAATTTTTTCTAAACATGCTTTCAATTCACTAACCTCATCCTTAAGTTTTTCATTTTCTTCCCTAAGCATGCAAGAGTCAATATGTGAAGGCTTTTCATTCTTAATGGCCTTTAGTTCTACCTTTATCCTCTTAACCTTAGATTTTGACTTATCTAGAGCTTCTTTAAGATAAGCAATTGATTTATAGAGAAGCATAACCTTGGGAGAATTCATTACCTCATCGTCACTAGATGACGATTCATCACTTGAAGAATCTTCTTGACTTGATGTGCCGGAATCATCTTCTAATGCCATGAGTGCCACATGGCGTGTGATATGGCAAAGCTCATCATCGGATGAAGAGTCTTCAACACTTGGTGTGTCCCATGTGGTTTGAGCCACCATGGCCTCCTTCTTCTTCTTTTCCTTCTTGTCCTTCTTCTTCTTTTCCTTTTCTTCCTTCTTCTTTAGTTCCGGGCAATTCGGCTTTATATGCCCCTTCTTGTTGCAAGCATGGCAAATCACATTATTGCTAAAACTTGAATTACCATTAAATTTACCTTTTGAGGAATGAGACCCCTTCCTTGCTTCTCTATTCTTGAACTCTCTTGACTTTCTATAAAGCTTCTGACGAAATTTGCCATTTCACTAGATGAATCCCCTATCACATTTGACTCATCCTCCGACTCGGATGATGATGAAGCTCTTTTTTCTTTCCTTCTTCTTCTTTTCTTTCTTGTCCTTCTTTTCAACAAATAGAGCTAACCCCTTTTCCTTAGAGGACATGTTAGTTTGCTCATATAATTCAAACTCACAAAATAATTCATCAATTTTAATTTGAGATAAATCCCTAGTTACCTTAATGGCATCAACTATAGAGGTCCATAAAGAATTTCTAGGAAATGCTTGTAAGATATACCTTACCAAATCCCGGTTGTCGACTCGCCACCTATGATATGGAGTCCGTTCACAATTTCCTTGAACCTTCCATGCATTTGACTTACGGTTTCATGCATCTTCATTTGGAAGGCTTGAAGTTGTCCAATTAATAGGTCCTTCTTGGCCCTCTTTGACTCCTTGGAACCTTCATTTAGCTCAATGAGCTTTTCCCATAGCTCCTTGGCGGATTCAAAAGGCCCCACCTTGTTGAGTTGCTCCATTGTGACGCCACATTGGATGGTGAGGACGGCCTTTGCATTTGATTCAAATTTCTTGTTTATTTCTCTTGTCCAATCCTTGCTTGGAATAGGGTGTCCATGTTCATCCACCGGTTCCTCGAAGCCATCTACAACACTATGCCAAATTTCAATATTACTCATAAGATAGTACTTCATCCTACCTTTCCAATACGCAAAGTGACTCCCATCGAAGAGCGGTGGCTTGGCGATGCTATATCCCTCTTGAAGAGCCATTGATGTCTTGGTTGATGGTGAGATCTTCCAAGCTATCCGGGCTCTGATACCACTTGTTAGGACCCTTGTATTGGCTAGAGGGGGGAGTGATTAGCCTTTCTTGTTTCTACACAAAATGTTAGCGGAAGCAATACAAATATAAGCACAAACAAAAATAAGAAACAAAACTAACACCCGATGTAACGTGGTTCGGAGATGACGCTCCTACTCCACGACAATCCGTAAGGTGGATTAGCCCTAATCAACCTTCACTAGAACCTCCTTTGGATGAACCAAGGTGGAGAAACCTTTCTTACAATGCTCTCCTCTTCTTTACAATGATGGATGATCAAGAACAAGAGAAGAGGAGGATTTAAATCACTAAAAACACTTGGAAGGCTTGGTGAGCACGAGAATATAGTTAGGAGCAAGAGCACTAGCTTCACCAAGCTCCCCATGGCCCCTTTTTATAGAAGAGGGGCTGTTTTTCCCATTGGGCGTCGATCAGTCGACTGATGCATGCCATCAGTCGACTGCCGCCAAAGCCAACGACTTTTGAAACGCGATCTCCGTGGAGATTCGTAGCCGCAATCTCCAACGGCCAGGAGATCGGCCGATCGATCCTCCATCACCGATCGATGGGGTGATCACCGAGTGATCAAGGCGCAATGAAAGTGAGATCGCATTCGCGGGCGATATTTCCCTTCGATCACCGACCGATGCCCTTTTCCCGATCGATCGCAGTATCAGTCGACTGCTCTAATCAAGGCAGTCGACTGATGTTCAGGGTTTCACCCTGACTCAGTCGAACGCCTGACCAGTCGACTGATACATCGTATCAGTCGACTGATACTCATCAAGTATGAGTAATTCATACTTGATTTTATACCCTAGACCTAGACTCAACATTCTAGCTCCTCAATAAGCTTTGCTCCTTCAGGATCCCTCCGAGTCCGCGACTTGTTCATCCTTTGCGCTTTGCTTCCAAGAGCTTCCTTCGGTTTCGTCATGTCTTGGGTTGCCAAATGCTTGGACTTTACGCCGCCAAGACTACACGCTTGGACTTATGCTGCCAAGACTTTACTTTGGACTTCCTTTGCCAAGGTTCACTTTGGACTTTATGCTGCCAAGACTACAAGCTTGGTCTTATGCCGCCAAGTCCATCCCTTGGACTTCCTTTGCCAAGATCATACTTGGACTTCCTTTTACCAAGTACTTCATCCTTGGATTTCCCTGTCATTTAAACACATTCGTAATTAGATCACAAGATATTGCCTAACTTAGATGATTAGCCAAACATCAAAACATATAAATGCTTGGAGCATTGTTGCACCAACATACTACACCATTTTGCTGGGGTGTGCCAGGTGCAGACAATTGGGATTGAATCCCAGCCTCTGATAAGTAATTCCTAAACTCTCCCAAGAGGTACTTACCACCACGATCAGATCGTAGTGTCTTGATACTTTTACCTTGACATTTCCCCACATCAGCCTTGAATTCTTTGAACTTGTCAAAGCATTCAGACTTGTGGCGCATCAAGTAAATGTATCCATATCTTGAATAATCTTCTATAAAAGAGACGAAATATTCAAAACCATCTCTTGCCTGGATAGACATAGGACCACACAAATCAGAATGAACCAACTCCAACACACCTTTGGCTCTATACCCCTTGGCCTTAAAAGGCCTCATGGTCATTTTACCCTCCAAGCAAGATTCGCAAGTTGGGAAATCTTCCACCACTAATAAACCCAGAGGTCCATCAGCTATCAACCTTTGAATTCTGCTTAGGTTAATATGACCTAGCCTTAGATGCCAAAGATATGTTTGGTTTATCTTTGAAGGTTCTTTTCTCTTATTTGAATTAGAAGATGAGTTATTTACTTCTATTTGTGTTGTGGGAGCTTTTGGTTCAAGTGTATATAAATTTCCTATCAATGCACCAAAACAAATAATCTCCCTATTCCTTTTTATAACAGCTCTGTCATTAAAAAAAATAGAATATCCATCCACAAACAATTTAGAAATCGAAATCAAATTCTTTCTAAATAAAGGTAGATAAAGGCAATTCTTAAGAACCAAAACTTTATTCCTCTCAAAAGACAAATAAACATCTGCCACTGCAACAACCGCTACCTTCGTAGCATCACCCAAGTAGATGGTAATCTCCCCTTCAGCTAGTCGTCTGGTTTCTTGGAACCCCTACAAAGTATTGCAGACATGATCAGTGGCTCCTGTATCTACACACCAGGTGCCGGTAGATAACACCGCTAAACATGTTTCAACGACTAGACCAAAAGATATACCTTTGCTTTGCTTCCAGTTGGGGCAGTCCTTCTTCCAGTGTCTAGTCTGCTTGCAATGAAGCACTTGCCTTTCGGCTTCTTCACTTCTCCCTGAGATCCTCTTGCCACCTTTACCCCGTCTTGTTTCTTCTTCTTCTTGCCTTTCGGCTTAGAAGTAGAAACCTTTTGGGCAACCATGACATGCGCCTGAGCACTCTAACGGAATAGCCCCTTTGTCGCCTGGAGTTTTGTCAGAAGCTCCGCCAATGAATACAACCTTTTATTCATGTTGTAGTTCTGGCAAAACTGCTCAAAACTCCTAGGTAGAGACTAGAGAATGATATCGACCTGGGTTTCCCCATCGATCTCACCTTCGAGGACTTCAAGCTCATTCAAATGAGCCATCATCTTGAGAACATGATCCCTCACGGGAGTTCCCTCGATCATGGTGGTCGTCATCAAGTTCCTCATGGCTTCCTGCCTCACAGCTCAATTCTGGTGTCCAAAAAGCTCTTTGAGATTGAGCATCATGTCATAAGCAGTGGGCATGGCTTGATGCTGTGTTGCAGTACATTTGACATAGATGCCAAAATTTAACATCGCACCATCTCATCAGCCTTAATCCATTTCTTATAACTCTCCTTCTCCTTTTCCCCAGAATCATCCGTAGGCTTAGGAGGCCACTCTTCGAGGAGTATATATTTGTATTCCTCAACAGTCAAGACAATGTCAAGATTCCTCTTCCAATCAACATAATTGGGTCCAGTAAGTTTATTTTCTTTCAGTATCACAGCAAGTGGGTTGAAAGTCATTTTTGAAAAACCTAAGAATCACATAAATAAAAAAATTAGATTTCAAAAATTTATTGATTCCTCAAACAATAAAATTTCAAAATCAACCAACACCTCAAAACACCGAGAATATCGTATGCCATGATAGTGTGGACGTATACGAATCCTACATTTGTAAGAGGAGGTTTTACCCATTAATTTTACTATCTTCTCAACCTAACTTTTTGACAAATAAAATTAATAGTTGGTGTTGTGGATCGAACGACTGGCTAGAGGGGGGTGAATAGCCCTCGATCGATGGATAACGGTATTTGCTTGTCTACAAAACTAATTAGCGCAAGCAGAAAAAACAAAAAACAAGACAAGCAAACAAACAAAGAAGAATACAAACGCTAACACAAAATGTAACGTGGTTCACGGCTACACCGCTAATCCACGGTCCGATTCGTCCAAGGTGAATCACTCCTCCAAAGCCAATCACTATTGGTCTCTCCTTTGCACCAAGCTAGGTGGAGGTAACCTTTACAACCAAGATCACTCTTCTTACAATAAGAATGAAGTAAAAGCAAGTAAGAAGAGTGGGAAGACGTTTATGGCACTTTGGGAGAAGATTGGAGTTTAAGCATTAGCCTCCCAAAGCCTCATCCCCTTCCTTTTTATAGAGGAAGAGGGTTTCTTCCCGTTGACACAGGAGCAGTCGACTGATACCCCGATCAGTCAATTGGTCGTATAGTCGTTGCCCCAAAACGACCACTTTCCACGTTGGATTTTATCCAACGGTATCATTATCAGTCGACTGATCTTGCCATCAGTCGACTGATGTACCATCAGTCGAGTGCTCCGCGAGCTTGACTCCATTCTGTGCCCGTGCACAGTGCCATCAATCCACTACCGTCCCTTGGCAGTCGACTGGTGTCGACAGCAGTCGACTGCTAGTCCATGGCAGTCGACTGCTTGGGCCAAATGCCCATGAGTCAGACACTAGTCGAACCTATTCGACTCAGAGCAGTCGACTGTCATTCCATGGCAGTCGACTGATGTCGGGAAAACTCATCCGACACTTAGCCAAATGACCAAGTTTCACCTAGGAGCTACTACCCCTTCCCGGGTTACATTCGCTCACTCTCATCCATCGGAGTCCCTCGCCTTCGAAGTTGTCTTCATCCGACCACGTCCCTCGGATGCGCCAAGCGCACGACTCTGCAGTGCCATCCTTCGCGTCTCACCCTGAAGTCTACTTCCTCCATCATGGCAAGAGATTGCCCTAACAATCTCCCCCTTTTTGATGTGTGGCAATCCGTTTAAGTTAGGTAAAAACATTTGATAAAAATTTAAAGGTAAGAAAGCATGTAAACATAAACATGATGTAGCAACATGCACTCCCCCTTAATCCTTAATCCATAATACTCCCCCTTAATCCATAATACTCCCCATACATATTTCTCCCCCTATCATAATTTACTTAAACATAATCATTTCTCCCCCTTTAACACCATCAAAAAGATTAATACTAAGTTATAAACTCATGGCATCAAGTCTAATAGAATAAAATACCAAAGATTTGTTTAAAAACCGAATTTAGCCTTTACTGGTCTGATTTTCAGGCCACTAGTCGACTGGTTCAGACTACCAGTCGACTGGCACATGGTTTTCAGAAATTTCTGATTTTTGGACGAAATTCAGAAATGTATTAAAAATTCCAGAAAATTCGAAAAATCATGAAATTTGGGGAACATATTTCTTGTAAGTATATCTATCAATGAAAAATAGTTTTTCATGATAAATCATTGTATTTTTAGAGATTTGCCAAAAATCCAAGAGCTTTAAGAACCACTAGGTTTTTGATCATTCTAGTATCAAGTTTACTACCTAGTTTTGCATCCAATTGTTTCAAAACATGAATACATAGATTTTAGGGTAAGATATTATTTTGAAAACATGTGAAATATTCAACCATGATCTTTGGGCAATATGTCTATGAATTAAACATAAGCCTTCCCATGATTGGTCTATTATTGCTATTTTGATACTTTAAATGACCATCTAAATACCATAGCAACTAGTGGACATTTGTATCATCCTAACATAGTAGCCTATGGTCAGTATGAGATGCATCCTAGAGGTATTTGTATATACTTAACCATCATTTTCATGCAATTCTATCAAGGTTAAGTATCACCCTAACATTTCACATGATCATAAAGACATATGTATGAATTTCATATTATGATCATGAAACAAATGTATTCATTGAATTGTTATCATGTATTAGGTATTATATCATGATAATAAGCAAATATCACCTAAAGCATGATTTAAGTCCTATTTCTCATGATTATGTGCCAAATATCAAAATCATAAATCATGATTGCAAACATACATAGCAATTGATTTAAATATCATGATTTAAGCATTATTATCAATTTATAGGCACATTATCATCACCTAACACTATTTCAAAAATGTTAT
The DNA here is from genome assembly GCA_025175895.1 of Wurfbainia villosa. NCBI lineage: Eukaryota > Viridiplantae > Streptophyta > Magnoliopsida > Zingiberales > Zingiberaceae > Wurfbainia > Wurfbainia villosa. The sequence continues at coordinate 47,189,794 of CM045998.1, read as the reverse complement.
CCCGCCATCCTAAGTCAACCAAAATATGATATAGGTCAAGTTCATATGGTTGACTATCCTAGGGTTTTTTTAACCCTTAAGGATGGATTTTGGAACCCAATACAAATTCTTGCCTATGGGGTTCACTAGAAATTCCTTAGGGATCCATTTTCTAGCAATTACCTTCTTCTTGTCTTGACCCCTAGCAATTAGGCATTTATAGGCCTTTTCATTTTTCTTTTCCTTATATCCTAGGCCTTTTTTGTTAAAACTTGCTCTTTGGCTCTATATAATCATGTTCAAAGTGTTTGAGCCAATAGTGAATTTTTCTAGGGCTTTTGTCAAATAATCTACCTTTTCTCTTAAAGCTCTATTTTCCTCTATGCATGCATCATTAACATCTAATGGCATATAGTTATCATGTGAGTATGCATCATCATCATTATCATTAAAACATGCTTTTTCTAATTTTTGCTCTAATTCCTTAATTTGGTCAAGCATGCTTTTGTTCTTTTTCTTGGCTCTAAACAGATCCTTAGTTAAGCTAGAAATCATAGAAACTATTTTACTAGGTGAAAGGTTAGTTACCATAGTTTCCATGTCCTCTTCTTCTTCTTCGGATGAGAATGTTGAGGAGGCTCCCCCTTCACTTGAGCTCTCTCCACTTGAACTTGATTCTTCATTTTCGGTGGAGGAGCAATCCAAGTCGTCAAATGCCATCAATGCTAAGTTGGTGACAAATGCATTTTCTTCCTCGGATGATGATGAGGAGGAGGAAGGGTCATCCCAAGTCCTAGCTTTTAATGCTTTGGCCTTTCCCTTTTCTTTTTCCTTCTTCTCCTCTTCCTTTTTCTTCTTGCTCTCCTTTTTCTTCTTCTTTTCTTCCTTCTTTTTCCTTTCTTCCTTGCTCTTGTTTAGGAGGGGACAATTGTCCCTTATGTGTCCCTCTCCTTGGCAATTGTAGCAAATGACTTTCCCTCTTGGTCTTCTCCTCCTATCATTAGATTTATTAAATTGAAAACCTTTTAAACCACGCCTTACCCTCCTTACCATATACGCTTCTTCCGTGCTATCCATGGAGGAGGATGAGGATACTTCATCATCGGAGGAGGAGGGGATATCCATCTTCTTCTTCCCCTTGTTTGCCAAAAATGCTACTCCTCTTGAAGGTTGAGGTCTTGGCTCTTCTACTCCTTCAAGCCTAGACTCATGCAATTCCATAGTGGAGAACAATTCATCTAGAGTACTTACCTCTAGATTCTTTGAAATATAGAATGAGTCCACCATTGAACTCCACTTGGATGATCGGGGAAATGCCTCTATGGCCTTCATTACCAACTCACGGTTGGAGAGCTTTTCACCTACACTTGTTAGCCCAATTAAAATCTCTTTAAACCAAGAATGCAATGAAGTTACCTTTTCTCCCTTTTCTAATTTTATGTTGGATAGTTGGGAGCGGAGGAGATCTCTTCTTGCAAGTTTAGCCTCCGATGTACCTTCATGAAGCTCTACTAGCTTTTCCCACATCTCCTTTGCGCTAGCACACTCCCCTATCCTATTGACTTCTTGTTGGGGGAGTACATTGTAGAGGTGGTGCTTGGCCTTTGAATTTGCCAAGTATTCTTCTCTTTGCCTCTTGCCCCACCTTGATTTTTGCAATGGCTCCCCATTTTCGTTCCTAGGCAATTCAAAACCATTTTCCATGATTAAAAGAATTTCAAATTCGGTCTCGAAAAATACCTCCATTCTCTTTTTCCACCAAGAGAATTCGCCTTCGAATTTCGGTGGGTGAATATTGGAGCCGGTCATTCTTGAATGAAGTGTTTGTTGCGGCAGTTAGTCCTCGACAAACGACTTGGCTCTGATACCACTTGTTGGGGATCGAACGGACGACTAGAGGGGGATGAATAGCCCTCGATCGATGGATGACGGTATTTGCTCGTCTACAAAACTAATTAGTGCAAGCGGAAATAACAAAAAAAAAGACAAGCAAACAAACAAAGAAGAATACAAACGCTAACACAAAATGTAACGTGGTTCACGGCTACGCCGCTAATCCACAGTCCGATTCGTCCAAGGTCAATTACTCCTCCAAAGCCAATCACTATTGGTCTCTCCTTTGCACCAAGCTAGGTGGAGGTAACCTTTACAACCAAGATCACTCTTCTTACAATAAGAATGAAGTAAAAGCAAGTAAGAAGAGTGGGAAGACATTTATGGCACTTTGGGAGAAGATTGGAGTTTAACCATTAGCCTCCCAAAGCCTCATCCCCTTCCTTTTTATAGAGGAAGAGGGTTTCTTCCCGTTGACACAGGAGCAGTCGACTGATGCCCCGATCAGTCGACTGGTCCTGTAGCCGTTGCCCAATAACGGCCACTTTCCACGTTGGATTTCATCCAACGGTATCATCATCAGTCGACTGATCTTGCCATCAGTCGACTGATGTACCATCAGTCGAGTGATCCGCGAGCTCGACTCCATTCTGTTCTCGTGCAGAGTGCCATCAGTCGACTACCGTCCCTTGGCAGTCGACTGGTGTCGACAGCAGTCGACTGCTAGTCGATGGCAGTCGACTGCTAGGGCTAAGTGCCCATGAGTCGGACACTAGTCGAACCCATTAGACTCAGAGCAGTCGACTGCCATTCCATGGCAGTCGACTGATGTCGGGAAAACTCATCCGACACTTAGCTAAATGGCCAAGTTTCACCTAGGAGCTACTACCCCTTCCTGGGTTACATTCGCTCACTATCATACCTCGGAGTCCCTCGCCTTGGAAGTTGTCTTCGTCCGACCACATCCCTCGGATGTGCCAAGCGCACGGCTCTGCAGCGCCATCCTTCGTGTCTCGCCCTGAAGTCTACTTCCTCCGTCTTCACTTCAAACTCCTCGTCCGGCAGTCCCTCAGATGCTCCAAGCGCACGACTTCCGCAAAGCTATCCTTCACCAACTCAAGGACCAAGTCATGAGATATGAAACTCGCCAAGGCTGCATGTGCGAATTACTAAGTCCTGCATGACTTCAACGCACATATCAAACCATAATCACAACCTAAATTAAACCCTTTGCCACACACATCAAAACCTTATCATGGCAAGAGATTGCCCTAACAATTGGTTCCTCTTCGGCCCTACAAATAAAAGCAGTGACTCCGATGGGGAGGATACTCCTATTTGCATCTAAGTGTTCACCATTACTTGGTACCAAGGTAATTATCTCGGGTTATGTGCCATCCGATGGGGAAGTACACACGCTCCTTAATAATTTCCTATAACCATATTCGACCCTGTGATCTGCAAATAAACTCATCCGATCGGGAGGAAGGCACTCAGAGCTTATGCGCAAGTTTGTTTTCATCACATGTCAAATCGTATTGGAGGTTGTGGGAATTTATAAAAATATCCCTGTCCCACTTAGTAATTTAAAATTGAGAAGTTTTCCTAGCACACGACATGCATATCAAACAATAAGCAATAAATATGAAAAAGAAATAATTTCCAACTATTATGGCTTTTATTCTCCAATATGCCTCCCGTCGTATCGTCATCTCGTCCGCTCCTCCCTACGCCATGTACAAGCCATCTGGAGATCCTTGCTGAGAAAAACTATTTTAATTTACATCCATCGATCCTATACTCCACGAAGGAGTGTACATAAAATCTAGATCGAAAGTAAACTAAAATAAATGAGTGGCTATACAATACCGTACTTAATTACAAAAATTAAATACTAGCCTCGTAAACCCCGAGGATTAAAATAATATACAATTACACACATACAATCACATACACACATATGACTATAATAGTTGGATCCTATGCCTGCAACCAAAAAGTTAACCTACGCACATCCTACTATTATCCGACACATAATATATGAAAAGTGCATAAAAGTAACCGATTCCTAAACACACAAAATCAGAAACCGTGGCTCTGATACCACAAGAAGGTTTTGTGGAACTGAAGCTCTGATACCACTTGAAGGTAGGAAACTTCGCTTCCCACGTTAACTCGGTTACTTGTTCATGGCGATCCCATCTTTGTCCCCGGATTAAAAAAATTAATCCATGACAATTAGGAATTACCCAAGCTACAGTTTCATCGTCGTGCTATCCAATTAGAGTGGTCACTTGAACAAACTTGTTGTTCAAGCAACCTACCTCTATTCTTTGAATAGCCACGGAATAGACAATGTACGGATGGCCGGTTTTTGTGTTTGCATTCGGGGTGCAAGTAAATTAGCCACATAATAAAAACATACAACATACAAAGAAACAAAAGGAAAGAAAAACAAGATTTATACCTCTTGTTTACCTCAAGGTCTTCTATCGTATGGCCTATCCTCCTCTTGGACGTTGTATGGGCAATGATCCTCCAAGAGATGAAGCCTCTTAGATCACGATCTTCCTTTCAGTGCTCGCTCCGAACAAGAGGAAGTATAGAAACAAAACTCTTCTCTTATCTAGGACCAACCATCAAGCTCCAAGCTTGATGCTTGCCGCTGGCCCAAAGAGAGGTGTAAGGAGTGGGCGCCGACCAAGAGCTCCAAGGAACAAGACCCTAACTCTTGTTTCCATCGGCCAAGAAGAAGAGGAGAAATAGGTTGAGTGCCGACCAAGGCAGAGGGGAAGAAGGGGTGGGCGCCGACTACACCTTAGAAAGAAGAAAGGAAGCAAACCCTAATCTCCCACCTTGTTGCCGCCCAAACCAAAACCCTAAACCTAGCCGCCCAAGCCTTGGCCTTGATTTCCTTTCTATTGTCTTGTCGCCCACCCTTATGCCTCATTTTATAGAGCTAGGCTTAAGCCTTATTTTAATCTCCACCATCGATTCTAGGGATTTAATCTCAACCGTCAGATCTAGAGATTTAATCTCAACCGTCGGACTTAAAGATTTAATCTCCACCGTCGGATCTAAAGATTTAATCTCCACCGCCGGTTCTAGTGATTTAATCTCCACTGTCAGATCTAGAGATTTATTCTCCACCATCGAATATAGAGTTCTATTCTCCACCATCGGATCTAGGCTTCATGAGGGTTTTAATAGGCTACGATAGGGACCATGAGGAGGAGTTGGATCTTGGCCACCCAATGGATAAAGCCAACATAAAGTCCGATCCAATAATGATAATCCATTCCACTAGAGGATTATCATTTATCTACCTCACAAACCCCCATAAGTTAATATGGGCTCTATATATTATTTGTACATTTATCTCCTCATGTTTAAGATCTCTAATGTCCATCAATTAATTAATTTACTGACAAATAATTAATCAACATCTAACTCCTTGAGTAGTACTACTAAACCTTATCATCATGCCGGACCAAGTCCACCTGCAGGGTTTACATGATGAACCTTATGAGCTCCTCAAGGGGACATCATCATTCTAATATATAGGATGCAGTTTACTCCTATAATCAACAATACATCATATAAATAATATCATTTACCAACTTACCGAGCCTATCGATTTACTCTATAAATCTCGCCCATTGTTAAATAAAAGAAATGAATACTAAGTATATGTGCCCGTTATTATATCGGGATTAAGAGCATGTACAACATAATATCTGAGGTCCGATTCGTTTATGTAGTCAGCAATAAATCGAATCACCTCTAAGTCGGTCCTGCACAATACACACAAAGTGTACTAGTGTAATTCTATGGTCAAGACAAACCAATACCAAATCACACTACAACCATACCAATGGTTTGTCCAAAACCATCTTGGTTGTGATCCTTTACTCATACTTTACAAGAAACTGATAACATGATCTCCCATGTGGCACTACACACCTTGTTATTTACAATGTAATGTATTAGACGATATGCATAACCATAAATAAGCAAACAATGATCATGTGATTCTTATTTAAAAAATAAAATGTTCATACAAAAGATACACTTTTCAGTATACATCCCAACACTCCCAGAGATGAAGCCTCCTAGATCACATTCTTCCCTTCCTTGCTCGCTTCGAACAAAGGAAATAATATCAAACACTTCTTCTCCTAACTAGAGCCGACCAAGAAGCAAAATTACTTGATCCTTGCCGCCAGCCAAGGAGAGGAAGAAGGAGAGAGTGTTGGCGCCGGACAAGAGCTCCAAGGGAAGAAGCCCTAACTCTTGCCATCGCCAAAAAAAAGAGGGGGAGAGGGTGGCGCCGCCGGCCAAAGGAGAGGGAGATAGGGTGGCGCCGGCAATGAGGAAAAGGAGAAGGAAGACCTCAACTTCCTTTTGCCGCCGACCCTAGGAGACAAACCCTAGCACACCCTTGCCGGCCAAGCCAAAGCCAACTCCAAACCCTAACTCTAATTGATGTGTTGCCGCCCAATCCAAGGAAGCAAAACCCTAACACCAAAAATCTTTTTTTTTTCCGCCCAAGCCTTGTTTTAATCATGTCCGTTGGATCTAGGCTTCTTGAGGGTTTTAATAGGCTACAATAGGGACCATCAAGAGAAGTTGGATCTTGGCCACCCAATGGATCCGACCCACATAAAATTCGATCCATTAATGATAATCCATTCCACTAGAGGATTATCATTGATCTACCTCACCATCCCCCATAAATAAATATGGGCTCCATATATTAATTGTACAAATGTCTCCCCGTGTTTAAGATATCGAATGTTGGTTAATTAATTAATTTACTGACAATTAATTAATCATCATCTAACTCTATGAGTAGTACCACTCAACCATATCATCATGCAGGACCAAGTCCACCTGTATGATTTACATGATGATCCTTATGAGCTCCTCAAGGGGACATCATCATCCTAATATATAGGACATGATTTCCTCCTATAATCAACGACATGCCATATAAATAATATTATTTCCCAACTTACTGAGCCTATCAATTTATTCCATAAATCTCGCCCATTGGTAAATCAAAGAAACAAATATTAAGTACATGTGCCCGTTATTATATCGGGATTAAGAGCATGTACACCATAATATCCGAGGTCTGATTCAATTTTGTAGTTAGCAATAAATTGAATCACCTCTAAGTCGGTCCTGCTCAATACACACAAAGTGTACTAGTGTAATTTTATGGTCAAGATAAACTAATACCAAATTACACTAAAACCATACCAATGGTTTGTCCAAAAATATCTTGGTTGTGAGCCTCTACTTATACTCTACAAGGAACTGATAACATGATCTTCTGTGTGACACCACACACTATGTTATCTACAATGTACAATATTAGATAATATTCATAATTATAAATATGTAAACAATGATCATGTGATTCTTATTTAAAAAAAAAGATGTTCATACAAAGGATAGACTTTTTAGTATACATCCCAACAATCTCTCACTTATATTAAAAGACTATGCTGCCATCAAACTGCCATACATCTGATTCCCATTCCCTCTACATGCCTATCAAAAGCTCTCACTAGAAGGGCCTTAGTGAAAGGATCTGCCAGGTTATCTGTAACACCCCCCTATTCTTACACTAGAAAAGGAGGTGTTACTACAATACTGTATCTTACTCTTTCCGTTTCCAAGTAAACATGACTAAATTATTCCATAAACTCATTTATGCTATTTATAAATTGACTAATACCTAAGTTAAAACAGAAGAGTATCAATAACTTGTACCAAGATCTAAACATGGTCTCTAAATGAGTATCATAATTTAAACTTTTAACTTGAAACAACAGAAGATAGAGAAATAACTCAACCCGTAACATGTGCATTATGGGAATACGAATTTTAGGCTTGGAATGTTGATAAGGGCAAAATGAAGTTGAACTGAACGACACACAGCCGTGTCGTAAAGCACGACCCGGCCGTGTTCACCACCACGACTGTGTGGAACAACACGGCCTGGCTAAGGGCACCTTTCTTCACCCCAGTAGGGTCGTGCCAATTGGCACGGCCCCACCGTGTTCAACATGGGATGCTTCAGAAAGTTGTGGAGTCATAAACAATACTAACATCAACACCAGCACCTAACATGAACACTAGCACATAACATAAACACTAGTGCACTAGCAGTTCAAGGATCTTAGCATAGCATAATACGAGTAAGTTCGTCATTCTTAAACACAACATGATCAAACACATGACATGAACACAAGCACACTAACAAGTTCGAACGTCTTAATACAACATAATACTAGCCAGTTCAGGATCATAATCTACTATTCCGCCGCCACACACACCAATCACTTCATCCGCTACCCCCTCTTATTCCAATCTTGCTTTACCCTTATCTACAATATAAGGAATGCAAACTATAAGCAATGGAGCTTAGTACGTACTTCCTATTCTCACAAAACATTGCATTAGGGACACACGCTATTAGAATATTTACATGCAATCATATGCTCATACGGGTCATTAAGAAAATTCTACATTAACTATTTAGAAACACTTGTACATGATACGAGGATTCAACTTGACATGCATGAACTTTCTGTATTAGATATATAGAGACACTTGCACATAACACAATGGCTTAACTTGAAATGCATGAACTTGACATACACCACTGGCAATACATGCTTTGAAATGTGTTTCACTCGTAGAAACATGTACCTGGGATATACTATGCTTAAACATGTAAACATTGTGCTTTGGTTAACATTAGAAACCATATATACATATTTACTTTAAAATCAGTAAACATCCTTGTTTGTGAAGCCCAATATTGTACCAACTTTGCGCGCATCCCTAATAGAATTTGGGGTAGCTAGCCACCGAACTTATTAGGGCAACCTTCAAGGGTGGTCTAGGGGCCCGTGGGCGATCTAAGAGCCAGGTACATGCCACTTCAAAGTAAAATACTTCCTTTATATATGACTTACTTATTTTTGTCATTTAATGAGTATTTTACATGATCATACTCAAAACTCATATAGGAAACCTTTCAAGATGTTTCATCATGCTATTTGTCTCCAAAACTCGTAGGGGAAGCATCTTTGCGATCTTTACATCTTGCTTCCAATGAAATATACTTAAAATGCCTAAAAATCCAAACAAACATAATCTGGACAAAACATATAAATTTGAATAAAACTTGATAATAGAAACTAGATGGGCAAATCAAAGAGTTACTTATGCTATAGGTTAAAAATAACATCTTTGTGATCTTAGATCTTGCTTAAAAAGACATATACCTTAACTATAAATCTGATCACACACGTATATCATCTAATCCAAACATATAATCTTCGAAACATAGGAAAAGAAGCTATATAAAACAATCGAAAAACTACTTATACTACAGGTGAGAGATAATTACATCCTTTTTGCTAGATTCATTAAATATACCGCTAGGGTTATGAAGATCTTCTACATGTTTCTTAGCCCTAAGAGCGATCCTTGCCTATACTAAAACCTTGGGAAAAAATCCCCTTGAAAACCCTCTCAAGAACACCAACACAAGGGTTCCTAAAGCTTGGGATGGAGAGGGAGGATGGAGAAGGAAAGTTTCGGCGAAGGATGAGGAAGAAGGAAGAAGAAGGAATGTGAAGTGGTTTTGCTTTTCCTTCTCCCTTTAATCTCCACGTTAATGGCTAGGGAGGTGATAAAAATAACTTTTCATCTTCTCATGGGGAGAAGAAGCAACTCTTCACCCTCTCATCTTCTCATTTATCTTCTTTGTATATTCCTTATCTATTCTAGCCAAGAATTATCCTATGGTTCAAATCCTAGCTATAGGAGGGTCAAGGCTATCTCACAATTAGGAGGGTCATGGTTCAAATCCTAGCTATAGCGAACCATACTTATTATTTTATTTTTAAACCTTTGATGGGCATTAAAATCCATATAATTACTTTGAACAGTTTTTAGAATTTTACGAGCATTACAATCCTTCATACCTTATAAAAGTTTCGTTCTCGAAACTTAGAACAACTCTGGATACTTTTGTTTCATGTCTTCCTCGCGTTCCCAAGTTGCTTCTTCAAACCTTTGATTTTGCCATATAACTTTCACTAAGGGTACCTCTTTGTTTCTCAATTACTTGATTTCTTGATCTATTATATGAATAGGTCGACTTTCATTAATCAAATATGCTTGAACTTGTACCGTCTATAGCTCAATCACATGGTCTGCATCAGGAACATACTTTTTCAACATTGAGACATGAATACGTTATGAATTGCTGACATTTCTCGAGGTAGCTCCAACTCATAAGCTACTTTGCCAACTCTTTTTGTGATCTGGTAAGGTCCTACATAGCGCGGACTTAGCTTGCCTTTCTTCCCAAATCTCATCACTCCTTTCATAGGAGCCACTTTAAGAAATACAAAATCCCCAGCTTCGAATTCAAGTGGTCTATGTCGTACATCGACATAACTTTTTTGCCAACTCTGAGCAGTCTCTATTCTTTGGCGGATGCATTTTATAGATTTGGTAGTGGCATCAATAAAGTCTTTCTTGAGCAACATTTCTTTCTGCTCACCACCTTCATACCAACAAATAGGAGACCTACATTTTCTTCTATATAAAGCTTCATAGGGTGTCATTCCAATTGTAGCTTGATAGCTATTATTGTAAGCAAACTCTGCCAAACATAGATATTTGCACCAGCTTCCTTTAAAATCCAAGGCACAAGCTCGTAGCATATCCTCTAGAATTTGATTTACTCGTTCTGTTTGTCTATCCATTTGAGGATGAAATACTGTGCTGAATTATAACTTAGTGCCAAGGGCCTTCTGAACACACTCCTAAAAGTGTGAAGTAAATCGACTATTCCTATCAGAAATGATGGTCTTGGGAACTCCATGTAATCTGATCACCTCCTTAACGTACAACTGAGCTAGTTGTTCCATTGAGTACGTTATTTTGATTTCTAGAAAATGAGCAAATTTTGTCAATCTATCAACAATCGCCCAAATAGCATCATAACTATTAGTTGTTTTGAGTAGTCCTACTATGAAATCCATAGCTATATCTTCCCACTTCCATTCTGGGATTTGAATAGGTTGTAGAACTCCTCCAAGTCTTTGATGTTCCGCTTTGACTCTTTAACACGTCAGACAGGTGATGACATATTTAGCCACATCCCTTTTCATGACGAACCATCAGAACTTTTCTTTCAAATCTTGATACATCTTGGTAGATCTGGATGCATTGAATATGGGGTCCCATGAGCTTCTTCTAAGATCCTCTTTCTTAATTCTGGATTGTTGGGAATACATAAGCATTCACCAAGATATAGTACCCCACTGTTAGAGATACGAAATCCTTCATCCTTTCCTTCTTGGATCTCTTGCTTGATCCTTTGGATGCTTGGATCTTCATCTTGCTTTGCTAGTATATCATCAAACAGTGTTGTTGCTATTGTCAAGGTAGAAAGCTGTCCAGAAATGATCTCAACCCCAAAGTTCCACATCTCTTTCTCTAATGGTTGGGATAATAAAGATAAGGACATTAAGGTGCCGCATGATTTTTTACTCAATGCATCTTCTACTTTGTTTGTCATTCCAGGATGGTAGAAGATTTCACATAGTCTTTAACTATCTCAAGCCATCGACGCTGTCTCATGTTTAAATACTTCTGAGTGAAGAAATACTTCAAACTCTGGTGATCTGTATAAATCTTGCACTGGACTCCATACAAATAATGTCTCCAAATTTTTAGAGCGAAGACCACTGCTGCCAACTCCAGGTCATGAGTGGGATAATTCTTTTCATAATCCTTGAGTTGTCTAGATGCATAGGCAATGACTTTACCATTCTGCATAAGCACCACTCCGAGTCCCATTTTGGATGCATCACTATACATACCAAAGATTCCATTACTTTCTAGAAGGGTAAGAATTAGGGTACTTGTTAATCTCCTCTTTAGTTCAAGGAAACTTCCCTCACAATCCTCAGTCAATTCAAACTTTTTGTTCTTTCTGGTAACAACCTCAGTGGTGCAGCTATCCTTGAGAAGTCTTCCACAAATTTTCTGTAGTTCCCTGCTAATCGAAGGAAACTTCTGATTTCACTGGCATTCTTTGGTCGGCTCCAGTTACTAACAACTTCTATCTTTGTCGGGTCTACCATAACCCCATCCTTTGAAATAATGTGACCCAGGAAGGATACTCAATCCAGAAAAAATTCACACTTGGATAACTTGGCATATAATTGTCTCCGCTGAAGGGTCTATAACACTGTCTTCAAATGCTCAACATGTTCTTCCTGAGTTCTCGAGTAAATAAGGATATCATCAATGAAGACGATCACAAACTAGTCAAGGAATGCCTTGAATACTCGATTCATTAGGTCCATAAAGGTTGATGGAGCATTTGCCACTCCGAAAGGCATGACCACGAACTCATAGTGTCCATACCTCATTCAGAAAGCTATTTTCGGTATATCATCCTCTTTAACTTGTACTTGATGATATCTGGACCACAAGTCAATCTTGGAGAAAACTGTGGTTCCCTTCAATTGATCGAACAAATCATCAATCCTTGGCAAAGGATATCTATTTTTAATTGTCACTTTATTCAATGCTCGATAGTCTATGCACATTCTCATAGACCCATCTTTCTTCTTCACGAACAATACCGGAGCTCCCCGCGGTGAGTGACTAGGGTGAATGAATCCCTTGTCGAGTAACTCTTGTAATTGTTCCTGAAGCTCCTTCAATTCTGTCGGGGCCATACGATAGGGTGCTTTTGAGATTGGTTTGGTGCCCAGAATAAGTTCAATCTCAAATTCGATTTCTCTTTTAGGAGCCAACCTTGGCAAATCATCAGAGAATACTTCTGGGTAGTCGCATACAACTCGGACTTCTTCGAGCATTTGGCCTCTTTCTTGCTCTGTATCCACCACATGTGCTAGATACCTAGTGCATCCGCTGACTAACATCATTTGAGCTTTTATGGAAAATAAGAACTTCTTAGTTCTTTTCTTTGGTTCTCCTATAAATTCAAAGTTAGACTCTGCCTCAGGTTGGAATACGACTCTTCGCTTACGAAACTCAATGGTAGCACCGTACTTGCTTTGAAAGTCCATTCCCAAGATGACATCATAATCATGCATGTCCAACATTATCAGTTCACTATAAAGTTCTCTTTCTGAAATTCTGACTAGCGCGACACATAACCAATGCGTAGATGTCATTATCTCTCCCGAAGGCAATGCCATTACAAACTTAAGGTCCAGGACATCCGGAGGTATATTTATCCTCTTAGCAAATATCATGGAAATAAATGAATGGGTTGCCCCAGTATCAAATAGCACAGTAGCATACTGATTAAAGATAAGTATCTGACCTGTGACCACCATAGAAGCATTTGCTACTTCTTCTTTAGTGAGAAAGAAGATCCGAGCATTCGGTGTAGCTGGTGGGGCCTCCAATCTTCCTTGACTAATGTGGGGACCCTCTAGTGTTGCTTGCATTTGGTGTTTCTGAGCAGGTTTACCCCCATACTGAATTGAATGTGGCGGAGGTGGAGTTGTCTTGGTAGGGCAATTTCTGGCCAAGTGTCTCTCTAAGATGCATGTATAACACCCACTCGTGACCTGGCGGCAAACTCCCGGATGCATCTTCCCACATTTAGAACATGTAGGATACTTAGGCAGCTTGCTTGCTGAACCCCCCTTTGGGTTATTCCATTGCTTCCTCTTGACGTTGTTATTTCCTTTCCAGTTAGAATTATTGCTCTAAGACTTCGGACCTCCATAACTTCCATGACTTCTATTTTTAGTCGAGGACTATTTCTGTTGCTTGATGTTGTTCAAGTAATGCTTCGTGATTAAAGCACTACTGACTAACTCTTCTGCTGCCTATGGTCTATTAATTCCACTGGCCACATTTAGAGCTATCTCAGGTCTCAACATTTTGAGAATAAGTCTCACCCTTTCTCGTTCAATGCTGACTAGCTCTGGACATAAGCGAGCTAGTCTATTGAATTTATTCACGGCTTCATTAACTGAGAGGTCCCCCTGTCGGAATTCCATGAACTCATCGTAGTGCTTATTCGTGACTCGCATATGGAAAAACTTCTCAAAGAATTCCGTTTTAAAGTTGGCCCATGTCATTTGATTAATCACTCTTTTTGCCTTTACTCGTTCCCACCACATTCTTGCATCTCCAGTCAAGCAGAATGATGCACATTTGACTTTCTCATTTTCATGCCAATCCAGCAGTTCTACAATACTTTCCAACATCTTGAACTAGGCTTGAGCATCCCATGGTTCACTCGTACCAGCAAAACTCTCTGGCTTCAGCTTTTGCCATTGAATTAAGTATGCCTCTTGCCTCACTCCCCCCGTTGGGGCCCTTGGGGGAACTGGTTGGCCAAGGGGTGCAGTCGGTATGACACTCTGAGCAGTTGGTAGAGTGACAGGATTATCTGGTTGGTTCATTATCAGGGTATTGATAACCTGTTGCTGCTCTACAACTTGATGTTGGAGTTGAATGACTACCTGCATCAAGTCAAGTGGTAGTACTACTTCATTTGTCCTCTGTTTTCCATTGGTCCATGTTCTAACCATTTTTTTTCATAAAGTAGGACCACTATAAGATTACTACTATTACTTACTTTCTATAATCATGACCTACATATGTAAGCATGTTTAACAAAGAAAACATTCCTTACTAAGCATAGAAGAAAGTAAAACATATATGTACATTCTTACTTGGAAACAATAGGATTGATGCTCGATGTGCATGTGGCGGAAGGGCGGAACTTGCTCTGATACCATACTGTAACACCCCCCCCCTATTCTTACACTAGAAAGGGAGGTGTTACTACAATATTGTATCTTACTCTTTTCGTTTACAGGTAAACATGACTCAATTATTCCATAAACTCACTTACGCTATTTATAAATAATTGACTAATACCTGACTTAAAACAGAAGAGTATCAACAACTCATACCAAGATCTAAACATGGTCTCTAAATGAGTATCATAATTTAAACTCTTAACTTGAAACAGTGGAAGATAGAAAAATAACTAAACCCATAACATGTGCATTATGGGTATACGAATTTTAGGCTTCGAATGTTAATGTAGGCAAAATGAAGTTGAACCGAGCGACACACGACCGTGTCATGAAGCACAGCCTGGCCATGTTCACAACCACGACCGTGTGGAAAACCACGGCCTAGCCGTGGGTGACTCTGTTCACCCCAGAAGGGTCATGCCAATTGGCATGGCCCCACCGTGTTCAACATGGGACGCTCTAGAAAGTTGCGGAGTCATAAACAATACTAACATCAACACTAGCACCTAACATGAACACTAGCACATAACATAAACACTACCGCTCTAGCAGTTCAAAGATCTTAGCATAGCATAATACGAGTAAGTTCGTAATTCATAAACACAACATGATCAAACACATGACACGAACACTAGCACACTAACAAGTTCGAAGGTCTTAACACAACATAATACTAGCCAGTTCAGGATCATAATCCACTATTCTGCCGCCACACACACCAAGCACTTCATCCGCTGCCCCCTCTTATTCCAATCTTGCTTTACCCTTATATGCAGTATAAGGAATGCAAACTATAAGCAATGGAGCTTAGTAAGTACTTTCTATTCTCACAAAACTTTTCATTAGGGAAACATGCTATTAGAATACTTACATGCAATCATATGCTCATACTGGTCATTAAGAAAATTCTACATTAACCATTTAGAAACACTTGTACATGATACGAGGATTCAACTTGACATGCATGAACTTTCTGTATTAGATATATAGAGACACTTGCACATAACACAATGACTCAACTTGAAATGCATGAACTTTACATACACCACTTGCAATACATGCTTTGAAATGTGCTTCGCTCGTAGAAACATGTACACGGGATATACTATGCTTAAACTTGTAAACATTGTCCTTTGGTTAACTTTAGAAATCATATATAAATATATACTTTAAAATCAGTAAACATCCTTGTTTGGGCAGCCCGACATTGTACCAACTTTGCGCGCATCCCTAATAGAATTTGGGGTAGCTAGCCACCGAACTTATTAGGGTAACCTTCAAGGGCGATCTAGGGGCCCTTGGGCGATCTAAGAGCCCGGTACATGCCACATCAAAGTAAAATACTTCCTACTTATTTTTATCATTTAACGAGTATTTTACATGATCATACTCAAAACTCATATAAGAAGCCTTTCAAGACATTTGATCATGCTCTTTGTCCCCAAAACTCATAGGGGAAGCATCTTTGCGATCTTTACATCTTGCTTCCAATTAAATATACTTAAAATGCCTAAAAATCCAAACAAACATAATCTAGACAGAACATATAAATTCGAATAAAACATGATAATAGAAGCTAGATGGGCAAATCAAAGAGTTACTTATGCTATAGGTGAGAAATAGCATCTTTGTGATCTTAGATCTTCATTAAAAAGACCTATACCTTAACTATAAATCTGATCACACTCGTATATCATCTAATCCAAACATATAATCTTCAAAATATATGAAAAGAAGCTATATAAAATAATATAAGAACTACTTATACTGCAGGTGAGAGATACTTACATCCTTTTTGCTAGATTCAATAAATATACTGCTAGGATTATGAAGATCTTCTACACGTTTCTTAGCCCTAAGAGTGATCCTTGCCTATACCAAAGCCCTGGGAGAAAATCCCCTTGAAAACCCCCTCAAGAACACAAACACAAGGGGTCCTAAAGCTTGGGATGGAGAGGGATGAAGGAGAAGGAATGTTTCGGCCAAGGATGAGGAAGAAGGAAGAAGAAGGAATGTGAAGTGGTTTTGCTTTTTCTTCTCCCTTTAATCTCCACGTTAATGGCTAGGGAGGTGAGAAAAATAACTTTTCATCTTCTCATGGGGAGATGAAACAACTCTTCACCTTCTCATCTTCTAATTTATCTTCTTTGTATATTCCTTATCTATTCTAGCCAAGAATTATCCTATGGCCTAGTGGTATCAAGGCTATCTCACAATTAGGAGGGTTATGGTTCAAATCCTAGCTATAGCGAACCATACTTTTTATTTTATTTTATTTTATTTTTAAACCTTTTATGGGCATTAAAATCCATATAATTACTTTGAATAGTTTTAGAATTTTACGAGCGTTACATTATCCTCTGATGCAATCTTGGGGACAACAACTTCTCCTCGCTTTACGATCTCTCGTATCAGGTGGTACTTGCGTTCTATGTGTTTACTTGCCTTATGGGCTCATGGTTCCTTCGAGTTTGCAACTGCACCACTATTATTACAATAAATGGTGATAGTTCTGGGCAAACCAAAAATCACATCCAAGTCTATCAAGAAGTTCCTGAGCCATACACCTTCTTTGGCCGCCTCAAAGGCTGTCACATACTCAGCTTCCATGGTAGAGTCCGCCACGCATTTCTGCTTGACACTTCTCCATACAATGGATCCACCTCCCAAAGTAAACACAAAACCCGAGGTAGACTTACTGTTATCCCTATCTGATTGGAAGTCAGAATCTGTGTAACCCACAGGGAGTAATTGATCTGCCTGGTATACTTGCATATAATCCTTAGTCCTTCTCAGGTACTTGAATTAAGCTTTACCACAGTCCAATGTCCCTGTCCTGGATTACTCTGATATCTGCTAACCATGCCCACAGCAAAACAGATATTCGACCTCGTACATAACAAAGCATACATGAGGCTTCCTATCGTTGAAGCATAAGGAACCACCTTCATCTCCTCTATCTCCTTTGATGTTCTAGGACACATCTCTTTAGATAAAGGTACTCCATGCCTAAAAGGTAGAAAACCTTTCTTGGAGTTCTGCATCCTAAAACGAGCCAAAATAGTATCTATGTATGAAGCTTGAGATAAGCACAACATCCTTTTCTTGCGATCCCTTATAACCTTGATCCCAAGGATGTGTCCCACTTATTTCAAGTCCTTTATATCAAACTGTTTGGACAACCATACCCTTACATCTGATAACACTTTGACATTGTTGCCAATTAACAAAATGTCATCTACATATAGTACAAGAAATACCACTACGTTTCCGTCACATCTCTTTTATACACAAGACTCATCCTGACTTTGAACAAATAAAAAAGATAGGATTACCTCATCAAACCGGATGTTCCAAGATCTCGATGCTTGCTTCAATCCATAAATGTACCGATTAAACTTGCACACAAGATGCTCTTTGCCCTTTGCAATGAATCCCTCTGGTTGCTCCATATAGATGTTTTCCTCAAGACTTCCATTAAGGAAAGCTGTCTTGACATCCACCTGGCACACCTCATAATCCATATGAGGAGCAATAGATAAGAGAATCCGACGAAAATGTCTCCTCATAATCGATAGTCTCTTTTTGAGTATTCCCTTTCGCAACAAGCCTTGCTTTGAAGGTCTCAACCTTTCCATCTATTCCTCTCTTTCTTTTGCAGATCCACTTGCATCCAATGGTTTTTATACCATTGCACAGTTCTACTAGCTCCTATACCTGATTTAAATCCATAGATTCTATCTCAGAATTCATCGCACTTTGCCAAGATACCATATCTTTATCTTGGATTGCCTCGTCATATGTCCAGGGATCAGGTTCATGTTCGCTAGGGACCAAATCAAAAGATTCTTCCAAGAACATAAATCTATCAGGTTATCTAACAACACTCCCACAACGAGGAGGTATCACCTGTGTATCCTTTGTCACACGCGGTGCAGTCACTTGTGGTATATCCTCTTGTACCGGTGGTACTGAAGTAGTGACATCCCCTCTCAATTCCTCTGGAACAATCTTACTCATGGGATTGTGGTTTATCACATAGTATTCCTCGAAAAATCTTGTGTTCGTCCTTACAATCACCCTCTGATCTCTAGGACTATAGAACAAACCATCTTTCGTTCCTCTAGGATAGCATACAAACATGCACACTTCTGTACGAGGTTCCAATTTACCAGCATCTGCCTTCAGCACATGTGCTAGACTTCCCCAAATCCGAATATGTCTCAGACTAGGCTTTTGCCAAGTCCACAATTTTGTGGGAGTAGAAGGCACTGATTTAGATGGTACCATGTTCAGAATATACACTGCCATATCCAGAGCATACCCCCAGACTGAATTTGGTAACTTAGAATAACTCATCATCAATCTAACCATCTCTATAAGAGTCATATTCCTTCACTCCGCTACACCATTATGCTGGGGTGTGCCAGGTGCAGACAATTGGGATTGAATCCCAGCCTCTGATAAGTAATTCCTAAACTCTCCCAAGAGGTACTTACCACCACGATCAGATCATAGTGTCTTGATACTTTTACCTTGACGTTTCTCCACATCATCCTTGAATTCTTTGAACCTCTCAAAGCATTCAGACTTGTAGCGCATCAAGTAAATGTATCCATATTTTGAATAAATGTCTATAAAAGAGATGAAATATTCAAAACCACCTCTAGCCTGGATAGACATAGGACCACAACAATCAGAATGAACCAATTCCAACACATCTTTGGCTCTATACCCCTTGGCCTTAAAAGGCCTCATGGTCATTTTACCTTCCAAGCAAGATTCGCAGGTTTGGAAATCTTCCACAACTAATGAACCCAAAGCTCCATCAGCTATCAACCATTGAAATTCTACTTAGGTTAATATGACCTTGTTGGACTATCCGAGCCGCAAAAATGGCTTTTTGCATTGCGAAAACTTCGGAAGTTGGCCACGGATCCGTGCGAAGATTAACAAAAGTAAATTCATGTATGTGTTTAAAAAACCTTAGATCTACTCTAGATCTACATGTTAAGAGTTTTACCCTTGATGTGATGACCTTCTCTTATCCCGCTCGTCCAAATGACTTGTCGAAACTCGAGAGTGTCAAGTGTACACTCCTCTATCGGTATCCACACGAGAAATAGGTGGAGAAAAACAACCTAAAGTGTGCTAGCACCCTTAGAAGCTCACAACAAAGGAGGGGGAGAAAGCTTGAGGGAAGAGAGGAGGAAGAAGATGATGATACACAACTTAGCTTCACACACTTACACCCATTCAATAGTTGCCGACCACTATAAGGGGGTTACATGCATGCATGTAATTCCAAGAGCCAATCGCTCTTGGTCTCCCTCATGAGGTGGCACCCCATGATGTGTCCATGATGATGTGGAACATCATCATTAGTCAGCCCCATGCCAAGTCACCATGACATGGCAATTGGTCAAGTCAAAATTGACAATTCATCTTCCCTCTCAAGTCAAGTCAAACTTGACCTCTTATATCCCATGGTTGATCAAATCCAACCATTTGATTCAAGTCAATTTGATTTAATGAATCTCAATTCATTAGTTTAAATTGACTCGATGAATCAAATCTAAATTAGACTCATTCAACACTTGAATCAACTTGAGTCCAACTCAATTAGTCTAATTTGGATTACTCTTAATCCAATTTGGTTCATCCCATGAACCTAATCCTCATGGTTCATCATGTGTACCTAATCTCCATCTAATTGCCCTTTGTGTGTGACCCTATAGGTTCTTGTAACGTTGACAATGCTCCTAAACTGATTTAGTAACATAAGCAATGAGTGGTATCTATCAACACATCATTGCTACCCAAGTTATAAGAATGTTGAGATCCAACATCACCTTTGTGATAACTAATTGTGACTCTCACAATATGCGACAATGTTCCTCTATCCTTGACATCTAGATTTACCAATTGAGACATAGACCATGTCATCCTCGATACAATCTATATCTTGAACTCCAAGTAGACTCACTTTAATTAAATGAGCTCAATATCTCATATTGACTCATTTGGGCATGACCATGCACTTAGTGGGCTCACTCTATCAAGAATAACGATGTCACTCCTATCATATAGGAGGGATAGATCTCATCTATATCACTCACATCCATCCGCATAATTTGTTACATACCCAGTAATCGCCTTTATAGTCCACCCATTTACGGGTGACGTTTGACGAAGCCAAAGTATGCAACTCCTTATGTAAGGAACCATGGTGACTTCAGGTCCAAGGACTAATAGTCATTCTAATAGTCACGTGAGAAAGTATATGACACTCATATAACGATCCATGATACTTTCTCATGGCGGGTCATTCAGTATACATTCTCCAATGCATACCCATGTGTCAACTTGATATCTCATATCCATGACTTGTGAGATCAAGTCATCGAGTTGACCTACATGCTAGTCTCTTCGCATTAACATTGTCCCTCAATGTCAATACTTGACTATGAATGATTAAGAGTAGTGTTATCTATATCATCTCATTATCGATTCAACCAATCGATTGATATAGATAAGAACCTTCTACTCAAGGACATTATTATACTTAGTTATTTGGCACCAATACAAGTCAATATAATAACCATAAAGAAATGCCTTTATAAATAGGAATATGATACAACAAAGTCCATACAACAATCATCACATGATTGGCTCTAGGGCTTTCACTAACAATCTCTCACTAGCACTAGTGCCAATCACTGTAGTATCTACTACCCAATGACCTAGTGTGACCATCATGCTTTTTCTGTGCCAAAGCCTTGGTCAGGGATCTGCGATGTTATCCTCTGTGGATACTCTGCAAATCTTCACATCTCCTTTATTGATAATCTCTTGAATGAGATGGAAGCGTCGTAGTATGTGTTTGGTCTGCTGGTGTGAGCGAGGTTCCTTAGCCTACGCAATCGCTCCATTGTTGTCATAATAGAGCTTTATAGGATCTGCTATGCTAGGAACCACCACAAGCTCAGTAATGAACTTGCGGATCCAAACTGCCTCCTTTGTTGCCTCTGATGCAGCGATATACTCGGCCTCTGTTGTAGAATCAGCAACTATGTCCTACTTCGAACTCTTCCAGCTCACAGTGCCACTATTCAAGCAAAACACGAACCCTGACTGTGATCTATAATCATCCTGGTCAGTTTGGAAGCTGGCATCGCTGTAACCCTTTACAGCTAGCTCCTCATTGCCTACAAATATCAAGAAATATTCATTAGTCCTTCTCAAGTACTTAAGAATATTCTTGACTGCTATTTAGTGAGGCTCATGAAGGTAGGAAACTTCACTTCCCACTTCAACTTGGTTGCTTGTTCATGGTGATCCCTTCTACGTCCCCGAATAAAAAAAAATTTATCCTTGACAAGAGGGATTGCTCAAACAACCTTGTCATCATCGTACTATTCAATTAGCGTAGTCTCTTGAACAAACTTGTTGTTCAAGCGACCAACCTCTATTTTACGAATAGCCGCGAAATAGATAATATATAGATCGCCGGCTTTTGTGTTTATGTTCGGGGTCCAAGTTATATTAGCCACAAAAAAGAATATAACATTTATATAATTGAAAAACAAATATAAACATGTTACACATGAAGATAGAAAAGTGATATACCTTTCGATCTTCTATTGTATGACCTTCCTCCTTTCGGATGTCGTGTGGGCGACGATCTACCAAAAGTTGAAACTCCTAGATCACCAATCTTCCTTTCTTGCTCGTTCCGAGCAAGAAGAAGAATAGAAACAAGACCCTTCTCCGACCTTTAGCCAACCAATCAAGCAACATGCAAATTTCTTGCCCTCGGCCAACAAGGAGAAGGAGAAAGATGGATTCCGACCACAAGCTCCAAAGGAAGAGCTTAAGCTATACTTCCACCAGCCAAAGAGAGAAAGAAGGGATGCTTTGGACGCTGGCCAAGGGCTGGAAAGGGTTGTTTGGGCGACGACCACCTTGAGGAATAAGTTTCCGTATTTGGTGCCACCAACTCCAAACCCTAACCCTCAAGCTTGGCGCTCACCTTAACCCTAATCCTATCTCTAATGGGAATCACTTGCCGCCCACACCCTCCTCTCCTTTTATAGAGTTATGTATAAGCCTTATTTTAATCTCCCCCATTGGTTCTAAGGATTTAATCTCAACCGTCCGATCTAGAGATTTAATCTCAATCGTCGGATCTAGAGATTTAATCTCTACCTTTGGATCTAGAGTTTTGTTTCCATCCATTGGATCTAGGCTTCATGAGGTATTAATAGGCTACAATAGGGACAATGAGGAGGAGTTGGATCTTAGCCACCCAATGGATCAAGCCCACATAAAGTCCGATCCATTAATGATAATCAAATCCACTAAAGGATTATCATTGATCTACCTCACCAACCCCCATAAGTTAATATGAGTTCCATATATTATTTGTATATTTTCTCCCCGTGTTTAAGATCTTGAATGTCCGTCGATTAATTAATTTACTGACCATTAATTAATCAACATCTAACTCCATGAGTAGTACCACTCAACCTTTTCATCATGCCGGACCAAGTCCACCTGCAGGGTTTACATGATGAACCTTATGAACTCCTCAAGGGGACATAATCATTCTAATATATAGGACACGATTTCCTCCTATAATCAACGACACACCATATAAATAATATCATTTTCCAACTTACCGAGCCTATCGATTTAATCTATAAATCTCACCCATTGGTAAATCAAAGAAATGAATACTAAGTATATGTGCCCGTTATTATATCGGGATTAAGAGTATGTACAATATAATATCTAAGGTCCGATTCGATTATGTAGTCAGCAATGAATCGAATCACCTCTAAGTCGGTCCTCCTCAATACACACAAAGTGTACTTGTGTGATTTTATGGTTAGGACAAACCAATACCAAATCACACTACAACCATTCCAATGGTTTGTCCAAAGTCATCTTGGTTGTGAGCCTTTACTTATACTTTACAAGGAGCCGATAAGATGATCTCCTGTGTGACACCACACACCATGTTATCTACAATGTAATGTATTAGACAATATGCATAACCATAAAAATATGCAAACAATGATCATGTGATTCTTATTTCAAAATAAAGATGTTCATACAAAAGATAGACTTTTCAGTATACATCCCAACAATCTTCCACTTATACTAAAAGACTATGCTGTCCTCAAACTGGCATACATTTGATCCCCATTCCCTCCACATGCCTATCAAAAGCTCTCGTCGGAAGGGCCTTAGTGAAAGGATCTTCCAGGTTATCCTCTGTTGTAATCTTTGCCACATCAACTTCTCCTCTCTTTATGATTTCTCGTATCAGGTGTTACTTGCGCTCTATGTGCTTACTTGCCTTATGGCATTGTGGTTCCATCGAGTTTGCAACTGCACCACTATTATCACAATAAATTGTGATAGTTCTAGGCAAACCAAGAATCACATCCAAGTCCATCAGGAAGTTCCTGAGCCACACAACTTCTTTAGCCGCATCAGAGGCTGCCACACACTCAGCATCCATAGTGGAGTCCGCCACGCATTTCTTCTTGACACTCCTCCATACAATGGCTCCACCTCCCAAAGTAAACACAAAACCTGAGGTAGACTTACTCTTATCCCTATCTTATTGGAAGTCGGAATCTGTGTAACCCACAGGGAGTAATTGGTCTGCCTAGTAAACTAGTATATAATCCCTAGTCATTCTCAGGTACATTAATATATGCTTTACCGCAATCAAATGTCCCTGTCCTGGATTACTCTGATATCTGTTGACCATGCCCATGACAAAGCAGATATCTGGTCTCGTACATATCATCGCATACATGAGGCTTCCTACTGCCGAGGCATAAGGAACCGCCTTCATCTCCTCTATCTCCTCAAATGTTCTTGGACACATCTCCTTAGATAAAGGAACTCCATGCCTGAAAGGTAGAAAACCTTTCTTGGAGTTTTGCATGCTAAAACGTTCCATAATCGTGTCTATGTATGAAGCTTGGGATAAGAACAACATCCTTTTCCTGCGATCCCTTATAACCTTGATCCCAAGGATGTGTCTGAAGGGTTTTGCTTATCGAGTCCGTGAGGGGAAACTTCGCTTCCCACTTCACCTTGGTTGTTTGTTCATGGCGATCCCATCGATGTCCCCGGATTAAAAAAATTAAATCCTAGACACAAGGGATTGCTCAAACAACCAAGTCATCATCGTGCTATTTGTTTAGGGAGGTCACTTGAACAAACTCGTTGTTCAAGCAACCATCCTCTATTCTACAAGTAGCTGCGAAATAGACGATGTCCGGATCGCTGGTTTTTGTGTTTATGCTCTGGATCCAAGTATTATTTAGCCATATACAGATTTATATCATGCTCATAGTTGAAAAACAAAAACAAGCAAGTAACAAAAGAGAATAGAGAATAGATATACCTCTCGATCTTCTAATGTATGACCTTCCTCTTTCGGACATCGTGTGGGCGACGATCTACCAAAAGTAGAAGCTCCTAGATCGCAAATCTTCTTTCCTTGCTCTTCTAAAGCAAGAGGAAGAATAGAAACAAGGTTCTTCTCCTTCCTAAAAGCAACCAACAAGGAACAAAAGGAATCCTTGCCACCGGCCAACTAGGAGGAGGTGATGATGATGGAAACCGACCAAGACACCAAGGGAGACCCCTAAGTCTTGTTTCCACCACTCAAGGAGAAGAGAAGAGAGTCTTTGGGTGCCGGCCAAGGGCTAGAAAAGGGCTGGAGAAGCTGTTGGACGCCGACCACTTTGAAGGAAGAAGAAGATTAGGAAAAACTTCCTTATTTGGTGCTTCCCAAACCTCCAAAACTGTAAGCCTCCAAACCCTAATCCTATCTCAATTAGGATTCCTCTCTTGCCGCCCAAAACCCTAGCTCCCCTTGGATTAATCTCCATGCCAACCCCTTGCCCTCCTTTTATAGAGTTAGGGATAAGCCTTCTTTTAATCTCCACCATTGGTTCTAGGGATTTAATCTCAACTGTCGGATCTAGAGATTTAATCTCAACCGTCGGATCTAGAGATTTAATCTCAACCTTTGGATCTAGAGTTTTGTTTCTATCCATTGGATCTAAGATTCATGAGGTGTTAATAGGCTACATTAGGGACCATGAGGAGGAGTTGGATTTTGGCCACCCATGGATCAAGCCCACATAAAGTCCGATCCACTAATGATAATCCAATCCACTAAAGGATCATCATCGATCTACTTCACCAACCCCCATATGATAATATGAGCTCCATATATTATTTGTACATTTTCTCTCCGTGTTTAAGATCTCGAATGTCCGTCGATTAATTAATTTTCTAACCATTAATTAATCGACATCTAACTCCTTGAGTAGTACCACTCAACCCTTTCATCATGCCGGACCAAGTCCACATGTAGGGTTTACATGATGAACCTTATGAGCTCCTCAAGGGGACATCATCATCCTAATATATAGGACACGGTTACCTCCTATAATCAACGACACACCATATAAATAATATCATCTCCCAACTTACCGAGCCTATCAATTTAATCTATAAATCTCGCCCATTGGTAAATCAAAGAGATAAATACTTAGTATATGTGCCCA
This sequence comes from Wurfbainia villosa, assembly GCA_025175895.1. Classification (NCBI taxonomy): domain Eukaryota; kingdom Viridiplantae; phylum Streptophyta; class Magnoliopsida; order Zingiberales; family Zingiberaceae; genus Wurfbainia; species Wurfbainia villosa. Next base: position 47,163,519 of record CM045998.1, on the reverse strand, counting down.
TTATTATATCGGGATTAAGAGCATGCACTAAATAATATCTGAGGTCCGATTCGATTATGTAGTCAGCAATAAATCGAATCGCCTCTAAGTTGGTCCTGCTCAATACACACAAAGTGCATTAGTGTGATTCTATGGTCAAGACAAACCAATACCAAATCACACTACAACCATTCTGATTGTTTGTCCAAAGTCATCTCGGTTGTGAGCCTTTACTTATACTTTATAAGGAGCCGATAACATGATCTCCCGTGTGACACCACACACCATGTTATCTACAATGTAATGTATTAGACAATATTGCATAACTAAAAACATGCAAAAAATGTTCATGTGATTCTTATTTCAAAATAAAGATGTTCATACAAAAAGTAGACTTTTCAGTATACATCCCTACAGTGTCCCACTTCTCCCAAGTCCTTCATATCAAACAGTTTGGACAACCATACCCTTACGTCCGATAACACATTGACATTGTTGTCAATTAACAAAATGTCATCTACGTATAGTACAAGAAATACCACTACATTTCCGTCACATCTCTTGTATACACAAGACTCATCCATACATTGAATAAATCCATAAGACTGGATCACCTCATCAAAGCAGATGTTCCAAGACCTCAAAGCTTGCTTTAATCCATAAATGGACAGATTAAGCTTACATACAAGATGCTCTTTGCCCTTCGCAATGAATCCCTCTGGTTGCTTCATATAGATGTTTTCCTCAAGACTTCCATTAAGGAAAGCTGTCTTGACATCCATCTGCCACACCTCATAATCCATATGAGCTGCAATGCATAAGAGAATCCGGATAGACTTAAGCATGGCTACCGACGAAAAGGTTTCCTCATAATCGATACCCTCTTTCTGAGTATACCCCTTCGCAATAAGCCTCGCTTTGAAGGTCTCAACCTTCCCGTCTATTCCTCTCTTTCTTTTGTAGATCCACTTGCATCCAATGGTTTTTACACCATCGGGTGGTTCTACTAGCTCCTAGACCTGATTCGAATCCATAGATTCAATCTTAGTATTCATTGCATTTTGCCAAGATACTAGATCTTTATCTTGGATTGCCTCGGTATATGTCTAGGGATCAGGTTCATGTTCACCAAGGACCAAATCAGAAGATTCTCCCAAGAACATAAATCTATCAGGCTATCTCACAACCCTCCCACTACGATGAGGTATCACCTGTGTATCCTCTGTGACACGCGGTGCAGTGACTTGTGGTATATCTTCTTGTACCAGTGGTACTGAAGAAGTGACTTCCCCTTTCAATTCCTCCAGAACAATCTTACTCATGGGCTTGTGGTTCATCACATAGTCTTCCTCTAGAAATTTGGCGTTCGTGCTAACGATCACCTTCTGATCTCTAGGACTATAAAACAAACCACCCTTCGTTCCTCTAGGATAGCCAACGAACATGCGTACTTCTGTATGAGGTTCCAACTTACCAGCATCCGCCTTCAGCACATGTGCTGGACTCCCCCAAATCCAAATATGTCTTAGACTAGGCTTTCGCCCAGTCCACAATTTTGTGGGAGTAGAAGGCACTGATTTAGATGGAACCAAGTTCAGAATCTACACCGCCGATCTAGAGTGTTGGTGCAAAAATGCCCCAAGCATGCATGCGTTTTGATGTTTGGATAATCATCTAAGTTAGGCAATGCTTTGTGATCTAATAGTGAACATGTTTAAGTGACAGGGAAATCCAAGGATGAAGACCTGGTAAAACAAAAGTCCAAATATGATCTTAGCAAGGAAAGTCCAAGGGACGAACTTGGCAGTATAAGACCAAGCTTGTAGTCTTGGTAGCATAAAGTCCAAGTGAACCTTGGCAAAGGAAGTCCAAGTATGATCTTGGCAAAGGAAGTCTGAGGGATGGACTTGGCAACGTAAGACAAAGCTTGTAGTCTTGGCAGCATAAAGTCCGAGTGAACCTTGGCAAAGGAAGTCCAAAGTAAAGTCTTGGCAGCATAAGTCCAAGCTTGTAGTCTTGGCGGCGTAAAGTCCAAGCATTTGGCAACCCAAGACATGACGAGGCCGAAGGAAACTCTTGAAGGCGAGCGCAAGGCTGAAGGAAGAATTAGAAGGTCAAGTCTAGGTTTAGGGAGTCAATTCAAGTATGAATAATTCATACTTGACTTGTATCAGTCGACTGATATTATGTAGCAGTCGACTGATAAGGTGCTCGACTGAGTCAGGCTGAAAACCGGACTATCAGTCGACTGACAGGAACCGACAGTCGACTGATGAGGCAATCAGTCGACTGCCAATCCAGGCAGTCGACTGATCAAGTCGAAAATGGGCACAGAATGGAGTCTCACTCGACTCCTCACGGTGATCACTCGACTGATCACTTCATCAGTCGACTGATGAAGTGATCAGTCGACTGATAGGCCTCTCGTTGGAAATGGCGGCTACGAATCCCCGCGGATCCACTCTGTCAGAAGTCGTTAGCTTCGATGGCAGTCGACTGATGGTGAGAATCAGTCGGCTGATCAAAGATCAACGGGAAAAACAAACCCTTCTTCTATAAGAAGAGGCCATGGGGAGCTTGGTGAAACTAGTGCTCTCATTCCTAGCTACACCCTCGTGCTCACCAAGCTTTCTCCAAGTATTTTTGTGATTCTAAACCTCCTCTTCTCTAGTCTTCATCTTTGATCATTGTAAAGAAGAGGAGTTCATTGTAAGACAAGGTTTCTCCACCTTGGTTCATCCAAAGGAGGATTTAGTGAAGCTTGGCTAGGCCTAATCCACCTTACGGATTACCGTGGAGTAGGAGCGTCATCTCCGAACCACGTACATCGGGTGTTGGCATTGTATTCTTGTTTCTCATTCTTATTTGTATTTGTATTTGTATTTCTTCCGCTAACATACTTTGTAGAAACAAAGAAAGGCTAATCACCCCCCCTCTAGCCATTACAAAGATCCAACAAGTGGTATTAGAGCCCGGATAGCTTGGAAGATTTCACCATCAACCACGGCATCAATGGCTCTTCAAGAGGAATATAGCACCGCCAAGCCACCGCTCTTCGATGGGAGTCACTTTGCGTATTGGAAAGGTAGGATGAAGTATTATCTAATGAGTAATATTGAGATTTGGCATAACATTGTAGATGGCTTTGAGGAACCAGTGGATGAACATGGAAACCCTATTCCAAGCAAGGATTGGACAAGGGAAATGAATAAGAGGTTCGAATCAAATGCAAAGGCGGTACTCACCATCAAATGTGGTATTACAATGGAGCAACTCAACAATGTGGGGCCTTTCGAATCCGCCAAGGAGTTATGGGAAAAGCTCATTGAGCTAAATGAAGGATCCAAGGAGTCAAAGAGGGCCAAGAAAGACTTGCTAATTGGACAACTTCAAGCCTTCTAAATGAAGATGCATGAAACCGTAAGCCAAATGCATGGAAGGTTTAAGGAGATTATGAATGGAATCCACATCATAGGTGAGCGAGTTGACAACCGGGATTTGGTAAGGTATATTCTTCAAGCATTTCCTAGAACTTCTCTATGGACTTCTATAGTTGATGCTATTAAGGTAACTAGGGATCTTTCTCAAATTAAAATTTATGAATTATTTTGTGAGTTTGAACTGCATGAGCAAACTAACATGTCCCCTAAGGAAAAGGGTTTAGCTCTATTTGTTGAAAAGAAAGAAAAGAAGAAGAAAGAAAGGAAAGAAGTGTCATCATCATCCGAGTCGGAGCATGATTCAAGTAGTGATGGAGACTCATCTAGTGAGATGGCCCACTTTGTCAAGAAGCTCTATAGAAAATCAAAGGAGTTCAAGAATAGAGAAGCAAGGAAGGGGTCCCATTCTTCAAGAGGTAAGTTTAGTGGTAATTCAAATTTTAACAATAATGTGATTTGCCATGCTTGCAATAAGAAGGGGCACATAAAGACAAATTGCCCGGAGATAAAGAAGAAGGAAGAAAAAGAAAAGAAAAAGAAGGATAAGAAGGAGAAGAAGAAGAAGGAGGCAATGATGGCTCAAACCACATGGGACACACCAAATGTTGAAGATTCCTCCTCCGATGATGAGCTTTGCCACGTCACACGCCATGTGACACTCATGTACATCAAGCCAAGAAAAAGACTCTTCAAGTGATGAATCGTCATCTAGTGACGATGAGGTAATAAACTCTCTTAAAGTTAAGCTTCTTTATAAATCAATTACTTATCTTAAAGAGGCTCTAGATAAGTCTAAATCTAACGTTAGAAGCATGAAGGTAGAACTAAAGGTCATTAGGAATGAAAACCATCACATGTTGATTCTTGCACACTTAAGGAAGAGAATGACAAACTTAAGGATGAGGTTAGTGACTTAAAGGCATGCTTAGAGAAGTTTACGAATGGCTCAAAATATCTTGACATGATCCTTAGCCGACAAAGAGCCATTTACAATAAGGTCGGTATAGGATATAAGTCAAAAGAAAAAGAAGTTGCTTATATCTCATTGATTAATAGAAAAGCAACCATTAAGGGTAAGGTTAAGAAATCTTGGGTACCTAAGAAGTTTTTACTTAATGTTACCGATCCTAATGTTTGGGTACCAAAAGATTGTGTTTTTCATGTGATTTAGGTATGAGAGCAAGGTATGTGGATTGTGGATAGCGTTTGCTCAACACACATGACCGAGGATGTGAGCAAGTTCTCCACAATTAAGTATGTGAAGAAGGGAGCGGTGTCTTTTGGAAATAGTGAAAAACTCAAGATATTAGGTAGAGGTACAATTGAGGTATCCCCCAAAATCGTCATTCACAAAGTTTTACTAGTTGAAAATATGAAATTCAATTTATTATGTGTTAGTCAACTTTGTGATGCAAGCTACCATATTTCTTTTGAATCTTCTAAATGCATGATTAGACACAAGGAATTAAATGATTGTATGTTAGTTGGATATAGGAAATCAAATATTTATTATGTTGATCTTTCATATACTTCTAACATTTCTACTAAGTGTCTTGTTGCAAAAGAAGAAGAAAGTTGGCTATGACATAGGAGATTGGGGCACATCAACATGAAAAACATAACCAAGGTAGCCAAGTTGGAGTTGGTCAAAGGGCTAGCAAAGATCAAGTATGTCAAGAACAAAATGTGTGATGCATGCCAAGAAGGAAAACAAACAAAGACATCACACAAAGGTAAAACTTTAACGAATACCTCTTTACCGTTAGAACTATTGCATCTTGACTTATTTGATTGCCATAGTACTCCTTCTTTAAATGGTAGCAAATATTGTTTAGTTATAGTAGATGATTTTTCTAGGTATACTTGGGTCTATTTTATGAAACATAAGGATGATACTTTAAAAATAATCATAGGATTTAGTAAAAGGGTTGAAAATAAAAAGAGTCTCAAAATCAACCGGATTCGTAGTGATCATGGCGGTGAATTTGAGAATTCTAAATTTTCACAATTTTGTTTAGAGCAATGGTACAAGCATGAGTTCTCTTGTCCTAGAACACCCGAACAAAATGGGGTGGTGGAAAGGAGAAATCGTGCCCTACAAGAGGCGGCTAGAACTATGCTTAATGCATACTCTCTACCTAGCTACTTGTGGGCGGAAGCGGTTAATACCGCTTGCTATATCCAAAATAGGGTTCAAATCCATAGTTTTTTAAGAAAGACACCATTTGAATTATGAAATGGGACTATTCCCACAATTCATTATTTCAAAGTCTTTGGATGTAAAGTTTATATTTTAACCCCCAAAGATAACTTAAGAAAATTTGAATCCAAAGAGGATGAGGGAATCCTAGTTGGATACTCATCCACGAGTAGAGGATATAGAGTCTACAATAAGAGAACCCAAGGGATTGAGGAGTCCTCTAATGTTCAATTTGATGAAACCACTAGTACCTTCCCTAGAAAGTCCTCCATTGATAAGGATATTAATGACAATAATCAAGACATTACCCAAAAACTTCAAAATTTGACCATAAGGGGTAATGATCAAGGGGGAGGAAGAGGAGATTTCGATGATGAAAGGAGGGTAGAAGATAACAATGATCAATTTGAAACCCCTTCTAGAACCCTAAGAATTCATCAAGATCATCCACTTGACCAAGTAGTAGGAGATCTATCTCAAGGAGTAAGAACTAGGTCATTTCATAGAGTTCCTACTAGTCAAGTTGCTCTTATTTCACAAATTGAGCCCAAATAGACCAATGAAGCATTACATGATCCGGATTGGATTTTGGCAATGCAAGATGAATTGGCTCAATTTGAGAGGAGTCAAGTATGGGAGTTAGTTCCTAGACCCAATGATAGCACCATAATTACTACAAGAGGGTCTTTAGGAATAAGCTAGATGACCAAGGCAATATCACTAGAAATAAGGCTAGGTTGGTTGCTAGGGGATTCAATCAAGTTGAGGGGCTTGACTATGATGAGACTTATGCCCCGGTTGCTAGGTTAGAATCTATTAGAATTCTCTTAGGGTATGCTTCCTATATGGGATTTAAACTTTATCAAATGGATGTTAAATCGGCATTCCTAAATGGTTATATTAAGGAAGAGGTATATTTAGAACAACCACCCGGGTTTGAGAACATAGATTATCCAAACCACATTTGTAAGCTTAGGAAAGCATTATATGGGTTAAAACAAACTCCCCGGGCATGGTATGAAAGATTGTCATCTTTCTTAATTTCTAAGGATTTTATAAGGGGCCAAGTTGATCAAACCTTGTTTATAAAGTCAACATTAAAGGATATCTTTATAGCCCAAATATATGTTGATGACATTATTTTTGGGTCAACAAATGATGATCTTCTTCAAGGCTTTATAAAAAACATGGAGAATGAATTTGAAATGAGTTTAGTTGGAGAGCTTAACTTTTTCCTAGGGTTACAAGTCAAGCAAACCAATGAAGGGATTCATATTTATCAAACCAAATATGCAAATGAAATGATCAAGAAATTTGGTTTGGAAAATGCCAAAATTGTAACCACTCCTATGGCCACTAGCACTAGAATAGATAGTGATCATGATGGTAAATCAATTGATCTTAAACATTATAGGAGTATGATTGGTAGCCTACTATACCTAACCGCTAGTAGACCCGATATCTTATTTGTGGTAGGTATGTGTGCAAGATACCAATCTTGTGCCAAAGAATCACATTTAGTAGCCGTTAAGAGAATTTTAAGATATATTAAAGGCACTCTAAATGTAAGACTTTGGTATCCTAGGACTAAGTCCTTTGAGTTGCTTGGCTATACCGATTCCGATTATGCCGGTTGCAAATTGGATAGGAAGAGTACTAGTGGTGGATGCCAATTTCTTGGGTCCTCCCTAGTTAGTTGGAGTAGTAGGAAGCAACATTGTGTTGCTTTATCAACCACCGAAGCTGAATATGTGGCTATGGGTGGTTGTGTAGCTCAATTACTTTGGATGAGACATACTCTTGAGGACTATGAGCTACACTACTCTAACATTAAAGTTTATTGTGACAATGTGAGTACCATCAACTTGACCAAAAATCTGGTACATCACTCTAGGACCAAGCACATTGAAGTGAAACATCACTTCATAAGAGATCATGTGACAAGAGGGGACATTGAACTTAATTATGTAGAATCTAAGTCCAATCTTGCTGATATTTTCAACAAAGCTCTTCCTGAAACCGAATTTTCATCATTAAGGAGGGAGCTTGGTATGTGCTTTGTAGAGTAAAATTCTAGGTTTGCATGATCCCATATTCATAATGTTTAGCCTTATACCTTGATGCATCTCACAAAAAGCCTTTAGAAACCTTGATTTTTGTATTGAGACACTTAGGAACATGTGAGATGATAGGGAAGGTGTACTTGGCTCATCATGCTTGTTATGATGCATTACTATGAGCCAATGACACACCTAGAAACATGAATACTTCATGGACCAATCATTGGGAAGGCCTGTATTCAAGTAATGAATACATAGCTCTAAGAACATGGTTGGAAATTCCAAATCATATACATTTTAAACTATGTTCATCATATTTTGAAAAACAGTTTTCAAGTGGAAGACAAAAGTGATACAAAGTTTGGAAAATTATTTGAACTTTTGTTAGCTTCCAAGTTTGTATCAATCTTGAAATCTGGAAAACATAAAATTTTCAAATTATTTTTTCTTGGTAGATAATTATTTCAGAAATGTGTACGCCAAATTTCATGATTTTTCGTGATTTCTAGATTTTCTAACGCATTTCTAAAGTTGAATTTGAAAAGGTAATTGAAATTCGGAGTTCGGCGTAGGTGATCGTAAATAAATAGCTCCATTTTCTGATATTTAGTGTATCTTTGATGTCCTAAAACTATAGCATGATAATATTGACTATAAATAAATTTGTAGGACTGTTTCATGCAGTGTTTTAGGGGGAGTTTCATAATATATATCTTTTCATCCCCAAACATACATTATTGGTGCAAAGTTAGGACTTAACTTTCAAACTTCTGTTATGCTTTGCTTCAAATGTTATTCACACATCATGAAGCATATCTTGGATTAAGGGGGAGCTTAATATCAATCTTATACCTTATTCCAAGATACAACAACTTTAATTCTTTCATGAAATTTATGAATCCTTCTCTTTTTGATGTATGTCAAAGGGGGAGAAGGAATATTTTAAGTTAGAATTCATATTAAAAATATGATTATGGTAAATACCTAACTTAAATGATTGCCAAACATCAAAAAGGGGGAGATTGTTTGTGCAACAATGCCCCAAGCATGCATGTGTTTTGATGTTTGGATAATCATCTAAGTTAGGAAATGCTTTGTGATATAATAGTGAACATGTTTAAGTGACAGGGAAATCCAAGGATGAAGACCTGGTAAAAGAAAAGTCCAAGTATGATCTTGGCAAGGAAAGTCCAAGGGACAGACTTGGCAGCATAAGACCAAGCTTGTAGTCTTGGCAGCATAAAGTCCAAGTGAACCTTGGCAAAGGAAGTCCAAGTATGATCTTGGCAAAGGAAGTCCAAGGGAAGGACTTGGCAGCGTAAGACCAAGCTTGTAGTCTTGGCAGCATAAAGGTCGAGTGAATCTTGGCAAAGGAAGTCCAAAGTAAAGTCTTGGCAGTATAAGTCCAAGCTTGTAGTCTTGGTGGCGTAAAGTCCAAGCATTTGACAACCCAAGACATGACGAGGCCGAAGGAAACTCTTGAAGGCGAGCGCAAGGCTGAAGGAAGAGTTAGAAGGTCAAGTCTAGGTCTAGGGAGTCAATTCAAGTATGAATTATTCATACTTGACTAGTATTAGTCGACTGATATTATGTAGCAATGATCGGTGATAAGGTGCTCGGCCGAGTCGGGTTGAAACCGGACTATCGATCACCAATCGAGCAGAAGCGATCGTGATGAGGCAATCAGTCGATTGCCAATCCAGGTAGTCAACTGATCAAGTCAAAAATGGGCACAGAATGGAGTCTCACTCGACTCCTCACGGCGATCAATCGACTGATCACTTCATCAGTCGACTGATGAAGTGATCAGTCGACTGATAGGCCTCTCGTTGGAAATGACAACTATGAATTCCCGCGGATCCGCTATGTCAGAAGCCGTTAGCTTCGATGGCAGTCGACTGATGGTGAGCATCAGTCGACTGATCAAAGCTCAACGGGAAAAACAACCCTTCTTCTATAAGAAGAGGCCTTGGGGAGCTTGGTGAAACTAGTGCTCTCATTCCTAGCTACACCCTCGTGCTCACCAAGCTTTCTCCAAGTATTTTCATGATTCTAAACCTCCTCTTCTCTAGTCTTCATCTTCGATCATTGTAAAGAAGAGGAGTTCATTGTAAGACAAGGTTTCTCCACCTTGGTTCATCCAAAGGAGGATTTAGTGATGCTTGGCTAGGCCTAATCCACCTTACGGATTATCGTGGAGTAGGAGCGTCATCTCCGAACCACGTACATCGGGTGTTACCATTGTATTCTTGTTTCTCATTCTTATTTGTATTTGTATTTGTATTGCTTCCGCTAAGATACTTTGTAGAAACAAAGAAAGGCTAATCATCCCCCCTCTAGCCATTACAAAGATCCAACATAGAGCATATCCCCAGAACGAATCTGGCAACTCAGAATAACTCATCATCTATCTAACCATCTCCATAAGAGTCCTATTCCTTCGCTTTGCTACACCATTCTGCTGGGTTGTGCCAGGTGCAGGCAATTGGGATTGAATCCCAACCTCTGATAAGTAATTCCTAAACTCTCCCAAGAGGTACTCACCACCACGATCAGATCGTAGTGTCTTGATACTTTTACCATGATGTTTCTCCACATCAGCCTTGAATTATTTGAACTTGTCAAAGTATTCAGACTTGCGACTCATCAAGTAAATGTATCCATATCTTGAATAATCGTCTATAAAAGAGATGAAATACTCAAAACCACCTCTAGCCTGGATAAACATAGGACCACACAAATAAGAATGAACCATTTCTAACACATCTTTGGCTCTATACCCCTTGGCCTTAAAAGGCCTCTTGTTCATTTTACCCTCTAAGCAAGATTCATAGGTTGGGAAATCTTCCACCACTAATGAACCCAGAGGTCCATCAGCCATCAACATTTGAATTCTGCTTAGGTTAATATGACCAAGCCTAAGACGCCAAAGATATGTTTTGTTCATCTTCGAAGGTTCTTTTCTCTTATTGGAATTAGAAGATGAGTTATTAACTTAAATTTGCATCGTTGGAGCTTTTGGTTCAAGTGTGTAAAAATTTTCTATTAATGGACTTGAATAGATAATGTCCCTATTCCTTTTTATAACAACTCCGTCATTAAAAGAAATAGAATATCCATCCATAAACAATTTAGAAATCAAAATCAAATTCTTTCTAAATAAAGGTACATAAAGGCAATTTTTAAGAACCAAAACTTTATTTTTCTCAAAAGATAAATGAACGTCTCCCACTGCAATAGCCGCCACCTTCATGGCATCACCCAAGTACACGGTAATCTCTCTCTCAGTCAGTTGTCTGGTTTCCTCGAACCCCTGCAAAGTATTGCAGACATGATCAGTGGCTCCCGTATCTACACACTAGGTGCTAGTAGATAACACCTCTATACATGTTTCAATGACTAGACCAAAAGATATACCTTTGTTCTGCTTGCGGTTGGGGCAGTCCTTCTTCCAGTGTCCAGTCTTCTTACAAGTGAAGCACTTGCCTTTCGGCTTCTTCACTCCTCCCTGAGTTCCTCCCACTGCCTTTGCCCTAACTTGTTTATTCTTCTTCTTGCCTTTCAGCTTAGAAGTAGAAACCTTTTGGGTCACCATGGCATGCGCCTGAGCACTCTGACGAAATAGCCCCTCTACCGCCTGGAGTTCTGTCAGAAGCTCCGCCAACAAATACAAACTCTTGTTCATGTTGTAGTTTAGGCGAAACTGCTCAAAACTCCTAGGTAGAGACTGAAGAATGATATCGACCTGAGTTTCCCCATCGATCTCAGCTCCGAGGACTTCCAACTTATTCAAATGAGCTATCATCTTGAGAACATGAACCCTCACGGGTTTTCCCTCGATCTTGGTGGTCGTCATCAAGTTCCTCATGGCTTCCTGCCTTGCAGCCTGATTCTGGTGTCTGAAAAGCTCTTTGAGATTGAGCATCATGTCATAAGCAGTGGGCATGCCTTGATGCTGATGTTACAGTACATTTGACATAGATGCCAAAATGTAACACCACGCCATCTCATCAGCCTTTATCCACTTCTTATAACTCTCTTTCTCCTTTTCCCCAGAATCATCTACAGGCTTAGGAGGGCACTTTTCGAGGAGTACATATTTGTATTCCTTAGCAGTCAAGATTCCTCTTCCAATCAACATAGTTGGGTCCAGTAAGTTTATTCTCTTTCAGTATCACAGCAAGCTGGTTGAAAGTCATTTTGAAAGAAAACTTAAGAATCACATAGATCAAAACATTAGATTTCAAAAAATTATTGATTCCTCAAACAATAATATTTTAAAATCAACCAACACCTCAAAACTCTGAGAATATCGTATGCCACGATAGTGTGGACGTATACGAATTCTACATTTGTAAGAGGAGGTTTTACCCATTAATTTTACTATCTTATCAACCTAACTTTTTGACAAGTAAAATTAATAGTTGGTTTCTCTTTGGCCCTACAAATAAAAGAGTGAATCCGATGGGGAGGAGACTTATATTTATATCTAAGTGTTCACCATTACTCGGTACCAAGGTAATTATCTCGGGTTATGTGGCTTCCGATGGGGAAGTACACACGCTTCTTAATAATTTACTATAACCATATTTGACCTTGTGATCCGCAAACAAACTCATCCGATGGGGAGGAAGGTACTCAGAGCCGACGCTCAAGTTTGTTTGCATCACTTGTCAAATCGTAATGGAGGTCGTGGGAATTTATAAAAATTTCCCTCTCCCACTTAGTAATTTGAAATTGAGGAATTTTCTATCCTACGACATGCATATCAGACAATAAGCAATAAATATGAAAAATAAAAATTTTCCAACTATTATAACTTTTGTCTTCAATATGTCTCCCGTCGTATCGCCATCTCGTCTGCTCCCCCTACGCCATGTACGAGCCATCCGGAGATCCGAGCCGAGACTAAATTTTATTTTAATTTACATCCATCGATCCTATACTCCACGAGGGAGTGTAAAAGAAATCTAGATCGAAAGTAAACTAAAATAAAAAGAGTGCCTAAACAATGTCATATCTAATTTATAAAATATTAAATACTAGCCTCGTCAACCCCGAGGATTCAACAAAATATACAATTACACACATAAAGTAAGATACACACATATGGCCATAATAGTTGGATCCTATGCCTGAAACCAAAAAGTTAACCTACGCATATCCCACTATTATCTGGCACATATAATATATGAAAAATACATAAGAGTAACTGAATCCTAAACACACAAAACCGGAAACCGTGGCTCTGATACCACTTGAAGGTAGGAAACTTTGCTACCCACTTCAACTCGGTCGCTTGTTCATGGCGATCCCTTCTACGTCCCCGGATAAAAAAAATTTTATCCTTGACAAGAGGGATTGCCCAAGCAACCATGTTATGGTCGTGCTATTCGATTAGAGTATTCTCTTGAACAAACTTGTTGTTCAAGCGACCAACCTCTATTTTACGAATAGCCGCGGAATAGACGATGTACGGATCGCCGACTTTTGTGTTTATGTTCGGGGTCCAAGTTGTATTAGGTACAAAACAGAATATAACATTCATATAATTGAAAAACAAATATAAAAATGTTACACATGAAGATAGATAAGTGATATATCTCTCGATCTTCTATTATATGACCTTCCTCCTTTCGGACGTCATGTGGGAGACGATCTATCAAAAGTTGAAGCTCCTAGATCACCAATCTTCCTTCCTTGCTCGTTCCGAGAAAGAGGAAGAATAGAAACAAGACCCTTCTCCTTCCTTTAGCCAACCAATCAAGCAACAAGCAAATTGCTTGCCACCGACAAACAAGGAGAAGGAGAAAGATGGATCCAGCCACAAGCTCCAAAGGAAGACCTTAAGCTATGTTTCCACCGGCCAAAGAGAGGGAGAAGGGATGCTTTAGATGCCGGCCAAGGGTTGGAAAGGGTTGTATGGGCGCTGGCCACCTTGAGGAATAAGTTTCCTTATTTGGTGCCGCCAACTCCAAACCCTAATCCTATCTCTAATGGGATTCACTTGCTGCCCACGCCCTCCTCTCCTTTTATAGAGTTAGGGATAAGCCTTGATTTAATCTCCACCATTGGTTCTAGGGATTTAATCTCAACCGTCGGATCTAGAGATTTAATCTCTACCTTTGGATCTAGAGTTTAGTTTCCATCCATTGGATCTAGGCGTCATGAGGTATTAATAGGCTAAAATAGGGACCATGAGGAGGAGTTGGATCTTGGCCACCCAATGGATCAAGCCCACATAAAGTTTGATCCATTAATGATAATCCAATCCACTAAAGGATTATCATTGATCTACCTCACCAACCCCCATAAATTAATATGGGCTCCATATATTATTTGTACATTTTCTCTCCGTGTTTAATATCTCAAATGTCTGTCGATTAATTAATTTAGTGATCATTAATTAATCAACATCTAACTCCATGAGTAGTACCACTCAACCTTTTCATCATACCGGACCAAGTCCACCTGCAGGGTTTACATGATGAACCTTATGAGCTCCTCAAGGGGACATCATCATCCTGATATATAGGACACAGTTTCCTCCTATAATCAACGGCACACCATATAAATAATATCATTTCCCAACTTACCGAGTCTATCGATTTAATCTATAAATCTCGCCCATTGGTTAATCAAAGAAATGAATACTAAGTATATGTGCCCATTATTATATCGGGATTAAGAGTATGTACAATATAATATCTAAGGTCCGATTCGATTATGTATTCAGCAATGAATCAAATCATCTCTAAGTCGGTCCTGCTCAATACACACAAAGTGTACTAGTGTGATTCTATGTTCAAGACAAACAATACCAAATCACACTACAACCATTCCAATGGTTTGTCCAAAGCCATCTCGGTTGTGAGCCTTTACTTATACTTTACAAGGAGTCGATAAGATGATCTCCCGTGTGACACCACACACCATGTTATCTACAATGTAATGTATTATACAATATGCATAACCATAAAAATATGCAAACAATAATAATGTGATTCTTATTTCAAAATAAAAATGTTCATACAAAAGATAGACTTTTCAGTATACATCCAAACAATCTCCCACTTATACTAAAAGACTATGATGTCCTCAAACTGCCATACATCTGATCCCCATTCCCTCCACATGCCTATCAAAAGCTCTCGTCGGAAGGGCCTTAGTGAAAGGATCTGCCAGGTTATCCTCCGTTGCAATCTTTGCCACAACAACTTCTCCTCTTTTTACGATTTCTCATATCAGGTGGTACTTGCGCTCTATGTGCTTACTTGCCTTATGGGCTCGTGGTTCCTTCGACTTTGCAACTGCACCACTATTATCACAATAAATTGTGATAGTTCTAGGCAATCCAAGAATCACATCCAAGTCCATCAGGAAGTTCCTGAGCCACACAACTTCTTTGGCCGCCTCAGAGGCTGCCACATACTCAGCAACCATGGTGGAGTCCGCCACGCATTTCTGCTTGACACTCCTCCATACAATGGCTCCACCTCCCAAAGTAAACACAAAACCTGAGGTAGACTTACTCTTATCCCTATTTGATTGGAAGTCGGAATCTGTGTAACCCATAGGGAGTAATTGGTCTGCCTGGTAAACTAGCATATAATTCCTACCTGGATCTGACTGGTATCTACTCGTCATGCTCAAAGCATACAAGACATCAGGACGAGTACATAGCATGGCGTACATGATAGACCCTATGGTCGATGCATAAGTGATCTTATCCATGCGGTCTCTCTCCTCTCTAGAAGAGGGACTTTGAGTCTTCGAAAGACTCACACCATGTGACATCGATAGAAGTCCCTTCTTGGAATCCTGCATGGAAAACCATAGTAATACTGTGTCAATATATGTACTCTAACTTAGGCCAAGAAATCTCTTAGATCTATCTCTATAGATCATGATGCCTAGAATACAGGCTGCTTCACCTAAATCCTTCATTGAGAAGCACGTTCCCAGCCAAGTCTTCATACACTGTAGTAAAGGGATGTCATTCCCAATGAGTAGTATGTCATCCACATACAATACAAGGAAGACAACTGTGTTTCCATTAACCCTCTTGTAGACACAGGGTTCATCTTCATTCTTAATGAAACCAAACTGTTTGATCACATGATCGAATCAAAGATTCCATCTCCGAGAAGCTTGTTTTAGCCTATAAATGGACCTTTGTAGCTTGCATACTTTCCCAGTATGATGTGGATCTACAAAACCCTCAGGTTGTGTCATGTACACATCCTCGAGCAAGTTTCCATTCAGAAATGCTGTTTTGACATCCATTTACCTGATCTCATAATCGTGGTATGCTGCAATAGCAAGCATGATCTGAATGGACTTAAACATCGCCACTGGAGAAAAGGTTTCATCATAGTCAATACCATGAATTTGCTTGAAACCTTTAGCCATCAATCGACCCTTATAGGTATGAGTAAGTCCATCCATGTTAGTTGATGTGCACGGTTGCGACCTTAAATCTCACGACGGAGATCGTCGAAGACTCAAAGTATGCGCTCGCGCTCAACACCCACAAGTGCACGGATGTCATCAAGTAATAAATTGATTATTGATCCCACAGGGATTGGGATTCGAGTACCAATACACTAAGTGGTTGTGATTGTTCAGAAGAAATCTCAGTGAGAGTCGGTTGGTGAGGATTATCGGAGGACCCTACTCAGTGCGGTGTCACACGGAGGAAGAAAAGAAAGTGCTGGGGTCTTGAAAAGGTGATTCTAGGAATTCGGTTTCGCTTGTGTACCATATACTAATGTTGTCAATTGGCGTCGTCTAAACGTCTACCTACCACTTTGGGGAAGGGACATCATACACTCTCCCGCAGAGCCGCCACATTCACAGGGAGCTATCCTCGCCCAAAAGGACGGGATAGAGGGTACGAGGATGCCAAATCAATCCTTGCGGTGCATCGTTTCCGATTCCACCGCTCCCTTCTCCCCGCAGTTACGGGAGGTCAGGTTTACCCCTAGGTTCCTTGTTCAAACCTCCTAAATCTAGATTGCGAGGGCTGTCACCACCTCGTATCGCCTAAGCACAGTGGAAAGAAAGCCAAATACACGTAGGTATAATAAAGAGCAACATCCAATTGTCAAATCAAACTTTTGGCCAGAATTTAATATGTACCAACATTGTCTATGAACAAAAGCTACTCCCTAATCCTAGAATCAAAAGTTCTACTCCATAAACATGAAGGAAGAATCACAACACATGTTTAAGTTCAATTACAATAGAAAGAGAGCACAGAAATAGAGATTACAATGCATTGTGACCTTCTCTCCAGCATTGTATTGTAAGTGGTGGACCTCCGGCGGCTTTCCTCCTCCCCGCTGCGAGTTACCGAAGCTTTTTTAAGGCTTCGGCATTCCATCCTAGCCATCGTGTCTCCCCCCTAGTGTTTGTGCGGAGCCATCCTTATATAGACATCGCCTCGGACCGTTGCGAAATCGAGAAAATACCCTAGTCGCGCAACTCCATCGGGCCGCCACACGACCGTGTGTTTCCACATGGCTAGGCCGTGTGTTTCCACACAGTCCTGGTGTGCTGATCTTTGCCCATCGGACACGACCGTGTGAATCCACATGCCCTGACCTCCGGCGGCGTTCCTCCTCCCCGCTGCGAGTTATCAAAGCTTTTTTAAGGCTTTGGCGTGCCGTCCTAGCCGTCGTGTCTCCCCCCTAGTGTTTGGGCAGAGCCATCCTTATATAGACGTCGCCTCAGACCGCTGCGAAATCGGGAAAAAACCCTACTCGCGCAACTCCATCGGGCCACCACACGACCGTGTGTTTCCACATGGTCAGGCCATGTGTTTCCACACGGCCAGGCCATGTGCGGCCCTGGTGTGTTGATCTTCGCCCATCGGACATGACCGTGTGAATCCACATGCCCTGGTCGGGTCCCACTCTGTGTCTAGCATGAAATGTCCTTTCACTCCAAAAATGCATCTTTTCCGCCCGAAAAGGCAACCTGTATTCAAAAGAACAACGAGCAGACCTCCGAACTAGAAAATAGGAAATTCATGCAAAAATAGAGTAACATATGCATGAAACTAACGCAAAATATAACAATATGTGAGCAAAGACTACTCCTAAAACCCTATATGTTTTGCTCACATCACTTCCCCTAGGCTTAAATCTTTGCTTGTCCTCAAGCAAACCTCAGTGCCATAAAATTTTTAAAAAGATAATGTTCCATAATGAGCATGCTAACTAAATTTATCAAGTAGTATTTGCAATCAAAGTAAAACAGATACGTTCTAGAAATTCACTAAGTTAGCTCCTCGTGCTTGTGCTAGGCGAATCATTCTTTGGGGATGCTCGTTCCATGGTGAGTTAAGTCGTCACCCCATAGCTTTCCTAAGATTTCTGGCTCATAGATACTTACCTTCCCAAAGTGAGGGTCGTTCCCTAGATCTAGCATAAAGTCTCAAAGGCGTACTCGAAATTGAGAGAAATTAGGCGGTGTTTCCACAGTAACCTAACTCGGTCTCAAAGGGGCTCCTAGTCATTTCCACCCACGACAACTATTTTTTATCCCATAAAATCTCTTTTTTTTTCAGCACATAGGGATTTTGATTTTTCCGAATGGGCTTACACAATCCGAGCATCTCCAGTAACTAAAATGCTAAACCTAGAGTCACATATAGATTCTAAAGTACTAGACTGTTGAAGTGAATCATAACTAGATATGTACTAGATTCTCCCTGTCAGACTGTTTGGCATGTGTAAGTGCAAAAACAGAGCTAATCAATGTAAGTCTAGAACATTTAATAGAGCACATAGAATAAAATACCACAAGATAAATAGAGTTCAGCTACCTATGGGAACAACTCATGCAAGCAATTTTCAAAAATACAACTGAGATAACTTTTAAGATAGAAAAAATTAAGTACTGAAAGAAACTAAACAACTCATGCATGCATGAACAAATGAAAATACTAGAAAAGAAAATACCTCTAGGAAAACAAAACAAAATAGATTTTGGGGTCCCCCCAGACTTAAACAAAAATATACCTCTAATATGGTGGATGTGGTGGAAAGTCTGGGAGCCTGGGCATCTCTGGATCCTGGGAGAACCTGCTGCTGAGTCGCTGATGCCACATATACATGTGGTCGATCTGAGAGCTAGTGGATGCAGCGGATGCTCGGTGTTCCTCCTCCCTAGCCCACTGTGCCTGCTGCGCGTGCATATGCTGCCGCATCTCCCTGTGGTAAGCTACCTCATCCTGGCGACGAGCAGCCTCCTCCTGGAAGTATATGTGGGCCTCATTGTAGAACTTCTCTGCCCACTGGAAATGCTCCCGAAATCCCTGGAACTCCGCCTGCTGCTAGGTGCTCTGTTGCTCCCATTGCTGCCCCACCGTCTGCTGCTCAGTGTAGATATCGTCGAGGCGCGATCGGAACTCTGAGAAATCATATGTCGATGTACCTGCATCCTGGTCAAAAGTAGAAAAAGATGGTAGCACAGGTGTAGGCTCGTGTCGCCGTGGACTTGGAGGGCTCCTATGTATGTGTGGACTAGAGGGAGAGTGGTACAAAGGTCGAGAGATGGGCACTGATGTGGATGGTCCCTCATGTGGAGGGGACTCCACTATCAATTCTAAGCGCCAATTGGCACGCATAGAGATGGTGGTATGATCCGGGTCGGGGAGCCTAAGGGCCATAAGATATTTCCTTACAAAGCATAAGGAGTCTCCTTATCTTACAATCATCTTTATGGCCATGCATACTCCTAGGTCGATCCTAGGGCTCCCCACTCTACTCTCCAATGCTGTGTAGTCGTGTAACACCCGTAAAATTTCTAGCAATTTTACAAGAATTTTTGGTTGATTATGATGGGCTTTATGTGGGCTCTTTCAAAAATAAAACAAAATGAGCCAAAAAGGATGCAAGGCCTAGGAATTGAACCCCAAACCTCTAGAGATAACCAAGCCCTAAAGATGCATCGAATAACCAGAAGCCCAGCAGGGTTGTACTATTAGGGGAATATGGGAAGTGATAGTTAAGGGTAAGGGAGGCTAAGGGACACTTCAAGTGAATAAATAGGGGAATGAGGAGACATGAGGAAGCAAACTTGACATCTTCTCCTTCTCTTCTTCTTCCTCACCGAACCCTAAAGCTCCCCCTTCTCATCCTTTGTTCGAAATTCATCCAAGCAAGAAGAAGGCTAGGTTTGCTTCCCTTAGGTTATCTTCCAACCAAAAAGCAAAGCGAAGGAAGTAAGTATCCCCTCACCTGCATACAAGTAGCTTTTCGATTGAAGTTGTTATGTCAAATTCTCCATGAACCATTCGGCCAAGACCTTTACTTGAGTTTTCAATGAAGATCCATGCCATACCATGTATGAATATGATGATGATAGGATGCTAAATGGATTAGGTTAAGAGTTTAACCCTAAAAGCCCCAAGAAACTTTCGGCCAATACCATAATTAGGGCTCACCATGATGATCCATGCTATACCTTGTATTAATATGAAGATGAAGGATTTCTTGATGAGTTTGGTTGAGTGGTTGACCTCAAAAACCCAAAGGACCATTCGGCCAAGACCATAACTAGGGCTCACCATGATGATCCATGCTGTCTTGTATTAATATGAAGATGAGGGATTTCTAGATGAGTTTGGTTGAGCGGTTAACCTCAAAAACCCAAAGGACCATTCGGCCAAGACCATACCTAGGGCTCACCATGGTGATCCATGCTATATCTTGTATTAATATGAAGATGAGGGATTTCTAGATTAGTTTGGTTAAGTGGTTGACCTCAAAAACCCAAGGGACCATTCGGCCAAGACCATAACTTGGGCTCACCATGATGATCAATGCTATATCTTGTATTAATATGAAGATGAGGGATTTTTAGATGAGTTTGGTTAAGTGGTTGATCCATGAAACCCTTTTGAACCATTCGGCCAAGACCCCAAATGTGTTCTTTATGCCATGCTTTAGGTGAGTTCATGATAACTTTTGATGTTAAATGATGCTAGATGAAGATAACATGCTCTAGGTTAGATTTGAAATGAGTTCATGCCATGTTTGATGTTAGAAGAAGATAACATGTTGTTGGAAATCTTCCTCGCTAGCTCGGAAGGCTCATCGGCTCCCATGTCCCCGGATTAAAATTTTCACTAATGAAAACTTATCCGGATGGGATGAGTTTCCTAAGCACAACCAATTCGTCGTCGTGCCAACGACTCGAGCGATCACTTGAACAAACTTGTTCAAGTAATCAACTCTTCTAGTCGGTTAGCCTCGGAAGAGACGACGGACGGATCGCCGGTTTTTGTGTTTCTTATTCGGGTCCATGATTATACAAATACATGCAAATGTAAACTAGTATAATCAACATATACTAACATATCCAAAGAACGTATTTTTTGGATATGTAACGTATTTTTTAACCTCCTTGTAGACTTCGTGTGGGCGAAGATCCTCCACAAGTTGAAGCTTCCTAGATCTTCTTCAATCCAAAGAAAGAAGAACTCTCTTTCCCTTCTTGCTTGAGCTAACCACCAATCCACAAAGGATTGATGCCGCCGGCCCCAAGAATAGAGAGAACATAATGGAAACCACCAAGGAACCAAACTAGGGACAAACCCTAGCTTCTAGTGCCGCCGGCCAAGATGAAATAAAGAGGAGAAGAGGAATGAATTGAGCGCCGACCAAGGTAGAGGAAATAGAGATAGGTCCCGGCAACACCTTAGGAAGAAGAAGAGAACCTCTCCTATAGTTGCCGCCCACTCCAATTTCCAAACCCTAGCCGCCCAACTAAACCCTAACCTTGGATTTCTTGCCGCCAAACCAAAGGAAAGGCAAAACCCTAATCTCTTTGAAAACTATCTTCTATGTGCCGGCCATGGAAGAGGGGAAGAAGGATAGAGTGTGGACCGGCCAAGGTAGAGGGTAGAAGGAAGGGACCGGCCATGCCTTAGGAAGAAGAAGAAGATCATCTTCCACTTGTTGCCGCCCACCTTTGCTCCCAAACCCTAGCCACCCACTCTAAACCAACAAGGGTTTCTTGCCTCCAAAAGAAGCAAACCCTAATCCCCTAAACCATCCATTCTATTTGCCGCCCAACCCAATAAGCCTTATATATAGAGTTGGGTTTAGGCCTTGGTTTAATCTCCACCGTCGGTTCTAGAGTTTTAATCTCAACCGTCTGATCTAGAGATTTAATCTCAACCGTCGGTTCTAGGGATTTAATCCCAACAGTCGGATCTAGAGATTTAATCTCAACCGTCGGTTCTAGTGTTTTAATCCCAACCGTCGGATCTAGAGATTTGTTTTCCATCATTTGATCTAGACTTCATGAGGTTTATATTAGGCTACGATAGGGACCATGAGGAGGAGTTGGATCTTGGTCACCCGATGGATCGGAACCACACAAACTTGATCCATCAATGATGTTCCATTCCACTAGAGGATTATCATTGAATTACCTCACCAACCCCCATAAATTAATATGGGCTCCATATATTATTTGTACATCCATCTCCCTATATTTAAGATATCGAATGTCCGTCAATTAATTGATTTACTGATCATCAATTAATTAACATCTAACTCCTCGAGTAGTACCACTCAACCTTATCATCATGTTGACTAAGTCAACCTGCAGGGTTTACATGATGAACCTTATGAGCTCCTCAAGGGGACATCATCAACCTAATACATAGGACACGGATTCTTCCTATAATCAACGACACACCATGTAAATAATATCATTTCCCAACTTACCGGGCATATTGATTTAATCCATAGAAATCTCACCCTCTGGTAAATCAAAGAAATAAATACTAAGTACATGTGCCCGTTATTATATCGGGATTAAGAGCATGTACAACATAATATTCGAGGTCCGATTCAATTATGTAGTCAGCAACAAATTGAATCACCTCTATGTCGGTCCTGCTCAATACACCTAAGTGTACTAGTGTAACTTTATGTTCAAGACAAAATAATACCAAGCTACACTACAACCATACCAATGGTTTGTCCAAAACCATCTTTGTTGTGAGCCTCTACTTATATTCTATAAGGGACTGATAACATGATCTTCTGTGCCACACCCAAGCACCATGTTATCTACAATGTAAAATATTAGACAATTTTGCATAATCATAAAAATATGCAAACAATGATCATGTGATTCTTATTTCAAAATAAAGATGTTCATACAAAAGAGCTAGGCTTTCAGTATACATCCCAACACATGTCCCATGCCATGCTTTATATGTTAAAGAATTAACATGTGGTTAGTTAGACCATACATATATATAAGTTGTTTGGTGTTTAAAACTTTGATAGAGCTCCATGCAGTTTAGGTCACTCCATGTATACTTGCTCATGATGTTTATGCCTTATGCCATGCCCTATATGTGTGTGATATTTATGATATGTTTATGAAATGAAATATGATATGTTTATGAAATGAAATATGATATGTTTATGAAGTGAAATATGATATGTGTATGAAGTGAAATATGATATGTTTATGAAGTGAAATATGATATGTTTATGAAATGAAATATGATAGGTTGATGAAATGAAATATGATATGTTTATGAAATGAAATATGATATGTTTATGAAGTGAAATATTATATGTTTATGAAGTGAAATATGATATGTTTATGAAGTGAAATATGATATGTTTATGAAGTGAAATATGATATGTTTATGAAATGAAATATGATATGTTTATGAAATGAAATATGATATGTTTATGAAATGAAATATGATATGTTTATGAAGTGAAATATGATATGTTTATGAAGTGAAATATGATATGTTTATGAAATGAAATATGATAGGTTGATGAAATGAAAGATGATATGTTTGTGAAATGAAATATGATATGTTTATGAAAAGAAATATGATATGTTATGATAATAAACATGGATGTATTTTACCTTCTGCATGGCTTGTACCAGGACCCTAACAAGGTCCAAAGGGATGGGCTCATAAGTTGCCCTAGGCCGACGGACTAAGATCCGGCCTAGGATGGGCTTCTATGTTATGATGATGGCCCCTAGGTCGACGGACTAAGATTGACCCTAGTAACCTAGTAGGTTCGAGATTAGCTGCCTCGGGTCTATTTAGAGATACGCGCTATGATGATGATGATGTGGTACAATGTCGGGCCCAATATGTTGAGATTTATGTTCAAATACCTATGATATATGTTTTCGAAGAGCATCCTGCATATACCTTTATGTTATGATTGCTTATGTTATATATGTTACATGTTATGTTTGCTTATGTTACATATGCTTCATGTTATGTTTGCTTATGTCATATATGTTACATGATATGGTTGCTTATGATATATGTGTTACATGGTATGTTTGCTTATGTCATATATGTACATGATATGCTGCTTATGTTATATATGTTACATGTTATGTTTGCTTATGTTACATATGCTACATGTTATGTTTGCTTATGTCATATATGTTACATGATATGGTTGCTTATGATATATGTGTTACATGGTATGTTTGTTTATGTCATATATGTACATGATTTGTTGCTTATGTTATATGTGTTGCATGTTATGTTTGCTTATGTTACATATGCTACAGGTTATGTTTGCTTATGTCATATATGTTACATGTTATGTTTGCTTATATGTTATGAATGTTTACAAGCTATGCTTAATGTCGATGTATGTTTTTTTTGTGAGTAGGACAGGATCTTACTAAGCCTATGTGCTTATAGTTTATGTTCCCTTGTACTGCATATAACAGTAAAGGGTGGATAAACTAAAGGGAGCAGCGGGAGGGGCAGGGTGTGTGTGGCAGTGACATGGTGGAAGAGATCTGTTATGTCCCTTATGCATGTTTTCCTTAAGATGATTTGTTTATGGACTTGAATTAAGCACTAAGTACTTATGAAATAATGATGCATGCTCTATGTTAAGAAGAAGTACCTACGAAATGACGATGCATGTTTATGTTTAAAAGAAAAAATATATATATGTCTAAAGTCTTTCGCTGTAAGTAGTACGATGTATGTATGTACGATCACGTCGCGCCGCCCCTCCGAACCCTAGGAAAGGGTGGGCGTGACAAGTCGTACCCCATCCTATAACAAATGTGGGTAAGTAGGCCTCCCACATGGATCTCTCCGCTGTTAGTAAAATATGAGAGATGTCCTAAGGCAATCGCCTTATGCTTGAATCATTTATATGATAAATGAACATTCACTATTTGAGTATACATGTTTTTATGTATTTGATTAGATCTTAAACTCATTTACTGAATGTCCACGATACGATTGACAGCATGAGAGAATTTGTGATTGGATCACAACTAGTGAGTATCTCTACATGTGTAATTGCGATGTATCAAAATTATCCCTAGTCGATGAATTGATGGATTTGGACACCATTGATTCTGTCGAGACTAGCACGAGGTATACTCCTTGGTGTATCCAAGCAGCTGATTCTCACTGGCTGGAGACATTGTGATGTCCGGAGTTAATTGTGGATGCTAGTTATGGTAACTAGTTCATTGGAGTGACCAGTCGTAAGACTTCATATGGTTCTCTGCATATATAGATATGTCAATGAAGTTCTTACTGTAGCTTAAGTGCGATGTTCCTTTGACTTGCGGTATTCAAGTCATCTTGATCATGAAGACTTATGCTTTGACATCTTAAGCAAGCATCTCTGAGGAGATGTGGACCCGGGATGATAGGGTATAAGTTGAAGTGATCGAAGGTGTTTGAATATCCTATAAAGGATTCATCACTCCTTGCGAGGAGATGTATACCCATGGCCTCTCATCGGTTTGTTACTAAAGTCTTTGGCTAAGGCATTACATGTTTAGAGTAAGGTACTTTTCGATACATGTGGAGTAACTAGAATCCGTAGGATGAGGAAATGATACTTGGGCTAGGTGTGACATAATCAGCCTAGTGGGGATGACACTATAGACCATGTCCTGAACCAAGTGGGTATAAGATGAGTGAAGGGAATGGGGCACAATTCATTCGAGCTACTGAAGGGTTTCAGAAATAGTTCTGGATCAACTGTTGATCTTTTCGGTTAATTGGGGATCATGATGTACTACTAGGTGCCACTCATGATCGTTCTATAATTAATGGTTAATTATAGACGACCAACATAAACCGAGAACCTATTTGGTCACATGCACAACGAGCGTAATCCAAAGGATTTAAAATGAGCTTGAGAATGAGATTCTCAGACCGAGAGAAACTAGGTTTGGTTGGACCAAATAAGAAGCGAGCATGAAATCGTTTCAGTCGCAATGGAAGCGTGGATGGGCTGTGTCTTATGAAGACATGATGGAGGAACCAAAATGGTTTGGTTCTAATCCAACGGAGGAGAATAAACCAAAGGGTTTGGTTTATTTTAAATGAATGAACCAAATTTGGTTCGGTTTGTTTTAAGTTAAAATAAACCATCATGGTTTGGTTTATTTTAACTTAAATTAATGGAGCAGGTTAACGGGCCTTATGGTTATGATCCGATAACCATTAAGAGAATTTGTTCTCTATAAAAGAGGGCTTAATGGTTTGTTAAGCCCTAATCAAAATTCCCTTAACCTAATTGTTGTCGCCCCCTCCTCTCCTTGGAGAAGTCGGCGCCAACAACCCATTGCCACTGCCCATCCCTTATGCCACCGTCCAAATTGTTGCCGGCGTCCATGCTTCGGCCGGGGATCCTCCGGCGACCCTCCGGTGATCTCCTTTGGGTTCGGTAACAAGTTGAGCTTCCACCTTTCTTTTGGCCGGCCCCTATTCTTCCACCAAAGCAGTGCAGTTTTCTGGACAGCTTGTTTCCCTCTTGTCGGAGCGTCGTTTGGACGACGTTTGGAGCTCCGACAATGCCTTCCTTACCGGGGATTCGATCTCCAGTAATCCTCATAGGTGGAAGACGAAGGATTCGTCAAACGATTGACGAATACTGTTAGGAATATTTGTAATGGCTAGAGGGGGGGTGAATATCACTTTGCTCGTTCGTAGATGAAATTTGATTGCATGTTCGTCTCTACAATTTCATTAGTACGCAGCGGAATAAAAATGAAAGTAATAACGATAACGAAATGAACAACACGCTAACACAAGTATATAACGTGGTTCGGAACCGAATGGTTCCTACTCCACGGATCGGGTTCGTATGAACCCTAGCGATGCCAATCACACACCACTATAATAAACACTCCTTCTCGGAACAATCCGGAGGTGGAGAAACCTCGTACAAGATGATTACAACAATAATCAAAAGATACAAGCAAATACAATGAAATACAAAGCAAAACAAGTAAAGAAAAACACTTTACAAATGCTCTTGAATGCTTGATCGCTAGGTTGATCGAGTAGCACTTGGAGACCCTGAATTGCAGCAGCAACTCGCCCCAAATCGCCTCAAAGAACCATGCCATTTTCCTCCATCACGAGCTCCTTATAAAGCTTCAACCTGTGCTAGAAAAAGTCGATCAGTCGACTGATCGGGACCATCAGTCGACTGATGCCACTGTTGTCGTGAGACAATGGCTAGATCCACGTTGGATAAGTCCAACGGATCTACCATGAGTCGACTGATCATTCCCATCGGTCGACTGATGGAGTCCTCATTCGACCAGTCGAGTCTCGACTCCATTCTGTGGCTGATTTCTCGAGCACTAGTCGACTGATCATACGATCAGTCGACTGCTCGAGCCATCAGTTGACTGACCACCTCTGGCAGTCAACTGCTAGGCCACAACCCGCAGTCAAACCCTAGTTGACTCGGTCCAGTCGACTGCCACATGGCACCAGTCGACTGGCACACCTCAAACATGAGGTTTTAGCCCAAGTATGGTTCCCCCATACTTGCTAGACCACCCTTAGCCTAGACCTAAGCCTTCTAGCCACCTCCATCAGCCTCACGTTTCTCGGATCCCTCCAAGTCATCCATGACTTGTTCATCCATCGCGCTAGCCTTCAGATGCTTCCATCGGCTATGTCATGCTAACGGTGTCTACATCGCCACGGCACATTGGACTTACGCCGCCAAGACTCCGCTTGAACTTTACGCCGCCAATCATTGGACTTATGCTGCCAAGACTCCCGCTTGGACTTTACGCCGCCAATATCAAACCCTTGGATTTATCAAATGCCAAGACTCAAGCTTGGACTTTCCCTTGCCAACCTATGTTGGACTTTTCATGCCAAGACCGATGCTTGGACTTTCCATGCCAAGACCCATGCTTGGACTTTCCCTTGCCAACCTATGTTGGACTTTCCATTTGCCAAGACTCATGCTTGGACTTTTCTCAAATGCCAAGTGTCCCACTTGGACTTCCCATGCCAAGTACCCATGACTTGGACTTTTCCATGACAATTACATTGTCATATGTTTTTGTCGAACATCAAAACATCACTCGAGTCAAACTCGAGTCCTGGTCAATCGTGACCTGGGCCGATTGCACCAATAAATACCTCTCCGGAGAAGCGAGTTTTTGAGGACTCATTTTGGATCCGAATTTTGATTCGGATCATGATCTTCTCTCGATCACGTCGTCATCAACACGAGGCTAGTAACTCGTACGAAGACGAGGCTCGTGACTTAGCGAAATCATCCCGAAGATACTCGGTGTGGATACAGATAGAGATGATTCTAGCGATAATCGTTCCGGTTGATGTCATTCCCGCTACACGTGATACGTCAGGTATACGTAGTGTAAATTTCCTTTTATTGCAAAATTTGAATTTACGATTATGTTTACACATGTTGTACTATGCATGCGTCTGATGTGTGTGTTGTAATAAATTAGATTTATTATTTTATTCCTTTCGCTGTGCACATGTTTACGAAACATGTTCGAACACACACTCGCCGCGGTGTCGGAAACCCAACATCCGCGTGCTGCTTTGCCCATCTTCACTAAGTGTCCGATGAAGTGAGACCCTACATCGATGATACTCCTTTCTTGTAGCATGTCTTATAGGCAAAGTAGCTCATTGGCTCTCACTACACCGTCACTGTCCCCACGACCAAATATAGTACTGGCCATAACACGATGAAGGTATTGAAAGATGGGGTTTTGGAGGCGCGATGCTTGGCCCTAGAAGGGTCATAAACATGCTCCCCTGTCAACTCAGTCCAAATCAAACGAGAGTTGTACCCATTAGGGGTTCTTCTCTCTCCCCCACTTGCCAAGCCAAAGCATGAGTTCCATTGGTGAAGGGTCCACTCATGCTCAATATTGAAAAGTCTAAAAGTTATCCTACCCTCCTCGCTCTCTCTACCCGTTAAAACTTCCGCCTCTAAAGAACTCAAAAATTCCAAAACTATCCTAGGGTAAGTTAGGTGGCTTATTCCCATAATCTCATCCCACCCCATTTTTGCAAATAGGGTTTGCATGTCACCCAACAAACCCAAAGATCCTAGCAAATCCTCATCTAAGTACCTAGTAGAAGTAAGTTTACGAGTAGAGAGCATATTAAACCTATCTCTATGCTCATTATTGGGTAAAAGTAGAGGGGGTAGGGCATTACCCTCTTTCGGAGTTTGAGGAGCGTCGACTCTTCTTGTTCGTCGCTCCGAGGCACCGGATCGGGATGCTACGGTCTTGGTCCTCCTCATCCTTGCTCCTTTTGGCTTCTATAGATGTTAAAAATGCTTCTAGAGGAAGGGGAAAACGAACTCACATGGCTAGGGCAAGAACTTTTGAAGCACACGACGCAAATGAGGTGAAAACACACGGCTCGCCCCTTTTAACCTCGCGTGCCACGGCCGTGTGAAAACACACGGCCAGGCTGTGTGCGCCTTTGGTCAAGCAGGCATGACCGTGGGAAAACACATGACCAGGCCGTGTGCCCCCATTTTTCGCCCCTTTCATACGCCATGACCCTAATTTGTTCGTACACTTCGCCGTGTAGACTAATATGGGTTTCATTTTTGCCTAGCAAAAAAATTTTTTTTTTACTCCTTACTCTAAATGTGATGGAAATCAAAACTAAAATCTAACACATGTATGCTATGCAAAAGAAAAAAGAAAAATCTACAACTAAACTTGGGTTGCCTCCCAAGAAGCGCTTTGTTTAGGGTCGTTTAGCTCGACCGCATTCTTCTATCAACTCGGCTCCAGTGGTTCAGTGAACCTCCATTCATCCATCTCGGGGTCTGTATTTGGAGGTTCCGGCTTCAATATGCTAATTGCGAAGCCATCAAAGTAGGGAGCTCTTTGCTCCAAAAGACTACAAATAATGATCTCCCTGTCTACCTCTAGGGAGATCCGGTGTGCCTTCATATCTATACATGCCCCTACGGTTGCTAGAAAAGGCCTTCCCAGAATGATAGGATTCTAGGGATTCAATCCTATGTCCAGTATGATGAAGTCCGTGGGTATCATAAAATCTTCAATTATCACAAGAACGTGTGGTAGCAGGCCAACGAGCTCCTTCACTGAATCATCTCCCAAGCGAATACCAAGATACGCTGGTTGGAGCCTGCTCAATCCCATCTTCAGATAATATGAGTAGGCCATCACACTGACTGATGACCCCAAGTCGCAGAGTGCTTTATCGGATCTCTCCCCATAAAGTGAGCAAGGAATAACGAATTCACCAGGGTTCTCAAGCTGCACTGGGATTTTTGTTAGTGAAAGCCCTAGAGTCAATCATGTGATGATTGTTGTATGGACTTTATTGTATCATATTCCTATTTAAAAAGGCATGAATATTATATTTACTTGTATTGGTGCCAAATAACTAAATATAATAATGTCGTTGAGTAGTAGGTTCTTATCTATATAAATCGATTGGTTGAATCGATAATGAGATGATATAGAGAACACTACTCTTAATCATTCCTAGTCGAGTATTAACATTCAGGGACAACGTTAATGCGTAGAGACTAGTATGTAGGTCAACATGATGACTTGATCTCACAAGTCATGGATATGAGATATCAAGTTGACACATGGGTATGCATTGGAGAATGAATACTGAATGACCCACCATGAGAAAGTATCATGGATCATTTTATGAGTGTCATATACTTGCTCATGTGGCTATTAGTATGACTATTAGTCCTTAGACCTGAAGTCACCATGGTTCCCTACATAAGGCGTTGCATACTTTGGCTTCGTCAAATGTCACCCGTAAATGGGTGGACTATAAAGGCGATTACTGGGTATGTAACAAATTATGCGGAGGGATGTGAGTGATGTAGATGGGATCTATCCCTCCTATATGACGGGAGTGACATCGATATTCTTGATAGAGTGAGACCACGAAGTGCATGGCCATGCCCAAATGAGTCAATATGAGATATTGAGCTCATTTGATATGAGTGAGTCTACATGGAGTTCAATATTTAGATTGTACCGAGGATGACACGGTCTATGCCCCGATTGGTCAATCTAGATGTCAAGGATAGAGGGACATTGTCACATATTGTGAGAGTCACAATTAGTAGTCACAAAGGTGATGTTGGAGCTCAACATTCTTGTAACTTGGGTAGCAATGATGTGTTGCTAGATACCGCTCATTGCTTATGTTCCTAAATCGGTTTAGGGACATTGCCAACATTACAAAAATCTATAGGGTCACACACATAAGGGAAATTAGATGGAGATTAGGTTCATATGATGAACCATGAGGATTAGGTTCATGGGATGAACCAAATTGGATTAAGAGTAATCCAAATTAGAGTAATTGAGTTAGACTCAAGTTGATTCAAGTGTTGAATGAGTCTAATTTAGATTTGATTCATCAAATAAATTTAAATTAAATGAATAGAGATTCATTAAATTAAATTGACTTGAATCAAATGGTTGGATTTGATCAACCATGGGAGATAAGAGGTCAAGTTTGACTTGACTTGAGAGGGAAGATGAAAGGTCAAGTTTGACTTGACCAAATGTCATGTCATGATGATGACTTGGCATGGCCGGCCAATGATGATGTTCCACATCATCATGGACACATCATGGGGTGCCACCTCATGAGGGAGACCAAGAGCCATTGGCTCTTGGAGTTACATGCATGCATGTAACCCCCTTATAGTGGGTTATGGATGACGAGAAGTTAAGTTTTGTAACTTCATCTTCTTCCTCCTCTCTTCCCTCAAGCTCTCTCTTCCTCATCTAGCCATGAACGTCCAAGGGTTGCTAGCACACTCTAGTATGATTTTCTCCACCTATTTCTTGTGTGGATACCGATAGAGGAGTGTACACTTGACACTCTCGAGTTCCGGCGAACCTTTTGGACGAGCGGGATAAGCAAAGGGTGTCGCTACGAGGGTAACACTCTCACCTTCTAGATCTAAAGTAGATCTAGGGTTTTTATATAAACACATACATGTTTTGTTTTAATACATCTTCGCATGGATCCCTGGCCGGGGCTTCCGAGGTTTCCGCAACGCAAAAAGCGGTTTTTGCGGCTCAGAAAGTCCAACAGTAGTATCAGAGCCACGTACGAAGCATGTATGTGTTTCGTTTTTGGAATTTTTGTATTAGATATAAAAAATTACAGATTTATATTTTTCTGTAAATTTCCTATTTTTATAGAATTTTTGGGTATTTTTTCTCGAAGAATCGAAGCAACGAGTGTTGGGACACTTGTAGACTTCAATCGTCGAGAAAAACTCTCCGAAACAGCTAGTTCTCGCTTTAGGTTTTTGGGATAGTGACATAAGTCATTGTAAGATCATTGTAGGGACACTCGCAAAGTTTATTTTGCGAGTAGGGGCACTGCCCCTATCCCCGAAAGGGGCCTTGTCCCGCGATCGCGCCCGGAAACAGCTTAGCGGGACCGTTACGGAGAGGTGACTCATAAAATTAAAAAACAAATTAGGAAAAATTATAGAAATTTTTTGTAAAAATACATAATTTAGAATTATGTATAATTCTATGATTGTCATGGCCCAATAACCTCAATATGATTGGATGTGATGTGTTGTAATTCATAATACGGCCTGCGTGCCGTTTTGTGGTTGTGCGTGTTGTATAGTGTATGCGACCTACACGTCGTACCTCTTCTTTTGATATTCTAGTTGTAAATAGTTTTAGACTCAAATGTAACTCGAGTTTCATATTTGTAATGTACAAAATGGAGCGGTGGAAAGTCCACTTGAAGACGAGGTTACGAGAAGGGTGCCGACGATACATGGCGGTCAAAGGAAGCGCTTGGAGAAGCCGCTAGCCTTAGGTTGACCGTCCGATCTTCTCATTGGCTTGAGAAGATCGT
This sequence comes from Wurfbainia villosa, assembly GCA_025175895.1. NCBI lineage: Eukaryota > Viridiplantae > Streptophyta > Magnoliopsida > Zingiberales > Zingiberaceae > Wurfbainia > Wurfbainia villosa. Next base: position 47,130,627 of record CM045998.1, on the reverse strand, counting down.
AGTAGGGCCATGACTACATCACATTTAATTATATATATATATGTTGATATATATATATATATATATTTATTTGATTTTGCTTGTATGTATGTGATGCATGCTAGTAGAATAATGCTTGTATGTATATGATGCATGCTAGAATAATGATTGTATGTATGTGATGCATGCTAATATAGGATAATAAAGGCCTAAATGCATATAAGATACATATTATGATTAGATTAGATCATAATCGAATCAACTCGAAAATGCCTACTGAGCCTTGATACCCATCACTACCTCGATCATTTGTTGTTGTTGAATCTGCCAAAGCAGAGCAACGCATATTATCTTGGTAGGGTGCGGAGGGACAATCTTGGTCCCGCCTATCATGCTTGGGTTAGAGTAAGCTCAATTAGATTTAGCAAAACTAGTTAACTCAATTGGATCGAGTAGAACTATAGGCATATTCCAATCGTTGGAAAGATAGGGTAAGATCGCATTTACACTAAATCTTGGGCGATTTAGCCAAAGCTAACTCAAGGTCTTTTGTAAATGTGGGTCTTGATCCTATAAACAAGAGTTGCATAGAGATGTAATCGGTAATATGTTACCCACCGATTGTACTAAGTCTTGGGCGATTTAGCCAAAGCTAACTCAAGGCTTAGTATGATGTGGATCTTGTCCCGCAAGAATTATAGCTAGTTTGTATGAATCTAGTAAAGTGGTTTGAACACATCCATAACTCGATTCTACAAAATTATTATAATTCAGTGGGAGCATCATTTGATTAAAGGCCTAATTAAATGATAAAAGGAATATGATATTAATTCTTTGCATTGTATGTTGTAGATAACTATGTCGACAAACACGAACACTCTCTCTCTGCGTTCTGTCCTTGAGAAGAACAAGCTCAATGGAGCAAATTTCCTAGACTGGTACAGGAACCTGAGAATTGTTCTCGCCCAAGAAAGGAAGTTGTACGTCCTAGAGCAGCCCATTCCGGAGGCACCTCCTACCACTGCCTCACAAGCTGACAAAGATGCTTACAAGAAGCATCAAGACGATGCATTAGATGTGTCATGTCTAATGCTCATGACCATGAACTATGAGCTTCAGAAGCAACATGAGTTCATGAATGCTTATGATATGGTTGGACATCTTCGTCAACTATATCAAGGATAAGCAAGGCATGAGAGATATGAAGTTTCTAAGGCATTGTTTGGGTCCAAAATGCAAGATGGGACCCCCGTAGGTCCATATGTACTCAAGATGATTGGGTACATAGAAAACCTACAAAGACTGAGATTCCCACTTGGCCAAGAGCTGGCCACTGACCTAATCTTGCAATCTTTGCCGCAAAGCTACAATCAATTTGTCATGAATTACAACATGAATGAAATTGATAAGCCACTGTCTGAGATGCTCAGCATGTTGACAACTGCTGAGCTCAACCTTAAGAAGGGAAAATCTGACGCCATTTTGATGGTGTAAAAGAAGAAAGGCAAGGGCAAGCCTAAAGGTAAGGGAAAGTCTCAAGCCAAGGGCAAAGGTAAGGAATTGAAACCCAAAGGAGGGGTAGCCAAGGAAGGGCCTTGCTTCCACTGCAAGGAAGCTGGACACTGGAAGCGTAACTACAAGGCATACCTGGAAGATCTTAAGAAGAAGAGAAGTGAGACTTCTACTTCAGGTATAAATGTTATAGAAGTCAATCTATCTATTTCTTCATCATAGGTATTAGATACCGGATGTGCATCTCACATTTGTACCAATGTACAGGCGCTGAGAAATAACAGGGCATTGACAAAGGGCGAGGTGGACCTATGAGTAGGCAATGGAGCAAGAGTTGCTGCTGTTGCTGTAGGAACTTATGATCTATCTTTGCCCTCTGGGCTTGCACTAGAATTAGATGAATGTTGTTATGTGCCTGCCTTAACTAAGAACATCATTTCAGTTTCTTGTTTGGACAAGAAAAGATTTGCATTTATAATAAAGAACAAATGTTGTTCAGTTTATTTAAATGATATGTTCTATTGTAGTGCACCTCTAATGAACGAACTCTACTTTCTAGACTTAGAGAGCCCTATCTATAACATAAGTACCAAAAGGTTCAAGTCAAATGAGTTGAACCAAACCTATCTCTGCATTTTCGCTTAGGTCACATAAATGAGAGTCGCTTATCTCAGCTCCATAAGGATGGGCTGCTAGACTCATTTGATTTTGAATCATATGAGACATGCGAGTCTTTCCTTTTAGGTAAGATGACCAAGACTCCCTTTAGTGGACACAGTGAAAGAGCAACAGACTTGTTAGAACTTATACATAGTGATGTATGTGGTCCTTTCAATGTTGCTGCTAGAGGTGGTTATAGGTACTTCATTACATTTACCGATGACTTCAGTAGATATGGTTATGTGTATTTTATGACACATAAATTAGAATCCTTTGAAAAGTTCAAAGAATTCAAGAATGAAGTACAAAACCAGCTTGGCAAGAGTATTAAGATACTTCGATCAGATCAAGGTGGTGAATACCTTAGCCATGAGTTTCATGACTATCTAGCTGAGTGTGGGATTCTATCCCAACTCACTCCTCCTAGAATACCACAGTGGAATGGTGTATCCGAAAGGAGGAATCGTACCCTATTAGATATGGTACGATCTATGATGAGTCACACAGATCTTCCTATATCCTTTTGGGGATATGCTCTAGACACAGCAGCCTTTACCCTTAACTGTGTACCATCCAAGGCTGTGATAAAGACACCATATACGATATGGACAGGGATAAATCCCAAGATGTCTTTCATGAGAATTTGGGGTGGTGAGGCTTACGTTCGACGTCAAGTCTCAGACAAACTGGGACCCAAATCCGATAGGTGCTATTTTATTGGATATCCCAAGGATACAAAGGGATATTACTTCTACATTCCCAGTCAGCACAAAGTGTTTGTGGCAAAGACTGGAGTTTTTCAAGAAAGGGATTTTGTTTCTAGAAAAACTAGTGGGACTACCTTCGATCTTGAAGAAATTCAAGATAAGGACCATAGCAGTGAGGCCTTGATGGAGGCTGAACAGGAACCACAAAGTGTTGTGGGTGATGAGGTTGTTGCACAAAGTGTTGTGGAACAACCACATGTTCAGGTAGACCTACCTCTTCGCAGGTCTGATAGGGTACGTCGTCAGCCTGAGAGATACTCATTTCTCTTGTTTGACCATGATGACGTTATGCTCATTAAGAATGAGCCTACCTCCTATCAGGAAGCTGTGATGAGCCCAGATTCTGAGAAATGGCTAGAGGCCATGAGATCAGAGATGGAATCCATGTACACCAACCAAGTATGGACTTTGGTTGATCCACCTGAAGGGGTCAAACCCATTGGGTGTAAGTGGGTCTTTAGGAGAAAGACTGACATGGATGGACTTACGCATACCTATAAGGGCCGATTGGTGGCTAAAGGTTTCAAGCGAATTCATGGTATTGACTATGATGAAACCTTTTCTCCAGTGGCGATGTTTAAGTCCATTCGGATCTTGCTTGCTATTGCAGCATACCACGATTATGAGATCTGGCATATGGATGTCAAAACCGCGTTTCTGAATGGAAACTTACTCGAGGATGTGTACATGACACAACTTGAGGGTTTTGAAGATCCACAGCATACTGGGGAAGTATGCAAGCTGCAAAGGTCCATTTATGGGCTAAAGTAAGCTTCTCGAAGATGGAATCTTCGATTCGATGATGCGATCAAACAGTTTAATTTCATCAAGAATGAAGATGAACCCTGTGTCTACAAGAGGCTTAATGGGAACACAGTTGTCTTCCTTGTATTGTATGTGGATAACATACTACTCATTGGGAATGACATCGCTTCGCTACAGTCTGTGAAGACTTCGCTGGGGATGTGCTTCTCAATGAAGGACTTAGGTGAAGCAGCCTGTATTCTAGGCATCAAGATCTATAGAGATAGATCTAAGAGATTGCTTGGCCTAAGTCAGAGTACATACAATGACACGGTATTACTACGGTTTGCCATGCAGAATTACAAGAAGGGACTTCTGTCGATGTCACATGGTGTGAGTCTTTCGAAGACTCAAAATCCCTCTTCTAGAGAGGAGAGAAACTGCATGGATAAGATCCCTTACGCATCTGGTATAGGATCTATCATGTACGCCATGCTGTGTACTTGTCCTGATGTCTCATATGCTTTGAGCATGACGAGTAGGTACCAGTCAGATTCAGGTGAGCGTCACTGGATAGCAGTCAAGAATATTCTTAAGTACTTGAGAAGGACTAAAGAATATTTCTTGATATTTAGAGGCGATGAGGAGCTAGCTATAATGGGTTACAACGATATCAACTTCCAAACTGACCAGGAAGATTATAAATCGCAGTCAGGGTTCGTGTTTTGCTTGAATGGTGGCGCTGTGAGCTGGAAGAGTTCCAAGCAGGACACAGTTGCTGATTCTACAACAGAGGCCGAATATATATCGGTGCTTCCATCTCATTCGAGAGATTATCGATAGAGGAGATGTGAAGATTTGAAGAGTACCCACAGAGGCTAACATCGTAGATCCCTTGACCAAGGCTTTGGCACAGAAAAAGCATGATTGTCACACTAAGTCATTGGGTATTAGATACTATGGTGATTGGCTCTAGTGCTAGTGGGAGATTGTTAGTGAAAGCCCTAGAGTCAATCATGTGATGATTGTTGTATGGACTTTATTGTATCATATTCCTATTTATAGAGGCATGATTATTATATTTACTTGTATTGGTGCCAAATAACTAAATATAATAATGTCCTTGAGTAGTAGGTTCTTATCTATATCAGTCGATTGGTTGAATCGATAATGAGATGATATAGAGAACACTAATCTTAATCATTCCTAGTCGAGTATTAACATTCAGGGACAACGTTAATGCATAGAGACTAGTATGTAGGTCAACATGATGACTTGATCTCACAAGTCATGGATATGAGATATCAAGTTGACACATGGGTATGCATTGGAGAATGAATACTGAATGACCCGCCATGAGAAAGTATCATGGATCGTTATATGAGTGTCATATACTTTCTCATGTGGCTATTAGTATGACTATTAGTCCTTAGACTTGAAGTCACCATGGTTCCCTACATAAGGCGTTGCATACTTTGGCTTCGTCAAACGTCACCCGTAAATGGGTGGACTATAAAGGCGATTACTGGGTATGTAACAAATTATGGGAAGGGATGTGAGTGATGTAGATGGGATCTATCCCTCTTATATGATAGGAGTGACATCGATATTCTTGATAGAGTGAGACCACGAAGTGCATGGCCATGCCCAAATGAGTCAATATGAGATATTGAGCTCATTTGATATGAGTGAGTCTACTTGGAGTTCAATATTTAGATTGTACCGAGGATGTCATGGTCTATGGCTCGATTGGTCAATCTAGATGTTAAGGATAGAGGGACATTGTCACATATTGTGAGAGTCACAATTAGTAGTCACAAAGGTGATGTTGGAGCTCAACATTCTTGTAACTTGGGTAGCAATGATGTGTTGCTAGATACCGCTCATTGCTTATGTTCCTAAATCGGTTTAGGGACATTGCCAACGTTACAAGAACCTATAGCGTCACACACATAAGGGCAATTAGATGGAGATTAGGTTCATATGATGAACCATGAGGATTAGGTTCATGGGATGAACCAAATTGGATTAAGAGTAATCCAAATTAGAGTAATTGAGTTAGACTCAAGTTGATTCAAGTGTTGAATGAATCTAATTTAGATTTGATTCATCAAATCAATTTAAATTAAATGAATAGAGATTCATTAAATTAAATTGACTTGAATCAAATGGTTGGATTTGATCAACCATGGGAGATAAGAGGTCAAGTTTAACTTGACTTGAGAGGGAAGATGAAAGGTCAAGTTTGACTTGACCAAATGCCATGTCATGTTGATGACTTGGCATGGCCGGCCAATGATGATGTTCCACATCATCATGGACACATCATGGGGTGCCACCTCATGAGGGAGACCAAGAGCCATTGGCTCTTGGAGTTACATGCATGCATGTAACCCCCTTATAGTGGGTTATGGATGATGTGAAGTTAAGTTGTGTAACTTCATCTTCTTCCTTCTCTCTTCCCTCAAGATCTCTCTTCCTCATCTAGCCATGAACGTCCAAGGGGTGCTAGAACACTCTAGTATGCTTTTCTCCACCTATTGCTTGTGTGGATACCGATAGAGGAGTGTACACTTGACACTCTCGAGTTCCGGCGAACCCTTTGGACGAGCGGGATAAGCAAAGGGCGTCGCTACGAGGGTAACACTCTCACATTCTAGATCTAAAGTAGATCTAGGGTTTTTATATAAACACATACATGTTTTGTTTTAATACATCTTCGCACGGATCAGTGGTCGGGGCTTTCAAGGTTTCTGCAACGCAAAAAGCGGTTTTTGCGGCTCGGAAAGTCCAACAATTTTCTCTTCAAACGCAGCTTGGTCAGGTAGGGTGGAAATCATGGATGCACACCCATTGGTGAATTGGCTACTTTATCCTACTCCTTCCCCTTTTCCTTGGCTTGGAGGAGAGTTCTTCACAGGTTGTGACACGGATTGGGCTATTTTGGCCACTTGTGTCTCCAATATCCTGGTATGATTTTCAAGGCCGTCAACGGTGGCCTTCAAGTCTCTCAGTGCTTCTTCAGACTTTAGTGTTGGTGCAGGGGCACCAGATAATCGAATCTGTGTTTTGATTATGAAAAAGACACAAAGTTAAGTTTACATCGTTATCTCACGAGCTAAATCGAGTATGTAGAAAAGTACTAAAGCTAGAGTTGAAGGCTAGCGACACCCGGAGGAAGCCGCGGTGGTCGGGCGACACTCGAGTGACTTTGGAGGGATCCGAAGGAATCGAGTGGAAGGCCGGAAGCAAAAGTGACACCGTAAGTATCGAGGTAAGCTCGTGTGAGTGATAGATTGTAAGGTCATGTCGTCTTTACGGGGATGACCGTAGGCGGCGATTCGACTAAGACTTCCTGTGGAAGGTCTAGGTCGAGATCGGACGGTTAGAAATCGTCACATTTATCATTTTCCGAGCTAACCTCTTACTGTAGGGAAGTGGTTGTAGGGATCCCGAGCGATAAACAAAAAATTCACAGCGAAAAACATAGGATCCCTCCAGAGATCCAAGCAAAAAAATTATACTCGTTTCAATTATCGATTCTATCCTATAGGAATCGAGATTACCTTCGAAGCGTGCCCTTCGAATTCCAATCAGCAACACTTGCGGATCTCAGCATGGTCAGAATGTCCACGCCTCTACGGTGCACACACACACCATCTTGGAGTGAAGAGGTAAGCCCTTTCGGTTGTGCTAGCAACCACTCCAAGGTCTCACTTTTCCACTCTATACTTGACCCTCTTGTGTTGTGAACGAAAAAAAATAAAATCTGATTTTCTTTTTTTTTATTGTCCACGTTGAAGAAGAAGAAACCATAATAATACACCTTAATGAGACATTAAATGCACTTCCTTATTCTCCATGGTAAAAGAAAGGAAGTCAATTATTGCTCATTAAATGTACATTAATGAGTTTTAAATCCCATTTAAAACCCCATTTATTAATTCGTGTATTATATTATTAATTCGTGTATTATATTATTAATTCGTGTATTATTCATTTTAGCCTTCTTCTCTTGGTTTGACTTGAGTCTAATTCAACATAAATCAATTTGAGTCCAACTCAAATTTAGCCAAGTAATGAGTCTTACTCATTCTAGTTAATCCAATTAACTAATAATTCATTTTAGTCAAACCAAAATGATTTCCTCTCCAAAATAATATTTTCTTTGTGTATGACCCTACAGGCTCTCATAACGTTGGCAATCTATCCAAAACCATTTTAGATACATAAGCAATGAGCGACATCTAGCAATACATCATTGCTACCCAAGTGATGAGAATGTCGAGATCCGACAACCTCTTCCGTGACTATTATCATATGATAGTGTCCTTCTATCCTTGATATCTCAGATCGATCAATGAGGCATAGACCGTGTCACCCTCTTATCAATCTTTATATTTCTTGATCCCCAAGTAGACTAACTCAAACAAATGAGCTCAATATCTCATATTGACTCATTTGAGCATGACCATGCATTTCGTGGTCCTACTCTATCAAGAGGCCAAAGATATCACTCCCATCATATGGGAGGGATAGATCCCATCTACATCACTCACATCCCTCCGCATAATTTGTTACCTACTCAGTGATCGCCATTATAGTCACCCAATTACGGTGTGACGTTAGACGATACCAAAGTACATAACTCCTTATGTAGGGAACCATAGTGACTTCAGGTCTAAGGACTATTCATACCAATAGTCACATGAGAAAGTATATGACACTCATATAATGATCCATGATACTTTCTCATGGTGGGTCAATTCAGTATATATAGTCTCTAATATATATACCCATGTATCAATGTGATATCACATATCCATGACTTGTGAGATCAAGTCATCCATTGACCTACATGCTAGTCTCAATGTATCAATATAACCCTTGTCTATTAATACAATACTCGACTAAGAATATTTAAGAATAGTGTTCTCTACAGCTTCTCATAATCAATTATACCAATTGATATACTGTAGATAACAACCTACTATTCATGGTCATTATTATATTTATTTAGCTGGCACACACATAAATAAATATAATAATCAATCTTTGCCTTTATTAATGCAAGAATATAATACAAAAGTCTCCCTCACCAATCATCTCATAATTGGCACTAAGGGCTCATACTAACAGTGGCTAAGCTGGCAGTCGACTGCTGGATATTAGGGCAGTCGACTGATGCTCATCAGTCGACTGATGGGAGTCATTAGTCGACTGATGGCGACGAATCAGCCTTTGCGCTAGGTCAAAACGGATAAGGTTTGACGCGACCACTTCGCGATAAAAATTATACAACTTCATGATCTGTTCCGAAAAAAGAGGAGACATATTCAGAGGGCAAAATCTATAAAAGGAGGGGTGGATTCCAACTCCAAACATCATCAAATTTATTCATCAAGTGCTCCTACAACGCCAACACTCCAACACCGTCATAACGCCAACGCGACAACAAGATCAGATCTTCTTCGTCGGCAGCAGTATCTAGTAATATATTTTGATATTGTATTCGTTGTTTTTATTCGTAACGAGATGAGGTAGGCTTGTTGCCTCATCCTCGTACATTCGGTTTTGTGATCGTTGTCTCCTACCTCCAACGAGGAGGAGACGTTATAGTGCTTTGCCCTCCGTACGCGGTCTAGGACTGATAGGGCCTTGGAGTAGCAACCGCTGGGTTGTGAACCAAGTAAAAATAAATGTGTCTCTTTATTTTCCGCTGCTCTTACTCATTTAATTATCTACTCGAATGAAACGTCGAAAAGATTTACGATCGCTATTCAACCCCCCCTCTAGCGACGCTTCTCGATCCAACAATTGGTATCAGAGCGGGGGCGCTAAGATTTGGTGAAACCACCGATCTAGCACGTTTTGGTTTTCTGTTCATATTTTTTTTTGGTCTTTTTCCTCCCGCACTACTAATCCAAGTCTAAGTCTTGGTACGTTTCTTTTGGTTGTGTGCTTGTAAGTATTCTCTCTTGGAGTAGCCGACGGTAAAAAGGTCATAACTTTTCTCACAAGTGGACTCACTTAACGATCTACCTACCAAATTGAAGCTCTCTGAGAGATCTACATTTCTTACGAGGGTTTACACTTTTAACAAGCTGTTTCCAGCCCCAAAATCCAACGTCTAGTACCCTTTCGGGGACATCGAAGGTCGTAAGTTGTTAGTTTTTGTTAGTTTATTATTTTTCTCATTTAATTCTATTCATTTCCTATTTATTTACCGCATTACTAATCCAAGACCAAGTCTTGGAATTCCCTTTGGTTTTTATTCGTGTTTTGCAAGATACTTAATGGCTCACATTGAGGGGTATAGCACCACCCGACCTCTGTTCTTTAACGGAGATGATTTCCGTTATTGGAAAGGTCGGATGGAGTATTTCTTGAAAACACAAGTCAAGACTTGGATAATAATCCAAACCGGCTTTGCTCTACCCACCAATGATCAAGGAGAGCCGTTGGATTTCAACAAGTGGACAAATGCAACCAAGAGGCAAATCGAAGCCGATGCAAGAGCAACCCAAATATTGCAATGCGGCTTATCCAAGGAGGAACTCAACCGCATCAGACCATTCATTAGCGCCAAGGACCTATGGAACAAATTAATCGAGCTACATGAAGGAAAGTCCGATGCTAAGGTATGTAAACGTGACCTTCTTTTCAATAAGTTGTATAACCTTAAGATGCAGAAACACGAGACGGGGATGCAACTACACGCCCGCATCCAGGACATTGTCAACGACCTGCACACCATCGGACACAAGGTAGAAAACCGTGACCTACTAAGGTACGTTCTTAATTCATTTCCTAGGACTACCTTGTGGACATCCATGGTCGATGCCTACAAGGTCTCTAAGGACCTTTCAAAGCTTAGGTTAGATGAATTATTTTCCGAGTTTGAACTTCACGAGCAAACTAACGTGGTCCGGGCCGAGAGAGGTATTGCTCTACTTGCAAGACAAAGAAGCAAGCCACCAACCAGGCAAGAAGATGGACTTGAATCCGACGACGAATTAGAGTCCGAATTCGAAAAAGGTGGAAGCAATAGTGAACGAAGTACGGAAGATCGTTCGGAGGGAAAGGAGGCTACTAAAGAATCAAAAGAGGGCACAATTCAAATCAAATCAAAAGAAGGCTTTTCATGTAACATGGGGCAACGAAGAAGGCAGCGGCATAGCATGCATGGCAAGACCCGAAGTGTAACGCCCGCCCTTATCTGCTCTCAGGGCGGCGCTACTTTTTTTTTTTTATAACATAACATATATGGATCATTTCACAGTCTACCTAATCAAGTATGTTAACATGACATAATCCTCTTTTATAGCATGCATCACATATCATAGACCTAATTAGCATGTTAACATGTCTTATCTTTTTTTTTTATAACGTTCATCACATATCATAATCATAATTAGCACGTTAACATATCATAACTTCTTTTATAACATGCATAACATAAAGATCCATTCATGAGTTCTATCATATCAAACATTCATAAGTAATTGAACAGTAACATACTAAGCAACATCCAACATGGTACTAATAAATCACAAGTCATAAAAGCGGAAGCCAATGTCTTAAGTTGTTCATAGAGCATATAAATAAAAGCAGAGAGTCATAGGGTCTTTTTCCCCCATGCCACTATCACACATACTCAACCCCTCCTGCTACTCCCTCTAGTTCATGTTTCCTTTATCTGCAGTATATGGACAACATAAACTATAAGCATATAGCTTAGTAAGATTCTTGCCTACTCACAAAAGCCACAAACTTCATCAAACAATTAGAAACATAAGCATACTAGCATAAATAGCATAAGTATTTCATAACAACACTAATCATCAACATACCAAGTTAATAAAACATAAGCATGGCATACAATTTACATAAGCATGCTAAGCATAATTAAATCCCATCCTAAGCATGCATGAAGGACATAATCATAAGCATTCTTAAACTTGAACATAAGCATTCATGATATCATAAATCCTAAACATGCATAAAGTACATAATCACAAGCATTCTTAAACTTGAGCATAAGCATTCATAATTTCATAAATCCTAAACATGCATAAAGGACATAATCACAAGCCTTCTTAAACTTGAACATAAGCATTCATAATATCATAAATCCTAAACATGCATAAAGGACATAATCATAATCATTCTTAAACTTGAACATAAGCATTCATAATATCATAAATCCTAAACATGCATAAAGTACATAATCACAAGCATTCTTAATTTTGAGCATAAGCATTCATAATATCATAAATCCTAACATGCATAAAGAACATAATCATAATCATTCTTAAACTTGTGCATAAGCATTCATAATTTCATAAAAGTCCTTTCTTTTCAAAACATATACATGTAGATACTTCAACATAATCATAACTTGAAGGGGGGCCCCAGGCTAAGTACCACATAAAGCGCGTTCCCTAATAGGCTGGGGTAGCGAGCCACCAGACCTACTAGAGCAAGACCTATTACGTCTTACCAGACCTCTTACGTCTTCTTATGTCCCTTGGATTTGATTAACGACCACCTGACGGGTCCGGTACTTAACCTCTTACAAAGTAAAATACTTAATTCCTTTCTTTCTTGTCATATCATAAAGAATGCTCTTAATCCCCAACATAAAAAGGGAAGCATCTCTGTCTTATCTTATCATAAGGAGAGCTCTTAATCCCTACTTAAAAAGGGAAGCATCTCCGTCTTATCTTATCATAAGGAGATCTCTTAATCCCAACATAAAAAGGGGAAGCATTTTTTTAGACATGTCATAGCATATATGCATTCATAACTGAAAAATACCCTAAAGGGGTCTTAAAGCATAGTCATGTTCATCACATAAGCATATTTCATGGCATATTAAAATCATCAACTTGTTCATCACATAGGCATATTTCATGGCATATTAAATCATAAACATATTCATCACATAGGCATAATTCATGACATATGAAAATCATAAACATGTTCATCACATAGGCATATTTCATGGCACATTAAAATCATCAACTTGTTCATCACATAGGCATATTTCATGGCATATTAAATCATAAACATATTCATCACATAGGCATAATTCATGACATATGAAAATCATAAACATGTTCATCACATAGGCATATTTCATGGCATATTAAAATCATCAACTTGTTCATCACATAGGCATACAACACATCCTAATTTCCTAAGGCGTGTTTTCATGCAACCCTAACCCTAAAACCATTGTTGGCCGAAACTTGTAGGGTACCAAAATTTTATTTTTGTTACATAAATTCATACGTGAAGGCATACAACATAACATAACTTCATAAGGGGTGTTTTCATGATACTCTTGCCCTAAAACCCTAGTTGGCTGAAAGTTGTAGGGTACCAAAATTTTATTTTTTTGTTACATAAATTCATACATGAAGGCATACATCATAACATAACTTTATAAGGGGTGTTTTCATGAAACCCTAGCCCTAAAACCCTAGTTGGCCGAAACTTGTAGGGTACCAAAATTTCATTTTTGTCACATAAGGTTCATACATGAAGGCATACAACATAATATAACTTCATAAGGGGTGTTTTCATGAAACCCTAGCCCTAAAACCAATGTTGGCCGAAACATGTAGGGGCACAAAGCTTGGATTTTTGTCACCTAAAAATTCCTTCATGAAGCATACAACCTATCAAAATTTCCTTAGAAGCATTTTCATGCAACCCTAGCCCAAAAACCTTTGTTGGCCGAAACTTGTAAGGTATCAAGCATCATATTCTTTCATGTATCATGTCCTACAAGAACAAATATACTGCAGGTGAGGGAATCTTACCTCCTTCGCTTGGCTTTTAGTTGGAAGATGACCTAATGGAAGCCAAACCTAGTCTTCTTCTTGCTTGGATGAATTTCGGAAAATGGAAAGGGAGAAGGTGAGTTTCGGTGAGGAAGAAGAAGAGAAGAGGGAAGAAGAAGTGGCCAAATGGAACTTTCACTCCTATTTATAAAGGGAGGAAGAGAAGTGCCTCTTTTCTTTTCATGCCTCTTCATTTTACCCTCCTCACACTCATCTATAATTTCTCCTCTTTCTTCAACAGTAAGCTTCTACTGAGCACTTGGTCATCACATGCATGGTAAGAGTTAACTCTCACCAAGAGGTTTAAGGTTCAAACCCCACCTCTCCACTTTTTTTCATTCTTTTATCATCATTTTCTAGGATCCCATATATAATCTACTAAAAAAATTAAATTCTATACCAAAAATTTTGGTGAAAAATTTTGGGGTGTTACAATCCCCCGTACCTTATGAAAAGTTCGTCCCGAACTTAAAACAGTTCCGGATACTTTTGTCGCATCTCGTCTTCTCGTTCCCACGTGAACTCTTTGAACCCTTGACTTCGCCATAGGACCTTCACTAAGGGTACCTCTTTGCTCCTTAGCTTCTTGACCTCCCGATCTGTTATCTGAAGAGGTCGGCTTTCATAACTTAGGTCCCCTTGAATTTGTACTACCATGGGTTCGATCACCTGGTCTGCATTGGGAACGCATCTCTTGAGCATTGATACATGAAAGACATTGTGGATAGCCGACATCTCCTGAGGTAGCTCCATCTCATAGGCCACCTTGCTGATTCTTTTCAGGACCTGATACGGTCCAACATAACGCGGACTCAGCTTTCCCTTTCTTCCAAATCTCATTACTCCTTTCATAGGGGTGACCTTGAGGAACACAAAATCCCCAACTTCGAATTCCAATGGTCGGCGTCTCTTATCTGCATAACTCTTTTGCCGGCTTTGAGCAGTCTCTATCCTCTGACGGATAGTTTGTATCGCTTGGGTGGTATCGTCAATAATATCGGCCTGAAGACCTATTTCCCTCCTTTCACCACCCTCATACCAACAGATAGGAGACCTGCATCTTCTCCCGTATAGAGCTTCATATGGTGCCATTCCAATAGTGGCCTGGTAAATGTTGTTGTAAGCAAATTCTGCCAAGCACAGATATCGACACCAACTCCCCTTAAAGTCTAGGGCACATGCCCGCAATATATCTTCCAGCACCTGGTTCACTCTTTCTGTCTGACCGTTGGTCTGAGGATGAAACGCAGTGCTGAATCTCAACTTAGTGCCAAGAGCCTTCTTAACACATTCCCAGAAATGGGAGGTAAAACGGCCATCACGATCAGAAATAATAGCCTTAGGCATTCCATGTAATCTGATAATTTTTTTGGCATATAATTGAGCTAGCTGCTCAACCGGATAGGTCATCTTAATTGCCAAGAAATGGGCAGACTTGGTCAACCGGTCTATGATTACCCATATAACATCATAACCATTTGTTGTTCTGGGTAATCCCGAGAAGAAATACATGGAAATTTCTTCCCATTTCCACTCTGGAATCTGTATCGGCTGTAGTAATCCTCCAGGTTTCTGGTGTTCTGCCTTAACCCTCTGGCAGTCGACAGTCCGACGATCTTGAGCCACATCCCTTTTCATGCCGGACCACCAAAATTTATCTCTTAAGTCCTGATACATTTTTGTTGATCCAGGATGCATGGTATAAGTTGTTCCATGGGATTCCTCGAGTATCTTCTTCCGTAATTCCGGATCGTCCGGAATACATAGTCGGTCCCGGAAGTATAATAATCCACTGTCGGAAATGCGGAATCCATTATCCCTTCCTTCCCGGACTTCCTGTTTGATCTTCTAGATGTCTGAATCACCATCTTGCTTTCCCAATATATCATCGAACAACGTCGACGCTAACGTCATGGTGGAAAGTTGTCCAGAAATAATCTCTATTCCGTAATTCATTATTTCCCTTTTCAGGGGCTAAGATAGCATCGATAAGGACATCAGAGCGGCACAGGAGTTTCTGCTAAGTGCATCTGCCACCTTGTCGGCCTTTCCTGGATGATAGAATATCTCATAATCATAATCTTTGACTAGCTCGAGCCACCTGCGTTGTCTCATGTTCAGGTATTGCTCGGAAATCAGGGCGCTACTGAACATCTCCTCTGCGATCTGCGGTCTATGAGCTCCACCGGCCACATTAAGAGGTATTTCTGGTCGGAGCATCTTCAACATAAGTCTGACCCTTTCTCTTTCCGTGCTGACCAACTCTGGTATAGGCATGCGAGTCGGTTGAAGCTCTTCACGGCTTTGCCGACTGATAGGTCACATGCAGTCCCTGATTGACTCAATGTAAATTGAATTGGTTTACAAAGTCAAGCGACAACATTGTTTCCACTCATCATTCGTATGTTCCAATCTAACCGACATTGATCAACTATACCATACACATCCCATGCAATGAACTCATCATTAATTTCAAAAGAAACGAACTTATCATCTCTTATTCATACTTTCAGACAAGAAGGAAAAATGTTAACATATAACATTCCTTATTCCTAATCTAAACAAAAAAACTACTTGAGAAGATAGTTCATTACGACTCCCACTAGGACAAACCCTAGTGCAGTTGTAATTATTTTTAGTCCTATCTTCCTTGGCCTCACTAGGGTAGTCTCAGGCTGGCCAATTAGTTGACTGTTTATAGAACTCTCTTCATTCTTCTCGAGGCCAGCTACCATAGGATTCTCTACCACCTTGTGCTCCAGTAGTTCCCAGCACAACTCAGCATATGTTATCCGCCCTTCATAGTGGCCCCATACGTGATGTGCAACTACCATGAAATCATTTGGCAGAGAGCGTACCAAGGCCCATATCCGATAATTGTCCAGTATCGGAAACTCCTGCTGCTCGAGTCTCCTAAAAAGATCATCGAGCCTTCTCATGTGTCCGACGACCCCACCATCAGGTTTATAAACTATCTCTTCAATAGCTTCCCTCAATTGGTTTCGTAACACATCACGATGGGTCATTGTAGTCATCATCCGTGCCATCTGAAATTGAAATAAATGAAGTCAGTACAAAACCGACTAACCCGTACGAAACCGGCTTAATTCAATTCATATGAGCATAGACCTTACACAAATAATTACGAAAATCAAATCTTCGTAATTTTTGGAGTTTTTTTTTTTGCTGATCAATTTCGATTTACCTAACTTGTCTACCCTTGACCCAATCACTAGTATTTCTTGCGAAGCTAGTATAAGTTTTCTCTTTTTTTTTTGTTCATTTATCTACGCGTAATTAAACTAAGGCTAGCATAAAGCTATCATTTGTATATTCATGCATTACTTAAACTAAAGGCTAGGCTAGCATAAGATTATCCTACATGAATTCATGCATATTTAAGCTAAAACAAAAAGACATTTCTTATGATAAACAAGGGAAGGTATCCTTTCTAGTGGTATTTCTAGGTTAGAGACATGTTTCCATCGTATAAAGCTTGGTAAGGTATCATTACTATCTAGGTCACAAGCATGGTTCCATTCTACAAAAACAGGATGAGGTATTACTTCTATCTAGATAGAAGACATTCTTCATTATAAAAGAAACTTAGGTATGCATAAAGTTACTTACATGGAAATAGCAGGATGGAGGCTTGATATGTGATAGTGGAAAGGTGAACCCGCTCTGATACAAACCTGTAACGCCCGCCCTTATTTGCTCTCAGGGCGGCGCTACTTTTTTTTTTTATATAACATAACATATATGGATCATTTCACAGTCTACCTAATCAAGCATGTTAACATGACATAATCCTCTTTTATAGCATGCATCACATATCATAGACCTAATTATCATGTTAACATGTCTTATCTTTTTTTTGTTTATAACGTGCATCACATATCATAATCATAATTAGCACGTTAACATATCATAACTTCTTTTATAACATGCATAACATAAAGATCCATTCATGAGTTCTATCATATCAAACTTTCATAAGTAATTGAACAGTAACATACTAAGCAACATCCAACATGGTACTAATAAATCACAAGTCATAAAAGTGGAAGCCAATGTCTTAAGTTGTTCATAGAGCATATAAATAAAAGCAGAGAGTCATAGGGTCTTTTTCCACCATGCCACTATCACACATACTCATCCCCTCCTGCTACTCCCTCTAGTTCATGTTTCCTTTATCTGCAGTATATGGACAACATAAACTATAAGCATATAGCTTAGTAAGATTCTTGCCTACTCACAAAAGCCACAAACTTCATCAAACAATTAGAAACATGAGCATACTAGCATAAATAGCATAAGTATTTCATAACAACACTAATCATCAACATACCAACTTAATTAAACATAAGCATGGCATAAAATTTACATAAGCATGCTAAGCATAATTAAATCCCATCCTAAGCATGCATGAAGGACATAATCATAAGCATTCTTAAACTTGAACATAAGCATTCATAATATCATAAATCCTAAACATGCATAAAGTACATAATCACAAGCATTCTTAAACTTGAGCATAAGCATTCATAATTTCATAAATCCTAAACATGCATAAAGGACATAATCACAAGCCTTCTTAAACTTGAACATAAGCATTCATAATATCATAAATCCTAAACATGCATAAAGGACATAATCATAATCATTCTTAAACTTGAACATAAGCATTCATAATATCATAAATCCTAAACATGCATAAAGTACATAATCACAAGCATTCTTAAACTTGAGCATAAGCATTCATAATATCATAAATCCAAACATGCATAAAGGACATAATCATAATCATTCTTAAACTTGAGCATAAGCATTCATAATTTCATAAAAGTCCTTTCTTTTCAAAACATATACATGTAGATACTTCAACATAATCATAACTTGAAGGGGGGCCCCAGGCTAAGTACCACATAAAGCGCGTTCCCTAATAGGCTTGGGTAGCGAGCCACCAGACCTACTAGAGCAAGACCTCTTACGTCTTACCAGGGCAAGACCTCTTACGTCTTCTTATGTCCCTTGGATTTGATTAACGACCACCTGACGGGTCCGGTACTTAACCTCTTACAAATTAAAATACTTAATTCCTTTCTTTCTTGTCATATCATAAAGAATGCTCTTAATCCCCAACATAAAAAGGGAAGCATCTCCATCTGATCTTATCATAAGGAGAGCTCTTAATCCCTACTTAAAAAGGGAAGAATCTCTGTCTTATCTTATCATAAAGAGAGCTCTTAATCCCAACATAAAAAGGTGAAGCATCTTTTTAGACATGTAATAGCATATATGCATTCATAACTGAAGAATACCCTAAAGTGGTCTTAAATCATAGTCATGTTCATCACATAAGCATATTTCATGGAATATTAAAATCATCAACTTGTTCATCACATAGGCATATTTCATGGCATATTAAATCATAAACATATTCATCACATAGGCATAATTCATGACATATGAAAATCATAAACATGTTCATCACATAGGCATATTTCATGGCACATTAAAATCATCAACTTGTTCATCACATAGGCATATTTCATGGCACATTAAAATCATCAACTTGTTCATCACATAGGCATATTTCATGGCATATTAAATCATAAACATATTCATCACATAGGCATAATTCATGACATATGAAAATCATAAACATGTTCATCACATAGGCATATTTCATGGCATATTAAAATCATCAACTTGTTCATCACATAGGCATACAACACATCCTAATTTCCTAAGGGGTGTTTTCATGCAACCCTAGCCCTAAAACCATTGTTGGCCGAAACTTGTAGGGTACCAAAAATTTATTTTTGTTACATAAATTCATACATGAAGGCATGCAACATAACATAACTTCATAAGGCGTGTTTTCATGATACTCTTGCCCTAAAACCCTAGTTGGCCGAAACTTGTAGGGTACCAAAATTTTATTTTTTTGTTACATAAATTCATACATGAAGGCATACATCATAACATAACTTTATAAGGGGTGTTTTCATGAAACCCTAGCCCTAAAACCCTAGTTGGCCGAAACTTGTTGGGTACCAAAATTTCATTTTTGTCACATAAGGTTCATACATGAAGGCATACAACATAATATAACTTCATAAGGGGTGTTTTCATGAAACCCTAGCCCTAAAACCAATGTTGGCTGAAACATGTAGGGGCACAAAGCTTGGATTTTTGTCACCTAAAAATTCCTACATGAAGCATACAACCTATCAAAATTTCCTTAGATGCATTTTCATGCAACCCTAGCCCAAAAACCTTGGTTGGACGAAACTTGTAAGGTATCAAGCATCATATTCTTTCATGTATCATGTCCTACAAGAATAAATATACTGCAGGTGAGGGAATCTTACCTCCTTCGCTTGGCATTTAGTTGGAAGATGACCTAATGGAAGCCAAACCTAGTCTTCTTCTTGCTTGGATGAATTTCGGAAAATGGAAAGGGAGAAGGTGAGTTTCGGTGTCTAAGAAGAAGAGAAGAGGGAAGAAGAAGTGACCAAATGGAACTTTCACTCCTATTTATAAAGGGAGGAAGATAAGTGCCTCTTCTCTTTTCATGCCTCTTCATTTTACCCTCCTCACACTCATCTATAATTTCTCCTCTTTCTCCAACAGTAAGCTACTACTGAGCACTTGGTCATCACATGCATGGTAAGAGTTAACTCTCACCAAGAGGTTTAAGGTTCAAACCCCACCTCTCCACTTTTTTTCATTCTTTTATCATCATTTTCCAGGATCCCATATATAATCTACTAAAAAAATTAAATTCTATACCAAAAATTTTGGAGAAAATTTTTGGGGTGTTACACGAAGAGTCCGAGTCCGAGTCCGAATCTGAATCCAATTACAACACCGACTCCGAACTTGAGGACTACTTCGAGAAGCAACTCAAAGCTGGACCAAAAGAGAAAATTAAGGTTAGCCGCTCACTAATTCATACGCTTTACAATACAATTAAAATGCTTAATAGGAAATTAACTAAGTCCGATTCTAGGGTTGAGTCATTACTTGAGGAGGTTGAAACCCTCAAGCAAGAGGCTACTCTAACCTCTTCAACTAGTCAAGTTCAAGAGGGAAATTCAACCCAAATTGAAAAACTTGAGGAGGAGAATTCTCTCTTGAAAGATCGAATTCAAGAGGTTGAGGCTACGTTGGAAAGGTTCATGTTGGGATCTAAGAATCTTAACTGACTACTTGGAACCCAAAAAGTCATGTACAACAAAGCCAGACTCGGATTTAGGTCAACGACTACGAATAGGTCATATATGTCTATCGTAAATCATAGTCATCAAAGAGTCCAAGAATGGGTCCCAAAGGTTTTATTGAATTCACATACAAGGACTAATATGTTTTGGATTCCCCAGGATCAAATTCATTATTTGAATAGACCATATTGGTTCAATGGTCCAGGGGGAGCTAACACTAAAATAGTATACCCACTTACTTAGCAAAACCATTAAATATTTTACTATAATTTGTAGAATGGCTAGATAGGGAAAATAGTTAGTCAACTCTTGACAACATAGTATCAGGATGCGGCGAGATGATAGTACGTTAGGGAAACAAAGTCTCGTGTATTCGTGCTAGATAAGGCATATCTAGCTTGGTGCACTTGACCAAGTAGAACTAGCTGAATCTACCTCGCTGTATCCTAAACTAGTTAGACCAGAAAGTAACCCTAAGTGACTTAAGTGATATTTTCTTGAATTTGGCTTTGTCTAAGAAAGTGGTCGTTGTTCCGATCAAAGAAGGCCCCTGTGCCTCGCCATGACCTAAAAGCCAATTTCTCGAAAAGTTACTTAACGATCTAAAGGTTAAATCCAAATCTAATCCAAGGTTGACTATCTTTAATCAATTTAAAATCGTCTCCCAAAACATAAAAGGAGAAAAAATTCTGAGACACATAGAATGGGTGAGATGTTACAGATAATTGAAATATAACCTCTTCAAAAGACTACTTATTTTCCCAACTATTGTACTTAACAACTCTTAGGCCAAAGTTTAGCGCCCCCTACATCTCTTATACTTCATATATTTAACTAAGGGGGAAAGGAAACTAACCCTAAGGGTTATATTACAAACCTTTAGATTATTGGTGCAGAGGGACACACCTCGAACCAATCTATCTAATTACTGCTAGACGCATGCTTGGACTCATAGTTGATTTATCTTGATGCATGCATATACCATATTGTTTTTAAACCCCTATTTTATATAACAAACTTCAATTTTACATAACAAACCCCAACATTTGTTTTGATTTATGGCAAAAGGGGGAGAAGAGCAAAAGTTAAGGGGGAGTAACACAAAATTTATTTAATTTTGAAAACTAAAGTATCTCTTTCAAAACTCACCTAGGGTTAAGGGGGAGTTTTGGTTAAGGGGGAGTTTTTGAAAATGACATTCATCATTTAGTATACTTGTTTTATGCTTTAATTTCCCTTAACTTTGTGTTGGTTTGCCATAGATCAAAAAGGGGGAGATTGTTGGTGCAGGGGCACCAGATAATAGAACCTGTGTTTTGATTATGGCAAAGACACAAAGTTAAGTTTACATTGTTATCTCATGAGCTAAATCGAGTATGGAGAAAAGTACTAAAGCTAGAGCTGAAGGCTAGCGACACCCGGAGGAAGCCGCGGTGGTCGGGCGACACTCGAGTGACTTCGGAGGGAGCCGAAGGAATCGAGTGGAAGGCCGGAAGCGAAAGAGACACAGTAAGTATCGAGGTAAGCTCGTGTGAGTGAGAGATTGTAAGGTCGTGTCCTCTTTACGGGGATGACCGTAGGTGGCGATTCGACTAAGACTTCCTGTGGAAGGTCTAGGTCGAGATCGGACGGTTAGAAACCGTCACATTTATCATTTTCTGAGCTAACCTCTTACTGCAGGGAAGTGGCTAGGCCGGCAGTCGACTGCTGGACATTAGGGCAGTCGACTGATGGGAGTCATCAGTTGACTGATGGCGACAAATCAGCCTTTGCGCTAGGTCAAAACGGATAAGGTGTTAGGGCAATCTCTTGCCATGATAAGGTTTTAATGTGTGTGGCAAAGGGTTTAAGTTAGGTTGGTATTGTTATTTGATATGTGCGTTGGAGTCTTGCAGGACTTAGTAATTTGCACATGGAGCCTTGGCGGGTTCACCCTCACAACCTCGTGCCTGAGTCGGAAAAGGAGCATTGCAGAGCCATGCGCTTGATGCTGCCGAGGGACCGTCGGACGAGATGACTTGATGTGAAGCCAAGGAAGCAGACTTCGGAGGCAAGAGACGCGAAGGAGCATTGCAGAGTCGTGCGCCTGATGCTGCCGAGGGATGTGGCCGCGAACGAAGAGAGCTTCGGCGAGGGACTTCGAGTGAGATGAGAGAATGAGTGAAATGTAAGTAGCTCATTAGGTGAACTTGGCCGAATGGATGAGTGTCGGAGACTTGACCGCAAGGGTTAATGTTTACCCGACCGCCGGAAGCTCAAACTTATGTTAAGTTTGAGTTTCACATGATGACACCGATCGCCATGTAATGGCAATGATCGCCCAGTCGAATGTAGTTCGACCGTATTCGACTAGCTATTTTGAGGCCGCCGATCGGCCATATGGGCGATACGCCAGATTATCGTCGATCGGCTGAAGGCGTGATCGATCGTGATCGAAATTTTGGCCACAGACCGCTCGTAGCCGTGAGCGATCGACTATGGAAGCGTGATCGGGATGAGGTCCATCAGTCGACTGCCAAGTGTTCCGTTGGACTGCAACGGTCGAAATCCGACATGTTCGGAGACCGTTGTAGTGGCGGCAATCGATTGCCAAGGTCAGCAGTCGACTGGTGGCGGCCAACGGGAAGAAAAGCCTCCTCTCTATAAAAAGAGAGGGTGTGGAGCCTTGGGGGGCTAATGCTTATGCTCTAAGTGATCTTCCTAGTGCCCCACAAGCTTTAAACTCTTCTTACCTGTCTTTACTTCAATCTTATTGTAAGAAGAGTGATCTTGGTTGTAAAGGTTACCTCCACCTAGCTTGGTGCAAAGGAGAGACCATTAGTGGATTGGTTTTGGCGGAGTGATTCACCGAGGACGAATCGGGGACCGTGGATTAGCGGCATAGCCGTGAACCATGTTACACCATCTTGTTAGCGTTTGATTTCTTGTATTTCTATTTGCTTGTCTTGCTTTATTGTTTCCGTTGCGCTAATCTCTTTGTAGACGAGCAAATACCGACATCCAACATTCGAGGGCTATTCACCCCCCTCTAGCCGGCCGTTTGATCCCCTACAAGTGGTATCAGAGCCAAGGAAAGCTTGTCGAGGACTAACCGCCACAACAAGCAACATTCAAAATTGCCGGCTCCAACATCCACCCACCAAAGTTCGACGGCGAATTCTCTTGGTGGAAAAAGAGAATGGAGGTATTTTTCGAAACGGATTTTGATATTATGATTACAATGGAATCCGGTTTGGTTTTGCCTAGCGATGAAGAAGGAAAGCCAATAGAGAAATCTAGGTGGACCAAAAAGCAAAGGGAAGAGCACCTTGCAAACTCAAAAGCCAAGCATCATCTTTTCAATGTGCTCCCCCAACAAGAGATTAACCGAATTGGAGAATGCCTAAGTGCCAAGGAGATGTGGGAGAAGCTAATTGAGCTTCATGAAGGCACATCCGAGGCAAAGCTAGCAAGGAGAGACCTCCTCCGCTCCCAACTCAACAACATTAAACTAGAAAAGGGAGAAAAGGTAATTTCCTTACATTCTTGTTTCAAGGAAATTATAACCGGTTTGTCAAGTGTAGGTGAGAAGCTATCCAACCGGGATATGGTAATGAAGGCCATAGATGCCTTTCCCCGGTCCTCAAGATGGAGCTCTATGGTGGATTCGTTCTACATCTCCAAGAACTTGGAAGTAAGTACCTTGGAGGAGTTCTTCTCAACAATGGAGCTCCACGAAACGAGGCTTGAAGGAATATAAGAAGAGCCAAAAATGCAACCTTCAAGAGGAGTAGCATTCTTGGCAAACAAGGGGAAGAAGAAGATAGAGATGCCCTCCTCCTCCTCCGATGATGAAGCATCCTCCTCCTCCTCCATGAATAGCACGGAAGAAGTGTATATGGTAAGGAGGGTAAGGTGTGCTTTAAAGGGTTTTCATTTTAATAAATCTAATGATAGGAATAGAAGACCAAGGGGGAAAATCATTTGCTACAATTGCCAAGGAGAGGGACACATAAGGGATAATTGTCCCCTCCTAAACAAGAGCAAGGAAGAGAAGAAAAAGAAAGAAGAAAAGAGGAAGAAGAAGGGGAACAAGAAAAAGGAAGAAGAAAAGAAGGCAAAGGAAAAGGGGAAGGCCAAAGCATTCAAGGCCAAGACATGGGATGACCCCTCTTCCTCTTCCTCATCCGAGAAAGAAAATGCATTAGTCACCAACCTAGCATTGATGGCATTTGACGACTTGGATTGCTCCTCCACCAAAAATGAAGAATCAAGCACAAGTGGAGAGAGCTCAAGTGAAGGGGGAGCCTCCTCATCCTCCTCATCCGAAGAAGAAGAGGACATGGAAACTATGGTAACCAATCTTTCACCTAGTAAAATAGTTTCTATGATTTCTAGCTTAACTAAGGATTTATTTAGAGCTAAGAAGAAGAACAAAAGCATGCTAGATCAAATTAAGGACTTAGAAAGTAAGTTAGAAAAAGCATGCTTAAATGATGATAATATTTCTTCTAGCTTAAATGATGCATGCTCACATGATAACTATATGCCTTTGGATGTTAGTGATGCATGTATAGAAGAAAATAGGGCTTTAAGGGAAAAGGTAGACTATTTGACAAAAGCCCAAGAGAAATTCACAATTGGCTCAAACACCTTGAACATGATTATAGGGAGCCAAAGAGCTAGCTTCAATAAGAAAGGCCTAGGTTATAAAGAAAAGAAAAATGAAAAGGCCTACAAATGCCTAATTGCTAGGGGACAAGATAAAAAGAAAGTAATTGCTAGGAAATGGATTCCCAAGGAGTATCTTGTGAACCCCAAAGGAAAGAACCTATTTTGGGTTCCAAAATCCATCCTTAAGGGTTAGAAAACCCCTAGGGTAGTCAACCATATGCAATTGACCTATATCATATTTTGGTTGACTTAGAATGGCGGGACAACATTTTGAAATAGTGTTAAGTGATGATAACGTGCCTATAAATAGATAATAATGCTTAAATCATGATAATTGATGTAATTGTTACACATGTTTGCAATCATGATTTATGATTTTGATATTTGGCACATCATCATAAGAAATAGGGTTTAAATCATGCCTTAGGTGATATTTTGCTTATTATCATGACATAATACCTAATGCATGATAACAATTCAATGAATACATGTGTTTCATGATCATAATGTAAAATTAAGTCATATATGTCTTTATGATCATGTGGATTGTTAGGATGATACTTAACCTTGATATAATTGCATGAATATAATGGTTAAGTATATACAAATACCTCTAGGATGCATCTCACACTCACCATAGGCTACTTTGATTGAAAACTTAGCATGAGTGAGATGTTAGGATGATACAAATGTCCACTAATGCCTATGGCATTTAGATGATCATTTAAGGTATCAAAATAGCAATAATAGACCAATCATGGGGAAGGCTTATGTTTAATTCATAGACATATTGCACAAAGATCATGGTTGGATATTTCATATGTTTTCAAAACAATTTCTTACCTTAAAATATGTGTATTCATGTTTTGAAACAATTCAAATTGAAACTAGGTGTTAAAATGGATACTATTATAATAAAAAAACCTAGTAGTTTTTAAAGCTTTTGGATTTTTGGCAAATACATGAAAATATAATGATTTTTCATGAAGACCTATTTTTCACTGATAAAGAATCTTACAAGAAATATGTTCCCCAAATTTCATGATTTTTTGAATTTTCTAGAATTTTTAATGCATTTCTGAAATTCGCCCAAAAAATCAGAATTTCGGAAACCATATTGTACGATCGCCATACCGATAGCATGATCGCTCACCTAAAAAATGGTCTAATATTTTCTGATTTCAGATTTTAAACATGTTTTTGGTATTTTCCTTCTATTAGACTTGATGCCATGAGTTTATAACTTAGTATTAATCTTTTTGATGGTGTCAAAGGGGGAGAAATAATTGTGTTTAAGTAAATTATGATAGGGGGAGATTTTGTAGAGAGAGTTTCATGGATTAAGGGGGAGTTGCATGTTGTTATATCATGTTTATGTTTACATGCTTTCTTACCTTAGAAATTTCTATCAAATGTTTTTTTTTACCTAACTTAAACGGATTGCCACACATCAAAAAGGGGGAGATTGTTAGGGCAATCTCTTGCCATGATAAGGTTTTGATGTGTGTGGCAAAGGGTTTAAGTTAGGTTGGTATTGTTATTTGATATGTGCATTGGAGTCTTGCAGGACTTAGTAATTTGCACATGGAGCCTTGGCGGGTTCACCCTCACAACCTCGTGCCTGAGTCGGAAAAGGAGCATTGCAGAGCCATGCGCTTGATGCTGCCGAGGGACCGCCGGACGAGATGACTTGAAGTGAAGCCAAGGAAGCAGACTTCGAAGGTAAGAGACGCAAAGGAGCATTGCAAAGCCGTGCGCCTGATGCTGCCGAGGGATGTGGCCACGAACGAAGAGAGCTTCGGCGAGGGACTTCGAGTGAGATGAGAGAATGAGTGAAATGTAAGTAGCTCATTAGGTGAACTTGGCCGAATGGCTGAGTGTCGGAGACTTGACCGCAAGGGTTAAGGTTTACCCGACCGCCGAAAGCTCAAACTTATGTTAAGTTTGAGTTTCACATGGCACCAGTCGACTGCCATGTAATGGCAGTCGACTGCTCCGAGTCGAATGTAGTTCGACTGGTATTCGACTGGCTATTTTGAGGCCAGCAGTCGACTGCCATATGTGGGCAGTCGACTGCCAAGACCATCGATCATTCTGAAGGCGCTGATCGTGGTCGAAGGTTTTGGCCAGAATCGCCGATTCGTATTCGGAGCGATCGACTACGGAGCGATCGGCGATGAGGTCCATCGATCACCGCCAAGTGTTCCGTTGGATCGCAACGGTCGGAATCCGACATGTTCGAGACCATTGTAGTGGCGGCCGGTCAGCCAAGGTCGTGATCGGTGCGGCCAACGTGAAGAAAAGCCTCCTCTCTATAAAAAGAGAGGGTGTGGAGCCTTGGGGGGCTAATGCTTATGCTCTAAGTGATCTTCCTAGTGCCCCACAAGCTTTAAACTCTTCTTACCTGTCTTTACTTCAATCTTATTGTAAGAAGAGTGATCTTGGTTGTAAAGGTTACCTCCACCTAGCTTGGTGCAAAGGAGAGACCATTAGTGGATTGGTTTTGGCGGAGTGATTTACCGAGGACGAATCGGGGACCGTGGATTAGCGGCGTAGCCGTGAACCACGTTACACCATCTTGTTAGCGTTTGATTTCTTGTATTTCTATTTGCTTGTCTTGCTTTATTGTTTCTGTTGCGCTAATCTCTTTGTAGACGAGCAAATACCGACATCCAACATTCGAGGGCTATTCACCCTCCTCTAGCCGGCCGTTTGATCCCCTACATAAGGTTTGACGCGGCCACTTCGTGATAAAAATTATACAACTTCGTGATCTGTTCCGAAAAAAGAGGAGACATATTTAGAGGGCAAAATATATAAAAGGAGGGGTGGATTCCAACTCCAAACATCATCAAGTTTATTCATAAAGTGCTCCTACAATGCTAATGCTCCAACACCGTCATAACACTGACGCGACAACAAGATCAGATCTTCTTCGTCGGCAGCAGCATCTAGTAATATATTTTGATATTGTATTCGTGGTTTTTATTCATAACGAGGTGAGGTAGGCTTGTTGCCTCATCCTCGTACATTCGGTTTTGTGATCGTTGTCTCCTACCTCCAACGAGGAGGAGACGTTATAGTGCTTTGCCCTCCGTACGCGGTCTAGGACCAATAGGGCCTTGGAGTAGCAACCGCTAGGTTGTGAACTAAGTAAAAATAAATGTGTCTCTTTATTTTCCACTGCTCTTACTCATTTAATTATCTACTTGAACGAAACGTCAAAAAGATTTATGATCACTATTCACCCCCCTCTAGCGACGCTTCTCGATCCAACATTTTGATGCTGGCGACGGAATCCTTCATTGGCCTTAGTTTGGTAGCGATGAAGTCCTCCATCATATTTTCCAGTCTGGACTTCTGTGGTCGTTGCCCATTGCCCTGTTGCTGCCCATATCCTCCGGATGGTTGGGGGTTTTCCGAGTTATTTTTGTAGGAGAAATTTGGGTGACTCCTCCATCCGGGATTATAGGTATTAGAGTACGAGTTATGGGGCCTTTGATCATAGTCCCCAATCGTGTCACAATGCTCGATCTGCTCATCTAAGGTCCCCTGCACTACAAAGTGGTCCTCACGATACGCTGCCACCCCTTCTCCAAAGTCAATGGCTATGCATGCAGATGAAGGATTCAAAGAGTCAAACCGTCTGCTTAGCGCGTCCATCCTTGCTGAAAGATGGTCCACAGAGTTGACAGTGTAACGTTCTGCTATAGGTGTGGATTGACCATGTTCGGAGGCCCATTGATGGTGGTTTTGTGCCACCTCTTCAATAAGATCCTCTGCCTCCTTGATGGTCTTGTTCATTAAGGCTCCTTCTGTGGCAAAATCTAAGGACATCTTCATGGCATAAGCGATCCCATTATAGAAAATGTGGATCCCCAGCCACCTCTCCAGTCCGTGGTGTGGGCACTGATAAAGTAGCCCATTGTAGTGATCCCACACTTTGAATAGGGACTCCCCTTCCTTCTGACGAAAGCTAGTGATAAGATGGCGCATGTGAGCAGTCTTACTTGGTGGGAAGTATTTATTCAGAAACTGCTGCTCACACTGCTCCCAAGTGGGGATGCTGCCAGAGGCTAAGGAGTGAAGCCAAGCCTTAGCCTTATTGTGGAGCAGATTTCTAGAAAAGCCTCAAGATGCTACGTCAGAAGGGACTCCCTTTAATTTCATGGTTGAGCAGATTTCTAGAAAAGCCTCAAGATGCTGGTTCGGGTCTTCAGTCGCAGCTCCCCCGAATTGGTTCTACTAGATCATATGTATAAGTGTCGGCTTTAGCTCAAATTTATTTACTGAAATTGATGGTCCAGCTATGCTCGGCCTGAATCCTCTAGCGCAAGGAGCTGCATAGTCCTGCAGAGGTCGGCTGCCTATATTCACCTCGGATGCAGCTTGATCATCCATCTTTTGCTGCGCTGCTCTCCGACAGGGAAAGGTTTGCTCAATCTCTAAATCGAACGGAATTAGACCTTCTGATCCTAGTCTTCTGAGCATACGATGAACCAACACAGAAAAGTAAGAGTGCTAACCTATTGCTAAAAGCAGAAAATAAATAAATCTAGCAAATGAAAACCTAAGATGCAATAAGTAGACAGGAAACTACTACCGAAAATAAAAACTAAAACTAAATATTGAAAATAAAACTAAAGCAAATAAAGTAAACTAATAAGAAAGTAAAGCAATAAAATAGTCTAATCATAAGTCCGATCCAATCTACCACCATTCTATTTGATATCGAATCGATAGTCCCCGGTAACGGCGCTAAAAACTTGATACACACGGTCGCGACCTTAAATCTCGTGATGGAGATCATTGAAGACTCAAAGTACACGCTTGTGCTCAACGCCCGCAAGTGCACGGATGTCATCAAGTAATAAATAGATTATCGATCCATCAGGGACTGAGATTCGAGTACCAATACATTAAGTGGTTGTGATTGTTTGAATGAAATCTCAGTGAGAGTCAGTTGGTGAGGACTATCGGAGGACCCTACTCAGTGCGGTGTCACATGGAGGAGGAAAAGAGGGTGCCGGGGTCTTGAAAAGGTGATTCTAGGACTTCGGTTTCACTTGTGTACCATATAACAATGTTGTCAATTGGTGTCGTCTAAACGTCTACCTACAATTTTGGGGAAGGGACATCATACACTCTCCCACAGAGCCGCCACATTCACCGAGAGCTATCCTCGCCCAAAAGGATAGGATAGAGGGTACGAGGATGCCAAATCAATCCTTGCGGTGGACCATTTCCGATTCTACCGCTCCCTTCTCCCCGCAGTTACGGGAGGTCAGGTTTACCCCTAGGTTCCTTGATCAAACCTCCTAAATCTAGATTGCGAGGGATGTCACCACCTCGTATCGCCTAAGCACAGCGGAAAGAAAGCAAAATACACGTAGGTATAATAAAGAGCAACATCCAATTGTCAAATCAAACTTTTGGCCAGAATTTATATGAATCAACATTGTCTATGAACACAAGCTACTCCCTAGTCATAGAATCAAAAGTTCTACTCCATAAACACGAAGGAAAAATCACAACACATGTTTAAGTTCGATTACAATAGAAAGAGAGCGTAGAATTAGAGATTACAATGCGTTGTGACCTTCTCTCCAGCATTGTATTGCAAGTGGTGGACCTCCGGCGGCCTCCTCCTCCCCGTTGTGAGTTACCGAAGCTTTTTTAGGGCTTTGGCGTGCCGTCCTAGCCATCGTGCCTCCCCCCTAGGGTTTGGGAGGAGCCATCCTTATATAGACGTCGCCTCGGATAGCTACGAAATCGGGAAAAAACCCTAGTTGTGCAACTCCATCAGGCCGCCACACGGCCATGTGTTTCCACACGGTCAGGCCGTGTGTGGCCCTAGTGTGCTGATCTTTGCCCATCGGTCACGACCGTGTGAATCTACATGCCCTGGCCATGTCTCACTCTGTGTCTAGCATGAAATGTCCTTCTTTCGCTCCAAAAATGCATCTTTTCCACCCGAAAATCCAACTTGCATTCAAATGAACAACGAGCATACCTCCGAACTA
Organism: Wurfbainia villosa; assembly: GCA_025175895.1. Classification (NCBI taxonomy): domain Eukaryota; kingdom Viridiplantae; phylum Streptophyta; class Magnoliopsida; order Zingiberales; family Zingiberaceae; genus Wurfbainia; species Wurfbainia villosa. The sequence continues at coordinate 47,099,206 of CM045998.1, read as the reverse complement.
GAAAATAGGAAATGCATGCAAAAATAGAGTAACATATGCATGAAACTAACGCAAAATATAACAAGATGTGAGCAAAAACTACTCCTAAAACCATATATGTTTTGCTCACATCATTAGTCTTTATCTTAAAGACCCACTTACACCCAATGAGTTTGACACCTTCAGGTGGATCAACTAAAGTCCATACTTGGTTGGTGTACATGGATTCCATCTCGGATCTCATGGCCTCTAGCTATTTCTCAGAATCTGGGCTCATCACAGCTTCTTGATATGAGGTATTCTCAATAAGCATAATGTCATCATGGTCAGACAAGATAAATGAGTATCTCTCAGGCTGACGACGTACCCTATCAGACCTGCGAAGAGGTAGGTCTACCGGAACAGGTTGTTGTTCCACAACTATTTGTGCAACAATCTCATCACCCACAACACTTTGTGGTTCATGTTCAACCTCCATCAAGGTCTCAGTGCAACGGTCCTTATCTTGAATTTCTTCAAGATCGAACGTACTCCCACTAGTTTTTCTAGAAATACCCCAGTCTTTGCCACAAACACTTTGTGCTGATTGGGATTGTAGAAGTAATATCCCTTCGTTTCCTTGGGATATCCAACAAAATAGCACTTATCGGATTTGGGTCCAAGTTTGTATGAGACTTGACGTCGAACGTAAGCCTCACAATCCCAAATCCTTATGAAAGACATCTTGGGATTTTTCCCTGTCCATATCCTATATGGTGTCTTTATCACGGCCTTGGATGGTACACGGTTAAGTGTGAAGGATTCTGTGTCTACAACATATCCCCAAAAGGATATAGGAAGATCTGTGTGACTCATCATAGATCGTACCATATCTAATAGGGTACGATTCCTCCTTTCGAATACACCATTCCACTGTGGTGTTCCAAGAGGAGTGAGTTGGGATAGAATCCCACACTTAGCTAGATAGTAACAAAACTCATGGCTAAGGTATTCACCACCTCGATCTGATCAAAGTATCTTAATACTCTTATCAAGTTGGTTTTGTACTTCATTCTTGAATTCTTTTAACTTTTCAAAAGCTTCAGACTTATGTGTCATCAGATACACATAACCATACCTACTGAAGTCATCAGTAAATGTAATGAAGTACCTATAACTACCTCTAGAAGCAACATTGAAAGGGCCACATACATCACTATGTATAAGTCCTAACAAGTCTGTGTCTCTTTCACTGTGTCCACTAAAGGGAGTCTAGGTCATCTTTCCTAGAAGGCAGGACTCGCATGTCTCATATGATTCAAAATCAAATGAGTCTAGTAGCCCATCCTTATGGCGCTGGGATAAGCGACTCTCATTTATGTGACCTAAGTGACAATGCTAGAGATATGTTTGGTTCAACTCATTTGACTTGAACCTTTTGGTACTTATGTTATAGATGGGGTTCTCTAAGTCTAGAATGTAGAGTCCGTTCATTAGAGGTGCACTACAATAGAATATATCATTTAAATAAACTGAACAACATTTGTTCTCTATTATAAATGAAAATCCATTCATCCCTACAAGAAATTGAAATTATATTCTTAGTCAAAGCAGGTATATAACAACATTCATCTAGTTCTAGTACAAGCCCAGAGGGCAGAGATAGAAAATAAGTTCCTACAACAACAACAATAACCCTTGCTCCATTGCCTACTTGTAGGTCCACCTCGCCCTTTGTCAATGCCCTGCTATTTCTCAGCGCCTGCACATTGGTACAAATGTGAGATGCACATCCGGTATCTAATACCCATGATGAAGAAATAGATAGATTGACTTCTGTAATATTTATACCTGAAGTAGAAGTCTCACTTCTCTTCTTCTTAAGATCTTCCAGGTATGCTTTGAAGTTACGCTTCCAGTGTCCAGCTTCCTTACAGTGGAAGTAAGTCCCTTTCTTGGCCACCCCTCCTTTCGGTTTCAGTGTCTTGCCTTTACCCTTGGCTTGGGACATTCCCTTACCTTTAGGCTTGCCCTTGCCTTTCTTCTTTTGCACCATCAAAATGGAGTCAGGTTTTTCCTTCTTAAGGTTGAGCTCAGCAGTTCTCAACATGCTAAGCATCTCAGGCAGTGGCTTATCAATTTCATTCATGTTGTAATTCATGACAAATTGATTGTAGCTTTGTGGCAAAGATTGCAAGATCAAGTCCGTGGCTAGCTCTTGGCCAAGTGGAAATCCCAACCTCTGTAGGTTTTCAATGTACCCAATCATCTTGAGTACATATGGACCTACGGAAGTCCCATCTTGAATTTTGGACTGAAATAGTGCCTTAGAGATCTCGTATCTCTCGTGCCTAGCTTGTCCTTGATACAGTTGACGAAGATGTTCAACCATATCTAAAGCATTAATGAACTCGTATTGCTTCTAAAGCTCAGATTTCATGGTCGCGAGCATGAGGCATGACACATCTAATGCATCATCTTGATGCTTCTTGTAAGCATCTCGGTCAGCTCGCAAGGCAGTGGCAGGAGGTGCCTCCAGAATGGGCTGCTCAAGGACGTACAATTTTCTTTCTTGGGTGAGAACGGTTCTCAGAATCCTGTACTAGTCTAGGAAATTTGCTCCATTGAGCTTGTCCTTCTCAAGGATAGAACGCAGGGAGAGAGTATTCATGTTTGTCGACATGGTAATCTACAACATACACAATGCAAAAAATTAATATCATATTCCATTTATCATTTAATTAGGCCTTTAATCAAATGATGCTCCCACTGAATTATAGGACTTTTGTAGAATCGAGTCATGGATGTGGTCAAACAACATTACTAGATTCATACAAACTAGCTATAATTGTCACGGGACAAGATCCACATCATACTACGCCTTGAGTTAGCTTTGGCTAAATCGCCCAAGACTTAGTATGATTAGTAGGTAACAAATTACAAATTATATCTCTATGCAACTCTTGTTTATAGGATCAAATCTACATTTACAAAAGACCTTGAGTTAACTTTGGCTAAATCGCCCAAGATTTAGTGTAAATGCGATCTTATCCTATCATTCCAACGGTTGGAATATGCCTATAGTTTTACTTGATCCAATTGAGTTAACTAGTTTTACTCAATCTAATTGAGCTTATTCTCACCCAAGCTGTGATAGGCGGGACCAAGATTGTCCCTCCGAACCCTACCAAGATAATATGCGTTGCTCTGCTTTGGTAGATCCAAGAACAACAAATGATCGAGGTAGTGATGGGTATCAAAACTTGGTAGCCATTTCGAGTTGATTTGATTAAGATCTAATCTAATCATGAATGTGTATCATATACGCATTAAGGCCTTAATTACCCTACACTAGCATGCATCACATACACATAAGCAAAATATACTAGCATGCATCATATACATACAAGCAAAATATCCTAGCATACATCATATACATACAAGCAAAATTTACTAGCATGCATCACATACATACAAGCAAAAACAAATATATATATATATATATATATATATATATATATATATATATATATATATATATATATATATATATATATATATATATATATTGTGATGATGGTCATGGCCTCCTTTGACCGCCATATGTTGTCGACACCCTCCTCGTAACTCCGTTTACTAGTGGACCTTCCACCGCTCTATTTTTGTACATTACAAACATGAAACTTGAGTTACATTTGAGTCTAAAACTATTTACAACTGGAATATTAAAAAGAGAGGCACGACGCATAGATCACATACATTATACAACATGTGCAAGCCATATTATGAATTACAACACATTTATCCAATCACATTGAGTTCCTTGGGCCATGACCATCACAGTATTATACATAATTCTAAATTATTTATTTTATAAAAATTTCTATAATTTTTCCTATTTTATTTTCAATTTTTATAAGTCACATCTCCGTAATGGTCCCGCTAAGCGATTTCCGGGCAAGATCGTGGGACAATGCCCCTTTTGGGGTAAGGGGCAACACCCCTACTCGCAAAATTAAACTTACGAGTGTCCCATCTTGATCTTACAGTGACTTAAGTCACTATCCATTTAACCTAAAGTGAGAATTTGCCGTTCCGGAGAGTTTTTCTCGGTGGTTGAAGCCTACAAGTGTCCCAACACTTGTTGCTTCGACTCTTCGAGAAAAATAACCAAAAAATCTATAAAAATAGGAAATTTATAGAAACTTACAGATCTATAATTTTTATATCTAATACAAAAACTACAAAACTAAAACAAATACATGCTTCGCACGTGGCTCAGATACCACTTTTGGACTATTTGAGCCGCAAAAACCGCTTTTTGCATTGCGGAAACCTCGAAAGTAGGCCACGGATCCGTGTGAAGATTAACAAAAGTAAATTCATGTAAGTGTTTAAAAAACCTTAGATCTACTCTATATCTACATGTTAAGAGTTTTATCCTTGATGCAACGCCCTTCGCTTATCCTGCTCGTCCAAACGGCTTGCCGGAACTCAAGAGTGTCAAGTGTACACTCCTCTATCCGTATCCACACGAGAAATAGGTGGAGAAAAACAACATAGAGTGTGCTAGCACACTTAGAAGCTCATGGAAAAAAAGGAGGAGAAATCTTGAGGGAAGAGAGGAGGAAGAAGATGATATTACACAACTTAACTTCACACACTTACACCCATTCAATAGTGGCCAGCCACTATAAGGGGGTTACATGCATGCATGTAATTCCAAGAGCCAATGACTCTTGGTCTCCCTCATGAGGTGGCACCCAATGATGTGTCCATGATGATGTGGAACATCATCATTGGCCGGCCCCATGCCAAGTCACCATGACATGGCAATTGGTCAAGTCAAAATTGACCATTCATCTTCCCTCTCATGTCAAGTCAAACTTGACCTCTTATCTCCCATGGTCGATCAAATCCAACAATTTGATTCAAGTCAATTTGATTTAATGAATCTCAATTCATTAGTTTAAATTGACTCGATGAATCAAATCTAAATTAGACTCATTCAACACTTGAATCGACTTGAGCCCAACTCAATTAGTCTAATTTGGATTACTCTTAATCCAATTTAGTTCATCCCATGAACCTAATCCTCATGGTTCATCATATGAACATAATATCCTTCTAATTGCCCCTTTTGTGTGACCCTATAGGTTCTTGTAACGTTGGCAATGCTCCAAAACCGATTTAGGAACATAAGCAATGAGCGGTATCTAGCAACACATCATTGCTACCCAAGTTACAAGAATGATGAGATCCAACATCACCTTTGTGACTACTAATTGTGACTCTCACAATATGTGACAATGTCCCTCTATCCTTGACATCTAGATTGACCAATTGATGCATAGACCATGTCATCCTCGGTACAATCTATATCTTGAACTCCAAGTAGACTCACTCTAATCAAATGAGCTCAATATCTCATATTGACTCATTTGGACATGGCCATGCACTTAGTGGTCTCACTCAATCAAGAATAATGATGTCACTCCCGTCATATAAGAGGTATAGATCCCATCTACATCACTCACATCCCTCCGCATAATTTGTTACATACCCAGTAATCGCCTTTATAGTCTACCCATTTACGGGTGACGTTTGACGAAGCCAAAGTATGCAACTCCTTATGTAGGAAACCATGGTGACTTCAGGTCCAAGGACTAAAAGTCATACTAATAGTCACATGAGAAAGTATATGACACTCATATAACGATCCATGATACTTTCTCATGGTGGATCATTCAATATACATTCTCCAATGCATATCCATGTATCAACTTGATATCTCATATCCATGACTTGTGAGATCAAGTCATCGAGTTGACCTACATGCTAGTCTCTTCGCAGTAACATTGTCCATGAATGTTAATACTTGACTAGGAATGATTAAGAGTAGTGTTCTCTATATCATCTCATTATCGATTCAACCAATCGATTTATATAGATAAGAACCTTCTACTCAAGGACGTTATTATACTTAGTTATTTGCCACCAATACAAGTAAGTTTAATAACCATAAAGAAATGCCTTTATAAATAGGAATATGATACAATAAAGTCCATACAACAATCATCACATGATTGACTCTAGGGCTTTCACTAACAGACCTTACCTTAGATGCCAAAGATATGTTTGGTTCTTTTTCGAAGGTTGTTTTCTCTTATTAGATTTAGAAGATGATTTATTTACTTCTATTTGCATTGTGGGAGCTTTTGGTTCAAGTGTATATTAATTACCTTCGAACGCACCAGAACAGCTAATCTTCCAATTCCTTTTTATAATAACTCTACCATTAAAAGAAATAGAATATCCATCCAAAAACAATTTAGGAACTAAAATTAAATTCTTTCTAAATGAAGGTATATAAAGGCAATTTCTCAAAACCAAAGTTTTATTCCTATCAAAAGATAAATAAACATCTCGCACTATAATAGCCGCCACCTTTCTAGCATTGCCCATGTAGCCGGTAATCTCCCCCTTAGCTGGTCGTTTAGTTTCCTGGAACCCCTAAAAAGAATTGCAGACATGATCAGTGGCTCCTGTATCTACGCACCAGGTACTGGTAGATAACACCGCTAAACATGTTTCAAGGACTAAACCAAAAGATATACCTTTGTCCAATTTTCGGTTGGGGCAGTCCTTCTTCCAATGTCCAGTCTACTTGCAAGTGAAGCACTTGCCTTTCGGCTTCTTCACTCCTCCCTGAGATCCTCCCGACACCTTTGCTCCACCTTGTTTCTTCTTCTTCTTGCCTTTCGGCTTGTAAGTCGAAACCTTTTGAGCAACCATGGCCAGAGCCTAAGCACTTTGACGAAAAAGTCCCTCTGCTGCCAAGAGTTTTGTCAGAACCTCCGCCAACGAATACAACCTCTTATTCATGTTGTAGTTTAGGCGAAACTACTCAAAACTCCTGGATAGAGATTGGAGAATGATATCGACCTAGGTTTCCCCATCGATCTCAGCTCCAAGGACTTCTAGCTCATTCAAATGAGCCATAATCTTGAGAACATGATCCCTCACGGGTGTTCCCTCAACCATGGTGGTCTTCATCAAGTTTCTCATGGCTTCCTGCCTAGCATCCCGATTCTGGTGTCCAAAAAGTTCCTTGAGATTAAGCATCATGTCATAAGAAGTAGACATGGCCTGATGCTGATGTTGCAAAACATTTGACATAGAAGCCAAAATGTAACACTGCACCATCTCATCAGCCTTGATCCACTTCTTATAACTCTCTTTCTCCATTTCCTCAAGCATCATCCGCAGGCTTAAGAGGACACTCTCCGAGAAGTACATACTTGTACTCCTCAGTAGTCAAGACTATATCCAGATTCCTTTTCCAATCCACATAGTTAGGTCTAGTAAGTTTATTTTCCTTTAGTATCAGAGCCACAGTTTTCGATTTTGTGTGTTTAGGATTCAGTTACTTTTATGCACTTATCATATATTATGTGTGTCGGATAATAGTAGGATGTGCTTAGGCTAACTCTTTGGTTACAGGCATAAGATCCAACTATTATGGCTATATGCGTGCATATGTGATTTGTATGTGTGTAATTGTAATATTATTTGAATCCTCGGGGTTGACGAGGCTAGTATTTAGTTTTTGTAATTAAGTACGACATTATTTAGCCACTCTTTTATTTTATTTTACTTTCGATCTAGATTTCATGTACACTCCTTCGTGGAGTATAGGATCGATGGATGTAAATTAAAATAGTTTTTCTCGGCTCGGATCTCCGGATGGCTTGTGCATGACGTAGGGAGGAGCAGACGAGATGGCGACACGACGGGAGGCATATTGGAAAACAAAAGCCATAATAGTTGAAAAATATTTTTTTCATATTTATTGCTTCTTGTTTGATATGCATGTTGTGTGCTTGGAAAATTCCTCATTTTAAATTACTAAGTGGGAGAGGGATATTTTTTTAAAATTCCCATGGCCTCCATTACAATTTAACATGTGATGCAAACAAACTTGCGCGTCGGCTCTCAGTGCCTTCCTCCCCATCGGATGAGTTTGTTTTGTGGATTGCTAGGTTAAATATGGTTACGGGAAATTATTTAGGAGCGTATGTACTTCCCCATCGGAAGGAATATAATCTGAGATAATTGCCTTGGTATCAAGTAATGGTGAACACTTAAATACAAATAAAAGTATCCTCCCCATCGGAGTCACTGCTTTTATTTGTAGGACCGAAGAGGAACCAACTATTAATTTTATTTTTCAAAAAGTAAGGTTGATAGAATAATAAAATTAATCGGTAAAACCTCCTCTTACAAATATAGAATTCGTAAACGTCCATACTATCGTGGCATATGATATTCTCGGTGTTTTGAGGTGTTGGTTGATTTTAAAAAAATTTTGTTTGAGGAATCAATAAATTTTTAAAATCTAATGTTTTGATCTATGTGATTCTTAGGTCTTTCAAAAATGACTTTCAACCCAACAAACACATCACACGCATGCAGGATACAACATGTGTAGACATAATCACTATTTAAAATTTTGCAATAAAAGAAAATTTATTCTAGTTATACCTGACATATCACATGTAGCGGGAATGACATCAGTCGTAGCGACCCTCGCTAGAATTGCCTCTATCCGTATCCACGTCGAGTATCGTCAGGATAGCTTCACAAAGCCACGAGTCTCGTCTTTGCAAAATTCACTAGCCTCAAGTCGAAGACGATGTGATCCGAGAGAGAATCACAATTCGAATCAAATTCGGATCTAAAAATGAGCTCCACGAACTTGCTTCTCTCAAGCGGTTATGTTAACCGATTGACGAAACCTTGGTCCTCGACCTATGAGGATTGTCGGAGATCCAATTCCCGGCAAGTAAGTCGCTGTCGGAGCACAAAACACCTCTCCATGCGGAGAACAACAAGCTGTCAGAAACTAGACAGCTTGTTTGCGGTGGAAGAGATGGCCAACCAATCAATGGACGGTTGCTCCTTGGTTGCTGGCGGCCAAGAGAGGATGGTCGGAGGAGTTGCCGGCGGTTGGTTGGTGGCCGACGGCAAGGAGGAGGAGCAGTAGCTCCAATAGGTGACGCCCAAGGTTTGGCAGCAACTCCTTGGGCGGCAAGGAGAGGAAGAGAAGGGGAGGTGGGCGGCTAGGGTTCAAACTTCTTAAGTCGTCCATGGAAAAACCCTTAAGCCATGTTTTTATAGAGAACACATCCTCCTAATGGTTATTGGTTCATAACCAAAATCTGTTAACCCGCTCCAATAACTTAAGTTAAAATAAACCAAACCGCGTTGGTCTATTTTAAGTTAAAATGAACCGAACCAACTTTGGTTCATTCGCTTAAAACAAACCAAACCACTTTGATTTATTATTTTCCACCATTGGATTAGAACCAAACCAATTTGGTTCATCCATCATATGTTCATAAGACTCGGCCCATCTATGCTTCCGATATGACTGAAACCATTTCATGATCGCTCTATGTTTTGTCCAACAAAACCAAGTCTCTCTCGATCTGAGAATCCTATTCTCAAATTCATTTTAAATCCTTCGGATTAAGTTTGTTATGCATGTAACCAAATAGGTTCCCAGTTTATGTTGGCCTTCTATAATTAACCATTAATTATAGAATGATCATGAGTGGCACCTAGTAGTACATCATGATCCCCAATTAACCAAAAAATCAATAGTTGATCCCAGAACCTTTATTGAAAATTGTGTCAGTCCCCACTAGGCTGACTACGTAACACCTAGACCAAGTATTTACTTCCTCATCCTGCGGATTCTAGTTACTGCACATGTATACTAGAGTACCATACTCTAAACATATAATGCTTTGGACAAATACTTTAGTAACAATCCGACGAGAGGCCATAGGGCATAAATCAATTCACAAGGAGTGGTGAATCCTCTGTTGGCTATTCAAACACCTTCGGGCACTTCGACTTATGCCCAATCATCTTGGGGCCACATCTCCTCGGAGATGCTTACTTAAGATGTCAAAGAAAATGTCTCCGTGACCAAGATGACTTGAATACCTCAAGTCGAAGGAATATCGCACTTAAGTTGCAATAAGGACTTCATTGACTTATCTGTATATGTAGAGAACTATATGAAGTCTTACAGCTGGTCATTCCAATGAACTAGTTACCATAACTAGCATCCACGATCAACTTCGGACATCCCAATGTCTCCAGCTAGTGAGAAACAACTGCTTGAATAAACCAAAGAGTACACCTCGTGCTAGTCTCAACAGAATCGATGGCGTCCGAGTGCATTAATTCATCGACTAGGGATAATTCTAATACATCACAATTACACATGTAGAGATACTCACTAGTTATGATCCAATCACAAGTTCTCTCATGCTATGAATCGTATTGCAGACATTCAGTAAATGAGTTTAAGATCCAATTAAATGGATGAAAACATGTATACTCATATATTACTAATAGTTGAGTAGACCCTTAACTAAACCATTTTGACTCATTTTATGTACGAGTCTTGGTTGGGAGTGGCTGAGTCATCGGTGCCACAACCATGATTTCTCTTGCCGTGTCATTATACACTTGGTCGAGGAGTTAGGTAAATCGATTGTGTAAATGTTATTATTCATAGTTCCCTTAAGTATAGTTTATGAACAATCACTATTTTTAATTAAGCATTCATTTGGTAAGAAAGTAACCTTATAATTATTATCACACAATTGACTAACACTTAGAAGATTAAATTCTAAGTTTTCATCCAAAAGTACTTGATGGATTATGAAATTTGAGTTTAGCTCAATATCACCTAATCCGATCATTTAGAGCTTCCTGTTGTTTCTGAAGGCTATCGATCCTTGGTTTTTGAATTTGAGCTTCATAAACTGTAGTTGGTCTCCGGTCATATGTCGGAAGCATCCACTGTCCAACATCCATTGATACTACACATATAGTAGTTCGATCGGATATTGGAATTTTAATTTTGTTTGATAATTTTAACCTTGGAATCATCTCTCCCTTTCTACATGATCAAACATGTTAACCTTATATGTTTTGTGAGTTGACTTCAATTTTACTTGGTTAAACATAGTGATTTGAAGTTTAATAAACCTTAGGTTATATTCAAATTTAACATTTAGATCGTTAAGTGAACCTTTTGAAAAAAATGGCTTCTAGGTCGTGGCGAGGCATAGTGGCCTTCTTTGATCAGAACAATGCCCACTTCCTTAGACAAAGACAATTTTAAGAAAATTCTCACTTAATTCATTTTGGATTACTTCCTAGTCTAACTAGTTTAGGATGTGGCGAGGTAGCTTCATCTAGTTCAAGTTAGCCGAGTGCACCAAGCTAGATATGCCTTATCTAGGTCGGATACACAAGACTTCATTTTCCTAACGTAGTATCATCTCGCCACATCCTGATACTATGTTGTCAAGGTTGACTAACTATTGGTCCTATCTAGCCATTCTAAAAATTAAAATAAAAAGAAACTAAACATGCAAAGCTAGATTAAGAAGTAGAACATACAAGTTTAATATTAGCTCCTCCTGGATCATTCAATCGATGTGGTCTATCCACATAGTGGATTTTATCCTTGGAAACCCAATACTTAGTAGTTCCTATTTGTGAAATCAAAAAGGTCTTAGTGACCAATGCTCGGTCTTTTTGATTATTTTGATTAACAATTGACATATAGGATTTGTTTGTTGTCGTTGTTTTAAATCCGAGTCCGGCCTTGTTGTACATGGCCCTTTGTGATCCAAGTAATAGGTCAAGACCCTTGGACCCCAAAGTAAACCTTTCCAACGTCTTCCTAAGATCTTGAACTTGTCATTTCAAGATAGAATTATCTTCCTCAAGTTTTTTAACTTGAGCTGAGTTTCCCTCTCGAACTTGACTAGTCGAAGAGGTTAGGGTAGCCTCATGCTTAAAGAGTTTAACCTCCTTATGCAAGGACTCGACCTTAGAATCGTGCTTAGCTTACTTATTATTTAAGTATTTAATTTCATTATACAAAGTATTTGTTGGATCAAAAGCGTCACTAGAGGGGGGTGGTGAATAGCGAGCGTAAAACTTTTCGTCTTTTCGTTTGATTAAACATAAACGCAGCGGAAAGTAAAAGAACAAAAAATAAATAGACACTTTATTTTTACTTGGTTCACAACCCAACGGTTGCTATTCCAAGGCCCCGCGATACTTGACCGTGTACAAAGGGGAAATCCACTATAAAGTCTCCTCCTCATTGGAGGTAGGAGAAAACGATCACAAAAACTAAAGCATGAGGATGAGTAACAAGCCTACCACACCTCCTTACGATTAAAACTATGAATACAATAAATAAAAACAATACTTGCTACTGACAAAGAGATTCTAAACTTTGCGTTGCGTCGACGTTACGGTGTTTAGAGCTTTGGCATTGTGGGAGCACTTTGAGAGCAAGATGAATGATCTTTGGGTTGGAGTCCTCCCCTCCTTTTATAGACTTGTGCCTTGGAATAAGTCTAGATGGAAACCCTCAACTTTTGGAATTGATCACAAGGTGGACTCTTATCTTATCGCGAAGTGGCTGCGTTAAACATTATCCATTTTGACCTAGCGCAAAAGGCTGATTCGTCGCCATCAGTCGACTGATGCCTTCCATTAGTCGACTGATGTACAGAAGTCGACTGCCCAATGACCAGCAGTCGACTGCCAGCCTGACCACTTCCCTGCAGTAAGAGGTTATCATGGAAAATGGTAAATATAACAGTTCCTTACCGTCCGATCTCGACCTAGACCTTCCACTCGAGGTCTTAGTCGGATTGTCGCCTACGGTCGTCCTCGTACATAGGACACGACCTTACCATCTCTCTTCGCACTCGTGCTTACCTCTGGTCCTTTATGACCTGTCACTTTGCTTCTAGTCTTCCACCTAGGTTCTTTGACTCCCAAGAAGTTCTCCCGGTGTCGCCCTACCACCATGGTTTCCTGACTCAGAATTCTCTGGGTGTCACTAACCTTCGGCTTAGCTTAACCATTTCTTGCACACTTAATTCAGCTCATGAGATAACAATATGACCTTAACTTTGGATCTTTTCCATAATCAAAACCTAGGATCGATTATCTGGTGTCCCTGCACCAACAATCTCCCCATTTTTGATCTATGGCAAACCAACACAAAGTTAAGGGAAAAAATTAAAGCATAAAACAAGAGTAAATGATAAACTTCCTTTCAAAAAGTCCCCCTTAACCCTAGGTGGGTTTTGAAAGAGATACCTTGAATTTTTTTTTAAAAAATTAAATTTTAATTACTCTCCCTTAACTTCCGTTCTTCTCCCCCTTTTGTAATAAATCAAAAAAAGGTGTTATGGTTTTTATCTAAAATAGGGGTTGAAAAACAACATGTGTCTAGAAAAGATAAATCAACTATGAACCTAAGCATGCGTTTAGTAGTTGTTAGATTGGTTCGAGGTGTGTCCCTCTGCACCAATAATTTAAAGGTTTGTAATATAACACTTAGGGTTAGTTTGCTCTCCCCCTTAGTTAAATATATGAAGTTTAAGAGATGTAGGGGGTGCTATACTTTGGCCTAGAGAGTTGTAAATATTCGTTAAGTACAATAGTTGAGAAAATAAGTAGCATTTTGAAAAGGTTATGTTAAGTGTATTTCAATTATCCTTAACATCTCACCCATTATATGTGTCTTAGAATTTGTTTACCTTATATGTTTTGTGAGATGATTTGAACTTGATTAAAGATAGTCAACCTTGGGTTAGATTTGGATTTAACCTTTAGATCGTTAAGTAACTTTTCTAGAAACTGGCTTCCAGGTCGTGGTGAGGCACAAGGGCCTTCTTTGATCGGAACAACTACCACTTCCTTAGACAAAGCCAAATTCAAAAAAATATCACTTAAGTCACTTAGGGTTACTTCCTGGTCTAACTAGTTTAGGATACGGTGAGGTAGCTTCAGCTAATTCAACTCAGCCAAGTGCACCAAGCTAGATATGCCTTATCTAGCTCGAATACACGAGACGTTTCCTAAATGTACTATCATCTAGCCGCATCCTGATATTATGTTATCAAGGTTGACTAACTATTGGTCCTATCTAACCATTCTAGAATTTAAAAGAAGAATTTAAACATGCAATGATTCTAAGAGAGTGGGTACACTATTTTAGTGTTAGCTCCCTATGGACCATTGGACCAATATGGTCTATCCACAAAGTGGACTTGATCATGGGAAATCCAAAACTTATTGGTCCTTATATGTGAGTTCAATAAAACCTTTGGAACCCATGCTAGGACTCATTGATGACTATGATTTACAATAGAAATATAAGATCTATTCGTAGTCCTTGATCTAAATCTGAGTTCGGCTTTATTGTACACGACTCTTTGAGTTCCAAGTAGTCGATTAAGATTCTTGGATCCTAAAGTGAACCTTTCCAACCTAGCCTCGACATCTTGAACTCGTCCTTTCAAAAGAGAATTCTCTTTTTCCACTTTTTCAACTTGAGTTGAGTTTCCCTCTTGAACTTGACTAGTTGAAGAGGTTAGAGTAGCCTCTTGCTTGAGGGTTTCAACTTCCTCAAGTAACGACTCAACCCTAGACTCAGAGTTAGTCAATTTCCTATTTAGCAAATTAATTGCAGCATGATATAAGTTTGCAATTAATGAATGACTTAATCTTTTATTTTGATCCGGCTTTGACTCTTGTCTCGAATTCATCCTCGGAGTCGGAGTTGAATTTGTAGTCGGTTTCAGACTCGAATTCTGACTCTACCGGTTTCACCATGAATGCCAAATCATTATTTTGATCTTCTCACTCCTCCCACGTTGCATGAAATGCTTGCTTAGACTGAGATGGCTTGTTCTTGAGTCTTGGGCACTTCGACTTGTAATGGTCCTTCTTGTTGCACCCATAGCATGTGTATGTTTGTGGGGGTTTCTTGCTCTTCAATTGCTCCCTTTTCTTTTTGATGATCCTCCGAACTAGATTGACTAGTTCGACTTCCATCTCCCCTTCAAATTCGGATTCAGATTCTTCTACTCGGGAGTTATCTTGCTCTTTGCTTTTTATCTTCGTCCTGCAAACAACACTACATCTTTCTCGTCCGAGACCGTGTTAGTTTATTCATGTAACTCAAATTTCAAAAAGAGTTTGTCTAACCTAATCTTAGATAGATCTTTAGATACCTTGTAGGCATCAACTATGGATGCCCACAAGGTGGTCCTAGGAAAAGCATTAAGAGCATACCTTATTATATCCCGATTGTCTACCTTTTGTCCGATGGCATGTAGACCATTCAAGATGTCTTGGATCCGCGCATGGAGTTGCAAAGCAGTCACATGATCCTTCATCTTTAGATTATACAATTTATTGATTAGTAAATCTCTTTTTCATACCTTAGCATTAGACGTCCCTTAATGTAAATCAATTAATTTATTCCAGAGGTCTTTGGCGCTAATGAATGGTCCAATTCGGTTGAGCTCCTCCTTGGACAAGCCACATTGCAACATTTGGGTTGCTTTTGCATCGACTTCAATTTGCCTCTTGGTTGTATTGGTCCACTTGACGAAATCCAAGGGCTCCCCTTGATCATTGGTGGGTAGAGAAAAACCGGTTTGGATTATTATCCAAGTCTCGACTTGTGTTTTCAAAAAATACTCCATCTGAGCTTTCCAATAAAGGAAATCATTTTCGTTAAAGAAAGGAGGTCGGGTGGTTCTATACCCCTTAATGTGGGCCATTAATTATCTTGCAAAACATGAATAAAAACAAAAAGTAATTCCAATGCTTAGTCTTGGATTAGTAATGCAGGAAATAATAAGGAATAAATGAGAGATAAAATACTAAACAAAAAACTTCGCACTTACAAACTTTGATGTCCTCGAAAGGGTAAACATTGGTTTTTCGGGATGAAGACAGCTTGTTACGAGTGTAGATCCCTAAGAGAGCTTCGATTTGGTAGGTAGCACATTTTGTGGGTCAACTTATACGAAAAGTTATGCCCGTTTTACCATCGGCTAATCCAAAAACGAAATACTTGCATATACACAACCAAAAAAAAGGGTACCAAGACTTCGTCTTGGATTAGTAGTGTGGGAGAAATAATAGGCGTAATTCACAAATCGAAAAATATGAAAAGAAAGCCAAAAAAGTGCTAGATTGGTGGTTTCACCAAATCTTAGCGCCCTCGCTCTGATACCAATTGTTGGATCGAAAGCGTCGCTAGAGGGGGGTGAATAGCGAGCGTAAAACTTTTCATTTTTTCGTTTGATTAAACTTAAACACAGCAGAAAGTAAAAGAACAAAAAATAAATAGGCACTTTATTTTTACTTGGTTCACAACCCAGTAGTTGCTACTCCAAGGCTCCGCGATCCATGACCGCGTACGAAAGGGAAATCTACTATAAAGTCTCCTCCTCGTTGGAGGTAGGAGACAACGATCACAAAAACGAAAGCATGAGGATGAGGAAACTGTAGGATCGATGTTGGCCGGCTAGAGGGGGGTGAATAGCCTAATACGCGTATGGGTGAATTTTCTCGTCGATTGTTCATCTACAAAATCGTTAGCGCAAGAGGAAGTATAAACAATAAAGACAAAGCAATAACAAGAATACAAACGCTAACACAAAGTCGTAACGTGGTTCACGACCCTTGCCGCTAGTCTACGACCCGATTCGTCCACAGTGAATCACTCCGCAAGCTTTCACTATTCTCTCCTTTGCACCAAGCTAGGTGGAGGTAACCACTTTACAAGAATTCACTCTTCTTACAAGGGAAGGAGAATTAACACAAATAGAAGAGTGGAAAATCCTTAGTGCACTTTGGAAGATGTTATGAGTTGAAACATTAGACCCCCAAAGCCCCTCACCTCTTCTTTTTATAGAAGAAGAGGGTTTCTTCTCGTTAACACAAGACTAGTCGACTGATGCCCTAATCAGTCGACTGATCCCGTAGCCATTGCCAAATAACGGTTGCTTTCCACGTTGGATTCCATCCAACGGCTCCCACATCAGTCGACTGATCTTGCCATCAGTTGACTGATGGAGCTATCAGTCGAGTGCCTGAAGCGGACACTCCATTCTGTGCCCGAAACCCTTGTGACCAATCGACTGATGCCTTCATCAGTTGAGTAGTGGTCTCGCAGTCGACTGCCAATCCATGATAGTCGACTGTTGGCACATGAACCGGACTCGAACACTAGTCGAGTCACAGTTGACTTAGAGTAGTCTACTACCATTACATGGCAGTCGACTGGTGTCGAGAAATCTCATCCGACACTTAGCCAATTGGCCAAGTTCCACCTAAGCGCACTACCCCTTCCCGGGTTACATTCGCTCACTCTCATCCCTTGGAGTCCCTCTCCTTTGAAGTTGTCTTAGTCAGGCCACATCCCTCGGATACGCCAAGTGCATGGCTCTGTAGCGCTATCCTTCGCGTCTCTCCCTGAAGTCTACTTCCTCCGGCTTCACTCCAATCTCCTCGTCTGGCGGTCCCTCAGATGCTCCAAGCGCACGACTTCCGCAAAGCCATCATTCACCGACTCAAGGATCGAGTCATGAGAGGTGAAACTCGCCAATGCTCCATGTGCGAATTACTAAGTCCTGCTAGACTCCAACACACATATCAAATCAAAACATCCTAACTTAAACCCTTTGCGACACACATCAAAACCATACAACGACAAGAGATTACCCTAACAGAAATAAGGATACCTCACCTCGTTATGATTAAAACTACGAATATAGTAAATAAAAAAAATACTTGCTGCCGACAAAGAGATTTTGAAATTGGTATTACATTGCCGTTACGGCGTTTAGAGCTTTTGCGTTGCAGGAGCACTTTGAGAGCAAGATGGATGATCTTTGGGTTGGAGTCCTCCCCACCTTTTATAGACTTGTGCCTTGGAATAAGTCTAAATGGAAATCCTCAACTTTTGGAACTGATCACAAGGTGGAGCCTTATCTTGCTGATTCGTCGCCATCAGTCGACTGATTCCCTTCATCAATCGACTGATGTGTAGCAGTCGACTGCCAGCCGGCCACTTCCTTGCAGCAAGAGGTTAGCACAGAAAATGGTAAATATGACAGTTCCTTACCATCCAATCTCGACCTAGACCTTCCTCTAGAAGTCTTAGTTGGATCATCGCCTATGGTCATCCCCGTATAGAGGACATGACCTTACAATCTATCTTCGCACTCGTGCTTACCTCTGGTCCTTTATGATCTGTCACTTTGCATTTGGTCTTCAACCAATGTTCTTCGACTTCCATGAAGTTCTCCCAGTGTCGCTCAACCACCACGGTTTCTCGACTCGGGATTCTCCTGGTGTCGCTGATCTTCTTCTTAGCTTAACCATTTCCTGCACACTTAATTCAGCTCATGAGATAACATGATGATCTTAACTTTGGATCTTTGCCATAATCAAAAGCTAGGTTCAATTATCAGGTGCCCTTGCACCAACAGTATTGATTAAGGACCGAATTACCTTGATAGAATCTTTTGAATGGGATACGAATCCGTGGATTGTCTTTAATTGAAGCTCAGTGTCGGATCCAGAGTCGGACTCAATATCGGACTCGTAGTTGGTCTCGGGTTCAGATTCATACTCGGACTCAGTTGGGTTTGCCATGAAAGCCAAGTTATTGAGTTCTTCTTCTTCCTCCGAGGACTCTTTCCAAGTTGCGTTAAGAGCTTTCTTGGTTTCTGGTTGCTTGTTTTTAAGTCTCGGACACTCGGATTTGATGTGACCTCTCTTGTTGCATTCGTAGCACTTGTAATTTGAGTTTTGATCGGGTCTCTTCTCCTTAGATTGCTTGATAGGTCGCCTTCTACTCTTGATCATCTTCTGAACTAGGTTCACTAACTCAGTCTCCATTTCGTTGTCTTCCTCCGATTCGTACTCTTCTTCTTCGGGAGGTGGCTTGGTCTTTCCCTTCCTTCTTTTACCTGCAACCAAAGCAACACTTTTCTCGACCGGGGCCGAGTTAGATGAAGGTAGGAAACTTTGCTTCCCACTTCAACTCGGTCGCTTGTTCATGGCGATCCCATCGATGTCCCCGGATAAAAAAAAATTATCCTTGACAAGAGGGATTACCCAAGCAACCGTTTCATCATTGTGCTATTCGATTTAGTGTAGTCACTGGAACAAACTTGTTGTTCAAGCCACTAAACTCTATTCTAGGAATAGCCGCGGAATAGACGATGTATGGATCACCAGCTTTTGTGTTTATGTTCGGGGTCTAAGTTATATTATCCACAAAACAGAATATATCATGCATATATAATTGAGAAACAATTATAAACATGTTACATAAGAAAATAGACAAGTATTATACCTCTCGATCTTCTATCGTATGTCCTTCCTCCTTTTGACGTCGTGTGGGCGACGATCTACCAAAAGTTGAAGCTCCTAGATCACCAATCTTCCTTCCTTGCTCGCTCCGAACAAGAGGAAGAATAAGAAACAAATCACTTCTCCTTCTTTCAACCAACCACCAAGCTCCAAGCTTGGTGCTTGCCGCCGGCTAAGAAGGAGAACAAGGAGATGGAGAAGAGGGTCATCCAAAAGCTACAAGGGGAAGACCCTAAGCACCGACCAAAGATGAAGAGGAGAAGTTTGGACGCCAGCCAAGCAAAGTGGAGAAGGAGAAGGAAGGGCGGCGGCTACCTAAGGAAGAAGAAGAAGATGAAGAGGAAAAATTTCCTTATTTGTGGCCGCCGAAGCACAAACCCTAACTCCAAGCCTCATGCCGCCCAACCCTAATCTCCCTTGCTTCTAATTAATCTCCACGCCAACCCTTAAGCCCCTTTTTATAGAGTTAGGGATAAGCCTTGTTTTAATCTCCACCAATGGTTCTAGGGATTTAATCTCAACCGTCGGATATAGAGATTTAATCTCAACTGTCGGATCTAGAGATTTAATCTCTACCTTTGGATCTAGAGTTTTGTTTTCTTCCATTGGATCTAGGCTTCATGAGGTATTAATAGGCTACAATAGGGACCACGAGGAGGAGTTGGATCTTGGCCACCCAATGGATCAAGCCCGCATAAAGTCTGATCTATTAATGATAATCCAATCCACTAAAGGATTATCATTGATCTACCTCACCAACCCCCATAAGTTAATATGGGCTCCATATATTATTTGTACATTTTTCTCCCCGTGTTTAAGATCTCGAATGTTGGTCGATTAATTAATTTACTGACCATTAATTAATCAACATCTAACTCCATGAGTAGTACCACTCAACCTTTTCATCATGCCGGACCAAGTCCACCTGTAGGGTTTACATGATGAACCTTATGAGCTCCTCAAGGGGACATCATCATCCTAATATATAGGAAACGATTTCCTCCAATAATCAACGACACACCATATATATAATATCATTTCCCAACTTACCGAGTCTATTGATTTAATCTGTAAATCACGCCCATTGGTAAATCAAAGAAATGAATACTAAGTATATGTGCCTGTTATTATATCGGGATTAAGAGTATGTACAATATAATATCTGAGGTCCGATTCGATTATGTAGTCAGCAATAAATCAAATCACCTCTAAGTCGGTCCTGCTCAATACACAAAGTGTACTAGTGTGATTCTATGGTCAAGACAAACAAATACCAAATCACACTATAACTATACCAATGGTTTTTCCGAAGCCATCTCGGTTGTGAGCCTTTACTTATACTTTACAAGGAGCCGATAACATGATCTCCCGTGTGACACCACACACTATGTTATCTACAATGTAATGTATTAAACAATATGCATCACCATAAATTTGCAAACAATGATCATGTGATTCTTATTTTAAAATAAAGATGTTCATACAAAAGATAGACTTTTCAGTATACATCCCAACAATCTCCCACTTATACTAAAAGACTATGTTGTTCTTAAACTGCCATACATCTAATTCTAATTCCCTCTAAATGCCTACCAAAAGCTCTCACCGGAAGGGCCTTAGTGAAAGGATCTGCCAGGTTATCCTCCGATGCAATCTTGACCACAACAACTTCTCCTCTCTTTACGATTTCTCGTATCAGGTGGTACTTGCGCACTATGTGTTTACTTGCCTTATGGGCTCGTGATACCTTCGAGTTAGCAACTGCACCACTATTATCACAATAAATTGTCATAGTTTTGGGCAAACCAGGAATCACATCCAAGTCCATTAGGATGTTCCTAAGCCACACAACTTCTTTGGCTGCCTCAGAGGCCACCACATACTCAGCTTCCATGGTAGAGTCCGCCATGCATTTCTGCTTAACACTCCTTCATACAATGGCTCCACCTCCCAAAGTAAACACAAAACCTGAGATAGACTTATTGTTATCCCTATCTGATTGGAAGTCGGAATCCGTATAACGTACAGGGAGTAATTGGTCTGCCTGGTAAACTAGCATATAATCCCTAGTCCTTCTCAGGTACTTCAATATATGCTTTACCGCAGTCCAATGTCCCTATCCTGGATTACTCTGATATCTGCTGACCATGCCCACGGCAAAGAAGATATCTGGTCTCGTACATACCATAACATACATGAGGCTTCCTACTGCTGAAGCATAAGGAACCACCTTCATCTCCTCTATCTCCTCAGATGTTCTAGGACACATCTGCTTAGATAAAGGAACTCCATGCCTAAAAGGTAGAAAACCCTTCTTGGAGTTCTACATGCTAAAACGATCCATAATGGTGTCTATGTATGAAGCTTGAGATAAGCACAACATTCTTTTTTTGTGATCCCTTATAACCTTGATCCCAAGGATGTGTCCCACTTCTTCTAAGTCCTTCATATCAAACTATTTGGACAACCATACCCTTACGTCTGATAACACCTTGACATTGTTTCCAATTAACAAAATATCATCTACGTATAGTACAAGAATTACCACTACGTTTCAGTCACATCTCTAGTATACACAAGACTCATCCGGACTTTGAATAAATCCATAAGACTTGATTACCTCATCAAAGCGAATGTTCCAAAACCTCGAAGCTTGCTTCAATACATAAATGGACCGCTTAAGCTTACATACAAGATGCTCTTTGCCCTTCACAATGAATCCCTCTGGTTGCTTCATATAAATGTTTTCCTCAAGACTTCCATTAAGGAAAGCTATCTTGATATCCATCTGCCACACCTCATAATCCATATGAGCTGCAATGCATAAGAGAATCTGGATAGACTTAAGCATGGACACCGGAGGAAAGGTCTCCTCATAATCGATACCCTGTTTCTGAGTATACCCCTTCGCAACAAGCCTCGCTTTGAAGGTCTCAACCTTCCCGTATATTCTACTCTTTCTTTCGTAGATCCACTTGTTACCAATGGTTTTCACACCATCAGGTGGTTCTAGAAGCTCACAGACCTGATTTGAATCCATAGATTCAATCTCAGCATTGATTGCACTTTGCCAAGATACCGCATTCTTATCTTGGATTGCCTCATCATATTTCAAGGGATCAGGTTCATGTTCGCTAGGGACCAAATCAAAAGATTCTTCTAAGAACATGAATCTATCAGACTATCTAACAACCCTCCCACTACGACGAGGTATCACCTGTGTATCTTCTGTGACACGCGGTGCAGTGACTTGTGGTATATCCTCTTGTACCGGTGGTACTGAAGAAGCGACTTCCCCTTTTAATTCCTCCAAAACAATATTACTCATGGGCTTGTGGTTCATCACATAGTCTTCCTCTAAAAATCTAGCGTTCGTGCTATCGATCACCTTCTGATATCTAGGACTATAAAACAAACCACCTTTCGTTCCCCTAGGATAGCCAACGAACATGCGTACTTCTATACGAGTTTCCAACTTACCTGCATCCGCCTTCAACACATGTGCTGGACTCCCCCAAATCCAAATATGTCTTAGACTTGGCTTTCGCCCAGTCTACAATTCTGTGGGAGTAGAAGGAACTAATTTAGATCGGACTAAGTTCACAATATACACTGTCGTATCTAGAGCATATCCCAGAACGAATATGGCAACTCAGAATAACTCATCATCGATTTAACCATCTCCATAAGAGTCATATTTCTTCGCTCTGCAACACCATTCTACTGGGGTGTGCTAGGTGTAGACAATTGGGATTGAATCCCAACCTCTGATAAGTAATTCCTAAACTCTCCCAAGAGGTACTCACCACCACGATCTGATCGTAGTGTCTTGATACTTTTACCTTGACGTTTCTCCGTATCAGCCTTGAATTCTTTGAACTTGTCAAAGCATACAGACTTGCAGCGCATCAAGTAAATATATCCATATCTCGAATAATCGTCTATAAAAGATACGAGATACTCAAAACCCCCTCTAGCCTGGATAGACATAGGACCACACAAATCAGAATTAACCAATTCTAACACATCTTTGGCTCAATACCCCTTGTCCTTAAAAGGTCTCTTGGTCATTTTACCCTCCAAGCAAGATTCGTAGGTTGAGAAATCTTCCACCACTAATCAACCCAGAGGTCCATCAGCTATCAACCTTTGAATTCTGCTTAGGTTAATATTTCCAAGCCTAAGATGCCAAAGATATGTTTGGTTCATCTTCGAAGGTTCTTTTCTCACATTGGAATTAGAAGATGAGTTATTAACTTCTATTTGCATTGTGGGAGCTTTTGGTTCAAGTGTGTATACATTTCCTATCAATCCACCCGAACAGATAATCTCCCTATTCTTTTTTATAACAACTCTGTCATTAAAAGAAATAGAATATCCATCCATAAATAATTTAGAAACTGAAATTAAATTCTTTCTAAATAAAGGTACATAAAGGCAATTCTTAAAAACCAAAACTTTATTTTTCTCAAAAGATAAAAAAACGTCACCCACTGCAATAGACGCCACCTTCGTGGCATCGCCCAAGTATATGGTAATCTCCCCCTCAGCCAGTCGTCAGGTTTCCTAGAACCCCTGCAAAGTATCACAGACATGATCAGTGGCTCCCGTATCTACACACTAGGTGTCGTTAGATAACACAGCTAAACATGTTTCAACGACTAGACCAAAAGATATACCTTTGTTCTGCTTGCGGTTGGGGCATCCATTCTTTCATTGTCCAGTCTGCTTATAAGTGAAGCACTTGCCTTTCGGCTTCTTCACTCCTCCCTGAGTTCCTCCCACTGCCTTTGCCCCAGCTTGTTTCTTCTTCTTCTTGCCTTTTAGCTTAGAAGTAGAAACCTTTTGAGTAACCATGGCATGCGCCTGAGCACTCTGACGAAATAGCCCCTCTGCCGCCTGGAGTTTTGTTAGAAGCTCCGCCAACAAATACAACCTCTTGTTCATGTTGTAGTTCAGACGAAACTGCTCAAAACTCCTAGATAGAGACTGGAGAATGATATCGACCTGGGTTTCCCCATCGATCTCAGCTCCAAGGACTTCCAACTCATTTAAATGAGCTATCATCTTGAGAACATGATCCCTCACGGGTGTTCCCTCGATCATTGTGGTCGTCATCAAGTTCCTCATGGCTTCCTGCATAGCAGCCTGATTCTAGTGTCCGAAAAGTTCTTTGAGATTGAGCATCATGTCATAAGCAGTGGGCATGGCTTGATGCTGATGTTGCAGTACATTTGACAGATGCTAAAATGTAACACCGCACCATCTCATCGGCCTTAATCCACTTCTTATAACTCTCCTTCTCCTTTTCCCCAGAATCATCCGCAGGCTTAGGAGGGCACTATTCGAGGAGTATATATTTGTATTCCTTAGCAGTCAAGACAATGTCAAGATTTCTCTTCCAATCAATAAATTTGGGTCCAGCAAGTTTATTTTCATTCGGTATCACAGCAAGCTGGTTGAAAGTCATTTTGAAAGAAAAACTAAGAATCAAATGGATCAAAACATTAGTTTTCAAAAAATTATTGATTCCTCAAACAATAGAATTTTAAAATCAACCAACACCTCAAAACACCGAGAATATCGTATGCCACGATAGTGTGGACGTATACGAATTCTTCATTTGTAAGAGGAGGTTTTTCCCATTAATTTTACTATCTTCTCAACATAACCTTTAGACAAGTAAAATTAATAGTTGGTTCCTCTTCGGCCCCACAAATAAAAGCAGTGACTCCGATGGGGAGGATACCTATATTTATATTTAAGTGTTCACCATTACTCGATACCAAAGTAATTATCTCGGGTTATGTGCCTTCCAATGTAGAAGTACACAAGCTCCTTAATAATTTCCTATAACCATATTCAACCTTGTGATACGCAAACAAACTCATCCGATGGGGAGGAAGGCACTCAGAGCCGATGCCCAAGTTTTTTTGCATCACATGTCAAATCGTAATGGAGGCCGTGGGAATTTTAAAAAATATCCCTCTCCCACTTAGTAATTTAAAATTGAAGA
The DNA here is from genome assembly GCA_025175895.1 of Wurfbainia villosa. Lineage (NCBI taxonomy): Eukaryota > Viridiplantae > Streptophyta > Magnoliopsida > Zingiberales > Zingiberaceae > Wurfbainia > Wurfbainia villosa. The sequence continues at coordinate 47,073,930 of CM045998.1, read as the reverse complement.
ATTTTCTAGCCTACAACATGCATACCAAACAATAAGCAATAAATATGAAAAATAAAAATTTTCCAACTATTATGGCTTTTGTCTTCAATATGTCTCCCGTCGTATTGTCATCTCGTTAGCTCCTCCCTATGCCATGTACAAGCCATCCGGAGATCCGAGCCGAGAAAAAATATTTTAATTTACATCCATTGATCCTATACTCCACGAGGGAGTGTACATGAAATCTAGATCGAAAGTAAACTAAAATAAAAAGAGTTGCTAAACAATGTCGTATCTAATTACAAAAATTAAATACTAGCCTCGTCAACCCCGAGGATTCAACAAAATATACAATTACACACATACAATTACATACACTCATATGGCCATAATAGTTGGATCCTATGCCTACAACCAAAGAGTTAAACTATGCATATCCTACTATTATCCGGCACATATAATATATGCAAAGTGCATAAAAGTAACCGAATCCTATTCACACAAAACCAGAAACCGTGGCTCTGATACCACTTAAAGGTAGGAAACTTCGCTTCCCACATCAACTCGGTCGCTTGTTCATGGAAATCCCATCGATGTCCCCGGATAAAAAAAATTTATCCTTGACAAGAGGGATTACCCAAGCAACCATTTCATCGTCGTGTTATTCGATTTAGAGTAGTCACTTAAACAAACTTGTTGTTCAAGCCACCAACCTTTATTCTACGAATAGCCGCAGAATAGACGATGTACGGATCACCATCTCTTGTGTTTATGTTTGGGGTCCAAGTTATATTAGCCAAAAAATAGAATATATCATGCATATATAATTGAGAAACAATTATAAACATGTTACATAAGAAAATAGACAAGTATTATACCTCTCGATCTTCTATCGTATGTCCTTCCTCCTTTTGACGTCGTCTGGGCGAAGATCTACCAAAAGTTGAAGCTCCTAGATCACCAATCTTCCTTCCTTGCTCGCTCCGAACAAGAGGAAGAATAAGAAACAAAGTACTTCTCCTTCTTTCAACCAACCACCAAGCTCCAAGCTTGGTGCTTGTCGCCGGCTAAGAAGGAGAACAAGGAGATGGAGAAGAGGGTCAGCCAAAAGCTAAAAGGGAAAGACCCTAAGCATCGACCAAAGATGAAGAGGAGAAGTTTGGACGCCAGGCAAGCCAAGTGGAGAAGGAGAAGGAAGGGTGCCGGCCAACTAAGGAAGAAGAATAAGAAGAGGAAAAACTTCCTTATTTATGGCCGCCCATGCACAAACCCTAACTCCAAGCCTCTTGCTGCCCAACCCTAATCTCCCTTGCATCTAATTAATCTCCACGCCAACCCTTAAGCCCCTTTTTATAGAGTTATGGATAAGCCTTGTTTTAATCTCCACCATTGGTTCTAGGGATTTAATCTCAACCTTTGGATCTAGAGATTTAATCCCAACCGTCGGAACTAGAGATTTAATCTGTAACTTTGGATCTAGAGTTTTGTTTTTTTTCATTGGATCTAGGCTTTATGAGGTATTAATAGGCTACAATAGGGACCATGAGGAGGAGTTGGATCTTGGCCACCCAATGGATCAAGCCCACATAAAGTCAGATCCATTAATGATAATCCAATCCACTAAAGGATTATCATTGATCTACCTCACCAACCCTCATAAGTTAATATGGGCTCCATATATTATTTGTACATTTTTCTCCCCGTGTTTAAGATCTCGAATGTTCGTCAATTAATTAATTTACTGACCATTAATTAATCAATATCTAACTCCATGAGTAGTACCACTCAACCTTTTCATCATGCTGGACCAAGTCAACCTGTAGGGTTTACATGATGAACCTTATGAGCTCCTCAAGGGGACATCATCATCCTAATATATAGGACACGGTTTCCTCCTATAATCAATGACACACCATATAAATAATATCATTTCCCAACTTACCGAGTCTATTGATTTAATCTATAAATCTCGCCCATTGGTAAATCAAAGAAATGAATACTAAGTTTATATGCCCGTTATTATATCGGGATTAAGAGTATGTACAATAAAATATCTGAGGTCCGATTCGATTATGTAGTCAGCAATAAATCAAATCACCTCTAAGTCGGTCCTGCTCAATACACATAAAGTGTACTAGTGTGATTCAATGGTCAAGACAAACAAATACCAAATCACACTACAACTATACCAATGGTTTTTTCAAAGCCATCTCGGTTGTGAGCCTTTACTTATACTTTACAAGGAGCCGAGAACATGATCTACCGTGTGACACCACGCACTATGTTATCTACAATATAATGTATTAGACAATATGCATCACCATAAATATGCAAACAATGATCATGTGATTCTTATTTCAAAATAAATATGTTCATACAAAAGATAGACTTTTAGTATACATCCCAACAATCTCCCACTTATACTAAAAGACTATGTTGTTCTTAAACTGCCATACATCTAATTCTCATTCCCTCCACATTCCTATCAAAAGCTCTCGCCAGAAGGCTCTTAGTGAAAGGATCTGCCAGGTTATCCTCCGATGCAATCTTGACCACAACAACTTCTCCTCTCTTTACGATTTCTCGTATCAGGTGGTACTTGCGCTCTATGTGTTTACTTGCCTTATGGGCTCGTGATTCCTTCGAGTTAGCAACTGCACCACTATTATCACAATAAATTATGATAGTTCTGGGCAAACCAGGAATCACATCCAAGTCCATCAGGAAGTTTCTGAGCCACACAGCTTCTTTGGCCGCCTTAGAGGCCGCCACATACTCAGCTTCCATGGTAGAGTCTGCCATGCATTTCTGCTTAACACTCCTCTATACAATGGCTCCACCTTCCAAAGTAAACACAAAAACTGAGGTAGACTTATTGTTATCCCTATCTGATTGGAAGTCGGAATTCATATAACGTACAGGGAGTAATTGGTCTGCCTGGTAAACTAGCATATAATCCCTAGTCCTTCTCAGGTACTTCAAAATATGCTTTACCGTAGTCCAATGTCCCTGTCCTGGATTACTCTGATATCTGCTGACCATGCCCACGACAAAGTAGATATCTGGTCTCGTACATAGCATAGCATACATGAGGCTTCCTACTGCTGAAGCATAAGGAACCACCTTCATCTCCTCTATCTCCTCAGATGTTCTAGGACACATCTGCTTAGATAAAGGAACTCCATGTCGAAAAGGTAGAAAACCCTTCTTGGAGTTTTGCATGCTAAAATGATCCATAATGGTGTCTATGTATGAAGCTTGAGATAAGCACAACATTATTTTCCTGCGATCCCTTATAACCTTAATCCCAAGGATGTGTCCCACTTCTCCTAAAACCTTCATATCAAACTGTTTGGACAACCATACCCTTACACCCGATAACACCTTGACATTGTTGCCAATTAACAAAATATCATCTACGTATAGTAGAAGAAATATCACTACGTTTTCGTCACATCTCTTGTATACACAAGACTCATCCGGACTTTGAATAAATCCATAAAACTAGATTACCTCATCAAAGTGGATGTTCCAAGACCTCGAAGCAAGCTTCAATACATAAATGGACCGATTAAGCTTACATACAAGATGCTCTTTGCCCTTCGCAATGAATCCCTCTGGTTGCTTTATATAGATATTTTCCTTAAGACTTCCATTAAGGAAAGTTGTCTTGACATCCATCTGCTACACCTTATAATCCATATGAGCCGCAATGCATAAGAGAATCCGGATAGACTTAAGCATGGCCACCGGAGGAAAGGTCTGCTCATAATCGATACCCTCTTTCTGAGTATACTCCTTCGCAACAAGCCTCGCTTTGAAGGTCTCAACCTTTCCGTCTATTCCACTCTTTCTTTTGTAGATCCACTTGCAACCAATGGTTTTCACCTCATCAGGTGGTTCTAGTAGCTCACAGACCTGATTTGAATCCAAAGATTCAATCTCAGCATTCATTGCACTTTGCCAAGATACCACATCTTTATCTTGGATTGTCTCATCATATGTCAAGGGATCAGGTTCATGTTCACCAGGATCCAAATCAAAAGATTCTCCCAAGAGCATGAATCTATCAGGCTGTCTAACAACCCTCCCATTACGACGAGGTATCACCTGTGTATCCTCTGTGACACGCGGTGCAGTGACTTGTGGTATATCCTCTTGTACCGGTGGTACTGAAGAAGCGACTTCCCCTTTTAATTCCTTCAAAATAATCTTACTCATGAGCTTGTGGTTCATCACATAGTCTTCCTCTAGAAATATGGCATTCGTGCTAATGATCACCTTCTGATATCTAGGACTATAAAACAAACCACCTTTCGTTCCCCTAGGATAGCCAACGAACATGCGTACTTTTGTATGAGGTTCCAACTTACCTGCATCCGCCTTCAGCACACGTGTTGGACTCCCCTAAATCCGAATATGTCTTAGACTTGTCTTTCGCCCAATCTACAATTCTATGGGAGTAGAAGGCACTGATTTAGATGGGACCATGTTCAGAATATACACTGTCGTATCTAGAGCATATCCCCAGAATGAATCTGGCAACTCAGAATAACTCATCATCGATCTAACCATCTCCATAAGAGTCATATTTCTTTGCTCTGCTACACCATTCTGCTGGGGTGTGCTAGGTGCAGACAATTGGGATTGAATCCCAACCTCTGATAAGTAATTCCTAAAATCTCCCAAGAGGTACTCACCACCACGATCAGATCGTAGTGTCTTGATACTTTTACCTTGACGTTTCTCCGCATCAGTCTTGAATTCTTTGAACTTGTCAAAGCATTCAGACTTGCAGCGCATCAAGTAAATATATCCATATCTCGAATAATCGTCTATAAAAGATAGGAGATACTCAAAACCACCTCTAGCCTAGATAGACATAGGGCCACACAAATCAGAATTAACCAATTCTAACACATCTTTGGCTCAATACCCCTTGGCCTTAAAAGGCCTCTTAGTCATTTTACCCTCTAAGCAAGATTCGTAGGTTGGGAAATCTTCCACCACTAATCAACCCAGAGGTCCATCAGCTATCAACCTTTGAATTCTACTTAGGTTAATATGACCAAGCCTAAGATGCCAAAGTTATGTTTGGTTCATCTTCGAAGGTTCTTTTCTCTTATTGGAATTAGAAGATGAGTTATTAACTTCTATTTGCATTGTGGGAGCTTTTGGTTCAAGTGTGTATAAATTTCCTATCAATCCACCCGAACAGATAATCTCCCTATTCATTTTTATAACAACTCTGTCATTAAAAGAAATATAATATCCATCCATAAATAATTTAGAAGCTAAAATTAAATTCTTTCTAAATAAAGGTACATAAAGGCAATTCTTAAAAACCAAAACTTTATTTTTCTCAAAAGATAAATAAATGTCACCCACTACAACAGCCGCCACCTTCGTGGCATCGCCCAAGTATACGGTAATCTTCTCCTCCGCCAATTGTCTAGTTTCATAGAACCCCTGCAAAGTATTGCAGACATGATCAGTGGCTCTCATATCTACACACCAGGTGTCAATAGATAACACCGCTAAACATATTTCAACAACTAGACCAAAATATATACCTTTGTTCTGCTTGCGGTTGGGGTAGTCCTTCTTTCATTGTCCAATCTGCTTATAAGTGAAGCACTTGACTTTCGGCTTCTTCACTCCTCCCTGAGTTCCTCCCACTGCCTTTGCCGCAGCTTGTTTCTTCTTCTTCTTGCCTTTCGGCTTAGAAGTAGAAACCTTTTGGGTAACCATGGCATGCGCCTGAGCACTCTGACGAAATAGCCCCTCTGCCGCTTGGAGTTCAGTCAGAAGCTCCGCCAATGAATACAACCTCTTGTTCATGTTGTAGTTCAGACGAAACTGCTCAAAACTCCTAGGTAGAGACTGGAGAATGATATCGACCTGGGTTTCCCCATCGATCTCAGCTCCAAGGACTTCCAACTCATTTAAATGAGTCATCATCTTGAGAACATGATCCCTCACGGGTGTTCCCTCGATCATGGTGGTCATCATCAAGTTCCTCATGGCCTCCTGCCTAGCAGCCTGATTCTAGTGTCCGAAAAGATCTTTGAGATTGAGCATCATGTCATAAGCAGTGGGCATCACTTGATGCTGATGTTGCAGTACATTTGACAGATGCCAAAATGTAACACCGCACCATCTCATCGACCTTAATCCACTTCTTATAACTCTCCTTCTCCTTTTCCCCAGAATCATCCACAGGGTTAGGAGGGCACTCTTCGAGGAGTATATATTTGTATTCATTAGCAGTCAATACAATGTCAAGATTTCTCTTCCAATCAATAAAGTTGGGTCTAGTAAGTTTATTTTCTTTCAGTATCACAACAAGCGGGTTGAAAGTCATTTTGAAAGAAAACCTAAGAATCACATAGATCAAAACATTAGATTTCAAAAAATTATTGATTCCTCAAACAATAAAATTTTAAAATCAACCAACACCTCAAAACACCTAGAATATCGTATGCCACGATAGTGTGGACGTATACGAATTCTACATTTGTAAGAGGAGGTTTTACCCATTAATTTTACTATCTTGTCAACCTAATCTTTTGACAAGTAAAATTAATAGTTGGTTCCTCTTTGGCCCTACAAATAAAAGCAGTGACTCCGATCGGGAGGATACTTATATTTGTATTTAAGTGTTCACCATTACTTGGTACCAAGGTAATTATCTCGGGTTATGTGCCTTCCGATGGGGAAGTACACATGCTCCTAATAATTTCCTATAACCATATTCGACCATGTGATACGCAAACAAACTCATCCGATGGGGAGGAAGGCAATAAGAGCCGATGTGCAAGTTTGTTTGCATCACATGTCAAATCGTAATGGAGGCCATGGGAATTTTAAAAAATATCCCTCTCCCTCTTAGTAATTTAAATTTGAGGAATTTTCTAGCCTACGACATGCATATCAAACAATAAGCAATAAATATGAAAAATAAAAATTTTCCAACTATTATGGCTTTTGTATTCAATATGTCTCCCGTCGTATTGTCATCTCGTTAGCTCCTTCCTACGCCATGTGCAAGCCATCCGGAGATCCGAGCCGAGAAAAAATATTTTAATTTACATTCATCGATCCTATACTCCACAAGGGAGTGTACATGAAATCTAGATCGAAAGTAAACTAAAATAAAAAGAGTGGCTAAACAATGCCGTATCTAATTACAAAAATTAAATACTAGCCTCGTCAACCCCGAGGATTCAACAAAATATACAATTACACACATATGGCCATAATAGTTGGATCCTATGTCTGCAACCAAAGAGTTAAACTACGTATATCCAACTATTATCTGACACATATAATATATGAAAAGTGCATAAAAGTAACCGAATCCTATACACACAAAACCAGAAACCATGGCTTTGATACCACTTGAAGGTAGGAAACTTCGCTTCCCACTGTTGGTGCAGTGGGCACCAAAGTCGAACCGGTATTTTGATTATGGCAAAAGGCTCAATAGTTAAGGGTATATTTGTTATCTTACGAGCTCAATTAAGTGTGCAGAAATGCTAAAGTTGAGCGGAAGGTCTGTGACACCCGGTGGGAACCGAGGTGGTCGGGCAACGCCAGAGGGACTTCGGAGGAAGCCGAGGTACTCGGGTGAAGACCGGAAGCGAGGCTACAAGGTAAGCTCGTGTGAAAGCGAAGCAAGGTCGTTAAGCGTAGATCCGACCCAATACCTCCAATGGAAGGTCTAGGTCGAGATCAAATGGTTAGAACCATCGTACTTTATATTTTAAGCTAACTTGTACTGCAGTCCAAAACCCTTTGACTACAGTCAACTGCTAGTCAAGTTCCAGCCTCGAGAAGAGCTCGAATTTCAAGGGGGTGAATTTGGACTTGACTCGTGTTTTGGTACAAAGGGTGATGTGGCATCAAGGTGGACATCCAAACCATCACCAAGCTTCCTTGTGGTGGACGCCCAAGATAAGGTGAGTTGGCACAAGATGGTTGGCTCCCATGATGTGGCACAAGTTGAATGGCTCCAACAAGTTGGCGCCCAAGGAGGTTGGAGGTGGCACAAGGTGGTTGGATGAAACACCTCATCCTCAAGTTGGCGCCCAAGGAGGTTGGAGGTGGCACAAGGTGGTTGGATGAAACACCTCATCCTCAAGTTGGCGCCCAAGGAGGTTGGAGGTGGCACAAGGTGGTTGGATGAAACACCTCATCCTCAAGTTGGCGCCCAAGGAGGTTGGAGGTGGCACAAGGTGGTTGGATGAAACACCTCATCCTTGAGTTGGCGCACAAGAAGGTTGGAGGTGGCACAAGGTGGTTGGATGAAACACCTCATCCTTGAGTTGGGATAAGAACCTCACCTTGGACACTACCTATGTCTAAATTCATAGATCAATATCCATAAATAGACATGTTCAAGCCAAGCAAATGACAAGAATTAAAGAGCTCTCAACACGCCGTCGTAACGTCGCTACTACTACTACTCACATTTGCTACGACGAAGTGCCGACAGCATCTTCTACTTATAAGAGTTGTCGGTATATTTATTTAAGTTCTACTTCTTTAAATTGTCTTTGTGCTTTAATCGTAACAAGGAAAGGGGAGTGTCCTTTGCCTTGATTTCTTTTGTAATCGTTGCTCTACCTCCAACGAGGAGGAGTGGTTTTAGTGAATTGCCCTCCGTGACGTGATCAAGGATCACTAGGGCCGTGGATTAGCAATCGAAAGATTGTGAACCACGAAAATATCTTGTCTACTTTATATTTCATTGTGCACTCTCTACTTGCTTTTACTTATTGCAAAAGTTTTTAACGACATCAGATCGCTATTCACCCCCTCTAGCGACACTTTTCGATCCAACAATTGGTATCGAGCAGGCGCTAAGATTCGTGAAACCACCAATCTAGCTTTGTTTTTCTTTTTTACAGATTTTTATTTATTTATTTCTGTTTTCGTATAATTATTTCACTTGCTTATCTTCTCCTACATATAGAATTGCATTAGAGGCTTTAGGATCCGGATAAGGTTGTCCTTCGGGTTAGATCCCGAGTAAGGTTGTCCTCCGGAACTTCAACGACATTCGCATTTGATTGTTTATTTCTTTTTACAAGTTACATTTTATATATCTTTTTACTTCCCTTTTACTAATCCAAGACGAAAGTCTTGGAATATTCTTTCGTGTGTGTTTTGCAAGATTCTTTTCGTTCTTCTTCTTGTTTTTAAATGGCCCATCTCGAAGGGTTTAGCACGAGCCCGTTTTACAACGGTAATGACTTTCGTTATTGGAAGGGTCGGATGGAATGCTTTCTTAAAACCCAAATCGAGATGTGGATCGTAATCCAAACCGGTTTCACACTTCCTATTAATGAAGATGGTGAATCTTTGGGTTACGATCAATGGTCAAATTCCATGAAAAAACAAGTAGAAGCCGATGCCAAGGCAACTCAAATCTTGCAATGTGGGTTGTCCAAGGAAGAGTTCAACCGCGTCGGCCCCTTCATTAGTGCAAAGGACTTATGGACCAAGCTAGTGGAACTACACGAAGGCACCGACGACACGAAGGTATGTAAAAGAGATTTACTTCTAAATAAATTGTATAACTTGAAAATGCAGGAAAACGAGACCGCAACTCAACTACATGCTCGTATCCAAGACATCGTCAACCAACTCCATGCCATCGGACAAAAGGTCGAGGATCGCGACCTTATCAGGTATTCTCTTAACTCGTTTCCTAGGACCACCTTGTGGGCATCCATGGTCGATGCCTACAAGGTCTCCAAGGACCTTTCTAAGATTAGGTTAGGCGAATTGTTTTTGAACTTACATGAGCAAACTAACGTGGTCCAGCCGAGAAGAGTATTGCGTTAGTTGCGAGTTCCAAGAAGAAGAAGCCCCAAGCAAGCCACCCTCGGAGGAAGAAGGCGATATCCAAGCTCTAATGGCCAAGCCGACGAGCACGACTCCTTAACCGAAGAAGAGTCCGAGTCCGAAGACGTTGATGAGCTTCCATTCAAGACAAGCCACGGATCCGTATCCGGTTCAAAAGAATCATTAAGGGTAAGTCGGTCGTTACTTAATACTTTGTATGGTGCAATTAAATTTTTAAATAAGAAACTAGCTAAGTCCGAGTCCAAGGTCGAGACCCTAATTGAGGAGGTTAACCTTCTCAAAAATGATGTCTCCTAACCTCTTCGACTACTCGTATTCAAGAGGAGGACTCAACTCAAGTTGAAAAGCTTGAAGTTGAGAACTCGCTTTTGAAAACACAAGTCGAAGACCTTAGGAACACGTTGGAAAGGTTCACTTTGGGATCCAAGGGACTTGACCTCTTACTTGGATCACAAAGGGCCGTGTACAACAAGGCGGACTCGGGTTTAACTCAAATACAACCAATAAGTCATATATGTCTATAGTAAACCAACATAAGAAAAATGTCCAAGCATGGGTCCCTAAGACCACTTTGATTTCAACTTTAGGATCTAACATGTATTGGGTTCCCAGGACCAAATTCACTATGTGAATAGACCCACTCGATTCAATGGTCCAGGAGCCAATACAAAATGTATTTTGTTAAGTCTTAGAAATTGCATGCTTAGTTTTTCCTTTATTTTTAGAATGGTTAGATAGGACTCATAACCAACTAAAATCCTGCGAAAGATTGAGCCTCGAGGAGCCTCTTTTCAAAAATAAACCAACTAAAATCCTACGAAAGATTGAGCCTCGGAGCCTCTTTTCAAAAATAACTAGTTAGACCAAGACGTAGTCTCAAGTAAGTCGAGTTATCAATTTCTTGAAATTAGCTTTGTCTAAGGAAGTGGTCGTTGTTCCGATCAAAGAAGGCCTCTCGTGCCTCGCCACGACTGAAGCTAATCTCTTGAAAAGATTACTTGATGAGCTTAGACTAAATCGAATCTAACCTAATGTTGGTTAATTTAAATTCATTAAAATTAATCAAGTAAAATTGAAAGTCATCTCACAATAACACATAGGAATAACATGTTTTGATCATGTAGATATTGGTGAGATGATTTAGGTTTAAAACTTACAAACAACCCTTTAGTAATTCCAATATCCGATCCAACTACCTTATGTGTAGGATCAATGGATGTTGGGCGATGGTTACTCGACACATGATCGGGGATCAACTCAAATTTTCGAAGTTTCGATTCAAACGACAAGGATCGGTAGCCTTCGGAAATAACGGCAAGCTCAAAATCATCGGATCAGGTGATATTGAGCTCAACTCTAACTTTACAATTCAAAATGTCTTATTAGTAGAAAACTTTCAATATAATTTACTTAGTGTAAGCCAATTGTGTAACAATTATAAGGTCATATTTCTAGAAAATGAATATAATCAAAATAAATGCAACATCTAAAATAATACTTAAAGGAACTAGGAGTAGCAACATCTACACAATAAATTTACCCAACTCCTCAACCAAGTGTCTTATGACACAAAGAAGAGGAATCTTGGTTATGGCAATCAAGACTGACACTGCACCCTCCAAGACTCGTCCACAAGATGAGTCGAGTGGCTTGGTTATAGGTTTGCCTAAACTAAACAACTTGGATAATAAAATATGTAATGCTTGTCAACAAGGTAAACAATCTAGGACACAACATCAATTAACTAATCAAGAACGAACCAAAAGTGTTCTTGAGCTCCTACACATGGATCTATTTGATTCACATGGAGCTAAGTCACTCAATGGTAGTCAATTTTGCTTAGTCATAATTGACGACTATTCTAGATTTACTTGGGTTAGGTTTATCAAACATAAAAATGATACCTAGACCAACTAATCAATCTTTGTAGGTTAATCGAAAATCAAAAGAACCTTAAGATTAAAAGACTTAGAAGCGATCATGGTGGTGAATTCGAAAACCACGGGTTTACAGATTTAGTAACCTAAGCGGATACCACCATGAGTTTTCATGTCCTAGAACCCCCACAACAAAATGGGTTAGTCGAACGGAAAAATAGAACCCTACAAGAAGCCGCTAGGACAATGTTAAAGCGAGTATAACCTACCCGATAGATTTTGGGCGAGGCCGTTAGTACGACTTGCTATGTCCAAAATAGGATCCTTATGGTAAAGAGGCACCAAAAGACCTCATTATTTATCACGATAAAATACCAAACATCAAGTACTTTAGGGTATTTGGATGCAAGGTACATATCTTAAACACTAAGGATTACCTAGGGAAATTCAAATCCAAAACCTCTCCTGGAACCTTTCTAGGATACTCAACCACCGAGAGCTTATAGGGTATACAATCACGACACTCTTAGAGTCGAAGAAACCATTAATATAGTTTTCGACGAAGGACACGAACCCGTTCAATCCTTAACAAAACCAACTAGCAAATCAACTTATAGCGAACCCGACTCTGATCTTGAACTTGAATCTCGTCCTAACCCAAGTCATCCTATCGACCAAGTGATAGATGACTCTAACCCAAGTCAAACTAGAACTCACCCAAGTCATCCTATCGACCAAGTGATAGATAACCCTAACCCGAGTCACACTAAGACTCAAACAAATCATCCTATCAATCAAGTTATAGGTGATCCAAATTTAGGGGTTCGAACTAGAGCTTCATATCGAAACCTTAGTCAAATCTCGTTAATTTCCAAAATCGAACCCAAAACTATTGAACAAGCACTTCTTGATCCCGACTGGATTATTGCTATGCAAGAAGAGCTAGCTCAATTCACTAGAAATGAAGTCTGGTAATTAGTACCACCACCTAAAGAAAAATCAATTATTGGAACAAGGTGGGTATTTCGAAATAAACTTGATGATAAAGGTGAAGTAGTTAGAAATAAAGCTAGGTTAGTCGCAAAAGGGTTTAGTCAAGTCGAAGGTTTAGATTACGATGAGACCTACGCCCCCGTAGCCAGACTAGAGTCCATCCGAATGTTGTTAGCATATGCTGCACATCGAGGTTTTAAATTGTTTCAAATGGATGTCAAGTCAGCATTTTTGAATGGATACATTAAGGAAGAAGTTTACGTCAGTCAACCTCCCGGATTCAAAATCTAGATAAACGACCATGTCCTTAGACTTAAGAAAGCCCGATATGGACTCAAACAAGCCCCAAGAGCTTGATACGAAAGGCGTTCGATCTATCTTAATTCCAAACGATTCAACCAAGGTTTAGTCGACCCAACCTTATTCGTTAAAACCGTAGGAAAAGAAATCTTTATAGCCCAAATCTATGTAGATGATATAATTTTTGGAACTACCAACTCGATCCTGCTAAACAAATTCATCTCACTTATGGAAAGTGAATTTGAAATGAATTTAGTGGGAGTTAAGTTTCTTCTTAGGTTTACAAATTAAACAAACTAAAGATGGAATATATTTACATCAACAAAAATATACTAAGGACTTAATAAATCGATTTGGAATGCAAGATGCTAAAATAATCAATACACCTATGGCAACTAATGTTAATATAAAGCGAAGATGTAGAAGGAAAACCCGTTGACCTAAAATACTATAGGAGCGCAATAGAAGTCTCCTATACTTAACCGCGACCCGACATTTTATTCGCGGTAAGTATGTGCAAGGTTACAAACCTGCGCCAAGGAGTCTCACCTAACCCTAGTCAAGCGTATCCTTAGATATCTAAAGGGCACGCTAACGTAGGTATTTGGTACCCTAGATCTACCGAGTTTAATCTAATCGGCTACTCCGACTCGACTATGCCGGTAGTAAACTCGATAGAAAGAGCACGAGTGGTTGTTGTCAAATCCTACTCGAGTCTAGTAAGTTAGTGCGAGGGAAGCAAAGATTGCGTTGCCTTATCTACCACCGGCCAGAATCGTTGCGATGGGTGAGTGTGTCTCTCAGCTCCTGTGGATGAAGCACACTCTCCAAGACTTTAGCTTAATCTTTAACAACATTAAAACCTACATAGATAACATTAGTTCAATTAACTTAACTAAAAATCCAATATGTCATTCTAGTACAAAACATATAGAAGTTAAACACCACTTCATTAGGGAACATGTAACTAATGGAACTATACAACTAGAGTATTTTGAGTCCAAATCAAACCTAGCGGACATCTTCACCAAACCACTACCCGAAGCCGAATTTAGTTTATTAAGACGAAAGTTAGGTATGTGCGTAATAGAGTAGGATTTAAATTTTTCTATATATGTACTCTACTTTTGCTTCTTTTTATGAAATTAGCCTAAGTCTTACCTTAGAAATCATATACCTATAGATTTAAGGAGCCAACACATCTCACAACACATAGGACTAATGTGTTTGTTTACTTAGCCACGTAGACGGGCGTGAGATGTTAGGACCTTACTCCTGGTTCCAGACGTAGATTCAGTGCATCGACATGAACCATGGAGTATAATTATTTAAAATTAATCAACTCCTTCAAGACTTATTAATCATTCTATATCAATCAAGTCCAACCGGAGTTGTACATTTTAGATGAACATATTTTCAAGCTTATTATTATTTAAAAAAAATATATATATATATATATTTATATTGGACTTACAAACCTTAAAATATATTTACAAACTTTTTGAGTTAAGGCAAAAGGGGGAGAAAGTCACAAAAGTAAGGAAGAAAGTAAACAAAATTATTACCTTTTATATTAAGTAATTCCGTTTACTTAAGCAACTATTAAGGGGGAGTAAAAATTATTTTTCAAGAACTCACCTTCGGTCAAGGGGGAGGTTACCTCAAAGGGGAGAACTTGAAACAATAATATTTCTCACTCATGCTTAATCTTTATGCTAGCTCACTCATGCTTAATCTTTATGCTAGCTCATTCATACTTAATCATTATGCTAGCTCATTCATATTTAATCTTTATGCTAGCTCATTCATATTTAATCTTTATGCTAGCTCATTCATATTTAATCTTTATGCTAGCTCATTCATGCTTAATCATTATGCTAGCTCATTCATATTTAATCATTATGCTAGCTCATTCATATTTAATCTTTATGCTAGCTCATTCATGCTTAATCATTATGCTAGCTTACTGTTATGCTTAATTTTTCCTTAACTTTTGTGTCGGTTTGCCATGAATCAAAAAGGGGGAGATTGTTGGTGCAGTGGGCACCAAAGTCGAACCGGTATTTTGATTATGGCAAAAGGCTCAATAGTTAAGGGTATTTTTGTTATCTTACGAGCTCAATTAAGTGTGCAGAAATGCTAAAGTTGAGCGGAAGGTCTGCGACACCCGGTGGGAACCGAGGTGGTCGGGCAACGCCAGAGGGACTTCGGAGGAAGCCGAGGTACTCGGGTGAAGACCGGAAGCGAGGCTACAAGGTAAGCTCGTGTGAAAGCGAAGCAAGGTCGTTAAGCGTAGATCCGACCCAATACCTCCAATGGAAGGTCTAGGTCGAGATCAAATGGTTAGAACCATCGTACTTTATATTTTAAGCTAACTTGTACTGCAGTCCAAAACCCTTTGACTACAGTCAACTGCTAGTCAAGTTCCAGCCTCGAGAAGAGCTCGAATTTCAAGGGGGTGAATTTGGACTTGACTCGTGTTTTGGTACAAAGGGTGATGTGGCATCAAGGTGGACATCCAAACCATCACCAAGCTTCCTTGTGGTGGACGCCCAAGATAAGGTGAGTTGGCACAAGATGGTTGGCTCCCATGATGTGGCACAAGTTGAATGGCTCCAACAAGTTGGCGCCCAAGGAGGTTGGAGGTGGCACAAGGTGGTTGGATGAAACACCTCATCCTCAAGTTGGCGCCCAAGGAGGTTGGAGGTGGCACAAGGTGGTTGGATGAAACACCTCATCCTCAAGTTGGCGCCCAAGGAGGTTGGAGGTGGCACAAGGTGGTTGGATGAAACACCTCATCCTCAAGTTGGCGCCCAAGGAGGTTGGAGGTGGCACAAGGTGGTTGGATGAAACACCTCATCCTTGAGTTGGCGCACAAGAAGGTTGGAGGTGGCACAAGGTGGTTGGATGAAACACCTCATCCTTGAGTTGGGATAAGAACCTCACCTTGGACACTACCTATGTCTAAATTCATAGATCAATATCCATAAATAGACATGTTCAAGCCAAGCAAATGACAAGAATTAAAGAGCTCTCAACACGCCGTCGTAACGCCGCTACTACTACTCACATTTGCTACGACGAAGTGCCGCCGACAACGAAAGCTACATCTTCTACTTATAAGAGTTGTCGGTATATTTATTTAAGTTCTACTTCTTTAAATTGTCTTTGTGCTTTAATCGTAACAAGGAAAGGGGAGTGTCCCTTTGCCTTGATTTCTTTTTATGTCGTTGCTCCTACCTCAACGAGGAGGAGTGGTTTTAGTGAATTGCCCTCCGTACGTGATCAAGGATCACTAGGGCCGTGGATTAGCAATCGAAAGATTGTGAACCACGTAAAAATATCTTGTCTACTTTATATTTCCGCTGTGCACACTCTACTTGCTTTTTACTTATTGCAAAAGTTTTTTAACGACATCGTATCGCTATTCACCCCCCCCCCTCTAGCGACACTTTCGATCCAACAATTGGTATCAGAGCCGGGGGCGCTAAGATTCGGTGAAACCACCAATCTAGCGTTGTTTTTCTTTTTTTTTAAATATTTTTTATTTATTTATTTCTGTTTTCGTATAATTATTTCACTTGCTTATCTTCTCCTACATATAGAATTGCATTAGAGGCTTTAGGATCCGGATAAGGTTGTCCTTCGGGTTAGATCCCGAGTAAGGTTGTCCTCCGGAACTTCAACGACATTCGCATTTGATTGTTTATTTCTTTTTGCAAGTTACATTTTATATATCTTTTTTTACTTCCCGCACTACTAATCCAAGACGAAAGTCTTGGAATATTCTTTCCGTGTGTGTTTTGCAAGATTCTTTTCGTCGTTCTTCTTCTTGTTTTTAAATGGCCCATCTCGAAGGGTTTAGCACCGCCAGACCCCCGTTTTACAACGGTAATGACTTTCGTTATTGGAAGGGTCGGATGGAATGCTTTCTTAAAACCCAAATCGAGATGTGGATCGTAATCCAAACCGGTTTCACACTTCCTATTAATGAAGATGGTGAATCTTTGGGTTACGATCAATGGTCAAATTCCATGAAAAAACAAGTAGAAGCCGATGCCAAGGCAACTCAAATCTTGCAATGTGGGTTGTCCAAGGAAGAGTTCAACCGCGTCGGCCCCTTCATTAGTGCAAAGGACTTATGGACCAAGCTAGTGGAACTACACGAAGGCACCGACGACACGAAGGTATGTAAAAGAGATTTACTTCTAAATAAATTGTATAACTTGAAAATGCAGGAAAACGAGACCGCAACTCAACTACATGCTCGTATCCAAGACATCGTCAACCAACTCCATGCCATCGGACAAAAGGTCGAGGATCGCGACCTTATCAGGTATTCTCTTAACTCGTTTCCTAGGACCACCTTGTGGGCATCCATGGTCGATGCCTACAAGGTCTCCAAGGACCTTTCTAAGATTAGGTTAGACGAATTGTTTTCGGAACTTGAATTACATGAGCAAACTAACGTGGTCCAGGCCGAGAAGAGTATTGCGTTAGTTGCGAGTGTTCCAAGAAGAAGAAGCCCCAAGCAAGCCACCCTCGGAGGAAGAAGGACGATATCCAAGCTCTAATGGCCAAGCCGACCGAGCACGACTCGAAACCAAGAAGAGTCCGAGTCCGAATCCGATGATGAGCTTCCATTCAAGACAAGCCACGGATCCGTATCCGGTTCAAAAGAATCATTAAGGGTAAGTCGGTCGTTACTTAATACTTTGTATGGTGCAATTAAATTTTTAAATAAGAAACTAGCTAAGTCCGAGTCCAAGGTCGAGACCCTAATTGAGGAGGTTAACCTTCTCAAACATGAGGTCTCCTAACCTCTTCGACTACTCGTATTCAAGAGGAGGACTCAACTCAAGTTGAAAAGCTTGAAGTTGAGAACTCGCTGAAAACACAAGTCGAAGACCTTAGGAACACGTTGGAAAGGTTCACTTTGGGATCCAAGGGACTTGACCTCTTACTTGGATCACAAAGGGCCGTGTACAACAAGGCGGACTAGGTTTAACTCAAATACAACCAATAAGTCATATATGTCTATAGTAAACCAACATAAGAAAAATGTCCAAGCATGGGTCCCTAAGACCACTTTGATTTCAACTTTAGGATCTAACATGTATTGGGTTCCCAAGGACCAAATTCACTATGTGAATAGACCCACTGATTCAATGGTCCAGGGGAGCCAATACAAAATGTATTTTTGTTAAGTCTTAGAAATTGCATGCTTAGTTTTTCCTTTATTTTTAGAATGGTTAGATAGGACTCATAACCAACTAAAATCCTGCGAAAAGATTGAGCCTCGGGAGCCTCTTTTCAAAAATAAACCAACTAAAATCCTACGAAAGGATTGAGCCTCGGGGAGCCTCTTTTCAAAAATAACTAGTTAGACCAAGACGTAGTCTCAAGTAAGTCGAGTTATCAATTTCTTGAAATTAGCTTTGTCTAAGGAAGTGGTCATTGTTCCGATCAAAGAAGGCCTCTGTGCCTCGCCACGACCTGGAAGCTAATCTCTTGAAAAGATTACTTGATGAGCTTAGACTAAATCCGAATCTAACCTAATGTTGGTTAATTTAAATTCATTAAAATTAATCAAGTAAAATTGAAAGTCATCTCACAATAACACATAGGAATAACATGTTTTGATCATGTAGATATTGGTGAGATGATTTAGGTTTAAAAACTTACAAACAACCCTTTAGTAATTCCAATATCCGATCCAACTACCTTATGTGTAGGATCAATGGATGTTGGACAGTGGTTGCTCCCGACACATGATCGGGGATCAACTCAAATTTTCGAAGTTACGATTCAAACGACAAGGATCGGTAGCCTTCGGAAATAACGGCAAGCTCAAAATCATCGGATCAGGTGATATTGAGCTCAACTCTAACTTTACAATTCAAAATGTCTTATTAGTAGAAAACTTTCAATATAATTTACTTAGTGTAAGCCAATTGTGTGATAACAATTATAAGGTCATATTTCTAGAAAATGAATGCGTAATCAAAATAAATGCAACATCTAAAATAATACTTAAAGGAACTAGGAGTAGCAACATCTACACAATAAATTTACCCAACTCCTCAACCAAGTGTCTTATGACACAGAAGAGGAATCTTGGTTATGGCATCAAGACTGACACTGCACCCAAGACTCGCCCACAAGATGAGTCGAGTGGCTTGGCTATAGGTTTGCCTAAACTAAACAACTTGGATAATAAAATATGTAATGCTTGTCAACAAGGTAAACAATCTAGGACACAACATCAATTAACTAATCAAGAACGAACCAAAAGTGTTCTTGAGCTCCTACACATGGATCTATTTGATTCACATGGAGCTAAGTCACTCAATGGTAGTCAATTTTGCTTAGTCATAATTGGCGACTATTCTAGATTTACTTGGGTTAGGTTTATCAAACATAAAAATGATACCTAGACCAACTAATCAATCTTTGTAGGTTAATCGAAAATCAAAAGAACCTTAAGATTAAAAGACTTAGAAGCGATCATGGTGGTGAATTCGAAAACCACGTGTTTACAGATTTACGTAACCTAACGGATACCACCATGAGTTTTCATGTCCTAGAACCCCACAACAAAATGGGTTAGTCGAACGGAAAAATAGAACCCTACAAGAAGCCGCTAGGACAATGTTAAACGAGTATAACCTACCCGATAGATTTTGGGCAGAGGCCGTTAGTACGGCTTGCTATGTCCAAAATAGGATCCTTATGGTAAAGAGGCACCAAAAGACCTCGTAGATTTATCACGATAAAATACCAAACATCAAGTACTTTAGGTATTTGGATGCAAGGTACATATCTTAAACACTAAGGATTACCTAGGAAATTCAAATCCAAAACCTCTCTGGAACCTTTCTAGGATACTCAACCACCGAGAGCTTATAGGGTATACAATCACGACACTCTTAGAGTCGAAGAAACCATTAATATAGTTTTCGAAGGACACGAACCTGTTCAATCCTTAACAAAACCAACTAGCAAATCAACTTATAGCGAACCCGACTCTGATCTTGAACTTGAATCTCGTCCTAACCCAAGTCATCCTATCGACCAAGTGATAGATGACTCTAACCCAAGTCAAACTAGAACTCACCCAAGTCATCCTATCGACCAAGTGATAGATAACCCTAACCCGAGTCACACTAAGACTCAAACAAATCATCCTATCAATCAAGTTATAGGTGATCCAAATTTAGGGGTTCGAACTAGAGCTTCATATCGAAACCTTAGTCAAATCTCGTTAATTTCCAAAATCGAACCCAAAACTATTGAACAAGCACTTCTTGATCCCGACTGGATTATTGCTATGCAAGAAGAGCTAGCTCAATTCACTAGAAATGAAGTCTGGGAATTAGTACCACCACCTAAAGAAAAATCAATTATTGGAACAAGGTGGGTATTTCGAAATAAACTTGATGATAAAGGTGAAGTAGTTAGAAATAAAGCTAGGTTAGTCGCAAAGGGTTTAGTCAAGTCGAAGGTTTAGATTACGATGAGACCTACGCCCCGTAGCGGACTAGAGTCCATCCGAATGTTGTTAGCATATGCGCACATCGAGGTTTTAAATTGTTTCAAATGGATGTCAAGTCAGCATTTTTGAATGGATACATTAAGGAAGAAGTTTACGCTCACCAACCTCCGGATTCAAAATCTAGATAAACGACCATGTCCTTAGACTTAAGAAAGCCCTATATGGACTCAAACAAGCCCCAAGAGCTTGATACGAAGGCTTTCGATCTATCTTAAGTCCAAAGGATTCAACCAAGGTTTAGTCGACTCCAACCTTATTCGTTAAAACCGTAGGAAAAGAAATCTTTATAGCCCAAATCTATGTAGATGATATAATTTTGGAACTACCAACTCGATCCTGCTAAACGAATTCATCTCACTTATGGAAAGTGAATTTGAAATGAATTTAGTGGGAGAGTTAAGTTTCTTCTTAGGTTTACAAATTAAACAAACTAAAGATGGAATATATTTACATCAACAAAAATATACTAAGGACTTAATAAATCGATTTGGAATGCAAGATGCTAAAATAATCAATACACCTATGGCAACTAATGTTAATATAAGCGAAGATGTAGAAGGAAAACCCGTTGACCTAAAATACTATAGGAGCGCAATAGGAAGTCTCCTATACTTAACATGGACCCGACATTTTATTGCGGTAAGTATGTGCGAGGTTACAAACTGTGCGAGGAGTCTCACCTAACCTAGTCAAGCGTATCCTTAGATATCTAAAGGGCACGCTAAGCGTAGGTATTTGGTACCCTAGATCTACCGAGTTTAATCTAATCGGCTACTCCGACTCGACTATGCGGTAGTAAACTCGATAGAAAGAGCCACAGTGGTTGTTGTCAAATCCTCGGCTCGAGTCTAGTAAGTTAGTGCGATGGAAGCGACATTGCGTTGCCTTATCTACCAGAAGTAGAATCGTTGCGATGGGTGAGTGTGTCTCTCGCTCTGTGGATGAAGCACACTCTCCAAGACTTTAGCTTAATCTTTAACAACATTAAAACCTACATAGATAACATTAGTTCAATTAACTAAAAATCCAATATGTCATTCTAGGACAAAACATATAGAAGTTAAACACCACTTCATTAGGGAACATGTAACTAATGGAACTATACAACTAGAGTATGTTGAGTCCAAATCAAACCTAGCGGACATCTTCACCAAACCACTACCCGAAGCCGAATTTAGTTTATTAAGACGAAAGTTAGGTATGTGCGTAATAGAGTAGGATTTAAATTTTTCTATATATGTACTCTACTTTTGCTTCTTTTTATGAAATTAGCCTAAGTCTTACCTTAGAAATCATATACCTATAGATTTAAGGAGCCAACACATCTCACAACACATAGGACTAATGTGTTTGTTTACTTAGCCATGCGTGAGCAGGCGTGAGATGTTAGGACCTTACTCCACAGTTCAGATGTAGATTGTGCATCGACATGAACCATGGAGTATAATTATTTAAAATTAATCAACTCCTTCAAGACTTATTGATCATTCTATATCAATCAAGTCCAACCGGAGTTGTACATTTTAGATGAACATATTTTCAAGCTTATTATTATTTAAAAAAAATATATATATATATATATTTATATTGGACTTACAAACCTTAAAATATATTTACAAACTTTTTGAGTTAAGGCAAAAGGGGGAGAAAGTCACAAAAGTAAGGAAGAAAGTAAACAAAATTATTACCTTTTATATTAAGTAATTCCGTTTACTTAAGCAACTATTAAGGGGGAGTAAAAATTATTTTCAAGAACTCACCTTGGTCAAGGAGGTTACCTCAAAGGGAGAACTTGAAACAATAATATTTCTCACTCATGCTTAATCTTTATGCTAGCTCACTCATGCTTAATCTTTATGCTAGCTCATTCATACTTAATCATTATGCTAGCTCATTCATATTTAATCTTTATGCTAGCTCATTCATATTTAATCTTTATGCTAGCTCATTCATATTTAATCTTTATGCTAGCTCATTCATGCTTAATCATTATGCTAGCTCATTCATATTTAATCATTATGCTAGCTCATTCATATTTAATCTTTATGCTAGCTCATTCATGCTTAATCATTATGCTAGCTTCTTATGCTTAATTTTTCCTTAACTTTTGTGTCGGTTTGCCATGAATCAAAGGGGAGATTGTTGGTGCAGTGGGCACCAAAGTCGAACCAGTATTTTGATTATGGCAAAAGGCTCAATAGTTAAGGGTATTTTGTTATCTTACGAGCTCGATTAAGTGTGCGAAATGCTAAAGTTGGCGGAAGGTGCTGACACCGGTGGGAACCGAGGGTGGTCGAACAGCCAGAGGGACGGAGGAAGCCGAGGTACTGGTGAAGGCACAAGGTAAGCTCGTGTGAAAGCGAAGCAAGGTCGTTAAGCGTAGATCAGGCCAATACCTCCAATGGAAGGTCTAGGTCGAGATCAAATGGTTAGAACCATCGTACTTTATATTTTAAGCTAACTTGTCTTTGCGGTCAAAACCCTTTGACTACGATCAAGCTGCTAGTCAAGTTCGACCTCGAGAAGAGCTCGAATTTCAAGGGGTGAATTTGGACTTGACTCGTGTTTTGGTACAAAGGGTGATGTGGCATCAAGGTGGACATCAAACCATCACCAAGCTTCCTTGTGGTGGACGCCCAAGATAAGGTGAGTTGGCACAAGATGGTTGGCTCCCATGATGTGGCACAAGTTGAATGGCTCCAACAAGTTGGCGCCCAAGGAGGTTGGAGGTGGCACAAGGTGGTTGGATGAAACACCTCATCCTCAAGTTGGCGCCCAAGGAGGTTGGAGGTGGCACAAGGTGGTTGGATGAAACACCTCATCCTCAAGTTGGCGCCAAGGAGGTTGGAGGTGGCACAAGGTGGTTGGATGAAACACCTCATCCTCAAGTTGGCAAGGAGGTTGGAGGTGGCACAAGGTGGTTGGATGAAACACCTCATCCTTGAGTTAGCACAAGAAGGTTGGAGGTGGCACAAGGTGGTTGGATGAAACACCTCATCCTTGAGTTGGGATAAGAACCTCACCTTGGACACTACCTATGTCTAAATTCATAGATCAATATCCATAAATAGACATGTTCAAGCCAAGCAAATGACAAGAATTAAAGAGCTCTCAACACGCCGTCGTAACGTCGCTACTACTACTCACATTTGCTACGACGAAGTGCCGCCGACAACGAAAGCTACATCTTCTACTTATAAGAGTTGTCGGTATATTTATTTAAGTTCTACTTCTTTAAATTGTCTTTGTGCTTTAATCGTAACAAGGAAAGGGGGAGTGTCCCTTTGCCTTGATTTCTTTTTGTAATCGTTGCTCCTACCTCCAACGAGGAGGAGTGGTTTTAGTGAATTGCCCTCCGTACGTGATCAAGGATCACTAGGGCCGTGGATTAGCAATCGAAAGATTGTGAACCACGTAAAAATATCTTGTCTACTTTATATTTCCGCTGTGCACTCTCTACTTGCTTTTTACTTATTGCAAAAGTTTTTTAACGACATCATATCGCTATTCACCCCCCCCTCTAGCGACACTTTCGATCCAACACCCACTTCAACTCAGTCGCTTGTTC
Source organism: Wurfbainia villosa (assembly GCA_025175895.1). Classification (NCBI taxonomy): domain Eukaryota; kingdom Viridiplantae; phylum Streptophyta; class Magnoliopsida; order Zingiberales; family Zingiberaceae; genus Wurfbainia; species Wurfbainia villosa. Next base: position 47,049,785 of record CM045998.1, on the reverse strand, counting down.
ATGGCGATCCCATCGATGTCTCCGGATAAAAAAAATTTATCCTTGACAAGAGGGATTACCCAATCAACAATTTCATCGTCTTGCTATTCGATTTAGAGTAGTCACTTGAACAAACTTGTTGTTCAAGCCACCAACCTCTATTCTACAAATAGCTGCGGAATAGACGATGTACGGATCACCGACTTTTGTGTTTATGTTCGGGGTCCAAGTTATATTAGCCACAAAACATAATATATCATGCATATATAATTGAGAAACAATTATAAACATGTTACATAAGGAAATAGACAAGTATTATACCTCTCAATCTTCTATCGTATGTCCTTCCTCCTTTTGACGTCGTGTGGGCGACGATCTACCAAAAGTTGAAGCTCCTAGATCACCAATCTTCCTTCCTTGCTCGCTCCGAACAAGAGGAAGAATAAGAAACAAAGCACTTCTCCTTCTTTCAACCAACCACCAAGCTCCAAGCTTGGTGCTTGCCCCGGCTAAGAAGGAGAACATGGAGATGGAGAAGAGGGTCGGCCAAAAGCTACAAGGGGAAGACCCTAAGCACCGACCAAAGATGAAGAGGAGAAGGTTGGACGCCGACCAAGCCAAGTGGAGAAGGAGAAGTAAGGGCGCCGGCCACCTAAGGAAGAAGAAGAAGAAGAGGAAAAACTTCCTTATTTGTGGCCGCCCAAGCACAAACCCTAACTCCAAGCCTCTTGCCACCCAACCCTAATCTCCTTTGCTTCTGATTAATCTCCACACCAACCCTTAAGCCCCTTTTTATAGAGTTAGGGATAAGCCTTGTTTTATTCTCAACCATTGGTTCTAGGGATTTACTCTCAACCATCAGATCTAGAGATTTAATCTTAACCGTCGAATTTAGAGATTTAATCTCTACCTTTAGATCTAGAGTTTTGTTTTCATCCATTGGATCTAGGCTTCATAAGGTATTAATAGGCAACAATAGCGACCATGAGGAGGAGTTGAATCTTGGCCACCCAATGGATCGAACCCACATAAAGTCCGATCCATTAATTATAATCCAATCCACTAAAGGATTATCATTGATCTACCTCAACAACCCCCATAAGTTAATATGACCTCCATATATTATTTGTACATTTTTCTCCCCGTGTTTAAGATCTTGAATGTCCGTCGATTAATTAATTTACTGACTGTTAATTAATCAACATCTAACTCCATGAGTAGTACCACTCAACCTTTTCATCATGCCGGACCAAGTCCACCTGTAGGGTTTACATGATGAACCTTATGAGCTCCTCAAGGGGACATCATCATCCTAATATTTAGGACACAGTCTCCTCCTATAATCAACGACACACCATATAAATAATATCATTTCTCAACTTACTGAGCCTATCGATTTAATCTATAAATCTCGCCCATTGGTAAATCAAAGAAATGAATACTAAGTATTTGTGCCCGTTATTAAATCAGGATTAAGAGTATGTACAATATAATATCTGAGGTCCGATTCGATTATGTAGTCAGCAATAAATCGAATTGCCTCTAAGTCGGTCCTGCTCAATACACACAAAGTGTACTAGTGTGATTCTGTGGTCAAGATAAACCAATACCAAATCACACTACAACCATACCAATGGTTTGTTCAAAGCCATTCCGGTTGTGAGCCTTTACTTATACTTTACAAGGAGCCGATAACATGATCTCCCGTGTGACACCACACACCATATTATCTACAATGTAATGTATTAGACAATATGCATCACCATAAATATGCAAACAATGATCATGTGATTTTTATTTCAAAATAAAGATGTTCATACAAAAGATAGACTTTTCAGTATACATCCCAAAATTAGACTGCTCATGCAACTCAAATTATGAAAATAACTCATCTAATATAATTTTTGAAAGGTCTCTAGATACTTTATAGGCATCAACCATGGATGCCCACAAAGTTGTCATTGGGAAAGCATTTAATGTGTACCTTATTACATCACGGTTCTTAACCTTTTGTCCAATGGAATGGAGTCCATTCATTATGTCTTGAATTCCCACATGGAGTTGCATTGTCATCTCGTGGTCATCCATCGTTAGATTAAATAATTTATTCAATAGAAGATCTCATTTTCATACATTTGTGTCTGCCATCCCCTCATGCAATTCGATGAACTTGTTCCAGAGATCATTTGGCGTTGATGAAGGGGCTGACCCGATTGAGTTCTTCCTTGGAGAGATCACACTATAAGATTTGTGTGGCTTTCGTATCGGCTTCTACTTGTCGCTTCATTGCATTTTTCACTTGTCGCAATCCAAGAACTCAACGTCTTCATTAGTTGGTAAGTTAAAGCCCGTTTGGATAACGACTCACATCTCAACATGAGTTTTTAGGTAGCATTACATCTGACCCTTCGAATAATAGAAGTCATCTCCGTTATAGAATGGAGGTTGGGCGGTGCTAAACCCCTCAAAATTGTTCATAAAAAAAAATTGCACAAAAATACGAACAACAAAAAATCCCAAGACTTCATCTTGGATTAGTAGTACAGGGAAAAAAACTTAACTTAATTTAAGCAACGAAAAATACGAAAAGAATACAAAATTTGCTAGACCAGTGGTTGCACCAAATCTGAACACCCACACTCTGATACCAATTGAAGGATCGAAGAAACACACTAGAGGGGGGTGAATAGCGTGTGAGAAACTCTTTTCTTTATCGTCGTTAAAACACGATGTTGGTGCAGTAGGCACCTGAATCAAATCTGAGTTTTGATTATAGCAAATACACAAAGTGAAGTTCACTGTTTTATCTCATGAGCTGAATAAAGTGTGCAGAATTGCAATGCTAAAGCTGAAGGTAAGTGACACCTAGAGGTTAGTCGTGGTGGTCGGGCAACACTGGGAGGACTTCGGAAGGAGCCGAAGAACTCAGGTGAAGACCGGAAGCAAAGCTTCAAAGGTAAAGGATGAGGTAAGCTTGTGTGAGTGAGTGCAAGTAAGGACGTGTCCTCCGTACGGGGATGTCCTTAGGCGACGATCTGACCAAGACTTCCCATGGAAGGTCTAAGTCAAGATTTGTTGGTAAATGACCATCAAACTTACTTATATTAACTGCATATTTGAGCTAACTCTTCAATGTAGCTGGAAACCCTACGATCAATCGACTGATGGCTTGTATCAGTCGACTGATTCCTCCAACAGTCGACTGGTAAGGGTAGCAGTCGATTGTTGGTCAAGGATCAGCCTCGAGGAGAGTCAAAGCTTATCTCTATTTCTCATGGGCTAGGTGGTATCATCTCATGAAACATCATCTCAATGATTATGGTTTCACAAGGCTATAAAAGTATGGGTTCTCCACCCCTTTTCCATCATTCTAAGTGCTCTCAATTGTCCCCATAACGCTGCTCTTTTTCAATGACCTCCCTACGATGAAGTGCTGCCAAAACGACGACAACCTATGCTCAATATTCCATTCTTTAAGTTGTCAGTAAAAAAACTTACTTAAAGTTTATTTCAAAATCTGTAATCTTCTTTATTTTCGGAGCTTTAATCGCAATGAGAAGAGGGGGAGTGTCCCTCTATCTCTACTTCTTGATATTTCTTGTACTCGCTTACTCCTACCTCTAACGAGGAGTGTTTTTCGTGCTTTGCCCTCCGTACATGGTCTAGGACCATTAGGGCCTTGGATTAGCAGTCAAAAGCTATGAATCAAGTAAAAACAAATTTGTCTTTACTTATTTTCTATTGTGCACTCGTGTTTTATCTTTACGAATTTGAAAACTTTTCTCTTGCACTATTCACCCCCCCTTTAGCGCTCAAATCAATCCAACAATTGGTATCAGAGCCGGGGGCACTATGATTTGGTGGAGCCACCAATCTAGCAATTTTTACAGATTTTTTTTCTATTTATTTTTGTTTTACAAGTTTTTCATTTCGTTTAAATTCATTCTCCCGCACTACTAATCCAAGACGAAAGTCTTGGTACATTTCGATTGTTTTGTTTTGCGAGGTGCTTGTTTTCCTTATTTTGTCTAAATGGCTCATCTCGAAGGGGTTAGCACCATCTGACCCCCATTTTACATCAGAGACGAGTTCCGTTATTGGATGGTTCAGATGGAGTGCTTCCTTAAGACCCAGATCGATATGTGGATCGTAATCCAAACTGGATTCACGCTTCCTACTAATGAAGTGGGTGATGTTTGGAGTATGGGGAATACAATCAAAGTCCCACATTGGTAAAGACATGGAAAAGATCATGTGCTTATAAGAAAAAAGATATCTCCATTGGAATGAGGCCTTTTGGGTAAAGCCCAAAAATAAAACCATGAGGGCTTAGACCCAAAGTGGACAATATCATGCCATTGTGGAGATATGTGGAGCTTATAAGCACTAACAATTGGTATCAGAGCCATGGTCCATGTCAAGCCATGAACCTCGAACGAAGGAAGTTGAGCTCCCACGTCCGGATCAAGAGAACCAGACATCAGGAAGGAAGTCTAGTTGGGTCGGGGGGACCGAACAACTGACAGGAAGTCCTGGTGGGTTGAAGATCGGACATCAAGCAGAGAAAATCCTTCGAGGAGGGATAGGCTTGAGGGGGGGCCCAATGTGGTCCTTCGTTTGAGGGGGGGATTGTTGGGAGTATGGGGAATACAATCAAAGTCCCACATTGGTAAAGACATGGAAAAGATCATGTGCTTATAAGAAAAAAGATATCTCCATTGGAATGAGGCCTTTTGGGTAAAGCCCAAAAATAAAACCATGAGGGCTTAGACCCAAAGTGGACAATATCATGCCATTGTGGAGATATGTGGAGCTTATAAGCACTAACAGGTGAATCCTTGGATTATGATCAGTGGACTAATGCCATAAAATGACAAGTGGAAGCCGACACAAAGGCTGCCCAAATCCATCGATCTGATTTGTCCAAAGAGGAGCTAAATCGCGTCGGCCCTTTCATTAGCTCGCAAGATCTATGGACTAAACTCGTAGAGCTACACGAAGGAATCGACGATGCAAAGGTATGTAAGCGTGATTTGCTTTTTAATAAGTTATATAATCTTAAGATGCAGAAACACAAGATGGCAACACAACTCCACACCCGCATTCAAGACATCATCAATAGCTTGCATGCCATCGGACAAAAGGTCAAGAATTGAGACCTTATAAGGTATGCTTTAAATGCTTTCCCTACGACTACCTTGCGGGAATCCATGGTCGATGCCTACAAGGTCTCTAAGGACCTTTCAAAAATTAAATTAGATGAGTTATTTTCCGAATTTAAACTCCATGAACAGTCTAATTCAGTTCTCGAGAAAGGTTCTACCTTACTTGTAGGTTCGAAGAAGAAGGCCGCAAACAAATCACCCCCCAAGGGAGAGGATGAGTACTAGTATGAGTTGGAGGTAGATCCCGAAATGGAAACTTAACTAGTAAATCTAGTTCAGAAGATGATCAAGAGCCAAAGATAACCCATCAATCAAGGTAAATCTAAATCTAAATATAATTCTAATTTTAGATGTTTTGAATGCAATAGGTTCGGACACATCAAGTCGGAGTGTCCGAAACTAAAGAACAAAGCACCCAAGACCAAGAAAGCACTTAACGCATCTTGGGAAGATTCGTCGGAGGAGGAAGACAACTATCTCATCCTTATGACCAAACTAATCGAGGTCGATCAAGAGTCCGAACCCAAGGATGATGTTGGTGCAATCGACCCAGGTCATGATTGACTGAACTCGAGTTTGACTCGAGTGATATTTTGATCTTCGACAAAAACATATGACAATGTGATTGTCATGGTAAAGTCCAAGTCAAGGGTACTTGGCATGAAACATCCAAAAGGGACACTTGGCATTGGCAAAGTCCAAGTCTTGAGTACTTGGCATGTAAAGTCCAAGCATGGGTCTTGGCAAGGGAAAGTCCAACATGGGTTGGCAAGGAAAGTCCAGGCATGGGTATTGGCAAGGAAAAGTCCAAGCATGAGTCTTGGCATGGAAAGTCCAACATGGGTTGGCAAGGGAAAGTCCATGATTGAGTCTTAGCATTTGGAAAGTCCAAGGGGAATATTGACAGCGTAAAGTCCAAGCGGGAGTCTTGGCGGCATAAGTTCAATGGTTGGCGGCGTAAAGTCAAAGCGGGAGTCTTGGCAGCGTAAACCCAATGTGCCTTGGCGGTGTAGACACCGTTAGCATGACAATAGCCGATGGAAGCACCTGAAGGCAAGCGTATAGATGAACAAGTCATGGATGACTTGGAGGGATCCAAAAGGCACGAGGCTAACGAAGGTGGCTAGAAGGCTTAGGTCTAGGCTACGGGTGGTCTGCCAAGTATGGGGGCACCATACTTAGGATAAAATCTCATGTTTGAGGTGTATCAGTCAACTAGAACTAAGGTCAGTCGACTGATGGGAGTCAACTAGGGTTTGAATGTGGGAAGATGGCTTAGCAGTCGACTACCAACATTGGGCAGTCGATTGATCTGGAGATCAGTCAACTACTGGTCGGGCTTTCGGGCACAAAAAGCCTTTAGTCGAGTGATCAACCCAAGCACTCGACTGATTTAGCCATCAGTCGACTGATGGATATAATCAATTGACATATGCCATATCCATTGGAACTTATCCAACGTGGCTCATGTCGTTGTGAGACAACGACTATAGGAGTAGTCGACTGATGGTCCTAATCAGTCGACTGCCAGGCGAAATCCAGCCCAAGGAGTAGCTTTAATGGGAGCTCGTGGAGGGAGGACTTGGCACTGTTTCTTTGGAAGTTTTGGGGCGAATTGCTGGTGTAATTCAGGATCTCCAAGGCTACTCTTCAAGCAACTAAAAGCAAGTGCTCAAGTTCACATTATGTAAAGTTTTCTTTACTTATATTTGTGTAGTTTACTTGTATTAGCTTGCATTTATTTCTTATTGTTATAAGAATTATTGTAAGAGGTTTCTCCACCTTCGGATTGTTCCAAGAAGGAGTTTTATTGTGTAGTGGTGTGTGGTTGCATCGCTAGGGCTCTTAGGAGCCCAATCCATGGTGTAGGAACCGTATAGTTTCAAACCATGTTACATCGATTGTCTTGTGTATTGTGATTGTATATTTGTATTGTGTTTTCCATATTCCGCTGTGTACTAACAATCATAGGCAAGCACAATCGAATTCCTCCATCGACGATGAACGAGCTATTCACCCCCCTCTAGCATTCACGACGGTCCCTACAATTTGTATCAGAGCTTGGAGCTCTTTTACGGATTAACACCTGAGAGCAAAAGACGTTAAAGGGTAAGAAGATGGTTTTTCAAGAAAAACTAGGATGAGACATCAATACACCACCACCATACGACCAAGAGGATTTTCCGGCATGGAGGGCGAGAATGGAGACATTCTCAATGATGGAAATAGAAGATTAGTTCATCATCATGGAATGCTTTGAACCACCTTGGGATAAGAAGGGAAATGCTCTAAAGTTGAAGAAGTTGACACAAGAGCAACGTCTCAAGTTCAAGACCGAAGTAAAGGTAACAAAGCTTTTAGAAGATTTGATACCTAATGACATTTTATCTTGATTAGGTGAATATCAAGATGCCAAAGAGATTTGGAGCAAATTGGCAAAGTTCCATGAAGGAGAGGAGGAGTGCTCATCCTCTCAAGCTCAAGAAGAAGTAAGCACCTCTTCATCACAAGAGCTTGAGGATACGAAGGATGATAGAGAATCAACATCTGGGTCGGTAAAGATGGAAGAAGCCTCCACCTCTAGGATTGAGGGGGAGGAGAATAGATCTCCGGGTCAAGGGCAAGAGCAAGAAGAGTCATCTACTTCAGGGAGAAGTGATGTACAAGTTCAAGAGACCCTCACCACCACCCTAGGTAACTCAAACACTTTCTTAGTGAGTATGGGCATTACAAGAGTAAATGCCCTAAGAAAGCTAAGAAGACCCCTCTGACACCAAAAGTCAATGAAAAAGTCAAGGATACTGGTGCCCCCACAAGAAGAACCAAGGATCACATCATTTTCTTCAAGTGCCAACAACTAGGGCATTTTAGGAGTCAATGCCCTAGGAGGAGCAAGAAGGTCAAAGAAGGAGCTACACGTGTAGGGGGAGCCTCTAAGGCAAACCCTAAGGTAAAATCTATTATTGCACTTTGTTTAATTTATAGGCAAAAGCATATTTTTTATTCACTTGCAATTCATTATGAAAAGCATGCTAGTAGAAATAATAGATTTTATTGTCTAGGTGTTAAGAGTGTCAACCTTAGGAATAAGGAGAAATTTGGGACTAATATCCCTAAAAATATTTTACCTAAGGCAAGTATTAAGAAAATAGAAGATCATCTAGGTTTTAAACAAAAGAACCATAGACACATGCCTAGGAAGTCTCATGTCAAAAGAATAGATGAAAAATAAAAAATTGGACAATTAGAGTTAGAAAATCAAGCCTTGGGGTCAAGGCATGAAAGATTGAAGACCCTTAAGAAAATGCAAAATGAAAAGCAAGGGTCAAATAGTCAAAGCCTAGGGTCTAGGAGTCAAAGTCAAAGACCTAGGAAACAAGAATCATCCAAGGGAAAGCTTAAGCCCAAAAAGACCTATCATAGTGTTCCATTTGATTATGGAACTCAAACTAGGTCTAGGAAGACCAAGGTTACTAGGGAAGTCATCCCTAAGGGTAACCAAGGTGTCTGTCTAGTGGCTAGGGTTTCAAGGAAACCTAGGGAAGCCATTAAAAAGGTTAAAGGGGGAGTTACCTCTAGAGTTGACCTTAGTAAGATCCATTTGATCAAGCCTACCAAGCCTAGGAGAGTCATTATAAAGGTATCTAGGGAAGTTATCCCTAGTGAATACCTAGTTAACCCAAGGAGCTTCAATAAGTATTGGGTTCCTAGAAGCGTGATCGATTCACGCTAGATGGGTTAGGGTGTGTCAACTGTAAGTGGATAGGTAGTTAACCTAACCATAGTGAGTTGATACTTTGGGATGTGCCAATGTGCTTTGAGATGTTAAAAATGATTAAATTGGCACAATTAGGTTTTAGAGGTCATGGTGTGCCATTTTGGGTTTTTGGCACAGTAGGGGGATAAATGACATTAAGGAAAAAATGGATTTTATTTTAGAAATGACAATTTGGTCTTAACACTTATGTATTTTATACCTTAGCACTTTATAATTGTCATGATTTGTTTGTCATGCCATGACATGACATCATATTTATTTTTATCATATAAAATGTCATGATCATATTTAGGGTTATTTATATATATCATGTATGCTTAGATTTCAATCACATACCATGACATCATGATTTTAGCACATGTTTTTATCCTTGTATCATTATGCCATAATCATCATTCATGCATAAATAAAATGGATTTAAGGACAAAGGCATGATTTGAAGTGCCATGCTTAAGCGAATCAAATAATGTTGCCTAGAAAAATGTATGAGACCCTAAATCAACAAAGCCTACATCTCACTATAACTTGACTTGTATGTGTTTCACACATTTTGATACAAGTGAGATGTTTATAAAAATGGAATTAAAGGTTATAAAAATAATTTCAAAATCATTTTGAAAAACCTTGGTGAAATCTATCTTTTGATAGCAGTCACCATTGAATGAGTGATAGAAAGGGGGCTTAATATTGAAGTTTTTCTTCACTTTTGAACTTTGTGTCAATTTCATTATTTTACAGGTAAAATATTTTTCAAATACTTTTCACCCATTGTATTGCTTATAATTAATATACGTATGAATTTTCACAATTTTTTGATATACGTAGAATTACTTATCCTTTTTCGAAATTCATTTATGATAACTGAAATGAGGAATTTCAGTTTTCAGTCGACTGTCGCATGATGGCAGTCAACTGATGAGGACTACAGTTGATGTTTGACTGATAGAGTCGATTTCTAGGCTGATTTCGGGTAAACAAAATATGTTTAGCCCAATTTCAGCTATGTTAGGGTTCCCTAACCACTCCTAACCCTAAGATATGCTTTGGGAAGCATTATAAAGGGTGAAAATCCATTGGATATGGATTAGGAGAGTTGTTAGGGTGATTTATCAAATTTAAGGTGTGAGAAAGTTCAATGTTGAACTTTGAACCTTATTTTTGATGGTTTATAGTTCTTATTGGCTTAGGGACTTCCCAAGAACATTGTTGGTGCAATGGTGAAGGGGAAGCAAGCCTTTAGGGGGAGGTATCCATCATGGGATGATGGATGTATTTTTCCTCATGAGGAGGAGAAATGGAAATTTGAAATGCCCAATTTGGAAATTGGGAGAGTTTATAGGACTACCTCCCTTTAGTGGTATGAGACTTATCACTAGGAAGATTGTAGGCATTTTTGATGTTTTTGGACCAATGGAGAGATTATAAGATCTCATTGGGATATAAGACATTGACCTCCTTGAAGAGAACCTTTTTGATGTAAGTCAAAAAGAGGGAGAATGGTAGAGTTACCAATATGAGATAATTGGTAAGGAAATTTGAGTTAGGGGCCTAACTCAAGGGTGTTTTTGTCAAACATCAAAAAGAGGGAGATTGTTAGTACAATCGGCCCAGGTCACGATTGACCGGACTCGAGTTTAACTCGAGCGATGTTTTGATGTTCGACAAAAACTTATGACAATGTGATTGTCATGGTAATGTCCAAGTCATGGGTACTTGGCATGAAAAGTCCAAGTCTTGAGTACTTGACATGTAAAGTCTAAGCATGGGTCTTGCCAAGGGAAAGTCCAACATGGGTTGGCAAGGAAAGTCCATGCTTGGGTCTTGGCAAGGAAAAGTCCAAGCATGGGTCTTGGCATGGAAAGTCCAACATTGGTTGGCAAGGGAAAGTCCAAACTTGAGTCTTGGCATTTGGAGAGTCCAAGGGGAATATTGGCGGCGTAAAGTCCAAGCGAGAGTCTTGGCAGTGTAAGCCCAATGTGCTTTGGCGGTGTAAACACCGTTAGCATGACAATAGCCGATAGAAGCACCTGAAGGCTAGCATATGGATGAACAAGTCATGGATGACTTGGAGGGATCCGATAGGCCCGAGGCTGACGGAGGTGGCTAGAAGGCTTAGGTATAGGCTACGGGTGGTCTAGCAAGTATAGGGGCACCATACTTGGGTTAAAACCTCATGTTTGAGGCATATCAGTCGACTATGACTATGGTCAGTCGACTGATGGGAGTCAACTAGGGCTTGACTATGGGATGATGGCCTAGTAGTTGACTGCTAGTATTGGCGATCAAGCGATGGCTCGAGCGATCGCGATCCGGAGATCGATCGGCGGATACCGGGCTTCGGGCACAGAAAGACCTTAAGTCGAGTGATCAATCTGAGCCCTCAACTGATTGACCCATCAGTCGACTGATGGATATAATCAGTCAATTGATGTCATATCTGTTGGAACCTATCCAACGTGGCTCATGCCATTGTGAGACAATGGCTACAAGAGCAGTCGACTGATGGTCCCGATCAGTCGACTGCTAGGCGAAATCTAACCCAAGGAGAAGCTTTAAAGGGAGCTCGTGAAGGGAGGATTTAGCACCGGTTCTTTGGGAGTTTTGGGGTGAATTGTTGGTGTAATTTAGGGTCTCCAAGGCTACTCTTCAAGCGTCCAAAAGCAAGAACTGAAGTTCACATTGTGTAAATTTTTATTTACTTATATTTGTGTAATTTACCTGTATTAGCTTGCATTTATTTCTTATTGTTGTAAGAATTATTGTAAGAGGTTTCTCTACCTCCAAATTGTTCCGAGAAGGTGTTTTAATGTGTAGTGGTGTGTGGTTGCATCGCTAGGGCTCTTATGAGCCTAATCCGTGGAGTAGGAACTGTACGGTTCCGAACCATGTTACATCGATTGTCTTGCGTATTATGATTGTATATTTGTATTGTATTTTTCATATTCCGCTGCGTACTAACAATCATAGGCAAGCATGATCGAATTCCTCCATCGACGACAAATGAGCTATTCACCCCCCCCCCTTCTAGCGGTCACGACGGTCCCTACAGATGAGTTTGAGTCTGGATCTGACGACGAGTCACTATTCAAGACAAGCCACAGTTACGCATCTGGTTCAAAAGAGTCACTTAAGGTAAGTCGATATTTGCTTAGCACTTTATACAATGTAATTAAATTCTTAACTAGAAAGTTAGCTAAGTCCGAGTCCAAGGTCGAGACCTTAGTTGAGGAGGTTAAACTCCTTAAACACAAGGTCTCCCTAATCTCTTCGACTAGTCAAGTTAAACAGGAAGACTCAACTCGAGTTGAAAAACTCGATGTTGAGAACTCACTTTTGAAAAGTCAAGTCAAAGACCCTAGGCATACGTTGGAAAGGTTTACTTTGGGATCCAAGGGACTTTACCTTTTACTTGGATCGTAAAGGGGCATGAACAACAAGGAAGGACTTGGGTTTAGCTCAAATACGACTAACAAGTCATATATGTCAATTGTAAGTCAAAATAGAAAACATGTCCAAGCATGGGCCCCAAAGACCACTTTGATTTCTCAATTAGGATCTAACCAGTACTGGATTCCCAAGGACCAAATCAACTACATGGAAAGACCGAACCGATTCAATGGTCCAGGGGGATCTAGTACAAAATTTGTTTGTGCTATTACTTAGAATTTGCATGCTTAGGTCTTTTTATTTTTATTTTTATAATGGTTAGATAGGAATAATAACTTGTCAACACTTGACAACATAGTACTAGGACACGGCGAAATAATAGTACACTAGGAAAGCGAAGTCTTGTATGTCCGAGTTAGATAAGGCGTATCTAGCTCAGTGCACTCGACTATGTGGAACTAGATGAAGCTACCTTGTCGTATCCTTAACTAGTTAGACTAGAAAGTGATCTTATGTGAATCAAGTTATTATTTTCTCGAACTTGGCTTTGTCTAAGGAAGTGGTCGTTGCTCCGATCAAAGAAGGCCTCTGTGCGTCGCCACGACCTGGAAGCCAATTTCTTGAAAAGGTGACTTGATGAGCTTAGGGTTAAATACGAATCTAACCCAAGGTTGAATAGTTTCGATTCATTAAAATTAATCAATTAAAATTGAAGTCATCTCACAAGAGCACATAAGGATAACGTGTTTGATCTTGTAGAAATGGGTGAGATGATCTAGGACTAATAATCTTCAACCAACCCTTAAAATTCCAAAATCCAATCCAACTACCTTGTATGTAGGATCAATAGATGTTGGATAGTGGGTGCTCCTGACATATGATCACAGTGGGTGCTCCCGACATATGATCGGAGACTAACTTAAATTTTCAAAGCTTAGATTCAAACGACAAGGATCGGTAGCTTTAAAAAATAAGGATAAGCTCAAAATCATCGATTTAGGTGATATTGAGCTAAATTCTAATTTTACAATACACAATGTTTTATTAGTCGAAGATTTTCAATATAATTTACTTAGTGTAAGTCAATTGTGTGATAACAACTATAAGATTATATTCTTAGAAAATTAATACTTAATTAAAACAAATGAAACCTCTAAAACAATACTTAAAGGAACTAGGAATAGCAACATTTACACAATTAACTTACCCAACTCCTCAACTAAGTGTCTTATGACACAGCAAGAGAAATCTTGGTTATGGCACCGACGACTTGGTCACTCACACCCAAGACTCGTTCACAAGATGAGTCAGAGTGGCTTAGTCAGAGGTTTACCTAACCTTAACAAGTAGGACAATAAAATTTGTAATGCTTGTCAACAAGGTAAACAACCTAGGACACAACATCAACTAACTAATCAAGAACGAACCAAAAGTGTGCTTGAGCTTCTACAAATGGATCTATTCCATTCACATGGAGCCAAGTCACTTAATGGAAGTCAATTTTACCTAGTCATAATTGACGACTATTCTAGGTTTACCTGGGTTAGGTTCCTTAAACACAAAAGTGATACCTTAGACCAGCTCATCAACTTGTTTAAATTAATCGAAAACCAAAAGAACCTAAAAAATTAAAAGACTTAGAAGCGATCATAGTGGTGAATTCGAAAACCATAGGTTCACAAATTTCTATAACCTAAACGGATACCACTATGAATTCTCGTGTCCTAGAACCCCACAAAAAAATGGCCTAGTTGAGCAGAAAAATAGAACCCTACAAGAAGCCACTAGGACCATGTTGAACGAATACAACCTACCCGATATATTTTGGATAGAAGCTGTTAGTACAACTTGTTATGTCCAAAATAATAACAAGTTGTTATTTTGGATGGAGCCAAGTCACTTAATGGAAGTCAATTTTGCCTAGTCATAATTGACAACTATTCTAGGTTTACCTGGGTTAGGTTCCTTAAACACAAAAGTGATACCTTAGACAACTCATCAACTTGTTTAAATTAATTGAAAACCAAAAGATCCTTAAAATTAAAAGACTTAGAAGCGATCATGGTGGTGAATTTGAAAACCACCGGTTCACAGATTGTTGTAACCTAAATGGATACCACCATGAATTCTCGTGTCTTAAAATCCCACAACAAAATGGCTTAGTTGAGCAGAAAAATAGAACCCTACAAGAAGCCACTATGACCATGTTGAACGAATACAACCTACCCGATATATTTTGGGTTGAACGCGTTAGTACTGCTTGTTATGTCCAAAATAGAATTTTTATGGTAAAGAGGCACCTTAAGACCTCATACGAAATATACCATGACAATGTCCCTAATATTAAATACTTTAGAGTATTTAGATATAAGGTACATATCCTAAACACTAAGGACCACCTAGGAATGTTTACATCAAAAACCTCCACCGGTATCTTCCTAGGATACTCAACTATAAGTAGATCTTATAGGGTATATAACAATGACACCCTTAAAATTGAGAAAACAATTAATGTAGTATTTGATGAAGGACACGAACCCACAAAACCTGTAGTAAAATCAACTAGCGAATCGATTCATACCAGACTTGACTCTGACCTTAAAATTGTTGGGATGTATACTAAAAAGTCTATCTTTTGTATGAACATCTTTATTTTTGAAATAAGAATCACATTATCATTGTTTGCATATTTATGGTTATGCATATTATCTGATACATTACATTGTAGATAACATAGTGTGTAGTGTCACACGGGAGATCATGTTATCAGTTACTTGTAGAGTATAAGTAGAGGCTCACAACCGAGATGGTTTTAGACAAACCATTAGTATGGTTGTAGTGTAATTTTGTATTGGTTTGTCTTGACCATAGAATTACACTAGTAAACTTTGTGTGTATTGTGCAGGACCGACTTAGAGATGATTCAATTTATTGCTGACTACATAATTGAATCGAACCTCGGATATTATGGTATACATGCTCATAATCCCGATATAATAATGGGCACATGTACTTACTATTTATTTCTTTGATTTACCAATGGGCGAGATATATAGAGTAAATCGATAGACTCAGTAAGTTGGGAAATAATATTATTTATATGGTGTGTCATTGATTATAAGAGGTATCTGTGTCCTATGTATTAGGATGATGATGTCCCCTTAAGAAGCTCATAAGGTTCATCATGTAAACCCTGTAGGTGGACTTGGTGCAGCATGATGATAAGGTTGAGTGGAACTACTCATGAAATTAGATGTCGATTAATTAATTATCAGTAAATTAATTAATTGATGGACATTCGAGATCTTAAACACGGGGAGATATTTATACTATTAAAATATGGAGCCCATATTTATTTATGGTGGTTGGTGAGGTAAATCAATGATAATCCTCTAGTGGAATGGATTATCATTAATGCAATCAGATTTTATGTGGGTCGGATCCATTAGGTGGCCAAGATCCAACTCCTCCTCATGGTCCCTATTGTAGCCTATTAAAACCATCATGAAGCCTAGATCCGATGGTGGAAAATGGAACTCTAGATCCGACGATGAAGGTTAAATCTTTAGATCTGATGATGGAGATTAAATCTCTAGATCCGACGGTTGAGATTAAATCCCTAGATCCGACGGTGGAGGTTAAATCTCAAGATCCGATGGTGGAGATAAAATCTCTAGATCCGATGGTTGAGATTAAATCTCTAGATCCGACGGTGGAGATAAAATCTCTAGATCCGACGGTTGAGATTAAATCTCTAGATCTGACGGTGGAGATAAAATCTCTAGATCCGACGGTTGAGATTAAATCTCTAGATCCGACGGTGGAGATTGAAATGAGGCTTAAGCCTAACTCTATAAATAAGGGCTAGGGCATGGGCAGCAAGAGGAGAGATATCCAATTAGGGTTAGGGTTTTTGGAGTTATCTTGAGAGAAGAGGTGGGCGGCAACCCTAGGATGTTCTTCTTCCTATTGGGCGGCGGCAAGGATTCTAGGTTTTGGCTCTTCTTGGCCGGCGGTGCCTCACCCTTTCTCTCTCTAGATTGGCCGGCAACTCCTCCCTCTCTTTCTCTCTCTTTGGCTAGCGGATTCCTTTCTTCAAGGTTGGGCGGCACTCCTTCATCCTCTCCTTGGCCGGCGGCAACATCAAGTTCTTTGGCTTGGTGGTCAGTTCTAGATAGGAGAAGAAGTTTTGTTTTATTCTTCCCTTTGTTCGGAGCGAGCAAGAAAGGAAAGAACGTGATCTAGGAGGCTTTGACTTTTGGAAGATCGTCGCCCACACGACGTCCAAAAGGAGGAAGGACATACAATAGAAGACCTAGAGGTAAACAAGAGGTATAATTCTTGCTTAAGTATGTTTTCTTATTCTATGCAAATTGTATGTATTGTATGTGGCTAATTTACTTGGATCCCGAAGACAAACACAAAAACCGACGATCCGTACATCGTCTATTCCGTGGCTAATCGAAGATAAGAGGTAGGTTACTTGAACGACAAGTTTGTTCAAGTGACTACTCTATTTGAATAGCACAATGATGGATCGGTTGCTTGGGCAATCTCTCTTCGTCAAGGATTATTTTTTAATCCGGAGACATAGATGGGATCGCCATGCACTAGCGACGAAGGTGGGAATCGAAGCTTCAGATCCACCCTTCAAGTGGTATCAGAGTCGGGTTTCCGATTTTGTGTGTTTAGGATTCGGTTAATTTTATGCACTTATCATATATTGTATGTGCCAGATGATAGTAGGATGTGTGTAGGCTAACTTTTTGGTTGCAGGCATAAGATCCAACTATTATAGCCATAGGTGTGTGTGTGTGATTGCATGTGTGTAATATTATTTGAATCCTCGGGGTTGACGAGGCTAATATTTAATTTTTGTAATTAAGTACAACATTATTTAGCTACTCTTTTATTTTAGTTTACTTTCGATCTAGATTTCATGTACACTCCTTCGTGGAGTATAGGATCGATGGATGTAAATTAAAATAATTATTCTCGGCTCGGATCTCCGAATGGCTTGTACATGGCGTAGGGAGGAGCGAACGAGATGGTGATACGACGGGAGGCATATTGGAGAACAAAAGCCATAATAGTTGGAAAATATTTTTTTTCATATTTATTGCTTCTTGTTTGATATGCATGTCATGTGCTAGGAAAATTCCTCAATTTTAAATTACTAAGTGGGAAAGGGATATTTTTTTTTTATAAATTCCCACGGCCTACATTATGATTTGTCATGTGATGCAAACAAATTTGCTCGTCGGCTCTGAGTGCCTTCCTCCCGATTGGATGAGTTTGTTTTGCAGATCACAGGGTCAAATATGGTTATAAAAAATTATTTAGGAGCGTATGTACTTCCCCATCGGAAGGCATATAATCCGAGATAATAGCCTTGGTACCATGTAATGGTGAACACTTAGATGCAAATAGAAGTATCCTCCCCATCGGAGTCACTTCTTCTATTTTTAGGGCCGAAGAGGAACCAACTATTAATTTTATTTGTCAAAAAGTTATGTTGACAATATAGTAAAATTAATGAGTACGATATTCTCAGTGTTTTGAGGTGTTGGTTGATTTTAAAATTTTATTGTTTGAGGAATCAATAATTTTTTGAAATCTAATGTTTTGATCTATGTGATTCTTAGATTTTTCAAAAATGACTTTCAACCCGCTTGTTGTGATACTAAAAGGGAATAAACTTACTGGACCCAATTATGTTGATTGAAAAAGGAATCTTGATATTGTCTTGACTGCTAAGGAGTACAAGTATGTACTCTTCGAAGAGTGTCCTCCTAAGCCTGCGGTTGATTCTGGGAAAAAGGAGAAAGAGAGTTATAAGAAGTGGATAAAGGTTGATGAGATGGCGCGGTGTTACATTTTGGCTTCTATGTCAAATGTATTGCAACATCAACATCAAGCCATGCCCACTACTTATGACATGTTGCTCAATCTCAATGAGCTTTTCAGACACCATAATCGGGTTGCTAGGCAAGAAACCATGAGGAACTTGATGACGACCACCATGATCCAGGGAACACCCGTGAGGGATCATGTTCTCAAGATGATGGCTCATTTGAATGAGCTGGAAGTCCTTGGAGCTGAGATCGATGGGGAAACCCAGGTCGATATCATTCTCCAGTCTCTACCTAGGAGTTTTGAGTAGTTTCGCCTGAATTACAACATGAATAAGAGGTTGTATTCATTGGTGGAGCTTCTGACAGAACTCTAGGAGGCAGAGGGGCTTTTTCGTTAGAGTGCTCAAGCTCAGGACATGGTTGGCCAAAAGGTTTCTACTTCTTAGTCGAAAGGCAAGAAGAAGAAGAAACAAGGTGGGGAAAAGGTGGCGGGAGGATCTCAGGGAGGAGTGAAGAAGCCGAAAGGCAAGTGCTTCACTTGCAAGCAGACTGGACATTGGAAGAAGGACTGCCGCAACTGGAAGCAGAACAAAGGTATATCTTTTGGTCTAGTCATTAAAACATGTTTAGCAGTGCTATCTATCGGCACCTAGTGTGTAGATATGGGAGCCGCTGATCATGTATGCAATACTTTGCAGGGGTTCCGAGAAACCAGACGACTGGCTGAGGGGGAGATTACCATTTACTTGAGCGATGCTACGAAGGTGGTGGTTGTTGCAGTCGGAGATGTTTATTTATCTTTTGATAGAAATAAAACTTTGGTTCTGAGAAATTGCCTTTATGTACCTTTATTTAGAAAGAATTTAATTTCGGTTTCTAAATTGTTTTTTTGATGGATATTCTATTTCTTTTAATGATAGAGTTGTTATAAAAAGGAATAGGGAGATTATCTGTTCTGGTGCATTGATAGTAAATTTATACACTCTTGAACCAAAAGCTCCCACGATACAAATAGAGGTAAACAACTCATCTTCTAATTCTAATAAGAGAAAAGAACCTTCGAAAATGAACCAAACATATCTTTGGCATCTAAGGTTAGGTCATATTAACCTAAGTAGAATTCAAAGGTTGATAGCTGATGGACCTCTGGGTTCATTAGTGGTGGAAGATTTCCCAACCTGGGAATCTTGCTTGGAAGGTAAAATGACCAAGAGGCCTTTTAAGGCCAAGGGGTATAGAACCAAAGATGTATTGGAATTGGTTCATTCTGATTTGTGTGGTCCTATGTCTATCCAGGCAAGAGGTGGATTTGAATATTTCATCTCTTTTATAGACAATTATTCAAGATATGGATACATTTACTTGATGCGCCGCAAGTCTAAATGCTTTGACAGGTTTAAAGAATTCAAGGCTGATGTGGAACAACGTTAAGGTAAAAGTATCAAGACACTACGATCTAATCGTGGTGGTGAGTACCTCTTGGGAGAGCTTAGGAATTACTTATCAGAGGCTGAGATTCAATCCCAATTGTCTACACCTGGCACACCCCAGCAGAATGGTGTACCGGAGCGAAGGAATAGGACTCTTATAGAGATGGTTAGATCAATGATGAGTTATTATGAGTTGCCAGATTCTTTCTGGGGGTATGCTCTAGATACGATAGTGTATATTCTGAACTTGGTACCATCTAAATCAGTGCTTTCTACTCCCACAGAATTATGGACTGTGCGAAAGCTTAGTCTGAGACATATTCGAATTTGGAGAATCCAGCATATGTGTTGAAGGCAGATGCTGGTAAGTTGAAACCT
Organism: Wurfbainia villosa; assembly: GCA_025175895.1. Lineage (NCBI taxonomy): Eukaryota > Viridiplantae > Streptophyta > Magnoliopsida > Zingiberales > Zingiberaceae > Wurfbainia > Wurfbainia villosa. The sequence continues at coordinate 47,029,813 of CM045998.1, read as the reverse complement.
CGTACAGAAGTGCACATGTTCGTTGGCTATCCTAGAGGAATGAAAGGTGGTTTGTTTTATAGTCCTAGAGATCAGAGGGTGTTCGTTAGCACCAATGCCAAATTTCTGGATGAAGACTATATGATGAACCATAAGCCCATGAGTAAGATTGTTCTAGAGGAATTGAGAGGGGGAGTCACTACTTCAGTACTACTGGTACAAGAGGATTTACCACAAGTGACTGCACCACGTGTCACAGAGGATACACAGGTAATACCTCATCATAGTGAGAGGGTTGTTAGACAGCCTGATAGATTTATGTTCTTGAGAGAATCTTCTGATTTGGTCCCTGGCGAACATGATCTTGATCCCTGGACATATGATGAGGTAATCCAAGATAAAGATGCGGTATCTTGGCAAAAAGCGATGAATTCTAAGATAGAATCTATGGATTCAAATCAAGTCTGGGAGCTAGTAGAACCACCAAATGGTGTAAAAACCATTGGATGCAAGTGGATCTACAAAATAAAGAGAGGAATAGATGGGAAGGTTGAGACCTTCAAAGCAAGGCTTGTTGCGAAAGGGTATACTCAGAAAGAGGGTATTGATTATGAGCAAACTTTTTTGCCGGTATCCATGCTTAAGTCTATCATGATTCTCTTATGTATTGCTGCTCATATGGATTATGAGGTGTTGTAGATGAATGTCAAGACAGCTTTCCTTAATGGAAGTCTTGAGGAAAACATCTATATAGAGCAACCAGAGGGATTCATTGCAAAGGGCAAAGAGCATCTTGTATACAAGCTTAATCGGTCCATTTATGGATTGAAGCAAGCTTCGAGATCTTGGAACATCCACTTTGATGAGGTAATCCAATCTTATGGATTTATTCAAAGTCTGGATGAGTGTTGTGTATACAAGAGATGTGATGGAAACGTAGTGGTATTTCTTAGACTATACGTAGATGACATTTTGTTAATTGGAAACAATGTCAAGGTGTTATCAGACGTAAGGGTAAGATTGTCCAAACAGTTTGATATGAAGGACTTGGGAGAAGTGGGACACATCCTTAGGATCAAGGTCATAAGGGATCGCAGGAAAAGGATGTTGTGCTTATCTCAAGCTTCATACATAGACACCATTTTACCTCATTTTAGAATGCAGAACTCCAAGAATGGTTTTTTACCTTTTAGGCATGGAGTACATTTATCTAAAGAGATGTGTCGTAGAACAACAATGAAGATAGAGGAGATGAAGATGGTTCCTTATGCTTCGGCAGTAGGAAGTCTCATGTATGCAATGCTATGTACGAGACCAAATATGTTCTTTGCCATTGGCATGGTTAGCAGATATCAGAGTAATCCAGGACAGGGACATTGGACTGCGGTAAAGCATATATTGAAGTACTTGAGAAGGACTAGAGATTATATGCTAGTATACCAGGTAGATCAATTACTCCCTGTAGGTTACACAGATTTTGACTTCCAATCAGATAGGGATAACAGTAAGTCTACCTCAGGTTTTGTGTTTACTTTGGGAGGTGGAGCCATTGTATGGAGGAGTGTCAAGCAGAAATACATGGCGGACTCCACCATGGAAGCTGAGTATGTGGCAGCCTCTGAGGCGGCCAAAGAAGTTGTATGGCTCAGGAACTTCTTGATGGACTTGGATGTGATTCCTGGTTTGCCTAGAACTTTCACAGTTTATTGTGATAATAGTGGTGCAGTTGCAGACTCGAAGGAACCACGAGCCCATAAGGCAAGTAAACACATAAAGCGCAAGTACCACCTGATACGAGAGATCATAAAGGAGGTAGAATTTGCTATCACCTAGGATGACCTGGTAGATCCTTTCACTAATGCTTTTCAAGCGAGAGCTTTTGATAGGCATGTGGAGGGAATGGGAATCAGATGTATGGCGGTATGAGGACAACATAGTCTTTTAGCATAAGTGAGAGATTGTTGGGATGTATACTGAAAAGTGTATCTTTTGTATGAACATCTTTATTTTTGAAATAAGAATCACATGATCATTGTTTGTATATTTATGGTTATGCATATTGTCTGATACATTACAATGTAGATAACATGGTGTGTAGTGTCACATGGGAGATCATGTTATCAGTTCCTTGTAGAGTATAAGTAGAGGATCACAACCGAGATGGTTTTGGACAAACCATTTGTATGGTTGTAGTGTGATTTGGTATTGGTTTATCTTGACCATAGAATTACACTAGTACACTTTGTGTGTATTGAGTAGGACCGATTTAGAGGTAATTCAATTTATTGCTGACTACATAATTGAATCGAACCTCGGATATTATGGTGTACATGCTCTTAATCCCGATATATAACGGGCACATATACTTAGTATTTATTTCTTTGATTTACCAATGGGCGAGATTTATAGAGTAAATCGATAGGCTCGGTAAGTTGGGAAATGATATTATTTACATGGTGTGTCGTTGATTATAGGAGGAATCCGTGTCCTATATATTAGGATGATGATGTCCCCTTGAGGAGATCATAAGGTTCATCATGTAAACCCTGCAGGTGGACTTGGTGCGGCATGATGATAAGGTTGAGTGGAACTACTCATGGAGTTAGATGTTGATTAATTAATTGTCAGTAAATTAATTAATTGACGGACATTCGAGATCTTAAACACGAAGAGATATTTGTACAATTAATATATAAAGCCTATATTTGTTTATGGGGATTGGTGAGGTAGATCAATGATAATCCTCTAGTGCAATAGATTATCATTAATGGAACGGATTTTATGTGGGTCGGATCCATTGGGTGGCGAAAATCCAACTCCTCCTTATGGTCCCTATTGTAGCCTATTAAAACCGTCATGAAGCCTAGATCCGATGGTGGAAAATGGAACTCTAGATCCGACGGTGGAGGTTAAATCTCTAGATCCGAAGCTGGAGATTAAATCTCTACATCCAATGGTTAAGATTAAATCCCTTGATCCCATGGTGGAGGTTAAATCTCAAGATCTGACGGTAGAGATTAAATCTCTAGATCCGATGGTTGAGATTAAATCTCTAGATCTGACGGTGGAGATTGAAAGGAGGCTTAATCCTAACTCTATAAATAAGGGCTAGGGCATGGGTGGCAAGAGGAGAGATATCCAATTAGGGTTAGGGTTTTTGGAGTTGGCTTGAGAGAAGAGGTGGGCGGCAACCCTAGGATGATTTTCTTCCTATTGGGCAGTGGCAAGGCTTCTAGATTTTGGCTTTTCTTGGCCAGCGGCACCTCACCGTCTCTCTCTCTAGATTGGCCGACAACTCCTCCCTCTCTCTCTCTCTCTCTTTGGCCGGCGGTAACCTTTCTCAAGGTTGGCCGCGCTCCTTCATCCTCTCCTTGGCCGGCGACAACATCAAGTTCCTTAGCTTGGTGGTCGGTTCTAAATAGGAGAAGAAGTTTTGTTTTATTCTTCCCTTTGTTTGGAGGGAGCAAGGAAGGGAAGAACATGATCTAGGAGGCTTCGACTTTTGGAAGATCGGTGCCCACACGACGTCAAAAAGGAGGAAGGACATACAATAGAAGACCTAGAGGTAAACAAGAGGTATAATTATTGTTTAAGTATGTTTTCTTATTCTATGCAAAAGGGTTTAGCCAAGGCTTAGTCGACCCGACCCTTTTTGTAAAATCCGTAGGCAAAGAAATTTTTATAGCCCAAGTCTATGTAGATGACATAATCTTTGGAACAACTAATTCAATCCTACTAAACGAATTCATTTCACTCATGGAAAGTGAATTTGAAATCAACTTACTAGGAGAATTAAATTTCTTTCTAGGATTACAAATTAAGCAAACTAAGGATGGAATTTATTAGGTCAACAAAAATATGCTAGGGAATTAATTAACCGATTCGGAATGTAAAATGCTAAAATCATTAATACACCCATGGCAACAAATGTTAATAAAGGAGAAGATGTAGATGGAAAACCTATTGACCTAAAGTACTATAGAAGCGCAATAGGAAGTCTCTTTTACTTAACTGCGAGTCGACCCGACATACTATTCGCAGTAAGTATGTGCGCAAGGTTCCAAACCTATGCTAAGGAGTCTCACCTAACATTAGTTAAACATATCCTTAGGTATCTATAGGAAACTCTAAGCGTAGGTATTTGGTACCCTAGATCTACCGGGTTCGAACTAATTGACTACTTCGACTCGGACTATGCCGGTAGTAAACTCGATAGAAAGAGCACGAGTGATTATTGTCAACTTCTTGGCTCAAGTCTAATGAGTTGGTGAAGTAGGAAGCAACACTGTGTTGCCTTGTCTACCACCGAAGTCGAATACGTCGCGATGGGTGAGTGTGTAGCTCAACTTCTTTGGATGAAGCACACTCTCCAAGACTTTAACTTAAACTTCAGCAATATTAAAACTCACATAGATAATATTAGCTCAATCAACTTAACTAAAAATCCCATATGCCACTCTAGGACCAAACATATAGATGGAAAATACCACTTTATTCGAGAACATGTAGCTAACAGAACCATACAACTCGAATACGTGGAATCAAAGTCGAATCTAGCGAACCTATTTACCAAACCTTTACTTGAAGGCGAATTTAGTCTACTAAGACGAAAATTGGGCATGTGCGTAATAGAGTAGGATTGACAACTTATATTCTTATATACTCTATTATTCACTTTTATTTTCATGTTAATGGAACTAGCTTAGGGGTTACCCTTGATATCATGTACCTATAGATTTAAGGGGCCAATACATCTCACAACACATAGGACTAATGTGTTTGTCTAGATAGCCACGCAGATGGGTGTGAGATGTTAAGACCTTACTCCTGGTTCCAGATGTAGACATAGTGCATCAACATGAATCATGGAGTATAATTACATAAATTAACGAACTCTACTTAGGACTTGTTGATCATTTCATGTCAATCAAGTCAAATAGATTTGAACATCTAAATAGATGAACTTATGTTTAAACTACTATTTTCAAACTTTATTTCGAACATTCTTGGATTTAAAACTAAATTCAGAACTATGTTTTTTCAAACCCCCCACTCCTTCCGATTTATGAAAAAAGGGGGAGAAAGGCCAAAGTTAAGGGATCAATTTATTTTGATAACCTAACTTGAGTATAGATCTTATACTTTTATGGCCCAAAGTTAAGTTAACTTTGTTTACTTAACTTAATATTTTTTTAACTTAACCTTTATGGTTAAACTTTCTTAATTGATAAAGGGGAGAAAGGCCAAGGTTAACTTGAACTTATTCTAATCACTAAGGCCTTTTTTAAGTAATTTCGATTACTTAATCCTCTTTAGTAGCTAACATCAAGGGGGAGGGTCAAGATACTTTTTCAAGTACTCACCCTCGGTCAAGGAGGAGATTTCTCATGGGGGAGCACTTGAAAGAGAGTTCTTCTCATACTCCTACTCATTCATATATATTTCATACTCATGCCATTCATTTTACTTAATGCACTTAATTTATTTACTTAACTTTGTGTTGGTTTGCCATAGATCAAAAAGGGGGAGATTGTTGGTGCAGTAGGCACCTGAATCGAACCTGAATTTTGATTATAACAAATACACAAAGTTAAGTTCACTTTGTTATATCACGAGCTGAATCAAGTGTGTAGAATTTCTAAGCTAAAGCTGAAGGTCAGTGACACCTAGAGGTTAGCCGTGGTGGTCGGGCAACACTTGGAAGACTTCAGAAGGAGCCAAAGAACTCAGGTGAAGACCGGAAGCAAAGCTTCAAAGGTAAAGGATGAGGTAAGCTCGTGTGAGTGAGTGTAAGTAAGGTCGTGTCCTCCGTAGGGGACATCCTTAGGCGACGATCCGACCAAGACATCCCATGGAAGGTCTAAGTAGAGATTGGATGGTAAATGACCATCGTGTTAGGGCAATAAACCCATGAATGATGTGTTTTGATGTGTGTGGCAAAAGTTTAAGTTAGGTTGTTTTGTTGATTTGATATGTGTGTTGAAGTCATGCAGGACTTAGTAATTCACACATGAATAGCTTGACAAAGCATTGACAAGATCACCATCTCATGACTCAATCCTTGAGTCGTTCAAGGATGACATTGCGAAGCCGTGCGCTTGGTGCATCTGAGGGACCGCCAGACAAGGAGCATTGGAGTGAAGCCAAGAAAGTAGACCTCAGGGTGAGACATGAAGAATGGCATTGTGAAGCCGTGCACTTGGTGCATCCGAGGGATGTGGTTGGACGAAGGGAGCTTCAAGGTGAATGACTCCAAGGGAGATGAGAGTGAGTGATATGAACCCGGGACGGGGTAGCTCATAGGTGAACTTGGCCGAATGGCTAAGTCAAGTGTCGGATGCTCAACCAAAGGTTGGTTTGAGGTTTTACCCAACACCAATCGACTGCTATAGGTAGTAGTCCACTGCTCTAGGTCGATTGGACTCGACCGGTATTCGACTAACTTTGTACTGGATGAACAGTCAATTGCCAAGGGATGGCAGTCGACAGCCGACACAATTAGTCGACTGATTGGAATATCAGTTGACTGATCAAGTTGAATTCGGTAATAGAAGGTTGATCAATCGAGTGATCGCTATAGTCAATCGACTAATAGCTCCATCAGTCGACTGATGGGAAGATCAGTCGACTGATATGGGATCCATTGGTTGGAATCTAACGTGGATGAAGCCATTGCGAGGCAACGACTACAGAAGTAGTTGATTGATGGCTGCATCAGTCGACTTCTCGGTGCCCAATGGGAACAATAGCTTTTTCCCTATAAGAAGGGGCCTTGGGTGACTTGGGATGGTTAATGCTTCTTCTCTAAACATACTCCCAAGTGCCTAAATGAATTCTACTCCTCTTACTTGCTTTTATTTCAATTATATTGTAAGAGGGAGTGTTCTTGTAAAGAGAGGTTTACCTCCACCTTGCTTGGTGCAAAGGAGAGAATAGTGAAGGTTTAGGCGTGATTCACCTAGAACTAATCGGGTCGTGGATTAAAGGTAAGGCCCGTGAACCACGTTACACATTCTTGTTAGTATTGTTCTCTCCTTTACTTTGCGTTTTGTCTTAATCTTTTGTTAGCATTTGTTTTCCACTGCGCTAACCTTAATTCATAGACGACTAAGAGATCGAATTCCATCATCTACAATAAAGAGGCTATTCACCCACCTCTAGCTGGCCACCGATCCTCCAACAAGTGGTATCAGAGCCAAGGTTGCTTGTCACCGGACTCACCGCCACAACAAGAATGACAACAAAAATGGTAGGGTCAAACATCCATCCAGCCATGTTTGAGGGCAAATTCGCTTGGTGGAAAAAGCGAATGGAGATATTCTTCAAGACCGACTTTGATATAATGTTAATTAAGGAAAATGGTTTCGAGTTGCCTAGAGATGAAGAAGGGGAGCCACTGGAAAAATCAAGATGGACCAAGAATCAAAGGGAGGAGCACCTTGCGAATTCAAAAGCAAAACACCACCGCTTCAATGTGCTCCCCAAACAAGAGATCAACCGAATTGGTGAGTGCTCAAGTGCCAAAGAAATGTGGGAGAAGCTAGTGGAGCTTCATGAAGGCACTTCCGAGGAAATGCTAGCAAGAAGGGACCTTCTCCAATCACAATTAAGCAACATCAAATTAGAAAAAGGATAAAAGGTACTTTCTTTACATTCTCGATTCAAGGAAATAATAATCGGTTTATCAAGTGTAGGTGAAAAACTCTCCAACCGGGACATAATCATGAAGGCCATAGATGCCTTCCCTTGGTCATCCAAATGGAGCTCAATGGTGGACTCCTTCTACATTTCCAAGAATTTAGAGGTAAACACTCTAGAAGAGTTTTTCTCCACCATGGAATTACAGGAGACTAGGCTTGAAGGTGTAGTAAAAGAGCAAATCAAGGCATTAAGGGGACTAGCTTTAATGGCCGACAAAGGGAAAAAGAAGAAGGAGATTGCACCTTCTTCATCCGATGAAGATTCATCCTCCTCCTCCATGGATATTGTTGGTGCAGTGAGGCACCGAAATCGAACCTGTGTTTTGATTATAGCAAAGACACAAAAGTTAAGTCTATTTTGTTTTCTCACGAGCTGAATCGAGTGTGCAGAAGATTGATATAGCTGGAGCTGAAGGCTAGCGACACCCGGAGGAAGCCGCGGTGGTCGGGCGATACTCGAGTTACTTCGGAGGGAGCCGAAGGAATCGAGTGGAAGGCCGGAAGCAAAAGTGACACGTAAGTATCGAGGTAAGCTCGTGTGTGCGAGAGTAAGTAAGGTCGTATCCTCTTTACGGGGATGATCTTAAGCGTAGATCCGACCAAAGACATCTTATAGATGGTCTAGGTCGAGATCGGATGGTCGACGACCATCGAAATTATGTTTTTATTGAGCTAACTTTGACTTGCAGCAAGCATCAGTCGACTGCCAGCTTGGAGGACTCGACTGCCGTGTATCAGTCGACTGCCGAAGGTCATCAATCGACTGATGCTGCCATCAGTCGACTGATGATGGCCATCAGTCGACTGATGGTCAATGATCAGATTCGAGGAGTCAAGGCTTATCACTCCACCTCAAAGCGGTTTGGTGTCCATTTGTGATTGGTTGAAGACCCACTCGAAAAGGGGCTCAAAGGCTATAAAAGGAGGGCCAAACCTAGGGTTTCATCAACAATTCTAAGTGCTCAAAAGCCTCCGTTACGCTGCAACTCTACGACAACGAAGTCCTTCCATTCCGACGTCTAGGTTTAACTTTCTTTATCATTGTACGTCGGTCTTAGTTTTTGTTATCAGTTTGTCATTTATATCTCCGGAGCTTTTATCGTATACGAGGAGAGGGGGAGTGTCCCTCTACCTCAAGTTTTTTGTGGTTTCTTCTTGTATCGATTAACTCCTACCTCTAACGAGGAGGAGTTCCTTTAGTGCTTTTGCCCTCCGTACGTGGTCAAGGACCACTAGGGCCTTGGAGTAGTAGCCTTCGGCTACGAACCAAGTAAATCTCTTGTGTCTATTGTCTCCTTTACTTTTTGTTTTGCTTATCTTTCCACTGCATATAAGTTTTCTTTTAAAACGAGTTCGTACGAGAAAAATTTTCTTTCGCTATTCACCCCCCCCCCCTCTAGCGAACCGCATCGATCCAATAGATAGAAATGAAGAAGCTTACATGGTAAGGAAGGTAAGACGTGCACTTAAAAGTTTTAGATTTAATAAGTCTAATGATAGGGGAAGAAGGCCAAGGAGGAAGATTATTTGCTATAATTGCCACCTTTATTGAACAAAAGCAAAGAAGAAGAGAAGAAAAGGGATAGTAAGAAGGGCAAAAAGAAAGAAGAAAAGAAGAAGTCAAAGCCCCACAACCTTAAAGCGGTGACATGGGATGATCAATCATCCTCATCGAAGGAAGAACAAGCCTTCACAACCCTTGCACTAATGGGGATAGATGACTTGGACTCCATCTCCTCTGAAAAAGAAGAAACAAGCTCAAGTGAGGAGAGCTCAAGTGAAGGGGGAGCCTCATTTTCATCCTCATCAAAATCAGAGGAAAAAGATATGGAATGCATGGTAACAAATCTTTCCCCTAAAAAGATTGTTTCTATGATTTCAAGCCTAACTAGGGATTTGTTTAAGGCTAAGAAAAAGAACAAATGCATGTTTGAAAAAATTAAGACCCTAGAAGAAAAACTAGCAAATGCATGCTCACATGATGATTATATTCCACTTAATGTTAATGATTCATGTATTGAAGAAAACAAGGTCTTAAAAGAAAAGGTAGATCATCTAACTAAGGCCCTAGAGAAATTTACCATAGGTTCCAATACTTTGAACATGATAATTGAGAGCCAAAGGGCTAGATTCAACAAGAAGGACCTAGGATATAAGGGGGCCAAGAATGAAAAGACCTACCATTGCCTAATTGCTAAGGGTCAAGCTAAAAATACAATGGTAGCTAGAAAAAGGATCCCTAAGGAATATTTGGTGAACCCTATTGAAAAGAACTTATATTGGGTTCCCAAATCAATCCTTAAGGTTTAGGAAAACCCTAGGATAGTCAACCATGAGTGGACTTATTTTATATCATGTTAAAAGGTTGACTTAGGATAAATGGGTGATGATTTTTATTTATAGTGTTGGGTGATGATAATGTGCAACCCATGAATTAAATGCTTAAATCATGATTTATTCTTGATTTTATACTTAATAAATAATCATGATTTATGATTTGGATGATAATATTTATTTTATGTGTTAGTATAAGCCCTTAGTGCCAATTATGAGATGATTGGTGAGGGAAACTTTTGTATTATATCTTATATTAATATAGGCAAACATTGGTTATTATATTTACTTTATGCATGTGCTAGTTAAAAAATATAATAATGCCCTTGAATAGTAGGTTCTAATCTATAGTATAACAATTGGTAGAATTGATTATGAGAAGCTGTAGAGAACACTATTCTTAATATTCCTAGTCAAGTATTAATAGACAAGGGTAATATTAATACATTGAGACTAGCATGCAGGTCAATGGATGACTTGATCTCACAAGTCATGGATATAAGATATCACATTGACACATGGGTATATATATTGCAGAATATATATACTGAATTGACTGCCATGAGAAAGTGTCATGGATCGTTATATGAGTGTCATATACTTTCTCATGTGACTATTGGTATGAATAGTTCTTAGACCTGAAGTCACTACGGTTCCCTACTTAAGAAGTTATGTACTTTAGTATCATCTAACGTCACACCGTAATAGGGTGCACTATAATGACGATCACTAGGTATCTAATGAATTATGCAGAGGGATGTGAGTGATGTAGATGGGATCTATCCCTCTTATATGACGGGAGTGATATCTTTGGCCTCTTGATAGAGTATGACCACGAAATGCATGGTCATGCTCAAATGAGTCAATATGAGATATTGAGCTAATTTGTTTGACTGAGTCTACTTGGGGATCAAGAAACATAAAGATCGATAAAGGGATGACATGGTCTATGCCTTATTGATCGATCTAAGGTATCAAGGATAGAAGGACACTGTCATACATGATAATGATCACGGAAAGGGTGTTGGATCTCGACTATCTTATAGCTTGGGTAGCAATGATGTATTGCTAGATGTCGCTCATTGCTTATATATCTAAAATGATTTTAGATACATTGCCAATGTTAAAAGAGCCTATTGGGTCACACACAAATGACATTCTGTTTTGAAGATGATTTCTTTTAGTCAGACTAAAATAACAATTGAACATATGGCCAAGACTTGAGTTAGACTCAGACTAGTTAAACTTGAGTTAGACTCAAGTTGAACCATGGAAATTTATTCATCATCATCATGCATGATTAATGTGAATAATCATACATATGAATACCAAGGGTCTTGGTATTCATGATGAGCAGAAAGGTTCATGCATTTAAAATCTAAATAGGATTTGTCTTAAATGGCTTTCAACGTGATAAAGCTATATTGGATTTGGCTTGATAAAGCTAAATAGGAGTTGGCTTAAATGACTTTCAATGTGATAAAGCTAAATTTGATTTGGCTTGATAAAGAAAAATATGATTTGGCTTAAATGGCTTTCAACGTGAAAAGCAAAATTGGATTTGGCTTGAAGAGACTTTATAAAGAGAATGGGTGGCTTTGTGTTGTGGGTGTGTGCAGAATTTTTCCTAAAAGTGTTCTAACGTGCAAAGCAAGGAAAGCCAAGAGAAAGAGTTATCTTCTTCCCTCCCCTTCTCCCCTTCTCTCTTCTAAGTGGTCTTGGTGTTTAGCTAGGGTTTCTATCACAACGTCACTCGAAAACTGCTGAGTGTCAGTGTGGATACCTTAGAGATACGATTATTCTTATAGTATTGAAATCCAACAACATTTGGATTCGCGAGATAGCGAAGGGTACACACTGAAGGTATATCTCTTCTTCTAGATATGATCTAGATAAGATTAATAAAAGAATTTGTATGTTTTTGCATGGATCTCTGGAGGGATCCGGGATTTATTATTTTTTCCGCTGCGATTGTGCGAAGTATTCGTCGACGATGTTATGAACGTCAATGATCCCGGATTCCCAACAGTGGTATTAGAGCCACTTGCAAAACATACATTTTGTTGTTTATATAATTTATATGTGATATAAATTTAGATTTTCATGTTTTATATGAGATATAAAATGTGTGTAGTATGGGTACACGAATTTTAGGCTTGCAATTGTCCTAAAGAGGCAAAACAAGAAGTCTACGGCCTAGCCATGGACGCCATTGTTCACCCTAGCGGGACCGCCATGGCGTTGCGGCTTATCGGCAAAGTGGCTTTAAAATTCGTGTATGTATAATCAATTTTATAAAATCACATCATTATGAATGATATGATGCATAGTGCATGGTTATGGACTAGGACCCAATATGATTGTGGTTGTGTGTTGTGTGTGCATGTTGTAATTCATAATGCGGCTTGCATGTCACGCCTTCATCTCTATTTTTCCTTTTGTAGAATAGATTTAGACTAGAATGTAACTCGAGTGTTCTTATTTTGTAATGTACTAAATAAAGAAATAGAAGGTCCATTGAAGGTTGAAGTTACAAGGAGGATGCTGACAACATAGGGTGACCGAAGGAAGCACTTGGAGAAGATGTCATCCCTAGGTTCTCCATTCGCTCTTCTCATTGGCTTGAGAAGATCGTAGATTAAGGCCATAACCGTGTCACGTTTAAGATTATTTTCTATATGTGTACGTGATACATGTATGTGCTATGTGTGTATGTGATGCTAAATAATAATCTTATTTTAAATTAAGTCAATTTAATATGCCTACCAAAGTTTGGTACACATAAACTACCTTGATCATTTGTTGTTGGGTTTGCCAAAGCAAAGCAATGCATTTTATCTTGGTAGAGTGCGAGAGGACAATTGTGATGTCCCACTATCAAACATTGGATGAGACTTAACTAAGTGTCTCAATTAGATTGAAAAACACCTAGAGGCATATCCTAATAGTTAGGAAACATGGGTTAGAGAGCATCTACACTAAGTCTTGGGCGATTAGCCAAAGCTAACTTAAGATGATGTGTAATATGGATCTTGGCCCCTCTTTATGCAAGAATTGCATGTGATGCAATTGGTAAATTGTTACCTACCTAGTCATACTAAATCTTGGGTGATTAGCCAAAGCTAACTCAAGGTGAAGTATGATGTGGATTTTTCCCCACATCCATCTATGATTCAGTGGGAGTCTCATTTAATCAAATCCCTAATTAAATGATTTAAAGATATGATACTCATTTTTTTGCATATTATTTCTGTTGTAGATCACTATGTCTTCAAATACGTCAAATACCCTATCTCTGCGATCAGTCCTTGAGAAGGACAAGCTAAATGGAGCAAATTTTATTGACTGGTATAGGAATTTGAGAATAGTTATCAAACAAGAGCGGAAACTCTATGTCCTAGAGCAACCCATTCCTGAACCACCCACCAACAATGCCACTCATGCTGATAAGGATGCTTACAAGAAGCATCAAGATGATGCATTAGATGCATCATGCCTTATGCTTGCAACCATGAACTTTGAGCTTCAAAAGTAACATGAGAACATGGATTCCTTTGCTATGGTTGCACACTTGAAGCAACTATATCAAGGGCAAGCGAGGCACGAGAGATCCGAGGTATGTAAGGCATTGTTTCAATACAAGATGCAAGAAGGAACACCCATAGAAACTCACGTACTCAAGATGATTGGGTACGTGGAGAACCTTGATAGATTGAGATTTCCTTTAGGCCAAGAGTTGGCCACTGACCTTATTCTATAGTCTTTGCCTGGAGGTTTTAGTCAATTTGTCATGAATTATTACATGAGTGAAATTGACAAAACATTTCCTGAGCTCTTAAGCATGTTAAGAACTGTTCAAATCAATCATAAGAAGATACAACCTAGTACTAGTTATGTACTTATGGTTAAAAAGGGCAAAGGTAAGAAGAAGTCTAAAGATAAGACCCAAGAAAAGGGCAAGAAAGCATTGAAGCCAAAAGGTGGGGTGGCCAAGGAAGGGAATTGCTTCCACTATAAGGAAGCTGGACATTGGAAGAGGAACTGTAAAAAGTATCTTGAGGAAGTCAAGAAGAAGCAAAGTGAAACTTCTGCTTCAGGTATACATGTTATAGAATTTAACCTATCTACTTCTTCTTCATGGGTATTGGATACCGGTTGTGCTTCTCACATTTGTACTAATGTGCAGGGATTGAGAAGAAGTAGATCATTGATGCAAGGAGAAGTGGACCTGCGTGTGGGCAATGGTGCAAGAGTTGCTGCTATAGCTGTAGAACATATTCCTTTTTTTTGCCGAGTGGTTTGATTTTAGAACTTGATGAGTGATATTTTGTACCTATAATAAATAAAAACATTATGTCTGTTTCTTGTTTGGAGAATAAAGGTTTTTCATTTACTATAAAGGACAAACATTGTTCTATTTATTTAAATGAAATGTTATATTGGAGTGCACATTTGATGAATGGACTCTATATTCTAGATCTAGAAAACCTAGTCTATAACATAAATAACAAACGATTCAAATCTAATGATTTGAATCAGACATATCTTTGGCATTGTCGCTTGGGTCACATAAATGGGAGTCGCATATCATAGCTCCATAGAGATGGATTACTGGATTCATTTAATTTTGAATCATATGAGACATACAATTCTTGTCTTTTAGGCAAGATGACCAAGACTCCATTTAGTAGACAAGGCAAACGAGCAACAGATTTGTTAGGCCTCATACATAGTGATGTTTGTGGTCCTTTCATAGTCGCCGTCATAGGTGGTTATCAGTACTTCATTACATTTACTGATGATTTTAGTAGATATGGATATGTGTATCTTATGAGTCACAAATCAGAATCCTTTGAAAAGTTCAAAGAATTCAAGAATGAAGTACAGAACCAACTTGGAAAGAGTATTAAGATGCTTCGATCAGATTGAGGTGGGGAATACCTTAGCCAAGAGTTTGATGACTATCTAGTTGAGTGTGGGATACGATCTCAACTCACTCCACCCAGAACACCACAATTGAATAGTGTATCTGAGAGGAGAAATCGTACTCTATTAGATATGGTACGATCAATGATGAGTCATATAGATCTTCCTCCTTCCTTCTGGGGATATGCTTTAGAGACAGCTGCTTTCACACTTAACCGTTTTCCATCTAAGGTAGTCATAAAGACAATACATGTGATATGGACTGGGAAGAGTCCCAAGATGTCTTTTATGAGGATTTGGGGATGTGAAGCTTACGTGAGATGTCAAGTTTCAGATAAATTAGGCCCCAAATTAGATAAAAGTTATTTTGTTGGATATCCAAAGGAAAGTAAGAGTTATTACTTTTACAACCCCACGCTAAGCAAAGTGTTTGTCGCCAGAAATGATATTTTTCTAGAAAGGAAATTTATTTCTAGAAAGGCTAGTGAGTAAAATCGATCTTGAAGAAGTTCAAGACACACAAAATAACACTGATGCCTTAATGCAACAAGAACAAGGACCACAAGGTGATGAGTATTATGAATCAAGGTCATCGCAAGGAGTTTTGGTACAACCTATTCTGGTAGACCAAGCTCTGTGCAGGTCTGATAGGATACGTCGTCAACCTGAGAGATATTCTATTCTCTTGGATGACAACGATGGTGTCATGCTTGATGAGCCAACATCCTATCAGGAATCTATAATGAGCCCAGATTCTGAGAAATGGCTTGAGGCCATGAGATATAAAATGGAATCCATATACACTAACCAAGTATGGACTTTGGTTGATCCACCTGAAGGGGTCAAACCAATTGGGTGTAAGTGGGTCTTTAGGAGAAAGACTGACATGGATGGCAATGTGCATACCTATAAAGGGCGATTGGTAGCAAAAGGATTCAAGCAGATTTATGGTATTGACTATGATGAAACCTTTTCTCTAGTTGTGATGCTCAAATCCATTTGGATGATGCTTGCTATTTCTGCTTACTATCACTATGAAATAGGGTAGATGGATGTCAAAACTGCATTTCTTAACGAAAATCTACTTGAGGATGTGTATATGACACAGCCTGAGGATTTTGTCAATCCAAAGGATGCTAGAAAGATTTGTAAGTTGCATAGTCCATTTATGGTTTAAAGCAAACTTCTAAAAGCTTGAATCTTCGATTCGATGATGCGATCAAAATGTTTGATTTCATTAAGAACGAAGATGAACCTTGTGTCTACAAGAAGACTAGTGGGAGTACAATTGTTTTCCTCATTTTGTATGTGTTAGTAATATATGAGAGATGTCCTAAGGCAATCGCCTTATGTATGAACCATTTATATGATAAATGAAGATTCACTATTTGAGTATACATGTTTTTATGTATTTGATTGGATCTTAAACTCATTTACTGAATGTCCACGATACGATTCACAGCATGAGAGAATTTGTGATTGGATCACAACTAGTGAGTATCTCTACATGTGTAATTGTGATGTATCGGAATTATCCCTAGTCGATGAATTGATGAATCTGGACACCATCAATTCTGTTGAGACTAGCACGAGGTATACTCCTTGGTGTATCCAAGCAGCTGATTCTCACTGGCTGGAGACATAGTGATGTCCGGAGTTAATCGTGGATGCTTGTTATGGTAACTAGTTCATTGGAGTGACCAGCCGTAAGACTTCATATGGTTCTCTGCATATATATAGATATGTCAATGAAGTTCTTACTGTGGCTTAAGTGCGATGTTCCTTTGACTTGCGGTATTCAAGTCATCTTGATCATGGAGACTTATGCTTTGACATCTTAAGCAAACATCTTTAAGGAGATGTGGACCCGGGATGATTGGGTATAAGTCGAAGTGATCGAAGGTGTTTGAATAGCCTATAAAGGATTCACCACTCCTTGCGAGATGTATACCCATGGCCTCGTCGGATTGTTACTAAAGTCTTTGGCCAAAGCATTACATGTTTAGAGTAAGGTACTCTTCGATACATGTGGAGTAACTAGAATCCGTAGGACGAGGAAATGATACTTGGGCTAGGTGTGACGTAGTCAGCCTAGTGGGGACTGACACAATAGACCATGTCCTGAACCAAGTGGGTATAAGATGAGTGAAGGGAATGGGGCATGATTCATTCAAGCTACTGAAGGGTTTCAGAAATAGTTCTGGATCAACCGTTGATCTTTTCGGTTAATTGGGGATCATGATGTACTACTAGGTGCCACTCATGATCGTTCTATAATTAATGGTTAATTATAGACGGCCAACATAAACCGAGAACCTATTTGGTCACACGACAACGAGTGTAATCCAAAGGATTTAAAACGAGCTTGAGAATGGGATTCTCGAGGAGAAACTATGTTTGGTTGGACCAAACATAAAGCGAGCATGAAATTGTTTCAGTCGCAATGGAAGCGTGGATGGGCCGTGTCTTATGAAGACATAATGGATGGACCAAAATGGTTTGGTCCTAATCCAATGGATGAGAATAAACCAAAGGGTTTGGTTTATATTAAACGAATGAACCAAAGGTTGGTTCGGTTCGTTTTAACTTAAAATAAACCATCATGGTTTGGTTTATTTTAACTTATCTTAATGGAGCAGGTTAACGGGCTTTATGGATATGATCCATTAACCACTAAGAGAATTAGTTCTCTATAAAATAGGGATTAAACCCTAACCCTAAACCTAATCAAACTTGGCCGCCCAACCCCTCCCTCTCCTATTCGGCGCCCAACTCCAAGCGCCGCCCAGCCCAAGGTCCTCCAACCGCGTCAGAAGGTTGCTTCCTTCCTCCTCGCGTCGAGCTGCTGCCGGAAGAGTTCCGGTCATCCTCCTTAGGTTTGGCATCAAGGTGAGCACTTAGCTTCCTTGGTTTTGGCCGGCGCCTACTCCTCCACCAAGCTGTCCAGTTTTCTGGACAGCTTCTTCTCCTCTCGTCGGAGCGTCGTTTAGACGACGGTTAGTGCTCCGACAGCGGCTAACATACTGGGGATTTGATCTCCGGTAATCCTCTGAGGTGGAGGACGAAGGATTCGTCAATCGGTTGACGAATACCTCTCCGGAGAAGCAAGTCTTGAGGACTTGTCTTTAGGTCCGAATTTGGATTCGGACCGTGATCATCTCTCGATCACATCGTCTTCAACACGAGGCTAGTAACCCGTACGAAGACGAAGCTCGTGGCTTGGCGAAGTCATCCCGAGGAGCTCGGCGTGGATACGGATAGAGACGATTCTTACGAGAATCGTTCCGGTTGATGCCGTTCCCGCTACACGTCATACGAAAGGTATAACGTAGTTTAATTTCCTTTTATTGCAATTTTAATTTATGGTTATGTCTACACTTGTTGTAATAGCATGCGTGTGTTGTGTGTGTTGTAATAAATAGGAGTATTTATTATTTTTTATTGCTTCCGCTGTGCTCATGTTTACGAAACATGATCGAACACACACACGCCGCGGTGCCGGAAACCCAACAGTGGTATCAGAGCCCAGGTTGTATTTCGACATAATCGTTAAATGGTTTTGCGATAGTCATAATGTATTTCTGGAAATTTTCTAATTTTGGAAATTTAGAAGTATTTATGGAAATTTTTCAATTTTGGAAAGTCTAGAAGTATTTATGGAAATCTTCCACTTTTGGAAAGTTGGAAGTATTTATTGAAATTGATATTTTCCATAAATAAAATATTTGATTAGATTCTGGAAATTTGTTTCCTAATTTAATCATGATTTGATTTGGGAAATCAAATCTTAAAATATTTTATTTCCATAAGTAGTTTTAATGATTTAGGAAATTGGTTTCCTAAATAGATTTTCCTTAATCAAATAATTCCATGAATAAAATATGTGATTAGATTTGGAAATTTGTTTCCTAATTTAATTATGATTTGATTTGGAGAATCAAATCTTAAACATATTTTATTTCCATAAATAGTTATGACATATAAGGAAATATAGACATGACATAATTGTATGCCATGTAATTGCATTAGATGCATAACATTATGCCATGCGTGTCGTGACATGTAGATGTATGCCATGTATGCCATGCCATGTAGATAATAGTTATTTGCATGCAAAGAGGATGAGACATTAAAAACCCTTAATCAATATTAAAGCCTACACCTTCCATTAATATGGTTAGAACCAGAGTTCTGTTTCTTGTTTGGGTTGTTGGACTCTCTCCAAGCCCGGCTCGAACCTGAATATGTTCAAACCATGGAATAGTTTAATACTAATATGGTAAGAGTCAGAGGTCAATCGTTAGCTTTGGTTGTTGGACTCTCTCCAAGCTAGGCTAATTGGTTGAATGCACTCTAACCATATTAAAACTATGTCCTGATTAATGGGTTGGCTTTAACCTGGAGCATCGGCTTGTTGGACTCTCTCCAAGGTCGATGTAAAGGGAGGTGAAGTTGGGTGCTATGCATATGATGCATACTTGTTAATGTGTTAACAACCCGATGTATGTGTGAACATTCAATTAGTTGATAGCACATTGTGATAGTTGCATATACGGGATATGCAATCGGTATAGATGATACCTACCGTCGTAGTTATGAATGACTTGTTGGACTCTCTCCAAGGTTGTTCATAACTATGATGGATATCAGCCCATTCGGAGATGGACCTACAATCTCCCGAAGTGATTTTGGGGTTTTTTGAAATTCGAAAAATGAATGGGATTTATAAATGTATATTGATGCATTTTAAAATCATTTTCTCATATATGCTCGTTTTGTATTTCTAGGTCAATAAATTGATCATGACGTCTTTGAATTTGCGCACTATTTTGGATTCGAACAAACTGACTGGGCCTAACTTCCTGGACTGGCTTAGAAACCTGAGAATTATTCTCAAGGCGGAAAAGCTTGCATATGTCCTTGAAGAGCCTCTTCCTGACCGTCCTAAGGACGATGCAACTCCAGACCAAATGTTGGTCTATCAGAAGCATGTGGCAGATTCTGAGCTGGCGAGTTGCATCATGCTAGCGGCGATGGTACCTGAGCTGCAGAAGCAGCATGAGCATATGGATGCTAACACTATGGTCTTCCATCTTCATGAGTTGTTCGATGAGCAAGCGAGATCCGAAAGGTTCGAGGTCTCTAGGCTCCTCTTCACCACTAAGATGCAAGAAGGTTCGTCTGTAGTACAGTTTGTGCTAAAGATGAACGGGTACATCGAGCGGCTAGCTACCCTCGGTTTTGTGATGGATCATGAGTTAAGTATTGACTTAATTCTGCATTGTTTGCCCAAGAGTTTCTCGCAATTTGTGATGAACTATCGGATGAACAAATTGGAATCCACCATTCCCGAGCTCCTCAATATCTTTGAAGCTGTGGAGCCTTACGCGAAGCATGAGGAGAAGGCGGTTACATAGTTGATTCCTCAAAGAAAGGTTCTAAGAGGAAGGCAAAAGAATGGAAGAAAGGAAAGAAAAAGGCAAAGAAGGCGGAACAGCAAAGGGCACTTGCCATCACTGTGAGGAAGGCCACTAGCGAAGAAATCTGCAAGATTTATCTTGAGTCCATGAAGAAGAAGAAGGCATCCGATGCCCCATCCTCTTCGTATCTTCGTTATTGATTGTCATTCTATTTCCTTAGACACTTGGGTATTGGATCTGGGTGTAGCTCACATATATGTAATGACATACAGGCTAAGGAATAGAAGACTTGTCGAGGGAGTCAAATTTGCGAGTTGGCAATGGAGCAAAGGTTCTTTCTGATCGCCATCGGAACTTATTTTGAAGCTCCCTAGTGGACTAGTCTTGGAAGGACAATTGCTATTATGTTCCTTCTCTAATAAAGAACATTGTTTCTATTTCCTTAAATAGAAATGGTTTCCATTTAACGTTTAGTAACAATTGTTGTTATATAACTTTGAATGGTGTACTTTATGGAACTGGAACTTTGAGTAATGGCATTTATACGTTGGACGTATCCAGTGACATTTTCAATATCGAAGCGAGCAACACGCGTGCTCGAAAGGATAATCACATAAACTCCTATATGTGGCATTGTCGTCTTGGCCATATAAGCAAGAAATGCATGTCCGAATTACACCGATGTGGAATTCTGGAATCGTTTGAATTGGATTCATACGATACATGCGAATCATGCTTAAAAGGCAAGATGACTAAGTTACCTTTTTTGGAAAAGGTGAGCAGTGGGAGAGTTACTAGGTCTAATACATGCTTGTATGTGGACCTATGTCAACTCAAGCATTAGGAGGCTATAGCTACTTCATTACCTTCACCGATGATCACTCACGGTTTGGGTATGTGTTCTTGATGAAACACAAGTCCAAGCCTTTGAAAGGTTCAAAGAATTCAGAAATGAAGTAGAGAAACAACATGACAAGAGTATTAAAATACTTGATCGGATCGAGGTGGTGAATACTTAAGTCAAGAGTTTCTTGATTATCTAAGAGACAATGGCATATTGTCTCAATGGACTCCGCCCTATACACCACGACATAATGGTGTATCGAGGCGTCGACCTTGTTGGACATGGTCAGGTCAATGATGAATCATGCAACTCTTCCCAAGTCCTTTTGGGGCTATGCACTTCAGACAGCTGTTTACTTGTTAAACAGAATGCCTACACAGTAGTCTCCTACTCCATATGAGATATGGAATGGTAAGAAACCTCATGTATCTTACTTGAAGATATGGGGTTGTCTCTGCTTATGTGAAGGTATGGTCGATAAATGTCTATTTATTGGATACCCTAAGGAAACAAGGGGTTACCAATTCTATCATCATGTGGAACAAAAGGTGTTTGTTTCAAGGCATGCTGTGTTTCTAGAGAAAGAGTTTCTCTTGCAAGAAAACAGTGGGAGTGTCGTTGAGCTTGAGGAGGCTCGAGAGACTCAAATAGACATTGAAGAGATACCTGGTGAAGCACAACAGCCGACAACTCATAGTGATGAGCAATCGGCTGGACCTAATGTAACACCACATCTTCGTAGATCTGGTAGAACACGCAATATTCCTGAGAGATATGGATTTCTCATAAGTGAATCGAACGACGTGTTACTCATTGATGATGAGGAGCCTACCAGTTATGAAGAAGTGCTGACAAGTTCAGAAAGGGATAAGTGGCTTGGTGCCATGAAGTCGGAAATGGATTCCATGTACGAAAACCAAGTTTGGAACTTGGTTGACCCACCTGAAGGCATAAAGCCTATAGGGTGCAAGTGGGTTTTCAAGAAGAAAACCGACATGGATGGTAATGTGATTACCTATAAGGCTAGATTGGTGGCGAAAGGATATCGTCAAAAGCAAGGTGTTGATTATGACGAAACCTATTCGCCTGTAGCTATGCTTAAATCCATTCGGAAGCTCCTGGCCATAGCGGCTCATTATGATTATGAGATATGGCAGATGGATGTGAAAACAGCTTTCCTTAATGGAAACCTGCTCGAGGACGTGTATATGATACAGCCTGAGGGTTTCACATCGGTTGATAAAACCAAGGTATGCAAATTGCGACGATCCATTTATGGATTGAAGCAAGCATCCAGGAGCTGGAATATCCGTTTTGATGAGACGATCAAAAAGTTTGATTTCTCACAAAATCCAGACGAACCTTGTGTGTACAAGAAGGTTAGTGGGAGTGCAGTCGTGTTCCTAGTATTGTATGTCGATGACATATTACTTATAGGAAACGATGTGTCCATCTTCTGATCGATTAGGTTTGGTTATCCAAGACATTCTCCATGAAAGACCTGGGAGAAGCAACCTACATCCTTGGGATTAAGATCTATAGAGATAGATCGAAACGGTTGCTTGGTCTTTCGCAGTCTACATATATAGACCGAGTGCTAAAGAGGTTTAACATGTCGGAATCCAAGAAAGGTTATCTGCCCATCAGGCATGGGGTACACCTTTCGAAGTCTATGTGTCCGCGCACAGAAGACGAGAGGATTTGCATGAGTAAGATTCCCTATGCATCCGCAATAGGATCTATCATGTATGCTATGTTATGTACGAGGCCCGATGTATCGTATGCTCTGAGTGTCACGAGCAGATACCAGTCTGATCCAGGAATGGATCATTGGGCGGCTGTTAAGACGATCCTTAAGTACTTGAGAAGAACTAAGGATGTGTTCCTAATATATGGAGAAGGGGACATGGTGATTCGCGGGTATACAGATGCCAGCTTCCAGACAGACAAGGATGATTCCAGGTCTCAGTCTGGATACGTGTTCACCTTGAATGGGGGCGCAGTGAGTTGGAAAAGTTCCAAACAAGAGACTGTAGCGGATTCTACCACTGAGGTAGAATATATTGCAGCTTCGGAAGCAGCAAAGGAAGCGGTTTGGATCAAGAAGTTCGTTCATGAACTTGGTGTTGGATCGAAAGTGTCGCTAGAGGGGGGGGGTGAATAGCGATACGGTGTCGTTAAAAACTTTTGCAATAAGTAAAAAGCAAGTAGAGAATGCACAGCGGAAATATAAAGTAGACAAGATATTTTTACGTGGTTCACAATCTTTCGATTGCTAATCCACGGCCCTAGTGATCCTTGATCACGTACGGAGGGCAATTCACTAAAACCACTCCTCTTCGTTGGAAGTAGGAGCAACGATTACAAAAAGAAATCAAGGCAAAGGGACACTCCCCCTTTCCTTGTTACGATTAAAGCACAAAGACAATTTAAAGAAGTAGAACTTAAATAAATATACCGACAACTCTTATAAGGAGAAGATGTAGCTTTCGTTGTCGGCGGCACTTCGTCGTAGCAAATGTGAGTAGTAGTAGCGGCGTTACGACGGCGTGTTGAGAGCTCTTGAATTCTTGTTATTTGCTTGGCTTGAACATGTCTATTTATGGATATTGATCTATGAATTTAGACATAGGTAGTGTCCAAGGTGAGGTTCTTATCCCCCAAGACTTGTTCATCCACATCCTTCATACCAACTCAAGGATGAGGTGTTTCATCCAACCACCTTGTGCCACCTCCAACCTCCTTGGGCGCCAAGTCAAGGATGAGGTGTTTCATCCAACCACCTTGTGCCACCTCCAACCTCCTTGGGCGCCAACTTGAGGATGAGGTGTTTCATCCAACCACCTTGTGCCACCTCCAACCTCCTTGGGCGCCAACTTTGTTGGAGCCATTCAACTTGTGCCACATCATGGGAGCCAACCATCTTGTGCCAACTCACCTTATCTTGGGCGCCCACCACAAGGAAGCTTGGTGATGGTTTGATGTCCACCTTGATGCCACATCACCCTTTGTACCAAAACACGAGTCAAGTCCAAATTCACCCCTTGAAATTCGAGCTCTTCTCGAGGTCGAACTTGACTAGCAGCTGATCGTAGTCAAAGTGTTTTGACTGCAGTACAAGTTAGCTTAAAATATAAAGTACGATGGTTCTAACCATTTGATCTCGACCTAGACCTTCCATTGGAGGTATTGGGTCGGATCTACGCTTAACGACCTTGCTTCGCTTTCACACGAGCTTACCTTGTAGCCTCGCTCGCCTTCACCCGAGTACCCTCGGCCTCCAAGTCCTCCGGCGTTCGACCACCCTGCTCCCACCGGTGTCGCAGACTTCCGCCAACTTTAGCATTTCGCACACTTAATTGAGCTCGTAAGATAACAAATATACCCTTAACTATTGAGCCTTTTGCCATAATCAAAATACGGTTCGACTTTGGTGCCCATCGCACCAACAATCTCCCCTTTGATTCATGGCAAACCCAAAAGTTAAGGAAAAATTAAGCATAATAAGAAGCTAGCATAATGATTAAGCATGAATGAGCTAGCATAAAGATTAAATATGAATGAGCTAGCATAATGATTAAGCATGAATGAGCTAGCATAAAGATTAAATATGAATGAGCTAGCATAAAGATTAAATATGAATGAGCTAGCATAATAATTAAATATGAATGAGCTAGCATAATGATTAAGTATGAATGAGCTAGCATAAAGATTAAATATGAATGAGCTAGCATAATGATTAAGCATGAATGAGCTAGCATAAAGATTAAATATGAATGAGCTAGCATAAAGATTAAACATGAGTGAGCTAGCATAAAGATTAAGCATGAGTGAGAAATATTATTGTTTCAAGTTCTCCCCTTTGAGGTAACCTCCCCCTTGACCGAAGGTGAGTTCTTGAAAAATAATTTTTACTCCCCCTTAATAGTTGCTTAAGTAAACGGAATTACTTAATATAAAAGGTAATAATTTTGTTTACTTTCTTCCTTACTTTTGTGACTTTCTCCCCCTTTTGCCTTAACTCAAAAAGTTTGTAAATATATTTTAAGGTTTGTAAGTCCAAGCAAGTTCCCAATATAAATATATATATATATATATTTTTTTTTAAAATAATAATAAGCTTGAAAATATGTTCATCTAAAATGTACAACTCCGGTTGGACTTGATTGATATAGAATGATCAATAAGTCTTGAAGGAGTTGATTAATTTTAAATAATTATACTCCATGGTTCATGTCGATGCAATCAATCTACATCTGAACTGTGAGTAAGGTCCTAACATCTCACGCCCGCTCACGTGGCTAAGTACACAAACACATTAGTCCTATGTGTTGTGAGATGTGTTGGCTCCTTAAATCTATAGGTATATGATTTCTAAGGTAAGACTTAGGCTAATTTCATAAAAAGAAGCAAAAGTAGAGTACATATATAGAAAAATTTAAATCCTACTCTATTACGCACATACCTAACTTTCGTCTTAATAAACTAAATTCGCTGGGTAGTGGTTTGGTGAAGATGTCCGCTAGGTTTGATTTGGACTCAACATACTCTAGTTGTATAGTTCCATTAGTTACATGTTCCCTAATGAAGTGGTGTTTAACTTCTATATGTTTTGTCCTAGAATGACATATTGGATTTTTAGTTAAGTTAATTGAACTAATGTTATCTATGTAGGTTTTAATGTTGTTAAAGATTAAGCTAAAGTCTTGGAGAGTGTGCTTCATCCAAGAGCCGAGAGACACACTCACCCATCGCAACGTATTCGGTGGTAGATAAGGCAACGCAATGTCGCCGCTTCCCATCGCACTAACTTACTAGACTCGGTAGGATTTGACAACAACCACTGTGCTCTTTCTATCGAGTTTACTACCGGCATAGTCGAGTCGGAGTAGCCGATTAGATTAAACTCGTAGATCTAGGGTACCAAATACCTACGCTTAGCGTGCCCTTTAGATATCTAAGGATACGCTGACTAGGGTTAGGTGAGACTCCTTGGCACAGGTTTGTAACCTTGCGCATATACTTCTACTTGAATAAAATGTGAATTGGCTCATGGTTAAGTATAGGAGACTTCCTATTGCGCTCTATAGTATTTTAGGTCAGCGGGTTTCCTTCTACATCTTCGTTTATATTAACATTAGTTGCCATAGGTGTATTGATTATTTTAGCATCTTGCATTCCAAATCGATTTATTAAGTCCTTAGTATATTTTTGTTGATGTAAATATATTCCATCTTTAGTTTGTTTAATTTGTAAACCTAAGAAACTTAACTCTCCCACTAAATTCATTTCAAATTCACTTTCCATAAGTGAGATGAATTCGTTTAGCGAGGATCGAGTTGGTAGTTCCAAAAATTATATCATCTACATAGATTTGGGCTATAAAGATTTCTTTTCCTACGGTTTTAACGAATAAGGTTGGGTCGACTAAACCTTGGTTGAATCCTTTGGACTTAAGATAGATCGAAAGCCTTTAGTACCAAGCTCTTGGGGCTTGTTTGAGTCCATATAGGGCTTTCTTAAGTCTAAGGACATGGTCGAGTTTATCTAGATTTTTGAATCCGGGAGGTTGGTAGCGTAAACTTCTTCCTTAATGTATCCATTCAAAAATGCTGACTTGACATCCATTTGAAACAATTTAAAACCTCGATGTGCATATGCTAACAACATTCGGATGGACTCTAGTGCAGCTCACGAGGCGTAGGTCTCATCGTAATCTAAACCTTACTTGACTAAACCCTTTGCGACTAACCTAGCTTTATTTCTAACTACTTCACCTTTATCATCAAGTTTATTTGAAATACCCACCTTGTTCCAATAATTGATTTTTCTTTAGGTGGTGGTACTAATTCCCGGACTTCATTTCTAGTGAATTGAGCTAGCTCTTCTTGCATAGCAATAATCCGATCGGGATCAAGAAGTGCTTGTTCAATAGTTTTGGGTTCGATTTTGGAAATTAACGAGATTTGACTAAGGTTTCGATATGAAGCTCTAGTTCGAACCCTAAATTTGGATCACCTATAACTTGATTGATAGGATGATTTGTTTGAGTCTTAGTGTGACTCGGGTTAGGGTCATCTATCACTTGGTCGATAGGATGACTTGGGTGAGTTCTAGTTTGACTTGGGTTAGAGTCATCTATCACTTGGTCGATAGGATGACGTGGGTTAGGGACGAGATTCAAGTTCAAGATCAGTCGGGTTAAGCTATAAGTTGATTTGCTAGTTGGTTTTGTTAAGGATTGAGCGGGTTCGTGTCCTTAAATCGAAAACTATATTAATGGTTTCTTCGACTCTAAGAGTGTCGTGATTGTATACCCTATAAGCTCTTGGTGGTTGAGTATCCTAGAAAGGTTCGATGAGGTTTTGGATTTGAATTTCCTAGGTAATCCTTAGTGTTTAAGATATGTACCTTGCATCCAAATACCTAAAGTACTTGATGTTCGGTATTTTATCGTGATAAATCTCGTCTGAGGTCTTTTGGTGCCTCTTTACCATAAGGATCCTATTTTGGAAATAGCAAGCATTACTAACGGCCTCTGCACAAAATCTATCGGGTAGGTTATACTCGTTTAACATTGTCATAGCGGCTTCTTGTAGGGTTCTATTTTTCCGTTCGACTAACCCATTTTGTTGTGGGGTTCTAGGACATGAAAACTCATGGTGGTATCCGTTTAGGTTACAGAAATCTGTAAACCTGTGGTTTTCGAATTCACCACCATGATCGCTTCTAAGTCTTTTAATCTTAAGGTTCTTTTGATTTTCGATTAACCTACAAAGATTGATTAGTTGGTCTAGGGTATCATTTTTATGTTTGATAAACCTAACCCAAGTAAATCTAGAATAGTCGTCAATTATGACTAAGCAAAATTGACTACCATTGAGTGACTTAGCTCCATGTGAATCAAATAGATCCATGTGTAGGAGCTCAAGAACACTTTTGGTTCGTTCTTGATTAGTTAATTGATGTTGTGTCCTAGATTGTTTACCTTGTTGACAAGCATTACATATTTTATTATCCAAGTTGTTTAGTTTAGGCAAACCTATAACCAAGCCACTCGACTCATCTTGTGGACGAGTCTTGAGTGCAGTGTCCGAGTCTTGATTGCCATAACCAAGAGTCCTCTTGCTGTGTCATAAGACACTTGGTTGAGGAGTTGGGTAAATTTATTGTGTAGATGTTGCTACTCCTAGTTCCTTTAAGTATTATTTTAGATGTTGCATTTATTTTGATTACGCATTCATTTTCTAGAAATATGACCTTATAATTGTTATCACACAATTGGCTTACACTAAGTAAATTATATTGAAAGTTTTCTACTAATAAGACATTTTGAATTGTAAAGTTAGAGTTGAGCTCAATATCACCGATCCGATGATTTTGAGCTTGCCGTTATTCAGAAGGCTACCGATCCTTGTCGTTTGAATCGTAACCCGAAAATTTGAGTTGATCCCGGTCATGTGTCGGGAGCAACCAGCATCAACATCCATTGATCCTACACATAAGGTAGTTGGATCGGATATTGGAATTACTAAAGGGTTGTTTGTAAGTTTTTAAACCTAAATCATCTCACCAATATCTACATGATCAAAACATGTTATTCCTATGTGTTATTGTGAGATGACTTTCAATTTTACTTGATTAATTTTAATGAATTTAAATTAACCAACATTAGGTTAGATTCGGATTTAGTCTAAGCTCATCAAGTAATCTTTTCAAGAGATTAGCTTCCAGGTCGTGGCGAGGCACTGAGGCCTTCTTTGATCGGAACAACGACCACTTCCTTAGACAAAGCTAATTTCAAGAAATTGATAACTCGACTTACTTGAGACTACGTCTTGGTCTAACTAGTTATTTTTGAAAGAGGCTCCCCGAGGCTCAATCTTTTCGTAGGATTTTAGTTGGTTTATTTTTGAAAAGAGGCTCCCCGAGGCTCAATCTTTTCGCAGGATTTTAGTTGGTTATGAGTCCTATCTAACCATTCTAAAAATAAAGGAAAAACTAAGCATGCAATTTCTAAGACTTAACAAAAATACATTTTGTATTGGCTCCCCCTGGACCATTGAATCGAGTGGGTCTATTCACATAGTGAATTTGGTCCTTGGGAACCCAATACATGTTAGATCCTAAAGTTGAAATCAAAGTGGTCTTAGGGACCCATGCTTGGACATTTTTCTTATGTTGGTTTACTATAGACATATATGACTTATTGGTTGTATTTGAGTTAAACCCGAGTCCGGCCTTGTTGTACACGGCCCTTTGTGATCCAAGTAAGAGGTCAAGTCCCTTGGATCCCAAAGTGAACCTTTCCAACGTGTTCCTAAGGTCTTCGACTTGTGTTTTCAAAAGCGAGTTCTCAACTTCAAGCTTTTCAACTTGAGTTGAGTCCTCCTCTTGAATACGAGTAGTCGAAGAGGTTAGGGAGACCTCATGTTTGAGAAGGTTAACCTCCTCAATTAGGGTCTCGACCTTGGACTCGGACTTAGCTAGTTTCTTATTTAAAAATTTAATTGCACCATACAAAGTATTAAGTAACGACCGACTTACCCTTAATGATTCTTTTGAACCGGATACGGATCCGTGGCTTGTCTTGAATGGAAGCTCATCATCGGATTCGGACTCGGACTCTTCTTCGGTTTCGGAGTCGTGCTCGGTCGGCTTGGCCATTAGAGCTTGGATATCGTCTTCTTCCTCCGACAACTCCTCCCAAGTAGCGTTTAGCGCTTTCTTGGTCTTTGATGCGTTATTCTTTAGCTTTGGGCACTCGGACTTGATGTGACCGAACCTGTTGCACTCATAGCATCTAAAATTAGAAGTATTTGAATTAGGTTTAGGCTTACCTTGAGTTGTTGGTCGTTTTCGTCTCTTGATCATCTTCCGAACTAGATTGACTAGTTCGGATTCTATTTCGGAGTCTACTTCCGATTCGGACTCGTCTTCTTCCTTCGGGGGTGGCTTGCTTGCGGGCTTCTTCTTCTTGGAACCTGCAACTAACGCAATACTCTTCTCGGCCTGGACCACGTTAGTTTGCTCATGTAATTCAAGTTCTGAAAACAATTCGTCTAACCTAATTTTAGAAAGGTCCTTGGAGACCTTGTAGGCATCGACCATGGATGCCCACAAGGTGGTCCTAGGAAACGAGTTAAGAGAATACCTGATAAGGTCGCGATTCTCGACCTTTTGTCCGATGGCATGGAGTTGGTTGACGATGTCTTGGATTAGAGCATGTAGTTGAGTTGCGGTCTCGTTTTCCTGCATTTTCAAGTTATACAATTTATTTAAAAGTAAATCTCTTTTACATACCTTCGTGTCGTGTAGTTCCACTAGCTTGGTCCATAAGTCCTTTGCACTAATGAAGGGGCCGACGCGGTTGAGCTCTTCCTTGGACAACCCACATTGCAAGATTTGAGTTGCCTTGGCATCGGCTTCTACTTGTTTTTTCATGGAATTTGACCATTGATCGTAACCCAAAGATTCACCATCTTCATTAATAGGAAGTGTGAAACCGGTTTGGATTACGATCCACATCTCGATTTGGGTTTTAAGAAAGCATTCCATCCGACCCTTCCAATAACGAAAGTCATTACCGTTGTAAAACGGGGGTCAAAGCGGTGCTAAACCCTTCGAGATGGGCCATTTAAAAACAAGAAGAAGAACGGCGAAAAAGAATCTTGCAAAACACACACGAAAGAATATTCCAAGACTTTCGTCTTGGATTAGTAGTCTTGAGAAGTAAAAAGGATATATAAAATGTAACTTGCAAAAAGAAATAAACAATCAAATGCGAATGTCGTTGAAGTTCCGGAGGACAACCTTACTCGGGATCTAACCCGAAGGACAACCTTATCCGGATCCTAAAGCCTCTAATGCAATTCTATATGTAGGAGAAGATAAGCAAGTGAAATAATTATACGAAAACAGAAATAAATAAATAAAAAATCTGTGAAAAAAAGAAAAACAAAGCTAGATTGGTGGTTTCACCGAATCTTAGCGCCCCCGGCTCTGATACCAATTGTTGGATCGAAAGTGTCGCTAGAGGGGGGGGTGAATAGCGATCTGGTGTCGTTAAAAACTTTTGCAATAAGTAAAAAGCAAGTAGAGAATGCACAGTGAAATATAAAGTAGACAAGATATTTTTACGTGGTTCACAATCTTTCGATTGCTAATCCACGGCCCTAGTGATCCTTGATCACGTCACGGAGGGCAATTCACTAAAACCACTCCTCTTCGTTGGAAGTAGAACAACGATTACAAAAGAAATCAAGGCAAAGGGACACTCCCCCTTTCCTTGTTACGATTAAAGCACAAAGACAATTTAAAGAAGTAGAACTTAAATAAATATACCGACAACTCTTATAAGTAGAAGATGTAGCTTTCGTTGTCGGCGGCACTTCGTCGTAGCAAATGTGAGTAGTAGTAGCAGCGTTACGACGGCGTGTTGAGAGCTCTTGAATTCTTGTTATTTGCTTGGCTTGAACATGTCTATTTATGGATATTGATCTATGAATTTAGACATAGGTAGTGTCCAAGGTGAGGTTCTTATCCCCAAGACTTGTTCATCCACATCCTTTGCGCCAACTCAAGGATGAGGTGTTTCATCCAACCACCTTGTGCCACCTCCAACCTCCTTGTGCCAACTCAAGGATGAGGTGTTTCATCCAACCACCTTGTGCCACCTCAAGGAAGCCTTCACGCCAACTTGAGGATGAGGTGTTTCATCCAACCACCTTGTGCCACCTCCAACCTCCTTGGGCGCCAACTTGTTGGAGCCATTCAACTTGTGCCACATCATGGGAGCCAACCATCTTGTGCCAACTCACCTTATCTTGGGCGTCCACCACAAGGAAGCTTGGTGATGGTTTGGATGTCCACCTTGATGCCACATCACCCTTTGTACCAAAACACGAGTCAAGTCCAAATTCACCCCCTTGAAATATGAGCTCTTCTCGATTTGGAACTTGACTAGCGATTGGTGTAGTCAAAGGGTTTTTTAGCTTAAAATATAAAGTACGATGGTTCTAACCATTTGATCTCGACCTAGACCTTCCATTGGAGGTATTGGGTCGGATCTACGCTTAACGACCTTGCTTCGCTTTCACACGAGCTTACCTTGTAGCCTCGCTTCCGGTCTTCACCCGAGTACCTCGGCTTCCTCCGAAGTCCCTCTGGCGTTGCCCGACCACCTCGGTTCCCACCGGGTGTCGCAGACCTTCCGCTCAACTTTAGCATTTCTGCACACTTAATTGAGCTCGTAAGATAACAAATATACCCTTAACTATTGAGCCTTTTGCCATAATCAAAATACCGGTTCGACTTTGGTGCCCACTGCACCAACACTTGGTGTGATTCCGGCCATTGTTGAAGCAATACCGGTCTACTGCGACAACAATGGAGCAATTGCACAGGCGAAAGAGCCAAGGTCTCATCAACGATCCAAACATGTGCTTCGCCGCTATCATCTTATCAGAGAGATCATCAGTAGGAATGAAATACAGATCGAGAAAATTCCCACTGAAAGGAACTTAGCGGATCCTTTGACTAAAGCATTACCTCAAAGTAAGTTTGAGGGTCATGTTGATGCTTATGGTATTGGATACCGTAGCGATTGGCATTAGGCCAAGTGGGAGTCTGTTAGTAATATATGAGAGATGTCCTAAGGCAATCGCCTTATGTATGAACCATTTATATGATAAATGAAGATTCACTATTTGAGTATACATGTTTTTATGTATTTGATTGGATCTTAAACTCATTTACTGAATGTCCACGATACGATTCACAGCATGAGAGAATTTGTGATTGGATCACAACTAGTGAGTATCTCTACATGTGTAATTGTGATGTATCGGAATTATCCCTAGTCGATGAATTGATGAATCTAGACACCATCAATTCTGTTGAGACTAGCACGAGGTATACTCCTTGGTGTATCCAAGCAGCTGATTCTCACTGGCTGGAGACATAGTGATGTCCGGAGTTAATCGTGGATGCTTGTTATGGTAACTAGTTCATTGGAGTGACCAGCCGTAAGACTTCATATGGTTCTCTGCATATATATAGATATGTCAATGAAGTTCTTACTGTGGCTTAAGTGCGATGTTCCTTTGACTTGCGGTATTCAAGTCATCTTGATCATGGAGACTTATGCTTTGACATCTTAAGCAAACATCTTTAAGGAGATGTGGACCCGGGATGATTGGGTATAAGTCGAAGTGATCGAAGGTGTTTGAATAGCCTATAAAGGATTCACCACTCCTTGCGAGGAGATGTATACCCATGGCCTCTCGTCGGATTGTTACTAAAGTCTTTGGCCAAAGCATTACATGTTTAGAGTAAGGTACTCTTCGATACATGTGGAGTAACTAGAATCCGTAGGACGAGGAAATGATACTTGGGCTAGGTGTGACGTAGTCAGCCTAGTGGGGACTGACACAATAGACCATGTCCTGAACCAAGTGGGTATAAGATGAGTGAAGGGAATGGGGCACGATTCATTCAAGCTACTGAAGGGTTTCAGAAATAGTTCTGGATCAACCGTTGATCTTTTCGGTTAATTGGGGATCATGATGTACTACTAGGTGCCACTCATGATCGTTCTATAATTAATGGTTAATTATAGACGGCCAACATAAACCGAGAACCTATTTGGTCACACGCACAACGAGTGTAATCCAAAGGATTTAAAACGAGCTTGAGAATGGGATTCTCAGACCGAGAGAAACTATGTTTGGTTGGACCAAACATAAAGCGAGCATAAAATTGTTTCAGTCGCAATGGAAGCGTGGATGGGCCGTGTCTTATGAAGACATAATGGATGGACCAAAATGGTTTGGTCCTAATCCAATGGATGAGAATAAACCAAAGGGTTTGGTTTATATTAAACGAATGAACCAAAGGTTGGTTCGGTTCGTTTTAACTTAAAATAAACCATCATGGTTTGGTTTATTTTAACTTATCTTAATGGAGCGGGTTAACGGGCTTTATGGATATGATCCATTAACCACTAAGAGAATTAGTTCTCTATAAAATAGGGATTAAACCCTAACCCTAAACCTAATCAAACTTGGCCGCCCAACCCCTCCCTCTCCTATTCGGCGCCCAACTCCAAGCTGCCGCCGCCCAAATGTCCTCCATCCGGCGTCCAGAAGGTTGCGTCCTTCCACCTCGCCGGCGTCGAGCTGCTGACGGAAGAGTTCCGGTCATCCTCCTTAGGTTTGGCATCAAGGTGAGCACTTTGCTTCCTTGGTTTTGGCCGGCGCCTACTCCTCCACCAAGCTGTCCAGTTTTCTGGACAGCTTCTTCTCCTCTCGTCGGAGCGTCGTTTGGACGACGGTTAGTGCTCCGACAGCGGCTAACATACCGGGGATTTGATCTCCGGTAATCCTCTGAGGTGGAGGACGAAGGATTCGTCAATCGGTTGACGAATACCTCTCCGGAGAAGCAAGTCTTGAGGACTTGTCTTTATGTCCGAATTTGGATTCGGACCGTGATCATCTCTCGATCACATCGTCTTCAACACGAGGCTAGTAACCCGTACGAAGACGAAGCTCGTGGCTTGGCGAAGTCATCCCGAGGAGCTCGGCGTGGATACGGATAGAGACGATTCTTACGAGAATCGTTCCGGTTGATGCCGTTCCCGCTACACGTCATACGAAAGGTATAACGTAGTTTAATTTCCTTTTATTGCAATTTTAATTTACGGTTATGTCTACACTTGTTGTAATAGCATGCGTGTGTTGTGTGTGTTGTAATAAATAGGAGTATTTATTATTTTTTATTGCTTCCGCTGTGCTCATGTTTACGAAACATGATCGAACACACACACGCCGCGGTGCCGGAAACCCAACAGTATGTAGATGACATCCTACTCATTGGAAATGATATACCTATGCTGGAGTTTGTGAAGACTTGGCTTGAGAATTATTTCTCAATGAAGGACTTAGGTGAAGCAGCCTATATTCTTGGTATCAAGATCTATAGGGATAGATCAAGGAGATTGCTTGGCCTGAGTCATAGTACATATATTGACAAGGTGCTTAAGTATTTTGCCATGTAGAATTCAAAGAAGGGATTTTTGCCAATGTCACATGGTGTAAGTCTTTCGAAGACTCAATGTCCCTCTTCTACGGAAGAGAAACAATGTATGGATCAGATCCCTTATGCATCTGCTATAGGACTATCATGTACGCCATGATTTGTACTCGCCCCGATGTCTCGTATGCTTTGAGCATGACAATTAGGTACTAGTCATATCCCGGTGAGTGTCACTGGACAACATTCAAAAATATTCTTAAGTACTTGAGAAAGATGAAAGAATATTTCTTGATCTTTGGAGGTGATGAGGAGCTAGTTGTAAAGGGTTACAGCGATGCAAGCTTACAAACTAACAGAGATGATTCGCGATTGCAATCAGGGTATGTATTTTGTCGTAATGGCGGTGTTGTGAACTGGAAGAGTTCGAAGCAGGACATAGTCACAAATTCTACAATAGAAGCCGAGTACATTGCTACATCTGATGCAGCAAAGGAGGCTATTAGGATCAGGAAGTTCATTGCTGAACATGAGGTGGTTCCTAGCATAGTAGATCCTATATCCCTCTATTGTGACAATAATGGGGCTATTGCTCAGGCTAAGGAACCTCGCTCTCAACAAAGGACCAAACACATACTACGACGATTTCATCTCATTCGAGAGATCATCGATCGAGGAGATATGAGAATATGCAGAATAGATTCCGATGCTAACATTGAGGATCCCTTGACCAAGGCTTTGGCACAGAGAAAGCATGATGGTCATACTAGATCACTAGGTATGAGATATTATAGTGATTGGCACTAGTGCTAGTGGAAGATTGTTAGTATGAGCCCTTAGTGCCAATTATGAGATGATTGGTGACGGAAACTTTTGTATCATATCTTATATTAATATAGGTAAACATTGGTTATTATATTTACTTTATGCATTTGCCAACTAAATAAATATAATAATTCCCTTGAAAAGTAGTTTCTAATCTACAGTATATCAATTGATAGAATTGATTATGAGAAGCTGTAGAGAACACTATTCTTAATATTCCTAGTCAAGTATTAATAGACAAGGGTAATATTAATACATTGAGACTAGCATGTAGGTCAATGGATGACTTGATCTCACAAGTCATGGATATGAGATATCACATTGACACATGGGTATATATATTGAAAAATATATATACTGAATTGACCCGCCATGAGAAAGTGTCATGGATCGTTATATGAGTGTCATATACTTTCTCATGTGACTATTGGTATGAATAGTCCTTAGACCTAAGTCACTACGGTTCATTACATAAGGAGTTATGTACTTTGGTATCGTCTAACGTCACACCGTAACAGGGTGCACTATAATGGCGATCACTGGGTATGTAATGAATTATGCGAAGGGATGTGAGTGATATAGATCAGATCAATCCCTCCTATATGACGGGAGTGATATCTTTGGCCTCTTGAGAGAGTATGACCACGAAATGCATGACCATGCTCAAATGAGTCAATATGAGATATTGAGCTCATTTGTTTGAGTGAGTCTACTTGGGGATCAAGAAACATAAAGATTGATAAGGGGATGACACTATCTATGCCTCATTGATCTATCTAAGGTATCAAGAATAGAAAGACACTATCATACATGATAAATGTATGACCATGTTATGCTCATTACCTTGTGATTGTATGAATGTATGATGTTTTATTAAGAAGGAGCATGATATGCATGAAAAGAAATATGATATGTTATGTAGAAAAAATATGTTATGAGAAGCAATATTATATGTTATGAAGAAGAAATATGTTATGAGATGAAGAAGAAATATGATATGTCATGATAAGGAACATGATATGTTTATGAAATGAAATATGATATGTTATGATAAGAAGCATGTATGTATTTTACTTTCTGCATGACTTGTACCAGGACACTAACAAGGTCCAGGGGATGGGCTCCCAGATGCCCTAGGCCGACGGTCATAAGTACGGGCTTAGGATGAGCCTCTATGTTATGTTGCCCCTAGGTCGACGGACATAGTACGGACCTAGTATGATGATGATGATGTTGTACAATGTCGGGCCCAATATGTTGAGATTTATGTTCAAATACCTATAATATATGTTTTGAAGAGCATCCTGCATATACCTTTATGTTATCCCTGCTTATGTCTATGATGTTATGTTTATGTTATGCTTGTTTATGTCTATGATGTTATGTTTATGTTATGCCTACTTATGTTTATGATGTTATGTTTATGTTATGCTTGCTTATGTCTATGATGTTATGTTTATGTTATGTATGCTTATGTCTATGGTGTTATATTCATGTTATACTTGCTTATGTCTATGATGTTATGTTTATGTTATGCCTGCTTATGTTCTACGATGTTGTATTCAAGTTATGCCTGTTTATGTCTTTGTATGTTTACATGTCATGCTTACGTATGGTTTTTGTGAGTAGGACAGGATCTTACTAAGCCTATGTGCTTATAGTTTATGTTCCCTTGTACTGCAGATAATGGTAAAGGGTGGCTAAACTAAAGGGAGCAGCAGGAGGGGCAAAGTGTGTGTGGTAGTGACATGGTGGAGGAGATCTATTATGTTCTTTATGCATATTTTCCCTAAGATGATTTAGTTTATGAATTTGAACTAAGTACTTATGAACTGATGATGCATGCCCTATGTTTAAGAAGAAGTATCTATGAAATAATGATGCATGTTCTATGTTAAGAAGAAGTATCTATGAAATGATGATGCATGTTTATGTTTAATAGAAAAAAAAAGTCTAAAGTCTTCCGTTGTAAGAAGTACGATATATGTAGTCTTCCGCTGTAATGTATGTATGTACGATCGCGTCACACACCGCCCCTCCGGACCCCTGGGAAAGGGCGGGTGTGACAGGTTGGTATTAGAGCAGATCTGCCTTTCCACTACACACACATCAAGCTCCAAATCCTGCCGCTCCAAGTAAGAATTTCTATGCGTACTTTATTTCTTTCATGTATGATAACAAATGCCTCTAGCTTAAATATGCATGAAAATATGTATGATAACCTTATTCTAGCTTTTAGTTTAACTATGCATAGATAAATGGACGATGACCTTATACTAGCCTTACTCTAATATGTGAAGATAAACATGGCTGGGAGACGTAGTAATAGAGTCAATGAGACAGTAATTTATGGAAGACGTAGTAATAGAGTCGATGAGATAGTAATATATGGAAGTCATAGTAATAGAGTCGATAAGACAGTATTTCGCTCTCCATGGGAGCTCCAGTACTGTTGGTAAAGAAGAAAGACTGGTCTATGCGAATGTGCATAGACTACCGAGCGCTAAATAATATGACGATCAAGAATAGGTACCCTTTACCACGGATTGATGACCTGTTCGACCAGTTAAAGGGTGTCACCGTCTTCTCTCAGATTGATCTGAGGTTTGGCTATCATCAAGTGAAAGTGAAACCAGATGATACACCAAAGACGGCTTTCCGAATAAGATACGAACATTATGAGTTCGTAGTTATGCCCTTCGGAGTGACGAATGCACCTACTATGTTCATGGATTTGATGAATCGGGTATTCTTGCATTCCTCGGCAAATTTGTAATCATTTTCATCGACGATATACTGATATATTCGAGAACCCAAGAAGAGCATGCAGAACACCTGGAGATGGTATTACAGATTCTTCAGGAAAAGCAGTTGTATGCAAAATTTTCCAAATGCGAATTCTGGCTTGGTCAAGTATCATTTTTGGGTCATGTTATATCCAAGCATGGAGTGATGGTAGACCCAATAAAGATTGAAGCAGTGAGCAATTGGAACCGACCAAATAACGCCAGCGAGATCAGAAGCTTTCTTGGGCTAGCAAGCTACTACACGAAATTTGTAGAGAATTTCTCTAGAATTGCAGCCCCTATTACAGTCCTCACCAGAAAGAACAAAAAGTATGAATGGACAGACGCCTACGAGAAGAGTTTCACAGAATTGAAAAAAAGACTGACCAGCGCTCCAATCCTTGCTCTTCCGGATAGTAACAAAGGCTTCGACATGTACAGCGATGCTTCCAAGTTGGGACTCGGAGCTGTACTCATGCAGAATGGCAAGGTCATTGTCTACGCCTCTAGGCAACTCAAGGAACATGAAAGGAATTATCCCACCCACGATTTAGAGCTAGCGGTCGTGGTCTTTGCTCTCAAAACATGGAGGCATTATCTATATGGAGCTCAGTGTAGGATTTATACAGACCACCAGAGTTTGAAATATTTCTTCACATAGAAGGACCTGAACATGAGACAACGCAGATGGCTTGAGCTCGTCAAGGATTATGACTGCGAGATCTTCTACCATCCGGGAAAAGCAAACAAGGTAGCTGATGCACTCACCAGGAAGTTCTGCACCATCTTGATGTCTCTATCAGTGTTATCTCGGCCCTTAGAAAAGGAGATTATGTGTTACGGGGTTGAAATCATTTCCGGACAGTTCTCGACCATGACGATAGCACCGACGCTGTTCGACGATATACTAGAAAAGCAAACCCGTGACCCGAGCATTCAGAGGATCAAGAAAGAGGTCCTAGAAGGAAAGGATGATGGGTTTCGTATCTCTGAGAGTGGAATACTCTACCTCAGGGATCACTTGTGTATTCCTAATGACCTAGAATTACGGTAGAAGATATTTGAGGAAGCTCACGGAACTCCTTATGCGATACATCCTGGAACCACCAAGATGTACCAAGACCTGAAAAGAAAATTTTGGTGGTTTTGAATGAAAAGAGATGTGGCTCAGTATGTCAGTACCTGCCAGACCTGCCAGAGGGTTAAAGCAGAACACCAGAGACCTGGAGGAACACTGCAGCCGATCCAGGTTCCAGAATGGAAATGGGAAGATATTTCTATGGATTTCATCTCAGGATTGCCCAAGACGACAAACGGATATGATGTTATATGGGTAATTCTGGACCGATTGACGAAGTCTGCCCACTTCTTAGCAATCAAGATGACCTATTCGTCTGAGCAATTGGTTCAATTATATGCTATGGAAATTATTAGATTACATGGGATTCCTAAGACCATCATCTCTGACAGAGATGGTCGCTTTATTTCCCATTTCTGGGAGTGTGTTCAGAAGGCACTTGGCACGAAGCTATTGTTCAGTATCGCCTTCTATCCTCAGACGGACGGACAGACCGAAAGAGTAAATCAAGTACTGGAGGATATGTTACGAGCTTGCGCCCTAGATTTCAAAAGAAGCTGGTGCCGATACTTATGCTTGGCAGAATTCGCCTACAACAATAGCTACCAAGCTACTATTGGAATGACACCCTATGAGGCTCCATACGGGAGGAAATGTAGATCTTTTATATGCTGGTACGAGGGTGGTGAAAAGAAGGGGATGGGTCTCCAGACGAACTTCATTGACGACACCAGCCGAGCTATACAGAACATCCATCAAAGAATCAAAACTGCACAGAGCCGACAGAAGAGCTATGCAGAAATGCGGTGTAGACCATTAGAATTCAAAGTCGGGGACCTGGTATTCCTCAAGGTGGCCCTTATGAAGGGAATGATGAGATTCGGAAGGAAGGGTAAGCTGAGTCCGCGCTATGTGGGACCATATCTGATATTGCAGAGGGTTGGCAAGGTAGCTTACAAGCTGGAGCTGCCTTAAGAGATGTCGGCTATTCACAATGTGTTCCATGTTTCAATGCTCAAGAAATGCATTTCCAGTGCAGACCAAGTGATCGAGCCACAAATAGTGCAAGTTCAAGATGACCTGAGTTATGAAAGTCGGCCTATGTAGATACTAGACCGAGAAGTCAAGAGGCTAAGGAACAAAGAGGTGTCCTTAGTAAAGGTCCTGTGGCAAAATCAACGGTATGAAGAAGCTACCTGGGAACGCGAGGAGGACATGAAATAGAAGTACTCAAAATTATTCTAAGTTTTGGGGACGAAACTTTTAAAAGGTATGAAGGATTGTAACGCCATTTCTAGTAATTTTACAAGAATTTTTGGCATGATTATGATGGGCTTTATGTGGGCTCTTTCAAAAATAAAAGAAATGGAGCCAAAAAGGATGCATGGCCTAGGAATTGAATCCCAAACCTGTAGTAGAAACCTAAGCCCTAAAGATGCATCTAATAATCAGAAGCCCACTAGGGTTGTGCTATTAGAGGAATATGGGAAATGATAGTTAAGGGTAAGGGAGGCTAAGGGACACTTCAAGAGAATAAATAGGGAATGAAGGGACAAGAGAAAAGCCACTTCTCCACTTCTCCCTCTTCTCTTCTTCTTCCTCACCGAAATCTATTCCTCTCCCTCTCCATTTTTTTTTTCTGAAACCTATCCAAGCAAGAAAAAGGCTAAGTTGGCATCCCTTAGGTTATCTTCCAACTAAAAGCAAAGTGAAGGATGTAAGTATCCTCTCACCTGTATACAAGTAGTTTTTTGATTGATGTTATTGTGTCAACCTCTTCTTGAACCATTCGGCCAAGATCTTTATTTGAGTTTTCAATGAAGATTCATGCCATACCTTGGATGAATATGAGGAAGATAAGATGCTAGATGGATTAGGTTAAGTGTTTGACCTTAAAAACCCCAAGGATCCTTTGGCCAAGACCAATATTTGTGCTCTCCATGATGATCCATGCTATAACTTGTGGAAATATGAAGATGATAGGTTTCTAGATGAGTTTGGTTAAGTGGTTGATCCCCAACTCCTTCTAAGACTCTCGGCCAAGTCCCTTTAGACCCCTATGTATTCTTTTATGCCTTGTTTTAGAATGAGTTCATGATAACTTTTGATGTTAGATGAAGATAGCATGCTCTATGCTAGGTTTTAAATGAGTTCATGCCATGTTTGATGTTAGAAGAAGACAACGTGTTCTATGCCATGCTATAGATGAGTTTATGCTATGTTTTGATGGTAGATAAAATAACATGTTGTTGGATAATCTAGAGTTAAGTGGTTGAGCCTTTAAGCCCTTTGAACCATTCGGCCAAGACCCCTAATGTGCTTTCTATGCCATTTTTAGATAAGTTCATGATAACTTTTGATGTTAGATGAAGATAACATGTTCTATGCTAGGTTTTAAATGACTTCATGCTATGTTGATGGTAGAAGAAGATAACATGTTATGTTGATCGTAGAAGAAGATAACATGTTTTATGCCATGCTATAGATGAGTTTATGCTATGTTTTGATGGTAGATAAAGATAATATTGTTGGGTTTCCGGCACTGCGGCGTGTGTGTGTTCGATCATGTTTCGTAAACATGAGAACAGCGGAAGCAATTAAAATTAATAAATCTATATTTATTACAACACACACAACACACGCATGCTATTACAACAAGTGTAGACATAACCGTAAATTAAAATTTGCAATAAAAGGAAATTAAACTACGTTATACCTTCCGTATGACGTGTAGCGGGAACGGCATCAACCGGAACGATCCTCGTAAGAATCGTCTCTATCACTATCCACGCCGAGCTCCTCGGGATGACTTCGCTAAGTCACAAGCTTCGTCTTCGTACGGGTTACTAGCCTCGTGTTGAAGACGACGTGATCGAGAGATGATCACGATCCGAATCCAAATTCGGATCCTAAAACGAGTTCTCAAAACTCGCTTCTCCGGAGAGGTATTCGTCAACCGTTTGACGAATCCTTCGTCCTCCACCTCAGATG
This sequence comes from Wurfbainia villosa, assembly GCA_025175895.1. Taxonomy (NCBI): domain Eukaryota; kingdom Viridiplantae; phylum Streptophyta; class Magnoliopsida; order Zingiberales; family Zingiberaceae; genus Wurfbainia; species Wurfbainia villosa. Next base: position 46,986,899 of record CM045998.1, on the reverse strand, counting down.
ATTACCGGAGATCGAATCCCCGGCAAGTTAGCCGCTGTCGGAGCTCTAACCGTCGTCCAAACGACGCTCCGACGAGAGGAGAAGAAGCTGTCCAGAAAACTGGACAGCTTGGTGGAGGCTATAGGCGCCGGCCAACCAAGAAAAGAAAAGGCTCACCTTGATGCCAAACCTATAGGAGATCACTGGAGGGTCGCCGGAGTGTTCACCGGCTGAAGCTTGGTCGCCGGCAATGACTTGGACGGTGGCACAAAGGCTGGGCGGCGGCACACCTAGGGTTGGCGCCGACTAGTGGAGGAGAGGGAGGGGGCGGCACAACTAGGTTGGGCGGCAACTCCAATTAGGGTTTTAGGATTAGGGTTTAAGCCCTATTTTATAGAGAACTAATTCTCTTAATGGTTAATGGATCATATCCATAAAGCCCGTTAACCCGCTCCATTAAGATAAGTTAAAATAAACAAAACCATGATGGTTTATTTTAAGTTAAAACGAACCGAACCAACCTTTGGTTCATTCGTTTAATATAAACCAAACCCTTTGGTTTATTCTCATCCATTGGATTAGAACCAAACCATTTTGGTCCATCCATTATGTCTTCATAAGACACGGCCCATCCACGCTTCCATTGCATCAAACAATTTCATGCTCGCTTTATGTTTGGTCCAACCAAACATAGTTTCTCTCGGTCTGAGAATCCCATTCTCAAGCTCGTTTTAAATCCTTTGGATTACACTCGTTGTGCGTGTGACCAAATAGGTTCTCAGTTTATGTTGGCCGTCTATAATTAACCATTAATTATAGAACGATCATGAGTGGCACCTAGTAGTACATCATGATCCCCAATTAACCGAAAAGATCAACGGTTGATCCAGAACTATTTCTGAAACCCTTCAGTAGCTCGAATGATTCGTGCCCCATTCCCTTCACTCATCTTATACCCACTTGGTTCAGGACATGGTCTATAGTGTCAGTCCCCACTAGGCTGACTACGTCACACCTAGCCCAAGTATCATTTCCTTGTCCTACGGATTTTAGTTACTCCACATGTATCGAAGAGTACCTTACTCTAAACATGTAATGTTTTGGCCAAAGACTTTAGTAACAATCCGACGAGAGGCCATGGGTATACATCTCCTCGCAAGGAGTGGTGAATCCTTTATAGGCTATTCAAACACCTTCGATCACTTCGACTTATACCCAATCATCCCGGGTCCACATCTCCTTAGAGATGTTTGCTTAAGATGTCAAAGCATAAGTCTCCATGATCAAGATGACTTGAATACCACAAGTCAAAGGAACATCGCACTTAAGCCACAGTAAGAACTTCATTGACATATCTATATATGCAGAGAACCATATGAAGTCTTACGGCTGGTCATTCCAATGAACTAGTTACCATAACTAGCATCCACGATTAACTCCGGACATCACTATGTCTCCAGCCAGTGAGAATCAGCTGCTTGGATACACCAAGGAGTATACCTCGTGCTAGTCTGTCCAAATCCATCAATTCATCGACTAGGGATAATTTCGATACATCACAATTACACATGTAGAGATACTCACTAGTTGTGATCCAATCACAAATTCTCTCATGCTGTGAATCGTATCGTGGGCATTCAGTAAATGAGTTTAAGATCCAATCAAATACATAAAACATGTATACTCAAATAGTGAATCTTCATTTAACTATAAATGGTTCATACATAAGGCGATTGCCTTAGGACATCTCTCATATATTACTAACAGACTCCCACTTGGCCTAATGCCAATCGCTACGGTATCCAATACCATAAGCTCGAACATGACCCTCAAACTTATTTTGAGGTAATGCCTTAGTCAAGGGATCCGCTAAGTTCCTTTCAGTGGGAATTTTCTCGATTTGTATTTCGTTCCTACTGATGATCTCTCTGATAAGATGATAGCGGCGAAGCACATGTTTGGATCATTGATGAGACCACATCAAGTTCAAAGATGAACTTCTTGATCTAAACCGCTTCCTTTGCTGCTTCCAAAGCTGCAACATATTTTGCCTTAGTGGCAGAATCCGCTATAGTGTCAAGCATGGAACCTTTCCAACTTATTGCGCCTCCATTCTAAGTGAATACATACCCAGACTAAGACATGGAATCATCCTTGTCTGTCTGGATCTGACATCCGTATACCCACGTATCACCATGTACCCTTCTCCATATATTAGGAACGCATCCTTAGTTCTTCTTAAGTACTTAAGGATCGTCTTAACTGTCACCCAATGATCCATTCCTGGATTAGACTGGTATCTGCTCGTGACACTCAGAGCATACGATACATCGGGCCTCATACATAACATAGCATACATGATAGATCCTATTGCGGATGCATAGGGAATCTTACTCATGCAAATCCTCTCGTCTTCTGTGCGCGGACACATAGACTTCGAAAGGTGTACCCCATGCCTGATGGGTAGGAAACCTTTCTTGGATTCCGACATGCTAAACCTCTTTAGCACTCGGTCTATATATGTAGACTGCGAAAGACCAAGCAACCGTTTCGATCTATCTCTATAGATCTTAATCCCGAGGATTTAGGTTGCTTCTCCCAGGTCTTTCATTGAGAATGTCTTGGATAATCAAACCTTAACTGACTGTAACATTGAAACATCGTTTCCTATAAGTAATATGTCATCGACATACAATACTAGGAACACGACTGCACTCCCACTAACCTTCTTGTACACACAAGGTTCGTCTGGATTTTGCGAGAAATCAAACTTTTTGATCGTCTCATCAAAACGGATATTCCAGCTCCTGGATGCTTGCTTCAATCCATAAATGGACCGTCACAATTTGCATACCTTGGTTTTATCAACCGATGTGAAACCCTCAGGTTGTATCATATACACGTCCTCGAGCAGGTTTCCATTAAGGAAAGTTGTTTTCACATCCATCTACCATATCTCATAATCATAATGAGCCGCTATGGCCAGGAGCATCAGAATGGATTTAAGCATAGCTACAGGCGAATAGGTTTCGTCATAATCAACACCTTGTTTTTGACGATATCCTTTCGCCACCAATCTAGCCTTATAGGTAATCACATTACCATCCATGTCGGTTTTCTTCTTGAAAACCCACTTGCACCCTATAGGCTTTATCCCTTCAGGTGGGTCAACCAAGTTCCAAACTTGGTTTTCATACATGGAATCCATTTCCGACTTCATGGCACCAAGCCACTTATCCCTTTCTGAACTTGTCAGCACTTCTTCATAACTGGTAGGTTCCTCATCATCAATGAGTAACACGTCGTTCGATTCGCTTACGAGAAATCCATATCTCTCAGGAATATTGCATGTTCTACCATATCTACGAAGATGTGGTGTTACAATAGGTCCAGCCGATTGCTCATCACTATGAGTTGTCGGCTGTTGTGCTTCACCAGGTATCTCATCAATGTTTATTTGAGTCTCTCGAGCCTCCTCAAGCTCGACGACACTCCCACTGTTTTCTTGCAAGAGAAACTCTTTCTCTAGAAACACAGCATGTCTTGAAACAAACACCTTTTGTTCCACAGGATGATAGAATTGGTAACCCCTTGTTTCCTTAGGGTATCCAATAAATAGACATTTATCAGACTTAGCATCCAATTTGTCTGATACAGTCCGCTTCACATAAGCAGGACAACCCCATATCTTCAAGTAAGATACATGAGGTTTCTTACTATTCCATATCTCATATGGAGTAGTTGAGACTACCTTGGTAGGCATTCTGTTTAACAAGTAAACAACTGTCTGAAGTGCATAGCCCCAAAAGGACTTGGGAAGAGTTGTATGATTCATCATTGACCTGACCATGTCCAACAAGGTCCGGTTACGCCTCTCAGATACACCATTATGCTGTGGTGTATAGGGCGGAGTCCATTGAGACAATATGCCATTGTCTCTTAGATAATCAAGAAACTCTTGACTTAAGTATTCACCACCTCGATCCGATCGAAGTATTTTAATACTCTTGTCATGTTGTTTCTCTACTTCATTTCTGAATTCTTTGAACCTTTCAAAGGCTTCAGACTTGTGTTTCATCAAGAACACATACCCAAACCGTGAGTGATCATCGGTGAAGGTAATGAAGTAACTATAGCCTCCTAATGCTTGAGTTGACATAGGTCCACATACATCAGTATGTACTAGACCTAGTAACTCTCCCACTCGTTCACCTTTTCCAGTAAAAGGTAACTTAGTCATCTTGCCTTTTAAGCATGATTCGCATGTATCGTATGAATCCAATTCAAACGATTCCAGAATTCCACATCGGTGTAATTCGGACATGCGTTTCTTGCTTATATGGCCAAGACGACAATGCCACATATAGGAGTGTATTTGATTATCCTTTCGAGCACGCGTGTTGCTCGCTTCGATATTGAAAATGTCACTGGATACGTCCAACGTATAAACACCATTGCTTAAAGTTCCAGTCCCATAAAGAACTCCATTCAAAGTTATGTAACAACAATTGTTACTAAAAGTCAAATGGTACCCATTTCTATTTAAACAAGAAATAGAAATGATGTTCTTTATCAACGAAGGAACATAAAAGCAATTGTCCAGTTCTAAGACAAGTCCTACAGGGAGTTCCAACAAATACGTTCCGATGGCGAGTGCAGCAACCGTTGCTCCATTCCCAACACGTAAATTTGACTCTCCTCTTGACGAGTCTTCTTCTATTCCTTAGCCCATGTATGTCATTACATATATGTGAGCCACACCCAGTATCGAATACCCAAGTGTCTGAGGAAATAGAATGACAATCAATAAAGAAGATTTCTGAAGAAGATGGGGCATCCGATGCCTTATCCTTCTTCACGGACTCAAGATAAATCTTGTACTTTCTTCGCAAATGGCTCTCTTTGCCATAATGATAGCAAGTTTCCTTTTGTGCTAGTTCTACCTTCTTAGCCCTTCTCTTCTTTCCCTTCTGTTGTTCCTTTGACTTCCTCTTAGAACCTTTCTTCGAGGAATCAACTAACAGCACCGTCCCCTGCTCATGCTTCTCAGAAGACTCCACAGTCTTCAGCATATTGAGCAGTACCACAGATGAACCTCCTAGCATCTCAGAGGTGAAGAGGAGCTTTGAGACTTCGAACCTTTCGAATCTCACTTGCTCATCAACCAACTCACAAAGATGAAGGACTACGATATGAGCATCCATATGCTCATGCTTCTTTCGTAGCTTGGGTTCCATCGTGGCTAGCATGATGCAACTCATTTGTTCAGAATCACTCACATGTTTCTGATAGGCCAACAATTGGTCCAAAGTTGCATCGTCACTAGGACGGGCGGGAAGAGGCGCTTCGAGGACATACACAAGCTTTTCACCTTGAGAACAATTCTCAAGTTTCTAAGCCAGTCCAAGAAGTTCGGCCCAGTCAATTTATTTGAATCCAAAATGGAACGCAAATTCAAAGACATCAGGATCAATCTTAGAAATACAAAACGAGCATATATGAGAAAATGATTTTTAAAATGCATCAATATACATTTATAAATCCCATTCATTTTTCGAATTTCAAAAACCCCAAAATCACTTCGGGAGATCGTAGGTCCATCTCCGAATGGGTTGATATCCATCATAGTTATGAACAACCTTGGAGAGAGTCCAACAAGTCATTCATAACTACGACGGTAGGTATCAACTATACCGATTGCATATCACGTATATGCAACTATCACAATGTGCTATCAACTAATTGAATGTTCACACATACATCGGGTTGTTAACACATTAACAAGTATGCATCATATGCATAGCACCCAACTTCACCTCCCTTTACATCGACCTTGGAGAGAGTCCAACAAGCCGATGCTCCAGGTTAAAGTCAACCCATTAATCAAGACATAGTTTTAATATGGTTAGAGCGCATTCAACCAATTAGCCCAGCTTGGAGAGAGTCCAACAACCAAAGCTAACGATTGACCTCTGACTCTTACCATATTAGTATTAAACTATTCCATGGTTTGAACATATTCAGGTTCGAGCCGGGATTGGAGAGAGTCCAACAACCCACACAAGAAACAGAACTCTGGTTCTAACCATATTAATGGAAGGTGTAGGCTTTAATATTGATTAAGGGTTTTTATGTCTCATCCTCTTTGCATGCAAATAACTATTATCTACATGGCATGGCATACATGACATACATCTACATGTCACGACACGCATGGCATAATGTTATGCATCTAATGCAATTACATGGCATACAATTATGTCATGTATATAATTTCCTTATATGTCATAACTATTTATGGAAATAAAATATGTTTAAGATTTGATTCTCCAAATCAAATCATAATTAAATTAGGAAATAAATTTCCAAATCTAATCACATATTTTATTCATGGAATTATTTGATTAAGGAAAATCTATTTAGGAAACCAATTTCCTAAATCATTAAAACTACTTATGGAAATAAAATATTTTAAGATTTGATTTCCCAAATCAAATCATGATTAAATTAGGAAACAAATTTCCAGAATCTAATCAAATATTTTATTTATGGAAAATATCAATTTCCATAAATACTTCCAACTTTCCAAAAGTGGAAGATTTCCATAAATACTTCTAGACTTTCCAAAATTGAAAAATTTCCATAAATACTTCTAAATTTCCAAAATTTAGTAAATTTCCAGAAATACATTATGACTATCGCAAAACCATTTTTACGATTATGACGAAACACAACCTGGGCTCTGATACCACTGTTGGGTTTCCGACACCGCAGCGTGTGTGTGTTCGATCATGTTTCGTAAACATGAGCACAGCGGAAGCAATTAAAATTAATAAATCTATATTTATTACAACACACACAACACACGCATGCTATTACAACAAGTGTAGACATAACCGTAAATTAAAATTTGCAATAAAAGGAAATTAAACTACGTTATACCTTCCGTATGACGTGTAGCGGGAACGACATCAACCGGAACGATCCTCGTAAGAATCGTCTCTATCCGTATCCACACCGAGCTCCTCGGGATGACTTCGCTAAGTCACGAGCTTCGTCTTCGTACGGGTTACTAGCCTCGTGTTGAAGACGACGTGATCGAGAGATGATCACGATCCGAATCCAAATTCGGATCCTAAAACGAGTTCTCAAAACTCGCTTCTCCGGAGAGGTATTCGTCAACCGTTTGACGAATCCTTCGTCCTCCACCTCAGAGGATTACCGGAGATCGAATCCCCGGCAAGTTAGCCGCTGTCGGAGCTCTAACCGTCGTCCAAACGACGCTCCGACGAGAGGAGAAGAAGCTGTCCAGAAAACTGGACAGCTTGGTGGAGGCTATAGGCGCCGGCCAACCAAGGAAAGAAAAGGCTCACCTTGATGCCAAACCTATAGGAGATCACCGGAGGGTCGCCGGAGTGTTCACCGGCTGAAGCTTGGTCGCCGGCAATGACTTGGACGGTGGCACAAAGGCTGGGCGGCGGCACACCTAGGGTTGGCGCCGACTAGTGGAGGAGAGGGAGGGGGCGGCACAACTAAGTTGGGCGGCAACTCCAATTAGGGTTTTAGGATTAGGGTTTAAGCCCTATTTTATAGAGAACTAATTCTCTTAATGGTTAATGGATCATATCCATAAAACCCGTTAACCCGCTCCATTAAGATAAGTTAAAATAAACCAAACCAAGATGGTTTATTTTAAGTTAAAATGAACCGAACCAACCTTTGGTTCATTCGTTTAATATAAACCAAACCCTTTGGTTTATTCTCATCCATTGGATTAGAACCAAACCATTTTGGTCCATCCATTATGTCTTCATAAGACACGGCCCATCCACACTTCCATTGCGACTGAAACAATTTCATACTCGCTTTATGTTTGGTCCAACCAAACATAGTTTCTCTCGGTCTGAGAATCCCATTCTCAAGCTCGTTTTAAATCCTTTGGATTACACTTGTTGTGCGTGTGACCAAATAGGTTCTCGGTTTATGTTGGCCATCTATAATTAACCATTAATTATAGAACGATCATGAGTGGCACCTAGTAGTACATCATGATCCCCAATTAACCGAAAAGATCAACGGTTGATCCAGAACTATTTCTGAAACCCTTCAGTAGCTCGAATGAATTGTGCCCCATTCTCTTCACTCATCTTATACCCACTTGGTTCAGGACATGGTCTATAGTGTCAGTCCCCACTAGGCTGACTACGTCACACCTAGCCCAAGTATCATTTCCTCGTCCTACGGATTCTAGTTACTCCACATGTATCGAAGAGTACCTTACTCTAAACATGTAATGCTTTGGCCAAAGACTTTAGTAACAATCCGACGAGAGGCAATGGGTATACATCTCCTCGCAAGGAGTGGTGAATCCTTTATAGGCTATTCAAACACCTTCGATCACTTCGACTTATACCCAATCATCCCGGGTCCACATCTCCTTAGAGATGTTTGCTTAAGATGTCAAAGCATAAGTCTCCATGATCAAGATGACTTGAATACCGCAAGTCAAAGGAACATCGCACTTAAGCCACAGTAAGAACTTCATTGACATATCTATATATGCAGAGAACCATATGAAGTCATACGGCTGGTCATTCCAATGAACTAGTTACCATAACTAGCATCCACGATTAACTCCGGACATCACTATGTCTCCAGCCAGTGAGAATCAGCTGCTTGGATACACCAAGGAGTATACCTCGTGCTAGTCTCGACAGAATTGATGGTGTCCAAATCCATCAATTCATCGACTAGGGATAATTCCGATACATCACAATTACACATGTAGAGATACTCACTAGTTGTGATCCAATCACAAATTCTCTCATGCTGTGAATCGTATCGTGGGCATTCAGTAAATGAGTTTAAGATCCAATCAAATACATAAAACATGTATACTCAAATAGTGAATCTTCATTTAACTATAAATGGTTCATACATAAGGCGATTGCCTTAGGACATCTCTCATATATTACTAACAAATATATTGTTGGATAACCTAGAGTTAATTGGTTGAGCCTTTTGTCCCTTTAAACCATTCGGCCAAGACCCATTTAGGCCTATCATGCTATGATCTATAAATTACCATGTTATGTTTTGAATGTAGATATAGGTAACATGTGAAAGCTAAGCTTGATTTAAGAAATGGATCTTAGGTTGTCTTGGAATTCTTAGCCAAAGCTTATTTAAAATCCTAAGTGCCCTCCCATGCCATGCTTTATATGTTAAAGAATTAACATGTGGTTAGTTAGATCATATATAAGTTGTTTGGTGTTTAAAACTTGATAGAGCCCCATGAAGTTTAGGTCACTCCATGTATACTGGTTCATGATGTTTATGCCTTATGTCATGCCCTATATGTTTGTGATGTTAACATGATGTTAATATGGTCCTTGCTCAAGTTGTTTATCATGATTGGTTAGGTCACTACCATATGTCTATATCAATAGTAGGGATGCATGATAAATTTCTGCTCATTACCATGTTAAATGTATGACCATGTTATGCTCATTACCTTGTGATTGTATGAATGTATGATGTTTTATAAAGAAGGAACATGATATGCATGAAAAGAAATATGATATGTTATGAAAAAGAAATATGTTATGAGAAGCAATATGATATGTTATGAAGAAGAAATATGTTTTGAGATGAAGAAAAATATGATATGCCATGATAAGGAACATGATATGATTATGAAATTAAATATAATATGTTATGATAAGAAGCATGTATGTATTTTACTTTCTGCATGGCTTGTACCAGGACCCTAACAAGGTCCAGGGGATGGGCTCCCAGATGCCCTAGGCTGACGCTCATAAGTATGGGCTTAGGATGGGCCTCTATGTTATGTTGCCCCTAGGTCGATGGACATAGTACAGACCTAGTATGATGATGATGATGTTGTACAATGTCGGGCCCAATATGTTGAGATTTATGTTCAAATACCTATAATATATGTTTCGAAGGAGCATATACCTTTATGTTATGTCTGCTTATGTCTATGATGTTATGTTTATGTTATGCTTGTTTATGTCTATGATGTTATGTTTATGTTATGCCTGCTTATGTCTATGATGTTATGTTTATGTTATGCTTGCTTATGTCTATGATATTATGTTTATGTTATGCATGCTTATGTCTATGGTGTTATATTCATGTTATGCTTGCTTATGTCTATGATGTTATGTTTATGTTATGCCTGCTTATGTTCTACAATGTTGTATTCAAGTTATGCCTGTTTATGTCTTTGTATGTTTACATGTCATGCTTATGTATGGTTTTTGTGAGTAGGACAGGATCTTACTAAGCCTATGTGCTTATAGTTTATGTTCCCTTGTTCTACAGATAAAGGTAAAGGGTGGCTAAACTAAAGGGAGCAGTAGGAGGGGCAAAGTGTGTGTGGTAGTGACATGGTGGAGGAGATCTGTTAAGTTCTTTATGCATGTTTTCCCTAAGATCATTTAGTTTATGAATTTGAACTAAGTACATATGAACTGATGATGCATGGCCTATGTTTAAGAAGAAGTATCTATGAAATAATGATGCATGTTCTATGTTAAGAAGAAGTATCTATGAAATGACGATGCATGTTTATGTTTAAAAGAAAAAAAATAAGTCTAAAGTCTTCCACTGTAATGTATGTATATACAATCGCGTCACACGCCGCCCCTCTGGACCCCTGGGAAAGGGCGGGCGTGATACAACCTTACACATTCTTGTTAGCATTGTTCTCTCCTTTACTCTGTGTTTTGTCTTAATCTTTTGTTAGCAATTTTTTCCACTACGCTAACCTTAATATGTAGACGAATAAGCAACCGAATTCCATCATCAATGATAAAGAGACTATTCACCCCCTCTAGCCGGCCACTGATCCTCCAACACATCGAACTTACTTATATTAACTGCATTTTTGAGATAACTCTTCATTGCAGCTGGAAACCTTGCCATCAGTCAATTGATGGCTTGTATCAGTCGATTGATTCCTCCAACAGTTGACTGGTAAGGGTAGCAGTCGACTACTTGTCAAGGATCAACCTCGAAAAGAGTCAAAGCTTATCTCCATTTCTCAAGGGCTAGGTGGCATCACCTCGTGAATCTTCATCTCAATGATTAGGGTTTCACAAGGCTATAAATGTAGGGATTCTCAACCCCTTTTCAATCATTCTAAATGCTCTCAATTACCCTCGTAACGTCGCTCTTCTTCAATGACCTCCCTACGAGAAGTGGTGTCGAAATGACGACGACCTGAGCTCAATCTTCCATTCTTTTAGTTGTCAAAAAAAAACTTGCTTAAAGTTTATTTCAAAATCTATAATCTTCTTTATTTTTGGAGCTTTAATTGCAATGAGAAGCAGGGGAGTGTCCCTCTATCTCTACTTCTTGATATTTCTTGTACTCGCTTACTTCTACCTCTAACAAGGAGGAGTGTTTTTAGTGCTTTGCCCTCCGTACACAGTCTAGGACCTTTAGGGCCTTGGATTAGCAGCCGAAGGCTGTGAATCAAGTAAAAACAAAATTGTCTTTACTTACTTTCCACTGTGCACTCATGTTTTATCTTTACGAATTCGAAAAGTTTTCTCTTGCGCTATTCACCCCCCTCTAGCGCTCAAATCAATCCAACACACGAGTTGCAGCAGAAAGTAAAGACAAAAACAAAAATGACATGCTTTGTTTTTACTTGGTTCACAACTAAAAGGTTGCTAGTCCAAGGCCCCGTGATCCTAGACCACTTTCGATGGGGCAATCCACTTACAAGAGTCTCTTCCTCGTTGGATGTAAGAGACGATGAATACAAATAGAAGATAGAGGAAGAGGCAAAAATCCTACCTCTCCTCTTAGCAAATGAAAAGCACAAGTAAAGAAAAGACAACAATTGAAAAGATCTACCAACTAAAGATTTTGAAGCTTGGTGTGATGTCGGCATTATGATGGTGTAGCATTGTCATTGAAGTCTTATCATTGTTGGAGCACTTTGGGAGCAAACTTAGATGATTAAATGAGGTGAAAGGCTCCTCCTTTTATAGCCATTTAGACCCTAGCTCGTTGAGATCTAGGTCTGGGTCAAATCTTGACATCCCCTCTCTTTTTGTGGCTCTTATTTTGACTATCTTCGAAGTGATCAGATTGACCAACAGTCGACTGATGCCCTCTAGCAGTCGACATATGGTAAGTTCAGTCGACTGTCAGCTTGATAACTCACCTACAGGACGTGGTTAGCACAAAATACTTCATTAATGGTAATTACGATGGTACCTTACCGTCCGACCTCGACCTAGACCTTCCTCTAGAAGTCTTAGTCGGATCGTTGCCTATGGTTGTCCCCGTACGGAGGACACAACCTTACCATCACTTCGCACCCGGTGCTTACCTCTGGTCCTTCTGACCTATCCCTTAGCTTCTAGTCACCATCGAGGTTCCTTGACTCCTTGAGGTTCTTTTGGTGCCACCCAACCACCATGGTTTCTCGTCCTGAGTTTCTCTTGGTGTCGTCGACCATTAGCATAGCTTAATACTTTACCTGCACACTTAACACAACATGTGAGATAACAATATATCTTAATTTGAACCTTTGTCATTATCAAAATCTAGGTTCGATTATTTGGTGCCCCTGCACCAACGGCTCATATGCACCATCTGATCATCAGCTTCCTCTAGAAGGAGGGGGAGTCTTTGTTTGAAGCCTGGGATCGGTTCAAAAGTTTGCTTCATTAGTGCCCCCACCATGGGCTTGAGAGGTGGTTAGTGATTCACAAATTCTGCAATGGAATCACCTATGCCACAAATCTATCCTTGGACTATGCTATAGGAGGAGATCTAATAGATAAGACTATCGAAGAAGTAGAGGAACTAATTGAGGAGATGGTGTATAACCACCACCAATGGGCTTATGAATGTAGTTTTACCTCATCAGTAGTAGGAAGATATTCTGTTAATTCCATAGACCACTTAGCAGCTAGGATCGACATGCTGACAAAGAGGTTTGATTCATTAAATTCGAATACTATATGTGATGCTGATTCATTTGGTGCGGGTTGTAAATTAAGGGTGCATTCTGAAAAATATTGTTCTGAGGACCTGAATAACCAAGGAGGCTAAATAGAGCAAGTCGATATTGTCATTAATTTCAATCATGTGCCCAATAATCTGTATTCGGACACCTATAATCCTGGGTGGAGAAACCAACCAAATTTCTCTTATAGGAATAATTCGGGATTCTTTCATCTATCGAGTGGATATGGATAGCAGTCTAATGCATAGCTACAACTGCAAAAATCCAAGTTGGAGTAGATGATGGAGGGTTTCATTCAAACCCAGACCCAAGCGAATGCTAAATTTACAAAAAGGCATTCACAGACAAAGGAGGTGCTGAGAGAGTTTAAAGCTTCCATAGATGGTCTCACGAGCCACATTATCATGTTGGAAACATAGATAACTCAAATCACCTGTCCACCATCGTGAGTATTAGGAGGAATTGCTGGGAAAGCTAAACCAAGCCATATCGAACCATGTAATGTTGTATATGCCATTAAATGTCAAGGGGACCGAGTAGAGCATAATGAACACATTGGGGAATTTATGGATCCAGAAATGAATTGTACCAAGAGTCGTGGTGTCATCATCTTTATGATTGAAAGCAAAGTGGAAATTGAGAACAAGTCTCCTCTAAAACTTGAGGACCCAGGCGATTTTGTGATCCCCTATAGGATTAATGGGTTCAATTTTGACATCGCATTATGTGACTTTGGTTCAACCATCAATTTGTTACCATATGCGTTGTACAAGGAGATGAGGATGAATGGTATCAAACCATCAAATATGGAATTACGACTTGTGGTTGACACAATTAGAAAACCTGTCGGTATTTAGGAAAATGTACCAGTGACCATTGATAATTTTGTGAAACCTACTGACTTTATTATTTTAGACACAAGTCAAGAACCTCACACCTTATTAATCCTAGGAAAACCTTTCTTGGCAACTACTGGAGCCAACATTGATGTTCAAAAGCACATAATATCCATAGAAGTTGAAAATGAAGTAATATAATTTAATCTATCGAGGGATGGAAATCCCCTAACCTTAGGATATTCTTCTTGCAGGATAGCCAAACTGGTGCAGGAAGAAAGTCATAATTTTGATGGTGACGAGTGCAGATTCACCGAACCACTGGCAGCAAACCGAAAGACATAAGTAGGGTCAAGCTAACGACCTTAAACAAACGCTTCTTTGGAGGTAACCCTAGTTTACTTAAGTTTATTTCAGTAAGTTTCAAGCTTTTGTTAATCATTATTTTCTTGTGTTTATAGGTGTTTGTAGGACTTACTCAGTAGGAAAAGATAAATTTTGAGGAACCCATAGAGCAAAGCACAGGCGGGCATGTGAATTTCACAAGGTCCTACCTCATGGGTAGAGCAAAACATGACAGGGCATGTTAAAGGAGTTCTAAACGTGTGTCACAATAGAAAATTCTAGAGAGATGCACAACATACCGTTTGAATTTCACATGGTCATTCCTTTTTTTGTTTTTTAAGCAATAGACATAGAGTGACGCACGACAGATCGTGTGAATTTCACACGGTTGTGGTGCACCCCATTAAAAGGGTGTGATCCGTGCGTTTCTCATCAAATCCACCTTGCTTTTTGATTTACAGCCCTAGGTCTTCAATGTGCCACCATTCCAGCCTCCAAGGAGCCCTTCCTCGACCTCGTTCTTCACCAAGAAGCTCTCTAAAAGTGAGGATGAGGAGGACAAAGAGAGGAGATGCCTGTTCTTCCACATCTAGGTCAAGATCCAAGGGGAGAGATAAGTGGCAACCTCTGGAAGAAGGTAACACCCCTTTAGGTATTATATTTAATGATGATCTCCATATATCTCATTTTTATATGCTCTCTATTCATAAAATAGTGGAAACTAGGTATATAGATGATGCAAGTGAACGCGACCTCAAATCTCGCGACGAGAACCGTCGAGGACTTGAAGCGTGCGCTCGCGCTCAACGCCCGCAAGTGCACAGATGTCGTCAAGTAATAAAAAGATTATCGATCCGACATGGACTGAGATTCGAGTATCGATTGTTCAATGGACATTATTGTTCGGAGTTTAACATTAAGGGTTGTACTTATGAGGTTTATTGGCGGTCCTAACTCTAGTACGGTGTCACACGAAAGAAGAGAAGGGTAGCTACGAGTCTTTTAAGGGAATTTTAGGATTTCGATTTCGCTTATGTGTCGCACAACACACTATCAATTGGGTATTATCTAGACGTCTAACTATAGTCTTGTGGAAGGGACATCATACACTTCCCCGATGAGCCTTCACATCTATCTGGAACTACCTATGCCATACCAGGTCGACCCCTATCTTTAGGATAGGATAGGCGGTACGAGAATGCTAAATCAATCCCTATGACGAGTCACAACATGTCACATTTCTGATTCTATCACATTCTTCTATCCACGATTACCGGAGATGAGGCTAACCTCTAGGTTCCTCCTTAATTCTCCTAAATCTTTGATACGAGTGTTGTCACCCCTTGTATCGGCTACGCACAGTAAATAGAAGTCCAAAATCAACAGTTGTCAATCTAAACAATCACCAATTGCATATATAGAATCACGAACAGAATTATATTTGAAACAACATGTTCTACGCACACAAACATGACCTAATCCTAGAATCGAAGTATCTACTCCATAAATGAAAGAAAAAAAACACAAGGCATGATTGAATTCATCATTACAATGCAGAAGATGTATATAAAATAAATTACAGTACCCTTTGGTTCTTCTCTCTAGCGTTGGGGCGCAGAGTTTGATCCTCGAGTGACTTCCTTCCTCCCCATTACACATTTCCAAAGCATTTTATAGTGTTGGAGTGCCATACTGACTGTCGTACCTTCCACTAGGGTTTGGGTGTAGCTTTATTTATATAGACATCATGTCGGATCTCCCTAAAACCTAGAAAATAACATAATCGCATCGAAATCGCCCAGCGCCACACGACCATATGGATTCACACGGCCATGTGGATTCACACGACCAAGCTATGTGTGACATTGGGGTGCGAGCCATGTGGATTCACAGGGTAGGGCATGTGTCCTTCTTTTCTAGCTTCCAAATTCCTTCTTTTCGCTCCAATAGTGTGCCATTTCTATCGTAGAATGTTGTCCTACACACAAGAGTACAAAGAGCAGATCTCTGAACTAGAAAATAGGAAATGCATGCAAAATAAGGTGAAATATGCAAGAATCAAATATAAAATGCAACGGGATGTGAGCGAAAACTGCCCCTAAAACACTATAGGTTTTGCTCACATTAATTCCCCCATACTTAAATCTTTGCTTATCTTAAAGCAAACCTCAGTGCCATGAAATTTTAAAAAGCATTGTTCCATACTTAGCTTGTCAACTAGATTTATCAAGTGGTATTTGCAATCAAAGAAAAATAGATATGTTCTAAAAATTCACTAAGTTAGCTTCTCGTGCACGTGCTAAGCGAATCTTCTTAGGACATACTCATTACATGGTAAGTTAAGTTGTCATCCTATAGCTTCTTTAAGGTCTCTGACTCTTAGGCACTTACCTGCCCAAAGCGAGGGTCGTTCCCTAGATCTAGCACAAAGTCTTAAAGGCGTGCTCGGTATTGAGATAAATTAGTTGGTGTTTTCGTAATAACCTAACTCGATCTCAAAGTGGTACCTAACCATTTCCACCCACGACAACTATTTTTTTTTATCGCTCATAATCTTTTTCAATTTTTCTTACTTTTTTTTTATTCCATTTTTTTCTCTCTCTTGCGATTTTGATTTTTCCGAATGGGCTTCCACAATCCGAGCATCTCTAGTAACTAAAATGCTATATCTAGAGTCACCTATGGATTCCAAAGTACTATACTCCTGCGATGAATCATAACTAGGTACGTACAAGATTTTCCCTTTTAGAATGTTCGTCATGTGTAGGTGTAAAAATAAAAGCTAACCAGTGTAAGTCTAGAACTTTCATTAGAGCAATTAAAATAAAATACCATGAGATAAATGAAGTTAAGATACCTATGGGAACAACTCATGAAAGTAACTTTAAAAATACTACTGAGGTAGCTTAAAGATAGCAAAAACTAAGTGCAGAAAGAAACTAAGCACCCTATGCATGAACAAATGAATGTTAAATAAAACAAAAATGCAAATATTAGGAAAGAGATTACTGCTAGAAACAAAATAAGTCAAAACTTGGTGTACCCCCCCCCCCCAGACTTATATGAAATCATACCTCAAATATGGTGGTCGCGGTGGATAGTCTGGTAACCTCGACATGTCTGGCTCATGGGAGAACTTGGTGCTCAGCCACTGATGCCACATGTACATGTGGTCAATCTGAGAGCTGGTGGATGCACCGGCTGCTCTATGCTCCTCCTCCTTTGTTGCCTCTATGTCTGCCGCCCGATGTGCATGTCATCAAGGCATGATTGAAATCTGAGATGTCATAGGTGGATGTAGCTACATCCTTCTGAAAAATAGAACAAGGTGGTGGTGCAGTTGTAGGCTCATGTCGACATGGACTAGGTGGGCTCAAAATGATTTTTGCTTTTTCCTAGCAAGTTCTTTTTAATGCTAAACTATTTGCAAAAACATAAGTGACAATAAATCAAAGTCTAATTATACACATGAATGCAGAAAGTTTAAAAATGTGTAAAATTAAACTTGGGTTGCTTCCCAAGAAGCGCTTTGTTGAAGGTCTTTAGCTCGACTGTATTCCAACATTTAATTTGATGTGTTTGAATCTTGCTCGTGGGGGAGCAAGATATTTTCTCACCTTATGCCTCCTCCCTTATGGTCCCTTATCGCCATATCTCTTAAATCTTGCTCGTGGAGGGGCAAGATAGTTAGTAGCTATCTTCCTTGGTTCGAGAGTGAACATGCTTTTCTTTAAAGTATCATCAAAAGTTTAATCATAATATTGTGTTTCATACATATGTTGTGAATAATATAACTCACCACAAATATCCTCACCAAAAGATTGATCGGTCGATTCTATCATGTCAAATGAAATTTTATCATTACAAATCACTAAATGTGCTTCATTATTGGTAGTTAAAGTTTCGGTGAGGGTTAAGGTAGGATCTTGTAGACCCTTGAGGTTAGGAGGGATTTTGATTGAAGCAATGCACTCCTCGATTAAAGTATCAAATATATAATCCTCAAGTTCTTCTTCAAGTAGTGATTGAATGGCTTTTTCTTCTTTACTTCCTATGTCATCCATGTCTTCCCCATCTATTTATTCAAAGTGAATCTCCGCTATATTAGGCGTAATCCAGTCATCTAAGCCACCGTCTCGTCATTTGGTTTCTTCTCTTGCTAGATCTCATTGCATAATCTCTGCAAATTGTCGGCTATGCTCCTCGCATTCCCTAGTAAAATTGCCTAGCAAGGCATCTAAGCAGGGACTTGGTTCTGGATAAAATTTACATGATGATTAATAGCTCTCGTGCTCACTTGGGAAATAATATTGAGGGTTCAAGTAGCCAGGGTCATAACTATATGAATAATAATTATCTCGTGGCTCCTGGTTGTAAACATAGGTGACATTTTCTTGATCAAATTTCGAAGGTTCAAATATATCTGGACAATCATTAATGGTATGCCATTTTTCACCACAATACTCACAATAAATGTTACCAAAACTGATAGCATTAACTTGACCATAATCAAGAGAAAAATCATACATGTTTATCTACAAGAAAATATGAATAAGGAAAGAGCAACAGAATGAACAAAACTGAAATAAAATAAAATAAAACAAGAGAAGTAAATCTAGCCTAGTAAATTAATAAAGACAAGGAAAATAACCCTAAACTGAATAGAGATAACAAAAATTTAAAACTATATATACAAGAATAAAGTAAAACTAGAATGTAAATCTACTTTAGGTCCAATCCAATTGTCCATTTTTGATTCGATATCGAATGAACAGACCCTGACAACGGTGCCAAAAACTTGATGCACGCGTACGTGACCTCAAATCTCGTGATGGGAACTATCAAAGCCTAGGGTCTAAGAGTCAAAGTCAAAGACCTAGGAAACAAGAACCATCCAAGGGCAAGCTTAAGCCCAAAAAGTTCTATCATAGTGTTCCATTTGATTATGGAACTCAAACTATGTCTAGGAAGACCAAGTTTACTAGGGAAGCCATCCCTAAGAGTAACAAAGGTGTATGTCTAGTGGCTAGGGTTTCAAGGAATCCTAGGGAAGCCATTAAAAAGGTCAAAGGGGGAGTTACCTCTAGAGTTGACCTTAGTAAGACTCATTTGACCAAGGGTACCAAGCCTAGGGGGGTCACTAAGAAGGTATCTAGGGAAGTTATCTCTAGTGAATACTTAGTTAACCCAAGGAGCTCCAATAGGTATTGGGTTCCTAGAAGTATGATCGATTCACGCTAGATGGGTTAGGGTGTGTCAACCCTAAGTGGATAGATAGTTAACCTAACCATAGTGAGTTGACACTTTGGGATGTGCAATGTGCTTTAAGATGTTAAAAATGATTAAATTGACACAATTAGGTTTTACAGGTCATGGTGTGCCATTTTGGGTTTTTTGCACACTAGGGGGATAAATGACATTAAGGCTAAAATGGATTTAATTTTAGAAATGACAATTTGGGCTTAACACTTAGGTATTTTGTACCTTAGCACTTTATAATTGTCATGCTTTGTTTGCCTTGCCATGACATGACATCATATTTACTTTTATCATATAAAATGTCATGATCATATTTAGGGTTATTTATATATGTCATGTATGCTTAGATTTCAATCACATGCCATGACATCATGATTTTGGCACATGTTTTTATTCTTGTATCATTATGCCATAATCATCATTCATGTATAAATAAAATGGATTTAAGGACTAAGGCATGATTTGAAGTCTCATGCATAAGGGAATCAAATAATGTTGCCTATAAAAATGCATAAGACCCTAAATGAACAAAGCCCACATCTCACTAGAACTTGACTTTTATGTGTTTCACACATTTTAATACAATTGAGTTGTTTAGGAAAATGGAATTAAAGGTTATAAAAACAATTTCAGAATCATTTTGAAAAACCTTGGTGAAATTTATCTTTTGATAGCAATCACCATTGAATGAGATGATACAAAGGGGGCTCAATATTGAAGTTTTTCTTCACTTTTGAACTTTGTGTCAATTTTATTATTTTATGGGTAAAATATTTTTCAAACATTTTTCACCCATTGTATTGCTTATAAGTAATATACGTATAAATTTTCACTATTTTCGATATACGTAGAATTACTTATCCTTTTTCGAAATTCATTACTGATAATTGAAATGAGGAATTTCAGTTATCAGTCTCAAACAGTAGTCGACTGATGACTGAGAGTCGACTGTCAGGTTGATTTCGGGTAAACAAGGTATGTTTAGCCCAATTTCAGTTATATTAGGGTTCCCTAACCACTCCTAACCCTATGATATATTTTGGGAAGCATTATAAAGGGTGAAAATCTATTGGTATGAATTAAGAGAGTTTTTAGGGTGATGTATCAAATTTAAGGTGTGGGAAAGTTCAATGTTGAACTTTGAACCTTATTTTTAATGGTTTATAGTTCCTATTGGCTTAGGAACTTCCCAAGGACATTGTTGGTGTAATGGTGAAGGGGAAGCAAGCCTTTTATGGGAAGGTATCCATCATGGGATGATGGGTGTATTTTTCCTCATGAGGAGGAGAAATGGAAATTTGAAATGCCCAATTTGGAAATTGAGAGAGTTTATAGGAGTGCCTCTCTTTAGTGGTATGAGACTTATCGCTAGGAAGATTGTAGGCATCTTTGATGTTTTTGGACCAAGTGGGAGATTGTAAGATCTCACTGGGATATGAGACATTGACCTCCTTGAAGAGAACCTTTTTGATATTAGTCAAAAAGGGGGAGAATAGTAGAGTTACCAATTTGGGATAATTGGTAAGGGAATTTGAGTTAGGGGCCTAACTCAAGGGTGTTTTTGTCAAACATCAAAAAGAGGGAGATTGTTGGTGCAATCGACCCAAGTCACGATTAACCGAACTCGAGTTTGACGAGAGCGATATTTTGATATTCAACAAAAACATATGACAATGTGATTGTGATGGTAAAGTCCAAGTCATGGGTACTTGGCATGAAAAGTCCAAGTGGGACACTTGGCATTAGGAAAGTCCAAGTCTTGAGTACTTGGCATGTAAAGTCCAACCATGGATATTGCAAGGGAAAGTTGAACATGGGTTGGCAAGGAAAGTCCAAGCTTGGGTCTTGGCAAGGAAAAGTCCAAGCATGGGTCTTGGCAAGGAAAGTCCAACATGGGTTGGCAAGGGAAAGTCCAAGCATGAGTCTTGGCATTAGGAAAGTCCAAGGGGAATATTGGAGACGTAAAGTCCAAGTAGGAGTCTTGGCGGCATAAGTCCAATGGTTGACAATGTAAAGTCCAAGTGGTAGTCTTGGCAACATAAGCCAAATGTGCCTTGGTGGTGTAGGCACTGTTAGCATGACAATAGTCGATGGAAGCACCTGAAGGCTAGCGTATGGATGAACAAGTCATGGATGACTTGGAGGGATCTGATAGGCACGAGGCTGACGAAGGTGGCTAGAAGGCTTAGGTCTAGGCTACAGGCGGTCTAGCAATAATGGGGGCACCATACTTGGGTTAAAATCTCATGTTTGACATGTATCAGTCGACTGATGGGAGTCAACTAGGGTTTGACTGCGGGATGATGGCCTAGCAGTCGACTGCTAGCATTGTGCAATGGACTGATTTGGAGATTAGTCGACTACTGGTCAGGCTTTCGGGCATAGAAAGCCCTTCAGTCGAGTGATCAGCCCGAGCACTCAACTGATTGAGCCATCAGTCGACTTATGGGTATAATCAGTCGACTGATGTCATATCTGTTGGAACTTATCCAATGTGGCTCATGTCGTTGTAAGATAATGACTACAGGAGCAGTTGACTGATGGTCCCGATCAGTCGACTACTAGGCAACATCCAGCCCAAGGAGAAGCTTTAAAAGGAGCTCGTGGAGGGAGGATTTGGCAACAGTTCTTTGGGAGTTTTGGGGAGAATTGCTGGTGTAATTCAGGGTCTCCAAGGCTACTCTTCAAGCAACCAAAAGCAAGCGCTTAAGTTTAAATTGTGTAAAATTTTCTTTACTTATATTTGTGTAGTTTACTTGTATTATCTTGCATTTATTTCTTATTGTTGTAAGAATTATTGTAAGAGGTTTCTCCACCTCCGGATTGTTTCGAGAAGGAGTTTTATTGTGTAGTGGTGTGTGGTTGCATCGCTAGGACTCTTACAAGCCTAATCCGTGGAGTATAAACCGTATGGTTCCGAACCATGTTACATCGATTGTCTTGCATATTGTGATTGTATATTTGTATTGTATTGTTCCATATTCTGCGGTGTACTAACAATCATAAGCAAGCATGATCGAATTCCTCCATCGACGACGAATGAGCTATTAAACCCCCCCCTCTATCGGTCACGACGGTCCCTACAGATGAGTCCGAGTCCGAATCCGACGACGAGTCGCTATTCAAGACAAGTCACGGTTATGCATCCGGTTTAAAAGAGTCACTTAAGGTAAGTCGATATTTGTTTAGCACTTTATACAATGCAATTAAATTCTTAACTAGAAAGTTAGCTAAGTCCGAGTCCAAGGTCAAGACCTTAGTTGAGGAGGTTAAACTCCTTAAACAAAAGTGTTAGAGATCATTTGGAAGCTAGAGGGGGGGTGAATAGCGTCAATGGAATTCTTTCGCGTTCGTGTCTACAATTTAGTTAGCACAGCAGAATATAGATATAATACAATAACGAAATGGACAAGCACACACAAAGACACGAAGATTTAACGTGGTTCGGAACCGCACGGTTCCTACTCCACGGATCGGGTTCGTACGAACCCTAGCGATGCCAATCACACACCACTATGAAATAACTCCTTCTTGACACGAGTCGGAGGCGGAGAAACCTCTTACAATTGTTTACAACAATAAACAAATAGCTACAAGCAAATACAATGAAATATAAAGCAAAACTAGTAAAGAAAACACTTTACAAATGCTCTTGAATGCTTGATCGCTAGGTTGATCGAGTAGCACTTGGAGACCCTGAATTGCAGCAGCAACTCGCTCCAAATCGCCTCAAAGAACCCTTTTTATTTTTCCTCCATCATGAGCTCCATATATAGCTTCAACTGTCTTTGGAAAAGTCGATCGATCAGATCGGGACCATCGATCGTGATGCCCATTGCCGTGAGACAACGGCTAGATCCACGTTGGATAAGTCCAACGGATCCATCATCAGTCGACTGACTGTGTCCATCAGTCGACTGATGGAGTCCTCACTCGACCAGTCGAGATTCGACTCCGATTACATGGCCGATTTCGAGCACCCGGTCGATCACACAATCGATCGATTGCTCGAGCTCCATCGATCGGCCCATCTCGGCGGTCATTCGCTAGGCCATAACCCGCAGTCAATCCCTAGTTGACTCGGTCCAGTCGACTGCCACATGGCACCAGTCGACTGGTACACCTCAAACATGAGGTTTTAACCCAAGTATGGTTCCCCCATACTTGCTAGACCACCCTTAGCCTAGACCTAAGCCTTCTAGCCACCTCCATCAGCCTCACGCCTCTCGGATCCCTCCAAGTCATCCATGACTTGTTCATCCATCGTGCTAGCCTTCAGGTGCTTCTGTCGGCTATGTCATGCTAACCATGTCTACACCGCCAAGACACATTGGACTTATGCCGCCAAGACTCAGCTTGGACTTTATGCCGCCAACCATTGGTCTTATGCTGCCAAGACTCCCGCTTGGACTTTACGCAGCCAATATCAAACCCCTTGGACTTCTCATGCCAAGACACAAACTTGGACTTTCCCTTGCCAACCCATGTTGGACTTCTCATGCCAAGACCATGCTTGGACTTTCCTTGCCAACCCATGTTGGACTTTCCATGCCAAGACCATGCTTGGACTTTCCTTGCCAACCCATGTTGGACATTCCATGCCAACCCATGTTGGACATTCCATGCCAACCCATGTTGGACCTCTCAAATGCCAAGACCATGCTTGGACTTTTCATGTGCCAAGTGTCCCACTTGGACTTTCCATGCCAAGTACTCAAGACTTGGACTTTACCTTGACAATTACATTGTCATATATTTTTGTCGAAACATCAAAACATCACTCGAGTCAAACTCGAGTCCTGGTCAATCGTGACCTGGGCCGATTGCACCAACAATCTCCCCCTTTTTGATGTTTGACAAAAACCAAACAACACATTGAGTTAGAACACTAACTCAAATCCCTTACCAATTATCCCAAATTGGTAAATACTCTCCAAATGTTCTCCCCCTTTTTGACTAACATCAAAAAGGTTTTCTCCCCAAGAGGGTCAATGTCTCATGTCCCAATGAGATTTTACAATCTCTCCCTTGGTCCAAAGATACTTAGGATGTCTACCATCTTCCTAGTGATAAGTCCAATATCACTTAAGAGAGACAATCCCATTTACTCTCACAATTTCTAAATTGGGTCTCTCAAAAGTCCCATCAATTTCCCAATTGATGTCATATTCTCCAAATAACTTCTCCTCTTCAAGGAGAAAAAAATACATCCATCATCCCAAGATGGATACCTCCCCCTAAAGGCTTGCTCCCCCTTGACCATTGCACCAACAATGTCCTTGGGAAGTCCCTAAGCCAATAGGAATTCTAAACCATCAAAATTAAGGTTAGAAATTCAATATTGAACTTTCCAACACCTTAAAATTGATACAAACCCTAAACACCTCTCCTAATCCATATCTAATGGATTTTCACCCTTTATAATGCTACCCAAAGCATATCCTAGGGTTAGGAGTGGTTAGGGACCTTATCCGCAGCTGAAATCGGGTTAAACAACCTTGTTTACCCCAAATCGACTACGATCGAGTGATTAAATCGATCATTGGCACCTCGATCACACCAATGGCGATTATTAGAGTTGAATTTTAGAAAATCATAAATAATTATACTTATATCGAAAAATCACGAAATTTGATACGTATAATACCTATGACCAATACAATGGGTGAAAAATTTTTGAAAAATATTTTACCCATAAAATAAGGAGTTTGATACAAAACTCAAAACCATTGAAATTTTCAATGTTTTGTCCCTATCTTGTATCAACTCTATCAATGATGATTGCTATCAAAAGATAGACTTCATCAAGGCTTTTCAAAATGATTTTAAAACATTTTCAAAACCTTATTTTGGATCATATTCCTTGGCCTCTATGTACATGACTGGTACACAAGCTTTCCCAATGATCCAGATGTTGGGTTAATATGAGTTTGGGTTCAACTAGATGCAAAAACTATGCACCTTGAACTTAACTCATATCCTAGCATCTCACATGTATCTAGGGTGTATAAATACACATACATGTCAATTTGATATGAGATGTGGGTTTTGGTTCATTTTATCTAGGGTTTCATGCATTTTTCTAAGGCAACCCTACTTGATTCCCTTATAAATGGGACTCCAAGTCATGTCATTGTCCTTAAATCAATTTCAATCAAATTATCTTAAATGCATGAGTGATTATGGCATTAGAGATGATATAGATAAACACATGCTCATAATCATGATGTCATGGCATAATATGAAATCTAAAAACACATGACATTTAATCCTTAATCCTAAACATGTACATGACATATAGAATGATTAAAAATAAGCATGATGTCATGGCATGTTATATGGCAAACAAAGCATGGCATATAAAATATATAGGTATAGTAATACCTAAATTTTAATATTAATTGCCATTTCATATAATTAATTATATTTTGCCATATTTTTATTTTTCTCCCAAGTGTGCCAAAAACCCAAAATGGCACACTAACCTCTAAACCTAAATTGTGCCAATTTTGATCATTTTATAAAACTTCTCAAGTAATATTGGCACATCCTAAAACTTTTAGGATTAAGACTCAAATGTATTTCCAAGGTAACCATAACCTTGAAAATGACCTAACATGCCACCTTTGCCATGGTTGAGTTAACTACCCATCCAATCAAGGTTGACACACCCTAAACCCATCTTAGCGTGAATCAATCACGCTCTTAGGAACCCAAAAATGATTTGAGCTCTTAGGGTTAATTAGGTATTCCTTAGGGATAACCTCCCTAGATACCTTCCTAATGACCTTCCTAGGCTTGTTAGCCTTGGTCATTTGGGTCTTACCTAGGTTGACTCTAGGGGTAACTCCCCTTGCAACCTTCTTAGTGGCCACCCTAAGTTTCCTAGAAACCCTAGCCACTAGGCACAACCTTTGGTCAACCTTAGGGATGACTTCCCTATTGACCTTGGTCTTCCTAGACCTAGTTTGTGTCCCATAATCAAATGGAACACTATGGTAAGCTACCTTAGGCTTAGGTTTGTGACCCAAACCTTGCTTGCCTTTGGTTGACTTTTGACTCTTAGGTCCTTGGTGTTGACTTTGACTTTTGGACCTTTGACTTTGACCATTAGACCCTTTAAATTGGTTTTGTATATTCCTAAGGGTCTTTTCTAGTTTCTCAAGCCTTGACCTCAAGGCTTGGTTTTCTAATTCTAATTGCCCAATTGATTTTTGATTAAATTCTTGGGCATGGGACTTTCTAGGCATATGCCTAGTCCATTTAGGGTTAACACCTAGGTGCTCTTGCACCTTTCTAATTGTCTCCCTAGGTAAAATTGATCTTGAGTTATTTGACCTAGGTTTGTTCTTAGGTAAATTGTTTTTAGGGACATTAGTCCCAAATTTCTCTTTATTTCCTAAGTGGACGTTTTTAGCACCTAAACAAATATGTCTATCGTTTCTAGCATGCTTTTCATGTACAATAGCAAGACTATTGAAATTATTCCTAGCATGCTTCTTATCCCTAGAAATTGAAGGTGCATTAATAAATTTTACCTTAGGGTTTGCCTTGGAGGCTCCCCCTACTTGTGTTGCTCCTTCTTGGGTCTTTTTGCTCCCCCTAAGACATTGATTCCTATAATGTCCTTTTGAATTGCACTTGAAGCATATGATGTGCTCCTTGTCTTTAGGTGTTGGGGAACCGGCATCCTTGACTTTTGGTGCCGGTGGAGCTTTCCTAATCTTTTTTGGGCACTTGCTCTTATAGTGCCCAAATTCCCTACACTCAAAACACATAATATGATTTTTATTGGAAGATAAAGTGTTTGAGTTACCTAGTGTGGTGGTAGGTGCCGGAGTTGAATTTTGAGCTTCCTCATCTTGATCGGATGTTGAAGGCTCTTCTTGAGGTTGCTCCGGTGTAGAGGATGGTCTTTCCTCCTCAATCCTAGAAGTGGATGCTCCTTCCACTTCTTCCACCTCTTCTTTCTCCGATTCGGAAGTTGACTCCATCTCAACTTCTGATTCCTCACTTTCACTTGAGGATGAACTCTCTTCATGGAATCTTGCCAATTTCCTCCATAGCTCCTTGGCATACATGTAATCCCCTAGCTTGCACAAAATATCATTAGGAATTAAATCTTACAAAAGTTTCGTTACCTTCCAGCACCGCGGCGTGTGTGTGTTCGATCATGTTTCGTAAACATGAGCACAGCGGAAGCAATAAAAATAATAAATCTACATTTATTACAACACACACATCACACGCATGAATAGTACAACATGTGTAGACATAACCGTAAATTTAAATTTTGCAATAAAGGAAATTTAACTACGTTATACCTTTTGTATCACGTGTAGCGGGAACGACATCAACCGGAACGATCCTCGCTAGAATCGTCTCTATCCGTATCCACGCCGAGTATCCTTAGGATGACTTCGCTAAGGCACGAGCTTCGTCTTCGTACGGATTACTAGCCTCGTGTTGAAGACGACGTGATCGAGAGATGATCACAATCCGAATCCAAATTCGGATCCAAAACTGAGTTCTCAAAACTCGCTTCTCCGGAGAGGTATTCGTCAACCGATTGATGAATCCTTCGTCCTCCACCTCAGAGGATTACCGGAGATCGAATCCCCGGTAAGTTAGCCGCTTTCAGAGCTCTAACCGTCGTCCAAACGATGCTCCGACGGGAGAAGAATAAGCTGTCCAGAAAACTGGACAGCTTTGGTGGAGGAGATAGGTGCCGGCCAACCAACGGAAGATAAAGCTCACCTTGATGCCAAACCTAAAGGAAATCACCGGAGGGTCGCCGGAGGATCACCGGCCGAAGCTTGGATGCCGGCAACAACTTGGACGGCAGCACAAGAGGTTGGGCGGCAATGGAGGTTGGTGCCAACTCTTAGAGGGGATGCGGTGGGCGGCAACTTGAGCTAGGGTTTTTGGATTAGGGCTTAATTATCCCTTAAACCCTCTTTTATAGAGAACTAATTCTCTTAATGGTTATTGGATCATAACCATTAGGCCCGTTAACCCGCTCCATTAAGATAAGTTAAAATAAACCAAACCATGATGGTTTATTTTAACTTAAAACCAACCGAACCATCTTTTGGTTCATTCGTTTAAAATAAACCAAACCCTTTGGTTTATTCTCCTCCATTGGATTAGAACCAAACCATTTTAGTTCATCCATTATGTCTTCATAAGACACGGCCCATCCACGCTTCCATTGTGACTGAAACGATTTCATGCTCGCTTCATGTTTGGTCCAACCAAACCTAGTTTCTCTCGGTCTGAGAATCCCATTCTCAAGCTCGTTTTAAATCCTTTGGATTACGCTCATTGTGCGTGTGACCAAATAGGTTCTTGGTTTATGTTGGTCGTCTATAATTAACCATTAATTATAGAACGATCATGAGTGGCACCTAGTAGTACATCATGATCCCCAATTAACCGAAAAGATCAACGGTTGATCCAGAACTATTTCTGAAACCCTTCCGCAGCTCGAATGAATCGTGCCCCATTCCCTTCACTCATCTTAT
This sequence comes from Wurfbainia villosa, assembly GCA_025175895.1. Taxonomy (NCBI): domain Eukaryota; kingdom Viridiplantae; phylum Streptophyta; class Magnoliopsida; order Zingiberales; family Zingiberaceae; genus Wurfbainia; species Wurfbainia villosa. Next base: position 46,957,944 of record CM045998.1, on the reverse strand, counting down.
ACCCACTTGGTTCAGGACATGGTCTATAGTGTCAGTCCCCACTAGGCTGACTACGTCACACCTAGCCCAAGTATCATTTCCTCGTCCTACGGATTCTAGTTACTGCACATGTTTCGAAGTGTACTTTACTCTAAACATGTAATGCTTTGGCCAAAGACTTTAGTAACAATCCGACGAGAGGCCATGGTTATACATCTCCTCGCTAGGAGTGGTGAATCCTTTATAGGCTATTCAAAGACCTTCGATCACTTTGACTTATACCCAATCATCCCGGGTCCACATCTCCTTAGAGATGTTTGCTTAAGATGTCAAAGCATAAGTCTCCATGATCAAGATGACTTGAATACCGCAAGTCAAAGGAACATCGCACTTAAGCTACAGTAAGAACTTCATTGACATATCTATATATGCAGGGAACCATATGAAGTCTTACGGCTGGTCACTCCAATGAACTAGTTACCATAACTAACATCCACGATTAACTCCGGACATCACAATGTCTCCAGCCAGTGAGAATCAGCTGCTTGGATACACCAAGGAGTATACCTCGTGCTAGTCTCGACAGAATTGATGGTGTCCAAATCCATCAATTCATCGACTAGGGATAATTTCGATACATCACAATTACACATGTAGAGATACTCACTAGTTGTGATCCAATCACAAATTCTCTCATGCTGTGAATCGTATCGAGGACATTCAGTAAATGAGTTTAAGATCCAATCAAATACATAAAACATGTATACTCAAATAGTGAATCTTCATTTATCATATAAATGGTTCATACATAAGGCGATTGCCTTAGGACATCTCTCATATATTACTAACAGACTCCCACTTGGCCTAATGTCAATCGCTACGGTATCCAATACCATAAGCTCTAACATGACCCTCAAACTTACTTTGAGGTAATGCTTTAGTCAAAGGATCCGCTAAGTTCCTTTCAGTGGGAATTTTCTCGATTTGTATTTCGTTACTACTGATGATCTCTCTGATAAGATGATAGCGGCGAAGCACATGTTTGGATCATTGATGAGACCACATCAAGTTCAGAGATGAACTTCTTGATCCAAACCGCTTCCTTTGCTGCTTCCAAAGCTGCAATGTATTCTGCCTTAGTGGCAGAATCCGCTATAGTGTCAAGCTTGGAACCTTTCCAACTTATTGCGCCTCCATTCTAGGTGAATACATACCCAGACTGAGACATGGAATCATCCTTATGCATGCGGGTAACATCCACGTATCACCATGTACCCTTCTCCATATATTAGGAACACATCCTTAGTTCTTCTCAAGTACTTAAGGATCGTCTTAACAGCCACCCAATAATCCATTCCTGGATCAAACTGGTATCTGCTCATGACACTCAGAGCATACGATACATCGGGCCTCGTATATAACATAGCATACATGATAGATCCTATTGCGGATGCATAGGGAATCTTACTCATGCAAATCCTCTCGTCTTCTGTGCACGGACACATAGACTTCGAAAGGTGTACCCCATGCCTGATGGGTAGGAAACCTTTCTTGGATTCCGACATGCTAAACCTCTTTAGCACTTGGTCTATATATGTAGACTGCGAAAGACCAAGCAACCGTTTCGATCTATCTCTATAGATCTTAATCCCGAGGATGTAGGTTGCTTCTCCCAGGTCTTTCATGGAGAATGTCTTGGATAACCAAACCTTAACTGACTGTAAGACTGAAACATCATTTCCTATAAGTAATATGTCATCGACATATAATACTAGGAACACGATTGCACTCCCACTAACCTTCTTGTACACAGAAGGTTCATCTCGATTTTGTGAGAAATCAAACTTTTTTATTGTCTCATCAAAATGGATATTCTAGCTCCTAGATGCTTGTTTCAATCCATAAATGGACCATCGCAATTTGCATACCTTGGTTTTATCAACCGATGTGAAACCCTCAGGTTGTATCATATACACGTCCTCAAGCAGGTTTCTATTAAGGAAAGTTGTTTTCACATCCATCTGCCATATCTCATAATCATAATGAGCCGCTATGGCCAGGAGCATCTGAATGAATTTAAGCATAGCTACAGGCGAATAGGTTTCGTCATAATCAACACCTTGTTTTTGACGATATCCTTTCGCCACCAATCTAGCCTTATAGGTAATCACATTACCATCCATGTCGGTTTTCTTCTTGAAAACCCACTTGCACCCTATAGGCTTTATGCCTTCAGGTGGGTCAACCAAGTTCCAAACTTGGTTTTCATACATGGAATCCATTTCCGACTTCATGGCTTCAAGCCACTTATCCCTTTCTGAACTTGTCAGCACTTCTTCATAACTTGTAGGCTCCTCATCATCAATGAGTAACACGTCGTTCGATTCACTTACGAGAAATCTATATCTCTCAGGAATATGGTGTGTTCTACCAGATCTACGAAGATGTGGTGTTACAATAGGTCTAGCCGATTGTTCATCACTATGAGTTGTCGGTTGTTGTGCTTCACCAGGTATCTCATCGATGTCTATTTGAGTCTCTCGAGCCTCCTCAAGCTCGACGACACTCCCACTATTTTCTTACAAGAGAAACTCTTTCTCTAGAAACACAACATGCCTTGAAACAAACACCTTTTGTTCCATAGGATGATAGAATTGGTAACCCCTTGTTTCCTTATGGTATCCAATAAATAGACATTTATCAGACTTAGCATCCAATTTGTCTGATACTGTCCTCTTCACATAAGTAGGACAACCCCATATCTTCATGTAAGATACATGAGGTTTCTTACTATTCCATATCTCATATGGAGTAGTTGAGACTACCTTGGTAGACATTCTGTTTAACAAGTAAACAGTTGTCTGAAGTGCATAGCCCCAAAAGGACTTGGAAAGAGTCGCATGATTCATCATTGACCTGACCATGTCCAACAAGGTCCGGTTACGCCTCTCAGATACACCATTATGCTGTAGTGTATATGGCGGAGTCCATTGAGACAATATGCCATTGTCTCTTAGATAATCAAGAAACTCTTGACTTAAGTATTCACTACCTCGATCCGATCGAAGTATTTTAATACTCTTGTCATGTTGTTTCTCTACTTCATTTCTGAATTCTTTGAACCTTTCAAAGGCATCAGACTTGTGTTTCATCAAGAACACATACCCAAACCGTGAGTGATCATCGGTGAAGGTAATGAAGTAGCTATAGACTCCTAAAGCTTGAGTTGACATAGGTCCACATACATCAGTATGTATTAGACCTAGTAACTCTCCCACTCGTTCACCTTTTCCAGTAAAAGGTAACTTAGTCATCTTGCCTTTTAAGCATGATTCGCATGTATCGTATGAATCCTATTCAAACAATTCCAGAATTCCACATCGGTGTAATTCGGACATTCGTTTCTTGCTTACATGGCCAAGACGACAATACCACATGTAGGAGTCTAATTGATTATCTTTTCGAGCATGCTTGTTGCTCGCTTCGATATTGAAAATATCACTGGATACGTCCAACGTATAAACACCATTCCTTAAAGTTCTAGTCCCTTAAAGAACTCCATTCAAAGTTATGTAACAACAATTGTTACTAAAAGTCAAATGGTACCCATTTCTATTTAAACAAGAAATAGAAATGATGTTCTTTATCAACGAAGGAACATAAAAGCAATTGTCCAGTTCTAAGACAAGTCCTACAGGGAGTTCCAACAAATACGTTCCGATGGCAAGTGCAGCAACCGTTGCTCCATTCCCATCACGTAAATTTGACTCTCCCTTGACGAGTCTTCTTCTATTCCTTAGCCCATGTATGTAATTACATATATGTGAGCCACACCCAGTATCAAATACCCAAGTGTCTGAGGAAATAGAATTACAATCAATAAAGAAGATTTCTAAAGAAGATGGGGCATTCGATGCCTTATCCTTCTTCACGGACTCAAGATAAATCTTGCACTTTCTTCGCAAATGGCCCTACTTGTCATAATGATGGGAAGTGCCCTTTTGAGCTGGTTCTACCTTTTTAGCCTTTTTCTTCTTCCCCTTCTGTTGTTCCTTTGACTCCCTCTTAGAACCTTTCTTCAAGGAATCAACTAACAACACCGTCCCCTGCTCATGCTTCTCAGAAGGCTTCACAGTCTTCAGCATGTTGAGCAGTACCACAGATTAACCTTCTTGCATCTCAGAGGTGAAGAGGAGCTTGGAGACTTCGAACCTTTCGAATCTCACTTGCTTATCAAACAACTCATAAAGATGAAGGACTACGATATGAGCATCCATATGCTCATGCTGCTTTCGTAGCTTGGGTTCCATCGCGGCTAGCATGATGCAACTTGTCAGTTCAGAATCAGTCACATGTTTCTGATAGATCAACAATTGGTCCGGAGTTGCATCGTCACTAGGATGGGCGGGAAGAGGCGCTTCGAGGACATACACAAGCTTTTCACCTTGAGAACAATTCTCAAGTTTCTAAGCCAGTCCAAGAAGTTCGACCCAGTCAATTTATTCGAATCCAAAATGGAACACAAATTAAAAGACAACATGATCAATTTTAGAAATACAAAACGAGCATATATGAGAAAGATGATTTTTAAAATGAATCAATATACATTTATAAATCCCATTCATTTTTCGAATTCAAAAACCCTTTAAATCAATTCGGGAGATCGTAGGTCAATCTCCGAATGGGCTGATATCCAATATAGATAAGAACAACCTTGGAGTGAGTCCAACAAGACATTCTTAGCTATGATGGTGGGTATCAAGTATACCGATTACATATCATGTATATGTAACTATCACAATGTGCTATCAACTAATTGAATGTTTACACATACATTGGGTTGTTAACACATTAACAAGTATGCATCATATGCATAGCACCCAACTTCACCTCTCTTCACATCGACCTTGGAGTGAGTCCAACAAATCGATGCTCCAAGTTAGAGCCGACCCATTAATCGAGAAATAGTTTTAATATGGTTAGAGCGCATTCAACCAATTAACCAGGCTTGGAGTGAGTCCAACAACCCAAACTAACGATTGACCTCTGACTCTTACCATATTAGAGTTAAACTATTCCAATGATTTGAACATGTTCAGGTTCAAGCCGGGCTTGGAGTGAGTCCAACAACCCAAACAAGAAACAGAACTCTGGTTCTAACCATATTAATGGAAGGTGTAGGCTTTAATATTGAGTTAGGGTTTTATGTCTCATCCTCTTTGCATGCAAATAACTATTATCTACATGGCATGACATACATGACATACATCTACATGTCACGACACGCATGGCATAATGTTATGCATCTAATGCAATTACATGGCATACAATTATGTCATGTACATAATTTCCTTATTTGTCATAACTATTTATGGAAATAAAATATGTTTAAGATTTGATTCTCCAAATCAAATTATGATTGAATTAGGAAACAAATTTCCAAATCTAATCACATATTTTATTTATGAAAATAATTGATTAAGGAAAATTAATTTAGGAAACCAATTTCCTAAATCATCAAAACTACTTATGGAAATAAAATATTTTAAGATTTGATTCTCCAAATCAAATCATGATTAAATTCGGAAACAAATTTCCAGAATCTAATCAAATATTTTATTTATGGAAAATATCAATTTCCATAAATACTTCCAACTTTCCAAAAGTGGAAGATTTCCATAAATACATCTAGACTTTCCAAAATTTGAAAAATTTCCATAAATACTTCTAAATTTCCAAAATTAGAAAATTTCCAGAAATAACATTATGACTATCGCAAAACCATTTTACGATTATGTCGAAACACAACCTGGGCTCTGATACCACTTGTTGGGTTTCCAGCACCGTGGCGTGTGTGTGTTCGATCATGTTTCGTAAACATGAGCACAGCGGAAGCAATAAAAATAATAAATCTACATTTATTACAACACACACATCACACGCATGCATAGTACAACATGTGTAGACATAACCGTAAATTTAAATTTTGCAATAAAGGAAATTTAACTACGTTATACCTTTTGTATCACGTGTAGCGGGAACGGCATCAACCGGAATGATCCTCGCTAGAATCATCTCTATCCGTATCCATGCCGAGTATCCTTAGGATGACTTCGCTAAGCCACGAGCTTCGTCTTCGTACGGGTTACTAGCCTCGTGTTGAAGACGACGTGATCGAGAGATGATCACGATCCGAATCCAAAACCGAGTTCTCAAAACTCGCTTCTCCGGAGAGGTATTCGTCAACCGATTGACGAATCCTTCATCCTCCACCTCAGAGGATTACCGGAGATCGAATCCCCGGTAAGTTAGCCGCTGTCAGAGCTCTAACCGTCGTCCAAACGACGCTCCGACGAGAGGAGAACAAGCTGTCCAGAAAACTGGACAGCTTTTGTGGAGGAGATAGGCGCCGGCCAACCAAGCGAAGATAAAGCTCACCTTGATGCCAAACCTAAAGGATATCACTGGAGGGTCGCCGGAGGATCACCGGCCGAAGCTTGGACGCCGGCAACAACTTGGATGGCGGCACAAGAGGTTGGGCGGCAATGGAGGTTGGCGCCAACTCTTAGAGGGGATGAGGTGGGCGGCAACTTGAGCTAGGGTTTTTGCATTAGGGCTTAATTATCCCTTAAGCCCTCCTTTATAGAGAACTAATTCTCTTAATGGTTATTGGATCATAACCATTAGGTCCATTAACCCGCTCCATTAAGATAAGTTAAAATAAACCAAACCATGATGGTTTATTTTAAGTTAAAACGAACCGAACAAACTTTTGGTTCATTCGTTTAAAATAAACCAAACCCTTTGGTTTATTCTCCTCCATTGGATTAGAACCAAACCATTTTAGTTCATCCATTATGTCTTCATAAGACACGGCCCATCCATGCTTCCATTGCGACTGAAACGATTTCATGATCGCTTCATGTTTGATCCAACCAAACCTAGTTTCTCTTGGTCTGAGAATCCCATTCTCAAGCTCATTTTAAATCCTTTGGATTATGCTCGTTGTGCGTGTGACCAAATAGGTTCTCGGTTTATGTTGGTCGTCTATAATTAACCATTAATTATAGAACGATCATGAGTGGCACCTAGTAGTACATCATGATCCCCAATTAACCGAAAAGATCAAGGATTGATCCAGAACTATTTCTGAAACCCTTCAGCAGCTCGAATGAATCTTGCCCCATTCCCTTCACTCATCTTATACCCACTTGGTTCAGGACATGGTCTATAGTGTCAGTCCCCACTAGGCTGACTACGTTACACCTAGCCCAAGTATCATTTCCTCGTCCTACGGATTCTTGTTATTGCACATGTTTCGAAGAGTACTTTACTCTAAACATGTAATGATTTGGCCAAAGACTTTAGTAACAATCCGACGAGAGGCCATGTGTATACATCTCCTCGCAAGGAGTGGTGAATCCTTTATAGGCTATTCAAACACCTTCGATCACTTCGACTTATACCCAATCATCCCGGGTCCACATCTCCTTAGAGATGTTTGCTTAAGATGTCAAAGCATAAGTCTCCATGATCAAGATGACTTGAATACTGCAAGTCAAAGGAACATCGCACTTAAGCTACAGTAAGAACTTCATTGACATATCTATATATGCAGAGAACCATATGAAGTCTTACGGCTGGTCACTCCAATGAACTTGTTACCATAACTAGCATCCACGATTAACTCCGGACATCACAATGTCGCTAGCCAGTGAGAATCAGCTGCTTGGATACACCAAGGAGGATACCTCGTGATAGTCTCGACAGAATTGATGGTGTCCAAATCCATCAATTCATCGACTAGGGATAGTTCCGATACATCACAATTACACATGTAGAGGTACTCACTAGCTGTGATCCAATCACAAATTCTCTCATGCTGTGAATCGTATCGAGGACATTCAGTAAATGAGTTTAAGATCCAATCAAATACATAAAACATGTATACTCAAATAGTGAATCTTCATTTATCATATAAATGGTTCATACATAAGGCGATTGCCTTAGGACATCTCTCATATATTACTAACATGTAATCCCCTAGCTTGCACAAAATATCATTAGGAATTAAATCTTCCAAAAGTTTCGTTACCTTAACTTCGGTCTTGAGCTTTTGGCGTTGCTCTTCGGTCCACTTTTTCAATTTTAGGACATTTCCCTTCTTATCCCTAGGGGGTTCAAGGCCTTCAATGAGGATGAACCAATCCTCTATGTTCATCATCAAGAATGTTTCCATTCTTGCTCTCCACGTCGGAAAATCTTCTCGGTCGTATGGCGGTGGAGTGTTGATATCCCATCCAAGCTTGTCTTGAAATTCCATCTTCACCCTCTAGCCTTTTGTCTTAGCTCCGGGCGGTTAGTCCGTAGAAGAGCCCCAGGCTCTGATACCACTTGTTAGGGATCGTTTGGAAGCTAGAGGAGGGGGGGTGAATAGCGTCAATGGAATTCTTTCGCGTCCGTGTCTACAATTTCGTTAGCGCAGCGGAATATAGATATAATACAATAACGAAATGGACAAGCACACACAAAGACACGAAGATTTAACGTGGTTCGGAACCGCACGGTTCCTACTCCACGGATCGGGTTCGGACGAACCCTAGCGATGCCAATCACACACCACTATGAAATAACTCCTTCTTGACACGAGTTGGAGGCGGAGAAACCTCTTACAATTGTTTACAACAATAAACAAATAGCTACAAGCAAATACAATGAAATACAAAGCAAAACTAGTAAAGAAAACACTTTACAAATGCTCTTGAATTCTTGATCGCTAGGTTGATCGAGTAGCACTTGGAGACCCTGAATTGCAGCAGCAACTCGCCCCAAATCGCCTCAAAGAACCCTTTTTGTTTTCCCACCATCACGAGCTCCATATATAGCTTCAACCTGTGCTGGAAAAAGTCGATCAGTCGACTGATCGGGACCATCAGTCGACTGATGCCACTGTTGCCGTGAGACAACGGCTAGATCCACATTGGATAAGTCCAACGGATCCATCATCAGTCGACTGATTGTGTCCTTCAGTCGACTGATGGAGTCCTCACTCGACCAGTCTCGACTCCGATACGCCGATTTTCGAGCACCCGGTCGATCACCACGATCGATCATTTGCTCGAGCTCATCGATCGATTGCCCATCTCGCGATCATTGCTAGGCCATAACCCGCAGTCAATCCCTAGTTGACTCGGTCCAGTCGACTGCCACATGACACCAGTCGACTGGCACAACTCAAACATGAGGTTTTAACCCAAGTATGGTTCCCCCATACTTGCTAGACCACCCTTAGCCTAGACCTAAGCCTTCTAGCCACCTCCATCAGCCTCACGCCTCTCGGATCCCTCCAAGTCATCCATGACATGTTCATCCATCGCGCTAGCCTTCAGGTGCTTCCGTCGGCTATGTCATGCTAACAGTGTCTACACCGCCAAGGCACATTGGACTTACGCCGCCAAGACTCCGCTTGGACTTTACGCCGCCAACCATTGGTCTTATGCTGCCAAGACTCCCGCTTGGACTTTACGCAGCCAATATCAAACCTCTTGGACTTCTCATGCCAAGACTCAAACTTGGACTTTCCCTTGCCAACCCATGTTGGACTTCTCATGCCAAGACCATGCTTGGACTTTCCTTGCCAACCCATGTTGGACTTTCCATGCCAAGACCATGCTTGGACTTTCCTTGCCAACCCATGTTGGACTTCCCATGCCAACCCATGTTGGACTTCTCAAATGCCAAGACCATGCTTGGACTTTTCATGTGCCAAGTGTCCCACTTGGACTTTCCATGCCAAGTACTCAAGACTTGGACTTTACCTTGACAATTACATTGTCATATGTTTTTGTCGAAACATCAAAACATCACTCGAGTCAAACTCGAGTCTGGGTCAATCGTGACCTGGGCCGATTGCACCAACAAAAAGGTCTCCCTAATCTCTTCGACTAGTCATGTTCAAGAGGAGGACTCAACTCGAGTTGAAAAACTCGAAGTTGAGAACTCAATTTTGAAAAGTCAAGTCGAAGACTTGAGGCATACGTTGGAAAGGTTCACTTTGGGATCCAAGGGACTTGACCTTTTACTTGGATCGTAAAGGGTCATGTACAACAAGGTCGGGCTTGGGTTTAGCTCAAATACGACTAACAAGTCGTATATGTCAATTGTAATTCGAAATAGAAAACATGTCCAAGCATGGGTCCCTAAGACCACTTTGATTTCTCAATTAGGATCTAACCAGTACTGGGTTCCCAAGGACCAAATCAACTACGTGGAAAGACCAAACGGATTCAATAGTCCAGGGTGAGCTAGTACAAAATTTATTTGTGCTATTACTTAGAATTTGCATGATTAGGTCTTTTTCTTTTTATTTTTAGAATGGTTAGATGGGAACAATAACTCATCAACACTTGACAACATAGTACTAGGATGTGGAAAAATGATAGTACACTAGGAAAGCAAAGTCTTGTAAGTCCGAGTTAGATAAGGCGTATCTAGCTCGGTGCACTCGACTAAGTGGAACTAGATGAAGCTACCTCACTGTATCGTTAACTAGTTAGACCAGGAAGTGATCATAGGTGAATCAATTTATTATTTTCTTGAACTTGGCTTTGTCTAAGGAGGTGGTCGTTGCTCTGATCAAAGAAGACCTCTATGCCTCGCCATGACCTGGAAGCCTATTTCTTGAAAATGTGACTTGATGAGCATAGGGTTAAACTTTAATCTAACCCATGGTTGAATAGTTTCGATTGATTAAAATTAATCAAGTAAAATTGAATTCATCTCACAAGGGCACATAAGGATAACGTATTTGATCATGTAGAAATGGGTGAGATGATCTAGGACTAATAATCTTCAACCAACCCTTAAAATTCCAAAATTCGATCCAACTACCTTGTGTGTAGGATCAATGGATCTTGGACAGTGGGTGCTCCCAACATATGACCAGAGACTAACATAAATTTTCGAAGCTTAGATTCCAACGACAAGGATCATTAGCTTTCGGAAATAAGGACAAGCTCAAAATCTTCGGTTAAGGTGATATTGAGCTAAATTCTAATTTCACAATTCACAATGTTTTATTAGTCGAAGATTTTCAATATAATTTACCTAGTGTAAGTCAATTGTGTGATAACAACTATAAGGTTATATTCTTAGAAAATGAATGCTTAATTAAAACAAATGAAACCTCTAAAATAATACTTAAAGGAACTAGGAATATCAACATCTACACAATTAACTTACCCAACTCCTCAACCAAGTGTCTTATGACACAGCAAGAGAAATCTTGGTTGTGGCACCGACGACTTGGTCACTCACACCCAAGACTCGTTCACAAGATGAGTCAGAGTGGCTTAGTCAGAGGTTTACCTAACCTTAACAAGTAGGACAATAAAATTTGTAATGCTTGTCAACAAGGTAAACAACCTAGGACACAACATCAACTAACTAATCAAGAACGAACTAAAAGTGTGCTTGAGCTTCTACAAATGGATCTATTCCATTCACATGGAGCCAAGTCACTTAATGGAAGTCAATTTTACCTAGTCATAATTGATGACTATTCTAGGTTTACCTGGGTTAGGTTCCTTAAACACAAAAGTGATACCTTAGACCAGCTCATCAACTTGTTTAAATTAATCGAAAACCAAAAGAACCTTAAAATTAAAAGACTTAGAAGCGATCACAGTGGTGAATTCGAAAACCATAGGTTCATAAATTTCTGTAACCTAAACGGATACCACCATGAATTCTCGTGTCCTAGAACCCCACAAAAAAATGGCCTAGTCGAGCAGAAAAATAGAACCCTACAAGAAGCCGCTAGGACCATGTTGAACGAATACAACCTACCCGATATATTTTGGATAGAAGCTGTTAGTACAACTTGTTATGTCCAAAATAGAATTCTTATGGTAAAGAGGCACCTTAAGACCTCATACGAAATCTACCATGACAAAGTACCTAATATTAAATACTTTAGAGTATTTGGAGGTAAGGTATATATCCTAAACACTAAGGACTACCTAGGAAAGTTCACATCCAAAACCTCCACCGGTATCTTCCTCGGATACTCAACTACAATTAGAGCCTATAGGGTATATAACAATGAAACCCTTAAAATTGAGGAAACAATAAATGTAGTATTCGACTAAGGACATAAACCCACAAAACCCATAGTAAAATCAACTAGCGAACCGATTCGTACAAGACTTGACTCTGACCTTGAAATTGAGTCTACTATTAATCCTAATCCGAGCCATTCTAGGATTCAATCGTGTCATCCTATCGATCAAGTGATAGGTGACCCTAACCCAAGTCATTCTAGGATTCAATCATATCATCCTATCGACCAAGTGATAGGTGATCCTAGCCTAGGGGTTCGAACTAGATCATCATATAGAAATCTTAGTCAAATATCCTTGATTTCAAAAATCGAACGCAAGACCATTGAACAAGCTCTTTTTAATCCCGATTGGATTATTGCAATACAAGAAGAGCTTGCTCAATTTACTAGGAATGAAGTTTGGGAATTAGTACCACCACCTAAAGATAAATCAATTATTGGAACAAGGTGGGTCTTCCGAAACAAACTTGATGACAAAAGTGAAGTAGTTAGAAACAAAGCGAGATTGGTTACAAAAGCGTTTAGTCAAGTAGAAGGGTTAGATTACGATGAAACTTATGTCCCCGTAGCTAGATTATAATCCATTCGAATGTTGTTGACATATGATGCACATCGAGGATTTAAATTCTTTCAAATGGATGTCAAGTCAGCGTTTTTGAATGGACTTATTAAGGAAGAAGTGTATGTTAGTCAACCCCCAGGATTCGAATGCTTAGATAAACCCGAACATGTGTTTAAACTCAATAAAGCCTTATATGGACTAAAACAAGCTCCTAGGGCATTGTATGAGAGGCTTTCGATATACCTTAAGTTCAAAAAGTTTAGCCAAAGCTTAGTCGACCTGACCCTTTTTGTAAAATCAGTAGGCAAAGAAATTTTTATAGCCCAAGTCTATGTAAATGACATAATCTTTCTAACAACAAATTCAATCCTACTAAACGAATTCATTTCACTCATGGAAAGTGAATTTGAAATCAACTTAGTAGGAGAATTAAATTTCTTTCTATGATTACAAATTAAGCAAACTAAAGAAGGAATTTATTTACATCAACAAAAATATGCTAGGGAATTAATTAACTGATTCAGAATGCAAAATGCTAAAATCATTAATACACCTATGGCAACAAATGTTAATATAGGAGAAGATGTAGATGGAAAACCTATTGACCTAATGTACTATAGGAGCGCAATAGGGAGTCTCCTTTACTTAACTGCGAATCGACTTGACATATTATTCGCAGTAAGTATGTGCGCAAGGTTTCAAACCTTTGCTAAGGAGTCTCACCTAACATTAGTTAAGTGTATCCTTAGGTATCTAAAGGGAACTCTAAGCGTAGGTATTTGATACCATAGATCTACCGGGTTCGAACTAATCGACTACTCTGACTCGAACTAAGCAAGTAGTAAACTCGATAGAAAGAGCACGAGTGATTGTTGTCAACTTCTCAGCTCAAGTCTAATGAGTTGGTGTAGTAGGAAGCAACATTGTGTTGCCTTGTCTACCACCGAAGGCGAATACATTGCAATGGGTGAGTGTGTGACTTAGCTTCTTTGGATGAAGCGCACTCTCCAAGACTTTAACTTAAACTTCAGCAATATTAAAACTCACATATATAATATTATCTTAATCAACTTAACCAAAAAACCTATATGCCACTCTAGGACCAAACATATAGATGGCAAACACCACTTTATTCGAGAACATGTAGCTAATGGAACTATACAACTCGAATACGTGGAATCAACGTCGAATCTAGTGGACATATTTACCAAACCTTTATCAGAAGCCGAATTTAGTCTTCTAAGATGAAAATTGGGCATGTGCGTAATAGAGTAGGATTGAAAACTTATATTCTTATATACTCTATTATTCACTTTTCTTTTCATGTTAGTGGAACTAGCTTAGGGCTTACCCTAGATATCATGTACCTATAGATTTAAGGAGCCAATACATCTCACAACACATATGACTAATATGTTTGTGTACTTAGCCAAGCAGATAAGCTTGAGATATTAGGACCTTACTCTTGGTTCCAAATGTAGATTTAGTGCATCGACATGAACCATGAAGTATAATTACATAAATTAACAAACTCTACTCAAGACTTGTTGATCATTTCATATCAATCAAGTCAAATAGAGTTGAACATCTAAATAGATGAGCTTATGTTTAAACTACTATTTCTAAACTTTATTTCGAACATGATTGGACTTAAAACTAAATTCAGAACTATGTTTTTTCAAACCCCCCCCCCCCCCCACTCCTTCCGATTTATGGAAAAAGGGGGAGAAAGGCCAAAGTTAAGGCATCAATTTATTTTGATAACTTAACTTGAATACAGATCTTATACTTTTATGGCCCAAAGTTAAGTTAACTTTGTTTACTTAACTTTTTTTTTTAACTTAGCCTTTATGGTTAAACTTTCTTAATTGATAAAGGGGAGAAAAGCCAAGGTTAACTTGAACTTATTCTAATCGCTAAGGCCATTGTTAAGTAATTTCAATTACATAATCCTCTTTAGTAGCTAACATCAAGGGGGAGGGTCAAGATACTTTTTCAAGTACTCACCCTCGGTCAAGGGGGAGATTCCTCAAGGGGGAGCACTTGAAAGAGAGTTCTTCTCATAGTCCTACTCATTCAGACATATTTCATACCCATGTCATTGATTTTACTTAATGCACTTAATTTATTTACTTAACTTTGTGTTGGTTTGCCATATATCAAAAAGGGGGAGATTGTTGGTGCAGTAGGCACCTGAATCGAACCTGAGTTTTGATTATAGCAAACACACAAAGTTAAGTTCACTTTGTTATCTCATGAGCTGAATCAAGTGTGAAGAATTGCTAAGCTAAAGCTTAAGGTCAGTGACACCCAGAGGTTAGTCGTGGTGGTCAGGCAACACCGAGAGGACTTCAGAGGAGCCAAAGAACTCAGGTGAAGACCGGAAGCAAAGCTTCAAAGGTAAAGGATGAGGTAAGCTCGTGTGAGTGAGTATAAGTAAGGTCGTGCCCTCTGTACGGGGACGCCCTTAGGCGACAATCTGACCAAGACTTCCCATGGAAAGTCTAAGTTGAGATTGGATGGTAAATGACCATCATGTTAAGGAAATCAACCCATGAATGATGTGTTTTGATGTGTGTGGGAAAGGTTTAAGTTAGGTTATTTTGTTGATTTCATATGTGAGTTGAAGTCGTGCAGGACTTAGTAATTCACACATGGATAGCTTGATAATGCATTGGCAAGATCACTATTTCATGACTCGGTCCTTGAGTTGGTGAAGGAATGCATTGCGAAGCCGTGAGTTTGGTACATCCAACGGGCCACTAGACTAGAAGCATTGGAGTGAAGCCAAGGAAGCAGACTTTAGGGTGAGACACAAAAGATGACATTGCGAAGCCGTGCGCTTGGTGCATTCGAGGGATGTGACCGGACCAATAGAGCTTCAAGGCGAATGACTCCAAGGGAGATGAGAGTGAGTGATTGTAACCCGGGACGGGGTAGAGGAATGGCTACGTCAAGTGTCGGATGCTCAACCAAAGGTTTGTTTAAGGTTTTACCCCACACCAGTCGACTACTATAGGTAGCAGTCCATTGCTCTAGGTCGATTGGACTCGATCGGTGTTCGACTGACCTAGTTTTGGCCAAATAATCGACTGCCAAGGGATGACAGTCAACTACCGACACCATCAGTCGACTGATGGGAATATCAATCGGTTGATCAGGGTGAATTTGGGAACAGCAGGTTGATCAATCGAGTGATCGCTTCGCTCACTCGACTGATGGCTCCATCAATCGACTGATGGGAAGATTAGTCGACTGATGCGGGAGCCATTGGTTGGAATTCAATGTGGATAAAGCCGTTGCGAGGCAACGACTACAACAACAGTCAACTGATGGCTGCATCAGTCTACTGCTCGGTACCCAACAGGAAGAATAGCTTCTTCCCTATAAGAAGGAGCCTTGGGTGACTTGGGATGGTTAATGCTTCTTCTCTAAACATACTCCCAAGTGCCTAAATGAATTCTACTCCTCTTACTTACTTTTATTTCAGTTATATTGTAAGAGGGCGTGTTCTTGTAAAGAAAGGTTTACCTCCACCTTGCTTGGTGCAAAGGAGAGAATAATGAAGGTTTAGGCGTGATTCACCTGGAACAAATCGGGTCGTGGATTTGCGGCAAGTCCCGCGAACCACATTACGCATTCTTTTTAGCATTGTTCTCTACTTTAATTTGTGATTTGTCTTAATCTTTTGTTAGCATTTGTTTTCCACTGCGCTAACCTTTATTTGTAGATGACTAAGCAACCGAATTCCATCATCTACAATAAAGAGGCTATTAACCCCCCTCTAGCCAGCCACCGATCCTCCAACAAGTGATATCAGAGCCAAGGTTGCTTGTCACCGGACTCACTGCTGCAACAAGCACGACAACAAAGATGGTCGGCTTAAACATCCATCCACCCATGTTCGAGGGTGAATTCTCTTGGTGGAAAAAGTGAATGGAGGTATTCTTCAAGACCGATTTCGATATAATGTTAATTATGGAAAATGGTTTCGAGTTGCCTAGGTATGAAGAAGGGGAGCGACTATAGAAATCGAGATGGACCAAGAAGCAAAGGGAGGAGCACCTTGCGAATTCAAAAGCAAAACACCACCTCTTCAATCTGCTCCCCCAACAAGAGAACAACCAAATTGGTGAGTGCTCAAGTGCCAAAGAAATGTGGGAGAAGCTAGTGGAGCTTCATGAAGGCACATCCAAGGTAAAGCTAGCAAGAAGGGACCTTCTCTGATCACAATTAAGCAAGATTAAATTAGAAAAAGGAGAAAAGGTACTTTCTTTACATTCTCGATTCAAGGAAATAATAACTGGTTTATCAAGTGTAGGTGAAAAACTCTCCAACCGGGACATGATAATGAAGGCCATAGATGCCTTACCTCGGTCATCCAAATGGAGCTCCATGGTGGACTCCTTCTACATTTCCAAGAATTTAGAGGTAAGCACTCTAGAAGAGTTTTCTCCACCATGGAATTACATGAGACTAGCCTTGAAGGTGTAGTAGAAGAGCAAATAAAGCCATCAAGGGGACTAGCTTTAATGGGCAACTAAGGGAAGAAGAAGAAGGAGATTGCACCTTCTTCATCCAATGAAGATTCATCCTCCTCCTCCATGGATAGCAATGAAGAAGCTTACATGGTAAGGAAGGTAAGATGTGCACTTAAAAGTTTTAGATTTAACAAGTCTAATGACAGGGGAGGAAGGCCAAGGAGGAAGATTATTTGCTATAATTGCCAAGGAGAGGGACACATAAGAGATGAGTGTCCTTTATTGAACAAAAGCAAAGAAGAAGAGAAGAAAAGGGAAAGCAAGAAGAAGGGCAAAAAGAAAGAAGAAAAGAAGAAGTCAAAGCTCCACAGCCTTAAAGCGGTGACGTGGAATGATCCATCATCCTCATCGGAGGAAGAACAATCCTTCACAACCCTTGCACTAATGGGGATAGATGACTTGGACTCCACCTCCTATGAAAAAAAAAGAAACAAGCTCAAGTGAGGAGAGCTCAAGTGAAGGGGGAGCTTCATCTTCATCCTCATCGGAATAGGAGGAAGAAGATATGGAAAGTATGGTAACAAATCTTTCCCCTTAAAAGATTGTTTCTATGATTTCAACCCTAACTAGGGATTTGTTTAAGGCTAAGAAAAAGAAAAAATGCATGTTTGATCAAATTAAGACCCTAGAAGAAAAACTAGCAAATGCATGATCACATGATGATTATATTCCACTTAATGTTAATGATGCATGTACTGAAGAAAATAAGGCCTTATGGAAAAATGTAGATCATCTAACTAAGGCCCTTGAAAAATTTACCATTGGCTCTAATACTTTGAACATGATAATTGGGAGGCAAAACGCTAGTTTCAACAAGAAGGGCCTAAGATATAAGGGGGTCATGAATGAAAAGGCCTAGCATTGTCTAATTGCTAGGGGTCAAGCTAAAAATACAATGGTAGCTAGAAAATGGATCCCTAAGGAGTATTTGGTAAACCCTATTGGAAAGAACTTATATTGGGTTCCCAAGTCAATCCTTAAGCGTTAGGAAAACCCTAGGATAGTCAACCATGAGTGGACTTATTTTATATCATGTTAAAAGGTTGACTTAGGATAAATGGGTGATGATTTTTATTTATAGTGTTGGGTGATGATAATGTGCAACCCATGAATTAAATCCTTAAATCATGATTTATGCTTGATTGTATACTTAAGAAATAATCATGATTTATGATTTGGATGATAATATTTATTTTATGATCAGAATATGCAAATTAATATGATAATCTTGTGTTGTGATCATGATGTGGGTTTAAGCATGATATTTAACCTTGGGTAGAATTACATGAAATTTTTGTTAAGTACAAATACCTTAGGTACATCTCACACTCACTATAGGCTAACTTGATTGAAAACATAGCATGGGTGAGATGTTAGGTTGATACAAATGTCCACTAATGCTTATGACATTTAGATGGTCATTTACATGTATCATGTCAAATTAATCATAGAACAACTATGGGGAAAGCAAATGTTTAATCAATGAAAATATTGCTCATATATCATAGTTGGATATTTTAAATGTTTTGAAACAATTTTATGTTTTATAAACTGCAAGTTCATGTTTTTAAAACAATTCAAGGAAAAACTAAGGTTTCAAGTTGATAAAAACTTTAGTGATTTTCAATATCTTTATGTTTTTGCCTAACTTTCAAAAATTGATTGAATTTTCATGAAAAATCAATTTTAATTGATAAAGGGGCTTATGAGAAATATGTTTCCTAATTTTAATAATTTTTTTAATTTTCTAGAATTTTTAATGAATTTTTGAAATTTGGTCTTAAAATCAGAAAAGGCTGAAAACTTGGTGCTAGTCGACTGATGCTCTGATTCAGTCGAATGTTGGAACTGTGCACGCACATAACAACTTGATTTCTGGTTTTTTCAGTATATTTTGTTATTTTTCTTTCCCTAGACTTGATGTCATGCTTAGATAACATATGTTAGATATTTTTGATGGTGTCAAAGGGGGAGTAATGGTTAAGTTTATGTTAATCATGCTAGGAGGAGAAATTAGCATGTGTTAAGGGGGAGTTGCATGTATTAAGGGGGAGTTCATATTCATGTTTGACTTACATGCTTTCCTTCCTTATGTATTTTGATTAATGTTTCGCCTAACATAAACATCGTTGCCACACATCAAAAAGGGGGTGATTATTAGGGCAATCAACCCATGAATGATGTGTTTTGATGTTTGTGGCAAAGGTTTAAGTTAGGTTGTTTTGTGGATTTGATATGTGTGTTGAAGTCGTGCAGGACTTAGTAATTCACACATGGATAGCTTGACAAAGCATTTGCAAGATCACCATCTCATGACTCGGTCCTTGAGTTGGTGAAGGATGACATTACGAAGCCGTGCGCTTGGTGCATCCAAGGGACCGCCGAACAAGGAGCATTGGAGTGAAGCCAAGGAAGCAGACTTCAGTGCGAGATGCGAAGGATGGCATTGCTAAATCGTGTGCTTGGTGCATCCGAGGGATGTGGCCAGACGAAGAGAGCTTCAAGGCGAAGGACTCCAAGGGAGATGAGAGTAAGCGATTATAACCCAGGATGGGGTAGCTTATAGGTGAACTTGGCCGAATGGCTAAGTCAAGTATCGGATGCTCAACTAATGGTTGGTTTGAGGTTTTACTCGACACCAGTCCACTGCTATGGGTGGTAGTCGACTGCTCTAGTTTGATTGGACTCAACCGGTATTCGACTGACCTGGTTCTGGTCGAACAATCGACTGCCAAGGGATGGTAGTCGATTGCCGAGATAATCAGTCGACTGATTAGGGTGAATTCGGGCACAGAAGGTTGATCAGTCGAGTGATCGCTTCGGTCACTCGACTACTGGCTCCATTAGTGGACTGATGGGAAGATCAGTCAACTAATGTGGGAGGCAATTGGTTGGAATCTAACATGGATGAAGTCGTTGCGAGGCAACGACTGCAGCAGCAGTCGACTAATGGCTGCATCAGTCGACTGCTCGGTGCCCAATGGGAAGAATGGCTTCTTCCCTATAAGAAGGGGCCTTGAGTGACTTGGGATGGTTAATGCTTCTTCTCTAAACATACTCCCAAGTGGAAAAACAACTTTTACTCCTCTTACTTGCTTTTATTTCAATTATATTGTAATAGGGAGTGTTCTTGTATAGAAAGGTTTACCTCCACCTTGTTTGGTGGAAAGGAGAGAATAGTGAAGGATTAGGCGTAATTCACTTGTAACGAATCAGGTCGTGGATTAGCGACAAGGGTCGTGAACCACGTTACGCATTTTTGTTAGCATTGTTCTCTCCTTTACTTTTTGTTTTGTCTTAATCTTTTGTTAGAATTTATTTTTCGCTACGCTAACCTTAATTTGTAGACGACTAAGCAACTGAATTGCATCATCTATGATAAAGAGGCTATTCACCCCCCCTCTAGTCGGCCACCGATCCTCCATCATATCGAACTTACTTATATTAATTGCATTTTTGAGCTAACTCTTCATTTCAGCTAGAAACATTGCCATAAGTCAACTAATGGCTTGTATCAGTTCACTGATTCCTCCAACAGTCGACTGGTAAGGGTAGCAGTCGACTGCTGGTCGGCTTAAACATCGATCCACCCATGTTCGAGGGTGAATTCTTTTGGTGGAAAAATTGAATGGAGGTATTCTTCAAGACCGACTTCGATATAATGTTAATTATGGAAAATGGTTTCGAGTTGCCTAGGTATGAAGAAGGGGAGCGACTATAGAAATTGAGATGGACCAAGAAGCAAAGGGAGGAGCACCTTGCGAATTCAAAAGCAAAACACCACCTCTTCAATCTGCTCCCCCAACAAGAGATCAACCAAATTGGTGAGTGCTCAAGTGCCAAAGAAATGTGGGAGAAGCTAGTGGAGCTTCATGAAGGCACTTCCAAGGCAAAGCTAGCAAGAAGGGACCTTCTCTGATCACAATTAAGCAACATCAAATTAGAAAAAGGAGAAAAGGTACTTTCTTTACATTCTCGATTCAAGGAAATAATAACCGGTTTATCAAGTGTAGGTGAAAAACTCTCCAACCGGGACATGATAATGAAGGCCATAGATGCCTTCCCTCGGTCATCCAAATGGTGCTCCATGGTGGACTCCTTCTACATTTCCAAGAATTTAGAGGTAAGCACTCTAGAAGAGTTTTCTCCACCATGGAATTACATGAGACTAGGCTTGAAGGTGTAGTAGAAGAGCAAATCAAGCCATCAAGGGGACTAGCTTTAATGGGCAACTAAGGGAAGAAGAAGAAGGAGATTGCACCTTCTTCATCCGATGAAGATTCATCCTCCTCCTCCATGGATAGCAATGAAGAAGCTTACATGGTAAGGAAGGTAAGATGTGCACTTAAAAGTTTTAGATTTAACAAGTCTAATGACAGGGGAGGAAGGCCAAGGAGGAAGATTATTTGCTATAATTGCCAAGGAGAGGGACACATAAGAGATGAGTGTCCTTTATTGAACAAAAGCAAAGAAGAAGAGAAGAAAAGGGAAAGCAAGAAGAAGGGCAAAAAGAAAGAAGAAAAGAAGAAGTCAAAGCCCCACAACCTTAAAGCGGTGACGTGGAATGATCCATCATCCTCATCGAAGGAAGAACAATCCTTCACAACCCTTGCACTAATGGGGATAGATGACTTGGACTCCACCTCCTCTGAAAAAAAAAGAAACAAGCTCAAGTGAGGAGAGCTCAAGTGAAGGGGGAGCTTCATCTTCATCCTCATCGGAATCGGAGGAAGAAGATATGGAAAGTATGGTAACAAATCTTTCCCCTTAAAAGATTGTTTCTATGATTTCAAGCCTAACTAGGGATTTGTTTAAGGCTACGAAAAAGAACAAATGCATGTTTGATCAAATTAAGACCCTAGAAGAAAAACTAGCAAATGCATGATCACATGATGATTATATTCCACTTAATGTTAATGATGCATGTACTGAAGAAAATAAGGCCTTATGGAAAAATGTAGATCATCTAACTAAGGCCCTTGAGAAATTTACCATTGGCTCTAATACTTTGAACATGATAATTGGGAGGCAAAACGCTAGTTTCAACAAGAAGGGCCTAGGATATAAGGGGGTCATGAATGAAAAGGCCTAGCATTGTCTAATTGCTAGGGGTCAAGCTAAAAATACAATGGTAGCTAGAAAATGGATCCCTAAGGAGTATCTGGTAAACCCTATTGGAAAGAACTTATATTGGGTTCCCAAGTCAATCCTTAAGCGTTAGGAAAACCCTAGGATAGTCAACCATGAGTGGACTTATTTTATATCATGTTAAAAGGTTGACTTAGGATAAATGGGTGATGATTTTTATTTATAGTGTTGGGTGATGATAATGTGCAACCCATGAATTAAATCCTTAAATCATGATTTATGCTTGATTGTATACTTAAGAAATAATCATGATTTATGATTTGGATGATAATATTTATTTTATGATCAGAATATGCAAATTAATATGATAATCTTGTGTTGTGATCATGATGTGGGTTTATGCATGATATTTAACCTTGGGTAGAATTACATGAAATTTTTGTTAAGTACAAATACCTTAGGTACATCTCACACTCACTATAGGCTAACTTGATTGAAAACATAGCATGGGTGAGATGTTAGGTTGATACAAATGTCCACTAATGCTTATGACATTTAGATGGTCATTTACATGTATCATGTCAAATTAATCATAGAACAACTATGGGGAAAGCAAATGTTTAATCAATGAAAATATTGCTCATATATCATAGTTGGATATTTTAAATGTTTTGAAACCATTTTATGTTTTATAAACTGCAAGTTCATGTTTTTAAAACAATTCAAGGAAAAACTAAGGTTTCAAGTTGATAAAAACTTTAGTGATTTTCAATATCTTTATGTTTTTGCCTAACTTTCAAAAATTGATTGAATTTTCATGAAAAATCAATTTTAATTGATAAAGGGGCTTATGAGAAATATGTTTCCTAATTTTAATAATTTTTTTAATTTTCTAGAATTTTTAATGAATTTTTGAAATTTGGTCTTGAAATCAGAAAAGGCTGAAAACTTGGTGCTAGTCGACTGATGCTCTGATTCAGTCGACTGTTGGAACTGTGCACGCACATAA
Organism: Wurfbainia villosa; assembly: GCA_025175895.1. Lineage (NCBI taxonomy): Eukaryota > Viridiplantae > Streptophyta > Magnoliopsida > Zingiberales > Zingiberaceae > Wurfbainia > Wurfbainia villosa. The sequence goes on along the minus strand of CM045998.1, from coordinate 46,934,644 downwards.
CAACTTGATTTCTGGTTTTTTCAGTATATTTTGTTATTTTTCTTTCCCTAGACTTGATGTCATGCTTAGATAACATATGTTAGATATTTTTGATGGTGTCAAAGGGGGAGAAATGGTTATGTTTATGTTAATCATGTTAGGAGGAGAAATTAGCATGTGTTAAGGGGGAGTTGCATGTATTAAGGGGGAGTTCATATTCATGTTTGACTTACATGCTTTCCTTCCTTATGTATTTTGATTAATGTTTCGCCTAACATAAACATCGTTGCCACACATCAAAAAGGGGGTGATTATTAGGGAAATCAACCCATGAATGATGTGTTTTGATGTTTGTGGCAAAGGTTTAAGTTAGGTTGTTTTGTGGATTTGATATGTGTGTTGAAGTTGTGCAGGACTTAGTAATTCACACATGGATAGCTTGACAAAGCATTTGCAAGATCACCATCTCATGACTCGGTCCTTGAGTTGGTGAAGGATGACATTGCGAAGCCATGCGCTTGGTGCATCCAAGGGACCGCCGAACAAGGAGCATTGGAGTGAAGCCAAGGAAGCAGACTTCAGTGCGAGATGCGAAGGATGGCATTGCTAAATCGTGTGCTTGGTGCATCCGAGGGATGTGGCTAGACGAAGAGAGCTTCAAGGCGAAGGACTCCAAGGGAGATGAGAGTAAGCGATTATAACCAAGGATGGGTTAGCTTATAGGTGAACTTGGCCGAATGGCTAAGTCAAGTATCGGATGCTCAACTAATGGTTGGTTTGAGGTTTTACTTGACACCAGTCCACTGCTATGGGTGGCAGTCGACTGCTTTAATTTGATTGGACTTGACCGGTGTTCGACTGATCTGGTTCTGGCCGAACAATCGACTGCAAAGGGATGGTAGTCGATTGCCGACATAATCAGTCGACTGATTAGGGTGAATTCGGGCACAGAAGGTTGATCAGTCGAGTGATCGCTTCGGTCACTCGACTACTGGCTCCATTAGTGGACTGATGGGAAGATCAGTCAACTAATGTGGGAGGCAATTGGTTGGAATCTAACGTGGATAAAGTCGTTGCGAGGCAACGACTGCAGCAGCAGTCGACTAATGGCTGCATCAGTCGACTGCTCGGTGCCCAATGGGAAGAATGGCTTCTTCCCTATAAGAAGGGGCCTTGAGTGACTTGGGATGGCTAATGCTTCTTCTCTAAACATACTCCCAAGTGGAAAAACAACTTTTACTCCTCTTACTTGCTTTTATTTCAATTATATTGTAATAGGGAGTGTTCTTGTATAGAAAGGTTTACCTCCACCTTGCTTGGTGCAAAGGAGAGAATAGTGAAGGATTAGCGACAAGGGTCGTGAACCACGTTACGCATTTTTGTTAGCATTGTTCTCTCCTTTACTTTTTGTTTTGTCTTAATCTTTTGTTAGCATTTATTTTTCTCTACGCTAACCTTAATTTGTAGATGACTAAGCAACTGAATTCCATCATCTATGATAAAGAGGCTATTCACCCCCCCTCTAGCCGGCCACCGATCCTCCATCATATCGAACTTACTTATATTAATTGCATTTTTGAGCTAACTCTTCATTTCAGCTTGAAACATTGCCATTAGTCAACTAATGGCTTGTATCAGTTCACTGATTCCTCCAACAGTCGACTGGTAAGGGTAGCAGTCGACTGCTGGTCAAGGATTAGCCTCGAGGAGAGTCAAAGCTTATCTCCATTTCTCAAGGGCTAGGTGACATCACCTCATTAAACTTCATTTCAACGATTAGGGTTTGACAAAGCTATAAACGTAGGGATTCTCCACCCCTTTTCCATCATTCTATGTTCTCTCAATTGGCCCCGTAATGCCTCTCTTCTTCAACGACCTCCCTACGACGAAGCGCTACTGAAACGATGACAACCTATGCTCAATCTTCCATTCTTTTAGTTGTCGGAAAAAAACTTACTTAATGTTTATTTCAAAATCTGTAATCTTCTTTATTTTCGAAGCTTTAATCGCAATTAGAAGAGGGGGAGTGTCCCTCTATCTCTACTTCTTGATATTTCTTGTACTCTCTTACTCCTATCTCAAACGAGGAGTGGTTTTAGTGCTTTGCCCTCCGTACATGGTCTAGGACCGTTAGGGATTTGGATTAGCAGCCGAAGGCTGTAAACCAAGTAAAAACGAAATTGCCTTTACTTACTTTCCCCTGTGCACTCGTGTTTTATCTTTACGAATTCGAAAAGTTTTCTCTTGTGCTATTCCCCCCCCCCCCCCCCCCCGCCTCTAGCACTCAAATTGATCCAATACATGAGTTGTAGTGGAAAGTAAAGACAAAAACAAAAATGACATGCTTTGTTTTTACTTGGTTCACAACTAAAAGGTTGCTATTCCAAGGCCCCACGATACTAGACCACTTTCGATGTGGTAATCCACTAACAAGAGTCTCATCCTCGTTGGAGGTAAGAGGCGATGAATACAAATAGAAGATAGAGGAAGAGACAAAAATGTTGGTGCAATCGGCCCAGGTCACGATTGACCAAACTCGAGTTTGGCTCGAGAGATGTTTTGATGTTAGACAAAAACATATGACAATGTAACTGTCATGTAAAAGTCCAAGTGGGACACTTGGCATTTGGGAAAGTCCAAGCATGGGTCTTGGCAAAGTAAAGTCTAAGTCATGGATACTTGGCATGGAATGTCCAAGCAAGGGTCTTGGCATGGAAAGTCCAACATGGGTTGGCAAGGGAAAGTCCAAGCTTGAGTCTTGGCATTTGAGAAGTTCAAGGGGTTTGATATTGGTGGCGAAGTCCAAGCGGGAGTCTTGGCAGCATAAGTCCAATGGTTGGCGGTGTAAAGTCCAAGCGGAGTCTTGGCTGCGTAAGTCCAATGAGCCTTAGCGGTGTAGACACCGTTAGCATGACATAGCCTATGGAAGCACCTGAAGGCTAGCGCGATGGATGAACAAGTCATGAATGACTTGGAGAGATCTGAGAGGCGTAAGGCTGATGGAGGTGGCTAGAAGGCTTAGGTCTAGGCTAAGGGTGGTCTAGCAAGTATGGGGGCACCATACTTGGGCTAAACCCTCATGTTTGAGGTGTGCCAATCGACTGGTGTCATGTGGCTATCAACTGGCGTAGTCAACTAGGATTTGACTGCGGGAATTGCCCTAGCAGTCGACTGCCATAGATGGGCAGTCGACTGATTAGATGAGCAGTCGACTGATCTTGTGATTAGTCGACTGATGCTCAGATTTTATGGCACAGAATGAAGTCTCACTCGACCGCTGGGACGAGCAGTCGTGTGATGCTTGAACAGTCGACTGATGCTCATGATCAGTGGACTGATGTCCTAGCCGTTAGATTTTTCTAGCGTGGATTACACCATTGTCTCACAGCAACAGTGTAATCAGTCGACTGATGGTCCCGAGTAGTCGAATGATCGATATTTTCCAGCACAGGTTGAAGCTATAAAAGGAGCTCGTGATGGAGAAAAATGGATCCGGTTCTTGAGAGTTATTGGGGTGATTTGTTGTTGCAAATCATGTCTCCAAGTGCAAGCAAGCAACCAGGCATTCAAGCAATCAAAAACAAGTGTTGTAAAGTCCTTTCTTTACTTGTCTTTCATATTTGCATTGTATATTGCTTGTATTTCGTTCTTGCTGTTGTAAGATCGTTTGTATGAGGTTTCTCCACCTCTGACTTGTGTCGAGAAGGATTTATTGTGATTAGTAGTGCGTGTTTGCATTGCTAGGGCTTTTAGAGCCTAATCCGTGATGTAGGAACTATGCGGTTCCGAACCACGTTACATACTTGTGTTCTTATTGTGTTTGTCATATTTCGTTATTGTATTACTTCTATTTCCACTGCGCTAATGAAATTGTAGAGACAAACGCAACGAATTCCATTATCGAACTAGTGCGACGCTATTCACCCCCCCTCTAGCGGCCTCAAATCTCCTACAATTGGTATCAGAGGCCGAGACTCTTCTACGGATTAACCGCCGGGAGCTAAAGAAGCTAGAGGGAAGATGGAATTCCAAGACAAGCTTGGATGGGACATCAACACTCTACCGCCATATGATCGAGAAGACTTTCCGGCGTGGAGAACAAGAATGGAGACATTCTTGATGATAGATATAGAGGATTGGTTCATCCTCGTAGAAGGCTTTGAAGCTCCTCGGGATAAGAACGGAAATGTCTTGAAATTGAAGAACTGGACATAAGAGCAACGTCTCAAGTTCAAGACCGAAGTCAAGGTAACAAAGCTTTTAGAAGATTTGATACCTAATGACATTTTGTCTAGTTTAGGTGAATTTCAAGATGCCAAGGAGCTATGGGACAAATTGGCAAAGTTCCATGAGAAGCCTCACTTTGCACAAGTAGAAGAAGAAGAAGAATCATCAGCTCAAGAAGAGGAAGAAGCCGAGGAAGAATCATGGTCATCTTCACAAGTAAGTGAGGACTCGGAAGTTGAGAAGGAATCAACTTTTGGATTGGTGGAAGAAGAGGAGACCTCCACCTCTAGGATTGAGGGGGAGGAGATTAGAGCATCTACACCGGAGCAATCTCAAGAAGAATTATCTACATCTGGTTGAGAAGAAGAGCAAGCTCAAGAGAACCTCACCACCACCATAGGTAACTCAAGCATGTCAATTAATAACAAAATTCATATAATATGCTTTGAGTGTAGGGAATCCTGACACTACAAGAGTAAGTATCCAAAAAGGGTTAAGAAAGCTCCTACGGCACCAAAACTCAATGAAAAAGTCAAGAATGTCGGTGTCCCCACCAAAAAGAGCAAGGAGCACGTGGTGTGCTTCAAATGCCGACAACCGGGACACTATAGGAGCCAATGTCCTAGAAGAAAGGAGGGAGTTTCATAAGTAGGGGGAGTCTCTAAGACTAACCCTAAGGTATATTTTCATAATGCTCATTCTTTAAATTCTAAGCAAAAGCATGCTAGAATTAATTCAAATAATTTTGCTATTGCTCATGAATCAAAGCATGCTAGAAATAATAATTATGGTTTTCTAGAAGTTAAATATGTTGGTTTTAGGTCTAAGGTGAAATCTAGAAATGATAACTCTAGGTGTATTTCAAAGAAGTAGAAATTTGAGACTAATGTCCCTAGAAATGTCCTTCCTAAGAAAACAATTAAGAAAATCGAAAACCATTTAGGCATCAATCCCAATAAGGGTAGACATATGCCTAAAGTGAATGGAAATGCCCAAAAACCTAATCAAAAATCATTTGGGCAATTAGAGTTAGAAAATCAAGCCTTGAGGTCAAGGCTTGAGAAATTGGAAAAGACTCTTGCAAATATGCAAAATCAATTTAAAGGGTCAAAGTGTCAAACTCTAGGATCTAGAAGTCAACAAAAAGGGTGTAAGAGGCAAGAATCATCTAGGAGACAAGGTTTGGGTACCCAAACCTATGTCTAAGAAAGTAATGCCTACTTATCACAATGCTCCATTTGATTATGGAACTAAACCTAGATATAAGAAAACCAAGGTTTCTAGGGAAACTATTCCTAAGGCCAACCATAGTGTGTGCTTAGTGGGTAGAGTTTCTAAGAAACCTAAGGAAGCCATTAAGATGGTTATTAGGGAGGCAATCCCTAAGACTAACCATGGCAAGACCATAATCACCAAGGCTAATAAGCCTAGAAGGGTCATTAAAAGGGTATCAAGGGAAGTCATCCCTAAGGAATACCTAATTAATCCAATGAGCTCAAATAGATTTTGAGTTCCCAAGAGCGTGATTGATTCACGTTAAATGGGTTAGGATGTGCCAACTTTGATTGGATGGATAGTTAACTCAACCATAACAAAGTTGATAGGTTAGGTTATTTTCAAGGTTATGGATACCTTGGAAATAGGTTTGATTTTCTATCCTTAAAGATTTTAGGATGTGCCAATATATTTTTAAAATCATAAAAAATCAATAAAATTGGCACAATCTAGATTTAGAGGTCATAGTGTGTCATTTTAATCTTTGGCACACTTTAGGAATTAATGTATCAAGAGAAGTGTTTTTAAGGTGTAGAAGTTACATCAAGAGTGATACTCAAGTGTCACACACCTTGATGTCTTGCACTTACCATGCTTCATGTGTTTCACCATATGTTTGCATGGAAGGAATGACTAGGGTGGATTGCATCTCACAAATCATGTCTTTTACCTTGATTGTGTATTTCAACACTTAGAAAGGGTGAGATGTTAGGATTTTGAAATCATTGGATGTTAATGTTTGCTAAAATGAAATAAAATATCAAAATACATTAACGAATACATTAATATAAGCATAACATTAATATATTCGATATACAAGATTAAACATGAGAAAATGAAACGAGTTGGATAAAGAAATCGAGATCTTCTGAAACTCAGATATGTAAATCAGATATCAGTCGACTGTTATCACTGTAGCACGATACGGTGAGTCCGGCAGTCAAGTGCTATTTCTAGGACTCGACTATTTTGTACATCAGTCGACTGATATTATTGTTCATCAGGGCAGAGGATCATCAGTCCAGTGCTGCTGAGCAGTCGAGTGGTGGTCGCATCAGTCGACTGATGAGCAACATTAGTCGACTAATGTTACTATAGCTCGATACAGAATGTTCAGCAGTCGAGTGCTGAGCCAAGCAGTCGACTGCCGGTTTAGTAAACCGCTCATAAGCCGCTAACAGTCGACTGATGTTGCACATCAGTCGATTGGAGTCGCGATTTTATAACACCGAACCGCTAGGGTTCAGCGTCTTCACGCTCGATCGCTCGCCTTCTTCCTCCTCTCCGATCGTCGTCTCCTTCTCCGACCAGCTCTTCCGACTGCGTCGGCCACCTAAGCCCTAGGTTTGATAACCAAACTCCTCCATTCACGTTCTTAGCATCTCGCAACCCTAATCTACTCTTCTCCGGCGATTTTTTCCTCTTCGATTAGGGTTCCGGCGAAACCACTGCTCCGGCGAACTCTCCGGCGCTCTCTTCATCGGTGTCTGAGTACCCTCTCTTCATCATCCTCAATGGCGCCAAAGTATAACTTTTTACTCCTCTAAAACCCTAATTTTTTCATTATAACTCATTATGATCTAATCGTGCATTTGTGTCTTTGCATTTCATGTCACTGCATTGCATTCATATAGGCGATCCCGTAGAAATTACCCGACTGAGGTTGAATCACGGTTGTACCAAACCATGTTAGTTAGGTACATTGATAGGGATTTCTTTACTCGTTACTGCAGTGACGTCATGGAAATTTTATCATATTATCATCTCATGAAGATAGCATTATGCACTCATGCCATAAATGATGATCTCCTTAAGGAGTTCTATCAAAATCTGAAGAAAGTTGATGATGGTCAGACATACACCACTCGGGTTACAAAATGCGACCTAGAGTTCACTCCTGCAATCTTGTAGGAGTTCCTGGAGTGTAGACCATCAAATGACACTTTCATATTTTACCCTACCTTCGATGTCCCTCTACCTGAACATTTTGATCATATCTCTTTGGACTCCATGCATGAGCATGTCTTTCGCCACCCTCCCCCGCCAGCTCAGAACTTATTTCCCATCAATGATCTATCTACGCCCGACAATGTACTCTATAAAGTCATTGTTGGGTGCCTTCTCCCGATTGTGACTCAGGGTCTGGCCAAGATTCGACCTCCGCATCTCTTTCTCCTATACGCCATGCGTCATAGAATAGATATAAACATTGCATTGAACATGTTTCATTGCATTGTACATTTCATATCCCCTGTGCAAGGGAAAGTGCATATGTCTTTTGGCCATATCATCACTGCATGGTTAGAGTCTTTAGGCATTAACATTAACAGGGGATCTCTGAGGGCGCTATCTGAAGTTTACGACTGTATATCAGTTCGTAACTTCTCATTGGCGAAGCTGCGGATGGGACATGGGAAGATGGAGCTGGCACCTCGACTTCCGCCCAGGGCACGTGGGGAGCCACCTCTAGTGCATAGAGAGGCTACAGAGGAATATGAGGATCCAGATGTTGCTGATAAGGAGGACTAGATGTCAGCAGATGCATCAGCAACAGGTCCTTCAGATCGGTTTGGATAGCTGGAGGCTAGATTCCAGGACTACAAGCAGACAGTTGACTTTCGGTTTTCAGAGCTTATAGTGGGGCAATCCTCCATGGGTGAGCATCTTAGTCGGATGGAGGAGCGCTATATTCGGATTGAGGAGTCACAGATCCGCATTGAGCAGCATCAGCTTGATATGTAGAGATGATGTGAGACTGGACCTTGAGCCAGCAGCCTCCTCCACCTCCACCTTCTGCAGATGATTAGAGCTAGAGGATGTTAGGATTTTTGTTTTTAGTTTTTGTAGTGAGATTGAGCGTCTCAAATCTCTATTTTGGATGGAAAACCTGAAGTTTTTTTAATTTGAATGAAATATTCTGTTTATGAAAATCATTTGTGTCTGATTATATGCTTGTATTAATGTATTGGTTGATGGAAAATTGTCATATCATGAAATGAAATTTCATCTTATCATATAAGATGTCATGCCATTGTTTAGGATTATTTTAGATGTCATGTTTGTTTTTAGATTATATCATATGTCATGACATCATGATCATTGGCCATGCGTTATTATTGATATCATTTATGCCATGATCATTCATGCATTTATTTTGATTAAAATTGATTTAAGGAAAAATGGCATGACTTGGAGTCTCATTTATAAGGGAATCAAGTAGGGTTGCCTAGAAAATGCATGAGGCCATAATAATCCTAACTCCACATCTCACATCTAAATTGACATGTATGTGTGTGTTTACATCTTAGATAACATGTCAGATGTTAGGATAATAAGTTAGGTTCAAGGTGCATAGGTAGTGCATCTAGATGAACTTAAACTTATTTCAATCATCACTAAGAATCATGAGGAAAGCTAATATACAAGTTATGTATATTTAGCCAATAATTTATGATTCAAAATAGGTTTTCAAAAACATTATAAAATAACTTTAGAAAACCTTGGTGAAGTCTATCTTTTGATAGCCATCATCATTGTAGAAGTTGATACAAAGTAGATCAAAAATCTTAAAGTTTTAACAGTTTTTGAACTTTTTACCAATCTCCTATTTTAATGGTTAAAATATTTTTCCAAGATTTTTCACCGATTCTATGTGTGATAAGTAATATACGTATCAAATTTAATGATTTTTTGATATACATAGAATTACTTATGAATTTCCAAAAGTTAATTCTGATAAATGGAATTCGGAAATTTCAGTTATCGACAGTGGCACGATCGATGTAAGTGATTGATTTGTTGGTGATGGAGTCGATCCGATGCTAATTTCGGGATAACTAAGTTTGTTTAGCCTGATTTCAGCTACGGCTAAGGTCCCTAATCACTCCTAACCCTAGGATATGCTTTGGGAAGCATTGTAAAGGGTGAAAATCCATTGGATATGGATTTGGAGAGGTGTTTAGGGTTTGTATCAAATTTAAAGTATTGGAAAGTTCAATGTTGATTTTCTAACCTTATCTTTGATGGTTTAAAGTTCCTATTGGCTTAGGGACTTCCCAAAGACTTTGTTGGTGCAATGATCAAGGGGGAGCAAGCCTTTAGGGGGAGGTATCCATCATGGGATGATGGATGGTATTTTTTTCTTCATGGGAAGGAAAAAATGAGATTTTCACATACCCAATTTGGAAATTGGGAGAAAGTATAGGATTGCCTCTCTTGAGTGATATGGGACTTATCACTAGGACGATGGTAGACATCCTAGGTATTTTTTGGTCCAAGGGGGAGATTGTAAGATCTCATTGGGACATGAGACATTGACCTCCTTGGAGAGATAACCTTTTTGATGTATGTCAAAAAGGGGGAGAACATTAAATTACCAATTTGGGAAATTGGTAAGGGAATTTGAGTTAGGGGCCTAATTTAAGGTTTGTTTTGTCAAACATCAAAAAGGGGGATATTGTTGGTGCGATCGGCCCAAGTCATGATTGACCAGACTCGAGTTTGGCTCGAGAGATGTATTGATGTTAGACAAAAACATATGACAATGTAACTGTCATGTGAAAGTCCAAGTGGGACACTTGGCATTTGGGAAAGTCCAAGCATGGGTCTTGGCATGGAAAGTCCAACATGGATTGGCAAGGGAAAGTCCAAGCTTGAGTCATGGCATTTGAGAAGTCTAAGGGGTTTGATATTGGCGGCGTAAAGTCCAAGCGAGAGTCTTAGCAGCATATGTTCAATGGTTGGCGGTGTAAAGTCCAAGCGGAGTCTTGGCGGCATAAGTCTAATGTGCCTTGGTCGTGTAGACACCGTTAGCATGACATAGCCGATGGAAGCACCTGAAGGCTAGCGCGATGGATGAACAAGTCATGAATGACGTGGAGGGATTCGAGAGGTGTAAGGCTGATGGAGGTGGATAGAAGGCTTAGGTCTAGGCTAAGGGTAGTCTAGCAAGTTTGGGGGCACAATACTTGGGCTAAAACCTCATGTTTGAGGTGTGCCAGTCGACTGGTGTCATGTGGCAGTCCACTGGCGTAGTCAACTAGGGTTTGACTGCGAGAATTGTCCTAACAGTCGACTGCCATAGATGGGCAGTCGACTGATTAGACGAGCAGTCGATTGATAATGTGATGAGTCAACTGATGCTCGGATTTTGGGGCACAAAATGGAGTCTCACTCGACCGCTGGGACGAGCAGTCGAGTGATGCTTAAACAGTCGACTGATACTCATGATCAGTCAATTGATGTCCTAGCCATTAGATTTTTCCAGCATGGATTACACCATTATCTCACAGCAATAGTGTGATCAGACGACTAATGGTCCCGAGCAGTCGACTGATCGATATTTTCTAGCACAGGTTAAAGCTATAAAAGGAGCTCGTGATGGAGAAAAATGGATCCAGTTCTTGAGAGCTATTGGGGAGATTTGTTGTTGCATATCAGGCCTCCAAGTGCAAGCAAGCAACCAAGCATTCAAGCAATCAAAAACAAGTGTTGTAAATTCCTTTCTTTACTTATCTTTCGTATTTGCATTGTATATTGCTTGTATATTGTTCTTGCTATTGTAAGATCATTTGTACGAGATTTCTCCACCTGCGACTTGTGTCGAGAAGGAGTTATTGTGATTAGTAGTGCGTGTTTGCATTGCTAGGGCTTTTAGAGCTCGATCCGTGGAGTAGGAACCGTGCAGTTCCGAACCACATTACATACTTGTGTTCTTATTGTGTTTGTCATATTTCGTTATTGTATTACTTATATTTCCACTGTGCAAACGAAATTGTAGAGACAAATGCAATGAATTCCATTATCGAACGAGTGTGACGCTATTCACCCGCCCCCTCTAGCGGCCTCAAAATCTCCTATAAAAAAGCCTACCTCTTCTCTTAGCAAATGAAAAGCACAAGTAAAGAAAAGACGACAATTGAAAAGATCTACCAACTAAAGATTTGGAAGCTTGGTGTGATGTCGGTGTTATGACGGTGTAGCATTGTCGTTGAAGTCTTATCGTTTTAGAGAACTTTGGGAGCAAACTTAGATGATTAAATTAGGTGAAAGGCTTCTCCTTTTATAGCCATTTAGACCCTAGCTCATTGAGATCTAGGTATGGGTTAAATCTCCACATCCCCTCTCTTTTTGTGGCTCTTATTTTGACTATCTTCGAAGTGATCAGATTGACCAACAGTCGACTGATGCCCTCAACTAGTCGACTGATGGTAAGTTCAGTCGATGACCACTAGCCTTTAGTCGACTGTTAGCTTGATCACTCACCTGCAGTACACGGTTAGTACAAAATACTTCATTAATGGTAATTACGATAGTACCTTACTGTCTGACCTCGACCTAGGTCTTCCTCTTGAAGTCTTAGTCGGATCGTTGCCTATGGTTGTCCCCGTATGGAGGACACAACCTTACCATCACTCCGCACCCGGTTCTTACCTCTGGTCCTTCTGACCTGTCCCTTAGCTTCTGGTCACCATCGAGGTTCCTTGACTCCCGGAGGTTCTCTTGGTGCCACCCGACCACCATGATTTCTCATCCTGAGATTCACTTGGTGTCATTGACCATTAGCATAGCATAATACTTTACTTGCACACTTAACACAACATGTGAGATAACAATATATCTTAACTTTGAACCTTTGTCATTATCAAAACCTAGGTTCGATTATTTGGTGCCCCTGCACCAATAGCTCATATGCTCTATCTGATCACCAACTTCCTCTAGAAAGATGGGGAGTCTTTATTTGAAGCCTAGGATTGGTTCAAAAGTTTGCTTCAATAGTGCCCCCACCATGGGCTCGAGAGATGGTTAGTGATTCACACGTTCTGCAATGGAATCACTTATGCCACAAAGGTATCCTTGGACTATGCTATAGGAGGAGATCTAATGGATAAGACTATCGAAGAAGTAGAGGAACTAATTGAGGAGGTGGCGCATAACCACCACCAATGGGATTGTGAATGTAGTTTTACCACATCAGCAATAGGAAGATATTCTGTTAATTCCATAAACCACTTAGCAGCTAGGATGGACGTGCTGACAAAGAGGTTTGATTCATTAAATTCGAATACTATATGTGATGTTGATTCGTTTGGTGTAGGTTGTAAATTAATGGTGCATTCTGAGGAATATTGTTCTGGGACCTGAATAACCAAGGAGGCAAAATAGAGCAAGTCGATGTGTTCATTAATTTCAATCAGGGGCCCAATAATATGTATTCGGACACCTATAATCCTGCGTGGAGAAACCAACCAAATTTCTCTTACAAGAATAATTCGGAAATCTTTCATCTATTGAGTGGATATGAATAGGAGTCTAATGCATAGCAACAACTACAAAAATTCAGGTTGGAGCAGATGATAGAGGGTTTCATTCAAACCCAAACCAAGGTGAATTCTAAATTTCAGAAAAGGCATTCACAGAAAGAGGAGGTGCTGAGAGAGTTTAAAGCTTCCATAGATGGTCTCACGAGCCACATTATGATGATGGAACAATAGATAACTCAAATCACCAGTGCACCATCGTGAGTATTAGGAGGAATTGCTGGGAAAGCTGAACCAAGCCATATCGACCCTTGTAATGTTGTATATGCCATGAAATGTCAAGGGGACTGAATAGAGCATAATGAACAAATTGGGGAATTTATGGATCCAGAAATGAATTGTACCAAGAGTCGTGGTGTCGTCATATTGATGCTTGAAAGCAAAGTGGAAATTGAGAACAAGTCTCCTCTAAAACTTGAGGACCCAGGCGATTTTGTGATTCCCAGTAGGATTTATGGGTTCAATTTTGACATCACATTATGTGACCTTGGTTCAACCATCAATTTGATACCATATGCGTTCTACAAGGAGATGAGGTTGAATGGTATCAAACCATCAAATATGGAATTACGACTTGCGGTTTACGCAATTAGAAAACTTGTCGGTATTTTGGAAAATGTACTAGTGACCATTGAGAATTTTGTGATACCTACCGATTTTATTATTTTAGACACAGGTCAAGAACCTCACACCTTATTAATCCTAGGATGACCTTTCTTGGCAACTATTGGAGCCAACATCGATGTTCAAAAGCATAGAATATCCCTAGAAGTGGAAAATGAAGTAATATAATTTAATCTATCGAGGGGTGGAAATCCCCTATCCTTAGGATATTCTTCTTGCAGGATAGCCAAACTAGTGTAGGAAGAAAGTCATAATTTTGATGGTGACGAGTGGATATTCACAGAACCACTGACAGCAAGCCGAAAGACATAAGTAGGGTCAAGCTAATGACCTTAAACATGTGCTTCTTTGGAGGCAACCCTAGTTTACATAAGTTTATTTCAGTAAGTTTCAAGCTTTTGTTAATCATTATTTTCTTGTGTTTATAGGTGTTTCTAGGACTTACTCAGTAGGAAAAGAAAATTTTGAGGAACCCATAGAGAAAAGCATAGGCAGGCGTGTGAATTTCAAAAGGTCGTGCCTCATGGGTAGGGCAAAACATGACACGCCATGTTAAAGGAGTTCTAACCATGTGTCACAATAGAAAATTCTAGAGAGACACACAAAATACCGTGTGAATTTCACATGGTCATTCCTTTTTTTGAAAAATTTTCGAGCAATAGACACAGAATGACGCACGACCGACCGTGTGAATTTCACACGGTTGTGTCGCACCCCATTAAAAGGGTGTGAGTCGTGCATTTCTCATCAAATCCACCTTGCTTTTTGATTTACAACCCTAGGTCTTCCATGTGCCTCCATTCCAGCCTCCAAAGAGCCCTTCCTCAACCTCGTTCTTCACCAAGAAGCTCTCTACAAGTGAGGATGAGGAGGACAAAGAGAGGAGATGCCTGTTCTTCCACATCTAGGTCAAGATCCAAGGGGAGAGATAAGTGGCAACCTCCGGAAGAAGGTAACACCTTTTTAGGCATTATATTTCATGATCATCTCCATATATCACATTTTTATATGCTCTCTACTTATAAAATAGTGGAAACTAGGTATATAGATGATGCACGCGAACACAACCTCAAATCTAGCGACAAGAACCGTCAAGGACTTAAAGCGTGCGCTCGCGCTCAATGCCCGCAAGTACATGAATATTGTCAAGTAATAAAAGGATTATCAATCCCACATGCACTGGATTCGAGTATCGATTGTTCAGTGGACGTTATTGTTCAGAGTTTAACATTAAGGGTTGTGCTTTTGAGGTTTGTTGGCAGTCCTAACTCTAGTACGGTGTCACACGAAAGAAGAGATGGGTAGCTACGAGTCATTTAAGGGAATTTTAGGATTTCGGTTTCGCTTGTGTGTCGTAGAACACACTATCAATTGAGTATTATTTAGACATCTAACTATGGTCTTGTGGAAGGGACATCATACACTTCTGCGATGAGCCTTCACATCTATCAAGAACTACCTCTGCCATACCAAGTTGACCCCCTGGCTTTAGGACAGGATAGGCGGTACGAGAATGCTAAATCAATCCCTATGACAAGTCAAAACATGTCCTATTTCTGACTCTAACACATCCTTCTATCCACGATTATCGGAGATGAGGCTAACCCCTAGGTTCCTCTTTAATTCTCCTAAATATTTTATACGAGGGTTATCACCCCTCGTATCAGCAACTCACAGTAAATAGAAGACCAAAACCAACAGTTGTCAATCTAAACAATCACCAATTGCAAATATGAAATCATGAACAGAAGTATATTTGAAAGAACATTTTCTACGCACACAAACTACTCCCTAATCCTAGAATCGAAGTATCTACTCCATAAATGAAATAGAATAAACACAAGGCATGATTGAATTCATCATTACAATGCAGAAGATGTATAGACAATAAATTATAGTGCTCTTTGGTTCTTCTCTTTGGCGTTGGGGCGCAGAGTTTGATCCTCGAGCGGCTTCCTTTCTTCTCGTAAAACATTTTCGAACATTTTTAGGGTGTTGGAGTGCCATCCTGACCGTCATGCCTCCCACTAGGGTTTGGGTGTAGCTTCCTTTATATAGACATCATGCCAGATCTCCCTAAACCTAGAAAATAACAGAATTGCATCGAAATCGCCTAGTGCCACATGACCGTGTGGATTCACACGGCTGTGTGGATTCACACGACCAAGCTATTTGTGGCATTGGGGTGTGAGTTGTGTGGATTCACAGGGCCAGGACATGTGTCCTTCTGTTCTAGCTTACAAATTCCTTCTCTTCGCTCCAAAAGTGGCCATTTTTGCCATAGAATGTTGTCATGCACATAAGAGTACAAAGAGCAGATATCCGTACCAGAAAATAGGAAATGCATGCAAAATAAGGTGAAATATGCAAGAATCAAATATAAAATGCAATGGGATGTGTGCGAAAACTACCTCTAAAACACTATATGTTTAGCTCACATTAATTCTCCCAGACTTAAATCTTTGCATGTCCTCAAGCAAACCTCAGTGCCATGAAATTTTAAAAAGCATTGTTCCATACTTAGCTTGTCAACAAGATTTATCATGTGGTATTTGCAATCAAAGAAAAATAGATATGTTCTAAAAATTCACTGAGTTAGTTTCTCGTGTACGTGCTAAGCGAATCTTCTTAGGGGATACTCATTCCATGGTAAGTTAAGTAGTCATCTTATAGCTTTTTTAAGGTCTCCGACTCTCAGGCACTTACCTACCCAAAGCGAGGGTCGTTCCCTAGATCTATCACAAAGTCTCAAAGGCGTGCTCAGTATTGAGAGAAATTAGTAGTTGTTTCCCCAATAACCTAACTCTGTCTTAAAGGGGTACCTAACCATTTCCACCCACGACAACTATTTTTTTATCCCTCATAATCTTTTTCAATTTTTCTTACATTTTGTTATTCCATTTTTTTCTCTTTCTTGGGATTTTAATTTTTTCGAATGGCCTTCCACAATTCGAGCATCTCCATTAACTAAAATGCTAAATTTAGAGTCACCTATGGATTCTAAAGTACTATACTACTGAGATGAATCTTAACTAGGTACGTATTAGATTTTCCCTTTCAGAATGTTCGTTATGTGTAGGTGTAAAAATAAAAGCTTACAAGTCTAAGTCTAGAACATTCATTAGAGCAAATAAAATAAAATACCATGAGATAAATGAAGTAAGCTACCTATGAGAACAACTCATGGAAGTAACTTTAAAAATACTACTTAGGTATCTTAAAGATAGCAAAAACTAAGTGTAGAATGAAACTAAGCACCCTATGCATGAACAAATGAATGCTAAATAAAACTAGAATGCAAATATTATGAAAGAGATTACTATTAGAAAAAAAATAAGTCAAAACTTTGGGTACCCCCCAGACTTATATGAAATCATACCTCAAATATGGTGGTCGCGATGGAAAGTCTGGTAAGCTCGGCATGTCTGGCTCCTGGGATAACTTGGTGCTTAGCCACTGATGCCACATGTACATGTGGTCGATCTGAGAGCTAGTGGACGTAGCGACTACTCTATGCTCCTCCTTCTTTGTTGCCTCTGCGTCTGCTGCCTGACGTGTATGTCATCAAGGCATGATCTAAATCTAAGAAGTCTTAGGTGGATGTACCTGCATCCTGCTCAAAAGTAGAACAAGGTGGTGGTGCAGTTGCAAGCTCATGTCAACGTGGAGTAGGTGGGCTCAAAATGATTTTTGCTTTTTCCTAGAAAGTTATTTATAATCCTAAACTATTTGGAAAAACATAAGTGACCATAAATCAAAGTATAATTATACACATGAATGCAGAAAGTTTAAAAATATGTAAAATTAAACTTTGGTTGCCTCCCAAGAAGCACTTTGTTTAAGGTCTTTAGCTCAACTGTATTCCTACATTTCATTTGATGTGTTTGAATCTTGCTCGTGGGGGAGCAAGATATTTGCTCACCTTACGCCTTCTCCCTTTTGGTCCCTTATCACCAAATCTCATAAATCTTGCTCGTGGAGGGGCAAGATATATATTAGCTGTCTTCCTTGGTTCAAGAGTGAACATGCTTATCTTTAAAGTATCATCAGGAGTTTGATCATAATATTGTGCTTTATACATATGTTGTGAATAATATAACTCACCATAAATATTCTCACCAAAAGAATGATCAGTCGATTCTATCATATCAAATGAAATTTTATCATTACAAATCACTAAATGTGATTTATTATTGGTAGTTAAAGTTTTGGTGAGGGTTAAGGTATGCTCTTCTAGACCCTTGAGGTTAGGAGGGGTTTTGATTGATGCAATGCACTCCTCGATTAAAGTATCAATTATATAATCCTCAAGTTCTTCATCAAGTGGTGATTGAATGGATTTTTCATCTTTACTTCCTATGTCATCCATGTCTTCCCCATCCGTTTATTCAAAGTGAGTCTCCACCATATTAGCCATAATCCAGTCATCTAAGCCACCGTCTCGTCGGTTGGTTTCTTCTCTTGCTAGATCTCGTTGCATAATCTCTGCAAATTGTCAGCTATGCTCCTCGCATTCCCTAGTAAAATCAGCTAGCAAGGCTTCTAAGTGGGGACTTAGTTCTGGATAAAATTTACATGATAATTCATAGCTCTCGTGCTCACTTGCGAAATAATATTGAGGGTTCAAGTAGCCAGGGTCATAAATATATGAATAATAATTATCTCATAGCCTCTGGTTGTTATCTTAGGTGACATCTTCTTGCTCAAATTGTGAAGGTTCAAATATATCCAGACAATCGTTAATGGTATGCCATGTTTGACCACAATGCTCACAATAAATGTTACCAAAAATCACAGCATTAACTTGACCATAATCTAGAGAAAAAGAATACATGTTTATCTACAAGAAAATATGAATAAGGAAAGAGCAACAGAATGAACAAAATTGAAATAAAATAAAATAAAACAAGAGAAGTAAATATAGCCTAGGAAATTAATAAAGACTAGGAAAATAACCCTAAACTAAAAAGAGATAACAAAAATTTAAAACTATATAAACTAGAATAAAGTAAAACTAGAAAGTAAATCTACTTTAGGTCCGATCCAATTGTCCATTTTCGATTCGATATCGAATCTACAATCCCTGACAACGGTGCCAAAAACTTGATGCATGTGAATGCGACCTCAAATCTCGCGATGGGAACTATCGAGGACTTGAAGCGCGCTCTCGCACTCAACGCCCGCAAGTGCACGGTTGTTGTCAAGAAATAAAAAGATTATCAATCCCACAGGTACTGAGATTCATGTATCGATTGTTCAGTAGGCTTTATTATTAAGAGTTTAAAGTTAAGGGTTGTGCTTATGAGGTTTGTCGACGGTCCTAACTCTAGTACGGTGTCACACTGAAGAAGAAAAGGGTAGCTATGAGTCTTTTAAGGAAATTCTAGGATTTCAGTTTCGCTTGTGTGTCGCAAAACACACTATCAATTGGGTATTATCTAGACTTCTAACTATGGTCTTGTGGAAGGGGCATCATACACTTCCCTGATGAGCCTTCACATCTATCGGGAATTAGCTCTGCCATATCAGGTTGACCCCTGGCTTTAGGACGGGATAGGCGGTATGAGGATGTCAAATCAATCCCTATGACGAGTCGGAACGTGTCCCATTTCCGACTCTATCACACTCTTCTATCCATGGTTACCGTAGATGAGGTAACCCCTAGGTTCCTTCTTAAATCTCCTAAATCATTTATATGAGGGTTGTCACCCCTTGTATTGGCTATGCATAATAAATAGAAGACCAAAACAAACAGTTATCAATCTAAACAATCATTAATAGCAAATATAAAATTACAAATAGAAGTATACTTGAAGTAACATGTTCTACGCACACAAACTACTCCCTAATCCTAGAATCGAAGTATCTACTCCATAAATGAAAGAGAAGAAACACAAGGGATGATCGAATTCATCATTACAATGCAAAAGATGTATAGAAAATAAATTACAATGCACTTTGGTTCTTCTCTCCAGCGTTGGGTCGTAGAGTTTGATCCTCGAGCGGCTTCCTTCCTTCCCGTAGTGCATTTTCTAAGCTTTTTAGGGAGTCGGAGTGTCATCCCGACCATCGTGCCTCACCCCTAGGGTTTTGGTATAGCTTGCTTTATATAGACATCAAGTCAGTTCTTTCCGTAACTTAGAAAATAACAGAATCACATCGAAATCACCCAGCGCCACATGGTCGTGTAGATTCACACGACCATGCCTTGTGTGGCACTGGGGTGCGAGCCATATGGATTCATAGGGCCAGGGTATGTGTCCTTCTATTCTAGCTGCCAAATGCCTTCTTTTCGCTCAAAAATTGCGACATTTCCCTCGTAGAATGTTGTCCTGCACATAAGAGTACAAAGAGCAGATCTCTGAATCAGAAAATAGAAATTGCATGCAAAATAAGGTGAAAAATGCAAGAATCAAATATAAAATGCAACGGGATGCGAGCAAAAACTACTCCTAAAACCTTATAAGTTTAGCTCACATCAATAGATGCACCTCTTTTAGAAACCCTATGTTTACTCAATGATGTGCAATGGTTATTTCATAATGTAGGTGTGAAAGAGATTATGGGAATTAGATGTCCAACTTACCCTAGGGAAGTACTATAATTTTTTAGTTCAGTGGATGCAAAATTCTATTGGGCATGGATAGTCAGGAAGGGAAGATTACTTTTAGGCTATTCAATATGTAGAGGATCGATTGAGCGAGCTAATGGGGGGAGGGGGTGAATATCGATTTAACTTTTTCTTCTATCGATTGCATGCGTGATTGTCTCTATAAAAGGGTTAGTGTGCAATGGAAAATAAAAGCACAAATACAAATTCAAAATCACACACAAATGCAAAGTTATAATGTGGTTCGAAACTAGGGTTCTTACTCCATGGGTCGAGCTCTAGTGATGCACACTACCACTATCAAACATCTCTTTTTCGGTATGACATAGGAGGTGGAGAAACCCCTTACAAACTTCTTACACCAATAAGAAAGAAATACAACCAAATACAACAAGTATATGAAACAATAATCAAATAAAAGTAAAAGAACTTTACAAAAAGAACTTTTGATTGCTTGCTTTTTGGTTGCTTTGAAAGACTCTTGAAGATCTAGAATGCAACAATAATTCCTCCCCAAAAGCTCAAAAAATCGATGTGGAAAACCTCCCCATCGAGATCTTTTTAACTCCTCCGTCAGGCTGATTTTTTTGCTTGGCAATCGACTGCCAAATGACCTCAGTCGATTGCCCACAGTGTCGTTGTCTCACAACGAACTTAATCCATGTTGGATTACTCCAATGAATATCCTAGTAGTCGACTGCCCCTTAACATTAGTTGACTACCAACCCGGTAGTCGACTGCCTAGTCGACTACCGAGCATTCTATCCTCATGTTCTCAAACATCAGTCAACTACCATCCATGGCAGTCGATGGTTCAAGGCCAGTTGACTATCCTCAACTGGTAGTTGACTGCTAGAGCACAGCTCGAGCACTCAAGTCCAAGTCGACTACGTGACCAGTCGAGTTCAAGTCGACTACGTAACTAGTCGACTGGGTCATAACTCTAGTCGACTGCTAGAGTCAACTGTGTCTCTTGAGCTTCGTTCCAGTTGCGTATTATTGCCAAACCTGAGTGCGACTTGTTAAGGCATGTCTGAAAGGTATCGATGGTACTACTCGTTAAGCAGGTTAGATGGGGCGTGGAAGTAGATTAATTAATGGTCAGTAAACTTCCATCAACCTCACATCTCTTAGATCTCTCGAGTCCACGAATCTTCATCCTTGCACTAGCATTCAAGTGTTTCCCTCAGCCTAGTCATGCTAACTTGGTCTACCTTTGCTAATGTTCACTTGGATTTTACGCCGCCAAGACTATACACTTGGACTTACGTTGCCCAGACTTCACCTTTGGACTTTTTCTTTGCTAAAGTATCCATACTTTGATTTTCCTTGCCAACTCCATGTTGGACTTTCTAATTGCTAAGTACTCATGACTTGGACTTTCACATGCCAATACCCATGCTTGCACTTTCCATGCCAAGCAACCAAGACTTGTACTTTCCATGCCAAGACCCATCCTTGGACTTTTCCTTGCTAAGTACCCATGATTTGGTCTTTCCATCGTATGGGCAAACCCATGTCAACCATATAGTCAACCAATTATCAAACAATGGTCAAGCCATTGTCAAACATCAAAACACTACTCGAGTCCCATTCGAGTCTGGTCAATCGTGACCTAGGTCAATTGCATCAACACAATATAGAACACTTCATCAATGGAATCTATATTTTGGATTACCTAGCGGGGGAGAAAGGAGAACACCTCAAAATTTTAATGCAAGATCTTTTTGATTTGACTTAATAGGAGAAAACTCCTATGATCCCTCAAGAGACAAAACATCCCTTCTTCAAAATCCAGTCTTTCAATATATCCACTGATTCATGGCTAGTACTATTTTTGGTAGAGTGGAGAGTGATGGAGTAGTTAGAGCTAGTGAATTATTATTTTTATGGAGTATGTTGGAGGGTAATAATTTGGTGGGTGTAGGATCTCACTTTATTAGGCATCTAGTCAAGATGGGGAAAGCACAAAATGGGGAAATACCTTTAGGGGATTTGACAACCCACATTAGTGATACTATGGGGCAAGACTGTGGGGAAATAGATAGAGTAGAAGGGAGCCCTAGCCCAAACTTAGGGGTATGCATGGAGATGAAGATGATTATAAGGGAAAGTAATTATTTTTGCTTTGTAAGGAAGAACATGACACCCCTTAAGCTCCTTGACCTTGATAGTACCACTGTCACAAACAATGCCAATTGGCGGTTGGATAGGATAGTTGAGTCTCCACCGCAGGAGGGCCCTTCCACCCATTCACCACTTTCTCCACCTTCAGCTCATGCACCTATAGATCCACCTAGGCATTGGAGTCCACCCGCCATGAGAGATGAGGTGACACACCCATATCTTCATCATGCATGCCATTCTTTTTCTACTTTTGAGGATGATGTAGGTCATTCTACATTTGATTTCTCGGGGATTAGATCATGCCTCGACGATATCTACATGGAACAACAAACACAGGGGCAACAATGGGATGTGCAGAGGACCTTCACTCAGGCAGAGTTTCAACATATGACAGAGCACTTTTAGATGGTGGACCAGTTCTATGACCATTCCCAATAGTACTTTTAGGAGGAGGCCGAGTACCATCGGGAGATGCGACAATTCATGAGGGATGCACAACTATAGTGGGCACACGAGGAGGACCATCAGGCGATAGTAGATTCCACTAGCTATCAAACTGATGAGTTGCATTCATGGCACCACCAATTGAGCTCCTGTTTCCTCGATGAGTCTGAGATGAGGAGACATTCCCAATTCCCTCGATGACAACCATGCTAGAGGTATGCTAAATTCTAAGTCAGGGGGGGGGGATGAAATTTTATGATACTACACTTTTTATTGCTTTGGTAGATTTAACTTTTTGTCTCTTAAATTTAGTAGTTGATTTTATTTGCATTTGTTTAAGTTTTTCATGCATGTAAATGTCTTTAGATTTCTTTCATCACTTATTTCGTTTGATCTCATAGCTTGCTTCAGTGAAGTTTTGATAAAATAATATATCACAGTAATGTGTTTCCGTGCCATAGGAATTTTACTTCCTTTTATCTTGTGGTATTTAAATTTGTGATGCAATAATGATTGTTCACTATTTTTCATTAGTTATCTTCAATTTTTACAAACACTTATTGAGAATTCTAAAAGGGGTGATCTAGTACATAATTAGCTATGATTCATCTTGACAGGTTAGTACTTTGGAATCCATAGGTGACCCTAGGTTAGCATTTTAGTTGCTAGAGATGCTCCGATAGTGAAACTCCATTTAAAAAAAAAGAAAAAAAAATATGAGAAGAAAAGAAAAGGTTATGAGATATTGAGAAAAGAAAAAAAAGGAAAAAAGAGAGTTCGTGGGTGGAAATGGTTAGATGCCCCTTTTGAGACCGAGTTAGGTTACTGAGGAAACACCTACTAATTTCTCTCGATACCGAGTACGCCTTTGAGATTTTGTGATAATCTAAGGGTTGAACCTTGCTTAGGGTAGGTAAATACCTAAAAGTTGGAAACCTTAGGAACTCTATGTGATGAGAACATAACTTAGCTTGGAAAGCAAAATCCTTAAGGAAATCTTTTTACACCCACACGCAAAGCTAACTTAGTGAACTTGGTGGGCATATCTATATGCTCTGATTGACAAATACTACTTGATAGATTTTAGCAAATATGCTTGGCATTGAAACATATCCTTTTACCTGAATTTCATGATATATTGAAGTTTTCTTGAGGATAAGCAAAAATCTATGTCTGGGGGAATTTGATGTGTGCAATTATTACTGGGTTTTAGTGGTTGTTTTGGGACACATCTCATTATATTTAGTAGTTATTTTATGCATACTTACTTTAGTTTGCACTTTATTGCTAATTTCTTGTTCGGAGGTATGCTTTTATTGATTTTCCTAAATATAATGGAGTTTTGGAGCTTAATAAAGGCCTAGACAAAGCGTGAAGAGAGGAGAGCATGCTCTGGTCATGTTCTCAAGACACAGGCATGCTTCCAAATTAAAAGACGGTGTTTAGGCACCCTTCTAGAAAGACACACGGTTGTGCCTTTTCTCCAGAATAGTTTCCAAGCGCGATTGACAACACCTCACATAGCTTGACCATGTGAAATTCACAGGTCGTGTCATGCTACCGTAAAACCTAAGAAATAGATTTTCTATGCAAATATGGAATGCTAGATTCATCCTTATATATAGGAAGACATGCCAAACCACGAGGAGGATGATTGGTTCCCTAAAAAAGTACCAGAAAGCTAGCTAATTGAGGAGGAAGGAAGGAAACTCGAAGGCGACCACGAAGCTCCATCTAAAGGAAGGCTACGAAGATGCTTCTCTAACCAAAGAAGGGCATATTCTCCTTCATCTTGATCTTTTTGGTTGCAAACATTAAATGAATAATGTCTTGTGTTTATTCTTCATATTTTATGCAGTAAAACCATTGAATCTAGGATTAGAGAGTAACTTATGCATGTTGGACATGTTTATGCAGGTATATTTTGATTTCTACTATTTATATTTGTATTTTATTCATTCTAGTTCTGTGATAATGACGATTTGCTTTTGTTTCTACTATGCATAGTCGATATAGATGTAAAAAGCATTTATATAAAACCTTGGAGAATCAAAGGGGAACCGAAAGGTTGACCTCTCTCCTAACACCGTAGATAATAGGATGTGAAAGAGTAGGATATTAAATATAGTCCACCTATTCATGGGGGTAACATAGGACATCTTAGAACTTCATGAACCTATTTTATCTAGAGGCTACAAAGTAGGAGAAATCAACTAGGAGAGGTTGTGGGACCTGTGACAAGGGCAACCTATTGATAACAACCTTCTGAATCTGAGAATCCAAAAGGGATGCTCTAGTTAGATTAGATAATTCTCGTGTAGTACAAAAAGTTTACCAGGATTAAACATGATGATTCTCCCGCAAGATCAAAATTAGAGAACTTAGGAACATAAATTAACGACATGTTCAACATCGCATAAGTCAAACTGAAATATTGGAATCTTCTCCTTAGCTTTAAGTAAAACCCTTGCCTTACTCCGTGTGACACCAACCTAGAGCTTAGTCCATGACCTAGAACTCTCAATATTTAGATCCTCTCCAAACTGAAGGGTTTTGCTTATCGAGTCTGTGAGGGGAAACTTCGCTTCCCACTTCACCTCGGTTGCTTGATTATGACGATCCCTTCGATGTCACCAAATTAAAAAAATTTAATCCTAGACAAAAGGGATTGCCCAAACAACCAAGTCATCGTCATGCTATTCGTTTAAGAGGTCCCTTGAACAAACTAGTTGTTCAACCGACCATCCTCTATTCTACGAGTAGCCGCGGAATAGACGATGTCCCTATCGCCGGTTTTTGTGTTTATGTTCAGGATCAAAGTATGATTTATCCATATAAAGATTTATATCATGCTCATAGTTGAAAAACAAAAACAAGCAAGTAACAAAAGGAAAAAGAAGAATAGGTATACCTCTCGATCTTCTAATGTATGACCTTCCTCCTTTTGGATGTCGTGTGGGCGACGATCTACCAAAAGTCGAAGCTCCTAGATCACAAATCTTCCTTCCTTGCTCTTTCAAAGAAAGAGGAAGAATAGAAACAAGGTTCTTCTCCTCCCTAAAACCAACCAACAAGGAACAAATAAGATACTTGCCGCCGGCCAACTAGGAGGAGGAGTTTGTGGTGGAATCCGACCAAGACACCAAGGGAAAGCCCTATATCTTGTTTCCACCACGTAAGGAGAGGGAGAAGAGAAGCTTTGGCCACTAGCCAAGGTTGGAAAGGGGATGGATGAGCTGTTGGACGCCGGCCAATGAAGGAAGAAGAAGAAAGCAAAGCCTTCCTTATTTGGTGCCGCCTAAGCCTCCAAACCCTAACCCTAATCCTATCTCAACTAGGATTACTCTCTTGCCGCCCAAAACCCTAGCTCTCATGGATGATCTTCACGCCAACTCCCTTGCCCTCCTTTTATAGAGTTAGAGATAAGTCATGATTTAATCTCCTCCATTGGTTCTACGGATTTAATCTCAGCCGTCGGATCTAGAGATTTAATCTCAACCGTCGGATCTTAGAGATTTAATCTCTACCTATGCATCTTAGAATTTTGTTTCTATCCATTTGATCTAAGCTTCATGAGGTGTTAATAGGCTACATTAGGGACTATGAGGAGGAGTTGGATCTTGGCCACCCATGGATCAAGCCCACATAAAGTCCGATCCACTAATGATGATCCAATCCACTAAAGGATCATCATTGATCTACCTCACCAACCCCCATATGATAATATGGGCACCATATATTATTTGTACATTTTCTCCCCGTGTTTAAGATCTCGAATGTTCGTCGATTAATTAATTTATTGACCATTAATTAATCAATATGTAACTCCTTGAGTAGTACCACTCAACTTTTTCATCATGCCGGACCAAGTCCACCTGCAGGGTTTACATGATGAACCTTATGAGCTCCTCAAGGGGACATCATCATCCTAATATATAGGACACGGTTTCCTCCTCTAATCAATGACACACCATATAAATAATATCATCTCCCAACTTACCGAGCCTATCGATTTAATCTATAAATCTCGCCCATTGGTAAATCAAAGAGATGAGTACTAAGTATATGTGCCTGCTATGTTGGGTTTCCGGCACCGCGGCGTGTGTGTGTTCGATCATGTTTCGTAAACATGAACACAGCGGAAGCAATAAAAATAATAAATACTCCTATTTATTACAACACACGCATGCATATTACAACAAGTGTAGACATAACCGTAAATTTAAATTTGCAGTAAAAGGAAATTTATCTACGTTATACCTTTCGTATGACGTGTAGCGGGAACGGCATCAACCGGAACGATACTCGCTAGAATCGTCTCTATCCGTATCCACGCCGAGTTCCTCGGGATGACTTCGCAAAGCCACGAGCTTCGTCTTCGTACGGGTTACTAGCCTCGTGTTGAAGACGATGTGATCGAGAGATGATCACGATCCGAATCCAAATTCGGATCCAAAATGAGTCCTCAAAACTCGCTTCTCCGGAGAGGTATTCGTCAACCGATTGACGAATCCTTCGTCCTCCACCTCAGAGGATTACCGGAGATCGAATCCCCGGTAAGTTATCCGCTGTCAGAGCTCTGACCGTTGTCCAAATGATGCTCCGATGAGAGGAGAAGAAGCTGTCCAGAAAACTGGACAGCTTGGTGGAGGAGTAGGCGCCGGCCAAAAACAAGGAAGCCAAGTGCTCACCTTTTCACCGAGGCCTAGGAAGATCACCGGAGGGTCGCCGGAGGATCACCGGCTGAAGCTTGGTCGCCGGCAAGGAGCTGGACGCCGGCACAAGGGGCTGGGCGGCCAAGGAGCTTGGGCGGCACACCTAGGTTGGGCGGCAACTCCAACTAGGGTTTTGGATTAGGGCTTAATTATCCATTAAGCCCTCTTTTATAGAGAACTAATTCTATTAATGGTTATTGGATCATAACCATTTGGCCCGTTAACCCGCTCCATTAAGATAAGTTAAAATAAACCAAACCATGATGGTTTATTTTAAGTTAAAACGAACCGAACCAACTTTGGTTCATTCGTTTAAAATAAACCAAACCCTTTGGTTTATTCTCCTCCATTGGATTAGAACCAAACCATTTTGGTTTATCCATTACGTCTTCATAAGACTCGGCCCATCCACACTTCCATTGCGACTGAAACGATTTCATGCTCGCTTTATGTTTGGTCCAACCAAACCTAGTTTCTCTCGGTCTGAGAATCCCATTCTCAAGCTCGTTTTAAATCCTTTGGATTACACTCGTTGTGCGTGTGACCAAATATGTTCTCGGTTTATGTTGGCTGTCTATAATTAACCATTAATTATAGAATGATCATGAGTGGCACCTAGTAGTACATCATGATCCCCAATTAACCGAAAAGATCAACGGTTGATCCAGAACTATTTCTGAAACCCTTCAGCAGCTCGAATGGTTCGTGCCCCATTCCCTTCACTCATCTTATACCCACTTGGTTCAGGACATGGTCTATTGTGTCAGTCCCCACTAGGCTGACTACGTCACACCTAGCCCAAGTATCATTTCCTCGTCCTACGGATTCTAGTTATTCCACATGTATCGAAGAGTACCTTACTCTAAACATGTAATGCTTTGGCCAAAGACTTTAGTAACAATCCGATGAGAGGCCATGGGTATACATCTCCTCGCAAGGAGTGGTGAATCCTTTTTAGGCTATTCAAACACCTTCGATTACTTCGACTTATACCCAATCATCCCGGGTCCACATCTCCTTAGAGATGTTTGCTTAAGATGTCAAAGCATAAGTCTCCATGATCAAGATGACTTGAATACCGCAAGTCAAAGGAACATCGCACTTAAGCCACAGTAAGAACTTCATTGACATATCTATATATGCAGAGAACCATATGAAGTCTTACGGCTGGTCACTCCAATGAACTAGTTACCATAACTAGCATCCACGATTAACTCCGGACATCACTAGGTCTCCAGCCAGTGAGAATCAGCTGCTTGGATACACCAAGGAGTATACCTCATGCTAGTCTCGACAGAATTGATGGTGTCCAAATCCATCAATTCATCGACTAGGGATAATTCCGGTACATCACAATTACACATGTAGAGATACTCACTAGTTGTGATCCAATCACAAATTCTCTCATGCTGTGAATCGTATCGTGGACATTCAGTAAATGAGTTTAAAATCCAATCAAATACATAAAACATGTATACTCAAATAGTGAATCTTCATTTATCATATAAATGGTTCATACATAAGGAGATTGCCTTAGGACATCTCTCATATATTACTAACAGACTCCCACTTGGCCTAATGCCAATCGCTACGATATCCAATACCATAAGCTCGAACATGACCCTCAAACATACTTTGAGGTAATGCCTTAGTCAAAGGATCCGCTAAGTTCCTTTCAGTGGGAATTTTCTCGATTTGTATTTCGTTCCTACTGATGATCTCTCTGATGAGATGATAGCGGCGAAGCACATGTTTGGATCGCTGATGAGACCTTGGTTCTTTCGCCTGTGCAATTGCTCCATTGTTGTCGCAGTAGACCGGTATTGCTTCAACAATTGCCGGAATCACACCAAGTTCATGAACGAACTTTTTGATCCAAATCGCTTCCTTTGCTGCTTCCGAAGCTGCAATGTATTCTGCCTCAGTGGTAGAATCCGCTACAGTCTCTTGTTTGGAACTTTTCCAACTCACTGCGGCCCCATTCAAGGTGAACACGTATCCAGACTGAGACCTGGAATCATCCTTGTTTGTCTGGAAGCTGGCATCCATATACCCGCGTATCACCATGTCCCCTTCTCCATATATTAGGAACACATCCTTAGTTCTTCTCAAGTACTTAAGGATCGTCTTAATAGCCGCCCAATGATCCATTCCTGGATCAGACTGGTATCTGCTCGTGACACTCAGAGCATACGATACATCGGGCCTCGTACATAACATAGCATACATGATAGATCCTATTGCGGATGCATAGGGAATCTTACTCATGCAAATCCTCTCGTCTTCTGTGCGCGGACACATAGACTTCGAAAGGTGTACCCCATGCCTGATGGGTAGGAAACCTTTCTTGGATTCCGACATGTTAAACCTCTTTAGCACTCGGTCTATATATGCAGACTGCGAAAGACCAAGCATCCTTTTCGATCTATCTCTATAGATCTTAATCCCGAGGATGTAGGTTGCTTCTCCCAGGTCTTTCATTGAGAATGTCTTGGATAACCAAACCTTCACTGACTGTAAGATTGAAACATCGTTTCCTATAAGTAGTATGTCATCGACATACAATACTAGGAATACGACTGCACTCCCACTAACCTTCTTGTACACACAAGGTTCGTCTGGATTTTGTGAGAAATCAAACTTTTTGATTGTCTCATTAAAACGGATATTCCAGCTCCTGGATGCTTGCTTCAATCCATAAATGGATCGTCGCAATTTGCATACCTTGGTTTTATCAACCGATGTGAAACCCTCAGGCTGTATCATATACACGTCCTCGAGCAGGTTTCCATTAAGGAAAGTTGTTTTCACATCCATCTGCCATATCTCATAATCATAATGAGCCGCTATGGCCAGGAGCATCCGAATGGATTTAAGCATAGCTACAGGCGAATAGGTTTCATCATAATCAACACCTTGTTTTTGACGATATCCTTTCGCCACCAATCTAGCCTTATAGGTAATCACATTACCATCCATGTCGGTTTTCTTCTTGAAAACCCACTTGCACCCTATAGGCTTTATCCCTTCAGGTGGGTCAACCAAGTTCCAAACTTGGTTTTCATACATGGAATCCATTTCCGACTTCATGTCACCAAGCCACTTATCCCTTTCTGAACTTGTCAGCACTTCTTCATAACTGGTAGGCTCCTCATCATCAATGAGTAACACGTCGTTCGATTCGCTTACGAGAAATCCATATCTCTCAGGAATATTGCGTGTTCTACCAGATCTACGAAGATGTGGTGTTACAATAGGTCAAGCCGATTGCTCATCACTATGAGTTGTCGGCTGTTGTGCTTCACCAGATATCTCATCAATGTCTATTTGAGTCTCTCGAGCCTCCTCAAGCTCGACGACACTCCCACTGTTTTCTTGCAAGAGAAACTCTTTCTCTAGAAACACAGCATGCCTTGAAACAAACACATTTTGTTCAACAGAATGATAGAATTGGTAACCCCTTGTTTCTTTAGGGTATCAAATAAATAGACATTTATCAGACTTAGCATCCAATTTGTCTGATACAGTCTGCTTCACATAAGCAGGACAACCCCATATCTTCAAGTAAGATACATGAGCTTTCTTACTATTCCATATCTCATATGGAGTAGTTGAGACTACCTTGGTAGGCATTCTGTATAACAAGTAAACAGCTGTCTGAAGTGCATAGCCCCAAAAGGACTTGGGAAGAGTTGCATGATTCATCATTGACCTGACCATGTCCAACAAGGTCCGGTTACGCCTCTCAGATACACCATTATGCTGTGGTGTATAGGGCGGAGTCCATTGAGACAATATGCCATTGTCTCTTAGATAATCAAGAAACTCTTGACTTAAGTATTCACCACCTCGATCCGATCGAAGTATTTTAATACTCTTGTCATGTTGTTTCTCTACTTCATTTCTGAATTCTTTGAACCTTTCAAAGGCTTCAGACTTGTGTTTCATCAAGAACACATACCCAAACCGTGAGTGATCATCGGTGAAGGTAATGAAGTAGCTATAGCCTCCTAATGCTTGAGTTGACATAGGTCCACATATATCAGTATGTATTAGACCTAGTAACTCTCCCACTCGTTCACCTTTTCCAGTAAAAGGTAACTTAGTCATCTTGCCTTTTAAGCATGATTCGCATGTATCGTATGAATCCAATTCAAACGATTCAAGAATTCCACATCGGTGTAATTCGGACATGCGTTTCTTGCTTATATGGCCAAGATGACAATGCCACATATAGGAGTCTCTTTGATTATCCTTTCGAGCACGCATGTTTCTCGCTTCGATATTGAAAATATCACTGGATACGTCCAACGTATAAACACCATTGCTTAAAGTTCTAGTCTCTTAAAGAACTCCATTCAAAGTTATGTAACAACAATTGTTACTAAAAGTCAAATGGTACCCATTTCTATTTAAACAAGAAATAGAAATGATGTTCTTTATCAACGAAGGAACATAAAAGCAATTGTCCAGTTCTAAGACAAGTCCTACAGGGAGTCCCAACAAATACGTTCCGATGGCGAGTGCAGCAACCGTTGCTCCATTCCCAACACATAAATTTGACTCTCCCCTTGACGAGTCTTCTTCTATTCCTTAGCCCATCTATGTCATTACATATATGTGAGCCACACCCAGTATCAAATACCCAAGTGTCTGAGGAAATAGAATGACAATCAATAAAGAAGATTTCTGAAGAAGATGGGGCATCCGATGCCTTTTCCTTCTTCACGGACTCAAGATAAATCATGCACTTTCTTCGCAAATGGCTCTCCTTGCCATAATGGTGGCAAGTTTCCTTTTGTGCTTGTTCTACCTTCTTAGCCCTTCTCTTCTTTCCCTTCTGCTGTTCCTTTGACTTCCTCTTAGAACCTTTCTTCGAGGAATCAACTAACAGCACCGTCCCCTACTCATGCTTCTCAGAAGACTCCACAATCTTCAGCATATTGAGCAGTACCACAAATGAACCTTCTAGCATCTCAGAGGTGAAGAGGAGCTTTGAGACTTCGAACCTTTCGAATCTCACTTGCTCATCAACCAACTCACAAAGATGAAGGACTACGATATGAGCATCCATATGCTCATGCTGCTTTCGTAGCTTGGATTCCATCGCGGCTAACATGATGCAACTCATTTGTTCAGAATCACTCACATGTTTCTGATAGGCCAACAATTGGTCCAGAGTTGCATCGTCACTAGGACGGGCGGGAAGAGGCGCTTCAAGGACATTTGCAAGCTTTTCAACCTTGAGAACAATTCTCAAGCTTCTAAGCCAGTCCAAGAAGCTCGGCCCAGTCAATTTATTCTAATCCAAAATGGAACGCAATTCAAAGACATCATGATCAATCTTAGAAATACAAAACGAGCATATATGAGAAAGATGATTTTAAAATACATCAATATACATTTATAAATCCCATTCATTTTTCGAATTTCAAAAACCCCAAAATCACTTCGGGAGATCGTAGGTCCATCTCCGAATGGGCTGATATCCATCATAGTTATGAACAACCTTGGAGAGAGTCCAACAAGCCATTCATAACTACGACGGTAGGTATCAACTATACCGATTGCATATCACGTATATGCAACTATCACAATGTGCTATCAACTAATTGAATGTTCACACATACATTGGGTTGTTAACACATTAACAAGTATGCATCATATGCATAGCACCCAACTTCACCTCCCTTTACATCGACCTTGGAGAGAGTCCAACAAGCCGATGCTCCAGGTTAAAGCCAACCCATTAATTGGGAAATAGTTTTAATATGGTTAGAGCGCATTCAACCAATTAGCCCAGCTTGGAGAGAGTCCAACAACCAAAGCTAACGATTGACCTCTGACTCTTACCATATTAGTATTAAACTATTCCATGGTTTGTACATGTTCGGGTTCGAGCCGGGCTTGGAGAGAGTCCAACAACCCAAACAAGAAACGGAACTCTGGTTCTAACCATATTAATGGAAGGTGTAGGCTTTAATATTGTTTAAGGGTTTTTATGTCTCATCCTCTTTGCATGCAAATAACTATTATCTACATGGCATGGCTAACATGGCATACATCTATATGTCACGACACACATGGCATAATGTTATGCATCTAATGCAATTACATGACATACAATTATGTCATGTATATATTTCCTTATATGTCATAACTATTTATGGAAATAAAATATGTTTAAGATTTGATTCTCCAAATCAAATCATAATTAAATTAGGAAACCAATTTCCAAATCTAATCACATATTTTATTCATGGAATTATTTGATTAAGGAAAATCTATTTAGGAAACCAATTTCCTAAATCATTAAAACTACTTATGGAAATAAAATATTTTAAGATTTGATTTCTCAAATCAAATCATGATTAAATTAGGAAACAAATTTCCAGAATCTAATCAAATATTTTATTTATGGAAAATATCAATTTCCATAAATACTTCCAACTTTCCAAAAGTGGAAGATTTCCATAAATACTTCTAGACTTTCCAAAATTGAAAAATTTCCATAAATACTTCTAAATTTTCAAAATTAGAAAATTTCCAGAAATACATTATGACTATCGCAAAACGATTTTTACGATTATGTCGAAACACAACCTGGGCTCTGATACCACTGTTGGGTTTCCGGCACCGCGGCGTGTGTGTGTTCGATCATGTTTCGTAAACATGAACACAGCGGAAGCAATAAAAATAATAAATACTCCTATTTATTACAACACACACAACACACGCATGCATATTACAACAAGTGTAGACATAACCGTAAATTTAAATTTGCAATAAAAGGAAATTTATCTACGTTATACCTTTCGTATGACGTGTAGCGGGAACAGCATCAACCGGAACGATCCTCGCTAGAATCGTCTCTATCCGTATCCACGCCGAGTTCCTCGGGATGACTTCGCTAAGCCACAAGCTTCGTCTTCGTATGGGTTACTAGCCTCGTGTTGAAGACGACGTGATCGAGAGATGATCACGATCCGAATCCAAATTCGGATCCAAAATGAGTCCTCAAAACTCGCTTCTCCGGAGAGGTATTCGTCAACCGATTGACGAATCCTTCATCCTCCACCTCAGAGGATTACCGGAGATCGAATCCCCAGTAAGTTATCCGCTGTCGGAGCTCTGACCGTCGTCCAAACGACGCTCCGACGAGAGGAGAAGAAGCTATCCAGAAAACTGGACAGCCTGGTGGAGGAGTAGGCGCCGGCCAAAAACAAGGAAGCCAAGTGCTCACCGTTTCACCGAGGCCTAGGAAGATCACCGGAGGGTTGCCGGAGGATCACCGTCTGAAGCTTGGTCGCCGGCAAGGAGCTGGACGCTGGCCCAAGGGGCTGGGCGGCCAAGGAGCTTGGGCGGCACACCTAGGTTGGGCGGCAACTCCAACTAGGGTTTTTGGATTAGGGCTTAATTATCCATTAAGCCCTCTTTTTTAGAGAACTAATTCTCTTAATGGTTATTGGATCATAACCATTAGGCCCGTTAACCCGCTCCATTAAGATAAGTTAAAATAAACCAAACCATGATGGTTTATTTTAAGTTAAAACGAACCGAACCAACTTTTGGTTCATTCGTTTAAAATAAACCAAACCCTTTGGTTTATTCTCCTCCATTGGATTAGAACCAAACCATTTTGGTTTATCCATTACGTCTTCATAAGACTCGGCCCATCCACGCTTCCATTGCGACTGAAATGATTTCATGCTCGCTTTATGTTTGGTCCAACTAAACCTAGTTTCTCTCGGTCTAAGAATCCCATTCTCAAGCTCGTTTTAAATCCTTTGGATTACACTCGTTGTGCGTGTGACCAAATATGTTCTCGGTTTATGTTGACCGTCTATAATTAACCATTAATTATAGAACGATCATGAGTGGCACCTAGTAGTACATCATGATCCCCAATTAACCAAAAAGATCAACGGTTGATCCAGAACTATTTCTGAAACCCTTCAGCAGCTCGAATGATTCGTGCCCCATTCCCTTCACTCATCTTATACCCACTTGGTTGAGGACATGGTGTATTGTGTCAGTCCCCACTAGGCTGACTACGTCACACCTAGCCCAAGTATCATTTCCTCGTCCTACGGATTCTAGTTACTCCACATGTATCGAAGAGTACCTTACTCTAAACATGTAATGCTTTGGCCAAAGACTTTAGTAACAATCTGACGAGAGGCCATGGGTATACATCTCCTCGCAAGGAGTGGTGAATCCTTTATAGGCTATTCAAACACCTTCGATTACTTCGACTTATACCCAATCATCCCAGGTCCACATCTCCTTAGAGATGTTTGCTTAAGATGTCAAAGCATAAGTCTCCATGATCAAGATGACTTGAATACCGCAAGTTAAAGGAACATCGCACTTAAGCCACAGTAAGAACTTCATTGACATATCTATATATGTAGAGAACCATATGAAGTCTTACGACTGGTCACTCCAATGAACTAGTTACCATAACTAGCATCCACGATTAACTCCGGACATCACTATGTCTCCAGCCAGTGAGAATCAGCTGCTTGGATACACCAAGGAGTATACCTCGTGCTAGTCTCTCATGGTAATTGATGGTGTCCAAATCCATCAATTCATCGACTAGGATAATTCCGATACATCACAATTACACATGTAGAGATACTCACTAGTTGTGATCCAATCACAAATTCTCTCATGCTGTGAATCGTATCGTGGACATTCAGTAAATGAGTTTAAGATCCAATCAAATACATAAAACATGTATACTCAAATAGTAAATCTTCATTTATCATATAAATGGTTCATACATAAGGCGATTGCCTTAGGACATCTCTCATATATTACTAACACATTATTATATCGGGATTAAGAGTATGTACAATATAATATCTGAGGTCCGATTCGATTATGTAGTCAGAAATAAATCGAATCACCTCTAACTCGGTCCTGATCAATACACACAAAGTGTACTAGTGTGATTCTATGGTCAAGACAAACTAATATCAAATCATACTACAACCATTCCGATGGTTTGTCCAAAGTCATCTTGGTTGTGAGCCTTTAC
This sequence comes from Wurfbainia villosa, assembly GCA_025175895.1. Taxonomy (NCBI): domain Eukaryota; kingdom Viridiplantae; phylum Streptophyta; class Magnoliopsida; order Zingiberales; family Zingiberaceae; genus Wurfbainia; species Wurfbainia villosa. The sequence goes on along the minus strand of CM045998.1, from coordinate 46,898,278 downwards.
TTATACTTTTTAAGGGGCCGATAACATGATCTTTTGTGTGACACCACACACCATGTTATCTACAATGTAAAGTATTAGACAATATTGCATAACCATAAAAATATGCTAACAAAAGATAGAATTTTCAGTATACATCCCTACAATCTCCCACTTATACTAAAAGACTATGCTGTCCTTAAACTGTCATACATCTGATCCCCATTCCCTCCACATGCCTATGAAAAGCTCTCGCTGAAAGGGCCTTAGTGAAAGGATCTGCCAGGTTATCCTCCGATGCAATCTTGGCCACAGCAACTTCTCCTCTCTTTACGATTTCTCGTATCAGGTGGTACTTGCTCTCTATGTGCTTACTTGCCTTATGGGCTTGTGGTTCCTTCGAGTTTGCAATTGCACCACTATTATCACAATAAATTGTGATAGTTCTGGGCAAACCATGAATCACATCCAAGTCCATCAGGAAGTTCCTGAGCCATATAACTTCTTTGGCCGCCTCAGAGGCCGCCACAAACTCATCTTCCATGGTGGAGTCCGCCATGCACTTCTGCTTGACACTCCTCCATACAATGGCTCCACCTCCCAAAGTAAACATAAAACCTGAGGTAGACTTACTGTTATCCCTATCAGATTGGAAGTCAAAATCCTTGTAACCCACAGGGAGTAATTGGTCTGCCCGGTAAACCAGCATATAATCCCTAGTCCTTCTCAGGTACTTCAATATATACTTTATCGCACTCCAATGACCCTATCCTAGATTACTCTGATATCTGCTGACCATGCCCACGGCAAAGCAGATATCTGGTCTCGTACAGAGCATCACATACATGAGGCTTCCTACTGCCGAAGCATAAGGAACCACCTTCATCTCCTCTATCTCCTCAGATGAACTAGGACACATCTCCTTAGATAAAGGAACTCCATGCCTGAAAGGTAGAAAACCCTTCTTTGAGTTTTACATGCTAAAATGCTCCATAATCGTGTCTGTGTATGAAGCTTGGGATAAGCACAACATCCTTTTCTTGCGATCCCTTATAACCTTGATCCCAAGGATGTGTCCCACTTCTCCCAAGTCCTTCATATCAAACGGTTTGGACAACCATACCCTTACGTCCGATAACATCTTGATATTGTTGCCAATCAACAAAATGTCATCTACGTATAGTACAAGAAATACCACTACGTTTCCGTCACATGTCTTGTATACACAAGACTCATTCGGACTTTGAATAAATTCATAAGACTGGATTACCTCATCAAAGCGGATGTTCCAAGACCTCGAACTTGCTTTAATCCATAAATGGACCGATTAAGCTTACACACAAGATGCTCTTTTCCTTTAGCAATGAATCCCTCTGGTTGCTTCATGTAGATGTTTTCCTCAAGACTTCCATTAAGGAAAGCTGTCTTGACATCCATCTGCCACACCTCATAATCCATATGAGCTGCTATGCATAAGAGAATCCGGATAGACTTAAGCATGGCTACCGACGAAAAGGTCTCCTCATAATCGATACCATCTTTTTGAGTATACCCCTTCGCAACAAGCCTCGCTTTGAAGGTCTCAACCTTCCCATCTATTCCTCTCTTTCTTTTGTAGATCCACTTGCATCCAATAGTTTTTACACCATCGGGTGGTTCTACTAGCTCCCATACCTGATTCGAATCCATAGATTCAATCTCAGCATTCATTGCACTTTGCCAAGATACTACATCTTTATCTTGGATTGCCTCGTCATATGTCTAGGGATCAGGTTCATGTTCACCAGGGACAAAATCAGAAGATTCTCCCAAGAATATGAATCTATCAAGCTGTCTCATAACTCTCCCACTACGATGAGGTATCACCTGTGTATCCTCTGTGACACGCGATGCAGTGACATGTGGTATATCCTCTTGTACCAGTGGTACTAAAGAAGTAACTTCCCCTTTTAACTCCTCCAGAAAAATTTTACTCTTGGGCTTGTGCCTCATCACATAGTCTTCCTCTAGAAATATGACGTTCGTGCTAACGATCACCCTCTGATCTCTAAGACTATAAAACAATCCACCGTTCGTTCCCTTGGGATAGCCAATGAACAAGCATACTTATGTACGAGGTTCCAACTTACCAGCATCTGCCTTCAGCACATGTGATGGACTCCCCCATATCCGAATATGTCTTAGACTAGGCTTTCACCTAGTCCACAACTCTGTGGGAGTAGAAGGCACTGATTTAGATGGAACCAAGTTCAGAATGTACACCGCCGTATCTAGAGCATATCCCCAGAACGAATCTGGCAAGTCAGAATAACTCATCATCGATCTAACCATCTCCATAAGAGTCTTATTCCTTCGCTCTGCTACACCGTTCTGCTGGGGTGTGCCAGGTGCAGTTAATTGGGATTGAATCCCAGCCTCTGAGAAGTAGTTCCTAAACTCTTCCAAGAGTTACTCACCACCACGATCAGATCATAGTGTCTTGATACTTTTACCTTGACGTTTCTCCACATCAGCCTTGAAATCTTTGAACTTGTCAAAGCATTCAGACTTGCGGCGCATCAGGTAAATATATCCATATCTTGAGTAATCATCTATAAAAGAGACGAAATACTCAAAACCATGTTGGGTTTCCGGCACCGCGGCGTGTGTGTGTTCGATCATGTTTCGTAAACATGAGCACAGCGGAAGCAATTAAAAATAATAAATCTATATTTATTACAACACACACAACACACGCATGCTATTACAACAAGTGTAGACATAACCGTAAATTAAAATTTGCAATAAAAGAAATTATCTACGTTATACCTTTCGTATGACGTGTAGCGGGAACGGCATCAACCGGAATGATCCTCGTAAGAATCGTCTCTATCCGTATCCACGCCGAGCTCCTCGGGATGACTTCGCTAAGTCACGAGCTTCGTCTTCGTACGGGTTACTAGCCTCGTGTTGAAGATGACGTGATCGAGAGATGATCACGATCCGAATCCAAATTCGGATCCTCAAACGAGTTCTCTAAACTCGCTTCTCCGGAGAGGTATTCGTCAACCAATTGACGAATCCTTCGTCCCCCACCTCAGAGGATTACCGGAGATCAAATCCCCGGTAAGTTAGCCGCTGTCGGAGCACTAACCGTCGTCCAAACGACGCTCCGACGAGAGGAGGAGAAGCTGTCCAGAAAACTGGACAGCTTGGTGGAGGAGTAGGCGCCGGCCAAAACAAGGAGAGGAAAAACCCACCTTGATGCCGAACCTATAGAAGATCACCGGAGGGTCGCCAGAGGTTCACCGGCTGGAGCTTGGATGCCGGCAAGGGTCTTGGACGGCGGCACAAAGCTGGGCGGTGGCAGCTTGTAGTTGGGCGCCGAAATCACCAACAAAGGGTGGGCGGCCAAAATAGATTAGGGTTAGGGTTAGGGTTTAAGCCCTATTTTATAGAGAACTAATTCTCTTAATGGTTAATGGATCATATCCATAAATCCCGTTAACCCGCTCCATTAAGATAAGTTAAAATAAACCAAACCATGATGGTTTATTTTAAGTTAAAACGAACCGAACCAAGCTTTGGTTCATTCGTTTAATATAAACCAAACCCTTTGGTTTATTCTCATCCATTGGATTAGAACCAAACCATTTTGGTCCATCCATTATGTCTTCATAAGACACGGCCCATCCACGCTTCCATTGCGACTGAAACAATTTCATGCTCGCTTTATGTTTGGTCCAACCAAACATAGTTTCTCTCGGTCTGAGAATCCTATTCTCAAGCTCGTTTTAAATCCTTTGGATTACACTCGTTGTGCGTGTGACCAAATAGGTTCTCGGTTTATGTTGGCCGTCTATAATTAACCATTAATTATAGATCGATCATGAGTGGCACCTAGTAGTACATCATGATCCCCAATTAACCGAAAAGATCAACGGTTGATCCAGAACTATTTCTGAAACCCTTCAGTAGCTCGAATAAATTGTGCCCCATTCCCTTCACTCATCTTATACCCACTTGGTTCAGGACATGGTCTATTGTGTCAGTCCCCACTAGGCTGACTACGTCACACCTAGCCCAAGTATCATTTCCTCGTCCTACGGATTCTAGTTACTCCACATGTATCGAAGAGTACCTTACTCTAAACATGTAATGCTTTGGCCAAAGACTTTAGTAACAATCCGATGAGAGGCCATGGGTATACATCTCCTCGCAAGGAGTGGTGAATCCTTTATAGGCTATTCAAACACCTTCGATCACTTCGACTTATACCCAATCATCCCGGGTCAACATCTCCTTAGAGATGTTTGCTTAAGATGTCAAAGCATAAGTCTCCATGATCAAGATGACTTGAATACCGCAAGTCAAAGGAACATCGCACTTAAGCCACATTAAGAACTTCATTGACATATCTATATATGCAGAGAACCATATGAAGTCTTACGGCTGGTCACTCCAATGAACTAGTTACCATAACTAGCATCCACGATTAACTCCGGACATCACTATGTCTCCAGCCAGTGAGAATCAGCTGCTTGGATACACCAAGGAGTATACCTCGTGCTAGTTTCAACAGAATTGATGGTGTCCAGATCCATCAATTCATCGACTAGGGATAATTCCGATACATCACAATTACACATGTAGAGATACTCACTAGTTGTGATCCAATCACAAATTCTCTCATGCTGTGAATCGTATCGTGGACATTCAGTAAATGAGTTTAAGATCCAATCAAATACATAAAACATGTATACTCAAATAGTGAATCTTCATTTATCATATAAATGGTTCATACATAAGGCGATTGCCTTAGGACATCTCTCATATATTACTAACAGACTCTCACTTGGCCTAATGCCAATCGCTACGGTATCCAATACCATAAGCACCAACATGACCCTCAAACTTACTTTGAGGTAATGCTTTAGTCAAAGGATCCGCTAAGTTCCTTTCAGTGGGAATTTTCTCGATTTGTATTTCGTTCCTACTGATGATCTCTCTAATAAGATGATAGCGGCGAAGCACATGTTTGGATCATTGATGAGACCACATCAAGTTCATAGATGAACTTCTTGATCCAAACCGCTTCCTTTGCTGCTTCCAAGGCTGCAACGTATTCTGCCTTAGCGGCAGAATCCGTTATAGTGTCAAGCTTGGAACCTTTCCAACTTATTGCGCCTCCATTCTAGGTGAATACATTCCCAGACTAAGACATGGAATCATCCTTGTCTGTCTGGAGCTGGCATCCGTATACCCACGTATCACCATGTACCCTTCTCCATATATTAGGAACACATCCTTAGTTCTTCTCAAGTACTTAAGGATCGTCTTAACAGCCACCCAATGATCCATTCCTGGATCAGACTGGTATCTGCTCGTGACACTCAGAGCATATGATACATCGGGCCTTGTACATAACATAGCATACATGATAGATCCTATTGCGGATGCATAGGGAATCTTACTCATGCAAATCCTCTCGTCTTCTGTGCGCGGACACATAGACTTCGAAAGGTGTACCCCATGCCTGATGGGTAAGAAACCTTTCTTGGATTCCGACATGCTAAACCTTTTAGCACTTTCTATATATGTAGACTGCGAAAGACCAAGCAACCGTTTCGATCTATCTCTATAGATCTTAATCCCGAGGATGTAGGTTGCTTCTCCCAGGTCTTTCATGGAGAATGTCTTGGATAACCAAACCTTCGCTGACTGTAAGATTGAAACATCGTTTCCTATAAGTAGTATGTCATCGACATACAATGCTAGGAACACGACTGCACTCCCACTAACCTTCTTGTACACACAAGGTTCGTCTGGATTTTGTGAAATCCAACTTTTGATCGTCTCATCAAAACGGATATTCCAGCTCCTGGATGCTTGCTTCAATCCATAAATGGATCGTCGCAATTTGCATACCTTGGTTTTATCAACCGATGTGAAACCCTCAGGCTGTATCATATACACGTCCTCGAGCAGGTTTCCATTAAGGAAAGTTATTTTCACATCCATCTGCCATATCTCATAATCATAATGAGCTGCTATGGCCAGGAGCATCCGAATGGATTTAAGCATAGCTACAGGCGAATAGGTTTCGTCATAATCAACACCTTGTTTTTGACGATATCCTTTCGCCACCAATCTAGCCTTATAGGTAATCACATTACCCTCCATGTCGGTTTTCTTCTTGAAAACCCACTTGCACCCTATAGGCTTTATGCCTTCAGGTGGGTCAACCAAGTTCCAAACTTGGTTTTCATACATGGAATCCATTTCCGACTTCATGGCACCAAGCCACTTATCCCTTTCTGAACTTGTCAGCACTTCTTCATAACTGGTAGGCTCCTCATCATCAATGAGTAACACGTCGTTCGATTCACTTACGAGAAATCCATATCTCTCAGGAATATTGCGTGTTCTACCAGATCTACGAACATGTGGTGTTACAATAGGTCCAGCCGATTGCTCATCACTATGAATTGTCGGCTATTGTGCTTCACCAGGTATCTCATTAATGTCTATTTGAGTCTCTCGAGCCTCCTCAAGCTCGACGACACTCCCACTGTTTTCTTGCAAGAGAAACTCTTTCTCTAGAAACACAGCATGCCTTGAAACAAACACCTTTTGTTCCACAGGATGATAGAATTGGTAACCCCTTGTTTCCTTAGGGTATCCAACAAATAGACATTTATCAGACTTAGCATCCAATTTGTCTGATACAGTCCACTTCACATAAGCAGGACAACCCCATATCTTCAAGTAAGATACATGAGGTTTCTTACTATTCCATATCTCATATGGAGTAGTTGAGACTACCTTGGTAGGTATTCTGTTTAACAAGTAAACAACTGTCTGAAGTGCATAGCCCCAAAAGGACTTGGGAAGAGTCGCATGATTCATCATTGACCTGACCATGTCCAACAAGGTCCGGTTACACCTCTCAGATACACCATTATGCCTTGGTGTATATGGCGGAGTCCATTGAGACAATATACCATTGTCTCTTAGATAATCAAGAAACTCTTGACTTAAGTATTCCCCACCTCGTTCTGATCGAAGTATTTTAATACTCTTGTCATGTTGTTTCTCTACTTCATTTCTGAATTCTTTGAACCTTTCAAAGGCTTCAAACTTGTGTTTCATCAAGAACACATACCCAAACCATGAGTGATCATCGGTGAAGGTAATGAAGTAGCTATAGCCTCCTAAAGCTTGAGTTGACATAGGTCCACATACATCAGTATGTATTAGACCTAGTAACTCTCTCACTCGTTCACCTTTTCCAGTAAAAGGTAACTTAGTCATCTTGCCTTTTAAGCATGATTCGCATGTATCGTATGAATCCAATTCAAACGATTCAAGAATTCCACATCGGTGTAATTCGGACATGCATTTCTTGCTTATATGGCCAAGACGACAATGCCACATATAGGAGTCTATTTGATTATCCTTTCGAGCATGCGTGTTGCTCGCTTCGATATTGAAATCGTCACTGGATACGTCCAACGTATAAACACCATTGCTTAAAGTTCCAATCCTATAAAGAACTCCATTCAAAGTTATGTAACAACAATTGTTACTAAAAGTCAAAAGGAACCCATTTCTTTTTAGACAAGAAATAGAAATGATGTTCTTTATCAACGAAGGAACATAAAAGGAATTGTCCAGTTCTAAGACAAGTCCTACAGGGAGTTCCAACAAATACGTTCCGATGGCGAGTGCAGCAACCGTTGCTCCATTCCCAACACGTAAATTTGACTCTACCCTTGACGAGTCTTCTTCTATTCCTTAGCCCATGTATGTCATTACATATATCTGAGCCACACCCAGTATCAAATACCCAAGTGTCTGAGGAAATAGAATGACAATCAATAAAGAAGATTTCTGAAGAAGATGGGGCATCCGATGCCTTATCCTTCTTCACGGACTCAAGATAAATCATGCACTTTCTTCGCAAATGGCTCTCCTTGCCATAATGATGGCAAGTTTCCTTTTGTGCTAGTTCTACCTTCTTAGCCCTTCTCTTCTTTCCCTTCTGCTGTTCCTTTGACTTCCTCTCAGAACCTTTCTTCAAGGAATCAACTAACAGCACCGTCCCCTGCTCATGCTTCTCAGAAGACTCCACAGTCTTAAGCATATTGAGCAGTACCACAGATGAACCTCCTAGCATCTCAGAGGTGAAGAGGAGCTTTGAGACTTCAAACCTTTCGAATCTCACTTGCTCATCAACTAACTCACAAAGATGAAGGACTACGATATGAGCATCCATATGCTCATGCTGCTTTCGTAGCTTGGGTTCCATCGTGGCTAGCATGATGCAACTCATTTGTTCAGAATCACTCACATGTTTTTGATAGGCCAACAATTGGTCCAAAGTTGCATTGTCACTAGGATGGGCAGGAAGAGGCGCTTCGAGGACATACGCAAGCTTTTTCACCTTGAGAACAATTCTCAAGTTTCTAAGCTAGTCCAAGAAGTTCGGCCCAGTCAATTTATTTGAATCCAAAATGGAACGCAAATTCAAACACATCATGATCAATATATTAACTTAGAAATACAAAACGAGCATATATGAGAAAGATGATTTTAAAAATGCATCAATATACATTTATAAATCCCATTCATTTTTCGAATTTCAAAAACCCCAAAATCACTTCGGGAGATCGTAGGTCCATCTCCGAATGGGCTGATATCCATCATAGTTATGAACAACCTTGGAGAGAGTCCAACAAGCCATTCATAACTACGACGTAGGTATCATCTATACCGATTGCATATCACGTATATGCAACTATCACAATGTGCTATCAACTAATTGAATGTTCACACATACATCGGGTTGTTAACACATTAACAAGTATGCATCATATGCATAGCACCCAACTTCACCTCCCTTTACATCGACTTTGGAGAGAGTCCAACAAGCCGATGCTCCAGGTTAAAGCCAACCCATTAATCAGGACATAGTTTTAATATGGTTAGAGCGCATTCAACCAATTAGCCCAGCTTGGAGAGAGTCCAACAACCAAAGCTAACGATTGACCTCTGACTCTTACCATATTAGTATTAAACTATTCCATGGTTTGAACATATTCATGTTCGAGCCGGGCTTGGAGAGAGTCCAACAACCCAAACAAGAAACAGAACTCTGGTTCTAACCATATTAATGGAAAGTGTAGGCTTTAATATTGATTAAGGGTTTTTATGTCTCATCCTCTTTGCATGCAAATAACTATTATCTACATGGCATGGCATACATGGCATACATCTACATGTCACGACATGCATGGCATAATGTTATGCATCTAATGCAATTACATGGCATACAATTATGTCATGTATATAATTTCCTTATATGTCATAACTATTTATGGAAATAAAATATGTTTAAGATTTGATTCTCCAAATCAAATCATAATTAAATTAGGAAACAAATTTCCAAATCTAATCACATATTTTATTCATGGAATTATTTTATTAAGGAAAATCTATTTAGGAAACCAATTTCCTAAATCATTAAAACTACTTATGGAAATAAAATATTTTAAGATTTGATTTCCCAAATCAAATCATGATTAAATTAGGAAACAAATTTCCAGAATCTAATCAAATATTTTATTTATGGAAAATATCAATTTCCATAAATACTTTCAACTTTCCAAAAGTGGAAGATTTCCATAAATACTTCTAGACTTTCCAAAATTGAAAAATTTCCATAAATACTTCTAAATTTCCAAAATTTAGAAAATTTCCAGAAATACATTATGACTATCGCAAAACCATTTTTACGATTATGTCGAAACACAACCTGGGCTCTGATACCACTGTTGGGTTTCCGGCACCGCGGCGTGTGTGTGTTCGATCATGTTTCGTAAACATGAGCACAGCGGAAGCAATTAAAAATAATAAATCTATATTTATTACAACACACACAACACACGCATGCTATTACAACAAGTGTAGACATAACCGTAAATTAAAATTTGCAATAAAAGAAATTATCTACGTTATACCTTCCGTATGACGTGTAGCGGGAACGGCATCAACCGGAACGATCCTCGTAAGAATCGTCTCTATCCGTATCCACGCCGAGCTCCTCGGGATGACTTCGCTTAGTCACGAGCTTCGTCTTCGTACGGGTTACTAGCCTCGTGTTGAAGACGACGTGATCGAGAGATGATCACGATCCGAATCCAAATTCGGATCCTAAAACGAGTTCTCAAAACTCGCTACTCCGGAGAGGTATTCGTCAACCGTTTGACGAATCCTTCGTCCTCCACCTCAGAGGATTACCGGAGATCAAATCCCCGGTAAGTTAGCCGCTGTCGGAGCACTAACCGTCGTCCAAACGATGCCCGACGAGAGGAGAAGCTGTCCAGAAAACTGGACAGCTTGGTGGAGGAGTAGGCGCCGGCCAAAACAAGGAGAGAAAAGCCTCACCTTGATGCCGAACCTATAGGAGATCACCGGAGGGTCTCCGGAGGTTCACCGGCTGGAGCTTGGACGCCGGCAAGGGTCTTGGACAGCGGCACAAAGCTGGGCGGTGGCAGCTTGTAGTTGGGCGCCGAAATCACCAACAAGGGGTGGGCGGCAACTAGGTTGGGCGGCCAAAATAGATTAGGGTTAGGGTTAGGGTTTAAGCCCTATTTTATAGAGAACTAATTCTCTTAATGGTTAATGGATCATATCCATAAAGCCCGTTAACCCGCTCCATTAAGATAAGTTAAAATAAACCAAACCATGATGGTTTATTTTAAGTTAAAACGAACCGAACCAAGCTTTGGTTCATTCGTTTAATATAAACCAAACCCTTTGGTTTATTCTCATCCATTGGATTAGAACCAAACCATTTTGGTCCATCCATTATGTCTTCATAAGACACGGCCCATCCACGCTTCCATTGTGACTGAAACAATTTCATGCTCGCTTTATGTTTGGTACAACCAAACATAGTTTCTCTCGGTCTGAGAATCCTATTCTCTAGCTCGTTTTAAATCCTTTGGATTACACTCGTTGTGCGTGTGACCAAATAGGTTCTCGGTTTATGTTGGCCGTCTATAATTAACCATTAATTATAGTTCGATCATGAGTGGCACCTAGTAGTACATCATGATCCCCAATTAACCGAAAAGATCAACGGTTGATCCAGAACTATTTCTGAAACCCTTCAGTAGCTCGAATGAATCGTGCCCCATTCCCTTCACTCATCTTATACCCACTTGGTTCAGGACATGGTCTATTGTGTCAGTCCCCACTAGGCTGACTACGTCACACCTATCCCAAGTATCATTTCCTCGTCCTACGGATTCTAGTTGCTCCACATGTATCGAAGAGTACCTTACTCTAAACATGTAATGCTTTGGCCAAAGACTTTAGTAACAATCCGACGAGAGGCCACGGGTATACATCTCCTCGCAAGGAGTGGTGAATCCTTTATAGGCTATTCAAACACCTTCGATCACTTCGACTTATACCCAATCATCCCGGGTCCATATCTCCTTAGAGATGTTTGCTTAAGATGTCAAAGCATAAGTCTCCATGATCAAGATGACTTGAATACCGCAAGTCAAAGGAACATCGCACTTAAGCCACAGTAAGAACTTCATTGACATATCTATATATGCAGAGAACCATATGAAGTCTTACTACCGGTCACTCCAATGAACTAGTTACCATAACTAGCATCCACGATTAACTCCGACATCACTATGTCTCCACCGGAGAATCACCGCTTGGATACACCAAGGAGTATACCTCGTGCTAGTCTCAGTAATTGATGGTGTCCATCCATCAATTCATCGACTAGGATAATTCCGATACATCACAATTACACATGTAGAGATACTCACTAGTTGTGATCCAATCACAAATTCTCTCATGCCGTGAATCGATCGTGACATTCAAGAAATGAGTTTAAGATCCAATCAAATACATAAAACATGTATACTCAAATAGTGAATCTTCATTTATCATATAAATGGTTCATACATAAGGCGATTGCCTTAGGACATCTCTCATATATTACTAACAAACCACCTCTAGCCTGGATAGACATAGGACCACACAAATCAGAATGAACCAATTCTAACACATCTTTAGCTCTATACCTCTTGGCCTTAAAAGGCCTCTTGGTCATCTTACCCTCCAAGCGAGATTCATAGGTTGGGAGATCCTCCACCACTAATGAACCCAAAGGTCCATCAGCTATCATCCTTTGAATTCTTCTTAGGTTAATGTGACCAAGCCTAAGATGCCAAAGATATGTTTGATTCATCTTCGAAGGTTCTTTTCTCTTATTGGAATTTGAAGATGAGTTATTAACTTCAATTTGCATCGTGGGAGGTTTTGGTTTAAGTGTATACAAATTTCCTATCAATGTACCTGAACAGATATTCTCCCTATTCCTTTTTATAACAACTCTGTCATTAAAAGAAATAGAATATCCATCTATAAACAATTTAGAAACTGAAACTAAATTCTTTCTAAATAAAGGTACATTAAGGGAATTTTCCAGAACTAAAATTTTATTTTTCTCAAAAGATAAATGAAACATCTCCTAATGCAATAGCCACCACCTTCATGGCATTGCCCAAGTAAGCGGTAATCTCTCCCTTAGCTCATCGTCGGGTTTCCTGGAACCCTTGTAAAGTATTGCAGACATGATCAGAGGCTCCTGTATTTACAAACCAGGTGCCGGTAGATAACACCGCTAACCATGTTTCAATGACTAGACAAAAGGATATACCTTTGTTCTAATTCGGATTGGGACAGTCCTTCTTCCAATGTCCATCCTGCTTGCAAGTGAAGTACTTGCCTTTCGTCTTCTTTACTCCTCCCTGAGATCCTCCTACCGGCTTTGCTCCACCTTGTTTCTTCTTCTTCTTGCCTTTCGGCTTAGAAGTAGAAACCTTCTGAGCAACCATGGCCTGAGGATACTCTTCGAAGAGTGCATACTTGTACTCCTTAGCAGATAAGACAATATCTAGATTCTTTTCCAATCATCATAATTATGTATAGTATGTTTATTTTCTTTTAGTATCATAGCAAGTGGATTGAAAGTCAATTTTGAAAATCCTAAGAATCACATAGATCATTACTGTAGATTTTAAAAAATTATTGATTCCTCAAACAATAAAATTTTAAAATCAACCAACACCTCAAAACATCAAGAATATCGTATGCCACGATAGTATGGACGTATATGAATTCTACATTTATAAGAGGAGGTTTTACCCATTAATTTTACTATCTTGTCAACCTAACTTTTTGACAAGTAAAATTAATAGTTGGTTCCTCTTTGGCCCTACAAATAAAAGCAGTGACTCCGATGGGGAGGATACTTATATTTGTATCTAAGTGTTCACCATTACTCGGTACCAAGGTAATTATCTCGGGTTATGTGCCTTCCGATGGGGAAGTACACACGCTCCTTGATAGTTCCCTATAACCATATTTGACCTTGTGATCCGCAAACAAACTCATCCGATGGGGAGGAAGGTACTCAAAGCCGATGTGCAAGTTTGTTTGCATCACTTGTCAAATCGTAATGGAGGCGTGGGAATTTATAAAAATTTCCCTCTCCCACTTAGTAATTTAAAATTGAGGAATTTTCCTAGCCTACGACATGCATATCAAACAAAAAGCAATAAATATGAAAAATAAATTATTTTCCAACTATTATGGCATTTGTCTTCAATATGTCTCCCGTCGCATCGCCATCTCGTCCGCTCCTCCTACGCCATGTAAGAGCCATCTGGAGATCCAAGCCGAGACTAAAACCTATTTTAATTTACATCCATCGATCATATACTCCACGAGGGAGTGTACATGAAATCTTGATCGAAATTAAACTAAAATAAAGAGTGGATAAACAATGTAATATCTAATTTACAAAAATAAAATACTAGCCTCATCAACCCCGAAGATTCAACAAAATATACACATACAATCACATACATACATATGACCATAATAGTCGGATCTTATGCCTACAACCAAAGAGTTAAACTATGTATATCCTACTATTATCCGACACATATAATATATGAAAAGTGCATAAAAATTAACTGAATCCTAAACACACAAAACCGGAAACCTTGGCTATGATACCAATTGAAGGTTTTGCCCGGAAGCTCTGATACCAATTCAAGGGTTTTGCTTATCGAGTTCATGAGGGGAAACTTCGCTTCCCACTTCACCTCGGTTGCTTGATTATGGCGATCCCTTCGATGTCCCCGGATTAAAAAAATTTAATCCTAGACAAAAGGGATTGCCCAAACAACCAAGTCATCGTCGTGCTATTCGTTTAGAGAGGTCACTTGAACAAACTAGTTGTTCAAGCGACCATCCTCTATTCTACGAGTAGCCACGGAATAGACGATATCTGGATCGCCGGTTTTTGTGTTTATGTTCGGGATCCAAGTATTATTTAGCCATATATAGATTTATATCATGCTCATAGTTGAAAAACAAAATCAAGCAAATAACAAAAGGAAAAAGAAGAATAGGTATACCTCTCGATCATCTAATGTTTGACCTTCCTCCTTTTGGATATCATGTGGGCGACGATCTACAAAAAGTCGAAGCTCCTAGATCGCAAATCTTCCTTCCTTGCTCTTCCAAAGCAAGAGGAAGAATAGAAACAAGGTTCTTCTCCTCCCTAAAACCAACCAACAAGGAACAAATAAGATCCTTGCCGTCGGCCAACTAGGAGGAGGAGTTTGTGGTGGAATCTGGCCAAGACACCAAGGGAAAGCCCTAAATCTTGTTTCCACCACCTAAGGAGAGGGAGACGAGAAGCTTTAGCCGCCGGCCAAGGTTGGAAAGGGGCTGGATGATCTGCTGGACGCCGGCTAATGAAGGAAGAAGAAGAAAGCAAAGCCTTCCTTATTTGGTGCGACCCAAGCCTCCAAACCCTAACCCTAATCCTATCTCAACTAGGATTGCTCTCTTGCCGCCCAAAACCCTAGCTCTCATGGATGATCTTCACGCCAACTCCCTTGCCCTCCTTTTATAGAGTTAGGGATAAGTCATGATTTAATCTCTTCCATTGGTTCTAGGGATTTAATCTCAACCGTCGGATCTAGAGATTTAATCTCAACCGTCGGATCTTAGAGATTTAATCTCTACCAATGGATGTTAGAATTTTGTTTCTATCCATTGGATCTAAGCTTCATGAGATGTTAATAGGATACATTAGGGACCATGAGGAGGAGTTGGATCTTGGCCACCCATGGATCAAGCCCACATAAAGTCCGATCCACTAATGATGATCCAATCCACTAAAGGATCATCATTGATCTACCTCACCAACCCCCATATGATATTATGGGCTCCATATATTATTTGTACATTTTCTCCCCGTGTTTAAGATCTCGAATGTCCATCAATTAATTAATTTACTTACCATTAATTAATCAACATATAACTCCCACTCAACCTTTTCATCATGCCGGACCAAGTCCACCTACAGAGTTTACATGATGAACTTTATGAGCTCCTCAAGGGGACATCATCATCCTAATATATAGGACACGGTTTCTTCCTGTTGGTGTAGTAGGCACCTAAGTCGAACCTGAGTTTTGATTATAGCAAACGATACAAAGTTAAGCTCATGTCGTTATCTCACGAGCTGAATCGAGTGTGCAAAAAATTGCTATAGCTGGAGCTGAAGGCTAGCGACATCCGGAGGATGTCGCGGTGGTCGGGCGACACTCCAGTGACTTCGGAGGGAGCCGAAGGAATCGAGTGGAAGGCCGGAAGCAAAAGCAACATAGTAAGTATCGAGATAAGCTCGTGTGTGCAAGTGTAAGTAAGGTCATATCGTCTTTACGGGGATAATCTTAAGCGTAGATCCGACCAAAGACATCCTATAGGTGGTCTAGGTCGAGATCGGATGGTCGGAGGCCGTCAAAATAATGTTTTTGTTAAGCTAACTTTGCCTTGCAGCTTGCATCAATCGACTGCCAGCTTGGAGGACTCGACTGCCGTCCAACAGTCGACTGCCGGAGGTTAGCATTCGACTGATGCTACCATCAGTCGACTGATGATGGCCATCAGTCGACTGATTGTCAAGGATCAGCCTCTACAAGTCAAGCCTTATCACCATTTTTCAAGGAGCCATGTGCCAAAACTCTATTGGGTGAAGTTCCTCTCGAAAAGGGGCTCAAAGGCTATAAAAGGAGGGCCAATCCTAGGGTTTCTTCATCAATTCTAAGCTTCCAAAAGCCTCGGCCAAGCTGCAACTTTCCGACAACGAAGTGCTTCCTCTCCGACGTCTAGGTCTTGATTGCTTTCTTTTTATAACGGCGGTTTAATCTTTTATTTCGGTTCATTACTGCAATTTCTTGGAGCTTTTATTGTAATGAGGAGATGGGGAGTGTCTCTCTACCTCAAGCTTTGTTTTTATTTGTATCGATCAACTCCTACCTCTAACGAGGAGGAGTTCTTTAGTGTTTTTGCCCTCCTGACTTGATCAAACACCACTAGGGCCTTGGAGTAGTAGCCGAAGGCTACGAACCAAGTAAAAATATTTGTCTCATTATATTTATTCCTTATCTTTTTGCTGCAAATTAATTATCTACTCGAGTTTTAACGAACGAACAAAAAAAAAAGGTTTTATCGCTATTCACCCCCCCTCTAGCGATCCGCTTGGATCCAACAATTGGTATCAGAGCCGGGGGCGCTTAGATTTGGTGAAACTGTTAGGGCAATCTCTTGCCATGATAAGGTTTTGATGTGTGTGGCAAAGGGTTTAAGTTAGGGTGTTAGTGTGATTTAAGATGTGCGTTGGAGTCTTGCAGAGCTTAGTAATTCGTACATGGAGCTGTGGCGAGTTTTACAACTCATGACTCGGTCCTTGAGTCGGTGAAGGATGGCTTTGCGGAAGCCGTGCGCTTGGAGCATCCGAGGGACCGTCGGACAAGGAGCTTGGAGTGAAGCCGGAGGAAGTAGACTTCGAGGCAAGAGACGCGAAGGAGCATTGCAGAGTCGTGCGCTTGATGCTACCGAGGGACGTGGCCGCAAACGAAGAGAACTTCGAAGGCGAGGGACTCCGAGAGATGAGAGTGAGCGAATGTAACCCGGGAAGCGGTAGCTCTTAGGTGAAACTTGGCCATTTGGCTAAGTGTCGGATGGGATTTCCGGCACCCCGATCGCCATGGAATGGCAATGATCGCTTCCGAGTCGAACGTGGTTCGACCGTGGTATTCGATCGTTGTTTTGAGGCCCGATCGATCGCCATATGTGGGCAATGATCATGAAGACCACCGATCATTCTGCCAAGGCGAATGACCGTTGAAAGGGTTTGGCCACAAAACCGCTCATAGCCGACTGAGCAGTCGACTACGGAGGCATCAGTCGACTGCCAAGTGTTCCGTTGGACTACAATAGTCGGGATCCGATGTGTTCGGAGGCCGTTGGAGTGGCGGCAGTCGACTGCCAAGGGCAACAGTCGACTGGTGGCGGCCAACGGGAAGAAAAGCCTCCTCTCTATAAAAAAGAGAGGGTGTGGAGCTTTGGGGGGCTAATGCTCTTACTCCAAACGACCATCCAAGTGCCCCACAAGCTCTAAACTCTTCTTACTTGCTTTTACTCCATTCTTATTGTAAGAAGAGTGATCTTGTTTGTAAAGGTTACCTCCACCTAGCTTGGTGCAAAGGAGAGACCAATAGTGATTGGCTTTTGAGGAGTGATTCACCTTGGACGAATCGGACCGTGGATTAGCGGCGTAGCCGTGAACCACGTTATACCATCGTGTTAGCGTTTGTTTTATTGTTTATCTTCTACTTTGTCTATTTGTATTTGTATATTCCGCTTGCGCTAATCTTTTGTAGACGAGCAATTTACGACATCCATCGTAAGAGGGCTATTCACCCCCCTCTAGCCGGCCGTATCGATCCCCCAACAGAAACCACCAATCTAGCATTTTTTACAGATTTGTTTTTCGTTCATTTAAATTTTTCTCCCGCACTACTAATCCAAGACGAAGTCTTGGTACTCTTCGTTTGGTTTTGTTTTGCAAGTATTCGCTTTTGGAGTAGCCGACGATAAAACGGGCATAACTTTTCATACAAGTTGACCCGCAAAACGGTCTACCTACCAAAACGAAGATCTCGGAAAGTTCTACACTTCTCACAAGGGTAAACCCTCATAACAAGCTGTATTCATCCCGAAAAACCATCGTTTAGTACCATTTCCGGGACATCGAAGGTTGTAAGTGCTCATCTTTTATTTTAGTTGGTTATTTCTTGTTTATTCCTTTTGTTTCTTTTCATTTCCTACATTACTAATCTAAGGCAAAGTCTTGGAACCTTTTTCGTGTTTTTTTTGGTATTTTTTGTGCAAGGTTTCCCTTCCAAATGGCCCATCTCGAGGGTTTTAGCACCGTCCGACCTCCGTTTTACAATGGAGATGATTTCCGTTACTGGAAAGGTCGGATGGAATGCTTTCTCAAAACCCAAATCGAGATGTGGATCATAATCCAAACGGGTTTCACACTTCCGACTAACGAAGTGGGTGAATCCTTGGGTTATGACCAATGGACCATTTCAACAAAACGACAAGTCGAAGCCGACGCCAAGGCAACTCAAATTCTCCAATGCGGCTTATCCAAGGAGGAGCTAAATAGCATCGGCCCCTTCATAAGCGCAAAGGACCTTTAGACAAAGCTAGTGGAGCTATACAAAGGGACCGATGAAGCCAAGGTATGTAAGCGTGATCTTTTATTTAATAAACTATATAATCTAAAAATGCAGGAACACGAGTCCGCGACGCAACTTCACACCCGCGTCCAAGACATAGTCAACAATTTACACGCGATCGGGCAAAAGGTCGAAAACCGTGACCTTATAAGGTATGTCCTAAACTCCTTTCCGAGGACTACCTTGTGGGCATCCATGGTCGATGCCTACAAGGTCTCCAAGGATCTTTCGAAACATAGGTTAGATGAACTATTTTTTGATTTTGAACTTCATGAGCAGTCTAACTCAGAACCCTAGAAGGGTATAGCACTTTTTACAGGTTCAAGGAAGAAAACCACAAGCAAGCCACCCCCGAAGGAAGAAGAGGATGAGTATGATTCGGAGGTTGACCCAGAAATGGAGGTCGAACTAGTCAACCTAGTTTGGAGGATAGTCAAGGGCTGAAAGCGAACCATCACTCGACCCAACTAAGGTAAGCCTAAAAGTTTTAATATTAGGTGTCACGAATGCAACAGGTTTGGACACATCATGTCCGAATGCCCAAAGCTCAAAAGCAAAGCACCAAAATACAAAAAGGCACTCAACGCTACATGGGAAGAAGCGTCCGAGGAAGAAGACGATGATCGAGTCCTCATGGATAAACCGATTGAATCAGAGACGGAGTCAGAACCGGAACACGAATCGGAAACCGAAGACGAGTCGGACTGCGGAGCGCTATTCAAGACAAGGCACGGATACGCATCCGGTTCAAAAGATACACTCAAGGTAAGTCGATCTCTAATTAGTACGCTTTATAGTGCAATTAAGTTTTTAACTAGAAAGTTAGCTAAGTCCGAGTCCAAGGTCGAGACTTTGGTTGAGGAAGTTAAACTCCTCAAACACGAGGTCTTCCTAACCTCTTCGACTAGTCGAGTTCAAGAGGAGGACTCAACTCGGGTTGAAAAACTCAAAGTTGAGAACTCACTCTTGAAGAGTCAAGTTGAAGATCTTAGGAATACGTTGGAAAGGTTTACTTTGGGATCCAAATGACTTGACCTCCTACTTGGATCGCAAAAGGCCATGTACAACAAGGTCGGGCTAGGGTTTAGCTCAAATACAACCAACAAGTCGTATATGTCGATTGTAAGTCGACATAAAAAATATGTCCAAGCATGGGTACCTAGACCACCTTAATTTCAAACTTAGGATCGAACCAGTACTGGGTTCCCAAGGACCAAATCCACTATGTGGAGAAACCGAATCGATTCAACGGTCCAGGGGGAGCTAGTACGAAACTTGTTTGTGTTTTAACCTAGAAATTGCATGCTTAGTTTTTTTTAGTTTGATTTTCCTTTTTAGAATGGTTATATAGGAATATAACTCGTCAATACTTGAAAACATAGTACCAGGACTCGGCGAGATGATAGTACGCTAGGAAAGCAGAGTCTTGTGTATTCGGGCTAGATAAGGCGTATCTAGTTTGGTGCACTTGACCGAGCGGAACTAGCTGAAGCTACCTCGCCATATCCTAGACTAGTTAGACCAGGAAGTGGTCTTAGGTAAGTCAAGTCTCTATTTTCTTGAAAATGGCTTTGTCTAAGGAAGTGGTCGTTGTTCCCATCAAAGAAGGCCTCTGTGCCTCGCCACGACCTGGAAGCCATGATCTTGAAAAGGTGACTTGATGATCCTAAGGTGAAATCCGAATCTAACGCAAGGTTGACAAGTGTTTAAGTCATTAAATTTAAATCAAGTAAAATTGGAAGTCATCTCACAAGAACATATAGGGTTAACGTGTTTGATCATGTAGACATGGGTGAGATGATTTAGGTTAATAATCTTCAACCAATCTTTAATAAATCCAATATCCGATCAAACTACCTTGCGTGTAGGATCAATGGATGTTGGACAGTGGTTGTTCCCATCACATGACCGGGGATCAACTCAAGTTTTCGAAGCTTCAATTCAAACGACAAGGATCGGTAGCCTTCGGAAATAACGACAAGCTCAAAATCATCGGATCAGGTGATATTGAGCTCAACTCAAATTTTGTTATTCAAAATGTTTTATTAGTAGAAAATTTTCAATATAATTTACTTAGTGTAAGCCAATTGTGTGATAATAACTATAAGGTCATATTTCTAAAAAATGAATGCGTAATTAATACAATTGAAACTTCTAAAACAATTCGTAAGGGAACTAGAAATAACAACATTTACACTATTAACTTAACTAACTCCTCAACTAAGTGTCTTATGACATGGCAAGAGGAATCATGGATGTGACATCGACGACTCGGTCACTCACACCCAAGACTCATCCACAAGATGAGTCAGAGTGACTTAGTCAGAGGTTTTCCTAACCTCAATAACTTGAACAATAAAATATGTAATGCGTGTCAACAAGGTAAACAATCTAGGACACAACATCAATTAACTAATCAAGAATGAACCAAAAGTGTGCTTGAGCTCCTACATATGGATCTATTTGATTCACACAGAGCTAAGTCACTTAATGGAAGTAAATTCTGCTTAGTCATAATTGATGACTAATCTAGATTTACTTGGGTTAGGTTCATCAAACACAAAAGTGATACCCTAGATCAATTAATCAACCTATTTAAATTAATAGAAAATCAACAAAGCATTAAAATCAAAAGACTTAGGACTGATCATGGTGGTGAATTCGAGAACCATAGGTTTACATAATTCTGTAACCTAAATGGATACCACCATGAGTTCTCTTGCACTAGAACTCCACAACAAAATGGCCTAGTAGAACGCAAAAATAGAACCCTACAAGAAGTCGCTGGGACAATGTTAAATGAGTATAACCTACCCGATAGGTTTTGGCCAGAAGCCGTGAGTAGGGTGTGCTATGTCAAAAATAGGATCCTTATGGTAAAGAGGTACCTTAAGACCTCATACGAGATTTATCACGATAAAATACCTAACATCAAGTACTTTAGGGTATTTGGGTGTAAGGTACATATCATATACACTAAGGATTACCTAGGGAAATTTACATCCAAAACCACGACCGAAATCTTTCTAGGATACTCGACTACAAGTAGAGCTTATAGAGTATATAACCATGACACCCTTCGAGTCGAGGAGACTATCAATGTAGTATTTAATGAAGGACACAAACCTATAAATCCCATGGCAACCCCAATTAGCGAGCCGATTCATACTAGACCTAACTCTGATCCGGAGATCATGTCTAGTGTTAACCCTAACCTAAGTCAACCAAGTCACTCTATCGACCAAGTGATAGATGACTCCAACCAAACTAGAACTCAAACGAGTCATCCTATGGATCAAGTTGTAGACTCAAACCCAAATCCATCTAGGACTCAAACGAATCATCCTATTGACCAAGTGATAAGAGATCCAAGTCTAGAAGTTCGAACTAGAGCCTCATACAGAAACCTTAGTCAAATCTCCTTGATTTTTAAAATTGAACCCAAAACTATTGACCAAGATCTTCTTCATCCCGATTGGATTATTGCAATGCAAGAAGAGTTGGCTCAATTCACTTGGAACGAAGTATGGGAATTAGTACATCCACCTAAAGATAAAACAATCATTGGAACAAGGTGGGTGTTTAGAAATAAACTTGATGAAAAAAGTGATGTGGTTAGAAATAAAGCTAGACTAGTCGCTAAAGGGTTTAGTCAAGTCGAAGGTTTAGATTACGATGAGACCTATGCCCCAGTAGCTAGATTAGAGACCATTTGAATGCTATTAGCGTATGCAGCACATCGAGGATTTATGTTGTTTCAAATGGATGTGAAATCTGCATTCTTAAATGGATACATTAAAGAAGAAGTTTATGTTAGTCAACCCCCTGGTTTCGAAAGTTTAGACAAACCCGACCATGCCCTTAGGTTAAATAAAGCTCTCTATGGACTTAAACTAGCTCCTCGAGCTTGGTTCGAGAGACTTTCGGTTTATCTTAAGTCCAAAGGTTTTAACCAAGGTGTAGTTGACCCAACACTTTTTGTAAAAACCTTAGGTAAAGACATATTCATAGCCCAAATCTACGTAGATGATATTATTTTCGGAACCACCAACTCAATCCTACTAAATGAGTTCATTTCACTTATGGAAAGTGAATTTGAAATGAATTTAGTAGGCGAGTTAAGCTTCTTTTTAGGTCTAAAAATTAAACAAACTAATGATGGAATATACCTACATCAACGCAAATATACTAGGGAATTAATTAAACGCTTTGGAATGCAAGACGTTAAAATTATTAATACCCCAATGGCAACTAATGTGAATATAGAAGAAGATGTAATCGGAAATTCAATTGATTTAAAAAACTATAGGAGCATAATAGGAAGTCTCCTTTACTTAACTGCAAGCCGACCCGATATCTTATTTGCAGTAAGTATGTGCGCATGGTTCCAAACCTGTGCCAAGGAGTCTCACCTAACTCTTGTCAAGCGTATCCTTAGATATCTAAAGGGTACACTTAATGTCGGTATTTGGTACCCTAGATCTACCGAGTTCGAACTAACCAGCTACTCCGATTCGGACAATGCCGGTAGTAAGCTCGATAGAAAGAGTACAAGTGGTTGTTGTCAACATCTCGGCTCGAGTCTAGTGAGTTGGTGCAGTAAGAAGCAACACTGTGTTGACTTATCTAGCACCGAAGCCGAATACATCGCGATGGGTGAGTGTGTCACTCAGCTTCTTTGGATGAAGCACACTCTCCGCGATTTTAAGTTAGACTTTACGAACACAAAACTCCACGTAGATAACATTAGTTCAATTAACCTTACTAAGAATCTGATATGTCACTCTAGGACCAAACATATAGAGGTCAAACACCATTTCATTCGAGAACATGTGGCCAACGGAGCCATACAACTCGAATACGTCGAATCGAAGTCTAACTTGGCAGACCTATTTACTAAACCCCTACCCGAAGCCGAATTCAGTCTATTAAGATGAAAATTGGGCATGTGCGTAGTAGAATAGGAACTTACAAATTATATTTTCGTACTACTATTTCTTACTTTTCATTTTTCATGGAACTAGTATAGGACATAGCTTAGATATCATGCACCTATAGATTTAAGGAGCCAATACATCTCACAACATATAGGACTAATGTGTTTGTGTACTTAACCATGTAGATGGGCGTGAGATGTTAGGACCTTACTCCTGGTTCCAGATGTAGAGCTAGTGCATCGCCATGAACCACGGAGTATAATCATACATACTAACCGACTTTAACCAGGACTGGTTGATCTTTCATATCAATCAAGCCAAATATGAATCGAACATTTTATAGATGAGCTTATTTTCTGTATATTATTTTCAAAATAATGTGGAACATGCTTGGACTTTAAATTTAATAGTTATTTTCAACACACCCTTCCACTTTTTGATATATGGCAAAAGGGGGAGAAAAAGGCTAAAGTTAAGGGATCAAAAATTTTCATGGCCAAAAGTTAAGTAAATGTTTACTTAACTTTAAGTTAAGTTTTAAATATTTACTTAAAAGGAAGTAAAGGCCAAGTTAAGAGAATTCTTAACTTAAACTTATTATTTTTTAAACACTATGGCCAAGTGCTAATGCTTTACTTAAGAAAGGGGGTGAAAGGGCCAAGTTAAGAAGTCTTCTTAACTTAAAATGTTTTACTAAGGCCAACTTTAAGTAATGTTAATTACTTAAACTCTTCCTAAATAGAAATCCTCAAGGGGGAGGACTATGATCTTCTTTCAAGACTCACCCTCGGTAAAGGGGGAGGTTTCCTCAAGGGGGAGTACTTAAAAAAAATTCTTACTACTCCAACTTAATCTTTATTTTGTTTTTCATGCACATTATTATTCTTCATGCATGCTATTTTTATTCTTCATACATGCTATTTTTATTCTTCATGCATGCTATGTTCTTAACTTTGTATGTGGGTTTGCCATAAATAAAAAAGGGGGAGATTGTTGGTGAGTAGGCACCTAAGTCGAACCTGAGTTTTGATTATAGCAAACGATACAAAGTTATGCTCATGGCGTTATCTCACGAGCTGAATCGAGTGTGCAGAAAATTGCTATAGCTGGAGCTAAAGGCTAGCGACACCCGGAGGATGCCGCGGTGGTCGGGTGACACTCGAGTGACTTCGGAGGGAGCCGAAGGAATCGAGTGGAAGGTCGGAAGCAAATGTAACACAGTAAGTATTGAGGTAAGCTTGTGTGTCCAAGCGTAAGTAAGGTCGTATCCTCTTTACGGGGATAATATTAAGCGTAGATCCGACCAAAGGCATCCTATAGGTGGTCTAGGTGGAGATCGGTTGGTCGGAGGCCATCAAAATAATGTTTTTGTTAAGCTAACTTTGCCTTGCAGCTAGCATCAGTTGATTGCCAGCTTGGAGGACTCGACTGCCGTCCAACAGTCGATTGTCGGAGGTTAGCATTCGACTGATGCTATCATCAATCGACTGATGATGGCCATCAGTCGACTGATGGTCAAGGATCATCCTCAAGAAGTCAAGCCTTATCACCATTTTTCAAGTAGCCATGTGCCAAAACTCTATTGGGTGAAGTTCCTCTCGAAAAGGGGCTAAAAGGCTATAAAAGGAGGGACAATCCTAGGGTTTCTTCATCAATTCTAAGCTTACAAAAGCCTCCGCCATGCTGCAACTTTCCGACAACGAAGTGCTTCCTCTCCGACGTCTAGGTCTTGATTGCTTTTTTTTTGTACCGTCGGTTTAATATTTTATTTCAGTTCATTACTGCAATTTCTCAGAGCTTTTATCGTAACGAGGAGAGGGAGAGTGTCCCTCTACCTCAAGCTTTGTTTTTATTTGTATCGATCAACTCCTACCTCTAACGAGGAGGAGTTCTTTAGTGTTTTTTCCCTCCGTACGTGGTCAAGGACCACTAGGGCCTTGGAGTAGTGGCCGAAGGCTACGAACCAAGTAAAATTATTTGTCTCATTTTATTTATTGCTTATCTTTCCGCTGCAAATTAATTATCTACTCAAGTTTTAATCAACGAACAAAAAAAAGGTTTTATCGCTATTCACCCCCCCCCCTAGCGATTCGCTTCGATCCAACACTTCCTATAATAAATGACACACCATATAAATAATATCATCTCCCAACTTACCGAGCCTATCGATTTAATCTATAAATCTTGCCCATTGGTAAATCAAAGAAATGAGTACTAAGTATATGTGCCCGTTATTATATCGGGATTAAGAGTATGTACAATATAATATCTGAGGTCCGATTCAATTATATATTCATCAATAAATCGAATCACCTCTAAGTCGGTCCTGCTCAATACACACAAAGTGCACTAGTGTGATTCTATGGTCAAGACAAACCAATACCAAATGACACTACAACCATTCTGATGGTTTGTCCAAAGTCATCTCGGTTGTGAGCCTTTACTTATACTTTTCAAGGGGCCGATAACATGATCTCCTGTGTGACTCTACACACCATGTTATCTACAATGTAAAGTATTAGACAATATTGCATAACTATAAAAATATACAAACAATGATCATGTGATTCTTATTTCAAAATAAAGATGTTCATATAAAAGATAGACTTTTCAGTATACATCCCTACACAAACAATCAGAGTTTACTAGATCAATCAATAATCAAATATCAGTCCATGTGGGAACAATAATTTTTGTTACTTGATGACAATAATCTTTGATGTAGCGATTAGATATTCAATTCAAGTGCATCAAAGCCTTTGACATCTTTGCCTGGGATTTAAGGTCACATTTATGCATATCATAACCACCTAACCCAACTCAACCCAACTCATTATCCTCAATGGTATCCTAGGATTTTATTGTCTTTACTATCCATCTTTGATCTCATTAGTGTTGGACTATCCGTGCCTCAAAAACCGCTTTTTGCATTGCGAAAACCCCATAAGTCTGCCACAGATCTGTGCGAAGGAAAATAAAACTACATGTATATGTTTAAAAACATTAGATCTACTCTAGATATACATGATAAGAGTTTACCCTCGATGCGACGACCTTCGCTTATCCCGCTTGTCCAAATGGCTTGCCGGAACTCGAGAGTGTCAAGTGTAGACTCCTCTATTGGTATCCACACGAGCAATAGGTGGAGAAAAAAAACTAAGAGTGTGCTAGCACTCCTTGAAGTCCACGACAATAAGAGAGGATGGAGAGCTTGAGAAGAGAGAAGATCCAAGGAAGAAGATGAAGTTACTGTAGGGAGTTGCTTCGGAGGCTCATTGGCTCCCATGTGCCCGGATTAAAATTTTCATTAATGAAAGAATTAATCTGGATGGGATGAGTTTCCTTAGCACAACCAATTCGTCGTCGTGCTAACAACTTGAGTGGTCGCTTGTACACACTAGTTGTTCAAGCGACACAACTCTTCTAGTTGGTTAGCCGCGGAAGAGACGACGGACGGATCGCCGGTTTTTGTGTTTGTCTTCGGGGTCCATGATTATACAAAATATATACATACACACACATGTATAATCAACACATAAAAGAACATGATCAGATCTGAAAATAAAGTTGTAAAACTTTATACCTTACGATCTTCTACCGTATGTCCTATCCTGCTCGTGGACCACGTGTGGACGAAGATCCTCCACGAGTAGAAGCCTTCTAGATCGCGTTCTTCCCTTCCATTCCGCTGCGAACAAAGAGAAGAACCAACAATACCTTTCCTTTCTAGAACCGGCCACCAAGCTAGGGAGTTTGATGCAACCGCCGGCCAAGGAACAATTGGATGAAGCGCCGGCCACCAATGCAATGTTGCCGCCGGCCACCTAGAGTTAGGAGAAGCGCCGGCCACCAAGTGTTGGAGAGCCGCCGGCCACCAAGGAGCAAGGGAGGAGGAAGAAGAGAACCGGCCAAGGATGAGAAGACGAAGATGGGCGCCGGCCAAATCCCTAGGGAGAACAAACTTGCCGCCCAACTTCTAGCCGCCCAAAAACCCTAGCCGCCTCTAGGGTTTGTGTTTGCCGCCCACTTTGAGAAGAGCCAAACCCTAATTTCCAAAAACTTATTTCCGCCCAAGCCTAAGCCTCTATTTATAGAATAGGGCTTAAGCCTCTTTTAATCTCCACCGTCGGATCTAGGGATTTAATCTCCACCGTCGGATCTAGGGTTTTATCCCAACCGTCAGATCTAGGGTTTCATCCCAACCGTCGATTCTAGGATTTCATCCTAACCGTCGGATCTAGGGTTTCATCCCAACCGCCGATTCTAGGATTTCATCCTAACCATCAGATCTAGGGATTTAATCCCAACCGTTGGTTCTAGGGTTTCATCCCAACCATCGGATCAAGGGATTCATCCCAACCGTTGGTTCTAGGTTTTGTTTTACATCCTTGGATCTAGACTTCACGAGGATTATATTAGGCTACGATAGGGACCATAAGGAGGAGTTGGATCTTGGCCACCCGATGGATCGGAACCACACAAACTTGATCCATCAATGATGTTCCATTCCACTAGAGGATCATCATTGAACTACCTCACCAACCCCCAAAAATCAATATGGGTTCCATATATTATTTGTACATTCATCTTCCCGTGTTTAAGATATCGAATGTCTGTCAATTAATCGATTTACTGACCATCAATTAATTAACATCTATCTCCTCGAATAGTACCACTCAACCTTATCATCATATTGACTAAGTCAACCAGCTGGGTTTACATGATGAACCTTATGAGCTCCTCAATGGGACATCATCAACCTAATATATAGGACACGATTTCCTCCTATAATAAAAGGCACACCATGTAAATAATATTATTTCCCAACTTACCGGGCATATTGATTTAATCCATCTAAATCTCACCCTCTGGTAAATCAAAGAAATAAATACTAAGTACATGTGCCCGTTATTATATCGGGATTAAGAGCATGTACAACATAATATCCGAGGTCCGATTCAATTATGAAGTCAGCAATTAATTGAATCACCTCTATGTCGGTCCTACTCAATACACCTAAGTGTACTAGTGTAACTCTATGTTCAAGACAAAACAATACCAAGCTACACTACAATCATGCCAATTGTTTGTCCAAAACCATCTTGGTTGTGAGCCTCTACTTATATTCTATAAGATACTGTTAACATGATCTTCTGTGCCACACTAAGCACCATGTTATCTAAAATGTAAAATATTAGACAATATGCACACATATAATAAATATATAAAGTGCAAACAATGATCATGTGATTCTTATTTCAAAATAAAATGTTCATACAAAAAGAGCTAGGCTTTCAGTATACATTCCAACAATCTCCCACTTATACTAAAAGACTATGCCGTCATCACTCTGCCATACATCTGATCCCCATGGCCTCCACATGCCTATCAAACGCTTTTGCTGGAAGGGCCTTAGTGAATGGATCCGCTAGGTTATCCTCTGATGCAATCTTGGCGACATCAACTTCTCCTCGCTTTACGATCTCTCGTATGAGGTGGTACTTGCACTCTATGTGTTTACTCGCCTTATGGGCTCGTGGTTCCTTCGAGTTTACAACTGCACCACTATTATCACAATAAATTGTGATAGTTCTGGGCAAACCAGGAATCACATCCAAGTCCATCAAGAAGTTCCTGAGCCATACAGCTTCCTTGGCTGCCTCAGAGACTGCCACATACTCAGCTTCCATGGTAGAGTCCGCCACGCATTTCTGCTTGACACTCCTCCATACTATGGCTCCACCTCCAAAAGTAAACACAAACCCCGAGGTAGACTTACTCTTGTCCCTATCTGATTGGAAATAACTGTAACTCCATGTGGACTAATTGATCCGCTTGAAACCAAAGATATAAACCCTAGTCCTTCTCGTGTACTTTAATATATGCTTTACACAGTACCCAATGTCCTCGTCTAAGATTACTCTGATATCTGCTAACCATGCCCATGGCAAAGCAGATATCCGGTCTCGTACACAGCATAGCATACATGAGGCTTCCTACTGCCGAAGCATAAGGAACCACCTTCATGTCCTCTATCTCCTTTGATGTTTTGGGACACATCTCTTTAGATAAAGGAACTTCATGCCTAAAAGGTAGAAAACCTTTCTTGGAGTTCTGCATGCTAAAACGAGCAAGGATAGTGTCAATGTATGAAGCTTGAGATAAGCACAACATCCTTTTCTTGCGATCCCTTATAACTTTGATCCCAAGGATGTGTCCCACTTCTCCCAAGTCCTTCATGTCAAACAATTTTGGACAACCATACCCTTACGTCTGATAACACTTTGATATTGTTGCCAACTAACAAAATGTCATCTACGTATAGTACAAGAAACACCACTACATTTCCGTTACATCTTTTGTATACACAAGGCTCATCCGGACTTTGAATAAATCCATATGACTGGATTACCTCATCAAAGCGGATGTTCCAAGATGTAGAAGCTTGCTTCAATCCACAAATGGACCGATTAAGCTTACATACAAGATGCTCTTTGCCTTTAGCAATGAATCCCTCTGGCTGCCGCATATAGATGTTCTCCTCAAGACTTCCGTTAAGGAAAGCTGTCTTGACATCCATCTGCCAAATCTCATAATCCATATGAGCAGCTATAGATAGGAGAATCCGGATAGACTTAAGCATGGCTACCGGCGAAAAGGTCTCCTCATATTCGATACCCTCTTTCTGAGTATACCCTTTCGCAACAAGCCTAGCTTTAAAGGTCTTAACCTTCCCGTCTACTCCTCTCTTTCTCTTGTAGATCCAATGGTTTTTACACCATCGGGTGGTTCTACTAGCTCCCAGACCTGATTAGAATCCATAGATTCTATCTCTGAATTCATCGCTCTTTGCCAAGATACCTCATCTCTATCTTGGAGTGCCTCGTCATATGTCTAGGGATCCGGTTCATGTTCACCAAGGACTAAGTCCTAAGACTCTCTCAAAAACATGAATCTCTCGGGTTGTCTAACAACCCTCCCACTACGACGAGGTGCCTCTTGTGTATACTCTGTGACACGCGGTGCAGTGACTTGTGGCATCTCCTCTTGTATCGGTGGTACTGAAGTCGGGACTTCCCTTGTTAACTCCTCAAGAACAATCCTAGTCGTGGGCTTGTGGTTCATCACATAGTCCTCCTCTAGAAATCTGGCATTCGTACTCACGATCACCCTCTGATCTCTAGGACTATAGAATAAACCACCCTTCGTTCCCTTAGGGTAGCCAACAAACAAGCGTACTTCTGTACGAGATTCCAACTTACCAGCATCTCCCTTCAACTCATGTGCTGGACTACCCCAAATCCGAATATGTCTTAGACTAGGCTTTCGCCCAGTCCACAACTCTGTGGGAGTAGAGGGTACTGACTTAGATGGAACCAAGTTCAGAATGTGTGCTGTTGTTTCCAGAGCAAACCCCTAGAACGAATCAGGTAACTCAGAATAACTCATCATAGATCTGACCATCTCCATAAGAGTTAAGTTCCTTCGCTCCGCCACACCATTCTGCTGGGGTGTGCCCGGTGCGGACAATTGGGATTGAATCCCAGCCTCTGATAAGTAACTCCTAAACTCTCCCAAGAGGTACTCACCACCACGATCATATCGTAATGTCTTGATACTTTTACCTTGACGGTTCTCCACATCAGCCTTGCATTCTTTTGAACCTATCAAAGCATTCAGACTTGCGGCGCATCAAGTAAATGTATCCATACCTTGAATAATCGTCTATAAAAGAGACGAAGTATTCAAAGCCACCTCTTGCCTGGATAGTCATAGGACCGCACAGATCAGAATGAACAAATTCTAACACATCTTTGGCTCTATACCCCTTGGCCTTGAAAGGCCTCTTGGTCATTTTACCTTCCAAGCAAGATTCGCAGGTTGGGAGATCCTCCACCACTAATGAACCCAAAGGTCCATCAGCTATCAACCTTTGAATTCTACTTAGGTTAATATGACCAAGCCTTAGATGCCAAAGATATGTTTGGTTCATTTGTGAAGGTTCTTTTCTCTTATTAGATTTAGAAGATGAGTTATTTACTTCTATATGCATCGTGGGAGTTTTCGGTTCAAGAGTATATAAATTGCCAACCAATGTACCAGAATAGATAATCTCTCTATTCCATTTTATAACCACTTTGTCATTAAAAGAAACAAAATATCCATCCATAAACAATTTAGAAACTGAAATTAAATTCTTTCTAAAAGTAGGTACATAAAGACAATTTCTCAAAACCAAAACTTTATTCCTATCAAAAGATAAATAAACATCTCCCACTGCAATAGCCGCCACCTTTGAAGCATTGCCCATGAAGACGGTAATCTCTCCCTCAGCTAGTCGTCGAGTTTCCTGGAACCCCTGCAAAGTATTGCAGACATGATCAATGGCTCCTGTATCTACACACCAGGCACTGGTAGATAACACCGCTAAACATGTTTCAACAACTAAACAAGAAGATATACCTTTGTTCTTTCGGTGAGGACAGTCCGCCTTCCAATGTCCAGTCTGCTTGCAAGTGAAGCACTTGCCTTTCGGCTTCTTCACTCCTGCCTGAGGTCCCACTGCCACCTTCTTCGCCCCACCTTGCTTCTTCTTCTTCTTACCTCTTGGTTTAGAGGAAGAAACCTTCTGAGCGACCATGGCTTGAGCACTTTGACGAAAAAGCCCCTCTGCCGCCTGGAGTTCTGTCAGAAGCTCCGCCAACGAATACAACCTCTTGTTCATATTGTAGTTGAGGCAGAATTGCTCAAAACTCCTAGGCAGAGACTGGAGAATGATATCGACCTGGGTTTCCCCATCGATCTCAGCTCCGAGGACTTCCATCTGATTAAGATGAGCCATCATCTTGAGAACATGATCCCTAACGGGTGTTCCCTCGATCATGGTGGTCGTCATCAAGTTTCTCATCGCCTCCAGTCTAGCCGCCCTACTCTGATGTCCGAAAAGTTCCTTGAGATTGAACATCATGTCATAAGCTGTGGCTATGACCTGATGCTGATGTTGCAGCACATTTGACATAGATGCCAAAATGTAACACCGCGCCATCTCATCTTCCTTGACCCATTTCTTATAACGTTCTTTCTCCTTTTCATCAGAGTCATCGGAGGGCTTAGGAGGACAGACCTTGAAGAGTATAAATTTGTACTCCTCCGCAGTTAAGACAATATCCAGATTTCTTTTCCAATCAATATAGTTTGGTCCAGTAAGCTTATTTTCTTTTAAAATCACAGCAAGTGGGTTGAAAGCCATTTGAAAATCCTAAAAATCACAATGATCAAAATATTAGATTTCAAATATTATTGATTCCTCAAAAACAATAAAATTCCGAAATCAACCAACACCTCAAAACACCGAGAATATCGCATGCCACGATAGTGTGGACGTATACGAATTCTACATTTGTAAGAGGAGGTTTTACCCATTAATTTTATTATCTTGTCAACCTTACTTTTTGACAAATAAAATTTATAGTTGGTTTCTCTTTGACCCTACAAATAAAAGCAGTGACTCCGATGGGGTGGATACTTTTTATTTGCATCTAAGTGTGCACCATTACACGATACTAAGTGAATTATTTCGGATTTTGTACCTTACCGATGGGGAAGTACACACGCTCCTAAATAATTTCCTATAACCATTATTTGACCTAGTGATCTGCAAACAAACCCATCCGATGGGTAGGAAGGCACTCAGAGCCAACGCGCAAGTTTGTTGCATCACACGTCAAATTGTAATGGAGGCCATGGGAATTAATTAAAATGTCCCTCTCCCACTTAGTAAATTGACAATGAGGAATTTTCAAGCATACACAACATGCATATAAAAACAAATCAGCAATAAATATGGAAAAAATAGAATTTTTTTCCAACTATTATGGCATTGTTCTCCAATACGCATCCCATCGTGTCGGCACTTCGTCCGCTCCATCTTTTCCCGTGCACATGTCACCAAAGAGATCCGAGCCGAGATAAACTATTTTAATTTACATCCATCGATCCTATACTCCACAAAGGAGTGTACAAATAATCTAGATCGAAAGTAAACTAAAATGAGTGGCTAAATAATGCCGTATTTAATTATAAAAATTAAATACTAATCTAGCCTCGTCAACCCCGAGAATTCAAATAATATACATACAATCACACACAAAACCATCACATACACACAAATAGCCATAATAGTCAGATCTTATGCCAGCAACCAAAGAGTTAAACTACGCATATCCTACTATTATCCGGCATACTCAATATATGATATGTGCATGAAAGTAACCGAATCCAAAACACACAAAACCGGAAACCGTGGCTCTGATACCACTTGTAGGGAGTTGCTTCGGAGGCTCATTGGATCCCATGTCCCTGGATTAAAATTTTAATTAATGAAAGAATTAATCTGGATGGGATGAGTTTCCTTAGCACAACCAATTCGTCGTCGTGCTAACAACTTGAGTGGTCGCTTGAACAAACTAGTAGTTCAAGCAACACAACTCTTCTAGT
The DNA here is from genome assembly GCA_025175895.1 of Wurfbainia villosa. Classification (NCBI taxonomy): domain Eukaryota; kingdom Viridiplantae; phylum Streptophyta; class Magnoliopsida; order Zingiberales; family Zingiberaceae; genus Wurfbainia; species Wurfbainia villosa. The sequence goes on along the minus strand of CM045998.1, from coordinate 46,864,179 downwards.
TGGTTAGCCGCGGAAGAGACGACGGACGGATCGCCGGTTTTTGTGTTTGTCTTCGGGGTCCATGATTATACAAAATATATACATACACACACATGTATAATCAACACATAAAAGAACATGATCAGATCTGAAAATAAAGTTGTAAAACTTTATACCTTACGATCTTCTACCGTATGTCCTATCCTCCTCGTGGACGACGTGTGGACGAAGATCCTCCACGAGTAGAAGCCTTCTAGATCGCGTTCTTCCCTTCCATTCCACTGCGAACAAAGAGAAGAACCAACAATACCTTTCCTTTCTATAACCGGCCACCAAGCTAGGGAGTTTGATGCAACCGCCGGCCAAGGAACAATTGGATGAAGCGCCGGCCACCAATGCAATGTTGCCGCGGCCACCTAGAGTTAGGAGAAGCGACGACCACCAAGTGTTGGAGAACCGCCGGTCATCAAGGAGCAAGGGAGGAGGAAGAAGAGAACCGGCCAAGGATGAGAAGAGGAAGATGGGCGCCAGCCAAAACCCTAGGGAGAACAAACTTGCTGCCAAACTTCTAGCCGCCCAAAAACCCTAGCCGCCTCTAGGGTTTGTGTTTGCTGCCCACTTTGAGAAGAGCCAAACCCTAATTTCCAAAAACTTATTTCCGCCCAAGCCTAAGCCTCTATTTATAGAATAGGGCTTAAGCCTCCTTTAATCTCCACCGTCGGATCTAGGGATTTAATCTCCACCGTCGGATCTAGGGTTTTATCCCAACCGTCGGATCTAGGGTTTCATCCCAACCGTCGATTCTAGGATTTCATCCTAACCGTCGGATCTAGGGTTTCATCCCAACCGTCGATTCTAGGATTTCATCCTAACCATCGGATCTAGGGATTTAATCTCAACCGTTGGTTCTAGGGTTTCATCCCAACCATCGGATCTAGGGATTCATCCCAACCGTTGGTTCTAGATTTTGTTTTACATCCTTGGATCTATGGATTATATTAGGCTACGATAGGGACCATAAGGAGGAGTTGGATCTTGGCCACCCGATGGATCGGAACCACACAAACTTGATCCATCAATGATGTTCCATTCCACTAGAGGATCATCATTGAACTACCTCATCAACCTCCATAAATCAATATGGGCTCCATATATTATTTGTACATTCATCTCCCCGTGTTTAAGATATCGAATGTCCGTCAATTAATCGATTTACTGACCATCAATTAATTAACATCTATCTCCTCGAGTAGTACCACTCAACCTTATCATCATGTTGACTAAGTCAACCAACTGGGTTTACATGATGAACCTTATGAGCTCCTCAAGAGGACATCATCAACCTAATATATAGGACACGGTTTCCTCCTATAATCAACGGCACACCATGTAAATAATATTATTTCCCAACTTACCGGGCATATTGATTTAATCCATCTAAATCTCACCCTCTGGTAAATCAAAGAAATAAATACTATGTACATGTGCCCGTTATTATATCGGGATTAAGAGCATGTACAACATAATATCCGAGGTCCGATTCAATTATGAAGTCAGCAATTAATTGAATCACCTCTATGTCGGTCCTGCTCAATACACCTAAGTGTACTAGTGTAACTCTATGTTCAAGACAAAACAATACCAAGCTACACTACAACAATGCCAATTGTTTGTCCAAAACCATCTTGGTTGTGAGCCTCTACTTATATTCTACAAGATACTGATAACATGATCTTCTGTGTCACACCAAGCACCATGTTATCTATAATGTAAAATATTAGACAATATGCACACATATAATAAATATATAAAGTGCAAAAAATGATCATGTGATTCTTATTTCAAAATAAAATGTTCATACAAAAAGAGATAGGCTTTCTGTATACATTCCAACAGTTACCACAAAATAACTTCACACTATAACTCCACCTAAAGTGGCCGACCACTTCTTGGAGGGGGCTTACATCCATGCATGTAATTCCAAGAGTCAATGGCTCTTGGTCTCCCGCATGAGGTGGCATCCCATGATGTGTCAATGATGATGTGGAACATCATCATTGGCCGGCCCCATGCCAAGTCACCATGACATGGCAATTGGTCAAGTCAAAATTGACCATTCATCTTCCCTCTCAAGTCAAGTCAAACTTGACCTATTATCTCCCATGGTTAATCAAATCTAACCACTTGATTCAAGTCAATTTGATTTAATGAATCTCTATTCATTATTTTAAATTAATCAATGAATCAAATCTAAATTAGACTCATTCAACACTTGAATCAAATTGAGTCTTACTCAATTAGTCTAATTTGGATTACCCTTAATCCAATTTGTTTAATCTCGTGAACCTAATCCTCATGGTTCATCATATGAACCTAATCTCCATCTAATTTCCCTTTGTGTGTGACCCTATTGGTTCTTGTAACGTTGGCAATGCTTCTAAACTGGTTTAGGAACATAAGCAATGAGATGTATATAGCAACACATCATTGCTACCCAAGTTACAAGAATGTTGAGATCCAATATCACCTTTGTGACTCTCACAATATGTGACAATGTCCCTCTATCCTTGACATCTAGATTGACCAATTGAGGCATAGACCGTGTCATCCTCGGTACAATCTATATCTTGAACTCCAAGTAGACTCACTCTAATCAAATGAGCTCAATATCTCATATTGACTCATTTGGTTCGTTTCAGTTACGTATTGCTATCTCCTCTATCCAGTATCTGATCAAAATCGTTGGAGGATAGATCCTATCTATATCACTCACATCCCTCCACATAATTTGTTACATACCCAGTAATCGCCTTTAGAGTCCACCCATTTACAAGTAATGTTTGACGAAGCCAAAGTATGCAACTCCTTATGTAGGGGACCATGGTAACTTCAGGTCCAAGGACTAATAGTCACATGAGAAAGTATATGACACTCATAAAATGATCCATGATATTTTCTCATGGCGGGTCATTCAGTATACATTCTCTAATGCATACCCATGTGTCAACTTGATATCTCATATCCATGACTTGTGATATCAAGTCATCGAATTGACCTACATGCTAGTCTCTTCGCATTAACATTGTCCCTGAATGTTAATACTTGACTAGGAATGATTAAGAGTAGTATTCTCTATATCATCTCTTTATCGATTCAACACATCGATTGATATAGATAAGAACCTTCTACTCAAGGATGCTATTATACTTAGTTATATAACACCAATACAAGTAAGTATAATAACCATAAAAAATGCCTTTATATATATAGGAATATAATACAACAATCATCACATGATTGGCTCTAGGGCTTTCACTAACAATCTCCCACTAGGACTAATGTCAATAACTATAGTATCTAATACCCAATGACTTTGTGTGAAAATCATGCTTTTTCTGTGCCAAAGCCTTGGCCAAGGGATCTGCGACGTTAGCCTCTGTGGGTACTAAGCAAATCTTCACATCTCCTCTATCGATAATCTCTCAAATGAGATGGAAGCCTCGTAGTATGTGTTTGGTCCACTAGTGTGAGCGAGGTTCCTTAGCCTGCGCAATCGCTCCATTGTTGTCACAATAGAGCTATATAGGATTTGCTATGCTAGAAACCACCCCAAGCTCAGTAGTGAACTTGCGGATCCAAACTTCCTCGTTTGCTACCTCTGATGCAGCAATATACTCGGCCTCTATTATTGAATCAACAACTGTGTCCTACTTTGAACTCTTCCAGCTCACAGCGCCACCATTCAAGGAAAACACGAATCCTGACTATAATGTATAATCATCCTAGTCAGTTTGGAAGCTGGCATCGCTGTAACCCTTTATAGCTAGCTCCTCATCACCTCCAAATATCAAAAAATATTCTTTAATCCTTCTCAAGTACTTAAGAATATTCTTGACTGCTATACAGTGACGCTCACCTGGATCTGACTGGTATCTACTCATCATGCTCAAAGCATACAAGACATCAGGACGAGTACATAGCATGTGGGACATGATAGATCCTATGGCAGATCCATAAGGGATCGTGTTCATGTGGTCACTCTCTTCTCTAGAAGAGGGACTTTGAGTCTTCGAAAGACTCACACCATGTGACATCAGCAGAAGTCTCTTCTTGGAATTCTACATGGCAAATCGTAGTAATACCGTGTCAATATATGTACTCTGACTTAGGCTAAGTAATCTCTTAGATCTATCTCTATAGATCTTGATGCCTAGAATATAGGCTGCCTCACCTAAGTCCTTCATTGAGAAATACTTTCCCAACCAAGTCTTTACAGACTATAGCGAAGGGATGTCATTCCCAATGAGTAGTATGTCATCCACATACAATACAAGGAAGACAACTGTGATCCCATTAACCCTCTTGTAGACACAGGGTTTATCTTCATTCTTGATGAAACTAAACTGTTTGATCGCATCATCAAATCGAAGATTCTAGCTCCGAGAAGCTTGCTTTAGCCCATAAATGGACCTTTGCATCTTGCATACTTTGCCAGTATGTTGTGGATCTATAAAACCCTCAGGCTGTGTCATGTACACATTCTCAAGAAGTTTCCATTCAGAAATACGATTATGACATCCATCTGCCAGATCTCATAATCGTGGTACGCTGCAATAGCAAACATGATCCGAATGGTCTTAAACATCGCCAGTGGAGAAAAGGTTTCATCATAGTCAATACCATGAATTTTCTTGAATCCTTTAGCTACCAATCGGCCCTTATAGGTATGGGTAAGTCCATCCATGTCAGTCTTTCTCTTAAAGACCCACTTGTTAGTAATATATGAGAGATGTCCTAAGGCAATTGCCTTATGTATGAACCATTTATATGATAAATGAAGATTCACTATTTGAGTATACATGTTTCATGTATTTGATTGGATCTTAAACTCATTTACTGAATATCCACGATGTGATTCACAGCATGAGAGAATTTGTGATTGGATCACAACTAGTGAGTATCTCTACATGTGTAATTGTGAGGTATCGGAATTATCCCTAGTCGATGAATTGATGGATTTGGACACCATCAATTCTGTCAAGACTAGCACGAGGTATACTCCTTGGTGTATCCAAGCAGCTGATTCTCACTGGCTGGAGACATTGTGATGTCCGGAGTTAATCGTGGATGCTAGTTATGGTAACTAGTTCATTGGAGTGACCAACCGTAAGACTTCATATGGTTCTCTGCATATATAGATATGTCAATGAAGTTCTTACTGTGGCTTAAGTGCGATGTTCCTTTGACTTGCGGTATTCAAGTCATCTTGATCATGGAGACTTATGCTTTGACATCTTAAGCAAGCATCTCTAAGGAGATGTGGACCCGGGATGATTGGGTATAAGTCGAAGTGGTCGAAGGTGTTTGAATAGCCTATAAAGGATTCACCACTCCTTGCGAGGAGATGTATACCCATGGCCTTTCGTCGGATTGTTACTAAAGTCTTTGGCCAAAGCATTACATGTTTAGAGTAAGGTACTCTTCGATACATGTGCAGTAACTAGAATCCGTAGGACGAGGAAATGATACTTGGGCTAGGTGTGACGAGTCAGCCTAGTGGGGACTGACACTATAGACCATGTCCTGAACCAAGTGGGTATAAGATGAGTGAAGGGAATGGGGCACGAATCATTCGAGCTGCTGAAGGGTTTCAGAAATAGTTCTGGATCAACCGTTGATCTTTTCGATTAATTGGGGATCATGATGTACTACTAGGTGCCACTCATGATCATTCTATAATGGTTAATTATAGACGGCCAACATAAACCGAGAACCTATTTGGTCACACGCACAACGAGCGTAATCCAAAGGATTTAAAACAAGCTTGAGAATGGGATTCTCAGACCGAGAGAAACTAGGTTTGGTTGGACCAAACATAAAGCGAGCATGAAATCGTTTCAGTCGCAATGGAAGCGTGGATGGGCCGTGTCTTATGAAGACATAATGGATGAACCAAAATGGTTTGGTTCTAATCCAATGGAGGAGAATAAACCAAAGGGTTTGGTTTATTTTAAACGAATGAACCAAAAGTTGGTTCGGTTCGTTTTAACTTAAAATAAACCATCATGGTTTGGTTTATTTTAACTTATCTTAATGGAGCGGGTTAACGGGCCTAATGGTTATGATCCAATAACCATTAAGAGAATTAGTTCTCTATAAAAGAGGGCTTAATGGATAATTAAGCCCTAATCCAAGCCCTAGCAAGGAGTTGCCGCCCAACCCTCATTGCCGCCCAACTCCATTGCCGTCCAGCTTCTTGTGCCGCCGTCCAAGTCCTTGCCGGCGTCCAAGCTTCAGCCGGTGATCCTCCAGCGACCCTCCGGTGATCTTCCTAGGCCTCGGTGAAAAGGTGAGCACTTGGCTTCCTTGTTTTGGCCGGCGCCTACTCCTCCACCAAGATGTCCAGTTTTCTGGACAGCTTCTTCTCCTCTCGTCGGAGCATCGTTTGGATGACGGTTTGAGCTCCGACAGCGGCTAAACTACCAGGGATTCGATCTTCGGTAATCCTCTGAGGTGGAGGACTAAGGATTCGTCAATTGGTTGACGAATACCTCTCCGGAGAAGCGAGTTTTGAGTACTCGTATTAGGATCCGAATTTGGATTCGGATCGTGATCATCTCTCGATCACGTCGTCTTCAACACGAGGCTAGTAACCCATACGAAGATGAAGCTCGTGGCTTAGCGAAGTCATCCCGAGGAACTCGGCGTGGATACGGATAGAGACGATTCTAGCGAGGATCGTTCCGGTTGATGCCGTTCCCGCTACGCGTCATACGAAAGGTATAACGTAGATAAATTTCCTTTTATTGCAAATTTAAATTTACGGTTATGTCTACACTTGTTGTAATATGCATGCGTGCGTTGTGTGTGTTGTAATAAATGTAGATTTATTATTTTTATTGCTTCCGCTGTGTTCATGTTTACGAAACGTGATCGAACACACACACGCCGCGGTGTCGGAAACCCAACACCACTTACACCCAATGGGTTTGATGCCTTCAGGTGGATCAACCAAAGTCCATACTTGATTGGTGTACATGGATTCCATCTTGAATCTCATGGCCTCTAGTCATTTCTCAGAATCTGGCTCATCATAGCTTGCTGATAGGAGGTAGGCTCATTCTCAATGAGCATAACATCATCATGGTCAGACAAGAGAAATGAGTATCTCTCAAGCTGATGACGTACCCTATCAGACCTGCAAAGAGGTAGGTCTACCTGAACAGGTTGTTGTTCCACAACTCTTTGTTCAACAATCTCATCATCCACAAAACTTTGTAGTTCCTGTTCAACCTCCATATCGTATAGGGATGTATACTGAAAAGTCTATCTTTTGTATGAACATCTTTATTTTGGAATAAGAATCACATGATCATTGTTTGCATATTTTTATGGTTATACAATATTGTCTAATACTTTACATTGTAGATAACATGGTGTGTGGTGTCACACAGGAGATCATGTTATCGACCCCTTGAAAAGTATAAGTAAAGGCTCACAACCGAGATGGCTTTGAACAAACCATCGGAATGGTTGTAGTGTGATTTGATATTGGTTTGTCTTGACCATAGAATCACGCTAGTGCACTTTGTGTGTATTGAGAAGGACCGACTTAGAGGTGATTCGATTTATTGTTGACTACATAATCGAATCAGGCCTCAGATATTATTTAGTACATGCTCTTAATCCCGATATAATAATGGGCACATATACTTAGTACTCATCTCTTTGATTTACCAATGGGCGAGATTTATAGATTAAATCGATAGACTCGGTAAGTTGAGAGATGATATTATTTCTATGGTGTGCCATTGATTATAGGAGGAAACCGTGTCCTATATATTAGGATGATGATGTCCCATTTAGGAGCTCATAAGGTTCATCATGTAAACCCTGCAGGTGGACTTGGTCTGGCATGATGAAAATGTTGAGTGGTACTACTCAAGAAGTTAGATGTTGATTAATTAATGGTCAGTAAATTAATTAATCGATGGGCATCGAGATCTTAAACACGGGGAGAAAATGTACAAATAATATATGGAGCCCATATTATCATATGGGGGTTGGTGAGGTAGATCAATGATGAACCTTTATTGGATTGATCATCATTAGTGGATGAGACTTTAAGTGGGCTTGATCCATGGGTTGCCAAGACCCAACTCCTCCTCATGGTCCCTAATGTAGCCTATTAACACCTCATGATGCTTAGATCGAATGGATAGAAACAAAACTCTAAGATCCATTGGTAGAGATTAAATCTCTAAGATCCGACAGTTGAGATTAATGTTGGGGGATCGAAACGGCCGGCTAGAGGGGGTGAATAGCCCTCAATTGTTGGATGTCGGATTTTGCTCGTCTACAAAATGTTAGCGCAAGCCGAATATGCAAATATAAATAAAGACAAAGCAAAAGATAAACAAACAATACAAACACCGAGATGTAACGTGGTTCACGGCTACGCCTCTAATCCACGGTCCGATTCGTCCACGGTGAATCACTCCGTCAAAGCCATTCACTATTGGTCTCTCCTTTGCACCAAGCATGGTGGAGGTAACCTTTACAATCAAGATCACTCTTCTTAAAATAAGATTGAAGTAAAAGCAAGTAAGAAGAGTAGGGAATCGTGTATGGCACTTTGGGAGAAGTTTAGAGCTCAAGCATTAGCCTCCCAAAGCCCCATCCTCTTCCTTTTTATAGAAGAAGAGGGTTTCTTCCCGTTAACACAGGAGCAGTCGACTGATGCCCTCGATCAGTCGACTGGTCCTGTAGCCGTTGCACAATAACGGTCGCTTTCCACGTTGGATTTCATCCAACGGTACTGGCATCAGTCGACTGATATTACCATCAGTCGACTGGTACTCGATCAGTCGAGTCCTCAACGAGGTCGACTCCATTCTGTGCCCGTGCACAGTGCCATCAGTCGACTGCTCCCCATGAGCAGTCGACTGATCAAGCCATCAGTCGATTGACCGTTGCCAGCAGTCGACTAATCAACTTGATCCAGCCACATTAGACTAGTCGATCGAACCATCGACTCAGAGCAGTCGACTGCAATGACATGGCAGTCGACTGGTGTCGGGAAAACTCATCCGACACTTGGACAAATGGCCAAGTTTCACCTAAGAGCTACCCCTTCCCGGGTTACATTCGCTCACTCTCATCCCTCGGAGTCCCTCGCCTTCGAAGTTCTCTTCGTTCGCGGCCACGCCCCTCGGCAGCATCAGGCGCACGTCTCTGCAATGCTCCTTCGCGTCTCTTGCCTCGAACTCTACTTCCTCCGGCTTCACTCCAAGCTTCTCGTCCGGCGGTCCCTCGGATGCTCCAAGCGCACGACTTCCGCAAAGCAATCCTTCACCGACTCAAGGATCGAGTCATGAGATATGAAACTCGCCATAGCTCCATGTGCGAATTACTAAGTCCTGCACGACTTCAATGCACATATCAAATCAACATAACAAACTAACTTAAACCCTTTGCCACACAAATCAAAATCTAATCATGGCAAGAGATTGCCCTAATAATCTCCCCCTTTTTGATGTGTGGCAATCCGTTTAATTTAGGTAAAAACATTTGATAAAAATTTCAAAGGAAAGAAAGCATGTAAACATAAACATGATATAGCAACATGCAACTCCCCCTTAATCCATGAAACTTTCTCTCCCCCTATCATAATTTACTTAAACATAATCATTTCTCCCCCTTTGACACCATCAAAAAGATTAACACTAAGTTATAAACTCATGACATCAAGTATAATAGAAGGAAAATACGAAAAATTAGTCTAAAACCTGAATTTGGCCTTAACTAGTCTGATTTTCAGGCCACCAGTCGACTGGTTCAGACTACCAGTCGACTGGCACGCGAAATTCAGAACTTTCTGATTTTCGGACTGAATTTCAAAAATACATTAAAAATTCCAAAAAATTCAAAAATTCATGAAATTTGGGGAACACATTTCTTGTAAGGTTCTTTATCAGTGAAAAATAATTTTTCATGAAAGATCATTATATTTTCACGTATTTGCCAAAAATCCAAAAGGTTTAAAAACAACTAGGTTTTTGATCATGTGAGTATCAAGTTTAACACCTAGTTTTGGTTCCAATTGTTTCAAAACATGAATACATAGATTTTAGATTAAGAAATTGTTTTGAAAACATATGAAATATCCAACCATGATCTTTGGGCAATATGTCTATGAATTAAACATAAGTCTTCCCCATGATTGGTCTATTATTGCTATTTTGATACTTTAAATGACCATCTAAATGCCAAAGACATTAGTGGACATTTGTATCATCCTAACATCTCACCCATGCTAAGTTTTCAATCAATGTAGCCTATGGTGAGTGTGAGATGCATCCTAGGGGGTATTTGTATATACTTAACCATTATATTCATACAATTCTATCATTGTTAAGTATCATCCTAACACTCAACATGATCATAAAGATATATATGACTTAAATTCATATTATGATCATGAAACACATGTATTCATTGAATTGTTATCATGCATTAGGTACTATATCATGATAATAAGCAAAATATCACCTAAGGCATGATTTAAACCCTATTTCTCATGATGATGTGCCAAATATCAAAATCATAAATCATGATTGCAAACATACATAGCAATTACATTAATCATCATGATTTAAGCATTATTAACTATTTATAGGCACGTTATCATCACCTAACACTATTTTAAAATGTTGTCCCGCCATCCTAAGTCAACCAAAATATGATATAGATCAATTACATATGGTTGACTACCTTAGGGTTTTCCTAACCCATAAGAATGGATTTTGGAACCCAAAATAGGTTCTTTCCTATGGGGTTCACTAGATACTCCTTAGGAATCCATTTCCTAGCTATTACTTTCTTCTTATCTTGTCCACTAGCAATTAGGCATTTGTAAGCCTTTTCAATTTTCTTTTCTTTATAACCTAGGCCCTTTTTGTTGAAGCAAGCTCTTTGGCTCCCTATGATCATGTTCAAGGTGTTGGAGCCTATAGTGAATTTTTCTAGGGCTTTTGTCAAGTAATCTACCTTTTCCCTTAGAGCCCTATTTTCATCCATACATGCATCACTAACATTAAATGACATATATTCATGTGAGCATGCATCATCATGGCAAGAAGAAATATTTTCATTTTCATTTAAGCATGTTTTTTCTAACTTCTCTTCTAAGTCCTTAATTTGTTCAAGCATGCATTTATTCTTTTTCTTGGCTCTAAATAAGTCCTTAGTGAGGCTAGAAATCATAGACATAATTTGCTTAGGGGGTAGATTTGTTACCTCACTTACCAAATCCTCTTCTTCGGATGAGGATGTAGAGGAGGCTCCCCCTTCATTTGAGCTCTCCCCACTTGTGCTTGATTCTTCATTTGAGGAGGAGGAGCAATCCAAATCATCAAAAGCCATTAGTGCTAAATTTGAGTAGACATGTTCTTCTTCTTCTGATGAGGATGAGGAAGCAAGGTCATCCCATGTCTTTGCTTTGAGAGTCATGGCCTTTCCTTTTTCCTTGGCCTTCTTTTCTTCTTCCTTCTTTTTACTCCCCTTTTTCTTTTTATTTTCTTCTTTCTTCTTCCTCTCTTCTTTGCTCCTGTTTAGGAGAGGACAATTATCCCTTATATGTCCTTCCCCTTGGCAATTGTAACAAATCACCTTTCCTCTTGGTCTTCTCCTCCTATCATTAGATTTATTAAAATGAAAACCTTTTAAAGCACGTCTTACCCTCCTTACCATATATGCTTCTTCCGTGCTATCCATGGAGGAGGATGAGGATGCTTCATCATCGGAGGAGGAGGGGACTTCCATCTTCTTCTTCCCCTTATTTTCCATCAATGCTACACCCCTTGAAGGTTGGATTCTAGGCTCTTCTTGTATTCCTTCAAGCCTTGTTTCATGGAGCTCCATTGTTGAGAAGAATCCCTCCAAGGTGCTTACTTCTAAGTTCTTGGAGATATAAAATGAGTCCACCAAGGAGCTCCATTTTGAGGATCACGGAAAGGCATCTATAGCCTTCAAAACCATATCCCGGTTTGATAGCTTCTCACCTACACATGACAAACCGGTTATAATTTCCTTGAAACGAGAATGTAAGGAAATTACCTTTTCTCCCTTTTCTAGTTTAATGTTGTTGAGTTGGGAGCGGAGGATGTCTCTTCTTGCTAGCTTCGCCTAGGATGTGGCTTCATGAAGCTCAATTAGCTTCTCCCACATCTACTTGGCACTTAGGCATTCTCCAATTCGGTTGATCTCTTGTTGGGGGAGCACATTGAAAAGATGATGCTTGGCTTTTGAGTTTGCAAGGTGCTCTTCCCTTTGCTTTTTGGTCCACCTAGATTTCTCTATTGGCTTCCCTTCTTCATCCCTAGGAAAAACGAAACCAGATTCCATTGTAATCATAATATCAAAATCCGTTTCGAAAAATACCTCCATTCTCTTTTTCCACCAAGAGAATTCGCCGTCGAACTTTGGTGGGTGGATGTTGGAGCCGACCATTTTGAATGTTGCTTGTTGTGGCGGTTAGTCCACGACAAGCTTTCCTTGGCTCTGATACCACTTGTTGGGGGAGCACATTGAAAAGATGATGCTTGGCTTTTGAGTTTGCAAGGTGCTCTTCCCTTTGCTTTTTGGTCCACCTAGATTTCTCTATTGGCTTCCCTTCTTCATCCCTAGGCAAAATGAAACCGGATTCCATTGTAATCATAATATCAAAATCCGTTTCAAAAAATACCTCCATTCTCTTTTTCCACCAAGAGAATTCGCCGTCGAACTTTGGTGGGTGGATGTTGGAGCCGGCCATTTTGAATGTTGCTTGTTGTGGCGGTTATTCCTCAACAAGCTTTCCTTGTCTCTGATAACACTTGTTGGGGGATCGAAACGGCCGGCTAGAGGGGGGTGAATAGCCCTCAATTGTTGGATGTCGGATTTTGCTCGTCTACAAAACGTTAGCGCAAGCAAAATATGCAAATATAAATAAAGACAAAGCAAAAGATAAACACACAATACAAACACCGAGATGTAACGTGGTTCACGGCTACGCTGCTAATCCACGGTCCGATTCGTCCACGGTGAATCACTCCGTCAAAGCCAATCACTATTGGTCTCTCCTTTGCACTAAGCTAGATGGAGGTAACCTTTACAATCAAGATCACTCTTCTTACAATAAGATTGAAGTAAAAGCAAGTAAGAAGAGTAGGGAATCGTATATGGAACTTTGGGAGAAGTTTAGAGCTCAAGCATTAGCCTCCCAAAGTCCCATCCTCTTCCTTTTTATAGAGGAAGAGGGTTTCTTCCCGTTGACATAGGAGCAGTCAACTGATGCCCTCGATCACCGATCGGTCCGTAGACGCGCCCAATAAACGGCCGCTTTCACGCCGGATTTCATCCAACGCATCGATCACGACCGATATTACCATCACCGATCGTACTCGATCAGTCGAGTCCTCAACGAGGTCAACTCCATTCTGTTCCCGTGCACAGTGCCATCAGTTGACTACTCCCCAAGCAATGATCGATCGATCGATTGGCCGTTCTTTGGCGATAACCGATCAACTTGATCCAACCACATTAGACCACGATCGAACCATTGACTTAGAGCGATCATTGCCATGACATGGCGGTAAAACTCATCTGACACTTGGCCAAATGGCCAAGTTTCACCTAAGAGCTAACCCTTCCCGGGTTACATTCACTCACTTTCATCCCTCGGAGTCCCTCGCCTTCGAAGTTCTCTTCATTCGCGGCCACGCCCCTCGACAGCATCAGGCACACGACTCTGCAATACTTCTTCGCGTCTCTTGCCACGAAGTCTACTTCCTCCGGCTTCACTCCAAGCTTCTCGTCCGGTGGTCCCTCGGATGCTCCAAGCGCACGGCTTACGCAAAGCAATCCTTCACCGACTCAAGGATCGAGTCATGAGATGTGAAACTCGCCATGGCTCCATGTGCGAATTACTAAGTCCTGCACGACTTCAACGCACATATCAAATCAACATAACAAACTAACTTAAACCCTTTGCCACACACATCAAAACCTAATCATGGCAAGAGATTGCCCTAACAATTAAATCTCTAGATCCGACGGTTGAGATTAAATCCCTAGAACCAATGGATGAGATTAAATCATGGCTTGAGCCCAACTATATAAATATAGTCATGAAGTGGGCGGCAAGAATAAGGATAGATGAGGGGATTAGCTTGGGCGGCAACCAATCCTAATTGGATTAGGATTGGGAGTGGTGGCTAGGGTTAGGGTTTTGGGAGCGAGGGGTGGGCGACAACTCAAGGAGGTGTTCCTTCTTCTTCCAAAGGTTGCTCGGCCCCTATTCTTCTCCTCTCTACCTTTGCATGAGATCATCCTATTCTTCTTCCCCCCTTCCATGGCCAGTAATAAGGAAAGCTAGGATTAGGGTTTGGAGGCTTAGGGTTTAGGAGGTTTGGGTGGCACCAAATAAGTAAAGTTTTGTTTCTTCTTCCTCCTTTGGTGGCCGGCACCCATAGCCCTATCCCAGCCCTTGGACAGCATCCAAAGACCTCTTTTCTTTCTCCTTAGGTGGTGGAAACAAGATATAGGGCTTTCCCTTGGTGTCTTGACCGGTTTCCACCATTATCTCCTTCTCCTTGTTGGTCGGTGGCAAGCATTTCTTTTGTTGCTTGTTGGTTGGGCATAGGAAGGAGATGAGCCTTGTTTCTATTCTTCCTCTTGCTTTGGAAGACCAAGGAAGGAAGATTTGTGATCTAGGAGCTTCGACTTTTGGTGGATCGTCTCCCACACACCGTCCAAAAGGAAGAAGGTCATACATTAGAAGATCGAGAGGTATACCTATTCTACTTTCTTATTTTGTTTTTGTTTTTCAATTATAAGCATGTTATAAATCTGTAAATGGCTAAATAATACTTGGATCCCAAGCATAAAAACAAAAACCGGCGATCCGGACATCGTCTATTCCGCGGCTACTCGTAGAATACAGGATGGTCGCTTGAACAACTAGTTTGTTCAAGTGACCTCTCTAAACGAATAGCACGATGATGACTTGGTGGTTTGGGCAATCCCTTTTGTCTAGGACTAAATTTTTTAATCTGGGGACATCGAAGGGATTGCCATGGTCAAGCTATCGAGGTGAAATGGGAAGCGAAGTTTCCCCTCACGGACTCGATAAGCAAAACCCTTCAATTGGTATCAGAGCTTCCGGGCAAAACCCTTCAATTTGTATCAGAGCCAAGGTTTTCGGTTTTATGTGTTTAGGATTCGGTTAATTTTTATGCACTTTTTCATATATTATATATGTCGGATAATAGTAGGATATGCGTAGTTTAACTCTTTGGTTGCAAGCATAGGATCCGACTATTATGGCCATATGTGTGTATGTTATTGTATGTGTGTAAATATTTATTTTGTTGAATCCTCGGGGTGGACGAGGCTAGTATTTAGTTTTGGTAAATTAAATACGACATTATTTAGCCGCTCTTTATTTTATTTTACTTTCGATCTAGATTTCATGTACACTCCCTCTTGGAGTATAGGATTGATGGATGTAAATTAAAATAGGTTTTAGTCTCGTCTCGGATCTCCGGATGGCTCGTACATGGCGTAGGAGGCGCGGACGAGATGGCGATGCGACGAGAGTCATATTGAAGACAAAAGCCATAATAGTTGGAAAATAATTTATTTTTCATATTTATTGCTTTTTGTTTGATATGCATGTCGTAGGCTAGGAAAATTCCTCAATTTCAAATTACTAAGTGGGAGAGGGATATTTTTATAAATTCTCACGACCTCCATTACGATTTGACATGTGATCCAAGCAAACTGGCACGTCGGCTCTGAGTGCCTTCCTCCCCATCGGATGGGTTTGTTTGCGGATCACAAGGTCAAATATGGTTATAAGAAATTATTAAGGAGCATGTGTACTTGCCCATCGTAAGGCACATAACCCGAGATAATTACCTTAGTACCGAGTAATGGCGAACACTTAGATACAAATATAAGTATCCTCCCCATCGGAGTCATTGCTTTTATTTGTAGGGCCAAAGAGGAACAAACTATTAATTTTACTTGTCAAAAAGTTAGGTTGACAAGATAGTAAAATTAATGGGTAAATCCTCCTCTTACAAATATAGAATTCATATATGTCCACACTATCGTGGCATACGATATTCTCAGTGTTTGAGGTGTTGGTTGATTTTAAATTTTATTGTTTGAGGAATCAATAATTTTTGAAATCTACAGTAATGATCTATTTGATTCTTAGGATTTTCAAAAATGACTTTCAGTTCACTTACAATGATACTAAAGGAAATAAACTTACTGTGTTGGATCGAAGCGGATCGCTAGATAGTGATAAACCCTTTTTTTTAATTCGTTCGTTAAAACTCAAGTAGACAGTTAATTGCAGCGGAAAGATAAACTATAAATAAATGTAACAAATGTTTTTTACTTGGTTCGTAGCCTTCGGCTACTACTCCAAGACCCTAGTGATCCTTGATCACGCACGGAGGGCAATTCACTAAAAACACTCCTCGTTGGAGGTAGGAGTTTGACGATTACAAAAAAAACTTCGAAAGAAAAGATAGAGAGACAAACCCTCTCTTCTATTAATGTAAAGTGCAACGATAGAAAACCTCGATTAATAAAAGGAATTGCAATATTTAAAGAGACGACAAAAAAAGAATATCAACAACTAAAAGAGTAGAAAGTAAACTAGGGTTGTTGACAGCACTTCGTCGTAGAGTCGTCGGAAAATCGCAGAGTTATGGAGGTTTGTGAGCACTTAGAGATGATGAAAAACCCTAGGAGAAGCCCTCCTTTTATAGCCTTTAAGCTCCTCATCTAATGGGTCTTCAACCAATATGAATTGGGCACAAAACTCCTTGAAAAATGGTGATAAAGCTTGACTCTTTGAGGCTGATTTTTGACCATCGGTTGAACTGGCCCGGTTGAACTGGCCGATTGAACTGATGGCCAGGATTTTTGACTACAATAAAAAGTTAGCTCAAAATATAAGGTAATTCGATGGCCACTTGTAGTTCGATCTCAACATAGACCTTCCATGGGAAGTCTTGGGTCGGATCGTCGCCTAAGGACGTCCCCGTACAAAGGACACGACCTCACTTCACTTTACTCACTCGAGCATACCTTGATACTTACTATGTCGCTTTTTCTTCCGGCCTTCCACTTGATTCCTTCGGCTCCCTCCGAAGTCACTCGAGTGTCGCCCGACCACCGCGACTTCCTCCGGCGCTAGCCTTCAGCTCCAGCTATAGTAATTTTCTGCACACTCGATTCAGCTCGTGAGATAACGACATGAGCTTAACTTTGTATCGTTTGCTATAATCAAAAATCAGGTTCGACTTAGGTGACTACTACACCAACAATCTCCCCCTTTTTGATTTATGGCAAACCCACATACAAAGTTAAGAAAAATAACTTAAGTGCATTAAGCAAAATGAGTAAGAGATATGCATGAATGAGAAGGAGTATAAAAAGTTTTTGTTCAAGTGCTCCCCCTTGTGGAATCCTCCCCCTTGACCGAGGGTGAGTACTTGAGAAAGAGTTTTAACTCTCCCCCTTGGTCTTTGCTACTAAACAAAAGAATTAAGTAACCAAAATTACTTAATATTGGCCATAGTGTTTAAAATAAGTTTTAAGTTAAGAAATCAAAAAACTGATTTCTTAACCTTGGCCTTTACTTCCATTTTGTTAACAAGTTAACTTAATGTTAAGTAAACCTTTCCGTTTTGTTAACACGAACAAGTTAACTAAGCCTTGGCCATAAAAAAAAATTATCCCTTAACTTTGGCCTTTTTCTCACCCTTTTGCCATATATCAAAAAGAGTGAGGGTGTGTGTGGAATAAAAAATAAGTATTAATTTAAAATTGTTCCACATTATTTTGAAAATAATATACTGAAAGTAAGTTCATCTATAAAATGTTCGACTCATATTTGGCTTGATTGATATGAAAGATCAACAAGTCCTGGTCAGAGTCGGTTAGTATGTATGATTATACTCCGTGGTTCATGGCGATGCACTAGCTCTACATCTGGAACCAGGAGTAAGGTCCTAACATCTCACGCCCATCTACGTGGCTAAGTACACAAACACATTAGTCCTATGAGTTGTGAGATGTATTGGCTCCTTAAATCTATAGGTGCATGATATCTAAGGTATGTCCTATACTAGTTCCATGAAAAATGAAAAGTATAAAATAGTAGCAATATAATTTGCAAAGTCCTATTCTACTACGCACATGCCCAATTTTCGTCTTAATAGACTAAATTCGGCTTCAGGTAGAGGTTTAGTAAATAGGTCTGCCAAGTTAGACTTCGATTCGACGTATTCGAGTTGTATGGCTCCGTTGGCCACATGTTCTCGAATGAAATGGTGTTTGACCTCTATATGTTTGGTCCTAGAGTGACATATTGGATTCTTAGTAAGGTTAATTGAACTAATGTTATCTACGTGATGTTTAGTATTCGTAAAGTCTAACTTAAAGTCGCGGAGAGTGTGCTACATCCAAAGAAGCTGAGTGACACACTCACCCATCGCGATATATTCGGCTTCGGTGGTAGATAAGGCAACACAGTGTTGCTTCCTACTGCACCAACTCACTAGACTCGAGCCGAGAAGTTGACAACAACCACTCGTACTCTTTCTATTGAGCTTACTACTCGCATAGTCCGAATCAGAGTAGTCGGTTAGTTCGAACTCGGTAGATCTAGGGTACCAAATACCGACATTAAGTGTACCCTTTAGATATCTAAGGATATGCTTGACTAGAGTTAGGTGAGACTCCTTGGCACAGGTTTGGAACCTTGCGCACATACTTACTTCAAATAGGATATCAGGTCGGCTTGCAGTTAAGTAAAGGAGACTCCCTATTATGCTCCTATAGTATTTTAAATCAATTGAGTTTCCGATTAAATCTTCTTCTATATTCACATTAGTTGCCATTGGGGTATTAATAATTTTAGCGTCTTGCATTCCAAAGCGTTTAATTAATTCACTAGTATATTTGCGTTGATGTAGGTATATTCCATCCTTAGTTTGTTTAATTTGTAGACCTAAGAAGAAGTTTAACTCGCCAACTAAATTCATTTCAAATTAACTTTCCATAAGTGAAATGAACTCATTTAGTATGATTGAGTTGGTGGTTCCGAAAATAATATCATCTACGTAGATTTGGGCTATGAATATGTCTTTACATAAGGTTTTTACGAAAAGGGTTGGGTCAACTACACCTTGGTTAAAATCTTTGGACTTAAGATAAATCTAAAGCCTCTCGTACCAAGCTCGAGGAGCTTGTTTAAGTCCATAGAGAGCTTTCTTTAACCTAAGGATATGATCGGGTTTGTCTAAACTTTCGAAGCCGGGGGGGTTGACTAACATAAACTTCTTCTTTAATGTATCCATTTAAGAATGCAGATTTCACATCCATTTGAAACAACTTAAATCCTCGATGTGCTACATATGCTAATAGCATTCGAATGGACTCTAATCTAGCTACTGGGGCATATGTCTCATCATAATCTAAACCTTCGACTTGACTAAACCCTTTAGTGACTAGTCTAGCTTTATTTCTAACCACTTCACCTTTATCATCAAGTTTATTTCTAAACACCCACCTTGTTCCAATGATTGTTTTATCTTTAGGTGGTGGTACTAATTCCCATACTTCGTTCCTAGGGAATTGATCCTACTCTTCTTGCATTGCAATAATCCAATCGGGATCAAGAAGAGCTTGGTCAATAGTTTTGGGTTCAATTTTAGAAATCAAAGATATTTGACTAAGGTTTCTGTATGAGGCTCTAGTTCGAACTCCTAGACTTGGATCACCTATCACTTGGTCGATAGGATGATTCGTTTGAGTCCTAGATGGATTTGGGTTTGAGTCTACAACTTGATCCATAGGATGACTCGTTTGATTTCTAGTTTGGTTTGAGTCATCTACCACTTGGTCAATAGAGTGACTTGGTTGACTTAGATTAGGATTAACACTAGACCTGATCTACGAATCAAAGTTAGGTCTAGTATGAGTTGGCTCGCTAATTGGGGTTGTCGGGGGTTTTGTAGGTTCGTGTCCTTCATCAAATACTACATTCATAGTCTCCTCAACTCTAAGGGTGTCATGGTTATATACTCTATAAGCTCTACTTGTAGTCAAGTATCCTAGAAAGATTTCGGTCGTGGTTTTGGATGTAAATTTCCCTAGGTAATCCTTAGTGTTTAGGATATGTACCTTACACTCAAATATCCTAAAGTACTTGATGTTAGGTATTTTATCGTGATAAATCTCGTATGAGGTCTTAAGGTGCCTCTTTTCCATAAGGATCCTATTTTGGACATAGCATGCCGTACTCACGGCTTCCGCCCAAAACCTATCGGGTAGGTTATACTCATTTAACATTGTCCTAGAGGCTTCTTGTATGGTTCTATTTTTGCGTTCTACTAGGCCATTTTGTTGTGGAGTTTTAGGGCAAGAGAACTCATGGTGGTATCCATTTAGGTTACAGAATTCTGTAAACCTATGGTTTTCGAATTCACCACCATGATCAGTCCTAAGTCTTTTGATTTTAATGTTTTGTTGATTTTCTATTAACTTAAATAGATTGATTAATTGTTCTAGGGTATCACTTTTGTGTTTGATGAACATAACCCAAGTAAATCTAGAATAGTCATCTATTATGACTAAGCAGAATTTACTTCCATTAAGTGACTTAGCTACGTGTGAGTCAAATAGATCCATGTGTAGGAGCTCAAGCACACTTTTGGTTCATTCTTGATTAGTTAGTTGATGTTGTGTCCTAGATTGTTTACCTTGTTGACAAGCATTACATATTTTATTATCCATGTTATTGAGGTTAGGCAAACCTCTAACTAAGTCACTCTGACTCATCTTGTGGATGAGTCTTGGGTGTGAGTGACCGAGTCGTCGGTGCCATAACCATGATTCCTCTTGCCGTGTCATAAGACACTTAGTTGAGGAGTTAGTTAAGTTAATAGTGTAAATGTAGTTATTTCTAGTTCCCTTAAGAATTGTTTTAGAGGTTTCATTTGTATTAATTACGCATCCATTTTCTAGAAATATGACCTTATAGTTATTATCACACAATTGACTTACACTAAGTAGATTATATTGAAAATTTTCTACTAATAAAATGTTTTGAATAACAAAATTTGAGTTAAGCTCAATATCACCTGATCCGATGATTTTGAGCTTGCCGTTATTTTCGAAGGCTATCGATCCTTGTCGTTTGAATCGAAGCTTCGAAAACTTGAGTTGATCCCCGGTCATGTGTCAGGAGCAACTACTGTCCAACATCCATTGATCCTACATGCAAGGTAGTTGGATCGGATGTTGGATTTATAAAAGATTGGTTGGAAATTATTAACCTAAATCATCTCACCCATGTCTACATGATCAAACACATTAACCGTATATGTTCTTGTGAGATGACTTCCAATTTTACTTGATTTAAATTTAATGACTTAAACACTTGTCAACCTTGCGTTAGATTCGGATTTGACCTTAGGCTTATCAAGTCACTTTTTCAAGATCATGGCTTCTAGGTCGTGGCGAGGCACAGAGGCCTTCTTTGATCGGAACAACAACCACTTCCTTAGACAAAGCCATTTTCAAGAAAATAGTAACTTGACTTACCTAAGACCACTTCCTGGTCTAACTAGTCTAGGATACGGCGAGGTAGCTTCAGCTAGTTCCACTTGGTCAAGTGAACCGAACTAGATACGCCTTATCTAGCTTCAGCTATCATCTCGCCGTGTCCTAGTACTGTGTTATCAAGTGTTGACGAGTTATAGTCCTATCTAACCATTCTAAAAAGAAAAATCAAACTAAATAAAAAGCTAAGCATGCAATTTCTAAGTTAAAACACAAACAAATTTCATACTAGCTCCTCCTGGACCGTTGAATCGATTCGGTCTCTCCACATAGTGGATTTGGCCCTTGGGAACCCAGTACTGGTTTGATCCTAAGTTTGAAATCAAGGTTGTCTTAGGGACCCATGCTTGGACACGTTTTTTATGTCGACTTACAATCGACATATACGACTTATTGGTCGTGTTTGAGCTAAACCCTAGCCCGGCCTTGTTGTACACGGCCCTTTGCGATCCAAGTAGGAGGTCAAGTCCTTTGGATCCCAAAGTAAACCTTTCCAACGTATTTCTAAGATCTTCGACTTGACTCTTCAAGAGTGAGTTCTCAACTTCGAGTTTTTCAACCCGAGTTGAGTCCTTCTCTTGAACTCAACTAGTCGAAGAGGTTAGGGAGACCTCGTGTTTGAGGAGTTTAACTTCCTCAACCAAGGTCTCGACCTTAGACTCGGACTTAGCTAACTTTCTATTTAAAAACTTAATTGCACTATAAATTGTAGTAATGAGAGACCGACTTACCTTGAGTGTATCTTTTGAACCGGATGCGTATCCGTGGCTTGTCTTGAATAGTACTTCGCAGTCCGACTCATCTTCGATTTCCGATTCAAGTTCCGATTCCGACTCCGTCTCCGATTCCACCGATTTAGCCATGAGGACTCGATCACCGTCTTCTTCCTCAGAAGCTTCTTCCCAAGTAACGTTGAGTGCCTTTTTGTGTTTTGGTGCCTTGCTCTTGAGTTTTGGGCATTCGGACTTGATATGTCCAAACCTGTTGCATTCATAACATCTAATATTTGAACTTTTAGGCTTACCTTCGTTTGGTCGAGTGACGGTTCATTTTCGGCCCTTGACTATCCTCCGAACTAGGTTGACTAGTTCGGCCTCCATTTCCGAGTCGACCTCCGAATCCGACTCATCCTCTTCTTCCTTTGGGGGTGGCTTGCTAGCGGTTTTCTTCTTTGAACCTGCAAATAGTGCTATACCTTTCTCAGGTTCCGAGTTAGACTGCTCATGAAGTTCGAAATCAGAAAAAAGTTCATCTAACCTAAGTTTAGAAAGATCATTGGAGACCTTGTAGGCATCGACCATGGATGCCCACAAGGTAGTCCTCGGAAAGGAGTTTAGGACATACCTTATAAGGTCGCGGTTTTCGACCTTTTGCCCAATCGCGTGTAGATTATTGACTATGTCTTGGATGCGGGCGTGGAGTTGCATCGCCGTTTCATGTTCCTGCTGTAGGGTGGATGCTTCGGAGGCTCATTGGCTCCCATGTCCCCGGATTAAAATTTTCACTAATGAAAGGATTAATCCGGATGGGATGAGCTTCCTTAACAACACCATTTCGTCGTCGTGCTAACAACTTGAGTGGTCGCTTGAACAAACTAGTTGTTCAAGCAACACAACTCTTCTAGTTGGTTAGCCGCGGAAGAGACGACGGATGGATCGTCGGTTTTTGTGTTTGTCTTCGGGGTCCATGATTATACAATATATATTCATACACACACATGAATAATCAAAACAAATAAGAACATGCTCAGATCTGTACATAAAGTTAAAATAACTTTATACCTCACGATCTTCTACCGTATGTCCTATCCTTCTCGTGGACGACGTGTGGACGAAGTTCCTCCACGAGTAGAAGCCTTCTAGATCGCTTTCTTCTCTACCTTGTCCGCTGCAAACAAAGAGAAGAAATCACAAAATCCTTTCCTATCTAGAACCGGCCACCAAATTAGGGAATTTGGTGCAACCGCCGGCCAAGGAGCAATTGATGATGCGCCGGCCAACTTCAAGAAGTGTTAAATACTGAAATTTAAAATACCAAAATTTAAAGGTCAAATATTTTGAGAAATAATCTTGGAAATTTTTCGGGATTTTTAGGGAATTTTAGGAATTTTTTCGGAATTTTTCTGGATTTAAACGGACTCCGTACGAGATTTTTACGGGGATAAAGTAAACGGGCTTTAGAGGGGTCTATTTAAAGGGGATAAAATACGCACCGTGGAAAACCTAATCTCTATTTTATTTTTCTATTTTCTTTCTTTTCCCCGCCGCGCCGCGAGCCCTCGGTAGTTCCCTTCTCGCGCGAGCCCTCTCCATCGCCGGCGACGCCGCTTCTCCGCCCGACGGCCGCGCTGCGCCTCTTCTTCGCCGGCAACCCCCTTCTTCTTCGAGCCCGACGCCGCCCGAGCCCGAGCCGCGCCCTTCTTCCCCCGCGGCCGAAACCGCCGCAGCCCACCTCGCCGGCCTCCTCTGCCCTAGACGACGGTGCCATCCTCCTCGCCGTGAGCACCGCCACGACCGTGCTGCTGCCGCCGAGCCGCCCTCGACGGTGACGCCGCCTCTTCGCGACCAACCGCCATCGGTTCCTCTACCACAGATCGCCGATGCCCTCTTCCTTTGCTCGCCGCCCACGCCGCGACGCTGCCGACTTCTGCGATCGACGCCGATCGAGTCTGTGGCCAACTTCCTGACCGCCGTTGTTTTTCCCCCTTTGCTGTGCTTCTGGCCGGAGGTCGCCGGAGCAGGTAAGAGATGACCTTTTTCCCTTATTTCGGACGATCTGAGTTAGGGGTTTTGTTCGGCTGATCGTGTATCGATGTGAGCGGGTTGTGAGGGTCGATTAGTGGGCTGTTGGTGGATGTGTCACTGTGAATTTAAGAAATGGAATTGGGGGTATCGGTTGTCGGTGGAATTTCTAGGGCGGGTGAGCTTGATTGGTCGATATGGACTGATTCGGGTGTTAATCGGTTGATCGGTATGATATTTGGAGGATTAGGAATTAATTGGGTTATTGGGTTATAAAGGAAATCGATTAAGTATTCGATTTGTTATTGAATTGCTTTTTGGTGCTTAACTATAGTTAGGCGGGTCCACTAAGTGACGGTTTCGTTGCTTTCACGATCATTATAGCAGGCGGGTACTTTGACTTATCTTTTAAATATAGTCAAGTTGATATGTTAGTTAGGATAGCATGCAATAATATTCATGTTTATATGCCTAGTATGTTTTTGTGCCTATTGATACATGCATTGGATAGAATATGATAATATCTCCCTGTGGATCATAGTACTTGGATTAGGGATATGTACATCTTGATTGTACATATTATTCGGATATATATTTTGAGTAGGATTTACATGCTTTAGTATCATGCACCATCTTTGCATGTAGACGGGTTCCATTATTGTTGAGCCGGCGATTGCCATGGCTTTACGCATACACACGCCACTCATGGGTTAGTGGTACATGATTGCTCTGTCGAGCTCATTGTATGCCGCCATGGGTAGCGACGAGGCAGCGTGGTAGCGGCGAGTGGATCCTCCTCCGGTCTATGACAGGGAGATGAGAGCTTAGCTCCCCACTATGTTTGGGGGCGGGAGGATAGGTGTACTCGACAAAGATCCTGTCCCACTCGGTCACTCGAGTAGTGATGGCAGAGTGCAGTTGTCATAGCCCTACCCACTCGGCTTCACCATCAGCGTGTGGCGGTAGTAGCGTCGAGGGGTGACCATGTCATTTGCACGACATGCATTTTGCACGGATTGCATTTGTATTGTGTTTCTTTGCATTATTATTGTATTGATGCCTTGGATGTTGCATATGATTGACATGCATACTGTGATTCATATTCTTATATGGTGATGACTTTATCTCTTATAGTAGGGCACATGCTCCTATATCGTGTAGGAGACTCGTGAGTACAAATCCTTTTGCATTTATTTCTTGCTTACCATATATATGAGACTATCGATCGCATGATTAGTATTGTTAGCTATTTCTTACTATTCATATCGACTAGTATCCGCTAAGTTCTTTGAACTTACCCCGTGGTTTTATTTTTATTTCAGGATGAAGCTGTCAGGAGAGTCCAGTTGCCATATTCCCCCCTCGTAGTGACAGTTTATTAGTTGTATGAGTTATGATTTGGATTTTTGTATAGAAGATATGTTTAGGCTTGGAATTGGATTTATATATACTCGTGGATTTTTTTGGGGTCCTTGTGGACCATTGGTCGGATCTTATTTTGATTGGTTTGGTTGGGTATTCCTGCCCAGATGGCAGAAGGGGTAAGTCTAGTTAGTGTAGACTTTTGTTTACCTAGATTTGTTGGCCTGAGGCCTTATTATTATCTCGGTGTTGTTTGGATTCGTGTGTTGACCGATGTATAGTGGCCATGTAGGCCTTGTATAAAATTGGTATTGTCACCCGCAGGAGATACGGATTTTCGCTCATGGGACTCCTCGGGGCGTGACAATTTATTTGGTATCAGAGCATAGGTTTCCGAGTTCCTTAGGGTCTTTGGGTTTATGGAGTTCGCCAAGTTTGGTAGGTTAACTGGGTATTTTCAGAGTTGTACGGATTTCCGACGATTTTTATGTTTCGGAAATTCGAGGTATTATTGACGAGGTCAATATGGGGGATTTGGCAGCAACAGGACATCTCCAGACGGCTAACAGGTAAATAAATTCTAGAAAATTTTCTAGATTTGGTACATATTTATATTGGTTATATTTGGTTATGCGGTGATATCATGTTTTATCTAGTATTGCTTTAACTTGATATCTGTTAGACTGTTAGATTTTTAGGTTGCTGGTTTATCGTTAGCATATGGTTATTAACTGCTATTACTGCTATACGTAGTTAGTTATCATTGTGATATAAATGATTAGATTGGTAGATGTTTACATCTTACTTTTTGGACTAGTATTTGGATTGGACTAGTATTAGGATTAGACTTGAATAATATGACTAAGATGGATAAATTCGCAGAAGGTATACATAGAGGTTCTTTGACTTTCTAGATCCTAGTGCATGAGGACATGATTACATAGCTTATGTAGTTTAGAGTATATATAAGCATCTGATGCTTTATTTATATATTGCCTTGACTTTGTTCTGGCATGACCCTTTAGTAATACCCTAATTAATTTCAGCCATTGATTCCCATTAGTAGGACTATGGCTTATTAGATGACTTGTTATATGTTTATATGGTTATGTGTTTTGTGGTGGATACCATAATTAAGATCGTAGAGGTAGAATAACTTAGATGAGGTTATTCTAGAGGAGCGGATCTCGTGAATGAAACAACATTAGTGGAACCCTAGGTGTTGGAACCCTAGGCGTAATAACCTGATGTGCATATTGGTATGTGATTACCCATTTCTTTTGATATGGTGATCGGACTAGTAGAGTTCGTATGATTAGGATGCAATTAATCCTTACTATATCTCCCAATCATGGTTGAGATGACCTATTGTAAGGTTATATTTTTGTGTTATTCGTTCGGAGTTGGTGATAATCGGATTCGTATGACGCATGTAGCTAGATAGCTACTTTACATCTTAAGTACCCACGAGATTTGTTCGTGGTAGCATGTTGTAGCATGCATGATTGCATTGGTAGAATGGTATAATTTAGGCTTAACCCTCTTGAAGGGCTTGATAGTAGATTTGTGACCTTTATTGGCTTTGATAGGCGTTTCCTGTTAGTTGGGACGAAACCCTATGATTAATCGTCTCGACGCGATTATTAGTGGACTTATGATTTTGATCGACCTTGATACAGATCATGTTGGAAGGATTGGAAGGCTAGATTTAATCATCTAGACTTATTTATTTATAAGTTGATGATCTTTATCGTATTTGATAAACATTTCGTATTAGAAGTGTTGAAACCCTCGCTTGACCGCCTCAATGGGTTAATTGTAGAGCGGTGATCTTTAGCGACTCGGAAAGTCGATTTATGCAGAATGTATTGGATAACCCTAGGCTTAACAACCTAGGATAATCGACTGCTCACGTGACCTATTGGTGGTAGTACGTCAGAGCGTGCAGTCAATAATTAGATATTTATATACACCGCCTATCCACGCAGTCTCATTCGTGGTAGCATATAGTTGCGTGAGACCGTGGCTATTGATTGTTGGCCCATGGGTTACGTCATGTAGCTCATAGATAGTTTCCTTTTTGTGCGAGAGCCACGAGACTTTATCGTGGTATCTGGATGTGCACTGCTTGTTGCAATGGTTGTGTATGTTGCGGGTATATTTGTTATACTGCTGATCAGGATGGTTGCAGACTGATATTGGTACTCTGAGGGTTGGGTTACTCTAGCTTGTTCCCTGTGACTTCCATTATGTGCATTATGATTATGCACTATTGTCTATACATCCACAGAGTGGTTGTACTTATCCCCTCCTCATTTATCCTCTAGGTTAACTGATGGAGGACGTGTCATATTGACCTACCTTCGAGTCGCTCAGAGAGTTCCTTGTCGTGCTTGTCCCACTGCATCGTCGAGATGCCGCTTTGTTTACTTTATTGGTATTGCATTTTATTTATGCACTTTGGATTTTTGGTCGCAATTGGATTTGGGGGTCATAAAACTATTTTACTTTGATTGATATATGTTTAGTCGTGCATGCGCTATTGAAATACTTATATTTCTATAATTATTTCGAGGTTTTTACCAGATTTGGTCTATGGATTCTGGATATTGTCACTAAGGGGCTCCCTTGTCATTTGGATGACGGATATGCCCCCAGGACGTGACAATTTATTGGTTTGCGGTTTTGGTTTGCGGGTTTAGTGTTTCGAGGATTTTATTTTCCTTGGATTTTTGGGAGTTCTCGTGTTTTGAGACCAAGTGTCAAGGATATCTCTGAGCTATAGGAAAAGTATTGTCTTTAGTAGTTACGGTACTTTTGTGGCTAGGAAAACTATTGACTTAGTGAAATTGTCCCTACTCATGGTCGGGGACGAGGTCGATAACGTATTGATCTTGAGGAATCTAATGATGATTTCAGAGGTACGGATTCTTTAGAGGTGCCGACTGATGTCGAATTAGGAAGCTAGGGATTTGGCCAGCTAGCCACTAATAGGAAGGACAAGGAGTAAACTCTCAGAAAATATCAGTCCCTACTAATAGTGATTTGGTTATGGATAAGGCATGTATGCCTACACTGGTTAAGACGATGAAAGATTGTTTTACCTTATTATAGAAGGTGTTGTATGGGATGTTTATCTGTCCCAATATTTTTCTAGAGAAGATCCGGAACTCTTTGTTAAAAGAGAGATGAACCTTTGAGGTTATGCATCGATTATCGATGATAGAATGCGGTAGCTGTAGAAGGAAATGAATATCTTTCATTGTGGATATATATGATCTATTTAGATCAGCTATAGGATACCTATATATACTCTAGGATTGATTGGTGATTGGTGTGATGATATTGTAGTGACATGGTGTCCTACAATTATCATTGTCGTTGTGATGATTTTTATATCATCAGCTTAGAGTAAAGACAATACATGTGTGTAGCGATGACAATTTCATACTTGGTATGAATTGTTTGAGCTTTTGATTATCTTATTAGCCTTATTGACGACTTAGTCGTCCAGGGATTTGGGAAATCGTGTATTCTGGACACGATTGGATCATTTGTGATGGTGGTAGTTGGAGTTGAGTACTCGGCCACTGTAGATGATGATTTTTTTTTTTGGTATTGATTTGATTATTACCATAGATATGGATAGGATGCTCTAGCGGTACTACATCGCTGACTGGTTAGATCAGGAAGGTGATGAAATTTACTTGGTCAGAAGCTTGTGAAACTAGTTTCAGGGCTCAGACAATGGTTGACTTTTACGCCAGTGTTGATTAATCATTCTGGTATGGAAGGAAGGGTAGAGTACTTGAATGTATTATTTCGGGGATCGGAGCGATTCCGATGCTATTGAATAGGACGTATCCTAAGCTTACGGCAGTTAAAGGACTGCGAGATAATCTGTCATATATATGACGTGGACTTCGTAGTTATTATGTTGTTTGGTAGAGGTGAGGAGCTGTAATGCTCATGGGGTTTTGGCTAGCTAGTGGATAGCTACTATAGAGTAGTTGGAACACGAATGGTTGTAATAAGGAAGTTTGGTCGCGATAGCCTCCCATGCACTTACAGAGTGTGTGGTGGAGTGAATTTTGGACGGTAGGTGGACTATCGTCTCTGACTCCGAGGAAGATAATGGTTTCCGGAGTTGCATTAGTTTAAGGAACATATGCATCAAGAAATTCCGATTCCGGAATGGAAGTGGAAGTGTATTATTATGGATTTTGTGGAGGTTTGCCTAGGACGCATCAAGGCCATGACACGATTTGGGTGGTCGTTGACCAACTAACCAAATCAGCGCACTTCTTAGCGATTCAGAAGACCGACTCTTAGGATCGATTGACGGAGAGTTATATCGTCGGGAGATCATCAGATTTCATGGTGTCCCTTTAAGCAATTCATCAGATAGAGATCCCTGGTTCACGTCTCGATTTTGGAAGAGTTTGCAGCAGGCCTTAGGCATGCAGCTTCGTTTTAGTACTGCATTTCATCCGCAGATAGATGGACAGTCTGAGCGGACCATTTAGATACTAGAGGATTGCTGGGGTCCTGTGTTATGGATTTCGGGGGCAACTGGGAGGACCAGTTGCTAGGACCCATAGAGCTCAGTAGGAGACAGGGTTGGTCCGTACTATCAGACGTAGGATGGCAGAGGCACATGATCGCCAGAAGAGTTATGCAGATCGTAGACAGAGACCTTTGGAGTTCTCTGTTGGTGATCATGTATTCCTGCGAGTCTCACCCACAAAAGGGGTGAAGAGATTGAACCTTCGTAGTTAAGCTAGCTCCTAGATACATTGGTTTGAGGTTTTGGAGATCATCGGAGCAGTCGCTTACCGTCTAGGGCTACCACCATTTTTGGCTGGTATCCAGGATGTGTTTCAAGTGTTCATGCTGAGGAAGTATATGTCAGACTCTACACATTCTATCAGATGTGTCAGGTTCCATTCAACCTGATGCTACTTACGTAGAGGTTCCGATACGGATTTTGGATCACAAGAACGACAGTTGTGAATCAAGATAGTGCGGCTTATCAAGGTCGGGTGGAGTCACCTCACAGATGAGGAGGCTATTTGGGAGCTTGAGGAAAAGATTCAAGCTCAGTACCCCACTTAGTACTTGATGTGTGGTTTTCCCCAAGTACTTGAGTTGAGCAGTGTGTCATTGCTAGTTAGTACTTGAGTAGGAAATTTAGGGACCAAATTTTTATTAGTGGGGGAGAATGTTAAATACTGAAATTTAAAATACCAAAATTTAAAGGTCAAATATTTTGAGAAATAATCTTGGAAATTTTTCGGGATTTTTAGGGAATTTTAGGAATTTTTTCGGAATTTTTCTGGATTTAAACGGACTCCGTACGAGATTTTTACGGGGATAAAGTAAACGGGCTTTAGAGGGGTCTATTTAAAGGGGATAAAATACGCACCGTGGAAAACCTAATCTCTATTTTATTTTTCTATTTTCTCCTCTCCATCCGCCTCGACGTCGCACGGCCTTCTTCTTCGCGAACCCTTCTTTCGAGCCCGACGCGCTTCGAGCCCGAAGCCGCGCTTCTTTCTTTCCTCATGGCCGAAACGCGCAGACCCACCTCGGCCTCCTCTCGCTCTAGACGACGGTGCATCCTCTCGCCAGGAGCACCGCACCGACCGTGTCGTTGCCGCCGAGCCGCCGCGACGACCAGTGCCGCGCCTCTGCGACCAACCGCCGCTTGCCTCTACTACAGATCGCTGATGCCCTCTCTTCCTCGGCTCGGCCCACCGACGCTGACTCCTCTGCGATCGACGGCCGATCGAGTTCAGGCCAACTTCGACCCGTTGTTTTTCCTTTGGCTTCCGCCGAGGTCGCCGGAGCAGGTAAGAGATGACCTTTTTCCCTTATTTCGGACGATCTGAGTTAGGGGTTTTGTTCGGCTGATCGTGTATCGATGTGAGCGGGTTGTGAGGGTCGATTAGTGGGCTGTTGGTGGATGTGTCACTGTGAATTTAAGAAATTGAATTGGGGGTATCGGCTGTCGGTGGAATTTCTAGGGCGGGTGAGCTTGATTGGTCGATTTGGACTGATTCGGGTGTTAATCGGTTGATCGGTATGATATTTGGAGGATTAGGAATTAATTGGGTTATTGGGTTATAAAGGAAATCGATTAAGTATTCGATTTGTTGTTGAATTGCTTTTGGTGCTTAACTATAGTTGTCCACGTCGTGATTTGCTTCGTTGCTTTCACGATCATTATAGCAGGCGGGTACTTTGACTTATCTTTTAGATATAGTCAAGTTGATATGTTAGTTAGGATAGCATGCAATAATATTCATGTTTATATGCCTAGTATGTTTTTGTGCCTATTGATACATGCATTGGATAGAATATGATAATATCTCCCTGTTTTATTTGGATCATAGTACTTGGATTAGGGATATGTACATACTGATTGTACATATTATTCGGATATATATTTTGAGTAGGATTTACATGCTTTAGTATCATGCACCATCTTGCATGATTGCATGCTGGCTGGACGGGGTTCCATTATTGTTGAGCCCGCAGCCAGTTACATGGCCTGCACACACTGCCACTCATGGGTTAGTGGTACATCAGGAGGGTGTGTGCAGTTGCTCTGTCAGGCTCCGCTGGTCCGCTCATGGGTAGCGACGAGGCAGCGTGGTAGCGGGCAGGGATCCCTCCTCTGGTCTATGACACCGGGAGATGAGAGCTTAGCTCCCCCACTATGTTTGGGGCAGGAGGATAGGTGTACTCCGACAGCATCCTATCCACTCGGTCACTCAGGAGTAGTGATGGCAGAGTGCACAGTTGTCATAGCCCTACCCACTCGGCTTCACCATCGCGTGTGAGGCGGCTGACTGGCGTCAGGGGTGACCATGTCATTTGCACGACATGCATTTTGCACGGATTGCATTTGTATTGTGTTTGCTGCATTATTGTATTGATGCCTTGGATGTTGCATATGATTGACATGCATCTGATTCATATTCTTATATGGTGATGACTTTATCTCTTATAGTAGGGCACATGCTCCTATATCGAGTAGGAGACTTCGGTGAGTCTGATCCTTTTGCATTTATTTCTTGCTTACCATATATATGAGACTGTACTGGCATGATTAGTATTTTTAGCTATTTCTCACTATTCATATCGACTAGTATCAGCTAAGTTCTTTGAACTTACCCCGTGGTTTTATTTTTATTTCAGGATGAAGCTGTCAGGAGAGTCCAGTTGCCATATTCCCCCCTCGTAGTGACAGTTTATTAGTTGTATGAGTTATGATTTGGATTTTTGTATAGAAGATATGTTTAGGCTTGGAATTGGATTTATATATACTCGTGGATTTTTTTTGGGGTCCTTGTGGACCATTGGTCGGATCTTATTTTGATTGGTTTGGTTGGGTATTCCTGCCCAGATGGCAGAAGGGGTAAGTCTAGTTAGTGTAGACTTTTGTTTACCTAGATTTGTTTGCCTGAGGCCTTATTATTATCTGCGTGTGTTGTTTGGATTCCGGTCGTGTTGACCGATGTATAGTGGCCATGTAGGCCTTGTATAAAATTGGTATTGTCACCCGTACAGGGGAGATGCTGCCGGATTTTCGTCTGGCGGGGACTCCCTCGGGGCGTGACAAGAAGTGTTGCCGCAAGCCACTTTGGAGAATAGGGAGAAGGAAGAGAACCGGCCACCAATGGGAGGAGAACCGCCGACCAAGGAAGAAGGGAAAGACCTTAAGGTTGGGCGCCGGCCAAGTATTGATGGTGCAAGTTGGGCGCCGGCAACAACTAGAAGGAAGATGAAGTTGCCGCCCAACCCTAGCCGCCCACCTCCAAAAGCCAAACCCTAATTCGAATTTCTTGATTATTCTTGCCGCCCAACCCTAGCCATCTATTTATAGAATAGGGCTTAAGCCTCCTTTAATCTCCACCGTCGGATCTAGGGATTTAATCTCCACCGTCGGATCTAGGGTTTTATCCCAACCCTCGGATCTAGGGTTTAATCCCAACCATCGGATCTAGGATTTCATCCCAACCTTCAGATCTAAGGTTTCATCCCAACCGTCGGATCTAGGGTTTTATCCCAACCGTCGGATCTAGGGATTTAATCCCAACCGTCGATTCTAGGATTTCATCCTAACCATCGGATCTAGGGATTTAATCCCAACTGTTGGTTCTAGGGTTTCATCCAACCATCGGATCTAGGGATTTAATCCCAACCGTTGGTTCTAGGTTTTGTTTTACATTCTTGGATCTAGACTTCATAAGGATTATATTAGGCTACGATAGGGACCATAAGGAGGAGTTGGGTCTTGGCCACCCGATGGATCGGAACCACACAAACTTGATCCATCAATGATGTTCCATTCCACTAGAGGATCATCATTGAACTACCTCACCAACCCCCATAAATCAATATGGGCTCCATATATTATTTGTACATTAATCTCGCCGTGTTTAAGATATCGTATGTCCGTCAATTAATTGATTTACTGACCATCAATTAATTAACATCTAATTCCTCGAGTAGTACCACTCAACCTTTTCATCATGTTGACTAAGTCAACCAGCTGGGTTTACATGATGAACCTTATGAGCTCCTCAAGGGGACATCATCAACCTAATACATAGGACACGGTTTCCTTCTATAATCAACGGCACACCATGTAAATAATATTATTTCCCAACTTACCGGGCATATTGATTTAATCCATCTAAATCTCACCCACTGGTAAATCAAAGAAATAAACACTAAGTACATGTGTCCGTTATTATATCGGGATTAAGATCATGTACAACATAATATCCGAGGTCCGATTCAATTATGTAGTCAGTACTAAATTGAATCACCTCTATGTCGGTCCTACTCAATACACCTAAGTGTACTAATGTAACTCTATGTTCAAGATATAACAATACCAAGCTACACTACAACCATGCCAATGGTTTGTCCAAAACCATCTTGGTTGTGAGCCTCTACTTATATTTTATAAGGTACTGATAACATGATCTTCTGTGCCACACCAAGCACCATGTTATCTACAATGTAAAATATTAGACAATATGCACACATATATAATGAATATATAAAATGCAAATAATGATCATGTGATTCTTATTTCAAAATAAATTGTTCATACAACAAGAGCTAGGCTTTCAGTATACATTCCAACAATCTCCCACTTATACTAAAAGACTATGCCGTCATCACTCTGCCATACATCTGATCCCCATGTCCTCCACATGCCTATCAAAAGCTTTCGCTGGAAGGGCCTTAGTGAATGGATCCGCCAGGTTATCCTCTGATGCAATCTTGGCGATGGCAACTTCTCCTCGCTTTACGATCTCTCGTATGAGGTGGTACTTGCGCTCTATGTGTTTACTCGCCTTATGGGCTCGTGGTTCCTTCGAGTTTGCAACTGCACCACTGTTATCACAATAAATAGTGATAGTTCTGTGCAAACCAAGAATCACATCCAAGTCCATCAAGAAGTTCCTGAGCCATACAGCTTCCTTGGCTGCCACATACTCAGCTTCCATGGTAGAGTCCGCCACGCATTTCAGCTTGACACTCCTCCATGCTATGGCTCCACCTCCAAAAGTAAACACAAACCCCGAGGTAGACTTACTCTGTCCCTATCCGATTGGAAATCCAACTGGTAACCCACAGTGACTAATTGATCCGCCCCAGAAACCAAAGATATAATCCCTAGTCCTTCTCAGGTACTTCAATATATGCTTTACCACAGTCCAATGTCCCTGTCCAGGATTACTCTGATATCTGCTAACCATGCCCATGGCAAAGTAGATATCCGGTCTCGTACATAGCATAGCATACATAAGGCTTCCTACTGCCGAAGCATAAGGAACCGCCTTCATGTCCTCTATCTCCTTTGATGTTTTGGGACACATCTCTTAGATAAAGGAACTCCATGCCTAAAAGGTAGAAAACCTTTCTTGGAGTTCTGCATGCTAAAACGAGCAAGGATAGTGTCAATGTATGAAGCTTGAGACAAGCACAACATCCTTTTCTGCGATCCCTTATAACTTTGATCCCAAGGATGTGTCCCACTTCTCCCAAGTCCTTCATGTCAAACCTGCTTGACAACCATACCCTTACATCCGATAACACTTTGATATTGTTTCCAACTATCAAAATGTCATCTACGTATAGTACAAGAAACACCACTACGTTTCCGTCACATCTCTTGTATACACAAGGCTCATCCGGACTTTGAATAAATCCATATGACTGGATTACCTCATCAAAGGATGTTCCAAGATCTAGAAGCTTGCTTCAATCCATAAATGGACCGATTAAGCTTACATACAAGATGCTCTTTGCCTTTAGTAATGAATCCCTCCGTTGCCGATATAGATGTTTTCCTCAAGACTTCGCTAAGGAAAGCCGTCTTGACATCCATCCGCCAAATCTCATAATCCATATGAGCAGCTATAGATAAGAGAATCTGATAGACTTAAGCATATTACGCTAAAAGGTCTCCTCATAATCGATACCCTCTTTCTGAGTATACCCTTTCGCAACAAGCCTAGCTTTGAAGGTCTCAACCTTCCCGTCTACTCCTCTCTTTCTCTTGTAGATCCACTTGCATCCAATGGTTTTTACACCATCGGGTGGTTCTACTAGCTCCCAGACCTGATTAGAATCCATAGATTCTATCTCTGAATTCATCGCTTTTTGCCAAGATACTGCATCTCTATCTTGGATTGCCTCGTCATATGTCCAGGGATCAGGTTCATGTTCACCAGGGACTAAGTCCGAAGACTCTCCCAAAAACATGAATTTGTCGGGTTGTCTAACAACCCTCCCACTACGACGAGGTGCCTCATGTGTATGCTCTGTGACACGCATTGCAGTGACTTGTGGTGTCTCCTCTTGTATGTGGTACCAAGTCGGGACTTCCATCTCCTCAAGAACAATCCTACTGTGGGCTTGTGATTCATCACATAGTCTTCCTCTAGAAATCGGCATTCGTACTCACGATCACCTTCCGATCTCTAGGACTATAGAATAAACCACCCTTCGCTCCTTAGGGTAGCCAACAAACAAACAAGCCTTCAGCATGAGATTCCAACTTACCAAAGATCTCCCTTCAAAGATATGTGGACTACCCCAAACTGAATATGTCTTAGACTAGGCTTTCGCCCAGTCCACAACTCTATGGGAGTATAGGGTACTGACTTAGATGGAACCAAGTTCAGAATGTGTGCTGCTGTTTCCAGAGCAAACCCCCAGAACGAATCAGGTAACTCAGAATAACTCATCATCGATCTGACCATCTCCATAAGAGTCTTATTCCTTCGCTCCGCTACACCATTCTGCTGGGGTGTGCCAGGTGCAGACAATTGGGATTGAATCCCAGCCTCTGATAAGTAACTCCTAAACTCTCCCAAGAGGTACTTGCCACCACGATCAGATCATAATGTCTTGATACTTTTACCTTGACGGTTCTCCACATCAGCCTTGAATTCTTTGAACTTGTCAAAGCATTCAGACTTGCGGCGCATCAAGTAAATGTATCCATACCTTGAATAATCATCTATAAATGAGACGAAGTATTCAAAGCCACCTCTTGCCTGGATAGACATAGGACCGCACAAATCAGAATAAACCAATTCTAACACATCTTTGTCTCTATACCCCTTGGCCTTAAAAGGCCTCTTGGTCATTTTACCTTCCAAGCAAGATTCGCAGGTTGGGAGATCCTCCACCACTAATGAACCCAAAGGTCCATCAGCTATCAACCTTTGAATTCTGCTTAGGTTAATATGACCAAGCCTTAGATGCCAAAGATATGTTTGGTTCATTTGCGAACGTTCTTTTCTCTTATTAGACTTAGAAGATGAGTTATTTACTTCTATTTGCATCGTGGGAGTTTTTGGTTCAATAGAATATAAATTGCCAACCAATGTACCAGAACAGATAATCTCCCTATTCCTTTTTATAACCACCTTGTCATTAAAAGAAATAGAATATCCATCCAAAAACAATTTAGAAACTGAAATTAAATTCTTTATAAAAGTAGGTACATAAAGACAATTTCTTAAAACCAAAAATTTATTCCTATCAAAAGATAAATAAATGTCTCCCACTGCAATACCCGCCACCTTTGAAGCATTGCCCATGAAGACGGTAATCTCTCCCTCAGCTAGTCATCGAGTTTCCTGGAACCCCTGCAAAGTATTGCAGACATGATCAGTGGCTCCTGTATCTACACACCAGGCACTGGTAGATAACACCGCTAAACATGTTTCAACAACTAAACAAGAAGATATACCTTTGTTCTTACGGCGAGGACAGTCCGCCTTCCAATGTCCAGTCTGCTTGCAAGTGAAGCACTTGCCTTTCGGCTTCTTCACTCCTGCCTGAGGTCCCGTTGCCACCTTCTTCTCTCCACCTTGCTTCTTCTTCTTTTTACCTTTCAGTTTAGAGGAAGAAACCTTCAGAGCGACCATGGCTTGAGCACTCTGACGAAAAAGTCCCTCTGCCGCCTGGAGTTCTGTCAGAAGCTCCGCCAACGAATACAACCTTTTGTTCATGTTGTAGTTTAGGCGGAATTGCTCAAAACTCCTAGGCAGAGACTGGAGAATGATATCGACCTGAGTTTCCCCATCGATCTCAGCTCCTAGGACTTCCATCTCATTAAGATGAGCCATCATCTTGAGAACATGATCCCTAACGGGTGTTCCCTCGATCATGGAGGTCGTCATCAAGTTTCTCATAGCCTCCTGCCTAGCCGCCCTACTCTGATGTCCGAAAAGTTCCTTGAGATTGAACATCATGTCATAAGCAGTGGCTATGGCCTGATGCTGATGTTGCAGCACATTTGACATAGATGCCAAAATGTAACACCGCGCCATCTCATCTGCCTTAACCCATTTCTTATAACATTCTTTCTCCTTTTCATCAGAGTCATCGGTGGGCTTAGGAGGACAGACCTCGAAGAGTACAAATTTGTACTCCTCCGCAGTTAAGACAATATCCAGGTTTCTTTTCCAATCAATATAGTTTGGACCAGTAAGTTTGTTTTCTTTTAAAATCACAGCAAGTGGGTTGAAAGCCATTTGAAAATCCTAAAAATCACAATGATCAAAATATTAGATTTCAAATATTATTGATTCCTCAAAACAATAAAATCCCGAAATCAACCAACACCTCAAATCACCGAGAATGTCGCATGCCACGCAGTGTGGACGTATACGAATTCTACATTTGTAAGAGGAGGTTTTACCCATTAATTTTATTATCTTGTCAACCTTACTTTTTGACAAATAAAATTAATAGTTGGTTCCTCTTTGGCCATACAAATAAAAGCAGTGACTCCGATGGGGAGGATACCTTTATTTGTATCTAAGTGTGCACCATTACACGATACTAAAAAAATTATTTCGGATTATGTGCCTTACCGCTGTGGAAGTACACATGCTCCTAGATAATTTCCTATAACCATTATTTGACCTAGTGATCCGCAAACAAACCCGTCCGCAGGGAGGAAGGCACTCAGAGCCAACGCACAAGTTTGTTCGCATCACACGTCAAATTGTAATGGAGGCCGCGGGAATTAATTAAAATATCCCTCTCCCACTTAGTAAATTGCAAATGAGGAATTTTAAATCACACACAACATGCATATAAAATAAATAAGCAATAAATATGGAAAAACAGAATTTTTCCAACTATTATGGCATTGTCCTTCAATATGGATCCCGTCGTGTGGCCACCTCGTCCGCTCCATCTTTTCCCGTGCGCAAGTCACCAAAGAGTTCCGAGCCGAGATAAATCATTTTAATTTACATCCATCGATCCTATACTCCACGAAGGAGTGTACAAATAATCTAGATCGAAAGTAAACTAAAATGAGCAGCTAAACAATGCCATATTTAATTACAAAAATTAAATACTAATCTAGCCTCGTCAACCCCGAGGATTCAAATAATAAATTTTTTACACACATCCATTCACATACACACACATGGCCATAATAGTCGGATCTTATGCCTGCAACCAAAAAGTTAAACTACGCATATCCTACTATTATCCGACACATATAATATATAAAAAATGCATAAAAAATTAACCGAATCCAAAACACACAAACACGGAAACCGTGGCTCTGATACCAATTGTAGGGTGGATGCTTCGGAGGCTCATTGGCTCACATGTCCCCGGATTAAAATTTTCACTAATGAAAGGATTAATTCGGATGGGATGAGCTTCCTTAACAACACCATTTCGTCGTCGTGCTAACAACTTGAGTGGTCGCTTGAACAAACTAGTTGTTCAAGCAACACAACTCTTCTAGTTGGTTAGCCGCGGAAGAGACGACGGATGGATCGCCGGTTTTTGTGTTTGTCTTCGGGGTCCATGATTATACAATATATATTCATACACACACATGCATAATCAAAACAAATAAGAACATGCTCAGATCTGTACATAAAGTTAAAATAACTTTATACCTCACGATCTTCTACCGTATGTCCTATCCTTCTCGTGGACGACGTGTGGACGAAGTTCCTCCACGAGTAGAAGCCTTCTAGATCGCTTTCTTCTCTACCTTGTACGCTGCGAACAAAGAGAAGAAATCACAAAATCCTTTCCTATCTAGAACCGGCCACCAAATTAGGGAATATGGTGCAACCGCCGGCCAAGGAGCAATTGATGATGCGGCGGCCAACTTCCAGAAGTGTTGCCGCCGGCCACTTTGGAGAATAGGGAGAAGGAAGAGAACCGGCCACCAATGGGAGGAGAACCGCCGGCCAAGGAAGAAGGGAAAGACCTTAAGGTTGGGCGTCGGCCAAGTATTGATGGTGCAAGTTGGGCGCCGACAACAACTAGAAGGAAGAAGAAGTTGCCGCCCAACCCTAGCCTCCCACCTCCAAAAGCCAAACCCTAATTCCAATTTCTTGATTATTCTTGCCGCCCAACCCTAGCCATCTATTTATAGAATAGGGCTTAAGCCTCCTTTAATCTCCACCGTCAGATCTAGGGATTTAATCTCCACCGTCGGATCTAGGGTTTTATCCCAACCGTCGGATCTAGGGTTTAATCCCAACCATCGGATCTAGGATTTCATCCCAACCTTCGGATCTAAGGTTTCATCCCAACCGT
Source organism: Wurfbainia villosa (assembly GCA_025175895.1). Classification (NCBI taxonomy): domain Eukaryota; kingdom Viridiplantae; phylum Streptophyta; class Magnoliopsida; order Zingiberales; family Zingiberaceae; genus Wurfbainia; species Wurfbainia villosa. Next base: position 46,823,284 of record CM045998.1, on the reverse strand, counting down.
CGGATATAGGGTTTTATCCCAACCGTCGTATCTAGGGATTTAATCCCAACCGTCGATTCTAGGATTTCATCCTAACCATCGGATCTAGGGATTTAATCCCAACCGTTGGTTCTAGGGTTTCATCCAACCATCGGATCTAGGGATTTAATCCCAACCGTTGGTTCTAGGTTTTGTTTTACATTCTTGGATCTAGACTTCATAAGGATTATATTAGGCTACGATAGGGACCATAAGGAGGAGTTGGGTCTTGGCCACCCGATGGATCGGAACCACACAAACTTGATCCATCAATGATGTTCCATTCCACTAGAGGATCATCATTGAACTACCTCACCAACCCCCATAAATCAATATGGGCTCCATATATTATTTGTACATTAATCTCGCCGTGTTTAAGATATTGAATGTCCGTCAATTAATTGATTTACTGACCATCAATTAATTAACATCTAATTTCTCGAGTAGTACCACTCAACCTTATCATCATGTTGACTAAGTCAACCAGCTGGGTTTACATGATGAACCTTATGAGCTCCTCAAGGGGACATCATCAACCTAATATATAGGACACGGTTTCCTTCTATAATCAACGGCACACCATGTAAATAATATTATTTCCCAACTTACCGGGCATATTGATTTAATCCATCTAAATCTCACCCACTGGTAAATCAAAGAAATAAACACTAAGTACATGTGCCCGTTATTATATCGGGATTAAGAGCATGTACAACATAATATCCGAGGTCCGATTCAATTATGTAGTCAGTACTAAATTGAATCACCTCTATGTCGGTCCTACTCAATACACCTAAGTGTACTAGTGTAACTCTATGTTCAAGATAAAACAATACCAAGCTACACTACAACCATGCCAATGGTTTGTCCAAAACCATCTTGGTTGTGAGCCTCTACTTATATTTTACAAGGTACTGATAACATGATCTTCTGTGCCACACCAAGCACCATGTTATCTACAATGTAAAATATTAGACAATATGCACACATATATAATGAATATATAAAATGCAAATAATGATCATGTGATTCTTATTTCAAAATAAAATGTTCATACAAAAAGAGCTAGGCTTTCAGTATACATTCCAACACCTGCTTTTTTAGATTATATAATTTATTAAATAAAAGGTCGCGCTTACATACCTTGGCTTCATCGGTCCCTTCGTGTAGCTCCACTAGCTTTGTCCAAAGGTCCTTTGCGCTTATGAAGGGGCCAATGTGATTTAACTCCTCCTTGGACAAGCCGTATTGGAGGATTTGTGTTGCCTTGGCATCGGCTTCGACTTGTCGTTTTGTCGCAATGGTCCATTGGTCATAACCCAAGGATTCACCCACTTCGTTAGTCGGAAGTGTGAAACACGTTTGGACTGTGATCCACATCTCGATTTGGGTTTTGAGACATCCAACCTTTCCAGTAACGGAAATCATCTCCGTTGTAAAACGGAGGTCGGACGGTGCTAAAACCCTTGAGATGGGCCATTTGGAAGGGAAACCTTGCACAAAAAATACCAAAAAAAAACATGAAAAAAAGGTTCCAAGGCTTCACCTTGGATTAGTAATGTAGGAAATGAAAAGAAACAAAAGGAATAAACGAGAAATAACCAACTAAAATAAAAGATGAGCACTTACAACCTTCGATGTCTCGGAAATGGTACTAAACGATGGTTTTTCGAGATGAATACAACTTGTTACGAGGGTTTACCCAAGTATGATGTGTAGATCTTTCAGAGAGGTTCGTTTTGGTAGGTAGACCGTTTCGTGGGTCAACTTGTACGAAAAGTTATGCCCGTTTTACCGTCGGCTACTCCAAAAGCGAATACTTGCAAAACAAAACCAAACGAAGAGTACCAAGACTTCGTCTTGGATTAGTAGTGCAGGAGAAAAATTTAAATGAATGAAAAATAAATCTGTAAAAAATGCTAGATTGGTGGTTTCACCAAATCTAAGCACCCCCGGCTCTGATACCAATTGTTGGATCGAAGCGGATCGCTAGAGGGGGGGTGGTGAATAGCGATAAACCTTTTTTTTTAATTCGTTCGTTAAAACTCAAGTAGACAGTTAATTACAGCGGAAAGATAAACTATAAATAAATGAGACAAATGTTTTTTTTACTTGGTTCGTAGCCTTCGGCTACTACTCCAAGACCCTAGTGATCCTTGATCACGCACGGAGGGCAATTCACTAGAAACACTCCTCCTCGTTGGAGGTAGGAGTTTGACGATTACAAAAAAAACTTCGAAAGAAAAGATAGAGAGACAAACCCTCTCTTCTATTAATGTAAAGTGCAACGATAGAAAACCTCGATTAATAAAAGGAATTGCAATATTTAAAGAGACGACAAAATAAGAATATCAACAACTAAAAGAGTAGAAAGTAAACTAGGGTTGTTGACAGCACTTCGTCGTAGAGTTGTCGGAAAATCGCAGAGTTGTGGAGGTTTGTGAGCACTTAGAGATGATGAAAAACCATAAGAGAAGCCCTCCTTTTATAGCCTTTAAGCTCCTCATCGAATGGGTCTTCAACCAATAGGAATTGGGCATAAAACTCCTTGAAAAATGATGATAAAGCTTGACTCCTCGAGGCTGATTTTTGACCATCAGAATCGCCGCTTAAATCGCCCGCTTGACTGGCCGTTGAATCGGCGCGCTGAACTGGCCGGTTGAACTGATGGCCAGGATTTTTGACTACAATAAAGAGTTAGCTCAAAATATGAGTGAATTCGATGACCACTTGTCGTCCGATCTCAACATAGGCCTTCCATGCGAAGTCTTGGGTCGGATCGTCGCCTAAGGACGTCCCCGTACAAAGGACACGACCTCACTTCACTTTACTCACTCGAGCTTACCTTGATACTTACTATGTCTCTTTTGCTTCCGGCCTTCCACTTGATTCCTTCGGCTCTCTTTGAAGTCACTCGAGTGTCGCCCAACCACCGCAGCTTCCTCCGGGTGTCGCTATCCTTCAGCTCCAGCTATAGCAATTTTCTACACACTCGATTCAGCTCGTGAGATAACGATATGAGCTTAACTTTGTATCATTTGCTAAAATCAAAACTCAGGTTCGACTTAGGTGCCTACTGCACCAATATACTGTACCCAAATAATGTTGATTGGAAAAGAATCCAGATATTGTCTTATCTGCTAAGGAGTACAAGTATGCACTCTTCGAAGAGTGTCCTCAAGCCATGGTTGCTCAAAAAGGTTTCTACTTCTAAACCGAAAGGCAAGAAGAAGGAGAAACAAGGTGGAGCAAAGGTGGTAGGAGGATCTCAGGGAGGAGTGAAGAAGCCGAAAGGCAAGTACTTCACTTATAAGCAGGATGGACATTAGAAGGACTGTCCCAATCCAAAGCAGAACAAAGGTATATCCTTTGGTCTAGTCATTGAAACATGATTAGCGGTGATATCTACTGGCACCTGGTGTGTAGATGCGGGAGTAACTAATCATGTCTGCAACACTTTGCAGGGGTTCCAGGAAACCCGACGACTAGCTAAAAGAGAGGTTACCATTTACTTGGGCAATGCCATGAAGGTGGCGGCTATTGCAGTGGGAGAAGTTTTATTTTTCTCTTTAGGAAAATAAACTTTTTTGGTTCTTAAGAATTGCCTTTATGTACCTTTATTTAGAAAGAATTTAGTTTCAGTTTCTAAATTGTTTATGGATGGATATTCTATTTCTTTTAATGACAGAGCTGTTATAAAAAGGAATAGGGAGAATATCTTTTCAGGTACATTGATAGGAAATTTCTACACACTTGAACCAAAACCTCCCACGAAGCAAATTGAAGTTAATAACTCATATTATAATTCCAATAAGAGAAAAGAACCTTCAAAGATGAACCAAACATATCTTAGGCTTGGTCACATTAACCTAAGCAGAATTCAAAGGTTGATAGTTGATGGACCTTTGGGATCATTAGTGGTGGAGGATCTCTCAACCTGTGAATCTTGCTTGGAGGGTAAGATGACCAAGAGACCTTTTAAGGCTAAGGAGTATAGAGCCAAAGATGTGTTAGAATTGGTTTATTCTAATTTGTGTGGTCCAATGACTATCCAGGCAAGAGGTGGTCTTGAATATTTTGTCTCTTTCCTAGACGATTATTCAAGATATGTATGACACTACGATCTGATCGTGGTGGTGAGTACCTCTTAGGAGAGTTTAGGAACTACTTATCAGAGGATGGGATTCAATCCCAATTGACTGCACCTGACACACCCTAGCAGAACGGTGTAGCAGAGCGAAGGAATAGGACTCTTATGGAGATAGTTAGATCGATGATGAGTTATTTTGACTTGCCAGATTCGTTTTGGGGATATGCTCTAGATATGACGGTGTACAATCTGAACATGGTTCCATCTAAATCAGTGCCTTCTACTCCCATAGAGTTGTGGACTGGGTGAATGCTTAGTCTAAGACATATTCGGATATGGGGGAGTCCAACACATGTGTTGAAGGCAGATGCTGGTAAGTTGGAACCTCGTACAGAAGTACGCATGTTCGTTGGCTATCCCAGGGGAACGAAGGGTGGATTGTTTTATAGTCCTAGAGATCAGAGGGTGATCGTTAGCACGAACGGCAAATTTCTAGAGGAAGACTATGTGATGAGCCACAATCCCAAGAGTAAAATTATTCTGGAGGAGTTAAAAGGGGATGTCACTTCTTTAGTACCACCGCTATAAGAGGATATACCACATGTCACTACACCGCATGTCACAGAGGATACACAGGTGATACCTCGTCATAGTGGGAGGGTTGTGAGACAGCCTGATACATTCATGTTCTTGGAAGAATCTTCTGATTTGGTCCCTGGTGAACATTAACCTGATCCCTGGACATATGACGAGGCAATCCAAGATAATGATGCAGTATATTGGCAAAGTGCAATGAATGCTGAGATTGAATCTATGTATTCAAATCAGGTATGGGAGATAGTAGAACCACCCGATGGTGTAAAAACCATTGGATGCAAGTGGATCTATAAGAGAAAGAGAGGAATAGATGGGAAGGTTGAGACCTTCAAAGCGAGGCTTGTTGCAAAGGGGTATACTCAGAAAGAGGGTATCGATTATGAAGAAACCTTTTCATCGGTAGCCATGCTTTAGTCTATCTGGATTCTCTTATGCATAGCAGCTCGTATGGATTATGAGGTGTGGCAGATTGATGTCAAGACAACTTTCCTTAATGAAAGTCTTGAGGAAAACATCTACATGAAGCAACCACAGGGATTCATTGCTAAGGGCAAAGAGCATCTTGTATGTAAGCTTAATCGGTCCATTTATGGATTGAAACAAGCTTCGAGGTCTTGGAACATCTGGTTTGATGAGGTGATCCAGTCTTATGGATTTATTCAAATTCCGGATGAGTCTTGTGTATACAAGAGATGTGACGGAAACGTAGTGGTATTTCTTGTACTATACGTAGATGACATTTTGTTGATTGGCAATAATATCAAAGTGTTATCGGACATAAGGGTATGGTTGTCCAAACAGTTTGATATGAAGGACTTGGGAGTGGTGGGACACATCCTTGGGATCAAGGTTATAAGGGATCGTAGGAAAAAGATGTTGTGCTTATCCCAAGCTTCATACACAGACATGATAATGGATCGTTTTAGCATGCAAAACTCCAAGAAAGCTTTTCTACCTTTCAGGCATGGAGTTCCTTTATCTAAGGAGTTGTATCCTAGATCATCTGAGGAGATAGAGGAGATGAAGGCAGTTCCTTGTGCTTCGGCGGTAGGGAGCCTCATGTATGTGATGCTATGTATGAGACCAGATATCTGCTTTGTCGTGGACATGGTCAGCAGATATCAGAGTAATCCAGGACAAGGACATTGGACTACGGTAAAGCATATATTAAAGTGCCTGAGAAAGACTAGGGAATATATGCTAGTTTACCAAGCAGACCAATTACTCCCTGTGGGTTACACGAATTCCGACTTCCAGTCTGATAGGGATAACAGTAAGTCTACCTCAGGTTTTGTGTTTACTTTGGGAGGTGGAGCCATTGTATGGAGGAGTGTCAAGCAGAAGTGTGTGGCGGACTCCACCATTGAAGCTGAGTATGTGGCAGCCTCTGAGGCGGCCAAAGAAGTTGTATGGCTCAGGAACTTTCTGATGGACTTGGATGTGATTCCTAGTTTTCCCAGAACTATCACAATTTATTGTGATAATAATGGTACAGTTGCAAACTCGAAGGAACCACGAGCCCATAAAACTAGTAAACACATAGAGCGCAAGTACCACCGGATACGAGAAATCATAAAGGAGGTAGAAGTTGTTATCGCCTAGATTGCATCAGAGGATGACCTGATAGACCTTTTTCACTAAGACCCTTCTAGCGAGAGCTTTGATAGGCATGTGGAGGGAAGGGGAATCAGATGTATGACAGTATGAGGACAACATAGTCTTTTAGTATAAGTGGGAGATTGTAGGGATGTATACTGGAAAGTCTATCTTTTGTATGAACATCTTTATTTTGGAATAAGAATCACATGATCATCGTTTGCATATTTTTATCGTTATGCAATATTGTCTAATACTTTACATTGTAGATAACATGGTGTGTGGTGTCACACAGGAGATCATGTTATCGGCCCCTTGAAAAGTATAAGTAAAGGCTCACAACCGAGATGGCTTTGGACAAACCATCGGAATGGTTGTAGTGTGATTTGGTATTGGTTTGTCTTGACCATAGAATCACGCTAGTGCACTTTGTGTGTATTGAGCAGGACCGACTTAGAGGTGATTCGATTTATTGCTGACTACATAATCGAATCGGACCTCAGATATTATTTTGTACATGCTCTTAATCCCGATATAATAACGGGCAAATATACTTAGTACTCATCACTTTGATTTACCAATGGGCGAGATTTATAGATTAAATAGATAGACTCGGTAAGTTGGAAGATGATATTATTTATATGGTGTGTCGTTGATTATAGGAGGAAACCGTGTCCTATATATTAGGATGATGATGTCCCCTTGAGGCGCTCATAAGGTTTATCATTTTTTTTTTGATGAAGGTAAATATATATATCATCAAAATAGCACAATCATACATGATCCAAGGAGTCTACACATGTCATATCCGACGAAATGTCCGATCTGAGTAGACATCCATGGCAGAAAGTACATGTGCTCTCAAGAGTACCATCACACTCACTGTAACAATCCCTCCTGGACACTGAGGTCTGTCCCACCTCTCCAATCTTGCTGCGGTAGCTGGAAGTATAACCTCATCATGTGATAAACTCTCATCCTGTGTCAGACTACACCCCATCCGATGCAGTCTATGCCTGATCTGCTCCTGCTATCTGAGTCTCCTTTCCTCTATCCTCCGTCCCACCCTCTCAAGTGTCGTGGACCCACTTTGAGCAAGTGGTCAGCTGTCAACGGATTTGCGGTGTCTTTACTGCGAGCTGTTTGCTGCGGACTAGATAGGTCATTCTGGTGGAACTATTCACCAATATGGCTTTTAGGCAAGCTGCAGCCATAAATGGATTTGTGTAGTCTTTACCGCTAGCCGTTTGCTGCGGACTAGATAGATCTTTATGGTGGATCTATACACCATCAAAATATACCCACTATACGCTTATAAGGTTTATCATGTAAACCCTGCAGGTGGACTTGGTCTGGCATGATGAAAAGGTTGAGTGGTACTACTCAAGGAGTTAGATGTTGATTAATTAATGGTCAGTAAATTAATTAATCGACGGACATTCGAGATCTTAAACACGGGGAGAAAATGTACAAATAATATATGGAGCCCATATTATCATATGGGGGTTGGTGAGGTAGATCAATGATGAACCTTTAGTGGATTGGATCATCATTAGTGGATCAGACTTTATGTGGGCTTGATCCATGGGTGGCCAAGACTCAACTCCTCCTCATGGTCCCTAATGTAGCCTATTAACACCTCATGATGCTTAGATCCAATGGATAGAAACAAAACTCTAAGACACATTGGTAGAGATTAAATCTCTAAGATCCGACGGTTGGGATTAAATCTCTAGATCCGACGGTTGAGATTAAATCCCTAGAACCAATCGATGAGATTAAATCATGGCTTGAGCCCAACTCTATAAATAGAGTCATGAAGTGGGCGGCAAGAATAAGTATAGATGAGGGGATTAGCTTGGGTGGCAACCAATCCTAATTCGATTAGGAGTGGGAGTGGTGGCTAGGGTTAGGGTTTTGGGAGCTAGCGGTGGGCGGCAACTCAAGGAGGTGTTCCTTCTTCTTCCAAAGGTTGGCCAGCCCCTATTCTTCTCCTCTCTACCTTGGCATGAGCTCATCTTAATCTTCTTCCCCTCTTCTATGGCCGACAATATGGAAAGTTAGGATTAGGGTTTGGAGGCTTAGGGTTTAGGAGGTTTGGGTGGCACCAAATAAGGAAAGTTTTGTTTCTTCTTCCCCCTTTGGTGGCCGGTGCCCACAGCCCTATCCCAGCCCTTGGGTAGAATCCAAAGACCACTTTTCCTTCTCCTTAGGTGGTGGAAAAAAGATATAGTGCTTTCCCTTGGTTTCTTGACCGGTTTCCACCATTATCTCCTTCTCCTTGTTGGCCGACGGCAAGCATTTCTTTTGTTGCTTGTTGGTTGGCCATAGAAAGGAGATGAGCCTTGTTTCTATTCTTCCTCTTGCTTTAGAAGAGCAAGGAAGGAAGATTTGTGATCTAGGAGCTTCGACTTTTGGTGGATCTTCGCCCACACGACGTCCAAAAGGAGGAAGATCATACATTAGAAGATCGAGAGGTATACCTATTCTACTTTCTTCTTTTGTTTGTTGATTGTTTTTGTTTTTCAATTAAAAGCATGTTATAAATTTGTAAATGACTAAATAATACTTGGATCCTGAGCATAAACACAAAAATCGGCGATCCGGACATCGTCTATTCCACGACTACTCGTAGAATAGAGGATGGTCGCTTGAACAACTAGTTTGTTCAAGTGACCTCTCTAAACGAATAGCACGATGATGACTTGGTGGTTTGGGCAATCCCTTTTGTCTAGGACTAAATTTTTTAATCTGGGGACATCGAAGGGATCGCCATGGTCAAGATACCAATGTGAAGTGGGAAGCGAAGTTTCCCCTCACGAACTCGATCAGCAAAACCCTTCAATTGGTATCAGAGCTTCCGGGCAAAACCCTTCATCTCGGCATCAGTGCTATGGTCCATATATTGAATTTCTTCAAGATCGAATGTACTCCCACTATTTTTTCTAGAAAAAAAAACTATTTTTTGAAATACCCCAGTCTTTGCGACAAACACTTTGTGCTGACTGGGAATGTAGAAGTAATATCCCTTTGTTTCCTTGTGATATCCAACAAAATAGCACTTATCGGATTTGGGTTCCAGTTTGTCTGAGACTTGACATCAAACATAAGCCTCACAACCCCAAATCCTCATGAAAAACATCTTGAGATTTTTCCCTATCCATATTGTATATGGTGTCTTTATAACAGCTTTGGATGGAACACGGTTAAGAGTGAAGGCTGCTGTGTCTAGAGCATATTCCTAAAAGGATATAGGAAGATCTATGTGACTCATCATAGATTGTACCATATCTAAAAGGGTACGATTCCTTCTTTCGGATACACCATTCCACTATGGTGTTCCAGGAGGAGTGAGTTGGGATAGAATCTCACACTCAGCTAGATAGTCACAAAACTCAAGGCTAAGGTATTCACCACCTCGATCTGATTGAAGTATCTTAATACTCTTGCCAAGCTGGTTTTGTACTTCATTCATGAATTCTTTAAACTTTTCAAAGGATTCTAACTTATGTGTCATTAGATACACATAACCATATCTACTGAAGTCATCAGTAAATGTAATGAAGTACCTATAACCACCTCTAGCAGTAACATTGAAAGGGGCACATACATCACTATGTATAAGTCTTAACAAGTCTATTGCTCTCTCGCTATGTCCACTAAAGGGAGTCTTGGTCATCTTGCCTAGAAGGTAAGACTCGCATGTCTCATATGATTCAAATTCAAATGAGTCCAGCAACCCATCCTTATGAAGTTGGGATAAGCGACTCTTATTTATGTGACCAATGCGACAATGCCAGAGATAGGTTTGGTTCAACTCATTGACTTGAACCTTTTGGTACTTATGTTATAGATGGGGTTCTCTAAGTCTAGAATGTAGTCCGTTCATCAGAGGTGCACCATAATAGAACATATCATTTAAATAAACTGAACAACATTTTTTCTTTATTATAAATGAAAAGCCTTTCTTGTCTAAATAAGAAACTGAAATTATGTTCTTAGTCAGAGCAGGAACATAACAACATTCATCTAATTCTAAGACAAGCCCAGAGGGCAAAGATAGAAAATAAGTTCCTATAGCAATAGCAGCAACCCTTGCTCCATTGCCTACTCATAGGTCTACCTCGCCCTTTGTCAATGCCCTGCTATTTCTCAGCACCTGCACATTAGTACAAATATGAGAAGCACATCTGATATCAAATATCCATGATGAAGAAATAGATATATTGACTTCTATAACATATATACCTGAAGTAGAAGTCTCACTTCTCTTCTTCTTAAGATCTTCCTGGTATGCTTTGCAGTTACGCTTCTAGTGTTTAACATCCTTATAGTGGAAGCAATTCCCTTCCATGGACACCCCTCCTTTCGGATTCAGTGCCTTGTCTTTGCCCTTGGCTTGGGACTTTCCCTTACCTTTAGGCTTCTCCTTGCCTTTCTTCTTTTGCACAATCAAAATAGAGTTGGGTTTTCCCTTCTTAAGGTAGGGCTCAACAGTTCTCAACATGCTAAGCATCTCAGACAGTGGCTTATTAATTTCATTCATGTTCTAATTCATGATAAATTAATTGTAGATTTCTGGCAAAGATTGCAATATTAAGTCAGTGGCCAGTTCTTGGCCAAGTGGGAATCCCAACCTCTGTAGGTTCTCTATGTACCTAATCATCTTGAGTACAAATTGACCTACGGGAGTCCCATCTTGCATCATGCACTGAAATAGTATCTTGGAGATCTCGTATCTCTCATGCCTTGCTTGTCGTTGATATAGTTGACGAAGATGTTCAAACATATCAAAAGCATTCATGAACTAGTGTTGCTTCTGAAGCTCAGAGTTCATGGTCATGAGCATGAGGCATGACACATCTAATGCATCATCTTGATGCTTCTTGTAAGCATCTCGGTCAGCTCGCGAGGCAGTGGCAGGAGGTGCTTCCGGAATGGGCTGCTCCAGGACGTACAATTTCCTTTCTTGGGTGAGAACGATTCTCAGGTTTCGGTACCAGTCCAGGAAATTAGCTCCATTGAGCTTGTCCTTCTCAAGGAAAGAACGCAGGGATAGAGTGTTCATGTTTGTCGAAATGGTAATCTACAACATATACAATGCAGAAAAATTATTATCATATTTCATTTATCATTTAATTAGGCCTTTAATCAAATGATGCTCGCACTTAATTATACGACTTTTGTAGAATCGAGTCATGGATGTGGTCAAACCACATTACTAGATTCATACAAACATGCTATAATTCTTGCAGGACAAGATCCACATCATACTAGGCCTTGAGTTAGCTTTGGCTAGATCACCCAAGATTTAGTATGATCAGTAGGTAACTCTTTTTTATAGGATCAAGATCCACATTTACAAAAGACCTTGAGTTAGCTTTGGCTAAATTGCCCAATATTTAGTGTAAATGTGATCTTATCCAATATTTCGAACGATTGGAATATGCCTATAGTTTTACTTGATCCAATTGAGTTAACTAGTTTTACTCAATCTAATTGAGCTTACTCTCACCCAAGCTGTGATAGGCGGGACCAAGATTGTCCCTCCGCACCCTACCAAGATAATATGTGTTGCTCTACTTTGGCAGATTCAACAACAACAAATGATCGAGGTAGTGATGGGTATCAAAACTTGGTAGGCATTTTATGAGTTGATTCGATTAAGATCTAATCTAATCGTGAATGTGTATCATATACGCATCAAGGCCTTTCTTCTCCTACACTAGCATGCATCACATACATACAAGCAATATGCATCATATATATACAAGCAAAATATTCTAGCATGCATCACATACATACAAGAAAATATATATATATATAAATATATTTATATATAAATTAAATGTGATGAGGTCATGGCCCTACTATGATCTTCTCAAGCCAATGAGAAGATCGGACGGTCAACCTAGGGTTAGCAGCTTCTCCAAATGCCTCATTTGACCGACATGTGTCGTCGGCACCCTCCTCGTAACTTCGTCTACTAGTGGACCTTCCACCGCTCCATTTTGTACATTACAAACATGAAACTTGAGTTATATTCGAGTCTAAAACTATTTACAACTGGAATTGTAAAAGAAGACGCACGACACGCAGGTCGCATATCCTATACAACATGCACAACCACAAAAATGGTGCACAGGGTGTATTATAAATTACAACACATTTATCCAATTATATTGGGGTTCTTGGGCCATGACCATCATATAATTATACATAATTCTAAATTATATATTTTAAATAAATTTCTATAATTTTTCCTATTTTTTTTTAATTTTTATGAGTCACCTCTCCGTAACGGTCTCGCTATGCGGTTTCCGAGCGCGATCGCGGGACAATGCCCCTTTCGGGGTTAGGGATGGTGCCCCTACTCACAAAATGAACTTTGCAAGTGTCCCATCTTGATATTACAGTGAGTTAAGTCACTGTCCCAAAAATCTAAAGCGAGAACTCACCATTTCGGGGTGTTTTTCTCGGTGGTTGAAGCCTACAAGTGTCCCAACACTTATTGCTTCGACTCTTCGAGAAAAATACCCAGAAAATCTATAAAAATAGGAAATTTATAGAAACTTATAGATATGTAATTTTTATATATAATACAAAAACTACAAAACAAAAACACATACATGATTCGCACGTGACTCTGATACCACTGTTGGACTATCCTAGCCGCAAAAATTGCTTTTTGCGTTGCGGAAACCCCAGAAGACGGCAACGGATCCGTGCGAAGGTAAATAAAATTACATGTATGTATTTAAAAACTTTAGATCTACTCTATATCTACATGATAAGAGTTTACCTTCGATGTGATGCCCTTCGCTTATCCTGCTCGTCCAAATGGCTTGCCGAAACTCGAGAGTCTCAAGTGTACACTCCTCTATTGGTATCCACATGAGCAATAGGTGGAAAAAAGACAACTAAGAGTGTGCTAGCACTCCTTGAAGTCCACGGCAAGAAGAGAGGATGGAAAGCTTGAGAAGAGAGAAGATCCAAGGAAGAAGATGAAGTTACCACAAAATAACTTCACACTATAACTCCACCTAAAGTGGTCGGCCACATCATGGAGCGGGGTTACATGCATGCATGTAATTCCAAGAGTCAATGGATCTTGGTCTCCATCATGAGGTGGCACCCCATGATGTGTCCATGATGATGTGGAACATCATCATTGGCCAGCCCCCATGCCAAGTCACCATGACATGGCAATTGGTCAAGTCAAAATTGACCATTCATCTTCCCTCTAAAGTCAAGTCAAACTTGACCTATTATCTCCCATGGTTGATCAAATCTAACTACTTGATTCAAGTCAATTTGATTTAATGAATCTCTATTAATTATTTTAAATTGACTCAATGAATCAAATCTAAATTAGACTCATTCAACACTTGAATCAAATTGAGTCTAACTCAATTAGTCTAATTTGGATTACCCTATATCCAATTTGGTTCATCCCATGAACCTAATCCTCATGGTTCATCATATTAACCTAATCTCCAGCTAATTGCCCTTTGTGTGTGACCCTATAGGTTCTTGTAACATTGGCAATGCTCCTAAACCGATTTAGGAACATAAGCAACAAGCGGTATCTAGCAACACATCATTGCTACCCAAGTTACAAGAATGTTAAGATCCAACATCACCTTTGTGACTACTAATTGTGACTCTCACAATATGTGACAATGTCCCTCTATCCTTGACATCTAGATTGACCAATTGAGGCATAGACCGTGTCATCCTCGGTACAATCTATATCTTGAACTCCAAGTAGACTCACTCTAATCAAATGAGCTCAATATCTCATATTGACTCATTTAGGCATAGCCATGCACTTAGTGATCTCACTCTATCAAGAATAACGATGTCACTCTCATCATATAGGATGGATAGATCCCATCTATATCACTCACATCCCTTCGCATAATTTGTTACATACCCAGTAATCGCCTTTATAGTCCACCCATTTACGAGTGATGTTTGACGAAGCCAAAGTATGCAACTCCTTATGTAGGGAACCATGGTGACTTCAGGTCTAGAACTAATAGTCATACTAATAGTCACATGAAAAAGTATATGACACTCATATAATGATCCATGATACTTTCTCATGACGGGTCATTCAGTATACATTCTTTAATGCATACCCATGTGTCAACATGATATGACATATCCATGACTTGTGAGATCAAGTCATCAACTTGACTTACATGTTAGTCTCTTCGCATTAACATTGTCCTTGAATATTAATACTTGACTAGAAATGATTAACAGTAGTATTCTCTATATCATATCATTATCGATTCAACCAATCGATTGATATAGATAAGAACCTTCTACTCAAGGATGATATTATACTTAGTTATTTGGCACCAATACAAGTAAGTATAATAACCATAAAGAAATGCCTTTATATATATAGGAATATGATACAACAAGTCCATACAACAATCATCACATGATTGGCTCTAGGGCTTTCACTAACAATTACATCAATCACTTTGACAATATCCAGGTCTTGTCTGAAGGCCTCTGAAAAATTTCATGAGGATGAGCAACTGTTGTGATTGCCCTTGCAATGCATCGAGCTTCCAAAGAAGATCAGTGGAATACTCAAGAGAAGCAACTCATAGATTGGCTAGCCCCTTGGGTGGTCTCCTTCTTCCAAATGGGGTTTGAAGAATCCATAAAATAATTCATTACCCAAGGTTACTGCACCTTGGAGAGATGTTGACTTCCTAGATTATTTTGTGGCCCTATCATTGTACCCCCCATAGTCTTTCGACTTATTAATCAAAGTCCCAAATTAGAAAGACATGGAAAAGACCATGGGCTTATAAGATGAAAAAATATCTCCATTGGTATGAGGTCTTTTGGGTATAGCCCAAAAATAAAACCATGCAGGCTTAGGCCCAAAGTGGACAATATCATACCATTGCAGAGATATTTGAATGTTATTTGCACTAACAATTGGTGTCACAACCAATGGTCCATGTCAATCCATGAACCTCAAATGAAGGAGGTGGGGCTCCCATGTCCAAATCAAGATAACCAGACATCAGGCAGGAAGTCCAGTTGGGTCAGTAGAACCGGATAACTGATAAGATGTCCATTTGGGTCAGGAGAACTAGATAGTTGCTAGGAAGTTCAGTTGGGTTAGGAGGACCAAACAACTGGCAAGAAGTCTAGCTGGGTCAAGAGGATCAAACTATTGGTAGGAAGTCCTGGTGAGTCGAGGATTGGACATCAAGTAGAGGAAATCCTTTGAGATTGGATGAGCTTGAGGGGGAGAACCAATGTTTTCCTTCATTTTAGAGGGGGGGGGGGGGGGGGCATTGTTGAGATTGATGGCAGAACACTCAAAGTCTCATATTAGAAAGACATTTCATTTGTATGAGACCTTTTGGGTATAGCCCAAAAATAAAATCATGAGGGCTTAGACCCAAAATGGATAATATCATACCATTATGGAGACATATGAATCTTATTTGAACTAACAATTATTTGGTTAATGTAATTTTTATGTTTCCCCTCTTTTTGTAAGATTTTTCGTTTATTGAAAAATATCAATTTTCACACGCCTTATTTAACAAACACCATATAACCCCATCACATACTAACTACTTTATTCTCTCCTTCTACTATTTTAGAATAAAAATTGAATGCTTGAGCCAAGACAGACTTAGGATGAACCCCCTCAAGCCTTAATCACAATAGTTGACCTCATAGACCTACGTCTTATTTATCGCTTTATAAGCCTCTAACTCCAACACCCATATACTTACATCTTCCCTGTTGCTTCTTGTCTCTACCTCTAGCACCAACTGATCCTGTATGAATATATTCTTCTCATTATTTAGTTGCATTGAGTTGAACCAAGAGCTTATGAGTGTCTTGGCCGAGTAGAGTGAATGCATTCGGATTAGACCAAGGGCTTATGGGTGCCTTGGTTAGGCAAAGTGAAGGCACTTGGGTCTCGAACCAAGGGATGAAGGGTGCCTTGGATAGGCAGAGTGAAGGCACTCAAGCCAGACCAAGGACTTACGGATGCTTTGACTGGGCAAAGTGAAGGCACTTAGGTTGACCCAATCACTTATAGGTGCCTTGGTTGGGTGAAATGAAGACACTCGAGTTAGACCAAGGGCTTACGGGTGCCATGGATGAGCGGAGTGAAGAACTCAAGTTGAACAAAGGGCTTAAGGGTATCTTAGCTAGGAAGAGGGAAGACACTCGGGTTGGACCAACGGTTTATGGGTGTCTTGGCTAGGCAGATTGAAAGCACTTCTCTTATCTTCCCACCCTAGTCAGATCGAGGGCTTACAAACTTTCTTGACTAGGTGAATAACATTCTTTTATCTTCACCTCTCTTGCCGAATCGAGGGCTAATGAACTGCCTAGAGTGTGTGGAAAAACTTCTCTATTTTATTGAAACAACACTTGAAAGATGCAATTATTCATGATAGAATGTATAAATATAATCATACAAACCCTCACCTATTTCTACCTCCTCTCAGGATACACTTCTCTCTTCCCCTCAACTAAAGAAATGCTTTAGGTGTACTGTGTTCCATGATTTGGTAGTGCCTTGCCCTTTGCATCTTGCAAGTACTATATTTCCCTAGATACTCTCATGATAACCTTGTATGGGTCTTCCAAGTTAGGTGTCAATTTTTTGACTTCATTTGCTAGATTCACTTTTCACAACACTAGATCCCCGACTTGGAAAGATATGGGTATGACCTTTCTATTGAATGTCTATCATATCCTTTTTTGATAGGTCGCCATTTGGATCCGAGCTCGTTCCCACTTTTCTCCTATCAAATCCAACTCTGTTCTTCTCTGTACTTCATTATTGATTGGTTAGTAAGACTCCACTCTGGCACTCTCAAGCAGTACCTTGATTGGGATGACTGGCTCTATTCTATAAACATACTGAATGGGATTTCCTTTGTAGGAGCCCTTATCGTGGTGTGGTAGGCCCACAAGACTCCTAGGAGCTCTTCTAGTCAATTCCCTCACATTGCCTCCAACTTTGTGTTCAACCCCTATACATGATCTGTTGGTTACCTCTACTTGCCTATTTGACTACAGATATGGCACAGATGTAAAGGCTTGCTCAATTCTATGGGTTCACCGGCAGTCCTGTAATTGACAACCCCACAATTGGCACCTATTATCACTTATAAGTCATTGTGGTACCCTGTACTAGCATAGGATATTCTGCCACAAAAATTGTATTACATCCCTTTTAGTAATATTTACTAGAGGCTTTCTTATCACCCACTTAGAGAAATAATCCATCTCTATAATAAAAAATTTCCTCTGCCTGGGATCTAATGGAATTGGGTCGACCAGGTCCTTACCCTATTGGTCGAAAAGATAGGATGATAGCACTGCCTTTATCAAACTCGATCGACCATCCAAACCTATTATTGTGTGATGGGAGCAACTGCAAGCACACGGTCTTCGTCAATTAATAAAAATATCGATTCCACAGGGACTAGTCAAGTACTGGATATTCATAAAGAAATATTATCTAGATGAATAAAATATTCTTGAATTTGAATACAAGAAATAGATGGGGAATCAAGTTTTAAGAATTATCCTAGGATTTCGATTTCACTACTACATCTATCTATTCGGCAATTCTTTCTTACTTTAGTATATAATTTTGATGGAGACTTATTCCGAGGTAATCGATCATCCCTTTTGAGATTAGATCGATGTTTCTACCTAGACTCAACTCCTACTTTCACGATATTCATGCTTAGGTGACCTTAATTACATTGGGAACCTATCACTAGAACCTTGCACGTTGAAAACCTAGACTTACTATCGATTACTTATAAGAATGGATAGAAGTAAACCCTTTAAGCTCTATGATAGTCTTTAAGAAATCCACAATAAGTTTCAATGACTTTTTAGATATTAGTACATAGATGATCTTAGGCGCATCAGGAACTTGTCACGAGAACCCCACGAATCCATCTTGACTTTAACCTTTACTTGTAATTAAATCCTTGAGTTTAATTCTATAGATCTGAGATAAACCTTAAAAGCATGCGAATAAGTGGCCACCAAAGACGCAAATGATCAAAACATGCGATGGAATTAAATTAGAAAACAAAACGCAATAGATAAGAAAGTTATAACAATCTGAAATAGATTGACATAGAGTTACTCCCTAATTCTATGATCACCAAGGATTACACCATAATCTAGAGGTTAAGACAGTGATGGAGTTTGGAAGACATCCGACAAAACATAAAAAGGGAAAAGAGAAAACTCGGTTTATTGATGCTTGCGATGGCGTCCACCGGCTTGGAAATCTTCCCTTGGCGGCTTCTCCTTGTCCTCCTATTTCTCTTCTATTCGATGATGATTTCCCCTTGGCTCTAGGCCTCTTTTTATATCTTTTTCACTAGAAAATTCAAAGAAAATGGCCTTCGAAATATACACAACATGACCATGTTGATTGGCACAGTTCTTCACAATAGATTTGAGAATAAGCCTAACACGACCATGACAATTGGCATGGCTTGACCGTGTCATGCATTGGAAAGGCTGGAATAGGGTGTGTTGGTCGAGCATGTACGAACTAAGCACGACCGTGCCGAAGGGCACGACAAGGCCTTTGTCTCTTTTGATGTCGTTTGCAATTTTTCCTCGGCTTTTGGGTACTCCTTCTTTGTGTTTTTTGCAATAACACATACAACTGTAGTTATATGAATAAAAAGAGTAAATCAATACAAATGCAATGTTTTTCCAATGATAAGTAAACAAAACCTAAGAAATGCATGCTAAATAAACCCTAAAAAGTGCATATAATTCACACTCATCATTGTGCAATTGATAGTTTGGCATACCTTAAACAGTCGAGCGATATCTTGATTCAAGGTATGCCAAAAGTAAATGACCAATATCACCTTCCTAGCAAGGGCTCGTCCCCTAGGCGATTGCCACAACAACCTTCACGGATTTCTCTAAGAACTCCATCCATCTCCTCGATTCCTAGACACCACAACACTGACCTCCTGAAAGACCTTTTAAATAGAACTCCATCCTGCACTATGAAGTACTTCACCCCTTGTATCAAAGGAAAAGAGACCTTGATAATCCCCTTCCTCACATATACCTCCAACTCAGTTATCCAGTCGGGTGTGGCTTCTTCCGTTTCCTCAATAAGCTCTTCTACATTTTGTATTGCCAAGGAGGTGTTTATCTCTAGGTGAAAAGTCACTCAGAAATCCACTCAGTCAATGAGCTTGTTGATCATGCCAATTCATATGCTCATCCATTCACTTCTTAGAGGATTTGCTAGATCTGCATTTCTTGAAACTATAGGGATGTATACTGAAAAGTCTATCTTTTGTATGAACATCTTTATTTTTGAAATAAGAATCACATGATCATTGTTTACATATTTATGGTTATGCATATTGTCTAATACATTACATTGTAGATAACATAGTGTGTAGTGTCACACGGGAGATCATGTTATCATTTCCTTGTAAAGTATAAGTAAAGGCTCACAACCGAGATGGTTTTGGACAAACCATTGATATGGTTGTAGTGTGATTTGGTATTGGTTTGTCTTGACCATAGAATTACACTAGTACACTTTGTGTGTATTGAGCAGGACCGACTTAGAGGTGATTCGATTTATTGCTGACTACATAATTGAATCGGACCTCGGATATTATGGTCTACATGAACTTAATCCTGATATAATAACGGGCACAAATACTTAGTATTTATTTCCTTGATTTACCAATGGGCGAGATTTATACAGTAAATCGATAGGCTCGGTAAATTGGGAAATGATATTATTTATATGGTGTGTCATTGAATATAGGAGGAAATTGTGTCCTATATATTAGGATGATAATGTCCCCTTGAGTAGCTCATAAGGTTCATCATGTAAACCCTACAGGTGGACTTGGTCTGGTATGATGATAAGGTTGAGTGGTACTACTCATAGAGTTAGATGTTGATTAATTAATTATCAGTAAATTAATTAATTGACGGACATTCGAGATCTTAAATACGGGGAGACATTTGTACAAATAATATAGGGAGCCCATATTTTTGGGGTTGGTGAGGTAGATCAATGATAATCCTCTAGTTGAATGGATTATCATTAATGGATCAAACTTTATGTGGGCTTGATCCATTGGGTGGCCAATATCCAACTCCTCCTCATTGTCACTATTGTAGCCTATTAAAACCTTCATGAAGCCTAGATCCGATGATGGAAAATGAAACTCTAGATCCAACGGTGGAGGTTAAATCTCTAGATCTGATGGTGGAGATTAAATCCCTAGATCT
Organism: Wurfbainia villosa; assembly: GCA_025175895.1. Taxonomy (NCBI): domain Eukaryota; kingdom Viridiplantae; phylum Streptophyta; class Magnoliopsida; order Zingiberales; family Zingiberaceae; genus Wurfbainia; species Wurfbainia villosa. Next base: position 46,802,658 of record CM045998.1, on the reverse strand, counting down.
GACAATGGAGATTAAATCTCTAGATCCGACGGTTGAGATTAAATCCCTAGATCCGACGGTTGAGATTAAATCACCAGATCTGACGGTGGAGATTTTAAGGAGGCTTATGCCTAACTCTATAAATCAGGCTTAAGGGGTGGCCGACAAGAACAACTTTGGAGATTAGGGTTTTGGATTGGGCGGCCAGGGTTTTGGAGAAGTGTTGGGCAGCAACACAAGTGGAAGGTTTTCCTATCTTCCTAGGGTTTTGGCCGGCACCCTTCTTCTCCATTCTCTTCTAGGATGACATCCCAATCTTCTTCCTCTCCTCCTTTGCCGGCGGCAAGAGCTAGGATCTCTTCCCTTAGAGCTTTTGGCCAGTGCCTATACTCCCTATTCCTCTCCTTGGCCGGCGGTAACATCAAGCTTGGAGCTTGGTGGCCGGTTCTAGATAGGAGAAAGAGTTTCTTTTCATTCTTCCTTTTGTTCGGAGCGAGCAAGGAAGGGAAGAACGTGATCTAGGAGGCTTCGACTATTGGAAGATCGTCGCCCACACGACATCCAAAAGGAGGAAGGACATACAATAGAAGATCAAGAGGTATAACAAGAAGTATAAGCTTGTTTACTTTGATTAGTGTTCTTTTGTATTATGTATATAATTGTTTTCAATTATATGTGGCTAATTTACTTGGACCCCGAATACAAACACAAAAACTGGCGATTCATACATCTTCTATTCTGCGGCTAATCGAAGAATAGAGGTAGGTTGCTTGAACAAGAAGTTTGTTCAAGTGACCACTCTAATTGAATAGCACGACGATGGAACGGTTTTTTGGGTAATCCCTCTTTGTCTGGGATTAAATTTTTAATCCGAGGACGTAGATGGGATCGCCATGGACAAGCGACCAAGTTGAAGTGGGAAGCGAAGTTTCCTTTCTTCATGTGGTATCAGAGCCACGATTTTCAGTTTTGTGTGTTTAGGATTAAGTTAATTTTATACACATATCATATATTGTATATGCCGGATGATAGTAGGATGTGCGTAGGCTAACTTTTTTGTTGCAGGCATAAGATCCAACTATTATGGCCATATGCGTGTATGTGATTGCATGTCTGTAATATTTTTTGAATACTCGGGGTTGACGAGGCTAGTATTTAATTTTTGTAATTATTTACGACATTGTTTAGCCACTCCATTTATTTTAGTTTACTTTCGATCTAGATTTCATGTACACTCCTTGGTGGAGTATAGGATCGATGGATGTAAATTAAAATAGTTATTCTCGTCTCGGATCTTCGGATGGCTTGTACATTGCGTATGGAGGAGCAGACGAGATGGCGATACGACGGGAGGCATATTGGAGAACAAAAGCCATAATAGTTTGAAAATATTTTTTTCATATTTATTGCTTCTTGTTTGATATGCATGTCGTGTGCTAGGAAAATTCCTCAATTTTAAATTACTAAGTGGGAGAGGGATATTTTTTTATAAATTCCCATGACCTCCATTACGATTTGACATGTGATGCAAACAAACTTGCACGTCGGCTCTGAGTGCCTTCCTCCCCATCGAATGAGTTTTTTTTGTGGATCATAGGGTCGAATATGGTTATAGAAAATTATTTAGGAGCGTGTGTACTTCCCCATTGGAAGGCACATAACCCGAGATAATTTCCTTGGTACCGAGTAATGGTGAACACTTAGATGCAAATAGGAGTATCCTCTCCATCGGAGTCACTTCTTTTATTTGTTGGGCTGAAGAGGAACCAACAATTAATTTTATTTGTCAAAAAGTTAGGTTACCAAGACAATAAAATTAATGGGTAAAACCTCCTCTTACAAATGTAGAATTCGTATATGTCCCCACGATCGTGGCATACGATATTCTCGGTGTTTTGAGGTGTTGGATGATTTTAAAATTTTATAGTTTGAGGAATCAATAATTTTTTGAAATCTAATGTTTTGATCTATGTGATTCATAGGTTTTTCAAAAATGACTTTCAACCCGCTTGTTACGATACTAAAAGAGAATAAACTTACTGGATTATATTGATTGGAAAAGGAATCTTGATATTATCTTGACTGCTGAGGAGTACAAGTATGTACTCTTCAAAGAGTGTCCTCCTAAACCTGTGGATGTTTCTGGGGAAAAGGAGAAAGAGAGTTATAAGAAGTGGATAAATGCTGATGAGATGGTGCGGTGTTACATTTTGGCTTCTATGTCAAATGTATTGCAACATCAACATCAAGACATGCCTATTGCTTATGACATGATGCACAATCTCAAAGAGCTTTTCGGACACTAGAATCGGGCTGGGAGGCAGGAAGCCATGAGAAACTTGATGACGACCACCATGATCAAGGGAACACCCGTGAGGGATCGTGTTCTCAAGATGATGGGTCATTTGAATGAGCTAGAAGCCCTTGGAGCTGAGATCGATGGAGAAACCTAGGTTGATATCATTCTCCAGTCTCTACCTAGGAGTTTTGAGCAGTTTCGCCTAAACTACAACATGAATAAAAGGTTGTATTCGTTGGCGGAGCTTTTGACAGAACTCCAGGCGACAGAGGGGCTTTTTCATCAAAGTGCTCAAGCTCAGGCCATGGTTGCCCAAAAGATTTCTACTTCTAAGTCGAAAGGCAAGAAGAAAAAGAAACAAGGTGGAGCAAAGGTGGCGGGAGGATCTCAGGGTGGAGTGAAGAAGCTAAAAGGCAAGTGCTTCACTTACAAGCAGACTGGACACTGGAAGAAGGACTGCCCCAACCGGAAGTAGAACAAAGGTATATCGTTTGGTCTAGTCATTGAAACATGTTTAGCGGTGTTATCTACTGGCACCTGGTGTGCAGATACGAGAGCCACTGATCATGTCTGCAATACTTTGCAGGGGTTCCAGGAAACTAGACGACTGGCTGAGGGGGAGATTACCGTTTACTTGGGCGATGCTATGAAGGTGGTGGCTAGTGCAGTGGGATATGTTTATTTATCTTTTGAGAGAAATAAAGTTTTGGTTTTGAAAAATTTCTTTTATGTACCTTTATTTAGAAAGAATTTGATTTCGGTTTCTAAATTGTTTATGGATGGATATTCTATTTCTTTTAATGACAGGGTTGTTATAAAAAGTAATAGGGAGAATATCTATTCTAGTGTATTGATAGGAAATTTATATACCCTTCAACTAAAAGCTCCCACAATGCAAATTTAAGTAAATAACTCATCGTCTAATTCTAATAAGAGAAAAGAACCTTCGAAAATGTACCAAACATATCTTTAGCATCTAAGGTTAAATCATATTAACCTAAGCAGAATTCAAAGGTTGATAGTTGATGGACCTCTGGGTTCATTAGTAGTGGAAGATTTCCCAACCTGTGAATCTTGCTTGGAGGGTAAAATGACCAAGAGGCCTTTTAAGGCCAAGGGGTATAGAGCCAAAGAAGTGTTGGAATTGGTTTATTCTAATTTGTGTGGTCCTATGTCTATCAAGGCAAGAGGTGGTTTTGAATATTTCGTCTCTTTTATAGATGATTATTCAAGATATGGATACATTTACTTGATGCGCCGCAAGTCTGAATGCTTTGACAAGTTCAAAAAATTCAAGGCTGATGTGGAGAAACGTCATGGCAAAAGTATTAAGACACTACGATCTGATCGTAGTGCTGAGTACCTCTTGGGAGAGTCTAGGAATTACTTATCAAAGGCTGGGATTCAATCCCAATTTTCTGCACTTGGCACACCCCAGTAGAATGGTATACCAGAGCGAAGGAATATGACTCTTATGGAGATAGTTAGATTGATGATGAGTTATTCTGAGTTGCTAGATTTGTTGTGGGGATATGCTCTAGATACGATAGTGTATATTCTGAACTTGGTACCATCTAAATCACTACCTTCAACTCCCAAAGAATTGTAGACTGGGCGAAAGCCTAGTCTGAGACATATTCAAATTTGGGGGAGTCCAGCACATGTGCTGAAGGCAGATGCTCGTAAGTTGGAACCTCATACAAAAGTGCGCATGTTCGTTGGCTATCCTAGAGGAACGAAAGGTGATTTGTTTTATAGTCCTAGAGATCAGAGGGTGATCGTTAGCACAAATGTCATATTTCTAGAGGAAGACTATGTAATGAACCACAAGCCCATGAGTAAAATTGTTCTGGAGGAATTGAGAGGGGAAGTCACTACTTCAGTACCACCGGTACAAGAGGATATACCACAAGTGACTGCACCGCGTGTCACAGAGGATACATAGGTAATATCTCACCGTAGTGAGAGGGTTGTTAGACAGCCTGATAGATTTATGTTCTTGGGAGAATCTTCTGATTTGGTCCCTGGCGAACATGAACCTGATCCCTGGACATATGACAAGGCAATCCAAGATAAAGATGGGGTATCTTTGCAAAGTGCAATGAATTCTGAGATAGAATCTATGGATTCAAATCAGGTATGGGAGCTAATAGAACCACCCAATGGTGTAAAAGCCATTGGATGCAAGTGGATCTACAAAAGAAAGAGAGAAATAGACGGGAAGGTTGAGACCTTCAAAGCGAGGCTTGTTGTGAAGGGGTATACTCAGAAATGTTGGATCGAAAGTGTCGCTAGAGGGGGGGGGTGAATAGCGATACGGTGTCGTTAAAAACTTTTGCAATAAGTAAAAAGCAAGTAGAGAATGCACAGCGGAAATATAAAGTAGACAAGATATTTTTACGTGGTTCACAATCTTTCGATTGCTAATCCACGGCCCTAGTGATCCTTGATCACGTACGGAGGGCAATTCACTAAAACCACTCCTCTTCGTTGGAAGTAGGAGCAACGATTACACAAAGAAATCAAGGCAAAGGGACACTCCCCCTTTCCTTGTTATGATTAAAGCACAAAGACAATTTAAAGAAGTAGAACTTAAATAAATATACCGACAACTCTTATAAGTAGAAGATGTAGCTTTGTCGGGCAACTTCGTCAGAGCAAATGTGAGGCTATTTACGACGGCGTGTTGAGAGCTCTTGAATTCTTGTAATTTGCTTGGCTTGAACATGTCTATTTATGGATATTGATCTATGAATTTAGACATAGGTAGTGTCCAAGGTGAGGTTCTTATCCATCCTTTGCGCCAACTCAAGGATGAGGTGTTTCATCCAACCACCTTGTGCCACCTCCAACCTCCTTGTGCGCCAACTCAAGGATGAGGTGTTTCATCCAACCACCTTGTGCCACCTCCAACCTCCTTGGGCGCCAACTTGAGGATGAGGTGTTTCATCCAACCACCTTGTGCCACCTCCAACCTCCTTGGGCGCCAACTTGAGGATGAGGTGTTTCATCCAACCACCTTGTGCCACCTCCAACCTCCTTGGGCGCCAACTTGTTGGAGCCATTCAACTTGTGCCACATCATGGGAGCCAACCATCTTGTGCCAACTCACCTTATCTTGGGCGCCACCACAAGGAAGCTTGGTGATGGTTTGGATGTCCACCTTGATGCCACATCACCCTTTGTACCAAAACACGAGTCAAGTCCAAATTCACCCCTTGAAATTCGAGCTCTTCTCGAGGTCGGAACTTGACTAGCAGCTAATGTAGTCAAAGGGTTTTGACCGCAAGACAAGTTAGCTTAAAATATAAAGTACGATGGTTCTAACCATCTGATCTCGACCTAGACCTTCCATTGGAGGTATTGGGTAGGATCTACGCTTAACGACCTTGCTTCGCTTTCACACGAGCTTACCTTGTAGCCTCGCTTCCGGTCTTCACCCGAGTACCTCGGCTTCCTCCGAAGTCCCTCTGGCGTTGCCCGACCACCTCGGTTCCCACCGGGTGTCGCAGACCTTCCGCTCAACTTTAGCATTTCTGCACACTTAATTGAGCTCGTAAGATAACAAATATACCCTTAACTATTGAGCCTTTTGCCATAATCAAAATACCGGTTCGACTTTGGTGCCCACTGCACCAACAATCTCCCCCTTTTTGATTCATGGCAAACCGACACAAAAGTTATGGAAAAATTAAGCATAACAGTAAGCTAGCATAATGATTAAGCATGAATGAGCTAGCATAAAGATTAAATATGAATGAGCTAGCATAATGATTAAATATGAATGAGCTAGCATAAAGATTAAATATGAATGAGCTAGCATAATGATTAAATATGAATGAGCTAGCATAATGATTAAGTATGAGTGAGAAATATTATTGTTTCAAGTTCTCCCCTTTGAGGTAACCTCCCCCTTGACCGAAGGTGAGTTCTTGAAAAATAATTTTTACTCCCCCTTAATAGTTGCTTAAGTAAACGGAATTACTTAATATAAAAGGTAATAATTTTGTTTACTTTCTTCCTTACTTTTGTGACTTTCTCCCCCTTTTGCCTTAACTCAAAAAGTTTGTAAATATATTTTAGGGTTTGTAAGTCCAAGCAAGTTCCCAATATAAATATATTTTTTTTAAAATAATAATAAGCTTGAAAATATGTTCATCTAAAATGTACAACTCGGTTGAACTTGATTGATATAGAATGATCAATAAGTCTTGAAGGTTGATTAATTTAAATAATTATACTCCATGGTTCAAGTGTCGATGCAATCAATCTACATCCGAACTGTGGAGTAAGGTCCTAACATCTCACGCCTGCTTCACGCATAAGTACACAAACACATTAGTCCTATGTGTTGTGAGATGTGTTGGCTCCTTAAATCTATAGGTATATGATTTCTAAGGTAAGACTTAGGCTAATTTCATAAAAAGAAGCAAAAGTAGAGTACATATATAGAAAAATTTAAATCCTACTCTATTACGCACATACCTAACTTTCGTCTTAATAAACTAAATTCGGCTTCGGGTAGTGGTTTGGTGAAGATGTCCGCTAGGTTTGATTTGGACTCAACATACTCTAGTTGTATAGTTCCATTAGTTACATGTTCCTAATGAAGTGGTGTTTAACTTCTATATGTTTTGTCCTAGAATGACATATTGGATTTTTAGTTAAGTTAATTGAACTAATGTTATCTATGTAGGTTTTAATGTTGTTAAAGATTAAGCTAAAGTCTTGGAGAGTGTGCTTCATCCACAGGAGTTGAGAGACACACTCACCCATCGCAACGTATTCGGCTTCGGTGGTAGATAAGGCAACGCAGAATGTCGCTTCCTATCGCACTAACTTACTAGACTCGAGCCGAGGATTTGACAACAACCACTCGTGCTCTTTCTATCGAGTTTACTACCGCATAGTCGAGTCGGAGTAGCCGATTAGATTAAACTCGGTAGATCTAGGGTACCAAATACCTACGTTTAGCGTGCCCTTTAGATATCTAAGGATACGCTTGACTAGGGTTAGGTGAGACTCCTTGGCACAGGTTTGTAACCTTGCGCACATACTTACCACGAATAAAATGCCTCGGCTCGGTTAAGTATAGGAGACTTCCTATTGCGCTCCTATAGTATTTTAGGTCAACGGGTTTTCCTTCTACATCTTCGCTTATATTAACATTAGTTGCCATAGGTGTATTGATTATTTTAGCATCTTGCATTCCAAATCGATTTATTAAGTCCTTAGTATATTTTTGTTGATGTAAATATATTCCATCTTTAGTTTGTTTAATTTGTAAACCTAAGAAAAACTTAACTCTCCCACTAAATTCATTTCAAATTCACTTTCCATAAGTGAGATGAATTCGCTTAGCGGATCGAGTTGGTAGTTCCAAAAATTATATCATCTACATAGATTTGGGCTATAAAGATTTCTTTTCCTACGGTTTTAACGAATAAGGTTGGGTCGACTAAACCTTGGTTGAATCCTTTGGACTTAAGATAGATCGAAGCCTTCGCATCAAGCTCTTGGGGCTTGTTTGAGTCCATATAGGGCTTTCTTAAGTCTAAGGACATGGTCAGTTTATCTAGATTTTCAATCCGGAGGTTGACCGACGAAACTTCTTCCTTAATGTATCCATTCAAAAATGCTGACTTGACATCCATTTGAAACAATTTAAAACCTCGATGTGCAAAGATATGCTAACAACATTCGGATGGACTCTAGTCGCTACGGGGCGAGGTCTCATCGTAATCTAAACCTTCGACTTGACTAAACCCTTTGCGACTAACCTAGCTTTATTTCTAACTACTTCACCTTTATCATCAAGTTTATTTCAAATACCCACCTTGTTCCAATAATTGATTTTTCTTTAGGTGGTGGTACTAATTCCCAGACTTCATTTCTAGTGAATTGAGCTAGCTCTTCTTGCATAGCAATAATCCAATGGGATCAAGAAGTGCTTGTTCAATAGTTTTGGGTTCGATTTTGGAAATTAACGAGATTTGACTAAGGTTTCGATATGAAGCTCTAGTTCGAACCCTAAATTTGGATCACCTATAACTTGATTGATAGGATGATTTGTTTGAGTCTTAGTGTGACTCGGGTTAGGGTCATCTATCACTTGGTCGATAGGATGACTTGGGTGAGTTCTAGTTTGACTTGGGTTAGAGTCATCTATCACTTGGTCGATAGGATGACTTGGGTTGGGACGAGATTCAAGTTCAAGATCGAGTCGGGTTCGCTATAAGTTGATTTGCTAGTTGGTTTTGTTAAGGATTGAACGGGTTCGTGTCCTTCGAAAACTATATTAATGGTTTCTTCGACTCTAAGAGTGTCGTGATTGTATACCCTATAAGCTCTCTCGGTGGTTGAGTATCCTAGAAAGGTTCCAGAGGTTTTGGATTTGAATTTCCTAGGTAATCCTTAGTGTTTAAGATATGTACCTTGCATCCAAATACCCTAAAGTACTTGATGTTCGGTATTTTATCGTGATAAATCTCGCTGCAGGTCTTTGGTGCCTCTTTACCATAAGGATCCTATTTTGGACATAGCAAGCGCATTAACGGCCTCGCCAAAATCTATCTAGGTTATACTGCTTAACATTGTCCTAGCGGCTTCTTGTAGGGTTCTATTTTTCCGCTCGACTAACCCATTTTGTTGTGGGGTTCTAGGACATGAAAACTCATGGTGGTATCCGCTTAGGTTACGTAAATCAGAAACCTGTGGTTTTCGAATTCACCACCATGATCGCTTCTAAGTCTTTTAATCTTAAGGTTCTTTTGATTTTCGATTAACCTACAAAGATTGATTAGTTGGTCTAGGATATCATTTTTATGTTTGATAAACCTAACCCAAGTAAATCTAGAATAGTCGTCAATTATGACTAAGCAAAATTGACTACCATTGAGTGACTTAGCTCCATGTGAATCAAATAGATCCATGTGTAGGAGCTCAAGAACACTTTTGGTTCGTTCTTGATTAGTTAATTGATGTTGTGTCCTAGATTGTTTACCTTGTTGACAAGCATTACATATTTTATTATCCAAGTTGTTTAGTTTAGGCAAACCTATAACCAAGCAACTCTGACTCATCTTGTGGACGAGTCTTGGGTGCGAGTGTCCGAGTCTTCGGTGCCATAACCAAGATTCCTCTTGCTGTGTCATAAGACACTTGGTTGAGGAGTTGGGTAAATTTATTGTGTAGATATTGCTACTCCTAGTTCCTTTAAGTATTATTTTAGATGTTGCATTTATTTTGATTACGCATTCATTTTCTAGAAATATGACCTTATAATTGTTATCACACAATTGACTTACACTAAGTAAATTATATTGAAAGTTTTCTACTAATAAGACTTTTTGAATTGTAAAGTTAGAGTTGAGCTCAATATCACCTGATCCGATGATTTTGAGCTTGCCGTTATTTCCGAAGGCTACCGATCCTTGTCGTTTGAATCGTAACTTCGAAAATTTGAGTTGATCCCCGGTCATGTGCTCGAGCAACCACTCCCAACATCCATTGATCCTACACATAAGGTAGTTGGATCGGATATTGGAATTACTAAAGGGTTGTTTGTAAGTTTTTAAACCTAAATCATCTCACCAATATCTACATGATCAAAACATGTTATTCCTATGTGTTATTGTAAGATGACTTTCAATTTTACTTGATTAATTTTAATGAATTTAAATTAACCAACATTAGGTTAGATTCGGATTTAGTCTAAGCTCATCAAGTAATCTTTTCAAGAGATTAGCTTCCAGGTCGTGGCGAGGCACAGAGGCCTTCTTTGATCGGAACAACGACCACTTCCTTAGACAAAGCTAATTTCAAGAAATTGATAACTCGACTTACTTGAGACTACGTCTTGGTCTAACTAGTTATTTTTGAAAAGAGGCTCCCCGAGGCTCAATCTTTCGTAGGATTTTAGTTGGTTTATTTTTGAAAAGAGGCTCGAGGCTCAATCTTTCGCAGATTTTAGTTGGTTATGAGTCCTATCTAACCATTCTAAAAATAAAGGAAAAACTAAGCATGCAATTTCTAAGACTTAACAAAATACATTTTGTATTGGCTCCCTCGACCATTGAATCGAGTGGGTCTATTCACATAGTGAATTTGGTCCTTGGGAACCCAATACATGTTAGATCCTAAAGTTGAAATCAAAGTGGTCTTAGGGACCCATGCTTGGACATTTTTCTTATGTTGGTTTACTATAGACATATATGACTTATTGGTTGTATTTGAGTTAAACCCGAGTCCGGCCTTGTTGTACACGGCCCTTTGTGATCCAAGTAAGAGGTCAAGTCCCTTGGATCCCAAAGTGAACCTTTCCAACGTGTTCCTAAGGTCTTCGACTTGTGTTTTCAAAAGCGAGTTCTCAACTTCAAGCTTTTCAACTTGAGTTGAGTCCTCCTCTTGAATACGAGTAGTCGAAGAGGTTAGGAGACCTCATGTTTGAGAAGGTTAACCTCCTCAATTAGGGTCTCGACCTTGGACTCGGACTTAGCTAGTTTCTTATTTAAAAATTTAATTGCACCATACAAAGTATTAAGTAACGACCGACTTACCCTTAATGATTCTTTTGAACCGGATACGGATCCGTGGCTTGTCTTGAATGGAAGCTCATCATCGGATTCGGACTCGGACTCTTCTTCGGTTTCGGAGTCGTGCTCGGTCGGCTTGGCCATTAGAGCTTGGATATCGTCTTCTTCCTCCGACAACTCCTCCCAAGTAGCGTTTAGCGCTTTCTTGGTCTTTGATGCATTATTCTTTAGCTTTGGGCACTCGGACTTGATGTGACCGAACTCGCTGCACTCATAGCATCTAAAATTAGAAGTATTTGAATTAGGTTTAGGCTTACCTTGAGTTGTTGGTCGTTGCCTCTTGATCATCTTCCAACTAGATTGACTAGTTCGGATTCTATTTCGAGTCTACTTCCGATTCGGACTCGTCTTCTTCCTTCGGGGTGGCTTGCTTGCGGGCTTCTTCTTCTTGGAACTCGCAACTAACGCAATACTCTTCTCGGCTCGGACCACGTTAGTTTGCTCATGTAATTCAAGTTCAAAACAATTCGTCTAACCTAATTTTAGAAAGGTTCTGGAGACCTTGTAGGCATCGACCATGGATGCCCACAAGGTGGTCCTAGGAAACGAGTTAAGAGAATACGATAAGGTCGCGATTCTCGACCTTTTGTCCGATGGCATGGAGTTGGTTGACGATGTCTTGGATACGAGCATGTAGTTGAGTTGCGGTCTCGTTTTCCTGCATTTTCAAGTTATACAATTTATTTAAAAGTAAATCTCTTTTACATACCTTCGTGTCGTCGGTGCCTTCGTGTAGTTCCACTAGCTTGGTCCATAAGTCCTTTGCACTAATGAAGGGGCCGACGCGGTTGAGCTCTTCCTTGGACAACCCACATTGCAAGATTTGAGTTGCCTTGGCATCGGCTTCTACTTGTTTTTTCATGGAATTTGACCATTGATCGTAACCCAAATATTCACCATCTTCATTAATATGAAGTGTGAAACCGGTTTGGATTACGATCCACATCTCGATTTGGGTTTTAAGAAAGCATTCCATCCGACCCTTCCAATAACGAAAGTCATTACCGTTGTAAAACGGGGGTCGGGCGGTGCTAAACCCTTCGAGATGGGCCATTTAAAAACAAGAAGAAGAACGACTAAAAGAATCTTGCAAAACACAAACGGAAAGAATATTCCAAGACTTTCGTCTTGGATTAGTAGTGCGGGAAGTAAAAAAAAGATATATAAAATGTAACTTGCAAAAAGAAATAAACAATCAAATGCGAATGTCGTTGAAGTTCCGGAGGACAACCTTACTCGGGATCTAACCCGAAGGACAACCTTATCCGGATCCTAAAGCCTCTAATGCAATTCTATATGTAGGAGAAGATAAGCAAGTGAAATAATTATACTAAAATAGAAATAAATAAATAAAAATCTGTAAAAAAGAAAAACAAAGCTAGATTGGTGGTTTCACGAATCTTAGCGCCCGACTCGATACCAATTGTTGGATCGAAAGTGTCGCTAGAGGGGGTGAATAGCGATACGGTGTCGTTAAAAACTTTTGCAATAAGTAAAAAGCAAGTAGAGAATGCACAGCGGAAATATAAAGTAGACAAGATATTTTTACGTGGTTCACAATCTTTCGATTGCTAATCCACGGCCCTAGTGATCCTTGATCACGTACGGAGGGCAATTCACTAAAACCACTCCTCTTCGTTGGAAGTAGGAGCAACGATTACACAAAGAAATCAAGGCAAAGGGACACTCCCCCTTTCCTTGTTACGATTAAAGCACAAAGACAATTTAAAGAAGTAGAACTTAAATAAATATACCGACAACTCTTATAAGTAGAAGATGTAGCTTTCGTTGTCGGCGGAACTTCGTCGTAGCAAATGTGAGTAGTAGTAGCGGCGTTACGACGGCGTGTTGAGAGCTCTTGAATTCTTGTAATTTGCTTGGCTTGAACATGTCTATTTATGGATATTGATCTATGAATTTAGACATAGGTAGTGTCCAAGGTGAGGTTCTTATCCCCCAAGACTTGTTCATCCACATCCTTTGCGCCAACTCAAGGATGAGGTGTTTCATCCAACCACCTTGTGCCACCTCCAACCTCCTTGTGCGCCAACTCAAGGATGAGGTGTTTCATCCAACCACCTTGTGCCACCTCCAACCTCCTTGGGCGCCAACTTGAGGATGAGGTGTTTCATCCAACCACCTTGTGCCACCTCCAACCTCCTTGGGCGCCAACTTGAGGATGAGGTGTTTCATCCAACCACCTTGTGCCACCTCCAACCTCCTTGGGCGCCAACTTGTTGGAGCCATTCAACTTGTGCCACATCATGGGAGCCAACCATCTTGTGCCAACTCACCTTATCTTGGGCGTCCACCACAAGGAAGCTTGGTGATGGTTTGGATGTCCACCTTGATGCCACATCACCCTTTGTACCAAAACACGAGTCAAGTCCAAATTCACCCCCTTGAAATTCGAGCTCTTCTCGAGGCTGGAACTTGACTAGCAGTTGACTGTAGTCAAAGGGTTTTGGACTGCAGTACAAGTTAGCTTAAAATATAAAGTACGATGGTTCTAACCATCTGATCTCGACCTAGACCTTCCATTGGAGGTATTGGGTCGGATCTACGCTTAACGACCTTGCTTCGCTTTCACACGAGCTTACCTTGTAGCCTCGCTTTCGGTCTTCACCCGAGTACCTCGGCTTCCTCCGAAGTCCCTCTGGCGTTGCCCGACCACCTCGGTTCCCACCGGGTGTCGCAGACCTTCCGCTCAACTTTAGCATTTCTGCACACTTAATTGAGCTCGTAAGATAACAAATATACCCTTAACTATTGAGCCTTTTGCCATAATCAAAATACCGGTTCGACTTTGGTGCCCACTGCACCAACAAGAAAGAGGGCATCGATTATGAGGAGACATTTTCGCTGGTAGCCATGCTTAAGTCTATGCGAATTCTCTGATGTATTGCTGCTCATATGGATAATGAGGTATGGCAGATGGATGTCAAGACAGCTTTACTTAATGGAAGTCTTGAAGAAAACTTCTATATGAAGCAACCAGAAGGATTCATTGCAAAGGGAAAAGAGTATCTTGTGTGCAAGCTTAATCGGTCCATTTATGGATTGAAGCAAGCTTCGAGATCTTGGAACATCCGCTTTGATGAGGTAATCCAGTCTTATGGATTTATTCAAAGTCCGAATGAGTCTTGTGAATACAAGAGTGTTAGGGCAATCTCTTGCCGTAATATAGTTTTGATGGTGTGGCAAAGGGTTTAAGTTAGTTTGATATGTGCGTTGAAGTCATGCAGGACTTAGTAATTCGCACATAGAGCTGTGGCAAGTTTCACATCTCATGACTCGTGCCTTGAGTCGGTGAAGGATAGCTTTGCAGAAGCCGTGCGCTTGGAGCATCCGAGGGACCGCCGGACGAGAAGCTTGGAGTGAAGCCGGAGGAAGTAGACTTCGAGGCAAGAGACACGAAGGAGCATTGCAGAGCCGTGCGCCTGATGCTGCCGAGGGACGTGGCCGAGAACCAAGAGAACTTCGAAGGCGAGGGACTCCGAGAGATGAGAGTGAGCGATTGTAACTCGGGGAAGGGTAGCTCTTAGGTGAAACTTGGCAATTTGGCCAAGTGTCGGATGGGTTTTCCAGACACCAGTCGACTGCCATGTCATGGCGCGATCGCTCGTCGAGTGTAGTTTGAGTATACGACTTCATCGGTGTGGCGCCGATGCCATACGTGGGCGATCGATCGCCAAGATATCGATCACCGCTGAAGCGGCCGATCGGCGTCAATAGGGTTTCGCATTAAACTGCTCGTAGCCGATCGGGCGATCGATTACGGAGCGGCCGATCGTGATGAGGTCCATCGATCGCGAAGAGTTCCGTTGGACTACAACGGTCGGGATCCGACGTCTTCGGAGGCCGTTGTAGTGACGACAGTCGACTGCCAAGGGCGGCAGTCGACTGATGGCGGCCAACGGGAAGAAATCAGCCCTCTCTATAAGAAGAGAGGGTGTAAGCCTTTGAGAGGCTAATGCTTATGCTCCAAGTGATCTTCCTAGTGCCCCACAAGCTCTAAACTCTTCTTACTCGCTTTTACTCCATTCTATTTGTAAGAAGAGTGATCTTGATTGTAAAGGTTACCTCCACCTAGCTTGGTGCAAAGGAGAGACCATTTAGTGGATTGGTTTAGCGGAGTGATTCACCGAGGACTAATCGAGGGACCGTGGACTAGCGGCGTAGCCGTGAACCACGTTACATTCTTTGTTAGCATTTGTTTTCTCGTATTTCTATTTGTTTGTCTTTATTAGTCTTCCGCTTGCGCTAATTAGTTTTGTAGACGAGCAAATACCGTCATCCAAACAAAAAGGGCTATTCACCCCCCTCTAGCCGGCCGTACCAATCCCCAACAAAGAGATGTGATGGAAACGTAGTGGTATTTCTTGTACTATATATAGATGACATTTTGTTTATTGGCAACAATATTAAGGTGTTATCGGACGTAAGGGTATGGTTGTCCAAACAGTTTGATATGAAGGACTTGGGAGAAGTGGGACACATCCTTGGGATCAAGGTTATAAGGGATCGCAGGAAAAGGATGTTATGCTTATCTCAAACATCACACATAGACACCATTATGGATCGTTTTGGCATGCATAACTCCAAGAAAGGTTTTCTACCTTTTAGGCATGGAGTACCTTTATCTAAAGAGATGTGTCCTAGAACATCAAAGGAGATAGAGGAGATGAAGGCGATTCCTTATTCTTTGGCAGTAGGAAGCCTCATGTATGCTATGTTATGTACGAGAACGGATATTTACTTTACCGTGTGCATGGTTTGTATATATCAGAGTAATTCAGGATAGGGACATTGGACTATGGTAAAGCATATATTGAAGTACCTGAGAAGGACTAGGGATTATATGCTGGTTTACCAAGCAGATCAAATACTCTCTGTGAGTTACACAAATTCTGACTTCGAATCAGATAGGGATAACAGTAAGTATATCTCAGGTTTTGTGTTTACTTTGGGAGGTGGAGCCATTGTATGGAGGAGTGTCAAGCAGAAATGTGTGGCAAACTCTACCATGGAAGTTGAGTATGTGGCAGCCTCTGAGGTTGCCAAAGAAGCTGTATTGCTCAGGAACTTCTTGATGGACTTGGATGTGATTTCTGGTTTCCCCAAAACTATCACAATTTATTGTGATAACAGTGCTGCAGTTGAAAACTCGAAGGAACAACGAGCCCATAAGGCAAGTAAACACATAGAGCGCAAGTACCACAAGATACAAGAAATCGTAAAGCGAGGAGAAGTTACTATGGCCAAGATTACATCAGAGGATAACCTGGCAGATCCTTTCACTAAGGCCCTTCCAACGAGAGCTTTTGATAGGCATGTGGAGGGAATGGGAATCAGATGTATGGCAGTATGAGGATAGTATAGTCTTTTAGTATAAGTGGGAGATTATTGGGATGTATACTGAAAATTCTATCTTTTGTATGAACCTCTTTATTTTTGAAATAAGAATCACATGATCATTGTTTACATTTTATGATTATGCATATTGTCTAGTACATTACATTGTAGATAACATGGTGTGTAGTGTCACACGGGAGATCATGTTATCAGATCCTTGTAAAGTATAAGTAAAGGCTCACAAAGGAGATGATTTTGAATAAACCATTGGTATGGTTTTAGTGTGATTTTGTATTGGTTTGTCTTGACCATATAATTACACTAGTACACTTTGTGTGTATTGAGCAGGACCGACATAGAGGCGATTAGATTTATTGATGACTAAATAATTTTATTGGACCTCGGATATTATGGTGTACATGCTCTTAATCCCGATATAATAACGGGCATATATACTTAGTATTTATTTTCTTGATTTACCAATGGGCGAGATTTATAGAGTAAATCGATAGGCACGGTAAGTTGGGAAATGATATTATTTATATGGTGTGTCGTTGATTATAGGAGGAAACCATGTCTTATATATTAGGATGATGATGTCCCCTTGAAAAGCTCATAAGGTTTATCATGTAAACCCTGTAGGTGGACTTGGTCCAGCATGATGATAAGGTTGAGTTGTACTACTCATGGAGTTAGATGTTGATTAATTAATTGTCAGTAAATTAATTAATTGATGAATATTCGAGATCTTAAACACGGGGAAACATTTGTACAAATAATATATGGAGCCCATATTTATTTATGGGGTTGGTGAGGTAGATCAATGATAATCCTCTAGTGGAATGGATTATCATTAATGGATTGGACTTTAAGTGGGCTTGATCCATTGGGTGGTCAGGATCCAATTCCTCCTCATGGTCCCTATTGTAGCCTATTAAAACCCTCATGGAGCATATGATGGAAAATGAAACTCTAGATCCAACGGTGGAGGTTAAATCTCTAGATCTTATGGTGGAGATTAAATCCCTAGATTCGACGGTGGAGATTATATCTGTAGATCCGACGGTTGAGATTAAATCCCTAGATCCGACGCTTGATATTAAATCCCTAGATCTGATGGTGGAGATTGAAAGGAGACTTAAGCCTAACTCTATAAATAAGGCTTAAGGGGTTGGCGGCAAGAACAACTTTGGAGATTAGAATTTTGGATTGGGCGGCTAGGGTTTTGGAGAAGTCTTGGGCGGCAACACAAGTGGAAGGTTTTCCTATCTTCCTAGGGTTTTGGTCGGCATCCCTCTTCTCCTTTCTATTCTTGGTTGGCGTCCCAATCTTCTTCCTCTCCTCCTTGGCCGACGGCAAGAGCTAGGATCTCTTCTCATTGAGCTTTTGGTCGGCGCCTATACTCCCTTTTCCTCTCCTTGGCAAGCGGCAACATCAAGCTTGGAGCTTGGTGGCTGGTTCTAGATAGGATAAAGAGTTTTGTTTCATTATTCCTTTTGTTCTTAGCGAGCAAGGAAGGGAAGAATGTGATCTAGGAGGCTTCGACTTTTGGAAGATCATCGCCCACATGACGTCCAAAAGGAGGAAGGACATACAATAGAAGATCAAGAGGTATAACAAGAAGTATAAGCTTGTTTACTTTGATTAGTGTTCTTTTTTATTATGTATATAATTGTTTTCAATTATATATGGCTAATTTACTTGGACTCTGAATACAAAAACAAAAACTTGCAATCCGTACATCGTCTATTCCATGGCTAATCGAAGAATAGAGGAAGGTTCCTTGAACAACATGTTTTTTCAAGTGACCACTCTAATCGAATAGCACGGTGATGGAACGGTTGCTTGGGTAATCCCTCTTTTTCTGGGATTAAATTTTTAATCCGGGGACATAGATGGGATCGCCATGGACAAGGAACCGAGTTGAAGTGGGAAGCGAAGATTCCTCCTTTGAGAAACTGCATCTCTATTCTCTTATAGGACTCCACATACTTTGTCATTCGTTCATCTTTGATGATGAAAAACCCTTGGATTTGTAATGCCACAAACTATGAGTCCAGTGCACCCAAACTTAGCTGGCTCCTACCACCCAAATTTCTTTTAAGTCTTGATACTGCTACATCATACAGTGCTTAATTATTAGAGGATTTAAACTTGAGCCATATTGATATCCGTGTCTCTTCTTTGGAAGGGGACATGAGAAGTATCCCAACCCACTCCCTCTATCCCTTGATGATCTATCTACAAAGACTTTCCATACAGGTTGCAACCCCTCTAGCACTTCTGAGTCCCTTAACTCAGGATTTAGTAACTCAGCCAAGAAATCTACCAAAGTCTGTGCTTTTATGGCAATCCTTGTTTGATATTGTATGTTGTACTTGCTTAACTACACTATCCAATTTGCTAATTGCCCCTAGAAATTAGGTTTGGTCAACACTTGGCCTAATTTATTTCTTGTGAGCATCATCAATATATGCACGAGAAAGTAATGTTGTAATCTTTGAGCCGTGAGTCCTAAGGCATAGGCTAACTTCTCCAAGTCAGAATATCAAAGTTTTGGGCCCTTCAAAATATGATTGGTATAATTTATTGATCGTTGTTGAAAACCTTCTTGATGGAGTAGGACAGAACTAATCACCCTTCAGATACAACCAAGTATACCCAATGAATCTCCCCTATATTGGGTTTAGCCAAGGTGGGGAAACAGGCTAAATACTATTTTAGATCTTAAAAAGTCTACTTACACAGGTCATCCCATTGGAATCAATCCACATTCTTGAGAACTAGAAAGAATGGCAGCCCCCGACCTGCTTATCTAGAAATGAATCTAGACAAAGCTATAATCCTCCCGACTAATCTCTGTGGCTCCCTCAGAGTACTCGACGACTGCATGTTACAAAGAGCTTGCACTTTCTTGGGATTATCCTTGATTTCTCTCTCGATCACCACGTACCCAAGGAACTTTCTGATGCATACTCCAAAGATACACTTCTTTAGGTTTAGCTTTATATTGTATTTCCTCAAGGTTGCAAACATCTCCTCCAGGTTAGGGATCAAACTAGTGATGAGTTAGGATTTTACCAGAATGTCATCTATATATTCTTCTAAATTTCTTCCCTTCTGGTGGGTAAAGATTTGATCCATTAGTCATTGATATGTATCTCCCACATTCTTCAACCCAAATGACATCACCACATAGAGGTACAAACCACCAGAGGTGACAAAACTGACTTTCTTCTTATTTTCATGAGTAGTGGTATCTGGTGATATCCTTGGTAAGTGTCTATGGGAAAGATTACTTCGTGTCCCACTATAGAATCTATTAATTGAGCTATCCGAGGCAATGGGTAGTAGTCTTTAGTGCATGCTTTAGTCAAATCATGGAAGTCTATACACATATGTCATTGATCCAAAGGTTTTGGAACCAACACTACATTTGATACCCACTTAAAAAATAGGACCTCCTTTATATGCCCCACCCTTAGCAGCTTCTCAAATTATTCAACAATGACTTTGTCCTTCTTGAGCTTGAAATGTCACTTTCTTTGCCTGATGGGATGAGCTCCCTTCGTGATGTTTAGATGGGATTATGCAATCTTGAGTCGATTCCCATTAAGTCATGGACATATCTTGCAACGACATCATTCCTCCTGAGGCATGGAATGAGGTCTTCTTTCACTTTTGACCCCAACTCATTTGCTACTCAAGTTACCTTCTCTTTTGCAATCACTATGAGCACTCCTTTCTCTATAGTACTTTTCATCAGTGCCACTTCTTCCAAAACCTACACTTTAAAAATAGTAGAAACATAAGTGGCTTTACCCTTAGTACGAGCCCTCTTCTGGTCTTCTTTAATCATATCCGCATAACATCCCTAGGTTACCTTTTGATCTCCTTGGACCTCTCCCACCAAATGTCTTATGGGA
Source organism: Wurfbainia villosa (assembly GCA_025175895.1). Lineage (NCBI taxonomy): Eukaryota > Viridiplantae > Streptophyta > Magnoliopsida > Zingiberales > Zingiberaceae > Wurfbainia > Wurfbainia villosa. The sequence goes on along the minus strand of CM045998.1, from coordinate 46,782,505 downwards.
AACATTATATTTTGGTGGTAAGGAAAAGCTAAGGCCATGAGCTCCGAGAGGATTGATTGTCCCAGAATGGTATGCTGAGGGAACATCCACCATAAGAAAAGGAGTCATAATAGTTCTCCGACTCGACTCTTCTCCCACGTCAGGGATCGGGTGACTTGCCTGACTGGGTGGACAACATGTCTTGTGAAGCTAAACAGTGTCATCACTAAGGCTTCCACTTGCTCCTCTAGTTACATATGGTAAAAGGCTTCCTAAAATATCACATTAACTGAATTCCTCGAGTTAACAAGCACTCGACCCACTTCATAATTTGCGATGGTGGCTCAGATCACCGGTGCATTGTTGTGTGGGAAAGCGAATCCTGTGAAGTCTTATGGTCCAAAGCTAAGTAGTGGGGCCACCTGAGCTAATCGACTTTCTCTGATAGCGAGACTCCCCATTAGCCGAGCATGTGACTTTCGAGCCCAATTAGAGTCACCCCAGTGGACCCTCTAGCAATGGCAATGATAACCCCCTCGAGAAGGAATGGTCTCAAGGGTTGGGGGTTTCCCACTACTTTGCCTTCTCTCCAAGGCAATTTCTCTTGGGGTCCCGACTGCTATATGTAGGATCAAGAAATGCTAGAGGGGGGTGAATAGCGTTCGAAAAACTTTTCTTTTCTTCGTTAAAACCAAAGCGTGAAACGGAAATAAGTAAAGATAAAACACAAAGACACGTTTGTTTTTACTTGGTTCACAACCAACCGGTTGCTAGTCCAAGGACCTATGATCCTTGATCACTCCCGACGGGCAATCTACTAAAACTCTCTTACTCGTTGGAGGTAATAGATACGAAATGGTATACAAAAAATATAGAGGACGAGGTAACACTCCTACCTCTCCTCTTAGCAATTAGAAAACACAAAAACAAGAACAATTCAAATAAACAAATAGCACTACCGACTAAGAGTATGAATGTTGGTAGCTTGGTTAGCGTTACATCATCGTTGCATGGCAATGAACACTTTGAATTGATGGAGCACTTTTGGGAGGCTTTTAAGGTTTTGAGAAAGAGTGATTTGCCTCTGTTTTTTGTAGGAGTATCTGAGTCGCAAAAATCATTTTATGCGTTGTGGAAACCCCGAAAGTCGGCCACGGATCTGTGCGAAGATAAACAAAACTATATGTACGTGTTTAAAAACCTTAGATCTACTATAGATCTACATGTTAAGAGTTTTACCCTTGATGCGACGCCCTTCGCTTATCTCGCTCGTCCAAACGGCTTTGTCGGAACTCGAGAGTGTCAAGTGTACACTCCTCTATTGGTATCCACACAAGAAATAGGTGGAGAAAGCAACCTAGATGTTCTAGCACCCCTTGGAGGCTCACGGCAAGATGAGGAAGAGAGAGCTTGAGGGAAGAGAGGAGGAAGAAGATGAAGTTACACAACTTAACTTCACACTTTCATAACCCATTAATGGTGGGGGTTACATGGATGCATGTAACTCCAAGAGCCAATGGCTCTTGGTCTCCCTCATGAGGTGGCACCCCATGATGTGTTCATGATGATGTGGAGCATCATCATTGGCTGACCCCATGCAAAGTCATCATGACATGACAATTGGTCAAATAAAATTTACCATTAATCTTCTCTCTCAAGTCAAGTCAAACTTGACCTCTTATCTCCCATGGTTGATCAAATCCAACCATTTGATTCAAGTCAATTTGATTTAATGAATCTCAATTCATTAGTTTAAATTGAATCGATGAATCAAATCTAAATTAGACTCATTCAACACTTGAATCAACTTGAGTCCAACTCAAATTGGCTTAATTTGGATTACTCTTAATCCAATTAGGTTCATCCCATGAACCTAATCCTCATGGTTCATCATATGAACCTAATCTCCAACTAATTTCCCTTAGTGTGTGACCCTATAGGTTCTTGTAACGTTGGCAATGCTACTAAACAGATTTAGAAACATAAACAATGAGCGGTATCTAGCAACACATCATTGCTACCCAAGTTACAAGAATGTTGACATCCAACATCACCTTTGTGACTACTGTTGGGATGTATACTGAAAAGTCTATCTTTTGTATGAAGATCTTTATTTTGAAATAAGAATCACATGATCATTGTTTGCATATTTATCTTGATGCATATTATCTAATACATTACATTGTAGATAATATGGTGTGTGGTATCACACGGGAGATCATGTTATCGGCTCCTTGTAAAGTATAAGTAAAGGCTCACAATCAAGGTGGCTTTGGACAAACCATTGGTATGGTTGCAGTGTGATTTGGTATTGGTTTGTCTTGACCATAGAATCACACTAGTACACTTTGTGTGTATTGAGCAGGACCGACTTAGAGGTGATTCGATTTATTGCTGACTACATAATCGAATCGGACCTCAGATATTATATTGTACATGCTCTTAATCCCGATATAATAACGGGCACATATACTTAGTATTCATTTCTTTGATTTACCAATGGACGAGATTTATAGATTAAATCGATAGGCTCGGTAAGTTGGGAAATGATATTATTTATATGGTGTGTCGTTGATTATAGGAGGAAACCGTGTCCTATATATTAGGATGATGATGTCCCCTTGAGGAGCACATAAGGTTCATCATGTAAACCCTGCAGGTGGAGTTGGTCCGGCGTGATGATAAGGATGAGTGGTACTACTCATGAAGTTAGATGTTAATTAATTAATGGTCAGTAAATTAATTAATCGACGGACATTCGAGATCTTAAAATGGGGAGATAAATGTACAAAAAATATATAGAGCCCATATTAACTTATGGGGGTTGGTGAGGTAGATCAATGATAATCCTTTAGTGTATTGGATTATCATTAATGGATCGGACTTTTTGTGGGCTTGATCCATTGGGTTGCCTAGATCCAACTCCTCCTCATGGTCCCTATTGTAGCCTATTTAAACCTCATGAAGCCTAGATCCAATGGTTGAAAACAAAACTCTAGATCCAACGGTAGAGATTAAATCTCAAGATCTGACGGTTGAGATTAAATCTCTAGTTCCGACGGTTGAGATTAAAACCCTAGAACCAATGGTGGAGATTAAAATAAGGCTTATCCATAACTCTATAAAAACGGGCTTAAGGGTTGGCATGGAGAAGAAGAATCAAAGGAGGGGCTATGGTTTTGGGTGGCAAGGAGGCTTAGGGCTTTGGGCAGCTACAATTAAGGAAAGTATTTCCTTTCTCTTCTTCATCTTGTTGTTGGTCGGCACCCACGGTTTGCTTCTCCTCTCCTTGGCTGGCGTTCAAGCCCTCCCTCTCTTCTCCTTGGCCGATGGAAACAAAGCTTAGGGTCTTCCCTTGGAGCTTTTGGCCAGCATCCATCTCCTTCATCCATTCCTTTGGCCGGTGCACACCAAGTTGGTGCTTGGTGGTTGGCGCAAGCAAGGAGAGGAAGAGTTTTGTTATTGATCTTCCTTTGTTCGGAGAGAACAAGGATAGGAAGATTGGTGATCTAAGAGCTTCAACTTTTGGAAGATCGTCGCCCACACAACGTTTAAAAGGAGGAAGGACATACAATAGAAGATCGAGAGGTATAACGATTGTCTATTTTCTTTTGTAACATGTCTACAATTGTTTTCAATGATATACATGTTATATATTCTATTTTATGTTTAAATATACTTGGACCCCGAACATAAACACAAAAGTCGGCAATCCGTACATCGTCTATTCCGCGGCTATTTGTAGAATAGAGGTTGATTGCTTGAAGAACAAGTTTGTTTAAGTGACTACTCTAATCGAATAGCACGATGATGAAACGGTTGCTTGGGTGATCCCTTTTGTCTAGGATTAATTTTTTTTTAATCCAGGGACGTCGATGGGATCGCCATGAAAAAGTGACTGAGTTGAAGTGGGAAGTGAAGTTTCCTTTCTTCAACTACATTTGCTTCGTTTCAGTTACGTATTGCTATATACTTGTGCCCTTTGGCTCTGATTGACAAGAGGCGCAGAACCGTGTCATCCTCGGTACAATCTTTATCTTGAACTCCAAGTAGACTCACTCTAATCAAATGAACTCAATATCTCATATTGACTCATTTGGGCATGGCCATGCACTTAGTGATCTCACTCTATCAAGAATAACGATGTCACTCCCGTCATTTAGGAGGGATAGATCTCATCTACATCACTTACATCCCTCCGCATAATTTGTTACGTACCCAGTAATCGCCTTTATAGTCCACCCATTTACGGGTGACGTTTGACGAAGCTAAAGTATGCAACACCATATGTATGGAACCATGGTGACTTCAGGTCCAAGGACTAATAGTCACATGAGAAAGTATATGACACTCATATAGCGATCCATGATACTCTCTCATGGCGGGTCATTCAGTATATATTCTCCAATGCATACCCATTGTAGGGAATCGATGTGGTTTGCCGGCTAGAGGGGGTGAATAGCCCTCATTCGTTCGATGGTGGAATTCGTTCATTCTTGTTGCGTTGCTTTCCTATGATTGTCGTTAGCGCAGCGGAAACAATAGAAATAATAATAATACTAACAACAATACAAGAATATGCAAACACACACGATATACATGGTTCAGAACCAAATGGTTCCTACTCCACGGGCGAGCTCTCCGAGCTCTAGTTATGCGCACGACGCTAACTAAACCACTCCTTCTCGACAATACATCGGAGGTGGAGAAACATCTCACAAGCAATTACACTAAGTAATGAAATACAAGAAATACAAAGACAAATATGAAATACACATAAAGAACACTTTACAACACTTGCTTTGAACCCTTTGCTTGTAGCTTGCTTTGGATGGCTCTTGAAGGATTGGAATGCAGCATCAATTCCCCTCTAATAGCTTCCTAAAAGTCTTGGTGAAATCCTCCCACTTGAGCTCCATTTATAACCTGCATCAAGCTATTTTTTACGCCAGAAGCTGATCGCCAAAGGCCCGATCGTGCCCCTGATTGTTGTCACAACGGCGGATCCACGTTGGATAAGTTCCAACGGATCACCTACCAGTGGACTGCTAGTCCATGGCAGTCGACTGGTGACCTAATAGTCGACTACGAGCGCTTAGATTCACGACATTCCCATCGATCATTGCCATCCCTAAGAATGATCGCCGACATCGGGCCGATCGATCATTGCCAATCCATGGCAGTCGACTGCCAAGCACAAAATTACAGTCTAACACCAGTCGAACCGACACCAATGCCAGTGGACTGCTATCGGGAAAAACCTCAAACACCAAGTTGTTTGAGCATCCGACCGTTGGGTAAACCCTCAAACATCAAGTTTGAGCCTCCGACACTCAGTCTTAGCAACTTGGCCAAGTCCACCTTATCCCTCATAGAGTTCCCCACCGAAGCTCTCTTCCGTCGGCCTACGTCCCTCGGATGTGCCAAGCACATGACTTCGCAATTCCATCCTTCGCGTTTCTTTCCCTCGAAGTATGCTTCCCTTTTGTCTCACTCCATTCGCTCCCCGTCCGGCGGTCCCTCGGATGCACCAAGTGCATGGCTTCGCAATGCCATCCTTCACCGACTTAAGGACCCCGAGCCTAGTGAACTTGCCAAGTCCTCAAGACTTCCCACATGCACCAAGCACACGACTTCGTAATGTATTTCTCACCAAGCACTAAGCGCATGGCTTTGCAATGCTTTGGACTTGTCCCACACCAAGCACCATGCTTGGATTTTCCATGCCAACTCCATGTTGGACTTTCCCATGAAAATCCCATGTTATGAGTTTTGTCTATCATCAAAATACTATAAAAGTACTGCTCGAGTCAAACTCGAGTCAACCTGGGTCGATTGCACCAACACCCATGTGTCAACTTGATATCACATATGCATGACTTGTGAGATCAAGTTATCAAGTTAACCTACATGCTAGTCTCTTTACATTAACATTATCCCTGAATGTTAATACTTGACTAGGAATAATTAAGAGTAGTGTTCTCTATATCATCTCATTATCGATTCAACCAATCGATTGATATAGACAAGAACCATCTGCTCAAGGACGTTATTATACTTAGTTATTTGAAACCGATACAAGTAAATATAATAACCATGCCTTTATAAATAGGAATATGATACAACAAAGTCCATACAACAATCATCACATTATTGCCTCTAGGGGTTTCACTAACAATCTCCCACTAGCACTAGCGCCAATCACTGTAGTATCTAATAACCAATGACCTAGTGTGTCCATCATGCTTTTTCTGTGCCAAAGCCTTGGTCAAGGGATCTGCGATGTAAGCCTCTGTGGGTACTCTGCAAATCATCACATATCCTCTATCGATAATCTCTCGAATGAGATGGAAGTGTCGTAATATGTGTTTGGTCCGCTGGTGTGAGCGATGTTCCTTAGCATGTGCAATTGCTCCATTATTGTCACAATAGAGCTCTATAGAATTTGCTATGCTAGGAACCACCCCAAGCTCAGTAATGAACATGCGGATCCAAACTGCCTCCTTTGTTTCCTTTGATGCAGTAATATACTCGACCTCTATGTAGAATTAGCAACTGTGTCCTACTTTGAACTCTTCCAGCTCACAGTGCCACCATTCAATCAAAACACGAACCCTGACTATGATCTATAATCATCTTGGTCAGTTTGGAAGCTAGCATTACTATAACCCTTTACAGCTAGCTCCTCAATGCCTATAAATATCAAGAAATATTCTTTAACCCTTCTCAAGTACTTAAGAATATTTTTGACTGCTATCAAGTGACACTCACCATGATCTGACTGGTATCTATTCGTCATGCTCAAAGCATACGAGACATCAGGACAAGTACATAGCATGGCGTACAAGATAGATCCTATGGATGATGCATAAGAGATCTTATCCATGTGGTCTCTCTCCTCTCTAGAAGAGGGACATTGAGTCTTCGAAAGACTCACACCATATGACATCAACAGAAGTCCCTTCTTGGAATTTTGCATGGCAAATCGTAGTAATACCGTGTCAATATATGTACTCTGACTTAGGCCAAGCAATCTCTTAGATTTATCTCTATAGATCTTAATGCCTAGAATACAGGCTACTTCACCTGAGTCCTTCATTGAGAAGCACGTCCCCAGGCAAGTCTTCACAGACTATAGCGAAGGGATGTCATTCCCAATGAGTAGTATGTCATCCACATACAATACAAGGAAGACAACTGTGTTTCCATTAACCCTCTTGTAGACACAAGGTTCATCTTCATTCTTAATGAAACCAAACTATTTGATCACATCATCGAATCGAAGATTCTAGCTCCGAAAAGCTTGCTTTAGCCCATAAATGGACCTTTGCAGCTTTCATACTTTCCCAGTATGTTGTGGATCTACAAAACCCTCAGGCTGTGTCATGTACATATCCTCGAGCAAGTTTCCATTCAGAAATATGGTTTTGACATTCATTTGCCAGATCTCATAATCATGGTATGCTACAATAGCAAGAATGATCCGAATGGACTTAATCATCGCCACTGGAGAAATGGTTTCATCATAGCCAATATCATGAATTTGCTTGAAACCTTTAGCCACCAATCGACCCTTATAGGTATGCATAAGTCCATCCATGTCAGTCTTTCTCTTAAAGACCCACTCACACCCAATGGGTTTGATGCCTTCAGGTGGATCAACCAAAGTCCATACTTGGTTGGTGTACATGGATTCCATCTCGGATCTCATGACCTCTAGCCATTTCTCAGAATCTGGGCTCGTCATAACTTCCTGATAGGAGATAGGCTCATTCTCAATGAGCATAACGTCATCATGGTCAGACAAGAGAAATGAGTATCTCTCAGGCTGATGATGTATCCTATCAGACCTGCGAAGAGGTAGGTCTACCTGAACAGGTTGTTGTTCCACAACTCTTTATGCAACAATCTCATCACCCACAACACTTTGTGGTTCCTATTCAACCTCCATCAAGGCCTCAGTGCTATGGTTCTTATCTTGAATTTCTTTAAGATCGAACGTACTCCCACTAGTTTTTCTAGAAACACAATCCCTTTCTAGAAATAACCCAGTCTTTGCCACAAACACTTTGTGCCGATTGGGAATGTATAAGTAATATCCCTTCATTTCCTTGGGATATCCAACAAAATAACACTTATTAGATTTCGGAACCATTTTGTCTGAGACTTGACGTCAAACGTAAGCCTCACAACCTCAAATCCTCAAGAAAGACATCTTGGGATTTCTCCCTGTCAATATCGTATATGGTGTCTTTATCACAGCCTTGGATGGTGTCTAGAACATATCCCTAAAAGGATATAAGAAGATCTATGTGACTCATCATAGATCATACCATATCTAATAGGGTATGATTCCTCCTTTCGGATACACCATTCCACTGTGGTGTTTTAGGAGAAGTGAGTTGGGATAGAATCCCACACTCAGCTAGATAGTCATGAAACTCATAGCTAAGGTATTCACCACCTCGATCTGATCGAAATATCTTAATACTCTTGCCAAGCTGGTTTTCTACTTCATTCTTTAATTCTTTGAACTTTTCAAAGGATTTTGACTTATGTGTCATCAGATACACATAACCATATCTACTGAAGTCATTAGTAAATGTAATGAAGTACCTATAATGAGCTCTAGCAGCAACATTGGAAGGGCCACATACATCACTATGTATAAGTCCTAACAAGTCTGTTGGTCTTTCGCTGTGTCCACTAAAGGGTGTCTTTGTCATCTTGCCTAGAAGGCAAGACTCGCATGTCTCATATGATTCAAAATCAAATGAGTCCAACAACCCATCCTTATGGAGCTGGGATAAGCGACTCTCATTTATGTGACCTAAGCGACAATGCCAGAGATAGGTTTGGTTCAACTCATTTGACTTGAACCTTTTGCTACTTATGTTATAGATGGGGCTCTCTAAGTCTTGAATGTAGAGTCCGTTCATTAGAGGTGCACTACAATAGAACATATCATTTAAATAAACTGAACAATATTTTTTCTTTATTATAAATGAAAAGCCTTTCTTGTCCAAACAAGAAACTGAAATTATGTTCTTAGTCTAAGCAAGCACATAACAACATTCATCTAGTTCTAGTACAAGCCCAGAGGGCAGAGATAGATCATAAGTTTCTACAGCAACAGGAGCAACCCTTGCTCTATTGTCTACTCGTAGGTCCACCTCGCCCTTCATTAATGCCCTGCTATTTCTCAGCACCTTCACATTGGTACTATTGTGAGAGGCACATCCGGTTTCTAATACCCATGATGTAGAAATAGATAGATTGACTTCTATGACATATATACCTGAAGTAGAAGTCTCACTTCTCTTCTTCTTAAGACCTTCGAGGTATGCTTTGCAGTTACGCTTCCAGTGTCCAGCTTCCTTACAGTGGAAGCAAGTCCCTTCCTTGGCTATCCTTCCTTTTGGTTTCAGTGCCTTGCCTTTGCCCTTGGCTTGGGACTTTCCCTTACCTTTAGGCTTGCCTTTGCCTTTCTTCTTTTGCACCATCAAGATGGAGTCAGGTTTTCCCTTCTTAAGGTTGAGCTCAGTATTTCTCAACATGCTGAGCATCTTAGGAAGTGGCTTATCAATTTCATTCATGTTGTAATTCATGATAAAATGATTGTAGCTTTGTGGTAAAGATTGCAAGATCAAGTCAGTGGCCAGCTCTTGGCCAAGTGGGAATCCCAACCTCTGTAGGTTCTATATTTACCCAATCATCTCGAGTACATATGGACCTACGGGAGTCCCATCTTGCATCTTGGACTGAAATAGTGCCTTAGAGATCTCATATCTTTTGTGCCTTTCTTGTCCTTGATACAGTTGACGAAGATGTTCAACCATATCAAAATCATTCATGAACTCGTGCTGCTTTTGAAGCTCAGAGTTCATGATCGCGAGAATGAGGCATGACACATCTAATGCATCATCTTGATGCTTCTTGTAAGCATCTCGGTTAGTTCGCAAGGCAGTGGCAGGAGGTGCCTCCGGAATGGGCTGCTCCAGGACGTACAATTTTCTTTCTTGGGTGAGAATAATTCTCAGATTCCTATACTAGTCTAGGAAATTTGCTCCATTGAGCTTGTCCTTCTAACGGACAGAACGCAGAGAGAGTGTGTTCATGTTTGTCGACATGGTAATCTACAACATACACAATGCAGAAAATTAATATCATATTCCATTTATCATTTAATTAGGCCTTTAGTCAAATGATACTCCCACTGAATTATAGGACTTTTGTATAATCGAGTCATGGATGTGGTCAAACCATATTATTAGATTCATACAAACTAGCTATAATTCTTGCGGGACAAGATCCACATCATACTACGCCTTGAGTTTGCTTTGGATAAATCGCCCAAGACTTAGTATGATTGGTAGTTAACAAATTACCAATTACATCTCTATGAAACTCTTATTTATAGGATCAAGATCCACATTTACAAAAGACCTTGTGTTAGCTTTGGCTAAATCACCCAAGATTTAGTGTAAATGCGATCTTATCCTATCTTTCCGACGGTTGGAATATGCTTATAGTTTTACTCGATCCAATTGAGTTAACTAGTTTTAGTCAATCTAATTGAGCTTATTCTCACCCAAGCCGAGATAGGCGGGACCAAGATTGTCCCTCCGCACCCTACCAAGATAATATGCGTTGCTCTGCTTTGGCGGATTCAACAACAACAAATGATCGAGGTAGTGATGGGTATCAAAACTTGGTAGGCATTTTCGAGTTGATTCGATTAAGATCTAATCTAATCGTAAATGTGTATCATATACACATTAATGCCTTTATTACCCTACACTAGCATGCATCACATACATACAAGCAAAATAAACTAGCATTCATCATATACATACAAGCAAAATATCCTAGCATGCATCATATACATACAAGCAAAATTTACTAGCATGCATCACATACATACAAGCAAAAAAAAAAAAAAAAAAATATATATATATATATATATATATATATATATTGTGATGAGGTCATGCCACTACTATGATCTTCTCAAGTCAATGAGAAGATCGGACGGTCAACCTAGGATTAGCGGCTTCTCCAAGCGCCTCCTTTAACTGTTATGTGTCGTCGGCACCCTTCTCGTAACTCCGTCTACTAGTGGACCTTCCACCGCTCCATTTTTGTACATCACAATCATGAAACTCAAGTTACATTCAAGTCTAAAACTATTTACAACTGGAATATTAAAAGAAGAGGCACGACGCGCAGGTCGCATACCATATATAACATGCACAACCATAAAAATGGCGCACAAGCCGTATTTTGAATTACAACACATTTACCCAATCACATTGGGGTTCTTGGGCCATGACCATCACAGTATTATACATAATTATAAATTATGTATTTTACAGAAAATTTTATAATTTTTCCTATTTGTTTTCAATTTTTATGAGTCACACCTCCGTAACGGTCCCGATACGCGATTTCTGGACGGAATCGCGGGACAATACCCCTTTTGGGATTATGGGCAGCTCCCCTACTCGCAAAATTAACCTTGCGAGTGTTCCATCTTGATCTTACAGTGACTTAAGTCACTATCCCAAAAATCTAAAGTGAGAATTCGCCGTTCTGAAGAGTTTTTCTCGGTGGTCGAAGCCTACAAGTGTCCCAACACTTGTTGCTTCGACTCTTCAAGAAAAATACCAAAAAAATCTATAAAAATAGGAAATTTACAGAAACATATAGATCTGTAATTTTTATATCTAATAAAAAAACTACATAACTAAAACACATACGTGCTTCTCACGTGGCTCTGATACCACTGTTGGACTATCCGACCCGCAAAAAATGCTTTTTGCGTTGCGGAAACCCCGGAAGTCAGCCACGGATCCATGCGAAGATAAACAAAACAACATGTACGTGTTTAAAAACCTTAGATCTACTCTAGATTTACATGTTAAGAGTTTTACCCTTGATGCGACGCCCTTCGCTTATCCCGCTCGTCCAAACAGTTTGTCGGAACTCGAGAGTATCCAGTGTATACTCCTCTATTGGTATCTACACAAGCAATAGGTGGAGAAAAGCAACCTAGAGTGTCCTTGCACCCCTTGGAGGCTCACGGCAAGATGAGGAAGAGAGAGCTTGAGGGAAGAGAGGAGGAAGAAATGAAGTTACACAACATAACTTCACACTTTCATAACCTATCAGTAGTTGGGGTTACATGCATGCATGTAACTCTAAGAGGCAAGGGCTCTTGGTCTCCCTCATGAGGTGGCACCCCATGATGTGTCCATGATGATGTGGAGCATCATCATTGGATGGCCCCGTGCCAAGTCACCATGACATGGCAATTGGTCAAGTCAAAATTGACCATTCATCTTCCCTCTCAAGTCAAGTCAAACTTGACCTCTTATCTCCCATGGTTGATCAAATCCAACCATTTGATTCAAGTCAATTTGATTTAATGAATCTCAATTCATTAGTTTAAATTGACTTAATGAATCAAATCTAAATTAGACTCATTCAACACTTGAATCAACTTGAGTCCAACTCAATTAGTCTAATTTAGATTACTCTTAATCCAATTTGGTTCATCCCATGAACCTAATCCTCATGGTTCATAATATGAACATAATCTCCATCTAACTGCCCTTAGTGTGTGACCCTATAGGTTCTTGTAATGTTGGCAATGCTCCTAAACCGATTTAGGAACATAAGCAATGAGCAGTATCTAGCAACACATAATTGCTACCCAAGTTACAAGAATGTTGAGATCCAACATCACCTTTGTCTATACTAATTATGACTCTCACAATATGTGACAATGTCCATCTATCCTTGACATCTAGATTGACCAATTAAGGTATAGACCGTGTCATCCTCGGTACAATTTATATCTTGAACTCCAAGTAGACTCACTCTAATCAAATGAGCTCAATATCTCATATTGATTCATTTGGGCAAGGCCATGCACTTAGTTATCTCACTCTATCAAGAATAACTATATCACTCCTGTCATATAGGAGGGATGTATCCCATATACATCACTCACATCCCTCCGCATAGTTTGTTACATATCTAGTAATCGCCTTTATAGTTCACACATTTATGGGTTACGTTTGACGAAGCCAAAGTATGCAACTCCTTATGTAGGAAACCATGGTGACTTTAGGTCCAAGGACTAATAGTCATACTAATAGTCACATGAGAAAGTATATGACACTCATATAATGATCCATGATACTTTCTCTTGGCGGGCCATTCAGTATACATTCTCCAATGCATACCCATGTGTCAACTTGATATAACATATCCATGACTTGTGAGATCAAGTCATCGAGTTAACCAACGTGCTAGTCTCTTAGCATTGACATTGTCCCTAAATGTTAATACTTGACTAGGAATGATTAAGAGTAGTGTTTTCTATATCTTCTCATTATCGATTCAACCAATCGATTGATATAGATAAGAACCTTCTACTCAAGGACGTTATTATACTTAGTTATTTGACACCAATACAAGTAAATATAATTAGCATGCCTTTATAAATAGGAATATGATACAACAAAGTCCATACAACAATCATCACATGATTGCCTCTAGGGCTTTCACTAACACTTTTATAGCCTTTCAATCCCCATCTTGTTGAGATCCAGATCTGAGTCAAACTAGCCTATCTCCCCTCATTTTGTGGCTCTTATCTTCACTTTCTTTGAAGTATTCAGATTCTCTAGCAGTCAACTAATGCTTACGGCAGTCGACTGATAGTGAACCAGTCAACTACCATTTTCCTCCAGTCTACTGATGGCTTGATAAATCGCCTGCAACACATGGTTAGCACAGTAATTGTATAACGAACAAATCCGACAGTCGTGTACCACTCGACCTCGATTTAGATCTTCCCCCAGAAGTCTTAATCAGATCATCACCTATAGTTGTCCCGTATGGAGGACGTTTCCTTACCATCGCTCCAAACCCGGAGCTTACCTTTGGTCCTTCTGACCTATCGCTTAGCTTTCGGTCACTCGACCACCAAGGTTCCATGACTTCCCAAGGTTCTACTGGCATCTTTTTACCTGGTCAATCAACCATCGAGGTTTCTCATCCCATCGAGATTCTCTTTGGTGCCGATCCATATAACCATCGAGGTTTCTCGACTTCTCGCGATTCTCCTGGCGTCGTTGACCTTCGCAAAGCTTAATACATTACCTACACACACAACATCACATATGAGATAATAGCTTAACTTTGAATCTTTGTCATTATCAAATCCTAGGTTCAATTATCTGGTGCCCTTGCACCAACAATCTTCCCCTTTTTGATCTATAGCAAACCAATTCAAAGTTAAGAAAATTGTAAGAATTAAACAACTATTTTTTTTTTCAAAAACTCCCCCTTAAGGATACCTCCCCCTTAACCCTAGGTGAGTTTTGAAAAAACTAAGTTCTTAACTTTCCGAAAAAGTTAACCTTTTAACTTTTAACCTTTCTTGAAAAACAAAACTCAAACAAAACTTTTAACTTGAAAAACATAACTTTTAACCTTTCTTGAAAAACTTGAGCGTTTGGTAAAGAGAAAATTTTCCATTCTCTGTTTTTATTTTATGAGAAAATGAGAAAATGCATTTGGTTGGCATTTTCCATCCCTGTTTTCTAGAAAATAAAGGAGCATTTTCTAGAAACTTGGAAAACTCCAGAAAATCATTTTTTGATTCCATTTTTGTTTTCCAAAAAATAAAAAAGTATTTTTTGGAAAATTAGAAAATACTAAAAAATCATTTTCTATTTTTTGGAAAAGAAAAACAGAAAACATAAAATGGAAAATTTTCTCTCTACCAAATGCTTAACTTTTAACCTTTCTCTCCCTTTGCTATATTTAAAAAATAGTTTTATGAAAGGTTCTTTTACCATATATGAAAAGTAAAAGAGTCTTTGGAAATGTAAAATTCTAATAAGCTTTCTGAGAAAGCACTATTAGGTGATTCTTGGGAAATTACAAGTCTCTATGAATCCAAGCATGTGCCTTTTTTATAAATTAATATTTTCAACATAACTCATCTAATAAATGGTCCTTATAAGAATGTTCAACTTTGTCACTACTCAATTGATATTAGATAATCAATAAGTCTTGATTAGAGTTGGTTATTTTGAAAACTTATACTCTATGATTCATGTTGATGCACTTGTTCTACATCTAGAATCAGGAGTAAGGTCCTAACATCTCATGCCCATTTACGTGGCTCAGTACACAATCACATTAAACCTATGTGTTGTGAGGTGTGTTGGATCCTTAAAAACTATAGGCTCATGCTTTCTAAGGTCCTATATTAGTTCCATGTAGTATAAAAGAAAATAATAAATAAGAAGTAAATATAAGTCCTACTCTACTACACACATTCCTAGTTTCGTCTAAGCAAACTGAACTCCGCTTCAAGTAATGGTTTAGTAAAAATGTCTGCTAGGTTTGATTTTGATTCTACGTATTCAAGTTTTATGTCCCTTTAGCTAAATTTTCTCTTATAAAATGGTGCTTTACTTCTATGTGTTTAGTTCTAGAGTGATATATAGTATTTTTAGTTAGATTAATTGAGCTAATGTTATCAATCATGATTTTAGTATTACTAAAGTTTAATTGAAAGTCGTTTAGAGTGTACTTTATCTAAAGAAGTTGAGCTACACACTCACCCATGGCTATGTATTTTGCTTCGATAGTAGACAAAACAATACAATGTTATTTTCTACTACACCAACTCACTAGACTTGATCCTAGGAGTTGGCAATAGCCACTGTAGTTTTCCTATCGATTTTACTACTAGCATAATCTGAGTCAGGGTGGCCAATTAGTTCAAACTCACTCGACCTAGGGTATCAGATTCCTACATTTTGTGTTTCTTTTATGTATCAAAGATTCTTTTCACTAAGTTTAGGTACGATTCTTTAGCACAAGACTAAAATCTTGCACACATACTAACTACAAAGAGTATATCAGGTCGGCTTGTAGTTAAGTACAGAAGGCTACCTATTGCACTCCTATATTAATTTAAATCTATAATTTTTCCTTCTAAATCTTCTCCAATGTTTACATTAGTTTCCATAGGTATATTAATTTCTTTAGCATTTTCCATGCAAAATTTACTAATTAATTCCTTAGTGTATTTATGTTGATGCATGTAGATTCCTTCTCTTGTTTGTTTTATTTGTGAGCCTAAGAAGAAAGTGAGTTCACCTACTAAACTCATTTCAAACTCACTTTCCATTAGTGAAATAAATTTGTTTAGAAGTGTTGTGTTAGTTGTTCCAAATATTATATCATCTACATATATTTGTGCTATAAATATTTCTTTTCCTACAATTTTTACGAATAAAGTTGTGTCAATTAATCCTTGATTAAATCCTCTAGATTTAAGATAAATAGATAGTCTCTCATACCAAGCCCTAGGTTCTTGCTTTTATCCATATAAGGCTTTCCTAAGTATAAGTACATGGTTAGGTTTGTCTATGTTTTCAAATCCTGGTGGTTGGCTAACATACACCTCTTCTTTGATAAAACCAATTAGAAATGCTGACTTGACATCCATTTGAAATAGTTTAAATCCTTGATGTGCAACATTGCCTAGCAACATTCTAATTGATTCTAGTCTCACTACGGGTGCGTAGGTTTCATCATAGTCTAATCCTTCTATTTTACTAAACCCTTTAGCTACTAATCTAGCTTTATTCCTTATAACTTCACCTTTTTCAACAAATTTATTTCAAAATACCCATCTTGTTCCTATGATTATTTTTCCTATAGGTTGGGTTACTAATTCCCAAACTTAACTCCTAGGGAATTGAGCTAACTCTTCTTACATGGCAATGATCCAATCAGGGTCAAGAAGAGCTTGTTCTATGTTTTTAGGTTCGATTTTAGATATAAGTGAAATTTGACATAGATTTCTATAGGATGCCTGTAACGCCTATAAAATTTCTAGCAATTTTACGAGAGTTTTTGGCTTTACAATAATGGGCTTGATGTGGGCTTTTTTTCGAAAAATAAAAGAAAATAGCCAAAAAGAGATGCAAGGCCTAGGAATTGAACCCCAAACCTCTAGAGATAGCCAAGCCCTATAGATGCACCCACTAACCAGAAGCCCAATAGGATTATATCATTAGAAGAAGAGGGGAAAATTGTAGATAAGTGTGATGAGGGTAAATGAAAGGGCATGGAAAAGAGAAGAGAAACTTCTCTTCCTCCCTTTATAAAGAAGAAGGAAGTTTCCACATGGCCACTTCTTCTTCCCTTCTTCTTCCTCACCGAAAACCATCTCTCCCCCTCTCCATTTTCACCTTTGGCCGAACCCCATCCAAGCAAGGAGAAGCTAGTTCTTGGCTTCCATAAGGTCAACTACCCACTAAAAGCAAGCGAAGGATGTAAGATTCCCTCACCTGCAGTATATTAGTTTTGTAGGATAGGTTACATGAAAGAAATATGAAGTTTGTAGCCCTATATGTTTTGGCCAACTAAGTTTATGGGCTAGGATTCATGAAAATGCTACTAGGGAAATCATTATAGGTTGTATGCTTCAAGTAGGAATCTTTAGGTGTCAAAAGTCCAAAGATTATAGCCCTACATGTTTCGGCCAACCCAAGCTTTTGGGGTTAGGGTTGCATGAACTTGATTCTAAGGTTATGTTCATAGATGGTATGCTTCAAGTAGGATCTTTTTTAGGTGTCAACAATCCAAGATAATGGACCTATATGTTTCGGCCACCAATGGTTTTAGGGTTAGGGTTTCATGAAAATACCCCTTATGAAGTTATGTTATGATATATGCCTACATGAATGAATTTAGGTGACAAAAATCCAAGCCTTGTGCCCCTATATGTTTCGGCCCCCAATGGTTTTAGGGTTAGGGTTTCATGAAAATACCCCTTATGAAGTTATGTTATGATATATGCCTACATAAATAAATTTAGGTGACAAAATCCAAGCTTTGTGCCCCTATATGTTTCGGCCAACCTTGGGTTTAGGGTTAGGGTTTCATGAAAACACCCCCTTATGAAGTTATGTTAGGTGGATGACTTTAATATGCCTATGTGATGAACATGTTTTATGATTTAATATGCCAAGAAATATGTTTATGAAATATGCCTATGTGATGAACATGTTTATGATGTAATATGTCATGAAATATGCCTATGTGATGAACATGTTTTATGATTTAATATGCCAAGAAATATGTTTATGAAATATGCCTATGTGATGAACATGTTTATGATGTAATATGCCATGAAATATGCCTATATGATGAACATGTTTTATGATTTAATATGCCATGAATATGTCTATGAATTATGCTTATGTGATAAACATGTTTATGCTTTAGGACCCCTTTAGGGTACTCTTATGTTATGAATGCATGTATGCTATGAAATGTCTAAGATGGAGATGCTTCCCTTTCAAGTAGGGATTAAGAGCTCTCCTTATGATAAGATAAGATGGAGATGCTTCCCTTTCAAGTAGGGATTAAGATCTCTCCTTATGATAAGATAAGATGGAGATGCTTCCCTTTCAAGTAGGGATTAAGAGCTCTCCTTATGATAAGACAAGAAAGAAAGGAATTAAGTATTTTACTATGTAAGAGGTTAAGTACCCGACCCGTCAGGTGGTCGTTAATCAAATCCATAGGGACATAAGAAGACGTAAGAGGTCTTGCCCTGGTAAGACGTAAGAGGTCTTGCTCTAGTAGGTCTAGTGGCTCGCTACCCTAGCCTATTAGGGAACGTGCATTATGTGGTAATTATGAATGCTTATATTAAAGTTTAAGAATGCTTAAGATTATTGTTTAGGATTTATGTAATTATGAATGCTTATGTTCAAGTTTAAGAATGCTTATGATTATGTCTTTGATGCATGTTTAGGATTTAAGAAATTATGAATGCTTATATTCAAGTTTAAGAATGCTTATGATTATGTCTTTGATGCATGTTTAGGATTTAAGAAATTATGAATCCTTATATTCAAGGTTAAGAATGCTTATGATTATGTCTTTGATGTATGTTTTGGATTTAAGAAATTATGAATGCTTATATTCAAGTTTAAGAATGCTTATGATTATGCCTTTGATGCATGTTTAGTATTTAAGAAATTATGAATGCTTATGATTATGTCTTTGATGCATGTTTAGGATTTATGTAATTATGAATGCTTATGTTCAAGTTTAAGAATGCTTATGATTGTGTGTTTGATGCCTGTTTAGGATTTAAGAAATTATGAATGCTTATGTTCAAGTTTAAGAATGCTTATGATTATGTCTTTGATGCATGTTTAGGATTTATCCAATTAAGAATGCTTATGTTTAATATATTCCTTGCTTAGAGTTAATTATGTTTAGCATGCTTATGTAAATTGTATGCCATGCTTATGTTTTCATTACGTTGGTATGTTGATGAATAGTGTTGCTATGAAATACTTATGCTATTTTTGCTAGTGTGCTCCTGTTTTCTAATTGTTTGATGAAGTTTGTGGCTTTTGTGAGTAGACAAGAATCTTACTAAGCTATAAGCTTATAGTTTATGTTGTCCATATACTGCAGATAAAGGAAATCTGAACTAAGAGGAAGTAGCAGGAGGGGCCCAGTGTGTGTGATAGTGGCATGGTGGAAAGAGACCCTATTACTATCTGCTTATATTTATATTCTCAGTGAACACCTTAAGACATGTGCTTCCGCTTATAAGACCTATGATTTATTAGTACCATGATTGAATGTTGCTTAGTTATGTTACTGTTCAATTACTTATGAAAGTTTGGTATGTTAGAACTCATGGATGAATCTTGATGTTATGCATGTTATAAAATGAGATAAGATGAGATAACATGCTAATTATGAATATGATATGTGATGCATGTATAAAAGAAGGTTTAAGCCATGATAACATGTTTAAGTATGTAGAAGGAGAAATGATCCATATATGTTATGTTATAAGGAAAAAGAAAAAAATTAGCGCCGCCCTGAGAGCAGATAAGGGCGTGCAGTGTTGGTATCGAGCGGTTCACCTTTCCACTATCACACATCAAGCCTCCTTCCTGCTGTTTCCAAGTAAGTAACTTTATGCATACCTAAGTTTCTTTTATAATGAAGAGTGTCTTCTCTCTAGTTAGAATTAATACCTCATCATGTTTTAGTATAATAGAATCACACTCGTGGTTTAGATAGAAATAATACCTCGTCATGTTTTAGTAGAATGGGACCGTACTTGTGACCTAGATAGTAAGGATACCTTACCATGCCTTATAGGATGGAAACAGGTCTCTCACCTATAATTTCAACTAAGAAGGATACCTTACCAAGCTTTATATGATGGCAACATGTCTCTAACCCAGAAATACCCCTAGAAAAAAAACTCTTAAAATTACGAAGATTTGATTTTCGTAATTATTTGTGTAAGGTCTATGCTCATATGAATTGAATTAAGCCGGTTTCGTACGGGTTAGTCGTTTTTGTACTGACTTCATTTTCAATTTCGGATGGCACGGACGATGACCACCATGACCCGTCGTGATGTGTTACGAAACCGACTAAGGGAAGCTATTGAAGAGATAGTTTATAAACCTGATGTTGGGGTCAGCGGACACATGAGAAGGCTCGATGGTCTTTTTAGGAGACTCGAGCAGCAGGAGTTTCCGTTACTAGACAATTATAGGATATGGGCCTTGGTACGCTCTCTGCCAAGTGATCTCATGGTAGTTGCACATCACGTATAGGGCCGCTATGAAGGGCGGATAACATATGCGGAGTTGTGTTGGGAACTACTAGAGCACAAGGTTCAAGAGAAGCCCGTGGTAGAGAATCTGGTGGTAGCTGGCCTCGAGAAGAATGAAGAGAGTTCTATAAAAAGTCAACTTATTGGCCAGCCTGAGACTACCCTAGTGAGGCCAAGGAAGATAAGACTAAAAATAATTACAACTGCACTAGGGTTTGTCCTAGTGGGAGTCGTAATGAACTATCTTCTCAAGTAGTTTTTGTTTAGATTAGAAATAAGAAATGTTATATGTTAACATTTTTCCTTCTGGTATGAAGGTATGAAAGTATGAATAAGAGATGATAAGTTCGGTTCTTTCAAAATTACTTATGAGTTCGTAGTTATGCCCTTCAGGGTAACCAATGCTCCTGCGATGTTCATGGACCTGATGAATCGAATATTCTCGGCCTTCCTCAACAAATTTGTAATCATTTTCATCGACGATATTCTTATCTACTCGAGAGATCGAGAAGAGCATGCTAAACATCTGAAGACCGTACTACAGATTCTTCAGAAAGAGCAACTATATGTGAATTTCTCCAAATGTGAGTTCTGGCTCAATCAAGTGTCGTTCTTGGGTCATGTCATCTCTAAAGAAGGAATCATGGTAGACCCAATAAAGATTGAAGCTGTGAGGAACTGGAATAGGCCAAGGAATACGAGTGAAATCAGATGTTTTCTCGGGCTAGCAGGTTATTACAGAAAATTTGTAGAGGACTTCTCTAGAATTGCAACCCCTATGACAGCCTTCACCCGAAAGGACCAGCAATACAAATGGACTGAGGACTGTGAGAGGAGTTTTACGGAACTGAAGAGGAGACTAACCAGCGCTCCCATTCTGACTCTCCCTTAAGATAATGAAAGCTTCGATATGTATAGTGACGCTTCTAAACTGGGGCTTGGAGCTGTACTTATGCAAAATGGCAAGGTTATCGCTTACGCCTCTAGACAGCTCAAGGAACACGAAAGAAATTATCCTACCCATGACTTAGAACTAGCAGCCGTGGTGTTTGCTCTGAAAATATGGAGGCACTACTTATACGGAGCTCGGTGCAGGATTTATACAGACCACGAGAGTCTGAGATATTTCTTCACTCAAAAAGACCTAAATATGAGGCAACGCCGATGGCTCGAGCTAGTCAAAGATTATGATTGTGAGATATTCTATCATCCCGGAAAGGCCAACAAAGTGGCAGATGCACTGAGCAGAAAGTCCGGTGCCGCTTTGATGTCCTTATCAATGCTATCGCAGCCCCTGAAAAGGGAAATAATGAATTACGGAATAGAGATTATTTCTGGACAACTTTCCACCATGGCTATAGCGCCGACGTTGTTCGACGATATATTGGGAGAGCAAGATGGTGATTCAGACATCCAGAAAATCAAACAGGAAGTCCGGGAAGGAAGGGGATTATTATACTTCCGGGACCGCCTATGTATTCCGAATGATCCGGAATTTCGGAAGAAGATACTCGAGGAATCCCATGGAACACCTTATACCATGCATCCTGGATCTACAAAAATGTATCAGGACTTACGAGATAAATTTTGGTGGTCCAGCATGAAAAGGGATGTGGCTCAGTACGTCTGCACCTGTCTGACCTGCTAGAGGGTTAAGGTAGAACACCAGAAACCTGGGGGACTACTGCAGCCGATACAGATTCCAGAGTGGAAATGGGAAGAAATTTCTATGGATTTCATCACGGGATTACCCAGAACAACAAATGGATATGATACTATATGGGTAATGATAGACCGGTTGACAAAGTCTGCCCATTTCCTGGCAATTAAGATGACCTATCCGGTCGAGCAGCTAGCTCAATTATATGTCAAGGAAATTATCAGATTACATGCAGTGCCTAAGGCCATTATTTCTGATCGTGATGGTCATTTTACCTCCCATTTCTGGGAATGTGTTCAGAAGGCTCTTGGCAGTAAGTTGAGATTCAGTACTGCATTTCATCCTCAGACCGACGGTCAGACAGAAAGAGTGAACCAGGTGCTGGAAGATATGTTGCGGGCCTGTGCTCTAGACTTTAAGGGGAGCTGGTGTCGATATTTGTGCTTCGCAGAATTTGCTTACAACAACAGTTACCAGGCTACTATTGGAATGGCACCCTATGAAGCTCTATACGGGAGAAGATGCAGGTCTCCTATTTGTTGGTACGGGGGTTGTTAAAGGAGGGAGATGGGGCTTCAGGCTGATATTATTGACGATACCACCCGAGCTATACAGAATATCCGTCAAAGAATCGAAACTGCTCAGAGCCGACAAAAGAGCTATGCGGATATGCGGCGTAGACCGTTAGAATTCGAAGTCGGGAACCTGGTATTCCTCAAAGTGGCCCCTATGAAGGGAGTGATGAGATTCGGAAGGAAGGGTAAACTGAGTCCACGCTACATGGGACCGTATCCGATATTGCAGAGGGTTGGCAAGGTAGCTTACAAGCTAGAGCTTCCTCAAGAGATGTCAGCTATACACAACGTGTTCCATGTCTCTGTGCTCAAGAAATGCATATCCAGTGTGGACCAAGTGATTGAGCCACAGACTGTACAAGTTCAAGAGGACCTGAGTATGGAAAGTCGGC
The DNA here is from genome assembly GCA_025175895.1 of Wurfbainia villosa. NCBI lineage: Eukaryota > Viridiplantae > Streptophyta > Magnoliopsida > Zingiberales > Zingiberaceae > Wurfbainia > Wurfbainia villosa. The sequence goes on along the minus strand of CM045998.1, from coordinate 46,759,195 downwards.
CAATCCAGATACTGGACCGAGAGGTCAAGAGGCTAAAGAACAAAGAGGTGCCCTTAGTAAAGGTCCTGTGGCAGAATCAACGATACGAGGAAGCTACCTGGGAACGAGAGGAGGACATAAAGCAGAAATACCCAGAATTGTTTTAAGTTTCGAGGACGAAACTTTTACAAGGTATGAGGGATTGTAATGCCCGTAAAATTTCTAGCAATTTTACGAGAGTTTTTGGCTTTACAATAATGGGCTTGATGTTGGATTTTATTCGAAAAATAAAAGAAAATAGCCAAAAAGAGATGCAAGGCCTAGGAATTCAACCCCAAACCTCTAGAGATAGCCAAGCCCTATAGATGCACCCACTAACCAGAAGCCCAATAGGATTATATCATTAGAAGAAGAGGGGAAAATTGTAGATAAGTGTGATGAGGGGTAAATGAAGGGGCATGGAAAAGAGAAGAGAAACTTCTCTTCCTCCCTTTATAAAGAAGAAGGAAGTTTCCACTTGGCCACTTCTTCTTCCCTTCTTCTTCCTCACCGAAAACCATCTCTCCCCCTCTCCATTTTCACCTTTTGTCGAACCCCATCCAAGCAAGGAGAAGCTAGTTCTTGGCTTCCATAAGGTCAACTACCCACTAAAAGCAAGCGAAGGATGTAAGATTCCCTCACCTGCAGTATATTAGTTTTGTAGGATAGGTTACATGAAAGAAATATGAAGTTTGTAGCCCTATATGTTTCGGCCAACTAAGTTTATGGGCTAGGATTCATGAAAATGTTGGAAGATTGTTGGTACAATCGTCCCAGGTAGACTCCCGATGGTATTTTGATGATAGACAAAACTCATAACATGGGGTTGACATGGTAAATCCAAGCATGGAGCTTGGTGTGGGAAAGTCCAAAGCATTGCGAAGCCGTGCGCTTGGTGCTTGGCATGGAAAATCCAAGCATGGAGCTTGGTGTGGGAAAGTCCAACATGGGGTTGGCATGGGAAGTCCAAAGCATTGCGGAGCCGTGCGCTCGGTGCTTGGCATGGGAAATCCAAAGCATTGCGGAGCCGTGCGCTCGGTGCTTGGTGAGAAAAGCATTGCGGAGCCGTGCGCTCGGTGCTTGGTGAGAAATGCATTGCGAAGCCGTGCGCTTGGTGCATTTGGGAAGTCTTGAGGACTTGGTAAGTTCACTAGGCTCGGGGTCCTTGAGTCGGTGAAGGATGGCATTGCGAAGCCGTGCGCTTGGTGCATCCGAGGGACCGCCGGACGGGGAGCGAAGGGAGTGAGCCCAAAGGAAGCATACTTCTAGGGCATGAGACGCGAAGGATGGCGTTGCGAAGCCGTGCGCTTGGCGCATCAGGGCGTAGGCGAGGAAGAGCCGGTGGGGAACTCGGTGTGGACTTGGCCATGTGGCTAAGACTGAATGTCGGAGGCTCAAACATGGTAATTTTTGTGGTTTTAGCTGACATCAGTCGACTGGCATTGGTGCCAGTCGACTGCTCTAGGTCGAATAGGTTCGACCAGTGTTCGCCGAACGAGAGGTGGTGATCGGTCATTAGGAGGCGGTCGGTGATGGGATGACGATCATTGCCAAGACGGTCGGTCGGTGATGACCTGTCTGCAGACACGAGAATGGAGTCGAGCTTCGCGGCCTTTCGGTGATGGATGATCGGTCGGTGATGGGTGCCATCGGATCGGTGATGAGTGATCCGTTGGAAACTTGCCAACGTGGATCTTGCCGTTGTGAGACAAACGCGGCTCACGATCGATCGGTGATGGTCACGATCGATGTCGTGATGAAACAAAATACTTGATGCGGGTTATAAAGGAGCACGAGTTGGAGGATTTCGCTAAGGGCTTTTGGGTGACTATTGAAGGGAATTCTTTGTTGCATTCCGGACCTTCAAGAGCAAGCAAAAGCAAGCAACAAGCGATCAAAAGCAATCGGTGTAAAAGTTCTCTGTTGTATTGTCTTTGGATGTCTTGGTGTATTTCATTACTTAGTGTAATAGCTTGTGAGAGGTTTCTCCACCTCCGACGTGGTGTCGAAAGGGCGGGTTATAGTTAGTGCCGTGAGCATAGCTCGAGCTCGAGGAGCTCACCAGTGGAGTAGGAACCATTCGGTTCGAACCACGATATCGTTAATGTTTTGTTTGTGTGTATTTATGTTTCTTGTTAGTATTATTATTGTTATTCCGCTGCTAACAAGAATTGTAGAGAGAGAACGAACAAAATCGACGAACAACGAATTAGGGCTATTCACCCCCTCTAAGCCAGCACAAGTGGTATCGAGCCGAGGTCGCTCTTGAGGACTAACCGCGAGAGCATTACAAATGGCGGCTTCATCCATCCACCAAAATTTGATGGAGATTTTTCTTGGTGGAGAAGCGGATGGAGGTATATCTCAAACCAATTTTGATTATATGATTATTGTAGAAAATGGTTTTGAGATGCCTAGGATAAAAACAACAAGCAAATTGAGAAGTCAAGGTGGACCCAAGACCAAATTAAGGACTTCAAGACAAATCTTGAGGTAATAAAATTACTTAGTGATTTATTACCTAACACTATTTGGTCTAGATTGGGTAACTATAGGGATGCTAAGGAATTATGGGAGAAAATAATGAAATTCCAAGAAAATTCCCAATCGGCACAAGTAGAGGAGAATGCGAAGAAGCACCCACAACATTTGAAGATGTTGATGATTTGGTGGAGACCTCCACCTCTAGCTTTGAGGGGGAGGAAAGGCAATCTTCCATCCCGGAGCAAGAACAAGAAGCATCTACATCCGGGAGAAGTGAAGATCAAGAAGAGGCCTCCACCACCTCCCTAGGTAACTCAAGTGTTATCATTTTGAATAAAAATCACATAATATGCTTTGAGTGTAGGGAGAAAGGGCATTACAAAAGCAAATGCCCTAAATTGGCTAAGAAGAAGGCATCGACACCAAAAGTCAACCCAAAGTCAAAGGATGCCGGTGTTCCTCAACTAGAAGCAAAGAGCACATTGTGTGCTTCAAATGCAATCAAAATGGACACTACCAAGCCAATGCCCTAGGGGAGGAAGAAAGGGCAAGAAGGTGCAACTCATGTAGGGGAGCTCCTAAAGCTAACCTAAGGTAAATTTACTTAATGCACCTTTAATTCCTAAAGTTAAAAAGCATGCTAAAAATTATTTTAGTTCTCTTGCTATTATCAATGAAAAGCATGCTAAGAGAAATAATAAGGTATATTGTCTAGGTGCCAAACATGTTCATATAACTAAAGACAAACCTAGGACTCAAAACACTAGACCTATTTTACCTAAAGAGTCCATTAGGAGAGTTGAAAACCACTTGGGTATTAATCCCAAGAAATCTAGGCATATGCCTAAGAAGAAAAACAATTCCCCTAAATCTAATGAAAATTCAAAATTGAGGAAGTTGGAGTTAGAAAACCAAGCCTTAAGGTCAAGGCTTGAAAAATTGGAGAAGACCCTAGCATTAATATCAAATTCGGTTAAAGGGCCTAACATACAAAAATCAAAACCTAGAAAACAAGAAATGTCTAAGGGCAAGAAGGGTTTGGGTCACAAACCTATGTCCTACCATAATGTTCCATTTGATTATGGAACTATTTCTAGGTCTAGACAAACCAAGGCTAATAGGGAAGTTATCCTAAGTCTAGCCATGGTATGTGTTTAGTGGCCAAGGACTTAAGAAAAACCAAGAAAGCCACTAAGAAGGTCAATGGGAGTCACCTCTAGAGTTGACCCAAGTAAGACCCATTTGACTAAGGCTTCAAAGCCTAAAAGGGTCATTAGGAAGGTATCTAGGAAGTTATCCTAGGGAATACCTTGTTAACCCAAGGAGCTCAATAGGTATTGGGTTCCTAAAAGCATGATCGATTCACGCTAAATGGGTTAGGGTGTCAACCCTAGGTGGATGGGTAGTTAACCTAACCATAGTAGAGTTGACACATTAGGGTGCCAATATGCTTGAGAAGTTTAAAATGATTTAAATTGGCACAATTAGGTCTTAGAGGTATTGGTGTGCCATTTTGGGTTTTGGCACACTAGGAGATGAATGGCTTTAAGGCAAATTGATTTAATCCTAGAAATGGCAAATTGATTTTAACACTTAGGTATTCTAGACCTTAGTATATTTTCTTGCCATGCTTTATTTGCCTTGCCATGTCATGACATCATTCTCATTTTTATTTATAAAAATGTCATGATCATGTTTAATGTTATTTTTAGATGTCATGTATGCTTAAGGTTCATTTACATGCCATGACATCATGATATTGGCATATGTTTTTATCTAAATCACATCTATGCCATAATCATCATGCATAATAAAATGAATTCAAGGACTATGGCACAATTTGATGGGAATCAAATAAATATTGCCTAGATATATGCATGAGACCAAGAAAAGAACAAAAATCCACATCTCACTATGTTAATTGCCTTGAATGTGTTTTACAAATCTAGATATTAGTGAGATGTTTAGGAAAATGAAATTAAAGGTTTTGAAAACATTTTGAAAACATTTTGCAAAACCTTGGTGAAGACTATCTTGTGATAGCTATCACCATTGAATGGGATGATACAAAGAGGGCTCTTTATTGAAGCTTTTCTAAACTTTTGAACTTTGTATCAATCTCCTAATTTAATGGGTAAAATAATTTTCCAATAATTTTCACCCATAATGATTGTAATAAGTATTATGCATACCAAATTTCAAGATTTATCTATGTATGTATATTTACTTATGGATTTGAAATTCATTTTGAAATCGAAAAAGCTGAGAAATCGATTATCGATCATTGCCAGGCGGCCGATCGTGATGGTAAGCCACGATCATTGTTATCGTAGTCGGTGCACAAGTGATTTCGGGTAAATCTTGATACTTAGGCCCATGTTCAGCTAGGTTAAGGTCCCCTAACCACTCCTAACCCTGGGATATGCTTGGGATAGCATTAGAGAGGGTGGAAATCCATTGGATATGGATTAGGAGTTGGGTTGAGGGTAAGTATCAATTTTAAGGTGGAAGAAAGTTCATTGTTGAACTTTGCCTTAATTTTGATTGGTAAATGTTCCTATTGGCTTAGGGACTCTCCAAGGACATTGTTGGTGCAATGGTCAAGGGGGAGCAAGCCTCTAGGGGGAGGAATCCATCATGGGAGGATGGATTTGTATTTCCTCATGGGAGGAAATTGGGGTGCCTCTCTTTAAGTGATATGGGATCACTTGGAAGATTGTAGGCATGTATTCCTCCAAGGGAGAGATTGTAAGATCTCATTGGGATATGAGACATTCATACCCTTAGGGAGGACCTTTTGATGTAATGTCAAAGGGGGAGAAGTTACCAAGTTACCAATTAGGGTTCGTTGGAATTCTCATTGGGATATGAGAATTGCCAATATGGGAGAATTGGTAGACTTGAGATGGTAGTTTTGTCAATCATCAAAAAGGGGGAGATTGTTGGAAGATTGTTGGTGCAATCGTCCCAGGTAGACTCCCGATGGTATTTTGATGATAGACAAAACTCATAACATGGGGTTGACATGGTAAATCCAAGCATGGAGCTTGGTGTGGGAAAGTCCAAAGCATTGCGAAGCCGCGCTGGTGGTATGGAAAATCCAAGCATGGAGCTTGTGTGGGAAAGTCCAACATGGGGTTGGCATGGGAAGTCCAGCATTGCGAGCCGTGCGCTTGCTTGGCATGGGAAATCAAAGCATTGCGGAGCCGTGCGCTCGGTGCTTGGTGAGAAAAGCATTGCAGAGCCGTGCGCTCGGTGCTTGGTGAGAAATGCATTGCGAAGTCGTGCGCTTGGTGCATTTGGGAAGTCTTGAGGACTTGGTAAGTTCACTAGGCTCGGGGTCCTTGAGTCGGTGAAGGATGGCATTGCGAAGCCGTGTGCTTGGTGCATCCGAGGGACCGCCGGACGGGGAGCGAAGGGAGTGAGCCCAAAGGAAGCATACTTCTAGGGCATGAGACGCGAAGGATGGCGTTGCGCGGCGCGCGCGATCCGAGGGACGTAGGCCGAGGAAGAGAGCTTGGGAACTCCGCGTGGACTTGGCCAAGTGGCTAAAGATGAAGAGGCTCAAACATGGTAATGTTTGAGGTTTTAGTGACATCGATCGGGCATAGGTGCCGATCGCTTAGGTCGAATGGGTTCGACCAGGTTCGATGAACCGAGATGGATGATCGGCCGAGGGAGGCGACTAATGGGATGACCGATCGCCAGTTGCAATGATCGCCAAGGGACGGCGCAATGATCGTGATGACACCGCGCATCGGGCGATGCGAGTCGAGCTCGCCAAAGACTCGATCGATGGATGATCGATCGGATGGGTGCCATCGATCGTGATGAGTGATCCGTTGGAAACTTGCCAACGTGGATCTTGCCGTTGTGAGACAACGGCTCGAGATCACGATCGATGGTCACGATCTCGATGAAACAATGATGCAGTTATAAAAGGAGCACGAGTTGGAGGATTTCGCTAAGGGCTTTTTGGGTGACTTTGAAGGGAATTCTCTTGCATTCCGGACCTTCAAGAGCAAGAGCAAGCAACAAAGCGATCAAAAGCAATTTTTGTATTGTCTTTGTATTTCTTGTTGTATTTCATTACTTAGTGTAATAGCTTGTGAGAGGTTTCTCCACCTCGGCGTGTTATCGAAAAGGAGTGTTATAGTTAGTGCCGTGAGCATAACTAGAGCTCGAGGAGCTCACCCGTGGAGTAGGAACCATTCGGTTCCGAACCACGTATATCGTTGTGTTTTGTTTGTGTGTATTTATGTTTCTTGTTAGTATTATTATTGTTATTATTCTGCGCTAACAAGAATTGTAGACGAACAAAATCGAACAAAACAATCTGAACAACGAGGGCTATTCACCCCCTCTAGCCGGCCAACCGATCTACAAGTGGTATCAGAGCCGAGGTCGCTTCTTCAAGGACTAACCGCCGCGAGAGCATTACAAATGGCCGGCTTCATCCATCCACCGAAATTCGATGGAGATTTTGCTTGGTGGAGGAAACGGATGGAGGTATATCTCGAAACCAATTTTGATTATATGATTATTGTAGAAAATGGTTTTGAGATGCCTAGGGATAAAAACAACAAGCAAATTGAGAAGTCAAGGTGGACCCAAGACCAAATTAAGGACTTCAAGACAAATCTTGAGGTAATAAAATTACTTAGTGATTTATTACCTAACACTATTTGGTTTAGATTGGGTAACTATAGGGATGCTAAGGAATATGGGAGAAAAATAATGAAATTCCAAGAAAATTCCCAATCGGCACAAGTAGAGGAGAATGTCAAGAAGAAGCACCCACAACATTTGAAGATGTTGATGATTTGGTGGAGACCTCCACCTCTAGCTTTGAGGGGAGGAAAGGCAATCTTCCATCCCGAGCAAGAACAAGAAGCATCTACATCCGGAGAAGTGAAGATCAAGAAGAGGCCTCCACCACCTCCCTAGGTAACTCAAGTGTTATCATTTTGAATAAAAATCACATAATATGCTTTGAGTGTAGGGAGAAAGGGCATTACAAAAGCAAATGCCCTAAATTGGCTAAGAAGAAGGCATCGACACCAAAAGTCAACCCAAAGTCAAAGGATGCCGGTGTTCCTCAACTAGAAGCAAAGAGCACATTGTGTGCTTCAAATGCAATCAAAATGGACACTACAAGCCAATGCCCTAGGGGAGGAAGAAAGGGCAAGAAGGTGCAACTCATGTAGGGGAGCTCCTAAAGCTAACCCTAAGGTAAATTTACTTAATGCACCTTTAATTCCTAAAGTTAAAAAGCATGCTAAAATTATTTTAGTTCTCTTGCTATTATCAATGAAACGCATGCTAAGAGAAATAATAAGGTATATTGTCTAGGTGCCAAACATGTTCATATAACTAAAGACAAACCTAGGACTCAAAACACTAGACCTATTTTACCTAAAGAGTCCATTAGAGAGTTGAAAACCACTTGGGTATTAATCCCAAGAAATCTAGGCATATGCCTAAGAAGAAAAACAATTCCCTAAATCTAATGAAAATTCAAAATTGAGGAAGTTGAGTTAGAAAACCAAGCCTTAAGGTCAAGGCTTGAAAATTGGAGAAGACCCTAGCATTAATATCAAATTCGTTAAAGGGCCTAACATACAAAAATCAAAACCTAGAAAACAAGAAATGTCTAAGGGCAAGAAGGGTTTGGGTCACAAACCTATGTCCTACCATAATGTTCCATTTGATTATGGAACTATTTCTAGGTCTAGACAAACCAAGGCTAATAGGGAAGTTATCCCTAAGTCTAGCCATGGTATGTGTTTAGTGGCCAAGGACTTAAGAAAAACCAAGAAAGCCACTAAGAAGGTCAATGGAGGAGTCACCTCTAGAGTTGACCCAAGTAAGACCCATTTGACTAAGGCTTCAAAGCCTAAAAGGGTCATTAGGAAGGTATCTAGGGAAGTTATCCCTAGGGAATACCTTGTTAACCCAAGGAGCTCCAATAGGTATTGGGTTCCTAAAAGCGTGATCGATTCACGCTAAATGGGTTAGGGTGTGTCAACCCTAGGTGGATGGGTAGTTAACCTAACCATAGTAGAGTTGACACATTAGGGTGTGCCAATATGCTTGAGAAGTTTAAAATGATTTAAATTGGCACAATTAGGTCTTAGAGGTATTGGTGTGCCATTTTGGGTTTTTGGCACACTAGGGAGATGAATGGCTTTAAGGCAAATTGATTTAATCCCTAGAAATGGCAAATTGATTTTAACACTTAGGTATTCTAGACCTTAGTATATTTTTCTTGCCATGCTTTATTTGCCTTGCCATGTCATGACATCATTCTCATTTTTATTTATAAAAATGTCATGATCATGTTTAATGTTATTTTTAGATGTCATGTATGCTTAAGGTTCATTTACATGCCATGACATCATGATATTGGCATATGTTTTTATCTAAATCACATCTATGCCATAATCATCATGCATAATAAAATGAATTCAAGGACTATGGCACAATTTGATGGGAATCAAATAAATATTGCCTAGATATATGCATGAGACCAAGAAAAGAACAAAACCCACATCTCACTATGTTAATTGCCTTGAATGTGTTTTACAAATCTAGATATTAGTGAGATGTTTAGGAAAATGAAATTAAAGGTTTTGAAAACATTTTGAAAACATTTTGCAAAACCTTGGTGAAGACTATTTTGTGATAGCTATCACCATTGAATGGGATGATACAAAGAGGGCTCTTTATTGAAGCTTTTCTAAACTTTTGAACTTTGTATCAATCTCCTAATTTAATGGGTAAAATAATTTTCCAATAATTTTCACCCATAATGATTGTAATAAGTATTATGCATACCAAATTTCAAGATTTATCTATGTATGTATATTTACTTATGGATTTCGAAATTCATTTCAAATCAAAACTGAAAAAGTTATCACCGATCGCCATGTATGCCACGATCGATGGTAAGCCCAATGATCGTTATCCGACAGTAGTCGATCGGCACAAGCTGATTTCGGGTAAATCTTGATAATTAGGCCCATGTTCAGCTAGGTTAAGGTCCCCTAACCACTCCTAACCCTAGGATATGCTTGGAATAGCATTAGAGAGGGTGGAAATCCATTGGATATGGATTAGGAGTTGGGTTGAGGGTGAGTATCAATTTTAAGGTGGAAGAAAGTTCATTGTTGAACTTTGCCTTAATTTTGATTGGTAAATGTTCCTATTGGCTTAGGGACTCTCCAAGGACATTGTTGGTGCAATGGTCAAGGGGGAGCAAGCCTCTAGGGGGAGGAATCCATCATGGGAGAATGGATTTGTATTTCCTCATGGGAGGAAATTCCTCTCTTTAAGTGATATGGGATCACTTGGAAGATTGTAGGCATGTGTTCCTCCAAGGGAGAGATTGTAAGATCTCATTGGGATATGAGACATTCATACCCTTGGGGAGGACCTTTTTGATGTAATGTCAAAAAGGGGGAGAAGTTACCAAGTTACCAATTAGGGTTCGTTGGAATTCTCATTGGGATATGAGAATTGCCAATATGGGAGAATTGGTAGACTTGAGATGGTAGTTTTGTCAATCATCAAAAAGGGGGAGATTGTTGGAAGATTGTTGGTGCAATCGTCCCAGGTAGACTCCCGATGGTATTTTGATGATAGACAAAACTCATAACATGGGGTTGACATGGTAAATCCAAGCATGGAGCTTGGTGTGGGAAAGTCCAAAGCATTGCGAAGCCGTGCGCTTGGTGCTTGGCATGGAAAATCCAAGCATGGAGCTTGGTGTGGGAAAGTCCAACATGGGGTTGGCATGGAAGTCCAAAGCATTGCGAGCCGCGGCGCTCGGTGCTTGGCATGGGAAATCCAAAGCATCATGGAGCCGCGCGCCGGTGCTTGGTGAGAAAAGCATTGCAGAGCCGTGCGCTCGGTGCTTGGTGAGAAATGCATTGCGAAGTCGTGCGCTTGGTGCATTTGGGAAGTCTTGAGGACTTGGTAAGTTCACTAGGCTCGGGGTCCTTGAGTCGGTGAAGGATGGCATTGCGAAGCCGTGTGCTTGGTGCATCCGAGGGACCGCCGGACGGGGAGCGAAGGGAGTGAGCCCAAAGGAAGCATACTTCTAGGGCATGAGACGCGAAGGATGGCGTTGCGAAGCCGTGCGCTTGGCGCATCCGAGGGACGTAGGCCGAGGGAAGAGAGCTTCGGTGGGGAACTCCGTGTGGACTTGGCCAAGTGGCTAAGACTGAATGTCGGAGGCTCAAACATGGTAATGTTTGAGGTTTTAGCTGACATCACCGATCCGCATAGGTGCCCGATCGCTTCTAGGTCGAATGGGTTCGACCGGTGTTCGATCGAACCAGATCGGCCGATCACGATCACGAGGAGGGCAATCGACTAATGGGATGACCAACATCGCCAGGACGGCAATGACCGCCAAGGGACGCGATCGATGACACTGCGGCACGGCAGAACGGAGTCGAGCTCGCCAAAGACTCGATCGATGGATGATCGATCGATGGGTGCCATCACGATCGATGAGTGATCCGTTGAAACTTGCCTAAGCGTGGATCTTGCCGATTGTGAGACAACGGACTCACAGGATCGATCGATGGTCACGATCGATCGATGGGCGAAAAAACCTTTGATGCACGAGGTTATAAAGGAGCACGAGTTGGAGGATTTCGCTAAGGATTTTGGGTGACTTTGAAGGGGAATCCTGCATTCGGACCTTCAAGAGCAAGCAAAAGCAAGCAACAAGAAAGCGATCAAAAGCAATCGGTGTAAAAGTTCTCTTTGTATTGTCTTTGTATTGCTTGTATTTCATTACTTAGTGTAATTGCTTGTGAGAGGTTTCTCCACCTCCGACGTGTAGTCGAAAAGGAGTGTTATAGTTAGTGCCGTGCGCATAACTAGAGCTCGAGGAGCTCGCCCGTGGAGTAGGAACCGTTCGGTTCCGAACCACGTATATCGTTGTGTTTTGTTTGTGTGTATTTATGTTTCTTGTTAGTATTATTATTGTTATTCCGCTGCGCTAACAAGAATTGTAGACGAGAACGAACAAAATATGACGAACAACGAACGAGGGCTATTCACCCCCCTCTAGCCGCCAACCGATCTCCCAACAAGTGGTATCGTGAGCCGAGGTCGCTCTTCAAGGACTAACCGCGAGAGCATTACAAATGGTTTGCCTTCATCCATCCACCAAAATTCGATGGAGATTTTTCTTGTGGAGGAAACGGATGGAGGTATATCTCAAACCAATTTTGATTATATGATTATTGTAGAAAATGGTTTTGAGATGCCTAGGATAAAAACAACAAGCAAATTGAGAAGTCAAGGTGGACCCAAGACCAAATTAAGGACTTCAAGACAAATCTTGAGGTAATAAAATTACTTAGTGATTTATTACCTAACACTATTTGGTCTAGATTGGGTAACTATAGGGATGCTAAGGAATTATGGGAGAAAATAATGAAATTCCAAGAAAATTCCTAATCGGCACAAGTAGAGGAGAATGTCAAGAAGAAGCACCCACAACATTTGAAGATGTTGATGATTTGGTGGAGACCTCCACCTCTAGCTTTGAGGGGAGGAAAGGCAATCTTCCATCCCGAGCAAGAACAAGAAGCATCTACATCCGGGAGAAGTGAAGATCAAGAAGAGGCCTCCACCACCTCCTAGGTAACTCAAGTGTTATCATTTTGAATAAAAATCACATAATATGCTTTGAGTGTAGGGAGAAAGGGCATTACAAAAGCAAATGCCCTAAATTGGCTAAGAAGAAGGCATCGACACCAAAAGTCAACCCAAAGTCAAAGGATGCCGGTGTTCCCTCAACTAGAAGCAAAGAGCACATTGTGTGCTTCAAATGCAATCAAAATGGACACTACCGAAGCCAATGCCCTAGGGGGAGGAAGAAAGGGCAAGAAGGTGCAACTCATGTAGGGGGAGCTCCTAAAGCTAACCCTAAGGTAAATTTACTTAATGCACCTTTAATTCCTAAAGTTAAAAAGCATGCTAAAAATTATTTTAGTTCTCTTGCTATTATCAATGAAAAGCATGCTAAGAGAAATAATAAGGTATATTGTCTAGGTGCCAAACATGTTCATATAACTAAAGACAAACCTAGGACTCAAAACACTAGACCTATTTTACCTAAAGAGTCCATTAGGAGAGTTGAAAACCACTTGGGTATTAATCCCAAGAAATCTAGGCATATGCCTAAGAAGAAAAACAATTCCCCTAAATCTAATGAAAATTCAAAATTGAGGAAGTTGGAGTTAGAAAACCAAGCCTTAAGGTCAAGGCTTGAAAAATTGGAGAAGACCCTAGCATTAATATCAAATTCGGTTAAAGGGCCTAACATACAAAAATCAAAACCTAGAAAACAAGAAATGTCTAAGGGCAAGAAGGGTTTGGGTCACAAACCTATGTCCTACCATAATGTTCCATTTGATTATGGAACTATTTCTAGGTCTAGACAAACCAAGGCTAATAGGGAAGTTATCCCTAAGTCTAGCCATGGTATGTGTTTAGTGGCCAAGGACTTAAGAAAAACCAAGAAAGCCACTAAGAAGGTCAATGGAGGAGTCACCTCTAGAGTTGACCCAAGTAAGACCCATTTGACTAAGGCTTCAAAGCCTAAAAGGGTCATTAGGAAGGTATCTAGGGAAGTTATCCCTAGGGAATACCTTGTTAACCCAAGGAGCTCCAATAGGTATTGGGTTCCTAAAAGCATGATCGATTCACGCTAAATGGGTTAGGGTGTGTCAACCCTAGGTGGATGGGTAGTTAACCTAACCATAGTAGAGTTGACACATTAGGGTGTGCCAATATGCTTGAGAAGTTTAAAATGATTTAAATTGGCACAATTAGGTCTTAGAGGTATTGGTGTGCCATTTTGGGTTTTTGGCACACTAGGGAGATGAATGGCTTTAAGGCAAATTGATTTAATCCTAGAAATGGCAAATTGATTTTAACACTTAGGTATTCTAGACCTTAGTATATTTTTCTTGCCATGCTTTATTTGCCTTGCCATGTCATGACATCATTCTCATTTTTATTTATAAAAATGTCATGATCATGTTTAATGTTATTTTTAGATGTCATGTATGCTTAAGGTTCATTTACATGCCATGACATCATGATATTGGCATATGTTTTTATCTAAATCACATCTATGCCATAATCATCATGCATAATAAAATGAATTCAAGGACTATGGCACAATTTGATGGGAATCAAATAAATATTGCCTAGATATATGCATGAGACCAAGAAAAGAACAAAAACCCACATCTCACTATGTTAATTGCCTTGAATGTGTTTTACAAATCTAGATATTAGTGAGATGTTTAGGAAAATGAAATTAAAGGTTTTGAAAACATTTTGAAAACATTTTGCAAAACCTTGGTGAAGACTATTTTGTGATAGCTATCACCATTGAATGGGATGATACAAAGAGGGCTCTTTATTGAAGCTTTTCTAAACTTTTGAACTTTGTATCAATCTCCTAATTTAATGGGTAAAATAATTTTCCAATAATTTTCACCCATAATGATTGTAATAAGTATTATGCATACCAAATTTCAAGATTTATCTATGTATGTATATTTACTTATGGATTTCGGAAATTCATTTCTGAAATCTGAAAAACTGAAATCGATTTATCGATCATTGCCAGGCGGCCGATCGATGATTAAGCCCAATGATCGTTATCTGACAGAGTCGACTGGCACAAGCTGATTTCGGGTAAATCTTGATAATTAGGCCCATGTTCAGCTAGGTTAAGGTCCCCTAACCACTCCTAACCCTAGGATATGCTTGGGATAGCATTAGAGAGGGTGGAAATCCATTGGATATGGATTAGGAGTTGGGTTGAGGGTGAGTATCAATTTTAAGGTGGAAGAAAGTTCATTGTTGAACTTTGCCTTAATTTTGATTGGTAAATGTTCCTATTGGCTTAGGGACTCTCCAAGGACATTGTTGGTGCAATGGTCAAGGGGGAGCAAGCCTCTAGGGGGAGGAATCCATCATGGGAGGATGGATTTGTATTTCCTCATGGGAGGAAATTGGGGTGCCTCTCTTTAAGTGATATGGGATCACTTGGAAGATTGTAGGCATGTGTTCCTCCAAGGGAGAGATTGTAAGATCTCATTGGGATATGAGACATTCATACCCTTGGGGAGGACCTTTTTGATGTAATGTCAAAAAGGGGGAGAAGTTACCAAGTTACCAATTAGGGTTCGTTGGAATTCTCATTGGGATATGAGAATTGCCAATATGGGAGAATTGGTAGACTTGAGATGGTAGTTTTGTCAATCATCAAAATGGGGGAGATTGTTGGAAGATTGTTGGTGCAATCGCCCTGTAGACTCCCGATGGTATTTTGATGATAGACAAAACTCATAACATGGGGTTGACATGGTAAATCCAAGCATGGAGCTTGGTGTGGGAAAGTCCAAAGCATTGCGAAGCCGTGCGCTTGGTGCTTGGCATGGAAAATCCAAGCATGGAGCTTGGTGTGGGAAAGTCCAACATGGGGTTGGCATGGGAAGTCCAAAGCATTGCGGAGCCGTGCGCTCGGTGCTTGGCATGGGAAATCCAAAGCATTGCGGAGTCATGCGCTCAGTGCTTGGTGAGAAAAGCATTGCAGAGCCGTGCGCTCGGTGCTTGGTGAGAAATGCATTGCGAAGTCGTGCGCTTGGTGCATTTGGGAAGTCTTGAGGACTTGGTAAGTTCACTAGGCTCGGGGTCCTTGAGTCGGTGAAGGATGGCATTGCGAAGCCGTGTGCTTGGTGCATCCGAGGGACCGCCGGACGGGGAGCGAATGGAGTGAGCCCAAAGGGAAGCATACTTCTAGGGCATGAGGCGCGAAGGATGGCATTGCGAAGCCGTGCGCTTGGTGCATCCGAGGGACGTAGGCCGAGGGAAGAGAGCTTCGTGGGGAACTCCGTGTGGACTTGGCCAAGTGGCTAAGATCGAATGTCGGAGGCTCAAACATGGTAATGTTAGGTCGAATGGGTTCGCGATCGCGAGGGAGGGCAATGACTAATGGGATGACCGGTCGACCGCCAGGACGGCAATGACCGCTAAGGGACGGGCGATCGATCGATGACACCGACGGCACGATCGGAGTCGAGCTCGCCAAAGACTCGATCGTGATGGATGATCGGGCCGATCGATGGGTGCCATCACGATCGATGAGTGATCCGCTGGAAACTTGCCTAACGTGGATCTTGCCTTGTGAGACAACGCACAGGATCACCGACCGATGGTCACGATCAGTCGACTGATGGGCGCGAAAACAGCTTGATGCAGGTTATAAAAGGAGCACGAGTTGGAGGATTTCGCTAAGGGCTTTTTGGGTGACTTTGAAGGGGAATTGCTGTTGCATTCCAGACCTTCAAGAGCAAGCAAAAGCAAGCAACAAGAAAGCGATCAAAAGCAATCGGTGTAAAAGTTCTCTTTTGTATTGTCTTTGTATTTCTTGTTGTATTTCATTACTTAGTGTAATAGCTTGTGAGAGGTTTCTCCACCTCCGACGTGTTGTCGAAAAGGAGTGTTATAGTTAGTGCCGTGAGCATAACTAGAGCTCGAGGAGCTCACCCGTGGAGTAGGAACCATTCGGTTCCGAACCACGTATATCGTTGTGTTTTGTTTGTGTGTATTTATGTTTCTTGTTAGTATTATTATTGTTATTCCGCTGCGCTAACAAGAATTGTAGACGAGAACGAACAAAATACGACGAACAACGAATTAGGGCTATTCACCCCCCTCTAGCCGGCCAACCGATCTCCCAACAAGTGGTATCAGAGCCGAGGTCGCTCTTCAAGGACTAACCGCCGCGAGAGCACTACAAATGGCCGGCTTCATCCATCCACCAAAATTCGATGGAGATTTTTCTTGGTGGAGGAAACGGATGGAGGTATATCTCGAAACCAATTTTGATTATATGATTATTGTAGAAAATGGTTTTGAGATGCCTAGGGATAAAAACAACAAGCAAATTGAGAAGTCAAGGTGGACCCAAGACCAAATTAAGGACTTCAAGACAAATCTTGAGGTAATAAAATTACTTAGTGATTTATTACCTAACACTATTTGGTCTAGATTGGGTAACTATAGGGATGCTAAGGAATTATGGGAGAAAATAATGAAATTCCAAGAAAATTCCCAATCGGCACAAGTAGAGGAGAATGCCGAAGAAGAAGCACCCACAACATTTGAAGATGTTGATGATTTGGTGGAGACCTCCACCTCTAGCTTTGAGGGGGAGGAAAGGCAATCTTCCATCCCGGAGCAAGAACAAGAAGCATCTACATCCGGGAGAAGTGAAGATCAAGAAGAGGCCTCCACCACCTCCGTAGGTAACTCAAGTGTTATCATTTTGAATAAAAATCACATAATATGCTTTGAGTGTAGGGAGAAAGGGCATTACAAAAGCAAATGCCCTAAATTGGCTAAGAAGAAGGCATCGACACCAAAAGTCAACCCAAAGTCAAAGGATGCCGGTGTTCCCTCAACTAGAAGCAAAGAGCACATTGTGTGCTTCAAATGCAATCAAAATGGACACTACCGAAGCCAATGCCCTAGGGGGAGGAAGAAAGGGCAAGAAGGTGCAACTCATGTAGGGGGAGCTCCTAAAGCTAACCCTAAGGTAAATTTACTTAATGCACCTTTAATTCCTAAAGTTAAAAAGCATGCTAAAAATTATTTTAGTTCTCTTGCTATTATCAATGAAAAGCATGCTAAGAGAAATAATAAGGTATATTGTCTAGGTGCCAAACATGTTCATATAACTAAAGACAAACCTAGGACTCAAAACACTAGACCTATTTTACCTAAAGAGTCCATTAGGAGAGTTGAAAACCACTTGGGTATTAATCCCAAGAAATCTAGGCATATGCCTAAGAAGAAAAACAATTCCCCTAAATCTAATGAAAATTCAAAATTGAGGAAGTTGGAGTTAGAAAACCAAGCCTTAAGGTCAAGGCTTGAAAAATTGGAGAAGACCCTAGCATTAATATCAAATTCGGTTAAAGGGCCTAACATACAAAAATCAAAACCTAGAAAACAAGAAATGTCTAAGGGCAAGAAGGGTTTGGGTCACAAACCTATGTCCTACCATAATGTTCCATTTGATTATGGAACTATTTCTAGGTCTAGACAAACCAAGGCTAATAGGGAAGTTATCCCTAAGTCTAGCCATGGTATGTGTTTAGTGGCCAAGGACTTAAGAAAAACCAAGAAAGCCACTAAGAAGGTCAATGGAGGAGTCACCTCTAGAGTTGACCCAAGTAAGACCCATTTGACTAAGGCTTCAAAGCCTAAAAGGGTCATTAGGAAGGTATCTAGGGAAGTTATCCCTAGGGAATACCTTGTTAACCCAAGGAGCTCCAATAGGTATTGGGTTCCTAAAAGCATGATCGATTCACGCTAAATGGGTTAGGGTGTGTCAACCCTAGGTGGATGGGTAGTTAACCTAACCATAGTAGAGTTGACACATTAGGGTGTGCCAATATGCTTGAGAAGTTTAAAATGATTTAAATTGGCACAATTAGGTCTTAGAGGTATTGGTGTGCCATTTTGGGTTTTTGGCACACTAGGGAGATGAATGGCTTTAAGGCAAATTGATTTAATCCCTAGAAATGGCAAATTGATTTTAACACTTAGGTATTCTAGACCTTAGTATATTTTTTCTTGCCATGCTTTATTTGCCTTGCCATGTCATGACATCATTCTCATTTTTATTTATAAAAATGTCATGATCATGTTTAATGTTATTTTTAGATGTCATGTATGCTTAAGGTTCATTTACATGCCATGACATCATGATATTGGCATATGTTTTTATCTAAATCACATCTATGCCATAATCATCATGCATAATAAAATGAATTCAAGGACTATGGCACAATTTGATGGGAATCAAATAAATATTGCCTAGATATATGCATGAGACCAAGAAAAGAACAAAAACCCACATCTCACTATGTTAATTGCCTTGAATGTGTTTTACAAATCTAGATATTAGTGAGATGTTTAGGAAAATGAAATTAAAGGTTTTGAAAACATTTTGAAAACATTTTGCAAAACCTTGGTGAAGACTATTTTGTGATAGCTATCACCATTGAATGGGATGATACAAAGAGGGCTCTTTATTGAAGCTTTTCTAAACTTTTGAACTTTGTATCAATCTCCTAATTTAATGGGTAAAATAATTTTCCAATAATTTTCACCCATAATGATTGTAATAAGTATTATGCATACCAAATTTCAAGATTTATCTATGTATGTATATTTACTTATGGATTTGAAATTCATTTCAAATCTGAAAATCAAAATTAGTTATCACCGATCGCTGTATGGCTACGATCGATGGTAAGCCCAATGATCGTTATCTCCAGAGTCGATCGCACTGTCGATTTCGTAAATCTTGATAATTAGGCCCATGTTCAGCTAGGTTAAGGTCCCTAACCACTCCTAACCCTAGGATATGCTTGGGATAGCATTAGAGGGTGGAAATCCATTGGATATGGATTAGGAGTTGGGTTGAGGGTGAGTATCAATTTTAAGGTGGAAGAAAGTTCATTGTTGAACTTTGCCTTAATTTTGATTGGTAAATGTTCCTATTGGCTTAGGGACTCTCCAAGGACATTGTTGGTGCAATGGTCAAGGGGGAGCAAGCCTCTAGGGGGAGGAATCCATCATGGGAGGATGGATTTGTATTTCCTCATGGGAGGAAATTGGGGTGCCTCTCTTTAAGTGATATGGGATCACTTGGAAGATTGTAGGCATGTGTTCCTCCAAGGGAGAGATTGTAAGATCTCATTGGGATATGAGACATTCATACCCTTGGGGAGGACCTTTTTGATGTAATGTCAAAAAGGGGGAGAAGTTACCAAGTTACCAATTAGGGTTCGTTGGAATTCTCATTGGGATATGAGAATTGCCAATATGGGAGAATTGGTAGACTTGAGATGGTAGTTTTGTCAATCATCAAAAAGGGGGAGATTGTTGGAAGATTGTTGGTGCAATCGTCCCAGGTAGACTCCCGATGGTATTTTGATGATAGACAAAACTCATAACATGGGGTTGACATGGTAAATCCAAGCATGGAGCTTGGTGTGGGAAAGTCCAAAGCATTGCGAAGCCGTGCGCTTGGTGCTTGGCATGGAAAATCCAAGCATGGAGCTTGGTGTGGGAAAGTCCAACATGGGGTTGGCATGGGAAGTCCAAAGCATTGCGGAGCCGTGCGCTCGGTGCTTGGCATGGGAAATCCAAAGCATTGCGGAGCCGTGCGCTCGGTGCTTGGTGAGAAAAGCATTGCAGAGCCGTGCGCTCGGTGCTTGGTGAGAAATGCATTGCGAAGTCGTGCGCTTGGTGCATTTGGGAAGTCTTGAGGACTTGGTAAGTTCACTAGGCTCGGGGTCCTTGAGTCGGTGAAGGATGGCATTGCGAAGCCGTGCGCTTGGTGCATCCGAGGGACCGCCGGACGGGGAGCGAAGGGAGTGAGCCCAAAGGAAGCATACTTCTAGGGCATGAGACGCGAAGGATGGCGTATGGCGGCCGCGGCGCTGGCGATCCGAGGGACGAGGCCGAGGAAGAGAGCCGGTGGGAACTCGCGTGTGGACTTGGCCAAGTGGCTAAGAGATGTCGGCGGCTCAAACTTGTTAATGTTGGTGGTTTTAGCTGACATCAGTCGACTGGCATAGGTGCCAGTCGACTGCTCTAGGTCGAATGGGTTCGACCAGTGTTCGATCGAACCGTAGATCGGCCGATCACGATCGCGAGGAGGGCGGTCGACTAATGGGATGACCATCGATCGCCAGGACGGCAATGATCGCCAAGGGACGGCAATGATCGATGACACCGCGTGCACGCAGACGCAACGAGTCGAGCTCGCCAAAGACTGATCGATGGATGATCGATCGATCGATGGGTGCCATCATCGGTGATGAGTGATCCGTTGGAAACTTGCCAACGTGGATCTTGCCGTTGTGAGACAACGGCTACAGGATCAGTCGACTGATGGTCACGATCAGTCGACTGATGGGCGCGAAAACAGCTTGATGCAGGTTATAAAAGGAGCACGAGTTGGAGGATTTCGCTAAGGGCTTTTTGGGTGACTTTGAAGGGGAATTGCTGTTGCATTCCAGACCTTCAAGAGCAAGCAAAAGCAAGCAACAAGAAAGCGATCAAAAGCAATCGGTGTAAAAGTTCTCTTTTGTATTGTCTTTGTATTTCTTGTTGTATTTCATTACTTAGTGTAATAGCTTGTGAGAGGTTTCTCCACCTCCGACGTGTTGTCGAAAAGGAGTGTTATAGTTAGTGCCGTGAGCATAACTAGAGCTCGAGGAGCTCACCCGTGGAGTAGGAACCATTCGGTTCCGAACCACGTATATCGTTGTGTTTTGTTTGTGTGTATTTATGTTTCTTGTTAGTATTATTATTGTTATTCCGCTGCGCTAACAAGAATTGTAGACGAGAACGAACAAAATACGACGAACAACGAATTAGGGCTATTCACCCCCCTCTAGCCGGCCAACCGATCTCCCAACAAGTGGTATCAGAGCCGAGGTCGCTCTTCAAGGACTAACCGCCGCGAGAGCATTACAAATGGCCGGCTTCATCCATCCACCAAAATTCGATGGAGATTTTTCTTGGTGGAGGAAACGGATGGAGGTATATCTCGAAACCAATTTTGATTATATGATTATTGTAGAAAATGGTTTTGAGATGCCTAGGGATAAAAACAACAAGCAAATTGAGAAGTCAAGGTGGACCCAAGACCAAATTAAGGACTTCAAGACAAATCTTGAGGTAATAAAATTACTTAGTGATTTATTACCTAACACTATTTGGTCTAGATTGGGTAACTATAGGGATGCTAAGGAATTATGGGAGAAAATAATGAAATTCCAAGAAAATTCCCAATCGGCACAAGTAGAGGAGAATGCCGAAGAAGAAGCACCCACAACATTTGAAGATGTTGATGATTTGGTGGAGACCTCCACCTCTAGCTTTGAGGGGGAGGAAAGGCAATCTTCCATCCCGGAGCAAGAACAAGAAGCATCTACATCCGGGAGAAGTGAAGATCAAGAAGAGGCCTCCACCACCTCCCTAGGTAACTCAAGTGTTATCATTTTGAATAAAAATCACATAATATGCTTTGAGTGTAGGGAGAAAGGGCATTACAAAAGCAAATGCCCT
This sequence comes from Wurfbainia villosa, assembly GCA_025175895.1. Lineage (NCBI taxonomy): Eukaryota > Viridiplantae > Streptophyta > Magnoliopsida > Zingiberales > Zingiberaceae > Wurfbainia > Wurfbainia villosa. The sequence continues at coordinate 46,737,496 of CM045998.1, read as the reverse complement.
AAATTGGCTAAGAAGAAGGCATCGACACCAAAAGTCAACCCAAAGTCAAAGGATGCCGGTGTTCCCTCAACTAGAAGCAAAGAGCACATTGTGTGCTTCAAATGCAATCAAAATGGACACTACCGAAGCCAATGCCCTAGGGGGAGGAAGAAAGGGCAAGAAGGTGCAACTCATGTAGGGGGAGCTCCTAAAGCTAACCCTAAGGTAAATTTACTTAATGCACCTTTAATTCCTAAAGTTAAAAAGCATGCTAAAAATTATTTTAGTTCTCTTGCTATTATCAATGAAAAGCATGCTAAGAGAAATAATAAGGTATATTGTCTAGGTGCCAAACATGTTCATATAACTAAAGACAAACCTAGGACTCAAAACACTAGACCTATTTTACCTAAAGAGTCCATTAGGAGAGTTGAAAACCACTTGGGTATTAATCCCAAGAAATCTAGGCATATGCCTAAGAAGAAAAACAATTCCCCTAAATCTAATGAAAATTCAAAATTGAGGAAGTTGGAGTTAGAAAACCAAGCCTTAAGGTCAAGGCTTGAAAATTGGAGAAGACCTAGCATTAATATCAAATTGGTTAAAGGGCCTAACATACAAAAATCAAAACCTAGAAAACAAGAAATGTCTAAGGGCAAGAAGGGTTTGGGTCACAAACCTATGTCCTACCATAATGTTCCATTTGATTATGGAACTATTTCTAGGTCTAGACAAACCAAGGCTAATAGGAAGTTATCCTAAGTCTAGCCATGGTATGTGTTTAGTGGCCAAGGACTTAAGAAAAACCAAGAAAGCCACTAAGAAGGTCAATGGAAGGAGTCACCCTAGAGTTGACCCAAGTAAGACCCATTTGACTAAGGCTTCAAAGCCTAAAAGGGTCATTAGGAAGGTATCTAGGAAGTTATCCCTAGGAATACCTTGTTAACCCAAGGAGCTCCAATAGGTATTGTTCCTAAAAGCATGATCGATTCACGCTAAATGGGTTAGGTGTGTCAACCCTAGGTGGATGGGTAGTTAACCTAACCATAGTAGAGTTGACACATTAGGTGTGCCAATATGCTTGAGAAGTTTAAAATGATTTAAATTGGCACAATTAGGTCTTAGAGGTATTGGTGTGCCATTTTGGGTTTTGGCACACTAGGAGATGAATGGCTTTAAGGCAAATTGATTTAATCCCTAGAAATGGCAAATTGATTTTAACACTTAGGTATTCTAGACCTTAGTATATTTTTCTTGCCATGCTTTATTTGCCTTGCCATGTCATGACATCATTCTCATTTTTATTTATAAAAATGTCATGATCATGTTTAATGTTATTTTTAGATGTCATGTATGCTTAAGGTTCATTTACATGCCATGACATCATGATATTGGCATATGTTTTTATCTAAATCACATCTATGCCATAATCATCATGCATAATAAAATGAATTCAAGGACTATGGCACAATTTGATGGGAATCAAATAAATATTGCCTAGATATATGCATGAGACCAAGAAAAGAACAAAAACCCACATCTCACTATGTTAATTGCCTTGAATGTGTTTTACAAATCTAGATATTAGTGAGATGTTTAGGAAAATGAAATTAAAGGTTTTGAAAACATTTTGAAAACATTTTGCAAAACCTTGGTGAAGACTATTTTGTGATAGCTATCACCATTGAATGGGATGATACAAAGAGGGCTCTTTATTGAAGCTTTTCTAAACTTTTGAACTTTGTATCAATCTCCTAATTTAATGGGTAAAATAATTTTCCAATAATTTTCACCCATAATGATTGTAATAAGTATTATGCATACCAAATTTCAAGATTTATCTATGTATGTATATTTACTTATGGATTTCGGAAATTCATTTCTGAAATCTGAAAAACTGAAAATTAATATCACCGATCGCTGTATGGCAATGATCGATGGTAAGCCCACGATCATATCCGACAGAGTCGACTGGCACAAGCTGATTTCGGGTAAATCTTGATAATTAGGCCCATGTTCAGCTAGGTTAAGGTCCCCTAACCACTCCTAACCCTAGGATATGCTTGGGATAGCATTAGAGAGGGTGGAAATCCATTGGATATGGATTAGGAGTTGGGTTGAGGGTGAGTATCAATTTTAAGGTGGAAGAAAGTTCATTGTTGAACTTTGCCTTAATTTTGATTGGTAAATGTTCCTATTGGCTTAGGGACTCTCCAAGGACATTGTTGGTGCAATGGTCAAGGGGGAGCAAGCCTCTAGGGGGAGGAATCCATCATGGGAGGATGGATTTGTATTTCCTCATGGGAGGAAATTGGTGTGCCTCTCTTTAAGTGATATGGGATCACTTGGAAGATTGTAGGCATGTGTTCCTCCAAGGGAGAGATTGTAAGATCTCATTGGGATATGAGACATTCATACCCTTGGGGAGGACCTTTTTGATGTAATGTCAAAAAGGGGGAGAAGTTACCAAGTTACCAATTAGGGTTCGTTGGAATTCTCATTGGGATATGAGAATTGCCAATATGGGAGAATTGGTAGACTTGAGATGGTAGTTTTGTCAATCATCAAAAAGGGGGAGATTGTTGGAAGATTGTTGGTGCAATCGTCCCAGGTAGACTCCCGATGGTATTTTGATGATAGACAAAACTCATAACATGGGGTTGACATGGTAAATCCAAGCATGGAGCTTGGTGTGGAAAAGTCCAAAGCATTGCGAAGCCGTGCGCTTGGTGCTTGGCATGGAAAATCCAAGCATGGAGCTTGGTGTGGGAAAGTCCAACATGGGGTTGGCATGGGAAGTCCAAAGCATTGCGGAGCCGTGCGCTCGGTGCTTGGCATGGGAAATCCAAAGCATTGCGGAGCCGTGCGCTCGGTGATTGGTGAGAAAAGCATTGCGGAGCCGTGCGCTCGGTGCTTGGTGAGAAATGCATTGATAGCTGTGCGCTTGGTGCATTTGGGAAGTCTTGAGGACTTGGTAAGTTCACTAGGCTCGGGGTCCTTGAGTCAGTGAAGGATGGCATTGCGAAGCCGTGTGCTTGGTGCATCCGAGGGACCGCCGGACGGGGAGCGAAGGGAGTGAGCCCAAAGGAAGCATACTTCTAGGGCATGAGACGCCGGATGGCGCTATGGCGGCCGCGGCGCTGGCGATCCGAGGGACGAGGCCGAGGGAAGAGAGCTCGGTGGGAACTCCGTGTGGACTTGGCCAAGTGGCTAAGACTGAATGTCGGAGGCTCAAACATGGTATTGTTTGAGGTTTTAGCCGACATCCCGATCGGTATAGGTGCCGATCGCTTCTAGGTCGAATGGGTTCGACCGGTTCGATCAACCGAGATCGGCCGATCACCGACCGCCGAGGGAGGGCAAGCGATCGATGGATGATCCCGATCGCCAAGGGACGGCAATGATCGATGACACTGCTGCACGGCAAACGGAGTCGAGCTCGCCAAAGACTCGATCGATGGATGATCGATCGATCGATGGGTGCCATCGATCGATGAGTGATCCGCTGAAACTTGCCAACGTGATCTTGCCGCTAGACAACGGCAGGATCACCGATCGATGGTCACAATCCCGATGATGGGCGAAAACAAATTTGATGCAGGTTATAAAAGGAGCACGAGTTGGAGGATTTCGCTAAGGGCTTTTTGGGTGACTTTGAAGGGGAATTGCTGTTGCATTCCAGACCTTCAAGAGCAAGCAAAAGCAAGCAACAAGAAAGCGATCAAAAGCAATCGGTGTAAAAGTTCTCTTTTGTATTGTCTTTGTATTTCTTGTTGTATTTCATTACTTAGTGTAATAGCTTGTGAGAGGTTTCTCCACCTCCGACGTGTTGTCGAAAAGGAGTGTTATAGTTAGTGCCGTGAGCATAACTAGAGCTCGAGGAGCTCACCCGTGGAGTAGGAACCATTCGGTTCCGAACCACGTATATCGTTGTGTTTTGTTTGTGTGTATTTATGTTTCTTGTTAGTATTATTATTGTTATTCCGCTGCGCTAACAAGAATTGTAGACGAGAACGAACAAAATACGACGAACAACGAATTAGGGCTATTCACCCCCCTCTAGCCGGCCAACCGATCTCCCAACAGAAAATGCTACTAGGGAAATCTTTATAGGTTGTATGCTTCAAGTAGGAATCTTTAGGTGTCAAAAGTCCAAAGATTATAGCCCTACATGTTTCGGCCAACCCAAGCTTTTGGGGTTAGGGTTGCATGAACTTGATTCTAAGGTTATGTTCATAGATGGTATGCTTCAAGTATGATCTTTTTTAGGTGTCAACAATCCAAGATAATGGCCCTATTTGTTTCGGCCACCAATGGTTTTAGGGTTAGGGTTTCATGAAAATACCCCTTATGAAGTTATGTTATGATATATGCCTACATGAATGAATTTAGGTGACAAAAATCCAAGCCTTGTGCCCCTATATGTTTCAGCCCCCAATGGTTTTAGGGTTAGGGTTTTATGAAAATACCCCTTATGAAGTTATGTTATGATATATGCCTACATGAATAAATTTAGGTGACAAAATCCAAGCTTTGTGCCCCTATATGTTTCGGCCAACCTTGGGTTTAGGGTTAGGGTTTCATGAAAACACCCCCTTATGAAGTTATGTTAGGTGGATGACTTTAATATGCCTATGTGATGAACATGTTTTATGATTTAATATGCCAAGAAATATGTTTATGAAATATGCCTATGTGATGAACATGTTTATGATGTAATATGCCATGAAATATGCCTATGTGATGAACATGTTTTATGATTTAATATGCCAAGAAATATGTTTATGAAATATGCCTATGTAATGAACATGTTTATGATGTAATATGCCATGAAATATGCCTATATGATGAACATGTTTTATGATTTAATATGCCATGAATATGTCTATGAATTATGCTTATGTGATAAACATGTTTATGCTTTAGGACCCCTTTAGGGTACTCTTATGTTATGAATGCATGTATGCTATGAAATGTCTAAGATGGAGATGCTTCCCTTTCAAGTAGGGATTAAGAGCTCTCCTTGTGATAAGATAAGATGGAGATGCTTCCCTTTCAAGTAGGGATTAAGAGCTCTCCTTATGATAAGATAAGATGGAGATGCTTCCCTTTCAAGTAGGAATTAAGAGCTCTCCTTATGATAAGATAAGATGGAGATGCTTCCCTTTCAAGTAGGGATTAAGAGCTCTCCTTATGATAAGACAAGAAAGAAAGGAATTAAGTATTTTACTTTGTAAGAGGATAAGTACCCGACCCGTCAGGTGGTCGTTAATCAAATCTATAGGGACATAAGAAGACGTAAGAGGTCTTGCCCTGGTAAGACGTAAGAGGTCTTGCTCTAGTAGGTCTGGTGGCTCGCTACCCCAGCCTATTAGGGAACGTGCATTATGTGGTACTTAACCTGGGGCCCCCCATGCAAGTTATGATTATGTTGAAGTATCTATATGTATATGTTTTGAAAAGAAAAGACCTTTAATAAATTATGAATGTTAGGTTCAAGTTGAAGAATGCTTATGATTATGTCTTTGATGCATGTTTAGGATTTAAGAAATTATGAATGCTTATATTCAAGTTTAAGAATGCTTGTGATTATGTCTTTGATGCATGTTTAGTTTTTAAGGAATTATGAATGCTTATATTCAAGTTTATGAATGCCTATGATTATGTCTTTGATGCATGTTTAGGATTTTATGTAATTATGAATGCTTATATTCAAGTTTAAGAATGCTTATGATTATGTCTTTGATGCATGTTTAGGATTTATGTAATTATGAATGCTTATGTTCAAGTTTAAGAATGCTTATGATTATGTCTTCGATGCATGTTTAGGATTTAAGAAATTATGAATGCTTATATTCAAGTTTAAGAATGCTTATGATTATGTCTTTGATGCATGTTTATGATTTAAGAAATTATGAATGCTTATATTCAAGGTTAAGAATGCTTATGATTATGTCTTTGATGCATGTTTAGGATTTAAGAAATTATGAATGCTTATATTCAAGTTTAAGAATGCTTATGATTATGTCTTTGATGCATGTTTAGGATTTAATAAATTATGAATGTTTATATTCAAGTTTAAGAATGCTTATGATTATGTCTTTGATGAATGTTTAGGATTTATGTAATTATGAATGCTTATGTTCAAGTTTAAGAATGCTTATGATTATGTCTTTGATGCCTGTTTAGGATTTAAGAAATTATGAATGCTTATGTTCAAGTTTAAGAATGCTTATGATTATGTCTTTGATGCATGTTTAGGATTTATGCAATTAAGAATGCTTATATTTAATTTATGCCTTGCTTAGAGTTAATTATGTTTAGCATGCTTATGTAAATTGTATGCCATGCTTATGTTTTCATTACGTTGGTATGTTGATGAATAGTGTTGCTATGAAATACTTATGCTATTTTTGCTAGTATGCTCCTGTTTTCTAATTGTTTGATGAAGTTTATGGCTTTCGTGAGTAGGCAAGAATCTTACTAAGCTATATGCTTATAGTTTATGTTGTCCATATACTGCAGATAAAGGAAATATGAACTAAGAGGAAGTAGCAGGAGGGGCCCAGTGTGTGTGATAGTGGCATGGTGGAAAGAGACCCTATTACTATCTGCTTATATTTATATGCTCAGTGAATACCTTAAGACATGTGCTTCCGCTTATAAGACCTATGATTTATTAGTACCATGATTGAATGTTGCTTAGTTATGTTACTGTTCAATTACTTATGAAAGTTTGGTATGTTAGAACTCATGGATGAATCTTGATGTTATGCATGTTATAAAATGAGATATGATGAGATAACATGCTAATTATGAATATGATATGTGATGCATGTATAAAAGAAGGTTTAATCCATGATAACATGTTTAAGTATGTAGAAGGAGAAATGATCCATATATGTTATGTTATAAGGAAAAAGGAAAAAAAAAGTAGCGCCGCCCTGAGAGCAGATAAGGGCGGGCGTTACAATGCCCTTATTTGAACTCTTATTTTTGGATCACCTAATACTTAGTTAATTGGATGATTAATTTGTACTCTAGATTGATTTGGATTAGGGTTTATGCTTGATTCACTTTCTGGGTTGGGTTCAGGTTTAACTTCATTTCCTATGTCTTTAATTTTTGATTCAATTTTTACTTCAGATTTTGAAGAATTGTTTTCTTCATCAAATACCACATTAATTGTTTCTTCGATTTTTAAGGATTCATTGTTATATATCATATAGGCTTTACTAGTGGTTGAATATCCTAGAAATATATCTGTAGTTGTTTTAGAGGTAAATTTTCCTAAGTAATCTTTTGTATTTAGTATGTGTACCCTATATCCAAATACTCTAAAGTACTTAATGTTGGGTAACTTTTCATAGTATATTTCATAAGAAGTTATTTGGTGTCATTTAATTATTAAAGTTCGATTTTGGACATAGCAAGTAGTATTGACTTCTTTTGCCCAAAACCTATAAGATAAATTATATTCATTCAACATGGTCCTAGCAGCCTCTTGCAGGGTTCCATTCTTTCGTTCAACTAACCCATTTTTTTGAAGGGTCCTAGGTCAAAAGAATTCATGGTGGTATCCATTTTTATTACAAAATTCGGTAAACTTATGATTTTTGAATTCTCCACCATGATCACTTCTAATTCTTTTAATCCTTAAGTTATTTTCATTTTCTATTAGTTTACATAAATTAGTAAATTGATCTATGGTTTCACTTTTGTGGTTTAAGAATTTATCCATGTAAACCTAGAGTAGTCATCTACTATTACTAAACAATATTGACTACCGTTAAGTGACTTGGCTCCATGTGTGTCAAATATGTCCAAGTGTAGTAGCTCAAGCACATTTTTAGTTTTTTCTTGATTAGTTAATTTATGTGAAATCTTAACTTGTTTTCCTTGTTGACAAGCATTACATATTTTATTTTCTAGGTTACCTAGTTTGGGTAGACCTCTAATTAGACCGTTATGACTTAGTTTAAGTATAAGTTTTAGTTGGGAGTGACCCAGTCATCTGTGTCACAACCATGATTCCTTTTGTTGTGTCATTAGACACTTAGTTGAGGAGCTGGGTAAATTTATTGTATAGATATTATTATTCCTAATTCCACTAAGTATAATTTTTGAGCAATCATTGTTTTTAATTAGATTAATTTTTTTTTTAAAAAAAAAAAAAAAAAGGAGGAGGGTTTAGGAACTTCCTATTTTTTTTTTTTAATTAGATAACTCCGCCCATGATAAGTTAACCTTGTTGTGGCCGGTCCCAAGCCCGGATAAAGGAGGAGGGTTGCGTTAGGTTGCCAGCCAGCGTTAAACTAAGGCAAATGTTCAATGAATGGATCAATCAAACTATTATGCTAATGCTAGGTTGTTCCCCGGAAGGAACGCATTACAGGGTCCGACTGTAATGTCTCGGCAAGGACCGCTACATTTTCAGAACTCGAGTGTAGTGAAAAATATGCTAGAGTTCACGTTGCAGGGTCCGACTGCAACGTATCGGCAAGGACCGCTACATCTCCATGAGAACTTGGGTGTAGTGTTAAATAAGCAAGAGTTCTCACACCATAGGTTGGGTAAGAACAAATATTATAGAAAAACTAGTAGTCTAAGATTTGGTACATGGAACATAGGAACCCTCACTGGTAAAACAATGGAGATAGTAGATACGATGATTAGAAGAAAAATTAATATTGTATGTGTACAAGAGACAAGATGGGTTGGTGAGAAGGCAAAGATGATAGAGAACTCGGGTTTTAAGTTATGGTATACAGGGAAGAGTAAAACAAGAAATGGAGTGGGTATTATTGTTGATAGTTCGTTAAAGGATGAAGTTATAGGAGTAATTAGAAAGGGGGATAGAATTATAGCTCTCAAAATAGTAGTGGAGAAAGAAACTATAAACGTAATTAGTGTATATGCACCTCAAATAGGATTAGATGAAAATACCAAATTAAGGTTTTGGGAGGACTTGGATGAAGTATTACAAAATATTCCGTCAAATGAGATGATTTTAATAGGAGGTGATTTAAATGGGCATGTCGGAGTGAAAAATGATGAATATGAGAGGGTGCATGGGGGTTATGGGTTTGGAACAAGAAATGAAGAAGGTAAAACTATATTGGATTTTGCAATAGCATATGATCTTATACTAGCTAATACATTTTTTAAGAAAAGAGAAGAACACTTAGTCACGTTCAAAAGTGGAAATAATAAATCACAAATTGACTTTCTTATGGTTAGGAAGAGAGATAGAAAGATTTGTAAAGATTGTAAGGTTATTCTGAGAAAGTTTAACTACTCAACATAGGTTAGTAGTATTGGATATACGCCTCAAATATAGTATTAATAGAAGGAAAATATACACGACCCCTAGAATTAAGTGGTGGAAGTTAAAGGATGAGAAACTAAATATATTCAAAGAGAAGGTAGGAGTACAAGTATTAGATGACATATACAGTGACCCTAATACGATGTGGGATAAAATGGTATCAAAATTGAAAATAGTAGCTAAGAGTGTACTCGGTGAGTCAAAGGGACATGCACCACCAAGTAAAGAATCTTGGTGGTGGAATGAAAAAGTGCAAGAGAAAGTCAAGGAAAAACGAATAGCATATAAGAAATTAAATATTTGTAAAATGAGGAAAATTTGAAAAATATACAATAGCAAAGAAAGAGGCTAAAAAAACAGTGAATGAAGCTAAGCATAAAACTTTTGAACAGTTATATTAAAAATTAGATTAAAAAAAAGGTGAAAGAGACATTTATAGAATAGCTAAAGTGAGAGAGGAAGTTAAAAGATCTTAATCAAATAAGATGTATTAAAGATGAATGCAATAGGGTACTAGTAAATGATGAAGAAATAAAAGAGCGGTGGAAGAGATATTTTTATCAACTTTTTAATGAAGGTTTAGGAGACCAACTTAATTTAGGTAATTTAAGTAGGTCAAATGAGTATAGAAATTTAAATTTTTATCGTAGAATTCAAATTTCAGAAGTAGAACAAGCTTTAAATGGAATGCAAAATGGAAAAGCCGTTGGACCAGATGATATTTCGATAGAGGTATGGAAGTGTCTAGGGAAACAAGGTATTGAATGGCTTACAAAATTATTTAACATGATATTGAAAACAAAAAGGATGTCTGATCAATGGAGGGTAAGTATCCTAATTCCCTTATATAAGAATAAGGGAGACATACAAACTTGTGAAAACTATAGAGGTATTAAACTAATGAGTCATACCATGAAACTTTGAGAAAGAATAATAGAAAAAAGATTAAGGAAGGAGACCACGGTTCTCGAAAATCAATTTGGATTCATGCCAGGAAGGTCGACAATAGAAGCTATACATTTTCTCAGACAACTAATTGAAAAGTATAAAGAGCAAAAGCAGGATCTACATATGGTATTCATTGATTTAGAAAAAACTTATGATAGAGTTCCAAGAGAAATAATATGGAGAATTTTAGAAAAAAGAGGTGTTAGTGTAACATATATTGAACTAATTAAGGATATGTATAAGGAAGTAACGACCAGAGTGAAGACTTCAGGTGGATTAACTGAAGCATTTCCAATAAAGATAGGGTTACATCAAGGATCAGCTTTAAGTCCCTATCTTTTTACACTAATCATGGACGAACTCACTGGACACATTCAAGACACATTACCGTGGTGCATGTTGTTTGCAGATGATATTGTTTTAGTAGATGAGACACGTGAAGGAGTAAATGTTAAACTAGAATCTTGGCGGGAAACACTAGAAGTGAAAGGTTTTAAGCTTAGTAGAGGAAAGACAAAATATATGGAATTTAAATTTAGCAATATTAGACGTAATGAGACAAGTGTTAAGATAGGAGATGATGAGTTGTCTGGAATTGAGAGCTTTAAATATTTAGGATCATTTTTGCAAGATGATGGAGGGATTGAGAGAGATGTCTTACATAGAATACAAGCAGGATGGTTGAAATGGAGGAAAGCATCGGGTATTTTATGTGATCGTAAAGTGCCTCTAAAACTTAAAGGGAAGTTCTACAAAACGGCGATTAGACCTGTTATGTTATATGGAGCTGAATGTTGGGCTACGACTCGAGCATATGAGCAAAAGATGAGAGTTGCAGAGATGAGGATGTTAAGGTGGATGTGCGGACATACGAGGATGGACAGAATAAGAAATGAGAGCATTAGAGAAAAAGTTGGTGTTGCATCTATTGAAGGAAAGCTCCGAGAGACACGTTTAAGGTGGTACGGACATGTACTTAGACGGCCAATAAATGCTCCAGTTAGGCGATGTGAAACGATACCAAATATACACATCAAACGAGGAAGAGGAAGACCAAAAAAGACTTGGTTAGCAACAATAAAACAAGATAAAATTTATTTAAATATAGATGATGATATAGTAGGGGATAGAGTCCAATGGCGTAGAAGGATCCATATAGCCGACCCCACCTAGTGGGATAAGGCTTTGTTGTTGTTGTTGTTGTTGTTGCATTGTTTTTAATTAGATATTCATTTGGTGAAAACATAACTTTATAACTACTATCACACAATTGGCTAATACTTAGTAGATTAAAATCAAAATTTTCTACTAGTAGGACTTTACGTATTATGAAGTTCATGTTAAGCTCAATATCACCTGATCCGATGATTCTGAGTCTCCCGTTGTTTCCAAAAGCTACCGATCCTTGATTTTTGAATCTTAGCTTCGTAAACATTAGTCGGTCTCCGATCATATTTTTAGAGCACCCACTGTCCAACATCTATTGATCCTACGCATATAGTAGTTGGATTAAATATTAGAATTTTAAATTAATTTAGAAGTTTTTAACCTATCATTCATCTCACCCTTTCTACATGCTCAATCATGTTAACCTTATATGTTATGTGAGATGACTTTTCAATTTCACTTAGTTAATTTTAACGATTTGAAAATTAATTAACAATCGGTTAGATTCTGATTTAAACTTTAGATAGTTAAGTGAACCTTTCCAAAGATAGCTTCCAGGTCGTGGCGAGGCACAGAGGCCTTATTTAATCAGAACAACGATCACTTCCTTAGGTAAAGCCTACTCAGGAAATTGTACACTTAATTAACTTTGGGGTTAAGTCCTAGTCTAACTAGTTTAGGATGTGGTGAGGTAACTTCAGCTAGTTCCACTTAACCAAGTGCACCAAGCTAGATATTCTTTATCTAACTCAGATACAAAAGACTTCGTTTCCTTAACGTACTATCATCTCACCACATCCTGATACTATATTGTCAAGGTTAATTAACCATTATCCTATCTAAGCGTTCTAAACTAATCATGCAAAGATAAATTAATCAATTAATTGGGCACACAATTTTAGTATCATCTCCCCCTATATCATTGAATCGATATGGTCTATCCACATAATGTATTTGATCTTTAGGAACCCAATACTTAGTCTAACCTAATTACGATGTTAAGCTAGTCTTAGGGACCCATGCTTGGATTCTTCTAATATTATGATTTATGATTTACATGTATGATCTATTCATTGTTCTAAACCCGAGTCTGGCCTTGTTGTACATGGATCTTTGCGATCCAAGAAGTAGGTCATTACCCTTGGATCCCAATGTGAACCTTTCCAATGACTTCCCAAGCTCTTGAACTTGCCCTTTCAAGAGAGAATTCTCTTCCTCAAGTTTTTCAACTTGAGTTGAGTTTCCCTCTTGAACTTGACTAGTTGAAGAGGTTAGGGTAGCCTCATCCCTGAGGAGTTTAACCTCCTTAAGCAATGACTTGACTTTAAACTTTGACTTAGCTAATTTATTATCTAAAAATTTAATGGCATTATATAAGGTGTTAATTAAAGACCAACTTACCTCGATTGATTCTTTTGAACCGAATATAGATCAATGGCTTGTATTGAATTGGAGCTCAGTGTCGGATTCAGAATTAGACTCGGACTAGGACTCATTGTCGGCTTCGAGTTCGGATTCAAACTCAGACTATATCAGTATTTCCATTAATGCCAAGTTGTTGACATGGTCTTCTTCTTCTTCTGATAATTCCTCCCAAGTTGCATTGAGTGCCTTCTTGATTTGCAATTGCTTGTTCTTTAGTCTCAGACACTTGGACTTGAATTGACCCTTCTTATTGCACTCGTAGCATTTGTAGTTTTGACTTGGGTCGGGTCTCTTCTCCTTTGTTGGGTTGGTGGGACGCCTTCTACGCTTGATCATTTTCCGAACTAGATTAACTAGTTTGGTCTCCACCTCTTTGTCTAACTCTGAGTCAGACTCATCTTCTTCTGGTGGAGGCTTACTTTTCCCCCTTTCTTTGTCCTGCAAACAAAGCTACACTTTTCTTAACTGGGATTGAGTTAGATTGTTCATTCAATTCAAATTTGTAAAAAAAGTTCATCTAACGTAATTTTAGATAAATCCCTAGACACTTTGTGAGTATCAACCATGGATTCCCACAAAGTCATCCTAGGAAAAGCCTTAAAAGCATACCTTATGACTTCTCGATTCTCTACCTTTTGTCCAATAGAGTGGAGTTCGTTCATTATATCTTGGATACGAGCATGAAGTTGTGTGGTCGTCTCGTTGTCCTGCATTTTTGAAGTTAAACAATTTATTAAAGAGCAAGTCCTGTTTACATACCTTAGTGTCAGCAATTCCTTCGTGTCACTCAGTGAGCCTATCCCAATGGTCCTTGTCTCTAATGAAAAGGCCAACGCGGTTGAGTTCCTCCATGGCTAGTCCGCATTGCAAGATATGAGTTGCTTTTGCATCGTCTTCAATTTGATGCTTCATTGTGTTGGTCCACTTGTCATAGTCCAATGGTTCTCCTTGGTCATTGGTAGGTAAAGCAAGGCCATCTTGGATAATAATCCACATCTTGATTTGTGTTTTTAAAAAACACTCCATGTGAACCTTCCAATAGCGGAAGTCATCTCCATTAAAGAACGGAGGTCGGGCGGTACTATACCCTTCAAGGTGAGCCATTAAAAAAAATTGCAAATACACAAATGATAAAAAAGATTCCCAGATTGATGTAATTGAAAATGTCCTAAGGCAATCGCCTAAGAAGTTATTAATAAAATTCACTATTTGAGTGTACATTATCTATATATTTAATTGGATCTTAACCTCATGTATTGAAGTACACAATACGATGCATAGCATGAGAAAAATTGTGATTGGATCACAATTAGTGGGTATCTCAACTATTAAAAGTATCCCTAGTCGATGAATTGATGAGATTGGGCATCATCAATTCTGTGAGGCTAGCATATGTTCTGCTCCTTGGTTTATTCAAGCATTCGGTACTCACTGAATGGAAGCATAGGGATGCTGAGAGTGAACATGTGGATGTTAGTTATGGTAACTAGTTAATTAGAGTGACCTGCTATGAGACTTCATATGGTTCTATATGTCGTTGAAGATCTCAATGCAGCTTGAGTGCAAGTTTCCTTAGACTTGAGGTACTCAAGTCACCATGATCAGTAGGTGTAACTCCAAGATGATTAGGTATAAGCCAAAATGATCGAAGGTGTTTAAATAGCCCACAGAGGATTCACCACTCATGAAAAAGGAAATGTATACCCTAGGCCTCTTGTGAGGATTGTTACATAAAAGTCTCTGACTAGAGCAATCATGTTAAGAAGATGGTCTTCTTGGTAACATGTAGGAGTAACTTGAATACATAGGAAAAGAAAATTAACTTGGGCTAGGTGTGACGTAGTCAGCCTAGTGGGAACGAACATAAAGACCATGTCCAAAACCAAGTGGGTATAGGATGAGTGAAAGGAATAAGGCATGAACAACTGAAGCTGCTGAAGAGTTCAGAAAATGTTTTGAAGTCGATTTAGACTTTCCGATCAATTGGGGGTCATGATGTACTGCTAGGAACCACTCATGATCTATTCATAATTATGGGGTTAATTATGAATGTCCAATATAACCGAGAACCTATTGTGTCACACAGTATAAGTTATCTCGAGATGTAAAACAATTTTGAGAATGAGATTCTCATTGAGAGAGGATATGTCTTGTTGGACCAAACTAAGTGGGTGCGAAACGGAGGCTAAGGAACCTCCTATGGCTTTGTTGGACTTAGCATAACCATATTGCACTTAAATGAAGTCAAACAGACCTTACAAAGCCTCACATGATTGTGCCTAACTTGGTGCGAGCCCTACCTGGCTCTTGCCGCAAATTGGCAAAGTCTGGGCTACGCCCAGAGAGACGCACAACCAGGCCATATGAATCCACATGGCCAGACCATGTGAATCCACATGGTTGTGTCGCGTCTCTGCTGATTTTGGAGATTTTATCTTATGGAAATTTCCTAGGTTGTTCTTACCTTAATTATGGGATAAAAATTGTAAGATATATTCTGTTTAAGCCTCCTAATATGTCCTAATCAAGAGATATATAAATATATCCTTTGATAATCTTTAGCTAATGTTTTGTTTAGGTTTTCTCCCTTGGTAGATGTCGTTGCTCCTTCCTCTCTCCTCTTCCATTATCTTCGTCGATTGTCTAGCACCAATCGGAGACAAAGACTTGCTGCTCTAGGAGTTGTCTAAGGTGATCCCGACATGGATACTAATAGAGGCAAGGCCTGTTGGTCTTGCTTGATGTTTTGACGGATTCAAAAGACTCCCGAAGGTATAACTTCTCCTTCTCCGTCTGTGTTTTCATGTGATTATGCAAAAATAAGTTTTCCTGGCCCCCAGGGGATATCTAGTATGTAATAAAAAATGATTTTTATTCTCTTATTCTGCTACGCATGATCTTGGAATCTCCATGAAGTAGTATCAGAGCCACCTTGTTCGTTTGGCATAGATTGCATGTTGTAAGAGAATATTTAAAGCATGTTTGATGTTTTAATATACCTGTGTCATGTTTTTCTATATGATAGATTAGAGTATGCTTATTTTACATATAGGATATGTTTGTAACCTAGAAGGAAATACCGAGGATGCGGCTAGAACACCGAAGGTGTTGGCCGCATCATTAGAACCTATGCATAGACTCACGTTCACATAGGGAAATTTGTTTCCTAATATGACCTTGGTTTTTCCATATTTAGGTTTATTTCTTTTTTATATGGGACTCATAATAACCTAAAATCTCTCGTGCAAATATTAGGGCTAACACCTACCATTGATATGGTTGAACCAGAGTTCTTTTTTATGTTTGGGTTGTTGGACTCTCTCCAAGCTTGGCATGACATCAAGCATGTTAAATTCATACGTTATTCAATGTTTATTTTAAATGGTAAGGACCAGAGGTTAATTTCAAGTTTGGGTTATTTGACTCTCTCCAAGCCTGGCTTGTAAATTGGATGTGTTCAAATCATTTAAATTCGATCTCATGATTAATGGGTCGGCCCTAACTAAAAGCATTGATTTGTTGAACTCTCTCCAAGGTCAATGTGGACAGAGGTGCAATTAGGTGATATGCATTGGATGTATATATTTTAATGAGTTAACAACATAATCTATATGTGAACATTCAATTAGTTGATAGCATAAAGTGATAGTTATATATTTGATATATAATGGGTACTATTGATACCTAACATTATGACTATGAATGACTTGTTGGACTCTCTCCAAGCTTGATCTTAGTCATAATGGATATCAATCCACTAGGAGATCACCTACCATCTCTCAAATTCAAAGTGAGGGCTATTGAATTTGATAAAATAGTGGGAGTTTCTTGTTAATGTAAATTATTTACATTACTATAAATTCATCTCTCATGTACACCTTGTTTTGTATGTCAAGGTACTAATTAGCATAGCATGTCAACATCCATTAATTTATGTTCGATTATGGACAACAACAAATTGATTAGGCCAAACTTCTTGGACTAGCTTCACAACCTCAGAATTGTTCTCAAGGCTAAAAAGCTAGCTTATGTCCTTGAAAAGGTTCTTCCCAACCCTCCAGCAGACAATGCATATGGTGACTAAAAGTTGGCTTACCAGAAACATGTTGCTGACTCTGAGATGGTTAGTTGCATTATGCTAGCGTCTATGTCTACTGAGTTACAGAAGCAACATGAGCATATGGATGCTAATACAATTATTTTTCATCTTCAAGAATTGTTTGATGAGCAGGCATGGTCTGAAAGGTTCGAGGTCACCCAGCTTCTCTTTCACTCGAAGATGCAAGAGTGTTCATCTTCAGTGCAGTTTGTGCTAAAGATGAATAGTTATATTGAGCAATTGAGATCATTATGGTTTTTCATGGACCATGAATTAAGTATTGACTTAATTATTCACAATCTGACTGGTAGCTATTCACAATTTGTGATTAACTATCAGATGAATAACATTGAGTCCACGATTCCTTAATTGATCAATATGCTCAAAATAGTGGAGTCATCTGTTGCGAAAGAACAGAAGGTGGTGATCCTGGTTGACTCCTCGAAGAAAGGTTCTAAGAGGAAGTCAAAAACCAAAGATAAAGGGAAGAAGAAGGCAAAGAATAAAGAAATAACTCCCAAGGGCACCTACCATCATTGTGGCAAGGATGGGCATTGGAAGAGAAAATGCAAGTAGTATCTGGAGTCACTGAAGCAGAAAAAGACATCTGATGCCCAATCTACTTCATGTATATTTGTTATTGAATGTCATACTATTTCTTTTAGCACTTGGGTATTGGATACCGAGTGTCGTTCACATATATGTAATGACATATAGGGGCTGAGGAATAGAAAAAAAATAGTTAAAAGAGAAGCAAATCTAAGGGTTGGCAATGGAGCCAAAGTTATTGCAGTGGCCAAGGGTACTTATATGTTGCGACTTCCTACGTGACTAGTTTTAGAGTTGGATGATTGTTTTTATATTCCCGCGTTAATAAAAAACATTGTTTCTATTTCATGTTTGAATAAGAAAGGTTATCATTTGACGTTTAGTAATAATTGTTGTTAAATTACATTAAATGGTGTTCTTTATGCCACTGAGATATTAAATAATGTAATCTACATGTTAGATACATCCAACAAGATATTCAATATCGAATCAAATAGCAAATGTGCTAAGTTAGATAATCAATTAACCTCGCAACTATGACATTGTTGTCTTGGCCATATAAGCAATGAACGCATGTCCAAACTACAGAGGCTTGACATTTTGGAGTTTTATGAATCAGATTCATTAGACACATATGTTTCATACTTAAAAGGAAAGATGACTAAACTATCTTTCAGAGGAAAGGGTGAACAAGCAGTTGAGGTATTTGGCCTTATACATACCGATGTATACGGACCAATGTCAACTCATGCTACAGGAGGTTATACTTACTTCATTACCTTTATCAATGATTATTTATGATATGGGTATTTGTATCTATTAAGATACATGTCTGAAGTCTTTCAAAGGTTTAAAGATTTTAGAAAAGAAGTAGAGAAACAACTTGGTAAAAAGTATTAAAGTATTTCGATCGGATTGAGGTGGTGAATACTTAAGCCAAGAGTTTCAAGATTATCTAAGAGACAATGGCATCTTGTCCCAAAGGACTCCACCTTACATGCCACAACATAATGGTATGGCTAAAAGGTAAAATCGAACCTTGTTAGACATAGTTAGGTCAATGATGCAGCATGCAAGTCTTCCAAAAACCTTTTGGATCTACCCATTCGAGACTGTTGTTTACTTGTTAAATACAGTCCCGACTAAGGCAATCTCTACTACTCCATATGAGATGTGGAAAAGTAGAAAACCTCATTTATCCTATTTGAAGATATGGGGTTGTCCTGCTTATGTGAATAGGATAGTATTAGACAAGCTGGAGGCTAAGTCTGATAAGTGTCTATTTATTGGTTACCCTAAGGAAACAAGGGGTTACCAATTCTATCATCCCTTGGAACAAAAGGTGTTTGTTTCAAGGCATGTTGTATTCCTAGAGAAGGAGTTTCTCTTATATAAAAATAGTGGGAGTGAGGTTGAACTAAGTGTAATTTAAGAGACTCCGGTAGACATAAAAGAGACACCTAATCAAGAACCACAACTGATTACTCATTCGGATGAGGTAATAGTTGAACCTGATAATACACCACCTCCTCATAGATCTAGTAGGACACATAGGATTCCTGAGAGATATGAATTTCTCATAAGCGAATCTAATGACATGTTGCTCATAGATGATGAAGAACCTACTAATTACAAAGAGGCACTGAATAGTTCATATAAGGATAGATGGCTAATAGCCATGAGATCGGAAATGGATTCCATGTATGAAAACCAGGTTTGGGACTTGGTAGACCCACCCAAAGGCATAACACCTATAGGGTGCAAGTAGGGTTTCAAGAAGAAAACCGACATGGATGGTAATATTTTTAGCTATAAAGCTAGATTAGTGGCAAAAGGCTATCGTCAAAGGCAAGGTGTTGACTATGACGAAACCATTTCACCAGTAGCTATGCTTAAATCCATTCGGGTACTCCTAGCCATGGCGGCTCATTTTGATTATGAGATATGACAAATGGATGTGAAAATAGCTTTCCTTAATGGAAACCTATCTGAGGATGTATATATAATACAACCCGAGAGTTTCACATTCATTGACAAGAACAAAGTATGCAAGCTTTAACGTTCCATTTATGGATTGAAGCAAGCATCCAGGAGTTGGAATATTCATTTTGATGAAGCAATCAAAAAGTTTGATTTCTCAAAAAATCCTAAGGAGCCCTGTGTGTTTGGGAATTGATCGTCGCTAGAGGGGGGGGGGTGAAAAGCGAGTTCGTAGACGTTGAAGGAATTCAATCATGCTTTCTACAAAATGTTAGTATACGCAGCGGAAATAATAAAGATACAAACAAATACACAACACAAGCACAAGTACACGAGATATAACATGGTTCGGAACCTTAAGGTTCCTACTCCACAGATTGAGCTCAAATGAGCTCTAGCGATTCAACCAACACCACTAAACAGTAATACTCCTTCTCGACAACAAGTCGGAGGTGGAGAAATCTCATACAAGTGATTACACAAAGTAATACAAAAAATGCAAGAAAATACAAGTATGAAATACAATACAAGTAAAGAAAAAACACTTTACAAGAGATATTTGATTGCTTTCTTTTGGTTGCTTGAGAATAGCCTTGAAGGTCTAGATTGCACTAGCAAATCCCCTCCAAATCGCTTCAAGAAACCTTAGCCAAATCTTTCTCCACGAGCTCCTTTTAAAGCTTCTCCTCGATTTGGATTCCGCCTAGCAGTCAGCTAATCACGACCAGCAATCGACTGCTCCTGTAGCCGTTGTCTCACAACGACCCAAGCTTCATTGGATAAGTTTTAATAGATAGACCATCAGTCGACTGATCAGGCACATCAGTCGATTGCTCGAGCCATCACTCGATTGTTAAACCCTAATAGTCGACTTGAGAGCCTTCTGTGCCCACGACATCAATCATTAGTCGACTGCCCTGTTAGTAATATATGAGAGATGTCCTAAGGCAATCGCCTTATGTATGAACCATTTATATGATAAATGAAGTTTTACTATTTGAGTATACATGTTTTATGTATTTGATTGGATCTTAAACTCATTTACTTAATGTCCACGATACGATTCACAGCATGAGAGAATTTGTGATTGGATCACAACTAGTGAGTATCTCTACATGTGTAATTGTGATGTATCGGAATTATCCCTAGTCGATGAATTGATGGATTTGGACACCATCAATTCTGTCGAGACTAGCACGAGGTATACTCCTTGGTGTATCCAAGCAGCTGATTCTCACTGGCTGGAGACATTGTGATGTCCGAAGTTAATCGTGGATGCTAGTTATGGTAACTAGTTCATTGGAATGACCAGTCGTAAGACTTCATATGGTTCTCTACATATATAGATATGTCAATGAAGTTCTTACTGTGGCTTAAGTGCGATGTTCCTTTGACTTGCGGTATTCAAGTCATCTTGATCATGGAGACTTATGCTTTGACATCTTAAGCAAACATCTCTAAGGAGATGTGGACCCGGATGATTGGGTATAAGTCAGTGATCGAAGGTGTTTGAATAGCCTATAAAGGATTCACCACTCCTTGCGAGGAGATGTATACCCATGGCCTCTCGTCGGATTGTTACTAAAGTCTTTGGCCAAAGCATTACATGTTTAGAGTAAGGTACTCTTCGATACATGTGGAGTAACTAGAATCCGTAGTACGAGGAAATGATACTTGGGCTAGGTGTGACGTAGTCAGCCTAGTGGGGACTGACACAATAGACCATGTCCTGAACCAAGTGGGTATAAGATGAGTGAAGGGAGTGGGGCACGAATCATTCGAGCTGCTGAAGGGTTTCAGAAATAGTTCTGGATCAACCGTTGATCTTTTCGGTTAATTGGGGATCATGATGTACTACTAGGTGCCACTCATGATCGTTCTATAATTAATGGTTAATTATAGACGGCCAACATAAACCGAGAACCTAATTGATCACACGCACAACGAGCGTAATCCAAAGGATTTAAAACGAGCTTGAGAATGGGATTCTCAGACCGAGAGAAACTAGGTTTGGTTGGAGCAAACATAAAGCGAGCATGAAATCGTTTCAGTCGCAATGGAAGCGTGGATGGGCCGTGTCTTATGAAGACATAATGGATGAACCAAAATGGTTTGGTTCTAAACCAATGGAGGAGAATAAACCAAAGGGTTTGGTTTATTTTAAACGAATGAACCAAAAGTTGGTTCGGTTCGTTTTAACTTAAAATAAACCATCATGGTTTGGTTTATTTTAACTTATCTTAATGGAGCGGGTTAACGGGCCTAATGGTTTTGATCCAATAACCATTAAGAGAATTAGTTCCCTATAAAAGAGGGCTTAATGGATAATTAAGCCCTAATCCAAAACCCTTGCCCTAAGGTTGCCGCCCACCTCATCCTTGGAGATTTCGGCGCCAACCCTAGGTGTGCCGCCCAGCTTGTTGTGCCACCGTCCATCTCCTTGCCGGCGTCCAAGCTTCAGCCGGTGAACCCTCCGGCTGTTGGAATGTATACTGAAAGCCTAGCTCTTTTTGTATGAACATTCTATTTTGAAATAAGAATCACATGATCATTATTTGCATTTTATATATTCATTATATATGTGTGCATATTGTCTAATATTTTACATTGTAGATAACATGGTGCTTGGTGTGGCACAGAAGATCATGTTATCAGTACCTTGTAAAATATAAGTAGAGGCTCACAACCAAGATGGTTTTGGACAAACCATTGGCATGGTTGTAGTGTAGCTTGGTATTCTTTTATCTTGAACATAGAGTTACACTAGTACACTTAGGTGTATTGAGTAGGACCGACATAGAGGTGATTCAATTTAGTACTGACTACATAATTGAATCGGACCTCGGATATTATGTTGTACATGCTCTTAATCCCGATATAATAACGGGCACATGTACTTAGTATTTATTTCTTTAATTTACCAGTGGGTGAGATTTAGATGGATTAAATCAATATGCCCGGTAAGTTGGGAAATAATATTATTTACATGGTGTGCCGTTGATTATAGGAGGAAACCGTGTCCTATATATTAGGTTGATGTTGTCTCCTTGAGGAGCTCATAAGGTTCATCATGTAAACCCAGCTGGTTGACTTAGTCAACATGATGATAGGGTTGAGTGGTACTACTCGAGGAATTAGATGTTAATTAATTGATGGTCAGTAAATCAATTAATTGACGGACATTCGATATCTTAAACACGGGGAGATTAATGTACAAATAATATATGGAGCCCATATTGATTTATGGGGGTTGGTGAGGTAGTTCAATGATGATCCTCTAGTGGAATGGAACATCATTGATGGATCAAGTTTGTGTGGTTCCGATCCATCGGGTGGCCAAGACCCAACTCCTCCTTATGGTCCCTATCGTAGCCTAATATAATCCTTGTGAAGTCTAGATCCAAGAATGTAAAACAAAACCTAGAACCAACGGTTGGGATTAAATCCCTAGATCCGATGGTTGGATGAAACCCTAGGACCAACGGTTGGAATTAAATCCCTAGATCCGATGGTTAGGATGAAACCCTAGAATCGACGGTTGGGATTAAATCCCTAGATCCGACGGTTGGGATGAAACCCTAGAACCGACGGTTGGGATGAAACCTTAGATCCGAAGGTTGGGATGAAATCCTAGATCCGATGGTTGGGATTAAACCCTAGATCCGATGGTTGGGATAAAACCCTAGATCCGACGTTGGAGATTAAATCCCTAGATCCGACGGTGGAGATTAAAGGAGGCTTAAGCCCTATTCTATAAATAGATGCTTAGGGTTGGGCGGCAACAAGAATCAAGAATTGGAATTAGGGTTTGGCTCTTGGAGAGGTGGGCGGCTAGGGTTTGGAGCTAGGGTGGGCGGCAACCATCTTCATCCAAAGTTGTTGCCGGTGCCCAACTTGCACCATGAATACTTGGCCGGCGCCCAACCTTAAGGCTTTTCTCTTCTTCCTCCCTTTGGTGGCCGGTTCTCTTCCTCCTCCCTATTCTCCAAAAGTGGCCGGCGGCAACTCTTCTTGGAGAAGTTGGCCGGCGCATCATCCATTGCTCCTTGGCCGGCGGTTGCACCAAATTCCCTAATTTGGTGGCCGATTCTAGATAGGAAAGGTATTTGCTAGTTCTTCTCTTTGTTCGCAGCGGACAAGGTAGAGAAGAAAGCGATCTAGAAGGCTTCTACTCGTGGAGGATCTTCGTCCACACGTCGTCCACGAGAAGGATAGGACATACGGTAGAAGATCGTGAGGTATAAAGTTATTTTAACTTTATGTACAGATCTGAGCATGTTCTTATTTGTTTTGATTATGCATGTGTGTGTATGAATATATATTGTATAATCATGGACCCCGAAGACAAACACAAAAACCGGCGATCCATCCGTCGTCTCTTCCGCGGCTAACCAACTAGAAGAGTTGTGTTGCTTGAACAACTAGTTTGTTCAAGCGACCACTCGAGTTGTTAGCACGACGATGAAATGGTGTTGTTAAGGAAGCTCATCCCATCCAGATTAATCCTTTCATTAGTGAAAATTTTAATCCGGGGACATGGGAGCCAATGAGCATCCTAGAAGCATGCACCCAACACCGGCGACCCTCCGGTGATCTTCCTAGGCCTCGGTGAAAAGGTGAGCACTTGGCTTCCTTGTTTTGGCCGGCGCCTACTCCTCCACCAAGCTGTCCAGTTTTCTAGACAGCTTCTTCTCCTCTCGTCGGAGCATCGTTTGGACGACGGTTAGAGCTCCGCCAGTGGCTAACTTACCGGGGATTCGATCTCCGGTAATCCTCTGAGGTGGAGGACGAAGGATTCGTCAATTGGTTGACGAATACCTCTCCGGAGAAGCGAGTTTTGAGAACTCATATTAGTATCCGAATTTGGATTCGGATCGTGATCATCTCTCGATCACGTCATCTTCAACACGAGGCTAGTAACCCGTACGAAGACGAAGCTCGTGGCTTAGCGAAGTCATCCCGAGGAACTCGGCGTGGATACGGATAGAGACGATTCTAGCGAGGATCGTTCCGGTTGATGCCGTTCCCGCTACACGTCATACGAAAGGTATAACGTAGTTAAATTTCCTTTTATTGCAAATTTAAATTTACGGTTATGTCTACACTTGTTGTAATATGCATCCATGTGTTGTGTGTGTTGTAATAAATGTAGATTTATTATTTTTATTGCTTCCGCTGTGTTCATGTTTACGAAACGTGATCGAACACACACACGCCGCGGTGCCGGAAACCCAACAGTGGTATCAGAGCCCAAGTTGTGTTTCGACATAATCGTAAAAATCGTTTTGCGATAGTCATAATGTATTTCTGGAAATTTTCTAATTTTGGAAATTTAGAAGTATTTATGGAAATTTTTTAATTTTGGAAAGTCTAGAAGTATTTATGGAAATCTTCCACTTTTGGAAAGTTAGAAGTATTTATGGAAATTGATATTTTCCATAAATAAAAAATTTGATTAGATTCTGGAAATTTGTTTCCTAATTTAATCATGATTTGATTTGGGAAATCAAATCTTAAAATATTTTATTTCCATAAGTAGTTTTAATGATTTAGAAAATTGGTTTCCTAAATAGATTTTCCTTAATCAAATAATTCCATGAATAAAATATGTGATTAGATTTGGAAATTTGTTTCCTAATTTAATTATGATTTGATTTGGAGAATCAAATCTTAAACATATTTTATTTCCATAAATAGTTATGACATATAAGGAAATATATACATGACATAATTGTATGCCATGTAAATGCATTATATGCATAACATTATGCCATGCGGGTCGTGACATGTAGATGTATGCCATGTATGCCATGCCATGTAGATAATAGTTATTTGCATGCAAAGAGGATGAGACATAAAAGCCCTTAAACAATATTAAAGCCTACACCTTCCATTAATATGGTTAGAACCAGAGTTCCGTTTCTTGTTTGGGTTGTTGACTCTCTCCAAGCCAGGCTCGAACCCGAACATGTTCAAACCATGGAATAGTTTAATACTAATATGGTAAGAGTCAGAGGTCAATCGTTAGCTTTGGTTGTTGGACTCTCTCCAAGCTGGGCTAATTGGTTGAATGCGCTCTAACCATATTAAAACTATTTCCCGATTAATGGGTTGGCTTTAACCTGGAGCATCGGCTTGTTGGACTCTCTCCAAGGTCGATGTAAAGGGAGGTGATGTTGGGTGCTATGCATATGATGCATACTTGTTAATGTGTTAACAACCTGATGTATGTGTGAACATTCAATTAGTTGATAGCACATTGTGATAGTTGCATATACGTGATATGTAATCGGTATAGTTGATACCTACCGTCGTAGTTATGAATGGCTTGTTGGACTCTCTCCAAGGTTGTTCATAACTATGATGGATATCAGCCCATTCGGAGATGGACCTACGATCTCCCGAAGTGATTTTGGGGTTTTGAAATTCGAAAAATGAATGGGATTTATAAATGTATATTGATGCATTTTAAAATCATTTTCTCATATATGCTCGTTTTGTATTTCTAGGTCAATAAATTGATCATGACGTCTTTGAATTTGCGCACTATTTTTGATTCGAAAAAACTGACTGGGCCTAACTTCCTGGACTGGCTTAGAAACCTGAGAATTGTTCTCAAGGTGGAAAAGCTTGCATATGTCCTTGAAGAGCCTCTTCCTGACCGTCCTAAGGACGATGCAACTCCAGACCAAATGTTGGTCTATCAGAAGCATGTGGCAGATTCTGAGCTGGCGAGTTGCATCATGCTAGCGGCGATGGTACCTGAGCTGCAAAAGCAGCATGAGCATATGGATTCTAATACTATGGTCTTCCATCTTCATGAGTTGTTCGATGAGCAAGCGAGATCCGAAAGGTTCGAGGTCTCTAGGCTCCTCTTCACCACGAAGATGCAAGAAGGTTCGTCTGTAGTGCAGTTTGTGCTAAAGATGAACGGGTACATCGAGCGGCTAGCTACCCTCGATTTTGTGATGGATCATGAGTTAAGTATTGACTTAATTCTGCATTGTTTGCCCAAGAGTTTCTCGCAATTTGTGATGAACTATCGGATGAACAAATTGGAATCCACCATTCCCGAGCTCCTCAATATGCTGAAGACTATGGAGCCTTCTGTGAAGCATGAGGAGAAGGCGGTTCTGTTAGTTGATTCCTCAAAGAAGGGTTCTAAGAGGAAGGCAAAAGAACAGAAGAAAGGAAAGAACAAAAAGGTAAAGAAGGCGGAACCAGCGCAAAAGGGCACTTGCCATCACTGTGGCAAGGAAGGCCACTGGCGAAGAAACTGCAAGATTTATCTTGAGTCCATGAAGAAGAAGAAGGCATCCGATGCCCCATCCTCTTCAGGTATCTTCATTATTGATTGTCATTCTATTTCCTTGGACACTTGGGTATTGGATACTGGGTGTAGCTCACATATATGTAATGACATACAGGGGCTAAGGAATAGAAGAAGACTTGTCAGAGGGGAGTCAAATTTGCGAGTTGGCAATGGAGCAAAGGTTGTCACCGCCATCGGAACTTATTTGCTGAAGCTCCCTAGTGGACTAGTCTTAGAACTGGACAATTGCTATTATGTTCCTTCTCTAATAAAGAACATTGTTTCTATTTCCTGTTTAAATATAAATGGTTTCCATTTGACGTTTAGTAACAATTGTTGTTATATAACTTTAAATGGCGTACTTTATTGAACTGGAACCTTGAGTAATGGCATTTATACATTGGACGTATCCAGTGACATTTTCAATATCGAAGCGAGCAACACGCGTGCTCGAAAGGATAATCAAATAGACTCTTATATGTGGCATTGTCGTCTTGGCCATATAAGCAAGAAACGCATGTCCAAATTACACCGATGTGGAATTCTGGAATCGTTTGAATTGGATTCATACGATACATGCGAATCATGCTTAAAAGGTAAGATGACTAAGTTACCTTTTACTGGAAAAGGTGAACGAGTGGGAGAGTTACTAGGTCTAATACATACTGATGTATGTGGACCTATGTCAACTCAAGCATTAGGAGGCTATAGCTACTTCATTACCTTCACCGATGATCACTCACGGTTTGGGTATGTGTTCTTGATGAAACACAAGTCTGAAGCCTTTGAAAGGTTCAAAGAATTCAGAAATGAAGTAGAGAAACAACATGACAAGAGTATTAAAATACTTCGATCGGATCAAGGTGGTGAATACTTAAGTCAAGAGTTTCTTGATTATCTAAGAGACAATGGCATATTGTCTCAATGGACTCCGCCCTATACACCACAGCATAATGGTGTATCTGAGAGGCGTAACCGGACCTTGTTGGACATGGTCAGGTCAATGATGAATCATGCAACTCTTCCCAAGTCCTTTTGGGGCTATGCACTGATACCTATTTACTTGTTAAATGTAATGCCTACCAAGGTAGTCTCAACTACTCCATATGAGATATGGAATAGTAAGAAACCTCATGTATCTTACTTGAAGATATGGGGTTGTCCTGCTTATGTGAAGCGGACTGTATCAGACAAATTGGATGCTATGTCTGATAAATGTCTATTTATTGGATACCCTAAGGAAACAAGGGGTTACCAATTCTATCATCCTGTGGAACAAAAGGTGTTTGTTTCAAGGCATGCTGTGTTTCTAGAGAAAGAGTTTCTCTTGCAAGAAAACAGTGAGAGTGTCGTCGAGCTTGAGGAGGCTCGAGAGACTCAAATAGACATTGATGAGATACCTGGTGAAGCACAACAGCCGACAACTCATAGTGATGAGCAATCGGCTGGACCTATTGTAACACCACATCTTCGTAGATCTGGTAGAACACGCAATATTCCTGAGAGATATGGATTTCTCGTAAGCGAATTGAACGACGTGTTACTCATTGATGATGAGGAGCCTACCAGTTATGAAGAAGTGCTGACAAGTTCAGAAAGGGATAAGTGGCTTGGTGCCATGAAGTCGGAAATGGATTCCATGTATGAAAACCAAGTTTGGAACTTGGTTGACCCACCTGAAGGGATAAAGCCTATAGGGTGCAAGTGGGTTTTCAAGAAGAAAACCGACATGGATGGTAATGTGATTACCTATAAGGCTAGATTGGTGGCGAAAGGATATCGTCAAAAACAAGGTGTTGATTATGACGAAACCTATTACTTTGTAGCTATGCTTAAATCCATTCGGATGCTCCTGGCCATAGCGGCTCATTATGATTATGAGATATGGCAGATGGATGTGAAAACATCTTTCCTTAATGGAAACCTGCTCGAGGATGTGTATATGATACAACCTGAGGGTTTCACATCGGTTGATAAAACGAAGGTATACAAATTGCGACGGTCCATTTATGGATTGAAGCAAGCATCCAGGAGCTGGCATATCCGTTTTGATGAGACAATCAAAAAGTTTGATTTCTCACAAAATCCAGACGAACCTTGTGTGTACAAGAAGGTTAGTGGGAGTGCAGTCGTATTCCTAGTATTGTATGTCGATGACATACTACTTATAGGAAACGATGTTTCAATCTTCTGATCGTGAAGGTTTGGTTATCAAGACATTCTCCATGAAAGACCTGGGAGAAGCAACCTACATCCTCGGGATTAAGATCTATAGAGATAGATCGAAACGGTTGCTTGGTCTTTCGCAGTCTACATATATAGACCGAGTGCTAAAGAGGTTTAGCATGTCAGAATCCAAGAAAGGTTTCCTACCCATCAGGCATGGGGTACACCTTTCGAAGTCTATGTGTCCGCGCACAGAAGACGAGAGGATTTGCATGAGTAAGATTCTCTATGCATCCGCAATAGGATCTATCATGTATGCTATGTTATGTACGAGGCCCGATGTATCGTATGCTCTGAGTGTCATGAGCAGATACCAGTCCGATCCAGGAATGGATCATTGGGCGGCTGTTAAGACGATCCTTAAGTACTTGAGAAGAACTAAGGATGTGTTCCTAATATATGGAGAAGGGGACATGGTGATACGCGGGTATACGGATGCCAGCTTCCAGACAGACAAGGATGATTCCAGGTCTCAGTCTGGATACGTGTTCACCTTGAATGGGGGCGCAGTGAGTTGGAAAAGTTCCAAACAAGAGACTGTAGCAGATTCTGCCACTAAGGAAGAATACATTGCAGCTTTGGAAGCAGCAAAGGAAGCAGTTTGGATCAAGAAGTTCATCTCTGAACTTGATGTGGTCTCATCAATGATCCAAACATGTGCTTCACCGCTATCATCTTAACAGAGAGATCATCAGTAGGAACGAAATACAAATCGAGAAAATTCCCACTGAAAGGAACTTAGCGGATCCCTTGACTAAGGCATTACCTCAAAATAAGTTTGAGGGTCATGTTCGAGCTTATGGTATTGGATATCATAGCGATTGGCATTAGGCCAAGTGGGAGTCTCTTAGTAATATATGAGAGATGTCCTAAGGCAATCGCCTTATGTATGAACCATTTATATGATAAATGAAGATTCACTATTTGAGTATACATGTTTTATGTATTTGATTGGATCTTAAACTCATTTACTGAATATCCACGATACGATTCACAGCATGAGAGAATTTGTGATTGGATCACAACTAGTGAGTATCTCTACATGTGTAATTGTGATGTATCCGAATTATCCCTAGTCGATGAATTGATGGATTTGGACACCATCAATTCTGTCGAGACTAGCACGAGGCAGTCCTTGGTGTATCCAAGCAGCTGATTCTCACTGGCTGGAGACATTGTGATGTCCGGAGTTAATCGTGGATGCTAGTTATGGTAAATAGTTCATTGGAATGACCAGCCGTAAGACTTCATATGGTTCTCTGCATATATAGATATGTCAATGAAGTTCTTACTGTGGCTTAAGTGCGATGTTCCTTTGACTTGCGGTATTCAAGTCATCTTGATCATGGAGACTTATGCTTTGACATCTTAAGCAAACATCTCTAAGGAGATGTGGACCCGGATGATTGGGTATAAGTCGAAGTGATCGAAGGTGTTTGAATAGCCTATAAAGGATTCACCACTCCTTGCGAGGAGATGTATACCCATGGCCTCTCGTCGGATTGTTACTAAAGTCTTTGGCCAAAGCATTACATGTTTAGAGTAAGGTACTCTTCGATACAATTGGAGTAACTAGAATCCGTAGGACGAGGAAATGATACTTGGGCTAGGTATGACATAGTCAGCCTAGTGGGGACTGACACAATAGACCATGTCCTGAACCAAGTTGGTATAAGATGAGTGAAGGGAATGGGGCACGAATCATTCGAGCTGCTGAAGGGTTTCATAAATAGTTCTGGATCAACCGTTGATCTTTTCGGTTAATTGGGGATCATGATGTACTACTAGGTGCCACTCATGATCGTTCTATAATTAATGGTTAATTATAGACGACCAAGATAAACCAAGAACCTATTTGGTCACACGCACAACGAGCGTAATCCAAAGGATTTAAAACGAGCTTGAGAATGGGATTCTCAGACCGAGAGAAACTAGGTTTGGTTGGACCAAACATAAAGCGAGCATGAAATCGTTTCAGTCGCAATGGAAGCGTGGATGGGCCGTGTCTTATGAAGACATAATGGATGAACCAAAATGGTTTGGTTCTAATCCAATGGATGAGAATAAACCAAAGGGTTTGGTTTATTTTAAACGAATGAACCAAAAGTTGGTTCGTTCGTTTTAACTTAAAATAAACCATCATGGTTTGGTTTATTTTAACTTATCTTAATGGAGCGGGTTAACGGGCCTAATGGTTATGATCCAATAACCATTAAGAGAATTAGTTCTCTATAAAAGAGGGCTTAATGGATAATTAAGCCCTAATCCAAAACCCTTGCCCTAAGGTTGCTGCCCAGCTTGTTGTGCCACCGGCCATCTCCTTGCTGGCGTCCAAGCTTCAGCCGGTAAACCCTCCGGCGACCCTTCGGTGATCTTCCTAGGCCTCGGTGAAAAGGTGAGCACTTGGCTTCCTTGTTTTGGCCGGCGCCTACTCCTCCACCAGCTTGTCGATTTTACGGACAGCTTCTTCTCGTCGGGCGTCGTTTGGGCGGCGGTTGAAAGCTGCGGCTAACTTACGGATTCGATCTCCGGTAATCCTCTGAGTGGAGGGCGAAGGATTCGTCAATTGGTTGTGAATACCTCTCGGAGAAGCGAGTTTTGAGAACTCGTATTAGGATCGAATTTGGATTGGATCGTGATCATCTCTCGATCCGTCGTCTTCAACACGAGGCTAGTAACCCGTCACGAAAGCGAAGCTCGTGGCTTAAGCGAAGTCATCCGAGGAACTCGGCGTGGATACGGATAGAGGCGATTCTAGCGAGAATCGTTCGGTTGATATGCCGTTCTGCTACGTCATACGAAAGGTATAACGTAGTTAAATTTCTTTTTATTGCAAATTTAAATTTACGGTTATGTCTACACTTGTTGTAATATGCATGTGTGTGTTGTGTGTGTTGTAATAAATGTAGATTTATTATTTTTATTGCTTCCGCTGTGTTTATGTTTACGAAACGTGATCGAACACACACACGCCGCGGTGCCGGAAACCCAACATGCCCATCCATGACAGTCGACTGCTCAAGCCATCAGTCGACTGCCCAATTCTGGCAGTCGACTGGTAGGCCACTTTCTGAAGTCGAACATCAGTCGACTCACATCAGTCGATTGATAATCATACCAGTCGACCGATAAACCTCATCCATGAGGTTTAACACCAAGTATGATGCCCTCATACTTGCTAGACCACTCATAGCCTAGACCTAAGACTTCTAGCCACCTCCGTCATCCTCAAGCCTATCGGATCCCTCCAAGTCATCCATGACTTTTTCATCTATAGGATAGCCTTCAGGTGCTTCCATCGGCCATTGTCATGCTAACGTGGTCTATACCGCCAAGGCACATTTGGCTTACGCTGCCAAGACTCCGCTTGGACTTTATGGCGCCAACTATTGAACTTATGTTACCAATACTCCACCCTCTTGGATTTTACACCGCCAATATCACCCATTGGACTTTTCTTGCCAACCCATGTTGGACTTTTCATTTTCCAAGAACCATGCTGAGACTTTCCAATTGCCAAGACCCATGCTTGGACTTTCCAAGCCAACCCATGGCGGACTTTCCAATTGCCAAGACTCAAGCTTGAACTTTCCCTTGCCAAGACCCATGCTTGGACTTTTCCATCATAATACCACTCGAGTGAAACTCGAGTTCGGTCAATCATAACCCGATTCG
Organism: Wurfbainia villosa; assembly: GCA_025175895.1. Classification (NCBI taxonomy): domain Eukaryota; kingdom Viridiplantae; phylum Streptophyta; class Magnoliopsida; order Zingiberales; family Zingiberaceae; genus Wurfbainia; species Wurfbainia villosa. Next base: position 46,704,808 of record CM045998.1, on the reverse strand, counting down.
ATTCTACCAACAATCTCCCCAAAACATTGTCAAACATCAAAACACTACTCGAGTCCAACTCGAGTCTGGTCAATCATGACCTGGGCCGATTGCACCAACAAACTCCCCCTTTTTGATGTTTTACAAAAACCACAAAGCCATTGAGTTAGGCTACCTAACTCAAATCTCCTTACAAATTGTCCTAAATTATTAATTTTTTAATTCTCCCCCTTTTTGACAAACATCAAAAAGGTTCTCTCCCTAAGGGTGTCAATGTCTCGTATCCATTGAGATCTTACAAACTCCTCCTTGGTCCAAACACATTTAAGATGCCTTCACTCTTCCTAGTGATAAGTCCCATATCACTCAAGAGAGACTTCCTATAAACTCTCCCAATTTCCCAATTTGGCATCTCACATTCTCCCAAAATTCTCCCCTTATGAGAAAGAACACTTTCATCATCCCATGATGGATACCTCCCCCTAAAGGCTTGCTCCCCCTTGACCATTGCACCAACAATGTCCTTGGAGAGTCCCTGAGCCTATAGGAACACTAAACCATCAAAATTAAAGGCAAAATTTAAAACATGAATTCTCACACCTTAAAAATGGACACATCACCCTAACAACTCTCCTAATTTATATCCAATGGATTTTCACCCTTTCCAATTCTTTTCAAAGCATATCCTACGGTTAGAAGTAGTTATGGTAGCCTAACATAGCTGAGACATGGGCTAAACATCCTTGTTTACCCGAAATCAGCTCTGGCAGTCAACTCTTTTAGTCACCAATCGACTGTCATCAAAAAGCAGTTGACTGATATCTGAAGGGTTTTGCTTATCGAGTCCGTGAGGGGAAACTTCGCTTCCTACTTCACCTCGGTAGCTTGTCCATGGCGATCCCTTCGATGTCCCCGGATTAAAAAATTTTAATCCTAGACAAAAGAGATTGCCCAAACCACCAAGTCATCGTCGTGCTATTCATTTAGAGAGGTCCCTTGAACAAACTAGCTATTCAAGCGACCATCCTCTATTCTACGAGTAGCCGCATAATAGACGATGTCCGGATCGCTGATTTTCGTGTTTATGCTTGGGATCCAAGTATTATTTATACATTTACAGATTTATAACATGATTATAATTGAAGAACAAAAACAAGCAACAAACAAAAGAAGAAAGTAGAATAGGTATACCTCTCGATCTTCTAATGTATGACCTTCCACCTTTTGGACGTCGTGTAGGTGACGATCTACCAAAAGTCGAAGTTCCTAGATCGCAAATCTTCCTTCCTTGCTCTTCCAAAGCAAGAGGAAGAGTAGAAACAAGCTTTTCCTCCTCCCTAAAACCAACCAACAAGGAGCACACAATCTCCTTGCCGCCGGCCAACTAGAAGGTGGAGAAGATGATGGAAAACAATTAAGACACCAAGGGAAGCCCTATATCTTGTTTCTACCACCTAAGGAGAAGGAGAAGGGAGCTTTTGGGCACCGGCCAAGGTCTAAAAAGGGGCTGGAAAGAAGCTGGACGCCGACCAATGGACAAGGAAGAAGAAAGAAAACCTTGCCTTATTTGGTGCCGCCCTAGCCTCCAAACCCTAACCCTAATCCTATCTCAACTAGGATTCACCTTCTTGCCGCCCAAACCCTAGCTCTCTTCAATGTTGTTCACGCCAACTCCCATGCCCTCCTTTTATAGAGTTAGAGATAAGTCATGAATTAATCTCCTCCATTGCTTCTAGGGATTTAATCTCAACCGTCGGATCTAGAGATTAAATCTCAACCGTCGGATCTTAGAGATTTAATCTCTACCAATGGATCTTAGAGTTTTGTTTCTATCCATTGGATCTAAGCATCATGAGGTGTTAATAGGCTACATTAGGGACCATGAGGAGGAGTTGGGTCTTGGCCACCCATGGATCAAGCCCACATAAAGTCCGATCCACTAATGATGATCCAATCCACTAAAGGTTCATCATTGATCTACCTCACCAACCCCCATATGATAATATGGGCTCCATATATTATTTGTACATTTTTTCCCTGTGTTTAAGCTCTCAAATGTCTATCGATTAATTAATTTACTGACCATTAATTAATCAACATCTAACTCCTTGAGTAGTACCACTCAACCTTTTCATCATGCCGGACCAAGTCCACCTGCAGTGTTTACATGATGAACCATATGATCACCTCAAGGGGACATCATAATCCTAATATATAGGACACGATTTCCTCCTATAATCAACGACACACCATATAAATAATATTATCTCCCAACTTACCAAGCCTATCGATTTAATCTATAAATCTCTCCCATTAGTAAATCAAAGAGATGAGTACTAAGTATATGTGCTTGTTATTATATCGGGATTAAGAGCATGTACTAAATAATATCTGAGGTCTGATTTGATTATGTAGTCAGCAATAAATCGAATCACCTCTAAGTCGGTCCTGCTCAATACACACAAAGTGCACTAGTGTGATTATATGGTCAAGACAAACCAATACCAAATCACACTACAACCATTCTGATGGTTTGTCCAAAGTCATCTCGGTTGTGAGCCTTTACTTATACTTTTCAAGGGGCCGATAACATGATCTCCTGTGTGACACCACACACCATGTCATCTACAATGTAAAGTATTAGACAATATTGCATAACCATAAAAATATGCAAACAATGATCATGTGATTCTTATTCCAAAATAAAGATGTTCATACAAAAGATAGACTTTTCAGTATACATCTCTACAATCTCCCACTTATACTAAAAGACTATGCTATCCTCAAAGTGTCATACATTTGATCCCCATTCCCTCCACATGCCTATCAAAAGCTCTCGCCGGAAGGGCCTTAGTGAAAGGATCTGCCAGGTTATCCTCCGATGCAATCTTGGCCACAACAACTTCTCCTCTCTTTATGATTTCTCATATCAGGTGGTACTTGCGCTCTATATGTTTACTAGCCTTATGGGCTCGTGGTTCCTTCGAGTTTGCAACTGCACCACTATTATCACAATAAATTGTGATAGTTATGAGCAAACCAGGAATCACATCTAAGTCCATCAGGAAGTTCCTGAGCCATACAACTTCTTTGGCCGACTCAGAGGCCTCCACATACTCAGCTTCCTTGGTGGAGTCCACCACGCACTTCTGCTTGACACTCCTCAATACAATGGCTCCACCAACAAAGTAAACACAAAACCTAAGGTAGACTTACTGTTATCCCTATTAGATTGGAAGTCGGAATCTGTGTAACCCACAGGGAGTAATTGGTGTACCTAGTAAACCAGTATATAATCCCTAGTCCTTCTCAGGTACTTCAATATATGTTTTACCGCAGTCCAATGTCCCTGTCCTGGATTACTCTAATATCTGCTGACCATGCCCACGACAAAGCAGTCTGGTCTCGTCCAGAGCATCGCATACATGAGGCTTCCTACTGCCGAAGTATAAGGAACCACCTTCATCTCCTCTATCTCCTCAGATGATCTAGGACACATCTCCTTAGATAAAGAAACTCCATGCCTGAAAGGTAGAAAACCTTTCTTGGAGTTCTGCATGCTAAAACACTCCATAATCATGTCTATGTATGAAGCTTGGGATAAGCACAACATTCTTTTCCTACGATCCCTTATAACCTTGATCCCAAGGATGTGTCCCACCTCTCCCAAGTCTTTGATATCAAACTGTTTGGACAACCATACCCTTACGTCCGATAACACCTTGATATTGTTGCCAATCAACAAAATGTCATCTACGTATAGTACAAGAAATACCACTACATTTCCGTCACATCTCTTGTATACACAAGACTCATCCGGACTCTAAATAAATCCATAAGACTGGATCACCTCATCAAAGCGGATGTTCCAAGACCTCGAAGCTTGTTTCAATCCATAAATGGACCGATTAAGCTTACATACAAGATGCTCTTTGCCCTTAGCAATGAATCCCTCTGGTTGCTTCATGTAGATGTTTTCCTCAAGACTTCCATTAAGGAAAGCTGTTTTGACATCCATCTGCCACACCTCATAATCCATATGAGCTGCTATGCATAAGAGAATCCGGATAGACTTAAGCATGGCTACCGGCGAAAAGGTCTCCTCATAATCGATACCCTCTTTTTGAGTATACCCCTTCGCAACAAGTCTCGCTTTGAAGGTCTCAACCTTCCTATCTATTCCTCTCTTTCTCTTGTAGATCCACTTGCATCCAATGGTTTTTACACCATCGGGTGGCTCTACTAGCTCCCAGACCTGATTTGAATCCAAAGATTCAATCTCAACATTCATTACACTTTGCCAAGATACTGCATCTTTATCTTGGATTGCCTCGTCATATGTCCAGGGATCAGGTTCATGTTCACCAGGGACCAAATTAGAAGATTCTTCCAAGAACATGAATCTATCAGGTTGTCTCACAACCCTCCCACTACGACGAGGTATCATCTGTGTATCCTCTGTGACACGCGGTGCAGTGACATGTGGTATATCCTCTTATATCGGTGGTACTAAAGAAGTGACTTCCCCTTTTAACTCTTCCAAAACAATTTTACTCTTGGGCTTGTGGCTCATCACATAGTCTTCCTCTAGAAATCTGCCGTTCGTGCTAACGATCACCCTTTGATCTCAAGGACTATAAAACAATCCACCCTTCGTTCCCCTGGGATAGCCAACGAACATGCGTACTTCTGTACGAGGTTCCAACTTACCAGCATCTGCCTTCAGCACATGTGCTAGACTTTCCCATATCCGAATATGTCTTAGACTAGGCTTTCGCCCAGTCCACAACTCTGTGGGAGTAGAAGGTACTGATTTAGATGGAACCAAGTTCAGAATGTACACCGCCGTATCAAGAGCAAATCGCCAGAACGAATCTGGCAAGTCAGAATAACTCATCATCGATCTAACCATCTCCATAAGCACCCTATTCTTTGCTCTGCTAGACCATTCTGCTGGGGTGTGCCAGGTGCAGTCAATTGGAATTGAATCCCAACCTCTGATAAGTAGTTCCTAAACTCTCCCAAGAGGTACTCACCACCACGATCAGATCGTAGTGTCTTGATATTTTTACCTTGACGTTTCTCCACATCAGCCTAGAATTCTTTGAACTTGTCAAAGCATTTAGACTTGCGGCACATCAGGTAAATGTATCAATATCTTGAGTAATCATCTATAAAAGAGACGAAATACTCAAAATCACCTCTAGCCTGGATAGACATAGGACCACACAAATCAGAATAAACCAATTCTAACACATCTTTGCCTCTATACCCCTTGGCCTTAAAAGGCCTCTTGGTCATCTTACCCTCCAAGCAAGATTCACAGGTTGGGAGATCCTCCACCACTAATGAACCCAAAGGTCCATCAGCTATCCACCTTTGAATTCTTCTTAGGTTAATGTGACTAAGCCTAAGATGCCAAAGATATGTTTGGTTCATCTTCGAAGGTTCTTTTCTCTTATTGGAATTAGAAGATGAGTTATTAACTTCAATTTGCATCGTGGGAGGTTTTGGTTCAAGTGTGTACAAATTTCCTTTCAATGCACCCGAAAAGATAATGTCCCTATTCCTTCTTATAACAACTCTGTCATTAAAAGAAATAGAATATCCATCCATAAACAATTTAGAACCTGAAATTAAATTCTTTCTAAATAAGGGTACATAAAGGCAATTCTTAAGAACCAAAAGTTTATTTTTCTCAAAAGATAAATGGACATCTCCCACTGCAACAACCACCACCTTCATGGCATCGCCCAAGTACACGGTAATCTCCCCCTCAGCCAGTCGTCTGGTTTTCTTGAACCCCTACAAAGTATTGCAGACATAATCAGTGGCTCCCGTATCTACACACCAGGTGCCGGTAGATAACACCGCTAAACATATTTCAACAACTAGACCAAAAGATACACCTTTGTTCTTGCGGTTGGGGCAGTCCTTCTTCCAGTGTCCAGTCTGCTTACAAGTGAAGCACTTGACTTTCGACTTCTTCACTCCTCCCTGAGTACCTCCCACTGCCTTCGCCCCGGTTTGTTTCTTCTTCTTCTTGCCTTTCGGCTTAGAAGTAGAAAACTTCTGGGTCACCACTGTTAGTGAAAGCCCTAGAGCCAATCATGTGATGATTGTTGTATGGACTTTATTGTATCATATTCCTATTTATAAAGGCATGGTTATTATATTTACTTGTATTGGTGCCAAATAACTAAATATAATAATGTCCTTGAGTAGTAGGTTCTTATCTATATCAATCGATTGGTTGAATCGATAATGAGATGATATAGAGAACACTACTCTTAATCATTCCTAGTCGAGTATTAACATTCAGGGACAATGTTAATGCGTAGAGACTAGCATGTAGGTCAACAAGATGACTTGATCTCACAAGTCATGGATATGAGATATCAAGTTGACACATGGGTATGGATTGGAGAATGTATACTGAATGACCCGCCATGAGAAAGTATCATGGATCGTTATATGAGTGTCATATACTTTCTCATGTGGCTATTAGTATGACTATTAGTCCTTAGACCTGAAGTCACCATGGTTCCCTACATAATGAATTGCATACTTTGGCTTCGTCAAACGTCACCCGTAAATGGGTGGACTATAAAGGCGATTACTGGGTATGTAACGAATTATGCGGAGGGATGTGAGTGATGTAGATGGGATCTATCCCTCCTATATGACGGGGGTGACATCGATATTCTTGATAGAGTGAGACCACGAAGTGCATGGCCATGCCCACATGAGTCAATATGAGATATTGAGCTCATTTGATTAGAGTGAGTCTACTTGGAGTTCAAGATTTAGATTGTACCGAGGATGACACGGTCTATGCCTCGATTGGTCAATCTAGATGTCAAGGATAGAGGGACATTGTCACATATTGTGAGAGTCACAATTAGTAGTCACAAAGGTGATGTTGGAGCTCAACATTCTTGTAACTTGGGTAGCAATGATGTGTTGCTAGATACCGCTCATTGCTTATGTTCCTAAATCGGTTTAGGGACATTGCCAACGTTACAAGAACCTATAGGGTCACACACATAAGAGCAATTAGATGGAGATTAGGTTCATATGATGAACCATGAGGATTAGGTTCATGGGATGAACCAAATTGGATTAAGAGTAATCCAAATTAGACTAATTGAGTTAGACTCAAGTTGATTCAAGTGTTGAATGAGTCTAATTGAGATTTGATTCATCAAATCAATTTAAATTAATGAATAGAGATTCATTATATTAAATTGACTTGAGTCAAGTGGTTAGATTTGATCAACCATGGAGATTAGAGGTCAAGTTTGACTTGACTTGAGAGGGAAGATGAAAGGTCAAGTTTGACTTGACCAAATGCCATGTCATGATGATGACTAGGCATGGTCGGCCAATGATGATGCTCCACATCATCATTGACTTGGTCAATTGGTGCCACATCATGAGGGAGACCAAGGGTCATGGGAGTTACATGCATGCATGTAACCCCCCTTCCATGAAGTGGCCGGCCAACACCATTAGGGGTTATGTGGATGAATTCATTTGGTAGAGTTACTCCCATAACTTCATCTTCTTCCTTGGGAATTTTTCTCTCAAGCTCTCCCTCTCCCATCCCTCTCTTTGGCCGAAATTCCTAAGGGAGTGCTAGCACACTCTAAGGCATTTCTCTCCACCTATTGCTTGTGTGGATACCATAGAGGAGTGTGCACTTGACACTCTCGAGTTCCGGCGAACTTTTGGACGAGCGGGATAAGCGAAGTGCGTCGCTACGAGGGTAACGTTCTAACCTCTTAGATCTAAGGTAGATATAGGATTTTTGTAAGCACATACATGTAATTATAATTTTTATACTTCGCACGGATCCGTGGCCGGGGACTTCCGAGGTTTCCGCAACGCAAAAAGCGGTTTTTGCGGCTCGGAAAAACCCAACAGTGGTATCAGAGCCACGTGCGAAGCATGTATGTGTTTCGTTTTTGTAGTTTTTATATTGGATATAAAAATTACAGATTTATATGTTTCTGTAAATTTTCTTATTTTATAGAATTTTTGGGTATTTTTCTCGTAGAGTCGAAGCAACGAGTGTTGGGACACTCGTAGGCTTCAACCATCGAGAAAAACTCTCCGAATCGGCGAGTTCTCGCTTTAGGTTTTTGGGACAGCGACTTAAGTCGCTATAAGATCATTGTAGCGACACTCGCGAAGTTTATTTTGCGAGTTGGGGTGCTGCCCCTATCCCCGAAAGGGGCCATGTCCCGCGATCGCGCCCGGAAACCGCTTAGCGGGACCGTTTCGGAGGGGTGACTCATAAATTCAAAATAAATTAGAAAAAATTATAGAAATTTTCTGTAAAAATACATAATTTAGAATTATGTATAATTCTGTGATTGTCATGGCCCAATAACCCAATTGGATTGGATTATGTGTGTTGTAATTCATAATACGGCCTGCGTGCCGTTTTGTGGTTGTGCGTGTTGTAAAGTGTTTGCGACCTGCGCATCGCGCCTATTCTTTTAATATTCTAGTTGTAAATAGTTTTAGACTCGAATGTAACTCGAGTTTCGTATTTGTAATGTACAAAAATGGAGCGGTGGAAAGTCCACTTGAAGACGAGCTTACGAGAAGGGTGACGACGACACATGGCGGTCAAAGGAAGCGCTTGGAGAAGCCGCTAGCCTTAGGTTGACCGTCCGATCTTCTCATTGGCTTGAGAAGATCGTAGTAGGGCCATGACTATATCACATTTAATGATATATATATATGTTGATATATATATATGTATATTTAATTGATTTTGCTTGTATGTATGTGATGCATGCTAGTAGAAACATGTTTGTATGTATATGATGCATGCTAGGTTAATTTTCTTGTATGTATATGATGCATGCTAGAATAATTAATGTATGTATATGATTCATGCTAATATAGGATAATAAAGGCCTAAATGCGTATAAGATACACATTACGATTAGATTAGATCATAATCGAATCAACTCGAAAATGCCTACCGAGCCTTGATACCCATCACTACCTCGATCATTTGTTGTTGTTGAATCTGCCAAAGCAGAGCAACGCATATTATCTTGGTAGGGTGCGGAGGGACAATCTTGGTCCCGCCTATCACGACTCGGGTTAGAGTAAGCTCAATTAGATTGAGCAAAACTAGTTAACTCAATTCGATCGAGTAGAACTATAGGCAAATTCCAATCGTTGGAAAGATAGGTTAAGATCGCATTTACACTAAATCTTGGGCGATTTAGCCAAAGCTAACTCAAGGTCTTTTGTAAATGTGGGTCTTAATCCTATAAACAAGAGTTGCATAGAGATGTAATCGGTAATGTGTTACCCACCGATCGTACTAAGTCTTGGGCGATTTAGCCAAAGCTAACTCAAGGCTTAGTATGATGTGGATCTTGTCCTGCAAGAATTATAGCTAGTTTGTATGAATCTAGTAAAAGTGGTTTGACCACATCCATAACTCGATTCTACAAAATTCCTATAATTTAGTGGGAGCATCATTTGATTAAAGGCCTAATTAAATGATAAAAGGAATATGATATTAATTCTCTGCATTGTATGTTGTAGATAACTATATCGACAAACACGAACACTCTCTCTCTGCGATCTGTCCTTGAGAAGGACAAGCTCAATGGAGCAAATTTCCTGGACTGGTACAGGAACCTGAGAATTGTTCTCACCCATGAAAGGAAGTCAGACGCCCCGGAGCCCATTCATTCCGAGGCACCTCTCGCCAATGCCTCGCGATGACAAAGATGCTTACAAGAAGCATCAAGATGATGCATTAGATGTGTCATGTCTAATGCTCATGACCATGAACTCCGAGCTTCGTATAAACACGAGTTCATGAATGCTTATGATATGGTTGGACATCTTCGTCAACTATATCAAGGACAAGCTAGGCATGAGAGATATGAAGTCTCTAAGGCATTATTTGGGTCCAAAATGCAAGAAGGGACTCCCGTAGGTACATATGTACTCAAGATGATTGGGTACGTAGAAAACCTACAAAGGCTGGGATTCCCACTTGGCCAAGAGCTGGCCACTGACCTAATCTTGCAATCTTTGCCACAAGCCTTCAAATCAATTTGTCATGAATTATAACGATAATGAAATTGATAAGCCATTGCCTGAGATGCTCAGCATGTTGAGAACTGCAGAGCTTAACCTTAAGAAGGGTAAATCTGACACCATTTTGATGGTGCAGAAGAAGAAAGGCAAGGGCAAGCCTAAAGGTAAGGGAAAGTCCCAAGCCAAGGGCAAAGGCAAAGAATTTAAACCCAAAGGAGGGGTAGCCAAGGAAGGGGCTTGCTTCTTCTGTAAGGAAGCAGGACACTGGAAGCGTAACTGCAAGGCATACCTGGAAGTTCTTAAGAAGAAGAGAAGTGAGACTTCTACTTCAGGTATAAATGTTATAGAAGTCAATCTATCTATTTCTTCATCATGGGTTTTAGATACCGGATGTGCATCTCACATTTGTACCAATGTGCAGGGGCTGAGAAATAGCAGGGCATTGACAAAGGGCGAGGTGGACCTACGAGTAGGCAATGGAGCAAGGGTTGCTGCTGTTGCTGTAGGAACTTATGATCTATCTCTGCCCTCTAGGCTTGTACTAGAATTAGATGAATGTTGTTATGTGCCTGCCTTAACTAAGAACATCATTTCAGTTTCTTGTTTGGACAAGAAAGGTTTTTCATTTATAATAAAGAACAAATGTTGTTCAGTTTATTTAAATGATATGTTCTATTGTAGTGCACCTCTAATGAACGGACTCTACTTTCTAGACTTAGAGAGCCCTATCTATAACATAAGTACCAAGAGGTTCAAGTCAAATGAGTTGAACCAAACCTATCTCTGGCATTGTCGCTTAGGTCACATAAATGAGAGTCGCTTATTTCAGCTCCATAAGGATGGGCTGCTATACTCATTTGATTTTGAATCATATGAGACATGCGAGTCTTGCCTTTTAGGCAAGATGACCAAGACTCCCTTTAGTGGACATAGCGAAAGAGCAACAGATTTGTTAGGACTTATACATAGTGATGTATGTGGTCCTTTCAATGTTGCTGCTAGAGGTGGTTACAGGTACTTCATTACATTTACTGATGACTTCAGTAGATATGGTTATGTGTATCTTATGACACATAAATTTGAATCCTTTGAAAAGTTCAAAGAATTCAAGAATGAAGTACAAAACCAGCTTGGCAAGAGTATTAAGATACTTCGATCAGATCAAGGTGGTGAATACCTTAGCCATGAGTTTCGTGACTATCTAGCTGAGTGTGGGATTCTATCCCAACTCACTCCTCCTGGAACACCACAGTGGAATGGTGTATCCGAAAGGAGGAATCGTACCCTATTGGATATGGTACGATCTATGATGAGTCACACAGATCTTCCTATATCCTTTTGGGGATATGCTCTGGACACAGTAGCCTTTACCCTTAACCGTGTACCATCCAAGGCTGTGGTAAAGACACCATATACGATATGGACAGGGAAAAATCCCAAGATGTCTTTTATGAGGATTTGGGGTTGTGAGGCTTACGTTCGACGTCAAGTCTCAGACAAACTGGGACCCAAATCCGATAGGTGCTATTTTGTTGGATATCCCAAGGATACAAAGGATATTATTTCTACATTCGATCGACAAAGTGTTTGTGGCAAAGACTGGGGTTTTTCTAGAAAGGGATTTTGTTTCTAGAAAAACTAGTGGGAGTACCTTCGATCTTGAAGAAATTCAAGATAAGGACCATAGCACTGAGGCCTTGATGGAGGTTGAACAGGAACCACAAAGTGTTGTGAGTGATGAGGTTGTTGCACAAAGAGTTGTGGAACAACCACCTGTTCAAGTAGACCTACCTCTTCGCAGGTCTGATAGGGTACGTCGTCAGCCTGAGAGATACTCATTTCTCTTGTCTGACCATGATGACGTTATGCTCATTGAGAATGAGCCTACCTTCTATCAGGAAGCTGTGATGAGCCCAGATTCTGAGAAATGGCTAGACACCATGAGATTCGAGATGGAATCCATGTACACTAACCAAGTATGGACTTTGGTTGATCCACCTGAAGGGGTCAAACCCATTGGGTGTAAGTGGGTCTTTAGGAGAAAGACTGACATGGATGGACTTACGCATACCTATAAGGGCCGATTGGTGGCTAAAGGTTTCAAGCAAATTCATGGTATTGACTATGATGAAACCTTTTCTCCAGTGGCGATGTTTAAGTCCATTCGGATCTTGCTTGCTATTGCAGCATACCACGATTATGAGATCTGGCAGATGGATGTCAAAACCGTGTTTCTGAATGGAAACTTACTCGAGGATGTGTACATGACACAACCTAAAGGTTTTGTAGATCCACAGCATACTGGGAAGGTATGCAAGCTGCAAAGGTCCATTTATGGGCTAAAGCAAGCTTCTCGGAGCTGGAATCTTCGATTCGATGATGCGATCAAACAGTTTGGTTTCATCAAGAATGAAGATGAACCCTATGTCTACAAGAGGGTTAATGGGAACACAGTTGTGTTCCTTGTATTGTATGTGGATGACATACTACTCATTGGGAATGACATCCCTTCGCTACAGTCTGTGAAGACTTGGCTGGGGACGTGCTTCTCAATGAAGGACTTAGGTGAAACAGCCTGTATTCTAGGCATAAAGATCTATAGAGATAGATCTAAGAGATTGCTTGGCCTAAGTCAGAGTACATACATCGACACGGTATTACTTCGGTTTGCCATGCAGAATTCCAAGAAAGGACTTCTGCCGATGTCACATGGTGTGAGTCTTTCGAAGACTCAAAGTCCCTCTTATAGAGAGGAGAGAGACCGCATGGATAAGATCCCTTACGCATCTGCTATAGGATCTATCATGTACGCCATGCTGTGTACTCGTCCTGATGTCTCGTATGCTTTGAGCATGACGAGTAGATACCAGTCAGATCCAGGTGAGCGTCACTGGATAGCAATCAAGAATATTCTTAAGTACTTGAGAAGGACTAAAGAATATTTCTTGATATTTGAAGGCGATGAGGAGCTAACTGTAAAGGGTTACAGTGATGCCAGCTTCCAAACTGACCAGGATGATTATAGATCGCAGTCAGGGTTCGTGTTTTGCTTGAATAGGTAGCACTGTGAGCTGGAAGAGTTCCATGCAGGACACAGTTATTGATTCTACAACAGAGGCCGAATATATCGGTGCTTCCATCTCATTCGTGAGATTGTCGATCGAGGAGATGTGAAGATTTGCAGAGTACCCACAGAGGCTAACATCGCAGATCCCTTGACCAAGGCTTTGGCACAGAAAAAGCATGATGGTCACACTAGGTCATTGGGTATTAGATACTACGGTGATTGGCACTAGTGCTAGTGGGAGATTGTTAGTGAAAGCCCTAGAGCCAATCATGTGATGATTGTTGTATGGACTTTATTGTATCATATATTCCTATTTATAAAGGCATGGTTATTATATTTACTTGTATTGGTGCCAAATAACTAAATATAATAATGTCCTTGAGTAGTAGGTTCTTATCTATATCAATCGATTGGTTGAATCGATAATGAGATGATATAGAGAACACTACTCTTAATCATTCCTAGTCAGTATTAACATTCGGGGACAATGTTAATGCGTAGAGACTAGCATGTAGGTCAACAAGATGACTTGATCTCACAAGTCATGGATATGAGATATCAAGTTGACACATGGGTATGCATTGGAGAATGTATACTGAATGACCCGCCATGAGAAAGTATCATGGATCGTTATATGAGTGTCATATACTTTCTCATGTGGCTATTAGTATGACTATTAGTCCTTAGACCTGAAGTCACCATGGTTCCCTACATAATGAATTGCATACTTTGGCTTCGTCAAACGTCACCCGTAAATGGGTGGACTATAAAGGCGATTACTGGGTATGTAACGAATTATGCGGAGGGATGTGAGTGATGTAGATGGGATCTATCCCTCCTATATGACGGGCGTGACATCGATATTCTTGATAGAGTGAGACCACGAAGTGCATGGCCATGCCCAAATGAGTCAATATGAGATATTGAGCTCATTTGATTAGAGTGAGTCTACTTGGAGTTCAAGATTTAGATTGTATGCAGGGATGACACGGTCTATGCCTCGATTGGTCAATCTAGATGTCAAGGATAGAGGGACATTGTCACATATTGTGAGAGTCACAATTAGTAGTCACAAAGGTGATGTTGGAGCTCAACATTCTTGTAACTTGGGTAGCAATGATGTGTTGCTAGATACCGCTCATTGCTTATGTTCCTAAATCGGTTTAGGGACATTTCCAACGTTACAAGAACCTATAGGGTCACACACATAAGAGCAATTAGATGGAGATTAGGTTCATATGATGAACCATGAGGATTAGGTTCATGGGATGAACCAAATTGGATTAAGAGTAATCCAAATTAGACTAATTGAGTTAGACTCAAGTTGATTCAAGTGTTGAATGAGTCTAATTGAGATTTGATTCATCAAATCAATTTAAATTAATGAATAGAGATTCATTATATTAAATTGACTTGAGTCAAGTGGTTAGATTTGATCAACCATGGGAGATTAGAGGTCAAGTTTGACTTGACTTGAGAGGGAAGATGAAAGGTCAAGTTTGACTTGACCAAATGCCATGTCATGATGATGACTAGGCATGGTCGGCCAATGATGATGCTCCACATCATCATTGACTTGGTCAATTGGTGCCACATCATGAGGGAGACCAAGGGTCATGGGAGTTACATGCATGCATGTAACTCCCCTTCCATGAAGTGGCCGGCCAACACCATTAGGGGTTATGTGGATGAATTCATTTGGTAGAGTTACTCCCATAACTTCATCTTCTTCCTTGGGAATTTTTCTCTCAAGCTCTCCCTCTCCCATCCCTCTCTTTGGCCGAAATTCCTAAGGGAGTGCTAGCACACTCTAAGGCATTTCTCTCCACCTATTGCTTGTGTGGATACCATAGAGGAGTGTGCACTTGACACTCTCGAGTTCCGGCGAACTTTTGGACGAGCGGGATAAGCGAAGGGCGTCGCTACGAGGGTAACGTTCTAACCTCGTAGATCTAAGGTAGATCTAGGATTTTTGTAAGCACATACATGTAATTATAATTTTTATACTTCGCACGGATCCGTGGCTGGGGACTTCCGAGGTTTCCGCAACGCAAAAAGCGGTTTTTGCGGCTCGGAAAAACCCAACAACCACGACATGCGCCTGAGCACTCTGATGAAATAGTCCCTCTGCCGCCTAGAGTTCTGTCAGATGTTCCGCCAACGAATACAACCTCTTTGTCATGTTGTAGTTCAGGCGAAACTGCTCAAAACTCCTAGGTAGAGACTGGAGTATGATATCGACCTGGGTTTCCCCATCGATCTCAGCTCCTAGGACCTTCAGCTCATTCAAATGAGTCATCATCTTGAGAACATGATCCCTCACGGGTGTTCCCTCGATCATGGTGGTCGTCATCAAGTTTCTCATGGCCTTTTGCCTCATAGCCCGATTCTTGTGTCCGAAAAGCTCCTTGAGATTGAGCATCATATCATAAGCAGTGGACATGGCTTGATGCTGATGTTGCAATACATTTGACATAGATGCCAAAATGTAACACCGCCCCATCTCATCGACCTTGATCCACTTCTTATAGCTCTCTCTCTCTTTTTCCCCAGAATTATCTATAGGCTTGGGAGGGCACTCTTCGAGGAGTACATATTTGTATTTCTTAGCAGTCAAGACAATGTCTAGATTCCTCTTCCAATCTACATAGTTGGGTCCAGTAAGTTTGTTCTCTTTCAGTATCACAACAAGTGGGTTGAAAGTCATTTTGAAAGAAAACCTAAGAATCACATAAATCAAAACAATAGATTTCAAAAAATTATTGATACCTCAAACAATAAAATTTTAAAATCAACCAATACCTCAAAATACCGAGAATATCATATGCAACGATAGTGTGGACGTATACGAATTCTACATTTGTAAGAGGAGGTTTTACCCATTAATTTTACTATCTTGTCAACCTAACTTTTTGACAAGTAAAATTAATAGTTGGTTCCTCTTTGGCCCTACAAATATAAGCAGTGACTCCGATGGGGAGGATACTTATATTTGTATCTAAGTGTTCACCATTACTCGCTACTAAGTAAATTATCTCGGGTTATGTGCCTTAGGATGGGCAAGTACACATGCTCCTTAATAATTTCCTATAACCATATTTGACCTTGTGATCCGCAAACAAACCCATCCGATGGGGAGGAAGACACTCAGAGCCGACGCGCAAGTTTTATTGCATCACATGTCAAATCGTAATGGAGGCTGTGGGAATTTAAAAAATTCCCTCTCCCACTAAGTAATTTGAAATTGAGGAATTTTCCTAACCTACGACATGCATATCAAACAAAAAGCAATAAATATGAAAAATAAATTATTTTCCAACTATTATGGCTTTTATCTTCAATATGACTTCCGTCGCATCGCCATCTCGTCCGCTCCTCCTACGCCATATACGAGCCATCTGGAGATCCGAGCCGAGACTAACACCTATTTTAATTTACATCCATCGATCCTATACTCCACGAGGGAGTGTACTTGAAATCTAGATCAAAAGTAAAATAAAATAAAGAGTGGCTAAACAATGCCATATTTAATTTACAAAAACTAAATACTAGACTCGTCAACCCCGAGGATTCAACAAAATAAATATTTACACACATACAATCATATACACACATATGGCCATAATAGTCGGATCTAATGCCTGCAACCAAAGAGTTAAACTATGCATATCCTACTATTATCCGGCACATATAATATATGAAAAAATTCATAAAAATTAACCAAATCCTAAACACACAAAATCAGAAACCTTGGCTCTGATACCAATTGAAGGGTTTTGCTTATCGAGTCTGTGAGGGGAAACTTCACTTCCCACTTCACCTCGGTAGCTTGTCCATGGTGATCCCTTCGATGTCGCGGGATTTAAAAAATTTAATCCTAGATAAAAGGGATTGCCTAAACCACCATGTCATCGTCGTGCTATTCGTTTAGAGATGTCACTTGAACAAACTAGTTGTTCAAGCGACCATTGTCTAT
Source organism: Wurfbainia villosa (assembly GCA_025175895.1). Classification (NCBI taxonomy): domain Eukaryota; kingdom Viridiplantae; phylum Streptophyta; class Magnoliopsida; order Zingiberales; family Zingiberaceae; genus Wurfbainia; species Wurfbainia villosa. Next base: position 46,687,706 of record CM045998.1, on the reverse strand, counting down.
TCTACGAGTAGCCGCGGAATAGATGATGTCCGGATCGCCGGTTTTCGTGTTTATGCTCGGGATCCAAGTATTATTTAGCCATTTACAGATTTATAACATGCTTATAATTGAAGAACAAAAATAAGAAACAAAGAAAAGAAGAAAGTAGAATAGGTATACCTCTCGATCTTCTAATGTATGACCTTCCTCCTTTTTGGTCGTCGTGTGGGCGACGATCTACCAAAAGTCGAAGATCCTAGATCGCAAATCTTCCTTCTTTTCTCTTCCAAAGAAAGTGGAAGAGTAGAAACAAGCTTTTCCTCCTCCCTAAAACCAACCAACAAGGAACACACAATCTCCTTGCCGCAAGCCAACTAGAAGGTGGAGAAGATGATGGAAAACAATAAAGACACCAAAGGAAGCCCTATATCTGGTTTCCACCACCTAAGGAGAAGGAGAAGGGAGCTTTTGGGTGCCAGCCAAGGACTGGAAAGAAGCTGGACGCCGTCCAATGGACAAGGAAGAAGAAAGGAAACCTTGCCTTATTTGGTGCCGCCCTAGCCTCCAAACCCTAACCCTAATCCTATCTCAACTAGGATTCACCTTCTTGCCGCCCAAACCCTAGCTCTCTTCAATGTTATTCATGCCAACTCCCATGCCCTCCTTTTATAGAGTTAGGGATAAGTCATAAATTAATCTCCTCCATTGGTTCTAGGGATTTAATCTCAACCGTCGGATCTAGAGATTTAATCTCAACCGTCGGATCTTAGAGATTTAATCTCTACCAATGGATCTTAGAGTTTTGTTTCTATCCATTGAATCTAAGCATCATGAGGTGTTAATAGGCTACATTAGGGACCATGAGGAGGAGTTGGGTCTTGGCCACTCCTGGATCAAGCCCACATAAAGTCCGATCCAATAATGATGATCCAATCCACTAAAGGATCATCATTGATCTACCTCACCAACCTCCATATGATAATATGGGCTCCATATATTATTTGTACATTTTCTCCCCGTGTTTAAGATCTCGAATGTCTGTCGATTAATTAATTTACAGACCATTAATTAATCTACATATAACTCCTTGAGTAGTACCACTCAACCTTTTCATCATGCCGGACCAAGTCCACCTGCAGGGTTTACATGATGAACCTTATGAGCTCCTCAAGGGGACATCATCATCCTAATATATAGGACACCATTTCCTCCTATAATCAACAGCACACCATATAAATAATATCATCTCCCAACTTACCGATCCTATCAATTTAATCTATAAATCTCGCCCATTGGTAAATCAAAGAAATGAGTACTAAATATATGTGCCCGTTATTATATCGGGATTAAGAGCATGTACTAAATAATATCTAAGGTCTGATTCGATTAAGTAGTCAGCAATAAATCGAATCACCTCTAAGTTGGTCCTGCTCAATACACACAAAGTGCACTAGTGTGATTCTATGGTCAAGACAAACCAATACCAAATCACACTACAACCATTCTTATGGTTTGTCCAAAGCCATCTCGGTTGTGAGCCTTTACTTATACTTTTCAAGGGGCCGATAACATGATCTCCTGTGTGACACCACACACCATGTCATCTACAATGTAAAGTATTAGACAATATTGCATAACCATAAAAATATGCAAACAATGATCATGTGATTCTTATTCCAAAATAAAGAATGTTTATACAAAAGATAGACTTTTCAGTATACATCCCTACAATATATGCAAAATGGAGAAATCATAAATCAGAATCAAAATTTTGAAATACATAAGTAATTATATGTAATTTGAAAAATAGTAAAACTTCATAGGTATAATACTTATACAAAATACAATGGGTGAAAAATATTTAAAAATTAATTTACCCACAAAATATTGAAATTGATACAAATTTCAAAAATGAGAAAAACTTCATTGTTTTGAGCTCACTTTTTATCAACATTATCAATGGTGACTTCTATCAAATGATAGGCTACGCTAAGGTTTTTCAAAATGATTTTGAAATAGTTTTAAAATCATATATTTAACCATGTTCTATGGGCTTAATGCACATGACTTCTACACAAGTTTTCCTCATAATTCATCCATGGTATAAGTTGAGTTTAAGTTCATCTAGATGCAAAATCTATGCACCTTGAACTTAACTCATTTCCTACCATCTCACATGTGTCTAGGGTGTATCAATACACACATATGTCAATGTGATGTGAGATGTGGGTTTTGTTCATCCTAAACTAGGGTTTCATGAATTTTCTAGGGCAACACTACTTAATTCCCTTATACATGGGACTTCTAGTCATGTCATAGTCCTTAAATCAATTTTAATTACTTTAAATGCATGAATGATCATGGCATAAATGATAACATAAATAAGCATGGCCAATGATCATGATGTCATGACATATGATTAAATCTAAATACACATGACATAAAATAGTCCTAAGCATAATCATAACATTTTATATGATTAAAAAGAAATATGATGTCATGACATGTTATATGGCAAATCAAGCATGACAAATAAATTATAAAGGTATATAATACCTAAATTTTAGTGTTAATTGCCATTTGTTAAAATTAAACCCATTTTGCCATATTACTACTAATCCCCCAAGTGTGCCAAAAACCCAAAATGACACACTAAGATCTCTAAACCTAATTTGTTCCAATTTGATTGATTTTTCATAATTCTCGAAATATATTGGCACATCCTAAAATCATTTAGGATATAAAATTCAAACCAATTTCCAAGATATCCATAACCTTGAAAATGACCTAAAATGCCACCTTTACCATAGTTAGGTTAACTACCCATCCATTTAAAGTTAGCACAACCTAACCCATTTAGCATGAATCAATCACGCTCCTAGGAACCCAAAACCTATTTGAGCTCCTTGGGTTTACTAGGTATTTCTTAGGGATGACCTCCCTAGATACCCTCCTAATGACTCTCCTAGTCTAGGTATCCTTGGTCATTGTGTTCTTGCCTATATTAACTCTAGGGATTACTCCCCTTGTAACCTTATTAGTGGCTTCCTTAGGTTTCTTCGAAACCTTAGCCACTAGACATTTGACTTGGTTAACCTTAGGGATGACTTCCCTATTAACCCTGGCTTTCCTATACCTAAGTTGTGTTCCATAATCAAATGGAACACTATGGTAGGTATCCTTATGCTTAGGTTTGTGACCCAAACTTTTCTTTCCTTTGAATGAACCTTGTCTCCTAGGACCTAGATTTTGACCATTTGACCCTTGCATTTGGTTTTGCATAATCCTAAGGGTCTTTCCCATTTTCTCAAACCTTGACCTCAAGGCTTGATTTTCTAGTTCTAATTTCTCAATTTGTGTTGGCCCATTATTTCTTTGAGTATTATTGCCCTTCCTAGGCATATGTCTAGAATTCTTTGCATTAAAGCCTAGATGGTCTTCTATTTTCCTAATACTTGCCTTAGATAGCATTTTTCTAAGGACATTGGTCCCAAATTTCTCCTTAATTGAAATATGTCTAGATTCATTATTTCTAGACTTGGCCTTAGACTTAAAATCAACATGCTTAGCCCCTAAGCAATAAAGCCTATGATTCTTAGCATGCTTTTGTTCATGAGTAATATCAAGATTATTAACATAACTTCTAGCATGCTTTTTAACATAAGTTGAAGGTGCATTATTGAAATATACCTTAGGGTTCACTTTAGAAGCTCCCCCTACATAAGATGCCCCTTCTTGTCCCTTGGTTTGCTTTCTCCCCCTAGGGCATTGGCTCATATAATGCCCTCTTTGGTGGCATTTGAAGCAAATGACATGCTCCTTTCTCTTCCTGATTGGGGCTCTGGCTTCATTGGTTTTAGATTGAACTTTTGGCGGCAGTTGAGTCTTCTTAACCTTCTTAGAGCACTTGCCCTTGTAGTACCCGACTTTCCTACACTCAAAACATATTATATGCTTCTTATTACTAATGCATGTATTTGAGTTACCTAGGGGGGAATTTTGAACTTCCTCCTCTTCTTGACCGGAGGTAGATGGTTCCTCTTGAGTTGGTTCCAGTGTTGAAGATGACCTAGTCTCCTCCCTCTCAAACCTTGAAGTGAAGGCCTTCTCCAAATCTACTTCTTCCACTGATCTGGAAGTTGGCTCCCTCTCAACTTTCGACTGCTCACTCTCTTGTAAGGAAGAGCTTTCTTCTTCATCGAGCTCTCTCTCTACTTGAGCCATGGATGGTTCTTCATGAAGATTGGCCAATTTTTTCCATATCTCCTTGGCATCTAGAGATTCACCTATCCTAGACACAATATCGTTAGGTAATGAATTTAATATCAATTGCATTACCTTATTGTTTCACTCGAAGGCTTGAACTTGCTCTTCGGTCCTTCTCTTCTTCTTAAGGTATCCACCTTTTGGACCTCTTGGAAATTCAAATCCCTTTACTAGGATCATCCAATCTTCAAAGTCCATCATGATGAAATTCCCCATCCGTGTCTTCCATTGCTCGAACCCTTCTTGTCCATAGAAGGTGTATGGAATTGGAGTGTTGATATCCCATCCCACTTTTTCTTTAAATTCCATCTCCTTCTTCACCCTCTAGCGTGCTACCTTAGTTGTTAAATCTTGAAGAGCGGCCTCGCTTTGAAACCACATGATGGGAAATTGATTGTCGCTAGAGAGGGGGTGAATATCGACTTTGTAGACATTGATGGAATTCAATAATGCTTGCTACAAAATGTTAGTATACACAGTGGAAATAATAAAGATACAAACAAATACACAAGACAAGCATAAGTACATAAGATATAACATGGTTTGGAACCTCAAGGTTCATACTCCATGGATTGAGCTCAAATGAGCTCTAACGATGCAACCGACGCCACTAAATAGTAATACTCCTCGATAATACATCAGAGGTGGAGAAACCTCGTACAAGCGATTACACAAAGTAATACAACAAATGCAAGCAAATTCAAGTATGAATTACAATACAAGTAAAGAAAAAACACTTTACAAGAGATCTTTGATTGCTTGCTTTTGGTTGCTTGAGAATAGCCATGAAGGCCTGGATTGCAACAGCAAATCCCCTCCAAATCGCATTAAAAAGCCTTAGCCAAATCCTTCTCCATGAGCTCCTTTTAAAGCTTCTCCTCGAGCTGGATTCTACCTAGCAGTCTACTGATCACAACCATCAGTTGACTGCTCCTGTAACCGTTGTCTCACAATGGCGCAAGCCATGTTGGATAAGTTTCAACCGATAGGCAATCAGTGGATTGATCATGCCCATCAGTCGACTACTCGAGCCATCACTAGACTACTCGAGCCATCACTCGACTGTTAAACCCTAACAGTCGACTCGAGAGCCTTATGTACCTACGACATCGACCATCAATCGATCCCATCCATGGCCCATCGCGCATCAATGATCGTCCAATTATGGCGAGCTTGATCGCTATGCCACTTTCTACTACCAACATCACGATTACATCCGATCGATAATTATACCAGTCGACTAATAAACCTCATCCATGAGGTTTAACACCAAGTATGATGCCCTAATACATGCTAGACCACCCATATCCTAGACCTAAGCCTTCTAACCACCTCCATCAGCCTCACACCTATCGGATCCCTCCAAGTCATCCATGACTTGTTCATCCATATGCTAGCCTTCAAGTGCTTCCCTCAGGTATTGTCATGCTAACGCGGTCTAAACCACCAAGGCACATTGGGTTTACACTGCCAAGACTCCGCTTGGACTTTACGCCACCAACCATTGGACCTATGCTGCCAAGACTCCACTCTTGGTCTTTACACCACAAATATCACCCCTTGGACTTTCCTTGCCAACTAATGTTGGAATTTCCATTTGCCAAGACCCATGCTTGGACTTTTCAATTGACAAGACCCATGCTTAGACTTTCCAGGCCAACTCATGTTGGACTTTCCAATTGTCGAGACTCAAGCTTGGACTTTCCCTTGTCAAGACCCATGCTTGGAATTTTTCATCATAATACCACTCGAGCCAAACTCGAGTTCGGTCAATCATGACCGAGGTCGATTGTACCAATAATCTCTCCAAAACATTGTCAAACATCAAAACACTACTCAAGTCCAACTCGAGTGTGGTTAATCGTGACCTGAACCGATTACACCAACACTGTGTATATAAGAAGGCAAGTGAGAGTGCGGTCATGTTCCTAGTATTGTATATTGATGACATATTAATTATAGGAAACGATATTCCTATTTTACAAATAGTCAAGGTTTGGTTGTCCAAAATGTTCTCTATGAAAGACTTGGTAGAAGCAACCTATATTTTGGGGATTAAGATCTATAGAGATATATCGAATCAATTGCCTGGTCTTTCGCAGTCTACATACATAGACAAAGTGCTAAAATAGTTTAGCATAGAAGAATCTAAGAAAGGTTTTATTCCCATGAGGCATGGGATTCACCTTTCGAAGTCTATGTCCTCATGCACGAAAGATGAGAGGATTCACATGAGTCAGATCCCATATGCATCAGCTATAGGATCAATCATGTATGCTATGTTATGTACGAGGCTCGATGTATCATACACTTTGAGCATTATGAGTAGATACCAGTGGGATCCTGGTATGGACCATTGGGTGGTTGTCAAGACAATCCTTAAGTACATGAGAAGGACTAAGGATTTGTTCTTGGTATATGGAAAAGGTGATATGGTAGTAAGCCGGTATATTAATTTCAGCTTCCAGACAGATAAGGATGATTCCAAATCTCAGTCTGGATACATATTCATCTGGAATGGAGGTACGGTGAGTTGGAAAAGTTCCAAGCAAGATACAGTTATTGATTCTACTACGGAGGCAGAGTACATTGCAGCTTCTAAAGCAGCAAAGGAGGCAATCTAGATCAAGAAGTTCATAACTGAATTTGGAGTAGTTCTAAGCATTGTTGAAACATTACTGGTTTACTACGACAATAATAGTGCCAATGCACAGGCGAAGGAACCATGGTCTCATCAGTGATCCAAACATGTACTAGCCATTACCATCTGATCAATGAGATCATTAGTAGAAGAGATGTACAAATAGAGAAAGTTCCCACATATAGGAATCTAGCAGATCCCTTGACAAAGCCTCTTTCCTAAGAAAAGTTTGAGAGGCATATAGAAGCCTATGGTATTAGATATCAAGCTGATTGGTTGTAGGCCAAGTGGGAGTTTAATGTAATTGAGAGGTGTCCTAAGGCATTCGCCTTAGAAGTTATTAATAAAATTCACTATTTGAGTGTACATTATCTATGTATTTGATTCGATCTTAAACTCATGTACTGAAGTCCACAATACGATGCATAACATGAGAGAAATTGTGATTGGATCACAATTAGTGAGTATCTCATCATGTGTAAATATGCAACTATTGAAACTATCCCTAGTCGATGAATTGATGAGATTGGACATCATCAATTCTATGAGACTAGCACATGTTATGCTCCTTGATTTATCCAAGCATTCGGTACTCACTGAATATAAACATAGGAATGCTGAGAGTGAACATGTGGATGCTAGTTATGGTAACTAGTTCATTGGAGTTATCTGCTATGAGACTTCATATGGTTCTATATGTCATTGAAGATCTCATTGTAGCTTGAGTGCGAGCTTCCTTAGACTTGAGTTATTCAAGTCACCTTGATCATGGTGCCTTGTACTTTGACTTCTTCATAGCCATCTACATAGCAGGTGTAACTCCAGGATGATTAAATATAAGCCAAAGTGATCGAAGGTATTTAAATAGCCCACAGAAGATTCACCACTCATGATAAAGGAGATATATACCCTAGGCCTCTTGTCAGGATTGTTACTCAGAAGTCTCTGGCCAGAGCGAGCATGTTAAGAAGATGGTCTTCTTGGGAACATGTAGGAGTAACTTGAATCCACAGAACAAGAAAATTAACATGGGCTAGGTGTGACGTAGTCAGCCTAGTGGGGACCAACACATAGAGCATGTCCTAAACCAAGTATGTATAGGATGAGTGAAAGGAACAAGGAACGAACAACTGAAGCTACATAAGGGTTCAGAAAATGTTCTGAAGTTGATTTAGACTTTTCGATCATTTGGTGGTCATGATGTACTATAAGGTGTCACTCATGATCTATTCATAATTAAGGGGTTAATTATGAATGGCCAACATAATCGGGAACCTATTGGGTAACACGCATTATGGGTGATCTCGAGATGTAAAACAAGTCTGAGAATGAGATTCTCGTTGAGAGAGGATATGTCTGGTTGGACCAGACCAGGGGGTGCGAAATGAAGGCTATAGAACCTCCTATGGCTTTGTTGTACTTAGCACGACCATTTCATACTTAAACGAAGTCAAACGGACCATACAAAGCATCACACGGTCGTGCCTCACTTGGTGCGGGCCATGCCTGGCTCTGGCCACAAATTGGCAAAGTCTGGGCTACACCTAGAGAGACACATGACCAGGCCATGTGAATCCACACAGCCAGGCCATGGGAATCCACACGGTCGTGTGACATCTCAGTCGATTTTGGAGATTTTCTCTTATGGAAATTTACTAGGTTGTTCTTACCTTAATTATGCGATAATTAAGGTAAGATATGTTCTATTTTACCCTCCTAAGATGACCTAATTAAGAGATATATAAATATATCCCTTGATAATCTTTGGCTAAGGTTTTGTTTAGGTTTTCTCCCTTGGTAGTCGTCGTTGCTCCTTCCTCTCTCCTCTTCCATTGTCTCCGCCTGTTGGCTAGCACCAATCGGAGACAAAGACTTGTTGCTTAGGAGTTGTCTCAGGTGATCTTGGCATGGATACTGATAAAGGAAAGCCCTGTTGGTCTTGCTTGTGGTTTCTACGAATTCAAAAGAATCCCAAAGGTATAACTTCTCCTTCTCCTTGCATGTTTTCATATGATTATGCCAAAACAAGTTTTCCTAGCCCCCAGGGGATGTGTGGGATGTAATAAAAATTGATTTTTATTCGCTTATTCCGCTGTGCATGATCCTAGAATCTCTAACACAGAATTAGTCTTGGATTAGTAGTGTGGGAAATAAATAAAATAAAGCTTTAAATGAAAAAATACAAAAAGGAAAAACTGCTCGAAAGCTGGTTGCACAAATCTGAGCGCCCCCGCTCAGATACCAAATGTAGGATTGAGAAACACTAGGTGGGTGAATAACTTTCGAAAAACATTTCTTTTCTTCATTAAAATAAAATGTGCAGTAGAAATAAGTAAAGACAAAACACAAGGATGCATTTGTTTTTTACTTGGTTCACAACCAACCGATTGCTAGTCTAAGGCCCCGTGATCCTTGATCGCTTCCGATGGACAATCCACTAAAACTCTCTTCCTCGTTGGAGGTAAGAGATAAAAAATGGTATACAAAAAATATAGAGGATGAGGTAACACTCCTACCACTCCTCTTAGAAATTAGAAAATACAAAAACAAGAGAAATTCAAATTAACAAAAAGCACTACCAACTAGGAGTATGAATGTTGGTAGCACGGTCGGCGTTATGACGTCGTTGTGTGGTGATGAACACTTTGAATTGATGGAGCACTTTTGAGAACCTTTCAAGTTTTTGAAAAATGGTGATTTGTATCTCCTTTTATAGCCTTTCAAGCCCCATCTCATTGAGATCTAGATCTGAGTCAAACAAGACTATCTCCCCTCATTTTGTGTCTCTTATCTTGATTTTCTTCGAAGTGTCCAAATTCTCCAGCAGTCGATTGAAGCTTACAATAGTCGACTAATGCTGATCCAGTCGACTGCCATTTCCCTCTAGTGATTGATGGCTTGATAAATGTAAAATACCACAGAAAAAAAATATTATTGTCGGGTAAAATTAAGTTAGTGATGCATGGTTAAGAATTTACTTAAACCTAACCTAGAGTTAAATCTTATGGGTTAATTGAATGGATCTAGGGTTAATGGTTTATCGGATTTGAAAGCCCAACCCGTTAGTAAACCCGATTTGCTTTTCCTAAGTCCCCAGCCATTTTTGTTTCTCACCATTGAACATCTTCTCTGCACGAGCATTTACCTACACGCCGCATTCCTCACCCATTGCCAATTCAACCGTCCAACATTTCCTCTCTACTGAATGTTCTGCCGATTTCTTTTTTTCCTACGCCGTGCCGAGATTTCATCTCCTCACCGTGACTCCTCTTCCACTCGCCTTCTCTTCTCTTCTTCCCCGAAGTGCATGATTGTTGAGCACTTCTCTTCTCCTTCCTTTCAGCTAGCCATTTACCTCTCTGGTTATTGTAGGGAATCGGCTTCGGAGGCTCATTGGCTCCCATGTCCCCGGATTAAATTTTTCACTAATGAAAACTAATCCGGATGAGATGAGTTTCCTAAGCTCAACCAATTCGTCATCGTGCTATCAACTTGAGCGATCGCTTGAACAAACTAGTTGTTCAAGCAACCAAACTCTTATAGTCGATTAGCCGCGGAAGAGACGACGGACGGATCGCCGGTTTTTGTGTTTATCTTCGGGGTCCATGATTATACAAATACATACAAACGTAAACTAGTATAATCAACACATACAAACATATAAATAAGAACATGCAAAGATCAATAATAAAACTTGTAAAAGTTTTATACCTCTCGATCTTCTATCGTATGTCCTAACCTCCTTGTAGACTACGTGTGGGCGAAGATCCTCCACAAGTTGAAGCTTCCTAGATCTCCTTCAATCCAAAGAAAGAAGAACTCTCCTTTCCTTCTTGCTTGAGCCAACCACCAATTCACAAAGAATTGATGCCGCCGGCCCCAAGAATGGAGAGAGCAAAATGGAAACAACCAAGGAACCGAACAAGGGACAAACCCTTGGTCCTAATGCCGCCGGCCAAGAGAAAAAGAAGAGGAGAAGAGGAATAGGTTGAGCGCCGACCAAGGTAGAGGGAAGAGATCTAGGAGCCGGCCACACCCTAGGAAGAAGAAGAAGAGATCCTCTCCTCTAGTTGCCGCCCACTTTCCCCTCTAAAACCTAGCTGCCCAACCAAGGAAAGGAAAGCTCTAGGGTTTCTTGCCGCCCACTAATGGAAGGCCAAACCTTAGTTTCCAAAACCAACCTCTAACTCTTCTTTTTTTATTCCCTTTTGCCTCCCAACCTATAGAGCCTTATTTATAGAGTTAGGCTTAAGCCTCCTTTAATCTCCACCATCGGATCTAGGGATTTAATCTCCACCGTCTGATCTAGGGTTTCATCCCAACCGTGGGATCTAGGGTTTCATCCCAACCGTTGGATCAAGGGTTTCATCCCAACCGTCGGATCTAGGGTTTTCATCCCAACCGTCGGATCTAGGGTTTCATCCCAACCGTCGGATCTAGGGTTTCATCCCAACCGTCGGATCTAGGGTTTCATCCCAACCGTCGGATCTAGGGTTTCATCCCAACCGTCGGATCTAGGGTTTCATCCCAACCGTCGGATCTAGGGTTTCATCCCAACCGTCGGATCTAGGGTTTCATCCCAACCGTCGGATCTAGGGTTTTATCCCAACCGTCGGATCTAGGGTTTCATCCCAACCGTCCGATCTAGGGTTTCATCCCAACTGTCGGATCTAGGGTTTCATCCCAACCGTCGGATCTCCAGATTTAATCTCAACAGTCGGTTCTAGGGATTTAATCTCAACCGTCGGTTCTAGAGATTTAATCTCCACCGTCGGATATAAAGATTTAATCTTAACCATCGTTTCTATGGTTTTGTTTTACATCCTTGGATCTAGAGCTTCATGAGGATTATATTAGGCTACGATAGGGACCATAAGGAGGAGTTGGGTCTTGGCCACCCGATGGATCGGAACCATACAAACATGATCCATCAATGATGTTCCATTCCACTAGAGGATCATCATTGAATTACCTCACCAACCCCCATAAATTAATATGGGCTCCATATATTATTTGTACATCCATCTCCCCGTGTTTAAGATATCGAATGTCCGTCAATTGATTGATTTACTGACCATCAATCAATTAACATCTAACTCCTCGAGTAGTACCACTCAACATTATCATCATGTTGACTAAGTCAACCTGCAGGGTTTACATGATGAACCTTATGACCTCCTCAAGGGGACATCATCAACCTAATATATAGGACACAGTTTCCTCCTATAATCAACGACACACCATGTAAATAATATCATTTCCCAACTTACTGGGCATATTGATTTAATCCATAGAAATCTCACTCTCTGATAAATCAAAGAAATAAATACTTAGTACATGTGCCCGTTATTATATCGGAATTAAGAGCATGTACAACATAATATCCGAGGTCCGATTCAATTATGTAGTCAGCAATAAATTGAATCACCTCTATGTCGGTCCTGCTCAATACACCTAAGTGTACTAGTGTAACTCTATGTTCAAGATAAAACAATACCAAGCTACACTACAACCATGCCAATGGTTTGTCCAAAACCATCTTGGTTGTGAGCCTCTACTTATATTCTACAAGAAACTGATAACATGATCTTCTGTGCCACACCAAGCACCATGTTATCTACAATGTAAAATATTAGACAATATGCACACATATAATAAATATAAAGTGCAAACAATGATCATGTGATTCTTGTTTCAAAATAAAATGTTCATACAAAAAGAGCTAGGCTTTCAGTATACATTCTAACAATCTCCCACTTATACTAAAAGACTATGTTGTCATCACACTGCCATACATCTGATCCCCATGTCCTCCACATTCCTATCAAATGCTTTCGCTGGAAGGGCGTTAGTGAATGGATCCGCCAGGTTATCCTCTGATGCAATCTTGGCGACAACTACTTCTCCTCGCTTTACGATTTCTCGTATCAGGTGGAACTTGCACTCTATGTGTTTACTCGCCTTATGGGCTCATGGTTCCTTCGAGTTTGCAACTGCACCACTGTTATCACAATAAATTGTGATAGTTTTGGGCAAACCAGGAATCACATCCAAGTCCATCAAGAAGTTCCTGAGCCATATAGCTTCCTTGGCTGCCTTAGAGGTTGCCACATTCTCAGCTTCCATGGTAGAGTCCGCCACGCATTTCTGCTTGACACTCTTCCATACTATGGCTCCACCTCCAAAAGTAAACACAAACCCCGAGGTAGACTTACTCTTGTCCCTATCTGATTGGAAATCCGAATCCGTGTAACCCATAGGGACTAATTGATCTGCCCGTTAAACCAACATATAATCCCTAGTCTTTCTCAGGTACTTCAATATATGCTTTACCGCAGTCCAATGTCCCTGTCCAGGATTACTCTGATATCTTCTAACCATGCCCACGGTAAAGCAGATATCTGGTCTCGTACATAGCATAACATACATGAGGCTTCCTACTGCCGAAGCATAAGGAACCACCTTCATCTCATCTATCTCCTTTGATGTTTTAAGACACATCTCTTTAGATAAAGGAACTCCATGCCTGAAAGGTAGAAAACCCTTCTTGGAGTTCTGCATGCTAAAATGAGCTAGGACCGTGTCTATGTATGAAGCTTGAGATAAGCACAACATCCTTTTCTTGCGATCCCTTATAACTTTGATCCCAAGGATGTGTCCAACTTCTCCCAAGTCCTTCATGTCAAACTGTTTGGACAACCATACCCTTACGTCTGATAATACTTTGATATTGTTGCCAACTAACAAAATGTCATCTACGTATAGTACAAGAAATACCACTACGTTTCCGTCACATCTTTTGTATACACATGGCTCATCCGGACTTTGAATAAATCCATATTACTGGATTACCTCATCATAACGGATGATCCAAGATCTGGAAGCTTGCTTCAATCCATAAATGGATCGATTAAGCTTACACACTAGATGCTCTTTGCCTTTAGCAATGAATCCCTCTGGTTGCCGCATATAGATGTTCTCCTCAAGACTTCCGTTAAGGAAAGCTATCTTGACATCCATCTGCCAAATCTCATAATCCATATGAGCAGCTATAGATAAGAGAATCCGGATAGACTTAAGCATAGATACTGGCAAAAAAGTCTCCTCATAATCGATACCCTCTTTCTGAGTATACCCTTTCGCAACAAGCCTAGCTTTGAAGGTCTCAACCTTCCCGTCTACTCCTCTCTTTCTCTTGTAGATCCACTTGCATCCAATGGTTTTCACACCATCGGGTGGTTCTACTAGCTCCCAGACATGATAAGAATCCATAGATTCTATCTGTGAATTCTTCGCTCTTTGCCAAGATACCGCATCTCTATCTTGGATTGCCTCGTCATATGTCCAGGGATGAGGTTCATGTTCGCCAGGGACCAAATCAGAAGATTCTCCCAAGAACATGAATCTCTCGGGTTGTCTAACAACCCTCCCACTACGATGAGGTGCCTCCTGTGTATGCTCTGTGACACGTGGTGCAGTGACTTGTGGTATCTCCTCTTGTACCGGTGGTACTGAAGTCGGGAATTCCCCTCTCAACTCCTCAAGAACAATCCTACTCGTGGGCTTGTGGTTCATCACATAGTCCTCCTCTAGAAATCTGGCATTCGTACTCACGATCACCTTATGATCTCTAGGATTTTAAAACAAACCACCTTTCATTCCTTTAGGGTACCCCACGAACATGCACACTTCTATACGAGGTTCCAACTTACCAGCATTAGCCTTCATCACATGTGCTGGACTGCCCCAAATCTGAATATGTCTTAGACTAGGCTTTCGCCCAGTCCACAATTCTGTGGGAGTATAAGGTACTGACTTAGATGGAACCAAGTTCAGAATGTGTGCTGCTGTTTCCAGAGCAAACCCCTAGAACAAATCAGGTAACTCAGAATAACTTATCATCGATCTGATCATCTCCATAAGAGTCCTATTCCTTCGCTCCGCCACACCATTCTGCTGGGGTGTGTCAGGTGTGGACAATTGGGATTGAATCCCAGCCTCTGATAAGTAACTCCTAAACTCTCCCAAGAGGTACTCGCCACCACGATCAGATCATAGTGTCTTGATACTTTTACCTTGACGGTTCTCCACATCAGCCTTGAATTCTTTGAATCTGTCAAAGCATTTAGACTTGTGGCGCATCAAGTAAATGTATCCATACCTTGAAAAAATGTCTATAAAAGAGACGAAGTATTCAAAGCCATCTCTAGCCTGGATAGACATAGGACCGCACAGATCAGAATGGACCAATTCTAACACATCTTTGGGCCTATACCCCTTGGCCTTGAAAGGCCCCTTGGTCATTTTACCTTCCAAGCAAGATTCGCAGGTTGGGAGATCCTCCACCACTAATGAACCCAAAGGTCCATCTACTATCAACCTTTGAATTCTACTCAGGTTAATATGACCAAGTCTTAGGTGCCAAAGATATGTCTGGTTCATTTTCGAAGGTTCTTTTCTCTTATTGGACTTAGAAGATGAGTTATTCACTTCTATATGCATCGTGGGAGCTTTTGGTTCAAGAGTATACAAATTGCCAACCAATGTACCTGAACAGATAATCTCTCTATTTCTTTTTATAACAACTCTGTCATTAAAAGAAACAGAATATCCATCCATAAACAATTTAGAAACCGAAATCAAATTCTTTCTAAATGTAGGTACATAAAGACAATTTCTCAAAACCAAAACATTATTTCTATCAAACGATAAATAAACGTCTCCCACTGCAATAGCCGCTACCTTTGTAGCATTGCCCATGTAGACGGTAATTTCTCCTTCAGCTAGTCGTCGGGTTTCCTGGAACCTCTGCAAAGAATTGCAGATATGATCAGTGGCTCGCGTATCTACACACCAGGTACCAGTAGATAACACCAGTAAACATGTTTCAATGACTAAGGCAGAAGATATACCTTTGTTCTGCTTAAGGTTGGGGAGGTCTTTCTTCTCATGTCCAGTCTGTTTACAAGTGAAGCACTTGCCTTTCGGTTTCTTCACTCCTCCCTGAGATCCTCCCACCACCTTTGCTCCACCTTGTTTCTTCTTCTTCTTGCCTTTCGGCTTAGAAGTAGAAACCTTCTGAGCAACCATGGCTTCCTACCTAGCAGCTCGATTCTGGTATTCGAAAAGTTCCTTTTCCCTAGAATCATCCGCAGGCTTAGGAGGACACTCATCGACAGTTAAGACACTATCCAAATTTCTTTTCCAATCAATATTATTTGGGTACAGTAAGTTTGATTCCTTTAGCATCATAGTAAGTGGGTTAAAAGCCATTTGAAAATCCTAAGAATAACAATGATCAAAATATTAGATTTCAAATATTATTGATTCCTCAAAACAATAAAATTCCGAAATCAACCAACACCTCAAAACACCGAGAATATCGCATGCCATGATAGTGTGGACGTATACGAATTCTACATTTGTAAGAGGAGGTTTTACCCATTAATTTTATTATCTTGTCAACCTTACTTTTTGACAAATAAAATTAATAGTTGGTTCCTCTTTGGCCCTACAAATAAAAGCAGTGACTCCGATGGGGAGGATACTTTTTATTTGCATCTAAGTGTGCACCATTACACGATACTAAGGGAATTATCTCGGATTATGTGCCTTACCGATGGGGAAGTACACACACTCCTAAATAATTTCCTATAACCATTATTTGACCTAGTGATCCGCAAACAAACTCATCCGATGGGGAGGAAGGCACTCAGAGCCGACACACAAGTTTGTTGCATCACACGTCAAATTGTAATGGAGGCCGCGGGAATTAATTAAAATATCCCTCTCCCACTTAGTAAATTGAAAATGATGAATTTTAAAGCACACATAACATGCATATAAAACAAATCAGTAATAAATATGGAAAAACAGAATTTTTTCCAACTATTATGGCTTTGTTCTCCAATATGCGTCCCGTCGTGTCGGCACCTCGTCCGCTCCACCTTTTCCCATGCGCAAGTCACCAAAGCGATCCGAGCCGAGATAACCTATTTAAATTTACATCCATCGATCCTATACTCCATGAAGGAGTGAACAAATAATCTAGATCGAAAGTAAACTAAAATGATCGGCTAAATAATGCCATATTTAATTACAAAAATTAAATACTAATCTAGCCTCGTCAACCCCGAGGATTCAAATGACATACATACAATCACACACAAACAATCACATACACACATATAGCCATAATAGTCGGATCTTATGCCAGCAACCAAAAAGTTAGCCTACGCACATCCTACTATTATCCGGAAAACTCAATATATGATATGTGCATGAAAGTAACCGAATCCAAAACACACAAAACCGGAAACCGTGGCTTTGATACCAATTGTTGGGAATCGGCTTCGGAGGCTCATTGGCTCCCATTTCCCCGGATTAAAATTTTCACTAATGAAAACTAATCTGGATGGGATGAGTTTCCTAAGCTCAACCAATTCGTCGTCGTGCTATCAACTTGAGCGATCGCTTAAACAAACTAGTTCTTTAAGCAACCAAACTCTTCTTGTCGATTAGCCGTGGAAGAGACGACGGACGGATCGCCGGTTTTTGTGTTTATCTTCGGGGTCCATGATTATACAAATACATACAAATGTAAACTAGTATAATCAACACATACAAACATATAAATAAGAACATGAAAAGATCAATAATAAAACTTGTAAAAGTTTTATACCTCTCGATCTTCTATCGTATATCCTAACCTCTTTGTAGACTCTGTGTGGGCGAAGATCCTCCACAAGTTGAAGCTTCCTATATCTCCTTCAATCCAAAGAAAGAAGAACTCTCCTTTCCTTCTTGCTTGAGCCAACCACCAATTCACAAAGAATTGATGCCGCCGGCCTCAAGAATGGAGAGAACAAAATGGAAACAACCAAGGAACCGAACAAGGGACAAATCCTTGCTCCTAATGCCGCCGGCCAAGAGAAAAAGAAGAGGAGAAGAGGAATAGGTTGAGCGCCGACCAAGGTAGAGGGAAGAGAACTAGGAGCCGGCCACACCCTAGGAAGAAGAAGAAGAGATCCTCTCCTCTAGTTGCCGCCCACTTTCCCCTCCAAAACCTAGCCGCCCAACCAAGGAAAGGAAAGCTCTAGGGTTTCTTGCCGCCCACTAATGGAAGGCCAAACCCTAGTTTCCAAAACCAACCTCTAACTCTTCTTTTTTTATTACTTTTTGCCGCCCAACCTATAGAGCCTTATTTATAGAGTTAGTCTTAAGCCTCCTTTAATCTCCACCGTCGGATCTAGGGATTTAATCTCCACCGTCGGATCTAGTGTTTCATCCCAACCGTCGGATCTAGGGTTTTATCCCAACCGTCGGATCTAGGATTTCATCCCAACCGTCGGATCTAGGGTTTTCATCCCAACCGTTGGATCTAGGGTTTCATCCCAACCGTCGGATCTAGGGTTTCATCCCAACTGTCGGATCTAGGTTTTCATCCCAACCGTCGTATCTCGAGATTTAATCTCAACCGTCGATTCTAGGGATTTAACTCAACCGTCGGTTCTAGAGATTTAATCTCCACCATCGGATCTAGAGATTTAATCTTAACCATCGGTTCTAGGGTTTTGTTTTACATCCTTGGATCTAGAGCTTCTTGAGGATTATATTTTGCTATGATAGGGACCATGAGGAGGAGTTGGATCTTGGTCACCCGATGGATCGGAACAACACAAACATGATCCATCAATGATGTTCCATTCCACTAAAGGATCATCATTGAATTACCTCACCAACCCCCATAAGTTAATATGGGCTCCATATATTATTTGTACATCCATCTCCCCGTGTTTAAGATATCGAATGTCCGTCAATTGATTGATTTACTGACCATCAATCAATTAACATCTAACTCCTCGAGTAGTATCACTCAACCTTATCATCATGTTGACTAAGTCAACCTGCAGGGTTTACATGATGAACCTTATGAGCTCCTCAAGGGGACATCATCAACCTAATATATAGGACACGGTTTCCTCCTATAATCAATGACACACCATATAAATAATATCATTTCCCAACTTACCGGGCATATTGATTTAATCCATAGAAATCTCACCCTCTGGTAAATCAAAGAAATAAATACTTAGTACATGTGCCCGTTATTATATCGAGATTAAGAGCATGTACAACATAATATCCGAGGTCCGATTCAATTATGTAGTCAGCAATAAATTGAATCACCTCTATGTCGGTCCTGCTCAATAAACCTAAGTGTACTAGTGTAACTCTATGTTCAAGACAAAACAATACCAAGCTACACTACAACCATGCCAATGGTTTGTCCAAAACCATCATGGTTGTGAGCCTCTACTTATATTCTACAAGAAACTGATAACATGATCTTCTGTGCCACACCAAGCACCATGTTATCTACAATATAAAATATTATAGAATATGCACACATATAATAAATATAAAGTGCAAACAATGATCATGTGATTCTTATTTCAAAATAAAATGTTCATACAAAAAGAGCTAGACTTTCAATTTACATTCCAACAGTTATCAGTAGTGAACGGAGCCTCGATGGTTTCCTCGGATGAGGGGGAGATGGGAGAAACCAAGGGCCGGTAGATTGGGGTCGGTGCCGATTCTAATAGGGGGTCGTTCTTCCCGATCGAAGCTAGTGGAAGGTAATATTTGTTCTTCCTTATTTCCCCTCGATTTTGGAAGAGATCCAACTATGACCACGTGTGCTTGTGCATGTAACTCATATCGTCGTGTGTGGAGCTAGGGATTGGAAGTAGGTTGGGCTGCCGATGGAGTCTTCTAGGGATGTGGTTTCTGCCAGTGGAGTCCCAAGGGCAGGCAAAACTCGAACAACCTCTTTTCTTGGTTGTTGTAAATTTGTTTGGCTATGATAGTTTTGTATGGGTTGCATATTCTATGGAGTTAGCTATGTTATGGAATTCCCTTTGGTTGAGATGGCTGTGGGATTTGTTTGTGAGGTGTTGATTGAGAATTATCAACTGTATGGCTCTGAATTGAGTTGTAAATGGTTGTATGAGTGAGCTATGAACGGTTGTGCGGTAGTGAGCAAGGAATTGTCGGTTGTGCGACTGTGAATAAGGCTTCTCTTGGCTGTGAAGGGGCTACAATGGCTGTGAATGGTTGGTTCCGGGGTTTGCTCAGTTGTGGCTAAGTGAAAAAGGGTCGGTTGGAACGAAGTGTGCACATTAGGGTGGTTAGATCCCTAATTTAGTGTAATTATCGGTTGTTATGCGCTATTTCAAGTTTGTGACTAGGGTTTGGTTTGAGGTTGGTCAGGTCCCTAAATAAGTGTGAAATGTCGGTTGTCAATTGAGCTGTGTGATGCTCTGATCTTGGCTACAAATGGGGTTGTGGATGTGAGTTAGTATGTTTAATGGATTTGGGTGGAGTGTACTAAAGAGGTTTAATAATTAAACATAATTGGAGGTTGTAAAATTGTTACACTTGATGAATGGGGATTATAATTCATATTCAAGAAAGGATATGAATATAGGGATAACGTGGTAGCTAATTCGTATGTTTTTGTATGCTTGCACAAATTTGTAATTGATGATATTTGTAGGACATGGATATGAGACAGGTCCACGGTGTGAGGGCTTTATTATTACGAGAAATATAGCAGGTGGGTAATTTCCTACCCTAGTCAAATAGTTATTGATGCATGAAAATTTAGATATATGATCATATTATATGTTGATATTACCTTGACTCCACTCTTATTTATTCTTGTGCTTGATACTTTGTCTTTGGCCTTATATGCTCTATTGTTGTTATCATATTTTCCTTCATCATGATTAAGGAGTTACAGATGTGATGTAAGTAGACCTATAAATGGTTAGTTTGGTGTAAATAGTGGAGTACAGATGATGACCTGATTTGTAAATTGGGAAAAAGGTCATCCGTGGGTAGGTAATGCTCTGAACGTAGGATTGATTCCAATACCCCTGCATTGCATATTTACTACCGATCATGTGTTGTGTAAATTGTCAGGTGAATTGAGAATAGTGTGTCGCTACAGACCGATAGTCCTATCTTGTTATGACTAGTTGAGTACGACTATATGCAGGATAGAGAGTGTATTGATCAGATTGGTATGACTCTCTGTAGAATAGAGAGTATGTGGTGGATGTCTGTATGAGTGACTGTGTATTCATTTCATTTGCATACATGCTGGCGACATGGTCTTCCCTGGTGGTTGATGTGCACGGTCGCGACCATAAATCCCACGACGTAGACCGTCGAAGACTCAAAGTGCACGCTCACGCTCAACGCCCGCAAGTGCACGAATATCGTCAAGTAATAAAGATTATCGATCCCACAGGGACTGGGATTCGAGTACCAATATGCTAAGTGGTTGTGATTGTTCGGACGGAATCTCAGAGAGAGTCGGTTGGTGAGGACTATCGGAGGACCCTACTCAGTGTGATGTCACACGGAGGAGGAAAAGAGTGTGTCGGGGTCTTAAAAAAGCGATTCTAGGTCTTCGGTTTCGCTTGTGTACCATATAACAATGTTGTCAATTGGCGTCTTTTAAACATCTAGTTACGGTTTTGGGGAAGGGACATCATACACTCTCCCGCAGAGCCACTGCATTCACCAGGAGCTATCCTCGCCCAAAAGGACGGGATAGAGGGTATGAGGATGCCAAATCAATCCTTGCGGTGGATCATTTCCGATTCCACCATTCCCTTCTCCACGCAGTTACAGGAGGTCAGGTTTACCCTTAGGTTCCTTGATTAAACCTCCTAAATATAGATTGCGAGGGTTGTCACCACCTCGTATCGCCTAAGCAAAGCGGAAAGAAAGCCAAATTCATGAAAGTATAATAGAGAACAACTACCAACTATCAATATCAAACTTTTGGCCAGAATTTAAAATGAACCAACATTGTATATGAACTCAAGCTACTCCCTAATCCTAGAATCAAAAGTACTACTCCATAAATACGAAGGAAGAATCACAAAACATGTTGGAGTTCGAATACAATAGAGATAAAGCACATAAATAGAGATATACAATGCATTGTGATCTGCTCTCCGGTGTTGCATTGCAAGTTGTCAACCTCCGACCGCGTTCCTCCTCCCCGCTACAAGTTATTAAAGCTTTTTAGGGCTTCAGCGTGTCGTCCTAGCCGTCGTGCCTCCCTCTTAGGGTTTGGGCAGAGCCATCCTTATATATACATCACCTCAGACTGCTGCGAAATCGAGAAAAAACCCTAGTCGCACAACTCCATTGGGCCGCCACACGGCCGTGTGTTTCCACACGGCCAGGCCATGTGCGGTCCTGGTGTGCTGATCTTCACCCATCGGACACGATCATGTGAATCCACATGCCCTGGTCGTGTCCCACTCTGCGTCTAGCATGAAATGAACTTCTTTCGCTCCAAAAACGTGTCTTTTCCACCCGAAAAGCCAACTTGCATTCAAAAGAACAATGAGCAATCCTCTAAACTAGAAAATAGGAAATGCATGCAAAAACAAAGTAACATATGCATGAAACTAACGCAAAATGTAACTAGATGTGAGCAAAATTTACTCCTAAAACCCTATATGTTTTGCTCACATCACTTCCCCCATACTTAAATCTTTGCTTGTCCTCAAGCAAACCACAGTGCCATAAAAGTTTTAAAAAGATAATGTTCCATAATGAGCATGCTAACTAAATTTATCTGGTGGTATTTTCAATCAAAGCAAAACAGATACATTCTAAAAATTCACTAAGTTAGCTCCTCGTGCTCGTGCTACGTGAATCATTCTTAGGGGATGCCCATTTCATGGTGAGTTAAGTTGTCACCCCATAGTTTTCCTAAGGTTTCTGGCTCTTAGGCACTTACCTGCCCAAAGCGAGGGACGTTCCCTAGATCTAGCATAAAGTCTCAAAGGCATGCTCGGTATTGAGAGAATTGGGATGTGTTTCCCCAGTAACCTAACTCGGTCTCAAAGGGGCACTTAGCCATTTTCACCCACGACAACTATTTTTTTTATCCCTAATAATCTTTTTTTTTTAACTCACAGGGATTTTAATTTTTCCGAATGGGCTTACACAATCCGAGCATCTCTAGTAACTGAAATGCTAAACCTAGAGTCACCTATGGATTCCAAAGTACTAGCCTATTGAAGTGAATCATAACTAGGTATGTACTAGATCCTCCCTGTCAGACTGTTAGACATGTGTAACTCCAAAAAAATAGTGCTAACCAGTGTAAGTCTAGAACATTCAATAGAGCTCATAGAATAAAATACCACAAGATAAATAGAGTTATGCTACCTATGGGAACAACTCATGCATGCAATTTTTCAAAAATACTATTAAGGTAGCTTTTAAGACACCAAAATTTAAGTACCGAAAGGAACTAAACAACTCATGCATGCATGAACAAATGAAAATACCAGAAATAAACTACTACTAGGAAAACAAAACAAAATAGATTTCGGGGTCCCCCCCCCCTAGACTTAAACAAAAATATACCTCTAATATGGTTGACGAGGTGGAAAGTCTGGGAGCCTGGGCATCTCTGGATCCTAGGAGAACCTGCTGTTAAGACACTGATGCCACATATACATTTGGTCGATCTGAGAGTTGGTGGATGCAGCGGCTGCTCGGTGCTCCTCCTCCCTAGCCCACTTGCCTGCTGGGCGTGTATATGTTATCGCACCTCCCCCCGGTAAGCTGCCTCATTGTGGTGACGAGCAGCCTCCTCTCTGAAGTATATGCGGGCCTCATCGTAGAACTCCTCTGCCCAATGGAAATTCTCCCAGAATCCTTATAACTCCGCCTGTTGGTAGGCATTATGCTCCTCCCATCGCTGCCTCTACATCTGCTGCTTAGTATAGATGTCATCGAGGCATAATCGGAACTCCGAGAAATCATATGCCGATGTACCTACATCCTGCTCAAAAGTAGAAAAAAATGGTGGCAAAGGTGTAGGCTCATGTCGGCGTGGACTAGGTGGCCTCCTATGTATGTGTGGACTGGAGGGAGAGTCGTACAAAGGTGGAGAGATAGGCGCTGATGTGGATGGTCCCTCATGTGGAGGGGACTCCACTATCAAGTCTAAGCGTCAATTGGCGCGTATAGCGATGGTGGTACGATCCGGGTCGGGGAGCCTAAGGGCCGTAAGATTTTTCCTTACAAAGCATAAGGAGTCTCCTTCTCTTACAATCATCTTCATGGCCATGCATACTCCTTGGTCGATCGTAGGGCTCCCCTCTATTCTCTGCAATGTTGCATAGTCGTATCCCATCCTATAACAAATGTGGGTAAGTAGGCTTCCCACATGGATCTTTCCGCGTGCTGCATTGCCCATCTTCACTAAGTGTCTGATGAAGTGTGACCCTACATCGATGCTACTCCTTTCTTGTAGCATGTCCCATAGGCAACGCAGCTCACTGGCTCTCACTACACCATCACTCTCCCCACGACCAAATATGGTACTGGTCATGAAACGGTTAAGGAATCGAAAGACGAGGTTTTGGAGGCGCGACGCTTTGGCCCTAGAAGTGTCATAAATGTGCTCCTCTATCAACTCAGTCCAAATCAAACGAGAGTTATACCCATTAGGGGTTCTTCTCCACCCCCACTTGGCAGGCCAAAGCATGAGTTCCATTGGTGAAGGGTCCACTCATGCTCAATATTAAAAAGTCTAAAAGTTATCCTACCCTCCTCGCTCTCCCTACCCGTTAAAACTTCCGCCTCTAAAGAACTCAAAAATTCCATAACTATCCTAGGGTAGGTTAGGTGCCTTATTCCCATAATCTCATCCCACCCCATTTTTTCAAATAGGGTTTGCATGTCACCCAACAAATCCAAAGATCATAGCAAATCCTCGTCAAAATACCTAGTAGCAGTAAGTTTACAAGCAGAGAGCATATTAAACCTATCTCTATGTTCATTATGCAAAAAAGTAGAGGGGGTAGGTCGTTACTCTCTTCCGAAGCTTAAAGAACGTCAGATCTTCTTGTTCGTTGCTCCGAGGCACTGGATCGGGATGCTACGGTCTTGGTCCTCCTCATCCTTGCTCCTTTTGGCTTCTAAAGAGGTTAAAAATGCTTCTAGAGGAAGGGGAAAATGAAATCACACGGCTAGGGCAAAGAACATTGGAAGCACACGACACAAGTGAGATGAAAACACACGGCTCACCCCTTTTAACCTTGCGTGCCATGGCCGTGTGAAAACACACGCCCAGGCTGTGTGCGCTTCTGGTCAAGCGGGCACGACCGTGGGAAAACACACGGCCAGGCCGTGTGCCCCCATTTTTTGCCCCTTTCATACACCATGGCCCGAATTTGATCATACACTTCGCCGTGTAGACTAATATGGTTTCATTTTTTTATTATTATTTTGCCTAGTAATGTTCTTTTCTACTCCTAACTCTAAATGTGATGGAAATCAAAACTAAAATCTAACACATGTATGTAATGCACTAGAAAAAAGGAAAATCTTCAACAAAACTTGGGTTCCCTCCCAAGAAGTGCTTTGTTTAAGGTCGTTTAGCTCGAACACACTCTTCCATCAACTCGGGTCCGGTGGTTCAGTGAACCTCCATTCATCCGTCTTAGGATCCGCATCTAGAGGTTCCGACTTTGATCTGCTAATCGTGAAGCCGTCAAATTAAGGAGGTCTTTGCTCCAAAAGACTGAAAAGGATGATCTCCCCGTCTACCTCTAGGGAGATCCGGTTTGCCTTCACATCTATGCATGTCCCTGCGGTTGCTAGAAAAGGCCTTCCCAGAATGATAGGATTCTGGGGGTTCGGTCCTGTGTCCAGTATGATGAAGTCCGTGGGTATCACAAAATCTTCAATCATCACAGGAACGTGTGGTAGCAGGTCAATGGGCTCCTTCACTGAGTCATCCCCCATATGAATTCCAAGATTCGCTGGTTGGATCCCGCTCAGTCCCATCTTTAAAAAATGTAGGGCATCACACTGACTGATGACCCCAAGTCGCATAGCGCTTCATCAAAACTCTCCTAATAAATCGAGTAGGGAATAACAAATTCACTAGGTTCCTCAGGCTGTTCTGGGATTTTCTCTTCAAACTCAGCTTGGTCAGGTAGGGTGGAAATCATGGTTGCACACCCCTTGGCGAATTGACTACCTTCCCTACTTCTTCCTCCTTTCCTTGGCTCGCCTGAGACTTCTTCACAGGTTGTGACACAGATTAGGCTCTTTGGTCCACTTGTGTCTCCAACATCCTGGTGTGACTTGCAAAGATGTCAATGGTGGCCTTCAAGTCTCTCAGTGCTTCTTCAAACTTTTGATGCTGGCGAAGGAATTCCTCATTGGCCTTAGTTTGGGTAGCTATGAAGTGTTCCATCATCTGTTCCAGTCTGGACTTCTATGGTAGCTGCCCATTGTCCTGTTGCTGACCACATCCTCTGGATGGTTGGGGGTTTCCCGAGTTATTTTTGTAGGAGAAATTTGGATGACTCCTCCATCCAGATTGTAGGTATTAGAGTACGGGTTTTGGGGCCTTTGATCATTGTCCCCAATCGCGTCACAATGCTCAATCTGCTCGTCTGCGGTCCCCTTCCCAACATAGTGGTCCTCATGATACGTTGCTGCTCATTCTCCAATGTCGATGGTCACACATGCAGAAGAAGAATTCAATGATTCAAACCGTCTACTTACCGCGCCCATCCACGTCGAAAGGTGGTCCATGGAGTTGACAGTGTATCATCCCGCCGTAGGTGTGGGTTGACCACATTCGGAGGCCCATTGATGGTGGTTTTGGGACACCTCTTCGATAAGCTCTTCCGCCTCCTCTATGGTCTTGTTCATTAGAGCTCCTTTTGTGACAGAATCTAGGGACATCTTCATGGCGTAAGCGATCCCATTATAGAAAAAGTAGATCACCAACCACCTCTCCAGTCCATGGTGTGGGCATTGATAAAGTTGCCCCTTATAGCGATCCCATGCTTCGAATAAGGACACCCCCTCTTTCTGGCGAAAGCTAGTGATAAGGTGGCGCATTTGAGCAATCTTACTTGGTGGGAAGTATTTATTCAGAAATTGCTGCTCACACTGCTCCCATGTGGTGATGCTGCCAGATGATAAGGAGTGAAGCCATGCCTTAGCCTTATCCCGCAATGAAAATGGGAACATGCTCAGACGGATCACGTCAAAAGGGACTCCGTTCAATTTTATAGTTGAGCAGATTTCCAGAAAAGCCTCAAGATGCCGATTTGGGTCTTCAGTTGTAGCTTCCCCTAATTGGCTCTACTGGATCAAATGTATAAGTGTCAGCTTCAACTCAAAGTTATTTGCCGATATGGATGATCTAGCTATGCTCGGCCTGGATCCTCTAGCGCTAGGAGCTGCGTAGTCCCGCAGAGGTCAGCTGCCTACGTTCACCTCGGATGCATCTTGATCTTCCATCTTTCGCTGCACTGCTCTCCGTCGGTGAAAGGTTCGCTCAATCTCTAAATCGATCGGAATTAGACCTTCCGATCCTAGTCGTCTAAGCATATGACGAACCAACACACAAAAGTAAGAGTGCTAACCTAATGTTATAAGAAGAAAATAAATAAATCTAGTAAATAAAAACCTAAGATGCAATAAGTAATCAGGAAACTACTACTGAAAATAAAAACTAAATATAAATATAGAAAAAAAGTAATCTAATAAGAAAATAAAGCCGGAAAATAATCTAATCCTATGTCTGATCCAATCTACCACCGTTCGATTTGATATCGATCGACAGTCCCCGGCAACGGTACCAAAAACTTGATGCGCATGGTCGCGACCTTAAATCCTGCGACGGAGACTGTCCAAGACTCAAAGTGCGCGCTCGCGCTCAACGCCCACATGTGCACGAATGTCGTCAAGTAATAAAGATTATCGATCCCACAGGGACTGGGATTCGAGTACCAATATGCTAAGTTGTTGCGATTGTTCAGATGAAATCTCAGAGAGAGTCGGTTGGTGAGGACTATCGGAGGAAACTACTTAGTGCGGTGTCACGCGGAGGAGGAAAATAGTGTGTGCCGGGGTCTTGAAAAGGTGATTATAGGAATTCTATTTCGCTTGTGTACCATATAACAATGTTGTGAATTGGTATCTTCTAAACATCTACTTACGGTTTTGGGGAAGGGACATCATACAATCTCCCGGCGAGCCGCTGCATTCACTGGGAGCTATCCTCGCCCAAAAGCATGGGAAAGAGGGTACGAGGATGCCAAATCAATCCTTGTGGTGGACCGTTTTCGATTCAACCGCTCCCTTCTCCCCACAGTTACGGGAGGTCAGGTTTACCCCAAGGTTCCTTGATCAAACCCCCTTAAATATAGATTGCGAGGGCTGTCACCACCACGTATCGCCTATGCACAGCGGAAAGAAAGCCAAATTCATGAAAGTATAATAGAGAACAACTACCAACTATCAATATCAAACTTTTGGCCAGAATTTAAAATGAACCAACATTGTATATGAACTCAAGCTACTCCCTAATCCTAGAATCAAAAGTACTACTCCATAAATACGAAGGAAAAATCAAAAAACATGTTGGAGATCAAATACAATAGAGATAAATCACAGAAATAGAGATATACAATGCGTTGTGATCTTCTCTCCGCTGTTGTATTGAAAGTTGTGGACCTCCGGCGGAGTTCCTCCTCCCCGCTGTGAGTTATCGAAGCTTTTTAGGGATTCGGCATGCCATCCTTGCCGTCGTGCATTCCTCTTAGGGTTTGGGTGGAGCCATCCTTATATAGACATCGCCTCGGACCGCTGCGAAATCGAGAAAAAACCATAGTCGCGCAATTCCATCGGGGCGTAACATGACCGTGTGTTTCCACAAGGGTAGGCCATGTGCGACCCTGGTGTGCTGATCTTCGCCCATCGGACATGACCGTGTGAATCCACACACCCTGGTCATGTCCCACTCTGCGTCTAGCATGAAATGACCTTCTTTCGCTCCAAAAATGCATCTTTTCCACCCTAAAAGCCAACCTGCATTCAAAAGAACAACGAGCAGACCTCCGAACTAGAAAATAGGAAATGCATGCAAAAATAGAGTAACATATGCATAAAACTAACGCAAAATGTAACAAGATGTGAGCAAAAACTACTCCTAAAACCCTTTATGTTTTGCTCACATCACTTCCCCCCATACTTAAATCTTTGCTTGTCCTCAAGCAAACCTCAGTGCCATAAAATTTTTAAAAAGATAATGTTCCATATTGAGCATGCTAACTAAATTTATCTGGTAGTATTTGAAATCAAAGCAAAACAGATACGTTCTAAAAATTCACTAAGTTAGCTCCTCGTGCTCGTGCTAGGTGAATCATTCTTAGGGGATGCCCATTCCATGGTGAGTTAAGTCGTCACCCCATAGATTTCCTAAAGTTTCTGGCTCTTAGGCACTTACCTGCCCAAAGCGAGGGACGTTCCCTAGATCTAGCATAAAGTCTCAAAGGCGTGCTCGATATTGAGAGAAATTGGGATGTGTTTCCCCAGTAACCTAACTCGGTCTCAAAGGAGCACGAAGCCATTCCCACCCATGATAACTATTTTTTTTATCCCTCATAATCTTTTTTTTTTATCTCACAAGAATTTTGATTGTTTCGAATGGGCTTACACAATCCAAGCATCTCCAGTAACTAAAATGCTAAACCTAGAGTCACCTATGGATTCCAAAGTACTGGCCTATTGAAGCGAATCATAACTAGGTATGTACTAGATCCTCCCTGTTAGACTGTTAGACATGTATAAGTGCAATAATAGAGCTAACCAGTGTAACTTTAGAACATTCAATAGAGCACATAGAATAAAATACCACCAGATAATTAGAGTTAAGCTACCTATGGGATCAACTCATTCAAGCAATTTTTCTAAAATACTACTGAGGTAGCTTTTAAGACACCAAAAATTAAGTACCGAAAGTAACTAAACAACTCATGCATGCATGAACAAATGAAAATACCAAAAAGAAACTACTACTAGGAAAACAAAACAAAATAGATTTTGGGGTCCCCCCCCCCCGACTTAAACAAAAATATACCTCTAATATGGTGGACGAGGTGGAAAGTCTGTGAGCCTGGGCATCTCTGGTTCCTGGGAGAACCTGCTGCTGAGCCGCTGATGCCAAATAAACATGTGGTCGATCTAAAAGCTGGTGGATGCAGCGGCTTCTCGGTGTTTCTCCTCCCTAGCCCACTGTGCTTGCTGGGCGTGCATATGCTGCCGCATCTCCCCCCGGTAAGCTACCTCATCTTGGCGATGAGCAGCCTCCTCCTGGAAGTATATGTGGGCCTCATCGTAGAACTCCTCTGCCCACTGGAAATGCTCCCAAAATCCCTGCAACTCACTCGGTAGGCGCTCGCTCCTCCCATTCGCCTCTGCATCTACCGCCGGATAGATGTCCGAGGCAATGTCCAACTCGGAGAAATCATATGCCGACGTACCTACATCCTGCTCAAAAGTAGAAAAAGATTGTGGCACAGGTGTAGGTTCATGTCGGAGTGGACTAGGTGGGCTCCTATGTATGTATGGACTGGAGGGAGAGTTGTACAAAGGTGGAGAGATGTGTGCTGATGTGAATGGCCCCTCATGTGGAGGGGACTCCACTATCAGGTCTAAGTGCCAATTGGCGCATATAATGATGGTGGTACGATCTGGGTCGGGGATCCTAAGGGCCGTAAGATTTTTCCTTACAAAGCATAGAGAGTCTCCTTCTCTTACAATCATCTTCTTGGCCATGCATACTCCTAGGTCGATCCTAGGGCTCCCCTCTATACTCTCCAATGTTGTGTAGTCGTACCCCATCCTATAACAAATGTGGGTAAGTAGGCCTCCCACATGGATCTCTCCACGTTCTGCTTTGCCCATCTTCACTAAGTGTCTGATGAAGTGGGACCCTACATTGATGCTACTCCTTTCTTGTAGCATGTCCTATAGCCAAAGCAGCTCACTGGCTCTCACTACACCATCATGTTGGAGTATGGGGAATACAATCAAAGTCCCACATTGGTAAGACATGGAAAAGATCATGTGCTTATAAGAAAAAAGATATCTCCATTGGTATGAGGCCTTTTGGGTAAAGCCCAAAAACAAAACCATGAGGGCTTGGGCCCAAAGTGGACAATATCATGTCATTGTGGAGATATGTGGAGCTTATAAGCACTAACAATTGGTATCAGAGCCGGGGGCGCTAAGATTCGGTGAAACCACCAATCTAGCTTTGTTTTTCTTTTTTTTACAGATTTTTTATTTATTTATTTCTGTTTTCGTATAATTATTTCACTTGCTTATCTTCTCCTACATATAGAATTGCATTAGAGGCTTTAGGATCCGGATAAGGTTGTCCTTCGGGTTAGATCCCGAGTAAGGTTGTCCTCCGGAACTTCAACGACATTCGCATTTGATTGTTTATTTCTTTTTGCAAGTTACATTTTATATATCTTTTTACTTCAAGACTACTAATCCAAGACGAAAGTCTTGGAATATTCTTTCGGTGTGTTTTGCAAAGATTCTTTTTCGTCGTCTTCTTCTTGTTTTTAAATGGCCCATCTCGAAGGGTTTAGCACTTGACCCCCGATTTACAACGGTAATGACTTTCGTTATTGGAAGGGTCGGATGGAATGCTTTCTTAAAACCCAAATCGAGATGTGGATCGTAATCCAAACCGGTTTCACACTTCCTATTAATGAAGATGGTGAATCTTTGGGTTACGATCAATGGTCAAATTCCATGAAAAAACAAGTAGAAGCCGATGCCAAGGCAACTCAAATCTTGCAATGTGGGTTGTCCAAGGAAGAGCTCAACCGCTCCGGCCCTTCATTAGTGCAAAGGACTTATGGACCAAGCTAGTGGAACTACACGAAGGCACCGACGACATGAAGGTATGTAAAAGAGATTTACTTTTAAATAAATTGTATAACTTGAAAATGCAGGAAAACGAGACCGCAACTCAACTACATGCTCGTATCCAAGACATCGTCAACCAACTCCATGCCATCGAACAAAAGGTCGAGAATCGCGACCTTATCAGGTATTCTCTTAACTCGTTTCCTAGGACCACCTTGTGGGCATCCATGGTCGATGCCTACAAGGTCTCCAAGGACCTTTCTAAAATTAGGTTAGACGAATTGTTTTCAGAACTTGAATTACATGAGCAAACTAACGCGTGGTCGTGCCGAGAAGAGTATTGCGTTAGTTGCGTGTTCCAAGAAGAAGAAGCCCGCAAGCAAGCCACCCCAAGGAAGAAGGCGAGTCCGAATCGGAAGTAGACTCGAAATAGAATCCGAACTAGTCAATCTAGTTCTAAGATGATCAAGAGACGAAACGACCAACAACTCAAGGTAAGCCTAAACCTAATTCAAATACTTCTAATTTTAGATGCTATGAGTGCAATGTGTTCGGTCACATCAAGTCCGAGTGCCCAAAGCTAAAGAATAACGCATCAAAGACCAAGAAAGCGCTAAACGCTACTTGGGAGGAGTTGTCGGAGGAAGAAGGCGATATCCAAGCTCTAATGGCCAAGCCGACCGAGCACGACTCGAAAATCAAGAAGAGTCCGAGTCCGAATCCGATGATGAGCTTCCATTCAAGACAAGCCACGGATCCGTATCCGGTTCAAAAGAATCATTAAGGGTAAGTCGGTCGTTACTTAATACTTTGTATGGTGCAATTAAATTTTTAAATAAGAAACTAGCTAAGTCCGAGTCCAAGGTCGAGACCCTAATTGAGGAGGTTAACCTTCTCAAACATGAGGTCTCCTAACCTCTTCGACTACTCAGATTCAAGAGGAGGACTCAACTCAAGTGCTGAAAAGCTTGAAGTTGAGAACTCGCTTTGAAAACACAAGTCAAGACCTTAGGAACACGTTGGAAAGGTTCACTTTGGGATCCAAGGGACTTGACCTCTTACTTGGATCACAAAGGGCCGTGTACAACAAGGCGGACTGGTTTAACTCAAATACAACCAATAAGTCATATATGTCTATAGTAAACCAACATAAGAAAAATGTCCAAGCATGGGTCCCTAAGACCACTTTGATTTCAACTTTAGGATCTAACATGTATTGGGTTCCCAAGGACCAAATTCACTATGTGAATAGACCCACTCGATTCAATGGTCCAGGGGGAGCCAATACAAAATGTATTTTGTTAAGTCTTAGAAATTGCATGCTTAGTTTTTCCTTTATTTTTAGAATGGTTAGATAGGACTCATAACCAACTAAAATCCTGAAAAGATTGAGCCTCGGGGAGCCTCTTTTCAAAAATAAACCAACTAAAATCCTACGAAAAGATTGAGCCTCGGGGAGCCTCTTTTCAAAAATAACTAGTTAGACCAAGACGTAGTCTCAAGTAAGTCGAGTTATCAATTTCTTGAAATTAGCTTTGTCTAAGGAAGTGGTCGTTGTTCCGATCAAAGAAGGCCTCTGTGCCTCGCCACGACCTGGAAGCTAATCTCTTGAAAAGATTACTTGATGAGCTTAGACTAAATCCGAATCTAACCTAATGTTGGTTAATTTAAATTCATTAAAATTAATCAAGTAAAATTGAAAGTCATCTCACAATAACACATAGGAATAACATGTTTTGATCATGTAGATATTGGTGAGATGATTTAGGTTTAAAACTTACAAACAACCCTTTAGTAATTCCAATATCCGATCCAACTACCTTATGTGTAGGATCAATGGATGTTGACTGGTTGCTCCCGACACATGACCGGGATCAACTCAAATTTTCGGTTACGATTCAAACGACAAGGATCGGTAGCCTTCGAATAACGGCAAGCTCAAAATCATCGGATCGTGATATTGAGCTCAACTCTAACTTTACAATTCAAAATGTCTTATTAGTAGAAAACTTTCAATATCATTTACTTAGTGTACGCCAATTGTGTGATAACAAGTATAAGCTCATATTTCTAGAAAATGACTGCGTAATCAAGATACATGCACCATCTAAAATAATACTTAATGGAACTAGGAATAGCTACATCTACACAATAAATTTACCCAACTCCTCAACCAAGTGTCTTATGACACGAAGAGGAATCTTGGTTATGGCACCAAGACTCGACACTCGCACCCAAGACTCGCCCACAAGATGAGTCGAGTGGCTTGGTTATAGGTTTGCCTAAACTAAACAACTTGGATAATAAAATATGTAATGCTTGTCAACAAGGTAAAACAATCTAGGACACAACATCAATTAACTAATCAAGAACGAACTAAAAGTGTTCTTGAGCTCCTACACATGGATCTATTTGATTCACATGGAGCTAAGTCACTCAATGGTAGTCAATTTTGCTTAGTCATAATTGATTTACTATTCTAGATTTACTTGGGTTAGGTTTATCAAACATAAAAATGATACCCTAGACCAACTAATCAATCTTTGTAGGTTAATCGAAAATCAAAAGAACCTTAAGATTAAAAGACTTAGAAGCGATCATGGTGGTGAATTGAAAACCACAGTTTACAGATTTAGTAACCTAAACGGATACCACCATGAGTTTTCATGTCCTAGAACCCCACAACAAAATGGGTTAGTCGAACGGAAAAATAGAACCCTACAAGAAGCCGCTAGGACAATGTTAAACGAGTATAACCTACCCGATAGATTTTGGGCAGAGGCCGTTAGTACGACTTGCTATGTCCAAAATAGGATCCTTATGGTAAAGAGGCACCAAAATTCCTCGTACGAGATTTATCACGATAAAATACCGAACATCAAGTACTTTAGGTATTTGGATGCAAGGTACATATCTTAAACACTAAGGATTACCTAGGGAAATTCAAATCCAAAACCTCATCGAACCTTTCTAGGATACTCAACCACCAAGAGAGCTTATAGGGTATACAATCACGACACTCTTAGAGTCGAAGAAACCATTAATATAGTTTTCGACGAAGGACACGAACCTGCTCAATCCTTAACAAAACCAACTAGCAAATCAACTTATAGCTTAACCCGACTGATCTTGAACTTGAATCTCGTCCTAACCCAAGTCATCCTATCGACCAAGTGATAGATGACTCTAACCCAAGTCAAACTAGAACTCACCCAA
Organism: Wurfbainia villosa; assembly: GCA_025175895.1. Taxonomy (NCBI): domain Eukaryota; kingdom Viridiplantae; phylum Streptophyta; class Magnoliopsida; order Zingiberales; family Zingiberaceae; genus Wurfbainia; species Wurfbainia villosa. The sequence continues at coordinate 46,652,800 of CM045998.1, read as the reverse complement.
GTCATCCTATCGACCAAGTGATAGATGACCCTAACCCGAGTCACACTAAGACTCAAACAAATCATCCTATCAATCAAGTTATAGGTGATCCAAATTTAGGGGTTCGAACTAGAGCTTCATATCGAAACCTTAGTCAAATCTCGTTAATTTCCAAAATCGAACCCAAAACTATTGAACAAGCACTTCTTGATCCCGACTGGATTATTGCTATGCAAGAAGAGCTAGCTCAATTCACTAGAAATGAAGTCTGGGAATTAGTACCACCACCTAAAGAAAAATCAATTATTGGAACAAGGTGGGTATTTCGAAATAAACTTGATGATAAAGGTGAAGTAGTTAGAAATAAAGCTAGGTTAGTCGCAAAAGGGTTTAGTCAAGTCGAAGGTTTAGATTACGATGAGACCTACGCCCCCGTAGCCAGACTAGAGTCCATCCGAATGTTGTTAGCATATGCCGCACATCGAGGTTTTAAATTGTTTCAAATGGATGTCAAGTCAGCATTTTTGAATGGATACATTAAGGAAGAAGTTTACGCTACCAACCTCCGGATTCGAAAATCTAGATAAACTTGACCATGTCCTTAGACTTAAGAAAGCCCTATATGGACTCAAACAAGCCCCAAGAGCTTGGTACGAAAGGCTTTCGATCTATCTTAAGTCCAAAGGATTCAACCAAGGTTTAGTCGACCCAACCTTATTCGTTAAAACCGTAGGAAAAGAAATCTTTATAGCCCAAATCTATGTAGATGATATAATTTTTGGAACTACCAACTCGATCCTGCTAAACGAATTCATCTCACTTATGGAAAGTGAATTTGAAATGAATTTAGTGGGAGAGTTAAGTTTCTTCTTAGGTTTACAAATTAAACAAACTAAAGATGGAATATATTTACATCAACAAAAATATACTAAGGACTTAATAAATCGATTTGGAATGCAAGATGCTAAAATAATCAATACACCTATGGCAACTAATGTTAATATAAACGAAGATGTAGAAGGAAAACCCGTTGACCTAAAATACTATAGGAGCGCAATAGGAAGTCTCCTATACTTAACCGCGAGCCGACCCGACATTTTATTCGCGGTAAGTATATGCGCAAGGTTACAAACCTGTGCCAAGGAGTCTCACCTAACCCTAGTCAAGCGTATCCTTAGATATCTAAAGGGCACGCTAAACGAGGTATTTGGTACCCTAGATCTACCGAGTTTAATCTAATCGGCTACTCCGACTCCGACTATGCCGTAGTAAACTCGATAGAAAGAGCACGAGTGGTTGTTGTCAAATCCAGTCTAGTAAGTTAGTGCGAGGAAGCGATTGCGTTGCCTTATCTACCACCGCCGAATACGTTGCGATGGGTGAGTGTGTCTCTCTCTCGTGGATGAAGCACACTCTCCAAGACTTTAGCTTAATCTTTAACAACATTAAAACCTACATAGATAACATTAGTTCAATTAACTTAACTAAAAATCCAATATGTCATTCTAGGACAAAACATATAGAAGTTAAACACCACTTCATTAGGGAACATGTAACTAATGGAACTATACAACTAGAGTATGTTGAGTCCAAATCAAACCTAGCGGACATCTTCACCAAACCACTACCCGGTCGAATTTAGTTTATTAAGACGAAAGTTAGGTATGTGCGTAATAGAGTAGGATTTAAATTTTTCTATATATGTACTCTACTTTTGCTTCTTTTTATGAAATTAGCCTAAGTCTTACCTTAGAAATCATATACCTATAGATTTAAGGAGCCAACACATCTCACAACACATAGGACTAATGTGTTTGTGTACTTAGCCACGTAGACGGGCGTGAGATGTTAGGACCTTACTCCTGGTTCCAGACGTAGATTCAGTGCATCGACATGAACCATGGAGTATAATTATTTAAAATTAATCAACTCCTTCAAGACTTATTGATCATTCTATATCAATCAAGTCCAACCGGAGTTGTACATTTTAGATGAACATATTTTCAAGCTTATTATTATTTTAAAAAAAAATATATTTATATTGGGAACTTGCTTGGACTTACAAACCCTAAAATATATTTACAAACTTTTTGAGTTAAGGCAAAAGGGGGAGAAAGTCACAAAAGTAAGGAAGAAAGTAAACAAAATTATTACCTTTTATATTAAGTAATGGTATGTTGGTGCAGTGGGCACCAAAGTCGAACCGGTATTTTGATTATGGCAAAAGGCTCAATAGTTAAGGGTATATTTGTTATCTTACGAGCTCAATTAAGTGTGCAGAAATGCTAAAGTTGAGCGGAAGGTCTGCGACACCCGGTGGGAACCGAGGTGGTCGGGCAACGCCAGAGGGACTTCGGAGGAAGCCGAGGTACTCGGGTGAAGACCGGAAGCGAGGCTACAAGGTAAGCTCGTGTGAAAGCGAAGCAAGGTCGTTAAGCGTAGATCCGACCCAATACCTCCAATGGAAGGTCTAGGTCGAGATCAGATGGTTAGAACCATCGTACTTTATATTTTAAGCTAACTTGTATCACCCAAAACCCTTTGACTACAATCAAGCTGCTAGTCAAGTTCCAAATTTCGAGACGAGCTCGAATTTCAAGGGGGTGAATTTGGACTTGACTCGTGTTTTGGTACAAAGGGTGATGTGGCATCAAGGTGGACATCCAAACCATCACCAAGCTTCCTTGTGGTGGACGCCCAAAATAAGGTGAGTTGGCACAAGATGGTTGGCTCCCATGATGTGGCACAAGTTGAATGGCTCCAACAAGTTGGCGCCCAAGGAGGTTGGAGGTGGCACAAGGTGGTTGGATGAAACACCTCATCCTCAAGTTGGCGCCCAAGGAGGTTGGAGGTGGCACAAGGTGGTTGGATGAAACACCTCATCCTTGAGTTGGCGCACAAGAAGGTTGGAGGTGGCACAAGGTGGTTGGATGAAACACCTCATCCTTGAGTTGGCGCAAAGGATGTGGATGAACAAGTCTTGGGGGATAAGAACCTCACCTTGGACACTACCTATGTCTAAATTCATAGATCAATATCCATAAATAGACATGTTCAAGCCAAGCAAATTATAAGAATTCAAGAGCTCTCAACACGCCGTCGTAACGCCGCTACTACTACTCACATTTGCTACGACGAAGTGCCGCCGACAACGAAAGCTACATCTTCTACTTATAAGAGTTGTCGGTATATTTATTTAAGTTCTACTTCTTTAAATTGTCTTTGTGCTTTAATCGTAACAAGGAAAGGGGGAGTGTCCCTTTGCCTTGATTTCTTTTTGTAATCGTTGCTCCTACCTCCAACGAGGAGGAGTGGTTTTAGTGAATTGCCCTCCGTACGTGATCAAGGATCACTAGGGCCGTGGATTAGCAATCGAAAGATTGTGAACCACGTAAAAATATCTTGTCTACTTTATATTTCCGCTGTGCACTCTCTACTTGCTTTTTACTTATTGCAAAAGTTTTTTAACGACATCGTATCGCTATTCACCCCCCCCCCTCTAGCGACACTTTCGATCCAACACATCACTCTCCCCACGACCAAATATGGTGTTGGCCATGACACGGTGAAGGTATCGAAAGACGGGGTTTTGGAGGCGCGATGCTTTGCCCCTAGAAGGGTTATAAACATGCTCCTCTGTCAACTCAGTCCAAATAAAATGAGAGTTGTACCCATTAGGGGTTCTTCTCTCCCCCCCCCCCCCCCTCCCCCCACTTGGCAGGCCAAAGCATGAGTTCCATTGATGATGGGTCCACTCATGCTCAATATTAAAAAGTCTAAAAGTTATCATACCCTCCTCGCTCTCTCTACCCGTTAAAACTTCCGCCTCTAAAGAACTCAAACATTCCAAAACTATCCTAGGGTAGGTTACGTGCCGTATTCCCATAATCTCATCCCACCCCATTTTTGCAAATAGGGTTTGCATGTCACCCAACAAATCCAAAGATCCTAGCAAATCCTCTTCTAAGTACCTAGTAGCAGTAAGTTTACGAGTAGAGAGCATATTAAACCTATCTCTATCTTCATTATTGTGAAAAAGTAGAGGGGGTAGGGTGTTACCCTCTTCCGGAGCTTGACGAACATCGACTCTTCTTGTTCGTTGCTCCGAGGTACCAGATCGGGATGCTACGGTCTTGGTCCTCCTCATCCTTTCTCCTTTTGGCTTCTAAAGAGGTTAAAAATTCTTCTAGAGGAAGGGGAAAACGAAATCACACGGCTAGGGCAAGAATTTTAGAAGCACACGGTGCAAATGAGGTGAAAACACATGGCTCGCCCCTTTAAACCTTGCACACCACGGTCGTGTGAAAATACACAGCCATGCCATGTGCACTTCTCGTCAAGCGGGCACCGTTGTGGGAAAACACACGGCCAGGGCGTGTGCCCCCATTTTTTGGCCCTTTCATACACCATGACCCGAATTTGTTCATACACTTCGCCGTGTAGACTAATATGGTTTCATTTTTTTTTGTTGCCTAGTAAAGTTCTTTTCTACTCCTAACTCTAAATGTGATGAAAATCAAAACTAAAATCTAACACATGTATGCAATGCAATAGAAAAAAGAAAAATCTACAACTAAACTTGGGTTGCCTCCCAAGAAGCGCTTTGTTTAAGGTCGTTTATCTCGACCGCACTCTTCTATCAACTCGACTTCGGTGGATCAGTGAACCTCCATTCATCCTTCTCAGGATCGCATCTAGAGGTTTCAGCTTCAATCTGCTAATCGTGAAGCCATCAATGTAAGGATCTCTTAGCTTCGAAAGACTAAAAAGGATGATCTCCCCGTCTACCTCCAGGGAGATCCAGTGTGCCTTCACATCTATGCACGCCCCTGCGGTTGCTAGAAAAGGCCTTCCCAGAATGATAGGATTCTGGGGGTTCGGTCCTGTGTCCAGTATGAAGTTTGGGTTATTATGAAGTGTTCCATCATCTGTTCCAGTCTGGACTTCTATGGTAGCTGCCCATTGCCCTGTTGCTGAACACATCCTCTAGATGGTTGGGGGTTTCCCGAGTTATTTTTGTAGGAGAAATTTGGATGACTCCTCCATCCAGGATTGTAGGTATTAGAGTACGGGTTTTGGGGCCTTTGATCATTGTCCCCAATCGCGTCACAATGCTCAATCTGCTCGTCTGCGGTCCCCTTCCCTACATAGTGGTCCTCACGATACGTTGCCGCTCATTCTCCAATGTCAATGGTCGCGCATGCAGAAGAAGAATTCAATGATTCAAACCGTCTGCTTAGCGCGCCCATCCTCGTCGAAAGGTGGTCCATGGAGTTGACAGTGTATCATCCCGCCGTAGGCATGGGTTGACCACGTTCGGAGGCCCATTGATAATGGTTTTGGGACACCTCTTCGATAAGCTCTTCCGCCTCCTCTATGGTCTTGTTCATTAGAGCTCCTTTTGCGACAGAATCTAGGGACATCTTCATGGCGTAAGCGATCCCATTATAGAAAATGTAGATCACCAACCAACTCTCTAGTCCATGGTGTGGGCATTGATAAAGTTGCCCCTTATAGCGATCCCATGCTTCGAATAAGGACTCCCCCTCTTTCTGGCTAAAGCTAGTGATAAGGTGGCGCATGTGAGCAATCTTACTTGGTGGGAAGTATTTATTGACTAGCTCTGCTGCTCCCATGTGGTGATCTTTGCGGATGATAAGGAGTGAAGCCATGCCTTAGCCTTATCCCGCAATGAAAATGGGAACATACTCAAACGGATCACGTCAAAAGGGACTCCGTTCAATTTTATAGTTGAGCAGATTTCGAGAAAAGCCTCAAGATGCCAGTTTGGGTCTTCAGTTGTAGCTCCCCCTAATTGGCTCTACTGGACCAAATGTATAAGTGTCAGCTTCAACTCAAAGTTATTTGCCGATATGGATGATCTAGCTATGCTCGGCCTGAATCCTCTAGCGCTAGGAGCTGCGTAGTCCCGCAGAGGTCAGCTGCTTACGTTCACCTCGGATGCAGCTTGATCTTCCATCTTTCACTGTACTGCTCTCCGTCGGTGAAAGGTTCGCTCAATCTCTAAATCGATCAGAATTAGACCTTCCGATCCTAGTCATCTAAGCATATGACGAACCAACACACAAAAGTAAGAGTGCTAACCTAATGTTATAAGAAGAAAATAAATAAATCTAGTAAATAAAAACCTAAGATGCAATAAGTAATCAGGAAACTACTACTGAAAATAAAAACTAAATATAAATATAGAAAATAAAACTAAGGCAAAAAAAGTAATCTAATAAGAAAATAAAGCCGGAAAATAATCTAATCCTAAGTCTAATCCAATCTACCACCGTTCGATTTGATATCGATCGACAGTCCCCGGCAATGGTACCAAAAACTTGATGCGCATGGTCGCGACCTTAAATCCTGCGACGGAGACTGTCCAAGACTCAAAGTGCGCGCTCGCGCTCAACGCCCACATGTGCACGAATGTCGTCAAGTAATAAAGATTATCGATCCCACAGGGACTGGGATTCGAGTACTAATATGCTATTTGTTGCGATTGTTCAGATGAAATCTCAGAGAGAGTCGGTTGGTGAGGACTATCGGAGGAAACTACTTAGTGCGGTGTCACGCGGAGGAGGAAAAGAGTGTGCCGGGGTCTTGAAAAGGTGATTATAGAAATTCTATTTTGCTTGTGTTGTAACGCCCGTAAAATTTCTAGCAATTTTACGAGAGTTTTGGCTTTACAATAATGGGCTTGATGTGGGCTTTTTTCGAAAAATAAAAGAAAATAGCCAAAAAGAGATGCAAGGCCTAGGAATTGAACCCCAAACCTCTAGAGATAGCCAAGCCCTATAGATGCACCCACTAACCAGAAGCCCAATAGGATTATATCATTAGAAGAAGAGGGGAAAATTGTAGATAAGTGTGATGAGGGTAAATGAAGGGGCATGGAAAAGAGAAGAGAAACTTCTCTTCCTCCCTTTATAAAGAAGAAGGAAGTTTCCACTTGGCCACTTCTTCTTCCCTTCTTCTTCCTCACCGAAAACCATCTCTCCCCCTCTCCATTTTCACCTTTGGCCGAACCCCATCCAAGCAAGGAGAAGCTAGTTCTTGGCTTCCATAAGGTCAACTACCCACTAAAAGCAAGCGAAGGATGTAAGATTCCCTCACCTGTAGTATATTAGTTTTGTAGGATAGGTTACATGAAAGAAATATGAAGTTTGTAGCCCTATATATTTCGGCCAACTAAGTTTATGGGCTAGGATTCATGAAAATGCTACTAGGGAAATTTTTATAGGTTGTATGATTCAAGTAGAAATCTTTAGGTGTCAAAAGTCCAAAGATTATAGCCCTACATGTTTCGGCCAACCCAAGCTTTTGGGGTTAGGGTTGCATGAACTTGATTCTAAGGTTATGTTCATAGATGGTATGCTTCAAGTAGGATTTTTAGGTGTCAACAATCCAAGATAATGGCCCAATATGTTTCGGCTACCAATGGTTTTTGGGTTAGGGTTTCATGAAAATACCCCTTATGAAATTATTTTATGATATATGCCTACATGAATAAATTTAGGTGACAAAAATCCAAGCTTTGTGCCCCTATATGTTTCGGCCACGAATGGTTTTAGGGTTAGCGTTTCATGAAAATACCCCTTATGAAGTTATGCTATGATATATGCCTACATGAATAAATTTAGGTGACAAAATCCAAGCTTTGTGCCCCTATATGTTTCGGCCAACCTTGGGTTTAGGGTTAGGGTTTCATGAAAACACCCCCTTATGAAGTTATGTTAGGTGGATGACTTTAATATGTCTATGTGATGAACATGTTTTATGATTTAATATGCCAAGAAATATGTTTATGAAATATGCCTATGTGATGAACGTGTTTATGATGTAATATGCCATGAAATATGCCTATATGATGAACATGTTTTATGATTTAATATGCCATGAATATGTCTATGAATTATGCTTATGTGATAAACATGTTTATGCTTTAGGACCCCTTTAGGGTACTCTTATGTTATGAATGCATGTATGCTATGAAATGTCTAAGATGGAAATATAAGATGGAAATGCTTCCCTTTCAAGTAGGGATTATGAGCTCTCCTTATGATAAGACAAGAAAAAAAGGAATTAAGTATTTTACTTTGTAAGAGGTTAAGTACCCGACCCGTCAGGTGGTCGTTAATCAAATCGATAGGGACATAAGAAGACGTAAGAGGTCTTGCCCTGGTAAGACGTAAGAGGTCTTGCTCTAGTAGGTCTGGTGACTCGCTACCCCAGCCTATTAGGGAACGCGCATTATGTGGTACTTAACCTGGGGCGCCCCATGCAAGTTATGATTATGTTGAACTATCTATATGTATATGTTTTGAAAAGAAAAGACCTTTAAGAAATTATGAATGCTTATATTCAAGTTTAAGAACGCTTATGATTATATCTTTGATGCATGTTTAGGATTTAAGAAATTATGAATGCTTATATTCAAGTTTAAGAATGCTTATGATTATGTCTTTGATGCATGTTTAGGATTTAAGGAATTATGAATGCTTATATTCAAGTTTAAGAATTCTTATGATTATGTCTTTGATGCATGTTTAGGATTTAGGTAATTATGAATGCTTATGTTCAAGTTTAAGAATGCTTATGATTATGTCTTTGATGCATGTTTAGGATTTAAGAAATTATGAATGCTTATGTTCAAGTTTAAGAGTGCTTATGATTATGTCTTTGATGCATGTTTAGGATTTAAGAAATTATGAATGCTTATATTCAAGTTTAAGAATGCTTATGATTATGTCTTTGATGCATGTTTAGGATTTAAGAAATTATGAATGCTTATATTCAAGTTTAAGAATGCTTATGATTATGTCTTTGATGCATGTTTAGGATTTATGTAATTATGAATGCTTATGTTCAAGTTTAAGAATGCTTATGATTATGTCTTTGATGAATGTTTAGGATTTATGCAATTATGAATGCTTATGTTTAATTTATGCCTTGCTTAGAGTTAATTATGTTTAGCATGCTTATGTAAATTGTATGCCATGCTTATGTTTTCATTACGTTGGTTTGTTGATGAATAGTGTTGCTATGAAATACTTATGCTATTTTGGCTAGTATTCTCCTATTTTCTAATTGTTTGATGAAGTTTGTGGCTTTTGTGAGTAGGCAAGAATCTTACTAAGCTATATGCTTATAGTTTACGTTGTCCATATACTGCAGATAAAGGAAACCTGAACTAAGAGGAAGTAGCAGGAGGGGCCAAGTGTGTGTGATAGTGGCATGGTGGAAAGAGACCCTATTACTATCTGCTTATATTTATATGCTCAGTGAACACCTTAAGACATGTGCTTCCGCTTATAAGACCTATGATTTATTAGTACAATGATTGAATGTTGCTTAGTTATGTTACTGTTCAATTACTTATGAAAGTTTGGTATGTTAGAACTCATGGATGAATCTTGATGTTATGCATGTTATAAAATGAGATAAGATGAGATAACATGATAATTATGAATATGATATGTGATGCATGTATAAAAGAAGGTTTAAGCCATGATAACATGTTTAAGTATGTAGAAGGAGAAATGATCCATATATGTTATGTTATAAGGAAAAAGAAAAATAAAAGTAGCGCCGCCCTGAGAGCAGATAAGGGCGGGCGTTACATGTGTACCATATAACAATGTTGTCAATTGGTATCTTCTAAACATCTACTTACGGTTTTGGGGAAGGGACATCATACACTCTCCCGCAGAGCCGCTGCATTCACTGGGAGCTATCCTCACCCAAAAGGACGGGAAAGAGGGTACGAGGATGCCAAATCAATCCTTGTGGTGGACCGTTTTCGATTCAACCGCTCCCTTCTCCCCACAATTACGGGAGGTCAGGTTTACCCCAAGGTTCCTTGATCAAACCCCCTTAAATATATATTGCGAGGGTTGTCACCACCTCGTATCGCCTATGCACAGCGGAAAGAAATCCAAATTCACGAAAGTATAATAGAGAACAACCACCAACTATCAATATCAAACTTTTGGCCAGAATTTAAAATGAACCAACATTGTATATGAACTCAAGCTACTCCCTAATCCTAGAATCAAAAGTACTACTCCATAAATACGAAGGAAAAATCAAAAAACATGTTGGAGTTCAAATACAATAGAGATAAAGCACAGAAATAGAGATATACAATGCGTTGTGATCTTCTCTCCGGTGTTGTATTGAAAGTTGTGGACCTCCGGCGGAGTTCCTCCTCCCCGTTGTGAGTTATCGAAGCTTTTTAGGGCTTCGGCATGCCTTCCTTGCCGTCGTGCCTTCCTCTTAGGGTTTGGGTGGAGCCATCCTTATATAGACATCGCCTCGGACCGCTGCGAAATCGAGAAAAAACCATAGTCGCGCAACTCCATCGGGGCGCAACACGACCGTGTGTTTCCACATGGGCAGGCCATGTGCGACCATGGTGTGCTGATCTTTGCCAATCGGACACAACCGTGTGAATCCACACACCCTGGCCGTGTCCCACTCTGCGTCTAGCATGAAATGACCTTCTTTCGCTCCAAAAATGCATCTTTTCCACCCTAAAAGCCAACCTGCATTGAAAAGAACAAGGAGCAGACCTCCGAACTAGAAAATAGGAAATGCATGCAAAAACAGAGTAACATATGCATAAAACTAACGCAAAATGTAACAAGATGTTAGCAAAAACTACTCCTAAAACCCTTTATGTTTCGCTCACATCACTTCACCCATACTTAAATCATTGCTTGTCCTCAAGCAAACCTCAGTGCCATAAAATTTTTAAAAAGATAATGTTCCATATTGAGCATGCTCACTAAATTTATCTGGTAGTATTTGAAATCAAAGCAAAACAGATACGTTCTAAAAATTCACTAAGTTAGCTCCTCATGCTCGTGCTAGGTGAATCATTCTTAGGGGATGCCCATTCCATGGTGAGTTTAGTCGTCACCCCATAGATTTCCTAAAGTTTCTGGCTCTTAGGCACTTACCTGCCCAAAGCTAGGGACGTTCCCTAGATCTAGCATAAAGTCTCAAAGGCATGCTCGATATTGAGAGAAATTGGGATGTATTTCCCCAGTAACCTAACTCGGTCTCAAAGGGGCACGAAGTCATTCCCACCCATGATAACTATTTTTTTTATCCCTCATAATCTTTTTTTTTTATCTCACAAGAATTTTGATTGTTTCGAATGAGCTTACACAATCCAAGCATCTCCAGTAACTAAAATGCTAAACCTAGAGTCACCTATGGATTTCAAAGTACTGGCCTATTGAAGCGAATCATAACTAGGTATGTACTAGATCCTCCCTGTTAGACTGTTAGACATGTATAAGTGCAATAATAGAGCTAACCAGTGTAAGTTTACAACATTCAATAGAGCACATAGAATAAAATACCACCAGATATTTAGAGTTAAGCTACCTATGGGATCAACTCATGCAAGCAATTTTTCTAAAATACTACTGAGGTAGCTTTTAAGACACCAAAAATTAAGTACCGAAAGTAACTAAACAACTCATGCATGCATGAACAAATGAAAATACCAAAAAGAAACTACTACTAGGAAAACAAAACAAAATAGATTTTGGGGTCCCCCCCCCCCGACTTAAACAAAAATATACCTCTAATATGGTGGACGAGGTGGAAAGTCTGTGAGCATGGGCATCTCTGGTTCCTGGGAGAACCTGCTGCTGAGCCGCTGATGCCAAATAAACATGTGGTCGATCTAAGAGCTTGTGGATGCAGCGACTTCTCGGTGTTTCTCCTCCCTAGCCCACTGTGCCTGCTGGGCGAGCATATGCTGCCGCATCTCCCCGAGGTAAGCTACCTCATCTTGGCGATGAGCAGCCTCCTCTTGGAAGTATATGCGGGCCTCATCGTAGAACTCCTTTGCCCACTGGAAATGCTCCCAAAATCCCTGGAACTCTGCCTGCTGGTAGGCGCTCTGCTCCTCCCATTGCTGACTCTGCATCTACTGCTTGGTATAGATGTCATCGAGGAACAATCGGAACTCTAAGAAATCATATGCCGACGTACCTACATCCTGCTCAAAAGTAGAAAAAGAATGTGGCACAGGTGTAGGCTCATGTCGGAGTGGACTAGGTGGGCTCCTATGTATGTATGGACTGGAGGGTGAGTCGTACAAAGGTGGAGAGATGTGCGCTGATGTGAATGGTCCCTCATGTGGAGGGGACACCACTATCAGGTCTAAGTGCCAATTGGCGCATATAATGATGGTGGTACGATCTGGGTCGGGGAGCCTAAGGGCCGTAAGATTTTTCCTTACAAAGCATAGGGAGTCTCCTTCTCTTACAATCATCTTCATGGCCATACATACTCCTAGGTCGATCCTAGGGCTCCCCTCTATACTCTCCAATGTTGTGTAGTCGTTCCCCATCCTATAACAAATGTGGGTAAGTAGGCCCCCCACATGGATCTCTCCACGTTCTACTTTGCCCATCTTCACTAAGTGTCTGATGAAGTGCGATGCTACATTGATGCTACTCCTTTCTTGTAGCATGTTTCATAGCCAAAGCAGCTCACTGGCTCTCACTACACCATCACTCTCCCCACGACCAAATATGGTGTTGGCCATGACACGGTGAAGGTATCGAAAGATAGGGTTTTGGAGGCGCGATGCTTTGGCCCTTGAAGGGTCATAAACATGCTCCTCTGTCAACTCAGTCCAAATAAAATGAGAGTTGTACGCATTAGGCGTTCTTCTCTCCCCCCCCCCTCCCCCCACTTGACAGGCCAAAGCATGAGTTCCATTGATGATGGGTCCACTCATGCTCAATATTAAAAAGTCTAAAAGTTATCCTACCCTCCTCGCTCTCTCTACCCGTTAAAACTTCCGCCTCTAAAGAACTCAAACATTCCAAAACTATCCTAGGGTAGGTTACGTGCCTTATTCCCATAATCTCATCCCACCCCATTTTTGCAAATAGGGTTTGCATGTCACCCAACAAATCCAAAGATCCTAGCAAATCCTCTTCTAAGTACCTAGTAGCAGTAAGTTTATGAGTAGAGAGCATATTAAACCTATCTCTATCTTCATTATTGTGAAAAAGTAGAGGGGGTAGGGTGTTACCCTCTTCCGGAGCTTGACGAACGTCGGCTCCTCTTGTTCGTTGCTCCGAGGCACCGGATCGGGATGCTACGGTCTTGGTCCTCCTCATCCTTGCTCCTTTTGGCTTCTAAAGAGGTTAAAAATGCTTCTAGAGGAAGGGGAAAATGAAATCACACGGCTAGGGCAAGAACTTTAGAAGCACACGGTGCAAATGAGGTGAAAACACATGGCTCGCCCCTTTAAACCTTGCGCGCCACGGTCGTGTGAAAATACACAGCCATGCCATGTGCACTTCTCGTCAAGCGGGCACCGTTGTGGGAAAACACACGACCAGACCGTGTGCCCCATTTTTTGGCCCTTTCATACACCATGACCCGAATTTGTTCATACACTTCGCCGTGTAGACTAATATGGTTTCATTTTTTTTTGTTGCCTAGTAAAGTTCTTTTCTACTCCTAACTCTAAATGTGATGAAAATCAAAACAAAAATCTAACACATGTTGCAATGCAATAGAAAAAAGAAAAATCTACAACTAAACTTGGTTTGCCTCCCAAGAAGCGCTTTGTTTAAGGTCATATATCTCGACCGCACTCTTCTATTAACTCGGCTCCGGTGGATCAGTGAACCTCCATTCATCCTTCTCAGGATCGCATCTAGAGGTTCCGGCTTCAATCTGCTAATCGTGAAGCCATCAAAGTAAGGAGCTCTTTGCTTCGAAAGACTAAAAAGGATGATCTCCCCGTCTACCTCCAGGGAGATCCGGTGTGCCTTCACATCTATGCACGCCCCTGCGGTTGCTAGAAAAGGCCTTCCCAGAATGATAGGATTCTGGGGGTTCGGTCCTGTGTCCAGTATGATGAAGTCCGAGGGTATCACGAAATCTTCAATCATCACAGGAACGTGTGGTAGCAGGTCAATGGGCTCCTTCACTGAGTCATCCCCCATACGAATACCAAGATTCGCTAGTTGGAGCCCGCTCAGTCCCATCTTCAGAAAATATGCATAGGGCATCACACTGACTGATGACCCCAAGTCGCATAGCGCTTCGACGAAACTCTCCCAATAAATCGAGAAGGGAATAACGAATTCACCAGGGTCCTTAGGCTGTTATGGGATTTTCTCTTCAGACTGAGCATGGTCAGGAAGGGTGGAAATCATGGTTGCACACTCCTTGGTGAATTGACTACTTTTCTCTACACCTTCCTCCATTCCTTAGCTCGTCGGAGACTTCTTCACAGGTTGTGACATAGATTGGGCTATTTGGGCCACTTGTATCTCCAACATCCTTGTGTGACTTGCAAGGCCATCAACGGTGGCCTTCAAGTCTCTCAGTGTTTCTTAAATTTTTTATGCTGGCGACGGAATTCCTCATTTGCCTTAGTTTGGCTAGCAATGAAGTCCTCCCTCATTTGTTCCAGTCTGGACTTCTATGGTAGTTGCCCATTGCCCTACTACTGCCCATATCCTCCAGATGGTTGGGGGTTTTCCGAGTTATTTTTGTAGGAGAAATTTGGGTGACTCCTCCATCCAGGATTGTAGGTATTAGAGTACGGGTTATGGGGCATTTGATTATAGTCCCCAATCGCATCACAATGCTCAATATGCTCGTCTGCGGTCCCCTGCCCTACGTAGTGGTCGACACGATACGCTTCCGCTCCTTCTCCAAAGTTGATGGTCGCGCATGTAGATGAATGATTCAAAGATTCAAACCATCTACTTAGCGCGTCCATCCTCGCTGAAAGGTGGTCCATGGAGTTGACAGTGTATCGTCCCGCCGTAGGTGTGGGTTGACCACGTTCGGAGGTCCATTGATGGTGGTTTTGGGCCACCTCTTCGATAAGCTCTTCCACCTCCTCTATGGTCTTGTTGATTAGAGCTCCTCCTGCAGCAGAATCTGGGGACATCTTCGTGGCGTAAGCGATCCCTTTATAGAAAATGTGGATCACCAGCCACCTCTCTAGTCCATGGTGTGGGTATTGATAAAGTAGCCCCTTGTAGCGATCCCATGCTTCGAAAAAGGACTCCCCCTCCTTCTGGCGAAAGCTAGTGATAAGGTGGCACATGTGAGCAGTCTTACATGGTGGGAAGTATTTATTCAGAAACTACTGCTCACACTACACCCATGTTGTGATGCTACCAGATGGTAAGGAGTGAAGCCATGTCTTAGCCTTATCCCTCAATGAAAATGGGAATAGGCTCAGCAGATCGCGTCATAAGGGACTCCGTTTAGTTTCATAGTTGAGCAGATTTCGAGAAAATCCACAAGATGTTGGTTCGTGTCTTCAATTGCAGCTCCCCCGAATTGGCTCCGCTGGACCATATGTATGAGTGTCGGCTTCAGCTCAAAGTTATTTGCTGATATCGATGATCTAGCTATGCTCGGCCTGAATCCTCTAGCGCTAGGAGGTGCGTAGTGCCGCAGAGGTCGGCTTCCTACGTTCACCTCGGATGTAGCTTGATCTTCCATCTTTCGTTGCGCTGCTCTCCGTCGGTGAAAGGTTCGCTTAATCTCTAAATCGATTGGAATTAGACCTTTCGATCCTAGTCTTCTAAGCATACGACGAACCAATACACAAAAGTAAGAGTGCTAACCTAATGCTATAAGCAGAAAATAAATAAATCTTGTAAATAAAAACCTAAGATACAATAAGTAATCGGGAAACAACTACTGAAAATAAAAACTAAATATAAATATAGAAAATAAAATAAAAGAAAATCAAGTAAACTAATAAGAAAATAAAGCAGGAAAACAATCTAATCCTATGTCCGATCCAATCTACCACCGTTCGATTTGATATCGAATCGACAGTCCCCGACAACGGTGCCAAAAACTTGATGCGAACGGTCGCGACCTTAAATCCCGCGACGGAGACTGTCGAAGACTCAAAATGCACGCTCGCGCTCAACGCCTGCAAGTGCACGGATGTCGTCAAGTTATAAAGATTATCGATCCCACAGGGACTGGGATTTGAGTACCAATATGCTAAGTGGTTGCGATTGTTCGGACGGAATCTAAGAGAGAGTCGGTTGGTGAGGACTATCGGAGGACCCTACTCAGTGGGGTGTCACACGGAGGATGAAAAGAGTGTGACGGGGTCTTGAAAAGGTGATTTTAGGACTTCGGTTTCGCTTGTGTACCATATAATAATGTTGTCAATTGGCATCTTCTAAATGTCTACTTACGGTATTGGAGAAGGGACATCATACACTCTCCCACAGAGCCGTCGCATTCATCGGGAACTATCCTCACCCAAAAGGACGGGATAGAGGGTATGAGGATACCAAATCAATCCTTGCGGTCGACCGTTTCTGATTCCACCGCTCCCTTCTCCCCGCAGTTACAGGAGGTCAGGTTTACCCCTAGGTTCGTTGATCAAACCTCCTAAATATATATTGTGTTGACTATCACCACCTCGTATCGCCTAAGAATAGCGGAAAGAAAGCCAAATTCACGAAAGTATAATAGAGAACAACTGCCAACTGTCAATATCTAACTTTTGGCCAGAATTTAATATTAACCAACATTGTATATGAACTCAAGCTACTCCCTAATCCTAGAATCAAAAATACTACTCCATAAATACAAAGGAAGAATCACAAAACATGTTGGAGTTCGAATACAATAGAGATAAAGAACAGAAATAGAGATATACAATGCGTTGTGATCTTCTCTCCGGCGTTGTATTGCAAGTTGTGGACATTCAGCGCCGTTCCTCCTCCCCGCTATGAGTTACCAAAGTTTTTTAGGGCTTCGGCATGGCGTCCTAGCCATCGTGCCTCCCTCTTACGGTTTGGGCGGAGCCATCCTTATATAGACGTCGCCTCGGACTGCTACGAAATCGGGAAAAAACCCTAGTCGCGCAACTCCATCGGGCCACCACACGACCGTGTGTTTCCACATAGCCAAGCCATGTGCGGCCCTGGTGTGCTGATCTTCGGCCATCGGACATAGCCGTGTGAATCCACACGCCCTGGTCGTGTCCCACTCTGCGTCTAGAATGAAATGTCCTTCTTTCGCTCCGAAAATGTGTCTTTTCCCGCCGAAAAGCCACCCTGCATTCTAAAGAACAATGAGCAAACCTTCGAACTAGAAAATAGGAAATGCATGCAAAAACAGAGTAACATATGCATGAAATTAGCGCAAAATGTAACAAGATGTGTGCAAAAACTACTCCTAAAACCCTATATGTTTTGCTCATATCAATGGTTGAGAGGATCATCAGTCATCCTGCCTCTCAGGTTACTCATGGAGGTGTAACTGGTGTGAGGGTAGAGCATTTGTCATGTCGCACTCTACCACTATAGATGGTAGTAGTTGGAGTCGAGTGTAGTTGTTCTTGGTGCATGACACTCGACCACTCATGGTTATTGTTAGTCGGAGTGACTAGCAGCAGGGACGCCCGTTGTGTAGCTAGCTCTTTATCCTTATATGCTACTAATTCATATTCCCCACTCGGCCACTCTAGAGCTGTGGTTGGTGTTGAGTTGGGACAGTTGTTATGTCGTGCCACCTAGGCCACACTGAGGTCATGGTAGCGAGTAGGGGTGCACAGGCATAACCATGCATGCTGCATTGCCGTGTCTTATGGAGTTTTGCATATTACCATATATATATATATATATATATATGGATAATTGTGATTTGTATATATATATATATATATATATATGCAGTCTATATGTATGTTTACTCTGATGTTGCATTTGTATGTACTATGCTTGTTGCATTTGTTTGTACATATTCATACATGCTATTGCATTTTCTATATGGTTGGGTGTCGGATATCTGTATACTTGTTGTTCGGTCTATTTGATACCTATGACCCGTATCATGATATAGTGTGAGTTAGTATTACTCTTCATGTTGTATATTATGGATATATGCTCTAGTTGGATGAGTGTAGAGTAGCCGACCCTAGGTTTGTTAGCATCTTTTGTTGTTAAGTGTTTAGAGGGTATATGCATGTATATGTATTTATTATGCTGAAGTATACCTGACGTACTTGTAGAGTATACTATTGAATTACATGTGATATTTGATATATATACATGTTCTCTCATATTAGCGTTGTGTTATACTTACCACCACGGACCCTAGGTTTTTTTTCTATCGCCCAGGTAACAGGTAGAAGCCTTTGTGATGGCTTGGAGCATCGCCAATGATCCATCCCATCTCATTCTCTGAGCCTCCTATGGATTTTAGTTACTTTTCATGTACTTCAGTTTGTATTTGGAGTTTTATGTACTGTTTGGTATTGTGGACTTGTTGGTTGGTGTACACCTGTGTTCGTTTCGGATTTGTATGTCGGTATGTGTGGTTGTGGGTTTTTGGTTTTATGTTTCCGCTATGTTTTGATTTAGTTATGTTTATTATGCTGTGATTGTGGGCCCATGCGCCTTGTATTAATAGGATATGTTGCCACCTACAAGGGAGATGTCGTCGGTTTGCTTTTCGGCTCGGCATGCTCTCGGGGCGTGACAACTTTAGAGGTATCAGAGCCCTAGGTTCTGCGATGCCATACAATGATTTTTAATTTTGCATATTGGATTCTCGAGAGTCGATTTGTCTTTGTTTTGCTTTTGTGAGATGCGATCGACAGCAGCATGAACTCCCAACAGGACGAAATAATAATTTCTGATAACTCATATTAAGATACATATCTAAACATGTTCAACGGGTGTATACAGTCAGAGTTATGGCACCTATGCAGTCTCGTAGTATAGGTCATCCATAAAGGCGATCAACTAGAGTTGAGGGATAGGAGGCTGCTACGACTGAACCCATTATTCAGGAACAACCTCAACATTCCCCTATTTGTGGTTCGGAGCTTCAGAATTTGGATATACCACCGACTATATCGGTACCTACGAAGTCCAGTTGGCTCAATGTTAAAGGACAGATACTTGTATTAGCACGTTCGGCCAAGGATAAACTACCTTGGTCCGAGGGGAGTCCGACCCATGGATTGCCCGTTCTTGGCTGGAAAATTTGGAGGACACATTCGAGTACATGGACTGTACGGACGAGGAGAACATGGGCCTTGCTGCGTATGTAACGCCCGCCCTTCCCGTACCTCAGAGGGGAGTGAAGGGCGGCGCTACGCGATCATACATACATGCATATACATACAACGGAAGCATTTAAAACAATAAAATCCCTTCTTAAGCTAATTATAATAACCTAATCCACCTAATAGATTAATTAAGATGTAACGGTCTTAGCAATTTTCTTAACTAAACATGTACTAAAGAAATTCGAGATTTATATAATAAATGCGAGTGACAACAAAAACAAAAACATCATCTAAGTCTTAACATTGAACGGTGAAACATGCATAATCTCCCCAAACCATAAACTAAATCTTATCCACCATGCCACTGGCACACACATCTTTGCCTCCTGCTGCTCCCTTCAATTATTCCATTCCTTGCCTTGCTCTACAGTACAAGGAAAAAACGACACTATTAGCACATATGCTGAGTAAGATCGTTTCCTACTCACAAAAGTCATACGACATAAATTACACATAAGATAGTGACATGTTCATTTAACTAACATATAGTCATAGCATTGGTGTAACTATTAACATGATCATCAAGAGGCATATAGACTTAGCATTCAAAATTCATGAGTAAAGCAATCCGTGACATGATCATCTAGGACAAGTATCCCCATGGCATTTTTATCACAATAACATAACATCTCGTAATAACATAGGCATGGAATAGTTATATGCAGAATGCTCTTTGAAAACATATACTTTCATAAGTACTTAAACATAATCTCAACATTAGGGCCTGACATTGTATCCATGACTCGGCCCAGCCCATTTGGCGGTCCATTAGGCGGCCCATTTGGCGAACCCTTGTGGTCGTCGACCATGTCATTACCACTAGGCCCGTACTTCAACCTAGGGGCAACTTTGGATACAAGCCATGCGTAAAGTAAAATAGCATATATGTTCTTTGACATAACATAACGAGTGTTCTTGTCCCCACTCATAGGGAAACATTTCTTAAGCAATTCATATTCATAAGCCTTACGTAACCATAGCATAGGGGTGCCTATCGTTCATGAACATAAACAGGTACATCATGATAAAATGAGCAAAACTTAACATATACATTATGATACAACGGTCCTACATCCGCCGTTAATATGGACATAAGGTATGAAATCATGCAAATATATCGTCTAACTAGCATCATATCAATACCATATATATACCTAGCATAACATGGAAAATCATTCGGAATCAAGTTCGGAAATATATATATATATATATATATTATATTTATTTTCTTGTCCTTTTTAATCTTCCCGAGCCCAGCACAGCTGGCCTGCATTGGACGACACACCCGTGTCATGGCCGAGCGGCACGCCTACTAGCCGAGAGGTACGGCTGCTAGCCGAGCAGCACCTCCAGCGGTCGAGCGACACGCCTGGCGCCCGAGCGGCATGCTTTGTGCCCGGGCAGCACGCTTTGTACCTGAGCTCTTTGGCCCTGACTCGCCTATGCCGGGGCGGCATAGGCGTGTCCCTCAATGCTCACCCCGACACACCTGTGTCAGGTAAAAGAGCGGCGTGTTTGCCTCTGTACGTGTTCTGCTTAACAAAATTTATACGAAACTCGTCCTAGGGTCTTAAGCAATATCAACCATGGAACCTCGACTAAGGTTAATCATATGCAATACAGGGAAAAGAAGAACATGAAAAACTCTTTATTGCATAGCACAACATTAGGAACATGAAAGCCATTCGAGAGAAACCCATGTACTGCAGGTGAGGGAATGCTTACCTTCGATTGCTTTAACTTATATTTGTAAAACCTAATGAGATGCAACCTTCTGTCCCGCCCTAGTAGCTTCCCTCCAAGGTCTCTTGAATCCCACCTTTCCATGGATTCGGCAGAGAAGACAACCCTAGGAGAGAATTCTCCTTGATGTGTGGTTCGGCGGAGGAGGGATCAAGAGAAAGTAGAGAGGTGTCCTCTAGGGTATTAGGGAGGTTAAATTTATAACCATCAAGGCTTAACCTATTCCCTTATAAATTTCCTTAAATTTCTCTCTTTAACATAATTAATTCCTTCTTCAATTAAATTCGTGACTTTTTCCTAATCATATAAAATTTTTATTGGATTTTTGGTGACTCACCCCTTTTTGTCCCGTTTTCTTTTCTTTTATCTTTTATTTTAGTTACTTTAAATCCCATGTAAGCCTATTATCATCATGCATAATTATCTTTATTTTCTTTAACCCACATAAGGGCCCCTTTATTATCATGGCTCACTATCTATAAAACTCCTAAGATTTTTCGTCCGTTACAATCCCCCATACCTTATAAAAAGTTGGTCCTCGAACTTAGAATAGTTTTGGGTATCTTCGTTTCATATCATCCTCGCGTTCCCAGGTGGCTTCTTCGTATTATTGACTTTGCCACAAAACCTTACTAAGGGCACTTCTTTATTTCTTAGTCTTTTGACTTCCCGGTCCAGTACTCGGATCGATCGACTTTCGTAACTCAGGTCCTCCTGAATTTGCACTGTCTGTGGCTCAACCATCTGGTCTCTACTGGAAATGCACTTCTTGAGCATCAACACATGGAACACGTTGTGAATAGCCGACATCTCCTGAGGTAGCTCGAGCTCATAAGCTACCTTGCCAACTCTTTTCAGGATCGGATATGGTCCAACGTATCGCGGACCTAGCTTCCCTTTCTTCCCGAATCTCATTATTCCTTTCATTGGTGCTACCCGGAGAAATACCAAATCTCTGACATTGAATTCCAAAGGTCTACGTTGCTGATCCGCATAGTTTTTCTACCGTCTCTGAGCAGTCTCTATTCTTTGGCGGATATTCTGTATCGCTCGGGTGGTGTCCTCGACGAATTCCATCCGAAGTCCCATCTCTTTCTTCTCACCACCTTAGTACCAACAGATTGGAGACCTACATCTCCTCCCATATAAAGCTTTATAAGGTGCCATTCCGATGGTAGCCTGATAGCTATTGTTGTAAGCGAATTCAGCTAGACATAAATATCAGCACCAGCTCCCTTTGAAGTCCAGGGCACAAGCTCGTAACATGTCTTCCAGTACTTGGTTCACCCTTTCTGTTTGTCCGTCTGTCGGAGGATGAAAGGCGGTACTGAAATGCAGCTTCGTGCCAAGAGCCTTATGAACGCATTCCCAAAACTGTGATGTGAAGCGACCATCCCTATCTGAAATGATGGTCTTGGGAATACCATGCAGTCTGATGATTTCCTTAGCATATAATTGAGTCAGTTTCTCAATCGAATAGGTCATCTTGATTGCTAGGAAATGGGCTGACTTCGTCAATCTGTCAACGATAACCCATATTGTGTTATATTCGTTCGTAGTCCTGGGAAGACCTGAAATAAAGTCCATAGAGATGCCTTCCCATTTCCACTCTGGAATTTGAATCGGTTGCAGAACTCCTCCAGGCCTCTAATGTTCTGCTTTAACTTGCTGATAGGTCAAACAGGTACTGATGTGATGTGCTACATCCCTCTTCATACCGGACCACCAGAATTTCTCTTTCAGATCTTGATACATTTTGGTGGATCCCGGATGCATAGAATAGGGGGTCCCATGAGCCTCCTCCAATATCTTCTTGCGTAGTTTCGGATCATTAGGGATACATAGACGATCCCTAAGGTATAATATTTTGTTATCAGCGACACAAAAATCCTCGGTTTTTCCTTCCAGGATCTCCTGCTTGATCCTCTGGAGATTTGGATCACTACTTTGTTTTGCCAATATGTCATCGAATAGTGATGGTACTATTGGCATGGTCGAAAGCTGTCCGGAAATAACCTCGATTCCATAGCTCATGATTTCCGTCTCCAACGGTCGAGACAATCCCGATAGAGACATCAAGGTGACACTGGACTTCCTACTGAGTGCATCGGCCACTTTGTTCGATTTCCCTGGGTGATAGAAAATCTCGCAGTCATAGTCCTTCATAAGCTCAAGCCATCTGCGTTGTCTCATATTGAGGTCCCTCTGTGTGAAGAAATATCTAAGACTATGGTGGTCTGTATAGATCTTACACTGTACTCCATACAGATAGTGCCTCCATACCTTGAGAGCGAAGACCACAGCGGCCAACTATAAATCGTGAGTGGGATAGTTCTTTTCATGTTCCTTGAGTTGCCTAGAGGCATAGGCAATAACTTTACCACTCTGCATAAATACAACTCCAAGTCCCAATTTAGAGGCATCGTTGTACATGTCGAAGGATTCGTCATAGTTTGGAAGAGTAAGGATAGGAGCACTGGTCAATCTTCTCTTCAATTCCATGAAACTCTTCTCGCAGTCATCCGTCCATTCGTACTTCTTATTTTTCCGGGTGAGAACTGTCATAGGTGCTGCGATTCTGGAGAAGTCCTCTACGAATTTCCGATAATAGCCCGCTAATCTAAGAAAACTCATGACTTCGCTAGCATTCGTTGGTCTGCTCCAGTTACTCACGGCCTCGATCTTCCTCGGGTCCACCATAACTCCGTCGTTGGAAATAATATGACCCAGAAAAGATACTTGATCGAGCCAGAATTCACATTTGGAGAACTTGGCATATAGCTGCTTTTCTTGAAGGATATGTAACACCATCTTCAAGTGTTCTGCATGCTCTTCTTGATTTCTCGAATAGATGAGGATATCGTCGATGAAGATGATCACAAACTTGTCGAGAAATGTCAAGAATACCCAATTCATCAGGTCCATAAACATAGCAGGAGCATTGGTCACTCCGAAGGGCATGACGACGAACTCAAAATGTCCGTATCTGGTCCGGAAAGTCGTCTTCGGAATATCGTCTGATTTCACCTTCACTTGATGGTAGCCGGATCTGAGATCAATCTTTGAAAAGACGGTGGCTCCCTTTTAACTGGTCGAACAGATCATCAATCCATGGTAAAGGGTACCTATTCTTGATCGTGTTGGGTTTCCGGCACCGCGGCGTGTGTGTGTTCGATCATGTTTCGTAAACATGAGCACAGCGGAAGCAATAAAAATAATAAATACTCCTATTTATTACAACACACACAACACACGCATGCTATTACAACAAGTGTAGACATAACCGTAAATTAAAATTGCAATAAAAGGAAATTAAACTACGTTATACCTTCCGTATGACGTGTAGCGGGAATGGCATCAACCGGAACGATCCTCGTAAGAATCGTCTCTATCCGTATCCACGCCGAGCTCCTCGGGATGACTTCGCTAAGTCACGAGCTTCGTCTTTGTACGGGTTACTAGCCTCGTGTTGAAGACGACGTGATCGAGAGATGATCACGATCCGAATCCAAATTCGGATCCAAAACGAGTTCTCAAAACTCGCTTCTCCGGAGAGGTATTCGTCAACCATTTGACGAATCCTTCGTCCTCCACCTCAGAGGATTACCGGAGATCAAATCCCCGGTATGTTAGCCGATGTCGGAGCACTAACCGTCATCCAAACGACGCTCCGACGAGAGGAGGGGAAGCTGTCCAGAAAACTGGACAGCTTGGTGGAGGAGTAGGCGCCGGCCAAAACAAGGAGAGAAAAGCCTCACCTTGATGCCAAACCTATAGGAGATCACCGGAGGGTCGCCGGAGGTTCACCGGCTGGAGCTTGGACGCCGGCAAGGGTCTTGGACGGCGGCTGCTCTTGGATTGGCGCCGAAAACTCCTCCAAGGAGTGGGCGGCAACTCAAGGGGGGGCTAGGGTTTGGATTAGTTCAGGTTTAACAATCCCTTAAGCCCACTTTTATAGAGAACTAATTCTCTTAATGGTTAATGGATCATATCCATAAAGCCCGTTAACCCGCTCCATTAAGATAAGTTAAAATAAACCAAACCATGATGGTTTATTTTAAGTTAAAACGAACCGAACCAACTTTTGGTTTATTCGTTTAAAATAAACCAAACCCTTTGGTTTATTCTTATCCATTGGATTAGAACCAAACCATTTTGGTCCATCCATTATGTCTTCATAAGACGCAGCCCATCCACGCTTCCATTGCGACTGAAACAATTTCATGCTCGCTTTATGTTTGGTCCAACCAAACATAGTTTCTCTCGGTCTGAGAATCCCATTCTCAAGCTCGTTTTAAATCCTTTGGATTACACTCGTTGTGCGTGTGACCAAATAGGTTCTCGGTTTATGTTGGCCGCCTATAATTAACCATTAATTATAGAACGATCATGAGTGGCACCTAGTAGTACATCATGATCCCCAATTAACCGAAAAGATCAACGGTTGATCCAGAACTATTTCTGAAACCCTTCAGCTCGAATGAATCGTGCCCCATTCCCTTCACTCATCTTATACCCACTTGGTTCAGGGACATGGTCTATTGTGTCATCCCCACTAGGTCGACTCACGTCACACCTAGCCCAAGTATCATTTCCTCGTCCTACGGATTCTAGTTACTCCACATGTATCGAAGAGTACTTTACTCTAAACATGTAATGCTTTGGCCAAAGACTTTAGTAACAATCCGACGAGAGGCCATGGGTATACATCTCCTCGCAAGGAGTGGTGAATCCTTTATAGGCTATTCAAACACCTTCGATCACTTTGACTTATACCCAATCATCCCGGGTCCACATCTCCTCGGAGATGTTTGCTTAAGATGTCAAAGCATAAGTCTCCATGATCAAGATGACTTGAATACCCCAAGTCAAAGGAACATCGCACTTAAGCCACAGTAAGAACTTCATTGACATATCTATATATGCAGAGAACCATATGAAGTCTTACGGCTGGTCACTCCAATGAACTAGTTACCATAACTAGCATCCACGATTAACTCCGGACATCACTATGTCTCCAGCCAGTGAGAATCAGCTGCTTCGATACACCAAGGAGTATACCTCGTGCTAGTCTCGACAGAATTGATGGTGTCCAAATCCATCAATTCATCGACTAGGGATAATTCCGATACATCACAATTACACATGTAGAGATACTCACTAGTTGTGATCCAATCACAAATTCTCTCATGCTGTGAATCGTATCGTGGACATTCAGTAAATGAGTTTAAGATCCAATCAAATACATTAAACATGTATACTCAAATAGTGAATCTTCATTTATCATATAAATGGTTCATACATAAGGTGATTGCCTTAGGACATCTCTCATATATTTCTAACAGACTCCCACTTGGCCTAATGCCAATCGCTACGGTATCTAATACCATAAGCTCTAACATGACCCTCAAACTTACTTTGAGGTAATGCTTTAGTCAAAGGATCCGCTAAGTTCCTTTCAGTGGGAATTTTCTCGATTTGTATTTCGTTCCTACTTATGATCTCTCTGATAAGATGATAGCGGCGAAGCACATGTTTGGATCGCCGATGAGACCACATCAAGTTCAAAGATGAACTTCTTGATCCAAACCGCTTCCTTTGCTGCTTCCAAAGCTGCAATGTATTCTGCCTTAGTGGCAGAATCCGCTATAGTGTCAAGCTTGGAACCTTTCCAACTTATTGCGCCTCCATTCCCGGTGAATACATACTCAGACTGAGACATGGAATCATCCTTGTCTGTCTGGAGCTGGCATTCGTATACCCACGTATCACCATGTACCCTTCTCCATATATTAGGAACACATCCTTAGTTCTTATCAAGTACTTAAGGATCGTCTTAACAGCCGCCCAATGATCCATTCCTGGATCAGGCTGGTATCTGCTCGTGACACTCAGAGCATACGATACATCGGGCCTCGTATATAACATAGCATACATGATAGATCCTATTGCGGATGCATAGGGAATCTTACTGATGCAAATCCTCTCGTCTTCTGTGCACGGACACATAGACTTCGAAAGGTGTACCCCATGCCTGATGGGCAGATAACCTTTCTTGGATTCCGACATGCTAAACCTCTTTAGCACTCGGTCTATATATGTAGACTGCGAAAGACCAAGCAACCGTTTTGATCTATCTCTATAGATCTTAATCCCAAGGATGTAGGTTGCTTCTCCCAGGTCTTTCATGGAGAATGTCTTGGATAACCAAACCTTAACTGACTGTAAGATTGACACATCGTTTCCTATAAGTAATATGTCATCGACATACAATACTAGGAACACGACTGCACTCCCACTAACCTTCTTGTACACACAAGGTTAAATGCGGATTTTGTGAGAAATCAAACTTTTGATCGTCTCATCAAAACGGATATTCCAGCTCCTGGATACTTGCTTCAATCCATAAATGGACCGTCGCAATTTGCATACCTTGGTTTTATCAACCGATGTGAAACCCTCAGGCTGTATCATATACACGTCCTCGAGCAAGTTTCCATTAAGGAAAGCTGTTTTCACATCCATCTGCCATATCTCATAATCATAATGAGCCGCTATGGCCAGGAGCATCCGAATGGATTTAAGCATAGCTACAGGCGAATAGGTTTCGCCATAATCAACACCTTGTTTTTGACGATATCCTTTCGCCACCAATCTAGCCTTATAGGTAATCACATTACCATCCATGTCGGTTTTCTTCTTGAAAACCCACTTGCACCCTATAGGCTTTATGCCTTCAGTTGGGTCAACCAAGTTCCAAACTTGGTTTTCATACATGGAATCCATTTCCGACTTCATGGCACCAAGCCACTTATCCCTTTCTGAACTTGTCAGCACTTCTTCATAACTGGTAGGCTCCTCATCATCAATGAGTAACACGTAGTTCGATTCGCTTACGAGAAATCCATATCTCTCAGGAATATTGCGTGTTCTACCAGATCTACGAAGATGTGGTGTTACAATAGGTCCAGCCGATTGCTCATCACTATGAGTTGTCGGCTGTTGTGCTTCACCAGGTATCTCATCAATGTCTATTTGAGTCTCTCGAGCCTCCTCAAGCTCGACGACACTCCCACTGCTTTCTTGCAAGAGAAACTCTTTCTCTAGAAACACAGCATGCCTTGAAACAAACACCTTTTGTTCCACAGGATGATAGAATTGGTAACCCCTTGTTTCCTTAGGGTATCCAATAAATAGACATTTATCAGACTTAGCATCCAGTTTGTCTGATACAGTCCGCTTCACATAAGCAGGACAACCCCATATCTTCAAGTAAGATACATGAGGTTTCTTACCATTCCATATCTCATATGGAGTAGTTGAGACTACCTTGGTAGGCATTCTGTTTAACAAGTAAACAGCTGTCTGAAGTGCATAACCCCAAAAGGACTTGGGAAGAGTTGCATGATTCATCATTGACCTGACCATGTCCAACAAGGTCCGGTTACGCCTCTCAGATACACCATTATGCTGTGGTGTATAGGGCGGAGTCCATTGAGACAATATGCCATTGTCTCTTAGATAATCAAGAAACTCTTGACTTAAGTATTTTAATACTCTTGTCATGTTGTTTCTCTACTTCATTTCTGAATTCTTTGAACTTTTCAAAGGCTTCAGACTTGTGTTTCATCAAGAACACATACCCAAACCGTGAGTGATCATCGGTGAAGGTAATGAAGTAGCTATAGCCTCCTAATGCTTGAGTTGACATAGGTCCACATACATCAGTATGTACTAGACCTAGTAACTCTCCCACTCGTTCACCTTTTCCAGTAAAAGGTAACTTAGTCATCGTGCCTTTTAAGCATGATTCGCATGTATCGTATGAATCCAATTCAAACGATTCCAGAATTCCACATCGGTGTAATTCGGACATGCGTTTCTTGCTTATATGGCCAAGACGACAATGCCACATATAGGAGTCTATGTGATTATCCTTTCGAGCACGCGTGTTGCTCGCTTCGATATTGAAAATGTCACTGGATACGTCCAACGTATAAATGTCATTACTCAAAGTTCCAGTTCCATAAAGTACGCCATTCAAAGTTATATAACAACAATTGTTACTAAACGTTAAATGGAAACCATTTCTATTTAAGCAGGAAATAGAAACAATGTTCTTTATTAGAGAAGGAACATAATAGCAATTGTCGATTCAAGACTAGTCCACTAGGAGCTTCAAAGAATAAGTTCCGATGGCGATGCAGGCAACCTTTGCTCCATTGCCAACTCGCAAATTTGACTCCTCGACAAGTCTTCTTCTATTCCTTAGCCTGTATGTCATTACATATATGTGAGCTACACCCAGATCCAATACCCAAGTGTCTAAGGAAATAGAATGACAATCAATAACGAAGATACCAAGAGGATGGGGCATCGGATGCCTTCTTCTTCTTCATGGACTCAAGATAAATCTTGCGCTTTCTTCGCCATGGCCTTCCTTGCCACAGTGATGATGGCAAGTGCCCTTTATGCGTTAGTTCCGCCTTCTTTGCCTTTTTCTTTCCTTTCTTCTGTTCTTTTGCCTTCCTCTTAGAACCTTTCTTTGAGGAATCAACTAATGAGAACCGCCTTCTCCTCATGCTTCACGTAAGGCTCCATAGTCTTCAAAGATATTGAGGAGCTCTGAATGGTGGATTCCAATTTGTTCATCCGATAGTTCATCACAAATTGTGAGAAACTCTTGGGCAAACAATGCAGAATTAAGTCAATACTTAACTCATGATCCATCACAAAACCGAGGGTAGCTAGCTCGATGTACCCGTGCTCATCTTTAGCACAAACGTACTCTGAACGAACCTTCTTGCATCTTCGTGGTGAAGAGGAGCCTAGAGACCTCGAAACTTTTGGATCTCGCTTGCTCATCGAACAACTCATGAAGATGGAAGACCATAGTGTTAGCATCCATATGCTCATGCTGCTTCGCACTCGGTACCATCGCGCTAGCATGATGCCATTTCGACCGCTTACATGCTTCCGATAGACCAACATTTGGTGCTGAGGTTGCATCGTCCTTAGGACGGTCAGGAAGAGGCTCTTCAAGGACATATGCAAGCTTTTCCGCCTTGAGAACAATTCTCAGGTTTCTAAGCCAGTCCAGGAAGTTAGGCCCAGTCAGTTTGTTCGAATCCAAAATAGTGCGCAAATTCAAAGACGTCATGATCAATTTATTGACCTAGAAATACAAAACGAGCATATATGAGAAAATGATTTTAAAATGCATCAATATACATTTATAAATACCATTCATTTTTCGAATTCAAAAACCTCAAAATCACTTCGGGAGATCGTAGGTCCATCTTCGAATGGGCTGATATCCATCATAGTTATGAACAACCTTGGAGAGAGTCCAACAAGCCATTCATAACTACGACGGTAGGTATCATCTATACCGATTGCATATCCTGTATATGCAACTATCACAATGTGCTATCAACTAATTGAATGTTCACACATACATCGGGTTGTTAACACATTAACAAGTATGCATCATATGCATAGCACCCAACTTCACCTCCCTTTACATCGACCTTGGAGAGAGTCCAACAAACCGATGCTCCAGGTTAAAGCCAACCCATTAATCAGGACATAGTTTTAATATGGTTAGAGCGCATTCAACCAATTAGCCCAGCTTGGAGAGAGTCCAACAACCAAAGCTAACGATTGACCTCTGACTCTTACCATATTAGTATTAAACTATTCCATGGTTTGAACATATTCAGGTTCGAGCCGGGCTTGGAGAGAGTCCAACAACCCAAACAAGAAACAGAACTCTGGTTCTAACCATATTAATGGAAGGTGTAGGCTTTAATATTGATTAAGGGTTTTTATGTCTCATCCTCTTTGCATGCAAATAACTATTATCTACATGGCATGGCATACATGGCATACATCTACATGTCACGACACGCATGGCATAATGTTATGCATCTAATGCAATTACATGGCATACAATTATGTCATGTCTATATTTCCTTATATGTCATAACTATTTATGGAAATAAAATATGTTTAAGATTTGATTCTCCAAATCAAATCATAATTAAATTAGGAAACAAATTTCCAAATCTAATCACATATTTTATTCATGGAATTATTTGATTAAGGAAAATCTATTTAGGAAACCAATTTCCTAAATCATTAAAACTACTTATGGAAATAAAATATTTTAAGATTTGATTTCCCAAATCAAATCATGATTAAATTAGGAAACAAATTTTCAGAATCTAATCAAATATTTTATTTATGGAAAATATCAATTTCCATAAATACTTCCAACTTTCCAAAAGTGGAAGATTTCCATAAATACTTCTAGACTTTCCAAAATTGAAAAATTTCCATAAATACTTCTAAATTTCCAAAATTTAGAAAATTTCCAGAAATACATTATGACTATCGCAAAACCATTTTTACGATTATGTCGAAACACAACACTGGCTCGATACCCTTTGTTTGGGTTTCGACCGCACAGCGTGGTGTGTTCGATCATGTTTCGTAAACATGAGCACTGGAAGCAATAAAATAATAAATACTCCTATTTATTACAACACACAACACACGATGCTATTACAACAAGTGTAGACATAACCGTAAATTAAAATTGCAATAAAAGGAAATTAAACTACGCTTATACCTTCCGATGACGTGTAGCGGAACGGCATCAACCGAACGATCCTCGTAAGAATCGCCTCTATCCGTGATCCACGCCGAGCCCTCGATGACTTCGCTTAAGTCACGAGCTTCGCCTTCGTGACGGGTTACTAGCCTCGTGTTGAAGACGACGTGATCGAGATGATCACGATCCGAATCCAAATTCGATCCAAAACGAAGTTCTCAAAACTCGCTTCTCCGAGAGGTATTCACAACCGCTTGACGAATCCTTCGCCCTCCACCAGAGGATTACCGGAGATCAAATCCCCGTAAGTTAGCCGCTGTCGAGCACTAACCGCCGCCCAAACGACGCCCGACGAGGAGGAGAAGCTGTCCAGAAAACTGGACAGCTTGGTGGAGGAGTAGGCGCCGCCAAAACAAGGAGAGAAAAGCCTCACCTTGATGCCAAACCTATAGGAGATCACCGAGGGTCGCCGAGGTTCACCGGCTGGAGCTTGACGCCGCAAGGGTCTTGACGGCACAAAGCTGGGCGGCGCTGAGGTTGGCGCCAAAACTCCTCCAAGGAGTGGGCTAAACTCAAGGGGGCTAGGGTTTGGATTAGTTAGGTTTAACAATCCCTTAAGCCCACTTTTTATAGAGAACTAATTCTCTTAATGGTTAATGGATCATATCCATAAAGCCCGTTAACCCGCTCCATTAAGATAAGTTAAAATAAACCAAACCATGATGGTTTATTTTAAGTTAAAACGAACCGAACCAACTTTTGGTTCATTCGCTTAAAATAAACCAAACCCTTTGGTTTATTCTTATCCATTGGATTAGAACCAAACCATTTTGGTCCATCCATTACGTCTTCATAAGACAGCCCATCCACGCTCCATTGCGATCAAACAATTTCATGCTCGCTTATGTTTGGTCCAACCAAACATAGTTTCTCTCGGTCTGAGAATCCCATTCTCAAGCTCGTTTTAAATCCTTTGGATTACACTCGTTGTGCGTGTGACCAAATAGGTTCTCGGTTTATGTTGGCCGCCTATAATTAACCATTAATTATAGAACGATCATGAGTGGCACCTAGTAGTACATCATGATCCCCAATTAACCGAAAAGATCAACGGTTGATCCGAACTATTTCTCAAACCCTTCAAGCTCGAATGAATCGTGCCCCATTCCCTTCACTCATCTTATACCCACTTGGTTCAGGACATGGTCTATTGTGTCCCTCACTAGGTCGACTACGCCACACCTAGCCCAAGTATCATTTCCTCGTCTTACTGGATTCTAGTTACTCCACATGTATCAAGAGTACTTTACTCTAAACATGTAATGCTTTGGCCAAAGACTTTAGTAACAATCCGACGAGAGGCCATGGGTATACATCTCCTCGCAAGGAGTGGTGAATCCTTTATAGGCTATTCAAACACCTTCGATCACTTTGACTTATACCCAATCATCCCGGGTCCACATCTCCTCGGAGATGTTTGCTTAAGATGTCAAAGCATAAGTCTCCATGATCAAGATGACTTGAATACCGCAAGTCAAAGGAACATCGCACTTAAGCCACAGAAGAACTTCATTGACATATCTATATATGCAGAGAACCATATGAAGTCTTACTACCGGTCACTCCAATGAACTAGTTACCATAACTAGCATCCACGATTAACTCGACATCACTATGTCTCCACCGGAGAATCACCGCTTGATACACCAAGGAGTATACCTCGTGCTAGTCTCGGCGAATTGATGGTGTCCAAATCCATCAATTCATCGACTAGGATAATTCCGATACATCACAATTACACATGTAGAGATACTCACTAGTTGTGATCCAATCACAAATTCTCTCATGCCGTGAATCGTATCGTGGACATTCAAGAAATGAGTTTAAGATCCAATCAAATACATTAAACATGTATACTCAAATAGTGAATCTTCATTTATCATATAAATGGTTCATACATAAGGCGATTGCCTTAGGACATCTCTCATATATTACTAACAGATCGTCACATTATTTAGCGCTCGGTAGTTTATGCATAGGCGCATAGTCCCATCCTTCTTCTTTACGAACAGTGTCGGAGCTCCCCATGGAGAGTTAAATACTGTCTCATCGACTCTATTACTACGTCTTCCATATATTACTTTCTCATCGACTCTATTACCACATCTTCCATATATTACTGTCACATCGACTCTGTTACTACGTCTTCCAACCATTCTTATCTTCCTATATTATAATAAGGCTAGAATAAGATTATATTATTATGCATATATTCATCTCATCGACTCTATTACTACGTCTTCCATATATTACTTGTCTCATCGACTTTATGACTACGTCTTCTAGCCATGCTTATCTTCATATATTATAATAAGGCTAGCATAAGGTTATCATTCATATTTATTTATGCATATTTAAACTAAAGGCTAGCATAAGGTTATCATACATATATTCATGCATATTTAAGCTAAAAGCATTTCTTATCTTACAGAGTAGACATAGAATATCTTACTTGGAGCGGCAGGATTTGGAGCTTGATGTGTGTGTAGTGGAAAGGCAGAACTGGGCTCTGATACCACCTGTAACGCCCTCCCTTCCCGTACCTCAGAGGGGAGCGAAGGGCGGCGCTACGCAATCATACATACATGCATATACATACAGCGGAAGCATTTAAAACAATAAAATCCCTTCTTAAGCTAACTATATTAACCTAATCCACCTAACATATTAATTATGATGTAACGGTCTTAGAAATTTTCTTAACTAAACATGTACTAAAGAAATTCAAGATTTATATAATAAATGCGAGTGACAACCAAAACAAAAACATCATCTAAGTCTTAACATTGAACGGTAAAACATGCATAATCTCCCCAAACCATAAACTAAATCTTATCCACCATGCCACTGGCACACACATCTTTGCCTCCTGCTGCTCCCTTCAATTATTCCATTCCTTGCCTTGCTCTGCAGTACAAGGGAAAAATGACACTATTAGCACATATGTTGAGTAAGATCCTTTCCTACTCACAAAATCCATACGACATAAATTACACATAAGATAGTGACATGTTCATTTAACTAACATATAGTCATAGCATGGGTGTAACTATTAACATGATCATCAAGAGGCATATAGACATAGCATTCAAAATTCATGAGTAAAGCAATCCGTGACATGATCATCTAGGACAAGTATCTGTTGGATCGAGAAGCGTCGCTATGGGGGGGGTGAATAGCGATCGTAAATCTTTCGTTTGAATTCGTTCGTTGATACACAAGTAAACAAGTAAGCATAGAGGAAAATAAAGTGACACGTTTATTTTACTTGGTTCACAACCCAACGCTTGCTACTCCAAGGCCCTATCAGTTCTAGACCGCGTACGGAGGGCAAAGCACTATAATGTCTCCTCCTCGTTGGAGGTAGGAGACAACGATCACAAAATCTGGAAGTACGAGGATGAGGCAACAAGCCTACCTCAACTCATTACGAATAAAAAAAAGGAATACAATATTAAAATATATTACTAGATGCTGCTGCCAACGAAGAAGATCTGAGCATGTTATCGCGTCGGCGTTATGACGGTGTTGGAGCGTTGGCATTGTAAGAGAACTTGGTGAATAAACTTGATGATGTTTGGAGTTGGAATCCACCCCTCCTTTTATAGATTTTGCCCTCTGAATATGTCTCCTCTTTTTTCGGAACAGATCACGAAGTTGTATAATTTTTATCGTGAAGTGGCCACATCAAACCTTATCCGTTTTGACCTAGCACAAAGGGTGATTCGTCGCCATCAATCGACTGATGACTCCCATCAGTCGACTGATGAGCATCAGTCGAATGCCCAATGTCCAGCAGTCGTCTGCCAGCCTGGCCACTTCCCTGCAGTGAGAGGTTAGCTCAGAAAATAATAAATACGACAGTTTCTAACCATCCGATCTCGACCTAGACCTTCCAAAGGAAGTCTTAGTCGAATCGCCGCCTACGGTCGTCCCCGTACAGAGGACACGACCTTACCATCTCTCACTCACACGAGCTTACCTCGATTCTTACTATGTCTCTTTCTCTTTCGGTCTTCCACTCGATTCCTTCGGCTCCCTCCGAAGTCACTCGAGTGTCGCCCAACCACCGTGGCTTCCACCGAGTGTCGCTAGCCTTCAGCTCTAGCTTTAGTACTTTTCTGCACACTCGATTTAGCTCGTGAAATAACAATGTAAACTTAACTTTGTGTGTTTGCCATAATCAAAATACAGGTTCGATTATCTAGTGCCCCTGCACCAACAGTATCCCCATGGCATTTTTATCACAATAACATAACATCTCGTAATAACATAGTCATGGAATAGTTATATGCAGAATGCTCTTTGAAAACATATACTTTCATAAGTACTTAAACATAATCTCAACATTAGGGCTCAGCATTGTATCCATGACTCGGTCGAGCCCATTTGGCGATCCATTCAGCAGCCCATTTGGCGACCCCTTGTGGTCATCGACCGTCAACCGTCAGCACGTCGACTGTGTAATTACCACTAGGCCCGTACTTTGACCTAGGGGTAACTTTGGATACAAGCCATGCGTAAAGTAAAATAGCATACATTTTCTTTGACATAACATAAAGAGTGTTCTTGTCCCCACTCTTAGGGAAATATTTCTTAACCAATTCATATTCATAAGCCTTACGTAACCATAGCATAGGGGTGCCTATCGTTCATGAACATAAACAGGTACATCATGATAAAATGAGTAAAACTTAATATATACATTATGATACAATGGTCCTACATCAGCCGTTAACATGGACATAAGGTATGAAGTCATGCAAATATATCGTCTAACGAGCATCATATCAATACCATATATATACCTAGCATAACATGAAAAATCATTCGGAATCATGTTCGGAAATATATATATATATATATATATATATATATATATATATATATATATATATATATATTATATTTATTTTCTTGTCCTTTTTAATCTTCCTGAGCCCAGCACAGTCGGCCTACGTTGCACGACACACCCGTGTCGTGGTCGAGCGGCACGCCTACTAGCCGAGAGGTACGCCTGCTAGCCGAGCAGCACCTCTAGCGGTCTAGCGACACGCCTGGCGCCCGAGCGACATGCTTTGCCCCTGGGCAGCATGTTTTGCGCCCGAGCTGTTTTGCCCCGACACGCCTGTACGGGGCGGCATAGGCGTGTCCTGCGCTGCTCACCCCGACACGCCTGTGTCGGGTGAAAGAGCGGCATGTTGGCCTCTGTACGTGTTCTGCTTAGCAAAATTTATACGAACCTCGTCCTAGGGTCTTAAGCAATATCAACCATGGAACCTCGACTAAGGTTAATCATATGCAATACAGGGAAAAGAAGAACATGAAAAACTCTTTATTGCATAGCACAACATTAGGAACATGAAAGCCATTCGAGAGAAACCCATGTACTGCAGGTGAAGGAATTCTTACCTTCGATTGCTTTAACTTATATTTGTAAAACCTAATGGGATGCAACCTTCTGTTCCGCCCTAGCAGCTTCCCTCCAAGGTCTTTTGAATCCAACCTTTCCTTGGATTCGGCGGTGAAGACAACCCTAGGAGAGAATTCTCCTTGATGTGTGGTTCGGCGGTGGAGGGATCAAGAGAGAGTAGAGAGGTGTCCTCTAGGGTATTAGGAAGGTTAAATTTATAACCATCAAGGTTTAACCTATTCCCTTATAAATTTCCTTAAATTTCTCTCTTTAACAGAATTAATTCCTTCTTCAATTAAATTCATGACTTCTCCCTAATCATATAAAATTTTTATTGGATTTTTGGTGACTCACCCCTTTTTGTCCGGTTTTCTTTTCTTTTATCTTTTCTTTTATATCCTTTAAATCCCACGTTATCCTATTATCATCATGCATAATTATCTTTATTTTCTTTAACCCACATAAGGGCCCCTTTATTATCATGCCTCATTATCTATAAAACTCCTATGATTTTTCGGGCGTTACAGCGTACCACCTTAGAGATTAGGCTGTTACTTGGTGGAAATGCAGAAGACCCTACTCGGGGAGTGTGGGATTACTTGGGCAGTCTTTCGAGATGCTTTCTGGAGACAGTATTTTCCCTCGGCATTTTCTACCGCACGCCATCAAGAATTCCTGAGCCTGAAGCAAGGTGACCTATAAGATATGGCAGGGAAAAAAATTCATGGTTAGGACTCTAACTAATACCTAATCTAGGTTTTTTTATAGGGGTTAATTAAAGCTAGGCTTGGTCTTATAGGGTATTAACCCAATCAACATTTTAAGCCCAACCTGTTAAACAATCCACCCGACCCATTTTATTCGTTCGACATTTTCTCCCGCACACGACTGTCCCCTGCGCAAGTGTTTCAGCAATGCCTCATTAACCCCCCAACGACAATTTTCCTTCACTCGTCGTCGACTCCCCGCCGATTTCTCTGCTGAACATTTCTCATTCGCAAGGCTTTCCCTTTTTCCTCACCATGATAACCTCTTTGCCTCACCACCCGATCTTCATCCCCTCTTCCGAAGCATGCGATTTGTCGTGCGCCTTCTCCTACTTGCTCGTCAGTCTCCTTCTTCCCTATTGCAAGCGACACCAAGTGAGTTCCCTCACCTGTGGCTATGGTCGAGTCGGAACAACAAGCGAATGTGAGGTCATGAGGTTGGGTCAGCGGCGACGACACAGTGTTCTGATCGAAAGCTGCAACTTACTGCCAAAGCTGGGTAAGGTAGTGTTTTCTCCCTCGACGTCGGAAGGGATTCCTATGCAATTTTCGTAGTTGACTTTGAGTCGATTGAACAGGGGTTCCAGCAGGAGCTAGGGTAGCGACATTTCTATTGGTTTCCGATAGACGGTGGAATTTGGGAAGGGTGGGCTGAAGGATCTTGGGGATTTGCTGCCAGTGAGGTTTCAATTGTTGGTAAGCAAGATCAATTTCCTCTTTTGTTCTGTCAATGCAGGTTTGATTAGTTGGATGGATAGTGAGTTTGAGAGCTCAATTAGGTGTTGTTAGATATCTGCATTTATCAGTTGATTGGATTAAGGAAATAAAAGTTTATGGGATTGAGGATTCTGCACAGATTTCTTGTAATTATAGATTATAAGGGTTGTTGTTTCTTATTGTAGTTAAGTTGGATGGTTATTTGCATATTGAGGTGTTGGTGCATGATTTGTCTATATGCTGATTTAATATGGATTTGTGTTCTATTAATTGTCGGATTGCTGGGTTGTTAAGCACCATTTCAAGACTGGTAATTAATGCTTGATTGTTGGTGGCTGTGTGAGGAGTTATATGGCTGGAATTGAGCTGTAAATGGGTTGTTGTGTCGTTGTAATGGCTGTGAAGTAGTAGTTTTGTTTCGGCTACAAATAGAGATGTAAATTAAGTGTAAAAAGGTTAAATCTTCATTAGATTGACTTTGTTAAGTTGGATATGGAATTGGATGAGTGGGTTAGCACTTTTGCTAATTGAAAACGGTGGGTTTAAATTAAATGGTCAAGTCTAGCTATTTGGGTTTCTAATTCATATTCGATAAAGGGACGCGAATATAGAAACGATAGAATAGTAAATTTAGATATATTGTCGTATGCTTGAACATAACCACAATGTTTGAAATGTGCAAGATGTGGATACGAGATAGGTCTGTGGCCCTGAGGACTTTATTATTACGAGCATTACAGCAAGTGGGTAATTTCCTACCCTGGTCAGGTAGTTGTAGCTGCATTTAAATTTAGACAAAGATATGATCATATTATATGATCATATTATATGTTCATATTATCGTGACCCTGCTCTTATTTATTCTTGTTCTTGATACTTGTCATTGGCTATATATGCTCAAATGTTGATATCACATTTTCGTTTATGATGATTGACGAGTTACAGATGTGATGTAAGGAGATCTATAAATGTTTAGTAGGGTGTAAATGTTGGAGTATGGATGATGACCTGATTTCTAAATTGGGTAAAAGGTCATTTGTGGGTAGGTAATACCCTAAATGTAGGATTTATTGCAATACCCGCATGTTGCATACTTATTATCAACCATGTATTGTGTAAATGGTCATGTGAGTTGTGAATAGTGTGTCGATACGGACCGATGGTCCTAGCTTGTTATGATCAATTGAGTACGACTATCTACAGGATAGAGAGTGTATTGATCAAATGGGTATGACTCTTTGTTGAATAAAGAGTTTGTGGTAGATGTCTGTATGTGTGACAGTATAATCATGTCATTTGCATGCATACTGATGACATAATCTCCCATGGCGTTGAGAGAGTCGTCAGTCATCCTACCTCCCAGGTTACTCCAAGAGGAGTAACTGGAGTGAGGGCAGAGCATTTGTTGTGTCGCACTCTACCACTATAGTGTTGGGTTGATTCGTGAGGGGAAACTTCGCTTCTTACTTCAACTCAGTCGCTTGTTC
This sequence comes from Wurfbainia villosa, assembly GCA_025175895.1. Classification (NCBI taxonomy): domain Eukaryota; kingdom Viridiplantae; phylum Streptophyta; class Magnoliopsida; order Zingiberales; family Zingiberaceae; genus Wurfbainia; species Wurfbainia villosa. The sequence goes on along the minus strand of CM045998.1, from coordinate 46,612,893 downwards.
ATGGCGATCCCATCGATGTCCCCGGATTAAAAATTTAATCCTAGACAAAAGGAACACCCAAGCAACCTTGTCATCGTCGTACTATTCATTTAGAGTGGTCACTTGAACAAACTTGTTGTTCAAGTGACCTACCTCTATTCTACGAGAAGCCGTGGAATAGACGATGTACGGATCGCCTGGTTTTGTATTTATGTTCGGGATCAAAGTATTATTTAGCCACAAAATAGAATATATCATGCACATAATTGAAAAACAAATATAAACATGATACAAGAGAAAATAGAGAATCGATATACCTCTCGATCTTCTATTGTATTACCTTCCTTCTTTCGGACGTCGTGTGGGCGACGATCTACCAAAAGTTGAAGCTCCTTGATCGCCAATCTTCCTTCCTTGCTCGTTATGAGCAAGAGGAAGAATAGAAACAAACCTCTTTTCCTTCTTTCAACCTACCACCAACCTCTAAGGTTGGAGCTTGCCGCCGGCCAAGAGGGAAGAGAAGATTAGGGTGGAAACCGACCAAGACACCAAGGGAAAGCCCTAAATCTTGTTTCCACATGCCAAGGAGAAGGAAAAGGAAAGCTTTGGCAGCCGGCTAAGGTGAGGAAGGAGTTGTTTGGGCGCCGGCAAGATTGATGAAGAAGGACATAAGGAAACTATTTCCTTATTTTGTGCCGCCAAGCTCCAAAACCCTAGCCCTTGCTTCTTTCCGCCAAGCTCGAAAACCCTTGCTTCTCTTGATTGTCCTCCACGCTAACCCTAAGCCTCCTTTTATAGAGTTTAGGGATAAGCCTTGATTTAATCTCCACCATTGGTTCTAGGGATTTAATCTCAACCGTCAAATCTAGAGATTTAATCTCAATCGTCGGATCTAGAGATTTAATCTCTACCTTTGGATCTAGATATTTGTTTCTATCCATTGGATCTAAGCTTCATGAGGTGTTAATAGGCTACAATAGGGACCATGAGGAGGAGTTGGATCTTGGCCACCCATGGATCAAGCCCAAATAAAGTCCGATCTATTAATGATAATCTAATCCACTAAAGAATTATCATTGATCTACCTCACTAACCCCCATAAGTTAATATGGGCTACATATATTATATGTTCATATTCTCCCCGTGTTTAAGATCTCGAATGTCCGTCGATTAATTAATTTACTGACCATTAATTAATCAACATCTAACTCTATGAGTAGTACCACTCAACCTTTTCATCATGTCGGACCAAGTCCACCTGCAGGGTTTACATGATGAACCTTATGAGCTCCTCAAGGGGACATCATCATCCTAATATATAGGACATGGTTTCCTCCTATAAACAACAACACACTATATAAATAATATCATCTCCCAACTTACGGAGCCTATCGATTTAATATATAAATCTCGAACATTGGTAAATCAAAGAGATGAATACTAAGTATATGTGCCCGTTATTATATCGGGATTAAGAGTATGTAAAATATAATATCTGAGGTCCGATTCGATTATGTAGCCAACAATAAATAGAATCACCTCTAAGTCAGTCCTGCTCAATACACACAAAGTGCACTAGTGTGATTCTATGATCAAGATAAACCAATCTCCAATCACACTACAACCATTCCAATGGTTTGTCCAAAGTCATCTCAGTTGTGAGCCTTTACTTATACTTTACAAGGAATCGATAACATGATCTCCCGTGTGACACCACACACCATGTTATCTACAATGTAATGTATTAGACAATATGCATAGCCATAAAAATATGCAAACAATGATCATGTGATTCTTATTTCAAAATAAAGATGTTCACACAAAAGATAGACTTTTCAATATACATCCCAACAATCTCCCACTTATACTAAAAGACTATGTTGTCCTTAAACTGTCATACATCTGATCCCCATTCCCTCCACATGCCTATCAAAAGCTCTCACCGGAAGGACCTTAGTGAAAGGATCTGCCAGGTTATCCTCCGATGCAATCATGACCACAACATCTTCTCCTCTCTTTACGATTTCTCGTATCAGGTGGTACTTGCTTTCTATGTGCTTACTTGTCTTATGGGCTCATGGTTCCTTCGATTTAGCAACTGCACCACTATTATCACAATAAATTGTAATAGTTCTGGGCAAATCATGAATCACATACAAGTCCATCAGGAAGTTCTTGAGCCACACAACTTCTTTGGCCACCTCAGAGGCTGCCACATACTCAGCTTCCATGCTAGAGTCTGCCATGCATTTCTGCTTGACACTCCTTTATACAATGGCTCCACCTCCCAAACTAAACAAAAAACCTGAGGTAGACTTACTGTTATCCCTATCTGATTGGAAGTTGGAATCCATGTAACCCACAGGGAGTAATTGGTCTGCCTATAAACTAGCATTAATCCCTTGTCCTTCTCAGGTACTTCAATATATGCTTAAGCGCAGTCCAATGTCCCTGTCCTGGATTACTCTGATATCTGCTGACCATGCCCACGGCATAGCAGATATCTGGTCTCGTACATAGCATCGCATACATGAGGCTTCCTACTGCCGAAGCATAAGGAACTGCCTTCACCTCCTCTATCTCCTCAGATGTTCTAGGATACATCTCCTTAGATAAAAGAACTCCATGCTCGAAAGGTAGAAAACCCTTCTTGGACTTCTGCATGCTAAAACGATCCATAATCGTGTCTATGTATGAAGCTTGGGATAAGCACAACATCCTTTTCCTGCGATCCCTTATAACCTTGATCCCAAGGATGTGTCCAACTTCTCCCAAGTCCTTCATATCAAACTGTTTGGATAACCATACCCTTACATCCGATAACACCTTGATATTGTTGCCAATCAACAAAATGTCATCTATGTATAGTACAAGAAACACCACTATGTTTTCGTCACATCTCTTGTATACACAATACTCATCCGAACTTTGAATAAATCCATAAGACTAGATTACCTCATCAAAGTGGATGTTCCAAGACCACGAAGCTTGCTTCAATCCATAAATGGACCGATTATGCTTACATACAGGATGCTCTTTGCCTTTCGCATTGAATCCCTCTGGTTGCTTCATATAGATGTTTTCCTAAAGACTTCCATTAAGGAAATCTATCTTGACATCCATCTGCCACACCTCATAATCCATATGAGTTGCTATACATAAGAGAATCCGGATAGACTTAAGCATGGATACCGGCGAAAAGGTCTCCTCATAATCGATGCCCTCTTTCTGAGTATACCCCTTCGCAATAAGCCTCTCTTTGAAGGTCTCAACCTTCCCATCTATTCCTCTCTTTCTTTTGTAGATCCACTTGCATCCAATAGTTTTTACACCATCGGGTGGTTCTACTAGCTCCTAGACATGATATGAATCAATAGATTCAATCTCAGTATTCATCGCATTTTAACAAGATGTTGCATCTTTATCTTTGATTGCCTCGTCATATGTCTAGGGATCAGGTTCATGTTCGCCAGGGACCAAATCAGAAGATTCTACCAAGAACATGAATCTATCAGGCTGTCTCACAACCCTCCCACTACGACGAGGTATCTCCTGTGTATCCTCTGTGACACGCGTTGCAGTGTCTTGTGGTATATCCTCTTGTACCGATGATACTGAAGAAGTGACTTCCCCTTTTAATTCCTCCAGAACAATTTTACTCTTGGGCTTGTGGCTCATCACATAGTCTTCCTCTAAAAATCTTGCGTTCGTGCTAACGATCACCCTCTGATCACTAGGACTATAAAATAAACCACCCTTCGTTCCTCTAGGATAGCCAACGAAAATGCGTACTTCTGTACGAGGTTCCAACTTACCAGAATCTACCTTTAGCACATGTGCTGGACTCCCCCATATCCGAATAAGTCTTAGACTAGGCTTTCGCCCAGTCCACAATTCTATGGGAGTAGAAGGCACTGATTTAGATGGAACCAAGTTTAGATTGTACACCTCCGTATCTAGAGCATATCTCCAGAACGAATCTGGCAACTCAGAATAACTCATCATCGATCTAACCATCTCCATAAGAGTCCTATTCCTTCGCTCTGCTACACCCTTCTGCTGGGGTGTAGCAGGTGCAAACAACTGGGATTAAATCCCATCCTCTGATAAGTAGTTACTAAACTCTCCCAAGAGGTACTCGCCACCACGATCAGATCGTAGTGTCTTGATACTTTTACCTTGACGTTTCTCCACATCAGCCTTGAATTCTTTGAACTTGTCAAAGCATTCAGACTTGCGCGCGAATCTAGTAAATGTATCCATATCTCGAATAATCATCTATAAATGAGACAAAATACTCAAAACCACCTCTAGCCTGGATAGACATAGGACCACACAAATCAGAATGAACCAATTCTAACACATCTTTGGCTCTATACCCCTTGGCCTTAAAAGGCCTCTTGGTCATTTTACCCTCCAAGCAGATTCATAGGTTAGGAAATCCTCCACCACTAATGAACCCAGAGTTCCATCAGCTATCAACCTTTGAATTCTGCTTAGGTTAATATGATCAAGACTAAGATGCCAAAGATAAGTTTGGTTCATCTTTGAAGGTTCTTTTCTCTTATTGGAATTAGAAGATGAGTTATTAACTTCTATTTGCATCGTGGGAGGTTTTGGTTCAAGTGTGTATAGATTTCCTATCAATGCACCTGAACAAATAATGTCCCTATTCTATTTTATAACAACTCTTTCATTAAAAGAAATAGAATATCCATCCATAAATAATTTAGAAACTAAAATTAAATTCTTTCTAAATAAAGGTACATAAAGGCAATTCTTAAGAACCAAAAGTTTATTTTTCTGCAAAGATAAATGAACATCCTCCACTGCAATAGCTGCCACCATCGTGGCATCGTCCAAGTACATGGTAATCTCCCCCTCAGCTAGTCGTCTGGTTTCTTGGAACCCCTATAAAGTATTGCAAACATGATCAGTGGCTCCCGTATCTACACACCAGGTGCCGGTAGATAACACCACTAAACAAGTTTCAATGACTAGACCAAAAGATATACCTTTGTTCTGCTTGCGGTTGGGGCAGTCCTTCTTCCAGTGTCCAATCTGCTTAAAAGTGAAGCACTTGCCTTTCGGCTTCTTCACTCCTCCCTGAGTACCTCCCACTGCCTTCTCCCCAGTTTGTTTCTTCTTCTTCTTTCCTTTCGGCTTATAAGTAGAAACCTTTTGGGTCACCATGGCATGTGCCTGAGCACTCTGACGAAATAGCCCCTCTGTCGCCTAGAGTTCTATCAGAAGTTCCGCCAATGAATACAACCTCTTGTTCATGTTGTAGTTCAGGCGAAACTGCTCAAAACTCCTAGGAAGAGACTGGAGAAGAATATCGACCTGGGTTTCCCCATCGTTCTCAGCTCCAAGGACCTCCAACTCATTCAAATGAGCCATCATCTTGAGAACATGATCCCTTACGGGTGTCCCCTCGATCATGGTGGTCATCATCAAGTTTCTCATGGCTTCTTGCCTCGCAGCCCGATTTTGGTGTCCGAAAAGTTCTTTGAGATTGAGCATCATGTCATAAGTAGTGGGCATGGCTTGATGTTGATGTTGCAGTACATTTGACATAGACGCCAAAATGTAACATCGTGCCATCTCATCGGTCTTGATCAACTTCTTATAACTCTCTCTCTCCTTTTCCCCAGAATCATCTGCAGGCTTAGGAGGGCACTCTTCGAGGAGTACATATTTGTATTGCTCAGCAGTCAAGACAATGTCAAGATTCCTCTTCCAATCTACATAGTTGGGTCCAGTAAGTTTATTCTCTTTCAGTATCACAGCAAGTGGGTTAAAAGTCATTTTGAAAGAATACCTAAGAATCACATAGATCAAAACATTAGATTTCAAAAAATTATTGATTTCTCAAACAATAAAATTTTAAAATCAACCAACACCTCAAAACACCGAGAATATAGTATTCCACGATAGTGGGGATGTATATGAATTCTACATTTGTAAGAGGAGGTATTACCCATTAATTTTACTATCTTGTCAACCTAACTTTTTGACAAGTAAAATTTATAGTTGGTTCCTCTTTGTCCCTACAAATAAAAGCAGTGACTCCGATGGGGAGGATAATTATATTTGTTTCTAAGTGTTCACCATTACTCGGTACCAAGGTAATTATCTCGGGTTATGTGCCTTCCGATGAGGAAGTACACACGCTCCTTAATAATTTCCTATAACCATATTTGACCTTGTGATCTGCAAACAAACTCATCCGATGGGGAGGAAGGCACTCAGAGCCGACGCACAAGTTTGTTTGCATCACTTGTCAAATCGTAATGAAGGCCATGGGAATTTATAAAAATATCCCTCTCCCACTTAGTAATTTGAAAATGAGGAATTTTCTAGCCTACGACATGCATATCAAACAATAAGCAATAAATATGAAAAATAAATTATTATCCAACTATTATGCCTTTTGTCTTCAATATGTCTCCCGTCGCATCGCCTTCTCGTCCGCTCCTCCTACGCCATGTACGAGCCATCCGGAGATCCGAGCCGAGACTAAAATTTATTTTAATTTACATCCATCAATCCTATACTCCACGAGGGAGTGTACAAGAAATCTAGATCGAAAGTAAACTAAAATAAAAGGAGTGGCTAAACAATGTCGTATCTAATTTACAAAAAATTAAATACTAGTCTCGTCAACCCCGAGGATTCAACAAAATAAACATTTACACACATACAATCACATACACACATATGACCATAATAGTCGGATCTTATGCCTGCAACCAAAGAGTTAACCTACGCATATCCTACTATTATCTGACACATATAATATATGAAAAGTGCATAAAAAATAACCGAATCCTAAACACACAAAACCGAAAACCTTGGCTCTGATACCAATTGTTGGGTTGATCCGTCAGGGGAAACTTCACTTCCCACTTCAACTCAGTTGCTTGTTCATGGCGATCCCATCGATGTCCCCAGATTAAAAAGTTAATCCAAGACAAAAGGGAACACCCAAACAACCTTGTCATCGTCATCCTATTCATTTAGAGTGGTCACTTGAACAAATTTGTTATTCAAGCGACCTACCTCTATTCTACGAGTAGCCGCACAATAGACGATGTATGGATCATCAGGTTTTGTATTTATGATCGGGATCCAAGTATTATTTAGCCACAAAACAGAATATATCATGCACATAATTGAAAAACAAATATAAACATGATACAAGAGAAAATAGAGAATCGATATACCTCTCGATCTTCTATTGTATGACCTTCCCCCTTTCAGACGTTGTGTGGGCGACGATCTACAAAAAGTTGAAGCTCCTTGATCGCCAATCTTCCTTCCTTGCTCGTTTTGAGCAAGAGGAATAAAAGAAACAAACATCTTTTCCTTCTTTCAACCAACCACCAATCTCCAAGGTTGGAGCTTCCCGCCGGCCAAGAGGGAAGAGGAGATTAGGGTGGAAACCGGCCAAGACACCAAGGGAAAGCCCTAAATCTTCTTTCCACCGGTCAAGGAGAAGGAAAAAGGAATCTTTGGCCACCGGCCAAGGTGAGGAAGGAGCTGTTTGGGCGCCTGCAAGATTGAAGAAGAAGGAAATAAGGAAACTATTGTAGGATATTTGATGCCACTAGAGGGGGGTGAATAGCGGTTGACTGTTCGTAGATGGAATTCGATCGCGTGTTCGTCTCTACAATTTCGTTAGTGCGCAGCAGAAATAGATATGATACAATAACGAAATACGCAAACACGAGTATGTAATGTGGTTCGGAACCGCACAGTTCCTACTCCACGGATCGAGCTCTAGTGATGCACACGCAGCCACTAATAAAAACTCCTTCTCGGAACAATCCGAAGGTGGAGAAACCTCGTACAATAATGATTACAACAATAATCAAAGAGATACAAGCAAATACGATAATGAAATATAAATACAAGTAAAGGAAAAATACTTTACAAAAGCTTTTGATTGCCTTGATCTAGCTTTGAAGGACTGGAAAGCACCAACTTCCCCCTTCAATTTCGCCCAAGAAAATTACTATCTTTTTCTCCATCACGAGCTCCTTTTATAGCTTCAACCTGTGCTGGAAAAAGTCAATCAGTCGACTGCTCGGGACCATCAGTCGACTGATCACACTTTTGCTGTGAGACAACGGTGTAATCCACGTTGAAAAAATCCAACGGCTACGACATCAGTCAAATGATCATGAGCATCAGTCGACTGATAAGCCATCACTCGACTGCTCATCGCAGCGGTCGAGTGAGACTCCATTCTGTGGCCGAAAATCCGAGCACCAGTCGACTGATCATGCAATCAGTCGATTGCTCGAGCCATCAATCGATTGTCATCCTCTGGCAGTCGACTGCTAGGCCACTTCCCGCAGTCAAACCCTAGTTGACTATGCCAGTCGACTACCACATGACACCAGTCGACTGGCACACCTCAAACATGAGGTTTTAGCCCAAGTATGGTGCTCCCATACTTGCTAGACCACCCTTAGCCTAGACCTAAGTCGTCTAGCTACCTCCATCAGCCTCACGCCTCTCGGATCCCTCCAAGTCATCCATGACTTGTTCATCCATCGCGTTAGCCTTCAGGTGCTTCCATCGTCTATGTCATGCTAACGGTGTCTACACCCCCAAGGCACATTGGACTTACGCCGCCAAGACTCCGCTTGGACTTTACGCCGCCAACCATTGGACTATGCTGCCAAGACTCCCGCTTGGACTTTACGCAGCCAATATCAAACCCCTTGGACTTCTCATGCCAAGACACAAGCTTGGACTTTCCCGTGCCAACCCATGTTGGACTTTTACACTACCAAGACCCATGCTTGGATTTTTCATGTGCCAAGTGTCCCACTTGGACTTTTCATGCCAAGTACTCAAGACTTGGACTTTACCAAATACCAAGTGTTCAACTTGAACTTTCCATGCCAAGTACCCATGACTTGGACTTTACCTTGACAATTACATTGTCATATGTTTTTGTCGAAACATCAAAACATCACTCGAGTCAAACTCGAGTCCTGGTTAATCGTGACCTTGGCCGATTGCACCAACAATCTCCCCCTTTTTGATGTTTGACAAAAACCAAACAAATCATTTGAGTTAGACCACTAACTCAAGTCTCTTACCAATTATTCCAAATTGGTAATCTTAAATGTTCTCCCCCAAACATTCTCCCCCTTTTTGACTAACATCAAAATGGTCTTCTCTTCAAGGAGGTCAATGTCTCATGTCCCAATGAGATCTTACAATCTCCCCCTTGGTCCAAAAATACCTAGGATGCCTACCATCTTCTTAGTGATAAGTCCCATATCACTCAAGAGAGGCAATCATATACACTCTCCCAATTTCCAAATTGGGTTTCTAAAAATCCATCAATTTTCCCAATTGATAACCTTTTTCCCTTCAAGAAGAAAGAAAAAAAACACATCTATCACTCCAAGATGGATACCTCCCCCTAAAGGCTTGCTCCCCCTTGACCATTGCACCAACAATGTCCTTGGGAAGTCCCTAAGCCAATAGGAACTCTAAACCATCAAAATTAAGGTTAGAAATTCAACATTGAACTTTCCAACACCTTAACATTGATACAAACCCTAAACAACTCTCCTAATCCATATTCAATGGATTTTCACCCTTCATCATGCTTCCCAAAGCATATCCTAGGGTCAGGAGTGGTTAGGGACCTTAACCGCAGTTGAAATCGGGTTAAACAACTTTGGTTACCCCGAAATCAAGCTATCAGTCGACTCTGTCCGCTACCGATCGATGATGTCATCACCGACCGCACGGCAACGAAACAGCGATCAGTGATCTTCATTCTTGATCGAGTCCAACGCGCCCATCGATCATCGCAGAGAGGCAATGATCGATAATCGAAACCTGATTGTCAGAAATCAGACTCGACTTTTGGAAATTTATAAGTAATTCTATGTAAATCAAAAAAATCACGAAACTTTATATGTATATTACTTATCACACATACAATCAGTGAAAAATTTTGGAAAAATATTTTTACCATTGAAATAGGAGATTGGTACAAAGTTCAAAACTATTAAAACTTTATAGTTTTTGATCCACTTTGTATCAACTTCTACAATGATGATGGCTATCAAAAGATTGATTTCACCAAGGTTTTCTAAATTGATTTTAAAATGTTTTTGAAAACCTATTTTGAACTATAATTTATTGGCTAAATATACATAACTTGTATATTAGCTTTCCTTATGATTCTTGGTGATAATTAAAATTAGTTTGAGTTCATCTAGATGCACTACCTATGCACCTTGAACCTAACTTATTATCCTAGCATCTCACATGTATCTAGGGTGTATAAATACACATACATGTCAATGTGATGTGGGATGTGGGTTTTGATTCATTTTATCTAGGGTTTCATGCATTTCCTAGGCAACCCTACTTGATTCCCTTATAAATGAGACTTCAAGTCATGCCATTTTTCTTAAATCAATGTTCAATCAAATTAATGCATGAAATGATCATGGCATAGTGATAGAAAAATAAAAACATGACCAATGATCATGATGTCATGGCATATGATGAAATTTAAGAACACATGACATTTAAAATAATCACAACCAATGACATGACATGTTATATAATAAGATGAAATTCCATGTCATGTCATGATATAGCAATTTTCATAAACCAATACATTAATACACACTCGAACACACATGATTTTCACAAATAGAAAATTCATTCAATTTAAAAGGATTTCAGTTTTTACATTCAAAATGGAGATTTGATATACTCAATCTCACTACAAAATTGAGAAACAAAAGATATCTAACATCCTCTAAATCTAGTCGTCTGCAGGAGGTGGCGGTGGACGAGGCTGCTGGCTCAAAGTCAAAGCCCGCATCATCTCATACATATCGAGCTGACGCTGCTCGATACGGCCCTGGGACTCCTCCATCCGAACAAGACGTGCGTCCAAGGATGCTTGGCCTACTAAGATCTCTTCGGCCGTCTGGCGATAGTCACGAAATCCCGAACTCGGTGGCGAAGGCGATCGATGGAGTCGCCAGCGATGCATCTCTGTGGCGGTGATCCTCCTCATTAGCGGCGTCTACACCCTTATAGTCCTCTGCTGCATCTTTGGGTACCAGAGGAGGCTCTCTGCGTACCTTGGGTGGTGGTCGAGGTGCCAACTCCATCTATCCAACCCCCATCCGTAGCTTTGCTAATGAGAAGTTGCGAGTCGATATGCAGTCGTACACCTCAGAGAGCGCTCTCAGAGAACCCCTGTGAATGTTGATGCCTACTGACTCTAGCCTGTTGGATCGAAAGTGTCGCTAGAGGGGGGGGTGAATAGCGATACGGTGTCGTTAAAAACTTTTGCAATAAGTAAAAAGCAAGTAGAGAATGCACAGCGGAAATATAAAGTAGACAAGATATTTTTACGTGGTTCACAATCTTTCGATTGCTAATCCACGGCCCTAGTGATCCTTGATCACGTACGGAGGGCAATTCACTAAAACCACTCCTCTTCGTTGGAAGTAGGAGCAACGATTACAAAAAGAAATCAAGGCAAAGGGACACTCCCCCTTTCCTTGTTACGATTAAAGCACAAAGACAATTTAAAGAAGTAGAACTTAAATAAATATACCGACAACTCTTATAAGTAGAAGATGTAGCTTTCGTTGTCGGCGGCACTTCGTCGTAGCAAATGTGAGTAGTAGTAGCGGCGTTACGACGGCGTGTTGAGAGCTCTTGAATTCTTGTCATTTGCTTGGCTTGAACATGTCTATTTATGGATATTGATCTATGAATTTAGACATAGGTAGTGTCCAAGGTGAGGTTCTTATCCCCAACTCAAGGATGAGGTGTTTCATCCAACCACCTTGTGCCACCTCCAACCTTCTTGTGCGCCAACTCAAGGATGAGGTGTTTCATCCAACCACCTTGTGCCACCTCCAACCTCCTTGGGCGCCAACTTGAGGATGAGGTGTTTCATCCAACCACCTTGTGCCACCTCCAACCTCCTTGGGCGCCAACTCAAGGATGAGGTGTTTCATCCAACCACCTTGTGCCACCTCCAACCTCCTTGGGCGCCAACTTGAGGATGAGGTGTTTCATCCAACCACCTTGTGCCACCTCCAACCTCCTTGGGCGCCAACTTGTTGGAGCCATTCAACTTGTGCCACATCATGGGAGCCAACCATCTTGTGCCAACTCACCTTATTTTGGGCGTCCACCACAAGGAAGCTTGGTGATGGTTTGGATGTCCACCTTGATGCCACATCACCCTTTGTACCAAAACACGAGTCAAGTCCAAATTCACCCCTTGAAATTGAGCTCTTCTCGAGTTTGGAACTTGACTAGCGTTGAGTAGTCAAAGGGTTTTGGACTACATACAAGTTAGCTTAAAATATAAAGTACGATGGTTCTAACCATCCGATCTCGACCTAGACCTTCCATTGGAGGTATTGGGTCGGATCTACGCTAACGACCTTGCCGCTTTCACACGAGCTTACCTTGTAGCCTCGCTTCGGTCTTCACCCGAGTACCTCGGCTTCCTCCAAGTCCCTCTGGCGTTGCGACCACCTCGGTTCCCACCGGGTCGCATGACCTTCCGCTCAACTTTAGCATTTCGCACACTTAATTGAGCTCGTAAGATAACAAATATACCCTTAACTATTGAGCCTTTTGCCATAATCAAAATACTGGTTCGACTTTGGTGCCCACTTGCACCAACAATCTCCCCTTTGATTCATGGCAAACCGACACAAAAGTTAAGGAAAAATTAAGCATAACAAGAAGCTAGCATAATGATTAAGCATGAATGAGCTAGCATAAAGATTAAATATGAATGAGCTAGCATAATGATTAAGCATGAATGAGCTAGCATAAAGATTAAATATGAATGAGCTAGCATAAAGATTAAATATGAATGAGCTAGCATAATGATTAAATATGAATGAGCTAGCATAATGATTAAGTATGAATGAGCTAGCATAAAGATTAAGCATGAGTGAGAAATATTATTGTTTCAAGTTCTCCTTTGAGGTAACCTCCCTTGACCAAGGTGAGTTCTTGAAAAATAATTTTTACTCCCTTAATAGTTGCTTAAGTAAGCGGAATTACTTAATATAAAAGGTAATAATTTTGTTTACTTTCTTCCTTACTTTGTGACTTTCTCCCCTTTTGCCTTAACTCAAAAAGTTTGTAAATATATTTTAGGGTTTGTAAGTCCAAGCAAGTTCCCAATATAAATATATATATTTTTTAAAATAATAATAAGCTTGAAAATATGTTCATCTAAAATGTACAACTCGGTTGGACTTGATTGATATAGAATGATCAATAAGTCTTGAAGGAGTTGATTAATTTTAAATAATTATACTCCATGGTTCCAATCTACGTCGAACTGGAGTAAGGTCCTAACATCTCACGCCCTTCATTGGCTAAGTACACAAACACATTAGTCCTATGTGTTGTGAGATGTGTTGGCTCCTTAAATCTATAGGTATATGATTTCTAAGGTAAGACTTAGGCTAATTTCATAAAAGAAGCAAAAGTAGAGTACATATATAGAAAAATTTAAATCCTACTCTATTACGCACATACCTAACTTTCGTCTTAATAAACTAAATTAAACCGGGTAGTGGTTTGGTGAAGATGTCCGCTAGGTTTGATTTGGACTCAACATACTCTAGTTGTATAGTTCCATTAGTTACATGTTCCCTAATGAAGTGGTGTTTAACTTCTATATGTTTTGTCCTAGAATGACATATTGGATTTTTAGTTAAGTTAATTGAACTAATGTTATCTATGTAGGTTTTAATGTTGTTAAAGATTAAGCTAAAGTCTTGGAGAGTGTGCTTCATCCACAGGAGAGACACACTCACCCATCGCAACGTATTCGGCCGGTGGTAGATAAGGCAACGCAAATCTTGCTTCCTCGCACCAACTTACTAGACTCGGAGATTTGACAACAACCACTCGTGCTCTTTCTATCGAGTTTACTACCGGCATAGTCGAGTCAGATGGCCGATTAGATTAAACTCGGTAGATCTAGGGTACCAAATACCTACGTTTAGCGTGCCCTTTAGATATCTAAGGATACGCTTGACTAGGGTTAGGTGAGACTCCTTCGCACAGGTTTGTAACCTTGCGCACATACTTACCGCGAATAAAATGTCGGGTCGGCTCGCGGTTAAGTATAGGAGACTTCCTATTGCGCTCCTATAGTATTTTAGGTCAACGGGTTTTCCTTCTACATCTTCGTTTATATTAACATTAGTTGCCATAGGTGTATTGATTATTTTAGCATCTTGCATTCCAAATCGATTTATTAAGTCCTTAGTATATTTTTGTTGATGTAAATATATTCCATCTTTAGTTTGTTTAATTTGTAAACCTAAGAAAAAACTTAACTCTCCCACTAAATTCATTTCAAATTCACTTTCCATAAGTGAGATGAATTCGTTTAGCAGGATCGAGTTGGTAGTTCCAAAAATTATATCATCTACATAGATTTGGGCTATAAAGATTTCTTTTCCTATGGTTTTAACGAATAAGGTTGGGTCGACTAAACCTTGGTTGAATCCTTTGGACTTAAGATAGATCGAAAGCCTTTCGTACCAAGCTCTTGGGGCTTGTTTGAGTCCATATAGGGCTTTCTTAAGTCTAAGGACATGGTCAGGTTTATCTAGATTTTCGAATCGGAGGTTGGTAGCGTAAACTTCTTCCTTAATGTATCCATTCAAAAATGCTGACTTGACATCCATTTGAAACAATTTAAAACCTCGATGTGCATATGCTAACAACATTCGGATGGACTCTAGTGCAGCTACAGGCGTAGGTCTCATCGTAATCTAAACCTTAGACTTGACTAAACCCTTTTGCGACTAACCTAGCTTTATTTCTAACTACTTCACCTTTATCATCAAGTTTATTTCGAAATACCCACCTTGTTCCAATAATTGATTTTTCTTTAGGTGGTGGTACTAAGTCCCAGACTTCATTTCTAGTGAATTGAGCTAGCTCTTCTTGCATAGCAATAATCCAGTCGGGATCAAGAAGTGCTTGTTCAATAGTTTTGGGTTCGATTTTGGAAATTAACGAGATTTGACTAAGGTTTCGATATGAAGCTCTAGTTGAACCCTAAATTTGGATCACCTATAACTTGATTGATAGGATGATTTGTTTGAGTCTTAGTGTGACTCGGGTTAGGGTCATCTATCACTTGGTCGATAGGATGACTTGGGTGAGTTCTAGTTTGACTTGGGTTAGAGTCATCTATCACTTGGTCGATAGGATGACTTGGGTTAGGGCGAGATTCAAGTTCAAGATCAGTCGGGTTCGCTATAAGTTGATTTGCTAGTTGGTTTTGTTAAGGATTGAGCGGGTTCGTGTCCTTCGTCGAAAACTATATTAATGGTTTCTTCGACTCTAAGAGTGTCGTGATTGTATACCCTATAAGCTCTCTGGTGGTTGAGTATCCTAGAAAGGTTCCGAGAGGTTTTGGATTTGAATTTCCTAGGTAATCCTTAGTGTTTAAGATATGTACCTTGCATCCAAATACCCTAAAGTACTTGATGTTCGGTATTTTATCGTGATAAATCTCGTAGGTCTTTTGGTGCCTCTTTACCATAAGGATCCTATTTTGGACATAGCAAGCCGTACTAACTACTCGCCCAAAATCTATCGGGTAGGTTATACTCGTTTAACATTGTCCTAGCGGCTTCTTGTAGGGTTCTATTTTTCCGTTACTAACCCATTTTGTTGTGGGGTTCTAGGACATGAAAACTCATGGTGGTATCCGTTTAGGTAATGTAAATCAGTAAACTGTGGTTTTCAATTCACCACCATGATCGCTTCTAAGTCTTTTAATCTTAAGGTTCTTTTGATTTTGATTAACCTACAAAGATTGATTAGTTGGTCTAGGTATCATTTTTATGTTTGATAAACCTAACCCAAGTAAATCTAGAATAGTCGCCAATTATGACTAAGCAAAATTGACTACCATTGAGTGACTTAGCTCCATGTGAATCAAATAGATCCATGTGTAGGAGCTCAAGAACACTTTTGGTTAGTTCTTGATTAGTTAATTGATGTTGTGTCCTAGATTGTTTACCTTGTTGACAAGCATTACATATTTTATTATCCAAGTTGTTTAGTTTAGGCAAACCTATAACCAAGCCACTCGACTCATCTTGTGGGACGAGTCTTGGGTGCAGTGTCAGAGTCTTGATTGCCATAACCAAGATTCCTCTTCTTTGTGTCATAAGACACTTGGTTGAGGAGTTGTAAATTTATTGTGTAGATGTTGCTACTCCTAGTTCCTTTAAGTATTATTTTAGATGTTGCATTTATTTTGATTACGCATTCATTTTCTAGAAATATGACCTTATAATTGTTATCACACAATTGGCTTACACTAAGTAAATTATATTGAAAGTTTTCTACTAATAAGACATTTTGAATTGTAAAGTTAGAGTTCAGCTCAATATCACCTGATCCGATGATTTTGAGCTTGCCGTTATTTCCGAAGGCTACCGATCCTTGTCGTTTGAATCGTAACTTCGAAAATTTGAGTTGATCCCCGGTCATGTGTCGGGAGCAACCACTGTCCAACATCCATTGATCCCTTAATGATTCTTTTGAACCAGATACGGATCCGTGGCTTGTCTTGAATGGAAGCTCATCATCGGATTCGGACTCGGACTCTTCTTCGGTTTCGGAGTCGTGCTCGGTCGGCTTGGCCATTAGAGCTTGGATATCGTCTTCTTCCTCCGACAACTCCTCCCAAGTAGCATTTAGCGCTTTCTTGGTCTTTGATGCGTTATTCTTTAGCTTTGGGCACTCGGACTTGATGTGGCCAACACATTGCACTCATAGCATCTAAAATTAGAAGTATTTGAATTAGGTTTAGGCTTACCTTGAGTTGTTGGTCGTTTCGTCTCTTGATCATCTTAGAACTAGATTGACTAGTTGGATTCTATTCGAGTCTACTTCCGATTCGGACTCGTCTTCTTCCTTGGGGGTGGCTTGCTTGCGGGCTTCTTCTTCTTGGAACACCGCAACTAACGCAATACTCTTCTCGGCATGGACCACGTTAGTTTGCTAATGTAATTAAAGTTCAGAAAACAATTCGTCTAACCTAATTTTAGAAAGTTCCTTGGAGAACTTGTAGGCATCGACCATGGATGCCCACAAGGTGGTCCTAGGAAACGAGTTAAGAGAATACCTGATAAGGTCGCGATTCTCGACCTTTTGTCCGATGGCATGGAGTTGGTTGACGATGTCTTGGATACGAGCATGTAGTTGAGTTGCGGTCTCGTTTTCCTGAATTTTCAAGTTATACAATTTATTTAAAAGTAAATCTCTTTTACATACCTTCGTGTCGTCGGTGCCTTCGTGTAGTTCCACTAGCTTGGTCCATAAGTCCTTTGCACTAATGAAGGGGCCGACGCGGTTGAGCTCTTCCTTGGACAACCCACATTGCAAGATTTGAGTTGCCTTGGCATCGGCTTCTACTTTTTTTTTCATGGAATTTGACCATTGATCGTAACCCAAAGATTCACCATCTTCATTAATAGGAAGTGTGAAACCGGTTTGGATTACGATCCACATCTCGATTTGGGTTTTAAGAAAGCATTCCATCCGACCCTTCCAATAACGAAAGTCATTACCGTTGTAAAACGGGGGTCGGGCGGTGCTAAACCCTTCGAGATGGGCCATTTAAAAACAAGAAGAAGAACGACGAAAAGAATCTTGCAAAACACACACGGAAAGAATATTCCAAGACTTTCGTCTTGGATTAGTAGTGCGGGACGTAAAAAAAGATATATAAAATGTAACTTGCCAAAAGAAATAAACAATCAAATGCGAATGTCGTTGAAGTTCCGGAGGACAACCTTACTCGGGATCTAACCCGAAGGACAACCTTATCCGGATCCTAAAGCCTCTAATGCAATTCTATATGTAGAGAAGATAAGCAAGTGAAATAATTATACGAAAATAGAAATAAATAAATAAAAATCTGTAAAAAAGAAAAACAAAGCTAGATTGGTGGTTTCACGAATCTTAGCGCCCAAACTCGATACCAATTGTTGGATCGAAAGTGTTGCTAGAGGGGGGGGGGTGAATAGCGATACGGTGTCGTTAAAAACTTTTGCAATAAGTAAAAAGCAAGTAGAGAATGCACAGCGGAAATATAAAGTAGACAAGATATTTTTACGTGGTTCACAATCTTTCGATTGCTAATCCACGGCCCTAGTGATCCTTGATCACGTACGGAGGGCAATTCACTAAAACCACTCCTCTTCGTTGGAAGTAGGAGCAACGATTACAAAAAGAAATCAAGGCAAAGGGACACTCCCCCTTTCCTTGTTACGATTAAAGCACAAAGACAATTTAAAGAAGTAGAACTTAAATAAATATACCGACAACTCTTATAAGTAGAAGATGTAGCTTTCGTTGTGGCGGCACTTCGTCGTAGCAAATGTGAGTAGTAGTAGCGGCGTTACGACGGCGTGTTGAGAGCTCTTGAATTCTTGTCATTTGCTTGGCTTGAACATGTCTATTTATGGATATTGATCTATGAATTTAGACATAGGTAGTGTCCAAGGTGAGGTTCTTATCCCCAACTCAAGGATGAGGTGTTTCATCCAACCACCTTGTGCCACCTCCAACCTTCTTGTGCGCCAACTCAAGGATGAGGTGTTTCATCCAACCACCTTGTGCCACCTCCAACCTCCTTGGGCGCCAACTTGAGGATGAGGTGTTTCATCCAACCACCTTGTGCCACCTCCAACCTCCTTGGGCGCCAACTCAAGGATGAGGTGTTTCATCCAACCACCTTGTGCCACCTCCAACCTCCTTGGGCGCCAACTTGAGGATGAGGTGTTTCATCCAACCACCTTGTGCCACCTCCAACTTCCTTGGGCGCCAACTTGTTGGAGCCATTCAACTTGTGCCACATCATGGGAGCCAACCATCTTGTGCCAACTCACCTTATTTTGGGCGTCCACCACAAGGAAGCTTGGTGATGGTTTGGATGTCCACCTTGATGCCACATCACCCTTTGTACCAAAACACGAGTCAAGTCCAAATTCACCCCCTTGAAATTCGAGCTCTTCTCGAGGCTGGAACTTGACTAGCAGTTGACTGTAGTCAAAGGGTTTTGGACTACAGTACAAGTTAGCTTAAAATATAAAGTACGATGGTTCTAACCATCTGATCTCGACCAAGACCTTCCATTGGAGGTATTGGGTCGGATCTACGCTTAACGACCTTGCTTCGCTTTCACACGAGCTTACCTTGTAGCCTCGCTTCCGGTCTTCACCCGAGTACCTCGGCTTCCTCCGAAGTACCTC
Source organism: Wurfbainia villosa (assembly GCA_025175895.1). NCBI lineage: Eukaryota > Viridiplantae > Streptophyta > Magnoliopsida > Zingiberales > Zingiberaceae > Wurfbainia > Wurfbainia villosa. Next base: position 46,593,577 of record CM045998.1, on the reverse strand, counting down.
TGGCGTTGCCCGACCACCTCGGTTCCCACCGGGTGTCGCAGACCTTCCGCTCAACTTTAGCATTTCTGCACACTTAATTGAGCTCGTAAGATAACAAATATACCCTTAACTATTGAGCCTTTTGCCATAATCAAAATACCGGTTCGACTTTGGTGCCCACTGCACCAACATAGCCTAACCTATTACGCATGGCGTATAGTAGAAAGAGATGGGGAGGTCGAATCTTGGCCAGACCCCGAGTGACGATAGGAAGAAAACACCCAACAATGACCTTGTAGAGTACATTGTCAGGTGCAGATAACTCACTAATAGAGAATAAATTCTAGGCTGGTGGACGAGGATGAGCAAAAATTTGCTCATGCATGGAGTCTAAAGAAATGTGGTCAAATGGCTGGGGTAAAAGGAGCATCAAAGGTGGGGTAAAAGATGAAGGTGTCATCCGAGGGCTTACACTCGAGAAACTCCTGCAGTATCGCATGAGTGAACTCTAAATCACGTTTTGCAACGCGAGTAGTGTAGGTAGGGCCATCGTCTACCTTCTTTAGGTTCTGATAAAATTCCTTAAGGAGGTCATCATTAATGGGATGTGTGCATAAAATAATTTTCATGAGATGATAGTATGCAAATAAGTCCATGGCATCACTACAGTAGCGATTGAAAAAGTCCCTATCGATGTACCTAACCAACATAGGTTGGTACAATCGAGATTCATCCTCGGATGGATCATTCCTACGGGCTCTCCTATTATGAATGCAATGTAATGATATGACATGCAAGGACAACAGTACATGATTAGATAAAGATAAAATACAATGGAAAAGAAAATTACGGTTTTTGGGTAAGAAAAATTTACTTAGGTGCCATTTGGAGGTGTGACGAGGGGATGCTCGGATATTGCTGAGGGGGTTGTCAGAAAGTTTGCCGGAGGACTCAAACGCTGGAACCCTAATCGGAAACAGGGAAACAAACCCTAGAACGAGTGAACTAAGGCTTGAGATAAGTGAAAAATGCAAGAAGAGGGGCTTAGCTATCAAACCTAAAAGCTTGGGCGGCTGGAACGGCTGGAAGGACTGGTCGGAGAAGAGGATGGCGATCGGAGAGGAGAGAAAGAATGAGAGCTTCGCGTGAAGATGCCGAACCCTAGCGGTTCGACGTTATAAAATCACGATGCCAGTCGACTGATGTGCAGCATCAGTCGACTGATCGCGGCTTAATAGTGGGTTTACCGAACCGGCAATGATCGATCGGCTCGGAATCGATCGCGAACCTTCGCGACACCATACGTGACATACTCGGCGATCGGATCGATCGGCTCATCGATTGGACCGGTGTGTATCACCACTCGACTGATGCACGAGCACTCGACTAATGCCCCTCACCTCATTTGCAGTACCATCGATCGTGATGTATCCCATCACCGATCGATGTTCAATTGAGTCATGGCGCGACTCGATTCTTTGGGCGACGATCGTATCACGCTACGATGATCGACTAATATCCTACTCTGAAATTCAGAAAATCTCGATTTCTTCATCTAAATTATTCCATTTTATCATGTTTAATCTTGTATATCGAACATATTGATGTTACAATTATATTCATGTATTCGTTAATGTATTTTAATGTTTTATTCTATTTTGGCAAACATTAACATCCAATGATTTCCAAATCCTAACATCTCACCCTTTCTAAGTGTTGAAATACAAAATCAAGGTAAAAGACTTGTTTTGTGAGATGCAATCCATCCTAGACATTCCTTCCATGCAAACACATGGTGAAACATATGAAGCATGGTAAGTACACGACATCAAGTTGTGTGGCACTTGAGTATCACTCTAGATGTTACTTTTACATCTTAAACACACTTTTCTTGATACATGAACTTCTAAAGTGTGCCAACAATCAAAGTTACACACTATGACCTCAAAATCTAGATTGTGCCAATTTTATTGATTTTCATGTTTTCAAGAAATATATTGACACATCCTAAAATCCTTTATGATTAAGGCTCAAATGTATTTCCAAGGTAACCATAACCTTGAAAATAACCTAAAGTGTCACCTTTACCATGGTTGAGTTAACTACTCATCCAATCATGGTTGGCACATTCTAACCCATTTAACGTGAATCAATCACGCTCTTTGGAACCCAAAATCTATTTGAGCTCATTGAATTAATTAGGTATTCCTTAGGGATAACCTCCCTAGATACCTTCCTAATGACCCTCCTAGGCTTGTTAGCCTTGGTCATTGTTGTCTTACCTAGGTTGACTCTAGAGGTAACTCCCCTTGCAACCTTGATCTTCCTAGACCTAGTTTGTGTTCCATAGTCAAATGGAACACAATGATAAGTCACCTTAGGCATAGGTTTGTGACCCAAACCTTTCTTGCCCTTGGTTGACTTTTGTCTTTTGGGTCCTAGATGTTGACTTTGAGATCTTGACCCTTGACTTTGACTATTAGACTCTTGAAATTGATTTTGTAGCTTATTTAGGGTCTTTTCTAGTTTTTCAAGCCTTGACCATAAGGCTTGGTTCTCTAATTCTAATTGCCCAAATGATTTTTGATTAGGTTTTTGGGCATTACCATTTACCTTATACATATGTTTACCCTTATTGGAATTGATACCTAAATGGTTTTCGATTTTCTTAATTGCTTTCTTAGGAATGACATTTCTAGGGACATTAGTCCCAAATTTCTCCTTCTTTGAAATAGATCTAGAGTTATCATTCCTAGCATGCTTCGATTCATGAGTAATAGCAAAGTTATTTGAATTAATTCTAGCATGCTTTTGCTTAGAATTTAAGGAATGAGCATTATGAAAATATACCTTAGGGATTGCCTTAGTAGTCTCCCTACGCTGTGATACTCTTCTTGGATCTTCTTGCTACCCCTAGGACATTGATTTCGGTAATGTCCTGGTTGCCGACATTTGAAGCAAATGATATGCTCCTTGTCTTTAGATGATGGGGAACCGGCATCCTTTGACTTTTGTTGACTTGTAGGCGCCGGAGGAGTCTTCTTAACCTTCTTTGGGCACTTGCTCTTGTAGTACCCATACTCCCTACACTCAAAACACAATATATGGATTTTATTTGAGATTTGAGGGTTTGAGTTACCTAGTTCGGTGGTGAGGATCTCTTGAACTTGTTCTTCCTCTTGACCGGATGTAGATGTTACTTCTTGTTGCTCCGGCGTTGAGGATGCTCTAATCTCCTCAATCCTAGAAGTGGATACTTCTTCCACTTCTTCCACCTCTTCTTTCTCCGATCCGGAGGTTGACTCCTCACTTTCTTGTGAGGATGATGAATTAGCCTCTTCGGTCTCTTCCTCTTGGACCGGTTGTGAGCCTTCATGATATGTTGCCACTTGACTCCAAAGCTCTTTGGCATCCTTGTACTCACCTAGCTCACACATAATTTTATTAGGAATCAAATCAACCAAGAATTTAATTACCTTTGTATTCTTTTCGAACTCTTGGTTTGTTCCTCGGTTCACTTCTTCATCTTGAGAATTCCTCCCTTGGGCCCTTTTGGATATTGAAATCCCTCCATCAAAATGCCCCACTCTTCAAAGTCCTTCATCATCAAGAATTCTTCAATCCTCACCTTCCATTGATTGAATCCTTCTTGTCCATAGAAGGTATAAGGGATAGGTGTGTTGATATCCCATCCAAGCTTGTCTTGGAATTCCATCTTCGCCCTCTAGCCTCTTGCTCCCGCTTGTTAATCCGTTGAAGAGCAACCTTGCTCTGATACCAATTGTAGGATATTTGATGCCGCTAGAGGGGGGTGAATAGCGGTTGATTATTCGTAGATGGAATTTGATCGCGTGTTCGTCTCTACAATTTCGTTAGTGCGCAGCGGAAATAGATATGATACAATAACGAAATACGCAAACACGAGTATGTAACGTGGTTCGGAACTTCACGGTTCCTACTCCACGGATCGAGCTCTACGAGCTCTAGTGATGCACATGCAACCACTAATAAACACTCCTTCTCGGAACAATCCGGAGGTGGAGAAACCTCATACAATAATGATTACAACAAAAATCAAAGAGATACAAGCAAATACGATAATGTAATACAAATGCAAGTAAAGGAAAAACACTTTACAAAAGCTTTTGATTGCTTGATCTTTGATTGCCTTGAACTAGCTTTGAAGGACTGGAAAGCACCAACATCCCCCTTCAATTTCGCCCAAGAAAATCGCTATCTTTTTTTCCATCATGAGCTCGTTTTATAGCTTCAACCTGTGCTGGTAAAAGTCGATCAGTTGACTGCTCGGGACCATCAGTCGACTGATCACACTGTTGCTGTGAGACAACGGTGTAATCCACGTTGAAAAAATCCAACGGCTAGGACATTAGTCGACTGATCATGAGCATCAGTGGACTGATAAGCCATCACTCGACTGCTCGTCATAGCGGTCGAGTGAGACTCCATTATGTGGCCGAAAATCCGAGCACCAGTCGATTGATCATGCAATCAGTCGACTGCTCGAGCCATCAGTCGACTGCCATCCTCTGGCAGTCGACTGCTAGGCCACTTCCCACAGTCAAACCCTAGTTGACTACGCCAGTCGACTGCCACATGGCACCAGTCGACTGGCACACCTCAAACATGAGGTTTTAGCCCAAGTATGGTGCCCCCATACTTGCTAGACGACCCTTAGCCTAGACCTAAGCCTTCTAGCTACCTCCATCAGCCTCACGCCTCTCGGATCCCTCCAAGTCATCCATGACTTGTTCATCCATCGCGTTAGCCTTCAGGTGCTTCCATGGGCTATGTCATGCTAACGGTGTCTACACAGCCAAGGCACATTGGACTTACGCCGCCAAGACTCCGCTTGGACTTTACGCCGCCAACCATTGGACTTATGCTGCCAAGACTCCAGCTTGGACTTTACGCAGCCAATATCAAACCCCTTGGACTTCTCATGCCAAGACTCAAGCTTGGAATTTCCCTTGCCAACCCATGTTGGACTTTTACACTGCCAAGACCCATGCTTGGACTTTTCATATGCCAAGTGTCCCACTTGGACTTTTCATGCCAAGTACTCAAGACTTGGACTTTACCAAATGCCAAGTGTTCAACTTGGACTTTCCATGCCAAGTACCCATGACTTGGACTTTACCTTGACAATTACATTGTCTATGTTTTTTTTGAAACATCAAAACATCACTCGAGTCAAACTTGAGTCCTGGTCAATCGTGACCTGGGCCGATTGCACCAACAACTATTTCCTTATTTGGTGCCGCTAAGCTCCAAAAAACTAGCCCTTGCATCTTGTCGCCAAGCTCCAAAACCATTGCTTCTCTTGATTGTCCTCCACGCCAACCCTAAGCCTCATTTTATAGAGTTTAAGGATAAGCCTTGTTTTAATCTACACCATTGGTTTTAGGGATTTAATCTCAATCGTCGGATCTAGAGATTTAATCTCAACCATCGGATCTAGAGATTTAATCTCTACCTTTGGATCTAGTGATTTGTTTCTATCCATTGGATCTAAGCTTGATGAGGTGTTAATAGGCTACAATAGGGACCATGAGGAGGAGTTGGATCTTGGCCACCAATGGATCAAGCCCACATAAAGTCTGATCCATTAATGATAATCCAATCCACTAAAGGATTATCATTGATCTACCTCACCAACCCCCAAAAGTTAATATGGGCTCCTTATATTATATGTACATTTTCTCCCCGTGTTTAAGATCTCGAATTTCTGCCGATTAATTAATTTACTGAGCATTAATTAATCAACATATAACTCCATGAGTAGTACCACTCAACCTTTTCATCATATCGGACGAAGTCTACCTTCAGGGTTTACATGATGAACCTTATCAGCTCCTCAAGGGGACATCATCATCCTAATATATAGGACACAATTTCCTTCTATAATCAACGCCACACCATATAAATAATATAATCTCCCAACTTACCGAGCCTATCGATTTAATCTATAAATCTCGCCCATTGGTAAATCAAAGAGATGAATACTAAGTATATGTGCTTTTTATTATATCAGGATTAAGAGTATGTACAATATAATATCTGAGGTCCGATTCGATTATGTAGCCAGGAATACATTGAATCACCTCTTAATCGGTCCTGCTCAATACACACAAAGTGCACTAGTGTGATTCAATGATCAAGACAAACCAATCCCAAATCACACTACAACCATTACAATGGTTTGTCCAAAGCCATCTCGGTTGTGAGCCTTTACTTATACTTTACAAGGAACTGATAACATGATCTCCCGTGTGACACCACACACCATGTTATCTACAATGTAATGTATTAGACAATATGCATAGTCATAAAAATATGCAAACAATGATCATGTGATTCTTATTTAAAAATAAAGATGTTCATAAAAAAGATAGACTTTTCAGTATACATCCAAACATATTGATGGTGGTAGTTGGGGTTGCATGCAGTTGTCTTGGATACGTGACACTCGACCATTCATAAGTAGTGTCAGTCGGAGTGACCAGCAGCAGGGACCCCCATTGTGTAGCAAGCTCTTTACGCTCATATGCTACTTTATCATACTGTCCACTCAGCCACTCTAGAGCAGTGGTTGGTGTTGAGTTGGGACAGTTATCATGTCGTGCCACCTAGACCGCACTGGGGTCGTGGTAGCGAGTAGGGGTGCGCAGACATGACCATGCATGCAGCATTGCCATATCATACGGTGTTTTACATATTCCTATATATATATATATACATGGATTATTGTGATTAGTATACATACAGATACAGTCTATATGTATACTCACTCTGATGATGCATTTGTATGTACTATGCTTTTTGTATTTCTTTGTACATATTCTTACATGCTATTGCATTTTCTGTATAGTAGTAAGCCATGTACCTGTATACTTATTGGTCGAACACTGTGGTACCCTCGACCTGTATCATGACATAGTGTTAGTTTGTATTGTTGGGTTTCCGGCACCGCGGCGAATGTGTGTTCGAACATGTTTCGCAAATATGTGCACAGCGGAAGGAATAAAATAATAAATCTAATTTATTACAACACACACATCACATGCATGTATAGTACAACATGTGTAGACATAACCATAAATTCAAATTTTGCAATAAAAGGAAATTTACACTACGTATACCTGACGTATCACGTGTAGCGGGAAAGGCATCAACCGGAATGATTCTCGCTAGAATCGTCTCTATCCGTATCCACGCCGAGTATCTTCGGGAAGACTTCACTAAGTCACAAGCCTCGTCTTCGTGTTGAAGATGATGTGATCTGTAGGAATTGCTTCGGAGGCTCATTGGCTCCCATGTCCCCGGATTAAAATTTTCACTAATGAAAAAAACTAATCCGGATGGGATAAGTTTCCTAAGCACAACCATTTCATCATCGTGCTAACAACTTGAGTGATCGCTTGAACAAACTAGTTGTTCAAGCAACCCAACACTTCTAGGTGGTTAGCCGCGGAAGAGACGACGGACGGATCGCCAGTTTTTGTGTTTGTCTTCGGGGTCCATGATTATACAAATACATACAAATGCAAACTAGTATAATCAACACATACTAACATAAAGATAAGAATGTCACGCCCACCCTTTCTGGACCCAGAACCCAGAGGGGCGGCGTGTGACGCGACCATACATACATAGATTACATACAGCGGAAGACTTTATACATACTTCTTTATTCTTACAGCGGAAGACTTTAGACTTATTTATATATATTTTTTCTTTTAAACATAACATGCATTGACATATATATATATATATACTTCTTCTTCTTAACATAGGGTATGCATCATAGCATATATAGATACTTCTTCTTACTTCTTCCTTACTTCTTCTTATTAACATAGAGCATGCATCATAACATATATAGATACTTAGTGCTTAGTTCAAGTTCTTAAACATCGTCATCATACGGAGACATAAGTAAGGACATCCATAAACGTCATCATCATAGGTAAACATATATATATAGACCTAACAGATCTTCTCCACCATGCCACTGCCACACACATTTGGCCCCTCCTGCTGCTCCCTTTAGTTTATCCATCCCTTACCCTTATCTGCAGTACGAGGGAAAGATACACTATAAGCACATAGGCTAAGTAAGATCCAGTCCTACTCACAAAAAACCATATATCGACATTAATCATGGCATGTAACATTCATAACATATAAGCAATATAACATGTAACATACATGGCGTAATCAACTTAACATGTAACATAAGTAACGTGAGTAAACATAACATGTATCATCCATAACATGGCAGCATAACATGTATCATCTATAACATAACATCATATCATGTAAATATATGACTTAATTAAACATAACATATAACATACGTAACATAGCAAATCAACATAACATACAACATATATGTATGACATATCAAACATAACATACATCATATGTAACATAGTGGCATAAACATGGCATATCAAACATAACATACATGTAACATAGGGGCATAAACATGGCATATCAAACATAACATACATCATATGTAACATAGGGGCATAAACATGGCATATCAAACATAACATACATCATATGTAACATAGTGGCATAAACATGGCATATCAAACATAACATACATCGTATGTAACATAGTGGCATAAACATGGCATATCAAACATAACATACTTCATATGTAACATATCAACATAGCATGTAACATAACAATCTAATCATGTAACATATGCAAGATGCTTTTGAAAACATATATTATAGGTACGTAAACATAATTCTCAACATATTTGGGCCCGGCATTGTACCACTTCTTCATTACGCGCATCCCTAAATAGGCCCGAGGTAGCAAGTCTCGAACCTAATAGGTTACTAGGCCCGATCTTAGTCCGTCGACCTAGGGCAATCGTCATAGCGTAGAAGCCCATCCTAGGCCCGAGTCTTACTCCATCGACCTAAGGCATCTTGGAGCCCATCCCGTACTAGGCCCGAGTCTTATTCCATCGACCTAGGGGCAATCATACATAGAAGCCCATCCTAGGCCTGAGTCTTATTCCATCGACCTAGGGCATCTTAGGAGCCCATCCCTTCTTGGACCCTATTAGGGTCTTGGTACAAGCCATGCAGAAGGTAAAATACTTATATGCTTATTTTATAACATAGCTTATTTCATTTTGCAAACATACCATACTTCATTTCATAATACATCATGCTTCCCTTCATGAACATATCATCTTTCATTTCGTAAACATACCATTCTTCATTTCATAACATATCATTCTTCATTTCATCATCATGTCATATTCATGTCGTGAACATATCGTTTTGTTTCATTTCATAATCTTATCTTTTTCCATTTCATAACATATTTTAAATATCGCATACACATAGACATGGCAAAAGGCATGTCATCAAAAGTAAGTAAACACTAACCTAAGGCATGTTATCTTCATCTAGCATTATTTAATATCACAAGTCAACATGAATTCACCCAACATAAAACACATGTTAACCTATTCATTTAACTTAACAACAACTTCATATGCACATAAGACTTGAATTAAAACTTCATCTAATCCCCAAAAATACCTGATGGCCGAATGGTCCATAGGGGTTTCTAGGGTTATCCTTCATCCTAATTCATTTAACACAACCACAACTTCATTTGCACATAGAACACGAACTAGACTTCATTTAATCACCCAAAAATCATGGTGGCCGAATGATCCATAGGGTTTTCTAGGGTTATCTTTTAACCTAATTCATTTAACCTAGCAACAACTTCATTTGCATATAAAACAAGAATTAGACTTCATTTAATCACCCAAAATTCATGGTGGCCGAATGATCCATAGGGTTTTCTAGGGTTATCTTTTAACCTAATTCATTTAACATAACAACAACTTCATTTGCATATAGAACATGGATTAAAACTTCATTTAGTCACCCAAAACATAGGTTGGCCGAATGGTCCATGTAGGGTTTTTAGGCTTAACCTTTAACCTAATTCATTTAACATAATAACAACATCATAATCCTACAAAAACATGGATTAAACTTCATTGAATCATCAAGATCTAGGGGTGGCTGAATGGTCCATGTAGGTCTTTAGGGTTAACCTTTACCTAATTCATTTAGCATAACAACAACATCATAATCCTAGAAAAACATGGATTAAACTTCATTGAATCATGAAGATCTAGGGGTGGCCGAATGGTCCATGTAGGTCTTTAGGGTTAAACTTTAACCTAATCCATTTTAAATCCTAGCATCATCATATAGTTAAAAAAAAACATAGCATGGAACTTCATTGAAACCTAAAATCATGGCTTGGCCGAATAGGCTTTAGTGGCTATTAGGGTTAGCATTTAACCTAATCCCTTATTCCATCTTAACATCATCATCTACTTCCTAAACATAGCATACAACATCATTGATAAACCAAAACATAGCTTGGCCGGATATAACATATAGATTTCATTTACAAACATCAATCGAAGCTACTCGTATGAAGGTGAGGGATACTTACATCCTTCGCTTTGCTTGTAGTGTGAAGATAACCTAAGGAACACAAAACCTAGCCCTTGCTTCTTGCTTGGATGAGTTTCGGCCAAGAGTGGAAATGGAGAGGGAGAACTTTAGGATTTCGGTGAGAAGAAGAAGAGAAGAGGAGAAAGTGAAGTTGCTCACTCATGCCTCCTCATGCCCCCCCCCCCCCCCCCTATTTATTCACCTAAAGAGTCCCTTAATCTCCCTTACACTTAACCATAATTTCCCTTATTCCTCTAATGATATAATCCTATTGGGCTTCTGGTTAGTGGGTGCATCTATAGGGCTTGGCTATCTCTAGAGGTTTGGGGTTCAATTCCTAGGCCTTGCACCCCTTTTTGGCTTATTTTCTTTTATTTTTGAAAAGGCCCACCTAAAGCCCATGATCATCAAGCCAAAAATTCTTGTAAAATTGCTAGGAATTTTACGGGCGTTACAAAGAACATGCAAAGATCAATAAAAGTTGTAAAACTTTTATACCTCTCAATCTTCTATCGTATGTCCTATCCTCCTCGTGGACGTCATGTGGGCGAAGATCCTCCACGAGTAGAAGCCTCCTAGATCACGTTCTTCCTTTCCTTGCTCTATCCGAACAAAGAGAAGAACCAAACAAAAACTCCTTCTCCTTATCTAGAACCGGCCACCAAGCTAAGGAGCTTGATATAACCGTCGGCCAAGGAGTAGCTTCTTGAGCGCCGGCCAACCTTCAAGAAGAGTTGCCGCCGGGCACCAAGGAGAAAGCAAGAGGGCGCCGGCCAAGAACTCCAAGGATAAAACCTAGCCCTTGATTCCACCGGCCAAGGAGAAAAGGAAGAAGGGAAGAGCGCCGTCAAAGGATGAGAAGAGGAAGAGGGGCGCCGGCCAAAACCCTAGGGAGAACAAAGCTTTGCTGCCCACTTCTAGCCGCCCAACTTCTCCAAAACCATAGCCGCCCAAAACCCTAACTCCTCTATGGTTTGTTGCCGGCCTCTTTTAGATAGGCAAACCCTAATTTCCCAAGCATCCACCCTTGCCGCCCAAGGCTTATCCCTTTATTTATAGAGTATGGCTTAAGCCTCCTTTAATCTCCACCATCGGATCAAGGGATTTAATCTCCACCGTCGGATCTAGGGTTTCATCCCAACCGTCAGATCTAGGGTTTCATCCCAACCGTCGGATCTAGGGTTTCATCCCGACCATCGGATCTAGGGTTTCATCCCAACCGTCGGATCTAGGGTGTCATCCCAACCGTCTGTTCTAGAGTTTTGTTTTCCATCCTTGGATCTAGACTTCATGAAGATTATATTAGGCTACGATAGGGACCATGAGGAGGAGTTGGATCTTGGCCACCCGATGGATCGGAACCACACAAACTTGATCCATCAATGATGTTCCATTCCACTTGAGGATCATCATTGAATTACATCACCAACCCCCATAAATCAATATGGGCTCCATATATTATCTGTACATCCATCTCCCCGTGTTTAAGATATCAAATGTCCGTTAATTAATTGATTTACTGACCATCAATCAATTAACATCTAACTCCTCGAGTAGTACCACTCAACCTTATCATCATGTTGACTAAGTCAACCAGCTGGGTTTACATGATGAACCTTATGAGCTCCTCAAGGGGACATCATCAACCTAATATATAGGACACGGTTTCCTCCTATAATCAACGGCACACCATGTAAATAATATCATTTCCTAACTTACCGGGCATATTGATTTAATCCATCTAAATGTCACCCTTTGGTAAATCAATGAAATAAATACTAAGTACATGTGCCCGTTATTATATCGGGATTAAGAGCATGTACAACATAATATCCGAGGTCCGATTCAATTATGTAGTCAGCAATAAATTGAATCACCTCTATGTCGGTCCTGCTCAATACACCTAAGTGTACTAGTGTAACTCTATGTTCAAGATAAAATAATACCAAGCTACACTACAACCATGCCAATGGTTTGTCCAAAACCATCTTGGTTGTGAGCCTCTACTTATATTCTACAAGGGACTGATAACATGATATTCTGTGCCACACCAAGCACCATGTTATCTACAATGTAAATATTAGACAATATGCACACATATAATAAATATAAAGTGTAAACAATGATCATGTGATTCTTATTTCAAAATAAAAATGTTCATACAAAAAGAGTTAGACTTTCAGTATACATTCCAACAGTGATCGAGAGAAGATCACGATCTGTATCAAAATTCGTATCCAAAATGAGTCCTCAAAAACTCGCTTCTCCGGAGAGGAATTCGTCAACCGTTTGATGAATCCTTCATCCTCCACCTATGAGGATTGCCGGAGATTGAATCCCCGGTAAGGGAGGCACTGTCGGAGCTCCAAACGTTGTCCAAACGACGCTCCGACAAGAAGGAAACAAGCTGTCCAGAAAACTGGACAGCTTTGGTGGAGACCTTGCACCGGCCAAATAAGGAAAGCAATGTGCTCACCTTGTCGTCGAAGCCAAGGATAATCACCGGAGCTCCTCCGGCAGCTGCTCGACACCGACAAGTGGAGAAGATGGCAACAGCTGGTCGCCGGTTGGAGGAGTTGGGCGGCGGCAAGGAGTTGGCGCCGACTAGATGGAGAGGAGGGAGAGGTTGGGCGGCCATAATTAGGTTAGGGATTTTGATTATTGTTTAACAAAAACCCTTAAGCCCTATTTTATAGAGAACAAATTCCCTTAATGGTTATTGGATCATAACCAAAGGCTCGTTAACCCACTCCATTAATTTAAGTTAAAATAAACCAAACCATGATGGTTTATTTTAAGTTAAAACTAACCGAACCAACTTTGGTTCATTCGTTTAAAACAAACCAAACCTCTTTGGTTTATTTTCCTCCGTTGGATTAGAACCAAACCATTTCGGTTCGTCCATCATGTATTCATAAGACACGGCCCATCCACGCTTCCATTGTGACTGAAACGATTTCATGCTTGCTCCATGTTTGGTCCAACCAAACCTAGTTTCTCTGGGTCTGAGAATCTCATTCTCAAGCTCGTTTTATATCCTTCGGATTACGCTCGTTGTGCGTGTGACCAAATAGGTTCTCGGTTTATGTTGGCCGTCTATAATTAACTATTAATTATAGAATGATCATGAGTGGCACCTAGTAGTGTTGGTGCAGTGGGCACCTAAGTCGAACCTAAGTTTTGATTATAGCAAACGATATAAAGTTAAGCTTATATTGTTATCTCACGAGCTAAATCAAGTGTGCAGAAAAGTCTCAATGCTGGAGCAGAAGGCTAGCGACGCCCGGACGAAGCCGCGGTGGTCGGGCGACACTCGAGTTACTTCGGAGGGAGCCGAAGGAATCGAGTGGAAGGCCGGAAGCAAAAGCGACACGTAAGTATCGAGGTAAGCTCGTGTGTTCGAGCGTAAGTGAGGTCGTATCCTCTTTATGGGGATGATCTTAGGCTATGATCCAACCCAAGACTTCCCATGGAAGGTCAATGTTTAGATCGGACGGCAAGTGGCCGTCGAATCCACTTATATTTTGAGCTAACTCTTTATTGTAGTCAAAAATCCTGGCCATCAGTTCAACCGGCTAGTTCAACCGGCGCCAGTTCAACCGGCCAGTTCAACCGGTGGTCAAAAATCAGCCTCGAGGAGTCAAGCTTTATCACCATTTTTCAAGGAGTTTTGTGCCCATTTGTGATTGGTTGAAGACCCATTCGTTGAGGGGCTTAAAGGCTATAAAAGGAGGGCCAAACCTAGGGTTTCATCCTCAATTCTATGTGCTCAAAAGCCTCCGTTACGCTGCAACTCTCCGACGACTCTACAACAACGAAGTGCTGCCAACAACCCTAGCTTAAAGTTTCTTTTGTTTAGTTGTTGGTATAATCTTAATTTGTTATTGCTTTCAATATTGCAATTCTTTTTAATCGAGGCTTTTCATTGCATTTTACTTTAATAGAAGAGAGGGTTTGTCTCTCTATCTTTTTGCTTCGAAGGCTTTTGTAATCGTAAAACTCCTACCTCCAACGAGGAGGAGTGTTTTAGTGAATTGCCCTCCGTACACGGTTTAGGACCATTAGGGCCTTGGAGTAGTAGCCGAAGGCTACGAACCAAGTAAAAAAACTATTTGTCTCATTTAGTTTTTATTTACATTTCCGCTGCGTTTAATTGTCTATCGAACGATTTAAAAGAAAAGTTTTTATTGCTATTCACCCCCCCTCTAGCGATCCGCTTCGATCCAACAATTGGTATCAGAGCCGGGGGTTGCTAAGATTTTGTGAAACCACCAATCTAGTCATTTTTCACAGATTTATTTTTCTTTTATTTCTGATTTATTTCGCTTTGTTAAATTTACTCCCGCACTACTAATCCAAGATGCGAGTCTTGGTACTTTGTTTTGTGTTTTTATCGTTGCTAGTTTCTTCGTCTTCGTCCCTTTTTGTCTTTTGTTCTAATGGCCCATCTCGAGGGTTTTAGCACCGTCCGACCTCCGTTTTACAATGGAGATGACTTCCGTTATTGGAAGGGTTGGATGGAATGCTTTCTCAAAACCCAAATCGAGATGTGGATCATAATCCAAACGGGTTTCACACTTCCGACTAATGAAGTGGGTGACTCCTTGGATTATGATCAATGGACCATTGCGACAAAATGACAAGTCGAAGCCGACGCCAAGGCAACACAAATACTCCAATGCGGCTTGTCCAAGGAGGAGTTAAATCGCGTCGGCCCCTTCATTAGCGTAAAGGACCTTTGGACAAAGCTGATCGAGTTACACGAAGGATCGGATCAAGCTAAGGTTTGCAAATGTGATTTGTTATTCAATAAATTGTACACACTAAAAATGCAGGAACACAAGTCCGCGACGCAACTCCACGCCCTTGTCCAAGACATAGTCAACTACCTACACGCAATCGGGCAAAAGGTTGAAAACCGCGACCTTATAAGGTATGTTCTAAACTCTTTTCCGAGGACTACCTTGTGGGCATCCATGGTCGATGCCTACAAGGTCTCCAAGGACCTTTCTAAACTTAGATTAGATGAACTCTTTTCGGATTTTGAATTACATGAGCAGTCCAACTCGGAACCCGAGAGGGGTATAGCTATGTTTGCAGGTTCAAAGTGTTGGTGCAGTGAGGCACCGAAATCGAACCTGTGTTTTGATTATAGCAAAGACACAAAGTTAAGTCTATTTTGTTTTCTCACGAGCTGAATCGAGTGTGCAGAAGATTGATATAGCTGGAGCTGAAGGCTAGCGACACCCGGAGAAAGCCGCGGTGGTCGAGCGACACTCGAGTGATTTCGGAGGGAGCCGAAGGAATCGAGTGGAAGGCCGGAAGCAAAAGCAACACGTAAGCATCGAGGTAAGCTCGAGTGTGCGAGAGTAAGTAAGGTCGTATCCTCTTTACGGGGATGATCTTAAGCGTAGATCCGACCAAAGACTTCTTATAGATGGTCTAGGTCGAGATCGGATGGTCGACGACCATCGAAATTATGTTTTTGTTGTGCTAACTTTGACTTGCAAAGAAGCATCACGATCGCTACTTGAGGACTTGATACACAAATCGATCGATCGCTGAAGGTCATCAATCGATCGATGTCGCCATCACGATCGATGATGGCCATCACCGATCGATGGTCAATGATCAGATTCGAGGAGTCAAGGATTATCACCAAATTTCAAGGGAAGATGTGCTCAAATTTGATTGGCTAGGGTTCCTCTCGAAAAGGGGCTCAAAGGCTATAAAAGGAGGGTCAAACCTAGGGTTTCATCAACAATTCTAAGCCTCCAAAAAGTCTCCGTTACGCTGCAACTCTTCGACAACGAAGTCCTTCCATTCCGACGTCTAGGTTTAACTCTTATTATTCTTGTACGTCGGTATTAGTTTTTCTTGTCATTTACATTTCACGAGCTTTTATCGTATACGAGGAGAGGGGGAGTGTCCCTCTACCTCAAGTTTTTGTGGTTCCTTCTTGTATCGATTAACTCCTACATCTAACGAGGTGGAGTTCCTTTAGTGCTTTTGCCCTCCGTACGTGGTCAAGGACCACTAGGGCCTTGGAGTAGTGGCCTTCGGCTACGAACCAAGTAAAACCCTTGTGTCGATTGTTTTTTTTTTATTTTTACATTTCCGCTGCAATTAACTAATTATCTCTCGAGTTTTAACGAAAGAAAAAGAAAAGGTTTTTCGCTATTCACCCCCCCCTCTAGCGAACCACATCAATCCAACAATTGGTATCAGAGCCGGGGGCGCTTAGATTTGGTGAAACCACCAATCTAACATTTTTTTTACAGATTTGTTTTTCGTTCGTTTAAATTTTTCTCCCGCACTACTAATCCAAGACGAAGTCTTGGTACTCTTCGTTTGATTTTGTTTTGCAAGCATTCGCTTTTGGAGTAGCCGACGGTCAAACGGGCATAACGTTTTGTACAAGTTGACCCACGACACGGTCTACCTACCAAATCGAAGCCCTCGCAGAGATCTACACTTATTACGAGGGTTTTACCCCCGTAACAAGTTGTTTTCGTCCTCAAAAATCGACGTTTAGTAGCCTTTCGGGGACATCGAAGGTTGTGAGTACTTAATTTTTATTTAGTTTCTTATTTCATTGCTTAACTTTCTATTTTTCATTTGTTTCTTTTTATTTCCCACACTACTAATCCAAGACGCATGTCTTGGTACTTTCGTGTGTTTTTTTTCGTTGCTAGGTCGTCTTTTTAGTCTCCTTGTTTTTTGTTCTAATGGCCCATCTCGAGGGTTTTAGCACCGTCCGACCTCCGTTTTACAACGGAGATGATTTTCGTTACTGGAAAGGTCGGATGGAATGCTTTCTCAAAATCCAAATTGAGATGTGGATCATAATCCAAACGGGTTTCACACTTCCGACTAATGAAGTGGGTGACTCCTTGGATTATGATCAATGGACCGTTGCAATAAAACGACAAGTCGAAGCCGATGCCAAGGCAACACAAATCCTCCAATGCGGCTTGTCCAAGGAGGAGCTAAATCGCGTCGGCCCCTTCATAAGCGCAAAGGATCTTTGGACAAAACTAATCGAGTTACACTAAGGATCGGATCAAGCTAAGGTTTGCAAACGTGATTTGTTATTCAATAAATTGTACACACTAAAAATGCAGGAACACGAGTCCGCGACGCTACTCCACGCCCGTGTCCAAGACATAGTCAACAACCTACACGCAATCGGGCAAAAGGTCGAAAACCACGACCTTATTAGGTATGTCCTAAACTCTTTTCCGAGGACTACCTTATGGGCATCCATGGTTGATGCCTATAAGGTCTCCAAGGACCTTTCTAAAATTAGGATAGACGAACTCTTTTCGGATTTCGAATTACATGAACAATCCAACTCGGAACCCGAGAGGGGTATAGCCTTGTTTGCAGGTTCAAAGAAGATGAAAATCGCAAGCAAGCCACCACCACCCGAGGAGGAAGATGAGTCCGAAGAAGAAGTTGACTCGGAGTTGACTGCCGAACTAATGAACCTAGCTCGAAGGATAGCCAAGGGACGAAAGCGAACTACGACTCGACCCAACCAAGGTAAACCTAAAAGTTCTAACATTAGGTGTTATGAGTGCAACAGGTTTTGACATATCAAGTCCGAGTGCCCCAAGCTCAATCACCAAGCACCTAAGCATAAGAAGGCCCTCAACGCGACATGGGAAGAAGCGTCATCCGAAGAAGACGAAGATCACGTCTTCATGGAGAAATCAATTGAGTCAGACACGGAGACCGAACTTGAGTCAGAACCTGAGGATGACTCGAACTACGAAGCTACCTTCAAGTCAAGCAACGGATACGCATCCGGTTCAAAAGATACCCTTAAGGTGAGTCGAACCTTATTTAATACTTTACATAATACGGTTAGGTTTTTGTCTAGGAAGTTAGCTAAGTCCGAGTCCAAGGTCGAGACCCTTGTTGAGGAGGTTAAACTCCTCAAACACGAGGTCTCCCTAACCTCTTCGACTAGTCGAGTTCAAGAGAAGGACTCAACTCGAGTTGAAAAGCTCGAAGTTGAGAACTCTCTCTTGAAAAGTCAAGTCGAAGATCTTAGGAACACGTTGGAAAGGTTCACTTCGGGATCCAAAGGACTTGACCTCCTACTTGGATCTCAAAGGGTCGTGTACAACAAGGCTGGACTCGGGTTTAACTCAAACACGACTAATAGGTCGTATATGTCGATAGTAAGTCGACATAAGAAACATGTCCAAGCATGGGTCCCTAAGAACTTTTTGATTTCAACTCTAGGATCTAACCCGTACTGGGTTCCCAAGGACCAAATCCACTATGTGGATAGACCGAACCGATTCAACGGTCTAGGGGGAGCCAGTACAAAACATGTTTGTGCTTTAACTTAGAAATTGCATGTTTTAACTTAGAATGTTTATGCTTTAACTTAGAAATTGCATGCTTTAACTTAGAAAGTTTGTACTTTAAAACTTGTGAACTCACTTAGAACAAAAACATATTTTCAAAAACATAACCAACTAAAATTCTTCGAAAAGATTGAGCCTCGGGGAGCCTCTTTTCAAAAATAACTAGTTAGACGAGGAAATAATTTTAGGTAAGTCAAGTCATCATTTTCTTGAAAATGGCTTTGTCTAAGGAAGTGGTCGATGATCCGATAAAAGAAGGCCCCTATGCCTCGCCACGACCTGGAAGCCATGATCTTGAAAAGGTAAACTTGACAAGCCTAGGGTTAAATCCAAATCTAACATAAAATTACTTGAACCTAAATCCACTTAATCAACTTAATTAGAAGTCATCTCAAAATAAACACATAAGTATAACATGCTTGATCATATAGACTCCGGTGAGATGACCTAGGGTTAACAACTTACAACCAATTTTCTTAACAAAAATCTAACATCCAATCCAACCACCTTGTGTGTAGGATCAATAGATGTTAGACAGCGGTTGCTCCCGACAAATGACCGGGGATCAACTCAAATTCGCAAAGCTTCGATTCAAATGACAAGGATCGGTAGCTTTTGGGAATAATGGCAAGCTCAAAATCATCGGATCAGGTGATATCGAGCTTAACACGAATTTTGTTATTAAAAATGTATTACTTGTAGAGAATTTTGAATATAACTTACTTAGTGTAAGCCAATTGTGTGATAATAACTATAAGGTTATATTTCTAGAAAATGAATGCGTAATTAATACCAACGAAACCTCTAAAACAATTCTTAAAGGAACTAGAAATAACAACATTTATACGATCAACTTAACCAACTCCTCAACTAAGTGTCTTATGACACGGCAAGAGGAATCATGGTTGTGGCACCGACGACTCGGTCACTCGTACCTAAGACTCGTCCACAAGATGAGTCAGAGTGGCTTAGTCAGAGGCTTACCCAACCTCAACAATTTGGTTAATAAAATCTGTAATGCTTGTCAACAAGGAAAACAACCTAGGACACAAAACAAGTTAACTAACCAAGAACGAACCTCAAGTGTACTTGAGCTCCTGCATTTGGATCTATTCGATTCACATGGAGCCAAGTCACTCAATAGAAGTCAATATTGCTTAGTCATAATTTACGACTACTCTAGGTTTACCTGGGTTAGGTTCATCAAACATAAAAATGATACCCTAGATCAATTAATCAATCTATTCAAATTAATCGAGAATCAAAAAGACCTTAAGGTTAAAAGACTTAGAAGCGATCATGGTGGTGAATTCGAAAATCAAAGGTTCACCGACTTCTGTAACCTAAACGGATACCACCATGAATTCTCTTGCCCTAGGACCCCTCAACAAAATGGCCTAGTGGAGCGGAAAAACCGAACTCTACAAGAAGCCGCTAGGACCATGTTGAATGAATACGACCTACTCGATAGATTTTGGGCAGAAGCCGTTAGCATGGCTTGCTATGTCCAAAATAGGATCCTTATGGTAAAGAGGCACCTTAAGACCTCGTACGAGATTTATCACGATAAAATACTTAACATCAAGTACTTTAGGGTATTTGGATGTAAGGTACATATCCTAAACACTAAGGATTACCTAGGGAAATTTACATCCAAAACCACCACCGGAATCTTTCTAGGATACTCGACTACAAGTAAAGCTTATAGAGTATATAACCACGACACCCTCAGAGTCAAGGAGACTATCAATGTAGTATTTGATGAAGGCCATGAACCTACAAAACCCCCGGCAACCCGAATTAGCGAGCCGATTCATACTATACCTAACTCTGATCCAGAGATCAGGTCTAGTGTTAATCCTAACCTAGGTCAACCTAGTCACTCTATTGATCAAGTGATAGATGACTCCAACCAAACTAGTGTTCAACCAAGTCACCCCAATGATCAAGCATTACGTGACACTAACCCAACCCAATCTAGGATTCAGACTAACCACCCTATCGATCAAGTAATAGGAGATCCTAATCTAGGAGTTTGAACTAGAGCATCCTATAGGAACCTTAGTCAAATTTCCTTAATTTCAAAGATAGAACCCAAATCAATTGAACAAGCTCTTCTTGATCCCGATTGGATTATTGCAATGCAAGAAGAGCTAGCTCAATTTACTAGGAACGAAGTGTGGGAATTAGTACCACCACCTAAAGACAAAATGATAATTGGAACAAGGTGGGTGTTTCGAAATAAGCTTGATGATAAAGGGGAAGTAGTTAGAAACAAGGCTCGGTTAGTCGCCAAAGGATTTAGCCAAGTCGAAGGCTTAGATTACGACGAAACCTATGCCCCAGCAGCTAGACTCGAATCCATTCGAATGTTGCTAGCTTATGCCGCACATCGAGGATTTAAGCTGTTTCAAATGGATGTTAAGTCGGCATTCCTAAATGGATACATTAAAGAAGAAGTTTATGTTAGCCAACCCCCCGGATTCGAAAATCTAGATAAACCCGACCATGTTCTAAAACTTAAGAAAGCTCTCTATGGACTTAAACAAGCTCCTCGAGCTTGGTACGAGAGACTTTCAATCCATCTTAAGTCAAAAGGGTTTAACCAAGGCTTAGTTGACCCAACTCTCTTTGTAAAAACATTAGGTAAAGAAATATTCATAGCTCAAATTTACGTAGACGATATAATTTTTGGAACCTCTAACTCAGCCTTACTAAACGAGTTCATTTCGCTCATGGAAAGTGAGTTCGAAATGAACTTGGTAGGCGAGTTAAGTTTCTTTTTAGGTCTACAAATTAAACAAACTAAGGATGGTATATACCTATATCAACAAAAATACACTAAGGAGTTAATTAAAAGATTTGGAATGCAAGACGCTAAGGTAATAAACACCCCAATGGCGATAAATGTTAACATAGGAGAAGACCTAGAAAGTAAGTCCATTGACTTAAAGTACTATAGGATCGCAATAGGAAGTCTTCTATACTTAACTGCGAGTCGACCCGACATCCTATTCGCAGTAAGTATGTGCGCCAGGTTTCAAACCTGTGCTAAGGAGTCTCACCTAACCCTAGTTAAGCGTATCCTTAGATATCTAAAGGGTACACTTAATGTCGGTATTTGGTATCCTAGATCTACCAAGTTCGAACTAATCGGCTACTCCGATTCGGATTATGCCGGTAGTAAACTCGATAGAAAGAGCACGAGTGGTTGTTGTCAACTACTCGGCTCGAGTCTAGTGAGTTGGTGCGATGGAAGCAACATTGTGTTGCCTTATCTACCACCGAAGCCGAATACATCGCGATGGGTGAGTGTGTCACTCAACTTCTTTGGATGAAGCACACTCTCCGCGACTTTAAGTTAGACTTTACGAATACTAAACTTCACGTAGATAACATTAGTTCAATTAATCTTACCAAGAATCCAATATGTCACTCTAGGACCAAACATATAGAAGTCAAACACCATTTCATTCGAGAACATGTGGCCAATGGAGCCATACAACTCGAGTACGTCGAATCGAAATATAACCTAGAAGACCTATTTACTAAACCCCTACCCGAAGCCGAATTTAGTCTATTAAGACGAAAATTGGGCATGTGCGTAATAGAATATTAACTTACAAACTATATTTTCTTACTACTATTTCTTATTTTTCATTTTGATGGAACTAGCATAGGACATACCTTAGATATCATGCACCTATAGATTTAAGGAGCCAGTACATCTCACAACACATAGGACTAATGTGTTTGTGTACTTAGCCACGTAGATGGGCGTGAGATGTTAGGACCCTACTCCAGGTTCCAAGATGTAGATCAAGTGCGTCAATATGAACCTCGGAGTATAAATATGCAACTAATATTAACCAACTCTAATCAGGACTTGTTGATAATATCATTTCAATCAAGTCAAACTAGAGTTGAACATTTAGATGAATTATTTTCACATACTATTTTTAAAATCATCATGCTTGGACTTAGGGTTTTCTTAAAACCGCCCCACTTTTTCCTTGATTTATGTCAAAAGGGGGAGAAAAGGCCAAAGTTAAGGTTCAAGAAAAGGCCAAAGTTCAATTTCAAATTTTTGAAATTGATAACTTAACTTAAAACTTTGATTCTGGCCTAAGTTAAGGGGGAGTAAGGTTTAGGTTTCAACTCTTCGGAATTGAAAACTTTAAAGGCCCAAGTTAAGAAATCAAAAGTTAAACCTTTTGAATAATTTTCCTTTTGACTTAACTTTTGATTACTTAACTTGCACTTATTTTTGACTCTAAGAAGTTACTTAACTCATTATCTTTTGTGTTTGGAGAACTAAAAGTCTTTTTCAAGTACTCACCCTCGGTCAAGGGGGAGGGTTCCTCTAAGGGGAGAACTTGACAAATATTTTTACTACTCCTACTTTTGCTTCTTGTCTTTACTGTTTCATGCACTTAATTTCCTTAACTTTGTGTGTTTTTGCCATATATCAAAAAGGGGGAGATTGTTGGTGCAGTGAGGCACCGAAATCGAACCTGTGTTTTGATTATAACAAAGACACAAAGTTAAGTCTATTTTGTTTTCTCACGAGCTGAATCGAGTGTGCAGAAGATTGATATAGCTGGAGTTGAAGGCTAGCGACACCCGGAGAAAGCCGCGGTGGTCGAGTGACACTCGAGTGATTTCGGAGGGAGCCGAAGGAATTGAGTGGAAGGCCGGAAGCAAAAGCAACACGTAAGCATCGAGGTAAGCTCGAGTGTGCGAGAGTAAGTAAGGTTGTATCCTCTTTACGGGGATGATCTTAAGCGTAGATCCGACCAAAGACTTCTTATAGATGGTCTAGGTCGTGATTGGATGGTCGACGACCATCGAAATTATGTTTTTGTTGTGCTAACTTTGACTTGCAGCAAGCATCAGTCGACTGCCAGCTTGGAGGACTCGATCGTTAAACAATGATCGCTGAAGGTCGAATCGATCGATGATTCAATGATCAGATTCGAGGAGTCAAGGATTATCACCATATTTCAAGGGAAGATGTGCTCAAATTTGATTGGCTAGGGTTCCTCTCGAAAAGGGGCTCAAAGGCTATAAAAGGAGGGCCAAACCTAGGGTTTCATCAACAATTCTAAGCCTCCAAAAAGTCTCCGTTACACTGCAACTCTCCGACAACGAAGTCCTTCCATTCCGACGTCTTGGTTTAACTCTTATTATTCTTGTAGGTCGGTATTAGTTTTTCTTGTCATTTACATTTCCGGAGCTTTTATCGTATACGAGGAGAGGGGGAGTGTCCCTCTACCTCAAGTTTTTGTGGTTCCTTCTTGTATCGATTAACTCCTACCTATAATGAGGAGGAGTTCCTTTAGTGCTTTTGCCTTCCGTACGTGGTCAAGGACCACTAGGGCCTTGGAGTAGTAGCCTTCGGCTACGAACCAAGTAAAACCCTTGTGTCGATTGTTTTTTTTTTTTTACATTTCCGCTGCAATTAACTAATTATCTCTCGAGTTTTAACGAAAGAAAAAGAAAAGGTTTTTCGCCATTCACCCCCCCCCTCTAGCGAACCACATCGATCCAACACAAAGAAGAAGAAAATCGCAAGCAAGCCACCACCAACCGAGGAGGAAGATGAGTCCGAAGAAGAAGTTGACCCGGAATTGACTGCCAAACTAATGAACGTAGCTCGAAGGATAGCCAAGGGACGAAAGTGAACCACAACTCGACCCAACCAAGGTAAGCCTAAAAGTTCTAATATTAGGTGTTATGAGT
The DNA here is from genome assembly GCA_025175895.1 of Wurfbainia villosa. Classification (NCBI taxonomy): domain Eukaryota; kingdom Viridiplantae; phylum Streptophyta; class Magnoliopsida; order Zingiberales; family Zingiberaceae; genus Wurfbainia; species Wurfbainia villosa. The sequence goes on along the minus strand of CM045998.1, from coordinate 46,568,942 downwards.
GTAACAGGTTTGGACATATAAAGTCCGAGTGCCCCAAGCTCAACCACCAAGCACCTAAGCACAAGAAGGCCCTCAATGCGACATGGGAAGAAGCATCATCCGAAGAAGACGAAGACCACGTCTTCATGGCGAAATCGATTGAGTCCGACACGGAGACCAAACCTGAACTTGAGTCAGAACCTGAGGATGACTCGGACTACGAAGCTACCTTCAAGTCAAGCCACGGATACGCATCCGCTTCAAAAGATACCCTTAAGGTGAGTCGAACCTTATTTAATACTTTACATAATATGGTTAGGTTTTTGTCTAGTAATTTAGCTAAGTCCGAGTCCAAGGTCGAGACCCTGGTTGAGGAAGTTAAACTCCTCAAATATGAGGTCTCCCTAACCTCTTCAACTAGTCGAGTTCAAGAGAAGGACTCAACTCGGTTTGAAAAACTCGAAGTTGAGAACTCACTCTTGAAAAGTCAAGTCAAAGATCTTAGGAATACGTTGGAAAGGTTTACTTTGGGATCCAAAGAACTTGACCTCCTACTTGGATCGCAAAGGGCCGTGTACAACAAGGCCGGACTAGGGTTTAGCTCAAACACGACCAATAAGTCATATATGTCAATCGTAAGTAGACATAAAAAATGTGTCCAAGCATGGGTCCCTAAGACCACTTTGATTTCAACTCTAGGATCCAACTCGTACTGGGTTCCCAAGGACCAAATCCACTATGTGGATAGACCGAACCGATTCAACGGTCTAGGGGGAGCAAGTACAAAACATGTTTGTGTTTTAACTTAGAAATTGCATGCTTAGATTTTTTTTTGTTTTTTTTTCTTTCGTGAACTCACTTAGAACACGTAAATAACCAACTAAAATCCTTCGAAAAGATTGAGCCTCGGGGAGCCTCTTTTCAAATAACCAACTAAAATCCTTCGAAAAGATTGAACCTCGGGGAGCCTCTTTTCAAATAATCAATTAAAATCCTTCGAAAAGATTGAGCCTCTGGGAGCCTCGTTTCAAATAATCAACTAAAATCCTTCGAAAAGATTGAGCCTTGGGGAGTCTCTTTTAAAAAATAACTAGTTAGACGAGGAAATAATTTTAGGTGAGTCATGTCATCATTTTCTTGAAAATGGCTTTGTCTAAGGAAGTGGTCGATGATCCGATAAAAGAAGGCCCCTGTGCCTCGCCACGACCTGGAAGCCATGATCTTGAAAAGGTAAACTTGACAAGCCTAGGGTCAAATCCAAATCTAACATTACTTAAACATAAATGCACTTAATCAACTTAATTGGAAGTCATCTCACAAAGAACACATAAGTATAACATGCTTGATCATATAGACTCCGGTGAGATGACCTAGGTTTAACAACTTACAACTATTTAAAAAAAAAAATTATAATAATCTAACATCCAATGCAACCACCTTGTGTGTAGGATCAATGGATGTTAGACAGCGGTTGCTCCCGACACATGACCGAGGATCAACTCAAATTCGCGAAGCTTCGATTCAAATGACAAGGATCGGTAGCCTTTGGGAATAACGACAAGCTCAAAATCATCGGATCAGGTGATATCGAGCTTAACTCAAATTTTGTTATTAAAAATGTATTACTTGTAGAGAATTTGGAATATAACCTGCTTAGCGTAAGCCAATTATGTGACAATAATTATAAGGTCATATTTTTAGAAAATGAATGTGTAATTAAAACAAATGAAACAGCTAAAACAATACTCAAAGGAACTAGGACAAATAACATTTATACAATTAACTTAATCAAATCCTCAGCCAAATGTCTTATGACACAGGAAGAGGAATCATGGTTGTGGCACCGACGACTCGGTCACTCGCACCCAAGACTCGTCCACATGATGAGTCAAAGTGGCCTAGTCAGAGGCTTACCCAACCTTAACAATTTGGTTAATAAAATCTGTAATGCTTTTCAACAAGGAAAACAACCTAGGACACAACACAAGTTAACTAACCAAGAACGAATCTCAAGTATACTTGAGCTCCTACATATGGATCTATTCGATTCACATGGAGCCAAGTCACTCAATAAAAGTCAATATTGCTTAGTCATAATTGACGACTACTCCAGGTTTACCTGGGTTAGGTTCATCAAACATAAAAATGATACCCTAAATCAATTAATCAATTTATTCAAATTAATCGAGAATCAAAAAAACCGTAAGGTTAAAAGAATTAGAAGCGATCATTGTGGTGAATTCGAAAATCAAAGGTTCACCGACTTCTGTAACCTAAACGGATACCACCATGAATTCTCTTGCCCTAGGACCCCTCAACAAAATGGCCTAGTGGAGCGGAAAAACCGAACTCTACAAGAAGCCGCTAGGACCATGTTGAACGAATATGACCTACCCGATAGGTTTTGGGCAGAAGCCGTGAGTACGGCATGCTATGTCCAAAATAGAACCCTTATGGTAAAGAGGCACCTTAAGACCTCATACGAGATTTATCACGATAAAATACCTAACATCAAGTACTTTAGGGTATTTGGGTGTAAGGTACATATCCTAAACACTAAGGATTACCTAGGGAAATTTACATCCAAGACCACGACCGGAATCTTTCTAGGATACTCGACTACAAGTCGAGCTTATAGAGTATATAACCACGACACCCTTAGAGTCGAGGAGACTATCAATGTAGTATTTGATGAAGGACATGAACCTACAAAACCCCCGGCAATCCCAATTAGCGAGCCGATTCATACTAGACCTAACTCTGATCCGGAGATCAGGTCTAGTGTTAATCCTAACCTAAGTCAACCAAGTCACTCTATTGATCAAGTGATAGATGACTCCAACCAAACTAATGTTCAACCAAGTCACCCCATTGATCAAGCATTAGGTGACACAAACCCAACCCAATCTAGGATTCAGACTAACCACCCTATCGATCAAGTGATAGGAGATCCTAATCTAGGAGTTCGAACTAGAGCATCCTATAGGAACCTTAGTCAAATTTCCTTAATTTCAAAGATAGAACCCAAATCAATTGAACAAGCTCTTCTTGATCCCGATTGGATTATTACAAGGCAAGAAGAGCTAGCTCAATTTACTAGGAATGAAGTGTGGGAATTAGTACCACCACCTAAAGACAAAACGATAATTGGAACAAGGTGGGTGTTTCGAAATAAGCTTGATGATAAAGGTGAAGTAGTTAGAAACAAGGCTAGGTTAGTCGCCAAAGGATTTAGTCAAGTCGAAGGCTTAGATTACGACGAAACCTATGCCCCAGTAGCTAGACTCGAATCCATTCGAATGTTGCTAGCTTATGCTGCACATCGAGGATTTAAGCTGTTTCAAATGGATGTTAAGTCGGCATTCTTAAATGTATACATTAAAGAAGAAGTTTATGTTAGGCAACCCCCCAGATTAGAAAATCTAGATAAACCCGACCTTGTTCTAAAACTTAAGAAAGCTCTCTATAGACTTAAACAAGCTCCTCGAGCTTGGTATGAGAGACTTTCAATCCATCTTAAGTCAAAAGGATTTAACCAAGGCTTAGTTGACCCAACTCTCTTCGTAAAAACCTTAGGTAAAGAAATATTCATAGCTCAAATTTACGTAGACGATATAATTTTTGGAACCTCTAACTCAGCCTTACTAAACGAGTTCGTTTCACTGATGAAAAGTGAGTTTGAAATGAACTTGGTAGGCGAGTTATGTTTCTTTTTAGGTCTACAAATTAAACAAACTAAGGATGGTATATACCTATATCAACAAAAATACACTAAAGAGTTAATTAAAAGATTTGGAATGCAAGACGCTAAGATAATAAACACCCCAATGACGATTAATGTTAACATAGGAGAAGACCTAGAAAGTAAGTCCATTGACTTAAAGTACTATAGGAGCGCGATAGGAAGTCTCCTATACTTAACTACGAGTCGACCCGACATCCTATTCGCAGTAAGTATGTGCGCCAGGTTTCAAACCTGTGCTAAGGAGTCTCACCTAACCCTAGTTAAGCGTATCCTTAGATATCTTAAGGGTACACTTAATGTTGGTATTTGGTACCCTAGATCTACGGAGTTCGAACTAATCAGCTACTCCGATTCGGATTATGCCGGTAGTAAACTCGATAGAAAGAGCACGAGTGGTTGTTGTCAACTACTCGACTCAAGTCTAGTGAGTTGGTGCAGTAGGAAGCAACATTGTGTTGCCTTATCTACCACCGAAGTCGAATACGTTGCGATGGGTGAGTGTGTAACTCAGCTTTTTTGGATGAAGCACACTCTCCGAGACTTTAGGTTGGACTTCACCAAAACTAAAATTTTTGTAGACAACATAAGTTCGATAAATCTAACTAAGAACCCTATATGCCATTCAAGGACAAAGCATATAGAGGTAAAACACCATTTCATTCGAGAACATGTTGCCAACGGCTCCATACAACTCGAATATGTTGACTCGAAGTCTAACCTAGCAGACATATTTACTAAACCACTACCCGAAGCCGAATTTAGTCTCTTGAGACGAAGATTAGGCATGTGCGTAATAGAATAGGAACTTGCAAATTATATTTTCTTACTACTATTTCTTACTTTTTTTCATGGAACTAGCATAGGACATACCTTAGATATCATGCACCAATACATCTCACAACACATAGGACTAATATGTTTGTGTACTTAGCCACGTAGATGGGCGTGAGATGTTAGGACCTTACTCCTGGTTCCAGATGTAGAGCTAGTGCATCGCTATGAACCACGGAGTATAATCATACATACTAACCGACTCTGACTAGGACTGGTTGATCCTTCATATCAATCAAGCCAAATATGAGTTGAACATTTTATAGATGAACTTATTTTCAGTATATAATTTTTAAAAATAAAAATGTGGAACATGGTTGGACTTTAAATTTAACATTTATTTTGTTTTCCACACACCCCTTACTCTTTTCGATATACGGCAAAAGGGGGAGAAAAAGGAGAAAAAGGACAAAAGTTAAGGGGTCAAAATTTTTTTTTTGATAACTTAACTCTTACTTCATAATTAAACAAAAAGTTAACTTTAAGTTTTGAAAACTTATTTAACTTTTAACAAAAGGCCAAGGTTAAGAAATCATTTGGTTTCTTAACTTAAAACTTATTTTAAACACTATGGCCAATATTAAGTAATTTCGGTTACTTAATTCTTTTTTTAGTAGCACATATCAAGGGGGAGAGTTAAAACCCTTTCTCAAGTACTCACCCTCGGTCAAGGGGGAGGATTCCTCAAGGGGGAGCACTTGAAAAAGAATTTTTTATACTCCTACTCATTCATGCATAATCTCATACTTATTTTTGTCTTAACTTTGTATGTGGGTTTGCAATAAATCAAAAAGGGGGAGATTGTTGGTGCAGTGGGCACCTAAGTCGAACCTAAGTTTTGATTATAGCAAACGATATAAAGTTAAGCTTATATTGTTATCTCACGAGCTAAATCAAGTGTGCAGAAAAGTCTCAATGTTGGAGCTGAAGGCTAGCGACACCCGGAGGAAGCCGCAATGGTCGGGAGACACTCGAGTTACTTCGGAGGGAGCCGAAGGAATCGAGTGGAAGGCCGGAAGCAAAAGGGACACGTAAGTATCGAGGTAAGCTCATGTGTGCGAGCGTAAGTGAGGTCGTATCCTCTTTACGGGGATGATCTTAGGCGACGATCCGACCCAAGACTTCCCATGGAAGGTCTATGTTGAGATCGGACGACAAGTGGCCGTCGAATCCACTTATATTTTGAGCTAACTCTTTATTGTAGTCAAAAATCTTGGCCATCAGTTCAACCGGCTAGTTCAACCGGTGGTCAAAAATCAGCCTCGAGGAGTCAAGCTTTATCACCATTTTTTAAGGAGTTTTGTGCCCATTTGTGATTGGTTGAAGACCCATTCGTTGAGGGGCTTAAAGGCTATAAAAGGAGGGCCAAACCTAGGGTTTCATCCTCAATTCTAAGTGCTCAAAAGCCTCCGTTACGCTGCAACTCTCCGATGACTCTACAACAACGAAGTGCTGCCAACAACCCTAGCTTAAAGTTTCTTTTGTTTAGTTGTTGGTATAATCTTAATTTGTTATTGCTTTCAATATTGCAATTCTTTTTAATCAAGGATTTTCATTGCATTTTACTTTAATAGAAGAGAGGGTTTGTCTCTCTATCTTTTTTCTTCGAAGGCTTTTGTAATCGTAAAACTCCTACCTCCAACGAGGAGTGTTTTAGTGAATTGCCCTCCGTACACGGTCTTGGATTGTTAGGGCCTTGGAGTAGTAGCCGAAGGCTAAGAACCAAGTAAAAAAACTATTTGTCTCATTTATTTTTTATTTACATTTCCGCTGCGTTTAATTGTCTATCGAACGATTTAAAAGAAATGTTTTTATCGCTATTCACCCCTCCGTCTAGCGATCCGCTTCGATCCAACAAGTAGTATATCATGATCCCTAATTAATCGAAAAGAACAACGGTTGATCCATAACTATTTCTGAAGGCCTTTAGCAGCTCGAATGAATCGTACCTCATTCCCTTCACTCATCTTATACCCACTTGGTTGAGGACATGGTCTATAGTGTTAGTCCCCACTATGCTGACTATGTCACACCTAGCCCAAGTATCATTTCCTCGTCCTACGGATTCTAGTTACTGCACATGTATCGAAGAGTACCTTACTCTAAACATGTAATGCTTTGGCTAAAGACTTTAGTAACAATCCGACGAGAGACCATGGGTATACATCTCCTCGCAAGGAGTGGTAAATCCTTTATAGGCTATTCAAACACCTTCGATCACTTCGACTTATACCCAATCATCCCAGGTCCACATCTCCTTAGAAACGCTTGCTTAAGATGTCAAAGCATAAGTCTTCATGATCAAGATGACTTGAATACCGTAAGTCATTGGAACATCGCACTTAAGCTACAGTAAGAACTTCATTGACATATCTATATATGCAGAGAACCAAATGAAGGCTTACGGCTGGTCACTCCAATGAACTAGTTACCATAACTAGCATCCACGATTAACTCCAGACATCACAATGTCTCCAGCCAATGGGAATCAGCTGCTTGGATACACCAAGGAGTATACCTCGTGCTAGTCTAGACAGAATCAATGGTGTCCAAATCCATCAATTCATCGACTAGGGATAATTCCGATACATCACAATTACACATGTAGAGATACTCACTAGTTGTGATCCAATCATAAATTCTCTCATGCTGTGAATCGTATCGTGAACATTCAGTAAATGAGTTTAAGATCTAATCAAATACATGAAAACATGTATACTCAAATAGTGAATCTTCATTTATCATATAAATGGTTCAGACATAAGGCGATTGCCTTAGGACATCTCTCATATATCACTAACAAACTCTCACTTGGCCTAATGCCAATCGCTACGGTATCCAATACCATAAGCTCTAACATGACCCTCAAACTTACTTTGAGGTAATGCCTTAGTCAAAGGATCCGCTAAGTTTCTTTCAGTGGGGATTTTTTCGATTTGTATTTCCTTCCTACTAATGATCTCTCTCATAAGATAATAGCGGCGAAGCACATGTTTGGATCGTTGATGAGACCTTGGCTCTTTCGCCTGTGCAATTGCTCCATTGTTGTCGCAGTAGACCGGTATTGCTTTAACAATGGATGGAATCACACCAAGTTCATAAATGAACTTCTTGATCCAAACCGCTTCCTTTGCTGCTTCCAAAGCTGCAATGTATTCTGCCTCAGTGGCAGAATCTGCTACAGTGTCTTGTTTGAAACTTTTCCAACTCACTACGCCCCCATTCAAGGTGAACACGTATCCAGACTGAGATTTGGAATCATCCTTGTCTGTCTGGAAGCTGTTATCAGTATACCTGCGTATCACCATGTCCCCTTCTCCATATATTAGGAACACATCCTTAGTTTTTCTTAAGTACTTAAGGATTGTCTTAACAGCCACCCAATGATCCATTCCTGGATAAGACTGGTATCTACTCGTGACACTTAGAGCATACGATACATCGGGCCTCGTACATAACATAGCATACATGATAGATCCTATTGCGGATTCATAGGGAATCTTACTCATGCAAATCCTCTCGTCTTCTGTGCGCGGACACATAGACTTCGAAAGGTGTACCCCATGCCTGATGGGTAGGAAACCTTTCTTGGATTCCGACATGCGAAACCACTTTAGCACTCGGTCTATATATGTAGACTGAGAAAGGCCAAGCAATCATTTCGATCTATCTCTATAGATCTTAATCCCCAGGATGTAGGTTGCTTCTCCTAGGTATTTGATGGAGAATGTCTTGGATAACCAAATCTTAACTGACTGTAAGACTGAAACATCATCTCCTATAAGTAATATGTCATCAATATACAATACTAGGAACACGACTGCACTCCCACTAACCTTCTTGTACACACAAGGTTCATTTGGATTTTGTGAGAAATCAAACTTTTTGATTGTCTGATCAAAATGGATATTCCAGCTCCTGGATGCTTGCTTCAATCCATATATGGACCGTCGCAATTTGGATACCTTGGTTTTATCAACCGATGTGAAACTCTCAGGCTGTATCATATACACGTCCTCGAGCAGGTTTCCATTAAGGAAAGCTGTTTTCACATCTATCTGCCATATCTCATAATCATAATGAGCCACTATGGCCAGGATCATCCTAATGGATTTAAGCATAGCTAAAGTCGAATAGGTTTCGTCATAATCAACACCTTGCTTTTGATGATATCCTTTCACCACTAATCTAGTCTTATAGGTAATCACATTACCATCCATGTCAGTTTTCTTCTTGAAAACCCACTTGCACCCTATAGGCTTGATGCCTTCAGGTGGGTCAACCAAGTTCCAAACTTGGTTTTCATACATGGAATCCATTTCCGACTTCATGGCTTCAAGCCACTTATCCCTTTTTGAACTTGTCAGCACTTCTTCATAACTTGTAGGCTCCTCATCATCAATGAGTAACACGTCGTTCGATTCACTTACGAGAAATCCATATCTCTCAGGAATGTTGCGTGTTCTACCAGATATACGAAGATCTGGTGTTACAGTAGGTCCAGCCGATTGCTCATCACTATAAGTTATCGGCTGTTGTGCTTCACCAGGTATCTCATCAATGTCTATTTGAGTCTCTCGAGCCTCCTCAAGCTCGACGACACTCCCACTATTTTCTTGCAAGAGAAACTCTTCCTCTAGAAACACAGCTTGCCTTTAAACAAACACCTTTTGTTCCACAGGATGATAGAATTGGTAACCCCTTGTTTCGTTAGGGTATCCAATAAATAGACATTTATCAGAATTAACATCCAATTTTTCTGATACAGTCCGCTTCACATAAGCAGGACAACTCCATATCTTCAAGTAAGATACATGAGGTTTCTTACTATTCCATATCTCATATGGAGTAGTAGAGATTATCTTGGTTGGCATTCTATTTAACAAATAAACAGTTGTCTGAAGTGCATAGCCCCAAAAGGACTTGGGAAGATTCGCATGATTCATCATTGACCTGACCATGTCCAACAAGGTCCGGTTACACCTCTCAGATACACCATTATGCTGTTGTGTATATGGCGGAGTCCATTGAGACAATATAGCATTGTCTCTTAGATAATCAAGAAACTCTTGACTTAAGTATTCACCACCTCGATCCGATCGAAGTATTTTAATTCTCATGTCATGTTGTTTCTCTACTTCATTTTTGAATTCTTTGAACCTTTCAAAGGCTTCAGACTTGTGTTTCATCAAGAACACATACCCAAACCGTGAGTGATCATCGGTGAAGGTAATGAAATAGCTATAGCCTCCTAAACCTTGAGTTGACATAGGTCCACATACATCAGCGTGTATCAGACCTAGTAACTCTCCCTCTCATTCACCTTTTCCTGAAAAAGGTAACGTAGTCATCTTGCCTTTTAAGCATGATTCGCATGTATCGTATGAATCCTATTCAAACGATTCTAGAATGCCACATCGGTGTAATTCGGACATGCGTTTCTTGCTTACATGGCCAAGACGACAATGCCACATGTAGGAGTCCAATTGATTATCCTTTCGAGCACGCTTGTTGCTCGCTTCGATATTGAAAATGTCACTGGATACGTCGAATGTATAAATGTCATTACTCAAAGTTCCAGTTCCATAAAGTACACCATTCAAAGTTATATAACAACAATTGTTACTAAATGTCAAATGGTAACCATTTCTATTTAAGCAGGAAATAGAAACAATGTTCTTTATTAGAGAAGGAACACAATAGCAATTGTCCAGTTCCAAGACTAGTTCACTAGGGAGCTTTAGCAAATAAGTTCCGATGGCGACCGCAACAACCTTTGCTCCATTGTCAACTCGCAAATTTTACTCCCCTGTGACGAGTCTTCTTCTATTCCTTAGCCCCTATATGTCATTACATATATATGAGCCACACCCAGTATCCAATACCCAAGTGTCTAAGGAAATAGAATGACAATCAATAACGAAGATACTTGAAGAGGATGGGGCATCAGATGCCTTCTTCTTCTTCATGGACTCAAGATAAATCTTGCAGTTTCTTCGCCAGTGGCCTTCCTTGCCACAATGATGGCAAGTACCCTTTTGTACTGGTTCTGCCTTCTTTGCCTTCTTGTTCTTCCCTTTCTTCTATTCTTTTGCCTTCCTCTTAGAACCTTTCTTTGAGGAATCAACTAACAGAACCGCTCATGCTTCACAGAAGGCTCCATAGTCTTCAGCATATTGAGGAGCTCAGAATAGTGGATTCTAATTTATTCATCCGACAGTTCATCACAATTTGTGAGAAACTCTTGGGCAAACAATGCAGAACTAAGTCAATACTTAATTCATGATCCATCACAAACCCGAGGGTGGCTAGCCGCTCGATGTACCCGTTCATCTTTAGCACATATTGCACTACAGACGAACCTTCTTGCATCTTCGTGGTGAAGAGGAGCCTGGAGACTTCGAACCTTTCGGATCTCGCTTGCTCATCCAGCAACTCATGAATATGTAAGACCATGGTATTAGCGTCTATATGCTCATGCTGCTTTTGCAGCTCAGGTACCATCGCAGCTAGCATGATGCAACTCGCCAGCTCAGAATCTGCCACATGCTTCTGATAGACCAACATTTGGTCTGGAGTTGCATCGTCCTTAGGACGGTTGGGAAGAGGCTCTTCAAGGACATATGCTAGCTTTTCTACCTTGAGAATAATTCTCAGGTTTCTAAGCTAGTCTAGGAAGTTAGGCCTAGTGAATTTGTTTGAATCCAAAATAGTGCGCAAATTCAAAGACATCATGATCAATCGATTAACCTAGAAATACAAAACGAGCATATAAGAGAAAATGATTTTAAAAATGCATCAATATACATTTATAAATCCCATTCATTTTTCGAATTTCAAAAACCCTAAAATCACTTCGGGAGATCGTAGGTCCATCTCCGAATAGGATGATATCCATCATAGATATGAACAACCTTGGAGAGAGTCCAACAAGTCATTCATAACTACGATGGTAGGTATCAAATATGTCGATTGCATATCACGTATATGCAACTATCACAATGTGCTATCAACTAATTGAATGTTCACAGATACATCGGGTTGTTAACACATTAACAAGCATGCATCATATGCATAGCACCCAACTTCACCTCCCTTTATATCGACCTTGGAGAGAGTCCAACAAGCCGATGCTCTAGGTTAAAGTCAACCCATTAATCGAGGAATAGTTTTAATATGGTTAGAGTGCATTCAACCAATTAGTCCGGCTTGGAGAGAGTCCAACAACCAAAGCTAACGATTGACCTCTGACTCTTACCATATTAGTCTTAAACTATTCCATGGTTTGAACATGTTCGAGTTCGAGCTGAGCTTGTAGAGAGTCCAACAACCCGAACAAGAAACGAAACTCTGGCTCTAACCATATTAATGGAAAGGTCTAGGCTTTAATATTGAGTTAGGGTTTTTATGTCTCATCCTCTTTGCATGCAAATAACTATTATCTATATGGCATGACATACATCTACATGTCACGACACGCATGACATAATGATATGCATCTAATGCAATTACATAGCATAGAATTATGTCTTGTACAATATTTCCTTATATGTCATAACTATTTATGGAAATAAAATATGTTTAAGATTTGATTCTCCAAATCAAATCATGATTAAATTAGGAAACAAATTTCCAAATCTAATCACATATTTTATTTGTGGAAATAGTTGATTAAGGAAAGTCAATTTAGGAAACCAATTTTCTAAATCATCAATACTACTTATGAAAATAAAAATATTTTAAGATTTGATTTCCCAAATCAAATCATGATTAAATTAGGAAATAAATTTCCAAAATCTAATCAAATATTTTATTTATGGAAAATATCAATTTCCATAAATACTTCCAACTTTCCAAAAGTGGAAGATTTCCATAAATACTTCTAGACTTTCCAAAATTGAAAATTTTCCATAAATACATCTAACTTTCCAAAAGTAAAAAATTTCTAGAAATATCATTATGACTATCACAAAAAAATTTTACGATTATGTCGAAACACAACCTCGGCTCTGATATCACTGTTGGGTTTCTGGCACCGCGGCGAGTGTGTGTTCGATCATGTTTCGCAAACATGTGCACAGCGGAAGGAATAAAATAATAAATCTAATTTATTACAACACACACATCACACGCATGCATAGTACAACATGTGTAGACATAACCGTAAATTCAATTTTTGCAATAAAAGGAAATTTACACTACGTATACCTGACGTATCACGTGTAGCGGGAAATGCATCAACCGGAACGATTCTCGCTAGAATCGTCTCTATCCGTATCCACGCCGAGTATCTTCGGGATGACTTCACTAAATCACGAGCCTCATCTTCGTATGGGTTACTATCCTCATGTTGAAGACGATGTGATCGAGAGAAGATCACGATCCGAATCAAAATTCGGATCCAAAACGAGTCCTCAAAAACTCACTTCTCCAGAGAGGAATTCGTCAACCGTTTGACGAATCCTTCGTCCTCCACCTATGAGGATTGCCGGAGATTGAATCACCGGCAAGGGAGATGCTGTCAGAGCTCCAAATGTCATCCAAATGACGCTCCGACAAGAAGGAAACAAGCTGTCCAGAAAACTGGACAACTTTAGTGGAGACCTTGCGCCGGCCAAATAAGGAAAGCAATGTGCTCACCTTGTCGCCAGAGCCAAAGATGATCACCGGAGCTCCTCCGGCAGCAGCTCAACACCGGCAAGTGGAGAAGATGGCAGTAGCTGGTCGCCGGTTGGAGGAGTTGGGCGGCGGCAAGGAGTTGGCGCCGACTAGATGGAGAGGAGGGAGAGGTTGGGCGGCCACAATTAGGTTAGGGCTTTTGATTATTGTTTAACAAAAACCCTTAAGTTCTATTTTATAGAGAACAAATTCTTTTAATGGTTATTGGATCATAAACAAAGGCCCGTTAACCCGCTCCATTAATTTAAGTTAAAATAAACCAAACCATGATGGTTTATTTTAAGTTAAAACGAACCAAACCAACTTTGGTTCATTCGTTTAAAACAAACCAAACCCCTTTGGTTTATTCTCCTCCGTTGGATTAGAACCAAACCATTTTGGTTCGTCCATCATGTCTTCATAAGACACGGCCCATCCACGCTTCTATTGCGACCGAAACGATTTCATTCTCGCTCCATTTATGGTCCAACCAAACCTAGTTTCTCTCGGTCTGAGAATCTCATTCTCAAGCTCGTTTTAAATCCTTCGGATTACGCTCGTTGTGCGTGTGACCAAATAGGTTCTCGGTTTATGTTGTCCGTCTATAATTAACCATTAATTATAGAACGATCATGAGTGACACCTAGTAGTACATCATGATCCCCAATCAACCAAATAGATCAACGGTTGATCCAGAACTATTTCTAAAACCCTTCAGCAGGTCTAATGAATCGTGCCCCATTCCCTTCACTCATCTTATACCCACTTGGTTCATGACAAGGTCTATAGTGTCAGTCCCCACTAGGCTGACTACGTCACACCTATCCCAAGTATCATTTTCTCGTCCTACGGATTCTAGTTACTGTACATGTATCGAAGAGTACCTTACTCTAAACATGTAATGCTTTGTCCAAATACTTTAGTAACAATCTGACAAGAGGCCATGGGTATACATCTCCTCGCAAGGAGTGGTGAATCCTTTATAGGCTATTCAAACACCTTCGATCACTTCGACTTATACCCAATCATCCCGGGTCCACATCTCCTTAGAGATGCTTGCTTAAGATGTCAAAGCATAAGTCTTCATGATCAAGATGACTTGAATACCACAAGTCAAAGGAACATCGCACTTAAGCAACAGTAAGAACTTCATTGACATATCTATATATGCAGAGAACCATATGAAGTCTTACGACTGATCACTCCAATGAACTAGTTACCATAACTAGCATCCATGATTATCTCCGGACATCACAATGTCTCCAGCCAGTGAGAATCAGCTGCTTGGATACACCAAGGAGTATACCTCGTGCTAGTCTCGACATAATCAATGGTGTCCAAATCCATCAATTCATCGACTAGGGATAATTCTGATACATCACAATTACACATGTAGAGATACTCACTAGTTGTGATCCAATCACAAATTCTCTCATGTTGTGAATCGTATCGTGGACATTCAGTAAATGAGTTTAAGATCTAATCAAATACATGAAAACATATATACTCAAATAGTGAATCTTCATTTTTCATAAAAATGGTTCAGACATAAGGCGATTGCCTTAGGACATCTCTCATATATCACTAACATGTATTACTCTCCATATCTTATGTTGTGGATATATGCTCAGGTTGGATGAGTGTAGAGTAGCTGACTGTCATGTATGTCAGCATTTTTTTGTTGTTCAGCTTGTTTAGTGGTATGCTTGTATGTATATTTATTATGCTGATATATACCTATCATACCTATAGATTATACTGTTGAATTACATGTGATATTTGATATATTTACATGTTCTCTCTTATTTCCTGCTGAGTTTTACTCACCACCATAGACCCTGGGTTTTTCTGTCACCCAGGTAACAGGTAGAAGTCTTCGTGGTGGCTTTAAGCTTCGCCGGCGATCCATCCCATCTCAATTTTCTGAGCCTCCCGTGGATTTTGTTTATGATGTGGACTTTATTTGTGTCCGATGTTTTATGAACGGTACTGTGAATTTGTCAGTTGGTATGCTCTTATGTTGGTTATGGATTTGTATGTCAATATGTGTGGTTATGGGTATGTGGTTTTATGTTTTTTGCTGTGTTTGATATATATATAACTATTATGTCTTGGTTGTGGGCCTACGAGCCTTGTATTAACACGATATGTTGCCACGTACAGGGGAGATGTCGTCCATTTGCTTTTCTGCATGACATACTCTCGGGGTGTGACAACTTTATTGGTATCAGAGACGAAGGTTCTACGATGCCATAAAATAATTTTATTTTTGAGTCTTGGATTCTCGTGAGTCTGTTTATATTTTTTTCCTTTTTGGTTTTTATGAGATGGGATTTACATCGGCATAAGCTCCGGGTAGCATGAAGTAAAATTTTTTGATAACTCATATTTCATATAGTTACTTATCTAAACATGTTCAAAAATTGTATATAGTCAAAGTTATGGCACCTGTGCAGACTCGAAGTAGTGGTCATCCATCAAGGTGATCAGTCAGAGTTGAGGGACACGAGGCTGCTACTACTGAGCCCGTTATTCGAGAACAACCTTAGTTTTCCCCTACTGGTGGTTCGGAGCCTCAGAATCTAGATATACCATTGACTATGCCAGAGCATGCAGAGTCCAGTTGGCTCAATGACAAAGCACGGATACTCATCACTACAAGAATAATGGTTTTTAAGGACACTCATAAATGTCCTTATAGTATATTTTTAGTGACACTAATATTTTAGTGACATCACTGAAAAATGCCCTATAAAGTGATGTCGTCTTAAACCTGACTTGCTTTCCTGACATTTTATAATGTCATTATACAATATTAATAATAACATCAAAAGTGTCTTAATTTAAATATATAATGACATGCTAAAATGTCAGGAAAAGTCTTATTTTAAGGACATCTATGTGTGCCTTATTATCATCATAATAAGGATAAAACTAAATGTCACCTAAACTTATTTATTTTAACATCTACAAATGTCTTATATTTTTTATAAGGACAATAAAAAATGTCAATAAAGATAATTTATAAGATCATTTTAAAATATCACCTTAGTTAAACTATATTGACATTTATTAATGTCATTATAATAATTTATAAAGACATTAAAATGATCACTAATATAAATATGAATTCAATATTTACACATCATCACAATTTATCCCCTGTTTAGAATATAAAAAAATTATAAAATAAAATTTAAAGTGCTAATATTAAATATAAATTCATCTCAAAATCATTTAATTCAAAGTTACAAATGTCTTGATGAGTCTTTTACATCCAAATGTAACTACACACTATACTCAAAATATTAAAATTTTGGACTAACAAAGTCTTATAAAAAAAACTCAACTAGGTAGACCATCTTCTACCATAATATTGATTCACAAAATTTCAAGTATCTGTCACCTACAAATACAATTGATATATTTGTATTAGTACTAAAATAAAACAATAAACAACCAAAGTTAATAGAAATAATTGTAAAGATTAGATATCATACAAAACAAGGAAATGTACCGTATCATTCCATATGTACCTAATAGTGATCTTCACTTTCTGTTAACTGTAAATACATTTCATATTTATTTAAAATTATAATAACATGATAAATATAAAAATTAATAATATTTTAGTGAAAGATTAAAATAATACCAGATGATAAGACCAAACTATCATTTCTCCAAGTATATCCTCAAATGTTTGTAAAAGATCATAATGTCTAATTAAACTCTCTTTTGGGTCTAAGACAATTTGAATTCATACTTCACACCAATTTGATCCTAATGTTTGTCACCGTACTATTGTATTTGGATCCATACTATGGAGGACTTCTTTTGTCACAATGTATGTTGAATCAAATAGACTTTTAATCAAAATGGTGATGGGATGTATACTAAAAAGTCTATCTTTTGTATGAACATCTTTATTTTTTAAATAAGAATCACATGATCATTGTTTGCATATTTATGGTTATGCATATTGTCTAATACATTACATTGTAGATAACATGGTGTGTAGTGTCACACGGGAGAGCATGTTATCGGTTCCTTGTAAAGTATAAGTAAAGGCTCACAACCTAGATGACTTTGGACAAACCATTGGTATGGTTGTAGTGTGATTTGGTATTGGTTTGTCTTGACCATCGAATTACATTAGTACACTTTGTGTGTATTGGGCAGGACCGACTTAGAGGTGATTCGATTTATTACTGACTACATGATCGAATCAGACCTCAGATATTATATTGTACATGCTCTTAATCCCGATATAATAACGGGCACATATACTTAGTATTCATTTCTTTGATTTACCAATGGGTGAGATTTATAGAGTAAATCAATAGGCTTGGTAAGTTGGTAAATGATATTATTTATATGGTGAGTCATTGATTATAGGAGGAAACTGTGTCCTATATATTAGGATGATGATGTCCCCTTGAGGAGCTCATAAGATTCATCATGCAAACCCTGCAGGTAGACTTGGTCCGGCATGTTGATATGGTTGAGTGGTACTACTCATGGAGTTAGATGTTGATTAATTAATTGTCAGTAAATTAATTAATCGATGGACATTCGAGATCTTAAACACGGGGAGATAAATGTACAAATAATATATGGAGCCCATATTAACTTATGGGGGTTGGTGAGGTTGATCAATGATAATCCTCTAGTTGAATGAATTATCATTAATGGATCGGACTTTATGTGGACTTGATCCATTGGGTGGCCAAGATACAACTCCTCCTTATGGTCCCTATTGTAGCCTATTAAAACCTCATGGAGCCTAGATCCAATGATGGAAAATAAAAATCTAGATCTGACAGTGGAGATTAAATCTCTAGATCCGACGGTTGAGATTAAATCTCTAGATCCGACAGTTGAGATTAAATCCCTAGAACCGACGGTGGAGATTAAAAGGAGGCTTAAGCCTAGCTCTATAAAAATGAGGCTTATGGCTTGGGCGGAAACTATTGGATAGGAGATTAGGGTTTTTCTTCCCTTAGCTTGGGCGGCAAGAAACACTAGGGAGATTAGGGTTTAGGTTTGGGTGGCTAGGGTTTGAGGTATGCCTTGGGCGGCAACAATTGGAGAGCTTCTTTCTTCTTCCTAAGGTGTTGTCGGCGCCCATCTTTCTCCCCTCTACCTTGGCCGGCGCTCAACCTATTCCTCTTCTTCTCCTTGGCCGGTGGAAACAAAAGCTAGGGAATCTTCCCTTGGAGCTTTTGGTTGGTGCCTACACTTCTATCTTCATCTCTTTGGCCCGGTGGCAAGCATCAAGCTTGGAGCTTTATCGTTGGTCCTAGATAAGAGAAGAGTTTTGTTTCTATACTTCCTCTTGTTCGGAGCGAGCAAGGAAGGAAGATTGGTGATCTAGGAGCCTTTGACTTTTGGAAGATCGTTGCCCACAGGACGTCCAAAATGAGGAAGGACATACAATAGAATATCATGAGGTATAACAAGAGCTATAATCTTGTTTATTTTGATTAGTGTTCTTTTGTATTATGTATGTGGTTGTTTACTTTATCATGTGGATAAATTAACTTGGACCCCGAATACAAACGCAAAAACCAGCGATCCGTACATCGTCTATTCCATGGCTATTCGTAGAATAGAGGTTGGTGGCTTGAACAACAAGTTTGTTCAAGTGAATACTCTAATCGAATAGCACGATGATGAAACAATAGCTTGGGTAATCCCTCTTGACAAGGATAAATTTTTTTTATCCGAGGACGTAGAAGGGATCGCCATGAACAAGCGACCGAGTTGAAGTGGGAAGCAAAGTTTCCTACCTTCAAGTGGTATTAGAGCTTCGGTTCCAAAGGAAAAACCTTCAATTGGTATCAGAGCCACGGTTTCCCATTTTGTGTGTTTAGGATTCGGTTACTTTTATGCACTTTTCATATATTATATGTGTAGGATAATAGTAGGATGTGCATAGGTTAACTTTTTGGTTGCAAGCATAGGATCCAACTATTATGGCCATATGTGTGTATGTGATTGTATGTGTGTAATTTTATATTTTGTTGAATTCTCGGGGTTGACGAGGCTAGTATTTAATTTTTATGATTAGATTCGACATTGTGTAGCCACTCCTTTTATTTTAGTTTACTTTTGATCTAGATTTCATGTACACTCCTTCGTGGAGTATAGGATCGATGGATGTAAATTAAAATAGTTTTTTTTTCTCAGCTCGGATCTCCGGATGGCTTGTACATGGCGTAGGGAGGAGCGGACGAGATGGCGATACGACGGGAGACATTTTGAAGACAAAATCCATAATTGTTGGAAAATATTTATTTTTCATATTTATTGCTTATTGTTTGATATGTATGTTGTAGGCTAGAAAATTCCTCAATTCTAAATTTCTAAGTGGGAGAGGTATATTTTTAAAAATTCCCATGGCCTCCATTATGATTTGACATGTGATGCAAACAAACTTGTGTGTCGGCTTTGAGTGCCTTCCTCCCCATTGGATGAGTTTGTTTGCGGATCACAGGGTCGGATATGGTTATAGGAAATTATTTAGGAGTGTGTGTACTTCCCAATCGGAAGGCACATAACCTGAGATAATTTCCTTGGTATCGAGTAATGGTGAACACTTAGATGCAAATAGAAGTATCCTCCCCATCGGAGTCACTGCTTTTATTTATAGGGACGAAGAGAAACCAACTATTAGTTTTATTTGTCAAAAAGTTAGGTTGATAAGATAGTAAAATTAATGGGTAAAACCTCCTCTTACAAATGTAGAATTCGTATACGTCCACACGATCATGGCATACGATATTCTCGGTGTTTTGATGTGTTGGTTGATTTTAAAATTTTATTGTTTGAGGAATCAATAATTTTTTGAAATCTAAAGTTTTGATCTATGTGATTCATAGGTTTTTCAAAAATGACTTTCACTCCACTTGCTGTGATACTAAAGGAAAATATACTTACTGTACATAATTATGTTGATTGGAAAAGGAATCTTGATATTGTCTTAACTGCTGAAGAGTACAAGTCCTTCGAAGAGTGTCCTCTTAAGCCTGCGAACGAGCTAGAAGTCCTTGGAGCTGAGATCGATGGGGAAACCCAGGTTGATATCATTCTCCAGTCGACAGAAAGGCTTGCTCAGGCTCAGGCCATGGTTGCTCAGAAGGTTTCTACTTCTAAGCCGAAAGCCAAGAAGAAGAAGAAACAAGGTGGATCAATGTTGGTGGGAGAGTCTCAGGGAGGAGTGAAGAAGACGAAAGGCAAGTGCTTCACTTGCAAGAAGGATGGATATTGGAAGAAGGACTATCCCAATCCAAAGCAGAACATAGGTATATCCTTTGGTCTAGTCATTGAAACATGTTTAGCGGTGTGATCAACCGGCACCTGGCATGTAGATACTAGAGCCACTGATCATGTCTACAATACTTTGTAGGGGTTCCAGGAAACCCGATGACTAGCTGAAGGAGAGATTACCGTTTACTTGGGTGATGCAACATAGGTGGCGGTTATTGCAGTGGGAGATGTTTATTTGTCTTTTGAGAGAAATGAAGTTTTAGTTCTTAAAAATTGCCTTTATGTACCTCTATTTAGAAAGAATTTGATTTCGGTTTCTAAATTGTTTATGGATGGATATTCTATTTCTTTTAATGACAGAGTTGTTATAAAAAGGAATAGGGAGATTATTTGTTCTGGTGCATTGATAGGAAATTTGTACACACTTGAACCAAAAGCTCCCACGATGCAAATAGAAGTTAATAACTCATCTTCTAATTCCAATAATAGAAAAGAACCTTCAAAAATGAACCAAACATATCTTTGGCATCTAAGACTTGGTCATATTAACCTAAGAAGAATTCAAAGGTTGATAGCTGATGTACCTTTGGGTTCATTAGTGGTGGAAGATTTCCCAACCTACGAATCTTGCATGGAGGGTAAAATGACCAAGAGGCCTTTTAAGGCCAAGGGGTATAGAGCCAAAGATGTGTTGGAGTTGGTTCATTCTAATTTGTGTGGTCTTATGTCTATCCAGGCAAGAGGTGGTTTTAAATATTTTGTCTCCTTTATAGACGATTATTCGAGATATGGATACATTTACTTGATGCACCGCAAGTCTGAATGCTTTGACAAGTTCAAAGAATTCAAGGCTGATGTGGAGAAACGTCAAGGTAAAAGTATCAAGACACTACGATCTGATCAAGGTGGTGAGTACCTCTTGGGAGAGTTTAGGAATTACTTATCAGAGGCTGGGATTCAATCCCAATTGTTTGCACCTGGCACACCCCATTAGAATGGTGTAGTAGAGTGAAGGAATAGGACTCTTATGGAGATGGTTAAATCGATGATGAGTTATTCTGAGTTGCCAGATTCGTTCTGGGGATATGCTCTAGATACGACAGTGTACATTCTGAACTTGGTACCATCTAAATCAGTGCCTTCTACTCCCACAGAATTGTGGACTGGGCGAAAGCCAAGTCTGTGTTGGAATGTATACTGAAAGCCTAGCTCTTTTTGTATGAACATTTTTATTTTGAAATAAAAATCACATGATCATTGTTTGCACTTTATATGTGTGCATATTGTCTAATATTTTACATTGTAGATTACATGGTGCTTGGTGTGGAACAGAAGATCATGTTATCAGTCCCTTGTAGAATATAAGTAGAGGCTCACAACCAAGATGGTTTTGGACAAACCATTGGCATGGTTGTAGTGTAGCTTGGTATTGTTTTGTCTTGAACATAGAGTTACACTAGTACACTTAGGTGTATTGAGCAGGACCGACATAGAGGTGATTCAATTTATTGATGACTACATAATTGAATCGGATCTCGGATATTATGTTGTACATGCTCTTAATCCCGATATAATAACAGGCACATGTACTTAGTATTTATTTCTTTGATTTACCAATGGGTGAGATTTAGATGGATTAAATCAATATGCCCGGTAAGTTGGGAAATGATATTATTTACATGGTGTGCCGTTGATTATAGGAGGAAACCGTGTCCTATATATTAGGTTGATGATGTCCCCTTGAGGAGCTCATAAGGTTCATCATGTAAACCGAGCTGGTTGACTTAGTCAACATGATGATAAGGTTGAGTGGTACTACTCGTGGAGTTTGATATTAATTGATTGATGATCAGTAAATCAATTAATTAATGGACATTCGATATCTTAAACACGGGAAGATGGATGTACAAATAATATGTGGAGCCCATATTAATTTATGGGGGTTGGTGAGGTAATTCAATGATGATTCTCTAGTGGAATGGTACATCATTGATGGATCAAGTTTGTGTGGTTCCGATCCATTGGGTGGCCAAGATCCAACTCCTCCTCATGGTCCCTATCGTTGCCTAATATAATCCTCATGAAGTCTAGATCCAAGGATGGAAAACAAAACTCTAGAACCGACTGTTGAGATTAAATCTCTAGATCCGACGGTGGATATTAAATCTCTAGAACCGACGGTTAAGATTAAATCCCTAGAACCGACGGTTAAGATTAAATCTCTAAAACCAACGGTTGGGATTAAACCCTGATCTGACGGTTGGGATGAAACCCTAGATCCGAAGGTTGGGATTAAACCCTAGATTCGATGGTTGGGATAAAATCCTAGATCCGACGGTTGGGATGAAACCCTAGAACCAACGGTTGAGATTAAATCAAGGCTTAAGCCTAACTCTATAAAAGGGAGACTTAAGTGGGTGGCAAGGGAAGTTGGTTTTTTTTGAGAGATTAGGGTTTTGTCTACCTAAGCTTGTGCGGCAAGAAACCCTAAGGGAATTAGGGTTTTGGGCGGCTAGAGTTTTGGGAGAAGATTGGGCAGCTAGAAGTGGGAGGCAAGGCTTTCTTCATCCTAGGGTTTTGGCCGGCGCCCTTCTTCCTCCTCTCAAACCTTTGCTGGCGCTCTTCCCTTCTTCCTCATCTCTTTGGCCGGTGGAAACAAGGGCTAGGTTTTATCCTTGGAGCTCTTGGCCGGCACCCCCTTCTTTTCTCTTTTGGTGGCCGGCAGCAACTTTGCTTCAAGGTTGGCCGGCGCAAAAGAAACTACTCCTTGGCCAGCGGTTACATCAAGCTCCTTGGCTTGGTGGCCAGTTCTAGAAAGGAGAAGGAGTTTTTGTTTGGTTCTTCTCTTTGTTCGGATAGAGCAAGTAATGAAAGAACGTGATCTAGGAGGCTTCTACTCGTGGAGGATCTTCGCTCACACGACATCCACGAGGAGGATAGGACATATGATAGAAGATCGAGAGGTATAAATTTTTTACAACTTTTATTGATCTTTGCATGTTCTTATCTTTATGTTAGTATGTGTTGATTATACTAGTTTTCATTTGTATGTATTTGTATAATCATGGACACCGAAGACAAACACAAAAACCGGCGATCCGTCCGTCGTCTCTTCCACGGCTAACCAACTATAAGAGTTGGGTTGCTTGAACAACTAGTTTGTTCAAGCGATCACTCAAGTTGTTAGCACGACGACGAAATGGTTGTTCTTAGGAAACTCATCCCATCCAGATTAGTTTTTTCATTAGTGAAAATTTTAATCCGGGGACATGGGAGCCAATGAGCCTCCGAAGCAATTCCTACAAATGGTATCAGAGCCACGGTTTTCGATTTTGTGTGTTTGGGATTCGGTTACTTTCATGCACATATCATATATTGAGTATGTCGAATAATAGTAGGATGTGCGTAGGATCCTACTATTATGGCTATATGTGTGTATGTGATTGTTTGTGTGTGATTGTATGTATATTATTTGAATCCTCGGGGTTGACGAGGCTAGATTAGTATTTATTTTTGTAATTAAATACGACATTGTTTAGCCACTCATTTTAGTTTACTTTTGATCTAGATTATTTGTACACTCCTTCGTGGAGTATAGGATCGATGGATGTAAATTAAAATAGTTTATCTCGGCTCGGATCTCTTTAGTGACTTACGCACAGGAAAAGGTGGAGCGGACGAGGTGGCGACACGACGGGATGCATATTGGAGAACAATGCCATAATAGTTGGGAAAAATCTATTTTTTCCATATTTATTGCTGATTTTTTTATATGCATGTTGTGTGTGCTTTAAAATTCCTCATTTTCAATTTACTAAGTGGGAGAGGGACATTTTAATTAATTCCCGTGGCCTCCACTACAATTTGACGTGTGATGCAACAAACTTGCACGTCGGCTCTAAGTGCCTTCCTCCCCATCGAATGGGATTGTTTGCGGATCACTAGGTCAAATAATGGTTATAGGAAATTATTTAGGAGTGTGTGTACTTCCACATCGGTAAGGCACATAATCCGAGATAATTCCCTTAGTATCGTGTAATGGTGCACACTTAGATGCAAATAAAAAGTATCCTCCCCATCGGAGTCACTGCTTTTATTTGTAGGGCCAAAGAGGGACCAACTATTAATTTTATTTGTCAAAAAGTAAGGTTGCCAAGATAATAAAATTAATGTGTAAAACCTCCTCTTACAAATGTAGAATTCGTATACGTCCACACTATCGTGGCATGCGATATTCTCGGTGTTTTGAGGTGTTGGTTGATTTCGAAATTTTATTGTTTGAGGAATCAATGATATTTGAAATCTAATATTTTGATCATTGTGATTCTTAGGTTTTTCAAATGGCTTTCAACCCACTTGCTGTGATATTAAAAGAAAATAAACTTACTGGAACAAATTATATTGATTGGAAAAGAAATTTGGATATTGTCTTAACTGTAGAGGAGTACAAATTTGTACTCTTCGAGGTCTGTCCTCCTAAGCACACCGATGACTCTGATGAAAAGGAGAAAGAAAGTTATAAGAAATGGATCAAGACAAATGAGATGGCGCGGTGTTACATTTTGGCATCTATGTCAAATGTGCTGCAACATCAACATCAGGCCTTGGCCACAGCTTATGACATGATGTTCAATCTCAAGGAACTTTTCGGACATCAGAGTAGGGCAGCTAGACAGGAGGCTATGAGAAACTTGATGATGACCACCATGATCGAGGGAACACCCATCAGGGATCATGTTCTCAAGATGATGGCTCATCTTAATGAGATGGAAGTCCTCGGAGCTAAGATCGATGGGGAAACCCAGGTCGATATCATTCTCCAGTCTCTGCCTAGGAGTTTTGAGCAGTTCCGTCTCAACTACAACATGAACAAGAGGTTGTCTTCATTGGCGGAGCTTCTGACAGAACTCCAGGCGGCAGAGGGGCTTTTTCATCAAAGCGCTCAAGCCATGGTTGCTCAGAAGGTTTCTTCTTCTAAACCGAAAGGTAAGAAGAAGAAGAAGCAAGGTGGAGCAAAGAAAGTGGCAGTAGGTCCTTAGGCAGGAGTGAAGAAGCCGAAAGGCAAGTGCTTCACTTGCAAGCAGACTGGACATTGGAAGGCGGACTGTCCTCGCCGTAAGAACAAAGGTATATCTTCTTGTTTAGTTGTTGAAACATGTTTAGCGGTGTTATCTACCAGTGCCTGGTGTGTATATATAGGAGCCACTGATCATGTTAGCAATACTTTGCAGGGGTTCCAGGAAACCCGACGACTAGCTGAGGGAGAGATTACCGTCTTCATGGGCAATGCTTCAAAGGTGGCGGCTATTGCAGTGGGAGACATTCATTTATCTTTTGATAGGAATAAAGTTTTGGTTTTGAGAAATTGTCTTTATGTACCTACTTTTAGAAAGAATATAATTTCAGTTTCTAAATTGTTTATGGATGGATATTCTGTTTCTTTTAATGACAAAGTGGTTATAAAAAGGAATAGAGAGATTATCTGTTCTGGTACATTGGTTGGCAATTTGTACACTCTTGAACCGAAAGCTCCCACGATGCATATAGAAGTAAATAACTCATTTTCTAAGTCTAATAAGAGAAAAGAACCTTCGAAAATGAACCAGACATATCTTTGGCATCTAAGGCTTGGTCATATTAACCTGAGTAGAATTCAAAGGTTGATAGCTGATGGACCTTTGGGTTCAGTAGTGGTGGAGGATCTCCCAACCTGCGAATCTTGCTTGGAAGGTAAAATGACCAAGAGGCCTTTCAAGGCCAAGGGGTATAGAGCCAAAGATGTGTTAGAATTGGTTCATTCTGATCTGTGCGGTCCTATGTCTATTCAGGCTAGAGGTGGTTTTGAATATTTCATCTCTTTTACTGAAGATTATTCAAGATATGGATACATTTACTTGATGCGCCGCAAGTCTGAATGCTTTGAGAGGTTCAAAGAATTCAAGGTTGATGTGGAGAACCATCAAGGTAAAATTATCAAGACACTACGATCTGATCGTGGTGGCGAGTACCTCTTGGGAGAGTTTAGGAGTTACTTATCAGAGGCTGGGATTCAATCCCAATTGTCCGCACCTGGCATACCCCAGCAGAAAGGTGTGGCGGAGCGAAGGAATAGGACTCTTATGGAGCTGGTTAGATCGATGATGAGTTATTCTGAGTTACCTGATTCGTTCTGGGGGTTTGCTATGAAAACGGTAGCACACATTCTGAACTTGGTTCCATCTAAGTCAGTACCCTCTACTCCCACAGAATTATGGACTAGGCGAAAGCCTAGTCTAAGACATATTCGGATTTGGGGTAGTCTAGCACATGTGCTGAAGGGAGATGCTGGTAAGTTGGAATCTCGTACAGAAGTACGCTTGTTTGTTGGCTACCCTAAGGGAACGAAGGGTGGTTTGTTCTATAGTCCTAGAGATCAGAAGGTGATCGTGAGTACGAATGCAAGATTTCTAGAGGAGGACTATGTGATGAACCACAAGCCCACAAGTAGGATTGTTCTTGAGGAGTTGACAGGGGAAGTCCAGACTTCAGTACCACCGGTACAAGAGGAGATACCACAAGTCACTGCACCGCGTGTCACAGAGCATACACAGGAGGCACCTCGTCGTAGTGGGAGGATTGTTAGACAACCCAAGAGATTCATGTTCTTGGGAGAATCTTCTGATTTGGTCCCTGGCGAACATGAACCTGATCCCTGGACATATGACGAGGCACTCCAAGATAGAGATGCAGTATCTTGGCAAATAGCGATGAATTCAGAGATAGAATCTATGGATTCTAATCAGGTCTGGGAGCTAGTAGAACCACCCGATGGTGTGAAATCCATTGGATGCAAGTAGATCTACAAGAGAAAGAGAGGAGTAGACGGGAAGGTTGAGACCTTCAAAGCTAGGCTTGTTGCGAAAGGGTATACTCAGAAAAAGGGTATCGATTATGAGGAGACTTTTTCGCCAGTAGCTATGCTTATGTCTATCCGGATTCTCTTATCTATAGCTGCTCATACGGATTATGAGATTTGGCAGATGGATGTCAAGACAGCTTTCCTTAACGGAAGTCTTGAGGAGAACATCTATATGCGACAACCAGAGGGATTCATTGCTAAAGGCAAAGAGCATCTAGTGTGTAAGCTTAATCGGTCCATTTATGGATTGAAGCAAGCTTCCAGATCTTGGAACATCCGTTTTGATGAGGTAATCCAGTCATATGGATTTATTCAAAGTCCGGATGAGCCATGTGTATACAAAAGATGTGACGGAAACGTAGTGATATTTCTTGTACTATACGTAGATGACATTTTGTTAGTTGGCAATAATATCAAAGTGTTATCAGACGTAAGGGTATGGTTGTCCAAACAGTTTGACATGAAGGACTTGGGAGAAGTGGGACACATCCTTGGGATCAAAGTTATAGGGGATCACAAGAAAAGGATGTTGTGCTTATCTCAAGCTTCATACATAGACACGGTCCTAGCTCATTTTAGCATGCAGACCTCCAAGAAGGGTTTTCTACCTTTCAGGCACGGAGTTCCTTTATCTAAAGAGATGTGTCCTAAAACATCAAAGGAGATAGAGGAGATGAAGGCGGTTCCTTATGCTTCGGCAGTAGGAAGCCTCATGTATGCTATGCTATGTACGAGACCAGATATCTGCTTTGCCGTGGGCATGGTTAGCAGATATCAGAGAAATCCTGGACAGGGACATTGGATTGCGGTAAAGCATATATTGAAGTACCTAAGAAGGACTAGGGATTATATGTTGGTTTACCGGGCAGATCAATTAGTCCCTGTGGGTTACACGGATTCTGATTTCCAATCAGATTGGGATAACAGTAAGTCTACCTCGGGGTTTGTGTTTACTTTTGGAGGTGGAGCCATAGTATGGAAGAGTGTCAAGCAGAAATGCGTGGCGGACTCTACCATGGAAGCTGAGTATGTGGCAGCCTCTAAGGCAGCCAAGGAAGTTGTATGGCTGAGGAACTTCTTGATGGACTTGGATGTGATTCCTGGTTTGCCCAGAACTATCATAATTTATTGTGATAATAGTGGTGCAGTTGCAAACTTGAAGGAACCACGAACCCATAAGGCGAGTAAACATATAGAGCGCAAGTACCACCTGATACGAGAGATCGTAAAGAGAGGAGTAGTAGCTGTCGCCAAGATTGCATCAGAGGATAACCTGGTGGATCCATTCACTAAGGCCCTTCCAGCGAAAGCGTTTGATAGGCATGTGGAGGACATGGGGATCAGATGCATGGCAGTGTGATGACAGCATAGTCTTTTAGTATAAATGGGAGATTGTTGGAATGTAAACTGAAAGCCTAGCTCTTTTTCTATGAACATTTTTATTTTGAAATAAGAATCACATGATCATTGTTTGCACTTTATATGTGTGCATATTGTCTAATATTTTACATTGTAGATAACATGTTGCTTGGTGTGGCACAAAAGATCATGTTATCAGTCCCTTGTAGAATATAAGTAGAGGCTCACGACCAAGATGGTTTTGGACAAACCATTGGCATGGTTGTAGTGTAGCTTGGTATTGTTTTGTCTTGAACATAGAGTTACACTAGTACACTTAGGTGTATTGAGCAGGACCGACATAAAGGTGATTCAATTTATTGCTGACTACATAATTGAATAAGACCTCGGATATTATGTTGTACATGCTCTTAATCCCGATATAATAACGGGCACTTGTACTTAGTATTTATTTCTTTGATTTACCAAAGGGTGAGATTTAGATGGATTAAATCAATATGCCCGGTAAGTTGGGAAATAATATTATTTACATGGTGTGCCGTTGATTATAGGAGGAAACCGTGTCCTATATATTAGGTTGATGATGTCCCCTTGAGGAGCTCATAAGGTTCATCATGTAAACCCAGCTGGTTGACTTAGTCAACATGATTATAAGGTTGAGTGGTACTACTCGAGGAGTTAGATGTTAATTGATTGATGGTCAGTAAATCAATTAATTAACGGACATTCGATATCTTAAACACGGGGAGATGGATGTACAAATAATATGTGGAGCCCATATTAATTTATGGGGGTTGGTGAGGTAAATCAATGATGATCCTCTAGGGGAATGCAACATCATTGATGGATCAAGTTTGTGTGGTACCAATCCATCGGGTGGCCATGATCCAACTCCTCCTCATGGTCCCTATCGTAGCATAATATAATCCTCATGAAGTCTAGATCCAAGGATGGAACACAAAACTCTAGAACCGACAGTTGAGATTAAATCTCTAGATCCGACGGTGGAGATTAAATCTCTAGAACTGACGGTTGAGATTAAATCCCTAGAATCGACGGTTAAGATTAAATCTCTAAAACCAACAGTTGGGATTAAACCCTAGATCTAACGGTTGGGATGAATCCCTAAATCCGACGGTTGGGATTAAACCCTATATCCGACGGTTGGGATAAAATCCTAGATCCGACGGTTGGGATTAAACCCTAGAACCAACGGTCGAGATTAAATCAAGGCTTAAGCCTAACTCTATAAAAGGGAGACTTAAGTGGGCGGCAAGGGAAGTTGGTTTTTTTTGACAGATTAGGGTTTTGTCTACCTAAGCTTGGGCAGCAAGAAACCCTAAGGGAAATAGGGTTTTGGGCGGCTAGAGTTTTTGGAGAAGATTGGGCGGCTAGAAGTGGGAGGCAACGCTTTCTTCTTCCTAGGGTTTTGGCCGGCGCCCTTCTTCCTCCTCTCAACCCTTTGTCGGCGCTCTTCCCTTCTTCCTCATCTCCTTGGTCGGTGGAAACATGGGCTAGGTTTTATCCTTGGAGCTATTGGCCGGCACCCCCTTCTTTTCTGTTTTGGTGGCCGGTGACAACTTTGCTTCAAGGTTGCCCGGCGCTCAAGAAACTACTCCTTGGCCGGCGGTTACATCAAGATCCTTGGCTTGGTAGCTGGTTCTAGAAAGGAGAAGGAGTTTTTGTTTGGTTCTTCTCTTTGTTCGGATAGAGCAAGGAAAAGAAGAACGTGATCAAGGAGGCTTCTACTCGTGGAGGATCTTCGCCCACACGACGTCCATGAGGAGGATAGGACATACGATAGAAGATCGAGAGGTATAAAAGTTTTACAACTTTTATTGATCTTTGCATGTTCTTATCTTTATGTTAGTATGTGTTGATTATACTAGTTATCATTTGTATGTATTTATATAATCATGGACCCCGAAGACAAACACAAAAACCGGCGATCCGTCCATCGTCTCTTCCGCGGCTAACCAACTAAAAGAGTTGGGTTGCTTGAACAACTAGTTTGTTTAAGCGATCACTCAAGTTGTTAGCACGATGAAGAAATGGTTGAGCTTAGGAAACTCATTCCATCCGGATTAGTTTTTTCATTAGTGAAAATTTTAATCCGGGGACTTGGGAGCCAATGAGCCTCCGAAGCAATTCCTACAATATGAGACATATTCGGATTTGGGAGAGTCCAGCACATGTGCTGAAGGCAGATACTGGTAAGTTGGAATCTTGTACAGAAGTGGGCATGTTTGTTGGCTATCCTAGAGGAACGAAAGGTGGTTTATTTTATAGTCCTAGAGATCAAAAGGTGATCGTTAGCACGAACGCCAGATTTCTAGAGCAAGACTACGTGATGAACCACAAGCCCATGAGTAAGATTGTTATGGAGGAATTAAAAGGGGAAGTCACTACTTCAGTACCATCGCTACAAGAGGATATACCACAAGTAACTGCACCGCGTGTCACAGAGGATACACAGGTGATACCTCATCGTAGTGGGAGGGATGTTAAACTGCCTGATAGATTCATGTTCTTGGGAGAATCTTCTGATTTGGTTCCTGGCGAACATGAACCAGATCCCTGAACATATGATGAGGCAATTCAAGATAAAGATGCACTATCTTGACAAAGTGCAATGAATGTTGAGATTGAATCTATGGATTCAAATCAGGTCTGGGAGCTAGTAGAACTATCCGATGGTGTAAAAACCATTGGATGTAAGTGGTTCTACAAAAGAAAGAGAGGAATAGACAGGAAGGTTGAGACCTTCAAAGCAAGGCTTGTTACGAAAGGATATACTCAGAAAGAGGGTATCGATTATGAGGAGACTTTTTTGCCGGTAGCTATGCTTAAGTCTATCCGAATTCTCTTAAGGATTGCTGCTCATATGGATTATGAGGTATGGCAGATGGATGTCAAGACAACTTTCCTTAATGGAAGTCTTGAGGAAAACATCAATATGAAGCAACCAGAAGGATTCATTGCAAAGGGCAAAGAGCATCTTGTGTGTAAGCTTAATCAGTCCATTTATGGATTAAAGCAAGCTTCGAGGTCTTGGAACATCCGCTTTGATGAGGTAATCAAGTCTTATGGATTTATTCAAATTTCGGATGAGTCTTGTGTATTCAAGAGATATGACGGAAATATAGTAGTATTTCTTGTACTATATGTAGATGACATTTTGTTAATTAGCAACAATGTCAAGGTGTTATCGGACGTAAGGGTACGGTTGTCCAAACATTTTGATATAAAGGACTTGGGAGAGGTGGGACACATCCTTGGGATTAAGGTTATAAGGGATCGCAGAAAAAGGATGTTGTGCTTATCTCAAGCTTCATACATAGACATAATTATGGATCGTTTTAGCATGCAAAACTCCAAGAAAGGTTTTCTACCTTTCAGGCATGGAGTTTCTTTATCTAAGGAGATGTGTCCTAGAACATCTGAGGAGATAGAGGAGATGAGGGCGGTTCCTTATGCCTCAGCCATAGGAAGCCTCATGTATGTGATGCTATGTACGAGATCTGATATCTGCTTTACCGTGGGCATGGTAAGCAGATATCAGAGTAATCTAGGATAGGGACTTTGGACTGTGGTAAAGCATATATTGAAGTACCTGAGAAGAACTAGGGATTATATGCTAGTTTACCAGGTAGACCAATTGCTCTATGTGGGTTACACATATTCCGACTTCCAATCAAATAGGGATAACAGTAAGTCTACCTCAAGTTTTGTGTTTACTTTGGGAGGTGGAGCAATTGTATGGAGGAGTTTCAAGTAGAAATGCGTGGCGGACTCCACCATGGAAGCTGAGTATGTGGCAGCCTCACAGGCGACAAAAGAAGCTGTATAGCTCAGGAACTTCTTGATGGACTTGGATGTGATTCCTGGTTTGCCCAGAACTATCACAATTTATTGTGATAACAGTGGTGCAGTTTCAAACTCGAAGGAACCATGAGTCTATAAGGCAAGTAAATACAAAGAGCGCAAGTGCCACCTGATCCGAGAAATTGTAAAGGAGGTAGAAGGTGCTATCGCCTAGATTGCATCAGAGGATACCCAAGTAGATCCTCTCTATAGGGTCGATGGTGGCCAGCTAGAGGGGGGTGAATAGCCCTTGTCGTAGATGGTGGAATTCGTTCGTTCGTTGCTCGTCTACAAAACAATTAGCCCAAGAGGAATATACAAACAAAACAACAATAAAGACAAACAATAATAAGAATAAAAATGCTAACACAAAGTCATAACGTGGTTCACGACCCTTGCCACTAGTCCACGACCCGATTCGTCCACAGTGAATCACTCCGCAAGTTTTCACTATTCTCTCCTTTGCACCAAACTTGGTAGAGGTAACCTCTTTACAAGAATTCACTCTTCTTACAATGGAATGAGAATTAACACAAGTAGAAGAGTGGAGAATGAAGGTAGGAAACATCGCTTCCCAATTCAACTCGGTCACTTGTTCATGGCGATCCCATCAATATCCTCGGATTAAAAAAAAAATAATCCTAGACAAAAAGGGAACACCCACGCAATCGTTTCATCGTCGTGCTATTCGATTAGAGTGGTTACTTGAACAAACTTGTTGTTCAAGTGACCAACCTCTATTCTACGAATAGCCGCGTAATAAACAATGTACGGATCGCCGACTTTTGTATTTATATTCGGGGTCCAAGTGTATTTAGCCACAAAACAGAATATATCATGCATATATAATTGAAAACAATTACAAACATGTTACATATGAAGATAGATAAGTGTTATACCTCTCGATCTTCTATTATATGACCTTCCTCCTTTCGGACGTCGTGTGAGCGACTATCTACCAAAAGTTGAAGCTCCTATATCACCAATCTTCCTTCCTTGCTAGTTCCGAGCAAGAGGAAGAATAGAAACAAGACCCTTCTCCCTTCTTTAGCCAACCAACAAACAACAAGCAAGTTGCTTGCCGCCGGCCAACAAGGAGAAGATGAGAAAGATGAATGCCGGCCAAGAGATCCAAGGGAGGACCCTAAGCCTTGTTTCCACTGGCCAAGGAGAGGAGAAGAGCTAGGTTTGGATGTCAGCCAAGGGAGGAGAGGGGTTGTATGGGCGCCAACCACCAAGGAAGAAGAAGAAGATAAGGAAAAGGTTTCCTTATTTGGTGCCGCCAACTCAAAACCCTAACTCCAAGACTCTTGCCGCCAACTCCAAACCTCCCTTGCTTCTAATTAATCTCCACGCCAACCCTTAAGCCCCTTTTTATAGAGTTAAGGATAAGCCTTGTTTTAATCTCCACCATTGGTTCTAGGGATTTAATCTCAACCGTCGGATCTAGAGATTTAATCTCTACCTTTGGATCTAGAGTTTTGTTTTCATCCATTGGATCTAGGCTTCAAGAGGTTTTAATAGGCTACAATAGGAACCATGAGGAGGAGTTGGATCTTGGCCACCCAATGGATCAAGCCCACATAAAGTCCGATACATTAATGATAATCCAATCCACTAAAGGATTATCATTGATCTACCTCACCAACCCCCATAGGTTAATATGGGCTCCATATATTATATGTAGATTTTTTCCCCGTGCTTAAGATCTCTAATGTCCGTCGATTAATTAATTTACTAACCATTAATTAATCAACATCTAACTCCATGAGTAGTACCACTCAACCTTTTTATCATGTCAAACCAAGTCCACCTGTAGGGTTTACATGATGAACCTTATGAGCTCCTCAAGGGGACATCATGATCCTAATATTTAGGACACGGTTTCGTCCTATAATCAACAGCACACCATATAAATAATATCATTTCCCAACTTACCGAGCCTATCGATTTAATCTATAAATCTCGCCCATTGGTAAATCAAAGAAATGAATACTAAATATATGTGCCCTTTATTATATCGGGATGAAGAGCATGTACAATATAATATCTGAGGTCCGATTCGATTATGTAGTCAGCAATAAATCGAATCTCTTCTAAGTCGGTCCTGCTCAATACACACAAAGTGTATTAGTGTGATTCTATGGTCAAGACAAACCAATACCAAAACAGACTACAACCATACCAATGGTTTGTTCAAAGCCATCTCGGTTGTTTGCCAATACTTATACTTTACAAGGAGCCGATAACATGATCTCCTGTGTGACACCACACACCATGTTATCTAAAATGTAATGTATTAGACAATATGCATCACCATAAATTTGCAAACAATGATCATGTGATTCTTATTTCAAAATAAAGATGTTCATATAAAAGATAGACTTTTCAGTATACATCCCTACAATCTCCCACTTATACTAAAAGACTATGCAGTCCTCAAACTGCCATACATCGGATCCCCATTCCCTCCACATGCCAATCAAAAGCTCTCGCCGGAAGGGCCTTAGTGAAAGGATCTGCCACGTTATCCTCCGATGCAATCTTTGCCACGACAACTTCTCCTCTCTTTACGATTTCTCGTATCAGGTGGTAATTGCGTTGTATGTGTTTACTTGTATTATGGGCTCAGGGTTCCTTCTAGTTTGCCACCATTATCACAATAAATTATGATAGTTCTGGGCAAACCAGGAATCATATCCAAGTCCATCAAGAAGTTCCTGAGCCACACAGCTTCTTTGGCCGCCTCAGAGGCCACCACATACTCAACTTCCATGGTAGAGTCTGCCACGCATTTCTGCTTGACACACCTCCATACATTGGCTCCACCTCCCATAGTAAACACAAAACCTGAGGTAGACTTACTGTTATCCCTATCTGATTGGAAGTCGGAATCTATGTAACCCACAAGGAGTAATTGGTCTGCCTGGTAAACTAGCATATAATCCCTAGTCCTTCTCAAGTACTTCAATTTATGCTTTACCGCAGTCCAATGTCCCTGTCCTGGATTACTCTGATATCTGCTGACCATGCCCACGGTAAAGCAGAAATCTAGTCTCGTACATAACATCGCATACATGAGGCTTCCTACTGCCGAGGCATAAGGAACCGCCTTCATCTCCTCTATCTCTTCAGATGTTCTAGGACACATCTCATTAGATAAAGGAACTCCATGCCTGAAAGGTAGAAAACCCTTCTTAGAGTTCTGCATGCTAAAACGATCCATAATGGTGTCTATGTATGAAGCTTGAGATAAGCACAACATCATTTTCCTGCGATCCCTTATAACCTTGATCCCAAGGATGTATCCCACTTCTCCCAAGTCCTTCATATCAAACTGTTTGGCAAACCATACCCTTACGTCCGATAACACCTTGACATTGTTGCCAATTAACAAAATATCATCTACGTATAGTACAAGAAATACCACTACGTTTCTGTCACATCTCTTGTATACACAAGACTCATTCGGACTTTGAATAAATCCATAAGACTGGATTACCACATCAAAGCGGATGTTCCAAGACCTCGAAGCTTGCTTCAATCCATAAATGGACCGATTAAGCTTACATACAAGATACTCTTTGCCCTTTGCAATGAATCCATCTGTTTGCTTCATATAGATGTTTTCCTCAAGACTTCCATTAAGGAAAGCTGTCTTGACATCCATCTGTCACACCTCATAATCCATATAAGCTGCAATGCATAAGAGAATTCGGATAGACATAAGCATGGCTACCAGCAAAAAGGTCTCCTCATAATCGATACCCTCTTTCTAAGTATACCCCTTCGCAACAAGCCTTGCTTTGAAGGTCTCAACCTTCCCATCTATTCCTCTCTTTCTTTGGTAGATCCACTTACATCAAATGGTTTTTACACCATCGAATGGTTCTACTAGATCCCAGACCTGATTTGAATCCATATATTCAATCTCAGCATTCATTGCACTTCGCCAAGATACTGCATCTTTATCTTGTATTGCCTCATCATATGTCCAGGGATCAGGTTCATGTTCGCCAGGGACCAAATCAGAAGATTCTCCCA
Source organism: Wurfbainia villosa (assembly GCA_025175895.1). Classification (NCBI taxonomy): domain Eukaryota; kingdom Viridiplantae; phylum Streptophyta; class Magnoliopsida; order Zingiberales; family Zingiberaceae; genus Wurfbainia; species Wurfbainia villosa. Next base: position 46,532,295 of record CM045998.1, on the reverse strand, counting down.
AGAACATGAATCTATCAGGCTGTCTCACAAACCTCCCACTGCGATGAGGTATCACCTCTGTATCCTCTGTGACACGTGGTTCAGTGACTTGTGGTATATCCTCTTTTACCGGTGCTACTGAAGAAGTGACTTCCCCTTTTAATTCCTCCAGAACAATCTTACTCAGGGCTTGTGGTTCATCACATAGTCTTCCTCTAGAAATCATGCATTCGTGCTGACAATTACCCTCTGATCTCTAGGACTATAAAACAAACCACCTTTCATTCCTCTAGGATACCCAACGAACATGCGTACTTCTGTATGAGGTTCCAACTTAACAGCATATGCCTTCAGCACATGTGTTGGACTCCCCCATATCTGAATATGTCTTAGACTAGGCTTTCGCCCAGTCAACAATTCTGTGGGAGTAGAAGGCACTGATTTAGATGGAACCAAGTTCAGAATGTACACCGCTGTATCTAGAGCATATCCCCAGAACGAATCTGGCAACTCAGAATAACTCATCATCGATTTAACCATCTCCATAAGAGTCCTATTCCTTCGCTCTGCTACACCATTCTACTGGGGTGTGCTAGGTGCAGACAATTGGGATTGAATTACAACCTCTGATAAGCAATTCCTAAACTCTCCCAAGAGGTACTCACCACCACGATCAGATCGTAGTATCTTGATACCTTTACCTTGACGTTTCTCTACATCAGCTTTGAATTCATTGAACATGTCAAAGCATTCAGACTTGCGGCGCATCAAGTAAATGTATTAATATCTCAAATAATCGTCTATAAAAGAGACAAAATACTCAAAACAACCTCTATCCTGGATAGAAATAGGACCACACAAATCAGAATGAAACAATTCTAACACATCTTTTGCTCTATACCCCTTGGCCTTAAAAGGCCTCTTTGTTATTTTACCCTCCAAGCAAGATTCGCAGGTTGGGAAATCGTCCATCACTAATGAACCCAGAGGTCCATCAGCTAACTGTTGGAATGTATACTGAAAGCCTATCTCTTTTTGTATGAACATTTTATTTTGAAATAAGAATCACATGATCATTATTTGCATTTTATATATTCATTATATATGTGTGCATATTGTCTAATATTTTACATTGTACATAACATGGTGCTTGGTGTGGCACAGAAGATCATGTTATTAGTACCTTGTAAAATATAAGTAAAGGCTCACAACCAAGATGGTTTTGGACAAACCATTGGCATGGTTGTAGTGTAGCTTGGTATTGTTTTATCTTGAACATAGAGTTACACTAGTACACTTAGGTGTATTGAGTAGGACCGACATAGAGGTGATTCAATTTAGTACTGACTACATAATTGAATCGGACCTCAGATATTATGTTGTACATGCTCTTAATCCCGATATAATAACGGGCACATGTACTTAGTGTTTATTTCTTTGATTTACCAGTGGGTGAGATTTAGATGGATTAAATCAATATGCTCGGTAAGTTGGGAAATAATATTATTTACATGGTGTGCCGTTGATTATAGAAGGAAACCGTGTCCTATATATTTGGTTGATGATGTCCCCTTGAGGAGCTCATAAGGTTCATCATGTAAACCCAGCTGGTTGACTTAGACAACATGATGATAAGGTTGAGTGGTACTACTCGAGGAATTAGATGTTAATTAATTGATGGTCAGTAAATCAATTAATTGACGGACATTCGATATCTTAAACACGGGGAGATTAATGTACAAATAATATATGGAGCCCATATTGATTTATGGGGGTTGGTGAGGTAGTTCAATGATGATCCTCTAGTGGAATGGAACATTATTGATGGATCAAGTTTGTGTGGTTCCGATCCATCGGGTGGCCAAGACCCAACTCCTCCTTATGGTCCCTATCGTAGCCTAATATAATCCTTATGAATTCTAGATCCAAGAATGTAAAACAAAACCTAGAACCAACAGTTGGGATTAAATCCCTAGATCCGATGGTTGGATGAAACCCTAGAACCAACGGTTGGGATTAAATCCCTAGATCCGATGGTTAGGATGAAATCCTAGAATCAGCGGTTGGGATTAAATCCCTAGATCCGACGGTTGAGATAAAACCCTAGATCCGACGGTTGGGATGAAACCTTAGATCCGAAGGTTGGGATGAAATCCTAGATCCGATGGTTGGGATTAAACCCTAGATCCGACGGTTGGGATAAAACCCTAGATCCGACGGTGGAGATTAAATCCCTAGATCCGACGGTGGAGATTAAAGGAGGCTTAAGACCTATTCTATAAATAGATGGCTATGGTTGGGCGGCATGAATAATCAAGAAATTGGAATTAGGGTTTGGCTTTTGGAGGTGGGCGGCTAGGGTTTGGAGCTAGGGTTGGGCGGTAACTTCTTCTTCCTTCTAGTTGTTGCCGGCGCCCAACTTGCACCATCAATACTTGGCCGGCGCCCAACCTTAAGGTCTTTCCCTTCTTCCTTGGCCGGCGGTTCTCCTCCCATTGGTGGCCGGTTCTCTTCCTTCTCCCTATTCTCCAAAGTGGCCAGCGGCAACACTTCTTGAAGTTGGCCGGCGCATCATCCATTGCTCCTTGGCCGGCGGTTGCACCAAATTCCCTAATTTGGTGGCCGGTTCTAGAGAGGAAAGGATTTTGTGATTTCTTCTCTTTGTTCGCAGCGGACAAGGTAGAGAAGAAAGTGATCTAGAAGGCTTCTACTCGTGGAGGAACTTCGTCCACACGTCGTCCACGAGAAGGATAGGACATACGGTAGAAGATCGTGAGGTATAAAGTTATTTTAACTTTATGTACAGATCTGAGCATGTTCTTATTTGTTTTGATTATGCATGTGTGTGTATGAATATATATTGTATAATCATGGACCCCGAAGACAAACGCAAAAACCGGCGATCCATCCGTCGTCTCTTCCGCGGCTAACCAACTAGAAGAGTTGTGTGGCTTGAACAACTAGTTTGTTCAAGCGACCACTCAAGTTGTTAGCACGACGACGAAATGGTGTTGTTAAGGAAGCTCATCCCATCCGGATTAATCCTTTCATTAGTGAAAATTTTAATCCGGGGACATGGGAGCCAATGAGCCTCCGAACCGAGACATCTCCCAACAATTGGTATCAGAGCCACGGTTTCCGATTTTGTGTGTTTTGGATTCGGTTAATTTTTTATGCATTTTTCATATATTATATGTGCCGGATAATAGTAGGATATGCGTAGTTTAACTTTTTGGTTGCAGGCATAAGGTCCGACTATTATGGCCATGTGTGTGTATGTGAATGGATGTGTGTAAAAAATTTATTATTTGAATCCTCGGGGTTGACGAGGCTAGATTAGTATTTAATTTTTGTAATTAAATACGGCATTGTTTAGCCGATCATTTTAGTTTACTTTCGATCTAGATTATTTGTACACTCCTTCGTGGAGTATAGGATCGATGGATGTAAATAAAATGATTTATCTCGGCTCGGAACTCTTTGGTGACTTGCGCACGGGAAAAGATGGAGCGGACGAGGTGGCCACACGACGGGATGCATATTGGAGGACAATGCCATAATAGTTGGAAAAATTCTGTTTTTTCCATATTTATTGCTTATTTGTTTTATATGCATGTTGTGTGTGATTTAAAATTCCTCATTTGCAATTTACTAAGTGGGAGAGGGATATTTTAATTAATTCCCGCGGCCTCCATTACAATTTGACGTGTGATGCGAACAAACTTGTGTGTTGGCTCTGAGTGCCTTCCTCCTTGCGGACGGGTTTGTTTGCGGATCACTAGGTCAAATAATGGTTATAGGAAATTATCTAGGAGCATGTGTACTTCCACAGCGGTAAGGCACATAATCCGAAATAATTCCCTTAGTATCGTGTAATGGTGCACACTTAGATGCAAATGAAAGTATCCTCCCCATCGGAGTCACTGCTTTTATTTGTAGGGCCAAAGAGGAACCAACTATTAATTTTATTTGTCAAAAAGTAAGGTTGACAAGATAATAAAATTAATGGGTAAAACCTCCTCTTACAAATGTAGGTTTCATATACGTCCACACTATCGTGGCATGCGATATTCTCGGTATTTTTGAGGTGTTGGTTGATTTCAGGATTTTATTGTTTTGAGGAATCAATAATATTTGAAATCTAATATTTTGATCATTGTGATTTTTAGGATTTTCAAATGGCTTTCAACCCACTTGCTGTGATTTTAAAAGAAAACAAACTTACTGGTCCAAACTACATTGATTGGAAAAGAAACCTGGATATTGTCTTAACTGCGGAGGAGTACAAATTTGTACTCTTCGAGGTCTGTCCTCCTAAGCCCACCGATGACTCTGATGAAAAGGAGAAAGAACATTATAAGAAATGGGTTAAGGCAGATGAGATGGCGCGGTGTTACATTTTGGCATCTATGTCAAATGTGCTGCAACATCAGCATCAGGCCATAGCCACAGCTTATGACATGATGTTCAATCTCAAGGAACTTTTCGGACATCAGAGTAGGGCGGCTAGGCAGGAGGCAATGAGAAACTTGACGACCTCCATGATCGAGGGAACACCCGTTAGGGATCATGTTCTCAAGATGATGGCTCATCTTAATGAGATGGAAGTCCTAGGAGCTGAGATCGATGGGGAAACCCAGGTAGATATCATTCTCCAGTCTCTAACTAGGAGTTTTGAGCAGTTCCGCCTAAACTACAACATGAACAAAAGGTTGTATTCGTTGGCGGAGCTTCTGACAGAACTCCAGGCGGCAGAGGGACTTTTTTGTCAGAGTGCTCAAGCCATGGTCGCTCAGAAGGTTTCTTCCTCTAAACCGAAAGGTAAGAAGAAGAAGAAGCAAGGTGGAGCGAAGAAGGTGGCAACAGGACCTCAGGCAGGAGTGAAGAAGCCGAAAGGCAAGTGCTTCACTTGCAAGCAGACTGGACATTGGAAGGCGGACTGTCCTCGCCGTAAGAACAAAGGTATATCTTCTTGTTTAGTTGTTGAAACATGTTTAGCGGTGTTATCTACCAGTGCCTGGTGTGTAGATACAGGAGCCACTGATCATGTCTGCAATACTTTGCAGGGGTTCCAGGAAACCCGACGACTAGCTGAGGGAGAGATTACCGTCTTCATGGGCAATGCTTCAAAGGTGGCGGCTATTGCAGTGGGAGACGTTTATTTATCTTTTGATAGGAATAAATTTTTGGTTTTAAGAAATTGTCTTTATGTACCTACTTTTAGAAAGAATTTAATTTCAGTTTCTAAATTGTTTTTGGATGGATATTCTGTTTCTTTTAATGACAAGGTGGTTATAAAAAGGAATAGGGAGATTATCTGTTCTGGTACATTGGTTGGCAATTTATATTCAATTGAACCAAAAACTCCCACGATGCAAATAGAAGTAAATAACTCATCTTCTAAGTCTAATAAGAGAAAAGAACCTTCGCAAATGAACCAAACATATCTTTGGCATCTAAGGCTTGGTCATATTAACCTAAGCAGAATTCAAAGGTTGATAGCTGATGGACCTTTGGGTTTATTAGTGGTGGAGGATCTCCCAACCTGCGAATCTTGCTTGGAAGGTAAAATGACCAAGAGGCCTTTCAAGGCCAAGGGGTATAGTGCCAAAGATGTGTTGGAAATGGTTCATTCTGATTTGTGCGGTCCTATGTCTATCCAGGCAAGAGGTGGCTTTGAATACTTCGTCTCTTTTATAGACGATTATTCAAGGTATTGATACATTTACTTGATGCGCCGCAAATCTGAATGCTTTGACAAGTTCAAAGAATTCAAGGCTGATGTGGAGAACCGTCAAGGTAAAAGTATCAAGACATTATGATCTGATCGTGGTGGCGAGTACCTCTTCGGAGAGTTTAGGAGTTACTTATCAGAGGCTGGGATTCAATCCCAATTGTCTGCACCTGGCACACCCCAGCAGAATGGTGTAGCGGAGCGAAGGAATAGGACTCTTATAGAGATGGTCAGATCGATGATGAGTTATTCGAAGTTACCTGCTTGCCTGGGGTATGCACTGATACTGACAATGTATACTCGAACTTGGTTCCATCTAAATCAGTACCTTCTACCTCAGAGAATTGTGGATGGGCAAAAGCCTAGTCTGAGACATATTCGGATATGAGTCCAAAGACATGTGCTAAAGGTCGATCCGGTAAGTTGGAACCTCGCATGCAGTATATGCATGTTTGTTGGCTACCCTAAGGGAACGAAGGTGGTTTATTTTATAATCCTAGAGATCGAGGGTGATCGTTAGTACTAACGCTGATTTCTAGAGGAGGATTATGTAATGAACCACAAGCCCAAGAGTAGGATTGTTCGAGGAGTTGGGAAGTTCACTTGACACCGTACAAGAGGATACCCCACAAGTCATCGACCGCTGCGTGTCACAGAGCATACACAGGAGGCACCTCGTCGTAGTGGGAGGGTTGTTAGACAACCCGACAGATTCATGTTTTTGGGAGAGTCTTCGGACTTAGTCCTTGGTGAACATGAACCTGATCCCTGGACATATGACGAGGCAATCCAAGATAGAGATGCAGTATCTTGGCAAAGAGCGATGAATTCAGATAGAATCTATGGATTCTAATCAGGTCCGGGAGCTAGTAGAGCCACCCGATGGTGTAAAAACTATTGGATGCAAGTTGGATCTACAAGAGAAAGAGAGAGGAGTAGACGGGAAGGTTGAGACCTTCAAAGCTAGGCTTGTTGCGAAAGGGTATACTCAGAAAGAGGGTATCAATTATGAGGAGATCTTTTCACCGGTAGCTATGCTTATGTCTATCAGGATTCTCTTATCTATAATTTGCTCATATGGATTATGAGATTTGGCGGATGGATGTCAAGGCGGCTTTCCTTACTTGAAGTCTTGAGAGAACATCTATATCACGGCAGCGGAGGATTCATTGCTAAAGGCAAAGAGCATCTTGTATGTAAGCTTAATCGGTCCATTTATGGATTGAAGCATGCTTCTAGATCTTGGAACATCCGCTTTGATGAGGTAATCCAGTCATATGGATTTATTCAAAGTCCGGATGAGCCTTGTGTATACAAGAGATGTGACGGAAACGTAGTGGTGTTTCTTGTACTATACGTAGATGACATTTTGTTAGTTGGCAACAATATCAAAGTGTTATCAGATGTAAGGGTATGGTTGTCCAAACAATTTGACATGAAGGACTTGGGAGAAGTGGGACACATCCTTGGGATCAAAGTTATAAGGGATCGCAAGAAAAGGATGTTGTGCTTGTCTCAAGCTTCATACATTGACACTATCCTTGCTCGTTTTAGCATGCAGAACTCCAAGAAAGGTTTTCTACCTTTTAGGCATGGAGTTCCTTTATCTAAAGAGATGTGTCCCAGAACATCAAAGGAGATAGAGGACATGAAGGCAGTTCCTTATGCTTCGGCAGTAGGAAGCCTTATGTATGCTATGCTATGTACGAGACTGGATATCTGCTTTGCCATGGGCATGGTTAACAAATATCAGAGTAATCCTGGACAGGGACATTGGACTGCGGTAAAGCATATATTAAAGTACCTGAGAAGGACTAGAGATTATATGCTGGTTTACCGGGCAGATCAATTAGTCCCTGTGGGTTACACGGATTCGGATTTCCAATCAGATAGGGACAAGAGTAAGTCTACCTCGGGGTTTGTGTTTACTTTTGGAGGTGGAGCCATAGCATGGAGGAGTGTCAAGCAGAAATGCGTGGCGGACTCTACCATGGAAGATGAGTATGTGGCAGCCTCTGAGGCAGCCAAGGAAGCTGTATGGCTCAGGAACTTCTTGATGGACTTGGATGTGATTCCTGGTTTGCACAGAACTATCACAATTTATTGTGATAACAGTGGTGCAGTTGTAAACTCGAAGGAACCACGAGCCCATAAGGCGAGTAAACACATAGAGCGCAAGTACCACCTCATACGAGATATCGTAAAGCGAGGAGAAGTTGTCGTCGCCAAGATTGCATCAGAGGATAACCTGGCGGATCCATTCACTAAGGCCCTTCAAGCAAAAGCATTTGATAGGCATGTGGAGGACATGGGGATCAAATGTATGGCAGAGTGATGACGGTATAGTCTTTTAGTATAAGTGGGAGATTGTTGGAATGTATACTGAAAGCCTAGCTCTTTTTGTATGAACATTTTATTTTGAAATAAGAATCACATGATCAATATTTGCATTTTATATATTCATTATATATGTGTGCATATTGTCTAATATTTTACATTATAGATAACATGGTGCTTGGTGTGGCACAGAAGATCATGTTATCAGTACCTTGTAAAATATAAGTAGAGGCTCACAACCAAGATGGTTTTGGAAAAACCATTGGCATGGTTGTAGTGTAGCTTGGTATTGTTTTATCTTGAACATAGAGTTACACTAGTACACTTAGGTGTATTGAGTAGGACTGACTTAGAGGTGATTCAATTTAGTACTGACTACATAATTTAATCGGACCTCGGATATTATGTTGTACATGCTCTTAATCCCGATATAATAACGGGCACATGTACTTAGTGTTTAATTATTTGATTTACAAGTGGTTGAGATTTAGATGGATTAAATCAATATGCCCGGTAAGTTGGGAAATAATATTATTTACATGGTGTGCCGTTGATTATAGGAGGAAACCGTGTCCTATATATTAGGTTGATGATGTCCCCTTGAGGAGCTCATAAGGTTCATCATGTAAACCCAATTTGGTTGACTTAGTCAACATGATGATAAGGTTGAGTGGTACTACTCGAGGAATTAGATGTTAATTAATTGATGGTGATTAAATCAATTAATTGAATGACATTAGATATCTTAAAGTCGTGGAGATTAATGTACAAATAATATATGGAGCCCATATTGATTTATGGGGGTTGGTGAGGTAGTTCAATGATGATCCTCTAGTGGAATGGAACATCATTGATGGATCAAGTTTGTGTGGTTCCGATCCATCGGGTGGCCAAGACCCAACTACTCCTTATGGTCCCTATCGTAGCCTATCCAAGAATGTAAAACAAAACCTAGAACCAACGGTTGGGATTAAATCCCTAGATCCGATGTTTGGATGAAACCCTAGAACCAACGGTTGGGATTAAATCCCTAGATCCGATGGTTAGGATGAAATCCTAGAATCGACGGTTGGGATTAAATCCCTAGATCCGACGGTTGGGATAAAACCCTAGATCCGACGGTTGCGATGAAACCTTAGATCCGAAGGTTGGGATGAAATCCTAGATCCGATGGTTGGGATTAAACCCTAGATCCGACGGTTGGGATAAAACCCTAGATCCGACGGTGGAGATTAAATCCCTAGATCCGATGGTGGAAATTAAAGAAGGCTTAAGCCCTATTCTATAAATAGATGGCTAGGGTTGGGCGGCATGAATAATCAAGAAATTGGAATTAGGGTTTGGCTTTTGGAGGTGGGCGGCTAGGGTTTGGAGCTAGGGTTGGGCGGCAACTTCTTCTTCCTTCTAGTTGTTGCCGGCGCCCAACTTGCACCATCAATACTTGGCCGGCGCCCAACCTTAAGGTCTTTCCCTTCTTCCTTGGCCGGCGGTTCTCCTCCCATTGGTGGCCGGTTCTCTTCCTTCTCCCTATTCTCCAAAGTGGCGTGCAACATGAAGTTGGCGCATCATCCATTGCTCCTTGGCCGGCGGTTGCACCAAATTCCCTAATTTGGTGGCCGGTTCTACAAAGGAAAGGATTTTGTGATTTCTTCTCTTTGTTCGCAGCGGACAAGGTAGAGAAGAAAGCGATCTAGAAGGCTTCTACTCGTGGAGGAACTTCGTCCACACGTCGTCCACGAGAAGGATAGGACATACGGTAGAAGATTGTGAGGTATAAAGTTATTTTAACTTTATGTACAGATCTGAGCATGTTCTTATTTGTTTTGATTATGCATGTGTGTGTATGAATATATATTGTATAATCATGGACCCCGAAGACAAACGCAAAAACCGGTGATCCATCCGTCATCTCTTCCGCGGCTAACCAACTAGAAGAGTTGTGTTGCTTGAACAACTAGTTTGTTCAAGCGACCACTCAAGTTGTTAGCACGACGACGAAATGGTGTTGTTAAGGAAGCTCATCCCATCCGGATTAATCCTTTCATTAGTGAAAATTTTAATCCGGGGACATGGGAGCCAATGAGCCTCCGAACCGAGACATCTCCCAACACTATCAACCTTTGAATTCTGCTTAGGTTAATATGACGTAGCCTAAGATGCCAAAGATATATTTGGTTCATCTTCGAAGGTTCTTTTCTCTTATTTGAATTAGAAGATGAGTTATTAACTTCTATTTGCATCGTGGGAGCTTTTGGTTCAAGTGTGTATAGATTTCCTATCAATGCACCTGAATAGATAATGCCCCTATTCCTTTTTATAACAACCCTGTCATTAAAAGAAATAGAATATCCATCCATAAACAATTTTGAAACCGAAATTAAATTCTTTCTAAATAAAGGTACATATAGACAATTCTTAAGAACTAAAACTTTATTTTTCTCAAAAGATAAATAAATGTCTCCCACTACAACAGCAGCCACTTTGTGGCATCGCCCAAGTATATGGTAATCTCCCCTTCAGCCAGTCATTTGGTTTCTTGGAACCCCTGCAAAGTATTACAGACATGATTAGTGGTACCCGTATCTACACACCAGGTGCAAGTAGATAACACCGCTAATCATGTTTCAACGACTAGACCAAAAGATATACCTTTGTTCTGCTTGCGGTTGGGGCAGTCTTTCTTCCAGTGTCCAGTCGGCTTACAAGTGAAGCACTTGCCTTTCGACTTCTTCACTCCTCCCTGAGTTCCTCCCACTGCCTTTGCCCCAGTTTGTTTCTTCTTCTTCTTGCCTTTCGACTTAGAAGTAGAAACTTTTTGGGTCACCATGGCATGTGCTTGAGCACTCTGACGAAATAGCCCCTCTAACGCCTGAAGTTCTGTCAGAAGCTCCGCCAATGAATAAAACCTTTTGTTCATGTTGTAGTTAAGGCGAAACTGCTCAAAACTCCTAGATAGAGACTGGAGAATGATATCGACCTGGGTTTCCCCATCGATCTCAGCTCTGAGGACTTCTAACTCATTCAAATGAGCCATCATCTTGAGAACATGATCCCTCACGGGTGTTCCCCCGATAATGGTGGTCGTCATCAAGTTCCTCATGGCTTCCTGCCTTGCAACCCAATTCTGGTGTCTGAAAAGCTTTTTGAGATTGAGCATCATGTCATAAGCAGTGGGCATGGCTTGATGCTGATGTTACAGTACATTTGATATAGATGCCATAATGTAACACCGCGCCATCTCATTGGCCTTGATCCACTTCTTATAACTCTCCTTCTCCTTTTCCCCAGAATCATCCGCAGGCTTAGGAGGGCACTCTTCGAGGAGTACATATTTGTATTCCTCAGCAGTTAAGACAATGTCAGATTCCTCTTCCAATCAACATAGTTGGGTCCAGTAAGGTTATTCTCTTTCAGTATAACAGCAAGCTGGTTGAAAGTCATTTTGAAAGAAAACTTAAGAATCACATAGATCAAAACATTAGATTTCAAAAAATTATTGATTCCTCAAACAATAATATTTTAAAATCAACCAACACCTCAAAACACTGAGAATATCGTATGCCATGATGGTGTCGACCTATACGAATTCTACATTTGTAACAATAGTTTTACCCATTAATTTTACTATCTTGTCATCCTAACCTTTTGACAAGTAAAATTAATAGTTGGTTCCTCTTCTGCCCTACAAATAAAAGAAGTGACTCCAATGGGGAGGATACATATATTTGCATCTAAGTGTTCAACATTACTCGGTACTAAGGTAATTATCTCGGGTTATGTGCCTTCCGATGGGGAAGTACACACGCTCCTTAATAATTTCCTATAACCATATTCGACCTTGTGATTCGCAAACAAACCCATCCGATGGGGAGGATGGCATTCAGAGCCGACACACAAGTTTTTTTGCATCACATGTCAAATTGTAATGGAGGTCGTGGGAATTTATAAAAATATCCCTCTCCCACTTAGTAATTTGAAATTGAGGAATTTTCTAGACTATGACACGCATATCAAACATTAAGCAAAAAATATGAAAAATAAAAATTTTCCAACTATTATGGCTTTTGTCTTCAATATGTCTCCCGTCATATCACCATCTCGTCCGCTCCTCCTACGCCATGTACAAGCCATCCGGAGATCCGAGCTGAGAAAAAAAATATTTTAATTTACATCCATCGATCCTATACTCCACGAGGGAGTGTACATGAAATCTAGATCCAAAGTTAACTTAAATAGAAAGAGTGGCTAAACAATGTCGTATCTAATTTAGAAAAATTAAATACTAGCCTCGTCAACCCCGAGGATTCAACAAAATATACAATTACACACATACAACCACATACACACATATGGTCATAATAGTTGGATCCTATGCCTGCAACCAAAGAGTTAACCTACGCATATCCTACTATTATCCGACACATATAATATATGAAAAGTGCATAAAAGTAATCGAATCATAAACACATAAAACCGAAAATCGTGGCTCTGATACAACTTGAAGGTAGGAAACTTTGCTTCCCAATTCAACTTGGTCGCTTATTCATGGCGATCCTATTGATATCCCCAGATTAAAAAAAAAATTAATCCTAGACAAAAAAAGAACACCCAAGCAATCATTTCATCGTCGTGCTATTCAATTAGAGTGATTACTTGAACAAACTTGTTGTTCAAGCGACCAACCACTATTCTACGAATAGCCATAGAATAGACGATGTATGGATCGCCGGCTTTTGTGTTTATGTTCACGGTCCAAGAATATTTAGACACAAAAGAGAATATATCATGCATATATAATTGAAAACAATTACAAACATGTTACATATAAAGATAGATAAGTGTTATACCTCTTGATCTTCTATTGTATGACCTTCCTCCTTTCGGACATCGTGTGGGCGACGATCTACCAAAAGTTGAAGCTCCTAGATCACCAATCTTCCTTCCTTGCTCGTTTCGAGCATGAGGAAGAATAGAAACAAGACCCTTCTCCTTTCTCTAGGCAACCAACAAACAACAAGAAAGTTGCATGCCGTCGGCCAACAAGGAGAAGATGAGAAAGATGAATGTCGGCCAAGAGTTCCAAGGGAGGACCCTAAGCCTTGTTTCCACCAGCCAAGGAGAGGAGAAGAGCTAGGTTTGGACACCAGCCAAGGGAGGAGAGGGGTTGTATGGGTGCTGCCCACCAAGGAAGAAGAAGAAGATAAGGAAAAGGTTTCCTTATTTGGTGCCGCCAACTCCAAACCCTAACTTCAAGCCTCTTGCCGCCAACTCCAAACCTCCCTTGCTTCTAATTAATCTCCATGCCAACCTTTAAGCCCCTTTTTATAGAGTTAAGGAAAAGCCTTGTTTTAATCTCCACCATTGGTTCTTGGGATTTGATCTCAACCGTCAGATCTAGAGATTTTAATCTCAACCGTCGGATCTAGAGATTTAATCTCTACCTTTGGATCTAGAGTTTTGTTTTCATCCATTGGATCTAGGCTTCATGAGGTTTTAATAGGCTACAATAGGGACCATGCAGAGGAGTTGGATCTTGGCCACCCATTGGATCAAGCATAGATAAAGTCCGATCCATTAATGATAATCCAATCCACTAAAGGATTATCATTGATCTACCTCACCAACCCCCATAGGTTAATATGGGCTCCATATATTATATATAGATTTTCTCCCCATGTTTAAGATCTCGAATGTCCATCGATTAATTAATTTACTGACCATTAATTAATCAACATCTAACTCTATGAGTAGTACCACTCAACTTTTTCATCATGTCGAACCAAGTCCACCTGCAGGGTTTACATGATGAACCTTATGAGCTCCTCAAGGGGACATCTTCATCCTAATATTTAGGACACGGTTTCCTCCTATAATTAATGGCACACCATTTAAATAATATTATTTCCCAACTTACCGAGCCTATCGATTTAATCTATAATTCTTGGCTATTGGTAAATCAAAGAAATGAATACTAAGTATATGTGCCCGTTATTATATCGGGATTAAGAGCATGTACTATATAATATCTGAGGTTCGATTCAATTATGTAGTCAACAATAAATCGAATTACCTCTAAGTCGTTCCTACTCAATACACACAAAGTGTACTAGTGTGATTCTATGGTCAAACAAACCTGTTGGAATGTATACTGAAAGCCTAGCTCTTTCTGTATGAACATTTTATTTTGAAATAAGAATCACATTATCATTGTTTGCATTTTATATATTCATTATATATGTGTGTATATTGTCTAATATTCTACATTGTAGATAACATGGTGCTTGGTGTGGCACAGAAGATCATGTTATCAGTCCCTTGTAAAATATAAGTAGAGGCTCACAACCAAGATGGTTTTGGACAAACCATTGGCATGGTTGTAGTGTAGCTTGGTATTGTTTTATCTTGAACATAGAGTTACACTAGTACACTTTGGTGTATTGAGTAGGACCGACATAGAGGTGATTCAATTTAGTACTGACTACACAATTGAATCGGACCTCGAATATTATGTTGTACATGCTCTTAATCCACCCTACAATTGGTATCAGAGCCACGGTTTACGGTTTTGTGTGTTTTGGATTCGGTTAATTTTTTATGCATTTTTCATATATTATATGTGCCGGATAATAGTAGGATATGCGTAGTTTAACTTTTTGGTTGCAGGCATAAGATTCGACTATTATGGCCATGTGTGTGTATGTGAATGGATGTGTGTAAAAAATTTATTATTTGAATCCTCGGGGTTGACGAGCCTAGATTAGTATTTAATTTTTGTAATTAAATACGCCATTGTTTAGCCGCTCATTTTAGTTTACTTTTGATCTAGATTATTTGTACACTCCTTCGTGGAGTATAGGATCGATGGATGTAAATTAAAATGTTTTATCTCGGCTCGGAACTCTTTGGTGACTTGCGCACGGGAAAAGATGGAGCGGACGAGGTGGCCACACGACGGGATGCATATTGGAGGACAATGCCATAATAGTTGGAAAAATTCTGTTTTTTCCATATTTATTGCTTATTTGTTTTATATGCATGTTGTGTGTGATTTAAAATTCCTCATTTGCAATTTACTAAGTGGGAGAGGGATATTTTAATTAATTCCCGCGGCCTCCATTACAATTTGACGTGTGATGCGAACAAACTTGTGTGTTGGCTCTGAGTGCCTTCCTCCCTGCGGACGGGTTTGTTTGCGGATCACTAGGTCAAATAATGGTTATAGGAAATTTTCTAGGAGCATGTGTACTTCCACAGCGGTAAGGCACATAATCCGAAATAATTCCCTTAGTATCGTGTAATGGTGCACACTTAGATGCAAATGAAAGTATCCTCCCCATCGGAGTCACTGCTTTTATTTGTAGGGCCAAAGAGGAACCAACTATTAATTTTATTTGTCAAAAAGTAAGGTTGACAAGATAATAAAATTAATGGGTAAAACCTCCTCTTACAAATGTAGGTTTCGTATACGTCCACACAGCGTGGCATACGAAATTCTCGGTGTTTTGAGGTGTTGGTTGATTTCAGGATTTTATTGTTTTGAGGAATCAATAATATTTGAAATCTAATATTTTTGATCATTGTGATTTTTAGGAATTTCAAATGGCTTTCAACCCACTTGCTGTGATTTTAAAAGAAAACAAACTTACTGGTCCAAACTACATTGATTGGAAAAGAAACCTGGATATTGTCTTAACTGCGGAGGAGTACAAATTTGTACTCTTGAGTCTCATCCTCCTAAGCCCAGATGACTCACGATGAAAGGAAAGGAGAGAACATTATAAGAAATGGGTTAAGGCAGATGAGATGGCGCGGTGTTACATTTTGGCATCTATATCAAATGTGCTGCAACATCAGCATCAGGCCATAGCCACAGCTTATGACATGATGTTCAATCTCAAGGAACTTTTCGGACATCAGAGTAGGGCGGCTAGGCAGGAGGCAATGATAATATTGATGACGACCACCATGGTCGAGGGAACACCCGTTAGGGGCCATGTTCTCAAGATGATGGCTCATCTTAATGAGATGGAAGTCCTCGGAGCTGAGATCGATGGGGAAACCCAGGTCGATATCATTCTCTAGTCTCTGCCTAGGAGTTTTGAGCAGTTCCGCCTCAACTACAACATGAACAAGAGGTTGTATTCGTTGGCGGAGCTTCACGAACTCAGGCGAGGAGGGCTTTTTTCGAGTTCTCAAGCCATGGTCGCTCAGAAGGTTTCTTCCTATAAACCGAAAGGTAAGAAGAAGAAGAAGCAAGGTGGAGTGAAGAAAGTGGCAGGAGGACCTCAGGCAGGAGTGAAGAAGCCGAAAGGCAAGTGCTTCACTTGCAAGCAGACTGGACATTGGAAGGCGGACTGTCCTCGCCGAAAGAATAAAGGTATATCTTCTTGTTTAGTTGTTGAAACATGTTTAGCGGTGTTATCTACTAGTACGGTGTGTAGATCTGAGAGCCACTAATCATGTCTGCAATACTTTGCGGGGTTCGAAACCCGACGACTATGAGGAGAAATCACACCGTCTTCATGGGCAATGCTTCAAAGGTGGCAGCTATTGCAGTGGGAGACGTTTATTTATCTTTTGATAGGAATAAATTTTTGGTGTTGAGAAATTGTCTTTATGTACCTACTTTTAGAAAGAATTTAATTTCAGTTTCTAAATTGTTTTTGGATGGATATTCTGTTTCTTTTAATGACAAGGTGGTTATAAAAAGGAATAGGGAGATTATCTGTTCTGGTACATTGGTTGGCAATTTATATACTCTTGAACCAAAAACTCCCACGATGCATATAGAAGTAAATAACTCATCTTCTAAATCTAATAAGAGAAAAGAACCTTCGCAAATGAACCAAACATATCTTTGGCATCTAAGGCTTGGTCATATTAACCTAAGTATAATTCAAAGGTTGATAGCTGATGGACCTTTGGGTTCATTAGTGGTGGAGGATCTCCCGACCTGCGAATCTTTCTTGGAAGGTAAAATGACCAAGAGGCCTTTCAAGGCCAAGGGGTATAGAGCCAAAGATGTGTTGGAAATGGTTCATTCTGATTTGTGCGGTCCTATGTCTATCCAGGCAAGAGGTGGCTTTGAATACTTCGTCTCTTTTATAGACGATTATTCAAGGTATGGATACATTTACTTGATGCGCCGCAAGTCTGAATGCTTTGACAAGTTCAAAGAATTCAAGGCTGATGTGGAGAACCGTCAAGGTAAAAGTATCAAGACATTACGATCTAATCGTGGTGGCGAGTACCTCTTGGGAGAGTTTAGGAGTTACTTATCAGAGGCTGGGATTCAATCCCAATTGTCTGCACCTGGCACACCCCAGCAGAATGGTGTAGCGGAGCGAAGGAATAGGACTCTTATGGAGATGGTCAGATCGATGATGAGTTATTCTGAGTTACCTGTTTAGATTACGGGGGTATGCACTGGATACGACAATGTATACTCTGAACTTGGTTCCATCTAAATCAGTACCTTCTACCCCTGTAGAATTGTGGACTGGGCAAAAGCCTAGTTTGAGACATATTCGGATATGGGGGAGTCCAGCACATGTGCTGAAGGCTGATGCTGGTAAGTTGGAACCTCGTACAGAAGTATGCATGTTTGTTGGCTACCCTAAGGGAACGAAAGGTGGTTTATTTTATAATCCTAGAGATCAGAGGGTGATCGTTAGCACGAGCCTTGATTTCTAGAGGAGGATTATGTAATGAACCACAAGCCCAAGAGTAGGATTGTTCTTGAGGAGTTGGCAGGGGAAGTTTCGACTTCAGTACCACCGGTACAAGAGGATACCCCACAAGTCACTACACCGCGTGTCACAGAGCATACACGGGAGGTACCTTGTCGTAGTGGGAGGGTTGTTAGACAACCCGATAGATTCATGTTTTTGGGAGAGTCTTCGGACTTAGTCCCTGGTGAACATGAACCTGATCCCTGGACATATGATGAGGCAATCCAAGATAGAGATGCGGTATATTGGCAAAGAGCGATGAATTCAGAGATAGAATCTATGGATTCTAATCAGGTCTGGGAGCTAGTAGAGCCACCCGATGGTGTAAAAACTATTGGATGCAAGTGGATCTACAAGAGAAAGAGAGGGGTAGACGGGAAGGTTGAGACCTTCAAAGCTAGGCTTGTTGCGAAAGGGTATACTCAGAAAGAGGGTATCGACTATGAGGAGACCTTTTCCCCGGTAGCTATGCTTAAGTCTATCCAGATTCTCTTATCTATAGCTGCTCATATGGATTATGAGATATGGCAGATGGATGTCAAGACAACTTTCCTTAACGGAAGTCTTGAGGAGAACATCTATATGCAGCAACCAGAGGGATTCATTGCTAAAGGCAAAGAGCATCTTGTATGTAAGCTTAATCGGTCCATTTATGGATTGAAGCAAGCTTCTAGATCTTGGAACATCCGCTTTGATGATGTAATCCAGTCATATGGATTTATTCAAAGTCCGGATGAACCTTGTGTATACAAGAGATGTGACGGAAACGTAGTGGTGTTTCTTGTACTATACGTAGATGACATTTTGTTAGTTGGCAACAATATCAAAGTGTTATCAGACGTAAGGGTATGGTTGTCCAAACAGTTTGACATGAAGGACTTGGGAGAAGTGGGACACATCCTTGGGATCAAAGTTATAAAGGATCTTAAGAAAAGGATGTTGTGCTTATCTCAAGCTTCATATATTGACACTATCCTTGCTCGTTTTAGCATGCAGGACTCCAAGAAAGGTTTTCTACCTTTTAGGCATGGAGTTCCTTTATCTAAAGAGATGTGTCCCAAAACATCAAAGGAGATAGAGGACATGAAGGCAGTTCCTTATGCTTCGGCAGTAGGAAGCCTTATGTATGCTATGCTATGTACGAGACCGGATATCTGCTTTGCCGTGGGCATGGTTAGCAGATATCAGAGTAATCCCGACAGTGACATTGGATCGCGTAAAGCATATATCAAGTACCCGAGAAGGACTAGGATTATATGCCGTTTAATGCAGATCAATTAGTCCCTATGGGTTACACGGATTCGGATTTCCAATCGATAGGGACAAGAGTAAGTCTACCTCGGGTTTGTGTTTACTTTTGGAGGTGGAGCCATAGTAGGAGGAGGTCAAGGTAAATGCGTATGGACTCTACCATGGAAGTCGAGTACGTGGCCCTCCGAGGCCCTAAGGAAGTCAGATGGCTCAGAACTTCTTGATGGACTTGGATGTGATTCCCGGTTTGCCTGTAACTATCACAATTTATTGTGATAATAGTGGTGCAATGGTAAACTCAAGGAACCACGAGCCCATAAGGCGAGTAAACACATAGAGCGCAAGTACCACCTCATACGAGAGATCGAAGCGAGGAGAAGTCCGTCGCCAAGATTGCATCGAGGATAACCCTGGATCCATTCACTAAGGCCCTTCCAAATAAAGCGCTTGATAGGCATGTGGAGGACATGGGGACTGATGTATGGCAGAGTGATGACGATAGTCTTTTAGTATAAGTGGGAGATTGTTGGAATGTATACTGAAAGCCTAGCTCTTTCTGTTTGAACATTTTATTTTGAAATAAGAATCACATGATCATTGTTTGCATTTTATATATTCATTATATATGTGTGCATATTGTCTAATATTCTACATTGTAGATAACATGGTGCTTGGTGTGGCACAGAAGATCATGTTATCAGTCCCTTGTAAAATATAAGTAGAGGCTCACAACCAAGATGGTTTTGGACAAACCATTGGCATGGTTGTAGTGTAGCTTGGTATTGTTTTATCTTGAATATAGAGTTACACTAGTACACTTAGGTGTATTGAGTAGGACCGACATAGAGGTGATTCAATTTAGTACTGACTACACAATTGAATCGGACCTCGGATATTATGTTGTATATGCTCTTAATCCCGATATAATAACTGGCACATGTACTTAGTATTTATTTCTTTAATTTACCAGTGGGTGAGATTTAGATGGATTAAATCAATATGTCCGATAAGTTGGGAAATAATATTATTTACATGGTGTGTCGTTGATTATAGGAAGAAACCGTGTCCTATTTATTAGGTTGATGATGTCCCCTTGAGGAGCTCATAAGGTTCATCATGTAAACCCAGCTGGTAGACTTAGTCAACATGATGATAAGGTTGAGTTGTACTACTCGAGGAGTTAGATGTTAATTAATTGATGGTCAGTAAATCAATTAATTGACGGACATTCGATATCTTAAACACGGGGAGATTAATGTACAAATAATATATGGAGCCCATATTAATTTATGGGGGTTGGTGAGGTAGTTCAATGATGATCCTCAAGTGGAATGGAACATCATTGATGGATCAAGTATGTGTGGTTCCGATCCATCGGGTGGCCAAGACCCAACTCCTCCTTATGGTCCCTATCGTAGCCTAATATAATCCTTGTGAAGTCTAGATCCAAGAATGTAAAATAAAACCTAGAACCAACGGTTAGATCCGATGGTTAGGATGAAACCTAGAATAGCGGTTGGGATTAAATCCCTAGATCCGATGGTTGGATGATAAAACCCTAGATCAAGCCGGTTGGGATGAAATCCTAGATCCGGCGATTAGGATGAAATCCTAGATCCGATGGTTGAGATGAAACCCTAGATCCGCGGTTGGGATAAAACCCTAGATCAGACGGTGGAGGTTAAATCCTAGATCCGGCGGATGAGATTAAAGGAGGCTTAAGCCCTATTCTATAAATAGGTGCTTAGGGTTGGGCGGCAAGGAAAAGATAAGGAGATTGGTTTTCGAACTAGGGTTAGGGTTTGGCTCATCTTCCATTGGGCGGCTAGGGTTTGGGCGGCTACAAGCTTGGGCGGCAAGCTAGGGTTTGGCCGGTCATCCCTCTCTTCTCCTCCTTGGTTTTGGGCGGCACTCTTCCCTTTTCCTTGCTCCTTGGCCGGCGGTTCTCCATCCATTGGTGGCCGGCAATCATCTTCCTCCAATCTCTCCAAGGTGGCCGGTTTCCATTCATTTGGTGGCGGCATCATCCACTTGCTCCTTGGCCGGCGGTTGCACCAAATTCCCTAATTTGGTGGTCGGTTCTAGATAGGAAAGGTATTTATGATTTCTTCTCTTTGTTCGCAGCGGACAAGGTAGAGAAGAAAGTGATCAATAAGGCTTCAACTCGTGGAGGATCTTCGTCCAAACGTCGTCCACGAGAAGGATAGGACATACGATAGAAGATCGTAAGGTATAAAGTTGTTTTTAACTTTATTTACAGATCTGAATATGTTCTTTAATATTTTGATTATGCATGTGTATGAATGGATATATATTGTATAATCATGGACCCCGAAGACAAACACAAAAACCGGCGATCCATCCGTTGTCTTTTCCGCGGCTAACCAACTAGAAGAGTTGTGTTGCTTGAACAACTAGTTTGTTCAAGCGACCACTCAAGTTGTTAGCACGACGACGAATAGGTTGTGCCAAGGAAGCTCATCCCATCCGGATTAAGTCTTTCATTAGTGAAAATTTTAATCCGGGGACATGGGAGCCAATGAGCCTCCGAAGCGAGACATCCCAACAAAACCAATACCAAATCACACTAAAACCATACCAATGGTTTGTCCAAATCCATCTCGGTTGTGAGCCTATACTTATACTTTACAAGGAGCCGATAACATGATCTCCCGTGTGACACCACACACCATGTTATCTACAATGTAATGTATTAGACAATATGCATCACCATAAATATGCAAACAATGATTATGTCATTCTTATTTTAAAATAAAGATGTTCATACAAAAGATAGACTTTTCAGTATAAATCCCAAAAGAGAATTCTTAGAGCACTTTGGGAGATATTATGAGTTGAAGCATTAGGCCCCCAAAGCCCCACACTTCTTCTTTTTATAGAAGAAGATGGTTTCTTCCCGTTTACACAGGAGCAGTCGACTGATGCACCGATCAGTCTACTGGTCCTGTAGCCGTTGCCCAATAATGGCTGCTTTCCACGCTGGATTTAATCCAATAGATCCCACATCAGTCGAATGATATTAGCATCAGTCGACTGATGGACTTATCAGTCGAGTGCTCGCAAGCTCGACTCCATTCTGTGCCTGAAACCCTTGCGACCAGTCGACTGATGCTTTCATCAGTCGACTGTTATTCCATGGCAGTCGACTGTTGGCACTTGAACAAGACTTGAACACTAGTCGAGTCACAATCGACTTAGAGTAGTCGACTACTATAAAAAGGTAGTCTACTGATGTAGGGAAATCCCATCCGACACTTTACCAAATTTCCAAGTTTGACCTAAGAGCACTACCCCTTCCCGGCTAACATTCGCTCACTCTCATCCCTCGGAGTCCCTCGCCTTTGAGTTATCTTCGTCCGGCCATGTCCCTCGAATGCGCCAAGCGTAAGGCTCTGCAGTGCCATCCTTCACGTCTCGCCCTGAAGTCTGTTTCCACCGGCTTCACTCCTAGCTCCTCGTCCGACGGTCCCTAGGATGCTCCAAGCGCACGGCTTCCGCAAAGCCATCCTTCACTGACTCTAAGACCGAGTCATGAGATGTGAAACTCGCCAAGGCTCTATGTGTGAATGACTAAGTCCTGCAAGACTCCAATGCACATATCAAATCCAAACATCCTAACTTAAACCCTTTGCCACACACATCAAAACCATATCACAGCAAGAGATTGCCCTAACACTTTCACTGAGGCCTTTCTAGCGAGAGCTTTTGATAGGCATGTGGAGGGAATAGGGATAAGATGTATGGCAGTATGAGGACAACATAGTCTTTTAGTATAAGTGGGAGATTGTTGGGATGTATACTGAAAAGTCTATCTTTTGTATGAACATCTTTATTTTTGAAATAAGAATCACATGATCATTGTTTGCATATTTATGGTAATGCATAATGTCTAATACATTAATTGTAGATAACATGATGTGTACTATCACACGGGAGATCATGTTATCAGTTCCTTGTAAAGTATAAGTAAAGGCTCACAACTTAGATGGCTTTGGACAAACCATTGGTATGGTTGTAGTGTGATTTGGTATTGGTTTGTCTTGACCATAGAATTACACTAGTACACTTTGTGTGTATTGAGCAAGACCGACTTAGAGGTGATTCGATTTATTGCTGACTACTTAATCGAATTAGACCTCAGATATTATATTGTACATGCTCTTAATTCCAATATAATAACAGGTACATATACTTAGTATTCATTTCTTTGATTTACCAATGGGAGAGGTTTATAGAGTAAATCGATAGGCTCGGTAAGTTGGGAAATGTTATTATTTATATGGTGTGTCGTTGATTATAGGAGGAAACCGTGTCCTATATATTAGGATGATGATGTCCCCTTAAGGAGCTCATAAGGTTCATCATGTAAACCCTGCAGGTGGACTTGGTTCGGCATGATGATAAGGTTGAGTGGTATTACTCATGGAGTTAGATGTTGATTAATTAATTGTCAGTAAATTAATTAATCGACGGATATTCGAGATCTTAAACACGGAGAGATAAATGTACAAATAATATATGGAGCCCATATTAACTTATGGGGGTTGGTGAGGTAGACCAATGATAATCCTCTAGTTGAATGGATTATCATTGATGGATTGGACTTTATGTCGTCTTGATCCATTGGGTGGCCAAGATCCAACTCCTCCTCATGGTCCATATTGTAGCCTATTAAAACCTCATGGAGCCTAGATCCAATGATGGAAAATAAAACTCTAGATCTGACGGTGGAGATTAAATCTCTAGATCAGACGGTTGAGATTAAATCTCTAGATCCGACAGTTGAGATTAAATCCCTAGAACCGACGGTGGAAATTAAAAGGAGGCATGAGGCTAGCTCTATAAAAAGGGGGCATATGGCTTGGGTGGACACTAATGGATAGGAGATTAGGGTTTTGCTTCCCTTAGCTTGGGCGGCAAGAAACTCTTGGGAGATTAGGGTTTAGGTTGGGCGGCTAGGGTTTGAGGTGTGCCTTGGGCAACAACAATTGGAGAGCTTCTTTCTTCTTCCTAAGGTGTTGCTGGCGCCCATCTTTCTCCCCTCTACCTTGGTCGGTGCTCAACCTATTCCTCTTCTTCTCCTTTGCCTGTGGAAACAAGAGCTAGGGATTCTTCCCTTGGAGCTTTTGGCCGGTGCCTACACTTCTATCTTCATCTCTTTGGGCCAGAGGCAAGCATCAAGCTAGGAGCTTGATGGTTGGTCCTAGATAAGAGAAGAGTTTCATTTCTATACATCCTCTTGTTCGGAGCGAGCAAGGAAGGAAGCTTGGTGATCTAGGAGGCTTCGACTTTTGGAAGATCGTCGCCCACACGACGTCAAAAAGGAGGAAGGATATACAATAGAAGATCAAGAGGTATAATCTTGTTTATTTTGATTTGTGTTCTTTTGTATTATGTATGTGGTTGTTTACTTTATTATGTGGCTAAATTAACTTACTCCCTGAATACAAATGCAAAAATCGGCGATCCGTATATCGTCTATTCCACGACTATTCGTAGAATAGAGGTTGGTGGCTTGAACAACAAGTTTGTTCAAGTGAATACTCTAATCGAATAACACGACGATGAAACGGTAGCTTGGGTAATCCCTCTTGTCAATGATAATTTTTTTTTATCCTGGGACATAAAAGGGATCGCCATGAACAAGCGACTGAGTTGAAGTGGGAAGCGAAGTTTCCTACCTTCAAGTGGTATTAGAGCTTCTGTTCCAAAGGAAAAATCTTCAATTGGTATCAGATTCGTTCTGGGGATATGCTCTAGATACAACAGTGTACATTCTGAACTTGGTACCATCTAAATCAGTGCCTTCTACTCCCACAGAATTATGGATTGTCCGAAAGCCAAGTCTAAGACATATTCTGATTTGGGGGAGTCCAGCACATGTGCTGAAGGCAGATGCTGGTATGTTGGAACCTCGTACAGAAGTGTGCATGTTCGTTGGCTATCCTAGAGGAATGAAAGGTGGTTTGTTTTATATTCCTAGAGATCAAAAGGTGATCGTTAGCACGAACACCAGATTTCTAGAGGAAGACTACGTGATGAACCACAAGCCCATGAGTAAGATTGTTCTGGAGGAATTGAAAGGGAAGGTCACTACTTCAGTACCACTGGTACAAGGGGATATACCTCAAGTCACTGCACCGTGTGTCACAAAGCATACACAAGTAAGACCTTGTCGTAGTGGGGGGGGGTTGTGAGACAGCCTGATAGATTTATATTCTTGGGAGAATCTTCTGATTTGATCCTTGGCAAATATGAACCTAATCCCTGGACATATGACGAGGCAATCCAAGATAAAAATGCAGTATCTTGGCAAAGTGCAATGAATGTTGATAATGAATATATGGATTCAAATCATGTATGGGAGCTAGTAGAACCACCCGATGGTGTAAAAACCATTGGATGCAAGTGGATCTACAAAAGAAAGAGAGGAATAGATGGGAAGGTTGAGACCTTCAAAGCAAGGCTTGTTGAGAAAGAGGGTATCGATTATGAGGAGACCTTTTCGCTGGTAGCCATGCTTAAGTCTATCCAGATTCTCATATGCATTGCTGCTCATATGGATTATGCGGTATGGCAGATGGATGTCATGACAGTTTTCCTTAATGGAAGTCTAGAGGAAAACATTTATATGAAGCAACTAGAAAGATTCATTGTAAAGGGCAAAGAGCATCTTGTGTGTAAGCTTAATCGGTCCATTTATGGATTGAAGCAAGCTTCGAGGTCTTGGAACATCCGCTTTGATGACGTAATTCAGTCTTATGGATTTATTCAAAGTCTGGAGGAGTCTTGTGTATACAAGAGATGTGATGGAAACATAGTGGTATTTCTTGTACTATACCTAGAAGACATTTTGTTAATTGGCAACAATGTCAAGGTGTTATCGAACATAAGGGTATTTCTTGTCCAAACAGTTTGATATGAAGGACTTGGGAGAAGTGGGACACATCCTTGGGATCAAGGTTATAAGGGATCACAGGAAAAGGATATTGTTCTTATCTCAAGCTTTATACATAGACACAATTATGGATCATTTTAGCATGCAAAACTCCAAGAAAGGTTTTCTACCTTTTAGGCATGGAGTTCCTTTATTTAAGGAGATGTGTCCTAGAACATTTGAGGAGATAAAGGAGATGAAGGCGGTTCCTTATGCTTCATCAGTAGAAAGCCTCATGTATGTGATGTTATGTACGAAACCTGATATCTGCTTTGTCATGGGCTTGGTCAACAGATATCAATGTAATCCAGGACAGGGACATTGGACTGCGGTGATGCTTATATTGATGTACCTGAGAAGGACTAAGAATTATATGCTAGTTTACCAGGCAGACCAATTACTCCATGTAGTTTATACAGATTCTGACTCCCAATCAGACAGGGATAACAGTAATCCTACCTCAAATTTTGTGTTTACTTTGGGAGGTGGAGCCATTGAATGGAGGAGTGTCAATCAGAAATGCGTGGCGGACTCCACCAAGGAAGCTGAGTATGTGGCAGCCTCTTAGGCGGCCAAAGAAGCTGTATGGATCAGGAACTTCTTGATGGACTTGGATGTGATTCCTGGTTTGCCCAGAACTATCACAATATATTGTGATAATAGTGGTGCAATTGCAAACTCGAAAGAACCACGAGCCCATAAGGCAAGTAAAAACATAGAGCGCAAGTACCACCTGATACGAGAAATCGTAAAGATAGGAGAAGTTGTTGTGGCCAAGATTGAATCAGAGGATAACCGGGGAGATCCTTTGACTAAGGCCCTTCCAGCGAGAGCTTTTGATAGGCAAGTGGAGGGAATGAGAAACAAATGTATGGCAGTTTAAAGACAACATAGTCTTTTAGTATAAGTGAGAGATTGTTGAGATGCATACTGAAAAGTTTATATTTTGTATGAATATCTTTATTTTGAAACAAGAACCACATGATCATTGTTTGCTTATTTGTGATTATGCATATTGTCTAATACATTACATTGTAGATAACATGGTGTGTAGTGTCATACAGTAGATCATGTTATCACCTCCTTGTAGAGTATAAATAAAGGCTTACAACCTAGATGGCTTTGGACAAACCCTTGGTATGGTTGTAGTGTGATTTTGTATTGGTTTGTCTTGACCATAGAATCACACTTGTACTCTTTGTGTGTATTGAGCATGACCGACTTAGAGGTGATTCAATTTATTGCTGACTACATAATCGAATCGGACCTCAGATATTATATTGTACATGCTCTTAATACCAATATAATAACGAGCACATATACTGCAGGTGGACTTGGACTTGATTTACCAATGGGCAAGATTTATAGATTAAATCGATAGGCTAGGTAAGTTGGGAAATGATATTATTTATATAGTGTGCCATTTTTTATACGAGGAAATAGTGTCCTATATATTAGGATGATGATGTCCCCTTGAGAAGCTCATTAGGCTCATCATGTAAACCCTACAGGTGGACTTGGTCCGGCATGATGATAAGTGAGTGGTACTACTCATGGAGTTAGATGTTGATTAATTAATTGTTAGTAAATTAATTAATCGACGAACATTCGAGATCTTAAACACGGGGAGAAAAATATACAAATAATATATGGAGCCCATATTAACTTATGGGGGTTGGTGAGGTAGATCAATGATAATCCTCTAGTGGACTGGATTATCATTAATGGATTGGACTTTATGTGGGCTTAATCCATTGGGTGGCCATGATCAAACTCCTCCTCATGGTCCCTATTGTAGCCTATTAAAACCTCATGAAGTCTAGATCCAATGGTTGAAAATAAAATTCTAGATCCAATGGTGGAGATTAAATCTCTAGATCCGACGGTTGAGATTAAATCTCTAGATCCGACGGTTGAGATTAAATCCCTAGAACCGACGGTTGAGATTAAAAGGAGACTTAAGTCTAAATCTATAAAATGGGCTTAAGGCTTGGCGTGGAAGAGAATTAGAAGCAAGATAGGATTAGGGTTGGGCGGCAAGGAGCTTGGAGGCTAGGGTTTTTGGTCTTTGGTTTGGGGGGCCACAATTAAGGAAAATTTTTCCTTTCTTCTCTTCATCCTTAAGGTGGCCGGTGCCCATCATCTTCTCCTCCCCTTTTGCTGGCGTCCAAAGCTCCTCCTTCTCTTCTCCTTGGCCGGTGGAAACAAAGCTTAGGTTCTTCCCTTGAAGCTCTTTGTCGGCGCCCAATTCTCTTTGTTTTTCTTCTTGGCCGGTGGCAAGCACCAAGCTTGGAGCTTGGTGGTTGGTTGAAAGAAGAAGAAGTATTTTGTTTCTATACTTCCTCTTGTTTGGAGAAAGCAAGGAAGGAAGATTGGTGATCTAGGAGCTTTGAATTTTTGAAGATCGTCGCCCACACGACGTCCAAAAGGAGAAATGACATACAATAGAAGATCGAGTGGTATAACGCTTGTCTATTTTCTTTTGTAACATGTCTATCATTATTTTTTAATCATATACATGTTGTGTATTTGGTTTTTATGGTTAAATATACTTGTACCTTGAATATAAACACAAAAGTCGGCGATCCGTACATCGTCTATTCCACGGCTATTCGTAGAATAGAGGTTGGTGGCTTGAACAACAAGTTTGTTCAAGTGACCACTCTAATCGAATAGCACGACGATGAAACGGTAGCTTGGGTAATCCCTTTTGTCAAGGATAATTTTTTTTTATCCAGGGACATAGAAGGGATCACCATGAACAAGAGACCGAGTTGAAGTGGGAAGCGAAGTATCCTACCTTCAATAATAACGACAGTCGACTAATATCAGACAACTCTGAAATCATAGTTTTCCAATCGAGGTTTAAAAATGCGTAGGAAAATCTATGGATGTCCAAAACTCATGAAACTCGGCATACACATTATTTATGACTAATATAACGTGTGAAAAATATTAGACTAAAATTATGCTCATCAGATTAATGGATTGACACATGATTCAAAATGATAAAAATATGAAAAAAAAAATTGGATCGTATCATATCAATATTCGTAACTAGGATTACAACAAAGGTTTTAAAAAACACTTAGTTATATGTGTTCAATTCCTAAACATGAAAATATCAACCCATAGTAATATAGACATGAATATAAATGAACTAAAAAAAACTCCATTTCATTAAAAAAAAAGTTATTAACAAAAGTCAGAGTCAGTGCCTTACATACAGCCAAAACAAAATACAAAACACAAGCTATCTAGAGATAGTCATCATTAGCGTGCATCGATGCGAATGATGAACCATCGTGAGGAGGCGGATGTTCGGGTGCAGAAGGGCGAAGAATCACTAGAATGTCCTACTGCTGACGACGTATCCCACTCATGAGGGAGAGGAGCTCCTAATGCTCTCGGCGAAGCTCTTGGTGCCCCAAACGAAGCTCCTCAAGGCGCACATCCATCACCTCTTCAAAGGCATCGAAGCGGGCTACGAAAGATGAGTCTGGCATAATGACACCGCCTCCAGCAACATACTCCGCATCGGCACCCGTAGCAACGACACCTTCCGGTGTAGGAGCGCCACCTACCGACCGTCATGCAGGGTCTGTTGGGTTTCCGGCACCGCGGCGTGTGTGTGTTCGATCATGTTTCGTAAACATGAGCACAGCGGAAACAATTAAAAATAATTAATCTATATTTATTACAACACACACAACACACGCATGCTATTACAACAAGTGTAGACATAACCGTAAATTAAAATTTACAATAAAAGGAAATTAAACTACGTTATACCTTCCGTATGACGTGTAGCGGGAACAGCATCAACCGGAACGATCCTCGTAAGAATCGTCTCTATCCGTATCCACACCGAGCTCCTCGGGATGACTTCGCTAAGTCACGAGCTTCGTCTTCGTACGGGTTACTAGCCTCGTGTTGAAGACGACGTGATCGAGAGATGATCACGATCCGAATCCAAATTCGGATCCAAAACGAGTTCTCAAAACTCGCTTCTCCGGAGAGGTATTCGTCAACCGTTTGACGAATCCTTCGTCCTCTACCTCAGAGGATTACCGGAGATCAAACCCCCGGTAAGTTAGGCGCTATCGGAGCACTAACCGTCGTTCAAACGACGCTCCGATAACAAAGAAACAAGCTGTCCAGAAAAACTGGACAGCTTTTGGTGGAGGAATAGAGGCCGGCCAAGGAGAGATGGAAGCTCACCTTATCACCGAACCTAGAGGAGATCACCGGAGGGTCGCCGGAGGTTCACCGGCTGAAGCTTGGCCGCCGGCAAAGACCTGGACGGCTGCACACAAGCTGGGCGGCAGCAGCTTTTGGTGTTGGCGCCGAATTGGAGAGGGAGGGGGTTTGGGCGGCCAAAACTAGATTAGGGTTTTAGATTTGGGTTTAAGCCCTATTTTATAGAGAACTAATTCTCTTAATGGTTAATGGATCATATCCATAAAGCCCGTTAACCCGCTCCATTAAGATAAGTTAAAATAAACCAAACCATGATGGTTTATTTTAAGTTAAAACGAACCGAACCAACCTTTGGTTCATTCGTTTAATATAAACCAAACCCTTTGGTTTATTCTCATCCATTGGATTAGAACCAAACCATTTTGGTCCATCCATTATGTCTTCATAAGACACGGCCCATCCACGCTTCCTCTGCGACTGAAACAATTTCATGCTCGTTTTATGTTTGGTCCAACCAAACATTGTTTCTCTCGGTCTGAGAATCCCATTCTCAAGCTCGTTTTAAATCCTTTGGATTACACTCGTTGTGCGTGTGACCAAATAGGTTCTCGGTTTATGTTGGCCGTCTATAATTAACCATTAATTATAGAACGATCATGAGTGGCACCTAGTAGTACATCATGATCCCCAATTAACCGAAAAGATCAACGGTTGATCCAGAACTATTTCTGAAACCCTTCTGTAGCTCGAATGAATCGTGCCCCATTCCCTTCACTCATCTTATACCCACTTGGTTCAGGACATGGTCTATTGTGTCAGTCCCCACTAAGCTGACTACGTCACACCTAGCCCAAGTATCATTTCGTCGTCCTACGGATTCTAGTTACTCCACATGTATCGAAGAGTACCTTACTCTAAACATGTAATGCTTTGGCCAAAGACTTTAGTAACAATCCGACGAGAGGCCATGGGTATACATCTCCTCGCAAGGAGTGGTGAATCCTTTATAGGCTATTCAAACACCTTCGATCACTTCGACTTATACCCAATCATCCCGGGTCCACATCTCCTTAGAGATGTTTGCTTAAGATGTCAAAGCATAAGTCTCCATGATCAAGATGACTTGAATACCGCAAGTTAAAGGAACATCGCACTTAAGCCACAGTAAGAACTTCATTGACATATCTATATATGCAGAGAACCATATGAAGTCTTACGGCTGGTCACTCCAATGAACTAGTTACCATAACTAGCATCCACGATTAACTTCGGACATCACTATGTCTCCAGCCAGTGAGAATCAGCTGCTTGGATACACCAAGGAGTATACCTCGTGCTAGTCTCAACAGAATTGATGGTGTCCAGATCCATCAATTCATCGACTAGGGATAATTCCGATACATCACAATTACACATGTAGAGATACTCACTAGTTGTGATCCAATCACAAATTCTCTCATGCTGTGAATCGTATCGTGGACATTCAGTAAATGAGTTTAAGATCCAATCAAATACATAAAACATGTATACTCAAATAGTGAATCTTCATTTATCATATAAATGGTTCATACATAAGGCGATTGCCTTAGGACATCTCTCATATATTACTAACAGACTCCCACTTGGCCTAATGCTAATCGCTACGGTATCCAATACCATAAGCTCGAACATGACCCTCAAACTTACTTTGAGGTAATGCTTTAGTCAAAGGATCCGCTAAGTTCCTTTCAGTGGGAATTTTCTCGATTTGTATTTCGTTCCTACTGATGATCTCTCTGATCATTGATGAGACCACATCAAGTTCATAGATGAACTTCTTGATCCAAACCGCTTCCTTTGCTGCTTCCAAAGCTGCAACGTATTCTGCCTTAGTGGCAGAATCCGCTATAGTGTCAAGCTTGGAACCTTTCCAACTTATCGCGCCTCCATTCTAGTTGAATACATTCCCAGACTAAGACATGGAATCATCCTTGTCTGTCTGGAGCTGGCATCCGTATACCCACGTATCACCATGTACCCTTCTCCATATATTAGGAACACATCCTTAGTTCTTCTCAAGTATTTAAGGATCGTCTTAACAGCCGCCCAATGATCCATTCCTAGATCAGACTGGTATCTGCTCGTGACACTCAGAGCATACGATACATTGGGCCTCGTACATAACATAACATACATGATAGATCCTATTGCGGATGAATAGGGAATCTTACTCATGCAAATCCTCTCGTCTTCTGTGCGCGGACACATAGACTTCGAAAGGTGTACCCCATGCCTGATGGGCAGATAACCTTTCTTGGATTCCGACATGCTAAACCTCTTTGCTACTTACCTATATATGTAGATCATGAAAGACCACAAACTGCTTCGATCTATCTCTATAGATCTTAATCCCGAGGATGTAGGTTGCTTCTCCCGTGTCTTTCATGGAGAATGTCTTGATAACCAAACCTTAATCGATCAGTAAGATTGAAACATCGCTTTCCTATAAGTAATATGTCATCGATATACAATACTAGGAACACGATCGACTCCCACTAACCTTCTTGTACACACAAGGTTCTGCTCGATTTTGTGAGAAATCAAACTTTTGATTGTCCTCATCAAAACGGATATTCCAAATCCTGGATGCTTGCTTCAATCCATAAATGGACGCCGCAATTTGCATACCTTGGTTTTATCAACCGATGTGAAACCTCAGTCAGATATCATATACACGCCCCGAGCAAGTTTCCATTAAGGAAAGCTGTTTTCACATCCATCCGCCATATCTCATAATCATAATGAGCCGCTATGGCCAGAGCATCCGAATGGATTTAAGATAGCTACAAAGTAATAGGTTTCGCCATAATCAACACCTTGCTTTTGACGATATCCTTTCGCCACCAATCTAGCCTTATAGGTAATCACATTACCATCCATGTCGGTTTTCTTCTTGAAACCCACTTGCACCCTATAGGCTTTATGCCTTCAGTGGGTCAACCAAGTTCCAAACTTGGTTTTCATACATGGAATCCATTTCACTTCATGGCACCAAGCCACTTATCCCTTTCTCAACTTGTCAAGACTTCTTCATAATCGTAGGCTCTCATCATCAATGAGTAACACGTCGCTCGATTCACTTACGAGAAATCCATATCTCGTGAATATTATGCGTGTTCTACCAGATCTACGAAGATGTGGTGTTACAATAGGTCCATTGCTCATCACTGAGTTGCCTACCGTCAGGTGCTTCACCGTGTATCTCATCAATGTCTATTTGAGTCTCTCGAGCCTCCTCAAGCTCGACGACACTCCCACGCTTTCTTGCAAGAGAAACTCTTTCTCTAGAAACACAGCATGCCTTGAAACAAACACCTTTTGTTCCACAGGATGATAGAATTGGTAACCCCTTGTTTCCTTAGGGTATCCAATAAATAGACATTTATCAGACTTAGCATCCAGTTTGTCTGATACAGTCCGCTTCACATAAGCAGGACAACCCCATATCTTCAAGTAAGATACATGAGGTTTCTTACCATTCCATATCTCATATGGAGTAGTTGAGACTACCTTGGTAGGCATTCTGTTTAACAAGTAAACAGCTGTCTGAAGTGCATAGCCCCAAAAGGACTTGGGAAGAGTTGCATGATTCATCATTGACCTGACCATGTCCAACAAGGTCCGATTTCCCTCAGATACACCATTATGCTGTGGTGTATAGGGCGGAGTCCATTGAGACAATATGCCATTGTCTCTTAGATAATCAAGAAACTCTTGACTTAAGTATTCACCACCTCGATCCGATCGAAGTATTTTAATACTCTTGTCATGTTGTTTCTCTACTTCATTTTTGAATTCTTTGAACCTTTCAAAGGCTTCAGACTTGTGTTTCATCAAGAACACATACCCAAACCGTGAGTGATCATCGGTGAAGGTAATGAAGTAGCTATAGCCTCCTAATGCTTGAGTTGACATAGGTCCACATACATCAATATGTATTAGACCTAGTAACTCTCCCACTCGTTCACCTTTTCCAGTAAAAGGTAACTTAGTCATCTTGCCTTTTAAGCATGATTCGCATGTATCGTATGAATCCAATTCAAACGATTCCAGAATTCCACATCGGTGTAATTCGGACATGCGTTTCTTGCTTACATGGCCAAGACGACAATGCCACATGTAGGAGTCTATTTGATTATCCTTTCGAGCACTCTTGTTGCTCGCTTCGATATTGCAAATGTCACTGGATACGTCCAACGTATAAACACCATTGCTTAAAGTTCCAGTCCCATAAAGAACCCCATTCAAAGTTATGTAACAACAATTGTTACTAAACGTCAAATGGAAACCATTTCTATTTAAACAAGAAATAGAAATGATGTTCTTTATCAACAAAGGAATATAAAAGCAATTGTCCAGTTCTAAGACAAGTCCTGCAGGGAGTTTCAACAAATACATTCCGATGGCGAGTGCAGCAACCTTTGCTTCATTCCCAACACGTAAATTTGACTCTCCCTTGACGAGTCTTCTTCTATTCCTTAGCCCATGTATGTCATTACATATATGTGAGCCACACCCAGTATCCAATACCCAAGTGTCTAAGGAAATAGAATGACAATCAATAAAGAAGATTTCTGAAGAAGATGGGGCATCCGATGCCTTATCCTTCTTCACGGACTCAAGATAAATCTTGCACTTTCTTTGCCAATGGCTCTCCTTGCCATAATGATGGCAAGTTTCCTTTTGTGCTAGTTCTACCTTCTTAGCCTTTTCTCTTATTTCCCTTCTGCTGTTCCTTTGACTTCCTCTTAGAACCTTTCTTCGAGGAATCAACTAACAGCACCGTCCCCTGCTCATGCTTCTCAGAAGACTCCACAGTCTTCAGCATATTGAGCAGTACCACATATGAACCTCCTAGCATTTCAGAGGTGAAGAGGAGCTTGGAGACTTCGAACCTTTCGAATCTCACTTGCTCATCAACCAACTCACAGAGATGAAGGACTACGATATGAGCATCCATATGCTCATGCTGCTTTCGTAGCTTGGGTTCCATCACGGCTAGCATGATGCAAATCATTTGTTCAGAATCACTCACATGTTTCTGATAGGCCAACAATTGGTCCAAAGTTGCATCGTCACTAGGACGGTCGGGAAGAGGCGCTTCGAGGACATACACAAGCTTTTCACCTTGAGAACAATTCTCAAGTTTCTAAGCCAGTCCAAGAAGCTCGGCCCAGTCAATTTATTCGAATCCAAAATGGAACGCAAATTCAAACACATCATGATCAATATATTAACTTAGAAATACAAAACGAGAATATATGAGAAAGATGATTTTAAAAATGCATCAATATACATTTATAAATCCGATTCATTTTTCGAATTTCAAAAACCCCAAAATCACTTTGGGAGATTGTAGGTCCATCTCCGAATGGGCTGATATCCATCATAGTTATGAACAACCTTGGAGAGAGTCCAACAAGCCATTCATAACTACGACGGTAGGTATCATCTATACCGATTGCATATCCCGTATATGCAACTATCACAATGTGCTATCAACTAATTGAATGTTCACACATACATCGGGTTGTTAACACATTAACAAGTATGCATCATATGTATAGCACCCAACTTCACCTCCCTTTACATCGACCTTGGAGAGAGTCCAACAAACCGATGCTCCAGGTTAAAGCCAACCCATTAATCAGGACATAGTTTTAATATGGTTAGAGCGCATTCAACTAATTAGCCCAGCTTGGAGAGAGTCCAACAACCAAAGCTAACGATTGACCTCTGACTCTTACCATATTAGTATTAAACTATTCCATGGTTTGAACATATTCAGGTTCGAGCCGGGCTTGGAGAGAGTCCAACAACCCAAACAAGAAACAGAACTCTGGTTCTAACCATATTAATGGAAGCTGTAGGCTTTAATATTGATTAAGGGTTTTTATGTCTCATCCTCTTTGCATACAAATAACTATTATCTACATGGCATGGCATACATCTACATGTCACGACACGCATGGCATAATGTTATGCATCTAATGCAATTACATGGCATACAATTATGTCATGTATATAATTTCCTTATATGTCATAACTATTTATGGAAATAAAATATGTTTAAGATTTGATTCTCCAAATCAAATCATAATTAAATTAGGAAACAAATTTCCAAATCTAATCACATATTTTATTCATGGAATTATTTGATTAAGGAAAATCTATTTAGGAAACCAATTTCCTAAATCTTTAAAACTACTTATGGAAATTAAATATTTTAAGATTTGATTTCCCAAATCAAATCATGATTAAATTAGGAAACAAATTTCCAGAATCTAATCAAATATTTTATTTATGGAAAATATAAATTTCCATAAATACTTCCAACTTTCCAAAAGTGGAATATTTCAATAAATACTTCTAGACTTTCCAAAATTTAAAAATTTCCATAAATACTTCTAAATTTCCAAAATTTAGAAAACTTCCAGAAATACATTATGACTATCGCAAAACCATTTTTACGATTATGTCGAAACACAACCTGGGCTCTGATACCACTGTTGGGTTTCCGGCACCGCGGCGTGTGTGTGTTCGATCATGTTTCGTAAACATGAGCACAGCGGAAGCAATTAAAAATAATAAATCTATATTTATTACAACACACACAACACACGCATGCTATTACAACAAGTGTAGACATAACCGTAAATTAAAATTTGCAATAAAAGGAAATTAAACTACGTTATACCTTCCGTATGACGTGTAGCGGGAACGGCATCAACCGGAACGATCCTCGTAAGAATCGTCTCTATCCGTATCCACGCCGAGCTCCTCGGGATGACTTCGCTAAGTCACGAGCTTCGTCTTCGTACGGGTTACTAGCCTCGTGTTGAAGACGACGTGATCGAGAGATGATCACGATCCGAATCCAAATTTGGATCCAAAATGAGTTCTCAAAACTCGCTTCTCCGGAGAGGTATTCGTCAACTGTTTGACGAATCCTTCGTCCTCCACCTCAGAGGATTACCGGAGATCAAATCCCCGGTAAGTTAGGCGCTATCGGAGCACTAACCGTCGTCCAAACGACGCTCCGATAACAAAGAAACAAGCTGTCCAGAAAAACTGGACAGCTTTTGGTGGAGGAATAGAGGCCGGCCAAGGAGAGATGGAAGCTCACCTTATCACCGAACCTAGAGGAGATCACCGGAGGGTCACCGGAGGTTCACCGGCTGAAGCTTGGTCGCCGGCAAAGACTTGGACGGCTGCACACAAGCTGGGCGGCAGCAGCTTTTGGTGTTGGCGCCGAATAGGAGAGGGAGGGGGTTTGGGCGGCCAAAACTAGATTAGGGTTTAAGCCCTATTTTATAGAGAACTAATTCTCTTAATGGTTAATGGATCATATCCATAAAGCCCGTTAACCCGCTCCATTAAGATAAGTTAAAATAAACCAAACCATGATGGTTTATTTTAAGTTAAAACGAACCGAACCAACCTTTGGTTCATTTGTTTAATATAAACCAAACACTTTGGTTTATTCTCATCCATTGGATTAGAACCAAACCATTTTGGTCCATCCATTATGTCTTCATAAGACACGGCCCATCCACGCTTCCTCTGCGACTGAAACAATTTCATGCTCGCTTTATGTTTGGTCCAACCAAACATAGTTTCTCTCGGTCTGAGAATCCCATTCTCAAGCTCGTTTTAAATCCTTTGGATTACACTCGTTGTGCGTGTGACCAAATAGGTTCTCGGTTTATGTTGGCCGCCTATAATTAACCATTAATTATAGAACGATCATGAGTGGCACCTAGTAGTACATCATGATCCCCAATTAACCGAAAAGATCAACGGTTGATCCAGAACTATTTCTGAAACCCTTCAGTAGCTCGAATGAATCGTGCCCCATTCCCTTCACTCCTCTTATACCCACTTGGTTCAGGACATGGTCTATTGTGTCAGTCCCCACTAGGCTGACTACGTCACACCTAGCCCAAGTATCATTTCCTCGTCCTACGGATTCTAGTTACTCCACATGTATCGAAGAGTACCTTACTCTAAACATGTAATGCTTTGGCCAAAGACTTTAGTAACAATCCGACGAGAGGCCATGGGTATACATCTCCTTGCAAGGAGTGGTGAATCCTTTATAGGCTATTCAAACACCTTGATCGCCGACTTATACCCAATCATCCGGGTCCACATCTCCTTAGAGATGTTTGCTTAAGATGTCAAAGCATAAGTCTCCATGATCAAGATGACTTGAATACCGCAAGTCAAAGGAACATCGCACTTAAGCCACAAGAAGAACTTCATTGACATATCTATATATGCAGAGAACCATATGAAGTCTTACGGCTGGTCACTCCAATGAACTAGTTACCATAACTAGCATCCACGATTAACTCCGGACATCACTATGTCTCCAGCCAGTGAGAATCAGCTGCTTGGATACACCAAGGAGTATACCTCGTGCTAGTCTCAACAGAATTGATGGTGTCCAGATCCATCAATTCTTCGACTAGGGATAATTCCGATACATCACAATTACACATGTAGAGATACTCACTAGTTGTGATCCAATCACAAATTCTCTCATGCTGTGAATCGTATCGTGGACATTCAGTAAATGAGTTTAAGATCCAATCAAATACATAAAACATGTATACTCAAATAGTGAATCTTCATTTATCATATAAATGGTTCATACATAAGGCGATTGCCTTAGGGCATCTCTCATATATTACTAACAGGGTCCTAGATAACGGACCCCTCGTGACGCTTCAAGCCTGGCAAAGAAAAGCTCTGAGCATTCATCTGGTCATATTTCTTGGTCATGGGATTAATGACCACCTTGGTTACATCGATGCCCACGGAACTTAGCCATTAAGTAAGGACATTACCAAATGACATATGGACCTTCCCATTGTTCGGCTTGATGAAATGAGTAATGCAATGGAAGGTGTTGAGACCAATGTTGATATCTAATCTCTCACATAAGATATGCATGAGGAAGAAGTGAATAGGTCGAACTAAAGCCAAACCATGTGTAACTATTGGAAGAATAAAATGAGCAATGACCTTATAAAGGACATTGTTAGGAGCAGAAAGCTCTTGGGATTGAACAAGATTAGTATTTAAATGACGAGGAGAATTGTAGAAGAGAGTATGAAGTGAGTCTAGAGAGATATCCTCAAAGGGAGGCGGAAGTAGATAACTCCAAGAAGAATAAAAAATAAACTCATTCTCAG
Organism: Wurfbainia villosa; assembly: GCA_025175895.1. Classification (NCBI taxonomy): domain Eukaryota; kingdom Viridiplantae; phylum Streptophyta; class Magnoliopsida; order Zingiberales; family Zingiberaceae; genus Wurfbainia; species Wurfbainia villosa. The sequence goes on along the minus strand of CM045998.1, from coordinate 46,492,866 downwards.
AAGGGTTACATCCGAGAAAATCCATCCAAATCTGGGTGTTGAAATCCAGATCGCATTGAGAGACGTGAGTCCGATACCTCAAGCCATCCCCAGTCGGTCGCAAATTGTTGAAAAACTCAGAAATGAGGGTAATGTTGACCGGGTGGTCTTAAAATACCAACGACTCAAGATTGTAGAATTGGATAATCTAGACAATGTCGAAGCAGTTGTCCTTAATAAATTCTGGGTCCAATGATCGAGGAGAGATGAGTTGAAATTTTTCTTATTGAATGCATGTTCAATTGTCAAATATGGAAACCTAGGATCGATCCTGGGTGGATGGTTCGACGGGCCCTCGTTGACCGGTGGTAACCGGGCATGCTTAACTCTAAATGTGCAGATTGAAAGGAAAAATGAACAATGTAGGTCAAGAATGCATGATGATGATGAATGAATCACAAAAAATAAACAAAAACACAATGGTTAGTGAAACAAAAATAGATAAGCAATCAAACTATGAGCAATGGTGAGGGTTTACCTAGGAGGCATGGTGAATAATCAAAGACGGGTGTCAGAGTCTAAGTTCCACGAAACCCTAACCGAAGAAATGGGTTGTGGTGGAGACCAGGACATGAAATGGTGAGAGGAGGGTGTCCTCGAGTCGAAGAACCCTTCAAGCACGAGCACTGCCCGGAGAGATCATCGAAAAAAGGAAGAATGAGGCGAGAGAAACATGGCGGGAAAGGTCGTCGAACGGGTGGGATAACCCTAAAACCCGCGACATCAGTTGATTCTTTGTTAGTCGTAGATCGAGTGATAGAGATCGATCGAACCGACGATCGGATCACGAATGTACATGCATAATGATTGCGCCATAAATAGTAGTCGAGCAGATGGTGAGGTAAGCTGGTTGGGAAAGACGATCGGTCCGATCGCGATAAAGCGCCGATCGGCGACTATCGATCGATAGGTTTTCTGGCTAGATTGGAAAATGTATAATTAATTCAATAAAGATAAAAAAATTACGAAATTTTTTGTTAACTTTGTTAGATCATTTCCTATCACGGAATAAATGATTTTAAAAATATGTCACTTCTAGATTTTGGTATTGACACAAACTCAAGATTTAGCAAAAGTTATGACATTTTTGCAATCTTTGTATCACTTTTGCTTATCAATTGAAAATTATTTTTCAAAGTATGCTAAACATAGTTTAAATTATATTTTATTTGACATTTCCAATGATATTCTCGGAGCTATATGCCCACCAATTGTGCATAACCCTTCCCAATGATTGATCCAATGAAGGATTAATGTCTCTAGATGTCACTTTGGTTCATAGTGATGCATCATAACAAGCATGATGAACCAAGTGCATCTTCCTAACATCTCACATATTGTATAAGTGGATCAATAAAAAAATCATGGTTTCTTAGGTGTTTTATGATATGCTTAAAGGTATAAAACCAAGAATTTCTATAGGATTATTCAATCCTAGATTTCTTATTCTACTAAGCACATTCCAAGTTCTCTCCTAAGTGATGAATATTCCGCTTCAGGGAGAGCCTTGGTGAATATGTCGGCTAAGTTGGACTTAGATTCTATGTAATTAAGTTCAATGTCCCCCTTAGGCACATGATCTCTAATGAATTAATGTTTCACTTCAATGTGCTTAGTCCTAGAGTGATGCACCGAATTTTTGGTCAAATTTATGGGGCTCACATTATCACAAAATACTTTTATATTGGAGTAATGTAGCTCATAGTCCTCTAAAGTATGTTTCATCCATAGTAGTTGAGTTACACAACCACCCATAGCCACATACTCGGCCTCGATGGTGGATAGGGCAACACAAGGTTGCTTCATACTACTCCAACTAACTAGGGAGGACCCAAGGAATTGACATCCACCACTAGTACTCTTCAGATCCAATTTGCAATCGGCATAATCGGAATCAGTGTACCCAACCAAATCAAAAGACCTAGTCCTAGTGTACCATAGTCCTACATTTAGTGTGCCTTTAATATATCGTAAAATTCTCTTAACGGAAACTAAATGAGATTCTTTAGCACATGATTGGTACCTAGCACACATACCAACCGCAAATAATATATCGGGTCTACTAGCGGTTAGGTACAAAAGGCTACCAATCATACTCCTATAGAGTGTAATGTCAATTTATTTTCCTTCATGATCATTATCTATTTTTGTATTAGTTGCCATTGGGGTTGACACTACTTTAGCATTTTCCAAACCAAATTTATTAATCATTTCCTTAGCATATTTGGTTTGGTAAATATAAATTCCTTCACTTGTTTGTTTGACTTGTAATCCTATGAAGAAATTTAGTTCCCAAACTAGACTCATCTCAAACTCATTTTCCATATTCTTGATAAAGTCTTGAAAGAGTTCATCATTTGTTGACCCAAAGATAATGTCATCAACATATACTTGGGCTACAAAGATGTCCTTTGATGTTGAATTTATAAATAGAGTTTGATCTACATTACCGATCCTAAAGTCTTTAGATATTAAGAAAGATGATAATTTTTCATACCACGCCCGGGGAGCTTGTTTCAAACCTTACAAGGCTTTCCTAAGCTTCTATACATGGTTTGGATAGTCCATATTCTCAAACCTGGGAGGTTGTTCTACATATACCTCTTCCTTAATGAACCCATTTAGGAATGCCGATTTAACATCCATTTGATGGAGTTTGAAAGTCATATAAGAGGCATATCCTAATAGGATCCTAATAGACTCTAACCTAGCAATCGGGGCATATGTTTCATCATAGTCAAGTCCTTCAACTTGATTAAAGCCCCTTGCAACTAACCTTTCCTTATTCCTAGTTATATTTCCTTGATCATCTAGTTTGTTTCTAAAGACCAATCTTGTGGTAATGATAGTGTTGGTGCAATCGGCCCATATCACGATTGACCAGGACTCGAGCTTGGCTCGAGAGATGTTTTGATGTTAGACAAAAACATATGACAATGTAATTGTCATGGGAAAGTCCAAGTCTTGGGTACTTGCCATAAAAAGTCCAATTGGGACACTTGGCATTTGGGAAAGCCCAAGCATGGGTCTTAGCAAAGTAAAGTCCATGAATGGGTCTTGGCAAAGTAAAGTCCAAGCATAGGTCTTGGCATGGAAAGTCCAATATGGGTTGGCAAGGGAAAGTCCAAGCTTGAGTCTTGGCATTTGAGAAGTCCAAGGGGTTTGATGTTGGTGGCGTAAAGTCCAAGGGTGAAGTCTTGGCAGCATAAGTCCAATGGTTGGTGGCGTAAAGTCCAAGTGGAGCCTTGGCGGCGTAAGTCCAATGTGCCTTAGCGGTGTAGACACCGTTAGCATGACATGGCAGATAGAAGCACCTGAAGGCTAGCGCGATGGATAAACAAGTCATGGATGACTTGGAGGTATCCGAGAGGCGTGAGGCTGATGGAGGTGGCTAGAAGGCTTAGGTATCGGCTAAAGGTGGTCTAGTAAGTATGGGGGAACCATACTTGAGCTAAAACCTCATGTTTGAGTTGTGCCAGTCGACTGGTGTCATGTGGCAGTCGACTGGCCTGAGTCAACTAGGGTTTGACTGCGGGAATTACCCTAGCAGTCGACTGCCAAAGGTGGGCAGTCGACTGATCTTGTGATCAGTCGACTGGTGCTCGAGAAATCGAGCACAAAATGGAGTCTCACTCTACCACTGCGGTCAGCAGTCGAGTGATGGCTTGATCAGTCGACTGATGGTCATATTCAGTGGACTGATGATGGATCCGTTGGACTTATCCAGCATGGATCTAGCCATTGTCTCACGATAACAGTGTCATCAGTTTACTGATGGTCCTGACCAGTTGACTGATCGACTTTTTCTAGCACAGATTGAAGCTTTATAAGGAGCTCGTGATGGAGGAAAAAGGCAATGGTTTCTTGAGAGCTTTTGGGGCGATTTGCTGTTGCAAATCAGGGTCTCCAAGTTGATTTCAAGCAACCAAGTGATCAAGCTTTCAAAGAGAAATTGTAAAGTAGTTTTCTTTACTTGCATTGTATTTTATTATTGTAATTGCTTGTATCTATTTCTTATTGTTGTAAGAATAGTTTGTAAGGGGTTTCTCCGCCTCCGACTTATGTCTAGAAGGAGTAGTTTTGATTAGTAATTGCATTGGCATCGCTAGAGCTCTTTAGAGCTCGATCCGTGGAGTAGGAACCGTGCGGTTCCGAACCACGTTAAACATCTTGCGTTTGTGATTGTGTTTCATGTTATTGCTTTTATTATTATTATTCCGCTGCGCTAACACGATTTGTAGACGCGATCACTATCAAATTTCATCAACAGTACTAGCACGCGCTATTCACCCTCTCTCTAGCATCCAATCGATCCCCTACAAGTGGTATTAGAGCGAGGCCGCTCTTCAAGGTTTAACAACTAAGGGAGCACGCTAGAGGGTGAAGATGTAAGTCCAAGAACAATTATGATGGGACATCAACACACCAGTGCCCTATACCCTATACGGATGAGAAGACTTCAATTCTTGGAAGAGAATAATTGAAGATTTTTTGACGATGAGAGATCTTGAGGATGAAGGGTTTTGCCCCAGAAGCTCTCATACCAATTTAATGGTTTTGCTTCTCGAGTCCGTGAGGGGAAACTTCGCTTCCCACTTCACCTTGGTCGTTTGTTCATGGCAATCCCCTCGATGTCCCCGTATTAAAAAAAATATTAATCCTAGACAAAAAGGATTGCCCAAACAACCAAGTCATCATCGTGCTATTCGTTTAGAGAGGTCGTTTGAACAAACTAGTTGTTCAAGCGACCATCCTCTATTATACGAGTAGCTGCGGAATTGACAATGTTCGGATAACTGGTTTTCGTATTTATGCTCAATATCCAAGTATTATTTACCCATTTACAGATTTATAACATGCTTATAATTGAAAACGAAAAACAATCAAGAAACAAAAGAGAAAAGAGAATAGATATACCTCTTGATCTTCTAATGTATGACCTTCCTCCTTTTGGACGTCGTGTGGGCGATGATCTACCAAAAGTCGAAGCTCCTAGATCACAAATCTTCCTTCCTTGCTCTTCCAAAGCAAGAGGAAGAATAGAAAAAAGGTTTTTCTACTGCGTAAAACCATCCAACAAGGAACACACAAACTCTTTGCCGCCGGCCAACTAGAAGGAGGAGAAGATGATGGAAAACAACCAAGACACCAAGGGAAGCCCTATATCTTGTATCCACCACCTAAGGAGAAGAGTCGAGGGGCTTTGGCTGCCGGCCAATGGCTGGAAAAAGGCTAGAAGGGATACTGGACGTCGGCCAATGAAGGAAGAAGATGAAAGCAATTACCTTCCTTAATTGGTGTCGCCCTAGCTGCCAAACCCTAACCCTAATCCTATCTCAACTAGGATTCCTCTCCCTTGCCGCCCAAAAACCCTAGCTCTCTTGATATTGTTCATGCCAACTCCCTTGCCCTCCTTTTATAGAGTTAGGGATAAGTCATGAATTAATCTCCTCCATTGGTTCTAGGGATTTAATCTCAACCGTCGGATCTAGAGATTTAATCTCAACCGTCGGATCTTAGAGATTTAATCTCTACATATGGATCTTAGAGTTTTGTTTCTATCCATTGGATCTAAGCTTCATGAGGTGTTAATAGGCTACATTAGGGTCCATGAGGAGGAGTTGGATCTTGGCCACCCATGGATCAAGCCCACATAAAGTCCGATCCACTAATGATGATCCAATCCACCAAAGGATCATCATTGATCTACCTCACCAACCCCCATATGATAATATGGGCTCCATATATTATTTGTACATTTTATCTTCGTGTTTAAGATCTCAAATGTCCGTAGATTAATTAATTTATTGACCATTAATTAAGCAACATCTAACTCCTTGAGTAGTACCACTCAACCTTTTCATCATGTCGGACCAAGTCCACCTGCAGGGTTTACATAATGAACCTTATGAGCTCCTCAAGGGGACATCATCATCGTAATATATAGGACACGATTTCCTCCTATAATTAACGGCACACCATATAAATAATATGTTATCCCAACTTACCGAGCCTATCGATTTAATCTATAAATCTCGCCCATTGGTATATCATAGAGATGAGTACTAAGTATATGAGCCCATTATTATATCAGGATTAAGAGTATGTACAATATAATATCTTAGGTCCGATTCGATTATGTAGTTAGCAATAAATTGAATCACCTCTAAGTCGGTCCTGCTCAATACACACAAAGTGCACTAGTGTGATTCTATGGTCAAGACAAACCAATACCAAATCACACTACAACCATTCTGATGGTTTGTCCAAAACCATCTCGGTTTTGAGCCTTTACGTATACTTTACAAGGAGCCAATAACATGATCTCCTGTGTGACATCACACACCATGTTCTCTACAATGTAATGTATTAGACAATATTGCATAACTATAAAAATATGCAAACAATGATCATGTGATTCTTATTTCAAAATAAAGATGTTCATACAAAAGATAGACTTTTCAGTATACATCCCTACAATCTCCCACTTATACTAAAACACTATGGTGTCCTCATACTGTCATACATCTGATTCCCCTTCCCTCCACATGCCTATCAAAGCTCTCACTAGAAGGGCCTTAGGAAAAGGGTCTACCAGGTCATCCTCTGATTAAATCTAGGCGACAACAACTTCTACCTCCTTTATGATTTCCTGTATCAGGTGGTACTTGCTCTCTATGTGTTTACTTGCCTTATGGGCTCGTGTTTCCTTCGAGTTTGCAACTGCACCATTATTATCACAATAAATTGTGATAGTATTGGGCAAACCAGGAATCACATCCAAGTCCATCAAGAAGTTCTTGAGTCACACAACTTCTTTGCCTGCCTCAGAGGCTGCCATATACTCAGCTTCCATGGTGGAGTCCGCCACGCATTTCTGCTGGACACTCCTCCATATAATGGCTCCACCTCCTAAAGTAAACACAAAACCTGAGGTAGACTTACTTTTATCCCTACCAGATTGGAAGTCAGAATCCGTGTAACCCACAGGGTGTATTTGGTCTGCCCGGTAAAGTAGCATATAATCCCTAGTCCTTCTCAGACACTTCAATATATGCTTTACCGCAGTCCAATGACCCTGTCCTGGATTACTCTGATATCTACTGACCATGCCCACGACAGAGCAGATATCTGGTCTCATACATAGCATTGGATACATGAGGCTTCCTACCGTCAAGCATAAGGAACCGTTTTCATTTCCTCTATCTCCTCAGATGTTCTAGGACACATCTCCTAAGATAAAGGAACTCCATACCTGAAAGGTAGAAAAAACTTTCTTTGAGTTCTACATGCTAAAACGATCCATAATTGTGTTTATGTATGAAGCTTGGGATAAGCACAATATTCTTTTCCTGCGATCCCTTATAACCTTGACCCCAAGGATGAGTACCACCTCTCCTAAGTCTTTCATATCAAACTGTTTGGACAGCCATACCCTTACGTCCGATAACACTTTGATGTTGTTGCCAATCACCAAAATGTTATCTACATATAGTACAAGAAATACCACTACGTTTATGCCACATCTCTTGTATACACAAGACTCATCCGTACTTTGGATAAATCCATAAGATTGGATTACCTCATCAAAGTGGATGTTTCCAATACCTCAAAGCTTGCTTCAATCCATAAATGGACCGATTAAGCTTACATACAAGATGCTTTTTTCCCTTAGCAATGAATCCCTCTGGTTCCTTCATATAGATGTTTTCTTCAAGACTTCCATTAAGTAAAGTTGTCATGACATCCATCTGCCACACCTTATAATCCATATGAGCTGCTATGCATAAGAGAATCCGGATAGACTTAAGCATGGCTACCGGCGAAAAGGTCTCCTCATAATCGATACCCTCTTTCTGAGTATACCCCTTCACAACAAGCCTCGCTTTGAAGCCTTCCCATCTATTCCTCTCTTTTTCTTGTAGATCCACTTGTATCCAATGGTTTTTACACCATCGGGTGGCTCTACTAGCTCTCATACCTGATTTAAATCCATAGATTCAATCTTAGCATTCATTGCACTTTGCCAAAATACTGCATCTTTATCTTGGATTACCTCGTCATATGTCCAGGGATCAGGTTCATGTTCGCCAGGGACCAAATCAAAAGATTCTCCAAAGAACATGAATCTATCAGGCTGTCTCACAGCCCTCCCACTACGACGAGGTATCACCTGTGTATCCTCTATGACCCACGGTGCAGTGACATGTGGTATATCCTCTTGTACTAGTACTAAAGAAGTGACTTCCCCTTTTAATTCCTCCAGAACAATTTTACTCTTGGGCTTGTGGCTCATCACATAGTCTTCCTCTAGAAATGTGTCGTTCGTGCTAACGATCACCCTCTGATCTCTAGGACTATAAAACAAACCACCCTTCATTCCTCTAGGATAGCCAACGAACAAGCGTACTTCTGTACGAGGTTCCAACTTACCAGCATCTACCTTCAACACATGTGCTTGACTCCCCCATATCCGAATATGTCTTAGACTAGGCTATCGCCTAGTCCACAACTCTGTGGGAGTAGAAGACACTAATTTAGATGAAACTAAGTTCAGAATGTACACTGCCATATCTAGAGCATATCCCCAGAACAAATCTTGCAATTCAGAATAACTGATCATCGATCTAACTATCTCCATAAGAGTCCTATTCCTTTGCTCTGCTACACCGTTCTGCTGGGGTGTGCCTGGTGCAGTCAATTGGGATTGAATCCCATCCTCTGATAAGTAATTCCTAAACTCTCCCAAGAGGTATTCGCCACGACGATCAGATCGTATTGACATCTATATCTTGAATAATCGTCTATGAAAGAGACGAAATATTCAAGACCACCTCTTGCCTGGATAGTCATAGGACCACACAAATCAGAATGAACCATTTCTAACACATATTTAGCTCTATACCCCTTTGCCTTAAAAGGCCTCTTGGTAATCTTACCCTCTAAGCAAGATTCACAGGTTGGGAAATCTTCCACCATAAATGAACCCAGAGGTCCATCAGCTATCAACCTTTGAATTCTGCTTAAGTTAATATGACTAAGCCTAAGAAGTCAAAGATATGTTTGGTTCATCTTCGAAGGTTCTTTTCTCTTATTGGAATTAGAAGATGAGTTATAAACTTCAATTTGCATCGTGGGAAGTTTTGGTTCAAGTGTATACAAATTTCCTATCAATGTACCTGAACAGATATTCTCCCTATTCCTTTTTATAACAACTCTATCATTAAAAGAAATAGAATATCCATCCATAAATAATTTAGAAACTGAAACTAAGTTCTTTCTAAATAAAGGTACATAAAATGAATTTTCCAGAACCTAAGTTTTATTTTTCTCAAGAGATAAATAAAACTTCTCCCACTGCAATAGTCGCCACCTTCATGACATTGCCCAAGTAAATGGTAATCTCCCCTTTAGCTAGTCGTCGGGTTTCCTGGAACCCCTGCAAAGTATTGCAGTCATAATTTAGTTGCTCCCGTATCAACACACCAGGTGCCGATAGATAACACCGCTAATCATGTTTCAACGACTTGTCCAAAGGATATATCTTTGTTTTGCTTTGGATTGGGACAGTCCTTCTTCCAATGTCCATCCTTCTTGTAAGTGAAGTACTTGCCTTTCGGCTTCTTCACTCCTCCCTGAGATCCTCCCACCACCTTTGCTCCACCTTGTTTCTCCTTCTTCTTGCCTTTCGACATAGAAGTAGAAACCTTTTTGAGCAACCATGGCTTGAGGACAGTCTTTGAAGAGTGCATACTTGTACTCCTTAGTAGATAAGACAATATCTAGATTCTTTTCCAATCATCATAATTATGTACAGTAAGTTTATTTTCCTTTAGTATCAAAGCAAGTGGACTGAAAGTCAATTTTGAAAATCCTAAGAATCATATAGATCATTACTATAGATTTCAAAAAATTATTGATTCCTCAAATAATAAAATTTAAAAATCAACCAATACCTCAAAACACCGAGAATATCGTATGCCACGATAGTGTAGACGTATAAGAATTCTACATTTGTAAGAGGAGGTTTTACCCATTAATTTTACTATCTTGTCAACCTAACTTTTTGACAAGTAAAATTAATAGTTGGTTTCTATTCGGCCCTACAAATAAAAGAAGTGACTCCGATGGGGAGGATACTTATATTTTTATCTAAGTGTTCACCATTACTTGGTACCAAGGTAATTATCTCAAGTTATGTGCCTTATGATGGGGAAGTACACACGCTCCTTGATAATTCCCTATAACCATATTTGACCTTGTGATCCGCAAACAAACCCATCCGATATGGAGGAAGGCACTCAGAGTCGACGCACAAGTTTGTTTGCATCACTTGTCAAATCGTAATAGAGGCCACGGGAATTTATAAAAATATCCCTCTCCCACTTAGTAATTTGAAATTGAGGAATTTTCTTAGCCTACGACATGCATATCAAACAAAAAGCAATAAATATGAAAAATAAAATATTTTCCAACTATTATGGTTTTTGTCTTCAATATGTCTCCCATCGCAATGCCTTCTCGTCCACTCCTCCTACGCCATGTACGAGCCATCCAGAGATCCGAGCCGAGACTAAAACTTATTTTAATTTACATCCATCGATCCTATACTCCATGAGGGAGTGTACATGAAATCTAGATCGAAAGTAAAATAAAATAAAGAGTGGCTAAACAATGCCGTATTTAATTTACAAAAACTAAATACTACCCTCGTCAACCCTGAGGATTCAACAAAATAAACACATACAATTACATACACACATAGGGCCATAATAGTCGGATCTTATGCCTGCAACCAAAGAGTTAAACTACGCATATCCTACTATTATCTGACACATATATTATATGAAAAAGTGCATAAAAATTAACCAAATCCTAAACACACAAAACCGGAAACCTTGGCTCTGATATCAAATGAAGGGATTTGCCCCGGAAGCTCTCATACCAATTTAATGGGTTTGCTTCTCGAGTGCGTGAGGGGAAACTTCGCTTCCCACTTCACCTTGGTTGTTTGTTCTTGGCGATCCCCTCGATATCCCCGGATTAAAAAAAATTTAATACTTGACAAAAAGGATTGCCCAAACAACCAAGTCATCATCGTGCTATTCGTTTAGAGAGGTCACTTGAACAAACTAGTTGTTCAAGCGACCATCCTCTATTCTACGAGTAGCCGCAGAATAGACGATGTCCGGATTGCTGGTTGTCGTGTTTATGCTCGGGATCCAAGTATTATTTAGACATTTACATATTTATAACATGCTTATATTTGAAAAACAAAAATAAGCAAGAAACAAAATAGAAAAGAGAATAGATATACCTCTTGATCTTCTAATGTATGACCTTCCTCCTTTTGGACGTCGTGTGGGCGACGATCTACCAAAAGTCGAAGCTCCTAGATCACAAATCTTCCTTCCTTGCTCTTCCAAAGCAAGAGGAAGAATAGAAACAAGGTTTTTCTCCTCCCTAAAACCAACCAACAAGTAGCACACACACTCCTTGCCGCCGACCAACTAGAAGGAGGAGAAGATGATGGAAAAAAACCAAGACACCAAGGGAAGCCTTATATTTTGTTTCCACCACCTAAGGAGAAGAGAGGAGTGGCTTTGGCTGCCGGCCAAGGGCTGGAAAAAGGCTGGAAGGGCTACTGGATGCCGGACAATGAAGGAGGAAGATGAAAGCAATCACCTTCCTTAATTGGTGCCGCCCTAGCTTCCAAACCCAAACCCTAATCCTATCTCAACTAGGATTCCTCTCCCTTGCCGCCCAAAAACCCTAGCTCTCTTGATATTGTTCATGTAATGCCCATAAAATTTCTAACCATTTTACGAGAATTTTTGGCTTGACGATAATGGGCTTTATGTGGGCTTTTTTCAAAAATAAAAGAAAATAAGCCAAAAAGGGGTGCAAGGCCTAGGAATTGAACCCCAAACCTCTAGAGATAGCCAAGCCCTATAGATGCACCCACTAACCAGAAGCCCAATAGGATTATATCATTAGAGGAGTAGGGGAAATTATGGTTAAGTGTAAGGGAGATCAAGGGGCTCTTCAAATGAATAAATAGGGGGAATGAGGGGGCATGAGTATCCATACTTCATTTCTCCTCTTCTCTTCTTCTTCCTCACCGAAATCCCTTCCTCCCCCTCTCCATTTTCACCCTTTGGCTGAACCCCATTCAAGCAAGGAGAAGGCTAGGTTTTTTGTTTCCTTAGGTCATCTTCCCACTCAAAGCAAAGCGAAGGATGTAAGATTTCCTCACCTGCAGTATATTAGTTTTGTAGGACATGTTACATGAAAGAAATATGAAGTTTATAGCCCCTACAAGTTTCGCCTAGGTTTCATGAAAGTGATGCTAAGGATCTTTTACAAGTTGTATGCTTCATGTAGGAATTTTTAGGTGACAAAAATCCAAGTTTATAGACCCTACAAGTTTCAGCCAACCATGTCTTTGGGGCTATGGTTTCATGAAAGTGATGCTAAGGATCTTTTACAAGTTGTATGCTTCATGTAGGAATTTTTAGGTGACAAAAATCCAAGTTTATAGCCCCTACAAGTTTCGGCCAACCTTGGGTTTAGGGTTAGAGTTTCATGAAAACACCCCTTGTGAAGTTATATCATGTTGTATGCCTTCATGTAGGAGTTTATGTAACAAAAAAATAAAGAAATTGGTACCCTACAAGTTTCGGCCAACCTTGGGTTTAGGGTTAGGGTTTCATGAAAACACCCCTTGTGAAGTTATATCATGTTGTATGCCTTCATGTAGGAGTTTATGTAACAAAAAAATAAAGAAATTGGTAGCCTACATGTTTCGACCAACCTTGGGTTTAGGGTTAGGGTTTCATGAAAACACCCCTTGTGAAGTTATATCATGTTGTATGCCTTGGTGAAGGAGTTTGTGTAAAAAATAAAATAAAGAAATTGGCACCCTACAAGTTTCGTCCAACAATGGTTGTAGGGCTAGGGTTGCATGAAAACACCCCTTAGGAAATCAGGACATGTGGTATGCTTAGGTGATAAACATGATTATGATTTTTATATGCCATGAAATATGCTTAGGTGATGAACATGATTATGATTTTAATATGCCATGAAATATGCTTATGTGATGAACATGATTATGATTTTTATATGCCATGAAATATGCTTATGTGATGAACATGATTATGATTTTTATATGCCATGAAATATGCTTATGTGTTGAACATGATTATGATTTTTATATGCCATGAAATATGCTTATGTGATGAACATGATTATGATTTTAATATGCCATGAAATATGCTTATGTGATGAACATGATTATGATTTTAATATGCCATGAAATATGATGATGTGATGAACATGATTACGCTTTAGGACCCCTTTAGGGTACTCTTACGTTATGAATGCATATATGCTATGACATGTCTAAGAGATGCTTCCCTTTCAAGTAGGGATTAAGAGCTCTCCTTATGATAAGATAAGATGGAGATGCTTCCCTTTCAAGTAGGGATTAAGAGCTCTCCTTATGATAAGATAAGACAGAGATGCTCCCCTTTTATTTGAGGGATTAAGAGCATTCTTTATGACATGACAAGAAAGAAAGGAATTAAGTATTTTACTTTGTAAGAGGTTAAGTACCCGACCCGTCAGGTGGTCGTTAATCAAATCCAAAGAGACATAAGAAGACGTAAGAGGTTTTGCCCTGGTAAGACATAAGAGGTCTTTCTCTAGTAGGTCTGGTGGCTCGCTACCCCCGCCTTTTAGGGAATGCGCATTATGTGGTACTTAACCTGGGGCCCCCCATGCAAGTTATGATTATGTTGAAGTACCTATATGTAAATGTTTTGAAAAGAAAGGATTTAAGATATTATGAATGCTTATGTTCAAGAGTAAGAATGCTTATGATTATGTCCTTTATGAATGTTTAGGATTTAAGATATTATGAATGCTTATGTTCAAGTGGAAGAATGCTTATGATTATGTCCTTTATGCATGTTTAGGATTTAAGATATTATGAATGCTTATGTTCAAGTGTAAGAATGCTTATGATTATGTCCTTTATGCATGTTTAGGATTTAAGATATTATGAATGCTTATGTTCAAGTGGAAGAATGCTTATGATTATGTCCTTTATGCATGTTAAGGATTTATGATAGCATGAATGCTTATGTTTCACTTATGCCCTGCTTAGATTTAATTATGCCTAGCGTGCTTATGTAAATTTCACGCCATGTTTAGGTTTCATTACGTTAGTATGCTGATGTGTAGTGTTGTTATGCCCTACTTATGTTGTTTATGCTAGTATTCTCATGTTGTCTAATTATTGATGAGGTTTGTGGCTTTTGTGAGTAGGCAAGAATCTTACTAAGCTATATGCTTATAGTTTATGTTGTCCATATACTGCAGATAAAGGAAACATGAACTAAGAGGAAGTAGCAGGAGGGGCTAAGTGGGTGTGATAGTGGCATGGTAAAAAAAAGACCCTATTACTATCTGCTTATATTTATATGCTCAGTGAACACCATAAGACATTTTCTTCCGCTTATAAGACTTGAGATTTATTCGTACCATGTTGAATATTGCTTAGTTATGTTACTGTTCAGTTACTTATAAAAGTTGATATGCTAGAACTCATGAATGGATGTTTATGTTATGCATGTTATAAAAAGAGATAAGAGATGTTAACATGCTTATTACGAATATGATAGGTAATGCATGTATAAGAGAAGGTTTATGCCATGAAAACACGTTAAGTACGTAGATTGTGAAATGATCCCTATATGTCTTGTTATAAAAAAAAAAGTAGCGCCGCCCTGAGAGCAGATAAGGGCGGGCGTTACAGGTTGGTATCAGAGCGGGTTCACCTTTCCACTATCACACATCAAGCCTCCTTCCTGCTATTTCCAAGTAAGTAACTTTATGCATCCCTAAGTTTCTTTTATAATGAAGAGTGTCTTCTATCTAGTTAAAAATAATACCTCATCATGTTTTAGTAGAATGGAATCACACTCGTGATTTAGATAGAAATAATACCTCGTCATGTTTTAGTAGAATGGAACCATGCTTGTGACCTAGATAGTAATGATACCTTACCATGCCTTATATGATGGAAACGGGTCTCTCACCTAGAATTTCAACTAATAAGGATACCTTACGTTATTTATGATAAGGAATGTTTAGATGCATGTGTATGAGTAGAAATTATAATAATACCTTAATTATTTATTTATCTCTAGATAACATGAATGGGAGACGTAGTAATAAAGGGAATGAATCGGCACCCCCACCAGATCTGATGCATGTGGTTACCGAGCTACAACGTCAGGTCGCCGAATAATAGCTGGTTATCAATACTCTCATGAATCAACAAGGGAACCCTAGCACCACACCAGAGACGCAGAACGTGACTCCTAACACGACCACTATGGTGCAAGCACCACTAATCAATGCTGACGCCGGGGTCCGACCCGAAGCTTATCTGATTCAGTGGCAGAGGCTGAAACCAGAAAATTTCTCTGGTGCCGGTGAACCATGGGATGCCCAAGCCTGGTTCTAAATAGTTGAGAGCATCGTGGAGCTGTTGGATTTGCCCGAGTATGAAAAGATAAAATGTGCCTCATTCTGTCTTTCCGGAGATGCGAGGATGTGGTGGGAGAGAGTCAAAGCAAAGAGACAAGTAAATCAAATGAGGTGGACAGACATTGAATCGGAGTTCTTCGAGGAGTTCTTTCAGAGACGGATCACAAATAAGCACTACGACGAGTTCCTCGAGTTCCGACAAGGCGATCTATCGGTCAGTGAAGCTATGAAAAGGTTCAACCGACTGGCACATCTCTGCCTAGAATTAGTCGGTACTGAAAGGGAGAGGATCAGACTCAAAAAATGTTGCAGGAGATAGCCTGAATGTGGTCAGGAGTCAATCGACCTGCATCGCCGAAGAGCTATTCAAGAGTGCCTCGTCACCGAGCACTACCGAACAACATCACCAACAGGTAAGGCATGGAGATCCGAAATCTCAGAATACTAGCTGGAAGAGGGACCGCAGTGGCAAGAAGAAACAGTAGAATGGCCCAAAAAGGGGCCCAGGAAATAGCCAAACTGGATATCCTAACTGTCCTATATGTGGGAAGAAGCATCCGGGGGAATGTCGTCAGGGCACGAGGAAGTGTTACAACTGTGGACTGGAGGGGCACATAGCCTGGAACTGCCCTACCCGAGTTCAGGCACCACCTCAAAGAGATGTCCAAGACTCGAGCTCCTCCACAGCTTCACCAGATGCAGCTACGATAGAGGGTCCTCGGGATAAGACAAGGGAGACTGAAGCCCCACCTGCTGGGACAAATGCCGTGGTGTTCTCCTCACCAGTAGAAGATGTGGCGAGTGCCTCGACGGCTGTCACAGTCGATATTTATTTTCACCAAGATGCATCAGACATTTGACATCGGGAAACCCATTCGTTCATCTCTATGCCTTTCACAAGAAAGATAGATAGGCATCCCCATGTTTTGGACTATAAATTCTAATAAAGACGCACGTTACTGGGAGAAGTGATGCCATCCACCCATATTCTGCGCGCCGCACCAATTAGACTCGCAGACAGGGAGCTCTATTGTGACCTGATAGTCCTAGATATGTGGGACTATGATGTTATATTGGGCATGGATTTTCTTCACAAGTACGACACTTCAATTGAGTGTCGTAAACGGAGGGTGACCTTCCGACCTGAAGCAGAGGGTTCATTTGAGTTTATCGGGGAGTCAAAGAATGGAACAAGGAAATTTTTATCGGCGCTAAAAGCCCGAAAAATGCTAGAGAATGAATGCACCGGATTTCTAGCACATGTGGTTGATACCATATCAGCAAAGAACCAGAAGATAGAAGATGTCAGAGTGGTATGTGACCATCCGGAGGTATTCCCTGATGACCTACCTGGATTACCACCTGATAGAGAAATTGAGTTCGAGATCAAATTGATTCCCGGAACTAATCCGATCTCTAAGGCACCTTACCGTATGGCACCGACTGAGTTGAAAGAACTTCAGAAATAGCTATAGGAGTTACTTGACCAGGGATTTATCCGCCCCAGTCACTCACCATGGGAAGCTCCAGTGCTGTTCATAAAGAAAAAAGATGGGTCTATGCGAATGTGTATAGACTATCGGGCACTGAACAACGTGACCATCAAGAATAGGTACCCCTTTCCCAAGATCGACGACCTGTTCGACAAACTGAAGGGAGCTACTGTCTTTTCAAAGATCGATCTCATGTTTGGCTATCATCAAGTAAAAGTAAAGCCAGGCAATATTCCGAAGATGGCCTTCTGGACGAGATACGGACATTATGAGTTCGTAGTTATGCCCTTCGGAGTAACCAATGCTCCTGCGATGTTCATGGACCTGATGAATCGAGTATTCTCGGCCTTCCTCGACAAATTTGTAATCGTGTTCATCGATGATATTCTTATCTACTCGAGAGACCGAGATGAGCATGTCGAACATCTGAAGACAATACTACAGATTCTTCAAAAAGAGCAACTATATGCGAAATTCACCAAATGTGAGTTCTGGCTCGATCAAGTGTCATTCGTGGGTCATGTCATCTCTAAAGAAGGAATCATGGTGGACCCAATAAATATTGAAGCTGTGAGGAACTGGAATAGGCCAAGGAATGCGAGTGAAATCAGAAGTTTTCTCGGGCTAGCAGGCTATTATAGAATGTTTGTAGATGACTTCTCTAGAATTGCAGCCCCTATGACAGCACTCACCCGAAAGGACGAACAATACAAATGGACTGAGGACTGTGAGAGGAGTTTTACGGAACTGAAGAGGAGACTAACCAGCGCTCCCATTCTGACTCTCCCTGAAGATAATGAAAGCTTCGATATGTATAGTGACGCTTCTAAACTTGGGCTCGGAGCTGTACTTATGCAAAATGGCAAGGTTATCACTTACGCCTCTAGACATCTCATGAAAGAAATTATCCTACCCATGACTTAGAACTAGCAGCCGTGGTATTCGCTTTGAAAATATGGAGGCACTACTTATACGGAGCTCCGTTCAGGATTTATACAGACCACTAGAGTCTGAGATATTTCTTCACTCAGAAAGACCTAAATATGAGGCAACGCAGATGGCTTGAGCTAGTCAAGGATTATGATTGTGAGATATTCTATCATCCCAGAAAGGCCAACAAAGTGGCAGATGCACTTAGCAGAAAGTCCTGTGCCGCTTTAATGTCCTTATTAATGCTATCTCAGCCCCTGAAAAGCGAAATAATGAATTACGGAATAGAGATTATTTCTGGACAACTTTCCACCATGACGATAGCGCCGACATTGTTCGACGATATATTGGGAAAGCAAGATGGTGATTCAGACATCCAGAAGATCAAACAGGAAGTCCTGGAAGGAAGGGATAATGGATTCCGCATTTTCGACAGCGGACTATTATACCTCCGGGACCGACTATGTATTCCGGACGATCCGGAACTTCGGAAGAAGATACTCGAGGAATCCCATGGAACACCTTATACCATGCATCCTGGATCTACAAAAATGTATCAGGACTTAAGAGATAAATTTTGGTGGTCCGGCATGAAAAGGGATGTGGCTCAGTACGTCAGCACCTGTCTGACCTGCCAGAGGGTTAAGGCAGAACACTAGAAACACCGGGGATTACCGCAATTGACAGATTCCAGAGTGGAAATGGGAAGAAATTTCTATGGATTTCATTTCGGGATTACCCAGAACAACAAATGGTTATGATGCTATATGGGTAATCATAGACCGGTTGACAAAGTCTGCCCATTTCCTGGCGATTAAGATGACCTATACGGTTGAGCAGCTAGCTCAATTATATGTCAAGGAAATTATCAGATTACATGGAGTGCCTAAGGCTATTATTTCTGATCGTGATGGTCGTTTTACCTCCCATTTCTGGGAATGTGTTTAGAAGGCTCTTGGCACTAAGTTGAGATTCAAAGATTTTTCATCCTCTCGACTACGAAAAGAGTGAACCAGGTGGTGGAAGATATGTTGCGGGCTTGTGCTCTAGACTTTAAGGGGAGTTGTTGTCGATATTTGTGCTTGGCAGAATTTGCTTACAACAACAGTTACCAGGCTACTATTGGAATGGCACCATATGAAGCTCTATACGGGAGAAGATGCAGGTATCCTATCTGTTGGTACGAGGGTTGTGAAGGGAGGGAAATGGGTCTTCAGGCCGATATTATTGATGATACCACTCGAGCTATACAGAATATCCGTCAGAGAATCGAAACTGCTCAGAGCCGACAAAAGAGCTATGCGGATATACGGCGTAGACCGTTAGAATTCGAAGTCGGGGACCTGGTATTCCTCAAAGTGGCCCCTATGAAGGGAGTGACGAGATTCGGAAGGAAGGGTAAACTGAGTAAACGCTACATGGGACCGTATCCGATATTGCAGAGGGTTGGCAAGGTAGCTTACAAGCTGGAGCTGCCTCAAGAGATGTCAGCTATACACAACGTGTTCCATGTCTCTGTGCTCAAGAAATGCTTATCCAGTGCAGACCAAGTGATCGAGCCACAAACCGTACAAGTTCAAGAGGACCTGAGTATGGAAAGTCAGCCTATCCAGATACTAGACCGAGAAGTCAAGAGGCTAAGGAACAAAGAGGTGCCCTTATTAAAGGTCCTGTGGCAGAATCAACGATACGAGGAAGCAACCTGGGAACGCGAGGAGGACATGAGGCAGAAGTACCCACAATTTTTTTAAGTTTCGAGGACGAAACTTTTTACAAGATATGAGGGATTGTAACGCCCATAAAATTTCTAACCATTTTACGAGAATTTTTGGCTTGACGATAATGGTCTTTATGTGGGTTTCTTTTTAAAATATAAGAAAATAAGCCAAAAAGGGGTGCAAGGCCTAGGAATTGAACCCCAAACCTCTAGAGATAGCCAAGCCCTATAGATGCACCCACTAACCAGAAGCCCAATAGGATTATATCATTAGAGGAGTAGGGGAAATTATGGTTAAGTCTAAGGGAGATCATGGGGCTCTTCAAATGAATAAATAGGGGGAATGAGGGGACATGAGTATCCAAACTTCATTTCTCCTCTTCTCCTCTTCTTACTCACCGAAATCCCTTCCTCCCCCTCTCCATTTTCACCCTTGGGCCGAACCCCATTCAAGCAAGGAGAAGGCTAGGTTTTTTGTTTCCTTAGGTCATCTTCCCACTCAAAGCAAAGCGAAGGATGTAAGATTTCCTCACCTGCAATATATTAGTTTTGTAGGACATATTACATGAAAGAAATATGAAGTTTATAGCCCCTACAAGTTTCGGCCAACCATGTCTTTGGGGCTAGGGTTTCATGAAAGTGATGCTAAGGATCTTTTACAAGTTGTATGCTTTATGTAGGAATTTTTAGGTGACAAAAATCCAAGTTTATAGCCCCTACAAGTTTCGGCCAACCATGTCTTTGGGGCTAGGGTTTCATGAAAGTGATGCTAAGGATCTTTTACAAGTTGTATGCTTCATGTAGGAATTTTTAGGTGACAAAAATCCAAGTTTATAGCCCCTACAAGTTTCGGCCAACCATATCTTTGGGGCTAGGGTTTCATGAAAGTGATGATAAGGATCTTTTACAAGTTGTATGCTTCATGTAGGAATTTTTAGGTGACAAAAATCCATGTTTATAGCCCCTACAAGTTTCGGCCAACCTTGGGTTTAGGGTTAGGGTTTCATGAAAACACCCCTTGTGAAGTTATATCATGTTGTATGCCATCATGTAGGAGTTTATGTAACAAAAAAATAAAGAAATTGGTACCCTACAAGTTTCGGCCAACCTTGGGTTTAGGGTTAGGGTTTCATGAAAACACCCCTTGTGAAGTTATATCATGTTGTATGCCTTCATGTAGGAGTTTATGTAACAAAAAAATAAAGAAATTGGTACCCTACAAGTTTCGGCCAACCTTGGGTTTAGGGTTAGGGTTTCATGAAAACACCCCTTGTGAAGTTATATCATGTTGTATGCCTTCATGTAGGAGTTTATGTAACAAAAAAATAATGAAATTTGTACCCTACATGTTTCGGCCAACCTTGGGTTTAGGGTTAGGGTTTCATGAAAACACCCCTTGTGAAGTTATATCATGTTGTATGCCTTCGTGAAGGAGTTTGTGTAAAAATAAAAATAAAAAAATTGGCACCCTACAAGTTTCGGTCAACAATGGTTGTAGGGCTAGGGTTGCATGAAAACACCCCTTAGGAAATCAGGACATGTTGTATGCTTAGGTGATGAACATGATTATGATTTTTATATGCCATGAAATTTGCTTAGGTGATGAACATGATTATGATTTTAATATGCCATGAAATATGCTTATGTGATGAACATGATTATGATTTTTATATGCCATGAAATATGCTTATGTGATGAACATTATTATGATTTTTTTATGCCATGAAATATGCTTATGTGATGAACATGATTATGATTTTTATATGCCATGAAATATGCTTATGTGATGAACATGATTATGATTTTAATATGCCATGAAATATGCTTATGTGATGAACATGATTATGATTTTAATATGCCATGAAATATGCTTATGTGATGAACATGATTACTCTTTAGGACCCCTTTAGGGTTCTCTTACGTTATGAATGCATATATGTTATGACATGTCTAAGAGATGCTTCCCTTTCAAGTAGGGATTAAGAGCTCTCCTTATGATAAGATAAGATGGAGATGCTTCTATTTCAAGTAGGTATTAAGAGCTCTCCTTATGATAAGATAAGATGGAGATGCTTCCCTTTCAAGTAGGGATTAAGAGCTCTCCTTATGATAAGATAAGACAGAGATGCTCCCCTTTTATTTGGGGGATTAAGAGCATTCTTTATGATATGACAAGAAAGAAAGGAATTAAGTATTTTACTTTGTAAGAGGTTAAGTACCCGACCCGTCAGATGGTCGTTAATAGAATCCAAAGGGACATAAGAAGACGTAAGAGGTCTTGCCCTGGTAAGACGTAAGAGGTCTTGCTCTAGTAGGTTTGGTGGCTCGCTACCCTAGCCTATTAGGGAATGCGCATTATGTGGTACTTAACCTGGGGCCCCCCATGCAAGTTATGATTATGTTGAAGTACCTATATGTATATGTTTTGAAAAGAAAGGATTTAAGATATTATGAATGCTTATGTTCAAGAGTAAGAATGCTTATGATTATGTCCTTTATGCATGTTTAGGATTTAAGATATTATGAATGCTTATGTTCAAGTGTAAGAATGCTTATGATTATGTCCTTTATGCATGTTTAGGATTTAAGATATTATGAATGCTTATGTTCAAGTGTAAGAATGCTTATGATTATGTCCTTTATGCATGTTTAGGATTTAAGATATTATGAATGCTTATGTTCAAGTGTAAGAATGCTTATGATTATGTCCTTTATGCATGTTAAGGATTTATGATAGCATGAATGCTTATGTTTCACTTATGCCCTGCTTAGATTTAATTATGCCTAGCGTGCTTATGTAAATTTCACGCCATGTTTAGGTTTCATTATGTTAGTATGCTGATGTGTAGTGTTGTTATGGCCTACTTATGTTGCTTATGCTAGTATGCTCATGTTGTCTAATTATTGATGAGGTTTGTAGCTTTTGTGAGTAGGCAAAAATCTTACTAAGCTATATGCTTATAGTTTATGTTGTCCATATACTGCAGATAAAGGAAACATGAACTAAGAGGAAGTAGGAGGAGGGGCCAAGTGGGTGTGATAGTGGCATGGTGAAAAAAAAGACCCTATTATTATCTGCTTATATTTATATGCTCAGTGAACACCTTAAGACATTTGCTTCCGCTTATAAGACTTGAGATTTATTCGTACCATGTTGAATGTTGCTTAGTTATGTTACTGTTCAGTTACTTATAAAAGTTGATATGCTAGAACTCATGAATGGATGTTTATGTTATGCATGTTATAAAAAGAGATAAGAGATGTTAACATGCTTATTATGAATATGATAGGTAATGCATGTATAAGAGAATGTTTATGCCATGAAAACACGTTAAGTACGTAGATTGTGAAATGATCCCTATATGTCATGTTATAAAAAAAAAAAAAGTAGCGCCGCCCTGAGAGCAGATAAGGGTTGGCATTACAGTTCATGCCAACTCCCCTGCCCTCCTTTTATAGATTTAGGGAAAAGTCATTAATTAATCTCCTCCATTAGTTCTAGGGATATAATCTCAATCGTCAGATCTAGAGATTTAATCTCAACCGTTGGATCTTAGAGATTTAATCTCTACCTATGAATCTTAGAGTTTTATTTCTATCCATTGGATCTAAGCTTCATGAGGTGTTAATAGGCTACATTAGGGACCATGATAAGGAGTTGGATCTTGTCCACTCAAGGATCAAGCCCAAATAAAGTCTGATCCACTAATGATGATCCAATCCACTAAAGGATCATCATTGATCTACCTCACCAACCCCCATATGATAATATGGGCTCCATATATTATTTGTACATTTTCTCTCCGTTTTTAAGATCTCGAATGTCCGTCGATTAATTTACTGACCATTAATTAATCAACATCCAACTCCTTGAGTAGTACCACTCAACCTTTTCATCATGCCGGACCAAGTCCACCTGAAGGGATTACATAATGAACCTTATGAGCTCCTCAAGGGGACATCATCATCCTAATATATAGGACACGATTTCCTCCTATAATCAACGACACACCATATAAATAATATCATCTCCCAACTTACCGAGCCTATCGATTTTATCTATAAATCTCGCCCATTGGTAAATCAAAGAGATGAGTACTAAGTATATGTGCCAATTATTATATCGGGATTAAGAGTATGTACAATATAATATCTAACGTCTGATTTGATTATGTAATCAGCAATAAATCGAATCACCTCTAAGTCAGTCCTGCTCAATACACACAAAGTGCACTAGTGTGATTCTTTGGTCAAGACAAACCCAATACAAAATCACACTACAACCATTCCCATGGTTTGTCCAAATCCATCTCGGTTGTGAGCCTTTACTTATACTTTACAAGGAGCCGATAACATGATCTTTCGTGTAACACCACACACCATGTTATATACAATGTAATGTATTTGACAATATTGCATAACCATAAAAATATACAAACAATGATCATGTGATTCTTATTTCAAAATAAAGATGTTCATACAAAAGATAGACTTTTTAGTATACATCCGTACAGAGGAATGGTCCTTATTAATGGAAGGATTTGAGTATCCAAGTGGACCAAAAGGTGGTTTCCTCAAGAAGAAGAAATGGAGTGTAGATCAACTCCAAAGATCAAGAAAAACAAGAATTTAATCAAATTCATTTTTGATTTAATCCCTAATAACTTCTTGTGTAGCCTAGGTGAGTGCATGGATGCTAAAGAGCTTTGGAGCAATTTGGCCAAGCTCCATGAAGGTCCATCACTGGTCCAAGAGGAAGGGACCAAAGAGGCAAGCACATCATCCTCACAAGGAAGTGAGGACTTGGAGGTTTAGAGACCATCAACATCCAAGGAGGAAGAGGTAGTAGAATTGGAGGAGACCTCCACCTCTAGGATTGAGGGGGAGGAGATTAGATCACCGGAGCAATACCAAGAAGAAGCTTCGATATCCGGTCAAGATGAAGAAGCTCAAAATCCAATTCTGGCACCTATCAGCATCATAGGTAACTCAAGCATGTCAATTGTAAATAAAAATCATATAATATGCTTTAATTGTAGGGAATCCGGACACTACAAGAGTAAGTATCCGAAAAGAGTCAAGAAGACTCCACCACCACCAAAAGTCAAGGATGTCGGTCCCCCTACAAGGAAAAGCAAGGAGCAAGTGATTTTCTTCAAATGCCAGCTACCAGGACATTACCGGAATCAATGCCCGAAGGGGGAGTAGACGGGGCAAAGGGGAGCATCACAAGTAGGGGGAGCTTCTAAAGCTAACCCTAAGGTAAAATTTATTTATGCACCTTCAATTTCTAGGGATAAAAAGCATGCTAGAAATAATGTAAGCAATGTTGCTATTTATCATAAAGAGCATGCAAGGAATGATAAATACTTTTGCTTAGGAGCTAAAAGTGTCCACTTAGGAAATAAGGAGAAATTTAGGACTAATGACCCTAGAAAAGTTTTACCTAGGGAATCTATTAGGAAAATAGGAGAGCATCTAGGTCTCAACCCTAAATGGACTAGGCATATGCCTAGTAAGTCCCATGCCCAAGGATTAAATCAAAATTCTAAAATTGGGCAATTAGAATTAGAGAACCAAGACTTGAGATCAAGGCTTGAGAAATTAGAAAAGACCCACAATAAGATGCAAAATCAATTTCAAGGGTCTAATAGTCAAAGTCAAAGGTCAAAATCTCAATGTCAACACCTAAGACCTTAAAGACAAAAGTCAACCAAGGGCAAGCAAGGTTTGGGTCACAAACCTAAGCCTAAGGTGGCTTATAATAGTGTTCCATTTGATTATGGAACACAAATTAGGTCTAGGAAGACCAAGGTTACTAGGGAAATTATCCCTAAGAGTAACCAAAGTTTGTTCCTTGTGGCTAGGATTTCTAAGAAACCTAGGATGGCCACTAAGAAGGTTGCAAGGGGAGTTATCCCTAGTGTCTGTTGGGATGTATACTGAAAAATCTATCTTTTGTATGAACATCTTTATTTTGAAATAAGAATCAAATGATCATTGTTTGCATATTTTTTTGGTTATGCATATTGTCTAATACATTACATTGTATATAACATGTTGTGTGGTGTCATACGGGAGATCATGTTATCGACTCCTTGTAAAGTATAAGAAAAGGCTCACAATCGAGATGACTTTGGACACACCATTGGAATGGTTGTAGTGTGATTTGGTATTGATTTGTCTTGACTATAGAATCACACTAGTGCACTTTGTGTGTATTGAGCAAGACTGACTTAGAGGTGATTCGATTTATTGTTGACTACATAATCGAATCAGTCCTCAGATATTATATTGTACATACTCTTAATCCCGATATAATAACGGGCGCATATACTTAGTATTCATTTCTTTGATTTACCAATCGGCGAGATTTATAGATTAAATCAATAGGCTTGGTAAGTTGTGAAATGATATTATTTATATTGTGTGTCGTTGATTATAGGAGGAAACCGTGTCCTATATATTAGGATGATGATGCCCCCTTGAGGAGCTCATAAGGTTCATCACGTAAACCCTGCAGCTGGACTTGGTCCGGCATGATGAAAAGGTTGAGTGGTACTACTCATGGAGTTAGATGTTGATTAATTAATGGTCAGTAAATTAATTAATCGACGGACATTCGAGATCTTAAACACTGAGAGAAAATGTACATATAATATATGGAGCCCATATTAACTTATGGGAGTTGGTGAGGTAGATCAATGATATTCCTCTAGTGGAATGGATAATCATTAATTGATCGGACTTTATGTGGGCTTGATCCATTGGGTGGCCAAGATCCAACTCCTCCTCATGGTCCCTATTGTAGCCTATTAATACCTCATGAAACTTAGATCCAATGGATGAAAACAAAACTCTAGATCAAATGGTAGTGATTAAATCTCTAGATCCGACAGTTTAGATTAAATCTCTAGATCCGATGGTTGAGATTAAATCCCTAGAACCAATGGTGGAGATTAAAAGGAGGCATGAACCCAACTCTATAAATATAGGATGATGGCATGGGCGGCAAGATGATGGAAGGGAATTAGGGTTTTCTTCCCTTGGGCGGCTAGGAATCCTTGTTAGGTTAGGATTAGGAGTGGGCGGCTAGGGTTTGGGTGTTGGCTTCGGCGACAACAAGAGAAGAAGCTCTTTTCTTCTTCTTCCTAAGGTGTTGCTGGCAACCTATCCTTCTTCCCTCTACTTTGGCCAGTGCTCAACCTATCCTTCTTCCCCTCTTCCTTGGCTGACAACTAGGAGAGCTAGGGTTAGGGTATTGGGCGGCAACAAGGTGAAGATTGGTTTCCTTTTTCTTCTCCAAGTGTTGGTCGGCACCCATGCTCTCATTTATTCTCTTTTGGCCGGTTCCCATACTCCATATTCTCTTCCTTGGTCGGCGGCAACATCGAGTCTATTGACTTGGTGGCCAGTTCTAGATAGGTAGAAGAGTTTTGTTTTATGATCTTCTTTTGTTTGGAGTGAACAAGGAAAGGAAGATTGGTGATCTAGGAGGCTTCGACTTTTGGAAGATCGTCTCCAACACGACGTCCAAATGGAGGAAGGACATACAATAGAAGATCAAGAGGTATAACAAGAGGTATAATCTTGTTTATTTTGATTAGTGTTCTTTTGTATTATGTCTATAATTGTTTTTCAATTATATGCATGTTGTATGTGGTTGTTTACTTTATGTATGTGGCTAATATAACTTGGACCCCGAACATAAATACAAAAGTCGGCGATCCGTACATCGGCTATTCCGCGGCTATTCGTAGAATTGAGGTTGGTTGCTTGAACAACATGTTTGTTCAAGTGACTACTCTAATTGAATAGCACGACGATGACAAGGTTGCTTGGGCAATACCTCTTGTCAAGGATAAATTGTTTTTATCCGGGGACGTAGAAGGGATCACCATGAACCACCGACCGAGTTGAAGTGGGAAGCAAAGTTTCCTACCTTCAAGTGGTATCAGAGCCACAGTTTCCGGTTTTGTGTGTTTAGGATTCGATTATTTTTATGGACTTTTCATATATTATATATGCCAGATAATAGTAGGATATGCATAGACTAACTCTTTGTTTGCAGACATAGGATCCAACTATCATGGTCATATGTGTGTTTGTGATTGTAGGTGTGTAAATGTATATTTTGTTGAATCCTCAGTGTTGACGAGGCTAGTATTTAATTTTTTGTAAATTATATACGACATTGTTTAGCCACTCTTTTTATTTTAGTTTACTTTCGATCTAGATTTCATGTACACTCTCTCGTGGAGTATATGATCGATGGATGTAAATTAAAATAGATTTTAGTCTCGGCTCGGATCTCCAGATGACTCATACATGGCGTAGGAGGAGCGGACGAGATGGCGATACGACGGGAGACATATTGAAGACAAAAGCCATAATAGTTGGAAAATTTTTATTTTTAAAATTTATTGCTAATTTTTTAATATACATGTCGTAGGCTAGAAAATTCTTCAATTTCAAATTACTATGTGGGAGAGTGATATTTTTATAAATTCCCACGGCCTCCATTACAATTTGACATGTGATGCAAACAAACTTGCGCGTCGGCTCTGAGTGCCTTCCTCCGCATCGGATGAGTTTGTTTGAGGATCACAAGGTTGAATATGGTTATAGGAAATTATTAAGGAGTGTGTGTACTTCCCCATCGGAAGGAACATAACCCGAGATAATAACCTTGGTATCGAATAATGGTGAATACTTGGATGCAAATAGGAGTATCCTCCCCATCGGAGTCACTGCTTTTATTTGTAGGGCCAAAGAGAAACCAACTATTAATTTTATTTGTCAAAAAGTTAGGTTGACAAGATAGTAAAATTTGTTAGTGAAAGCCCTAGAGCCAATCATGTGATGATTCTTGTATGGACTTTATTGTATCATATTCCTATTTATAAACGCATGGTTATTATATTTACTTGTATTGGTGCCAAATAACTAAATATAACAATGTTCTTGAGTAGTAGGTTCTTATCTATATCAATCAATTGGTTGAATCGATAATGAGATGATATATAGAACACTACTCTTAATCATTCCTAGTCAAGTATGAACATTCAGGGACAATGTTATTGCGTAGAGACTAGCATTTAGGTCAACATGATGACTTGATCTCACAAGTCATGGATATGAGATATCAAGTTGACACATGGGTATGCATTGGAGAATGTATACTGAATGACCCGCCATGAGAAAATATCATGGATCATTATATGAGTGTCATATACTTTCTCATGTGGCTATTAGTATGACTATTAGTCCTTAGACCAGAAGTCACCATGGTTCCCTACATAAGGAGTTGCATACTTTGGCTTCGTCAAACGTCACCCGTAAATGGGCGGACTATAAAGGCTACTTTGATTAGAGTGAGTCTACTTGGAGTTCAAGATATAGATTGTACCGAGGATGACATGGTCTATGCCTCGATTGGTTAATATATATGTCATGGATAGAGGGACATTGTCACATATTGTGAGAGTCACAATTAGTAGTCACAAAGGTAATGTTGGAGCTCAACATTCTTGTAACTTGGGTAGCAATGATGTGTTGCTAGATACCGCTCATTGATTATGTTCCTAAATCAGTTAAGGGACATTGCCAACGTTACAAGAAGCTATAGGGTCACACACTAAGGGCAATTAGATGGAGATTAGGTTCATATGATGAACCATGAGGATTAGGTTCATGGGATGAACCAAATTGGATTAAGAGTAATCCTAATTAGACTAATTGAGTTGGACTCAATTTGATTCAAGTGTTGAATGAGTCTAATTTAGATTTGATTCATCAAATCAATTTAAATTAATGAATAGAGATTCATTAAATTAAATTGACTTGAATCAAATGGTTGGATTTGATCAACCATAAGAGATAAGAGGTCAAGTTTGACTTGACTTGAGAGGGAAAATGAAAGGTCAAGTTTGAGTTGACAAAATGTCATGTCTTGATGATGACTTGGCATGGTTGGCCAATGATGATGCTCCACATCATCATTGACTTAGCATGTGTTGCCACCTCATGAGGGAGACCAAGAGCCATTAGCTCTTGGGGGAGTCACATGCATGCATGTAACCCACTTAAGAAAAGTGGCCGACCACTATTCTCATTAGATGAGAATTATTTTTTGTGTGAGTTACACAACATCATCTTCTTCCTTGGATCATCTTCCTCTCAAGCTTGCTCTCCCATCCCTCTCTTTGGCCGAACCATCCATAGGGTGCTAGCACACTCAAGGGTGTGTTTTCTCCACCTATTGTTTGTGTGGATACCAATAGAGGAGTGTGCACTTGACGCTCTTGATTTCCGACGAAGCTTTTGAACGAGCGAGATTTGAGAAGGGCGTCACATCGAGGGTAATGATCTCACCTTCTAGATCTAAGGTAGATCTAGGGTTTTTAGAAAACACATACATGTTTTAGTTTTAATACATCTTCGCACGGATCTATGGCCGGACTTCCGGGGTTTCCACAACGTAAAAAGCGGTTTTTGCTACTCGGAAAGTCCAACAGTGGTATCAGAGCCACGTGCGAAGCATATATGTATTTCGTTTTTGTAGTTTTTGTATTAGATATAAAAATTACAGATTTTTATGTTTCTATAAATTTCCTATTTTTATTGAATTTTTGGGTATTTTGCTGGAAGAGTCGAAGCAACGAGTGTTGGGACACTTGTAGGCTTCAACCATCGAGAAAAACTCTCCGAAACGGTGAGTTTTCGATTTGGTTTTTGGGACAGCGACTTAAGTCGCTGTAATATCATAGTAGGGACACTCGCAAAGTTTATTTTATGAGTAGGGACGCTGCCCCTATCCCTGAAAGGGGCCTTGTCCCGCGATCGCGCCCGGAAACAACTTAGCGGGACCGTTACGGAGAGGTGACTCATAAAATTGAAAAAAAAATAGGAAAAGTTATAGAAATTTTCTGTAAAAATAAATAATTTAGAATTATGTATAATTCTGAGATTTTCATGGCCCAATGACCCCAATTTGATTGGATTATGATGTGTTGTAATTCATAATACGGCCCGGGTGCCATTTTTGTGGTTGTGCGTGTTGTATAGTGTATGCGACCTGCGCATCGTACCTCTTCTTTTGAAATTCTAGTTGTAAATAGTTTTAGACTTGAATGTAACTCGATTTTCATATTTATAATGTATAAAATGGATCGGTGGAAAGTCCACTTGTAGACGAAGTTACGAGAAGGGTGCCGACGACACATGGCGGTCAAAGGAAGCGATTGGAGAAGCCGCTAGCCTTAGGTTGACCGTCCGATCTTCTCATTGGCTTGAGAAGATCGTAGTAGGGCCATGACCACATCACATTTAATTTTATATATATATATATATATATATATATTTGATTTTTCTTGTATGTATGTGATGCATGCTAGTAGAATAATGCTTGTATGTATATGATGCATGCTAGGATAATTTTCTTGTATGTATATGTTGCATGCTAAAATAATGCTTGTATGTATGTTATGCATGCTAATATAGGATAATAAAGGCCTTAATGCATATATGATACACATTACAATTAGTTTAGATCTTAATCGAATCAACTCGTAAATGCCTACCAGGTCCTTGATACCCATCACTACCTTGATCATTTGTAGTTGTTGAATCGAGCAACGCATATTATCTTGGTAGGGTGCGAAGGGACAATCTTGGTCCCGCCTATCACGGCTTGGGTTAGAGTAAGCTCAATTAGATTGAGTAAAACTAGTTAACTCAATTGGATCGAGTTGAACTATAGGCATATTCCAATCGTTGGAAAGATAGGATAAGATCGCATTTACACTAAATCTTGGTGATTTAGCCAAAGCTAACTCAAGGTCTTTTGTAAATGTGGGTCTTGATCCTATAAACAAGAGTTGCATAGAGATGTAATCGGTAATGTGTTACCCACCGATCGTACTAAGTCTTGGGCGATTTAGCCAAAGCTAACTCAAGGCTTAGTATGATGTGGATCTTGTCCCGCAAGAATTATAGCTAGTTTGTATGAATCTAATAATGTGGTTTGACCACATCCATAACTCGATTCTACAAAATTCCTATAATTCAGTGGAGCATCATTTGATTAAAGGCATAATTAAATGATAAAAGAAATATGATATTAATTCTCTACATTGTATGTTGTAGATTACTATGTCGACAAACACGAACACTCTTTCTCTGCATTCTGTCCTTGAGAAGGACAAGCTCAATGGAGCAAATTTCCTGGACTGGTACAGGAACCTGAGAATTGTTCTCACCCAAGAAAGGAAGTTGTACGTCCCGAAGCAGCCCATTCCGGAGGCACCTCCTACCACTGCCTCGCGAGCTAACAAAGATGCTTACAAGAAGCATCAAGATGATGCATTAGATGCGTCATGTCTAATGCTCTTGACCATGAACTCTGAGCTTCAGAAGCAACACGAGTTCATGAATTCTTATGATATGGTTGAACATCTTCGTCAACTATATCAAGGACAAGCAAGGCATGAGAGATATGAAGTCTCTAAGGCATTGTTTGGGTACAAAATGCAAGATGGGACTCCCGTAGGTCCATATGTACTCAAGATGATTGGGTACGTAGAAAACCTACAAAGGCTAGATTTCCCACATGGCCATGAGCTGGCCACTGACCTGATCTTGCAATCTTTGCCACAAGCCTACAATCAATTAGTCATGAATTATAACATGAATGAAATTGATAAGCCACTACCTGAAATGCTCAGCATGTTGAGAACTACTGAGCTTAACCTTAAGAAGGGAAAATCTGACACCATTTTGATGGTGCAAAAGAAGAAAGGCAAGGGAAAGCCTAAAGGTAAGGGAAAGTCCCAATCCAAGGGCAAGGGCAAGGAACTGAAACCCAAAGGAGGGGTAGCCAAGGAAGGCTCTTGCTTCCACTGCAAGGAAGCGTGACACTGGAAGCGTAACTGCAAGGCATACCTGGAAGATCTTATGAAGAAGAGAAGTGAGACTTCTACTTCAGGTATAAATGTTATAGAAGTCAATCTATCTATTTCTTAATCATGGGTATTAGATACCGGATGTGCATCTCACATTTGTACCAATGTGCAGGCGCTGAGAAATAATAGGGCATTGACAAAAGGCGAGGTGGACCTACGAGTAGGCAATGGAGCAAGGGTTGCTGCTGTTGTTGTAGGAACTTATGATCTATCTCTGCCCTCTAGGCTTGTACTAGAATTAGATGAATGTTGTTATGTGTCTGCTTTGACAAAGAACATTATTTCGGTTTCTTGTTTGGACAAGAAAGGATTTACATTTATAATAAAGAACAAATGTTGTTTAGTTTATTTAAATGATATGTTCTATTGTAGTGCACCTCTAATGAACAGACTCTACTTTCTAGAATTAGAGAGCCCTATCTATAACATAAGTACCAAAAGGTTTAAGTCAAATGAGTTGAACCAAACATATCTCTCGCATTGTCTCTTAGGTCACATAAATGAGAGTAGCTTATCTCAGCTCCATAAGGATGGGCTGCTAGACTCATTTGATTTTGAATCATATGAGACATGTGAGTCTTGCCTTTTAGGCAAGATAACCAAGACTTCCTTTAGTGGACACAGTGAAAGAGCAATAGACTTGTTAGGACTTATACATAGTGATGTATGTGGCCCTTTCAATGTTGCTGCTAGAGGTGGTTACAGGTACTTCATTACATTTACTGATGACTTCAGTAGATATGGTTATGTGTATCTTATGACACATAAATCAGAATCCTTTGAAAAGTTCAAAGAATTCAAGAATGAAGTACAAAACCAGCTTGTCAATAGTATTAAGATACTTCGATCAGATCGAGGTGGTGAATACCTTAGCCATGAGTTTCGTGACTATCTAGCTGAGTGTGGGATTCTATCCCAACTCACTCCTCCTGGAACACCATAGTGGAATGGTGTATCCGAAAGGAGGAATCGTACCCTATTAGATATGGTACGATCTATGATGAGTCACACAGATCTTCCTATATCCTTTTGGGAATATGCTCTTGACACAACAACCTTTACCCTTAATCGTGTACCATCCAAGGTTGTAATAAAGACACCATATATGATATAGACAGGGAGAAATCCCAAGATGTCTTTCATGAGGATTTGGGGTTGTGAGGCTTACGTTCGACGTCAAGTCTCAGACAAACTGGGACCCAAATCCGATAGGTACTATTTTGTTGGATATCCCAAGGACACAAAAGGATATTACTTCTACATTCCCAGTTAGCACAAAGTGTTTGTGGCAAAGATTGGGGTTTTTCTAGAAAGGGATTTTATTTCTAGAAAAATTAGTGGGAGTACGTTCGATCTTGAAGAAATTCAAGATGAGGACCATAGCACTGAGGCCTTGATGGAGGTTGAACAGGAACCACAAAGTGTTGTGGGTGATGAGGTTGTTACACAAAGAGTTGTGGAACAACCACCTGTTCAGGTAGACCTACCTCTTCGCAGATCTGATAGGGTACGTCGTCAGCCTGAGAGATACTCATTTCTCTTGTCTGACCATGATGACGTAATGATCATTGAGAATGAGCCTACCTCCTATCAGGAAGCTGTGATGAGCCCAGATTCTGAGAAATGGCTAGAGGCCATGAGATCCGAGATGGAATCCATGTACACCAACCAAGTATGGACTTTTGTTGATCCACCTGAAGGGGTCAAACCCATTGGGTGTAAGTGGGTCTTTAGGAGAAAGACTGACATGGATGGACATACGCATACCTATAAGGGTCGATTGGTGGCTAACGGTTTCAAGCAAATTCATGGTATTGACTATGATGAAACCTTTTCTCCAGTGGCGATGTTTAAGTCCATTCGGATCTTGCTTGCTATTGCAACATACCACGATTATGAGATCTGGCAGATGGATGTCAAAACCACATTTCTGAATGGAAACTTACTCGAGGATGTGTACATGACACAACTTGAGGGTTTTGAAGATCCATAGCATACTGGGAAAGTATGTAAGTTGCAAAGGTCCATTTATGGGCTAAAGCAAGCCTCTCGGAGCTGGAATCTTCGATTCGATGATGCGATCAAACAGTTTGGTTTCATCAAGAATGAAGATGAATCCTGTGTCTACAAAAGGGTTAATGGGAATACAGTTGTCTTTCTTGTATTGTATGTGGATGACATACTATTCATTGGGAATGACATACCTTCGCTCTGATCTTGCTAAGACTGGGTCAAGACGTGCTTTCTCAACAAGGACTTAGTGAAGAAACCAGATTCTAGGTATCAAGATTTATAAAGATAAATCTAAGAGATTGCTTAGCCTAAGTCAGAGTACATACATTGACACGGTATTACTACAGTTTGCAATGCAGAATTCCATGAAGGGACTTCTGCTGATGTCACATGGTGTGAGTCTTTCGAAGACTCAAAGTCCCTCTTCTAGAGAGGAGAGAGACCGCATGGATAAGATCCCTTGCGCATCAGCTATAGAATCTATCATGTACGCCATGCTTTGTACTCGTCATGATGTCTCGTATGCTTTGAGCATGATGAGTAGATACCAGTCAGATCCAGGTGAGCATCACTGGATAGCAGTCAAGAATATTCTTAAGTACTTGAGAAGGACTAAAGAATATTTCTTGATATTTGGAGGTGATGAGGTGCTAGCTGTAAAGGGTTACAGCGATGCCAGCTTCCAAACTGACCAAGATGATTATAGATCGCAGTTAGGGTTCGTGTTTTTCTTGAATGGTGGAGCTGTGAGATGGAAGAGTTCGAAGCAGGACACAGTTGTTGATTCTACAACAAAAGCCAAGTATATTGCTGCATCTGAGGCAGCAAAGGAGGCAGTTTGGATTTGCAAGTTCATTACTGAGCTTGGGGTGGTTCCTAGCATAGCTGATCCCATAAAGCTCTATTGTGACAACAATGGAGCGATTGCACAGGCTAAGGAACCTTGCTCACACCAGCGGACCAAACACATACTACGGTGCTTCCATCTCATTCGAGAGATTATCGATAGAGGATATGTGAAGATTTGCAGAGTACCCACAGAGTCTAACATCGCAGATCCCTTGACCAAGGCTTTGGCACAAAAAAAGAATGATGGTGATACTAGGTCATTGGGTATTAAATACTACGGTGATTGACACTAGTGCTAGTGGGAGATTGTTAGTGAAAGCCCTAGAGCCAATCATGTGATGATTGTTCTATGGACTTTATTGTATCATATTCCTATTTATAAAGGCATGGTTATTATATTTACTTGTATTGGTGCCAAATAACTAAATATAATAATGTCCTTGAGTTGTAGGTTCTTATCTATATCAATCGATTGGTTGAATCGATAATGAGATGATATAGAAAACACTACTCTTAATCATTCCTAGTCAAGTATTAACATTCAGGGACAATGTTAATGCGTAGAGACTAGCATGTAGGTCCACATGATGACTTGATCTCACAAGTCATGGATATGAGATATCAAGTTGACACATGGGTATGCATGGGAGAATGTATACTGAATGACCCGCCATGAGAAAGTATCATGGATCATTATATGAGTGTCATATACTTTCTCATGTGGCTATTAGTATAACTATTAGTCCTTAGACCTGAAGTCACCATGGTTCCCTATATAAGGAGTTGCATACTTTGGCTTCGTCAAACGTCACCCGTAAATGGGTGGACTATAAAGACGATTACTGGGTATGTAACAAATTATGTGGAGGGATGCGAGTGATATTGATGGTATCTATCCCTCCTATATGACGGGAGTGACATCGATATTCTTGATAGAGTGAGACCACGAAGTGCATGGCCATGCCCAAACGAGTCAATATGA
The DNA here is from genome assembly GCA_025175895.1 of Wurfbainia villosa. Lineage (NCBI taxonomy): Eukaryota > Viridiplantae > Streptophyta > Magnoliopsida > Zingiberales > Zingiberaceae > Wurfbainia > Wurfbainia villosa. The sequence goes on along the minus strand of CM045998.1, from coordinate 46,456,323 downwards.
GATATTGAGCTCATTTGATTAGAGTGAGTCTATTTGGAGTTCAAGATATAGATTGTACCGAGGATGACACGGTCTATGCCTCGATTGGTCAATCTAGATGTCAAAGATAGAGGGACATTGTCACATATTGTGAGAGTCACTATTAGTAGTCACAAAGGTGATGTTGGAGCTCAACATTCTTGTAACTTGGGTAGTAATGATGTGTTGCTAGATACCGCCATTGCTTATGTTCCTAAATTTGTTTAGGGACATTGCCAACGTTACAAGAAGCTATAGGGTCACACACTAAGGGCAATTAGATGGAGAATAGGTTCATATGATTAACCATGAGGATTAGGTTCATGGGATGAACCAAATTGGATTAAGAGTAATCCTAATTAGACTAATTGAGTTGGACTCAATTTGATTCAAGTGTTGAATGAGTCTAATTTAGATTTGATTCATCAAATCAATTTAAATTAATGAATAGAGATTCATTAATTTAAATTGACTTGAATCAAATGGTTGGATTTGATCAACAAAGGGAGATAAGAGGTCAAGTTTGACTTGACTTGAGAGGGAAGATGAAAGGTCAAGTTTAACTTGACAAAATGCCATGTCATGATGATGACTTGGCATGGCCGGCCAATGATGATGCTCCACATCATCATTGACTTAGCATGTGCTGCCACCTCATGAGGGAGACCAAGAGACATTAGTTCTTGGAGGAGTTACATGCATGCATGTAACCCCCCTAAGAAAAGTCGCCGGCCACTATTCTCATTAGATGAGAATTATTTTTTGTGTGAGTTACACAACTTCATCTTCTTCCTTGGATCATCTTCCTCACAAGCTTGCTCTCCCATCCCTCTCTTTGGCCGAACCATCCATAGGATGCTAGCACACTCAAGGGTGTGTTTTCTCCACCTATTGTTTGTGTGGATACCAATAGAGGAGTGTGCACTTGACGCTCTTGAGTTCCGACAAAGCTTTTGGACGACCGGGATTTGCAAAGGGCATCACATCGAGGGTAATGATCTCACCTTCTAGATCTAAGGTAGATATAGGGTTTTTAGTAAACACATACATGTTTTAGTTTTAATACATCTTCACACGGATCCGTTGCCGGACTTCCGGGGATTCCGCATTGCAAAAAGCGATTTTTGCGGCTCGGAAAGTCCAACAAAATTAATGGGTAAAACCTCCTCTTACAAATGTAGAATTTGTATACGTCCACACGATCGTGGCATACGATATTCTCGTTTTTTTGAGGTGTTGGTTGATTTTAAAATTTTATTGTTTGAGGAATCAATAATTTTTTGAAATCTAATGTAATGATCTATGTGATTCTTAGGTTTTCTTTTAAAATGAATTTCATTCCACTTGCTATGATACTAAAGGAAAATAAACTTACTATACATAATTATGTTGATTGGAAAAAGGAATCTTGACATTGTCTTAACTGCTGAGGAGTACAAATATGTACTCTTCGAAGAGTGTCCTTCTAAGCCTGTGAATGAGCTGGAAGTCCTTGGAGCTGAGATCGATGGGGAAACCCAGGTCGATATCACTCTCTAGTCAACAGAAAGGCTTGCCCAGGCTCAGGACATGGTTGCCCAAAAGCTTTCTACTTCTAAGCCGAAAGGCAAGAAGAATAAGAAATGAGGTCGAACAAAGGTGGTGGGAGGATCTCAGGAAGGAGTGAAGAAGCTGAAAGGCAAGTACTTCACTTGTAAGCAGACTAGGCATTGAAAAAAGGACTGTCCCAATCCGAAATAGAACAAAGGTATATCCTTTGGTCTAGTCATTGAAACAAGTTTAGCGGTGTTATCTACCGGCACTTGGTATGTAGATACGGGAGCCACTGATCATGTCTGCAATACTTTGCAGGGGTTCCAGGACACCCGACGACTAACTAATGGGGAGATTACCGTTTACTTGAGCAATGCCACGAAGGTGGCGGTTGTTGCAGTGGGAGATGTATATTTGTCTTTTGAGAAAAATAAAGTTTTGGTTCTTAAGAATTGCCTTTATGTACCTTTATTTAGAAATAATTTAATTTTGGTTTCTAAATTATTTGTGAATGGATATTCTATTTCTTTTAATGATAGAGTTGTTATAAAAAGGAATAAGGAGATTATCTGTTCTAGTGCATTGATAGGAAATTTGTATACACTTGAACCAAAAGCTCCCACGATGCAAATAGAAGCTAATAACTCATCTTCTAATTCCAATAAGAGAAAAAAACCTTCGAAGATGAACCAAACATATCTTTGGCATCTTAGGCTTGGTCATATTAACCTAAGCAGAATTCAAAGGTTGATAGCTGATGGAGCTCTGGGTTCATTAGTGGGGGAAGATTTCCCAACCTGCGAATCTTGCTTGGAGGGTAAAATGACCAAGAGGCCTTTTAAGGACAAGGGGTATAGTGCCAAAGATGTGTTAGAATTGGTTCATTCTGATTTGTGTGGTCCTATGTCTATCCAGGCTAGAGGTGGTTTTAAGTATTTCGTCTCTTTTATAGATGATTATTCGAGATATGGATACATTTACTTGATGCGCCGCAAGTCTGAATGCTTTGACAATTTCAAAGAATTCAAGGCTGATGTGGAGAAACGTCAAGGTAAAAGTATCAAGACACTACGATCTGATCGTGGTGGTGATTACCTCTTGGGAGAGTTTAGGAATTACTTATCAGAGGCTGGGATTCAATCCCAATTGTCTGCACCTTGCACACCCCAGCAGAATAGTGTAGCAGAGCGAAGGAATAGGACTCTTATGGAGATGGTTAGATTGATGATGAGTTATTCTGAGTTGCCAGATTAGTTCTGGGATATACTCTAGATACGACGGTGTACATTCTGAACTTGGTTCCATCTAAATCAGTGTCGTCTACTCCAACAGAATTGTGGACTGGGCGAAAGCCTAGTCTAAGACATATTCGGATTTGGAGGAGTCCAGCACATGTTCTGAAGGGTGATGCTGGTAAGTTGGAACCTCGTACAGAAGTACGCATGTTCGTTGGCTATCCTAGAGGAACGAAGGGTGGTTTGTTTTATAGTCCTAGAGATCAGAGGGTGATCGTTAGCACGAATGCCAGATTTCTAGAGGAAGACTATGTGATGAACCACAAGCCCATGAATAAAATTGTTCTAGAAGAATTAAAAGGGGAAGTCACTTCTTCAGTACCACCGGTACAAGAGGATATACCATAAGTCACTGCACCGCGTGTTACAGAGGATACACAGGTGATAGCTCGTCGTAGTGGGAGGGTTGTGAGATAGCCTCATAGATTCATGTTCTTGGAAAAATCTTTTGATTTGGTCCCTGGCGAACATGAACCTTATCCCTGGACATATGACGAGGAAATCCAAGATAAAGATGCAGTATCTTGGCAAAGTGTAATGAATACTGAGATTGAATCTATGGGTTCAAATCAGGTCTGGGATCTAGTGGAACCACCCGATGGTGTAAAAACCATTGGATGCCAGTGGATCTACAAAAGAAAGGGAGGAATAGATGAGAAGGTTGAGACCTTCAAAGCGAGACTTGTTGTGAAGGGGTATACTCAGAAAGATTGTATCGATTATGAGGATACCTTTTCGTCGGTAGCCATGCTTAAGTCTATCAAGATTCTCTTATGCATTGCAGCTCATATGGATTATGAGGTGTGGCAGATGGATGTCAAGACAGCTTTCCTTAATGGAAGTCTTGAGGAAAACATCTATATGAAGCAACCAGAGGGATTCATTGCGAAGGGCAAAGAACATCTTGTATATAAGCTTAATCGGTCCATTTATGGATTGAAGCAAGCTTCGAGGTCTTGGAACATCCGATATGATGAGGTAATCCAGTTTTATGGATTTATTCAAAGTCCGGATGAGTCTTGTGTATACAAGAGATGTGACGGAAATGTAGTGGTATTTCTTATACTTTACGTAGATGACATTTTGTTGATTGGCAACAATGTCAAGGTGTTATCGGACGTAAGGGTATGGTTGTCCAAACAGTTTGATATGTAGGACTTGGGAGAAGTGGAACACATCCTTGGGATCAAGGTTATAAGGGATCGCAGGAAAAGGATGTTGTGCTTATCCTAAGATTCATATACAAACACAATTATGGATCGTTTTAGCATGCAAAACTCCAAGAAAGATTTTCTACCTTTCATGCATGGAATTCCTTTATCTAAGGAGATGTGTCCTAGAACATCTGAGGAGATAGAAGAGATTAAGGCGGTTCCTTATGCCTCAGCAGTAGGAAGCCTCATGTATGCGATGCTATGTACGAGACCAAATATCTACTTTGCCGAGGGCATGGTCAGCAGATATCAGAGTAATCCAGGGTAGGGATATTGGACTACGGTAAAGCATATATTGAAGTACCTGAGATGGACTAAGGATTATATGCTAGTTTACCAGGCAGACCAATTACTCCCTGTTGGTTACACAGATTCCGACTTCCAATCAGATAGGGATAACAGTAAGTCTACCTCAGGTTTTGTGTTTACTTTGGGAGGTGGATCCATTGTATGGAGGAGTGTCAAGTAGAAATGCATGGTGGACTCCACCATGGAAGCTGAGTATGTGGCAGCCTCTGAGGTGGCCAAAGAAGCTATGTGGCTCAGGAACTTTCTGATGGACTTGGATGTGATTCCTGGTTTTCCCAGAACTATCACAATTTATTGTGATAATAGTGGTGCAGTTGCAAACTCGAAGGAACCACGAGCCCATAAGGCAAGTAAACACATAGAGCGCAAGTACCACCAGATACGAGAAATCGTAAAGAGAGGAGAAGTTGTTGTGGCCAAGATTGCATCAGAGGATAACCTGGCAGATCCTTTCACTAAGGCCCTTCCAGCGAGAGCTTTTGATAGGCATGTGGAGGGAATGGGGATCAGATGTATGACAGTTTGAGGACAACATAGTCTTTTAGTATAAGTGGGAGATTGTATTGATGTATACTGAAAAGTCTATCTTTTATATGAACATCTTTATTTTGAAATAAGAATCACATGGTGTGTGGTGTCACACGGGAGATCATGTTATCGGTTCATTGTAAAGTATAAGTAAAGGCTCACAACCGAGATGACTTTGGACAAACCATTGGAATGGTTGTAGTGTGATTTGGTATTTGTTTGTCTTGGCCATAGAATCACACTAGTGCACTTTGTGTGTATTAAGCAGGACCGACTTAAAGGTGATTCGATTTATTACTGACTACATAATCAAATTGGACCTCAGATATTATATTGTACATACTCTTAATCCCGATATAATAAAGGGCATATATACTTAGTATTCATTTCATTGATTAACCAATGGGCGAGATTTATAGATTAAATCGATAGGCTCGGTAAGTTGGGAAATGATATTATTTATATGGTGTGCCATTGATTATAGGAGGAAATCGTGTCCTATATATTAGGATGATGATGTCCCCTTGAGGAGCTCATAAGGTTCATCATGTAAACTCTGCAGGTGGACTTGGTCCGGCATGATGAAAAGGTTGAGTGGTACTACTCATGGAGTTAGATGTTGATTAATTAATGGTCAGTAAATTAATTAATCGACGGACATTCGAGATCTTAAACACGGGGAGAAAATGTACATATAATATATGGATCCCATATTAACTTATGGGGGTTGGTGAGGTAGATCAATGATAATCCTCTAGTGGAATGGATAATCATTAATGGATCGGACTTTATGTGGGCTTGATCCATTGGGTGGCAAAGATCCAACTCCTCCTCAAGGTCCCTATTGTAGCCTATTAATACCTCATGAAGCTTAGATCCAATGGATGAAAACAAAACTCTAGATCCAACGGTAGAGATTAAATCTCTAGATCCGACGGTTGAGATTAAATCTTTAGATCCGACGGTTGAGATTAAATCCCTAGAACCAATGGTGGAGATTAAAAAGAGGCATGAACCCAACTCTATAAATATAGAATGATGGCTTGGGCGGCAAGATGATGGAAGGGGATTAGGGTTTGCTTCCCTTGGGCGGCTAGGAATCCTAGTTAGGTTAGGATTAGGAGTGGGTGGCTAGGGTTTGGGTGTTAGCTTGGGCGGCAACAAGAGGAGAAGCTCTTTTCTTCTTCTTCCTAAGCTGTTGCCGGCTACCTATCCTTCTTTCCTCTTCTTTGGCCGGTGCTCGACCTATCTTTCTTCCCCTCTTCCTTGGACGACAACTAGGAGGGCTAGGGTTAGGGTTTTGGGCGGCAACAAGGTGAAGATTGGTTTCCTTTTTCTTCTCCAAGTGTTGGTCGAGACTCATGCTCTCATTGATTCTCTTTTGGCCGGTTCCCATCCTCCATGTTCTCTTCCTTGGCCGGCAGCAACATCGAGTCTATTGACTTGGTGGCCGGTTCTATATAGGAAGAAGAGTTTTGTTTTATGATCTTTCTTTGTTCGGAGTGAACAAGGAAAGGAAGATTGGTGATCTAGGAGGCTTCGACTATTGGAAGATTGACGCCCACACGACGTCCAAAAAAAGGAAGGACATACAATAGAAGATCAAGAGGCATAACAAGAGGTATAATCTTGTTTATTTTGATTAGTGTTCTTTTGTATTATGTCTATAATTGTTTTTCAATTATATGCATGTTGTATGTGGTTGTTTACTTTATGTATGCGGCTAATATAACTTGGACCCCGAACATAAACACAAAAGTCGGCGATCTGTACATCGTCAATTCTGTGGCTATTCGTAGAATAGAGGTTGGTTGCTTGAACAACAAGTTTGTTCAAGTGACTACTCTAATCAAATAGCACGACGATGACAAGGTTGCTTTGACAATCCCTCTTGTCAAGGATAAATTTTTTTTATCCGGGGATGTAGAAGGGAATGCCATGAACAAAAGACCGAGTTGAAGTGAGAAGCTAATTTTCCTACCTTCAGAGTCAACCTAGGCAAGACGACAATGACCAAGGCTAACAAGCCTAGAAGGGTCATTAGGAGGGTATCTAGGGACGTTATCCCTAAGGAATACCTAATTAACCCTAAGAGCTCAAATAAGTTTTGGGTTCCTAAGAGCGTGATTGATTCACGCTAGATGGATTTAGGGTGTGCCAACCTTGATTGGATGGGTAGTTATGTCAACCATGATAAAGGTGGCACATTAGGTTATTTTCAAGGTTATTGTTACCTTGGAAATACATTTGATCTTTAATCCTAAAAGATTTTAGGATGTGCCAATATTATTTGAGAAGTTTGATAAAATAATCAAATTGGCACATTTTAGGTTTAGGGGTCATAGTGTGTCATTTTGGGTTTTTGGTACACTTGGGAGATTAATAGGAATATGGAAAAAATATACTTAATTATCTCAAAAGGCAATTAATATTAAAATTTAGGTATTATTATACCTATACTTTTTATTTTCCATGCCTTGATTTTCCATATGCCATGACATGATATCATGTTTATTTTCATCACTTATATGTCATGATCATGTTTAGGATTTAGGATAAATTGTAGGATCGAAATGAGCGCTAGAGGGGGGGTGAATAGCGCAAAATGGTTTTTCTTTTCTTTTGTTGTAAAAACGATAAGTGAGAGAAAAACACAGCAAAAAAGAGATGGATACAAGGAGTTTTACTTGGTTCAGAGCCAACCGGCTGCTAATCCAAGGCCCTAATGGTCCTAGACCACGTACGGAGGGCAATCACTAAAACACTCCTCCTCGTTGGGGTAGGAGTTACGATTACAAAACTTTCGACAAAAACACAAGGATGAGAGACAAGCCCCTCTCTCCTTTTTGATATAAAAGCTCGAAAAAGACAACTTAAATTAATCGACTAAAACGATTACCAACACTTTAACGGTGAAGTTTTGTGTTGGCAGCACTTCGTTGTAGTGGCGTCGTCGTAGAAGAGCGGCGTTGTGGAGGCGTTTGAGAGCTTTCTAATAATTGTTGTATCTAAGATGTGAAGCACCCCCCTCTATTTGAAGCCTTGTCCGCCCACTTGAGATCCGGCCACCTCACTACCAATTGAGGGATAAGTTTCCACCTTGCTTTTGACCGGCCACCTCACCAAGATTTGGGGGATAAGTTGCCACCTTGCTTTTAGTTCCTTTTGCCCATTTTCAGGATACTTTAGTTATTTAATTTTATTTCAATTCAAGTTCCAATTTTAATTCGAATTCGAATAAATTCGAATTCTAATTTTAATTCGAATTAGAGTAACTTTGAATTCTAACAAGGGTTAGCTCAAAGCAATATGTAAAAATATTAAATGTGATGGATTTAAATGGTTTCTAACCATCCGATCTCGACTTAGACTTTCATGGAAAGTTTTGGGTCGGATTATCGCCTAAGATCAACTCCTAAACGGAGGATCCGACCTCACTTACGCTCGTCGGACACGAGTCTTACCTTGCACTTACTGTGTTGCAGATCTCCAACTCAAGCTTAACCTATTTCTGCACACTCAAGTAGACTCATGAGATAACAAAATAGACTTAACCTTGTGTCTTTGCTATAATCAAAACACAGGTTCGATTTCGGTGCCTCACTACACCAACAATCTCCCCCTTTTTGATCTATGGCAAAAACACACAAAGTTAAGGAAATTAAGTGCATGAAACAGTAAAGACATGAAGCAAAAGTAGGAGTAGTAAAAATATTTCTCAAGTTCTCCCCTTAGAGGAACCGTCCCCCTTGACCGAGGGTGAGTACCTGAAAAAGACTTTTAGTTCTCCAAACACAAAAGATAACGAGTTAAGTAAATGGCATTACTTAACTTAGGCTCTTTAGAGTCAAAAATAAGTGCAAGTTAAGTAATCAAAAGTTAAGGCAAAAGGTTAATTATTCAAAAGGTTTAACTTTTGATTTCTTAACTTGGGCCTTTAAAGTTTTCAATTCCGAAGAGTTGAAACCTTAACCTTACTCCCCCTTAACTTAGGCCAGAATCAAAGTTTTAAGTTAAGTTATCAAATTCAAAAATTTGAATTTATTGAACCTTAACTTTGGCCTTTTCTCCCCCTTTTGACATAAATCTGTTGGATCGAGAAGCGTCGCTAGAGGGGGGGTGAATAGCGATCGTAAAACTTTCATTTTCGTTCGTTCGATACGCAAAGTAAACGAGTAAACACAGTGGAAAATAAAATGACATGTTTATTTTACTTGGTTCACAACCCAGTGGTTGCTACTCCAAGGCCCTATCGGTCCTTGACCGCGTACGGAGGGCAAAGCACTATAACGTCTCCTCCTCGTTGGAGGTAGGAGACAACGATCACAAAATCCGGAAGTACGAGGATGAGGCAACAAGCCTACCTCACCACGTTACAAAAAAAAACAACGAATGCAATAATAAAAAGTATTACTAGATGCTGCTGCCGATGAAGAAGATCTGAGGTTGTCGTCGCGTCGGCGTTATGACGATGTTGAAGCGTTGGCGTTGTAGGAGCACTTGATGAATAATTGATGTGATTTGGAGTGGAATCCTCCCCTCCTTTTATAGACTTTGGCCTCTGAAATTGTCTCCTATTTCTTTGGAACGGATCATGGATTTTTCCAAATTTTATCGTGAAGTGGCCGCGTCAAACGTTATCCATTTTGACCTAGCGCAAAAGCTGAGTCGTCGCCATCAGTCGACTGATGACTCCCATCATCGGTGATGGGCATCGATCGGATCGCTATGTGTCCAGTGATCATTGCCCGGGGCCACTTCCCTGCAATAAGAGGTTAGCTCGGAAAATGATAAATGCGACAGTTTCTGACCGTCCGATCTCGACCTAGACCTTCCACGGGAAGTCTTAATCGGATCGCCGCCTATGGTCGTCCCCATAAAGAGGACACAACCTTACAATCTCTCACTCACACGAGCTTACCTCGATAGTAGCTCTCGCTTCCGGCCTTCCACTTGATTCCTTCGGCTCCCTCCGAAGTCACTCGAGTGTCGCCCGACCACCGCGGCTTCCTACGGGTGTCGCTAGCCTTTAGCTCCAGCTTTAATACTTTTCTGCACACTTGATAGCTCGTGAGATAACGATGTAAACTTAACTTTGTGTCTTTGCCATAATCAAAACACAGGTTCGATTATCTAGTGCCCCTGCACCAACAAAATCAAGAAAAAAAGTAGAGGGGGGGGGTTTTAAGAAAACCCTAAGTCCAAGCATGATGATTTTGAAAATAGTATGTGAAAATAATTCATCTAAATGTTCAACTCTAGTTTGACTTGATTGAAATGATATTATCAACAAGTCCTGATTAGAGTTGGTTAATATTAGTTGCATATTTATACTCTGAGGTTCATATTGACGCACTTGATCTACATCTTGGAACCTGGAGTAGGGTCCTAACATCTCACGCCGTTCTAGGTGGCTTAATACACAAACACATTAACCCTATGTGTTGTGAGATGTGTTGGCTTCTTAAATCTATAGGATCATGATATCTAGGGGAAGTCCTAAACTAGTTCCATTTGCGTAAAGAAAAAAAATAAGAAAAATAAAATTTTTGAAAATAGCATTTGAAAACTTTTGCTAACCTATTCTATTACGCACAAGCCCAATTTTCGTCTCAAGAGACTAAATTCAGCTTCGGGTAGTGGTTTAGTAAATAGGTCTGCTAGGTTAGACTTCGAGTCAACATATTCGAGTTGTATGGAGCCGTTGGCTACATGTTCTCGAATGAAATGGTGTTTTACCTCTATATGCTTTGTCCTTGAATGGCATATAGGGTTCTTAGTTAGATTTATCGAACTTATGTTGTCTACAAAAATTTTAGTTTTGGTGAAGTCCAACCTAAAGTCTCGGATAATCTGCTTCATCCAAAGAAGCTGAGTTACACACTCACCCATCGCAACGTATTCGGCTTCGGTGGGAGATAAGGCAACACAATGTTGCTTCCTACTGCACCAACTTGTTGGATCGATGCGGTTCGCTAGAGGGGGGGGGGTGAATAGCGAAAAACCTTTTCTTTTTCTTTCGTTCGTTAAAACTCTAGAGAAAATATATTAATTGCAGCGGAAATGTAAATATAAAATAAAAGAGACAATCGACACAAGGGTTTTACTTGGTTCGTAGCCGAAGGCTACTACTCCAAGGCCCTAGTCGTCCTTGACCACGTACGGAGGGCAAAAGCACTAAAGGAACTCCTCCTCGTTGGAGGTAGGAGTTAATCGATACAAAAAAACTTTAAGGTAGAGGGACAATCCCCCTCTCCTCGTATACGATAAAAGCTCCGAAAAGTAGATGAACAACTGATAACAAAATAATACCGACGTACAAAGACAAATAAGAAAAATTAAACCTAGACGTCGGAAGGAAGGACTTCATTGTCGGAGAATTGTAGCTTTGCGGAGACTTTTTGGAGGCTTAGAATTGTTAATGAAACCCTAGGTTTGGCCCTCCTTCTATAGCCTTTGAGCCCCTTTTCGAGAGGAAACCTAGCCAATCAAATTTGAGCACATCTTCCCTTGAAATTTGGTGATAATCCTTGACTCCTCGAATCTGATCATTGACCATCAGTCGACTGATGGCCATCATCAGTCGACTGATGGCAGCATCAGTCGATTCTTGCGACCTTGCGATCGTGATTTGGCCGATGAGTCCTCGATGCTTCTTTGCAAGTCAAAGTTAGCACAACAAAAACATAATTTCGATGGTCGTCGACCATCCGATCTCGACCTAGACCATCTATAAGAAGTCTTTGGTCGGATCTACGCTTAAGATCATCCCCGTAAAGAGGATACGACCTTACTTACTCTCGCACACACGAGCTTACCTCGATACTTACGTGTCTCTTTTGCTTCCGGCCTTCCACTCGATTCCTTCGGCTCCCTCCGAAGTAACTCGAGTATCGCCCGACCACCGCGGCTTCCTCCGGGTGTCGCTAGCCTTCAGCTCCAGCTATATCAATCTTTTGCACACTCGATTCAGCTCGTGAGAAAACAAAATAGACTTAACTTTTGTGTCTTTGCTATAATAAAAACACAGGTTCGATTTCGGTGCCTCACTGCACCAACAATCTCCCCCTTTTTGATCTATGGCAAAAACACACAAAGTTAAGGAAATTAAGTGCATAAAACAGTAAAGACAAGAAGCAAAAGTAGGAGTAGTAAAGATATTTCTCAAGTTCTCCCCTTAGAGGAACCCTCCCCCTTGACCGAGGGTGAGTACTTGAAAAAGACTTTTAGTTCTCCAAACACAAAAGGTAACGAGTTAAGTAAATGACATTACTTAACTCCAAACACAAAAGATAACGAGTTAAGTAAATGACATTACTTAACTTAGGCCTTTAAAGTTTTCAATTCAGAAGAGTTGAAACCTAAACCTTACTCCCCCTTAACTTAGGCCAGAATCAATGTTTTAAGTTAAGTTATCAATTTCAAAAATTTGAAATTGAACTTTGGCCTTTTCTTGAACCTTAACTTTGGCCTTTTCTCCCCCTTTTGACATAAATCAAGGAAAAAGTGGGGGGGTTTTAAGAAAACCCTAAGTCCAAGCATGATGATTTTAAAAATAGTATTTGAAAATAATTCATCTAAATGTTCAACTCTAGTTTGACTTGATTGAAATGATATTATCAACAAGTCCTGATTAGAGTTGGTTAATATTAGTTGCATATTTATACTCCGAGGTTCATATTGACGCACTTGATCTACATCTTGGAACGGTAGGGTCCTAACATCTCACGCCCATCTACGTGGCTAAGTACACAAACACATTAGTCCTATGTGTTGTGAGATGTACTGGCTCCTTAAATCTATAGGTGCATGTTATCTAAGGTATGTCCTATGCTAGTTCCATCAAAATGAAAAATAAGAAATAGTAGTAAGAAAATATAGTTTGCAAGTTCTTATTCTATTACGCACATACCCAATTTTCGTCTTAATAGACTAAATTCGACTTCGGGTAGGGGTTTAGTAAATAGGTCTGCTAGGTTAGATTTCGATTCGACGTACTCGAGTTGTATGGCTCCGTTGGCCACATGTTCTCGAATGAAATGGTGTTTGACTTCTATATGTTTGGTCCTAGAGTGATATATTGGATTCTTTGTAAGATTAATTGAACTAATGTTATCTACGTGAAGTTTAGTATTCGTAAAGTCTAACTTAAAGTCGCGGAGGGTGTGCTTCATCCAAAGAAGCTGAGTGACACACTCACCCATCGAGATGTATTCGGCTTCGGTGGTAGACAAGGCAACACAATGTTGCTTCCTACTGCACCAACTCACTAGACTCGAGCCGAGTAGTTGACAACAACCACTCGTGCTCTTTCTGTCGAGTTTACTACTGGTATAATCCAAATCAGAGTAGCCGATTAGTTCGAACTCGGTAGATCTAGGATACCAAATACCGACATTAAGTGTACCCTTTAGATATCTAAGGATACGCTTAACTAGGGTTAGGTGAGACTCCTTGGCACAGGTTTGAAATCTGGCGCACATACTTATTGCAAATAAGATATCAAGTTGGCTTGCAGTTAAGTACAGGAGACTCCCTATTACACTTCTATAGTATTTTAAGTCAATGGACTTACTTTCTAGGTCTTCTCCTATGTTAACATTAATCGCCATTGGGGTGTTTATTATCTTAGCGTCTTGCATTCCAAATCTTTTAATTAACTCCTTAGTATATTTTTGTTGATATAGGTATATACCATCCTTAGTTTGTTTAATTTGTAGACCTAAAAAGAAACTTAACTCGCCTACCAAGTTCATTTCGAACTCACTTTCCATGAGTGAAACGAACTCGTTTAGTAAGGCTGAGTTAGAGGTTCCAAAAATTATATCGTCTACGTAAATTTGAGCTATGAATATTTCTTTACCTAAGGTTTTTACGAAGAGAGTTGGGTCAACTAAGCCTTGGTTAAACCCTTTTGACTTAAGATGGATTGAAAGTCTCTCGTACCAAGCTCGAGGAGCTTGTTTAAGTCCATAGAGAGCTTTCTTAAGTTTTAGAACATGGTCGGGTTTATCTAGATTTTTGAATCCGGGGGGTTGGCTAACATAAACTTCTTCTTTAATGTATCCATTTTGGAATGTCGACTTAACATCCATTTGAAACAGCTTAAATCCTCGATGTGCGGCATAAGCTAGCAACATTCGAATTGATTCGAGTCTAGCTACTGGGGCATAGGTTTCTTCGTAATCTAAGCCTTCGACTTGGCTAAATCCTTTGGCTACTAACCTAGCCTTGTTTCTAACTACTTCACCTTTATCATCAAGCTTGTTTCGAAACACCCACCTTGTTCCAATTATCGTTTTGTCTTTAGGTGATGGTACTAATTCCCACACTTCATTCCTAGTAAATTGAGCTAGCTCTTCTTGCATTGCAATAATCCAATCGGGATCAAGAAGAGCTTGTTCAATTGATTTGGGTTCTATCTTTGAAATTAAGGAAATTTGACTAAGGTTCCTATAGGATGCTCTAGTTCGAACTCCTAGATTAGGATCTCCTATTACTTGATTGATAGGGTGGTTAGTCTGAATCCTAGATTGGGTTGGGTTTGTGTCACCTAATGCTTGATCAATGGGGTGACTTGGTTGAACACTAGTTTGGTTGGAGTCATCTATCACTTGATTAATAGAGTGACTAGGTTGACCTAGGTTAGGATTAACACTAGACCTGATCTCCGGATCAGAGTTAGGTCTAGTATGAATCGGCTCGCTAATTGGGGTTGTCGGGGGTTTTGTAGGTTCATGTCCTTCATCAAATACTACATTGATAGTCTCCTCGACTCTAAGGGTGTCGTGGTTATATACTCTATAAGCTCTACTTGTAGTCGAGTATCCTAGCAAGATTCCAGTCGTGCTTTTGGATGTAAATTTCCCTAGGTAATCCTTAGTTTTTAGGATATGTACCTTACACCCAAATACCCTAAAGTACTTGATGTTAGGTATTTTATCGTGATAAATCTTGTACGAGGTCTTAAGGTGCCTCTTTACCATAAGGATCCTATTTTGGACATAGCAAGCCGTGCTAACGGCTTCTGCCCAAAACCTATCGGGTAGGTCGTATTCATTCAACATGGTCCTAGCGGCTTCTTGTAGAGTTCGGTTTTTCCGCTCCACTAGGCCATTTTGTTGAGGGGTCCTAGGGCAAGAGAATTCATGGTGGTATCCGTTTAGGTTACAGAAGTCGGTGAACCTTTGATTTTCGAATTCACCACCATGATCGCTTCTAAGTCTTTTAACCTTAAGGTCTTTTTGATTCTCGATTAATTTGAATAGATTGATTAATTGATCTAGGGTATCATTTTTATGTTTGATGAACCTAACCCAGGTAAACCTGGAGTAGTCGTCAATTATGACTAAGCAATATTGACTTCTATTGAGTGACTTGGCTCCATGTGAATCGAATAGATCCATATGCAGGAGCTCAAGTACACTTGAGGTTCGTTCTTGGTTAGTTAACTTGTTTTGTGTCCTAGGTTGTTTTCCTTGTTGACAAGCATTACAGATTTTATTAACCAAATTGTTGAGGTTGGGTAAGCCTCTGACTAAGCCACTCGACTCATCTTGTGGACGAGTCTTGGGTGCGAGTGACCGAGTCGTCGGTGCCACAACCATGATTCCTCTTGCCGTGTCATAAGACACTTAGTTGAGAAGTTGGTTAAGTTGATCGTATAAATGTTGTTATTTCTAGTTCCTTTAAGAATTGTTTTAGAGGTTTCGTTGGTATTAATTACGCATTCATTTTCTAGAAATATAATCTTATAGTTATTATCACACAATTGGCTTACACTAAGTAAGTTATATTCAAAATTCTCTACAAGTAATACATTTTTAATAACAAAATTCGTGTTAAGCTCGATATCACCTGATCCGATGATTTTGAGCTTGCCGTTATTCCCAAAGGCTACCGATCCTTGTCGTTTGAATCGAAGCTTTGCGAATTTGAGTTGATCCCCGGTCATGTGTCGGGAGCAACCGCTGTCCAACATCCATTGATCCTACACACAAGGTGGTTGGATTGGATGTTAGATTTTTGTTAAGAAAATTGGTTGTAAGTTGTTAACCCTAGGTCATCTCACCGGAGTCTATATGATCAAGCATTTTATACTTATGTGTTTATTTTGAGATGACTTCTAATTAAGTTGATTAAGTGGATTTAGGTTCAAGTAATTTTATGTTAGATTTGGATTTAACCCTAGGCTTGTCAAGTTTACCTTTTCAAGATCATGGCTTCCAGGTCGTGACGAGGCACAGGGGCCTTCTTTTATCGGATCATCGACCACTTCCTTAGACAAAGCCATTTTCAAGAAAATGATGACTTGACTTACCTAAAATTATTTCCTCGTCTAACTAGTTATTTTTGAAAAGAGGCTCCCCGAGGCTCAATCTTTTCGAAGAATTTTAGTTGGTTATGTTTTTGAAAAGAGGCTCCCCGAGGCTCAATCTTTTCGAAAAATTTTAGTTTGTTATGTTTTTGTTCTAAGTGAGTTCAAAAGTTTTAAAGTACAAACTTTCTAAGTTAAAGCATAAACATTCTAAGTAAAAACATGTATTTTCTAAGTTAAAGCACAAACATGTTTTGTACTGGCTCCCCCTAGACCGTTGAATCGGTTCGGTCTATCCACATAGTGGATTTGGTCCTTGGGAACCCAGTACGGGTTGGATCCTAGAGTTGAAATCAAAAAGTTCTTAGGGACCCATGCTTGGACATGTTTCTTATGTCGACTTACAATCGACATATAAGACCTATTAGTCGTGTTTGAGTTAAACCCGAGTCCAGCCTTGTTGTACACGACCCTTTGAGATCCAAGTAGGAGGTCAAGTCCTTTGGATCCCGAAGTGAACCTTTCCAACGTGTTCCTAAGATCTTCGACTTGACTTTTCAAGAGAGAGTTCTCAACTTCGAGCTTTTCAACTCGAGTTGAGTCCTTCTCTTGAACTCGACTAGTCGAAGAGGTTAGGGAGACCTCGTGTTTGAGGAGTTTAACCTCCTCAACAAGGGTCTCGACCTTGGACTCGGACTTAGCTAACTTCCTAGACAAAAACCTAACCGTATTATGTAAAGTATTAAATAAAGTTCGACTCACCTTAAGGGTATCTTTTGAACCGGATGCATATCCGTGGCTTGACTTGAAGGTAGCTTCGTAGTCCGAGTCATCCTCAAGTTCTGACTCAAGTTCGGTCTCCGTGTCTGACTCAATTGATTTCGCCATGAAGACGTGGTCTTCGTCTTCTTCGGATGACGCTTCTTCCCATGTCGCGTTGAGGGCCTTCTTGTGCTTAGGTGCTTGGTGGTTGAGCTTGGGGCACTCGGACTTTATATGTCCAAACCTGTTACACTCATAACACCTAATATTAGAACTTTTAGGCTTACCTTGGTTGGGTCGAGTTGTGGTTCGCTTTCGTCCCTTGGCTATCCTTCAAGCTAGGTTCATTAGTTCGGCAGTCAATTCCGGGTCAACTTCTTCTTCGGACTCATCTTCCTCCTCGGGTGGTGGTGGCTTGCTTGCGATTTTCTTCTTCTTTGAACCTGCAAACAAGGCTATACCCCTCTCGGGTTCCGAGTTGGACTGCTCATGTAATGCAAAATCCGAAAAGAGTTCATCTAATCTAAGTTTAGAAAGGTCCTTAGAGACCTTATAGGCATCAACCATGGATGCCCATAAGGTAGTCCTCGGAAAAGAGTTTAGGACATACCTAATAAGGTCGCGGTTTTCGACCTTTTGCCCGATTGCGTGTAGGTTGTTGACTATGTCTTGGACACGGGCGTGGAGTTGTGTCGCGGACTCGTGTTCCTGCATTTTTAGTGTGTACAATTTATTGAATAACAAATCACGTTTGCAAACCTTAGCTTGATCCGATCCTTCTTGTAACTCGATTAGCTTTGTCCAAAGATCCTTTGCGCTTATGAAGGGGCCGACGTGATTTAACTCCTCCTTGGACAAGCCGCATTGGAGTATTTGTGTTGCCTTGGCATCGGCTTCGACTTGTCGTTTTGTTGCAACGATCATAATCCAAGGAGTCACCCACTTCATTAGTCGGAAGTGTGAAACCCGTTTGGATTATGATCCACATCTCGATTTGGGTTTTGAGAAAGCATTCCATCCGACCTTTCTAATAACGGAAATCATCTCCGTTGTAAAATGGAGGTCGGACGGTGCTAAAACCCTCGAGATGGGCCATTAGAACAAAAAACAAGGAGACTAAAAAGAAGACAACCTTCGATGTCCCCGAAAGGCTACTAAATGTCGATTTTTGAGGATGAAAACAACTTTTTACGGGGGTAAACCCCCATAAGAAGTGTAGATCTCTGCGAGGGCTTCGATTTGGTAGGTAGACCGTGTCGTGGGTCAACTTGTACAAAAAGTTATGCCCGTTTGACCGTCGGCTACTCCAAAAGCGAATACTTGCAAAACAAAATCAAACGAAGAGTACCAAGACTTCGTCTTGGATTAGTAGTGCGGGAGAAAAATTTAAACGAACGAAAAAAAAATCTGTAAAAAAAATGTTAGATTGGTGGTTTCACCAAATCTAAGCGCCCCCGGCTCTGATACCAATTGTTGGATCGATGCGGTTCGCTAGAGGGGGGGTGAATAGCGAAAAACCTTTTCTTTTTCTTTTGTTCGTTAAAACTCTAGAGAAAATAAATTAATTGTAGCGGAAATGTAAATATAAAATAAAAGAGACAATCGACACAAGGGTTTTACTTGGTTCGTAGCCGAAGGCTACTACTCCAAGGCCCTAGTGGTCCTTGACCACGTACGGAGGGCAGAAGCACTAAAGGAACTCCTCGTTGGAGGTAGGAGTTAATCGATACAAAAAAACTTTAAGGTAGAGGGACAATCCCCCTCTCCTCGTATACGATAAAAGCTTCAAAAAGTAGATGAACAATTGATAACAAAATAATACCGACGTACAAAGACAAATAAGAAAAATTAAACCTAGACGTCGGAAGGAAGGACTTCGTTGTCGGAGAATTGTAGCTTTGCGGAGACTTTTTGGAGGCTTAGAATTGTTAATGAAACCCTAGGTTTGGCCCTCCTTTTATAGCCTTTGAGCCCCTTTTCGAGAGGAAACCTAGCCAATCAAATTTGAGCACATCTTCCCTTGAAATTTGGTGATAATCCTTGACTCCTCGAATCTGATCATTGACCATCGATCTGATGGCCATCATCGATCGTGATGGCGACATCGATCGATTGTCGATCTTCTCAGCGATCGATTGACTGAGTTCTCAAAGTTAGTACAACAAAAACATAATTTCGATGGTCGTCGACCATCCGATCTCGACCTAGACCATCTATAAGAAGTCTTTGGTTGGATCTACGCTTAAGATCATCCCCGTAAAGAGGATACGACCTTACTTACTCTCGCACACACGAGCTTACCTCGATACTTACGTGTCGCTTTTGCTTTCGGCCTTCCACTCGATTCCTTCGGCTCCCTCCGAAGTAACTTGAGTATCGCCCGACCACCGTGGCTTCCTCTGGGTGTCGCTAGCCTTCAGCTCCAGCTATATCAATCTTCTGCACACTCGATTCAGCTCGTGAGAAAACAAAATAGACTTAACTTTTGTGTCTTTGCTATAATCAAAACACAGGTTCGATTTCGGTGCCTCACTGCAACAACACAACTCACTAGACTCGAGCCGAGTAGTTGACAACAACCACTCGTGCTCTTTCTATCGAGTTTACTACCGGCATAATCCGAATCGGAGTAGCCGATTAGTTTGAACTCTGTAGATCTAGGGTACAAAATACCAACGTTAAGTGTACCCTTAAGATATCTAAGGATACGCTTAACTAGGGTTAGGTGAGACTCCTTAGCACAGGTTTGAAACCTGGCGCACATACTTACTGCGAATAGGATGTTGGGTCGACTCGCAGTTAAGTATAGGAGACTTCCTATCGCACTCCTATAGTACTTTAAGTCAATGGACTTACTTTCTAGGTCTTCTCCTATGTTAACATTAATCTGCATTGGGGTGTTTATTATCTTAGCATCTTGCATTCCAAATCTTTTAATTAACTCCTTAGTGTATTTTTGTTGATATAGGTATATACCATCCTTAGTTTGTTTAATTTGTAGACCTAAAAAGAAACTTAACTCGCCTACCAAGTTCATTTCGAACTCACTTTCCAAGAGTGAAACGAACTCATTTAGTAAGGCTGAGTTAGAGGTTCCAAAAATTATATCGTCTACGTAAATTTGAGCTATGAATATTTCTTTACCTAAGGTTTTTACGAAGAGAGTTGGGTCAACTAAGCCTTGGTTAAACCCTTTCGACTTAAGATGGATTGAAAGTCTCTCGTACCAAGCTCGAGGAGCTTGTTTAAGTGCATTGAGAGCTTTCTTAAGTTTTAGAACATGGTAGGGTTTATATAGATTTTCGAATCTGGGGGGTTGGCTAACATAAACTTCTTCTTTAATGTATCCATTTAGGAATGCCAACTTAACATCCATTTGAAACAGCTTAAATCCTCGATGTGCGGCATAAGCTAGCAACATTCGAATGGATTCGAGTCTTGCTACTGGGGCATAGGTTTCGTCGTAATCTAAGCCTTCGACTTGACTAAACCCTTTGGCGACTAACCTAGCCTTGTTTCTAACTACTTCACCTTTACCATCAAGCTTATTTCGAAACACCCACCTTGTTCCAATTATCATTTTGTCTTTAGGTGGTGGTACTAATTCCCACACTTCATTCCTAGTAAATTGAGCTAGCTCTTCTTGCATTGCAATAATCCAATCGGGATCAAGAAGAGCTTGTTTAATTGATTTGGGTTCTATCTTTGAAATTAAGGAAATTTGACTAAGGTTCCTATAGGATGCTCTTGTTCGAACTCCTAGATTAGGATCTCCTATCACTTGATCGATAGGGTGGTTAGTCTGAATCCTAGATTGGGTTGGGTTTGTGTCACCTAATGCTTGATCAATGGGGTGACTTGGTTGAACACTAGTTTGACTCGGATCACTTGTCACTTGGTCGACAAGAGAAGTTGGTTGATGTGGATTAGACTCGATCTCAGGGTCAGAGACGAGTTTGGTATCAGTGGGCTCAACACTTGGGGTCATTAAGGGTTTTGTAGGTTCGGGTACTTCATCGAACACTACATTAATAGTCTCTTCGACTTTAAGGGTATAGTGGTTATATACCCTATAGGCCCTACTCGTGGTTGAGTATCCTAAAAAGATTCCGGTGGAGGTTTTGGATTTGAATTTCCCTAGGTGGTTCTTAGTGTTTAATATATGTACTTTACATCCAAATACCCTAAAGTACTTGATGTTGGGTACTTTATTGTGATAAATCTCGTACGAGGTCTTAAGGTGCCTCTTTACCATAAGGATCCTATTCTGGACATAGCAAGTCGTGCTAACGGCTTCTGCCCAAAACCTATCAGGTAGGTCGTATTCGTTCAACATGGTCTTAGCGGCTTCTTGTAGAGTTCGGTTTTTCCGCTCCACTAGGCCATTTTGTTGAGGGGTCCTAGGGCAAGAGAATTCATGGTGGTATCCGTTTAGGCTACAGAAGTCGGTGAACCTTTGATTTTCGAATTCACCACCATGATCGCTTTTAAGTCTTTTAACCTTAAGGTTTTTTTGATTCTCGATTAATTTGAATAGATTGATTAATTGATCTAGGGTATCATTTTTATGTTTGATGAACCTAACCTAGGTAAACCTGGAGTAGTCATCAATTATGACTAAGCAATATTGACTTCTATTGAGTGACTTGGCTCCATGTGAATCGAATAGATCCATATGCAGGAGCACAAGTACACTTGAGGTTCATTCTTGGTTAGTTAACTTGTGTTGTGTTCTAGGTTGTTTTCCTTGTTGACAAGCATTACAGATTTTATTAACCAAATTGTTGAGGTTGGGTAAGCCTCTGACTAAGCCACTCTGACTCATCTTGTGGACAAGTCTTGGGTGTGAGTGACCGAGTCGTCGGTGCCACAACCATGATTCCTCTTCCTGTGTCATAAGACATTTGGCCGAGGATTTGATTAAGTTAATTGTATAAATGTTATTTTTTCTAGTTCCTTTGAGTATTATTTTAGCTATTTTATTTGTTTTAATTACACATTCATTTTCTAAAAATACGACCTTATAGTTATTGTCACATAATTGGCTTACGCTAAGCAGGTTATATTCAAAATTCTCTACAAGTAATATATTTTTAATAACAAAATTCGAGTTAAGCTCGATATCACCTGATCCGATGATTTTGAGCTTGTCGTTATTTCCAAAGGCTACCGATCCTTGTCGTTCGAATTGAAGCTTCATGAATTTGAGTTGATCCCCGGTCATGTGTCGGGAGCAACCGCTGTCCAACATCCATTGATCCTACACACAAGGTGGTTGGATTGGATGTTAGATTTTTTTTAAAAAAAAAATTTGTTGTAAGTTGTTAAACCTAGGTCATCTCACCTGTATCTAAATGATCAAGCATGTTATACTTATGTGTTTTTTGTGAGATGACTTCCAATTAAGTTGATTAAGTGCATTTAGGTTCAAGTAATTTTATGTTAGATTTGGATTTGACCCTAGGCTTGTCAAGTTTACCTTTTCAAGATCATGGCTTCTAGGTCGTGGCGAGGCACAGGGGCCTTCTTTTATCGGATCATTGACCAATTTCTTAGACAAAGCCATTTTCAAGAAAATGATGACTTGACTCACCTAAGACTATTTCCTAGTCTAACTGGTTATTTTTGAAAAGAGGCTCCCCGAGGCTCAATCTTTTCGAAGGATTTTAGTTGGTTATGTACGTGTTCTAAGTGAGTTCACAAGTTTTTTAAAAAAAAATCATGTAATTTCTAAGTTAAAACACAAACATGTTTTGTACTGGCTCCCCCTAGACCGTTGAATCGGTTCGGTCTATCCACATAATGGATTTGGTCCTTGGGAACCTAGTACGGGTTGGATCCTAGAGTTGAAATCAAAAAGTTCTTAGGGACCCATGCTTGGACATGTTTCCTATGTCGACTTACAATCGACATATACGACCTATTAGTCGTGTTTGAGTTAAACCCTAGTCCAGCCTTGTTGTACACGGCCCTTTGAGATCCAAGTAGGAGGTCAAGTTCTTTGGATCCCGAAGTGAACCTTTCCAACGTGTTCCTAAGATCTTCAACTTGACTTTTCAAGAGAGAGTTCTCAACTTCGAGCTTTTCATCTCGAGTTGGGTCCTCTTCTCGAACTTGACTAGTTGAAGAGGTTAGGGAGACCTTGTGTTTGAGGAGTTTGACCTCCTCAACTAGGGTCTCGACCTTGGACTCGGACTTAACTAATTTCCTGGACAAAAACCTAACCATATTATGTAAAGTATTAAATAAAGTTCGACTCACTTTAAGGGTATCTTTTGAACCAGATGCGTATCCGTGGCTTGACTTGAAGGTAGCTTCGTAGTCCAAGTCAGCCTCAGGTTTTGACTCAAGTTCAGGTTCAGTCTCCATGTCTGACTCAATCGATTTCGCCATGAAGACATGGTCTTCGTTTTCTTCGGATGACGCTTCTTCCCATGTCGCGTTGAGGGCCTTCTTGTGCTTAGGTGCTTGGTGGTTGAGCTTGGGGCACTCGGACTTGATATGTCCAAACCTGTTACACTCATAACACCTAATATTAGAACTTTTAGGCTTACCTTGGTTGGGTCGAGTCGTGGTTCGCTTTCGTCCCTTGGCTATCCTTCGAGCTAGGTTCATTAGTTCGGCAGTCAACTTCTTCTTCGGACTCGTCTTCCTCCTCGCTTGGTGGTGGCTTGCTTGCGATTTTATTCTTCTTTGAACCTGCAAACAAGGCTGTACCCCTCTCGGGTTCCGAGTTGGACTTCTCATGTAATTCGAAATCTAAGAATTATTCATCTATTCTAACTTTAGCTAGGTCCTTAGATACCTTGTAGGCATCGGCCATGGATGCCCACAAGGTGGTCCTAGGGAAAGAATTTAGAACATACCTGATTAGATCTCGGTTTTTGACTTTCTGTCCTATTGAATGCAGCTGGTTGACTATGTCCTGGACGCGGGCGTGCAATTGTGTTGCCATCTCGTGTTCCTGCATTTTTAGTGTGTACAATTTATTGAACAACAAATCGTGTTTGCAAACCTTAGCTTGATCCGATCCTTCGTGTAACTCAATCAGCCTCATCCAGAGATCTCTTGCGCTGATGAAGGGTCCGACTCGGTTCAGCTCCTCCTTGGATAGCCCGAACTGCAGGATTTGAGTCGCCTTTGCATCTGCCTCGACTTGTCATTTAGTGGTAATGGACCACTGATTGTAATCCAAGGATTCACCTTCTTCATTAGTAGGAAGGGTGAACCCGGTTTGGATCACAATCCACATCTCTATTTGGGTTTTTAGGAAGCACTCCATCTGACCTTTCCAGTAACAGAAATTGTCACCATTGTAAAATGGTGGTCGGACGGTGCTAAAACCCTCGAGATGGGCCATTAACACGAAACGGTAAGAAGAGAAAAAAAAAAGAAAAAACACACAGACAACAAAGGTCCCAAGACTTGCGTCTTGGATTAGTAGTGCGGGAAGAAGAAAAGATAAATAAATCAATCAATAGATTAACTAATTAGAAAATTAATTTTAATTCTGTAAAAAAAAATAATTAATTAATTAATTTCGAAAATTAATTAAAAACTATTTTGTAGAAAAAAATCTAATGTTGAAATTAAGTAAAAAATATTGAAAAACCAAACTTATATTCTAGACAAGATTTAAAAATTAAAATAAGTTTTTAATTGATTTTTAATTGATTAAATTTGAAAATTGATTGAAAATCTATTTTAGTGTAAATAAGATTTAATTCAATGCTAAGATTAACGAGAAAACTTTATAAAACGAAATATAAAGATTTTAGGGTTTGAAAAATTCAAGAGTTTAAAAAAAATATGAAAGAATTTTTAATTCTGGGAAAAACTAATTTTAATCAGTAATAGAATTAAAAAATCATAATTAAGAGTTTTTTTGTTAGGATGATCAATAGAAAGATTAAAAGCGATAAAATTAAATTAAAGAAAAGTCTAAAAGAAAATTTAGAAAAATTAAAAAAAAACACAAAAATTAACGTAGACAGAAACAAAGGAAACAAAAGAAATAAAAATTAATCAAATTAGTGGTTTCACCAAATTTGAGTGCCCCCAGCTCTGATACTAATTGTAGGATCGAAATGAGCGCTAGAAGGGGGGGGTGAATAGCGCAAAACGGTTTTTCTTTTCTTTTGTTGTAAAAACGATAAGTGAGAGATAAACGCAGTGAAAAAGAGATGGATACAAGGAGTTTTACTTGGTTCACAGCCAACCGACTGCTAATCCAAGGCCCTAATGGTCCTTGACCACGTACGGAGGGCAATCACCAAAACACTCCTCCTCGTTGTGGTAGGAGTTACGATTACAAAACTTTCGACAAAAATACAAGGATGAGAGACAAGCCCCTCTCTCATTTTTGATATAAAAGCTCAAAAAATACAACTTAAATTAATCAACTAAAATGATTACCAACACTTTAACGGTGAAGCTTCGTGTTGGCAGCACTTCGTTGTAGTGGCGTCGTCGTAGAAGAGCGGCATTGTGGAGGCGTTTGAGAGCTTTGTAATAATTGTTGTATCTAAGATGTGAAGCACCCCCCTCTATTTGAAGCCTTGTCCGCCCACTTGAGATCCGGCCACCTCACCACCAATTGAGGGATAAGTTTTCACCTTGCTTTTGACCGGCCACCTCACCAAGATTTGGGGGATAAGTTGCCACCTTGCTTTTAGTTTCTTTTGCCCATTTTCAGGTTACTTTAGTTATTTAATTTTATTTCAATTCGAGTTCTAATTTTAATTCGAATTCGAATAAATTCGAATTCTAATTTTAATTCGAATTAGAGTAACTTCGAATTCAAACAAGGGTTAGCTCAAAGCAATATGTAGAAATATTAAATGTGATGGATTTAGATGGTTTCTAACCATCCAATCTCGACTTAGACTTTCATGGAAAGTTTTGGGTCATAATGTCGCCTAAGATCAACTCCTAAACGGAGGATCCGACCTCACTTACGCTCGTCGAACACGAGTCTTACCTTGCACTTACTGTGTCGCAGATCTCTAACACAAGCTTAACCTGTTTCTGCACACTCAAGTAGACTCATGAGATAACAAAATAGACTTAACCTTGTGTCTTTGCTATAATCAAAACACAGGTTCGATTTCCGTGCCTCACTGCACCAACATAAATGTCATGTATTTTTAGATTATATCTTATTTCATGACATCATGATTATGAGCATGTGTTTATTTATATCATCTATAATGCCATAATCACTCATGCATTTAAGATAATTTGATTGAAATTGATTTAAGGACAATGGCATGACTTGGAGTCCCATTATAAGGGAATCAAGTAGAGTTGCCTTAGGAAATGCATGAAACGCTAGATTAGGGGGAACAAAACCCACATCTCACATCACATTGACATGTATGTGTATTTATACACCCTAGATACATTTTAGATGCTAGGATATGAGTTAAGTTCAAGGTGCATAGTTTTTGTATCTAGATGAACTCAAACTCATCTTATATGAGTCGTGGATCATTGGGAAAGCTTGTGTACAAGTCATGTCCATTGAGCCCAAAGAATATGATCCAAAATAAGGTTTTGAAAATATTTTAAAATCATTTTAGAAAACCATGGTGAAGTCTATCTTTTGATAGCAATCACCATTGATGAAGTTGATACAAAGTGAGCCAAAACTTAGAAGTTTTCTTTACTTTTGAATTTTGTATCAATTTCAGTATTTTATGGGTAAATATTTTTATATTATTTTTCACCCATTATATTGACTATAAGTAATATACGTATCAAATTTCGTGATTTTTTGATATACGTAGAATTACTTATGATTTTTTGAAATTTGACTCTAATAACTGAAATTCGAAAATTTCAGTTATCAGTCGACTGCCCTGGGTGACAGTCGACTGATGTGAGTGATAGTCGACTGGTAACTGACGGAGGTGACTGCCAATGCTGATTTCGAGAAAACTATGTTTGTTTAGCCCGTGTTCAGCTGCGGTTAAGGTTCATAACCATTCTTAACCCTAGCATATGCTTTGGGAAGCATTATAAAGGGTGAAAATCCATTGAATATGGATTTGGAGAGGTGTTAGGTCAAAGAATCAAATTTAAGGGTGAAAGAGTTCATGTTTGAACTTAGAACCTTAATTTTGATGGTTAAGAGTTCCTATTAGCTTAGGGACTTCCCAAGGACATTGTTTGTGCAATAGTCAAGGGGGAGCAAGCCTTTAGGGGGAGGTATCCATCTTGGAATGATGAATGTGTTTTTCTTCTTGAAGGGGAGGAGTTATGGGAAAAGGACATCAATTGGGAAAATTGATGGGATTTTGAGAGACCCAATTTGGAAATTGGAAGAGTGGATAGGATTGCCTCTCTTGAGTGATATGAGACTTATCACTAGGTAGATGGTAGGCATCCTAGGTATTTTTGGATCAATGGAGAGATTGTAAGATCACATTGGGACATGAGACATTGACCTCCTTGTAGAGACAACCTTTTTTATGTATGTAAAAAAGGGGGAGAAAGTTAAGATTACCAATTTGGGATAATTGGTAAGGAGTTTTTGAGTTAGATGGTCTAACTCAAATGGTTTGTTTGGTTTTTTTCAAACATAAAAAAGGCAGAGATTGTTGGTGCAATCGGCCCAGGTCATGATTGACCAGGACTCGAGCTTGGCTCGAGAGATATTTTGATGTTAGACAAAAATATATGACAATATAATTGTCATGGGAGAGTCGAAGTCTTGGGTACTTGGCATGGAAAGTCCATGTGGGAAACTTGCCATTTAGGAAAGTCCAAGCATGGGTCTTGGCAAAGTAAAGTCCAAGCAAGAGTCTTGGCAATGTAAAGTCCAAACATGGGTCTTGGCATGGAAAGTCCAACATGGTTTGGCAAGGGAAAGTCCAAGCTTGAGTCTTGGCATTTGAGAAGTCCAAGGGGTTTGATGTTGGCGGCGTAAAGTCCAAGGGTGAAGTCTTGGCAGCATAAGTCCAATACTTGGCAGCGTAATGTCCAAGTGAAGTCTTGGCGGCGTAAGTCCAATGTGCCTTGGCGGTGTAGACACCGTTAGCATGGCATGGCCGATGGAAGCACTTAAAGGCTACCACGATGGATGAACAAGTCATGGATGACTTGGACGGATCCGAGAGGCGTGAGGCTGATGGAGGTGGCTAGAAGGCTTAGGTTTAGGCTAAGGGTGGTATAGAAAGTATAGGGGAACCATACTTGGGCTAAAACCTCATGTTTGAGGTGTGCCAGTCGACTGGTGTCATGTGGCAGTCGACTGGCCTGAGTCAACTAGGGTTTCACTGCAGGAATTGCCCTAGCAGTCGACTGCCATAAGTGGGCAGTCGATTGATTGGTCGAGCAGTCGACTGATCTTGTGATTAGTCGACTGGTGCTCGAGAAATCAAGCACAGAATTGAGTCTCACTCGACCGCTGTGGTCAGCAGTTGAGTGATGGCTTGATCAGTCAACTGATGGTCATAATCAGTCGACTGATGATGGATCGCTTGGACTCCAGCGTGGATCTAGCCGTTGTCTCACAATTACAATGTCATCAGTCGACAGATGGTCCCGACCAGTCGACTGATCGATTTTTTCCAGCACAGATTGAAGCTTTATAAGGAGCTCATGATGGAGGAAAAAGGCAATGGTTTCTTGAGAGCTTTTGGGGCGATTTGCTATTGCAAATTAGGGTCTCCAAGTTGATTTCAAGCAACAAAGTGATCAAGCATTCAAAGAGCAATTGCAAAGTAGTTTTCTTTACTTGCATTGTATTTTATTGTTTAAATTGCTTGTATCTATTTCTTATTGTTGTAAGAATAGTTTGTAAGGGTTTTCTCCGCCTCCAACTTGTGTCGAGAAGGAGTAGTTGTGATTAGTGATTGCATTGGCATCGCTAGAGCTCTTTAGAGCTCGATCTGTGGAGTAGGAACCATATGGTTCCGAACCACGTTAAACATCTTGTGTTAGTGATTTTGTTTCGTGTTATTTCTTTTCTTATTATTATTCCGCTATGCTAACACAATTTGTAGACGCGATCACGATCGAATTCCATCATCGAATCGATCCCCTATAGCATCTAATCGATCGCCTATACTAGCACGCGCTATTCACCCCCCCCCCCTCTAGCATCTAATCGATCCCCTATAAGTGGTATCAGAGCGAGGCCGCTCTTCAAGGTTTAACAACTAAAGGAGCACGCTAGAGGGTGAAGATGGAAGTCCAAGAACAATTAGGATGGGACATCAACACACCGATGCCCTATACCTTATACGAACGAGAAGACTTCAATTCTTGGAAGAGAAGAATTGAAGATTTTTTTATGATGAGAGATCTTGAGGAGTAGTCCTTATTAATGGAAGGATTTGAGTATCCAAGAGGACCAAAAGGTGGTTTCCTCAAGATGAAGAAATGGAGTGAAGATCAACTCCAAAGATTCGAGAAAAATAAGAAGGTAATCAAATTCATTTTTGATTTAATCCCTAATGACTTCTTGTGTAGCCTAGGTGAGTGCATGGATGCTAAAGAGCTTTGGAGCAATTTGGCCAAGCTCCATGAAGGTCCATCACTGATCCAAGAGTAAGGGACCGAAGAGGCAAGCACATCATCCTCACAAGGAAGTGAGGACTTGGAGGTTGAGAGACCATCAACATCCAAGGAGGAAGAGGGAGTATAATTGGAGGAGACCTCCACCTCTACGATTGAGGGGGAGGAGATTAGATCACCGGAGAAACACCAAGAAGAAGCTTCGACATCCGGTCAAGATGAAGATGCTCAAAATCCAATTTGGCACCTATCAGCATTATAGGTTACTCAAGCATGTCAATTGTAAATAAAAATCATATAATATGCTTTGAGTGTAGGGAATCCCTGAAGGGATTTCCCTTGTCGAGTCCGTGAGGGGAAACTTCGCTTCCCCTTCACCTCGGTTGCTTGACCATGGTGATCCCTTCGATGTCCCCGGATTAAAAATTTAATCCTAGACAAAAGGGATTCCCAAATCAACCAAGTCATCGTCGTGCTATTCGTTTAGAGAGGTCACTTGAACAAACTAGTTGTTCAAGCGACCATCCTCTATTCTACGAGTAGCCGCGGAAAGACGATGTCCGGATCGCCGGTTTTTGTGTTTATACTCGGGATCCAAATATTATTTAGCCTATTTACAGAAATATAACATGCTTATATTTGAAAAACAAACACAAGCAATGAATAAAAGAGAAAAAAGAATAGGTATACCTCTTGGTCTTCTAATGTATGACCTTCCTCCTTTTGGACGTCGTGTGGGCGACGATCCACCAAAAGTCGAAGCTCCTAGATCGCAACACTTCCTTCCTTGCTTTCCCCAAGCAAGAGGAAGAAGAGAAACAATGTTTTTCTCCTTCAAAAACTCAACCAACAAGGAGCTATAGAAGTCCTTGCCGCCGGCCAACTAGAAGGAGAAGAAGATGGTGGAAAACTACCAAGACTCCAAGGGAAACCCTATATCTTGTTTCCACCACTTAAGGAGAATAGAAGGGAGTGTTTTGGGTGCCGGCCAAGGGCTGGGAAGGGCTGGAAAAGCTTCTGGACGTTGGCCACAAGACAAGGAAGAAGAAGGAAAACTTGCCTTATTTGGTGCCACCCTTGCTTCCAAACCCTAACCCTAATTCCAATCCTATCTCAACTAGGATTGCCCTATTCTTGCTGCCCAAGCCTTGCTCCCTCTCTATGTCATCCACGCCAACTCCCCAAGCCCTCCTTTTATAGAGTTAGGGATAAGTCATGAATTAATCTCCTCCATTGGTTCAAGGGATTTAATCTCAATCGTCGGATCTAGAGATTTAATCTCTACTAATGGATCTTAGAGTTTTGTTTCTATCCTTTGGATCCAAGCATCATGAGGTGTTAATAGGCTACATTAGGAACCATGAGGAGGAGTTGGGTCTTGGCCACCCATGGATCAAGCCCATATAAAGTCCGATCCACTAATGATGATCCAATCCACTAAAGGTCCATCATTGATCTACCTCACCAACCCCCATATGATAATATGGGCTCCATATATTATTTGTACATTTTCTCCCCGTGTTTAGGATCTCGAATGTCCGTCGATTAATTAATTTACTGACCATTAATTAATCAACATCTAACTCCTTGAGTAGTACCACTCAACCTTTTCATCATGTCGGACCAAGTCTACCTGCAGGGTTTACATGATGAACCCTATGAGCTCCTCAAGGGGACATCATCATCCTAATATATAGGACACGGTTTCCTCCTATAATCAACGGCACACCATATAAATAATATCATCTCCCAACTTACCGAGTCTATCGATTTAATCTATAAATCTCGCCCATTGGTGAATCAAAGAGATGAGTACCAAGTATATGTGCCCGTTATTATATCGTGCTATTCGTTTAGAGAGGTCACTTGAACAAACTAGTTGTTCAAGTGACCATCCTCTATTCTACGAGTAGCCGCGGAATAGACGATGTCCGGATCGCCGGTTTTTGTGTTTATACTTGGGATCCAAATATTATTTAGCCTATTTACAGAAATATAACATGCTTATATTTGAAAAACAAACACAAGCAATGAATAAAAGAGAAAAAAGAATAGGTATACCTCTTGGTCTTCTAATGTATGACCTTCCTCCTTTTGGACGTCGTGTGGGCGACGATCCACCAAAAGTCGAAGCTCCTAGATCGCAACACTTCCTTCCTTGCTTTTCCCAAGCAAGAGGAAGAAGAGAAACAATGTTTTTCTCCTTCAAAAACTCAACCAACAAGGAGCTATAGAAGTCCTTGCCGCCGGCCAACTAGAAGGAGAAGAAGATGGTGGAAAACTATCAAGACTCCAAGGGAAACCCTATATCTTGTTTCCACCACTTAAGGAGAAGAGAAGGGAGTGTTTTGGGCGCCGGACAAGGGCTGGGAAGGGCTGGAAAAGCTTCTGGACGTTGGCCACAAGACAAGGAAGAAGAAGGAAAACTTGCCTTATTTCGTGCCACCCTTGCTTCCAAACCCTAACCCTAATTCCAATCCTATCTCAACTAGGATTGCCCTATTCTTGCCGCCCAAGCCTTGCTCCCTCTCTATGTCATCCATGCCAACTCCCCAAGCCCTCCTTTTATAGAGTTAGGGATAAGTCATGAATTAATCTCCTCCATTGGTTCTAGGGATTTAATCTCAACCGTCGGATCTAGAGATTTAATCTCTACCAATGGATCTTAGAGTTTTGTTTCTTTCCTTTGGATCCAAGCATCATGAGGTGTTAATAGGCTACATTAGGGACCATGAGGAGGAGTTGGGTCTTGGCCACCCATGGATCAAGCCCACATAAAGTCCGATCCACTAATGATGATCCAATCCACTAAAGGTCCATCATTGATCTACCTCACCAACCCCCATATGATAATATGGGCTCCATATATTATTTGTACATTTTCTCCCCGTGTTTAAGTTCTCGAATGTCCGTCGATTAATTAATTTACTTACCATTAATTAATCAACATCTAACTCCTTGAGTAGTACCACTCAACCTTTTCATCATGCCAGACCAAGTCCACCTGCAGGGTTTACATGATGAACCTTATGAGCTCCTCAAGGGGACATCATCATCTAATATATAGGGCACAGTTTCCTCCTATAATCAACGGCACACCATATAAATAATATCATCTCCCAACTTACCGAGTCTATCGATTTAATCTATAATCTCGCCCATTGGTGAATCAAAGAGATGAGTACCAAGTATATGTGTCCATTATTATATCGGGATTAAGAGCATGTACTAAATAATATATGAGGTCTGATTCGATTATGTAGTCAGCAATAAATCGAATCACCTCTGTGTCGGTCCTGCTCAATACACACAAAGTGCACTAGTGTGATTCTATGGTCAAGACAAACCAATACCAAATCACACTACAACCATTCCGATGGTTTGTCCAAAGTCATCTCGGTTGTGAGCCTTTACTTATACTTTACAAGGAGCCGATAACATGATCTCCCGTGTGACACCACACACCATGTTATCTACAATGTAACATATTAGACAATATGCATAAATATATGCAAACAATGATTATGTGATTCTTATTTAAAAAATAAAGATGTTTATAGAAAAGATAGACTTTTCAGTATACATCCCTACAATCCCGACACTACAAGAGTAAGTGTCCAAAAATAGTCAAGAAGGCTCCACCGGCACCAAAAGTCAAGGATAATGGTCCCCCAACAACCAAAAGCAAGGAGCAAGTGATTTGCTTCAAATGTTGGCTACTGGGACATTACTAGAATCAATGTTCGAAGGAAAAGAAGACGGGGCAAAGGGGAGCATCACAAGTAGGGGGAGCTTCTAAAGCTAACCCTAAGGTAAAATTTATTTATGCAACTTCAATTTCTAGGGATAAAAAGCATGCTAGAAATAATGTAAGCAATGTTGCTATTTATCATAAAGAGGATGCTAGGAATGATAAATACTTTTGCTTAGGAGCTAAAAGTGTTCACTTAGGAAATAAGGAGAAATTTGTGACTAATGTCCCTAGAAAAGGTTTACCTAGGGAATCTATTAGGAAAATAGGAGAGCATCTAGGTCTCAACCCTAAATGGATTAGGCATATGCCTAGGAAGTGCCATGTCCATGGATTAAATCAAAATTCTAAAATTGGGCAATTAGAATTAGAGATCCAAGCCTTGAGATCAAGGCTTGAGAAATTAGAAAAGACCCTCAATAAGATGCAAAATCAATTTCAAGGGCCTAATGGTCAAAGTCAATGGTCAAAATTTCAAAGTCAACACCTAGGGCCTAAAAGACAAAAGTCAACCAAGGGCAAGCAATGTTTGGGTCACAAACCTAAGCCTAAGGTGGCTTATCATAGTCTTCCATTTGATTATGGAACACAAATTAGGTTTAGGAAGACCAAGGTTACTAGGGAAGTTATCCCTATGAGTAACCAAGGTTTGTGCCTAGTGGCTAGGGTTTCTAGGAAACCTAGGGTGGCCACTAAGAAGGTTGCAAGGGGAATTACCCCTAGAGTCAACATAGGCAAGACCACAATGACCAAGGCTAACATGCCTAGAAGGGTCATTAGAAAGGTATCTAGAGAGGTTATCCCTAAGGAATACCTAATTAACCCTAGGAGCTCAAATAGGTGTTGGGTTCCTAAGAGCGTGATTGATTCACGCTAGATGGATTTAGGGTGTGCCAACCTTGATTGGGTGGGTAGTTAACTCAACCATGATAAAGGTGGCACTTTAGGTTATTTTCAAAGTTATGGGTACCATGGAAAAACATTTGATCTTTAATCCTAAAAGATTTTAGGATGTGCCAATATTATTTGAGAAGTTTGATAAAATGATCAAATTGACACATTTTAGGTTTAGAGGTCATAGTGTGCCATTTTGGGTTTTTGGCACACTTGGGAGATTAATAGGAATATGGAAAAAATATACTTAATTATCTCAAAAGGCAATTAATATTAAAATTTAGGTATTATTATACCTATACTTTTTATTTGCCATGCCTTGATTTGCCATATGTCATGACATGACATCATGTTTATTTTCATCACTTATATCTCATGATCATGTTTAGGATTTAGGATAAATTCCATGTATTTTTAGATTATATCTTATGTCATGACATCATGATTATGAGCATGTATTTATTTATATCATTTATAATTCCATAATCACTCATGCATTTAAGATAATTTGATTGAAATTGATTTAAGGACAGTGGCAAGACTTGGAGTGCCATTTATAAGGGAATCAAGTAGAGTTGCCTTAGAAAATGCACGAAACCCTAGATTAGGGGGAACAAAACTCACATCTCACATCACATTGACATGTATCTATATTTATACACCCTAGATACATGTGAGATGCTAAGATATGAGTTAAGTTCAAGGTGCATAGTTTCTGCATCTAGATGAACTCAAACTCATCTTATATGAGTGGTGGATCATTGGGAAAGCTTGTGTACAAGTCATGTACATTTAGCCCAAGGAATATGATCCAAAATAAGATTTTGAAAACATTTTTAAATCATTTTAGAAAATTTTGGTGAAGTTTATCTTTTGATAGCAATCACCATTGATG
Source organism: Wurfbainia villosa (assembly GCA_025175895.1). NCBI lineage: Eukaryota > Viridiplantae > Streptophyta > Magnoliopsida > Zingiberales > Zingiberaceae > Wurfbainia > Wurfbainia villosa. Next base: position 46,421,285 of record CM045998.1, on the reverse strand, counting down.
AAGTTAATACAAAGTGAGCCAAAACTTGAAGTTTTCTTCACTTTTGAATTTTGTATCATTTTCAGTATTTTATAGGTAAAATATTTTTTTATTATTTTTCACCCATTGAATTGACTATAAGTAATATACGTATCAAATTTCATAATTTTTCGATATACGTAGAATTACTTATAATTTTCTGAAATTCGACTCTTATAACTGAAATGCGGAAATTTCAGTTATCAGTGGACTGCCCTGGGTGGCAGTCAACTGATGTGAGTGGCAGTCCACTAGTAATTGACGAAGTCGACTGCCAATGCTAATTTCGGGAAAACTATGTTTGTTTAGCCCGTGTTACGCTATGGTTAAGGTCCCTAACCACTCTTAACCCTAGGATATGCTTTGGGAAGCATTATAAAGGGTGAAAATCCATTTGATATGGATTTAGAGAGGTGTTAGGTCAAAGTATCAAATTTAAGGGTGAAAGAGTTCATGTTTGAACTTAAAAGCTTAATTTTGATGGTTAAGAGTTCCTTTTGGCTTAGGGACTTCCTAAGGACATTGTTGGTTCAATGGTCAAGGGGGAGCAAGCCTTTAGGGGGAGGTATCCATCTTGGGATGATGGATGTGTTTTTCTTCTTGAAGGGGAGAAGTTATGGGAAAAGGGCATCAATTGGGAAAATGTATGGGATTTTGAGAGACCCAATTTGGAAATTGGGAGAGTGGTTAGGATTGCCTCTCTTTAGTGATATGGGACTTATCACAAGGAAGATGGTAGGCATCCTAGGTATTTTTGGATCAAGGGGGAGATTGTAAGATCTCATTGGGAAATGAGACATTGACCTCATTGGAGAGATAACCTTTTTGATGTATGTCAAAAAGGGGGAGAAAGTTAAGATTACCAATTTGGGATAATTGATAAGGAGTTTTTGAGTTAGATGGTCTAACTCAAATGGTTTGTTTAGTTTTTGTCAAACATCAAAAAGGACGAGATTGTTGGTGCAATCGGCCCAGGTCACGATTGACCAGGACTCGAGCTTCGCTTGAGAAGTGTTTTGATGTTAGACAAAAATATATGACAATGTAATTGTCATGGGAAAGTCCAAGTCTTGGGTACTTGCCATGGAAAGTCCAAGTGGGACACATGGCATTTGCGAAAGTCCAAGCATGGCTCTTGGCAAAGTAAAGTCCAAGCATGGGTCTTGGCATGGAAAGTCCAACAAGGGTTGGCAAGGGAAAGTCCAAGCTTGAGTCTTGGAATTTGAGAAGTCCACGGGGTTTGATGTTGGCGGCGTAAAGTCCATGGGTGAAGTCTTGGCAGCGTAAGTCCAATGGTTGGCGGCGTAAAGTCCAAGTGGAGTCTTGGCGGCGTAAGTCCAATGTGCCTTGGCGGTGTAGACACCGTTACCATGATATGGCCGATGGAAGCACCTAAAGGCTAGCGCGATGGATGAACAAGTCATGGATGACTTGGAGGGCTCCGAGAGGCATGAGACTGATGGAGGTGGCTAGAAGGCTTAGGTCTAGGCTAAGGGTGATCTAGCAAGTATAGGGGAAACATACTTGTGCTAAAACCTCATGATTGAGGTGTGCTAGTCGACTGGTGTCATGTGGCAGTCGACTGGCCTGAGTCAACTAGGGTTTGACTGCGGGAATTGCCCTAGTAGTCGACTGCCATAGGTGGGCAGTCAATTGATTAGTCAAGCAGTCGACTGATCTTGTGATCAGTCGACTGGTGCCCAAGAAGTCAAGCACAGAATGGAGTCTTACTTGACCGCTGCGGTCAGCAGTCGTGTGACTGTTTGATCAGTCGACTGATGATGGATCCGTTGGACTTATCCAGCATGGATCTAGCCGTTGTCTCACCACAACAATGTCATCAGTCGAATGATGGTCCCGACCAGTCGACTGATCGACTTTTTCCAGCACATATTGAAGCTTTATAAGGAGCTCGTGATGGAGGAAAAAGGCAATGGTTTCTTGAGAGCTTTTGGGGTGATTTACTGTTGCAAATCAAAGTCTCCAAGTTGATTTCAAGAACCAAGTGATCAAACATTCAAAGAGCAATTGTAAAGTAGTTTTCTTTACTTGCATTATATTTTATTGTTGTAATTGCTTGTATCTATTTCTTATTCTTGTAAGAATAGTTTGTAAGATGTTTCTCTGCCTCCGACTTGTGTCGAGAAGGAGTAGTTGTGATTAGTGATTGCATTAGCATCACTAGAGCTCTTTAGAGCTCGTTCCGTGGAGTAGGAACCGTGTGGTTCCGAACCACATTAAACATCTTGTGTTTGTGATTGTGTTTTGTGTTATTGCTTTTATTATTATTATTCCACTGCGCTAACACATTTTGTAGAAGCGATCACGATTGAATTCCATCATCAGTACTAGCACGTGCTATTCACCCCCCCCCCCTCTATCGTCCAATCGATCCCCTACAGATAGTGTTGTCATTAGGTCTAGGAACTAACTCCCATACTTGACTCCTTTTAAATTAAGCCAATTCATCTTGCATTGCTAAGATCCAATCCGGATCAAGTAATACATCATTGATGGTTTTGGGCTCAATTTGGGAGATTAGGGCTATATCACTAAAAGGATCTCTATGAAATGACCTTGTCCTAACACCTTGAGATAATTCACCTACAATTTGATCTATAGGGTGATTTTGATGAATTCTTTTTGTTCTAGGAGGTGTATTAACTTTATTTCGATCATGATTATCCTCAACCCTTCTTTCATCATCGGAATCACCTCTTACTTCCCCTTGATTTAACACTCCCCCTTGATCATTACCCCCCAAAGTTAAATCTTGAAATTTTTGGATAATTTCTTGATTTTTGTCATTGATTTCATCATCATTGGGGGATTTCCTAGGGTATGTATTAGAGGTTTCATCAAATTGGACATTTGAAGATTCCTCAATCTTTTGAGTCCTTTTATTATAAACTCTATACCCTACACTAGTGGATGACTATCCAACTAGGATTCTCTCATCCGCTTTGGACTCAAATTTACCAAGGTTGTCTTTGGTGTTTAAAATATAGACTTTGCATCCAAAGACCTTGAAATAGTGAATTGTTGGAATTGTATCATTCCATAATTCAAATGGAGGTTTTTCCTAAAAACCTATGAATTAAAACCCTATTTTGGATATAGCTAGCGTTGTTGACCGCTTCCGCCCACAAGTAGCTAGGTAAAGAATATGCATTAAGCATAGTCCTAGCAGCTTCTTGTCGGGCATAATTTTTCCTTTCCACAACCCCATTTTATTGGGGTGTTCTAGGACAAGAAAATTCATGCTTGACCCTTGTTCTAGGCAAAAAGTTGATAAATTAGAATTCTCAAATTCTCCACCATGATCACTACGGAAGAGTCCTCGTCCTCCAAGGCCATGAGAGCTAGGTTCAGGGTGGCATGAAACAATTCTTCATCATAGGAAGAGTCCTCCAAGCTTAGTGTGTCCCATGTTTGTGCCACCATTGCCTCCTTCTTTTTCTTCGCCTTCTTTTCCTTCTTTTTCTATTCCTTCTCTTCCTTCTTATTTAGTTCCAGGCAATTTGGCTTGATATGCCCTTTCTTGTTGCAACGAAAACAAGTTACTTTAGATGTAGAAATTGAACTAGTTGAGGTTTTACCTTTGGAGGATTGGAACATCCTCCTCACATCTTTCTTGGTGAGTTTCCTTGACCTCCCACTAAACTTCTTCACATAGTGAGCTACCTCACTAGTCGATAGCTAGTCGTCGCTCCTTGATGACTCCTCCTCGGATTCGGATGAGGAAGAGACTTCTTTCTTCTCCTTCTTCTTTTTGTCCTTCTTCCCTACAAAAAGAGCTACATCTTTCTCTTTTGTTGAAGTATTAGCTTGCTCATGCAATTCAAATTCACAAAAGTGTTCATCTAATTTATCCAAAGAAAGATCCCTAGAGACCATATAGGCATCTACCATTGAAGCCCACAAGGTTGTTCTAGGGAAGGCTTGGAGTACATACCTCACAAGGTCTCGGTTTTTGACCTTTTCACCTATCACATGTAGTCCGTTGACTACCTCCTTGAAGCGACCATGCATTTGGCTCACGGTCTGGTTGGTCTTCATGGTGAAGCTTTGGAGTTGACCTATCAATAGGTCTCTTTTTGCTCTTCTAGTCTTCTTTGATCCTTCATTCAATTCGATGAGCTTCTCCCAAAGCTCTTTTCCGGAGTTGAAAGGCCCGACTTTGGAAAGTTGCTCCTTGGATAGACCACATTGAAGTGTGGTCGTTGCTTTTGCATTAGCTTGTGCTTTCTTTGCCATCTCTCTTGTCCAATCTTTTGTCGGTAGTGGTGCTCCGAATTCGTCGACCGACTTTTCAAATCCATCTACAATACTAAATCAATTTTCGATGTCATTCATGAGGTAGTATTCTATCTTACCTTTTCAATAGTCGAAATCGTTGCCGTCGAAGAATGGAGGCCTCGCCGTACTATATCCCTCTAGAAATGTCATGCTTTGGTTGATGGTTAGATCTTCTGATGTGATCCAGACTCTAATACCACTTGTTAGGGATCCTTGGAAGGCTAGAGGGGGTGAATAGCCTCTTTTTGTTTTCTACAAAAATGATTAGCGAAAACACAATAAATACAATAATAATAGAAATGAAAATGCAATGCTTACACGGAAGATTTTATGTGGTTCGGAGATAACGCTCCTACTCCATGGCAATCCTTAAGGTGGATCAACCCAAATCAATCTTCACTTATAAGCTTTCTCTTTTACAAAACCTCCTCTTCTTACAAAGGATGAAAATGGAGATTAGAGAGGAGGAGGGGAATTAAAACACTTAGAAAACTTAGGAAATTTGTGGGAGATTAAGAGAATGATCAGAATATAAGAATTAGGCTCTTCTTGCTCCCCTTGGCCTCTTTTTATATGAAAGAGCTCCTTTTTCCCGTTGGAGGTCCATCAGTCGACTGATGAATCACATCTGTCGACTGTCATTGTGGATAACGACTTTTGAACAATCGAATTCGCGGGATTTGCAGTAGTCATCACCAACGGGAGGGCTATCAATCGACTGCCAACAGTAGTCGTCCGACTGATATTGCTCATAGCCAACTGGCCAGTCGGCTACGAGCCTTTCTGTTCGTTGCAATCGACAACCAATAATGGCAGTCGACTGCTAGCTTGTATGCGACAGTCCGATATGAGTCAACTATCGTCAGTTCGACTGGGATAACTCCCAGTCGACTGCCAGCAGTTCTCTGACCTCTAATGCTGCATTTTGAAGGTCATTTCAACTGGCTCAATGTTCCAGTCAACTGGCAAACCCCAAGTATGACTAATTCATACTTGAAAATATACCCTAAGCCTAGACTTAACCTTCTAGCTTCTCCATCAGCCTTGCGCCTCTAGGATTTCTCTGAGTCCACGACTCCATCCATGCACTTGCCTTCAAAAGCTTCCTTCAGTTTCGTCATGCTTTGGGCTTCTTCTTTGCCAAAGTACGCTTGAACTTTACGCTGCAAAGACTACATGCTTGGACTTATGCCACCAAGACTTACCTTTGGTCTTCCTTTGCCAAGGACTGCTTGGACTTTACTGTTGGATCGAAAGTGTCGCTAGAGGGGGGGGTGAATAGCGATACGATGTCGTTAAAAAACTTTTGCAATAAGTAAAAAGCAAGTAGAGAATGCACAGCGGAAATATAAAGTAGACAAGATATTTTTACGTGGTTCACAATCTTTCGATTGCTAATCCACGGCCCTAGTGATCCTTGATCACGTACGGAGGGCAATTCACTAAAACCACTCCTCTTCGTTGGAAGTAGGAGCAACGATTACAAAAAGAAATCAAGGCAAAGGGACACTCCCCCTTTCCTTGTTACGATTAAAGCACAAAGACAATTTAAAGAAGTAGAACTTAAATAAATATACCGACAACTCTTATAAGTAGAAGATGTAGCTTTCGTTGTCAGCGGCACTTCGTCGTAGCAAATGTGAGTAGTAGTAGCGGCGTTACGACGGCGTGTTGAGAGCTCTTGAATTCTTGTTATTTGCTTGGCTTGAACATGTCTATTTATGGATATTGATCTATGAATTTAGACATAGGTAGTGTCCAAGGTGAGGTTCTTATCCCAACTCAAGGATGAGGTGTTTCATCCAACCACCTTGTGCCACCTCCAACCTTCTTGTGCGCCAACTCAAGGATGAGGTGTTTCATCCAACCACCTTGTGCCACCTCCAACCTCCTTGGGCGCCAACTTGAGGATGAGGTGTTTCATCCAACCACCTTGTGCCACCTCCAACCTTCTTGTGCGCCAACTCAAGGATGAGGTGTTTCATCCAACCACCTTGTGCCACCTCCAACCTCCTTGGGCGCCAACTTGAGGATGAGGTGTTTCATCCAACCACCTTGTGCCACCTCCAACCTCCTTGGGCGCCAACTTGTTGGAGCCATTCAACTTGTGCCACATCATGGGAGCCAACCATCTTGTGCCAACTCACCTTATTTTGGGCGTCCACCACAAGGAAGCTTGGTGATGGTTTGGATGTCCACCTTGATGCCACATCACCCTTTGTACCAAAACACGAGTCAAGTCCAAATTCACCCCCTTGAAATTCGAGCTCTTCTCATTTGGAACTTGACTAGCGATTGAGTGTAGTCAAAGGGTTTTGGACTGATACAAGTTAGCTTAAAATATAAAGTACGATGGTTCTAACCATTTGATCTCTAGACCTTCCATTGGAGGTATTGGGTCGGATCTACGCTAACGACCTTGCCGCTTTCACGAGCTTACCTTGTAGCCTCGCTTCCGGTCTTCACCGAGTACCTCGGCTTCCTCAAGTCCCTCTGGCGTTGCCCGACCACCTCGGTTCCCACCGGGTGTCGCAGACCTTCCGCTCAACTTTAGCATTTCTGCACACTTAATTGAGCTCGTAAGATAACAAATATACCCTTAACTATTGAGCCTTTTGCCATAATCAAAATACCGGTTCGACTTTGGTGCCTTGCACCAACAATCTCCCCCTTTGATTCATGGCAAACCGACACAAAGTTAAGGAAAAATTAAACATAACGATGGCTAGCATAATGATTAAGCATGAATGAGCTAGCATAAAGATTAAATATGAATGAGCTAGCATAAAGATTAAATATGAATGAGCTAGCATAATGATTAAATATGAATGAGCTAGCATAATGATTAAGTATGAATGAGCTAGCATAAAGATTAAGCATGAGTGAGCTAGCATAAAGATTAAGCATGAGTGAGAAATATTATTGTTTCAAGTTCTCCCCTTTGAGGTAACCTCCCCCTTGACCGAAGGTGAGTTCTTGAAAAATAATTTTTACTCCCCCTTAATAGTTGCTTAAGTAAACGGAATTACTTAATATAAAAGGTAATCATTTTGTTTACTTTCTTCCTTACTTTTGTGACTTTCTCCCTCTTTTGCCTTAACTCAAAAAGTTTGTAAATATATTTTAGGGTTTGTAAGTCCAAGCAAGTTCCCAATATAAATATATTTTTTTTTAAAATAATAATAAGCTTGAAAATATGTTCATCTAAAATGTACAACTCCGGTTGGACTTGATTGATATAGAATGATCAATAAGTCTTGAAGGAGTTGATTAATTTTAAATAATTATACTCCATGGTTCATGTCGATGCACTGAATCTACATCTGGAACCAGGAGTAAGGTCCTAACATCTCACGCCCGTCTACGTGGCTAAGTACACAAACACATTAGTCCTATGTGTTGTGAGATGTGTTGGCTCCTTAAATCTATAGGTATATGATTTCTAAGGTAAGACTTAGGCTAATTTCATAAAAAGAAGCAAAAGTAGAGTACATATATAGAAAAATTTAAATCCTACTCTATTACGCACATACCTAACTTTCGTCTTAATAAACTAAATTCGGCTTCGGGTAGTGGTTTGGTGAAGATGTTCGCTAGGTTTGATTTGGACTCAACATACTCTAGTTGTATAGTTCCATTAGTTACATGTTCCCTAATGAAGTGGTGTTTAACTTCTATATGTTTTGTCCTAGAATGACATATTGGATTTTTAGTTAAGTTAATTGAACTAATGTTATCTATGTAGGTTTTAATGTTGTTAAAGATTAAGCTAAAGTCTTGGAGAGTGTGCTTCATCCCACGGGAGGTGAGACACACTCACCCATCGCATAGCGTATTCGGCCGGTGGTAGATAAGGCAACGCAATCTTTGCTTCCTCGCACCAACTTACTAGACTCGGTAGGATTTGACAACAACCACTCGTGCTCTTTCTATCGAGTTTACTACCGGCATAGTCGAGTCGGAGTGGCCGATTAGATTAAACTCGGTAGATCTAGGGTACCAAATACCTCGTTTAGCGTGCCCTTTAGATATCTAAGGATACGCTTGACTAGGGTTAGGTGAGACTCCTTAGCGCAGGTTTGTAACCTTGCGCACATACTTACCTTGAATAAAATGTCGAATTAGGCTCGCGGTTAAGTATAGGAGACTTCCTATTGCGCTCTATAGTATTTTAGGTCAGCGGGTTTTCCTTCTACATCTTCGTTTATATTAACATTAGTTGCCATAGGTGTATTGATTATTTTAGCATCTTGCATTCCAAATCGATTTATTAAGTCCTTAGTATATTTTTGTTGATGTAAATATATTCCATCTTTAGTTTGTTTAATTTGTAAACCTAAGAAAAACTTAACTCTCCCACTAAATTCATTTCAAATTCACTTTCCATAAGTGAGATGAATTAGTTTAGCGAGGATCGAGTTGGTAGTTCCAAAAATTATATCATCTACATAGATTTGGGCTATAAAGATTTCTTTTCCTACGGTTTTTCTGAATAAGGTTGGGTCGACTAAACCTTGGTTGAATCCTTTGGACTTAAGATAGATCGAAAGCCTTTCGTACCAAGCTCTTGGGGCTTGTTTGAGTCCATATAGGGCTTTCTTAAGTCTAAGGACATGGTCGAGTTTATCTAGATTTTGAATCCGGAGGTTGGTAGCGTAAACTTCTTCCTTAATGTATCCATTCAAAAATGCTGACTTGACATCCATTTGAAACAATTTAAAACCTCGATGTGCGCATATGCTAACAACATTCGGATGGACTCTAGTCCGCTACGAGGCGTAGGTCTCATCGTAATCTAAACCTTCGACTTGACTAAACCCTTTGCGACTAACCTAGCTTTATTTCTAACTACTTCACCTTTATCATCAAGTTTATTTGAAATACCCACCTTGTTCCAATAATTGATTTTTCTTTAGGTGGTGGTACTAATTCCCGGACTTCATTTCTAGTGAATTGAGCTAGCTCTTCTTGCATAGCAATAATCGATCGGGATCAAGAAGTGCTTGTTCAATAGTTTTGGGTTCGATTTTGGAAATTAACGAGATTTGACTAAGGTTTCGATATGAAGCTCTAGTTGAACCCTAAATTTGGATCACCTATAACTTGATTGATAGGATGATTTGTTTGAGTCTTAGTGTGACTCGGGTTAGGGTCATCTATCACTTGGTCGATAGGATGACTTGGGTGAGTTCTAGTTTGACTTGGGTTAGAGTCATCTATCACTTGGTCGATAGGATGACTTGGGTTAGGGCGAGATTCAAGTTCAAGATCAGAGTCGGGTTCGCTATAAGTTGTTTTGCTAGTTGGTTTTGTTATGGATTGAACGGGTTCGTGTCCTTCGTCGAAATCTATATTAATGGTTTCTTCGACTCTAAGAGTGTCGTGATTGTATACCCTATAAGCTCTCTTGGTGGTTGAGTATCCTAGGAAGGTTCGAGAGGTTTTGGATTTGAATTTCCTAGGTAATCCTTAGTGTTTAAGATATGTACCTTGCATCCAAATACCTAAAGTACTTGATGTTCGGTATTTTATCGTGATAAATCTCGTCTGAGGTCTTTTGGTGCCTCTTTACCATAAGGATCCTATTTTGGACATAGCAAGCCGTACTAACGGCCTCGCCCAAAATCTATCGGGTTATACTCGTTTAACATTGTCCTAAGCGGCTTCTTGTAGGGTTCTATTTTCCGTTCGACTAACCCATTTTGTTGTGGGGTTCTAGGACATGAAAACTCATGGTGGTATCCGTTTAGGTTACGTAAATCAGAACTGTGGTTTTCGAATTCACCACCATGATAAACGCTTCTAAGTCTTTTAATCTTAAGGTTCTTTTGATTTTCGATTAACCTACAAAGATTGATTAGTTGGTCTAGGGTATCATTTTTATGTTTGATAAACCTAACCCAAGTAAATCTAGAATAGTCGTCAATTATGACTAAGCAAAATTGACTACCATTGAGTGACTTAGCTCTATGTGAATCAAATAGATCCATGTGTAGGAGCTCAAGAACACTTTTGGTTCGTTCTTGATTAGTTAATTGATGTTGTGTCCTAGATTGTTTACCTTGTTGACAAGCATTACATATTTTATTATCCAAGTTGTTTAGTTTAGGCAAACCTATAACCAAGCCACTCTGACTCATCTTGTGGGACGAGTCTTGGAGTGCAGTGTCCGAGTCTTGGTGCCATAACCAAGATTCCTCTTCGTGTCATAAGACACTTGGTTGAGGAGTTAGGTAAATTTATTGTGTAGATGTTGCTACTCCTAGTTCCTTTAAGTATTATTTTAGATGTTGCATTTATTTTGATTACGCATTCATTTTCTAGAAATATGACCTTATAATTGTTATCACACAATTGGCTTACACTAAGTAAATTATATTGAAAGTTTTCTACTAATAAGACATTTTGAATTGTAAAGTTAGAGTTGAGCTCAATATCACCTGATCCGATGATTTTGAGCTTGCCGTTATTTCCGAAGGCTACCGATCCTTGTCGTTTGAATCGTAACTTCGAAAATTTGAGTTGATCCCCGGTCATGTGTCGGGAGCAACCACTGTCCAACATCCATTGATCCTACACATAAGGTGGTTGGATCGGATATTGGAATTACTAAAGGGTTGTTTGTAAGTTTTTAAACCTAAATCATCTCACCAATATCTACATGATCAAAACATGTTATTCCTATGTGTTATTGTGAGATGACATTCAATTTTACTTGATTAATTTTAATGAATTTAAATTAACCAACATTAGGTTAGATTCGGATTTAGTCTAAGCTCATCAAGTAATCTTTTCAAGAGATTAGCTTCCAGGTCGTGGCGAGGCACAGAGGCCTTCTTTGATCGGAACAACGACCACTTCCTTAGACAAAGCTAATTTCAAGAAATTGATAACTCGACTTACTTGAGACTACGTCTTGGTCTAACTAGTTATTTTTGAAAAGAGGCTCCCGAGGCTCAATCTTTTAAATAGGATTTTAGTTGGTTTATTTTTTGAAAGAGGCTCCCGAGGCTCAATCTTTTAGCAGGATTTTAGTTGGTTATGAGTCCTATCTAACCATTCTAAAAATAAAGGAAAAACTAAGCATGCAATTTCTAAGACTTAACAAAAATACATTTTGTATTGGCTCCCCTGGACCATTGAATCGAGTGGGTCTATTCACATAGTGAATTTGGTCCTTGGGAACCCAATACATGTTAGATCCTAAAGTTGAAATCAAAGTGGTCTTAGGGACCCATGCTTGGACATATGTCTTATGTTGGTTTACTATAGTCATATATGACTTATTGGTTGTATTTGAGTTAAACCCGAGTCCGGCATTGTTGTACACGGCCCTTTGTGATCCAAGTAAGAGGTCAAGTCCCTTGGATCCCAAAGTGAACCTTTCCAACGTGTTCCTAAGGTCTTGACTTGTGTTTTCAAGCGAGTTCTCAACTTCAAGCTTTTCAGCAGGTTGAGTCCTCCTCTTGAATCTGAGTAGTCGAAGAGGTTAGGAGACCTCATGTTTGAGAAGGTTAACCTCCTCAATTAGGGTCTCGACCTTGGACTCGGACTTAGCTAGTTTCTTATTTAAAAATTTAATTGCACCATACAAAGTATTAAGTAACCGACTTACCCTTAATGATTCTTTTGAACCGGATCACGGATCCGTGGCTTGTCTTGAATGGAAGCTCATCATCGGCCAGTTCGGACTCGGACTCTTCTTGATTTGAGTCGTGCTCGGTCGGCAGCCATTAGAGCTTGGATATCGTCTTCTTCCTCCGACAACTCCTCCCAAGTAGCGTTTAGCGCTTTCTTGGTCTTTGATGCGTTATTCTTTAGCTTTGGGCACTTTCGGACTTGATGTGGCCGAACACATTGCACTCATAGCATCTAAAATTAGAAGTATTTGAATTAGGTTTAGGCTTACCTTGAGTTGTTGGTCGTTTTAGTGTCTTGATAATCTTACGAACTAGATTGACTAGTTCGGATTCTATTCGAGTCTACTTCCGATCGGACTAAATCTTCTTCCTTGGGGTGGCTTGCTTGCGGGCTTCTTCTTCTTGGAACACGCAATAATGCAATACTCTTCTCGGCACTGGACCACGTTAGTTTGCTCATGTAATTCAAGTTCGAAAACAATTCGTCTAACCTAATTTTAGAAAGGTCCTTGGAGACCTTGTAGGCATCGACCATGGATGCCACAATGTAGTCCTAGGAAGCGAGTTAAGAGAATACACGATAAGGTCGCGATTCTCGACCTTTTGTCCGATGGCATGGAGTTGGTTGGCGATGTCTTGGATCTGAGCATGTAGTTGAGTTGCGGTCTCGTTTTCCTGCATTTTCAAGTTATACAATTTATTTAAAAGTAAATCTCTTTTACATACCTTCGTGTCGTCGGTGCCTTCGTGTAGTTCCACTAGCTTGGTCCATAAGTCCTTTGCACTAATGAAGGGGCCGACGCGGTTGAGCTCTTCCTTGGACAACCCACATTGCAAGATTTGAGTTGCCTTGGCATCGGCTTCTACTTGTTTTTCATGGAATTTGACCATTGATCGTAACCCAAAGATTCACCATCTTCATTAATAGGAAGTGTGAAACCGGTTTGAATTACGATCCACATCTCGATTTGGGTTTTAAGAAAGCATTCCATCCGACCCTTCCAATAGCGAAAGTCATTACGTTGTAAAGCGGGGGTCGGGCAGTGCTAAACCCTTGAGATGGGCCATTTAAAAACAAGAAGAAGAACGAAAAGAATCTTGCAAAACACACACGGAAAGAATATTCCAAGACTTTCGTCTTGGATTAGTAGTCTTGAAGTAAAAAGATATATAAAATGTAACTTGAAAAAGAAATAAACAATCAAATCACGAATGTCGTTGAAGTTCCGGAGGACAACCTTACTCGGGATCTAACCCGAAGGACAACCTTATCCGGATCCTAAAGCCTCTAATGCAATTCTATATGTAGGAGAAGATAAGCAAGTGAAATAATTATACGAAAACAGAAATAAATAAATAAATAATCTGTAAAAAGAAAAACAAAGCTAGATTGGTGGTTTCACGAATCTTAGCGCCCGACTCGATACCAATTGTTGGATCGAAAGTGTCTAAGCTAGAGGGGTGAATAGCGATACGGTGTCGTTAAAAACTTTTGCAATAAGTAAAAAGCAAGTAGAGAATGCACAGCGGAAATATAAAGTAGACAAGATATTTTTACGTGGTTCACAATCTTTCGATTGCTAATCCACGGCCCTAGTGATCCTTGATCACGTACGGAGGGCAATTCACTAAAACCACTCCTCTTCGTTGGAAGTAGAGCAACGATTACAAAAGAAATCAAGGCAAAGGACACTCCCCTTTCCTTGTTACGATTAAAGCACAAAGACAATTTAAAGAAGTAGAACTTAAATAAATATACACAACTCTTATAAGTAGAAGATGTAGCTTTCGTTGTCGGCACGTCGTAGCAAATGTGAGTAGTAGTAGCGGCGTTACGACGGCGTGTTGAGAGCTCTTGAATTCTTGTTATTTGCTTGGCTTGAACATGTCTATTTATGGATATTGATCTATGAATTTAGACATAGGTAGTGTCCAAGGTGAGGTTCTTATCCCAACTCAAGGATGAGGTGTTTCATCCAACCACCTTGTGCCACCTCCAACCTTCTTGTGCGCCAACTCAAGGATGAGGTGTTTCATCCAACCACCTTGTGCCACCTCCAACCTCCTTGTGCGCCAACTAAAGGATGAGGTGTTTCATCCAACCACCTTGTGCCACCTCCAACCTCCTTGGGCGCCAACTCAAGGATGAGGTGTTTCATCCAACCACCTTGTGCCACCTCCAACCTCCTTGGGCGCCAACTTGAGGATGAGGTGTTTCATCCAACCACCTTGTGCCACCTCCAACCTCCTTGGGCGCCAACTTATTGGAGCCATTCAACTTGTGCCACATCATGGGAGCCAACCATCTTGTGCCAACTCACCTTATTTTGGGCGTCCACCACAAGGAAGCTTGGTGATGGTTTGGATGTCCACCTTGATGCCACATCACCCTTTGTACCAAAACACGAGTCAAGTCCAAATTCACCCCCTTGAAATTCGAGCTCTTCTCGAGGCTGGAACTTGACTAGCAGTTGACTGTAGTCAAAGGGTTTTGGACTGCAGTACAAGTTAGCTTAAAATATAAAGTACGATGGTTCTAACCATTTGATCTCGACCTAGACCTTCCATTGGAGGTATTGGGTCGGATCTACGCTTAACGACCTTGCTTCGCTTTCACACGAGCTTACCTTGTAGCCTCGCTTCCGGTCTTCACCCGAGTACCTCGGCTTCCTCCGAAGTCCCTCTGGCGTTGCCCGACCACCTCGGTTCCCACCGGGTGTCGCAGACCTTCCGCTCAACTTTAGCATTTCTGCACACTTAATTGAGCTCGTAAGATAACAAATATACCCTTAACTATTGAGCCTTTTGCCATAATCAAAATACCGGTTCGACTTTGGTGCCCACTGCACCAACATTTACGCTGCCAAGACTACATGCTTAGACTTACATCGCCAAGACCTTTCCTTGGACTCGTCTTTGCTCAAATCACACTTGGACTTGTCTTTTACCAAGTCTTCATACTTAGATTTTCCTGTCACTTAAACATGTTCACAATTAGATCACAACGCATTGCCTAACTTAGATGATTATCCAAACATCAAAACATATAAATGCTTGGGGCATTGTTGCACCAACAAATCTTACAAAAACCTTGAAAGAGGGAAGTGTGTTATCTGAAAGAAAATGAGAAGGCTTGGGAATTAAGCATGCTACCTTCTGGTTTGGCTAATTATCCCTCAATTACTTAAAGGACAAAGGTAATATCTCCGGTAGCCGATCTTACCTCCTAGAAGATGAAGGAAAGTTCATCTTAGCTCTCTGCTTCTAGGAAAAATAAAACATATTAACTCATTATTTTAGATAGTTATTGAATTTGCTACTTGAAATTAGTTTCTAAATACGTGCCACCCTCCTCGTAGTCATCCCCGCAAAGGAGAAACCTAATCGTATTCTTGAAGTATTGAGTTTCCACCAGGTTGATACCTATGTGTCAGGAAATACAAACTAGCAACATCGTGTTTATCAAGATTTTTTATTATATTGGTAATCTGTTACTTAAGTTGTAATATTTATTGTTCATTCTTCAACTTCATTATCATTTACATATCGTTCAAAACATTTGGCAACACTAGTCCAACAAGAACAAGTCTCGATGCCAAATCCTACTGCCAAACAAGAGAACAGTAGCAATTCGATGAGAGTTCAATTTTGCACAAACTAGAAGCAATCGAGCGTAGGAAAAAAGTTCTAATTCGAAGACATGCTTGCAGATGTTAAATCCTCAATAAGTAAAACTGGAAATTTTTATTAAACTAACCTTCTCCTCCTTAAGAAGCCCGGAGGTGGAGATTGAAGAGAAGGCATGTGAGTAGGTTGGCGACGGCTAAGTGATTGGGAAAAATAAAACCTAAACATGCATATGTAGGTTAATCTTTTAATGACATTTATTAACTACGTTGTTATAAGTTATCTAATTTGACATTATTTTTAAATTCTTAATCATTTTTAATAAATGTCATGGTAAAATGTTTATAACTACATTATAAAATAAATGTCATTAAAAAAATATCATAATAGACTATTTTTCTTGTAGTGCGTGTTAGCACGTTCTACCAAGGATAAGTTCACCTTGTTATGAGGGGAGTTCGACCCATGGATTGCCCGGGCTTGGCTGGAAAATATGAAAGATACTTTCGAGTACAAGAACTGTACAGATGAGGAGAAGGTGGGCCTTGCTACGTACCATCTTAGAGATCACGCTTTTACCTGGTGGAAAATGCAGAAGACCCTACTCGGGGAGCGTGGGATTACTTGGGTAGTCTTTCGAGATGCTTTATGGAGATAGTACTTCCCTTCGGCATTTTCTATAGCACGTCATCAGGAATTCCTGTGCCTGAAACAAGGTCACCATTCCCTCATGGAATATAATGCAGAGTTTACCAGACTTTCAGAGTTCTGCCCTCATCTGGTAGCACAGGTGCAGATCTGATGTATCAATTTACACAGGGTCTTGCTGCTTATAGTCGGAGAAGGATGTCAGGATCTATTATTACCTCATACAAGGAGGCATTGGACCGCGCCATTTTCATCGAGATGACTTCCTAGTAGATTTCCAGGGAAAAGGATATAGAGAAGTAGATGACTCAGGGAAAGCAGTAGAACCAGGGTTCAGCTCAGGGGACTCAGAAAAAATGGGAGCAAAAAGGAACTAGACGAGGTGCTGCAGAGAGGTCAGCTAGATCGCAGAAGGGGAAGCATCCAACATCCAAGTATTCTGAAGGGTCTCAGAATAGCTGTAAGGGCCGAAATAGGAGTAGATGTTATAAATATGGATATGAAAGCCACAGAGTTACAGAGTGTCCTTTGGAGCAACCTTCTTGCTATTATTGCAAACAACCTGTTCATACTAGTCGTGATTGTATATTGAGAAGCGAGTGCGGTTTCTGATAGCTCAGATAAGGGAAGAAGTCTACCCAAAGAACGAGCAGTAGAGGGCGGACGCGGACAGGACGTATGGTCGAGGTAGCCGATTACCTCCACCGATGCTGATTGTGCTAGATGCGAGTGCCCTATAATAATCTTGGACTATCAAGTATCCTGCATCAACGGTGATCAACTATCCAGGAGTATCTGCACCACAACAGTTCTTACCAGCCAACTCTCAGGGATATCTTATTCCTGCACTAGTGACTCAGTCTTCAGTACCACAGAGCCAGATCCAGCCGGAGTGGAGGCACACTACTACTTCGTCAGGGATGCAGCCGACAAATATCAAGATTGGACGAGTTTTACCATCACCAGAGATGAGGCACAGCGGGCTGAGGGATAAGTAATATGGTGTATGGTTTCAGTTTATTCTATATACGCTGATACTTTGATTGATACTGGTAGTTCCCATTCATTCGTATCTAGAATGTTTCTTGGTAGAGTTAGAAGGATCCCAATGGTTCGTTCTTGTGGGTTAGCAGTATCCTTGCCATTAAGAGAGGTGCTGACTAGCCACCAAGAAATCAAAGGTTGCCCATTATATTTTGACAAGCATATCCTTACAATGCACCTGTAGGTGTTGGAAATGATAGAGTTTGATATTACTCTCGGTATGGACTTGTTGGTCGCTTATTATGCTACAGTGGATTGTAGAGCAAGGGTGGTGATATTTTGACCACCAGATCACCCAGCTTGGGAATTTATTGGCACTAGAGACGATAGATTATCCATTATATCAGCTTTACAGGCTCATAAGTTATTGACCCAGGGTTATTTACTATCTCTAGTCAAAGTTGTGAACGAAGGACTACCACCCCTCTCTAATGTGCGAGTAGTCCGAGAGTATCCAGATGTATTTCCAGATAAACTTCTAGGCTTGCCACCTCCTAGGCAAGTGGAATCTGTGATAGAGGTGATTCCAGGAACAACGCCTATATCGAAACCTCCATATCGGATGACACCAAAAGAACTGAATAACTTAAAGTTCAACTGCAGGAGTTGCTGGATAATGGATTCATTCGCCCAGTGTTTCACCATGGGGAGCTCCGATACTCTTTGTCAAAATGAAGGATGGATCATTGCAGTTATGTATTGACTATCGGCAACTAAATTCATTCACAGTTAAGAACAAATATCTGCTGCTGAGGATAGAAGATTTGTTTGATCTGCTTAAGGATACATGTGTGTATTCTAAAATTGATCTGTGCTCAGGATATCATCAACTTTGGATAAGAGATGAGGATGTTCAAAAAACAACGTTCCACACCCATTATGAGCATTGCGAGTTTCTAGTGATGCCTTTCGGTCACACGAATGCCCCAGTAGCATTTATGGACTTAATGAATCGGGTATTCCTGAGGTATATAGATCAGTTCATGATAGTGTTCATCGATGATATATTGATTTATTCTCGATCCAAGGAGGAGCATGAACAACATCTGCAGAAAGTGTTGGAGACATTGCGACGGGAGTAGTTGTATTCCAAGTTTAGTAAGTGTGCATTCTGGTTAACCTCAGTGGGTTTTCTTAGACATGTAGTATCCAATAGAGGTATTTCGGTATATCCTCAGAAGATCGAGGCAATTACCAGTTGGGAGCAGCCTAAATCAGTACAGGAGGTCTGTAGTTTCCTTGGTTTGATCGAGTATTATCGGAGATTCATAGAGGGATTCTCAAGTATTGCCATGCCACTCACTCGCCTGACTCGGAAAGAGGTCAAATTCACCTGGTCAGAGGCTTGTGAAACTAGCTTCCTGGAGCTTAAGTGACGGCTAGTTTCTGCACCAGTTTTAGTGATTCCTTGTAGTGTTGATGGGATGGTTCTATATACGGATCCTTCTATCCAAGGGTTGCATGCAGTTCTGATGCAGTCTAATCGTGTGTTATCTTATGCCTCTCGTCAACTAAAGGATCACGAGAGAAATTATTCAGTGCACGATCTGGAGTTAGTAGCCATTATTTTCGCATTTAAGATATGGAGCCACTACTTGTATGGGATTACTTTTGAGATCTACACAGACCATAAAAGTCTGAAGTATCTATTCACACAGAAAGAACTGAACTTGAGATAGAGACGGTGGATGGAATATCTGAAGGATTACGACTGCACCATCCATTATCATTCGGGAAAAGCTAATGTGGTAGCAGATGCACTGAGTAGGAAGTCTCGTGGGATTCTTGCCAGTCATCTAATAAAATTTAGTGATCTAGTTCGATAGTTTTTAGAGATGGGATTGTCTGAACATGGTCAAACACCTCGAGGAGTATTAGTATCTATGGTTGCCCAGTCCGCTATATCTGAGAGGATCAAGGAAGCACAAGTCAGTGACCAGCATCTGCAGTTCTTGTGCAGCATGATAGACTCAGAATGTCAGACGGATTTCTCGAGTGACGAGAATGGAGTACTTCATTTTCATGGACGATTATGTGTTCCGGACACGCATCTAGTTAAGGAAGAACTGCTATAGAAAGCACATCAGTCGAGATTTGCAATACATCGTGGTGGTATTTGGTGGTACCAAGATTTAAAGCGCTTATACTAGTGGAATGGTATGAAAAGAGATATTGCGGACTTTTTTGCATGATGTTTAGTATGTCAGTAAGTGAAGGCTAAACATCAGAAACCTGCTAGGTTACTTCAGAAAATTCTGATCTCGGAATGGAAGTGGGAGCATATCACGTTGAATTTCGTTATGGGATTACCCAGAACCCGTAAAGGACATGATGCAATTTGGGTGATCATGGATCGGTTAACCAAATCAGCGGGATTGTACTGCCGGGAGATTATCAGATTGCATGGTGTACCTTTGAGTATCATATCTGAAAGAGATCCACGATTTACTTGTGATTCTGGTAGAGTCTGTAGCAGGTCATGGGCACAGAGCTTCGACTCAATACATCATTTCATCCGTAGATAGACGGATAGTCCGAATGTACCCTTCAGACATTGGAGGACTTATTAAGATCGTGTGACATTGAATTTGCCTATAACAATAGCTACCACTCTTCTATTCAGATATCTCCTTACGAGGCTTTATACGGCAGACCTTGCAGATCTCTTTTGTTATGGGAGGAAGTTGAGGAACTATAGTTATTGGGACCTCAGAGTATTCAGCATGATACAGAGTTGGTGCGAGTGATTAGACGACGTTTATCTAAGGCACAGGATCGGCAGAAGAGTTATGCATACCAGAGGCGAAAGCCTTTAGAATTCTCAGTCGGGGACCATGTATTCCTACGAGTGTCACCCATAAAGGAGTTAAGAGATTTGGGTTGAAAGGAAAATTAGCTCCATGCTACATTGGTCCATTTGATATATTGGAGCGAATTGGAGGTGTAGCTGATCGGTTGGTTTTACCTCCGACACTTGTGGGTGTTCACAATGTATTTCATGTTTCTATGGTGAGGAAATTCGTGTCGCGATCAAATCATGTTCTGAAAGAGGTTCTGATACCACTACAAGCGAATGCGACTTATGAAGAGATTCCAATGCGGATTCTTGGTCGCAAAAAGCAACAGTTGTAGAACAAAATCATCTGACTCGTAAAGGTTGGATGACAGCATCATACTATCCGAGCTCGATACTCTCATCTGTTTACCTGAGGTATGTGGTCATTTTAGAATTTGCTTGATCTAATTTTTGCATTTATGTACAAAATTTGGGGACCAAATTTTATTAAGTAGGGGAGAATGTAAGATACAGTGGGAAAAATCTCATGATTGTTGGTGATCAATTGGAAGCTAGAGGAGGGGTGAATAGCTTGTTTTTCGTCTCTACAAGAAGATTAGCAGAAGCACAACAAAAATAATAATTATACAAATGAAAAACAATGCTAACACTATTCTTTTACGTGGTTCGGAGATAGCGCTCCAACTCCACGGTGATCCATGAGGTGGATCAACCCTAATCAATATCATTATGAAACTTTCCTTTACAACACTCCTCCTCTTCTTACAAAAGATGTAGATGAAGCTTAGAGAGGAGAAGGAGATTTAGAATCACTAGAAAGCTTTGAAAAATCATGGAGGCTTGAGAGTATTATCAGAGAATAAACATTAACCCAAAAAACCTCCACAAGCCCTCTTTTTATATAGAGAGGGTTGATTTTCCCGTTGGAGCACCATCAGTCGACTGATGCACAGATATCTGCTTTGCCGTTTGAGCACCATCTGAATAGCCAAATTTGCGGGATTCAGAGTCATTACCTCCAACGACACTTTTATCATTCGACTGATCCTTCCATCAGTTGACTGATGGAGTGATCAGTCGAGTGATCACAGGCCGCAGTCGAGTTAGACTCCATTCTATGCCTGTGTTTAACTTGATCAGTTGACTGCCACTGTTGGCAGTCGACTAATCGCAACATCAGTCGACTGCCATGACCAAAGCAGTCGACTGATCGTCAGGGTTTCATCCTGACTCAGTCGAGCACCTGACCAGTCGACTGATACATCATATCAGTCGACTGATACTCATCAAGTATGAATAATTCATACTTGATTTCACCCCCTAGACCTAGACTCAACCTTCTAGCTCTTCCTTAAGCCTTGCGCCTCCAGGATCCCTCCGAGTCCGCGACTTGTTCATCCTTTGCGCTTTGCTTCCAAGAGCTTCCTTCGATTTTATCATGTCTTGGGTTTCCCTTTGCCAAGGCGTGCTTGGACTTTACGCTGCCAAGTCTATATGCTTGGACTTGCGCTGCAAAGACTTGCCTTTGGACTTCCTTTGCCAAAGTCTGTTTGGACTTAATGCCGCCAAGACAACATGCTTGGTCTTATGCCGCCATACCTTAACCTTGGATTTTTCTTGCCAAGATCATACTTAGACTTTGCCTTTACCAAGTCTTCATACATGGATTTCCCTGTCACTTGAACATATTCATAATTAGATCACAAATTGTTGCCTAACTTAGATGATTATCCAAACATCAAAACATATAAATGCTTGGGGCATTGTTGCACCAACAATCTCTCCCTTTTTGATGTTTGGCAATCATTTAAGTTTTGTCTTTTAAAAATGCGCACATAATCATATCACATAATCATATATCCAATTCTAACTTAAACATTTCTTCTCCCCCTTTGGCATACATCAAAAAGAGAAGAAATCATATATTTCATAAAAGATTTGAATGCGTTGTAATCTTGAACTAACGTATAGAATTGAAATTTAGCTCCCCCTTAATCCAAGATGTAGTTCATGATGAGTAAAAGACATGTGGAGCAAAAGCCTAACAAACTTTTTGAATATTAAATCCTAACTTTGCACCAACAATGTAAATTTTGGGGATGAAAAGATATATTTTATGAAACTCCCCCTAAAACACCGCATTAATAGTCCCAAAAGTTTGTTTATACTCAATATTATCATGCTATAGTTTTAGGACATCAAAGATACACTAAATATAAGAAAGTTGAGCTATTTTTCAGAAAACACAGGGTATCAGTCGACTGCTATGCCTAAAATCTGAATTTTAGCCTTTTCAACCCAACTTCAGAAATGCGTTAGAAATTCTAGTAATCTCGAAAAATCACAAAATTTTGTGTACACATTTCTAATATCACACTTTATCAAGGAAAAATAATTTGAAAAATATATGTTTTTCAGATTTCAAGATTGATAAAAACTTGGAAACTAACAAAAGTTCTAATGTTTTTTTGCAAACTTTGTATCACTTTTGTTCTCCACTTGAAAATTGTTTTTCAAAATATGATAAATATACTTTAAAATATGTTTTATTTGACATTTCCAATCATGTTCTTAGAGCTATATGCACATCAATTGTGTATAAACCTTCCCAATGATTGGTCCAATGAAGGATTAATGTCTCTAGATAACACTTTGGTCCATAGTAATGCATCAAAATAAGCATGATGAACCAAGTGCATCTTCCTAACATCTTACATGTTGTCTAAGTGACTCAATACAAAATTCATGGTTTCTTAGGTATTTTGTGAGATGCTTAAAGGTATAAATCCTAGTATTTCTATAGGATCATGCAAACCTACACCTTTACTCAACCAAGCACATTCCAAGTTCTCTCCTAAGTGATGAAAATTCTACCTCGGGGAGAGCCTTGGTAAATATGTCAGCTAGGTTGGACTTGGATTCAATGTAATTAAGCTCAATGTCCCCTTTAGCCACATGATCTCTAATGAAGTGATGTTTCACTTCAATGTGCATGGTCCAAGAGTGATGCACCGAATTTTTGGTCAAATTTATGGTGCTCACATTATCACAAAATACTTTCATGTTGGAGTAAGATAGCTCATAATTCTGTAAGGTATGTTTCATCCATAGTAGTTGAGCTACACAACCACCCATAGCCACATACTCGGCCTCGGTGGTGGATAGGGCAACACAAGGTTGCTTCCTACTACTCCAACTAATTAGGGAGGACACAAGGAATTGGCATCCACCACTAGTACTCTTCCGATCCAATTTGCAATTGGCATAATCGAAATCGGTGTACCCAACCAAATCAAAAGACCTAGTCCTAGGGTACCATAGTCCTACATTTAGTGTGCCTTTAATATATCTCAAGATTCTCTTAACGACAACTAAATGAGATTCTTTTGAACATGATTGATACCTAGCACACATACCAACCGCAAATAATATGTCGGGTCTATTAGCGGTTAAGTACAAAAGGCTACCAATCATGCTCCTATAGAGTGTAAGATAAATTTGTTTTCCTTCATTATCACTATCTATTTTAGTATTGGTAGCCATTGGAGTTGAAACTACCTTAGCATTTTCCAAACCAAATTTCTTAATCATTTCCTTAGCATATTTGGTTTGATAAATATAAATTCCTTCACTTGTTTTTTTGACTTGTAATCCTAGGAAGAAATTTAATTCCCCAACTAGACTCATTTCAAACTCTTTTTCCATATTTTTAATAAAGTCTTGAAGAAGTTCATCATTTGTTGACCCAAAGATAATGTCAGCAACATATACTTGGGCTACAAAGATGTCTTTTGATGTTGACTTTATAAATAGAGTTTGATCTACACTACCCCTTTTAAACTCCTTAGAAATTAAGAAAGATGATAATCTTTCATACCAAGCCCATGGAGCTTGTTTCAAACCATACAAAGCTTTCCTAAGCTTGTATACATGGTTTGGATAGTCCATATTCTCAAACCCGGGAGGTTCTTCTACATATACCTCTTCCTTAATAAACCCATTTAGGAATGCTGATTTGACATCCATTTGATGGAGTTTGAAACCCATATAGGAGGCATACCCTAATAGTATCCTAATAGACTCTAATCTAGCAACTGGGGCATATGTTTCATCATAGTCAAGTCCTTCAACTTAATTAAAATCCCTTGCAACTAATCTTGCTTTATTTCTAGTAATATTTCCTTGGTCATCTAGTTTGTTCCTAAAAACCCATCTTGTAGTAATGATGGTGTTTTCATTTGGTCTAGGAACTAACTCTCATACTTGACTCCTTTCAAATTGAGCCAATTCATCTTGCATTGCTAAGATCCAATCAGGATCAAGTAATGCATCTTTGATTGTTTTGGGCTCAATTTGAGAAATTAGAGCTATATTACTAGTGGGATCCCTATGAAATGACCTAGTCCTAACACCATGAGATAATTCACCCACAATTTGATCTAAGGGGTGATTTTGATGAACTCTTATGGTTCTAGGAGGTGTATTAATTTGAGTTTGATCATAATTAATCTCAATACTTTGCTCATCATCGGAATCACCTCTTACTCCCCCTTGATTCAATCCTCCCCCTTGATCATTACCCCCTAAGGTTAAATCTTGAAATTGTTGGGTAATTTCTTGATTTTCATTATTAATATCATCATCAATAAGGGATTTCCTAGGGTATGTATTGGAAGTTTCATCAAATTGGACATTTGAAGATTCCTCAATCTTTTGAGTTCTTTTATTATAAACTCTATATCCTACACTAGTGGATGAGTATCCAACTAGGATTCCCTCATCCGCTTTGGACTCAAATTTACTTAGATTGTCTTTGGTATTTAAGATATAAACTTTACATCCAAAAACCTTAAAGTAATGAATTGTTGGAATTGTACCATTCCACAATTAAAATGGAGTTTTTCCTAAAAACCTATGAATTAACACCCTATTTTGGATATAGCAAGCAGTATTAATCGCTTCCGCCCACAAGTAGCTAGGTAAAGAATATGCATTTAGCATAGTCCTAGCTGCTTCTTGTAGGGCACGATTTTCCATTCCACCACCCCATTTTGTTGGGGTGTTCTAGGACAAGAAAACTCATGCTTGTACCCTTGTTCTAAGCAAAAGGTTGAGAAATTAGTGTTCTCAAATTCTCCACCATGATCACTACGGATCCGGTTGATTTTGAGTTTTCTTTCATTTTCTACTCTCTTTGCTAAATCCTATGATTATTTCTAGGGGTTCATCTTTATTTTTCAAGAAAAATACCAAAGTAAACCTAGAGAAATCAACTACTATTACTAAGCAATATCTACTACCAATCATAGAAGGGGTACTACGACCAACAAATAAGTCCATATGTAAAAGTTCTAAAGGTAAAGCGGTACTAAATAAATTTTTTCCTTTGTGTGATGTTTTTGATTGTTTCCCTTCTTGGCATGCATCACACATTTTGTCCTTGAGAAATTTGACTTTAGGCAACCCTTTGACTAACTTCATTTTTGCTATTTTGGCTATGTTCTTCATGTTTATGTGTCCTAGCCTCCTATGCCAAAGCCAACTTTCTTCCTCTTTTGCAATAAGACACTTAGTAGAAGCATTAGTAGCATAGGATAAATAAAAATAATATATATTTGATTTCCTAAAACCTACTAACATGCAATCATTTAGAGTTTTGTGTCTTATAAAATATTTTGAGGAATCAAATTTAACATCAAAGTTTGCATCACATAGTTGGCTTACACTAAGTAAATTAAATTTCATATTTTTAACTAATAACACTTTATGAATGGCAAGGTTGGGGGATAACTCAATTGTGCCCTTTTCTAGAATCTTAAGTTTGCCGCTATTACCAAATGATACATTTCCCTTGCTAGTGTGGTTGATAGTGGAGAATTTTTTCTCATCACCGGTCATGTGTTTTGAGCACCCACTATCAACAATCCACAAGCTTGGTTCTTCTATCTATATCACATGAAAAAAACAATCCTTAGGTACCTAAATCTTAGGACCACTAGCATCAATTAGAAATTTCTTAGGGACCCAAGCCTTTCTACCCTTGCTTTTAATTATGGATTTTCTACTAACAAGAGATGTAAATGGTACCTCCTTTTCCTTAGGCCTAGATCCTAGTCCGGCCTTGTTGTAAATAGCCCTTTGATCCTTAATTATCATGTCTAGGTATTTAGAGCCATTAGTAAATTTTTCTAAGCATGCTCTTAGGTTACCTATTTCTTTTCTCAATTCATCATTTTTATCTCTAAGGGTACATGCATCCTCATCACAAGATAATTTACCGCAAGATGTTTCTACACTCTTAAGTGATTTAATCTCTACTTTTAGGTCCTTAATTCTAGTTTTCGATCTATTCAATACATTTTGAAGACATGCAATTGTCATATAAAGTAAATCTACCCTAGGGGAGTTGTTTAACTCATCATCATCACTTGATGATGATTCGTCGCTTGAAGAAGAAGATGAGGACTCCTCACTTGAGCTCCCGACTTCTTCCTCCAATGCCATGAGGGCTAAATTCCGGGTGGGATGACATACTTCTTCATCGTCAGAAGAGTCCTCCATGGTTAGGGTGTCCCATGTTTGTGCCACCATTCCCTCTTTCTTCTTCTTCTCCTTCTTTTCTTTCTTTTTCTTTTCCCTCTCCTCTTTCTTCTTTAGTTATGGGCAATTTGGCTTTATATGCCCTTTCTTGTTGCAACCAAAACAAGTTACGTTAGGTGTAGAATTTGAACTATTTGAAGACTTACCTCTTGAGGATTGGAACATTCTCCTCAAATCTTTCCTGGTGAGTTTCCTTGATTTCCCACCAAACTTCTTGACATAATGAGCCACCTCGCTTGCCGATAGCTCATCTTCACTACTTGATGAGTCTTCCTCGAATTCGGATGAGGAGGACACTTCCTTCTTTTTCTTCTTCTTTTTGTCCTTCTTTCCTACAAAAAGGGCTATACCCTTCTCTTTGGATGATGTGTTAGCTTGTTCATGTAATTGAAATTCACAAAATAACTCATCTAACTTAACCAAGGAGAGGTTCCTAGAGACCTTATAGGCATCTACCATTGAAGCCCATAAGGTTGTTCTAGGGAAGGCTTGGAGCACATACCTTACAAGGTCTCGGTTGTCGACCTTCTTACCTATTACATGTAGTCCATTGACTACTTCTTTGAAGTGACCGTGCGTTTGGCTCACGGTCTCATTGGTCTTTATGGAGATGCTTTGAAGTTGGCCAATTAGGAGATCTCTCTTGACCCTTATTGTTTCCTTGGATCCTTCGTTAAGCTCTATCAACTTCTCCCAAAGTTCCTTCGCCGATTCAAATGGCCCCACCTTGCTTAGTTGCTCTTTCGACAAACCACATTGAAGTGTGGTTGTTGCCTTGGCGTTGGCTTGAGCCTTCTTGGCCATGTCTCTCGTCCAATCCTTGGTTGGTATGGGCGCTCCATGTTCATCGACCGACTTCTCGAAACCATCTACAATGCTAAACCAATTTTCAATATCATTCATTAAATAATACTCCATCCTACCTTTCCAGTAGCCGAAGTCATTGTCGTCGAAGAACGGTGGCCTCGCCGTACTATACCCCTCTTGGAAAGCCATTTGCTCCGGTTGATTGTTAGATCTTCCGATGTGATCCGGGCTCTGATACCACTTGTTGGTGATCGATTGGAAGCTAGAGGGGGGTGAATAGCTTGTTTTTTGTCTCTACAAGAAGATTAGTAGAAGCACAACAAAAATAATAATTACACAAATGAAAAAATATGCTAACACGATTCTTTTACGTGGTTCGAAGATAGTACTCCTACTCCACGGTGATCCTTGAGGTGGATCAACCCTAATCAATATCACTATGAAGCTTTCCTTTAAAACACTCCTCCTCTTCTTACAAAAGATGTAGATGAAGCTTAGAGAGGAGAAGGATGTAATGCCCGTAAAATTTCTAGCAATTTTACAAGAATTTCTGGCTTGAATATGACGGGCTTTATGTGGGCTTTTCAAAAAATGAAAGAAAATAAGCCAAAAAGGATGCAAGGCCTAGGAATTAAACCCCAAACCTCTAGAGATAGCCAAACACTATAGATGCATCCACTAACCAGAAGCCCAATGAGATGTTATTAGTAGAGGAATAGGGGAAATGATAGTTAAGGGTAAGGGAGGCTAAGGGACACTTCAAGAGAATAAATAGGGAATGAAGGGACAAGAGAAAAGCCACTTCTCCCTCTTCTCTTCTTCTTCCTCACCGAAATCTATTCCTCTCCCTCTCCATTTTCATCCTTTGGCCGAACCCCACCCAAGCAAGGAGAAGGCTAGGTTTTTCTTTCCTTAGGTCATCTTTCCACCAAAAGCGAATCGAAGAATGTAAGTATCCCTCACCTGCATACGAGTAGCTTTCGGTTGATGTTTTTGAAAAAAAAAATCCCTATGATATATTCGGCCAAGCTTAGTTTTGATGTTCCAAGGACGTTCTATATCATGTTTTGTAAGAAGAAGATGATGTTAGGATGTAAAATGAATTAGGTTAAAAGATAACCCTAGAAACCCCTATGGACTATTTGGCAAACACATGTTTTTGGGTGTTTTATTGAAGTTCTATACCTTGTTTTACATGCATAAGATGATGTTAGGATGTAAAATGAATTAGGTTAAAAGATAACCCTAGAAACCTCTAAGGACTATAAGGCCAACACATGTTTTTGGGTGTTTTATTGAAGTTCTATACATTGTTTTACATGCATATGATGATGTTAGGATGTAGAATGAATTAGGTTAAAAGTTAACCCTAGAAACCCCTATAGACTATTCGGCCAACATATGTTTTTGGGTGTTTTATTGAAGTTCTATTCCTTGGTTTACATGCATAAGATGATGTTAGGATGTAAAATGATTTAGGTTAAAATATAACCCTAGAAACCCCTATGCACTATTCGACCAACACATGTTTTTGGGTGTTTTATTGAAGGTCTATACCCTGTTTTACATGCATATGATGATGTTAGGATGTAGCATAAATTAGGTTAAAAGATAACCCTAGAAACCCCTATTGACTATTCGGCCAACATATGTATTTGAGTTTTTTATTGAAGTTCTATACCTTGTTTTATATGCATATGATGATGTTAGGATGTAGAATGAATTAGGTTAAAAGTTAACCCTAGAAACCTCTATAAACCATTCGGCCATCATGGGTTTTTGGTGTTTTATTGAAGTCCTTTATCTTGTTCTACATGCACATGATGATGTTAGGATGTAGAATGAATTAGGTTAAAAGACTAACCCTAAAAGCCTACATGGACCATTCGGCCACCCCTTGGTTTGAAGTTTCAATGAAGTTTTATACTATGTTTTCTATGCATATGATGATGTTAGTATGTTTGTTGGATTAGGTTAAGGGTTTAACCCTAAAAGCCCAATGAACCATTCGGCCAACCATTGTTCCATACCATGCTCTAGGTTAAGTTAATATGTGTTTTATGTTTAAGTGAATTCATGTGGACTTGTGATATTAAATGATGCTAGATGAAGATAACATGCTTTGGGTTAGTGTTTACTTATTCTTGATGTTTATGCCTATGCCACGCCCTATATGTATGTGATATTTAATATATGTTATGAAATGAAATAAGATATGATCATGAAATGAAAAACGATATGTTCATGAAATGAATATGATATGATTATGAAATGAAGTATGATATGTTTATGAGATGAAAAATGATATGTTAATGAAGTGAAGTATGATATGTTATGAAATGAAGTATGCTATGTTTGCAAAATGAAATAAGATATGTTATAATAAAAGCATATAAGTATTTTACCTTCTGCATGGCTTGTACCAGGATCCTAACAAGGTCCAAAGGGATGGGCTCCTAAGATCCCCTAGGTCGACGGACTAAGATCGGGCCTAGGATTGGCTCCTATGTATGCTTGCCTCTAGCTCGACGGACTAAGATCGGGCCTAGTACGGGCTGGGCTCCAAGATGCCCTAGGTCGATGGAGTAAGACTCGGGCCTAGGATGGGCTTCTATGCTATGACGATTGTCCTAGGTCGACGGACTAAGATCGGGCCTAGTAACCTAGTAGGTTCGAGACTTGCTACCTCGGGACTATTTAGGGATGCACGCTATTATGAAGAAGAAGTGGTACAATGCCGGGCCCAAATATGTTGAGATTTATATTACGTACCTATAATATATGCTTTCAAAAAGCATCCTGCATATGTTTACATGATTTTATTGTTAGGTTCACATGCTATGTTGATATGCCATATATATATGTTGCATGTTATGTTTGATATGTCATGTTTATGTTTCTATGTTACATGTGATGTATGTTATGTTTGATATGTCATATATAGGTTGAATGTTATGTTGATATGACATGTATATGTTGCTATGTTACATATGTTGTATGTCATGTTTGATTAAGTCATATATTTACATGATATGCAGCTATGATAAGTATGTTACATGTTATGTTACTTATATTACTTATGCTACATGTTAAGTTGCTTACGCCATGTATGTTACATGTTATGTTGCTTATATATTATGAATGTTACATGCCATGATTATTGTCGATGTATGGTTTTTGTGAGTAGGACAGGATCTTACTAAGCCTATGTGCTTATAGTTTATCTTTCCCTCGTACTGCAGATAAGGGTAAGGGATGGATAAACTAAAAGGGAGCAGCAGGAGGGGACAAATGTGTGTGGTAGCGGCATGGTGGAGAAGATCCGTAATGTCCTTTTATATATGTTTCCCTATGATGATGATGTTTATGGATGTCCTTATTATGTCCCCTTATGATGATGATGTTTATGGACTAGAACTAAGCACTAAGTACCTATGAAATAATGATGCATGCTCTATGTTAAGAAGAAGTATCTATATATATTATGATGCATGCTCTATGTTAAGAAGAAGTATCTATATACGTCAATGCATGTTTATGTTTAAAAGAAAAGAAAAAAAAATGTATCCAAAGTCTTCCGCTGTAAGTAGTAAGAAGTGTATGTATGTACGGTCGCGTCACGCGCCGCCCCTCCCGACCCTTGGAAAAAAAAGGGCGGGCGTGACAGGTTGGTATCAGAGCAGATCTGCCTTTCCACTACACACACATCAAGCTTCAAATCCTGCCGCTCCAAGTAAGAATTCTATGTCTACTCTATTTTGTTCATGTATGATATGAAATGCCTTTAGCTTATTTTGTTCATGTATGATATGAAATGCCTTTAGCTTATTTTGTTCATGTATGATATGAAATGCCTTTAGCTTAAAAATATGCATGAAAATATGAATGATAACTTTATGCTAGCTTTAGTTTAATTATGCGTAGATAAACAAACGATAATCTTATACTAGCCTTACTCTAATATATGAAGATAAACATGGATGGAAGACGTAGTAATAGGGTCGATGAGATAGTAATATAGGGAAGACGTAGTAATAGGGTCGATAAGATAGTAATATTTGGAAGACGTCGTAATAGAGTCGATGAGATAGTACCCCACCTGCTCTTATTCATGTGGTTACTGAACTCCAGTACTGTTGGTGAAGAAGAAAGACTGGTCTATGCGAGTGTGCATAGACTACCGAGCGCTAAATAATGTGACGATCAAGAATAGGTACCCTTTACCACGGATTGATGACCTGTTCGACCAGTTAAAGGGTGCCACCGTCTTCTCTCAGATTAATCTGAGGTCTGGCTATCATCAAGTGAAAGCGAAACTAGATGATATACCGAAGATGACTTTACGAACAAGATACGGACATTATGAGTTCGTAGTTATGCCTTTCAGAGTGATGAATGCACCTACTATGATCTACTGAATCGGATTCTTCAGGAAAAGCAGCTATTTGCAAAGTTCTCTAAATGGGAGTTCTGGCTCAAACAAGTATCATTTCTGGGTCACGTTATATCCAAGCACGGAGTGATGGTAGACCCAATAAAGATTGAAGCCGTGAGTAACTGGAACCGACCAAAGAATGCCAGCGAGATCAGAAGCTTTCTTGGGCTAGCAAGTTACTACCGGAAGTTTGTAGAGAATTTCTCCAGGATTGCTGCCCCTATGACAGTCCTCACTAGAAAGAACAAGAAATATGAGTGGACGGACGCCTGCGAAAATAGTTTCACAGAATTGAAAAGGAGCCTGACCAACGCTCCAATCCTTGCTCTTCCAGACAGTAATGAAGGCTTCGACATGTACAGTGACGCTTCCAAGTTGTGACTCGGAAATGTACTCATGCAGAATGGCAAGGTCATTGCCTACGCCTCTAGGCAACTCAAGGAACACGAAAGAAATTATCCCACCCATGACTTAGAGCTAGCGGCCATGGTCTTTGGTCTTAAAACATGGAGGCATTATCTATATGGAGCTCAGTGTAGGATTTATACAGACCATCAGAGTCTGAAATATTTCTTAACACATAAGGACCTGAACATGAGACAACGCAGATGGCTCGAGCTCGTCAAGGATTATGACTGCGAGATCTTCTACCATCTGGGGAAAGCAAACAAGGTGGCAGATGCACTCAGCAGGAAGTCCTGCGCCACCTTGAAGTCTCTATCAGTGTTACCTCGGCCCTTAGAAAAGGAGATTATGCATTACGGGGTTGAAATCATTTTCGGACACCTCTCGACCATGACGATAGCACCGACGCTGTTCGATGATATACTGGAAAAGCAAACCCGTGACCCAAGAATTCAGAGGATCAAGCAAAAGGTCTTAGAAGGAAAGGACGACGGGTTTCGTATCTCTGATAGTGGAGTACTCTACCTCAGGGATCGCTTGTGTATTCCCGACGATCCAGAATTACGGAAGAAGATATTTGAGGAAGCTCACAGAACTCCTTATGCGATGCATCCTGGAACCACCAAGATGTACCAAGACCTGAAAAGAAAATTCTGGTGGTTAGGAATGAAAAGAGATGTGGCCCAGTATGTCAGTACTTGCCTAACCTGTCAGAGGGTTAAAGCAGAACACCAGAGACCTGGAGGAACACTGCAGCCGATCCAGATTCCAGAATGGAAATGGGAAGACATTTCTATGGATTTCATCTCAGGATTGCCCAAGACAACAAATGGTTATGATGCTATATGGGTAATTGTGGACAGATTGACGAAGTCCGCCCACTTCCTAGCAATCAAGATGACCTATTCGACGGAGCAACTGGCTCAGTTATATGCTAGAGAAATTATCAGACTACATGGAATTCCTAAGACCATCATTTCTGACAGAGATGGTCGCTTTATTTCCCATTTCTGGGAATGTTTTCAGAAGGCCCTAGGCACGAAGCTATTGTTCAGTACTGCCTTCCATCCCCAGACGGACGGACAGACCGAAAGAGTAAATCAATTACTGGAGGATATGTTACGAGCTTGCACCCTGGATTTCAAAGGTAGCTGGTGCCGATACTTATGTTTGGCAGAATTCGCCTACAACAATAGCTACCAAGCTACTATTGGAATGGCACCCTACGATGCTCTATACGAAAGGAAATGTAGATCTCCCATATGCTGGTACGAGGGTGGTGAAAAGAAGAGGATGGGACTCCAGACAGACTTCATCGACGACACCACCCAAGCTATACAGAACATCCGTCAGAGAATTGAAACTGCTCAGAGCCGACAAAAGAGCTATGCGGATATGCGACGTAGACCGTTAGAATTCGAAGTCGGGGACCTGGTATTCCTCAAAGTGGCCCCTATGAAGGGAGTGATGAGATTCGGAAGGAAGAGTAAGCTGAGTCCGTGCTACGTGGGACCGTATCCGATATTGCAGAGGATTGGCAAGGTAGCTTACAAGCTGGAGCTGCCTCAAGAGATGTCGGCTATTCACAATGTGTTCCATGTCTCTGTGCTCAAGAAATGCATTTCCAGTGCGGACCAAGTGATCGAGCCACAAACAGTACAAGTTGAAGAGGACCTGAGTATTGAAAGTCGACCTATCCAGATACTAGACCGAGAAGTCAAGAGACTAAGGAACAAAGAGGTGCCCTTATTAAAGGTCATGTGGCAGAATCAACGGTACGAAGAAGCTACCTGGGAACGCGAGGAGGACATGAAGCAGAAGTACCCAGAATTGTTCTAAGTTTCGCGGATGAAACTTTTAAAAGGTATGAAGGATTGTAACGCTCGTAAAATTTCTAGCAATTTTACAAGAATTTCTGGCTTGATTATGATGGGCTTTATGTGGGCTTTTCAAAAAATGAAAGAAAATAAGCCAAAAAGGATGCAAGGCCTAGGAATTGAACCCCAAACCTCTTGAGATAGCCAAACCCTATAGATGCTTCCACTAACCAGAAGCCCAATGAGATGTTATTAGTAGAGGAATAGGGGAAATGATAGTTAAGGGTAAGGGAGGCTAAGGGACACTTCAAGAGAATAAATAGGGAATGAAGGGACAAGAGAAAAGCCACTTCTCCACTTCTCTTCTTCTTCCTCACCGAAATCTATTCCTCTCCCTCTCCATTTTCATCCTTTGGCCGAACCCCATCCAAGCAAGGAGAAGGCTAGGTTTTGCTTTACTTAGGTCATCTTTCCACCAAAAGCGAAGCGAAGGATGTAAGTATCCCTCACCTGCATACGAGTTGCTTTCGGTTGATGTTTTTGAAAAAAAAAAATTCCTATGATATATTCGTCCTAGCTTAGTTTTGATATTCCAAGGAAGTTCTATATCATGTTTTGTAAGAAGAATATGATGTTAAGATGTAAAATGAATTAGGTTAAAAGATAACCATAGAAACCTCTATGGACTATTCGGCCAACACATGTTTTTGGGTGTTTTATTGAAGTTCTATACCTTGTTTTACATGCATAAGATGATGTTAGGATGTAAAATGAATTAGGTTAAAAGATAACCCTAGAAACCCTTATGGACTATTCGGCCAACACATGTTTTTGGGTGTTTTATTGAAGTTCTATACCCTGTTTTACATGCATATGATGATGTTAGGATTTAGAATGAATTAGGTTAGAAGTTAACCCTAGAAACCCCTATAGACTATTCGGCCAACATATGTTTTTGAGTGTTTTATTGAAGTTCTATACCTTGTTTTATATGCATATGATGATGTAAGGATGTAGAATGAATTAGGTTAAAAGTTAACCCTAGAAACCTCTATAAACCATTCGGCCATCTTGGGTTTTTGGTGTTTTATTGAAGTCCTATATCTTGTTCTACATGCACATGATGATGTTAGGATGTAGAATGAAT
This sequence comes from Wurfbainia villosa, assembly GCA_025175895.1. NCBI lineage: Eukaryota > Viridiplantae > Streptophyta > Magnoliopsida > Zingiberales > Zingiberaceae > Wurfbainia > Wurfbainia villosa. The sequence goes on along the minus strand of CM045998.1, from coordinate 46,386,001 downwards.
TAGGTTAAAAGACTAACCCTAAAAGCCTACATGGACCATTCGGCCACCCCTTGGTTTGAAGTTTCAATGAAGTTTTATACTATGTTTTGTATGCATATGATGATGTTAGTATGTTTGTTGGATTAGGTTAAGGGTTTAACCCTAAAAGCCCCATGAACCATTTGGCCAACCATTGTTCCATAGCATGCTCTAGATTAAGTTAATATGTGTTTTAAGTTTAAGTGAATTCATGTGGACTTGTGATATTAAATGATGCTAGATGAAGATAACATGCTTTGGGTTAGTGTTTACTTATTCTTGATGTTTATGCCTATGCCATGCCCTATATGTATGTGATATTTAATATATGTTATGAAATGAAATATGATATGATCATGAAATGAAAAACGATATGTTCATGAAATGAATATGATATGATTATGAAATGAAGTATGATATGTTTATGAGATGAAAAATGATATGTTAATGAAGTGAAGTATGATATGTTATGAAATGAAGTATGCTATGTTTGCAAAATGAAATAAGATATGTTATAATAAAAGCATATAAGTATTTTACCTTCTGCATGGCTTATACTAGGACCCTAACAAGGTCCAAAGGGATGGGCTCCTAAGATGCCCTAGGTCGACGGACTAAGATCGGGCCTAGGATGGGCTCCTATGTATGATATCCCCTAGGTCGACGGACTAAGATCGGGCCTAGTACGGGCTGGGCTCCAAGATGCCCTAGGTCGATGGAGTAAGACTCGGGCCTAGGATGGGTTTCTATGCTATGACGATTACCCTAGGTCGACGGACTAAGATCGGGCCTAGTAACCTTGTAGGTTCGAGACTTGCTACCTCGGGTCTATTTAGGGATGCACACTATTATGAAGAAGTGGTACAATGCCGGGCCCAAATATGTTGAGATTTATGTTACGTACCTATAATATATGTTTTCAAAAAGCATCCTGCATATGTTTACATGATTTGATTGTTAGGTTCACATGCTATGTTGATATGTCATATATATATGTTGCATGTTATGTTTCATATGTCATGTTTATGCTGCTATGTTACATGTGATGTATGTTATGTTTGATATGTCATATATAGGTTGAATGTTATGTTGATATGACATGTATATGTTTCTATGTTACATATGTTGTATGTCATGTTTGATTAAGTCATATATTTACATGATATGCTGTTATGATATGTATGTTACATGTTATGTTACTTATGTTACTTATGCTACATGTTAAGTTGCTTACGCCATGTATGTTACATGTTATGTTGCTAATATGTTATGAATGTTACATGCCATGATTAATGTCGATGTATGTGTTGGATCGAGAAGCGTCGCTAGAGGGGGGGTGAATAGCGATCGTAAAACTTTTCTTTTTCGTTCGTTCGATACGCAAAGTAAGCACAGCGGAAAATAAATGAACACGTTTATTTTACTTGGTTCACAACCCAGCGGTTGCTACTCCAAGGCCCTATCGGTCCTAGACCGCGTACGGAGGGCAAAGCACTAAAACGTCTCCTCCTCGTTGGAGGTAGGAGACAACGATTACAAAAACCGAATATACGAGGATGAGGCAACAAGCCTACCTCACCTCGTTATGAAGATAAAAATACAGAATATAATATCAAAAATATTACTTGAATCTGCTGCCGACGAAGAAGATCAAAACTTGGCGTCGCGTCGGCGTTATGACGGTGTTGAAGCGTTGGCGTTGTAGGAGCACTTGATGAATAATTGATGTGATTTGGAGATGAATCCTCCCCTCCTTTTATAGACTTTAGCCTCTGAATTTGTCTCCTATTTCTTTGGAACGGATCATGAATTTTTCCAAATTTTTATCGCGATGTGGCCGCGTCAAATGTTATCCGTTTTGACCTAGCGCAAAGTCGAATCGCCGCCATCGATCGTGATGCCTCTCATCGATCGATGACATATGATCGATGCATCTCATCGATCAATCGATAATAGTCGATCGCTTGCCCAATGTCCGGTGATCGGTCACTTCCCTGCAGTAAGAGATTAGCTCGGAAAATGATAAATACGACGGTTTCTAACCGTCCGATCTCGACCTAGACCTTCCACAGGAAGTCTTAGTCGAATCGTCGCCTACGGTCGTCCCCGTAAAGAGGACACGACCTTACAATCTCTCACTCACACGAGCTTACCTCGATAGTAGCTCTCGCTTCCGGCCTTCCACTCGATTCCTTCGGCTCCCTCCGAATTCACTCAAGTGTCGCCCGACCACCACGGCTTCCTCCGGGTGTCGCTAGCCTTCAGCTCCAGCTTTAGTACTTTTCTGCATACTTGATTTAGCTCGTGAGATAACAATATAAACTTAACTTTGTGTCTTTGCCATAATCAAAACACAGGTTCGATTATCTAGTGCCCCTACACCAACAGTATGGTTTTTGTGAGTAGGACAGGATCTTACTAAGACTATGTGCTTATAGTTTATCTTTCCCTCGTACTGCAGATAAGGGTAAGGGATGGATAAACTAAAAGGGAGCAGCAGGAGGGGCCAAATGTGCGTGGTAGTGGCATGGTGGAGAAGATCCGTTATGTCCTTTTATATATGTTTGCCTATGATGATGATGTTTATGGATGTCCTTATTATGTCCCCTTATGATGATGATGTTTATGGACTAGAACTAAGCACTAAGTACCTATGAAATAATGATGCATGCTCTATGTTAAGAAAAAGTATCTATATATATTAAGATGCATGCTCTATGTTAAGAAGAAGTATCTATATATGTTATGATGCATTCTCTATGTTAAGAAGAAGTATCTATATACGTCAATGCATGTTTATGTTTAAAAGAAAAGAAAAAAAAATATATCCAAAGTCTTCCGCTGTAAGTAGTAAGAAGTGTATGTATGTACGGTCACGTCACGGCCCGCTCCTCCGGACCCTTGGAAAAAAAGGGCGGGCGTGACAAAGGAGATTTAGAATCACTAGAAAGCTTTGAAAAATCATGGAGGCTTGAGAGTATTATCAGAGAATAAGCATTAACCCCAAAAACCTCCACAAGCCCTCTTTTTATAGAGAGAGGGCTTATTTTCCCGTTGGAGCACCATCAATCATCTATTGACCAGGACTCGAGTTTGACTCGAGTGATGTTTTGATGTTAGACAAAAACATATGACAATGTAATTGTCATGGGAAAGTCCAAATCTTGAGTACTTGGCATGGAAAGTCCAAGTGGGACACTTGTCATATGGGAAAGTCCAAGTCTTGAGTACTTTGCACATGGAAAATCCAAGCATGGGTCTTGGCAATGTAAAAGTCCAACATGGGTTGGCAAGGGAATGTCCAAGCATGGTCTTGGCAAGGAAAGTTCAACAAGGGTTGGCAAGGGAAAGTCCAAGCTTGAGTCTTGACATTTGAGAAGTCCAAAGGGTTTGATATTGGTGGCGTAAAGTCCAAGCGGAGTCTTGGTGGCATAAGTCCAATGTGCCTTGGCGGTGTAGATACCGTTAACATGACATAGCTGATGGAAGCACCTGAAGGCTAGCGCAATGGATGAACAGGTCATGGATGACCTAGAGGGATCCGAGAGGTGTGAGGCTGATGGAGGTGGCTAGAAGGCTTAAGTCTAGGTTAAGGGTGGTCTAGCAAGTATGGGAGAACCATACTTGGGCTAAAACCTCATGTTTGAGGTTTGCCAGTCGACTGATGCCATGTGGAAGTCGACTGGACCGAGTTAACTAGGGTTTGACTGCGGGAAGTGGCCTAGCAGTCGACTGCCAGAGGTGGGCAGTCGACTGATTGGATGATCAGTCGACTGATCTTGTGATTAGTCGACTGGTGCTCATGAAATCAAGCACATAATGGAGTCGAGACTCGACTGGTCGAGTGAGGACTCCATCAGTCGATTGATGGGTATGATCAATCGACTGATGATGGATCCGTTGGACTTATCCAACATGGATCTAGCCGTTGTCTCACGACAACAGTGGCATCAGTCGACTGATGGTCCCGATCAGTCGACTGATCGACTTTTTCCAGCACAGGTTGAAGCTTTATAAGGAGCTCGTAATGGAGAAAAATGAAATGGTTCTTTGAGGCAATTTTGGTCGAGTTGCTGCTGCAATTCAGGGTCTCCAAGTGCTACTCGATCAACCTAGCGATCAAGCATTCAAGAGCATTTGTAAAGTGTTTTTCTTTACTAGTCTTGCTTTGTATTTCATTGTATTTGCTTGTAGCTTTTGATTATTGTTGTAATCATCTTGTACGAGGTTTCTCCGCCTCCAGATTGTTCCGAGAAGGAGTGTTTATTATAGTGGTGTGTGGTTGACATCGCTAGGGTTCGTACGAACCCGATCCGTGGAGTAGGAACCATACGGTTCCGAACCACGTTAAACAATTGTGTTTGCGTGTTGTTAATTGTTTTGTTTCGTTATTGCTTTCATTACTATTCCGCTACGTACTAATGAAAATTGTAGACAAGCACGCGAACGATTTCCATCTACGAACATACACTACGCTATTCCCCCCTCTAGCGGCCTCAAATCTTCTACAATTGGTATCAGAGCCCGGGGCTCTTCTACAGATTAACCGCCGAGAGCTAAAGAAGCTATAGGAAAGATGGAAGTCCAGGAACAATTAGGATGGGACATCAACACACTGATCCCTTATTCATTCTATGGACGAGAAGGCTTCAATTCTTGGAAGAGAAGGATTGAAGACTTTTTGATGATGAAAGACTTTGAGGAGTGGCCAATATTAATGGAGGGATTTGAATATCCCAAAGGACCAAGGGGTGGCTTCCTCAAGAAGAAGAGATGGAGTGAGGAGCAACTCCAACAATTCGAGAAAAATAAAAAGGTAATCAAATTTATTTTTTATTTAATTCCTAATGATTTCTTGTGTAGCCTTGGTGATTGTATGGATGCCAAGGAGCTTTGGAGGGAATTGGCCAAGCTCCATGAAGATCCATCACCGGCTCAAGAAGAGGAGGCCGAAGATGAATCATCATCCTCACAAGCGAGTGAGGATTCGGAAGTTGAAAAGGAATCAACTTCCGGATCGGTGGAAGAAGAGGAGACCTCCACCTCAAGGATTGAGGGGGAGGAGATTAGAGCATCCTCAACACCGGAGCAACAAGAAGTACCATCTACATCCGGTTGAGAGGAAGAACAAGCTCAAGAGACACTCACCACCGGACTAGGTAACTCAAGCAATTTGGTTTTAAATAAAAAACATATAATTTTCTTTGAGTGTAGGGAAAGTGGACATTACAAGAGGAAATGTCCAAAGAGAGTAAGGAAGACTCCACTAGCACCAAAAGTCAAGGATGTCGGTTCCCCATCACCAAAAGGCAAGGAGCACATCATATGCTTCAAGTGCAATTCAAAAGGTTATTATAGGAATCAATGTCCTAGGGGGAGCAAAAAGACCCAAGAAGGAGCATCACAAGTAGGGGGAGCTATTAAGGAAAACCCTAAGGTATATCATTTCAATAATGCTCATTCTTCTTGGTTTAATGTCAAAAAGCATGCTAGAAATAACTTAAGTAATCTTGCAATCGCTCATAAAAAGCATGCTAGGAATAATAGATATATTTGCTTAGGAGCTAAAAATGTTAACTTTAGGAGTAAGGAGAAATTTGGGACTAATATCCCTAAAAATATTTTACCTAGGGAATCTATCAAGAAAATAGGAGAACATCTAGGTTTTAATCCCAAGTGGACTAGGCATATGCCTAGGAAGTCCCATGCCCAAAGACCAAATCAAAATTCTAAAATTGGGCAATTAGAGATTCAAAATCAAGCTTTGAGGTCAATGCTTGAAAAACTAGAAAAGACCCTAAATAAGAAGCAAAATCAATTGCAAGGGTCAATTAGTCAAACTTCTAGGTCAAAATCTCAAAGTCAACACTTAGGACCCAAGAAGCAAAAGTCAACCAAAGGCAAGAAGGGTCACAAACCTAAGCCTAAGGTGGCTTATCATAGTGTTCCATTTGACTATGGAACACAAACTAGGTCTAGGAAGACCAAGGTCAATAGGGAAGTCATCCCTAGAGTTGACCAAGGGTTGTGCCTAGTGGCTAAAGTTTCTAGGAAACTTAGGGTGGCCACTAAGAAGGTTGCAAGGGGAGTTACCTCTAGATTCAACCTAGGTAAGACCACAATGACCAAGGCTAACAAGCCTAGGAGGGTCATTAGGAAGGTATCTAGGGAGGTTAACCCTAATGAATACCTAATTAACCCTAGGAGCTCAAATCGGTTTTGGGTTCCTAAGAGCGTGATTGATTCACGCTAGATGGGGTTAGGGTGTGCCAACCTTGATTGGATGGGTAGTTAACTCAACCATGGCAAAGGTGGCACTTTAGGTTATTTTCAAGGTTATGGTTACCTTGGAAATGAATTTGAATCAATATCCTAAAAGATTTTAGGATGTGCCAATATTATTTGAGAAGTTTGATAAAATGATCAAATTGGCACAACTTAGGTTTAGAGGTTAGTGTGTCATTTTGGGTTTTTGGCACACTAGGGAGATTAGTGATAATTTGGCAAAATATATTTAATCACAACAAATGACAATTAATATTACCTTTATATCTTATTTGTCATGCTTTGATTTGCCATATGTCATGACATGACATCATGTTTATTTTCATCATTTATATGTCATGTTCATCTTTAGGATTAAGGTTTTAAATGTCATGTATTTTTAGAGTTCATTTTATACAATGACATCATGATTATGAGCATATTCTTATTTATATGATCATTAATGCCATAATCATTCATGCATTTGATTAAAATTGAGTTAAGGACAATGGCATGACTTGATGTCCCATTTATAAGGGAATCAAGTAGGGTTGCCTAGAAAAATGCATGAAACCCTAGATTAAATGAACCAAAACCCACATCTCACATCAAATTGACATGTATGTGTATTTTTACACCCTAGATACATGTGAGATGCTAGGATATGAGTTAAGTTCAAGGTGCATAGTTTTTGCATCTAGATGAACTAAAACTCATCTTTAACCAACATGTGGATCATTGGGAAAGCTTGTGTACAAGTCATGTACTTAAAGCTCAAGGAATATGATCCAAAATAAGGTTTTGAAAACATTTTAAAATCATTTTAAAAAACCTTGGTGAAGTCTATCTTTTGATAGCAATCACCATTGATGAGATTGATACTAAGTGAGCTTAAACTTTAAAGATTTTAGTCACTTTTGAATTTTGTATCAATTTCACTATTTTATGGGTAAAATAATTTTCAAATATTTTTCACTTATTGTATTGGTCAAAGGTATTATACGTATCAAATTTCGTAATTTTTCGATATACGTATAATTATTTATGATTTTCTAAATCTCATTTCTGATAATCAAATTGAAATTTGATTATCGATCAGCCATTGGTGGCAATGATCGATGGAGGTGTCATTGATTTCTGAATCACTCGACTGATAGCCTGATTTCGGGGTAACCAAGGTTGTTTAACCCGATTTCAGCCTTTGTTAAGGTCCCTAACCACTCCTAACCCTAGGATATGCTTTGGGAAGCATTATAAAGGGTGAAAATCCATTGGACATGAATTAGGAAAGGTGTTTAGGGTTTGTATCAATTTTAATGTGTTGGAAAGTTCAATGTTGAATTTATAACCTTAATTTTGATGGTTTAAAGTTCTTATTGGCTTAGGGCCTTCCCAAGGACATTGTTGGTGCAATGGTCAAGGGGGAGTAAGCCTTTAGGGGGAGGTATCCATCTTGGAATGATGGATGTGTTTTTTCTCCTTGAAAAGGAGAAGTTATTGGGAGAGTATCATCAATTGGGAAATTGATGGGATTTTGAGAGACCCAATTTGGAAATTGGGTGAGTGAATAAGATTGCCTCTCTTGAGTGATATGGGACTTATCACTAGGAAGATGGTAGGCATCCAAGGTATTTTTGGACCAAGGGGGAGATTGTAAGATCTCATTGGGACATGAGACATTGACCTCCTTGGAGAGCTAACCTTTTTGATGTTAGTCAAAAAGGGGGAGAATGTTTGGGGAAGAATATTTGGAGAGTGATTACCAATTTGGGATAATTGGTAAGGGATTTGAGTTAGTGTTCTAACTCAATAGTTTGTTTGGTTTTTGTCAAACATCAAAAAGGGGGAGATTGTTGGTGCAATCGGCCCAGGTCACGATTGACCAAGACTCGAGTTTGACTCGAGTGATGTTTTGATGTTCGACAAAAACATATGGCAATGTAATAGTCATGGGAATTCCAAATCTTGAGTACTTGGCATGGAAAGTCCAAGTGGGACACTTGGCATTTGGGAAAGTCCAAGTCTTGAGTAATTGGCACATGGAAAGTCCAAGCATGGGTCTTGGCAATGTAAAAGTCCAACATGGGTTGGCAAGGGAAAGTCCAAGCATGGTCTTGGCATGGAAAGTCCAACAAGGGTTGGCAAGGGAAAGTCCAAGCTTGAGTCTTGGCATTTGAGATGTCCAAGGGGTTTGATATTGGCGGCGTAAAGTCCAAGCGGAGTCTTGGCGGTGTAAGTCCAATGTGCCTTGGTGGTGTAGACATCGTTAACATGACATAGCCGATGGAAGCACCTGAAGGCTAGCGCAATGGATGAACAGGTCATGGATGACCTGGAGGGATCCGAGAGGCGTGAGGCTGATGGAGGTGGCTAGAAGGCTTAGGTCTCGGTTAAGGGTGGTCTAGCAAGTATGGGGGAACCATACTTGGGCTAAAACCTCATGTTTGAGGTGTTCTAGTCGACTGGTGTCATGTGGGAGTCGACTAGACCGAGTCAACTAGGGTTTGACTGTGGGAAGTGGCCTAGCAGTCGATTGCCAGAGGTGGGCAGTCGACTGATTGGATGATCAGTCGACTGATCTTGTGATCAGTCGACTGGTGCTCGTGAAATCGGGCACAGAATGGAGTCGAGACTCGACTGGTCGAGTGAGGACTCCATCAGTCGATTGATGGGTATGATCAGTCGACTGATGATGGATTCGTTGGACCTATCCAACGTGGATCTAGCCGTTGTCTCATGACAACAGTGGCATCAGTCGACTGATGGTCCCGATCGGTCGACTGATCGACTTTTTCCATCACAGGTTGAAGCTTTATAAGGAGCTCGTAATGGAGGAAAATGAAATGGTTCTTTGAGGTGATTTGGGGAGAGTTGCTGATGCAATTCAGGGTCTCCAAGTGCTACTCGATCAACCTAGCGATCAAGCATTCAAGAGCATTTGTAAAATGTTTTTCTTTACTAGTCTTGCTTTGTATTTCATTGTATTTGCTTGTAGCTTTTGATTATTGTTGTAATCATCTTGTACGAGGTTTCTTTGCCTCCGGATTGTTCCGAGAAGGAGTATTTATTATAGTGGTGTGTGGTTGGCATCGCTAGGGTTCGTACGAACCCGATCCGTGGAGTAGGAACCGTTCGGTTTCGAACCACGTTAAATAATTGTGTTTGGGTGTTGTTAATTGTTTTGTTTCGTTATTTCTTTCATTACTATTCCACTGCGTACTAATGAAAATTGTAGACAAGCACGCGAATAATTTCCATCTACGAATGTACACGACGCTATTCACCCCCCTCTAGCGGCCTCAAATCTTCTACAGACTGATCCCTCCATCAGTCAACTGATGGAGTGATCAGTCGAGTGATCACAGTCCGCAGTCGAGTCAGACTCCATTCCGTGCCTGTGTTTAACTTGATCAGTCTACTGCCACTGTTGGTAGTCGACTGATCGCAACATCAGTCCACTGCCACGACCAAAGCAGTCGACTGATCGTCAGGGTTTCATCCTAACTCAGTCGAGCACCTGACCAGTCGACTGATACATCATATCAGTCGACTGATACTCATCTAGTTTGAATAATTCATACTTGATTTCACCCCCTAGACCTAGACTCAACCTTCTAGCTCTTCCTTAAGCCTTGCACCTCCAGGATCCCTCCGAGTCCGCGACTTGTTCATCCTTTGTGCTTTGCTTCCAAGAGCTTCCTTCGATTTTATCATGTCTTGGGTTTCCCTTTGCCAAGGCATGCTTGGACTTTACGCCACCAAGTCTATATGCTTGGACTTACGCTGCCAAGACTTGCCTTTGGACTTCCATTGCCAAAGTCTGTTTGGACTTAATTCTGCCAAGACAACATGCTTGGTATTATGCCACCATACCTTAACCTTGAACATTTCTTGCCAAGATCATACTTGGAGTTTGCCTTTACCAAGTGTTCATACATGGATTTCCCTGTCACTTGAACATGTTAATAATTAGATCACAAATTGTTGCCTAACTTAGATGATTATCCAAACATCAAAACATATAAATTCTTGGGGCATTGTTGCACCAACAATGATTAGGACTCTAACTAATACCTAATATAGGTTTTTTTATAGGGGTTAATTAAATCTAGGCTTGGTCTTAGAGGGTAAGAACCCAATCAATATTTTAAGTCCATCCTGTTAAACAATCCACCCGACCCGTTTTGTTCGTTCTACATTTTCTCTCACATGCGACTATTCCATGCGTATGCATTTCAGTTTTTCCTCATTAACCCCTCAACGACGATTTTACTTCACTCGTCGTCGACTCCCCGCCGATTTCTCTGCCGAGCATTTCCCATTCGCAAGGCTTTCCCTTTTTCCTCATCGCGACAACCTCTCTGCCTCACACGCGATCTTCATCCTCTCTTCCGAAGCATGTGATTTGTCGAGTGCCTTCTCTTACTTGGTCGTCCGTCTCCTTCTTCCCTGTTGCAAGCGACGGCAAGTGAGTTCCCTCGCCTGTGGCCACAGTCTAGTCGGAACGGCAAGCGGGCACGAGGACGTGAGGTTGGGTAAGTGGTGACGACACTGTGTCCTGATCGAAAGCTGCGACTTGCTACCGGAGAAGGGTAAGGCAATGTTTTCTCCCTCGATGTTCGAAAGGATTCCTGTGTGATTTGGGTAGTTGACTTTGAGTCGATTGAGCAAGGGTTCCAGCGGGAGCTAGGGCAGAGACGTTTCTATTGGTTTTCGGTGGACAGTGCAATTTGGGAAGGGTTGGCTATTGGATTTTAGGGATTTGTTGCTGGTGAGGCTTCAATTGTTGGGAAGCAAGATCAATTTCCCTTTTTGTTCTGTCAATCCAGGTTAGATTTGTTTGATAGACAGTGAGTTTGAGATCTCAGTTAGGTGTTGTTAGATTTTTGCATTTATCAGTTGATTGGATTAAGGAAATAGAAGTTTATAGGATTGAGGATTCTGTACAGATTTCTTGTAATTATAGATTATAAGGGATGTTGTTTCTAATTGTAGTTATGTTGGATGGTTATTTGCATATTGAGGTGTTGGTGCGTGATTTGTCTATATGTTGATTTAATATGGATTTGTGTGTTCTATTAATTGTCAGATTGGTGGGTTGTTAAGCACCATTTCAAGATTGGTAATTAATTCTTGATTGTTTGTGGTTGTGTGAGGAGTTGTATGGTTGGAATTGAGCTATAAATGGGTTGTTGTGTTGTTGTAATGGTTGTGAAGTAGTAGTTTTGTTTGGGCTACAAATAGAGATGTAAATTAAGTGTAAAAAGGTTAAATCTTCATGAGATTGACTTTGTTAAGTTAGATATGGAATTGGATGAGTAGGTTAGCACTTTTGCTAATTGATAACGGTGGGTTTAAATTAAATGGTTAAGTCTGGCTATTTGGGTTTCTAATTCATATTCGATAAAGGAACACGAATATAGAAATGATAGAATAGTAAATTTAGATATATTGTCGTATGCTTGAACATAAAGACAATGTTTGAAATGTGCAGGACGTGGATACGAGACGTGTCCGTAGCCATGAGGAATTTATTATTACGAGCATTACAATAGGTGGGTAATTTCCTACCCTGGTCATGTAGTTGTAGTTGCATTCAGATTTAGACATAGATATGATCATATTATATGTTCATATTGTCTTGACTCTGCTCTTATTTATTCTTGTGCTTGATACTTGTCGTTGGCTATATATGCTCAAATGTTGATATCACATTTTCCTTCTCATGATTGAGGAGTTACATATGTAATGTAAGAAGATCTATAAATGTTTAGTAGGGTGTAGATGTTGGAGTACAGATGATGACCTAATTTGTAAATTTGGTAAAAGGTCATTTATGGGTAGGTAATGCCCTAAATGTAGAATTTATTCCAATACCCGTATGTTGCATACTTATTATCAACCATGTGTTGTGTAAATGGTCAGGTGAGTTATGAATTGTGTGTCTCTACGGACCGGTGGTCCTAGTTTATTATGATCAGTTGAGTACGACTCTCTACAGGATAGAGAGTGTATTGATCAAATGGGTATGACTCTCTATTGAACAGAGAGTCTGTGGTAGATGTCTGTATGTGTGATAGTACATTCATGTCATTTGCATGCATACTGACGACATAGTCTCCCTTAGGGTTGAGAGAGTCGTCAGTCATCCTGCCTCCCAGGTTACTCCCAGAGGGATAACTGGTGTGAGACTAGAGCATTTGTTGTGCCGCACTCTACCACTATAGAAAGTAGTAGTCGGAGTTGCGTGTAGTTGTCCTAGGTTCATGGCACTCGACCACTCATAGGTAGTGTCAGTCAGAGTGGCCAGCAGCAGGGACTCTCGTTGTATAACGAGCTCTTTACGCTCATATGGTACTCGATCATACTACCCACTCGACCACTCTAGAGCAGTGGTTAGTGTTGAGTTGGGAAAGTTGTCATGTCATGCCACCTAAGCCACACTGGAGTTGTGGTAGCAAGTAGTGGTGCGCAGGCATGACCAAGCATGCTGCATTGCCATATCATACGGCGTTTTGCATATTGCTATATATATATATATATATGCATGTATATCTATATATACATAGATGATTGTGATTAGTATACATACAGATGCAATCTATATGTATACTCATTCTGATGATGCATTTGTATGTACTATGCTTGTTGCATTTATTTGTACATATTCATACATGCTATTGCATTTTCTGTATGGTAGTAGGTCGGGTACTGTATACTTGTTGGTCAGTCACTGTGGTACCCTCGACCCGTATCATGATGTAGTATGAGTTAGTATTACTCTTCATATCTTATGTTGTTGATATATGCTCAGGTTGGATGAGTGTAGAGTAGTTGACTGTCAGGTATGTCAGTATTTTTTGTTGTTCTGCTTGTTTAGTGGTATGAATGTATGTATATTTATTATGCTGATGTATACCTACCATACCTGTAGATTATACTGTTGAATTACATGTGATATTTGATATATTTACATGTTTTCTCTTATTACCTGCTGAGTTTTACTCACCACCACGGACCCTGGGTTTTTCTGTTGCTTAGGTAACAGGTAGAAGTCTTCATGGCGGCTTGGTGCTTTGCTGGTGACCCATCCCATCTCCATTTTCCGAGCCTCCCGTGGATTTTGGTTTATGATATTGTGGACTTTATTTTGTGTTCGATGTTTTATGAACTGTTCGGTACTGTGGATTTGTCAGTTAGTAAGCTCTTATGTTGGTTATGGATTTGTATGTCATTATGTGTGGTTATGTGTATGTGGTTTTATGTTTTCCGTTGTATTTGATATATATATATATATGCTTATTATGTTATGGTTGTGGGCCTACAGGCCTTATATTAACATGATATGTTGCCACGTACAGGGGAGATGTCGTCCGTTTGCTTTTCGGCACGGCATACTCTTAGGGCGTGACATGATCATTCCGTCATGGAATATAATGCAGAGTTTACCAGACTTGCAGAGTTCTACTCTCATCTAGTAGCACAGGATGCATATCGGATGTTCCAATTTACGTAGGGCCTTGCTGCTTATATTTGGAGTAGGATGTCAGGATCTATTATTACCTCTTACAGGGAGGCATTGAATCGCGCCATTTTCATCGAGATGACTTCCCAGTAGATTTCCAGGCAAAAGGATATATAGAAATAGATGACTCAGGGTATGTAGCAGAACCAGGGTTCAACTCAGAGGACTTAGAAGATACGGGAGCAAAAAGGAACTACACAAGGTGCTGCAGAGAGGTCAGCCAGATTGCAGAAGGGGAAGCATCCGACATCCGAGTATTTTTGAGGGTCTCAGAAGAGCCATATGGGTCGGAATAGGACTGGATGTTATAAATGTGGATCTGAAAGGCACAGAGTTATAGAGTGTCCTTTAGAACAGCCTGTTTGCTATTATTGCAAACAACATGGTCATACTAGTCATGATTGTACATTAAGAGCACAGTTGGAGTATTTGATAACTCTAACAAGGGGAGGAAAACTAGCCAACAGCGGCAGCAGAGGACAACACTGCAGACGCAGACGTTTGGTCAGAGGCAACTAGTACCTCCACTGGCACAGTTGTACCAGATACAGGGGGTGCCCCTATAGTGATGCCGACAGCTATCCTGCATCTCCGGTGATCTACAATACAGGAGTATCTACACCACAACAGTTCTTACCAACCAACTCTAAGGGTTATCTTATGCCTTTACCAGCGACTCAGTCTCCAATATCATATAGCAAGATTCAGCCTGAGGGGAGGCATGCTACTACTTCGTCAGGGATGCAGCCTACAAATATAGAGACTGGACAGGTTTATGCCATCACCAGAGATGAGGCGCAGTGAGTTGAGGGATCAATCATATAGGGTATGGTTTTAGTTTATTCTATATATGCTGATACTTTGATTGATACCGGTAGTTCACATTCATTCGTATCTAGAATATTTCTAGGTAGAGTAGGAAGGATCCCGATGGTTCGTTCTTGTGGGTTAGCAGTATCCTTGCCATCAGGGGAGGTGCTGACTAGCCACCAAGAAATCAAAAGTTGCCCATTAGATTTTTACGGGCATATCCTTACGGTGGACCTCCATGTGTTGGAAATGGTAGGGTTCGATATTATTCTCAGTATGGACAAGTTGGCCACTTATTATGCTACAGTTGATTGTAGAGCAAGAGTGGTGACATTTAGACCAGTGGATAAACCAGCTTGGAAATTTGGTGGCAGAAGAGATGATGGAGTGTCCATTATATCTGCGTTACAGGCCCTGAAGTTGTTGGCCCACGGTTGTCAAGGTTATATACTATCTGTAGTCAAAGTTCAGAATGAAGGACTACCATCCCTCTCTCTTGTGCGTGTTGTCCGAGAGTATCTAGATGTATTTCCAGATGCACTTCCGGGCTTACCACCTTCTAGGCAAGTGGAATTTGTGATAGCGGTGATTCCAGCAACCGCCCTGGTATCGAAAGTGTTAGTGAAAGCCCTAGAGTCAATCATGTGATGATTGTTGTATGGACTTTATTGTATCATATTCCTATTTATAAAGGCATGGTTATTATATTTACTTGTATTGGTGCCTAATAACTAAATATAATAACGTCCTTGAGTAGTAGGTGTTGGGTTTCCGGCACCGCGGCGTGTGTGTGTTCGATCATGTTTCGTAAACATGAGCACAGCGGAAGCAATTAAAAACAATAAATCTATATTTATTACAACACACACAACACATGCATGCATATTACAACAAGTGTAGACATAACCGTAAATTAAAATTTGCAATAAAAGAAATTATCTACGTTATACCTTTCGTATGACGTGTAGCGGGAACGACATCAACCGGAACGATCCTCGTAAGAATTGTCTCTATCCGTATCCACGCTGAGCTCCTCGGGATGACTTCGCTAAGCCACGAGCTTCATCTTCGTATGGGTTACCAGCCTCGTGTTGAAGACGACGTGATCGAGAGATGATCACGATCCGAATCCAAATTCGGATCCTAAAACGAGTTCTCAAAACTCACTTCTCCAGAAAGGTATTCGTCAACCAATTGACGAATCCTTCGTCCTCCACCTCAGAGGATTACTGGAGATCAAATCCCCGGTAAGTTAGGTGCTATTGGAGCACTAATCGTCGTCCAAACGACGCTCCGACAACAAAGAAACAAGCTGTCCAGAAAAACTGGACAGCTTTTGGTGGAGGAATAGAGGCCGGCCAAGGAGAGATGGAAGCTCACCTTATCACCGAACCTAGAGGAGATCACCGGAGGGTCGCCGGAGGTTCACCAGCTGAAGCTTGGTCGCCGGCAACATGTTGGACGGCTGCACAAAAGCTGGACGGCGGCAGCTTAGGGTTGGGCGCCGAAAACTCCAAGGAGGTTGGCGGCAACTAGGTTGGGCGGCCAAAACTAGATTAGAGTTAGGGTTAGGGTTTAAGCCCTATTTTATAGAGAACTAATTCTCTTAATGGTTAATGGATCATATCCATAAAGCCCGTTAACCCGCTCCATTAGGATAAGTTAAAATAAACCAAACCATGATGGTTTATTTTAAGTTAAAACGATCCGAACCAACTTTTGGTTCATTCGTTTAAAATAAACCAAACCCTTTGGTTTATTCTCATCCATTTGATTAGAACCAAACCATTTTGTGTGAGGGATCGATATGGCCGGCTAGAGGGGGGTGAATAGCCCTCGTACGTTGGACGTCGTAAATTGCTCGTCTACAAAAGATTAGCACAAGCGGAATATTCAAATACAAAGCAAAAGACAAACAATAAAACAAATGCTAACACGATGGTATAACGTGGTTCACGGCTACGCCGCTAATCCATGGTCCGATTCGTCCACGGTGAATCACTCCGCTAAAAACCAATCACTATCGGTCTCTCCTTTGCACAAAGCTAGGTGGAGGTAACCTTTACAACCAAGATCACTCTTCTTACAATAGGATTGAAGTAAAGACAAGTAAGAAGAGTTTAGAGCTTGTGGGGCACTAGGAAGATCGTTTGGAGTATGAGCATTAGCCTCTCAAAGGCTTACACCCTCTCTTTTTATAGAGAGGGCTAACTTCTTCCCGTTTGCCGCCATCGGTCATGCCGCCCTTGGCGATCATTGCCGTCTCACTAGCGGCCTCGAACACGTCGGATCCCGACCGTTGTAGTCCAAGGGAACTCTTAGCGATCGGATGGACCTCATCGATCATTCGCGCCTCCGTAGTCGGCGCCCGATCGGCTACGAGCGGTCTGGCCGAACCCTTATCTAACGATCATTGCGCCTTGGCCCGATCGGCATAATCTTGATCGGCCCACGTATGGCGATCATCGCGGCCGATCCGATCGATCGTATACCGGTCGAACTCACTCGACTCGAGCGATCATTGCCATGACATGGCGGTCGGGGTGTCGAAAAACCCATCCGACACTTGGCCAAATGGCCAAGTTTCACCTAAGAGCTACCCCTCCCTGGGTTACAATCGCTCACTCTCATTTCTCGGAGTCCCTCGCCTTCGAAGTTCTCTTCGTTCTCGGCCACGTCCCTCGGCAGCATCAGGCGCACGGCTCTGCAATGCTCCTTCGCGTCTCTTGCCTCGAAGCCTACTTCCTCCGGCTTCACTCCAAGCTTCTCGTCCGGCGGTCCTTCGGATGCTCCAAGCGCACGGCTTCCGCAAAGCTATCCTTCACCGACTCAAGGCACGAGTCATGAGATGTGAAACTTGCCACGGCTCCATGTGCGAATTACTAAGTCCTGCATGACTTCAACGCACATATCACATCAACATATCAAACTAACTTAAACCCTTTGCCACACCATCAAAACCATATCACGGCAAGAGATTGCCCTAACAATCTCCCCCTTTTTGATGTGTGGCAATCCGTTTAAGTTAGGTAAAAACATTTGATATAAATTCTAAGGTAAGAAAGCATGTAAAGATAAACATGATATAACAACATGCAATTCCCCCTTAATCCATGAAATTCTCTATGCAAATTTTCTCCCCCTATCATATATTTCTCCCCCTACCATATATTTCTCCCCCTACAATATATTTCTCCCCCTAATGTGATTAACTTAAACATACTTATTTCTCCCCCTTTGACACCATCAAAAAGATTAACACTAAGTTATAAGCTCATGGCATCAAGTATAATGGAGGGAAAAATATGTCAAGTTGATTTAAAAATTGGGTACTATTTGTTGATGGCATCAAGTATATTTCTACCACTTGTTGGTGGCATCAAGTATATTTCTACCACTTATAGGAGGTTTACAAACTGAATTCGGCCTTCAATATTCTGAGTTATAGCCACGATCATTGCTATCGATGGCGGTCATTGCTAAATGAATCCAAATTTACGATTTTACGATTTAATTTCATAAATTCAAAATTTGAAAAATCATGAAATTTGGGGAAAATATTTCTTTTAAGTATATCTATCAATGAAAAATAGTTTTTCATGAAAACTCATTATATTTTCTTGTTTTTGCCAAAAATCCAAAAGTTCTAAAAACCACTAGGTTTTTGATCATTCTAGTATCAAGTTAGCTACCTAGTTTTGCATCCAATTGTTTCAAAACATGAATACATGTATTTTAGGGTATGAAATTGTTTTGAAAACATATGAAATATCCAACCATGATCTTTGGGCAATATGTCTATGAATTAAACATAAGCCTTCCCCATGATTGGTCTATTATTGCTATTTTGATACTTTTAAATGACCATCTAAATGCCATAGGCATTAGTGGACATTTGTATCATCCTAATATCTCACCCATGCTAAGTTTGCAATCAAGTTAGCCTATAGTGAGTGTGAGATGTATCCTAGGGGGTATTTGTATATACTTAACCCATATATTCATGCAATTCTATCATGGTTAAGTATCAACCTAACATCCTACATGATCATAATGACATATATGAATGAATTCTACATTATGATCATGAAATACATGTTTTCATAAATTTATAGTCATGCATTAGGTAATATGTGATGATAATAAACAAATTATCACCTAAAGCATGATTTAAACTTATTTCTCAAGATAACGTGCCAAATATCATAAATCATGATTTAAGACATACATAGGAATTACATCAATCATCATGATTTAAGCATTATTACCTATTTATGGGTACGTTATCATCACCCAACACTATCTAAAAAATGTTGTCCCGTCATCCTAAGTCAACCAAAATATGATATAGGTCAAGTTCATATGGTTGACTACCCTAGGGGTTTTCTAACCCTTAAGGATGGATTTTGGAACCCAAAATAGATTCTTTCCTATTGGGTTCACTAAATATTCCTTGGGGATCCATTTCCTAGCAATTACTTTCTTTTTATCTTGTCCCCTAGCTATTAGGCATTTATAGGCCTTTTCATTTTTCTTTTCCTTGTAGCCTAGGCCTTTCTTGTTGAAACTAGCTCTTTGGCTCCCTAAGATCATGTTCAATGTGTTGGAGCCAATAGTGAATTTTTCTAGGGCTTTTGTTAAATAATCTACCTTTTTCCTTAAAGCCCTATTTTCATTTATACATGCATCATTAACATCCAAAGGCATATAATCATGTGAGCATGCATCATCTAAGCTAGAAGAAATATTATCATTTAAGCATGCCTTTTCTAATTTTTGTTCTAATTCCTTAATTTGTTCAAACATGCATTTATTTTTCTTCTTTGCCCTAAATAAATCTCTAGTTAAGCTAGAAACCATGGAAACTATTTTCTTAGGGGTTAGATTTGTTACCATAGTTTCCATGTCCTCTTCTTCTTCGGATGATGAGGATGTGGAAGCTCCCCCTTCATTTGAGCTCTCCCCATTTGAGCTTGATTCTTCATTTTCGGATGAAGAGCAATCCAAGTCATCAAAGGCCATCAAGGCCAAATTGGTGACAAAGGCATTCTCCTCATCCGATGATGAGGAGGAGGATGAGGAAGGATCATCCCAAGTCCTTGCCTTGAGAGCCTTAGCCTTTCCCTTCTCCTTTGTTTTCTTCTCCTCTTCCTTTCTCTTGCTCCCCTTCTTCTTCTTCCTCTTCTCTTCTTTCTTTTTCTTCTCTTCTTTGCTTTTGTTTAGGAGGGGACAATTGTCCCTTATGTGCCCTTCTCCTTGGCAATTGTAGCATATAACCTTCCCCTTTGGTCTTCTCATCCTATCATTAGATTTATCAAATCTAAAATTCTTAAATGCACGTCTTACCCTCCTTACCATATAGGCTTCTTCGGTGCTATCCATGGAGGAGGAGGAAGACGCTTCGTCATCGGAGGAGGAGGGGATTTCCATCTTCTTCTTCCCCTTACTTGCCAATAATGCTACTCCTCTTGATGGTTGAATTCTAGGCTCCTCTTGTATTCCCTCAAGCCTAGTTTCGTGGAGCTCCATTGTTGAGAAAAATTCCTCCAAGGTACTTACTTCCAAGTTCTTGGAGATGTAGAACGAATCCACCATGGAGCTCCATTTTGAGGACCGGGGAAAGGCATCTATGGCCTTCATTACCATATCCCGGTTTGATAGCTTCTCACCTACACTTGTTAGCCCAATTAAAATTTCTTTAAACCTAGAGTGTAGTGAGGTTACCTTTTCTCCCTTTTCTAGTTTTATATTGGATAATTGGGAGCGGAGGAGGTCTCTCCTTGCTAGCTTGGCCTCGGATGTGCCTTCATGGAGTTCTATAAGCTTCTCCCACATCTCTTTGGCGCTAGCACATTCTCCGATCCGGTTGATCTCTTGTTGAGGGAGCACATTGTAGAGATGGTGCTTGGCTTTGGAGTTTGCAAGGTGCTCCTCTCTTTGCCTCTTGGTCCACCTAGATTTCTCTATTGGCTTCCCCTCTTCATCCCTAGGCAAAACGAAACCGGATTCCATTGTAATCATTATATCAAAATCCGTTTCGAAAAATACCTCCATTCGCTTCTTCCACCAAGCGAATTCTCCTTCAAACTTCGGAGGATGGATGTTGGAGCCGGCCATTTTTGATGTAGGGCTTGTTGCGGCGGTTAGTCCGGTGACAAGCAACCTTGGCTCTGATACCACTTGTGAGGGATCGATATGGCCGGCTAGAGGGGGGTGAATAGCCCTCGTACGTTGGACGTCGTAAATTGCTCATCTACAAAAGATTAGCGCAAGCGGAATATACAAATACAAAGCAAAAGACAAACAATAAAACAAACGCTAACACGATGGTATAACGTGGTTCACGGCTACGCCGCTAATCCACGGTCCGATTCGTCCACGGTGAATCACTCCGCCAAAAACCAATCACTATCGGTCTCTCCTTTGCACAAAGCTAGGTGGAGGTAACCTTTACAACCAAGATCACTCTTCTTACAATAGGATTGAAGTAAAGACAAGTAAGAAGAGTTTAGAGCTTGTGGGGCACTAGGAAGATCGTTTGGAGTATGAGCATTAGCCTCTCAAAGGCTTACACCCTCTCTTTTTATAGAGAGGGCTAACTTCTTCCCGTTTGCCGCCATCACCGATCCGCCCTTGGCGATCATTGCTCACTAACGACCTCCGAACACGTCGGATCCCGTAGTCAGCGGAACTCTTAGCGGTCGGTGATGGACCTCATCACGATCGCCTCGTAGTCGACGCCTGATCGGCTACGAACATTTGGCGAACCCTTATCTACCGGTCAACGCGCGCCGATCGGTGGTCTCGCGATCGGCCCGCGTATGGCGATCGCTGCTGGCCGATCGGTCGATCGTATACCGGTCGAACTCACTCGACTCGGAAGCGATCGGCCCGCCATGACATGGCGATCGGGGTGTCGGGAAAACCCATCCGACACTTGGCCAAATGGCCAAGTTTCACCTAAGAGCTACCCTTCCCCGGGTTACAATCGCTCACTCTCATTTCTCGGAGTCCCTCGCCTTCGAAGTTCTCTTCGTTCTCGGCCACGTCCCTCGGCAGCATTAGGCGCACGGCTCTGCAATGCTCCTTCGCGTCTCTTGCCTCGAAGTCTACTTCCTCCGGCTTCACTCCAAGCTTCTCGTCCGGCGGTCCCTCGGATGCTCCAAGCGCACGGCTTCCGCAAAGGTATCCTTCACCGACTCAAGGCACGAGTCATGAGATGTGAAACTTGCCACGGCTCCATGTGCGAATTACTAAGTCCTGCACGACTTCAACGCACATATCACATCAACATATCAAACTAACTTAAACCCTTTGCCACACCATCAAAATCATATCACGGCAAGAGATTGCCCTAACATTTTGGTCCATCCATTATGTCTTCATAAGACACGGCCCATCCACGCTTCCATTGCGACTGAAACAATTTCATGCTCGCTTTATGTTTGGTCCAACCAAACATAGTTTCTCTCGGTCTGAGAATCCCATTCTCAAGCTCGTTTTAAATTCTTTGGATTACACTCGTTGTGCGTGTGACCAAATAAGTTCTCGGTTTATGTTGGTCGTCTATAATTAACCATTAATTATAGAACGATCATGAGTGGCACCTAGTAGTACATCATGATCCCCAATTAACCGAAAAGATCAATGGTTGATCCAGAACTATTTCTGAAACCCTTCAGTAGCTCGAATGAATCGTGCCCCATTCCCTTCACTCATCTTATACCCACTTGGTTCAGGACATGGTCTATAGTGTCAGTCCCCACTAGGCTGACTACGTCACACCTAGCCCAAGTATCATTTCCTCGTCCTACGGATTCTAGTTACTCTACATGTATCGAAGAGTACCTTACTCTACACATGTAATGCTTTGGCCAAAGACTTTAGTAACAATCCGACGAGAGGCCATGGGTATACATCTCCTCGCAAGGAGTGGTGAATCCTTTATAGGCTATTCAAACACCTTCGATCACTTCGACTTATACCCAATCATCTCGGGTCCACATCTCCTCAGAGATGTTTGCTTAAGATGTCAAAGCATAAGTCTCCATGATCAAGATGACTTGAATACCGCAAGTCAAAGGAACATCGCACTTAAGCCACAGTAAGAACTTCATTGACATATCTATATATGCAGAGAACCATATGAAGTCTTACGGCTGGTCACTCCAATGAACTAGTTACCATAACTAGCATTCACGATCAACTCCGGACATCACTATGTCTCCAGCTAGTGAGAATCAGCTGCTTGGATACACCAAGGAGTATACCTCGTGCTAGTCTCGACAGAACTGATGGTGTCCAAATCCATCAATTCATCGACTAGGGATAATTCCGATACATCACAATTACACATGTAGAGATACTCACTAGTTGTGATCCAATCACAAATTCTCTCATGCTGTGAATCGTATCGTGGACATTCAGTAAATGAGTTTAAGATCCAATCAAATACATAAAACATGTATACTCAAATAGTGAATCTTCATTTATCATATAAATGGTTTATACATAAGGCGATTGCCTTAGGACATCTCTCATATATTACTAACAGACTCCCACTTGGCCTAATGCCAATCGCTACGGTATCCAATACCATAAGCTCTAACATGACCCTCAAACTTATTTTGAGGTAATGCCTTAGTCAAGGGATCCGCTAAGTTCCTTTCAGTGGGAATTTTCTCGATTTGTATTTCGTTCCTACTGATGATCTCTCTGATAAGATGATAGCGGAGAAGCACATGTTTGGATCAATGATGAGACCACATCAAGTTCATAGATGAACTTCTTGATCCAAACCGCTTCCTTTGCTGCTTCCAAAGCTGCAATGTATTCTGCCTTAGTGGCAGAATCCGCTATAGTGTCAAGCTTGGAACCTTTCCAACTTATTGCGCCTCCATTCCGGTGAATACATACTCGGTGAGACATGGAATCATCCTTGTCATGCGAGCTGGCATCCGTATACCCACGTATCACCATGTACCCTTCTCCATATATTAGGAACACATCCTTAGTTCTTCTCAAGTACTTAAGGATCGTCTTAACAGCCGCCCAATGATCCATTCCTGGATCGGACTGGTATCTGCTCGTGACACTCAGAGCGTACGATACATCGGGCCTTGTACATAACATAGCATACATGATAGATCCTATTGCGGATGCATAGGGAATCTTACTCATGCAAATCCTCTCGTCTTCTGTGCGCGGACACATAGACTTCGAAAGGTGTACCCCATGCCTGATGGGTAAGAAACCTTTCTTGGATTCCGACATGCTAAACCTCTTTAGCACTCGGTCTATATATGTAGACTACGAAAGACCAAGCAACCGTTTCGATCTATCTCTATAGATCTTAATCCCGAGGATGTAGGTTGCTTCTCCCAGGTCTTTCATGGAGAATGTCTTGGATAACCAAACCTTCACTGACTGTAAGATTGAAACATCGTTTCCTATAAGTAGTATGTCATCGACATACAATACTAGGAATATGACTGCACTCCCACTAACCTTCTTGTACACACAAGGTTCGTCTGGATTTTGTGAGAAATCAAACTTTTTGATTGTCTCATCAAAACGGATATTCCAGCTCTTGGATGCTTGCTTCAGTCCATAAATGGACCGTCGCAATTTGCATACCTTGGTTTTATCAACCGATGTGAAACCCTCAGGCTGTATCATATACACATCCTCGAGCAGGTTTCCATTAAGGAAAGTTGTTTTCACATCCATCTGCCATATCTCATAATCATAATGAGCCGCTATGGCCAGGAGCATCCGAATGGATTTAAGCATAGCTACAGGCGAATAGGTTTCGTCATAATCAACACCTTGTTTTTGACGATATCCTTTTGCCACCAATCTAGCCTTATAGGTAATCACATTACCATCCATGTCGGTTTTCTTCTTGAAAACCCACTTGCACCCTATAGGTTTTATCCCTTCAGGTGGGTCAACCAAGTTCCAAACTTGGTTTTCATACATGGAATCCATTTCCGACTTCATGGCACCAAGCCATTTATCCCTTTCTGAACTTGTCAGCACTTCTTCATAACTGGTAGGCTCCTCATCATCTATGAGTAACACGTCGTTCAATTCACTTACGAGAAATCCATATCTCTCAGGAATATTGCGTGTTCTACCAGATCTACGAAGATGTGGTGTTACAATAGGTCCAGCCGATTGCTCATCACTATGAGTTGTCGGCTGTGGTGCTTCACCAGGTATCTCATCAATGTCTATTTGAGTCTCTCGAGCCTCCTCAAGCTCGACGACACTCCCACTGTTTTCTTGCAAGAGAAACTCTTTCTCTAGAAACACAGCATGCCTTGAAACAAACACCTTTTGTTCCACAGGATGATAGAATTGGTAACCCCTTATTTCCTTAGGGTATTCAACAAATAGACATTTATCAGACTTAGCATCCAATTTGTCTGATACAGTCCGCTTCACGTAAGCAGGACAACCCCATATCTTCAAGTAAGATACATGAGGTTTCTTACCATTCCATATCTCATATGGAGTCGTTGAGACTACCTTGGTAGGCATTCTGTTTAACAAGTAAACAGCTGTCTGAAGTGCATAGCCCCAAAAGGACTTGGGAAGAGTCGCATGATTCATCATTGACCTGACCATGTCCAACAAGGTCCGGTTACGCCTCTCAGATACACCATTATCTTTGTGGTGTATAGGCGGAGTCCATTGAGACAATATACCATTGTCTCTTAGATAATCAAGAAACTCTTGACTTAAGTATTCACCACCTCGATCCGATCGAAGTATTTTAATACTCTTGTCATGTTGTTTCTCTACTTCATTTCTGAATTCTTTGAACCTTTCAAAGGCTTCAGACGTGTGTTTCATCAAGAACACATACCCAAACCGTGAGTGATCATCGGTGAAGGTAATGAAGTAGCTATAGCCTCCTAAAGTTTGAGTTGACATAGGTCCACATACATCACTATGTATTAAGCCAAGCAACTCTCCCACTCGTTCACCTTTTCCTATAAAAGGTAACTTAGTCATCTTGCCTTTAAAGCATGATTCGCATGTTTCGTATGAATCCAATTCAAACGATTCCAGAATTCCACATCGGTGTAATTCGGACATGCGTTTCTTGCTTATATGGCTAAGACGACAATGCCACATATAGGAGTCTATTTGATTATCCTTTCGAGCACGCTTGTTGCTCGCTTCGATATTGCAAATGTCACTGGATACGTCCAACGTATAAACATCATTGCTTAAAGTTCCAGTCCCATAAAGAACCCCATTCAAAGTTATGTAACAACAATTGTTACTAAACGTCAAATGGAAACCATTTCTATTTAAACAAGAAATAGAAATGATGTTCTTTATCAACGAAGGAATATAAAAGCAATTGTCCAGTTCTAAGACAAGTCCTGCAGGGAGTTTCAAAAAATACGATCCGATGGCGAGTGCAGCAACCTTTGCTCCATTCCCAACACGTAAATTTGACTTTCCCTTAACGAGTCTTCTTCTATTCCTTAGCCCATGTATGTCATTACATATATGTGAGCCACACCCAGTATCCAATACCCAAGTGTCTAAGGAAATAGAATGACAATCAATAAAGAAGATTTCTGAAGAAGATGGGGCATCCGATGCCTTATCCTTCTTCACGGACTCAAGATAAATCTTGCACTTTCTTCGCAAATGGCTCTTCTTGCAATAATGATGGCAAGTTTCCTTTTTGCTAGTTCTACCTTCTTAGCCTTTCTCTTCTTTCCCTTCTGCTGTTCCTTTGACTTCCTCTTAGAACCTTTCTTCGAGGAATCAACTAATAGCACCGTCCCCTGCTCATGCTTCTCAGAAGACTCCACAATCTTCAGCATATTGAGCAGTACCACAGATGAACCTTCTAGCATCTCAGAGGTGAAGAGGAGCTTTGAGACTTCGAACCTTTCGAATCTCACTTGCTCATCAACCAACTCACAAAGATGAAGGACTACGATATGAGCATCCATATGCTCATGCTGCTTTCATAGCTTGGGTTCCATCGCGGCTAGCATGATGCAACTCATTTGTTCAGAATCACTCACATGTTTCTGATAGGCCAACAATTGGTCCAGAGTTGCATTGTCACTAGGATGGGTGGGAAGAGGCGCTTCGAGGACATACGCAAGCTTTTCCACCTTGAGAACAATTCTCAAGTTTCTAAGCTAGTCCAAGAAGTTCGGCCCAGTCAATTTATTTGAATCCAAAATGGAACGCAATTCAAAGACATCATGATCAATCTTAGAAATACAAAACGAGCATATATGAGAAAATGATTTTAAAATGCATCAATATACATTTATAAATCCCATTCATTTTTCGAATTTCAAAAACTCCAAAATCACTTCAGGAGATCGTAGGTCCATCTCCGAATGGGCTGATATCCATCATAGTTATGAACAACCTTGGAGAGAGTCCAACAAGCCATTCATAACTACGACGGTAGGTATCATCTATACCGATTGCATATCCCGTATATGCAACTATCACAATGTGCTATCAACTAATTGAATGTTCACACATACATCGGGTTGTTAACACATTAACAAGTATGCATCATATGCATACCACCCAACTTCACCTCCCTTTACATCGACCTTGGAGAGAGTCCAACAAGCCGATGCTCCAGGTTAAAGCCAACCCATTAATCAGGACATAGTTTTAATATGGTTAGAGCGCATTCAACCAATTAGCCCAGCTTGGAGAGAGTCCAACAACCAAAGCTAACGATTGACCTCTGACTCTTACCATATTAGTATTAAACTATTCCATGGTTTGAACATATTCAGGTTCGAGCCGGGCTTGGAGAGTGTCCAACAACCCAAACAAGAAACAGAACTCTGGTTCTAACCATATTAATGGAAGGTGTAGGCTTTAATATTGATTAAGGGTTTTTATGTCTCATCCTCTTTGCATGCAAATAACTATTATCTACATGGCATGACATACATGGCATACATCTACATGTCACGACACGCATGGCATAATGTTATGCATCTAATGCAATTACATGGCATACAATTATGTCATGTATATAATTTCCTTATATGTCATAACTACTTATGGAAATAAAATATGTTTAATATTTGATTCTCCAAATCAAATTATAATTAAATTAGGAAACAAATTTCCAAATCTAATCACATATTTTATTCATGGAATTATTTGATTAAGGAAAATCTATTTAGGAAACCAATTTCCTAAATCATTGAAACTACTTATGGAAATAAAATATTTTTAAGATTTGATTTCCCAAATCAAATCATGATTAAATTAGGAAATAAATTTCCAGAATCTAATCAAATATTTTATTTATGGAAAATATCAATTTCCATAAATACTTCCAACTTTCCAAAAGTGGAAGATTTCCATAAATACTTCTAGACTTTCCAAAATTGAAAAATTTCCATAAATACTTCTAAATTTCCAAAATTTAGAAAATTTCCAGAAATACATTATGACTATCGCAAAACCAATTTTACGATTATGTCGAAACACAACCCGCTCGATACCACTTCATGGGTTTCACAAGGCGTGTGTGTTCGATCATGTTTCGTAAACATGAGCACAGCGGAAGCAATTAAAAATAATAAATCTATATTTATTACAACACACACAACACACGCATGCATATTACAACAAGTGTAGACATAACCGTAAATTAAAATTTGCAATAAAAGAAATTATCTACGTTATACATTTCGTATGACGTGTAGCGGGAACGGCATCAACCGGAACGATCCTCGTAAGAATCGTCTCTATCCGTATCCACGCCGAGCTCCTCGGGATGACTTCGCTAAGCCACGAGCTTCATCTTCGTATGGGTTACCAGCCTCGTGTTGAAGACGACGTGATCGAGAGATGATCACGATCCGAATCCAAATTCGGATCCTAAAACGAGTTCTCAAAACTCGCTTCTCCAGAAAGGTATTCGTCAACCAATTGACGAATCCTTCGTCCTCCACCTCAGAGGATTATCGGAGATCAAATCGCCGGTAAGTTAGGCGCTATTGGAGCACTAATCGTCGTCCAAACGACGCTCCGACAACAAAGAAACAAGCTGTCCAGAAAAACTGGACAGCTTTTGGTGGAGGAATAGAGGCCGGCCAAGGAGAGATGGAAGCTCACCTTATCACCGAACCTAGAGGAGATCACCGGAGGGTCGCCGGAGGTTCACCGGCTGAAGCTTGGTCGCCGGCAACAAGTTGGACGGCTGCACAAAAGCTGGACGGCGGCAGCTTAGGGTTGGGCGCCGAAAACTCCAAGGAGGTTGGCGGCAACTAGGTTGGGCGGCCAAAACTAGATTAGAGTTAGGGTTAGGGTTTAAGCCCTATTTTATAGAGAACTAATTCTCTTAATGGTTAATGGATCATATCCATAAAGCCCGTTAACCCGCTCCATTAGGATAAGTTAAAATAAACCAAACCGTGATGGTTTATTTTAAGTTAAAATGAACCGAACCAACTTTTGGTTCATTCGTTTAAAATAAACCAAACCCTTTGGTTTATTCTCATCCATTTGATTAGAACCAAACCATTTTGGTCCATCCATTATGTCTTCATAAGACACGGCCCATCCACGCTTCCATTGCGACTGAAACAATTTCATGCTCGCTTTATGTTTGGTCCAACCAAACATAGTTTCTCTCGGTCTGAGAATCTCATTCTCAAGCTCGTTTTAAATCCTTTGGATTACACTCGTTGTGCGTGTGACCAAATAGGTTCTCGGTTTATGTTGGTCGTCTATAATTAACCATTAATTATAGAACGATCATGAGTGGCACCTAGTAGTACATCATGATCCCCAATTAACCGAAAAGATCAACGGTTGATCCAGAACTATTTCTGAAACCCTTGATGCTCGAATGAATCGTGCCCCATTCCCTTCACTCATCTTATACCCACTTGGTTAGGACATGGTCTATTGTGTCAGTCCCCACTAGGCTGACTACGTCACACCTAGCCCAAGTATCATTTCCTCGTCCTACGGATTCTAGTTACTCCACATGTATCGAAGAGTACCTTACTCTAAACATGTAATGCTTTGGCCAAGACTTTAGTAACAATCCGACGATAGGCCATGGGTATACATCTCCTCGCAAGGAGTGGTGAATCCTTTATAGGCTATTCAAACACCTTCGATCACTTCGACTTATACCCAATCATCCCGGGTCCACATCTCCTTAGAGATGTTTGCTTAAGATGTCAAAGCATAAGTCTCCATGATCAAGATGACTTGAATACCGCAAGTCAAAGGAACATCGCACTTAAGCCACATTAAGAACTTCATTGACATATCTATATATGCAGAGAACCATATGAAGTCTTACGGCTGGTCACTCCAATGAACTAGTTACCATAACTAGCATCCACGATTAACTCCGGACATCACTATGTCTCCGACTAGTGAGAATCATTTGCTTGGATACACCAAGGAGTATACCTCGTGCTAGTCTCGACAGAATTGATGGTGTCCAAATCCATCAATTCATCGACTAGGGATAATTCCGATACATCACAATTACACATGTAGAGATACTCACTAGTTGTGATCCAATCACAAATTCTCTCATGTTGTGAATCGTATCGTGGACATTGATAAATGAGTTTAAGATCAATCAAATACATAAAACATGTATACTCAAATAGTGAATCTTCATTTATCATATAAATGGTTCATACATAAAGCGATTGCCTTAGGACATCTCTCATATATTACTAACAGACTCCCACTTGGCTAATGCCAATCGCTCACGGTATCCAATACCATAAGCTCTAACATGACCCTCGAACTTATTTTGAGGTAATGCCTTAGTCAAGGATCCGCTAAGTTCCTTTCGTAGAATTTTCTCGATTTGTATTTACGTTCCCTGATGATCTCTCGATAAGATGATAGCGGAGAAGCACATGTTTGGATCATTGATGAGACCACATCAAGTTCATAGATGAACTTCTTGATCCAAACCGCTTCCTTTCTTTGCTTCAAGGCTGCAATGTATTACGCCTTAGTGGCGAGAATCCGCTATAGTGTCAAGCCGCCCATTCTGTGAATACATACCTGCATCAAGACATGGAATCATCCTTGTCTCGTCTCGAGTCCGCATCCGTGATACCCACGTATCACCATGTACCCTTCTCCATATATTAGGAACACATCCTTAGTTCTTCTAAGTACTTAAGGATCGCTCTAATCACACCCAATGATCCATTCCTCGATCGATCGTATCCGCCGTGACACTCGTGAGCATACGATACATCGGGCCTCGTATATAACATAGCATACATGATAGATCCTATCATGATGCATAGGAATCTTACTCATGCAAATCCTCTCGCCTTCTCGCGCTGACACATAGACTTCAAAGGTGTACCCTATGCCCGATGGGTAGGAAACCTTTCTTGATTCCGACATGCTAAACCTCTTTAGCACTCGGCCTATATACGTAGATCGAAAGACCCAAGCAACCGCTTCGATCTATCTCTATAGATCTTAATCCCGAGGATGTAGGTTGCTTCTCCTGTGTCTTTCATGGAGAATGTCTGATAACCAAACCTTAATCGATCGTAAGATTGAAACATCGCTTCCTATAAGTAGTATGTCATCGACATACAATACTAGGAACACGATCGCACTCCCACTAACCTTCTTGTACACACAAGGTTCGTCTGATTTTGTGAGAAATCAAACTTTTGATTGTCTCATCAAACGGATATTCCACTCTCGGATGCTTGCTTCAATCCATAAATGGACCGTCCGCAATTTGCATACCTTGGTTTTATCAACCGATGTGAAACCTCAGTCGTATCATATACACGCCCTCGAGTGTTTCCATTAAGGAAAGCCGCTTTACATCCATCCGCCATATCTCATAATCATAATGAGCCGCTATGGCCAGGAGCATCCGAATGGATTTAAGCATAGCTACAAAGTAATAGGTTTCGCCATAATCAACACCTTGTTTTTGACGCATATCCTTCGCCACCAATCTAGCCTTATAGGTAATCACATTACCATCCATGTCGGTTTTCTTCTTGAAAACCCACTTGCACCCTATAGGCTTTATCCTTCAGTGGGTCAACCAAGTTCCAAACTTGGTTTTCATAC
This sequence comes from Wurfbainia villosa, assembly GCA_025175895.1. Lineage (NCBI taxonomy): Eukaryota > Viridiplantae > Streptophyta > Magnoliopsida > Zingiberales > Zingiberaceae > Wurfbainia > Wurfbainia villosa. The sequence goes on along the minus strand of CM045998.1, from coordinate 46,354,266 downwards.
ATGGAATCCATTTCCGACTTCATGGCACCAAGCCACTTATCCCTTTCTCAACTTGTCAAGACTTCTTCATAACTGTAGGCTCTCATCATCAATGAGTAACACGTCCGCTCGATTCACTTACGAGAAATCCATATCTCTCGTGAATATTATGTGTTCTACCAGATCTACGAAGATGTGGTGTTACAATAGGTCCAATTGCTCATCACTATGAGTCATTTACCGCTGTGCTTCACTGTATCTCATCAATGTCTATTTGAGTCTCTCGAGCCTCCTCAAGCTCGACGACACTCCCACTGTTTTCTTGCAAGAGAAACTCTTTCTCTAGAAACACAGCATGCCTTGAAACAAACACCTTTTGTTCCACAGGATGATAGAATTGGTAACCCCTTGTTTCCTTAGGGTATCCAACAAATAGACATTTATCAGACTTAGCATCCAATTTGTCTGATACAGTCCGCTTCACATAAGCAGGATAACCCCATATCTTCAAGTAAGATACATGAGGTTTCTTACCATTCCATATCTCATATGGAGTAGTTGAGACTACCTTGGTAGGCATTCTGTTTAACAAGTAAACAGTTGTCTGAAGTGCATAGCCCCAAAAGGACTTGGGAAGAGTCGCATGATTCATCATTGACCTGACCATGTCCAACAAGGTCCTAAGACGCCTCGATACACCATTATGCTGTGGTGTATATGGCGGAGTCCATTGAGACAATATGCCATTGTCTCTTAGATAATCAAGAAACTCTTGACTTAAGTATTCACCACCTCGATCCGATCGAAATATACTCTTGTCATGTTGTTTCTCTACTTCATTTCTGAATTCTTTGAACCTTTCAAAGGCTTCAGACTTGTGTTTCATCAAGAACACATACCCAAACCGTGAGTGATCATCGGTGAAGGTAATGAAGTAGCTATAGCCTCCTAAAGTTTGAGTTGACATAGGTCCACATACATCAGTATGTATTAGACCTAGTAACTCTCCCACTCGTTCACCTTTTCCCGTAAAATGTAACTTAGTCATCTTGCCTTTTAAGCATGATTCGCATGTATCGTATGAATCCAATTCAAACGATTCCAGAATTCCACATCGGTGTAATTCGGACATGCGTTTCTTGCTTATATGGCCAAGACGACAATGCCACATATAGGAGTCTATTTGATTATCCTTTCGAGCACGCTTGTTGCTCGCTTCGATATTGAAAATGTCACCGGATACGCCCAACGATAAACATCCATTGCTTAAAGTTCCAATCCCATAAAGAACTCCATTCAAAGTTATGTAACAACAATTGTTACTAAAAGTCAAATGGTACCCATTTCTATTTAAACAAGAAATAGAAATGATGTTCTTTATCAACGAAGGAATATAAAAGCAATTGTCCAGTTCTAAAACAAGTCCTACAAGGAGTTCCAACAAATATATTCCGATGGCGAGTGCAAAGAACCTTGCTCCATTCCCAACACGTAAATTTGACTCTCCCTGACGAGTCTTCTTCTATTCCTTAGCCCATGTATGTCATTACATATATGTGAGCCACACCCAAAGATCCAATACCCAAGTGTCTAAGGAAATAGAATGATAATCAATAAAGAAGATTTCAAGAAGATGGGGCATCCGATGCCTTATCCTTCTTCACGGACTCAAGATAAATCTTGCACTTTCTTCAAGAATGGCCTTCTTGCCATAATGATGGCAAGTTTCCTTTTGTGCTAGTTCTACCTTCTTAGCCCTTCTCTTCTTTCCCTTCTGATGTTCCTTTGACTTCCTCTTAGAACCTTTCTTCGAGGAATCAACTAACAGCACCGCCCCCTCGCTCATGCTTCTCGTAAGACTCCACAATCTTCAAAGATATTGAGCAAGACTACGATGAACCTTCTAGCATCTCAGAGGTGAAGAGGAGCTTTGAGACTTCGAACCTTTCGAATCTCACTTGCTCATCAACCAACTCACAAAGATGAAGGACTACGATATGAGCATCCATATGCTCATGCTGCTTTCGTAGCTTGGGTTCCATCGGCTAGCATGATGCAACTCATTTGTTCGTAATCACTCACATGTTTCTGATAGGCCAACAATTGGTCCAGAGTTGCATTGTCACTAGGATGGGCGGGAAGAGGCGCTTCGAGGAAATACGCAAGCTTTTCCACCTTGAGAACAATTCTCAAGTTTCTAAGTCAGTCCAAGAAGTTCGGCCCAGTCAATTTATTTGAATCCAAAATGGAACGCAAATTCAAAGACATCATGATCAATCTTAGAAATACAAAACGAGCATATATGAGAAAATGATTTTAAAATGCATCACTATACATTTATAAATCCCATTCATTTTTCGAATTTCAAAAACCCCAAAATCACTTCGGGAGATCGTAGGTCCATCTCCGAATGGGCTGATATCCATCATAGTTATGAACAACCTTGGAGAGAGTCCAACAAGCCATTCATAACTACGTAGGTATCATCTATACCGATTGCATATCACGTATATGCAACTATCACAATGTGCTATCAACTAATTGAATGTTCACACATACATCGGGTTGTTAACACATTAACAAGTATGCATCATATGCATAGCACCCAACTTCACCTCCCTTTACATCGACCTTGGAGAGAGTCCAACAAGCCGATGCTCCAGGTTAAAGCCAACCCATTAATCAGGACATAGTTTTAATATGGTTAGAGCGCATTCAACCAATTAGCCCAGCTTGGAGAGAGTCCAACAACCAAAGCTAACGATTGACCTCTGACTCTTACCATATTAGTATTAAACTATTCCATGGTTTGAACATATTCAGGTTCGAGCCGGGCTTGGAGAGAGTCCAACAACCCAAACAAGAAACAGAACTCTGGTTCTAACCATATTAATGGAAGGTGTAGGCTTTAATATTGATTAAGGGTTTTTATGTCTCATCCTCTTTGCATGCAAATAACTATTATCTACATGGCATGACATACATGGCATACATCTACATGTCACGACACGCATGGCATAATGTTATGCATCTAATGCAATTACATGGCATACAATTATGTCATGTATATAATTTCCTTATATGTCATAACTATTTATGGAAATAAAATATGTTTAAGAATTGATTCTCCAAATCAAATCATAATTAAATTAGGAAACAAATTTCCAAATCTAATCACATATTTTATTCATGGAATTATTTGATTAAGGAAAATCTATTTAGGAAACCAATTTCCTAAATCATTAAAAACTACTTATGGAAATAAAATATTTTAAGATTTGATTTCCCAAATCAAATCATGATTAAATTAGGAAACAAATTTCCAGAATCTAATCAAATATTTTATTTATGGAAAATATCAATTTCCATAAATACTTCCAACTTTCCAAAAGTGGAAGATTTCCATAAATACTTCTAGACTTTCCAAAATTGAAAAATTTCCATAAATACTTCTAAATTTCCAAAATTTAGAAAATTTCCAGAAATACATTATGACTATCGCAAAACCAATTTTACGATTATGTCGAAACACAACCTGGCTCTGATACCACTGTTGGGTTTCCGGCACCGCGGCGTGTGTGTGTTCGATCATGTTTCGTAAACATGAGCACAGCGGAAGCAATTAAAAATAATAAATCTATATTTATTACAACACACACAACACACGCATGCATATTACAACAAGTGTAGGCATAACCGTAAATTAAAATTTGCAATAAAAGAAATTATCTACGTTATACATTTCGTATGACGTGTAGCGGGAACGGCATCAACCGGAACGATCCTCGTAAGAATCGTCTCTATCCGTATCCACGCCGAGCTCCTCGGGATGACTTCGCTAAGCCACGAGCTTCGTCTTCATACGGGTTACTAGCCTCGTGTTGAAGACGACGTGATCGAGAGATGATCACGATCCGAATCCAAATTCGGATCCTAATACGAGTTCTCAAAACTCGCTTCTCCGGAGAGGTATTCACAACCGCTTGATTTAATCCTTCGCCCTCCTCCACCTCAGAGGATTACCGGAGATCAAATCGCCGGTAAGTTAGCGCTGTCGAGCACTAACCGCCGCCCAAACGACGCCCAACGAAGAAACAAGCTGTCCAGAAAACTGGACAGCTTTGGTGGAGGAATAGGCGCCGCCAAGGAGAGATGAAGCTCACCTTGATGCCAACCTAGAGGAGATCACGGAGGGTCGCCGAGGTTCACCGCTGAAGCTTGGTCACGCCGCAAAGTTGACTAGCACAAAGCCGATGGCGGCAGCTAGGTTGGGCGCCAAAACTCCAAGGAGGTGGCGGCAACTAGGTTGGGCTCCAAAACTAGATTAGCATTAGGGTTAGGGTTTAAGCCCTCTTTTATAGAGAACTACTTCTATTAATGGTTATTGGATCATAACCATTAGGCCCGTTAACCCGCTCCATTAAGATAAGTTAAAATAAACCAAACCATGATGGTTTATTTTAAGTTAAAACGAACCGAACCAACTTTTGGTTCATTCGCTTAAAATAAACCAAACCCTTTGGTTTATTCTTATCCATTGGATTAGAACCAAACCATTTTGGTCCATCCCTTATGTCTTCATAAGACACTGCCCATCCACGCTTCCATTGCGACTGAAACAATTTCATGCTCGCTTTATGTTTGGTCCAACCAAACATAGTTTCTCTCGGTCTGAGAATCTCATTCTCAAGCTCGCTTTAAATCCTTTGGATTACACTCACAGCGTGTGACCAAATAGGTTCTCGGTTTATGTTGGCCGCCTATAATTAACCATTAATTATAGAACGATCATGAGTGGCACCTAGTAGTACATCATGATCCCCAATTAACCAAAAGATCAACGGTTGATCCAGAACTATTTCTGAAATCCTTCAGTAGCTCGAATGAATCGTGCCCCATTCCCTTCACTCATCTTATACCCACTTGGTTCAGGACATGGTCTATTGTGTCAGTCCCCACTAGGCTCACTACGTCACACCTAGCCCAAGTATCATTTCCTCGTCCTACGGATTCTAGTTACTCCGCATGTATCGAAGAGTACCTTACTCTAAACATGTAATGCTTTGGCCAAAGACTTTAGTAACAATCCGACGAGAGGCCATGGGTATACATCTCCTCGCAAGGAGTGGTGAATCCTTTATAGGCTATTCAAACACCTTCGATCACTTCGACTTATACCCAATCATCCCGGGTCCACATCTCCTTAGAGATGTTTGCTTAAGATGTCAAAGCATAAGTCTCCATGATCAAGATGACTTGAATAACGCAAGTCAAAGGAACATCGCACTTAAGCCACAGTAAGAACTTCATTGACATATCTATATATGCAGAGAACCATATGAAGTCTTACGGATGGTCACTCCAATGAACTAGTTACCATAACTAGCATCCACGATTAACTCCGGACATCACTATGTCTCTAGCCAGTGAGAATCAGCTGCTTGGATACACCAAGGAGTATACCTCGTGCTAGTCTCGACAGAATTGATGGTGTCCAAATCCATCAATTCATCGACTAGGGATAATTCGGATACATCACAATTACACATGTAGAGATACTCACTAGTTGTGATCCAATCACAAATTCTCTCATGCTGTGAATCGTATCGTGGACATTCAGTAAATGAGTTTAAGATCCAATCAAATACATAAAACATGTATACTCAAATAGTGAATCTTCATTTATCATATAAATGGTTTATACATAAGGCGATTGCCTTAGGACATCTCTCATATATTACTAACAGACTCCCACTTGACCTAATGTCAATCGCTACGGTATCCAATACCATAAGCTCTAACATGACCCTCAAACTTATTTTGAGGTAATGCCTTAGTCAAGGGATCCACTAAGTTCCTTTCAGTGGGAATTTTCTCGATTTGTATTTCGTTCCTACTGATGATCTCTCTGATAAGATGATAGCGGAGAAGCACATGTTTGGATCAATGATGAGACCACATCAAGTTCAGAGATGAACTTCTTGATCCAAACCGCTTCCTTTGCTGCTTCCAAAGCTGCAATGTATTCTGCCTTAGTGGCAGAATCCGCTATAGTGTCAAGCTTGGAACCTTTCCAACTTATTGCGCCTCCATTCCAGGTGAATACATACTGCATCGAGACATGGAATCATCCTTGTCGTCTCGAGTCACATCCGTATACCCACGATCACCATGTACCCTTCTCCATATATTAGAACACTTCTAGTTCTTCTTAAGTACTTAAGGATCATCTTAATACCACCCAATGATCCATTCTCGATCGACTGCATATCCGCCGTGACACTCGTGAGCATACGATACATCGGGCCTCGTGACATAACATAGCATATACGATAGATCCTATCAAGGATGCATAGGGAATCTTACTCATGCAAATCCTTTCTCGCGGCGCGACACATAGACTTCAAAGGTGTACCCATGCCCGATGGGTAAGAAACCTTTCTTGATTCCGACATGCTAAACCTCTTTAGCACTCGGCCTATATATGTAGATCGCGAAAAGACCACAACCGCTTCGATCTATCTCTATAGATCTTAATCCCGAGGATGTAGGTTGCTTCTCCTGTGTCTTTCATGGAGAATGTCTTGATAACCAAACCTTCAATCGATCAGAAGATTGACACATCGTTTCCTATAAGTAATATGTCATCGACATACAATACTAGGAACACGACTGCACTCCCACTAACCTTCTTGTACACACAAGGTTCGTCTGGATTTTGTGAGAAATCAAACTTTTGATTGTCTCATCAAAACGGATATTCCAAATCGATGCTTGCTTCAATCCATAAATGGACCGTCCGCAATTTGCATACCTTGGTTTTATCAACCGATGTGAAACCTCAGTGTATCATATACACGCCCCTCGAGCAGGTGTTTCCATTAAGGAAAGCCGCTTTCACATCCATCCGCCATATCTCATAATCATAATGAGCCGCTATGGCCGTGAGCATCCGAATGGATTTAAGATAGCTACAAAGTAATAGGTTTCATAATCAACACCTTGTTTTTGACGATATCCTTTCGCCACCAATCTAGCCTTATAGGTAATCACATTACCATCCATGTCGGTTTTCTTCTTGAAACCCACTTGCACCCTATAGGCTTTATCCTTCAGTGGGTCAACCAAGTTCCAAACTTGGTTTTCATACATGGAATCCATTTCGACTTCATGGCACCAAGCCATTTATCCCTTTCTCAACTTGTCAAGACTTCTTCATAACTGGTAGGCTCTCATCATCAATGAGTAACACGCCGCTCGATTCACTTACGAGAAATCCATATCTCTCGTGAATATTATGGTTCTACCAGATCTACGAAGATGTGGTGTTACAATAGGTCCAGATTGCTCATCACTATGAGTCTTTACCGCAGTGCTTCACCGTATCTCATCAATGTCTATTTGAGTCTCTCGAGCCTCCTCAAGCTCGACGACACTCCCATCGCTTTCTTGCAAGAGAAACTCTTTCTAGAAACACAAAGATGCCTCAAACAAACACCTTTGTTCCACAGATGATAGAATTGGTAACCCTTGTTTCCTTAGGGTATCCAATAAATAGACATTTATCGACTTAGCATCCAATTTGTCTCGATACACGCTTCACATAAGGTGACAACCCCATATCTTCAAGTAAGATACATGAGGTTTCTTACTATTCCATATCTCATATGGAGTAGTTGAGACTACCTTGGTAGGCATTCTGTTTAACAAGTAAACAGCTGTCTGAAGTGCATAGCCCCAAAAGGACTTGGGAAGAGTCGCATGATTCATCATTGACCGACCATGTCCAACAAGGTCCTACGCCTCCTCGATACACCATTATGTCGGGTGTATATGGCGGAGTCCATTGAGACAATATACCATTGTCTCTTAGATAATCAAGAAACTCTTGACTTAAGTATTCACCACCTCGATCAGATCGAAGTATTTTAATACTCTTATCATGTTGTTTCTCTACTTCATTTCTGAATTCTTTGAACCTTTCAAAGGCTTCAGACTTGTGTTTCATCAAGAACACATACCCAAACCGTGAGTGACCATCGGTGAAGGTAATGAAGTAGCTATAGCCTCCTAAAGCTTGAGTTGACATAGGTCCACATACATCAGTATGTATTAGACCTAGTAACTCTCACTCGTTCACCTTTTCGGTAAAGGTAACTTAGTCATCTTGCCTTTTAAGCATGATTCATGTATCGTATGAATCAATTCAAGCGATTCGAATTCCACATCGGTGTAATTCGGACATGCGTTTCTTGCTTATATGGCCAACGACAATGCCACATATAGGAGTCTATTTGATTATCCTTTCGAGCACAGCTTGTTGCTCAACCGATATTGAAAATGTCCTTTGGATCGTCCAGCGTATAAACACCATTGCTTAAAGTTCCGGTCCATAAAGAACTCCATTCAAAGTTATGTAACAACAATTGTTACTAAACATCAATGGAAACCATTTCTATTTAAACAAGAAATAGAAATGATGTTCTTTATCAACAAGGAATATAAAAGCAATTGTCCAGTTCTAAGACAAGTCCTCGCAGGAGTTTCAACAAATACGCTCCGATGGCGAAAGAACCTTTGCTCCATTCCCAACACGTAAATTTGACTTTCCCTTAACGAGTCTTCTTCTATTCCTTAGCCCATGTATGTCATTACATATATGTGAGCCACACCCAGTATCCAATACCCAAGTGTCTAAGGAAATAGAATGATAATCAATAAAGAAGATTTCTGAAGAAGATGGGGCATCCGATGCCTTATCCTTCTTCACGGACTCAAGATAAATCTTGCACTTTCTTCAAGAATGGCTCTTGCCATAATGATGGCAAGTTTCCTTTGTGCTAGTTCTACCTTCTTAGCCTTCTCTTCTTTCCCTTCTCATGTTCCTTTGACTTCCTCTTAGAACCTTTCTTCGAGGAATCAACTAATAGCACCGCCCCTCGCTCATGCTTCTCGTAAGACTCCACAGCCTTCAAAGATATTGAGCAAAGATCACGTGATGAACCTTCTAGCATCTCGTGAGGTGAAGAGGAGCTGAGACTTCAACCTTCAATCTCACTTGCTCATCAACCAACTCACAAAGATGAAGGACTACGATATGAGCATCCATATGCTCATGCTGCTTTCGTAGCTTGGGTTCCATCGTGGCTAGCATGATGCAACTCATTTGTTCAGAAACACTTACATATTTCTGATAGGCCAACAATTAGTCCAGAGTTGCATTGTCACTAGGATGGGTGGGAAGAGGCGCTTCGAGGACATACACAAGCTTTTCACCTTGAGAACAATTCTCAAGTTTCTAAGCCAGTCCAAGAAGTTCGGCCCAGTCAATTTATTCGAATCCAAAATGGAACGCAAATTCAAAGACATCAGGATCAATCTTAGAAATACAAAACGAGCATATATGAGAAAATGATTTTAAAATGCATCAATATACATTTATAAATCCCATTCATTTTTCGAATTTCAAAAACCCCAAAATCACTTCGGGAGATTGTAGGTCCATCTCTGAATGGGCTGATATCCATCATAGTTATGAACAACCTTGGAGAGAGTCCAACAAGCCATTCATAACTACGACGGTAGGTATCATCTATACCGATTGCATATCCCGTATATGCAACTATCACAATGTGCTATCAACTAATTGAATGTTCACACATACATCGGGTTGTTAACACATTAACAAGTATGCATCATATGCATAGCACCCAACTTCACCTCCCTTTACATCGACCTTGGAGAGAGTCCAACAAGCCGATGCTGTGTTAAAGCCAACCCATTAATCAGACATAGTTTTAATATGGTTAGAGCGCATTCAACCAATTAGCCCAGCTTGGAGAGAGTCCAACAACCAAAGCTAACGATTGACCTCTGACTCTTACCATATTAGTATTAAACTATTCCATGGTTTGAACATATTCAGGTTCGAGCCGGGCTTGGAGAGAGTCCAATAACCCAAACAAGAAACAGAACTCTGGTTCTAACCATATTAATGGAAGGTGTAGGCTTTAATATTGATTAAGGGTTTTTATATCTCATCCTCTTTGCATGCAAATAGCTATTATCTACATGGCATGACATACATGACATACATCTACATGTCACGACACGCATGGCATAATGTTATGCATCTAATGCAATTACATGGCATACAATTATGTCATGTATATAATTTTCTTATATGTCATAACTACTTATGGAAATAAAATATGTTTAAGATTTGATTCTCCAAATCAAATTATAATTAAATTAGGAAATAAATTTCCAAATCTAATCACATATTTTATTCATGGAATTATTTGATTAAGGAAAATCTATTTAGGAAACCAATTTCCTAAATCATTGAAACTACTTATGGAAATAAAATATTTTAAGATTTGATTTCCCAAATCAAATCATGATTAAATTAGGAAATAAATTTCCAGAATCTAATCAAATATTTTATTTATGGAAAATATCAATTTCCATAAATACTTCCAACTTTCCAAAAGTGGAAGATTTCCATAAATACTTCTAGACTTTCCAAAATTGAAAAATTTCCATAAATACTTCTAAATTTCCAAAATTTAGAAAATTTCCAGAAATACATTATGACTATCGCAAAACCATTGTACGATTATGTCGAAACACAACCTGGGCTCTGATACCACTGTTGGGTTTCCGGCACCGCGGCGTGTGTGTGTTCGATCATGTTTCGTAAACATGAGCACAGCGGAAGCAATTAAAAATAATAAATCTATATTTATTACAACACACACAACACACGCATGCATATTACAACAAGTGTAGACATAACCGTAAATTAAAATTTGCAATAAAAGAAATTATCTACGTTATACCTTTCGTATGACGTGTAGCGGGAACGGCATCAACCGGAACGATCCTCGTAAGAATCGTCTCTATCCGTATCCACGCCGAGCTCCTCGGGATGACTTCGCTAAGTCACGAGCTTCATCTTCGTACGGGTTACTAGCCTCGTGTTGAAGACGACGTGATCGAGAGATGATCACGATCCGAATCCAAATTCGGATCCTAAAACGAGTTCTCAAAACTCGCTTCTCCGAGAGGTATTCGCCAACCAATTGACGAATCCTTCGCCCTCCACCTCAGAGGATTACCGGAGATCAAATCCCCGGTAAGTTAGCCGCTGTCGGAGCACTAACCGTCGTCCAAACGACGCTCCGACAACAAAGAAACAAGCTGTCCAGAAAAACTGGACAGCTTGGTGGAGGAATAGAGGCCGCCAAGGAGAGATGGAAGCTCACCTTATCACCGAACCTAGAGGAGATCACCGAGGGTCGCCGGAGGTTCACCGGCTGAAGCTTGGTCGCCGAACAAGTTGACGGCTGCACAAAAGCTGGACGGCGGCAATTAGGGTTGGCGCCAAAACTCCAAGGAGGTTGGGCGGCAACTAGGTTGGGCGGCCAAAACTAGATTAGAGTTAGGGTTAGGGTTTAAGCCCTATTTTATAGAGAACTAATTCTCTTAATGGTTAATGGATCATATCCATAAAGCCCGTTAACCCGCTCCATTAGGATAAGTTAAAATAAACCAAACCATGATGGTTTATTTTAAGTTAAAACGAACCGAACCAACTTTTGGTTCATTCGTTTAAAATAAACCAAACCCTTTGGTTTATTCTCATCCATTTGATTAGAACCAAACCATTTTGGTCCATCCATTATGTCTTCATAAGACACGGCCCATCCACGCTTCCATTGCGACTGAAACAATTTCATGCTCGCTTTATGTTTGGTCCAACCAAACATAGTTTCTCTCGGTCTGAGAATCCCATTCTCAAGCTCGTTTTAAATCCTTTGGATTACACTCGTTGTGCGTGTGACCAAATAGGTTCTCGGCTTATGTTGGCCGTCTATAATTAACCATTAATTATAGAACGATCATGAGTGGCACCTAGTAGTACATCATGATCCCCAATTAACCGAAAAGATCAACGGTTGATCCAGAACTATTTCCGAAACCCTTCGAGCTCGAATGATTCGTGCCCCATTCCCTTCACTCATCTTATACCCACTTGGTTCAGGACATGGTCTATTGTGTCAGTCCCCACTAGGCTGACTACGTCACACCTAGCCCAAGTATCATTTCCTCGTCCTACGGATTCTAGTTACTCTACATGTATCGAAGAGTACCTTACTCTAAACATGTAATGCTTTGGCCAAAGACTTTAGTAACAATCCGACGAGAGGCCATGGGTATACATCTCCTCGCAAGGAGTGGTGAATCCTTTATAGGCTATTCAAACACCTTCGATCACTTCGACTTATACCCAATCATCCCGGGTCCACATCTCCTCAGAGATGTTTGCTTAAGATGTCAAAGCATAAGTCTCCATGATCAAGATGACTTGAATACCGCAAGTCAAAGGAACATCGCACTTAAGCCACAGTAAGAACTTCATTGACATATCTATATATGCAGAGAACCATATGAAGTCTTACGGCTGGTCACTCCAATGAACTAGTTACCATAACTAGCATTCACGATCAACTCCGGACATCACTATGTCTCCAGCTAGTGAGAATCAGCTGCTTGGATACACCAAGGAGTATACCTCGTGCTAGTCTCGACAGAACTGATGGTGTCCAAATCCATCAATTCATCGACTAGGGATAATTCCGATACATCACAATTACACATGTAGAGATACTCACTAGTTGTGATCCAATCACAAATTCTCTCATGTTGTGAATCGTATCGTGGACATTCAGTAAATGAGTTTAAGATCCAATCAAATACATAAAACATGTATACTCAAATAGTGAATCTTCATTTATCATATAAATGGTTTATACATAAGGCGATTGCCTTAGGACATCTCTCATATATTACTAACAGTAGGTTCTTATCTATATCAATCGATTGGTCGAATCGAAAATGAGATGATATAGAGAACACTACTTTTAATAATTCCTAGTCAAGTATTAAAATTCAGGGACAATGTTAATGCGTAGAGACTAGCATGTAGGTCAACTCGATGACTTGATCTCACAAGTCATGGATATGAGATATCAAGTTGACACATGGGTATACATTAGAGAATGTATACTGAATGACCCGCTATGTGAAAGTATCATGGATCGTTATATGAGTATCATATACTTTCTCATGTGGCTATTAGTATGACTATTAGTCCATAGACCTGAAGTCACCATGGTTCCCTACATAAGGAGTTGCATACTTTGGCTTCGTCAAACATCACCCCTAAATGGGTGGATTATAAAGGCGATTACTGGGTATATAACAAATTATGCGGAGGGATGTGAGTGATGTAGATAGAATGCATCCCTCTTATATGACGGGAGTGACATCGTTATTCTTGATAGAGTGAGACCACGAAGTGCATGGCCATGCCCAAATGAGTCAATATGAGATATTGAGCTCATTTGATTATAGTGAGTCTACTTAGAGTTCAAGATATAGATTGTACCGAGGATGACACGGTCTATGCCACAATTGGTCAATCTAGATGTCAAGGATAGAGGGGCATTGTCACATATTATGAGAGTCACAATTAGTAGTCACAAAGGTGATGTTGGAGCTCAACATTCTTGTAACTTGGGTAGCAATGATATGTTGCTAGATACTGCTCATTACTTATGTTCCTAAATCGGTTTAGGGACATTGCCAACATTACAAGAACCTATAGGGTCACACACAAAGGGCAATTAGATGGAGATTAGGTTCATATGATGAACCATGAGGATTAGGTTCATGTGATGAACCAAATTGGATTAAGAGTTATCCTAATTAGACTAATTGAGTTGGACTCAATTTGATTCAAGTGTTGAATGGGTCAAATTTAGATTTGATTCATCAAATCAATTTAAATTAATGAATAGAGATTCATTAAATTAAATTGAATTGAATCAAAAGGTTGGATTTGATCAACCATGGGAGATAAGAGGTCAAGTTTGACTTGACTTAAGATGGAAGATAAAAGGTCAAGTTTGACTTGACCAAATGTCATGTCATGATGATGACTTTGCATGGCCAGCCAATGATGATGTTCCACATCATCATTGACTTATCATGTGGTGCCACCTCATGAGGGAGACCAAGATCCATTGGCTCTTGGAGTTACATGCCTGCATGTAACCCCCAAGTCATGAAGTGGCCGGCCACTTATTCCATTAGATGGAATTGATTTTGTGAGTTACTCCAACTTCATCTTCTTCCTTGGATCATCCACTCAAGCTCCCCTCTCCTCCTTTGCTGAACCATCCTAAGGGTACTAGCACTCTCAAGGTTATGTTTTCTCCACCAATTGCTTGTGTGGAAACCAATAGAGGAGTGTACACTTGACACTCTAGAGTTCCGGCAAGCTATTTGGACGAGCAGGATTTACGAAGGGCGTCGCATCGAGGGTAACACTCTCACCTTCAAGATTTAAGGTAGATCTAGGTTTACTTAGCACATACATGTTTTTATTTTAATATATCTTCACACGAATCCGTGGCTGGACTTTCGGGGTTTCCGCAACGCAAAAAGCGGTTTTTGCAGCTCGGAAAGTCCAACAGTGGTATTAGAGCCACGTGCGAAGCATGTATGTGTTTAATTTTTGTTGTTTTTTTATTAGATATAAAAAATTATAGATTTTTATGTTTCTATAAATTTCCTATTTTTATCGAATTTTTGGGTATTTTTCTCGAAGAGTCGAAGCAACGAGTGTTGGGACACTTGTAGGCTTCAACCATCGAGAAAAACTCTCCGAAACGGCGAATTCTCGCTTTAGGTTTTTGGGACAGTGACTTAAGTCATTGTAATATCGTATTAGGGACACTTGCAAAGTTTATTTTGTGAGTAGGGGCGCTACCCCTATCCCCGAAAATGGCCTTGTCCCGCGATCGCTCCCGTAAACCGCTTAGCAGGACCGTTACGGAGAGGTGACTCATAATTTATTTTTTTTTAAAATAAAAAATTATAGAAATTTTCTGTAAAAATACATAATTTAGAATTATGTATAATTCTATGATTGTCATGTCCCAAGAACCCCAATATGATTGGATGATGATGTATTGTAATTCATAATACGGCCTGTGTGCCATTTTTGTGGTTGTGCATGTTTTATAGTGTATGTGACCTGCGCGTCGTGCCTCTTCTTTTGAAATTCTAGTTGTAAAGAGTTTTAGACTCAAATGTAACTCGAGTTTCATATTTGTAATTGTAACGCCCGTAAAATTCCTAGCAATTTTACAGGAATTTTTAGCTTGATGATCATGGGCCTTGGGTGGGCCTTTTTCCAAAACAAAAGAAAATAAGCCAAAAATGGATGCAAGACCTAGGAATTGAACTCCAAACCTCTAGAGATAGCCAAACCCTATAGATGCACCCACTAACCAGAAGCCCAATAGGATATCATCATTAGAGGAAGGGGGGGGATTATAGATAAGTGTGATAAAGGCAAATGAAGAGGCATGGAAGAAGAGAAGAGAAACTTCTCTTCCTCCCTTTATAAAGAAGAGGGAAGGTTCTAATTTGCCACTTCCTCTCTTCTTCTTCTTCTTCTTCTCACCGAATTCTCTCCCTCTCCATTTCCCTCTTTTGGCCGAACCTCATCCAAGCAAGAAAGCAAAGGCTAGGTTGGTTCTTTAGGTTATCTTCCCCACCCAAAGCAAAGCGAAGGATGTAAGTATCCCTCACCTGCATACGAGTAGCTTCGATTGATGTTTGTAAAATAAATCTATATGTTATATCTAACCAAGCTATGTTTTAGTTTATCAATGAAGTTGTATGCTATGTTTAGGAGGTAGATGATGATGTTAACATGGAAAAAGGAATTAGGTTAAAAGCTTACCCTAATAGCCCCTAAAGCCTATTCGGCCATGCCATGATTTTAGGGTTTTAATGAAGCTCTATGTCATGTTTTTGTAACTATATGATGATGTTGGGATTAAGATGGATTAGGATAAAAGTTAACCCTAAAAACCCTACTTGGACCATTCGGCCAACCTAGGTTTTTGGGTGAACAAATGAAGTTTTAATCCATATGTTATATGCAAATGAAGTTGTTGTTATATGAAATGAATTAGGTTGTTGTTATATGAAATGAATTAGGTTAAAGGTTAACCCTAAAAACCCTACTTGGACCATTCGGCCAACCTAGGTTTTGGGGTGAACAAATGAAGTTTTAATCCATATGTTATATGCAAATGAAGTTGTTGTTATATGAAATGAATTAGGTTAAAGGTTAACCCTAAAAACCCTACTTGGACCATTCGGCCAACCTAGGTTTTGGGTGAACAAATGAAGTTTTAATCCATATGTTATATGCAAATGAAGTTGTTGTTATATGAAATGAATTAGGTTAAAGGTTAACCCTAAAAACCCTACTTGGACCATTCGGCCAACCTAGGTTTTGGGGTGAACAAATGAAGTTTTAATCCATATGTTATATGCAAATGAAGTTGTTGTTATATGAAATGAATTAGGTTAAAGGTTAACCCTAAAAACCCTACTTGGACCATTCGGCAAACCTAGGTTTTGGGTGAACAAATGAAGTTTTAATCCATATGTTATATGCAAATGAAGTTGTTGTTATATGAAATGAATTAGGTTAAAGGATAACCCTAGAAGACCCTATGGACCATTCGGCCATCATGCATTTTGGGGATTAGATGAAGTCTTAATATAAGTCTTATGTGCATATGAATTTGTTGTTAAGTTAAATGAATAGGTTAACATGTGTTTTATGTTGGGTGAATTCATGTTGACTTGTGATATTAAATAATGCTAGATGAAGATAACATGCCTTAGGTTGGTGTTTACTTACTTTTGATGCCATGCCTTTTTGCCATGTCTATGTGTATGCTATGTTTGAAATATGTTATGAAATGGAAGAAGATAGGATTATGAAATGAAACAAAAACATGAATATGACATGATGATGAAATGAAGAATGATATGTTATGAAATGAAGAATGGCATGTTTCTAAATGAAAGATGATTACTTCGTTCCGGTTACGTATTGCTACCATCGGGTGGTTCTACTAGCTTCAGGACCTGATTAGAATCCATAGATTCTATCTAGATCCATGCTCTTGCAAGATCACAGCATCTACATCTTGCAGGGTGCCTCGTCGTATGTCAGGGATCTAAGATGCCCTAGGTCGATGGAATAAGACTCGGGCCTAGGATGGGCTTCTATGTATGATTGCCCCTAGGTCGATGGAGTAAGACTCGGGCCTAGGATGGGCTTCTACGCTATGACGATTGACCTAGGTCGACAGACTAAGATTGGGCCTAGTAACCTATTAGGTTCGAGACTTGCTACCTCGGGCCTATTTAGGGATGCGCGCTATGATAATGAAGAAGTGGTACAATGCCGGGCCCAAATATGTTTAGATTTATATTTACGTACCTATAAAATATGTTTTCAAAAGCATCTCGAACATGTTACATGATTAGATGTTATGTTTGATATGCCATGTTGATATGTTACATATGAAGTATGTTATGTTTGATATGCCATGTTGATATGTTACATATGAAGTATGTTATGTTTGATATGCCATGTTGATATGTTACATATGAAGTATGTTATGTTTGATATGCCATGTTGATATGTTACATATGAAGTATGTTATGTTTGATATGCCATGTTGATATGTTACATATGAAGTATGTTATGTTTGATATGGCATGTTATGTCACTATGCTACATATGATGTATGTTATGTCTGATAGGTTATACCTATATGTTTTATGTTATGTTGATTTGCTACGTTACATATGTTATATGTTATGTTTAAATAAGTCCTAGACGTACATGACATGATGCTATGTTATAGATGATACGTGTTATGCTGCCATGCTATGGATGAGATATGTTATGTTTACTCACGTTATTTATGCTACATGTTAAGTTAATTACGCCATGTATGTTACATGTTATGTGGCTAATATGTTATGAATGTTACATGCTTATATGTTATGAATGGTACATGCTATGATTAATGTCGATATATGGTTTTTGTGAGTAGGACTAGATCTTACTAAGCCTATGTGCTTATAGTTTATCTTTCCCTCGTACTGCAGATATGGGTAAGGGATGGATAAACTAAAGGGAGCAGCAGGAGGGGCCAAATGTGTGTGGCAGTGGCATGGTGGAGAAGATCCGTTAGGTTTATATATATATGTTTACCTATGATGATGATGTGTATGGATGTCCTTACTTATGTCTCCGTATGACAACGATGGTTATGAACCTGAACTAAGCACTAAGTATCTATCTAAGTTATAATGCATGCTCTATGTTAATAAGAAGAAGTAAAGAAGAAGTAAGAAGAAGTATCTATATATGTTATGATGCATGCCCTATGTGAAGAAGAAGAAGTATATATATATATATATATATATATGTCAATGCATGTTTTTGTTATAAAAGAAAAAAAAATGTCTAAAGTCTTCCGCTGTAAGAAGTATGAAATATGTATAAAGTGTTCCGCTGTATGTATGTATGTATGTATGTACGGTCACGTCATGCGCCGCCCCTCCGGGTTCTGGGTCCGAAATGGGCGGGCGTGACAGTAATGTACAAAATGGAGCGGTGGAAAGTCCACTTGTAGACGAAGTTACGAGAATGGTGCCGACGACACATGACGGTCAAAGGAAGCACTTGGAGAAGCCGCTAGCCCTAGGTTGACCGTCAGATCTTCTCATTGGCTTGAGAAGATCGTAGTAGGGCCATGACCACATCACAGTTAAATATATATATATATATATATATATATTTGATTTTGCTTGTATGTATGTGATGCATGCTAGTAGAATAATGCTTGTATGTATATGATGCATGCTAGGAAATTTTTCTTCTATGTATACGATGTATGCTAGAATAATGCTTGTATGTATGTGATGCATGCTAGTGTAGGATAATAAAGGCCTAAATGCGTATATGATACACATTACGATTAGATTAGATCTTAATCGAATCAACTCGTAAATGCCTAGCATGTCCTTGATACCCATCACTACCTCGATCATTTATAGTTGTTGAATCTGCCAAAGCAGAGCAACGCATATTATCTTGGTAGGGTGCAGTGGGAAAATCTTGGTCTCACCTATCACGGTTTTGGTTAGAGTAAGCTCAATTAGATTGAGTGAAACTAGTTAACTCAATTGGATCGAGAAGAACTATAGGCATATTCCAACCATTGGAAAGATAGGATAAGATCGAATTTACACTAAATCATGGGCAATTTAGCCAAAGCTAACTCAAGGTCTTTTGTAAATGTGGGTCTTGATCCTATAAATAAAAGTTGCATAGAGATGTAATTGGTAATGTGTTACCCATCGATCGTACAAAGTCTTGGGCGATTTAGCCAAAGCTAACTCAAGGCTTAGTATGATGTGGATCTTGTCCCGCAGAAATTATAGCTAGTTTGTATGAATCTGGTAATGTGGTTTTGTTGGAATGTATACTGAAATACTAGCTCTTTTTGTATGAACATTTTTATTTTGAAATAAGAATCACATGATCATTGTTTGCACTTTATATTTATTATAAGTGTGCATATTGTCTAATATTTTACATTGTAGATAACATGGTGCTTGGTGTGGCACAGAAGATCATGTTATCAGTCCCTTGTAGAATATAAGTAGAGGTTCACAACCAAGATGGTTTTGGACAAACCATTGGCATGGTTATAGTGTAGCTTGGTATTATTTTGTCTTGAACATAGAGTAACACTAGTACACTTAGGTGTAATGAGCAGGACCGACATAGAGGTGATTCAATTTATTGCTGACTACATAATTGAATCGGACCTCAAATATTATGTTGTACAAGCTCTTAATCCCGATATAATAACAGACACATGTACTTAGTATTTATTTCTTTGATTTACCAACGGGTGAGATTTCTATGGATTAAATTTGTTGGAATGTATACAGAAATACTAGATCTTTTTGTATGAACATTTTATTTTGGAATAAGAATCACATGATCATTGTTTGCACTTTATATATTTATTATATATGTGTGCATATTATCAAATATTTTACATTGTAGATAACATGGTGCTTGGTGTGGCACAGAAGATCATGTTATCAGTCCCTTGTAAAATATAAGTAGAGGCTCACAACCAAGATGGTTTTGGACAAACCATTGGTATGGTTGTAGTGTAGCTTGGTATTGTTTTATCTTGAACATAAAGTTACACTAGTACACTTAGGTGTATTGAGCAGGACCGACATAGAGGTGATTCAATTTAGTACTGACTACATAATTGAATCGGACCTCGGATATTATGTTGTACATGCTCTTAATCCCGATATAATAACGGTCACATGTACTTAGTATTTATTTCTTTGATTTACCAGAGGGTGAGATTTAGATGGATTAAATCAATATGCCCGGTAAGTTGGGAAATTATATTATTTACATGGTGTGCCATTGATTATAGGAGGAAACTGTGTTCTATATATTAGGTTGATGATGTCCCCTTGAGGATCTCATAAGGTTCATCATGTAAACCCAGCTGGTTGACTTAGTCAACATGATGATAAGGTTGAGTGGTACTACTCGAGGAATTAGATGTTAATTAATTGATGGTCAGTGAATCAATTAATTGACGGACATTCAATATCTTAAACACGGGGAGATGAATGTACAAATAATATATGGAGCCCATATTAATTTATGGGGGTTGGTGAGGTAGTTCAATGATGATCGTCTAGTGGAATGGAACATCATTGATGGATCAAGTTTGTGTGGTTCCGATCGTAGCCTAATATAATCCTTGTGAAGTCTAGATCCAAGAATGTAAAACAAAACCTAGAACCAACGGTTGGGATTAAATCCCTAGATCCGATGGTTAGGATGAAACCCTAGAATCGACGGTTGGGATAAAACCCTAAATTCGACGGTGGAGATTAAATCCCTAGATCCGACGGTGGAGATTAAAGGAGGCTTAAGCCCAATTCTATAAATAGAAGGCTTAAGCTTGGGCGGCAAGTATAATTGAATTGGAGTTAGGGTTTGGCTCTTCTCAAAGTGGGCGGCTAGGGTTTGGAGAAAAAGCTTGGGCGGCAACCATCTTCCTTCTCCTTGTTGCCGGTGCCCATCTTCCTCCATCAAGACTTGGCCGGTGCCCATCTTCTAAGCCTCTCTCTTATTCCTTGGCCGGCGGTTCTCCTTCCATTGGTGGCCGGCGTTCACTCCTCCATACTCTCCAAAGTGGCCGGCGGTTCTCCTTCCATTGGTGGTCGGCGCCTCATCCACTTGTTCCTTGGCCGGCAGTTGCATCAAATTCTCTAATTTGGTGGCCGGTTCTAGAAAGGATAGGTATTTGTTGGTCCTTCTCTTTGTTCGCAGCGGACAAGGAAGGGAAGAACGCGATCTAGAAGGCTTCTACTCGTGGAGGATCTTCGTCCACATGTCGTCCACGAGAAGGATAGGACATACGGTAGAAGATCGTAAGGTATAAAGTTTTATAACTTTATTTTTAGATCTGAGCATGTTCCTTTTAGTGTTGATTATACATGTGTGCGTATGTATATATATTGTATAATCATGGACCCCGAAGACAAACACAAAAACCAGCGATCCGTCCGTCGTCTCTTCCGTGGCTAATCAACTAGAAGAGTTGTGTTGCTTGAACAACTAGTTTGTTCAAGCGACCACTCAAGTTGTTTGCACGACGACGAATAGGTTGTGCTAAGGAAACTCATCCCATTCGGATTAATTCTTCCATTAGTGAAAATTTTAATCTGGGGACACAGGAGCCAATGAGCCTCCGAAGCAACTCCCAACAACTGGTATCAGAGCCACGGTTTCCGATTTTGTGTGTTTAGGATTCGGTTAATTTTTATGCACTTATTAATATATTATATGTGCCGGATAATAGTAGGATTTGTACAGTTTAACTCTTTTGTTGCAGGCATAAGATCCGACTATTATGGCCATATATGTGTATGTGATTGGATGTGTGTAAATATTTATTATTTGAATCCTCGGGGTTGACGAGGCTAGATTAGTATTTAATTTTTGTAATTAAATACGACATTGTTTAGTAGCTCATTTTATTTTACTTTCGATCTAGATTATTTGTACACTCGTTCGTGGAGTATAGGATCGATGGATGTAAATTAAAATGATTTATCTCGGCTCGGATATCTTTGGTGACTTGCGCACGGGAAAAGATGGAGCGGACGAGGTGGCGACACGACGGGATGCATATTGGAGGACAATGCCATAATAGTTGGAAAAATTCTGTTTTTTCCATATTTATTGCTGATTTGTTTTATATGCATGTTCTCTATGCTTTAAAATTCCTCAATTGCAATTTACTAAGTGGGAGAGGGATATTTTAATTAATTCTCGCGGCCTCCATTACAATTTGACGTGTGATGCAACAAACTTGCGCGTTGGCTCTGAGTGCCTTCCTCCCCATCGGATGGGTTTGTTTGCGGATCACTAGGTCAAATAATGGTTATAGGAAATTATTAAGGAGCGTGTGTACTTCCCCATCGGTAAGGCACATAATCCAAAATAATTCCCTTAGTATCGTGTATTGGTGCACACTTAGATGCAAATAAAAAGTATCCTCCCCATCGGAGTCACTGCTTTTATTTGTAGGGCCAAAGAGGAACCAACTATTAATTTTATTTGTCAAAAAGTAAGGTTGACAAGATAATAAAATTAATGGGTAAAACCTCCTCTTACAAATGTAGAATTCGTATACGTCCACACTATCGTGGCATGCGATATTCTCGGTGTTTTGAGGTGTTGGTTGATTTCGGAATTTTATTGTTTTTGAGGAATCAATAATATTTGAAATCTAATATTTTGATCATGTGATTTTTAGGATTTTCAAATGGCTTTCAACCCACTTGCTGTGATTTTAAAAGAAAACAAACTTACTGGACCAAACTACATTGATTGGAAAAGAAACTTGGATATTGTCTTAACTGCGGAGGAGTACAAATTTGTACTCTTCGAGGTCTGTCCTCCTAAGCCCTCCGATGACTCTGATGAAAAGTAGAAAGAACGTTATAAGAAATGGGTCAAGGCAGATGAGATGGCGCGGTGTTACATTTTGGCATCTATGTCAAATGTGCTGCAAAATCAGCATCAGGCCATAGCCACAGCTTATGACATGATGTTCAATCTCAAGGAACTTTTCGGACATCAGAGTAGGGAGGCTAGGTAGGAGGCAATGAGAAACTTGATGACGACCACCATGATCGAGGGAACACCCGTTAGGGATCATGTTCTCAAGATGATGGCTCATCTTAATGAGATGGAAGTCCTCGGAGCTGAGATCGATGGGGAAACCCAGGTCGATATCATTCTCCAGTCTCTGCCTAGGAGTTTTGAGCAGTTCCGCCTCAACTACAACATGAACAAGAGGTTGTATTCGTTGGCGGAGCTTCTAACAGAACTCCAGGTGACAGAGGGGCTTTTTCATCAAAGTTCTCAAGCCATGGTCGCTCAGAAGGTTTCTTCCTCTAAACTAAAAGGTAAGAAGAAGAAGAAGCAAGCTGGAGCGAAGAAAGTGGCAGTGGGACCTCAGGCAGGAGTGAAGAAGCTAAAAGGCAAGTGCTTCACTTGCAAGCAGACTGGACATTGGAAGGCGGACTGTCCTCGCCGAAAGAACAAAGGTATATCTTCTTGTTTAGTTGTTGAAACATGTTTAGCGGTGTTATCTACCGATTGCTGGTGTGTAGATATCAGGAGCCCGATCATGTCTGCAATACTTTGTAGGGGTTCGAGAAACCCGACTTAGGAGGAAGAGATTATCTGTCTTCATGGGCAATGCTTCAAAGGTGGCGGCTATTGCATTGGGAGAGCGTTTATTTATCTTTTGATAGGAATAAAGTTTTGGTTTTGAGAAATTTAGTTTAAAAATTGTCTTTATGTACCTACTTTTAGAAAGAATTTAATTTGATTTCTAAATTGTTTATGGATGGATATTACATTTCTTTTAATGACAAAGTGGTTATAAAGGAATAGGAGATTATCTGTTACAGTACATTGGTTGGCAATTTATATACTCTTGAACCAAAAACTCCACGATGCATATAGAAGTAAATAACTCATCTTCTAAATCTAATAAGAGAAAAGAACCTTGATAGACCAAACATATCTTTGGCATCTAAGGCTTAGTCATATTAACCTAAGTAGAATTCAAGGTTGATAGGTGATGGACCTTTGGGTTCATTAGTGGTGGAGGATCTCCCAACCTGCGAATCTTGCTTGGAAGGTAAAATGACCAAGAGGCCTTTGAGGCGAGGGTATAGAGCCAAAGATGTGTTAGAATTGGTTCATTCTGATTTGTGCGGTCCTATGTCTATCCAGGCAAGAGTTGGTTTTGAATATTTTGTCTCTTTTATAGACGATTATTCAAGATATGGATACATTTACTTGATGCGCCGCAAGTCTGAATGCTTTGACAGGTTCAAAGAATTCAAGGCTGATGTGGAGAACCGTCAAGGTAAAAGTATCAAGACATTACGATCTGATCGTGGTGGTAAGTACCTCTTGGGAGAGTTTAGGAGTTACTTATCAGAGGTTGGGATTCAATCCCAATTGTCCGCACCTGGCACACCCCAGCAGAATGGTGTGGAGGAGCGAAGGAATAGGACTCTTATGGAGATGGTCAGATCGATGATGAGTTATTCTAAGTTACCTGATTCCTTCTGGGGGTTTTCTCTGGAAACATCAGCACACATTCTGAACTTGGTTCCATCTAAGTGAGTACTCTCTACTCCCATAGAGTTGTGGACTGGGCGAAAGCCTAGTCTAAGACATATTCGGATTTGGGGTAGTCTAGCACATGTGCTGAAGGGAGATGCTGGTACATTGGAATCTCGTAAAGAAGTATGCTTGTTTGTTGGCTACCCTAAGGGAACGAATGGTGGTTTATTCTATAGTCCTAGAGATCAGAAGGTGATCGTGAGTACGAATGTCACATTTCTAGAGGAGGACTATGTAATGAACCACAAGCCCACGAGTAGGATTGTTCTTGAGGAATTAACAGGGGAAGTCTCGACTTCAGTACCACCGGTACAAGAGGAGACACCACAAGTCATTGCACCGCGTGTCACAGAGTATACACAAGAGGCACCTCGTCGTAGTGGGAGGGTTGTTAGACAACCCGAGAGATTCATGTTTTTGAGAGAGTCTTCGGACTTAGTCCCTGGTGAACATGAACCGGATCCCTAGACATATGACGAGGCACTCCAAGATATAGATGCGGTATCTTGGCAAAGTGCGATGAATTCAGAGATAGAATCTATGGATTCTAATCATGTCTGGGAGCTAGTAGAACCACCCGATGGTGTAAAAGCCATTGGATGCAAGTGGATCTACAAGAGAAAGAGAGGAGTAGACTGGAAGGTTGAGAACTTCAAAGATAGGCTTGTTGCGAAAGCGTATACTCAGAAAGAGGGTATCGATTATGAGGAGACCTTTTCGCCGGTAGCTATGCTTAAGTCTATCCGGATTCTCTTATCTATAGCTGCTCATATGGATTATGAGATTTGGCAGATGGATGTCAAGACAACTTTCCTTAACGGAAGTCTTGAAGATAACATCTATATGTGGCAACCAGAGGGATTCATTGCTAAAGGAAAAGAGCATCTTGTATGTAAGCTTAATCGGTCCATTTATGGATTGAAGCAAGCTTCTAGATCTTGGAACATCCGATTTGATGAGGCAATCCAGTCATATGGATTTATTCAAAGTCCGGATGAGCCTTGTGTATACAAGAGATGTGACGGAAACGTAGTGGTGTTTCTTGTACTATACGTAGATGACATTTTGTTAGTTGGCAACAATATCAAAGTGTTATCAGATGTAAGGGTATGGTTGTCCAAACAGTTTGATATGAAGGACTTGGGAGAAGTGGGACACATCCTTGGGATCAAAGTTATAAGGGATCGCAAGAAAAGGATGTTGTGCTTGTCTCAAGCTTCATACATTGACACTATCCTTGCTCGTTTCAGCATGCAGAACTCCAAGAAAGGTTTTCTACCTTTTAGGCATGGAGTTCCTTTATCTAAAGAGATGTGTCCCAAAACATCAAAGGATATAGAGGACATGAAGGCGGTTCCTTATGCTTCGGTAGTAGGAAGCCTCATGTATGCTATGCTGTGTACGAGACCGGATATCTGCTTTGCCGTGGGCATGGTTAGCAGATATCAAAGTAATCCTGGACAGGGACATTGGACTGCGGTAAAGCATATATTGAAGTACCTGAGAAGGACTAGGGATTATATGCTGGTTTACCGGGCAGATCAATTAGTCCCTGTGGGTTACACGGATTCGGATTTCCAATCAGATAGGGACAAGAGTAAGTCTACCTCGGGGTTTGTGTTTACTTTTGGAGGTGGAGCCATAGTATGGAGGAGTGTCAAGCAGAAATGCGTGGCGGACTCTACCATGGAAGCTGAGTATGTGGCAGCCTCTGAGGCAGCCAAGGAAGCTGTATGGCTCAGGAACTTCTTGATGGACTTGGATGTGATTCCTGGGTTACCCAGAACTATCACAATTTATTGTGATAATAGTGGTTCAGTTGCAAACTCGAAGGAACCACGAGCCCATAAGGTGAGTAAACACATAGAGCGCAAGTACCACCTTATATGCGAGATCGTAAAGCGAGGAGAAGTTGTTGTCGCCAAGATTGCATCAGAGGATAACCTGGCGGATCCATTCACTAAGGCCCTTCCAGCGAAAGCATTTGATAGGCATGTGGAGGACATGGGGATCAGATGTTTGGCAGAGTGATGACGGCATAGTCTTTTAGTATAAGTGGAAGATTGTTGGAATATATACTGAAAGCCTAGCTCTTTTTGTATTAACATTTTATTATGGAATAAGAATCACATGATCATTGTTTGCACTTTATATATTTATTATATATGTGTGCATATTGTCTAATAATTTACATTGTAGATAACATGGTGCTTGGTGTGGCACAGAAGATCATGTTATCAGTCCCTTGTAAAATATAAGTAGAGGCTCACGACCAAGATGGGTTTGGACAAACCATTGGTTTGGTTGTAGTGTAGTTTGGTATTGTTTTGTCTTGAACATAAAGTTACACTAGTACACTTAGGTGTATTGAGCAGGACCGACATAGAGGTGATTCAATTTAGTACTGACTACATAATTGAATCGGACCTCGGATATTATATTGTACATGCTCTTAATCCCGATATAATAACGGGCACATGTACTTAGTATTTATTTCTTTGATTTACCAGAGGGTGAGATTTAGATGGATTAAATCAATATGCCCGGTAAGTTAGGAAATGATATTATTTACATGGTGTGTCGTTGATTATAGGAGGAAACCATGTCCTATATATTAGGTTGATGATGTCCCCTTGAGGAGCTCATAAGGTTCATCATGTAAACCCAGCTGGTTGACTTAGTCAACATGATGATAAGGTTGAGTGGTACTACTCGAGGAATTAGATGTTAATTAATTGATGGTCAGTAAATCAATTAATTGACAGACATTCGATATCTTAAAAACGGGGAGATGAATGTACAAATAATATATGGAGCTCATATTAATTTATGGGGGTTGGTGAGGTAGTTCAATGATAATCCTCTAGTGGAATGGAACATCATTGATGGATCAAGTTTGTGTGGTTCTGATCCATCGGGTGGCCAAGATCCAACTCCTCCTTATGGTCCCTATCGTAGCCTAATATAATCCTTGTGAAGTCTAGATCCAAGAATGTAAAAAAAAACCTAGAACCAACGGTTGGGATTAAATCCCTAGATCCGATGGTTAGGATGAAACCTTAGAATCGACGGTTGGGATAAAACCCTAGATTCGACGGTGGAGATTAAATACCTATATCCGACGGTGGAGATTAAAGGAGGCTTAAGCCCAATTCAATAAATAGAAGGCTTAAGCTTGGGCAGCAAGTATAATTGAATTGGAGTTAGGGTTTGGCTCTTCTCAAAGTGGGCGGCTAGGGTTTGGAGCAAAAGCTTGGGCGACAACCATCTTCCTTCTCCTTGTTGTCGGCGCCCATCTTCCTCCATCAAGACTTGGCCGGCGCCCATCCTCTAAGCCTCTCTCTTATTCCTTGGCCGGCGGTTCTCTTTCCATTGGTGGCCGGCGTTCACTCCTCCATACTCTCCAAAGTGGCCGGCGGTTCTCCTTCCATTGGTGGTCGGCGCCTCATCCACTTGTTCCTTGGCCGGCGGTTGCATCAAATTCTCTAATTTGGTGGCCGGTTCTAGAAAGGATAGGTATTTGTTGGTTCTTCTCTTTGTTCGCAGCGGACAAGGAATGGAAGAACGCAATATAGAAGGCTTCTACTCGTGGAGGATCTTCGTCAACACATCGTCCACGAGAAGGATAGGACATACGGTAGAAGATCGTAAGGTATAAAGTTTTATAACTTTATTTTAAGATTTGAGCATGTTCCTTTTAGTGTTGATTATACATGTGTGCGTATGTATATATATTGTATAATCATGGACCCCGAAGACAAACACAAAAACCAGCGATCCGTCCGTCGTCTCTTCCGCAGCTAATCAACTAGAAGAGTTGTGTTGCTTGAACAACTAGTTTGTTCAAGCGACCACTCTAGTTGTTAGCACGACGACGAATAGGTTGTGCTAACGAAACTCATCCCATCTGGATTAATTCTTTCATTAGTGAAAATTTTAATCCAGGGACACAGGAGCCAATGAGCTTCCGAAGCAACTCCCAACAAAATTAATATGCCCAGTAAGTTGGGAAATGATATTATTTACATGGTGTGTCGTTGATTATAGGAGGAAACCATGTCCTATATATTAGGTTGATGATATCCCCTTGAGTAGCTCATAAGGTTCATCATGTAAACCCGGCAGGTTGACTTAATCTACATGATGATAAGGTTGAGTGGTACTACTCGAGGAGTTAGATGTTAATTAATTGATGTTTAGTAAATCAATTAATTGACGGACATTCGATATCTTAAACACGGGGAGACGGATGTACAAATAATATATGGAGCCCATATTAATTTATGGGGGTTGGTGAGGTAATTCAAAGATGATCCTCTAGTGGAGTGGAACATCATTGATGGATCAAGTTTATGTGGTTCCGATCCATTGGGTGGCCAAGATCCAACTCCTCCTCATGGTCCCTATCGTAGCCTAATATAATCCTCATGAAGTCTAGATCCAATGATGGAAAATAAATCTCTAGAACCGACGGTTGAGATTGTTAGTTATAGCCCTAGAACCAATCATGTGATGGTTGAATAGGGAATACTTTGTATCATATTCTATAAAGGCAAAGGATTGGTTATTATATATTTACGTCTTGCTTGTGCCAGCTAAATTAAATATATAATAATGCCCTAGAAAAGTAGTTTCTTATCTACAGCACATCAATTGGCAGAATTGATTATGAGAGGCTGTAGAGAACACTTTCCTAAATGTTCCTAGTCAAGTATTAATATGCAAGGGCAATATAAATACATAAAGACTAGCATGTAGGTCAATTGATGACTTGATCTCACAAGTCATGGATATATGATATCAAGTTGACACATGGGTATATATTAGAGAATATATACTGAACTGACCCGCCATGAGAAAGTTTCATGGATCGTCATATGAGTGTCATAAACTTTCTCATGTGACTATTGGTATGAATAGTCCTCAAACCTGAAGTCACTACGGTTCCCTACATAAGGAGTTATGTACTTTGGTATCGTCAAACGTCACCCGTAACAGGGTGGACCATAAAGGCGATTACTAGGTATATAACAAATTATGCGGAGGGATGTGAGTGATGTAGATGGGATCTATCCCTCCCATATGACGGGAGTGATATCTGTGGGCCCCTTGATTGAGTAGAACTACTAAAATGCATGGTCATGCTCGAATGAGTCAATATGAGATATTGAGCTCATTTGTTTGAGTTAGTTTACTCAGGGATCAAGAAACACATAGATTGATCGAGGATGACACGGTCTATGCCTCATTGGTCAATCTGATATCAAGGATAGAAGGACACGGCCATACATTATAGTAGTCACGGAAAGGTTAGTCGTATCTTGACTTATTTCGTAACTTGGGTAGCAATGATGTATTGCTAGATGCCGCTCATTGCTTGTGTATCTAAAAGAGTTTAGATCCACTGTCAACGTTATGAGAGCCTATAGGGTCACACACAAAGAGCATGATGATTAGAAGAATTAGTGCATTCTAGTTTGACTAGAATAATTTGGGAATGAGCTTAAGTACAAAATGGTTTTTGGACTTTAAGCTTAATGAGAATTTTAGCTTATTGATTTAATGAGATTAATTCAATATGCTAAGCTTAATTGATTTAATAAGATTAATTCAATATGTTACCTTATTGATTTAATGAGATTAATTCAATATGATAACATAAGCTTATTTGATTAATAAGATTAATTCAACATGCATGAATGCCACATAAGCATGCCACCTAAGCATGCCATATAAGCATGCCACCTAAGCTTGATGAGGTGGAAGGAGACAAAGGGTTTTGACCTTTGGATTTCCTCCACATGTGGTCGGCCAAATAAGGAGTGTAACTCCTTGTTTGATTATGTTTCAATGCAATTGATTGCATTGAATGTGATAGGAGGTGAAAGGTTTTTCAATCCTATAAAACACCCCATGGGGTGGCCGGCCAAATGGTTGAAGCTTGAGGCTTGGAGAGAGCTTGGTGGTGAGAGGCTTTGGTTGTGTCACTTTTGTGAGTGTAGTAAGAAGAGTAGTCTTCTTCTTCCTTTCTCTTTTTTCCTACCTTCCTCTCCTTTAGGGACTTATCTAGCAAGAAGTAAAGGAGAGCGCTTCTAGTTTCTTTTGTGAGACAAGAGCTTGCTCGTGTGGATACATATAGAGGCACAGACATTTGAACGTGCTAAAAGATCCAACAAACCCAAGGAGAAGCGGGATTTCGAAAGGGCACGCAACAAAGGTAATATTCTCCTATAAGATAGGTTTTGAGAAATTTATTTTTTGTACGAGGTTTTCTTTCGCAAGGATAACTTGGAAGGGATCCTATTTTTCCGTTGCGCATATGCTATTTTGCATAAGAGATCCCTACAGTGGTATCAGAGCCACTTGCGAAAGATCGTATAAAAATAGGTTTTCTCTATTTTATATGTGATATAGAAGTAGGATAAATTTTATTATGAGTTGATAATTGCATTAGCAATTTTTCAAACATAATAAAATATCCGATGTCTTTTAAAAGGTTAAAATTGACATGGTGCATGGTTATGGCCTAGTCCCAAAATGTTTGTGAATGTGTGTGTTGTAATTCTTAATACGGCCTGCGTGTCGTGCCTTTCTCCTAAAATTCTTGTTGTAAAATTTGTTTTAGACTCGAATGTAACTCGAGTATTACTCCTTTTGTAATATAGAAAATAAAGATGGAGGGTCCATTGGAAGATGACGTTACAAGGAGGGAGTCAACAACACAAGAAAACCAAAAGGAAGCACTTGGGAGAAGATGCTATCCCTAGGTTAACCAATCAATCTTTTCATTGGCTTGAGAAGATTGTAGAATAAGGGCCATAACCATGACACGCTTAGTTTAATATGTATGTGATGCATGTTAATTTAGCTTATATGTGATGTATGCTAATATGTATGTGATGCATGTTTAAGTTTATTTCTTAATAAGTCAAAAATGATATGCCTACCAAAGTTTGGTACTCACTACTTCCTCGATCATTTGTTGTTGGGTTTGCCAAAGCAAAGCAATGCATTTTATCTTGGAAGAGTGCGAGTGGACAATCGTGATGTCCCGCTATCAAACTTGGTTAAGACTTAATTAAGTTTTTCTTAATTAATTAAGAAAGTAAAGGCATATATTAGCTTTGAACATAAGTTTTAAAAATTAGTTTTGTGTGATTTCCGAACATCAGCTTTGTCTTAGAAAGTGGTCGTTGCTCCGATATCAAAGAAGGCCTCTGTGCCTCGCCACGACCTGGAAGCTGGTTTAGGAATAAGCACTAAACTAATCTAAACTTAACGAAAGCTATTAAAGAGTTACATCAGATGTAATTGGCAAAAGATTGCCTACCTAATCATACTACGTCTTGGGCGATTAGCCAAAGCTAACTCAAGATGAAGTATGATGTGGATCTTTATCCCATATTAATTTATAGCTAAATAGAAGCTAATGATGTAAGCAAAATGTGTTTGCCTACATCAATGATTAGCTCATATCAAAGCTATGAGAATTTAGTGGGAGCCTCATTTAATTAAAGGCCTAATTAAATGACTTAGGTATGATACTTAATTTTTCATTTTGATGTTGTAGATCACCATGTCATCTAACACGACACACCCCCTCAACTTGCGATCTGTCCTTGAGAAAGACAAGCTCAATGGAGCTAACTTTCTAGACTGGTATAACACCTTGAAGATTATCCTCAAGCAAGAACGTAAACTGTATGTCCTAGAGCAGTCTATCCCTGAAACACCCGCCCCTGTGGCCACTCGTGCTGAAAAGGATGCTTATAAGAAGCATCAAGATGATGCATTAGATGTGTCATGTCTTATGCTTGCCACCATAAACTCTGAGCTTCAGAAGCAACATGAGAACATGGATGCCTATGATATGGTTGAGCATTTGAAACAACTATATCAAGGACAAGCTAGGCACGAGCGTTTTGAAGTGTCTAAGGCTCTTTTTGCATGCAAGATGCAAGAAGGAACACCTATAGGAACTCACGTACTTAAAATGATAGGGTACGTTGAGAACCTTGAAAGACTAGGTTTTCCACTGAGCCAAGAATTGGCAACCGATGTTATCCTGCAATCGTTGCCGAAAGCATATAATCAATTCGTCATGAATTATAACATGAATGAAATTGATAAGCCTTTGCCTGAGATTCTCAGCATGTTAAGAACTGCTGAACCGAATATCAAGAAGAAAGTTAGTAACATACTAATGGTCAAGAAGGGCAAAGGTAAGAGCAAAGGCAAGGGTAAGACCCAAGCCTAAGGCAAGTCCAATTCATCCACTTCAAAGGGTAAAGGTAAAGTACCTAAGGAAGGGGACTGTTTCCATTGCGGTGAGACTGGACACTGGAAGCGGAACTGCAAAGTCTACCTTGAGGAAGTAAAGAAGAAAAGAAGTGGGACTTCTGCCTCAGGTATACACGTTATAGAAGTTAATCTATCTATTTCTTCTACATGGGTATTAGATACCGGATGTGCATCTCACATTTGTACTAATGTGCAGGGACTGAGAAATAGTAGACTAATGGCAAAGGGCGAAGTGGACCTACGAGTAGGCAATGGCGCAAAAGTTGTTGCTGTAGCTGTAGGAACATATTCTTTGTCTTTGCCCACTAGGCTTATCTTAGAACTAGAGGAGTGCTTTTATGTACCTGTATTAACGAAGAACATAATTTCTGTATCTTTTTTAGATAAGAAAAACTTTTCTTTTATAATAAAGGACAAATGTTGTTTCATTTATTTGAATGAAATGTTCTATTGTAATGAACCACTTATTAATGGTCTCTATGTTCTAGATTTAGAAAACCCAATTTATAACGTAAATACCAAACGGTTCAAATCGAATAATTTGAACCAAACATATCTCTGGCACTGTCGCCTAGGTCACATAAATGAAAAACACATATCCCAACTCCATAAAGATGGATTATTGGACTCATTTGATTTTGAATCATATGAGGTATGTGAATCTTGTCTTTTAGGAAAGATGACTAAAACTCCATTTAGTGGACATGGCGAGAGAGCGACGGACTTGTTAGGACTCATACATACTGATGTATGTGGCCCTTTCAATGTCGAAGCCAGAGGAGGCTATAAGTACTTTATTACTTTCACTGATGATATGAGTAGATTTGGCTACTTATATTTGATGAGACATAAGTCAGAATCCTTTGAAAAGTTCAAAGAATTCAAGAATGAAGTACAAAACCAACTTGGTAAGCGTATTAAGCTACTTCGATCAGATCGAGGTGGTGAATACCTTAGTCAAGAGTTTCGTGATCACCTGGCTGAGTGTGGGATAATATCCCAACTCACTCCACCTGGAACACCACAATGGAATGGTGTATCTGAGAGGAGAAATCGTACTCTATTAGATATGGTACGATCAATGACGAGACAGACTGATCTACCTACTTCCTTTTGGGGTTTAGCTCTAGAGACAGCCGCTTTCACACTTAATCGCGTCCCATCAAAAGCCGTAGAAAAGACACCATATACTTTATGGACTGGGAAGAGTCCCAAAATGTCTTTTATAAAGATTTGGGGTTGTGAAGCTTATGTTAGACGTCAAGTCTCAGATAAACTAGGACCCAAATCAGATAAGTGTTATTTTGTAGGATATCCCAAGGAAACTAAGGGATATTACTTTTACAATCCCACACTTGGAAAGGTGTTTGTTGCCAGAAATGTTGTCTTTCTAGAAAGAGAATTTATTTCTAGAAAAACTAGTGGGAGTAAAATTCATCTTGAAGAAATTCAAGATGAAGATAACACTAAAGCTTCGATGGAAAATGAACAGGCACCACAAAGTGTTGTGGATGAGGAAATTGTTGCCCAAAGAGTTGTGGAGCAAACACCTGTTCATGTAGACCAACCTCTTCGTAGATCTGATAGGATCCGTCATCAACCCGAGAGATATTCTTTTCTCTTGACTGACAACGGTGAGGTATTGCTTGTCGATCTTGACGAGCCTACATCCTATCAAGAAGCTATGATGAGCCTAGATTCCGAGAAATGGCTTGAGGCCATGAGATCCGAAATGGAATCCATGTACACTAACCAAGTATGGACTTTGGTTGATCCACCTGAAGGGGTAAAACCCATTGGGTGTAAGTGGGTCTTTAAAGTAAAGACTAGCATGGATGGTAATAAGCATACCTATAAAGGTAGATTGGTGGCTAAAGGATTCAAACAAATTCATGGTATTGACTATGATGAAACCTTTTCACCAGTTGCGATGCTTAAATCCATTCGGATCATACTTGCTATTGCAGCCTACCACGATTATGAGATCTGGCAGATGGATGTCAAAACTGCTTTTTTGAATGGAAAGCTACTCGAGGATATGTACATGACACAACCTGAGGATTTTGAAGATCCAGAGCATCCTGGAAAGGTATGCAAACTGCAAAGGTCCATTTATGGACTAAAGCAAGCCTCTCAAAGCTGGAATCTTCGATTCGATGATGCAATCAAGGAGTTTGGTTTCATCAAGAATGAAGATGAACCTTGTGTCTACAAGAGAAATAGTGGGAGCACAGTTGTATTTCTTGTCTTGTATGTAGATGACATACTTCTCATCGGAAATGATATTCCCTCACTCCAGTCTGTGAAGATGTGGTTAGGGAATTGTTTCTCGATGAAAGACTTAGGTGAAGCTGCCTATATTCTGTTGGATCGATGTGGTTCGCTAGAGGGGGGGGGGTGAATAGCGATAAAAACTTTTTCTCGTTTCTTTCGTTAAAACTCGAGAGAAAATTAATTGCAGCGGAAATGTAAAGTAAATTGAGACAAATAGGTTTTACTTGGTTCATAGCCTTCGGCTACTACTCCAAGGCCCTAATGGTCCTTGACCACGCACGGAGGGCAAATACTAAACGAACTCCTTCTCGATGGAGATAGGAGTTAAACGAATACAAAAACTCAAGAAAGACTCAAGGTAGAGGGACACTCCCCCTCTCCTTGATATGATTTAAAGCTTGAAATAAAAACAACTTATAGAAATTTAAAGATTATACCGACGACTTCAAAGATTGGAGGTTGAAGCTCTAGTCGTCGTCTATGCAGCGCTTCGTCGTAGGGATGTCGGAGAGTCGGAGCGTATCAAAAGCACTTGGAAGCTTTTGAATTGATGAAAAATCCTAGGTTTGGCCCTCCTTTTATAGCCTTTAAGCTCCTCATCGAATGGGTCTTTAGCCAATCACAAATGGGCACAAAACCCCTTGAAAAATGGTGATAACTCTTGATCGATGATGCCATCACCCGATCGATCGCAAGATCCGATCAAATCTTGACCTTCGGCAATGAGTGATTGCAATGAGTCCTCCGTCGACAAATGATCGATGCTTCGTAAGTCAAGGTTAGCTCAACAAACACATAATTTCGACGGTCATCGACCATCGTATCTCGACCTAGACCACCAATGAGATGTCTTGGGTCGGATCTACGCTTAAGTCTTTGCCCATAAAGAGGATACGAACTTACTTACACTCGCACACACGAGCTTACCTCGATACTTACGTGTTGCTTTTGCTTCCGGCCTTCCACTCGATTCCTTCGGCTCCCTCCGAAGTAACTCGAGTGTCGCCCAACCACCGCGGCTTCCTCCGGATGTCGCTAGCCTTCAGTTTCAGCTATATCAATTTACTGCACACTCGATTTAGCTCATGAGATAATGATATAAGCTTAACTTTGTATCGTTTGCTATAATCAAAACTCAGGTTCGACTTAGGTGCCTACTGCACCAACAATCTCCCCCATTTTGATTTATGGCAAACCCACATACAAAGTTAAGAAAATTAAGTGCATTAAGAAAAGATATGCATGAATGAGCAGGAGTGTTAAAAGAATGAATGACCAGGAGTATAAAAACTCTTTTTCAAGTGCTCCCCCTTGACCGAGGGTGAGTACTTGAGGAGTTTTAACTCTCCCCATTGATATTTGCTACTAAAAAGAATTAAGTAACCAAAATTACTTAATATTGGCCATAGTATTTAAAATAAGTTTTAGGTTAAGAAATAAAAAAACGATTTCTTAACCTTGGCCTTTACGTTCGTTTTGTTAATAGGTTAACTTAAAGTTAAGTAAATTATTCGTTAACAACAACAAGTTAACTAAATGTGTTTAAGTTAAGAATTAACTTGTTTTGTTAACTTAAAGATAAGTAAGCCTTGGCCATAAAAAAATGATCCCTTAATTTTGGCCTTTTTCTCCCCCTTTTGCCATATATCGAAAAGAGTGAGGGGTGTGTGGAAAACAAAATAAGTGTTAAATTTAAAGTCCAAGCATGTTCCCCATTTTTTCTAAAAAAAATAATATACTGAAAATAAGCTCATCTATAAAATGTTTGACTCATATTTGGCTTGATTGATATGTAAGATCAACCAGTCCTGGTCAGAGTCGGTTAGTATGTATGATTATACTCCGTGGTTCATAGCGATGCACTAGCTCTACATCTGGAACCAGGAGTAAGGTCCTAACATCTCACGCCCATCTACATGGCTAAGTACACAAACACATTAGTCCTATGTGTTGTGAGATGTACTGGCTCATTAAATCTATAGGTGAATGATATCTAAGGTATGTCCTATGCAAGTTCCATAAAAATGAAATTAAAGAAATAGTAGTAAGAACATATAATTTGCATCTACCTATTCTATTACCCACATGCACAATTTTCATCTTAATAGACTAAATTCAACTTCGGGTAGGGGTTTAGTAAATAGATCTGTCAAGTTAGACTTCGATTCGACATATTCGAGGTGTATGGCTCCGTTGGCAACATGTTCTCGAATGAAATGGTGTTTGACCTCTATATGTTTGGTCCTAGAGTGACATATCAGATTCTTTGTAAGATTAATTGAACTAATGTTATCTACGTGAAGTTTAGTATTCGTAAAGTCTAACTTAAAGTCGCGGAGGGTGTGCTTCATCCAAAGAAGCTGCGTGACACACTCACCCATCGCGATGTATTCGGCTTCGGTGGTAGATAAAGCAACACAGTGTTGCTTCCTACTGCACCAACTCACTAGACTCGAGCCGAGAAGTTGACAACAACCACTCGTGCTCTTTCTATCGAGCTTACTACCGGCATAATCCGAATCGGAGTAGCCAATTAGTTTGAACTCCGTAAATCTAGGGTACCAAATACCAACGTTAAGTGTACCCTTAGGATATCTAAGGATACGCTTAACTAGGGTTAGGTGAGACTCCTTAGCACAGGTTTGAAACCTGGCACACATACTTACTGCGAATAGGATGTCGGGTCGACTCGCAGTTAAGTATAGGAGACTCCCTATTACGCTCCTATAGTATTTTAACTCAATGGACTTACTTTCTAGGTCTTCTCCTATGTTAACATTTATCACCATTGGGGTGTTTATTACCTTAGCGTCTTGCATTCCAAATCTTTTAATTAACTCCTTAGTGTATTTTTGTTGATATAGGTATATACCATCCTTAGTTTGTTTAATTTGTAGACCTAAAAAGAAACTTAACTCGCCTACCAAGTTCATTTCGAACTCACTTTCCATGAGTGAAACGAACACGTTTAGTAAGGCTGAGTTAGAGGTTCCAAAAATTATATCGTCTACGTAAATTTGAGCTATGAATATTTCTTTACCTAAGGTTTTTACGAAGAGAGTTGGGTCAACTATGCCTTGGTTAAACCCTTTTGACTTAAGATGGATTGAAAGTCTCTCGTACCAAGCTCGAGGAGCTTGTTTAAGTCCATAGAGAGCTTTCTTGAGTTTTAGAACATGGTCGGGTTTATCTAGATTTTCGAATCCGGGGGGTTGGCTGACATAAACTTCTTCTTTAATGTATCCATTTAGGAATGCCGACTTAACATCCATTTGAAACAGCTTAAATCCTTGATGTGCGGCATAAGCTAGCAACATTCGAATGGATTCGAGTCTAGCTACTGGGGCATAGGTTTCGTCGTAATCTAAGCCTTCGACTTGACTAAATCCTGTGGCGACTAACCTAGCCTTGTTTCTAACTACTTCACCTTTATCATCAAGCTTATTTCGAAACACCCACCTTGTTCCAATTATTGTT
Organism: Wurfbainia villosa; assembly: GCA_025175895.1. NCBI lineage: Eukaryota > Viridiplantae > Streptophyta > Magnoliopsida > Zingiberales > Zingiberaceae > Wurfbainia > Wurfbainia villosa. Next base: position 46,315,511 of record CM045998.1, on the reverse strand, counting down.
TTGTCTTTAGGTGGTGGTACTAATTCCCACACTTCATTCCTAGTAAATTGGGCTAGCTCTTCTTGCATTGCAATAATCCAATCGGGATCATGAAGAGCTTGTTCAATTGATTTGGGTTCTATCTTTGAAATTAAGGAAATTTGACTAAGGTTCCTATAGGATGCTCTAGTTCGAACTCCTAGATTAGGATCTCCTATCACTTGATCGATAGGGTGGTTAGTTTGAATCCTAGATTGGGTTGGGTTTGAGTCACCTAATGCTTGATCAATGGGGTGACTTGGTTGAACACTAGTTTTGTTGGAGTCATCTATCACTTGATCAATAGAGTGACTTGGTTGACTTAGGTTAGGATTAACACTAGACCTGATCTCCGGATCAGAGTTAGGTCTAGTATGAATCGGCTCGCTAATTGGGATTGCCGGGGGTTTTGTAGGTTCGTGTCCTTCATCAAACACTACATTAATGGTTTCCTCGACTCTAAGGGTGTCGTGGTTATATACTCTATAAGCTCTACTTGTAGTCGAGTATCCTATAAAGATTCCGGTTGTGGTTTTGGATGTAAATTTCCCTAGGTAATCCTTAGTGTTTAGGATATGTACCTTACACCCAAATACCCTAAAGTACTTGATGTTAGGTATTTTATCGTGATAAATCTCGTATGAGATCTTAAGGTGCCTTTTTACCATAAGGATTCTATTTTGGACATAGCATGCCGTACTTACGGCTTCTGCCCAAAATCTATCGGGTAGGTCATATTCGTTCAACATGGTCCTAGCGGCTTCTTGTAGAGTTCGGTTTTTCCGCTCCACTAAGCCATTTTGCTGAGGGGTCCTAGGACAAGAGAATTCATGGTGGTATCCATTTAGGTTACAGAAGTCGGTGAACCTTTGATTTTCGAATTCACCACCATGATCGCTTCTAAGTCTTTTAACCTTAAGGTCTTTTTGATTCTCGATTAACTTGAATAGATTGATTAATTGATCTAGGGTATCATTTTTATGTTTGATGAACCTAACCCAGGTAAACCTGGAGTAGTCGTCAATTATGACTAAGCAATATTGACTTCTATTGAGTGACTTGGCTCCATGTGAATCGAATAGATCCATATGCAGGAGCTCAAGTACACTTGAGGTTCGTTCTTAGTTAGTTAACTTGTGTTGTGTCCTAGGTTGTTTTCCTTGTTGACAAGCATTACAGATTTTATTAACCAAGTTGTTGAGGTTGGGTAAGCCTCTGACTAAGCCACTCTGACTCATCTTGTGGACGAGTCGTCGGTGCCACAACCATGATTCCTCTTCCTGTGTCATAAGACACTTAGTTGAGGAGTTGATTAAGTTAATTGTATAAATGTTATTTGTCCTAGTTCCTTTGAGTATTGTTTTAGCTGTTTCATTTGTTTTAATTACACATTCATTTTCTAAAAATACGACCTTATAGTTATTGTCACATAATTGGCTTACGCTAAGCAGGTTATATTCAAAATTCTCTACAAGTAATACATTTTTAATAACAAAATTCGAGTTAAGCTCGATATCACCTCATCCGATGATTTTGAGCTTGTCGTTATTCCCAAAGGCTACCGATCCTTGTCGTTTGAATCGAAGCTTCGTGAATTTGAGTTGATCCCCGGTCATGTGTCGGGAGCAACCGCTATCCAACATCCATTGATCCTACACACAAGGTGGTTGGATTAGATGTTAGATTTTTTAAATTGGTTGTAAGTTGTTAAACCTAGGTCATCTCACCTGTGTCTATATGATCAAGCATGTTATACTTATGTGTTTTTTTTGTGAGATGATTTCCAATTAAGTTGATTAAGTGTATTTAGGTTCAAGTAATTTTATGTTAGATTTGGATTTGACCCTAGGCTTGTCAAGTTTACCTTTTCAAGATCATGGCTTCCAGGCCGTGGCGAGGCACAGGGGCCTTCTTTTATCGGAACATCGACCACTTCCTTAGACAAAGCCATGTTCAAGAAAATGATGACTTGACTCACCTAAGATTATTTCCTTGTCTAACTGGTTATTTTTGAAAAGAGGCTCCCCGAGGCTCAATCTTTTCGAAGAATTTTAGTTGGTTATGTTCTTGAAAAGAGGCTCCCCGAGGCTCATTCTTTTCGAAGAATTTTAGTTGGTTATGTTCATGTTCAAAGTGAATTCACAAGTTTTAAAGAACAAACTTTCTAAGTTAAAGCATGCAAATTCTAAGTTAAAGCACAAACTTTCTAAGTTAAAACATGCAATTTCTAAGTTAAAGCACAAACATGTTTTGTACTGGCTCCCCCTAGACCGTTGAATCGGTTCGGTCTATCCACAAAGTGGATTTGGTCCTTGGGAATCCAGTACGGGTTGGATCCTAGAGTTGAAATCAAAAGGTTCTTAGGGACCCATGCTTGGACATGTTTCCTATGTCGACTTACAATCGACATATACGACCTATTAGTCGTGTTTGAGTTAAACCCTAGTCCAGCCTTGTTGTACACGGCCCTTTGAGATCCAAGTAGGAGGTCAAGTCCTTTGGATCCCGAAGTGAACCTTTCCAACGTGTTCCTAAGATCTTCGACTTGACTTTTCAAGAGAGAGTTCTCAACTTCGAGCTTTTCAACTCGAGTTGAGTTCTTCTCTTGAACTCGACTAGTCAAAGAGGTTAGGGAGACCTCGTGTTTGAGGAGTTTAACCTCCTCAACAAGGGTCTCGACCTTGGGCTCGGACTTAGCTAACTTCCTAGACAAAAACCTAACCGTATTATGTAAAGTATTAAATAAAGTTCGACTTACTTTAAGGGTATCTTTTGAACCGAATGCGTATCCGTGGCTTGACTTGAAGGTAGCTTCGTAGTCCGAGTCATCCTCAGGTTCTGACTCAAGTTCAGGCTCGGTCTCCGTGTCCGACTCAATTGATTTTGCCATGAAGACGTGGTCTTCGTCTTCTTCGAATGACGCTTCTTCCCATGTCGCGTTGAGGGCCTTCTTGTGCTTAGGTGCTTGGTGGTTGAGCTTGGGGCACTCGGACTTGATATGTCCAAACCTGTTGCACTCATAACACCTAATATTGGAACTTTTAGGCTTACCTTGGTTGGGTCGAGTCGTGGTTCGCTTTCGTCCCTTGGCTATCCTTCGAGCTAGGTTCATTAGTTCGACGAACTCCGGTCAACTTCTTCTTGGACTCGTCTTCCTCCTCGGTTGGTGGTGGCTTGCTTGCGATTTTCTTCTTCTTTATCCTGCAAACAAGGCTATACCCCTCTCGGGAGTTGAAGTTGCTCATGTAATTCAAAATCGAAAGAGTTCATCTAACCTAATTTTAGAAAGGTCCTTGGAGACCTTATAGGCATCGACCATGGATGCCCATAAGGTAGTCCTCGGAAAAGAGTTTAGGACATACCTCATAAGGTCGCGGTTTTCGACCTTTTGCCCGATTGCGTGTAGGTTGTTGACGATGTCCAGGACTCGGGCGTGATGTTGTGTCGCGGACTCATGTTCCTACATTTTTAGGTTATATAGTTTATTGAAAAGAAGATCACGCTTACATACCTTGGCTTCGTCGGTCCCTTCGTGTAGCTCCACTAGTTTTGTCCAAAGATCTTTTGCGCTTATGAAGGGGCCGACGCGATTTAGCTCCTCCTTGGATAGGCCGCATTGAAGGATTTGCGTTGCCTTAGCGTCGGCTTCGACTTGTTTTTTTGTTGCAATGGTCCCTTGGTCATAATCCAAGGAGTCACCCACTTCATTAGTCGGAAGTGTGAAACCCGTTTGGATTATGATCCACATCTCGATTTGGGTTTTAAGAAAGCATTCCATCCGACCCTTCCAATAACGGAAGTCATCTCCATTGTAAAACGGAGGTCGGACGGTGCTAAACCCTTCGAGATGGGCCATTAGAACAAAGAACACAAGGAGACGAAGGGAAAAAAAAACTAGCAATGACAAAAACACACAAAAAGTACCAAGACTCGCGTCTTGGATTAGTAGTGCGGGAGTAAATTTAACAAAGCGAAATAAATATGAAATAAACATAAATAAAAGAAAAATAAATCTGTGAAAAATGGCTAGATTGGTGGTTTCACCAAATCTTAGCAACCCCCGGCTCTGATACCAATTGTTGGATCGATGCGGTTCGCTATAGGGGGGGGTGAATAGCGATAAAAACTTTTTCTCGTTTCTTTCGTTAAAACTCGAGAGAAAATTAATTGCAGCGGAAATGTAAATTAAATAGAGACAAATAGGTTTTACTTGGTTCGTAGCCTTCGGCTACTACTCCAAGGCCCTAATGGTCCTTGACCACGCACGGAGGGCAAATACTAAACGAACTCCTTCTCGATGGAGATAGGAGTTAAATGAATACAAAAACTCAAGAAAGACTCAAGGTAGAGGGACACTCCCCCTCTCCTTGATATGATTTAAAGCTCGAAATAAAAACAACTTATACAAATTTAAAGATTATACCGATGACTTCAAAGATTGGAGGTTGAAGCTCTAGTCGTCGTCTCGGCAGCGCTTCGTCGTAGGGATGTCGGAGAGTCGGAGCGTATCGGAAGCACTTGGAAGCATTTGAATTGATGAAAAACCCTAGGTTTGACCCTCCTTTTATAGCCTTTAAGCCCCTCATCAAATGGGTCTTTAGCCAATCACAAATGGGCACAAAAGCCCTTGAAAAATGGTGATAACTCTTGACTACTCGAGGCTGATCCTTTGACCAACAGTCGACTGATGGCCATCACCGATCATTCGCGTAGCATCGATCGAGTGTTGACCTTCAGCGATCGATTGGCGATAGTCGAGTCCTCAAGTTGGCGGTCCAAGTCAAGGTTAGCTCAACAAACACATAATTTCGACGGTCGTCGACCATCCGATCTCGACCTAGACCACCAATGAGATGTCTTGGGTCGGATCTACGCTTAAGTCTTTCCCCATAAAGAGGATACGTCCTTACTTACACTCGCACACACGAGCTTACCTTGATACTTACGTGTTGCTTTTGCTTCCGGCCTTCCACTCGATTCCTTCAGGTCCCTTCGAAGTAACTCGAGTGTCGCCTGACCACCGCAGCTTCCTCCGGGTGTCGCTAGCCTTCAGCTTCAGCTATATCAATTTACTGCACACTCGATTCAGTTCGTGAGATAATGATATAAGCTTAACTTTGTATCGTTTGCTATAATCAAAACTCAGGTTCGACTTAGGTGCCTACTGCACCAACGTATTCTAGGCATCAAGATCTATAGAGATAGATCTAAAAGATTACTTGGCCTAAGTCAGAGTATATACATTGATAAAGTGCTAGATCGTTTTGCTATGCAAAATTCCAAGAAAGGATTTCTGCCTTTATCACATGGTGTGAGTCTTTCGAAGACTCAATGTCCCTCTTCTAAGGAGGAGAGAGATCGCATGGATAAGATCCCTTATGCATCTGCCATAGGGTCTATCATGTATACCATGCTTTGTACTCGTCCTGACGTCTTGTATGCTTTGAGCATGACGAGTAGATACCAGTCAGATCCAGGTGAAAGTCACTGGATAGCAGTCAAAAATATTCTTAAATACTTACGAAGAATGAAAGAATATTTCTTGATATTTGGAGGCAATGAGGAGCTAACTGTAAAGGGTTACAGTGATGCAAGCTTCTAAAAAGACAAGGATGACTATATAGATACATAATCGAGAGTGCGTGTTTTGCTGAATGGTGGGTATGGTGGAAGAGTTGGCGAGGACACGATTCTTGATTCTACAGCAGCCGAGTATATTGCGTCGATGCGTGAAAAATTGTTTAGCTCCGTAAGTTCATCAGTGAACTTGGGGTAGTTCCTAGCATTGCAGATCCAATAGACCTCTATTGTGACAACAATGGGGCTATTGCACAGGCTAAGGAACCTCGATCACATCAGCGGACCAAACACATACTGCGGCGCTTCCATCTCATTCGAGAGATCATCGATAGAGGAGATGTGAGGATATGCAGAGTACCGACAGAAGCTAACATCGCAGATCCATTGACCAAGGCTTTGGCACAAAGGAAGCATGATGGTCACACTAGGTCACTAGGTATTAGATATCATAGTGATTGGTACTAGTGCTAGTGGGAGATTGTTAGTTATAGCCCTAGAACCAATCATGTGATGGTTGAATAGGGAATATTTTGTATCATATTCTATAAAGGCAAAGGATTGGTTATTATATATTTACGTCTTGCTTGTGCCAGCTAAATTAAATATATAATAATGCCCTAGAAAAGTAGGTTCTTATCTACAGCACATCAATTGGCAGAATTGATTATGAGAGGCTGTAGAGAACACTTTCCTAAATGTTCCTAGTCAAGTATTAATATGCAAGGGCAATATTAATACATAAAGACTAGCATGTAGGTCAATTGATGACTTGATCTCACAAGTCATGGATATATGATATCAAGTTGACACATGGGTATATATTAGAGAATATATAATGAACTGACCCGCCATGAGAAAGTTTCATGGATCGTCATATGAGTGTCATAAACTTTCTCATGTGACTATTAGTATGAATAGTCCTCAAACCTGAAGTCACTACGGTTCCCTACATAAGGAGTTATGTACTTTGGTATCGTCAAACGTCACCCGTAACAGGGTGGACCATAAAGGCGATTACTGGATATATAACAAATTATGCGGAGGGATGTGAGTGATGTAGATGGGATCTATCCCTCCCATATGACGGGAGTGATATCTGTGGGCCCCTTGATTGAGTAGAACTACTAAAATGCATGGCCATGCTCGAATGAGTCAATATGAGATATTGAGCTCATTTGTTTGAGTTAGTTTACTCAGGGATCAAGAAACACATAGATTGATCGAGGATGACACGGTCTATGCCTCATTGGTCAATCTGATATCAAGGATAGAAGGACACGCGGCCATACATTATAGTAGTCACGGAAAGGTTAGTCAAATCTTGACTTATTTCGTAACTTGGGTAGCAATGATGTATTGCTAGATGCCGCTCATTGCTTGTGTATCTAAAAGAGTTTAGATCCACTGCCAACGTTATGAGAGCCTATAGGGTCACACACAAAGAGCATGATGATTAGAAGAATTAGTGCATTCTAGTTTGACTAGAATAATTTGGGAATGAGCTTAAGTACAAAATGGTTTTTGGACTTTAAGCTTAATGAGAATTTTAGCTTATTGATTTAATGAGATTAATTCAATATGCTAAGCTTAATTGATTTAATAAGATTAATTCAATATGTTACCTTATTGATTTAATGAGATTAATTCAATATGATAACATAAGCTTATTTGATTAATAAGATTAATTCAACATGCATGAATGCCACATAAGCATGCCACCTAAGCATGCCACATAAGCTTGATGAGGTGGAAGGAGACAAAGGGTTTTGACCTTTGGATTTCCTCCACATGTGGTCGGCCAAACAAGGAGTGTATGCAATTGATTGCATTGAATGTGATAGGAGGTGAAAGGTTTTTCAATCCTATAAAACACCCCATGGGGTGGCCGGCCAAATGGTTGAAGCTTGAGGCTTGGAGAGAGCTTGGTGGTGAGAGGCTTTGGTTGTGTGGCTTTTGTGAGTGTAGTAAGAAGAGTAGTCTTCTTCTTCCTTTCTCTTTTTCCCTACCTTCCTCTCCTTTAGGGACTTCACTAGCAAGAAGTAAAGGAGAGCTCTTCTAGTTTCTTTTGTGAGACAAGAGCTTGCTCGTGTGGATACATATAGAGGCACGAACATTTGAACATGCTAAAAGATCCAACAAACCCAAGGAGAAGCGGGATTTCGAAAGGGCACGCAACAAAGGTAATATTCTCCTATAAGATAGGTTTTGAGAAATTTATTTTTTGTACAAGGTTTTCTTTCGCAAGGATCACTTGGAAGGGATCCTATTTTTTCGTTGCACATATGCTATTTTGCATAAGAGATCCCTACAGAGATTAAATCTCTAGAACCGACGGTTGAGATTAAATCTCTAGAATCGGCGATTGAGATTAAATCTCTAAATCCGAACGTTGGGATGAAACCCTAGATCCGACGGTTGGGATGAAACCCTAGATCCGACGGTTGGGATGAAACCCTATATCTGACAGTTGGGATGAAACCCTAGATCCGACGGTTGAGATTAAACCCTAGATCCGATGGTGGAGATTAAATCCCTAGATCCGACGGTGGAGATTAAAGAAGGCTTAACCCTAACTCTATAAATAAGGCTCTAAGGCTTGGGCGGCAACAACTTAATGAGAAGATTTTGGTTTGGTTTTGGAGATTAGGGTTTTGCCAATCCTAAGGTGGGCGGCAAGAAACCCTAAGGGAGTTAGGGTTTTGCCTATCTTAAGGAGGGCAGCAAGAAATCCAAGGAAGCTAGGGTTTTCTTGGGCAGCTAGGGTTTGGAAGATGGGAAGATGAAGTGGGCAGCAACTATAGGAGTGGATCTCTTCTTCTTCCTTAGGTGTTGCCGGCACCTATCTCTTTTCCCTCAACCTTGGTCAGAGCTCAACCTATTCCACTTCTCCTCTTCTTTTCCTCTTGGTCGGCGGCACAAAGGAGCTAGGGATTGTTTCCTTGTTAGGTTCCTTTGTTGTTTCCATTTTTTTCTCTCGATTCTTGGGGCCGGCGGCATCAATCCTTTATGGATTGGTGGTTAGCTCAAGCAAGAAGGGAAGGAGAGTTCTTCTTTCTTTGGATTGAAGAAGATCTAGGAAGCTTCAACTTGTGGAGGATCTTCGCCCACACGAAGTCTACAAGGAGGTTAGGACATACGATAGAAGATCGAGAGGTATAAAACTTTTACAAGTTTTATTATTGATCTTTGCATGTCCTTATTATTATGTTCCTTATCTTAGTATGTGTTGATTATACTAGTTTACATTTGTATGTATTAGTATAATCATGGACCCCGAAAATAAACACAAAAATCGGCGATCCGTCCGTCGTCTCTTCCGCGGCTAACCGACTAGAAGAGTTGATTGCTTGAACAACAAGTTTGTTCAAGCGATTGCTCGAGTCGTTAGCACGATGATGAATTGGATGTGCTTAGGAAACTCATCCCATCCGGATTAGTTTTCATTAGTGAAAATTTTAATCCGGGGACATGGGAGCCGACGAGCCTCCGAAGCAATTCCCAACAATTGGTATCAAGGTCACGGTTTCCGGTTTTATGTGTTTTTGATTCGGTTACTTTCACGCACTTATCATATATTGTATATGTCGGATAATAGTAGGATGTGCGTAGGTTAACTTTTTGGTTGCAGGCATAAGATCCAACTATTATGGCGATATATGTGTGTATGTGATTGTTGTGTGTGATTGTATGTATATCATTTGAATCCTCGGGGTTGACGAGGCTAGATTAGTATTTAATTTTTGTAATTAAATACGACATTGTTTAGCTGATCATTTTAGTTTACTTTCGATCTAGATAGTTTGTACACTCCTTCGTGGAGTATAGGATCGATGGATGTAAATTAAAATGATATATCTCGGCTCGGATCTCTTTATGTGGCTTGAGCACGGAAAAGGTAGAGCGGACGAGATGGCGACACGGCGGGACGCATATTGGAGAACAATGTCATAATAGTTGGAAAAAATCTAGTTTTTTTTCATATTTATTGCTGATTTGTTTTATATGCATGTTGTGTGTGCTTGAAAATTCCTCATTTTCAATTTACTAAGTAGGAGAGGGATATTTTAATTAATTCCCGCGGCCACCATTACAATTTGATGTGTGATGCAACAAACTTGCATGTCAGCTCTGAGTGCCTTCCTCCCTGCAGATGGGTTTGTTTGTGGATCACTAGGTCAAATAATGGTTATAGGAAATTATCTAGGAGCGTGTGTACTTCCACAGCGGTAAGGCACATAATCCGAAATAATTCCCTTAGTATCGTGTAATGGTGCACACTTAGATGCAAATAAAAGTATCCTCCCCATCAGAGTCACTGCTTTTATTTGTAGGGCCAAACAGAAACCAACTATTAATTTTATTTGTCAAAAAGTAAGGTTGATAAGATAATAAAATTAATGGGTAAAACCTCCTCTTACAAATGTAGAATTCGTATACGTCCAGACAGCGTTGCATGCGATATTCTCGGTGTTTTGAGGTGTTGGTTGATTTCAGAATTTTATTGTTTTGAGGAATCAATAATTTTTGAAATCTAAAGTAATGATCTATGTGATTCTTAGGATTTTCAAAATGACTTTCAGTCCACTTGTTGTGATACCAAAGGAAATAAACTTACTGTGCCCAAATAATGTTGATTGGAAAAGAATCCAAATATTGTCATATCTGCTAAGGAGTACAAGTATGCACTCTTCGAAGAGTGTCCTTAAATCATGGTTGCCCAAAAGGTTTCTACTTCTAAGCCAAAAGGCAAGAAGAAGAAGAAACAAGGTGGAGCAAAGATGGTGGGAGGATCTCAGGGAGGAGTGAAGAAGCCGAAAGGCAAGTACTTCACTTACAAGCAGGATGGACATTGGAAGAAGGTCTGTCTCAATCCAAAGCAGAACAAAAGTATATCCTTTGGTCTAGTCGTTGAAACATGGGGTTCCAGGAAACTCGACGATTAACTAAGGGAGAGATTACTATTTACTTGGGCAATGGCATAAAGATGGCGGCTATTGCAGTGGGAGATGTTTTATTTATCTTTTGAGAAAAATAAAGGTTTTGTCCTTAAGAATTTCTTTTATGTACCTTTATTTAGAAAGAATTGATTTCGGTTTCTAAATTATTTATGGATGGATAATCTATTTCTTTTAATGACAGAGATGTTATAAAAAGGAATAGGGTCATTATTTGCTCAGGTACATAGATAGGAAATATATAAGTTGAACCACAATCTCCCACGATGCAAATTGAAGTTTATAACTCATCTTCTTATTCTAATAAGAGAAAAGAACCTTCGAAGATGAACCAAACATATCTTTGACATCTAAGGCTTGGTCATATTAACCTGAGTAGAATTCAAAGGTTGATAGTTGATGGACCTTTGGGTTCATTAGTGGTGGAGGATCTCCCAACCTGCGAATCTTGCTTGGAAGGTAAAATGACTGAGAGGCCTTTTTAGGCCAAGGGGTATAGAGCAAAAGATGTGTTAGGAATGGTTCATTCTGATTTGTGTGGTCCTATGTGTTGGCAATCGTGCTATTTCTCGGAATGCTCATAGGCTCCCATGTCCTCGGATTAAAATTTTCACTAATGAAAACTAATCCGGATGGGATGAGTTTCCAAAGCACAACCAATTCGTCGTCGTGCTAACGACTTGAGCGATCGCTTGAACAAACTAGTTGTTCAAGCAACACAACTCTTATAGTCGGTTAGCCGCGGAAGAGACGACGGACGGATTGCCGGTTTTTGTGTTTCTTATCGGGGTCCATGATTATACAAATACATACTAGTATAATCAACATATACTGACATAAAGAACATAAGCTAGCATATCAATAAGAACATGCAAAGAACAATAATAAAAGTTATAAATCTTTTATACCTCTTGATCTTCTATCGTATGTCCTAACCTCCTTGTAAACTTCGTGTGGGCGAAGATCCTCCACAAGTTGAAGCTTCCTAGATCTTCTTCAATCCAAGAAAGAAGAACTCTCTTTCCCTTCTTGCTTGAGCCAACCACCAATCCACAAAAGGATTGATGCCGCCGGCCCCAAGAATAGAGAGAACATAATGGAAACAACCAAGGAACCGAACTAGGGACAAACCCTAGTTTTGGTGCCGCCGGCCAAGATGGAGTGAAGAGGATAAAGGGAATATATTGGGCGCCGGCCACGGTGGAGGGAATAGAGGAAGGAGCCGGCCACAACCTAGGAAGAGGAAGAGCTCCTCTCCTATAGTTGCCGCCCACCTTCCTTGCATACCCTAGCCGCACAACCATAGAAGCCAAACCCTAATTAGGGTTTCCTCCTTAGGTCTTCTTGCCGCCCATCCAAGGTGGAAGGAGGAGATCTAAACCGGCCACCTTTCCTAGGGAGAAGAAGAACTCTTCCACAAGATGCCGCTTACCCTCCTTCCAAACCTTGGCCGCCCATGCAAAGGAGCCAAACCCTAATCAAATTACGGTTTCCTCCTTAGGGTTTCTTGCCGCCCAACCATGATGGAGAGAAGAGATCTAGGAGCTAGCCATCTTCAAGGAAGAAGAAGAGATCTTCCTCAAGTTGCCGCCCACTCATCTTCCAAGCCTTGGCCGCCCAACCCATAGGAGCCAAACCATAATTAGGGTTTCCTCCTTAGGGTTGCTTGCTGCCCAAGCAATTGGAGGCTAAACCCTAATCTCCTTAGCATCCATCATCCAACATCAACCACTCTCCCCTTTTCCGCCCAACCCATAGCCACCCTATTATAGAACTTAGGAGAAAATTGGTTATTGATGAGGTAGCCAAAAATATAGGAACTAATTCCCAATTTTCTTGCCGCCCACCTTATCCAACCTTTCCTCTCCCTTTTATATAGAGTTAGGTTTAGGCCTTGGTTTAATCTCCACCGTCGGTTCTAGGGTTTTAATCTCAACCGTTGGATCTAGAGATTTAATCTCAATAGTCGGTTCTAGGGTTTTAATCCCAACCGTCGGATCTAGAGATTTAATCTCAACCGTAGGTTCTAGGGATTTAATCCCAACCGTCGGATCTAGAGATTTAATCTCCACTGTCGGTTCTAGGGATTTAATCCCAACCGTCGGATCTAGAGATTTAATTTTTCATCATTTGATCTAGACTTCATGAGGTTTATATTAGGCTACGATAGGGACCATGAGGAGGAGTTGGGTCTTGGCCACCCGATGGATCGGAACCACACAAACTTGATCCATCAATGATGTTCCATTCCACTAGAGGATCATCATCGAACTACCTCACCAACCCCCATAAATTAATATGGGCTCCATATATTAGTTGTACATCCATCTCCCCGTGTTTAAGATATCGAATGTCCATCAATTAATTGATTTACTGACCATCAATTAATTAACATCTAACTCCTCGAGTAGTACCACTCAACCTTATCATCATGTTGACTAAGTCAACCTGCAGGGTTTACATGATGAATCTTATGAGCTCCTCAAGGGGACATCATCAACCTAATACATAGGACACGGATTCCTCCTATAATCAACGGCACACCATGTAAATAATATCATTTCCCAACTTACCGGGCATATTGATTTAATCCATAGAAATCTCACCCTCTGGTAAATCAAAGAAATAAATAATAAGTACATGTGTCCGTTATTATATCGGGATTAAGAGCTTGTACAACATAATATCCAAGGTCCGATTCAATTATGTAGTCAGCAACAAATTGAATCACCTCTATGTCGGTCCTGCTCAATACACCTAAGTGTACTAGTGTAACTTTATGTTCAAGACAAAACAATACCAAGCTACACTACAACCATGCCAATGTTTTGTCCAAAACCATCTTGGTTGTGAGCCTCTACTTATATTCTACAAGGAACTGATAACATGATCTTCTGTGCCACACCAAGCACCATGTTATCTACAATGTAAAATATTAGACAATTTTGCATAATTATAAAAATATGCAAACAATGATCATGTGATTCTTATTTCAAAATAAAGATGTTCATACAAAAGAGCTAGGCTTTCAGTATACATCCCAACACTATGACTATCTAGGCAAGAGGTAGTCTCGAATATTTCGTCTCTTTCATAGATGATTATTCAAGATATGGATGACACCATGATCTGATCGTGGTGGTAAGTACCTCTTGGGAGAGATTAGGAACTACTTATCAGAGGTTGGGATTCAATCCCAATTGTCTACTGCACTCTTATGGAGATGGTTAGATCGATGATGAGTTATTCTAACATGCCAGATTCGTTCAGGGGATATGCTCTAGATGCGGCGGTGTACATTCTGAACTTGGTTCCATCTAAATCAGTGCATTCTACTCCCACAGAGTTGTAGACTGGGCGAAAGTCTAGTCTAAGACATATTCGGATATGGGGGAGTCCAGCACATGTGCTGAAGGTTGATGCTGGTAAGTTGGAACCTCGTACAGAAGTGCGCTTGTTTGTTGGCTATCCTAGGGGAACAAAGGGTGGTTTGATTTATAGTCCTAGAGATCAGAGGGTGATCGATAATACGAATGTCATATTTCTAGAGGAGGACTATGTGATGAACCACAAGCCCACGAGTAGGATTGTTCTTGAGGAGTTGACAGGGGAAGTCCCGACTTCAGTACCACCGGTACAAGAGGATATACCACATGTCACTGCACCGCGTGTCACAGAGGATACACAGGTGATACCTCGTCGTAGTGGGAGGGTTGTGAGACAACCTGATAGATTCATGTTCTTGGGAGAATCTTCCGATTTGGTCCCTGGCGAACATGAAAATGATCCTTGGACATATGATGAGGCAATCCAAGATAAAGATGTAGCATCTTTGCAAAGTGCAATGAATACTGAGATTGAATCTATGGATTCAAATCAGGTCTGAGAGCTCTTATGCATAGCAGCTCATATGGATTATGAGGTGTGGCAGATGGATGTCAAGACAGCTTATCTTAATGGAAGTCTTGAGGAGAACATATATATGAAGCAACCAGAGGGATTCATTGCTAAGGGCAAAGAGCATCTTGTATGTAAGCTTAATCGGTCCATTTATGGATTGAAACAAGCTTCGAGGTCTTGGAACATCCGCTTTGATGAGGTAAATCTAGACTTATGGATTTATTCAAAGTTCGGATGAGTCTTGTGTATACAAGAGATGTGACGGAAACGTATTGGTATTTCTTGTACTATACGTAGATAATATTTTGGTAGTTGACAACAATATCAGAGTGTTAGCAGACGTAAGAGTATGGTTGTCCAAACAGTTTTGAAGGACTTGGGAGAAGTGGGACACATCCTTGGGATCAAGGTTAGTGTGCTAATCCCAAACTTCATACAAAGACACGATTATGGATCGTTTTAGCATGCAAAATTCCAAGAAAGGTTTCTACCTTTCAGGCATGGAGTTCCTTTATATAAGGAGATGTGTCAAGATCATCTGAGGAGATAGAGGAGATGAAGGCGGTAGGAAGCCTCATGTATACGATGCTATGTACGAGACCCGATATCAGCTATGTCGTGGGCATGGTCAGCAGATATTAGAGTAATCCAGGACAGGGACATTTGACTGCGGTAAAGCATATATTGTAGTGGCTGAGAAGGACTAGGGATTATATGCTAGTATAACGAGCAGACCAAATACTCCCTGTGGGTTACATAGATTCTGATTTCCAATAAGATAGGGATAACAGTAAGTCTACCTCAGGTTTTGTATTTACTTTGGGAGGTGGAGCCATTGTATGGAGGAGTGTCCAACAGAAATGCGTGGCGGACTCCACCATGGAAGCGGAGTATGTGGCAGCCTCTAAGGCGGCCAAAGTAGCTGGGTGGCTCAAGAACTTCCTGATGGACTTGGATGTGATTCCTGATTTTCCCAGAAATATCACAATTTATTGTGATAATAATGGTGCAGTTGCAAACTCGAATGAACCACGAGCCCATAAGGTAAGTAAATGCATAGAGCGCAAGTACCACCTGATACGAGAAATCATAAAGGAGGTAGAAGTTGCTGTCGCCAAGATTGCATCAGAGGATGACCTGGTAGACCCTTTCACTAAGGCCCTTCTAGCGAGAGCTTTGATAGGTATGTGGAGGGAAGGGGAATCAGATGTATGGCAGTGTGATGACAGCATAGTCTTTTAGTATAAGTGGGAGATTGTTGGAATGTATACTAAAAGCCTAGCTCTTTTTGTATGAACATTTTTTTTTGAAATAAGAATCACATGATCATTGTTTGCACTTTATATATATTATATGTGTGCATATTGTCTAATATTTTACATTGTAGATAACATGGTGCTTGGTGTGGCACAGAAGATCATGTTATCAGTCCCTTGTAGAATATAAGTAGAGGCTCACAACCAAGATGGTTTTGGACAAACCATTGGCATGGTTGTAGTGTAGCTTTGTATTGTTTTGTCTTGAACATAGAGTTACACTAGTACACTTAGGTGTATTGAGCAGGACCGACATAGAGGTGATTCAATTTATTGCTGACTACATAATTGAATCGGACCTCGGATATTATGTTGTACATGCTCTTAATCCCGATATATTAACGGGCACATGTACTTAGTATTTATTTCTTTGATTTACCAACGGGTGAGATTTCTATGGATTAAATCAATATGCCCGGTTAGTTGGGAAATGATATTATTTATATGGTGTGTCGTTGATTATAGGAGGAAACTGTGTCCTATATATTAGGTTGATGATGTCCCCTTGAGGAGCTCATAAGGATCATCATGTAAACCCTGCAGGTTGACTTAGTCAACATTATAATAAGGTTGAGTGGTACTACTCGAGGAGTTAGATGTTAATTAATTGATGGTCAGTAAATCAATTAATTGACGGACATTCAATATCTTAAACACGGGGAAACGGATGTATAAATAATATATGGAGCCCATATTAATTTATGGGGGTTAGTGACGTAATTCAATGATGATCCTCTAGTGGAATTGAACATCATTGATGGATCAAGTTTGTGTGGTTCCGATCCATCGGGTGGCCAAGATCCAACTCCTCCTCATGGTCCCTATCGTAGCCTAATATAATCCTCATGAAGTCTAGATCCAATGATGGAAAACAAATCTCTAGAACCGACGGTTGAGATTAAATCTCTAGAACCGACGGTTGAGATTAAATCTCTAGAAACGGCGGTTGAGATTAAATCTATAAATCCGACGGTTGGGATGAAACCCTAGATCCGACGGTTGGGATGAAACCCTAGATCCGACGGTGGAGATTAAATCCCTAGATCCGACGGTGGAGATTAAAGGAAGCTTAAGCCTAACTCTATAAATAAGGCTCTAAGGCTTGGGCGGCAACAACTTAATGAGAAGATGTTGGTTTGGTTTTGGAGATTAGGGTTTTTCCAATCCTAAGGTGGGCGGCAAGAAACATTAAGGGAGTTAGGGTTTTGCCTACCTTAAGGTGGGCGGCAAGAAATCCAAGGAAGCTAGGGTTTGCTTGGGCGGCTAGGGTTTGGAAGATGGGAAGATGGAGTGGGCGGCAACTATAGGAGAGGATCTCTTCTTCTTCCTTAGGTGTTGCCGGCACCTATCTCTTTTCCCTCAACCTTGGTCGGAGCTCAACCTATTCCACTACTCCTCTTCTTTTCCTCTTGGCCGGCGGCACAAAGGAGCTAGGGATTGTTTCCTTCTTCGGTTACTTGGTTTTTTCCATTTTGTTCTCTCTATTCTTGGGGCCGACGGCATCAATCCTTTGTGGATTGGTGGTTGGCTCAAGCAAGAAGGGAAGGAGAGTTCTTCTTTCTTTGGATTGAAGGAGATCTAGGAAGCTTCAACTTGTGGAGGATCTTTGCCCACACGCAGTCTACAAGGAGGTTAGGACATACGATAGAAGATCGAGAGGTATAAAACTTTTACAAGTTTTATTATTGATCTTTGCATGTCCTTATTATTATATTCCTTATCTTAGTATGTGTTGATTATACTAGTTTACATTTGTATGTATTTGTATAATCATGGACCCCGAAGATAAACACAAAAATCGCCGATCCGTCCGTCGTCTCTTCCGCGGCTAACCGACTAGAAGAGTTGATTGCTTGAACAACAAGTTTGTTCAAGCGATTGCTTGAGTCGTTAGCACGATGATGAATTGGTTGTGCTTAGGAAACTCATCCCATCCGGATTAGTTTTCATTAGTGAAAATTTTAATCCGGGGACATGGGAGCCGGCAAGCCTCCGAAGCAATTCCCAACAATTGGTATCAAGGCCACGGTTTCCGGTTTTGTGTGTTTTTTATTCGGTTACTTTCACGCACTTATCATATATTTTATATGTCGGATAATAGTAGGATGTGCGTAGGTTAACTTTTTGGTTGCAGGCATAAGATCCAACTATTATGGCGATATATGTGTGTATGTGATTGTTTCTTGACGAATTTGTTGTACTTAGGAAACTCATCCCATCCGGATTAGTTTTCATTAGTGAAAATTTTAATCCGGGGACATGGGAGCCGACGAGCCTCCAAAGCAATTCCCAACAGGTTTGACCACATCCATAACTCGATTCTACAAAATTCTTATAATTCAGTGGAAGCATCATTTGATTAAAGGCCTAATTAAATGATAAAAGGAATATGATATTAATTCTCTGTATTGTATGTTGTAGATTTCTATGTTGACAAACACGAACACTCTCTCTCTGCATTCTGTCCTTGAGAAGGACAAGCTCAATGGAGCAAATTTCTTGGACTGGTACAGGAACCTGAGAATTGTTCTCACCCAAGAAAGGAAACTGTACGTCCTAGAGCAGCCCATTCCGGAGGCTCCTCCTACCACTGCCTCGTGAGCTGACAAAGATGCTTACAAGAAGCATCAAGATGATGCATTAGATGTGTCATGTCTAATGCTCGCAACCATGAACTCTGAGCTTCAGAAGCAACACGAGTTCTTGAATGCTTATGATATGGTTGAACATCTTCGTCAACTATATCAAGGACAAGCAAGGCACGAGAGATATGAAGTCTCTAAGGCATTGTTTGGTTCCAAAATGCAAGATGGGACTCCCGTAGGTCCATATGTACTCAAGATGATTGGGTACGTAGAAAACCTACAGAGATTGGGATTCCCCTTTGGCCAAGAGCTGGCCACTGACTTAATCTTGCAGTCTTTGCCGCAAAGCTACAATCAATTTGTCATGAATTACAACATGAATGAAATTGATAAGTCACTACCTGAGATGCTCAGCATGTTGAGAACTGCTGAGCTCAACCTTAAGAAGGGAAAATCTGACGCCATTTTGATGGTGCAAAAGATGAAAGGCAAGGGCAAGCCTAAAGGTAAGGGAAAGTCCCAAGCCAAGGGCAAAGGCAAGGAACTGAAACCCAATGGAGGGGTGGCCAAGGAAGGGGCTTGCTTCCACTGCATGGAAGCTGGACACTGGAAGCGTAACTGCAAGGCATACCTGGAAGATCTTAAGAATAAGAGAAGTGAGACTTCTACTTCAGGTATAAATGTTATAGAAGTCAATCTATCTATTTCTTCATCATGTAGGGTTTGTCCCGGAAGCTCTCATACCAATTTAATGGTTTTGCTTATCTAGTCCGTGAGGAGAAACTTCGCTTCCAACTTCACCTCGGTTTGCTTGACCATGGAAATCCCTTCGATGTCCCCGGATAAAAAAAAAATTAATCCTAGACAAAAGAGATTACCCAAACAACCAAGTCATCGTCGTGCTATTCGTTTAGAGAGGTCACTTGAACAAACTCGTTGTTCAAGCGACCATCCTCTATTCTACGAGTAGCCACGGAATAGACGATGTCCGGATCGCCGATTTTTGTATTTATGATCGGGATGCAAGTATTATTTAGCCATATACAGATTTATTTCATGCTCATAGTTTTAAAACAAAACCAAGCAAGTAACAAAAGGAGAAAGAAGAATAGGTATATCTCTCGATCTTCTAATTTATGACCATCCTCCTTTTGGACATCGTGTGGGCGACGATCTACCAAAAGTCGAAGCTCCTAGATCAAAATCTTCCTTCCTTGCTCTTTCAAAGCAAGAGGAAGAGTATAAACAATGTTCTTCTCCTCCCTAAAACCAACCAACAAGGAACAAATAGACTTCTTGCCGCCGGCCAACTAGGAGAAGGAGATTATGGTGGAAACAGGCCAAGACACAAAGGGAAAGCCCTATATCTTATTTCCACAACCAAAGGAGAAGGAGAGGAGGGCCTTTGAATGCCATCCAAGGGATGGAAAGAAGGTTGTGGGCACTGGCCACCAAGGGAGAGGAAGAAGAAAGCAAACTACTTCCTTATTTAGTGTCGCCCAAGCCTCCTAAACCCAAAGCTTCCAAACCCTAATCCTAGCTTTCCTAATTGCCGGCCATGGAAGAGAGGAAGAAGAAAAGGATGAGCTCATGCCAAGGTAGAGGGAAGAAGAATAGGGGTCGGCCAACCTTAGGAAGAAGAAGGAAAGAACTTCATCTTCTTGTTGCCGCCCACTCTAATTCCCAAAACACTAACCCTAGCCCCAACTCCCAATCCTAATCTAATTAGGATTGGTTGCCACCCAAGGGACAAACCCTAATCCCCTCATCATTAATTGCCGCCCAAGCCAATAAGCCTTATTTATAGAGTTGGGTTTATGGCTTGGATTAATCTCCACCACTGGTTCTAGGGATTTAATCTCAACCATCGGATCTAGATATTTAATCTCAACCGTTGGATCTAGAGTTTTGTTTCTATCCATTGGATCTAAGCTTCATGAGGTGTTAATAGGCTACATTAGGGACCATGAGGAGGAGTTGGATCTTGGCCACCCATGGATCAAGCCCACATAAAGTCCGATCCACTAATGATGATCCAATCCACTAAAGGATCATCATTGATCTACCTCACCAACCCCCATATGATAATATGAGCTCCATATATTATTTGTACATTTTCTCTCCGTGTTTAAGATCTCGAATGTCCGTCGATTAATTAATTTACTAACCATTAATTAATCAACATCTAACTCCTTGAGTAGTACCACTCAACCTTTTCATCATGCCAGACCAAGTCCACCTACAGGGTTTACATGATGAACCTTATGAGCTCCTCAAGGGGACATAATCATCCTAATATATAGGACACGGTTTCCTCCTATAATCAATGTCACACCATATAAATAATATCATCTCCGAACTTACTGAGTCTATCGATTTAATCTATAATTCTCGCTCATTGGTAAATCAAAGAGATGACTACTAAGTACATGAGCCCGTTATTATATCGGGACTAAGAGCATGTACAAAATAATATCTGAGGTCCGATTCAATTATGTAGTCAGCAATAAATCAAATCACCTCTAAGTCGGTCCTGCTCAATACACACAAAGTGCACTAGTGTGATTCTATGGTCAAGACAAACCAATACCAAATCACACTACAACCATTCCGATGGTTTGCCGAAAGTCATCTCGGTTGTGAGCCTTTACTTATACTTTACAAGGAGTTGATAACATGATCTCCCGTGTGACACCACACACCATGTTATCTACAAAGTAATGTATTAGACAATATTGCATAACCATATAAATATGCAAACTCAAGTGATTCTTATTTCAAAATAAAGATGTTCATACAAAAGATAGACTTTTCAATATACATCCCTACAATCTCCCACTTATACTAAAAGTCTATGCTATCCTCATACTGTCATACATCTGATTCCCCTTCCTTCCACATGCCTATCAAATCTCTCACTAGAAGGGCCTTAGTGAAAGGGTCTACCAGGTCATCCTCTAAAGCAATCTAGGCGACAACAACTTCTACCTCCTTTACGATTTCTCGTATCAGGTGGTACTTGCGCTCTATGTGTTTACTTGCCTTATGAGCTTATGTTTCCTTCGAGTTTGCAACTCCACCATTATTATCACAATAAATTGTAATAGTACTGAGCAAACTTGTTGGAATGTATACTAAAAGCCTAGCTCTTTTTGTATGAACATTTTTATTTTGAAATAAGAATCACATGATCATTGTTTGCACTTTATATATTTATTATATGTGTGCATATTGTCTAATATTTTACATTGTAGATAACATGGTGCTTGGTGTGGCACAAAAGATCATGTTATCAGTCCCTTGTAGAATATATGTAGAGGCTCACAACCAAGATGGTTTTGGACAAACCATTGGTATGTTTGTAGTGTAGCTTGGTATTATTTTGTCTTGAACATAGAGTTACACTAGTACACTTAGGTGTATTGAGCAAGACCGACATAGAGGTGATTCAATTAATTACTGACTACATAATTGAATCGAACCTCAGATATTATGTTGTACATGCTCTTAATCCCGATATAATAACGGGCACATGTACTTAGTATTTATTTCTTTGATTTACCAGAGGGTGAGATTTAGATGGATTAAATCAATATGCCCGCTAAGTTGGGAAATGATATTATTTACATGGCGTGTCGTTGATTATAGGAGGAAACCGTGTCCTATATACTTGGTTGATGATGTCCCCTTGAGGAGCTCATAAGGTTCATCATGTAAACTCAACTGGTTTACTTAGTCAACATGATGATAAGGTTGAGTGGTACTACTCGAGGAGTTAGATGTTAATTAATTAATGGTCAGTAAATCAATTAATTGACGGACATTCGATATCTTAAACACGGGGAGATGAATGTGCAAATAATATATGGAGCCCATATTAATTTTTGGGGGTTGGTGAGGTAGTTCAATGATGATCCTCTAGTGGAATAGAACATCATTGATGGATCAAGTTTGTGTGGTTCCGATCCATCGGGTGGCCAAGATCCAACTCCTCCTTATGGTCCCTATCGTAGCCTAATATAATCCTCATGAAGTCTAGATCCAAGGATGTAAAACAAAACTCTAGAACCAATGTTTAGGATTAAATCCCTAGATCCGATGTTTGGGATGAAACCCTAGATCCGATGGTTGGGATGAAACCCTTGATCTGACGGTTGGGATGAAATCCTAGATCCGACGGTTGGGATGAAACCCTAGATCTGACGGTTGGGATAAAACCCTAGATCTGATGGTGGAGATTAAATCCCAAGATCCGACGGTGGAGATTAAAGGGGCTTAAGACCAATTCTATAAATAGAGGGCTTAGGTTGGGCGGCAAGGATGGTGGATTGGGATTAGGGTTTTGCCTCTCAAGTGTTTTAGGAGGCTAGGGTTTTGGTGTGGTTTGGGCGGCAACAAGGAAGGTGATTAGGGGTTCTTCCTTTTCTCCTTGTTGGCCGGCACTCACTCCTTCCTTTTCCTAGCTTTGGCCGGCCCTCTTCCTCCTCCTTTGCCCCTTGGTGGCCCGCGGTTCTCCAACTTCTTGGTGGTCGGTGCTTCTTCAACCTCTAGGTGGCCGGCGGCAACATTGTCACAAGTGGCCGACGCTCATCCATTCATTCCTTAGTCAGCGGTTACATCGAGCTCCTTTGCTTGGTGGCCGGTTCTAGAAAGGAGAAGATTTGTTTGGTTCTTCTCTTTGTTCGCAGCGAACAAGGAAGGGAAGAACGCGATCTAAAAGGCTTCTACTCGTGGAGGATCTTCGCCAACACGTCGTCCACGAGGAGGATAGGACATACGGTAGAAGATCGTGAGGTATAAAAGTTTTACAACTTTATTTTCTGATCTTAGCATGTTCTTTTATGTGTTGATTATACAAGTGTGCATTTGTATATATTTTCTATAATCATGGACCCCGAAGACAAACACAAAAACCGGCGATCCGTCGTCTCTTCCGCGGCTAACCAACTAGAAGAGTTGTGTTGCTTGAACAACTAGTTTGTTCAAGCGATCACTCAAGTTGTTAGCACGACGACGAATCGGTTGTGCTAAGGAAACTCATCCCATCCAGATTAGTTCTTTCATTACTGAAAATTTTAATCCGGGGACATGGGAGCCAATGAGCCTCCGAAGCAACTCCCAACAATTGGTATCAGAGCCACGGTTTCCGGTTTTGTGTGTTTTGGATTCGGTTACTTTCATGCACATATCATATATTGAGTAGGCCGGATAATAGTAGGATGTGCGTAGGCTAACTTTTTGGTTGCAGGCATAAGATCTGACAATTATGGCTATATGTGTGTATGTGATTGTTTGTGTGTGAATGTATGTATATTATTTGAATCCTCGGGGTTGCCGAGGCTAGATTAGTATTTAATTTTTGTAATTAAATATGACATTGGTTAGCCACTCATTTTAGTTTAGTTTCGATCCAGATTATTTGTACACTTCTTATTGGAGTATAGGATCGATGGATGTAATTTAAAATAGTTTATCTCGGCTCGAATCTCTTTGGTGACTTGTGCACGGGAAAAGATGGAGCAGACGAGGTGGCGACACGACGGGATGCGTATTGGAGAACAATGCCATAATAGTTAGAAAAGTTCTATTTTTTCCATATTTATTGCTGATTTGTTTTTATATGCATGTTGTGTATGCTTGAAAATTCCTCATTGTCAATTTACTAAGTGGGAGAGCGACATTTTAATTAATTCCTGCGGCCTCCATTACAATTTGACGTGTGATGCAACAAACTTGCGTATTGGCTCTGAGTTCCTTCCTCCCCATCGGATGGGTTTGTTTGCGGATCACTAGGTCAAATAATGGTTATAGGAAATTATTTAGGAGCGTGTGTACTTCCCCATCGGTAAGGCACATAATCCGAAATAATTCCCTTAGTATCGTGTAATGGTGCACACTTAGATGCAAATAAATAGTATCCTCCCCATCGGAGTCACTGCTTTTATTTGTAGGGCCAAAGAGGAACCAACTATTAATTTTATTTGTCAAAAAGTAAGGTTGACAAGATAATAAAATTAATGGGTAAAACCTCCTCTTACAAATGTAGAATTCGTATACGTCCACACTATCGTGGCATGCGATATTCTCGGTGTTTTGAGGTGTTGGTTGATTTCGGAATTTTATTGTTTTGAGGAATCAATAATATTTGAAATCTAATATTTTGATCATTGTGATTCTTAGGATTTTCAAATGGCTTTCAACCCACTTACTATGATGCTAAAGGAAACAAACTTACTATACCCAAATAATAATGATTGGAAAAGAAATTTGGATAGTGTCTTAACTGTCGATGAGTGTCCTCCTAGCCCTGCGGATGATTCTGGGGAAAAGGAACTTTTCGGATACTAGAATCGAGCTGCTAGGCAGGAAGCCATGGTTGCTCAGAAGGTTTCTACTTCTAAGCCGAAAGGCAAGAAGAAGAAGAAACAAGGTAGAGCAAAGGTGGTGAGAGGATCTCAGGGAGTGAAGAAGCCGAAAGGAAAGTGCTTCACTTGTAGACAGACAGGACATGGGAAGAAAGACTTCCCCTTCCTAAAGTAGAACAAAGGTATATCTTCTGCCTTAGTCGTTGAAACATGTTTAGTGGTGTTATCTACCGGTACCTGGTGTGTAGATACGTGAGCCACTGATCATGTCTGCAATTCTTTGCAGGGGTTCCAGGAAACCCGACAACTAGCTGAAGGAGAAATTACCGTCTACATGGGCAATGCTACAAAGGTAGCGGCTATTGCAGTGGGAGACGTTTATTTATCGTTTGATAGAAATAAAGTTTTGGTTTTGAGAAATTGTCTTTATGTACCTACATTTAGTTTAAGGATGGATATTCTGTTTCTTTTAATGACAGAGTTGTTATAAAAAGAAATAGAGAGATTATCTGTTCAGGTACATTGGTTGGCAATTTGTATACTCTTGAACCAAAAGCTCCCACGATGCATATAGAAGTGAATAACTCATCTTCTAAGTCTAATAAGAGAAAAGATCCTTCGAAAATGAACCAGACGTATCTTTGGCATCTAAGGCTTGGTGATATTAACCTGAGTAGAATTCAAAGGTTGATAGCTGATGGACCTTTGGGTTCATTAGTGGTGGAGGATCTTCCAACCTGCGAATCTTGCTTGGAAGGTAAAATGACCAAGAGGCCTTTCAAGGCCAAGGGGTATAGAGCCAAAGATGTGTTAGAATTGGTTCATTCTGATCTGTGCGGTCCTATGACTATCGAGGCTAGAGGTGGCTTTGAATACTTCGTCTCTTTTATAGACGATTATTCAAGGTATGGATACATTTACTTGATGCGGTGCAAGTCTGAATGCTTTGACAGGTTTAAAGAATTCAAGGCTGATGTGGAGAACCGTCAAGGTAAAAGTATCAAGACACTACGATCTGATCGTGGTGGCGAGTACCTCTTAGGAGAGTTTAGGAGTTACTTATCAGAGTCTGGGATTCAATCCCAATTGTTCGCACCTGTTACACCCTAGCAGAAAGGTGTGGCGGAGCGAAGGAACAGGACTCTTATGGAGATGGTCAGATCTATGATGAGTTATTCTGAGTTACCTGATTCGTTCTAGGGGTTTGCTCTGGAAACGGCAGCACACATTCTGAACTTGGTTCCATCTAAGTCAGTACCCTCTACTCCCACAGAGTTGTGGACTGGGCGAAAGCCTAGTCTAAGACATATTCGGATTTGGGGTAGTCCAGCTCATGTGCTGAAGGGAGATGCTGGTAAGTTGGAATCTCTTACAGAAGTACACTTGTTTGATGGCTACCCTAAGGGAACGAAGGGTGGTTTATTCTATAGTCCTAGAGATCAGAAGGTGATCGTGAGTACGAATGCTAGATTTCTAGAGGAGGACTATGTGATGAACCACAAGCCCACGAGTAGGATTGTTCTTGAGGAGTTGACAGGGAAGTCCCGACTTCAGTACCACCGGTACAAGAGGAGATACCACAAGTCACTGCACCGCATATCACAGAGCATACACAGGAGGCACCTCGTCGTAGTGGGAGGGTTGTTAGACAACCTGAGAGATTCATGATTTTGGGAGAGTCTTCGGACTTAGTCCCCGGTGAACATGAACCTGATCCCTAGACATATGACGAGGCACTCCAAGATAGAGATGCGGTATCTTGGCAAAGAGCGATGAATTCAGAGATAGAATCTATGGATTCTAATCAAGTCTGGGAGCTAGTAGAACCACCCGATGGTGTAAAAGCCATTGGATGCAAGTGGATCTACAAGAGAAAGAGAGGAGTAGACGGGAAGGTTGAGACCTTCAAAGCTAGGCTTGTTGCGAAAGGGTATACTCAGAAAGAGGGTATCGATTATGAGGAGACCTTTTCGCCGATAGCTATGCTTAAGTCTATCCGGATTCTCTTATCTATAGCTGCTCATATGGATTATGAGATTTGGCAGATGGATGTCAAGATAGCTTTCCTTAACGGAAGTCTTGAGGAGAACATCTATATGAGGCAACCAGAGGGATTCATTGCTAAAGGCAAAGAGCATCTTGTATGTAAGCTTAATCGGTCCATTTATGGATTGAAGCAAGCTTCTAGATCATGGAACTTCCTCTTTGATGAGCTAATCCAGTCATATGGATTTATTCAAAGTTCGGATGAGCCTTGTGTATACAAGAGATGTGACGGAAACGTAGTGGTATTTCTTGTATTATACGTAGATGACATTTTGTTAGTTGGCAAAAAAATCAAAGTGTTATCAGACGTAAGGGTATGGTTGTAAAAACAATTTGACATGAAGGACTTGGGAGAAGTGGGACACATCCTTAGGATCAAAGTAATAAGGGATCGCAAGAAAAGGATGTTGTGCTTATCTCAAGCTTCATACATTGACACTATCCTTGCTCGTTTTAGCATGAAGAACTCCAAGAAAGATTTTCTACCTTTTAGGCATGAAGTTCCTTTATCTAAAGAGATGTGTCCCAAAACATCAAAGGAGATAGAGGACATGAAGGCGGTTCCTTATGCTTCAGCAGTAGGAAGCCTCATGTATGCTATGCTATGTACGAGACCAGATATCTGCTTTGCCGTGGGCATGGTTAGTAGATATCAGAGTAATCCTGGACAGGGACATTGGACTGCAGTAAAGCATATATTGAAGTACCTGAGTAGGAATAGGGATTATATGCTGGTTTACCGGGCAGATCAATTAGTCCCTGTAGGTTACACAGATTTGGATTTCCAATTAGATAGAGACAATAGTAAGTCTACCTCGGGGTTTGTGTTTACTTTTGGAGGTGGAGCCATAGTATGGAGGAGTGTCAAGCAGAAATGCGTGGCGGACTCTACCATGGAAGCTGAGTATGTGGCAGCCTCTGAGGCGGCCAAGGAAGCTGTATGGCTCAGGAACTTCTTGATGGACTTGGATGTGATTCCTGGTTTGCCCAGAACTATCACAATTTATTGTGATAATAGTGGTGCAGTTGCAAACTCGAAGGAACCATGAGCCCATAAGGCGAGTAAACACATTGAGCGCAAGTACCACCTTATACTAGAGATCGTAAAGCAAGGAGAAGTTGCTGTCGCCAAGATTGCATCAGAGGATAACCTGGCAGATCCATTCACTAAGGCCCTTCCAGTGAAAGCGTTTGATAGGCATGTGGAGGACATGGGGATCAGATGTATGGCAGTGTGATGACGGCATAGTCTTTTAGTATAAGTGGGAGATTGTTGGAATGTATAATAAAAGCCTAGCTCTTTTATTATGAACATTTTTATTTTGAAATAAGAATCACATGATTATTATTTGCACTTTATATATTTATTATATGAGTGGATATTGTCTAAATTTTACATTGTAGATAACATGGTGCTTGGTGTGGCATAGAAGATCATGTTATCAGTCCCTTGTAGAATATAAGTAGAGGCTCACAACCAATATGGTTTTGGACAAACCATTGGTATGGTTGTAGTGTA
Source organism: Wurfbainia villosa (assembly GCA_025175895.1). Classification (NCBI taxonomy): domain Eukaryota; kingdom Viridiplantae; phylum Streptophyta; class Magnoliopsida; order Zingiberales; family Zingiberaceae; genus Wurfbainia; species Wurfbainia villosa. The sequence continues at coordinate 46,287,227 of CM045998.1, read as the reverse complement.
GCTTGGTATTGTTTTGTCTTGAACATAGAGTTACACTAGTACACTTAGGTGTATTGAGCAGGACCGACATAAAGGTGATTTAATTAATTGTTGACTACATAATTGAATCGGACCTCGGATATTATGTTGTACATGCTCTTAATCCCGATATAATAACGGGCACATGTACTTAGTATTTATTTCTTTGATTTACCAGAGGGTGAGATTTAGATGGATTAAATCAATATGCTCGGTAAGTTGGGAAATCATATTATTTATATGGTGTGCCGTTGATTATAGGAGGAAATCGTGTCCAATATACTAGGTTGATGATGTCCCCTTGATGTGCTCATAAGGTTCATCATGTAAACCCAGCTGGTTGACTTAGTCAACATGATGATAAGGTTGAGTGGTACTACTCGAGGAGTTAGATGTTAATTAATTGATGGTTAGTAAATCAATTAATTGACGGACATTCAATTTCTTAAACACGGGGAGATGAATGTACAAATAATATATGGAGCCCATATTAATTTATGGGGGTTTGTGAGGTAGTTTAATGATGATCCTCTAACGGAATGAAACATCATTGATGGATCAAGTTTGTGTGGTTCTGATCAATCGGGTGGCCATGATCCAACTCCTCCTTATGGTCCCTATCATAGCCTAATATAATCCTCATGAAGTCTAGATCCAAGGATGTAAAACAAAACTCTAGAACCAACAGTTGGGATTAAATCCCTAGACCCGATGGTTGGGATGAAACCCTAGATCCGACGGTTGAGATGAAACCCTAGATCTGACGGTTGGGATGAAATCCTAGATCGGACGGTTGGGATGAAACCCTAGATCCGACTGTTGGGATAAAACCCTAGATCCGACGGTGGAAATTTAATCCCTTGATTCGACGGTGGAGATTAAAGGAGGCTTAAGCCCAATTCTATAAATAGTGGGCTTAGGTTGGGCGGCAAGGATGGTGGATTGGGATTAGGGTTTTGCCTCTCAAGTGTTTTAGGCGGCTAGGGTTTTGGTGTGGTTTGGGCGGAAACAAGGAAGGTGATTAGGGTTTCTTCCTTTTCTCCTTGGTGGTCGGCGCTCACTCCTTCCTTCTCATAGCTTTGGATGGCCCTCTTCCTCCTCCTTTGCTCCTTGGTGGCCGGCGGTTCTCCAACTTCTTGGTGGTCGGCGCTTCTCCAACCTCTAGGTGGCCAGCGGCAACATTGTCACAAGTGGCCGGCGCTCATCCATTCATTCCTTGGCCGGCGGTTACATCGAGCTCCTTTGCTTGGTGGCCAGTTCTAGAAAGGAGAAGATTTGTTTGGTTCTTCTCTTTGTTCGCAGAGAACAAGGAAGGGAAGAACGCGATCTAGAAGGCTTCTATTCGTGGAGGATCTTCGCCCACACATCGTCCACGAGGAGGATAGGACATACGGTAGAAGATCGTGAGGTATAAAAGTTTTACAACTTTATTTTCTGATCTTAGCATGTTCTTTTATGTGTTGATTATACAAGTGTGCATTTGTATATATTTTGTATAATCATGGACCCTGAAGACAAACACAAAAACCGGCGATCCGTCCGTCGTCTCTTCCGCGGCTAACCAACTAGAAGAGTTTTGTTGCTTGAACAACTAGTTTGTTCAAGTGATCACTCAAGTTGTTAGCACGACGACGAATAGGTTGTGCTAAGGAAACTCATCCCATCCAGACTAGTTGTTTCATTAGTGAAAATTTTAATCCGGGGACATGGGAGCCAATGAGCCTCCGAAGCAACTCCCAACAAAACCAGGAATCACATCCAAGTCCATCAGGAAGTTCCTGAGTCACACAGCTTCTTTGGTCGCCTCAGAGGCTGCCACATGCTCAGCTTCAATGGTAGAGTCTGCCACGCATTTCTGCTTGACACTCCTCCATAAAATGACTCACCTCCCAAAGTAAACATAAAACCTGAGGTAGACTTACTGTTATCCCTCTATGATTGGAAGTCAGAATCCATGTAACTCACAGGGAGTAATTGGCCTGCCTGGTAAACTAGTATATAATCCCTAGTCCTTCTCAGGTACTTCAATATATGCTTTACCGTAGTCCAATGTCCCTGTCTTGGATTACTCTGATATCTACTGACCATGCCCACAGCAAAGCAGATATCGGGTCTCGTACATAGCATTCCATACATGAGGCTTCCTACTGCCGAAGCATAAGGAACCGCCTTCATCTCCTCTATCTTCTCAGATGTTCTAGCAAACATCTCCTTAGATAAAGGAACTCCATGCCTGAAAGGTAGAAAACCTTTCTTGGAGATTTGCATGCTAAAACTATCCATAATCATGTCTATGTATGAAGCTTGGGATAAACATAACATCTTTTTCCTGCGATCCCTTATAACCTTGATCCCAAGGATGTGTCCCACCTCTCCCAAGTCCTTCATATCAAACTGTTTGGATGACCATACTCTTACGCCCGAGAACACTTTGATATTGTTGCCAATCACCAAAATGTTATCTACGTATAACACAAGAAATACCACTATGTTTCTGTCACATCTCTTGTATACATAAGACTCATCCGGACTTTGAATAAATCCATAAGTCTAGATTTACCTCATCAAAGCGGATGTTCCAAGACCTCGAAGCTTGATTCAATCCATAAATGGACCGATTAAGCTTACATCCAAGATGCTCTTTGCCCTTAGCAATGAATCCCTCTGGTTGCTTCATATAGATGTTTTCCTCAAGACTTCCATTAAGGAAAGCTGTCTTGACATCCATCTGCCACACCTCATAATCCATATGAGCTGCTTTGCATAAGAGAATCCGGATAGACTTAAGCATGGCTACCAGCGAAAAGGTCTCCTCATAATCGATACCATCTTTCTGAGTATACCCCTTCGCAACAAGCCTCGCTTTGAAGGTCTCAACCATCCCATCTATTTCTCCCTTTTTCTTGTAGATCCACTTGTATCCAATGGTTTTTACACCATCGGGTGTGTCTACTAGCTCCCAGACCTAATTTGAATCCATAGATTCAATCTCAGCATTCATTGCACTTTGTCAAGATGCTACATCTTTATCTTGGTTTGCCTCGTCATTTGTCCAGGGATCAGGTTCATGTTCGCCCAGGACCAAATCAGAAGATTCACCCAAGAACATGAATCTATGAGGCTGTCTAACAACCCTCCCACTATGACGAGGTATCTCCTGTGTATGCTCTGTGACACGTGGTGCAGTGACTTGTGGTATATCCTCTCGTACTGGTGGTACTAAAAAAGTGACTTCCCCCATTAATTCCTCCAGAAAAATTTTACTCTTGGCTTGTGGCTCATCACAAAGTCTTCCTCTAGAAATCTAGCGTTCGTGCTAACGATCACCCTCTGATCTCTAGGACTATAAAACAAACCACCCTTCGTTCCTCTAGGATAGCCAACCAACATGCGTACTTCTCTACGAGGTTCCAACTTACCAGCATCTGCCTTTAGCACATGTGCTAGACTCCCCCATATCCGAATATGTCTTAGACTGGGCTTTTGCCCAGTTCAAAATTCTGCGGGAGTAGAAGGCACTGATTTTGATGGAACTAAATTCAGAATGTACACCGCTATATCTAGAGCATATCCCCAGAACGAATCTGGCAACTCATAATAACTCATCATTGATCTAACCATCTCCAAAAGAGTCCTATTCCTTCGCTCTGCTACACCATTCTGCTGGGGTGTGCCAGGTGCAGTCAATTGGGATTAAATCCCAGCCTCTGATAAGTAATTCCAAAACTATCCCAAGAGGTACTCACTACCACGATCAGATCATAGTGTCATTCATATCTTGAATAATCATTTATGAAAAAGATGAAATATTCAAGACTACCTCTTGCCAGGATAGACATAGGACCATATGAATCAGTAAGAACCAATTCTAACACATCTTTGGCTCTATACCCCTTAGCCTTAAAAGGCCTCTTGGTCATTTTACCCTCATGCAAGATTCACAGGTTTGGAGATCCTCCACCACTAATGAACCCAAAGGTCCATCAGTTATCAACCTTTGAATTCTGCTTAGGTTAATATGACCAAGCCTAAGATGCCAAAGATATGTTTGGTTCATCTTCGAAGGTTCTTTTCTCTTATTGGAATTAGAAGATGAGTTATTAACTTCAATTTGCATTGTGGGAGGTTTTGGTTCAAGTGTCTATAAATTTCCTATCAATGTACCTGAACAGATATTCTCCCTATTCCTTTTTATAATATGTCCGTCATTAAAAGAAATAGAATTTCCATCCATAAACAATTTAGAAACTGAAACTAAATTCTTTCTAAATAAAGGTACATAAAGGGAATTTTCCAGAACCAAAATTTTATTTTTTTTAAGGGATAAATAAAACTTCTCCCACTGCAATAGCCGCCACCTTCATGGCATTGCCTAAGTAAATGGTAATCTCTCCCTTAGCTTGTCGTCGGGTTTCCTGGAACCCTTGCAAAGTATTGCAGACATGATCAGTGGCTCTCGTATCTACACACCAGGTGCCGGTAGATAACACCTCTAATCATATTTCAATGACTAGACCAAAGGATATACCTTTGTTCTGCTTCAGATTGGGACAACCCATCTTCCAATGTCCATCCTGCTTGTAAGTGAAGTACTTGCCCTGAGATCCTCCCACCACCTTTGCTCCACCTTCTTTCTTCTTCTACTTGCCTTTCGGCTTAGAAGTAGAAACCTTCTGAACAACCATGGCCTTAGCCTAAGCAAGCCTTTCTGTCGACTAGAGAATGATATCGACCTAGGTTTCCCACTCGATTTCAGCTCCAAGGACTTCCAGCTCATTTGTGGGCTTAGGAGGACCCTCTTCGAAGAGTACATATTTGTACTCCTCAGTAGTTAAGACAATATCTAGATTCTTTTCCAATCATCATAATTATGTACAGTAAGTTTATTTTTCTTTAGTATCAAAGCAAGTGGACTGAAAGTCAATTTGAAAAATCTAAGAATCACATAGATCATTACTGTAGATTTCAAAAAACTATTGATTCCTCAAACAATAAAATTTCAAGATCAACCAACACCTCAAAACACCGAGAATATCGTATGCCACGATAGTGTGGACGTATACAAATTCTACATTTGTAAGAGGGGGTTTTACCCATTAATTTTACTATCTTGTCAACCTAACTTTTTGACAAGTAAAATTAATAGTTGGTTCCTCTTTGGCCGTACAAATAAAAGTAGTGACTCCGATGTAACGCCCATAAAATTTCTAGTAATTTTACAAGAATTTTTGGTTGATTATTATAGGCTTTATGTGGGCTCTTTCAAAAATAACAGAAAATGAGCCAAAAAGGATGCAAGGCCTAGGAATTGAACCCCAAACCTCTAGAGATAGCCAAGCCCAAAAGATGCATCAAATAACCAGAAGCCCAGCAGGGTTGTACTATTAGGGGAATATGGGAAGTGATAGTTAAGGGTAAGGGAGGCTAAGGGACACTTCAAGTGAATAAATAGGGGAATGAGGAGACATGAGGAAGCAAACTTGACATCTTCTCCTTCTCTTCTTCTTCCTCACCGAACCCTAAAGCTCCCCCTTCTCATCGTTTGTCCGAAATTCATCAAAGCAAGAAGAAGGCTAGGTTTGCTTCCATTAGGTTATCTTCCAACCAAAAAGCAAAGCGAAGGATGTAAGTATCCCCTCCCCTGCATACAAGTAGCTTTTCGATTAAAGTAGTTATGTCAAAATCTCCATGAATCATTTGGCCAAGACCTTTACTTGAGTTTTCAATGAAGATCCATGCCATACCTTGTATGAATATGATGATAATAGGATGCTAGATGGATTAGGTTAAGAGTTTAACCCTAAAAGCCCCAAAGGACCATTTGGCCAAGACCATAACTAGGGCTCACCATGGTGATCCATGCTATATCTTGTATTAATATGAAGATGAGGGATTTCTAGATGAGTTTGGTGTTGGGTTTCCAGCACCGCGGCGTGTGTGTGTTCGATCACGTTTCGTAAACATGAACACAGCGAAAGCAATAAAAATAATAAATCTACATTTATTACAACACACACAACACACGCATGCATATTACAACAAGTGTAGACATAACCGTAAATTTAAATTTGCAATAAAAGGAAATTTAACTACGTTATACCTTTCGTATGACATGTAGCGGGAACGACAGCAACAGGAATGATCCTCGCTAGAATCGTCTCTATCTGTATCCACGCCGAGTTCCTCGGGATGACTTCGCTAAGCCACGAGCTTCGTCTTCGTACGGGTTACTAGCCTCGTGTTGAAGACGACGTGATCGAGAGATGATCACGATCCGAATCCAAATTCGGACCCTAATATGAGTTCTCAAAACTCGCTTCTCCGGAGAGGTATTCGTCAACCAATTGACGAATCCTTCGTCCTCCACCTCAGAGGATTACCGGAGATTGAATCCCCGGTAAGTTATCCGCTGTCGGAGCTCTAACTGTCGTCCAAACGACGCTCCGACGAGAGGAGAAGAAGCTGTCCAGAAAACTGGACAGCTTGGTGGAGGAGTAGGTGCCGGCCAAAACAAGGAAGCCAAGTGCTCACCTTTTCACCGAGGCCTAGGAAGATCACCGGAGGGTTCACCGGCTGAAGCTTGGACGCCGGAAAGGAGATGGACGGCTGCACAACAAGCTGGGCGGCACACCTAGGGTTGGCGCCGAAATCTCCAAGGATGAGGTGGGCGGCAACGATACGGCAAGGGTTTTGGATTAGGGCTTAATTATCCATTAAGCCCTCTTTTAAAGAGAACTAATTCTCTTAATGGTTATTGGATCATAACCATTAGGCCCGTTAACCCGCTCCATTAAGATAAGTTAAAATAAACCAAACCATGATGGTTTATTTTAAGTTAAAACGAACCGAACCAACTTTTGGTTCATTCGTTTAAAATAAACCAAACCCTTTGGTTTATTCTCCTCCATTGGATTAGAACCAAACCATTTTGGTTCATCCATAATGTCTTCATAAGACACGGCCCATCCACGCTTCCATTGCGACTGAAACGATTTCATGCTCGCTTTATGTTTTGTCCAACCAAACCTAGTTTCTCTCGGTCTGAGAATCCCATTCTCAAGCTCATTTTAAATCCTTCGGATTACACTCGTTGTGCGTGTGACCAAATAGGTTCTCGGTTTATGTTGGCCGTCTATAATTAACCATTAATTATAGAACGATCATGAGTGGCACCTAGTAGTACATCATGATCCCCAATTAACCGAAAAGATCAACGGTTGATCCAGAACTATTTCTGAAACCCTTTAGCAGCTCGAATGATTCGTGCCCCATTCCCTTCACTCATCTTATACCCACTTGGTTCAGGACATGGTCTGTATTGTGTCGATCCCACTAGGGTCGACTCACGCCACACCTAGCCCAAGTATCATTTCCTCGTCCTACGGATTCTAGTTACTCCACATGTATCGAAGAGTACCTTACTCTAAACATGTAATGTTTTAGCCAAAGACTTTAGTAACAATCCGACGAGAGGCCATGGGTATACATCTCCTCGCAAGGAGTGGTGAATCCTTTATAGGCTATTCAAACACCTTCGATCACTTCGACTTATACCCAATCATCCCGGATCCACATCTCCTTAGAGATGTTTTCTTAAGATGTCAAAGCATAAGTCTCCATGATCAAGATGACTTGAATACCGCAAGTCAAAGGAACATCGCACTTAAGCCACAGTAAGAACTTCATTGACATATCTATATATGCAGAGAACCATATGAAGTCTTACGGCTAGTCATTCCAATGAACTAGTTACCATAACTAGCATCCACGATTAACTCCGGACATCACAATGTCTCCAGCCAGTGAGAATCAGCTGCTTGGATACACTAAGGAGTATACCTCGTGCTAGTCTCGACAGAATTGATGGTGTCCAAATCCATCAATTCATCGACTAGGGATAATTCCGATACATCACAATTACACATGTAGAGATACTCACTAGTTGTGATCCAATCACAAATTCTCTCATGCTGTGAATCGTATCGTGGACATTCAGTAAATGAGTTTAAGATCCAATCAAATACATAAAACATGTATACTCAAATAGTGAATCTTCATTTATCATATAAATGGTTCATACATAAGGTGATTGCCTTAGGACATCTCTCATATATTACTAACAGACTCCCACTTGGCCTAATGCCAATCGCTACGGTATCCAATACCATAAGCTCGAACATGACCCTCAAACTTATTTTGAGGTAATGCCTTAGTCAAGGGATCCGCTAAGTTCCTTTCAGTGGGAATTTTCTCGATTTGTATTTCGTTCCTACTGATGATCTCTCTGTTAAGATGATAGCGGTGAAGCACATGTTTGGATCATTGATGAGACCACATCAAGTTCAGAGATGAACTTCTTGATCCAAACTGCTTCCTTTGCTGCTTCCAAAGCTGCAATGTATTCTGCCTTAGTGGCAAAATCCGCTACAGTCTCTTGTTTGGAACTTTTCCAACTCACTGCGCCCCCATTCAAGGTGAACACGTATCTAGACTGAGACCTGGAATCATCCTTGTCTGTCTGGAAGCGGGCATCCGTATACCCACATATCACCATGTCCCCTTCTCCATATATTAGGAACACATCCTTAGTTCTTCTCAAGTACTTAAGGATCGTCTTAACAGCCACCCAATGATCCATTCCTGGATCGGACTGGTATCTGCTCGTGACACTAAGAGCATACGATACATCAGGCCTTGTACATAACATAGCATACATGATAGATCCTATTGCGGATGCATAGGGAATCTTACTCATGCAAATCCTCTCGTCTTCTGTGCGCGGACACATAGACTTCGAAAGGTGTACCCCATGCCTGATGGGTAGGAAACCTTTCTTGGATTTTGACATGCTAAACCTCTTTAGCACTCGGTCTATATATGTAGACTGCGAAAGACCAAGCAACCGTTTCGATCTATCTCTATAGATCTTAATCCCGAGGATGTAGGTTGCTTCTCCCAGGTCTTTCATGGAGAATGTCTTGGATAACCAAACCTTCACTGATTGTAAGATTGAAACATCGTTTCCTATAAGTAGTATGTCATCGACATACAATACTAGGAATACGACTGCACTCCCACTAACCTTCTTGTACACACAAGGTTAAATGCGGATTTTGTGAGAAATCAAACTTTTTGATTGTCTCATCAAAACGGATATTCCAGCTCCTGGATGCTTGCTTCAATCCATAAATGGACCGTCGCAATTTGCATACCTTGGTTTTATCAACCGATGTGAAACCCTCAGGTTGTATCATATACACGTCCTCGAGCAGGTTTCCATTAAGGAAAGCTGTTTTCACATCCATCTGCCATATCTCATAATCATAATGAGCCGCTATGGCCAGGAGCATCCGAATGAATTTAAGCATAGCTACAGGCGAATAGGTTTCGTCATAATCAACACCTTGATTTTGACGATATCCTTTCGCCACCAATCTAGCCTTATAGGTAATCACATTACCATCCATGTCGGTTTTCTTCTTGAAAACCCACTTGCACCCTATAGGCTTTATCCCTTCAGGTGGGTCAACCAAGTTCCAAACTTGGTTTTCATACATGGAATCCATTTCCGACTTCATGGCACCAAGCCACTTATCCCTTTCTGAACTTGTCAGCACTTCTTCATAACTGGTAGACTCCTCATCATCAATGAGTAACACGTCGTTCGATTCGCTTACGAGAAATCCATATCTCTCAGGAATATTGCGTGTTCTACCAGATCTACGAAGATGTGGTGTTACAATAGGTCCATCCGATTGCTCATCACTATGAGTTGTCGGCTGTTGTGCTTCACCAGGTATCTCATCAATGTCTATTTGAGTCTCTCGAGCCTCCTCAAGCTCGACGACACTCCCACTGTTTTCTTGCAAGAGAAACTCTTTCTCTAGAAACACAGCATGCCTTGAAACAAACACCTTTTGTTCCACAGGATGATAGAATTGGTAACCCCTTGTTTCCTTAGTGTATCCAATAAATAGACATTTATCAAACTTAGCATCCAATTTGTCTGATACAGTCCGCTTCACATAAGCAGGACAACCCCATATCTTCAAGTAAGATACATGAGGTTTCTTACTATTCCATATCTCATATGGAGTAGTTGAGACTACTTTGGTAGGCATTTTGTTTAACAAGTAAACAACTGTCTGAAGTGCATAGCCCCAAAAGGACTTGGGAAGAGTTGCATGATTCATCATTGACCTGACCATGTCCAACAAGGTCCGGTTACGCCTCTCAGATACACCATTATACTGTGGTCTATAGGGCCGAGTCCATTGAGACAATATGCCATTGTCTCATAGATAATCAAGAAACTCTTGACTTAATTATTCACCACCTCGATCCGATCGAAGTATTTTAATACTCTTGTCATGTTGTTTCTCTACTTCATTTCTGAATTCTTTGAACCTTTCAAAGGCTTCAGACTTGTGTTTCATCAAGAACACATACCCAAACCGTGAGTGATCATCGGTGAAGGTAATGAAGTAGCTATAGCCTCCTAATGCTTGAGTTGACATAGGTCCACATACATCAGTATGTATTAGACCTAGTAACTCTTCCACTCGTTCACCTTTTCCAGTAAAAGGTAACTTAGTCATCTTGCCTTTTAAGCATGATTCGCATGTATCGTATGAATCCAATTCAAACGATTCTAGAATTCCACATCGGTGTAATTCGGACATGCGTTTCTTGCTTATATGGCCAAGACGACAATGCCACATATAGGAGTCTATTTGATTATCCTTTCGAGCACGCGTGTTGCTCGCTTCGATATTGAAAATGTCACTGGATACGTCCAACGTATAAATGCCATTACTCAAGGTTCCAGTTCCATAAAGTACGCCATTTAAAGTTATATAACAACAATTGTTACTAAACGTCAAATGGAAACCATTTCTATTTAAACAGGAAATAGAAACAATGTTCTTTATTAGAGAAGAAACATAATAGCAATTGTCCAGTTCTAAGACTAGTCCACTAGGGAGCTTCAGCAAATAAGTTCCGATGGCGACCACAGCAACCTTTGCTCCATTGCTAACTCGCAAATTTGACTCCCCTCTGACAAGTCTTCTTCTATTCCTTAGCCCCTGTATGTCATTACATATATGTGAGCAACACACAGTATCCAATACCCAAGTGTCCAAGGAAATAGAATGACAATCAATAACGAAGATACCTGAAGAGGATGGGGCATCAGATGCCTTCTTCTTCTTCATGGACTCAAGATAAATCTTGCAGTTTCTTCGCCAGTGGCCTTCCTTGCCACAGTGATGGCAAGTGCCCTTTTGCGCTCGTTCCGCTTCTTTGCCTTTTTGTTCTTTCCTTTCTTCTGTTCTTTTGCCTTCCTCTTAGAACCCTTCTTTGAGGAATCAACTAACAGAACCGCCTTCTCCTCATGCTTCATAGAAGGCTCCACAGTCTTCAGCATATTGAGGAGCTCGGGAATGGTGGATTCCAATTTGTTCATCCGATAGTTCATCACAAATTGCGAGAAACTCTTGGGCAAACAATGCAGAATTAAGTCAATACTTAACTCATGATCCATCACAAAACCGAGGGTAGCTAGCCGCTCGATGTACCCGTTCATCTTTAGCACAAACTGTACTACAGATGAACCTTCTTGCATCTTCGTGGTGAAGAGGAGCCTAGAGACCTCAAACCTTTCGGATCTCGCTTGCTCATCGAACAACTCATGAAGATGGAAGACCATAGTATTAGCATCCATATGCTCATGCTGCTTTTGCAGCTCAGGTACCATCACCGCTAGCATGATGCAACTCGCCACCGTGACCGCCACATGCTTCGATAGACCAACATTTGGTCCGAGTTGCATCGCCCTTAGGACGGCAGAAGAGGCTCTTCAAGGACATATGCAAGCTTTTCCGCCTTGAGAACAATTCTCGTGTTTCTAAGCGATCCAGAAGTTAGGCCTACTTTGTTCGAATCCAAAATAGTGCGCAAATTCAAAGACGTCATGATCAATTTATTGACCTAGAAATACAAAACGAGCATATATGAGAAAATGATTTTAAAATGCATCAATATACATTTATAAATCCCATTCATTTTTCGAATTTCAAAAACCCCAAAATCACTTCGGGAGATCGTAGGTCCATCTCCGAATGGGCTGATATCCATCATAGTTATGAACAACCTTGGAAAGAGTCCAACAAGCCATTCATAACTACGACGGTAGGTATCAACTATACCGATTGCATATCACGTATATGCAACTATGACAATGTGCTATCAACTAATTGAATGTTCACACATACATCGGGTTGTTAACATATTAACAAGTATGCATCATATGCATAGCACCCAACTTCACCTCCCTTTACATCGACCTTGGAGAGAGTCCAACAAGCCGATGCTCCAGGTTAAAGCCAACCCATTAATCGGGAAATAGTTTTAATATGGTTAGAGCGCATTCAACCAATTAGCCCAGCTTGGAGAGAGTCCAATAACCAAAGCTAACGATTGACCTCCGACTCTTACCATATTAGTATTAAACTATTCCATGGTTTGAACATATTCGGGTGCGAGCCGGGCTTGGAGAGAGTCCAACAACCCAAACAAGAAACGGAACTCTGGTTCTAACCATATTAATGGAAGGTGTAGGCTTTAATATTGTTTAAGGGTTTTTATGTCTCATCCTCTTTGCATGCAAATAACTATTATCTATATGACATGGCATACATCTACATGTCACGACATGCATGGCATAATGTTATGCATCTAATGCATTTACATGGCATACAATTATGTCATGTATATATTTTCTTATATGTCATAACTATTTATGGAAATAAAATATGTTTAAGATTTGATTCTCCAAATCAAATCATAATTAAATTAGGAAATAAATTTCCAAATCTAATCACATATTTTATTCATGGAATTATTTGATTAAGGAAAATCTATTTAGGAAACTAATTTCCTAAATCATTAAAACTACTTATGGAAATAAAATATTTTAAGATTTGATTTCCCAAATCAAATCATGATTAAATTAGGAAACAAATTTCCAGAATCTAATCAAATATTTTATTTATGGAAAATATTAATTTCCATAAATACTTCCAACTTTCCAAAAGTGGAAGATTTCCATAAATACTTCTAGACTTTCCAAAATTGAAAAATTTCTATAAATACTTCTAAATTTCCAAAATTAGAAAATTTCCAGAAATACATTATGACTATCGCAAAACGATTTTTACGATTATGTCGAAACACAACCTGGGCTCTGATACCACTGTTGGGTTTCCAGCACCGCGGCGTGTGTGTGTTCGATCACGTTTCGTAAACATGAACACAGCGGAAGCAATAAAAATAATAAATCTACATTTATTACAAGACACACAACACACGCATGCATATTACAACAAGTGTAGACATAATCGTAAATTTAAATTTGCAATAAAAGGAAATTTAACTACGTTATACCTTTCGTATGACGTGTAGCGGGAACGGCATCAACCGGAACGATCCTCGCTAGAATCGTCTCTATCCGTATCCACGCCGAGTTCCTCGGGATGACTTCGCTAAGACACGAGCTTCATCTTCGTACGGGTTACTAGCCTCATGTTGAAGACGACGTGATCGAGAGATGATCACGATCCGAATCCAAATTCGGATCCTAATACGAGTTCTCAAAACTTGCTTATCCGGAGAGGTATTTGTCAACCAATTGAGAAATCCTTCGTCCTCCACCTCAGAGGATTACCGGAGATCGAATCCCCGGTAAGTTAGCCGCTGGCGGAGCTCTAACCGTCGTCCAAACGATGCTCCGACGAGAGGAGAAGAAGCTGTCCAGAAAACTGGACAGCTTGGTGGAGGAGTAGGCGCCGGCCAAAACAAGGAAGCCAAGGGCTCACCTTTTCACCGAGGCCTAGGAAGATCACCGGAGGGTTGCCGGAGGGTTCACCGGCTGAAGCTTGGACGCCGGCAAGGAGATGGACGGCGGCACAACAAGCTGGGCGGCACACCTAGGGTTGGCGCCGAAATCTCCAAGGATGAGGTGGGCGGCAACCTTAGGGCAAGGGTTTTGGATTAGGGGTTAATTATCCATTAAGCCCTCTTTTATAGAGAACTAATTCTCTTAATGGTTATTGGATCATAACCATTAGGCCCGTTAACCCGCTCCATTAAGATAAGTTAAAATAAACCAAACCATGATGGTTTATTTTAAGTTAAAACGAACCGAACCAAATTTTGGTTCATTCGTTTAAAATAAACCAAACCCTTTGGTTTATTCTCCTCCATTGGATTAGAACCAAACGATTTTGGTTCATCTATTATGTCTTCAAAAGACACGGCCCATCCACGCTTCCATTGCGACTGAAACGATTTCATGCTCGCTTTATGTTTGGTCCAACCAAACCTAGTTTCTCTCGGTTTGAGAATCCCATTCTCAAGATCGTTTTAAATCCTTTGGATTACGCTCGTTGTGCGTGTGACTAAATAGGTTCTCAGTTTATGTTGGCCGTCTATAATTAACCATTAATTATAGAACGATCATGAGTGGCACCTAGTAGTACATCATGATCCCCAATTAACCGAAAAGATCAACGGTTGATCCAAAACTATTTCTGAAACCCTTCAGCAGCTCGAATGATTCGTGCCCCATTCCCTTCACTCATCTTATACCCACTTGGTTCAGGACATGGTCTATTGTGTCAGTCCCCACTAAGCTGACTACGTCACACCTAGCCCAAGTATCATTTCCTTGTCCTACGGATTCTAGTTACTCCACATGTATCGAAGAGTACCTTACTCTAAACATGTAATGCTTTGGCCAAAGACTTTAGTAACAATCCGATGAGAGGCCATGGGTATACATCTCCTCTCAAGGAGTGGTGAATCCTTTATAGGCTATTCAAACACCTTCGATCACTTCGACTTATACCCAATCATCCCGGGTCCACATCTCCTTAGAGATGTTTGCTTAAGATGTCAAAGCATAAGTCTCCATGATCAAGATGACTTGAATACCGCAAGTCAAAGGAACATCGCACTTAAGCCACAGTAAGAACTTCATTGACATATCTATATATGCAGAGAACCATATGATGTCTTACGGCTGGTCATTCCAATGAACTAGTTACCATAACTAGCATCCACGATTAACTCCGGACATCACAATGTCTCCAGCCAGTGAGAATCAGCTGCTTGGATACACCAAGGAGTATACCTCGTGCTAGTCTCGACAGAATTGATGGTGTCCAAATCCATCAATTCATCGACTAGGGATAATTCCGATACATCACAATTACACATGTAGAGATACTCACTAGTTGTCATCCAATCACAAATTCTCTCATGTTGTTTATCGTATCGTGGACATTCAGTAAATGAGTTTAAGATCCAATCAAATACATAAAACATGTATACTCAAATAGTGAATCTTCATTTATCATATAAATGGTTCATACATAAGGCGAATGCCTTAGGACATCTCTCATATATTACTAACATTTGGTTCGGTGGTTGACCTCAAAAACCCAAAGGACCATTCGGCCAAGACCATACCTAGGGCTCACCATGGTGATCCATGCTATATCTTGTATTAATATGAAGATGAGGGATTTCTAGATGAGTTTGGTTAAGTGGTTGACCTCAAAAACCCAAGGGACCATTCGGCCAAGACCATAACTTGGGCTCACCATGATGATCCATGCTATATCTTGTATTAATATGAAGATGAGGGATTCCTAGATGAGTTTAGTTAAGTGGTTGACCTCAAAAACCCAAGGGACCATTCGACCAAGACCATAACTTGGGCTCACCATGATGATCCATGCTATATCTTGTATTAATATGGAGATGAGGGATTTTTAGATGAGTTTGGTTAAGTGGTTGATCCATGAAACCCTTTTGAACAATTCGGCCAAGACCCCTAATGTGTTCTTTATGCCATGTTTTAGGTGAGTTCATGATAACTTTTGATGTTAAATGATGCTATATGAAGATAACATGCTCTAGGTTAGGTTTGAAAAGAGTTCATGTCATGTTTGATGTTAGAAGAAGATAACATGTCCCATGCCATGCTTTATACGTTAAAGAATTAACATGTTGTTAGTTAGACCATACATATATATAAGTTGTTTGGTGTTTAAAAACCTTTGATAGAGCTCCATGCAGTTTAGGTCACTCCATTTATACCTGCTCATGATGTCTATGCCTTATGCCATGCCCTATATGTGTGTGATATTTATGATATGTTTATGAAATGAAATATGATATGTTTATGAAATAAAATATGATATGTTTATGAAATGAAATATGATATGTTTATGAAGTGAAATATGATATGTTTATGAAGTGAAATATGATATGTTTATGAAGTGAAATATGATATGTTTATGAAATGAAATATGATAGGTTGATGAAATGAAATATGATATGTTTATGAAGTGAAATATGATATGTTTATGAAATGAAATATGATAGGTTGATGAAATGAAATATGATATGTTTCTGAAATGAAATATGATATGTTTATGAAATGAAATATGATATGTTTATGAAGTGAAATATGATATGTTTATGAAGTGAAATATGATATGTTTATGAAATGAAATATGATAGGTTGATGAAATGAAATATGAGATGTTGATGAAATGAAATATGATATGTTGATGAAATAAATATGATATGTTTATGAAATGAAATATGATATGTTTATGAAATAAAATATGATATGTTTATGAAGTGAAATATGATATGTTTATGAAGTGAAATATGATATGTTTATGAAGTGAATATGATATGTTTATGAAATGAAATATGATAGGTTGATGAAATGAAATATGATATGTTTATGAAATGAAATATGATATGTTTATGAAATGAAATATGATAGGTTTATGAAATGAAATATGGTATGTTTATGAAATGAAATATGATATGTTATGATAAGAAGCATGTATGTATTTTACCTTCTGCTTGGCTTGTACCAGGACCCTAACAAGGTCCAAAGGGATGGGCTCCTAAGTTGCCCTAGGCCGACGGACTAAGATCGGGCCTAGGATGAGCTTCTATGTTATGATGATGGCCCCTAGGTCGACGGACTAAGATCTGTCCTAGTAACCTAGTAGGTTCGAGATTAGCTGCCTTGGGTATATTTAGGGATGCGCGCTATGATGATGAGATGTGGTACAATGCCGGGCCCAATATGTTGAGAGTTATGTTTAAATACCTATGATATATGTTTTCGAAGAGCATCCTGCATATACCTTTATGTTATGATTGCTTATGTTACATATGCTACATGTTATGTTTGCTTATGTCATATATGTTACATTTTATGGTTACTTATGATATATATATTACATGTTATGTTTGCTTATGTCATATATGTTACATGATATGGTTGCTTATGATATATATGTTACATGGTATGTTTGCTTATGTCATATATGTACATGATATGTTGCTTATGTTATATGTGTTGCATGTTATGTTTGCTTATGTTACATATGCTACATGTTATGTTTGCTTATGTAATATATGTTACATGTTATGTTTGCTTATATGTTATGAATGTTTACATGCTATGCTTAATGTCGATGTATGTTTTTTTTGTGAGTATGACAGGATCTTACTAAGCCTATGTGCTTATAGTTTATGTTCCCTTGTACTGCAGATAAGGGTAAAGGGTGGATAAACTAAAGGGAGCAAGAGGCGAGTGTGTGTGATGGCATGGTGGAAGAGATCTGTTATGTCCCTTATGCATGTTTTCCTTAAGATGATTTGTTTATGGACTTGAATTAAGCACTAAGTACTTATGAAATAATGATGCATGCTCTATGTTAAGAAGAAGTACCTACGAAATGACGATGCATGTTATGTTTAAAAGAAAAAAAAAATATGTCTAAAGTCTTCCGCTGTAAGTAGTACGATGTATGTATGTACGATCACATCGCGCCGCCCCTCCGGACCCTAGGAAAGGGCGGGCATGACAGGTTGGTATCAGAGCAGATCTGCCTTTCCACTACACACACATCAAGCTCCAAATCCTGCCGCTCCAAGTAAGAATTCTATGTCTACTCTAATTTTGTTCATGTATGATATGAAATGTCTTTAGCTTAAAATATGCATGAAAATATGTATGATAACCTTATGCTAACTTTCTGTTTAATTATGCGTAGATAAATGAACGATAAACTTATACTAGCTTTACTTTAATATATGAAGATAAACATGTCTGGAAGACGCAGTAGTAGAGCTGATGAGATAGCACCCGCACATGACCTTACACACGTAGTTACTGAACTCCAGCGTCAAGTCACAAAGAAGCAGCAAGTAATAAATTCCCTAATGAATCAGCGAGGAAACCCTACCGCCCCACGTAGCGGCCCGATGGTTCGACAGAAGCTTACGATCGATGGCGAGTGAAGCTGGAAAATTTCTCTGGTACTGGTCAACCATGGGACGCCCAGGCCTGGTTCAAGACGGTGAAAAGCATCGTGGAGCTACTGGACTGGCCCGAATGCGAGAAGATTAAGTGTGCATCATTCTGCCTTTCGGGAGATGCTCGGATGTGGTGGGAACGGAATAAAGCAAAGAGACAAGTAAATCAGATGAGATGGACGGATTTCGAGTATGAATTTTTCGAAGAATTCTTCCACATGAGGGTAACCAACAAGCATTACGACGAGTTCACTGGGTTCCGACAAGGTGACCTATCAGTCAGCGAAGTCGTGAAGAGATTCAACCAACTCGTACGCCTATGCCCAGAGTTGGTCAGCACAGAAAGAGAAAGGGTCAGACTCATGCTGAAGATGCTCCAACCCGAAATAGCTCTGAATGTGGCCGGCGGATTTCATAGACCGCAGATCGCAGAGGAGCTGTTTAGTAGTGCCTTGATTACCGAGCATTACCTGAACAACATTAACCAGCAAAAGAAGGCACTGAGTGAAGGCAGAGGTCAGGCCCAGTCGGGAGGTCAGAGAAACCAGAGTACTTGGAAAGGGATCCACACTGGCAAGAGAAAACAATGGGAGGATTCTAAAGGTGGTCCAGCAAACAAGTAGCCCAAGATCCCTCTGTGTGCTACCTGCGGAAAGATACATCCTGGAGTATGCTACCGAGGCACAAATAGATGTTACAACTGTGGACGGGAAGGACATAGAGTCAGGGACTGCCCTATTCAGGTTCAGGCACCTCCTCAGTATGCCCGACAGAGTGCTCCTCCGCTATTACACGGATGCAGGATGCAATCGAAGGTACCCCGATCTGCCAAGGGAGACTGGAAGCCCCACCTGTTATGATAGATGTCAGGGTATTCTCTCTTACCCAAGAAGATGTGGCGAACGCTTCTACGGTTGTCATAGGTCAGATATTTATTTTCTGTTAGCATGCTACTGCATTATTTGATAGTGGGGCGACACATTCGTTTGTTTCTACACACTTTACTGGAAAGATAGACATACCACCACAAGCTTTGGATCGCAAGTTCTTAACCACTCTGCCATCGGGAGAAGTAATGCCCTCCACTCATATGCTACGAGCCGCACCCATCAGAATCACAGACAGAGAACTCTATTGTGATCTGATAGTGCTCGACATGCAGGATTATGATATTATATTGGGCATGGATTTCTTAAGCAAGTATGGTGCTTCGATCGACTGCCATAAAATAAAAGTGGTCTTCCAGCCGGAGGCGGAACCTATATTTGAATTTATTGGAGAGCCAATGAGAAGAGTCAATAAATTTCTATCAGCTCTATAGGCACGTAAGATGTTAGACAGTGGATGCACTGGGTTTCTGGCACATATAGTTGATACAAGTCAAGTCGAGGACCAGAAGCTAGAAGATGTCAGAGTTGTATGCAACTACCCAGAGGTATTCATCGATGAACTGCCAGGGTTAGCCCCAGATAGAGAAATTGAATTTTAGATCGAATTGATTCCTGATACTAACCCGATCTCTAAAGCACCTTACCGTATGGCGCAGGCTGAATTGAAAGAACTTCAGGGACAACTACAGGAGTTACTCGACAAGGGACTTATTTGCCCAAGTTGCTCTCCATGGGGAGCTCCAGTGTTGTTGGTGAAGAAGAAAGATGGGTCAATGCGAATGTGCATAGACTACCGAGCACTGAATAATGTGACGATCAAGAACCAGTACCCTTTACCACGGATTGATGACCTATTCGACCAACTAAAGGGTGCCACCATCTTCTCTAATATTGAATTGAGGTCTGGCTATCATCAAGTAAAAGTGAAATCAGATGATATACCAAAGACGACCTTCCGGACAAGATACAAACATTACGAGTTCATAGTTATTCCCTTCGGAGTGACGAATGCACCTGCTCTGTTCATGGATTTGATGAATCGGGTATTCTCGACATTTCTCGGCATTTCTCGACAAATTTGTGATCGTCTTCATCGACGACATACTGATATATTCGAGAACCCCAGAAGAGCACGCAGAACACCTGAATGTGGTATTACAGATTCTTCGGGAAAAATAGCTATTTGGTAAGTTCTCCAAATGCGAGTTCTAGCTCGAACAAGTATCATTTTTGGGTCATGTTATATCCAAGCACGGAGTGATGGTAGACCCAATAAAGATTGAAGCTGTGAGTAACTGGAACCGACCAAAGAATGTCAGCGAGATCAGAAGCTTTCTTGGGCTAGCAAGCTACTATAGGAAGTTTGTAGAGAACTTCTCTAGGATTGCAGCCCCTATGACAGTCCTCACCAGAAAGAACAAGAAATATGAATGGACGGACGCCTGCGAGAGGAGTTTCACATAATTGAAAAGGAGACTGACCAAAACCTCAATCCTTGCTCTTTCGGACAGTAACGAAGGCTTCGACATGTACAGTGACGCCTCCAAGTTGGGGCTCGAAGCTGTACTCATTCAGAATGGCAAGGTCATGGCCTACGCCTCTAGGACACTCAAGGAACATGAAAGGAATTATCCCACCCACGATTTAGAGCTGGCAGCCGTGGTCTTTACTCTCAAAACATGGAGGCATTATCTATATGGAGCTCAGTGTAGGATTTATACAGACCACCATAGTCTGAAATATTTCTTCACACAGAAGGACCTGCACATGAGACAATGCAGATAGCTCGAGCTCGTCAAGGATTATTACTGTGAGATCTTCTACCATCCGGGGAAAGTGAACAAGGTGGCTGATGCACTCAGCAGGAAGTCTTGCACCGCCTTGATGTCTCTATCAGTGTTATATCGCCCCTTAGAAAAGGAGATTATGCGTTACGGGGTTGAAATTATCTCCGAACAACTCTCCACAATGATGATAACACCGATGCTGTTCGATGATATATTGGAAAAGCAAGCCCGTGACCCAAGCATTCAGAGGATCAAGCAAGAGGTTCTGGAAGGGAAAGATGATGGGTTCCGTATCTCTAATAGTGGAGTACTCTACCTCAGGGATCGCTTGTGCATTCTCGATGACCTAGCATTACGAAAGAAGATATTTGAGGAAGCTCACAGAACTCCTTATGCGATGCATCCTGAAACCACCAAGATGTACCAAGACCTGAAAAGAAAATTCTGGTGGTTCGGAATGAAAAGTGATGTGGCTCAGTATGTTAGTACCTGCTTGACCTGCCAGAGGGTTAAAGTAGAACACCAGAGACCTGGAGGGACACTACAGCCGATCCAAATTCCATAATGGAAATGGGAAGATATTTCTATGGATTTCATCTCAAGATTGCCCAAGACGACAAACGGTTATGATGCTATATGGGTAATTGTGGATAGATTGACGAAGTCCGCCCACTTCTTAGCAATCAAGATGACCTATTCGACAGAGCAACTGGCTCAGTTATATGTTAGGGAAATTATCAGACTACATGGAATTCCTAAGACCATCATTTCTGACAGAGATGGTCGCTTTATTTCCCATTTCAAGGAATGTGTTCATAAGACCCTAGGCACGAAGCTATTGTTCAGTACTGTCTTCCATCCCCAGACGGACGGACAGACAGCTTGCGCCCTGGATTTCAAAGGTAGCTGGTGCCGATACTTATGTTTGGCAGAATTCGCCTACAATAATAGCTACCAAGCTCCTATCGGAATGGCACCCTACGAGGCTCTATACGGGAGGAAATGTAGATCTCCTATATGCTGGTACGAGGGTGGTGAAAAGAAAGGGATGGGACTCCAGACAGACTTCATTTACGACACCACTCGGGCTATCCAGAACATCCATTAAAGAATTGAAACTGCTCAGAGCCGGCAAAAGAGCTATGTAGATATACGGTGTAGACCATTAGAATTTGAAGTTGGGGACCTGGTATTCCTCAAGGTGGCCCCTATGAAGGGAGTGATGAGATTCGGAAGGAAGGGTAAGCTGAGTCCACGCTATGTGGGACCATATCCAATATTGAAGAGAGTTGGCAAGGTAGCTTAGAGCTGGAGTTGCCTCAAGAGATGTCAGCTATCCACAACGTGTTCCATGTTTCGATGCTCAGGAAGTGCATTTCCAGTGCGGACCAAATGATCGAGCCACAAACAGTGCAAGTTCAAGAGGACCTGAGTTATGAAAGTCGGCCTATCCAGATACTCGACTGAGAAGTCAAGCGACTAATGAACAAAGAGGTGTCCTTAGTAAAGGTCCTGTGGAAAAATCAACAGTACGAAGAAGCTACCTGGGAACGCGAGGAGGACATGAAATAGAAGTACCCAGAATTGTTCTATGTTTCGAGGATGAAACTTTTAAAAGGTATGAAGGATTGTAACACCCGTAAAATTTCTAGCAATTTTACAAGAATTTTTGGTTGATTTTGATGGGCTTTATGTGGGCTCTTTCAAAAATAAAAAAAAATGAGCCAAAAAGAATGCAAGGCCTAGGAATTGAACCTCAAACCTCTAGAGATAGCCAAGCCTTAAAGATGCATCAAATAACCAGAAGCCCAGCAGGGTTGTACTATTAGGGGAAGATGGGAAGTGATAGTTAAGGGTAAGGGAGGCTAAGGGACACTTCAAGTGAATAAATAGGGGAATGAGGAGACATGAGGAAGCAAACTTGACATCTTCTCCTTCTCTTCTTCTTCCTCACCGAACCCTAAAGCTCCCCCTTCTCATCCTTTGTCCGAAATTCATCCAAGCAAGAAGAAGGCGAGGTTTGCTTCCCTTAGGTTATCTTCCAACCAAAAAGAAAAGTGAAGGATGTAAGTATCCCCTCACCTGCATACAAGTAGCTTTTCGATTGAAGTTGTTATGTCAATTTCTCCATGAACCATTCGGCCAAGACCTTTACTTGAGTTTTCAATGAACATCCATGCCATACCTTGTATGAATATGATGATTATAGGATGCTAGACAGATTAGGTTAAGAGTTTTACCCTAAAAGCTCCAAAGGACCATTCGGCCAAGACCATAACTAGGGCTCACCATGGTGATCCATGCTATATCTTGTATTAATATGAAGATGAGGGATTTCTAGATGAGTTTGGTTGAGTGGTTGACCTCAAAAACCCAAAGGACCATTCAGCCAAGACCATACCTAGGGCTCACGATGGTGATCCATGCTATATCTTGTATTAATATGAAAATGAGGGATTTCTAGATGAGTTTGGTTAAGTGGTTGACCTAAAAAACCCAAAGGACCATTCGGCCAAGACCATAACTTGGGCTCACCATGATGATCCATGCTATATCTTGTATTAATATGAAGATGAGGGATTTCTAGATGAGTTTGGTTAAGTGGTTGACCTCAAAAACCCAAGGGACCATTCGACCAAGACCATAACTTGGGCTCACCATGATGATCCTGCTATATCTTGTATTAATATGAAGATGAGGGATTTTTAGATGAGTTTGGTTAAGTGGTTGATCCATGAAACTCTTTTGAACCATTCGGCCAAGACCCATAATGTGTTCTTTATGCCATGTTTTAGGTGAGTTCATCATAACTTTTGATGTTAAATGATGCTAGATGAAGATAACATGCTCTAGGTTATGTTTGAAATGAGTTCATGTCATGTTTGATGTTAGAAGAAGATAACATGTCCCATGCCATGCTTTATACGTTAAAGAATTAACATGTGGTTAGTTAGACCATACATATATATAAGTTGTTTGGTGTTTAAAAAACTTTGATAGAGCTCCATGCAGTTTAGGTCACTCGATGTATACTTGCTCATGATGTTTATGTCTTATGTCATGCCCTATATGTGTGTGATATTTATGATATGTTTATGAAATATAATATGATATGTTTATGAAGTGAAATATGATAAGTTTATGAAGTGAAATATGATATGTTTATGAAGTGAAATATTATATGTTTATGAAATGAAATATGATAGGTTGATGAAATGAAATATGATATGTTTATGAAGTGAAATATGATATGTTTATGAAATGAAATATAATAGGTTGATGAAATGAAATATGATATGTTTATGAAATGAAATATGATATGTTTATGAAATGAAATATGATATGTTTATGAAATGAAATATGATAAGTTTATGAAGTGAAATATGATATGTTTATGAAGTGAAATATGATATGTTTATGAAGTGAAATATGATATGTTTATGAAATGAAATATGATAGGTTGATGAAATGAAATATTATATGTTGATGAAATGAAATATGATATGTTGATGAAATAAAATATGATATGTTTATGAAATGAAATATGATATGTTTATGAAATGAAATATGATAGGTTTATGAATTGAAATATGATATGTTTATGAAGTGAAATATGATATGTTTATGAAGTGAAATATGATATGTTTATGAAATGAAATATGATAGGTTGATGAAATGAAATATGATATGTTTATGCAATGAAATATGATATGTTTATGAGATGAAATATGATAGGTTTATGAAATGAAATATGATATGTTATGATAAGAAGCACGTATGTATTTTACCTTCTGCATGACTTGTACCAGGACCTTAACAAGGTCGAAAGGGATGGGCTCCTAAGATGCCATAGGCCGATGGACTAAGATCGGGCCTAGGTTGGGCTTCTATGTTATGATGATGGCCCCTAGGTCGACGGACTAAGATCGGGCCTAGTAATTAGCTACCTCGAGTCTATTTAGGGATGCGTGCTATGATGATGATGATGTGGTACAATGTCGGGCCCAATGTGTTGAGAGTTATGTTCAAATACCTATGATATATGTTTTCGAAGAGCATCCTGCATATACCTTTATGTTATGATTGCTTATGTTACATATGCTACATGTTATGTTTGTTTATGTCATATATGTTACATGATATGGTTGCTTATGATATATATGTTACATGTTATGTTTGCTTATGTCATATATGTTACATGATTTGGTTGCTTATGATATATATGTTACATGGTATGTTTGCTTATGTCATATATGTACATGATGTGTTGCTTATGTTATATGTGTTGCATGTTATGTTTGCTTATGTTGCATATGCTACATGTTATGTTTGCTTATGTCATATATGTTACATGTTATGTTTGCTTATATGTTATGAATGTTTACATGCTATGCTTAATGTCAATGTATGTTTTTTTTGTGAGTAGGACAGGATCTTACTAAGCCTATGTGCTTATAATTTATGTTCCTTTGTACTGCAGATAAGGGTAAAGGGTGGATAAACTAAAGGGAGCAGCAGGAGGGGCAGGGTGTGTGTGGAAGTGGCATGGTGGAAGAGATCTGTTATGTCCCTTATGCATGTTTTCCTTAAGATGATTTGTTTATGGACTTAAATTAAGCACTAAGTACTTATGAAATAATGATGCATGCTCTATGTTAAGAATAAGTACCTACGAAATGACGATGCATGTTATGTTTAAAAGAAAAAAAAAATATGTCTAAAGTTTTCCGCTGTAAGTAGTACGATGTATGTATGTACGATCGCGCCGCACCGCCCCTCCGGACCCTATGGAAGCGCAGGCGTGACATCCGATGGGGAGGACACTTATATTTGTATCTAAGTGTTCACCATTACTCGGTACCATGGTAATTATCTCGGGTTATGTGCCTTCCGATGGGGAAGTACACACACTCCTTGATAGTTCTCTATAACCATATTTGACCTTGTGATCCGCAAAAAAACTCATCCGATTGGGAGGAAGGCACTCAGAGCCGACGTGCAAGTTTATTTGCATCACTTGTCAAATCATAATGGAGGCCGTGGGAATTTATAAAAATTTCCCTCTCCCACTTAGTAATTTGAAATTGAGGAATTTTCCTAGCCTACGACATGCATATCAAACAAAAAGTAATAAATATGAAAAATAAATTATTTTCCAACTATTATGGCTTTTGTCTTCAATATGTCTCCCGTCGTATCGCCATCTCGTCCGCTCCTCCTATGCCATGTACGAGCCATCTGGAGATCCAAGCCGAGACTAAAACCTATTTTAATTTACATCCATCGATCCTATACTCCACGAGGGAGTGTACATGAAATCTAGATCGAAAGTAAACTAAAATAAAGAGTGGCTAAACAATGCCATATCTAATTTACAAAAATTAAATACTAGCCTCATCAACCCCGAGGATTCAACAAAATAAACATTTAAACACATACAATCACATACACACATATGGCCATAATAGTCGGATCTTATGCCTGCAACCAAAGAGTTAAACTACGCATATCCTACTATTATCTGGCACATATAATATATGAAAAGTGCATAAAAATTAATCGAATCCTAAACACAAAACCAGAAACCATGGCTCTGATACCAATTGTAGGGTTTTGCCCAAGAAGCTCTCATACCAATTTAATGGTTTTGCTTATCGAGCCTGTGAGGGGAAACTTCACTTCCCACTTCACCTCGGTTTACTTGACCATGGTGATCCCTTCAATGTCCCCGGATAAAAAAAATTTAATCCTAGACAAAAGAGATTTTCCAAACAACCAAGTTATCGTCATGCTATTCGTTTAGAGAGGTCACTTGAACAAACTCGTTGTTCAAGCGACCATCCTCTATTCTATGAGTAGCCGCGGAATAGACGATGTCCGGATCATCGGTTTTTATATTTATGATCGATATCCAAGTATTATTTATCCATATACAGATTTATATCATGCTCATAGTTTAAAAACAAAACCAAGAAAGTAACAAAAGGAGAAAGAAGAATAGGTATACCTCTCGATCTTCTAATGTATGACCTTCCTCTTTTTGGACGTCGTGTGGGCGACGATCTACCAAAAGTCGAAGCTCCTAGATCGCAAATCTTCCTTCCTTGCTCTTCCAAAGCAAGAGGAAGAGAAGATACAAGGTTCTTCTCCTCCCTAAAACCAACCAACAAGGAACAAATAGACTCCTTGCCGCTGACCAACTAGGAGAAGGAGATTATAATGGAAACCGGCCAAGACACCAAGGGAAAGCCCTATATCTTGTTTCCACTACCAAAGGAGAAGGAGAGGAGGGTCTTTGGATGCCATCCAAGGGCTGGAAAGAAGGTTGTGGGCGCCGGCCACCAAGAGAGAGGAAGAAGAAAGAAAATTACTTCCTTATTTGGTGCCGCCGAAGCCTCCTAAACCTTAAGCTTCCAAACCCTAATCCTAGCTTTCCTTATTGCCGACCATGGAAGAGGGGAAGAAGAATAGGATGAGCTCATGCCAAGGTGGAGGGAAGAAGAATAGGGGCCGACCAACCATAGGAAGAAGAAGGAAAGAACTTCATCTTCTTGTTGCCGCCCACTCTAATTCCCAAAACCCTAACCGTAGCCCCCACTCCCAATCCTAATCTAATTAGGATTGGTTGCCGCCCAAGGGACAAACCCTAATCCCCTCATCATTAATTGCCGCCCAAGACAATAAGCCTTATTTATAGAGTTGGGTTTATGCCGTGGATTAATCTCCACCATTGGTTCTAGGGATTTAATCTCATCCGTCGGATCTAGAGATTTAATCTCAACCGTCGGATCTAGAGTTTTGTTTCTATCCATTGGATCTAAGCTTCATGAGGTGTTAATAGGCTACATTAGCGACCATGAGGAGGAGTTGGATCTTGGCCACCCATGGATCAAGCCCACATAAATTCCGATCCACTAATGATGATTCAATCCACTAAAGGATCATCATTGATCTACCTCACCAACCCCCATATGATAATATGGGCTCCATATATTATTTGTACATTTTCTCCCCGTGTTTAAGATCTCGAATGTCCGTCGATTAATTAATTTACTGACCATTAATTAATCAACATCTAACTCCTTGAGTAGTACCATTCAACCTTTTCATCATGCCGGACCAAGTCCACCTACAGGGTTTACATGATGAACCTTATGAGCTCCTCAAGGGGACATCATCATCCTAATATATAGGACACGGTTTCCTCCTATAATCAATGACACACCATATAAATAATATCATCTCCCAACTTACCGAGCCTATCGATTTAATCTATAAATCTCGCCCATTGGTAAATCAAATAGATGACTACTAAGTATATGTGTCCGTTATTATATGGCGATTAAGAGCATGTACAAAATAATATATGAGGTCCGATTCGATTATGTAGTTAGCAATAAATCGAATCACCTCTAAGTCGGTCCTGCTCAATACACACAAAGTGCACTAGTGTGATTCTATGGTCAAGACAAATCAATACCAAATCACACTACAACCATTCCGATGGTTTGTCCAAAGCCATCTCGATTGTGAGCCTTTACTTATACTTTACAAGGAGCCGATAACATGATCTCCCATGTGACACCACACACCATGTTATCTACAATGTAATGTATTAGACAATATTGCATAACCATATAAATATGCAAAAATTGATCATGTGATTCTTATTTCAAAATAAAGATGTTCATACAAAAGATAGACTTTTCAGTATACATCCCCACACATCATGGGTATTAGATACCGGATGTGCATCTCACATTTGTACCAATGTGCAGGCGCTGAGAAATAGCAGGGCATTGACAAAGGGCGAGGTGGACCTACGAGTAGGCAATGGAGCAAGAGTTGCTGCTGTTGCTGTAGGAATTTATGATCTATCTCTGCCCTCTAGTCTTGTACTAGAATTAGATGAATTTTGTTATGTGCCTGCCTTAACTAAGAACATCATTTCGATTTCTTGTTTGGACAAGAAAGGATTTACATTTATAATAAAGAACAAATGTTGTTCAGTTTATTTAAATGATATGTTCTATTGTAGTGCACCTCTAATGAATGGACTCGACATTCTAGACTTAGAGAGACCTTTCTATAACATAAGTACCAAAAGGTTCAAGTCAAATGAGTTGAACCAAACCTATCTCTTGCATTGCCGCTTAGGTCACATAAATGAGAGTCGCTTATCTCAGCTCCATAAGGATAGGCTGCTAGACTCATTTGATTTTGAATCATATGAGACATGCGAGTCTTGCCTTTTAGACAAGATGACCAAGACTCCCTTTAGTGGACAGAGCGAAAGAGAAACATACTTGTTAGG
Source organism: Wurfbainia villosa (assembly GCA_025175895.1). Taxonomy (NCBI): domain Eukaryota; kingdom Viridiplantae; phylum Streptophyta; class Magnoliopsida; order Zingiberales; family Zingiberaceae; genus Wurfbainia; species Wurfbainia villosa. The sequence goes on along the minus strand of CM045998.1, from coordinate 46,257,804 downwards.
ACTTATACATAGTGATGTATGTGGCCCTTTCAATGTTGCTGCTAGAGGTGGTTATAGGTACTTCATTACATTTACTGATGACTTCAGTAGATATGGTTATGTGTATCTTATGACACATAAATCAGAATCCTTTGAAAAGTTCAAAGAATTCAAGAATGAAGTACAAAACCAGCTTGGCAAGAGTATTAAGATACTTCGATCAAATCGAGGTGGTGAATACCTTAGCCATGAGTTTCGTGACTATCTAGCTGAGTGTGGGATTCTATCCCAACTCACTCCTCCTAGAACACCACTGTGGAATGGTGTATCCGAAAGGAGGAATCCTACTCTATCAGATATGGTACGATCTATGATGAGTCACACAGATCTTCCTATATCCTTTTGGGGATATGTTCTAGACACAGCAGCCTTTACCCTTAACTGTGTACCATCTAAGGCTATGATAAAGACACCATATACGATATGGACAGGGAGAAATCCCAAGATGTCTTTCATGAGGATTTGGGGTTGTGAGGCTTACGTTTGACATCAAGTCTTAGACAAACTAGGACCCAAATCCGATAGGTGCTATTTTGTTGGATATCCCAAGGATACAAAGGGATATTACTTCTACATTCCCAGTTAGTACAAAGTGTTTGTGGCAAAGTCTGGGGTTTTTCTAGAAAAGGATTTTGTTTCTAGAAAAATTGGTGGGAGTACGTTCGATCTTGAAGAAATTCAAGATGAGGACCATATCACTGAGGCCTTGATGGAGGTTGAGCAGGAACCACAAAGTGTTATGGGTGATGAGATTGTTGCACAAAGAGTTGTGAAATAACCACCTGTTCATGTAGACCTACCTCTTCACAGGTTTGATAGGGTACATCGTCAGCCTTAGAGATACTCATTTCTTTTTTCTAACCATGATGACTTTATGCTCATTGAGAATGAGCCTACCTCCTATCAGGAAGCTGTGATGAGCCCAGATTCTGAGAAATGGCTAGAGGCCATGAGATCCGAGATGGAATCCATGTACACCAACCAAGTATGGACTTTGGTTGATCCACCGAAGGGGTCAAACCCATTGGGTGTAAGTGGGTCTTTAGGAGAAAGACTGACATGGATGGACTTATGCATACCTATAAGGGTCGATTGGTGGCTAAAGGTTTCAAGCAAATTCATGGTATTGACTATGATGAAACATTTTCTCCAGTGGCGATGTTTAAGTCCATTCGGATCTTGCTTGCTATTGCAGCATACCACGATTATGAGATCTGGCAGATGGATGTCAAAACTGCGTTTCTGAATGGAAACTTACTCGAGGATGTGTACATGACATAACCTGAGGGTTTTGAAGATCCATAGCATACTGAGAAAGTACGCAAGCTGCAAAGGTCCATTTATGGGCTAAAGCATGCCTCTCGGAGCTGGAATCTTCGATTCGATGATGCGATCAAACAGTTTGGTTTCATCAAGAATGAAGATGAACCCTGTGTCTATAAGAGGGTTAATGGGAACACAGTTGTCTTCCTTATATTGTATGTGGATGACATACTACTCATTGGGAGTGACATCCCTTTGCTACAGTCTGTGAAGACTTGGCTGGGGACGTGCTTCTCAATGAAGGACTTAGGTGAAGCAGCCTGTATTCTAGGCATCAAGATCTATAGATATAGATCTAAGAGATTGCTTGGCCAAAGTCAGAGTACATACATTGACACGGTATTACTACAGTTTGCCATGCAGAATTCCAAGAAGGGACTTCTGACGATGTCACATGGTGTGAGTTTTTCGAAGACTTAAAGTCCCTCTTCTAGAGAGGAGAGAGACAGCATGGTTAAGATCCCTTATGCATCTGCTATAGGATCTATCATGTACGTCATGCTATGTACTCGTCCAGATGTCTCGTATGCTTTGAGTATGACGAGTAGATACTAGTCAGATCCAGGTGAGCGTCACTGGATAGCAGTCAAGAATATTCTTAAGTACTTGAGAAGGACTAAAGAATATTTCTTGATATTTGGAGGCGATGAGGAGCTAGCTGTAAAGGGTTACAGCGATGCCAGCTTCCAAACTGACCAGGATGATTATAGATCACAGTCAGGGTTCATGTTTTTCTTGAATGGTGGCGTTGTGAGCTGGAAGAGTTCGAAGCACGACACAGTTGTTGATTCTACAATAGAAGCCGAGTATATTGTTGCATCTGAGGTAGAAAAGGAGGAAGTTTGGATCTGCAAGTTCATTACTGAGCTTGGGGCGGTTCCTAGCATAGCAGATCCCATAGAGCTCTATTGTGACAAAAATGGAGCGATTGCACAGGCTAAGGAACCTCACTCACACCAGCGGACCAAACACATACTACGGCACTTCCATCTCATTCGAGAGATTATCAATAGAGGAGATGTGAAGATTTGTAGAGTACCTACAGAGGCTAACATCGCAGATCTCTTGACCAAGGCTTTAGCACAGGAAAAGCATGATGGTCACACTAGGTCATTAGGTATTAGATACTACGGTGATTGGCACTAGTGCTAGTGGGAGATTGTTAGTGAAAGTCATAGAGTCAATCATGTGATGATTGTTGTATAGACTTTATTGTATCATATTCCAATTTATAAAGGCATGGTTATTATATTTACTTGTATTGGTGCCAAATAACTAAATATAATAACTCCTTGAGTAGTAGATTCTTATTTATATCAATCGATATGTTGAATCGATAATGAGATGATATAGAGAACACTACTCTTAATCATTCCTAGTCAAGTATTAACATTCAGGGACAATGTTAATGCGTAGAGACTAGCATGTAGGTCAACTCGATGACTTGATCTCACAAGTCATTGATATGAGATATCAAGTTGACACATGGGTATACATTAGAGAATGTATACTGAATGACCCGCCATGAGAAAATATCATGGATCATTATATGAGTGTCATATACTTTCTCATTTGACTATTAGTATGACTATTAGTCCTTAGACCTGAAGTCACCATGGTTCCCTACATAAGGAGTTGCATACTTTTGCTTCGTCAAACGTCACCCGTAAATGGATGGTATATAAAGGCGATTACTGGGTATATAACAAATTATGCGGAGGGATGTGAGTGATGTAGATGGGATCTATCCCTCCTATATGACGGGAGTGACATCGTTATTCTTGATAGAGTGAGACCACGAAGTGCATGGTCATACCCAAATGAGTCAATATGAGATATTGAGCTCATTTGATTAGTGCGAGTCTACTTGGAGTTCAAGATATAGATTGTACCGAGGATGACACGGTCTAAGTCTCAATTGGTCAATCTAGATATCAAGGATAGTGGGACATTGCCACATATTGTGAGAGTCACAATTAGTAGTCACAAAGGTGATGTTGGAGCTCAACATTCTTATAACTTGGGTAGCAATGATGTGTTGCTAGATACCACTCATTGCTTATGTTCCTAAATCGGTGTAGGGACATTGCCAACATTACAAGAACCTATAGGGTCACACACAAAGGGCAATTAGATGGAGATTAGGTTCATATGATGAACCATGAGGATTAGGTTCATGTGATGAACCAAATTGGATTAAGAGTAATCCTAATTAGACTAATTGAGTTGGACTCAATTTGATTCAAGTGTTGAATGAGTCTAATTTAGATTTGATTCATCAAATCAATTTAAATTAATGAATAGAGATTCATTAAATTAAATTGACTTGAATCAAATGGTTGGATTTGATCAACCATGGGAGATAAGAGGTCAAGTTTGACTTGACTTGAGAGGGAAGGTGAAAGGTCAAGTTTGACTTGACCAAATGTCATGTCATGATGATGACCTGGCTTGGCATTGACTTATCATGTGGTGCCACCTCATGAGGGAGACCAAGATCCATTGGCTCTTGGAGTTACATGCATGCATGTGACCCCCCAAGTCATGAAGTGGCCGCCCACTTATTACATTAGATGGAATTGATTTTGTGAGTTACTCCAACTTCATCTTCTTCCTTGGATCATCCTCTCAAGCTCCCCTCTCCTCCTTGACCGAACCATCCTAAGGGTGCTAGCACACTCAAGGTTGTGTTTTCTCCACTTATTGCTTGTGTGGATACCAATAGAGGAGTGTACACTTGACACTCTAGAGTTCCGGCAATCTATTTGGACGAGCGGGATTTATGAAGGGCGTCACATCTACGGTAACACTCTCACCTTCTAAATCTAAGGTAGATCTAGGTTTACTTAACACATACATGTTTTTATTTTAATATATCTTCACACGGATCCGTGGCCGGACTTCCGGGGTTTCTGCAACGCAGAAAGCGGTTTTTGCGGCTCGGAAAGTCCAACAGAAAGCTCCTTATCGGATGGCAACAAAGGAGTTGAATTAACTTAAAGTTCAACTGTAGGAGTTGCTGGATAATGGATTCATTTTCCCTAGTGTTTCACCATGGGGAGCTACGGTAGTTTTTGTCAAAAAGAAGGATGGATCGTTGCGGTTATGTATTGACTATCGGCAACTGAATGCCGTCATAGTTAAGAACAAATAACCACTGCTGAGGATAGAGAATTTGTTTGATCAACTTAAGGATACATGTGTGTATTTGATGTGAGCAAAACATATAGGGTTTTATGAGTAATTTTCGCTCACATCTCATTACATTTTATATTAGTTTCATGCATATGTCACTCTATTTTGAACGCATTTCCTATTTTCTAGTTCGAAGGTATGCTCTTTGTACTTTTATGTGCAGGATAGTATTTCAGGGGAAAAGGCGCACTTTCAGAGCCAAAGAAGGATATTTTGCAGCTAGACGTAGAATGGGACATGGCTAGGGCATGTGGCTACACACGACCGTGTCCAATGGCCGAGATCAGCCACCCCAAAGCCGCACACGGCCTCGCCGTGTGGAAACACATGGTCGTGTGGCGGCCCAGTAGATTGACGCGACTAGGGTTTTTTCTAGATTTTGCAGCGGTCTGAGGTGATGTCTGTTAGGGCAATCAACCCATGTGATATGGTTTTGATTTATCTAGCAAAGGGTTTAGGTTAGGTTGTTATTGTTTTGATATGTGGGTTGGAGTCTTGTAAGACTTATTAATTTGCACATGGAGCTTTGGAAAGTTTCACCAACTCACAACCTTATGCTTGAGTCAGCGAAGGAGCATTGCGAAGTCGTGCGCTTGATGCATCCGAGGGCAAGAGATGAGAAGGAGCATTGCAGAGTCATGAGCTTGGTGCTGTAGAGGGATGTGGCCGCGAACGAAGAAAGCTTCGGCGAGGGACTTCAAGTGAGATGAGAGAATGAGTGAAATGTAAGTAGCTCATTAAGTGAACTTCGTCGAATGGCTAAGTGTCGGAGGCTCGACCGCAAGGGTTAAGGTTTACCCGACTGTCGAACGCTCAAACAGATGTAAAGTTTGAGTTTTACCTGGCATCAGTCGACTACCATGACATGGCAGTCGACTGATCCAAGTCAACTGTGACTTGACTGGTGTTCAATTCTGGTTCATGTGCCATCAGTCAACTATCACGGGTTGGCAGTCAACTGACGAGACCATTAGTTGACTGCTGATGGCAGGAGTCGATTGATCGTGAGGGTTTCGGGCACAGAATGGTGATCAGTTGAGTGCTCGCTTTCGGCACTTGACTGATAGCTCCATCAGTCGACTGATGGGATGATTAGTCGACTGATGTGGGAGCCGTTGGATGAAATCCAATGTGGAAGAAGTCGTTATTGGGCAACGTCTACAGGAGTAGTCAACTGATTGGGGCATCAGTCAACTGCTAGTGGCCAATGGGAAGAAAACAACCTTTTCTATTTATAGAGAAGGTGTGGGCTTTTGGTTGGCTAATGCTTATGCTCTAACTGATCATCCAAGTGCTCCACAAGTGTTAAACTTTTTCTTCTTGTTCTTACTTCAATCTTATTGTAAGGAGTGTTGTGTTGTAAGAAGGTTTACCTCCACCTTGCTTTGGCTAAAGGGAGAGACCATATTGGATTGGTTTCGGAGTGATTCACCAGAGACGAATCGGACCATGGATTAGCGGTGAGGCCGTGAACCACGTTATATCTTTTGTTAGCATTGATTTTGGTTTGCTTATCTTTATTGTTGTTTAGCTTTTACATTTCCTCTTGCGCTAACGATAATTTGTAGACAATCGATGAAGCAATTACCATCATCGTACGAATAAGGCTATTCACACCCCTCTAGTCGGCCAACAATGTTCCAACAAGTGGTATCAGAGCCAAGGTTGCTTGTCAAGGACTAACCGCCGCAACAAGCACTACATCAAGGATGGCCGGGTCTAACATTCACCCACCGAAGTTTGAAGGCGAATTCTCTTGGTGGAAGAAGTGAATGGAGATATTCTTTGAAACCGATTTCAATATTATGCTTATGATGTAAAATAGTTTTGAGATGCCTGGGGACGAAGAGGGTGAACCAATAGAGAAGTCAAGGTGGACTAAAAAGAAAAGGGAGGAGCACCTTACAAATTCAAAGGCTAAGCACCACCTCTTCAATGTGCTCCCCCAACAAGAAGTGAATCGGATAGGGGAATGTGCAAGCGCCAAGGAAATGTGTAAGAAACTCATAGAACTTCATGAAGGCACTTCTGAGGCGAAGCTTGCAAGGAGAGTTCTCCTCCGCTCCCAATTAAGCAACATTAAATTAGAAAAGGGAGAGAAGGTATTATCATTGCATTCTCATTTTAAAAAGATAATAACCGGTTTATCTAGTGTAGGGGAGAAGCTCTCCAACAGGGACATGGTCATGAAGGCAATAGATACCTTCCCTCGGTCATCAAGATGGAGCTCAATGGTGGAATCTTTCTACATCTCCAAAAATCTAGAGATAACCACTCTAGAAGAATTCTTCTCCACCATGGAGTTGCATGAGACAAGGCTTGAAGGGATAATTGATGAACCAAGCATCAAGCCATCAAGGGGAGTGACACTAGTAGCCAACAAGAAGAAGAAGAAGATGGAGACTCCCTTCTCCTCCGATGAAGCATCCTCCTCATCCTCCATGAATAGCAATGAAGATGCTTATATGATAAGGAAGGTAAGGCGTGCATTAAGAAATTTAAAATTTAACAAATCTTATGATAGGAGAAGGCAAAAGAGGAAGATAATTTGCTATAATTGCAAACAAGAGCGACATATAAGAGATGAGTGTCCCCTCTTGAACAAAAGCAAAGAAGAAAAGAAGAAGGGGAGTAAGAAGAAGGAAAAAGAGAAGAAAGCCAAGGAGAAAGGGAAGGCAAAAGCACTCAAAGCAAGGACATGGGATGATTTTTCTTCTTCATCATCGGAAGAAGAACATGCCTACTCAAACCTTGCCCTAATGGCAATAGACGACCAAGACTCCACCTCCTCCTCCGAGCAAGAAAAATCAAGCACAAGTGAAGAGAGCTCGAGTGAAGGGGGAGCTTCTTCTTCATCCTCATCATCGGAAGAGGATTTGGTAAGTGAGGTAACGAATCTACCTCCCAAGAAAATTATGTCAATGATTTCTAACCTTACTAAGGAATTATTTAGGGATAAGAAAAAGAACAAATGCATGCTTGATCAAATTAAGGATTTAGAAGAAAAACTAGAAAAAGCATGTTTAAATATTAATGATGATGATGCATGCTCACATGATAACTACATGCCTTTTGATGTTAATGATGCATGCATTGAAGAGAATAGGGTTTTAAGGGAAAAGGTAGACCATTTAACTAAGGCCCTAGAAAAATTCACAATAGGCTCCAACACATTGAACATGATCATAGGGAGTCAAAGGGCAAGCTTCAATAGAAAAGGCCTTGGATATAAGGGGAAGAAAAATTAAAAGGCCTATCATTGCCTAATTGCTAGGGGTCAAACCAAGAACAAAACAATTGCTAGGAAATGGATCCCTAAAGAATATTTAGTGAACCCCATACTAAAGAACTTGTATTGGGTTCCCAAATCCATCCTTAAGGGTTAGAAAAACCCTAGGTTAGTCAACCATAATGGACTTCACTTATATTATATTATTTTGTTGACTTAGGATGATCAGGACTTAATTTTTGAAATAGTATTGGGTGATGATAATGCACCCATAAATAGTTTAAATCATGCTTTAGGTGATACTTGACTAATTATAATGATTTTATATCTAATGCATGATTACAAATTGATTGATACATTTGTTTCACGATCATAATGAGAAATCAATGCATATATGTCTTTATGATCATGTGGTATTTTAGGATGGTACTTAACCATGGTTAGAAATGCATGAAAATTTTGGTTAAGTACAATTACCATTAGGAACATCTCATATTCACCATAAGGCTGACTTTGATTGAAAACATAGCATGGGTGAGATGTTAGGATGATACTAATGGTCCACTAATGCTTATGATATTTAGATGGTCATGTAGTGTATCAATAGAGAAATAATACACCAATCATTGGGAAGGCTTATGTTTAATTCATAGACATATTGCCCAAAGATCATGGTTGGATATTTCACATATTTTCAAAACCATTCCTTACTTTAAAATCTATGTGTCCAGGTTTTGAAACAATCTAAATCAAAACTAGGTGTTAAAATTGATACAAACATGATCAAATACTAGTTGTTTTTGAAACTTTTGGGTTTTTGGAAAATCATTGAAAATATAAGTAATTTTCATGAAAACTCATTTTTCACTGATAAAGACTTTAAAAGAAATGTGTTTTTAAAATTTCATAATTTTTTGAATTTTCTGGAATTTTGGTGCATTTTTGAATTTGGGTCCGAAAATCAAAAATTGCTGAAACAAGTGTGTCAGTCGACTTATGTATGATTCAGTCGACTGTTGGCACTGTTCAAAACCTGATTTTAGTACTTTGGCTGTTTTCTTTGGTTTTTTGGTATTTTTCTTCTTTAGAGTTGATGCCTTGGATTATAACATTTGGATAATATTTTTGATGGTGTCAAAGGGGGGAATTGATAAGGTTTAAGTTAATCATGCTAAAAGGGAAATTTTAGCATGTCTTAAGATGGAGTTGCATGTATAAGGGGGAGTTTTGATGCTCATATTATTTACATGCTTTTCTTGCTTATGTTTTTATTGTTATTTGTTTTAACTAACTTAAATGGATTGCCACACATCAAAAAGGGGGAGATTGTTAGGGCAATCAACCAATGTGATATGGTTTTGATGTGGCAAAGGGTTTAAGTTAGGTTGTTATTGTTTTGATATATGCGTTGGAGTCTTGCAGAACTTAGTAATTCGCACATGGAGCTTTGGCAAGTTTCACCAACTCACAACCTCGTGCTTGAGTCGGTGAAGGAGCATTGCGAAGCCGTGCGCTTGATGCATCCGAGGGATTGCCGGACGAGATGACTTGTGTTGGGTTTCCGGCACCGCGGCGTGTGTGTGTTCGATCATGTTTCGTAAACATGAGCACAGCGGAAGCAATTAAAAATAATAAATCTATATTTATTACAACACACACAACACACGCATGCTATTACAACAAGTGTAGACATAACCGTAAATTAAAATTTGCAATATAAGGAAATTAAACTACGTTATACCTTCCGTATGACGTGTAGCGGGAACGGCATCAACCGGAACGATCCTCGTAAGAATCGTCTCTATCCGTATCCACGCCGAGCTCCTCGGGATGACTTCGCTAAGTCACGAGCTTCGTCTTCGTACGGGTTACTAGCCTCGTGTTGAAGACGACGTGATCGAGAGATGATCACAATCCGAATCCAAATTCGGACCTAAAAACAAGTCCTCAAGACTTGCTTCTCCGGAGAGGTATTCGTCAACCGATTGACGAATCCTTCGTCCTCCACCTCAGAGGATTACCGGAGATCAAATCCCCGGGATGTTAGCCGCTGTCGGAGCACTAACCGTCGTCCAAACGACGCTCCGACGAGAGGAGAAGAAGCTGTCCAGAAAACTGGACAGCTTGGTGGAGGATATAGGCGCCGGCTAAAGAGGAGATGGAGGCTCACCTTTACACCGAACCCAAGGGAGATCACCGGAGGGTCGCCGGAGGTCCACCGGCCGAAGCTTGGACGCCGGCAAAGAGATGGCAGCAGCTCAATGAGGTTGGGCGGCTGCTCTTGTTGTTGACGCCAACAACAAGAGGGAGAGAGGGGTGGGCGGCCAATTAGGGTTGCCTCAAAAATTAGGTTTTTACAAAAACCCTTAAGCCCTATTTTATAGAGAACCAATTCTCTTAATGGTTATTAAATCATAACCATTAGGCCCGTTAACCCGCTCCATTAAGATAAGTTAAAATAAACCAAACCAAGATGGTTTATTTTAAGTTAAAACAAACCGAACCAACTTTTGGTTCATTCGTTTAAAATAAACCAAACCCTTTGGTTTATTCTTATCCATTGGATTAGAACCAAACCATTTTGGTCCATCCATTATGTCTTCATAAGACACTGCCCATCCACGCTTCCATTGCGACTGAAACAATTTCAAGCTCGCTTTATGTTTGGTCCAACCAAACATAGTTTCTCTCGGTCTGAGAATCCCATTCTCAAGCTCGTTTTAAATCCTTTGGATTACACTCGTTGTGCGTGTGACCAAATAGGTTCTCGGTTTATGTTGGCCGTCTATAATTAACCATTAATTATAGAACGATCATGAGTGGCACCTAGTAGTACATCATGATCCCCAATTAATCGAAAAGATCAACGGTTGATCCAGAACTATTTCTGAAACCCTTCAGTAGCTTGAATGATTCGTGCCCCATTCCCTTCACTCATCTTATACCCACTTGGTTCAGGACATGGTCTATTGTGTCAGTCCCCACTAGGCTGACTACGTCACACCTAGCCCAAGTATCATTTCCTCGTCCTACGGATTCTAGTTACTCCACAGGTATCGAAGAGTACCTTACTCTAAACATGTAATGCTTTGGCCAAAGACTTTAGTAACAATCCGACGAGAGGCCATGGGTATACATCTCCTCGCAAGGAGTGGTGAATCCTTTATAGGCTATTCAAACACCTTCGATCACTTCGACTTATACCCAATCATCCCGGGTCCACATCTCCTTAGAGATGTTTGCTTAAGATGTCAAAGCATAAGTCTCTATGATCAAGATGACTTGAATACCGCAAGTCAAAGGAACATCGCACTTAAGCCACAGTAAGAACTTCATTGACATATCTATATATGCAGAAAACCATATGAAGTCTTACGGCTGGTCACTCCAATGAACTAGTTACCATAACTAGCATCCACGATTAACTCCGGACATCACTATGTCTCCAGCCAGTGAGAATCAGCTGCTTGGATACACCAAGGAGTATACCTCGTGCTAGTCTCGACAGAATTGATGGTGTCCAAATCCATCAATTCATTGACTAGGGATAATTCCGATACATCACAATTACACATGTAGAGATACTCACTAGTTGTGATCCAATCACAAATTCTCTCATGCTGTGAATCGTATCGTGGACATTCAGTAAATGAGTTTAAGATCCAATCAAATACATAAAATATGTATACTCAAATAGTGAATCTTCATTTATCATATAAATGGTTCATACATAAGGCGATTGCCTTAGGACATCTCTCATATATTACTAACAGACTCCCACTTGGCCTAATGCCAATCGCTACGGTATCCAATACCATAGTCTCTAACATGACCCTCAAACTTGCTTTGAGGTAATGCTTTAGTCAAGGGATCCGCTAAGTTCCTTTCAGTGGGAATTTTTCTCGATTTGTATTTCGTTCCTACTGATGATCTCTCTGATAAGATGATAGCTACGAAGCACATGTTTGGATCGTTGATGAGACCTTGGCTCTTTCGCCTGTGCAATTGCTCCATTGTTGTCGCAGTAGACCGGTATTGCTTCAACAATGGCAGGAATCACACCAAGTTCATGAACGAACTTCTTGATCCAAACCGCTTCTTCTGCTCAAGCTCCAATATATTCTCGCCTCGGTGGTAGAATCCGCTCTGATCTCTTGTTTGGAACTTTTCCAACTCATCGCGCCCCCATTCAAGGTGAACACATTATCCGCATCGAGACTCGGAATCATCCTTGTCTGTCTGGAAGCCGCATCAGATACCCGCGTATCACCATGTCCCCTTCTCCATATATTAGGAACACATCCTTAGTTCTTCTTAAGTACTTAAGGATCGTCTTAACAGCCGCCCAATGATCCATTCCTGGATCAGACTGGTATCTGCTCGTGACACTCAGAGCATACGATACATCGGGCCTCGTACATAACATAGCATACATGATAGATCCTATTGCGGATGCATAGGGAATCTTACTCATGCAAATCCTCTCGTCTTCTGTGCGCGGACACATAGACTTTGAAAGGTGTACCCCATGCCTGATGGGCAGATAACCTTTCTTGGATTCCGACATGCTAAACCTCTTTAGCACTCGGTCTATATATGTAGACTGCGAAAGACCAAGCAACCGTTTCGATCTATCTCTATAGATCTTAATCCCAAGGATGTAGGTTGCTTCTCCTGTGTCTTTCATGGAGAATGTCTTGGATAACCAAACCTTCACCGATCAGAAGATTGACACATCGTTTCCTATAAGTAATATGTCATCGACATACAATACTAGGAACACGACTGCACTCCCACTAACCTTCTTGTACACACAAGGTTCGTCTGGATTTTGTGAGAAATCAAACTTTTTGATCGTCTCATCAAAACGGATATTCCAGCTCCTGGATGCTTGCTTCAATCCATAAATGGATCGTCGCAATTTGCATACCTTGGTTTTATCAACCGATGTGAAACCCTCAGGTTGTATCATATACACGTCCTCGAGCAGGTTTCCATTAAGGAAAGCTGTTTTCACATCCATCTGCCATATCTCATAATCATAATGAGCCGCTATGGCCAGGAGCATCCGAATGGATTTAAGCATAGCTACAGGCGAATAGGTTTCGTCATAATCAACACCTTGCTTTTGACGATATCCTTTTGCCACCAATCTAGCCTTATAGGTAATCACATTACCATCCATGTCGGTTTTCCTCTTGAAAACCCACTTGCACCCTATAGGCTTGATGCCTTCAGGTGGGTCAACCAAGTTCCAAACTTGGTTTTCATACATGGAATCCATTTCCGACTTCATGGCATCAAGCCACTTATCCCTTTCTGAACTTGTCAGCACTTCTTCATAACTGGTAGGCTCCTCATCATCAATGAGTAACACGTCATTCGATTCACTTATGAGAAATCCATATCTCTCAGGAATGTTGCGTGTTCTACCAGATCTACGAAGATGTGGTGTTACAGTAGGTCCAGCCGATTGCTCATCACTATGAGTTATCTACATTGCTTCACCGTGTATCTCATCAATGTCTATTTGAGTATCTCGAGTTTCCTCAAGCTCGACGACACTCCCACTGTTTTCTTGCAAGAGAAACTCTTTCTCTAGAAACACAGCATGCCTTGAAACAAACACCTTTTGTTCCACAGGATGATAGAATTGGTAACCCCTTGTTTCCTTAGGGTATCCAATAAATAGACATTTATCGACTTAGCATCCAGCTTGTCCGATACAAATCCGCTTCACATAAGCAGGACAACCCCATATCTTCAAGTAAGATACATGAGGTTTCTTACCATTCCATATCTCATATGGAGTAGTTGAGACTACCTTGGTAGGCATTCTGTTTAACAAGTAAACAGCTGTCTGAAGTGCATAACCCCAAAAGGACTTGGGAAGAGTCGCATGATTCATCATTGACCTGACCATGTCCAACAAGGTCCGGTTACGCCTCTCAGATACACCATTATGCTGTGGTGTATAGGGCGGAGTCCATTGAGACAATATGCAATTGTCTCTTAGATAATCAAGAAACTCTTGACTTAAGTATTCACCACCTCGATCCGATCGAAGTATTTTAATACTTTTGTCATGTTGTTTCTCTACTTCATTTCTGAATTCTTTGAACCTTTCAAAGGCTTCAGACTTGTGTTTCATCAAGAACACATACCCAAACCGTGAGTGATCATCGGTGAAGGTAATGAAGTAGCTATAGCCTCCTAATGCTTGAGTTGACATAGGTCCACATACATCGATGTACTAAACCTAGTAACTCTCCCACTGTTCACCTTTTCGTAAAGGTAACTTAGTCATCTTGCCTTTTAAGCATGATTCGCATGTATCGTATGAATCCAATTTTCCACATCGGTGTAATTCGGACATGCTTTCTTGCTTATATGGCCAAGACGACAATGCCACATATAGAGTCTATGTGATTATCCTTCGAGCACGCTGTTGCTCGCCGATATTGAAGATGTCACGGATACGCCCAACGATAAATGCCATTACTCAAAGTTCCGCCCATAAAGTACGCCATTCAAAGTTATATAACAACAATTGTTACTAAACGTTAAATGGAAACCATTTCTATTTAAGCAGAAATAGAAACAATGTTCTTTATTAGAGAAGGAACATAATAGCAATTGTCGATTCCAAGACTAGTCCACTAGGAGCTTCAGAAATAAGTTCCGATGGCGCATCAAAGAACCTTTGCTCCATTGCCAACTCGCAAATTTGACTCTCCGACAAGTCTTCTTCTATTCCTTAGCCCACGTATGTCATTACATATATGTGAGCCACACCCAAGATCCAATACCCAAGTGTCTAAGGAAATAGAATGACAATCAATAACGAAGATACCAAGAGGATGGGGCATCGGATGCCTTCTTCTTCTTCATGGACTCAAGATAAATCTTGCGCTTTCTTCGCCAAGGCCTTCCTTGCCACAGTGATGGCAAGTGCCCTTTGCTGGTTCCGCCTTCTTTGCCTTTTTCTTTCCTTTCTTCTGTTTCTTTTGCCTTCCTCTTAGAACCTTTCTTTGAGGAATCAACAATGTAACCGCCTTTCTCCTCATGCTTCATCGAAGGCTCCACGGTCTTCAAAGATATTGAGGAGCTCGGGAATGGTGGATTCCAATTTGTTCATCCGATAGTTCATCACAAATTGCGAAACTCTTGGGCAAACAATGCAGAATTAAGTCAATACTTAACTCATGATCCATCACAAAACCGAGGGTAGCTAGCGCTCGATGTACCCGCTCATCTTTAGCACAAACTGCATACTGCATTTAACCTTCTTGCATCTTTGTGGTGAAGAGGAGCCTAGAGACCTCGAACCTTTCGGATCTCGCTTGCTCATCGAACAACTCATGAAGATGGAAGACCATAGTGTTAGCATCCATATGCTCATGCTGCTTCTGCAGCTCAGGTACCATCGCCGCTAGCATGATGCAACTTGCCAGCTCAGAATCTGCCACATGCTTCTGATAGACCAACATTTGGTCTGGAGTTGCATTGTCCTTAGGACGGTCAGGAAGAGGCTCTTCAAGGACATATGCAAGCTTTTCTGCCTTGAGAACAATTCTCAGGTTTCTAAGCCAGTCCAGGAAGTTAGGCCCAGTCAGTTTGTTCGAATCCAAAATAGTGCGCAAATTCAAAGACGTCATGATCAATTTATTGACCTAGAAATACAAAACGAGCATATATGAGAAAACGATTTAAAATGCATCAATATACATTTATAAATCCCATTCATTTTTCGAATTTCAAAAACCTCAAAATCACTTCGGGAGATTGTAGGTTCATCTCCGAATGGGTTGATATCCATCATAGTTATGAATAACCTTGGAGAGAGTCCAACAAGCCATTCATAGCTACGACGGTAGGTATCATCTATACCGATTGCATATCACGTATATGCAACTATCACAATGTGCTATCAACTAATTGAATGTTCACACATACATTGGGTTGTTAACACATTAACAAGTATGCATCTTATGCATAGCACCCAACTTCACCTCCCTTAACATCGACCTTGGAGAGAGTCCAACAAGCCGATGCTCCAGGTTAAAGCCAACCCATTAATCAAGAATAGTTTAAATATGGTTAGAGCGCATTCAACCAATTAGCCCAGCTTGGAGAGAGTCCAACAACCAAAGCTAACGATTGACCTCTGACTCTTACCATATTAGTATTAAACTATTCCATGGTTTGAACATGTTCGGGTTCGAGCCGGGCTTGGAGAGAGTCCAACAACCCAAACAAGAAACGGAACTCTGGTTCAAACCATATTAATGGAAGGTGTAGGCTTTAATATTGATTAAGGGTTTTTATGTCTCATCCTCTTTGCATGCAAATAACTATTATCTACATGGCATGGCATACATGGCATACATCTACATGTCACGACACGCATGGCATAATGTTATGCATCTAATGCAATTACATGGCATACAATTATGTCATGTATATAATTTCCTTATATGTCATAACTATTTATGGAAATAAAATATGTTTGAGATTTGATTCTCCAAATCAAATCATAATTAAATTAGGAAACAAATTTCCAAATCTAATCACATATTTTATTCATGGAATTATTTGATTAAGGAAAATCTATTTAGGAAACCAATTTCCTAAATCTTTAAAACTACTTATGGAAATTAAATATTTTAAGATTTGATTTCCCAAATCAAATCATGATTAAATTAGGAAACAAATTTCCAGAATCTAATCAAATATTTTATTTATGGAAAATATCAATTTCCATAAATACTTCCAACTTTCCAAAAGTGGAAGATTTCCATAAATACTTCTAGACTTTCCAAAATTGAAAAATTTCCATAAGTACTTCTAAATTTCCAAAATTTAGAAAACTTCCAGAAATACATTATGACTATCGCAAAACCATTTTTACGATTATGTCGAAACACAACCTCGCTCGATACCATCAAGGTTTCCGCATCACAAGGCATGTGTGTGTTCGATCATGTTTCGTAAACATGAGCACAGCGGAAGCAATTAAAAATAATAAATCTATATTTATTACAACACACACAACACACGCATGCTATTACAACAAGTGTAGACATAACCGTAAATTAAAATTTGCAATATAAGGAAATTAAACTACGTTATACCTTCCGTATGACGTGTAGCGGGAACGGCATCAACCGGAACGATCCTCGTAAGAATCGTCTCTATCCGTATCCACGCCGAGCTCCTCGGGATGACTTCGCTAAGTCACGAGCTTCGTCTTCGTACGGGTTACTAGCCTCGTGTTGAAGACGACGTGATCGAGAGATGATCACAATCCGAATCCAAATTCGGACCTAAAAACAAGTCCTCAAGACTTGCTTCTCCGGAGAGGTATTCGTCAACCGATTGACGAATCCTTCGTCCTCCACCTCAGAGGATTACCGGAGATCAAATCCCCGGTATGTTAGCCGCTGTCGGAGCACTAACCGTCGTCCAAACGACGCTCCGACGAGAGGAGAAGAAGCTGTCCAGAAAATTGGACAGCTTGGTGGAGGATATAGGCGCCGGCTAAAGAGGAGATGGAGGCTCACCTTTACACCGAACCCAAGGGAGATCACCGGAGGTCCACCGGCCGAAGCTTGGACGCCGGCAAAGAGATGGCAGCAGCTCAATGAGGTTGGGCGGCTGCTCTTGTTGTTGACGCCAACAACAAGAGGGAGAGAGGGGTGGGCGGCCAATTAGGGTTGCCTCAAAAATTAGGTTTTTACAAAAACCCTTAAGCCCTATTTTATAGAGAACCAATTCTCTTAATGGTTATTAAATCATAACCATTAGGCCCGTTAACCCGCTCCATTAAGATAAGTTAAAATAAACCAAACCAAGATGGTTTATTTTAAGTTAAAACAAACCGAACCAACTTTTGGTTCATTCGTTTAAAATAAACCAAACCCTTTGGTTTATTCTTATCCATTGGATTAGAACCAAACCATTTTGGTCCATCCATTATGTCTTCATAAGACACTGCCCATCCACGCTTCCATTGCGACTGAAACAATTTCAAGCTCGCTTTATGTTTGGTCCAACCAAACATAGTTTCTCTCGGTCTGAGAATCCCATTCTCAAGCTCGTTTTAAATCCTTTGGATTACACTCGTTGTGCGTGTGACCAAATAGGTTCTCGGTTTATGTTGGCCGTCTATAATTAACCATTAATTATAGAACGATCATGAGTGGCACCTAGTAGTACATCATGATCCCCAATTAACCGAAAAGATCAACGGTTGATCCAGAACTATTTCTGAAACCCTTCAGCAGCTTGAATGATTCGTGCCCCATTCCCTTCACTCATCTTATACCCACTTGGTTCAGGACATGGTCTATTGTGTCAGTCCCCACTAGGCTGACTACGTCACACCTAGCCCAAGTATCATTTCCTCGTCCTACGGATTCTAGTTACTCCACATGTATCGAAGAGTACCTTACTCTAAACATGTAATGCTTTGGCCAAAGACTTTAGTAACAATCCGACGAGAGGCCATAGGTATACATCTCCTCGCAAGAAGTGGTGAATCCTTTATAGGCTATTCAAACACCTTCGATCACTTCGACTTATACCCAATCATCCCGGGTCCACATCTCCTTAGAGATGTTTGCTTAAGATGTCAAAGCATAAGTCTCTATGATCAAGATGACTTGAATACCGCAAGTCAAAGGAACATCGCACTTAAGCCACAGTAAGAACTTCATTGACATATCTATATATGCAGAAAACCATATGAAGTCTTACGGTTGGTCACTCCAATGAACTAGTTACCATAACTAGCATCCACGATTAACTCCGGACATCACTATGTCTCCAGCCAGTGAGAATCAGCTGCTTGGATACATGAAGGAGTATACCTCGTGCTAGTCTCGAAAGAATTGATGGTGTCCAAATCCATCAATTCATTGACTAGGGATAATTCCGATACATCACAATTACACATGTAGAGATACTCACTAGTTGTGATCCAATCACAAATTCTCTCATGCTGTGAATCGTATCGTGGACATTCAGTAAATGAGTTTAAGATCCAATCAAATACATAAAATATGTATACTCAAATAGTGAATCTTCATTTATCATATAAATGGTTCATACATAAGGCGATTGCCTTAGGACATCTCTCATATATTACTAACAACTTGAAGAAAAGCCAAGGAAGTAGACTTCGAGGGCAAGAGACGCGAAGGAGCATTGTAGAGCTATGCGCTTGGTGTTGCCGAGGAATGTGTCCACGAACGAAGACAGCTTCGGCGAGGGACTTCAAGTAAGATGAGAGAATGAGCGAAATGTAAGTAGATCATTAGGTGATCTTGGCCGAATGGCTAAGTGTCGGAGGCTCGACCATAATGGTTGAGGTTTACCCGACCACCGGATGCTCAAACAGATGTAAAGTTTGAGTTTTACCCGACATCAGTCTACTGCCATGACATGGCAGTGGACTTCTCCAAGTCGACTGTGACTCAACTGGTATTCGAGTCTAGTTCATGTGCCATCAGTTAACTGGCACGGGTTGGCAATTGACTGACGAGACCATCAGTCGACAGCTGATGGCAGCAGTTGACTGATCGCTAGGGTTTCAGGCACAGAATAGTGATCAGTCGAGTGCTCGCATCCGACACTCGACTGATAGCTCCATCAGTCGACTGATGGGACGATCAGTCGACTGATGTGGGAGCTATTGGATGAAATCCAACGTGGAAGAAGCCGTTATTGGGCAACGACTACAGGAGCAGTCGACTGATCGGGGCATCAATCAACTGCTAGTGGTCAACTGGAAGAAAACAACCTTCTCTATTTATAGAGAAGATGTGTCTTTTGGATGGCTAATGCTTATGCTCTAACTGATCATCCAAGTGATCCACAAGTGTTAAACTCCTTCTTCTTGTTCTTACTTCAATCTTATTGTAAGAAGGAGTGTTGTGTTGTAAGAAGGTTTACCTCCACCTTACTTTGGCTAAAGGGAGAAACCATATTGGATTGGTTTCAGAGTGATTCACCGAGACGAATCGGATCGTGGATTATAGGCGAGGCCATGAACCACGTTATATCTTTTGTTAGCATTGATTTTTGTTTGCTTATCTTTATTGTTGTTTAGCTTTTACATTTCCGCTTAAGCTAACGATAATTTGTAGACAATCAACGAAGCAATTACCATTATCGTACGAAGAGGGCTATTCACCCCCCTCTAGCCGGCTAACAACGTTCCAACAATGTCTATATAAGGATGGCTCCGCCCAAATCCTAGGGGGGAGGCACGATGGCTAGGACAACACACCGAAGCCCCAAAAAGCTTTGGGAACTCACAACGGGGAGGAAGAACGCCACCGGAGATCCAAGTTCTGCACTTAAACGCTGGAGAGAAGGCAACATCGACATTGTAACCTCTTGTTCTTGCATTTTATTTCTGATATATTCAAACATGTACATGCCTTGTGTTAGGGCAATCTCTTGCCGTAATATGGTTTTGATGGTGTGGCAAAGGGTTTAAGTTAGTTTGATATGTTGATGTGATATGTGCGTTGAAGTCGTGCAGGACTTAGTAATTCGCACATGGAGTCGTGGCAAGTTTCACATCTCATGACTCGTGCCTTGAGTCGGTGAAGGATAGCTTTGCGGAAGTCGTGCGCTTGGAGCATCTGAGGGACCGCCGGACGAGAAGCTTGGAGTGAAGCCGGAGGAAGTAAACTTCGAAGCAAGAGACGCGAAGGAGCATTGCAGAGCCGTGCGCCTGATGCTGCCGAGGGACGTGGCCGAGAACGAAGAGAACTTCGAAGGCGAGGGACTCCGAGAAATGAGAGTGAGCGATTGTAACCCAGGGAAGGGTAGCTCTTAGGTGAAACTTGGCCATTTGGCCAAGTGTCGGATGGGTTTTTCGACACCGCCGATCGCTATGTCATGGCGGGGCCGATCGCTTCCGAGTCGAGTGAGTTCGACCGTATACGATCGATCGGATTGTGGCCGCAGCCGATCGCCATACGCGGCCGATCGCCAAGACCATCACGACTCGGCCAAGGCGCAATGATCGTCAATGGGGTTTCGCCACGTAACCGCTCAGAAGCCGATCGGGCAATCGATACGGAGGCGAATGATCGATGAGGTCCATCACCGATCGCCAAGAGTTTCGTTGGACTACAACGGTCGGGATCCGACGTGTTCGGAGGCCGTTGTAGTGACGGCAGTCGACTGATGGCGGCAAACGGGAAGAAGTTAGCCCTCTCTATAAAAAGAGAGGGTGTAAGCCTTTGAGAGGCTAATGCTCATACTCCAAACGATCTTCCTAGTGCCCCACAAGCTCTAAACTCTTCTTACTTGTCTTTACTTCAATCCTATTGTAAGAAGAGTGATCTTGGTTGTAAAGGTTACCTCCACCTAGCTTTGTGCAAAGGAGAGACCCATAGTGATTGGTTTTGGCGGAGTGATTCACCGTGGATGAATCGGACCGTGGATTAGCGGCGTAGCCGTGAACCACGTTATACCATCGTGTTAGCGTTTGTTTTATTGTTTGTCTTTTGCTTTGTATTTGTATATTCCGCTTGCGCTAATCTTTTGTAGACGAACAATTTACGACGTCCAACGTACGTGGGCTATTCACCCCCCTCTAGCCGGCCATATCGATCCCCTACACCTTGTGATTCTCCTCTTAAATATATGGAGTAGTTCCTTCTATTCTAGGATTAGGGAGTAGCTTGTGTGCGCATGACATGTTGCTTCAAATTGAATTCTATTTTTGAGTTTGAATTTGCAATTGGAAATTGTTTATACCAATATCTATGCGTATTTGGTTTTCTACCTGTTGTGCTTAGGCGATAATGTTCGGGCAATCAACCTGTGATATGGTTTTGATGTGTGTGGAAAAAGGGTTTAAGTTAGGATGTTTGGATTTGATATGTGCGTTGGAGTCTTGCAGGACTTAGTAATTCACACATGGAGCATTGGCGGGTTCACTATCTCATGGCTCGGTCTTATAGTCGACGAAGGAGCATTGCAGTGTCGTGCACTTGATGCATCCGAGGGATCGCTGGACGAGATGACTTGTGTTGGGAGTATGAGGAATACAATCAAAGTCCCACATTGGTAAGACATGGAAAAGATCATGTGCTTATAAGAAAAAAGATATCTCCATTGGCATGAGGCCTTTTGGGTAAAGCCCAAAAATAAAACCATGAGGGCTTAGACCCAAAGTGGACAATATCATGCCATTGTGGAGATATGTGGAGCTTATAAGCACTAACAATTGGTATCAGAGCCATGGTCCATGTCAAGCCATGAACCTCGAACGAAGGAAGTTGAGCTCCCACGTCCGGATCAAGAGAACCAGACATCAGGAAGGAAGTCTAGTTGGGTCGGGGGGACCGAACAACTGGCAGGAAGTTCTGGTGGGTTGAAGATCGGACATCAAGCAGAGAAAATCCTTCGAGGAGGGATAGGCTTGAGGGGGGGCCCAATGTGGTCCTTCGTTTGAGGGGGGGATTGTTGGGAGTATGAGGAATACAATCAAAGTCCCACATTGGTAAGACATGGAAAAGATCATGTGCTTATAAGAAAAAAGATATCTCCATTGGCATGAGGCCTTTTGGGTAAAGCCCAAAAATAAAACCATGAGGGCTTAGACCCAAAGTGGACAATATCATGCCATTGTGGAGATATGTGGAGCTTATAAGCACTAACAACTTGAAGCGAAGCTAAGGAAGCAGACTTCAAGGCAAGAGATGCGAAGGAGCATTGCTGAGTTGTGTGCCTGATGTTGACGAGGGACGTGGCCGCGAACGAAGAGAGCTTCGGCGAGGGACTTCAAGTGAGTTGAGAGAATGAGTGTGTAACGCCCGTGAAATTCTAGCAATTTTACGAGAATTTTTGGCTTTATGAGGATGGGCTTTATGTAGGCCTTTTTGGAGAAATAAAAGAAAATAAGCCAAAAAGAGATGCAAAGCCTAGGAATTGAACCCCCCACCTCTAGAGATAGCCAAGCCTTATAGATGCACCCACTAACCATAAGCCCAATAGAATCATATCATTAGAGGAAAGGGGGAACCTATAGATAAATGGGAGGAGGGTAAATGAAGAGGCTTGACAAGGAGAAGAGAAACTTCTCTTCCTCCCCTTTATAAAGAAGAGAGAAGTTCCACTTGGCCACTTCTTCCTTCCTTCTTCCTCTTCTCTTCATTCTCACCGAAACCCCAAGCTCTTCTTCCTCCTTTGGCCGAGAGCTCCTTGCAAGCTAGGAGAGAGCTAGGTGACCTCCATTAGGCCATCTCCCCAAGCAAAGAGAAGGATGTAAGTTTTCCCCACACCTGAAGAATATTAGTTTGATAGGGTTGGTTGCTTGAAAGAAATATGAAATTGTAGCCTTATAAGTTTCGGCCAACTAAGTTGGTGGGCTAGGATTCATGAAAATGCTACTAAGGGAGGTTTTTATGGGTGATATGTTTCAAGAAGATACCTTTAGGAGACCAAAGTGCAAAGGTGATGACCCTATATGGTTCGGCCACCCCCAAGATTTTAGGGTTAGGGTTGCATGAACTTGATCCTAAAGTGATATTCTTGGTTGGTATGTTTCAAGTAAGACCCTTGGGTATCCACCATCCAAGATGAGGCCCTTGTAGGTTTCGGCCACCCTAGGTAATTAGGGTTAGGGTTGCATGAAAATATCCCTAATGATGCTATGCTAGATGATAATGCTCATGAATAAATATTAGGTGGCAAGAACCCTAGTTGAGCCCCTTGTAGGTTTCGGCCACCCTAGGTAATTAGGGTTAGGGTTGTATGAAAATATCCCTAATGATGCTATGCTAGATGATAATGCTCATGAATGAATATTAGGTGGCAAGAACCCTAGTTGAGCCCCTTGTAGGTTTCGGCCACCCTAGGTAATTAGGGTTAGGGTTGCATGAAAATATCCCTAATGATGCTATGCTAGATGATAATGCTCATGAATGAATATTAGGTGGCAAGAACCCTAGTTGAGCCCCTTGTAGGTTTCGGCCACCCTAGGTAATTAGGGTTAGGGTTGCATGAAAATATCCCTCATGATGCTAAGCTAGGTTATAATGCTTTATGAATGAATTTTTGGGGACCAAACCTAAGCTTGAGCCCCCTTACAAGTTTCGGCCAACCCATGGTTTTAGGGTTAGGGTTTCATGAAAACACCCTATATGTAATTGTGCTATGTGTATAGTTTTTAATATGACATGAATATGTTATGATTCAATGCAACATGAAATTAGGCTATGTGATGAGCATGTTTTACGATTTAATATGCCATGAATAAGCTTAGGAAATATACTTCCTGTTATGATGTAATGTGCCATGTAATATGCCATGATGAACATGTTGTGTGAAGTAATATGCCATGTATATGCTTCGGGAATGTGCTTCAAGTTATGGAGTATTGTGCCATGAAATATACCTAGGTGAAGAATATGTTTTGTGATTTAATATGTCATGAATATGCTTACGAAATATGCTTGTATGATGAACATGTTTATACTTTAGGACCCTTTAGGGTACTCTTATGTTATGAATGCATGTGTCCTCATGATAAGATGGAGATGCTTCCCTTTCAAGTAGGGACCAAGAGCTCTCCTTAAGATAAGATAAAATGGAGATGCTTCCCTTTCAAGTAGGGATCAAGAGCTCTCCTTATGATAAGATAAGATTAAGATGCTTCCCTTTTTATGTTGGGGATCAAGAGCATTCTTTATATTATGACAAGAAAAGAAAAGAATTAAGTATTTTACTTTGCAAGAGGTTAAGTACCCGACCCGTCAGGTGGTCGTTAATCAAATCCATAGGGACACAAGAAGACGTAAGAGGTCATGCCAAGGTAAGACGTAAGAGCTCTAGCTCTAATAGGACTTGTGGCTCGCTACCCCAGCCTATTAGGGAACGCGCATTATGTGGTACTTAACCTGGGGCCCCCCAAACAAGTTATGATGATATTGAAGTATTTATAAGTATATGTTTTGAAAAGAAAAGACTTCTATGATACTATGTATGCCTATGTTAAATGCTCTGAATGCTTACGAACTAGGTTCTTTATGCATGCTAGATGTTATGAAGTTATGATGATATTGAAGTATTTATAAGTATATGTTTTGAAAAGAAAAGACTTCTATGATATTGTGTATGCTTCTGTTAAATGCTCTGAATGCTTACGAACTAGGTTCTTTATGCATGCTAGATGTTATGAAGTTATGATGATATTGAAGTATTTATAAGTATATGTTTTGAAAAGAAAAGACTTTTATGATACTGTGTATGCCTATGTTAAATGCTCTGAATGCTTACGAACTAGGTTCTTTATGCATGCTAGATGTTATGAAGTTATGATGATATTGAAGTATTTATAAGTATATGTTTTGAAAAGAAAAGACTTCTATGATATTGTGTATGCTTCTGTTAAATGCTCTGAATGCTTACGAACTAGGTTCTTTATGCATGCTAGATGTTATGAAGTTATGATGATATTGAAGTATTTATAAGTATATGTTTTGAAAAGAAAAGACTTTTATGATACTGTGTATGCCTATGTTAAATGCTCTGAATGCTTACGAACTAGGTTCTTTATGCATGCTAGATGTTATGAAGTTATGATGATATTGAAGTATTTATAAGTATATGTTTTGAAAAGAAAAGACTTTTATGATCGTATGCCTATGTTAAATGCTCTGAATGCTTACGAACTAGGTTCTTTATGCATGCTAGATGTTATGAAGTTATGATGATATTGATGTATTTATAAGTATATGTTTTGAAAAGAAAAGACTTTTATGATATTGTGTATGCTTATGTTAAATGCTCTGAATGCTTACGAACTAGGTTCTTTATGCATGCTAGATGTTATGAAGTTACGATGATATTGAATTAATTATAAGTGTATGTTTGAATAGAAAAGACTTCTATGATATTGTGTATGCTTATGTTAAATGCTCTGAATGCTTACGAACTAGGTTCTTTATGCATGCTAGATGTTATGAAGTTATGATGTTTAGAGTTAAGTCTAAGTATGTGGTGACTATGTACTTTATGCTAGTTTAGAATTTATGATGTGGTGAAGGTTAAGGGTAAGGTTAAGAATACTTGCGACTATGTTCCTTCTGCATGATTAGGGTTTATGTTATTACAAATGTTTATGCTCAAGTTAACCAAATGCTTAGGATTACGTTCTTTCATGCACGCTTAGTTTATGCAGTTATAACGCTAATGTTCAAAGTATGCCCTGCTTAGATTAATTATGCTTAACCTGCTTATGAACAATTCTATGCCATGCTTAGTTCTTTTTGTACTATTACCTGGATATGTTGTTGATTAGTGTTGCTATGAAATGCTTAGGTCATTTTCTATGCCAGCATGCTCATGTTATAATAGTTTGATGAAATCGTGGTTTTTGTGAGTAGGCAAGGATCTTACTAAGCTATATGCTTATAGTTTATGTTGTCCATATATCGCGCAGATAAAGGAAGTCTGCATTAGAGGGAGTGGCAGGAGGGGCCATGTGCGTGTGTGATAGTGGCATGGTGAAAGAAGACCCTACACTATCTGCTTATATTTATATGCCCTAAGAACAATTTAAGACATTGCTTCCGCTTATGAGACTTGTGTTTAATGAGTATCCCTTAATTTAAGAGGTTCGACATGTTAGAACTCATGAACGAATCCTTTCGCTATGCATGTTATGAAATAAGATAAGATATGTGGTCATGCGAATGATGAATAAGATAGGTGATGCATGTGCCAAAGAAGGTTTCAGTTATGATAACCTGTTCAAGCATGTAGACTTTGAACGGATCCATATGTAGTATGCTAATAAAAAAAAAAATATAGAGACACAAGTAGCGCCGCCCTGAGAGCAGATAAGGGCGGGCGCTACAGGTGGTATCAGAGCGGGTTCACCTTTCCACTATCACACATTGAGCCTCCATCCTGCTATTTCCAAGTAAGTAACTTTATGCATACTGAGTTTCTTTTATAATGAAGAATGACTCCTATCTAGATAGAAATAATACCTCATCATGTTTTAGTAGATTGGAATCACACTTGTGATCTAGATAGAAATAACACCTTATCATGTTTTAAGTAGATTGGAATCACACTTGTGATCTAGATAGAAATAATACCTCCTCATGTTTTAGTAGAGTGGAATCACACATATTTATAAAATCCTATTGAGACTCAAATATTAAGGATACCATACCTTGTTTATGATATGAGATATTAGATGCACGTATATGAGTAGGAATTATAATAACACCTTAATTAATTATTCATTTATCACTTAGATAACATGAACGGGAGACGTAGTGCTAGAGGGAATGACTCCGCACCCCCACCAGATTTGATGCATGTGGTTACCGAGCTACAGCGTCAGGTCACAGAGCAACAGCTGGTTATCAATGCTCTCACGAATCAACAAGGGAACCCTAGCACCACCCCAGGGACGCAGAACGTAACTCCTAACACGACCACTATGGTGCAAGCACCACTAATCAATCTTGCCATCGGGTCCGCCCAAGCCTATTGATCCGATTCAAAGGGAAAATTTCAAACCGTAAAATTTCTTGGCGAACCATGGGATGCCCAAGCCTGGTTCAAAACAGTTGAAAGCATCGTGGAGCTACTGGATTGGCCCGAGCACGAAAGGATAAAATGTGCCTCGTTCTGTCTTTCCGGGGATGCCAGGATGTGGTGGGAGAGAGTCAAAGCGAAGAGACAAATAAATCAAATGAGGTGGATAGATTTTGAATCGGAGTTCTTCGAGGAGTTCTTCGCAGACGGATCACAAATAAGCACTACGATGAGTTTCTCGAGTTCGGACAAGGCGATCTATCAGTTAGTGAAGCTATGAAAAGGTTCAACTCGTGCACGCCTGCCAGAAAGTTAGTCGATCGAGAGGGAGAGGATCGGACTCGCGAAAATGTTGCGGACCGAGATAGCCCCGAATGTGGCCCGGAGTCAATCGACCCCATCGCTGAGGAGTTGTTGGAGTGCCACCGTCACAGAGCACTACCTGAACAACATCATTCAACAGAGTAAGGCACGAACCGGAGAGCCGAAATCTCAGAATACTAGCTGGAAGAGAGACCGCAGTGGCAAGAAGAAACAGTGGAATGGCCCAAGAGGGGGCCCAGGAAACCGCCAAACTGGGTATCCTGACTGTCCTACATGTGGGAAGAAGCATCCGGGGGAATGTCGTCAGGGCACGAGGAAGTGTTACAACTGTGGACGGGAGGGGCACATAGCCTGGAACTGCCCTACCCGAGTTCAGGCACCGCCACAAAGATATGTCCAAGACTCGAGCTCCTCCACAGCTTCACCAGATGCAGGCGACGATAGAAGGTCCTCAAATAAGTCAAGGGAGACTGGAAGCCCCGCCGGTTGGGACAAATGCCAGGGTGTTCTCCCTCACCAGAGAAGATGTAGCGAGTGCCTCGACGGTTGTCACAGGTCAGCTACTTATTTCCAGTCAATACGCTACTGTCTTGTTTGACACCGGGGCAACCCATTCATTCATCGCTACGCCTTTCATAAGAAAGATAGATAGGCATCCCCAAGCTTTGGACTATGAATTTTTAACGTTAACGCCTTCGGAGAGGTGATGCCATCCACCCATATTCTCGCGCCGCACCAATTAGGCTCGCAGACAGGAGCTCTATGGTGACCGATAGTCCTAGATATGTGGGACTATGATGTTATATTGGGCATGGACTTTCTCGCACAAGTACGCGTCGAATTGAGTGCCAGAACGGAGGGTAATCTTCCGACCCGTTTCATTTGAATTTATCGAGTCAAGAAAGGAACAAAGAAGTTCTTATCGGCACTAAAAGCCCGAAAAATGTTAGAAGACGGATGCACCGATTTATGTGGTGGATACCATATCAGCGAAGAACCGAAGATAGAAGATGTCGAGTGGTACGTGACCATCCGAGGTGTTTCACGATGACCTACCCGGGTTACCGGATAGAGAAATTGAGTTCGGATCGAATTAATTCTGAACTAATCCGATCTCCAAGGCACCCTACCGAATGGCGCCAATCGAGTTGAAAGAACTACGTAAACAACTACAAGAGTTACTTGGCCGTGGATTTATCCGTCCCTAGTCACTCACCATGGGGAGCTCCGGTGTTGTTCATAAAGAAGAGAGATGGGTCTATGCGAATGTGTATAGACTAACGGCACAACAACCATCAAGAATAGGTACCCCCTTCCCGTGATCGATGACTTGTTCGACCACCAAGGAGCTACGCCTTTTCAAAGATCGATCTCGATCCGCTATCATCAAGTAAAAGTAAAGCGAGACGATATTCAAGACGGCCTTCCGAACAAGATACGGACATTACGAGTTTGTAGTTATGCCCTTTTGGCGTAACCAATGCTCCTAATGTTCATGGACTTGATGAATCGAGTATTCTCGGCCTTCCTCGACAAATTTGTGATCGTCTTCATCGATATTCTTATCTACTCGAGAGATCGAGAAGAGCATGCCAACACCAAGACAAGATTACTGATTCTTCGTAAAGAGCAACTATATGCCAAGTTCTCCAAATGTGAGTTAACAAGTGTCATTCTTGGGTCATGTCATCTCTAAAGATGGAATCATGGTGGACCCAATGAAGATTGATGTACGGAATCGAATAGGCCAAGGAATGCGAGTGAAATCGAAGTTTCTCGCTAGCGTGCTATTACAGAAGTTTGTAGAGGACTTCTCTAGAATTGTAGCCTTGTGACCCTCACCAGAAAGGACAAGCAATACAAATGGACTGAGGACTGTGAGAGGAGTTTTACGGAACTGAAAAGGAGACTGACCAGCGCTCCCATCCTGACTCTCCCTGAAGATAATGGAAGCTTCGATATGTATAGTGACGCTTCCAAATCGGGCTCGAGTCAGACTTATGCAAAACGGCAAGGTCATCGCTACGCCTCTAGCATTTCAAAGAGCACGCGAAATAAATTATCCTGTCCATGACTTAGAATCAAGTGGCAGTGGTGGTGTTCGCTCTAAAAATATAGAGACACTACTTATACGGAGCTCGGTGCAGGATTTATACCGACCACCAGAGTCTGAGATATTTCTTTACCCAGAAAGACCTAAACATGAGACAACGCAGATGGCTGGAGCTAGTCAAAGATTATGATTGTGAGATATTCTATCACCCAGGAAAGGCCAACAAGGTGGCAGATGCGCTTAGCAGAAAGTCCGGTGCCGCTTTGATGTCCTTATCAATGCTATCTCAACCCCTGAAAAGGGAAGTAATGAATTACGGAATAGAAATCATTTCTGGGCAACTTTCCACCCTGACTATAACGCCGACGCTGTTCGACGATATAAAGGGAAAGCAAGATGGTGATTCAGACATCCAGAAGTTCAAACAAGAAGTACTGGAAGGAAGGGATAATGGATTCCGTGATCACCGACCGGATTATTATACTCCGGATCGCCATGCATTCGAACGATCCGGAGTTACGGCAGAAGATACTCGAGGAATCCCATGGAACACCTTATACCATGCATCCTGGATCTAATAAAATGTATCAGGACTTAAGGGATAAATTTTGGTGGTCTGGCATGAAAAGGGATGTGGCTCAGTACGTCAACACCTGTCTGACCTGCCAGAAGGTGAAGGCAGAACACCAGAAACCTGGGGGATTACTGCAGCCAATACAGATTCCCGAGTGGAAATGGGAAGAAATTTCCATGGATTTCATCTCGGGATTACCCAGAACGACAAATGGTTACGATGCTATATGGGTAATCATAGACCGGTTGACAAAGTCTGCCCATTTCCTGGCAATCAAGATGACTATTCGGTTGGAGCAACTAGCTCAATTATATGTCAAGGAAATTATCAAATTACATGGAGTGCCTAAGGCTATTATTTCTGACCGGATGGTCGCTTTACCTCCCATCTATGGGAATGTGTCTGTAAGGCTCTTGGCACTAAGTTGAGATTCAAGATCGCTGCTTTCATCCTCGTACCGACTAGGCCGACGGAAAGAGTGAACCAGGTCGAAGATATGTCGCGCCTGTGCTCTAGACTTTAAGGGGAGCTGGTGTCGATATTTGTGCCTGGCAGAATTTGCTTACAACAACAGCTACCAGGCTACCATTGGAATGGCACCCTATGAAGCTCTATACGGGAGAAGATGCAGGTCTCCTATCTGTTGGTACGAGGGTGGTGAAAGGAGGGAAATGGGTCTTCAGGCCGATATTATTGACAATACCACCGCTATCTGAGAATATCCGTCGAGAATCGAGCGCCAGAGCCGAAAAAAGAGCTATGCGGATATGCGGCGTGACCGTTAGAGTTCAAGTCGGGGACTGGTATTCCTCGAGTGACTATGAAGGGAGTGATGAGATTCGGAAGGAAGGGTAAATCAATCCACGTTACGTGGGACCCTATCCGATATCACAGAGTGGGCAAGGTGGCGTACGTTTTGGGCCGCCCCAAGAGATGTCGGCTATACACAACGTGTTCCATGTCTCTATGCTCAAGAAATGCCTATCCAGAGCGGACCAAGTGGTCGAGCCACAAATTGTACACGTTCAAGAGGACCTGAGTATCGGAAGTCGTCCTATCCAGATACTAGACCGAGATGTCAAGAGACTAAGGAACAAAGAGGTGCCCTTAGTGAAGTTCCTGTGGCAGAATTCGCAATATGAGGAGGCTACTTGGGAACGCGAGGAGGACATGAGGCAGAAGTACCCGGAATTGTTTTAAGTTTCGAGGACGAAACTTTTACAAGGTATGAGGGATTGTAACGCCCGTGAAATTCTAGCAATTTTACGAGAATTTTTGGCTTTATGAGGATGGGCTTTATGTAGGCCTTTTTGGAGAAATAAAAGAAAATAAGCCAAAAAGAGATGCAAAGCCTAGGAATTGAACCCCCCACCTCTAGAGATAGCCAAGCCTTATAGATGCACCCACTAACCATAAGCCCAATAGAATCATATCATTAGAGGAAAGGGGGAACCTATAGATAAATGGGAGGAGGGTAAATGAAGAGGCTTGACAAGGAGAAGAGAAACTTCTCTTCCTCCCCTTTATAAAGAAGAGAGAAGTTCCACTTGGCCACTTCTTCCTTCCTTCTTCCTCTTCTCTTCATTCTCACCGAAACCCCAAGCTCTTCTTCCTCCTTTGGCCGAGAGCTCCTTGCAAGCTAGGAGAGAGCTAGGTGACCTCCATTAGGTCATCTCCCCAAGCAAAGCGAAGGATGTAAGTTTTCCCCTCACCTGCAGTATATTAGTTTGATAGGGTTGGTTGCTTGAAAGAAATATGAAATTGTAGCCTTATAAGTTTCGGCCAACTAAGTTGGTGGGCTAGGATTCATGAAAATGCTACTAAGGGAGGTTTTTATGGGTGATATGTTTCAAGTAGATACCTTTAGGAGACCAAAGTGCAAAGGTGATGACCCTATATGGTTCGGCCACCCCCAAGATTTTAGGGTTAGGGTTGCATGAACTTGATCCTAAAGTGATATTATTGGTTGGTATGTTTCAAGTAAGACCCTTGGGTATCCACCATCCAAGATGAGGCCCTTGTAGGTTTCGGCCACCCTAGGTAATTAGGGTTAGGGTTGCATGAAAATATCCCTAATGATGCTATGCTAGATGATAATGCTCATGAATAAATATTAGGTGGCAAGAACCCTAGTTGAGCCCCTTGTAGGTTTCGGCCACCCTAGGTAATTAGGGTTAGGGTTGTATGAAAATATCCCTAATGATGCTATGCTAGATGATAATGCTCATGAATGAATATTAGGTGGCAAGAACCCTAGTTGAGCCCCTTGTAGGTTTCGACCACCCTAGGTAATTAGGGTTAGGGTTGCTTGAAAATATCCCTAATGATGCTATGCTAGATGATAATGCTCATGAATGAATATTAGGTGGCAAGAACCCTAGTTGAGCCCCTTGTAGGTTTCGGCCACCCTAGGTAATTAGGGTTAGGGTTGCATGAAAATATCCCTCATGATGCTAAGCTAGGTTATAATGCTTTATGAATGAATTTTTGGGGACCAAACCTAAGCTTGAGCCCCCTTACAAGTTTCGGCCAACCCATGGTTTTAGGGTTAGGGTTTCATGAAAACACCCTATATGTAATTGTGCTATGTGTATAGTTTTTAATATGACATGAACTTTGCTTGGGTGATGAATATGTTATGATTCAATGCAACATGAAATTAGGCTATGTGATGAGCATGTTTTACGATTTAATATGCCATGAATAAGCTTAGGAAATATACTTCCTGTTATGATGTAATGTGCCATGTAATATGCCATGATGAACATGTTGTGTGAAGTAATATGCCATGTATATGCTTCGGGAATGTGCTTCAAGTTATGGAGTATTGTGCCATGAAATATACCTAGGTGAAGAATATGTTTTGTGATTTAATATGTCATGAATATGCTTACGAAATATGCTTGTATGATGAACATGTTTATACTTTAGGACCCTTTAGGGTACTCTTATGTTATGAATGCATGTGTCCTCATGATAAGATGGAGATGTTTCCCTTTCAAGTAGGGACCAAGAGCTCTCCTTATGACAAGATGGAGATGCTTCCCTTTCAAGTAGGGATCAAGAGCTCTCCTTAAGATAAGATAAAATGGAGATGCTTCCCTTTCAAGTAGGGATCAAGAGCTCTCCTTATGATAAGATAAGATTAAGATGCTTCCCTTTTTATGTTGGGGATCAAGAGCATTCTTTATATTATGACAAGAAAAGAAAAGAATTAAGTATTTTACTTTGCAAGAGGTTAAGTACCCGACCCGTCAGGTGGTCGTTAATCAAATCCATAGGGACACAAGAAGACGTAAGAGGTCTTGCCCTGGTAAGACGTAAGAGGTCTTGCTCTAATAGGACTGGTGGCTCGCTACCCCAGCCTATTAGGGAACGCGCATTATGTGGTACTTAACCTGGGGCCCCCCAAACAAGTTATGATGATATTGAAGTATTTATAAGTATATGTTTTGAAAAGAAAAGACTTTTATGATACTGTGTATGCCTATGTTAAATGCTCTGAATGCTTACGAACTAGGTTCTTTATGCATGCTAGATGTTATGAAGTTATGATGATATTGAAGTATTTATAAGTATATGTTTTGAAAAGAAAAGACTTCTATGATACTGTGTATGCCTATGTTAAATGCTCTGAATGCTTACGAACTAGGTTCTTTATGCATGCTAGATGTTATGAAGTTATGATGATATTGAAGTATTTATAAGTATATGTTTTGAAAAGAAAAGACTTTTATGATACTGTGTATGCCTATGTTAAATGCTCTGAATGCTTACGAACTAGGTTCTTTATGCATGCTAGATGTTATGAAGTTATGATGATATTGAAGTATTTATAAGTATATGTTTTGAAAAGAAAAGACTTCTATGATATTGTGTATGCTTCTGTTAAATGCTCTGAATGCTTACGAACTAGGTTCTTTATGCATGCTAGATGTGATGAAGTTATGATGATATTGAAGTATTTATAAGTATATGTTTTGAAAAGAAAAGACTTTTATGATACTGTGTATGTCTATGTTAAATGCTCTGAATGCTTACGAACTAGGTTCTTTATGCATGCTAGATGTTATGAAGTTATGATGATATTGAAGTATTTATAAGTATATGTTTTGAAAAGAAAAGACTTTTATGATACTGTGTATGCCTATGTTAAATGCTCTGAATGCTTACGAACTAGGTTCTTTATGCATGCTAGATGTTATGAAGTTATGATGATATTGAAGTATTTATAAGTATATGCTTTGAAAAGAAAAGACTTTTATGATATTGTGTATGCTTATGTTAAATGCTCTGAATGCTTACGAACTAGGTTCTTTATGCATGCTAGATGTTATGAAGTTACGATGATATTGAATTAATTATAAGTGTATGTTTGAAAAGAAAAGACTTCTATGATATTGTGTATGCTTATGTTAAATGCTCTGAATGCTTACTAACTAGGTTCTTTATCCATGCTAGATGTTATGAAGTTATGATGTTTAGAGTTAAGTCTAAGTATGTGGTGACTATGTACTTTATGCTAGTTTAGAATTTATGATGTGGTGAAGGTTAAGGGTAAGGTTAAGAATACTTGCGACTATGTTCCTTCTGCATGATTAGGGTTTATGTTATTACAAATGTTTATGCTCAAGTTAACCAAATGCTTAGGATTACGTTCTTTCATGCACGCTTAGTTTATGCAGTTATAACGCTCATGTTCAAAGTATGCCCTGCTTAGATTAATTATGCTTAACCTGCTTATGAACAATTCTATGCCATGCTTAGTTCTTTTTGTACTATTACCTGGATATGTTGTTGATTAGTGTTGCTATGAAATGCTTAGGTCATTTTCTATGCCAGCATGCTCATGTTATAATAGTTTGATGAAATCGTGGTTTTTGTGAGTAGGCAAGGATCTTACTAAGCTATATGCTTATAGTTTATGTTGTCCATATACTGCAGATAAAGGAAGTCTGCATTAGAGGGAGTGGCAGGAGGGGCCATGTGCGTGTGTGATAGTGGCATGGTGAAAGAAGACCCTACACTATCTGCTTATATTTATATGCCCTAAGAACAATTTAAGACATTGCTTCTGCTTATGAGACTTGTGTTTAATGAGTATCCCTTAATTTAAGAGGTTCGACATGTTAGAACTCATGAACGAATCCTTTCGCTATGCATGTTATGAAATAAGATAAGATATGTGGTCATGCGAATGATGAATAAGATAGGTGATGCATGTGCCAAAGAAGGTTTCAGTTATGATAACCTGTTCAAGCATGTAGACTTTGAACGGATCCATATGTAGTATGCTAATAAAAAAAAAATATAGAGACACAAGTAGCGCCGCCCTGAGAGCAGATAAGGGCGGGCGCTACAGAGTGAAATGTAAGTAGCTCATTTGGTGAACTTGGCCAATTGGCTAAGTGTCGGATGGGATTTCTCGACATCAATCGAATACCATGTTATGGTAGTCGACTACTCTAAGTCGACTGTGACTCGACTAGTGTTCGAGTCCGGTTCATGTGACAATAATCGACAACCATGAATTGGCAGTCGACTGAAGAGACCACTAGTCGACTGATTACGCCATCCGTCAACTGGTCCCAAGGGTTTCGGGCACAGAATCGAGTACTCGCTTCTGGCACTCGATTGATAGCTCCATCAGTCGACTGATGAGAATAACAGTCGACTGATGTAGGAGTCATTGGGTGAAATCCAACGTGAAAGAAGTCGTTATTGGGCAATGGCTATAGGATCAGTTGACTGATCGGGGCATCAGTCGACTAGTCCTGTGTTAACGGGAAGAAACCCTCTTCTTCTATAAAAAGAAGGGGTGAGGGCATTTGGGAGCCTAATGCTTATGCTCTAAACTCCTCTAAAGTGCCCAACACATTTTCCATCCTCTTACTTGAGTTTATTTACATTATATTTGTAAGAAGAGTGATCTTGTGTAAAAGAGGTTACCTCCACCTAGCTTGGTGCAAAGGAGAGAATAGTGAAAAGCTTGATGCGTGATTTACCTTGGACGAATCGGACCGTGGATTAGCGGCGAGGCCGCGAACCACGTTACATTGTGGTGTTAGCATTTGTGCCTTCTATTCTTTCTTTGCATTTGTCTTAATTGTTTATATTAGTATATTCCGCTTGAGCTAATAGTGTTTGTAGAAGAGCAATCAACGAACGACTTCCATCTAAGACGATAAAGGCTATTCACCCCCCTCTAGTCGGCCAACACCGATCTTCTACTAGTGATATCAGAGCCAGGTTGTTGTCGAGGACTAACCGCCACAACAAGAACTTCATCAAGAGATGGTCGGCTCAAATATTCATCTGTCGAAGTTCGAGGGGGAATTCGCTTGGTGGAAGAAGCGAATGGAGGTATTTTTCGAAACCGATTTCAAAATTTTATTAATAATGAAAAATTGTTTTGAGATACCTAGGGATGAAGATGGGGAGCAAATAGAGAAGGCTAGATGGACCAAAAGACAAAGGGAGGAGTACTTGGCAAATTCGAAGGCCAAGCATCACTTGTACAATGTGCTCCCTCAACAAGAGATCTATCGGATAGGGTAATGTGCAAGTGCTGAAGAGATGTGAGAGAAGCTAGTAGAGCGTCATGATGGTACCTCTGAGGCCAAGCTTGCAAGAAGAGACCTCCTCCACTCCCAACTAACCAATATTAAACTTGAAAAGGGAGAAAAGGTAACCTCACTACAAACTCGGTTCAAAGAAATTTTAATTGGGCTAACAAGTGTAGGAGAAAAACATTCAAACCGGGATATGCTTATGAAAGCAATCAATGCTTTTCCCCGGTCTTCGAAATGGAGCTCAATGGTGGACTCCTTCTACATGTCAAAGAACCTAGAAGTGAGCACCTTGGAGGAGTTCTTCTCAACCATGGAGCTCCATGAAACAAGGCTTGAGGGAATAAGTGAAGAACCGAGCATCAAGCCATCAAGAGGAGTGGCACTATTAGCCAACAAGGGGAAGAAGAAGATGGAGACTCCTTCCTCCTCCGATGAAGCATCCTCCTTCCCCTCCATGGATAGCATCGGAGAAGCTTACATGGTAAGGAAGATAAGACGTGCATTGAAAGGGTTTAAATTTAACAAATCTCATGATAGAGGGAAAAAACCAAGGAGGAAGTTAATTTGTTATAATTGCCAACAAGAGGGACACATAAGAAATAATTGTCCCCTCCTAAACAAGAGCAAAGAAGAAAGAAGAAGAAAAGAAGTAATGAAGAAAAAGGGGAGCAAAAAGAAGGAAGAAGAGAAGAAGGCCAAGGAAAAAGGGAAAACCAAGGCACTAAAAGCAAGGACATGGGATGATCCCTCTTCTTCATCATCATCATCCGAAGAAGAAGAAAATGCCTTTGTCAGAAACTTGGCACTAATGGCATTTGATGACCTAGACACCTCCTCCTCCAAGCAAGAAGAAAAAAGCACTAGTGAGGAGAGCTCAAGTGAAGGGGGAGCTTCATCCTCATCATCATAGGAATCGGAGGAAGAGGACATGGAGACTATGGTAACGAATCTATCGCCAAATAAAATAGTTTCCATGATTTCTAGCCTTACTAAGGATTTATTTATGGCTAAGAAAAAGAATAAAAACATTCTAGATCAAATTAAGGCTTTAGAAAATAAATTAGAACAAGCATGTTTAAATGTTAATAATGATGATGCATGTTCACATGACTATATGCCTTTTGATGTTAATGATGCATGCATTGAGGAAAATAGGATGTTAAGGGAAAAGGTAGATCATTTGACCAAGACCCTAGAAAATTTCACCATAGGCTCCAACACTCTTAACATGATCATAGGGAGCCAAAGGGCAAGCTTCAATAAGAAAGGCCTAGGATATAATGAAAATAAAAATGAAAATGCCTATAAATGTTTAATTGCTAGGGGTCATGATAAAAAGAAAACAATAGCTAGAAAATGGATCCCTAAGAAATTTTTAGTGAACCCCATAGGAAAGAACTTGTATTGGGTTCCTAAATCCATCCTTAAGAGTTAGGAAAACCCTAGGTTAGTCAACCAAAAGAACTTTACTTATTTCATATTTTTGGTTGACTTAGGATGGTGGGACTTAATTTTAGAAATAGTGTTGGGTGATGATAATGTGCCCATAAATTGATAATAATGCTTAAATAATGATAGTTAATGTAATTGTTATATATGTTTGCAATCATGATTTATGATATTGACATTTGATATATAATCATGGGCAATAAGGTTTTAAATCATGCCTTGAGTGATACTTTACTCATTATCATAATTCATACCTAATGCATGATCACAAATTGATGAATACAATTGTTTCATGATCATAATGTGAAATCAATACATATATGTCTTTATGATCATGTGGGTTGTTAGGATGATACTTAACCTTGTGTAGAATTGCATGAAATTAATAGTTAAGTATATATATAAATACCTTTAGGATACATCTCACACTCACCATAGGCTACCTTGATGGAAAACTTAGCATGGGTGAGGTGATACGATGATACTAATGGTCCACTAATGCCTATGACATTTAGTTGGTATTTTAAAGTATCAAAAGAGTAATAATCGACCAATCATGGGGAAGGCTTATGTTAATTCATATACATATTGCCCAAAGATCATGGTTGGATATTTCATATGTTTTCAAAACAATCTCTTATTTTAAAATCTGTGTGTTCATGTTTTGAAACAATCCAAAGCAAAACTAGGTGTTAAAATTGATACAAACTTGATCAAAAATCTAGTTGTTTTTGAAGCTTCGGGATTTTTGGCTAATTTTTGAAAATATAATGATTTTTCATGAAAAACTATTTTTCATTGATAAAGATACTTACAATAAATATGTTCCCCATATTTCATGCTTTTTCAAATTTTATAGAATTTTTTATGCATTTCTGAAATTTAGCCTGAAAATCAGAAAAACCAGAAATCAGAGTGCCAGTCGACTGATCGACTGAAAAAATGCCCAGTAACCTCTTTTATCAGATTTTAAGGCATGTTTTGTTTCCTATACTTGATGCCATGTTTGAATAACATAGTTTATTATTTTTGATGGTTTCAAAGGGGGAGAAATATATATTTTTAAGTGAGGGAATTATATTTATGGGGAGTTTCATGTATTAAGGGGGAGAGTTGATAATCATGTTTATTTACAAGATTTCTTACCTTAATATTTTTATCAAATATTTACCTAACTTAAACGGATTGTCACACATCAAAAAGGGAGAGAATGTTAGGGAAATCAACCTGTGATATGGTTTTGATGTGTGTGGCAAAGGGTTTAAGTTCGGATGTTTGAATTTGATATGTTCGTTGGAGTCTTGCAGGACTTAGTAATTCGCACATGGAGCATTGGCGGGTTCACCATCTCATGGCTCGGTCTTTACGTCGGCGAAGGAGCATTGTAGAGTCATGCGCTTGATGCATCCGAGGGACCGCCGGACGAGATGACTTCAAGCGAAGTCAAGGAAGCAGACTTCGAAGGAAAGAGACGCGAAAGAACATTGTAGAGTCGTGCGCCAGATGTTGTCGAGGGACGTGGCCACGAACTAAGAGAGCTTCGGCAAGGGACTTCAAGTGAGATGAGAGAATGAGTGAAATGTAAGTAGCTCATTAGGTGAACTTGGCCAATTGGCTAAGTGTCGGATGAGATTTCCCGACATCAGTCGACTGCCATGTTATGGCAGTCGACTACTCTAAGTCGACTGTGACTCGACTAGTGTTCAAGTCTGGTTCATGTGACAACAGTCGACTGACGAGACCACTAGTCGACTAATTAAGGCATCAGTCGACTGGTAGCAAGGGTTTCGGGGACATAATCGAGTGCTTGCTTCTGGCACTCGACTGATAGCTCCATCAGTCGACTGATGGGAATATTAGTCGACTGATGTAGGAGCCGTTTGGGTGAAATCCAACGTGGAAGAAGGCGTTATTGGGCAACGACTATAGGATCAATCGACTGATCAGGGCATCAATCGACTGGTCCTGTGTTAACGGGAAGAAACCCTCTTTTTCTATAAAAAGAAGGGGTGAGGGCATTTGGGAGCCTAATGCTTATGCTCTAAACTCCTCCAAAGTGCCCAACACGTTTTCCATCCTCTTACTTGAGTTTATTTACATTATATTTGTAAGAGGAGTGATCTTGTGTAAAAGAGGTTACCTCCACCTAGCTTGGTGCAAAGGAGAGAATAGTGGAAAGCTTGAGGCGTGATTCACCTTGGATAAATAGGACCGTGGATTAGCGCCGAGGCCGTGAACCATATTACATTATGGTTTTAGCGTTTGTGCCTTCTATTCTTTCTTTGCATTTTTCTTAATTGTTTATATTAGTATATTCCGCTTGCTCTAATAGTGTTTGTAGAAGAGCAATCAACAAACGACTTCCATCTACAACGATAAAGGCTATTAACCCCCCTCTAGCCGGCCAACACCGATCTCCTACATATACGAGGGGTGACAGACCTCGTATCTAAGATTTAGGGGATTTATAAAAGGAACCTAGGGGTAAATCTGATCTCCTATAAACCATGGGTAGAAGGATGCGATGGAACTAGAAATTGTTCATCGCAAGGATTGATTTGGCATCCTCGTACTGCCTATCCTGTCCTTGTAAGGCAGAGATATCTCATAATTGATACGATGGCTCATATGGAGAGTGTATGATGTCCCTTCCACAAAACCATAGTTAGACGTTTAGACACCGCCCAGTTGATAGCATGTTTTGCGACACACAAGCGAAACCGAAGTCCTAGAATCCCTTTTAAAGATCTCGGCATGCTCCTTTGTTCCTCCATGTGACACCGTACTAGAGTTTAGTCCACCAACAACAATCGAAATCTTTAGATTTTACTTCCCAACAATTTCACTCACTTAACAAATTGATACTTGAATCTCAATCCCTGTGGGATCGATAATCTTTTATTACTTGACGACATCTGTACACTTGGGGGCGTTGTGCGCGAGCGCGCACTACGAGTCCTCGATGGCCTCTGTCACGAGATTTGAGGTCGTGTTCACGTGCTTCATGTTTTTGGCGTCGTTGCCAGGGAGTGATCTATTCGATATCGAATTGGGAAGTGGATAATTGGATCGAACTTAGGATTAGATTTATTTACTTGCTTGATTTTTTTTTAAATTTTTCCTTATTTACTTTAGTTCTAAATTTTCCATATTTAGATTTAGTTTTTCATTTTTATTTTTAGCAGTAGGGTTTCTATTTCCTTATTGCATCTTTGATTTTATTAGCTAGATTGTTTTATTTCCTGCTTCTTAGAATTAGGTAGCACTCCTAATTTTCGTGGCTCGGTTCTTCATATGCTTAGATGCTTAGGATCGAAAGGCCTGATTCCGATCAACTTAGAAATCGAATAAATCTATCATCGCTGAAGAGCAGAATAGAAGAAGATGGAGGGCCAATCTGCATCCGAAGTAAATATAAGTTGAAGGGTCGAAGTTTCGCTTCCCACTTCAACTTGGTCGGTTATGCATGGCGATCCTATTTACATCCCCAGATTAAAAAAATTAATCGTTGACGAAGACGGATTACCCAAGCAACCGATCCATCATCGTGCTATTTGATTCGAGTGGTCTCTTGAACAAACTTGTTGTTCAATCAACATAACTCTTTTCCTCAATTAGCCACAAAATAGATGATGTACGGATCACCGGTTTTTGTGTTTATCTTCGGGATCCAAGTAAATTAGCCACATACAAATTGCATAGAACAAAGAAAGAAACTTAAACAAGAATTATACCCCTTGTTTACCTCTTAATCTTCTATCGTATATCCTATCCTCTTCTTGGACGTTGTGTGGGCAACGATACTCCAAGAGTTGAAGCGTCCTAGATCTCGTTCTTCCCTTTCTTGCTCGCTCCGAACAAAGGGAAGATGACCAAACCCTTCTTCTCTTATCTAGTGCCGACCACCAAGTAACCAAGCTTGGATGTTGCCACCGACCAAGGAGAGGATGAAAGGGAGATGCGCACTGGCCAAGAGAGAAACTCTTGTTGCCGCCGGCCAAGACTTGAGGGAAGAAGGAGCTGCCCTAGGAGAGGAGAAGGAGAAGCCGACCAAGATCAAAGGAGAAGAGGAAACCCTTATCCTTTTCATATGTTGCCGCCGGCCCTAAGGGAGAAGCCAAACCAAGTTGTCGCCCCACCCTTGAAACTCCAAACCCTAGCTCTCCAAATAACTCTTGCCGCCCAAGCCTTAAAAAAAACTCTCCAAAAGTTATTTTCGCCCAAGCCTTGGAAACGAATATATAGATTTCATCCAAGCCTCCTTTTAATCGTGTTCGTTTGATCTAGGCTTCATGAGGGTTTTAATAGGCTACAATAGGGACCATGAAGAGGAGTTGGATCTTGGGCACCAAATGGATCCGGCCCACATAAAATCCGATCCATTAATGATAATCCATTCTACTAGAGGATTATCATTGATCTACCTCACCAACCCCCATAATTAAATATGGGCTCCATATATTAATTGTACAAATGTCTCCCCGTGTTTAAGATATTGAATGTCCGTTAATTAATTAATTTACTGACAATTAATTAATTAACATCTAACTCCATGAGTATTACCACTAAACCTTATCATCATGTCGGACCAAGTTCACCTGTAGCGTTTATATAATGATCCTTATGAGCTCTTCAAGGGGACATCATCATCCTAATATATAGGACACCGTTTCCTCCTATAATCAACGACACACCATGTAAATAATATCATTTTCCAACTTATCGAGCCTATCGATTTAACCCATAAATTTTGCCATTGGTAAATCAAAGAAAAAAATATTAAGTACATCTGCCCGTTATTATATTGGGATTAAGAGCATGTACACCATAATATCTGAGGTCTGATTCAATTATGTAGTTAGCAATAAATTGAATCACCTCTAAGTCGGTCCTGCTCAATATACACAAAGTGTACTAGTGTAATTCTATGGTAAAGATAAACCAATACCAAATTACACTACAACCATACAAATGGTTTGTCCAAAACCATCTTGGTTGTGAGCCTCTACTTATACTCTACAAGGAACTGATAACATGATCTTCTATGTGACACCACACACCATGTTAACTAGAATGTACAATATTACACAATATGCATAACTATAAATATGAAAATAATAATCATGTGATTCTTATTTCAAAAATAAAGATGTTCATACTAAGGCTAGGCTTTCAGTATACATCCCAATAATCTCCACTTATACTAAAAAACTATGCTGTCATCAAACTGCCATACATCTGATTCCCATTCTCTCCACATGCCTATCAAAAGCTCTCGAGGGAAGAGCCTTAGTGAAAGGATTTGCCGGGTTATCCTCTGATGCATTCTTAGTGAGAGTAACTTCTCCTCGCTTTACGATCTCTCGTATCAGGTGGTACTTGCGCTCTATGTGTTTACTTTCCTTATGGGCTCGTGGTTC
The DNA here is from genome assembly GCA_025175895.1 of Wurfbainia villosa. Classification (NCBI taxonomy): domain Eukaryota; kingdom Viridiplantae; phylum Streptophyta; class Magnoliopsida; order Zingiberales; family Zingiberaceae; genus Wurfbainia; species Wurfbainia villosa. Next base: position 46,214,045 of record CM045998.1, on the reverse strand, counting down.
CTTCGAGTTTGCAATTGCACAACTATTATCACAATAAATTATGATAGTTCAGGGCAAACCAAGAATCACATCCAAGTCCATCAAGAATTTCCTTAGCTATACAACTTCTTTGGCTACCTCAAAGGCTGCCACATACTTAGCTTCCATGGTGGAGTCTGCCACGCATTTTTGCTTGACACTCCTCCATACAATGGCTCCACCTCCCAAAGTAAACACAAATCCTGAGGTAGACTTACTATTATCCCTATCTGATTGGAAGTCAGAATCTGTGTAACCCACAGGGAGTAATTGATCAGCCTGGTATACCAACATATAATCTCTAGTCCTTCTTAGGTACTTGAATATATGCTTTACCACAGTCCAATGTCCCTATCCTGGATTACTCTGATATCTGCTAACCATGCCCATGGTAAAAAAGATATCCGGCCTCATACATAACATAGCATACATGAGGCTTCCTATTGTCGAAGCATAAGGAACCACCTTCATCTCCTCTATCTCCTTTGATGTTCTAGGACACATCTCATTAGATAAAGGTACTCAATGCCTAAAAGGTAGAAAACCTTTCTTTGAGTGCTGCATGCTAAAACGAGCCAAAATAGTTTCTATGTATGAAGCTTGACATAAGCACAACATCCTTTTCTAGTGATCCCTTATAACCTTGATCCCAAGGATGTGTCCCACTTCTCCCAAGTCCTTCATATCAAAGTGTTTGGACAACCATACCTTTACATTTGACAACACTTTGACATTGTTGCCAATGAGCAAAATGTCATCTACGTATAATATAAGAAATACCACTATGTTTCCGTCACATCTCTTGTAGACACAAGACTCATCTGGACTATGAATAAATCCATAATACTGGATTACCTCATCAAAGCAGATGTTCCAAGATCTCGTAGCTTGCTTCAATCCATAAATGGACCGATTAAGCTTGCACACATGATGCTCTTTGCCCTTTGCAATGAATACCTCTTATTGCTCCATATAGATGTTTTCCTTAAGACATCCATTAAGAAAAGCTATCTTGACATCCATCTGCCACACTTCATAATCCATATGAGCAGCAATAGATAAGAGAATCTGGATAGATTTAAGCATGCCTACCGATGAAAAGGTCTCCTCATAATCGATATCATGTTTCTGAGTATACCCTTTTGCAACAAGTCTTGCTTTGAAGGTTTAACCTTCCCATCTATTCCTCTCTTTCTTTTGTAGATCCACTTGCATCCAATGGTTTTTACACCATTGGGTGATTCTACTAGCTCCAAGACCTTATTTTAATCCATAGATTCTATCTCAGAATTCATCGCATTTTGCCAAGATACCGCATCTTTATCTTGGATTGCCTCGTCATATGTCCAGGGATCAGGTTCATGTTCGCCAAGGACCAAATCAGAAGATTCTCCAAAGAACATAAATCTATCAGGTTGTCTAATAACCCTCCCACTATGATAAGGTATCACCTGTGTATCCTCTGCGACACACGGTGTAGTCACTTGTGGTATATCCTCTTATCCTGGTGGTACTGAAGTAGTGACTTCCCCTCTCAATTCCTCCAGAACAATCTTGTTCATGGGCTTGTAGTTCATCACATAGTCTTCCTCTAAAAATCTGGCATTCATGCTAACGATCAACCTCTGATCTCTAGGACTATAGAATAAACCACCTTTCGTCCCTCAAGGATAGCCTACGAACAAGCGCACTTCTGTACGAGGTTCCAACTTAACAATATCTTCCTTCAGCACATGTGATGGACTCCCCAAATCTGAATATGTCTTAGACTAGGCTTTGGCCCAGTCCACAATTCTGTGGGAGTAGAAACCACTCATTTAGATGGTACCAAGTTCAGAATATACACTACCGTATCCAGAGTTTACCCCAGAACGAATCTGGTAACTTAGAATAACTCATCATGGATATAACCATCTCCATAAGAGTCATATTCCTTCGCTCCACTACACCATTCTGCTGGGGTGTGCCAAGTGCAGACAATTGGGATTGAATCCCAACCTCTGATAAGTTATTCCTAAACTCTCCCAAGAGGTACTCACCACCATGATTAGATCATAGTGTCTTGATACTTTTACCTTGACGTTTCTCCACATCGACCTTGAATTCTTTGAACCTGTCAAAGCATTCAGACTTGCGGCGCATCAAGTAAATTTATCCATATCTTGAATAATCATCTATAAAGGAGATGAAATATTCAAAACCACCTCTAGCCGGAATAGATATAGGACCACACAAATCAGAATGAACCAATTCCAACACATCTTTGGCTCTATATCCCGTGGCCTTAAAAGGCCTCTTGGTCATTTTACCTTCCAATTAAGATTCACAGGTTGGGAAACCTTCCACCACTAATGAACCCAAAGGTCCATCAGCTATCAACCTTTGAATTATACTTAGGTTAATATGACCTAATCTTAGATGCCAAAGATACTTTTGGTTCATCTTCGAAAGTTCTTTTCTCTTATTAGATTTAGAAGATGAGTTATTTACTTCTATTTGCATCGTGGGAGCTTTTGGTTCAAGAGTGTACAAATTACCTACTAACGTACCAGAATAGATAATCTCCCTCTTCCTATTTATAAAAACTCTGTCATTAAAAGAAATAGAATATCCATCAAAAAACAATTTAGAAATCAAAATTAAATTCTTTCTAAACAAACATACATAAAGGCAATTTCTCAGAACCAAGTTTTATTACTATCAAAAGATAAATAAACATCTCCCACTGCAATAGCTGCCACCTTAGTAGCATTGCCCATGTAGACGGTAATCTCCCCCGCAGCTAGTCATCTAGTTTCCTGGAACCCCTTCAAAGTATTGTAGACATGATCAGTGGCTCCCGTATCTACACACCAGGTGCCGGTAGATAATACCGCTAAACATGTTTCAATGACTAGACCAAAAGATATACCTTTGTTGCCGCCAGCCAAGACTTGAGGGAAGAAGGACCTGCACTAGGAGAGAAAAAGGAGAAGCCGACCAAGATCAAAGGAGAAGAGGAAACACTTATCCATTTCTTATGTTGCCGCCGACCCTAAGGGAGAAGCCAAACCAAGTTACCGCCAAAGCCTTAAAAAAAATTCTCCAAAAGTTATTTTTGCCCAAGCCTTGGAAACTAATATATAGATTTCATCAAACCCTCCTTTTAATCGTGTCCATTGGATCTAGGCTTCATGAGGGTTTTAATAGGCTACAATAGGGACCATGAGGAGGATTTGGATCTTGGCCACCCAATGGATCCGACCCACATAAAATCTGATCCATTAATTATAATCCATTGCACTAGAGGATTATCATTGATCTACCTCACCAATCCCCATAATTTAATATGGGCTACATATATTAATTGTACAAATGTCTCCACGTGTTTAAGATATCGAATGTTCGTTAATTAATTAATTTATTGACAATTAATTAATTAACATCTAACTCCATGAGTAGTACCACTCAACCTTATCATCATGCTGGACCAAGTCCACCTGCATGGTTTACATGATGATCCTTATGAGCTCCTCAAGGGGACATCATCATCCTAATACATAGGACACTGTTTCCTCCTATAATCAATGGCACACCATGTAAATAATATCATTTCCCAAGTTACCAAGCCTATCGATTTAACCCATAAATCTCTCCCAATTGTAAATCAAAGAAATAAATATTAAGTATATTTGTCCGTTATTATATCAGGATTAAAAGCATATACAGCATAATATTCGGGGTATGATTCAATTATGTAGTCAACAATAAATTGAATCACCTCTAAGTCGGTCCTACTCAATGCACACAAAGTTTACTAGTGTAATTCTATTGTCAAGACAAACCAATACCAAATTACACTACAACCATACCAATGGTTTGCCCAAAACCATCTTAGTTGTGAGCCTCTACTTATACTCTACAAGGAACTGATAACATGATCTTCTGTGTGACACCACACACCATGTTATCTACAATGTATAATATTAGACAATATGCATAACTATAAATATGCAAACAATGATCATGTGATTCTTATTTAAAAAATAAAGATGTTCATACAAAGGCTAGGCTTTCAGTATACATCCCAACATAGGTAGCCGACCTCTGCGGGATTATGCAACTCTTAGCGCTAGAGGATTTAGGCCGAGTATAACTGGACGATCTATTTCAGCAAACAACTTTGAACTTAAGTCGATACTTATACATATGGTTCAGCAAAGTCAATTCGGGGGAGCTGCGACTGAAGACCGGAACAGGCACCTAGAGACATTTCTAGAAATCTACTCAACAATGAAGGTAAACGGAGTCCCTGCTAATGCGATCCGCCTGAGCCTATTCCCGTTCTTATTGCGGGATAAGGCTAAGACATGGCTTCACACCCTGCCTTCGTGAAGCATCACTACATGGGAGAAATGTGAGCAGCATTTCCTGAATAAATATTTCCCACCAAGCAAGACTGCTCACATGCGCCATCTTATCACAATATTCTATCAGAAGGAGGGGGAGTCCTTATTCGATGTTTGGGATCGCTATAAGGGGTTGCTCTACCAATGCCCCCACCACGGACTAGAAAGGTGGTTGGTGATCTACATCTTCTACAATGGGATAGCGTACACCACGAAAATGTCCCTGGATTCTGCTATAGAAGGAGCACAAATGAATAAGACCATAGAGGAAGCAGAAGAGCTGATAGAAGAGGTGGCTCAGAACCACCATCAATGGCCTTCTGGGCGTGGTTATCCATGGACCACCTAGCAGCAAGGATGGACGCACTCAGCAGATGGTTCGAATCTTTGAATCCTTCATCTACATGCGTAGCCATTGACTTTGGAGAGAGAGTGGCAGCGTATCGAGAGGACCACTATGGAGGGCAGGGAACCTCAGAAGAGCAGATTGAGCATGTAGATGCGGTTGGGGACTACGACCTAAGGCCCAATAACCCATACTCTAGCATTTCTCATCCGGGATGGAGGAACAACCAAAATTTTCCCTATAAGAATAACTTGGGAAGGTTCCAACAGCCAGGAGAAAATGGTCAGCCACATCACTCTAACACCCATCTAGAGAATATGTTGGAGAACTTCATTCGAACACAATGGGAGGCGAATACTGAATTTCAACGACGACATTCGTTGACTGATACGATGATCAAAGGGTTGGGGTCATCTGTAAGGCATCCTGCCACTAGGAAAATGTCGCTAGAGATTTAAGTAGCTCAGATTGCAAACCAGATCTCTAGGATACCAGGGAATCTACCAGGAAAAGCATAGGTCAATCTGGTAGAGCAGTGCAAGGCAATAACGCTACGAAGAGGGAGGGTTCTAAAAGAGATGCCAGGTCTGTCGGCTACTGAAGGGGACCTGGGACCTGAAACATTAGAATCTCCGGGGGAGACTGAGAAGGAAGAAACCAGAGAAACAAATCGGGAGCTTGTTGCAAGGGCTCAACCACCCCTTACTCTACCGTTACCACAGCGGTCGACGAATGCAAAGAAGGATGCTGAGTTTGGTAAATTTCTAGACATGCTGAAGTCGATCTCAGTAGAGGTACCGTTACTTGAAGCACTACACCAAATGCCCCAGTTCACTAGATTCATGAAAGATATTATGGCGCATCGTAGGAAGGTTGCAAAGTTTGAAACAGTGGCCCTCACAGAGGAATCAAGCGCTTATCTCCGAAACGAGACTACTCAGAAACTAAAAGATCCAGGGAGCTTCTATATTCCATGTTATATAGGGATGACACATATTAGAAAATCCTTCTGTGACTTGGGAGCAAGCGTGAGTCTAATGCCCTACACCTTATGCAAAAACTATGGTTAGGAAATTTAAAATTCACTACTATGACACTACAACTAGCTAACCACACATACCGCTACGCATTGGGGATTTTAGAAGATATTCCTGTTAAGGTGGGAAACTTTACACTGCCAACTGACTTTGTGGTCATGGAGATGGAAGAGGATCTAAAGATACCCGTCATCCTGGGGTGACCATTTTTAGCGACTGCAGGAATGGTCATTGATGTAAAGAATCACAAGCTGACCCTAAAAGTGGGAGAGGATAAGATGGAATTTGAGCCTGCTGGAATGAGAAGTCATGAACCTGCATCGGGGAAGTATGTGATTCTAGCGAGAGCTAAGAAAGAAGTTGTGTATGAAGATCTTGAGACAGATGAATGGAGGTTCACTGAACCTCCAGAGCCAAGTTGATAGTGGAGTGCGGTCGAGCAAAATGACCTTAAACAAAGCGCTTCTTGAGAGGCAACCCAAGATAGGTTTTTAGATTTCCCTTTGACCGTATTTCATGCATTTAGTTAATTTGAATTTTGATTTCTATCTCATTTAGAATTTGGATAAGAAAGGAACTTTGCTAGGTAAAAATAAAATTCATATTTGCTTACACGGTCGTTATGCAAAAATGGGAGAAAAAGGGAGACACATAGCCTGGCTGTGTGTTTTCCCACGACCGTGCCCGACTGACTCGAGGTGCACACGACCTAGTCATGTATTTTCACATGACCGTGTCATGCAAGGGTTAAGTAGGGCAAGCCGTGTGTTTTCACCCCATTTGCACCGTGTGCTTTGATTTTTCTTGCTCTAGCCGAGTGGATCCTTCTTCCCCACCACCTAGAAGCTTTTCTGACCTCCAAGGAAGCCAAAAGAAGCAAGGATGAGGAGGACCAAGCAAGTAGCATCTTGATCCAGTGCTTCGGAGCGACGAGCAAGGAGAACTGACACCCCTCAAGTGCCGGAGGAGGGTAGCGCTCTTTCAACCCTTCTTTTTTCACAATAATGAACATAGATATAGATATAATATGCTTTCTACTTGTAAATTCACTGCTACTAGGTACCTAGATGAAGATTTGCTAGAGTCCTTAAAGATGTTGGGTGACATTCAAGCCCTATTTGCAAAAATGGGGTGGGAAGAGATAATGGGAATAAAACACCCAACCTACCCTAGGATAGCTCTAGAATTTTTGAGTTCCTTAGAGGCAGAAATTTTAACGGGTAGAGAGAGCGAAGAGGGTTGGATAACTTTTAGGATTTTTAACATTGAGCATGAATGAACCCTTCACCAATAGAATTCATGCTTTGGCTTGCCTAGTGTGGGAGAGAGAAGAACCCCTATTTGGTTTAACTCTCAGATATTTTGGAGCGAGTTGATGGGGCAACACGCTTATGAGCCTTCTAGGGCTAAAGCATCGCGCCTCCAAATCCCCATTTTTCGATACATCGACCGAATCATGGCCAGTACTATATTTGGTCATGGGGAGAGTGACGGTGTGGTTAGAGCTAGCGAGCTGCTACCTCTGGGACATGCTACAAGAAAGGAGTAGCATCGATGTAGGGTCCCACTTCATCAGACACTAAGTGAAGATGGGCAAAGCAGCACGAGGAGAGATTAATGTGGGGGGCCAACTTACCCACATTTGCCATAGGATGGGGTACGATTACAGTACATTAGAGAGTATAGAGGGGAGCCCTAGTATCGACCCAGGAGTGTGCATGGACATGAAGATGATTGTGATAGAAGGACACTCCTTATGGTTTGTAAGGAAAAATCTTACGACCATTAGGCTCCCCGACCCTGATCGTACTACCATGACTACACGCGCCAACTAGCACTTGGACCTGATAGTGGAGTCCGCTCCGCATGAGGGACCATCCACTCGGTGCCCATCTCTCCCCCTTTACACCACTCTCCCTCCAGTTCACACATGCATAGGAGCCCACCTAGTCCACGCCGACATGAGCATGCACCTGCACCATCACCTTTTTCCACTTTTGAGCAGGATGCAGGTACATCGACCTATGATTTCTCGGAGTTTCGTTTGCGCCTCGATGACATATACACCGAGCAGCAGACACAGAGGCAGCAATGGGATGAGCAAAGCGCCTACATGCAGGCAGAATTCTAGAGTTTCTGAGAGAACTTCTAGAAGGTTGAGGAGTTATACGACGAGTCCTGCATCTACTTCAAGGAGGAGGCTGCCCACCGCCAGGATGAGGCTACCTACTGCCAAGAGATGTGGCAATGCATGCATGCCCAACAGACACAGTGGGCTAGGGAGGAGGAGAACCGAGCAGCCGCTGCATCCACCAGCTCTCAGATACACCACATGTACATGTGGCATCAGCGGCTCAGCAGCAGGTTCTCCCAGGATCCCGAGCTGCCGAGGCTCCCAGACTTTCCACCTCGTCCCCCATACTAGAGGCTTTCATTTAATTTTGGGGGGGACCTCAAATTTTATTTTGTTTCTAGTAGTAGTTTGTTTCATGATATTTGTATTATTATTAGCATTCATTTATTCATGCATAGGTTGTTGAGTTTCTTTCAGCACTGAGTTTATGTTATCTGTAAAGCTGCCTCAGTAGTATTTTTAAAAGTCTTCTTCATGAATTATTTCCATGAGTAGTGTAACTTCATTTATCTCATGGTATTTTATTTTATTTGCTCTAATGAATGTTCTAGACTTACATTGGTTATCTTTTATTTCTACACCTATACATGTCGAACACTTTGAAAGGGAGAATCTAGTACATACCTAGTTATGATTCATCTCAGTAGTCTAATACTTTAGAATATACAAGTGACTCTATGCTAGCATTTGAGTTACTAGAGATGCTCGGATTGTGTAAGCCCATTCGGAAGAATCAAAATCCCAGTGAGCCAAATAATAAAAGAGAGAAATAAAAAGAAAAGAGAAATAAAAGAGAGAGAAAAAGAAATGAAAAATAAAAAAAAAAAGAGAGAAAAGATTATGAAGGATAAAAAACAGTTGTTGTGGGTGAAAATGGTTATGTGCCCCATTGAGACCGAGTTAGCTTACTGGAGAAACACCTACCAATTTCTCTCAATACCGAGCACGCCTTTGAGACTTTGTGCTAGATGTAGGGAACGACCCTCGCTTTGGGCAGATAAGTGCCTAAGAGCCGGAGACCTAAGGAGAGCTATAGGATGACGACTTAACTCACCATGGAACGAGTATCCCCTAAGAATGATTCGCTTAGCAAGAGCACGAGGAGCTAACCTAGTGAATTTCTAGAACATATTTATTTTGCTTTGATTGCAAATACCACTTGATAAATTTAGTTAACATGCTATGTATGGAACAATATCTTTTTAAAATTTCATGGCACCGAGGTTTGCTTGAGGACAAGCAAAGATTTATGTCTGGGGGAAGTGATGTGAGCAAAACATATAAGGTTTTAGGAGTAGTTTTTGCTCACATCTCATTACATTTTATATTAGTTTCATGCATATGTCACTCTATTTTGCACGCATTTCCTATTTTTTGGTTCTGACATCTGCTCTTTGTACTTTTGTGTGCAGGATAGCATTTCGGGAGAAAAGGCACACTTTCGGAGCAAAAGGACATTTTGCAGCTAAATGCAGAAAGGGACATGGGCAGGGCATGTGGCTACACACGACCATGTCAAATGGGCGAGATTAGCCACCCCAGTGCCACACATGGCCTAGCCATGTGGAAACACACGGCCGTGTGGCGACCCAATAGATTGACACAACTATGGTTTTTTCCAGATTTTGTAGCGGTTCGAGATGATGTCTATATAAGGATGGCTCTGCCCAAACCCTTGGGGGAGGCACGACGACTAGGATGGCACACCAAAGCCCTAAAAGCTTCGAGAACTCGCAACGGGGAGGAAGAACGATTTCGGAGATCCAAGTTCTGCACTTCAACGTTGGAGAGAAGGCCACATCGACATTGTAACCTCTTGTTCTTGCATTTTATTTGTCATATATTCGAACATGAACATGCCTTGTGATACTCCTCTTCTATATATGGAGTAGTTCCTTCGATTCTAGGATTAGAGAGTAGCTTGTGTGCACATGACATGTTGCTTCAAATTGAATTCTATTTTTTAGTTTAAATTTCTAATTGGAAATTATTTATACCAATATCTATGCATATTTGGTTTTCTACATGTTGTGCTTAGACGATACAAGGGGTGACAACCCTCGTATCTATGATTTAGGGGATTTATACAAGAAACCTAGGGGTAAACCTAATCTCCTGTAACCGTGGGTAGAAGGATGCCATGGAACTAGAAACGGTTCATCGTAGAGATTGATTTGGCATCCTCGTACTGCCTATCCCATCCTTGTAAGGCAGAGATAGCTCCTGATAGATGCGGTGGCTCATTTGCAGAGTTTATGATATCCCTTTCATAAAACCATAGTTAGACGTTTAGACAATGCTCAGTTGATAGCATTTTTTGCGACACATAAGTGAAACCGAAGTCCTAGAATCCATTTTAAAGATCTCGGCACGCTCCTTTCTTCCAACGTGTGACACCATACTAGAGTTTAGTCCACCGACAACCCTCGCAATCGAAACCTTTAGATTTTCCTTCCAAACAATTTCACTCACTGAACAAATCAATACTCGAATCTCAATCCTTGTGGGACCGATAATCTTTTATTACTTGATGACATTCGTGCACTTGCAGGCGTTGAGCACAAGGGCACCCTTCAAATCTTCGACGGCCTCCATCTTAAGAGTTGAGGTTGCGTTGGCATGCATCAGTATTCTAAAATTGATCTGCACTCAGGACATCATCAGCTTCGCATAAGAGATGAGGATGTGTAGAAAACAACATTTCGCACTAGTTATGGGCATTACGACTTTTTGGTGATGCCTTTTAGTCTCACGAATGCCCTAGCTACATTTATGGACTTGATGAACCTGGTATTCTTAAGGTATATAGATCAGTTTGTGATAGTATTCATTAATGATATATTAAAATATTCTTGATCTAAGGAGGAGCATGAACAACTTCTGCGGATAGTGTTGGAGACATTACAACGAGAGCAGTTGTATGCCAAGTTTAGCAAGTGTACATTCTGGTTATCCTCAGTGGGTTTTCTTGGACATGTAGTGTCCAACAGAGGTATTTCTATAGATCCCCAGAAAATCAAGGCAATTACTAGTTGGGATCAGCCAACATCAGTTCAGGAGGTCCGTAGTTTCCTTGGTCTGGTAGGGTATTATTGGAGATTCGTGGAGGGATTCTTGAATATTGCCATGCCTTCACTCTTCCTAGTGATAAGTCCCATATCACTCAAGAGAGGCTTCCTATAAACTCTTCCAATTTCCAAATTGGGCATCTCACATTCTCCCAAAATTCTCCCCCTCATGAGCAAGAACACATCCATCATCCCATGATGGATACCACCCCCTAAAGGCTTGCTCCCCCTTGATCATTACACCAACAATGTCCTTGGAGAGTGTTAGGGCAATCTCTTGCCGTAATATGGTTTTGATGGTGTGGCAAAGGGTTTAAGTTAGTTTGATATGTTGATTTGATATGTGCGTTGAAGTCGTGCAGGACTTAGTAATTCGCACATGGAGCCATGGCGAGTTTTACATCTCATGACTCGTGCCTTAAGTCGGTGAAGGATAGCTTTGCGGAAGCCGTGCGCTTGGAGCATCCGAGGGACCGCCGGACGAGGAGCTTGGAGTGAAGCTGGAGGAAGTAGGCTTCGAGGCAAGAGACGTGAAGGAGCATTGCAGAGCCGTGTGCCTGATGCTGCCGAGGGACGTGGCCGTGAACGAAGAGAACTTCGAAGGCGAGGGACTCCGAGGGATGAGAGTGAGCGATTGTAACCCGGGAAGGGGTAGCTCTTAGGTGAAACTTGGCCATTTGTCCAAGTGTCGGATGGTTTTTCCCGACACCAGTCGACTGCCATGTCATGGCGATCGGCGCTCAGTCGATGGTTCGATCGGGTCTAATGTGAATCAAGTTGATCGATCGGCTGCCATGGGCGATGAGGCGGATCGGCATCGATCGGCCGCAAGGGCGGCGGTCGGATGTCATGCAGCACGCACGAGAATGGAGTCGACCTCGTTGAGGACTCGACTGGTTGACATCAGTCGACTGATGGGTACCATCAGTCGACTGATGCCAGTACCATTGGATAGTATCCAACGTGGAAATTGGCCGTTATTGGGCAATGGCTACAGCACCAGTCGACTGATGGGTGCCATCAGTCGACTGATCCTGTGTCAACGGGAAGAAACCCTCTTCCTCTATAAAAAGGAAGGGGGTAAGGCTTTGGAAAAAAAAATGCTGATACTCTAACACTCTCCCAAAGTCCCCTAAAGCTTTCCATCCTCTTACCCAAGCTTATTTTCATTATATTTGTAAGAGGAGTGTTGTTGTAAAGAGGTTACCTCCACCTAGCTTTGTGCAAAGGAGAGATCTAGTGGATAGATTGGGGAGTGATTCACCGTGGACGAATCGGACCGTGGATTAGCGGCGTAGCCGTGAACCACGTTACATCTCCGTGTTTGTATTGTCTTTGTTTTATTTCTATTTGCTTGTCTTAGTTTATTACTTCCGCTTGCGCTAACGTTTTCATAGACGAGCAAAATACGACATCCAACGAACGAGGGCTATTCACCCCCCTCTAGCCGGCCAATCGATCCCCAACAAGTGGTATCAGAGCCAAGGAAAGCTTGCCGAGGACTAACCGCCACAATAAGTAATTTTCAAAATGGCCGGCTCAAACATCCATCCACCGAAGTTCGATGGCGAATTCGCTTGGTGGAAGAAGCGAATGGAGGTATTCTTCGAAACCCACTTTAAAATTCTATTAATAATGGAAAACGGTTTCGAGTTGCCTAGGAACGAGGATGGGGAGCCATTGGAGAAATCGAGATGGAGCAAAAGACAAAGAGAGGAGTATTTGGCAAATTCAAAGGCCAAGCACCACCTCTACAATGTGCTCCCTCAACAAGAAGAAAATAGAATAGGGGAGTGCTCAAGTGCCAAAGAGATGTGGGAGAGATTGGTTGAACTTCATGAAGGCACTTCGGAAGCCAAGCTAGCGAGAAGAGATCTCCTCCGCTCCCAACTATCAAATATTAAGTTTGAAAAGGGAGAAAAGGTAACTTCTCTACATTCTAGATTTAAAGAAATATTAATTGGGCTAACAAGTGTAGGTGAGAAGCTATCAAACCGGGATATGGTAATGAAGGCCATAGATGCCTTTCCCCGGTCCTCAAGATGGAGCTCCATGGTAGACTCATTTTACATCTCCAAGAACTTGGAAGTAAGTACCTTGGAGGAATTTTTCTCAACAATGGAGCTTCACGAAACTAGGCTTGAAGGAATACAAGAAGAGCCTAGAATTCAACCCTCAAGAGGAGTAGCTTTGATGGCAAATAAGGAGAAGAAGAAGATAGAAGTCCCCTCCTCCTCATCCGATGAAGCCTCTACCTCCTCCATAGATAGCACGGAAGAAGCCTACATGGTAAGGAAGGTAAGGCGTGCATTTAAGAATCTTAGATTTGATAAATCTCATGATAGAAATAGAAGACCAAGGGGGAAGGTCATATGCTATAATTGCCAAGGAGAGGGACATATAAGGGATAATTGTCCCCTCCTAAACAAGAGCAAGGAAGATAAGAAAAAGAAAGAAGAAAAGAGGAAGAAGAAGGGGAGCAAGAAAAAGGAAGAAGAAAAGAAGGCAAAAGGAAGAGGGAAGGCCATGGCACTCAAAGCCAAGACATGGGATGACCTTGCCTATTCATCCTCATCCGAAGAAGAAGAGAACGTCTACTCCAACCTAGAACTAATGGCTCTTCATGACTCGGATTGCTCCTCCTCCTCAAATGAAGAATCAAGCACAAGTGGGGAGAGCTCAAATGAAGGGGGGCTTCTACATCCTCATCATCCGAAGAAGAAGAAGAAGACATGGAAACTATGGTAACGAATGCTTCTCCTAAAAAAATAGTTTCCATAATCTGTAGTTTAACTAAGGACTTATTTGGCATGAAAAAGAAAAATAAGAGCATGCTAGATAAAATTAAGGCATTGGAAAATAAGCTAGAAAATGCATGCTTAAATGATAATATTTCTTCTAGCTTAAATGATGATGCATGCTCACATGATAGATATATATCTTTGGATGTTAATGATGCATGCATAGAGGAAAATAGGGCATTAAGGGAAAAGGTAGATTATTTAACCAAAGCCCTAGAGAAATTCACAATTGGCTCTAACACATTAAATATGATTATTGGGAGCCAAAGAGCTAGCTTCAATAAAAAAGGCCTAGGCTACAAGGAAAAGAAAAATGAAAAGGCCTATAAATGCCTAATTGCTAGGGGACAAGATATGAAGAAAGTAATAGCTAGGAAATGGATCCCCAAGGAATACTTAGTGAACCCAATAGGAAAGAACTTATTTTGGGTTCCAAAATCCATCCTTAAGGGTTAGAAAACCCCTAGGGTAGTCAACCACATGGACCTAACCTATATCATATTTTGGTTGACTTAGGATGACGGGACAACATTTTTTAGATAGTGTTGGGTGATGATAACGTACCCATAAATAGATAATAATGCTTAAATCATGATGATTGATGTAATTCCTATGTATATTTACAATCATGATTTATGTTTTTGAAATTTGGCACGTTATCATAAGAAATAGGTTTGAATCATGCTTTAGGTAATACTTTGTTTATTATCATCATATAATACCTAATGCATGACTATTATTTGATGAAAACATGTATTTCATGATCATAATGTGAAATTAATTCATATATGTCATTATGATCATGTAGGATGTTAGGTTGATACTTAACCATGATAGAATTGCATAAACATATTGGTTAAGTATACACAAATACCCCCTAGGATGCATCTCACACTCACCATAGGCTACCTTGATTGAAAACTTAGCATGAGTGAGATGTTAGGATGATACAAATGTTCACTAATGCCTATGGCATTTAGATGGTCATTTAAAGTATCAAAATAGCAATAATAGACCAATCATGGGGAAGACTTATGTTTAATTCATAGACATATTGCCCAAAGATCATGGTTGGATATTTCATATGTTTTTAAAACAATTTCTTACTTTAAAATATATGTATTCATGTTTTGAAACAATTGGATGCAAGACTAGGTGTTAAAATGGATACTCTTATGATAAAAAACCTAGTAGTTTTTAAAGCTTTTGGATTTTTGGCATATACGTGGAAATATAATGATTTTTCATGAAACCATATTTTTCACTGATAGATATACTTAAAAGAAATGTGTTCCCCAAATTTCATGATTTTTTGAATTTTTTGGAATTTTTAATGCATTTCTGAAATTCGGTCTGAAAAATAGAAAATCCCGAAATTCACGTGCCAATCGACTGGTATCTGAACCAGTCGACTAATGGCCTGAATATCAGACCAGTAAAGGCTGAATTCTGAATTTTAAATCAACTTGTGGTATTTTCTTTCTATTAGACTTGATGCCATGTGTTTTTAACTTAGTGATAATCTTTTTGATGGTGTCAAAGGAGGAGAAAATATTATGTTTAAGTTAATTATAAAAGGGGGAGAAATTTACATAGAGAGTTTCATGGAGTAAGGGGGAGTTGCATGTTGCTATATCATGATTATGTTTACATGCTTTCATTCCTTAAAATTTATATCAAATGTTTTTACCTAACTTAAACGGATTGCCACACATCAAAAAGGGGGAGATTGTTAGGGCAATCTCTTGCCGTAATATGGTTTTGATGGTGTGGCAAAGGGTTTAAGTTAGTTTGATATGTTGATTTGATATGTGCGTTGAAGTGGTGCAGGACTTAGTAATTCGCACATGGAGCCATGACGAGTTTCACATCTCATGACTCGTGCCTTGAGTCGGTGAAGGATAGCTTTGCGGAAGCCGTGCGCTTGGAGCATCCAAGGGACCGCTGGACGAGGAGCTTGGAGTGAAGCCGGAGGAAGTAGACTTCGAGGCAAGAGACGCGAAGGAGCATTGCAGAGTCGTGCGCCTGATGCTGCCGAGGGACGTGGCCGCGAACGAAGAGAACTTCGAAGGCGAGGGACTCCGAGGGATGAGAGTGAGCGATTGTAACCCGGGAAGGGGTAGCTCTTAGGTGAAACTTGGCCATTTGTCCAAGTGTCGGATGGTTTTTCCCGACACCGATCATTGCCATATCATGGCGATCGGCCGATCGCTCGAGTCGATGGTTCGATCATTGGTCTAATGTGGTCTGAATCAAGTTGATCGATCACCGGCATGGGCGGTCGTGATAGCTTGATTAGTTGTCGCCAAGGACGGCGGTCGTGATGTCAGCGTGCGGGCACAGAATGGAGTCGACCTCGTTGAGGACTCGACTGGTTGACATCAGTCGACTGATGGGTGCCATCAGTCGACTGATGCAAGTACCGTTGGATAGTATCAAACGTGGAAAGCGGTCGTTATTGGGCAACGGCTCACGCTCGTGATGGGTGCCATCGATCGACTTATCTCTCTTCCTCTATAAAAAGGAAGGGGGTAAGGCTTTGGAAAAAAAATGCTGATACTCTAACACTCTCCCAAAGTCCCCAAAAGCTTTCCATCCTCTTACCCAAGCTTATTTTCATTATATTTGTAAGAGGAGTGTTGTTGTAAAGAGGTTACCTCCACCTAGCTTTGTGCAAAGGAGAGATCTAGTGGATAGATTGCGGAGTGATTCACCATGGACGAATCGGACCGTGGATTAGCGGCGTAGCCGTGAACCACGTTACATCTCCGTGTTTGTATTGTCTTTGTTTTATTTCTATTTGCTTGTCTTAGTTTATTGCTTCTGCTTGCGTTAACGTTTTCATAGACGAGCAAAATACGACATCCAACGAACGAGGGCTATTCACCCCTCTCTAGCCGGCCAATCGATCCCCAACAGATAGTCCCTAAGCCTATAAGAACACTAAACCATCAAAATTAAAGGCAAAAATTAAAACATGAATTTTCACACCTTAAAAATAGACACATCACTCTAACAACTCTACTAATATATATCCAATGGATTTTCACCCTTTCCAATGCTTTTCAAAGCATATCCTAGGGTTAAGAGTAGTTAGGGTAGGCTAACATAGCTGAGACATGGGCTAAACATCCTTGTTTATCTAAAATCAGCCCTGGTAGTCGACTCTTACAGTCACCAGTTGACTGCCATCAAGAAGCAGTCAACTGATATATGCAAAATGCAGAAATCAAAAATCAGAATCAAATATTTGAAATACATAAGTAATTATACGTAATTTGAAAAATAGTGAAACTTCATATGTATAATACTTATACCAAATACAATGAGTGAAAAATGTTTGAAAATTAATTTACCCAAAAATATTGAAATTGATACAAAGTTCAAAAATGAGAAAAACTTTATTGTTTTGAGCTCACTTTGTATGAACATCATCAATGGTGACTTTTATCAAAAGATCGGCTACACTAAGGTTTTTCAAAATGATTTTGAAATATTTTTAAAATCATATATTGAACCATGGTCTATGGGCTTAATGCACATGACTTGTACACAAGCTTTCCTCATGATTCATCCTTGGTATAAGTTGAGATTAAGTTCATCTAGATCCAAAATCTATGCACCTTAAACTTAACTCATTCCCATGCATATCACATGTATCTAGGGTGTATCAATACACACACATGTCAATGTAATGTGAGATGTGGGTTTTGTTCATCCTAAACTAGGGTTTCATGCAATTTTTAGGGCAACACTATGTAGGGATGTATACTGAAAAGTTTATCTTTTCTATGAACATCTTTATTTTTGAAATAAGAATCACATGATCATTGTTTGCATATTTTTATGCATATTGTCTAATACGTTACATTGTAGATAACATGGTGTGTGGTGTCACATGGGAGATCATGTTATCGGCTCCTTATAAAGTATAAGTAAAGGCTCACAACCGAGATGGCTTTGGACAAACCATTGGAATGGTTGTAGTGTGATTTGGTGTTGGTTTGTCTTGACCATAGAATCACACTAGTGCACTTTGTGTGTATTGAGCAGGACCGACTTAGAGGTGATTCGATTTATTGATGACTACATAATCGAATCGGACCTCAGATATTATTTAGTACAAGCTCTTAATCCCGATATAATAACGGACACATTACTTAGTACTCATCTCTTTGATTTACCATTGGGCGAGATTTATAGATTAAATCGATAGACTTGGTAAGTTGGGAGATGATATTATTTATATGGTGTGCCATTGATTATAGGAGGAAACCGTGTCCTATATATTAGGAAGATGATGTCCCCTTGAGGAGCTCATAAGGTTCATCATGTAAACCCTGCAGGTGGACTTGGTCCGGCATGATGAAAAGGTTGAGTGGTCCGACTCAAGGAGTTAGATGTTGATTAATTAATGGTCAGCAAATTAATTAATCGATGAACATTCGAGATCTTAAACAAGGGGAGAAAATGTATAAATAATATATGGAACCCATATTATCATATGGGGGTTGGTGAGGTAGATCAATGATGAACCTTTAGTGGATTGGATCATCATTAGTGGATCGGACTTTATGTGGGCTTCATCCATGGGTGGCCAAGACCCAACTCCTCCTCATGGTCCCTAATGTAGCCTATTAACACCTCATGATGCTTATATTCAATGGATAGAAACAAAACTCTAAGATCCATTGGTAGAGATTAAAACTCTAAGATCCGACGGTTGAGATTAAATCTCTAGATCCGACGGTTGAGATTTAATCCCTAGAACCAATGGATGAGATTAAATCATGGATTGAGCCCAACTCTATAAATAGAGTCATGACATGGGCAGAAAAAATAAGGATAGATGAAGGGATTAGCTTTGGCGGCAACCAATCCTAATTGGATTAGGATTGGGAGTGGTGGCTAGGGTTAGGGTGTTGGGAGCTAGGGGTGGGTTGCAACTCAAGGAGGTGTTCCTTCTTCTTCCAAAGGTTGGTCGGCCCCTATTCTTCTCCTCTCTACCTTGGCATGAGCTCATCCTATTCTTCTTCCCCTCTTCCATGGGCGGCAATAAGGAAAGCGAAGCTTATGGTTTGGAGGCTTAGGGTTTAGGAGGTTTGGGTGGCACCAAATAAGGAAAGTTTTGTTTCTTCTTCCTCCTTTGGTGGCCGGTGCCCACAACCCTATCCCAGCCCTTGGGCAGCATCCAAAGACCTCTTTTCCTTCTCCTTAGGTTGTGGAAACAAGATATAGGGCTTTCCCTTGGTGTCTTGAACGGTTTCCACCATTATCTCCTTCTCCTTGTTGGCCGGTGGCAAGCATTTCTTTTTTTGCTTGTTGGTTGGCCATAGGAAGGAGATTTGTTTCTATTCTTCCGCTTGCTTTGGATGAGCAAGGAAGGAATATTTGTGATCTAGGAGCTTCGACTTTTGGTAGAGCGTCGCCCACACGACGTCCAAAAGGAGGAAGGTCATACATTAGAAGATCGAGAGGTATACCTATTCTACTTTCTTCTTTTGTTTGTTTCTTGTTTTTGTTTTTCAATTATAAGCATGTTATAAATCTGTAAATGGATAAATAATACTTGGATCCCAAGTATAAACATAAAAATCGGCGATCCGGACATCGTCTATTCCGCATCTACTCGTAGAATAGAGGATGGTCGCTTGAACAACTAATTTGTTCAAGTGACCTCTCTAAACGAATAGCACGACGATGACTTGGTGGTTTGTGCAATCCCTTTTGTCTAGGATTAATTTTTTTTTAATCCAGGGACATCGAAGGGATCGCCATGGACAAGCTACCGAGGTGAAGTGGGAAGCGAAGTTTCCCCTCACGGACTCGATAAGCAAAACCCTTCAATTGGTATCAGAGCCAAGGTTTCTGGTTTAGTGTGTTTAGGATTCGGTTAATTTTTATGCACTTTTTCATATATTATATGTGTCGGATAATAGTAGGATATGCGTAGTTTAACTCTTTGGTTGCAGGCATAAGATCCGACTATTATGGCCATATGTGTGTATGTGATTGTATTTATGTAAATATTTATTTTGTTGAATCCTCAGGGTTGACGAGGCTAGTATTTAGTTTTTTGTAAATTAAATACGACATTGTTTAGCCACTCTTTATTTTAGTTTACTTTCGATCTAGATTTCATGTACACTCCCTCGTGGAATATAGGATCGATGGATGTAAATTAAAATAGGTTTTAGTCTCGGCTCGGATCTCCGGATGGCTCGTACATGGCGTAGGAGGAGCGGACGAGAGAGCGTTGCGACGGGAGTCATATTTAAGACAAAAGCCATAATAGTTGGAAAATAATTTATTTTTCATATTTATTGCTTTTTGTTTGATATGCATGTCGTAGGCTAGGAAAATTCCTCATTTTCAAATTACGAAGTGGGAGAAGGGATATTTTTATAAATTCCCACGGCCTCCATTACGATTTGACACGTGATGCAAGCAAACTTACACGTCGGCTCTGAGTGCCTTCCTCCCCATCGGATGGGTTTGTTTGTGGATCACAAGGTCAAATATGGTTATAAGAAATTATTAAGGAGTGTGTGTACTTGCCCATCGTAAGGCACATAACCCGAGATAATTCCCTTGGTACCGAGTAATGGTGAACCCTTAGATACAAATATAAGTATCCTCCCCATCATAGTCACTGCTTTTATTTGTAGGGCCAAAGAGGAACCAACTATTAATTTTACTTGTCAAAAATTTAGGTTGACAAGATAGTAAAATTAATGAGTAAAACCTTCTCTTACAAATATAGAATTCGTATACGTCCACACTATCGTGGCATACGATATTCTCAATGTTTGAGGTGTTGGTTGATTTTAAATATTATTGTTTGAGGAATCAATAATTTTTGAAATCTACAGTAATGATCTATGTGATTCTTAGGATTTTAAAAAATGACTTTAATTCCACTTACTATGATAGTAAAGGAAATAAACTTACTGTACCCAAATAATGTTGATTGGAAATGAATCCAGATATTGTCTTTTTTGCTAAGGAGTACAAGTATGCACTCTTCGAAGAGTGTCCTCGAGCCATGGTTGCTCAAAAAGGTTTCTACTTCTAAGCCGAAAGGCAAGAAGAAGGAGAAACAAGGTGGTAGGAGGATCTCAGGGAGGAGTGAAGAAGCCGAAAGGCAAGTACATCACTTATAAGCAGGATGGACATTAGAAGAAGGGTTGTCCCAATCCAAAGCAGAACAAAGGTATATCCTTTGGTCTAGTCGTTGAAACATGATTAGCGGTGATATCTACCGGCACCTGGTGTGTAGATGCGGGAGCCACTAATCATGTCTGCAACACTTTGCAGGGGTTCCAGGAAACCCGACGACTAGCTAAAAGGGAGGTTACCATTTACTTGGGCAATGCCAGGAAGGTGGCAGCTATTGCAGTGAGAAGTTTTATTTTTCTCTTTAGGAAAAATAAACTTTTGGTTATTAAGAATTGCCTTTATGTACCCTTATTTAGAAAGAATTTAATTTTTGTTTCTAAATTGTTTATGGATGGATATTCTATTTCTTTTAATGATAGAGTTGTTATAAGAAGGAATAGGGACATTATCTGTTTGGGTGCATTGATAGGAAATTTATACACACTTTAACCAAAACCTCCCATGATGCAAATTGAAGTTAATAACTCATCTTCTAATTCCAATAAGAGAAAAGAACCTTCGAAGATGAACCAAATATATCTTTGGCATCTTAGGCTTGGTCACATTAACCTAAGCATAATTCAAAGGTTGATAGCTGATGGACCTTTGGGTTCATTAGAGGTGGAGGATCTCCCAACCTGTGATTCTTGCTTGGAGGGTAAGATGACCAAGAGGCCTTTTAAGGCCAAGGTGAATAGAGCCAAAGACGTGTTAGAATTGGTTCATTCTGATTTGTGTGGTCCTATTTCTATCCAGGCTAGAGGTGGTTTTGAGTATTTCGTCTCTTTTATAGACGATTACTCAAGATATGGATACATTTACCTGATGCACTTCAAGTCTGAATGCTTTGACAAGTTCAAAGAATTCAAGGCTGATGTGGAGAAACGTCAAGGAAAAAGTATCAAGACACTATGATCTAATCGTGGTGGTGAGTACCTCTTGGGAGAGTTTAGGGATTATTTATCAGAGGTTGGGATTCAATCCCAATTGACAGCACCTGGCACACCCCAGCAGAACGATGTAGCAGAACGAAGGAATAGGACTCTTATGGAGATGGTTAGATCGATAATAAGTTATTCTGACTTGCCAGATTCGTTCTGGGGATATGCTCTAGATACGGCGAAATACATTCTGAACTTGGTTCCATCTAAATCAGTATCTTCTACTCCCATAGAGTTGTGGACTGGGCGAAAGCGTAGTCTAAGACATATTCGGATATGGGGGAGTCCAGCACATGTGCTGAAGGCAGATGCTGTAAGTTAGAACCTCGTACAGAAGTACGCATGTTCGTTTGCTATCCCAGAGGAATAAAGGGTGGATTGTTTTATAGTCCAAGAAATCAGAGGGTGATCGTTAGCACGAACGCCAGATTTCTAGAGGAAGACTATGTGATGAGCCACAAGCCCAAGAGTAAAATTATTCTGGAAGAGTTAAAAGGGGAAGTCACTTCTTTAGTACCACCGGTACAAGAGGATATACCACATGTCACTGCACCGCGTGTCACAGAGGATACACAAGTGATAGCTCGTCGTAGTAGGAGGGTTGTAAGATAGCCTGATAGATTCATGTTCTTGGGAGAATCTTCTGATTTGGTCCCTGGCGAACATGAACCTGATCCCTGGACATATGACAAGGAAATCCAAGATAAAGATGCAGTATCTTGGCAAAGTGCAATGAATGCTGAGATTGAATCTATGGATTCAAATAAGGTTTGGGAGCTAGTAGAACCACCCGATGGTGTAAAAACCATTGGATACAAGTGGATCTACAAGAGAAAGAGAGGAATAGATGGGAAGGTTGAGACCTTCAAAGCAAGGCTTGTTGCGAAGGGGTATACTCAGAAAGAGGGTATCGATTATGAGGAGACCTTTTCGTCGGTAGCCATCCTTAAGTCTATCCAGATTCTCTTATGCATTGCAGCTCATATGGATTATAAGGTGTGGCAGATGAATGTCAAGACAGCTTTCTTTAATAGAACTCTTGAGGAAAACATCTATATGAAGCAACCAGAGGGATTCATTGATAAGGGCAAAGAGCATCTTGTATGTAAGCTTAATCGGTCCATTTATGGATTGAAACAAGCTTCGAGGTCTTGGAACATCCGGTTTGATGAGGTGATCCAGGCTTATGGATTTATTCAAAGTCCGGATGAGTCTTGTGTATGCAAGAGATGTGATAGAAACGTAGTGGTATTTCTTGTACTGTACGTAGATGACATTTTGGTGATTGGCAACAATATCAAGGTGTTATCGGACGTAAGGGTATGGTTGTCCAAACAGTTTGATATGAAGGACTTGGGAGAGGTGGGACACATCCTTGGGATCAAGGTTATAAGGGATCGCAGGAAAAGGATGTTGTGTTTATCCCAAGCTTCATACATAGACACGATTATGGAGTGTTTTAGCATGCAAAACTCCAAGAAGGGTTTTCTACTTTTCAGGCATGGGGTTCCATTATCTAAGGAGATGTGTCTTAGATCATCTGAGGAGATAGAGGAGATGAAGGCAGTTCATTATGATTCGGTAGTAGGAAGCCTCATGTATGCGATGCTATGTACGAGACCAGATATCTGCTTTGTCGTGGGCATGGTCAGCAGATATCAAAGTAATCCAGGACAAGGACATTGGATTGCAGTAAAGCATATATTAAAGTGTCTGAGAAGGACTAGGGATTATATGCTATTTTACCGGCCAGACCAATTACTCCCTGTGGGTTACATGGATTGCAACTTTTAATCAGATAGGGATAACAGTAAGTCTACTTCAGGTTTTGTGTTTACTTTGGGAGGTGGAGCACTTATATGGAGGAGTGTCTAATAGAAATGCGTGGCGAACCCCACCATTGAAGCTGAGTGTGTGGCAGCCTCTGAGGCGGCCAAAGAAGTTGTGCGGCTCAGGAACTTCCTGATGGACTTGGATGTGATTTTTGGTTTGCCCAGTACTATCATAATTTATTGTAATAATAATGGTGCAGTTGCAAACTTGAAGGAACCATGAGCCCATAAGGTGAGTAAACACATAAAGCGCAAGTACCACATGATACGAGAAATCGTAAAGGAGGTAGAAGTTGTTGTCGCCTAAATTGCATCAGAGGATGACCTGGTAGAACCTTTCACTAAGGCCCTTCTAGTTAGAGCTTTGATAGGCATGTGGAGGGAAGGGAAATCAGATGTATGATAGTATGAGGACAACATAGTCTATTAGTATAAGTGGGAGATTGTAGTGATGTATTCTGAAAAGTCTATCTTTTCTATGAACATCTTTATTTTTGAAATAAGAATCACATGATCATTGTTTACATATTTTTATGCATATTGTCTAATACGTTACATTGTAGATAACATGGTGTGTGGTGTCACAGGGGAGATCATGTTATCGACTCCTTGTAAAGTATAAGTAAAGGCTCACAACCGAGATGGTTTGGACAAACCATCGGAATGGTTGTAGTGTGATTTGGTGTCGGTTTATCTTGACCATAGAATCATACTAGTGCACTTTGTGTGTATTGAGCAGGACCGACTTAGAGGTGATTCGATTTATTGCTGACTACATAATCGAATCAGACCTCAGATATTATTTAGTACATGCTTTTAATCCCGATATAATAATGGGCACATAAACTTAGTACTCATCTCTTTCATTTACCAATGGGCGAGATTTATAGATTAAATCGATAGACTCGGTAAGTTGGGAGATGATATTATTTATATGGTGTGCCATTGATTATAGGAGGAAACCGTGTCCTATATATTAGGATGATGATGTCCCCTTGAGGAGCTCATAAGGTTCATCATGTAAACCCTGCAGGTGGACTAGGTCCGGCATGATGAAAAGGTTGAGTGGTCCTATTCAAGGAGTTAGATGTTGATTAATTAATGGTCAGTAAATTAATTAATCGATGGACATTCGAGATCTTAAACACGGGGAGAAAATGTACAAATAATATATGGAGCCCATATTATCATATGGGGGTAGGTGAGGTAGATCAATGATGAACCTTTAGTGGATTGGATCATCATTAGTGGATCGGACTTTATGTGGGCTTGATCCATGGGTGGCCAAGACCCAACTCCTCCTCATGGTCCCTAATGTACCCTATTAACACCTCATGATGCTTAGATCGAATGGATAGAATCAAAACTCTAAGACCCATTGGTAGAGATTAAATCTCTAAGATCCGATGGTTGAGATTAAATCTCTAGATCCGACGGTTGAGATTAAATCCCTAGAACCAATGGATGAGATTAAATCATGGCTTGAGCCCAACTCTATAAATAGAGTCATGAAGTGGGCGGCAAAAATAAGGATAGATGAGGGTATTAGCTTGGGCGGCAACCAATCCTAATTGGATTAGGATTGGGAGTGGTGGCTAGGGTTAGGGTTTTGGGAGCTAGGGGTGGGCGGCAACTCAAGGAGGTGTTCCTTCTTCTTCCAAAGGTTGGTCGACCGCTATTCTTCTCCTCTCTACCTTGGCATGAGCTCATCCTATTCTTCTTCCCCTCTTCCATGGCCGGCAATAAGGATAGCTAGGATTAGGGTTTGGAGGCTTAGGGTTTAGGAGGTTTGGGTGGCACCAAATAAGGAAACTTTTGTTTCTTCTTCCTCCTTTGGTGGCCAGCGCCCACAGCCCTATCCCAGCCCATGGGCAGCATCCAAACACCACTTTTCCTTCTCCTTAGGTGGTGGAAACAAGATATAGGGCTTTCCCTTGGTGTCTTGCCCGGTTTCCACCATTATCTCCTTCTCCTTGTTGGCCGGCGGCAAGCATTTCTTTTGTTGCTTGTTGGTTGGCCATAGGAAGGAGAAGAGCTTTGTTTCTATTGTTTCTCTTGCTTTGGATGAGCAAGGAAGGAAGATTTGTGATCTAGGAGCTTCGACTTTTGGTAGAGCGTCGCCCACATGACGTCCAGAAGAAGGAAGGTCATACATTAGAAGATTGAGAGGTATACCTATTCTACTTTCTTCTTTTGTTTATTGCTGGTTTTTGTTTTCCAATTATAAGCATGTTATAAATCTGTAAATGGATAAATAATACTTGGATCCCGAGTATAAACACAAAAACTGTCGATCCGGACATCGTCTATTCCGCGGCTACTCGTAGAATAGATTATGGTCGCTTGAACAACTAGTTTGTTCAAGTGACCTCTCTAAACGAATAACACGACGATGACTTGGTGGTTTGTGCAATCTATTTTGTCTAGGATTAAATTTTTTTTAATCCGGGGACATCGAAGGCATCGCCTTGGACAAGCTACCGAGGTGAAGTGGGAAGCGAAGTTTCCCCTCACTGACTCGATAAGTAAAACCCTTCACACTACTTAATTCCCTTATACTTGGGACTTCAAGACATGTCATAGTCCATAAATCAATTTTAATTACTTTAAATAGATGAATGATCATGGAATAAATGATAACATAAATAAGCATAGCCAATGATCATGATTTCATGACATATGATTAAATCTAAATACATATGAAAAAAAATAGTCCTAAGCATAATCATAACAATTTATATGATTAAAAAGAAATATGATGTCATGACATGTTATATGGAAAATCAAGCATGACAAATAAAATATAAAGGTATATAATACCTAAATTTTAGTGTTAATTGACATTTATTAAAATTAAACCCATTTTTCCATATTACTACTAATCCCCCAAGTGTGCCAAAAATCCAAAATGACATACTAAAACCTCTAAACCTAATTTGTGCCAATTTGATTGATTTTTCATAATTCTCGAAATATATTGTCACATCCTAAAATCCTTTAGGATATAAAATTCAAACCAATTTCCAAGGTACCCATAACCTTGAAAATGACCTAAAATGCCACCTTTACCATGGTTAGGTTAACTACTCATCCATTTAAAGTTGGCACCACTTAACCCATTTAGCGTGAATTGATCACGCTCCTAGCAACCCAAAATCTATTTGAGCTCCTTGGGTTTACTAGGTATTCCTTAGGGATGACCTACCTAGATACCCTCCTAATGACTCTCCTAGTGTTGGTAGCCTTGGTCATTGTGGTCTTGCCTAGGTTAACTCTAGGGGTAACTCCCCTTGTAACCTTCTTAGTGGCTTCCTTAGGTTTCTTCGAAACCTTAGCCACTAGACATTTACCTTGGTTAACCTTAGGGATGACTTCCCTATTAACATTGGCATTCCTAGACCTAGGTTGTGTTCCATAATCAAATTGAACACTATGGTAGGTCTCCTTAGGCTTAGGTTTGTGACCGAAACTTTTCTTGCCTTTGGATGAACCTATTCTCCTAGGACCTAGATTTTGACCATTTAACCCTTGCATTTGGTTTTACATAATCCTAAGGGTCTTTTCCATTTTCTCAAACCTTGACCTCAAGGCTTGATTTTCTACCTCTAATTTCTCAATTGTTGTGGGCCCATTATTTCTTTTAGTATTATTGCCCTTCCTAGGTATATGTCTAGAATTCTTTGGATTAAAGCCCAGATGGTCTTCTATTTTCCTAATACTTGCCATAGGTAGCATTTTTTTAAGGACATTAGTCCCAAATTTCTCCTTTGTTGAAATATGTCTAAATTCATTATTTCTAGACTTGTCCTTAGACTTAAAATCAACATGCTTAGCCCCAAAGCAATAAAGCCTATTATTCTTAGCATGCTTTTGTTCATGAGTAATTGCACGATTATTAACATAACTTCTAGCATACTTTTTAACATATGTTGAAGGTGCATTATTGAAATATATCTTAGGATTCGCTTTAGAAGCTCCCCCTACATATGATGCTCCTTCTTGTCCCTTGGTTTGCTTTCTCCCCCTAGGGCGTTGGCTCCTATAATGCACTCTTTGGTGGCATTTGAAGCAAATGACATGCTCCTTTCTCTTCATAATTGGGGCTCCAACTTCATTGGTTTTAGATTGAACTTTTGACGCCGGTTGAGTCTTCTTGACCTTCTTAGGGCACTTGCTCTTATAGTGCCCGACTTCCCTACACTCAAAACATATTATATGATTATTATTAATAATGCATGTATTTGAGTTACCTAGGGTGGAATTTTGAACTTCATCCTCTTTTTGATCGGAGGTAGATGGTTCCTCTTGAGTTGGTTTTGGTGTTGAAGATGACCTAGTCTCCTCCCCCTCAAACCTTGAAGTGGTGGCCTTCTCCAATTCTACTTCTTCCACCAATCTGGAAGTTGACTCCCTCTCAACTTTCGACTCCTCACTCTCTTGTGAGGAAGAACTTTCTTCTTCTTTGAGCTCTCTCTGTACTTGAGCCATGGATGGTTCTTCATGGAGCTTGGCCAATTTTTCCCATAGCTCCTTGGCATCTAGAGATTTACCTATCCTAGACACAGTATCATTAGGTAATAAATTTAATATCAATTGCATTACCTTATTGTTTCTCTTGAAGGCTTGAACTTGCTCTTCGGTCCTTCTCTTCTTCTTAAGGTATCCACCTTTTGGACCTCTTGGAAATTCAAATCACTTTACTAGTATCATCCAATCTTCAAAGTCCATCATGAAGAAATTCTCCATCCGTGTCTTCCGTTGCACAAACCCTTCTTGTCCATAGAAGGTGTATGGAATTGGGGTGTTGATATCCCATCCCACTTTTTCTTTAAATTCCATCTCCTTCTTCACCCTCGAGCATGCTCTTTAGTTGTTAAACCTTGAAGAGCGGCCTCGCTCAGATACCACTTGTTGGGGAATTGAACGTCGCTAAAGTGGGGGTGAATAGCGACTTCGTAGATGTTGATGGAATTAAATCATGCTTGCTATAAAATGTTAGTATACACAGAGGAAATAATAAAGATAGAAAAAAATACACAAGACAAGCACAAGTACATGAGATATAATGTGGTTTCGAACCTCAAGGTTCCTACTCCACTGATTGAGCTCAAATGAGCTCTAGCGATGCAACTAACACCACTAAACAATAATACTCCTTCTCGACAATACGTCAAAGGTGGAGAAATCTCGTACAAGAGATTACACAAAGTAATACAAAAATACAAGCAAATACAAGTATGAAATACAATACAAGTAAAGAAAAAATACTTTA
Source organism: Wurfbainia villosa (assembly GCA_025175895.1). NCBI lineage: Eukaryota > Viridiplantae > Streptophyta > Magnoliopsida > Zingiberales > Zingiberaceae > Wurfbainia > Wurfbainia villosa. The sequence continues at coordinate 46,185,050 of CM045998.1, read as the reverse complement.
CAAGAGATCTTTGATTGCTTGCTTTTGGTTGCTTGAGAATAGACATGAAGGCTTGGATTGCAGCAGCAAATCCCTTCCAAATCACCTCAAGAAGCCTTAGCCAAAACCTTCTCCATGAGCTCCTTTTAAAGCTTCTTCTCGAGATGGATTCCGCCTAGCAGTCTACTGATCATGATCATCAGTCGATTGCTCCTATAGCCATTGTCTCATAATGGGCCGAGCCACATTGGATAAGTTCCAATGGATAGGCAATCAGTCTATTGATCATACCCATGAGTCGACTGCTCGAGCCATCACTCGACTGTTAAACCCTAACAGTTGACTCGGGAGCCTTCTGTGCCTGCGACATTGATCACTATCATTTTATTGCATTATTTTGGTCCTTAATATCACTGTTGTTATCCTCTCTAATGATTTATTATTGATTATTTGCATGTTTTATGAGTTTGGATTCATTTTTAGACCTTTTTTTAAAATCTCTTAAATTTTAGACTTATATGCAAATTTTATCTTTGTTTGTAGGAGATCGAGAAGAGCCAATGGACCAAACTCAAGTTGGATCAAATATGGCTTCATCTAGGGCCATAACGGGTATTTCAAGATGATTTAATCTGAGCCCTTCATCAAGATCTAAAGCAATTTAATCAATGGACAAGATTTGATCAATTTGGACCGTCCAAATGTGATCAGCTTGATCTGAGCCATTAATCCTGATCTGGAGCGATCTAGTCCGTACATTTTGATCTGGACATCTGAACCCTTCATCTAGATTCGACTATCATGATTATCCCTTCAGATGGATCAGATCCGTTCATTCAAAATTTGAGAAATATGAGTCGTTGGATGCATTGCTTAGTTCATGGATTAATCAGATTCATTTAGCCCTAACTTTAATGGATGGCAGGGATTGATCCTGCTTCGATCGGACGACCGAGGAAAGTCACCTTTAAAAATCAACAACTCCTCACTTACCGCAGAGAGTACACAGAAGAATCGTGACACAGTTCCTCCCCAACACATGGCGGCGAGTGAGCGTCGGCGTCGCCGCCTGCTCCTCTCGGGCAAGCAACAGCGGCGACGTGCAGGAAGTTCCTTCGAGACCGCGCAGCACAGTGAACTCCCCTGTCATCGTGCGAGCCGGAACCACCTTCCTTCCTTCCACATGCGAGCGGCGTAGGTTTCCCTCCTATCGGCAGTGACAGAGCCGGCAGTAGACTCCGACGACCAGTCCCGTCCATCCTTCGCCGTAGATCCCTTTCGATTCCGCAACGGCAACCCAAGATGTGGTGGTTCGACAACTTGGGTTGCAGCGAGCGGAGGTAGGGATTCCGATCCAACTTCACCGATGAATTATCCATAGCCAGTAACCGGAGCTAAGAAGCCTCGGCTGGACGTCGTTCGAAAGGCCGAGAGCAACTTTCTACTGTCGTAGTAGTGACAGAATTATTTTCCAGCATCCGACAGTGAGTTTAACATCAAATTTCTTGTGGTATCACTTAATTTCATTGCCGGCGAAGAGTTTCAGCTTCTACTCCGGTTCCATCCTCTCCACGCAGCGCCGACAGTTCTGTTGAAGTATAGTGGTGAGTATACTCGATTACAACCGAGAGACTTGGGTTCGGTCCCCGGCGGCGAATCTATGGGCTGCTCCACCTTCACAGAGTCATCCATAGATTGTCAGATTCCGGTGTCATCGTAGTATAGTGGAGAGTATACTCGGATACAACTTAGAGACCCGGGTTCGAATCCCGGTAACTACATCAGGCTTTGACAGTTCCGCACCATCCATCGGAGAAAAGGGCTCGCTTCATCCATCGTCAAAGGCATCTGTTTGAGTCGTAGTCATCACCGGAGAGGGAAGGTCCATGCTCCGTGTGTAGAGGATCGTCAATCTTTATATTTGGAATTCACATTTCATTTTCATCCCCATTTATTTTAATTGCATTGCATTATTTGTTTACTTTATGTTATGTTTGGATTCACGAATTGAACTTGTCAAAACCCCCAAAATTATTGTTGTAGTTGACTTATAGTTAGTTTGTAGTTTAACTGTAGTTTAATTTGTACTTAGTTTGTAGTTCTCTTGTAGTTTACATTGTAGCTATTTCGTAGTTTGACATAGAGTTAATTAGTAGTTTCATTTGGTAGTTTAGTTGCAGTTTGATTATGATGCTTAGCTTAATTAATTGTTAGTTTGATTATTTATCTATTTTAGTGTTAATTTCATTAGTTAGACATGTTTAATACTAGGTTAGATTTATTTCATATTTTCCTTTAGGCACATGTTATATTGCATTTGACTTATTGTTTTTCCTGCACTGTCTTTATGTTTCTAAATGTTTTTCTTTGAATGTTTAGTTTATCTTTTCTTTAATTGCATTGTCTTTGATTTAGTAGGATTAGTCTTGTAAATCCTAATCCCCATTAGCAATAATAAGAAATCCTAAGATTACTATTCTGTTGATTACACTCGTTGGGAAACGATCTGTGTCATCCACTATGCTAATATAGTGTAGAGGGGGTTCGGTAATTAATTTGAAACGGTACCACGACACTAATTACCATTTATCAAAATTTGGCGTTGTTGCCAGGGAGTGTAATGATGCTTAGTAAACTTAGGATTATTTTCCCATTTTTCAAAAAAAAAAAGAAAAAGAAAAAAAATAGGGCTTCATTCTTTCATTTTCTTTGTATCCATGTATTTTGTCATGTCTACTTCCTGTGTCTTTTGATTTGTCTGTTGGTGTTTTAGGAAAGACTAGGATTTATCTTTTCTGAGAAGCATGGGTCCTTATTATCAGCAAGCGGATCAAATTGCAGCTAGATCAAATTGCAACATCCATCAGTCAGATATTGGAACAAGAGTTCATTTAGCCTCCATCAGAGATCATTTATTTGGATATCGACGTGCTTAGGGAGATGGATTGTGGATTTTTCTTACTCCACAGGACTCCTATGAACCATTGTGCTATGATTTGTTTTCGGATATTGATGGATCTGTATTCATTGATGAAGCTGCTGTGGTGTCAGATGTTGCAGTTGATGACACGAGAGTGGTGGATAGCTGGACACCTCCAGAATGGACACTCCCACCTGAGATAGAGTCTCCAAGAATGTTACTGATGAATCCCCTAGAAAAAAATGCAGTAATCCAACCCCAAGGTTGGATACTTTTTCTGATCGCCTCTAACCACCAGAGAGTATATATGCTGAGGTAATGATCATTTCGGAAGGAGCAGCATGGAACTACCCGGATCACATCAAGAGAGCACTCACCTCCATTCGATCCATCTCACTCCCAGCCTAGATATTCTTACTGAATCGCCTCCAACTGTCAGGACCTCAGAAGAGTTTGTTCTATCCCATTTACTTTTCTTTTAATTGTATATACCCTTCTTTCACTTCATTTTACTTTATTTGTTTTTGTTTTAGTTGTTATGTTTCATTTGTTGAGTTTTTATTTTGTCGGTGCTTTCAAATAAATTTCCTATGCATTTCTTTATATCATCTTAGAAGTCGTGAAAGCTAATTAAATTTGATTGTCGTGTTTTGGGGATTTATTGTCATGAATGGATTATTTGATGGCATATGGTTACTCCTTGCTGATGGATTCTATATTTATAGATTAAGATGATTTTTTTTCATTCATAGTGAGGATTGTGCCTATTTTTATTGCTTGTTTGTGGTGCACTTGTGGTTATTACAACTCTAGAACTTGCTTTGATTCTTTCGAGACCATACAACCATAGGTGTGCATGATTATTATGAAGGCAATCTTACTGGTTTTCCTTCACTACTTTTGTTGTCACATGCTAGTTAAATAATTTCCTTATCATATGTCATGTTATGTTCATTATTCATTCTATTGTCTTTCTATCCCCGCATTTTCATCATGTCATTTTTTTCTCCATTTCTATTATTGGATGTGGAATATTGGATGTTTCATGATGAGTTTTTGTCCGGGACGGACACAAGTTTAAGTGTGGGGGAGAGAGTAGCTCAGGAGAATTTAATGTAAACCATGGACAAGCCGTGTTTTTATTTTTATATTAGAGCTTGATGTTTTAGAGTATATGAAAGTGTACTGCATGTCAAGGAAAAAAAATGAAAAATAAATTGAAGGAAAAAAGTATAAAAAATAAAAGAAAAAAAATTGAAAAATAAAAGAACATTTGGTCAAAACAATAAAGACAATAAAAAAAATCTTTGACATGTTGTGCAGTTTTTTTTATCTATGTGATAGTATTTTTGTGATAGACATCCCTTATTACAACTATTGAGAGAGTTATTGGATATCATATCTGGACTTGTATTGTGAATGTGATAGGGGTTGTTTACATGTTTAGTTGATGGTAAAATGCTAGCTTGGATGAAAACTTTTGGGGCACTGCTTTCTTGTACTCATCTATGTAGCATTTCAGTATTTTCATATCTCCTTGCGTTTCTTTAGCTATTTCATTTCTTATCTTTCTTTCGTTAAACACATATCATTATTTTCTTTTATTCATGTTTCCCTTGCATTTCTAATAAGCCTTCAATAATTGTGCATTCTTATGTGTATATAGTGGTGAAGGTAGAAGAAAAGCAAGCATATGGTAGTGCATAAACCATGAGCAGCTTGAGTGAACTCCACTATTATATGTTATGAGAGTGAGAGAAGCCATCACTTATCTTGTGAGGCTTAATCATTCATAGTCTATTCATGATGGATTGAAGTCACCATGTTTGTTAACCTGTGTAGGATTTGAGTCCATGATTGCTTGAGTCTTTGAGATTTGACAATCTTAGATAACTTTCTTTCACGATTTTCTACGTATGCTTGGGAATTGCTAGGAAAATATACCTTCAGTTTACTTTTAATTTTCTTTGCTTGCTCGGGACGTGCAAGAATAAGTGTGGGGGAATTGATCACTATCATTTTATTGCATTATTTTGGTCCTTAATATCACTGTTTTTATCCTCTCTAATGATTTATTATTGATTATTTGTATTTTTTATGAGTTTGGATTATTTTTGGACCTTTTTATAAATTCTCCTAAATTTTGGACTTATATGCAAATTTTATCTTTGTTTATCGGAGATTGAGATGAGCCAATGGACTAGACTCAAGTTGGATTAAATATGGCTTCATCTAGGGCCATAACGGGTATTTCAAGTATATTTAATCTGAGCCCTTCATCAAGATCTGAAGCAATTTAATTAATGTACAAGATCTGATCAATCTGGACAGTCCAAATGTGATTAGCTTGATCTGAGCCATTAATCCGGATCTGGAGTGATCTAGTCCGTACATTTAGATTTGAACATCTGAGCCCTTCATCTAGATTCAGCTGATCATGATTATCCCTTCAGATGGATCCGATCCGTTCATTCAAAATCGGAGAAATATGAGTCGTTGGATGCATTACTTAGTTCATTGATTAATCAGATTCATTTAGACCTAACTTTAATGGACGACTGGGATTGATCCTGCTTTGATCGGACGACCGAGGAAAGTCATCTTTAAAAATCAACAACTCCTCACTTACCGTAGAGAGCGCACAGATGAATCGGGACACAGTTCCTCCCCAACGCGTGATGGTGAGCGAGCGCCGACGTCGCCACCTTCTCCTCGTGGGCGAACGACGGTGGCGACGTGCAAGAAGTTCCTCCGAGAGCACGCAGCACAGTGAACTCCCCTATCATCGTGCGAGCCGGCGGACGCCTTCCTTCCTTCCACGCGCAAGCAGCGGAGCTTTCCCTCCTCTCGTCGGCGACAGCGCCGGTAGCAGACTCCGGCGACCACTCCCATCCATCCTCTAGAGCAGATCCCTTTCCATTTCGCAGCGGCAGCCTGAGATGTGGTGGTTCAATAGCTTGGGTTGCAGCGAGCGGAGGTAGGGATTCCGGTCCAACTTCACCGGCGAATTGTCCATCGCCAGCAACCGAAGCTGAGATGCCTCGGCTGGACGTGGTTCGAAAGGCCGAGAGCAACTTTCTACTATCATGGTTGCGGCAGAATTATTTTCCAGCATCCGGCAGCGAGTTTGAAGTCCAATTTTTGGTGGCATCACTTCATTTCATCGCCGGCGAAAAGTTTCAGCTTCTACTCCGGTTCCATCCTCTCCATTCAACGTCGACAGTTCCATTGTAGTATAGTGGTGAGTATACTCGGTTACAACTGAGAGACTCGGGTTCGGTCCCCGACGGCGGAACTACGGGCTGCTCCACCATCACAGAGTCATCCATAGATTGTCAGGTTCCGGCGTCGTCGTAGTATAGTGGTGAGTATACTCGACTACAACTGAGAGACACGGGTTCGGATCCCGGCAACTACACTAGGCTTTGACAGTTTCGCACCATCCATCGGAGAAAAGAGCTCGCTTCATCCATCGTCGAAGGCATCTGTTCGAGTCGTAGTCATCACCGGAGTGGGAAGGTCCCTGTTCTGTGAGTAGAGGATCGTCGATCTTTATATTTGGAATTCACATTTCATTTTCATCCACATTTATTTTAATTGCATTGCATTGTGTGTTTACTTTATGTTATGTTTGGATTCACGAATTGAACTTGTCAAAAACCCCCAAAATTATTGTTGTAGTTGACTTATAGTTAGTTTGTAGTTTAACTGTAGTTTAATTTGTAGTTAGTTTGTAGTTGTCTTGTAGTTTACATTGTAGCTATTTCGTAGTTTGACTTAGAGTTAATTAGTAGTTTCATTTGGTAGTTTAGTTGCAGTTTGATTATGATGCTTAGCTTAATTAATTGTTAGTTTGATTACTTATCTGTTTTAGTTTTAATTTCATAAGTTATACATGTTTAATACTTGGTTAGATTTATTTCATATTTTCTTTTACAAAAATGTTTTTTTCATTTGACTTATTGTTTTTCCTGCACTGTCTTTATGTTTCTAAATGCTTTTCTTTGAATGTTTAGTTTATCTTTTCTTTAATTGCATTGTCTTTCATTTATTAGGATTAGTCTTGTAAATCCTAACCCCCATTAGCAATAATAAGAAATCCTAAGATTACTATTTTGTTGATTACACTCATTGAGAAACAATCCTTGTCATCCACTATTCTAATATAGTGTAGAGGGGGTTCAGTAATTAATTTGAAATGGTACCACGACACTAATTATCGGTTATCAGACATCGACCATCAATCGATTGCCCATCCATGGCAGTCAACTGCTCAAGCCATCAGTCGACTGCCCAATTCTGGCAGTCGACTGCTATGCCTCTTCCTGTAGTCGAACATCAGTCGACTCACATAAGTCAACTGATAATTATACCAGCCGACTGATAAACCTCATCCATATAGTTTAACACCAAGTATGATGCCCTCATACTTGCTAGACCAACCATAGCCTAGACCTAAGCCTTCTAGCCACCTCCGTCAGCCTCACGCCTATCGGATCCCTCCAAGTCATCCATGACTTGTTTATCCATATGCTAGCCTTCAGGTGCTTCCATCAGCTATTGTCATGCTAACGTGGTCTATACTGCCAAGGCACCTTGGGTTTACGCTGCATGACTCTGCTTGGACTTTACACCGCCAACAATTTGACTTATGCTACCAACACTCCACCCTTGGACTTTACGCTGCCAATATCACCCCTTGGACTTTCCTTGCCAACCTATGTTAGAATTTCCATTTGCCAAGAGCCATGCTTGGACTTTCCAATTGACAAGAACCATGTTTGGACTCAAGCTTGGACTTTTCCTTGCCCAGACCTATTCTTGGACTTTTCCATCATAATACCACTCGAGTCAAACTCGAGTCCGGTCAATCATGACCCAGGTCGATTGTACCAACAATCTCCCCAAAACATTGTGAAACATCAAAACACTACTCAAGTCCAACTCGAGTCTTATCAATCGTGACTTGAACTGATTGCACCAACACTTTGTATATAAGAAGTAAAGTGGGAGTGCGGTCATGTTCCTAGTATTGTATGTCGATGACATATTAATTATAGGAAATGATATTCCTATTTTGCAAACAGTCAAGGTCTGGTTGTCCAAAATATTCTCCATGAAAGACATGGGAGAAGCAACCTATATTTTGGGGATTAAGATCTATAGAGATATATCGAATCAGTTGCTTGGTCTTTTGCAGTCTACATACATAGACAAAGTGCTAAAACAGTTTAGCATAAAAGAATCCAAGAAAGGTTTTATTCCCATGAGGCATGGGATCCACCTTTCGAAGTCTATGTGCCTGCGCACGGAAGATGAGAGAATTCACATAAGTCAGATCCCATATGCATCAGCTATAAGATCGATCATCTATGCTATGTTATGTATGAGGCCCGATGTATCATAAACTTTGAACATTATGAGTAGATGCTAGTCGGATCCTAGTATGGACCATTGGGTGGTTGTCAAGAAAATCCTTAAGTACTTGAGAAGGACTAAGGATTTGTTCTTTGTATATTGAAAAGGTGATATGGTAGTAAGCGGGTATATTGATGTCAACTTCCAGACAGATAAGAATGATTCCAAATCTCAGTCTGGATACATATTCATCTTGAATGGAGGTGCGGTGAGTTGGAAAAGTTCCAAGCAAGATACTATTGTTGATTCTACTACGGAGGCAGAGTACATTGCAACTTTTGAAGAAGTAAAGGAGGCAGTCTGGATCAAGAAGTTCATAACTGAACTTGGAGTAGTTCTAAGCATTGTTGAAACATTACTAGTTTATTATGACAATAATGGTGCCATTACACAAGCGAAGAAACCATGGTCTCATCAGCGATCCAAACACGTACTACGCAATTACCATCTGATCAGAGAGATCATTAGTAGAAGAGACGTACAAATAGAGAAAGTTCCCACAGATAGGAATCTAGCAGATCCCTTGACAAAGCCTTTTTCCCAAGAAAAGTTCGAGAGGCATATAGAAGCCTATGGTATTAGATATCAAGCCAATTAGTTGTAGGTCAAGTGGGAGTTTGATGTAATTGAGAGATGTACAAGGTAATCGCCTTAGAAGTTATTAATAAAATTCACTATTTGAGTGTACATTATCTATGTATTTGATTAAATATTAAACTCATGTACTGAAGTCTACAATACAATGCATAACATGAGAGAAATTTTGATTGTATCACAATTAGTGGGTATCTCATCAAGTGTAAATATGCAACTATTGAAATTGTCCCTAGTCAATGAATTGATGAGATTGGACATCATCAATTCTATGAGACTAGTACATGTTATGCTCCTTGATTTATCCATGCATTCGGTACTAATTTAATAGAAGCATAGGAATGCTGAGAGTGAACATGTGGATGCTAGTTATGGTAACTAGTTCATTTGAGTGACCTGCTATGAGACTTCATATGGTTCTATATGTCGTTGAAGATCTCATTGCAACTTGAGTTATTCAAGTCACCTTAATCATGGCGCCTTGTACTTTGACTTCTTCGCAGCCATCTACATAGTAGGTGTAACTCCGGGATGATTGGGTATAAGACAAAGTGATTGAAGGTGTTTAAATAGCCCGTAGAGAATTCAACACTAATGATAAAGGAGATGTAAACCCTAAGCCTCTTGTCAGGATTGTTACTCAGAAGTATCTAGCCAGAGCGAGCATGTTAAGAAGATGGTCTTCTTGGGAACATGTAAAAGTAACTTAAATCCACAGGACAAGAAATTTAACATGGGCAAGGTGTAACGTAGTTAGCCTAGTGGGGACAAACACAGAGACCATGTCCTAAACCAAGTATGTATAGGATGAATGGAAGGAACAAGTCACGAACTGTTGGGGGATCGATGCGGCCGGCTAGAGGGGGGTGAATAGCCCTCAATCGATGGATGTCGTAATTTACTCATCTACAAAAGGTTAGCGCAAGCGAAATATAATAAGACAAGACAAGTAAATATACAAGACAAGAATCAAAACGCTAACGCAAGATGTAACGTGGTTCACGGCTACGCCGCTAATCCACGATCCCGATTCGTCCGAGGTGAATCACTCCTCCAAAGCCAATCACTATTGGTCTCTCCTTTGCACCAAGCTAGGTGGAGGTAACCTTTACAATCAAGATCACTCTTCTTACAATAAGAATGGAGTAAAAACAAGTAAGAAGAGTTTAAAGCTTATGGGGCACTTGGAAGATCACTTAGAGCATAAGAATTTGCCATCCAAAAGCTCACACCCTCTCTTTTTATAGAGAGGAAGCTTTTCTTCCCATTGGCCGCCACCAGTCGACTGCTGCCCTTGGCAGTCAACTGCCGTCACTCCAACGACCTCCGAACACGTCGGATCCCGACTGTTGTAGTCCAACGGAACACTTGGCAGTCGACTGATGGACCTCATCGATTCACGCCTCTCGTAATCGACTACCCGATCGGCTCTGGCGGTTCTATGGCCAAACCCTTTCGAATAGTCGATTCGCTTCAGCCTTGATCGATGATAAGTGATCGGTGATGGTCTTGGCGATCATTGCCCATAAATGGCGATGATCACCTGGCCTCAACACAACCAGTCGAATACCAGTCGAACCACGTTCGACTAAGAGCAGTCGACTGCCATTACATTGCAGTCGACTGGTGTCGGGAAATCCCATCCGACACTTAGCCAAATAGCCAAGTTTCACCTAAGAGCTACTACCCCTTCCCGGGTTACATTCGCTCACTCTCATCTCTTGGAGTCCCACGCCTTCGAAGTTATCTTCATCCTCGGCCACGTCCCTCGGCAGCATCAGGCGCACGACTCTGCAATGCTCCTTCGCGTCTCTTGCCTCGAAGTCTACTTCCTCCGGCTTCACTTCAACCTCCTTGTCCGGCGGTCCCTCGGATGCTCCAAGCGCACGACTTCCACAAAGTCATCCTTCACCGACTCAAGAACCGAGTCATGAGTTGTGAAACTCGCCACTGCTCCATGTGCGAATTACTAAGCCTGCAAGACTCCATCGCACATCTTAAATCACACTAACACCCTAACTTAAACCCTTTGCTACACACATCAAAACCTTATCATGGCAAGAGATTGCCCTAACAATCTCCCTCTTTTTGATGTGTGGCAATCCGTTTAAGTTAGGTAAAAATATTTGATAGAAATTCTAAGGTAAGAAAGCATGTAAACATAAACATGATATAGCAACATGCAACTCCCCCTTAATCCATGAAACTCCCAATACATATTTCTCCCCCTATCATAATTAACTTAAACATAATATTTTCTCCCCCTTTGACACCATCAAAAAGATTAATACTAAGTTATAAACACATGGTATCAAGTATAATAGAAGGAAAATACCAAAAAATACTTTAATAACTGAAATCAGCCTTTCTTGTTGAATATCAAGGCCCCCGATCATTGGTTGGACTACCGATCATTGGCACACTGTTTAAATTACGATTTTTAGTGAAATTCAGAAATGCATTAAAAATTCCAAAAAATTCGAAAAAATATGAAATTTGGGGAACATATTTCTTGTAAGTATATCTATAAATGAAAAATAGTTTTTCATGAAAAGTCATTATATTTCTTGAGATTTGCCAAAAATCCAAAAGCTTTAAAAACCACTAGGTTTTTGATCATGTGAGTATCAAGTTTAACACCTAGTTTTGGTTCCAATTGTTTCAAAACATGAATACATAGATTTTAGATTAAGAAATTGTTTTGAAAACATATGAAATATCCAACCATGATCTTTGGGCAATATGTCAATGAATTAAACATAAGTCTTCCCCATGATTGGTCTATTATTGCTATTTTGATACTTTAAATGACCATCTAAATGTCATAGGCATTAATGGACATTTGTATCATCCTAACATCTCACTCATGCTAAGTTTTCAATCATGGTAGCCTATAGTGAGTGTGAGATGTATCCTAGAGGTATTTGTATATACTTAACCATTATATTTATACAATTCTATCAAGGTTAAGTATCATCCTAACACTCAACATGATCATAAAGACATATATGACTTAAATTCATATTATGATCATGAAATACATGTATTCATCAAATTGTAATCATGCATTAGGTATTATATCATGATAATAAACAAAATATCACCTAAGGCATGATTTAAACCCTATTTCTCATGATGATGTGCCAAATTTCAAAATCATAAATCATGATTGCAAACATACATAGCAATTACATTAATCATCATGATTTAAGCATTATTAACTATTTATAGGCACGTTATGTTGGTGCAGGGGCACTAGATAATCGAACCTGTGTTTTGATTATGGCAAAGACACAAAGTTAAGTTTATATTGTTATCTCACGAGCTAAATCAAGTGTGCAGAAAAGTACTAAAGCTGGAGCTGAAGGCTAGCGACACCCGGAGGAAGCCGTGGTGGTCGGACGACACTTGAGTGAATTCGGAGGGAGCCGAAGGAATCGAGTGGAAGGCCGGAAGCGAGAGCTACTATCGAGGTAAGCTCGTGTGAGTGAGAGATTGTAAGGTCGTGTCCTCTTTACGGGGATGACCGACTAAGACTTCCTGTGGAAGGTCTAGGTCGAGATCGGACGGTTAGAAACCGTCGTATTTATCATTTTCCGAGCTAATCTCTTACTGCAGGAAGTGGCGGTGGGATCATTCTTTGGACATTGGCGATCGTTATTATCGATTGGTGATGAGATGCATCGATCATTATCATCGATCGATGATGAGGCATCATCGATCGATGATGGCGGCATTGACTTTGCGCTAGGTCAAAGCGGATAACGTTTGACGCGGTCACTTCGCGATAAAAATTTGGAAAAATTCATGATCCGTTCCAAAGAAATAGGAGACAAATTCAGAGGCTAAAGTCTATAAAAGGAGGGGAGGATTCATCTCCAAATCACATCAATTATTCATCAAGTGCTCCTACAACGCCAACGCTTCAACACCGTCATAACGCCGACGCGACGCCAAGTTTTGATCTTCTTCGTCGGCAGCAGATTCAAGTAATATTTTTGATATTATATTCTGTATTTTTATCTTCATAACGAGGTGAGGTAGGCTTGTTGCCTCATCCTCGTGTATTCGGTTTTTGTAATCGTTGTCTCCTACCTCCAACGAGGAGGAGACGTTTTAGTGCTTTGCCCTCCGTACGCGGTCTAGGACCGATAGGGCCTTGGAGTAGCAACCGCTGGGTTGTGAACCAAGTAAAATAAACGTGTTCATTTATTTTCCGCTGTGCTTACTTTGCGTATTGAACGAACGAAAAAGAAAAGATTTACGATCGCTATTCACCCCCCCCTCTAGCGACGCTTCTCGATCCAACACGTTATCATCACCTAACACTATTTAAAAATGTTGTCCCGCCATCCTAAGTCAACCAAAATATGATATAGGTCAATTGCATATGGTTGACTACCCTAGGAGTTTTCTAACCCTTAAGGATGGATTTTGGAACCCAATACAAAATCTTTCCTATGGGGTTCACTAGATACTCCTTGGGGATCCATTTCCTAGCAATTACTTTATTCTTATCTTGTCCCCTTGCAATTAGGCATTTATAGGCCTTTTCATTTTTCTTTTCTTTATATCCTAGGCCTTTCTTATTGAAGCTAGCTCTTTGGCTCCCTATAATCATGTTCAAGGTGTTTGAGGCAATTGTAAACTTTTCTAGGGCTTTGGTTAAATAATCTAGTTTCTCTCTTAAAGCCCTATTTTCCTCTATGCATGCATCATTAACATCAAAAGGCATATAGTTATCATGTGAGTATGCATCATTTAAGCTAGGTGAAATATTATCATTTAAGCATGCTTTTTCTAGCTTATTTTCTAAGTCCTTAATTTGCTCAAGCATGCTCTTATTTTTCTTCTTAGCTCTAAATAGGTCCTTTGTAAGGCTAGAAATCATAGAAACTATTTTCCTAGGTGAAAGATTAGTTACCATAGTTTTCATGTCCTCTTCTTCTTCTTCGGATGAGGATGTAGAGGCTCCCCCTTCACTAGAGCTCGCTCCACTTGAGCTTGATTCTTCATTTTCGGTGGAGGAGCAATCCGAGTCATCAAATGCCATTAGAGCAAGGTTGGTGACGAAAGCGTTCTCCTCTTCCGATGATGATGAAGAGGAAGAGGAAGGGTCATCCCACGTCTTTGCTTTTAATGCCTTGGCCTTCCCCTTTTTCTTTTCCTTCTTCTCCTCTTCCTTTTTCTTCTTGCTCCCCTTTTTCTTCTTCTTTTCTTCTTTCTTTCTCTTCTCCTCCTTGCTTTTGTTCAAGAGGGGACAATTGTCCCTTATGTGTCCCTCTCCTTGGCAATTGTAACAAATGATCTTCCCCCTTGGTCTTCTATTCCTATCATTTGATTTGTTAAATCTAAAACCTTTTAATGCACACCTTACCCTCCTTACCATATAGGCTTCTTCCGTGCTATCCATGGAGGAGGAGGAGGAAGCTTCGTCATCGGAGGAGGAGGGAATCTCTATATTCTTCTTTCCCTTGTTTGCCAACAATGCTACTCCCCTTGAAGGTTGGATTCTAGGCTCTTCTTGTATACCTTCAAGCCTTGTTTCATGAAGCTCCATGGTTGAGAAGAATTCCTCCAAGGTGCTTACTTCTATGTTCTTGGAGATATAAAATGAGTCCACCATGGAGCTCCATCTTGAGGACCGGGGAAAGGCATCTATGACCTTCATTACCATATCCCGGTTGGAGAGTTTTTCTCCTACACTTGTTAGCCCAATTAATATTTCTTTAAACCTAGAATGTAATGATGTTACCTTTTCTCCCTTTTCCAATTTGATATTTGATAGTTGGGAGCGGAGGAGGTTTCTCCTTGCAAGTTTGGCTTCCGAAGTGCCTTCATGAAGTTCAACCAATCTCTCCCACATCTCCTTGGCACTTGAGCATTCCCCAATTCGGTAGATCTCTTGTTGGGGGAGCACATTGAAGAGATGGTGCTTGACTTTTGAGTTTGCAAGGTGCTCTTCCCTTTGCTTTTTGGTCCACCTAGATTTCTCTATTGGCTTCCCTTCTTCATCCCTAGGCAAAACGAAACCGGATTCCATTGTAATCATGATATCAAAATCCGTTTCGAAAAATAGCTCCATTCGCTTCTTCCACCAAGCGAATTCTTCTTCAAACTTCGGTGGATGGATGTTGGAGCCGGCCATTTTCAAAGTTGCTTGTAGTGGCGGTTAGTCCTCGACAAGCTTTCCTTGGCTCTGATACCACTTGTTGGGGGATCGATGCGGCCGGCTAGAGGGGGGTGAATAGCCCTCAATCGATGGATGTCGTAATTTACTCGTCTACAAAAGGTTAACGCAAGCGAAATATAATAAGACAAGACAAGTAAATATACAAGACAAGAATTAAAACGCTAACGAAAAATGTAACGTGGTTCACAGCTATGCCGCTAATCCACGATCCCGATTCGTCCGAGGTGAATCACTCCTCCAAAGCCAATCACTATTGGTCTCTCCTTTGCACCAAGCTAGGTGGAGGTAACCTTTACAATCAAGATCACTCTTCTTACAATAAGAATGGAGTAAAAGCAAGTAAGAAGAGTTTAAAGCTTGTGGGGAACTTGGAAGATCACATAGAGCATAAGCATTTGCCATCCAAAAGCCCACACCCTCTCTTTTTATAGAGAGGAAGCTTTTCTTCCCATTGGCCGCCACCAGTCGACTGCTGCCCTTGGCAGTCGACTGCCGTCACTCCAACAACCTCCGAACACGTCGGATCTCTACCGTTGTAGTCCAACGGAACACTTGGCAGTCGACTGATGGACCTCATCAGTCGACTGCTACCTCCGTAGTTGACTGCCCAGTCGGCTATGAGCGGTTCTGTGGCCAAACCCTTTCGACCAGTCGACTGCTGCCTTCAGCAGTCGACTGATGGTCTTGGCAGTCGATTGCCCACATATGGCAGTCGACTGCTGGCCTCAACACAACAAGTGGAATACCAGTCGAACCACGTTCGACTCAGAGCAGTCGACTGCCATTACATGGCAGTCGACTGGTGTCGGGAAATCTCATCCGACACTTAGCCAAATGGCCAAGTTTCACCTAAGAGCTACTACCCCTTCCCGGGTTACATTCACTCACTCTCATCTCTTGGAGTCCCTCGCCTTCGAAGTTATCTTCATCCTCAGCCACGTCCCTCGGCAGCATCAGGTGCACGACTCTGCAATGCTCCTTCGCGTCTCTTGCCTCGAAGTCTACTTCCTCCGGCTTCACTCCAAGCTCCTCGTCCGACGGTCCCTCGGATGCTCCAAGCGCACGGCTTCCGCAAAGCCATCCTTCACCGACTAAAGAACTGAGTCATGAGTTGTGAAACTCGCCACAGCTCCATGTGCGAATTACTAAGCCCTGCAAGACTCCAACGCACATCTTAAATCACTCTAACACCCTAACTTAAACCCTTTGCCACACACATCAAAACCTTATCATGGCAAGAGATTGCCCTAACACGAACAACTGAAGCTACTGAAGGATTCATAAAATGTTATGAAGTTGATTTAGACTTTCCGATAATTTGGGGGTCATGATGTACTACTAGGTGCCACTCATGATCTATTCATAATTAAGGGGTTAATTATGAATGACCAACATAATCAGAAACTTATTGGGTCACACGCACTATGGATGATCTCGAGATGTAAAACAAGTCTGAGAATGAGATTCTCGTTGCGAGAGGATATCTTTGGTTGGACCAGACCAGGGGTGCGAAACTGAGGCTATGGAACCTCATATTGCTTTGTTGGACTTAGCGCGGCAATTTCACACTTAATCAAAGTCAAACAGACCAAACAAAGCCTCACACAGTCGTGCATAACTTGGTGCGGGCCATGCCAAGCTCTTGCCATAAATTTGCAAAGTATGGACTCCGCCTATAGAGACTCATGTCCAGGCCATGTGAATCCACACGACCATGTGAATCCACACAGCCAAGCCATGGGAATCCACACGGTCGTGTCGCCTCTCTCCCGATTTTGGAGATTTTCTCTTATGGAAATTTCCTGGGTTGTTCTTACCTTAATTATGGGATAATTATGGTAAGATATTTTCCATTTAAGACTCTTAAGATGACCTAATTAAGAGATATATAAATACATCCCTTGATAATCTTTGGCTAAGGCTTTGTTTAGGTTTTCTCCCTTGGTAGCCGTCGTTGCTCCTTCATCTCTCCTCTTCCATTGTCTCCGCCGGTTGGCTAGCACCAATCGGAGATAAAGACTTGCTACTCTAGGAGTTATCTCAGGTGATCCTGACATGGATACTGATAGAGGAAAGGTATTGGTCTTGCTTGTGGTTTTGACAGATTCAAAAGAATCCCAAATTAAGGTATAACTTCTCCTTCTCCTTGCGTGTTTTCATATGATTATTCGCTTATTCCGCTGTGCATGATCCAAGAATCTCTAACACATACTTAGTCTTGGATTAGTAGTGTGGGAAATAAATAAATAAAAAAGCTTTAAATGAAAAATATGAAAAGGAAAAATAGCTCGAAAGCTGGTTGCACGAATCTGAGCGTGTTGGACTATCCGAGGCACAAAAACTGCTTTTTGCATTTCGAAAACCCCGGAAGTCGGCCACGGATCAGTGTGAAGGTAAATAAAAAACTACATGTATGTGTTTAATACCTTTACATCTACTCTAGATCTACATGATAAGAGTTTACCCTTGAAGTGATGCCCTTCAATTATCCCACTCGTCCAAACGGATTGCCGAAACTCGAGAGTGTCAAGTGTACACTCCTCTATTGGTATCCACACAAGCAATAGGTGGAGAAAAGACAATCTTGAGTGTGCTAGCTCTCTTTGAAGTCCATGGCAAGATGAGGAAGTGAAAAGGGAGAGCTTTAGGGAAGAACCAAGGAAGAAGATGATGATGTTACACACAAAATAACTTCACACACTAAACACCACTTAAGTGGTCGGCCACTTCTTTGGGAGGTTACATGCATGCATGTAACTCCAAGAGCAAATGGCTCTTGGTCTCACTCATGAGGTGGCACCCCATGATAAGTCCATGATGATGTTGAACATTATCATTGGCCGGCCCCCATGCCAAGTCACCAAGACATGGCAATGTTGGGTTTTTCCGAGCCGCAAAAACTGCTTTTTGCGTTGCGAAAACCTCGGAAGCCCCGGCCACGGATCCGTGCGAACATATATTAAAACTAAAACATGTATGTGCTTATATAAAACCCTATATATACCTTAGATCTATATGATAAGGATGTTACCCTCGATGCGACGCCCTTCGCAAATCCCGCTCGTCCAAAAGGTTCGCCGGAACTCAAGAGCGTCAAGTGCACACTCCTCTATTGGTATCCACACAAGCAAAAGGTGGAGAAAAGCAATCTTGAGTGTGCTAGCACTCCATAGATGCTCGGCAAGATGAGGAAGAAGAGAGGGAGAGCTTGAGGGAAGTTGATCCAAGGAAGAAGATGAAGTTGTCTATAACTCACCAAATGAATTCAACCATCAAAACTCCTAAAGTGGCCGGCCACTTCAAGGCTTGGGAGGTAACATGCATGCATGTAACTCCCATGGCTCTTGGTCTCCCTCATGAGGTGGCACCACATGATAAGTCAATGATGATGTGGAGCATCATCATTGGCCGGCCAAGCCAAGTCATCATCATGACATGACATTTGTGTTGGGTTTCCGGCACCGCGGCCAGTGTGTGTTCGAACATGTTTCATAAACATGTCCACAGCAGAAGAAATAAAAATAATAAATCTACATTTATTACAACACACACATCACATGCATAGTACAACATGTGTATACATAACCATAAATTTTAATTTTACAATAAAAGGAAATTTAACTACGTATACCTTACGTATCACGTGTAGCGCGAAAGGCATCAACCGGAACGATCCTTGCGAGAATCGTCTCTATCTGTATCCACGCCGAGTATCTTCGGGATGACTTCACCAAGTCACGAGCTTCATCTTCGTACGGGTTACTAGCCTCGTGTTGAAGATGATGTGATCGAGAGAAGATCACGATCCGAATCCAAATTCGGATCAAAAAACGAGTCCTCAAAACTCGCTTCTCCGGAGAGGTATTCGTCAACCGTTTGATGAATCCTTCATCCTCCACATATGAGGATTACCGGAGATCGAATCCTCGGCAAGGCTACCGATGTCGAAGCTCCAAACGTCATCCAAACGACGCTCCGACAAGAGGGAAACAAGCTGTTCAGAAAACTTGACAGCTTTGGTGGAGGAGTAGGGGCCGGCCAAAAGGATAGGTGGAAGCTCAACTTATTACCAAACCCAAGGGAGATCACCGGAGCTCCTCCAGCAGAAGCTCGACGTTGGAAAGTGGAGAAGACGGCAGCAGTCGGTCGCCGGTTGGAGGAGAAGGGGTGGCGACACTAGGGGTGGTGGTACTAGGGTTGGCGCCGACTTCTTCAAAGGGGAGAGGTGGGCGGCAACTCTAGGTTAGGGTTTTTGGATTAGAGCTTAACAAACCCTTAAGCCCTCTTTTATAGAGAACTAATTCTCTTAATGATTATTGGATCTTAACCATAAGACCCATTAACCCGCTCCATTAATATAAGTTAAAATAATTCAAACCAGATGGTTTATTTTAAGTTAAAACGAACCGAACCAACTTTGGTTCATTCGTTTAAAATAAACCAAACCCTTTGGTTTATTCTCCTCCATTGGATTAGAACCAAACCATTTTGGTTCATCCATTATGTCTTCACAAGACATGACCCATCCACGCTTCCATTGCGATTGAAACGATTTCATGCTCACTTCTTGTTTGCTCCAACCAAACATAGTTTCTCTCGATCTGAAAATCTCATTCTAAAGCTCGTTTTAAATCCTTCGGATTACGCTCATTGTGCGTGTGACAAAATAGGTTCTCGATTTATGTTGGTTGTCTTTAATTAACCATTAATTATAGAACGATCATAACTGGCACCTAGTAGTACATCATGATCCCCAATTAACCGAAAAGATCAACGGTTGATCCAGAACTATTTCTGAAACCCTTTAGTAGCTCGAATGAATCGTGCCCCATTCCCTTCACTCATCTTATACCCACTTGGTTCAGGACATGGTCTATAGTGTCAGTCCCCACTAGGCTGACTGTAGGGGATCGGTACGGCCGGCTAGAGGGGGGTGAATAGCCCTCTTCCAATGGATGTTGGAATTCTCGCGTTCGTTTGCTCGTCTACAAAAACGTTAGCGCAAGCGGAAGCAATAAACTAAGACAAGCAATAAATGAAAATATAAACGCTAACAAAGAATATAATGTGGTTCACGGCTACGCCGCTAATCCACGATGCTCGATTCGTCCTCGGTGAATCACTCCGCTAAACCAATCCACTAAATGGTCTCTCCTTTGCACCAAGCTAGGTGGAGGTAACCTTTACAATCAAGATCACTTTTCTTACAAATAGAATGGAGTAAAAGCGAGTAAGAAGAGTTTAGAGCTTGTGGGGCACTAGGAAGATCACTTCGAGCATAAGCATTAGCCTCTCAAAGGCTTACACCCTCTCTTTTTATAGAGAGGGCTGATTTCTTCCGTTAGCGCCATTATTATTGCGCCCTTGGCGATCATTGCCGTCACTGGCGTCCTCCGAACACGTCGGATCCCGGCGTTGTAGTCAAGCGGAACTCTTAGCGATCGGTGATGGACCTCCGATCGATCGGCTACTCCTCGTAATCGGCCCGATCGGCTACGGCGGTTACGGCGAAACCCTATTGACGATCATCCTCTGCGCGATCTTCATTCCATGCCGCGTATGATCACTGGCGCTAATCCCATCGATCGTATACGGTCGAACTCACTCGACTCGAAGCGATTATTGCCATGACTTAGCGATCGGCTGGTGCCGTAAAACTCAAACTTAACATAAGTTTGAGCTTAGTGATCGGGTAAACCTTAACCCTTGCGGTCAAGTCTCCGACACTCAGCCATTCGGCCAAGTTCACCTAATGAGCTACTTACATTTCACTCATTCTCTCATCTCACTCGAAGTCCCTCGCCGAAGCTCTCTTCGTTCGCGGCCACGTCCCTCGGCAACATCAGGCGCACGGCTCTGCAATGCTCCTTCGTGTCTCTTGCCTCCGAAGTCTGCTTCCTTGGTTTCACTTCAAGTCATCTCGTCCGGCGGTCCCTCGGATGCTCCAAGCGCACGGCTTCCGCAAAGTCATCCTTCACCGACTCAAGGACCGAGGTTGTGAGGGTGAACCCGCCAAGGCTCCATGTGCGAATTACTAAGTCCTACACGACTTCAACGCACATATCAAATCAACATATCAAACTAACTTAAACCCTTTGCCACACCATCAAAACCATATTACGGTAAGAGATTGCCCTAACAATCTCCCCCTTTTTGATGTGTGGCAATCCGTTTAAGTTAGATAAAAACATTTGATATAAATTCTAAGGTAAGAAAGGATGTAAAGATAAAAATGATATAGCAACATGCCACTCCCCCTTAATCCATGAAACTCTATATTGCAAATTATCTCCCCCTATCATATATTTTCTCCCCCTATCATATATTTCTCCCCCTAAAATAATTAACTTAAACATAAATTATTTCTCCCCCTTTGACACCATCAAAAAGATTAACACTAAGTTATAAGCTCATGGCATCAAGTATAATGGAGGGAAAATACCAAAAACATGATTAAAATCTGAAATCAGAAAATTGCAGGCTGATTTTCAGGTGAGCAGTCGACTGCTATCAGTATGGCAGTCGACTGACACAATTGATTCCGAAATTCTGATTTTCTGGGCGAATTTCAAAAATGCATTAAAAATTCCATAAATTTTGAAAAATCATGAAATTTGAGGAGCATATTTCTATTAAGTATATCTATCAAGGAAAAATAGTTTTTCATGAAAAATCATTATATTTTCTGAGATTTGCCAAAAATACAAACACTTGAAAAACCACTAGTTTTTGAGCATGTTAGTATCCATTTTAACACCTAGTCTTGCTTTGAATTGTTCCAAAACATGAATACATAGATTTTAGATTAAGGAGTTGTTTTGAAAACATATGAAATATCCAACCATGATCTTTGGGCAATATGTCTATGAATTAAACATAAGCCTTCCCCATGATTGGTCTATTATTGCTATGTTGATACTTTAAATGACCATCTAAATGCCATAGGCATTAGTGAACATTTGTATCATCCTAACATCTCACTCATGCTAAGTTTTCAATCAAGGTAGCTTATGGTGAGTGTGAGATGCATCCTAGGGGGTATTTGTATATACTTAACCAATATATTCATGCAATTCTATCATGGTTAAGTATCAACCTAACAATTAACATGATCATAATGACATATATGAATGAATTCTACATTATGATCATGAAACTCATGTATTCATCAAATAATAGTCATGCATTAGGTATTATATGATGATAATAAACAAAGTATTACCTAAAGCATGATTCAGACCTATTTCTCATGATAACGTGCCAAATTTCAAAAACATAAATCATTATTGCAAATATACATAGGGATTACATTAATCATCATGATTTAAGCATTATTACTTATTTATGGGTACGTTATCATCACCCAACACTATCTAAAAAAAATGTTGTCCCGTCATCCTAAGTCAACCAAAATATGATATAGATTAGGTCCATGTGGTTGACTACCCTAGGGGTTATTCTAACCCTTAAGGATGGATTTTGGAACCCAAAATAAGTTCTTTCCTATTGGGTTCACTAGATATTCCTTGGGGATCCATTTTCTAGCAATTACCTTCTTCTTATCTTGTCCCCTAGCTATTAGGCATTTATAGGCCTTTTCATTTTTCTTTTCTTTGTATCCTAGGCCTTTCTTGTTGAAACTAGCTCTTTGGCTCCCTAAGATCATATTTAAGGTGTTGGAGCCAATTGTGAATTTCTCTAGGGCTTTGGTTAAATGATCTACCTTTTCCCTTAATGCCCTATTTTCCTCTATGCATGCATCATTAACATCCAAAGGCATATAATCATGTGAGCATGCATCATCATGGCAAGAAGAGGTATCATTATTATTTAAACATGCATTTTCTAGCTTATATTCCAAAGTCTTAATTTGATTAAGCATGCTTTTATTTTTCTTTTTCATTCCAAATAAGTCCTTAGTTAAACTAGAAATTATGGAAACTATTTTCTTAGGAGAAGCTTTCGTTACCATAGTTTCCATGTCCTCTTCTTCTTCGGATGATGAGGATGATGTAGAAGCTCCCCCTTCATTTGAGCTCTCTCCTCTTGAGCTTGAACCTTCATTTTCGGAGGAAGAGCAATCCAAGTCATCAAAGGCCATCAAGGCCAAATTGGTGACAAAGGAATTCTCCTCTTCCGATGATGATGAAGAGGATGAGGAAGGATCATCCCATGTCTTGGCCTTGAATGCTTTGGCCTTCCCCTTTTCTTTTGCCTTCTTTTCTTCTTCCTTTCTCTTGCTCCCCTTCTTCTTCTTCCTCTTCTCTTCTTTCTTTTCCTTCTCTTCTTTGCTTTTGTTTAGGAGGGGACAATTGTCCCTTATGTGTCCCTCTCCTTGGCAATTGTAGCATATGACCTTCCCCCTTGGTCTTCTATTCATATCATTAGATTTATCAAATCTAAAATTCTTAAATACACGCCTCACCTTCCTTACCATGTAGGCTTCTTCGGTGCTATCCATGGAGGAGGAGGAGGCTTGATCGGATGAGGAGGAGGGGACTTCTATCTTCTTCTTCCCCTTGTTTGCCATCAAGGCTACTCCTCTTGAGGGTTGAATTCTAGGCTCCTCTTGTATTCCTTCAAGCCTAGTTTCGTGGAGCTCCATTGTTGAGAAAAATTCCTCCAAGGTACTTACTTCCAAGTTCTTGGAGATGTAGAACGAATCCACCATGGGGCTCCACTTTGAGGACTGGGGAAAGGCATCTATAGCCTTCATGAGCATGTCCCGGTTTGATAGCTTCTCACCTACACTTGTTAGCCCAATTAAAATTTCTTTAAACCTAGAGTGTAGTGAGGTTACCTTTTCTCCCTTTTCTAGTTCCATATTGGATAGTAGGGAGCGGAGGAGGTCTCTCCTTGCTAGCTTGGCCTCGGATGTGCCTTCATGGAGTTCTATAAGCTTCTCCCGCATCTCTTTGGCGCTAGCACATTCTCCGATCCGGTTGATCTCTTGTTGGGGGAGCACATTGTAGAGATGATTCTTGGCTTTTGAATTTGCAAGGTGCTCTTCCCTTTGCCTTTTGGTCCACCTAGATTTCTCTATTGGTTTCCCTTCTTCATCCCTAGGCAAAACGAAACCGGATTCCATTGTAATCATTATATCAAAATCCGTTTCGAAAAATACCTCCATTCGCTTCTTCCACCAAGCGAATTCTCCTTCAAACTTCGGAGGATGAATGTTGGAGCCGGCCATTTTGAAAATTGCTTGGTGTGGCGGTTAGTCCTCGACAAGCTTTCCTCGGCTCTGATACCACTTGTAGGGGATCGGTACGGTCGGCTAGAGGGGGGTGAATAGCCCTCTTCCAATGGATGTTGGAATTCTCGTGTTCGTTTGCTCGTCTACAAAAACGTTAGCGCAAGCGAAATACAAGATAAGAATAAGACAATGAAAATACAAACGCTAACAAAGAATATAACGTGGTTCACGGCTATGCCGCTAATCCATGATCCCAGATTCGTCCTTGGTGAATCACTCCGCTAAACCAATCCACTAAATGGTCTCTCCTTTGCACCAAGCTAGGTGGAGGTAACCTTTACAATCAAGATCACTCTTCTTACAAATAGAATGGAGTAAAAGCGAGTAAGAAGAGTTTAGAGCTTGTGGGGCACTAGGAAGATCACTTAGAGCATAAGCATTAGCCTCTCAAAGGCTTACACCCTCTCTTTTTATAGAGAGGGCTGATTTCTTCCCGTTGGCCACCATCAGTCGACTGCCGCCCTTGGCAGTCGACTGCCGTCACTACAATGGCCTCCGAACACGTTGGATCCCGACCGTTGTAGTCCAACGGAACTGTTGGCAGTCGACTGATGGACCTCATCAGTCGATTCTTTGCCTCCGTCGTAGTCGATGCGCTCTACGAGCAGTTCGGCGAAACCCTATTGACGATCATTGCTGCCTTGCCCGTGATCTGATCTTGCGATCGGCACGTATGGCGATTGTGCTGGCCGCCACAATCAAGTCAGTCGTATACAAGTCGAACTCACTCGACTCAGAGCAGTCGACTGCCATGACTTGGCAGTCGACTGGTGCCGTGTAAAACTCAAACTTAACATAAGTTTGAGCTTCCGATCGTAACCTAATGAGCTACTTACATTTCACTCATTCTCTCATCTCACTCGAAGTCCCTCGCCGAAGCTCTCTTCGTTCGCGGCCACGTCCCTCGGCAGCATCAGGCGCACGGCTCTGCAATGCTCCTTCGCGTCTCTTGCCTCTGAAGTCTGCTTCCTTGGCTTCACTTCAAGTCATCTCGTCCGGCGGTCCCTCGGATGCTCCAAGCGCACGGCTTCCGCAAAGTCATCCTTCACCGACTCAAGGACCGAGGTTGTGAGGGTGAACTCGCCAAGGCTCCATGTGCGAATTACTAAGTCCTGCACGACTTCAACGCACATATCAAATCAACATATCAAACGAACTTAATCCCTTTGCCACACCATCGAAACCATATTGCGGCAAGAGATTGCCCTAACACTGACTACGTCACACTTAGCCCAAGTATCATTTCCTCGTCCTACGGATTCTAGTTATTGCACATGTATCGAAGAGTACCTTACTCTAAACATGTAATGCTTTTGCCAAAGACTTTAGTAACAATCCGACGAGAGGCCATGGGTATACATCTCCTCGCAAGGAGTGGTGAATCCTTTATAGGCTATTCAAACACCTTCGATCACTTCGACTTATACCCAAACATCCCGGGTCCACATCTCCTCAGAGATGCTTGCTTAAGATGTCAAAGCATAAGTCTTCATGATCAAGATGACTTGAATACCACAAGTCAAAGGAATATCGCACTTAAGCTTTAGTAAGAACTTCATTGACATATCTATATATGCAGAGAACCATATGAAGTCTTACGGCTGGTCACTCCAATGTACTAGTTACCACAACTAGCATCCACGATTAACTCCGGACACCACAATGTCTCCAGCCAGTGAGATTCAGTTGCTTGGATACACCAAGGAGTATACCTCATGCTAGTCTCAACAGAATCAATGGTGTCCAAATCCATTAATTCATCGACTAGGGATAATTCCGATACATCACAATTACACATGTAGAGATACTCACTAGTTGTGATCCAATCCCAAATTCTCTCATACTATGAATCGTATCGTGGACATTCTGTAAATGAGTTTATGATATAATCAAATACATGAAAACATGTATACTCAAATAGTGAATCTTCATTTATCATATAAATGGTTCAAACATAAGGTGATTGCCTTAGGACATCTCTCATATATCACTAACAAACTCCCACTTGGCATAATGCCAATTGCTACGGTATCCAATACCATAAGCTCTAACATTACCCTCAAACTTACTTTGAGGTAATGCCATAGTCAAAGGATCCGCTAAGTTCCTTTTAGTGGGGATTTTCTCGATTTGTATTTCCTTCCTACTAATGATCTCTATGATTAGATGATAGCGGCGAAGCACATGTTTGGATCATTGATGAGACCACATCAAATTCAGAGATGATCTTCTTGATCCATACCACTTCCTTTGCTGCTTCTAAAGCTGCAATGTATTCTGCCTTAGTGGCAGAATCCGCTATAATGTCAAGCTTGGAACCTTTCCAACTTATTGCGCCTCCATTCTAGGTGAATACATATCAAGACTGAGACATGGAATGATCCTTGTCTGTCTAGAGTTGGCATCCGTATACCCACATATTACCATGTACCCTTCTTCATATATTAGGAACACATCCTTAGTTCTTCTTAAGTACTTAAGGATCGTCTTAACAACCACCCAATGATTCATTCCTGGATCAGACTGGTATCTACTCGTGACACTCAGAGCATACGATACATCGGGCCTCGTACATAACATAGAACACATGATAGATCCTATTGCGGATGCATAGGGAATCTTACTCATGCAAATCCTCTCGTCTTCTGTGCGCGGACACATAGACTTCGAAAGGTGTATCCCATGCCTGATGGGTAGGAAGCCTTTCTTGGATTCCGACATGCTAAACCTCTTTAGCACTCGGTCTATATATGTAGACTACGAAAGACCAAGCAATCGTTTCGATCTATCTCTATAGATCTTAATCCCGAGGATGTAGGTTGCTTCTCCCAGGTCTTTCATGGAGAATGTCTTGGATAACCAAACCTTAACTGACTGTAAGATTAAAACATCATTTCCTATAAGTAATATGTCATCGACATACAATACGAGGAACACGACTGCACTCCCACTAATGTTCTTGTATACACAAGGTTCGTCTGGATTTTGTGAGAAATCAAACTTTTTGTTTGTCTCATCAAAACGGATATTCCAGCTCCTGGATGCTTACTTCAATCCATATATGGACCGTCGCAATTTGCATACCTTGGTTTTATCAACCGATGTGAAACCCTCAGGCTGTATCATATACACGTCCTCGAGCAGATTTCCATTAAGAAAGCTATTTTCACATCCATCTGTGATATCTCATAATTATAATGAGCCGCTATGGCCAAGAGCATCCGAATGGATTTAAGCATAGCTACAGGCGAATATGTTTTGTCATAATCAACACCTTGTTTTTGACGATATCCTTTCGCCACTAATCTAGCCTTATAGGTAATCACATTACCATCCATGTCGGTTTTCTTTTTGAAAACCCACTTGTACCCTTTAGGCTTGATGCCTTCAGGTGGGTCAACCAAGTTCCAAACTTGGTTTTCATACATGGAATCCATTTCCGACTTCATGGCACCAAGCCACTTATCCCTTTCTGAACATGTCAGCACTTCTTTATAACTGGTAGGCTCCTCATCATCAATGAGTAACACGTCGTTCAATTCGCTTACGAGAAATCCATATCTCCCAGGATTATTGCGTGTTCTACCAGATCTACGAAGATGTGGTGTTACAATAGGTCCAGTCGATTGCTCATCACTATGAGTTGTCGGCTGTTGTGCTTCACCAGGTATCTCATCAATGTCTATTTGAGTCTCTCGAGCCTCCTCAAGCTCGACGACACTCCCACTGTTTTCTTGCAAGAGAAAGTCTTTCTCTAGAAACACAGCATGCCTTGAAACAAACACCTTTTGTTCCATAGGATGATAGAATTGGTAACCCCTTGTTTCCTTAGGGTATCCAATAAATAGACATTTATCACACTTAGCATCCAATTTGTCTGATACAGTCCGCTTCACATAAGCAAGACAACCCCATATCTTCAAGTAAGATACTTGAGGTTTCTTACTATTCCATATCTCATATGGAGTAGTAGAGACTACCTTGGTTGGCATTCTGTTTAACAAGTAAACAGCTGTATGAAGTGCATAGCCCCAAAAGGACTTGGGAAGATTTGCATGATTCATCATTGACCTGACCATGTCCAACAAGGTCCGGTTACGCCTCTCAAATACACCATTATGCTGTGGTGTATTTTGCGGAGTCCATTGAGACAATATACCATTTTCTCTTAGATAATCAAGAAACTCTTGACTTAAGTATTCACCACCTCGATCCGATCGAACTATTTTAATACTCTTGTCATGTTGTTTCTCTACTTCATTTCTGAAATCTTTGAACCTTTCAAAGGCTTCAGACTTGTGTTTCATCAAGAACACATACCCAAACTGTGAGTGATCATCGGTGAAGGTAATGAAGTAGCTATAGCCTCCTAAAGCTTGAGTTGACATAGGTCCACATACATCAGTATGTATTAGACCTAGTAACTCTCCCACTCGTTCACCTTTTCCAGTAAAAGGTAACTTAGTCATCTTGCCTTTTAAGCATGATTCGCATGTATCGTATGAATCCAATCCAAACGATTCCAGAATTTCACATCGGTGTAATTCGGACATGCATTTCTTGTTTACATGGCCAAGATGACAATGCCACATGTAGGAGTCTAATTGATTATCCTTTCGAGCACGCTTGTTGCTCACTTCGATATTGAAAACATCACTAGATACGTCCAACGTATAAACACCATTGCTTAAAGTTCCAGTCCCATAAAGATCTCCATTCAAAGTTATGTTACAACAATTGTTACTAAAAGTCAAATGGTAGCCATTTCTATTTAAACAAGAAATAGAAAAGATGTTCTTTATCAATGAAGGAACATAAAAGCAATTGTCTAGTTTTAAGACAAGTCCTGTAGGGAGTTTCAACAAATATGTTCCGATGGCGAGTGCAGCATCCTTTGCTCCATTCCCAACACGTAAATTTGATTCTCCCTTGACGAGTCTTCTTCTATTCCTTAGCCCATGTATGTCATTACATATATGTGAGCCACACCCAGTATCTAATACCCAAGTGTCTGAAGAAATAGAATGATAATCAATAACGAATATATATGAAAAAGATGGAGCATCTTATGTCTTATTCTTCTTCACGGACTCAAGATAAATCTTGTAATTTCTTCGCCAATGACCCTACTTGCCATAATTATGGGAAGTGCCCTTTTGAGCTTGTTCTGCTTTTTAGCCTTTTTCTTCTTCCCCTTCTATTGTTCCTTTGACTCCCTCTTAGAACCTTTCTTTGAGGAATCAACTAACAACAGCGTCCCCTGCTCATGCTTCTCAAAAGGCTCCACAGTCTTCAGCATGTTGAGCAGTACCACAGATGAACCTTCTTGCATCTCAGAGGTGAAGAGGAGCTTGGAGACTTCGAACCTTTCGAATCTAACATGCTTATCAAACAACTCATAAAGATGAAGGACTACGATATGATCATCCATTTGCTCATGTTGCTTCCGTAGCTTGGGTTCCATCATGGCTAGCATGATGCAACTCATTTGTTCAGAATCAGTCACATGTTTCTGATAGGCCAACAATTGGTCCAGAGTTGCATTGTCACTAGGACGGGCGAGAAGAGGCGCTTCGAGGACATTTGTAAGCTTTTCAACCTTGAGAACAATTCTCAAGTTTCTAAGCCAGTCCAAGAAGTTCAGCCCAATCAATTTATTCGAATCCAAAATGGAACGCAAATTCAAAGACATCATGATTAATCTTAGAAATACAAAACGAGCATATATGAGAAAGATGATTTTAAAATGCATCATTATACATTCATAAATCACATTCATTTTTCGAATATCAAAAACCCAAAATCACATTGGGAGATCATAGGTCCATCTCCGAATGGGCTGATATCCATCATAGATATGAACAACCTTGGAGAAAGTCCAACAAGCCATTCATAACTACGATGGTAGGTATCATCTATACCGATTGCATATCACGTATATGCAACTATCACAATGTGCTATCAACTAATTGAATGTTCACACATACATCGGGTTGTTAACACATTAACAAGTATGCATCATATGCATAGCACCCAACTTCACCTCCCTTTACATCGACCTTGGAGAGAGTCCAACAAGCCGATGCTCCAGGTTAAAGCCAACCCATTAATCGAGAAATAGTTTTAATATGGTTAGAGCGCATTCAACCAATTAGCCCAGCTTGGAGAGAGTCCAACAACCAAAACTAACGATTGACCTCTGACTCTTACCATATTAGTATTAAACTATTCCATGGTTTGAACATGCTCGGGTTCGAGCCGGGCTTGGAGAGAGTCCAACAACCCGAACAAGAAATGGAACTCTGGTTCTAACCATATTAATGGAAGGTGTAGGCTTTAATATTGAGTTAGGGTTTTTATGTCTCATCCTCTTTGCATGCAAATAACTATTATCTATATGGCATGGCATATATGGCAGACATCTAGATGTCACGACACGCATGACATAATGATATGCATCTAATGCAATTACATGGCATACAATTATGTCAAGTATAATATTTCCTTATATGTCATAACTATTTATGGAAATAAAATATGTTTAAGATTTGATTCTCCAAATCAAATCATGATTAAATTAGGAATGAAATTTCCAAATCTAAACACATATTTTATTTGTGGAAATAGTTGATTAAGGAAAGTCAATTTAGGAAACCAATTTCCTAAATCATCAAAACTACTTATGAAAATAAAATATTTTAAGATTTGATTTCCCAAATTAAATCAAGATTAAATTAGGAAATAAATTTCCAAAATCTAATCAAATATTTTATTTTTGGAAAATATCAATTTCAATAAATACTTCCAACTTTCCAAAAGTGGAAGATTTCCATAAATACTTCTAGACTTTCCAAAATTGAAAAATTTCCATAAATACTTCTAACTTTCAAAAGTAGAAAATTTATAGAAATATCATTATGACTATCGCAAAACAATTTTACGATTATGTCGAAACACAACCTGGCCTCTGATACCACTGTTTGGTTTCCGACAACGCGGCGAGTGTGTTCGAACATGTTTCGTAAACATGTGCATAACGGAAGAAATAAAAATAATAAATCTACATTTATTACAACACACACATCACACGCATGCATAGTACAACATGTGTAGACATAACCATAAATTTAAATTTTGCAATAAAAGGAAATTTAACTACGTATACCTTACGTATCACGTGTAGCGGGAAAGGCATCAACCGGAACGATCCTTGCTAGAATCGTCTCTATCTGTATCCACGCCGAGTATCTTCGGGATGACTTCACCAAGTCACGAGCTTCATCTTCGTACGGGTTACTAGTCTCGTGTTAAAGACGATGTGATCGAGAGAAGATCACGATCCGAATCCAAATTCGGATCCAAAAACGAGTCCT
Organism: Wurfbainia villosa; assembly: GCA_025175895.1. Lineage (NCBI taxonomy): Eukaryota > Viridiplantae > Streptophyta > Magnoliopsida > Zingiberales > Zingiberaceae > Wurfbainia > Wurfbainia villosa. The sequence goes on along the minus strand of CM045998.1, from coordinate 46,153,317 downwards.
CAAAACTAGCTTCTCCGGAGAGGTATTCGTCAACCGTTTGACGAATCCTTTGTCCTCCACCTATGAGGATTACCGGAGATCGAATCCCCGGCAAGGCTACCGCTGTTGGAGCTCCAAACGTCGTCCAAACGATGCTCCGACGAGAGGGAAACAAGCTGTCCAAAAAACTGGACAGCTTTGGTGGAGGAGTAGGGGCCGGCCAAAAGGAAAGGTGGAAGCTCACCTTATTACCGAACCCAAGGGAGATCACCGGAGCTCCTTCGGCAGCATCTCGACGTCAGCAAGTGGAGAAGACGGCAGTAGCTGGTCGCCGGTTGGAGGAGAAGGGGTGGTGGCACTAGGGTTGGCGCCGACTTCTTCAAAGGGGAGAGGTGGGCGACAACTCTAGGTTAGGGTATTTGGATTAGGGCTTAACAAACCCTTAAGCCCTCTTTTATAAAGAACTAATTATCTTAATTGTTATTGGATCATAACCATAAGGCCCGTTAACCAGTTCCATTAATATAAGTTAAAATAAACCAAACCATGATGGTTTATTTTAAGTTAAAACGAACCGAACCAACTTTGGTTCATTCGTTTAAAATAAACCAAACCCTTTGGTTTATTCTCCTCCATTGGATTAGAACCAAACCATTTTGGTTCATCCATTATGTCTTCACAAGACACGGCCCATCCACGCTTCCATTGCGACTGAAATGATTTCATGCTCGCTTCTTGTTTGGTCCAACAAAACCTAGTTTCTCTCGGTCTGAGAATCTCATTTTCAAGCTCGATTTAAATCCTTCGGATTACGCTCGTTGTGTGTGTGATCAAATAGGTTCTCGGTTTATGTTGGCTGTCTACAATTAACCATTAATTATAGAATGATCATGAGTGGCACCTAGTAGTACATTATGATCCCAAATTAACCGAAAAGATCAACGGTTGATCCAGACCTATTTCTGAAACCCTTCAGTAGCTCGAATGAATCGTGCCCCATTCCCTTCACTCGTCTTATACCCACTTGGTTCAGGACAATGTCTATAGTGTCAGTCCCCACTAGGCTGACTATGTCACACTTAGCCCAAGTATCATTTCCTCCTCCTACGGATTCAAGTTACTGCACATGTATCGAAGAGTACATTACTCTAAACATGTAATGCTTTGGCCAAAGACTTTAGTAACAATCCGACGAGAGGCCATGGGTATACATCTCCTCGCAATGAGTGGTGAATCCTTTATAGGCTATTCAAACACCTTCGATCACTTCGACTTATACCCAATCATCCCGGGTCCACATCTCCTCAGAGATGCTTGATTAAGATGTCAAAGCATAAGTCTTCATGATCAAGATGACTTGAATACCGCAAGTCAAAGGAACATCGCACTTAAGCTGCAGTAAGAACTTCATTGACATATCTATATATGCAGAGAACCATATGAAGTCTTACGGCTGGTCACTCCAATGTACTAGTTATCATAACTAGCATCCACGATTAACTCTGGACATCACAATGTCTCCAGCCAGTGACAATCAGCTGCTTGGATACACCAAGGAGTATACCTCGTGTTAGTCTCGACAGAATCAATGGTGTCCAAATCCATTAATTCATCGACTAGGGATAATTCTGATACATCACAATTACACATGTAAAGATACTCACTAGTTGTGATCCAATCACAAATTCTCTCATGCTGTGAATCGTATCGTGGACATTCAGTAAATGAGTTTAAGATCTAATCAAATACATGAAAACATGTATACTCAAATAGTGAATCTTCATTTATCATATAAATGGTTCAAACATAAGGCGATTGCCTTAGGACATCTCTCATATATCACTAACAATTTGGTCAAGTCAAACATGACCTTTCATCTTCCCTCTCAAGTCAAGTCAAACTTGACCTCTAATCTCCCATGGTTGATCAAATATAACCACTTGACTCAAGTGAATTTAATTTAATGAATCTCTATTCATTAATTTAAATTGATTTGATGATTCAAATCTAAATTAGACTCATTCAACACTTGAACAACTTGAGTCTAACTCAATTAGTCTAATTTGGATTACTCTTAATCCAATTTGCTTCATCCCATGAACCTAATCCTCATGGTTCATCATATGAACCTAATCTCCATCTAATTTCCCTTATGTGTGTTACCCTATAGGTTCTTGTAACGTTGGCAATGTCCCAAAACTGATTTAGGGACATAAGCAATGAGCGGTATCTTGCAACACATCATTGCTACCCAAGTTACAAGAATGTTGAGATCCAACATCATCTTTGTGACTACTAATTGTGACTCTCACAATATGTGACAATGTCCCTCTATCCTTGACATCTAGATTGACCAATCGAGGCATAGACGGTGTCATCCTCGGTACAATCTATATCTTGAACTCCAAGTAGACTTACTCTAATCAAATGAGCTCAATATCTCATATTGACTCATTTGGGCATGACCATGCACTTCGTGGTCTCACTCTATCAAGAATATCGATGTCACCCCCGTCATATAGGAGGGATATATCCCATCTACATCACTCACATCCCTCTGCATAATTTGTTACATACCCAGTAATCGCCTTTATAGTCCACCCATTTACGGGTGACGTTTGACGAAGCCAAAGTATGCAACTCCTTATGTAGGAAACCATGGTGACTTCAGGTCTAAGGACTAATAGTCATACTAATAGCCACATGAGAAAGTATATGACACTCATATACCGATCCATGATTCTTTCTAATGGCGGGTCATTCAGTATACATTCTCCAATGCATACCCATGTGTCAACTTGATATCTCATCTCCATGACTTGTGAGATCAAGTCATCGTGTTGACCTATATGCTAGTCTCTACGCATTAACATTGTCCCTGAATGTTAATACTCGACTAGGAATGATTAAGAATAGTGTTATCTATATCATCTCATTATCGATTCTACCAATCGATTGATATAGATAAGAACCTACTACTCAAGGACATTTTTACATTTAGTTATTTGACACCAATACAAGTAAATATAATAACCATGCCATTATAAATAGGAATATGATACAATAAAGTCCATACAACAATCATCACAAGATTGGCTCTAGGGCTTTCACTAACAGGCAATTGGTCAAATCAAAAATGACATTCATCTTCCCTCTCAAGTTAAGTCAAACTTGACCTCTTATCTCCCATGGTTGATCAAATCTAACCACTTGATTCAAGTAAATTTGATTTAATGAATCTCTATTCATTATTTTAAATTGACTCAATGAATCAAATCTAAATGAGACTCATTCAACACTTGAATCAAATTGAGTCTAACTCAATTAGTCTAATTTGGATTACTCTTAATCCAATTTGGTTCATCCCATGAACCTAATCCTCATGGTTCACCATATGAACCTAATCTCCATCTAATTTCCCTATGTGTGTGACCTTATAAGTTCTTGTAACGTTGGCAATGCTCCTAAACCGATTTAGGAACATAAGCAATGTGCGGTATCTAGAAACACATCATTGCTACCCAAGTTACAATAATGTTGAATCCAACATCACCTTTGTGACTACTAATTGTGACTCTCACAATAAGTGACAATGTCCCTCTATCCTTGACATCTAGATTGACCAATTGAGGCATAGACCGTGTCATCCTCGGTACAATCTATATCTTGAACTCCAAGTAGACTTACTCTAATCAAATGAGCTCAATATCTCATATTGACTCATTTGGGCATAGCCATGCACTTCGTGGTCTCACTCTATCAAGAATAATGATGTCACTCCCGTCATATAGGAGGGATAGATCCCATCTACATCACTCACATCCCTACGCAAAATTTGTTACATACCCAGTAATCGCCTTTATAGTCCACCCATTTACGGATGACGTTTGACGAAGCCAAAGTATGCAACTCCTTATGTAGGGAACAATGGTGACTTCACGTTCAAGGACCAATAGTCATACTAATAAGCACATGATAAAGTATATGATACTCATATAATAATCTATGATACTTTCTCATGGCGGGTCATTCAGTATATATTCTCCAATGCATACCCATGTGTCAACTTGATATCTCATATCCATGACTTGTGAGATCAAGTCATCGAGTTGACCTACATGCTAGTATCTACGCATTAACATTGTCCCTGAATGTTAATACTTGACTATGAATGATTAAGAGTAGTGTTTTCTATATCATCTCATTATCAATTAAACCAATCGATTGATATAGATAAGAGCCTTCTACTCAAGGATGTTATTACATTTAGTTATTTTGCACCAATACAAGTAATATAATAACCATGCCATTATAAATAGGAATATGATACAATAAATTCCATACAACAATCATCACATGATTGACTTTAGGGCTTTCACTAACAATCTCCCACTAGCACTAGTGTCATTTACCGTAGTATCTAATACCCAATGACCTAGTGTGACCATCATGCTTTTTCTGTACGAAAACCTTGGTCAAGGGATCTGCGATGTTAGACTCTTTGGGTAGTCTGCAAATCTTCACATCTCCTCTATCGATTATCTCTCGAATAAGATGGAAGTATCATAGTATGTGTTTGGTCCGCTGGTGTGAGCGAGGTTCCTTAGCTTGCGCAATCGCTCCATTGTTGTCACAATAAAGCTCTATGGGATCTGCTATGCTAGGAAGCACCCGGAGCTCAGTAATGAACTTGCGGATCCAAACTTCCTCCTTTGCTACCTCTGATGCAGCGATATACTCGACCTCTATTGTAGAATCAACAACTGTGTCCTGCTTCAAACTCTTCCAGCTCACATCACCACCATTCAAGCAAAACACGAACCCTGACTGTGATCTATAATCATCCTGGTCAGTTTGGAAGCTGGCATCGCTGTAACCCTTTACAGCTAGCTCCTCATCACCTCCAAATATCAAGAAATATTCTTTAGTCCTTCTCAAGTACTTAAGAAAATTCTTGACTGCTATCCAGTGATGCTCACCTGGATCTGCCTGGTATCAACTCGTCATGCTCAAAGCATACGAGACATCAAGATGAGTACATAGCAAGGCGTACATGATAGATCCTATGGCCGATGCATAAGGGATCTTATCCATGCGGTCTCTCTCCTCTCTAGAAGAGAGACTTTGAGTCTTCGAAAGACTCACACCATGTGATATCGGCAGAAGTCCCTTCTTGGAATTCTGCATGGCAAACCGTAGAATACCGTGTCAATATATGTACTCTGACATACGCTAAGCAATCTCTTAGATCTATCTCTATAGATCTTGATGTCTAGAATACAGGCTACTTCACCTAAGTTCTTCATTGAGAAGCACATCCCCAGCCAAGTCTTCACAGACTGTAGCGAAGGGATGTCATTCCCAATGAGTAGTATGTCATCCATATACAATACAAGGAAGACAACTGTGTTTCCATTAACCCTCTTGTAGACACAGGTTTCTTCTTCATTCTTGATGAAACTGAACTATTTGATCGCATCATCGAACCGAATATTCCCGCTCCGAGAAGCATGCTTCAGCCCATAAATGGACCTTTACAGCTTGCATACCTTCCCAGTATGATGTGGGTCCACAAAACCCTTAGGTTGTGTCATGTACACATCCTCGAGTAAGTTTTCATTCAGAAATGCAATTTTGACATCCATCTGTCAGATCTCATAATCATGGTATGCAGCAATAGCAAGCATGATCCGAATGGACATAAACATCACCACTGGAGAAAAGGTTTCATCATAGTCAATACCATGAATTTGCTTGAATCCTTTAGCCACCAATCGACCCTTATAGGTATGCATATGTCGATCCATGTTAGTCTTTCTCTTAACGACCCACTTACACCCAATGGGTTTGATGCCTTCAGGTGGATCAACCAAAGTCCATACTTGGTTTGTGTACATGGATTCCATCTCGGATCTCATGGCCTCTAGCCATTTCTCAGAATCTGGGCTCATCACAGCTTCCTGATAGGAAGCCGGCTCATTCTCAATGAGCATAACGTCATCATGGTTAGACAAGAGAAATGAGTATCTCTCAGGCTGACGACGTACCCTATCAAATGTGAGAAGAGGTAGGTCTACCTGAACAGGTGGTTGTTCCACAACTCTTTGTGCAACAAACTAATCACCCAAAACACTTTGTGGTTCCTATTCAACCTCCATCAAGGCCTCAGTGCTATGGTCCTTATCTTGAATTTCATCAAGATCGAACGTACTCCCACTAGTTTTTCTAGAAACAAAATCCCTTTCTAGAAATACCCCAGTCTTTGCCACAAACACTTTGTCTTGATTGGAAATGAAGATGTAATATCCCTTCGTCTCCTTGGGATATCCAATAAAATAGCACTTATCGGATTTGGGTTCTAGTTTGTCTGAGACATGACGTCGAACGTAAGCCTCGCAACCCCAAATCCTCATGAAAGACATCTTGGGATTTCTCCCTGTCCATATCGTATATGGTGTCTTTATCACAGCCTTGCATGGTATACGGTTAAGTGTGAAAGTTGTTGTGTCTAGAGCATATCCCCAAAATGGTATAGGAAGATCTGTATGACTCATCATAGATTGTACCATATCTAATAGGGTATGATTCCTCCTTTTGGATACACCATTCCACTGTGGTGTTCGAGGAGGAGTGAGTTGTTGGGTTTCCGGCACCGCGGCGTGTGTGTGTTCGATCACGTTTCATAAACATGAACACAGCGGAAGCAATAAAAATAATAAATCTACATTTATTACAACACACACAACACACGCATGCATATTACAACAAGTGTAGATATAACCGTAAATTTAAATTTGCAAGAAAAATCAATTTATCTACGTTATACCTTTCGTATGACGTGTAGCGGGAACGGCATCAAACGGAATGATCCTCGCTAGAATCGTCTCTATCCGTATCCACGCCGAGTTCCTCGGGATGACTTCGCTAAGCCATGAGCTTCGTCTTCGTACGGGTTACTAGCCTCGTGTTGAAGATGACATGATCGAGAGATGATCACGATCCAAATCCAAATTCGGATCCTAATACGTGTTCTCAAAACTCGCTTCTCCGGAGAGGTATTCGTCAGCCAATTGACGAATCCTTCGTCCTCCACCTCAGAGGATTACCGGAGATCGAATCCCTGGTATGTTAGCCGCTGTCGGAGCTCTAACCGTCGTCTAAACGACTCTCCGACGAGAGGAGAACAAGCTGTCCAGAAAACTGGACAGCTTTGGTGGAGGTGATGGGCGCCGGCCAACCAAGGGAGATAGAGCTCACCTTGATGCCAAACTTCAAGGAGATCTCCGGAGCACTAACCGGCAGCAGCTCGACGCTTGCGAGGGGGAAGGAAGCAGCCTTTTGGACACCGGTTGGAGGAGCTTTGGGCGGCGGCAATAGGTTGGCGCCGAGAGCTCCAAGGAGGAGGTGGGCGGCAACCTTAGGGCTAGGGGTTTATGGATTAGGGCTTAATTATCCCTTAAGTCCTCTTTTATAGAGAACTAATTCTCTTAATGGTTATTGGATCATAACCATTAGGCCCGTTAACCCGCTCCATTAAGATAAGTTAAAATAAACCAAACCATGATGGTTTATTTTAAGTTAAAACGAACCGAACCAACTTTTGGTTCATTCGTTTAAAATAAACCAAACCCTTTGTTTATTCGTTTAAAATAAACCAAACTCTTTGGTTTATTCTCCTCCATTGGATTAGAACCAAACCATTTTGGTTCATCCATTACGTCTTCATAAGACTCGGCCCATCCACGCTTCCATTGCGACTGAAACGATTTCATGCTCGCTTTATGTTTGGTCCAACCAAACCTAGTTTCTCTCGGTCTGAGAATCTCATTCTCAAGCTCATTTTAAATCCTTTGGATTACGCTCGTTGTGCGTGTGACCAAATAGGTTCTCGGTTTATGTTGGCCGTCTATAATTAACCATTAATTATAGAACGATCATGAGTGGCACCTAGTAGTACATCATGATCCCCAATTAACCGAAAAGATCAACGGTTGATCCAGAACTATTTCTGAAACCCTTCAGCAGCTCGAATGATTCGTGCCCCATTCCCTTCACTCATCTTATACCCACTTGGTTCAGGACATGGTCTATTGTGTCAGTCCCCACTAGGCTGACTACGTCACACCTAGCCCAAGTATCTATTCCTCGTCCTACGGATTCTAGTTACTCCACATGTATCGAAGAGTACCTTACTCTAAACATGTAATGCTTTGGGCAAAGGCTTTATTAAAAATTCGACGAGAGGCCATGGGTATACATCTCCTCGCAAGGAGTGGTGAATCCTTTATAGGCTATTCAAACACCATCGATCACTTCGACTTATACCCAATCATCCCGGGTCCACATCTCCTTAGAGATGTTTGCTTAAGATGTCAAAGCATAAGTCTCCATGATTAAGATGACTTGAATACCGCAAGTCTAAGGAACATCGCACTTAAGCCAAGTAAGAACTTCATTGACATATCTATATAAGCAGAGAACCATATGAAGTCTTACGGCTTGTCACTCCAATGAACTAGTTACCATAACTAGCATCCACAATTAACTCCGGACATCACAATGTCTCTAGCCAGTGAGAATCAGCTGCTTGGATACACCAAGGAGTATACATCGTGCTAGTCTTGACAGAATTGATGGTGTCCAAATCCATCAATTCATCGACTAGGGATAATTCCGATACATCACAATTACACATGTAGAGATACTCACTAGTTGTGATCCAATCACAAATTCTCTCATGTTGTGAATCGTATCGAGGACATTCAGTAAATGAGTTTAAGATCCAATCAAATACATAAAACATGTATACTCAAATAGTGAATCTTCATTTATCATATAAATGGTTCATACATAAGGCGATTGCCTTAGGACATCTCTCATATATTACTAACAGACTCCCACTTGGCCTAATGCCAATCGCTATGCTATCCAATACCATAAGCTCTAACATGACCCTCAAACATACTTTGAGGTAATGCCTTAGTCAAAGGATCCGCTAAGTTCCTTTCAGTGGGAATTTTTTCGATTTGTATTTCGTTCCTATTAATGATCTCTCTGATAAGATGATAGCGGCGAAGCACATGTTTGGATCATTGATGAGACCATATCAAGTTCAGAGATGAACTTCTTGATCCAAACCGCTTCCTTTGCTGCTTCCAAAGCTGCAATGTATTCTGTCTTAGTGGCAGAATCCGCTATAGCATCAAGCTTGGAACCTTTCCAACTTATTGCACCTCCATTCTAGGTGAATACATACCCAGACTGAGACATGGAATCATCCTTGTCTGTCTAGAGATGGCATCCGTATACCCACGTATCACCATGTACCCTTCTCCATATATTATGAACACATCCTTAGTTCTTCTTAAGTACTTAAGGATCGTCTTAACAGCCACCCAATATTCCATTCCTGGATCAGACTGTTATCTGCTCGTGACACTCAGAGCATACGATACATCGGGCCTCGTACATAACATAACATACATGATAGATCCTATTGCGGATGCATAGGGAATCTTACTCATGCAAATCCTCTCGTCTTTTGTGCGCGGACACATAGACTTCGAAAGGTGTATCCCATGCCTGATGGGTAGGAAACCTTTCTTGGATTCCGACATGCTAAACCTCTTTAGCACTCGGTCTATATATGTAGACTGCGAAAGACCAAGCAACCGTTTCGATCTATCTCTATAGATCTTAATCCCGAGGATGTAGGTTGCTTCTCCCAGGTCTTTCATGGAGAATGTCTTGGATAACCAAACCTTAACTGACTGTAAGACTGAAACATCATTTCCTATAAGTAATATGTCATCGACATATAATACTAGGAACACGATTGCACTCCCACTAACCTTCTTGTACACACAAGGTTCGTCTGGATTTTGTGAGAAATCAAACTTTTTGATTGTCTCATCAAAACGGATATTCCAGCTCCTAGATGCTTGCTTCAATCCATAAATGGATCGTCGCAATTTGCATACCTTGGTTTTATCAACCGATGTGAAACCCTCAAGCTGTATCATATACATGTCCTCGAGCAGGTTTCCATTAAGGAAAGCTGTTTTCACATCCATCTGCCATATCTCATAATCATAATGAGCCGCTATGGCCAGGAGCATTCGAATGGATTTAAGCATAGCTACAGGCGAATAGGTTTCGTCATAATCAACACCTTGCTTTTGACGATATCCTTTCGCCACCAATCTAGCCTTATAGGTAATCACATTACCATCCATGTCGGTTTTCTTCTGGAAAACCCACTTGCACCCTATAGGCTTTATGCCTTCAGGTGGGTCAATCAAGTTCCAAACTTGGTTTTCATACATGGAATCCATTTTCGACTTCATGGCACCAAGCCACTTATCCCTTTCTGAACTTATCAGCACTTCCTCATAACTGGTAGGCTCCTCATCATCAATGAGTAACACGTCGTTCGATTCGCTTACGAGAAATCCATATCTCTCAGAAATATTGCGTGTTCTACCAGATCTACGAAGATGTGGTGTTACAGTAGGTCCAGTCGATTGCTCATCACTATGAGTTGTCGGCTGTTGTGCTTCACCAGGCATCTCATCAATGTCTATTTGAGTCTCTCGAGCCTCCTCAAGCTCGACGACACTCCCACTGTTTTCTTGCAAGAGAAACTCTTTCTCTAGAAACACAGCATGCCTTGAAGCAAACACCTTTTGTTCCACAGGATGATAGAATTGGTAACCCCTTGTTTCCTTAGGGTATCCAACAAATAGACATTTATCACACTTAGCATCCAATTTGTTTTATATAGTCTGCTTCACATAAGCAGGACAACCCCATATCTTCAAGTAAGATACATGAGGTTTCTTACCATTCCATATCTCATATGGAGTAGTTGAGACTACCTTGGTAGGCATTCTGTTTAACAAGTAAATGCTTGTTATGCAAGTGCATAGCCCCAAAAGGACTTGGGAAGAGTCGCATGATTCATCATTGACCTGACCATGTCCAACAAGGTCCGGTTACGCCTCTCAGATACACCATTATGCTGTGGTGTATATGGCGGAGTCCATTGAGACAATATACCATTGTCTCTTAGATAATCAAGAATCTCTTGACTTAAGTATTCACCACCTCAATCCGATCGAAGTATTTTAATACTCTTATCATGTTGTTTCTCTACTTCATTTCTGAATTCTTTGAATCTTTCAAAGGCTTCAGACTTGTGTTTCATCAAGAACACATACCCAAACCGTGAGTGATCATCGATGAAGGTAATGAAGTAGCTATAGCCTCCTAATGCTTGAGTTGACATAGGTCCACATACATCAGTGTGTATTAGTCCTAGTAACTCTCCCACTCGTTCACCTTTTCCAGTAAAAGGTAACTTAGTCATCTTGCCTTTTAAGCATGATTCGCATGTATCGTATGAATCCAATTCAAACGATTCCAGAATTCCACATCGGTGTAATTCGGACATGTGTTTCTTGCTTACATGGCCAAGATGACAATACCACATGTAGGAGTCTAATTGATTATCTTTTCGAGCACGCTTGTTGCTCGCTTCAATATTGAAAACACGTCCAAACTATAAACACCATTGCTTAAAGTTTCAGTCCCATAAAGAACTCCATTCAAAGTTATGTAACAACAATTGTTACTAAAAGTCATATGGTACCCATTTCTATTTAAACAAGAAATAGAAATGATGTTCTTTATCAACGAAGGAACATAAAAGCAATTGTCCAGTTCTAAGACAAGTCCTACAGGGAGTTCCAACAAATACGTTCCGATGGCGAGTGCAGCAACCGTTGCTCCATTCTCAACACGTAAATTTGACTCTCCCTTGACGAGTCTTCTTCTATTCCTTAGCCCATGTATGTCATTACATATATGTGAGCCACGCCCAGTATCAAATACCCAAGTGTCTGAGGAAATAGAATGACAATCAATAAAGAAGATTTCTGAAGAAGATGGGGCATCTAATGCCTTATCCTTCTTCACGGACTCAAGATAAATCTTGCACTTTCTTCGCAAATGGCCCTACTTGCCATAATGATGGCAAGTGCCCTTTTGAGCTGGTTCTTCCTTTTTAGCCTTTTTTCTTCTTCCCCTTCTGTTGTTCCTTTGACTCCCTCTTAGAACCTTTCTTCGAGGAATCAACTAACAACACCGTCCCCTGCTCATGCTTCTCAGAAGGCTCCACAGTCTTCAGCATGTTGAGCAGTACCACAGATGAACCTTCTTGCATCTCAGAGGTGAAGAGGAGCTTGGAGACTTCGAACCTTTCGAATCTCACTTGCTTATCAAACAACTCATAAAGATGAAGGACTACGATATGAGCATCCATATGGTCATGCTGCTTTCGTAGCTTGGGTTCCATCACGGCTAGCATGATGCAACTTGTCAGTTCAGAATCAGTCACATGTTTCTGATAGACCAACAATTGGTCCGGAGTTGCATCGTCACTAGGATGGGCGGGAAGAGTCGCTTCGAGGACATACGTAAGCTTTTCACCTTGAGAACAATTCTCAAGTTTCTAAGCCAGTCCAAGAAGTTTGGCCCAGTCAATTTATTCAAATCTAAAATGGAACGCAAATTCAAAGACATCATGATCAATCTTAGAAATACAAAATGAGCATATATGAGAAAATGATTTTAAAATGCATCAATATACATTTATAAATGCCATTCATTTTTTCGAATTTCAAAAACCCCAAAATCACTTCGGGAGATCGTAGGTCCATCTCCGAATGGGCTGATATCCATCATAGTTATGAACAACCTTGGAGAGAGTCCAACAAGCCATTCATAACTACGACGGTAGGTATCAACTATACCGATTGCATATCACGTATATGCAACTATCATAATGTGATATCAACTAATTGAATGTTCACACATACATCAGGTTGTTATCACATTAACAAGTATGCATCATATGCATAGCACACAACTTCATCTCCCTTTACATCGACCTTGGAGAGAGTCCAACAAGTCGATGCTCTAGGTTAAAGCCAACCCATTAATCGGGAAATAGTTTTAATATGGTTAGAGTGCATTCAACCAATTATCCCAGCTTGGAGAGAGTCCAACAACCAAAGCTAACGATTGACCTCTGACTCTTACCATATTAGTATTAAACTATTCCATGGTTTGAACATGTTCGGGTTCGAGCCGGGCTTGGAGAGAGTCCAACAACCCAAACAAGAAACGGAACTCTGGTTCTAACCATATCAATGGAAGGTGTAGGCTTTAATATTGTTTAAGGGTTTTATGTCTCATCCTCTTTGCATGCAAATAACTATTATCTACATGGCATGACATACATGGCATATATCTACATGTCACGACACGCATGGCATAATGTTATCCATCTAATGCAATTACATGACATACAATTATGTCATGTATATATTTCCTTATATGTCATAACTATTTATGGAAATAAAATATGTTTAAGATTTGATTTTCCAAATCAAATCATAATTAAATTAGTAAACAAATTTCCAAATCTAATCACATATTTTATTTATGGAATTATTTGATTAAGAAAAATCTATTTAGGAAACCAATTTCCTAAATCATTAAAACTACTTATGGAAATAAAATATTTTAAGATTTGATTTCCCAAATCAAATCAAGATTAAATTAGGAAACAAATTTCCTAAATCTAATCAAATATTTTATTTATGGAAAATATCAATTTCCATAAATACTTCCAACTTTCCAAAAGTGGAAGATTTCCATAAATACTTCTAGACTTTCCAAAATTGAAAAATTTCCATAAATACTTCTAAATTTCCAAAATTAGAAAATTTCCAAAAATAACATTATGACTATCGCAAAACCATTTTACGATTATGTCGAAACACAACCTGGGATCTGATACCACTGTTGGGTTTCCGGCACCGTGGCGTGTGTGTGTTCGATCACGTTTCGTAAACATGAACACAGCGGAAGCAATAAAAATAATAAATCTACATTTATTACAACACACACAACACACGCATGCATATTACAACAAGTGTAGACATAACCGTAAATTTAAATTTGCAATAAAAGGAAATTTATCTACGTTATACCTTTCGTATGACGTGTAGCGGGAACGGCATCAACCGGAATGATCCTCGCTAGAATCGTCTCTATCCGTATCCACGCCGAGTTCCTCGGGATGACTTCGCTAAGCCATGAGCTTTGTCTTCGTACGGGTTACTAGCCTCGTGTTGAAGACGTCGTGATCGAGAGATGATCACGATCCGAATCAAAATTCAGATCCTAATATGAGTTCTCAAAACTCGCTTCTCCGGAGAGGTATTCGTCAACCAATTGACGAATCCTTCGTCCTCCACCTCAGAGGATTACCAGAGATCGAATCCCCGGTAAGTTAGCCACTGTCGGAGCTCTAACCGTCTCCAAACGACGCTCCGACGAGAGGAGAACAAGCTGTCCAGAAAACTGGACAGCTTTGGTGGAGGTGATGGGCGCAGGCCAACCAAGGGAGATAGAGCTCACCTTGATGCCAAACTTCAAGGAGATCTCCGGAGCACTAACCGGCAGAAGCTCGACGCTGGCGAGGGGGAAGGAAGTATCCTTCTGGATGCAGGTTGGAGGAGCTTTGGGCGGCGGCAATAGGTTGGCGCCGAGAGCTCCAAGGAGGAGGTGGGCGACAACCTTAGGGCTAGGGGTTTATGGATCAGGGCTTAATTATCCCTTAAGCCCTCTTTTATAGAGAACTAATTCTCTTAATGGTTATTGGATCATAACCATTAGGCCCGTTAACCCGCTCCATTAAGATAAGTTAAAATAAACCAAACCATGATGGTTTATTTTAAGTTAAAACGAACTGAACCAACTTTTGGTTCATTCGTTTAAAATAAACCAAACCCTTTGGTTTATTCTCCTCCATTGGATTAGAACCAAACCATTTTGGTTCATCCATTACGTCTTCATAAGACTCGGCCCATCCACGCTTCTATTGCGACTGAAACGATTTCATGCTCGCTTTATGTTTGGTCCAACCAAACCTAGTTTCTCTCGGTCTGAGAATCCCATTCTCAAGCTCGTTTTAAATCCTTTGGATTACGCTCGTTGTGCGTGTGACCAAATAGGTTCTCGGTTTATGTTGGCCGTCTATAATTAACCATTAATTATAGAACGATCATGAGTGGCACCTAGTAGTACATCATGATCCCCAATTAACCTAAAAGATCAACGGTTGATCTAGAACTATTTCTGAAACCCTTCAGCAGCTCGAATGATTCGTGCCCCATTTCCTTCACTCATCTTATACCCACTTGGTTCAGGATATGGTCTATTGTGTCAGTCCCCACTAGGCTGACTATGTCACACCTAGCCCAAGTATCATTTCCTCGTCCTACGGATTCTAGTTACTCCATATGTATCGAAGATTACCTTACTCTAAACATGTAATGCTTTGGCCAAAGACTTTAGTAACAATCCGACGAGAGGCCATGGGTATACATCTCCTCGCAAGGAGTGGTGAATCCTTTATAGTCTATTCAAACACCTTCGATCACTTCGACTTATACCCAATCATCCCGGGTCCACATCTCCTTAGAGATGTTTGCTTAAGATGTCAAAGCATAAGTCTCCATGATCAAGATGACTTGAATACCGCAAGTCTAAGGAACATCGCACTTAAGCCACAGTAAGAACTTCATTGACATATCTATATATGCAGAGAACCATATGAAGTCTTACGGCTGGTCACTCCAATGAACTAGTTACCATAACTAGCATCCACGATTAACTCCGGACATCACAATGTCTCCAGCCAGTGAGAATCAACTGCTTGGATACACCAAGAAATATACCTCGTGCTAGTCTTGACAGAATTGATGGTGTCCAAATCCATCAATTCATCGACTAGGGATAATTTTGATACATCACAATTACACATGTAGAGATACTCACTAGTTGTGATCCAATCACAAATTCTCTCATTCTGTGAATCGTATCGAGGACATTCAGTAAATGAGTTAAAGATCCAAACAAATACATGAAACATGTATACTCAAATAGGTAATCTTCATTTATCATATAAATGGTTCATACATAAGGCGATTGCCTTAGGACATCTCTCATATATTACTAACATGAGTTGGGATAGAATCCCACACTCAGTTAGATAGTCACGAAACTCATGGCTAAGGTTTTCACGACCTCGATCTTATCGAAGTATCTTAATACTCTTGCCAAGTTGGTTTTGTACTTCATTCTTGAATTCTTTGAACTTTTCAAAGGATTCAGATTTATGTGTCATCAGATACACATAACCATATCTACTGAAGTCATTAGTAAACATAATGAAGTACCTGTAACTACCTCTAGCAGTAACATTGTGATGGGATGTATATAGAAAAGTCTATCTTTTGTATGAACATATTTATTTTGAAATAAGAATCACATGATAATTGTTTGCATATTTATGTTGATGCATATTGTCAAATACATTAAATTGTAGATAACATGGTGTGTGGTGTCACATGGGAGATCATGTTATTGGATTCTTGTAAAGTATAATTATAGGCTCACAACTGAGATGGTTTTGGACAAACCATTGGCATGGTTGTAGTGTGATTTGGTATTGGTTTGTCTTGACCATAGAATCACACTAGTACACTTTGTGTGTATTGAGCAGGACTGACTTAGAGGTGATTTGATTTATTGCTGACTACATAATCGAATCGGACCTCATATATTATATTGTACATGCTCTTAATCCCGATATAATAATGGGCACATATACTTAGTATTCATTTCTTTGATTTACCAATGGGCGAGATTTATAGATTAAATCAATAGGCTCGGTAAGTTGGGAAATGATATTATTTATATGGTGTGTCGTTGATTATAGGAGAAAATTTGTCCTATATATTAGGATGATGATGTCCCCTTGAGAAGCTCATAAGGTTCATCATGTAAACCTGCAGGTGGACTTGGTCCGGCATGATGGTAAGGTTGAGTGGTACTGCTCATGTAGTTAGATGTTGATTAATTAATGGTCAGTAAATTAATTAATCGACGGACATTCAAGATCTTAAACACGGGGAGAAAAATGTACATATAATATATTGAGTCCATATTAACTTATGGGGGTTGGTGAGGTAGAACAATAATATACCTTTAGTGGATTGGATTATCATTAATGGATAGGACTTTATGTGGGCTTCATCCATTGGGTGGCCAAGATCCAACTCCTCCTCATGGTCCCCATTGTAGCCTATTAAAACCACATGAAGCCTAGATCCAATGGATGAAAACAAAACTCTATATCCAACGGTAGAGATTAAATCTCTATATCCGACGGTTAAGATTAAATCTCTAGATCCGACGGTTGAGATTAAATCCCTAGAACTAATGGTGGAGATTAAAACAAGGCTTATCCCTAACTCTATAAAAGGAGAGGAGGGGGTGGGCGGCAAGATGAAACCCATTATAGATAGGATTAGGGCAAGGGGCGCCAAGCAAGGGGATTAGGGTTTAGGTGTTGGCGGCACCAAATAAGGAAAAAGTTTTCCTTATCTTCTTCTCCTTCCTTAGTAGCCGGCACCCATACAACCCTTCCCTCCCTTTGTCGGCGTCCAAACCAGCCCTTCTCCTTCTCCTTGGACGGTGGAAACAAGACTTAGGGTCTTCCCTTGGAGTCTTGGCCGGTTTCCATCTTATTCTTCTTCTCCTTCTTGGCCGGGGGAAAGCACTAAGATTGGAGCTTGGTGGTTGGTTAAAAGAAGGAGAAGTGCTTTGTTTCTTAGTCTTCCTCTTGTTCGGAGCGAGCAAGGAAGGAAGATTGGTGATCTAGGAGCTTCAAATTTTGGTAGATCGTCGCCCATACGAAGTCTAAAAGGAGGAAGGACATACGATAGAAGATCGAGAGGTATAATACTTGTCTATTTTCTTATGTAACATGTTTATGATTGTTTTGAATTATATATGCATGATATATTCTATTTTGTGGCTAATATAACTTGGACCCCGAATATAAACACAAAAGCCAGCGATCCGTACATCGTCTATTCCGTGGCTATTTGTAGAATAGAGGTTTTTTGCTTGAACAACAAGTTTGTTCAAGTGACTACTCCAATCAAATATCACAACGATAAAACAGTTACTTGGGTAATCCCTCTTGTGAAGGATAAATTTTTTTATCTGGGGACGTAGAAGGGATCGGCATGAACAAGCGACCGAGTTGAAGTGGGAAGCGATGTTTCCTACCTTCCAGTGGTATCAGAGCCACTGTTTTCGGTTTTGTGTGTTTAGGATTCAGTTACTTTTATGCACTTTTCATATATTATATGTGCCGGATAATAGTAGGATTTGCGTAGGTTAACTCTTTGGTTGCAAACATAGGATCCAACTATTATGGCCATATGTGTGTGTGTGATTGTATGTGTGTAATTGTATATTTTGTGGAATCCTCGGGGTTCACGATGCTAGTATTTAATTTTTGTAAATTAAATAGAGCATTGTTTAGCCACTCTTGTTATTTTAGTTTACTTTCGATCTAGATTTCATGTACACTCCCTTGTGGAGTATAGGATCGATGGATGTAAATTAAAAAAAAATTTCTTGGCTTGGATCTCCAGATGGCTTGTACATGGCGTAGGGAGGAGCGGGCGTGATGGCGATGCGACGGGAGACATATTGAAGACAAAAGCCATAATAGTTAGAAAATATTTATTTTTCATGTTTATTGCTTATTGTTTGATATGCATGCCGTAGGTTAGAAAATTCTTCAATTTTAAATTACTAAGTGGGAGAGGGATATTTTTTATAAATTCCCACGGCCTCCATTACGATTTGACATGTGATGCAAATAAACATACGCGTCGGCTCTGAGTGCCTTCCTCCCAATCGGATGAGTTTGTTTGCGGATCACAAGGTCGAATATGGTTATAGGAAATTATTAAGGAGCGTATGTACTTTTCCTTCGGAAGACACATAACCCGAGATAATTACCTTGGTACCGAGTAATGGTGAACACTTAGATGCAAATATAAGTATTCTCTCCATCGGAGTCACTGCTTTTATTTGTAGGGTCGAAGAGGAACCAACTATTAATTTTATTTGTCAAAAAGTTAGGTTGACAAGATAGTAAAATTAATGGGTAAAACCTCCTCTTAGAAATGTAGAATTCGTATACGTCCACACTATCGTGGCATAAAATATTCTCGATGTTTTGAGGTGTTGGTTGATTTTAAAATTTTATTGTTTGAGGAATCAATAATCTTTTGAAATCTAATGTTTTGATCTATGTGATTCTTAGGTTTTCTTTCAAAATGACTTTCAACCCGCTTGCTGTGATACTAAAAGAAAATAAACTTACTCGACCCAACTATGTTGATTGGAAGAGGAATCTTGACATTGTCTTGACTGCTGAGGAATACAAATATGTACTCCTCGAAGAGTGCCCTCCTAAACCTGCGGATGATTCTAGGGAAAAGGAGGAGGAGAGTTATAAAAAGTGGATTAAGGCCGATGAGATGGCGCGGTGTTACATTTTGGCATCTATGTCAAATGTACTGCAACATCAGCATCAAGCCATGCCCACTGCTTATGACATGATGCTAAATCTCAAAGAGCTTTCCGGACACCAGAATCGCACTACAAGGCAGGAAGCCATGAGGAACTTGATGACGACCACCATGATCGAGGGAACACCCGTGAGGGATCATGTTCTCAAGATGATGGCTCATTTGAATGAGTTGGAGGTCCTTGGAGCTGAGATCGATGGGGAAACCCAGGTCGATATCATTCTCCAGTCTCTACCTAGGAGTTTTGAGCAGTTTCGTCTGAACTATAACATGAACAAGGGTTGTATTCATTGGTGGAGCTTCTGACAAAACTCCATGCGATAGAGGGGCTATTTCGTCAGAGTGCTCAGGCACATGCCATGGTTACCCAAAAGGTTTCTACTTCTAAGCCGAAAGGCAAGAAGAAGAAGAAACAAGTGCTAGGGCAATCTCTTGCCATGATAAGGTTTTGATGTGTGTGGAAAAGGGTTTAAGTTAGATTGTTATTATGATTTGATATGTTCGTTGGACTCTTGTAGGGCTTAGTAATTCACACATGGAGCCTTGGCGAGTTTTACCTCTCATGACTCGGTCCTTGAGTCGGTGAAGGATGGCTTTGCGGAATCCGTGAGCTTGGAGAATATGAGGGACCGCCGGACGAGGAGCTTGGAGTGAAGCCGGAGGAAGTAGACTTCAGGGTGAGACGCGAAGGATGGCATTGCAGAGCCGTGCGCTTGGCGCATCCGAGGGACGTGGCTGGACAAAGATAACTTCAAAGGCGAGGGACTCTGTGGGATGAGAGTGAGCGAATGTAACCCGGGAAGGGGTAGAGCTCCTAGGTGAAACTTGGCCAGTGGCTAAGTGTCGGATGAGATTTTTCGACATCAGTCGACTGCCATGGAATGGCAATCGACTGCTCTGAGTCGAATGGGTTCGACTGGAATCCGACTGATGGGCTTTTTTCCCAAGCAATCGATTGCCATGGACTGGCAGTCGACTATTGTCGACATCAGTCGACTGCCAAGGGATAGCAGTCGACTGATAGCACTGTGCACGAGCACAGAATGGAGTCGAGCTCGCGGAGCACTCGACGGATTGAGCATCAGTCGATTGATGGCAATATCAGTCGACTGATGCCAGTGTCGTTGGATGAAATCCAACGTGGAAAGCAACCATTATTGGGCAACGGCTACAAGACCAATCGACTGATAGGGACATCAGTCGACTGCTCCTGTGTCAATGGGAAGAAATCCTCTTCCTCTATAAAGAGGAAGGGTGTGTGGCTTTGGGGGGCTAATGCTTCAACTCATAACATCTCCCAAAGTCCTCTAAGGGTTTTTCCACTCTTCTTCTTGTGCTAATTCTCATTCAATTATAAGAATAGGGATTGTAAAGAGGTTACCTCCACCTAGCTTGGTGCAAAGGAGAGACTTAGTGGATTTGGCAAAGGAGTGATTCACCTTGGACGAATCGGGATCGTGGATTGGCAGCATAGCCGTGAACCACGTTATGACCTTGTGTTAGCATTGTTTGTTTCCTTTGCTTTGTTTTTATTTGCTTGATTTGCTTGTCTTGTTGTTTCCATTGCGCTAATCTTCTTGTAGACGAGCAAATACCTTTATCCAACATAAGAGGGCTATTCACCCCCCTCTAGCTGGCCGATCGATCCCCTACAAGTGGTATCAGAGCCAAGGAAAGCTTGTCGAGGACTAACCGCCACAACAAGCACATTCAAAAATGGCCGGCTCAAATATTCACCCTCCAAAGTTTGAAGGGGAATTCTCTTTGTGGAAAAAGAGAATGGAGGTATTTTTCGAGACCGATTTTGAAATTCTTTTGATTATGGAAAATGGTTTCGAATTGCCTAGGAATGAAGAAGGGGAGCTATTTGAGAAATCAAGATGGAGTAAAAGACAAAGAGAGGAGTACTTGGCGAATTCAAAGGCCAAGCACCACCTCTACAATGTACTACCCCAACAAGAAGTAAATAGGATAGGGGAGTGTGCTAGCGCCAAGGAAATGTGGGAGAAACTAATAGAAATTCATGAAGGCACATCCGAGGCGATACTAGCAAGAAAAGATGTCCTTCACTCCCAATTATCCAACATCAAACTCGAAAAGGGAGAGAAGGTAAAATCCCTACACTCTAGATTTAAGGAAATTAACCGGCTTGACAAGTGTAGGTGAAAAGCTCTCCAACCAGGATATGGTAATGAAGGTCATATATGTCTTTCCCCGGTCCTCAAGATAGAGCTCTATGGTGGACTCGTTTTACATCTCCAAGAACTTAGAAGTGAGCACCTTGGAGGAGTTCTTCTTAACAATGGAGCTCCACGAAACGAGGCTTGAAGGAATAGAAGAAGAGCCAAAGTTTCAACCTTCAAGAGGAGTAGCCTTGATGGCACACAAAGGGAAGAAGAAGATAGAGATCCCCTCCTCCTCTGATGAAGCGTCTTCCTCCTCCTCCATGGATAGCACGGAAGAAGCCTATATGGTAAGGAGGGCATTAAAAGGTTTTAGATTTAATAAATCTAATGATAGGAGTAGAAGACCAAGGGGGAAAATTATTTGCTACAATTGCCAAGGAGAGGGACACATAAGGGACAATTGTCCTCTCCTAAACAAGAGCAAAGAAGAAAGGAAGAAGAAAGAAGAAAAGAAGAAGAAAAAGGGGAGCAAAAAGAAGGAAGAAGAAAAGAAGGCCAAAGAAAAAGGGAAGGTCAAGGCATTCAAAGCAAAGACATGGGATGACCCCTCCTCATCATCTTCATCATCATCGGAAGAGGAGAATGCCTTTGTCACCAACTTAGCCCCAATGGCCTTTGACGACCTAGATTGCTCCTCCTCTGAAAATGAAGAAGCAAGCTCAAGTGAGGAGAGCTCAAGTGAAGGGGGAGCATCCTCTACATCCTCATCATCGGAAGAGGATTTGGTAAGTGAGGTAACGAATCTACCCCCTAAGCAATTAATGTCTATGATTTCTAGCCTCACTAAGGATTTATTTAGGGCAAAGAAAAAGAACAAGAGCATGCTAGATCAAATTAAGGACTTAGAAGAAAAATTAGAAAAAGCATGTTTAAATATTAATGAAAATATTTCTTCTAGTCATGATGATGCATGCTCACATGAATATATGCCTTTCAATGTCAATGATGCATGCATAGAAGAAAGTAGGGCTTTAAGGGAAAAGGTAGACTATTTGACCAAGGCCCTAGAAAAATTTACAATAGGCTCCAATACTCTTAATATGATAATTGGGAGCCAAAGGGCAAGCTTCAACAAGAAATACCTAGGTTATAAAGAAAAGAAAAATGAAAAGGCCTATAAATGTCTAATAGCTAGGGGTCAAGACAAAAAGAAAGTAATTGCTAGAAAATGGACCCCTAAGGAGTATTTAGTGAACCCCATAGGAAAGAACTTATTTTGGGTTCCAAAATCCATCCTAAAGGGTTAAAAATGTTGGAATGTATACTGAAAGCCTAACTCTCTTTGTATGAACATTTTATTTTGAAATAAGAATCACATGATCATTATTTGCATTTTATATATTCATTATATATGTGTGCATATTGTCTAATATTTTACATTGTAGATAACATGGTGCTTGGTGTGGCACAGAAGATCATGTTATCAGTACCTTGTAAAATATAAGTAAAGGCTCACAACCAAGATGGTTTTGGACAAACAATTGGCATGGTTGTAGTGTAGCTTGGTATTGTTTTATCTTGAACATAGAGTTACACTAGTATACTTAGGTGTATTGAGTAGGACTGACATAGAGGTGATTCAATTTAGTACTGACTACATAATTGAATCGGATCTCGGATATTATGTTGTACATGCTCTTAATCCCGATATAATAATGGGCACATGTACTTAGTATTTATTTCTTTGATTTACCAGTGGGTGAGATTTAGATGGATTAAATCAATATGCCCGGTAAGTTGGGAAATAATATTATTTACATGGTATGCCATTGATTATAGGAGGAAACCGTGTCCTATATATTAGGTTGATGATGTCCCCATGAGGAGCTCATAAGGTTCATCATGTAAACTCAGCTGGTTGACTTAGTCAACATGATGATAAGGTTGAGTGGTACTACTCGAGGAATTAGATGTTAATTAATTGATGGTCAGTAAATCAATTAATTGACGGACATTCGATATCTTAAACACGGGGAGATTAATGTGCAAATAATATATGGAGCCCATATTGATTTATGGGGGTTGGTGAGGTAGTTCAATGATGATCCTCTAGTGGAATGGAACATCATTGATGGATCAAGTTAGTGTGGTTCCGATCCATCGGGTGGCCAAGACCCAACTCCTCCTTATGGTCCCTATCGTAGCCTAATATAATCCTTGTGAAGTCTAGATCCAAGAATGTAAAACAAAACCTAGAACCAACGGTTGGGATTAAATCCCTAGATCCGATGGTTCGATGAAACCCTAGAACCAACGGTTGGGATTAAATCCCTAGATCCGATGGTTAGGATGAAATCCTAGAATCGACGGTTGGGATTAAATCCCTAGATCCAACGGTTGGGATAAAACCCTAGATCCGACGGTTGGGATGAAACCTTAGATCCGACGGTTGAGATGAAATCCTAGATCCGACGATTGGGATTAAACCCTAGATCCGACGGTTGGAATAAAACCCTAAATCCGACGGTGGAGATTAAAGGAGGCTTAAGCCCTATTCTATAAATAGATGCTTAGGGTTGGGCGGCAAGAATGATCAAGGATTTGAATTAGAGAATTAGGGTTTGGCTCTTGGAGAAGTGGGCGGCTAGGGTTTGGAGCAAAAGTGGGCGGCAACCTTCTTCCTCCTTCTAGTTGTTGCCGGCGCCCAACTTCATCCATCAATACTTGGCCGGCACCCATCATTAAGGCCTTTCTCTTCTTCCTTAGCCGGCGGTTCTCCTTCCATTGGTGGCCGCTGTTCTTCCTCCTTTCTTTCTCCTTGGTGGCCGGTGGCAACTCCTCTTCAAGTTGGCCGGTGCTTCATCCAATTGTTTCCTTGGCCGGAGGTTGCACCAAGTTCCATAATTTGGTGGCCGGTTCTAGATAGGAAGGTATTTGTGGTTTCTTCTCTTTGTTCACAGCGGACAAGGTAGAGAAGAAAGTGATCTAGAAGGCTTCTACTCGTGGAGGATCTTCGTCCACACGTCGTCCACGAGAAGGATAGGACATACGATAGAAGATCGTAAGGTATAAAGTTATTTTAACTTTATTTACAGATCTGAATATATTCTTTAATATTTTGATTTTGCATGTGTGTGTATGAATATATATTGTATAATCATGGACCCCGAAGACAAACACAAAAACCAGCAATCCATCCGTCGTCTCTTCCGCGGCTAACCAACTAGAAGAGTTGTGTTGCTTGAACAACTAGTTTGTTCAAGCGACCACTCAAGTTGTTAGCACGACGACGAATAGGTTGTACTAAGGAAGCTCATCCCATCCGGATTAATTCTTTCATTAGTGAAAATTTTAATCCGGGGACATGGGAGCCAATGAGCCTCCGAAGCGACACCCTAAAAAAAAAACCCTAGGATAGTCAACCATAAGGACTTTACCTATATCATATTTTTTTGGTTGACATACGATTGCGGGACAATATTTTTGAAATAGTGTTAGGTGATGATAATGCACCTATAAATAGATAAATCATGCTTTAGGTGATATTTGCTTTATATCATGATGTAATACCTAATGCATGATCACAATTTGATGAATAGATTTGTTTCATGGTCATAATGTGAAATTAATTCATATATGTCTTTATTATCATGTGGAATGATAGGATGATACATAACCATGGGTAGAAATGCATGAAATTAATGGTTAAGTGTATACAAATACCTTTAGGATGCATCTCACACTCACCATAGGCTACCATGATTGAAAACTTAGCATGGGTGAGATGTTAGGATGATACAAATGTCCACTAGTGCCTATGGCATTTAGATGGTCATTTAAGGTATCAAAATAGCAATAATAGCTCAATCATGGGGAAGGCTTATGTTTAATTCATAGACATATTGCCCAAAGATCATGGTTGGATATTTCACATGTTTTCAAAACATTTTCTTACTTTAAAATTTGTGTTCATGTTTTGAAACAATTCAAAGCAAGACTAGGTGTTAAAATGGATATTAACATGATCAAAAACCTAGTGGTTTTTAAAGCTTTTGGATTTTTTTGCAAATCTTTGAAAATATAATGTTTTTTCATGGAAAACTATTTTTCATTGATAAAGAACCCTAAAAGAAATGTGTTCCCCAAATTTCATGATATTTTGAATTTTATAGAATTTTTTATGCATTTCTGAAAATCACCCTAGAAAATTAGAATTCCTGATAATCCATGTGCCAGTCGACTGGTAGTCTGAACCAGTCGACTAGTAGCCTGATAATATGCCCAATAACCTTTTGTATCCGATTTTAAGGTAGTTTTTGGCTTTTATTTACCTCTAGACTTGATGCCATGCTTGTATAAACATTGTTTAATATTTTTGATGGTGTCAAAGGGGGAGAAATATATATGTTTAAGTAAGGGGGAATATATTTAGGGGGAGTTTCATGTAATAAGGGGGAGAGTTGCTAATCATGTTATTCACATGCTTTTCTTTCCTTAATAGTTTATCAAATGTTTTACCTAACTTAAAAGGATTGCCACGCATCAAAAAGGGGGAGATTGTTAGGGTAATCTCTTGCCATGATAAGGTTTTGATGTGTGTGGCAAAGGGTTTAAGTTAGATTGTTATTATGATTTGATATGTGCGTTGGAGTCTTGTAGGGCTTAGTAATTCGCACATGGAGCCTTGGCGAGTTTCACCTCTCATGACTCGGTCCTTGAGTCGGTAAAGGATGGCCCTGCAGAAGCCGTGCGCTTGGAGCATCCAAGGGACCACCGGACGAGGATCTTGGAGTGAAGCCGGAGGAAGTAGACTTTAGGGCGAGACGCGAAGGATAGCGCTGTAGACCCATGCGCTTGGCGCATCTGAGGGACGTGGCCGGACGAAGATAACTTCAAAGGCGAGGGACTCCGAGGTATGAGAGTGAGTGAATGTAACCTGGGAAGGGGTAGAGCTCCAAGGTGAAACGTGGACATGTGGCTATGTGTCGGATGAGATTTCCCGACATCAGTCGACTGCCATGGAATGACAATCGACTGCTCTAAGTCGAATGGGTTCGACTGGTATCCGACTGATGGGCTTTTTGCCCAAGTAGTTGTCTGCCATGGTGGCGATCAATCGTTATCGATCATCGATCATTGCCAAGGGATGGAAGTCGTGATAGAAGCAGAGTCGAGCTAGTGGAGCACTCGACTGATCAAGCATCAGTCGACTGATGGCAATATCAGTCGACTGATGCCAGTGCCGTTGGATGAAATCCAACGTGGAAAGTAGTTGTTATTGGGCAACGGCTACAGGACCAGTCGACTGATAGGGACATCAGTCGACTGCTCCTGTGTCAACGGGAAGAAACCCTCTTCCTCTATAAAGAGGAAGGGTGTGGGGCTTTGGGGGGCTAATGCTTCAACTCATAACATCTCCCAAAGTACTCTAAGGGGTTTTCCACTGTTCTTCTTGTGCTAATTCTCATTCAATTGTAAGAAGAGTGATTGTAAAGAGGTTACCTCCACCTAGCTTGGTGCAAAGGAGAGACTTAGTGGATTTGGCAAAGGAGTGATTCACCTTGGACGAATCGGGATCGTGGATTAGCAGCGTAGCCGTGAACCACGTTACGACCTTGTGTTAGCATTGTTTGTTTCCTTTGCTTTGTTTTTATTTGCTTGATTTGCTTGTCTTGTTGTTTCCGTTGCGCTAATCTTCTTGTAGACGAGCAAATAGCGTTATCCAACGTAAGAGGGATATTCCCCCCCCCCCCCTCTAGCTAGCCGATCGATCCCCTACAACAACTTGGGGCAAAGGTGGTGGGTGGAACACAGGGAGGAGTGAAGAAGCCAAAAGCCAAGTGCTTCACTTGTAAGCAGACTGGACACTGGAAGAAGGATTTCCCCATCCACATGCAGAACAAAGGTGTTGGATCGAAAGTGTCGCTAGAGGGGGGGGGTGAATAGCGATACGATGTCGTTAAAAAACTTTTGCAATAAGTAAAAAGCAAGTAGAGAGTGCACAGCGGAAATATAAAATAGACAAGATATTTTTACGTGGTTCACAATCTTTCGATTGCTAATCCACGGCCCTAGTGATCCTTGATCACGTACGGAGGGCAATTCACTAAAACCACTCCTCCTCGTTGGAGGTAGGAGCAACGATTACAAAAAGAAATCAAGGCAAAGGGACACTCCCCCTTTCCTTGTTACGATTAAAGCACAAAGACAATTTAAAGAAGTAGTACTTAAATAAATATACCGACAACTCTTATAAGTAGAAGATGTAGCTTTCGTTGTCGGCGGCACTTCGTCGTAGCAAATGTGAGTAGTAGTAGCGGCGTTACGACGGCGTGTTGAGAGCTCTTGAATTCTTGTAATTTGCTTGGCTTGAACATGTCTATTTATGGATATTGATCTATGAATTTAGACATAGGTAGTGTCCAAGGTGAGGTTCTTATCCCCCAAGACTTGTTCATCCACATCCTTTGCGCCAACTCAAGGATGAGATGTTTCATCCAACCACCTTGTGCCACCTCCAACCTTCTTGTGCGCCAACTCAAGGATGAGGTGTTTCATCCAACCACCTTGTGCCACCTCCAACCTCCTTGGGCGCCAACTTGAGGATGAGGTGTTTCATCCAACCACCTTGTGCCACCTCCCACCTCCTTGGGCGCCAACTTGTTGGAGCCATTCAACTTGTGCCACATCATGGGAGCCAACCATCTTGTGCCAACTCACCTTATCTTGGGCGTCCACCACAAGGAAGCTTGGTGATGGTTTGGATGTCCACCTTGATGCCACATCACCCTTTGTACCAAAACACGAGTCAAGTCCAAATTCACCCCCTTGAAATTCGAGCTCTTCTCGAGGCTGGAACTTGACTAGCAGTTGACTGTAGTCAAAGGGTTTTGGACTGCAGTACAAGTTAGCTTAAAATATAAAGTACGATGGTTCTAACCATTTGATCTCGACCTAGACCTTCCATTGGAGGTATTGGGTCGGATCTACGCTTAACGACCTTGCTTCGCTTTCACACGAGCTTACCTTGTAGCCTCGCTTCCGGTCTTCACCCGAGTACCTCGGCTTCCTCCGAAGTCCCTCTGGCGTTGCCCGACCACCTCGGTTCCCACCGGGTGTCGCAGACCTTCCGCTCAACTTTAGCATTTCTGCACACTTAATTGAGCTCGTAAGATAACAAATATACCCTTAACTATTGAGCCTTTTGCCATAATCAAAATACCGGTTCGACTTTGGTGCCCTCTGCACCAACAATCTCCCCCTTTTTGATTCATGGCAAACCGACACAAAAGTTAAGGAAAAATTAAGCATATCAGTAAGCTAGCATAATGATTAAGCATGAATGAGCTAGCATAAAGATTAAATATGAATGAGCTAGCATAATGATTAAGCATGAATGAGCTAGCATAAAGATTAAATATGAATGAGCTAGCATAAAGATTAAATATGAATGAGCTAGCATAATGATTAAGCATGAATGAGCTAGCATAAAGATTAACTATGAATGAGCTAGCATAAAGATTAAATATGAATGAGCTAGCATAAAGATTAAGCATGAGTGAGAAATATTATTGTTTCAAGTTCTCCCCTTTGAGGTAACCTCCCCCTTGACCGAAGGTGAGTTCTTGAAAAATAATTTTTACTCCCCCTTAATAGTTGCTTAAGTAAACGGAATTACTTAATATAAAAGGTAATAATTTTGTTTACTTTCTTCCTTACTTTTGTGACTTTCTCCCCCTTTTGCCTTAACTCAAAAAGTTTGTAAATTATTTTAGGGTTTGTAAGTCCTAGCAAGTTCCCAATATAAATATATTTTTTTTTAAAATAATAATAAGCTTGAAAATATGTTCATCTAAAATGTACAACTCCGGTTGGACTTGATTGATATAGAATGATCAATAAGTCTTGAAGGAGTTGATTAATTTTAAATAATTATACTCCATGGTTCATGTCGATGCCTTGAATCTACATCACGGAACCAGAGTAAGGTCCTAACATCTCACGCCTTGTCGTGGCTAAGTACACAAACACATTAGTCCTATGTGTTGTGAGATGTGTTAGCTCCTTAAATCTATAGGTATATGATTTCTAAGGTAAGACTTAGGCTAATTTCATAAAAGAAGCAAAAGTAGAGTACATATATAGAAAAATTTAAATCCTACTCTATTACGCACATACCTAACTTTCGTCTTAATAAACTAAATTGGCGGGTAGTGGTTTGGTGAAGATGTCCGCTAGGTTTGATTTGGACTCAACATACTCTAGTTGTATAGTTCCATTAGTTACATGTTCCCTAATGAAGTGGTGTTTAACTTCTATATGTTTTGTCCTAGAATGATATATTGGATTTTTAGTTAAGTTAATTGAACTAATGTTATCTATGTAGGTTTTAATGTTGTTAAAGATTAAGCTAAAGTCTTGGAGAGTGTGCTTCATCCACAGAGGAGACACACTCACCCATCGCGTATTCGGCGGTGGTAGATAAGGCAACGCAATGTCGCCTTTTGCTTCCTCTTGACAGCAACCACTCGTGCTCTTTCTATCGAGTTTACTACGGCATAGTCAGTCAGATAGCCGATTAGATTAAACTCGGTAGATCTAGGGTACCAAATACCTACGTTTAGCGTGCCCTTTAGATATCTAAGGATACGCTTGACTAGGGTTAGGTGAGACTCCTTGGCACAGGTTTGTAACCTTGCGCACATACTTACCGCGAATAAAATGTCGGGTTGGCTCGCGGTTAAGTATAGGAGACTTCCTATTGCGCTCCTATAGTATTTTAGGTCAACGGGTTTTCCTTCTACATCTTCGTTTATATTAACATTAGTTGCCATAGGTGTATTGATTATTTTAGCATCTTGCATTCCAAATCGATTTATTAAGTCCTTAGTATATTTTTGTTGATGTAAATATATTCCATCTTTAGTTTGTTTAATTTGTAAACCTAAGAAAAAACTTAACTCTCCCACTAAATTCATTTCAAATTCACTTTCCATAAGTGAGATGAATTCGTTTAGCAGGATCGAGTTGGTAGTTCCAAAAATTATATCATCTACATAGATTTGGGCTATAAAGATTTCTTTTCCTACGGTTTTAACGAATAAGGTTGGGTCGACTAAACCTTGGTTGAATCCTTTGGACTTAAAATAGATCGAAAGCCTTTCGTACCAAGCTCTTGGGGCTTGTTTGAGTCCATATAGGGCTTTCTTAAGTCTAAGGACATGGTCGAGTTTATCTAGATTTTGAATCCGGAGGTTGGTAGCGTAAACTTCTTCCTTAATGTATCCATTCAAAAATGCTGACTTGACATCCATTTGAAACAATTTAAAACCTCGATGTGCGGCATATGCTAACAACATTCGGATGGACTCTAGTCGGCTACGGCGTAGGTCTCATCGTAATCTAAACCTTGACTTGACTAAACCCTTTTGCGACTAACCTAGCTTTATTTCTAACTACTTCACCTTTATCATCAAGTTTATTTGAAATACCCACCTTGTTCCAATAATTGATTTTTCTTTAGGTGGTGGTACTAATTCCCAGACTTCATTTCTAGTGAATTGAGCTAGCTCTTCTTGCATAGCAATAATCCGGTCGGGATCAAGAAGTGCTTGTTCAATAGTTTTGGGTTCGATTTTGGAAATTAACGAGATTTGACTAAGGTTTCGATATGAAGCTCTAGTTCGAACCCCTAAATTTGGATCACCTATAACTTGATTGATAGGATGATTTGTTTGAGTCTTAGTGTGACTCGGGTTAGGGTCATCTATCACTTGGTCGATAGGATGACTTGGGTGAGTTCTAGTTTGACTTGGGTTAGAGTCATCTATCACTTGGTCGATAGGATGACTTGGGTTAGGGCAGATTCAAGTTCAAGATCAGTCGGGTTCGCTATAAGTTGATTTGCTAGTTGGTTTTGTTAAGGATTGAGCGGGTTCGTGTCCTTCGAAAACTATATTAATGGTTTCTTCGACTCTAAGAGTGTCGTGATTGTATACCCTATAAGCTCTCTTGGTGGTTGAGTATCCTAGAAAGGTTCGATGAGGTTTTGGATTTGAATTTCCTAGGTAATCCTTAGTGTTTAAGATATGTACCTTGCATCCAAATACCTAAAGTACTTGATGTTCGGTATTTTATCGTGATAAATCTCGTCTGAGGTCTTTTGGTGCCTCTTTACCATAAGGATCCTATTTTGGACATAGCAAGCCGTACTACGCCTGCCCAAAATCTATCGGGTAGGTTATACTCGTTTAACATTGTCCTAGCGGCTTCTTGTAGGGTTCTATTTTTCCGTTCGACTAACCCATTTTGTTGTGGGGTTCTAGGACATGAAAACTCATGGTGGTATCCGTTTAGGTTACAGAAATCTGTAAACCTGTGGTTTTCGAATTCACCACCATGATAAGCTTCTAAGTCTTTTAATCTTAAGGTTCTTTTGATTTTCGATTAACCTACAAAGATTGATTAGTTGGTCTAGGGTATCATTTTTATGTTTGATAAACCTAACCCAAGTAAATCTAGAATAGTCTCAATTATGACTAAGCAAAATTGACTACCATTGAGTGACTTAGCTCCATGTGAATCAAATAGATCCATGTGTAGGAGCTCAAGAACACTTTTGGTTCGTTCTTGATTAGTTAATTGATGTTGTGTCCTAGATTGTTTACCTTGTTGACAAGCATTACATATTTTATTATCCAAGTTGTTTAGTTTAGGCAAACCTATAACCCAACTCGACTCATCTTGTGGGACGAGTCTTGGGTGCAGTGTCCGAGTCTTCATTGCCATAACCAAGATTCCTCTTCTTTGTGTCATAAGACACTTGGTTGAGGAGTTGGGTAAATTTATTGTGTAGATATTGCTACTCCTAGTTCCTTTAAGTATTATTTTAGATGTTGCATTTATTTTGATTACGCATTCATTTTCTAGAAATATGACCTTATAATTGTTATCACACAATTGGCTTACACTAAGTAAATTATATTGAAAGTTTTCTACTAATAAGACATTTTGAATTGTAAAGTTAGAGTTGAGCTCAATATCACCTGATCCGATGATTTTGAGCTTGCCGTTATTTCCGAAGGCTACCGATCCTTGTCGTTTGAATCGTAACTTCGAAAATTTGAGTTGATCCCCGGTCATGTGTCGGGAGCAACCACTGTCCAACATCCATTGATCCTACACATAAGGTAGTTGGATCGGATATTGGAATTACTAAAGGGTTGTTTGTAAGTTTTTAAACCTAAATCATCTCACCAATATCTACATGATCAAAACATGTTATTCCTATGTGTTATTGTGAGATGACTTTCAATTTTACTTGATTAATTTTAATGAATTTAAATTAACCAACATTAGGTTAGATTCGGATTTAGTCTAAGCTCATCAAGTAATCTTTTCAAGAGATTAGCTTCCAGGTCGTGGCGAGGCACAGAGGCCTTCTTTGATCGGAACAACGACCACTTCCTTAGACAAAGCTAATTTCAAGAAATTGATAACTCGACTTACTTGAGACTACGTCTTGGTCTAACTAGTTATTTTTGAAAAGAGGCTCCCCGAGGCTCAATCTTTTAGTAGGATTTTAGTTGGTTTATTTTTGAAAAGAGGCTCCCCGAGGCTCAATCTTTTAGAAGGATTTTAGTTGGTTATGAGTCCTATCTAACCATTCTAAAAATAAAGGAAAAACTAAGCATGCAATTTCTAAGACTTAACAAAAATACATTTTGTATTGGCTCCCCCTGGACCATTGAATCGAGTGGGTCTATTCACATAGTGAATTTGGTCCTTGGGAACCCAATACATGTTAGATCCTAAAGTTGAAATCAAAGTGGTCTTAGGGACCCATGCTTGGACATTTTTCTTATGTTGGTTTACTATAGACATATATGACTTATTGGTTGTATTTGAGTTAAACCCGAGTCCGGCCTTGTTGTACACGGCCCTTTGTGATCCAAGTAAGAGGTCAAGTCCCTTGGATCCCAAAGTGAACCTTTCCAACGTGTTCTAAGGTCTTGACTTGTGTTTTCAAAAGCGAGTTCTCAACTTCAAGCTTTTCAAGCGAGTTGAGTCCTCCTCTTGAATCTGAGTAGTCGAAGAGGTTAGGGAGACCTCATGTTTGAGAAGGTTAACCTCCTCAATTAGGGTCTCGACCTTGGACTCGGACTTAGCTAGTTTCTTATTTAAAAATTTAATTGCACCATACAAAGTATTAAGTAACGACCGACTTACCCTTAATGATTCTTTTGAACCGGATACGGATCCGTGGCTTGTCTTGAATGGAAGCTCATCATCGGATTCGGACTCGGACTCTTCTTGGTTTGAGTCGTGCTTTCGCCATTAGAGCTTGGATATTCTTCTTCCTCCGACAACTCCTCCCAAGTAGCGTTTAGCGCTTTCTTGGTCTTTGATGCGTTATTCTTTAGCTTTGGGCACTCGGACTTGATGTGACCGAACTCACACTCATAGCATCTAAAATTAGAAGTATTTGAATTAGGTTTAGGCTTACCTTGAGTTGTCGGTCGTGTTCGTCTCTTGATCATCTTACGAACTAGATTGACTAGTTCGGATTCTATTTCGGAGTCTACTTCCGATTCGGACTCGTCTTCTTCCTTCGGGGGTGGCTTGCTTGCGGGCTTCTTCTTATTGGAACCTGCAACTAACGCATAATACTCTTCTCACCGACCACGAGTTTGCTCATGTAATTCAAGTTCAAAACAATTCGTCTAACCTAATTTTAGAAAGGTCCTTGGAGACCTTGTAGGCATCGACCATGGATGCCCACAAGGTGGTCCTAGGAAGCGAGTTAAGAGAATACACGATAAGGTCGCGATTCTCGACCTTTTGTCCGATGGCATGGAGTTGGTTGACGATGTCTTGGATACGAGCATGTAGTTGAGTTGCGGTCTCGTTTTCCTGCATTTTCAAGTTATACAATTTATTTAAAAGTAAATCTCTTTTACATACCTTCGTGCCGTCGGTGCCTTCGTGTAGTTCCACTAGCTTGGTCCATAAGTCCTTTGCACTAATGAAGGGGCCGACGCGGTTGAGCTCTTCCTTGGACAACCCACATTGCAAGATTTGAGTTGCCTTGGCATCGGCTTCTACTTGTTTTTTCATGGAATTTGACCATTGATCGTAACCCAAAGATTCACCATCTTCATTAATAGGAAGTGTGAAACCGGTTTGGATTACGATCCACATCTCGATTTGGGTTTTAAGAAAGCATTCCATCCGACCCTTCCAATAACGAAAGTCATTACCGTTGTAAAACGGGGGTCGGGCGGTGCTAAACCCTTCGAGATGGGCCATTTAAAAACAAGAAGAAGAACGACGAAAAGAATCTTGCAAAACACACACGGAAAGAATATTCCAAGACTTTCGTCTTGGATTAGTAGTGCGGGAAGTAAAAAAAGATATATAAAATGTAACTTGCAAAAAGAAATAAACAATCAAATGCGAATGTCGTTGAAGTTCCGGAGGACAACCTTACTCGGGATCTAACCCGAAGGACAACCTTATCCGGATCCTAAAGCCTCTAATGCAATTCTATATGTAGGAGAAGATAAGCAAGTGAAATAATTATACGAAAACAGAAATAAATAAATAAAAAATCTGTAAAAAAAAAAGAAAAACAAAGCTAGATTGGTGGTTTCACCGAATCTTAGCGCCCCCGGCTCTGATACCAATTGTTAGTGCTTATAAGCTCCACATATCTCCACAATGGCATGATATTGTCCACTTTGGGTCTAAGCCCTCATGGTTTTATTTTTGGGCTTTACCCAAAAGGCCTCATACCAATGGAGATATCTTTTTTCTTATAAGCACATGATCTTTTCCATGTCTTACCAATGTGGGACTTTGATTGTATTCCCCATACTCCCAACAATCCCCCCCTCAAACGAAGGACCACATTGGGCCCCCCCTCAAGCCTATCCCTCCTCGAAGGATTTTCTCTGCTTGATGTCCGATCTTCAACCCACCAGGACTTCCTGCCAGTTGTTCGGTCCCCCCGACCCAACTAGACTTCCTTCCTGATGTCTGGTTCTCTTGATCCGGACGTGGGAGCTCAACTTCCTTCGTTCGAGGTTCATGGCTTGACATGGACCATGGCTCTGATACCAATTGTTGGATCGAAAGTGTCGCTAGAGGGGGGGGGGTGAATAGCGATACGATGTCGTTAAAAAACTTTTGCAATAAGTAAAAAGCAAGTAGAGAGTGCACAGCGGAAATATAAAGTAGACAAGATATTTTTACGTGGTTCACAATCTTTCGATTGCTAATCCACGGCCCTAGTGATCCTTGATCACGTACGGAGGGCAATTCACTAAAACCACTCCTCCTCGTTGGAGGTAGGAGCAACGATTACAAAAAGAAATCAAGGCAAAGGGACACTCCCCCTTTCCTTGTTACGATTAAAGCACAAAGACAATTTAAAGAAGTAGTACTTAAATAAATATACCGACAACTCTTATAAGTAGAAGATGTAGCTTTCGTTGTCGGCGGCACTTCGTCGTAGCAAATGTGAGTAGTAGTAGCGGCGTTACGACGGCGTGTTGAGAGCTCTTGAATTCTTGTAATTTGCTTGGCTTGAACATGTCTATTTATGGATATTGATCTATGAATTTAGACATAGGTAGTGTCCAAGGTGAGGTTCTTATCCCCCAAGACTTGTTCATCCACATCCTTTGCGCCAACTCAAGGATGAGGTGTTTCATCCAACCACCTTGTGCCACCTCCAACCTTCTTGTGCGCCAACTCAAGGATGAGGTGTTTCATCCAACCACCTTGTGCCACCTCCAACCTCCTGGGGCGCCAACTTGAGGATGAGGTGTTTCATCCAACCACCTTGTGCCACCTCCAACCTCCTTGGGCGCCAACTTGTTGGAGCCATTCAACTTGTGCCACATCATGGGAGCCAACCATCTTGTGCCAACTCACCTTATCTTGGGTCCACCACAAGGAAGCTTGGTGATGGTTTGGATGTCCACCTTGATGCCACATCACCCTTTGTACCAAAACACGAGTCAAGTCCAAATTCACCCCCTTGAAATTCGAGCTCTTCTCGAGGCTGGAACTTGACTAGCAGTTGACTGTAGTCAAAGGGTTTTGGACTGCAGTACAAGTTAGCTTAAAATATAAAGTACGATGGTTCTAACCATTTGATCTCGACCTAGACCTTCCATTGGAGGTATTGGGTCGGATCTACGCTTAACGACCTTGCTTCGCTTTCACACGAGCTTACCTTGTAGCCTCGCTTCCGGTCTTCACCCGAGTACCTCGGCTTCCTCCGAAGTCCCTCTGGCGTTGCCCGACCACCTCGGTTCCCACCGGGTGTCGCAGACCTTCCGCTCAACTTTAGCATTTCTGCACACTTAATTGAGCTCGTAAGATAACAAATATACCCTTAACTATTGAGCCTTTTGCCATAATCAAAATACCGGTTCGACTTTGGTGCCCACTGCACCAACAAAAGGTATATCTTTTAGTCTAGTCGTTGAAACTTGTTTAGCGGTGTTATCTACCGGCATCTGGTGTGTAGATACGGGAGCCACTGATCTTGTCTGTAATACTTTGCAAGGGTTCCAGGAAACCAGACGACTGGCTGAGGGGGAGATTACCGTATACTTGGGCAATTCCACGAAGGTGGCGATTGTTGCAATGGAAGATG
Organism: Wurfbainia villosa; assembly: GCA_025175895.1. Classification (NCBI taxonomy): domain Eukaryota; kingdom Viridiplantae; phylum Streptophyta; class Magnoliopsida; order Zingiberales; family Zingiberaceae; genus Wurfbainia; species Wurfbainia villosa. Next base: position 46,116,016 of record CM045998.1, on the reverse strand, counting down.
TTTATTTATCTTTTGAGAAAAATAAAGTTTTGGTTCTTAAGAATTGCCTTTATGTACCTTTATTTAGAAAGAATTTAATTTCAGTTTCTAAATTCTTTATGGATGGATATTCTATTTCTTTTAATGACGGAGTTGTTATAAAAAGGAATAGGGAGATTATCTATTCGGGTGCATTGATAGGAAATTTATACACTCTTGAACCAAAAGCTCCCACAATGAAAATATAAGTTAATAACTCATCTTCTAATTCCAATAAGAGAAAAGAACCTTCGAAGATGAACCAAACATATCTTTGGCATCTTAGGCTTGGTCATATTAACCTAAGCAGAATTAAAAGGTTGATAGTTGATGGACCTCTGGGTTCATTAGTGGTGGAAGATTTCCCAACCTGCGAATCTTGCTTGGAGGGTAAAATGACCAAGAGGCCTTTTAAGGCCAAGGGGTATAGAGCCAAAGATGTGTTAGAATTGGTTCATTCTGATTTGTGTGGTCCTATGTCTATCCAGGTTAGAGATGGTTTTGAGTATTTCATCTCTTTTATAGATGATTATTCGAGATATGGATACATTTACTTGATGTACCGCAAGTCTGAATGCTTGGACAAGTTCAAAGAATTCAAGGCTGATGCAGAGAAACGTCAAGGTAAAAGTATCAAGACACTACGATCTGATCGTGGTGGTGAGTACCTCTTGGGAGAGTTTAGGAATTACTTATCAGAGGCTGGGATTCAATCCCAATTGTCTGCACCAGGCACACCCCAGCAGAATGGTGTAGCAGAGCGAAGGAATAGGACTCTTATGGAGATGGTTAGATCAATGATGAGTTATTCTGAGTTGCCAGATTCATTCTGGGGATATGCTCTAGATACGACAGTGTACATTCTGAACTTGGTTCCATCTAAATCAGTGCCTTCTACTCCCACAGAATTGTGGCGAAAGCTTAGTCTAAGACATATTCGAATTTGGGGGAGTCTAGCACATGTGCTGAAGGTAGATGCTGGTAAGTTGGAACCTCGTACAGAAGTGCGTATGTTCGTTGGCTATCCTAGAGAAACGAAAGGCGATTTATTTTATAGTCCTAGAGATCAGAAGGTGATCGTTAGCACGAATGCCAGATTTCTAGAGGAAGACTATGTGATGATCCACAAGCCCAAGAGTATGATTGTTCTAGTGGAATTGAAGGGGGAAGTCACTACTTCAGTACCACCGGTAAAAGAGGATATACTACAAGTCACTGTACCGCGTGTCACAGAGGATACACAGGTGATACCTCATCGTAGTGGGAGTGTTATTAGATAGCCTGATAGATTCATGTTCTTGGGAGAATCTTCTGATTTGGTACCTGGCGAACATTAACCTGATCCCTGGACATATGACGAGGCAATCCAAGATAAAGATGCAGTATCTTGGCAAAGTGCAATGAATGTTGAGATTGAATATATGGATTCAAATCAAGTCTGGAGCTAGTAGAACCACCCGATGGTGTAAAAACCATTGGATGCAAGTGGATCTACAAAAGAAAGAGAGGAATAGATGGGAAGGTTGAGACCTACAAAGTGAGGCTTGTTGTGAAGGGATATACTCAGAAAGAGGATATTGATAATGAGGAGACCTTTTCGCTAGTGGCCATGCTTAAGTCTATCCGAATTCTCTTATGCATTGCAGTTCATATGGATTATGAGGTATGGAAGATGGATGTCAAGACAACTTTCCTTAATGGAAGTCTTGAGGAAAACATCTATATGAAGCAACTAGAGGTATTCATTGCGAAGGGAAAAGAGCATCTTGTATGTAAGCTTAATCGGTCCATTTATGGATTGAAGCAAGCTTCGAGGTCATGGAACATCCGCTTTGATGAGGTAATCCAGTCTTATGGATTTATTCAAAGTCCGGATGAGTCTTGTGTATACAAGAGATGTGACGGAAATGTAGTGGTATTTCTTGTACTATACGTAGATGACATTTTGTTAATTGGAAACAATATCAAGGTGTTATCGTACGTAAGGGTATGGTTGTCCAAACAGTTTGATATGAAGGACTTGGGAGAAGTGGGACACATCCTTGGGATCAATGTTATAAGGGATCGCAGGAAAAGGATGTTGTGCTTATCTCAAGCTTCATACATAGACACCATTATGGATCATTTTAGCATGGAGAACTCTAAGAAGGGTTTTCTACCTTTTAGGCATGGAGTTCCTTTATCTAAGGAGATGTGTTTTAGAACATCTGAGAAGATAGAGGAGATGAAGGCGGTTTCTTATGCTTCGGCACTAGGAAGCCTCATGTATGCGATGCTATGTATGAGACCAGATATCTTCTTTTCCATGGGCATGATCAGTAGATATCAGAGTAATCCAGAACAAGAACATTGGACTGCGGTAAAGCATATATTGAAGTACCTGAGAAGGACTAGGGATTATATGCTAGTTTACCAGGCAGACCAATTACTCCATGTGGGTTATATAGATTTCGACTTCCAATTAGATAGGGATAACAATAAGTCTACCTCAGGTTTTGTGTTTACTTTGGGAGGTGGAGCCATTGTATGGGGGAGTGTCAAGTAGAAATGCGAGGCGGACTCTACTTTGGAAGCTGAATATGTGGCGGCCTCTGAAGCGGCCAAAGAAGTTGTGTGGCTTAGGAACTTTCTGATGGACTTGGATGTGATTCTTGGTTTGCCCAAAACTATCACAATTTATTGTGATAATAGTGGTGCAGTTGCAAACTTGAAGAAACCACGAGCCCATAAGACAAGTAAACACATAGAGCGCAAGTACCACCTGATACGAGAAATCGTAAAGAGAGGAGAAGTTGTTGTGGCCAAGATTGCATCGGAGGATAACCTGGCAGATCCTTTCACTAAGGCCCTTCCGGCAAGAGCTTATGATAGGCATGTGGAGGGAATGAGAATCAGATGTATGACACTTTGAGGACAGCATAGTCTTTTAGTATAAGTGGGAGATTGTTGGGATGTATACTAAAAAGTCTATCTTTTGTATGAACATCTTTATTTTGAAATAAGAATCATATGATCATTATTTGTAGATTTATGATGATGCATATTGTTTAATACATTACATTGTAGATAACATGGTGTGTGGTGTCACACGGGAGATCTTGTTATTGGATCCTTGTAAAGTATAAGTATAGGCTCACAACTGAGATGACTTTGGACAAATCATTGGCATGATTGTAGTGTGATTTGGTATTGGTTTGTCTTGACCATAGAATCACACTAGTACACTTTCCGTCTATTGAGTAGGACAGACTTAGAGTTGATTCGATTTATTATTGACTACATGATCGAATCGGACCTCAGATATTATATTGTACATGGTCTTAATCCCGATATAATAACGGACACATATACTTAGTATTCATTTCTTTGATTTATCAATGGGTGAGATTTATAGATTAAATCGATAGGCTCGGTAAGTTAGAAAATGATATTATTTATATGGTGTGTCGTTGATTATAGGAGGATACCGTGTCCTATATACTAGGATGATTATGTCTCCTTGAGGAGCTCATAAGGTTCATCATGTAAACCCTGCAGGTGGACTTGGTCCGGCATGATGATAAGGTTGAGTTGTACTACTCATGGAGTTAGATGTTGATTAATTAATGGTCAGTAAATTAATTAATCAACGGACATTCGAGATCTTAAACACGGGGAGAAAATGTACATATAATATATGGAGCCATATTAACTTATGGGGGTTGGTGAAGTAGATCAATGATAAACCTTTAGTGGATTGGATTATCATTAATGGATAAGACTTTATGTGGGCTTGATCTATTGGGTGGCCAAGATCCAACTCCTCCTCATGGTCTCTATTGTAGCCTATTAAAACCTCATGAAGCCTAGATCCAATGAATGAAAACAAAACTCTAGATCCAAAGGTAGAGATTAAATCTCTAGATCCGACGGTTAAGATTAAATCTCTAGATCCGACGGTTGAGATTAAATCCCTAGAACCAATGGTGGAGATTAAAACAAGGCTTATTCCTATCTCTATAAAAGGAGAGGAGGGGGTGGGCAGCAAGATGAATCCCATTAGAGATAGGATTTGGGCAAGGGGCGGCAAGCAAGTGGATTAGGGTTTAGGTGTCGCCGGCACCAAATAAGGAAAAGTTTTCCTTATCTTCTTCTTCTTCCTTGGTGGTCGGCGCCCATACAGCCCTTCCCTCCCTTGGTTGGCATCCAAACTAGCCCTCCTCCTCCTTGGCCGGTGGAAACAAGAATTAGGGTCTTCCCTTGGAGTCTTGGTCCATTTCCATCTTATTCTTCTTCTCCTTCTTGGCCTGCGGCAAGCACCAAGCTTGGAGCTTGGTGGTGTCACGCCCGCCCTTTTTAGGAGTTGGAGGGGCGGCGCGACACGATCGTACATACATGCATTACAGCGGAAGACTTTAAACTTTTTTTTTCTTTCTTTCTTTTAAACATAAGCATGCATCATCATTTCATAAATACTTAGTTCCAGTTCATGACATTCAACTTAAAGAAAACGTGCATAAGTACGGAAAGCATAAACAGATCACCTCCACCATGCCATTACCATACACACTTTGCCCCTCCTGCTGCTCCCTTTAGTTTAGCCATTCTTTACCCTTATCTAAAGTACAAGGGAACATAAAACTATAAGCACATAGTCTTAGTAAGATCCTATCCTACTCACAAAAACCATACGTCAAGCATTAAGCATAGAGTAGTGACATGATCATATAAGCTCATATAAGCATAACATTCATATAAACGTACACGAACATATAAGCAATCATAGCATGCATATAAATGTACCAGAACATAAGCATAGCATTCATATAAACATTCAAAAACATAAGCAAGCATAACATGCATATAAACATACCAAAACATAAGCATAGCATTCATATAAACATTCAAGAACATAAGCATGCATAACATGCATATAAACATACCAGAACATAAGCATAGCATTCATATAAATATTCAAAAACATAAGCAAGTATAACATGCATAATAACATCATAAGGATCTAGACATGAAATAATGGTATATGCAAGATGCTCTTTGAAAACATATATATTATAGGTACTTAAACATAATCTCAACATATTGGGCCCAGCATTGTACCACATACATCATCATCATAGCGCGCATCCCTAATAGACCCGAGGTAGCTAATCCAGAACCCACTAGAGTACTAGGCCCGTACTATGTCCGTCAGCCTAGGGGCAACATAATATAGAAGTCTATCCTAAGCCCGTACTTATGACCGTCGGCCTAGGGCATCTGGGAGCCCATCCCGTACTGAGTTCGTACTACGAACGTCGACCCAGGGACACGTAGGAGCCCATCCCTTGGACCTTATTAGGGTCCTGGTAAAGCCATGCAGAAAGTAAATTAGCATATCATGTTCCTTATCATAACATATCATATTTCTTTTCATAAACATATCATGTTCCTTATCATGGCATATCATGTTTCTTCTTCATAGCATATCGTGTTCCTTCTTCATAACATATCATATTTATTTTCATAACATAGCATGTTCCTTCTTTATAAGATATCATGTTTCCTTCTTCATAACATATCATATTTCATTTCATATCTTGTTCCTTATTTATGGCATATCATACACTCATACGATTAACATGACAATGAGCATAATATAATCATACATTCATACAATTAACATGGCAATGAGCATAACCTAATCATACATTCATACAATTAACATGGACATAAGGGAGAGTGACATCAATCAATCATGCTATCATAAAATCTAACTAACATCATATTTGCATCTTTTTCTACATGTAGCATGGCATGGAGGGCTTAGTAGAGGGCATGTACTTGGGTTGGCCGAAACCCTAAGGGAAGGAGTTTACATGCGAAACAACTTGTGCAAGGTCTACTTAAAATCACACACATATAGGGTATGGTTTAAACATCATGAACAAGCATAACATGGTGTGATCTAAACTTCATGGGGTTCTACCAAGAATTTTAAACCCTAAACAACTTGTGCATGATCTAACTAACCACATATTAATTGTATCACATATAAATCATGGAATGGAAGGCCCTTAGGAGTTTAATTGAGTCTTGGCCGAGAGCTTCGAGGAATCCTAAGATCCATTTCTTAAACCTAGCTTAGCTATCAACATGTTACCTTCATCTACATTCAAAACATAGCATGACAACTTATAGATCATAGCATGATAGACCTAAATGGGTCTTGGCCGAATGTTTCAAGGAGCTTTAAAGATCAACCACTTAAATTTAGTTTAGCTAACAACATGTTATCTTCATCTAACATCAAAACATAGCATGAACCTATCTAGAGCATAGCATAGAAAAACCATTAGGGGTCCAAAGGGGGCTTGGCCGAGAGTTCTATTAAGGTTGGAGATCAAACACTTAACATTAGTTTAGCTAACAACATGTTATCTTCATCTAACATCAAAACATAGGATGAACACATCTAGAGCATAGCATAGAAAAACCATTAGGGGTCAAAAGGGGGCTTGGACGAGAGTTCTATGAAGGTTGGAGATCAAACACTTAACTTTAGTTTAGCTAACAACATGTTATCTTCATCTAACCTCAAAACATAGCATGAACACATCTAGAGCATAGCATAGAAAACCATTAGGGGTCCAAAGGGGACTTGGCCAAAAGTTGCATGAAGGTTTGAAGATCAAATACTTAACCAAACCTATCTAGAAACCTATTATCATCATATTCATACAAGGAATAGCATGGACCATCATGGAAAGCATATGGAAGGTCTTGGCTGAAAGTTTTCATGTAGCTTTTTCTTAATAACTTCAATCGAAACAACTTTTATGCAGGTGAGGGGATACTTACCTATAAATCTAAACACACCTATATAATTTGATCAAAACATATTCTTTATCATTTATCAAACATTTAACATGATCATACTCCCAAAACTCATATAGGAAGCTTTTCAAGATATGCGATCTTATGTCTTGCTTCAACATGAAATATACTTAAAATACCTAAAAATCTAAACAAACATAATCTGGACAGAACATATAAATTCGAATAAAACATGGTGATAGAAGTTAAATGGGCATATCAAAGAGTTACTTATGCTATAGGTGAAAGAAAGCATCTTTGTGATCTTAGATCTTGCTTAAAAAGACATATACCTTAACTGTAAATCTGATCACACACATATATCATCTAATCCAAACATATATTCTTCAAAACATTGGAAAATAAGCTATATAAAACAATCGAATATCTACTTGTACTGCAGGTGAGAGATACTTACATCCTCTCGCTATTGTACTAGTATACCGCTAGGTTTTTTAGGAGATGAAGACCTTCCCTTGTTCCTTAGCCTTAGGAGTGATCCTCTAGCATATACTAAGCCTTTGTATCCCCTTGAAACCCTCTCAAAAACACCAAACAAGGCCATTAGGGTGTCGGTGAAGGAGGAAGAAGGAGGGAACATTTCGGTGGAGTTGGATCTTCTAGCAATACTAAGACTTGTGGGAACTCCTCTTGGAAAACCCCTCTTAAAAATCCCTACACAAGAAGCCCTAGAGCTTGGGATGAAAAGGGGAGGAAGGAGAATGAGAAATTCAGCCAAGGATGAGGAAGAAGGAGAATGAAGAAGGAAAGTGGGGTTTTTCTTCCTCTCTTGTCTTAATTCTCCTCTTTAATACCTAGGGAATGAACACTCTTTATCCTTTCATGGGGGGATGAACCAACTCCTCATCTTCGCATCTATATTCTTCGTATATTATTTATATATTTTATCCATGAATCATCCTATGGTCTAGTGGTGTCAAGGTTACCTCCCTATTAGGAGGTTCATGGTTCAAATCCTACCTATACCCATCTTTTATTTTATTTTATTTTAAACCTTTTATGGGCGTTTAAACCCATATAACTACTTTGAATGATCTAGAATTTTACGGGCATTACAGGTGGTTAGTTGAAAGAAGGAGAAGTGCTTTGTTTCTTAGTCTTCCTCTTGTTCGGAGCGAGCAAGGAAGGAAGATTGGTGATCTAGGAGCTTCGACTTTTGGTAGATCGTCGCCCACACGACGTCCAAAAGGAGGAAGGACATACGATAGAAGATCGAGAGATATAATACTTGTCTATTTTCTTATGTAACATATTTATGATTGTTTTCAATTATATATGCATGATATATTCTATTTTGTGGCTAATATAACTTGGACCCCGAACATAAACACAAAAGCCGACAATTCGTACATCGTCTATTCTGCGGCTATTCGTAGAATAGAGGTTGGTTGCTTGAACAACAAGTTTGTTCAAGTGACTACTCTAATCGAATAGCACGATGATGAAACGGTTGCTTGGGTAATCCCTCTTATCAAGGATAAATTTTTTTATTTGGGGACGTAGAAGGGATCGCCATGAACAAGCGACCAAGTTGAAGTGGGAAGCGAAGTTTCCTACCTTCACATTGAAAGGACCACATTCATCACTATGTATAAGTCCTAACAAGTCTATTGCTCTTTCATTGTGTCCACTAAAGGGAGTCTTGGTCATCTTGCCTAGAAGGCAAGACTGACATGTCTCATATGATTCAAAATCAAATGAGTCCAAAAGCCCATCCTTATGGAGTTGGGATAAGCGACTCTCATTTATGTGACCTAAGCAACAATGCCAGAGATAGGTTTGGTTCAACTCATTTGATTTGAACCTTTTGGTACTTATGTTATAGATGGGGCTCTCTAAGTCTGGAATGTAGAGTCCATTCATTAGAGGTGCACTACAATATAACATATCATTTAAATAAATTGAACAATATTTGTTCTTTATTATAAATGAAAATCCTTTCTTGTCCAAACAAGAAACCGAAATTATGTTCTTAGTCAAAGTAGGCACATAACAACATTCATTTAGTTCTAGTACAAGCCCAGAGGGCAGAGATAGATCATAAGTTCCTATAGCAACAGCAGCAACTCTTGCTCCATTGCCTACTCATAGTCAACCTCGCCCTTTGCCAATGCCCTGCTATTTCTCAGCGCCTAGACATTGGTACAAATGTGAGATGCACATCCGATATCTAATACTCATGATGAAGAAATAGATAGATTGACTTCTATAATATTTATACCTGAAGTAGAAGTCTCACTTCTCTTCTTCTTATGATCTTCCAGGTATTCTTTGCAGTTACGCTTCTAGTGTCTAGCTTCCTTGCAGTGGAAGCAAGTCCCTTCTTTGGCCACCCCTCCTTCAGTTTCAGTTCCTTGCCTTTGCCCTTGGCTTGGGACTTTCCCTTACCTTTAGGCTTGCCCTTGCCTTTCTTCTTTTGCACCATCAAAATGGAGTCAAATTTTCCCTTCTTAAGGTTGAGCTCGACAGTTCTCAACATGCTGAGCATCTTAGGCAGTGACTTATCAATTTCATTCATGTTGTAATTCATGATAAATTGATTGTAGATTTGTGGCAAAGATTACAAGATCAAGTCAGTGGCCATCTCTTTGCCAAGTGGGAATCACAACCTCTGTAGGTTTTCTATGTACCCAATCATCTTGAGTATATATGGACCTACGGGAGTCCTATCTTGTATCTTGGACTGAAACAATGCCTTAGAGATCTCATATCTCTCATGCCTTGCTTGTCCTTGATATAGTTGATGAAGATGTTCAACCATATCATAAGCATTCATGAACTCTTGTTGCTTCTAAAGCTCAGAGTTCATGGTCGCGAGCATTAGACATGACACATCTAATGCATCATCTTGATGCTTCTTGTAAGCATCTTTGTCAGTTCACGAGGCAATGGCAGGAGGTGCCTCTGGAATAGGCTGCTCCAGGACGTATAGTTTCCTTTCTTGGGTGAGAACGATTCTCAGGTTCCTGTACCAGTCCAGGAAATTAGCTGCATTGAGCTTGTCCTTCTCAAGGACAGAACGCGGGAGAGAGTATTCATATTTGTCAACATGGTAATCTACAACATACACAATGCAGAAAATTAATATCATATTTCATTTATCATTTAATTAGACCTTTAATCAAATGATGCTCCAACTGTATTATAGGACTTTGGTAGAATCGAGTCATTGATGTGGTCAAACCACATTACTAGATTCTTACAAATATGTTATAATTCTTGCAGGACAATATCCACATCATACTAGGCCTTGAGTTTGTTTTGTCTAAAAAACCCAAGACTTAGTATGATCTATAGGTAACACATTACTGATTACATCTCTATGCAACTCTTGTTTATAGGATCAAGATCCACATTTACAAAAGACCTTGAGTTAGCTTTGGCTAAATCGCCCAAGATTTAGTGTAAATGCGATCTTATCCTATCTTTCCAACGGTTGGAATATGCCTATAGTTTTACTCGATCCAATTGAGTTAACTAGTTTTACTCAATCTAATTGAGCTTACTTTCACCCAAGCTATGATAGGCGGGACCAAGATTGTCCCTCCGTACCCTACCAAGATAATATGCGTTGCTCTACTTTGGAAGATTCAACAACAACAAATGATAGAGGTAGTGATGGGTATCAAAACTTGGTAGGCATTTTTGAGTTGATTCGATTAAGATCTAATCTAATCATGAATGTGTATCATATACACATCAAGGCCTTTATTACTCTACACTAGCATGCATCACATACATACAAGCAATATACTAGCATGCATCATATACATACCCTAAATGCATCAAGGCCTTTATTACCCTACACTAGCATGCATCATATACATACCCTCAATTACATTCGAGTCTAAAATTATTTACAACTTGAATTTTAAAAGAAGAGGCACGACGCGCAGGTCGCATACCCTATACAACATGCACAACCACAAAAACGACGCGTAGGTCATATTATAAATTACAATACATTTATCAAATCATATTGGGCTTCATGGGCTATGACCATCACAGAATTATAAATAATTATAAATTATGTATTTTACAGAAATTTCTATAATTTTTCCTATTTTTTTCAATTTTATGAGTCACCTCTCCGTAACGGTCCCGCTAAGCGATTTTCGGGCGGGATCGCGGGACAGTGCCCCTTTCGGGGTTTGGGGCAGCGCTCCTACTCGCAAAATAAACTTTTCGAGTGTCACATCTTGATCTTACAATGACTTAAGTCACTGTCACAAAAACCTAAAGCGAGATTTTGCCGTTCCGAGGAGTTGTTCTTGGTGGTTGAAGCCAACAAGTGTCTCAACACTTGTTGCTTCGACTCTTCGAGAAAAATATCCAAAAATTCTATAAAAATAGGAAATTTACAGGAACTTATAGATCTGTAATTTTTATATCTAATAAAAAAACTATGAAATTAAAACACATACATGCTTCGCACGTGGCTCGGATACCACTACTAGACTATCCGAGCAGCAAAAACCGCTTTTTGTGTTGCAGAAACCTCGAAAGTTGGCCATGGATCCGTGCGAAGGTAAATAAAAAACTACATGTATGTGTTTAATACCTTTAGATCTACTCTAGATCTAGATGATAAGAGTTTACCCTTGAAGCGATGCCCTTCGCTTATCCCGCTTGTCCAAACGGATTGCCAAAACTCGAGAGTGTCAAGTGTACACTCCTCTATTGGTATCCACACAAGAAATAGGTGGAGAAAAGACAATCTTGAGTGTGATAGCACTCCTTGAAGTCCACAGAAAGATGAGGAAGAGAAAAGGGAGAGCTTGAGGTAAGAACCAAGGAAGAAGATGATGAAGTTACACACAAAATAACTTCACACACTAAACACCACTTAAGTGGCCGACCACTTCTTTGGGGGGTTACATGCATGCATGTAACTCCAAGAGCCAATGACTCTTGGTCTCCCTCATGAGGTTAATACTTCGTTCAGTTACGTATTGCTAATTGCTCTGATTATATACCCTTTAGCCCAACCATTACACAACACATGGTTGGTAATAAGTAAAATGACCATTCATCTTCCCTCTCAAGTCAAGTCAAACTTGACCTCTTATCTCCCATGGTTGATCAAATCTAACCACTTGATTCAAGTCAATTTGATTTAATGAATCTCTATTCATTATTTTAAATTGACTCAATGAATCAAATCAAAATGATACTCATTCAACACTTGAATAAAATTGAGTCTAACTCAATTAGTCTAAATTGGATTACTCTTAATCCAATTTGGTTCATCCCATGAACCTAATCCTCATGGTTCATCATATGAACCTAATCTCCATTTGATTGCCCTTTGTGTGTGACCCTATAGGTTCTTGTAATGTTGGCAATACTCCTAAACCGATTTAGGAATATAAGCAATGAGTGGTATCTAGCAACACATCATTGCTACCCAAGTTATAAGAATGTTGAGATCCAACATCAGCTTTGTGACTACTAATTGTGACTCTCACAATATGTGACAATGCCCCTCTATCCTTGACATATAGATTGACCAATTGAGGCATAGACCGTGTCATCCTCGGTACAATCTATATCTTGAACTCTAAGTAGACTCACTCTAATCAAATGAGTTCAATATCTCATATTTACTCATTTGGGCATGGCCATGCACTTCGTGGTCTCACTCTATCAAGAATAAGGATGTCACTCCCATCATATAGGAGGGATAGATCCCATCTACATCACTCACATCCCTCCACATAATTTGTTACATACCCAGTAATCATCTTTATAGTCCACCCATTTATGGGTGATGTTTGACGAAGTCAAAGTATGCAACTCCTTATGTAGGGAACCATGGTGACTTCAGGTTCAAGGACTAATAGTCATACTAATAGTCACATGAGAAAGTATATGACACTCATATAATGATCCATGATACTTTCTCATGGCGGGTCATTCAGTATACATTCTCCAATGCATACTCATGTGTCAACTTGATATCTCATATCCATGACTTGTGAGATCAAGTCATCGAGTTGACCTACATGCTAGTCTCTACACATTAACATTGTCCTTGAATGTTAATACTTGACTAGGAATGATTAAGAGTAGTGTTCTATATGTCATCTCCTTATCGATTCAACCAATCGATTGATATAGATAAAAATCTTCTATTCAAGGACGTTATTACATTTAGTTATTTGGCACCAATACAAGTAAATATAATAAACATGCCTTTATAAATAGGAATATGATACAATAAAATCCATACAACAATCATCACATGATTGACTCTAGGGCTTTCACTAACAGAGAGTCGCCGCTCAGATACCAAATATAGGATTGAGAAACACTAGGGGGGTGAATAACTTTCGAAAAACATTTATTTTCTTCATAAAAATAAAACCTACAGCAGAGATATGTAAAGACAAAACCCAAGGATGCATTTGTTTTTACTTGGTTCACAACCAACCGGTTGCTTGTCTGAGGCCCTGAGATCCTTGATAGCTTTCGCTGGACAATCCACTAAAACTCTCTTCCTCGTTGGAGGTAAGAGATACGAAATGGTATACAAAAAATATAGAGGATGAGGTAACACTCCTACCTCTCCTCTTAAAAATTAGAAAATACAAAAACAAGAGAAATTCAAATAAACAAATAGCCCTACCGACTAAGAGTATGATTGTTGGTAGCTCGGTCGACGTTATTGAAGGTAGGAAACTTCGCTTCCCACTCCAACTCGGTTGCTTGTTCATGGCGATTTCGTCTCCGTCTCCGGATTAAAAAAATTAACCCAAGACAATTAAGGATTACCCAAGCTACCATTTCAGTGTCGTGCTATTCGATTAGAGTAGTCACTTGAACAAACTTGTTGTTCAATTAACCAACCTCTATTCTATGATTAGCTGCAGAATAGATGATGTAGGGATCACTGGTTTTTGCGTTTATATTCGGGGGCCAAGTAAATTTAGCCACATGCCATACATACAATATACAAAGAAACAAACAAGGAAAACAAAACAAGATTTATACCTTTTGTTTACCTCAAGATCTTCTATCGTATGTCCTATCCTCCTCTTGGACGTTGTGTGGGCAACGGTCCTCCAAGAGATGAAGTGTCCTAGATCACGAACTTCTTTCCTTTCTCACTCCAAACAAGAGGAAGTGTAGAAACAAAACTCTTCTCTTATCTATGACCAACCAACAAGCTCCAAGCTTGAAGCTTGTTTCCGGCCCAAAGAGTGGTGGAGGAGTGTCGGCCAACCTTGTAAGAAGGTTGCCGCCGGCTTCAATGAGAGGTGAGGATGCCGCCCAAGGAAGAATCAAGGGAGGGGATGGGCGTCGGCCAAGGATGAATCAAGGAGGGTGATGGGCGCTGGCCAACTCTTGGAGAAGAGAAAGGAAATGAAACCTCCACATTGTAGCCGCCCAAAACCATAACCCTAGTCGCCCAAAGCTTGCCGCCCCAACCCTAATCCCTCTTCTATATTCTTGCCGCCCACCCTAGGAGCCTTATTTATAGAGTTGGGCTTATGCCTCCTTTTAATCTCCACTGTCGGTTCTAGAGATTTAATCTCAACCATCAGATCTAGAGATTTAATCTCAACCGTCGAACTTAGTGATTTAATCTCCACAGTCGAATTTAAAGATTTAATCTCCACCGTCGGATCTAGAGATTTAATCTCCATCGTCGGATCTAGAGTTTCATTTTCCATCATCAGATCTAGGCTTCAAGAGGGTTCTAATAGACTACGATAGGGACCATGAGGAGGAGTTGGATCTTGGCCACCCAATTGATCAAGCCCATATAAAGTCCAATCCATTAATGATAATTCATTCCACTAGAGGATTATCATTGATCTACCTCACCAACCCCCATAAGTTAATATGGGCTCCATATATTATTTGTACAATTATCTCCTTGTGTTTAAGATCTCGAATGTCTGTCGATTAATTAATTTACTGATAATTAATTAATCAGCATCTAACTTCATGAGTAGTACCACTCAACCTTATCATCATGCCAGACCAAGTCCACTTGCAGGGTTTACATGATGAACCTTATGAGCTCCTCAAGGGGACATCATCATCCTAATATATAGGACACGATTTCCTCCTATAATCAATGACATAACATATAAATAATATCATTTCCCAACTTCCCGAGCCTATCAATTTACTCTATAAATATCGCCCATTGGTAAATTAAAGAAATGAATACTAAGTATATGTGCACGTTATTATATCGGGATTAAGAGCATGTACAACATAATATCTGAGGTCTGATTCGATTATGTATTCAGTAATAAATCGAATCACCTCTAAGTCGGTCTTGTCAATACACACAAAGTGTACTAGTGTGATTCTATGGTCAAGACAAACCAATATCAAATCACACTACAACAATGCCAATTGTTTATCCAAAACCATCTCGGTTGTGAGCCTTTACTTATACTTTACAAGGAACTGATAACATGATCTCCCATGTGACACCACACACCATGTTATCTACAATGTAATGTATTAGACAATATGCATAACCATAAATATGCAAACAATGATCATGTGATTCTTATTTCAAAAATAAAGATGTTCATACAAAAGATAGACTTTTCAGTATACATCCTAACAATCTCCCACTTATACTAAAAGAATATGCTGTCCTTAAACTGCCATACAACTGATTCTCATTCCCTCCACATGCCTATCAAAAGCTCACGCCGGATGGGCCTTAGTGAAAGGATCTGCCAGATTATCCTCCGATGCAATCTTGGCCACAACAACTTCTCCTCACTTTACGATTTCTAGTATCAGGTGGTACTTGCGCTCTATATGTTTACTTGCCTTATGGGCTCATGGTTTCTTCATGTTTGCAACTGCACCACTATTATCACAATAAATTGTGATAGTTCTGGGCAAACTAGGAATCACATCCAAGTCCATCAAGAAGTTCCTGAGCCACACAATATCTTTGGCCACCTCAGAGGCTGCCACATACTGAGCTTCCATGGTAGAGTCCGCCACGCATTTCTACTTGACACTCCTTCATACAATGGCTCGACCTCCCAAAGTAAACACAAAACCTGAGGTAGACTTACTGTTATCCCTATCTGATTGGAAGTCAGAATCTGTGTAACCAATAGGGAGTAATTGGTCTGCCTGATAATCTAGCATATAATCCCTAGTCCTTCTCAGGTAATTCAATATATATTCTTTACCGCAGTCCAATGTCCCTGTTCAAGATTACTTTTGTTGGGTTTTCGGCACCGCGGCGTGTGTGTGTCCGATCATGTTTCGTAAACATGAGCACAGCGGAAGCAATTAAAATTAATAAATCTATATTTATTACAACACACACAACACACGCATGCTATTACAACAAGTGTAGACATAACCGTAAATTAAATTTGCAATAAAAGGAAATTAAACTACGTTATACCTTCCGTATGACGTGTAGCGGGAACGGCATCAACCGGAACGATCCTCGTAAGAATCGTCTCTATCCGTATCCACGCCGAGCTCCTCGGGATGACTTCGCTAAGTCACGAGCTTCATCTTCGTACGGGTTACTAGCCTCGTGTTGAAGACGACGTGATCTAGAGATGATCACGATCCGAATCCAAATTCGGATCCTAAAACGAGTTCTCAAAACTCGCTTCTCTGGAGAGGTATTCGTCAACCGTTTGACGAATCCTTCATCCTCCACCTCAGAGGATTACCGGAGATCAAATCTCCGGTAAGTTAGCCGCTGTCGGAGCACTAACCGTCGTCCAAACGACGCTCCGACGAGAGGAGGAGAAGCTGTCCAGAAAACTGGACAGCTTGGTGGAGGAGTAGGCGCCGGCCAAAACAAGGAGAGGAAAAACCCACCTTGATGCCGAACCTATAGGAGATCACCGGAGGGTCGCCGGAGGTTCACCGGCTGGAGCTTGGATGCCGGCAAGGGTCTTGGACGGCGGCACAAAGCTGGGCAGTGGCAGCTTGTAGTTGGGCGCCGAAATCACCAACAAGGGGTGGGCGGCAACTAGGTTGGGCGGCCAAAAATAGATTAGGGTTAGGGTTTAAGCCCTATTTTATAGAGAACAAATTCTCTTAATGGTTAATGGATCATATCCATAAAGCCCGTTAACCCGCTCCATTAAGATAAGTTAAAATAAACCAAACCATGATGGTTTATTTTAAGTTAAAACGAACCGAACCAACCTTTGGTTCATTCGTTTAATATAAACCAAACCCTTTGGTTTATTCTCATCCATTGGATTAGAACCAAACCATTTTGGTCCATCCATTATGTCTTCATAAGACACGGCCCATCCATGCTTCCTCTGCGACTGAAACAATTTCATGCTCGCTTTATGTTTGGTCCAACCAAACATAGTTTCTCTCGGTCTGAGAATCCCATTCTCAAGCTCGTTTTAAATCCTTTGGATTACACTCGTTGTGCGTGTGACCAAATAGGTTCTTGGTTTATGTTGGCCGTCTATAATTAACCATTAATTATAGAACGATCATGAGTGGCACCTAGTAGTACATCATGATCCCCAATTAACCGAAAAGATCAACGGTTGATCCAGAACTATTTCTGAAACCCTTCAGTAGCTCGAATGAATCGTGCCCCATTCCCTTCACTCATCTTATACCCACTTGGTTCAGGACAAGGTCTATTGTGTCAGTCCCCACTAGGCTGACTACGTCACACCTAGCCCAAGTATCATTTCCTCGTCCTACGGATTCTAGTTACTCCACATGTATCGAAGAGTACTTTACTCTAAACATGTAATGCTTTGGCCAAAGACTTTAGTAACAATCCGACGAGAGGCCATGGGTATACATCTCCTCGCAAGGAGTGGTGAATCCTTTATAGGCTATTCAAACACCTTCGATCACTTCGACTTATACCCAATCATCCCGGGTCCACATCTCCTTAGAGATGTTTGCTTAAGATGTCAAAGCATAAGTCTCCATGATCAAGATGACTTGAATACCGCAAGTTAAAGGAACATCGCACTTAAGCCACAGTAAGAACTTCATTGACATATCTATATATGCAGAGAACCATATGAAGTCTTACGGCTGGTCACTCCAATGAACTAGTTACCATAACTAGCATCCACGATTAACTCGGACATCACTATGTCTCCGGCCCGGTGAGAATCGGGCTTGGATACACCAAGGAGTATACCTCGTGCTAGTCTCAGAATTGATGGTGTCCAAATCCATCAATTCATCGACTAGGGATAATTCCGATACATCACAATTACACATGTAGAGATACTCACTAGTTGTGATCCAATCACAATTTCTCTCATGCTGTGAATCGTATCGTGGACATTCAGTAAATGAGTTTAAGATCCAATCAAATACATAAAACATGTATACTCAAATAGTGAATCTTCATTTATCATATAAATGGTTCATACATTAGGCGATTGCCTTAGGACATCTCTCATATATTACTAACAGACTCCCACTTGGCCTAATGCCAATCGCTACGGTATCCAATACCATAAGCACCAACATGACCCTCAAACTTACTTTGAGGTAATGCTTTAGTCAAAGGATCCGCTAAGTTCCTTTCAGTGGGAATTTTCTCGATTTGTATTTCGTTCCTACTGATGATCTCTCTGATAAGATGATAGCGGCGAAGCACATGTTTGGATCGTTGATGAGACCTTGGCTCTTTCGCCTGTGCAATTGCTCCATTGTTGTCGCAGTAGACCGGTATTGCTTCAACAATGGCTAGAATCACACCAAGTTCATGAACGAACTTCTTGATCCAAACCGCTTCCTTTCTTTGCCGCTGCCGTAATATATTCTCGTGGTAGAATCCATCTGATCTCTTGTTTGGAACTTTTCCAACTCACTGCGCCCCATTCAAGGTGAACATTATCGGTGAGACACAGAATCATCCTTGTCTGCACGGAAGGCGGCATCTGTATGCCGCGTATCACCATGTCCCCTTCTCCATATATTAGGAACACATCCTTAGTTCTTCTCAAGTACTTAAGGATCGTCTTATACCGCCAATGATCCATTCTGGATCGGTGAGTATCTGCTCGTGACACTCAGAGCATACGATACATCGGGCCTCGTACATAACATAGCATACATGATAGATCCTATTGCGGATGCAAAGGGAATCTTACTCATGCAAATCCTCTCGTCTTCTGTGCGCGGACACATAGACTTCGAAAGGTGTACCCCATGCCTGATGGGCAGATAACCTTTCTTAGATTCCGACATGCTAAACCTCTTTAGCACTCGGTCTATATATGTAGACTGCGAAAGACCAAGCAACCGTTTCGATCTATCTCTATAGATCTTAATCCCAAGGATGTAGGTTGCTTCTCCCAGGTCTTTCATGGAGAATGTCTTGGATAACAAAACTTTAACTGACTGTAAGATTGACACATCGTTTCCTATAAGTAATATGTCATCGACATACAATACTAGGAACACTACTGCACTCCCACTAACCTTCTTGTACACACAAGGTTCGTCTGGATTTTGTGAGAAATCAAACTTTTTGATCGTCTCATCAAAACGGATATTCCAGCTCCTGGATGCTTGCTTCAATCCATAAATGGATCGTCGCAACTTGCATACCTTGGTTTTATCAACCGATGTGAAACCCTCAGGCTGTATCATATACACGTCCTCGAGCAAGTTTCCATTAAGAAAAGCTGTTTTCACATCCATCTGCCATATCTCATAATCATAATGATCTGCTATGGCCAGGAGCATCCGAATGGATTTAAGCATAGCTACAGGCGAATAGGTTTCGTCATAATCAACACCTTGCTTTTGACGATATCCTTTCGCCACCAATCTAGCCTTATAGGTAATCACATTACCATCCATGCCGGTTTTCTTCTTGAAAACCCACTTGCACCCTATAGGCTTTATTCCTTGGTGGAGTCAACCAAGTTCCAAACTTGGTTTTCGTACATGGAATCCATTTCCGACTTCATGGCACCAAGCCACTTATCCCTTCTGAACTTGTCGCACTTCTTCATAAGCTGGTAGGCTCCTCATCATCAATGAGTAACACGTCGTTCGATTAAACTTACGAAATCCATATCTCTCGGGAATATTCGTGTTCTACCGGATCTACGAAGATGTGGTGTTACAATAGTCAGACCGATTGCTCATCACTATGAGTTGTCATTTGTATGTGCTCACCAGTATCTCATTAATGTCTATTTGAGTCTCTCGAGCCTCCTCAAGCTCGACGACACTCCCACTGTTTTCTTGCAAGAGAAACTCTTTCTCTAGAAACACAGCATGCCTTGAAACAAACACCTTTTGTTCCACAGGATGATAGAATTGGTAACCCCTTGTTTCCTTAGGGTATCCAATAAATAGACATTTATCAGACTTAGCATCCAGTTTGTCTGATACAGTCCGCTTCACATAAGCAGGGCAACCCCATATCTTCAAGTAAGATACATGAGGTTTCTTACCATTCCATATCTCATATAGAGTAGTTGAGACTACCTTGGTAGGCATTCTATTTAACAAGTAAACAGCTGTCTGAAGTGCATAACCCCAAAAGGACTTGGGAAGAGTTGCATGATTCATCATTGACCTGACCATGTCCAACAAGGTCCGGTTACGCCTCTCAGATACACCATTATGCTGTGGTGTATAGGGCGGAGTCCATTGAGACAATATGCCATTGTCTCTTAGATAATCAAGAAACTCATGACTTAAGTATTCACCACCTCGATCCGATCGAAGTATTTTAATACTCTTGTCATGTTGTTTCTCTACTTCATTTCTGAATTCTTTGAACCTTTCAAAGGCTTCAGACTTGTGTTTCATCAAGAACACATACCCAAACCGTGAGTTATCATCGGTGAAGGTAATGAAGTAGCTATAGCCTCCTAATGCTTGAGTTGACATAGGTCCACATACATCAGTATGTACTAAACCTAGTAACTCTCCCACTCGTTCACCTTTTCCAGTAAAAGGTAACTTAGTCATCTTGCCTTTTAAGCATGATTCGCATGTATCGTGTGAATCCAATTCAAACGATTCCAGAATTCCACATCGGTGTAATTCGGACATGCGTTTCTTGCTTATATGGCCAAGACGACAATGCCACATATAGGAGTCTATGTGATTATCCTTTCGAGCACGCGTGTTGCTCGCTTCGATATTGAAAATGTCACTGGATACGTCCAACGTATAAATGCCATTACTCAAAGTTCCAGTTCCATAAAGTACGCCATTCAAAGTTATATAACAACAATTGTTACTAAACGTTAAATGGAAACCATTTCTATTTAAGCGAAATAGAAACAATGTTCTTTATTAGAGAAGGAACATAATAGCAATTGTCAGTTCAAGACTAGTCCACTAGGGAGCTTGACCAAATAAGTTAGATGGCGGCCGCGGCAACCTTTGCTCCATTGCCAACTCATAAATTTGACTCCCCTCGACAAGTCTTCTTCTATTCCTTAGCCCCTGTATGTCATTACATATATGTGAGCTACACCCGATTATCAATACCCAAGTGTCTAAGGAAATAGAATGACAATCAATATGAAGATACAAGAGGATGGGGCATCGGATGCCTTCTTCTTCTTCATGGACTCAAGATAAATCTTGCGATTTCTTCGATGGCCTTCCTTGCCCGAGTGATGGCAAGTGCCCTTTTTCTTGCTGGTTCCGCCTTCTTTGCCTTTTTCTTTCCTTTCTTACATTCTTTTGCCTTCCTCTTAGAACCTTTCTTTGAGAATCAACTAACATGAACCGCCTTCTCCTCATGCTTCACGAAGGCTCCACAGTCTTGACATATTGAGGAGCTCGGGAATGGTGGATTCAATTTGTTCATCAGATAGTTCATCACAAATTGCGAGAAACTCTTGGGCAAACAATGCGAATTAAGTCAATACTTAACTCATGATCCATCACAAAGCAGGGTAGCTAGCGCTCGATGTACCCGTTCATCTTTAGCACAAAGCGTACTCTGAGCGAACCTTCTTGCATCTTCGTGGTGAAGAAGGCCTAGAGACCTCGAACCTTTGGATCTCGCTTGCTCATCGAACAACTCATGAAGATGGAAGACCATAGTGTTAGCATCCATATGCTCATCGCCTTTTGCGGCTCGGTACCATCGCCGCTAGCATGATGCAACTTCGCCCACTCGAGAATCGCCACATGCTTACGATAGACCAACATTTGATGCAGGTTGCATCGTCCTTAGGGCCGGTCGAGAAGAGGCTCTTGAGGACATATACAAGCTTTTCCTCCTTGAGAACAATTCTCAGGTTTCTAAGCCAGTCCAGGAAGTTAGGCCCAGTCAGTTTGTCCGAATCCAAAATAGTGCGCAAATTCTAAGACGTCATGATCAATTTATTGACCTAGAAATACAAAACGAGCATATATGAGAAAATGATTTTAAAATGCATCAATATACATTTATAAATCCCATTCATTTTTCGAATTTCAAAAACCCCAAAATCACTTCGGGAGATTAGTAGGTCCATCTCGAATGGCTGATATCCATCATAGTTATGAACAACCTTGGAGAGAGTCAACAAGCCATTCATAACTACGACGGTAGGTATCATCTATACCGATTGCATATCCGTATATGCAACTATCACAATGTGCTATCAACTAATTGAATGTTCACACATACATCGGGTTGTTAACACATTAACAAGTATGCATCATATGCATAGCACCCAACTTCACCTCCCTTTACATCGACCTTGGAGAGAGTCCAACAAGCCGATGCTCCAGGTTAAAGCCAACCCATTAATCGGGACATAGTTTTAATATGGTTAGGCGCATTCAACCAATTAGCCCAGCTTGGAGAGAGTCCAAGTTGTGCTTCGTTCAGTTGTGTACTAACTCTTACCATATTAGTAAACTATTCCATGGTTTGAACATATTGAGTTCGAGCGGGCTTGGAAAGTCAACAACCCAAACAAGAAACAGAACTCTGGTTCTAACCATATTAATGGAAGGTGTAGGCTTTAATATTGATTAAGGGTTTTTATGTCTCATCCTCTTTGCATGCAAATAACTATTATCTACATGGCATGGCATACATGGCATACATCTACATGTCACGAGACGCATGGCATAATGTTATGCATCTAATGCAATTACATGGCATACAATTATGTCATGTACATAATTTCCTTATTTGTCATAACTATTTATGGAAATAAAATATGTTTAAGATTTGATTCTCCAAATCAAATCATAATTAAATTAGGAAACAAATTTCCAAATCTAATCACATATTTTATTCATGGAATTATTTGATTAAGGAAAATCTATTTAGGAAACCAATTTCTAAATCTTTAAAACTACTTATGGAAATTAAATATTTTAAGATTTGATTTCCCAAATCAAATCATGATTAAATTAGGAAACAAATTTCAGAATCTAATCAAATATTTTATTTATGGAAAATATCAATTTCCATAAATACTTCCAACTTTACAAAAGTGGAAGATTTCCATAAATACTTCTAGACTTTCCAAAATTGAAAAATTTCCATAAATACTTCTAAATTTCCAAAATTTAGAAAATTTCAAGAAATACATTATGACTATCGCAAAACCATTTTTACGATTATGTGAAACACAACAACGGCTCTGATACCCTTTGTTGGGTTTTAGAACGCTTGGCGTGTGTGTGTTCGATCATGTTTAAGTAAACATGAGCACGTGAAGCAATTAAAATAATAAATCTATATTTATTACAACACACACAACACGCATGCTATTACAACAAGTGTAGACATAACCGTAAATTAAAATTTGCAATAAAGGAAATTAAACTCGTTATACCTTCCATTATGGCGTGTAGCGGGAACGGCATCAGCGGGCGATCCTGCGTAGAATCGTCTCTATCCGTATCCGCGCCGAGCTCCTCGGGATGACTTCCGCTAAGTCACGAGCCGTCTTAAATGTGCGGGTTACTAGCCTGCGTGTTGAAGGCGGCGTGATAGAGATGATCACGATCCGAATCAAATTCGGATCCTAAAGCGAGTTCTCAAAACTTCGCTTCTCCGGAGAGGTATTCGTCAACCGTTTGGCGAATCGCCGTCCTCCACCTCAGAGGATTACGGAGATCAAATCCCGATAAGTTAGCGCTGTCGGAGCACTAACCGTCGTCCAAACAACGCTCCGGCGAGGAGAAGCTGTCAGAAAACTGGACAGCTTGGTGGAAAATAGGCGCGGCCAAAACAAGGAAGAAAAACCTCACCTTGATGCGAACCTATAGGAGATCACCGGTCGCGGAGGTTCGGCAGAGCTTGGGCGCCGGCAAGGGTCTTAGCGGCACAAGCTGGCGGTGGCGACTTGTAGTTAGGCGCGAAATCACCAACAAGGGTGGTTAAGCCCTATTTTATACAGAACTAATTCTCTTAATGGTTAATGGATCATATCCATAAAGCCCGTTAACCTGCTCCATTAAGATAAGTTAAAATAAACCAAACCATGATGGTTTATTTTAAGTTAAAACGAACCGAACCAACCTTTGGTTCATTCATTTAATATAAACCAAACCCTTTGGTTTATTCTCATCCATTGGATTAGAACCAAACCATTTTGGTCCATCCATTATGTCTTTATAAGACTCGTCCAATCCTAGCTTCCATTGCGACTGAAACAATTTCATGCTCGCTTTATGTTTGGTCAAACCAAACATAGTTTCTCTCGGTCTGAGAATCCCATTCTCAAGCTCGTTTTAAATCCTTTGGATTACACTCGTTGTGCGTGTGACCAAATAGGTTCTCGGTTTATGTTGGCCGTCTATAATTAACCATTAATTATAGAGCGATCATGAGTGGCACCTAGTAGTACATCATGATCCCCAATTAGCGAAAAGATCAGCGGTTGATCGAACTATTTACGAAACCCTTGATGCTCGAATGAATCGTGCCCCATTCCCTTCACTCATCTTATACCCACTTGGTTCGGGACATGGTCTATTGTGTCGGTCCCACTAAGTGACTCGTCACACCTAGCCCAAGTATCATTTCCTCGTCCTCACAGTTCTAGTTACTCCACATGTATCGAAGAGTACTTTACTCTAAACATGTAATGCTTTGGCAGACTTTAGTAACAATCGACGAGAGGCCATGGGTATACATCTCCTCGCAAGGAGTGGTGAATCCTTTATAGGCTATTCAAACACCTTCGATCACTTCGACTTATACCCAATCATCCCGGGTCCACATCTCCTTAGAGATGTTTGCTTAAGATGTCAAAGCATAAGTCTCCATGATCAAGATGACTTAAATACCACAAGTCAATGGAACATCGCACTTAAGCCACAGTAAGAACTTCATTGACATATCTATATATGCAGAGAACCATATGAAGTCTTACGGCTGGTCACTCCAATGAACTAGTTACCATAACTAGCATCCACGATTAACTCCGGACATCACTATGTCTCGGCCGGTGAGAATCGGTGCTTGGATACACCAAGGAGTATACCTCGTGCTAGTCTCAGAATTGATGGTGTCGGATCCATCAATTCATCGACTAGGGATAATTCCGATACATCACAATTACACATGTAGAGATACTCACTAGTTGTGATCCAATCACAAATTCTCTCATGCTGTGAATCGTATCGTGGACATTTAGTAAATGAGTTTAAGATCCAATCAAATACATAAAACATGTATACTCAAATAGTGAATCTTCATTTATCATATAAATGGTTCATACATAAGGCGATTGCCTTAGAACATCTCTCATATATTACTAACAGACTCCCACTTGGCCTAATGCCAATCGCTACGGTATCCAATACCATAAGCACCAACATGACCCTCAAACTTACTTTGAGGTAATGCTTTAGTCAAAGGATCCGCTAAGTTCCTTTCAGTGGGAATTTTCTCGATTTGTATTTTGTTCCTACTGATGATCTCTCTGATAAGATGATAGTGGCTGTAGCGCCCGCCCTTATCTGCTCTCAGGGCGGCGCTACTTGGGTCTATATATATTTTTTTTTATTAGCGTACTACATATGGATCCGTTCAAAGTCTACATGCTTGAACAGGTCTTATTCATCATTAGCATGACCACATATCTTATCTTATGTCATAACATGCATAGCGAAAGGATTCGTTCATGAGTTCTAACATGTCGAACCTCTTAAATTAAGGGATACTCATTAAACACAAGTCTTATAGCGAGCAATGTCTTAAATTGTTCTTAGAGCATATAAATATAAGCAGATAGTGTAGGGTCTTCTTTCACCATGCCACTATCACACACGCACATGGCCCCTCCTGCCACTCCCTCTAGTGCAGACTTCCTTTATCTGCAGTATATGGACAACATAAACTATAAGCATATAGCTTAGTAAGATCCTTGCCTACTCACAAAAACCACGATTTCATCAACTATTAGAACATGAGCATGCTGGCATAGAAAATGACCTAAGCATTTCATAGCAACACTAATCAACAACATATCCAAGTAATAGTACAAAAAGAACTAAGCATTGCATAGAATTGTTCATAAGCAGGTTAAGCATAATTAATCTAAGCATACTTTGAACATGAGCGTTATAATCGCATAAACTAAGCGTGCATGAAAGAACGTAATCATAAGCATTTGGTTAAACATAAACATTTGTAATAACATAAACCCTAATCAATGAAGGAACATAGTAGTAAGTATTCTTAACCTTACCCTTAACCTTCACCACATCATAAATTCTAAACTAGCATAAAGTACATAGTCACCACATACTTAGACTTAACTCTAAACATCATAACTTCATAACATCTAGCATGCATAAGAACCTAGTTACAGCATTGAGCATTTAACATAAGCATACACAATATCATAGAAGTCTTTTCATTTCAAACATACACTTATAATTAAATCAATATCATCGTAACTTCATAACATCTAGCATGCATAAAGAACCTAGTTCGTAAGCATTCAGAGCATTTAACATAAGCATACGGATTATCATAAAAGTCTTTTCTTTTCAAAACATATACTTATAAATACTTCAATATCATCATAACTTCATAACATCTAGCATGCATAAAGAACCTAGTTAAGTAAGCATTGAGCATTTAACGAAGCATACACAATATCATAGAAGTCTTTTCTTTTCAAAACATATACTTATAAATACTTCAATATCATCATAACTTCATAACATCTAGCATGCATAAAGAACCTAGTTCGTAAGCATTGAGCATTTAACGAAGCATACACAATATCATAGAAGTCTTTTCTTTTCAAAACATATACTTATAAATACTTCAATATCATCATAACTTCATAACATCTAGCATGCATAAAGAACCTAGTTAAGTAAGCATTGAGCATTTAACATAGGCATACGATTATCATAAAAGTCTTTTCTTTTCAAAACATATACTTATAAATACTTCAATATCATCATAACTTCATAACATCTAGCATGCATAAGAACCTAGTTCGTAAGCATTGAGCATTTAACATAGGCATAGAATATCATAGAAGTCTTTTCTTTTCAAAACATATACTTATAAATACTTCAATATCATCATAACTTCATAACATCTAGCATGCATAAAGAACCTAGTTAAATGCATTGAGCATTTAACATAGGCATACACATTATCATAGAAGTCTTTTCTTTTCAAAACATATACTTATAAATACTTCAATATCATCATAACTTGTTTGGGGCCCGGGTTAAGTACCACATAGCGTTCCCTAATCAAGACCTCTTACGTCTTACCAGGCAAGACCTCTTACTTCTTGTGTCCCTATGGATTTGATTAACGACCACTGTAACCTCTTGCAAAGTAAAATACTTAATTCTTTTCTTTTCTTGTCATAATATAAAGAATGCTCTTGATCCCCAACATAAAAGGAAGCATCTTAATCTTATCTTATCATAAGGAGAGCTCTTGATCCCTACTTGAAAGGGAAGCATCTCCATTTTATCTTATCTTAAGGAGAGCTCTTGATCCCTACTTGAAAGGAAGCATCTCCATCTTGTCATAAGGAGAGCTCTTGGTCCCTACTTGAAAGGAAGCATCTCCATCTTATCATGAGGACACATGCATTCATAACATAAGAGTACCCTAAAGGGTCCTAAAGTATAAACATGTTCATCATACAAGCATATTTCGTAAGCATATTCATGACATATTAAATCACAAAACATATTCTTCACCTAGGTATATTTCATGGCACAATACTCCATAACTTGAAGCACATTCCCAAGCATATACATGGCATATTACTTCACACAACATGTTCATCATGGCATATTACATGGCACATTACATCATAACAGAAGTATATTTCCTAAAGCTTATTCATGGCATATTAAATCGTAAAACATGCTCATCACATAGCCTAATTTCATGTTGCATTGAATCATAACATATTCATCACCCAAGCAAAGTTCATGTCATATTAAAAACTATACACATAGCACAATTACATATAGGGTGTTTTCATGAAACCCTAACCCTAAAACCATGGGTTGGCCGAAACTTGTAAGGGGGCTCAAGCTTAGGTTTGGTCCCCAAAAATTCATTCATAAAGCATTATAACCTAGCTTAGCATCATGAGGATATTTTCATGCAACCCTAACCCTAATTACCTAGGGTGGCCGAAACCTACAAGGGGCTCAACTAGGGTTCTTGCCACCTAATATTCATTCATGAGCATTATCATCTAGCATAGCATCATTAGGGATATTTTCATGCAACCCTAACCCTAATTACCTAGGGTGGCCGAAACCTACAAGGGCTCAACTAGGGTTCTTGCCACCTAATATTTATTCATGAGCATTATCATCTAGCATAGCATCATTAGGGATATTTTCATGCAACCCTAACCCTAATTACCTAGGGTGGCCGAAACCTACAAGGGGCTAAACTAGGGTTCTTGCCACCTAATATTTATTCATGAGCATTATCATCTAGCATAGCATCATTAGGGATATTTTCATGCAACCCTAACCCTAATTACCTAGGGTGGCCGAAACCTACAAGGGCCTCATCTTGGATGGTGGATACCCAAGGGTCTTACTTGAAACATACCAACCAAGAATATCACTTTAGGATCAAGTTCATGCAACCCTAACCCTAAAATCTTGGGGTGGCGAACCATATAGGGTCATCACCTTTGCACTTTGGTCTCCTAAAGGTATCTACTTGAAACATATCACCCATAAAAAACCTCCCTTAGTAGCATTTTCATGAATCCTAGCCCACCAACTTAGTTGGCCGAAACTTATAAGGCTACAATTTCATATTTCTTTCAAGCAACCAACCCTATCAAACTAATATACTGCAAGTGAGGGGAAAACTTACATCCTTCGCTTTGCTTGGGGAGATGACCTAATGGAGGTCACCTAGCTCTCTCCTAGCTTGCAAGGAGCTCTCGGCCAAAGGAGGAAGAAGAGCTTGGGGTTTCGGTGAGAATGAAGAGAAGAGGAAGAAGGAAGGAAGAAGTGGCCAAGTGGAACTTCTCTCTTCTTTATAAAGGGGAGGAAGAGAAGTTTCTCTTCTCCTTGTCAAGCCTCTTCATTTACCCTCCTCCCATTTATCTATAGGTTCCCCCTTTCCTCTAATGATATGATTCTATTGGGCTTATGGTTAGTGGGTGCATCTATAAGGCTTGGCTATCTCTAGAGGTGGGGGGTTCAATTCCTAGGCTTTGCATCTCTTTTTGGCTTATTTTCTTTTATTTCTCCAAAAAGGCCTACATAAAGCCCATCCTCATAAAGCCAAAAATTCTCGTAAAATTGCTAGAATTTCACGGGCGTTACAGCGGCGAAGCACATGTTTGGATCGTTGATGAGACCTTGGCTCTTTCGCCTGTGCAATTGCTCCATTGTTGTCGCAGTAGACCGGTATTGCTTAAACAATGGCCGGAATCACACCAAGTTCATGAACGAACTTCTTGATCCAAACCGCTTCCTTTGCTGCTTCCGAAGCTGCAATATATTCTGCCTCAGTGGTAGAATCCGCTACAGTCTCTTGTTTGGAACTTTTCCAACTCACTGCGCCCCCATTCAAGGTGAACACGTATCCAGACTGAGACCTGGAATCATCCTTGTCTGTCTGGAAGCTGGCATCTGTATACCCGCGTATCACCATGTCCCCTTCTCCATATATTAGGAACACATCCTTAGTTCTTCTCAAGTACTTAAGGATCGTCTTAACAGCCGCCCAATGATCCATTCTTGGATCAGACTGGTATCTACTCGTGACACTCAGAGCATACGATACATCGGGCCTCGTACATAACATAGCATACATGATAGATCCTATTGCGGATGCATAGGGAATCTTACTCATGCAAATCCTCTCGTCTTCTGTGCGCGGACACATAGACTTCGAAAGGTGTACCCCATGCCTGATGGGCAGATAACCTTTCTTGGATTCCGACATGCTAAACCTCTTTAGCACTCGGTCTATATATGTAGACTGCGAAAGACCAAGCAACCGTTTCGATCTATCTATATAGATCTTAATCCCAAGGATGTAGGTTGCTTCTCCCAGGTCTTTCATGGAGAATGTCTTGGATAACCAAACCTTAACTGACTGTAAGATTGACACATCGTTTCCTATAAGTAATATGTCATCGACATACAATACTAGGAACACGACTGCACTCCCACTAACCTTCTTGTACACACAAGGTTCGTCTGGATTTTGTGAGAAATCAAACTTTTTGATCGTCTCATTAAAACGGATATTCCAGCTCCTGGATGCTTGCTTCAATCCATAAATGGATCGTCGCAACTTGCATACCTTGGTTTTATCAACCGAAGTGAAACCCTCAGGCTGTATCATATGTTGGGTTTCCGGCACCGCGGCGTGTGTGTGTTCGATCATGTTTCGTAAACATGTGCACAGCGGAAGCAACAAAAATAATAAATATTCCTATTTATTACAACACACACAACACACGCATGCTATTACAACAAGTGTAGACATAACCGTAAATTAAAATTGCAATAAAAGAAATTAAACTACGTTATACCTTCCGTATGACGTGTAGCGGGAACGGCATCAACCGGAACGATTCTCGTAAGAATCGTCTCTATCCGTATCCACGCCGAGCTTCTCGGGATGACTTCGCCAAGCCACGAGCTTCGTCTTCGTACGGGTTACTAGCCTCGTGTTGAAGACGACGTGATCGAGAGATGATCACGGTCCGAATCCAAATTCGGACCTAAAACAAGTCCTCAAGACTTGCTTCTCCGGAGAGGTATTCGTCAACCGATTGACGAATCCTTCGTCCTCCACCTCAGAGGATTAACGGAGATCAAATCCCCGGTATGTTATCCGCTGTCGGAGCACTAACCATCGTCCAAACGACGCTCCGACGAGAGGAGAAGAAGCTGTCCAGAAAACTGGACAGCTTTGGTGGAGGAAATAGGCGCCGGCTAAAGAAGAGATGGAGGCTCACCTTTACACCGAACCCAAGGGAGATCACCGGAGGGTCGCCGGAGGTTCACCGGCCGAAACTTGGACGCCGACAAGGAGATGGCAGCAGCTCAATCAAGTTGGGCGGCAGCCCTTGTTGTTGACGCCAACAACAAGGAGGATGGGTTGGGCGGCCACTAATTGGATTAGGTTTAGGGTTAGGGTTTAATCCCTATTTTATAGAGAACTAATTCTCTTAGTGGTTAATGGATCATATCCATAAAGCCCGTTAACCCGCTCCATTAAGATAAGTTAAAATAAACCAAACCATGATGGTTTATTTTAAGTTAAAACGAAAAGAACCAACTTTTGGTTCATTCGTTTAAAATAAACCAAACCCTTTGGTTTATTCTCATCCATTGGATTAGAACCAAACCATTTTGGTCCATCCATTATGTCTTCATAAGACACGGCCCATCCACGCTTCCATTGCGACTGAAACAATTTCATGCTCGCTTTATGTTTGGTCAAACCAAACATAGTTTCTCTCGGTCTGAGAATCCCATTCTCAAGCTCGTTTTAAATCCTTTGGATTACACTCGTTGTGCGTGTGACCAAATAGGTTCTCGGTTTATGATGGCCGTCTATAATTAACCATTAATTATAGAACGATCATGAGTGGCACCTAGTAGTACATCATGATCCCCAATTAACCGAAAAGATCAACGGTTGATCGAACTATTTACAAACCCTTGATGGCTTGAATGAATCGTGCCCCATTCCCTTCACTCATCTTATACCCACTTGGTTCAGGACATGGTCTATTGTGTCAGTCCCCACTAGGCTGACTATGTCACACCTAGCCCAAGTATCATTTCCTCGTCCTACGGATTCTAGTTACTCCACATGTATCGAAGAGTACCTTACTCTAAACATGTATTGCTTTGGCCAAAGACTTTAGTAACAATCCGACGAGAGGCCATGGGTATACATCTCCTCGCAAGGAGTGGTGAATCCTTTATAGGCTATTCAAACACCTTCGATCACTTCGACTTATACCCAATCATCCGGGTCCACATCTCCTCGGAGATGTTTGCTTAAGATGTCAAAGCATAAGTCTCCATGATCAAGATGACTTGAATACCGCAAGTCAAAGGAACATCGCACTTAAGCCACAGTAAGAACTTCATTGACATATCTATATATGCAGAGAACCATATGAAGTCTTACGGCTGGTCACTCCAATGAACTAGTTACCATAACTAGCATCCACGATCAACTCCGGACATCACTATGTCTCCAGCCAGTGAGAATCAGCTGCTTGGATACACCAAGGAGTATACCTCGTGCTAGTCTTGACAGAATTGAAGGTGTCCATATCCATCAATTCATCGACTAGGGATAATTCCGATACATCACAATTACACATGTAGAGATACTCACTAGTTGTGATCCAATCACAAATTCTCTCATGCTGTGAATCGTATCGTGGACATTCAGTGAATGAGTTTAAGATCCAATCAAATACATAAAACATGTATACTCAAATAGTGAATCTTCATTTATCATATAAATGGTTCATACATAAGGCGATTGCCTTAGGACATCTCTCATATATTACTAACAGACTCCCACTTGGCCTAATGCCAATCGCTACGGTATCCAATACCATAAGCACCAACATGACCCTCAAACTTACTTTGAGGTAATGCTTTAGTCAAAGGATCCGCTAAGTTCCTTTCAGTGGGAATTTTCTCGATTTGTATTTCATTCCTACTGATGATCTCTCTGATAAGATGATAGCGGTGAAGCACATGTTTGGATCGTTGATGAGACCTTGGCTCTTTCGCCTGTGCAATTGCTCCATTGTTGTCGCAGTAGACCGGTATTGCTTCAACAATGGCCGGAATCACACCAAGTTCATGAACGAACTTCTTGATCCAAACCGCTTCCTTTGCTGCTTCCGAAGCTGCAATATATTCTGCCTCAGTGGTAGAATCCGCTACAGTCTCTTGTTTGGAACTTTTCCAACTCACTGCGCCCCCATTCAAGGTGAACACGTATCCAGACTGAGACCTGGAATCATCCTTGTTTGTCTGGAAGCTGGCATCTATATACCCGCGTATCACCATGTCCCCTTCTCCATATATTAGGAACACATCCTTAGTTCTTCTCAAGTACTTAAGGATCGTCTTAACAGCCGCCCAATGATCCATTCCTGGATCAGACTGGTATCTGCTCGTGACACTCAGAGCATACGATACATCGGGACTCGTACATAACATAGCATACATGATAGATCCTATTGCGGATGCATAGGGAATCTTACTCATGCAAATCCTCTCGTCTTCTGTGCGCGGACACATAGACTTCGAAAGGTGTACCCCATGCCTGATGGGCAGATAACCTTTCTTGGATTCCGACATGCTAAAGCTCTTTAGCACTCGGTCTATATATGTAGACTGCGAAAGACCAAGCAACCGTTTCGATCTATCTCTATAGATCTTAATCCCAAGGATGTAGGTTGCTTCTCCCAGGTCTTTCATTGAGAATGTCTTGGATAACCAAACCTTAACTGACTGTAAGATGGACACATCGTTTCCTATAAGTAATATGTCATCGACATACAAAACTAGGAACACTACTGCACTCCCACTAACCTTCTTGTACACACAAGGTTCGTCTGGATTTTGTGAGAAATCAAACTTTTTGATCGTCTCATCAAAACGGATATTCCAGCTCCTGGATGCTTGCTTCAATCCATAAATGGATCGTCGCAACTTGCATACCTTGGTTTTATCAACCGATGTGAAACCCTCGGTACGTATCATATACACGTCCTCGAGCAGGTTTCCATTAAGGAAAGTTGTTTTCACATCCATCTGCCATATCTCATAATCATAATGAGTCGCTATGGCCAGGAGCATCCGAATGGTTTTAAGCATAGCTACAGGCGAATAGGTTTCGTCATAATCAACACCTTGTTTTTGACGATATCCTTTCGCCACCAATCTAGCCTTATAGGTAATCACATTACCATCCATGTCGGTTTTCTTCTTGAAAACCCATTTGCACCCTATAGGCTTTATGCCTTCAGGTGGGTCAACCAAGTTCCAAACTTGGTTTTCGTACATGGAATCCATTTCCAACTTCATGGCACCAAGCCACTTATCCCTTTCTGAACTTGTCAGCACTTCTTCATAACTGGTAGGCTCCTCATCATCAATGAGTAACACGTCGTTCGATTCACTTACGAGAAATCCATATCTCTCAGGAATATATGTTCTACCAGATCTACGAAGATGTGGTGTTACAATAGGTCCAAATGATTGCTCATCACTATGAGTCACCACCGTCAGTGCTTCACTGTATCTCATCAATGTCTATTTGAGTCTCTCGAGCCTCCTCAAGCTCAACGACACTCCCATCGCTTTCTTGCAAGAGAAACTCTTCTCTAGAAACACAAAGATGCCTTGAAACAAACACCTTTTGTTCCACAGATGATAGAATTGGTAACCCCTTGTTTCCTTAGGGTATCCAATAAATAGACATTTATCGACTTAGCATCCAATTTGTCTGATACACCGCTTACATAAGCAGACAACCCCATATCTTCAAGTAAGATACATGAGGTTTCTTACCCATATCTCATATGGAGTAGTAGAGACTACCTTAGTAGGCATTCTGCTTAACAAGTAAACAAATGTCTATGCATAACCCCAAAAGGACTTGGGAAGAGTCGCATGATTCATCATTGACCGACCATGTCCAACAAGGTCCTATTACCTCTCGTGATACACCATTATGTCGTGGTGTATAGGCGGAGTCCATTGAGACAATATGCCATTGTCTCTTAGATAATCAAGAAACTCTTGACTTAAGTATTCACCACCTCGATCCGATCGAAGTATTTTAATACTCTTGTCATGTTGTTTCTCTACTTCATTTCTGAATTCTTTGAACCTTTCAAAGGCTTCAGACTTGTGTTTCATCAAGAACACATACCCAAACCGTGAGTGATCATCGGTGAAGGTAATGACGTAGCTATAGCCTCCTAATGCTTGAGTTGACATAGGTCCACATACATCAGTATGTATTAGACCTAGTAACTCTCCCACTCGCTCACCTTTCCAAAGAAAGGTAACTTAGTCATCTTGCCTTTAAGCATGATTCGCATGTATCGTATGAATCCAATTCAACGATTCCGAATTCCACATCGGTGTAATTCGACATGCGCTTTCTTGCTTATATGGCCAAGACGACAATGCCACATATAGGAGTCTATGTGATTATCCTTTCGAGCACGCTGTTGCTCGCTTCGATATTGAAAATGTCACCGATACGCCCAACGATAAACATCATTGCTTAAAGTTCCATCCATAAAGAACTCCATTCAAAGTTATGTAACAACAATTGATACTAAAAGTCAAATGGAACCCATTTCTATTTAGA
Organism: Wurfbainia villosa; assembly: GCA_025175895.1. Taxonomy (NCBI): domain Eukaryota; kingdom Viridiplantae; phylum Streptophyta; class Magnoliopsida; order Zingiberales; family Zingiberaceae; genus Wurfbainia; species Wurfbainia villosa. The sequence goes on along the minus strand of CM045998.1, from coordinate 46,080,327 downwards.
CAAGAAATAGAAAAGATGTTCTTTAACTACGAATGAAAATAAAAGCAATTGTACAGTACTAATACAAGTCCTACAGGAGTTTCAACAAATACGCTCCGATGGCGAGTAGAACCGTTGCTCCATTCCCAACACGTAAATTTGACTCTCCCTTGACGAGTCTTCTTCTATTCCTTAGCACATGTATGTCATTACATATATGTGAGCCACACCCAGTATCCAATACCCAAGTGTCTAAGGAAATAGAAAGACAATCAATAAAGAAGATTTCTGAAGAAGATGGGCATCCGATGCCTTATCCTTCTTCACGGACTCAAGATAAATCTTGCACTTTCTTCGCAAATGACTCTCCTTGCCATAATGATGGCAAGTTTCCTTTTGTGCTAGTTCTACCTTCTTAGCCCTTCTCTTCTTTCCCTTCTGTTGTTCCTTTGACTTCCTCTTAGAACCTTTCTTCGAGGAATCAACTAACAAAGACCGCCCCTCATGCTTCTCGTAAGACTCCACGGTCTTGATATTGAGCGACTACGATGAACCTCCTAGCATCTCAGAGGTGAAGAGGAGCTTTGAGACTTCGAACCTTTCGAATCTCACTTGCTCATCAACCAACTCACAAAGATGAAGGACTACGATATGAGCATCCATATGCTAATGCTGCTTTCGTAGCTTGGGTTCCATCGTGGCTAGCATGATGCAACTCATTTGTTCAGAATCACTCACATGTTTCTGATAGGCCAACAATTGGTCCAAAGTTGCATCGTCACTAGGACGGGCGGGAAGAGGCGCTTCGAGGACATACGCAAGCTTTTCCACCTTGAGAACAATTCTCAAGTTTCTAAGCCAGTCCAAGAAGTTCGGCCTAGTCAATTTATTCGAATCCAAAATGGAACGCAATTCAAAGACATCATGATCAATCTTAGAAATACAAAACGAGCATATATGAGAAAGATGATTTTAAAATGCATCAATATACATTTATAAATCCCATTCATTTTTCGAATTTCAAAAACCCCAAAATCACTTCGGGAGATCGTAGGTCCATCTCCGAATGGGCTGATATCCATCATAGATAAGAACAACCTTGGAGTGAGTCTAACAAGCCATTCTTAGCTATGATGGTGGGTATTAAGTATACCGATTACATATCATGTATATGTAACTATCACAATGTGCTATCAACTAATTGAATGTTTACACATACATTGGGTTGTTAACACATTAACAAGTATGCATCATATGCATAGCACCCAACTTCACCTCTCTTCACATCGACCTTGGAGTGAGTCCAACAAATCGATGCTCCAAGTTAAAGCCGACCCATTAATCGCGAAATAGTTTTAATATGGTTAGAGCGCATTCAACCAATTAGCCAGGCTTGGAGTGAGTCCAACAACCCAAACTAACGATTGACCTCTGACTCTTACCATATTAGAGTTAAACTATTCCAATGATTTGAACATGTTCAGGTTAGAGCCGGGCTTGGAGTGAGTCCAACAACCCAAACAAGAAACAGAACTCTGGTTCTAACCATATTAATGGAAGGTGTAGGCTTTAATATTGAGTTAGGGTTTTATGTCTCATCCTCTTTGCATGCAAATAACTATTATCTACATGGCATGGCATACATGGCATACATCTACATGTCACGACACGCATGGCATAATGTTATCCATCTAATGCAATTACATGGCATACAATTATGTCATGTACATAATTTCCTTATTTGTCATAACTATTTATGGAAATAAAATATGTTTAAGATTTGATTCTCCAAATCAAATCATAATTAAATTAGGAAACAAATTTCCAAATCTAATCACATATTTTATTCATGGAATTATTTGATTAAGGAAAATCTATTTAGGAAACCAATTTCCTAAATCTTCAAAACTACTTATGGAAATAAAATATTTTAAGATTTGATTTCCCAAATCAAATCATGATTAAATTAGGAAACAAATTTCCAGAATCTAATCAAATATTTTATTTATGGAAAATATAAATTTCCATAAATACTTCCAACTTTCCAAAAGTGGAAGATTCCCATAAATACTTCTAGACTTTCCAAAATTGAAAAATTTCCATAAATACTTCTAAATTTCCAAAATTTAGAAAACTTCCAGAAATACATTATGACTATCGCAAAACCATTTTTACGATTATGTCGAAACACAACCTGGGCTCTGATACCACTGTTGGGTTTCCGGCACCGCGGCGTGTGTGTGTTCGATCATGTTTCGTAAACATGTGCACAGCGGAAGCAACAAAAATAATAAATATTCCTATTTATTACAACACACACAACACACGCATGCTATTACAACAAGTGTAGACATAACCGTAAATTAAAATTGCAATAAAAGAAATTAAACTACGTTATACCTTCCGTATGACGTGTAGCGGGAACGGCATCAACCGGAACGATTCTCGTAAGAATCGTCTCTATCCGTATCCACGCCGAGCTCCTCGGGATGACTTCGCCAAGCCACGAGCTTCGTCTTCGTACGGGTTACTAGCCTCGTGTTGAAGACGACGTGATCGAGAGATGATCACGGTCCGAATCCAAATTCGGACCTAAAACAAGTCCTCAAGACTTGCTTCTCCGGAGAGGTATTCGTCAACCGATTGACGAATCCTTCGTCCTCCACCTCAGAGGATTACCGGAGATCAAATCCCCGGTATGTTATCCGCTGTCGGAGCACTAACCGTCGTCCAAACGACGCTCCGACGAGAGGAGAAGAAGCTGTCCAGAAAACTGGACAGCTTTGGTGGAGGAAATAGGCGCCGGCTAAAGAAGAGATGGAGGCTCACCTTTACACCGAACCCAAGGGAGATCACCGGAGGGTCGCCGGAGGTTCACCGGCCGAAACTTGGACGCCGACAAGGAGATGGCAGCAGCTCAATCAAGTTGGGCAGCAGCCCTTGTTGTTGACGCCAACAACAAGGAGGATGGGTTGCCACTAATGGGATTAGGTTTAGGGTTAGGGTTTAATTCCTATTTTATAGAGAACTAATTCTCTTAGTGGTTAATGGATCATATCCATAAAGCCCGTTAACCCGCTCCATTAAGATAAGTTAAAATAAACCAAACCATGATGGTTTATTTTAAGTTAAAACGAACCGAACCAACTTTTGGTTCATTCGTTTAAAATAAACCAAACCCTTTGGTTTATTCTCATCCATTGGATTAGAACCAAACCATTTTGGTCCATCCATTATGTCTTCATAAGACACGGCCCATCCACGCTTCCATTGCATCAAACAATTTCATGCTCGCTTATGTTTGGTCCAACCAAACATAGTTTCTCTCCGAGAATCCCATTCTCAAGCTCGCTTTAAATCCTTTGGATTACACTCGCGTGTGACCAAATAGGTTCTCGGTTTATGTTGGCCGTCTATAATTAACCATTAATTATAGAACGATCATGAGTGGCACCTAGTAGTACATCATGATCCCCAATTAACCGAAAAGATCAACGGTTGATCCAGAACTATTTCTGAAACCCTTCAGTAGCTTGAATGAATCGTGCCCCATTCCCTTCACTCATCTTATACCCACATGGTTCAGGACATGGTCTATTGTGTCAGTCCCCACTAGGCTGACTATGTCACACCTAGCCCAAGTATCATTTCCTCGTCCTACGGATTCTAGTTACTCCACATGTATCGAAGAGTACCTTACTCTAAACATGTATTGCTTTGGCCAAAGACTTTAGTAACAATCCGACGAGAGGCCATGGGTATACATCTCCTCGCAATGAGTGGTGAATCCTTTATAGGCTATTCAAACACCTTCGATCACTTCGACTTATACCCAATCATCCCGGGTCCACATCTCCTTAGAGATGTTTGCTTAAGATGTCAAAGCATAAGTCTCCATGATCAAGATGACTTGAATACCGCAAGTCAAAGGAACATCGACTTAAGCCACAGAAGAACTTCATTGACATATCTATATATGCAGAGAACCATATGAAGTCTTACTACCGTCACTCCAATGAACTAGTTACCATAACTAGCATCCACGATCAACTCCGACATCACTATGTCTCCAAAGGAGAATCACCGCTTGATACACCAAGGAGTATACTGCGGTTAGTCTCGGTAATCGATGGTGTCCAAATCCATCAATTCATCGACTAGGATAATTCCGATACATCACAATTACACATGTAGAGATACTCACTAGTTGTGATCCAATCACAAATTCTCTCATGCCGTGAATCGATCGTGACATTCAGTAAATGAGTTTAAGATCCAATCAAATACATAAAACATGTATACTCAAATAGTGAATCTTCATTTATCATATAAATGGTTCATACATAAGGCGATTGCCTTAGGACATCTCTCATATATTACTAACATCATATACACGTCCTCGAGCAAGTTTCCATTAAGGAAAGCTGTTTTCACATCCATCTGCCATATCTCATAATCATAATGAGCTGCTATGGCCAGAGCATCCGAATGGATTTAAGCATAGCTACAGGCGAATAGGTTTCGTCATAATCAACACCTTGCTTTTGACGATATCCTTTCGCCACCAATCTAGCCATATAGGTAATCACATTACCATCCATGTCGGTTTTCTTCTTGAAAACCCACTTGCACCCTATAGGCTTTATGCCTTCAGGTGGGTCAACCAAGTTCCAAACTTGGTTTTCGTACATGGAATCCATTTCCGACTTCATGGCACCAAGCCACTTATCCCTTTCTGAACTTGTCAGCACTTCTTCATAACTGGTAGGCTCCTCATCATCAATGAGTAACACGTCGTTTGATTCGCTTACGAGAAATCCATATCTCTCAGGAATATTGCGTGTTCTACCAGATCTACGAAGATGTGGTGTTATAATAGGTCCAGCCGATTGCTCATCACTATGAGTTGTCGGCTGTTGTGCTTCACCAGGTATCTCATTAATGTCTATTTGAGTCTCTCGATCCTCCTCAAGCTCGACGACACTCCCACTGTTTTCTTGCAAGAGAAACTCTTTCTCTAGAAACACAGCATGCCTTGAAACAAACACCTTTTGTTCCACAGGATGATAGAATTGGTAACCCCTTGTTTCCTTAGGGTATCCAATAAATAGACATTTATCAGACTTAGCATCCAGTTTGTCTGATACAGTCCGCTTCACACAAGAAGGGCAACCCCATATCTTCAAGTAAGATACATGAGGTTTCTTACCATTCCATATCTCATATGGAGTAGTTGAGACTACCTTGGTAGGCATTCTGTTTAACAAGTAAACAGCTGTCTGAAGTGCATAACCCCAAAAGGACTTGGGAAGAGTTGCATGATTCATCATTGACCTGACCATGTCCAACAAGGTCCGGTTACGCCTCTCAGATACACCATTATGCTGTGGTGTATAGGGCGGAGTCCATTGAGACAATATGCCATTGTCTCTTAGATAATCAAGAAACTCATGACTTAAGTATTCACCACCTCGATCCGATCGAAGTATTTTAATACTCTTGTCATGTTGTTTCTCTACTTCATTTCTGAATTCTTTGAACCTTTCAAAGGCTTTAGACTTGTGTTTCATCAAGAACACATACCCAAACCGTGAGTGATCATCGGTGAAGGTAATGAAGTAGCTATAGCCTCCTAATGCTTGAGTTGACATAGGTCCACATACATCAGTATGTACTAAACCTAGTAACTCTCCCACTCGTTCACCTTTTCCAGTAAAAGGTAACTTAGTCATCTTGCCTTTTAAGCATGATTCGCATGTATCGTGTGAATCCAATTCAAACGATTCCAGAATTCCACATCGGTGTAATTCGGACATGCGTTTCTTGCTTATATGGCCAAGACGACAATGCCACATATAGGAGTCTATGTGATTATCCTTTCGAGCACGCGTGTTGCTCGCTTCGATATTGAAAATGTCACCGGATACGCCCAACGATAAATGCCATTACTCAAAGTTCCATTCCATAAAGTACGCCATTCAAAGTTATATAACAACAATTGTTACTAAACGTTAAATGGAAACCATTTCTATTTAAGCAGAAATAGAAACAATGTTCTTTATTAGAGAAGGAACATAATAGCAATTGTCCACCCAAGACTAGTCCACTAGGAGCTTCAAAGAAATAAGTTCCGATGGCGACCGCAAAGAACCTTTGCTCCATTGCCAACTCAAAATTTGACTCCCCTCGACAAGTCTTCTTCTATTCCTTAGCCCCTGTATGTCATTACTTATATGTGAGCTACTCCAATTATCCAATACACAATTGTCTAAGGAAATAGAATGACAATCAATAACGATGATACCTGAAGAGGATGGGGCATCGGATGCCTTCTTCTTCTTCATGGACTCAAGATAAATCTTGCAGTTTCTTCGCCAGTGGCCTTCCTTGCCACAGTGATGGCAAGTGCCCTTTTGCACTGGTTCCGCCTTCTTTGCCTTTTTCTTTCCTTTCTTCTGTTCTTTTGCCTTCCTCTTAGAACCTTTCTTTGAGGAATCAACTAACAGAACCGCCTTCTCCTCATGCTTCACAGAAGGCTCCACAGTCTTCAGCATATTGAGGAGCTCGGGAATGGTGGATTCCAATTTGTTTATCCGATAGTTCATCACAAATTGCGAGAAACTCTTGGGAAAACAATGCAGAATTAAGTCAATACTTAACTCATGATCCATCACAAAACCGAGGGTAGCTAGCAGCTCGATGTACCCGTTCATCTTTAGCACAAACTGTACTACAGACGAACCTTCTTGCATCTTCGTGGTGAAGAGGAGCCTCGAGACCTCGAACCTTTCGGATCTCGCTTGCACATCGAACAACTCGTGAAGATGGAAGACCATAGTGTTAGCATTCATAAGCTCATGCTGCTTCTGCAGCTCAGGTACCATCGCCGTTGGCATGATGCAACTCGCCAGCTCAGAATCTGCCACATGCTTCTGATAGACCAACATTTGGTCTGGAGTTGCATCGTACTTAGGACGGTCAGGAAGAGGCTCTTCAAGGACATATGCAAGCTTTTCCGCCTTGAGAACAATTCTCAGGTTTCTAAGCCAGTCCAGGAAGTTAGGCCCAGTCAGTTTGTTCGAATCCAAAATAGTGCGCAAATTCAAAGACGTCATGATCAATTTATTGACCTAGAAATACAAAACGAGCATATATGAGAAAATGATTTTAAAATGCATCAATATACATTTATAAATCCCATTCATTTTTCGAATTTCAAAAACCCCAAAATCACTTCGGGAGATTGTAGGTCCATCTCCGAATGGGCTGATATCCATCATAGTTATGAACAACCTTGGAGAGAGTCCAACAAGCCATTCATAACTACGACGGTAGGTATCATCTATACCGATTGCATATCACGTATATGCAACTATCACAATGTGCTATCAACTAATTGAATGTTCACACATACATCGGGTTGTTAACACATTAACAAGTATGCATCATATGCATAGCACCCAACTTCACCTCCCTTTACATCGACCTTGAGAGAGTCCAACAAGCCGATGCTGTGTGTTAAAGCCAAACCCATTAATCGACATAGTTTTAATATGGTTAGAGCGCATTCAACCAATTAGCCCAGCTTGGAGAGAGTCCAACAACCAAAGCTAACGATTGACCTCGACTCTTACAATATTAGTATTAAACTATTCCATGGTTTGAACATATTCGAGTTCGAGCCGGGCTTGGAGAGAGTCCAACAACCCAAACAAGAAATAACTGGGTTCTAACCATATTAATGGAAGGTGTAGGCTTTAATATTGATTAAGGGTTTTTATGTCTCATCCTCTTTGCATGCAAATAACTATTATCTACATGGCATGGCATACATGGCATACATCTACATGTCACGACACGCATGGCATAATGTTATGCATCTAATGCAATTACATGGCATACAATTATGTCATGTATATAATTTCCTTATATGTCATAACTATTTATGGAAATAAAATATGTTTAAGATTTGATTCTCCAAATCAAATCATAATTAAATTAGGAAACAAATTTCCAAATCTAATCACATATTTTATTCATGGAATTATTTGATTAAGGAAAATCTATTTAGGAAACCAATTTCCTAAATCTTTAAAACTACTTATGGAAATTAAATATTTTAAGATTTAATTTCCCAAATCAAATCATGATTAAATTAGGAAACAAATTTCCAGAATCTAATCATATATTTTATTTATGGAAAATATAAATTTCCATAAATACTTCCAACTTTCCAAAAGTGGAAGATTTCCATAAATACTTCTAGACTTTCCAAAATTGAAAAATTTCCATAAATACTTCTAAATTTCCAAAATTTAGAAAACTTCCAGAAATACATTATGACTATCGCAAAACCATTTTTACGATTATGTTGAAACACAACCTGGGCTCTGATACCACTGTTGGGTTTCCGGCACCGCGGCGTGTGTGTGTTCGATTATGTTTCGTAAACATGAGCACAACGGAAGCAATTAAAATTAATAAATCTATATTTATTACAACACACACAACACACGCATGCTATTACAACAAGTGTAGACATAACCGTAAATTAAATTTGCAATAAAAGGAAATTAAACTACGTTATACCTTCCGTATGACGTGTAGCGGGAACGGCATCAACCGGAACGATCCTCGTAAGAATCGTCTCTATCCGTATCCACGCCGAGCTCCTCGGGATGACTTCGCTAAGTCACGAGCTTCGTCATCATACGGGTTACTAGCCTCGTGTTGAAGATGACGTGATCGAGAGATGATCATGATCCGAATCCAAATTCGGATCCTAAAACGAGTTCTCAAAACTCGCTTCTCCGGAGAGGTATTCGTCAACCGTTTGACGAATCCTTCGTCCTCCACCTCAGAGGATTACCGGAGATCAAATCCCCGGTAAGTTAGCCGCTGTCGGAGCACTAACCGTCGTCCAAACGACGCTCCGACGAGAGGAGGAGAAGCTGTCCAGAAAACTGGACAGCTTGGTGGAGGAGTAGGCGCCGGCCAAAACAAGGAGAGGAAAAACCCACCTTGATGCCGAACCTATAGGAGATCACCGGAGGGTCGCCGGAGGTTCACCGGCTGGAGCTTGGACGCCGGCAAGGGTCTTGGACGGCGGCACAAAGCTGGGCGGTGGCAGCTTGTAGTTGGGAGCCGAAATCACCAACAAGGGGTGGGCGGCAACTAGGTTGGGCGGCCAAAAATAGATTAGGGTTAGGGTTTAAGCCCTATTTTATAGAGAACTAATTCTCTTAATGGTTAATGGATCATATCCAAAAAGCCCGTTAACCCGCTCCATTAAGATAAGTTAAAATAAACCAAACCATGATGGTTTATTTTAAGTTAAAATGAACCGAACCAACCTTTGGTTCATTCGTTTAATATAAACCAAACCCTTTGGTTTATTCTCATCCATTGGATTAGAACCAAACCATTTTGGTCCATCCATTATGTCTTCATAAGACACGGCCCATCCACGCTTCCTCTGCGACTGAAACAATTTCATGCTCGCTTTATGTTTGGTCCAACCAAACATAGTTTCTCTCGGTCTGAGAATCCCATTCTCAAGCTCGTTTTAAATCCTTTGGATTACACTCATTGTGCGTGTGACCAAATAGGTTCTCGGTTTATGTTGGCCGTCTATAATTAACCATTAATTATAGAACAATCATGAGTGGCACCTAGTAGTACATCATGATCCCCAATTAACCGAAAAGATCAACGGTTGATCCAGAACTATTTCTGAAACCCTTCAGTAGCTCGAATGAATCGTGCCCCATTCCCTTCACTCATCTTATACCCACTTGGTTCAGGACATGGTCTATTGTGTCACCTCCCACTAGGTCGACTCACGCTACTCCTAGCCCAAGTATCATTTCCTCGTCTCACGGATTCTAGTTACTCCACATGTATCAAGAGTACTTTACTCTAAACATGTAATGCTTTGGCCAAAGACTTTAGTAACAATCCGACGAGAGGCCATGGGTATACATCTCTCGCAAGGAGTGGTGAATCCTTTATAGGCTATTCAAACACCTTCGATCACTGACTTATACCCAATCATCCCGGGTCCACATCTCCTTAGAGATGTTTGCTTAAGATGTCAAAGCATAAGTCTCCATGATCAAGATGACTTGAATACCGCAAGTCAAAGGAACATCGCACTTAAGCCACAGAAAGAACTTCATTGACATATCTATATATGCAGAGAACCATATGAAGTCTTACGGCTGGTCACTCCAATGAACTAGTTACCATAACTAGCATCCACGATTAACTCCGGACATCACTATGTCTCCAGCCAGTGAGAATCAGCTGCTTGGATACACCAAGGAGTATACCTCGTGCTAGTCTCAACAGAATTGATGGTGTCCAGATCCATCAATTCATCGACTAGGGATAATTTCGATACATCACAATTACACATGTAGAGATACTCACTAGTTGTGATCCAATCACAAATTCTCTCATGCTGTGAATCGTATCGTGGACATTCTGTAAATGAGTTTAAGATCCAATCAAATACATAAAACATGTATACTCAAATAGTGAATCTTCATTTATCATATAAATGGTTGATACATAAGGCGATTGCCTTAGGACATCTCTCATATATTACTAACAACTTTTATATTTGCTAACCATTCCCACTACAAAGCAGATATCCGGTCTCGTACATAGCATCGCATACATGAGGCTTCCTACTGTTGAAGCATAAGGAACCGCCTTCATATCCTCTATCTCCTTAGATGTTCTAGGACACATCTCCTTAGATAAAGGAACTCCATGCATGAAAGGTAGAAAACCTTTTTTGGAGTTTTGCATGCTAAAACGATCAATAATTGTGTCTATGTATGAAGCTTGAGATAAGCACAACATCCATTTCTTGTGATCCCTTATAACCATGATCCCAAGGATGTGTCCCACTTCTCCCAAGTCCTTCATATCAAACTGTTTGGACAACCATATCTTTACGCCTGATAACACCTTGACATTGTTTCCAATTAATAAAATATCATCTATGTATAGTACAAGAAATACCACTAGGTTTCTATCACATCTCTTGTATACTCAAGACTCATCCGGATTTTGAATAAATCTATAAGACTGGATTACCTCATCAAAGCGGATGTTCCAAGACCTCGAAGCTTTCTTCAATCCATAAATGGACCGATTAAGCTTACACACAAGATGCTCTTTGCCCTTTGCAATGAATCCCTCTGGTAGCTTCATATAGATGTTTTCCTCAAGACTTCCATTAAGGAAAGTTGTCTTGACATCCATCTGCCACACCTCATAATCCATAAGAGTAGCAATACATAAGTGAATCCGGATAGACTTAAGCATGGCTACCGGCGAAAAGGTCTCCTCATAATCGATGCTCTCTTTCTGAGTATACCCTTTCACAACAAGCCTTGCTTTGAAGGTCTCAACCTTCCCGTCTATTCCTCTCTTTCTTTTGTAGATCCACTTGCATCCAATGATTTTTACACTATTGGGTGGTTCTACTAGCTCCCAGACCTGATTTGAATCCATAGATTCTATCTCAGAATTAATTGCACTTTGCCAAGATACTGCATCTTTATCTTGGATCGCCTCGTCATATGTCCAGGGATTAGCTTCATGTTCGCCCGGGATCAAATCAAAAGATTCTTCCAAAAACATGAATATATCAGGTTGTCTAACAACCCTTTCACTACGACGAGGTATTACCTGTGTATCCTCTGTGACACGTGGTGTAGTGACTTGTGGTATATCCTCTTGTACCGGTGCTACTTAAGTAGTGACTTCTCCTCTCAATTCCTCCAGAACAATCTTACTCATGGGCTTGTGGTCCATCACATAGTCCTTCTCTAGAAATCTGGCGTTCGTGTTAACGATCACCCTCTGATTTCTAGGACTATAAAACAAACCACCTTTCGTTCCTCAAGGATAGCCAACGAACATGGGCACTTCTGTACAAGGTTCCAACTTACCAGCATCTACCTTCAGCAAATGTACTGGACTCCCCCATATCCGAATATGTCATAGACTAGGCTTTCGTCCAGTCGACAATTCTGTGGGAGTAGAAGGCACTGATTTAGATAGTACCAAGTTTAGAATATACACTGTCGTATCTAGATCATATCCCCAGAACGAATCTGGCAACTCAGAATAACTCATCATCGATCTAACCATCTCTATAAGAGTCCTATTCCTTCGCTCTGCTACACCATTCTACTTGGGTGTGCCAAATGCAAACAATTGGGATTGAATCCCAGTCTCTGATAAGTAATTCCTAAACTCTCCCAAGAGGTACTCACCACCACGATTAGATCGTAGTGTCTTGACACTTTTACTTTGACATTTCTCCACATCAGCCTTGAATTCTTTGAACTTGTCAAAGCATTTAGACTTGCGGCGCATCAAGTAAATGTATCCATACCTTGAATAATTGTCTATAAAAGAGACGAAATATTCAAAGCCACCTCTTGCCTAGATAGACATAGGACCACACAAATCAGAATGAACCAATTCTAACACATCTTTGGCTCTATACCCCTTGGCCTTAAAAGGCCTCTTGGTCATTTTACCCTCCAAGCAAGATTCACAGGTTGGGAAATCTTCCACCACTAATGAACCCAAAGGTCCATCAGCTATCAACCTTTGAATTCGGCTTAGGTTAATATGACCAAGCCTAAGATGCCAAAGATATGTTTGGTTCATCTTCGAAGGTTCTTTTCTCTTATTGGAATTAGAAGATGAGTTATTCACTTCTATTTGCATCGTGGGAGATTTTGGTTCGAGTGTATACAAATTTCCTATCAATGCACCAAAACAGATAATCTCCCTATTCCTTTTTATAACAACTCTGTCATTAAAAGAAATAGAATATCCATCCATAAACAATTTAGAAACCGAAATCAAATTCTTTCTAAATAAAGGTACATAAAGGCAATTTTTAAGAACTAAAACTCTATTCCTCTCAAAAGACAAATAAACATAGAGTGCTCAGCCGCCACCTTTGTGGCATCGCCCAAGTAGTAATCTCTCCTTCAGCCAGTCGTCTGGTTTCCTGAAGTCACTGTAAAGTTTTGCAGACATGATCAGTGGCTCCCGTATCTACACACCAGGTGCTGGTAGATAACTCTGCTAAACATGTTTCAACGACTAGACCAAAAGATATACCTTTCTTCTGCTTCCAGTTGGGGCAGTCCTTCTTCCAGTGTCCAGTCTGCTTGCAAGTGAAGCACTTGCCTTTCTGCTTCTTCACTCCTCTCTGAGTTCCTCCCGCCACCTTTGCCCCAGCTTATTTCTCCTATAGCATGAATTGACATTTGTCCGCATACATGGTATGTATAAGGCCCAATACATCGGTATTGGGCCTTATACATCGGTATTGGGTCTTATACATACCGATGTATGCGGACAAATGTCAATTCATGCTATAGGAGATTATAGCTACTTCGTTACCTTTATCGATGATTATTCAGGATATGAGTATTTGTATCTGTTAAGATACAAATCTGAAGTCTTTGAAAGGTTTAAAGATTTTAGAAAGGAAGTAGAGAAACAATTTGAGAAAAGTATTAAAGTACTTCGATCAGATCGAAGTGGTGAATACTTAAGCCAAGAGTTTCAAGATTATCTAAGGGACAATGACATCTTATCCCAAAGGACTCCACCTTACACGCCACAACATAATAATATGGCTGAAAGTCGAAATCGAACCTTGTTGGACATGGTTAGGTCAATATGATGCAGCATGCAAGTCTTTCAAAAACCATTTGGAGTTGCGCACTCGAGACCGTTGTTTACTTGCATCCCTGACGAAGTAGTAGTGTGCCACCCCTCAGGCTGAATCTGGCTCTGTGGTGCTGGAGACTGAGTCACTGGTGAAGGCTTAAGATAACTTTGAGAGTTGGCTGGTAAGAACTGTTGTGGTGTAGATACTCCTGGATAGTAGATCACCGGAGATGCAGGATAGATGTCGGCATCACTGTAGGGGAACCCCCTATATATGATACAACTGTGCGGGTGGAGGTACTTGCTACCTCTGACCATACCTCTGCATTTGCGGTACTATCCTCTTCTAGCTAGACTTCCTCCCCTTGTTGGAGCTATCAGGAAACTCCAACTGTGCTCTCAATGTACAATCATGACTAGTATGACCAGGTTGTTTGCAATAATAGCAAACAGGTTGTTCCAAAGGACACTCTGTAACTCTGTGGCTTTCAGATCCACATTTATAACATCTAGTCATGTTCCTGCCCTTACGGCTCTTCTGAGGTCCTCCAGAATACTCGGATGTCGGATGCTTCCCCTTCTACAATCTAGTTGACCCCTCTACATCACCACGCGTAGTTCCTTTTTACTCTCGTTTCTTTGAGTCCCTTGAGCTAAACCCTGGTTCTGTTACTTACCATGAGTCATCTGTTTCTTCGTATCCTTTTCCCTGTAAATCTACTGGGAAGTCATCTCGATGAAAATGACACGATCCAATGCCTCCCTGTAAGAGGTAATAATAGATCCTGACATCCTACTCCGAATGTACAGATACACGATTTTTTCATGTGCTTCACGATTTTTTTCATGTAAGTCAAACAAGTGAAGCACTTGCCTTTCGGCATCTTCACTCCTCCCTGAGTACCTCCCACCGCCTTTGCCCCGGTTTGTTTCTTCTTCTTCTTGCCTTTTGGCTTAGAAGTAGAAACCTTCTGGGTCACCACGGCATGCTCCTGAGCACTCTGACGAAAAAGTCCCTCTGTCGCTTGGAGTTTTGTCAAAAGTTCCGCCAACGAATACAACCTCTTGTTCATGTTGTAGTTCAGGCGAAACTGCTCAAAACTCCTAGGTAGAGACTGGACTATGATATCGACCTGGGTTTCCCCACTGATCTAAGCTCCTAGCACCTCCAGCTCATTCAAATGAGCCATCATCTTGAGAACATTATCCCTCACGGGTGTTCCCTCGATCATGGTGGTCGTCATCAAGTTTCTCGTGGCCTCTTGCCTCGTAGCCCGATTCTGGCGTCCGAAAAGCTCCTTGAGATTGAGCATCATATCATAAGCAGTGGACATGGCTTGATGCTAATGTTGCAGTACATTTGACATAGATGCCAAAATGCAACACCGCACCATCTCATCGGCCTTGATCCACTTCTTATAGCTCTCTCTCTCTTTTTCCCCAGAATCATCTGCAGGCTTGGGAGGGCACTCTTTGAGGAGTACATATTTGTATTCCTCAGCAGTCAAGACAATGTCTTGATTCATCTGTTGGGGGTCGATTGGCCGGCTAGAGGGGGGTGAATAGCCCTCTTACGATGGATGTCGGAATTCTCTCATTCATTTGCTCGTCTACACAATCGTTAGCGCAAGCGGAAGCATAAACAATAAAGACAAAGCAATAAACGAAAATACAAACGCTAACAAAGAAGATGTAACGTGGTTCACGGCTACACCGCTAATCCACAATCTTGATTCGTCCGAGGTGAATCACTCCTTCAAAGCCAATCACTATTGGTCTCTCCTTTGCACCAAGCTAGGTGGAGGTAACCTTTACAAATCAAGCACACTCCTTCTTTTACAATAGATGTGAAAGAAAGCTAAGAGAAGGAGTTTGAATCTTGTGGAGCACTTGGATGGTCGTTTAGAACTTGAGCATTAACCTCCCAAAGCTCCACACCCTCTCTTTTTATAGAGAGGGTTGATTTCTTCCCGTTGGCCGCCACCAGTCGACTGCTGCCCTTGGCAGTCGATTGCCGCCACTTTAACGGCCTCCGAACATGTTGGATCCCAACCGTGTTAGTCCAACGGAATACTTGGCAGTCGACTGATGGACCTCACCGATCATTCGCCTCCGTCAATCGTCGCCCGATCGGACTGGCCGGTTCTGTGCCCGCGACATCCTCTGGCAGTCGACTGCTGGGCATAAACCCATCAGTCGGATACCAGTCGAACACACTCGACTCAGAGCAGTCGACTGCCATTACATGGCAGTCGACTGGTGCCGTGTGAAACTCAAACTTAACATAAGTTTGAGCTTCCGGCGGTCGGGTAAACCTTAACCCTTGCGGTCAAGTCTCCGACACTCAGCCATTCGGCCAAGTTCACCTAATGAGCTACTTACATTTCACTCATTCTCTCATCTCACTCAAAGTCCCTCGCCGAAGCTCTCTTCGTTCGCGTCCACGTCCCTCAGCAGCATCAGCCGCACGGCTCTGCAATGCTCCTTCGCGTCACTTGCCTCCGAAGCCTGCTTCCTTTGCTTCACTTCAAGTCATCTCGTTCGGCTGTCCCTCAGATGCTCCAAGCCCTCGACTTCCGCAAAGTCATCCTTCACCGACTCAAAGACCGAGGTTGTGAGGGTGAACCCGCCAAGGCTCCATGTGCGAATTACTAAGTCCTACAAGACTCCAACGCACATATCAAATAACAATATCATCCTAACTTAAACCCTTTACCACACACATCAAAACCTTATCATGGCAAGAGATTGCCTTGACAATCTCCCCCTTTTTGATGTGTGGCAATCCGTTTAAGTTAGGTAAAAACATTTGATAAAAATTCTAAGATAAAAAGGCATGTAAACATAAACATGATATAGCAACATGCAACTCCCCCTTAATCCATGAAACTCCCCATACAAATTTTCAAATTTTCTCCCCCTATCATAATTTACTTAAACATAATTACTTCTCCCCCTTTGACACCATCAAAAAGATTAACACTAAGTTATAAATCCATGGCATCAAGTTAAATAGAAGGAAAATACCAAAAACATGATTAAAATCTGAAATCAAAAAATATTGGGTTGTTTTTTAGGTGAGCAGTCGACTGCTATCAGTATGGCAGTCGACTGGCACAATGGATTCCGAAATTCTGATTTTTTGGGCGAATTTTAGAAATGCATTAAAAATTCCAAAAAATTCGAAAAAATCATGAAATTTGAGGAACATATTTCTTTTAAGTATATCTATTAATGAAAAATAGGATTTCATGAAAATTCATTAGATTTTCTTGTTTTTGCCAAAAATCCAAAAGCTTTAAAAACCACTAGGTTTTTGATCATTCTAGTATCAAGTTAACTACCTAGTTTTGCATCCAATTATTTCAAAACATGAATACATAGATTTTAGGGTAAGAAATTGTTTTGAAAACATATGAAATATCCAACCATGATCTTTGGGCAATATGTCTATGAATTAAACATAAGCCTTCCCCATGATTGGTCTATTATTGCTATTTTGATACTTTAAATGACCATCTAAATGCCATAGGCATTAGTGGACATTTGTATCATCCTAACATCTCACTCATGCTAAGTTTTCAATCAAGGTAGCCTATGGTGAGTGTGAGATACATCCTAGGGGGTATTTGTATATGCTTAACCATTATATTCATGCAATTCTATCAAGGTTAAGTATCAACCTAATAATCCTCATGATCATAAAGGCATATATGAATGAATTCTACATTATGATCATGAAACTCATGTAATCATCAAATAATAATCATGCATTAGGTATTATATGATGATAATAAACAAAGTATCACCTAAAGCATGATTCAAACCTATTTCCCATGATTATGTGCCAAATATCAATATCATAAATCATGATTGCAAACATGTGTAACAATTACATTAATCATCATGATTTAAGCATTATTAACTATTTATAGGCACGTTATCATCACCTAACACTATTTAATAAATGTTGTCCCGCCATCCTAAGTCAACCAAAATATGATATAGGTCAATTCCATATGGTTGACTACCCTAGGGCTTTTCTAACCCTTAAGGATGGATTTTGGAACCCAAAATAAGTTCTTTCCTATTGGGTTCATAAGATACTCCTTGGGGATCCATTTCCTAGCAATTACTTTCTTCTTATCTTGTCCCCTAGCAATTAGGCATTTGTAGGCCTTTTCATTTTTCTTTTCTTTATAACCTAGGCCTTTCCTATTAAAACTTGCCCTTTGGCTCCCAATTATCATATTCAAGTTGTTGGAGCCAATTGTGAATTTTTCTAGGGCTTTTGTTAAATAGTCTACCTTTTCCCTTAAGGCCCTATTTTCATTTATACATGCATCACTAACATCTAATGGCACATAAAGATCATGTGAGCATGTATCATTTAAGCTAGAAGAAATATTATCATTTAAGCATGCATTTTCTAACTTATTTTCCAATGCCTTAATTTGATTAAGCATGCTTTTATTTTTCTTTTTCATTCCAAAGAAGTCCTTAGTCAAACTAGAAATTATGGAAACTATTTTCTTAGGAGAGGCATTTGTTACCATAGTTTCCATATCCTCTTCTTCTTCTTCGGATGAGGAGGATGTAGAAGCTCCCCCTTCACTTGAGCTCTCTCCTCTTGAGCTTGATCCTTCATTTTCGGAGGAAGAGCAATCCAAGTCATCAAAGGCCATCAAGGCCAAATTGGTGACAAAGGCATTCTCCTCATCCGATGATGATGAGGAGGATGAGGATGGGTCATCCCAAGTCCTTGCCTTTAGAGCTTTGGTCTTCCCCTTTTCTTTTGTCTTCTTCTCCTCTTCCTTCTTTTTCTTGCTCCCCTTTTTCTTCTTCTTTTCTTCTTTCTTTTTCTTCTCTTCCTTGCTCTTGTTTAGGAGGCGACAATTATCCCTTATGTGCCCCTCTCCTTGGCAATTGTAGCATATGACCTTCCCCCTTGGTCTTATATTCCTATCATTTGATTTATGAAAATGAAAACCTTTTAAAGCACGTCTTACCCTCCTTACCATATAGGCTTCTTCGGTGCTATCCATGGAGAAGAAGGAAGATGCTTCGTCATCGGAGGAGGAGGAGATCTCTATCTTCTTCTTCCCCTTATTTGCCAACAATGCTACTCCCCTTGAAGGTTGTATTTTTGGCTCTTCTTGTATTCCTTCAAGCCTAGATTCATGTAATTCCATAGTGGAGAAAAATTCATCTAGAGTACTTACCTCTAGATTCTTTGAAATGTAAAATAAGTCCATCATTGAACTCCACTTGGATGATCGGGGGAAAGCATCTATGGCCTTCATTATCATATCGCGATTGGAGAGCCTTTCTCCTACACTTGTTAGTCCAATTAAAATTTCTTTGAATCTAGAATGCAAAGAAGTTACCTTTTCTTCCTTTTCTAATTTAATGTTGGATAGTTGGGAGCGGAGGAGATCTCTCCTTGCTAGCTTTGCCTCGGATGTGCCTTCATGAAGCTCAATTAGCTTCTCCCACATCTCCTTGGCACTTAGGCATTCTCCTATTCGGTTGATTTCTTGTTGAGGGAGCACATTGAAGAGATGATGCTTGGCTTTTGAATTTGTAAGGTGCTCTTCCCTTTGCCTTTTGGTCCACCTAGATTTCTCTATTGGCTTCCCCTTTTCATCCCTAAGCAAAACGAAACAGGATTCCATTGTAATCATAATATCAAAATCCGTTTCGAAAAATACCTCCATTCGCTTCTTCCACCAAGCGAATTCTCCTTCAAACTTCGGAGGATGGATGTTGGAGCCGACCATTTTGAAAGTTGCTTGTTGTGGCGGTTAGTCCTCGACAAGCTTTCCTTGGCTCTGATACCACTTGTTGGGGATCGATTGGCCGTCTAGAGGGGGGTGAATAGCCCTCTTACAATGGATGTCGGAATTCTCTCGTTCGTTTGCTCGTCTACACAATCGTTAGCGCAAGCGGAAGCATAAACAATAAAGACAAAGCAATAAACAAAAATACAAACGCTAACAAAGAAGATGTAACGTGGTTCACGGCTACACCGCTAATCCACGATCCTGATTCGTCCGAGGTGAATCACTCCTTCAAAGCCAATCACTATTGGTCTCTCCTTTGCACCAAGCTAGGTGGAGGTAACCTTTACAAATCAAGCACACTCCTTCTTTTACAATAGATGTGAAAGAAAGCTAAGAGAAGGAGTTTGAATCTTGTGGAGCACTTGGATGGTCGTTTAGAACTTGAGCATTAACCTCCCAAAGCTCCACACCCTCTCTTTTTATAGAGAGGGCTGATTTCTTCCCGTTGGCCGCGCCCTTGGCAGTCGACTGCCGCCACTCCAACGGCCTCCGAACACGTCGGATCCCGACCGTTGTAGTCCAATGGAACACTTGGCAGTCGACTGATGGACCTCACCAGTCGACTGCTGCCTCCGTAGTCGACTGCCCAGTCGGCTACGAGCGGTTCTGTGCCCGCGACATCCTCTGGCAGTCGACTGCCATTCCATGGCAGTCGACTGCTGGGCATAAACCCATCAGTCGGATACCAGTCGAACACACTCGACTCAGAGCAGTCGACTGCCATTACATGGCAGTCGACTGGTGCCGTGTGAAACTCAAACTTAACATAAGTTTGAGCTTCCGGCGGTCGGGTAAACCTTAACCCTTGTGGTCAAGTCTCCGACACTCAGCCATTCGGCCAAGTTCACCTAATGAGCTACTTACATTTCACTCATTCTCTCATCTCACTCGAAGTCCCTCGCCGAAGCTCTCTTCGTTCGCGGCCACGTCCCTCGGCAGCATCAACCGCACGGCTCTGCAATGCTCCTTCGCGTCACTTGCCTCCGAAGTCTGCTTCCTTGGCTTCACTTCAAGTCATCTCGTCCGGCGGTCCCTCGGATGCTCCAAGCGCACGACTTCCGCAAAGTCATCCTTCACCGACTCAAAGACCGAGGTTGTGAGGGTGAACCCACCAAGGCTCCATGTGCGAATTACTAAGTCCTGCAAGACTCCAACGCACATATCAAATATCAATATCATCCTAACTTAAACCCTTTGCCACACACATCAAAACCTTATCATGGCAAGAGATTGCCCTAACATCATCTTCCAATGTACATAGTTGGGTCCAGTAAGTTTGTTCTCTTTCAGTATCACAGCAAGTGGGTTGAATGTCATTTTGAAAGAAAACCTATGAATCACATAAATCAAAACATTAGATTTCAAAAAATTATTGATTCCTCAAACAATAAAATTTTAAAATCAACCAACACCTCAAAACACTGAGAATATCGTATGCCACGATAGTGTGGATGTATACGAATTCTACATTTGTAAGAGGAGGTTTTACCCATTAATTTTACTATCTTGTCAACCTAATTTTTTGACAAGTAAAATTAATAGTTGGTTCCTCTTTGGCCCTACAAATAAAAGCAGTGACTCTGAGGGGGAGGATACTTATATTTGTATTTAATTGTTCACCATTACTCGGTACCAAGGTAATAATCTCGGGTTATGTGTCTTACGATGGGCAAGTACACACACTACTTAATAATTTCCTATAACGATATTCGACCTTGTGATCCGCAAACAATCCCATCCGATGGGGAGGAATGCACTCAGAGCCGACGCGCAAGTTTGTTTGCATCACTTATCAAATCGTAATGGAGGTCGTGGGGATTTTAAAAAATTCCCTCTCCCACTTAGTAATTTGAAATTGAGGAATTTTCCTAGCCTACGACATGCATATCAAACAAAAAGCAATAAATATAAAAAATAAAATTATTTTCTAACTATTATGGCTTTTGTCTTCAATATGTCTCCCGTCGCATCGCCATCTCGTCCACTCCTCCTACGCCATGTACGAGCCATTCGGAGATCCGAGCCGAGACTAAAACCTATTTTAATTTACATCCATCGATCCTATACTCCACAAGGGAGTGTACATAAAATCTAGATCGAAAGTAAAATAAAATAAAGAGTGGCTAAACAATGTCGTATTTAATTTTCAAAAACTAAATACTAGCCTCGTCAACCCCGAGGTTTCAACAAAATAAACACATACAATCACATACACACATATGGCCATAATAGTCGGATCTTATGCCTGCAACCAAAGAGTTAAACTACGCATATCCTACTATTATTCGGCACATATAATATATGAAAAAGTGCATAAAAATTAACCGAATCCTAAACACACAAAATCGTAAACCTTGGCTCTGATACCAATTGAAGGGTTTTTCTTATTGAGTCTGTGAGGGGAAACTTTGCTTCCCACTTCACCTTGGTCGTTTGTTCATGGTGATCCCCTTGATGTCCCCGGATTAAAAAAAATTTAATCCTAGACAAAAAGGATTGCCCAAAAAACCAAGTCATCGTCGTGCTATTCGTTTAGAGAGGTCACTTGAACAAACTCGTTGTTCAAGCGACCATCCTCTATTCTACGACTAGCCGCGGAATAGACGATGTCCGGATCACCGGTTTTCATGTTTATGCTCGGAATCCATGTATTATTTAGCCATATACAGATTTATATCATGCTCATAATTGAAAAACAAAAAAAAACATATAACATATAAAAAATTAGAGAATCGATATGCCTCTCGATCTTCTAATGTATGCCCTTCCTCCTTTTGGACATCGTGTGGGCGACGATCTACCAAAAGTCGAAGCTCCAAGATCGTAAATCTTCCTTCCTTGCTTTTCCAAAGCAAGAGGAAGAATAGAAACAAGGTTTTTCTCCTCCCTTAAACCAACCAACAAGGAGCACACCGAACCCTTGCCGCCGGCCAACTAGAAGGAGGAGAAGATGATGGAAAACAACCAAGACACCAAGGGAAGCCCTATATCTTGTTTCCACCACCTAAGGAGAAGAGAGGAGAGGCTTTTTCCACCGGCCAAGGGCTGGGAAAAGGCTGGAAAAGCTACTGGACGCCGACCATCGAAGGAGGAAGAAGAAAACAACACCTTCCTTATTTGGTGCCGCCCTAGCCTCCAAACCCTAACCCTAATCCTATCTCAACTAGGATTCCCTTCTCTTGCCGCCCAAGCCTAGCTCTCTTAGATGTTGTTCACGGCAACTCCCATGACCTCCTTTTATAGAGTTAGGGATAAGTCATGAATTATGTTGGTGCAGTGGGCACCTAAGTCGAACCTATGTTTTGATTATAGCAAACGATACAAAGTTAAGCTTATATTGTTATCTCACGAGCTAAATCAAGTGTGCAGAAAAGTCTCAATGCTGGAGCTGAAGGCTAGCGACACCCGGAGGAAGCCGCGGTGGTCGGGTGACACTCGAGTTACTTCGGAGGGAGCTGAAGGAATCGAGTGGAAGGCCGGAAGCAAAAGCGACAAGTAAGTATCGAGGTAAGCTCGTGTGTGCAAGCGTAAGTGAGGTCGTGTCCTTTGTACGGGGACGTCCTTAGGCGACGATCCAACCCAAGACTTACCATGGAAGGTCTATGTTGAGATCGGACGGCAAGTGGCCGTCGAATTCACTTGTATTTTGAGCTAAACTCCTTTTTTAGTCAAAAATCGTGGCTGCCAGTTCAACCGGCCAGTTCAACCGGCCAGTTCAACCGGTGGTCAAAAATCAGCCTCGAGGAGTGAAGCTTTATCACCATTTTTCAAGGAGTTTTGTGCCCATTTGTGATTGGTTGAAGACCCATTCGTTGAGGGGCTTAAAGGCTATAAAAGGAGGGCCAAACCTAGGGTTTTTCATCAATTCAAAAGCTTCCAAGTGCTTCCGATCGCTCGACTCTCAGACATCCCTACGGCAAGCTTCAACCTCCAATCCTTGAAGTCGTCGGTATAATCTTTAATTTTGTATAAGTTGTCTTTATTTCAAGCTTTAAATCATATCAAGGAGAGGGGGAGTGTCCCTCTACCTTGAATCTTTAT
This sequence comes from Wurfbainia villosa, assembly GCA_025175895.1. Taxonomy (NCBI): domain Eukaryota; kingdom Viridiplantae; phylum Streptophyta; class Magnoliopsida; order Zingiberales; family Zingiberaceae; genus Wurfbainia; species Wurfbainia villosa. The sequence continues at coordinate 46,056,748 of CM045998.1, read as the reverse complement.
TGAGTTTTTGTATTCGCTTAACTCCTATCTCTATCGAGAAGGAGTTCGTTTAATATTTGCCCTTCGTGCGTGGTCAAGGACCATTAGGGCCTTGGAGTAGTAGCCGTAGGCTACGAACCAAGTAAAAACCCCTCGTGTTTTTATTTATTTATTGCTATCTTTCCGCTACGTTTACTCGTGCCAATTCGAACGATTACGAAAAGTTTTTTCTTATCGCTATTCACCCCCCCCCTCTAGCGCTCAAATCGATCCAACAATTGGTATCAGAGCCGGGGGTTGCTAAGATTTGGTGAAACCACCAATATAGCTTTTTTTTACAGATTTATTTTCTTTTAATTCTGTTTATTTCTATTTATTTTGTTTGTTAAATTCTCTCCCTTTTACTAATCCAAGACGCGAGTCTTGGTACTTGTTTTTGAGTTTTTGTCTTTGCTAGCTTTTCGGTCTTCGTCTCTTTTTGTCTTTTTGTTTCAATGGCCCATCTCGAGGGTTTTAGCACCGTCCGACCTGCGTTTTATAACGGAGATGACTTCCGTTATTGGAAGGGTCGGATGGAATGCTTTCTCAAAACCCAACTCGAGATGTGGATCATAATCCAAACGGGTTTCACACTTCCGACTAATGAAGTGGTTGACTCCTTGGATTATGATCAATGGACCGTTGCAACAAAACGACAAGTCGAAGCCGACGCCAAGGCAACACAAATCCTCCAATGTGGCCTATCCAAGGAGGAGTTAAATCGCGTCGGCCCCTTCATAAGCGCAAAGGATCTTTGGACTAAACTAATCGAGTTACACGAAGGATCGGATCAAGCCAAGGTATGTAAGCGTGATTTGTTATTCAATAAATTGTACACACTAAAAATGCAGGAACACGAATCAGCGACGCAACTCCACGCCCGTGTCCAGGACATCGTCAACAACTTACACGCAATCGGGCAAAAGGTCGAAAACCGCGACCTTATAAGGTATGTTCTAAACTCTTTTCCGAGGACTACCTTGTGGGCATCCATGGTCGATGCCTACAAGGTCTCCAAGGATCTTTCTAAAATTAGGTTAGATGAACTCTTTTCCGATTTCGAATTACATGAACAATCCAACTCGGAACCCGAGAGGGGTATAACTTTATTTGCAGGATCAAAGAAGAAGAAAATCGCAAGCAAGCCACCACCAACCGAGGAGGAAGACGAGTCCGAAGAAGAAGTTGACCCGGAATTGATCAGAACTAATGAACCTAGCTCGAAGAATAGCCAAGGGACGAAAGCGAACCACGACTCGACCCAACCAAGGTAAACCTAAAAGTTCTAATATTAGGTGTTATGAGTGTAACAGGTTTGGACATATCAAGTCCGAGTGCCCCAAGCTCAACCACCAAGGACCTAAGCACAAGAAGGCCCTCAACGCGACATGGGAAGAAGCGTCATCCGAAGAAGACGAAGACCACGTCTTCATGGAGAAATCAATTGAGTCAGACACGGAGACCGAACTCTTGAGTCAGAACCGGAGGATGATTCGGACTACGAAGCAACCTTCAAGTCAAGCCACGGATACGCATCCGGTTCAAAAGATACCCTTAAGGTGAGTCGTACTTTATTTAATACTTTACATAATACAGTTAGGTTTTTGTCTAGGAAGTTAGCTAAGTTCGAGTCCAAGGTCGAGACCCTGGTTGAGGAAGTTAAACTCCTCAAACACGAGGTCTCCCTAACCTCTTCGACTAGTCGAGTTCAAGAGAAGGACTCAACTCGGGTTGAAAAACTCGAAGTTGAGAACTCACTCTTGAAAAGTCAAGTCGAAGATCTTAGGAATACGTTGGAAAGGTTTACTTTGGGATCCAAAGGACTTGACCTCCTACTTGGATCGCAAAGGGCCGTGTACAACAAGGCCGGACTAGGGTTTAGCTCAAACACGACCAATAAGTCGTATATGTCAATCGTAAGTAGACATAAAAAATGTGTCCAAGCATGGGTCCCTAAGACCACTTTGATTTCAACTCTAGGATCTAACTCGTACTGGGTTCCCAAGGACCAAATCCACTATGTGGATAGACCGAACCGATTCAACCGTCTAGGGGGAGCCAGTACAAAACATGTTTGTGCTTTAACTTAGAAATTGCATGCTTAGTTTTTTTTTTTGTTGTTTTTTTTAACTCACTTGGAATACACAAATAACCAACTAAAAAATCCTTCGAAAAGATTGAGCCTCGGGGAGCCTCTTTTCAAATAACCAACTAAAATCCTTCGAAAAGATTGAGCCTCGGGGAGCCTCTTTTCAAAAATAACTATTTAGACTAGGAAATAGTCTTAGGTGAGTCAAGTCATCATTTTCTTGAACATGGCTTTGTCTAAGGAAGTGGTCGATGATCCGATAAAAGAAGGCCCCTGTGCCTCGCCACGACCTGGAAGCCATGATCTTGAAAAGGTAAACTTGACAAGCCTTGGGTTAAATCCTAATTACTTGAACCTAAATCCACTTAATCAAACTTAATTGAAAATCATCTCAACATAAAATTACTTGAACCTAAATCCACTAAATCAACTTAATTGAAAATCATCTCAATATAAAATTACTTGAACCTAAATCCTAATTACTTGAACCTAAATCCACTTAATCAATTTAATTGAAAATCATCTCAACATAAAATCACTTAAACCTAAATCCACTTAATAAATTTAATTGGGAGTCATCTCACAAAAAACACATAAGTATAACATGCTTGATCATATAGACTCGGGTGAGATGACCTAGGTTTAACAACTTACAACCAATTTAAAAATAAAAATCTAACATCCAATCCAACCACCTTGTGTGTAGGATCAATGGATGTTGGACAGTGGTTGCTCCCGACACATGACCGGGGATCAACTCAAATTAACAAAGCTTCGATTCAAACGACAAGGATCGGTAGCCTTTGGGAATAACGACAAGCTCAAAATCATCGGATCAGGTGATATCGAGCTTAACTCGAATTTTGTTATTAAAAATGTATTACTTGTAGAGAATTTTGAATATAACCTGCTTAGCGTAAGCCAATTGTGTGACAATAACTATAAGGTTGTATTTTTAGAAAATGAATGTATAATTAAAACAAATGAAACAGCTAAAACAATACTCAAAGGAACTAGGACAAATAACATTTATACAATGAACTTAATCAAATCCTCAGCCAAATGTCTTATGACACAGGAAGAGGAATCATGGTTGTGGCACCGATGACTCGGTCACTCGCACCCAAGACTCGTCCACAAGATGAGTCAGAGTGGCTTAGTCAGAGGCTTACCCAACCTCAACAACTTGGTTAATAAAATCTGTAATGCTTGTCAACAAGGAAAACAACCTAGGACACAACACAAGTTAACTAACCAAGAACGAAACTCAAGTGTACTTGAGCTCCTGCATATGGATCTATTCGATTCACATGGAGCCAAGTCACTCAATAGAAGTCAATATTGCTTAGTCATAATTGACGACTACTCCAGGTTTACCTGGGTTAGGTTCATCAAACATAAAAATGATACCCTAGATCAATTAATCAATCTATTCAAATTAATCGAGAATCAAAAAGACCTTAAGGTTAAAAGACTTAGAAGCGATCATGGTGGTGAATTCGAAAATCAAAGGTTCACCGACTTCTGTAACCTAAACGGATACCACCATGAATTCTCTTGCCCTAGGACCCCTCAGCAAAATGGCCTAGTGGAGCGGAAAAACCGAACTCTACAAGAAGCCGCTAGGACCATGTTGAACGAATACGACCTACCCGATAGGTTTTGGGCAGAAGCCGTTAGCACAGCTTGCTATGTCCAAAATAGGATCCTTATGGTAAAGAGGCACCTTAAGACCTCGTACGAGATTTATCACGATAAAATACCTAACATCAAGTACTTTAGGGTATTTGGGTGTAAGATACATATCCTAAACACTAAGGATTACCTAGGAAAATTTACATCCAAAACCACGACCGGAATCTTTCTAGGATACTCGACTACAAGTAGAGCTTATAGAGTATATAACCACGACACCCTTAGAGTCGAGGAGACTATCAATGTAGTATTCGATGAAGGACATGAACCTACAAAACCCCCGGCAACCCCAATTAGCGAGCCGATTCATACTAGACCTTACTCTGATCCGGAGATCAGGTCTAGTGTTAATCCTAACCTAAGTCAACCTAGTCACTCTATTGATCAAGTGATAGATGACTCCAACCAAACTAGTGTTCAACCAAGTCACCCCATTGATCAAGCATTAGGTGACACAAACCCAACCCAATCTAGGACTCAGACTAACCACCCTATCGATCAAGTGATAGGAGATCCTAATCTAGGAGTTCGAACTAGAGCATCCTATAGGAACCTTAGTCAAATTTCCTTAATTTCAAAGATAGAACCCAAATCAATTGAACAAGCTCTTCTTGATCCCGATTGGATTATTGCAATGCAAGAAGAGCTAGCTCAATTTACTAGGAATGAAGTGTGGGAATTAGTACCACCACCTAAAGACAAAACGATAATTGGAACAAGGTGGGTGTTTCGAAATAAGCTTGATGATAAAGGTGAAGTAGTTAGAAACAAGGCTAGGTTAGTCACCAAAGGTTTTAGCCAAGTCGAAGGCTTAGATTACGACGAAACCTATGCCCCAGTAGCTAGACTCGAATCCATTCGAATGTTGCTAGCTTATGCCGCACATCGAGGATTTAAGTTATTTCAAATGGATGTTAAGTCGGCATTCCTAAATGGATACATTAAAGAAGAAGTTTTTGTTAGCCAACCCCTCGTATTCTAAAATCTAGATAAACCCGACCATGTTCTAAAACTTAAGAAAGCTCTCTATGGACTTAAACAAGCTCCTCGAGCTTGGTACGAGAGACTTTCAATCCATCTTAAGTCAAAAGGGTTTAACCAAGGCTTAGTTGACCCAACTCTCTTCGTAAAAACCTTAGGTAAAGAAATATTCATAGCTCAAATTTACGTAGATGATATAATTTTTGGAACCTCTAACTCAGCCTTACTAAACGAGTTCGTTTCACTCATGGAAAGTGAGTTTGAAATGAACTTAGTAGGCGAGTTAAGTTTCTTTTTAGGTCTACAAATTAAACAAACTAAGGATGGTATATACCTATATCAACAAAAATACACTAAGGAGTTAATTAAAAGATTTGGAATGCAAGACGCTAAGATAATAAACACCCCAATGGCGATTAATCTTAACATAGGAGAAGACCTAGAAAGTAAGTCCATTGACTTAAAGTACTATAGGAGCGCGATAGGAAGTCTCCTATACTTAACTGCGAGTCGACCCGACATCCTATTCGCAGTAAGTATGTGCGCCAGGTTTCAAACCTATGCTAAGGAGTCTCACCTAACCCTAGTTAAGCGTATCCTTAGATATCTTAAGGGTACACTTAACGTTGGTATTTGGTACCCTAGATCTACGGAGTTCAAACTAATCGGCTACTCCGATTCGGATTATGCCGGTAGTAAACTCGATAGAAAGAGCACGAGTGGTTGTTGTCAACTACTCGGCTCAAGTCTAGTGAGTTGGTGCAGTAGGAAGCAACATTGTGTTGCCTTATCTACCACCGAAGCCGAATACGTTGCGATGGGTGAGTGTGTAACTCAGCTTCTTTGGATGAAGCACACTCTCTGAGACTTTAGGTTGGACTTCACCAAAACTAAAATTTTTGTAGACAACATAAGTTCGATAAATCTAACTAAGAACCCTATATGCCATTCAAGAACAAAGCATATAGAGGTAAAACACCATTTCATTCGAGAACATGTAGCCAACGGCTCCATACAACTCGAATATGTTGACTCGAAGTCTAACCTAGCAGACATATTTACTAAACCACTACAGAAGCGAATTTAGTCTCTTGAGACGAAAATTAGGCATGTGCGTAATAGAATAGGTTTTGCAAATTATATTACTACTATTTCTTACTTTTTCATGAAACTAGCTTAGGTCATACCTTAGATATCATGCACCTATAGATTTAAGGAGCCAATACATCTCACAACACATAGGACTAATGTGTTTGTGTACTTAGCCACGTAGATGGGCGTGAGATGTTAGGACCTTACTCCTGGTTCCAGATGTAGAGCTAGTGCATCGCTATGAACCATGGAGTATAATCATACATACTAACCGACTCCGACCAGGACTGGTTGATCCTTCATATCAATCAAGCCAAATATGAGTCGAACATTTCATAGATGAGCTTATTTTCAATATACTATTTTTTTAATAAAAAAAAATGTGGAACATGCTTGGACTTTAAATTTAGCAATTATTTTGATTTTCACACACCCCTTACTCTTTTCGATATACGGCAAAAGGGGGAGAAAAGGCCAAAGTTAAGTTAAGGGGTCAAATTTTTTTCAAATTTTTTGAGAACTTAACTCTTACTTCATGTTTAAACCAAAAGTTAACTTTAGGTTTTGAGAACTTATTTAACTTTTGACAAAAGGCCAAGTTAAGAGAATTCTTAACTTATTTATGTCGTTAGTGTTTTACTTAAGGGGGAGAAAGGGCTTAACTAAAACGTTTTACTAAAGCTAATTTTAAAACGTTTTACTAAAGCTAATTTTAAGTAATGTTAATTACTTAAAGCAACCCTCAAGGGGGAGGATTAAGGTCTTTCTTCAAAGACTCACCCTCGGTCAAGGAGGTTTCCTCAAGAGTACTTGAAGAAAATCCTTACTACTCAACTTAATCTTCATTTTTTCTCTCATGCACATTATTATTCTTCATGCTTGCTTAACTTTGTATGTGGGTTTGCCATAAATCAAAGGGAGATTGTTGGTGCGGTGGGCACCTAAGTCGAACCTATGTTTTGATTATAGCAAGCGATACAAAGTTAAGCTTATATTGTTATCTCACGAGCTAAATCAAGTGTGCGAGAAAAGTCTCATCTTTGGGTGAAGGCTAGCGACACCGGAGGAAGCCGCGGTGGTCGGCGACACTCGAGTTACTTGGAGGAGGCTGAAGGAATAAGGAATCGAGGGAAGGCCTAAGCACAAGTAAGTATCGAGGTAAGCTCGTGTGTGCAAGCATAAGTGAGGTCGTGTCCTTTGTACGGGGACGTCCTTAGGTGACGATCCAACCCAAGACTTCCCATGGAAGGTCTATGTTGAGATTGGACGGCAAGTGGCCGTCGAATTCACTTGTATTTTGAGCTAAACTCCTTCCGCCAACCGCCAGCTCAACCGGGCGATTCAACTGCCGGCAGTTCAACCGGTGGTCAAAAATCAGCCTCGAGGAGTCAAGCTTTATCACCATTTTTCAAGGAGTTTTGTGCCCATTTGTGATTGGTTGAAGACCCATTCGTTGAGGGGCTTAAAGGCTATAAAAGGAAGGCCAAACCTAGGGTTTTTCATCAATTCAAAAGCTTCCAAGTGCTTCCGATACGCTCCGACTCTCCGACATCCCTACGACGAAGCGCTGCCGAGACGACGACTAAAGCTTCAACCTCCAATCCTTGAAGTTGTCAGTATAATCTTTAATTTTGTATAAGTTGTCTTTATTTTCAAGCTTTAAATCATATCAAGGAGAGGGGGAGTGTCCCTCTACCTTGAATCTTTATTGAGTTTTTGTATTCGCTTAACTCCTATCTCTATCGAGAAGGAGTTCATTTAATATTTGCCCTCCGTGCGTGGTCAAGGACCATTAGGGCCTTGGAGTAGTAGCCGTAGGCTACGAACCCAGTAAAAACCCCTCGTGTTTTTATTTATTTATTGCTATCTTTCCGCTGCGTTTACTCGTGCCAATTCGAACGATTACGAAAAGTTTTTTCTTATCGCTATTCACCCCCCCCCCCTCTAGCGCTCAAATCGATCCAACAAATTAATCTTCTTCATTTGTTCTAGGGATTTAATCTCGACCGTCGGATCTAGAGATTTACTCTCAACTGTCGGATCTTAGATATTTAATCTCTACCTATGGATCTTAGAGTTTTGTTTTTATCCATTGGATCTAAGCTTCATGAGGTGTTAATAGGCTACATTAGGGACCATAAGGAGGAGTTGGATCTTGGCCACCCATGGATCAAGCCCACATAAAGTCCGATCCACTAATGATGATCCAATCCACTAAAGGATCATCATTGATCTACCTCACCAACCCCCATATGATAATATGGGCTCCATATATTATTTATACATTTTGTTCCCGTGTTTAAGATCTCGAATTTTTGTCGATTAATTAATTTACTGACCATTAATTAATCGACATCTAACTCCTTGAGTAGTACCACTCAGCCTTGATGGTTTCTTCAGACGAGGGAAAGATGGGAGCGACCAAGGGCTGGTAGATTTGGGTCGGCGGCGGTTCAAATAAGGAGTCGTTCTTCCCGATCTAAGCTAGAGCAAGGTAAGTATCTGTTCTTCCATGTTTACCCTCGATTTTGGAAGAGATCCAATTGTGACCACGTGTGCTTGTGCGTGTAACTCAGATCATGGTGTATGGAGCTAAGGATTGGATGTAGGTTGGGCTGCCGGTGGAGTCTTCTAGGGTTGTGGTTTCTATCGGTGGAGTCCCAAGGGAAAGTAAAACTCGAACAACCTCTTTTCTTGGTTGTTGTAAATTTGGTTGGCTATGATAGTTTTGTATGGGTCGCATATTGTGTGGAGTTGGTTGTGTGTTGGAATTCCATTCGGTTGAGATGGCTGTGGGATTTTTTTGTGAGGTGTTGATTGGGAATTATCAACTGCATGGCTCTGAATTGAGTTGTAAATGGTTGTATTAGTGAGCTGTGAACGGTTGTGCGGCAGTGAGCAAGGAATTGTCAACTGTGTGGCTGTGAATAAGGCTGCTCTTGGCTGTGAAGGGGTTGCAATGGCTGTGAATGGTTGGTTCCGGGGTTTGCTCGGTTGTGGCTAAGTTAAAAAGGGTCAGTTGGAATGAAGTGTGTTCATTATGGTGGTTAGATCCTTAATTTAGTGTACTTATGGGTTGGTATGCGTTGTTTCAAGGTTGTGACTAGGGTTTGGTTTAAGGTTGGTCAGGTCCCTAAATAAGTGTGAAATGTCAGTTGTCGATTGAGCTATGTGATGCTCTGATCTCGGCTACAAATGGGGTTGGGTATGTGAGTTAGTATGTTTAATGGATTTGGGTGGAGTGTACTAAAGAGGTTTAATGATTAAACCTGATTGGTGGTTGTAAAATTATTACGCTTGATGATTTGGGATTATAATTCATATTCAATAAAGGATATGAATATAGGGATAATGTGGTAGCTAATTCGTATGTTATTGTATGCTTGCAAAAAATTGAAATTGATGATATTTGTAGAACGTGGATATGAGAAAGGTACGCGGGCATGAGGGCTTTATTATTATGAGAAATACAACACGTGGGTAATTTCCTACCCTGGTCAAGTAGTTGTTGATTCATGCAAATTTTGATATATGATCATATTATATGTTGATATTACCTTGACTCCACTCTTATTTATTATTGTACTTGATACTTTGTCTTTGCCCTTATATGCTCTATTGTTGTTATCATATTTTACTTCATCATGATTTAGGAGTTACAGATGTGATGTAAGTAGACCTATAAATGGTTAGTTAGGTGTAAATAGTGGAGTACAGATGATGACCTGATTTGTAAAATGGGAAAAAGGTCCTCCGTGGGTAGGTAATGCACTGAACGTAGGATTGATTCCAATACCTCTACGTTGCATATTTACTACCGATAATGTGTTGTGTAAATGGTCATTTAAATTGTGAATGGTGTGTCGCTATGCACCGGTGGTCTTAGCTTGTTATGATTAGTTGAGTGCGACTCTCTATAGGATAGAGAGTGTATTGATCAGATTGGCATGACTCTTTGTATAACAGAGAGTCTTTGGTGGATGTCTATATGAGTGACTGTGCATTCATGTCATTTGCATGCATGCTGGCGACATAGTCTTCCCTGGTGATTGAGAGGATCGTCAGTAATCCTGCCTCCCAGGTTACTCATGGAGGAGTAACAGGTATGAGGGCAGAGAATTTGTCGTGCCACACTCTACCACTATAGATGGTGGTAGTTGGAGTTTCGTGCAGTTGTCCTGGGTGCGTGGCACTCGACCACTCATGGGTAGTGTCAGTCGGAGTGGCTAGCAGCAGGGACCCCCATTGTGTAGCTAGCTCTTTATGCTTATATGCTACTCATTCATAATGCTCACTCGGCCACTCTAGAGAAGTGGTTGGTGTTGAGTTGGGACAGTTGTCATGTCGTACAACCTAGGCCACACTGGGGTCATGGTAGCGAGTAGGGGTGCACAGGCATGACCATGCTTGCTGCATTCTCGTGTCTTATGATATTTTGCATATTACCATATATATACTTATATGCATGTATATATATATATATATATATATATATATATATATGGATGATTGTGATTTTTTTATATATATATGCAGTCTATATGTATGCTTACTTTGATGTTACAATTGTATGTACTTTGCTTGCTGTATTTGTTTGTACATATTCATACATCCTATTGCATTTTCTATATTGTTGGGTTTCGGATATTTGTATACTTGTTGGTCGGACTATTTGATACCTTTGACCCGTATCATGATATAGTGTGAGTTAGTATTACTCTTCATGTTGTAAATTGTGGATATATGCTCAGGTTGGATGAGTGTAGAGTAGCTGACTGTCATGTATGTTAGCATCTTTTGTTATTTAGTTGTTAAGAGGGTATATGCATGTATATGTATTTATTATGCGGAAGTATACCTTACGTACTTGTAGAGTATACTGTTGAATTACATGTGATATTTGATATATATACATGTTCTCTCATATTACCGCTGAGTTATACTCACCACCACGGACCCTGGGTTTTTTTTTGTCACCCAGGTAACAGGTAGAAGTCTTCGTGATGGCTTGGAGCATCGCCAGTGATCCCTCCCATCTCATTCTCCGATCCTCCTATAAATTTTAGTTTCGTTTCATGTACTTCAGTTTGTATTTGGAGTTCTATGTACTGTTTGGTATTGTGGACTTGTAGGTTGGTGTACACCTGTGTTGGTTTCGGATTTGTATGTCGGTATGTGTGGTTTTGGGTTTTTAGTTATATGTTTCTGCTGTGTTTTGATTTAGTTATGTTTATTATGCTGTGATTGTGAAGCAAGGGGCTTGTATTAATAGGATAGGTTGCCACCTATAGAGGGGATGTCGTCCGTTTTCTTTTCGGCTCAGCATACTCTCGGGGTGTGACAACTTTAGTGGTATCAGAGCCCTAGGTTCTACGATGCCATACAATGATTTTTAATTTTGAGTCTAGGATTCTCGGGAGTCGATTTGTCTTGGTTTTGGTTTTGTGAGATGGGATCGACAGCGGCATGAGCTCCGAGCAGCACGAAGTAAGAATTTCTGATAACTCATATTAAGATACTTATGTAAACTTGTTCAACAGGTGTATACAGTCAGATTTATGGCACCTATGCAGACTCGTAGTAGAGGTCGTCCATCAAGGCGATCAACCAGAGTTGAGGGACAGGAGGCTGCTACGACTGAGCACATTATTCGGTAACAGCCTCAGCATTCCCCTATTGGTGGTTCAGAGCCTCAGAATCTGGATATACCACCGACTATGCTCGTACCTACAGAGTCCAGTTGGCTCAATGTTAAAGCACGGATACTCGTATTAGCATGTTTGCCCAAGGATAAACTTACCTTGTTTCGAGGGGAGTCCAACCCATAGATTGCTCGTGCTTGGCTGGAAAATTTGTAGGACACATTCGAATACATGGATTGTACGGACGAGGAGAAGGTGGGCCTTGCTGCGTACCACCTTAGATATCAGCCTGTTACTTGGCGGAAATGCAGAAGACCCTACTCTGGGAGCGTGGGATTACTTGGGCAGTCTTTCGAAATGCTTTCTGGAGACAGTATTTTCCCTCGGCATTTTCTACTGCATGCCGTCGGGAATTTCTAAGCCTGAAGCAAGGTGACCGTTCCTTCATGGAATATAATGCAGAGTTCTACTCTCATATGGTAGCACAGGATGAAGATTTGATGTTGTATTTTACATAGGGCCTTACTGCTTATATTCGGAGTAGGATGTCAGGATCTATTATTACCTCTTACAGGGAGGCATTGGATAGTGTCATTTTCATCGAGATGACTTCCCAGTAGATTTACAGGGAAAAGGATACGAAGAAACAGATGACTCATGGTAAGTAACAGAACCAGGGTTTAGCTCAAGGGACTCAGAAGAAACGAGAGTAAAAAGGAACTACGTGTGGTGATGTAGAGGGGTCAACTAGATTGTAGAAGGGGAAGCATCCGACATCCGAGTATTCTGGAGGACCTCAGAAGAGCCATAAGGGCAGGAACATGACTAGATGTTATAAATGTGGATCTGAAAGCCACAGAGTTATAGAGTGTCCTTTGGAACAACCTGTTTGCTATTATTGCAAACAACCTGGTCATACTAGTCATGATTGTACATTGAGAGCACAGTTGGAGTTTCCTGATAGCTCCAACAAGGGGAGGAAGTCTAGCTAGAAGAGGATAGTACCGCAAATGCAGAGGTATGGTCAGAGGTAGCAAGTACCTCCACCCGCACAGTTGTATCATATATAGGGGGTTCCCCTACAGTGATGCCGACATCTATCCTGCATCTCCGGTGATCTACTATCCAGGAGTATCTACACCACAACAGTTCTTACCAGCCAACTCTCAGAGTTATCTTAAGCCTTCACCAGTGACTCAGTCTCCAGCACCACAGAGCCAGATTCAGCCTGAGGGGTGGCACACTACTACTTCATCAAGGATGCAACCTACAAATATGGAGACTGGACAGGTTTATGCCATCACCAAAGATGAGGCGCAGCGAGCTGAGAGATCAGTCATACGGGGTATGGTTTCAGTTTATTCTATATATGTTGATACTTTGATTTATACCGGTAGTTCACATTCATTCATATCTAGAATATTTCTAATTAGAGTTGGAAGGATCCCGATGGTTCATTCTTGTGGGTTAGCAGTATCCTTGCCATCAGGGGAGGTGCTGACTAGCCACCAAGAAATCAATGTTTGCCCATTATATTTTGATGGGCATATTCTTACGGTGGACCTCCAGGTGTTGGAAATGATAGAGTTCGATATTATTCTTTGTATGGACTGGTTGACCACTTATTATGCTACAGTGGATTGTAGGGCAAGAGTGGTGACATTTTGATCACCAGATCAACCAGCTTGGGAATTTGTTGGTACAAGAGATGATGGATTATCCATTATATATGCGTTACAGGCTCAGAAGTTGTTGGCCCTCCTTTGTCTGGGTTATTTACTATCTGTAGTCAAAGTTCAAAACGAAGTACTACTGTCATGCCCCGAGAGTATGTTGAGCCGAAAATAATTAGACATCATCTCCCCTATACGTGATACAATTTCCTGATATACATAAAGTCATTCGGCTACAATCACATAACATATATATGGAAATAATCCATAAAGAACAGTGGAATATACTGAAAAATAATAAAGATACAAAGACTCACTATGCACTCCATAGTGACTTGACACAACAAGAATCATAATAGAAACCACATCAGAGGCCAAATACATACAACACATCCGTATACAATAAATACGGAAGCGATACGGGATGAAATCCCAAAAACATCAATCCATAAGAATACAACATCGATATAGAAATACTATCCAACCATTTGGTGTGAGATGAGATCAGCTGGTGGAGCTCCGAACATCCAAGGAATCTTCTACCTGTTACCTGGGAGACAGGAAACCCAGGGTCCGAGGTGGTGAGTATAAACTCAGGGGTAATATGTATAAAGTGCATGAACAACATATTGGGATATAAAGATTTACAAGTATACATGTGATGATCTATAGGTACACAGTAAGAGTCCAACAGACATATAATCCTAAATGTAATAACCAGTATCCACAAGTATAGTCATACTCAATGCATATACTAAACTGATCAACTGAACATGAAGTAAAGTACTAACGTACCTGACGGTCTGCAACACCATAAGCTATATCATCCTGAATAGGTATACAATAACATAACCCATATAACGTACAATGTCAATCCCATACCTGACCAACACTCAGACATATGAACAGTATATGATCACATGTAATAACATCCCGGTCCATACCACACTATGACATGACACTAATCAAATGCATACAACAGTCTGGACCAAAAAATATATCATGCTCAACACACAGCAATATATAATATGCAAATGACATGTATCATGATGTACAAGCATATGCAACAATCATAGCTCAATCAAATGCAACATCTCACAGGCATATGTAAAACATATATCGAATACATGCATACATATATATATCAGCAATGCATATGCATGGCCATATCTGTGGACCCATCCAACCACAACTCTAGTATGGCCTGGGTGGCACGACATGACAACTATCCCGACTCCAACCACCACAACTCTCGAGTGATCGAGTTGGGTAGTATGAAATAGTAGCTAGCCTCTATAGAGCTATATGCTACTCACACGGGGGTCCCTGCTGCTAGCCGCTCTGTCCATAACCATGAGTAGACAAGCACCGCACCCAGCACAACTGCACATCACATGACCACCGTCTATAATGGGTGAGTGCGCTAACTACAACTCTGCACAATGCCCAAGTGTGCATCTCCAGCTACCACCATCCATAGTGGCCAAGAACAGCACGCAAACAATGCTTTGCACTCAACCCTGCTACCACTACCCCGAGTGGCCGGGGAGGCAGGATGACTAGCGAACCTCTCAACTACATGGGAGAACTAATCGCCAGTATGCATGCAATGTAATGATGCATAGCTCCATACATGTATCCTCGCAACACTCCCTATCCCACGGGGAGTCCTGGTCAATCAAAAGTCAACTATGCAAGGACTACTAATCCACAAGGCACTCTCTCTACCACACAGAGAGTCATATACAACTGACAGTCAACCACGCTAAAAGCTCCAGTCCGTAGCAATATACTATCGACAATCCATATAACCATACACAGATACACGATCCATAACGAATATACAATCATACTAGGACCTCCAGTCCATAGCCACATACTGACAACCATACACTTATCTATGCACAGACAACTAGATCCACCATAGATGCACCACTGATAAGGGTATGGTATAATAATCGACTCCATAATCTAATCCATCACCTAACCCTACTAATGTAACATAGTAACCCAATCTGAGGTCACAAAGATAACCCTAAGCACATTTACTTAACTAAACATCCATCATGTAACACACAATAGGGTTTGTAGTTCATATCCGTGATAGATAAGCGATGAAGTAACAACAATATATCTCAAAGGTCAAGGCTAAGTACAAGCACATGATCAAATAAGAGTGGATGTAAGATCAATCTAATAGCATAAGTCCAAATTCATGCACCAAATTCAAATTAAACTTCCTGACCAGGATAGATATTACCCACCTGATACGAAGCTCGAACTAATCCTCACGGTCATGGACTAGCTTCGTATCCCAAACCTGCACATAATATCAAACTATGATTAAGTACAAGTATCAGACAAATACACAACTACTACGTCATTTCTATGTTCTCATCCTTTCCTCGTCTACAAGTTAGAACCTCGAACACACACCTCTCATAACCCCAAATCTACATTCATCCTGGGCCGATTCTCCCAACCAAACTCGCTCCCACATCAATAAGATCCATATATATATATTTAAACAACACTCACAATAGGGTTGTAATAGAAGCTTACCACAAGATCAATCTATCAAAGCTAATCAATTCAATACATCCACCGAGTAGATCAAACACTTCACATTGCCATTAATCCACCAATCCAAATCTGCAAATTAGATCATTCACTATCATCACATACACTAACCTACTCATTCGACTAGATCTAATCCCACTCATCCATAGCTGAATTCCAATGATTCCACAGCTGATTCATCCCACAAATCCATCGTTAATAAAGCATAACACAAAACCAAATCACCATCTGCAACACACAACAAACCCATATCATCTTAACATCAAACTAATCACATACACAAGCTATTCACCGTTCCATCCACAACTTCAATCAGTTCACACATAATCAACATCTATTACAGATTGACACACTACAAAAAATACCATAATCATGAATGAAACAAAAAGGAATAAACAAACTTACCGATCTCAACTCTCCACCGATAGTCGTTTCCCCAGCTGCCCTGTTCACCGGAACAAAACCGAGCTCCACAACTGCCAAACCACAGATTGGAGCTCAACCGATAAATCCACAGCTACATTTAGAGGAAACATCGATTGAAACCTTAACCCAAACTACAGTACCCGAATTGGCAGCTTGATGCCGCGACGACAACACCGCTATTCCGCTGAAGGAATCGCCGAGATCCCCAAGCGAGAAACCAACTATTCCTCAGTCGGAGATTAGCCAAGGTGGTGATGTCGTCGAGCTACTCTCACCAGGATGCCAACGAGCTGGGATCTGGCGACATAATCGCACGGAGGAAGCATTGGGGAAAGCCAAAGGCGTGAGAAGTTAAAGAATCCAGCAATCGCGATGAGAAATAGAAATTGCAATCAGGGATTATAAAGGTGGTTCGACATTTGGTTCGAGCCGACTAGTTCAAGCCTAGCAAATTCGGCCCAATGAACTCAGCCCAACAGATTCAGCCCAAGCCCAATCCTTAATCAATCTCTTGATTAAGCCCAATTAGCTAATCAACGTAACCGCTAATTAAACCCAATTAACCCACTAATTAAACCCAATTAATTAAAGGGGTTAATCCATATAATTTTATTTTAATTTTTCGTATTCTACAACTACCACGCCTCTGTGTTGTGCGGGTAGTCTGAGAGTATCTAGATGTATTTTCAGATGCACTTTCGGGCTTACCACCTCCTAGGCAAGTGGAATTTGCGATAGAGGTGATTGCAGCAACCGCTCCGGTATCGAAAGCTCCTTATCGGATGGCACCAAAGGAGTTGAACAAACATAAAGTTCAACTATAGGACTTGCTGGATAATGGATTCATTCACCCTAGTGTTTCACAATGGGGAGCTCCGATACTTTTTGTCAAAAAGAAGGATGGATCATTGCGGTTATGTATTAACTATCGACAACTGAATGGAGTCACAGTTAAGAACAAATATCCACTGCCGAGGATAGAGAATTTGTTTGATCAACTTAACGATACATGTGTGTATTCTAAAATTGATTTGCACACAGGATATCATCAGCTTCGGATAAGAGATGAGGATGTGAAGAAAATAGCATTTTGCACTCGTTATGGGCATTATGATTTTCTGATGATGCCTTTCAGTCTCACGAATGCCCCAGCTGCATTTATAGACTTGATGAACTAGGTATTCTTGAGGTATGTAGTTAAGTTTGTGATAGTATTCATCAATGATATATTAATATATTCTCAATCCAAGGAGGAGCATGAACAACATCTGCAGATAGTGTTGGAGACATTACGACGAGAGCAGTTGTATGCCAAGTTTTGCAAGTGTGCATTCTGGTTATCCTCAGTGGGTTTTCTTGTACATGTAGTGTCCAACAGAGGTATTTTTATAGATCCCCAAAAAATCAAGGCAATTACCAGTTGGGAGTAGCCAAAATCAGTTCAGGTGGTCTGTAGTTTCCTTGGTCTGGCCGGGTATTATTGGAGATTCATGGAGGGATTCTCGAGTATTGCCATGCCACTCACTCGTCTGACCTAGAAAGGGGTCAAGTTCACCTGGTCAGAGGCTTCTAAAACTAGCTTCCAGGAGCTTAAGCGATGGCTAGTTTCTGCACTAGTGTTAGTGATTACTTCTGGTGTTGATGGGATAATTCTATATACGAATGCTTCTATCCAAGGGTTGGGTGCAGTTCTAATGTAGTACAACTGTGTGGTATCTTATGCCTCCTATCAACTAAAAGATCACGAGAGAAATTACCCAGTGCACAATCAAGAGTTAGCAGCCATCATTTTCGCATTGAAGATATGGAGGCACTACTTGTATGGGATTACTTTTGAGATCTACACAGACCATAAAAGTCTGAAGTATCTGTTCACACAGAAAGAACTAAATCTTAGACAGAGACGGTGGATGGAATATCTGAAGGATTATTACTACACCATTCATTATCATCCGGGAAAAGCTAATGAGGTAGCAGATGCAGTGAGTAGGATGTCTCGTGGGATTTTGGCCAGTCATCTAACAGCAGTTACCGATCTAGTTTGACAGTTCTCAGAGATGGGATTGTCTACCGTCTGATGTTCTTAGTCTATCGTGTTGAACAAGACCTGTAGATGCTGGTCACTAACTTTTACTTCTTTGATCTTCTCAGCAATAGTGGACTGGGCAACCATAGACACCAATACTCCCTGGGGTGTTTCACCGTGTTTAGACAAGAATGGAGTAGTTCGTTTCCGTGGACGATTATGTGTTCTGGACACGCATCCAGTTTAGGAAGAATTACAACAGGAGGCACATCATTCAAGATTTGCTATACATCCTAGTGGTACTCCGATGTACCGAGATTTGAAATGCTTATACTGGTGGAATGGTATGAAAAGAGATATTGTGGACTTTGTTACATGATGTTTAGTATGCCAGCAAGTGAAGGATAAACATCATAAACCAGCTGGAATACTTCAGCAAATTCCAATTTCGGAATAGAAGTGGGAGCATATCATTATGGGTTTCGTTACGGGATTACTCAGAACTCGTAAAGGACATGATGTGATTTGGGTGATCGTGGATCATCTAACCAAATCTGCTCATTTCCTTCCTATTCGTGGGACGGACTCATTGGATCATCTAGCAAAATTGTACTACCGAGAGATTATCAGATTGTATGGCGTACCTTCGAGTATCATATCTGATAGAGATCCACGATTTACCTCATGATTCTGGTAGAGTCTGCAACAGGACATGGGCACAGAACATCAACTTAGTACAACATTTTATCCGTAAATAGATGGACAGTCTAAACATACCATTCAGACATTAGAGGATTTTCTGATATCTTGTGTTATAGATTTCAGAGGCAGTTGGGAGGTCCACATTCATTTAGTGGAATTTGCTTATAACAATAGCTACCACTCTTCTATTCAGATGGCTCCTTTTGAGGCCTTATACAACAGACCCTGCAGATCTCCTGTGTTATGAGAGGAAGTTGGGGAGCGACAGTTACTGGGGCCATAGGGTATCCAGCATGATGCAGAGTTGGTGCAAGTCATCAGACGATGGTTATCCGAGGCACAGGATTGGCAGAAGAGTTACGCAGATTGAAGGTGAAGGCCTTTGGAATTCTCAGTCGGGGACCATGTATTCCTACGAGTTTCACCCACCAAAGGAGTCAAAATATTTGGGTTAAAAGGAAAGTTAGCTCCACGCTACATTGGTCCATTTGAGATATTAGAGCGGATTGGGGGTGTAGCTTATCGATTGGCTTTTCCTCCGACACTTGCAGGTGTTCACAACATATTTCATGTTTCTATGCTGAGGAAATACGTGCCACGTTCGGATCATGTTCTGAAAGAGGTTCTGATTCTATTTCAGGCGAATGTTACTTATGAAGAGATTCCAGTGCGGATTCTTGGTTGCATGGAGTGACAATTGCAAAAAAAAACCATCTGACTCGTAAAGGTTGGATGACAATATCATATTGATGAGGAGGCTATGTGGGAGTAGGAAGATATTATCCTAGCTCGGTACCCTCATCTGTTCACGTGAGGAATGTGGTCATTTCGGAAATTGCTTGAATTAATTTTTGCATGTTAATATGAAATTTAGGGACCAAATTTTATTAAGTGGGGGAGAATGTAAAATACCACAGAAAATAATAATAATATTATTGTTGGGGAAAATTAAGTTAGTGATGCACGGTTAGGAATTTATTTAAACCTAACCTAGAGTTAAATCTTATGGGTTAATTGAATGGATCTAGAGTAAATGGCTTAACGGATTTTAAAGCCCAACCCGTTAGTGAACCCAATCTGGTTTTCCTAAATCCCTAGTCATTTACGTTTCTCACCGTCGAACGTCTTCTCTACGCGAGTGTTTCTCTGCATGCCGCATTCCTCACCCATCACCGACTCCACCATCAAACATTTCCTCTCCACAAAATGTTCTGCCGATTTATTTTTTTCCAGTGTCGTCTCGCGATTTCTTCTCCTCACCGCAACTTCTCTTCCACTCGCCTTCTCTTCTTTTCTTCTTCGAAGTGCACGACTACCAAGCACTTCTCTTCTCCTTCCTCTCAGATAGCCATTTGTTGAAACATCAGTGGCTGGCTAGAGGGAGGGGTGAATAGCCTTTCTCTTGTGCGGTGGAATTAGCTCAATCTTGATCGTCTACAAATTTGATTAGTGCAATGAAAATATAAACAATAAAGACAATCAAGAAGACAAGCGCTAACAAACCGATATAATATGGTTCACGGCCTTATCCCTAATCCACGGACCGATTCGTTCTAGGTGAATCACGCCTAAACCATAACTATTCTCACCTTGGCACCAAGCAAGGTGGAGGCAACCTTTTCTTACAAGATCACTCTTCTTAGAATAGGATTTGAGATAAATACAAGTAAGAAGAGTAGGAAAATGTTTTGGGCACTTAGGTGTTGTTTGGAGTTAAAGCATTAGCCTCCCCAAGTGTCCAAAGGCCTCTTCTTATAGGGAAGAGGCCATTATTCCCGTTGAGCCAGTAGCAGTCGACTGATGCCCTGATCAATCGACTGTCGCTGTAGCCGTTGCCCTCTAAGGGCTTCTTACACATTGGATTCCATTCAACGACTCCCACATCAGTCGACTGATTTTCGTACCAGTCGACTGATGGAGCCAACAGTCGAGTGTCGGAAGTGAGAAGTCGACTCTCCAACATTCTATGCTCGAAACCCTCGACGTCAATCTACTACTCCTCTTTGTCGTCGAATGATGGAGCTAGCAGTCAACATCCACAAGATGGCAGTCGACTGTTCGACTAGAACTTGGACTCGAACACTAGTCGAGTCTTCAGTCGAGTTGGATCAGTCGACTGCTGTTGGGAAACACCCATACGACACTTAGCCATTTGGCTAAGTTCACCTACGAGCTATCCCATCCCGGGTTACAATCGCTCACTCTCATTCCCTTGGAGTCCCTAGCCTTGAAGTTCTCTTCGTCCAGCCATGTCCCTCTGATGCGCCAAGTGCACGGCTGTGCAGTGCCATCCTTAGCATCTTGTCCTGAAGTCTACTTCCTTCGGTTGCACTCCAATGTTGTTCATCCGGTGGTCCCTCAGATGCATCAAGTTCACGACTTCTGTAATGCATCTTTCACAGACTCAAGGACCGAGTCATGAGAGGAGAATCTTGCCAATGCTATAATCATCCATGTGCAAATTACCAAGTCCTTCATGACTTCAACGCACATATCAAATCCATAACAATCCTAACTTATACCCTTTGCCACACACATTAAAACCATATCACATGGGTTGATTGCTCTAACAATCTCTCCCTTTTTGATGTGTGGCAATCTTTTTAAGTTAGGTAAAACATAAAAACAATACATAAGGCAAGAAAGAATGTAAATAACATAAGTATAATGTAGGGGATCGCTACGGCCGGCTAGAGGGGGGTGAATAGCCCTTTTCGTTTGGATGCCGGTATTTGCTCGTCTACAAAACTAATTAGCGCAAGCGGAAGACTAATAAAGACAAGCAAATAGAAATACGAGAAAACAAACGCTAACAAAGAATGTAACGTGGTTCCCGGCTACGCCGCTAATCCACGGTCCCCGATTCGTCCTCGGTGAATCACTCCGCTAAACCAATCCACTAAATGGTCTCTCCTTTGCACCAAGCTAGGTGGAGGTAACCCTTACAAACAAGATCACTCTTTTTACAAATAGAATGGAGTAAAAGCGAGTAAGAAGAGTTTAGAGCTTGTGGGGCACTAGGAAGATCACTTAGAGCATAAGCATTAGCCTCTCAAAGGCTTACACCCTCTCTTTTTATAGAGAGGGCTGATATCTTCCCGTTGGCCGCCATCACGATCGCCGCCCTTGGCGATCGTCGGTACTACAACGGGCCTCGAACACGCCGGATCCCGACCGCTGTAGTCCAATCGGAACTCTTGGCGATCGATGGACCTCATCACGATCACGCTTCCATAGTCGATCGCCATCGGCTACGAATCTGCTCGGTGGGTCGAAACCCTATTGACTAGTCGATCGCCGCTTAAGCCGATCGATGGTCTGGCAACGATCGCGCCGATATGGCGATCATCACGGCTATAATCGATCGATCGTATACTCCGAACTACACTCGACTCGGAGCGCATCGCCATGACATGGCAATCGACTGGTGTCGAGAAAACCCATCCGACACTTGGCCAAATGGCCAAGTTTCACCTAAGAGCTACCCTTCCCCGGGTTACAATCGCTCACTCTCATCTCTCGGAGTCCCTCGCCTTCGAAGTTTTCTTCGTTCTCGGCCACGTCCCTCGGCAGCATCAGGCGCACGGCTCTGCAATGCTCCTTCGTGTCTCTTGCCTCGAAGTCTACTTCCTCTGGCTTCACTCCAAGCTTCTCGTCCGGCGGTCCCTCGGTCCCTCGGATGCTCCAAGCGCACGGGTTCCGCAAAGCTATCCTTCACCGACTCAAAGCACGAGTCATGAGATGTGAAACTCGCCACGGCTCCATGTGCGAATTACTAAGTCCTGCACGACTTCAACGCACATATCACATCAACATATCAAACTAACTTAAACCCTTTGCCACACCATCAAAACCATATTACGACAAGAGATTGCCCTAACAATCTCCCCCTTTTTGATGTGTGGCAATCCGTTTAAGTTAGGTAAAAACATTTGATATAAATTTTAAGGTAAGAAAGGCATGTAAAGATAAACATGATTTAGCAACATGCAACTCCCCCTTAATCCATGAAACTCCCCATAAAAATATTCTCCCCCTATCATAAGCATAATCATTTCTCCCCCAAAATATATTCCCCTTTACTTAAACATACATTTCTCCCCCTTTGACACCATCAAAAAGATTAATCCTAATTTATACACTCATGGAATCAAGTATAAAGAGAAACATATATTAAAATCAGTCAAGACCTGATGACTTGTTTGTTTATTTCCATCCATCGATCAGCTATCGTATGGCACTAATCGACACAAAGGAATCCGAGTTTCTGATTTTCTGGATGAATTTCAGAAATGCATTATTAATTCCAGAAAATACAAAAAATCATGAAATTTGAGGAGTATATTTCTATTAAGTAAATCTATCAAGGAAAAATAGTTTTTCATGAAAAATCATTATATTTTACGAGATTTGCCAAAAATCCAAACACTTGAAAAACCACTAGTTTTTGAGCATGTTAGTATCCATTTTAACACCTAGTCTTGCTTTGAATTGTTCCAAAACATGAATACATAGATTTTAGATTAAGGAATTGTTTTGAAAACATATGAAATATCCAACCATGATCTTTGGGCAATATGTCTATGAATTAAACATAAGCCTTCCCCATGATTGGTCTATTATTGCTATGTTGATACTTTAAATGACCATCTAAATGCCATAGGCATTAGTGAACATTTGTATCATCCTAACATCTCACTCATGCTAAGTTTTCAATCAAGGTAGCCTATGGTGAGTGTGAGATGCATCCTAGGGGGTATTTGTATATACCTAACCAATATATTCATGCAATTCTATCATGGTTAAGTATCAACCTAACAACCTACATGATCATAATGACATATATGATTTAATTTCACATTATGATCATGAAATGCATGTTTTCATCAATTTATAACCATGCATTAGGTAATATGTGATGATAATAAACAAATTATCACCTAAAGCATGATTTAAACCTATTTCTCATGATGATGTGCCCAATATCATAAATCATAAATCATGATTGTACATATGTGTAACAATTACATTAATCATTATGATTTAAGCATTATTACCTATTTATGGGCACGTTATCATCACCCAACACTATCTAAAAATGTTGTCCCGTCATCCTAAGTCAACCAAAATATGATATAGGTCAAGTTCATATGGTTGACTACCCTAGGGGTTTTCTAACCCTTAAGGATGGATTTTGGAACCCAAAATAAATTCTTTCCTATTGGGTTCACTAAATATTCCTTGGGGATCCATTTTCTAGCTATTACTTTCTTTTTATCTTGTCCCCTAGCTATTAGGCATTTGTAGGCCTTTTCATTTTTCTTTTCCTTGTAGCCTAGGCCTTTCTTGTTAAAACTTGCCCTTTGGCTCCCTAAGATCATATTTAAGGTGTTGGAGCCAATTGTGAATTTCTCTAGGGCTTTGGTTAAATAATCTACCTTTTCTCTTAATGCCCTATTTTCATTTATACATGCATCACTAACATCTATTGGCACATAAAGGTCATGTGAGCATGCATCATCTAAGCTAGAAGAAATATTATCATTTAAGCATGCATTTTCTAGCTTATTTTCTATTCCTTAATTTTATCTAGCATGCTCTTATTTTTCTTTTTCATGCCAAATAAGTCCTTAGTTAAACTAGAGATTATGGAAACTATTTTCTTAGGAGAAGCATTTGTTACCATAGTTTCCAAGTCCTCTTCTTCTTCGGATGATGAGGATGATGTAGAAGCTCCCCCTTCATTTGAGCTCTCTCCTCTTGAGCTTGAACCTTCATTTTCGGAGGAAGAGCAATCCAAGTCATCAAAGGCCATCAAGGCCAAATTGGTGACAAAGGCATTCTCCTCTTCCGATGATGATGAAGAGGATGAGGAAGGATCATCCCATGTCTTGGCCTTGAATGCTTTGGCCTTCCCCTTTTCTTTTGCCTTCTTTTCTTCTTCCTTTCTCTTGCTCCCCTTCTTCTTCTTCCTCTTCTCTTCTTTCTTTTTCTTCTCTTCTTTGCTTTTGTTTAGGAGGGGACAATTGTCCCTTATGTGTCCCTCTCCTTGGCAATTGTAGCATATGACCTTCCCCCTTAGTCTTCTATTCCTATCATTAGATTTATCAAATCTAAAATTCTTAAATACATGCCTCACCTTCCTTACCATGTAGTCTTCTTCGGTGCTATCCATGGAGGAGGAGGAGGCTTCATCGGATGAGGAGGAGGGGACTTCTATCTTCTTCTTCCCCTTGTTTGCCATCAAGGCTACTCCTCTTGAGGGTTGAATTCTAGGCTCCTCTTGTATTCCTTCAAGCCTAGTTTCGTGGAGCTCCATTGTTGAGAAAAATTCCTCCAAGGTACTTACTTCCAAGTTCTTGGAGATGTAGAACGAATCCACCAAGGAGCTCCACTTTGAGGACCGGGGAAAGGCATCTATAGCCTTCATGAGCATGTCCCGGTTTGATAGCTTCTCACCTACACTTGTTAGCCCAATTAAAATTTCTTTAAACCTAGAGTGTAGTGAGGTTACCTTTTCTCCCTTTTCTAGTTTTATATTGGATAGTTGGGAGCAGAGGAGGTCTCTCCTTGCTAGCTTGGCCTCGGATGTACCTTCATGGAGTTCTATAAGCTTCTCCCACATCTCTTTGGCGCTAGCACATTCTCCGATCCGGTTGATCTCTTGTTGGGGGAGCACATTGTAGAGATGATGCTTGGCTTTTGAATTTGCAAGGTGCTCTTCCCTTTGCCTTTTGGTCCACCTAGATTTCTCTATTGGTTTCCCTTCTTCATCCCTAGGCAAAACGAAATCGGATTCCATTGTAATCATTATATCAAAATCCGTTTCGAAAAATACCTCCATTCGCTTCTTCCACCAAGCGAATTCTCCTTCAAACTTCGGAGGATGAATGTTGGAGCCGGCCATTTTGAAAATTACTTGTT
Source organism: Wurfbainia villosa (assembly GCA_025175895.1). NCBI lineage: Eukaryota > Viridiplantae > Streptophyta > Magnoliopsida > Zingiberales > Zingiberaceae > Wurfbainia > Wurfbainia villosa. The sequence goes on along the minus strand of CM045998.1, from coordinate 46,030,900 downwards.
GTGGCGGTTAGTCCTCGACAAGCTTTCCTTGGCTCTGATACCACTTGTAGGGGATCGCTACAGCCGGCTAGAGGGGGGTGAATAGCCCTTTTCATTTGGATGCCGGTATTTGCTCGTCTACAAAACTAATTAGCGCAAGCGGAAGACTAATAAAGACAAGCAAATAGAAATACGAGAAAACAAACGCTAACAAAGAATGTAACGTGGTTCACGGCTACGCCGCTAATCCACGGTCCCCGATTCGTCCTCAGTGAATCACTCCGCTAAACCAATCCACTAAATGGTCTCTCCTTTGCACCAAGCTAGGTGGAGGTAACCTTTACAAACAAGATCACTCTTCTTACAAATAGAATGGAGTAAAAGAGAGTAAGAAGAGTTTAGAGCTTGTGGGGCACTAGGAAGATCACTTAGAGCATAAGCATTAGCCTCTCAAAGGCTTACACCCTCTCTTTTTATAGAGAGGGCTGATATCTTCCCGTTGGCCGCCATCAGTCGACTGCCGCCCTTGGCAGTCGACTGCCATCACTACAACGGCCTCCGAACACGTCGGATCCCGACCGTTGTAGTCCAACGGAACTCTTGGCAGTCGACTGATGGACCTCATCGCGATCACGCCTCCGTAAGTCGACGCCTACGGCCACGAACGGTTCTGGCGAAACCCTATTGACCGATCGCCGCTTAAGCAATCGATCGATGGTCTTGGCAATGATCGCCCACGATGGCGATCCGCTGGCCATAATCGATCGATCGTATACCGGTCGAACTACACTCGACTTATACGATCGCCATGACATGGCGCTGATCGTGTCGGGAAAACCCATCCGACACTTGGCCAAATGGCCAAGTTTCACCTAAGAGCTACCCTTCCCCGGGTTACAATCGCTCACTCTCATCTCTCGGAGTCCCTCGCCTTCGAAGTTTTCTTCGTTCTCGGCCACGTCCCTCGGCAGCATCAGGCGCACGGCTCTGCAATGCTCCTTCGCGTCTCTTGCCTCGAAGTCTACTTCCTCCGGCTTCACTCCAAGCTTCTTGTCCGGCGGTCCCTCGGATGCTCCAAGCGCACGGGTTCCATAAAGCTATCCTTCACCGACTCAAGGCACGAGTCATGAGATGTGAAACTCGCCACGGCTCCATGTGCGAATTACTAAGTCCTGCACAACTTCAACGCACATATCACATCAACATATCAAACTAACTTAAACCCTTTGCCACACCATCAAAACCATATTACGGCAAGAGATTGCCCTAACATATAAAAACTCCCCCTTAAACATGCAACTCCCCCTTAAGACATGCTAACTCTCCCCATAGCATGTTTAACTTAAACTCACCATTTCTCTCCCTTTGACACCATCAAAAATATTATTCAAATGTTATACACGCATGGAATCAAGTCTAATGGAAGAAAATACCCAAAATCAAGTTTAAAACATGATAAAACACCTTACTGTGCTTGTGCATAGTACATCAATCAACTGATCCACTGATTCAGTCGACTGGCACCTAAGTTTTAGAAATTCTAATTTTCGAAATCCAATTTCAGAAATGCATTAAAAATTCTAGGAAATTTAAAAAATCATGAAATTTGGAGTACATCTTTCTAATGAGTTCCTTTATTAGTGAAAATCATTTTTTTCATGAAAATTCATTTTATTTTGGAAAATTAGGCAAGAACTTAAAAGTTGCAAAAAGTCTAAAGTTTGTATCATCTTTGAAGCCTAGTTTTGCCTTGAAACTTTTCAAAACATGAACTCACTGTTAATAAAACATAAAATGTTTTTAAATAATTTAAAATATACAACTATGATCTATGGGTAATATGTCCATTGATTAACATTTGCTTTCCCCATAGTTGGTCTTTGATTGCTCAATTGATACACTTAATGACCCATCAAAATATTATAATCATAAGTGAGTCATTTGTATCATCCTACCATCTCACCAATTGCTATGTTCTTAATCAAGTTAGCCTTATAGTAGGATGTGAGATGAACCTAAAGGTATTATACTTAACCAAAATTTCATGCAATTCTACCCAAGGTTAAGTATCATGCATCCTGAACCCCACCAATATGATGATAAAAACATGTATTATCAATCATGATGAAATATTTTCAATTATTGCATATCATGATCATAAAATCAAATATTATTATGATTTTAATATTATCGTCATATTATCATCACCCAAAACTTAAATAAAAAACTACCACCCTCATCATCCTAAGTCAACCAATTAACATGATATAAGTTAAGTCCACTATGGTTGACTAACATAGGGTTTTCCTAACCCTTATGGATGGACTTAGGAACCTAATATAGATTCATTCCAATAAGCTTCACTAAGTATTCTTTAGGGATCCATTTCCTAGCTACCATTTTATTTTTAGCTTGACCCCTAGCAATTAGGCAATGGTAGGACTTTTCATTTTTATTTCCTTTATAACCTAGGTCTTTCTTATTGAAACTTGCCCTTTGGCTCCCTATAATCATGTTTAGGGTATTAGAGCCAATTGTAAACTTTTCTAAGGCTTTAGTTAAGAAATCTACCTTTTCCCTTAAATCCTTATTTTCCTCAATACATGCATCATTAACATCTAGAGGAATATAATCATTACCATTTAAGCATGCATTTTCTAGTTTTTCTTCTAATTTTCTAATATCATTAAGCATGCATTTATTTTTCTTCTTAGCCTTAAATAAATCCCTAGTAAGGCTAGAAATCATGGAAACAATTTTCTTAGGGGAATGATTCGTTACCATAGTTTCCATGTCTTCTTCCTCTGATCCCGATGAGGATGAAGATGAGGCTCCCCCTTAACTTGAGCTCTCCTCACTAGAACTTCTTTCTTCTTGCTCAGAGGAGGTGGAGTCCAAGTCTTCTATTGCCATTAGGGCAAGGCTTATGAATAGTTCTTCTTCTTCCGATGAGGATGATGGATCATCCAATGTGGCCATGTGTGCCTTTGCCTTCCCTTTCTCCTTGGTTTTCTTTTCATCCTCCTTCTCCTTGCTCCCCTGCTTCTTTTCTTCTTTCTTCCTCCTTTCTTCTTTGCTCTTGTTCAAGAGGGGACAATCATCCCTTATATGTCCCTCTCCTTGGCAATTGTAGCAAAAAAAATTTTGCCTCATCCTTCTCCTCCTATCATTAGACTTGTTAAATTTAAAATTTTTCAAAGCTCATCTTACCTTCCTTACCATGTAGGCTTCTTCCGTGCTATCTATGGAGGAGGAGGAGGAGTCTTCATTCGATGATGAAGGTGGCATCTCCTTCTTCTTCCCCTTGTTGGCTACTAGTGCCACTCCCCTTGATGGCTTGATTTTCTCTTCTACTACTCCTTCAAGCTTTGTTTCATGAAGTTCCATGGTTGAGAAAAACTCTTCTAGAGTACTTACCTCTAGATTCTTGGAGATATAAAATGAATCCACCATTGAGCTCCACTTCGATGATTGGGAAAAGGCATCTATAGCCTTCATTATCATGTCCCGATTTGATAGCTTCTCACCTACACTTGACAAACCGGTTATGATTTCCTTAAATCAAGAATGTAAAGAAAGTACCTTTTCTCATTTTTCTAATTTGATGTTGCTTAATTGTGATCGGAGGAGGTCCCTTCTTGCAAGCTTTGCCTCAGAGGTGCATTCATGAAGCTCAATCAACCTTTACCACATTTCCTTGGCGCTTGCACATTCTTCTATTCGGTTGATCTCTTGTTGGGGGAGCACATTGAAGAGGTGATGTTTTGCTTTTGAGTTTGCAAGGTGCTCCTCCCTTTGCTTCTTGGTCCACCATGATTTTTATATTGGCTACCCCTCTTCATCCCTAGGCATATTGAAACCCCATTATTAACATGATATCAAAATCCGTTTCAAAAAATACCTCCATACGCTTCTTCCACCATGCAAATTCCCCCTTGAACTTTGGTGGGTGGATGTTGGAGCCGACCATTGTATTTGTCGTGCTTATTATTGGTACGTAGGTGGTCGGCTAGAGGGGGGTGAATAGCCCTAAGTCATCGTAGAATGGATTTCGATTGTTCATTTGTCTACATGTTAGGGTTAGCACAGCGGAAATAAAACTAAACAACAATAAAGATAAACAAGATAAAAACAATGTTAACAAAGAGATATAATGTGGTTCACGACCCTATACTGCTAATCCACGGTCTGATTCGTCTTCGGTGAATCACTCTGAAACCAATCCAATATGGTCTCTCCATTTAGCCAAAGCAAGGTCGAGGTAAACCTTCTTACAACACAAAAACACTCTTTCTTACAATGGATTTGAAATAAGAACAAGAGAAAGAGTTTAAATCTTGTTGGGCACTTGGAAGATCAATTGGAGCATGAGCATTAGCCATCCCAAAGCCCACACCCTCTCTTTTTATGGAGAGGGTAGATTTCTTCCCATTGGTCGCCCATCAGTCGACTGCTGCTTTTGGTAGTCGACTACCACTGTTACAATGGCTTCTGAACACATCAGATGTCGACCGTTGTAGTCCAACGGGAGACTTGGTAGTCGACTGATGTATTCATAAGTCGACTGATGCCTCCGTAGCTGACTGATAAGTCAGCTACAGGAGGTTCTGTGCCCGTAACAGCCTTCATTAGTCGACTGTCGTCCTTGGCAGTTGACTGATGGTCTGGCAGTCCACTATTGGGTCAGAAACCTACTAGTCGAACACCAATCGAACCTAAGTCAACTTGGAGCAGTCGACTGCCATATCATGGCAGTAGACTGATGTTGGGAAATCCCTTCTGGCACTTTGCCAATCGACCATGTTTCACCTAAGCGCTACCCGTGTCAGGTTACAATAGCTCACTCTCATTCCCTTGGAGTCCCTTGCCTTTGAAATTGTCATCGTCCGGCCACGTCCCTCGGATGCGCCAAGCGCACGGCTTCGCAGCACCATCCTTCGTGTCTAGCCTTGAAGTCTACTTCCTCTGGTTTCACTCTAATGCTCCTCAAATGGACCAAGTGCATGGCTTCCGCAATGCATCTTTCATCGATTCAAGGACAGAGTCATGAGAGGTGAAACTTGCCTGTGAAGTCATGCAAGACTTAGTAATTCGCACATGGAGCATTGGCAAGCTTCACCTCTCATGACTCAGTGCTTGAGTCGGTGAAAGATGCATTGCAGAAGTCGTGTGCTTAGTGCATCCGGGGGACCACCGGACGAGGAGCATTGGAGTGAAGCTGGAGGAAGTAGAATTCAGGGTGAGACGCGAAGGATGACACTGCGAAGCCATGCACTTGGCGCATCCGAGGGACATGGTCGGACGAAGACAACTTCAAAGGCGAGGGACTCCAAGGCAATGAGAGTGAGCGATTGTAACCCGGAATGGTGTAGCGCTTAGGAGAAACTTGGACGATTGGCACAGTGTCGGATGGGATTTCCCGACATTAGTCGACTTCCATGATTTGGCAATCAACTGCTCCATGTCGACTTATGTTCGATAGGTGTTCCACTGGTAGGTTTTTGGCTCAACAGTCGACTGCCAAGGAATGGCAGTCGACTGCCAAGGATGGCAGTCGACTGATGAAGGCAGTCACGGTTACAAAACCTCCCGTTGCCGACTGATCAGTCGACTACGGAGGCATCAGTCGATTGATGGATACATCAGTCGACTACCAAGTCTCCCGTTGGTCTATAACCGTCGGGATCTGACGTGTTCAGAAGCCATTGTAACAATGACAGTCGACTGCCAAAGGCAGCAATCGACTAATGGGCGACCAACGGGAAGAAATCAGCCCTATCTATAAAAAGAGAGAGTGTTGGCTTTTGGATGGCTAATGCTCATGCTCCAATTGATCATCCAAGTGCCCCACAAGCTTTAAACTCTTTCTCTTGTTCTTATTTCAAATCCATTGTAAAAAAGAGTGTTTTTGTGTTGTAAGAAGGTTTACCTCCACCTTGCTTTGGCTAAAGGGAGAGACTTAGATGGAACCAAGTTCGTATCGTGTGTCAAGCTTTCCAGAGCAAACCCCGTAAGCTAATCGTAACTGTAATAACTCATCATCGATCTAACCATCTCCATAAGAGTCCTATTCCTTCGCTCCGCTACACCATTCTGCTGGGGTGTGCCAGGTGCAGACAATTGGGATTGAATCCCAGCCTCTGATAAGTAACTCCTAAACTCTCCCAAGAGGTATTCGCCACCACGATCAGATCGTAATGTCTTGATACTTTTACCTTGACGGTTCTCCACATCAGCCTTGAATTCTTTGAACCTGTCAAAGCATTCAGACTTGCGGCGCATCAAGTAAATGTATCCATATCTTGAATAATCGTCTATAAAAGAGACAAAATATTCAAAACCACCTCTTGCCTGGATAGTCATAGGACCGCACAAATCAGAATGAACCAGTTCTAACACATCTTTGGCTCTATACCCCTTGGCCTTAAAAGGCCTCTTGGTCATTTTACCTTCCAAGCATGATTCGTAGGTTGGGAGATCCTCCACCACTAATGAACCTAATGGTCCATCAGCTATCAACCTTTGAATTCTACTTAGGTTAATATGACCAAGCCTTAGATGCCAGAGATATGTTTGGTTCATTTGCGAAGGTTCTTTTCTCTTATTAGATTTAGAAGATGAGCTATTTATTTCTATTTGCATCGTGGGAGGTTTTGGTTCAAGAGTATATAAATTGCCAACCAATGTACCAGAACAGATAATCTCTCTATTCCTTTTTATAACAACTCTGTCATTAAAAGAAACAGAATACCCATCCAAAAACAATTTAGAAACTGAAATTAAATTCTTTCTAAAAGTAGGTACATAAAGACAATTCCTTAAAACCAAAACTTTATTCCTATCAAAAGATAAATAAACGTCTCCCACTGCAATAGCCGCCACCTTTGAAGCATTGCCCATGTAGACGGTAACCTCTCCCTCAGCTAGTCGTCGGGTTTCCTGGAACCCCTGCAAAGTATTGCAGACATGATAGTGGCTCCTGTATCTACACACCAGGTACTGGTAGATAACACCGCTAAATATGTTTCAACAACTAAACAAGAAGATGTACCTTTGTTCTTTCGGCGAGGACAATCCGCCTTCCAATGTCCAGTCTGCTTGCAAGTGAAGCACTTGCCTTTCGGCTTCTTCACTCCTGCCTGGGGTCCCACTGCCACTTTCTTCGCTCTACCTTGCTTCTTCTTCTTCTTACCTTTCGGTTTAGAGGAAGTAACCTTCTGAGTGACCATGGCTTGAGAACTCTGACGAAAAAGCCCCTCTGCCGCCTGGAGTTCTGTCAGAAGCTCCGCCAACGAATACAACCTCTTGTTCATGTTATAGTTGAGGCAGAACTGCTCAAAACTCCTAGGCAGAGACTGGAGAATGATATCGACCTGGGTTTCCCCATCGATCTCAGCTCCGAGGACTTCCATCTCATTAAGATGAGCCATCATCTTGAGAACATGATCCCTAACGGGTCTTCCCTCGATCATGGTGGTCGTCATCAAGTTTCTCATTGCCTCCTGCCTAGCCGCCCTACTCTGATGTCCGAAAAGTTCCTTGAGATTGAACATCATGTCATAAGCAGTGGCTATGGCCTGATGCTGATGTTGCAGCACATTTAACATAGATGCCAAAATGTAACACCGCGCCATCTCATCTGCCTTAACCCACTTCTTATAATGTTCTTTCTCCTTTTCATCAGAGTCATCAGTGGGCTTAGGAGGACAGACCTCGAAGAGTACAAATTTGTACTCTTCCGCAGTTAAGACAATATCCAGGTTTCTTTTCCAATCAATGTAGTTTGGACCAGTAAGTTTGTTTTCTTTTAAAATCAAGGCAAGTGGGTTGAAAGCCATTTGAAAATCCTAAAAATCACAATGATAAAAAAATATCAGATTTCAAATAATATTGATTCCTCAAAACAATAAAATCCCGAAATCAACCAACACCTCAAAACACCGAGAATATCGCATGCCACGATAGTGTGGACGTATACGAATTCTACATTTGTAAGAGGAGGTTTTACCCATTAATTTTATTATCTTGTCAACCTTACTTTTTGACAAATAAAATTAATAGTTGGTTCCTCTTTAGCCCTACAAATAAAAGCAGTGACTCCAATGGGGAGGATACCTTTTATTTGCATCTAAGTGAGCACCATTACACGATACTAAGGGAATTATTTCGGATTATGTGCCTTACCGATGGGGAAGTACACACGCTCCTAAATAATTTCCTATAACCATTATTTGACCTAGTGATCCGCAAACAAACCCATCCGATGGGGAGGAAGGCACTCAAAGCCAACGCGCAAGTTTGTTGCATCACACGTCAAATTGTAATGGAGGCCGCGGGAATTAATTAAAATATCCCTCTCCCACTTAGTAAATTGCAATTGAGGAATTTTAAAACACACACAACATGCATATAAAACAAATAAGCAATAAATATGGAAAAAACAGAATTTTTTTCCAACTATTATGGCATTGTCCTCCAATATGCATCCCGTCGTGTCCACCTCGTCCGCTCCATCTTTTCCCGTGCGCAAGTCACCAAAGAGTTCCGAGCCGAGATAAATCATTTTATTTACATCCATCGATCCTATACTCCATGAAGGAGTGTACAAATAATCTAGATCGAAAGTAAACTAAAATGATCGGCTAAACAATGTCGTATTTAATTACAAAAATTAAATACTAATCTAGCCTCGTCAACCCCGAGGATTCAAATAATAAATTTTTACACACATCCATTCACATACACACACATGGCCATAATAGTCGGATCTTATGCCTGCAACCAAAGAGTTAAACTACGCACATCCTACTATTATCCGGCACATATAATATATGAAAAATGCATAAAAAAAATAACCGAATCCTAAACACACAAAACCGGAAACCGTGGCTCTGATACCAATTGTTGGTGTAATGTCGCTTCGGAGGCTCATTGCCTCCCATGTCCCCGAATTAAAATTTTCACTAATGAAAGGATTAATCCGGATGGGATGAGCTTCCTTAACGACACCATTTCGTCGTCGTGCTAACAACTCGAGTGGTCGCTTGAACAAACTAGTTGTTCAAGCAACACAACTCTTCTAGTTGGTTAGCCGCGGAAGAGACGACGGACGGATCGCCGATTTTTGTGTTTGTCTTCGGGGTCCATGATTATACAATATATATTCATACACACACATGCATAATCATCATATATAAGAACATGCTAAGATCTGAACATAAAGTTAAAATAACTTTATACCTTACGATCTTCTACCGTATGTCCTATCCTTCTCGTGGACGATGTGTGGACGAAGATCCTCCACGAGTAGAAGCCTTCTAGATCGAGTTCTCCTCTACCTTGTCGGCTGCGAACAAAGAGAAAAACCACAAATACCTTTCCTATCTAGAACCGGCCACCAAGCTAGGAAGTTTGATGCAACCGCCGGTCAAGGAATGGATGAAGATGCGCCGGCCACCAAAACAAGAGGAGCCGCCGGCCACCTTTGGGAATTGGAGGAAGATGATCTTGCCGGCCACCAATGAGAGGAGAACCCGCAAAGGAAGAAGAGAGTGGCTAAGATGAAGGGTGCCACCAAGGAAAGCTTGAATGAATTGGCTCAACAATGTTGGATGAAGATGGTTGCCGCCCAACCTAGCTCCAAACCCTAGCCGCCCAACTCTTTTCCAAACCCTAATCCCTATTCCAAAATCTATATCTTGCCGCCCAACCCTAAGCCCTTATTTATAGAATTTAGGAGAAAGTTGGTTAGCCAAAATTGTAGGAACTAACTCCTATATTCTTGCCTCCCAACCCCTAACTCCTTTAAGATTTGTTGCCGCCCAACCTATGGATGAGCCAAACCCTAATTCTAGAATTTAGGCTTAAGCCTCCTCTAATCTCCACCGTCAGATCTAGGGATTTAATCTCCACCGTCGGATCTAGGGATTTAATCTCCACCGTCGGATCTAGGATTTTAATCTCCACCGTCGGATCTATCGATTTAATCTCCACCGTCGGATCTAGGATTTTATCCCAACCGTCGGATCTAGGATTTCATCCCAACCGTAGGATCTAGGATTTCATCCCAACCGTAGGATCTAGGATTTCATCCCAACCGTCGGATCTAGGATTTCATCCTAACCGTCGGATCTAGGATTTCATCCTAACCATCGGATCTATGGATTTAATCCAACCGTTGGTTCTAGGGTTTCATCCCAACCATTGGATCTATGGATTCAATCCACCCGTTGGTTATAGGTTTTGTTTTACATTCTTGGATCTAGACTTCACAAGGATTATATTAGGCTACGATAGGGACCATAAGGAGGAGTTGGGTCTTGGCCACCCGATGGATCGGAACCACACAAACTTGATCCATCAATGATATTCCATTCCACTAGAGGATCATCATTGAACTACCTCACCAACCCCCATAAATTAATATGGGCTCCATATATTATTTGTACATTAATCTCCCCGTGTTTAAGATATCGAATGTCCGTCAATTAATTGATTTACTGACCATCAATTAATTAACATCTAATTCCTCGAGTAGTACCACTCAACCTTATCATCATGTTGACTAAGTCAACCAGCTGGGTTTACATGATGAACCTTATGAGCTCCTCAAGGGGACATCATCAACCTAATATATAGGACACGGTTTCCTCCTATAATCAACGGCACACCATGTAAATAATATTATTTCCCAACTTACCGGGCATATTGATTTAATCCATCTAAATCTCACCCACTGGTAAATCAAAGAAATAAATACTAAGTACATGTGCCCGTTATTATATCGGGATTAAGAGCATGTACAACATAATATCCGAGGTCCAATTCAATTATGTAGTCAGCACTAAATTGAATCACCTCTATGTCGGTCCTGCTCAATACACCTAAGTGTACTAGTGTAATCTATGTTCAAGATAAAACAATATCAAGCTACACTACAACCATGCCAATGGTTTGTCCAAAACCATCTTGGTTGTGAGCCTCTACTTATATTTTACAAGGGACTGATAACATGATCTTCTGTGCCACACCAAGCACCATGTTATCTACAATGTAAAATATTAGACAATATTCACACACATATAATAAATATATAAAGTGCAAACAATGATCATGTGATTCTTATTTCAAAATAAAATGTTCATACAAAAAGAGCTAGGCTTTCAGTATACATTCCAACACTCCGAATGGGCTAATATCCATCATAGATATGAACAGCCTTGGACAGAGTCCAACAAGCCATTCATAACTACGACAGTAGGTATCAACTATACCGATTGCATATCACGTATATGCAACTATCACAATGTGCTATCAACTAATTGAATGTTCACACATACATCGGGTTGTTAACACATTAACAAGTATGCATCATATGCATAGTACCCAACTTCACCTCCCTTTACATCGACCTTAGAGAGAGTCCAATAAGCTGATGCTCTAGGTTAAAGCCAACCCATTAATCGAGAAATAGTTTTAATATGGTTAGAGCGCATTCAACCAATTAGCCTGGCTTGGAGAGAGTCCAACAACCAAAGCCAATGATTGACCTCTGACTCTTACCATATTAGTATTAAACTATTCCATGGTTTGAACATGTTCGGGTTTGAGCCGGGCTTGGAGAGAGTCCAACATCCAAAACAAGAAATGGAACTCTGGTTCTAACCAAATTAATGGAAGGTGTAGGCTTTAATATTGAGTAAAGGTTTTATGTCTCATCCTCTTTGCATGCAAATAACTATTATCTACATGACATGACATACATGGCATATATCTACATGTCACGACACGCATGACATTATGATATGCATCTAATGCAATTACATGACATACAATTATGTCATGTACATAATTTCCTTATATGTCATAACTATTTATGGAAATAAAATATGTTTAAGATTTGATTCTCTAAATCAAATCATGATTAAATTAGGAAACAAATTTCCAAATCTAATCACATATTTTATTTGTGGAAATAGTTGATTAAGGAAAAATCAATTTAGGAAACCAATTTCTTAAATCATCAAAACTATTTATGAAAATAAAATATTTTTTTTTTAAGATTTGATTTCCCAAATCAAATCATGATTAAATTAGGAAACAAATTTCCAAAATCTAATCAAATATTTTATTTATGGAAAATATCAATTTTCATAAATACTTCCAACTTTCCAAAAGTGGAAGATTTCCATAAATACTTCTTGACTTTCCAAAATTAAAAAATTTCCATAAATACTTATAACTTTCCAAAAGTAAAAAATTTCCAGAAATATCATTATGACTATCGCAAAACAATTTTACGATTATGTCGAAACACAACCTGGCTCTGATACCACTGTTGGGTTTTCGGCACCACGGCGAGTGTGTGTTCGAACATATTTCGTAAACATGTGCACAGCGGAAGAAATAAAAATAATAAATCTACATTTATTACAACACACACATCACACGCATGCATAGTACAACATCTGTAGACATAACCGTAAATTTAAATTTTGCAATAAAAGGAAATTTAACTACGTATACCTTTCGTTTCACGTGTAGCGGGAAAGGTATCAACCGGAACGATCCTCGCTAGAATCGTCTCAATCCGTATCCATGCCGAGTATCTTCGGGATGACTTCACTAATTCACGAGCCTCGTCTTCGTACAGGTTACTAGTATCGTGTTGAAGACGATGTGATCGAGAGAACATCACGATCCGAATCCAAATTCGGATCCAAAAATGAGTACTCAAAACTCGCTTCTCCGGAACGGTATTCATCAACCGTTTGACGAATCCTTCGTCCTCCACCTATGAGGATTACCGGAGATCGAATCCCCGGCAAGGCTACCGCTGTAGGAGCTCCAATCATCATCCAAACGCCGCTCCAACAAGAGGGAAACAAGATGTCCAGAAAACTGGACAGCTTTGGTGGAGGAGTAGGGGCCGGCCAAAAAGGAAAGGTGGAAGCTCACCTTATTACCGAACCCAAGGGAGATCACCGGAGCTCCTCCGGTAGTAGCTCATCACCGGAAAGTGGTGAAAATGGTAGCAGCTGGTCACCGGTTGGAGAAGGTGGGCGGCGGCAACAACTTGGCGCCGACTAGAGGGAGGGAGACGTTGGGCAGCAACTCTAGGTCAAGAGAATTGGATTAGGCCTTAACAATCCCTTAAGCCCTCTTTTATAAAGAATTAATTCTCTTAATGGTTATTGGATCATAACCATAAAGCCCGTTAACCCGCTCCATTAGTTTAAGTTAAAATAAACAAAACCATGATGGTTTATTTTAAGTTAAAACGAACCGAACCAACTTTGGTTCATTTGTTTAAAATAAACAAAACCCTTTGGTTTATTCTCTTCCATTGGATTAGAACCAAACCATTTTGGTTCATCCATTATGTCTTCATAAGACACAGCCCATCCAAGCTTCCATTGCGACTGAAACGATTTCATGCTCGCTCCATGTTTGGTCCAACCAAACCTAGTTTCTCTCGGTCTGAGAATCCCATTCTCAAGCTCATTTTAAATCCTTCGGATTACGCTCGTTGTGTGTGTGACCAAATAGGTTCTCGGTTTATGTTGGTCGTCTATAATTAACCAATAATTATAGAACGATCATGAGTGGCACCTAGTAGTACATCATGATCCCCAATTAACCGAAAAGATCAACGCTTGATCCAGAACTACTTCTGAAACCCTTCAGCAGCTCGAATGAATCGTGCCCCATTCCCTTCACTCATCTTATACCCACTTGGTTCAGGACATGGTCTATAGTGTCAGTCCCGACTAGGCTGACTACGTCACACCTAGCCCAAGTATCATTTCCTCGTCATACGGATTCTAGTTACTGCACATGTATCGAAGAGTACCTTACTCTAAACATGTAATGCTTTGGCCAAAGACATTAGTAACAATCCGACGAGAGGCCATGGGTATACATCTCCTCGCAAGGAGTGGTGAATCCTTTATAGGCTATTCAAACACCTTCGATCACTTCGACTTATACCCAATCATCCCGGGTCCACATCTCCACAGAGATGCTTGCTTAAGATGTCAAAGCATAAGTCTTTATGATCAAGATGACTTGAATACCGCAAGTCAAAGGAACATCGCACTTAAGCTACAGTAAGAACATCATTGACATATCTATATATGCAGAGAACCATATGAAGTCTTACGGCTGGTCACTCCAATGAACTAGTTACCATAACTAGCATCAACGATTAACTCCGGACATCACAATGTCTCTAGCCAGTGAGAATCAGCTACTTGGATACACCAAGGAGTATACCTCGTGTCAGTCTCAACATAATTGATAGTGTCCAAATCCATCAATTCATCGACTAGGGATAATTCCGATACATCACAATTACACATGTAGAGATACTCACTAGTTGTGATCCAATAACAAATTCTCTCATGCTGTGAATCGTATCGTGGACATTCAGTAAATGAGTTTAAGATCCAATCAAATACATGAAGACATGTATACTCAAATAGTGAATCTTCATTTATCATATAAATGGTTCATACATAAGGCGATTGCCTTAGGACATCTCTCATATATTACTAACACAGACCGTCAGGTACGTTGGTACATTACTTCATGTTTAGTTGATCAGTTTAGTATATACATTGGGTATGACTATACTGTGATTACTTGGTATTAGATTTGTATATGACTGTATGTCTATTGGACTCATGTTGTATACCTGTAGATCTTCACATGTATACTTGTAGATTTCTATATCCTTATATGTTGTTCATGCACTTTCTATATATTACCCCTGAGTTTATACTCACCACCCCTGGACCCTGGGTTTTCCTGTCGCCCAGATTACAGGTAGAAGATTCCTTGGACGTTCGGAGCTCCGCTAGCTAATCCCATCTCCCATCGAACAATTGGGGTTTTCCATGTATTTGCTTCTGTTGTTGTTTTGTATTATGGCCATGTATAATCAGTGTTGAAGCCACCATTCAAGCAAAACACAAACCTTGACTGCGATCTATAATCATCCTGTCAGTTTTGAAGCTGGCATCGTTGTAACCCTTTACAGCTAGCTCCTCATTGCCTCCAAATATCAAGAAATATTCTTTAGTCCTACTCAAGTACTTAAGAATATTCTTGACTGTTATCCAGTGATGCTCACCTGGATCTGACTTGTATCTACTCATCATGCTCAAAGCATACGAGACATCAGGACGAGTACATAGCATGTCATACATGATAGATCCTATGGCCGATGCATAAGGGACCTTATCCATGCGGTCTCTCTCCTTTGTAGAAGAGGGACATTGAGTCTTAGAGAGACTCATACCATGTGACATCGGTAGAAGTCCCTTCTTGGAATTCTGCATGGCAAACCGTATTAATACCGTGTCAATATATGCACTCTGACTTAGGCCAAGAAATCTCTTAGATCTATCTCTATAGATCTTGATGCCTAGAATACAGGCTGCTTCACCTAAGTCCTTCATTGAGAAGCACGTCCCCAGCCATGTCTTCACAGACTGTAGCGAAGGGATGTCATTCTGAACATCCACATACAATACAAGGAAGACAACTGTGTTCCTATTAACACTCTTGTAGACACAGGGTTCATCTTCATTTTTGATAAAACCAAACTTTTTGATCACATAATTGAATCGAAGATTCCAGCTCCGAGAAGCTTGCTTTAGCCCATAAATGGACCTTTGCAGCTTGCATACTTTCCCAGGATGCTATGGATCTACAAAACCCTCAGGTCGTGTCATGTACACATCCTCGAGGAAGTTTCCATTTAGAAATTTGGTTTTTACATACATCTACCAGATCTCATAATCGTGGTATGCTGCAATAGCAAGCATGATCTGAAGGGACTTAAACATCACCACTGGAGAAAAGGTTTCATCATAGTCAATACCATGAATTTACTTGAAACCTTTAGCCACCAATCGACCCTTATAGGTATGCGTAAGTCCATCCATGTCAGTCTTTCTCTTAAAGACCCACTTACACCTAATGGGTTTGATGCCTTCAGGTGGATCAACCAATGTCCATACTTGGTTGGTGTACATGGATTCCATCTCGGATCTCATGGCCTCTAGCCATTTCTTAGAATTTGGGCTCATCACAACTTCCTGATAGGTGGTAGACTCATTCTCAATGAACATAACGTCATCATGGTAAGACAAGAGAAATGAGTATCTCTCAGGATGATGACGTACCCTATCAGACCTGCGAAGAGGTAGGTCTACCTGAATAGGTGGTTGTTTCACAACTCTTTGTGCAACAAACTCATCACCCACAACACTTTGTGGTTCCTGTTCAACCTCCATCAAGGCCTCAGTGCTATGGTCCTTATCTTGAATTTCTTCAACATCGAACGTACTCCCACTTGTTTTTCTATAAAAAAAAATCCCTCTCTAGAAATACCCCAGTCTTTTCCACAAACACTTTGTGCTGACTAGGAATGTAGAAGTAATATCCCTTCGTTTCCTTGGGATATCCAACAAAATAGAACTTATTGGATTTGGGTCCCAGTTTGTCTGAGACTTAACGTCGAACGTAACCCTCACAACCCTAAATCCTCATGAAAGACATCTTGAGATTTTTCCCTGTCTATATCGTATATGGTGTCTTTGTCACAGTCTTGGATGGTAAACGATTAAGTGTTAAGGCTGCTGTGTCTAGAGCGTATCCCCAAAAGGATATAGGTAGATCAGTGTGACTCATTATAGATCGTACCATATCTAATGGGGTACGATTCCTCCTTTCAGATACACCATTCCACTGTGGTGTTCCAGGAGGAGTGAGTTGGGATAGAATCCCACACTCAACTAGATAGTCACGAAACACATGGCTAAGGTATTCACCACCTCGATCTGATCGAAGTATCTTAATACTCTTGCCAAGCTAGTTTTGTATTTCATTCTTGAATTTTTTGAACTTTTTAAAGGATTCCGACTTATGTGTCATCAGATATGCATAATCATATCTACTGAAGTCATTAGTAAATGTAATGAAGTACTTGTAACCACATCTAGCAGCAACATTGAAAGGGACACATACATCACTATGTATAAGTCCTAACAAGTCTATTGCTCTCTTGTTGTGTCCACTAAAGGGAGTCTTGGTCATCTTGCCTAAAAGGCAAGACTCACATGTCTCATATGATTCAAAATCAAATGAGTCCAGCAGCCCATCCTTATGGAGCTTGGATAAGTGACTCTCATTTATATGACCTAAGTGATAATGCCAGAGATAGATTTGGTTCAACTCATTTTACTTGAACCTTTTAAAGGTCTTGTGGAACCGAAGCTCTGATACCACATGAGGTAGGAAACTTCTCTTCCCACTTCAACTCGATCGCTTGTTCATGGCGATCCCATCGGTGTCCCCGGATTAAAAAATTTAATCCTAGACAAAAGGGATCACCCAAGCAACAGTTTCATCATCGTGCTATTCGATTAGAGTAGTCACTTGAACAAACTTGTTGTTCAAGCAACCAACCTCTATTCTACAAATAGCCACGGAATAGACGATGTATGGATCGCCGGTTTTTGTGTTTGTATTCGTGGTCAAAATAAATTTAGCCACATACATAAAGTAAACAACCACATACAACATGCATATAATTGAAAAACAATTATAGACATAATACAAAAGAACACTAATCAAAATAAACAAGATTATACCTCTTGATCTTCTATTGTATGTCCTTCCTCCTTTTGGACGTCGTGTGGGCGATGATCTTCCAAAAGTCGAAGCCTCATAGATCACCAATATTCCTTTCCTTGTTCACTCCGAACAAAGGAAGATCATAAAACAAAACTCTTCTTCCTATCTAGAATCGGCCACCAAGTCAATGGACTTGATGTTGCCGCCGACCAAGGAAGAGAATATGGAATATGGGAACTGGCCAAAGGAGAATCAAGGAGGGTGATGGGCGTCGGCTAACTCTTGGAGAAGAGAAAGGAAACCAACTCTTCACCTTGTAGCCGCCCAAAACCCTAACCCTAGCTCTCCTAGTTGCCGTCAGCCAAAAAAAAGGGGAAGAGGAATAGGTTGAGCACCGGCCAAGGAATATTGGAGAGAGATAGGCGCCGGCCACCAAGGAAGAAGAAGAAATCCTCTCCAATTGTTGCTGCCCACTCCATCTCCCAAACCCTAGCCTCCCAACTAAATCCTAACCTCCCTAGGATTCCTTGCCGCCCAAGCTAAAGGGAAGCAAACCCTAATCTCCTTCCATTTTCTTGCCGCCCAAGCCATAAGCCTCTATTTATAGAGTTGGGCTCAAGCCTCCTTTTAATCTCCACCATTGGTTCTAGGGATTTAATCTCAACCGTAGGATCTAGAGAATTAATCTCAACCATCAGATCTAGAGATTTAATCTCCACCGTCGGATCTAGAGTTGTGTTTTCAACCATTGGATCTAAGCTTCATGAGGTTTTAATAGGCTACAATAGGGACCATGAGGAGGAGTTGGATCTTGGCCACCTAATGGATCAAGTCCACATAAAGCCCGATCCATTAATGATTATCCATTCCACTAAAGGATTATCATTGATCTACCTCACCAACCCCCATAAGTTAATATACGCTCCATATATTATTTGTACATATATCTCCCTGTGTTTAAGATCTCGAATTTCCGTCAATTAATTAATTTACTGACAATTAATTAATCAACATCTAACTCCATGAGTAGTACCACTCAACGTTATCATCATCCCGGACCAAGTCCACCTGCAGGGTTTACATGATGAACCTTATGAGCTCCTCAAGGGGATATCATCATCCTAATATATAGGACACAGTTTCCTCCTATAATCAATGACACACCATATAAATAATACCATTTTTCAACTTACCGAGCCTATCAATTTACTCTTTAAATCTCGCCCATTGGTAAATCAAAGAAATGAATACTAAGTATATGTGCCCATTATTATATCGGGATTAAGAGCATATACAATATAATATCTAAGGTCTGATTCGATTATGTAGTCAGCAATAAATCGAATCACCTCTATGTCAGTCCTGCTCAATACACACAAAGTATACTAGTGTAATTCTATGGTCAAGACAAACCAATACCAAATCACACTACAACCATACCACTGGTTTGTCCAAAGTCATCTAGGTTGTGAGCCTTTACTTATACTTTACAAGTAACCGATAACATGATATCCCGTGTGACACTACACACCATGTTACTACAATGTAATGTATTAGACAATATGCATAACCATAAATATGCAAACAATGATCATGTGATTCTTATTTCAAAAATAAAGATGTTCATACAAAAGATAGACTTTTCAGTATACATCCCAACACCTTTTGGTACTTATGTTATAGCTGGGGCTCTCTAAGTCTAGAATGTAGAGTTCGTTCATCAGAGGTGCACTATAATAGAACATATCATTTAAATAAATAGAACAACATTTAATCTTTATTATAAATGAAAAGCCTTTCTTGTCTAAACAAGAAACTGAAATTATGTTCTTAGTCAAAGCACACACATAACAACATTCATCTAGTTCTAGTACAAGCTCAGAGGGCAGAGATAGAAAATAAGTTCCTACAGCAACAGTAGCAACCCTTGCTCCATTGCCTACTCGTAGGTCCACCTCACCCTTCGTCAATGCCCTGCTATTTATCAGCGCCTGCACATTAGTACAAATGTGAGATGCACATCCGATATCTAATACCCATGATGATGAAATAGATAGATTGACTTCTATGACATTTATACCATAAGTAGAAGTCTCACTTCTCTTCTTCTTAAGATCTTCTAGGTATGCTTTGCAGTTACGCTTTCAGAGTCCAGCTTCCTTACAGTGAAAGCAAGTCCCTTCCTTGGCCACCCCTCCTTTTGGTTTCAGAGCCTTGCCTTTGCCCTTGGCTTGATACTTTCCCTTACCTTTAGGCTTGCCCTTGTCTTTCTTTTTTTGCACTATCAAAATGGAGTAATGTTTTTCCTTCTTAAGGTTGAGCTCAACAGTTCTCAATATGCTAAGCATCTCAGGCAGTGGCTTATCAATTTCATTCATGTGGTAATTCATGACAAATTGATTGTAGCTTTGTGGCAAAGATTGCAAGATCAAGTCAGTGGCCAGCTCTGGGCCAAGTGAGAATCCCAACCTCTATAGGTTTTCTATGTGTTGGGTTTCCGGCACCGCGGCGTGTGTGTGTTCGATCACGTTTCGTAAACATGAACACAGCGGAAGCAATAAAAATAATAAATCTACATTTATTACAACACACACAACGCATGCATGCATATTACAACAAGTGTAGACATAACCATAAATTTAAATTTGCAATAAAAGGAAATTTATCTACGTTATACCTTTCGTATGACGTGTAGCGGGAACGGCATCAACCGGAACGATCCTCGCTAGAATCGTCTCTATCCGTATCCACGCCGAATTCCTCGGGATGACTTCGCTAAGCCATGAGCTTCGTCTTCGTACGGGTTACTAGCCTCGTGTTTAAAATGACGTGATTAGAGAGATGATCACGATCCGAATCCAAATTCGGATCCTAATACGAGTTCTCAAAACTCCCTTCTCCGGAGAGGTATTTGTCAACCAATTGACGAATCCTTCGTCCTCCACCTCAGAGGATTACCGGAGATCGAATCCCCGGTAGTTTAGCCGCTGTCAGAGCTCAAACCGTCATCCAAACGATGCTCCGACGAGAGGAGAAGAAGCTGTCTAGAAAACTGGACAGCTTGGTGGAGGAGTAGGCGCCGGCCAAAACAAGGAAGCCAAGTGCTCACCTTTTCACCGAGGCCTAGGAAGATCACCGGAGGGTCGCCGGAGGATCACCGACTGAAGCTTGGACGCCGGCAAGGACTTGGACGGCGGCACAAGAAGCTGGGCGGCAATGGAGTTGGGCGGCAATGAGGGTTGGGCGGCAACTCCTTGCTAGGGCTTAGATTAGGGCTTAATTATCCATTAAGCCCTCTTTTATAGAGAACTAATTCTCTTAATGGTTATTGGATCATAACCATTAGGCCCGTTAACCCACTCCATTAAGATAAGTTAAAATAAACCAAACCATGCTGGTTTATTTTAAGTTAAAACGAACCTAACTAACTTTTGGTTCATTCGTTTAAAATAAACCAAACCCTTTGTTTTATTCTCCTCCATTGGATTAGAACCAAACCATTTTGGTTCATCCATTATGTCTTCATAAGACACGGCCCATCCACGCTTCCATTGCGACTGAAACGATTTCATGCTCGCTTTATGTTTGGTCCAACCAAACCTAGTTTCTCCCGGTCTGAGAATCCCATTCTCAAGCTCGTTTTAAATCCTTTGGATTACGCTCGTTGTGCGTGTGACCAAATAGGTTCTCGGTTTATGTTGGCCGTCTATAATTAACCATTAATTATAGAACGATCATGAGTGGCACCTAGTAGTACATCATGATCCCCAATTAACCGAAAAGATCAACGGTTGATCCAGAACTATTTCTGAAACCCTTCAGCAGCTCGAATGATTCGTGACCCATTCCCTTCACTCATCTTATACCCACTTGGTTCAGGACATGGTCTATTGTGTCAGTCCCCACTAGGCTGACTACGTCACACCTATCCCAAGTATGATTTCCTCGTCCTACGGATTCTAGTTACTCCACATGTATCGAAGAGTACCTTACTCTAAACATGTAATGCTTTGGCCAAAGACTTTAGTAACAATCCGACGAGAGGCCATGGGTATACATCTCCTCGCAAGGAGTGGTGAATGCTTTATAGGCTATTCAAACACCTTCGATCACTTCGACTTATACCCAATCATCCCGGGTCCACATCTCCTCAGAGATGTTTGCTTAAGATGTCAAAGCATAAGTCTCCATGATCAAGATGACTTGAATACCGCAAGTCAAAGGAACATCGCACTTAAGCCACAGTAAGAACTTCATTGACATATCTATATATGCAGAGAACCATATGAAGTCTTCACGATTTGGTCACTCCAATGAACTAGTTACCATAACTAGCATCACGATTAACTCCGGACATCACAATGTCTCCAGCCAGTGAGAATCAGCTGCTTGGATACACCAAGGAGTATACCTCGTGCTAGTCTCGACAGAATTGATGGTGTCCAAATCCATCAATTCATCGACTAGGGATAATTTCGATACATCACAATTACACATGTAGAGATACTCACTAGGTGTGATCCAATCACAAATTCTCTCATGTTGTGAATCGCATCGTGGACATTCAGTAAATGAGTTTAAGATCCAATCAAATACATGAAACATGTATACTCAAATAGTGAATCTTCATTTATCATATAAATGGTTCATACATAAGGCGATTGCATTAGATCGAAGGTGTTTGAATAGCCTATAAAGGATTCACCACTCCTTGCGAGGAGATGTATACCCATGGCCTCTCGTCGGATTGTTACTAAAGTCTTTGGCCAAAGCATTACATGTTTAGAGTAAGGTACTCTTCGATATATGTGGAGTAACTAGAATCCGTAGGACGAGGAAATGATACTTGGGCTAGGTGTGACGTAGTCAGCCTAGTGGGGACTGACACTATAGACCATGTCCTGAACCAAGTGGGTATAAGATGAGTGAAGAGAATGGGGCACGATTCATTCGAGCTACTGAAGGGTTTCAGAAATAGTTCTGGATCAACCGTTGATCTTTTCGGTTAATTGGGGATCATGATGTACTACTAGGTGCCACTCATGATCATTCTATAATTAATGGTTAATTATAGGCGGCCAACATAAACCGAGAACCTATTTGGTCACCGCGCTGTGAGTGTAATCCAAAGGATTTAAAGCGAGCTTGAGAATGGGATTCTCGAGAAACTATGTTTGGTTGGACCAAACATAAAGCGAGCATGAAATCGTTTCAGTCGCAATGGAAGCGTGGATGGGCCGCGTCTTATGAAGACGTAATGGATGAACCAAAATGGTTTGGTTATAATCCAATGGATGAGAATAAACCAAAGGGTTTGGTTTATTTTAAACGAATGAACCAAAAGTTGGTTCGGTTCGTTTTAACTTAAAATAAACCATCATGGTTTGGTTTATTTTAACTTATCTTAATGGAGCGGGTTAACGGGCTTTATGGATATGATCCATTAACCATTAAGAGAATTAGTTCTCTATAAAATAGGGGTTAAACCCTAACCCAAAAACCCTAATGAAGTTTTGGCCGGCCAACCCTAGCCTCCTTTTGTTGTTGCCGCCCAACATGGTGTTGCCGCCAACTTCATGGAGCTGCTGCCACCTCCTTGCCGCCGGCCTCAAAGCTTCAGCTGGCGATGCTCCGGCGACCCTCCGGTGATCTCTTGTGGGTTCGGTGATAAGGTGAGCTCCACATCTCCTTTGGCCGGCCTTTATTCCTCCACCAAAAGCTGTCCAGTTTTTCTGGACAGCTTGTTTCTTTATTGTCGGAGCGTCGTTTGGACGACGATTAGTGCTCCGACAGCGGCTAACTTACCGGGGATTTGATCTCCGGTAATCCTCTGAGGTGGACGACGAAGGATTCGTCAAACAGTTGACGAATACCTCTCCGGAGAATAGAGTTTTGAGGACTCGGTTTTGGATCCGAATTTGGATTCGGATCGTGATCATCTCTCGATCACGTTGTCCTCAACACGAGGCTAGTAACCCGTACGAAGACGAAGCTCGTGGCTTAGCGAAGTC
Source organism: Wurfbainia villosa (assembly GCA_025175895.1). NCBI lineage: Eukaryota > Viridiplantae > Streptophyta > Magnoliopsida > Zingiberales > Zingiberaceae > Wurfbainia > Wurfbainia villosa. The sequence goes on along the minus strand of CM045998.1, from coordinate 46,007,267 downwards.
ATCCCGAGGAGCTCGGCGTGGATACGGATAGAGACGATTCTTACGAGGATCGTTCCGGTTGATGCCGTTCCCGCTACACGTCATACGAAAGGTATAACGTAGATAATTTTCTTTTATTGCAAATTTTAATTTACGGTTATGTCTACACTTGTTGTAATATGCATGCGTGTGTTGTGTGTGTTGTAATAAATATAGATTTATTATTTTTAATTGCTTCCGCTGTGCTCATGTTTACGAAACATGATCGAACACACACACGCCGCGGTGCTGGGAAACCCAACACGGCCCAGTCAATTTATTCGAATCCAAAATGGAACGCAATTCAAAGACATCATGATCAATCTTAGAAATACAAAACAAGCATATATGAGAAAGATGATTTTAAAATGCATTAATATACATTTATAAATCCCATTCATTTTTTGAATTTAAAAAACCCCAAAATCACTTCGGGAGATCGTAGGTCCATCTCCGAATTGGCTGATATCCATCATAGGTATGAACAACCTTGGAGAGAGTCCAACAAGTCATTCATAACTACGACGGTAGGTATCAACTATACCGATTGCATATCACGTATATGAAACTATCACAATGTGCTATCAACTAATTGAATGTTTACACATATATCGGGTTGTTAACACATTAACAAGTATGGATCATATGCATAGCACCCAACTTCACCTCCCTTTACATCGACCTTGGAGAGAGTCCAACAAGCCGATGCTCCAGGTTAAAGCCAACCCATTAATCGGGAAATAGTTTTAATATGGTTAGAGCACATTCAACCAATTAGCCCAGCTTGGAGAGAGTCCAACAACCAAATCTAACGATTGACCTCTGACTCTTACCATATTAGTATTAAACTATTCCATGGTTTGAACATGTTCGGGTTCGAGCCGGGCTTGGAGAGAGTCCAACAACCCAAACAAGAAACGGAACTCTGGTTCTAACCATATTAATGGAAAGTGTAGGCTTTAATATTGTTTAAGGGTTTTTATGTCTCATCCTCTTTGCATGCAAATAACTATTATCTACATGGCATGACATACATGACATACATCTACATGTCACGACACGCATGGCATAATGTTATGCATCTAATGCATTTACATGGCATTCAATTATGTAATGTATATATTTCCTTATATGTCATAACTATTTATGGAAATAAAATATGTTTAAGATTTGATTCTCCAAATCAAATCATAATTAAATTAGGAACCAAATTTCTAAATCTAATCACATATTTTATTCATGGAATTATTTGATTAAGGAAAATCTATTTAGGAAACCAATTTCCTAAATCATTGAAACTACTTATGGAAATAAAATATTTTAATATTTGATTTCCCAAATCAAATCATGATTAAATTAGGAAACAAATTTCTAGAATCTAATCAAATATTTTATTTATGGAAAATATCAATTTCCATAAATACTTTCAACTTTCCAAAAGTGGAAGATTTCCATAAATACTTCTAGACTTTCCAAAATTTAAAAATTTCCATAAATACTTCTAAATTTCCAAAATTAGAAAATTTCCAGAAAATACATTATAACTATCGCAAAATGATTTTTACGATTATGTCGAAACACAACCTGGCTCTGATACCACTGTTGGGTTTTCGGCACCGCGGCGTGTGTGTGTTCGATCACGTTTCATAAACATGAACACAGCGGAAGCAATAAAAATAATAAATCTACATTTATTACAACACACACAACGCACGCATGCATATTACAACAAGTGTAGACATAACCGTAAATTTAAATTTGCAATAAAAGGAAATTTATCTACGTTATACCTTTCGTATGACGTGTAGCAGGAACGGCATCAACCGGAACGATCCTCGCTAGAATCGTCTCTATCCGTATCCACGCCGAGTTCTTCGGGATGACTTCGCTAAGCCACGAGCTTCGTCTTCGTACGGGTTACTAGCCTCATGTTGAAGACAACGTGATCGAGAGATGATCACGATCCGAATCCAAATTCGGATCCTAATACGAGTTCTCAAAACTCGCTTCTCCGGAGAGGTATTCGTCAACCAATTGACGAATCCTTCGTCCTCCACCTCAGAGGATTATCGGAGATCGAATCCCCGGTAGTTTAGCCGCTGTCGGAGCTCAAACCGTCGTCCAAACGACGCTCCGACGAGAGGAGAAGAAGCTGTCCAGAAAACTGGACAGCTTGGTGGAGGAGTAGGCGCCGGCCAAAACAAGGAAGCCAAGTGCTCACCTTTTCACCGAGGCCTAGGAAGATCACCGGAGGGTCGCCGGAGGATCACCAGCTGAAGCTTGGACGCCTGCAAGGACTTGGACGGCGGCACAAGAAGCTGGGCGGCAATGGAGTTGGGCGACAATGAGGGTTGGGCGGCAACTCCTTGCTAGGGCTTGGATTAGGGCTTAATTATCCATTAAGCCCTCTTTTATATAGAACTAATTCTCTTAATGGTTATTGGATCATAACCATTAGGCCCGTTAACCCACTCCATTAAGATAAGTTAAAATAAACCAAACCATGATGGTTTATTTTAAGTTAAAACGAACCGAACCAACTTTTGGTTCATTCGTTTAAAATAAACCAAACCCTTTGGTTTATTCTCCTCCATTGGATTAGAACCAAATCATTTTGGTTCATCCATTATGTCTTCATAAGACACGGCCCATCCACGCTTCCATTGCGACTGAAATGATTTCATGCTCGCTTTATGTTTGGTCCAACCAAACCTAGTTTCTCTCGGTCTGTGAATCCCATTCTCAAGCTCGTTTGAAATCCTTTGGATTACGCTCGTTGTGCGTGTGACCAAATAGGTTCTCGGTTTATGTTGGCTGTCTATAATTAACCATTAATTATAGAACGATCATGAGTGACACCTAGTAGTACATCATGATCCCCAATTAACCGAAAAGATCAACGGTTGATCCAGAACTATTTCTGAAACCCTTCAGCAGCTCGAATGATTCGTGCCCCATTCCCTTCACTCATCTTATACCCACTTGGTTCAGGACATGGTCTATTGTGTCAGTCCCCACTAGGCTGACTACGTCACACCTAGCCCAAGTATCATTTCCTCGTCCTACGGATTCTAGTTACTCCACATGTATCAAAGAGTACCTTACTCTAAACATGTAACGCTTTGGCCAAAGACTTTAGTAACAATTCGACGAGAGGCCATGGGTATACATCTCCTCGCAAGGAGTGGTGAATCCTTTATAGGCTATTCAAACACCTTCGATCAGTTCGACTTATACCCAATCATCCCGGGTCCACATCTCCTTAGAGATGTTTGCTTAAAGATGTCAAAGCATAAGTCTCCATGATCAAGATGACTTGAATACCGCAAGTCAAAGGAACATCGCACTTAAGCCACAGTAAGAACTTCATTGACATATCTATATATGCAAAGAACCATATGAAGTCTTACGGCTGGTCACTCCAATGAACTAGTTACCATAACTAGCATCCACGATTAACTCCGGACATCACAATGTCTCCAGCCAGTGAGAATCAACTGCTTGGATACACCAAGGAGTATACCTCGTGCTAGTCTCGACAGAATTGATGGTGTCGAAATCCATCAATTCATCGACTAGGGATAATTCCTATACATCACAATTACACATGTAGAGATACTCACTAGTTGTGATCCAATCACAAATTCTCTCATGCTGTGAATCGCATCGTGGACATTCAGTAAATGAGTTTAAGATCCAATCAAATACATGAAACATGTATACTCAAATAGTGAATCTTCATTTATCATATAAATGGTTCATACATAAGGCGATTGCCTTAGGACATCTCTCATATATTACTAACACTATGTACCCAATCATCTTGAGTACATATGGACCTACGGGAGTCCCATCTTGCATCTTTGACTGAAATAGTGCCTTAGAGATCTCATATCTCTTGTGCCTTGCTTGCCCTTGATACAATTGACGAAGATGTCCAACCATATCAAAAGCATTCATGAACTCGTGTTGCTTCTGAAGCTCAGAGTTCATGGTCGCGAGCATGAGGCATGACACATCTAATGCATCATCTTGATGCTTCTTGTAAGAATCTCGGTCAGCTTGCGAGGCAGTGGCAGGAGGTACCTCCAGAATGGGCTGCTCCAGGACGTATAGTTTTCTTTCTTGGGTGAGAACGATTCTCATATTCTTGTAACAATCCAGGAAATTAGCTCCATTGAGCTTGTCCTTCTCAAGGACATAACACAGGGAGAGAGTGTTCATGTTTGTCGACATGGTAATCTACAACATACACAATGCAAAAAATTAATATCATATTCCATATATCATTTAATTAGGCCTTTAATCAAATGATTCTCCCACTGAATTATAGGACTTTTATAGAATCGAGTCATGGATATGGTCAAATCGTATTACTAGATTCATACAAACTAGTTATAATTCTCGTGGGACAAGATCCACATCATACTACGCCTTGAGTTAGCTTTGGCTAAATCACCCAAGTCTTAGTTTGATCGGTAGGTAACAAATTATCAATTACATCTCTATGCAACTCTTGTTTATAGGATCAAGATCCACATTTACAAAAGACCTTAAGTTAGCTTTGGCTAAATCACCCAAGATTTAGTGTAAATGCGATCTTATCCTATCTTTCCAACGGTTGGAATATGCCTATAGTTATACTCGATCCATTTGAGTTAACTAGTTTTACTCAATCTAATTGAGCTTATTCTCACCCAAGATATGATAGGAGGGACCAAGATTTTCCCTCCGTACCCTACCAAGATAATATGCGTTGCTCTACTTTGACAGATTCAACAACAACAAATGATCGAGGTAGAGATGGGTATCAAAACTTGGTAGGCATTTTCGAGATGATTCGATTATGATCTAATCTAATCGTAAATGTGTATCATATACGCATTAAGGCCTTTATTACCTTACACTAGCATGCATCACATACATACAAGAAAAATATATTAGCATGCATCATATACATACAAGCAAAATATCCTAGCATGCATCATATACATACAAGCAAAATTTACTAGCATGCATCACATACATACAAGCAAAAACAAATATATATATATATATATAAACAAATTGTGATGAGGTCATGGCCATACAACAATCTTCTCATGCCAATGAGAAGATCAGACGGTCAACCTAGGGTTAGCTGCTTCTCCAAGCACATCCTTTGACCGTCATGTGTCGTCGACACCCTTCTCTTAACTCCGTCTACTAGTGGACCTTCCACCACTCCATTTTGTACATTACAAATATGAAACTCGAGTTACATTCGAGTCTAAAACTATTTACAACTGGAATATAAAAAGAAGAGGCACGATGCATAGGTCGCATATCATATACAACATGCACAACCACAAAAACGGCACACAAGTCGTATTATGAATTACAACATATTTATCCAATCACATTGGGGTTCTTGGGCCATGACCATCACAGTATTATACAAAATTCTAAATTATGTATTTTACAGAAATTTCTATAATATTTCCTATTTTGTTTCAATTTTTATGAGTCACATCTCTGTAACGGTCCCGTTAAGTGATTTTCGAGCGTGATCGCGGGACAATGTCCCTTGAGGGGTTAGGGGAAGCGCCCCTTCTCGCAAAATGAACCTTGTGAGTGTCCCATCTTGATCTTACAGGGACTTAGGTTGCTGTCCCAAAAACCTAGAGTGAAAATTCGCCGTTTCGGAGAGTTTTTCTCGGTGGTTGAAGCCTAGAAGTATCCCAACACTTGTTGCTTTGACTCTTCGAGAAAAATACCCAAAAAATCTATAAAAATAGGAAATTTACTAAAACTTACAGATCTGTAATTTTTATATCTAATAAAAAAACTACAAAACTAAAACACATACATGCATCGCACGTGGCTCTGATACCACTGTTGGACTATCCGAGCCGCAAAAACTACTTTTTACGTTGTGGAAACCCCGGAAGTCGGCCACGGATCCATGCGAAGATAAACAAAATTACATGTACGTGTTTAAAAACCTTAGATCTACTCTAGATCTACATGTTAAGAGCCTTACCCTTAATGCGACGCCCTTCGCTTATCCCGCTCGTGCAAATGGCTTGTCGGAACTCGAGAGTGTCAAGTGTACACTCCTCTATCGGTATCCACATGAGCAATAGGTGGAGAAAAGAAAACTTAGAGTGTGATAGCACTCCTTGAAGTCCACGGCAAGAAGAGAGGGGGGAGAGCTTGTGAAGAGAGGAGGAATAAGCTGAAGTTACCACAACTTAAATTCACACCTTCATCACCCATCAATAGTGGCTGACCACTATAAGGGGGTTACATGCATGCATGTAACTCAAAGAGCCAATGGCTCTTGGTCACCCTCATGAGGTGGCACACCATGATGTGTCCATGATGATGTGGAACATTATCATTGGCCAACCCCATGCGAAGTCACCATGATATGACAATTGGTCAAGTCAAAATTAACCATTCATCTTCCCTCTCAAGTCAAGTCAAAATTGACCTCTTATCTCCAATAGTTGATCAAATCCCACCATTTGATTCAATTCAATTTGATTTAATGAATCTCTATTGATTAGTTTAAATTGACTCAATGAATCAAATCTAAATTATACTCATTCAACACTTGAATCAAATTGAGTCTAACTCAATTAGTCTAATTTGGATTACTCTTAATCCAATTTGGTTCATCCCATGAACCTAATCCTCATGGTTCATCATATGAATCTAATCTTCATCTGATTGCCCTTTGTGTGTGACCCTATAGGTTCTTGTAACATTGGCAATGCTCCTAAACCGATTTAGGAACATAAGCAATGAGCGGTATCTAGCAACACATTATTGCTACCCAAGTTAAAAGAATATTGAGATCCAACATCACCTTTGTAACTACTAATTGTGACTCTCACAATATGTGACAATGTCCCTCTATCCTTGACATCTAGATCGACCAATTGAGGCATAGACCATGTCATCCTCGGTACAATCTATATCTTGAACTCCAAGTAGACTCACTCTAATCAAATGAGCTCAATATCTCATATTGACTCATTTGGGCATGACCATGCACTTAGTGGTCTAACTCTATCAAGAATAACGATGTCACTCCCGTCAAATAGAAGGGATAGATCACATCTACATCACTTACATCCCTTAGCATAATTTGTTACATACCCAGTAATCACCTTTATAGTCCACCCATTTACGGGTGATGTTTGACGAAGCAAAAGTATGCAACTCCTTATGTAGGGAACCATGGTTACTTCAGGTCCAAGGACTAATAGTCATACTAATAGTCACATGAGAAAGTATATGACACTCATATAACGATCCATGATACTTTCTCATGGGGGATCATTCAATATACATTCTCCAATGTATACCCATGTGTCAACTTGATATCACATATCCATGACTTGTCTGATCAAGTCATCGAGTTGACCTACATGCTAGTCTCTTCGCATTAACATTGTCCCTGAATATTAATGCTTGACTATAAATGATTAAGAGTAGTGTTCTCTATATCATCTCATTATCGATTCAACCAATCGATTGATATAGATAAGAACCTTTTACTCAAGGACGTTATTATACTTAGTTATTTGGCACCAATACAAGTAAGTATAATAACCATAAAGAAATGCCTTCATAAATAGGAATATGATACAACAATGTCCATACAACAATCTAGGGCTTTCTCTAACAGAGTTTATGCCATTACTAGAGAGGATGCTCAGCAGGAAGAGGGATCGGTCATTCGGGGTATGATTTCGGTTTATTCTATACATGCAGATACTTTGATTGATACTGGCAGCTCGTATTCCTTTATATCTAGAATATTTCTGAGTAAAATTGAATAATTCCTATGATTTGTTCTTATGGGTTAGCTGTATCATAACCATCGGGCGAGGTTTTGACCAGTCAACAAGTAATCAAAGGTTGTCCATTTGATTTCGTTGAGCATATACTTACGGTGGAGCTTCAGGTGTTGGACATAGTGGAATTTGATATTATACACAGAATGAATTGGTTGGCTACTTACTGTGCTACAGTGGATTGTAGGGCGAGAGTAGTGACCTTTCGACCATCAGATCAGCCTGCATGGGAATTCATGGGTAACCGAGATGATGAAGTGTCCATTATATCTGCACTTCAGGCTCGAAGATTATTGACTCATGGTTGTCATGGGTACTTATTGTCGTTAGTCAAAGTGGAGAGTGAGGGAATACCACCCCTCTCTAGTGTGCGGGTAGTTCGTGAGTATCTGGATGTATTTTCAGATGAACTTCCAGGCTTGCCACCTCCCAGGCAAGTGGAATTCACGATAGAGGTAATCCCAGTAACCACACCGGTGTCGAAAACTCCTTATCGGATGGCACCGAAAGAGCTGAGTGAGCTTAAGATACAACTGCAAGAGTTGTTGGATAAGGGATTTGTTCATCCTAGTGTTTCACCATGGGGAGCTCAGGTACTTTTTGTTAAAAAGAAAGTTGGATCTTTACGGTTATGTATTTACTATAGACAACTAAATGTAGTGATCGTTAAGAACAATATACATTGTCGAGGATAGAGGATTTATTTGATCAACTCAAGGATACTTGTGTGTATTCCAAGATTGATCTGTGTTCAGGTTATCATCAGCTGAGAGTAAGAGACGAAGATGTTCAGAAGACAGCGTTTCGCATGCGTTATGGACATTACGAGTTTCTGGTGATGCCATTTGGTTTTACTAATGCTCCGGCTGCATTTATGGATTTGATAAACTGGGTATTCTTGAGGTACTCGGATCAGTTTGTCATCGTATTCATAGATGATATTTTGATATATTCTCATTCTGAAGAGGAGCATGAGCACCATCTTTGGATTGTGTTGGAGATGTTGCGACGAGAGCATTTATATGGCAAGTTCAGTATATGCACTTTCTGGCTATCTTCCGTGGGTTTTATTGGACATGTGGTATCCAGCATGTGGGGGATCGAAACTGTCAAGTCTTGAAAAAAAATAAAATAATAATAATAATAACAATACTAAAATGATAAAAATACACGGGCGAATATCATCGGAAAATGGGGATAAATTTCGGGGTCTCATTACGCCCCAAATAATCACAGTTGAGGGGCATGAAGGGGAAAAACCCTAAAACCCATTTAACCGGCCGAACCCTATATATTTTCCTATTCTATTTTTTTTCTTTCTTTTTCCCTTCGCTCCGTTCGCGCGACCCTCCTTCTGCCCGCGAGCCGCCATAGACGACGAAAGAAGCGATCACCAAATCCCTACCGCCGGAGTCGACGCCAACCTGCCGGAGCTACACCGACCTTCCTCCTTCCTCTTCACGGTGAGTAGTCTTTGGCTAGGGTTGGCGAGGTCGGCGAGTTTTCGCGGATGTTCACAGTGGGACTGTTGCGGCGAGATCGATTCGGGGATTTTGGGGATTTCCTCGTGTCAGTGGAATAGGTTGCCAGAGGGTGCTCTAGCAGGGTCATAAGGGGGGGTTCCGGTAGGCTTGGATTGGACGGAGCTAGAGAAATCGGTGGAGCTTGGATCCCGTTGTCTGGATGGAGGCGAGGAGCTGGGGTGTCGAAATTTAATCAGGGTTGGGAAATTGGTTCCAGATTGTGTTCTAGCAGGGTTTATGGGGGGAGGGGGATTTCGGAAGTTTGGACTGGATGGAGCGATGGCAACCGGTGAAGCTGTTTTCCGTCGGTTTAAAGGAGGTGAGGAGCAGAGAGATCTCGGGAGGTGGCTAGGGATTTAAATCATTGGGCTATAATTGGAATGCTAGATGGCGGTGATCGAACCGGTGGATTAGGGTTTCTCGGCAGGTGAAGAGCAGGGGAAAGGGAATGGGTAAATAGATTGGTGGCATTGGAAGGGAAGGGGAGGGGATTAGGATTTTAGGATCGCTTTCGATAAATTTAAGCGTGGATTGGTATGGGGGGTTTCGTCCGGTAGGGGGATACTAACGGAGTATACACACGTTGGGGTCCTAATGAATTGGGTGTGCCGAGCGATGTATATGAGGGTTAAATCTTCAATTAATAGCCAGATAAATGCTTAATAGAGGTAAGGAGTAGTTTGTTGGAAATGAATCAACATGCTAGAATGGATATAAAAGTAGTATGTATATGAGCTTTATGTCTGTAGATGATTCCTGCCATATGTGTTCTCAGTCAGCATGTTTAGTTAATCCTTTATAAGATTTTTTTTTAATGCTATAAATGATATGTAATACGTGATAAATATCATCTACCTGTGTATGTGGTTAGATGTTATATGTATATGTGTGTAATTACCATCTACTTGTGTATGAGGTTAGATGCTATAGGTATTTGTGTGTAATTACCATCTACCTGTGTATGAGGTTAGATGCTATCTATATAGATATATATATATTTGTTCACCTAGGATGTTTAATGTTCTTATTTTTTTTTAGCTAAAATGTTCATCAGATCCTTCTTATGCTTCGATGATATGTGAATAAGTTATATTAACATCTACCTGTGTATGAGGTTAGATGCTATATATAGATATATATATATATATATATATATATACACGTACATTAATGATGTTCTATGTTATCCTTCTGTGACTGAGTATGATAGAAAATGATAGAAATTCTTAGTTAGCTAACTGTATGTACATGAGCCTTAGTGGTGCCTGGACGGGTTGGGCTCCCCGGGTTGAGCTCCGGGGAGGGCCCACCAAAATTAATAGATTGACTGATGACTGATGACTGATTCCCTTAGTTTCTTCCTAGAGGTACTCAGGATTGCACAAGAAAAATAAGGTATTTGACTGGCTCAACATTTTGAATGCATAATGTGAGGTACCACGAGGGTTTATGTTTAGGTACAGTTAGCATAACAGAAAGGCATGATTGGGTTCGCTGTACTTGTTATAATGATATGTTGATTAAAGGTATTGGTTATGTTTCATATTGATTTACAGAAAGTGTAACCGAAAATGTATGTTGAGCTACAGTAGTTTACATTCACAGTTGTAGAGTTATATGTTTCCTTTTGAATTTCTCCTCCCTGTGTTATATCCCTGTCATTGATCTACTTACTGGGCTGTGAACTCATGATGTGACATAACAATTTCAGGTAGGGAACAGGATACCCCGATTGAGACGCAAGAAGCGGAGGTGGTGTAACTGAGGAGATGATGATGAGCATGGCACACATTGTCCGGGGCATCTATGGAACAGGGTTTTCAGATTGAGGGGAGATGATTTGATGTTCTATTTTTCTTCAGGTTCTGAGGGTTAAGTGTGTAGTGAGACTGCTAAACTGGATGGAATAAAATAAATTTGTTGCCGGGCGTTTCGATCTTGTGTATAATGGGTAATATTGATGTGTGACTAGGGATTTAGTAAATGCATACTGGGTTAGGTCTTTTCAGTTGGTATCAGAGCCAAGGATCCTATAGGACAGTGTGTGCATGCAATCTCATCAAGGACTCAGATACATCCATCTTCGCATTTGTAAGCTTTGAATTTACTTTTCAAGTAGTAGTCTTAATGTAATCATGTTTAGGTTTATGTACAAATTGGAGATAACGATGCGGTTATCGGGTTTTATAGGAGAATGGCGGGCCGAAGAAACAATGGTGAAGGGGGGCAGAGTAGTCAGTTTCTCGCTGAGCTTGCCGCAATTGTGCAGGAACAGAGTCGGATTCAGGGAGAACAGATCCAACAGCTGTTGAGAGCCAGGGAGCATGGAGACACCCACAGTGGTCCCACAGCCAGTGTGAACCCAGTTTACAAGCAGTTCAGGGATCTTGGACCGACAGAGTTTAAGGGAAGCACAGACCCGATTGTGGCAGAAGGATGGATTCGATCATTGGAGACGATATATGACTTCATGCAGCTTACTGATGCTGACAAGGTGAGGTGCGTCATATTCATGTTGCGGGGTGATGCTCGGATATGGTGGAAGGGTGCACGTTCAGCGGTGGATTTAGCTACAGCTACTTGGGTTGAATTCAAGGAGGTATTTTATGGTAAATACTTTACTGCTGACACCAGAACCCGAATGGCCAGGGAATTCCTAGAGCTTCGCCAAGGGGACCGGACAGTGGCTGAGTATGTCAAGGAATTCGAGAAGGGGCATTATTTTGTACCTATGATTGCCAGTCAACCAATAGAGGAGCTGAAACATTTCACTGAGGGATTGAGGGCAGCCATTCGCCATGATGTCAGGGTGAGTCGAGTTACCACCTTCAGAGAGGTTGTGGATCAGGCTCTGATAGCAGAGAGGGACAGGAATGACATGATAAAGGAAGTATAGACTAAGAGGTCTAGTTACCAAGGAAGGGAACCTCCTGAGTCGAGTCAGAAGATGTTTGCACCGAGCCAGTTTCTAGGCAAACAACCACAGTTTCAGACGCAGCCACGACAGCGACCCCAGGAGCCCCGACCAGTCGACCATACTGTTCTCAAGGGTGAAAGCAAAACTCAAAGGCCCTGGCGATAAGACTCATGCAGATCAGTGTTTGGTGGGTACAGATGTGTGCTACAAGTGCAAGAAGTCTGGGCACTTTGCTATGAACTGCCCTCAGCTCAATGAGCCAACTAGAGGAAGGGTGTATGCTATGACACAGGAGTAGGTGGATCCGGATTCGGCCATTATCACAGGTAGAATTTCTATTGTCAACCTACCTGCTCATGCCTTAATAGATTATGGAGCTACACAATCTTTCATATCGGTGGCCTACGTTGCAAAACTAGGTATTTCATGTGATTGGATGGCTACCGGCTATAACGTGTCCTTGCCTTCGGGGGAAGAACTGACCAGCAATAGAATAGTGAGGAACTGTCCGATAAGGATGCAAAACTATACAGTGTACGCCGAACTTATTGTATTAGAGATGGTGGACTTTGATGTAATTCTGGGTATGGATTGGTTGACCTGGTACGAGGCCATTATTGACTGTAAACAAAGGACGGTTAAACTGAAACTATAAAATGATGGAATTGTCATCTTCAATGCAACCTCCACGTTGAGTCATCTACCTATTATATCAGCATGTAAAGCTCAAAAAATGTTAAGTAAGGGGTGTAACGGATTTCTAGTCAACATAATGGGAAGTTCTGAGACTTTTAAACCGAGTATGGAGGAAGTAGAGGTAGTCCGGGATTTCCCCGATGTATTCCCAGAGGATATTGCGGGATTAGCCCCTATCAGGGAGGTTGAGTTTGGAATAGAATTAATATCGGGAACCACCCCCGTGTCTAAAGCACCGTACCGCCTTGCACCCACCGAAATGAAGGAACTGAAGGAGCAACTACAAGAACTGCTGGATAAGGGTTTCATCTGACCCAGTGTGTCACCATGGGGAACGCCAGTGTTGTTCGTCCATAAGAAGGATGGTTCAATGCGGTTGTGCATTGACTACCGGGAGTTGAATCGGGTTACAGTCAAGAATAAGTACCCGTTGCCTAGAATCGATGATCTGTTCGATCAACTACAGGGAGCAACGGTATTCTCAAAAATTGACTTGAGGTCAGGGTACCACCAATTGAGGGTGAAAGGAAAAGATGTTCATAAAACTACCTTCAGAACTCGATATGGTCATTATGAGTTTATAGTTATGCCGTTTGGACTCACTAACGCCCCCGCAGCCTTTATGGATTTGATGAACCGGATTTTCCAGCCATACCTGGATCAGTTTGTGATTATCTTCATCGATGATATACTAATTTACTCTCAGAGTCGCGAAGAGCACCGACAACATCTGACGCTGGTACTGCAGACTCTGAGGGATAAGCGGTTATATGCTAAGTTCAGCAAATGCGATTTTTGGCTGAGACAAATAGCATTTTTAGGACATATAGTCTCGGAGAGGGGAATAGAGGTGGATCCAGTCAAAGTGGAGGCAATCCAGAGTTGGGCTACTCCGAGGAATGTTATAGAAATTTGAAGTTTCCTGGGACTAGCGGGGTATTATCGTAGATTTATTCAGAATTTTTCACGAATTGCGCTACCCCTGACTTCGTTGACCAAGAAGGGGGTGATGTATGAATGGGCTACTCAGTGCAAGCAGAGTTTTAGGGAGCTAAAGGAAAGGCTGATGATAGCACTCAGTTGCGCCTGCATACGGGCAATTTGTGGTGTACACTGATGCCTCCAAAACTGGTCTAGGGGTTGTATTGATGCAGAAGGGGAGGGTCATTTCCTATGCATCACGTCAGTTGAAGGTGTATGAGCAGAATTATCCTACACATGACCTGGAACTAGCAGCGGTCGTCTTCGCTTTGATGATCTGGCGACACTATCTTTACTGAGGCGATCGAGATCTACATGCATCATAAAAGTTTGAAATATTTCTTTACTCAAAAGGAACTGAATATGCGGTAGAGACGATGGTTGGAGTTGGTAAAAGATTATGACTGCAATATTAACTATCACCCAGGTAAGGCTAATGTGGTGGAGGATGCGTTGAGTCGCAAGACTGCGACGCGATTACAGTTGATCACCCAGCAAAGATTGATATCAGAATTTCAACAGATAAGAGTGGAGGTGATAGCACCAGGTGAGCACAAAGATGTATAAGGGTGATATCTATCCACCCTGGCAGCACAAAGATGTATAAGGATATGCGGCTATTATATTGGTGGCCTGGCATGAAGAGAGACATAAGCAAGATGGTCCATGAGTGCCTTACCTGTCAACAGGTGAAAGCTGAGCACCAAAGGCCCGCGGGACTGCTCGAACCGCTTCCGATACCTGTCTGGAAGTGGGAAAATATTGCCATGGATTTTGTGGTAGGATTACCGATCTTGACTAAGGGATCAAATGCAGTGTGGGTTATTGTGGATCGATTGATGAAGTCAGCCCACTTTTTACCAGTGAAAACCACCTTCACTATCATACAATATGCAGAGTTGTATATATGGGAAATAGTAAGGTTACATGGAATTCCGGATCAGATTGTGTCAGATAGAGATCCAAAATTTACATCCGGGTTCTGGAAGAGTTTGCTTCGGGGATTGGGTACAAAACTTGCTTTCAGCATTGCGTTCCATCTCCAGACTAACGGTCAATCTGAGCGAGTAATTCATATTTTGGAAGATATGCTACGAGCTTGCATTATAGATTTCAAAGGGAGTTGGGAGTCCAAACTGCCCTTGGTAGACTTCACCTATAATAATAGTTATCAATCCACCATCGGTATGGCTCCCTATGAAGCGCTATACGGAAGAAGGTGTAGAACCCCACTACACTGGGAAGAGGTAGGAGAAAGGGCAATTCTAGGTCCAGAGATTGTGACCCAAACTGTGGAACTAGTAGCAAAGATCCAGGATAGAATGCAGTCGGCACAGAGTCGCCAGAAGAGTTATGCTGATTTTCGGAGGAGGGACCTAGAGTTCACAGTGGGAGACCATGTATTTCTCAAAGTGTCACCCATGAAGGGAGTGTTGAGGTTCGGAAGGAAGGGAAAACTCAATCCAAGGTATATTGGGCCTTTTGAGATCCTCGACCGGATTGGAACACGAGCATACCGAGTTTCTCTACCACTAAACCTGGCGGGAGTTCATAATGTGTTTCACGTATCCATGCTCAGGAGGTACCTTTCCAATCCTGCACATGTGATTGGGTATGAAGCCATACAGTGGACACCAGATCTATCCTACGAGGTAATACCAGAACAAATATTGGATCGCTGGCGCGGAAGCTGAGAAATAAAGAAATCAGAATGGTGAAAGTTTTATGGGGAAATCAACAGATAGAGGAAGCTACCTGGGAGACCAAGCGGGATATGCGTGACCGTTACCTTGAACTATTTGGTAAGTCAAATTTCGAGGACGAAATTTTTTTTTAAGGGGGAAAGAGTTGTCAAGTCTCGAAAAATAATAATAATAATAATAATAACAATAATAAAATGATAAAAATACACGGGCGAATATCATCGGAAAAGGGGGATAAATTTCGGGGTCTCATTACGCCCCAAATAATCACAGTTGAGGGGCATGAAGGGGAAAAACCCTAAAACCCATTTAACCGGCCGAACCCTATATATTTTCCTTTTCTGTTTTTTTTCTTTCTTTTTCCCTTCACTCCGTTCGCCCGACCCTTCTTCTGCCCGCGAGCCGCCGCAGACGACGAAAGAAACGATCGCCGAATCCCTACCGCCGGAGTCGACGCCAACCTGCCGGAGCTACACCGACCTTCCTCCTTCCTCTTCATGGTAAGTAGTCTTTGGCTAGGGTTGGCGAGGGCGGCGAGTTTCCGCCGATGTTCACAGTGGGACTATTGCAGCGAGATTGAGTCGGGGATTTTGGGGATTTCCTTGTGTCGGTGGAATAGGTTGCCAGAGGGTGCTCTAGTAGGGTCATAAGGGGGGGGTTCCGGTAGGATTGGATTGGACGGAGCTGGAGAAATCGGTGGAGCTGGGGTGTCAAAATTTAATCGGGGCTGGGAAATTGGTTCCAAATTGTGTTCTAGCAGGGTTTATGGGGGGGGATTTCGAAAGTTTGGACTGGACGGAGCGATGGCAACCGGTGAAGTTGTTTTCCGTTGGTTTGAAGGAGGTGAGGAGCAGAGAGATCTCGGGAGGTGGCTAGGGATTTAAATCATTGGGCTATAATGGGAATGCTAGATGGTGGTGATCGAACCGGTGGATTAGGGTTTCTCGGCAGGTGAAGAGCAGGGGAAAGGGAATGGGTAAACAGATTGGTGGCATTGGAAGGGAAGGGGAGGGGATTAGGATTTTAGGATCGCTTTCAATAAATTTAATCGTGGATTGGTATGGGGGGGGGGGGGGGTTTCGTCCGGTAGGGGGATACTAACGGAGTATACACACGTTGGGGTCCTAATGAATTGGGTGTGCCGAGCGATGTATATGAGGGTTAAATCTTCAATTAATAGCCAGATAAATGCTTAATAGAGGTAAGGAGTAGTTTGTTGGAAATGAATCAGCATTCTAGATTGGATATAAAAGTAGTATGTATATGAGCTTTATCTCTGTAGATGATTCCTGCCATATGTCTTCTCAGTCAGCATGTTTAGTTAATCCTTTATAAGACTTTTTTTTAATGCTGTAAATGATATATAATACGTGATAAATATCATCTTCCTGTGTATGAGGTTAGATGTTATTTGTATATGTGTGTAATTACGATCTACCTGTGTATGAGGTTAGATGCTATAGGTATATGTGTGTAATTACCATCTACCTGTGTATGAGGTTAGATGCTATCTATATAGATATATATATATTTGTTCACCTAGGATGTTTAATGATCTTTTTTTTTTTTAGCTAAAATGTTCATCAGATCCTTCTTATGCTTCGATGTTATGTGAATAAGTTATATTAACATCTACCTGTGCATGAGGTTAGATGCTATATATAGATATATATATATATATACACGTCCATTCATGATGTTCTATGTTATCCTTCTGTGACTGAGTATGATAGAAAATGATAGAAATTCTTAGTTAGCTAACTGTATGTTCATGAGCCTTAGTGGTGCCTGGACGGGTTGGGCTCCCTAGGTTGAGCTCCGGGGAGGGCCCACCCAAATTGACAGATTGACTGATGACTGATGACTGATTCCCTTAGTTTCTTCCTAGAGGTACCTCAGGATTGCACAAGAAAAATAAGGTATTTGACTGGCTCAGCATTTTGAATGCATAATGTGAGGTACCACGAGGGTTTATGTTTAGGTACAGTTAGCATAACAGAAAGGCATGATTGGGTTCGCTGTACTTGTTATAATGATATGTTGATTAAAGGTATTCAATATGTTTCATATTGACTTACAGAAAGTATAACCGAAAATGTATGTTGAGCTACAGTAGTTTACATTTACAGTTGTAGAGTTATATGTTTCCTTTTGAATTTCTCCTCCCTGTGTTATATCCCTGTCATTGATCTACTTACTGGGCTGTGAACTCATGATGTGACATAACAATTTCAGGTAGGGAACAGGATACCCCGATTGAGACGCAAGAAGCGGAGGTGGTGTAACTGAGGAGATGATGATGAGCATGGCACACATTGTCCGGGGCATCTATGGAACAGGGTTTCCAGATTGAGGGGAGATGATTTGATGTTCTATTTTTCTTCAGGTTTTGAGGGTCAAGTGTGTAGTTGAGACTGCTAAACTGGATGGAATAAAATAAATTTGTTGTCGGGCATTTCGATCTTGTGTATAATGGGTAATATTGATGTGTGACTAGAGATTTAGTATATGCATACTGGGTTAGGTCTTTTCAGAAACGGCCGGCTAGAGGGGGGTGAATAGCCCTCGTTCGTTGGATGTCGTAATTCGTTCATTCTCATGTGCTCGTCTACAATTGTCGTTAATATACGCAGCGGAATAACAATAGAAATAACAATAATACTAACAACAATACAAGCACACCAAATACGCAAGCATATACGTGGTTCGGAACCTTAGGGTTCCTACTCCACGGGGCGAGCTTAACGAGCTCTAGAGATGCACACGACAATACTCAAACTCCTTCTCGACTACACGTCGGAGGTGGAGAAACCTCTCACAAGCATTTACAACAGTAATATAGAAATACAAGCAAATACACAAATACAATACACAAGAAAACTTTCACCGATTGCTTTGATCACTTTGCTTGTTGCTTGCTTTAGATGACTCTTGAAGGACTTGAATGCAGCAGCAATTCCCCTCCAATAGCTCCACAAAAGGCTTGGCGAAATCCTCCAACTTGAGCTCCATTTATAACCTGCATCAAGCTATTTTTGCGCACATCAGTCAACTGATCGTGACCATCAGTCGACTAGTCCCGTACCCGTTGTCTCACAATGGCCAGATCCACATTGGTTAAGTTCCAACGGATCACACATCAGTCGACTGATAGCACCCATCAATCGACTGATCATCCATCAGTCGAGTGCTGGCGAGCTCGACTCCATTCTGTGCCGCTGCGGTGTCATCGGTCATTGCCATCCCTCGGCGGTCGGTGATCCTCCCAATCGGCCCTGCCTCGGCGGTTGGTGATCGATCAACGAACTTAGTTGGTCGAACACCGGTCGAACCCATACGACCTAGAAGCGATCGGCGCACCTATGCTACCGATCGTGATGTCAGCTAAAACCTCAAACATAACGATGTTCGAGCCTCCGACACTCAATCTTAGCCACTTGGCCAAGTCCACCTTATCCCTCATGGAGTTCCCCACCGAAGCTCTCTTCCCTCGGCCTACGTCCCTCGGATGCGCCAAGCGCACGGCTTTGCAACGCCATCCTTCGCGTCTCATGCCCTAGAAGTATGCTTCCCTTTGGGCTCACTTCATTCGCTCCACGTCCGGCGGTCCCTCGGATGCACCAAGCTCACGGCTTCGCAATGCCATCCTTCACCGACTCAAGGACCCGAGCCTAGTGAACTTGCCAAGTTCTCAAGACTTCCCAAATGAACCAAGCGCACGGCTTCGCAATGCTTTGGATTTCCCATGCGAAGCACCAAGCGCACGACTTCGCAATGCTTTGGACTTTCCCATGCCAAGGCTTCCCCCTTGGACTTCCACACCAAGCTTCATGCTTGGATTTTCCATGTCAACCCCATGTTGGACTTTCCCATGACAATCCCATGTCATGAGTTTTGTCTATCATCAAAATACTACCAAGGTACTGCTCGAGTCAAACTCGAGTCAACCTGGGCCGATTGCACCAACAATCTCCCCCTTTTTGATGATTGACAAAACTACCATATCAAGTCTACCAATTCTCCCATATTGACAATTCTCATATCCCAATGAGAATTCCAATGAACCCTAATTGGTAACTTCTCCCCCTTTTTGACATTACATCAAAAAGGTCCTCCCCAAGGGTATGAATGTCTCATATCCCAATGAGATCTTACAATCTCTCCCTTGGAGGAACACATGCCTACAATCTTTCTAGTGATCCCATATCACTTAAAGAGAGGCAACCCAATTTTCCACCCATGAGGAAATACACATCCATCTTCCCAAGATGGATACCTCCTCCTAGAGGCTTGCTCCCCCTTGACCATTGCACCAACAATGTCCTTGGAGAGTCCCTAAGCCAATAGGAACATTAAGCAAATCAAAATTAAGGCAAAGATCAACAATGAACTCTCTTCCACCTTAAAATTGATACTCACCCTCAACCCAACTCCTAATCCATATCCAATGGATTTCCACCCTCTCTAATGCTCTCCCAAGCATATCCTAGGGTTAGGAGTGGTTAGGGGACCAAAACATGGCTAAACATGGGCCTAACTATCAAGTTTACCCGAAATCAGCCTGTGCCAGTCGACTCCGTCAGATACGATCATTGGACTTACCATCGATCATTGCTATTACAGCGATTCATTGATCTTGAAATCCATAAGTAAATATACGTAATTTTAAAAATCTTGAAAATGCATACGTATAATACTTATTCTAAACACTATGGGTGAAAAATATTGGAAATTTATTTTACCCATTAAATTAGGAGATTGATACAAAGTTCAAAATTTAAGAAATGCTTCAAGAAAGAGCCATCTTTGTATCATCCCATTCAATGGTGATAGCTATCAAAAGATAGGCTTCACCAAGGTTTTTTTTTTCAAATTGTTTTCAAAATGTTTTTCAAACCTTTATTTTCTTTTTCCTAAACATCTCACCGATATCTAGATGTGTAAAACACATACAAGTCAAATTTTTGTGAGATATGGGTTTTGTTTTGTTTATGTTCTCATGCATATTTCTAGGCGACATTAATTTGATTCCCTTCAAGTTGTGTCATAGTCCTTAACTCCATTTTAAACTATGCATGATATGATTATGGCATAGATATGACATAAGTAAAAGCATATGCCAATATCATGATGTCATGGCATGTGAATGATGATCTAGGCATACATGACATCTAAAAATAATTCTAAACATGATCATGACATTTTATAGATAAAAAAAATGAAAAAGATGTCATAACATGGTAAGGCAAACAAATCATGGCAAGTAAAATATAATAAGGTATAGAATACCTAAGTGTTGAAATTGATTTGCCATTTCTAGGGATTAAATTCATTTTTCCTTAATGCTATTCATCTCCCTAGTGTGCCAAAAACCCAAAATGGCACACCATGACTTCTATGACCTAATTGTGCCAATTTAATCATTTTTAGACTTCTCAAACACATTGGCACATCCTAATGTGTCAACTCTACTATGGTTAGGTTAACTACCCATTCATTTAGGGTTGACACACCCTAACACATCTAGCGTGAATCAATCACGCTCTTAGGAACCCAATATCTATAAGAGCTCCTTGGGTTAACAAGGTATTCCCTAGGGATAACTTCCCTAGATACCTTCCTAATGACCCTTTTAGGCTTTAAAGCCATAGTCTTTTGGGTCTTTCCTAGGTCAACTCTAGAGGTAACTCCCCTAATGACCTTCTTAGTGGCTTTCTTGGTTTTCCTTAAGTCCTTAGCCACTAAGCACATACCATGGCTAGACTTAGGGATGGCTTCCCTATTAGCCTTGGTTTTCCTAGACCTAGATGTGGTTCCATAATTAAATGGAACATTATGGTAGGACATAGGTTTGTGACCCAAACCCTTCTTTCCCTTAGACATTTCTTGTTTTCTAGGTCTTGACTTTTGTACATTAGACCCCTTAACCGAATTTGATATTATTGCTAGGGTCTTCTCCAATTTTTCTAACCTTGACCTCAAGGCTTGGTTTTCTAACTCTAATTTTCCGAATTTTGAATTTTCATTTATCTTTTGGGAAATGTTTTTCCTTTTAAGCATATACCTAGATTTCTTGGGATTAACACCCAAGTTTTCTTCAATTCTCCTAATTGACTCCCTAGGTAAAATAGATCTGGTGTTTTGAGTCCTAGGTTTGTCCTTAGAGAAACTAACATGTTTAGCACCTAGACAATACACCTTATTATTTCTCTTGGCATGCTTTTCATTGATAATAGCAAGAGAACTAAAATAATTTTTAGCATGCTTTTTGACTTTAGGAATTAAAGGAGCATTAAGTAAATTTACCTTAGGGTTAGCTTTAGGAGCTCCCCCTACATGAGTTGCACCTTCTTGCCCTTTCTTCCTCCCCCTAGGGCATTGGCTTCGATAGTGTCCCTTTTGGTTGCATTTAAAGCACACAATGTGCTCTTTGGTCTTGATTTTGGGAACACCGGCATCCTTGGACTTTGGATTGACTTTTGGTGTTGATGCCTTTTCCTTAGCAAATTTAGGGCATTTGCTCTTGTAATGCCCCTTCTCCCTACACTCAAAGCATATTATGTGATCTTTATTTAAAATTACAACACTTGAGTTACCTAGGGAGTTGGTGGAGGCCTTTTCACTTCTTCCGGAGGTAGAAGCTTCATTTTGACCTTTCTCCGGAGTAGAAACCCTTTCCTCCCCCTCAATGCTAGAGGTGGAGGTCTCCACCAAATCATCCACATCTTCAAAGGTGGATGATGATTCTTCTTCGACATTCTCCTCTACTTGTGCCGATTGGAAATTTTCTTGGAATTTCATTACCTTATTCCATAATTCCCTTGCATCCCTATAATAACCCAATCTAGACCAAATAGTGTTAGGTAACAAATCACTAATCAATTTAATTACCTCGAGATTTTCCTTGAAATCTTTGATTTGGTCTTGGGTCCATTTTGATTTTTCCATGGGCTTGTTTTCTTTGTCCCTAGGCATCTCAAAAAAATTTTCTACAATAATCATATAATCAAAATTGGTTTCGAGATATACCTCCATCCGTTTCCTCCACCAAGAAAAATCTCCATCGAATTTCGGTGGATGGATGAAGCCAGCCATTTGTAGTGCTCTCGCGGCGGTTAGTCCATGAAGAGCAACCTCGCTCTGATACCACTTGTGGGGGATCGAAACGGCCGGCTAGAGGAGGGTGAATAGCCCTCGTTCGTTGGATGTCGTAATTCGTTCGTTCTCGTGTGCTCGTCTACAATTATCGATAATATACGCAGCGGAATAACAATAGAAATAACAATAATACTAACAACAATACAAGCACACCAAATATGCAAGCATATACGTGGTTCGGAACCTTAGGGTTCATACTCCACGGGGCGAGCTCAACGAGCTCTAGAGATGCACACGGCAATACTCAAACTCCTTCTTGACTACACGTCGAAGGTGGAGAAACCTCTCACAAGCATTTACAACAGGAATATAGAAATACAAGCAAATACACAAATACAATACACAAGAAAACTTTCACCGATTGCTTTGATCACTTTGCTTGTTGCTTGCTTTAGATGGCTCTTGAAGGACTAGAATGCAGCAGCGATTCCCCTCCAATAGCTCCACAAAAGGCTTGGTGAAATCCTCCAACTCGAGCTCCATTTATAACCTGCATCAAGCTATTTTTGCGCACATCAGTCGACTGATCGTGACCATCAGTCGACTGGTCCCGTAGCCGTTGTCTCACAACGGCCAGATCCACGTTGGTTAAGATCCAATGGATCACATCGATCGGCCCGATGGCACCCATCGATCGACCGATCATCCATCGATCGAAAGTCTTGGCGAGCTCAACTCCATTCTGCGTCTGAGAATGTCATCGATCACGATCGCCATCCCTCGGCGGTCGGTATCCTAACGATCATTGCCCTCCCTCGGTCGGTGATCAACTTGGTTCGAACACGGTCGAACCCTGAACCCATACGACCTAGACCAATCGGCTAAAACCTCAAACATAACGATGTTCGAGCCTCCGACACTCAGTCTTAGCCACTTGACCAAGTCCACCTTATCCCTCATGGAGTTCCCCATCGAAGCTCTCTTCCCTCGACCTACATCCCTCGGATGCGCCAAGCGCACGGCTTTGCAACGCCATCCTTCCCGTCTCATGCCCTAGAAGTATGCTTCCCTTTGGCCTCACTCCATTCGCTCCCCATCCGGCGGTCCCTCGGATGCACCAAGCGTACGGCTTCGCAATGCCATCCTTCACCGACTCAAGGCCCCGAGCCTAGTGAACTTGCCAAGTTCTCAAGACTTCCCAAATGCACCAAGCGCACGGCTTCGTAATGCATTTCTCACCAAGCACCAAGTGCACGGCTTCGCAATGCTTTAGATTTCCCATGCCAAGCACCAAGCGCACGACTTCGCAATGCTTTGGACTTTCCCATGCCAAGGCTTCCCCCTTGGACTTCCACACCAAGCTCCATGCTTGGATTTTCCATGCCAACCCCATGTTGGACTTTCCCATGACAATCTCATGTCATGAGTTTTGTCTATCATCAAAATACTACCAAGGTACTGCTCGAGTCAAACTCGAGTCAACCTGGGCCGATTGCACCAACACAGCAGAGGTATTTCTATTGATCCCCAGAAAATTGAGGAGATTACCAGTTGGGAGCAGCCAAAGTCAGTTCAGGATGTCCGTAGTTTCCTTGGATTGGCTGGGTATTATCGTAGATTTGTGGAGGGATTTTCTCGTATAGCCACACCACTTACTCGCTTGACCCGGAAATGGATCAAGTTTACCTAATCAGAGGCTTGTGAGTCTAGCTTTCTGGAGCTTAAGCAGCGACTAGTTTCTGCACCTGTATTAGTGATTCCTTAGGGTTGCTATGGGATGGTACTGTATACTGATGCTTCTTTCCAAGGGTTGGGAGCAGTTATGTTGCAGTTCGATCGTGTGGTATCTTATCCCTCCCGTCAGGTTAAGGATCATGAAAGAAATTATCCAGTGCATTATTTGGAGTTAGCATCCATTATTTTTGCCCTAAAGATATGGAGACATTATCTGTATGGAATTACTTTTGAGATCTATACGGATCATAAGAGCTTGAAATATCTTTTCACTCAGAAGGAATTAAATCTTAGAATGAGATGATGGATGGAATATCTGAAGGATTAAGATTGCACCATTCAGTATCATCCAGGAAAAGCTAATGTAGTAGCAGACGCACTAAGCAAGAAGTCCCATGGGATTCTGGCCAGTCATTTGACATCAGTTACTGATCTAGTTCGACAGTTCTCAGAGTTGGGGTTGTCTGAACAGGGTCAAACATCCTAGGGGATATTAGTATCCATGGTTTCCCAGTCCACTATTATTGAGAGGATCAAAGAGACACAAGCTAGTTATCAGCATCTGTAGTTCTTATGCAGGACTGTGGACTCAGGACGACGAACAAATTTCTCATGTGACGTGACTGGAGTCCTTTGGTTCCGAGGAAGATTATGTGTTCTGGTCATGCATCCGATTAAGGATGAGTTATTACGAGAGGCACATCATTCGATATTTGCTATACATCCTGGTGGTACCCGGATGATCATGATTTGAGGCATTCATACTGGTGGGACGGTATGAAGAGGGATATTGTCGATTTCGTCACTTGATGTTTGGTTTGCCAACAGGTAAAGGCTGAACATCAAAAACCTACTAAATTGTTATAGAGAATCCCAATTCTGGAATGGAAGTGGGAACATATCATGATGGATTTTGTTATGGGATTGCCCAAAATCCATACAGGACATGATGCGATTTAGGTGATTATGGACCGCTTAACCAAATCCGCTCATTTCCTTCCGATTCGTGAGACACACCCATTGGATCGATTGGTAGAGTTATACTGTAGAGAGATTGTCAAGCTGCACAGAGTGCCATTGAGTATCATATCTGATAGAGATCTGTGTTTTACTTTATGATTCTGGTAGAGTCTTCAGCATGCTATGGGCACCGAGCTTCGTCTCAGTACAACATTTCATCCGCAGATAGATGGATAGTCTGAGCATACCATTCAGACTCTGGAGGATTTATTGAGATCTTGCATCATGGATTTTGGAGGCAGCTGGGAGGATCACGTCCATTTAGTGAAGTTTGCATATAATAATAGTTATCACTCCTCTATTCAGATGGCTCCCTTTAAGGCTTTGTATGGCAGACTCTACAGATCTCTAGTATTGTGGGAGTATGTTGGGGAGCGACAGTTATTGGGGCCTCAAAGTATTCAGCATGATGCAGAGTTGCTTAGTGTTATCAGACGACGATTGTCAGAGGCACATGATAGATAGAAAAGTTATGCGGATCGGAGGTGAAGACCTTTGGAGTTTTCCGTAGGAGATCATGTGTTCCTGCATGTATCACTAACAAAAGGATTCAAGAGATTCGGAATTAAAGGAAAGTTAGCACCACGCTACATTGGATCATTCAAGATATTAGAGCGGATTGGGGGTGTAGCATATCGGATGGCTCTACCTCCGATGTTGGCGGGCGTTCATAACGTATTGCATGTTTCTATGCTGAGAAAATATGTACTGCATCTAGATCATGTTCTGAAAGAGGTGTTGATTCCACTCCAGCCTAATGCGACATATGAGGAGATTCCAGTACGGATTCTTGGTCGCAAAGTGCGTCAGCTACGGAACAAAACCATTCGACTTATAAAGGTTGGATGACAGCATCATACAGATGAGGAGGCTATATGGGAGCAAGAGGTTACTATCCGAGCTCGATACCCTCATTTGTTTACATGAGGTATGTAGTAGTTGAAGATATTTCTTGAGTTAATTACTGCATTTAAGTATGAAATTTGGGGACCAAATTTTATTAAGTGAGGGAGAATGTGAGATATGAAAATAAATAAATAAATAATATGAATTAATTTAATGATATGGATTAACCCTTTAATGAGTTAATTAGTGGTTTATTTAGGTTAAGTTAAAAATTGGGATTGGGTCAGCTTGAGTTAGTTAGGGTTCACTTTGAGCTAGCATAACCACATTGGAACGCCCCTTATAAGCCGCCGAATAACCCGATCAAGCCATTCCCTTCTCCCCTCGCAATCGACAGCTCTTTCTTCTCTCTCACGCGAGCGATTCCATCTCATCTGTTCTCCGCGAGCCAGCAGCTACTGACGGTGGGAGATCCGGCCGGCAGAAGAGGCACAGAGCATCCGGAATCGAGTGGAGGTTTGGGATTGGGGAGCAGGAACTATCGGGGACTTAGCCGCCGAGAGTGGAGAGCTGGCTGTCGCGTGTCACCGGAGCTAGGTAAGTGTCGATCTCTTTCTTTCTTTGATATGTGAGCTGAGATTTGGTTGCGGGTGGTTTGTTGAGCTTGGATCTATGGTATGGCAGTGATCAGAACTCTGATTTTTTGTCGATAAATAGGGGACGAGGAAGGAGGGTTGTCGGTGGAGTGTTGAGACTGGTAAGTTTGATTTCTTTATTTTTCTTGTGATGTCTATAATTGCTACGGATGAGATGATCTTGTCTGATGTGGTTGATATGGGGTGTGAATGTTGATTTATGTGTTGAATATGGGTGAAAGGAGGAGGCAGATCGGATTCGTTTGATGTCTGTTCTTGCGGTGATTGTCTTCGACCGATGGTCTTCAAGGGGTAGCGGATCATTCTAGGAAGAAAGGGCAGCAACAGATCCGGTGAACTGAACTTTATAGGTGATAGGATTGGCTGGAGATATTCAATTCGAGTATAACTCTATTTTACCCTTTATCTTGTTCTGTTTATGGTGCTCCAGAGCTGTGTCATGGAGTGAAGGGCAGAGGAGGTGGTATGAGATGTATCCTGTTGATGGGTTGATTTGGTTGTGGATGTCGGTCGATTGTTGCTAATCGGCTAGGGATAATCGGAGTTGTTAACACGTATTCGGAAAAAGAATGTGGATATAGAAATGACATAATAGTTAGTTGTGTATTGTGGGATATTTGTGCTTAATCATAATTTGCAATTATGTGCAGGTTTGGGGTATGAGGCAGCTCCCCGGGCTTGAGGATCATTATTTTGAGCTTCGTATCAGGTGGGTAATATCTACCCTAGTCAGGTAGTTTGATCTGAATCTGGTGCATGAATTTGGATTTATGTTATTACTTTTGATCTTAAATCCACTCTTATTTAATCTTGTGCTTGTACTTAGCCTTGACCTTTGAGATATATTGTTGTTAATTCATTGTTCTTGTATCATGGATATGAAATATAAATCCTATTGTGTGTTAGTTGATCAGTTGCATGTTGCTCCATGCGCTTGCATTGCATTAAAATGGGATCAAGTTGGGTTGCAGTGCATCACTAGGGTTAGGTGACAGATCAGATTATGGAGTCGATTATGGTATCGTACACATATTAGTTGTGCATCCATGGTAGATCTATTTATCGGTGCATAGGTAAGTGGATTGTGATTATGGGTTAGTGGTCCTTTCATAGTTGACTTTCGGTTGACTAGGACTCCCCGTGGGATAGGGAGTGTTGCGAGGATACGTGTGGGGAGTTATGCATCATTACATTGCATGCATGCTGACGATTAGGTCTCCCTTTTGGTTGAGAGGGTCGTCAGTCATCCTGCCTCCCCGGGCACTCGGGGTAGTGGTAGCAGGGTTGACGGGCAGAGCATTAGATGTCTCGTGCTCGGCCACTATAGATAGTGGTAGCTGGAGTGGCGTGCAGCTTGTCCTATCGTGCAACACTTGGCCACTCGAGGGTAGTGATAGCTAGAGTCGCTTGTAGCAGGAACCCCTCAGGTATCATATAGCACTATGGTGGCTAGCTACCTTTCATACTACCCAACTCGGCCACTCGAGAGTAGTGGTAGCTGGAGTCGGGATAGTTGTCATGTTGTGCCACCTTGGCCACTCTGGGGTCATGGTTGGACGGGTCCGCAGACATGGCCTTGCATATGTATTGCTGATATATATATATATATATGTATGCATGCATTCGATATATGTTTTACATATTCCCATGAGATGCTGTATTTGTTTGCTGCATATGATTTTACATCATGCTACATGCCTTTTTGCATATTTTATACCACTGTGTATGTGTTGAGCATTAGTTTGTATTGGTTTAGACTCTTGCATGCTATTTGGGTTATGCTATCATATACCTATTCAGAATGATATAGATCTTGTGGATTGCAGACCGTCAGGTATGTACATTATTTCATTTCAATTGATTAGTTTAGTGTATGCTATGAGTATGATCATATTTGTGGTTACTGGTTACTACATTTAGTACTGTATGTCTGTTGGACTCTTGCTGCATATATGTAGATCATCACTTGTATACTTATAGATCTCTATACCCTGTATGTTGTTCATACACTTTCTATATATTACCCCTGAGTTTATACTCACCACCACGGACCCTGGGTTTCTTGTCGCCCATGTGGCAAATAGAAGATTTCGGCACGGACTTGGAGCATCGCCACGTGATCCCATCCCATCACTTTTCCAAGGATCTTGTTTTCATATCGTAATCCTGATATGGATTTTGTTTCTATTGTTGAACGTATTGCGGGTTACTTGTAATAATTGTGATTTCTGTTACGGATTCATTGTGGGATTTGTTTTACTTGTGGATGGATATATCGGTATGCACTACCGTTGAGTTTATATCTTTATCTATATTTGTCTTCTGCTGTTGATGTTATGTATTTTCCATTTATGCCATATTGGTTATGTCTTTTTGGGTATGTATTGGAATTGTCATAAGGGAGTACCGTCCGTTGGCTGGACAAAGTCTACCTCGGGGCGTGACAATGCCTCTCTGGACTCCCGACTCCTTGAACTCTTGACTCCTTGAACTTCCCGATCTCCTAGGCCCCTCCACCTCCGAGTCTCCCATCACTAAAAAAAATCAAAATAGTTACAAAATTTTGCAACGAAAATAGTTTATTGCAAAACTACAATGAAATTTGTGACGAATTATTAATTATTTTGGTAAAAAAAATGCAACAATTGTTGGTGAAGTAAGAAATGCAAAGTTTGTGACGAATTTCATCTTCCATCGTAGAAATGGAGTTGAATTTCAAATTCGTCACCAATTCTGTGACGAATATTAAATTCAGCACAAATTTTGTAATGAATTTGAAATTTGTCGCCAATTCTGCGACAAATTTTATCTTTCCTTGCAATTTGCGATGAAATTTGTAATAGATATATTTCATCGCCAAATTCCACTATTCCCCCCCCCTTTCCTTTCCCCCGATCACTCCGTGTCCGCGCTCCAAAGGTACACTCTCCCTCCTCTCGCTCGATCCACCATCGTCTCTAGCGGATCGATGTCTGTATCACCCTTGGCGAGCCAACACCGACCTTCGTGGGGACGACGCCGATGACACCCCTTGCTAGGGCATCCCTATGTGTAGGGGGTGATGTCGTCACCCCCGCTAGGCCATTCCCGCGTGCAGGGGGCATCGTCCCTTGTTGGACTGTGTTTTCTCTTCAATTTCTATAGAGTAGAACTATTGATTCTAGGACTAGGGAGTAGCCATGTGATTGTTGGACATGTTTATATTTGTGGTTTATGTCTCTTAGTTGTGTGAAAATTATGGTTTGCTTTATTTCTACTATGCTTAGTCGATATAGATGTGAGGGCATCTATATTGAAACAAAGGTGAATCAAGGAGGAACCGAATGGTCATCCTCCCTCCTATAATCATAGACATTAGGACGTGAAAGAGTAGGGCATGAAACATAGTCCACCTGTTCATGGGGATAACATAGGACTATTGAGACTTGTGCGCCCGCTAGAGGGGGGGTGAATAGCGACGTGACCGTACGTAGATGGAATTTGATCGTGATCATCTCTACAAATCGTGTTAGCACAGCGGAATAATGATAATAAAAACAATAACACGAAATGAAACAACCACGGACACAAAGATATAACGTGGTTTGGAACCGAACGGTTCCTACTCCACGGATCGAGCTCCAAAGAGCCCTAGTGATGCACACGCACTCACTAATCACAAATACTCCTTCTCGACACAAGTCGGAGGTGGAGAAACCTCGTACAAAAGATTACAACAATAATCTATGTAGATACAAGCAAATACAATAGTGAAATACAATGCAAATAAAGAAAACTACTTTACTAGAGCACTTAGATTGCTTGATCTTTGGTTGCCTTGGACTAGCCTTGAAGGACTGGAAGAGCACTAACAATTCCCCTTCAAATCGCCCAAGAAAACCCCTTGCTTGAGCCTTCCACGAACAGCTTCTTTTATCCTCCATCGGGCTGGATTTCCGCCTAGCAGTCGACTGGCATAAGTCACCAGTCGACTGACAACACTGTAGCTGTGAGACAACGGCTCTATCCACATTGGAAAAATTCCAACGGGACTCTTGGCAGTCGACTTCCAACACCCGTGGTCTTGCCCGATCGGCTTCTGATGCGTTACGTGCTCGACACTCATCTGCGGATCATTATCATCCCTTAGCGGATCATTGCGTCGATATCGATCATTGCTCCACCGATCTCATTGCCAGAGCAATTCCAGTTCTTAAATGGCAGTAGAACTCAAGTCGACTCACGACAGTCGAACCGGCCATAATGTCAGCCGACTGCCAACCTCAAAAATGAGGTTTTAACCCAAATATGGTGCCCCCATGCTTGCTAGACCACTCTTAGCCTAGACCTAAGCCTTCTAGCCACCTCCATCAGCCTCACGCCTCTCGGATCCCTCCAAGTCATCCATGACTTGTTCATCCATCGCGCTAGCCTCCAGGTGCTTCCCTCGGCTATGTCATGCTAACGGTGTCTACACCTTCAAGGCACATTTGACTTACACAGCCAAGACTCCGCTTGGACTTTACGTCGCCAATATCCATCCCCTTGGACTTCTCGAATGCTAACCTCAAGCTTAGACTTTCCCTTGCCAACCCATGTTGGACTTTCTGTTGGTGCAGTGGGCACCTAAGTCGAACCTAAGTTTTGATTATAGCAAACGATATAAAGTTAAGCATATATTGTTATCTCACGAGCTAAATCAAGTGTGCAGAAAAGTCTCAATGCTGGAGCTGAAGGCTAGCGACACCCGGAGGAAGCCGCGGTGGTCGGGCGACAATCGAGTTACTTCGGAGGGAGCCAAAGGAATCGAGTGGAAGGCTGGAAGCAAAAGTGACACAAAAGTATCGAGGTAAGCTCGTGTGTGTGAGCGTAAGTGAGGACGTATCCTCTTTACGGGGATGATCTTAGGCGACGATCCGACCCAAGACTTCCCATGGAAGGTCTATGTTGAGATCGGACGACAAGTGGCCGTCGAATCCCCTTATATTTTGAGCTAACTCTTTATTGTAGTCAAAAATCCTAGCCATCAGTTCAACCGGCCAGTTCAACCGGCGCCAGTTCAACCGGCCAGTTCAACCGGTGGTCAAAAATCAGCCTCGAGGAGTCAAGCTTTATCACCATTTTTCAAGGTGTTTTGTGCCCATTTGTGATTGGTTGAAGACCCATTCATTGAGGGGCTTAAAGGCTATAAAAGGAGGGCCAAACCTAGGGTTTTATCCTCAATTCTAAGTGCTCAAAAGCCTCCATTACGCTGCAACTCTTCGACGACTCTACAACAACGAAGTGCTGCCAACAACCCTAGCTTAAAGTTTCTTTTGTTTAGTTGTTGGTATAATCTTAATTTGTTATTGCTTTCAATATTGCAATTCTTTTTAATTGAGGCTTTTCGTTGCATTTTACTTTAATAGAAGAGAGGGTTTGTCTCTCTATCTTTTTGCTTCGAAGGCTTTTGTAATCGTAAAACTCCTACCTCCAACGAGGAGGAGTGTTTTAGTGAATTGCCCTCCGTAGACGGTCTAGGACCGTTAGGGCCTTGGAGTAGTAGCCGAAGGCTACGAACCAAGTAAAAAAACTATTTGTCTCATTTAGTTTTTATTTACATTTCCGCTCCATTTAATTGTCTATCGAACGATTTAAAAGAAAAGTTTTTATCGCTATTCACCCCCCCCTCTAGCGATCCGCTTCGATCCAACAATTGGTATCAGAGCCGGGGGTTGCTAAGATTTGGTGAAACCACCAATCTAGCCATTTTTCATAGATTTATTTTTCTTTTATTTCTGATTTATTTCGCTTTGTTAAATTTACTCCCGCACTACTAATCCAAGACGCGAGTCTTGGTACCTTGTTTTGTGTTTTTGTCGTTGCTAGTTTCTTCGTCTTCATCCCTTTTTGTCTTTTGTTCTAATGGCCCATCTCGAGGGTTTTAGCACCGTCCGACCTCCGTTTTACAACGGAGATGACTTCCGTTATTGGAAGGGTCGGATGGAATGCTTTCTCAAAACCCAAATCGAGATGTGGATCATAATCCAAACGGGTTTCACACTTCCGACTAATGAAGTGGGTGACTCCTTGGATTATGATCAATGGACCATTGCGACAAAACGACAAGTCGAAGTCGACGCCAAGGCAACACAAATCCTCCAATGCGTCTTGTCCAAGGAGGAGTTAAATCGCGTCGGCCCCTTCATTAGCGCAAAGGACCTTTGGACAAAGCTGATCGAGTTACACGAAGGATCGGATCAAGCTAAGCTTTGCAAACGTGATTTGTTGTTCAATAAATTGTACACACTAAAAATGCAGGAACACGAGTCCGTGACGCAACTCCACGCCCGTGTCCAAGACATAGTCAACAACCTACACGCAATCGGGCAAAAGGTCGAAAACTGTGACCTTATAAGGTATGTTCTAAACTCTTTTCCGAGGACTACCTTGTGGGCATCCATGGTCGATGCCTACAAGGTCTCCAAGGACCTTTCTAAACTTAGATTAGATGAACTCTTTTCGGATTTTGAATTACATGAGCAATCCAACTTAGAACCCGAGAGGGGTATAGCCTTGTTTGCAGGTTCAAAGAAGAAGAAAATCGCAAGCAAGCCACCACCAACCGAGGAAGAAGATGAGTTCGAAGAAGAAGTTGACCCGGAATTGACTGCCGAACTAATGAACCTAGCTCGAAGGATAGCCAAGGGACGAAAGCGAACCACAACTCGACCCAACCAAGGTAAGCCTAAAAGTTCTAATATTAGGTTTTATGAGTGTAACAGGTTTGGACATATAAAGTCCGAGTGCCCCAAGCTCAACCACCAAGCACCTAAGCACAAGAAGGCCCTCAATGCGACATGGGAAGAAGCGTCAT
Source organism: Wurfbainia villosa (assembly GCA_025175895.1). NCBI lineage: Eukaryota > Viridiplantae > Streptophyta > Magnoliopsida > Zingiberales > Zingiberaceae > Wurfbainia > Wurfbainia villosa. Next base: position 45,973,393 of record CM045998.1, on the reverse strand, counting down.
CCGAAGAAGACGAAGACCACATCTTCATGGCGAAATTGATTGAGTCCGACACGGAGACCGAACCTGAACTTGAGTCAGAACCTGAGGATGACTCGGACTACGAAGCTACCTTCAAGTCAAGCCACGGATACGCATCCGGTTCAAAAGATACCCTTAAGGTGAGTCGAACCTTATTTAATACTTTACATAATACGGTTAGGTTTTTGTCTAGGAAGTTAGCTAAGTCCGAGTCCAAGGTCGAGACCCTGGTTGAGGAAGTTAAACTCCTCAAACACGAGGTCTCCCTAACCTCTTCGACTAGTCAAGTTCAAGAGAAGGACTCAACTCGGGTTGAAAAACTCGAAGTTGAGAACTCACTCTTGAAAAGTCAAGTCGAAGATCTTAGGAATACGTTGGAAAGGTTTACTTTGGGATCCAAAGGACTTGACCTCCTACTTGGATCGCAAAGGGTGTACAACAAGGCGGACTAGGGTTTAGCTCAAACACGACCAATAAGTCGTATATGTCAATCGTAAGTAGACATAAAAATGTGTCCAAGCATGGGTCCCTAAGACCACTTTGATTTCAACTCTAGGATCCAACTCGATCTTTGGGTTCCCAGGACCAAATCCACTATGTGGATAGACCGAACCGATTCAACGATGCAGGGAGCCAGTACAAAACATGTTTGTGTTTTAACATAGAAATTGCATGCTTAGATTTTTTTTTTCTTTCGTGAACTCACTTAGAACACGTAAATAACCAACTAAAATCCTTCGAAAAGATTGAGCCTCGGGGAGCCTCTTTTCAAATAACCAACTAAAATCCTTCGAAAAGATTGAGCCTCGGGGAGCCTCTTTTCAAATAATCAACTAAAATCCTTCGAAAAGATTGAGCCTCAGGGAGCCTCTTTTAAAAAATAACTAGTTAGACGAGGAAATAATTTTAGGTGAGTCAAGTCATCATTTTCTTGAAAATGACTTTGTCTAAGGAAGTGGTCGATGATCCGATAAAAGAAGGCCCCTGTGCCTCGCCACAACCTGGAAGCCATGATCTTGAAAAGGTAAACTTGACAAGCCTATGGTCAAATCCAAATCTAACATTACTTAAACATAAATGCACTTAATCAACTTAATTAGAAGTCATCACACAAAGAACACATAAGTATAACATGCTTGATCATATAGACTCCGGTGAGATGACCTAGGTTTAACAACTTACAACCAATTTTTTTTTAAAAAATATAATAATCTAACATCGAATCCAACCACCTTGTGTGTAGGATCAATGGATGTTAGACAGCGGTTGCTCCCGACACATGACCGGGGATCAACTCAAATTCGCGAAGCTTCGATTCAAACGACAAGGATCGGTAGCCTTTGGGAATAACGACAAGCTCAAAATCATTGGATCAGGTGATATCAAGCTTAACTCGAATTTTGTTATTAAAAATGTATTACTTGTAGAGAATTTTGAATATAACCTGCTTAGCGTAAGCCAATTATGTGACAATAATTATAAGGTCGTATTTTTAGAAAATGAATGTGTAATTAAAACAAAGGAAACAGCTAAAACAATACTTAAAGGAACTAGGACAAATAACATTTATACAATTAACTTAATCAAATCCTCAGCCAAATGTCTTATGACACGGGAAGAGGAATCATGGTTGTGGCACCGACGACTCGGTCACTCGCACCCAAGACTCGTCCACAAGATGAGTCAGAGTGGCCTAGTCAGAGGCTTACCCAACCTTAACAATTTGGTTAATAAAATCTGTAATGCTTGTCAACAAGGAAAACAACCTAGGACACAACACAAGTTAACTAACCAAGAATGAACCTCAAGTGTACTTGAGCTCCTGCATATGGATCTATTCGATTCACATGGAGCCAAGTCACTCAATAAAAGTCAATATTGCTTAGTCATAATTGACTACTACTCCAGGTTTACCTGGGTTAGGTTCATCAAACATAAAAATGATACCCTAGATCAATTAATCAATTTATTCAAATTAATCGAGAATAAAAAAAACCTTAAGGTTAAAAGAATTAGAAGCGATCATGGTGGTGAATTCGAAAATCAAAGGTTCACCGACTTGTGTAACCTAAATGGATACCACCATGAATTCTCTTGCCCTAGGACCCCTCAACAAAATGGCCTAGTGGAGCGGAAAAACCGAACTCTACAAGAAGCCGCTAGGACCATGTTGAACGAATATGACCTACCCGATAGGTTTTGGGCAGAAGTCGTGAGTACGACATGCTATGTCCAAAATATAATCCTTATGGTAAAAAGGCACCTTAAGACCTCATACGAGATTTATCACGATAAAATACCTAACATCAAGTACTTTAGGGTATTTGGGTGTAAGGTACATATCCTAAACACTAAGGATTACCTAGGGAAATTTACATCCAAGACCACGACCGGAATCTTTCTAGGATACTCGACTACAAGTCGAGATTATAGAGTATATAACCACGACACCCTTAGAGTCGAGGAGACTATCAATGTAGTATTTGATGAAGGACATGAACCTACAAAACCCCCGGCAACCCCAATTAGCGAGCCGATTCATACTAGACCTAACTCTGATCCGGAGATCAGGTCTAGTGTTAATCCTAACCTAAGTCAACCAAGTCACTCTATTGATCAAGTGATAGATGACTCCAACCAAACTAATGTTCAACCAAGTCACCCCATTGATCAAGCATTAGGTGACACAAACCTAACCCAATCTAGGATTCAGACTAACCACCCTATTGATCAAGTGATAGGAGATCCTAATCTAGGAGTTCGAACTAGAGCATCCTATAGGAACCTTAGTCAAATTTCCTTAATTTCAAAGATAGAACCCAAATCAATTGAACAAGCTCTTCTTGATCCCGATTGGATTATTGCAATGCAAGAAGAGCTAGCTCAATTTACTAGGAATGAAGTGTGGGAATTAGTACCACCACCTAAAGACAAAACGATAATTGGAACAAGGTGGGTGTTTCGAAATAAGCTTGATGATAAAGGTGAAGTAGTTAGAAACAAGGCTAGGTTAGTCGCCAAAGGGTTTAGTCAAGTCGAAGGCTTAGATTACGACGAAACCTATGCCCCAGTAGCTAGACTCGAATCCATTCGAATGTTGCTAGCTTATGCCGCACATCGAGGATTTAAACTATTTCAAATGGATGTTAAGTCGGCATTCTTAAATTGATACATTAAAGAAGAAGTTTATGTTAGCCAACCCCCCAGGTTCGAAAATCTAGATAAACCTGACCATGTTCTAAAACTTAAAAAAGCTTTCTATGGACTTAAACAAGCTCCTCGAGCTTGGTACGAGAGACTTTCAATCCATTTTAAGTCAAAAGGGTTTAACCAAGGCTTAGTTGACCCAACTCTCTTCGTAAAAACCTTAGGTAAAGAAATATTCATAGCTCAAATTTACGTAGACTATATAATTTTTGGAACCTCTAACTCAGCCTTACTAAACGAGTTCGTTTCACTCATGGAAAGTGAGTTTGAAATGAACTTGGTAGGCGAGTTAAGTTTCTTTTTAGGTCTACAAATTAAACAAACTAAGGATGGTATATACCTATATCAACAAAAATACACTAAGGAGTTAATTAAAAGATTTGGAATGCAAGACGCTAAGATAATAAACACCCCAATGGCGATTAATGTTAACATAGGAGAAGACCTAGAAAGTAAGTCCATTGACTTAAAGTACTATAGGAGCGCGATAGGAAGTCTCCTATACTTAACTGCGAGTCGACCCGACATCCTATTCGCAGTAAGTATGTGCGCCAGGTTTCAAACCTGTGCTAAGGAGTCTCACCTAACCCTAGTTAAGCGTATCCTTAGATATCTTAAGGGTACACTTAACGTTGGTATTTGGTACCCTAGATCTACGGAGTTCAAACTAATCGGCTACTCTGATTCGGATTATCCTGGTAGTAAACTCGATAGAAAGAGCACGAGTGGTTGTTGTCAATTACTCGGCTCAAGTCTAGTGAGTTGGTGCAGTAGGAAGCAACATTGAGTTGCCTTATCTACCACCGAAGCCGAATATGTTGCGATGGGTGAGTGTATAACTCAGCTTCTTTGGATGAAGCACACTCTCCGAGACTTTAGGTTGGACTTCACCAAAACTAAAATTTTTGTAGACAACATATGTTCGATAAATCTAACTAAGAACCCTATATGCTATTCAAGGACAAAGCATATAGAGGTAAAACACCATTTCATTCGAGAACATGTAGCCAACGGCTCCATACAACTCGAATATGTTGACTCGAAGTCTAACCTAGCAGACATATTTACTAAACCACTACCAGAAGTCGAATTTAGTCTCTTGAGACGAAGATTAGGCATGTGCGTAATAGAATAGGAACTTACAAATTATATTTTCTTACTACTATTTCTTACTTTTTTTTCATGGAACTAGCATAGGACATACCTTAGATATCATGCACCTATAGATTTAAGGAGCCAATACATCTCACAACACATAGGACTAATGTGTTTGTGTACTTAGCCACGTAGATGGGCGTGAGATGTTAGGACCTTACTCTTGGTTCCAGATGTAGAGCTAGTGCATCGCTATGAACCACGGAGTATAATCATACCGACTCTGACTAGGACTGGTTGATCCTTCATATCAATCAAGCCAAATATGAGTCGAACATTTTATAGATGAACTTATTTTCAGTATATTATTTTTAAAAATAAAAATGTGGAACATGCTTGGACTTTAAATTTAACATTTATTTTGTTTTCCACACACCCCTTACTCTTTTCGATATACGACAAAAGGGGGAGAAAAAGGAGAAAAAGGACAAAAGTTAAGGGGTAAAAAAAATTTTTTTTTGATAACTTAACTCTTACTTCATAATTAAACCAAAAGTTAACTTTAAGTTTTGAAAACTTATTTAACTTTTAACAAAAGGCCAAGGTTAAGAAATCATTTGGGTTCTTAACTTAAAACTTATTTTAAACACTATGGCCAATATTAAGTAATTTTGGTTACTTAATTCTTTTTCTTAGTAGCACATATCAAGGGGGAGAGTTAAAACTCTTTCTCAAGTACTCACCCTCGGTCAAGGGGGAGGATTCCTCAAGGGGGAGCACTTGGAAAAGAATTTTTATATACTCCTACTCATTCATGCATAATCTCATACTTATTTTTGTCTTAACTTTGTATGTGGGTTTGCCATAAATCAAAAAGGGGGAGATTGTTGGTGCAGTGGGCACCTAAGTCGAACCTAAGTTTTGATTATAGCAAATGATATAAAGTTAAGCTTATATTGTTATCTCACGAGCTAAATCAAGTGTGCAGAAAAGTCTCAATGCTGGAGCTGAAGGCTAGCGACACCTGGAGGAAGCCGCGGTGGTCGGGCGACACTCGAGTTACTTCGGAGGGAGCCGAAGGAATCGAGTGGAAGGCCGGAAGCAAAAGCGACACGTAAGTATCGAGGTAAGCTCGTGTGTACGAGCGTAAGTGAGGTCGTATCCTCTTTACGGGGATGATCGTAGGCGATGATCCGACCCAAGACTTCCCATGGAAGGTCTATGTGTAGATCGGATGGCAAGTGGCCGTCGAATCCACTTATATTTTGAGCTAACTCTTTATTGTAGTCAAAAATCCTGGCCATCAGTTCAACCGGCCAGTTCAACCGGCCAGTTCAACCGGTGGTCAAAAATCAGCCTAGAGGAGTCAAGCTTTATCACCATTTTTCAAGGAGTTTTGTGCCCATTTGTGATTGGTTGAAGACTCATTCGTTGAGGGGCTTAAAGGCTATAAAAGGAGGGTCAAACCTAGAGTTTCATCCTCAATTCTAAGTGCTCAAAAGCCTCCGTTATGCTGCAACTCTCCGACGACTCTACAACAACGAAGTGCTGCCAACAACCCTAGCTTAAAGTTTCTTTTGTTTAGTTGTTGGTATAATCTTAATTTGTTATTGCTTTCAATATTGCAATTCTTTTTAATCGAGGCTTTTCGTTGCATTTTACTTTAATAGAAGAGAGGGTTTGTCTCTCTATCTTTTTGCTTCGAAGGCTTTTGTAATCGTAAAACTCCTACCTCCAACGAGGAGGAGTGTTTTAGTGAATTGCCCTCCGTAGACGGTCTAGGACCGTTAGGGCCTTGGAGTAGTAGCCGAAGGCTACGAACCAAGTAAAAAAACTATTTGTCTCTTTTAGTTTTTATTTACATTTCCGCTGTGTTTAATTGTCTATCGAACGATTTAAAAGAAAAGTTTTTATCGCTATTCACCCCCCCTCTAGCGATCCGCTTCGATCCAACACTTTCCATGCCAAGACCCATGCTTGGACTTTTCCTTGTGCCAAGTACTCAAGACTTGGACTTTCCCAAATGCCAAGTGTCCCACTTGGACTTTCCATGCCAAGTACCCATGACTTGGACTTTCCCTTAATCACATGGTCAACCCTAGTCAACCATCAAAGTCTCCCTCGAGTCAAACTCGAGTCTAGTCAATTATAACCTGGGTCGATTGCTCCAACAATCTCCCCAACATATTATCCGACATCAATGTCCAACATCAATGTCAAACCACTTTGTCAAACATCCTATTTCAAACATCAAAACATCACTCGAGTGAAACTCGAGTATGGTCAATCGTGACCTGGGCCGATTGCACTAACAATCTCCCCCTTTTTGATGTTTGACAAAAACAAACCTTGAGTTAGGCCCCTAACTCAAATTCCCTTACCAATTATCCAAATTGGTAATTTAATCTTCTCCCCCTTTTTGACATACATCAAAAAGGTTATCTCTCCAAGGAGGTTAATGTCTCAAGTCCTAATGAGATCTTACAATCTCCCCCTTGATCCTAAAATACCTAGGATGTCTACCATCTTCCTAGTGATAAGTCCCATATCACTCAAGAGAGGAAATCCTATATTATCTCCCAATTTCCAAATTGGGTCTCTCAAAATCCCATCAATTTTCGCAATTGATGATACTCTCCCAATAACTTCTCCCCCTTCAAGAAGAGAAACACATCCATCATCCCAAGATGGATAACTCCCCCTAAAGGCTTGCTCCCCCTTGACCATTGCACCAACAATGTCCTTGGGAAGTTCCTAAGCCAATAGGAATGCTAAACCATCAAAATTAAGGTTCTAAGTTCAACAAAGAACTTTCACTCACCCTAAATTTGATACTTTGACCTAACACCTCTCTTAATCCATATCCAATGGATTTTCACCCTTTATAATGCTTCCCAAAGCATATCCTAGGGTTAGGAGTGATTAGGAACCTTTACCATAGCTGAACACGGGCTAAACAAACCTTGTTAACCCGAAATCAGACCTGACAGTCGACTCCTGACAGTAATCAGTCGACTGCCACCCTTATCAGTCGACTGCCACCAAGGGCAGTCGACTGATAGCTGAAATTTCCAAATTTCAGCTATCAGAATCGAGATTTAGAAAATCATAACTAATTATACGTATATCGAAATATCATGAAATTTGATACGTATAATACCTATGACCAATACAATGGGTGAAAAATGTTTGAAAAATATTTTACTCATAAAATAGTGAAATTGATATAAAATCCAAAAGTGACTAAAAACTTTAAAGTTTAAGCTCACTTTGTATCAATCTCATCAATGGTGATTGCTATCAAGAGATAGACTTCACCAAGGTTTTTCAAAGTGATTTTAAAATGTTTTTAAAACCTTATTTTGGATCATATTCCTTGGGCTCTATGCACATGACTTGTACACAGGCTTTCCCAATGATCCACATGTTGAGTTAAGATAAGTTTGGGTTCAACTAGATGCAAACACTATGCACCTTGAACTTAACTCATATCCTAGCATCTCACATGTATCTAGGGTGTATAAATACACATACATGTCAATTGGATGTGAGATGTGAGTTTTGGTTCATTTAATCTAGGGTTTCATGCATTTCCTAGGCAACCCTACTTGATTCCCTTATAAATGGGACTTCAAGTCATGTCATTGTCCTTAGTTCAATTTTAATAAATTTAATGCATGAAATGATCATGGCATAAAGATAGCAATATTTAAGCATGGCCAATGATCATGATGTCATGGCATAATATAAAATCTAAAAACACATGACATTTAAAAATCTTAATCCTAAAACATGAACATGACATATACAATGAATAAAAGTAAGCATGATGTCATGACATGTTATATGGCAAACAAAGCATGACATATAAAATATATAGGTACAATAATACCTAAATCTTAATATTAATTGCCATTTGATATAATTAGGTTTATTTTGCCATATTATCATTAATATCCCTAGTGTGCCAAAAACCCAAAATGGCACACTAACCTCTAAACCTAAATTATGCCAATTTAATTGTTTTTTCATAATTTCAAAAGTGCATTGGCACATCCTAAAATCTTTTAGGATATTGATTCAAATATATTTCCAAGGTAACCATAACCTTGAAAATATCCTAAAGTGACACCTTTACCATGGTTGAGTTAACTACCCATCCAATCAAGGTTGGCACACCCTAAACCCATCTAGCGTGAATCAATCACGCTCTTAGAAACCCAAAATCGATTTGAACTCCTAGGGTTAATTAGGTATTCCTTAGGGATAACCTCCCTAGATACCTTCCTAATGACCCTCCTAGGCTTGTTAGCCTTGGTTATTTGGGTCTTTCCTAGGTTAACCTTAGGGATTACCTCCCTAATAACCTTCTTAGTGGCCACCCTAGGTTTCCTAGAAACCTTAGCCACTAGGCACAAACCTTGGTTACTCTTAGGGATAACTTCCCTAGTAACCTTGGTTTTCTTAGACCTAGTTAGTGTTCCATAATCTAGTGGAACACTATGGTAAGCCACCTTAGGCTTAGGTTTGTGACACAAACCTTTCTTGCCCTTGGTTGACTTTTGTTTCTTGAGTCCTAGGTGTTGACTTTGACTTTTGGACCCTTGAGTTTGACTAATTGACCCTTGCATTTTATTTTGTATATTCCTAAGGGTCTTCTCCATCTTTTCAAGCCTTGACCTCAAGACTTGATTCTCTAATTCTAATTGCCCAATTTTAGAATTTTGATTTGGTCTTTGGGCATGGGACTTCCTAGGCATATGCCTAATCCATTTAGGGTTTAGACCTAGATGTTCTTGCACCTTTCTAATTGTCTCCCTCGGTAAAATTTGTCTAGTGTTATTTGACCTAGGTTTATCCTTAGATAAATTGGTTTTAGAGATATTAGTCCCAAATTTCTCCTTTCTTGAAAAATTGACCCTCTTAGCACCTAAACAAAATTCCTTACTTCTAGCATGCTTTTTTATGATAAATAGCAAGACTATTGAAATTATTCCTCGCATGCTTTTGACTATAAGAATTAGAAAGAGAATTACTAAAATATACCTTAGGGTTAGCCTTAGCTCCCCCTACATGTGATGCTCTTTCTTGCCCCTTCTTCCTCCCCCTAGGGCATTGACTCCGATAATGCCCCTTTGAGTTGCACTTGAAGCATATGATATACTCCTTGCTCTTGATATTTGGGGAACCGGCATCCTTGACTTTTGGTGCCGGTGGAGCTTTTCTAATTTTCTTTGGACACTTGCTTTTGTAATGCCCACTTTCCCTAAACTAAAAGCAAATTATATGCTTTTTATTTAAAACAAAATTGCTTGAGTTACCTTGTTCGGTGGTAGGTGCCGGAGTTGTATTTTGAGCTTCTTCATCTTTATCGGATGTTGAAGCCTCTTCTTTATTTTGTTCCGGCTCCGGTGTAGATGGTCTCTCCCCCTCAATCATAGAAGTGGATGCTTCTTCCACCTCTTCTACTTCCTTCTCCGATCCGGAAGTGGATGCTTCTTCCACTTCTTCCGATCCGGATGTTGATTCCCTATCAACCATCGAATCCTCAAGCTCTTGGGATGATGGTGTACTTTCTTGAGCTTGAGAGGGTGAGCACTCCTCTTCTTCTTCTTCTTCTTGGACCGATGATGAGTTTTCATGGAGCTTTGCCACTTTGCTCCATAACTCTTTATCATCTACATAATTACCTAACATAGACAAGATATTCTTAGGCATTAAATCAATTAAAAATTTTATCACCTTATCATTTTTCTCGAATGCTTGAACTTGCTCTTCGGTCCATCTCTTCTTTTTGAGGAATCCACCTCTTGGTCCTCTTGGACATTCAAATCCATCCATCAAAATGGGCCATTCCTCGAAGTCGCTCATCATTAAGAAATCTTCGATCCTTGCCTTCCATTGTCTAAAACCTTCTTATCCATAGAAGGTATATGGGATAGGTGTGTTGATATCCCATCCCAATTGTCCTTGAACTTCCATCTTTTACCCTCTAGCTTGCTCCCTTCATTGTTAGACTTAAAAGAGCGGCCTCGCTCTGATACCACTTGTTGAGACCTGTGCGCCCGCTAGAGGGGGGGGTGAATAGCAACGTGACCGTACGTAGATGGAATTTGATCGTGATCGTCTCTACAAATCGTGTTAGCGCAATGGAATAATGATATTAAAAACAATAACACGAAATGAAACAACCACGGACACAAAGATATAACGTGGTTCGGAACTGAATGGTTCCTACTCCACGGATCGAGCTCCAAAGAGCCCTAGTGATGCACACACACTCACTAATCACAAATACTCCTTCTCGATACAAGTCGGAGGTGGAGAAATGTCGTACAAAAGATTACAACAATAATCTAAGTAGATACAAGCAAATAAAATAGTGAAATACAATGCAAGTAAAGAAAACTACTTTACAAGAGCATTTAGGTTGCTTGATCTTTGGTTGCCTTGGACTAGCCTTGAAGGACTAGAAGAGCACCAACAATTCCCCTTCAAATCGCCCAAGAAAACCCCTTGCTTGAGCCTTCCACGAACAACTGCTTTTATCCTCCATCAGGCTAGATTTCCACCTGGTAGTCGACTGCCATAAGTCACCAGTTTGTTGGTGCAATCGGCCCAGGTCACGATTGACCAGACTCGAGTTTGACTCGAGTGATGTTTTGATGTTTGACAAAGGGATTTGACAAAGTGGTTTGGCATTGATGTTTGACATTAATGTTGGTTAATATGTTGGGGAGATTGTTGGAGCAATCGACCCAGGTCATGTTTGACCGGACTTGAGTTTGACTCGAGGAAGACCTTAATGGTTGACTAGGGTTGACCGTGTGATTTTGGAAAGTCCAAGCATGGGTCTTGGCAAATGGAAAGTCCAAGCATGGGTCATGGCAAAGTTAAGTCCAAGTCATGGGTACTTGGCATGGAAAGTCCAAGTGGGACACTTGGCAATTGGGAAGGTCCAAGTCTTGTGTACTTGGCATGAGAAGTCCAAGCATGGGTCTTGGCAAATGAGAAGTCCAAGCATGGGTCTTGGCAAATGGAAAGTCGAAGCATGAGTCTTGGCATGGAAAGTCCAACATGGGTTGGCAAGGGAAAGTCCAAACTTGAGTCTTGGCATTTGGAAGTCCAAGGGGATAGATATTGGCAGCGTAAAGTCCAAGCGGAGTCTTGGCGGCATAAGTCCAATGTGCCTTGGTGGTGTAGACACCGTTAGCATGACATAGCCGAGGGAAGCACCTTGAGGCTAGCGCGATGGTTGAACAAGTCATGGATGACTTGGAGGGATCCGAGAGGCATGAGGCTGATGGAGGTGGATAGAAGGCTTAGGTCTAGGCTAAGGGTGGTCTAACAAGTATGGAGGCACCATACTTGGGTTAAAGCCTCATGTTTGAGGTTAGCAGTCGACTGGAAATATGGACGGTTCGACTGCCGTGAGTCGACTTATGTTCGACTGCCGGTTAAGAGCTGGAATTGCTCTGCGATCATTGCTCGATTGGAGCGATCGGTGATGTCGGCAACGATCGGCGCCAAGGGATGGCGGGCATTGCTAGTTCTGTCGAGCGAGAAGCGCTCGTAGTAGCGGTCGACTACAGTCTTGCGCGATCGGCCCGCCAATGTTGGCGATCGGCGCCAAGAGTTCGTTAGGATTTTCGGCGTGGATCGAGCCGTTGTCTCACGACAGCGTGACATCGATCGTGGTGACTTATGGCAGTCGACTGATGGGCGGAAATCCAGGTCGCGCGCAAGGATAAAAGGAGCTCGACGGGAGGGTTTTTGCAACCGATTTTCTTGGACGTTTTGAAGCGATTTGCTGCTGCAAATCAGGGCTTTCAAGTGCTCGTCCAAGGCAATCAACAAGCAAGCTTCTAAAGAGTTTTTGTAAAGTGTTCTTTACTTCTCTTGTTGTATTTCTTCTTATATTTGCTTGTTGTATTTAGATTATTATTGTAATCTTATTGTAAGAGGTTTCTCCACCTCTGACTTGTGTCGAGAAGGAGTATTTATCATAGTGGTGTGTGATTGGCATCGCTAGGGTTCGTACGAACCCAATCCGTGGAGTAGGAACCATTTTGGTTCCGAACCACGTTATATCCTTGTGTACGTGATTGTATATTTTCGTTATTGCTTTTATTATTTCTATTCCGCTGCGCATAACGAGTTTTGTAGAGACGATCGCGAACGAATTCCATTTACAAACGAAGAAGCGCTATTCACCCCCCCTCTAGCCATTCCAATATTCCCAACACAGTCGACTGCCAACACTGTAGCTGTGAGACAACGACTCTATCCACGGTGGAAAAATTCTAACGGGACACTTGGCAGTCGACTGCCAGCGCCCGTAATCGGCCCCTGATCGGCTGAGCATCTCGTGCTTGACACTCGGGGCGATCATTGTCGTCCCTTGGCGATCGGCGCTATGATCGATCATTGCGCGGAGCAATTCTAGCTCTTAAACGGCAGTCGAACTCAAGTCGACTCACGGAAGTCGAACCGGCCATAATGCCAGTCGACTGCCAACCTCAAAAATGAGGTTTTAACCCAAGTATGGTGCCCCCATACTTGCTAGACCACCCTTAGCCTAGACCTAAGCCTTATAGCCACCTCCATCAGCCTCACGCCTCTCGGATCCCTCCAAGTCATCCATGACTTGTTCATCCATAGCGCTAGCCTCCAGGTGCTTCCCTCGGCTATGTCATGCTAACGGTGTCTACACCGCCCAGGCACATTGGACTTACGCCGCCAAGACTCCGCTTGGACTTTACGCCGCCAATATCCATCCCCTTGGACTTCTCAAATGCCAAGACTCAAGCTTGGACTTTCCCTTGCCAACCCATGTTGAACTTTCCATGCCAAGACCCATGCTTGGACTTTTCCTTGTGCCAAGTACTCAAGACTTGGACTTTCCCAAATGTCAAGTGTCCCACTTGGACTTTCCATGCCAAGTACCCATGACTTGGACTTTACCTTAATCACATGGTCAACCCTAGTCAACCATCAAAGTCTCCCTCGAGTCAAACTCGAGTCTAGTCAATTATAACCTGGGTTGATTGCTCCAACAATCTTCCCAACATATTAACCGACATCAATGTCCAACATCAATGTCAAACGACTTTGTCAAACATCCTATGTCAAACATCAAAACATCACTCGAGTCAAACTCGAGTATGGTCAATCGTGACCTGGGCCGATTGCACCAACAAGGACATCATAGAACTCCATGAACTTAGTCTATCTATAGGTCACAAAGTAGGAGGAATCAACTCAGTGGTTGTGGGTCCTATGATAGGGGATTCCCCAGTGACAACAACTTCCTGATCTATGTGGATCCAAAAGTGACGCTCTAGAAGATTAGGTAATTCCCATGTAGAATCAAATGTTCACCGGGATTAACCTTGATGGACCTCCTACAAAACCAAGATTAGAGAACTTAGGAGCATAGATTTACAACATGTCCGACATTCCATAGGTGAAACCGAAATTCTGGAATCTTTTCCTTAGCCTTGAACACACCCTTTTTTCTTTCTCCGAGTGACACTGATAGTTGAGTCAAGACTGTGTCCAATAACTTGCAACCACCACGTTCCACGTCGAACAATCAAAGTTCACTAGATAAATCGATACTCGAATCTCAATCTATGTGGGATCAATAATTTTATTACTTGACGAGAACCGTGCACTTGCGGGCATTGAGCGCGACCTAGTCTTCAACATCACAGTTGAGGGCTTAGGTCACCGCGCATCACTACTCCCGAGTGGTCTGGTGGCAGTATGGAAAATAGCTATCTAGCAACATCCAAGGGGATTTCATGTCTGCACACAACTACGACTATCACTACCTCGAGTGGTCGAGTGGGCAGATCCAAATAGTAGTTATTTAGCTACGTCATCCTACACGAGGCTCCATCTATCACTTTTGCTGAGTGACTAAGCAAGCAGGCCAATATGTATCCACATATCCAAATCTCTGGCAACACTCTCGACCCTACAAGGGAGACAACTATCGCATAGAGATACATGATGCAATGTTATATAAACCATGAGTATTACTATATTATTGACTCTCTCAGTAATCATTGTACTATGCGAAGATGAAACATCCATATCTGCAAATTTCTTGGCAATGTACTCTACCTCACAAGAGAGCCATAGCCGATAAAAAATAAATAGTACTAGGACCTATCTCCTCAAGTATACCTCTACTGACGATCCACTCAACCACATATGGTACCGATGGCCGACAAGAGCATGCACAATGGAATAAAATGCAATATGACTATCATGTCTGTAGACATATCTAGTCCACAAATATACCTCCACTGACACCTCTCTTAACCAAACATGGAGCCATGACTCATAGGAGTAATGCACTATAGGACCTCTTGTCCATAAATATAACTTAACTAATGCCTCGCTCAACCACACATGGGAGCCATTGTTGGCAGGATTATGCACAATGTAATAAAATGGAATATGATAATCAAGTTGACATATCTAACCATCACTATCTAATAATGTAACATGATGGCAAAATCAACTGTAGTAACAATAATCAACAACAGATAAACAAGACTATATAGATATCAAATAGAACATCTCAAAGTTCAAGCAACTAAGTATCAAACTCTGGTATAATAAAGAGTGGAGTCAAGATAATTCAGACTAACAATATAACAGGGCTCATGCACTAAGATCAATGATCTATAGAATTCAAAGCAGGAAATACACACCTGATATATAGTTTGTGCAGATAGTCTTCGTGTCTACAAACCTATCTCGAATCAAAGTTGTGTACATAGAACATAGTACCCAACTACGTTCAACCATACATCTAGTGATCAAATCAAATCCTACATTTAGTTTGAATCTCGGTTAATTAACCAAGTATAAATCAAGATGTCATCCACCCCTAACCATCTCAACCATATGATTCAATTAATTTAACCCCAAATTAGTTAAACTAATTACTGATTAATCTGACCCAACTAACAAACTCCATCAATAATATTTATCCAATAACTAATTTTTTTGTTTAATTCCTAATCAAGTTTAATTACTCCATTAATGGTGATTACCTCAGGTTCACCGGATCTACACTGGAGGAGGTGGCACAGAATGCAATGGCAATGAATGGCAATGCCGATGACACCTGGGAACTCAAAAATAAGCAAGAATCTAGTCGATGCATAGATTTATCATGAGCTAGAAATGGTGTGAGGAAATCTACGAAGGTGGAGGGAAGATCATCATGCACCAAGATGGCATAGCGGTGGCGTCTACTGCTCACATTGGGTCTTCAAAAATGGTGACAATATTTGAATTACAGAGCCAATTGAGATGGGGAAGACGATAGTGTTCCACAACCATCGAGATCAGCCAATAGGAGAGGTCTAGAAAGAGATGCTCACTTCCAGAGCTACAACGACACTAAACTAGAGGAGGACAGTCATCAGCGAGCTCTTAAGAAACCATAAGAAGATGAGATTTGTGATGGTGGTTCTCAGAGGAGAAGAAGAAGAAGGTAATCGGCTTGGTGGCAGGTCGAGCTCATGATGCTTGACCAAGGCACACGATTGGGATGGCAGTCATCGGTGCAAGTGGAGATCTCTAGCATGGGCTGCAATGAAGTGACGACGATGAAGCGGTGGTGACATGTGGATGAGAAGAGTGGGATCGGGCAGTTGCGGAGATTGCGAGAAGAAAAAAAAAGGAATTGGTTATTGTTTAATGAGAGATGATTTTTTTATAGGTAAGAAACTTAGGTTTCATTCTATTGAACCCTTGATTAATCACTCCTTAATCTAATAATCCAAAGTGGCTTTATCCGAGCCTATTAATTTTATCCCCATAAATGTCATAAAAATTTGATTTAAATTCTAAAAAAATCTATAAGGAAATATCTAAATCAACTCATTTTATTTTGTCATTGTATTTAATAGCTTTTCCACTGGAGAAACTAGTTAGCGGATTAACAACACCATGACCATGCCAAATGGCATGATTGGGATGTGGTAAATGCTAAAAACCCTAGATGCAACTAGCTTTAACCATGTCGTGTTGATCGTGGTGTTGTTGGGCACGACTATGTCGTATGGCATAGTTTGCCTGTGCTAGATTCAAGATTCCTTATACCATCTTTTGAGTGCTTCTTCTTTGTTTATTCTTACAAAGAAAACTTGCAACCATAGTTATCTATACTAAAAAAAAGTCAATGAATGAAAATGATAGTGTTTTGGCAATAATATGATAAAAAAATGCAAAGAATGAGTACTAAACAAGATCTTAAATTATGCATGATTCTCACACATCAATCCTTTTGGTGAAATCAATCTTAGGTCAAGGTTGACCAAGCTCGAGTGGGCTCGAGATGAGTTTCGATGTTTGATAATATGACAATATGACTATAGATAAAGAATGATATGGGACATCCGAGGAGAGTGTTGGTGTAATTATCATTGAGTCAGGAGGACCATGATGGAAGGGTGAAAGAAGTCCAATAAGACATTGGAAATAGAGAAATTCAAGTAGGTTAAGGAGGACCGAACACTTGGTGGTTGGAAGTTCAATAGAGAGTTGGCAAGTGTGAAGACCAAGTGGGTCACTGTTGATCGGACACTTGGCATGAGAAGAAAAGTCCAAGAAGATTAAGGAGGATTGGATGCTTGGTGTGATGTAATTAAGAGGTGTCGTAAGGCAATCGTCTTAAAAGTTATTAATAAAATTCACTATTTAAGTATACATTGTCTATGTGTTTGATTGAATATTAAACTCATCAACTGAAGTCCACAATATGATAAATAGCATGAGAGAAATTGTAATTGAATCACAATCTGTTGGTGTCTCATCATGTGCAAATATTTAAGAATTGAAACTATCCATTGTCAATGAATTGATGAGATTGGGCATTATCAATTCTATGAGACTACCATATGTTATTCTCCTTAGTTTATCCAAGAATTTGGTACTAATTGAAAGGAAGCATATGTTGGTGCAATCGGCCCATGTCACGATTGACCAGGCTCGAGTTTGACTATAGCACGATTTTTATGTTAGACAAAACGTATGACATGTCATTGTTATAGGAGCCCAAGTGTGTAGTCTTGGTCACGTAAGTCCAAGTGTGTAGCCTTAACAGTGAAAGTCCAAGAATGGGGCTTGCCATTGGAAGTCCAACATAGAGTTAGCAAGGGAAGACCAAGTGTGTAGCCTTAGCCACGTAAGTCCAAGTGTGTAACCTTGGCGGTGAAAGTCCAACATGGGTTGACATTGGTAATGGGAAGTCCAAGTGTGTAGCCTTGGCGGTGAAAGTCCAAGTTATGGGGACTTGGCATTTCGTATAGACACCAAGAGCATGACAATAGCCGAAAGAAGCACCTGGAGGCTAGCGTATGGATGAACAAGTCATGGATGACTTGGAGGGATCCGCGCATGGATGAACAAGTCATGGACAACTTGGAGCAATCCGATAGGTGCGAAAGCTAGTAGAGGTGGCTAGAAGGCTTAGGTCTAGGCTAAGGGTGTATCAGATGCTCAAACATGTTGTTTGAGGCTTTACCCGATGGCCAGATGCTCAAACAACTTGTGTTTGAGGTTTTACCCAACAACAGTTGACTGGTGAGAGTTAACTAGCATTTGACTATGTCAAATGCCATGGCAGTCGACTGCTAGAATTGGGTAGTCGACTGATGGCTTTAGCAGTCAACTATTAAGGATGGTAGTCGATTGTGGATCGAGGATGTGAGCACAGAAAACTTCATTGGCCAGTGTCGTTAGCTCACGAGGTTGGCAATCGGCCCGATGTAAAATAATGATCGATTGCGGTGTATACGTTAGCTGGATGCCAACGTGGATTAGGCCGTTGTCTCACAATGGCTACTAGAGAAGTCAACTGGGGTCATATGACAATCAACTATTTGGTACAGAATTAGCCCGAGATAAGCATAAAAGAAGGATCTTGTGAAGGATTTCCACTGTGATTTTTGGGATGATTTTGGACGGGAATTGATATTGCATTCTAGACTTTCAAGAGAAAACAAAAGCAAGCAACAAAAAAGCATTCAAAGCAAAGTATTGTAAAGTGTTTCTTTACTTGTATTTCTTATTTTTTTTGTATTCGCTTGTATCTTGTAAATTACTATTGTAATTGGTTGTACGAGGTTTCTGCACCTCCGATGTGTTGTCGAGAAGGAGTTTGAGTAGTGGTGTGGTCATCACTCGATCTCGTTGACCTCACCCCGTGGAGTAGGAACCCTAAGGTTCTGAAGCATGTATATGGTTACATATTTTATGTGATTGTGTTTTCTTCTTCATATTTGTATTGTATTTCATATTTCTACTGCGCTAACAAGAATTATAGAGAAAAACATGACCAAATTCCAACGAGCACTATTTGTGCTATTCAACCACCTTCTAGCCGGGCCACGATCCTCCAACAAGTGGTATCAGAGCGAGGAGCTTACCGTCGAACTCATCGCTGCGATAAACAACCGAAATGGTCGACATCAACATCCATCCACTGAAATTCGAAGGAGACATTTCTTGGTGGAAGAAAAGGATGGAGGTATACTTTGAAACTAATTTTGATATAATGCTAACAATTAAAGACGATTTTGAAGTACCAAGGGGTGAAGATAAGAAGATAATTGAAAAATCAAAATGGACCGATGAGCAACGACAACAATTCGAGACAACAGTTAAGGTAATGAAAATGTTAATTAAAATAATACCTAACCATATCTTGTGCAAGCTAGGTGAATACCGGAATGCCAAGGACCTATGGAATAAATTGGTAAAATTTCATGAAAATCCTGAGCTGGTCCATGGTGAGGAAGAAGAGGAGTGTTCATCCTCTCAAGCTCAAGAAGAAGAAAGCATGTCATCATCCCAAGAGCATGAAGATTCGGAAGTTGAGAGATGCTCATCATCCGGATCGAAAGAGGTTGAAGAAGCCTCCACCTCTATGATTGAGGGGGAGGAGAGACAATCTTCTATCTCGGAGCAAGAACGAGAAGAAGCCTCTACATCCGGGAGAAGTGAAGATCATGAGGCTTCCACCACCCTAGGTAACTCAAATGCAATTCATAATAATAAATATCACATAATTTGCTTTGAGTGTAGGGAGAAAGGGAACTACAAGAGTAAATGCCCAAAATTAGCCAAGGAGAAAGCACCGACACCAAAAGTCAACCAAAAGTCAAAGGATACTAGAGTCCTCGCTAAGAAAAGTAAAGAACACATTGTGTGCTTCAAATGCAACCAAAAGAGACACTACCGAAGCCAATGCCCTAGGGGGAAGAAGAAGGGGTAAGAAGGAGCTACACAAGTAGGGGGAGCTTCCAAAGCAAACCCTAAATTATACTTTAATGCACCTTCTAGCTCTAGGATTAAGAAGCATGCTAGAAATTATGTTAATTCACTTGCTATTCACCATGAACATAAGCATGCTAGTAGGAATAGATATGTTTACTTAGGGGCTAAATCCTATGAACTTACAACTAAGGACAAATCTAGATCAAACAATTCTAGACCTATTTGACCTAAGGAGTCCATTAGGAGAATAGAAGATAATTTAGGCATTAACCCTAAGAAGGGTAGATACATGCCTAAGAAGAAGTCTCATTCCCAAAAGAGTAATGAAAAATCAAAATTGTGAAAATTAGAATTAGAGAACCAATCCTTGAGGTCAAGGCTTGAAAATTTAGAGAAGACCCTAGAAAGAATTACAAATTCAATTAAGGGGTCTAATGGTTAAAATTTAGCACCTAGGAGACAAGAACTGTCCAAGGACAAGAAAGGTTTGGGTAACAAACATAAGTCCTACCAAAATGTTCCATTTAATTAACCAAGGCTAAATCTAGGAGACAAGAACTGTCCAAGGGCAAGAAAGATTTGGGTAACTAAATCTAGGTCTAGAAAAACCAAGGCTAATAGGTAAGTTATCCCTAAGATTAACCATGGTGTGTGTCTAGTGACCAAGGGTTCTATAAATCCTAGGAAGACCACTAAGAATGTTACTAGGGAGGCAATCCCTAAGGTTAATCTAGGAAAGACCCAAATAACTAAAGTTTCAAAGCCAAAAAGGGTCATTAGGAAGGTATTTAGGGAAGTTATCCCTAGTGAATGCCTTGTTAACCCAAGGAGCTCCAATAGATATTGAGTTCCTAGGAGCGTGATCGATTCATGCTAGATGGGTTAGGGTGTGTCAACCCTAAGTGGATAGGTAGTTAACCTAACCATGGAAGAGTTGACACTTTAGGATGTGCCAATGTGTTTTGAGAAGTTGAAAATTGATTAAATTAGCACAACTATGTGTTAGGAGTCATGGTGTGTCATTTTGTATTTTTGGCACACTAGGGAGATAAGTGTTATTAAGGCAAAAAGGATTTAATTATAGAAATGGAAATTTAGGCTTAAGGCTTAGGTATTTTATACCTGCCATTATTTATTTGTCTTCCCATGTCATGACATCATATTTATTTTTATCACATAAAATGTCATGATAATGTTGGGTTTTCGGCACCGCGGCGAGTGTGTGTGTTCGAACATGTTTCATAAACATGTGCACAGCGGAATAAATAAAGCAATAAATCTAATTTATTACATCACACACACCACACGCATGCATAGTACAACATGTGTAGACATAACCGTAGTTTCAAATTTTGCAATAAAAAAAAATTATTCTATGTATACCTGACGTATCACTTGTAACGGGTAAGATATCAACCAGAGCGACCCTCGCTAGAATTGCATCTATCCGTATCCACACCGAGTATCTTCGGGATGACTTCACAAAGTCATGAGCCTCGTCTTCATATGAGTCACTAGCCTCGTGTCGAAGATGATGTGATCGAGAGAAGATCACAATCCGAATCAAAATTCGGATTCAAAATCGAGTCCCCAAAACTCGCCTCTCCGGAAAGGTATTCGTCAACCGTTTGATGAATTATTCGTCCTCCACCTATGAGGATTACCGGAGATCAAATCCCCAGCAAGGTAGCCACTGTCAGAGCTCCAAACATCGTCCAAACGATGCTCCGACAAGAAGGAAACAAGCTGCCCAGAAAATTGGAGAGCTTTGGTGGAGAACTTGCGCCAGCCAAATAAAGAAAGCTAGATGCTCTCCTTGTCGCCGGAGCCAAGGAAGATCACCGGAGGGTCGCCGGAGGATCGCCGTCAGGAGCTTGGACACCGGCAACAACTTGGACGGCGGCACAAGGGCTGGGCATTTTGGGTTTCCGACACCACGGTGAGTGTGTGTTCGAACATATTTCGTAAACATGTGCACAGCGGAAGCAATAAAATAATAAATCTAATTTATTAAAATACACACATCACACGCATGTATAGTACAACATGTGTAGACATAACCTCAATTTCAAATTTTGCAATAAAATAAAATTTATACTACGTATACCTTACGTATCACGTGTAGCGGGAAAGGCATCAACTGGAACGAACCTCACTAGAATCGTCTCTATCTGTATCCACGCCTAGTAACTTCGGGATAACTTCACAAAGTCACGAGCCACATCTTCGTACGAGTTTCTAGCCTCGTGTTGAAGACGATGTGATCGAGAGAAGATCACGAACCGAATCAAAATTCGGATCCAAAACGAGTCCTCAAAAACTCGCTTCTCCGGAGAAGTATTCGTCAACCGTTTGACGAATCCTTCGTCCTCCACCTATGAGGATTACCGGAGATCAAATCTCCGGTAAGGAAGGAGCTGTTGGAACTCCAAACGTCGTCCAAATGACACTCTGACAAGAAGGAAACAAGCTGTCTAGAAAACTAAACAGCTTTGGTGGAGGAATAGGGGCCGGCCAAATAAGGAAGGTTGAAGCTCACCTTGTCGCCGGACCCAAAGCAGATCACCAGAGCTCCTCCGACAGCAGCTCGACGCCGGCAAGGGGAGAGGACGGCAGCTGCTAGACGCCGGCAAGGGACTTTGGGCGGTGGTGGGCGGCGGCAAGAAGTTGTTGCCGACCACTTGGAGAAGAGGGAGAGGGTGGGCGACAACTTTAGGGTTGCAAGGATTAGGGCTTAACAAAAACCCTTAAGCCCTATTTTATAGAGAACAAATTCTCTTAATGGTTATCGAATCATAACCAAAAGACCGTTAACCTGCTCAATTAATTTAAGTTAAAATAAACCAAACCTTGATGGTTTATTTTAAGTTAAAATGAACCGAACCAACTTTGGTTCATTCGTTTAAAATAAGCCAAACCCCTTTGGTTTATTCTCCTCCATTGGATTATAACCAAACCAATTTGGTTCATCAATCACATCTTCATAAGACACGGCCCATCCATGCTTCCATTGCGACATAAATGATTTCATGCTCGCTCCATGTTTGGTCCAACCAAACCTCGTTTCTCTCGGTCTGAGAATCTCATTCTCAAGCTCGTTTTAAATCCTTCGAATTACGCTCGTTGTGCGTATGACAAAATAGGTTCTCGATTTATGTTGGCCATCTATAAATAACCATTAATTATAGAACGATCATGAGTGACACCTAGTAGTACATCATGATCCCCAATAAACCGAAAAGATCAACGGTCGATCCATAACTATTTCTGAAACCTTTCAGCAGCTCGAATGAATCGTGCCCCATACCCTTCACTCATCTTATACCCACTTGGTTCAGGACATGGTCTATAGTGTAAGTCCCAACTAGGTTGACTACGTCACACCTAGCCCAAGTATCATTTCCTCATCCTACGGATTCTAGTTACTGCACATGTATTGAAGAGTACCTTACTCTAAACATGTAATGTTTTGGCCAAAGACTTTAGTAACAATCCGACAAGAGGCCATGGGTATACATCTCCTCGCAAGGAGTGGTGAATCCTTTATAGGCTATTCAAACACCTTCGATCACTTCGACTTATACCCAATCATACTAGGTCTACATCTCCTCAGAGATGCTTGCATAAGATGTCAAAGCATAAGTCTTTATGATCAAGATGACTTGAATACCGCAAGTCAAAGGAACATCGCACTTAAGCTGCAGTAAGAACTTCATTGACATATCTATATATGCAGAGAACCATATGAAGTCTTACGGCTGGTCACTCCAATGAACTAGTTACCATAACTAGCATCCACGATTAACTCCATACATCACAATGTCTCCAACCAGTGAGAATCAGCTGCTTGGATACACCAAGGAGTATACCTCGTGCTAGTCTCAACAGAATCAATGGTGTCCAAATCCATCAATTCATCGACTAGGAATAATTCCGATACATCACAGTTACACATGTAGAGATACTCACTAGTTGTGATCCAATCACAAATTCTCTCATGCTGTGAATCGTATCGTGGACATTCAGTAAATGAGTTTAAGATCTAAACAAATACATGAAAACATGTATACTCGAATAGTGAATCTTCATTTATCATATAAATGGTTCAAACATAAGGCGATTGCCTTAAGACATCTCTCATATATTACTAACAAACTCCCACTTGGCCTAATGTCAATCGCTATGGTATCCAATACCATAAGCTCTAACTTGACCCTCAAACTTACTTTGAGGTAATGCCTTAGTCAAAGGATCCGCTAAGTCCTTTCAGTGGGGATTTTCTCGATTTGTATTTCCTTCCTAATGATGATCTATCTGATCAGATGATAGCGAAGCACATGTTTGGATCATTGATGAGACCACATCAATTTCATAAATGAACTTCTTGATCCAAACCGCTTCCTTTGCTTCTTCCAAAGCTGCAATGTATTCTGCCTTAGTGGCAGAATCCGCTATAGTGTCAAGCTTGGAACTTTTCCAACTTATTTGCACCTCCATTCCAGGTGAATACATACCCAGACTAAGACATGGAATCATCCTTGTCTATCTGGAAGCTGGCATCCGTATACCCACGTATCACCTTGTACCCTTCTCCATATATTAGGAACACATCCTTAGTTCTTCTTAAGTACTTAAGGATTGTCTTAACAGCCACCCAATGATCTATTCCTGGATCAGACTGGTATCTACTCGTGACACTCATAGCATACGATACATCGGGCCTTGTACATAACATAGCATACATGATATATCCTATTGCGAATGCATAGGGAATCTTACTCATGCAAATCCTCTTGTATTCTGTACACGGACACATAGACTTCGAAAGGTGTATCCCATGTCTGATGGGTAGGAAACCTTTCTTGGATTCCGACATGCTAAGCTTGTTTAGCACTCGTTCTATATATGTAGACTACGAAAGACCAAGCAACCGTTTCGATCTATCTCTATAGATCTTAATCCCGAGGATGTAGGTTGCTTCTCTCAGGTCTTTCATGGAGAATGTCTTGGACAACCAAATCTTAACTGACTGTAAGACTGAAACATCGTTTCTCATAAGTAATATGTCATCGACATACAATACTAGGAACACGACTGCACTCCCACTAACCTTCTTGTACACACAAGGTTCGTCTGGATTTTGTGGGAAATCAAACCTTTTGATTATCTCATCAAAACGGATATTCCAGCTCCTGGATGCTTGCTTAAATCCATATATGGACCGTCGTAATTTGCATACCTTGGTTTTATCAACCGATGTGAAGCCCTCAAGCTGTATCATATATACGTCCTCGAGCAGGATTCCATTAAGGAAAGCTATTTTCACATTCATCTGCCATATCTCATAATCATAATGAGCCGCTATGGCCAGGAGCATCCGAATGAATTTATGAATAGCTACAGGCAAATATGTTTCGTCATAATCAACACCTTACATTTGACAATATCCTTTCGCCACAAATCTAGCCTTATAGGTAAACACATTACCATCCATGTCGGTTTTCTTCTTGAAAACCCACTTGCACCCTATAGGCTTGATGCCTTCAAATGGGTCAACCAAGTTCCAAACAAGGTTTTCATACATGGAATCCATTTCGGACTTCATGGCTTCAAGCCACTTATTCATTTCTGAACTTGTCAGAACTTCTTCATAACTGGTAGGCTCCTCATCATCAATGAGTAACACATCGTTCGATTCACTTACGAGAAATCCATATCTCTCAGGAATGTTGCGTGTTCTACCAGATCTACGAAGATGTGGTGTTCCAATAGGTCCAGCCGATTGCTCATCACTATGAGTTATCGGCTATTGTGCTTCACCAGGTATCTCATCAATGTTTATTTGAGTCTCTCGAGCCTCCTCAAGCTCGACGACACTCCCACTGTTTTCTTGCAAGAGAAACTCTTTCTCTAGAAACACAGCATGCCTTGAAACAAACACCTTTTGTTCCACATGATGAGAGAATTGGTAAACCCTTGTTTCCTTAGGGTATCCAATAAATAGACATTTATCAAACTTAGCATCCAATTTGTCTGATACAGTCCGCTTCACATAAGTAGAACAACCCTATATCTTCATGTAAGATACATGAGGTTTCTTACTATTCCCTATCTCATATGGAGTAGTAGAGACTACCTTGGTTGGTATTCTATTTAATAAGTAAACAACTGTCTGAAGTGTTGGGTTTCCGGCACCGCGGCGTGTGTGTGTTCGATCATGTTTCGTAAACATGAGCACAGAGGAAGCAATAAAAATAATAAATACTCCTATTTATTACAACACACACAACACACGCATGCTATTACAACAAGTGTAGACATAACCGTAAATTAAAATTGCAATAAAAGGAAATTTAAACTACGTTATACCTTCCGTATGACGTGTAGCGGGAACGGCATCAACCGGAACGATCCTCGTAAGAATCGTCTCTATCCGTATCCACGCCGAGCTCCTCGGGATGACTTCGCCAAGCCACGAGCTTCGTCTTCGTACGGGTTACCAGCCTCGTGTTGAAGACGACGTGATCGAGAGATGATCACGATCCGAATCCAAATTCGGATCCAAAACGAGTTCTCAAAACTCGCTTCTCCGGAGAGGTATTCGTCAACCGTTTGACGAATCCTTCGTCCTCCACCTCAGAGGATTACCGGAGATCAAATCCCCGGTATGTTAGCCGCTGTCGGAGCACTAACCGTCGTCCAAACGACGCTCCGACGAGAGGAGAAGAAGCTGTCCAGAAAACTGGACAGCTTGGTGGAGGAGATAGGCGCCGGCCAACAAAGGAAGCCAAGTGCTTACCTTGATGCCAAACCTAAGGAGGATCGCCGGAACTCTTCCGGCAGCAGCTCGACGCCGGCGAGGAGGAAGGAAGCCGCCTTCTGGACGCCGGTTGGAGGAGCTGTGGGCTGGGCGGCAACACAAGCTGGGCGGCAACTTCTTGATGTTGGGCGGCCAAAAAATAGATTAGGTTTAGGGTTAGGGTTTAATCCCTATTTTATAGAGAACTAATTCTCTTAATGGTTAATGGATCATATCCATAAAGCCCGTTAACCCGCTCCATTAAGATAAGTTAAAATAAACCAAACCATGATGGTTTATTTTAAGTTAAAACGAACCGAACCAACCTTTGGTTCATTCGTTTAATATAAACCAAACCCTTTGGTTTATTCTCATCCATTGGATTAGGACCAAACCATTTTGGTCCATCCATTATGTCTTCATAAGACACGGCCCATCCACGCTTCCATTGCATCAAACAATTTCATGCTCGCTTTATGTTTGGTCCAACCAAACATAGTTTCTCGATGCGAGAATCCCATTCTCAAGCTCGTTTTAAATCCTTTGGATTACACTCGTTGTCGTGTGACCAAATAGGTTCTCGGTTTATGTTGGCCGTCTATAATTAACCATTAATTATAGAGCGATCATGAGTGGCACCTAGTAGTACATCATGATCCCCAATTAACCAAAAGATCAACCGGTTGATCCGAACTATTTCAAACCCTTCGATGCTTCTCTTCTCCTCCTTCTTCTCGATCTCCATATCTTATACCCACTTGGTTCAGACATGGTCTATTGTGTCACCCCACTAGGTCGATTTCACGCCACACCTAGCCCAAGTATCATTTCTCGCCCCACTGATTCTAGTTACTCCACATGTATCAAGAGTACCTTTACTCTAAACATGTAATGCTTCGCCAAAGACTTTAGTAATAATCCGACGAGAGGCCATGGGTATACATCTCCTCGCAAGGAGTGGTGAACTTTATAGGCTATTCAAACACCTTTCGATCACTCGACTTATACCCAATCATCCCGGTCCACATCTCCTTAGAGATGTTTGCTTAAGATGTCAAAGCATAAGTCTCATGATCAAGATGACTTGAATACCGCAAGTCAAAGGAACATCGACTTAAGCCACAAGAAGAACTTCATCGACATATCTATATATGCAGAGAACCATATGAAGTCTTACTTGGTCACCCAATGAACTAGTTACCATAACTAGCATCCACGATTAACTCCGACATCACAATGTCTCCACCAATGAGAATCACCGCTTGATACACCAAGGAGTATACTGTTTAGTCTCGATGTAATCTGATGGTGTCCAAATCCATCAATTCATCGACTAGGGATAATTCCGATACATCACAATTACACATGTAGAGATACTCACTAGTTGTGATCCAATCACAAATTCTCTCATGCTATGAATCGTATCGTGGACATTCAGTAAATGAGTTTAAGATCCAATCAAATACATAAAACATGTATACTCAAATAGTGAATCATCATTTATCATATAAATGGTTCATACGTAAGGCGATTGCCTTAGGACATCTCTCATATATTACTAACAGACTCCCACTTGGCCTAATGCCAATCGCTACGGTATCCAATACCATAAGCACCAACATGACCCTCAAACTTACTTTGAGGTAATGCTTTAGTCAAAGGATCCGCTAAGTTCTTTCAGTGGGAATTTTTTTTCGATTTGTATTTCGTTCCTACTTATGATCTCTCTGATAAGATGATAGCGGCGAAGCACATGTTTGGATCATTGATGAGACCTCATCAAGTTCAGAGATGAACTTATTGATCCAAACCGCTTCCTTTGCTGCTTCCAAAGCTGCAATGCATTCTGCCTCAGTGGCAGAATCCGCTATAGTGTCAAGCTTGGAACCTTTCCAACTTATTGCGCCTCCATTCTAGGTGAATACATACCCAGACTGAGACATGGAATCATCCTTGTCTGTCTGGAGCTGGCATCCGTATACCCACGTATCACCATGTACCCTTCTCCATATATTAGGAACACATCCTTAGTTCTTCTTAAGTACTTAAGGATCGTCTTAACAGGCACCCAATGATCCATTCCTGGATCAGACTGGTATCTGCTCGTGACACTCAGAGCATACGATACATCGGGCCTCGTACATAACATAGCATACATGATAGATCCTATTGCGGATGCATAGGGAATCTTACTCATGCAAATCCTCTCGTCTTCTGTGCGCGGACACATAGACTTCGAAAGGTGTACCCCATGCCTGATGGGTAGATAACCTTTCTTGGATTCCGACATGCTAAACCTCTTTAGCACTCGGTCTATATATGTAGACTGCGAAAGACCAAGCAACCGTTTCGATCTATCTCTATAGATCATAATCCCAAGGATGTAGGTTGCTTCTCCCAGGTCTTTCATGGAGAATGTCTTGGATAACCAAACCTTAACTGACTGTAAGATTGACACATCGTTTCCTATAAGTAATATGTCATCGACATACAATACTAGGAACACGACTGCACTCCCACTAACCTTCTTGTACACACAAGGTTCGTCTGGATTTTGTGAGAAATCAAACCTTTTGATTGTCTCATCAAAACGGATATTCCAGCTCCTGGATGCTTGCTTCAATCCATAAATGGATCGTCGCAATTTGCATACCTTGGTTTTGTCAACCGATGTGAAACCCTCAGGCTGTATCATATACACGTCCTCGAGTAGGTTTCCATTAAGGAAAGCTGTTTTCACATCCATTTGCCATATCTCATAATCATAATGAGCCGCTATGGCCAGGAGCATCCGAATGGATTTAAGCATAGCTACAGGCGAATAGGTTTCGTCATAATCAACACCTTGCTTTTGACGATATCCTTTCGCCACCAATCTAGGCTTATAGGTAATCACATTACCATCCATGTCGGTTTTCTTCTTGAAAACCCACTTGCACCCTATAGGCTTTATGCCTTCAGGTGGGTCAACCAAGTTCCAAACTTGGTTTTCATACATGGAATCCATTTCCGACTTCATGGCACCAAGCCACTTATCCCTTTCTGAACTTGTCAGCACTTCTTCATAACTGGTAGGCTCCTCATCATCAATGAGTAACACGTTGT
Organism: Wurfbainia villosa; assembly: GCA_025175895.1. Classification (NCBI taxonomy): domain Eukaryota; kingdom Viridiplantae; phylum Streptophyta; class Magnoliopsida; order Zingiberales; family Zingiberaceae; genus Wurfbainia; species Wurfbainia villosa. Next base: position 45,943,863 of record CM045998.1, on the reverse strand, counting down.
TCGATTCGCTTACGAGAAATCCATATCTCTCAGGAATATTGCGTGTTCTACCAGATCTACGAAGATGTGGTGTTACAATAGGTCCAGCCGATTGCTCATCACTATGAGTTGTCGGCTGTTGTGCTTCACCAGGTATCTCATCAATGTCTATTTGAGTCTCTCGAGCCTCCTCAAGCTCGACGGCACTCCCACTGTTTTCTTGCAAGAGAAACTCTTTCTCTAGAAACACAGCATGCCTTGAAACAAACACCTTTTGTTCCACAGGATGATAGAATTGGTAACCCCTTGTTTCCTTAGGGTATCCAATAAATAGACATTTATCAGACTTAGCATCCAGTTTGTCTGATACAGTCCGCTTCACATAAGCAGGACAACCCCATATCTTCAAGTAAGATACATGAGGTTTCTTACCATTCCATATCTCATATGGAGTAGTTGAGACTACCTTGGTAGGCATTCTGTTTAACAAGTAAACAACTGTCTGAAGTGCATAACCCCAAAAGGACTTGGGAAGAGTCGCATGATTCATCATTTACCTGACCATGTCCAACAAGGTCTGGTTACGCCTCTCAGATACACCATTATGCTGTGGTGTATAGGGCAGAGTCCATTGAGACAATATGTCATTGTCTCTTAGATAATCAAGAAACTCTTGACTTAAGTATTCACCACCTCGATCCGATCGAAGTATTTTACTACTCTTGTCATGTTGTTTCTCTACTTCATTTCTGAATTCTTTGAACCTTTCAAAGGCTTCATACTTGTGTTTCATCAAGAACACATACCCAAACCGTGAGTGATCATCGGTGAAGGTAATGAAGTAGCTATAGCCTCCTAAAGCTTGAGTTGACATAGGTCCACATACATCACTATGTATTAGGCCTAGCAACTCTCCCACTCGTTCACCTTTTCCAGTAAAAGGTAACTTAGTCATCTTGCCTTTTAAGCATGATTCACATGTATCGTATGAATCCAATTCAAACGATTCCAGAATTCCACATCGGTGTAATTCGGACATGCGTTTCTTGCATACATGGCCAAGACGACAATGCCACATGTAGGAGTCTATTTTATTATCCTTTCGAGCACTCTTGTTGCTCGCTTCGATATTGCAAATGTCACTGGATACGTCCAACGTATAAACACCATTGCTTAAAGTTCCAGTCCCATAAATAACCCCATTCAAAGTTATGTAACAACAATTGTTACTAAACGTCAAATGGAAACCATTTCTATTTAGACAAGAAATAGAAATGATGTTCTTTATCAACGAAGGAACATAAAAGCAATTGTCCAGTTCTAAGACAAGTCCTGTAGGGAGTTTCAACAAATACGTTCCGATGGCGAGTGCAGCAACCTTTCCTTCATTCCCAACACGAAAATTTGACTCTCCCTTGACGAGTCTTCTTCTATTCCTTAGCCCATGTATGTCATTACATATATGTGAGCCACACCCAGTATCCAATACCCAAGTGTCTAAGGAAATAGAATGACAATCAATAAAGAAGATTTCTGAAGAAGATGGGGCATCCGATGCCTTATCCTTCTTCACGGACTCTTGATAAACCTTGCAATTTCTTCTTCGTAATGACCCTCCTTGCCATAATGATGGCAAGTGCCCTTTATTTGTTACGCCTTTTAGCCTTTTTCTTCTTCCCCTTCTATTGTTCCTTTGACTCCCTCTTAGAACCTTTCTTCGAGGAATCAACTAACAACACTGTCCCCTACTCATGCTTCTCAGAAGGCTCCACAGTCTTCAGCATGTTGAGCAGTACCACAGATGAGCCTCCTCGCATCTCAGAGGTGAAGAGGAGCTTGGAGACTTCGAACCTTTCGAATCTCACTTGCTCATCAACCAACTCACAGAGATGAAGGACTACGATATGAGCATCCATATGCTCATGCTGCTTTCGTAGCTTGGGTTCCATCGCGGCTAGCATGATGCAACTCATTTGTTCAGAATCACTCACATGTTTCTGATAGGCCAACAATTGGTCCAAAGTTGCATCGTCACTAGGACGAGCGGGAAGAGGCGCTTCGAGGACATACACAAGCTTTTCACTTTGAGAACAATTCTCAAGTTTCTAAGCCAGTCCAAGAAGTTCGGCCCAGTCAATTTATTTGAATCCAAAATGGAACGCAAATTCAAACACATCATGATCAATATTTTAACTTAGAAATACAAAACGAGCATATATGAGAAAGATGATTTTAAAAATGCATCAATATACATTTATAAATCCCATTCATTTTTCGAATTTCAAAAACCCCAATATCACTTCGGGAGATTGTAGGTCCATCTCTGAATGGGCTGATATCCATCATAGTTATGAACAACCTTGGAGAGAGTCCAACAAGCCATTCATAACTACGACGGTAGGTATCATCTATACCGATTGCATATCCCGTATATGCAACTATCACAATGTGCTATCAACTAATTGAATGTTCACACATACATCGGGTTGTTAACACATTAACAAGTATGCATCATATGCATAGCACCCAACTTCACCTCCCTTTACATCGACCTTGGAGAGAGTCCAACAAACCGATGCTCAAGGTTAAAGTCAACCCATTAATCAGGACATAGTTTTAATATGGTTAGAGCGCATTCAACCAATTAGCCCAGCTTGGAGAGAGTCCAACAACCAAAGCTAACGATTGACCTCTGACTCTTACCATATTAGTATTAAACTATTCCATGGTTTGAACATATTCAGGTTCGAGCCGGGCTTGGAGAGAGTCCAACAACCCAAACAAGAAACAGAACTCTGGTTCTAACCATATTAATGGAAGGTGTAGGCTTTAATATTGATTAAGGGTTTTTATGTCTCATCCTCTTTGCATGCAAATAACTATTATCTACATGGCATGGCATACATGGCATACATCTACATGTCACGACACGCATGGCATAATGTTGTGCATCTAATGCAATTACATGGCATACAATTATGTCATGTCTATATTTCCTAAATAGATTTTCCTTAATCAAATAATTCCATGAATAAAATATGTGATTAGATTTTGAAATTTGTTTCCTAATTTAATTATGATTTGATTTGGAGAATCAAATCTTAAACATATTTTATTTCCATAAATAGTTATGACATATAAGCCGTAAATTAAAATTGCAATAAAAGGAAATTTAAACTACATTATACCTTCCGTATGACGTGTAGCGGGAACGGCATCAACCGGAACGATCCTCGTAAGAATCGTCTCTATCCGTATCCACGCCGAGCTCCTCGGGATGACTTCGCCAAGCCACGAGCTTCGTCTTCGTACGGGTTACTAGCCTCGTGTTGAAGACGACGTGATCGAGAGATGATCACGATCCGAATCCAAATTCGGACCTAAAACAAGTCCTCAAGACTTGCTTCTCCGGAGAGGTATTCGTCAACCGATTGACGAATCCTTCGTCCTCCACCTCAGAGGATTACCGGAGATCAAATCCCCGGTATGTTAGCCGCTGTCGGAGCACTAACCGTCGTCCAAACGACGCTCCGACGAGAGGAGAAGAAGCTGTCCAGAAAACTGGACAGCTTGGTGGAGGAGATAGGCGCCGGCCAACAAAGGAAGCCAAGTGCTTACCTTGATGCCAAACCTAAGGAGGATCGCCGGAACTCTTCCGGCAGCAGCTCGACGCCGGCGAGGAGGAAGGAAGCCGCCTTCTGGATGCCGGTTGGAGGAGCTGTGGGCTGGGCGGCAACACAAGCTGGGCGGCCACTTCTTGATGTTGGGCGGCCAAAAAAAGATTAGGTTTAGGGTTATGGTTTAATCCCTATTTTATAGAGAACTAATTCTCTTAATGGTTAATGGATCATATCCATAAAGCCCGTTAACCCGCTCCATTAAGATAAGTTAAAATAAACCAAACCATGATGGTTTATTTTAAGTTAAAACGAACCGAACCAACCTTTGGTTCATTCGTTTAATATAAACCAAACCCTTTGGTTTATTATCATCCATTGGATTAGGACCAAATCATTTTGGTCCATCCATTATGTCTTCATAAGACACTGCCCATCCACGCTTCCATTGCGACTGAAACAATTTCATGCTCGCTTTATGTTTGGTCCAACCAAACATAGTTTCTCTCGGTCTGAGAATCCCATTCTCAAGCTCGTTTTAAATCCTTTGGATTACACTCGTTGCGTGTGACCAAATAGGTTCTCGGTTTATGTTGGCCGCCTATAATTAACCATTAATTATAGAACGATCATGAGTGGCACCTAGTAGTACATCATGATCCCCAATTAACCAAAAGATCAACTTGATCCGTAACTATTTCAAACCCTTCAGTAGCTCGAATGAATCGTGCCCCATTCCCTTCACTCATCTTATACCCACTTGGTTCAGGACATGGTCTATTGTGTCAGTCCCCACTAGGCTGACTACGTCACACCTAGCCCAAGTATCATTTTCTCATCCTACGGATTCTAGTTACTCCACATGTATCGAAGAGTACTTTACTCTAAACATGTAATGCTTTGGCCAAAGACTTTAGTAACAATCCGACGAGAGGCCATGGGTATACATCTCCTCGCAAGGAGTGGTGAATCCTTTATAGGCTATTCAAACACCTTCGACCACTTCGACTTATACCCAATCATCCCGGGTCCACATCTCCTTAGAGATGTTTGCTTAAGATGTCAAAGCATAAGTCTCCATGATCAAGATGACTTGAATACCGCAAGTCAAAGGAACATCGCACTTAAGCCACAGTAAGAACTTCATTGACATATCTATATATGCAGAGAACCATATGAAGTCTTACAGCTGGTCACTCCAATGAACTAGTTACCATAACTAGCATCCACGATCAACTCCGGACATCACAATATCTCCAGCCAGTGAGAATCAGCTGCTTGGATACACCAAGGAGTATACCTCGTGCTAGTATCGACAGAATTGATGGTGTCCAAATCCATCAATTCATCGACTAGGGATAATTCCGATACATCACAATTACACATGTAGAGATACTCACTAGTTGTGATCCAATCACAAATTCTCTCATGCTGTGAATCGTATCGTGGACATTCAGTAAATGAGTTTAAGATCCAATCAAATACATAAAACATGTATACTCAAATAGTGAATCATCATTTATCATATAAATGGTTCATACATAAGGCGATTGCCTTAGGACATCTCTCATATATTACTAACATGAAGTGCATAGCCCCAAAAGGACTTGGAAAGATTCGCATGATTCATCATTGACCTGACCATGTCCAACAATGTCCAGTTATGCCTCTCAGATACATCATTATGTTGTGGTGTATATGGCGGAGTCCATTGAGACAATATACCATTGTCTCTTAGATAAATAAGAAACTCTTGACTTAAGTATTCACTACCTCGATCCGATCGAAGTATTTTAATACTCTTGTCATGTGGTTTCTCTACTTCATTTCTGAATTCTTTGAACTTTTCAAAGGCTTCAGACTTGTTTTTCATCAAGAACACATACTCAAACCGTGAGTGATCATCGGTGAAGGTAATGAAGTAGCTATAGCCTCCTAAAGCTTGAGTTGACATAGGTCTACATACATCAGTATGTATTAGACCTAGCAACTCTCCCACTCGTTCACCTTTTCCTGTAAAAGGTAACTTAGTCATCTTGCCTTTCAAGTATGATTTGCATGTATCATATGAATCCAATTCAAACAATTCCAGAATTCCACACCGGTATAATTCGGACATGTGTTTCTTTCTTACATGACCAAGACGACAATGTCACATGTAGGAGTCTAATTGGTTATCTTTTTTAGCACGCTTGTTGCTCGTTTCGATATTGAAAATGTCACTTGATACGTCCAACGTATAAATGCCATTGCTCAAAGTTCCAGTTTCATAAAGTACGTCATTCAAAGTTATATAACAACAATTGTTACTAAATGTCAAATGGTAACCATTTCTATTTAAGCAGGAAATAGAAACAATGTTCTTTATTAGAGAAGAAACACAATAGCAATTGTCCAGTTCCAAGACTAGTCCACTAGGGAGCTTCAGCAAATAAGTTCCGATGGCGACCGCGGCAACCTTTGCTCCATTGCCAACTCATAAATTTGACTCCCCTCTGATGAGTCTTCTTCTATTACTTAGCCCCTGTATGTCATTACATATATGTGAGCCACACCCAGTATCCAATACCCAAGTGTCTAAGGAAATAGAATGACAATCAATAACGAAGATACCTGAAGAGGATGGGGCATCGGATGTCTTCTTCTTCTTCATGGACTCAAGATAAATCTTGCAGATTCTTCGCCAGTGGCCTTCCTTGCCACAATGATGGCAAGTGCCCTTTTGTGTTGGTTATGCCTTTTTATCCTTCTTGTTCTTCCCTTTCTTCTATTCCTTTGCCTTCCTTTTAGAACCTTTCTTTGAGGAATCAACTAACAGAACCGCCTTCTCCTCATGCTTAATAGAAGGCTCCACAGTCTTCAGCATATTGAGGAGCTCAGGAATAGTGGATTCTAATTTGATCATCCGATAGTTCATCAAAAATTGTGAGAAACTCTTGGGAAAATAATGCAGAATTAAGTCAATACTTAACTCATGATCCATCAAAAACCCGAGGGTGGCTAGCCGCTCGATGTACCCATTCATCTTTAGCACAAACTGCATTACAGACGAACCTTCTTGCATCTTCGTGGTGAAGAGGAGCCTGGAGACTTCGAACCTTTTGGATCTCACTTGCTCATCAAATAACTCATGAAGATGGAAGACCATGGTATTAGCATCCATATGCTCATGCTGCATTTGCAGCTCAGGTTCCATTGCAGCTAGAATGATGCAACTCGCCAGTTTAAAATCTGCCACATGTTTCTGATAGACCAACATTTGGTCTGGAGTTGCATCGTCCCTAGGACGGTTGGGAAGAGGCTCTTCAAGTACATAGGCTAGCTTTTCCGCCTTGAGAACAATTCTCAAGTTTCTAAGCCAGTCCAGGAAGTTAGGCCAAGTCAATTTGTTTGAATCCAAAATAGTGCGCAAATTCTAAGACGTCATGATCAATCGATTAACCTAGAAATACAAAACGAGCATATATGAGAAAATAATTTTAAAATGCATCAATATACATTCATAAATCCCATTCATTTTTTTGAATTTCAAAAAACCCCAAAATCACTTCGGGAGATCATAGATCCATCTCCGAATGGGCTGATATTGATCATAGATATGAACAACCTTGGAGAGAGTCCAACAAGTCATTCATAGCTACGATGGTAGGTATCAAATATATCGATTGCATATCACATATATGCAACTATGACAATGTGCTATCAACTAATTGAATGTTCACACATACATCGGGTTGTTAACACATTAACAAGTATGCATCATATGCATAGCACCCAACTTCACCTCCCTTAACATCGACCTTGGAGAGATTCCAACAAGCCGATGCTCCAGGTTAAAGCCAACCCATTAATCGAGAAATAGTTTTAATATGGTTAGAGCGCATTCAACCAATTTGCCCCGCTTGGAGAGAGTCCAACAACCAAAGCTAATGATTGACCTCTGACTCTTATCATATTAGTATTAAACTATTCCATGGTTTGAACATGTTCGCGTTCGAGCAGGGCTTGGAGAGAGTCCAACAACCCGAACAAGAAACGGAACTCTGGTTCTAACCATATTAATGGAAGGTGTAGGCTTTAATATTGAGTTAGGGTTTTTATGTCTCATCCTTTTTGCATGCAAATAACTATTATCTACATGGCATGGCATACATAGCATACATCTACATGTCACGACATGCATGACATAATGATATGCATCTAATGCAATTACATGACATACAATTATGTCATGTACAAAATTTCCTTATATGTCATAACTATTTATGGAAATGAAATATGTTTAAGATTTGATTCTCCAAATAAAATCATGATTAAATTAGGAAACAAATTTCCAAATCTAATCACATATTTTATTTGTGGAAAGAGTTGATTAAGGAAAGTCAATTTAGGAACCCAATTTCCTAAATCATCAAAACTACTTATGGAAATAAAATATTTTTAAGATTTAATTTCCCAAATCAAATCATGATTAAATTAGGAAACAAATTTCCAAATCTAATAAAATATTTTATTTATGGAAAATATCAATTTCCATAAATTCTTCCAACTTTCCAAAAGTAGAAGATTTCCATAAATACTTCTAGACTTTCCAAAATTAAAAATTTTCATAAATACTTCTAACTTTCCAAAAGTAAAAAATTTCAAGAAATATCATTATGACTATCGCAAAACAATTTTACGATTATGTTGAAACACAACCTGGCCTCTGATACAACTGTTGGGTTTCCGACACCGCGGCGAGTGTGTGTTCGAACATGTTTCGTAAACATATGCACAGCGGAAGGAATAAAATAATAAATCTAATTTATTACAACACACATATCACACGCATGCATAGTACAACACCTGTAAACATAACCACAATTTCAAATTTTATAATAAAAGGAAATTTATACTCCGTATACCTTACATATCACGTGTAGCGGGAAAGGCATCAACCGGAACGATCCTCTCAAGAATCGTCTCTATCCATATCCACGCCGAGTATCTTCGGGATGACTTCACAAAGTCACGAGCCTCGTCTTCGTACGATTTACTAGCCTCATGTTGAAGACGATGTGATTGAGAGAAGATCACGATAGGAATCAAAATTCGGATCCAAAACGAGTCCTCAAAAACTCGCTTCTCCGGAGAGGTATTCGTCAACCATTTGATGAATTCTTCGTCCTCCACCTATGAGGATTACTGGAGATCGAATCCCCGGTAAGGAAGGCACTGTCGGAGCTCCAAACGTCGTCCAAACGACGCTCCGACAAGAAAGAAATAAGCTGTCCAGAAAACTGGACAGCTCTGGTGGAGGAATAGGGGCCGGCCAAATAAGGAAGGTTGAAGCTCACCTTGTCGCCGGACCCAAAGGAGATCACCGGAGCTCCTCCGGCAGCAGCTCGACGCCGGCAAGGGGAGAGGATGGCAGCTGCTGGACGCCGGCAAGGGGCTTTGGGCGGTGGTGGGCAGCGGCAAGAAGTTGGCGCCGACCACTTGGAGAAGAGGGAGAGGGTGGGCGGCGACTTTAGGGTTGCAAGGATTAGGGCTTAACAAAAACCCTTAAGCCCTATTTTATAGAGAACAAATTCTCTTAATGGTTATCGGATCATAAACAAAAGCCCGTTAACCCACTCCATTAATTTAAGTTAAAATAAACCAAACCATGATGGTTTATTTTAAGTTAAAACGAACCGAACCAACTTTGGTTCATTCGTTTAAAACAAGCCAAAACCCTTTGGTTTATTCTCCTCCATTAGATTAGAACCAAACCAATTTAGTTCAACAATCATCTCTCCAAAAGACATGGCCCATCCACGCTTCCATTGCAACTGAAATGATTTGATGCTCGCTCCATGTATGGTCCAACCAAACCTCGTTTCTCTCGGTCTGAGAATCTCATTCTCAAGCTCATTTTAAATCCTTCGGATTACTCTCATTGTGCGTGTGACCAAATAGGTTCTCGATTTATGTTGGCCATCTATAATTAACCATTAATTATAGAATGATTATGAGTGGCACCTAGTAGTACATCATGATACCCAATTAACCGAAACGATCAACGGTTGATCCAGAACTATTTCTGAAACCCTTCAGCAGCTCGAATGAATCGTGCCCCATTCCCTTCACTCATCTTATACCCACTTGTTTCAGGACATGGTCTATAGTGTCATTCCCCACTAGGTTGACTATGTCACACCTTGCCTAAGTATCATTTCCTCGTCCTACGGATTCTAGTTATTGCACATGTATCAAAGAGTACCTTACTCTAAACACGTAATTCTTTGGCCAAAGACTTTAGTAACAATCCGACGAGAGGCCATGGGTATACATCTCCTCGCAAGGAGTGGTGAATCCTTTATAGGCTATTCAAACACCTTCGATCACGTCGACTTATACCCAATCATCCCGGGTCCACATCTCATCAGAGATGCTTGCTTAAGATGTCAAAGCATAAGTCTTTATGATCAAGATGACTTGAATACCGCAAGTCAAAGGAACATCGCACTTAAGCTGCAGTAAGAACTTCATTGACATATCTATATATGCAGAGAACCATATGAAGTCTTACGACTGGTCACTCAAATAAACTAGTTACCATAACTAGCATCCACGATTAACTCTGGACATCACAAATGTCTCCAGCCATTGAGAATCAGCTGCTTGGATACACCAAGGAGTATACCTCGTGCTAGTCTCGACAGAATCAATGGTGTCCAAATCCATCAAATCATCAACTAGGGATAATTCCGATACATCACAATTACACATGTAGAGATACTCACTAGTTGTGATCCAATCACAAATTCTCTCATGCTGTGAATCGTATCGTGGACATTCAGTAAATGAGTTTAAGATCTAATCAAATACATGAAAACATGTATACTCAAATAGTGAATCTTCATTTATCATATAAATAGTTCAAACATAAGGCGATTATCTTAGGACATCTCTCAAATATTACTAACAGGGCGGCGGCAAGGGGTTTGGCGCCGACTACACAAGGTGAAGAGAAAGAGGGGGCAGCAAGATTAGGGTTGGGGCTTTCTCAAAACCCTTAAACCCTATTTTATTGAGAACAAATTCTCCTAATGGTTATTGCTTCATAACCTAAAACCCGTTAACCCGCTCCATTAATTTAAGTTAAAATAAACCAAATCGATTTGGTCTATTTTAAGTTAAAATGAACTGAACCAACTTTGGTTCATTCGTTTAAAACAAACCAAACCCTTTTGGTTAATTCTTCACCATTGAATTAGAACCAAACCTATTTGATTCATCCATTATGTCTTCGTAAGACACGACCCATTCACACTTCCATTGTGACTGAAATGATTTCATGCTTGCTCCTTGTTTGGTCCAACCAAACCTAGTTTCTCTTAGTCTGAGAATCTCATTCTCAAGCTCATTTTAAATCCATCGGATTATGCTCGTTGTGCGTGTGACCAAATAGGTTCTCGATTTATGTTGACCGTCTATAATTAACCAATAATTATAGAAAAATCATGAGTGGAATCTAGTAGTACATCATGATCCCCAATTAACCGAAAAGATCAACGGTTGATCCAGAACTATTTTTGAAACCCGTCAGTAGCTACAATGAATCGTGCCCCATTCCTTTCACTCATCTTATACCCACTTGGTTCAGGACATGGTCTATAGTGTCAGTCCCCACTAGGTTGACTATGTCACACCTAGACCAAGTATCATTTCCTCATCCTACGAATTCTAGTTACTGCACATGTATCCAAGAGAACCTTACTCTACACATGTAATACTTTGGCCAAATACTTTAGTAACAATCCGATGAGAGGCCATGGGTATACATCTCCTCGGAAGGAGTGGTGAATCCTTTATAGGCTATTCAAACACATTCGATCACTTTGACTTATACCCAATCATCTCGGGTCCACATCTCCTCAGAGATGCTTGCTTAAGATGTCAAAGCATAAGTCTTCATGATCAAGATGACTTGAATACCGCAAGTCAAAGGAAAATCGCACTTAAGATGTAGTAAGAACTTCATGCACATATCTATATATGTAGAGAACCATATGAAGTCTTACGGCTGGTCACTCCAATGAACTAGTTACCATGACTAGCATCCACGATTAACTTTGGACGTCACAATGTCTCCAGCCAGTGAGAATCAGCTGCTTGGATACACCAAGGAGTATACCTCGTGCTAGTCTCGACATAATTGATGGTGTCCAAATCCATCAATTCATAGACTATGGATAATTATGATACATCACAATTACACATGTAGAGATACTCACTAGTTGTGATCCAATCACAAATTCTCTTATGCTGTGAATCATATCGTGGACATTCAGTTAATGAGTTTAAGATCTAATCAAATACATGAAAATATGTATACTCAAATAGTGAATCTTCATTTATCATATAAATGCTTCAAACATAAGGCAATTGTGTTAGGACATCTCTTATATATTACTAACAAACTCCCACTTGGTTGAATGTCAATCTCTACGGTATCCAATACCATAAGCTCTAACATGACCCTCAAACTTACTTTGAGGTAATGCCTTAGTCAAAGGATCCGCTAATTCCTTTCAGTGGGGATTTTCTCGATTTGTATTTCCTTCCTACTAATGATCTCTATGATCAAATGATAGCGGCGAAGCACATGTTTGGATCATTGATGAGACCTTGGCTCTTTTGCCTGTGCAATTGCTTCATTGTTGTCGCAGTAGACAGGTATTGCTTCAACAATGGCTGGAACCACACCAAGATCATAAATGAACTTCTTGATCCAAACCGCTTCTTTTACTGCTTCCGAAGTTGCAATGTATTCTGCCTCAGTGGTAGAATCCACTACAGTGTCTTGTTTGGATCTTTTCCAACTCACTGTGCCCCCATTCAACGTGAACATGTACCCAGACTGAGACCTAGAATCATCCTTGTCTGTCTGGAAGCTGGCATCCGTATACCCGCGTATCACCATGTCCCCTTCTCCATTTATTAGGAACACATCCTTAGTTCTTCTTAAGTACTTAAGGATCATCTTAACAGCCGCCCAATGATCAATTCCTGGATCAGACTAGTATCTACTCGTGACACTCATAGCATATGATAAATCGGGCCTCGTACATAACATAGCATACATGATAGATCCTATTGCGGATGCATAGGGAATCTTACTCATGCAAATCCTCTCGTCTTCTGTACATGGACACATAGACTTCGAAAGGTGTATCCTATGCCTGATAGGTAGGAAACCTTTATTGGATTCCGACATACTAAACCTCTATGTACTCGGTCTATATATGTAGACTACGAAAGACCAAGCAACCATTTCGACTATCTCTATAGATCTTAATCCCAAGAATGTAGGTTGCTTCTCCCAAGTCTTTCATAGAGAATTTCTTGGACAACCAAATCTTAACTGACTGTAAGACTGAAACATCGTTTCCCATAAGTAATATGTCATCGACATACAATACTAGGAACACGACTGCACTCGCACTAACCTTCTTGTACACACAAGGTTCGTCTGAATTTGTTGAGAAATCAAACTTTTTGAATGTCTCATCAAAAGGGATATTCCAGCTCCAGGATGCTTGCTTCAATCCATACAGGGACCGTCGCAATTTGCATACCTTGGTTTTATCAACCGATGTGAAACCCTCAGGTTGTATCATATACACATCCTCGAGCAGGTTTCCATTAAGGAAAGCTATTTTCACATCCATCTGCCGTATCTCATAATCATAATGAGCCGCTATGGCCAGGAGCATCCGAATGGATTTAAGCATAGCAACAGGTGAATAGGTTTTGTCATAATCAACACCTTACTTTTGACGATATCCTTTCGCCACCAATCTAGCCTTATAGGTAATCACATTACCATCCATGTCGGTTTTCTTCTTGAAAACCCACTTGCACCCTATAGGCTTTATGCCTTCAGGTGGGTCAACCAACTTCCAAACTTGGCTTTCATACATGAAATCCATTTCCAACTTCATGGCTTCAAGCCACTTATCCCTTTTTAACTTATCAGAACTTCTTCATAACTAGTAGGCTCCTCATCATCAATGAGTAACACATTGTCCTATTCACTTACGAGAAATCCATATCTCTCAGGAATATTACATGTTCTACCAGATCTACGAAGATGTGGTGTCTCAATAAGTCCAGCCGATTGCTCATCACTATGAGTTATTGGCTATTATGCTTCACCAAGTATCTCATCAATGTCTATATGAGTCTCTCGAGACTCCTCAAGCTCGACAACACTCCCACTATTTTATTGCAATGGAAACTCTTTCTCCAGAAACACAGCATGCCTTGAAACAAACACCTTTTGTTCCACAGGATGATAGAATTGGTAACCCCTTGTTTCCTTGGGGTATCAATAAATAGACATTTATCAGACTTAGCATCCAATTTGTCTGATATAGTCCACTTCATATAAGCAGGACAACCCCATATCTTCAAGTAAGATGCATGAGGTTTTTACTATTCCATATCTCATATGGAGTAATAGAGACTACCTTAGTTGGCATTCTGTTAAATAAGTAAACAGTTGTCTGAAGTGCATAGCCCCAAAAAGACTTGGGAAGATTCGCATTATTCATCATTGACCTGACCATGTCCAACAAGATCTGGTTATGCCTCTCAGATACTCCATTATGTTGCGGTGTATATGGCAAAGTCCATTTAAACAATATACCATTGTCTCTTAGATAATCTAAAAACTATTGACTTAAGTATTCACCACCTCGAACCGATCAAAGTATTTTAATACTCTTGTCATGTTGTTTCTCTACTTCATTTCTGAATTCTTTGAACCTTTCAAAGGCTTCAGACTTGTGTTTCATCAAGAACACATACCCAAACCGTGAGTGATCATCGTTGAAGGTAATGAAGTAGCTATAGCCTCTTAAACCTTGAGTTTACATAGGTCCACATACATTAGTATGTATTAGACGTAGCAACTCTTCCACCCGTTCACCTTTTCCAGTAAAAGGTAACTTGGTCATCTTGCCTTTTAAGCATGATTCACATGTATCGTATGAATCCAATTCAAACGATTCCAGAATTCCACATTGGTGTAATTTGGACATGCGTTTCTTGCTTGCATGGCCAATACGACAATGCAACATATAGGAGTCTAATTGATTATCTTTCCGAGCATGCTTGTTGCTCGCTTTGATATTGTAAACATCATTGGATACGTCCAATGTATAAATATCATTGCTTAAAGTTCCAGTCCCATAAATAATGCTATTCAAAGTTATGTAACAACAATTGTTACTAAAAGTTAAATGGTACCTATTTCTATTTAAACAAGAAATAGAAATGATGTTCTTTATCATCGAAGAAAAATTAAAGCAATTGTCCAATTCTAAGACAAGTGTTGTTGGGAATTTCAACAAATACGTTCCGATGGCGAGTGCAACAACCTTTGCTCCATTCCCAACATGTAAATTTGACTCCCCCTTGATGAGTATTCTTTTATTCCTTAGCCCATGTATGTCATTACATATATGTGAGCCACACCCAGTATCCAATACCCAAGTGTTTGAGGAAACAGAATGACATATAATAACGAAGATATCTGAAGAAGATGGGTCATCCGATGCCTTATTCTTCTTCACGGACCCAAGATAAATCTTGCAATTTCTTTGCCAATGACCCTCCTTGCCACAATGATTGCAAGTGCCCTTTTGTGCTGGTTCTGCCTTCTTAGCCTTTTTCTTCCCCTTCTGCTGTTCCTTTGACTTCCTCTTAGAACCTTTCTTCGAGGAATCAACTAATAGCACCGTTCCCTGCTCATGCTTCACAGAAGGCTCTACATTCTCTAGCATGTTGAGAAGTACCACAAATGAACATTCTTGCATCGTAAAGGTAAAGAGGAGCCTGGAGACTTCGAACCTTTCGAATCTCACTTGCTCATCAACCAACTCATAAAGATGAGAGATTATGGTATGAGCATCCATATGCTCATGCTGCTTCCGCAGCTCAGGTATCATCGCGGCTAGCATGATGCAACTCGCCATTTCAGAATCAATCACAAGTTTTTGATAGGCCAACAATTGGTCTAGAGTTGCATTGTCACTAGGACGAGCGGGAAGAGGTGCTTCGAGGACATTCGCAAGCTTTTCAAGGTTGAGAACAATTCTCAGGTTGAATCCAAAAGCCAATCCAAGTAGTTCAACCCAATCAATTTATTTGAATTCAAAATAGAGCACAAATTCAAAGATATCATGATCGAGCGATTAATCTAGAAATCCAAATTAAGCATATAGGAGAAAGATGATTCAAAAATACATCAATATACATTCATAAATCCCATTCATTTTTCGAATTTTAAAAACCCCAAAAATCACTTCGGAAGATCGTAGGTCCATCTCCGAATGGGCTGATATCCAACATAGATAAGAACAACCTTGGAGAGAGTCCAACAAGCCATTAATAGCTACGATGGTAGGTATCAAATATACCAATTGCATATCACATATATACAATTATCACAATGTGCTATCAACTAATTGAATGTTCACACATACATCGAGTTGTTAACTAATTAACAAGTATGCATCATATGCATAGCACCCAACTTCACCACCCTTCACATCGACCTTGGAGAGAGTCCAACGAGCCGATGCTCCAGGTTAAAGCCAACCCATTAATTGAGAAATAGTTTTAATATGGTTAGAGTGCATTCAACCAATTAGCCTGACTTGGAGAGAGTCCAATAACCAAAGCTAGCGATTGACATCTGACTCTTACTATATTAGTAATAAACTATTTCATAGTTTGAACATGTTCAGGTTCGAGTCGGGCTTGGAGAGAGTCCAACAACCCAAACAAGAAAGAACTCTGGTTCTAACCATATTAATGGAAGGTGTAGGCTTTAATATTGAGTAAGAGTTTTTATGTCTCATCCTCTTTGCATGCAAATAACTATTATCTACATTGCATGGCATACATGACATACATCTACATGTCACGACATGCATGGCATAATCATATGCATCTAATGTAATTACATGACATACAATTATGGCATATACAAAATTTCCTTATATGTCATAACTATTTATGGAGATAAAATATGTTTGTGATTTGATTCTTCAAATCAAATCATGATTAAATTAGGAAACAAATTTCCCAATCTAATCACATATTTTATTTGTGGAAAGTGTTGATTAAGGAAAGTCAAATTTAATTTAGGAAACAAATTTCCTAAATTGTCAAAACTATTTATGGAAATAAAATATATTTAAGATTTGATTCTCAAATCAAATCATGATTAAATTAAGAAATAAATTTTCAAATCTAATCATATATTTTATTTATGGAAAATGTTAATTTCCATAAATACTTCTAACTTTCTAAAAGTAGAAGATTTCCATAAATACTTCTAGACTTTCCAAAATTAAAAATTTTCATAAATACTTCTAACTTTACAAAAGTAGAAAATCTCTGTAAATACAATTACGACTATCGTAAAATAATTTTACGATTATGTCGAAACACAACCTGGCCTATGATACCACTGTTGGGTTTCCGACACCGCGGCGAGTGTGTGCTCGAACATGTTTCGTAAACATGTGCGCAACAGAATAAATAAAAAGCAATAAATCTAATTTATTACATCACACACACCATATTCATGCATAGTACAACATGTGTAGACATAACCGTAGTTTCAAATTTTGCAATAAAAGGAAATTAGTCTACGTATACCCGACGTATCACGTGTAGCGGGAAAGACATCAATCGGAGCGACCCTCGCTAGAATCTCCTCTATCCGTATCCACGCCGAGTATCTTCGGGATGACTTCTCAAAGTCATGTGCCTCGTCTTCATACAAGTCACTAGCCTCGTGTCAAAGATGATGTGATCGATAGAAGATCACAATCCGAATCAAAATTCGGATTCAAAACTGAGTCCCCAAAACTCACTTCTCCGTAAAGGTATTCGTCAACCGTTTGACGAATCCTTCGTCCTCCACCAATGAGGATTACCGGAGATCAAACCCCCAGCAAGGTAGCTGCTGTCGGAGCTCCAAACATCATCCAAACGATGCTCTGACAAGAAGAAAACAAGCTGTCCAGAAAACTAGACTGCTTTGGTGGAGAACTTGCGCCGGCCAAATAAGGAAAGCTAGATGCTCACCTTGTCGCTGGAGCCAAGGAAGATCACCGGAGGGTTGCCGGAAGGAGCATGGACGCCGACAACAACTTGGATGGTAGCACAAGGGCTGGGCGATGGCAAGGGTTTGGGCGCTTGCTACACAAGGAGAAGAGGGAGAGGGGGCGGCAAGATTATGGTTAGGGCTTTCTCAAAACCTTTAAGCCCTATTTTATAGAGAACAAATTCTCCTAATGGTTATTGGTTCATAACCAAAAATCCGCTAACCCGCTCCATTAATTTAAGTTAAAATAAACCAAACCGATTTCGTCTATATTAAGTTAAAATGATCCGAACCAACTTTGGTTCATTCGTTTAAAACAAAACAAACCCTTTTGGTTTATTCTTCACCATTGGATTAGAACCAAACCAATTTTATTCATCCATTATGTCTTCCTAAGACACGGCCCATCTACGCTTTCATTGCGACTGAAATGATTTCATGCTCGCTCTTTGTTTGGTCCAACCAAACCTGGTTTCTCTTGGTCTGAGAATCTCATTATCAAGCTCGTTTTAAATCCTTCGGATTATGCTCGTTGTGCGTGTGACAAAATAGGTTTTTGATTAATGTTGGTCATCTATAATTAACCATAAATTATAGAATAATCATGAGTGGCACCTAGTAGTACATCATGATTCCCAATTAATCGAAAAGGTGAACGGTTGATCTAGAACTATTTCTAAAACCCGTCAGCAGCTACAATGAATCGTGCCCTATTCCTTTCACTCATCTTATACCCACTTGGTTCAGGACATGGTCTATAGTATCAGTCCCCACTAGGTTGACTACGTCACACCTAGCCCAAGTATCATTTTCTCGTCCTACGAATTCTAGTTACTACACATGTATCCAAGAGTACCTCACTCTAAACATATAATGCTTTGGCCAAAGACTTTAGTAACAATCCGACGAGAGGCCATGGGTATACATCTCCTCGCAAGGAGTGGTGAATCCTTTATAGGCTATTCAAACATCTTCGATCACTTTGACTTATACCCAATCATCCCGGGTCCACATCTCCTCAGAGATGCTTGCTTAAGATGTCAAAGCATAAGTCTTCATGATCAAAATGACTTGAATATCGCAAGTCAAAAGAACATCACACTTAAGCTGCAGTAAAAACTTCATTGACATATCTATATATGCAGAGAACCATATGAAGTCTTACCGCTGGTCACTCCAATGAACTAGTTACCATAACTAGCATCCACGATTAACTCCGAATATCATAATGTCTCCAGCCAGTGAGAATCAGCTGCTTGGATACACCAAGGAGTATACCTCATGCTAGTCTTGACAGAATTGATGGTGTCCAAATCCATCAATTCATCGACTAGGGATAATTCCGATACATCACAATTACACATGTAGAGATACTCACTAGTTGTGATCCAATCACAAATTCTCTCATTATGTGAATCGTATCGTGGACATTCAGTAAATGAGTTTAAGATATAATCAAATACATGAAAACATGTATACTCAAATAGTGAATCTTCATTTATCATATAAATGGTTCAAACATAAGGTGATTGTCTTAGGACATCTCTCATATATTTCTAATAGATAATACTTAGGGTTTGCTAAATGTCATGTTATGCTTAAGTTTATATCACATGACATGCCATCATGATTTTTGGCACATGCTTTTATTCTTGTTATCATTTATGCCATAATCATCATTCATGCATTAAATAAAATTGAGTTAAGGACTATGACATGATTTGAAGTTCTATGCATAAGGGAATTAAATAGTATTTCCTAGCATATGCATGACACCCTAAATATCCAAAACCCACATCTCACTAGGATACTTATCTTGTATGTGTTTCATACACTTAGATACAAGTGAGATATTAGGAAAAATGAATTTAAAGGTTTTAAAATCATTTCAAAATCATTTTGAAAAACCTTTGTGAAGTCTATCTTTTGATAGAAATCACCATTAAATGAGGTGATACAAAGTAGGGCCAAACATTGAAATTTTCAATATTTTAAACTTTGTGTCAATCTCACTAGTTTATGGGTATTTTATTTTTCAAATATTTTTCACCCATATTGTTTGTTATAAGTAATATACGTATGAATTTTCAAGATTTTTCAAAATATATATTTTTACTTATGAATTTCAGAAATTTGGTTCTAAAATTTGATTTTTGCATAATGCAGATATCAGTCGACTGCCATGGATGGTAGTCGACTGGCGTCAAGGGAAGTTGACTAGTGACGGTAAAATTCGACTACTAGAGCTGATTTCGGGTAAACAAGGTTTGTTAGGCCCATGTTCAACTACTTTTAGGTTCCCTAATTGCTCACAACCCTAGGATATGCATTGGAGAGCAATAGAAAAGAGTGGAAATCCAATGAAAATGGATTAGAAGAATTGTTTAGAGTGTGTATCAAATTAAGGTTGGTGAAAGTTCAATGTTGAATCTTTACCCTTAATTTCGATTGTTTAGTGCTCCTATTGGTTTAGGGACTCTCCAAGGACATTGTTGATGCGATGGTCAAAGGGGAGCAAGCCTTTAGGGGGAGATGATCCATCTTGGAATGATGAATGTGTTTTTAGACCAAGGGGGAGATTATAAGATCTCATTGGGATATTAGACATTGACACCCTTGAGGACCTTTTTGATGTATGTTAAAAAGGGGGAGAAGTTACCAATTGGGGTTAGTTGGAATTCTTAAAGGTGAAAATTGCCAATTGGGGATAGTTGGTAGACTTCAGTTAGGTCACCTAACTCAAAGGTGTTTGGGGTTTTGTCAAACATCAAAAAGGGGGAGACTCTAGGTGCAATCGGCCCAGGTCACGATTGACCGGACTCAAGTTTGACTCGGGCAGTATTTTGATGTTAGACAAAACATATGACATGTGATTGTCATGGGAAGACCAAGTGTGTAGCCTTGGCGACATAAGTCCAAGTGTGTAGCCTTGGCGATAAAAGTCCAAGCTTGGGCCTTGGCATTAGAAGTCCAACATAGAGTTGGCAAGGGAAGACCAAGTTATAGCCTTGGCCACGTATGTTTAAGTGTGTATCCTTAGCCATAAAAGTCCAACATGGGTTGGCATTGGTAATGGGAAGTCCAAGTGTGTAGCCTTGGCGGTGAAAGTTCATGTTATGGGGACTTGGCATTTGGTATAGACACCAAGAGCATGACAATAGCCGAAGGAAGTGTTGGAATGTATACTGAAAGCCTAGCTCTTTTTGTATGAACATTTTATTTTGAAATAAGAATCACATGATCATTGTTTGCACTTTATATATGTGTGTATATTGTCTAATATTTTACATTGTAGATAACATGGTGCTTGGTGTGGCACAGAAGATCATGTTATCAGTTCCTTGTAAAATATAAGTAGAGGCTCACAACCAAGATGGTTTTGGACAAACCATTGGCATGGTTGTAGTGTAGCTTGGTATTGTTTTGTCTTGAACATAGAGTTACACTGGTACACTTAGGTGTATTGAGCAGGACCGACATAGAGGTGATTCAATTTATTACTGACTACATAATTGAATCGGACCTCGGATATTATGTTGTACATGCTCTTAATCCCGATATAATAACGGGCACATGTACTTAGTATTTATTTCTTTGATTTACCAGTGAGTGAGATTTAGATGGATTAAATCAATATGCCCGGTAAGTTGGGAAATAATATTATTTACATGGTGTGCCGTTGATTATAGGAGGAAACCATGTCCTATATATTAGGTTGATGATGTCCCCTTGAGGAGCTCATAAAGTTCATCACGTAAACCCAGTTGGTTGACTTAGTCAACGTGATGATAAGGTTGAGTGGTACTACTCGAGGAATTAGATGTTAATTAATTGATGGTCAGTAAATCAATTAATTGACGGACATTCGATATCTTAAACACGGGGAGATTAATGTACGAATAATATATGGAGCCCATATTAATTTATGGGGGTTGGTGAGGTAGTTCAATGATGATCCTCTAGTGGAATGGAACATCATTGATGGATCAAGTTTGTGTGGTTCCGATCCATTGGGTGGCCAAGACCCAACTCCTCCTTATGGTCCCTATCGTAGCCTAATATAATCCTTATGAAGTCTAGATCCAAGAATGTAAAACAAAACCTAGAACCAACGGTTGGGATTAAATCCCTAGATCCGATGGTTGGATGAAACCCTAGAACCAACGGATGGGATTAAATCCCTAGATCCGATGGTTAGGATGAAACCCTAGAATCGATGGTTGGGATTAAATCCCTAGATCCGACGGTTGGGATGAAACCCTAGAACCAACGGTTGGGATGAAACCATAGATCCGAAGGATGGGATGAAATCCTAGATCCGATGGTTGGGATTAAACCCTAGATCTGACGGTTGGGATAAAACCCTAGATCCAACGGTGGAGATTAAATCCCTAGATCCGACGGTGGAGATTAAAGGAGGCTTAAGCCTAATTCTATAAATAGAGGCTTAGGTTGGGCGGCAAGATAAGATTGAAGAATTAGGGTTTGGGTCATCCACAAGTGGGCGGCTAGGGTTCATTGGGCGGCTAGGGTTTTGGAGCAAAGAAGTGGGCGGCAACTTTTCTCCCTTCTAGATTGTTGCCGGCGCCCATCCTCCTCCATCAAGACTTGGCCGGCGCCCATCCTAGAGGACTCTCCCTTCTTCCTTGGCCGGAGGTTCTCCTTCCATTGGTGGCCGGTGCTCTTCCTCCTCCCCTTCTCCTTGGTGGCCGGCGGCAACTCATCTTCAAGTTGGCCGGCGATTCATCAAATTGCTCCTTGGCCGGCGGTTGCACCAAATTCCCTAATTTGGTGGCCGGTTCTAGATAGGAAAGATATTTGTAAGTTCTTCTCTTTGTTCACAGCGGACAAGGTAGAGAAGAAAGCGATCTAGAAGGCTTCTACTCGTGGAGGATCTTCGTCCACACGTCGTCCACGAGAAGGATAGGACATACGGTAGAAGATCGTAAGGTATAAAGTTATTTTAACTTTATTTACAGATCTGAGCTTGTTCTTTTATGTTTTGATTATGCATGTGTAAATTAGTAAATATATTGTATAATCATGGACCCCGAAGACAAACACAAAAACCGGCGATCCGTCCGTCGTCTCTTCCGCGGCTAACCAACTAGAAGAGTTGAGTTGCTTGAACAACTAGTTTGTTCAAGCGATCACTCAAGTTGTTAGCACGACGACGAAATGGTTATGCTAAGGAAGCTCATCCCATCCGAATTAATTCTTTCATTAGTGAAAATTTTAATCCGGGGACATGGGAACCAATGAGCCTCCAAAGCAACTCCCATCAAATGGTATCAGAGCCACGGTTTCCGGTTTTGTATGTTTTGGATTCGGTTAATTTTTTTATGCACTTTTTCATATATTATATGTGCCGGATAATAGTAGGATATGCGTAGTTTAACTCTTTGGTTGCAAGCATAAGATCCGACTATTATGGCCATGTGTGTGTATGTGAATGGATGTGTGTAAAAATTTATTATTTGAATCCTCGGGGTTGACGAGGCTAGATTAGTATTTAATTTTTGTAATTAAATACGACATTGTTTAGCCGCTCATTTTAGTTTACTTTCGATTTAGATGATTTGTACACTCCTTCGTGGAGTATAGGATCGATGGATGTAAATTAAAATGTTTTATCTCGGCTCGGAACTCTTTGGTGACTTGCGCACGGGAAAAGATGGAGCGGACGAGGTGGCGATACGACGGGATGCATATTGGAGGACAATGCCATAATAGTTGGAAAAATTCTATTTTTTCCATATTTATTGCTTATTTGTTTTATATGCATGTTGTGTATGTTTTAATATTCCTCAATTTTAATTTACTAAGTGGGAGAGGGACATTTTAATTAATTCCCGCGGCCTCCATTACAATTTGACGTGTGATGCAACAAACTTGCGCGTTGGCTCTGAGTGCCTTCCTCCCCATCGGATGGGTTTTTTTGCGGATCACTAGGTCAAATAATGGTTATAGGAAATTATTAAGGAGCGTGTGTACTTCCCCATCGGTAAGGCACATAATCCGAAATAATTCCCTTAGTATCGTGTAATGGTGCACACTTAGATGCAAATTAAAAGTATCCTCCCCATCGGAGTCACTGCTTTTATTTGTAGGGCCAAAGAGGAACCAACTATTAATTATATTTGTCAAAAAGTAAGGTTGACAAGATAATAAAATGAATGGGTAAAACCTCCTCTTACAAATGCAGAATTCGTATACGTCCACACTATCGTGGCATGCGATATTCTCGGTGTTTTGAGATGTTGGTTGATTTCGGAATTTTATTGTTTTTGAGGAATCAATAATATTTGAAATCTAAAATTTTGATCATTGTGATTTTTAGGATTTTCAAATGGCTTTCAACCCACTTGCTGTGATTTTAAAAGAAAACAAACTTACTGGTCCAAACTACATTGATTGGAAAAGAAACCTGGATATTGTCTTAACTGCGGAGGAGTACAAATTTGTACTCTTCGAGGTCTGTCCTCCTAAGCCCTCCGATGACTCTGATGAAAAGGAGATAGAACGTTATAAGAAATGGGTTAAGGCAGATGAGATGGCGCGGTGTTACATTTTGGCATCTATGTCAAATGTGCTGCAACATCAGCATCAGGCCATAGCCACAGCTTATGACATGATGTTCAATCTAAAGGAACTTTTCGGACATCAGAGTAGGACGGCTAGGCAGGAGGCAATGAGAAACTTGATGACGACCTCCATGATCGGGGGAACACCCGTTAGGGATCATGTTCTCAAGATGATGGCTCATCTTAATGAGATGGAAGTCCTAGGAGCTGAGATCGATGGGGAAACCCAGGTCGATATCATTATCCAGTCTCTGCCTAGGAGTTTTGACCAGTTCCGCCTCAACTACAACATGAACAAAATGTTGTATTCGTTGGCGGAGCTTCTGACAGAACTCCAGGCGGCAGAGGGGCTTTTTCGTCAGAGTGCTCAAGCCATGGTCGCTTAGAAGGTTTCTTCCTCTAAACCGAAAGGTAAGAAGAAGAAGAAACAAGGTGGAGCGAAGAAAGTGGCAGTGGGACCGCGGGCAGGAGTGAAGAAGCCGAAAGGCAAGTGCTTCACTTGCAAGCAGACTGAACATTGGAAGGCGGACTGTCCTCGCCGAAAGAACACAGGTATATCTTCTTGTTTGGTTGTTAAAACATGTTTAGCGGTGTTATCTACCAGTGCCTGGTGTGTAGATACAGGAGCCACTGATCATGTCTGCAATACTTTGCAGGGGTTCCAGGAAACCCGACGACTAGCTGAGGGAGTGATTACTGTCTTCATGGGCAATGCTTCAAAGGTGGCGGCTATTGCAGTGGGAGACGTTTATTTATCTTTTGATAGGAATAAAGTTTTGGTTTTGAGAAATTGTCTTTATGTACCTACTTTTAGAAAGAATTTAATTTCAGTTTCTAAATTGTTTATGGATGGATATTCTATTTCTTTTAATGACAAAGTGGTTATAAAAAGGAATAGGGAGATTATCTGTTCTGGTACATTGGTTGGCAATTTATATACTCTTGAACCAAAAACTCCAATGATGCATACAGAAATCAATAACTCATCTTCTAAGTCTAATAAGAGAAAAGAACCTTCGCAAATGAACCAAACATATCTTTGGCATCTAAGGTTTGGTCATATTAACCTAAGCAGAATTCAAAGGTTGATAGCTGATGGACCTTTGGGTTCATTAGTGGTGGAGGATCTCCCAACCTGCGAATCTTGCTTGGAAGGTAAAATGACCAAGAGGCCTTTTAAGGCCAAGGGGTATAGAGCCAAAGATGTGTTAGAATTGGTTCATTCTGATTTGTGTGGTCCTATTTCTATCCAGGCAAGAGGTGGCTTTGAATACTTCGTCTCTTTTATAGACGATTATTCAAGGTATGGATACATTTATTTGATGCGCCGCAAGTCTGAATGCTTTGACAAGTTCAAAGAATTCAAGGTTGATGTGGAGAACCGTCAAGGTAAAAGTATCAAGACATTACGATCTGATCGTGGTGGCGAGTACCTCTTGGGAGAGTTTAGGAGTTACTTATCAGAGGCTGGGATTCAATCCCAATTGTCCGCAGCTGGCACACCCCAGCAGAATGGTGTGGCGAAGCGAAGGAATAGAACTCTTATAGAGATGGTCAGATCGATGATGAGTTATTCTGAGTTACCTGATTCGTTCTGGGGGTTTGCTCTGGAAACAACAGTACACATTCTGAACTTGGTTCCATCTAAGTCAGTACCCTCTACTCCTACAGAGTTGTGGACTGGGCGAAAGCCTAGTCTAAGACATATTCGGATTTGGGGTAGTCCAACACATGTGCTGAAGGGAGATGCTGGTAAGTTGGAATCTCGTACAGAAGTTCGCTTGTTTGTTGGCTACCCTAAGGAAACGAAGGGTGGTTTATTCTATAGTCCTAGAGATCAGAAGGTGATCGTGAGTACGAATGCCAGATTAATAGAGGAGGACTATGTGATGAACCACAAGCCCACGAGTAGGATTGTTCTTGAGGAGTTGACAGGGGAAGTCCCAACTTCAGTACCACCGGTACGAGAGGAGACACCACAAGTCACTGCACCGTGTGTCACAGAGCATACACAGGAGGCACCTCATCGTAGTGGGAGGGTTGTTAGACAACCCGAGAGATTCATGTTTTTGGGAGAGTCTTCGGACTTAGTCCCTGGTGAACATGAAACTGATCCCTATATTGGGTTTGATCCGTGAGGGGAAACTTCGCTTCCCCTTCACCTCGGTTGCTTGACCATGGTGATCCCTTTGATGTCCCCGGATTAAAAATTTAATCTTAGACAAAAGGGATTCCCAAAGCAACCAAGTCATCGTCGTGCTATTCGTTTAGAGAGGTCACTTGAACAAACTAGTTGTTCAAGCGACCATTCTCTATTCTACGAGTAGCCGCGGAATAGACGATGTCCGGATCGCCGGTTTTTGTGTTTATGCTCGGGATCCAAATATTATTTAGCCATTCACAGAAATATATCATGCTCATAAATGAAAAACAAATATAAACATGTAACATATAAAATTAGAGAATCGATATACCTCTCGATCTTCTAATGTATGTCCTTCCTCCTTTCGGACGTCGTGTGGGCGACGCTCTACCAAAAGTCGAAGCTCCTAGATCACACATCTTCCTTCCTTGCTCATCCAAAGCAAGAGGAAGAATAGAAACAAGGCTCATCTCCTTCCTATGGCCAACCAACAAGCAACAAAAGAAATGCTTGCCAACAAGGAGAAGGAGATAATGGTGGAAACCGACCAAGACATCAAGGGAAACCCTTAGTCTTGTTTCCACCACACAAGGAGAGGGAGAAGGGGTCTTTAGATGCTGTCAAGGGTTGGAGAAGGTGATATGGGCGCCACCAAACCATGAGCCATGGAAGTGAGGAAAAAGATTAGGATGAGCTCAAGCCAAGGTAAAGAGGAGAACCATAGTGGCCGGCCAACCCTTAGGAAGAAGAAGAACATCTCCTATAGTTGCCGCCCACCCTTTTCTCCCAAAAACCTAGCCACCCAAACCCTAATCCTAACTTACCTTATATCCGGCCATGGAAGAGGGGAAGAAGAATAGGATAAGTTCAAGCTAAGGTAGATAGGAGCAGTGCCAACCCAAGGAAGAAGAAGAACAACCTCCATTAGTTGCCGCCCACCCTTGCTCCAAAACCCTAGCCACCAAACCCAATCCTAAACCAACTAGGATTCCTAGCCACCAAAGGAAGCAAACCCTAATCCCCTCATCCCTTGTGTTCTCCACGCCAACAATCCCTAATCCACCCTTATATAGAGTTTAGGGATAAGTCTTGGTTTAATCTCCACCATTGGTTCAAGGGATTTAACATCAACCGTCGGATCTAGAGATTTAATCTCAACCGTCGGATCTTAGAGATTTAATCTCTACCAATGGATCTTAGAGTTTTGTTTCTATCCATTGGATCTAAGCATCATGAGGTGTTAATAGGCTACATTAGGGACCATGAGGAGGAGTTGGGTCTTGGCCACCCATGGATCAAGCCCACATAAAGTCCGATCCACTAATGATGATCCAATCCACTAAAGGTCCATCATTGATCTACCTCACCAACCCCCATATGATAATATGGGCTCCATATATTATTTGTACATTTTCTCCCCGTGTTTAAGATCTCGAATGTCCGTCGATTAATTAATTTACTAACCATTAATTAATCAACATCTAACTCCATGAGTAGTACCACTCAACCTTTTCATCATGCCGGACCAAGTCCACCTGCAGGGTTTAAATGATGAACCTTATGAGCTCCTCAAGGGGACATCATCATCTTAATATATAGGACACGGTTTCCTCCTATAATCAACGGCACGCCATATAAATAATATCATCTCCCAACTTACCGAGTCTATCGATTTAATCTATAAATCTCGCCCATTGGTAAATCAAAGAGATGAGTACCAAGTATATGTGCCTGTTATTATATCGGGATTAAGAGCATGTACTAAATAATATCTGAGGTCCGATTCGATTATGTAGTCAGCAATAAATCGAATCACCTCTGTGTCGGTCCTGCTCAATACACACAAAGTGCACTAGTGTGATTCTATGTTCAAGACAAACCAATACCAAATCACACTACAACCATTCCGATGGTTTGTCCAAAGCCATCTCGGTTGTGAGCCTTTACTTATACTTTACAAGGAGCCGATAACATGATCTCCCGTGTGACACCACACACCATGTTATCTACAATGTAAGGTATTAGACAATATTGCATAACCATAAAAATATGCAAACAATGATCATGTGATTCTTATTTCAAAATAAAGATGTTCATACAAAAGAGCTAGGCTTTCAGTATACATCCCAACACCCTAGACATATGACGAGGCAATCCAAGATAGAGATGCGGTATCTTGGCAAAGAGCGATGAATTCAGAGATAGAATTTATGGATTCTAATCATGTCTGGGAGCTAGTAGAACCACCCGATGGTGTAAAAACCATTGGATGCAAGTGGATCTACAAGAGAAAGAGAGGAGTAGACGGGAAGGTTGAGACCTTCAAAGCTAGGCTTGTTGCGAAAGGGTATACTCAGAAAGAGGGTTTCGATTATGAGGAGACCTTTTCACCGGTAGCTATGCTTAAGTCTATTCGGATTCTCTTATCTATAGCTGCTCATATGGATTATGAGATTTGGCAGATGGATGTCAAGACAGCTTTCCTTAACGGAAGTCTTGAGGAGAACATCTATATGCGGCAACCAGAGGGATTCATTGCTAAAGGCAAAGAGCATCTTGTATGTAAGCTTAATCGGTCCATTTATGGATTGAAGCAAGCTTCTAAATCTTGGAACATCCGCTTTGATGAGGTAATCCAGTCATATGGATTTATTCAAAATCCGGATGAGCCTTGTGTATACAAGAGATGTGACGGAAACGTAGTGGTGTTTCTTGTACTATACGTAGATGATATTTTGTTAGTTGGCAACAATATCAAAGTGTTATCAGATGTAAGGGTATGGTTGTCCAAACAGTTTGATATGAAGGACTTGGGAGAAGTGGGACACATCCTTGGGATCAAAGTTATAAGGGATCGCAAGAAAAGGATGTTGTGCTTGTCTCAAGCTTCATACATTGACACTATCCTTGCTCGTTTTAGCATGCAGAACTCCAAGAAAGGTTTTCTACCTTTTAGGCATGGAGTTCCTTTATCTAAAGAGATGTGTCCCAAAACATCAAAGGAGATAGAGGACATGAAGCCGGTTCCTTATGCTTCGGCAGTAGGAAGCCTTATGTATGCTATGCTATGTACGAGACCGGATATCTGCTTTGCCATGGGCATGGTTAGCAGATATCAGAGTAATCCTGGACAGGGACATTGGACTGTGGTAAAGCATATATTGAAGTACCTGAGAAGGACTAGGGATTATATGCTGGTTTACCGGGCAGATCAATTAGTCCCTGTGGGCTACACGGATTCGGATTTCCAATCAGATAGGGACAAGAGTAAGTCTACCTCGAGGTTTGTGTTTACTTTTGGAGGTGGAGCCATAGTATGGAGGAGTGTCAAGTAGAAATGCGTGGCGGACTCTACCATGGAAGCTGAGTATGTGGCAGCCTCTGAGGCAGCCAAGGAAGTTGTATGGCTCAGGAACTTCTTGATGGACTTGGATGTGATTCCTGGTTTGCCCAGAACTATCACAATTTATTGTGATAACAGTGGTGCAGTTGCAAACTCGAAGGAACCACGAGCCCATAAGGCGAGTAAACACATAGAGCGCAAGTACCACCTTATACGAGAGATCGTAAAGCGAGGAGAAGTTGCTGTTGCCAAGATTGCATTAGAGGATAACCTGGCGGATCCATTCACTAAGGCCCTTCGAGCGAAAACGTTTGATAGGCATGTGGAGGACATGGGGATCAGATGTATGGCAGAGTGATGACGGCATAGTGTTTTAGTATAGGTGGGAGATTGTTGGAATGTATACTGAAAGCCTAGCTCTTTTTGTATGAACATTTTATTTTGAAATAAGAATCACATGATCATTGTTTGCACTTAATATATGTGTGCATATTGTCTAATATTTTACATTGTAGATAACATGGTGCTTGGTGTGGCACAGAAGATCATGTTATCAGTTCCTTGTAAAATATAAGTAGAGGCTCACAACCAAGATGGTTTTGGACAAACCATTGGCATGGTTGTAGTGTAGCTTGGTATTGTTTTGTCTTGAACATAGAGTTACACTGGTACACTTAGGTGTATTGAGCAGGACCGACATAGAGGTGATTCAATTTAGTACTGACTATATAATTGAATCGGACCTCGGATATTATGTTGTACATGATCTTAATCCCGATATAATAACGGGCACATATACTTAGTATTTATTTCTTTGATTTACCAGTGGGTGAGATTTAGATGGATTAAATCAATATGCCCGGTAAGTTGGGAAATAATATTATTTACATGGTGTGCCGTTGATTATAGGAGGAAACCGTGTCCTATATATTAGGTTGATGATGTCCCCTTGAGGAGATCATAAAGTTCATCACGTAAACCCAGCTGGTTGACTTAGTCAACGTGATGATAAGGTTGAGTGGTACTACTCGAGGAATTAGATGTTAATTAATTGATGGTCAGTAAATCAATTAATTGACGGACATTCGATATCTTAAACACGGGGAGATTAATGTATGAATAATATATGGAGCCCATATTAATTTATGGGGGTTGGTGAGGTAGTTCAATGATGATCCTCTAGTGGAATGGAACATCATTGATGGATCAAGTTTGTGTGGTTCTGATCCATCGGGTGGCCAAGACCCAACTCCTCCTTATGGTCCCTATCGTAGCCTAATATAATCCTTATGAAGTCTAGATCCAAGAATGTAAAACAAAACCTAGAACCAACGGTTGGGATTAAATCCCTAGATTCGATGGTTGGATGAAACCCTAGAACCAATGGTTGGGATTAAATCCCTAGATCCGATGGTTAGGATGAAACCCTAGAATCGACGGTTAGGATTAAATCCCTAGATCCGACGGTTGGGATGAAACCCTAGAACCGATGGTTGGGATGAAACCTTAGATCCGAAGGTTGGGATGAAATCCTAGATCCGATGGTTGGGATTAAACCCTAGATCTGACGGTTGGGATAAAACCCTAGATCCGACGGTGGAGATTAAATCCCTAGATCCGACGGTGGAGATTAAAGGAGGCTTAAGCCTAATTCTATAAATAGAGGCTTAGGTTGGGCGGCAAGATAAGATTGAAGAATTAGGGTTTGGGTCATCCACAAGTGGGCGGCTAGGGTTCATTGGGCGGCTAGGGTTTTGGAGCAAAGAAGTGGGCGGCAACTTTTCTCCCTTCTAGATTGTTGTCGGTGCTCATCCTCCTCCATCAAGACTTGGCCGGCGCCCATCCTAGAGGACTCTCCCTTCTTCCTTGGCCGGAGGTTCTCCTTCCATTGGTGGCCGGTGCTCTTCCTCCTCCCCTTCTCCTTGGTGGCCGGCGGCAACTCATCTTCAAGTTGGTCGGCGATTCATCCAATTGCTCCTTGACCGACAGTTGCACCAAATTCCCTAATTTGGTGGCCGGTTCTAGATAGGAAAGATATTTGTAAGTTCTTCTCTTTGTTCGCAGCGGACAAGGTAGAGAAGAAAGCGATCTAGAAGTCTTCTACTCGTGGAGGATCTTCGTCCACACGTCGTCCACGAGAAGGATAGGACATACGGTAGAAGATCGTAAGGTATAAAGTTGTTTTAACTTTATTTACAGATCTGAGCTTGTTCTTTTATGTTTTGATTATGCATGTGTAAATTAGTAAATATATTGTATAATCATGGACCCCGAAGACAAACACAAAAACCGGTGATCCGTCCGTCGTCTCTTCTGCGGCTAACCAACTAGAAGAGTTGAGTTGCTTGAACAACTAGTTTGTTCAAGCAATCACTCAAGTTGTTAGCACGACGACGAAATGGTTGTGCTAAGGAAGCTCATCCCATCCGGATTAATTCTTTCATTAGTGAAAATTTTAATTCGGGGACATGGGAGCCAATGAGCCTCCGAAGCAACTCCCATCAGGAAGCACCTAGAG
The DNA here is from genome assembly GCA_025175895.1 of Wurfbainia villosa. Lineage (NCBI taxonomy): Eukaryota > Viridiplantae > Streptophyta > Magnoliopsida > Zingiberales > Zingiberaceae > Wurfbainia > Wurfbainia villosa. Next base: position 45,911,524 of record CM045998.1, on the reverse strand, counting down.
GCTAGCGTATGGATGAATAAGTCATTAATGACTTGGAGGCATCCACGCATGGATGAACAAGTTATGGATGACTTGGAGGGATCCGATAGGCACAAAAGCTAGTAGAGGTGGCTAGAAGGCTTTGGTCTAGGCTAAGGGTGTGTCAGATGCTCAAACATGTTGTTTGAGGTTTTACCCGATGGTCGAATGCTCAAATAACTTGTGTTTGAGGTTTTACCTAACAACAGTCGACTAGTGGTATGTCCCAGTCAATTGGTGAGAATCAACTAGCATTCGACTGCGTCGAATGACATGGCAGTCGGCTGCCAAAATTGAGCAGCCGACTGATGGCTTTAGCAGTGGACTGCCATGGATGGCAGTCGACTCCTGGTCGAGGATGCGAGCACAGAATGCTCGAAAGTCGACTGATCAGTCGGGTACGAGGTTGGAAGTCGACTGATGGAAATTGGTCGTCAACTGCCAGTGTATCCGTTGGTTGGATGCCAACGTGAATTAGGTTATTGTGTCAAAACGACTATAGGAGAAGTTGATTGGGCCTTATGGCAGTTGACTTGTAGGCGCAGAATCAACCCGAGACAAGCATTAAAGGAGGAGCTTGGGGAGGATTTCCACAGCGATTTTGGGGTAATTTTGGAGGGGAATTGCAGTTTCATTCCAGACCTTCAAAAGAAAACCAAAGCAAGATACAAGAAAGCATTCACAGAAAAGTGTTGTAAAGTGGTTCTTTACTTTGATTTCTTATTGCCTTTGTATTCGCTTGTATCTCATATATAACTATTGTAATTGCTTGTATGAGGTTTTTCCACCTCCGACGTGTTGTTGAGAAGGAGTTTGAGTAGTGGTGTGATCATCACTCGAGCTCGTTGAGCTCACCCCGTGGAGTAGAAACCTTAAAGTTCCGAACCACGTATATGCTTGCGTATTTTATGTGATTGTGTTTTTGTCTTCATATTTGGATTGTATTTCATATTTCCGCTGCGCAAACAAGAAATGTAAGACGAACACGACCAAAGTCCAATGAGCACGATTTGGGCTATCAACCCCCCTTTTAGCCAGGCTACGATCCTCCAACTACATAGGAATACTAACAGTGAACATATGGATGCTAGTTAGGGTAACTAGTTCATTTGAGTGACCTTCTATGAGACTTCTTATGTTTAATCATGTCGATGAAGTATCATTGCATTTCAAATGCCTGATTCTTTAGACTTGAGGTATTCAAGTCATCTTGATCATGGCGCCTTATACTTTGCCTTCTTCATACCCGTCTCCATAGGAGGTGTAACTCCGGGTTGATTGGGTATAAGCCAAAGTGATCGAAGGTGTTTGAATAACCCACAGAAGATTTACCTCTCTTGATAAAGGAGATGTATACCCTTGGTCTCTTGTCATTGTTGTTACTCAGAAGTCTATAGCCAGAGCAAGCATGTTAAGAAGATGGTCTTCTTGGGAACATGTAGGAGTAACTTGAATCCACAGGATAAGGAAACTAACTTGGGTTAGGTATGACGTAGTTAGACTAGTGGGGACAAACACATATACAATGTACTGAACCAAGTGGATATAGGATGAGTGAACGGACAAGACATAAAACAACTATAGTTGATGAATAGTTCAGAAATTTGTTGAAGTCTATTTGGACTTTTCGATCAATTGGGAGTCATGATGAATAGCTGAAGGTTGATGCTTTGCTTCCCACTTCAACTTGGTCACTTGTGAGTGGCGATCCCATCTACATCCCCGGATTAAAAAAAAAAATCCAAGATGAAGACGGATTACCCAAGCAACCGATCCATCATCGTGTTATTCGATTAGAGTGGTCTCTTGAACAAACTAGTTGTTCAAGCAACCTAACTCTTTTCCTTGATTAGCCGCAGAATAGATGATGTACGAATCGCTGATTTTTGTGTTTATCTTCGGGACCCAAGTCAATTAGCCACATGCAATTACATACAACATAGAAAGAAACAAAAGGAAACCAAAACAAGAATTATAACTCTTGTTTACCTCTCAGTCTTCTATCGTATGTCATATCCTCCTCTTGGACGTTGTGTGGGCAACGATCCTCGAAGAGATGAAGCCTCCTAGATCACGTAACTTCCTTTCCTTGTTCGCTCCGAACAAAGGAAGATAATAAACTCTCTTCTTCTCCTATCTAGTTCCGGACACAATCCCTTTGGAGAAAGATTAAGCCACCTTCTCCTCTTTGTTGTTGTCGCCGGCAACCAAGGAGAGGGAGATGGAATTGCCGACCAAGATTGATATCTTGCTGCCAGCCAAAGGAGAGGAGGAGAGGATGCTATGACAAAGTGAGGAAGAAGAGAGGCTAATCCCTAACCTCCTTTCCGCCGGCCCTAGCACTTGGACAATAGGCGCCGCCCAAACAATAAGGATTCTAAACCCTAATGTCTTGCCACCCAAAGCCTCTCCCAAAAACCTAATCTCTCAAAGATGTTATATGCCCAAGCCCTTAGCCCTCCTTTTATAGAGCTAGGCTTATGCCTCCTTTCAATCTCCACTGTCGGATCTAGAGATTTAATCTCCACCGTCGGATCTAGAGATTTAATCTCCACCATTAAATCTAGAGATTTAATCTTCACCGTCAAATCTAGGCTTCATGAGGGTTTTAATAGGCTACAATATGGACCATTAGGAGGATTAGGATCTTGGCCACCCAATGGATCTGACCCACATAAAATCTGATTTATTAATGATAATCCATTCCACTAGAGGATTATCATTGATCTCCCTCACCAACCCCCATAAATAAATATGGGCTCCATATATTAATTGTATAAATATCTCCACATGTTTAAGATCTCGAATGTCCATCAATTAAATAATTTACTGACAATTAATTAATCAACATCTAACTCCATGAGTAGTACCACTCAACCTTATCATCATGCCGGACCAAGTCCACCTGCAAGATTTACATGATGAACCTTATGAGCTCCTAAAGGGGACATCATCATCGAAATATATAGGACACAGTTTCCTCCTATAATCAATGACACAGCATATAAATAATATCATTTTCCAACTTACCGAGCCTATCGATTTACCCTATAAATCTCGTCCATTGGTAAATCAAAAAAATAAATACTAAATACATGTGCCCATTATTATATCGGGATTAAGAGCATGCACACCATAATATCCGAGGTCCGATTCAATTATGTTGTCAGCAATAAATTGAATCACCTCTATGTCGGTCCTGCTCAATACACACAAAGTGTACTAGTGTAATTCTACGGTCAAGGCAAACCAATACAAAATTACACTACAACCTTACCAATGGTTTGTCCAAAACCATCTCGGTTGTGAGCTCTTTCTTATATTCAACAAGTAACTGATAACATGATCTCCCGTGTGATACTACACACCATGTTATCTATAATGTAATGTATCAGACAATAAGCATAACCATAAATATGCAAATAATGATCATGTGATTTTTATTTCAAAAATAAAGATGTTCATACAAAAGATAGATTTTTCAGTATACATCCCAACAATCTCTCACTTATACTAAAAGACTATGCTGTCCTCATACTGCCATACATCTGATTCTCATTCCCTCCACATGCCTATCAAAAGCTCTCGCTTGAAGGGCCTTAGCGAAAGGATCTACTAGGTCATCCTCTGATGCAATCTAAGCGACAACAACTTCAACCCATTTTACGATCTCTCGTATCAGGTGGTACTTGCGCTCTTTGTGTTTACTTGCCTTATGGGCTCGATGTTCCTTCGAGTTTGCAACTGCACCACTGTTATCACAATAAATTGTGATAGTTCTGGGCAAACTAGGAATCACATCCAAGTCCATCAAGAAGTTCCTGAGCCATACAACTTCTTTGGCCGCCTCAGAGGCTTCCAAATACTCAGCTTCCAAGGTAGAGTCCGCCACGCATTTCTACTTGACACTCCTCCATACAATGGCTCCACCTCCCAAAGTAAATACAAAACATGAGGTAGACTTACTGTTATCCCTATCCGATTGAAAGTCAGAATCTGTGTAACCCACAGGGAGTAATTGATATGCCTAGTATACCAGCATATAATCCCTAGTCCTTCTCAGGTACTTCAATATATGCTTTACCACAGTCCAATGTCCCTGTCCTGGATTACTCTGATATCTGCTAATCATGCTAACGACAAAGCAGATATCTGTTCTCGTACATAGCATAGCATACATGAGGCTTCCTATTGCCGAAGCATAAGGAACCACCTTCATCTCCTCTATCTCCTTTGATGTTCTAGGACACATCTCTTTAGAAAAAGGTACTCCATGCCTAAAAGGTAGAAAACCTTTCTTGGAGTTTTGCATGCTAAAATGAGCCAAAATAGTGTCTATGTATGAAGCTTAAGATAAGAACAAAATCCTTTTCCTGCAATCCCTAATAACCTTGATCCCAAGGATGTGTCCCACATCTCCCAAGTCCTTCATATCAAACTGTTTGGACAACCATACCCTTATGTCCGATAACACCTTGACATTGTTGCCAATTAACAAAATGTGATCTATGTAAAGTACAAGAGATACCACTACATTTCCGTCACATCTCTTATATACACAAGACTCATCTGGACTTTGAATACATCCATAAGACTGGATTACCTCATCAAAGCGGATGTTCCAAGATCTTGAAGCTTGCTTCAATCCATAAATGGACCGATTAAGCTTGCACACAAGATGCTCTTTGCCCTTTGCAATGAATCCCTGTGGTTTCTCCATATAGATGTTTTCCTCAAGACTTCCATGAAGGAAAGTTGTCTTGACATCCATCTACCACACCTCATAATCCATATGAGAAGCAATACATAAGAGAATTCGGATAGACTTAAGAATGACTATCGATGAAAAGGTCTCCTCATAATCAATACCCTCTTTTGCAACAAGCCTTGCTTTGAAGGTCTCAACCTTCCAGTCTATTCTTCTCTTTCTTTTGTTGATCCACTTGCATCCAATGGTTATTACACCATTGGGTGGTTCTACTAGCTCTCAGACCTGATTTGAATCCATAGATTCTATCTCAGAATTCATTGCACTTTGCAAAGATACTACATCTTTATCTTGGATTGCCTCGTCATATGTCCAGGGATCAGGTTGATGTTTGCCAGGGACCAAATCAGAATATTCTCCCAAGAACATAAATCTATCAGACTGTCTAACAACCCTCCCACTACGATGAGGTATCACCTGTGTATCCTCTATGACATGCGGTGCAGTCACTTGTGGTATATCCTCTTGTACCGGTGGTACTGAAGTAGTGACTTCCCATCTCGATTCCTCCAGAACAATCTTACTCATGGGCTTGTGGTTCATCACATAGTCTTCCTCTAGAAATCTGGCATTCGTGCTAACGATCACTCTCTGATCTCTAGGACTATACAACAAACCACCTTTCATTCCTCTAGGATAGCCTATGAACATGCACACTTCTGTATGAGGTTCCAACTTACCAGCATATTCCTTTACCACATGTATTGGACTCCCCCAAATTTGAATATGTCTCAGACTTGGCTTTCACCCAATCCACAATTTTGTGGGAGTAGAAGGCATTGATTTAGATGGTACCAAGTTCAGAATATACACTGTCGTATCCAGAGCATACCCCCAGAATGAATCTGGCAACTCAAAATAACTCATCATCGATATAATCATCACCATAAGAGTCATATTCCTTCGCTTCGCTACACCATTCTGCTTGGGTGTGCCAGGTGCAAAAAAATATGGATTGAATACCAGCCTCTGATAAGTAATTCCTAAACTCTCCCAAGAGGTACTCACCACCACGATCAGATCATAGTGTCTTGATACTTTTACCTTGACATTTCTCCACATCAGCCTTGAATTCTTTGAACTGTCAAAGCATTCAGACTTGCGGCGCATCAAGTAAATGTATCCATATCTTGAATAATCATCTGTAAAAGAGACGAAATTTTCAAAACCACCTCTAGCCTTGATAGACATAGGACCATACAAATCAGAATGAACCAATTCCAAAACATCTTTGGCTCTATACCCCTTGGCTTTAAAAGGCCTCTTGGTCATTTTACCTTCCAAGCAAGATTCACAGGTTGGGAAATCTTCCACTACTAATGAACGCAGACGTCCATCAACTATCAACCTTTGAATTCTACTTAGGTTAATATGACCTAACCTTAGATGCCAAAGAGATGTTTGGTTCATTTTCGATGGTTCTTTTCTCTTATTAGATTTAGAAGATGAGTTATTTACTTTTATTTGCATCGTGGGAGCTCTTGGTTCAAGGGTATATAAATTTTCTATCAATGCAACAGAATAGATAATCTCCCTATTCCTTTTTATAACAACTCTATCATTAAAAGAAATAGAATATCCATCCAAAAACAATTTAAAAACTGAAATTAAATTCTTTCTAAATAAGGGTACATAAAGGCAATTTCTCAGAACAAAAGTTTTATTTCTATCAAAAGATAAATAAACATCTCTCACTGCAACAGTCGCCACTTTTATAGCATCGCCGAAGTAAACAGTAATCTCCCCTTAGCTAGTTGTTTGGTTTCCTGGAACCCCTGCAAAGTATTGCAGACATGATCAGTGGCTCCCGTATCTACACACTAGGTGTCGGTAGATAACACTGCTAAACATGTTTCAACGACTATACCAAAAGATATACCTTTGTTCTGCTTCCGATTGGGGCAGTCCTTCTTCTAATGTCCAGTCTGCTTGAAAGTGAAGCACTTGCCTTTTGTCTTCTTCACTCCTCCCTGAGATCCTCTCACCACCTTTGCCCCACCTTGTTTCTTCTTCTTCTTGCCTTTCGGCTTAGAAGTAGAAACTTTTTGGGCAACCATGGCCTGAGCCTGAGCACTCTGACGAAAAAGCTCCTTTGCCGCTTGGAGTTCTGTCAGAAGCTCCGCCAACGAATACAACCTTTTATTCATGTTGTAGTTTAGGCGAAACTGCTCAAAACTCTTTGGTAGAGACTAGAGAATGATATTGACCTAGGTTTCCCCATCAATCTCAGCTCCAAGGACTTCCAGCTCATTCAAATGAGCCATCATCTTGAGAACATGATCCCTCATGGGTGTTCCCTTGATCATGGTGGTCGTCATCAAGTTCTTCATGGATCCCTGCCTAGCAGCCCAATTCTGGTGTCCAAAAAGATCCTTAATATTGAGCATCATGTCATAAGCAGTGGGCATGCCTTGATGCTGAAGTTGCAATACATTTGACATAGAAGCCAAAATGTAACACCGCGTCATCTCATCAGCCTTAATCCACCTTTTATAACTCTCTTTCTCCTTTTCCCAAGAATCATCCACAGGCTTAGGAGGACACTCTTCGAAGAGTACATACTTGTACTCCTCAACAGTTAAGACAATATCAAGATTCCTTTTCCAATCAATATAATTGGGTCCAAAAAGTTTATTCTCTTTTAGTATCATAGCAAGCAAATTGAAAGTCATTTTGGAAAAACCTAAGAATCGCATAGATCAAAACATTAGATTTCAAAAAATTATTGATTTCTCAAACAATAAAATTTTAAAATCAACCAACACCTCAAAACACCGAGAATATCATATGTCACGATAGTGTGGACGTATACGAATTCTACATTTGTAAGAGGAGGTTTTACCCATTAATTTTATTATTCTGTCAACCTAACTTTTTGACAAATAAAATTAATAGTTGGTTCCTCTTTGACCCTAAAAATAAAAGCAGTGACTCCGATGGGGAGGATACTCCTATTTGCATCTAAGTGTTCACCATTACTTGGTACCAAGGCAATTATCTTGGGTTATGTGCCTTCTGATGGGGAAGTACACACGCTCTTAAATAATTTTCTATAACCATATTCGACCCTGTGATCCACAAAACAAACTCATCCGATGGGGAGGAAGGCACTCAGAGCCGACGCGCAAGTTTGTTTGCATCACATGTCAAATCATAATGGAGGTCGTGGGAATTTTAAAAAAAATATCCCTCTCCCATTTAGTAATTTAAAATTGAGGAATTTTCCTAGTACACGACATGCATATCAAACAAAAAGCAATAAATATGAAAAAAAATTTCAACTATTTTGACTTTTGTTCTCCAATATGCCTCCCATCATATCGTCATCTCGTTGCTCCTCTCTACACCATGTACAAGCCATCCGGAGATCCGAGCCAAGAAAATTTATTTTAATTTATATCCATCGATCCTATACTCCATGAAGGAGTGTACATAAAATATAGATCGAAAGTAAACTAAAATAAAAGAGTGGCTAAACAATGTCGTACTTAATTACAAAAAATAAATACTAGCCTCGTCAACCCCGAGGATTCAAATAATAATACAATTATACACATCCAATCACATACACACACATATGACCATAATAGTTGGAACTTATGCCTGCAACCAAAAAGTTAGCCTACGGACATCCTACTATCATCCAGCACATATAATATATGATAAGTGCATAAAAGTAACTAAATCCTAAACACAAAACCGGAAACTGTGGCTCTGATACCACTTTTAGGGACGAAACTTCGCTTCCCACTTCAACTTGGTCGCTTGTGTGTGGCGATCCCATCTACATCCCCGGATTAAAAAAAAAATAGTCCAAGACGAAGACGGATTACCCAAGCAATCGATCCATCATCGTGCTATTCGATTAGAGTGGTCTCTTGAACAAACTAGTTGTTTAAGCAACTTAACTCTTTTCCTTGATTAGTCGCAGAATATATGATGTACGGATCGCCGGTTTTTGTGTTTATCTTTGAGGTCCAAGTAAATTTACCACATGAAATTACATACATCATACAAAGAAATAAAAGGAAACCAAAACAAGAATTATACCTCTTGTCTACCTCTCGGTCTTCTATCGTATGTCCTATCCTCTTCTTCGACGTTGTGTGGGCAACGATCCTCCAAGAGATGAAGCCTCCTAGATCACGTATCTTCCTTTCCTTGTTCGCTCCGAACAAAGGAAGATAATAAACTCCCTTCTTCTTCTATCTAGTTCCGGACACAATCCCTTTGGAGAAAGATCAAGCCACCTTCTCCTCTTTGTTGTTGCCACCGGCCACCAAGGAGAGGGAGATGGAATTGCTGGCCAAGATTGATATCTTGCCGCCAACCAAAGGAGAGGAGAAGAGGATGCTCCGGCTAAGTGAGGAAGAAGAGAAGCTAATTCCTAACCTCCTTGCCGCCGGCCCTAGCACTTGGACAATAGGCGCCGCCCAAACAATAAGGATTTAAAACCCTAATGTCTTTCCGCCCAAAGCCTCTCCAAAAACCCTAATCTCCCAAAGATGTTATACGCCCAAGCCCTTAGCCCTCCTTTTATAGAGCTAGGCTTAAGCCTCCTTTAAATCTCCATGGTCGGATCTAGAGATTTAATCTCCACCGTTAGATCTAGAGATTTAATCTCCACCGTCGGATCTAGAGATTTAATCTCCACCGTCGGATCTAGGCTTGATGAGGGTTTAAATAGGCTACAATAGGGACCATCAGGAGGAGTTGGATCTTGGCCACCCAATGGATTCTACCCACATAAAATCCGATCCATTAATGATAATTCAATCCATAAGAGGATTATCATTGATCAATCTCACCAAACCCCATAAATAAATATGGGCTACATATATTACTTGTACAAATATCTCTCCATGTTTAAGATCTCAAATGTCCATCAATTAATTAATTTATTGACAATTGATTAATCAACATCTAACTCCATGAGTAGTACCACTCAACCTTATCATCATGTCGGACCAAGTCCACCTATAGGGTTTACATAATGAATCTTATGAGCTCCTCAAGGGGACATCGTCATCCTAATATATAGGACACGGTTTCCTCCTATAATCAACGACATACAATGTAAATAATATCATTTCTCAACTTACCGAGCCTATCGATTTACTCTATAAATCTCACCCATTGGTAAATCAAAGAAATAAATACTAAGTACATGTGCTCGTTATTATTTTGGGATTAAGAGCATCTATACCATAATATCCGAGGTCCGATTCAATTATGTAGTCATCAATAAATTTAATCACCTCTAAATCGGTCCTGCTCAATACACACAAAGTGTACTAGTGTAATTCTATGGTCAAGACAAACCAATACCAAATTACACTACAACCATACCAATGGTTTGTCCAAAACCATCTCAGTTGTGAGCCCTTAGTTATACTCTACAAGGAACTGATAACATGATCTCCCGTGTGACACTATACACCATGTTATCTACAATGTAATGTATCAGACAATATGCATAACCATAAATATACAAACAATGATCATGTGATTCTTATTTCAAAAATAAAGATGTTCATACAAAAGATAGACTTTTTAGTATACATCCCAACAACAGCTACGTGCCACCCATGATCTATTCAAAATTAAGGGGTTAATTATGAATAGTCAACATAATTGAGAACCTATTGGGACACATGCAATACAGGTGACCTCGAGACATAAAACAAGTTTGAGAAAGAGGTTCTCAATGAGAGAGGATATATCTAGTTGGATCAGGCCAAAATGGTGTGAAACAGAGGCTATGAAACCTTTTATGGTCATGCTAGGGCTTAGCATAGCCATATTGCACTTAAACAAAGTTAAACAGACAATTCAATGTTTCATACAGTCATGCTTAACTAGGCATAGGTCGTGCCTAGCCTTGGCCGAAGAGGGCCAGGCCTAAAGTTGTGCCCAGTATGACATACGACCTGACCATGTGTCTAGGCATGACAGTGCCTATAAGGCATTTTCGACCGTGTGTCCGACACATGGTCATGTCGCAGCTCGGCGATTTTGGGTGTGCACTCGTATGGAAATTTCCTGGATTTTCTTACCTTAATATTTAAGCCTCCTAAGATGCCCTAATCAAGAGATCTATAAATAGATCCCTTGATAATCTTTGAAAATAACTTTTAGAATTGTTCTTAGAAGTCATCTTTCCTCTCTCTCCCTCTCATCTCCATCGGTTGGCTAGCATCAATCAGAGGTGAAGACTTGCTTCTCGAGAAATTGCTTCAGGGGATCCTAGCATGGATACTGATAGAGGCAAGGTCCGATGGTATTTCTCTTGGTTTCTATTGATTCAAAAAGAATCCCAAAGGTATAAAGCTTCTCTTCTTCTTTTATTGTGTCATTATGTCAAAGCAAGAAATCCTAGCCCCCAAGAGATGTATGGGAGGAAATAAAATTGTTTTATTTACTCTTTTCTATAGCGCATGCTCCCAGAATGTCTGATATGGTGTTGGTGAAGTTCCAACATGTCATGGTTGACTAGATGCTAGTCATGAAAAATCCAAGTAGGTCAAGGAGGTTCGAATGCTTGTTGTTAGTGATATCCCAGAAAGTCAAGGTGAACGAATGATTGGAAAGTGAAAAGTCCAAACAAGTTAAGGAGGACTAGATATTTGGTAAAGTGAAGTCCTAGTAGGTCAAGATGATCAGAGGCTAGGCAAGTGAAGTCCTGGTAGGTCAAGGGGGTAGGTGGCTAGGCAAGTAAGTTCTAGTAGGTTAAGGTGACTAGAGGCTAGGGAAGTGAAGTCCTAACAGGCCAAAGTGACAAGAGGCTAGGAAATTTAAGTCCTAGCAAGTCAGGATGGCTTGATGCATGGCAAGTGAGGTTCTGATAGGCCAAGGGTGATTAGGTGTTGGACGAGAAAATTCCTGGTAGCTTGAGGTCAATAAGATACCAAGTGAAGAGAGAGTTGACTTAATATTAAACTGAGATTGAGGTATCAGTTGAATGATATATTTTACTAGTCGACTGGTAATAGTGGTCAACCAAGTCCAACTCGACTAGTTAAGACTAGTCGACTGGGATCGATGCTTAGGAACATAAGTTCAAATGGGTGTGAAGTCTGTGCTAGAGATGAGGAACGAAGGTTGATCCTAGGGCAGTTAACTGATGGTTGATCAGTTGACTAGTGTCGAGAGCTCAGGAAGGGTGTGCAGGAAGGGCTCTCTAGATAGGCATGCGGGACGGACGCTCAAGTTGGGTGCTCGGGTGCTCGGGTATCGCGAGTGGGGTCCGCACTCGAGAAGTTGAAGTAGGTGCTTGAGATGAGAAAGAGAGTGCCTATGATCCAGCAATCAACTTTTGTGGTGAAGTAGTCTATTAGTTGTAGTGATAAGTGAATAGAAGCACTCTGAATCGACCAGCCAGTTCGACTGGTGCCTTAATAGTCAACTGATGGCCAAGGGTAGGCAACAAATGGCCAAGGACAGTTGACTGATGGACTAAAATATGACATGGATCATGCCATTAGAGAATTTGTCGAGCAACAGTCGATTGACTAGTTGACTGAGGGTATGGTCAGTCGATTCATAAGTAAAAATCAGCCCAATGAGCATCCTATAAGAAGCGGTTTCATGGAGATTTAGAGAAGTTGATTTTTGATGACTTTGAAGGATAAGTATTGCTGCATTCCAAACCTTCTAAAGGCATTCTAGTGCAACCAAACTACAAATAAGTAAGATTGCATTGTGTAAAGTGCTTTTGATTCTTATTTTCTCATTTACATTTTATATTTGTTTTTGTTTGTATCTTTTGTAAAAGAATAGGTTGTAAGTGGTTTCTCCACCTCTAGAAGGTTTTCGAGAAGGAGAAAGTGATAGTGGATCTATCGCTAGGAGCTAGGTCATGGAGTAGAAATTGAAGGCTCCGAACCAAGTAAAATCCGTTGTATTGTGTTTGTGTATTCTATTCTTTATTATTTAGTTTTCCATTGTGCATTAATATTTTATTGACAAGCACAAGCACATAATAAATGATTGAGTGTCAAACGATGGTCACCCTGTTGAGATGTATACTGAAAAGTCTATCTTTTGTGTGAACATCTTTATTTTTGAAATAAGAATCACATGATCATTGTTTGAATATTTATGGTTATGCATATCATCTAATACATTACATTGTAGATAACATGGTGTGTAGTGTCACACGGGAGATTACGTTATCAGTTCATTGTAAAGTATAAGTTAAGGCTCACAACCGAGATGGTTTAGGACTAATCATTGGTATGGTTGTAGTGTGATTTGGTATTGGTTTGTCTTGACCATAGAATTATACTAGTACACTTTGTGTGTATTGAGCAGGACCGACTTAGAGGTGATTCGATTTATTGCTGACTACATAATTGAATCGGACCTCAGATATTATGTTGTATATGCTCTTAATCCCGATATAATAACGGGCGCATATACTTAGTATTCATTTCTTTGATTTACCAATGGGTGAGATTTATAGAGTAAATCAATAGGCTCGGTAAGTTGGGAAATGATATTATTTTTATGGTGTGTCGTTGATTATAGGAAGAAATCGTGTCCTATATATTAGGATGATGATGTCCCCTTGAGGAGCTCATAAGGTTCATCATCTAAACCCTGTAGGTGGACTTGGTCTGACATGATGATAAGGTTGAGTGGTACTACTCATGGAGTTAGATGTTGATTAATTATTTGTCAGTAAATTAATTAATCGACGGACATTCAAGATCTTAAATACGGGGAGCTATATGTACAAATAATATATGGATCCCATATTAACTTATGGGGGTTGGTGAGGTAGATCAATAATAATCCTCTAGTGGAATGGATTATCATTAATGGATGAGACTTTATGTGGGCTTGATCCATTGGGTGGCCAAGATCCAACTCCTCCTCATGGTCCCCATTGTAGCCTATTAAACCCTCATGGAGCCTAGATTCGATGGTGGAAAATAAAACTCTAGATCCAACGGTGGAGATTAAATCTCGAGATCTAACGGTGGAGATTAAATCTTTAGATCCAACGGTGGAGATTGAATCTCTAGATTCGACGGTTGAGCTTAAATCCCTAGATTCGATGGTTGAGATTAAATCCCTAGATCTAATGGTGGAGATTAAAGGAGGCTTAGGCCTAACTCTATAAAAAGAGGCTAGGAGTGGGCGGCAAGAGAATTGAAGTGGAGATTAGGGTTTGGGCAGCTAGGGCTTGGAGGCTTAGGCGGCTAGGGTTTTGGGGAATCCTTGGGCGGCAAGGATTCCTTTCTCTTCTCCTTGGTCGGCACCCAACTTGCTCTTCTCAACCTTGGCTGGTGCTCATCTTCTTCTTCCTCTTCTCCTTGGCCGGTGGAAACAAGGGTTAAGGTTGTTCCTTGGAGCTCTTGGCCGGCGTCCACTTCTCCACCTCTCTTTGGGTTGGCGGCAAGCTTCAAGTTTGGAGCTTGTTGGTTGGTCCTAGATAGAATAGAGTTTTCTTTTATAATCTTCCATTGTTCGGGGTGAACAAAGAAAGGAAGATTTGTGATCTAAGACTCTTCGACTTTTGGAAGATCGTCACCCACACGACGTCCAAAATGAGGAAGGACATACAATAGAATATCGAGAGGTATAATGCTTGCTTATGATATTTTCTTATTTTATACATGTTATATGTTTTTTTATGTGGCTAAATTTACTTGGACCCTGAATATAAATGCAAAAACCAGCGATCCGTACATCGTCTATTCCACGACTACTCATAGAATAGAGGTTGGTTGCTTGAACAACAAGTTTGTTCAAGTGACCACTTTAATCGAATAGCACGATGATGAAACGGTAACTTGGGTAATCTCTCTTTGTCAAGGATAAATTTTTTATCCGGGGACATAGAACGGATCGCCATGAACAAGCGACCGAGTTGAAGTGAGAAGCGAAGTTTCCTACCTTCAAGTGGATTCAGAGCCACGGTTTCCGGTTTTGTGTGTTTAGGATTCCATTACTTTTGTTGGATCGAAGTGGATCGCTAGAGGGGGGTGAATAGCGGTAAAACTTTTCTTGCATTTTGTTCGTTAAAACAATAGTAGACACAGCGGAAGGTAAAAGTAAACACAAGAGACAATAGTATTTTTACTTGGTTCGTAGCCTTCGGCTACTATTCCAAGGCCCTAGTGATCCTTGATCATGCACGGAGGTCAATTCACTAAAAACACTCCTCCTCGTTGGAGGTAGGAGTTTGACGATTACAAAAAAAACCATCGAAAGAAAAGATAGAGAGACAAACCCTCTCTTCTATTAATGTAAAGTACAACGATAGAAAAATTCGATTAATAAAAGGAATTGCAATATTAAAGAGACGACAAAGTAAAATACCAACAACTAAAGAATAGAAACTAAGCTAGGGTTGTTGACAACACTTCATCGTAGAGTCGGTGGAGAATCGCAGAGTTGCAGAGGCTTTTGAGCACTTAGAGATGATTAAAAACCCTAGGAGTAGCCCTCCTTTTATAGCCCTTGAGCCCCTTTTCGAGAGGATCTTCAACGAATAGAAATTGGGCACAAGACTCCTTGAAAAATGGTGATAAAGCTTGACTCCTTGAGGCTGATCCTTGACCATCAGTCGACTAATGGCCATCATCAGTCAACTGATGGCAGCATTAGTCGAATGCTGACCGTAGGAAGTGGACTGATGGACGGCAGTCGAGTCATTCAAGCTGGAAGTCGACTGATACTAGCTGCAAGGCAAAGTTAGCTTAACAAAAACATTATTTCGATGGCCTCCAACCGTCCGAACTCGACCTAGACCACCTATAGGATGTCTTTGGTCGGATCTACGCTTAAGATCATCCCCTTAAAGAGGATACTACCTCACTTACTCTCGCACACACACGAGCTTACCTCGATACTTACTATGTCGCTTTCACTTCCGGCCTTCCATTCGATTCCTTCGACTCCCTCCGAAATCACTCGAGTGTCACCTGACCACCACGACTTCCTCCGGGTGTCTCTAGCCTTCAGCTCCAGCATTGGTACTTTTATACACACTCGATTTAGCTCGTGAGAAAACAATATGAGCTTAACTTTGTATTATTTGCTATAATCAAAACTCAGGTTCGACTTAGGTGCCTACATCACCAACAACTTTTATGCACTTTTTCATATATTATATGTGTCGGATAAAAGTAGGATGTGCATAGGTTAACTTTTTGGTTGCAAGCATAGGATCCAACTATTATGGCCATATGTGTGTATGTGATTGTATGTGTGTAATTGTATATTATTTGAATCCTCGGGGTTGACGAGGCTAGTATTTAATTTTATAATTAAATACAACATTGTTTAGCCACTCTTTTTATTTTAGTTTACTTTCGATCTAGATTTCATGTGCACTCCTTCGTGGAGTATAGGATCGATGGATGTAAATTAAAATAGTTTTTTTCTCGGCTCGGATCTCTGGATGGCTTGTACATGGAATAGGGAGGAGCGGACGAAATGGCGATATGATGGGAGGCATATTGGAGACAAAAGCCATAATAGCTGGAAAATATTTCTTTTTCATATTTATTGCTTATTGTTTGATATGCATGTCGTAGGCTAGAAAATTCCTCAATTTTAAATTACTAAGTGCGAGAGGGATATTTTTATAAATTCCCACGGCCTCCATTACGATTTGACATGTGATGCAAACAAACTTGCGCGTCGGCTCTGAGTGCTTTCCTCCACATCGGATGAGTTTGTTTGCGGATCACAAGATCGAATATGGTTATAGGAAATTATTAAGGAGCATGTGTACTTCCCCATTGAAAGGCACATAACCTGAGATAATTACCTTGGTACCGATAAATGGTGAACACTTAGATACAAATATAAGTATCCTCCCCATCGAAGTCACTGCTTTTATTTGTAGGGCCGAAGAGGAACCAACTATTAATTTTATTTGTCAAAAAGTTAGGTTGACAAGATAGTAAAATTAATGGGTGAAATATCCTCATACAAATGTAGAATTCGTATACGTCCACACTATCGTGGCATACGATATTCTCGGTGTTTTGAGGTGTTGGTTGATTTTAAAATTTTATTATTTGAGGAATCAATAATTTTTAAAATCTAATGTTTTGATCTATGTGATTCTTAGGTTTTTTCAAAATGACTTTCAACCTGCTTGCTGTGATACTAAAAGAAAATAAACTTACTGGACCCAATTATGTTGATTGGAAGAGGAATCTTGACATTGTCTTGACAGCTGAGGAATACAAATATGTACTCCTCGAAGAGTGCCCTCCTAAGTCTGCGGATGATTCTGGCGAAAAGGAGAAGGAGAGTTATAAGAAGTGGATTATGGTCGATGAAATGGCGTGGTGTTACATTTTGGTATCTATGTCAAATGAACTGCAACATCAACATCAAGCCATGCCCACTGCTTATGACATGATGCTCAATCTCAAAGAACTTTTTGGACACCAAAATCGGGCTGCTAAGTAGGAAGTCATGAGGAACTTGATGACGACCAATATGATCGAGGGAACACCTGTGAGGGATCATGTTCTCAAGATGAAGGCTCATTTGAATGAGATTGAAGTCCTCGGAGCTGAGATCGATGGGGAAACCCAGGTCGGTATCATTCTCCAATCTCTACCTAGGAGTTTTGAGCAGTTTCGCCTGAAGTACATAATGAACAAAAGATTGTATTCGTTGGCGGAGCTTCTGATAGAACTCCAGGCGGTAGAGGCACTTTTTCATCAGAGTGCTCAGACACAGGCCATGGTTGCCCAAAAGGTTTCTACTTCTAATCTGAAAGGCAAGAAGGAGAAGAAACAAGCTAGGGCAAAGGTAGGAACTCAGGGAGGAGTGAAAAAGCCGAAAGGCAAGTGCTTCACTTGCAAGAAGACTAGACTCTGGAAGAAGGACTGCCCCAATCAGAAGCAGAACAAAGGTATATCTTTTGGTCTAGTCATTGAAACATGTTTAGCGGTGTTATCTACCGTCACCTGGTGTGTAGATACAGGAGCCACTAATCATGTCTGCAATACTTTGCAGGGGTTCTAGGAAACCAAATGACTAGATAAAGGGGAGATTACCATATACTTGGGCGATGCCACGAAGGTGGCGGCTATTGCAGTGGGAGATGTATATTTGCCTTTTGAGAGGAATAAAGTTTTGGTTCTTAAAAATTGCCTTTATGTACCTTTATTTAGAAAGAATTTGATTTCGGTTTCTAAATTATTTATGGATGGATATTCTATTTCTTTTAATGACAGAGTTGTTATAAAAATGAATAGGGAGATTATTTGTTCTGGTACATTGATAGGAAATTTATATACACTTGAACCAAAATCTCCCATGATGCAAATAGAAGTGAATAACTCATCTTCTAATTCCAATAAGAGAAAAGAACCTTTGAAGATGAACCAAACATATCTTTGGCATCTAAGGCTTGGTCATATTAACCTAAGCAGAATTCAAAGGTTGATAGGTGATAGACTTTTGAGTTCATTAGTGGTGGAAGACTTCCCAACCTACGAATCTTGCTTGGAGGGTAAAATGACCAAGAGGCTTTTTAAGGCCAAGGGGTATAGAGCCAAAGATGTGTTGGAATTACTTCATTCTGATTTGTGTGGTCCTATGTCTATCCAGGCTAGAGGTGGTTTTGAATATTTCATCTCCTTTATAGATGAATATTTGAGATATGGATACATTTACTTGATGCGCCGCAAGTCTGAATGCTTTGATAAGTTCAAATAATTCAAGGCTGATGTGGATAAACGTCAGGGTAAAAGTATCAAGACACTATGATATGATCATGGTGGTGAGTACCTCTTGAGAGAGTTTAGGAATTACTTATCAGATGTTGAGATTCAATCCCAATTGTCTACACCTGGCACACCCCTGCGGAATGGTGTAGTAGAGCGAAGGAATAGGACTCTTATAAAGATGGTTAGATCGATGATGAGTTATTTTGAGTTGCTAGATTTGTTCTGGGGATATGTTCTAGATACGACAGTGTATATTCTGAACTTGGTACCATCTAAATCAGTGCCTTCTACTCCCACAGAATTGTGGATTGGACGAAAGACTAGTCTGAGACATATTTGGATTTGGGGGAGTCCAGCACATGTGCTGAAGGCAGATACTGGTAAGTTGGAACCTCGAACAAAAGTACGCATGATCATTGGCTATCCTTGAGGAACGAAAGGTGGTTTGTTTTATAGTCCTAGAGATCAGAGGATGATCGTTAGCACGAACGTCATATTTCTAGAGGAAGACTATGTGATGAACCACAAGCCCATGAGTAAGATTGTTTTGGAGGAATTGAAAGAGGAAGTCACAACTTTAGTACCATTAGTACAAGAGGATATACCATAAGTCACTGCATCACGTGTCACAAAGGATACACAGGTGATACCTCGGCGTAGCGGGAGGGTTGTGGGATAGCCTGATAGATTCATGTTCTTGGGAGAATCTTCTGATTTGGTCCCTAACGAATATGAACCTGATCCTTGGACATATGACGAGGCAATCCAAGATAAAGATGCAGTATCTTTGCAAAGTGCAATGAATGCTGAGATTGAATCTATGGATTCAAATCAGGTCTGGGAGATAGTAGAACCACCCAATGGTGTAAAAGCCATTCGATGCAAATGGATCTACAAAAGAAAGAGATGAATAGATGGGAAGGTTGAGACCTTCAAAGCGAGGCTCGTTGCGAAGGGGAATACTCAGAAAGAGGGTATCGATTATCAGGAGACCTTTTTGTCGGTAGTCATGTTTAAGTCTATCCGGATTCTCTTATGTATTGCTGCTCATATGGATTATGAGGTATGGCAGATTGATGTCAAGATAAATTTCCTTAATGGAAGTCTTGAGGAAAATATCTATATGAAGCAACCATAGGGATTCATTGCAAAAGGCAAAGAGCATCTTGTGTGCAAGCTTAATCGATCCATTTATGGATTGAAGCAAGCTTCAAGATCTTGAAACATCCACTTTGATGAGGTAATCTAGTCTTATGGATTTATTCAAAGTCCGGATGAGTCTTGTGTATACAAGAGATGTGATGGAAACATAGTGGTATTTCTTGTACTATATGTAGATGACATTTTGTTAATTGGCAACAATGTCAAGGTGTTATCGGACGTAAGAGTATGGTTGTCCAAACAGTTTGATATGAAGGACTTGGGAGAAGTGGGAAACATCCTTGGGATCAAGGTTATAAGGGATCGCAAGAAAAGGATGTTGTGCTTATCTCAAGCTTCATACATAGACACTATTATGGATCGTTTTAGCATGCAAAACTCCAAGAAAGGTTTTCTACCTTTCAGGCATGGAGTTCCTTTATCTAACGAGATGTGTCCTAGAACATCTAAGGAGATAGAGGAGATGAAGGCAGTTCCTTATGCTTCGGCAGTAGGAAGCCTCATGTATGCGGTGTTATGTATGAGACCGAATATCTGCTTTGTCATTGGCATGGTTAGCAGATATCAGAGTAATCCAGGACAGGGACATTGGACTGCGGTAAAGAATATATTGAAGTACTTGAGAAGGACTAGGGATTATATGCTAGTTTACCAAGCAGACCAATTACTCCCTGTGGGTTGCACAGATTCCGACTTCTAATCAGATAGGGATAATAGTAAGTCTACCTCAGGTTTTGTATTTACTTTGGGAGGTGGAGCCATTGTATGGAGGAGTGTCAAGAAGAAATGTGTGGCGGACTCTACCATGGAAGCTGAGTATGTGGCAGCCTCTGAGGCGGCCAAAGAAACTGTGTGGCTCAGGAACTTCTTGATGGACTTGGATGTGATTCCTGGTTTGCCCAGAACTATTATAATTTATTGTGATAATAGTGGTGCAGTTTCAAACTCGAAGGAACCACGAGCCCATAAGGCAAGTAAACACATAGAGCGCAAGTACCACCTGATATGAGAAATCGTAAAGCGAGGAGAAGTTGTTGTGGCCAAGATTGCATCAAAGAATAACCTGATAGATCGTTTCACTAAGGCCTTTCCAGCGAGAGCTTTTGATAGGCATGTGTAGAAATTGAGAATCAGATGTATGGCAGTATGAGGCCAACATAGTCTTTTAGTATAAG
The DNA here is from genome assembly GCA_025175895.1 of Wurfbainia villosa. NCBI lineage: Eukaryota > Viridiplantae > Streptophyta > Magnoliopsida > Zingiberales > Zingiberaceae > Wurfbainia > Wurfbainia villosa. Next base: position 45,890,693 of record CM045998.1, on the reverse strand, counting down.
TGGGAGATTGTTGGGATGTATGCTGAAAAGTCTATCTTTTGTATGAACATCTTTATTTTTGAAATAAGAATCACATGATAATTATTTTCATATTTATGGTTATGCATATCGTCTAATACATTACATTGTAGATAACAAGGTGTGTAGTGTCACACGGGAGATCATTTTATCAGTTCATTGTAAAGTATAAGTAAAGGCTCACAACAGAGATGGTTATGGACAAACCATTAGTATGGTTGTAGTATGATTTGGTATTGGTTTGTCTTGACCATAGAATTACAATAGTACACTTTGTATGTATTGAGCAGGACCGACTTAGAGGTGATTCGATTTATTGCTGACTACATAATTTAATCGGACCTCAGATATTATGTTGTACATGCTCTTAATCCCGATATAATAATGGGCACATATACTTAGTATTCATTTCTTTGATTTACCAATGTGCGAGATTTATAGAGTAAATCAATAGGCTCAGTAAGTTGGGAAATGATATTATTTATATGGTGTGTCGTTGATTATAGGAAGAAACCGTGTCCTATATATTAGGATGATGATGTCCCCTTGAGGAGCTCATAAGGTTCATCATGTAAACCCTGCAGGTGGACTTGGTCCGGCATGATGATAAGGTTGAGTGATACTACTCATGGAGTTAGATGTTGATTAATTAATTATCAGTACATTAATTAATCGACGGATATTCGAGATCTTAAATTATGGGAGATATATGTACAAATAATATATGGATCTCATATTAACTTATGGGGTTTGGTGAGGTAGATCAATGATAATCCTCTAGTGGAATGGATTATCATTAATGGATCGGACTTTATGTGGGCTTGATCCATTGGGTGGACAAGATCCAACTCCTCCTCATGGTCCCTATTGTAGCCTATTAAACCCTCATGGAGCCTAGATCCGATGGTGGAAAATAAAACTCTAGATCCGACGGTGGAGATTAAATCCTGAGATCCAACGGTGAAGATTAAATCTTTACATCCGACGGTGGAGATTGAATCTCTAGATCCGACGTTTGAGATTAAATCCCTAGATCCAACGGTTGAGATTAAATCCCTAGATCCGACGGTGGAGATTAAAGGAGGATTAGGCCTAACTCTATAAAAGGAGGCTAGGGGTGGGCAGCAAGAGAATTGAAGAGGATATTAGGGTTTGGGCGGCTAGGGCTTGGAGGCTTGGGTGACTAGGGTTTTGGGGAATCCTTGGGTGGCAAGGATTCCTTTCTCTTCTCCTTGGCCGGTGCCCAACTTTCTCTTCTCAACCTTGGCCGGTGCTCATCTTCTATTTCCTCTTCTCCTTGGCCGGTGGAAACCAGGGTTAAGGTTGTTCCTTGGAGCTCTTGGCCAGCGTCCACTCCTCCACCTCTCTTTGGGCCGGCGGCAAGCTTCAAGTTTGGAGCTTGTTGGTTGGAACTAGATAGAGTAGAGTTTTGTTTTATAATATTCCTTTATTCGGAGTGAACAAAGAAAAGAAGATTGGTGATCTAGGAGGCTTCACCTTTTGGAAGATCGTCGCCCACACGACGTCCAAAAGGAGGAAGGACATACAATAGAAGATCGAGAAGTATAATGCTTTCTTATGATCTTTTCTTATTTTATACATGTTGTATGTTTTGTTATGTGGCTAAATTTACTTGGACCTCGAATACAAATGCAAAAACCGGCGATCCGTACATCGTTTATTCCACAGCTACTCGTAGAATAGAGGTTGGTTGCTTGAACAACAAGTTTGTTCAAGTGACTACTCTAATAGAATAACACGACGATGAAATGGTAGCTTGGGTAATCTCTCTTTGTCAAGGATAAATTTTTTATCCGGGGATATAGAAGGGATCGCCATGAACAAGCGACTGAGTTGAAGTGGGAAGCGAAGTTTCCTACCTTCACACCCCCCCCCTCTAGCGATGCCAAGGTTCTAACAAGTGGTATTAGATCAAGGTAGCTCTTCCCCAGACTAACCGCCGAGGGAGCATAAGCTAGAGGAATAAAGGATCCATCAAGAGCAATGGAGTTTCAAGAGGGATTTGATGTAATTGAGAGATGTCCTAAGCCAATCACCTTATAAGTTATTAATAAAATTCACTATTTGAGTATGCATTGGTTGCGTATTTGATTCGATCTTAAACTCATCTACTAAAGTCCACAATACGATATATAACATGAAAGAAATTGTGATTGGATCACAATTAGTGGTTATCTTATCATGCATAATCTTGTAAGTATTGAAACTATCCCAAGTCGATGAATTGATGAGATTGGACATCACCAATTTTGTGAGACTAGTACATGTTATGCTCTTTGATTCATCCAAGCATTTGGTACTCATTGAATGGAAGCATAGGGATGTTGAGAGTGAACATGTGGATGTTAGTTAAGGTAACTAGTTTATTGGAGTGACCTTCTATGTGACTTCATATGGTTTTTAATGTCGTTGAAAATCTCATTGAAGCTCGAGTGTGAGATTCCTTAGACTTGAGGTATTCAAGTCATCTTAGTCATGACACCTTATACTTTGACTTCTTCGTAGCTATCTCCATAGGAGGTGTAACCCGAGTTGATTGGGTATAAGTCAAAATGATTGAAGGTGTTTGAATAACCCATAGAGAATTCACCGCTCTTTATGTAAAGGAGATGTATACCCTAGACCTCTTGTTAGCATTTTTACTCAGAAGTCTCTAGTCAGAGCGAGCATGATAATAAGATAGTCTTCTTGAGGACATGTATGTGTAACTTAAATCCACAGAACAACGAAACTCACTTGGGCAAGGAGTGACGTAGTCAACCTAGTGGGGATGATCACAGAGACCATGTCCTAAACCAAGTGGGTATAGGATGAGTGAAAGGAACAAGACACATAAATAAATGTAGCTGTTGAAGGGTTCAAAAACATTCTAGAGTCGATTTAGACTTTCCAGTCAATTGGGGGTCATGATATATTGCTAGGTGACACTCATGATCTATTCATAATTAAGGGGTTAATTATAAATGGACAACATAGTCAGGAACCTATTGGGTCACATGCACTACGGGTGATCTCGAGATGTAAAATAAGCCTGATAATGAGATTCTCAATGAGAGAGGATATATCTGGTTGGACAAGGACAGGAGGTTGTGAAACGGAGGCCATGAAACTTCCTATGGCCTTGTCGGAATTAGCACGACCATATCGCACCTAAACAGAGTCAAATGGATCATACAGAGCCTCACACAACCATTCCTAGCTCTGGCCAAAAATGGGCAAAACCAAGATTGTGCACAGCAGGACACACGACCAGCCGTGTGACGTAGCATGGTCATGTCTTTTGGCACAGTCGGCCATGTGTAAAACACATGGTTGTGTCGCAACTCCATCGATTTTGGGATTTTTTATTGAAATTTTCTAGGTTCTTCTTACCTTAATTATGAGATAATTATGAAAATAAAGGTTCTATTTAATCCTCCTTAGATACAGTAATCAATAGATCTATAAATATATGTCTTAAAATTCTTTGGAGGCAACTCATGGTTTTCTTTATCGGTAGCCATTTTTCTCTCTTTTTCCTTCTCTTGTCTCCGCCGATTGGCTAGCACCAATCAGAGACAAAGGCTTGCTGCTTTATGGGTTGTCTCAGGTGATCTTGGCATGGATACTGATAGAGGCAAGGGCCATTGGTCTTGCTCGTGGTTTTGATAGATTAGATAAGAATCTCGTTGGTATAACTTCTCTCCTTTTTTGTGTTTGCTTGAGATTATGTCAATAGCAAGGATTATTTGCCCCTAGGGGATGTCTAGAATGAAATAAAAATTATTTTTTTTGCTTTATTCTGTTGTGCATGATTCCGGAATATCCAACAAGTGGTATCAGTCCCAGGTTGTTTGTTTGACACTGATCGTATGTTATACGAGAATATTTAAAGCATCCTTGATGTTTTAATATGCCTATGTGATGTTTTTCTATATGATAGATTAAAGTATGCATGATTCTACATATAGGATATCTTTGTAACCGAAAATAAAATATCGAGGATGCGCCTAGAAACATCGAAGGTGTTGGCTGCATCATTAGGGGCTAAGGATAGACTATCCGTGCGTTGGGGAATAGGTTGCGCAGTTCGCGTATCTAATTCTTAAAACGGCATGAGCATCAATTATTCGGCTCAAGTTCACATTGAAAAATTTGTTTCCAAATGTGACCTTGGTTTTTTCCATATTTACGTTTATTTCCTATTATAGATGAGACCTAGAATAACCTGAAATCCCTTGTTCAAATATTAGGGCTAATTCCTTCCATTAATATGGTTGAACCAGAGTTCTTTTTCATGTTTGGGTTGTTGGACTCTCTCCATGCCTGACATGACATCGAGCATGTTCAATTCATATGAGATTTGATATTTATTTTAGATGGTAAGGACTAGAGGTCAATTTTAAGTTTGGGTTGTTGGACTCTCTCCAAGCCTGGCTTGAAAATTGGATATGTTCAAACCATTTAAATTCGATCTCATGATTAATGGGTCAGACCTAACTGAAAGCATTGATTTGTTAGACTCCCTCCAAGGTTAATGTGGATACAGGTGAAATTAGATGATATGTATTGAATGCATATATGTTAATGAGTTAACAACCTATTGTATATGTGAACATTCAATTAGTTAATAGCATAAAGTGATAGTTCTATATTTGATATATAATGGGTACTGTTGATACCTAATATTATGAATAATAATGGTGTTAGTTATAGCCCTAGAACCAATCATGTGATGGTTGAATAGGGAACATTTTGTATCATATTGTATAAAGGAAAAGGATTTGTTATTATATTTATGTCTTGCTTGTGCCAGCTAAATTAAATATAATAATGCCCTCGAAAAGTAGGTTCTTATCTACAACACATCAATTGGCAGAATTGATTATGAGAGGCTACAGAGAACACTTTCCTAAATGTTCCTAGTCAAGTATTAATATGCAAGGGCAATATTAATACATAAAGACTAGCATGTAAGTCAATTGATGACTTGATCTCACAAGTCATGGATATATGATATCAAGTTGACACATGGATATATATTAGAGAATATATATACTGAACTGACCCGCCATGAGAAAGTTTCATGGATCGTCATATGAGTGTCATAAACTTTCTCATGTGACTATTGGTATGAATAGTCCACAAACCTGAAGTCACTACGGTTCCCTATATAAAGAGTTATGTACTTTGGTATCGTCAAACGTCACCCGTAACAAGGTGGACCATAAAGGCGATTACTGGGTATATAACAAATTATGCGGAGGGATGTGAGTGATGTAGATGAGATCTATCCCTCCCATATGACGGGAGTGATATCTTTGGGCCCCTTGATTGAGTAGAACTACTAAAACGCATGGTCATGCTCGAATGAGTCAATATGAGGTATTGAGCTCATTTGTTTGAGTTAGTTTACTCAGGGATCAAGAAACACATAGATTGATCGAGGATGACACGGTCTATGCCTCATTGGTCAATCTGATATCAAGGATAGAAGGGCACGGTCATACATTATAGTAGTCACGGAAAGGTTAGTCGGATCTTGACTTATTTCGTAACTTGGGTAGCAATGATGTATTTCTAGATGTCGCTCATTGCTTGTGTATCTAAAAGAGTTTAGATCCACTGCCAACGTTATGAGACCCTATAGGGGCACACACAAAGAGCATGATTATTAGAAGAATTAGTGCATTCTAGTTTGACTAGAATAATTTGGGAATAAGCTTAAGTACAAAATGGTTTTTGGACTTTAAGCTTAATGAGAATTTTAGCTTGTTGATTTAATGAGATTAATTCAATATGCTAAGCTTATTAATTTAATAAGATTAAATAAATATGTTATCATGATAGCCTAAGCTTAATTGATTTAATAAGATTAATTCAATATGTTACCTTATTGATTTAATGAGATTAATTCAATATGATAACATAAGCTTATTGAATTAATAAGATTAATTCAACATGCATGAATGCCACCTAAGCATGCCACATAAGCATGTCACATAAGCATGCCACCTAAGCTTGATGAGGTGGAAGGAGACAAAGGGTTTTGACCTTTGGAATTTCTCCACATGTGGCCGGCCAAATAAGGAGTTGATTATTTTTCAATGCAATTGATTGCATTGAATGTGATAGGAGGTGAAAGGTTTTTTCAATCCTATAAAACACTCCATGGGGTGGCTGGCCAAAGTGGTGGAAGCTTGAGGCTTGGAGAGAGCTTGGTGGTGAGAGGCTTTGGTTGTGTGGCTTTTGTGAGTGTAGGCTAGCAAGAAGAGTGGTCTTCTTCTTCCTTTCTCTTTTTCCCTACCTTCCTCTCCTTTAGGGACTTCTCTAGCAAGAAGTAAAGGAGAGCTCTTCTAGTTTCTTTTGTGAGACAAGAGCTTGCTCGTGTGGATACATATAGAGGCACGGACATTTGAACGTGCTAAAAGATCCAACAAACCCAAGGAGAAGCGGGACTAAAAAGGGCACCCAACAAAGGTAATATTCTCCTATAAGATAGGTTTTTCTTTTGAGAAATTTATTTTTTTGTACGAGGTTTTCTTTCACAAGGATCACTTGGAAGGGATCCTATTTTTTCATTGTGTATATGCTATTTTGCATAAAAAATCCCTACAGTGGTATCAGAGCCACTTGCGAAAGATCGTATAAAAAAAATAGGTTTTCTATTTTATATATGATATAGAAGTAGAATAAATTTTATTATGAGTTGATAATTGCATTAGCAATTTTTCAAACATAATAAAATATCCGATGTCTTTTAAAAGTTAAAATTGAGATGGTGCATGGTTATAGCCTAGTCCCAAAAAGTTTGTAATTGTGTGTGTTGTAATTCTTAATACGGCCTGCGTGTCGTGCCTTTCTCCTAAAATTCTTGTTGTAAAAATTAGTTTTAGACTCGAATGTAACTCGAGTATTTCTCCTTTTGTAATATACAAAATAAAGATGGAGGGTCCATTGGAAGATGACGTTACAAGGATGAAGTCAACAACACAAGACAACCAAAAGGAAGCACTTGGGAGAAGATGCTATCCCTAGGTTGACCAATCAATCTTTTCATTGGCTTGAGAAGATTGTAGAATAAGGACCATAACCATGACACGCTTAGTTTAATATGTATGTGATGCATGTTAATTTAGCTTATTTGTGATGTATGATAATATGTATGTGATGCATGTTTAAGTTTATTTCTTAATAAGTCAAAAACGATATGCCTACCAAAGTTTGGTACTCACTACTTCCTCGATCATTTGTTGTTGGGTTTGCCAAAGCAAAGCAATGCATTTTATCTTGGAAGAGTGCGAGTGGACAATCGTGATGTCCCGCTATCAAACTTCGTTAAGACTTAATTAAGTTTTTCTTAATTAATTAAGAAAGTAGAGGCATATATTAGCTTTGAACATAAGTTTTAAAAATTAGTTTTGTGTGATTTCCGAACATCAGCTTTGTCTTAGAAAGTGGTCATTGCTCCGATATCAAAGAAGGCCTCTGTGCCTCGCCACGACCTGGAAGTTGGTTTATGAATAAGCACTAAACTAATCTAAACTTAACCAAAGCTATTAAAGAGTTACATCAGATGTAATTGGAAAAAGATTGCCTACCTAATCATACTACGTCTTGGGCGATTAGCCAAAGCTAACTCAAGATGAAGTATGATGTGGATCTTTATCCCATATAAATTTATAGCTAAATAGAAGCTAATGATGTAAGCAAAATGTGTTTGCCTACATCAATGATTAGCTCATATCAAAGCTATGAGAATTTAGTGGGAGCCTCATTTAATTAAAGGCCTAATTAAATGACTTCGGTATGATACTTAATTTTGCATTTTAATGTTGTAGATCACCATGTCATCTAACACGACACACCCCCTCAACTTGTGATCTGTCCTTGAGAAAGACAAGCTCAATGGAGCTAACTTTGTAGACTGGTATAGGAACTTGAGGATTATCCGCAAGCAAGAACGTAAACTGTATGTCCTAGAGCAGTCTATCCCTGAAACACCCGCCCCTGCGGCCACTCATGCTGAAAAGGATGCTTATAAGAAGCATCAAGATGACGCATTGGATGTGTCATGTCTTATGCTTGCCACCATGAACTCTGAGCTTCAAAAGCAACATGAGAACATGGATGCCTATGATATGGTTGAGCATTTGAAACAACTATATCAAGGACAAGCTAAGCACGAGCGTTTTGAAGTGTCTAAGGCTCTTTTTGCATGCATGATGCAAGAAGGAACACCTGTAGGAACTCACGTACTTAAAATGATAGGGTACGTTGAGAACCTTGAAAGATTAGGTTTTCCACTGAGCCAAGAATTGGCAACCGATGTTATCCTGCAATCATTGCCGGAAGCATATAATCAATTCGTCATGAATTATAATATGAATTAAATTGATAAGCCTTTGCCTGAGATTCTCAGCATGTTAAGAACTGCTGAACCGAATCTCAAGAAGAAAGTTAGTAACGTACTAATGGTCAAGAAGGGTAAAGGTAAGCGCAAAGGCAAGGGTAAGACCCAATCCAAAGGCAAGGCCAATTCATCCACTTCAAAGGGTAAAGGTAAAGTACCTAAGGAAGGCGACTGTTTCCATTGCGGTGAGACTAGACACTGGAAGCGGAACTGCAAATTCTACCTTGAGGAAGTAAAGAAGAAAAGAAGTGGGACTTCTGCCTCAGGTATACACGTTATAGAAGTTAATCTATCTATTTCTTCTACATGGGTATTAGATACCAGATGTGCATCTCACATTTGTACTAATGTGCAGGGATTGAGAAATAGTAGACTAATGGCAAAGGGCGAAGTGGACCTATGAGTAGGCAATGGCGCAAAAGTTATTGTTATAGCTGTAGGAACATATTCTTTGTCTTTGCCCACTGGGCTTATCTTAGAACTAGAGGAGTGCTTTTATGTACCTGCATTAACGAAGAACATAATTTCTGTATCTTGTTTAGACAAGAAAAACTTTTCTTTTATAATAAAGGACAAATGTTGTTCCATTTATTTGAATGAAATGTTCTATTGTAATGCACCACTTATGAATGGTCTCTATGTTCTAGATTTAGAAAACCCAATTTATAACGTAAATACCAAACGGTTCAAATCGAATAATTTGAACCAAACATACCTCTGGCACTGTCGCCTAGGTCACATAAATGAAAAATGCATATCCCAACTCCATAAAGATGGATTATTGGACTCATTTGATTTTGAATCATATGAGGTATGCGAATCTTGTCTTTTAGGAAAGATGACCAAAACTCCATTTAGTGGACATGGCGAGAGAGCGACGGACTTGTTAGGACTCATACATACTGATGTATGTGACCCTTTCAATGTCGAAGCCAGAGGAGGCTATAAGTACTTTATTACTTTCACTGATGATATGAGTAGATTGGCTACTTATATTTGATGAGACATAAGTCAGAATCCTTTGAAAAGTTCAAAGAATTCAAGAATGAAGTACAAAACCAACTTGGTAAGCGTATTAAGCTACTTCGATCAGATCGAGGTGGTGAATACCTTAGTCAAGAGTTTCGTGATCACCTGGCTGAGTGTGGGATAATATCCCAACTCACCCCACCTGGAACACCACAATGGAATGGTGTATCTAAGAGGAGAAATAGTACTCTATTAGATATGGTACGATCAATGATGAGCCAGACTGATCTACCTACTTCCTTTTGGGGTTTAGCTCTAGAGACGACCACTTTCACACTTAATCGCGTCCCATCAAAAGCCGTAGAAAAGAGACCATATACGTTATGGACTGGGAAGAGTCCCAAAATGTCTTTTATAAAGATTTGGGGTTGTGATGCTTATGTTAGACGTCAAGTCTCAGATAAACTAGGACCCAAATCAGATAAGTGTTATTTTATAGGATATCCCAAGGAAACTAAGGGATATTACTTTTACAATCCCACACTTGGCAAGGTGTTTGTTGCCAGAAATGCTGTCTTTCTAGAAAGAGAATTTATTTCTAGAAAAACTAGTGGGAGTAAAATTCATCTTGAAGAAATTCAAGATGAAGATAATACTAAGGTTTCGATGGAAAATGAACAGGCACCACAAAGTGTTGTGGATGAGGAAATTGTTGCCCAAAGAGTTGTGGAGCAAACACCTGTTCAAGTAGACCAACCTCTTCATAGATCTGATAGGATCTGTCGTCAACCCGACAGATATTCTTTTCTCTTGACTGACAACGGTGAGGTATTGCTTGTCGATCTTGACGAGCCTACATCCTATCAAGAAGCTATGATGAGCCCAGATTCCGAGAAATGGCTAGAGGCCATGAGATCCAAAATGGAATCCATGTACACTAACCAAGTATGGACTTTGGTTGATCCACCTGAAGGGGTAAAACCCATTGGGTGTAAGTGGGTCTTTAAAGTAAAGACTGACATGGATGGTAATAAGCATACCTATAAAGGAAGATTGGTGGATAAAGGATTCAAACAAATTCATGGTATTGACTATGATGAAACCTTTTCACCAGTTGCGATGCTTAAATCCATTCGGATCATACTTACTATTGCAGCCTACCACGATTATGAGATCTGGCAGATGGATGTCAAAATCACTTTTCTGAATGGAAAGCTACTCGAGGATGTGTACATGACACAGCCTGAGGGTTTTGAAGATCCAAAGCATCCTGGAAAGGTATGCAAACTGCAAAGGTCCATTTATGGACAAAAGCAAGCCTCTCGAAGCTGGAATCTTCTATTCGATGATGCAATCAAGGAGTTTGGTTTCATCAAGAATGAAGATGAACCTTGTGTCTACAAGAGAAATAGTGGGAGCACAGTTGTATTTCTTATCTTGTATTTAGATGACATACTTCTCATCAAAAATGATATTCCCTCACTCCAGTCTGTGAAGATGTGGTTAGGGAATTGTTTCTCGATGAAAGACGTAGTTGAAGCTGCCTATATTCTAGGCATCAAGATCTATAGAGATAGATCTAAAAGATTACTTGGCCTAAGTCAGAGTACATACATTGATAAAGTGCTTGATCGTTTTGCTATGCAAAATTCCAAGAAAGGATTTCTACCTTTATCACATGGTATGAGTCTTTCGAAGACTCAATGTCCCTCTTCTAAGGAGGAGAGAGAACGCATGGATAAGATCCCTTATGCATCTGCTATAGGGTCTATCATGTACGCCATGCTTTGTACTCATCCTGACGTCTCATATGCTTTGAGCATGACGAGTAGATACCAGTCGGATCCAGGTGAAAGTCACTGGATAGCAGTCAAAAATATTCTTAAATACTTACAAAGAACGAAAGAATATTTCCTGATATTTGGAGGCAATGAGGAGCTAACTGTAAAGGGTTACAGTGATGCAAGCTTCCAAACAGACAAGGATGACTATAGATCGCAATCGGGGTACGTGTTTTGCCTGAATGGTGGAGCTGTGAGCTGGAAGAGTTCGAAGCAGGACACAGTTGCTGATTCTACAACAGAAGCCGAGTATATTGCTGCGTCTGATGCAGCAAAGGAGGCTGTTTGGCTCCGCAAGTTCATCAGTGAACTTGGGGTAGTTCCTAGCATTGCAGATCCAATAGACCTCTATTGTGACAACAATGGGGCTATTGCACAGGCTAAGGAACCTCGATCACATCAGCGGACCAAACACATACTGCGGCGCTTCCATCTCATTCGAGAGATCATCGATAGAGGAGATGTGAGGATATGCAGAGTACCGACAGAAGCTTACATCGCAGCTCCATTGACCAAGGCTTTGGCACAGAGGAAGCATGATGGTCACACTAGGTCACTAGGTATTAGATATTATAGTGATTGGTACTAGTGGTAGTGAGAGATTGTTAGTTATAGTCCTAGAACCAATCATGTGATGGTTGATTAGAGAACATTTTGTATCATATTCTATAAAGGCAAAGGATTGGTTATTATATTTACGTCTTGCTTGTGCCAGCTAAATTAAATATAATAATGCTCTAGAAAAGTAGGTTCTTATCTACAGCACATCAATTGGCAGAATTGATTATGAGAGGCTGTAGAGAACACTTTCCTAAATGTTCCTAGTCAAGTATTAATATGCAAGGGCAATATAAATACATAAAGACTAGCATGTAGGTCAATTGATGACTTGATCTCACAAGTCATGGATATATGATATCAAGTTGACACATGGGTATATATTAGAGAATATATACTGAACTGACCCGCCATGAGAAAGTTTCATGGATCGTCATATGAGTGTCATAAACTTTCTCTTGTGACTATTGGTATGAATAGTCCTCAAACCTGAAGTCACTACGGTTCCCTACATAAGGAGTTATGTACTATCGTATCGTCAAACGTCACCCGTAACAGGGTGGACCATAAAGGCGATTAATGGGTATATAACAAATTATGCGGAGGGATGTGAGTGATGTAGATGGGATCTATCCCTCCCATATGACGGGAGTGATATCTGTGGGCCCCTTGATTGAGTAGAACTACTAAAATGCATGGCCATGCTCGAATGAGTCAATATTAGATATAGAGCTCATTTGTTTGAGTTTGTTTACTCAGGGATCAAGAAACACATAGATTGATCGAGGATGACATGGTATATGCCTCATTGGTCAATCTGATATCAAGGATAGAAGGACACGGTCATACATTATAGTAGTCACGGAAAGGTTAGTTGGATCTTGACTTATTTCGTAACTTGGGTAGCAATGATGTATTGCTAGATGCCGCTCATTTCTTGAGTATCTAAAAGAGTTTAGATCCACTGCCAACGTTATGAGAGCCTATAGTGTCACACACAAAGAGCATGATGATTAGAAGAATTAGTGCATTCTAGTTTGACTAGAATAATTTGGGAATAAGCTTATGTACAAAATGGTTTTTGGACTTTAAGTTTAATGAGAATTTTAGCTTGTTTATTTAATGAGATTAATTCAATATGATAAGCTTATTAATTTAATAAGATTAAATAAATATGTTATCATGATAGCCTAAGCTTAATTGATTTAATAAGATTAATTCAATATGTTACCATATTGATTTAATGAGATTAATTCAATATGATAACATAAGCTTATTGAATTAATAAGATTAATTCAACATGCATGAATGCCACATAAGCATGCTACCTAAGCATGCCACATAAGCATGCCACATAAGCATGCCACCTAAGCTTGATGAGGTGGAAGGAGACAAAGGGTTTTGACCTTTGGAATTTCTCCACATGTGGCCGGCCAATTATTTTTCAATGCAATTGATTGCATTGAATCTGATAGGAGGTGAAAGGTTTTTTCAATCCTATAAAACACTCCATGGGGTGGCCGGCCAAAGTGGTGGAAGCTTAAGGCTTGGAGAGAGCTTGGTGGTGAGAGGCTTTGGTTGTGTGGCTTTTGTGAGTGTAGGCTAGCAAGAAGAGTGGTCTTCTTCTTCCTTTCTCTTTTTCCCTACCTTCCTCTCCTTTAGGGACTTCTCTAGCAAGAAGTAAAGGAGAGCTCTTCTAGTTTTTTTTGTGAGACAAGAGCTTGCTCGTGTGGATACATATAGAGGCACGGACATTTGAACGTGCTAAAAGATCCAACAAACCCAAGCAGAAGCGGGATTAAAAAGGGCACGCAACAAAGGTAATATTCTCCTATAAGATAGGTTTTTCTTTTGAGAAATTTATTTTTTTGTACGAGGTTTTCTTTCGCATGGATCACTTGGAAGGGATCCTATTTTTCCGTTGCGCATATGCTATTTTGCATAAAAAAATCCCTACAAATGGTTTGTTGGACTCTCTCCATGGTTGTTCTTAGTTGTAATGGATATCAACCCATTAAGAGATAATCTACTATCTATCAAATTCAAGGTGAGGGCTCTTAGATTTGACAAAATAGTGGGAGTTTCTTGTTAATGTAAATTGTTTGCATTACTATAAATTCATCTCTCTTATACACCTTGTTGTATGTCTAGGTATTAATTAGAACAACATGTCAACCACCATTAACTTACGTTCTATTTTAGGCAACAACAAAATGACTGGGCCAAACTTCTTGGATTAGCTTCGCAATTTGAGAAATATTCTCAAGGCTAAAAAGCTAGCTTATATCCTTGAAGAGGTTCTTCCCCAATCTCTTGCAGTCAATGCATCTGGTGACCAAAAGTTGGCTTACTAAAAATATGTAATTGACTCTGAGATGGTGAGTTGCATTATGCTAGCGTCGACGTCTCTTGAGTTGCAAAAGCAACATGAGCATATAGATGCTAATACAATTTTCTTCCATCTTCGTGAGTTGTTCGTTGAGCAGTCGAGATCTGAAAGGTTCGAAGTCATCTAGCTCCTCTTTTGCTCAAAGATGCAAGCGAGTTCATTTGAAGTGTAGTATGCACTAAAGATTAATGACTTTATTGAGCTATTAGGATCATTAAGGTTTTTCATGGACCATGAATTAAGTATTGACTTAATTCTTCACAGTCTGACTGGTAACTATTCACAATTTGTGATGAACTATCAGATGAATAAGATTGAGTCCACTATTCCTGAGTTGATCAATATGCTCAAAATAGTGGAGCCATCTATTGTTAAAGAACAAAAGGTGGTGATGTTGGTTGACTCCCCAAAGAAAGGTTCTAAGAGGAAGTCAAAAACTGCATCCAAAGGGAAGAAAAAGGAAAAGAAGGAAGAATCAACACCCAAGGGCACCTTTCATTATTGTGCCAAGGATGTGTTAGTTATATATGAGAGATGTCATAAGGCAATCGCCTTATGGTTGTACCATTTATATGATAAATGAAGATTCACTATTTGAGTATACATGTTTTCATGTATTTGATTGGATCTTAAACTCATTTGTTGAATATCCACAATACGATTCACAGCATGAGAGAATTTCTGATTGAATCACAACTAGTGAGTATCTCTGCATGTGTAATTGTAATGTATTGGAATTATTCCTAGTCAATGAATTGATGTATTCGGACACCATCAATTATGTTGAGACTAGAACGAGTTATACTCTTTAGTTTATCCAAACAGCTGTTTCTCACTGCTTGGAGACATTGGGATGTCCAAAGTTAACCGTGGATGCTAGTTATGGTAAGTAGTTCATTGGAGTGATTAGTTGTAAGACTTCATATGGTTCTCTGCATATATGGATATGTCAATGAAATTCTTACTGCAGCTTAAGTGTAATGTTCCTTTGACTTGCGGTATTCAAGTTATCTTGGTCATGAAGACTTATGCTTTGACATCTTAAGCAAACATCTCCGAGGAGATGTGGACTCGGGATTATTGGGTATAAGTTGAAGTGGCCGAAGGTGTTTGAATAGCCTATAGAGAATTCACCACTCTTTCCGAGGAGATGTATACCCTATTACCTCTTGTTGGATCATTACTAAAGTCTTTGGCCAAAACATTACTTGTTTAGAGTATGATACTCTTGGATACATTTGCGGTAACTAGAATCTGGAGGACGAGAAAGTAATACTTGGGCTAGGTGTGACGTAGTCAGCCTAGTGGGGACTGACACAATAGACAATGTCCTAAACCAAGTGGGTATATGATGAGTGAAAGGAATGGGGCACGATATCATTGTAGCTGCTCAAGGGTTTCAGAAAAGGTTCTACAATCAACCGTTGATTTTCCAGTTAATTAGGGATCATGATGTACTACTAGGTGTCACTCATGATCATTCTATAATTAATGGTTAATTATATACGACCAACATAAAATGAGAACCTATTTAGTCACACGCAAAACGAGCATAATCTGAAGGATTTAAAACATGTTTGAGAATAGGATTCTTAAATCGAGAGAGACTTAGCTTTGTTGGACCAAACAAAGAGCGAGTATGCAATTGTTTCAGTCTATTCGGAAGCTTGGATGGGCCGAGTCTTATGAAGACATGATGGATGAACCAAATCGGTTTTATTCTAATACAATGGTGGAAAATAAACTAAAGTGGTTTGATTTTTTTTAAAATGAATGAACCAATGTTGGTTCGGTTCGTTTTAACTTAAAATAGACAAATGTGGTTTAGTTTATTTTAACTTAAGTTATTGGAGCTGGTTAACGGATTTTGGTTATGAACCAATAACCTTTAGGAGAATATGATATCTATAAAAACACGACTTAAGGGTTTTTGTGAGGTAATTGGTTCAAGGTTTTAGAAACCCTAGCCTCCTCTCCTCTTCCTCCTCTAGAGTTGCCACCCAACAAGGTTGTTGCTCAACATTGTTGTCGTCGCCCTCCTTGGCCGGACCACCCTAGCTGCCACCACCCTCCACCTACCGCCGACCATCCTCCCTTGGCTCTGGTGACCAAGGACCAGCCGACCATCTTCTTTGGCCGGCACCAACACCTCCACCACAAGTTGTCCAGTTTTGGACAGCTTGTTGTCCCGTGCGTGGAAAGGTCGTTTGGTCATTGTTTCGTGCTCCGGTAGCGACCTACTTGTCGGAGATTGAATCTCCGACAATGCCCTTTGGTGTGTTAGGATCTTTGTAATGGATAGAGGGGGGGTGAATAGCGCGTGTTCGTTTGTTGATGAAATTCGATCGTGATCGTCTCTACAATTTCGTTAGTATGCAGCGGAAAAAGAAATAATACAATAACGAAATAAACAATCACACATGAACACAATTGTTTAACGTGGTTCGGAACCGCACGGTTCCTACTCCACGGATCGGGTTCGTACGAACCCTAGCAATGCCAATCACGCACCACTATAAAACAGTCCTTCTCGACACAAGTCGGAGGCGGAGAAACCCCTTACAAACTACTCTTACAACAATAAGAGATGAATACAAGCAATATACAATAATAAAATGCAAAACTAGTAAAGAAAACAACTTTACAAATGCCTTTGGATTGCTTGCTTATTGATCGCTTGAATCGTGGTTGAAGACCCAGATTTGCAATAGCAAATCACCTCAAGACGTCCAAGAAATCGATGCCAGATTCCTCCATCATGAGCTCCTTATAAAGCTTTAACCTGTGCTGGAAAAAGTCGATCAGTTGACTGCTCGGGACCATCAGTCGACTGATTCCACTGTGGTCGTGAGACAACGGCTAGATCCACGCTGGATAAGTCCAATGGATCTACCATCAGTCGACTAATCAAACCCATCAGTCGACTGATGGTGTCCTCACTCGACTGCTTGTCCCAACGGTCGAGTGAGACTACACTTTGTGGCCAAATTACCGAGCACCAGTCGACTGATCATGCAATCAGTCGGCTGCTCGAGCTATTAGTCGACTGCCATCCTCGGCAATGATCAAACCACTTCCGCAATCGAACCTAGTTGACTTGGTCCATGATCAACATGGCACCGGGCCGACCGGGCACACCTCAAACATGAGGTTTTATCCCAAGTATGGTGCCCCCATACTTGCTAGACCACCCTTAGCCTAGACCTAAGTCTTCTAGCCACCTCCATCAGCCTCACGCCTCAGATCCCTCCAAGTCATCCATGACTTGTTCATCCATCGCGCTAGCCTTCAGGTGCTTCCATCGGCTATGTCATGCTAACGGTGTCTACACCTCCAAGGCACATTGGACATACGCCGCCAAGACTCCTCTTGGACTTTACGCCGCCAACCATTGGACTTATGCTGCCAAGACTCCCGCTTGGACTTTACGCAGCCAATATCAAACCCCTTGGACTTTTCATGCCAAGACTCAAGCTTGGACTTTCCCTTGCCAACCCATGTTGGACTTCTCAAATGCTAAGACCATGCTTGGACTTTCCCTTGCCAACCAATGTTGGACTTTTACATTGCCAAGACCCATGCTTGGACTTTTCATGTGCCAAGTGTCCCACTTGGACTTTCCATGCCAAGTACTCAAGACTTAGACTTTCCCATAACAATTACATTGTCATATGTTTTTGTCGAACATCAAAACATCACTCGAGTCAAACTCGAGTCCTGGTCAATCGTGACCTGAGCCGATTGCACCAACAATCTCCCCCTTTTTAATGTTTGACAAAAACCAAACAAATCATTGAGTTAGAACACTAACTCAAATCTCTTACCAATTATCCCAAATTGGTAATCTTAAACATTCTCCAAATGTTCTCCCCCAAACATTCTCCCCCTTTTTGACTAACATCAAAAAAGGTCTTCTCTCCAAGGAGGTCAATGTCTCATGTTCCAATGAGATCTTACAATCTCCCCCTTGGTCTAAAAATATCTAGGATGTCTACCATCTTCCTAGTGATAAGTCCCATATCACTCAAGAGAGGCAATCCTATTCACTCTCCCAATTTTTAAATTGGGTATAAAAAAACCCATCAATTTTCCCAAATTGATGATACTCTTCCAATAACTTCTCCTCTTCAAGGAGAAAAACACATCCATCATCCCAAGATGGATACCTCCCCCTAAAGGCTTGCTCCCCCTTGACCATTGCACCAACAATGTCCTTGGGAAGTCCCTAAGCCAATAGGAACTCTAAGCCATCAAAATTAAGGTTAGAAATTCAACATTGAACTCTCCAACACCTTAAAATTGATACAAACCCTAAACACCTCTCCTAATCCATATCCAATGGATTTTCACCCTTCATCATGCTTCCCAAAGCATATCCTAGAGTTAGGAGTGGTTAGGGACCTTAACTGCAGCTGAAATTGGGTTAAACAACCTTGGTTACCCCGAAATCAGGCTATCAGTCGAGTGATTCAGAAATCAGTCGACATGCCCATCACCGATCGACACCTAGGCCGATCGACATCAAAATCTCGATTTTAAATTATCAGAAATGAGTTTTGGAAAATCATAACTAATTATACATATATCGAAAAATCATGAAATTTGATACGTATAATACTTATGAACAATACAATGGGTGAAAAATGTTTGAAAAATATTTTACCCATAAAATAGCGAAAATGATACAAAATCCAAAAGTGACTAAAAACTTTAAAGTTTAAGCTCACTTTGTATCAATCTCATCAATGGTGATTGCTATCAACAGATAGACTTCACCAAGGTTTTTCAAAATGATTTTAAAATGTTTTCAAAATCTTATTTTGGATCATATTCCTTGGGCTCTATGCACATGACTTGTACACAAGCTTTCCCAATGATCCATATGTTGAGTTAAAATGAGTTTGGGTTCAACTAGATGCAAAAACTATGCACCTTGAACTTAACTCATATCCTAGCATCTCACATGTATCTAGGGTGTATACATACACATACATGTCAATTGGATGTGAGATGTGGGTTTTGGTTCATTTAAACTAGGGTTTCATGCATTTCCTAGGCAACCCTATTTGATTCCCTTATAAATGGGACTTCAAGTCATGTCATAGTCCTTATATCAATTTTAATCAATTAAATGCATGAAATGATCATGACATAATAATAGCAATAATTAAGCATGGCCAATGATCATGATGTCATGGCATAATATGAAATCTAAAAACACATGACATTAATCCTTAATCCCTAAGCATACTCATGACATATAAATGATAGAACATAAACATGATGTCATGTCATGGCATATGGCAAACAAATTATGGCAAGTAAAAAGTATAGGTATAAGTATACCTAAATTTTAATATTAATTGTCATTTGATATAATTAATTATATTTTTCCATATTATCACTAATCTTCCTAGTGTTCCAAAAACCCAAAATGGCAAACTAATCTCTAAAACTAAATTGTGCCAATTTAATCATTTTATCAAACTTCTCAAATAATATTGGCACATCCTAAAATCTTTTAGGATTAAAGCTCAAATGTATTTTCAAGGTAACCATAACCTTGAAAATATCCTAAAGTGTCACCTTTACCATGGTTGAGTTAACTACTCATCCAATCAAGGTTGGCACACCCTAAACCCACCTAGCGTGAATCAATCACGCTCTTAGGAACCCAAAACCGATTTGAACTCCTAGGGTTAATTAGGTATTCCTTAGGGATAACCTCCCTAGATACCTTCCTAATGACCCTTCTTGGCTTATTAGCCTTGGTCATTTGGGTCTTACCATGGTTAACCTTAGGGATTGCCTCCCTAGTAACCTTCTTAGTGGCCACCCTAGGTTTCCTAGAAACCTTAGCCACTAGGCAAAAACCTTGGTTACTCTTAGGGATAACTTCCCTAGTAACCTTGGTCTTCCTAGACCTAGATTGTGTTCCATAATCAAATGGAACACTATGGTAAGCCACCTTAGGCTTAGGTTTGTGACCCAAACCTTGCTTGCCCTTGGTTGACTTTTGACTCTTAGGTCCTAGGTGTTGACTTTGACTTTTGGACCTAGACTTTTGATCATTTGACCCTAGGCTTTGACTTCTAGACCCTTGAAATTGATTTTGCATTTTTGCAAGGGTTTTCTCCATCTTTTCAAGCCTTGACCTCAAGACTTGATTTTCCTTTTCTAGTTGCTTAATTTTAGAATTTTTATTTAAACATTGAGCATGGTTCTTTCTAGGCATGTGCCTAGTCCACTTAGAGTTAAGACCTAGATGCTCTTGCACCTTTCTAATTGTCTCCCTAGGTAAAATTGATCTTGAGTTATTTGACCTAGGTTTTTCCTTAGGTAAATTGTTTTTAGGGACATTAGTCCCAAATTCCTCCTTATTTCCTAAGTGGACTTTCTTAGCTCCTAGACAAAATTCCTTATTTCTAGCATGCTCTTTTTGATAGATAGCAAGATTGCTAAAATTATTTCTAGCATGCTTTTTGATATTATTTGAATAAAGAGCTTTGTTTAAAAATACCTTAGGGTTAGCTTTGGAAGCTCCCCCTACATGTGTATCTCTCTCTTGGATCTTCTTCATCCCCCTAGGACATTGATTCCTATAATGTTCTTTTGAATTGCACTTGAAGCATATAATATGCTCATTGCTCTTTTGACTTGGGGAACCGGCATCCTTTGACTTTTGTTGACTTTTGGGCGCTGGAGGAGCTTTATTAACCTTCTTTGGGCACTTGCTCTTGTAGTGCCCGGTTTCCCTACACTCAAAGCATATTATATGCATTTTATTATTAACTCATATGCTTGAGTTACCTAGGGTGATGGTAGGTGCCTGTAACGCCCGTAAAATTCTAAACTATGCCAAGTAATTATATAGGTTTTAAGGCCATAAAAGGTTTAAAATAAAATAAAATAAAAGATGGTTATAGGTAGGATTTGAACCATTAACCTCCTAATAGGGAGGTAGCCTTGACACCTCTAGACCCTAGGATAATTTATGGATAAGATATATAAAGAATGTACAAGACCATAGGATGATTCATGGATAAGATATATAAAGAATATACAAAGAATATAGATGGGAAGATGAGGAGTTGGTTCATCCCCTCCCATGAAAGGATGAAGAGTGTTCATTCCCTAGGTATTAAAGAGGAGAATTAAGAAAAGAGAGGAAGTAAAACCCCACTTTCCTTCTTCATTCTCCTTCTTCCTCATCCTTGGCCGAATTCCCCATTTCCCTTTCCTCCCTTTTTCATCCCAAGCTCTAGAAATTTTATAAGAATTTTTGTATGATTATAATGGGCTTTATGTGGGCTCTTTCAAAAATAAAAGAAAATGAGCCAAAAAAGATGCAAGGCCTAGGAATTGAACCCCAAACCTCTAGAGATAGCCAAGCCCTAAGGGTGCATCCAATAACCAGAAGCCCAACAAGATTGTATTATTAGAGGAATGGGGGAAATTATAGTTAGGGGTATGGGAGACTAAGGGACTCTTCAAGTGAATAAATAGGGGGAATGAGGGGACATAAGGGATCAAATTGTTTTTCTCCTCCTCTTCTTCTTCCTCACCGAACCCTAGAGCTCCTCCTTTTCATCCTTGTCCGAAATTCATCCAAGCAAGAAGGGGGCTAGGTTTGCTTCCCTTAGGTCATCTTCCAACCAAAAATCAAAGAGAAGGATGTAAGTATCCCCTCACCTGCATACAAGTAGCTTTCCGATTAAAGTTTTGTATCAAACCCTCCATGAACCATTCGGCCAACCCTTGCTTTTGAGGCTTCAATGAAATTCTATACCATAATTTGTATGTATATGATGATGTTAGGGTGTTAGATGGATTAGGTTAAAAGTTTAACCATAAAAGCCTCCATGAACCATTCGGCCAACCTTTGCTTTTGATGTTTCAATGAAGTTCTATACCATATTTTGTATGCATATGATGATGTTAGGATTTTAGATGGATTAGGTTAAAAGTTTAACCCTAAAAGCCTCCATGAACCATTCGGCCAACCTTTTCTTTTGATGTTTCAATGAAGTTCTATACCATATTTTGTATGCATATGATGATGTTAGGATGTTAAATGGATTAGGTTAAAAGTTTAACCCTAAAAGCCTCCATGAACCATTCGGCCAACCTTTGCTTTTGATGTTTCAATGAAGTTCTATTCCATATTTTGTATGCATATGATGATGTTAGGATGTTAAATGGATTAGGTTAAAAGGTTAACCCTAAAAGCCTCCATGAACCATTCGGCCAACATTTGCTTTTGATGTTTCAATTAAGTTCTATACCATATTTTGTATGCATATGATGATGTTAGGATGTTAGATGGATTAGGTTAAAAGTTTAACCCTAAAAGCCTCCATGAACCATTCGGCCAACCCTTGCTTTTGATGTTTCAGTGAAATTCTATACCATATTTTGTATGTATATGATGATATTAAGATGCTAGATGAAGATAACATGCTCTTGGTTAGGTTAACATGTGTTTTATGTTTAGGTGAATTCATGTTGACTTGTGATATTAAATGATGCTAGATGAAGATAACATGCTATAGGTTAGGTTAACATGTGTTTTATGCTTAGGTGAATTCATGTTAACTTGTAATATTAAATGATGCTAGATGAAGATAACATGCCCTAGGTTAGTGTTTACTTCCTCTTGATGTTTATGCCTTATGCCATGCCCTATATGTGTGTGATATCTGAGATATGTTA
This sequence comes from Wurfbainia villosa, assembly GCA_025175895.1. Lineage (NCBI taxonomy): Eukaryota > Viridiplantae > Streptophyta > Magnoliopsida > Zingiberales > Zingiberaceae > Wurfbainia > Wurfbainia villosa. Next base: position 45,867,793 of record CM045998.1, on the reverse strand, counting down.
TGTAATGAAATATGATATGGTTATGAAATGAAGTATGATATGTTCATGAAGTAAAATATGATATGTTTATGAAGTGATTCATGATATGTTATGAAATGAAGTATGATATGTTTATGAAATGAAATATGATATGTTCATGAAGTGAAATATGATATGTTATGAAATGAAATATGATATGTTCATGAAGTGAAATATGATATGTTACCAAATGAAGTATGATATGTGTATGAAATGAAATATGATATGTTCATGAAGTGAAATATGATATGTTATGAAATGAAGTATGATATGTTTGCGAAATGAAATAAGATATGTTATGATAAAAAGCATATAAGTATTTTACCTTCTGCATGGCTTTTACCAGGACCCTAACAAGGTCCAAAGGGATGGGCTCCTAAGATGCCCTAGGCCGACGGACTAAGATCGGGCCTAGGATGGGCTTCTATGTATGATTGCCCCTAGGTCGACGGACTAAGATCAGGCCTAGTACGGGATGGGCTCCCAGATGCCCTAGGTCGATGGACTAAGATCGGGCCTAGGATGGGCTTCTACGCTATGACGATGGCCCCTAGGTCGACGGACTAAGATCGGGCCTAGTAACCTAGTAGGTTCTAGACTTGCTACCTCGGGTCTATTTAGGGATGCACGCTATGATGATGATGATGTGGTACAATGTCGGGCCCAATATGTTGAGATTTATGTTTACGTACCTATAATATATGTTTTCAAAGAGCATCCTGCATATGTTTACTGTTGGTGCATATAAGATCCACATATCTCCACAATGGTATGATATTGTCCACTTTGGGCCCAAGCCCTCATGGTTTTGTTTTTGGGCTTTACCCAAAAGGCCTCATACCAATGGAGATATCTTTTTTCTTATAAGCACATGATCTTTTCCATGTCTTACCAATGTGGGACTTTGATTGTATTCCCCATACTCTCAACAATCCCCCCCTCAAACGAAGGACCACATTGGGCCCCCCCTCAAGCCTATCCCTCCTCGAAGGATTTTCTCTGCTTGATGTCCGATCTTCAACCCACCAGGACTTCCTGCCAGTTGTTCGGTCCCCCCGACCCAACTAGACTTCCTTCCTGATGTCTGGTTCTCTTGATCCGGACGTGGGAGCTCAACTTCCTTCGTTCGAGGTTCATGGCTTGACATGGACCATGGCTCTGATACCAATTGTTAGTGCTTATAAGCTCCACATATCTCCACAATGGTATGATATTGTCCACTTTGGGCCCAAGCCCTCATGGTTTTGTTTTTGGGCTTTACCCAAAAGGCCTCATACCAATGGAGATATCTTTTTTCTTATAAGCACATGATCTTTTCCATGTCTTACCAATGTGGGACTTTGATTGTATTCCCCATACTCTCAACATTTACATGTTATGATTTCCATGTTATATTTGTGTTTACATGTTATGTTGCTATGATATATATGTTGCATGTTATGTTTGCTTATTTTACTTATGCTACATGTTATGTTTGCTTATGTCACATATGTTACATGTTATGTTTGCTTATGTTATTTATGCTACATGTTATGTTTGCTTATGTCACATATGTTACATGTTATGTTTGCTTATGTTATTTATGCTACATGTTATGTTTGCTTATGTCACATATGTTACATGTTATGTTTGCTTATGTTATTTATGCTACATGTTATGTTTGCTTATGTTATATATGCCACATGTTATGTTTGCTTATGTTGCTTATGCTACATGTTATGTTTGCTTATGTTATTTATGCTACATGTTATGTTTGCTTATGTCACATATGTTACATGTTATGTTGCTTATATGTTATGAGTGTTACATGCTATGCTTAATGTCGATGTATGGTTTTGTGAGTAGGATAGGATCTTACTAAGCCTATGTGCTTATAGTTTATTTTCCCTTGTACTGCAGATAAGGGTAAAGGGTGGATAAACTAAAGGGAGCAGCAGGAGGGGCAAGTGTGTGTGTGGCAGTGGCATGGTGGAAGAGATCTGTTATGTCCCTTATGCATGTTTTCCTTAAGATGTTTGGTTTATGGTTTTGAATTAAGCACTAAGTACTTATGAAATAATGATGCATGCTCTATGTTAAGAAAAGTACCTATGAAATGACGATGCATGTTATGTTTAAAAGAAAAAAAAAATATGTCTAAAGTCTTCCGCTGTAAGAAGTACGATATGTATAGTCTTCTGCTGTAAGTAGTACGATGTATGTATGTACGGTCACGTCACGCGCCGCCCCTCTGATCCCTGGGAAAGGGCGGGCGTGACAATGTCGGAGTTGAATTTTGAGCTTCCTCATCTTGACCGGATGTTGAAGGCTCCTCTTGAGGTTGCTCCGGTGTAGATGGTCTCTCCTCCTCAATCCTAGAAGTGGATACTTCTTCCACCTCTTCTTCTTCTTCTTGTTGGACCGATGATGAGTTTTCATGGAGCTTTGCCACTTGGCTCCATAACTCCTTAGCATCCATAAAATCCCCTACCATACACACAATATCATTAGGGACCAAATCAAAAATAAAATTTACTACCTTTATGTTTTTCTCGAAGGCTTGAATTTGATCTTCACTCCATCTCTTCCTTTTGAGGAATCCAGCTTTTGGTCCTCTTGGAAACTCAAATCCTTCCATTAATAGGGACCACCCCTCAAAATCTTTCATCATCAAAAAATCTTCAATCCTTTTCTTCCAAGAATTGAAGCCTTCTCGTCCAAAGAATGAATAAGGAACCGGTGTGTTGATGTCCCATCCTAATTGTTCTTAGACTTCCATCTTTCCCTCTAGCGTCTTGACTCCAGGTTGTTAATCCGTAGAAGAGCCCCGGGCTCTGATACCACTTATTAGGATCTTTGTAATGGCTAGAGGGGGGGTGAATAGCGCATGTTCGTTTGTTGATGGAATTCGATCGTGATCGTCTCTACAATTTCGTTAGTACGCAGCGGAAAAAGAAATAATACAATAACGAAATAAACAATCACACATGAACACAATTGTTTAACGTGGTTCGAAACCGCACGGTTCCTACTCCACGGATCGGGTTCGTACGAACCCTAGCGATGCCAATCACACACCACTATAAAACACTCCTCGACACATGTCGGAGGCGGAGAAACCCCTTACAAACTACTCTTACAACAATAAGAGATGAATACAAGCAATATACAATAATACAATGCAAAACTAGTAAAGAAAACAACTTTACAAATGCCTTTGGATTGCTTTCTTGTTGATCGCTTGAATCGTGGTTGAAGACCCTGATTTGCAACAGCAAATCGCCTCAAGATATCCAAGAAATCGATGCCAAATTCCTCCATCACGAGCTCCTTATAAAGCTTCAACATGTGCTGGAAAAAGTCGATCAGTCGACTGCTCGGGACCATCAGTCGACTGATTCCACTATTGTCGTGAGACAACGGCTAGATCCACACTGGATAAGTCCAACGGATCTACCATCAGTCGACTGATCAAACCCATCAGTCGACTGATGGTGTCCTCACTCGACTGCTGGTCCCAGCGATAGAGTGAGACTACACTCTGTGGCCGAATTCCTAAGCACCAGTCGACTGATCATGCAATCAGTCGACTGCTCGAGCCATCAATCGACTTCCATCCTCTGGCAGTCGACTGCTAGGCCACTTCCCATAGTCGAACCCTAGTTGACTCGGTCCAGTCGACTACCACATGGCACCAGTCGACTGGCACACCTCAAACATGAGGTTTTATCCCAAGTATGGTGCCCTCATACTTGCTAGACCACCCTTAGCCTAGACCTAAGCCTTCTAGCCACCTCCATCAGCCTCACGCCTCTCGGATCCCTCCAAGTCATCCATGACTTGTTCATCCATCGTGCTAGCCTTCAGGTGCTTCCATCGGCTATGTCATGCTAATGGTGTCTACACCGCCAAGGAACATTGGACTTACACCGCCAAGACTCCGCTTGGACTTTACACCGCCAACCATTGGACTTATGCTGCCAAGACACCCGCTTGGACTTTACGCAGCCAATATCAAACCCCTTGGACTTCTCATGCCAAGACTCAAGCTTGGACTTTCCCTTGCCAACCCATGTTGGACTTCTCAAATGCCAAGACCATGGTTGGACTTTTCCTTGCCAACCAATGTTGGACTTTTACATTGCCAAGACCCATGCTTGGACTTTTCATATGCCAAGTGTCCCACTTGGACTTTCCATGTCAAGTACTCAAGACTTGGACTTTCCCATAACAATTACATTGTCATATGTTTTTGTCGAACATCAAAACATCACTTGAGTCAAAGTCGAGTCCTGGTCAATCGTGACCTGGGCCGATTGCACTAACATGGTGGAGGACCAAGGTTTCGTCAATTGGTTGATGAAAACCATTTCCGGGAAGTGATTTCGTGGAACTCAGTTTTTGGATCTGAATTTTATTCAGATTGTGATCATCTCTCGATCACAATGTCTTCGATTTGAGACTAGTATCTTGTGAGAAGACGGGGCTCGTGGCTTTGTGAAGCTATCTGGATGATATTCAGCGTGGATACGGATAGAGGAGAGACTTGCAAGTGTCGCTCGATTGATGCCATTCCCGCTTCATGTAATCTGTCAGGTATACCTAGAGTAGTTTTCCTTTATTGCAAAATTTGTAATGATGATTATGTCTACACATGTTGTATCCTTAGCATATTTGTGGTGTGTGTGTGTTGTAATAAATAGTTTATTACTTATTTTTCTTCCGCTGTGTGCATGATTAGAAAACATGTTCGAATGCAATACCCACGTCGGAGCCACGGGAAAACCCCAACATGATGAGCATTAGAAGAGAAATTTCAAGCAGTATCTTGAGTTACTAAAGTATAAAAAGGCATATGATGCCCAATCCACATCATATATATATGTTATTGAATGTCATACTATTTCTTCTAACACTTGGGTATTGGATATCGGGTGTGGCTCACATATATGTAATGACATACATGGGTGATGTGAGCAAAACATATATGGTTTTAGGAGTAGTTGTTGCTCACGTCTCATTACATTTTATGATTGTTTCATGTATATTTTACTTTGTTTTGCATGCATTTACTATTTTCTAGTTCGGAGATCTGCACTTTGTACTTTTGTGTGTGGGATAGAATTTCATGGGGAAATGGCACACTTTCAGAGCGAAATAAGGAAATTTTGTACCTAGATGTAGTAGCGAACACGGCTATGGCATAGGGCGACACATGACTAGGGCATGTGGCTACACACGGCCGTGTCCGAAGCTCGAGATTGGTGAATATAGGACCACACACATCTTGGCCATGTGTAAACACACGGTCGTGTGGTGACCCACCATTTTGACACGATTAGGTCTTTTTTCGGATTTCGTGAAGAGCCAGCCTCATGTCTATATAATGAAAGCTATGAGCAAACCCTAGGGGGGAGTCACGAAGGTCGAGGCGACACTCCGTCACCCTAAAAAGCTTCGGGAACTCACAACGGGGAGGAAGAAAGCCGCTCGAGGATTAAGTTCTCAACCTCAACGCCAGAGAGAAGAGCCTCAATGCATTGTAATCTATATTCTTTCGATGATTTATCTTATATACGAATTCGACAATGCCTTGTGTTTCTTTTCTCGTATTGATGGAGTAGATTCTCTGATTCTAGTACTAGAGAGTAGTTTGTGTCGAGTTAGAACATGTTGGTTCAAATATTTTTTCGTTCTTGAAATTATATTTGTAATTAGTGTTTGGTTTATATTTATAGCTATTGTTTTGGTCTTCTAGTCACTGTGCTTAGCCGATGCGAAGTCTCATCGGGGGAGTGTATGATGTCCTTTTCAAAAAACCATAGTTAGAAACCAAGATAAAATTCAATTGACAACGTGTTATGTGACACACAAACGAAACCGAAATCCTAGAATCCTATTTAAAGACTCGTAGCAACCCTTCTCTTCCTCTGTGTGGCACTATATTAGAGTTAGAACCGCTGACAAACCTCCTAAGCATTTGAATGGAACTCCAAACAATAACGACCACTAAATCAATCGGTACTCGAATCTCAGTCCTTGTGGGATCAATAATATTTTTATTACTTGATGCCATCCAAGTACTTGCGGGCATTTGCACGAGCACGCGCTTTGAGTCCTCGACGATCTCCGTCGCGAGATTTAAAGTCACGTTTGCGTGCATCAAGTTTTTGGCGCCGTTGCCGGGGACTAATTGATTCGAGATTGAATCAAGAGGTGAATAATTGGATCGGACTTAAGGTAGATTCGTTTACTTGCTTTATTTTTCACTTTTATTTTATTTACTTAAGTTTTAGATTTTTAACATCTAGAGTAATTTTAGATTTATTTCAGTAGTTACATTGCATTAATCTTTCGTTTAAATTTTCTTCATTTGATTTAGTATTTAGACTAGTTTATTTATTATTTTTTTAGCATTAGGTATACTTCTAATTTAGTGGCTCGGTTCTTCGTATGCATAGACACTTAGGATCAAAAAATCTACTTCCAGCAGACCCTGAAATCGAAAGAACCTATCATCGCAGAAGAGTTGGGTAGAGAATCATGGGAGACCTCGATGCATCTGTGGTAAACTTAGGTAGTCGCCCTCTATGAGACTATGCAACCCCTAGTTCCAGAGGATATAGGTCGAGCATATTTGGACCATCAATTTCAGCCAACAACTTTGAGCTGAAACCTACCCTCATACACATGGTCAAGCAAAGTCAATTCGGGGGAGCTGCAACTGAAGACCCAAATTGACACCTAGAGATATTTATGGAAATCTGCTAGACAATTAAGATCAATGAAGTACCTACCGACGTGATCTGCCTGAGCCTATTCCCATTCTCATTGCGGGATAAGGCTAAGGCATGACTTCACTCCTTGCCATTGGGAAACATTACTACATGGGAGCAATGTGAGCAGCGATCTTTAGACAAATTTTTCTCATCAAAAAAGACTGCTCACATGCGCCACCTCATCACAAGCTTCGGTCAGGAGGAAGGGGAATCTTTATTTGAAGCCTGGGATCGCTACAAGGGGCTACTCTACCAATTGTTGGACTTTCGGAGCCACAAAAACTATTTTTTACATTGCGGAAACCTCGGAAGCCCGGGCACAGATCCGTGCGAAGTATAACAAAAATTACATGTATGTGTTTAAAACCTTAGATCCTCCTTAGATCTACATGAGAAGAGCATTACCCTTGATGCGATGCCCTTCGCTTATCCCGCTCGTCCAAATGGATTGTCGGAACTCGAGAGTGTCAAGTGTACACTCCTCTACAAGTATCCACATGGACAAATGTTGGAGAAGACATCTTAGAGTGTGCTAGCACCCTTGAGGAATCTCGACAAGAAGAGGATGAGGGAGAGAGCTTGAGAGAAGCAAGGAAGAAGATGAAGTTAATCCCTTTAACTTCGCACTAAAGCACTCACATCTCCTAAAGTGGTCGGCCACTTATTTCCGAGGTTATATGCATGCATGTAACTCCAAGAGCCAACGACTCTTGCTCTCCCTCATGAGGTGACACCCCATGATAAGTCCATGATGATATGGAACATCATCACTGGCCGGCCCCCATGCCAAGTCACCATGACATGGAAATTGGTCATGTCAAAATTGACCATTCATCTTCCCTCTCAAGTCAAGTCAAGTCAAACTTGACCTCTTATCTCCCATGGTTGATCAAATCTAACCACTTGATTCAAGTCAATTTGATTTAATGAATCTCTATTCATTAATTAAATTGACTCAATGAATCAAATCTAAATTAGACTCATTAAACACTTGAATCAAATTTAGTCTAACTCAATTAGTCTATCTTGGATTACTCTTAATCCAATTTGGTTCATCCCATGAACCTAATCCTCATGGTTCATCATATGAACCTAATCTCCATCTAATTGCCCTTTGTGTGTGACCCTATAGGTTCTTGTAACGTTGGCAATGCTCCTAAACCGATTTAGGAACATAAGCAATGAGCGGTATCTAGCAACACATCATTGTTACCCAAGTTACAAGAATGTTGAGATCCAACATCACCTTTGTGACTACTAATTGTGACTCTCACAAAATGTGACAAAGTCCCTCTATCCTTGACATCTACATTGACTAATTGAGGCATAGACCGTGTCATCCTCGGTACAATCTATATCTTGAACTCCAAGTAGACTCACTCTAATCAAATAAGCTCAATATCTCATATTGACTCATTTGGGCATGGCTATACACTTCGTGGTCTCACTCTATCAAGAATAACGATGTCACTCCCGTCATATAGGAGGGATATATCCCATCTACATTACTCACATCCCTCCGCATAATTTGTTACATACCCAGTAATCACCTTTATAGTCCACCCATTTACGGGTAATGTTTGACAAAGCCAAAGTATGCAACTCCTTATGTAGGGAACCATGGTGACTTCAGGTTCAAGGACTAATAGTCATACTAATAGTCACATGAGAAAATATATGACACTCATATAATGATCCATGATACTTTCTCATGGTGGGTCATTCAGTATACATTCTCCATTGCATACCCATGTGTCAACTTGATATCTCATATCCATGACTTGTGAGATCAAGTCATCGAGTTGACCTACAAGTTAGTCTCTACGCATTAACATTGTCCCTGAATATTAATACTTGACTAGGAATGATTAAGAGTAGTGTTCTCTATATCATCTCACTATCAATTCAACCAATCGATTGATATAGATAAGAACCTTCTACTCATGGACGTTATTATACTTAGTTATTTGGCACCAATACAAGTAAATATAATAACCATGCCTTTATAAATAGGAATATGATACAATAAAGTCCATACAACAATCAATACATGATTGACTCTAGGGCTTTCACTAACAATCTCCCACTAGCACTAGTGCCTATCATTGTAGTATCTAATACCCAATGACCTAGTGTGACCATCATGCCTTTTCTGTGCCAAAGCCTTGGACAAGGGATCTGCGATGTTAGCCTCTGTGGGTACTCTGCAAATCTTCACATCTCCTCTATCGATAATCTCTCGAATGAAATGGAAGCGCCGTAGTATGTGTTTTGTCCGCTGGTGTGAGCGAGGTTCCTTAGCCTGCGCAATCGCTCCATTGTTGTCACAATAGAGCTCTATAGGATCTGCTATGCTAGGAACCACCCCATGCTCAGTAATGAACTTGCGGATCCAAACTGCCTCCTTTGCTGCCTCTGATGCAGTGATATACTCGGCCTCTATTGTAGAATCAGCAACTGTTTCCTTCTTCGAACTCATCCAGCTCACAGTGCCACTATTCAAGCAAAACACGATCCTTGACTGTGATCTATAATCATCCTGGTCAATTTGGAAGCTGACATCGTTGTTACCCTTTACAGCTAGCTCCTCATCGCCTCCAAATATCAAGAAATATTCTTTAGTCCTTCTCAAGTACTTAAGAATATTCTTGACTGCTATCCAGTGATGCTCACTTGGATTTGACTGGTATCTATTCATCATGCTCAAAGCATACGAGACATCAGGATGAGTACATAGAAGATGCATAAGGGATCTTATCCATGCGGTCTCTCTCCTCTCTAGAAGAGGGACTTTGTGTCTTCGAAAGACTCACACCATGTGACATCGGCAGAAGTCCCTTCTTGGAATTCTGCATGGCAAACCGTAGTAATACCGTGTCAATATATGTACTCTGACTTAGGCCAAGCAATCTTTTAGATCTATCTCTATAGAACTTGATGCCTAGAATACAGGCTACTTCACCTAAGTCCTTCATTGAGAAGCACGTCCCTAGCTAAGTCTTCACAGAATATAGCGAAGGGATGTCATTCCCAATGAGTAGTATGTCATCCACATACAATATAAGGAAGACAACTGTGTTCCCATTAACCCTCTTGTAGACACAGGGTTCATCTTCATTCTTGATAAAACCAAACTGTTTGATTGCATCATCGAATCGAAGATTTCAGCTTCGAGAAGCTTGCTTTAGCCCATAAATGGACCTTTGCAGCTTGCATACTTTCCCAGTATGTTGTGGATCAATAAAACCCTCAGACTGTGTCATGTACACATCCTCGAGCAAGTTTTCATTCAGAAATGTGAATTTGACATCCATCTTCCAGATCTCATAATCATGGAATGCTGCAATAGCAAGCATGATCCGAATGGACTTAAACATCGCCACTGGAGAAAAGGTTTCATCATAGTCAATACCATGAATTTGCTTGAAACCTTTAGCCACCAATCGACCCTTATTGGTATGCGTATGTCCATCCATGTCAGTCTTTCTCTTAAAGACCCACTTACACCCAATGGGTTTAACACCTTCAAGTGGATCAACCAAAGTCCATACTTGGTTGGTGTACATGGATTCCATCTCGGATCTCATGGCCTTTAGCAATTTAACAGAATCTGGGCTCATCATAGCTTCCTAATACGAGGTAGGCTCATTCTCAATGAGCATAATGTCATCATGGTCAGACAAGAGAAATGAGTATCTCTCAGGTTGACGATGTACCCTATCAGACCTGCAAAGAGGTAGGTCTACCTGAATAGGAGGTTGTTCCACAACCCTTTGTGCAACAACCTCATCACCCACAACACTTTGTGGTTCCTGTTCAACCTCCATCAAGGCCTTAGTGCTATGGTCCTTATCTTGAATTTCTTCAAGATCGAACGTACTCCCACTAGTTTTTCTAGAAATAAAATCCCTTTTTAGAAAAACCCCAGTCTTTGCCACAAACACTTTATGCTGACTGGGAATGTAGAAGTAATATCCCTTTGTCTCCTTGGGATATCCAACAAAATAGCACTTATCGGATTTGGGTCCCAGTTTGTCTGAGACTTAACGTCGAACGTAAGCCTCACAACCCCAAATCCTCATGAAAGACATATTGGGATTTCTCCCTGTCCATATCGTATATGGTGTCTTTATCACAACCTTGGATGGTACATGATTAAGTGTGACGGCTGTTGTGTCTAGACCATATCCCCAAAAGGATATAGGAAGATCTATGTGACTCATCATAGATTGTACCATATTTAATAAGGTGCGATTCCTCCTTTCGGATACACCATTCCACTTTGGTGTTCCAGGAGTTGGGATAGAATCCCACACTCAGCTAGATAGTCACGAAACTCATGGCTAAGGTATTCACCATCTCGATCTGATGAAGTATCTTAATATTCTTGCCAAGTTGGTTTTGTAGTCATTCTTGAATTCTTTGAACTTTTCAAAGGATTCAGATTTATGTGTCATTAGATACACATAACCATATCTACTGAAGTCATCAGTAAATGTAATGAACTACCTGTAACCACCTCTAGAAGCAACATGAAAGGATCGCATACATTACTATGTATAATTCCTAACAAATTTGTTGCTCTCTCGCTGTGTCCACTAAAGGGAGTCTTGGTCATCTTTCCTAAAAGGCAAGACTCACATGTCTCATATGATTCAAAATCAAATGAGTCCAGTAGCCCATCCTTATGAAGCTGAGATAAACAACTCTCATTTATGTAACCTAAGCGACAATGCTAGAGATTGGTTTGGTTCAACTCATTTAACTTGAACCTTTTGGTACTTATGTTATAGATGGGGCTATATAAGTCTAGAAAGTAGAGTCCGTTCATTAGAGGTGCACTACAATAGAACATATCATTTAAATAAACTGAACAATATTTGTTCTTTATTATAAATGTAAATCCTTTCTTGTCCAAACAAGAAATCGAAATTATGTTCTTAGTCAAAGCAGACACATAATAACATTCATCTAGTTCTAGTACAAGCCCAGAGGGAAGAGATAGATCATAAGTTCCTACAGCAACAGCAGCAACTCTTGCTCCATTGCCTACTCGTAGGTCCACCTCGCCCTTTGTTAATGCCCTACAATTTCTCAGCACCTGCACATTGGTACAAATGTGAGATGCACATTCGGTATCTAATACCCATGATGAAGAAATAGATATATTGACCTCTATAACATTTATACCTGAAGTAGAAGTCTCACTTCTCTTCTTCTTAAGATCTTCCAGGTATGCTTTGCAGTTACGCTTCCAGTGTCCAGCTTTCTTGCAGTGGAAGCAAGACCCTTCTTTGGCCACCCCTCCTTTCGGTTTCAGTTCTTTGCCTTTTCCCTTGGCTTGGGACTTTCCCTTACCTTTAGGCTTTCCCTTGCCTTTCTTCTTTTGCACCATCAAAATAGAGTCAGATTTTCCCTTCTTAAGGTTGAGCTCAGCAGTTCTCAACATGGTGAGCATCTCAGGCAGTGGCTTATCAATTTCATTCATGTTGTAATTCATGACAAATTGATTGTAGATTTGTGGCAAAGATTGCAAGATGAAGTCAGTAGCCAGCTCTTGGCCAAGTGGGAATCCTAACCTCTGTAGGTTTTCTATGTACCCAATCATCTTGAGTACATATGGACCTACGAGAGTCCCATCTTGCATCTTGGACTGAAACAATGCCTTAGAGATCTCATATCTCTCGTCCCTTGCTTTTCCTTGATATAGTTGACGAAGATGTTCAACCATATCATAAGCATTCATGAACTCGTGTTGCTTCTGAAGCTCAAAGTTCATGGTCGTGAGCATGAAACATGACACATCTAATGCATCATCTTGATGCTTCTTGTAAGCATCTTTGTCAGTTCGCGAGGCAGTTGCAGGAGGTGCCTCCGGAATGGGTTGCTCCAGGACGTACAGTTTCTTTTCTTGGGTGAGAACGATTCTCAGGTTCCTATACCAGTCCAGGAAATTAGCTCCATTGAACTTGTCCTTCTCAAGGACAGAACACAGGGAGAGAGTGTTTGTGTTTGTCGACATGGTAATCTACAACATACACAATGCAGAAAAATTAATATCATATTCCATTTATCATTTGATTAGGCCTTTAATCAAATGATGCTCCCACTGAATTATAGGACTTTTGTAGAATCGAGTTTTGGATGTGGTCAAACCAAATTACTAGATTCATACAAACTAGCTATAATTCTTATGGGACAAGATCCACATCATATTACACCTTGAGTTAGTTTTGGCTAAATCGCCCAAGACTTAGTATGATCAGTAGGTAACACATTACCGATTACATCTCTATGCAACTCTTGTTTATAGGATCAAGACCCACATTTACAAAAGACCTTGAGTTAGCTTTGGCTAAATCACCCAAGATTTAGTATAAATGCGATCTTATCCTATCTTTCCAACGGTTGGAATATGCCTATAGTTATACTCGATCCAATTGAGTTAACTAGTTTTACTCAATCTAATTGAGCTTACTCTCACCCAAGTCGTGATAGGCGGGACCAAGATTGTCCCTCCGCACCCTACCAAGATAATATGCATTGCTCTGCTTTGGCAGATTCAACAACTATAAATGATCGAGGTAGTGATGGGTATCAAGACTTGGTAGGCATTTTTCGAGTTTATTCGATTAGGATCTAATCTAATCATGAATGTGTATCATATACACATCAAGGCCATTATTACCCTACACTAGCATGCATCACATACATACAAGCATTATACTAGCATGCATCATATACATACAAGCAAAAGTTACTAGCATGCATCACATACATACAAGCAAAATTTACTAGCATGCATCACATACATACAATCAAAACAAATATATATATATATATATATAAATTAATTGTGATGAGGTCATGGCCCTACTACGATCTTCTCAAGCCAATGAGAAGATCGGACGGTCAACCTAGGGTTAGCGGCTTCTCCAAGCACCTCCTTTGACCGCCATGTATCGTCGGCACCCTCCTTGTAACTCCGTCTACTAGTGGACCTTCCACCGCTCCATTTTGTACATTAAAAATATGAAACTCGAGTTACATTCGAGTCTAAAACTATTTACAACTGGAATTTTAAAAGAAGAGGCACGACACACAGGTCGCATACCCTATACAACTTACACAACCACAAATATGGCACGCAGGCCGTATTATGAATTACAACACATTTATCATCCAATCATATTGGGATTCATGGGCCATGACCATCACAGAATTATACATAATTCTAAATTATGTATTTTACAGAAAATTTCTATAATTTTTCCTATTTTTTTCAATTTTTTGAGTCACATCTCCGTAACGGTCCCGCTAAGTGATTTTCGGGCGCGATCTCAAGACAATGCCCCTTTAGGGGTTAGGGACAGCGCCCCTACTCACAAAAAGAACTTTGCGAGTGTCCCATCTTGATCTTACAGCAGCTTAAGTCACTTTCCCAAAAAGCTAAAGCGAGATTTCGCTGTTCCGGAGAGTTTTTCTCGATGGTGGAAGCCTACAAGTGTCCCAACACTTGTTTCTTCGACTCTTCGAGAAAAATACCCAAAAAATAGGAAATTTACAGAAACTTAAAAATATGTAATTTTTATATCTAATACAAAAGCTACAAATTTAAAACACATACATGCTTCGCACATGGATCTGATACCACTGTTGGACTTTTCGAGCCATAAAAAATATTTTTTGCATTGTAGAAACCTCGGAAGCCCGGCCACGGATCCGTGCGAAGTATAACAAAAATTACATGTATGTGTTTAAAACCTTAGATATGCCTTAGATTTATATGAGAACAGCATTACCCTTGATGCGATGCCCTTCGCTTATTCCGCTCCTCCAAATGGATTGCCGGAACTCGAGAGTGTCAAGTGTACACCCCTCTACAAGTATCCACACAGACAAATGGTGGAGAAGACACCTTAGAGTGTACTAGAACCCTTGAGGAATCTCAGCAAGAAGAGGATGAGGGAGAGAGCTTGAGAGGAGAAAGGAAGAAGATGAAGTTAATCCCCTTAACTTCATACTAAATCACTCACATCTCCTAAAGTGGCCGGCCACTTATTTAGGGGGGGGGGGGGGGGTTACATGCATGCATGTAACACCAAGAGCCAATGGATCTTGGTCTCCCACATGAAGTGGCACCCCATGATAAGTCCATGACGATGTGGAACATCATCATTGTTAGGTTGATCCGTGAGGGGAAACTTCGCTTCCCACTTCAACTCAGTCGCTTGTTCATGGCGATCCCATCGATGTCCCCGGATTAAAAATTTAATCCTAGACAAAATATAACACTCAAGCAACCTTGTCAACGTCGTGTTATTCGTTTAGAGTGGTCACTTGAACAAACTTGTTGTTCAAGCGACCTACCTCAATTCTACGAGTAGCCAGGGAATAGACGATGTACGGATTGCCGACTTTTGTATTTATGTTCGGGATCCAAGTATTATTTAGCCACAAAACAGAATATATATCATGCATATAATTGAAAAACAAAAAATAAACATGTAACATATGAAAATAGAGAATCAATATACCTCTCGATCTTCTATTGTATGACCTTCCTCCTTTCGGACGTCGTGTGGGCGACGATCTACGAAACGTTGAAGCTCCTAGATCACCAATCATTCTTCCTTGCTCATTCCGAGCAAGAGGAAGAATAGAAACAAGGCTCTTTTCCTTCTTTCAACCAACCACCAACCTCCAAAGATGGAGCTTGGCACCGACAAAGAAGGAAGAGGAGATTATGAAGGAAACTGGCCAAGAAAAAAATGGAAAGCCCTATATCTTGTTACCACCAGCCAATGATAAGGAGAAGGGAAGCTTTGGCTGCCGGCCAAGGTGAGGAAGGAGCAGTTTGGGCGCCGACAAGCTTGAGGAAGAAGGAGATAAGGAAATAGAATCGTTATTTGGTGTCACTAACCCCTATTCCTCTTGCCGCCCAAAACCCTAGTCCTTTCTCTATTGAAATTCTTCTCCACGCCAACCCCTTGTCCTCCTTTTATAGAGTTAGGGATAAGCCTCATTTTAATCTCCACCATTGGTTCTAGGGATTTAATCTCCATGTCGGATCTAGAGATTTAATCACAACCGTCAGATCTAGAGATTTAATCTCTACCTTTGGATATAGAGTTTTGTTTCTATCCATTGGATCTAAGCTTCATGAGGTTTTAATAGGCTACAATAGAGACCATGAGGAGGTGTTGGATCTTGGCCACCCAATGGATCAAGCCCACATAAAGTCCGATCCATTAATGATAATTCAATCCCCTAAAGGTTTATCATTGATCTACCTCACCAACCCCCATAATTTAATATGGGCTCCATATATTATTTGTACATTTTCTCTCTGTGTTTAAGATCTCGAATGTCCGTCGATTAATTAATTTACTGACCATTAATTAATCAACATCTAACTCCATCAGTAGTACCACTCATCCTTTTCATTATGCCGGACCAAGTCCACCTGCAGGATTTATATGATGAATCTTATGAGCTCCTCAAGGGGACATCATCCTCCTAATATATAGGACACGGTTTCCTCCTATAATCAACGACACACCATATAAATAATACCATTTCCTAACTTACCGAGCCTATCGATTTAATCTATAAATCTCGCCCATTGGTAAATCAAAGAAATGAATACTAAGTATATGTGTCCGTTATTATATCGGGATTAAGAGCATGTACAATATAATATCTGAGGTCCGATTCGATTATATAGTCAGCAATAAATCGAGTTACCTCTAAGTCTGTCCTACTCAATACACACCAAGTGTACTAGTGTGATTTTATGGTCAAGACAAACCAATACCAAATCACACTACAACCAAACCAATGGTTTGTCCAAAGCCATCTCGGTTGTGAGCCTTTACTTATACTTTACAAGGAACCGATAACATGATCTCCCGTGTGACACCACACACCATGTTATCTACAATTAATGTATTAGACAATATGCATAGCCATAAAAATATACAAACAATGATCATGTGTTTTTTATTTCAAAATAAAGATGTTCATACAAAAGATAGACTTTTCAGTGTACATCCAAACAATCTCCCAATTATACTAAAAGACTATGTTGTCCTCAAGTTGCCATACATCTGATCCCCATTCCCTCCACATGCCTATCAAAAGCTCTTGCCGGAAGGGCCTTAGTGAATGGATCTGTCAGGTTATCCTCCGATGCAATCTTAGCCACAACAACTTCTCCTCTCTTTATGATTTCTCGTATTAGGTGGTACTTGCGCTCTATGTGCTTACTAGCCTTATGGGCTCGTGGTTCCTTCGAGTTTGCAACTGCACCATTATTATCACAATAAATTGTGATAGTTATGGGGAAACCAGGAATCACATCCAAGTCCATCAAGAAGTTCCTGAGCCACACAGCTTCTTTGGCCGCCTTAGAGGCTGCCACATACTCAACTTCCATGGTGGAGTCCGCCATGCATTTCTACTTGACACTCCTCCATACAATGGATCCACCTCCTAAAGTAAACATAAAACCTGAGGTTGACTTAATGTTATCCCTATCAGATTGGAAGTTGGAATCCGTGAAACCCAAAGGGAGTAATTGGTCTTCCTGGTATACTAGCATATAATCCCTAGTCCTTCTCAGGAACTTCAATATATTCTTTGCTGCAGTCCAATGTCCCTATCCTGGATTACACTGATATCTACTGACCATGCGCACGGTAAAGCAGATATCTGGTCTCATACATAGCATCGCATACATGAGGCTTCCTACTGCCAAAGCATAAGGAACCGCCTTCATCTCCTCTATCTCCTTAGATGTTCTAGGACACATCTCTTTAGATAAAGGAACTCTATGCCTGAAAGGTAGAAAACCCTTCTTGGAGTTCTGCATGCTAAAACGATCCATAATTGTGTCTATGTATGAAGCTTGGGATAAGCACAACATTCATTTCCTGCGATCCCTTATAACCTTGATCCCAAGGATGTGTCCCACCTCTCCCAAGTCCTTTATATCAAACTGTTTGGACAACCATACCCTTACATTCGATAACACTTTGATATTGTTGGCAATCTACAAAATGTCATCTACGTATAATACAAGAA
Organism: Wurfbainia villosa; assembly: GCA_025175895.1. NCBI lineage: Eukaryota > Viridiplantae > Streptophyta > Magnoliopsida > Zingiberales > Zingiberaceae > Wurfbainia > Wurfbainia villosa. Next base: position 45,849,932 of record CM045998.1, on the reverse strand, counting down.
ATACCACTACATTTCTGTCACATCTCTTGTATACAAAAGACTCATACGGACTTTGAATAAATCCATAAGACTGGATTACCTCATCAAAGCGGATGTTCGAAGACCTAGAAGCTTGCTTCAATCCATAAATGGACCGATTAAGCTTACATACAAAATGCACTTTGCCTTTAGCAATGAATCCCTTTGGTTGCTTCATATAGATGTTTTCCTCAAGACTTCCATTAAAAAAAGCTGTCTTGACATCCATCTGCCACACCTCATTATCCATATGAGCTACTATACATAAGAGAATCCGGATAAACTTAAGCATGGCTACCGGAAAAAAGGTCTCCTCATAATCGATACCCTCTTTCTGAGTATACCCCTTCGCTACAAGCTTCGCTTTGAAGGTCTCAAACTTCCCATCTATTCCTCTCTTTCTTTTGTAGATCCACTTGCATCCAATGATTTTTACACCAATGGGTGGTTCTACTAGCTCCCAGACCTGATTTGAATCCATAGATTCAATCTCAGCATTTATTGCATTTTGCCAAGATGCTGCATCCTTATCTTGGATTACCTCGTCATATGTCCAGGGATTAGGTTCATGTTCGCCAGGGACCAAATAAGAAGATTCTCCCAAGAACATGAATCTATCAGGCTGTCTCGCAACCCTCCCACTACGACGAGGTATCACCTGTGTATCCTCTGTGACATGCGGTGTAGTGACTTGTGGTATATCCTCTTATACCGATTGTACTAAAGAAGTGACTTCCTCTTTTAATTCCTCCAGAACAATTTTACTCTTGGGCTTGTGGCTCATCACATAGTCTTCCTCTAGAAATTTGGCATTTGTGCTAATGATCACCCTATGATCTCTAGGACTATGAAACAAACCACGCTTCGTTCCTCTAAGATAGCCAACGAACATGCCTACTTATGTACGAGGTTCCAACTTATCAACATCTACCTTCGGCACATGTGTTGGACATCCCCATATCTGAATATGTCTTAGACTAGGCTTTCGCCCAGTCCACAATTCTATGGGAGTAGAAGGCACTGATTTAGATGGAACCAAGTTCAGAATGTACACCGTCGTATCTAGAGCATATCCCCAGAACGAATATGGTAACTCTGAATAACTCATCATCGATATAACCATCTCCATAAGAGTCCTATTCCTTCGTTCTGCTACACCGTTCTGCTGGGGTGTGCCAGGTGCAGACAATTGGGATTGAATCCCATCTTCTGATAAGTAATTCCTAAACTCTCCTAAGAGGTACTCGCCACCACGATCAGATCGTAGTGTCTTGATACTTTTACCTTGACGTTTCTCCGCATCAACCATGAATTCTTTGAACTTGTCAAAGCATTCAGACTTGCGGCGCATCAGGAAAATGTATCCATACCTTGAGTAATCGTCTATAAAAGAGACGAAATACACAAAACCACCTCTAGCCTAGATAGACATAGGACGACACAAATCTTAATGAACCAACTCTAACACATCTTTGACTCTATACCCATTGGCCTTAAAAGGCCTCTTGGTCATTTTACCCTCCAAGAATGATTCACAGGTTGGGAAATCCTCCACCACTAATGAACCCAAAGGTCCATCAGCTATCAACCTTTGAATTCTACTTAGGTTAATATGACTAAGCCTAAGATGCCAAAGATATGTTTGGTTCACCTTCGAAGGTTCTTTTCTCTTATTGGAATTAGAAGATGAGTTATTAACTTCAATTTGCATCGTGGGAGGTTTTGGTTCTAGTGTGTATAGATTTCCTATCAATGCACTTGAATAGATAATGCCCCTATTCCTTTTTATAATAACTCTATCATTAAAAGAAATAGAATATCCATCCATAAACAATTTTAAAACTGAAAATAAATTCTTTCTAAATAAAGGTACATAAAGGCAATTCTTAAGAACCAAAATTTTATTTTTCTCAAAAGATAAATGAACGTCTCCCACTGCAACAGCCGCCACCTTCGTGGCATCCCCCAAGTACACGGTAATCTCTCCTTCAGCCAGTCGTCTGGTTTCCTGGAACCCCTGCAAAGTATTGTAGACATGATCAGTGGCTCCCGTATCTACACACCAGGTGCCGGTAGATAACACCGCTAAACATGTTTCAACGACTAGACCAAAAGATATACCTTTGTTCTACTTGCGATTGGGGTAGTCCTTCCAATGTCTAGTCTGCTTACAAGTGAAGCACTTGCCTTTCGGCTTCTTCACTCCTCCATGAGTACCTCCCACCACCTTTGCCCCAGTTTGTTTCTTCTTCTTCTTGCCTTTCGACTTAGAAGTAGAAACCTTTTGGGTCACCATCGCATGTGCCTGAGCACTCTGACGAAATAGCCCCTCTACCGCCTGGAGTTCTGTCAGAAGTTTCGCCAACGAATACATGCTCTTGTTCATGTTGTAGTTCAGGCGAAACTACTCAAGAAACCTAGCTAGAGATTGGAGAATGATATCGACTTGGGTTTCCCCATCGATCTCAGCTCCAAGGACCTCCAGCTCATTCAAATGACTCATCATCTTGAGAACATGATCCCTTACGGGTGTTCCCTCGATCATGGTGGTCATAATCAAGTTTCTCATGGCTTCATGCCTAGCAGCCCGATTATCGTGTTCGAAAACCTCTTTGAGATTGAGCATCATGTCATAAGCTGTGGGCATGGCTTGATGCTAATGTTGAGTACATTTGACATAGATGCCAAAATGTAACACCGCGCCATCTCATCGGCCTTTATCCACTTCTTATAACTCTCTTTCTCCTTTTCCCCAGAATCATCTGTAGGTGTAGGAGGGCACTCTTCGAGGAGTACATATTTGTATTCCTAAGCAGCCAAAACAATGTCAAGATTCCTCTTCCAATCAACATAGTTGGGTCCAGTAAGTTTATTCTCTTTCAGTACCACATCAAGCGGGTTAAAAGTCATTTTGAAAGAAAACCTAAGAATCACATAGATTAAAAAATTATTGATTCCTCAAACAATAAAATTTTAAAATCAACCAACACCTCAAAACATGGAGAATATAGTATGCCACGATAGTGCGGACGTATACGAATTCTATATTTGTAAGAGGAGATTTTACCCATTAATTTTACTATCTTGTCAACCTAACTTTTTGACAAGTAAAATTAATAGTTGGTTCATCTTTGGCCCTACAAATAAAATCAGTGACTCCGATGGGGAGGATACTTATATTTGTATCTAAGTGTTCACCATTACTCGGTACCAAGGTAATTATCTCGGGTTATGTGCCTTCCATTGGGGAAGTACAAACGCTCCTAAATAATTTCCTATAACCATATTTGACCTTGTGATCCCCAAACAAACTCATCCGATGGGGAGGAAGGCACTCAGAGCCGACGCGCAAGTTTATTTGCATCACATGTCAAATTGTAATGGAGGCCGTGGGAATTTATAAAAATATCCCTCTCCCACTTAGTAATTTGCAATTGAGGAATTTTCTAGCCTACGACATGCATATCAAACAATAAGCAATAAATATGAAAAATAAATTATTTTCCAACTATTATGGCTTTTATCTTCAATATGTCTCCCGTCGCATCGCCTTCTCGTCCGCTCCTCCTACGCCATGTATGAGCCATCCGGAGATCCGAGCCGAGACTAAAATCTATTTTAATTTACATCCATCGATCCTATACTCCACGAGGGAGTGTACATGAAATCTAGATCGAAAGTAAACTAAAATAAAAATAGTGGCTAAACAATGTCGTATCTAATTTACAAAAAATTAAATACTAGCCTCGTCAACCACGAGGATTCAACAAAATAAACATTTACACACATACAATCACAAACACACATATGGCCATAATAGTCAGATCTTATGCCTGCAACCAAAGAGTTCACATATGCATATCCTAGTATTATCCAGCACATATAATATATGAAAAGTGCATAAAAATTAACCGAATCCTAAACACACAAAACCAAAAACCTTGGCTCTGATACCAATTGTTAGGTTGATCCGTGAGGGGAAACTTTGCTTCCCACTTCAACTCGGTCGCTTGTTCATGGCGATCCCATCGATGTCCCCGGATTAAAAATTTAATCCTAGACAAAAGGAAACACCCAAGCAACCTTGTCATCGTCGTATTATTCGTTTAGAGTGGTCACTTGAACAAACTTGTTGTTCAAGCGACCTACCTCTATTCTACGAGTAACCACAGAATAGACGATGTACGGATCGCCAGCTTTTGTGTTTATGTTCGGGATTCAAGTATTATTTAGCCACAAAACAGAATATATATCATGCATATAATTGAAAAACAAAAATTAACATATGACATATGAAAATAGAGAATCGATATACCTCTCGATCTTCTATTGTATGACCTTCCTCCTTTCGGACGTCGTGTGGGCGACGATCTACGAAAAGTTGAAGCTCCTAGATCACCAATCTTCCTTCCTTGCTTGTTCCGAGCAAGAGGATGAATAGAAACAAGGTTCTTTTCCTTCTTTCAACCAACAACCAACCTCCAAGGATGGAGCTTGCCGCCAGCCAAGAAGGAAGAGGAGATTATGAAAGACACCGGCCAAGACACCAAGGGAAAGCCCTATAACTTGTTACCACCGGCCAAGGAGAAGGAGAAGGGAAGCTTTGGCCGCTCACCAAGGTGAGGAAGGAGCTGTTTGGGCACCGGCAAGCTTGAGGAAGAAGGAGATAAGGAAATAGATTCCTTATTTTGTGCCGCCAACCCCTATTCCTCTTGCCGCCTAAAACCCTAGTCCTTTCTCTATTGGAATTCTTCTCCATGCCAACCCCTTGTCCTCTTTTTATATAGTTAGGGATAAGCCTCCTTTTAATCTCCACAATTGGTTCTAGGGATTTAATCTCAATCGTCGGATCTAGAGATTTAATCTCAACCGTCGGATCTAGAGATTTAATCTCTACCTTTGGATCTAGAGTTTTGTTTCTATCCATTGGATCTTAAGCTTCATGAGGTTTTAATAGGCTACAATAGGGACCATGAGGAGCAGTTGGATCTTGGCCACCCAATGGATCAAGCCCACATAAAGTCCGATCCATTAATGATAATCCAATCCACTAAAGGTTTATCATTGATCTACCTCACCAACCCCCATAAGTTAATATGGGCTCCATATATTATTTGTACATTTTCTCCCCGTATTTAAGATCTCGAATGTCCGTCTATTAATTAATTTACTGACTATTAATTAATCAACCTCTAACTCCATTAGTAGTACCACTCAACCTTTTCATCATGCCGGACCAAGTCCACCTGCAGGGTTTACATGATGAACCTTTTGAGCTCCTCAAGGGGACATCATCATCCTAATATATATGACACGGTTTCCTCCTATAATCAACGACACACCATATAAATAATACCATTTCCCAACTTACCGAGCCTATCGATTTAATTTATAAATTTGCCCTTTGGTAAATCAAAGAAATGAATACTAAGTATATGTGCCCGTTATTATATCGGGATTAAGAGCATGTACAATATAATATCTGAGGTCCGATTCATTTATGTAGTCAACAATAAATCGAATCACCTCTAAGTTGGTCCTGCTCAATACACACAAAGTGTACTAGTGTGATTTTATGGTCAAGACAAACCAATACCAAATCACAGTACAACCATACCAATGGTTTGTCCAAAGTCATCTCGGTTGTGAGCCTTTACTTATACTTTACAAGGAACCGATAACATGATCTCCCATGTGACACCACACACCATGTTATCTACAATGTAATGTATTAGATAATATGTATAGCCATAAAAATATGCAAACAATGATCATGTGATTCTTATTTCAAAATAAAGATGTTGATACAAAAGATAGACTTTTCAGTGTACATCCTAACAATCTCCCACTAATACTAAAAGACTATCCTGTCCTCAAACTGTCATACATCTGATTCCCATTCCCTCCACATGCCTATCAAAATCTCTCGCCGGAAGGGCCTTAGTGAAAGGATCTATCGGGTTATCCTCCGATGCAATCTTGGCCACACCAACTTCTTCTCTCTTTATGATTTCTCGTATTAGGTGGTACTTGCGCTCTATGTGCTTAATTGTATTATGGGCTCGTTGTTCCTTCGAGTTTGCAGCTGTACCACTATTATCACAATAAATTGTGATAGTTCTGGGCAAACCAGGAATCACATCCAAGTCCATCAGGAAGTTCCTGAGCCACATAGCTTCTTTGGCCACCTCAAAGGCTGCCACATACTCAGCTTTCATGGTGGAGTCTGCCACGCATTTCTTCTTGACACTCCTCCATACAACGGCTCCACCTCCCAAATTAAATACAAAACCTGAGGTAGACTTACTGTTATCCCTATCAGATTAGAAGTTGGAATCCTTGTAACCCACAGAGAGTAATTGGTTTGCCTGGTAAACTAGCATATAATCCCTACTCCTTCTCAGGTACTTCAATATATGTTTTACTGCAGTCCAATGTCCCTGTCATGGATTACTCTGATATCTGCTGACCATGCCCACGACAAAGAAGATATCTGGTCTCATACATAGCATCACATACATGAGGCTTCCTACTGCCGAAGCATAAGGAACCGCCTTCATCTCCTCTATCTCCTCAGATGTTCTAGGACACATCTCCTTACATAAAGGAACTCCATGCCTGAAAGGTAGAAAACTCTTCTTGGAGTTCTGTATGCTAAAACAATCCATAATCATGTCTTTGTATGAAGCTTGGGAAAAGCACAACATTCTTTTCCTACGATCCCTTATAACCTTGATCCCAAGGATGTGTCCCACCTCTCCCAAGTTGTTCATATCAAACTGTTTGGACAACCTTACCCTTACGTCCGATAACACCTTGATATTGTTGCCAATCAATAAAATGTCATCTATGTATAGTACAAGAAATACCACTAAGTTTTTGTCACATCTCATGTATACACAAGACTCATCCAGACTTTGAATAAATCCATAAGACTGGATTACCTCATCAAAGCGGATGTTCCAAGACCTCGAAGCTTGGTTCAATCCATAAATGGACTGATTAAGCTTACATATAAGATGCTCTTTGCCTTTAGCAAAGAATCCCTCTGGTTGCTTCATATAGATGTTTTCCTCAAGACTTCCATTAAGAAAAGTTGTCTTGACATCCATCTGCCACACCTCATAATTCAAATGAGCTGCTATGCATAAGAGAATCCGGATAGACTTAAGTATGGCTACCGGCGAAAAGGTCTCCTCATAATCGATACCCTCTTTCTGAGTATACCCCTTCCCTACAAGCATCGCTTTGAAGGTCTCAACCTTCCCGTCTATTCCTCTCTTTCTTTTGTAGATCCACTTGCATCCAATGGTTTTTACACCATCGGGTGGTTCTACTAGCTACCAGACCTGATTTGAATCCATAGATTCAATCTCAGCATTCATTACATTTTGCCAAGATGCTGCATCTTTATCTTGGATTGCCTCATCATATGTCCAGGGATAAGGTTCATGTTCGTCAGGGACTAAATCAGAAGATTCTGGCAAGAACATGAATCTATCAGGCTGTCTCGCAATCCTCCCACTATGACGAGGTATCACCTGTGTATCCTCTGTGACACGCGGTGCAGTGACTTGTGGTATATCCTCTTGTACCGGTGGTACTGAAGAAGTGACTTCCCCTTTTAATTTCTCTAGAACAATTTTACTCTTGGGCTTGTGGCTCATCACATAGTCTTCCTCTAGAAATCTGGCGTTCGTGCTAATGATCAACCTCTGATCTCTAGGACTATAAAACAAACCACCCTTCGTTCCTCTACGATAGCCAACGAACATGCGTACTTCTGTACGAGGTTCCAACTTACTAGCATCCGCCTTCAGCACATGTGCTGGACTCCCCCATATCCGAATATTTCTTAGACTAGGCTTTCGCCCAGTCCACAATTCTGTGGGAGTAGAAGGCACTGATTTAGATGGAACCAAGGTCAGAATGTACACCGCCGTATCTAGAGCATATCCCCAGAACAAATCTGGCAACTTTGAATAACTCATCATCGATCTAACCATTTCCATAAGAGTTCTATTCCTTCGCTCTACTACACCGTTCTGCTGGGGTGTGCCAGGTGCAGACAATTGGGATTGAATATCAGCTTCTGATAATTAATTCCTAAACTCTCCCAAGAGGTACTCGCCACCACGATCAGATCATAGTGGCTTGATACTTGTACCTTGACGTTTCTCCACATCAGGCTTGAATTCTTTGAACTTGTCAAAGCATTCAGACTTGCGGCGCATCAGGTAAATGTATCCATATATTGAGTAATCGTCTATAAAAGAGACGAAATACTCAAAACCACCTCTAGCCTGGATAGATATAGGACCACACAAATCAGAATGAACCAACTCCAACACATCTTTGGCTCTATACCCCTTGGCCTTAAAAGGCCTCTTGGTCATTTTACCCTCCAAGCTTGATTCACGGGTTGGAAAATCCTCCACCACTAATAAACCCAAAGGTCCATCAGCTATCAACCTTTGAATTCTGCTTAGGTTAATATGACCAAGCCTAAGATGCCAAAGATATGTTTGGTTCATCTTCGAAGGTTCTTTTATCTTATTTTAATCAGAAGATGAGTTTTTAACTTCAATTTGCATCGTGTGAGGTTTTGGTTCAAGTGTGTATAGATTTCCTATCAATGCACCTGAATAGATAATGCCCCTATTCCTTTTTATAACAACTCTTTCATTAAAAGAAATAGAATATCCATCCATAAACAATTTAGAAACTGAAATTAAATTCTTTCTAAATAAAGGTACATAAAGGCAATTCTTAAGAACCAAAAGTTTATTTTTCTCAAAAGATAAATGAACGTCTCCCACTACAACAGGCGCCATCTTCGTGGCATCGCCCAAGTACAAGGTAATCTCCCCCTCAGCCAGTCGTCTGGTTTCCTAGAACCCGTGCAAAGTATTGCAGGCATGATCAGTGGCTCCCGTATCTACACACCAGGTGCCGGTAGATAACACCGCTAAACATGTTTCAATGACTAGACCAAATGATATACCTTTATTCTGCTTGTCGTTGGGGCAGTCCTTCTTCCAATGTCCAGTCTGCTTACAAGTGAAGCACTTGCCTTTTGGCTTCTTCACTCGTCCCTGAGTACCTCCCACCACCTTTGCCCCAGTTTATTTCTTCTTCTTCTTGCCTTTCAGCTTAGAAGTAGAAACCTTTTTCGTCACCATGCCATGTGCCTGAGCACTCTGACGAAATAGCCGCTCTGCCGCCTGGAGTTCTGTCAGAAGTTTCGCCAATGAATATAGCCACTTGTTCATGTTGTAGTTCAGGCGAAACTGCTCAAAACTCCTAGCTAGAGACTGGAGAATGATATCGACCTGGGTTTCCCCATCGATCTCAGCTCGAAGGACCTCTAGCTCATTCAAATGAGCCATCATCTTGAGAACATGATCCATTACGGGTGTTCCCTCGATCATGGTGGTCATCATCAAGTTTCTCATGGCTTCTTGCCTAGCAGCCCTATTCTGGTGTTCGAAAAGCTCTTTGAGATTGAGCATCATGTCATAAGCTTTGGGCATGGCATGATGCTGATGTTGCAATACATTTGACATAGATGCCAAAATATAACACTGCGCCATCTCATCGACCTTTATCCACTTTTTATAACTATCTTTCTCCTTTTCCCCAGAATCATCTACAGGCTTAGGAGGGCACTCTTCGAGGAGTACATATTTGTATTCCTCAGCAGCCCAGACAATGTCAAGATTCCTCTTCCAATCAACATAGTTGGGTCCAGTAAGTTTATTCTCTTTCAGTATCACATCAAGCGGGTTGAAAGTCATTTTGAAAGAAAACCTAAGAATCACATAGATCAAAATATTAGATTTCAAAAAATTATTGATTCCTCAAACAATAAAATTTTAAAATCAACCAACACCTTAAAACACCGAGAATATCGCATGCCACGATAGTGTGGACGTATACGAATTCTACATTTGTAAGAGGAGGATTTACCCATTAATTTTACTATCTTGTCAACCTAACTTTTTGACAAGTAAAATTAATAGTGTAGGGAATTCTTTATGCCAAATGGCATATGCGCAACGGAAAAATTAGGATCCCTTCCAAGTGATCCATGCGAAAGCAAACTCGTATAAAATAAATTTCTCTAAACCAAGCCTATCTTATAGGAGAGGATTACCTTTGTTGCGTGCCCTTGTTAATCCCGCTTCTTCCTTTTGTTTGTTGGATCTTTAGCACGTTCAAGTGTCCGTGCCTCTATATGTATCCACACGAGCAAGCTCTTGTCTCACAAAAGAAAACTAGAGGAGCTCTCCTTTACTTCTTGCTAGAGAAGTCCCTAAAGGAGAGGAAGCTAGGGAAAAAGAGAAGGGAAGAAGAAGACTACTCTTCTTGCTACACTCACAAAAGCCACACAACAATAAGCTCTCAAGGTCTCTCCAAGCCTCAAGCTCCCAACAACCACACTCCACCAAAATTCTACTTTGGCCGGCCACTCCATGGAGCCTTTTATAGGGTTGGAAAAACCCTTCCACCTCCTTCACATTCAATGCAATCCATTGCATTGAGACACATTTGTTTGGCCGGCCACTTAAGGAGACAAAACCATTTTGTTTCCTTCCACCTTATCTAGCTTAGGTGGATGCTTAGGTGGCATGCTTATGTGGCATGCTTATGTGGCATTCATGCATGTTGAATTAATCTTATTAATTCAATTAAGCTTATGTTATCATATTGAATTAATCTTATTAATTCAATTAAGCTTATGTTATCATATTGAATTAATCTTATTAAATCAATGAGGTAACATATTGAATTAATCTCATTAAATCAATTAGCTAAAATTCTCATTAAGCTTAAAGTCCAAAAACCATTTTGTACTTAAGCTTATTCCCAAATTATTCTAGTCAAACTAGAATACTCTAATTCCTCTAATTATCATGCTCTTTGTGTGTGACCCTATAGGCTCTCATAACGTTGGCAGTGGACCTAAACTCTTTTAGATACACAAGCAATGAGCGGCATCTAGCAATACATCATTGCTACCCAAGTTACGAGATAAGTCAAGATCCGACTAACCTTTCCGTGACTACTATAATATATGACCGTGTCCTTCTACCCTTGATATCAGATTGATGAATGAGGCATAGACCGTGTCATCCTCGATCAATCTATGTGTTTCTTGATCCCTGAGTAAACTAACTCAAACAAATGAGCTAAATATCTCATATTGACTCATTCGAGCATGGCCATGCGTTTTAGTAGTTCTACTCAATCAAGGGGCCCACCGATATCACTCTCGTCATATGAGAGGGATAGATCCCATCTACATCACTCACATCCCTCCGCATAATTTGTTATATACCCAGTAATCGCCTTTATGGTCCACCCTGTTACGGGTGACGTTTGACGATACAAAAGTACATAACTCCTTATGTAGGGAACCGTAGTGACTTCAGGTCTGAGGACTATTCATACCAATAGTCACATGAGAAAGTTTATGACACTCATATAACGATCCATGAAACTTTCTCATGGCGGGTCAGTTCAGTATATATTCTCTAATATATACCCATGTGTCAACTTGATATCATATATCCATGACTTGTGAGATCAAGTCATCAATTGACCTACATACTAGTCTTTATGTATTAATATTGCCCTTGCATATTAATACTTGACTAGGAACATTTAGAAAGTGTTCTCTACAGCCTCTCATAATCAATTCTGCCAATTGATGTGCTGTAGATAAGAACCCACTTTTCTAGGGCATTACTATATTTAATTTAGCTGGCACAAGCAAGACTTAAATATAATAACCAATCCTTTGCCTTTATAGAATATGATACAAAATGTTCCCTATTCAACCATCACATGATTGGTTCTTAGGGCTATAACTAACAATCTCCCACTAGCACTAGTACCAATCACTATGATATCTAATACCTAGTGACCTAGTGACCATCATGCTTCCTCTGTGCCAAAGCCTTGGTCAATGGATCTGCGATGTTAGCTTCTGTCGGTACTCTGCATATCCTCACATCTCCTCTATCGATGATCTCTCGAATGAGATGGAAGCGCCGCAGTATGTGTTTGGTCCGTTGATGTGATCGAGGTTCCTTAGCCTGTGCAATAGCCCCATTGTTGTCACAATAGAGGTCTATTGGATCTGCAATGCTAGGAACTACCCCAAGTTCAGCGTCCTTGCCGCATCGATGCTGACAATATACTCGGCTTCTGTTGTAGAATCAGCAACTGTGTCCTGCTTTGAACTCTTCCAGCTCACAGCTCCACCATTCAGGCAAAACACGTACCCCGATTGCGATCTATAGTCATCCTTGTCTGTTTGGAAGCTTGCATCACTGTAACCCTTTACAGCTAGTTCCTCATTGCCTCCAAATATCAGGAAATATTCTTTCGTTCTTCGTAAGTATTTAAGAATATTTTTGACTGCTAACCAGTGACTTTCACCTGGATCCGACTGGTATCTACTCGTCATGCTCAAAGCATACGAGACGTCAGGACGAGTACAAAGCATGGCGTATATGATAGACCCTATGGCAGACGCATAAGGGATCTTATCCATGCGATCTCTCTCCTCCTTAGAAGAGGGACATTGAGTCTTCGAAAGACTCACACCATGTGATAAAGGCAGAAATCCTTTCTTGGAATTTTGCATAGCAAAACGATCTAGCACTTTATCAATGTATGTACTCTGACTTAGGCCAAGTAATCTTTTAGATCTATCTCTATAGATCTTGATGCCTAGAATATAGGCAGCTTCACCTAAGTCTTTCATCGAGAAACAATTCCCTAACCATATCTTCACAGACTGGAGTGAGGGAATATCATTTCCGATGAGAAGTATGTCATCTACATACAAGACAAGAAATACAACTGTGCTCCCACTATTTCTCTTGTAGACACAAGGTTCATCTTCATTCTTGATGAAACCAAACTCTTTGATTGCATCATCGAATCAAGATTCCAAATGAGAGGCTTGCTTTAGTCCATAAATGGACCTTTGCGGTTTGCATACCTTTCCGTGATGCTTTGGATCTTCAGAACCCTCAGCCGCGTGTCATGTACACATCCTCGAGTAGCTTTCATTCGTAAAAGCGGTTTTGACATCCATCCGCCAGATCTCATAATCGTGGTAGGTCGCAATAGCAAGTATGATCCGAATGGATTTAAGCATCGCAATCGTGAAAAGGTTTCATCATAGTCAATACCATGAATTTGTTTGAATCCTTTAGCCACCAATCTACCTTTATAGGTATGCTTATTACCATCCATGTCTTTTTACTTTAAAGACCCACTTACACCCAATGGGTTTTACCCCTTCGTGGATCAACCAAGGTCCATACTTGGTTAGTGTACATGGATTCCATTTCGGATCTCATGGCCTCTAGCCATTTCTCGAATCTGGGCTCATCATAGCTTCTTGATAGGATGTAGGCTCGCCAAGATCGACAAGCAATACATCACCATTGTCACCAAGAGAAAAGAATATCTCTCGGGTTGACGACGGATCCCGCTGATCTACGAAGAGGTTGGTCTACTTGAACAGTGTTTATTCCACAACTCTTTGGGCAACAATTTCCTCATCCACAACACTTTGTGGTTCCTGCTCATTTTCCATCGGCCTTAGTGTTATCGTCATCTTGAACTTCTTCAAGATGAATTTTACTCCCACTAGTTTTTCTAGAAATAAATTATCTTTCTAGAAAGACAACAAATCTCGCAACAAACACCTTGCCAAGTGTGGGATTGTAAAAGTAATATCCCTTAGTTTCCTTGGGATATCCGACAAAATAACACTTATCGATTTGGGTCCTAGTTTATCCGAGACTTGACGCCTTACATAAGCTTCACAACCCCAAATCTTTATAAAAGACATTTTGGGACTCTTCCCATCCATATCGTATATGGTGTCTTTTCTACGCTTTGATGGACGCGATTATGTGAAAACTACTGCTCTAGAGCTAGTCCCCAAAAGGAAGTAGGTAGATCTGGCCTGCTCATCATTGATCGTACCATATCTAATAGAGTACGATTTCTCCTCTCGGATACACCATTCCATTGTGGTGTTCCAGGGGAGTGAGTTGGGATATTATCCCACACTCACCAGTGATCACGAAACTCTTGACTAAGGTATTCACCACCTCGATCCGATCAAGTAGCTTGATACGCTTACCAAGTTGGTTTTGTACTTCATTCTTGAATGCTTTGAACTTTTCAAAGGATTCGACTTATGTCTCATCAAATATAAGTAGCCAAATCTACTCATATCATCGCGAAAGTAATAAAGTACTTATAGCCTCCTCGCTTCGACATTGAAAGGCCCACATACATCAAGATGTATGAGTCCTAACAAGTCTGTCGCTTCTCTCCATGTCTACTAAATGGAGTTTTAGTCATCTTTCCTAAAGGCAAGATTCGCATACCTCATATGATTCAAAATCAAATGAGTCCAATAATCCATCTTTATGGAGTTGGGATATGCGTTTTTCATTTATGTGACCTAGGCGTGATGCGAGAGATATGTTTGGTTCAATCATTCGATTTGAACCGCTTAGTATTTACGTTATAAATTGGGTTTTCTAAATCTAGAACCTAGAGACCATTCATAAGTGGAGCAGTACAATAGAACATTTCATTTAAATAAATGGAACAACATTTGTCCTTTATTATAAAAGAAAAGTTTTTCTTGTCTAAACAAGATACCGAAATTATGTTCTTTGTCAATGCAGTACATATAAGCACTCCTCTAGTTCTAAGATAAGCCCGTGGGCAAAGACAAAGAATATGTTCCTCTACTGAAAGAACTTTTGCGCCATTGCCTACTGTAGGTCTACTTCGCTTTTGCCATTTGTCTACTATTTCTCTCCCTCGCACATTATTACAAATGTGAGATGCACATCCGATCTAATACCCATGTAGAAGAAATAGATAGATTAACTTCTATAACGTGTATACCGAGGCGTAAGTCCCACTTCTTTTATTCTTTACTTCCTCAAGGTAGACTTTGCATAGCCCGCGGTCCAGCCTCACCGCAATCCAATGGGCGATCCCTTCGCCGGTACTTTACCTTTACCCTTTGAAGTGGATGAATTGGCCTTGCCTTTGGCTTAGGTCTTACCCTTGCCTTTGCGCTTACCTTTGCCCTTCTTGACCATTAGTACGTTGCTAACTTTCTTTTTGAGATTTGGTTGTGATTCTTAACATCTTTGAGAATCTCGAGCAAAGTTTATCAATTTCATTCATGTTATAATTCATGTGAATTGATTATATGCTTCCAGCGATTGCGAGGATAACATCGGTTGCCAATTCTTGGCTCGATGGAAAACCTAGTCTTTGAGGTTCTCAGCGTACCCAATCATTTTGAGTGCGTGAGTTCCTCAGTGTTCCTTCTTGCATCTTGCATGCAAAAGAGCCTTAGACACTTCAAAGCGCTCGTGCCTAGCTTGTCCTTGATATAGTTGTTTCAAATGCTCAACCATATCATAGGCATCCATGTTCTCATGTTGCTTACGAAGCTCGAGTTCATGGTGGCAAGCATAAGACATGACACATCTAATCGTCATCTTGATGCTTCTTATAAGCATCCTTTTCAAGACGAGTAGCGCATGGGCGGGTGTTTTGATGCTCTAGGACATATTTGCGTTCTTGTTTGAGGATAATCCTCAAGTTCCTATACGATCAGAAAGTTCACTCCATTAGCTTGTCCTTCTCAAGGGCCGGATCGCAAGTTGAGGGGGTGTGTCGTGTTAGATGACATGGTGATATACAATATTAAAATGCAAAGTTAAGTATCATACCTAAATCATTTAATTAGGCCTTTATTTAAATGAGGCTCCCACTAAATTCTCATAGCTACTATTTAGCTATAAATTTATATGGGATAAAGATCCACATCATAATTCGTCTTGAGTTAGCTTTGGCTAATCGCCCAAGACGTAGTATAATTAGGTAGGCAATCTTTTGCCAATTACATCTGATGTAACTCTTTAATAGCTTTGGTTAAGTTTTAGATTAGTTTAGTGTTTATTCCTAAACCGACTTCCGGTGTGGCGAGGCCACGAGGGCCTTCTTGGATATCAGACAACGACCACTTCTAAGACAAAGTGATGTTGAAATCACATAAAACTAATTTTAAAACTTATGTTCAAAGCTAATATATGCCTCTACTTTCTTAACTAATTAAGAAAACTTAATTAAGTCTTAACCAAGTTTGATAGCGGGACATCACGATTGTCCACTCGCACTCTTCAAGATAAAATGCATTGCTTTGCTTTGCAAACCCAATAACAAATGATCGAGGAAGTAGTGAGTACCAAGCTTTAGTAGGCATATCGTTTTGACTTATTAAGAAATAAACATGTATCATATACATATTAGCATACATCACATATAAGCTAAACTAATCATGCATCACATACAAGCTAAACTAACATGCATCACATACATATTAAACTAACGTGTCATGGTTATGGCCCTTATTCTACAATCTTCTCAAGCCAATGAAAGATTGATTGGTCAACCTAGGGATAGCATCTTCTCCTAAGTGCTTCCTTTTGGTTGTCTTGTGTGTTGACTTCCTCCTTGTAACCTCATCTTCCAATGGACCTTCCATCTTTGTTTTGTACATTACAAAAGGAGAAATACTCGAGTTACATTCGAGTCTAAAACTAATTTTACAACAAGAATTTTAGGAGGAAGGCCGCGACACACGCAGGCCGTATTTAAGAATTACAACACACACACATTCACAAACCTTTTGGGACTAGGCCATAACCATGCACCATGTCATTTTAACTTTTAAAAGACATTGGATATTTTATTATGTTTGACAATTGCTAATGCAATTATCAACTCATAATAAAATTTATCCTACTTCTATATCACATATAAAATAGAGAAAACCTATTTTATACGATCTTTCGCAAGTGGCTCTGATACCACTGTAGGGAATTCTTTATGCCAAATGGCATATGCGCAACGGAAAAATTAGGATCCCTTCCAAGTGATCCATGCGAAAGCAAACTCGTATAAAATAAATTTCTCTAAACCAAGCCTATCTTATAGGAGAGGATTACCTTTGTTGCGTGCCCTTGTTAATCCCGCTTCTTCCTTTTGTTTGTTGGATCTTTAGCACGTTCAAGTGTCCATGCCTCTATATCTATCCACACGAGCAAGCTCTTGTCTCACAAAAGAAAACTAGAGGAGCTCTCCTTTACTTCTTGCTAGAGAAGTCCCTAAAGGAGAGGAAGCTAGGGAAAAAGAGAAGGGAAGAAGAAGACTACTCTTCTTGCTACACTCACAAAAGCCACACAACAATAAGCTCTCAAGGTCTCTCCAAGCCTCAAGCTCCCAACAACCACACTCCACCAAAATTCTACTTTGGCCGGCCACTCCATGGAGCCTTTTATAGGGTTGGAAAAACCCTTCCACCTCCTTCACATTCAATGCAATCCATTGCATTGAGACACATTTGTTTGGCCGGCCACTTAAGGAGACAAAACCATTTTGTTTCCTTCCACCTTATCTAGCTTAGGTGGATGCTTAGGAGGCATGCTTATGTGGCATGCTTATGTGGCATTCTTATGTGGCATTCATGCATGTTGAATTAATCTTATTAATTCAATTAAGCTTATGTTATCATATTGAATTAATCTTATTAATTCAATTAAGCTTATGTTATCATATTGAATTAATCTTATTAATTCAATTAAGCTTATGTTATCATATTGAATTAATCTTATTAAATCAATGAGGTAACATATTGAATTAATCTCATTAAATCAATTAGCTAAAATTCTCATTAAGCTTAAAGTCCAAAAACCATTTTGTACTTAAGCTTATTCCCAAATTATTCTAGTCAAACTAGAATACTCTAATTCCTCTAATTATCATGCTCTTTGTGTGTGACCCTATAGGCTCTCATAACGTTGGCAGTGGACCTAAACTCTTTTAGATACACAAGCAATGAGCGACATCTAGCAATACATCATTGCTACCCAAGTTACGAGATAAGTCAAGATCCGACTAACCTTTCGTGACTACTATAATATATGATGTGTCCTTCTACCCTTGATATCAGTTGATCAATGAGGCATAGACCGTGTCATCCTCGATCAATCTATGTGTTTCTTGATCCACAGTAAACTAACTCAAACAAATGAGCTCAATATCTCATATTGACTCATTCGAGCATGGCCATGCGTTTTAGTAGTTCTACTCAATCAAGGGGCCCACCGATATCACTCTCGTCATATGAGAGGGATAGATCCCATCTACATCACTCACATCCCTCCGCATAATTTGTTATATACCCGATCGCCTTTATGGTCCACCCTACGGGTGGCGTTTGACGATACCAAAGTACATAACTCCTTATGTAGGGAACCGTAGTGACTTCTGTGTCCGAGGACTATTCATACCAATAGTCACATGAGAAAGTTTATGACACTCATATAACGATCCATGAAACTTTCTCATGGCGGGTCAGTTCAGTATATATTCTCTAATATATACCCATGTGTCAACTTGATATCATATATCCATGACTTGTGAGATCAAGTCATCAATTGACCTACATACTAGTCTTTATGTATTAATATTGCCCTTGCATATTAATACTTGACTAGGAACATTTAGAAAGTGTTCTCTACAGCCTCTCATAATCAATTCTGCCAATTGATGTGTTGTAGATAAGAACCTACTTTTCTAGGGCATTACTATATTTAATTTAGCTGGCACAAGCAAGACTTAAATATAATAACCAATCCTTTGCCTTTATAGAATATGATACAAAATGTTCCCTATTCAACCATCACATGATTGGTTCTTAGGGCTATAACTAACAAATAGTTGGTTCCTCTTTGGCCCTACAAATAAAAGCAGTGATTCCGATGGGGAGGATACTTATATTTGTATCTAAGGTATCACCATTACTCAGTACCAAGATAATTATCTCGGGTTATATGCCTTCCGATGGGAAAGTACACACGGTCCTAAATAATTTCATATAACCATATTTGACCATGTGATCCGTAAACAAACTCATCCGATGGGGAGGAAGGCACTCAGAGCTGACGCACAAGTTTGTTTATATCACATGTCAAATTGTAATGGAGGCCGTGGAAATTTATAAAAATATCCCTCTTCCACTTAGTAATTTGCAATTGAGGAATTTTCTAGCCTACGACATGCATATCAAACAATAAGCAATAAATATGAAAAATAAATTATTTTCAAACTATTATGGCTTTTGTCTTCAATATGTCTCCCGTCGCATCGCCTTCTCGTCCGCTCCTCCTACGCCATGTATTAGCCATCCAGAGATCCGAGCCGAGACTAAAATCTATTTTAATTTACATCCATCGATCCTATACTCCATGAGGGAGTGTACATGAAATCTAGATCGAAAGTAAACTAAAATAAAAAGAGTGGCTAAACAATGCCATATCTAATTTACAAAAAATTAAATACTAGCCTCGTCAACCCCAAAGATTCAACAAAATAAACATTTACACACATACAATCACATACACACATATGGCCATTATAGTCGGATCTTATGCCTTCAACTAAAGAGTTAACCTACGCATATCCTACTATTATCCGACACATAATATATGAAAAGTGCATAAAAATTAACCGAATCCTAAACACACAAAATCGGAAACCTTGGCTCTGATACCAATTGTTAGGTTGATCCGTGAGGGGAAACTTCGCTTCCCACTTCAACTCGGTCGCTTGTTCATGGCGATCCCATCGATGTCCCCGGATTAAAAATTTAATCCTAGAGAAAAGGGAACACCCAAGCAACCTTGCCATCATTGTGCTATTCATTTAGAGTGGTCACTTGAACAAACTTGTTGTTCAAGCTACCTACCTCTATTCTACGAGTAGCCACGGAATAGACGATGTACGGATCGCCGACTTTTGTGTTTATGTTCGGGATCCAAGTATTATTTAGCCAACAAATAGAATATATATCATGCATGTAATTGAAAAGCAAAAATTAACATGTAACATATGAAAATAGAGAATCGATATACCTCTCGATCTTCTATTGTATGACCTTCCTCCTTTCAGACGTCGTGTGGGCGACGATCTACAAAAAGTTGAAGATCCTAGATCACCAATCTTCCTTCCTTGCTTGTTCCAAGCAAGAGAAAGAATAGAAACAAGGCTCTTTTCCTTCTTTCAACCAACCACCAACCTCCAAGGATGGAGCTTGTCGTCGGCAAAGAAGGAAGAGGAGATTATGAAGGAAACTGGCCAAGACACCAAGGGAAAGACCTATATCTTGTTACCACCGACCAAGGAGAAAGAGAAGGGAAGCTTTGTCCATCGGCCAAGGTGAGGAAGGAGCTGTTTGGGCGTCGGCAAGCTTGAGGAAGGAGATAAGGAAATAGATTCCTTATTTGGTGCCGCCAACCCCTATTCCTCTTGCCGCCCAAAACCCTAGTCCTTTCTCTATTGAAATTCTTCTCCACGCCAACCCCTTGTCCTCTTTTTATAGAGTTAGGGATAAGCCTCCTTTTAATCTCATCCATTGGTTCTAGAGATTTAATCTCAATCGTCGGATCTAGATATTTAATCTCAACCGTCAGATCTAGAGATTTAATCTCTACCTTTGGATCTAGAGTTTTGTTTCTATCCATTGGATCTAAGCTTCATGAGGTTTTAATAGGCTACAAAAGGGACCATGAGGAGGAGTTGGATCTTGGCCACCCAATGGATCAAGCCCACATAATGTTCGATCCATTAATGATAATCCAATCCACTAATGGTTTATCATTGATCTACCTCACCAACCCCCATAAGTTAATATGGGCTCCATATATTATTTGTACATTTTCTCCCCGTGTTTAAGATCTCGAATGTCCATCGATTAATTAATTTACTGACCATTAATTAATCAACATCTAACTCCATGAGTAGTACCACTCAACCTTTTCATCTTGCCGGAACAAGTCCATCTGCAGGGTTTACATGATGAACCTTATGAGCTCCTCAAGGGGACATCATCATCCTAATATATAGGACACGGTTTCCTCCTATAATCAACAGCACACCATTTAAATAATACCATTTCCCAACTTAGCGAGCCTATCGATTTAATCTATAAATCTCGCCCATTGGTAAATCAAAGAAATGAATACTAAGTATATGTGTCCGTTATTATATCGGGATTAAGAGCATGTACAATATAATATCTGAGGTCCGATTCGATTATGTAGTCAGTAATAAATTGAATCAACTCTAAGTCGGTCCTGCTCAATACACACAAAGTGTACTAGTATGATTTTATGGTCAAGACAAACCAATACCAAATCACACTACAACCATACCAATGGTTTGTCCAAAGTCATCTCGGTTGTGAGCCTTTACTTATACTTTACAAGGAAACGATAACATGATCTCCCGTGTGACACCACACACCATGTTATCTACAATGTAATGTATTAGACAATATGCATAGCCATAAAAATATGCAAACAATGATCATGTGATTCTTATTTCAAAATAAAGATGTTGATACAAAAGATAGACTTTTCGGTGTACATCCCAACAATCATTGGTCGACTCCCAAGCCAATTCACCATGACATGGCAATTCGTCAAGTCAAAATTGACCATTCATCTTCCCTCTCAAGTCAAGTCAAACTTGACCTCTTATCTCTCATGGTTGATAAAATCTAACCACTTGATTCAAGTCAATTTGATTTAATGAATCTCTATTCATTAATTTAAATTGACTCAATTAATCAAATCTAAATTAGTCTCATTCAACACTTGAATCAAATTGAGTCTAACTCAATTAGTATAATTTGGATTACTCTTAATCCAATTTGGTTCATCCCATCAACCTAATCCTCATGGTTCATTATATGAACCTAATCTCCATTTTATTGCCCATTGTGTGTGACGCTATAGGTTCTTGTAATGTTGGCAATGCTCCTAAACCGATTTAGGAACATAAGCAATGAGCGCTATCTAGCAACACATCATTGCTACCCAACTTACAAGAATGTTGAGATCCAACATCACCTTTGTGACTACTAATTGTGACTCTCACAATATGTGACAATGTCCCTCTATCCTTAACATCTAGATTGACCAGGCATAGACTGTGTCATCCTTGGTACAATCTCTATCTTGAACTCCAAGTAGACTCACTCTAATCAAATGAGTTCAATATCTCATATTGACTCGTTTGGGAATGGCCATGCACTTCGTGGTCTCACTCTATCAAGAATAGCGATGTCACTCCCGTCATATAGGAGGGATAGATCCAATCTACAACACTCACATCACTCTGCTTAATTTGTTACATACCCAGTAATCGCCTTTATAGTCCACCCATTTACGGGTGACGTTTGACGAAGCCAAAGTATGCAACTCCTTATGTAGGGAACCATGGTGACTTCAGGTTCAAGGGCTAATAGTCACATGAGAAAGTATATGACACTCATATAACGATCCATGATATTTTCTCATGGCGTGTCATTCAGTATACATTCTCCAATGCATACCCATGTGTCAACTTGATATCTCATATCCATGACTTGTGAGATCAAGTCATCGAGTTGACCTACATGCCAGTCTCTATGCATTAACATTGTCTTTGAATGTTAATACTTGACTAGGAATGATTAAGAGTAGTGTTCTCTATATCATCTCACTATCAATTCAACCAATCGATTGATATAGATAAGAACCTTCTACTCAAGGACGTTATTATACTTAGTTATTTGGCACCAATACAAGTAAATATAATAACCATGTCTTTATAAATAGGAATATGATATAATAAAGTCCATACAACAATCATCACATGATTGACTCTAGGGCTTTCACTAACACCAATTCCCTCTTCAAGGACTGGAAAGGTGGCTGGTGATCCACATCTTCTATAATGGGATCACATATACTACAAAAATGTCCTTTGATTTTGCTGCAGGAGGAGCACTAATGAACAAGACTATCAAGAAAGTGGAGGAGTTGATTGAAGAGGTGGCCCAAAACCACCATCAATGGGCTTCCGAGCGTAGTCACCCAACTCTTGCAGTGGGACGATATGTTGTCAACTCTGTAGACCACCTAGCAGCGAGGATGGACGCACTTAGAAAATGGTTATACCCTTTAAATACTATTTCTGCATGTGCAACCAATGACTTTAGAGAGGAAGCAGCAGTGTATCATGAGAACTATTATGGGAGGAAGGGTAGTTTAGAAGACCAGATCGAGTAGGTTGATGCCGTTGGGGACTACAATAAAAGGCCCAACAACCCATATTCCATCACTTACAATCCTGAATGGAGGAACCACCCGAATTTTTCCTATCAGAATAACTCGAGAAATTTCCAATCGTCCGGAGGATATGGGTAGCAATAAGGCAATGGGTAGCAGAAACCACAGAAGGCTAGGCTAGATTTTATGATGGAACACTTCATTTCTACCCAAACAAAGGCCAATGAAGAATTTTGACACCAACATCAAAAATCAAAAGAGTCACTTAAGGATTTGAAGGCCACTGTTGACGGACTTGCAAGTCACATGAGGATATTGGAAACACAAGTGGCCTAAACAGCCCAAACCCAAACCATGAATAGCTCTCCATCATTACCCGAGCCGAGTTAGGTCAAGGAAGAGGGAATGTTCAGCGAGAGAGTAGCACCAAAAAATAGTTTGTTCAAGAAATGTGTGTCCATGATGTTGATCTTGCCAATCCAAACTAAAATTGAAGTTAAAATCCCACCTAAGCTGGAGGATCCTGGTGAATTTGTTATACCCTACTCGATTTATGGTGAGAGCTTCGATGAAGCACTGTGTGATTTATGATCATCAATTAGTGTGATGCCCTATGCATTCTACCTAGAGATGGAATTGAATGGCATCCAACCAGCGGGCCTTAGTATTCGTATGGGTGACGATTCAGTCAAGGAACCCGTCAACATGCTGGAACATGTACCTGTGGTAATTAAGAACTTCGTGATACATACGAATTTTATTATACTCAACACATGACCAAACCTCCAGAATCCCATCATCTTGGGAAGACCTTTTTTGGCGACTGTGGGAGCATGTATAGACGTAAAGGAACACATGAGCTCATTGGAAGTAGACGAGGAGATCATCATTTTCAACCTGTGAGAGTGTAGAGCTCCCTTCTTAGACGGCTACACTTTCAGCAGGGTAAAGTCGAGCCCACCGAAAGATAACACAGAGATAGATGAATGGAGGTTTACAGAGCCTCTGGAGCCAAGTTGAGATAATGGAGTGTAGTCGAGCTAAAATACCTTTAACAAAGCACTTCTTGGGAGGCAACCCAAGTTTTATTTTAATGTGTTCTTTTTATTTTATTGCATTCATTTGGTTAATTTAAACTCTGATTTCCATTCGTTTAGCATTTTTGAATATGAATTACGACTAGAAAGAACCTGCTAGATAAAAATAAAAATCACTTTGAACCTACACGATTGAGCGAGTAAAGAGAATTTGGACCGTTGTGCACCATGAGAAGGAAATGGGAGGCACGACGGGCGAGACGACACTCCGTCGCCCTAAAAAGCTTCAGGAACTCACAATAGGGAGGAAGAAAGCTGTTCGAGGATCAAGTTATACACCTCAACACTAGAGAGAAGAGCCTCAATGCATTGTAATCTATATTCTTTCCATGATTTATCCAATATATGCGAATTCAACAATGCATTGTGTTTCTTTTCTCGTATTCATGGAGTAGATTCTCTGATTCTAGGACTATGGAGTAGTTTGTGTCTAGTTAGAACATGTTGGTTCAAATATCTTTTCGTTCGTAAAATTATATTTGCAATTGGTGTTTTGTTTAGATCTATAGGTATTGTTTTGGTCTTCTAGTCACTATGCTTAGCCGATACGAGAGATGACAACCCTCGTATCAAAGATTTAGAGGAATTAAGGGGGAACCTAGGGGTTGGCCTCATCACTGGTAACTGTGAGTAGAAGGATATGATAGAGTAGTAAATGCGCCTCGTTTTTTACTAGTCCGAGGGATCGATTCAGCATCCTCGTAATGACTATCCTATCCTAAAACCAGGGGTCGACCTAGTATGGCAGAGGTAGCTTTCGATAGATGCGAAGGCTCATCGGGGGAGTGTATGATATCCTTTCCACAAAACCTTTGTTAGAAACCTAGACAAAACTCAATTGACAATGTGTTCTGCGATACACAAACGAAATTGAAATGATAGAATCCCATCTAAAGAATCGTAGAATCCCTTCTCTTCCTCTGTGTGACACCGTATTAGAGTTAGGACCATCGACAAACCTCTTAAGCACAACCATTTGAATGGAACTCCAAACAATAACGTCCACAAAACCAATCAGTACTTGAATCTAAATCTCTGGAAGATCGATAATCTTTTTATTACTTGATGACATCCGTGTACTTTGAGTGTGAGCGTGCGCTTCGAGTCCTCAATAGTCTCCATCGCGAGATTTGAGGTCGCATTCACATGCATAAAGTTTTTGGCGCCGTTGCCGTGTGTTTTCACATGGCCATGGCGCATGAGGTTTAAGAGGACCATGCCATATATTTTCAACCCAAACGCGTCGTGTGCTTTGATTTCTCTTACCCTAGCCATGTGGAATCAAATTCCCCACCACCTAGGACCCTCTCTAACCCTCAAAGTAGCCCAATAGAAGCAAGGATGAGGAGGACAAGGCAAGTGGTGCCCTGATCTACTACCTCTGAGCGAAGCACAAGGAGAAGAGATGCCTAACAAACTTCGGAGGAAGGTGACGCTCTTCCAACCCTTATTTTTTGAAATAACGAGAACAGGGAAAGATTTAACATTCTTTCTACTAGGAGAATCACCACCACTAGATATTTAGATGAAGATCATTTAGGAATCCTAGGTTTGTGGGGTGATATTCGAGCCCCATTTGCAAAAATGGAGTGGGAAGAGATAATGAGGGTAAGACACCCAACCTACTTTAGGATAGTTTTAGAATTTTTGAGCTCTTTAGAAGCTGAAATCTTGACGGGGCGAGAGAGCGAAAAGGGTAGGATTACCTTTAGGTTGCTTAACATTGAGCATTAAGGGACATTACACCAATGGAACACATGCTTTGGCTTGCTTAGTGGGGGAGAGAAAAGAACCCCTATTGGGTTTAACTCTCATATCTTTTGAACCAAATTGACAGGAGAGCACGCTTACGACCCTTCTAGGGCCAAAGCATCGTGCCACCAAAACCCCATTTTTTACTACCTGCACCGAATTATGGCAAGTACTATTTTTGGTCGTGGGGAGAGTGACGGTGTAGTGAGAGCGAGTGAGCTGCTTTGCTTATGGGACATGCTACAAGAATGGAGTAACATTGATATAGGGTCCCATTTCATTAGACACTTAGTGAAAATGGGCAAAGCGGTGAGAGGAGAGATAATTTTGGGGGGCCTACTTACCCACATTTGCCGTGGGATGGGGTACGACTACACCGTGCTAGATAGCATACAGGGGAGCCCTAAGATCTGTGAGAGATCGGATGGCCGGCTAGAGGGGGGGTGAATAGCCCTCGTTCGTTGGTTATAGGAATTTGCTCGTCTACAATTAGATTAGCGCAAGCGGAAACAACAATACAAGCAAATTAAACAAATAAAAACAAAGCAAAGGAAATAGACAATGCTAACACAAGATGTAAAGTGGTTCACGGCTACGCCGCTAATCCACGGTCCCCGATTCGTCCTCGGTGAATCACTCCGCTCAACCAATCCACTAAATGGTCTCTCCTTTGCACCAAGCTAGGTGGAGGTAACCTTTACAATCAAGATCACTCTTCTTACAAATAGAATGGAGTAAAAGCGAGTAAGAAGAGTTTAGAGCTTGTGGGGCATTAGGAAGATTGTTTGGAACTTAAGCATTAGCCTCTCAAAGGCTCACACCCTCTCTTTTTATAGAGAGGGCTAACTTCTTCCCGTTGGCCGCCATCAGTCGACTGCCGCCCATGGCAGTCGACTGCCGTCACTACAACGGCCTCCGAACACGTCGGATGCCGACCGTTGTCCAACGGAACTCTTGGCGATCATTGATCACCGACCTCACCGATCATTCGACCCGTCGATCGGCCTGATCGGCTACGGCGGTTCTACGGGCCAAAACCCTATTGACGATCATTCGCGCTGATCGGGATCATATCTTGGGATCGCGATCACGCCACAAACCCTTGGCCAAATGGCCAAGTTTCACCTAAGAGCTACCCTTCCCCGGGTTACAATCGCTCACTCTCATTTCTCGGAGTCCCTCGCCTTCGAAGTTCTCTTCGTTCTCGGCCCGTCCTCGGCGGACATCGGGCGCCGCGGCTCTGCAATGCTCCTTCGGCGTCTCTTGCCTCGAAGTCTACTTCCTCGGCTTCACTCCAAGCTTCTCGTCCGTGGTCCCTCGGATGCTCAAGCGCCGCGGCTTCAAAGCTATCCTTCACCGACTCAAGGCACGAGTCATGAGATGTGAAACTCGCCACGGCTCCATGTGCGAATTACTAAGTCCTGCACGACTTCAACGCACATATCAAATAAACATAACACACTAACTTAAACCCTTTGCCACACCATCAAAACCATATCACGGCAAGAGATTGCCCTAACAATCTCCCCCTTTTTGATGTGTGGCAATCCGTTTAAGTTAGGTAAAAACATTTGATATAAATTCTAAGGGTAAGAAAGCATGTAAAGATAAACATGATATAGCAACATGCAACTCCCCCTTAATCCATGAAACTCTCCATGCAAATTTTCTCCCCCTATCATATATATTTCTCCCAATACAATATATTTCTCCCCCTACTGTGATTAACTTAAACATACTTATTTCTCCCCCTTTGACACCATCAAAAAGATTAACACTAAGTTATAAGCTCATGACATCAATTATAATGGAGGAAAAATATGTCAAGTTGATTTAAAAATTGGGTACCATTTGTTGATGGCATCAAGTATATTTCTATCACTAGTTGTAGGTTTACAAACTGAATTCGGCCTTCAATGTTCTGATTTACAGGCCACCAGTCGACTGCTATCAGTATGGCAGTCGACTGGCACAAAGGAAGCCGAATTTCTGATTTTCTGGATGAAATTCAGAAATGCATTAAAAATTCCAGAAAATTCTAAAAATCATGAAATTCGAGGAACATATTTCTCTTAAGTATATCTATCAAGGAAAAATAGTTTTTCATGAAAAATCATTATATTTTACAAGATTTGCCAAAAATCCAAACACTTGAAAAACCACTAGTTTTTGAGCATGTTAGTATCAAGTTAGCTACCTAGTTTTGCATCCAATTGTTTCAAAACATGAATACATGTATTTTAAGGTAAGAAATTGTTTTGAAAACATTAGAAGTATCCAACCATGATCTTTGGGCAATATGTCTATTAATTAAACATAAGCCTTCCCCATGATTGGTCTATTATTGATATTTTGATACTTTAAATGACCATCTAAATGTCATAGGCATTAGTGGACATTTGTATCATCCTAATATCTCACTCATGCTAAGTTTGCAATCAAGTTAGCCTATAGTGATTGTGAGATGTATCCTAGGGGGGTATTTGTATATATATACTTAACCAATATATTCAAGCAATTCTATCATGGTTAAGTATCAATCTAACAACCTACATGATCATAATGACATATATCAATTAATTTCACATTATGATCATGAAATACATGTTTTCATCAAATTATAACCATGCATTAGGCATTATATGATGATAATAAATAAAGTATCACCTAAAGCATGATTTAGACCTATTTCTCATGATGATGTGCCCAATATCAAAATCATAAACCATGATTACACATATGCATAGAAATTACATTAATCATCATGATTTAAGCATTATTACCTTTTTATGGGCACGTTATCATCACCCAACACTATCTAAAAATGTTGTCCCGTCATCCTAAGTCAACCAAAATATGATATAGGTCAAGTTCATATGGTTGACTACCCTAGGGGTTTTCTAACCCTTAAGGATGGATTTTGGAACCCAAAATAGATTTTTGCCTATGGGGTTCACTAGAAATTCCTTGGGGATCCATTTCTTAGCTATTACTTTGTTTTTGTCTTGTCCCCTAGCTATTAGGCATCTATAGGCCTTCTCATTTTTCTTCTCTTTATATCCTAGGCCTTTCTTGTTAAAACTTGCCCTTTGGCTCCCTATGATCATATTCAAGGTGTTGGAGCCAATTGTGAATTTTCCTAGGGCTTTGGTTAAATAATCTACCTTTTCCCTTAATGCCCTATTTTCTTCTATGCATGCATCACTAACATCTAAAGGCACATAATTATCATGTGAGCATGCATCATCAAGGCAAGAAGTATCATTATTATTTAAGCATGCATTTTCTAGCTTATTTTCTAATGCCTTAATTTGATCTAGCATGCATTTATTTTTCTTCTTTGCTCTAAACAAATCCCTAGTTAAACTAGAAATCATAGAAACTATTTTACTAGGAGAGGCTTTCGTTACCATAGTTTCCATGTCCTCTTCTTCTTCTTCGGATGATGAGGAGGATGATGATGTGGAGGAGGCTCCCCCTTCACTTGAGCTCTCTCCTCTTGTGCTTGATCCTTCATTTTCGGAGGAGGAGCAATCCAAATCGTCAAAGGCCATCAAGGCCAAATTGGCGACAAAGGCATTCTCCTCATCCGATGATGAGGAGGAGGATGAGGAAGGATCATCCCATGTCTTGGCCTTGAATGCTTTGGCCTTCCCTTTTTCTTTTGCCTTCTTCTCCTCTTCCTTCTTTTTCTTGCTCCCCTTTTTCTTCTTCTTTTCTTCTTTCTTTTTCCTCTCTTCCTTGCTTTTGTTTAGGAGAGGACAATTGTCCCTTATGTGTCCCTCTCCTTGGCAATTGTAGCATATCACCTTCCCCCTTGTTCTTCTATTCCTATCATTTGATTTATCAAATCTAAAATTCTTAAATACACGCCTCACCTTCCTTACCATGTAGGCTTCCTCGGTGCTATCCATGGAGGAGGAGGAGGCTTCATCATCGGAGGAGGAGGGGACTTCCATCTTCTTCTTCCCCTTGTTTGCCAACAATGCAACTCCTCTTGAGGGTTGAATTCTTGGCTCTTCTTGAATTCCTTCAAGCCTCGTTTCGTGGAGCTCCATTCTCGAGAAAAACTCCTCCAAGGTACTTACTTCCAAGTTCTTGGACATATAGAAGGAGTCCACCATGGAACTCCACTTTGAGGACCGGGGAAAGGCATCTATAGCCTTCATGAGCATGTCCCGGTTCGATAGCTTCTCACCTACACTTGTTAGCCCAATTAAAATTTCTTTAAACCTAGAGTGTAGTGAGGTTACCTTTTCTCCCTTTTCTAGTTTTATATTGGATAGTTGGGAGCGGAGGAGATCTCTCCTTGCTAGCTTGGCCTCGGATGTGCCTTCATGGAGTTCTATAAGCTTCTCCCACATCTCCTTGGCGCTAGCACATTCTCCGATCCGGTTGATCTCTTGTTGAGGGAGCACATTGTAGAGATGGTGCTTGGCTTTGGAGTTTGCAAGGTGCTCCTCTCTTTGCCTCTTGGTCCACCTAGATTTCTCTATTGGCTTCCCCTCTTCATCCCTAGGCAAAACGAAACCGGATTCCATTGTAATCATTATATCAAAATCCGTTTCGAAAAATACCTCCATTCGCTTCTTCCACCAAGCGAATTCTCCTTCAAACTTCGGAGGATGGATGTTGGAGCCGGCCATTTTTGATGTAGGGCTTGTTGCGGCGGTTAGTCCGGTGACAAGCAACCTCGGCTCTGATACCACTTGTGAGGGATCGGATGGCCGGCTAGAGGGGGGGTGAATAGCCCTCGTTCGTTGGTTATAGGAATTTGCTCGTCTACAATTAGATTAGCGCAAGCGGAAACAACAATACAAGCAAATTAAACAAATAAAAACAAAGCAAAGGAAATAGACAATGCTAACACAAGATGTAACGTGGTTCACGGCTACGCCGCTAATCCACGGTCCCCGATTCGTCCTCGGTGAATCACTCCGCTCAACCAATCCACTAAATGGTCTCTCCTTTGCACCAAGCTAGGTGGAGGTAACCTTTACAATCAAGATCACTCTTCTTACAAATAGAATGGAGTAAAAGCGAGTAAGAAGAGTTTAGAGCTTGTGGGGCATTAGGAAGATTGTTTGGAACTTAAGCATTAGCCTCTCAAAGGCTCACACCCTCTCTTTTTATAGAGAGGGCTAACTTCTTCCCGTTGGCCGCCATCGATCACCGCCCATGGCGCGATCATTGCCCTCCTAACGGCCTCCGAACACGTCGGATGCCGGCCGTTGTTGTCAATCGGAACTCTTGGCGATCATTGCTGGACCTCACCCGATCATTTGCGACCCGTATCGACTACCTAGTCGCTCACGAGCGGTCTAATGGCCAAAACCCTATTGACGATCATTGCGCGCCCGGCCGATCATTGTAATCTTGGCGATCGGCCCAGCGTATGGCGATGATCCGCCACAAACCAGTCAGTCGTATACCAGTCGAGCTACACTCGACTCAGAGCAGTCGACTGCCATTCCATGGCAGTCGACTGGTGTCGGGAAAACCCATCCGACACTTGGCCAAATGGCCAAGTTTCACCTAAGAGCTACCCCTCCCCGGGTTACAATCGCTCACTCTCATTTCTCGGAGTCCTTTGCCTTCGAAGTTCTCTTCGTTCTCGGCCACGTCCCTCGGCAGCATCAGGCGCACGGCTCTGCAATGCTCCTTCGCGTCTCTTGCCTCGAAGTCTACTTCCTCCGGCTTCACTCCAAGCTTCTCGTCCGGCGGTCCCTCGGATGCTCCAAGCGCACGGCTTCCGCAAAGCTATCCTTCACCGACTCAAGGCACGAGTCATGAGATGTGAAACTCGCCATGGCTCCATGTGCGAATTACTAAGTCCTGCACGACTTCAACGCACATATCAAATAAGCATAACACACTAACTTAAACCCTTTGCCACACCATCAAAACCATATCACGGCAAGAGATTGCCCTAACAAGATCGACTTAGGAGTGTGTATGACCATGAATATGATAGTAAGAGAGGGACACTCCTTGTGCTTTATAAGGAAAAAATCAATCAGCCCTTAGGCTCCCCAACCTCGATCGTACCACCATCACCACATGTGTCAACTGGCGTTTATACCTGATAGTGGTATCCCCACCATACGAGGGACCATCCACTTCGGCACCCATCTCTCCCCCTGTACATCACTCTCCCTCCAGCCCACACATGCATAGGAGCCCACCTAGTCTATGTCAACATGAGCCTGCACCTGCACCACCACCTTTTTCTACTTTTGAGCAGGACACAGGTATATCTGCCTATGATTTTTTAGAGTTTCGATCATGCCTCGACGACATATATGTCGAGTAGCAGACCTAGAGGAAGCTATGGGAGGAGTAGAGCGCTTACACGCAGGCAGATTTTTAGGGCTTCCGGGAGCACATCCTATGGGCCGAGGAGTTCTATGACGTGGCCCATGTCTACTTCCGGGAGAAGGCCATATATCACAAGGAGATGCAACAACACATGCATGCCCAACAGACATAGTGGGCCCGGGAGGAGGAGCACTGAGCAGCCACTGAATCCTCTAGCTCACAGATCGACCACATGTATATCTGGCATCAGCGCCTGAGTACCAGGTGTTGGGTTCCCATTACACCGACATGGGTGTTGCATTCAAACACATTTCGTAAACATGAACACAGCGGAAGCAAAAAGAAGTAATAAACTAATTTATTACATCACACACACCATATGCATGCAGGATAAAACAAGTATAGACATAATTTCATATTTAAATTTTTGCAATAAAGGAAACTTTATATCTAGGCATACCTGATGAACCACGTGTAGCGGGAATAGCATCAACCAAGCGACACTTGCAAGTCTCGCCTCTATCCGTATCCACGTTAAGTATCGTTAGGATAGCTTCACAAAACCATGAGCCCTGTCTTCTCATGAGTTACTAGCCTCACGTCGAAGACATTGTGATCCGAGAGACGATCACAATCCGAATCAAAATTCGGATATAAAAATGAGTTCCACGAACTCGCTTCTTGGAAGCGGTTTTCGTCAACCAATTGACGAGACCTTTGGTCCTCCACCAAGAGGATTGCCAGAGATCCAATCCCCGACAAGTAGGTGGATGTCAGAGCATAAAACGTCAACCAAACGACCTCTCCACAAAGAGGAGAACAAGTTGTCCAAAACTAGATAGCTTGTTTTGGTGGAGGAGATGGCCGACCAAAGACATGGTCGACTTCCCTTGGTGGTTGGCAACCAAGAGAGAATGGCCGGAGGAGTGACCGATGACCGGTGAATGGTCGACAGTAAGGAAGAGGAGCAGCAACTACAATAGGTTGCATCCACACCTCTCCTAGAGTTGGGCCGCAACAATAAGGGAGGAGAAGAGAAACAACTAGTGTTTTCAAAACCTTGAACCGATTAATTATTTATGAAAAATCCTTAAGCCATGTTTTTATAGAAAACACATTCTCCTAACGGTTATTCGTTCATAACCAAAACTCGTTAACCCGCTCCAATAACTTAAGTTAAAATAAATCAAACTACATTAGTCTATTTTAAGTTAAAACGAACTGAACCAACTTTGGTTCATTCATTTAAAACAATCCAAACCACTTTGGTTTATTTTTCACCTTTGATTTAGAGACAAACTGATTTGGTTCATCCATCATGTCTTCATAAGACTTGACCCATCCATGCTTCCGATGCGACTGAAATAATTTCATACTCGCTCTTTGTTTGGTCCAACCAAACCAAGTCTCTCTCAATATGATAATCCTATTCTCAAGCTCATTTTAAATCCTTCGAATTACACTCATTGTGCGTGTGATCAACTAGGTTCCCAGTTTATGTTGGTCGTCTATAATTAACCATTAATTATAGAATGATAATGAATGACACCTAGTAGTACATCATGTTGGATCGATGCGGTTCGCTAGAGGGGGGGTGAATAGCGAAAAGCCTTTTTCTTTCGAATTCGTTTCAAGACAAATATACGCAGCGGAAATGTAAATGAAACAAAAAGAGACAAGTTTATTTTTTTACTTGGTTCGTAGCCTTCGGCTACTACTCCAAGGCCCTAACGGTCCTAGACCTTGTACGGAGGGCAATTCACTAAAACACTCCTCCTCGTTAGAGGTAGGAGTTTGACGATTACAAAAAAACTTTCGAAGCAAAATGATAGAGAGACAAACCCTCTCTTCTATTAAAGTAAAATGCAACGATAGAAAAACCTCGAGTAAAAGAGTTGCAATATTGAAAACAATAACAAGGATTATACCAACAACTAAAAAGAAAGACCTTAAGCTAGGGTTGTTGGCAGCACTTCGTTGTCGTAGAGTCGTCGGAGAGTCGCAGCATTGCGGAAGCTTTTGAGCACTTAGAATTATGTTAAAACCCTAGGTTAGGACCTCCTTTTATAGCCTTTGAGCCCCTTTTCGAGAGGAACCCTAGCTAATCATATTTGAGCACCACTCCCCTTGAAATTTGGTGATAAACCTTGACTCCTCGAGGCTAATCCTTTGACCAAGAGGTCGATGGCCATGGCCATCACCTGATCCGGGCAAAGATCCCGAGTGCTAGCCGTAGTCACCCGACTGATGGACGACAGTCGAGTCCTTCAGTTGGCAATGATCGATGTCCGGGCTGCAAGGCAATGTTAGCTTAAAGAAAACATTATTTCAACGGTCGTCGACCGTCCGATCTCGACCTAGACCACCTATGAGATGTCTTGGGGCAGATCTACGCTTAAGTCTTTCCCCGTAACGAGGATACGACCTTACTTACACTCGCACACACGAGCTTACCTCGATACTTACGTGTTGCTTTTGCTTCTGGCCTTCCACTCAATTCCTTCGGCTCCCTCCGAAGTCACTTGAGTGTCGCCCGACCACCGCGGCTTCCTCCGGGTGTTGCTAGCCTTCAGCTCCAGCTATAGCAATTTTCTGCACACTCGATTCAGTTCGTGAGATAACAACATGAGCTTAACTTTGTATCATTTGCTATAATCAAAACTCAGGTTCGACTTAGGTGCCTACTGCACCAACAATCTCCCCCTTTTTGATTTATGGCAAACCCACATACAAAGTTAAGTGCATTAAGAACAGATATGCATGAATGAGCAGGAGTGTTAAGAGCATGAATGAACAGGAGTATAAAAACTCTTTTTCAAGTGCTCCCCCTTGAGGAATCCTTCCCCTTGACCGAGGGTGAGTACTTGAGAAAGAGTTTTAACTCTCCCCCTTGACATTTGCTACTAAAAAAGAATTAAGTAACCGAAATTACTTAATATTGGCCATAATATTTAAAATAAATAAGTTCAAGTGTCGTATATTGAAAAAATTTGACCCCTTAACTTTGACCTTTTAACTTTGGCCTTTTTCTCGCCCTTTTGCCGTATATCGAAAAGAGTAAGGGGTGTGTGGAAAACAAAATAAGTGTTAAATTTAAAGTCCAAGCATGTTCCCCATTTTTTATAAAAAAATATACTGAAAATAAGCTCATCTATAAAATGTTCGACTCATATTTGGCTTGATTGATATGAAAGATCAACCAGTCCTAGTTAGAGTCGGTTAGACTTTAAGAAAGTCTAACTTAAAGTCGCGGAGAGTGTGCTTCATCCAAAGAAGTTGAGTGACACACTCACCCATCGCGGTGTATTCAGCTTCGGTGGTAGATAAAGCGACACAGTGTTGCTTCCTACTGCACCAACTTACTAGACTCGAGCCGAGAAGTTGACAACAACCACTCGTGCTCTTTCTATCGAGCTTACTACCGGCATAGTCCGAATCGGAGTAGCTGATTAGTTCGAACTCCGTAGATCTAGGGTACCAAATACCAACGTTAAGTGTACCCTTAAGATATCTAAAGATACGCTTAACTAGGGTTAGGTGAGACTCCTTAGCACAGGTTTGAAACCTGGCGCACATACTTACTGCGAATAGGATGTCGGGTCGACTCGCAGTTAAGTATAGGAGACTTCCTATCGCGCTCCTATAGTACTTTAAGTCAATGGACTTACTTTCTGGGTCTTCTCCTATGTTAACATTAATCGCCATTGGGGTGTTCATTATCTTAGCGTCTTGCATTCCAAATCTTTTAATTAACTCCTTAGTGTATTTATGTTGATATAGGTATATACCATCCTTAGTTTGTTTAATTTGTAGACCTAAAAAGAAACTTAACTCGCCTACCAAGTTCATTTCGAACTCACTTTCCATGAGTGAAACAAACTCGTTTAGTAAGGCTGAGTTAGAGGTTCCAAAAATTATATCGTCTACGTAAATTTGAGCTATGAATATTTCTTTACCTAAGGATTTTACGAAGAGAGTTGGGTCAACTAAGCCTTGGTTAAACCCTTTTGACTTAAGATGGATTGAAAGTCTCTCGTACCAAGCTCGAGGAGCTTGTTTAAGTCCATAGAGAGCTTTCATAAGTTTTAGAACATGGTCGGGTTTATCTAGATTTTCGAATCTGGGGGGTTGGCTAACATAAACTTCTTCTTTAATGTATCCATTTAGGAATGCCGACTTAACATCCATTTGAAACAGCTTAAATCCTCGATGTGCGGCATAAGCTAGCAACATTCGAATGGATTCGAGTCTAGCTACTGGGGCATAGGTTTCGTCGTAATCTAAGCCTTCGACTTGACTAAACCCTTTGGCGACCAACCTAGCCTTGTTTCTAACTACTTCACCTTTATCATTAATCTTATTTCGAAACACCCACTTTGTTCCAATTATCGTTTTGTCTTTAGGTGGTGGTACTAATTCCCACACTTCATTCCTAGTAAATTGAGCTAGCTCTTCTTGCATTGCAAAAATCCAATCGGGATCAAAAAGAGCTTGTTCAATTGATTTGGGTTCTATCTTTGAAATTAAGGAAATTTGACTAAGGTTCCTATAGGATGCTCTAGTTTGAACTCCTAGATTAGGATCTCCTATCACTTGATCGATAGGGTGGTTAGTTTGAATCCTAGATTGGGATGGGTTTGTGTCACCTAATGCTTGATCAATGGGGTGACTTGGTTGAACACTAGTTTGACTCGGATCACTTGTCACTTGGTCGACAAGAGAAGTTGGTTGATGTGGATTAGACTCGATCTCAGGGTCGGAGACGAGTTTGGTATCAGTGGGCTCAACACTTGGGGTCATTAAGGGTTTTGTAGGTTCGGGTACTTCATCGAACACTACATTAATAGTCTCTTCGACTTTAAGGGTATCGTGGTTATATACCCTATAGGCCCTACTCGTGGTTGAGTATCCTAAGAAGATTTCGGTGGAGGTTTTGGATTCGAATTTCCCTAGGTGGTTCTTAGTGTTTAAGATATGTACTTTACATCCAAATACCCTAAAGTACTTGATGTTGAGTACTTTATTGTGATAAATCTCGTACGAGGTCTTAAGGTGCCTCTTTACCATAAGGATCCTATTCTGGACATAGCAAGCCGCTAACCGCTTCGCCCAAAACCTATCGTAGGTCGATTCGCTCAACATGGTCCTAGCGGCTTCTTGTAGAGTTCGATTTTTCCGCTCCACTAGGCCATTTTGTTGAGGGTCCTAGGGCAAGAGAATTCATGGTGGTATCCGCTTTTGGTTACGGTCGGTGAACCTTTGATTTTCGAATTCACCACCATGATCGCTTCTAAGTCTTTTTAACCTTAAGGTTTTTGATTCTCGATTAATTTGAATAGATTGATTAATTGATCTAGGTATCATTTTTATGTTTGATGAACCTAACCTGTGTAAACTCGAGTAGTCGTCAATTATGACTAAGCAATATTGACTTCTATTGAGTGACTTGGCTCCATGTGAATCGAATAGATCCATATGCAGGAGCTCAAGTACACTTGAGGTTCGTTCTTGCTTAGTTAACTTGTGTTGTGTCCTAGTTTGTTTTCCTTGTTGACAAGCATTACGATTTTATTAACCAAGTTGTTGAGGTTGCTAAGCCACTCGACTCATCTTATGGAAGTCTTAAAAGTGCAGTGACCGAGTCGTCGGTGCCACAACCATGATTCCTCTTCCTGTGTTATAAGACATTTGGTTGAGGATTTGATTAAGTTAATTGTATAAATGTTATTTGTCCTAGTTCCTTTGAGTATTGTTTTAGCTGTTTTATTTGTTTTAATTACACATTCATTTTCTAAAAATATGACCTTATAGTTATTGTCACATAATTGACTTACGCTAAGCAGGTTATATTCAAAATTCTCTACAAGTAATACATTTTTAATGACAAAATTCGAGTTAAGCTCGATATCACCTGATCCGATGATTTTGAGCTTGCCGTTATTCCCAAAGGCTACCGATCCTTGTCGTTTGAATCGAAGCTTTGTGAATTTGAGTTGATCCCCGGTCATGTGTCGGGAGCAACTGCTGTCCAACATCCATTGATCCTACACACAAGGTGGTTGGATTGGATGTTAGATTTTTTTTAAAAAAAAAAAATTGGTTATAAGTTGTTAAACCTAGGTCATCTCACCTGTGTCTATATGATCAAGCATGTTATACTTATGTGTTTTTTTGTGAGATGACTTCCAATTAAGTTGATTAAGTGGATTTAGGTTCAAGTAATTTTATGTTAGATTTGGATTTGATCCTAGGCTTGTCAAGTTTACCTTTTCAAGATCATGGCTTCCAGGTCGTGGCAAGGCGCAGAGGCCTTCTTTTATCGAATCATCGACCACTTCCTTAGACAAAGCCATTTTCAAGAAAATGATGACTTGACTCACCTAAGACTATTTCGTAGTCTAACTGGTTATTTTTTAAAAGAGGCTCCCCGAGGCTCAATCTTTTCAAAGAATTTTAGTTGGTTATGTTTTTGAAAAGAGGCTCCCCGAGGCTCAATCTTTTCGAAGAATTTTAGTTGGTTATGTTCGTGTTCTAAGTGAGTTCACAAGTTTTAAAGCACAAACTTTCTAAGTTAAAGCATGCAATTTCTAAGTTAAAGCACAAACTTTCTAAGTTAAAACATGCAATTTCTAAGTTAATGCACAGACTTTCTAAGTTAAAGCATGCAATTTCTAAGTTAAAGCACAAACTTTCTAAGTTAAAACATGCAATTTCTAAGTTAAAGCACAAACATGTTTTGTACTGGCTCCCCCTAGACCGTTGAATCAGTTTGGTCTATCCACATAGTGGATTTGGTCCTTGGGAATCCAGTACGGGTTGGATCCTAGAGTTGAAATCAAAAGGTTCTTAGGGACCCATGCTTGGACATGTTTCCTATGTAGACTTACAATCGACATATACGACCTATTAGTCATGTTTGAGTTAAACCCTAGTCCAACCTTGTTGTACATGGCCCTTTGAGATCCAAGTAGGAGGTCAAGTCCTTTGGATCCCGAAGTGAACCTTTCCAACGTGTTCCTAAGATCTCCGACTTTACTTTTCAAGAGTGAGTTCTCAACTTCGAGTTTTTCAACCCGAGTTGAGTCCTTCTCTTGAACTTGACTAGTCGAAGAGGTTAGGGAGACCTTGTGTTTGAGGAGTTTGACCTCCTCAACCAGGGTCTCAACCTTGGACTCGGATTTAACTAATTTCCTAGACAAAAACCTAACCGTATTTTGTAAAGTATTAAATAAAGTTTGACTTACTTTAAGGGTATCTTTTGAACCGGATGCGTATCCGTGGCTTGACTTGAAGGTAGCTTCATAGTCCGAGTCATCCTCAGGTTCTGACTCAAGTTCAGGTTCGGTCTCCGTGTCTGACTCAATTGATTTCGCCATGAAGATGTGGTCTTCGTCTTCTTCAGATGACACTTCTTCCCATGTCGCGTTGAGGGCCTTCTTGTGCTTAGGTGCTTTGTGGTTGAGCTTGGGGCACTCGGACTTGATATGTCCAAACCTGTTACACTCATAACACCTAATATTAGAACTTTTAGGCTTACCTTGGTTGGGTCGAGTTGTGGTTCGCTTTCGTCCCTTGGCTATCCTTCGAGCTAGGTTCATTAGCTCGGCAGTCAATTCTGGGTCAACTTCTTCTTCGGACTCGTCTTCCTCCTCGGTTGGTGGTGGCTTGCTTGCGATTTTCTTCTTCTTTGAACCTGCAAACAAGGCTATACCCCTCTCGGGTTCCGAGTTGGACTGCTCATGTAATTCAAAATCGGAAAAGAGTTCATCTAATCTAAGTTTAGAGAGGTCCTTGGAGACCTTGTAAGCATCGACCATGGATGCCCACAAGGTAGTCCTCGGAAAAGAGTTTAGAACATACCTTATAAGGTCACGGTTTTCGACCTTTTGCCCGATTGCGTGTAGGTTGTTGACTATGTCTTGGATACGGGCGTGGAGTTGCGTCGCGGACTTGTGTTCCTGCATTTTTAGATTATATAATTTATTGAACAAGAGGTCGCACTTACATACCTTGGCTTCATCGGTCCCTTCGTGTAGCTCCACTAGTTTTGTCCAAAGATCTTTTGCGCTTATGAAGGGGCCGACGCGATTTAGCTCCTCTTTGGATAGGCCGCATTGGAGGATTTGTGTTGCCTTGGCGTCGCCGACTTGTCGTTTTGTCGCAATGGTCCATTGATTGTTATCCAAGGATTCACCTTCTTCATTAGTAGGAAGGGTGAACCCGGTTTGGATCACAATCCACATCTCTATTTGGGTTTTTAGGAAGCATTCCATCTGACCCTTCCAATAACGGAAGTCATCTCCGTTGTAAAACGGAGGTTGGACGGTGCTAAAACCCTCGAGATGGGCCATTAGAACAAAAGACACAAGGAGACTACTACTAATAAACTAGCAACGACAAAAACACAAAAACAAGTGCCAAGACTCGCGTCTTGGATTAGTAGTGCGGGAGAATACTTAACAAAGCGAAATAAATCCAAAAAAAAAGAAAAAAACAGAATTAAAAGAAACAAAAAAAATAAATCTGTAAAAATGGCTAGATTGGTGGTTTCACCAAATCTTAGCAACCCCCGGCTCTGATACCAATTGTTGGATCGATGCGGTTCGCTAGAGGGGGGGGTGAATAGCGAAAAGCCTTTTTCTTTCGAATTCGTTTCAAGACAAATATACGCAGCGGAAATGTAAATGAAACAAAAAGAGACAAGTTTATTTTTTTACTTGGTTAGTAGCCTTCGGCTACTACTCCAAGGCTCTAACAGTCCTAGACCGTGTACGGAGGGCAATTCACTAAAACACTCCTCCTCGTTGGAGGTAGGAGTTTGACGATTACAAAAAAACTTTCGAAGCAAAATGATAGAGAGACAAACCCTCTCTTCTATTAAAGTAAAATGCAACGATAGAAAAACCTCGAGTAAAAGAGTTGCAATATTGAAAACAATAACAAGGATTATACCAACAACTAAAAAGAAAGACCTTAAGCTTGGGTTGTTGGCAGCACTTCATTGTCATAGAGTCGTCGGAGAGTCGCAGCGTTGCGGAAGCTTTTGAGCACATAGAATTATGTTAAAACCCTAGGTTAGGACCTCCTTTTATAGCCTTTGAGCCCCTTTTCGAGAGGAACCCTAGCTAATAATATTTGAGCACCACTCCCCTTGAAATTTGGTGTTAGAGGTCGATCGACCAAGAATGACCGATGGCCATCACCCGATCGATCAGCAAAGATCACGAAAGTGCTAGCCGTGAGTCACCCGACCGATGGACGACAAATGAGTCCTTCAGTTGGCAATGACCGATGTCGGGCCGCAAGGCAATGTTAGCTTAAAGAAAACATTATTTCGACGGTCGTCGACCGTCCGATCTCGACCTAGACCACCTATGAGATGTCTTGGGTCGGATCTACGCTTAAGTCTTTCCCCGTAACGAGGATACGACCTTACTTACACTCGCACACACGAGTTTACCTCGATACTTACGTGTTGCTTTTGCTTTCAGCCTTCCACTCCATTCCTTCGGCTCCCTCCGAAGTCACTTGATTGTCGCCCGACCACCGCGGCTTCCTCCGGGTGTTGCTAGCCTTCAGCTCCAGCTATAGCAATTTTCTGCACACTCGATTTAGCTCGTGAGATAACAACATGAGCTTAACTTTGTATCGTTTTCTATAATCAAAACTCAGGTTCGACTTAGGTGCCTACTGCACCAACACATCATGATCCCCAATTAATCGGAAAATTAACGGTTGATCCCAGATCATTTTATGAAACCCTTCAGCAGCTACAATGAATCATGCCTCATTCCCTTCACTCATCTTATACCCACTTGGTTAATGAC
Organism: Wurfbainia villosa; assembly: GCA_025175895.1. Taxonomy (NCBI): domain Eukaryota; kingdom Viridiplantae; phylum Streptophyta; class Magnoliopsida; order Zingiberales; family Zingiberaceae; genus Wurfbainia; species Wurfbainia villosa. The sequence continues at coordinate 45,807,677 of CM045998.1, read as the reverse complement.
ATGGTCTATTGTGTTAGTCCCCACTAGGCTGACTACGTCAAACCTAGCCCAAGTATTTACTTCCTCGTTCTGCGGATTCTAGTTACTCCACATTTATCTAAGAGTACCATACTCTAAACATGTAATGCTTTGGCCAAATACTTAAGTAACAATCCAACGAGAGGTCATAGAGTATACATCTCCATGCAAGGAGTGGTGAATCCTCTGTTGGCTATTCAAACACCTTCGGCCACTTCGACTTATACCCAATCATCCCGGGTCCACATCTCCTCGGAAATACTTGCTTAAGATGTCAAAGCATAAGTCTTCATTACCAAGTTGACTTGAATACTGCAAGTCGAAGGAACATCGCACTTAAGCTACAATAAGAACTCCATTGACATATCCATATATGCAGAGAACCATATGAAGTCTTACAGCTAGTCACTCCAATGAACTAGTTACCATAACTAGCATCCACGATCAACTCCGGACATCCCAATGTCTCCAGCCAGTGAGAAATAGTTACTTGGATAAACCAAAGAGTATACCTCGTGCTAGTCTCAACAAAATCGATGACGTCCGAATGCATCAATTCATCGACTAGGGATCATTCCAATACATCACAATTACACATGTAGAGATACTCACTAGTTGTAATCCATCCACAAATTCTCTCATGCTGTGAATCGTATTGTGGATATTCAATAAATGAGTTTAAGATCCAATAAAATACATGAAAACATGTATATGTGAATCTTGATTTATCAAATAAATGGTACAACCATAAGGCGATTGCCTTAGGACACCTCTCATATATTACTAACACCAGGTTCTCCCTGGAGCCAAATATGTCAAGGCTAATGGACTTTTCACCTCGTCCACCATACTAGAGGTATGCTTCGCTTAAGTCGGGGGGGGGGGGGGGCGGGAGGGTGGGTACCCCAAGTTTTGATTTATTTTGTTTCTAGCAATAGTTCCTTTCTTGATATTTGCATTTTAGTTAGCATTCATTTGTTCATGCATAGGTTGTTTAATTTCTTTCACCACATAGTTTTTTTGGATCGAGAAGCGTCGCAAGAGGGGGGGGTGAATAGCGATCGTAAATCTTTTCTTTTTTGTTCGTTCGATACGCAAAGTAAGCACAGCGGAAAATAAATGAACATGTTTATTTTACTTGGTTCACAACCCAGCGGTTGCTACTCCAAGTCCCTATCTGTCCTAGACCGCGTACGGAGGGCAAAACACTATAACGTCTCCTCCTCATTGGAGGTAGGAGACAACGATCACAAAACCGAATATACGAGGATGAGGCAACAAGCCTACCTCACCTCGTTATGAAGAAAAACAAAGAATACAATATCAAAAATATTACTTGATTTTGCTGCAGACGAAGAAGATCGAAACTTGACGTCGCGTCGGCGTTATGACGATGTTGGAGCGTTGGCATTGTAGGAGCACTTGATGAATAAACTTGATGATGATTTGGAGATGGAATCCTCCCCTCCTTTTATAGACTTTGGCCTCTGAATTTGTCTCCTCTTATTTCGGAACGGATCATGAAGTTGTCTAAATTTTATCGCGAAGTGACCGCATCAAACGTTATCCGTTTTGACCTAGCAAAAAGTAATCGCCGCCATCACCGATCGATGTCCATCACCGACCGTGATGGGCATCACGATCGCTTCCATTTTCCAAAGAATGATCGCTGGCTACTTCGCAATAAGAGGTTAGCTCGGAAAATGATAAATACGATGGTTTCTAACTGTCCGATCTCGACCTAGACCTTCCACAGGAAGTCTTAGTCGAATCACCACCTACGATCGTCCCCGTAAAGAGGACACGACCTTACAATCTCTCACTCACACGAGCTTACCTCGATAGTAGCTCTCGCTTCCGGCCATGTACTCGATTCCTTCGGCTCCCTCCGAAGTCACTCGAGTGTCGCCCGACCACCGCGGCTTCCTCCGGGTGTCACTAGCCTTCAGCTCCAGCTTTAACACTTTTCTGCACACTTGATTTAGCTCGTGAGATAACAATTTAGACTTAACTTTGCGTCTTTGCCATAATCAAAACACAGGTTCGATTATCTAGTGCCCCTGCACCAACAGTTTTTGCAATCTGTAAGCTGCCTTAGTAGTATTTTTGAAGTTTTCTTCATGAGTTGATTCTATGGGTCGCTTAACTTCATTTACCTCATGGTATTTTATTTTTTTTGCCCTAATGATTGTTCTAGACTTATACTGATTAGCTTTTATTTTTATACCTACACATGACGAACATTCGAAAAGAGAAAAAATCTAGTACGTACCTAGTTATGATTCATCTCAGTAGTCTAGTACTTTGGAATCCATAAGTGACTCCTAGATTTAGCATTTTAGTTACTGGAGATGCTCGGATTGTAGAAGCCCATTTGAAAAATTCAAAATCCCAAGAGAGAGGGAAAAAGAAAAAAAAATGGAATAAAAAAAAGAGAGAGTAAGAAAAAAAATTGAAAAAGATTATGAGGGATAAAAAACAGTTGTCGTGGGTGGAAATGGTTAGGTGCCCCTTTGAGACTGAGTTAGGTTACTGAAGAAACACCTACTAATTTCTCTCAATATCTAGCAAGCCTTTAAGACTTTATGGTGGATCTAGGGAATGACCCTCGCTTTGTAACTCCCGTAAAATTTCTAGCAATTTTACAAGAATTTTTGGCTTGATGATAATGGGTTTTATGTGGGCTCCTTCAAAAAATAAAAAAAAATAAGCCAAAAAGAATGAAAGGCCTAGGAATTGAACCCCAAACCTCTAGAGATAGCTAAACCCTATAGATACACCCACTAACCATAAGCCCAACAAGAATGTATTGTTAGAAGAACATGGGAAATTATAGTTAGAGGTAAAGGAGATGAAGGGACTCTTCAAGTGAATAAATAGGGGGAATGAGAGGGCATGAGTTACCAAACTTATTTTCTCCTTCTCTTCTTCTTCCTCACCGAATCCTAGAGCTTCCCCTCTCCATTTCTTTGGCCGAACCCCATCCAAGCAAGGAGAAGGCTAGATTTGGCTTTCCTTAGGTCATCTTTTCACTAAAAGCAAAGCGAAGGATGTAAGTATCCCTCACCTGCATACGAGTAGCTTTCGGTTGATATTTTGTGTAGAAACCCCTATGATATATTCGGCCAACATGTGTTCTTGGTGTTTTATTGAAGTTCTATACTTTGTTTTACATGCACATGATGAAGTTAAGATGTAGAATGAATTAGGTTAAAAGTTAACCCTAGAAACCCCTATGATATATTCGGCCAACATGTGTTCTTGGTGTTTTCTTGAAGTTCTATACCTTGTTTTACATGCACATGATGAAGTTAAGATTTAGAATGAATTAGGTTAAAAGTTAACCCTAGAAACCCCTATGATATGTTCGGCCAACATGTGTTCTTGGTGTTTTATTGAAGTTCTATACCTTGTTTTACATGCACATGATGAAGTTAAGATGTAGAATGAATTAGGTTAAAAGTTAACCCTAGAAACCCCTATGATAGGTTCGGCCAACATGTGTTCTTGGTGTTTTATTGAAGTTCTATACCTTGTTTTACATGCACATGATGAAGTTAAGATGTATAATAAATTAGGTTAAAAGTTATCCCTAAAAGCCTACTAGGACCATTCGGCCACCCCCTTGTATTGATGTTTCAATGAAGTTTTATTCCATATTTTTTATGCATATGATGATGTTAGTATGTTAGAGGGATTAGGTTAAAAGACTAGCCCTAAAAGCCTACATGGACAATTCGGCCACCCCCTTGTATTGATGTTTCAATGAAGTTTTATTCCATATTTTGTATGCATATGATGATGTTCGTATTTTAGAGGGATTAGGTTAAAAGTCTAGCCCTAAAAGCCTACATGGACCATTCGGCCACCCCCTTGTATTGATGTTTCAGTGAAGTTTTATTCCATGTTTTGTATGCATATGATGATGTTAGTATGTTAGATGGATTAGGGTAAAGGTTTAACCCTAAAAGTCCTATGAACCATTCGGCCAACCATTGTACCCTAACATGCTCTAGGTTGGGTTAACATGTGTTTTATGTTTTGGTGAATTCATGTTGACTTGTGATATTAAATGATGCTAGATGAAGATAACATGCTTTAGGTTAGAGTTTACTTACTCTTGATGTTTATGCCTTATGCCATGCCCTATATGTATGTGATATTTAAGATATGTTATGAAATGAAATACGATATGAGTATGAAATGAAAAACGATATGTTCATGAAATGAATATGATATGATTATGAAATGAAGTATGATATGTTTATGAAATGAAAAACGATATGTTCATTAAGTGTAGTATGATATGTTAGGAAATGAAGTATATGTTAGGAAATGAAGTATGCTATGTTTGCAAAATGAAATAAGGTATGTTATAATAAAAGCATATAAGTATTTTACCTTCTGCATGGCTTGTACCCGGATCCTAACAAGGTCCAAAGGGATGGGCTCCTAAGATGCCCAAGGTCGACGGACTAAGATCGGGCCTAGGATGGGCTCCTATGTATGATTGCCCCTAGGTCGACGGACTTAGATCGGGCCTAGTACGGGATGGGCTCCAAGATGCCCTAGGTCGATGGAGTAAGACTCGGGCCTAGGATGGGCTTCTACGCTATGACGATTGCCCTAGGTCGACGGACTAAGATCGGCCCTAGTACCCTAGTAGGTTCGAGACTTGCTACCTCGGGTCTATTTAGGGATGTGCGCTATGATGATGAAGAAGTGGTACAATACCGGACCCAAATATGTTGAGATTATGTTTACGTACCTATAACATATGTTTTCAAAAGCATCCTGCATAGGTTACACGATTTGATTGCTATGTTAACATGCTATGTTGATATGTCATATATATGTTGCATGTTATGTCATGTTTATGTTGCTATGTTATATATGTTGCATGTTATGTCATGTTTATGTTGCTATGTTACATATGTTGTATGTTATGTTTGATTAAGTCATATATATACATGTTATGCTGCTATGTTATGGATGATATATATTATGTTTACTTATGTTACTTATGCTACATGTTAAGTTGCTTACGTCATGTATGTTACATGTTATGTTGCTTATATGTTATGAATGTTACATGCCATGATTAATGTCGATGTATGATTTTTGTGAGTAGGACAGGATCTTACTAAGCCTATGTGCTTATAGTTTACCTTTCCCTCATACTGCAGATAAGGGTAAGGGATGGATAAACTAAAGGGAGCAGCAGGAGGGGCCAAATGTGTGTGGTAGTGGCATGGTGGAGAATATTCGTTATGTCCTTATATCTATGTTTCCCTATGATGATGACGTTTATGGATGTCCATATTCATGTCTCCTTATGATGATGATGTTTATGAATTTGAACTAAGCACTAAGTACCTATATATGTTATGATGTATGCTCTATGTTAAGAAGAAGTATCTATATATGTTATGATTCATGCTCTATGTTAAGAAGAAGTATCTATATATGTTATGATGCATGCTCTATGTTAAGAAGAAGTATCTATATATGTAAATGCATGTTTATGTTTAAAAGAAAAAAAAATGTATCTAAAGTCTTCCGCTGTAAGTAGTAAGAAGTGTATGTATGTACGATCACGTCACGCGCCGCCCCTCCGGACCCTTGGAAAAAGGGCGGGTGTGACAGGTTGGTATCAGAGCGAATCTGCCTTTCCACTACACACACATCAAGCTCCAAATCCTGCCGCTCCAAGTAAGAATTCTATGTCTACTCTAATTTTGTTAATTTTGTTCATGTACGATATAAAATGCCTTTAGCTTATTTTGTTCATGTATGATATGAGATGCCCTTAGCTTATTTTGTTCATGTATGATATGAAATGCCTTTAGCTTATTTTGTTCATGTATGATATGAAAAGCCTTTAGCTTAAAATATGCATGAAAACATGAATGATAACTTTATGCTAGCTTTAGTCTAATTATGCATAGATAAACGAACGAAAACTTATACTAGCTTTACTTTAATATATGAAGATAAACATGTCTGGAAGACGCAGTTGTAGAGCTGATGAGATAGCACCCCTAGCACCCCATGACCTTACACCGTAGTCCTTGAACTCAGCGACAAGTCACGACAACAACAAGTAATAAATACCTAATGAATCGGTGAGGAAACCCTCTTGCCCACCAGCGGGCCGGCCCGATGGTTGACGAGCTTACGATCGATGGCGAGGCTAAAGTCGGAAAATTTCTCTGTCTTTGGTGAACCATGGGATGCGGGCCAGTTCAAGCGGTGGAAAGCATCGTAGAGCTAATGGACTGGCCCAAATGCGAGAAGATTAAGTGTGCATCATTCTGCCTTTCGGGAGATGCTCGGATGTGGTGGGAACGGGTTAAAGCAAAGATACAAGTAAATCAGATGAGATGGACAGATTTCGAGTACTAATTTTTCGAAGAATTCTTCCACATGAGGGTAACCAACAAGCATTACGACGAGTTCACTGGGTTTCGACAAGGTGACCTATCGGTCGTGGCCGTGAAGTGATTCAGCAGGCTTCGCGCCTATGCCCGAGTTGGTCGGCCTGAAAGAGAAAGTCGGACTCATCTTGAAGATGCTCAGGCGAAATATCTCTGAATGTGGCCTGAGGAGTTCATAGACCGCAGACCGCATAGGAGTTGTCAGTAGTGCCTTGATTATCAAGCATTACCTGAACAACATTAATCAAAAGCCGAGTGAAGGCGAGTCAGGCCCGTCGAGGTCGGAGGAACCATAGTACTTGGAAAGGAACCACCGGCAAGAAGACAATGGGAGGATCCTAAAGGTGGTCCAAAGAACCAGCAACCCGAGATCCCTCTGTGTGCTACCTGCGGAAAGATACATCCTGGAGTATGCTACCAAGGCACAAATAGATGTTACAAGCTGTGGGCCACGGGACATAGAGTCAAGGCGCCCTATCGAGGTTGAGCACCTCCTCGTGATATGCGAGCCAGAGTGCTCCTCCGATTACATCGATCTGAGCAATCGAAGGAACCCGATCGACCAAGGAGACTAGAAGCCCCACGATTATGCCAGATGCAGGTATTCTCTCTCACCCAAGAAGATGTGTGCGACGCCTCTCTGATTATCCTGAGTCATATATTTATTTTACATCGACGTACTCTGCATTATTTGATACTAGGGCAACACATTCGTTTGTTTCTACACACTTTACTGGAAAGATAGACATGCCACCACAAGCTCTAGATCGCCAGTTCTTAACCACTCTGCCCTCGGGAGAAGTAATGCCCTCCACTCATATGCTGCGAGCCGCACCCATCAGAATCACAGACAGAGAACTCTATTGTGATCTGATAGTGCTCGACATGCAGGATTATGATATTATACTGGGCATGGATTTCCTAAGCAAGTACGGTGCTTCAATCGAGTGCCATAAAAGAAAAGTGGTCTTCCAGCCGGAGACGGAACCTAGGTTTGAATTTATTGGAGAGCCAAGGAGAAGAGTCAATAAGATTTTATCATCCCTACAGGCACGCAAGATGTTAGACAGTGGATGCACTGGGTTTCTGGCACACGTAGTTGATACAACTCAAGTAGAGGATCAGAAGCTAGAAGATGTCAGAGTTGTATGCAACTACTCAGAGGTATTCCCAGATGAACTACTAGGGTTAGCTACAGATAGAGAAGTTGAATTTGAGATCGAATTGATTCCTGGTACGAACCCGATCTCTAAAGCACCTTACCGTATGGCGCCGGCTGAATTGAAGGAACTTCAGGGCCAGCTACTGGAGTTACTCGAGAAGGGACTTATTCGCCCAAGTCACTCTCCATGGGGAGCTCCAGTACTGTTGGTGAAGAAGAAAGATGGGTCTATGCGAATGTGCATAGACTACCGAGCGCTGAATAATGTGACGATCAAGAACCGGTACCCTTTGTCGCGGATTGACGACCTGTTCGACCAACTAAAGGGTGCCACCGTCTTCTCTAAGATCGACCTGAGGTCCGACTATCATCAAGTAAAAGTGAAATCAGATGATATACCAAAGATGGCCTTACGGACCAGATACTGACATTACGAGTTCGTAGTTATTCCCTTCGGAGTGACGAATGCACCTGCTTTGTTCATGGATTTGATGAACTGGGTATTCTCGGCATTCCTCGACAAGTTTGTGATCGTCTTCATCGACGACGTACTGATATATTCGAGAACCCCAGACGAGCACGGAGAACACCTGAATGTGGTATTGTAGATTCTTCGGGAAAAGCAGCTATTTGCAAAGTTCTTCAAATGCGAGTTCTGGCTCGAATAAGTATCATTTCTGGGTCACGTTATATCCAAGCACGGAGTGATGGTAGTTCCAATAAAGATTGATGCTGTGAGTAACTGGAACCGACCAAAGAATGCTAGTGAGATCAGAAGCTTTCTTGGGCTAGCAAGTTACTACCGGAAGTTTGTAGAGAATTTCTCGGGATTACGCCCCTATGATGATCCTCACCAGAAAGAACAAGAAATATGAGTGGACGGACGCCTGCGAGAGGAGTTTCATAGAATTGAAAATGAGACTGACCAGCGCTCCAATCCTTGCTCTTTCAGATAGTAATGAAGGCTTCGACATGTACAGTGACGCTTCCAATTTAGGACTCGGAGCTGTACTCATGCAGAATGGCAAGGTCATTGCCTACGCCTCTAGGCAACTCAAGGAACACGAAAGGAATTATCCCACCCACGATTTAGAGCTAGCGGTCGTGGTCTTTGCTCTCAAAACATGGAGGCATTATCTATATGTAGCTCAGTGTAGGATTTATACAGACCATCAGAGTCTGAAATATTTCTTCACACAGAAGGACCTGAACATGAGACAACGCAGATGGCTCGAGCTCGTCAAGGATTATGACTGTGAGATCTTCTACCATCCAGGGAAAGCAAACAAGGTGGCGGATGCACTCAGCAAGAAGTCCTGCGCCATCTTGATGTCTCTATCAGTGTTACCTCGGCCCTTAGAAAAGGAGATTATGTGTTACGGGGTTGAAATCATTTCCGGACAGCTCTCGACCATGATGATAGCACCGACATTGTTCGATGATATACTGGAAAATCAAGCCCATGACCCAAGCATTCAGAGGATCAAGCAAGAGGTCTTAGAAGGAAAGGACGACGAGTTTCGTATCTCTGATAGTGGAGTACTCTACCTCAGGGATCGCCTGTGTATTCCCGACGATCCAGAATTATGGAAGAAGATATTTGAGTAAGCTCACGGAACTCCTTATGCGATGTATCCTAGAACCACCAAGATGTACCAAGACCTGAAAAGAAAATTCTGGTGGTTCGGAATGAAAAGAGATGTGGCTCGATATGTCGACTTGCGACTGCGGAGGGTTAAAACAGAACACCAGAGACCTGGAGGAACACTGCAGCCGATCCAGATTCCATAATGGAAATGGGAAGACATTTCTATGGATTTCATCTCAGGATTACCCAAGACAACAAATAGTTATGATGCTATATGGGTAATTGTGGACAGATTGACGAAGTCAGCCCACTTCCTAGCAATCAAGATGACCTATTCGACGGAGCAACTGTCTCAGTTATATGCTAGGGAAATTATCAGACTACATGGAATTCCTAAGACCATCATTTCTGACAGAGATGGTCGCTTTATTTCCCATTTCTGGCAATGTGTTCAGAAGGCCCTAGGCACGAAGCTATTGTTCAGTACTGCCTTCCATCCCCAGATGGACGGACAGACCGAAAGAGTAAATCAAGTACTGGAGGATATGTTACGAGCTTGCGCCCTGAATTTCTAAGGTAGTTGGTACCGATACTTATGTTTGGCAGAATTCGCCTACAACAATAGCTACCAAGCTACTATCGAAATGGCACCCTACGAGGCTCTATATGGGAGGAAATGTAGATCCCCCATATGTTGGTACGAGGGTGGTGAGAAGAAGGGGATGGGACTCCAGACGGACTTCATCGACGACACCACCCGAGCTATACAGAACATCCGTCAGAGAATTGAAACTGCTCAGAGCTGACAAAAGAGCTATGCAGATATGCGGAGTAGACCGTTAGAATTCAAAGTCGGGGACCTGGTATTCCTCAAAGTGGCCCCTATGAAGGGAGTGATGAGATTCGGAAAGAAGGGTAAGCTGAGTCCGTGCTACATGGGACCGTATCTGATATTGCAGAGGATTGGCAAGGTAGCTTACAAGCTAGAGCTGCCTCAAGAGATGTCGGCTATTCACAACGTGTTCCATGTCTCTGTGCTCAAGAAATGCATTTCCAGTGCGGACCAAGTGATCGAGCCACAAACAGTACAAGTTCAAGAGGACCTGAGTATTGACAGTCGGCCTATCCAGATACTAGACCGAGAAGTCAAGAGGCTAAGGAACAAAGAGGTGCCCTTAGTAATGGTCCTATGGTAGAATCAACGATACGAGGAAGCTACCTGGGAACGCGAGGAGGACATGAAGCAGAAGTACCCAGAATGGTTCTAAGTTTCGAGGACGAAACTTTTAAAAGGTATGAAGGATTGTAACACCCGTAAAATTTCTAGCAATTTTACAAGAATTTTTGGCTTGATGATAATGGGCTTTATGTGGGCTCCTTCAAAAAATAAAAGAAAATAAGCCAAAAAGAATGCAAGGCATAGGAATTGAACCCCAAACCTCTAGAGATAGCCAAACCCTATAGATGCACCCACAAACCAGTAGCCCAACAAGAATGTTTTGTTAGAAGAACATGGGAAATTATAGTTAGAGGTAAAGGAGATGAAGGGACTCTTCAAGTGAATAAATAGGGGGAATGAGGGGGCATGAGTTACCAAACTTATTTTCTCCTCCTCTTCTTCTTCCTCACCGAATCCTAGAGCTTCCGCTCTCCATTTCTTTGGCCAAACCCCATCCAAGCAAGGAGAAGGCTAGATTTGGCTTTCCTTAGGTCATCTTTCCACTAAAAGCAAAGCGAAGGATGTAAGTATCCCTCACCTGCATACGAGTAGCTTTCGGTTGATATTTTGTGTAGAAACCCCTATGATATATTCGGCGAACATGTGTTCTTGGTGTTTTATTGAAGTTCTATACCTTGTTCTACATGCACATGATGAAGTTAAGATGTAGAATGAATTAGATTAAAAGTTAACCCTAGAAACCCCTATGATATATTCGGCCAACATGTGTTCTTGGTGTTTTCTTGAAGTTTTATACCTTGTTTTACATGCACATGATGAAGTTAAGATGTAGAATGAATTAGGTTAAAAGTTAACCCTATAAACCCTTATGATATGTTCGGCCAACAAGTGTTCTTGGTGTTTTATTGAAGTTCTATACCTTGTTTTACATGCACATGATGAAGTTAAGATGTAGAATGAATTAGGTTAAAAGTTAACCCTAGAAACCCCTATGATAGGTTCGGCCAACATGTGTTCTTGGTGTTTTATTGAAGTTCTATACCTTGTTTTACATGCACATGATGAAGTTAAGATGTATAAAAAATTAGGTTAAAAGTTAACCCTAAAAGCCTACATGGACCATTTGTCCACCCCCTTGTATTGATGTTTCAATGAAGTTTTATTCCATATTTTGTATGCATATGATGATGTTAGTATGTTAGAGGGATTAGGTTAAAAGTCTAGCCCTAAAAGCCTACATGGACCATTCGGCCACCCCCTTGTATTGATGTTTCAATGAAGTTTTATTCCATATTTTGTATGCATATGATGATGTTAGTATGTTAGAGGGATTGGGTTAAAAGACTAGCCCTAAAAGCCTACATGGACCATTCAGCCACCCCCTTGTATTGATGTTTCAATGAAGTTTTATTCTATGTTTTGTATGCATATGATGATGTTAGTATGTTAGATGGATTAGGGTAAAGGTTTAACCCTAAAAGTCCTATGAACCATTCGGCCAACCATTGTACCCTAACATGCTCTAGGTTGGGTTAACATGTGTTTTATGTTTGGTGAATTCATGTTGACTTGTGATATTAAATGATGCTAGATGAAGATAACATGCTTTAGGTTAGAGTTTACTTATTCTTGATGTTTATGCCTTATGCCATGCCCTATATGTATGTGATATTTAAGATATGTTATGAAATGAAATACGATATGATTATGAAATGATAAATGATATGTTCATGAAATGAATATGATATGATTATGAAATGAAGTATGATATGTCTATGAAATGAAAAATGATATGTTCATGAAGTGTAGTATGATATGTTAGGAAATAAAGTATATGTTAGGAAATGAAGTATGCTATGTTTGCAAAATGAAATAAGCTATGTTACAATAAAAGCATATAAGTATTTTACCTTCTACATGGCTTGTACCCGGATCCTAACAAGGTCCAAAGGGATGGGCTCCTAAGATGCCCTAGGTCGACGGACTAAGATCGGGCCTAGGATGGGCTCCTATGTATGATTGCCCCTAGGTCGACGGACTTAGATCGGGCCTAGTACGTGATGGGCTCTAAGATGCCCTAGGTCGATGGAGTAAGACTCGGGCCTAGGATGGGCTTCTACGCTATGACGATTGCCCTAGGTCAACGGACTAAGATTGGGACTAGTAACCTAGTAGGTTCGAGACTTGCTACCTCCGGTCTATTTAGGGATGTGCGCTATGATGATGAAGAAGTGGTACAATGTCGGGCCCAAATATGTTGAGATTATGTTTACGTACCTATAACATATTTTTCAAAAGCATCCTGCATAGATTACACGATTTGATTGCTATGTTCACATGCTATGTTGATATGTCATATATATGTTGCATGTTATGTCATTTTTATGTTGCTATGTTATATATGTTGCATGTTATGTCATGTTTATGTTGCTATGTTACATATGTTGTATATTATGTTTGATTAAGTCATATATATACATGTTATGCTGCTATGTTATGGATGATACATGTTATGTTTACTTATGTTACTTATGCTACATGTTAAGTTGCTTACGTCATGTATGTTACATGTTATGTTGCTTATATGTTATGAATGTTACATGCCATGATTAATGTCGATGTATGGTTTTTGTGAGTAGGACAGGATCTTACTAAGCCTATGTGCTTATAGTTTACCTTTCCCTCGTACTGCAGATAAGGGTAAGGGATGGATAAACTAAAGGGAGCAGCAGGAGGGGCCAAATGTGTTTGGTAGTGGCATGGTGGAGAAGATCCGTTATGTCCTTATATCTATGTTTCCCTATGATGGTGACGTTTATGGATGTCCTTATTCATGTCTCCTTATGATGATGATGTTTATGAACTTGAACTAAGCACTAAGTACCTATATATGTTATGATGCATGCTCTATGTTAAGAAGAAGTATCTATATATGTTATGATGCATGCTCTATGTTAAGAAGTATCTATATATGTAAATGCAGTTTTATGTTTAAAAGAAAAAAAAAGTATCTAAAGTCTTCCGCTGTAAGTAGTAAGAAGTGTATGTATGTACGGTCGCGTCACGCGCCACCCCTCCGGACCCTTGGAAAAAGGGCGGGCGTGGCACGCTTTGGCTAGGTAAGTGCCTAAGAGCCGGAGATCATAGGAAAGCTGTAGGATGACGACTTAACTTTCCATGGAACGAGTATCCCCTAAGAAGATTCGCTTAAGCAAGTGCACAAAATGCTAACTTAGTGAATTTTTTAGAATATATCTCTTTTGCATTGATTGAAAATACCACTTGATAAATCTAGTTAACATGTCAAGTATGGAACAATCTATTTCATGGCACTGAGGTTTGCTTGAGGGCAAGTAAAGGATTAAGTCTAGGGAAATTGATGTAAGCAAAATATATAGGGTTTTAGGAGTAGTTTTCGCTCACGTCTCATTACATTTTATATTTGTTTCATGCATATTTTACTTTGTTTTGCATGCATTTCCTATTTTTTAGTTCGGAGATTTGCTCTTTGTACTTTTGTGTCCAGGATAGCATTTCATGGGGAAAATGGCACACTTTCGGGGTGAAAGAAGGGCATTTGGCAGTTGGATGCAGTAGGGGACACGGTCAGGGCGTGTGGTTACACACAACCGTGTCTGAAGCTCAAGATTGACCACCATAGGGCCACACACGGCCTGGCAATGTGGTGGCCCATCATTTTAACGCAATTAGGTCTCTTTCCGAATTTCATGAAGAGCTAGCCTCATGTCTATATAAAGAAAGCTACGCCCAAACACTAGGGGGAAGGCACAAGGCCTAGGAAAACACTTCGTTACCCTAAAAGGCTTCGGGAACTCACAACGTGGAGGAAGAAAGTCGCTCGAGAATCAAGTTCTGCACCTCAACACTAGAGAGAAGAGCCTCAACGCATTGTAATCTATATTCTTTCCATGATTTATCTTATATATACGAATTCAACAATGTTTTGTGTTTCTTTTCTCCTATTCATGGAGTAGATTCTCTGATTCTAGGATTAGGGAGTAGTTTGTGTCAAGTTAGAACATCTTGGTTCAAATATCTTTTCGTTCTTGAAATTATATTTGCAATTGGTGTTTGGTTTAGATCTATAGCTATTGTTTTTGTCTTTTAGTAACTGTGCTTAGCCAATACGAGGGGTGACAACCCTCATATCAAATATTTAGGGGAATTAAGGGGGAACCTAAGGGTTGGCCTCATCGTGAGTAACTGTGGGTAAAAGGATGCGATAGAGTATAAAATGGGCCTCATTTTTGACTCATCGCAATGATCGATTCGACATCCTCATACCGACTATCCCATCCTAAAGCCAGGGGTCAACCTGGTATGGCAGAGGTAGCTTCCGATATATGCGAAGGCTCATCGGGGGAGTGTATGATATCCTTTCCACAAAACCGTAGTTAGAAACCAAGACAAAACTTAATTGACAATGTGTTCTGCGATACACAAATACACAAACGAAACCGAAATCCTAGAATCCCATCTATAGACTCATAGTAACTCTTCTCTTCCTCCGTGTGACACCGTATTAGAGTTAGGACCACTGACAAACCTCTTAAGCACAACCATTTGAATGGAACTCCGAACAATAACAACTACTAAATAAATCGGTACTCGAATCTAAATCCCTGTGGGATCGAAAATCTTTTTATTACTTGATGACATCCATGCACTTGAGGGCATTGAGCATGAGCACGTACTTCGAGTCCTCGACGGTCTCCGTCGTGAGATTTGAGGTCGCATTCGCATGCATCAACGGGCTCAAGAACAGAAGAAGATTTATTAAGGGTGAAGCAAATCTAAGGGTTGGCAATAGAGCAAAAGTAGCTACTGTAGCCAAGGGAACTTATATGTTGCAACTTCCTACGAGACTGGTTTTAGAGTTGGATGATTGTTTTTATATTCTTGCATTAATAAAGATCATTATTTCTATTTAATGTTTGAATAAGAAAGGTTATCATTTGACGTTCAGTAATAATTATTGTTACATTACGTTAAATGGTGTTTTTATTCCTACTGGAATGTTAAATAATAGAATCTACACGTTAGATAAATCCAACAAGATATTCAATATCGAATCAAATAGAAAATGCACTAAGTTAGATAATCAGTTAACCTCGCAATTATGACACTGTCATCTTGGCCATATAAGTAAAGAACACATGTCTAAACTGCATAAGTTTGACATTTTAGAGTCTTATGAATCAAATTCATTAGACACATGTGCTTCATGCTTAAAAAGAAAGATGACTAAGTTACCTTTTAGTGGAAAAGGTGAACGGGCAATTGAGCTATTGGGTCATGTACATACTAATGTATATGGACCAATGTCATCTCATGCCATAGGAGGTTATATCTACTTCGTTGCCTTTATTGATGATTATTTATGATATGGGTATATGTATATGTTAAGGTAGAAATATGAAGTCTTTGAAGGGTTTAAAGATTTCAGAAATGAAGTAGAGAAACAACATGGAAAAGGTATTACAATACTTCGATCGGATCGATGTGCAGAATACTTAAGCCAAGAGTTTCAAGATTATCTAAAGGACAATTACATCTTGTCCCAAAGGACTTCACCTTACACACCACAACATAATGGTGTGGCTAAAAGGCAAAATCGAACCTTGTTGGACATGGTTAGGTTAATGACGCAACATGCAAGTCTTCCAAAAATCTTTTAGAGTTACACACTTGAGATCGTTGTTTACTTGTTAAATAGAGTCCCGACTAAGGCAGTCTCTACTACTCCATATGAGATATGGAATAGTAGAAAAACCTCATTTATTTTATTTGAAGATATGGGGTTATCTTGCTTATGTGAAGAGGAGAGTATCCGACAAGTTGGAAGCTAAGTCTGATATGTGTCTATTTATTGGTTACCCTAAGGAAACAAGGGATTACCAATTCTATCATCACATGGAATAAAAGGTGTTTGTTTCAAGGCATGCTATATTCCTAGAGGAGTTTCTCTTATAAAAAAATAGTGTGAATGAGATTGAACTAAGCATTGTTCAAGAGATTCTGGTAGACACAAGAGATGCCTAGTCAAGAGCCACAACTAATTACTCATTCGAATGAGATAATAGTTTAACTTGATGATACACCACCTCCTCGTAGATCTAGTGGGCACGTAAGATTCCAGAGAGATATGGATTTCTCATAAGTAAATCTAATGACATATTGCTCATAGAGGATGAGAAACCCACTAGTTAAGAAAGAGGCAGTGAATAGTTTAGACAGGGATAGGTGGCTAATATCCATGAAATTAGAAATGGATTCCATGTATGAAAACCACGTTTGGAACTTGGTGGACCCACCCGAAGGCATAACGCCTATGGGTGCAAGTGGGTTTTGAAGATGAAAACTGACATGGATGGTAATGTTATTACCTATAAAGATAGATTAGTGGCAAAAGACTATCGTCAAAGATAAGGTGTTGACTATGACAAAACCTTTTCACCAGTAGCTATCCAAAAATCCATTCGGATAATCCTGGCCATAGTGGTTCATTTTGATTATGAGATATGGTATATGGATGTGAAAATAGTTTTCCTTTACGGATACTTATCTGAGGATGTATATATGATACAACTTGAGAGTTTCACATCCATTGACAAGAACAAAGTATGCAAGCTTCAATGATCCATTTATGGATTGAAGCAAGCATCCAAGAGTTGGAATATCTATTTTAATGAGGCAATCAAATAGTTTGATTTCTCACAAAATTCTAAGGATCCCTGTGTGTATAAGAAGGTTAGTGGGAGTGTGATCGTGTTCCTAGTATTGTATGTTATGACATATTAATCATAGGAAATGATATTCTTGTTTTGCAAAAAGTCAAGGTCTGGTTGTCCAAAACATTCTCCATGAAAGACATGGGAGAAGCAACCTATATTTTGGAGATTAAGATCTATAAAGATGGATCGAATCGATTGCTTGGTCTTTTGCAGTCTACATACGTAGACAAAGTATTAAAATAATTTATCATGGAAGAATCCAAGAAAGGTTTCATTCCCAAGATGCATGGGATTCACCTTTCGAAGTCTATGTGCCCGCGCACTGAAGACGAGAGGATTCACATTAGTCAGATCCCATATGCATCAGCTATAGGATCGATCATGTATGCTATGTTATGTACGCGACCCGATGTATCGTATGCTTTAAGCATTACGAGTAGATACCAGTCGGATCCTGGTATGGACCATTGGATGGATGTCAAGACAATCCGTAAGTACTTGAGAAGGACTAAGGATTTGTTCTTGGTATATGGAGGAGGTTATATGGTAGTTGTTGGAATGTATACTGAAAGCCTAGCTTTTTTTGTATGAACATTTTATTTTGAAATAAGAATCACATGATCATTGTTTGCACTTTATATATGTGTGCATATTGTCTAATATTTTACATTGTAGATAACATGGTGCTTGGTGTGGCACAGAAGATTATGTTATCAGTTCCTTGTAAAATATAAGTAGAGGCTCACAACCAAGATGGTTTTGGACAAACCATTGGCATGGTTGTAGTGTAGCTTGGTATTGTTTTGTCTTCAACATAGAGTTACACTGGTAAACTTAGGTGTATTGAGCAGGACCGACATAGAGGTGATTCAATTTAGTACTGACTACATAATTGAATCGGACCTCGGATATTATGTTGTACATGCTCTTAATCCCGATATAATAACGGGCACATGTACTTAGTATTTATTTCTTTGATTTACCAGTGGGTGAGATTTAGATGGATTAAATCAATATGGCCGGTAAGTTGGGAAATAATATTATTTACATGGTGTGTCATTGATTATAGGAGGAAACTGTGTCCTATATATTAGGTTGATGATGTCCCCTTGAGGATCTCATAAAGTTCATCACGTAAACCCAGCTGGTTGACTTAGTCAACGTGATGATAAGGTTTAGTGGTACTACTCGAGGAATTAGATGTTAATTAATTGATGGTCAGTAAATCAATTAATTGACGGACATTCAATATCTTAAACACGGGGAGATTAATGTACGAATAATATATGGAGCCCATATTAATTTATGGGGGTTGGTGAGGTAGTTCAATGATGATCCTCTAGTGGAATGGAACATCATTGATGGATCAAGTTTGTGTGGTTCCGATCCATTGGGTGGCCAAGACCCAACTCCTCCTTATGGTCCCTATCGTAGCCTAATATAATCCTTATGAAGTCTAGATCAAAGAATGTAAAACAAAACCTAGAACCAACGGTTGGGATTAAATCCCTAGATCCGATGGTTAGGATGAAACCCTAGAATCGACGGTTGGGATTAAATCCCTAGATCCGACGGTTGGGATGAAACCCTAGAACCCACGGTTGGGATGAAACCTTAGATCCGAAGGTTGGGATGATAACCTAGATCCGATGGTTGGGATTAAACCCTAGATCCGACGGTTGGGATAAAACCCTAGATCCGACGGTGGAGATTAAATCCCTAGATCCGACGGTGGAGATTAAAGGAGGCTTAAGCCTAATTGTATAAATAGAGGCTTAGGTTGGGCAGCAAGATAAGATTGAAGAATTAGGGTTTGGCTCATCCACAAGTGGGCGGCTAGGGTTCATTGGGCGGCTAGGGTTTTGGAGCAAAGAAGTGGGCGGCAACTTTTCTCCCTTCTAGATTGTTGCCGGCGCCCATCCTCCTCCATCAAGACTTGGCCGGCGCCCATCCTAGAGGACTCTCCCTTCTTCCTTGGCCGGCGGTTCTCCTTCCATTGGTGGTCGGTGCTCTTACTCCTCCCCTTCTCCTTGGTGGCCGGCGGCAACTCATCTTCAAGTTGGCCGGCGATTCATCCAATTGCTCCTTGGTCGGCGGTTGCACCAAATTCCCTAATTTGGTGGCCAGTTCTAGATAGGAAAGGTATTTGTATGTTCTTCTCTTTGTTCACAGCAGACAAGGTAGAGAAGAAAGCGATCTAGAAGGCTTCTACTCGTGGAGGATCTTCGTCCACACTTCGTCCATGAGAAGGATAGGACATACGGTAGAAGATCGTAAGGTATAAAGTTATTTTAACTTTATTTACAGATCCGAGCTTGTTCTTTTATGTTTTGATTATGCATGTGTAAATTAGTAAATATATTGTCTAATCATGGACCCCGAAGACAAACACAAAAACCGGTGATCCGTCCATCGTCTCTTCCGCGGCTAACCAACTAGAAGAGTTGAGTTGCTTGAACAACTAGTTTGTTCAAGCGATCACTCAAGTTGTTAGCACGACGACGAAATGGTTGTGCTAAGGAAGCTCATCCCATCCGGATTAATTCTTTCATTAGTGAAAATTTTAATCCGGGGGCATGGGAGCCAATGAGCCACCGAAGCAACTCCCTTCAATTGGTATCAGAGCCACGGTTTCCAGTTTTATGTGTTTTGGATTCGGTTAATTTTTTTTTATGCACTTTTTCATATATTATATGTGTCGGATAATAGTAGGATATGCGTAGTTTAACTCTTTGGTTGCAGGCATAAGATCCGACTATTATGGCCATGTGTGTGTATGTGAATGGATGTGTGTAAAAAAATTTATTATTTGAATCCTCGGGGTTGATGAGGCTTGATTAGTATTTAATTTTTGTAAATAAATACGGCATTGTTTAGCCGCTCATTTTAGTTTACTTTCGATCTAGATGATTTGTACACTCCTTCGTGGAGTATAGGATCGATGGATGTAAATTAAAATGTTTTATCTCGGCTCGGAACTCTTTGGTGACTTGCGCATGGGAAAAGATGGAGCGGACGAGGTGGCGACACGACGGGATGCATATTGGAGGACAATGCCATAATAGTTGGAAAAATTCTATTTTTTCCATATTTATTACTTATTTGTTTTATATGCATGTTGTGTATGTTTTAAAATTCCTCAATTTTAATTTACTAAGTGGGAGAGGGACATTTTAATTAATTCCCGCGACCTCCATTACAATTTGACGTGTGATGCAACAAACTTGCGCGTTGGCTCTGAGTGCCTTCCTCCCCATCAGATGGGTTTATTTGCGGATCACTAGGTCAAATAATGGTTATAGGAAATTATTAAGGAGCGTGTGTACTTCCCCATCGGTAAGGCACATAATCCGAAATAATTCTCTTAGTATCGTGTAATGGTGCACACTTAGATGCAAATTAAAAGTATCCTCCCCATCGGAGTCACTGCTTTTATTTGTAGGGCCAAAGAGGAACCAACTATTAATTTTATTTGTCAAAAAGTAAGGTTGACAAGATAATAAAATTGATGGGTAAAACCTCCTCTTACAAATGCAGAATTCGTATACGTCCACACTATCGTGGCATGCAATATTCTCGGTGTTTTGAGGTGTTGGTTGATTTCGGAATTTTATTGTTTTTGAGGAATCAATAATATTTGAAATCTAATATTTTGATCATTGTGATTTTTAGGATTTTCAAATGGCTTTCAACCCACTTTCTGTGATTTTAAAAGAAAACAAACTTACTGGTCCAAACTACATTGATTGGAAAAGAAACCTGGATATTGTCTTAACTGCGGAGGAGTACAAATTTGTACTCTTCGAGGTCTGTCCTCCTAAGCCCTCCGATGACTCTGATGAAAAGGAGATAGAACATTATAAGAAATGGGTTAAGGCAGATGAGATGGCGCGGTGTTACATTTTGGCATCTATGTCAAATGTGCTGCAACATCAGCATCAGGCCATAGCCACAGCTTATGACATGATGTTAAATCTCAAGGAACTTTTCGGACATCAGAGTAGGGCGGCTAGGTAGGAGGCAATGAGAAACTTGATGACGACCTCCATGATCGAGGGAACACCTGTTAGGGATCATGTTCTCAAGATGATGGCTCATCTTAATGAGATGGAAGTCCTAGGAGCTGAGATCGATGGGGAAACCCAGGTCGATATCATTCTCCAGTCTCTGCCTAGGAGTTTTGAGCAATTCCGCCTCAACTACAACATGAACAAAAGGTTGTATTCGTTGGCGGAGCTTCTGACAGAACTCCAGGCGGTAGAGGGGCTTTTTCATCAGAGTGCTCAAGCCATGGTCGCTCAGAAGGTTTCTTCCTCTAAACCGAAAGGTAAGAAGAAGAAGAAACAAGGTGGAGCGAAGAAAGTGGCAGTGGGACCGCTGGCAGGAGTGAAGAAGCCGAAAGGCAAGTGCTTCACTTGCAAGCAGACTGGACATTGGAAGGCGGACTGTCCTCGCCGAAAGAACACAGGTATATCTTCTTGTTTGGTTGTTGAAACATGTTTAGCGGTGTTATCTACCAGTACCTGGTGTGTAGATACAAGAGCCACTGATCATGTCTGCAATACTTTGCAGGGGTTCCAGGAAACCCGACGACTAGCTGAGGGAGAGATTACCGTCTTCATGGGCAATGCTTCAAAGGTGGCGGCTATTGCAGTGGGAGACGTTTATTTATCTTTTGATAGGAATAAAGTTTTGGTTTTGAGAAATTGTCTTTATGTACCTACTTTTAGAAAGAATTTAATTTCAGTTTCTAAATTGTTTATGGATGGATATTCTGTTTCTTTTAATGACAAAGTGGTTATAAAAAAGAATAGGGAGATTATCTGTTCTGGTACATTGGTTGGCAATTTATATACTCTTGAACCAAAAACTCCCACGATGCATATAGAAATCAATAACTCATCTTCTAAGTCTAATAAGAGAAAAGAACCTTTGCAAATGAACCAAACATATCTTTGGCATCTAAGGCTTGGTCATATTAACCTAAGCAGAATTCAAAGGTTGATAGCTGATGGACCTTTGGGTTCATTAGTGGTGGAGGATCTTCCAACCTGCGAATCTTGCTTGGAAGGTAAAATGACCAAGAGGCCTTTTACGGCCAAGGGGTATAGAGCCAAAGATGTGTTAGAATTGGTTCATTCTGATTTGTGTGGTCCTATGTCTATCCAAGCAAGAGGTGGCTTTGAATACTTCGTCTCTTTTATAGACGATTATTCAAGGTATGGATACATTTACTTGATGCGCCGCAAGTCTGAATGCT
Source organism: Wurfbainia villosa (assembly GCA_025175895.1). Classification (NCBI taxonomy): domain Eukaryota; kingdom Viridiplantae; phylum Streptophyta; class Magnoliopsida; order Zingiberales; family Zingiberaceae; genus Wurfbainia; species Wurfbainia villosa. The sequence goes on along the minus strand of CM045998.1, from coordinate 45,785,277 downwards.
TTGACAAGTTCAAAGAATTCAAGGTTGATGTGGAGAACCGTCAAGGTAAAAGTATCAAGACATTACGATATGATCATGGTGGCGAGTACCTCTTGGGAGAGTTTAGGAGTTACTTATCAGAGGCTGGGATTCAATCCCAATTGTCCGCACCTGGCACACCCCAGCAGAATGGTGTGGCGGAGCGAAGGAATAGGACTCTTATGGAGATGGTCAGATCGATGATGAGTTATTCTGTGTTACCTGATTCGTTCTGGGGGTTTGCTCTGGAAACAGCAGCACACATTCTGAACTTGGTTCAATCTAAGTCAGTACCCTCTACTCCCACAGAGTTGTGGACTGGGCGAAAGCCTAGTCTAAGACATATTCGGATTTGGGGTAGTCCAGCACATGTGCTGAAGGGAGATGCTGGTAAGTTGGAATCTCATACAGAAGTACGCTTGTTTGTTGGCTATCCTAAGGGAACGAAGAGTGGTTTATTCTATAGTCCTAGAGATCAGAAGGTGAACGTGAGTACGAATGCCAGATTTCTAGAGGAGGACTATGTGATGAACCACAAGCCCACGAGTAGGATTGTTCTTGAGGAGTTGACAGGGGAAGTTCCGACTTCAGTACCACCGGTACGAGAGGAGACACCGCAAGTCACTGCACCGCGTGTCACAGAGCATACACAGGAGGCACCTCGTCGTAGTTGGAGGGTTGTTAGACAACTCGAGAGATTCATGTTTTTGGGAGAGTCTTCGGACTTAGTCCCCGGTGAACATGAACCTGATCCCTGGACATATGACGAGGCAATCCAAGATAGAGATGCGGTATCTTGGCAAAGAGCGATGAATTCAGAGATAGAATCTATGGATTCTAATCATGTCTGGGAGCTAGTAGAACCACCCGATGGTGTAAAAACCATTGGATGCAAGTGGATCTACAAGAGAAAGAGAGGAGTAGATGGGAAGGTTGAGACCTTGAAAGCTAGGCTTGTTGCGAAAGGGTATACTCAGAAAGAGGGTATCGATTATGAGGAGACCTTTTCGTCGGTAGCTATGCTTAAGTCTATTCGGATTCTCTTATCTATAGCTGCTCATATGGATAATGAGATTTGGCAGATGGATGTCAAGACAGCTTTCCTTAACGGAAGTCTTGAGGAGAACATCTATATGCGGCAACCAGAGGGATTCATTGCTAAAGGCAAAGAGCATCTTGTATGTAAGCTTAATCGGTCCATTTATGGATTGAAGCAAGCTTCTAGATCTTGGAACATCCGCTTTGATGAGGTAATCCAGTCATATGGATTTATTCAAAGTCCGGATGAGCCTTGTCTATACAAGAGATGTGACAGAAACGTAGTGGTGTTTCTTGTACTATACGTAGATGACATTTTGTTAGTTGGCAACAATATCAAAGTGTTATCATATGTAAGGGTATGGTTGTCCAAACAGTTTGATATGAAGGACTTGGGAGAAGTGGGACACATCCTTGGGATCAAAGTTATAAGGGTTCGCAAGAAAAGGATGTTGTGCTTGTCTCAAGCTTCATACATTGACACTATCCTTGCTCGTTTTAGCATGCAGAACTCCAAGAAAGGTTTTCTACCTTTTAGGCATGGAGTTCCTTTATCTAAAGAGATGTGTCCCAAAACATCAAAGGAGATAGAGGACATGAAGGCGGTTCCTTATGCTTCGGCAGTAGGAAGCCTTATGTATGCTATGCTATGTACGAGACCGGATATCTGCTTTACCGTGGGCATGGTTAGCAGATATCAGAGTAATCCTGGACAGGGACATTGGACTGCGGTAAAGCATATATTGAAGTACCTGAGAAGGACTAGGGATTATATGATTATATGCGCATCAATTAGTCCCTGTGGGTTACACGGATTCAGATTTCCAATCAGATAGGGACAAGAGTAAGTCTACCTCGGGGTTTGTGTTTACTTTTGGAGGTGGAGCCATAGTATGGAGGAGTGTCAAGCAGAAATGCTTGGCGGACTCTACCATGGAAGCTGAGTATGTGGCAGCCTCTGAGGCAGCCAAGGAAGCTGTATGGCTCAGGAACTTCTTGATGGACTTGGATGTGATTCCTGGTTTGCCCAGAACTATCACAATTTATTGTGATAACAGTGGTGCAGTTGCAAACTCGAAGGAACCACGAGCCCATAAGGCGAGTAAACACAAAGAGCGCAAGTACCACCTTATACGAGAGATCGTAAAGCGAGGAGAAGTTGCTGTCGCCAAGATTGCATCAGAGGATAACCTGGCGGATCCATTCACTAAGGTCCTTCCAGCGAAAGCATTTGATAGGCATGTGGAGGACATGGGGATCAGATGTATGGCAGAGTGATGACGGCATAGTCTTTTAGTATAAGTGGGAGATTGTTGGAATGTATACTGAAAGCCTAGCTCTTTTTGTATGAACATTTTATTTTGAAATAAGAATCACATGATCATTGTTTGCACTTTATATATGTGTGCATATTGTCTAATATTTTACATTGTAGATAACATGGTGCTTGGTGTGGCACAGAAGATCATGTTATCAGTTCCTTGTAAAATATAAGTAGAGGCTCACAACCAAGATGGTTTTGGACAAACCATTGGCATGGTTGTAGTGTAGCTTGGTATTCTTTTGTCTTGAACATAGAGTTACACTGGTACACTTAGGTGTATTGAGCAGGACCGACATAGAGGTGATTCAATTTAGTACTGACTACATAATTGAATCGGACCTCGGATATTATGTTGTACATGCTCTTACTCCCGATATAATAACGGGCACATCTACTTAGTATTTATTTCTTTGATTTACCAGTGGGTGAGATTTAGATGGATTAAATCAATATGCCCGGTAAGTTGGGAAATAATATTATTTACATGGTGTGCAGTTGATTATAGGAGGAAACTGTGTCCTATATATTAGGTTGATGATGTCCCCTTGAGGATCTCATAAAGTTCATCACGTAAACACAGCTGGTTGACTTAGTCAACGTGATGATAAGGTTGAGTGGTACTACTCGAGGAATTAGATGTTAATTAATTGATGGTCAGTAAATCATTTAATTGACGGGCATTCGATATCTTAAACACGGGGAGATTAATGTACGAATAATATATGGAGCCCATATTAATTTATGGGGGTTGGTGAGGTAGTTCAATGATGATCCTCTAGTGGAATGGAACATCATTGATGGATCAAGTTTGTGTGGTTCCGATCCATCGGGTGGCCAAGACCCAACTCCTCCTTATGGTCCCTATTGTAGCCTAATATAATCCTTATGAAGTCTAGATCCAAGAATGTAAAACAAAACTTAGAACCAACGGTTGGGATTAAATCCCTAGATCCGATGGTTAGGATGAAACCCTAGAATCGACGGTTGGGATTAAATCCCTAGATCCGACGGTTGGGATGAAACCCTAGAACCCACGGTTGGGATGAAACCATAGATCCGAAGGTTGGGATGAAATCCTAGATCCGATGGTTGGGATTAAACCCTAGATCCGACGGTTGGGATAAAACCCTAGATCCGACGGTGGAGATTAAATCCCTAGATCCGACGGTGGAGATTAAAGGAGGCTTAAGCCTAATTCTATAAATAGAGGCTTAGGTTGTGCGGCAAGATAAGATTGAAGAATTAGGGTTTGGCTCATCCACAAGTGGGCGGCTAGGGTTCATTGGGCGGCTAGGGTTTTGGAGTAAAGAAGTGGGCGGCAACTTTTCTCCCTTCTAGATTGTTGCCGGCGCCCATCCTCCTCCATCAAGACTTGGCCGGCGCCCATCCTAAAGGACTCTCCCTTCTTCCTTGGCCGGCGGTTCTCCTTCCATTTGTGGCCGGTGCTCTTACTCCTCCCCTTCTCCTTGGTGTCCGGCGGCAACTCATCTTCAAGTTGGCCGGCGATCATCCAATTGCTCCTTGGCCGGCGGTTGCACCAAATTCCATAATTTGGTGGCCGGTTCTAGATAGGAAAGGTATTTGTATGTTCATCTCTTTGTTCGCAGCGTACAAGGTAGAGAAGAAAGCGATCTAGAAGGCTTCTACTCGTGGAGGATCTTCGTCCACACGTCGTCCACGAGAAGGATAGGACATACGGTAGAAGATCGTAAGGTATAAAGTTATTTTAACTTTATTTATAGATCTGAGCTTGTTCTTTTATGTTTTGATTATGCATGTGTAAATTAGTAAATATATTGTATAATCATGGACCCCGAAGACAAACACAAAAACCGGCGATCCGTCCGTCGTCTCTTCCGCGGCTAACCAACTAGAAGAGTTGAGTTGCTTGAACAACTAGTTTGTTCAAGCGATCACTCAAGTTGTTAGCACGATGACGAAATGGTTGTGCTAAGAAAGCTCATCCCATCCGGATTAATTCTTTCATTAGTGAAAATTTTAATCCGGGGACATGGGAGCCAATGAGCCACCGAAGCAACTCCCTTCAGTAGTAAGTGAGCATACTGATTCCAGTTTCTAGACAGATAAGGATGATTCTAAATCCTAGTCTAGATACATATTCATCTTGAATGGAGGTGGGGTGAGTTGAAAACGTTCCAAACACGACACTGTTACTGATTCTACTATGGAGGCAGAGTACATTGCAGTTTATGAAGCAACAAAGGAGGCGGTATGGATCAAGAAGTTCATTACTAAACTTGGAAAGTTGAAGCATTACTGGTTTATTGTGACAACAATGGCACTATTGCACAGGCGAAAGAACCACAATCTCATCAGCGATCCAAGCATGTACTTCACCATTGCAATCTAATCAGAGAGATCATAGGTAGAAGAGATGTGCAAATAGAGAAAGTTCCTGCTGGAACTTCGGTGAGAGATAGAGGTGGAGTGAATGGCGCATTCGTTCGCTTGATGGAATTGGATTGCGTTTGTCTCTACAATTGGTTAGTTTGCACATCGGAATATAGAAATACAAAAGAAGACAAACACAAATACACAATCACATGAATACGGTGATATAACGTGGTTCGGAACCCTAGTTCCTACTCCACGGGGCGAGCTCGATAATGAGCTCTAGTGATGTACAAACCACTACTCAATAAACTCCTTCCCGATAATACGTCGGAAGTGGAGAAACCTTGTATAAGCAATTATAAACATAATACAAAAAGTACAAGCAAATACAAAGACAATAATGAAATATGTAAAGAAAACTTTACAATAAATTCTTTGATCTCTTACTTGTTGCTTGCTTTTGGTTTTCTCTTAAAGGTCTGAAATAGAGCAGCAATTCCCATTCAAAATCTCCCCAAAAGTTACTGCTTAATCCTCCAACTCGAGCTCCATTTATAACCTACATTGAGCTATTTTCACACCTAGTAGTCGACTATCATAAGGCCCCAGTTGACTAACAACAGTGTCGTTATCTCACAACGACTTAATCCAAGTCGGTATTCCAGCCAACGGATACACTGGCAATCGACTGGCAGTTATGAGCAGTCGACTGCTCATACCCATAGTTGATGTTGGCAATGTGCTATACCTCGGAATGCTCATAGGCTCCCATGTCCCCAGATTAAAATTTTCACTAATGAAAACTAATCCGGATGGGATGAGTTTCCTAAGCACTACCAATTCATCGTCGTGCCAACGACTCGAGCGATCGCTTGAACAAACTAGTTGTTCAAGCGACCAAACTCTTCTAGTCGATTAGCCGCGGAAGAGACGATGGACGGATCGCCGATTTTTGTGTTTCTTATCGGAGTCCATGATTATACAAATACATGCAAATGTAAACTAGTATAATCAACATATACTAACATAAAGAACATAAGCTAGCATAAAATAAGAACATGCAAAGAACAATAATAAAAGTTATAAAACTTTTATACCTCTTGATCTTCTATCGTATGTCCTAACCTCCTTGTAGACTTCGTGTGGGCGAAGATCCTCCACAAGTTGAAGCATCCTAGATATTCTTCAATTCAAAGAAAGAAGAACTCTCTTTCCCTTCTTGCTTGAGCCAACCACCAATCCATAAAGGATTGATGCCGCCGGCCCCAAGAATAGAGAAAACAAAATGGAAACAAAACTCTTCTCTTATCTAGGAACAACCATCAAGCTCCAAGCATGATGTTTGCCGCCGGTCCAAAGAGAAGATGGAATGGAGTATGGAAGCCAACCGAAAGAGAAACACCAAGGGTATGGGCGCCGGCCAACACTTGGAGAAAGGAAAGGAAAACAATCCTCCTCCTTGTTGTCGCCCAAACCCTAGATAAAGCTTTCCTAATTTCCGGCCAAGGATGAAGGGAAGGAGAATAGGTTGAGCTCCGGCCAAGGTATAGGGAACATGGATAGTGGCCGACCAACACTTAGAAAGAAGAAGAAAAAGATCTTCATCTCCATGTTGCCGCCCACCCTAATCCCAAAACCCTAACCCTAGCCGCCCAACCCCAATCCTATCCCATCTAGGTTTTGGTTGCCGACCAAGGGAAGCCATCCTAATTCCATCCAACCTAAGCCATAGAATGAAAGGAAAAGCTTGGACGCCGGCCAAACCAAGGAGGAAAAGGGGGAAAGGGTTGTCGGCCATCAATGGGAAGAAGAAGAAGCCTTGCCGCCCAACACAATGAACCAAACCCTAACCCTAATCTCCTTTTCTTTCTTGCCGCCCAAGCCACCTTGTCTCAATTAGGTTTTTCATCTCTTTTGCCGCCCAAGCCTAAGCCCATATATATAGAGTTAGGTTTAGGCCTTGGTTTAATCTCCTCCATTGGTTCTAGAGATTTAATCTCAACCGTCGGATCTAGAGATTTAATCTCAACCGTCGGATCTAGATATTTAATCTCAACCGTCGGTTCTAGGGTTTTAATCTCAACCATCGGATCTAGAGATTTAATCTCCACCGTCGGTTCTAGGGTTTTAATCCCAACCATCGGATCTAGAGATTTAATCTCAATCGTCGGTTCTAGGGTTTTAATCCCAACCGTCGGATCTAGAGATTTAATCTCCACCGTCGGTTCTAGGGATTTAATCCCAACCTTCGGATCTAGAGATTTGTTTTCCATCATTTGATCTAGACTTCATGAGGTTTATATTAGGATACGATAGGGACCATGAGGAGGAGTTGGGTCTTGGCCACCCGATGGATCGGAACCACACAAACTTGATCCATCAATGATGTTTCATTCCACTAGAGGATCATCATCGAACTACCTCACCAACCCCCATAAATTAATATGGGCTCCATATATTATTTTTACATCCATCTCCCCGTGTTTAAGATATCGAATGTCCGTAAATTAATTGATTTACTGACCATCAATTAATTAACATCTAAATCCTTGAGTAGTACCACTCAACCTTATCATCATGTTGACTAAGTCAACCTGCAGGGTTTACATGATGAACCTTATGAGCTCCTCAAGGGGACATCATCAACCTAATACATAGGACACGGTTTCCTTCTATAATCAACGGCACACCATGTAAATAATATCATTTCCCAACTTACCGGGCATATTGATTTAATCCATAGAAATCTCACCCTCTAGTAAATCAAAGAAATAAATATTAAGTACATGTGCCCATTATTATATCGGGATTAAGAGCATGTACAACATAATATCCGAGGTCCGATTCAATTATGCAGTCAGCAATAAATTGAATCACCTCTATATCGGTCCTGCTCAATACACCTAAGTGTACTAGTGTAACTCTATGTTCAAGACAAAACAATACCGAGCTACACTACAACCATGCCAATGGTTTGTCCAAAACCATCTTGGTTGTGAGCCTCTGCTTATACTCTACAAGGGACTAATAACATGATCTTCTGTGCCACACCCAAGCACCATGTTATCTACAATGTAAAGTATTTGACAATATGCACATATATAAGTGCAAACAATGATCATGTGATTCTTATTTCAAAATAAAATGTTCATACCAAAGAGCTAGGATTTCAGTATACATCCAAACAATCTCCCACTTATACTAAAAGACTATGCTGTCATGATACTGCCATACATCTGATTCCCCTTCCCTCCACATGCCTATCAAAGCCCTCGCTAGAAGGGCCTTAGTGAATGGGTCTACTAGGTCATCCTCTGATGCATGCTAGGCGACAGCAACTTCTACCTCCTTTACGATTTCTCGTATCAGGTCGTACTTGCACTCTATGTGTTTACTAGCCTTATGGGCTCGTGGTTCCTTCGAGTTTGCAACTGCACCATTATTATCACAATAAATTGTGATAGTTCTGGGCAAACCAAGAATCACATCCAAGTCCATCAGGAAGTTCTTGAGCCATACAACTTCTTTGGCTGCCTCATAGGCTGCCACATACTCAGCTTCCATGGTGGAGTCCGCCACGCATTTCTGCTGGACACTCCTCCATACAATGGCTCCACCTCCCAAAGTAAACACAAAACCTGAGGTAGACTTACTGTTATCCCTATCTGATTGGAAATCGCAATCCATGCAACCCACAGGGAGTAATTGGTCTGCCCGGTAAACTAGCATATAATCTCTAGTCCTTCTCAGGCTTTACAATATATGCTTTACCGCAGTCCAATGTTCCTATCCTGGATTACTCTGATATCTGCTAACCATGCCTACGACAAAGTAGATATCTGGTCTCGTACATAGCATACATTAGGCTTCCTACTGCCGAAGCATAAGGAACTGCCTATATCTCCTCTATCTTTTTAGATGATCTAGGACACATCTCCTTAGATAAAGGAACTCCATGCCTGAAGGGTAGAAAACCCTTCTTGGAGTTTTGTATGCTAAAACGATCCACCATCATGTCTTTGTATGAAGCTTGGGATAAGAACAACAACCTTGATCCCAAGGTTGTGACCCACTTCTCCCAAGTCCTTCATATCAAACTGTTTGGACAACCATACGCTTACATCTGATAACACTTCGATGTTGTCGCCAACCACCAAAATGTCATCTACGTATAGTACAAAATTACCACTACGTTTCCGTCCCATCTCTGATATACACAAGACTCATCCGAACTTTGAATAAATCCATAAGACTGGATTTACCTCCTCAAAGCGGATGTTCCAAGACCTCAAAGCTTGCTTCAGTCCATATACGGACCGATTAAGCTTATATACAATATGCTCTTTGCCCTTAGCAATGAATTCCTCTGGTTGCTTCATATAGATTTTTTCCTCAAGACTTCCATTAAGGAAAGCTGTCTTGACATCCATCTGCCACAACTCATAATCCATATGAGCTGGAGTGCACAAGAGCTCCCAGACCTGACTTGAATCCATAGATTCAATCTCAGTATTCATTGCACTTTGCAAAGATGTTGTATTTATATCTTGGATTGCCTCGTCGTATGTCTAGGGATCAGGTTCATGTTTGCTAGGGACCAAATCAGAAGATTTGTCCAAAAACATGAACCTGAGAGGCTGTCTCACAACCCTCCGACTATGACGAGGTATCATCTGTGTATCCTCTGTGACACACGGTGCAGTGACATGTGGTATATCCTCTTGTACCGGTGGTACTAAAGAAGTGATTTCCCTTTTAACTCCTCCAGAACAATTTTACTCTTGGGCTTGTGGCTTATCACATAGTCTTCCTCTAGAAATCTGGCATTCGTGTTAACGATCACCCTCTGATCTCTAGGACTACAAAACAAGTCAGAATAACTCATCATCGATCTAACCATCTCCATAAGACTCCTATTCCTTCGTACTGCTACACCGTTCTGCTGGGGTGTGCCAGGTGAAGTCAATTGGGATTGAATCCCAACCTCTGATAAGTAGTTCCTAAACTCTCCCAAGAGGTTGTCACCACCACGATCAGATCATAGTGTCATCCATATCTTGAATAATCATTTATGAAAGAGACGAAATATTCAAGATTACCTCTTGCCTAGATAGTCATAGGACCTCACAAATCAGAATGAACCATTTCTAACAAATCTTTGGCTCTATACCCCTTGGCCTTAAAAAGGCCTCTTGGTCATCTTACCCTCCAAGCAAGATTCGTAGGTTGGGAGATCCTCCACCACTAATGAACCCAAAGGTCCATCAGCTATCAACCTTTGAATTCTGCTTAGGTTAATGTGACCAAGCCTAAGAAGCCAAAGATATGTTTGGTTCATCTTCGAAGGTTCTTTTCTCTTATTGGAATTAGAAGATGAGTTATTAACTTCTATTTGCATCGTGGGAGCTTGTGGTTCAAGTTATAAATTTCCTATCTATGTACCTGAATAGATAATGTCCCTATTCCTTTTATAACAAATCTGTCATGAAAAGAAATAGATTATCCATCCAAAAACTATTTAGAAACCAAAATCATTTCTTTCTAAATAAGGGTACATAATGGAAATTCTTAAGAACCAAAAACCTTTATTTTTCTCAAAAGATAAATAAAACATCTCCCACTGCAATAGTCGCCATCTTCATGGCATTGCCCAAGTAAATGGTAATATTCCCTTTAGCTAGTCGTCGGGTTTCCTGGAACCCCTACAAAGTGTTGCAGACATGATTAGTGGTTCTCGTATCTACACACCAGGTGCCGGTAGATAATGCCTCTAACCATGTTTCAACGACTGGACCAAAGGATATACCTTTGTTCTTCTTTGGAATGGGACAGTCTTTCTTCCAATGTCCATCCTGCTAGTAAGTGAAGTATTTGCCTTTCGGCTTCTTCACTCCTCCCTGAGATCTTCCCACCACATTTGCTCCACCTTGTTTCTCCTTCTTCTTGCCTTTCGGCTTAGAAGTAGAAACCTTTTTGAGCAATGATGGCTTGAGGATGTTAGTGCATATAAGATCCACATATCTCCACAATGGTATGATATTGTCCACTTTGGGCCCAAGCCCTCATGGTTTTTGTTTTTGGGCTTTACCCAAAAGGCCTCATACCAATGGAGATATCTTTTTTTCTTATAAGCACATGATCTTTTCCATGTCTTACCAATGTGGGACTTTGATTGTATTCCCCATACTCCCAACAATCCCCCCCTCAAACGAAGGACCACATTGGGCCCCCCCTCAAGCCTATCCCTCCTCGAAGGATTTTCTCTGCTTGATGTCCGATCTTCAACCCACCAGGACTTCCTGCCAGTTGTTCGGTCCCCCCGACCCAACTAGACTTCCTTCCTGATGTCTGGTTCTCTTGATCCGGACGTGGGAGCTCAACTTCCTTCGTTCGAGGTTCATGGCTTGACATGGACCATGGCTCTGATACCAATTGTTAGTGCATATAAGATCCACATATCTCCACAATGGTATGATATTGTCCACTTTGGGCCCAAGCCCTCATGGTTTTTGTTTTTGGGCTTTACCCAAAAGGCCTCATACCAATGGAGATATCTTTTTTTCTTATAAGCACATGATCCTTTCCATGTCTTACCAATGTGGGACTTTGATTGTATTCCCCATACTCCCAACAGAGGATACTCTTCGAAGAGTGCATACATGTACTTCCTAGCAGATAAGACAATATTTGGATTCTTTTCCAATCAATATTATTAGGGTACAGTAAGTTTATTTCCTTTAGTATCAAAATAAGTGGACTGAAAGTCATTTTGAAAATCCTAAGAATCACAATGATCAAAACTTTAGATTTCAAATTTTATTGATTCCTCAAAACAATAAAATTCCGAAATCAACCAACACCTCAAAACACCGAGAATATCGCATGCCACGATAGTGTGGACGTATACGAATTCTACATTTGTAAGAGGAGATTTTACCCATTAATTTTATTATCTTGTCAACCTTACTTTTTGACAAATAAAATTAATAGTTGGTTCCTCTTTGGCCCTACAAATAAAAGCAGTCACTCCGATGGGGAGGATACTTTTTATTTGTATCTAAGTGTGCACCATTACACGATACTAAGGGAATTATCTCAGATTATGTGCCTTACCGATGGGGAAGTACACACGCTCCTAAATAATTTCCTATAACCATTATTTGACCTAGTGATCCGCAAACAAACTCATCCGATGGGGAGGAAGGCACTCAGAGACGACGCGCAAGTTTGTTGCATCACATGTCAAATTGTAATGGAGGCCGCGGGAATTAATTAAAATATCCCTCTCCCACTTAGTAAATTGAAAATGAGGAATTTTCAAGCACACACAACATGCATATAAAACAAATCAGCAATAAATATGGAAAAATCAGAATTTTTCCAACTATTTGTTGGGTTTCCGGCACCGCGGCGTGTGTGTGTTCGATCATGTTTCGTAAACATGAGCACAGCGGAAACAATTAAAAATAATAAATCTATATTTATTACAAGACACACAACACACGCATGCATATTACAACAAGTGTAGACATAACCGTAAATTAAAATTTGCAATATAAGAAAATTATCTACGTTATACCTTTCGTATGACGTGTAGCGGGAACGGCATCAACCGGAACGATCCTCGTAAGAATCGTCTCTATCCGTATCCACACCGAGCTCCTCGGGATGACTTCGCTAAGCCACGAGCTTCGTCTTCGTACGGGTTACTAGCCTCGTGTTGAAGACAACGTGATCGAGAGATGATCACGATCCGAATCCAAATTCGGATCCAAAACCGAGTCCTCAAAACTCGATTCTCCGGAGAGGTATTCGTCAACCGTTTGACGAATCCTTCGTCCTCCACCTCAGAGGATTACCGGAGATCAAATCCCCGGTAAGTTAGCCGCTGTCGGAGCACTAACCGTCGTCCAAATGATGCTCCGACAACAAAGAAACAAGCTGTCCAGAAAAACTGGACAGCTTTTGGTGGAGGAATAGAGGCCGGCCAAAGGAGATGTGGAGCTCACCTTATCACCGAACCCACAAGAGATCACCGGAGGGTCGCCGGAGGTTCACCGGATGAAGCTTGGTCGCCGGCAACAAGTTGGACGGCTGCACAAAAGCTGGACGGCGGCAGCTTAGGGTTGGGCGCCGAAAACTCCAAGGAGGTTGGCGGCAACTAGGTTGGGCGGCCAAAACTAGATTAGGGTTAGGGTTAGGGTTTAAGCCCTATTTTATAGAGAACTAATTCTCTTAATGGTTAATGGATCATATCCATAAAGCCCGTTAACCCGCTCCATTAGGATAAGTTAAAATAAACCAAACCATGATGGTTTATTTTAAGTTAAAATGAACCGAACCAACTTTTGGTTCATTCATTTAAAATAAACCAAACCCTTTGGTTTATTCTCATCCATTGGATTAGAACCAAACCATTTTGGTCCATCCATTATGTCTTCATAAGACACGGCCCATCCACGCTTCCATTGCGACTGAAATAATTTCATGCTAGCTTTATGTTTGGTCCAACCAAACATAGTTTCTCTCGGTCTGAGAATCCCATTCTCAAGCTCGTTTTAAATCCTTTGGATTACACTCGTTGTGCGTGTGACCAAATAGGTTCTCGGTTTATGTTGGCCGTCTATAATTAACCATTAATTATAGAACGATCATGAGTGGCACCTAGTAGTACATCATGATCCCCACCAACCAAAAGATCAACAGTTGATCCGAACTATTTCTCAAAACCCTTGAGCTCGAATGAATCGTGCCCCATTCCCTTCACTCATCTTATACCCACTTGGTCTGGGACATGGTCTATTGTGTCCCCCACTAGGCTGACTACGTCACACCTAGCCCAAGTATCATTTCCTCGTCCTACGGATTCTAGTTACTCCACATGTATCGAAGAGTACCTTACTCTAAACATGTAATGCTTTGGCCAAAGACTTTAGTAACAATCCGACGAGAGGCCATGGGTATACATCTCCTCGCAAGGAGTGGTGAATCCTTTATAGGCTATTCAAACACCTTCGATTACTTCGACTTATACCCAATCATCCCGGGTCCACATCTCCTCGGAGATGTTTGCTTAAGATGTCAAAGCATAAGTCTCCATGATCAAGATGACTTGAATACTGCAAGTCAAAGGAACATCGCACTTAAGCCACAGTAAGAACTTCATTGACATATCTATATATGCAGAGAACCATATGAAGTCTTACGGCTGGTCACTCCAATGAACTAGTTATCATAACTAGCATCCACGATTAACTCCGGACATCACTATGTCTCCAGCCAGTGAGAATCAGCTGCTTGGATACACCAAGGAGTATACCTCGTGCTAGTCTCAACAGAATTGATGGTGTCCAAATCCATCAATTCATCGACTAGGGATAATTCCGATACATCACAATTACACATGTAGAGATACTCACTAGTTGTGATCCAATCACAAATTCTCTCATGCTGTGAATCGTATCGTGGACATTCAGTAAATGAGTTTAAGATCCAATCAAATACATAAAACATGTATACTCAAATAGTGAATCTTCATTTATCATATAAATGGTTCATACATAAGGCAATTGCCTTAGGACATCTCTCATATATTACTAACAGACTCCCACTTGGCCTAATGCCAATCGCTACGGTATCCAATACCATAAGCTCTAACATGACCCTCAAACTTATTTTTGAGGTAATGCCTTAGTCAAAGGATCCGCTAAGTTCCTTTCAGTGGGAATTTTCTCGATTTGTATTTCGTTCCTACTGATGATCTCTCTGATAAGATGATAGCGGCGAAGCACATGTTTGGATCATTGATGAGACCACATCAAGTTCATATATGAACTTCTTGATCCAAACCGCTTCCTTTGCTGCTTCCAAAGCTGCAATGTATTCTGCCTTAGTGGCAGAATCCGCTATAGTGTCAAGCTTGGAACCTTTCCAACTTATTGCGCCTCCATTCTAGGTGAATACATACCCAGACTGAGACATGGAATCATCCTTGTCTGTCTGGAGCTGGCATCCGTATACCCACGTATCACCATGTACCCTTCTCCATATATTAGGAACACATCCTTAGTTCTTCTCAAGTACTTAAGGATCGTCTTAACAGCCGCCCAATGATCCATTCCTGGATCAGACTGGTATCTGCTCGTGACACTCAGAGCATACGATACATCGGGCCTCGTACATAACATAGCATACATGATAGATCCTATTGCGGATGCATAGGAAATCTTACTCATGCAAATCCTCTCGTCTTCTGTGCGCGGACACATAGACTTCGAAAGGTGTACCCCATGCCTGATGGGTAGAAACCTTTCTTGGATTCCGACATGCTAAACCTCTTTAGCACTTGGTCTATATATGTAGACTGCGAAAGACCAAGCAACCGTTTCGATCTATCTTTATAGATCTTAATCCCGAGGATGTAGGTTGCTTCTCCCAGGTCTTTCATGGAGAATGTCTTGGATAACCAAACCTTCGATCAGAAGATTGAAACATCGTTTCCTATAAGTAATATGTCATCGACATACAATACTAGGAACACGACTGCACTCCCACTAACCTTCTTGTACACACAAGGTTCGTCTGGATTTTGTGAGAAATCAAACTTTTTGATCGTCTCATCAAAACGGATATTCCAGCTCCTGGATGCTTGCTTCAATCCATAAATGGACCGTCGCAATTTGCATACCTTGGTTTTATCAACCGATGTGAAACCCTCAGGTTGTATCATATACACGTCCTCGAGTAGGTTTCCATTAAGGAAAGCTGTTTTCACATCCATCTTCCATATCTCATAATCATAATGAGCCGCTATGGCCAGGAGCATCCGAATGGATTTAAGCATAGCTACAGGCGAATAGGTTTCGTCATAATCAACACCTTGTTTTTGACGATATCCTTTCGCCACCAATCTAGCCTTATAGGTAATCACATTACCATCCATGTCGGTTTTCTTCTTGAAAACCCACTTGCACCCTATAGGCTTTATCCCTTCAGGTGGGTCAACCAAGTTCCAAACTTGGTTTTCATACATGGAATCCATTTCTGACTTCATGGCACCAAGCCACTTATCCCTTTCTGAACTTGTCAGCACTTCTTCATAACTGGTAGGCTCCTCATCATCAATGAGTAACACGTCGTTCGATTCGCTTATGAGAAATCCATATCTCTCAGGAATATTGCATGTTCTACCATATCTACGAAGATGTGGTGTTACAATAGGTCCAGTCGATTGCATATCACTATGAGTTGTCGGCTGTTGTGCTTCACTAGGTATCTCATTAATGTCTATTTGAGTCTCTCGAGCCTCCTCAAGCTCGACGACACTCCCACAGTTTTCTTGCAAGAGAAACTCTTTCTCTAGAAACACAGCATGCCTTGAAACAAACACCTTTTGTTCCACAGGATGATAGAATTGGTAACCCCTTGTTTCCTTAGGGTATCCAACAAATAGATATTTATCAGACTTAGCATCCAATTTGTTTGATACAGTCCGCTTCACATAAGCAGGACAACCCCATATCTTCAAGTAAGATACATGAGGTTTCTAACTATTCCATATCTCATATGGAGTAGTTGAGACTACCTTGGTAGGCATTCTGTTTAACAAGTAAACAGCTGTCTGAAGTGCATAACCCCAAAAGGACATGGGAAGAGTCGCATGATTCATCATTGACCTGACCATGTCCAACAAGGTCCGGTTATGCCCCTCAGATACACCATTATGCTGTGGTGTATATGGCGGAGTCCATTGAGACAATATGTCATTGTCTCTTAGATAATCAAGAAACTCTTGACTTAAGTATTCACCACCTCGATCCAATCGAAGTATTTTAATACTTTTGTCATGTTGTTTCTCTACTTCATTTCTGAATTCTTTGAACCTTTCAAAGGCTTCAGACTTGTGTTTCATCAAGAACACATACCCAAACCGTGAGTGATCATCGGTGAAGGTAATGAAGTAGCTATAGCCTCCTAAAGCTTGAGTTGACATAGGTCCACATACATCAGTATGTATTAGACCTAGTAACTCTCCCACTCGTTCACCTTTTCCCGTAAAAGGTAACTTAGTCATCTTGCCTTTTAAGCATGATTCGCATGTATCGAATGAATCCAATTCAAACGATTCCAGAATTCCACATCGGTGTAATTCGGACATGCGTTTCTTGCTTACATGGCCAAGACGACAATGCCACATGTAGGAGTCTATTTGATTATCCTTTCGAGCACTGTTGTTGCTCGCTTCGATATTGCAAATGTCACTGGATACGTCTAACGTATAAACACCATTGCTTAAAGTTCCAGTCCCATAAAGAACCCCATTCAATGTTATGTAACAACAATTGTTACTAAACGTCAAATGGAAACCATTTCTATTTAAACAAGAAATAGAAATGATGTTCTTTATCAACAAAGGAATATAAAAGCAATTGTCCAGTTCTAAGACAAGTCCTGCAGGGAGTTTTAACAAATACGTTTCGATGGAGAGTGCAGCAACCTTTGCTTCATTCCCAACACGTAAATTTGACTCTCCCTTGACGAGTCTTCTTCTATTCCTTAGCCCATGTATGTCATTACATATATGTGAGCCACACCCAATATCCAATACCCAAGTGTCTAAGGAAATAGAATGACAATCAATAAAGAAGCTTTCTGAAGAAGATGGGGCATCCGATGCCTTATCCTTCTTCACGGACTCTTGATAAACCTTGCAATTTCTTCAAGAATGGCCCTCCTTGCCATAATGATGGGTGCTAGTTCTACGCTTTTAGCCTTTTTCTTCTTCCTTCTCATTGTTCCTTTGACTCCCTCTTAGAACCTTTCTTCGAGGAATCAACTAACTAACAACCGCCCCCTACTCATGCTTCTCGATAAGGCTCCATAGTCTTGACATGTTGAGCAAGATACCACAGATGAACCTCCTAGCATCTCAGAGGTGAAGAGGAGCTTTGAGACTTCGAACCTTTCGAATCTCACTTGCTCATCAACCAACTCACAAAGATGAAGGACTACGATATGAGCATCCATATGCTCATGCTGCTTTCATAGCTTGGGTTCCATCGCGGCTAGCATGATGCAACTCATTTGTTCAGAATCACTCACATGTTTCTGATAGGCCAACAATTGGTCCAAAGTTGCATCGTCACTAGGACGGGCGGGAAGAGGCGCTTCGAGGACATACACAAGCTTTTCACCTTGAGAACAATTCTCAAGTTTCTAAGCCAGTCCAAGAAATTCGGCCCAGTCAATTTATTTGAATCCAAAATGGAACGCAAATTCAAACACATCATGATCAATATATTAACTTAGAAATACAAAACGAGCATATATGAGAAAGATGATTTTAAAAATGCATCAATATACATTTATAAATCCCATTCATTTTTCAAATTTCAAAAACCCCAAAATCACTTCGGGAGATTATAGGTCCATCTCCGAATGGGCTGATATCCATCATAGTTATGAACAACCTTGGAGAGAGTCCAATAAGCCATTCATAACTACGACGGTAGGTATCATCTATACCGATTGCATATCCCGTATATGCAACTATCACAATGTGCTATCAACTAATTGAATGTTCACACATACATCGGGTTGTTAACACATTAACAAGTATGCATCATATGCAGAGCACCCAACTTCACCTCCCTTTACATCGACCTTGGAGAGAGTCCAACAAGCCGATGCTCCAGGTTAAAGCCAACCCATTAATCAGGACATAGTTTTAATATGGTTAGAGCGCATTCAACCAATTAGCCCAGCTTGGAGAGAGTCCAACAACCAAAGCTAACGATTGACCTCTGACTCTTACCATATTAGTATTAAACTATTCCATGGTTTGAACATATTCAGTTCGAGCCGGGCTTGGAGAGAGTCCAACAACCCAAACAAGAAACAGAACTCTGGTTCTAACCATATTAATGGAAGGTGTAGGCTTTAATATTGATTAAGGGTTTTTATGTCTCATCCTCTTTGCATGCAAATAACTATTATCTATATGACATGGCATACATGGCATACATCTACATGTCACGACACGCATGGCATAATGTTATGCATCTAATGCAATTACATGGCATACAATTATGTCATGTATATAATTTCCTTATATGTCATAACTATTTATGGAAATAAAATATGTTTAAGATTTGATTCTCCAAATCAAATCATAATTAAATTAGGAAACAAATTTCCAAATCTAATCACATATTTTATTCATGGAATTATTTGATTAAGGAAAATCTATTTAGGAAACCAATTTCCTAAATCATTAAAACTACTTATGGAAATAAAATATTTTAAGATTTTATTTCCCAAATCAAATCATGATTAAATTAGGAAACAAATTTCCAGAATCTAATCAAATATTTTATTTATGGAAAATATCAATTTCCATAAATACTTCCAACTTTCCAAAAGTGGAAGATTTCCATAAATACTTCTAGACTTTCCAAAATTGAAAAATTTCCATAAATACTTCTAAATTACCAAAATTTAGAAAATTTCCAGAAATACATTATGACTATCGCAAAACCATTTTACGATTATGTCGAAACACAACCTGGGCTCTGATACCACTGTTGGGTTTCCGGCACCGCGGCGTGTGTGTGTTCGATCATGTTTCGTAAACATGAGCACAGCGGAAGCAATTAAAAATAATAAATCTATATTTATTACAAGACACACAATACACGCATGCATATTACAACAAGTGTAGACATAACCATAAATTAAAATTTGCAATATAACAAAATTATCTACGTTATACCTTTCGTATGACGTGTAGCGGGAACGGCATCAACCGGAACGATCCTCGTAAGAATCGTCTCTATCCGTATCCACGCCGAGCTCCTCGGGATGACTTCGCTAAGCCACGAGCTTCGTCTTC
Organism: Wurfbainia villosa; assembly: GCA_025175895.1. Taxonomy (NCBI): domain Eukaryota; kingdom Viridiplantae; phylum Streptophyta; class Magnoliopsida; order Zingiberales; family Zingiberaceae; genus Wurfbainia; species Wurfbainia villosa. The sequence continues at coordinate 45,765,652 of CM045998.1, read as the reverse complement.
ATACGGGTTACTAGCCTCGTGTTGAAGACAATGTGATCGAGAGATGATCACGATCCGAATCCAAATTCGGATCCAAAACCGAGTCCTCAAAACTCGATTCTCCGAAGAGGTATTCGTCAACCGTTTGAAGAATCCTTCGTCCTCCACCTCAGAGGATTACCGGAGATCAAATCCCCAGTAAGTTAGCCACTGTCGGAGCACTAACCGTCGTCCAAACGACGCTCCGACAACAAAGAAACAAGCTGTCCAGAAAAACTGGACAGCTTTTGGTGGAGGAATAGAGGCCGGCCAAAGGAGATGTGGAGCTCACCTTATCACCGAACCCACAAGAGATCACCGGAGGGTCGCCGGAGGTTCACCGGCTGAAGCTTGGTCGCCGGCAACAAGTTGGACGGCTGCACAAAAGCTGGACGGCGGCAGCTTAGGGTTGGGCGCCGAAAACTCCAAGGAGGTTGGCGGCAACTAGGTTGGGCGGCCAAAACTAGATTAGGGTTAGGGTTAGGGTTTAAGCCCTATTTTATAGAGAACTAATTCTCTTAATGGTTAATGGATCATATCCATAAAGCCCGTTAACCCGCTCCATTAGGATAAGTTAAAATAAACCAAACCATGATGGTTTATTTTAAGTTAAAACGAACCGAACCAACTTTTGGTTCATTCGTTTAAAATAAACCAAACCCTTTGGTTTATTCTCATCCATTAGATTAGAACCAAACCATTTTGGTCCATCCATTATGTCTTCATAAGACACGGCCCATCTACGCTTCCATTGCGACTGAAACAATTTCATGCTCGCTTTATGTTTGGTCCAACCAAACATAGTTTCTCTCGGTCTGAGAATCCCATTCTCAAGCTCGTTTTAAATCCTTTGGATTACACTCGTTGTGCGTTTGACCAAATAGGTTCTCGGTTTATGTTGGTCGTCTATAATTAACCATTAACTATAGAACGATCATGAGTGGCACCTAGTAGTACATCATGATCCCCAATTAACCGAAAAGATCAACGGTTGATCCAGAACTATTTCTGAAACCCTTCAGTAGCTCGAATGAATCGTGCCCCATTCCCTTCACTCATCTTATACCCACTTGGTTCAGACATGGTCTATTGTGTCACCTCACTAGGTCGACTCACGCCACACCTAGCCCAAGTATCATTTCCTCGTCCTACGGATTCTAGTTACTCCACATGTATCGAAGAGTACCTTACTCTAAACATGTAATGCTTTGGCCAAAGACTTTAGTAACAATCCGACGAGAGGCCATGGGTATACATCTCCAAGGAGTGGTGAATCCTTTATAGGCTATTCAAACACCTTCGATCACTTCGACTTATACCCAATCATCCCGGGTCCACATCTCCTCAGAGATGTTTGCTTAAGATGTCAAAGCATAAGTCTTCATGATCAAGATGACTTGAATACCGCAAGTCAAAGGAACATCGCACTTAAGCCACAGTAAGAACTTCATTGACATATCTATATATGCAGAGAACCATATGAAGTCTTACGGCTGGTCACTCCAATGAACTAGTTACCATAACTAGCATCCACGATTAACTCCGGACATCACTATGTCTCCAGCCAGTGAGAATCAGCTGCTTGGATACACCAAGGAGTATACCTCGTGCTAGTCTCAACAGAATTGATGGTGTCCAAATCCATCAATTCATCGACTAGGGATAATTCCGATACATCACAATTACACATGTAGAGATACTCACTAGTTGTGATCCAATCACAAATTCTCTCATGCTGTGAATCGCATCGTGGACATTCAGTAAATGAGTTTAAGATCCAATCAAATACATTAAACATGTATACTCAAATAGTGAATCTTCATTTATCATATAAATGGTTCATACATAAGGCGATTGCCTTAGGACATCTCTCATATATTACTAACACTATTATGGCATTGTTCTCCAATATGCATCCCGTCGTGTCGCCACCTCGTCCGCTCCTCCTACGCCATGTACGAGCCATCCGGAGATCCGAGCCGAGAATAAAACCTATTTTATTTTACATCCATCGATCCTATACTCCACGAGGGAGTGTACATGAAATCTAGATCGCAAGTAAAATAAAATAAAGAGTGGATAAACAATGCCGTATTCAATTACAAAAATTAAATACTAATTTAGCCTCATCAACCCCGAGGATTCAAATAATATACAATCACACACACATGCAATCACATACACACGTATATAGCCATAATAGTTGGATCTTATGCCTGCAACAAAAAAGTTAGCCTACACAAATCCTACTATTATCCGGCATACACAATATATGATAAGTGCGTGAAAAGTAATCGAATCCGAAACACACAAAACCGGAAACCGTGGCTCTGATACCAATGGTTGGCAATGTGCTATACCTCGGAATGCTCATAGGCTCCCATGTCCTCGGATTAAAATTTTCACTAATGAAAACTAATCCGGATGGGATGAGTTTCCTAAGCACAACCAATTTGTCGTCGTGCCAACGACTCGAATGATCGCTTGAACAAACTAGTTGTTCAAGCAACCAAACTCTTCTAGTCGATTAGCCGCGGAAGAGACGACGGACGGATCACCGGATTTTGTGTTTCTTATCGGGGTCCATGATTATACAAATACATGCAAATGTAAACTAGTATAATCAACATATACTAACATAAAGAACATAAGCTAGCATATCAAATAAGAACATGCAAAGAACAATAATAAAAGTTATAAAACTTTTATACCTCTTAATCTTCTATCGTATGTCCTAACCTCCTTGTAGACTTCGTGTGGGCGAAGATCCTCCACAAGTTGAAGCATCCTAGATCTTCTTCAATTCAAAGAAAGAAGAACTCTCTTTCCCTTCTTGCTTGAGCCAACCACCAATCCACAAAGGATTGATGCCGCCGGCCCCAAGAATAGAGAGAACAAAATGGAAACAAAACTCTTCTTTTATCTAGGACCAACCATCAAGCTCCAAGCATGATGTTTGCCACCGGTCCAAAGAGAAGATGGAATGGAGTATCGAAGCCAACCGAAAGAGAAACACCAAGGGTAAGGGCACCGGCCAACACTTGGAGAAAGGAAAGGAAAACAATCCTCCTCCTTGTTGCCGCCCAAACCCTAGACAAAGCTTTCCTAATTTCCGGCCAAGGATGAAGGGAAGGAGAATAGGTTGAGCTCCGGCCAAGGTATAGGGAACATGGATAGTGGCCGGCTAAGACTTAGAAGGAAGAAGAAAAAGATCTTCATCTCTATGTTGCCGCCCACCGTAATCCCAAAACCCTAACCCTAGCCGCGCGACCCCAATCCTATCCATTCTAGGTTTTGGTTGCCGCCCAAGGGAAGCCATCCTAATTCCATCCAACCTAAGCCATAGAAGGAAAGGAAAAGCTTGGACGCCGGTCAAACCAAGGAGGAAAAGGGGGAAAGGGTTGTCGGCCATCAATGGGAAGAAGAAGAAGCCTTGCCGCCCAACACAATGAACCAAACCCTAACCCTAATCTCCTTTTCTTTCTTGCCGCCCAAGCCACCTTGTCTCAATTAGGTTTTTCATCTCTTTTGCTGCCCAAGCCTAAGCCCATATATATAGAGTTAGGTTTAGGCCTTGGTTTAATCTCCTCCATTGGTTCTAGAGATTTAATCTCAACCGTCGGATCTAGAGATTTAATCTCAACCGTCGGTTCTAGGGTTTTAATATCAACCATCGGATCTAGAGATTTAATCTCCACCGTCGGTTCTAGGGTTTTAATCCCAACCATCAGATCTAGAGATTTAATCTCAACCGTCGGTTCTAGGGTTTCAATCCCAACCGTCGGATCTAGAGATTTAATCTCCACCGTCGGTTCTAGGGATTTAATCTCAACCGTCGGATCTAGAGATTTGTTTTCCATCATTTGATCTAGACTTCATGAGGTTTATATTAGGCTACGATAGGGACCATGAGGAGGAGTTGGGTCTTGGCCACCCGATGGATCAGAACCACACAAACTTGATCCATCAATGATGTTCCATTCCACTAGAGGATCATCATCGAACTACCTCACCAACCCCCATAAATTAATATGGGCTCCATATATTATTTGTACATCCATCTCCCCGTGTTTAAGATATCGAATGTCTGTAAATTAATTGATTTACTGACCATCAATTAATTAACATCTAAATCCTCGAGTAGTACCACTCAACCTTATCATCATGTTGACTAAGTCAACCTGCAGGGTTTACATGATGAACCTTATGAGCTCCTCAAGGGGACATCATCAACCTAATACATAGGACACGGTTTCCTCCTATAATCAACGACACACCATGTAAATAATATCATTTCCCAACTTACCGGGCATATTGATTTAATCCATAGAAATCTCACCCTCTGGTAAATCAAAGAAATAAATATTAAGTATATGTGCCCGTTATTATATCGGGATTAAGAGCATGTACAACATAATATCCGAGGTCCGATTTAATTATGTAGTCAGCAATAAATTGAATCACCTCTATGTCAGTCCTGCTCAATACACCTAAGTGTACTAGTGTAACTCTATGTTCAAGACAAAACAATACCGAGCTACACTACAACCATGCCAATGGTTTGTCCAAAACCATCTTGGTTGTGAGTCTCTGCTTATACTCTACAAGGGACTAATAACATGATCTTCTGTGCCACACCCAAGCACCATGTTATCTACAATGTAAAGTATTAGACAATATGCACATATATAAGTGCAAACAATGATCATGTGATTCTTATTTCAAAATAAAATGTTCATACCAAAGAGCTAGGCTTTCAGTATACATCCCAACAATCTCCCACTTATACTAAAAGACTATGCTGTCATCATACTGCCATACATCTGATTCCCCTTCCCTCCACATGCCTATTAAATCTCTCGCAAGAAGGGCCTTAGTGAAAGGGTCTACCAGGTCATCCTCTGATGCATGCTAGGCGACAGCAACTTCTACCTCCTTTACGATTTCTCGTATCAGGTCGTACTTGCACTCTATGTGTTTACTAGCCTTATGGGCTCGTGGTTCCTTCGAGTTTGCAACTGCACCATTATTATCACAATAAATTGTGATAGTTCTGGGCAAACTAGGAATCACATCCATGTCCATCAGGAAGTTCCTGAGCCATACAGCTTCTTTGGCCGCCTCATAGGCTGCCACATACTCAGCTTCCATGGTGGAGTCCGCCACGCATTTCTGCTGGACACTCCTCCATACAATGGCTCCACCTCCCAAAGTAAACACAAAACCTGAGGTAGACTTACTGTTATCCCTATCTGATTGGAAATCACAATCCATGCAACCCACAGGGAGTAATTGGTCTGCCCGGTAAACTAGCATATAATCTCTAGTCCTTCTCAGGCAATACAATATATGCTTTACCGCAGTCCAATGTCCCTATCCTGGATTACTCTGATATCTGCTAACCATACCTACGGCAAAGTAGATATCTGGTCTCGTACATAGTATACATTAGGCTTCCTACTGCCGAAGCATAAGGAACTGCCTATATCTCCTCTTGTAGGTTTTGCCCGGAAGCTCTGATACCAATTGTAGGGATTTCCCTTGTCGAGTCCGTGAGAGGAAACTTCGCTTCCCCTTCACCTCGGTTGCTTAACCATGGTGATCCCTTCGATGTCCCCGGATTAAAAATGTAATCCTAGACAAAAGGGATTCCCAAGATAACCAAGTCATCGTCGTGCTATTCGTTTAGAGAGGTCACTTGAACAAACTAGTTGTTCAAGCGACCATCCTCTATTCTACGAGTAGCCACGGAATAGACGATGTCCAGATCGCCGGTTTTTGTGTTTATACTCGGGATCTCAGTATTATTTAGCCTATTTACAGAAATATAACATGCTTATATTTGTAAAACAAAAACAAGCAATGAATAAAAGAGAAAGAAGAATAGGTATACCTCTTGGTCTTCTAATGTATGACCTTCCTCCTTTTGGACGTCGTGTGGGCGACGATCCACCAAAAGTCGAAGCTCCTAGATCGCAAAACTTCCTTCCTTGCTTTTCCCAAGCAAGAGGAAGAAGAGAAACAATGTTTTTCTCCTTCCAAAACTCAACCAACAAGGAGCTATGAAAGTACTTGCCGCCGGCCAACTAGAAGGAGAAGGAGATGGTGGAAAACTACCAAGACACCAAGGGAAACCCTATATCTTGTTTCCACCACCTAAGGAGAAGAAGAAGGGGACTTTGGGCGCCGGCTAAGGCTGGAAAAGAGATGGAAAAGGCTGCTGGACGTTGGCCCAAAGAGAAAGAAGAAGAGAGAAAGAACCTTCCTTATTTGGTGCCACCCTAGCCTCAAAACCCTAATCCCAATCCTATCTCAAATAGGATTGCTCCTTGCCACCCAAACCCTAGCTCTCCTCCTATTCATCATGTCATCCACGACCACTCCCCATGCCCTCCTTTTATAGAGTTAGGGATAAGTCATGAATTAATCTCCTCCATTGGTTCTAGGGATTTAATCTCAACCGTCGGATCTAGAGATTTAATCTCAACCGTCGGATCTTTAGAGATTTGATCTCTACCAATGGATCTTAGAGTTTTGTTTCTATCCATTGGATATAAACTTCATGAGGTGTTAATAGGCTACATTAGGGACCATGAGGAGGAGTTGGGTCTTGGCCACCCATGGATCAAGCCCACATAAAGTCTGATCCACTAATGATGATCCAATCCACTAAAGGTCCATCATTGATCTACCTCACCAACCCCCATATGACAATATGGGCTCCATATATTATTTGTACATTTTCTCCCCGTGTTTAAGATCTCGAATGTCCGTCGATTAATTAATTTACTAACCATTATTTAATCAACATCTAACTCCTTGAGTAGTACCACTCAACCTTTTCATCATGCCGGACCAAGTCCACCTGCAGGGTTTACATGATGAACCTTATGAGCTCCTCAAGGGGACATCATCATCGTAATATATAGGACACGGTTTCCTCCTATAATCAACGGCACACCATATAAATAATATCATCTCCCAACTTACCGAGTCTATCGATTTAATCTATAAATCTCGCCCATTGGTAAATCTAAGAGATGAGTACCAAGTATATGTGCCCGTTATTATATCGGGATTAAGAGCATGTACTAAATAATATTTGAGGTCCGATTCGATTATGTAGTCAGCAATAAATCGAATCACCTCTGTGTCGGTCCTGCTCAATACACACAAAGTGCACTAGTGTGATTCTATGGTCAAGACAAACCAATACCAAATCACACTACAACCATTCCGATGGTTTGTCCAAAGTCATCTCGGTTGTGAGCCTTTACTTATACTTTACAAGGAGCCGATAACAAGATCTCCCGTGTGACACCACACACCATGTTATCTACAATGTAACGTATTAGACAATATTGCATAACCATAAAAATATGAAAACAATGATCATGTGATTCTTATTTCAAAATTAAGATGTTCATACAAAAGAGCTAGGCTTTCAGTATACATCCCAACACCTCTATCTTTTCAGATGATCTAGGACACATCTCCTTAGATAAAGGAACTCCATGCCTGAAGGGTAGAAAACTCTTCTTGGAGTTTTGTATGCTAAAACGATCCACCATCATGTCTTTGTATGAAGCTTGGGATAAGCACAACAACCTTGATCCCAAGGTTGTGGCCCACTTCTCCCAAGTCCTTCATATCAAACTGTTTGGACAACCATACCCTTACGTCTGATAACACTTCGATGTTGTCGCCAACCACCAAAATGTCATCTATGTATAGTACAAAATTACCATTATGTTTCCGTCACATCTCTGATATACACAAGACTCATCCGAACTTTGAATAAATCCATAAGACTGGATTTACCTCCTCAAAGCGGATGTTCCAAGACCTCAAAGCTTGCTTCAGTCCATATACGGACCGATTAAGCTTATATACAATATGCTCTTTGCCCTTAGCAATGAATTCCTCCGGTTGCTTCATATAGATTTTTTCCTCAAGACTTCCATTAAGGAAAGCTGTCTTGACATCCATCTGCCACAACTCATAATCCATATGAGCTGAAGTGCACAAGAGCTCCCAGACCTGACTTGAATCCATAGATTCAATCTCAGTATTCATTGCACTTTGCAAAGATGCTGTATTTATATCTTGGATTGCCTCGTCGTATGTCTAGGGATCAGGTTCATGTTTGCTAGGGACAAAATCAGAAGATTTATCCAAAAACATGAATCTGTGAGGCTGTCTCACAACCCTCCCACTATGACGAGGTATCATCTGTGTATCCTCTATGACACGCGGTGCAGTGACATGTGGTATATCCTCTTATACCGGTGGTACTAAAGAAGTGACTTCCCTTTTAACTCCTCCAGAACAATTTTACTCTTGGGCTTGTGGCTTATCACATAGTCTTCCTCTAGAAATCTGGCATTCGTGTTAATGATCACCCTCTGATCTCTAGGACTACAAAACAAGTCAGAATAACTCATCATCGATCTAACCATCTCTATAAGAGTCCTATTCCTTCGTACTGCTACACCGTTCTGCTGGGGTGTGCCAGGTGCAGTCAATTGGGATTGAATCCCAACCTCTGATAAGTAGTTCCTAAACTCTCCCAAGAGGTTGTCACCACCACGATCAGATCGTAGTGTCATCCATATCTTGAATAATCGTTTATGAAAGAGACGAAATATTCAAGATTACCTCTTGCCTAGATAGTCATAGGACCTCACAAATCAGAATGAAACATTTCTAACAAATCTTTGGCTCTATACCCCTTGGCCATAAAAAGGCCTCTTGGTCATCTTACCCTCCAAGCAAGATTCGTAGGTTGCGAGATCCTCCACCACTAATGAACCCAAAGGTCCATCAGCTATCAACCTTTGAATTCTGCTTAGGTTAATGTGACCAAGCCTAAGAAGCCAAAGATATGTTTGGTTCATCTTCGAAGGTTCTTTTCTCTTATTGGAATTAGAAGATGAGTTATTAACTTCTATTTGCATCGTGGGAGCTTGTGGTTCAAGTTAAAAATTTCCTATCTATGTACCTGAATAGATAATGTCCCAATTCCTTTTATAACAAATATGTCATGAAAAGAAATAGATTATCCATCCAAAAACTATTTAGAAACCGAAATCAATTCTTTCTAAATAAGGGTATATAAAGGAAATTCTTAAGAACCAAAAACCTTTATTTTTCTCAAAAGATAAATAAAACATCTCCCACTGCAATAGCCGCCATCTTCATGGCATTGCCCAAGTAAATGGTAATATTCCCTTTAGCTAGTCGTCGGGTTTCCTGGAACCCCTGCAAAGTGTTGCAGACATGATTAGTGGTTCTCGTTTCTACACACCAGGTGCCGGTAGATAATGCCTCTAACCATGTTTCAACGACTGGACCAAAGGATATACCTTTGTTCTTCTTTGGATTGGGACAGTCTTTCTTCCAATGTCCATCCTGCTAGTAAGTGAAGTATTTGCCTTTCGGCTTCTTCACTCCTCCCTGAGATCTTCCCACCACATTTGCTCCACCTTGTTTCTCCTTCTTCTTGCCTTTCGGCTTAGAAGTAGAAACCTTTTTGAGCAATGATGGCTTGAGGATACTCTTCGAAGAGTGCATACATGTACTTCCTAGCAGATAAGATAATATTTGGATTCTTTTCCAATCAATATTATTAGGGTACAGTAAGTTTATTTCCTTTAGTATGAAAATAAGTGGACTGAAAGTCATTTTGAAAATCCTAAGAATCACAATGATCAAAACTTTAGATTTCAAATTTTATTGATTCCTCAAAACAATAAAATTCCGAAATCAACCAACACCTCAAAACACCGAGAATATCGCATGCCACGATAGTATGGACGTATACGAATTCTACATTTGTAAGAGGAGGTTTTACCCATTAATTTTATTATCTTGTCAACCTTACTTTTTGACAAATAAAATTAATCGTTGGTTCCTCTTTGGCCCTACAAATAAAAGCAGTGACTCCGATGGGGAGGATACTTTTTATTTGCATCTAAGTGTGCACCATTACACTATACTAAGGGAATTATCTCGGATTATGTTCCTTACCGATGGGGAAGTACACATGCTCCTAAATAATTTCCTATAACCATTATTTGACCTAGTGATCCGCAATCAAACTCATCCGATGGGGAGGAAGGCACTCAGAGCCGACGCGCAAGTTTGTTGCATCACATGTCAAATTGTAATGGAGGCCGCGGGAATTAATTAAAATATCCCTCTCCCACTTAGTAAATTGAAAATGAGGAATTTTCAAGCACACACAACATGCATATAAAACAAATTAGCAATAAATATGGAAAAATCAGAATTTTTCCAACTATTATGGCATTGTTTTCCAATATGCGTCCCGTCGTGTCGCCACCTCGTCCGCTCCTCCTACGCCATGTACGAGCCATCCGGAGATCCGAGCCGAGAATAAAACCTATTTTATTTTACATCCATCGATCCTATACTCCACGAGGGAGTGTACATGAAATCTAGATCGCAAGTAAAATAAAATAAAGAGTGGCTAAACAATGTCGTATTCAATTACAAAAATTAAATACTAATTTAGCCTCGTCAACCCCGAGGATTCAAATAATATACAATCACACACATATGCAATCACATAAACACATATATAGGCATAATAGTTGGATCATATGCCTGCAACCAAAAAGTTAGCCTACGCACATCCTACTATTATCCGGCATACACAATATATGATAAGTGCGTGAAAAGTAACCGAATCCAAAACACACAAAACCGGAAACCGTGGCTCTGATACAAATGGTTGGCAATGTGCTATACCTCGGAATGCTCATAGGCTCCCATGTCCCCGGATTAAAATTTTCACTAATGAAAACTAATCCGGATGGGATGAGTTTCCTAAGCACAACCAATTCGTCGTCGTGCCAACGACTCGAGCGATCGCTTGAACAAACTAGTTGTTCAAGCAACCAAACTCTTCTAGTCGATTAGCCGCGGAAGAGACGACGGACGGATCGCCGGTTTTTGTGTTTCTTATCAGGGTCCATGATTATACAAATACATGCAAATGTAAACTAGTATAATCAACATATACTAACATAAAGAACATAAGCTAGCATATCAAATAAGAACATGCAAAGAACAATAATAAAAGTTATAAAACTTTTATACCTCTTGATCTTCTATCGTATGTCCTAACCTCCTTGTAGACTTCGTGTGGGCGAAGATCCTCCACAAGTTGAAGCATCCTAGATCTTCTTCAATTCGAAGAAAGAAGAACTCTCTTTCCCTTCTTGCTTAAGCCAACCACCAATCCACAAAGGATTGATTCCGCCGGCCCCAAGAATAGAGAGAACAAAATGGAAACAAAACTCTTCTCTTATCTAGGACCACCCATCAAGCTCCAAGCATGATGTTTGGCGCCGGTCCAAAGAGAAGATGGAATGGAGTATGGAAGCCAACCGAAAGAGAAACACCAAGGGTATGGGCGCCGGCCAACACTTGGAGAAAGGAAAGGAAAACAATCCTCCTCCTTGTTGCCGCCCAAACCCTAGACAAAGCTTTCCTAATTTCCGGCCAAGGATGAAGGGAAGGAGAATAGGTTGAGCTCCGGCCAAGGTATAGGGAACATGGATAGTGGCCTGCCAACACTTAGAAGGAAGAAGAAAAAGATCTTCATCTCCAAGTTGTCGGCCACCTAATCCCAAAACCCTAACCCTAACCCTAGCCGCCCAACCCCAATCCTATCCCATCTAGGTTTTGGTTGCCACCAAAGGGAAGCCATCCTAATTCCATCCAACCTAAGCCATAGAAGGAAAGGAAAAGCTTGGACGTCGGCCAAACCAAGGAACAAAAGGGGGAAAGGGTTGTCGGCCATCAATGGGAAGAAGAAGAAGCCTTGCCGCCCGACACAATGAACCAAACCCTAACCCTAATCTCCTTTTCTTTCTTGCCGCCCAAGCCACCTTGTCTCAATTAGGTTTTTCATCACTTTTGCCACCCAAGCCTAAGCCCATATATATAGAGTTAGGTTTAGGCCTTGGTTTAATCTCCTCCATTGTTTCTAGAGATTTAATCTCAACCGTCGGATCTAGAGATTTAATCTCAACCGTCGAATCTAGAGATTTAATCTCAACCGTCGGTTCTAGGGTTTTAATCTCAACCATCGGATCTAGAGATTTAATCTCCACCGTCGGTTCTAGGGTTTTAATTCTAACCATCGGATCTAGAGATTTAATCTCTACCGTCGGTTCTAGGGTTTTAATCCCAACCGTCGGATCTAGAGATTTAATCTCCACCGTCGGTTCTAGGGATTTAATCCCAACCGTCGGATCTAGAGATTTGTTTTCCATCATTTGATCTAGACTTCATGAGGTTTATATTAGGCTACGATAGGGACCATGAGGAGGAGTTGGGTCTTGGCCACCCGATGGATCGGAACCACACAAACTTGATCCATCAATGATGTTCCATTCCACTAGAGGATCATCATCGAACTACCTCACCAACCCCCATAAATTAATATGGGCTCCATATATTATTTGTACATCCATCTCCCCATGTTTAAGATATCGAATGTCCGTAAATTATTTGATTTACTGACCATTAATTAATTAACATCTAAATCCTTGAGTAGTACGACTCAACCTTATCATCATGTTGACTAAGTCAACTTGCAGGGTTTACATGATGAACCTTATGAACTCCTCAAGGGGACATCATCAACCTAATACATAGGACACGGTTTCCTCCTATAATCAACGGCACACCATGTAAATAATATCATTTCCTAACTTACCGGGTATATTGATTTAATCCATAGAAATCTCACCCTCTGGTAAATCAAAGAAATAAATATTAAGTACATGTGCCCGTTATTATATCGGGATTAAGAGCATGTACAACATAATATCCGAGGTCCGATTCAATTATGCAGTCAGCAATAAATTGAATCACCTCTATGTCGGTCCTGCTCAATACACCTAAGTGTACTAGTGTAACTCTATGTTCAAGACAAAACAATACCGAGCTACACTACAACCATGCCAATGGTTTGTCCAAAACCATCTTGGTTGTGAGCCTCTGCTTATACTCTACAAGGGACTAATAACATGATCTTCTGTGCCACACCCAAGCACCATGTTATCTACAATGTAAAGTATTTGACAATATGCACATATATAAGTGCAAACAATGATCATGTGATTCTTATTTCAAAATAAAATGTTCATACCAAAGAGCTAGGCTTTCAGTATACATCCCAAAAGTTGACTACTCAGTCGGCTAACGAGCGTTCTGCCTTGTGATAAAACTTAGCAGTAGTGGACTTCCGACCGTTAAGGCCAAGAATTTGGTTAACAATACCGCAATGATCGCTAATGCCATTTGCTCGCAGTCGACTAATCACAATCTCAATCGACTGCTAAGTGTCGACTTGGCTGCCAAGTGTCAAACACTTGACCAATCGACTGGTCCATGACCCTAGTCAACTGCTACACTTCAACCACGAGGTTTGCCCCAAGTATGATGCCCTCATACTTGCTAGACCACCCTTAGCCTATACCTAATCTTTCTAGCAATCTCTATCAGCCTCACGCCTATTGGATCCCTCCAAGTCATCCATGACTTGTTCATCTATATGCTAGCCTTTAGGTGCTTCAATCGGATATTGTCATGCTAAGCAGGTCTAGACCGCCAAGGCACATTGGGCTTACGCTCTCAAGACACACGTTTGTACTTTAGGCCGCCAACCATTGGACTAATGCTGCCAAGACTCCACCCTTGGACTTTAAACCGCCAATATCAATCCTTGGACTTCCCAAATGCCATGTACCCATAACTTGGACTTTCCCTTGCTAAGACCCATCCTTGGACTTTCCATGCCAACTCCATGTTGTACTTTCCAATTGCCAAGACTCAAGCTTAGACTTTCCCTTGCCAAGACCCATGCTTAGACTTTCCATGCCAACTCTATGTTGGACTTTCCAATTGCCAAGACTCAAGCTTGACCTTTCCCTTGCCAAGAACAATGCTTGGACTTTTCATGCCATGTAGTCAAGACTTGGACTTTACCATCATATGGTCAACCCCATGTCAACCATATAGTCAACCCATTGTCAAACAATGGTCAAATCATCGTCAAACATCAAAATACTACTAGAGTCAAACTTGAGTCTGGTCAATCTTGACCTTGGCCAATTGCACTAACAATCTCCTCCTTTTTGATATTTGACAAAAATCAAAAACCTTTGAATTAGGATACTAACTCAAATCAATCCTCCCAATTTTCCAAATTGGGAATTCTAAATTCTCACTCAATTTTCACACATCACTTTGTTGGAAGATCGTGGCCCGGCTAGAAGGGGGAGTTGAATAGACTTGTGATGGACGATGGACATCACTCGTGCTTTGTCATCTACAATATCGTTAGCGCAGTAGAATATTCTAATTAAGACAATTAAGTTAAAAAAAGTAAAGAGAAAGAGCAAACGCTAAGACAAATGATGTAACGTGATTCACAACTCTTGATGCTAATCCACAAACAATCTGTTAGGCAAATCACTCCCTCAATCAATCAATTGATCTCTCCTTTAGCTCAATACAAGGTGGAGGTAACCACTTTACATAAACTCTCCCTCTTACAATAAGATTGATATAGAAACAAGGAAGAGGAGAGTAGAAATGTTTAGGACACTTGGAGAGCACTTATGAGTGGAAGCATTAACCTCTCCAAGGCACCCAAGATTCCTTCTTATATAGAAGAAGGCTTTCTTCCCGTTGGGCATGCAGCAATCGACTGATGCATGCCAGCAGTCGACTGCTATTGTAACCATTGTCTCACAATGGCTTCATCCATGTTGGCATCCCAACCAATGGTTAGCCAATCAGTCGACTGCCAAACCCTAGCAGTCAGCTGATTCCCGTACAGTCAAGCTGCTGGTCGAGCTGCCTCGCTTCTATGGTCGTTTCCACCTATAGGAGTTGAATGATGGCCACAAAACCCTAGTTCACACTGGTCAACTAGCAACCGATTTGGATGAGTGGACTGATACCTATATCAGTCGACTGATGTCAAGTAAAACCTAAAACAATAAAGTGTTAGAGCATCTCACCGTCGAGTAAAACCTCAAACCACATGTTTGAGCATTCGATACTTCCAATCGTCAGGTAACACCTCAAACACATGTTTGAGCATCCGATACTTGACTTTAGCCATTTGGCCAAGTCCACCTACATTGAGCTACTCCATACCGGGTTACAATCGCTCAATCTCTCATCTCCCATGGAGTCCCTCACCGAAGCTCTCTTCGTCCAGCCTACATCCCTCGGATGCACTAAGCCTGCAACTTCTCCAGTGCCATCCTTCGTGTCTTTCCCTAAAGTCTACTTTCTTTGGCTTCACTCCATTTACTCCTCGTCCGACTGTCCCTCGGATGCACCAAGCTCACAATTTCTCCCCGTTCCATCACCGACTCAAGGACCCGAGCTATGAGATGATGAACTCACAATGCTTCATCAAGATAACCATGTGTGATTTACTAAGTCCTGTACAACTTAAACACATATATCAAACACATAACAACCTAACTTAAACCCTTTGCCACACACATCAAAACCAAGATCATACATGGGTTGATTGCTCTAACAATCTTCCCCTTTTTGAAGTATGGCAATACGTTTTGTTAGGTAATACATTTAAAAAAACTTAAAGGAAAGTAAGAATGTAAATCAAACATGGATATCAAAACTCCCCCTTAACACATTCTCTAATCATGATTAACTTAAACTTCACAATTCTCCCCCTTTGACAGAATCAAAAACATCATACATATGTTACATAATATGGTATCACTATCTAAGGGAATAAAAACACCAAAATATGATTGAAAAACACTCAAAATAGGTTATTGTACCCGTGCACAGTTCCAACAGTGGACTAGTTCAGAGCACTAGTCGACTGACACCTGATAAGTCTGATTTCTGATTTTTGAAGCTAACTTCAGAAATGCATTAAAAATTCATGAAAATTGTAAAAATCACGAAATTTGGGGAACACATTTCTTATGAGTTCCTTTAACATGGAAAAATGTTTCTTCATAAAAATTCATCATATTTTCAAACATTTGGCAAAAACTCAAAAGATTTAAAATCTTCAATTTATGTACCAACTTGAAAGTCTAGTTTTGCCTTAGAATATTTCAATGCATGAACTTAAAGTTTTCAAAACATGAAATATTTTTAAATCATTAAAAATATCAAACTATGATATTTGGGCAAGATGTTCATGAATTAAATATTTGCTTTTCCCATAATTGGTCTATGATTACTATGTCAAGATACACCTAATGACTCATCAAAATGTCATAAGCATTAGTGAATCATTTATATCATCCTTCCATCTCAGCCAAGGCTATGTTTTTAATCAAGTTATCATATAGTGGGTTGTGAGATGTAACTAAGATATTTATACTTAACCACAGATTTCATGCAATTTCTACCCAAGGTTAAGTATCAC
Source organism: Wurfbainia villosa (assembly GCA_025175895.1). Classification (NCBI taxonomy): domain Eukaryota; kingdom Viridiplantae; phylum Streptophyta; class Magnoliopsida; order Zingiberales; family Zingiberaceae; genus Wurfbainia; species Wurfbainia villosa. The sequence goes on along the minus strand of CM045998.1, from coordinate 45,749,166 downwards.
GCAAAATCACTATTCATCATGATCATAAATCAAGTATCACCCCAATAACACGCAACATAGTCATAAGTCAACCATTTATCATAATATGAAATAAAATCAAACATGGTTGACTATCTTAGGTTTTTCTAACCTTTAAGGATTGACTTGGGAACCAAATATTAGTTCTTTCCAATAAGGTTCACCAAGTATTCCTTATGGATCGAATTTCTAGCTACCATTGTGGTTTTTGATTGCCCCTACCAATTAGACAATGATAGGCCTTTTCATTTTTAGATCCCTTGTATCCTAGGCCTTTTTTGTTAAAGCTTGCCCTTTGGCTCCCAATGATCATATTCAAGGTATTTGAGCCTATAGTACATTTTTCAATGGCCTTAGTGAGATAATCTACCTTTTCCGTTAAAACCTTATTTTCTTCAATACATGCATCATTTGAACAAGAAGAAACATCATCATGTGAACATGCATTTTCAAGCTTTTCTTCTAGAGTTTTAATTTCATTTAGCATGCATTTATTCTTATTCTTGGTCCAAAATAAATCCCTAGTTAAACTAGAAATCATGGAAATATCCTTTTGAGGAGGGAGATTTCTTATCTCACTTACCCATTCTTCTTCCGATTCCGATGATGATGCTCCCCCTACACTTGAGTTCTCCTCCTCACTTGTGCTTGCTTGTTCTCATTCAGATGAGTTGGAGGCAACATCTTCAATTCCAATAAGTGCAAAATTGAAGATGATTTCTTCTTCCTCCGATGTGTTGGGATGTATACTAAAAGCCTAGCCTTTGTATGGACATCTTTATTTTGAAATAAGAATCACATGATCATTGTTTTCATATTTATAGTTTTGCATATTGTCTAATACTGTACATTATATATAACATGGTGTGTGGTGTCACACGGAAGATCATGTTATCAGTTTCTTGTAGAGTATAAGTAGTGTCTCACAACGAAGATGGTTTTGGACAAACCATTGGTATGGTTGTAGTGTAATTTGCTATTGGTTTGTCTTGACCATAGAATTACACTAGTACACTTCTCCTGATGGGGGCATGGCCATGTGAAACAACACGGCCACCCATGCCTCTACTATTGGCTGAAAATGGGTTTTTGTTCTTACCTAGCAAGTTCTTCCTATTCCTAATTTACTTGCAAAAACAATGTTGAATAACATAAATTAATCTTCAAATTACACAAACGAATGCAATAAAGTCAACAACGCATGAACTAAACTTGTGTTGCCTCCCAAGAAGGGCTTTGTTTAAGGTCTTTTAGCTCCACCATACTCCATTCTTTCAACTCGACTCCGAAGGCTCCATAAACCTTCCTTCATTTGTCTCAAAATTTGTATCTTTTGGTGAGGTAGTCGTTATCCTGCACGAGGTATACCCGTCTGAGAAGGGAGCCTTACACTCTGATAGGTTGAATATGATGATCTCGTCATCTACTTCCAAGGAAATTTTATGCACCTTCACGTCTATGCATGCTCCCGCAGTCGTCAGAAAGGGTCTTCCTAAAATGATGGAATTCTAAGAGTTTGGTCTTGTGTTAAATATGATAAAATATGTGGGGAGAACAAAATTCTCAACTACCACAGGTATATGTTCTAGCATGCCAACGGGTTCCTTGATCGAGTCATCCGACATACGAATACCCAACCCCATCGGTTGTATACTACTTAATCCCATCTCTAGGTAAGATGCATAGGGCATCACGCTAACTGATGACCCTAGATCGCACAGTGCTTCATCGTAGCTCTCACCATAAATCATGCAAGGTATAACAAATTCACCAGGGTCCTCCAGCTTAGGTGGGATTTTATCTTCAATTTCAACCTGGTTTGCCAAATTTGAAATCATGGTTGCACACCCCTTAGTGAATCTATTTTTTTTACATACTCCCTCACTATATACTCCCTCTTCCTTAACTTGATTTTTCTTGGTTGATGGTGGAGAGCTATCCATGGTTTATGATACGGTATGGGCTATTTTAGCCACTTGCATTTCCAGCATTTTATTATGGCTTGTAAGCCAATCGACAAAGGATTTCAACTCCCTAAGTGCCTCTTCATATCTTTGATGTTGGTGTCGAAATTCTGCATTGGCCTTTGTTTGGGTGGCAATAAAGCCTTCAATCATTTGTTCTAGGCTAGATTTGGGTGGTTGTTGCTGCCCGCTTCCCTACTATTGCCCATATCCTCCCGATTGTTGGAAATTCTCTGGATTATTCATATAGGAAAAATTCAGGTGGTTCCTCCATCCGAGGTTGTAGATGCTTGGATATGTTGGTGCAGTAGGCACCTAAGTCGAACATGAGTTTTGATTATAGCAAACGATACAAAGTTAAGCTCATTTTGTTACCTCAGAAGCTAAATCAAGTGTGAAGAAAGTGCTAAAGCTAGAGATGAAGGTCAACGATGCTCGGAAGGAACCATGGTGGTCGGGCGACACCGGGAGGACTTCGGAGGAAGCCGAAGAACTCAGGTGAAGAGCGTAAGAGAAGCTTCGAAGGTAAAGGTTGACATAAGCTCGTATGAGTGAGTGTAAGTAAGGTTGTCTCCTCCGTACGGGGACATCCTTAGGTGTCGATCTGACCAAGACTTCTCATCGAAGGTCTATGTCGAGATCGGATGGTAAATGGCCATCGAGCTTACTTATACTAACTGCATTTTCGAGCTAACTCTTCATTGCAGCTGGAAACCCTGCCATCAGTCAATTGATGGCTTGTATTAGTCGACTGATGCCTCCAGAAATTGACTAATAGGGTTGATCAGTCGACTGCTGGTCAAGGATCAGCCTTGAGGAGAGTCAAAGTTTATCACTATTTCTCAAGGGCTAGGTGGCATCACCTCATGAAACCTCATCTCAACATTTAGGGTTTCACAAGGCTATAAAAGTAGGGGTTCGTCACCCCTTTTCCATCATTCCAAGTGCACCAAATCGCTCCGGCAATGCCAATCTTCTACGACGACTCTACTAAGCCAAAGTGCTGTAGGGAATCGGCTTCCTTGGAGACTCGTCGACTCCCATGTCCCCGGATTAAAATTTTCACTAATGAAAACTAATCCGGATGGGATGAGTTTCCTAAGCACAACCAATTCGTCGTCGTGCTAACGACTCGAGCAATCGCTTGAACAAACTTGTTGTTCAAGCAATCAACTCTTCTAGTCGGTTAGCCACGGAAGAGACGATAGACGGATCGCCGGTTTTTGTGTTTATCTTCGGGGTCCATGATTATACAAATACATAAAAATGTAAACTAGTATAATCAACACATACATAAAGTAAGCATCCACACAAAACATGTAGGGATCTCTTATGCAAAATAGCATATGCGCAACGGAAAAATAGGATCCCTTCCAAGTGATCCTTCCGAAAGAAAACCTCATACAAAAATAAATTTCTCAAAACCTATCTTATAGGAGAATATTACCTTTGTTGCGTGCCCTTTTGAAATCCCGCTTCTCCTTGGGTTTGTTGGATCTTTTAGCACGTTCAAATGTCCGTGCCTTTATATGTATCCACACGAGCAAGCTCTTGTCTCACAAAAGAAACTAGAAGAGCTCTCCTTTACTTCTTGCTAGAGAAGTCCCTAAAGGAGAGGAAGGTAGGGAAAAAAAGAAAGGAAGAAGAAGACTACTCTTCTTACTACACTCACAAAAGCCACACAACCAAAGCCTCTCACCACCAAGCTCTCTCCAAGCCTCAAGCTTCAACCATTTGGCCGGCCACCCCATGGGGTGTTTTATAGGATTGAAAAACCTTTCACCTCCTATCACATTCAATGCAATCAATTGCATTGAAACATAATCAAACAAGGAGTTACACTCCTTGTTTGGCCGGCCACATGTGGAGGAAATCCAAAGGTCAAAACCCTTTGTCTCCTTCCACCTCATCAAGCTTAGATGGCATGCTTATGTGGCATGCTTAGGTGGCATGCTTATGTGGCATTCATGCATGTTGAATTAATCTTATTAATCCAATAAGCTTATGTTATCATATTGAATTAATCTCATTAAATCAATAAGGTAACATATTGAATTAATCTTATTAAATCAATTAAGCTTAGCATATTGAATTAATCTCATTAAATCAATAAGCTAAAATTCTCATTAAGCTTAAAGTCCAAAAACCATTTTGTACTTAAGCTCATTCCCAAATTATTCTAGTCAAACTAGAATGCACTAATTCTTCTAATCATCATGCTCTTTGTGTGTGACCCTATAGGCTCTCATAACGTTGGCAGTGGATCTAAACTCTTTTAGATACACAAGCAATGAGCGGCATCTAGCAATACATCATTGCTACCCAAGTTACGAAATAAGTCAAGATCCGACTAACCTTTCCGTGACTACTATAATGTATGACCGTGTCCTTCTATCCTTGATATCAGATTGACCAATGAGGCATAGACCGTGTCATCCTCGATCAATCTATGTGTTTCTTGATCCCTGAGTAAACTAACTCAAAAAAATGAGTTCAATATCTCATATTGACTCATTCGTGCATGGCCATGCATTTTAGTAGTTCTACTCAATCAAGGGGCCTACAGATATCACTTCCGTCATATGGGAGGGATAGATCCCATCTACATCACTCACATCCCTCAGCATAATTTGTTATATACCCAGTAATCGACTTTATGGTCCACCCTGTTACGGGTGACGTTTGATGATACCAAAGTACATAACTCCTTATGTAGGGAACCGTAGTGACTTCAGGTTTGAGGACTATTCATACCAATAGTCACATGAGAAAGTTTATGACACTCATATGACGATCCATGAAACTTTCTCATGGCGGGTCAGTTCAGTATATATTCTCTAATATATACCCAGGTGTCAACTTGATATTATATATCCATGACTTGTGAGATCAAGTCATCAATTGACCTACATGCTAGTCTTTATGTATTAATATTGCCCTAGCATATTAATACCTGACTAGGAACATTTAGGAAAGTGTTCTCTACAGCCTCTCATAATCAATTCTGCCAATTGATGTGCTGTAGATAAGAACCTACTTTTCTAGGGCATTATTATATATTTAATTTAGCTAGCACACGCAAGACGTAAATATATAATAACCAATCCTTTGCCTTTATAGAATATGATACAAAATATTCCCTATTCAACCATCACATGATTGGTTCTAGGGCTATAACTAACAATCTCCCACTAGCACTAGTACCAATCACTATGATATCTAATACCTAGTGACTTAGTGTGACCATCATGCTTCCTCTGTGCCAAATCCTTGATCAATGGATCTGCGATGTTAGCTTCTGTCGGTACTCTGCATATCCTCACATCTCCTCTATCGATGATCTCTCGAATGAGATGGAAGCGTCGTAGTATGTGTTTGGTCCGCTGATGTGATCGAGGTTCCTTAGCCTGTGCAATAGCCCCATTGTTGTCACAATAGAGGTCTATTGGATCTGCAATGCTAGAAACTACCCCAAGTTCACTGATGAACTTGCGGAGCCAAACAACCTCCTTTGCTACATCAGACGTAACAATATACTCGGCTTCTGTTGTAGAATCAGCAACTGTGTCCTGCTTCGAACTCTTCCAGCTCACAGCTCCACTATTCAGGCAAAACACGTACCCTGATTACGATCTATAGTCATCCTTGTCTGTTTGGAAGCTTGCATCACTGTAACCCTTTACAGTTAGCTCCTCATTGCCTCCAAATATCAGGAAATATTCTTTCGTTCTTCGTAAGTATTTAAGAATATTTTGATCGCTATCCGTGAATTTCACCGATTCGATCGTATCTACTCGTCATGCTCAAAGCATACGAGACGTCAGGACGAGTACAAAGCATGGCGTACATGATAGACCCTATGGCAGATGCATAAGGGATCTTATCCATGTGATCTCTCTCCTCTTTAGAAGAGGGACATTGAGTCTTCGAAAGACTCACACCATGTGATAAAGGCAGAAATCCTTTCTTGGAATTTTGCATAGCAAAATGATCTAGCACTTTATCAATGTATGTACTCTGACTTAGGCCAAGTAATCTTTTGGATCTATCTCTATAGATCTTGATGCCTAGAATATAGGCAGCTTCACCTAAGTCTTTCATCGAGAAACAATTCCCTAACCACATCTTCACAGACTGGAGTGAGGGAATATCATTTCCGATGAGAAGTATGTCATCTACATACAAGACAAGAAATACAACTGTGCTCCCACTATTTCTCTTGTAGACACAAGGTTCATCTTCATTCTTGATGAAACCAAACTCCTTGATTGCATCATCGAATCGAAGATTCCAGCTTCGAGAGGCTTGCTTTAGTCCATAAATGGACCTTTGCAGTTTGCATACCTTTCCAGGATGCTTTGGATCTTCAAAACCCTCAGGCTGTGTCATGTACACATTCTCGAGTAGCTTTCCATTCAGAAAAGCAGTTTTGACATCCATCTGCCAGATCTCATAATCGTGGTAGGCTGCAATAGCAAGTATGATCTGAATGGATTTAAGCATCGCAACTGGTGAAAAGGTTTAATCATAGTCAATACCATGAATTTGTTTGAATCCTTTATCCACCAATCTACCTTTATAGGTATGCTTATTACCATCCATGTCAGTCTTTACTTTAAAGACCCACTTACACCCAATGGGTTTTACTCCTTCAGGTGGATCAACCAAAGTCCATACTTGGTTAGTGTACATGGATTCCATTTCGGATCTCATGGCCTCAAGCCATTTCTCGGAATCTGGGCTCATCATAGCTTCTTGATAGGATGTAGGCTCGTCAAGAGCGACAAGCAATACCTCACCGTTGTCAGTCAAGAGAAAAGAATATCTCTCGGGTTGACGACGGAACCTATCAGATCTACGATGTAACGCCCGTAAAATTCCTAGACATTTTACAAGAATTTTTGGCTTGATGATAATGGGCTTTATGTGGGCCTTTTCAAAATAAAAGAAAATAAGCCAAAAAGGGATGCAAGACCTGGGAATTGAACCCCAAACCTCTAGAGATAGCCAAGCCCTATAGGTGCACCCACTAACCAGAAGCCCAATAGGATTATATCATTAGAGAAAGAGGGGAAATTGTAGATAAGTGTGATGAGGGTAAATGAAGAGACATGGAAAAGAGAAGAGAAACTTCTCTTCCTCCCTTTATAAAGAAGAGGGAAGGTTCCACTTGGCCACTTCAACTTCTCTTCTTCTTCCTCACCGAAAACCATCCCTCCCCCTCTCCATTTTCACCCTTTGGCCGAACCCCATCCAAGCAAGGCGAAGGCTAGGTTTTGTTCTCCCTAGGTCATCTTCACACTAAAAGAAAAGCGAAGGATGTAAGTATCCCTCACCTGCATACGAGTAGCTTCGATTGCTGTTTTGTAAAATAATCCATATGCTATATTCGGCCACCCCTAGATCTTGATGATCCAATGAAGTTTTAATCCATGTTTTGTAGGATTATGATGTTGTTGTTATGTTTAATGAATTAGGTTAAAGGTTAACCCTAAAACCCTACATGGACCATTCGGCCACCCCTAGATCTTGATGATCCAATGAAGTTTTAATCCATGTTTTGTAGGATTATGATGTTGTTGTTATGTTTAATGAATTAGGTTAAAGGTTAACCCTAAAAACCATACATGGACCATTCGGCCACCCCTAGATATTGATGATCCAATGAAGTTTTAATCCATGTTTTTGTAGGATTATGATGTTGTTGTTATGTTAAATGAATTAGGTTAAAAGATAACCCTAGAACCCCTATAGACCATTCGGCCATCATGTAATTTGGGTGATTAAATGAAGTTTAATTCATTCTCTATATGCAAATGAAGTTGTTGTTGTGTTAAATGAATTAGGTTGAAAGATAACCCTAGAAACGCCTATAGACCATTCGGCCATCATGTAATTTTGGGTGATTAAATGAAGTTTAATTCATGTCCTATGTGCCAATGAAGTTGTTGTTGTGTTAAATGAATTAGGATGAAGGATAACCCTAGAAACCCCTATGGACCATTCGACCATCATGTATTTTTTGGGTTTAAATGAAGTTTTAATTCAAGTTTTATATGCATATGAAGTTATTGTTATGATTAATGAATTAGGTTAACATGTATTTTATGTTTGGGATAATTCATGTTGATTGTGATATTAAAAGATGCTAGATGAAGATAATATGTCTTAGGTTAGTGTTTACTTACTCTTGATGCCATGCCTTACGTCATGCCCAATGTGTATGTGGTATTTAAAATATGTTATGAAATGAAGTATGGTATGTTTATGAAATGAAAGATGATATGTTCACGAAGTGAAGCATGATGTGTTATGAAATGAAGTATGTTATGTTTGCAAAATGAAATAAGCTATGTTATAAAATAAGCATATAAGTATTTTACCTTCTGCATGGCTTGTACCAAGACCTTAACAAGGTCCAAGAAGGGATGGGCTCCTAAGATGCCCTAGGTCGATGGAATAAGACTCGGGCCTAGGATGGGCTTCTATGTATGATTGCCCCTAGGTCGATGGAATAAGACTCGGGCCTAGTACGGGATGGGCTCCAAGATGCCCTAGGTCGATGGAGTAAGACTCGGGCCTAGGATGAGCTTCTACGCTATGACGATTGCCCTAGGTCGACGGACTAAGATCGGGCCTAGTAACCTAGTAGGTTCGAGACTTGCTACCTCGGGCCTATTTAGGGATGTGCGCTATGATAATGAAGAAGTGGTACAATGTCGGGCCCAAATATGTTGAGATTTATGTTTATGTACCTAAAATATATGTTTTCAAAAGCATCCTGCATATGTTTACCTGATTGATTGGTATGTTCACATGTTATGTTTAATATGCCATGTTTACGCCACTATGTTACATAGGTTGTATGTTATGTTGATATGTCATGTACACGTTGCTATGTTACATATGATGCATGATATGTTTGATTAAGTATATATATTAATGTTATGCTGCTAAGTTGTGGATTATACATGTTATGTTTACTCATGTTACTTATGCTACATGTTAAGTTGATTACGCCATGTATGTTACATGTTATATTGCTTATATGTTATGAATGTTACATGCCATGATTAATGTTGATGTATGGTTTTGTGAGTAGGACAGGATCTTACTAAGCCTATGTGCTTATAGTTTATCTTTCCCTCGTACTGCAGATAAGGGTAAGGGATGGATAAACTAAAGGGAGCAGCAGGAGGAGCCAATGTGTGTGGTAGTGGCATGGTGGAGAAGATCCGTTAGGTCTATTTATATACGTTTACCTATGATGATGATGTCTATGGATGTCCTTACTTGTGTCTCCTTTTGACGATGATGTTTATGAACCTGAACTAAGCACTAAGTATCTATATATATGATGCATGCTCTATGTTGATAAGAAGAAGTAAAGAAGAAGTAAGAAGAAGTATCTATACATGTTATGAAGCATACTCTATGTTAAAAAGAAGAAGTATATATATATATGAATATATATATATATGTCAATGCATGTTTATGTTTTAAAAGAAAAAAAAAATAGGTCTAAAGTCTTCCGCTGTAAGAATTAAGAAGTATGTATAAAGTCTTCCGCTGTATGTAATATATGTATGTACGGTCGCGTCACGCGCCGCCCCTCCGGATTCTGGTCCAGAAAAAGGCAGGCGTGACAGGTTGGTATCAGAGCTGATATGCCTTTCCACTACACACACATCAAGCTCCAAATCCTGCCGCTCCAAGTAAGGATTCTATGTCTAATGTAATTTGGTTAATTTTTTCATGTATGATAGGAAATGTTTCTAGCTTAAATATGCATGAAAATATGTATGATACCCTTATGCTTGTTCATGTATGATATAGAATACCTTAAGCTTAAATTATGCATGAGAACATGAATGATGCCTTAAGCTTAAAATGACTTTATGCTAGCTTTAGTCTAATTATGCGTAGGTCAACGAACGAAAACTTATACTAGCTTTACTTTAATATATGAAGATAAACATGTCTGGAAGACGCAGTAGTAGAGCAGATGAGATAGCACCCCCGCATGACCTTACACACGTAGTCACAGAACTCCAGCGACAAGTCACAGAACAACAACAAGTAATAAATAGCCTAATGAATCAGCGAGGAAATCCTACTGTCCCACCAACGGGCCCTGGCCCGATGGTTCGACAGGAAGCTTACCTGATCCAGTGGCAGAGACTAAAGTCGAAAAATTTCTCTGGTATTGGTGAGCCATGGGATGCCCAGGCCTGGTTCAAGACGGTGGAAAGCATCGTGGAGCTACTGGACTGGCCCGAATGTGAGAAGATTAAGTGTGCATCCTTCTGCCTTTTGGGAGATGCTCGGATGTGGTGGGAACGGGTTAAAGCAAAGAGACAAGTAAATCAGATGAGATGGACAGATTTCGAGTACGAGTTCTTCGAAGAATTCTTCCACATGAGGGTGACCAACAAGCATTACGATGAGTTCACTGGGTTCCGACAAGGTGACCTGTCGGTCAACGAAGCCGTGAGGAGATTCAACCGACTCGCACGTCTATGCCCAGAGTTGGTCAGCACGAAAAGAGAAAGGGTCAGACTCATGCTGAAGATGCTCCGACCAGAAATAGCTCTTAATGTGGCCGGCGGAGTTCATAGACCGCAGACCGCAGAGGAGCTGTTCAGTAGTGCCTTGATTACTGAGCATTACCTGAACAACATTAATCAGCAAAAGAAAGCACTGAGTGAAGGCGGTGGGGCCTCGGGAGGTCAGAGGAACCATAGTAATTGGAAAGGGAACCACACTGGAAAGAGAAGACAATGGGAGGATCCTAAAGGTGTTCCAGCAAACAAGCAGCCTAGGATCCCTTTGTGTACTACCTGGGGAAAGGTACATCCTGGACTATGCTTCCAAAGCACGAATAGATGTTACAACTGTGGACGAACATGACATAGAATCCGGGACTGCCCTGTCCAGGTTCAGGCACCTCCTCAGCCGTATGCCCAGCCCAGGAGTGCTCCTCCACAGTTACATCAGATGCAAGCTGCAATCGAAGGAACCCCGATCCACCAAGGGAGACTAGAAGCCCCACCAGTTATGACATATGCCAGGGTATTCTCTCTCACCCAAGAAGATGTGGCGAACGCCTCTATAGCTGTCACAGGTCAGATATTTATTTTCTGTCAGCATGCTACTGCATTATTTGATACTGGGGCAACACATTCGTTTGTTTCTACACACTTTACTGGAGAGATAGACATACCACCACAAGCTCTAGATCGCAAGTTCTTAACCACTCTGCCCTCGGGAGAAGTAATGCCCTCCACTCATATGCTGTGAGCCGCACCCATCAGAATTGCAGACAGAGAACTCTACTGCTATCTGATAGTGCTCGACATGCAGGATTATGATATTATACTGGGCATGGATTTCTTAAGCAAGTACGGTGCTTCAATCGAGTGCCGTAAAAGAAAAGTGGTATTCCAGCGGGAGGCGGAACCTATGTTTGAATTTATCGGAGAGCCAAGGAGAAGAGTCAATAAGATTTTATCAGCCCTACAAGCACGCAAGATGTTAGACAGCGAATGCACTAGGTTTCTGGCCCACATAGTTGATACAAGTCAAGCTGAGGATCAGAAGCTAGAAGATGTCAGGGTTGTATGCAACTACCCAGAGGTATTCCCAGATGAATTACCAGGGTTAGCCCCAGATAGAGAAGTTGAATTTGAGATTGAGTTGATTCCTGGTACTAACCCGATCTCTAAAGCACCTTACCGTATGGCGGTGAATTAAAGGAACTTGAGGACACAGTTACTCGACAAGGGACTTATCCGCCCAAGTCGCTCTCCACGGGGAGCTCCAGTGCTGTTGGTGAAGAAGAAAGATGGGTCTATGCGAATGTGCATAGACTACCGAGCGCTGAACAATGTGACGATCAAGAACCGGTATCCTTTATCGCGGATTGATGACCTGTTCGACCAACTAAAGGGTTCCGCCGTCTTCTCTAAGATTGACCTGAGGTCCGGCTATCATCAAGTAAAAGTGAAACCAGATGATATACCAAAGACGACCTTCCGGACAAGGTATGGACATTACGAGTTCGTAGTTATGCCCTTCGGAGTGACGAATGCACATGCCCTGTTCATGGATTTGATGAATCGGATATTCTCGGCATTCCTCGACAAGTTTGTGATCGTCTTCATAGACGACATATTGATATATTCGAGGACCCCCGAGGAGCATGAAGAACACTTGAATGTGGTATTGCAGATTCTTCGGGAAAAACAGCTATTCGCAATGTTCTCCAAATGCGAGTTCTGGCTTGAACAAGTATCATTTTTGGGTCACGTGATATCTAAGCACGGAGTGATGGTAGACCCAATAAAGATCAAAGCCATGAGTAACTGGAACCGACCAAAGAATGCCAGTGAGATCAGAAGCTTTCTTGGGCTAGAAAGCTACTACCAGAAGTTTATAGAGAACTTCACCAGGATTGCCGCCCCTATGACAGTCCTCACCAGAAAGAACAAGAAATATGAGTGGACGGACGTCTGCGAGAGGAGTTTCACAGAATTGAAAGGGAGACTGACCAACGCTCCAATCCTTCCTCTTCTGGACAGTAATGAAGGCTTCGACATGTACAGTGATGCTTCCAAGTTGGGACTCGGAGTTGTACTCATGCATGCATGGCAAGGTCATTGCCTACGCCTCTAGGCAACTCAAGGAACACGAAAGGAATTATCCCACCCACGACTTAGAGCTAGCGGCCGTGGTCTTTGCTCTCAAAACATGGAGGCATTATCTATATGGAGCTCAGTGTAAGATTTATACCGACCACCAAAGTCTGAAATATTTCTTCACACAGAAGGACCTGAACATGAGACAACGCAGATGGCTCGAGCTCGTCAAGGATTATGACTGTGAGATTCTCTACCATCCAAGAAAAGCAAACAAGGTGACTGATGCACTCAGCAGGAAGTCCTGCGCCACCTTGATGTCTCTATCAGTGTTATCTCGGCCCTTAGAAAGAGAGATTATGCGTTATGGGGTTGAAATCATTTCCGAACAGCTCTCGACCATGACGATAGCACCGACACTGTTCGATGATATCCTGGAAAAGCAAGCCCGTGACCCAAGCCTTCAGAGGATCAAGCAAGAGGTCTTAGAAGGAAAGGACGACGGGTTTTGGATCTCTGATAGTGGAGTACTCTACCTCAGGGATCGCTTGTGTATTCCCGACGATCCAGAATTACGGAAGGAGATATTTGAGGAAGCTCACGGAACTCCTTATGCGATGCATCCTGGAACCACCAAGATGTACCAAGACCTGAAACGAAAGTTTTGGTGGTTTGGAATTAAAAGAGATGTGGCTCAGTATGTCAAGATCTGCGACTGCCCGGAGGGTTAAGCGAGAACACCAAGACACGGAGGAACACCGCTCGATCCAGATTCCAGAATGGAAATGGGAAGACATTTCTATGGATTTCATCTCAGGATTGCCCAAGACGACAAACGGTTATGATGCTATATGGGTAATTGTGGATAGATTGACGAAGTCCGCCCACTTCTTAGCAATCAAGATGACCTATTCGATGGAGCAACTGGCTCAGTTATATGCTAGGGAAATTATCAGACTACATGGAATTCCTAAGACCATCATTTCTGACAGAGATGGTCGCTTTATTTCCCATTTCTGGGAATGTGTCGAAGGCCCTAGCACGGTTATTGTTCAAGATCGCCTTCCATCCCTGCAGACGGACAGACCGAAAGAGTAAATCAAGTACTGGAGGATATGTTACGAGCTTGCACCCTGGATTTCAAAGGTAGCTGGTGTCGATACTTATGTTTGGCAGAATTCACATACAATAATAGCTACCAAGCTACTATTGGAATGGCACCCTACGAGGCTCTATACGGGAGGAAATGTAGATCTCCCATATGTTGGTACGAGGGTGGTGAAAAGAAGAGGATGGGACTCCAAACGTATTTCATCGACGACACCACCCGAGCTATACGTAACATCCGTCAGAGAATTGAAACTGCTCAGAGCCGATAAAAGAGCTATGTAGATATGCGGCGTAGACCGTTAGAATTTGAAGTTGGGGACCTAGTATTCCTCAAAGTGGCTCCTATGAAGGGAGTGATGAGATTCGGAAGGAAGGGTAAACTGAGTCCACGCTACGTGGGACCGTATCCGATATTGCAGAGGATTGGCAAGGTAGCTTACATGCTAGAGCTGCCTCAAGAGATGTTGGCTATTCACAACGTGTTCCATGTCTCTGTGCTCAAGAAATGCATTTCCAGTGCGGACCAAGTGATCGAGCCGCAAACAGTACAAGTTCAAGAGGACCTGAGTATTGAAAGTCGGCCTATCCAGATACTAGACCGAGAAGTCAAGAGGCTAAGGAACAAAGAGGTGCCCTTAGTAAAGGTCCTGTGGTAGAATCAACGGTACGAGGAAGCTACCTGGTAACGCGAGGAGAACATGAAGCAGAAGTACCCAGAATTTTTCTAAGTTTCGCGGACGAAACTTTTAAAAAGTATGAAGGATTGTAATGCCCGTAAAATTCCTAGCAATTTTACAAGAATTTTTGGCTTGATGATAATGGGCTTTATGTGGGCCTTTTCAAAATAAAAGAAAATAAGCCAAAAAGGGATGTAAGACCTGGGAATTGAACCCCAAACCTCTAGAGATAGTCAAGCCCTATAGGTGCACCCACTAACTAGAAGCCCAATAGGATTATATCATTAGAGGAAGAAGGGAAATTGTAGATAAGTGTGATGAGGGTAAATAAAGAGACATGGAAAAGAGAAGAGAAACTTCTCTTCCTCCCTTTATAAAGAAGAGGGAAGGTTCCACTTGGCCACTTCTTCTTCTCTTCTTCTTCCTCACCGAAAACCATCCCTCCCCCTCTCCATTTCACCCTTTGGCCGAACCCCATCCAAGCAAGGAGAAGGCTAGGTTTTGTTCTCCCTAGGTCATCATCACACTAAAAGCAAAGCGAACGATGTAAGTATCCCTCACCTGCATACGAGTAGCTTCGATTGTTGTTTTGTAAAAGAATCAATATGCTATATTCGGCCACCCCTAGATCTTGATGATCCAATGAAGTTTTAATCCATGTTTTGTAGGATTATGATGTTGTTGTTATGTTTAATGAATTAGGTTAAAGGTTAACCCTAAAAACCCTACATGGACCATTCGGCCACCCCTAGATCTTGATGATCCAATGAAGTTTTAATCCATGTTTTGTAGGATTATGATGTTGTTGTTATGTTTATTGAATTAGGTTAAAGGTTAACCCTAAAAACCCTTCATGGACCATTCGGCCACCCCTAGATCTTGATGATCCAATGAAGTTTTAATCCATGTTTTGTAGGATTATGATGTTGTTGTTATGTTTAATGAATTAGGTTAAAGGTTAACCCTAAAAACCCTACATGGACCATTCGGCCACCCCTAGATCTTGATGATCCAATGAAGTTTTAATCCATGTTTTGTAGGATTATGATGTTGTTGTTATGTTTAATGAATTAGGTTAAAGGTTAACCCTAAAAACCCGACATGGACCATTCGGCCACCCCTAGATCTTGATGATCCAATGAAGTTTTAATCCATGTTTTTGTTGGATTATGATGTTGTTGTTATGTTAAATGAATTAGGTTAAAAGATAACCCTAGAACCCCTATAGACCATTCGGCTATCATGTAATTTTGGGTGATTAAATGAAGTTTAATTCATGCTCTATATGCAAATGAAGTTGTTGTTGTGTTAAATGAATTAGGTTGAAAGATAACCCTAGAAACCCCTATAGACCATTCGGCAATCATGTAATTTTGGGTGATTAAATGAAGTTTAATTCATGTCCTATGTGCAAATGAAGTGGTTGTTGTGTTAAATGAATTAGGATGAAGGATAACCCTAGAAACCCCTATGGACCATTCGACCATCATGTATTTTTAGGGTTTAAAAGAAGTTTTAATTCAAGTTTTATATGCATATGAAGTTATTGTTATGATTAATGAATTAGGTTAACATGTATTTTATGTTTGGGTGAATTCATGTTGATTTTGATATTAAAAGATGCTAGATGAAGATAATATGCCTTAGGTTAGTGTTTACTTACTCTTGATGCCATGCCTTACGTCATGCCCTATGTGTATGTGGTATTTAAAATATGTTATGAAATGAAGTATGGTATGTTTATGAAATGAAAGATGATATGATCACGAAGTGAAGCATGATGTGTTATGAAATGAAGTATGTTATGTTTGCAAAATGAAATAAGCTATGTTATAAAATAAGCATATAAGTATTTTACCTTCTGCATGGCTTGTACCAAGACCTTAACAAGGTCCAAGAAGGGATGGGCTCCTAAGATGCCCTAGGTCGATGGAATAAGACTCGGGCCTAGGATGGGCTTCTATGTATGATTGCCCCTAGGTCGATGGAATAAGACTCGGGCCTAGTACGGAATGGGCTCCATGATGCCCTAGGTCGATGGAGTAAGACTCGGGCCTAGGATGGGCTTCTACGCTATGACAATTGCCCTAGGTCGACGGACTAAGATCGGGCCTAGTAACCTAGTAGGTTCGAGACTTGCTACCTCGGGCCTATTTAGGGATGCGCGTTATGATAATGAAGAAGTGGTACAATGCCAGGCCCAAATATGTTGAGATTTATGTTTACGTACCTAAAATATATGTTTTCAAAAGCATCCTGCATATGTTTACTTGATTGATTGGTATGTTCACATGTTATGTTTAATATGCCATGTTTACGCCACTATGTTACATAGGTTGTATGTTATGTTGATATGTCATGTACACGTTGCTATGTTACATATGATGCATGATATGTTTGATTAAGTATGTTTGATTAAGTATATATATTCATGTTATGCTGCTAAGTTGTGGATTATACATGTTATGTTTACTCATGTTACTTATGCTACATGTTAAATTGATTACGCCATGTATGTTACATGTTATATTGCTTATATGTTATGAATGTTACATGCCATGATTAATGCTGATGTATGGTTTTGTGAGTAGGACAGGATCTTACTAAGCCTATGTGCTTATAGTTTATCTTTCCCTCATACTGCAGATAAGGGTAAGGGATGGATAAACTAAAGGGAGCAGCAGGAGGAGCCAATGTGTGTGGTAGTGGTTTGGTGGAGAAGATCCGTTAGGTCTATATATATACGTTTACCTATGATGATGATGTCTATGGATGTCCTTACTTGTGTCTCCTTATGACGATGATGTTTATGAACCTGAACTAAGCACTAAGTATCTATATATATGATGCATGCTCTATGTTGATAAGAAGAAGTAAAGAAGAAGTAAGAAGAAGTATCTATACATGTTATGAAGCATACTCTATGTTAAAAAGAAGAAGTATATATATATATGTATATATATATATGTCAATGCATGTTTATGTTTTAAAAGAAAAAAAAAATAGGTCTAAAGTCTTCCGCTGGAAGAATTAAGAAGTATGTATAAAGTCTTCCGCTGTATGTAATGTATGTATGTACGGTCGCGTCACGCGCCGCCCCTCCGGATTTTGGTCCGGATAAAGGCAGGCGTGACAGGTTGGTATCAGAGCTGATCTGCCTTTCCACTACACACACATCAAGCTCCAAATCCTGCCGCTCCAAGTAAGGATTCTATGTCTACTCTAATTTTGTTAATTTTTTCATGTATGATAGGAAATGTTTCTAGCTTAAATATGCATGAAAATATGTATGATACCCTTATGCTTGTTCATGTATGATATAGAATACCTTAAGCTTAAATTATGCATGAGAACATGAATGATGCCTTAAGCTTAAAATGACTTTATGCTAGCTTTAGTCTAATTATGCGTAGGTCAACGAACGAAAACTTATACTAGCTTTACTTTAATATATGAAGATAAACATGTCTGGAAGACGCAGTAGTAGAGCTGATGAGATAGCACCCCCGCATGACCTTACACACGTAGTCACAGAACTCCAGCGACAAGTCACAGAACAACAACAAGTAATAAATACCCTAATGAATCAGCGAAGAAACCCTACTGTCCCACCAACGAGCCCCGGCCCGATGGTTCGACAGGAAGCTTACCTGATCCAGTGGCAGAGACTAAAGCCGGAAAATTTCTCTGGTACTGGTGAGCCATGGGATGCCCAGGCCTGGTTCAAGACGGTGGAAAGCATCGTGGAGCTACTGGACTGGCCCGAATGTGAGAAGATTAAGTGTGCATCCTTCTGCCTTTCGGGAGATGCTCGGATGTGGTGGGAACGGGTTAAAGCAAAGAGACAAGTAAATCAGATGAGATGGACAGATTTCGAGTACGAGTTCTTCGAAGAATTCTTCCACATGAGGGTGACCAACAAGCATTACGACGAGTTCACTGGGTTCCGACAAGGTGACCTGTCGGTCAGCGAAGCCGTGAGGAGATTCAACCGACTCGCACGTCTATGCCCAGAGTTGGTCAGCACGGAAAGAGAAAGGGTCAGACTCATGCTGAAGATGCTCCGACCAGAAATAGCTCTGAATGTGGCCGGCGGAGTTCATAGACCGCAGACCGCAGAGGAGCTGTTCAGTAGTGCCTTGATTACCGAGCATTACCTGAACAACATTAATCAGCAAAAGAAAGCACTGAGTGAAGGCAGGGGTCAGGCCCAGTCGGGAGGTCAGAGGAACCATAGTAATTGGAAAGGGAACCACACTGGAAAGAGAAGACAATGGGAGGATCCTAAAGGTGGTCCAGCAAACAAGCAGCCCAGGATCCCTTTGTGTACTACCTGCGGAAAGGTACATCCTGGAGTATGCTTCCAAGGCACGAATAGATGTTACAACTGTGGACGGACAGGACATAGAATCCGGGACTGCCCTGTCCAGGTTCAGGCACCTCCTCAGCCGTATGCCCAGCCCAGGAGTGCTCCTCCACAGTTACATCAGATGCAGGCTGCAATCGAAGGAACCCCGATCCACCAAGGGAGACTAGAAGCCCCACCAGTTATGACAGATGCCAGGGTATTCTCTCTCACCCAAGAAGATGTGGCGAACGCCTCTACAGTTGTCACAGGTCAGATATTTATTTTCTGTCAGCATGCTACTGCATTATTTGATACTGGGGCAACACATTCGTTTGTTTCTACACACTTTACTGGAGAGATAGACATACCACCACAAGCTCTAGATCGCAAGTTCTTAACCACTCTGCCCTCGGGAGAAGTAATGCCCTCCACTCATATGCTGCGAGCCGCACCCATCAGAATTGCAGACAGAGAACTCTACAACGATCTGATAGTGCTCGACATGTAGGATTATGATATTATACTGGGCATGGATTTCTTAAGCAAGTACGGTGCTTCAATCGAGTGCCGTAAAAGAAAAGTCGTATTCCAGCGGGAGGCGGAACCTTTGTTTGAATTTATCGGAGAGCCAAGGAGAAGAGTCAATAAGATTTTATCAGCCCTACAGGCATGCAAGATGTTAGACAGCGAATGCACTGGGTTTCTGGCCCACATAGTTGATACAAGTCAAGCTGAGGATCAGAAGCTAGAAGATGTCAGGGTTGTATGCAACTACCCAGAGGTATTCCCAGATGAATTACCAGGGTTAGCCCAAGATAGAGATGTTGAATTTGAGATTGAGTTGATTCCTGGTACTAACCCGATCTCTAAATCACCTTACCGTATGGCGTCGGCTGAATTAAAGGAACTTCAGGGACAGCTACAGAAGTTACTCGACAAGGGACTTATCCACCCAAGTCGCTCTCCACGGGGAGCTCCAGTGTTGTTGGTGAAGAAGAAAGATGGGTCTATACGAATGTGCATAGACTACCGAGCGCTGAAGAATGTGACGATCAAGAACCGATATCCTTTACCGCGGATTGATGACCTGTTCGACCAACTAAAGGGTGCCACCGTCTTCTCTAAGATTGACCTGAGGTCCGACTATCATCAAGTAAAAGTGAAACCAGATGATTTACCAAAGACGACCTTCCGGACAAGGTATGGACATTACGAGTTCGTAGTTATGCCCTTCGGAGTGACGAATGCACCTGCCCTGTTCATGGATTTGATGAATCGGATATTCTCGGCATTCCTCGACAAGTTTGTGATCATCTTCATAGATGACATATTGATATATTTGAGGACCCCCGAAGAGCATGCACAACACTTGAATGTGGTATTGCAGATTCTTCGGGAAAAATAGCTATTCGCAAAGTTCTCCAAATGCGAGTTCTGGCTTGAACAAGTATCATTTTTGGGTCACGTGATATCCAAGAATGGAGTGATGGTAGACCCAATAAAGATCAAAGTCGTGAGTAACTGGAACCGACCAAAGAATGCCAGTGAGATCAGAAGCTTTCTTGGGCTAGCAAGCTACTACCAGAAGTTTGTAGAGAACTTCACCAGGATTGCCGCCCCTATGACAGTCCTCACCAGAAAGAACAAGAAATATGAGTCGACGGACGTCTGCGAGAGCAGTTTCACAGAATTGAAAGGGAGACTGACCAGTGCTCCAATCCTTGCTCTTCTGGACAGTAATGAAGGCTTCGACATGTACAGTGACGCTTCCAAGTTGGGACTCGGAGTTGTACTCATGCATGCATGGCAAGGTCATTGCCTACGCCTCTAGGCAACTCAAGGAACACGAAAGGAATTATCCCACCCACGACTTAGAGCTAGTGGCCGTGGTCTTTGCTCTCAAAACATGGAGGCATTATCTATATGGAGGTCAGTGTAAGATTTATACCGACCACCAACGTCTGAAATATTTCTTCACACAGAAGGACCTGAACATGAGACAACACAGATGGCTCGAGCTCGTCAAGGATTATGACTGCGAGATTCTCTACCATCCAGGAAAAGCAAACAAGGTGACTGATGCACTCAGCAGGAAGTCCTGCGCCACCTTGATGTCTCTATCAGTGTTATCTCGGCCCTTAGAAAGAGAGATTATGCGTTATGGGGTTGAAATCATTTCTGGACAGGTCTCGACCATGATGATAGCACCGACACTGTTCGATGATATCCTAGAAAAGCAAGCCCGTGACCCAAGCCTTCAGAGGATCAAGCAAGAGGTCTTAGAAGGAAAGGACGATGGGTTTCGGATCTCTGATAGTGGAGTACTCTACCTCAGGGATCGCTTGTGTATTCCCGACGATCTAGAATTACGGAAGGAGATATTTGAGGAAGCTCACGGAACTCCTTATGCGATGCATCCTGGAACCACCAAGATGTACCAAGACACAAAGCGAAAGTTACGGTGGTTGAATGAAAGAGATGTGGCTCGATGTCAAGATACTGACCTTCCAGAGGGTAAAGGCAGAACACCAAAGACCTGGAGGAACACTGCAGTCGATCCAGATTCCAGAATGGAAATGGGAAGACATTTCTATGGATTTAATCTCAGGATTGCCCAAGACGACAAACGGTTATGATGCTATATGGGTAATTGTGGATAGATTGACGAAGTCCGCCCACTTCTTAGCAATCAAGATGACCTATTCGACAGAGCAACTGGCTCAGTTATATGCTAGGGAAATTATCAGACTACATGGAATTCCTAACACCATCATTTCTGACAGAGATGGTCGCTTTATTTCCCATTTCTGGGAATGTGTTCAGAAGGCCCTAGGCACGAAGCTATTGTTCAATACCTCCTTCCATCCCCAGACGGACGGACAAACCGAAAGAGTAAATCAAGTACTGGAGGATATGTTACGAGCTTGCACCCTGGATTTCAAAGGTAGCTGGTGTCGATACTTATGTTTGGCAGAATTCGCCTACAATAATAGCTACCAAGCTACTATTGGAATGGCACCCTATGAGGCTCTATACGGGAGGAAATGTAGATCTCCCATATGTTAGTACGAGGGTGGTGAAAAGAAGAGGATGGGACTCCAGACGGATTTCATCGACGACACCACCCGAGCTATACGTAACATCCGTCAGAGAATTGAAACTGCTCAGAGCCGACAAAAGA
Organism: Wurfbainia villosa; assembly: GCA_025175895.1. Classification (NCBI taxonomy): domain Eukaryota; kingdom Viridiplantae; phylum Streptophyta; class Magnoliopsida; order Zingiberales; family Zingiberaceae; genus Wurfbainia; species Wurfbainia villosa. The sequence goes on along the minus strand of CM045998.1, from coordinate 45,727,231 downwards.
GCTATGTAGATATGCGGCGTAGACCGTTAGAATTTGAAGTTGGGGACCTAGTATTCCTCAAAGTGGCTCCTATGAAGGGAGTGATAAGATTCGGAAGGAAGGGTAAACTGAGTCCACGCTACGTGGGACCGTATCCGATATTGAAGAGGATTGGCAAGGTAGCTTACATGCTAGAGTCGCCAAGAGATGCTCGCCATTCACAACGTGTTCCATGTCTCTCGGCTCAAGAAATGCATTTCAAGACGGACTAAGTGATCGAGCCACAAACAAGCATAAGTTCAAGAGGACCTGAGTATTGAAAGTCGGCCTATCCAGATACTAGACCGAGAAGTCAAGAGGCTAAGGAACAAAGAGGTGCCCTTAGTAAAGGTCCTGTGGCAGAATCAACGGTACGAGGAAGCTACCTGGGAACGCGAGGAGGACATGAAGCAGAAGTACCCAGAATTGTTCTAAGTTTCGAGGATGAAACTTTTAAAATGTATGAAGGATTGTAACGCCCGTAAAATTCCTAGCAATTTTACAAGAATTTTTGGCTTGATGATAATGGGCTTTATGTGGGCCTTTTCAAAATAAAAGAAAATAAGCCAAAAAGGGATGCAAGACCTGGGAATTGAACCCCAAACCTCTAGAGATAGCCAAGCCCTATAGGTGCACCCACTAACCAGAAGCCCAATAGGATTATATCATTAGAGGAAGAGGGGAAATTGTTTATAAGTGTGATGAGGGTAAATGAATAGACATGGAAAAGAGAAGAGAAACTTCTCTTCCTCCCTTTATAAAGAAGAGGGAAGGTTCCACTTGGCCACTTCTTCTTCTCTTCTTCTTCCTCACCGAAAACCATCCCTCCCCCTCTCCATTTTCACCCTTTGGCCGAACCCCATCCAAACAAGGAGAAGGCTAGGTTTTGTTCTCCCTAGGTCATCATCACACTAAAAGCAAAGCGAAGGATGTAAGTATCCCTCACCTGCATACGAGTAGCTTCAATTGCTGTTTTTGTAAAAGAATCCATATGCTATATTCGGCCACCCCTAGATCTTGATGATCCAATGAAGTTTTAATCCATGTTTTGTAGGATTATGATGTTGTTGTTATGTTTAATGAATTAGGTTAAAGGTTAACCCTAAAAACCCTACATGGACCATTCGGCCACCCCTAGATCTTGATGATCCAATGAAGTTTTAATCCATGTTTTGTAGGATTATGATGTTGTTGTTATGTTTATTGAATTAGGTTAAAGGTTAACCCTAAAAACCCTACATGGACCATTCGGCCACCCCTAGATCTTGATGATCCAATGAAGTTTTAATCCATGTTTTGTAGGATTATGATGTTGTTGTTATGTTTAATGAATTAGGTTAAAGGTTAACCCTAAAAACCCTACATGGACCATTCGGCCACCCCTAGATCTTGATGATCCAATGAAGTTTTAATCCATGTTTTGTAGGATTATGATGTTGTTGTTATGTTTAATGAATTAGGTTAAAGGTTAACCCTAAAAACCCTACATGGACCATTCGGCCACCCCTAGATCTTGATGATCCAATGAAGTTTTAATCCATGTTTTTTTTTGATTATGATGTTGTTGTTATGTTAAATGAATTAGGTTAAAAGATAACTCTAGAACCCCTATAGACCATTCGGCCATCATGTAATTTTGGGTGATTAAATGAAGTTTAATTCATTCTCTATATGCAAATGAAGTTGTTGTTGTGTTAAATGAATTAGGTTGAAAGATAACCCTAGAAACCCCTATAGACCATTCGGCCATCATGTAATTTTGGGTGATTAAATGAAGTTTAATTCATGTCCTATGTGCAAATGAAGTTGTTTTTGTGTTAAATGAATTAGGATGAAGGATAACCCTAGAGACCCCTATGGACCATTCGGCCATCATGTATTTTTAGGGTTTAAATGAAGTTTTAATTCAAGTTTTATATGCATATGAAGTTATTGTTATGATTAATGAATTAGGTTAACATGTATTTTATGTTTGGGTGAAATCATGTTGATTGTGATATTAAAAGATGCTAGATGAAGATAATATGCCTTAGGTTAGTGTTTACTTACTCTTGATGCCATGCCTTACGTCATGCCCTATGTGTATGTGGTATTTAAAATATGTTATGAAATGAAGTATGATATGTTTATGAAATGAAAGATGATATGTTCACGAAGTGAAGCATGATGTGTTATGAAATGAAGTATGTTATGTTTGCAAAATGAAATAAGCTATGTTATAAAATAAGCATATAAGTATTTTACCTTCTGCATGGCTTGTACCAAGACCTTAACAAGGTCCAAGAAGGGATGGGCTCCTAAGATGCCCTAGGTCGATGGAATAAGACTCGGGCCTAGGATGGGCTTCTATGTATGATTGCCCCTAGGTCGATGGAATAAGACTCGGGCCTAGTACGGAATGGGCTCCATGATGCCCTAGGTCGATGGAGTAAGACTCGGGCCTAGGATGGGCTTCTACGCTATGACAATTGCCCTAGGTCGACGGACTAAGATCGGGCCTAGTAACCTAGTAGGTTCGAGACTTGCTACCTTGGGCCTATTTAGGGATGCACGCTATGATAATGAAGAAGTGGTACAATGTCGGGCCCAAATATGTTGAGATTTATGTTTACGTACCTAAAATATATGTTTTCAAAAGCATCCTGCATATGTTTACCTGATTGATTGGTATGTTCACATGTTATGTTTAATATGCCATGTTTACGCCACTATGTTACATAGGTTGTATGTTATGTTGATATGTCATGTACACGTTGCTATGTTACATATGATGCATGATATGTTTGATTAAGTATGTTTGATTAAGTATATATATTCATGTTATGCTGCTAAGTTGTGGATTATACATGTTATGTTTACTCATGTTACTTATGCTACATGTTAAGTTGATTACGCCATGTATGTTACATGTTATATTGCTTATATGTTATGAATGTTACATGCCATGATTAATGCTGATGTATGGTTTTGTGAGTAGGACAGGATCTTACTAAGCCTATGTGCTTATAGTTTATCTTTCCCTCGTACTGCAGATAAGGGTAAGGGATGGATAAACTAAAGGGAGCAGCAGGAGGAGCCAATGTGTGTGGTAGTGGCATGGTGGAGAAGATCCGTTAGGTCTATATATATACGTATACCTATGATGATGATGTCTATGGATGTCCTTACTTGTGTCTCCTTATGACGATGATGTTTATCAACCTGAACTAAGCACTAAGTATCTATATATATGATGCATGCTCTATGTTGATAAGAAGAAGTAAATAAGAAGTAAGAAGAAGTATCTATACATGTTATGAAGCATACTCTATGTTAAAAAGAATAAGTATATATATATATATGTATATATATATATATGTCAATGCATGTTTATGTTTTAAAAGAAAAAAAAAAAGGTCTAAAGTCTTCCACTGTAAGAATTAAGAAGTATGTATAAAGTCTTCCGATATATGTAAAGTATGTATGTACGGTCGCGTCACGCGCCGCCCCTCCGGATTCTGGTCCGGAAAAAGGCGGGCGTGACATACGAAGAGGTTGGTCTACATGAACAGGTGTTTGCTCCACAACTCTTTGGGCAACAATTTCCTCATCCACAACACTTTGTGGTGCCTGTTCATTTTCCATCGAAGCCTTAGTGTTATCTTCATCTTGAATTTCTTCAAGATGAATTTTACTCCCACTATTTTTTCTAGAAATAAATTCTCTTTCTAGAAATACAGCATTTCTGGCAACAAACACCTTGCCAAGTGTGGGATTGTAAAAGTAATATCTCTTAGTTTCCTTGGGATATCCTACAAAATAACACTTATCTGATTTTGGTCCTAGTTTATTTGAGACTTGACGTCTAACATAAGCTTCACAACCCCAAATCTTTATAAAAGACATTTTGGGACTCTTCCCAGTCCATAACGTATATGGTGTCTTTTCTACGGCTTTTGATGGGACGCGATTAAGTGTGAAAGCGGCTGTCTCTAGAGTTAAACCCCAAAAAGAAGTTGGTAGATCAGTCTGGCTCGTCATTGATCATACCATATCTAATAGAGTACGATTTCTCCTCTCAGATACACCACTCCATTGTGGTGTTCCAGGTGGAGTGAGTTGGGATATTATCCCACACTCAGCCAGGTGATCACGAAACTCTTGACTAAGGTATTCACCACCTCGATCTGATCGAAGTAGCTTAATACGCTTACCAAGTTGGTTTTGTACTTCATTCTTGAATTCTTTGAACTTTTCAAAGGATTCTGACTTATGTCTCATCAAATATAAGTAGCCAAATCTACTCAAATCATCAGTGAAAGTAATAATGTACTTATAGCCTCCTCTGGCTTCGACATTGAAAGGGCCACATACATCAGTATGTATGAGTCTTAACAAGTCCGTCGCTCTCTCGCCATGTCCACTAAATGGAGTTTTAGTCATCTTTCCTAAAAGACAAGATTCGCATACCTCATATGATTCAAAATCAAATGAGTCCAATAATCCATCTTTATGGAGTTGGGATATGCGTTTTTCATTTATGTGACCTAGGCGACAGTGCCAGAGATATGTTTGGTTCAAATTATTCGATTTGAACCGTTTGGTATTTACGTTATAAATTGGGTTTTCTAAATCTAGAACATAGAGACCATTCATAAGTGGTGCATTACAATAGAACATTTCATTCAAATAAATGGAACAACATTTGTCCTTTATTATAAAAGAAAAGTTTTTCTTGTCTAAACAAGATACAGAAATTATGTTCTTCGTTAATGCAGGTACATAAAAGCACTCCTCTAGTTCTAAGATAAGCCCAGTGGGCAAAGACAAAGAATATGTTCCTACAGCTACAGCAGCAACTTTTGCGCCATTGCCTACTCGTAGGTCCACTTCGCCCTTTGCCATTAGTCTACTATTTCTCAGTCCCTGCACATTAGTACAAATGTGAGATGTACATCCGGTATCTAATACCCATGTAGAAGAAATAGATAGATTAACTTCTATAACGTGTATACCTGAGGCAGAAGTCCCACTTCTTTTCTTCTTTACTTCCTCAAGGTAGACTTTGCAGTTCCGCTTCCAGTGTCCAGTCTCACCGCAATGAAAACAGTCCCCTTCCTTAGGTACTTTACCTTTACCCTTTGAAGTTGATGAATTGACCTTGCCTTTGGCTTGGGTCTTACCCTTGCCTTTGCGCTTACCTTTGCCCTTCTTGACCATTAGTACGTTACTAACTTTCTTCTTGAGATTCGGTTCAGCAGTTCTTAACATGCTGAGAATCTCAGGCAAAGGCTTATCAATTTCATTCATGTTATAATTCATGACGAATTGATTATATGCTTCCGGCAATGATTGCAGGATAACATCGGTTGTCAATTCTTGGCTCAGTGGAAAACCTAGTCTTTCAAGGTTCTCAACGTACCCTATCATTTTAAGTACGTGAGTTCCTACAGGTGTTCCTTCTTGCATCTTGCATGCAAAAAGAGCCTCAGACACTTCAAAACGCTCGTCCCTAGCTTGTCCTTGATATAGTTGTTTCAAATGCTCAACCATATCATAGGCATCCATGTTCTCATGTTGCTTCTGAAGCTCAGAGTTCATGGTGGCAAGCATAAGACATGACACATCTAATGAGTCATCTTGATGCTTCTTATAAGCATCCTTTTCAGCACGAGTGGCCGCAGGGGCGGGTGTTTCAGGGATAGACTGCTCTAGGACATACAGTTTATGTTCTTGCTTGAGGATAATACTCAAGATCCTATACCAGTCTAGAAAGTTAGCTCCATTGAGCTTGTCTTTCTCAAGGACAGATCGCAAGTTGAGGGGGTGTGTCGTGTTAGATGACATGGTGATCTACAACATCAAAATGCAAAATTAAGTATCATACCTAAGTCATTTAATTAGGTCTTTAATTAAATGAGGCTCCCACTAAATTCTCATAGCTTTGATTTGAGCTAATCATTGATGTAGGCAAACACATTTTGCTTACATCATTAGCTTCTATTTAGCTATAAATTAATATGGGATAAAGATCCACATAATACTTCGTCTTGAGTTAGCTTTGGCTAATCGCCCAAGATGTAGTATGATTAGGTAGGCAATCTTTTGCCAATTACATCTGATGTAACTCTTTAATAGCTTTGGTTAAGTTTAAATTAGTTTAGTGTTTATTCCTAAACCAGCTTCCAGGCAGTTGCGAGGCACAGAGGCCTTCTTTGATATCGGAGCAACGACCACTTTCTAAGACAAAGCTGATGTTCGGAAATCACACAAAACTAATTTTTAAAACTTATGTTCAAAGCTAATATATGCCTCTACTTTCTTAATTAATTAATAAAAACTTAATTAAGTCTTAACCAAGTTTGATAGCGGGACATCACGATTGTCCACTCGTACTCTTCCAAGATAAAATGCATTGCTTTGCTTTGGCAAACCCAACAACAAATGATCGAGGAAGTAGTGAGTACCAAACTTTGGTAGGCATATCGTTTTTGACTTATTAAGAAATAAACTTAAACATGCATCACATACATATTAGCATACATGACATATAAGCTAAATTAACATGCATCACATACATATTAAACTAAGCATGTCATGGTTATGGCCCTTATTCTACAATCTTCTCAAGCCAATGAAAAGATTGATTGGTCAACCTAGGGATAGCATCTTGTCCCAAGTGCTTCCTTTTGGTTGTCTTGTGTTGTTGACTTCCTCTTTGTAACATCATCTTCCAATTGACCCTCCATCTTTATTTTGTATATTACAAAAGGAGAAATACTCGAGTTACATTCGAGTCTAAAGCTAATTTTACAACAAGAATTTTAGGAGAAAGGCACGATACGCAGGCATTATTAAGAATTACAATACACACATTCACAAACTTTTTGGGACTAGGCCATAACCATGCACCATGTCAATTTAAACTTTTAAAAGACATCGGATATTTTATTATGTTTGAAAAATTGCTAATGCAATTATCAACTCATAATAAAATTTATCCTACTTCTATATCATATATAAAATAGAGAAAACCTATTTTTATACGATCTTTCACAAGTGGCTCTGATACCACTGTAGGGATCTCTTATGCAAAATAGCATATGCACAACGGAAAAATAGGATCCCTTCCAAGTGATCCTTGCGAAAGAAAACCTCGTACAAAAATAAATTTCTCAAAACCTATCTTATAGGAGAATATTACCTTTGTTGCTTGCCCTTTTGAAATCCCGCTTCTCCTTGGGTTTGTTGGATCTTTTAGCACGTTCAAATGTCCGTGCCTCTATATGTATCCACACGAGCAAGCTCTTGTCTCACAAAAGAAACTAGAAGAGCTCTCCTTTACTTCTTGCTAGAGAAGTCCCTAAAGGAGAGGAAGGTAGGGAAAAAGAGAAAGGAAGAAGAATACTACTCTTCTTACTACACTCACAAAAGCCACAAAACTAAAGCCTCTCACCACCAAGCTCTCTCCAAGCCTCAAGCTTCAACCATTTGGCCGGCCACCCCATGGGGTGTTTTATAGGATTGAAAAACCTTTCACCTCCTATCACATTCAATGCAATCAATTGCATTGAAACATAATCAAACAAGGAGTTACACTCCTTGTTTGGCCGGCCACATGTGGAGGAAATCCAAAGGTCAAAACCCTTTGTCTCCTTCCACCTCATCAAGCTTAGGTGGCATGCTTATGTGGCATGCTTATGTGGCATTCATGCATGTTGAATTAATCTTATTAATCCAATAAGCTTATGTTATCATATTGAATTAATCTCATTAAATCAATAAGGTAACATATTGAATTAATCTTATTAAATCAATTAAGCTTAGCATATTGAATTAATCTCATTAAATCAATAAGCTAAAATTCTCATTAAGCTTAAAGTCCAAAAACCATTTTGTACTTAAGCTCATTCCCAAATTATTCTAGTAAAACTAGAATGCACTAATTCTTCTAATCATCATGCTCTTTGTGTGTGACCCTATAGGCTCTCATAACGTTAGCAGTGGATCTAAACTCTTTTAGATACACAAGCAATGAGCGGCATCTAGCAATACATCATTGCTACCCAAGTTATGAAATAAGTCAAGATCCGACTAACCTTTCCGTGACTACTATAATGTATGACCGTGTCCTTCTATCCTTGATATCAGATTGACCAATGAGGCATAGACCGTGTCATCCTCGATCAATCTATGTGTTTCTTGATCCCTGAGTAAACTAACTGAAAAAAATGAGCTCAATATCTCATATTGACTCATTCGAGCATGGCCATGCGTTTTAGTAATTCTACTCAATCAAGGGGCCCACAGATATCACTCCCGTCATATGGGAGAGATAGATCTCATCTACATCACTCACATCCCTCCGTATAATTTGTTATATACCCAGTAATCGCCTTTATGGTCCACCCTGTTACGGGTGATGTTTGACGATACCAAAGTACATAACTCCTTATGTAGGGAACCGTAGTGACTTCAGGTTTGAGGACTATTCATACCAATAGTCACATGAGAAAGTTTATGACACTCATATGACGATCCATGAAACTTTCTCATGGCGAGTCAGTTCTGTATATATTCTCTAATATATACCCATGTGTCAACTTGATATCATATATCAATGACTTGTGAGATCAAGTCATCAATTGACCTACATGCTAGTCTTTATGTATTAATATTGCCCTTGCATATTAATACATGACTAGGAACATTTAGGAAAGTTTCTCTACAGCCTCTCATAATCAATTCTGCCAATTGATGTGTTGTAGATAAGAACCTACTTTTCTAGGGCATTATTATATATTTAATTTAGCTGGCACAAGCAAGACGTAAATATATAATAACCAATCCTTTGCCTTTATAGAATATGATACAAAATATTCCCTATTCAACCATCACATGATTGGTTCTAGGGCTATAACTAACAAAACATGCATATAATTGAAAAGCAATTATAAACATAATACAAAAGAACATTAATCAAAATAAACAAGATTATACCTCTTGATCTTCTATTGTATGTCTTCCCTCCTTTTGGACGTCGTGTGGGCGACGATCTACCAAAAGTTGAAGCTTCCTAGATCACCAATCTTCCTTTCCTTGTTTACTAGGAACAAAAGAAGATCTTAAAACAAAACTCATCTTCCTTTCTAGAACCGGCCACCAAGTCAATAAACTCGATGTTGCCGCCGGCAAAGGAAGATAAAATGGAGTATGAACCCAACCAAAAGAGAAACAACAAGGGCATGGGCGCCGGCCAACACTTTGAGAAAGGAAAGGAAAACAATCCTCCTCCTTGTTGCCGCCAAAACCCTAGACAAAGCTCTCCTAATTTTCGGCCAAGGATGAAGGGAAGGAGAATAGGTTGAGCTCCGGCCAAGGTAGAGGGAACAAGGATAGTGGCCGGCCAACACTTAGAAGGAACAAGAAAAGGATCTTCATCTTCTGGTTGCCGCCCACCCTAATCCCAAAACCCTAACCCTAGCCGCCCAACCCCAATCCTATCCCAACTAGGATTTAATTGCCGCCCAAGGGAAGCTATCCTAATGCCATCCAACCTAAGCCATAGAAGGAAGGGAGAAGCTTGGGTGCCGGCCAAACCAAGGAGGAAGGAGGAAGAAGGGTTACCGGCCACCATTGGGAAGAAGAAGAAGAGGCTTCCTCTTCTTGTTGCCGCCCAACACCATGAACCAAACCCTAACCCTAACCTCCTCCTATTTCATGCCGCCCAAGCCACCTTGTCTCAATTAGGTTTTTCTCTTTTTTTTATCCATCCTTGCCGCCCAAACCCTAAGCCCATATATATAGAGTTAGGTTTAGGCCTTGGTTTAATCTCCTCCATTGGTTCTAGGGATTTAATCTCAACCGTCGGATCTAGGGTTTCATCCTAACCGTCGGATCTAGGGTTTCATCCCAACAGTCGGATCTAGGGTTTCATCCCAACCGTCGGATCTAGGGTTTCATCCCAACCGTCGGATCTAGGGTTTCATCCCAACCGTCGGATCTAGGGTTTCATCCCAACCGTCGGATCTAGGGTTTCATCCCAACCGTCGGATCTAGGGTTTCATCCCATCATTAGATCTAGAGTTCATGAGGTGTTAATAGGCTACAACAGGGACCATGAGCAGGAGTTGGATCTTGGCCACCCGATGGATCGGAACCACACAAACTTGATCCATCAATGATGTTCCATTCCACTAGAGGATCATCATTGAATTACCTCACCAACCCCCATATATTAATATGGGCTCCATATATTATTTGTGCATCCATCTCCCCGTGTTTAAGATATCGAATGTCCGTCAATTAATTGATTTACTGACCATCAATTAATTAACATCTAACTCCTCGAGTAGTACCACTCAACCTTATCATCATGTTGACTAAGTCAACCTGCAGGGTTTACATGATGAACCTTATGAGCTCCTCAAGGGGACATCATCAACCTAATATATAGGACACAGTTTCCTCCTATATTCAACGACACATCATGTAAATAATATCATTTCCCAACTTTCTAGGCATATTGATTTAATCCATAGAAATCTCACCCTCTGGTAAATCAAAGAAATAAATACTAAGTACATGTGCCCGTTATTATATCGGGATTAAGAGCATGTATAACATAATATCCGAGGTCCGATTCAATTATGTAGTCAGCAATAAATTGAATCACCTCTATTTCGATCCTGCTCAATACACCTAAGTGTACTAGTGTAACTCTATGTTCAAGACAAAACAATACCAAGCTACACTACAACCATGCCAATGGTTTGTCCAAAACCATCTTGGTTGTGAGGCTCTACTTATATTCTACAAGGGACTGATAACATGATCTTCTGTGCCACACCAAGCACCATGTTATCTACAATGTAAAATATTAGACAATATGCACACATATAATAAATATAAAGTGCAAACAATGATCATGTGATTCTTATTTCAAAATAAAAATGTTCATACAAAAAGAGCTAGGCTTTCAGTATACATTCCAACAATCTCCCACTTATACTAAAAGACTATGTTGTCCTCATACTGCCATACATCTGATTCCCCTTCCCTCCACATGCCTATCGAAGCTCTCGCTAGAAGGCCCTTAGTGAAAGGGTCTACCAGGTCATCCTCTGATGCAATCTAGGCGACAACAACTTCTACCTCCTTTACGATTTCTCGTATCAGGTGGTACTTGCGCTCTATGCATTTACTTACCTTATGGGCTCATGGTTCCTTCGAGTTTGCAACTGCACCATTATTATCACAATAAATTGTGATATTTCTGGGCAAACCATGAATCACATCCAAGTCCATCAGGAAGTTCCTGAGCCACCCAACTTCTTTGGCCGCCTAAGAGGCTGCCACATACTCAGCTTCCATGGTAGAGTCCGCCACGCATTTCTGCTGGACACTCCTCCATACAATGGCTCCACCTCCCAAAGTAAATACAAAACCTGAGGTAGGCTTACTGTTATCCCTATCAGATTGGAAATCAGAATCTATGTAACCCACAGGGAGTAATTGGTCTGCCCGGTAAACTAGCATATAATCCCTAGTCCTTCTCAGGCACTACAATATATTCTTTACCACAGTCCAATGTCCCTGTCCTGGATTACTCTGATATCTGCTGACCATGCCCACGGCATAGCAGATATCGGGTCTCATACATAGCATCGTATACATGAGGTTTCCTACTGTCGAAGCATAAAGAACCACCTTCATCTCCTCTATCTCCTCAGATGATCTAGGACACATCTCCTTAGATAAAGGAACTCCATGCCTGAAAGGTAGAAAACCTTTCTTGGAGTTTTGCATGCTAAAACGATCCATAATAGTGTCTATGTATGAAGCTTGGGATTAGCACACTAACCTTGATCCCAAGGATGTGTCCCACTTCTCCCAAGTCCTTCAAAACTATTTGGACAACCATACCCTTACGTCTGATAACACTCTGATATTCTTTCCAACTACCAAAATATTATCTACGTATAGTACAAGAAATACCACTACGTTTCTGTCAATCTCTTGTATACACAAGACTAATCCGAACTTTGATTAAATCCATAAGTCTGGATTTACTTCATCAAAGTGGATGTTCCAAGACCTCGAAGCTTTCTTCAATCCATAAACGGACCGATTAAGCTTACATACAAGATGCTCTTTGCCCTTAGCAATGAATCTCTGGTTGCTTCATATAGATGTTCTCCTCAAGACTTCCATTAAGGAAAGCTATCTTGACATCCATCTGCCACACCTCATAATCCATATGAGCTGCTATGCATAAGAGCTCCCAAACCTGATTTGAATCCATAGATTCAATCTCAGTATTCATTTCACTTTGCAAAGATGCTGCATCTTTATCTTGGATTGCCTCGTCATATGTCCAGGGATCAGGTTCATGTTCGCCAGGGACCAAATTGGAAGATTCTCCCAAGAACATGAATCTATCAGGCTGTCTCACAACCCTCTCACTACGACGAGGTATCACCTATGTATCCTCTATGACACGCGGTGCAGTGACATGTGGTATATCCTCTTGTACCGGTGGTACAGAAGTCGGGACTTCCCCTGTCAACTCCTCAAGAATAATCCTACTCGTGGGCTTGTGGTTCATCACATAGTCCTCTAGAAATCTGGCATTCGTACTAACGATCACCCTCTGATCTCTAGGACTATAAAACAAACCACCCTTCGTTCCCTTAGGATAGCCAACAAACAAGCGCACTTCTGTACGAGGTTCCAACTTACCAGTATCTACCTTCAGCACATGTGCTGGACTCCCCATATCCGAATATGTCTTAGACTAGGCTTTCGCCTGGTCCACAACTCTGTGGGAGTAGAAGACACTGATTTAGATGAATCCAAGTTCAGAATGTACACCGACATATCTAGAGCATATCCCCAGAACGAATCTGGCAAGTCAGAATAACTCATCATCAATCTAACCATCTCCATAAGAGTCCTATTCCTTCGCTCCGCTACACCATTCTGCTGGGGTGTGCCAGGTACAAACAATTGGGATTGAATCCCAGCCTCTGATAAGTAATTCCTAAACTCTCCCAAGAGGTACTCACCACTACAATCAGATCGTAGTGTCATCTTGAATAATTGTCTATGAAAAAGACAAAATATTCAAAACTACCTCTTGCCTGGATAGACATAGGACCATACGAATCAGAATGAACCAATTCCAACGCATCTTTTGATCTATACCCCTTGGCCTTGAAAGGCCTCTTGGTCATCATTCCCTCTAAGCAAGATTCGCAGGTTGGGAGATCCTCCACCACTAATGAACCCAAAGGTCCATCAGCTATCAACCTTTGAATTCTGCTTAGGTTAATATGACCAATCCTTAGATGCCAAAGATATGTTTGGTTCATCTTCGAAGGTTCTTTTCTCTTATCGGAATTAGAAGATGAGTCATTAACTTCTATTTGCATCGTGAGAGCTTGTGGTTCAAGTTATAAATTTCCTATCTATGTACCTGAATAGATAATGTCCCTATTCCTTTTATAACAAATTTGTCATTAAAAGGAATAGATTATCCATCCGTAATTTAGAAACCGAAAGCGATTCTTTCTAAATAAAGGTACATAAAGAAAATTCTTAAGAACCAAAAACTTTATTTTTTCTCAAAAGATAAATAAAACATCTCCCATTACAATAGCCACCACCTTCATGGCATTGCCCAAGTAAATGGTAATATCCCATTTAGCTAGTCGTCGGGTTTCCTGGAACCCCTGCAAAGTATTGCAGACATGATTAGTGGCTCTCGTATCTACACACCAGGTGCCAGTAGATAATGCCTCTAACCATGTTTCAACGACTAGACCAAAGGATATACATTTGTTCTTGCTTCGGATTGGGATAATCCTTCTTCTTATGTCCAGTCTGCTTGCAAGTGAAGTACTTGCCTTTCGGCTTCTTCACTCCTCCCTGAGATCCTCCCACCACCTTTGCTCCTCCTTGTTTCTCCTTCTTCTTGTCTTTCGGCTTAGAAGTAGAAACCTTTTTGAGCATCCATGGCTTGAGGATACTCTTTGAAGAGTGCATACTTGTACTTCTTAGCAGATAAGACAATATGTAGATTCTTTTCCAATCAACATTATTTGGGTACAGTAAGTTTATTTCCTTTAGTATCATAGTAAGTGGACTGAAAGTCATTTTTGAAAATCCTAAGAATCACAATGATCAAAATATTAGATTTCAAATATTATTGATTCCTCAAAACAATAAAATTCTGAAATCAACCAAAACCTCAAAACACCGAGAATATCGCATGCCACGATAGTGTGGACGTATACGAATTCTACATTTGTAAGAGGAGGTTTTACCCATTAATTTTACTATCTTGTCAACCTTACTTTTTGAAAAATAAAATTAATAGTTGGTTCCTCTTTGGACCTATAAATAAAAGCAGTGACTCCGATGGGGAGGATACTTTTTATTTGCATCTAAGTGTGCACCATTACACGATACTAAGGGAATTACCTCAGATTATGTGCCTTACCGATGTGGAAGTACACACACTCCTAAATAATTTCCTATAACCATTATTTGACCTAGTGATCCGCAAACAAACTCATCCGATGGGGAGGAAGGCACTCAGAGACGACGCACAAGTTTGTTGCATCACATGTCAAATTGTAATGGAGGTCGCGGGAATTAATTAAAATATCCCTCTCCCACTTAGTAAACTGAAAATGAGGAATTTTCAAGCACACACAACATGCATATAAAACAAATCAGCAATAAATATGGAAAAAACAAAATTTTTCCAACTATTTTGGCTTTGTTCTCCAATATGCATCCCGCCGTGTCGCCACCTTGTCCGCTCCACCTTTTCCGTGCGCAAGCCACATAAAGAGATCCGAGCCGAGATATATCATTTTAATTTACATCCATCGATCCTATACTCCACGAAGGAGTGTACAAATACTCTAGATCGAAAGTAAACTAAAATGAGCGGCTAAACAATGCCGTATTTAATTACAAAAATTAAATACTAATCTAGCCTCGTCAACCCCGAGGATTCAAATAATAAATATTTACACACATACAATCACATACTCACATATGGCCATAATAGTCGGATCTTACGCCTGCAACCAAAGAGTTAAACTACTCATATCCTACTATTATCCGACACATATAATATATGAAAAAGTGTATAAAAATTAACCGAATCCTAAACACACAAAACCGGAAACCGTGGCTCTGATACCATTTGTAGGGAATCAGCTTCCTCGGAGACTCGTCGGCTCTCATGTCCCCGGATTAAAATTTTCACTAATGAAAAATAATCCGGATGGGATGAGTTTCCTAAGCACAACCAATTCGTCGTCGTGCTAACAACTCGAGCAATCGCTTGAACAAACTTGTTGTTCAAGCAATCAACTCTTCTAGTCGGTTAGCCGCGGAAGAGACGACGGACGGATCGCCGATTTTTGTGTTTATCTTCGGGGTCCATGATTATACAAATACATACAAATGTAAACTAGTATAATCAACACATACATAAAGTAAGCATCCACACAAAACATGCATATAATTGAAAAGCAATTATAAACATAATACAAAAGAACATTAATCAAAATAAACAAGATTATACCTCTTGTTATTGTTGGGTTTCCGACACCGCGGCGTGTGTGTGTGTTCGATCACGTTTCGTAAACATGAATACAGCGGAAGCAATAAAAATAATAAATCTACATTTATTACAACACACACAACACACGCATGCATATTACAACAAGTGTATACATAACCGTAAATTTAAATTTGCAATAAAAGGAAATTTAACTACGTTATACCTTTCGTATGACGTGTAGCGGGAACGGCATCAACCGGAACGATCCTCGCTAGAATCGTCTCTATCCGTATCCACGCCGAGTTCCTCGGGATGACTTCGCTAAGCCACGAGCTTCGTCTTCGTACGGGTTACTAGCCTCATGTTGAAGACGACGTGATCGAGAGATGATCACGATCCGAATCCAAATTCGGATCCTAATACGAGTTCTCAAAACTCGCTTCTCCGGAGAGGTATTCGTCAACCAATTGACGAATACTTCGTCCTCCACCTCAGAGGATTACCGGAGATTGAATCCCCGGTAAGTTAGCCACTGTCGGAGCTCTAACCGTCGTCCAAATGACGCTCCGACGAGAGGAGAACAAGCTGTCCAGAAAACTGGACAGCTTTGGTGGAGGAGATAGGCGCCAGCCAACCAAGGGAAGAAAAGGCTCACCTTGATGCCAAACCTATAGGAGATCACCGGAGGGTCACCGGAGGATCACCGGCTGAAGCTTGGTCGCTGGCAAGGAGCTGGACGGCGGCACAACAAGCTGGGCGGCAATGGAGGTTGGGCGGCAATGAAAGTTGGGCGGCAACTCCAATCTAGGGTTTTTGATTAGAGCTTAATTATCCCTTAAGCCCTCTTTTATAGAGAACTAATTCTCTTAATGGTTATTGGATCATAACCATTAGGCCCGTTAACCCGCTCTATTAAGATAAGTTAAAATAAACAAAATCATGATGGTTTATTTTAAGTTAAAACGAACCGAACCAAATATTGGTTCATTCGTTTAAAATAAACCAAACCCTTTGGTTTATTCTCCTCCATTGGATTAGAACCAAACTATTTTGGTCCATCCATTATGTCTTCATAAGACACGGCCCATCCACGCTTCCATTACGACTGAAACGATTTCATGCTCGCTTTATGTTTGGTCCAACCAAACTTAGTTTCTCTCGGTCTGAGAATCTCATTCTCAAGCCCGTTTTAAATCCTTCGGATTACGCTCGTTGTGCGTGTGACCAAATAGGTTCTCGGTTTATGTTGGCCGTCTATAATTAACCATTAATTATAGAACGATCATGAGTGGCACCTAGTAGTACATCATGATCCCCAATTAACCGAAAAGATCAACGGTTGATCCAGAACTATTTCTGAAACCCTTCAGCGGCTCGAATGATTCGTGCCCCATTCCCTTCACTCATCTTATACCCACTTGGTTCAGGACATGGTCTATAATGTCAGTCCCCACTAGGCTGACTACGTCACACCTAGCCCAAGCATCATTTCCTCGTCCTACGGATTCTAGTTACTGCACATGTATCGAAGAGTACCTTACTCTAAACATGTAATGCTTTGGCCAAAGACTTTAGTAACAATCCGACGAGAGGCCATGGGTATACATATCCTCGCAAGGAGTGGTGAATCCTTTATAGGCTATTCAAACACCTTCGATCACTTCGACTTATACACAATCATCCCGGGTCCACATCTCCTTAGAGATGTTTGCTTAAGATGTCAAAGCATAAGTCTCTATGATCAAGATGACTTGAATACCGCAAGTCAAAAGAACATCGCACTTAAGCCACAGTAAGAACTTCATTGACATATCTATATATGCAGAGAACCATATGAAGTCTTACGGCTGGTCACTCCAATGAACTAGTTACCATAACTAGCATCCACGATTAACTCCGGACATCACTATGTCTCTAGCCAGTGAGAATCAGCTGCTTGGATACACCAAGGAGTATACCTCGTTCTAGTCTCGACAGAATTGATGATGTCCAAATCCATCAATTCATCGACTAGGGATAATTCCGATACATCACAATTACACATGTAGAGATACTCACTAGTTGTGATCCAATCACAAATTCTCTCATGATGTGAATCGTATCGTGGACATTCAGTAAATGAGTTTATGATCCAATCAAATACATAAAACATGTATACTCAAATAGTGAATCTTCATTTATCATATAAATGGTTCATACATAAGGCGATTGCCTTAGAACATCTCTCATATATTACTAACAGTTATACCTCTTGATCTTCTATTGTATGCCCTCCCTCCTTTTGGACGTCGTGTGGGCGACGATCTACCAAAAGTTGAAGCTTCCTAGATCACCAATCTTCCTTTCCTTGTTCACTAGGAACAAAGGAAGATCCTAAAACAAAACTCATCTTCCATTCTAGAACCGGCCACCAAGTCAATAAACTCGATGTTGCCGCCGGCCAAGGAAGATAAAATGGAGTATGGAAACCAACCAAAAGAGAAACAACAAGGGCATGGGCGCCGGCCAACACTTGGAGAAAGGAAAGGAAAACAATCCTCCTCCTTGTTGCTGCCCAAACCCTAGACAAAGCTCTCCTAATTTTTGGCCAAGGATGAAGGGAAGGAGAATAGGTTGAGCTCCGGCCAAGGTAGAGGGAACAAGGATAGTGGCCGGCCAACACTTAGAAGGAAGAAGAAAAGGATCTTCATCTTCTTGTTGCCGCCCACTCTAATCCCAAAACCCTAACCCTAGCCGCCCAACCCCAATCCTATCCCAACTAGGATTTGATTGCCGCCCAAGGGAAGCTATCCTAATGCCATCCAACCTAAGCCATAAAAGGAAGGGAGAAGCTTGGGTGCCGGCCAAACCAAGGAGGAAGGAGGAAGAAGGGTTGCCGGCCACCATTGGGAAGAAGAAGAAGAGGCTTCTTCTTCTTGTTGCCGCCCAACACCATGAACCAAACCCTAACCCTAACCTCCTCCTATTTCATGCCGCCCAAGCCACCTTGTCTCAATTAGGTTT
Organism: Wurfbainia villosa; assembly: GCA_025175895.1. Classification (NCBI taxonomy): domain Eukaryota; kingdom Viridiplantae; phylum Streptophyta; class Magnoliopsida; order Zingiberales; family Zingiberaceae; genus Wurfbainia; species Wurfbainia villosa. The sequence goes on along the minus strand of CM045998.1, from coordinate 45,708,648 downwards.
TTCTCTTTTTTTTTATCCATCCTTGCCGCCCAAACCCTAAGCCCATATATATAGAGTTAGGTATAGGCCTTGGATTAATCTCCTCCATTGGTTCTAGGGATTTAATCTCTACTGTCAGATCTAGGGTTTCATCCCAACCGTCGGATCTAGGGTTTCATCCCAACCGTCGGATCTAGGGTTTCATCCCAACCGTCGGATCTAGGATTTCATCCCAACCGTCGAATCTAGGGTTTCATCCCAACCGTCGGATCTAGGGTTTCATCCCAACCATCGGATCTAGGGTTTCATCCCAACCGTCGGATCTAGGGTTTCATCCCATCATTGGATCTAGAGTTCATGAGGTGTTAATAGGCTACAATAGGGACCATGAGGAGGAGTTGGATCTTGGCCACCCGATGGATTGGAACCACACAAACTTGATCCATCAATGATGTTCTATTCCACTAGAGGATCATCATTGAATTACCTCACCAACCCCCATATATTAATATGGGCTCCATATATTATTTGTACATCCATCTCCCCGTGTTTAAGATATCGAATGTTCGTCAATTAATTGATTTACTGACCATCAATTAATTAACATCTAACTTCTCGAGTAGTACCACTCAACCTTATCATCATGTTGACTAAGTCAACCTGAAGGGTTTACATGATGAATCTTATGAACTCCTCAAGGGGACATCATCAACCTAATATATAGGACACGGTTTCCTCCTATAATCAACGGCACATCTTGTAAATAATATCATTTCCCAACTTACCGGGCATATTGATTTAATCCATAGAAATCTCAACCTCTGGTAAATCAAAGAAATAAATACTAAGTACATGTGCCCTTTATTATATCGGGATTAAGAGCATGTACAACATAATATCCGAGGTCCGATTCAATTATGTAGTCAGCAATAAATTGAATCACCTCTATTTCGGTCTTGCTCAATACACCTAAGTGTACTAGTGTAACTCTATGTTCAAGACAAAACAATACCAAGCTACACTACAACCATGCCAATGGTTTGTCCAAAACCATCTTGGTTGTGAGGCTCTACTTATATTCTACAAGGGACTGATAACATGATCTTCTGTGCCACACCAAGCACCATGTTATCTACAATGTAAAATATTAGACAATATGCACACATATAATAAATATAAAGTGCAAACAATGATCATGTGATTCTTATTTCAAAATAAAAATATTCATACAAAAAGAGCTAGGCTTTCAGTATACATTCCAACAAGTGCCACCGGATCGACGATGACTCAACCTTAGCTCAAGATCTTCTTCATCGTCGGTATAAAAATCTTTTATTTAGAGTCTTAATTGTAAATTCCTTTTATTTTCGGAGCTTTAATCGTAATAAGAAGAGGGGGAGTGTCCCTCTACCTTGAGTGTTATTGTTTTATTGTAATCGTTCACTCCTACCTCTAACGAGGAGGAGTATTTTAGTGGATTACCCTCCGTACAAGGTCTAGGACTTTTAGGGCATTGGATTAGCAGCCGAAGGTTGTGAACCAAGTAAAAATAAATAGTGTTTTTTTTATTTCCGCTGTGCATTTCTTTATTGCTCGTATTTTATATCTAACGAACAAAAAGTTTTAACGTGCGCTATTCACCCCTCCCCCCTCTAGCGCTCAAATCGATCCAATAATTGGTATCAGAGCCAGGGGTGCTAAAATTTGGTGAAACCACCAATCAAGCCTTTTTACATATTTTTTTTTCAATTTTATGAGTTGTTTTCATTCGTTTAAATTTTCTCTCACACTACTAATCTAAGACGCAAGTCTTGGTACATTTCTTTGTTTGTGTCGTTGCTAGATTCTTTATCTTCACTTGTTTTTTTTTGTCAATGGCCCATCTTGAGGGTTTTAGCACCGTTCGACCTCCATTTTACAATGGATATGACTTCTGTTATTGGAAGGGTCGGATGGAGTGATTCCTTAAGACCCAAATCGAGATGTGGATCATAATCGAAACAGGATTCACACTTCCGACTAATGAAGTGGGTGAATCCTTGGATTGTGACCAATGGACCAATGCTACAAAAAGACAAGTTGAAGTCGATGCCAAAGCGACTCAAATCCTCTAATGCGATTTATCCAAGGAGGAGCTTAATCACGTCGGCTCATTTATCAGTGCGAAGGACTTATGGACCAAGTTAGTGGAACTATACGAAGGAATCGATGAAGCTAAGGTATGCAAACGGAACCTTCTTTTCAATAAATTATATAATTTAAAAATGCAAAAACATGAGACGACAACTCAACTACACACCCGTGTACAAGACATCGTCAACAATTTGCATGCCATCGGACAAAAGGTCGAAAACCACAACATCATAAGGTATGTTTTGAATTCATTTCTTAGGACTACCTTGTGGACATCCATGGTCAATGCCTACAAGGTCTCTAAGGACTTATCAAAAATTAGGTTAGATGAATTATTTTTAGAATTCGAACTCCATGAATAGTCTAATTCAGTACCCGAGAAAGGTATAGCCCTTTTTATAGGTCCAAAGAAGAAGCCCACAAGTAAGCCACCCCCAAAGGAAGAAGAAGATGAGTACGAGTCGGAGGTTGATCTGGAGATGGAGACTGAACTAGTCAATCTAGTTCAGATGATGATTAAGAGCCAAAAATGTCCCGTCACTCAACCCAAAGAAGGTAAATCTAAAGCTAGTTCTAACATTAGGTGTTATGAATGCAACAGGTTCGGACACATCAAGTTAGAATGTTCGAATCTCAAGAACAAAGCACCGAAGTTCAAGAAGGCACTCAACGCTACGTGGGAAGAGGCATCGGAGGAAGAAGATGATGACCTCGTCTTCATGGCTAAACCAACCGAATCAGAGTTGGAGTCCGAACCTGAGCAAGAATCTAAACCCGAGGATGAGTCAAACTAAGAATCGCTATTCAAGACAAGCAAGGATCCGCATCTGGTTCAAGAGATACGCTCAAGGTAAGTCGGTCCCTCATTAGTACTTTATATAATGCAATTAAGTTTCTAAATAGGAAGTTAGCTAAGTCCGAGTCCAAGGTTGAGACCCTGGTTGAGGAGGTTAAACTCCTTAAACACGAGGTCTCCCTAACCTCTTTGACTAGTCAAATTCAAGAGGAGGACTCAACTCGAGTTGAAAAGCTCAAAGTTGAGAACTCACTTTTGAAAAGTCAAGTCGAAGATCTTAGGAACACATTGGAAAGGTTAACTTTGGGATCCAAGGGACTTGACCACCTACTTGGATCGCAAAGGGCCGTGTACAATAATGTCGGGCTTGGGTTTAGCTCAAATACTACTAACAAGTCATATATGTCGATTGTAAGTCGACATAAAAAACTTGTCCAAACATGGGTCCCTAAGACCACTTTGATTTCTCAATTAGCGTCTAACAAATACTGGGTTCCCAAGGACCAAATCCACTATGAGGAAAGACCAAACCGATTCAATGGTCTAGGGGGAGCTAGTACAAAATTTGTTTGTGCTATTACTTAGATATTGCATGCTTAGGTTTTTTTTCTTTTTCTTTTTAGAATGGTTAGATAGGGACTATAACTCGTCGATACTTGATAACATAGTACCAGGATGCACCAAGATGATAGTACACTAGTTAACTGAAGTCTTGGGTATTCGAGTTAGATAAGGCGTATCTAGTTTGGTTTACTTGACCGAGTAGAACTAGCTAAAGCTACCTCGTCGTATCCTAGACTATTTAGACCAAGAAGTGGTCTTAGGTGAGTCAAGTTACTATTTTCTCAAAATTGGCTTTTTCTAAGGAAGTGGTCATTTTTTCGATCAAAGAATACCCCTGTGCCTCGTCACGACCTAGAAGCCAAGATCTTGAAAATGTGACTTGATGAGCTTAGGGTCAAATTCAAATCTAACGCAAGGTTGACTTGTTTCAAATCATTAAATTTAAATCAAGTAAAATTTGAGGCATCTCACAAGAACACATAAGGATAACGTGTTTGATCATGTAGAAATGGGTGAGATGATCTAGGTCTAATAATTTACAACCAAATCTTAAAATTCCAATATCCGATCCAACTACCTTGTATATAGAACCAATGGATGTTGGAGAGTGGTTGCACCCGACACATGACCAGAGATCAACTTAAGTTTTCGAAGCTTCGATTCAAACGACAAGGATCGATAGCTTTTGGAAACAACAACAAGCTCAAAATCATCGGGTCAGGTTATATTGAGCTCAACTCAAACTTTGTCATTCAAAACGTTTTACTAGTTGAAATTTTCGAATATAATTTACTTAGCGTAAGTCAGTTGTGTGATAATAACTATAAGGCCATATTTCTAGAAAATGAATGTGTAATTAAAACAAATGAAACTTCTAAAATAATCCTTAAAGGAACTAGGAATAACAACATCTATACTATTAATCTACCTAACTCCTCAACCAAGTGTCTTAAGACACAGCAAGAGGAATCTTGGTTGTGGCACCGACGACTAGGTCACTCGCACCCAAGACTTGTCCACAAGATTAGTCAGAGTGGCTTAGTCAAAGGTTTTCCCAATCTTAACAACTTAGACAATAGAATTTGTAATGCTTGTCAACAAGGTAAACAACCTAGGGCACACCATCAACTAACTAACCAAGAAGGAACCAAAAGTGTGCTTGAGCTCATTCATTTGGATCTATTCGATTCTCATGGAGCCAAGTCACTCAATGGAAGTCAATTTTGCTTAGTCATGATTGACGACTATTCTAGGTTTACATGGGTTAGGTTCTTTAAATACAAAAGTGATACCCTAGATCAACTAATCAGTTTGTTTAAACTAATCGAAAATTAAAAGACTTAGGAGCGATCATGGTGGTGAATTCGAAAACCACAAGTTTATAGATTTCTGTAACCTAAATGGATACCACCATGAATTCTCATGTCCTATAACCCCATAACAAAACGGCCTAGTCGAACATAAAAAAAAGAACCCTACAAGAAGCCGCTAGGAAAATGCTAAATGAATACAACCTACCTGATAGATTTTAGGCAAAATCCATTAGTACGACTTGCTATATCCAAAATAGGATCCTTATGGTAAAGAGGCACCTTAAGACCTCATACGAAATCTATCACGACAAAGTACCTAACATCAAGTACTTTAGGGTATTTGGATGTAAGGTACATATCCTGAACACTAAGGACTACCTAGGAAAGTTCACCGCCAAAACCTCATCGGAATCTTCATAGGATACTTGACTACAAGTAGAGCCTATAGGGTATATAACCATGACACTCTTAGAGTTGAAGAGACCATTAATGTAGTGTTCGATGAAGGAAACGAACCTACAAAACTCATAGCAACACTAACTAGCGAACCGATTTATACCATACTCGACTCCAACCTTGAGATCGAGTCTAGTATTAATCCTAACCCAAGTCCAATGAGTCATCCTATCGACCAAGTGATAAGTGACCCTAACTCAAGTCAAATTAGAATTCAAACGAATCATATTATCAGACAAGTGATAGGTGATCCTAACCTAGGAGTTCAAACTAGAGCTTCATACCGAAATCTTAGCCAAATCTCTTTGATTTCTAAAATCGAACCCAAAACCATTGGACAAGCCCTTCATGATCCCGATTGGATTATTGCAATACAAGAAATGCTAGCTCAATTCACTAGGAATGAAGTTTGGGAATTAGTACCACCATCTAAAGATAAAATAATCATTGGAACAAAGTAGGTCTTTTGAAATAAGCTTGATAATAAAAGTGAAGTAGTTAGAAATAAAGCGAGATTAATCGCTAAAGGGTTTAGTCAAGTCGAAGGATTAGATTATGATATGACCTATGCCCCAGTAGCTAGACTAGAATCCATCCAAATGTTGTTAGCATATGCTGCACATCGAGGATTTAAATTATTTCTAATGGATGTCAAGTCAACATTCTTGAATGGATATATTAAGGAAGAAGTTTATGTTAACCAACCCCCCGGATTCGAAAGTCTAGATAAACCCGACCATGTTCTTAAACTAAAGAAAGCTCTTTATGGACTCAAACAAGCTCCTCGAGCTTGGCACAAGAGGATTTCAATTTATCTTAAGCCAAAAGGGATTAACCAAGGCCTAGTCGATCCGACCCTTTTCGTAAAAACCATAGGTAAGGAAATTTTTATAGCACAAATCTACGTAGACAATATCATTTTAAAAACAACCAATTTGATCCTACTAAACGAGTTCATTTCACTTATGGAAAGTGAATTTGAAATGAATTAAGTAGGTGAACTGAGTTTCTTTCTAGGACTACAAATTAAACAAACTACAGATGGAATATATTTACATCAACAAAAATATAATAGGGAATTAATTAAATGTTTTGGAATGCAAGACGCTAAAACCATCAATACATCCATGACAACTAATGTCAATATAGGAGAGGACTTAGAAGGAAAGCCCATCAACCTAAAATACTATAGGATGTGATAGGGAGTCTTCTATACTTAACTGTGAGTCGACCCGATATTTTATTCACAGTAAGTATGTGCGCAAGGTTTCAAACCTATGCCAAGGAGTCTGACCTAACCCTAGTCAAGTATCCTTAGATATCTAAAGGGAACACTAAGCGTAGGTGGTACCATAGATCTACCGAGTTCGAACTAATCGGCTACTCCGACTCGGACTATGCCAGTAGTAAACTCGATAAAAAGAGCATGAGTAGTTGTTATCAACTTCTCGGCTCAAGTATAATTAGTTGGTGCAGTAGGAAGCAACATTGTGTTGCCTTGTCTACCACCGAAGCCGAATACATCGCAATGGATGAGTGTGTTGCTCAGCTTCTTTGGATGAAGCACACTCTTCGAGATTTTAAGTTAGACTTCACAAATACTAAAATTCACATAAATAATATTAGCTCAATTAACTTAACAAAAAACCCCATATGTCATTCTACTACCAAACATATACAGGTTAAACATCACTTCATTCGAGAACATGTGGCCAACGGAGCCATACAACTCGAATATGTGGAATCGAAATCGAACTTAGCAGACCTTTTTACTAAACCCCTACCCAAAGCCGAATTTAGTCTATTAAGATGAAAATTAGGCATGTGTGTAATAGAGTATGATTTACAAATCATAACTTCTTATAACTCTATTAGTTGCATTTCTTGTTAATGGAATTAGCTTAGGCCTTACCCTAGATATCATGTACCTATAGATTTAAGGAGCCAACACATCTCACAACACATAGGATCAATGTATTTGTGTACTTAGATATGTAGATGGGTGTGAGATGTTAGGACTTTACTCCTAGTTCCAGATGTAGAGCTAGTGCATCGCCATGAACCACGGAGTATAATCATCTAAATTAACCGACTCAGATCAGGACTTATTGATCATTTCATATCAATCAAGTAAAAAAGAGTTGAACATACAAATAGATGAGATTATTTTTAATATATTATTTTCAAAATCATGTGGAACATGCTTGAACCTGGAACTAAAACTTAAAACTATAATTTCAAAAACTATGTTTCTCAAACCTCCCCCCCCCTCTCTTTCCGATTTATGGCAAAAGGGGGAGAAAATGTTGGAGGATCGGTGGCTGGCTAGAGGGGGTGAATAGCCCCAATTGGCGTATACGGTGGAATTCGATCAATCTTGAGTCTACAATCTTGTTAGCACAGTGGAATAATAATAATAATACTAACAAGATATACAAATACACACAAGCACACAAGAGACAACCGATATACATGTTTCGGAACCTTAGGGTTCCTACTCCATGGGTGAGATCAACGAGCTCGTGTTATGCGCACGACACTAATAACACTCCTCGACAACACGTCGGAGGTGGAGAAACTTCGTACAAGAAATTACAAGGTAATACAAAAGTACAAGAAAATATAAAGACATTACGAAAGAAAACTTTACCCAAATGGTTTTGATCGCTTTTGCTTGTTGCTTGCTTTGGTTTGGCTCTTGATGGTCTGGAATGCAGCAGCAATTCCCCTCCAAAATCTCCCCAAAAAGTCTTATTGAAATCCTCCCCAAGCTCCTCCTTTTATGCTTGTCTCAGGCTAATTTCGCGCCGATCAGTCGACTGCTCGTGACCTCTAGTCGACTGCTCTTATAGTCGTTGTCTCACAACGATCGAATCCACGTTGGCAAAATCCCAACGGATAACCATCAGTCGACTGATCATACCCATCAGTCGACTGGTAACCCCACCATTCGAGTGCTCGGTGCGATCGCTCGACTGGAAACCATTCTATGCCCGAATTCACCTCAATCAGTCAAATGATGTCTATCATCAATAGACTGATGGCGTCAGCAGTCGACTGGCCTCCCTCGGTAGTCGACTATTCAATAAGAACTTGGTCAGTCAAACACCATTCGAGTCCAATCGACCTAGAGCAGACGATTGGTACCAATACTAGTCAACTGATGTTGGGTAAAACCTCAAACAATAAGCTGTTTGAGCATCCGATCATCGGGTAAAACCTCAAACACCATGTTTGAGCATTTGACACTCAGTCTTAGCCACTTAGCCAAGTCCACCTCATCCTCTCATGGAGTTCCCCACCGAAGCACATCCCTCGAATGCACCAAACGCACGACTTCACAATGCTATCCTTCGCATCTCTTGCCCACGAAGTATGCTTCCCTTGGGCCTCACTCCATTTGCCCTCCGTCCGGTGGTCCCTCGGATGCACCAAGCGCACGACTTCGCAATGTCATTCTTCACCGACTCAAGGACCCCGAGCCTAGTGAACTTGCCAAGTCTTCAAGACTTCCCACACCAAGCCTCATGCTTGGATTTTCCATGCCAAGCCTCAAGCTTGGACTTTCACCGCCAAGGCTACACACTTGGACTTACATGGCCAACCCATGTTGGACTTTCCAACACCAATCCCTATGCTTGGATTTTCCCAACACCAAGCCCCATGCATGGACATTTCACCACCAAGGCAACACACTTGGATTTACATAGCCAACCCATGTTGGACTTCCCATGACAATCCCATGTCATGCGTTTTGTATAACATCAAAATATAGTTTGAGTCAAACTCGAGTCTTGGGCAGATTGCTCCAACAATCTCCCCCCTTTTTGATGTTTGATAAAACCTCAAACCTAAGTCTACCAATTATCCCCAATTGGAAATTCTCACATCCCAATGAGAATTCCAACTATCCCAATTGGTAACTTCTCCCCCTTTTGACATACATCAAAAAGGTCCTCCCCAAGGGTATGAATGCCTCATATCCCAATGAGATCTTACAATCTCTCCCTTAGAGGAACACATGCCTACAATCTTTCTAGTGATAAGTCCCATATCGCTTAAGAGAAGCACTCTCCCAAATTTCCTCCCATGAGAAAAAAGTACACATCCATCTTTCCATGATGAATACCTCCCCCTAAAGGCTTGCTCCCCCTTGACCATTGCACCAACAATATCCTTGGAGAGTCCCTAAGCCAATAGGAACATTTAAACATTCAAAATTAAGACAAAGTTCAACAATGAACTTCCATCCAGCTTAAAATTGATACTCACCCTAAACACTTCTCATAATGCATATCCAATGGATTTCCACCCTTTCTAATACTCTCCATAGCATGTCCTAAGGTTAGGAGTGGTTAGGAGACCAAAACATAGCTTAACATGGGCCTAACCACCATGGTTTACCCAAAATCAACATTATTAGTCGTCTCTATTAGATATCAGTCGACTACTATCCATGGTAGTCGACTGATAACTGCAAAATGCAATTTTCAATTTTCAGAAATGAATTTCTTAAATTCGTAAGTAAATATACATAAGGTGAAAAATCATGAAATTTTGTATGTATATTACTTATTACAATCATTATGGGTGAAAAATATTAGAAAATTATTTTACCCACAAAATAGTGAGATTGACACAATATTCAAAAGTTGAGAAAAGCTTCAATATTGAGCCCTCTTTGTATCATCCCATTCAATGGTGATTGCTATCAAAAGATAGACTTCCCATGGTTTTTCAAAATGTTTTTCAAATGTTTTTAAAACCTTTAATTCCATTTTCCTAAACATCTCACTTGTATATAAATGTGTAAAACACATACAAGTCAATTTATAGTGAGATGTGGGGTCTTTGTTGTTTAGGGTTTCATGCATATCTCTAGGCAACACTATTTGATTCCCTTCAAATCATGTCATAGTCCTTAAATCCATTTTATTTATGCATGAATGATGATTATGGTATAATGATACAAAAATAAAAGCATGTGCTATATAATCTTGATGTCATGGCATGCGAATGAAATCTAAGAATACATGACATATGGAAATAACCTTAAAAATGATCATGACATTTTATATAATAAAAATAAATATAATGTCATGTCATGGAAAGGCAAACAAAGCATGACAATTTTAAAATACTAAGGTATAAAATACCTAAGTGTTAAACTCAAAATGTCTTTTCTAGGATTAAGTCCATTTTTGCCTTAATGCCAATTATCCCCCTAGTGTGTCAAATGCCCAAAATGGCACACCATTACTCCTAAGACCTAATTGTGTCAATTTAATTATTTTTATATAATAAAAATAAATATGATGTCATGTCATGGCAAGGCAAACAAAGCATGACAATTATAAAATACCTAAGTGTTAAACTCAAAATGTCATTTCTAGGATTAAGTCGATTTTTGCCTTAATGTCAATTATCCCCCTAGTATACCAAAAGCCCAAAATGGCACACCATTACTCCAAAGACCTAATTATGCCAATTTAATCATTTTTCATCTTCTCAAAGCACATTGACACATCCTAATGTGTCAACTCACCATGGCTAGGTTAACTACCTATCCACTTAGGGTTGACACGCCCTAACCCATCTAGCGTGAATCGATCACGCTCCTAGGAACCCAAAACCTATTGGAGCTCCTTGGGTTAACAAGGTATTCACTAGTGATAACTTCCCTAGATACGTTCCTAATGACCCTTTTTGGTTTTGACACCTTAGTCAAATGGGTCTTTCCTAGGTCAACTCTAGAGGTGACTCCTCCTTTGCCCTTCTTAGTGGTTTTTTTTTTTTTAAGTCCTTAGCCACTAAACACACACCATGGCTTGTCTAAGGGATAGCCTCCCTATTAGCCTTGATTTTTTGGGACCTAGAAGTAGTTTCATAATTGAATGGAATCTTATGGTAGGAAATAGGTTTGTGACCCAAACCTTTCTTGCCCTTGGACATTTCTTGTTTCCTAAGTGTTGAGTTTTCGGCACCGCGGCGAGTGTGTGTTCGAACATGTTTCGCAAACATGTGCACAACGGAAGGAATAAAATAATAAATCTAATTTATTACAACACACATCACACTCATGCATAGTACAACATGTGTAGACATAACCGTAAATTTAAATTTTTCAATAAAAGGAAACTTAAACTACGTATACCTGAAGTATCACGTGTAGTGGGAAAGGCATCAACCGGAACGATCCTCGCTAGAATCATCTCTATCCGTATCCATGCCGAGTATCTTCGAGATGACTTCACCAAGTCATGAGCCTCGTCTTCGTACGGGTTACTAGACTCGTGTTGAAGACGATGTGATCGAGAGAAGATCAAGATCTGAATCCAAATTCGGATCGAAAAATGATTCCTCAAAAACTCGCTTCTCCGGAGAGATATTCGTCAACCGTTTGACGAATACTTCGTCCTCCACCTTTGAGGATTACCGGAGATCGAATCTCCGGTAAGTAAGGCGCTATCGGAACACCAAACGTCACTCAAATGACGTTCCGACAAGATGGAAACAAGCTGTCCAGAAAACTGGACAGCTTTGGTGGAGGAGTAGGGGCCGGCCAAAGGAAAGGTGGGAGCTCACCTTATTACCGAACCAAAGGGAGATCACCGGAGCACCTCCGGCAGCAACTCGACGTCGGCAAGAGGGAAGGACAACTTCTTCTGGATGCCGGCAAGGGAGCTTGGTGGTGGGCGGCGGCAAGGGGAGGTGTTGGCGCCGAATTCACCGAGGAGAGGAGGGGCGGCAGCTTTTAGGTCAAGGGATTTGGATTAGGGCTTAACAAACCCTTAAGCCCCCTTTTATAGAGAACTAATTCTCTTAATGGTTATCAGATCATAACCATAAGGCCCATTAACCCGCTCCATTAATATAAGTTAAAATAAACCAAACCATGATAGTTTATTTTAAGTTAAAACGAACCGAACCAACTTTGGTTCATTCGTATAAAACAAACCAAACCCTTTGATTTATTCTCCTCCATTGGATTAGAACCAAACCAATTTGGTTCATCCATCATGTCTTCATAAGACACGGCCCATCCACGCTTCCATTGCGACTGAAACGATTTCATGCTCACTCCATTTTTGGTCCAACCAAACTCAGTTTCTCTCGGTCTGAGAATCTCATTCTCAAGCTCATTTTAAATCCTTCGGATTACGCTCGTTGTGCATGTGACCAAATAGGTTCTTGGTTTATGTTGGTCGTCTATAATTAACCATTAATTATAGAATGATCATGAGTGGCACCTAGTAGTACATCATGATCCCCAATTAACCGAAAAGATCAACGGTAGATCCAGAACTATTTTTGAAACCCTTCAGCAGCTCGAATGAATCGTGCCCCATTCCCTTCACTCATCTTATACCCACTTGGTTCAGGACAAGGTCTATAGTGTCAGTCCCCACTAGGCTGACTACGTCACACCTAGCCCAAGTATCATTTCCTCGTCCTACAGATTCTAGTTACTGCACATGTATCGAAGAGTACCTTACTCTAAACATGTAATGCTTTGGCCAAAGACTTTAGTAACAATCCGACGAGAGGCCATGGGTATACATCTCCTCGCAAGGAGTGGTGAATCCTTTATAGGCTATTCAAAAACCTTCGATCACTTCGTCTTATACCCAATCATCCCGGGTCCACATCTCCTCATAGATGCCTGCTTAAGATGTCAAAGCATAAGTCTTCATGATCAAGATGACTTGAATACCGCAAGTCAAAGGAACATCGCACTTAAGCTACAGTAAGAACTTCATTGACATATCTATATATGCAGAGAACCATATGAAGTCTTACGGCTGGCCACTCCAATGAACTAGTTACCATTACTAGCATCCACGATTAACTCCGGACATTACAATGTCTCTAGCCAGTGAGAATCAGCTGCATCGATACACTAAAGAGTATACCTTGTGCTCGTCTCGACACAATCAATGGTGTCTAAATCCATCAATTCATCGACTAGGGATAATTCCGATACATCACAATTACACATGTAGAGATACTCACTAGTTGTGATCCAATCATAAATTCTCTCATGCTGTGAATCGTATCGTGAACATTCAGTAAATGAGTTTATGATCTAATCAAATACATGAAAACATGTATACTCAAATAGTGAATCTTCATTTATCATATAAATGGTACGACCATAAGGCGATTGCCTTAGGAGACCTCTCATATATTACTAACAAACTCCCACTTGGCCTAATGCCAATCGCTACGGTATCCAATACCATAGGCTCTAACATGACCCTCAAACTTACTTTGAGGTAATGTCTTAGTCAAAGGATCCGCTAAGTTCCTTTCAGTGGGGATTTTCTCGATTTGTATTTCCTTCCTACTAATGATCTCTTTGATCAGATGATAGCGGCGAAGCACATGTTTGGATCATTGATGAGACCACATCAAGTTTAGAGATGAACTTCTTGATCGAAACCGCCTCCTTCGCTACTTCCAAAGCTGCAATAGTGTCAAGCTTGGAACTTTTCCAACTTATTGCGCCTCCATTCCATGTGAATATATACCCAGACTGAGACATGGAATCATCCTTGTCTGTCTGGAGCTGGCATCAGTATGCCCTCATATCACCATGTACCCTTCTCCATATATTAGGAACACATCCTTAGTTCTTCTTAAGTACATAAGGATTGTCTTAATGGCCACCCAATGATCCATTCCTGGATCAGACTGGTATCTACTCGTGACACACAGAGCATACGATACATTGGGCCTTGTACATAACATAGCATACATGTTAGATCTTATTGAGGATGCATAGGGAATCTTACTCATGCAAATCCTCTCGTCTACTGTGAGCGGACACATAGACTTCGAAAGGTGTATCCCATGCCAGATGGGTAGAAAACCTTTCTTGGATTCCGACATGCTAAACCTCTTTAGCACTCGGTCTATATATGTAGACTGCGAAAGACCAAGCAATCGTTTCGATTTATCTCTATAGATCTTAATCCCGAGGATGTAGGTTGCTTCTCCCAGGTCTTTCATGGAGAATGTCTTGGATAACCAAATCTTCATTGACTGTAAGATTAAAACATCGTCTCCTATAAGTAATATGTCATCGACATACAATACTAGGAACACGACTGCACTCCCACTAACCTTCTTGTACACACAAGGTTCGTCTGGATTTTGTGAGAAATCAAACTTTTTGATTGTCTCATGAAAATTGATATTCCAGCTCCTGGATGCTTGCTTCAATCCATATATGGACCGTCGCAATTTTCATACCTTGGTTTTATCAACCGATGTAAAACCCTCAGGCTGTATCATATACACGTCCTCGAGCAGGTTTCCATTAAGGAAAGTTGTTTTCACATCCATCTGCCATATCTCATAATCATAATGAGCCACTATAGCCAGAAGCATCCGAATGAATTTAAGCATAGCTACAGGCGAATAGGTTTCGTCATAATCAACACCTTGCTTTTGACGATATCCTTTCGCCACTAATCTAGCCTTATATGTAATCACATTACCATCCATGTCGGTTTTCTTCTTGAAAACCCACTTGCACCCTATAGGCTTTATGCCTTCAGGTAGGTCAATCAAGTTCCAAACTTGGTTTTCATACATGGAATCCATTTCCGACTTCATGTCTTCAAGCCACTTATCCCTTTCTTAACTTGTCAGAACTTCTTCATAACTGGTAGGCTCCTCATCATCAATGAGTAACACATCGTTCGATTCACTTATGAGAAATCCATATCTCTTAGGAATATTGCATGTTCTACCAGATCTATGAAGACGTGTTGCTTCAATAGGTCCAGCCGATTGCTCATCACTATGAGTTGTCGGTTGTTGTGCTTCACCAGGTATCTCATTAATGTCTATTTGAGTCTCTCGAGCCTCCTTAAGCTCGACGACACTCCCACTATTTTCTTGCAAGAGAAACTCTTTCTCTAGAAACACAGCATGCCTTGAAACAAACACCTTATGTTCCACAGGAT
Source organism: Wurfbainia villosa (assembly GCA_025175895.1). NCBI lineage: Eukaryota > Viridiplantae > Streptophyta > Magnoliopsida > Zingiberales > Zingiberaceae > Wurfbainia > Wurfbainia villosa. The sequence continues at coordinate 45,693,433 of CM045998.1, read as the reverse complement.
GATAGAATTGGTAACCCCTTGTTTCCTTAGGGTATCCAATAAATAGACATTTATCAGACTTAGCATCCAATTTGTCTGATACAGTCCGATTCACATAAGCAGGACAACCTCATATGTTCAAGTAAGATACATGAGATTTCTTACTATTCCATATCTCATATGGAGTAGTAGAGACTACCTTGGTTGGCATTCTGTTTAACAAGTAAAAAGTTTTCTGAAGTGCTTAGCCCTCAAAAGGACTTGGGAAGATTCGCATGATTCATCATTGACCTGACCATGTACAACAAGGTCCGATTACGCCTCTCCGATACACCATTATGCTATGGTGTATATGGCGGAGTCCATTGAGACAATATACCATTGTCACTTAGATAATCAAGAAACTCTTGACTTAAGTATTCACCACCTCGATCCGATCAAAGTTTTTTAATACTCTTGTCATGTTATTTCTCTACTTCATTTTTGAATTCTTTGAACCTTTCAAAGGCTTTAGACTTGTGTTTCATCAAGAACACATACCCAAACCATGAGTGATCATCGGTGAAGGTAATGAAGTAGCTATAGCCTCCTAAAGCTTGAGTTGACATAGGTCCACATACATCTGTATGTATTAGACCTAGCAACTCTCCTACTCATTCAGCTTTTCATGTAAAAGGTAACTTAGTCATCTTGCCTTTTAAGCATGATCCACATTTATCGTATGAATCTGATTCAAACGATTCTAGAATTCCACATCAGTGTAATTCGGACATGCGTTTCTTGCTTACATGGCCAAGACGATAATGCCACATGTAGGAGTCTAATTGATTATCCCTTCGAGCACGCTTGTTGCTCGCTTCGATATTGAAAATGTCACTAGATACGTCCAACGTATAAATGCCATTGCTCAAAGTTCTAGTTCCATAAAGTACGCCATTCAAAGTTATATAACAACAATTGTTACTAAACGTCAAATGGTAACCATTTCTATTTAAACATGAAATAAAAACAATATTCTTTATTAGAGAAGGAACATAATAGCAATTGTCTAGTTCCAAGACTAGTCCTCTAGGGAGCTTCAGCAAATAAGTTCCGATGGCGACCGCAGCAACCTTTGCTCTATTGCCAACTCACAAATTTGACTCTCCTCTGACGAGTCTTCTTTTATTTCTTAGCCCCTGTATGTCATTACATATATGTGAGCCAGACCCAGTATCCAATACCCAAGTGTCTAAGGAAATAGAATGACAATCAATAACGAAGATACCTGAAGAGGATGGGGCATCGGATTCCTTCTTCTTCATGGACTCAAGATAAATCTTGCAGTTTCTTCGCCAGTGGCCTTTCTTGCCACAATGATGGCAAGTGCCCTTTTGTGCTGGTTCTGCCTTCTTTGCCTTCTTGTTCTTCCATTTCTTCTATTCTTTTGCCTTCCTCTTAGAACCTTTCTTTGAGGAATCAACTAACAGAACCACCTTCTCCTCATGCTTCACAGAAGGCTCCACAGACTTCAGCATATTGAGGAGCTCAGGAATAGTGGATTCTAATTTGTTCATCCGATAGTTCATCACAAATTGTGAGAAACTCTTGGGCAAACAATGCAGAATTAAGTAAATACTTATTTCATGATACATCACAAACCCGAGGGTGGCTAGCCGCTCGATGTACCCGTTCATCTTTAGCACAAACTGCACTACAGACGAACCTTCTTGCATCTTCGTGGTGAAGAGGAGCTTGGAGACTTCGAACCTTTCGGATCTCGCTTGCTCATCAAACAACTCATGAAGATGGAAGACCATGGTATTAGCATTTATATGCTCATGCTGCTTTTGTAGCTCAGGTACCATCAAAGCTAGCATGATGCAACTCGCCAGTTCAGAATCTGCCACCTGCTTCTGATAGACCAACATTTGGTCTGGAGTTGCATCGTCCTTCGGACTGTTGGGAAGAGGCTCTTCAAGGACATATGCTAGCTTTTTCGCCTTGAGAAAAATTCTCAGGTTTCTAAGCCAGTCCAGGAAGTTAGGCCCAGTCAATTATTTTGAATCCAAAATAGTGCGCAAATTCAAAGACGTCATGATCAATCGATTGACCTAGAAATACAAAAAGAGCATATATGAGAAAATGATTTTAAAATGCATCAATATACATTTATAAATCCCATTCATTTTTCGAATTTCAAAAATCCCAAAATCACTTCGGGAGATCGTAGGTCCATCTCTGAATGGGCTGATATCCATCATAGATATGAACAACCTTGGAGACAGTCCAACAGGCCATTCATAACTACGACGGTAGGTATCAACTATACCGATTGCATATCATGTATATGCAACTATCACAATGTGCTATCAACTAATTGAATGTTCACACATACATCGGGTTGTTAACACATTAACAAGTATGCATCATATGCATAGCACCCAACTTCACCTCCCTTTACATCGACCTTGGAGAGAGTCCAACAAGCCAATGCTTCAGGTTAAAGCCAACCCATTAATCGAGAAATAGTTTTAATATGGTTAGAGCGCATTCAACCGATTAGCCCGGCTTGGAGAGAGTCCAGCAACCAAAGCTAACGATTGACCTCTGACTCTTACCATATTAGTATTAAACTATTCCATGGTTTGAACCTGTTCGGATTCGAGTCGGGCTTTGAGAGAGTCCAACAACCCAAACAAGAAACGGAACTCTGGTTCTAAACATATTAATGGAAGGTGTAGGCTTTAATATTGAGTAAGGGTTTTTATGTCTCATCCTCTTTGCATGCAAATAACTATTATCTACATGGCATGACATACATGGCATTCATCTACATGTCACGACACGCATGGCATAATGATATGCATCTAATGCAATTACATGGCATACAATTATGTAATGTACAAAATTTCCTTATATGTCATAACTATTTATGGAAATAAAATATGTTTAAGATTTGATTCTCCAAATCAAATCATGATTAAATTAGGAAACAAATTTCCAAATCTAATCACATATTTTATTTGTGGAAATAGTTGATTAAGGAAAGTCAATTTAGGAAACCAATTTCCTAAATTATCAAAACTACTTATGGAAATAAAATATTTTAAGATTTGATTTTGCAAATCAAATCAAGATTAAATTAGGAAACAAATTTCCAAAATCTAATCTAATATTTTATTTATGAAAATATTAATTTCATAAATACTTCCAACTTTCCAAAAGTGGAAGATTTCCATAAATACTTCTAGACTTTCCAAAATTGAAAAATTTCCACAAATACTTCAAAATTTCCAAAAGTAGAAAATTTCTAGAAATATCATTATGACTATCGCAAAACCATTTTACGATTATGTCAAAAAACAACCTCGGTTCTGATACCACTGTTGGGTTTTCGACACCACGGCGAGTGTGTGTTAGAACATGTTTCGCAAACATGTGCACAGCGGAAGGAATAAAATAATAAATCTAATTTATTACAACACACACATCACAGGCATGCATAGTACAACATGTGTAGACATAACCGTAAATTTAAATTTTGCAATAAAAGGAAACTTAAACTACGTATACCTAACGTATCACGTGTAGCGGGAAAGACATCAACCGGAACGATCCTCGCTAGAATCGTCTCTATCCATATCCACACCGAGTATCTTCGGGATGACTTCACCAAGTCACGAGCCTCATCTTAGTATGGGTTACTAGCCTTGTGTTGAAGACGATGTGATCGAGAGAAGATCATGATCCGAATCCAAATTCGGATACAAAAATGAGTCCTCAAAAACTAGCTTCTCCGGAGAGGTATTCGTCAACCGTTTGACGAATCCTTCGTCCTCCACCTATGAGGATTACCGGAGATCGAATCTCTGGTAAGTAAGGCGATGTCGGAGCTCCAAACGTCGCCCAAACGACACTCCGACAAGAAGGAAACAAGTTGTCTAGAAAACTGGACAGCTTTGGTAGAGGAGTAGGGGCCGGCCAGAGGAAAGGTGGGAGCTCACCTTATTACCGAACCCAAGGGAGATCACCGGAGCTCCTCCGGCAGCAGCTCGACGCCGGCAAGAGGAAGGATAGCTCCATCTGGACGCCAACAACGGAGCTTGTTGGTGGGCGGTGGCAAGGGGAGGTGTTGGCGCTGAATTCACCAAGGAGAGGAGGGGCGGCAGCTTTTAGGTCAAGGGATTTGATTAGGGCTTAACAAACCCTTAAGCCCTCTTTTATAGAGAACTAATTCTCTTAATCGTTATCGGATCATAACCATAAGGCCCGTTAACCCGCTTCATTAATATAAGTTAAAATAAATTAAACCATGATGGTTTATTTTAAGTTAAAACGGACCGAACCAACTTTGGTTCATTCGTTTAAAACAAATTAAACCCTTTGGTTTATTCTCTTCCATTGGATTAGAATCAAACTAATTTGGTTCATCCATCATGTCTTTATAAGACACGGCCCATCCATGCTTCCATGGTGACTGAAACGATTTCATGCTCGCTCCATGTTTGGTCCAACCAAACCCAGTTTCTCTCGGTCTGAGAATCTCATTCTCAAGCTTGTTTTAAATCCTTCGCATTACGCTCATTGTGCGTGTGACAAAATAGGTTCTCGGTTTATGTTGGTCGTCTATAATTAACCATTAATTATAGAACAATCATGAGTGGCACCTAGTAGTACATCAAGATCCCCAATTAACCAAAAAGATCAACGGTTGATCCAGAACTATTTCTGAAACCCTTCAGCAGCTCGAATGAATCGTGCCCCATTCCCTTCTCTCATCTTATACCCCCTTGGTTCAGGACATGGTCTATAGTGTCAGTTCCCACTAGGCTGACTACGTCACACCTAGCCCATGTATCATTTCTTCGTCCTACAGATTCTAGTTACTGCACATGTATCGAAGAGTACCTTACTCTAAACATGTAATGCTTTGGCCAAAGACTTTAGTAACAATCCGAGGAGAGGCCATGGGTATACATCTCCTCGCAAGGAGTGGTGAATCCTTTATAGGCTATTCAAACACCTTCGATCACTTCGACTTATACCCAATCATCCCGGGTCTACATCTCCTCAGAGATGCTTGCTTAAGATGTCAAAGAAAAAGTCTTCATGATCAAGATGACTTGAATACCACAAGTCAAAGGAACATCGCACTTAAGCTACAGTAAGAACTTCATTGACATATCTATATATGCAGAGAACCATATGAAGTCTTACGGCTGGTCACTCCAATGAACTAGTTACCATAACTACCATCCACGATTAACTCCGGACATCACAATGTCTCCATCCAGTGAGAATCAGCTGCTTGGATACACCAAGGAGTATACCTCGTGCTAGTCTCGACAGAATCAATGGTGTCCAAATCCATCAATTCATCAACTTGGGATAATTTCGATACATCACAATTACACATGTAGAGATACTCACTAGTTGTGATCCAATCACAAATTCTCTCATGCTGTGAATCGTATCGTGGACATTCAGTAAATGAGTTTAAGATCTAATCAAATACATGAAAACATGTATACTCAAATAGTGAATCTTCATTTATCATATAAATGGTATGACCATAAGGCGATTGCCTTAGGACACCTCTCATATATAACTAACAAACTCCCACTTGGCCTAATGCCAATCGCTACGGTATCCAATACCATAGGCTCTAACATGACCCTCAAACTTACTTTGAGGTAATGCCTTAGTCAAAGGATCCGCTAAGTTCCTTTCAGTAGGGATTTTCTCGATTTGTATTTCCTTCCTACTAATGATCTCTATGATCAAATGATAGCGGCGAAGCACATGTTTGGATCATTGATGAGACCACATCAAGTTCAGAGATGAACTTCTTGATCCAAACCACTTCCTTCGCTGCTTCCAAAGCTGCAATGTATTCTGCCTTAGTGGCAGAATCCGCTATAGTGTCAAGCTTGGAACCTTTCCAACATATTGCGCGTCCATTCCAGGTGAATACATACCAAGACTGAGACATGGAATCATCCTTGTCTGTCTAGAGCTGGCATCAGTATACCCTCATATCACCATGTACCCTTCTCCATATATTAGGAACACATTCTTAGTTCTTCTTAGGTACTTAAGGAATGTCTTAACAGCTACCCAATGTTCCATTCCTGGATCAGACTGGTATCTACTCGTGACACTCAGAGCATACGATACATCGGGCCATGTACATAACATAACATACATGATAGATCCTATTGCGGATGCATAGGGAATCTTACTCATGCAAATCCTCTCGTCTTTTGTGCACGGACACATAGACTTCGAAAGGTGTATCCCATGCCTGATGAGTAGGAAACCTTTCTTAGATTCCTACATGCTAAACCTCTGTAGCACTCGGTCTATATATGTAGACTGCGAAAGACCAAGCAACCGTTTCGATCTATCTCTATAGATCTTAATCTCGAGGATGTAGGTTGCTTCTCCCAGGTCTTTCATGGAGAATGTCTTGGATAACCAAATCTTCACTGACTGTAAGATTGAAACATCGTCTCCTATAAGTAATATGTCATCGACATACAATACTAGGAACACGACTGCACTCCCACTAACCTTCTTGTACACACAAGGTTCGTCTGGATTTTGTGAGAAATCAAACTTTTTGATTGTCTCATCAAAATGGATATTCCAGCTCCTGGATGCTTGCTTCAATCCATATATGGACCGTCGCAATTTGTATACCTTTGTTTTATCAACCGATGTGAAACCCTCAGGCTGTATCATATACACGTCCTCGAGCAGGTTTCCATTAATGAAAGATGTTTTCACATCCTTCTGTCATATCTCATAATCATAATGAGTCGCTATGGCCAGGAGCATCCGAAAGGATTTAAGCATAGCTACAGGAGAATAGGTTTCGTCATAATCAACACCTTGCTTTTGACGATATCCTTTCGCCACTAATCTAGCCTTATATGTAATCACATTACCATCCATGTCGGTTTTCTTCTTGAAAACCCACTTGCACCCTATAGGCTTTATGCCTTCAAATGGGTCAACCAAGTTCCAAACTTGGTTTTCATACATGGAACCCATTTCCGACTTCATGGCTTCAAGCCACTTATCCCTTTCTGAACTAGTCATAACTTCTTCATAACTGGTAGGCTCCTCATCATCAATGAGTAACACATCGTTAGATTCACTTATGAGAAATCCAAATCTCTCAGGAATATTGCGTGTTCTACCAGATCTACGAAGACGTGGTGTTTCATTAGGTCCAACCGATTGCTCATCACTATGAGTTGTCGGTTGTTGTGCTTCACCAGGTATCTCATTAATGTCTATTTGAGTCTCTCAAGCCTCCTCATGCTCGACGACACTACCACTGTTTTCTTGCAAGAGAAACTCTTTCTCTAGAAACACAGAATGCCTTGAAACAAACACCTTTTGTTCCACAGGATGATAGAATTGGTAACCCCTTGTTTCCTTAGGGTATCCAATAAATAGACATTTATCAGACTTAGCATCCAATTTGTCTGATACAGTCCGCGTCAAATAAGCAGGACAACCTCATATGTTCAAGTAAGATACATGAGATTTCTAACTATTCCATATCTCATATGGAGTAGTAGAGACTACCTTGGTTGACATTCTGTTTAACAAGTAAAAAACTGTCTGAAGTGCATAGCCCCAAAAGGACTTGGAAAGATTTGCATGATTCATCATTGACCTGACCATGTACAACAAGGTCCGGTTACGCCTCTCAAATACACCATTATGTTGTGGTGTATATGGCGGAGTCCATTGAGACAATATACCATTGTCTCTTAGATAATCAAGAAACTCTTGACTTAAGTATTCACCACCTCGATACGATCAAAGTATTTTAATACTGTTGTCATGTTGTTTCTCTACTTCATTTTTGAATTCTTTGAACCATTCAAAGGCTTCAGACTTGTGTTTCATCAAGAACACATACCCAAACCGTGAGTGATCATCGGTGAAGGTAATGATGTAGCCATAGCCTCCTAAAGCTTGAGTTGACATAGGTCCACATACATCAGTATGTATTAGACCTAGAAACTCTCCCACTCATTCACCTTTTTTTGTAAAAGGTAACTTAGTCATCTTGCCTTTTAAGCATGATTCGCATGTATCGTATGAATCCAATTCAAACGATTCCAGAATTCCACATCGGTGTAATTTGGACATGCGTTTCTTGCTGACATGGCCAAGACGACAATGCCACATGTAGGAGTCTAATTGATTATCCCTTCGAGCACTCTTGTTGCTCGCTTCGATATTGAAAATGTCACTGGATACGTCCAATGTATAAATGTCATTGCTCAAAGTTCCAGTTCCATAAAGTACGTCATTCAAAGTTATAATACAACAATTGTTACTAAACATCAAATGGTAACCATTTCTATTTAAACAGGAAATAGAAACAATGTTCTTTATTAGAGAAGGAACATAATAGCAATTGTCCAGTTCCAAGACTAGTCCACTAGGGAGCTTCAGCAAATAAGTTCCGATGGCGACCGCAACAACCTTTGCTCCATTTCCAACACGCAAATTTGACTCCCCTCTGACGAGTCTTCTTCTATTCCTTAGCCCCTGTATGTCATTACATATATGTGAGCCACACCCAGTATCCAATACCCAAGTGTCTAAGAAAATAGAATGACAATCAATAACGAAGATACCTGAAGAGGAAGGGGCATCGGATGTCTTCTTCTTCTTCATGGACTCAAGAAAAATCTTGCAGTTTCTTCGCTAGTGGCCTTCCTTGCCAAAATGATGGCAAGTTCCCTTTTGTGTTGGTTCTGCCTTCTTTGCCTGCTTTTTCTTCCCTTTCTTATGTTATTTTGCCTTCCTCTTAGAACCATTCTTTGATGAATCAACTAACAAAACCGCCTTCTCCACTTTCTTCACAGAAGGCTCCACAGTCATCAGCATATTGAGGAGCTCAGGAATAGTGGATTCTAATTTGTTCATCCGATAGTTCATCAAAAATTGTGAGAAACTCTTGGTCAAACAATGAAGAATTAAGTCAATACTTAATTCATGATCCATCACAAACCCGAGGGTGGTTAGCCGCTCAATGTACCCGTTCATCTTTAGCACAAACTACACTACATATGAACCTTCTTGCATCTTCGTGGTGAAGAGGAGCTTGGAGACTTCGAACCTTTCGGATCTCGCTTGCTCATCAAACAACTCATGAAGATGGAAGACCATGGTATTAGCATCCATATGCTCATGCTGCTTTTGCAGCTTAGGTACCATCGCAGCTAGCATGATGCAACTCGCTAGTTCAGAATCTGTCACATGCTTCTGATTGACCAACATTTGGTCTGGAGTTGCATCGTCCTTAGAACGGTTGGGAAGAGGCTCTTCAAGGACATATGCTAGCTTCTTCGCCTTGAGAACAATTCTCAGGTTTCTAAGCCAGTCGAAGAAGTTAAGCCCAGTCAATTTGTTTGAATCCAAAATAGTGCGCAAATTCAAAGACGTCATGATCAATCGATTGACCTAGAAATACAAAACAAGCATATATGAGAAAATGATTTTAAAATGCATCAATATACATTTATAAATCCCATTCATTTTTTGAATTTCAAAAACCCCAAAATCACTTCTGGAGATCGTAGGTCCATCTCCGAATGGGCTGATATCCATCATAGATATGAACAACCTTGGAGACAGTCCAACAAGTCATTCATAACTACGACGGTAGGTATCAACTATACCGATTACATATCACGTATATGCAACTATCACAATGTGCTATCAGCTAATTGAATGTTCACACATACATCGGGTTGTTAACACATTAACAAGTATGCATCATATGCATAGCACCCAACTTCACCTCCCTTTACATCGACCTTGGAGAGAGTCCAACAAGTCGATGCTTCAGGTTAAAGCCAACCCATTAATCGAGAAATAGTTTTAATATGGTTAGAGCACATTCAATCGATTAGCTCGGCTTGGAGAGAGTCCAACAACCAAACCTAACGATTGACCTCTGACTCTTACCATATTAGTATTAAACTATTCCATGGTTTGAACATTTTTCAGATTCGAGCCGGACTTGGAGAGAGTCCAACAACCCAAACAAGAAACGGAACTCTGGTTCTAACTATATTAATGGAAGGTGTAGGCTTTAATATTGAGTAAGGGTTTTTATGTCTCATCCTCTTTGCATGCAAATAACTATTATCTACATGGCATGACATACATGACATTCATCTAAATGTCACGACACGCATGACATAATGATATGCATCTAATGCAATTACATGACATACAATTATGTCATTTACAAAATTTCTTTATATGTCATAACTATTTATGGAAATAAAATATGTTTAAGATTTGATTCTCCAAATCAAATCATGATTAAATTAGGAAACAATTTTCCAAATATAATCACATATTTTATTTGTGGAAATAGTTGATTAAGGAAAGTCAATTTAGGAAACCAATTTTCTAAATCATCAAAACTACTTATGGAAATATAATATTTTAAGATTTGATTTCCCAAATCAAATAAAGATTAAATTAGGAAACAAATTTCCAAAATATAATCTAATATTTTATTTATGAAAATATTAATTTCCATAAATACTTCCAACTTTCCAAAAGTGGAAGATTTCCATAAATACTTATAGACTTTCCAAAATTGAAAAATTTTCATAAATACTTCAAACTTTCCAAAAGTAGAAAATTTTCAGAAATATCATTATGACTATCGCAAAATCATTTTACGATTATGTCGAAACACAACCTGGGCTCTGATACCACTGTTGGGTTTCCGACACAGCGGCGAGTGTGTGTTCGAACATGTTTCGCAAACATGTGCACAGCGGAAAGAATAAAATAATAAATCTAATTTATTACATCACACGCATGCATAGTACATCATTTGTAGACATTACTGTAAATTTAAATTTTGCAATTAAAGGAAACTTAAACTACGTATACCTGACATATCACGTGTAGCGGGAAAGGCATCAATCGGAACGATCCTCGCTAGAATCGTATCTATCTGTATCCACACCGAGTATCTTCGGGATGACTTCACCAAGTCACGAGCCTCATCTTTGTACGAGTTACTAGCCTCGTGTTGAAGATGATGTGATCGAGAGAAGATCACGATCCGAATCCAAATTCGGATCCAAAAATGAGTCCTCAAAAACTCGCTTCTCCGGAGAGGTATTCATCAACCGTTTGACGAATCCTTCGTCCTCCACCTATGAGGATTACCGGAGATCGAATCTCCGGTAAGTATGGCGCTGTCGGAGCTCCAAACGTCGCCCAAACGACACTCCGATAAAAAGGAAACAAGCTGTCCAGAAAACTGGACAGCTTTGGTGGAGGAGTAGGCCAGGGCCGGCCAAAGGAAAGGTGGGAGCTCACCTTATTACCGAACGCAAGGGAGATCACCGGAGCTCCTCCGGCAGCAACTCGACGCCAGCAAGAGGGAAGGATAGCTCCTTCTGGACGCCAACAAGGGAGCTTGGTGGTGGGCGGCGGCAAGGGGAGGTGTTGGCGCTGAATTCACCAAGGAGAGGAGGGGCGGCAGCTTTTAGGTCAAGGGATTTAGATTAGGGGTTAACAAACCCTTAAGCACTCTTTTATAGAGAACTAATTCTCTTAATGGTTATCGGATCATAACCATAAGGCCCGTTAACCCGCTCCATTAATATAAGTTAAAATAAATTAAACCATGATGGTTTATTTTAAGTTAAAACGAACCGAACCAACTTTGGTTCATTCGTTTAAAACAAACCAAACCCTTTGGTTTATTCTCCTCCATTGGATTAGAACCAAACCAATTTGGTTCGTCCATCATGTCTTCATAAGACACGACCCATCCATGCTTCCATTGCGACTGAAATGATTTCATGCTCGCTCTATGTTTGGTCCAACCAAACCCAGTTTCTCTCGGTCTGAGAATCTCATTCTCAAGCTTGTTTTAAATACTTCGGATTTACGCTCGTTGTGCGTGTGACCAAATAGGTTCTCGGTTTATGTTGGCCATCTATAATTAACCATTAATTATAGAACGATCATGAGTGACACCTAGTAGTACATCATGATCCCCAATTAACTGAAAAGATCAACGGTTGATCCAGAACTATTTCTGAAACCCTTCAGCAGCTTGAATGAATCATGCCCCATTCCCTTCACTCATCTTATACCCACTTGGTTCAGGAAATGGTCTATTGTGTCAGTCCCCACTAGGCTGACTACGTCACACCTAGCCCAAGTATCATTTCTTCGTCCTACAGATTCTAGTTACTGCACATGTATCGAAGTGTACCTTACTCTAAACATGTAATGCTTTGACCAAAGACTTTAGTAACAATCCGACGAGAGGCCATGGGTATACATCTTCTCGCAAGGAGTGGTGAATCCTTTATAGGTTATTCAAACACCTTCGATCACTTCGACTTATACCCAATCATCCCGGGTCCACATCTCCTCAGAGATGCTTGCTTAAGATGTCAAAGCATAAGTCTTCATAATCAAGATGACTTGAATACCACAAGTCAAAGGAACATCGCACTTAAGCCACAGTAAGAACTTCATTGACATATCTATATATGCAGAGAACCATATGATGTCTTATGGCTGGTCACTCCAATGAACTAGTTACCATAACTAGCATCCACGATTAACTCTGAAAATCACAATGTCTCCAGCTAGTGAGAATTAGCTGCTTCGATACACCAAGGAGTATACCTCCTGCTAGTCTCGACATAATCAATGGTGTCCAAATCCATCAATTCATCGACTAGGGATAATTACGATACATCACAATTACACATGTAGAGATACTCACTAGTTGTGATCCAATCACAAATTCTCTCATGCTGTGAATCGTATCATGGGCATTTAGTAAATGAGTTTAAGATCTAATCAAATACATGAAAACATGTATACTCAAATAGTGAATCTTCATTTATCATATAAATGGTATGACCATAAGGCGATTGCCTTAGGACACCTCTCATATATTACTAACACTAAGCCTTAAATTTTGATCCTTTGACCCCTTAAATGAATTTGTAATTATTGCTAGGGTATTCTCAAGTTTCTCAAGCCTTGACCTCAAGGCTTAGTTTTCCACCTCTAACCTTCCCAATTTTGATTTTTCATTGATCTTTTGGGAATTTTGATTTCTTGGGGTTAATGCCCAAGTTCTCTTTTATTCTCTTAATGGACTCCTTAGGTAGGATTGGTCTAGAGTTATCGTGTCTAGGTTTGTCCTTAGGTAAACTAACATGCTTAGCACCTAGGTAAAAATATTTATTTCTACTAGCATGCTTTTCATTGATAATAGCAAGTGAACTAAAATAGTTTTTAGCATGCTTGTTGGTCCTAGAACTAGAAGGTGCATAATTTAAATTTACCTTAGGGTTAGCTTTAGAAGCTCCCCCTACATGAGATGCCCCATCTTGCCCTTTCTTCCTCCCCCTAGGGCATTGGCTTCGGTAGTGTCTTCTTTGGTTGCATTTAAAGCACACAATGTGCTCTTTGCTCTTTCTAGAGAGGACTCCGGCATCCTTTGACTTTTGGTTGACTTTTGGTGTCGGTGCCTTTTCCTTATCCAATTTTAGGTATTTACTCTTGTAATGCCCTTTCTCCCTACACTCAAAGGAAATTATGTGATATTTATTATTAATTACATTGCATGAGTTACCTAGGGTGGTAGAATCCTCTGGATCACTTCTCTCGGATGTTGAAGCTTCTTCTTGATCTTGTTCCGGGATGGAAGTCCTCTCCTCCCCTTCAATGCTTGAGGTGGAGGTCTCCACCAACTCATCAACATCGTCGAAGGTTGATGGAAATTCTTCCTCATCATGGGCCAATGTGGGCTCTTAATGAAATTTGATCACCTTGCCCCATAGGTCCTTAGCATCCCTATATTCACATAGTCTAGACAAAATATTATTAGGAATCAAATCACTAAGCAATTTGATTACCTTGAGATATGTCTTCAAATCTTTCATTTGGTCCTTGGTCCATCTCGCCTTTTCAATTTGCCTATTGCTTACATCCATAGGCATCTCGAAACCATTTTCTAGAATTAGCATTAAATCGAAATCGGTTTTGAAATATACCTCCATCCTTTTCTTCCACCAATAGAAGTCTCCCTCGAACTTAGGTGGGTGGATGTTTGAGCCGACCATCTTTGTTGTTGTTTTTGTTGCGGCGGTGAGTCTGGTGACAAGCAACCTTGCTCTGATACCACTTGTTGGAGGATCGGTGGCCGACTAGAGGTGGGTGAATAGCTCCAATTGGCGTATAGGATAAAATTCGATCGTTCTTGCATCTACAATCTTGTTACCATAGTGGAATAACAGTAATAATACTAACAAGATATACAAATACACACAAGTGTTGGTGCAACAATGCCCCAAGCATTTATATGTTTTGATGTTTGGATAATCATCTAAGTTAGGCAATGCTTTGTGATCTAATTGTGAATGTATTCAAGTGACAGGAAAATCCAAGTATGAAGACTTGGTAAAGGAAAAGTCCAAGTGTGATCTTGGCAAGAGATGTAGGGATGTATACTGAAAAGTCTACTTTTTGTATGAACATCTTTATTTTGAAATAAGAATCACATGATAATTGTTTGCATTTTTATAGTTATGCAATATTGTCTAATACATTACATTGTAGATAACATGGTGTGTATTAGTAATATATGAGAGATGTCCTAAGGCAATCGCCTTATGTATGAACCATTTATATGATACATGGGCTAGGTGTGACGTAGTCAGCCTAGTGGGGACTGACACAATAGACCATGTCCTGAACCAAGTGGGTATAAGATGAGTGAAGGGAATGGGGCACGAATCATTCGAGCTGCTGAAGGGTTTCATAAATAGTTCTGGATCAACCATTGATCTTTTCGATTAATTGGGGATCATGATGTACTACTAGGTGCCACTCATGATCGTTCTATAATTAATGGTTAATTATAGACGGCTAACATAAACCGAGAACCTATTTGGTCAAACGCACAATGAGCGTAATCCAAAGGATTTAAAACGAGCTTGAGAATGGGATTCTCAGACCGAGAGAAACTAGGTTTGGTTGGACCAAACATAAAGCGAGCATGAAATCGTTTCAGTCGCAATGGAAGCATGGATGGGTCGTGTCTTATGAAGACATAATGGATGAACCAAAATGGTTTGGTTCTAATCCAATGGAGGAGAATAAACCAAAGGGTTTGGTTTATTTTAAACGAATGAACCAAAAGTTGGTTCGGTTCGTTTTAACTTAAAATAAACCATCATGGTTTGGTTTATTTTAACTTATCTTAATGGAGTGGGTTAACGGGCCTAATGGTTATGATCCAATAACCATTAAGATAATTAGTTCTCTATAAAAGAGGGCTTAATGGATAATTAAGCCCTAATCCAAAACCCTTGCCCTAAGTTTGCCGCCCACCTCATCCTTGGAGATTTCGGCGCCAACCCTACGTGTGCCGCCCAGCTTGTTGTGCCGCCGTCCATCTCCTTGCCGGTGTCCAAGCTTCAGCCGGTGAACCCTCCGGCGAACCTCCGGTGATCTTCCTAGGCCTCGGTAAAAAGGTGAGCACTTGGCTTCCTTGTTTTGGCCGGCGCCTACTCCTCCACCAAGCTGTCCAGTTTTCTGGACAGCTTCTTCTCCTCTCGTCGGAGCGTCGTTTGGACGATGGTTAGAGCTCTGACAGCGGCTAACTTACCGGGGATTCGATCTCCGGTAATCCTCTGAGGTGGAGGACGAAGGATTCGTCAATTGATTGACGAATACCTCTCCGGAGAAGCGAGTTTTGAGAACTCGTATTAGGATCCGAATTTGGATTCGGATCGTGATCATCTCTCGATCACGTCATCTTCAATACGAGGCTAGTAACCCGTACGAAGACGAAGCTCGTGGCTTAGCAAAGTCATCCCGAGGAACTCGGCGTGGATACGGATAGAGACGATTCTAGCGAGGATCGTTCCGGTTGATGCCGTTCCCGCTACACGTCATACGAAAGGTATAACGTAGTTAAATTTCTTTTTATTGCAAATTTAAATTTATGGTTATGTATACACTTGTTGTAATATGCATGCGTGTGTTGTGTGTGTTGTAATAAATGTAGATTTATTATTTTTATTGCTTCCGCTGTGTTCATGTTTACGAAACGTGATCGAACACACACACGCCGCGGTGCTGGAAACCCAACAGTGGTATCAGAGCCCAGGTTGTGTTTCGACATAATCGTAAAAATCATTTTGCGATAGTCATAATGTATTTCTGGAAATTTTCTAATTTTGGAAATTTAGAAGTATTTATGGAAATTTTTCAATTTTGGAAAGTCTAGAAGTATTTATGAAAATCTTCCACTTTTGGAAAGTTGGAAGTATTTATGGAAATTGATATTTTCCATAAATAAAATATTTGATTAGATTCTAGAAATTTGTTTCCTAATTTAATCATGATTTGATTTGGGAAATCAAATCTTAAAATATTTTATTTCCATAAGTAGTTTTAATGATTTAGGAAATTGGTTTCCTAAATAGATTTTCCTTAATCAAATAATTCCATGAATAAAATGTGTGATTAGATTTGGAAATTTGTTTCCTAATTTAATTATGATTTGATTTGGAGAATCAAATCTTAAACATATTTTATTTCCATAAATAGTTATGACATATAAGGAAATATATACTTGACATAATTGTATGCCATGTAAATGCATTAGATGCATAACATTATGCCATGCGTGTCGTGACATGTAGATGTATGCCATGTATGCCATGCCATGTAGATAATAGTTATTTTCATGCAAAGAGGATGAGACATAAAAACCCTTAAACAATATTAAAGCCTACACCTTCCATTAATATGGTTAGAACCAGAGTTCCGTTTCTTGTTTGAGTTGTTGGACTCTCTCCAAGCCCGGCTCGAACCCGAACATGTTCAAACCATGGAATAGTTTAATACTAATATGGTAAGAGTCAGAGGTCAATCGTTAGCTTTGGTTGTTGGACTCTCTCCAAGCTGGGCTAATTGGTTGAATGCGCTCTAACCATATTAAAACTATTTCCCAATTAATGGGTTGGCTTTAACCTGGAGCATCGGCTTGTTGGACTCTCTCCAAGGTCGATGTAAAGGGAGGTGAAGTTGGGTGCTATGCATATGATGCATACTTGTTAATGTGTTAACAACCCGATGTATGTGTGAACATTCAATTAGTTGATAGCACATTGTGATAGTTGCATATACGTGATATGCAATCGGTATAGTTGATACCTACCGTCGTAGTTATGAATGGCTTGTTGGACTCTCTCCAAGGTTGTTCATAACTATGATGGATATCAGCCCATTCAGAGATGGACCTACGATCTCCCGAAGTGATTTTGGGGTTTTTGAAATTAGAAAAATGAATGGGATTTATAAATGTATATTGATGCATTTTAAAATCATTTTCTCATATATGCTCGTTTTGTATTTCAAGGTCAATAAATTGATCATGACGTCTTTGAATTTGCGCACTATTTTGGATTCGAACAAACTGACTGGGCCTAACTTCCTGGACTGGCTTAGAAACCTGAGAATTGTTCTCAAGGCGGAAAAGCTTACATATGTCCTTGAAGAGCCTCTTCCCGACCGTCCTAAGGACGATGCAACTCCAGACCAAATGTTGGTCTATCAGAAGCATGTGGCAGATTCTGAGCTGGCGAGTTGCATCATGCTAGAGGCGATGGTACCTGAGCTGCAAAAGCAGCATGAGCATATGGATGCTAATACTATGGTCTTCCATCTTCATGAGTTGTTCGATGAGCAAGAGAGATCCGAAAGGTTCGAGGTCTCTAGGCTACTCTTCACCACGAAGATGCAAGAAGGTTCATCTGTAGTGCAGTTTGTGCTAAAGATGAACGGGTACATCGAGCGGCTAGCTACCCTCGATTTTGTGATGGATCATGAGTTAAGTGTTGACTTAATTCTGCATTGTTTGCCCAAGAGTTTCTCGCAATTTGTGATGAACTATCGGATGAACAAATTGGAATCCACCATTCCCGAGCTCCTCAATATGCTGAAGATTGTGGAGCCTTCTGTGAAGCATGAGGAGAAGGCAGTTCTGTTAGTTGATTCCTCAAAGAAGGGTTCTAAGAGGAAGGCAAAAGAACAGAAGAAAGGAAAGAACAAAAAGGCAAAGAAGGCGGAACAAGCGCAAAAGGGCACTTGCCATCATTGTGGCAAGGAAGGCCACTGGCAAAGAAACTGCAAGATTTATCTTGAGTCCATGAAGAAGAAGAAGGCATCCGATGCCCCATCCTCTTCAGGTATCTTCGTTATTGATTGTTATTCTATTTCTTTGGACACTTGGGTATTGGATACTGGGTGTAGCTCACATATATGTAATGGCATACAGGGGCTAAGGAATAGAAGAAGACTTGTCAAAGGGGAGTCAAATTTGCGAGTTGGCAATGGAGAAAGGTTGCTGCGGTCGCCATCGGAACTTATTTGCTGAAGCTCCCTAGTGGACTAGTCTTAGAACCGGACAATTGCTATTATGTTCCTTCTCTAATAAAGAACATTGTTTCAATTTCCTGTTTAAATAGAAATGATTTCCATTTGACGTTTAGTAACAATTGTTGTTATATAACTTTAAATGGCGTACTTTATGGAACTGGAAACTTGAGTAATGGCATTTATACGTTGGGCATATCCAGTGACATTTTCAATATCGAAGCGAGCAACACGCGTGCTCGAAAGGATAATCAAATAGACTCCTATATGTGGCATTGTCGTCTTAGACATATAAGCAAGAAACGCATGTCCGAATTACACCAATGTGGAATTTTGGAATCGTTTGAATTGGATTCATACGATACATGCGAATCATGCTTAAAAGGCAAGATGACTAAGTTACCCTTTACTAGAAAAGGTGAACGAGTGGGAGAGTTACTAGGTCTAAAACATACTGATGTATGTGGACCTATGTCAACTCAAGCATTAGGAGGCTATAGCTACTTCATTACCTTCACCGATGATCACTCACGTTTTGGGTATGTGTTCTTGATGAAACACAAGTCTGAAGCCTTTGAAAGGTTCAAAGAATTCAGAAATGAAGTAGAGAAACAACATGACAAGAGTATTAAAATACTTCGATCGGATCGAGGTGGTGAATACTTAAGTCAAGAGTTTCTTGATTATCTAAGAGACAATGGCATATTGTCTCAATGGACTCCGCCCTATACACCACAGCATAATGGTGTATCTGAGAGGCGTAACCGGACCTTGTTGGACATGGTCAGGTCAATGATGAATCATGCAACTCTTCCCAAGTCCTTTTGGGGCTATGCACTTCAGACAGCTGTTTACTTGTTAAACAGAATGCCTACCAAGGTATTCTCAACTACTCCATATGAGATATGGAATAGTAAGAAACCTCATGTATCTTACTTGAAGATATGGGGTTGTCCTGCTTATGTGAAGCGGACTGTATCAGACAAATTGGATGCTAAGTCTGATAAATGTCTATTTATTGGATACCCTAAGGAAACAAGGGGTTACCAATTCTATCATCCTGTGGAACAAAAGGTGTTTGTTTCAAGGCATGCTGTGTTTCTAGAGAAAGTGTTTCTCTTGCAAGAAAACAGTGGGAGTGTCGTCGAGCTTGAGGAGGCTCGAGAGACTCAAATAGACATTGATGAGATACCTGGTGAAGCACAACAGCCAACAACTCATAGTGATGAGCAATCGACTGGACCTATTGTAACACCACATCTTCGTAGATCTGGTATAACACGCAATATTCCTGAGAGATATGGATTTCTCGTAAGCGAATCGAACGACGTGTTACTCATTGATGATGAGGAGCCTACCAAGAAGTGCTGACAAGTTCAGAAAGGGATAAGTGGCTTGGTGCCATGAAGTCGGAAATGGATTCCATGTATGAAAACCAAGTTTGGAACTTGGTTGACCCACCTGAAGGGATAAAGCCTATAGGGTGCAAGTGGGTTTTCAAGAAGAAAACCCACATGGATGGTAATGTGATTACCTATAAGGCTAGATTGGTGGCGAAAGGATATCGTCAAAAACAAGGTGTTGATTATGACGAAACCTATTCGCCTGTAGCTATGCTTAAATCCATTCGGATGCTCCTGGCCATAGCGGCTCATTATGATTATGAGATATGGCAGATGGATGTGAAAATAGCTTTCCTTAATGGAAACCGCCGAGGACGGTATATGATACATCCCGAGGGTTTCACATCGGTTGATAAAACCAAGGTATGCAAATTGCGACGGTCCATTTATGGATTGAAGCAAGCATCCAGGAGCTGGAATATCCGTTTTGATGAGACAATCAAAAAGTTTGATTTCTCACAAAATCCAGACGAACCTTGTGTGTATAAGAAGGTTAGTGGGAGTGCAGTCGTATTCCTAGTATTGTATGTCGATGACATACTACTTATAGGAAACGATGTTTCAATCTTACAGTCAGTGAAGGTTTGGTTATCCAAGACATTCTCCATGAAAGAATTGGGAGAAGCAACCTACATCCTCGGGATTAAGATCTATAGAGATAGATCGAAACGGTTGCTTGGTCTTTCACAGTCTACATATATAGACCGAGTGCTAAAGAGGTTTAGCATGTCGAAATCTAAGAAAGGTTTCCTACCCATCAGGCATGGGGTACACCTTTCGAAGTCTATGTGTCCGCGCACAGAAGACGAGAGGATTTGCATGAGTAAGATTCCCTATGCATCCGCAATAGGATCTATCATGTATGCTATGTTATGTACGAGGCCCGATGTATCGTATGCTCTGAGTGTCACGAGCAGATACCAGTCCGATCCAGGAATGGATCATTGCGAGGCTGTTAAGACGATCCTTAAGTACTTGAGAAGAACTAAGGATGTGTTCCTAATATATGGAGAAGGGGACATGGTGATACACGGGTATACGGATGCCAGCTTCTAGACAGACAAGGATGATTCCAGGTATCAGTCTGGATACGTGTTCACCTTGAATGGGGGCGCAGTGAGTTGGAAAAGTTCCAAACAAGAGACTGTAGCGGATTCTGCCACTAAGGCAGAATACATTGCAGCTTTAGAAGCAGCAAAGGAAGCAGTTTGGATCAAGAAGTTCATCTCTGAACTTGATGTGGTCTCATCAATGATCCAAACATGTGCTTCGCCGCTATCATCTTAACAGAAAGATCATCAGTAGGAACGAAATACAAATCGAGAAAATTCCCACTGAAAGGAACTTAGCGGATCCCTTGACTAAGGCATTACCTCAAAATAAGTTTGAGGGTCATGTTCGAGCTTATTGTATTGGATACCGTAGCGATTGGCATTAGGCCAAGTGGGAGTCTGTTAGTAATATATCAGAGATATCCTAAGGCAATCGCCATATGTATGAACCATTTATATGATAAATGAAGATTCACTATTTGAGTATACATGTTTTATGTATTTGATTGGATCTTAAACTCATTTACTGAATGTCCACGATACGATTCACAGCATGAGAGAATTTGTGATTGGATCACAAGTAGAGAGTATCTCTACATGTGTAATTGTAATGTATCGGAATTATCCCTAGTCAATGAATTGATGGATTTGGACACCATCAATTCTATCGAGACTAGCACGAGGTATACTCCTTGGTGTATCCAAGCAGCTGATTCTCACTAGCTGGAGACATTGTGATGTCCGGAGTTAATCGTGGATGCTAGTTATGGTAACTAGTTCATTGGAATGACTAGCCGTAAGACTTCATATGGTTCTCTTCATATATAGATATGTCAATGAAGTTCTTACTGTGGCTTAAGTGCGATGTTCCTTTGACTTGCGGTATTCAAGTCATCTTGATCATGGAGACTTATGCTTTGACATCTTAAGCAAACATCTCTAAGGAGATGTGGACCCGGGATGATTGGGTATAAGTCAAGTGATCGAAGGTGTTTGAATAGCCTATAAAGGATTCACCACTCCTTGCGAGGAGATGTATACCCATGGCCTCTCGTCGGATTGTTACTAAAGTCTTTGGCCAAAGCATTACATGTTTAGAGTAAGGTACTCTTCGATACATATGGGGTAACTAGAATCCGTAGGACGAGGAAATGATACTTGGGCTAGGTGTGACGTAGTCAGCCTAGTGGGGACTGACACAATAGATCATGTCCTGAACCAAGTGGGTATAAGATGAGTGAAGGGAATGGGGCACGAATCATTCGAGCTGCTGAAGGGTTTCAAAAATAGTTCTGGATCAACCGTTGATCTTTTCGGTTAATTTGGGATCATGATGTACTACTAGGTGCCACTCATGATCGTTCTATAATTAATGGTTAATTATAGACGACCAACATAAACCGAGAACCTATTTGGTCACACGCACAACGAGCGTAATCCAAAGGATTTAAAACGAGCTTGAGAATGGGATTCTCAGACCGAGAGAAACTAGGTTTGGTTGGACCAAACATAAAGCGAGCATGAAATTGTTTCAGTCGCAATGGAAGCGTGGATGGGCCGTGTCTTATGAAGACATAATGAATGAACCAAAATGGTTTGGTTGTAATCCAATGGAGGAGAATAAACCAAAGGGTGTTGTTTATTTTAAACGAATGAACCAAAAGTTGGTTAGGTTCGTTTTAACTTAAAATAAACCATCATGGTTTGGTTTATTTTAACTTATCTTAATGGAGCGGGTTAACGGGCCTAATGGTTATGATCCAATAACCATTAAGAGAATTAATTCTCTATAAAAGAGGGCTTAATGGATAATTTGTTAGTTATAGCCCTAGAGCCAATCATGTGATGGTTGAAAAGGGAACATTTTGTATCATATTCAATAAAGGCAAAGGATTGGTTATTATATTTACATCTTGCTTGTGCCAGCTAAATTAAATATAATAATGCCCTAGAAAAGTAGGTTCTTATCTACAACACATCAATTGGCAGAATTGATTATGAGAGGCTGTAGAGAACACTTTCCTAAATGTTCCTAGTCAAGTATTAATATGCAAGGGCAATATTAATACATAAAGACTAGCATGTAGGTCGATTGATGACTTGATCTCACAAGTCATGGATATATGATATCAAGTTGACACATGGGTATATATTAGAGAATATATACTGAACTGACCCGCCATGAGAAAGTTTCATGGATCATTATATGAGTGTCATAAACTTTCTCATGTGACTATTGGTATGAATAGTCCTCGAACCTGAAGTCACTACGGTTCCCTACATAAGGAATTATGTACTTTGGTATCACAACGCCACCCGTAACAGGTGGACCATAAAGGCGACATCGGGTATATAACAAATTATGCGGAGGGATGTGAGTGATGTAGATGGGATCTATCCCTCTCATATGACGAGAGTGATATCGGTGGGCCCCTTGATTGAGTAGAACTACTAAAACGCATGGCCATGCTCAAATGAGTCAATATGAGATATTGAGCTCATTTGTTTGAGTTAGTTTACTCAGGATCAAGAAACACATAGATTGATCGAGGATGACACGGTCTATGCCTCATTGGTCAATCTGATATCAAGGATAGAAGGACACGGTCATACAAGTATAGTAGTCACGGAAAGGTTAGTCGGATCTTGACTTATTTCGTAACTTGGGTAGCAATGATGTATTACTAGATGCCGCTCATTGCTTGTGTATCTAAAAGAGTTTAGATCCATTGCCAACGTTATGAGAGCCTATAGGGTCACACACAAAGAGCATGATGATTAGAAGGATTAGTGCATTCTAGTTTGACTAGAATAATTTGGGAATAAGCTTAAGTACAAAATGGTTTTTGGACTTTAAGCTTAATGAGAATTTTAGCTTATTGATTTAATGAGATTAATTCAATATGTTACCTTATTGATTTAATGAGATTAATTCAATATGATAACATAAGCTTATTGAATTAATAAGATTAATTCAACATGCATGAATGCCACACAAGCATGCCACATAAGCATGCCACCTAAGCTAGATAAGGTGGGCTTATTGAATTAATAAGATTAATTCAACATGCATGAATGCCACACAAGCATGCCACATAATCATGCCACCTAAGCTAGATAAGGTGGAAGGAGACAAAGTGGTTTTTGTCTCCTTAAAGTGGCCGGCCAAACAAGGTGTCTCAATGCAATGGATTGCATTGAATGGTAGGAGGTGAAAGGGTTTTTCCAACCCTATAAAAGACTCCATGGAGTGGCCGGCCAAAGGGTGATTGTGGTTGTGTGAGAGCTTGAGAGCTTGGTGGAAGCTTTGGTTGTGTGGTTTTGTGAGTGTAGGCTAGCAAGAAGAGAAGTCTTCTTCAACCCTTCTCTTTTTCCCTAGCTTACTCACCTTAAGCGACTACTCAAGCAAGAAGTAAAGGAGAGCTCTACAAGTTTTTCTTATGTGAGAAAAGAGCTTGATCGTGTGGATACGTATAGAGGCACGGACATTTGAACGTGCTAAAGATCCAACAAACCAAAAGGAAAAGCGGGATCAACAAGGGCACGCAACAAAGGTAATCCTCTCCTATAAGATAGGTTTGGTTTTAGAGAAATTTATTTTTTACGAGGTTTTCTTTCGCAAGGATCACTAGGAAGGGATCCTAATTTTTTCGTTGCGCATATGCTATTTGGCATATAGAAATCCCTACAGTGGTATCAGAGCCACTTGCGAAAGATCGTATAAAAATAATTTTTCTCTATTTTATATATGATATAGAAGTAGGATGAATTTTATTATGAGTTGATAATTGCATTAGCAAATTTTCAAACATAATAAAATATCCGATGTCTTTTAAAAGTTAAAATTGACATGGTGCATGGTTATGGCCTAGTCCCAAAAAGTTTGTGATTGTGTGTTGTAATTCTTAATACGGCCTGCGTGTCGTGCCTTTCTCCTAAAATTCTTGTTGTAAAATTAGCTTTAGACTCGAATGTAACTCGAGTATTTCTCCTTTTGTAATATACAACAAAGATGGAGGGTCCATTGGAAGATAATGTTACAAGGAGGAAGTCAACAACACAAGACAACCAAAAGGAAGCACTTGGGAGAAGATGCTATCCCTAGGTTGACCAATCAATCTTCTCATTGGCTTGAGAAGATTGTAGAATAAGGGCCATAACCATGACACACTTAATTTAGCTTATATGTGATGTATGCTAATATGTATGTGATGCATGTTTAAGTTTATATCTTAATAAGTCAAATACGATATGCCTACCAAAGTTTGGTACTCACTACTTCCTCGATCATTTTTTATTGGGTTTGCCAAAGCAAAGCAATGCATTTTATCTTGGAAGAGTGCGAGTGGACAATCGTGATGTCCCGCTATCAAACTTGGTTAAGACTTAATTAAGTTTTTCTTAATTAGTTAAGAAAGTAGAGGCATATATTAGCTTTGAGCATAAGTTTTAAAATTAGTTTTATGTGATTTCCGAACATCAGCTTTGTCTTAGAAGTGGTCGCTGTCTGATATCCAAGAAGGCCCTGCCTCGCCACACCGAAGTCAGTTTAGGAATAAACACTAAACTAATCTAAACTTAACCAAAGCTATTAAAGAGTTACATCAGATGTAATTGGCAAAAGATTGCCTACCTAATCATACTACGTCTTGGGCGATTAGCCAAAGCTAACTCAAGACGAATTATGATGTGGATCTTTATCCCATATAAATTTATAGCTAAATAGTAGCTAATGATGTAAGCGAAAAGTGTTTGCCTACATCAATGATTAGCTCATATCAAAGCTATGAAAATTTAGTGGGAGCCTCATTTAATTAAAGGCCTAATTAAATGACTTAGGTATGATACTTAATTTTGCATTTTATTGTTGTAGATCACCATGTCATCTAACACGACACCCCCTCAACTTGCGATGTCATCCTTGAGAAGAACAAGCTCAATGGAGCGAACTTTCTTGATCGTATAGGAACTTGAGGATTATCCTCAAGAATGCAAATTGTATGTCCTAGAGCAGCTACCCTGAAATACACCGCCTGCGGCCACTCGTGCTGAAAAAGATGCTTATAAGAAGCATCAAGATGACGCATTAGATGTGTCATGCCTTATGCTTGCAACCATGAACTCTGAGCTTCAGAAGCAACATGAGAACATGGATGCCTATGATATGGTTGAGCATTTGAAACAACTATATCAAGGACAAGTCAGGAACGAGCGTTTTGAAGTGTCTAAGTCTCTTTTTGCATGCAAGATGCAAGAAGGAACACCTATAGGAACACACGTACTTAAAATGATTGGGTACGTTGAGAACCTTGAAAGACTAGGTTTTCCACTGAGCCAAGAATTGGCAACCGATGTTATCCTGCAATCGTTGCCGGAAGCATATAATCAATTCGTCATGAATTATAACATGAATGAAATTGATAAACCTTTGCCTGAGATTCTCAGCATGTTAAGAACTGCTGAACCGAATCTCAAAAAGAAAGTTGGTAACGTACTAATGGTCAAGAAGGGCAAAGGTAAGCGCAAAGGCAAGGGTAAGACCCAAGCCAAAGGCAAGGCCAATTCATCCACTTCAAAGGGTAAAGGTAAAGTACCTAAGGAAGGGGACTGTTTCCATTGCGGTGAGACTGGACACTGGAAGCGGAACTGCAAAGTCTACCTTGAGGAAGTAAAGAATAAAAGAAGTGGGACTTCTGCCTCAGGTATACATGTTATAGAAGTTAATCTATCTATTTCTTCTACATGGGTATTAGATACCGGATGTGCATCTCACATTTGTACTAATGTGCAGGGACTGAGAAATAGTAGACTAATGGTAAAAGGCGAAGTGGACCTACGAGTAGGTAATGGCACAAAAGTTGCTGCTGTAGCTGTAGGAACATATTCCTTGTCTTTGCCCACTGGGCTTATATTAGAACTAGAGGAGTGCTTATATGTACCTGCATTGACAAAGAACATAATTTCTGTATCTTGTTTAGACAAGAAAAACTTTTCTTTTATAATAAAGGACAAATGTTGTTCCATTTATTTGAATGAAATGTTCTATTGTAATGCACCACTTATGAATGGTCTCTATGTTCTAGATTTAGAAAACCCAATATATAACGTAAATACCAAACGGTTCAAATCGAATGATTTGAACCAAACATATCTCTGGCACTGTCGCCTAGGTCACATAAATGAAAAACGCATATCCCAACTCCATAAAGATGGATTATTGGACTCATTTGATTTTGAATCATATGAGGTATGCGAATCTTGTCTTTTAGGAAAGATGACTAAAACTCCATTTAGTGGACATGGCGAGAGAGCGACGGACTTGTTAGGACTCATACATACTGATGTATGTGGCCCTTTCAATGTCGAAGCCAGAGGAGGCTATAAATACTTTATTACTTTCACTGATGATATGAGTAGATTCGGCTACTTATATTTGATGAGACATAAGTCAGAATCCTTTGAAAAGTTCAAAGCATTCAAGAATGAAGTACAAAACCAACTTGGTAAGCGTATTAAGCTACTTCAATCAGATCGAGGTGGTGAATACCTTAGTCAAGAGTTTCGTGATCACCTGGCTGAGTGTGGGATAATATCCCAACTCACTCCACCTGGAACACCACAATGGAATGGTGTATCTGAGAGGAGAAATCGTACTCTATTAGATATGGTACGATCAATGATGAGCCAGACTGATCTACCTACTTCCTTTTGGGGACTAGCTCTAGAGACAGCCGCTTTCACACTTAATCGCGTCCCATCAAAAGTCGTAGAAAAGACACCATATACGATATGGACTGGGAAGAGTCCCAAAATGTCTTTTATAAAGATTTGGGGTTGTGAAGCTTATGTAAGACGTCAAGTCTCAGATAAACTAGGACCCAAATAAGATAAGTGTTATTTTGTAGGATATCTCAAGGAAACTAAGGGATATTACTTTTACAATCCCACACTTGGCAAGGTGTTTGTTGCCAGAAATGCTGTCTTTCTAGAAAGAGAATTTATTTCTAGAAAAACTAGTGGGAGTAAAATTCATCTTGAAGAAGTTCAAGATGACGATAACACTAAGGCTTCGATGGAAAATGAACAGGAACCACAAAGTGTTGTGGATGAGGAAAGTGTTGCCCAAAGAGTTGTGGAGCAGACACCTGTTCAAGTAGACCAACCTCTTCATAGATCTGATAGGATCCGTCGTCAACCCGAGAGATATTCTTTTCTCTTGACTGACAACGGTGAGGTATTGCTTGTCGATCTTGATGAGCCTACATCCTATCAAGAAGCTATGATGAGCCCAGATTCCGAGAAATGGCTAGAGGCCATGAGATCCGAAATGGAATCCATGTACACTAACCAAGTATGGACCTTGGTTGATCCACCTGAAGGGGTAAAACCCATTGGGTGTAAGTGGGTCTTTAAAGTAAAGACTGACATGGATGGTAATAAGTATACCTATAAAGGTAGATTGGTGGCTAAAGGATTCAAACAAATTCATGGTATTGACTATGATGAAACCTTTTCACCAGTTGCGATGCTTAAATCCATTCGGATCATACTTGCTATTGCAGCCTACCACGATTATGAGATCTGGCAGATGGATGTCAAAACCGCTTTTCTGAATGGAAAGCTACTCGAGGATGTGTACATGACACAGCCTGAGGGTTTTGAAGATCCAAAGCATCCTGGAAAGATATGCAAACTGCAAAGGTCCATTTATGGACTAAAGCAAGCCTCTCGAAGCTGGAATCTTCGATTCGATGATGCAATCAAGGAGTTTGGTTTCATCAAGAATGAAGATGAACCTTGTGTCTACAAGAGAAATAGTGGGAGCACAGTTGTATTTCTTGTCTTGTATGTAGGTGAAGCTGTGAAGATGATATTCCCTCACTCCAGTCTGTGAAGATGTGGTTAGGGAATTATTTCTCGATGAAAGACTTAGGTGAAGCTGCCTATATTCTAGGCATCAAGATCTATAGAGATAGATCTAAAAGATTACTTGGCCTAAGTCAGAGTACATACATAGATAAAGTGCTAGATCGTTTTGCTATGCAAAATTCCAAGAAAGGATTTCTGCCTTTATCACATGGTGTGAGTCTTTCGAAGACTCAATGTCCCTCTTCTAAGGAGGAGAGAGATCGCATGGATAAGATCCCTTATGCATCTGCCATAGGGTCTATCATGTACGCCATGCTTTGTACTGTCTTGCTTTGAGCATGAGCGGTAGATACCATCGGATCGGGTGAAAGTCCGGATAGCTCAAAATATTCTTAAATACTTACGAAGAACGAAAGAATATTTCCTGATATTTGGAGGCAATGAGGAGCTAGCTGTAAAGGGTTACAGTGATGCAAGCTTCCAAACAGACAAGGATGACTATAGATTGCAATCAGGGTACGTGTTTTGTCTGAATGGTGGAGCTGTGAGCTGGAAGAGTTCAAAGCATGACACAGTTGCTGATTCTATAACAGAAGCCGAGTATATTGCTGCGTCTGATGCAGCAAAGGAGGCTGTTTGGCTCCGCAAGTTCATCAGTGAACTTGGGGTAGTTCCTAGCATTACATATCCAATAGACCTCTATTGTGACAACAATGGGGCTATTGCACAGGCTAAGGAACCTCGATCACATCAGCGGACTAAACACATACTGCGGCGCTTCCATCTCATTCGAGAGATCATCGATAGAGGAGATGTGGGGATATGCAGAGTACCGACAGAAGCTAACATCGCAGATCCATTGACCAAGGCTTTGGCACAGAGGAAGCATGATGGTCACACTAGGTCACTAGGTATTAGATATCATAGTGATTGGTACTAGTGCTTGTGGGAGATTGTTAGTTATAGCCCTAGAGCCAATCATGTGATGGTTGAAAAGAGAACATTTTGTATCATATTCAATAAAGGCAAAGGATTGGTTATTATATTTACATCTTGCTTGTGCCAGCTAAATTAAATATAATAATGCCCTAGAAAAGTAGGTTCTTATCTACAGCGCATCAATTGGAAGAATTGATTATGAGAGGCTGTAGAGAACACTTTCCTAAATGTTCCTAGTCAAGTATTAATATGCAAGGGCAATATTAATACATAAAGACTAGCTTGTAGGTCGATTGATGACTTGATCTCACAAGTCATGGATATATGATATCAAGTTGACACATGGGTATATATTAGAGAATATATACTGAACTGACCCGCCATGAGAAAGTTTCATGGATCGTTATATGAGTGTCATAAACTTTCTCATGTGACTATTGGTATGAATAGTCCTCGAACCTGAAGTCACTACGGTTCCCTACATAAGGAATTATGTACTTTGGTATCGTCAAATGTCACCCGTAACAGGGTGGACCATAAAGGCAATTACTGGGTATATAACAAATTATGCGGAGGGATGTGAGTGATGTAGATGGGATCTATCCCTCTCATATGACGAGAGTGATATCGGTGGGCCCCTTGATTGAGTAGAACTACTAAAACGCATGGCCATGCTCAAATGAGTCAATATGAGATATTGAGCTCATTTGTTTGAGTTAGTTTACTCAGGGATCAAGAAACACATAGATTGATCGAGGATGACACGGTCTATGCCTCATTGGTCAATCTGATATCAAGGATAGAAGGACACGGTCATACAAGTATAGTAGTCACGGAAAGGTTAGTCAGATCTTGACTTATTTCGTAACTTGGGTAGCAATGATGTATTGCTAGATGCCGCTCATTGCTTGTGTATCTAAAAGAGTTTAGATCCACTGCCAACGTTATGAGAGCCTATAGGGTCACACACAAAGAGCATGATGATTAGAAGAATTAGTGCATTCTAGTTTGACTAGAATAATTTGGGAATAAGCTTAAGTACAAAATGGTTTTTGGACTTTAAGCTTAATGAGAATTTTAGCTTATTGATTTAATGAGATTAATTCAATATGTTACCTTATTGATTTAATGAGATTAATTCAATATGATAACATAAGCTTATTGAATTAATAAGATTAATTCAACATGCATGAATGCCACAAAAGCATGACACATAAGCATGCCACCTAAGCTAGATAAGGTGGGCTTATTGAATTAATAAGATTAATTCAACATGCATGAATGCCACACAAGCATGCCACATAATCATGCCACCTAAGCTAGATAAGGTGGAAGGAGACAAAGTGGTTTTTATCTCCTTAAAGTGGCCGGCCAAACAAGGTGTCTCAATGCAATGGATTGCATTGAATGGTAGGAGGTGAAAGGGTTTTTCCAACCCTATAAAAGACTCCATGGAGTGGCCGGCCAAAGGGTGATTGTGGTTGTGTGAGAGCTTGAGAGCTTGGTGGAAGCTTTGGTTGTGTGGTTTTGTGAGTGTAGGCTAGCAAGAAGAGTAGTCTTCTTCTTCCCTTCTCTTTTTCCCTAGCTTCCTCTCCTTTAGGGACTTCTCTAGCAAGAAGTAAAGGAGAGCTCTTCTAGTTTTTCTTTTGTGAGACAAGAGCTTGCTCGTGTGGATACGTATAGAGGCACGGACATTTGAACGTGCTAAAGATCCAACAAACCAAAAGGAAAAGCGGGATTAACAAGGGCACGCAACAAAGGTAATCCTCTCCTATAAGATAGGTTTGGTTTTAGAGAAATTTATTTTGTACGAGGTTTTCTTTCGCAAGAATCACTAGGAAGGGATCCTAATTTTTCCGTTGCGCATATGCTATTTGGCATATAGAAATCCCTACATAATTAAGCCCTAATCCAAAACCCTTGCCCTAAGGTTGCCGCCCACCTCATTCTTGGAGATTTCGGCGCCAACCCTAGGTGTGCCGCCTAGCTTGTTGTGCCGGCGTCCAAGCTTCAGCCGGTGAACCCTCCGGCGACCCTCCGGTGATCTTCCTAGGCCTCGGTGAAAAGGTGAGCACTTGGCTTCCTTGTTTTGGCCGGCACCTACTCCTCCACCAAGCTGTCCAGTTTTCTGGACAGCTTCTTCTCCTCTCGTCGGAGCGTCATTTGGACGACGGTTAGAGCTCCGACAGTGGCTAACTTACCGGGGATTCGATCTCCGGTAATCCTCTGAGGTGGAGGACGAAGGATTCGTCAATTGGTTGACGAATACCTCTCCAGAGAAGCGAGTTTTGAGAACTCGTATTAGGATCCGAATTTGGATTCAGATCGTGATCATCTCTCGATCACGTCGTCTTCAACACGAGGCTAGTAACCCGTACGAAGACGAAGCTCGTGGCTTTGCGAAGTCATCCCGAGGAACTCGGCATGGATACGGATCGAGACGATTATAGCGAGGATCGTTCCGGTTGATGCCGTTCCCGCTACACATCATATGAAAGGTATAACGTAGTTAAATTTCCTTTTATTGCAAATTTAAATTTACGGTTATGTCTACACTTGTTGTAATATGCATGCGTGTGTTGTGTGTGTTGTAATAAATGTAGATTTATTATTTTTATTGCTTCCGCTGTGTTCATGTTTACGAAACGTGATCGAACACACACACGCCGTGGTGCTGGAAACCCAACAGTGTGTGGTGTCACATGGGAGATCATATTATCGACTCCTTGTAAAGTATAAGTAAAGGCTCACAACCGAGATGGTTTTGGACAAACCATCGGAATGGTTGTAGTGTGATTTGGTATTGGTTTGTCTTGACCATAGAATCACACTAGTGCACTTTGTGTGTATTGAGCAAGACCGACTTAGAGGTGATTCGATTTATTGCTGACTACATAATCGAATCGGACCTCAAATATTATTTAGTACATGCTCTTAATCCCGATATAATAATGGGCACATATACTTAGTATTCATCTCTTTGATTTACCAATGGGCAAGATTTATAGATTAAATCGATAGGCTCATAAGTTGGGAGATGATATTATTTATATGGTGTGTCGGTGATTATAGGAGGAAACCGTATCCTATATATTAGGATGATGATGGCCCCTTGAGGAGCTCATAAGGTTCATCATGTAAACCCTGCAGGTGGACTTGGTCCAGCATGATGAAAAGGTTGAGTGGTACTACTCATGGAGTTAGATGTTGATTAATTAATGGTCAGTAAATTAATTAATCGACATACATTAGAGATCTTAAACACGGAGAGAAAATGTACAAATAATATATGGAGCTCATATTATCTTATGGGGGTTGGTGAGGTAGATCAATGATAATCCTTTAGTGGATTGGATTATCATTAATGGAATGGACTTTATGTGGGCTTGATCCATGGGTGGCCAAGATCCAACTCCTCCTCATGGTCCCTAATGTAGCCTATTAACTCCTCATGAAGCTTAGATACAATGGATAGAAACAATACTCTAGATCCAATGGTAGAGATTAAATCTCTAGATCCGACGGTTGAGATTAAATCTCTAGATCTGACGGTTGAGATTAAATCCCTAGAACCAATGGAGAAGATTAAATCATGGCTTATCCCTAACTCTATAAAAGGAGGGCAAGGGGTGGGCGGCAACTCAAGGAGTCCTAATTGAGAGAGGATTAGGGTTTGGAGGCTTAGGGTTTTGGAGGCTTGGGCGGCACCAAATAAGGAAGTTTTTCCTTTCTTCTTCCTCCTCCATTGGCCGGCGTATAGCACCCTTTCTAGCACTTTTCCAGCCCTTGGCCGGCAGCCAAAATACTCTCTTCTCTTCTCCTTGATTGGTGGAAACAAGACTTAGGGGTTTTCCTTGGTGTCTTGGTCAGTCTCCATCATTATCCCCTTCTCGTTGTTGGCTGGCGATAAGGTTTCCCTTGGTTGCTTGTTGGTTGGCTATAGGAAGGAGAATAACCTTGTTTCTATTCTTCCTCTTGCTTTGGAAGAGTAAGGAAGGAAGATTTGCGATCTAGAAGCTTCGACTTTTGGTAGATCATCGCTCACACGACGTCCGAAAGGAGGAAGGTCATACATTAGAAGATCGAGAGGTATACCTATTTTTCATTCTCTTTTGTAAGATGTTTGTTTTTGTTTTTCAATTATGAGCATTTATATTCTATTTGTGGCTAAATAATACATGGATTTCGATCATATATACAAAAACCGGCGATCCGGACATCGTCTATTCCGCAGCTACTCGTAGAATAGAGGATGGTCGCTTGAACAACGAGTTTGTTCCAGTGACCTCCCTAAACGAATAGAACGATGATGACTTGGTTGTTTGGGAAATCCCTTGTGTTTAGGATTAAATTTTTTTAATCCGGAGGCATCGATGGGATCGCCTTGAACAAACAACCAAGGTGAAGTGGGAAGCGAAGTTTCCCCTCACGAGCTCGATCAGCAAAACCCTTCAATTGGTATCAGAGCCAAGGTTTCTGGTTTTGTGTGTTTAGGATTCGGTTAATTTTTATGCACTTTTCATATATTATATGTGTCGGATAATAGTAGGATATGCGTAGTTTAACTCTTTGGTTGCAGGCATAAGATTCGACTATTATGGCCATATGTGTGTATGTGATTGTATGTGTATATTTTGTTGAATCCTCGGGGTTGACGAGGCTAGTATTTGATTTTTTGTAAATTAGATATGGCATTGTTTAGCCACTCTTTATTTTATTTTACTTTCGATCTAGATTTAATGTACACTCCCTCATGGAGTATAGGATCGATGGATGTAAATTAAAATAGGTTTTAGTTTCGGCTCGGATCTCCGGATGGCTTGTACATGGCGTAGGAGGAGCGGACGAGAAGGCGTTGCGACGAGAGACATATTGAAGACAAAAGCCATAATAGTTGGAAAATAATTTATTTTTCATATTTATTGCTTTTTGTTTGATATGCATGTCGTAGGCTAGGAAAATTCCTCAATTTCAAATTACTAAGTGGGAGAGGGAAATTACTATAAATTCCCACGGCCTCCATTACGATTTGACAAGTGATGCAAACAAACTTGCGCATCGGCTCTGAGTACCTTCCTCCCCATCAGATGAGTTTGTTTGCCGATCACAAGGTCAAATATAGTTATAGGGAATTATCAAGGAGCGTGTGCACTTCCCCATCGGAAGCCACATAACCCGAGATAATTACCTTGGTACCGAGTAATGGTGAGCACTTAGATACAAATATAAGTATCCTCCCCATCGGAGTCATTGCTTTTATTTGTAGGGCCAAAGAGGAACCAACTATTAATTTTACTTGTCAAAAGTTAGATTGACAAGATAGTAAAATTAATGGGTAAAACCTCCTCTTACAAATGTAGAATTCGTATACGTCCACACTATCGTGGCATACGATATTCTCGGTGTTCTGAGGTGTTGGTTGATTTTAAAATTTTATTGTTTGAGGAATCAATAATTTTTTGAAATCTAATGTTTTGATTTATGTGATTCTTAGGTTTTCTTTCAAAATGACTTTCAACCCACTTGTTGTGCTACTGAAAGAGAACAAACTTACTGGACCCAACTATGTTGATTGGAAGAGGAATCTAGACATTGTCTTTACTGCTGAGGAATATAAATATGTACTCCTCGAAGAGTGCCCTCCCAAGCCTGCAGATAATTCTAGGGAAAAGGAGAGAGAGAGCTATAAGAAGTGGGTCAAGGCCGATGAGATGGCGTGGTGTTACATTTTAGCATCTATGTCAAATGTACTGCAACATCAACATCAAGTCATGCCCACTGCTTATGATATGATGCTCAATCTCAAGGAACTTTTTGGACACCAGAATCGGGCTGCGAGGCAAGAAGCCATGAGATACTTGATGACGACCTCCATGATCGAGGGAACACCCGTAAGGGATCATGTTCACAAGATGATGGCTCATTTGAATGAGCTGGAGGTCCTTGGAGCTGCGATCGATGGGGCAACCCAAGTCGATATCATACTCTAGTCTCTACCTAGGAGTTTTGAGCAGTTTCGCCTGAACTACAACATGAACAAGAGGTTGTGTATTCCGGAACTTCCGATGTAACTCCAGTGTGAGGGGCTATTTCGTCAGAGTGCTCAGGCGCATGCCGTGGTGACCCAAAAGGTTTCTACTTCTAAGCCGAAAGGCAAGAAGAAGAAGAAACAAACTGGGGCGAAGGCGGTGGGAGGTACTCAAGGAGGAGTGAAGAAGCCGAAAGGCAAGTGCTTCACTTGTAAGCAGACTAGACACTAGAAGAAGGACTGCCCCAACCGCAAGAACAAAGGTATATCTTTTGGTCTAGTCATTGAAACATGTTTAGCGGTGTTATCTACCAGCACCTGGTGTGTAGATACGAGAGTCACTGATCATGTCTACAATGCTTTGTAGGAGTTCCAGGAAACCAGACGACTGGCTGAGGGGGAGATTACCGTGTACTTGGGCGATGCAACGAAGCTGGCGGCTGTTGCAGTGGGAGATGTTCATTTATCTTTTGAGAAAAATAAACTTTTGGTTATTAAGAATTGCCTTTATGTACCCTTATTTAGAAAGAATTTAATTTCGGTTTCTAAATTGTTTATGGATGGATATTCTATTTCTTTTAATGATAGAGTTGTTATAAGAAGGAATAGGG
Source organism: Wurfbainia villosa (assembly GCA_025175895.1). Lineage (NCBI taxonomy): Eukaryota > Viridiplantae > Streptophyta > Magnoliopsida > Zingiberales > Zingiberaceae > Wurfbainia > Wurfbainia villosa. The sequence goes on along the minus strand of CM045998.1, from coordinate 45,657,081 downwards.
GCATTATATGTTTGGGTGCATTGATATGAAATTTGTACACACATGAACCAAAACCTCCCACGATGCAAATTAAAGTTAATAACTCATCTTCTAATTCCAATAAGAGAAAAGAACCTTCGAAGATGAATCAAATATATCTTTGGCATCTTAGGCTTGGTCACATTAACCTAAACAGAATTCAAAGGTTGATAGCTAATGTACCTTTGAGTTCATTAGTGGTGGAGGATCTCCCAACCTATGAATCTTGCTTGGAGGGTAAGATGACCAAGAGGCCTTTTTAAGGCCAAGGGGTATAGAGCCAAATATGTGTTAAAATTGATTCATTCTGATTTGTGTGGTCCTATGTCTATCCAGGCCAGAGGTGGTTTTGAGTATTTCGTCTCTTTTATAGATGATTACTCAAAATATGGATACATTTACCTGATGCGTCGCAAGTCTGAATGATTTGATAAGTTCAAAGAATTCAAGGATGATATGGAGAAACGTCAAGGTAAAAGTATCAAGACACTACGATCTGATCGTGGTGGCGAATACCTCTTGAGAGAGTTTAGGGATTACCTATCAGAGGCTAGGATTCAATCCCAATTGACTGCACCTGGCACACCCCAGAAGAATGGTGTAGCAGAGCGAAGGAATAGGACTCTTATGAAGATGGTTATATCGATGATAAGTTATTCTGACTTGCCAAATTCATTCTGGGGATATGCTCTAGATATGGCGGTGTACATTCTGAACTAGGTTCCATCTAAATCAGTGGCTTCTACTCCCACAGAAATGTGGACTGGGCGAAAGCCTAGTCTAAGACATATTCAGATATGGGGGAGTCCAGCACATGTGCTGAAGGCAGATGCTGATAAGTTGAAATCTCGTACAGAAGTACGCTTGTTCGTTGGCTATCCTAGAGGAACGAAGGGTGGCTTGTTTTATAGTCCTAGAGATCAGAGGGTAATCGTTAGCACGAACGCCAGATTTCTAGAGGAAGACTATGTGATGAGCCACAAGCCCAAGAGTAAAATTGTTCTGGAGGAATTAAAAGGGGAAGTAACTTCTTTAGTACCACCGGTACAAGAGGATATACCACATGTCACTGCACCACATGTCACAGAGGATACACAGGTGATACCTCGTCATAGTGGGAGGGTTGTGAGACAGCCTGATAGATTCATGTTCTTGGGAGAATCTTCTGATTTGGTCCCTGACGAACATGAACCTGATCCCTGGACATATGACGAGGCAATCCAAGATAAAGATGCAGCATTTTGGCAAAGTGCAATGAATGTTGAGATTGAATCTATTGATTCAAACCAGGTCTGGGAGCAAGTAGAGCCACCCGATGGTGTAAAAACCATTGGATGCAAGTGGATCTACAAGAGAAAGGGACTAATAGACGGGAAGGTTGAGACCTTCAAAGCGAGGCTTGTTATGAAGGGGTATACTCAGAAAGAGGGTATCGATTATGAGGAGACCTTTTCGCCGGTAGTCATGCTTAAGTCTAACCGGATTCTCTTATGCATAGCAGCTCATATGGATTATGAGGTGTGGCAGATGGATGTCAAGACATCTTTCCTTAATGGAAGTCTTGAGGAAAACATCTATATGAAGCAACCAGAGGGATTCATTGCTAAGAGCAAAGAGCATCTTGTATGTAAGCTTAATCGGTCCATTTATGGATTGAAGCAAGCTTCGAGGTCTTGGAACATCCTCTTTGATGAGGTAATCCAGTCTTATGGATTTATTCAAAGTCCGGATGAGTCTTGTGTATACAAGAGATGTGACAGAAACTTAGTGGTATTTCTTCTACTATACGTAGATGACATTTTGTTGATTGGCAACAATATCAAGGTGTTATCGGACGTAAGGGTATGGTTGTCCAAACAGTTTGATATGAAGGACTTGGGAGAGGTGGGACACATCCTTGGGATCAAGGTTATAAGGGATCGCAAGAAAAGGATGTTGTGCTTATCCCAAGCTTCATACATAGACACGATTATGGATAGTTTTAGCATGTAGAACTCCAAGAAGGGTTTTCTACCTTTAAGGCATAGAGTTCCTTTATCTAAGGAGATGTGTCCTAGATCATCTGAGGAGATAGAGGAGATGAAGGCGGTTCCTTATGCTTCAGCAGTAGGAAGCCACATGTATGCGATTCTATATACGAGACTAGATATCTACTTTGTCGTAGGCATGGTCAGCAGATATCAGAGTAATCCAGGACAGGGACATTGGACTGCGGTAAAGCATATATTGAAGTACCTGAGAAGGACTAGGGATTATATGCTGATTTACCGGGCATACCAATTACTCCTTGTGGGTTACACGGATTCCGACTTCCAATCTGATAGGGATAACAGTAAGTCTACCTCAGGTTTTATTTTTACTTTGGGAGGTGGAGCCATTGTATAGAGGAGTGTCAAAACGAAATGCGTGGCGGACTCCACCATGGAAGCTGAGTATGTGGCAGCCTCTGAGGCGTCCAAAGAAGTTGTGTGGCTCAGGAACTTCCTAATGGACTTGGATGTGATTCCTGGTTTGCCCAGAACTATCACAATTTATTGTGATAATAGTGGTGCAGTTGCAAACTCGAAGGAACCACGAGCCCATAAGGCTAGTAAACACATAGAGCGCAAGTACCACTTGATACGAGAAATCGTAAAGAGAGGAGAAGTTGTTGTGGCAAAGATTGCATCAAAGGATAACCTGACAGATCCTTTCACTAAGGCCTTTCCGGCGAGAGCTTTTGATAGGCATGTGGAGGGAATGAGGATTAGATGTATGGCAGTTTAAGGACAGCATAGTCTTTTAGTATAAGTGGGAGATTGTAGGGATATTTACTGAAAAGTCTACTTTTTATATGAACATCTTTATTTTGAAATAAGAATCACATGATCATTGTTTGCATTTTTATAGTTATGCAATATTGTCTAATATATTACATTGTAGATAACATGGTGTGTGGTGTCACACGGGAGATCATGTTATCGACTCCTTGTAATGTATAAGTAAAGGCTCACAAGTGAGATGTCTTTGGACAAACCATCGGAATGGTTGTAGTGTGATTTGGTATTGGTTTGTCTTGACCATAGAATCACACTAGTACACTTTGTGTGTATTGAGCAGGACCAACTTAGAGGTGATTCGATTTATTGCTGACTACATAATCAAATCAGACCTCAGATATTATTTAGTACATGCTCTTAATCCCGATATAATATGGGCACATATACTTAGTATTCATCTCTTTGATTTATCAATGGGCGAGATTTATAGATTAAATCGATAGGCTCAGTAAGTTGGAAAATGATATTATTTATGTGGTGTGTCATTGATTATAGAAGGAAATCGTATCCTATATATTAGGATGATGATGTCCCCTTGAGGAGCTCATAAGGTTCATCATGTAAACCCTGCAGGTGGACTTGGTCCGGTAAGATGAAAAGGTTGAGTGGTACTACTCATGGAGTTAGATGTTGATTAATTAATGGTCAGCAAATTAATTAATCGACGGGCATTCGAGATCTTGAACACGGGGAGAAAATGTACAAATAATATATGGAGCCCATATTATCTTATGGGGGTTGGTGAGGTACATCGATGATAAACATTTAGTGGATTGGATTATCATTAATGGATCGGACTTTATGTAGGCTTGATCCATGGGTGGCCAAGATCCAACTCCTCATGGTCCCTAATGTATCCTATTAACACCTCATGAAGCTTAGATCCAATGGATAGATACAAAACTCTAGATCCAATGGAAGAGATTAAATCTCTAGATTCGATGATTGAGATTAAATCTCTAGATCTGACGGTTGAGATTAAATCTCAAGAACCAATGGAGGAGATTAAATCATGGCTTATCCCTAACTCTATAAAAGGAGGGCGAGGGGTGGGCGGAAACTCAAGAAGTCCTAATTGAGATAGGATTAGGGTTTGGAGGCTTAGGGTTTTGGAGGCTTGGGCGGCACCAAATAAGGAAGTTTATCCTTTCTTCTTCCTCCTGTAGGGAGTTGCTTCAGAGACTCATTGGCTCCCATGTCCCCGGATTAAAATTTTCACCAATGAAAGAACTAATTCGGATGGGATGAGTTTCCTTAGCACAACCTATTCGTCGTCGTGCTAACAACTTGAGTGATCGCTTGAACAAACTAGTTGTTCAAGCAACACAACTCTTCTAGTTGGTTAGCCGCGGAAGAGACGATGGACGGATCGCCGGTTTTTTTGTTTGTCTTCGGGGTCCATGATTATACAAAATATATACATACGCACACTTGTATAATCAACACATAAAATAACATGCTATGTGTTGGAATGTATCCTGAAAGCCTAGCTCTTTTTGTATGAACATTTTATTTTGAAATAAGAATCACATGATCATTGTTTGCATTTTATATATTCATTATATATGTGTGCATATTGTCTAAATATTTTATATTGTAGATAACATGGTGCTTGGTGTGGCACAGAAGATCAAGTTATCAGTTCCTTGTAAAATATAAGTAGAGGCTCACAACCAAGATGGTTTTGGACAAACCATTGGCATGGTTGTAGTGTAGCTTGGTATTGTTTTGTCTTGAACATAGAGTTACACTGGTACACTTAGGTGTATTGAGCAGGACCGACATAGAGGTGATTCAATTTAGTACTGACTACATGATTGAATCGGACCTCGGATATTATGTTGTACATGCTCTTAATCCCGATATAATAACGGGCACATGTACTTAGTATTTATTTCTTTAATTTACCAGTGGGTGAGATTTAGATGGATTAAATCAATATGACTGGTAAGTTGGGAGATAATATTATTTACATGGTGAGCCGTTGATTATAGGAGGAAACCGTGTCCTATATGTTAGGTTGATGATGTCCCCTTGAGGAGCTCATAAGGTTCATCATGTAAACCCAGCTGGTTGACTTAGTCAACATGATGATAAGGTTGAGTGGTACTACTCGAGGAATTAGATGTTAATTAATTGATGGTTAGTAAATCAATTAATTGACGGACATTCGATATCTTAAACACGGGGAGATTAATGTACAAATAATATATGGAGCCCATATTGATTTATGGGCGTTGGTGAGGTAGTTCAATGATTATCCTCTAGTAGAATGGAACATCATTGATGGATCAAGTTTGTGTGGTTCCGATCCATCGGGTGGCCAAGACCCAACTCCTCCTTATGGTCCCTATCGTAGCCTAATATAATCCTTGTGAAGTCTAGATCCAAGAATGTAAAAAAAAACCTAGAACCAACGGTTGGGATTAAATCCCTAGATCCGATGGTTGGATGAAACCCTAGAACCAACGGTTGGGATTAAATCCCTAGATTTGATGGTTGGATGAAACCCTAGAACCAACGGTTGGGATTAAATCCCTAGATCCGATGGTTAGGATGAAATCCTAGAATCGACGGTTGGAATTAAATCCCTAGATCCGACGGTTGGGATAAAACCCTAGATCCGACGGTTGGGATGAAACCTTAGATCCGACGGTTGGGATGAAATCCTAGATCCGACGGTTGGGATTAAACCCTAGATCCGACAGTTGGGATAAAACCCTAGATCCGACGGTGGAGATTAAATCCCTAGATCCGACGGTGGAGATTAAAGGAGGCTTAAGCCCTATTCTATAAATAGATGCTTAGGGTCGGGCGGCAATAGGGATCAAAGAATTGGAGTTAGGGTTTTGGGCGGCAAGGGTTTTTGGGCGGCTAGGGTTTGGAGCAAAGTGGGCGGCAACCTCTTCCATCTTGTTGATTGCCGGCGCCCACTTCCATTGAGAATTCCTTGGTCGGCGCCCATCCTAGAGGCTTCCCCCTTCTTCCTTGGCCGGCGGTTCTCCTCCCATTGGTGGCCGGTCCTCTTCCTCCTCCCTATTCTCCAAAGTGGCCGGCGACAACACTTCTTGAAGTTGGCCGGCGCATCATCCATTGCTCCTTGGCCGGCGGTTGCACCAAATTCCCTAATTTGGTGGCCGGTTCTAGATAGGAAAGGTATTTGTGAGTTCTTCTCTTTGTTTGCAGCGGACAAGGTAGAGAAGAAAGCGATCTAGAAGGCTTCTACTCTTGGAGGAACTTCGTCCACACGTCGTCCACGAGAAGGATAGGACATACAGTAGAAGATGTGAGGTATAAAGTTATTTAAACTTTATGTACACATCTGAGCATGTTCTTATTTGTTTTGATTATGCATGTGTGTGTATGAATATATATTGTATAATCATGGACCCCGAAGACAAACACAAAAACCGGCGATCCATCCGTCGTCTCTTCCGCGGCTAACCAACTAGAAGAGTTGTGTTGCTTGAACAACTAGTTTGTTCAAGCGACCACTCAAGTTGTTAGCACGACGACGAATAGGTTGTGCTAAGGAAGCTCATCCCATCCGCATTAATTCTTTCATTAGTGAAAATTTTAATCCGGGGACATGAGAGCCAATGAACCTCCGATGCGGCCTCCCTACAATTGGTATCAGAGCCATCGGTTTCCAGTTTTGTGTGTTTAGGATTCGGTTAATTTTTTATGCATTTTTCATATATTATATGTGTCGGATAATAGTAGGATATGCGTAGTTTAACTCTTTGGTTGCAGGCATAAGATCCGACTATTATGGCCATGTGTGTGTATGTGAATGGCTGTGTGTAAAAATTTATTATTTGAATCCTCGGGGTTGACGAGGCTAGATTAGTATTTAATTTTTATAATTAAATACGGCATTGTTTAGCCGATCATTTTCGTTTACTTTCGATCTAGATTATTTGTACACTCCTTCGTGGAGTATAGGATCGATGGATGAAAATAAAATGATTTATCTTGGCTCGGATATCTTTGGTGACTTGCGCACGGGAAAAGGTGGAGCGGACGAGGTGGCGACACGACGGGATGCATATTGGAGGACAATGCCATAATAGTTGGAAAAAATTCTGTTTTTCCATATTTATTGCTTATTTGTTTTATATGAATGTCGTGTATGTTTAAAATTCCTCGATCTCAATTTACTAAGTGGGAGAGGGATATTTTAATTAATTCCCGCGGCCTCCATTACAATTTGACGTGTGATGCAACAAACTTGCGCGTTGGCTTTGAGTGCCTTCCTCCCCATCGGATGGGTTTGTTTGTGGATCACTAGGTCAAATAATGGTTATAGGAAATTATTTAGGAGCGTGTGTACTTCCCCATCGGTAAGGCACATAATCCGAAATAATTCCCTTAGTATCGTGTAATGGTGCACACTTAGATACAAATAAAGGTATCCTCCCCATCGGAGTCACTTCTTTTATTTGTAAGGCTAAAGAGGAACCAACTATTAATTTTATTTGTCAAAAAGTAAGGTTGACAAGATAATAAAATTAATGGGTAAAACCTCCTCTTACAAATGTAGAATTCATATACGTCCACACTATCGTGGCATGCGATATTCTCGGTGTTTTGAGGTGTTGGTTGATTTCAGGATTTTATTGTTTTGAGGAATCAATAATATTTGAAATCTAATATTTTGATCATTGTGATTTTTAGGATTTTCAAATGGCTTTCAACCCACTTGCTGTGATTTTAAAAGAAAACAAACTTACTGGTCCAAACTACATTGATTGGAAAAGAAACCTGGATATTGTCCTAACTGCGGAGGAGTACAAATTTGTACTCTTCGAGGTCTGTCCTCCTAAGCCCTCCGATGACTCTGATGAAAAGGAGAAAGAACATTATAAGAAATGGGTTGAGGCAGATGAGATGGCGCGGTGTTACATTTTGGCATCTATGTCAAATGTGTTGCAACATCAGCATCAGGCCATAGGCACTGCTTATGACATGATGTTCAATCTCAAGGAACTTTTCGGACATCAGAGTAGGGCGGCTAGGCAGGAGGCAATGAGAAACTTGATGACGACCACCATGGTCGAGGGAACACCTGTTAGGGATCATGTTCTCAAGATGATGGCTCATCTTAATGAGATGGAAGTCCTCGGAGCTGAGATCGATGGGGAAACCCAGGTCGATATCATTCTCCAGTCTCTGCCTAGGAGTTTTGAGCAGTTCCGCCTCAACTACAACATGAACAAGAGGTTGTATTCGTTGGCGGAGCTTCTGACAGAACTCCAGGCGGCAGAGGGGCTTTTTCGTCAGAGTTCTCAAGCCATGGTCGCTCAGAAGGTTTCTTCCTCCAAACCGAAAGGTAAGAAGAAGAAGAAGCAAGGTGGAGTGAAGAAGGTGGCAGTGGGACCTCAGGCAGGAGTGAAGAAGCCGAAAGGCAAGTGCTTCACTTGCAAGCAGACTGGACATTGGAAGGCAGACTGTCCTCGCCGAAAGAACAAAGGTATATCTTCTTGTTTAGTTGTTGAAACATGTTTAGCGGTGTTATATACCAGTGCCTGGTGTGTAGATACAGGAGCCACTGATCATGTCTGCAATACTTTGCAGGGGTTCCAGGAAACTCGACGACTAGCTGAGGGAGAGAATACCGTCTTCATGGGAAATGCTTCAAAGGTGGCAGCTATTGCAGTGGGAGACGTTTATTTATCTTTTGATAGGAATAAATTTTTGGTTTTGAAAAATTGTCTTTATGTACCTACTTTTAGAAAGAATTTAATTTCAGTTTCTAAATTGTTTTTGGATGGATATTCTATTTCTTTTAATGACAAGGTGGTTATAAAAAGGAATTGGGAGATTATCTGTTCTGGTACATTGGTTGGCAATTTATATACTATTGAACCAAAAACTCCCACGATGCAAATAGAAGTAAATAACTCATCTTCTAAATCTAATAAGAGAAAAGAACCTTCGCAAATGAACCAAACATATCTTTGGCATCTAAGGCTTGGTCATATTAACCTAAGTAGAATTCAAAGGTTGATAGCTGATGGTCCTTTGGGTTCATTAGTGGTGGAGGATCTCCCAACCTGCGAATCTTGCTTGGAAGGTAAAATGACCAAGAGGCCTTTTAAGGCTAAGGGGTATAGAGCCAAAGATGTGTTAGAATTGGTTCATTCTGATTTGTGTGGTCCTATGTCTATCCAAGCAAGAGGTGGCTTTGAATACTTCGTCTCTTTTATAGATGATTATTCAAGGTATGGATACATTTACTTGATGCGCCGCAAGTCTGAATGCTTTGACAAGTTCAAAGAATTCAAGGCTGAAGTGGAGAACCGTCAAGGTAAAAGTATCAAGACATTACGATCTGATCGTGGTGGCGAGTACCTCTTGGGAGAGTTTAGGAGTTACTTATCAGAGGCTGGGATTCAATCCCAATTGTCTGCACCTGGCACACCCCAGTAGAATGGTGTAGCGGAGCGAAGGAACAGGACTCTTATGGAGATGGTCAGATCTATGATGAGTTATTCTGAGTTACCTGATTCGTTCTGGGGGTTTGCTCTGGAAACAGCAGCACACATTTTGAACTTGGTTCCATCTAAGTCAGTACCCTCTACTCCAACAGAGTTGTGGACTGGGCGAAAGCCTAGTCTAAGACATATTCGGATTTGGGATAGTCCAGCACATGTGCTGAAGGGAGATGTTGGTAAGTTGGAATCTCGTACAGAAGTGCGCTTGTTTGTTGGCTACCCTAAGGGAACGAAGGGTGGTTTATTCTATAGTCCTAGAGATCAGAAGGTGATCATGAGTACGAATGCAAGATTTCTAGAGGAAGACTATGTGATGAACCACAAGCCCACGAGTAGGATTGTTCTTGAGGAGATAACAGGGGAAGTACCGACTTCAGTACCACCGGTACAAGAGGAGACACCATAAGTCACTGCACCGTGTGTCACAGAACATACACAGGAGGCACCTCGTCGTAGTGGGAGGGTTGTTAGACAACCCGACAGATTCATGTTTTTGGGAGAGTCTTCGGACTTAGTCCCTGGTGAACATGAACCTGATCCCTGGACATATGACGAGGCAATCCAAGATAGAGATGCAGTATCTTGGCAAAGAGCGATGAATTCAGAGATAGAATCTATGGATTCTAATCAGGTCTGGGAGCTAGTAGAGCCACCCGATGGTGTAAAAACCATTGGATGCAAGTGGATCTACAAGAGAAAGAGAGGAGTAGACGGGAAGGTTGAGACCTTCAAAGCTAGGCTTGTTGCGAAAGGGTATACTCAGAAAGAGGGTATCGATTATGAGGAGACCTTTTCACCGGTAGCTATGCTTAAGTCTATCCGGATTCTCTTATCTATAGCAGCTCATATGGATTATGAGATATGGCAGATGGATGTCAAGACAGCTTTCCTTAACGGAAGTCTTGAGGAGAACATCTATATGCGGCAACCAGAGGGATTCATTGCTAAAGGCAAAGAGCATCTTGTATGTAAGCTTTAATCGGTCCATTTATGGATTGAAGCAAGCTTCTAGATCTTGGAACATCCGCTTTGATGAGGTAATCCAATCATATGGATTTATTCAAAGTCCGGATGAGCCTTGTGTATACAAGAGATGTGACGGAAACGTAGTGGTGTTTCTTGTACTATACGTAGATGACATTTTGTTAGTTGGCAACAATATCAAAGTGTTATCAAACGTAAGGGTATGGTTGTCCAAACAGTTTGATATGAAGGACTTGGGAGAAGTAGGACACATCCTTGGGATCAAAGTTATAAGGGATCGCAAGAAAAGGATGTTGTGCTTATCTCAAGCTTCATACATTGACACTATCCTTGCTCGTTTTAGCATGCAGAACTCCAAGAAAGGTTTCCTACCTTTCAGGCATGGAGTTCCTTTATCTAAAGAGATGTGTCCCAAAACATCAAAGGAGATAGAGGATATGAAGGCGGTTCCTTATGCTTCGGCAGTAGGAAGCCTTATGTATGCTATGCTATGTACGAGACCGGATATCTGCTTTGCCGTGGGCATGGTTAGCAGATATCAGAGTAATCCCGATGTGACATTGGATCGCAGTAAAGCATATATTGAAGTACCTGAGAAGGACTAGGGATTATATGCTGGTTTACCGGGCAGATAAATTAGTCCCTGTGGGTTACACGGATTCGGATTTCCAATCAGATAGGGACAAGAGTAAGTCTACCTCGGGGTTTGTGTTTACTTTTGGAGGTGGAGCCATAGCATGGAGGAGTGTCAAGCAAAAATGCGTGGCGGACTCTACCATGGAAGCTGAGTATGTGGCAGCCTCTGAGGCAGCCAAGGAAGCTGTATGGCTCAGGAACTTCTTGATGGACTTGGATGTGATTCCTGGTTTGCCCAGAACTATCACAATTTATTGTGATAATAGTGGTGCAGTTGCAAACTCGAAGGAACCACGAGCCCATAAGGCGAGTAAACACATAGAGCGCAAGTACCACCTCATACGAGAGATCGTAAAGTGAGGAGAAGTTGCTGTCGCCAAGATTGCATCAGAGGATAACCTGGCGGATCCATTCACTAAGGCCCTTCCAGCGAAAGCGTTTGATAGGCATGTGGAGGACATGGGGATCAGATGTATGGCAGAGTGATGACGGCATAGTCTTTTAGTGTAAGTGGGAGATTGTTGGAATGTATACTGAAAGCCTAGCTCTTTTTGTATTAACATTTTATTTTGAAATAAGAATCACATGATCATTGTTTACATTTTATATATTCATTATATATGTGTGCATATTGTCTAAATATTTTACATTGTAGATAACATGGTGCTTGGTGTGGCACAGAAGATCATGTTATCAGTTCCTTGTAAAATATAAGTAGAGGCTCACAACCAAGATGGTTTTGGACAAACCATTGGCATGGTTGTAGTGTAGCTTGGTATTGTTTTGTCTTGAACATAGAGTTACACTGGTACACTTAGGTGTATTGAGCAGGACCGACATAGAGGTGATTCAATTTAGTACTGACTACATGATTGAATCGGACCTCGGATATTATGTTGTACATGCTCTTAATCCCGATATAATAACGGGCACATGTACTTAGTATTTATTTCTTTGATTTACCAGTGGGTGAGATTTAGATGGATTAAATCAATATGACCGGTAAGTTGGGAGATAATATTATTTACATGGTGTGTCGTTGATTATAGGAGGAAACCGTGTCCTATATATTAGGTTGATGATGTCCCCTTGAGGAGCTCATAAGATTCATCATGTAAACCCAGCTGGTTGACTTAGTCAACATGATGATAAGGTTGAGTGGTACTACTCGAGGAATTAGATGTTAATTAATTGATGGTTAGTAAATCAGTTAATTAACGGACATTCGATATCATAAACACGGGGAGATTAATGTACGAATAATATATGGAGCCCATATTGATTTATGGGGGTTGGTGAGGTAGTTCAATGATGATCCTCTAGTAGAATTGAACATCATTGATGGATCAAGTTTGTGTGGTTCCGATCCATCGGGTGGCCAAGACCCAACTCCTCCTTATGGTCCCTATCGTAGCCTAATATAATCCTTGTGAAGTCTAGATCCAAGAATGTAAAACAAAACATAGAACCAACGGTTGGGATTAAATCCCTAGATCCGATGGTTGGATGAAACCCTAGAACCAACGGTTAGGATTAAATCCCTAGATCCGATGGTTGGATGAAACCCTAGAACCAACGGTTGGGATTAAATCCCTAGATCCGATGGTTAGGATGAAATCCTAGAATCGACGGTTGGAATTAAATCCCTAGATCCGACGGTTGGGATAAAACCCTAGATTCGACGGTTGGGATGAAACCTTAGATCCGACGGTTTGGATGAAATCCTTGATCCGACGGTTGGGATTAAACCCTAGATCCAACGGTTGGGATAAAACCCTAGATCCGACGGTGGAGATTAAATCCCTAGATCCGACGGTGGAGATTAAAGGAGGCTTAAGCCCTATTCTATAAATAGATGCTTAGGGTTGGGCGGCAAGAGGGATCAAAGAATTGGAGTTAGGGTTTTGGGCGCCTAGGGTTTTTGGGCGGCTACTGTTTGGAGCAAAGTGGGCGGCAACCTCTTCCATCTTGTTGATTGCCGGCGCCCACTTCCATTGAGAATTCCTTGGCCGACGCCCATCCTAGAGGCTTCCCCCTTCTTCCTTGGCCGGCGGTTCTCCTCCCATTGGTGGCCGGTCCTCTTCCTCCTCCCTATTCTCCAAAGTGGCTGGCAGCAACACTTCTTGAAGTTGGTCGGCGCTTCATCCATTGCTCCTTGGCCAGCGGTTGCACCAAATTCCCTAATTTGGTGGCCGGTTCTAGATAGGAAAGGTATTTGTGAGTTCTTCTCTTTGTTCGCAGCGGACAAGGTAGAGAAGAAAGTGATCTAGAAGGCTTCTACTCGTGGAGGAACTTCGTCCACACGTCGTCCACGAGAAGGATAGGACATACAGTAGAAGATCGTGAGGTATAAAGTTATTTTAACTTTATGTACAGATCTGAGCATGTTCTTATTTGTTTTGATTATGCATGTGTGTGTATGAATATATATTGTATAATCATGGACCCCGAAGACAAACACAAAAACCGGCGATCCATCCGTCGTCTCTTCCGCGGCTAACCAACTAGAAGAGTTGTGTTGCTTGAACAACTAGTTTGTTCAAGCGACCACTCAAGTTGTTAGCACGATGACGAATAGGTTGTGCTAAGGAAGCTCATCCCATCCGGATTAATTCTTTCATTAGTGAAAATTTTAATCCGGGGACATGAGAGCCAATGAGCCTCCGATGCGGCCTCCCTACACTATGATCTAAAAATAAAGTTGTACCACTTTATACCTTACGATCTTCTACCGTATGTCCTATCCTCCTCGTGGACGACGTGTGGGCGAAGATCCTCCACGAGTAGAAGCCTTCTAGATCGCGTTCTTCCCTTCCTTTTCCGCTGCGAACAAAGAGAAGAACCAACAAAACCTTTCCTTTCTAGAACCGGCCACCAAGCAAGGGAGTTTGATGCAACCGCCGGCCAAGGAACGAGTGGATGAGCGCCGGCCAACTTGTTGCAATGTTGCCGCCGGCCACCTAGAGGTTGGAGAAGCGCCGGCCACCAATTGTTGGAGAACCTCCGGCCACCAAGGAGCAAGGGAGGAGGAAGAGAGCCGGCCAAAACCAAGGAGGAGAAAGGAATGAGCGCCGGCCACCAAGGAGCAAAGGAGGAAACCCTAATCTTCCTTCTAGTTGCCGCCCAAACCAAGTACAAAACCCTAGCCGCCTAAAGCACTTGAGAGGCAAAACCCTAATCCAAGTGAACCATTACTTGCCGCCCAACCTAAGCCCTCTATTTATAGAATTGGGTTTAAGCCTCCTTTAATCTCCACCGTCGGATCTAGGGATTTAATCTCCACCGTCGGATCTAGGGTTTTATCCCAACCGTCGGATCTAGGGTTTCATCCCAACCGTCGGATCTAGGATTTCATCCCAACCTTCGGATCTAGGGTTTCATCCCAACCGTCGGATCTAGGGTTTTATCCCAACCGTCGGATCAAGGGATTTAATCCCAACCGTCGATTCTAGGGTTTCATCCTAACCATCGGATCTAGGGATTTAATCCCAACCGTTGGTCCTAGGGTTTCATCCCAACCATCGGATCAAGGGATTTAATCCCAACCGTTGATTCTAGAGTTTTGTTTTACATTCTTGGATCTAGGCTTCATGAGGATTATATTAGGCTACGATAGGGACCATAAGGAGGAGTTGGATTTTGGCCACCCGATGGATCGGAACCACACAAACTTGATCCATCAATGATGTTCCATTCCACTAGAGGATCATCACTGAACTACCTCACCAACCCCCATAAATTAATATGGGCTCCATATATTATTTGTACATTCATCTCTCCGTGTTTAAGAAATCGAATGTCCGTCAATTAAATGATTTACTGACCATCAATTAATTAACATCTAATTCCTCGAGTAGTACCACTCAACCTTATCATCATGTTGACTAAGTCAACCAGCTGGATTTACATGATGAACCTTATGAGCTCCTCAAGGGGACATCATCAACCTAGTATATAGGACACGGTTTCTGTTGGATCGATCGGATCGCTAGAGGGGGGGGTGAATAGCGATAGAAATTTTTCTTTCGAATTCGTTTAAAGACAAATATACGCAGTGGAAAAATAAACAAAAATAAAATACAATAGACACAAAGGTTTTACTTGGTTCGTAGCTGAAGGCTACTACTCCAAGGCACTAGTGGTCCTTGACCACGTACGGAGGACAATCTACTAAAAAACTCCTCCTCGTTGGAGGTAGGAGTTAGACGGATACACAAAATGAAAAAAACTCAAGGTAGAGGGACACTTCCCCTCTCCTTGATATGATTTAAAGCTTGAAAAGAAGAACAACTTATAAACTGAATTATAATTCAAACTTTTCGTTACCGACGACTTCAAAGGTTGGAGGTTGAAGCACTAGTCGTCGTCTCGGCAGCGCTTCGTCGTAGGGATGTCGGAGAGTCAGAGCGTATCGGAAGCACTTGGAATCTTTTGAATAGATGAAAAACCCTAGGACAAGCCCTCCTTTTATAGCCTTTAAGCCCCTCATCAAATGGGTCGTCAACCAATAGGAATTGGGCACAAAACCTCCTTGAAATGGGGTGATAAGCCTTGACTCCTCGAATTTGATCATTGACCATCAGT
This sequence comes from Wurfbainia villosa, assembly GCA_025175895.1. Lineage (NCBI taxonomy): Eukaryota > Viridiplantae > Streptophyta > Magnoliopsida > Zingiberales > Zingiberaceae > Wurfbainia > Wurfbainia villosa. The sequence goes on along the minus strand of CM045998.1, from coordinate 45,641,543 downwards.
CGACAGATAGCCATCATCGATCGATGGCGATCACGAGTGTTGACCTTTGGCGATCGCTTGACGATGAGTCCTCCAAGCCGGGCAAGAGATCGATGCTAGCTGCAGGGCAAAGTTAGCTCAAAGAAAACATTATTTCGACGGCCTTCGACCGTCCGATCTCGACCTGGACCATCGATGGGATGTCTCTGGTCGGATCAACGCTTAAGATCATCCCCGTAAGGAGGATACGACCTCACTTACGCTCGCACACACGAGCTTACCTCGATACTTACGTGTTGCTTTTGCTTCTGGCCTTCCACTAGATTCCTTCGGCTCCCTCCGGAGTCACTCGAGTGTCGCCCGACCACCGCAGCTTCCTCTGGGTGTCGCTAGCCTTCAGCTCCAGCTATATCAACCTTCTGCACACTTGATTCAGCTCGTGAGATAACGATATGAGCTTAACTTTGTATCGTTTGCTATAATCAAAACCCAGGTTCGACTTAGGTGCCTACTGCACCAACAATCTCCCCCTTTTTGATTTATGGCAAACCCACATACAAAGTTAAGAAAGACAAATTAAGTGCATTAAGTAAACTGAGTAAGAGATATGCATGAATATGCAGGAGTATATAAAAACTCTTTTTCAAGTGCTCCCCCTTGAGGAATCCTCCCCCTTGACCGAGGGTGAGTACTTGAGAAAGAGTTTTAACTCTCCCCCTTGATATTTGCTACTAAAAAAGAATTAAGTAACCGAAATCACTTAATATTGGCCATAGGGTTTAAAATAAATTCTAAGATAAGAAATAAAAAAAAAAATGATTTCTTAACCTTGGCCTTTACTTTCATTTTGACAAATTAACTAAGAGTTAAGTAAATTACTTTTTATATTTGTTAGTAATATATGAGAGATGTCCTAAGGCAATCGCCTTATGTATGAACCATTTATATGATAAATGAAGATTCACTATTTGAGTATACATGTTTTAATGTATTTGATTGGATCTTAAACTCATTTACTGAATGTCCACGATACGATTCACAGCATGAGAGAATTTGTGATTGGATCACAACTAGTGAGTATCTCTACATGTGTAATTGTGATGTATCGGAATTATCCCTAGTTGATGAATTGATGGATTTGGACACCATCAATTCTGTCGAGACTAGCACGAGGTATACTCCTTGGTGTATCCAAGCAGCTGATTCTCACTGGCTGGAGACATTGTGATGTCCGGAGTTAATCGTGGATGCTAGTTATGGTAACTAGTTCATTGGAGTGACCACCGTAAGACTTCATATGGTTCTCTGCATATATAGATATGTCAATGAAGTTCTTACTGTGGCTTAAGTGCGATGTTCCTTTGACTTGCGGTATTCAAGTCATCTTGATCATGGAGACTTATGCTTTGACATCTTAAGCAAACATCTCCGAGGAGATGTGGACCCGGGATGATTGGGTATAAGTCGAAGTGATCGAAGGTGTTTGAATAGCCTATAAAGGATTCACCACTCCTTGCGAGGAGATGTATACCCATGGCCTCTCGTCGGATTGTTACTAAAGTCTTTGGCCAAAGCATTACATGTTTAGAGTAAAGTACTCTTCGATACATGTGGAGTAACTAGAATCCGTAGGACGAGGAAATGATACTTGGGCTAGGTGTGACGTAGTCAGGCTAGTGGGGACTGACACAATAGACCATGTCCTGAACCAAGTGGGTATAAGATGAGTGAAGGGAATGGGGCACGATTCATTCGAGCTGCTGAAGGGTTTCAGAAATAGTTCTGGATCAACCGTTGATCTTTTCGGTTAATTGGGGATCATGATGTATTACTAGGTGCCACTCATGATCGTTCTATAATTAATGGTTAATTATAGACGGCCAACATAAACCGAGAACCTATTTGGTCACACGCACAACGAGTGTAATCCAAAGGATTTAAAACGAGCTTGAGAATGGGATTCTCGCATCGAGAGAAACTATGTTTGGTTGACCAAACATAAAGCCAAAGCATGAAATTGTTTGATGCAATGGAAGCGTGGATGGGCAAGTGTCTTATGAGACATAATGGATGGACCAAAATGGTTTGGTTCTAATCCAATGGATGAGAATAAACCAAAGGGTTTGGTTATATTAAGCGAATGAACCAAAGGTTGGTTGGTTCGTTTTAACTTAAAATAAACCATCATGGTTTGGTTTATTTTAACTTATCTTAATGGAGGCGGGTTAGGGCTTTATGGATATGATCCATTAACCATTAAGAGAATTAGTTCTCTATAAAAGAGGGCTTAAGGGATAATTAAACCTAATCCTAATCCAAAACCCTAGCCTATTAGTTGCCGCCCACCTCCTCCTTGGAGTTTTTGGCGCCAACTCCTACTAGCCCAGCTTTGTGCGTCCAAGACCCTTGCGGCGTCAAGCTCGACCCTCGGTGATCTCCTATGAGCCTTTTCTCTCCTTGTTTTGGCGGCGCCTACTCCTCCACCAAGCTGTCCAGTTTTCTGGACAGCTTCTTCTCCTCGTCGGGCGTCGTTTGGGCGACGGTTGGCTCCGACAGCGGCTAACATACGGGATTTGATCTCGGTAATCCTCTGAGTGGAGGGCGAAGGATTCGTCAATCGGTTGGCGAATACCTCTCGGAGAAGCGAGTCTTGAGAACTCGTTTTGGATCCGAATTTGGATTCGGATCGTGATCATCTCTCGATCACGTCGTCTTCAACACGAGGCTAGTAACCCGTACGAAGACGAAGCTCGTGACTTAGCGAAGTCATCCCGAGGAGCTCGTTGTGGATACGGATAGAGACGATTCTTACGAGGATCGTTCCGGTTGATGCCGTTCCCGCTACACGTCATACGGAAGGTATAACGTAGTTTAATTTCCTTTTATTGCAAATTTTAATTTACGGTTATGTCTACACTTGTTGTAATAGCATGCGTGTGTTGTGTGTGTTGTAATAAATATAGATTTATTATTTTTAATTGCTTCCGCTGTGCTCATGTTTATGAAACATGATCGAACACACACACGCCGCGGTGCCGGAAACCCAACAGTGGTATCAGAGCCCAGGTTGTGTTTCGACATAATCGTAAAATGGTTTTGCGATAGTCATAATGTATTTCTGGAAATTTTCTAAATTTTGGAAATTTAGAAGTATTTATGGAAATTTTTCAATTTTGGAAAGTCTAGAAGTATTTATGGAAATCTTCCACTTTTGGAAAGTTGGAAGTATTTATGGAAATTGATATTTTCCATAAATAAAATATTTGATTAGATTTTGGAAATTTGTTTTCTAATTTAATCATGATTTGATTTGGGAAATCAAATCTTAAAATATTTTATTTCCATAAGTAGTTTTAATGATTTAGGAAATTGGTTTCCTAAATAGATTTTCCTTAATCAAATAATTCCATGAATAAAATATGTGATTAGATTTGGAAATTTGTTTCCTAATTTAATTATGATTTGATTTGGAGAATCAAATCTTAAACATATTTTATTTCCATAAATAGTTATGACATATAAGGAAATTATAAACATGACATAATTGTATGTCATGTAATTGCATTAGATGCATAACATTATGCCATGCGTGTCGTGACATGTAGATGTATGCCATGTATGCCATGCCATGTAGATAATAGTTATTTGCATGCAAAGAGGATGAGACATAAAAACCTTTAATCAATATTAAAGCCTACACCTTCCATTAATATGGTTAGAACCAGAGTTCTGTTTCTTGTTTGGGTTGTTGGACTCTCTCCAAGCCCGGCTCGAACCTGAATATGTTCAAACCATGGAATAGTTTAATACTAATATGGTAAGAGTCAGAGGTCAATCATTAGCTTTGGTTGTTGGACTCTCTCCAAGCTGGGCTAATTGGTTGAATGCGCTCTAACCATATTAAAACTATGTCCTGATTAATGGGTTGGCTTTAACACAGCATCGATTTGTTGGACTCTCTCAAGGTCGATGTAAAGGGAGGTGAAGTTGGGTGCTATGCATATGATGCATACTTGTTAATGTGTTAACAACCCGATGTATGTGTGAACATTCAATTAGTTGATAGCACATTGTGATAGTTGCATATACGGGATATGCAATCGGTATAGATGATACCTACCATCGTAGTTATGAATGGCTTGTTGGACTCTCTCCAAGGTTGTTCATAACTATGATGGATATCAGCCCATTCGGAGATGGACCTACGATCTCCCGAAGTGATTTTGGGGTTTTTGAAATTCGAAAAATGAATGGGATTTATAAAAGTATATTGATGCATTTTAAAATCATCTTTCTCATATATGCTCGTTTTGTATTTCTAAGTTAATATATTGATCATGATGTGTTTGAATTTGCGTTCCATTTTGGATTCAAATAAATTGACTGGGCCGAACTTCTTGGACTGGCTTAGAAACTTGAGAATTGTTCTCAAGGTGAAAAGCTTGTGTATGTCCTCGAAGCGCCTCTTCCCTCCCGTCCTAGTGACGATGCAACTTTGGACCAATTGTTGGCATATCAGAAACATGTGAGTGATTCTGAACAAATGAGTTGCATCATGCTAGCCGCGATGGAACCCAATCTACGAAAGCAGCATGAGCATATGGATGCTCATATCGTAGTCCTTCATCTCTGTGAGTTGCTTGATGAGCAAGTGAGATTCGAAAGGTTCGAAGTCTCCAAGCTCCTCTTCACCTCTGAGATGCGAGGAGGCTCATCTGTGGTACTGCTCAACATGCTGAAGACTGTGGAGCCTTCTGAGAAGCATGAGTAGGGGACAGTGTTGTTAGTTGATTCCTCGAAGAAAGGTTCTAAGAGGGAGTCAAAGGAACAATAGAAGGGGAAGAAGAAAAAGGCTAAAAGGCAGAACCAACTCAAAAGGGCACTTGCCATCATTATGGCAAGGAGGGTCATTGGCGAAGAAATTGCAAGGTTTATCAAGAGTCCGTGAAGAAGGATAAGGCATCGGATGCCCCATCTTCTTCAGAAATCTTCTTTATTGATTGTCATTCTATTTCCTTAGACACTTGGGTATTGGATACTGGGTGTGGCTCACATATATGTAATGACATACATGGGCTAAGGAATAGAAGAAGACTCGTCAAGGGAGAGTCAAATTTACGTGTTGGGAATGAAGCAAAGGTTGTTGCACTCGCCATCGGAATGTATTTGTTGAAACTCCCTGCAGGACTTGTCTTAGAACTGGACAATTGCTTTTATGTTCCTTCGTTGTTAAAGAACATCATTTCTATTTCGTGTTTAATATAGAAATGGGTACCATTTGACTTTTAGTAACAATTGTTGTTACATAACTTTGAATGGAGTTTCTTATGGGACTGGAACTTTAAGCAATGGTGTTTATACGTTGGACGTATCCAGTGACATTTTCAATATCGAAGCGAGCAACACGCATGCTCGAAAGGATAATCAAATAGACTCCTATATGTGGCATTGTCGTCTTGGCCATATGAGCAAGAAATGCATGTCCGAATTACACCGATGTGGAATTCTGGAATCGTTTGAATTGGATTCATACGATACATGCGAATCATACTTAAAAGGCAAGATGACTAAGTTACCTTTTACAGGAAAAGGTGAACGAGTGGGAGAGTTACTAGGTCTAATACATACTGATGTATGTGGACCTATGTCAACTCAAGCATTAGGAGGCTATAGCTACTTCATTACCTTCACCGATGATCACTCACGGTTGGGGTATGTGTTCTTGATGAAACACAAGTCTGAAGCCTTTGAAAGGTTCAAAGAATTCAGAAATAAAGTAGAGAAACAACATGACAAGAGTATTAAAATACTTCGATCGGATCGAGGTGGTGAATACTTAAGTCAAGAGTTTCTTGATTATCTAAGAGACAATGGCATATTGTCTCAATGGACTCCGCCCTATACACCACAGCATAATGGTGTATCTGAGAGGCGTAACCGGACCTTGTTGGACATGGTCAGGTCAATGATGAATCATGCAACTCTTCCCAAGTCCTTTTGGGGTTATGCACTTCAGACAGCTGTTTACTTGTTAAACAGAATGCCTACCAAGGTAGTCTCAACTACTCCATATGAGATATGGAATGGTAAGAAACCTCATGTATCTTACTTGAAGATATGGGGTTGTCCTGCTTATGTGAAGCGGACTGTATCAGACAAACTGGATGCTAAGTCTGATAAATATCTATTTATTGGATACCCTAAGGAAACAAGGGGTTACCAATTCTATCATCCTATGGAACAAAAGGTGTTTGTTTCAAGGCATGCTGTGTTTCTAGAGAAAGAGTTTCTCTTGCAAGAAAACAGTGGGAGTGTCGTCGAGCTTGAGGAGGCTCGAGAGACTCAAATAGACATTGATGAGATACCTGGTGAAGCACTCAGACAACTCATAGTGATGAGCAATCATTTGGACCTATTATAACACCACATCTTCGTAGATCTGGTAGAACCACGCAATATTCACGAGAGATATGGATTTCTCGTAAGTGAATCGAACGACGTGTTACTCATTGATGATGAGGAGCCTACCAGTTATGAAGAAGTGCTGACAAGTTCAGAAAGGGATAAGTGGCTTGGTGCCATGAAGTCGGAAATGGATTCCATGTACGAAAACCAAGTTTGGAACTTGGTTGACCCACCTGAAGGCATAAAGCCTATAGGGTGCAAGTGGGTTTTCAAGAAGAAAACCGACATGGATGGTAACGTGATTACCTATAAGGCTAGATTGGTGGCGAAAGGATATCATCAAAAGCAAGGTGTTGATTATGACGAAACCTATTCGCCTGTAGCTATGCTTAAATCCATTCGGATGCTCCTGGCCATAGCGGCTCATTATGATTATGAGATATGGCAGATGGATGTGAAAACAGCTTTCCTTAATGGAAACCTGCTCGAGGACGTGTATATGATACAGCCTGAGGGTTTCACATCGGTTGTTAAAACCAAGGTATGCAAATTGCGACGGTCCATTTATGGATTGAAGCAAGCATCCAGGAGCTGGAATATCCGTTTTGATGAGACGATCAAAAAGTTTGATTTCTCACAAAATCCAGACGAACCTTGTGTGTACAAGAAGGTTAGTGGGAGTGCAGTCGTGTTCCTCGTATTGTATGTCGATGACATATTACTTATAGGAAACGATGTGTCAATCTTACAGTCAGTGAAGGTTTGGTTATCCAAGACATTCTCCATGAAAGACCTGGGAGAAGCAACCTACATCCTCGGGATTAAGATCTATAGAGATAGATCGAAACGGTTGCTTGGTCTTTCGCAGTCTACATATATAGGCCGAGTGCTAAAGAGGTTTAGCATGTCGGAATCCAAGAAAGGTTATCCCCATCGGGCATGGGGAACACCTTTCGAAGTCTATGTGTCGCGCCGAAGGCGATTTGCATGAGTAAGATTCCCTATGCATCCGCAATAGGATCTATCATGTATGCTATGTTATGTACGAGGCCCGATGTATCGTATGCTCACGAGTGTCACGCGGCGGATACCATCGATCCAGGAATGGATCATTGGGTGACTGTTAAGACGATCCTTAAGTACTTAAGATGAACTAAGGATACGTTCCTAATATATGGAGAAGGGTACATGGTGATATGTGGGTATACGGATACCAGATCCAGACAGACAAGGATGATTCCATGTCTTAGTCTGGGTATGTATTCACCTAGAATGGAGGCGCAATAAGTTGGAAAGGTTCCAAGCTTGACACTATAGCGGATTCTGCCACTAAGGCAGAATCGTTGCGACTTTGGAAGCGAAAAAGCGGTTTGGATCAAGTAGTTCATCTATGAACTTGATGTGGTCTCATCAATGATCCAAACATGTGCTTCGCCGCTATCATCTTATCAGAGAGATCATAAGTAGGAACGAAATACAAATCGAGAAAATTCCCACTGAATGGAACTTAGCGGATCCTTTGACTAAATCATTACCTCAAAGTAAGTTTGAGGGTCATGTTAGAGCTTATGGTATTGGATACCGTAGCGATTGGCATTAGGCCAAGTGGGAGTCTGTTAGTAATATATGAGAGATGTCCTAAGGCAATCGCCTTATGTATGAACCATTTATATGATAAATGAAGATTCACTATTTGAGTATACATGTTTAATGTATTTGATTGGATCTTAAACTCATTTACTGAATGTCCACGATACGATTCACAGCATGAGAGAATTTGTGATTGGATCACAACTAGTGAGTATCTCTACATGTGTAATTGTGATGTATCGGAATTATCCCTAGTTGATGAATTGATGGATTTGGACACCATCAATTCTGTCGAGACTAGCACGAGGTATACTCCTTGGTGTATCCAAGCAGCTGATTCTCACTGGCTGGAGACATTGTGATGTCCGGAGTTAATCGTGGATGCTAGTTATGGTAACTAGTTCATTGGAGTGACCAAAGTAAGACTTCATATGGTTCTCTGCATATATAGATATGTCAATGAAGTTCTTACTGTGGCTTAAGTGCGATGTTCCTTTGACTTGCGGTATTCAAGTCATCTTGATCATGGAGACTTATGCTTTGACATCTTAAGCAAACATCTCCGAGGAGATGTGGACCCGGGATGATTGGGTATAAGTCGAAGTGATCGAAGGTGTTTGAATAGCCTATAAAGGATTCACCACTCCTTGCGAGGAGATGTATACCCATGGCCTCTCGTCGGATTGTTACTAAAGTCTTTGGCCAAAGCATTACATGTTTAGAGTAAGGTACTCTTCGATACATGTGGAGTAACTAGAATCCGTAGGACGAGGAAATGATACTTGGGCTAGGTGTGACGTAGTCAACCTAGTGGGGACTGACACAATAGACCATGTCCTAAACCAAGTGGGTATAAGATGAGTGAAGGGAATGGGGCACGATTCATTCGAGCTACTGAAGGGTTTCAGAAATAGTTCTGGATCAACCGTTGATCTTTTCGGTTAATTAGGGATCATGATGTACTACTAGGTGCCACTCATGATCGTTCTATAATTAATGGTTAATTATAGACGGCCAACATAAATCGAGAACCTATTTGGTCACACGCACAACGAGTGTAATCCAAAGGATTTAAAACGAGCTTGAGAATGGGATTCTCAAACCGAGAGAAACTATGTTTGGTTGGACCAAACATAAAGCGAGCATGAAATTGTTTCAGTCGCAATGGAAGCGTGGGTGGGCAGTGTCTTATGAAGACATAATGGATGGACCAAAATGGTTTGGTTCTAATCCAATGGATGAGAATAAACCAAAGGGTTTGGTTTATATTAAACGAATGAACCAAAGGTTGGTTCGGTTCATTTTAACTTAAAATAAACCATCATGGTTTGGTTTATTTTAACTTATCTTAATGGAGCGGGTTAACGGGCTTTATGGATATGATCCATTAACCATTAAGAGAATTAGTTCTCTATAAAAGTGGGCTTAAGGGATTGTTAAACACTAACTAATCCAAACCCTAGCCCCCCCTTTAGTTGCCGCCCACTCCTTGGAGGAGTTAATCGGCGCCAACCCTAAAGCTGCCGCCGCCCAGCTTTGTGCCGCCGTCCAAGACCCTTGCCGGCGTCCAAGCTCCAGCCGGTGAACCTCCGGCGACCCTCCGGTGATCTCCTATAGGTTCGGCATCAAGGTGAGCCTTTTCTCTCCTTGTTTTGGCCGGCGCCTACTCCTCCACCAAGCTGTCCAGTTTTCTGGACAGCTTCTTCTCCTCTCGTCGGAGCGTCGTTTGGACGACGGTTAGTGATCCGACAGCGGCTAACATACCGGGGATTTGATCTCCGGTAATCCTCTGAGGTGGAGGACGAAGGATTCGTCAATCGGTTGACGAATACCTCTCCGGAGAAGCGAGTCTTGAGGACTTGTTTTTAGGTCCGAATTTGGATTCGGATAGTGATCATCTCTCGATCACGTCGTCTTCAACACGAGGCTAGTAACCCGTACGAAGACGAAGCTCGTGACTTAGCGAAGTCATCCCGAGGAGCTCGGCGTGGATACGGATAGAGACGATTCTTACGAGGATCGTTCCGGTTGATGCCGTTCCCGCTACACATCATACGGAAGGTATAACGTAGTTTAATTTCCTTTTATTGCAAATTTTAATTTACGGTTATGTCTACACTTGTTGTAATAGCATGCGTGTGTTGTGTGTGTTGTAATAAATATAGATTTATTATTTTTAATTCCTTCCGTTGTGCTCATGTTTACGAAACATGATCGAACACACACACGCCGCGGTGCCGGAAACCCAATAGTATTGTTAACAAAACAAGTTAACTAAATGTGTTTAAGTTAAGAGTTCCCTTAACTTGTTTTGTTAACTTAAAGTTAAGCAAGCCTTGGCCATAAAAAAAATGATCCCTTAATTGATCCCTTAACTTTGGCCTTTTTCTCCCCCTTTTGCCATATATCGAAAAGAGTGAGGATGTGTGTGGAATAAATAATAAGTTTTAATTTTAAAGTCCAAGCATGTTCCACATTATTTTGAAAATAATATACTGAAAATAGGTTCATCTATAAAATGGTCAACTCATATTTGGCTTGATTGATATGAAGGATCAACCAGTCCTGGTCAGAGTCGGTTAGTATGTATGATTATACTCCGTGGTTCATAGCGATGCACTAGCTCTACATCTGGAACCAGGTGTAAGGTCCTAACATCTCACGCCCATCTACGTGGCTAAGTACACAAAGAAATTAGTCCTATGTGTTGTGAGATGTACTGGCTCCTTAAATCTATAGGTGCATGATATCTAAGGTATGTCCTATGCTAGTTCCATGAAAATGAAATTAAAGAAATAAGAACATATAATTTGCAAGTACCTATTCTATTACGCACATGCCCAATTTTTGTCTTAATAGACTAAATTCGGCTTCGGGTAGGGGTTTAGTAAATAGGTCTGCCAAGTTAGACTTCGATTCGACGTATTCGAGTTGTATAGCTCCGTTGGCCACATGTTCTCGAATGAAATGGTGTTTGACCTCTATATGTTTGGTTCTAGAGTGATATATCGGATTCTTTGTAAGATTAATTGAACTAATGTTATCTACGTGAAGTTTAGTAATCGTAAAGTCTAACTTAAAGTCACGGAGAGTGTGCTTCATCCAAAGAAGCTGCGTGACACACTCACCCATCGCGAGGTATTCGGCTTCGGTAGTGGATAAAGCAACACAGTGTTGCTTCCTACTGCACCAACTCACTAGACTCGAGCCGAGAAGTTGACAACAACCACTCGTGCTCTTTCTATCGAGCTTACTACTGGCATAGTCCGAATCGGAGTAGCCGGTTAGTTCGAACTCGGTAGATCTAGGATACCAAATACCGACATTAAGTGTACCCTTTAGATATCTAAGGATACGCTTAACTAGGGTTAGGTGAGATTCCTTAGCACAGGTTTGAAACCTGGCGCACATACTTACTGCGAATAGGATGTCAGGTCGACTCACAGTTAAGTATAGGAGACTTCCTATCGCGCTCCTATAGTACTTTAAGTCAATGGACTTACTTTCTAGGTCTTCTCCTATGTTAACATTAATCACCATTGGGGTGTTTATTACCTTAGTGTGTTGCATTCCAAATCTTTTAATTAACTCCTTAGTGTATTTTTGTTGATATAGGTATATACAATCCTTAGTTTGTTTAATTTGTAGACCTAAAAAGAAACATAACTCGCCTACCAAGTTCATTTCGAACTCACTTTCCATGAGTGAAACGAACTCGTTTAGTAAGGCTGAGTTAGAGGTTCCAAAAAATATATCGTCTACGTAAATTTGAGCTATGAATATTTCTTTACCTAAGGTTTTTACGAAGATAGTTGGGTCAACTAAGCCTTGGTTAAACCCTTTTGACTTAAGATGGATTGAAAGTCTCTCGTACCAAGCTCGAGGAGCTTGTTTAAGTCCATAAAGAGCTTTCTTAAGTTTTAGAACATGGTCGGGTTTATCTAGATTTTCGAATCCGGGGGGGTTGGCTAACATAAACTTCTTCTATAATGTATCCATTTAGGAATGCCGACTTAACATCCATTTGAAACAGCTTAAATCCTCGATGTGCGGCATAAGCTAGCAACATTCGAATGGATTTGAGTCTAGCTACTTGGGCATAGGTTTCGTCGTAATCTAAGCCTTCGACTTGACTAAACACTTTGGAGACTAACCTAGCCTTGTTTCTAACTACTTCACCTTTATCATCAAGCTTATTTCGAAACACCCACCTTGTTCCAATTATCGTTTTGTCTTTAGGTGGTGGTACTAGTTCTCACACTTCATTCCTAGTGAATTGAGCTAGCTCTTCTTGCATTGCAATAATCCAATCGGGATCAAGAAGATCTTGTTCAATTGATTTGGGTTCTATCTTTGAAATTAAGGAAATTTGACTAAGGTTCCTATAGGATGCTCTAGTTCGAACTCCTAGATTAGGATCTCCTATCACTTGATCGATAGGGTGGTTAGTCTGAATCCTAGATTGGGTTGGGTTTGTGTCACCTAATGCTTGATCAATTGAGTGACTTGGTTGAACACTGGTTTGACTCGGATCACTTGTCACTTGGTCGACAAGAGAAGTTGGTTGATGTGGATTAGACTCGATCTCAGGGTCGGAGACGAGTTTGGTATCAGTGGGCTCAACACTTGGGGTCATTAAGGGTTTTGTAGGTTCGGGTACTTCATCGAACACTACATTAATAGTCTCTTTGACTTTAAGGGTATCGTGGTTATATACCCTATAGGCCCTACTTGTGGTTGAATATCCTAAGAAGATTCCGGTGGAGGTTTTGGATTTGAATTTCCCTAGGTGGTTCTTAGTGTTTAAGATATGTACTTTACATCCAAATACCCTAAAGTACTTGATGTTGGGTACTTTATTGTGATAAATCTCGTACGAGGTCTTAAGGTGCCTCTTTACCATAAGGATCCTATTCTGGACATAGCAAGCCGTGCTAACGGCTTCTGCCCAAAACCTGTCAGGTAGGTCGTATTCGTTCAACATGGTCCTAGCGGCTTCTTGTAGAGTTCGGTTTTTTAGCTCCGCTAGGCCATTTTGTTGAGGGGTCCTAGGGCAAGAGAATTCATGGTGGTATCCGTTTAGGTCACAGAAGTCGGTGAACCTTTGATTTTCGAATTCACCACCATGATCGCTTCTAAGTCTTTTAACCTTAAGGTTTTTTTGATTCTTGATTAATTTGAATAGATTGATTAATTGATCTAGGGTATCATTTTTATGTTTGATGAACCTAACCCAGGTAAACCTGGAGTAGTCGTCAATTATGACTAAGCAATATTGACTTCTATTGAGTGACTTGGCTCCATGTGAATCGAATAGATCCATATGCAGGAGCTCAAGTACACTTGAGGTTCGTTCTTGGTTAGTTAACTTGTGTTGTGTCCTAGGTTGTTTTCCTTGTTGACAAGCATTACAGATTTTATTAACCAAATTGTTGAGGTTGGGTAAGCCTCTGACTAAGCCACTCTGACTCATCTTGTGGACGAGTCTTGGGTGCGAGTGACCGAGTCATCGGTGCCACAACCATGATTCCTCTTCCTGTGTCATAAGACATTTGGCTGAGGATTTGATTAAGTTAATTGTATAAATGTTATTTGTCCTAGTTCCTTTGAGTATTGTTTTAGCTGTTTTATTTGTTTTAATTACACATTCATTTTCTAAAAATACGACCTTATAGTTATTGTCACATAATTGACTTACGCTAAGCAGGTTATATTCAAAATTCTCTACAAGTAATACATTTTTAATAACAAAATTCGAGTTAAGCTCGATATCACCTGATCCGATGATTTTGAACTTGCCGTTATTCCCAAAGGCTACCAATCCTTGTCGTTTGAATCGAAGCTTTGTGAATTTGAGTTGATCCCCGGTCATGTGTCGGGAGCAACCGCTGTCCAACATCCATTGATCCTACACACAAGGTGGTTGGATTGGATGTTAGATTTTTTTATATATTTTTTTTAAAAAAAAATTGGTTCTAAGTTTTTAAACCTAGGTCATCTCACCTGTGTCTATATGATCAAGCATGTTATACTTATGTGTTTTTGTGAGATAACTTCCAATTAAGTTGATTGAGTGCATTTAGGTTCAAGTAATTTTATGTTAGATTTGGATTTGACCCTAGGCTTGTCAAGTTTACCTTTTCAAGATCATGGCTTCCAGGTCGTGGCGAGGCACAGGGGCCTTCTTTTATCGGATCATCGACCACTTCCTTAGACAAAGCTATTTTCAAGAAAATGATGACTTGACTCACCTAAGACTATTTCCTGATCTAACTTATTATTTTTGAAAAGAGGCTCCCCGAGGCTCAATCTTTTCGAAGGATTTTAGTTGGTTATGTATGTGTTCTAAGTGAGTTCACAAGTTAAAAAAAAACAAAACAAAAAATGTTCTAAGCATGCAATTTCTAAGTTAAAGCACAAACATGTTTTGTACTGGCTCCCCCTTGACCGTTGAATCGGTTCGGTCTATCCACATAGTGGATTTGGTCCTTGGGAACCCAGTACGGGTTGGATCCTAGAGTTGAAATCAAAAAGTTCTTAGGGACCCATGCTTGGACATGTTTCCTATGTCGACTTACAATCGACATATACGACCTATTAGTCGTGTTTGAGTTAAACCCTAGTCCAGCCTTGTTGTACACGGCCCTTTGAGATCCAAGTAGGAGGTCAAGTCCATTGGATCCCGAAGTGAACCTTTCCAACGTGTTCATAAGATCTTCAACTTGACTTTTCAAGAGAGAGTTCTCAACTTCGAGCTTTTCAACTCGAGTTGAGTCCTTCTCTTGAACTCGACTAGTCGAAGAGGTTAGGGAGACCTCGTGTTTGAGGAGTTTAACCTCCTCAATAAGGGTCTCGACCTTGGACTCGGACTTAGCTAATTTCCTAGACAAAAACCTAACTGTATTATGTAAAGTATTAAATAAAGTTCGACTCACTTTAATGGTATCTTTTGAACCGGATGCGTATCCATGGCTTGACTTGAAGGTAGCTTCGTAGTCCGAGTCATCCTCAGGTTCTGACTCAAGTTCAGGTTCGGTCTCCGTGTCTGACTCAATTGATTTTGCCATGAAGACGTGGTCTTCGTCTTCTTCGGATGACGCTTCTTCCCATGTCGCGTTGAGGGCCTTCTTGTGCTTAGGTGCTTGGTTGTTGAGCTTGGGGCACTCGGACTTGATATGCCCAAACCTGTTACACTCATAACACCTAATATTAGAACTTTTAGGCTTACCTTGGTTGGGTCGAGTCGTGGTTCACTTTCGTCCCTTGGCTATCCTTCGAGCTAGGTTCATTAGTTCGGCAGTCAACTCCGGGTCAACTTCTTCTTCTTCGGACTTGTCTTCCTCCTCGGTTGGTGGTGGCTTGCTTGCGATTTTCTTCTTCTTTGAACCTGCAAACAAGGCTATACCCCTCTCGAGTTCCGATTTGGACTGCTCATGTAATTCGAAATCAGAAAAGAGTTCATCTAACCTAATTTTAGAAAGATCCTTGGAGACTTTGTAGGCGTCAACCATGGATGCCCACAAGGTAGTCCTTGGAAAAGAGTTTAGAACATACCTTATAAGGTCGCGGTTTTCGACCTTTTGCCCGATTGCGTGTAGGTTGTTGACTATGTCTTGGACACGGGCGTGGAGTTGCGTCGCGGACTCGTGTTCCTGCATTTTTAGGTTATATAGTTTATTGAAAAGAAGATCACGCTTACATACCTTGGCTTCATCGGTCCCTTTGTGTAGCTCCACTAGTTTCGTCCAAAGATCTTTTGCGCTTATGAAGGGGCCGACGCGATTTAGCTCCTCCTTGGATAGGCCACATTGGAGGATTTGTGTTGCCTTGGCGTCGGCTTCGACTTGTCGTTTTGTCGCAATGGTCCATTGATCATAATCCTAGGAGTCACCCACTTCATTAGTCGGAAGTGTGAAACCCGTTTGGATTATGATCCACATCTCGATTTGGGTTTTGAGAAAGCATTCCATCCGACCCTTCCAATAACGGAAGTCATCTCCATTGTAAAATGGAGGTCAGACGGTGCTAAAACCCTCGAGATGGGCCATTAGAACAAAAGACAAAAATAGACGGAGACGAAGAAACTAGCAACGACAAAAACACAAAAAACAAGTACCAAGACTCGCGTCTTGGATTAGTAGTGCGGGAGAAAAACTTAACAAAGTGAAATAAATAAAGAAAAACAGAATTAAAAGAAAAATAAATCTGTAAAAATGGCTAGATTGGTGGTTTCACCAAATCTTAGCAACCCCCGGCTCTGATACCAATTGTTGGATCGATCGAATCGCTAGAGGGGGGGGTGAATAGCGATAGAAATTTTTCTTTCGAATTCGTTTCAAGACAAATATACGCAGCGGAAAAATAAACAAAAATAAAAGACAATATACACAAAGGTTTTACTTGGTTAGTAGCCGAAGGCTACTACTCCAAGGCCCTAGTGGTCCTTGACCACGTACGGAGGGCAATCTACTACAAAACTCCTCCTCGTTGGAGGTAGGAGTTAGACGGATACACAAAATGAAAAAAGCTCAAGGTAGAGGGACACTTCCCCTCTCCTTGATATGATTTAAATCTTGAAAAGAAAAACAACTTATAAACTGAATTATAATTCAAACTTTTCGTTACCGACGACTTCAAAGGTTGGAGGTTGAAGCTCTAGTCGTCGTCTCGGCAGCGCTTCGTCGTAGGGATGTCGGAGAGTCGGAGCGTATCGGAAGCACTTGGATGATTTTGAATAGATGAAAAACCCTAGGACAAGCCCTCCTTTTATAGCCTTTAAGCCATTCATCGAATGGGTCTTCAACCAATAGGAATTGGGCACAAAACCTCCTTGAAATGAGGTGATAAGCCTTGACTCCTCGAATCTGATCATTGACCATCGATCGGTGATGGCCATCATCGATCGTGATAAGACATCACGAGTGCTAACCTTTGGCGGCCGATCGCTTGTTTGGCCGAGTCCTCCAAGTCCTCAATGATCGATGCTAGCTGCAGAGCAAAGTTAGCTCAAAGAAAACATTATTTCGACGGCCTTCGACCGTCCGATCTCGACCTGGACCATCGATGGGATGTCTCTGGTCGGATCTACGCTTAAGATCATCCCAGTAAGGAGGATACGACCTCACTTACACTCGCACACACAAGCTTACCTCGATACTGACATGTTGCTTTTGTTTCCGGCCTTCCACTCGATTCCTTCGGCTCCCTCCGAAGTCACTCGAGTGTCGCCCGACCACCGCTCCTTCCTCCGGGTGTCGCTAGCCTTCAGCTCCAGCTATATCAACCTTTTGCACACTTGATTCAGCTCGTGAGATAACGATATGAGCTTAACTTTGTATCGTTTGCTATAATCAAAACCCAGGTTCGACTTAGGTGCCTACTACACCAACAGTTTCCTCCTATAATCAAAGGCACACCATGTAAATAATATTATTTCCCAACATACCGGGCATATTGATTTAATCCATCTAAATCTCACCCTCTGGTAAATCAAAGAAATAAATACTAAGTACATGTGCCCGTTATTATATCGGGATTAAGAGCATGTAAAACATAATATCCGAGGTCCGATTCAATTATGTAGTCAGCAATTAATTGAATCACCTCTATGTCGGTCCTGCTCAATACACCTAAGTGTACTAGTGTAACTCCATGTTCAAGACAAAACAATACCAAGCTACACTACAACCATTCCAATGGTTTGTCCAAAATCATCTTGGTTGTGAGCCTCTACTTATATTTTACAAGGGACTGATAACATGATCTTCTGTGCCACACCAAGCACCATGTTATCTACAATGTAAAATATTAGACAATATGCACACACATATAATAAATATATAAAGTGCAAACAATGATCATGTGATTCTTATTCCAAAATAAAATATTCATACAAAAAGAGCTAGACTTTCAGTATACAATCCAACAATCTCCCACTTATACTAAAAGACTATGTCATCATCACACTGCCATACATCTGATCCCCATGTCCTCCACATGCCTATCAAACGCTTTTGCTGGAAGGGCCTTAGTGAATGGATCCGCCAGGTTATCCTCTGATGCAATCTTGGCGACAGCAACTTCTCCTCGCTTTACAATCTCTCGTATAAGGTTGTACTTGCGCTCTATGTGTTTACTTGCCTTATGGGCTTGTGGTTCCTTCGAGTTTGCAACTACACCACTATTATCACAATTAATTGTGATAGTTCTGGGCAAACCAGGAATCACATCCAAGTCCATCAAGAAGTTCCTGAGCCCTACAGCTTCCTTGGCTGCCTCAGAGGCTGCCACATACTCAGCTTCCATGGTAGAGTCTGCCATGCATTTCTGCTTGACACTCCTCCATACTATGGCTCCACCTCCAAAAGTAAACACAAACCCCGAGGTAGACTTACTCTTGTCCCTATCTGATTGGAAATCCGAATCCGTGTAACCCACAGGGACTAATTGATCTGCCCGGTAAACCAGCATATAATCCCTAGTCCTTCTCAGGTACTTCAATATATGCTTTACCGTAGTCCAATGTCCCTGTCCAGGATTACTCTGATATCTGCTAACCATGCCCACGGCAAAGCAGATATCCGGTCTCGTACATAGCATAGCATACATAAGGCTTCCTACTGCCGAAGCATAAGGAACCGCCTTCATGTCCTCTATCTCCTTTGATGTTTTGGGACACATCTCTTTAGATAAAGGAACTCCATGCCTAAAAGGTAGAAAACCTTTCTTGGAGTTCTGCATGCTAAAACGAGCAAGGATAGTGTCAATGTATGAAGCTTGAGATAAGCACAACATCCTTTTCTTGCGATCCCTTATAACTTTGATCCCAAGGATGTGTCCCACTTCTCCCAAGTCCTTCATGTCAAACTATTTGGACAACCATACCCTTACGTCTGATAACACTTTGATATTGTTGCCAACTAACAAAATGTCATCTACGTATAGTACATTAAACACAACTACATTTCCGTCACATCTCTTGTATACACAAGGCTCATCCGGATTTTGAATAAATCCATATGACTGGATTACCTCATCAAAGCGGATGTTCCAAGATCTAGAAGCTTGCTTCAATCCATAAATGGACCGATTAAGCTTACATACAAGATGCTCTTTGCCTTTAGCAATGAATCCCTCTGGTTGTCGCATATAGATGTTCTCCTCAAGACTTCCGTTAAGAAAAGCTGTCTTGACATCCATCTTCCAAATCTCATAATCCATATGAGCAGCTATAGATAAGAGAATCCGGATAGACTTAAGCATAGCTACAGGCGAAAAGGTCTCCTCATAATTGATACCCTCTTTCTGAGTATACCCTTTCGCGACAAGCCTAGCTTTGAAGGTCTCAACCTTCCCGTCCACTCCTCTCTTTCTCTTGTAGATCCACTTGCTTCAAATGGCTTTTACACCATCGGGTGGCTCTACTAGCCCCCAGACTTGATTAGAATCCATAGATTCTATTTCTGAATTCATCGCACTTTGCTAAGATACCGCATCTCTATCTTGGAGTGCCTCGTTATATGTCCAGGGATCAGGTTCATGTTCACCAGGGACTAAGTCTGAAGACTCTCCCAAAAACATGAATCTCTCAGGTTGTCTAACAACCCTCCCACTACGACGAGGTGCCTCCTGTGTATACTCTGTGACACGCAGTGCAGTGACTTGTGACATTTCCTCTTGTACCGGTGGTACTGAAGTCGGGACTTCCCCTGTCAACTCCTCAAGAACAATCCTACTCATGGGCTTGTGGTTCATCACATAGTCCTCCTCTAGAAATCTGGCATTCGTACTCACGATCACCTTCTGATCTCTTGGACTATAGAATAAACCACCCTTCGTTCCCTTAGGGTAGCCAACAGACAAGCCTTCTTTTGTAAGAGATTCCAACTTACCAGCATCTCCCTTCAGCACATGTGCTGGACTACCCCAAATCCGAATATATCTTAGACTAGGCTTTCGCCCAGTCCACAACTCTGTGGGAGTAGAGGGTACTGACTTAGATGGAACCAAGTTCAGAATGTGTCTTCGTTTCGAGCAAAGCCCCGTAACTAATCAGTAACTGTAATAACTCATCATAGATCTGACCATCTCCATAAGAGTCCTGTTCCTTCGCTCCGCCATACCATTCTGCTGGGGTGTGCCCAGTGCAGACAATTAGGATTGAATCCCAGCCTCTGATAAGTAACTCGTAAACTCTCCTAAGAGGTACTCACCACCACGATCAGATCGTAATGTCTTGATACTTTTACCTTGACGGTTCTCCACATCAGCCTTGAATTCTTTGAACCTGTCAAAGCATTCAGACTTGCGGCGCATCAAGTAAATGTATCCATATCTTGAATAATCGTCTATAAAAGAGACGAAATATTCAAAACCACCTCTTGCCTGGATAGACATAGGACCGCACAAATCAGAATGAACCAATTCTAACACATCTTTGGCTCTATACCCCTTGGCCTTGAAAGGCCTCTTGGTCATTTTACCTTCCAAGCAAGATTCGCAGGTTGGGAGATCCTCCACCACTAATGAACCTAAAGGTCCATCAGCTATCAACCTTTGAATTATGCTTAGGTTAATATGACCAAGCCTTAGATGCCAAAGATATGTTTAGTTCATTTGCGAAGGTTCTTTTCTCTTATTTGACTTAGAAGATGAGTTATTGATTTCTATATGCATCGTGGGAGTTTTCGGTTCAAGAGTATATAAATTGCCAACCAATGTACCAGAACAGATAATCTCCCTATTCCTTTTTATAACCACTTTGTCATTAAAAGAAATAGAATATCCATCCATAAACAATTTAGAAACTGAAATTAAATTCTTTCTAAAAGTAGGTACATAAAGACAATTTCTCAAAACCAAAACTTTATTCCTATCAAAAGATAAATAAACGTCTCCCACTGCAATAGCCACCACCTTTGAAGCATTGCCCATGAAGACGGTAATCTCTTCCTCAGCTAGTCATTGGGTTTCCTGGAACCCCTGAAAAGTATTGCAAACATGATAAGTGGCTCCTGTATCTACACACCAGGCACTGGTAGATAACATCGCTAAACATATTTCAACAACTAAACAAGAAGATATAACTTTATTCTTTCAGCGAGGACATTCCGCCTTCAAATGTCCAGTCTACTTGCAAGTGAAGCACTTGCCTTTCGGCTTCTTCACTCCTGCCTGAGGTCCCATTGCCACTTTCTTCGCTCCACCTTGCTTCTTCTTCTTCTTACCTTTCGGTTTAGAGGAAGAAACCTTCTGAGCGACCATGGCTTGAGCACTTTGACGAAAAAGCCCCTCTGCCGCCTGGAGTTCTGTCAAAAGCTCCGCCAACGAATACAACCTCTTGTTCATGTTGTAGTTGAGGCAGAACTGCTCAAAACTCCTAGGCAGAGACTGGAGAATGATATCGACCTGGGTTTCCCCATCGATCTCAGCTCCGAGGACTTCCATCTCATTAAGATGAGCCATCATCTTGAGAACATGATCCCTAACGGGTGTTCCCTCGATCATGGTGGTCATCATCAAGTTTCTCATCGCCTTTTGTCTAGCCGCCCTACTCTGATATCCAAAAAGTTCCTTGAGATTGAACATCATGTCATAAGCTGTGGCCATGGCATGATGCTGATGTTACAGCACATTTGACATAGATGCCAAAATGTAACACCGCGCCATCTCATCTTCCTTGACCCATTTCTTATAACGGTCTTTCTCCTTTTCATCAGAGTCATCGGTAGGCTTAGGAGGACAGACGTCGAAGAGTACAAATTTGTACTCCTCCGCAGTTAAGACAATATACAGATTTCTTTTCCAATGAATGTAGTTTGGTCCAGTAAGCTTATTTTCTTTTAAAATCACAACAAGTGGGTTGAAAGCCATTTGAAAATCCTAAAAATCACAATGATCAAAATATTAGATTTCAAATATTATTGATTCCTCAAAACAATAAAATTCCGAAATCAACCAACACCTCAAAACACCGAGAATATCGCATGCCACGATAGTGTGGACGTATACGAATTCTACATTTGTAAGAGGAGGTTTTTGTTGGTGCAATCGACCCAGGTTGACTCGAGTTTGACTCGAGCAGTACCTTGATAGTATTTTGATGATAGACAAAACTCATGACATGGGATTGTCATGGGAAAGTCCAACATGGGGTTGGCATGGAAAATCCAAGCATGGAGCTTGGTGTGGAAGTCCAAGGGGGAAGCCTTAGCATGGGAAAGTCCAAAGCATTGCGAAGCCGTGCGCTTGGTGCTTGGCATGGGAAATCCAAAGCATTGCGAAGCCGGGCGCTTGGTGCTTGGTGAGAAATGCATTGCGAAGCCGTGCGCTTGGTGCATTTGGGAAGTCTTGAGAACTTGGCAAGTTCACTAGGCTCGGGTCCTTGAGTCGGTGAAGGATGGCATTGCGAAGCCGTGCGCTTGGTGCATCTGAGGGACCGTCGGACGGGGAGCGAATGGAGTGAGCCCAAAGGGAAGCATACTTCTAGGGCATGAGACGCGAAGGATGGCGTTGCGAAGCCGTGCGCTTGGCGCATCCGAGGGACGTAGGCCGAGGGAAGAGAGCTTCGGTCGGGAACTCCATGAGGGATAAGGTGGACTTGGCCAAGTGGCTAAGACTGAGTGTCGAAGGCTCAAACATCGTTATGTTTGAGGTTTTAGCCGACATCAGTCGACTGGCATAGGTGCCAGTTCACTGCTCTAGGTCGTATGGGTTCGACCAGTGTTCGACTGAACCAAGTTTGGCCGATCGATCGCTGAGGAGGGCGACCGCTTGGGAGGATCGATCGGCTGCGAAGGATGGCGATCGATCGATGACACTTCTGCACGGCACGTAATGGAGTCGAGCTGCGACTCGACTCGATGGATGATCGATCGGTGATGGATGATCGATCGGTGATGGGTTCCATCGATCGGCCCGATGTGTGATCTGTTGGAACTTAACCAACGTGGATCGGGCCGTTGTGAGACAACGACTACGGGACCAGTCGACTGATGGTCACGATCAGTCGACTGATGGGCGCGAAAACAGCTTGATGCAGGTTATAAAAGGAGCACGAGTTGGAGGATTTCGCCATGGTTTTTGTGGAGCTATTAGAGGGGAATTGCTGCTGCATTCCAATCCTTCAAGAGCCAATCAAAGCAAGCAACAAACAAGTGATCAAAAGCAATCGGTGAAAAGTGTTTATTTTGTATTGTATTTGTATTCTTGTTTGTATTTGTATATTACTGTTATAATTGCTTGTGAGAGGTTTCTCCACCTCCGACGTGTAGTCGAGAAGGAGTTTGAGTATTGTCGTGTGCATCTCTAGAGCTCGAGGAGCTCGCCCGTGGAGTAGGAATCATTCGGTTCTGAACCATGTATATGCTTGTGTATTTGGTGTGCTTGTATTGTTGTTAGTATTATTGTTATTTCTATTGTTATTCCGCTGCGTATATTAACGACAATTGTAGACGAGCACACGAGAACGAACGAATTACGACATCCAACGAACGAGGGCTATTCACCCCCCTCTAGACGGCCAATCGATCCCAACAAGTGGTATCAGAGTCGAGGTCGCTCTTCAAGGACTAACCGCCATGAGAGCACTACAAGATGGTCGGCTACAACCTCCAACCACCAAAATTCAAAGGAGATTTACTATGGTGGAGAATAAAAATGGAGGTATACCTAGAAACCGATTTTGATTTTATGCTAATCTTAGAAAACGGTTTCGAATTGCCTAGGGATGAAAGAAATAGGCAAATTGAGAAGTCAAGATGGACCCAAGACCAAATCAAAGACTTTGAGACAAATCACAAGGTAATCGAATTGCTTAGTGATTTGATTCCTAACAACATTTGGTCTAGGTTGGGAAATTTTAGGGATGCAAAAGAATTATGGGATAAAGTAATGAAATTCCAAGAAAATTCTCAATCGGCACAAGTAGAGGAAGATGTCGTGGAAGAAAGACCATCCACTTTCGAAGATGTGGATGACTTGGTGGAGACCTCCACCTCTAGCATTGACGGGGAGGAGAGGCAATCTTCCATCCCGGAGCAAGAACAAGAAGCATCCACATCCGGGAGAAGTGAAGATCAAGAAGAGGCCTCCACCACCTCCCTAGGTAACTCAAGTGTTATTATTTTAAATAAAAATCACATAATATGCTTTGAGTGTAGGGAGAAAGGGCATTACAAGAGCAAATGCCCTAAATTGGCTAAGAAGAAGGCATCGACACCAAAAGTCAACCCAAAGTCAAACGATGTCGGTGTTCCCAAGAAATCTAGGCATATGCCTAAAAAGAAAAACATTTCCCAAAAGATAAATGAAAATTCAAAATTGGGAAAATTAGAGTTAGAAAACCAAGCCTTTAGGTCAAGGCTAGAAAAATTGGAGAAGACCCTAGCAATAATATCAAATTCGGTTAAGGGGTCTAATGTACAAAAGTCAAGACCTAGGAAACAAGAAACATCTAAGGGCAAGAAGGGTTTGGGTCACAAACCTATGTCCTACCATAATGTTCCATTTAATTATGGAACATCATCTAGGTCTAGACAAACCAAGGCTAATAGGGAAGCCATCCCTAAGTCTAGCCATGGTATGTGTTTAGTGGCTAACACCTCAAAGAAATCAAATGTAGCCACTAAGAAGGTCAATGGAGGAGTCACCTCTAGAGTTGACCTAGGAAAGACCCAAAAGACTATGACTTCAAAGCCTAAAAGGGTCATTAGGAAGGTATCTAGGGAAGTTATCCCTAGGGAATACCTTGTTAACCCAAGGAGCTCCAATAGATATTGGGTTCCTAAAAGCGTGATTGATTCACGCTAAATGGGTTAGGGTGTGTCAACCCTAAGTGGATGGGTGGTTAATCTAGCCATTGTGAGTTGACACATTAGGGTGTGCCAATATGGTTTGAGAAGTTAAAATGATTAAATTGGCACAATTAGGTCTTAGAGGTATTGGTGTGCCATTTTGGGTTTTTGGCGCACTAGGGAAATGAATGGTTTAAGGCAAAGTGAATTTAATCCCTAAAAATGGCAAATTGATTTTCACACTTAGGTATTCTATACCATAGTATATTTTACTTGCCATGATTTGTTTTCCTTACCATGTCATGACATCATTTTCATTTTATCTATAAAATGTCATGATCATGTTTAGAATTATCTTTAGATGTCATGTATGCTTAGCTCTCATTCACATGCCATGACATCATGATATTGGCATATGTTTTTATCTAAATCATATTTATGCCATAATCATATCATGCATAGTTTAAAATGGAGTTAAGGACTATGGCACAATTTGAAGGGAATCAAATTAATGTTGCCTAGAAAAATGCATGAGAACATAAACAAAACAAAACTCACATTTCACAAAAATTAGACTTGTATGTGTTTTACACATCTAGATATTGGTGAGATGTTTAGGGAAAAGAAAATAAAGGTTTGAAAAACATTTTGAAAACGTTTTGAAAAACCTTGGTGAAGCCTATCTTTTGATAGCTATCACCATTGAATGGGATGATACAAAGATGGCTCTTTATTGAAGCTTTTCTTAAATTTTGAAATTTGTATCAATCTCCTAATTTAATGGGTAAAATAAATTTCCAATATTTTTCACCCATAGTGTTTAGGATAAGTATTATACGTATGTATTTTCAAGATTTTTAAAATTACGTATATTTACTTATGGATTTAGAAAATCCATTTCAAATCAAAATCAGCGTAGAATCGATTATCGATCATTTCTGTAATGGCGATCGATATAGTTAGGCCCATGTTTAGCCATGTTTTGGTCCCCTAACCACTCCTAACCCTAGGATATGCTTGGGAGAGCATTAGAGAGGGTGGAAATCCATTGGATATGGATTAGGAGTTGGGTTGAGTGTGAGTATCAATTTTAAGGTGGAAGAGAGTTCATTGTTGAACTTTCCTTAATTTTGATTTGGTTAATGTTCCTATTGGCTTAGGGACTCTCCAAGGACATTGTTGGTGCAATGGTCAAGGGGGAGCAAGCCTCTAGGGGGAGGTATCCATCTTGGGAAGATGGATGTGTATTTCCTCATGGGAGGAAAATTGGGTTGCCTCTCTTTAAAGTGATATGGGATCACTAGAAAGATGGTAGGCATGTGTTCCTCCAAGGGAGAGATATAAGATCTCATTGGGATATGAGACATTCATACCCTTGGGGAGGACCTTTTTGATGAAATGTCAAAAAGGGGGAGAAGTTACCAAGTTACCAATTAGGGTTCGTTGGAATTCTCATTGGGATATGAGAATTGTCAATATGGGAGAACTGGTAGACTTGAGATGGTAGTTTTGTCAATCATCAAAAAGGGGGAGATTGTTGGTGCAATCGGCCCAGGTTGACTCGAGTTTGACTCGAGAAGTACCTTGATAGTATTTTGAAGATAGACAAAACTCATGACATGGGATTGTCATGGGAAAGTCCAACATGGGGTTGGCATGGAGCTTGGTGTGGAAGTCCAAGGGGAAAGCCTTGGGATGGGAAAGTCCAAAGCATTGGGAAGTCGTGCGCTTGGTGCTTGGCATGGGAAATACAAAGCATTGCGAAGCCGTGCGCTTGGTGCTTGGTGAGAAATGCATTGCGAAGTCGTGCGCTTGGTGCATTTGGGAAGTCTTGAGAACTTGGCAAGTTCACTAGCCTCGGGTCCTTGAGTCGGTGAAGGATGGCATTGCGAAGCCGTGCGCTTGGTGCATCCGAGGGACCGCCGGACGGGGAGCGAATGGAGTGAGCCCAAAGGGAAGCATACTTGTAGGGCATGAGACGCGAAGGATGGCGTTGTGAAGCCGTGCACTTGGCGCATCCAAGGGACGTAGGCCGAGGGAAGAGAGCTTCGGTGGGGAACTCCATAGGGGATAAGGTGGACTTGGCCAAGTGGCTAAGACTGAGTGTCAGAGGCTCAAATATCATTATGTTTGAGGTTTTAGCCGACATCAGTCGACTGGCATAGGTGCTAGTCGACTGCTCTAGGTCGTATGGGTTCGACCAGTGTTCGACTGAACCAAGTCTGGCTGATCAGTCGACTACCGAGAGAGGCCAATCGACTGTTGGGAGGATCAGTCGACTACCGAGGGATGGCAGTCGACTGATGACACTGTGCACAGGCACAGAATGGAGTCGAGCTCGCCAGCACTCGACTGATGTGTGATCCGTTGGAACTTAACCAACGTGGATCGGGCCATTGTGAGACAATGGCTACGGGACCAGTCGACTGATGGTCACGATCAGTCGACTGATGGGCACGAAAGAGCTTGATGCAGGTTATAAAAGGAGAACGAGTTGGAGGATTTCGCCATGGTTTTTGTGGAGCTATTGGAAAGGAATTGCTGTTGCATTCCAGTCCTTCGAGAGCCAATCAAAGCAAGCAACAAACAAGTGATCAAAAGCAACCGGTGAAAAGTGTTTCTTTTGTATTGTATTTGTATTCTTGTTTGTATTTGTATATTACTGTTGTAATTGCTTGTGAGAGGTTTCTCCACCTCCGACGTGTAGTCGAGAAGGAGTTTGAGTATTGCCGTGTGCATCTCTACAGCTCGAGGAGCTCGCCCGTGGAGTAGGAACCATTCGGTTCCGAACCACGTATATGCTTGCGTATTTGGTGTGCTTTTATTGTTGTTAGTATTATTGTTATTTCTATTGTTATTCACCTTCGTATATTAACGACAATTGTAGACGAGCACACGAGAACGAACGAATTACGACATCCAACGAACGAGGGCTATTCACCCCCCTCTAGCCGGCCAATCGATCCCAACAGTTTTACCCATTAATTTTATTATCTTGTCAACCTTACTTTTTAACAAATAAAATTAATAGTTGGTTCCTCTTTAGCCCTACAAATAAAAGCAGTGACTCTGATGGGGAGGATACTTTTATTTGCATCTAAGTGTGCACCATTACACGATACTAAGGGAATTATTTCGGATTATGTGTCTTACCGATGGGGAAGTACACACGCTCCTAAATAATTTCCTATAACCATTATTTGACCTAGTGATCCGCAAACAAACCCATCCGATGGGGAGGAAGGCACTCAGAGCCAACGCGCAAGTTTGTTGCATCACACGTCAAATTGTAATGGAGGTCGTGGGAATTAATTAAAATATCCCTCTCCCACTTAATAAATTGAAATCGAGGAATTTTAAAGCATAAACAACATGCATATAAAACAAATAAGCAATAAATATGAAAAAAAAAATAGAATTTTTCCAACTATTATGGCATTGTTCTCCAATACGCATCCCGTCGTGTCGCCACCTCGTCCGCTCCATCTTTTTTCGTGCGCAAGTCACCAAAGAGATCCGAACCGAGATAAATCATTTTAATTTACATCCATCGATCCTATACTCCACGAAGGAGTGTACAAATAATCTAGATCGAAAGTAAACTAAAATGAACGGCTAAACAATGTTGTATTTAATTATAAAAATTAAATACTAATCTAGCCTCGTCAACCCCAAGGATTCAAATAATATACAAACAATCACACACAAAACAATCACATACAACCAAATAGCCATAATAGTCGGATCTTATGCCTGCAACCAAAAAGTTAGTCTACGCACATCCTACTATTATCCGGCATACTCAATATATGATATGTGCATGAAAGTAACCGAATCCAAAACACACAAAATCGGAAACCGTGGCTCTGATACCACTTATAGGGAGTTGCTTTGGAGACTCATTGGCTCCCATGTCCCCGGATTAAAATTTTCACCAATGAAAGAACTAATCCGGATGGGATGAGTTTCCTTAGCACAACCTATTCGTCGTCGTGCTAACAACTTGAGTGATCGCTTCAACAAACTAGTTGTTCAAGCAACACAACTCTTCCAGTTGGTTAGCCGCGGAAGAGACGACGGACGGATCGCTAGTTTTTGTGTTTGTCTTCGGGTTCCATGATTATAAAAAATATATACATACGCACACTTGTATAATCAACACATAAAATAACATGCTATGATCAGAAAATAAAGTTGTACCACTTTATACCTTATGATCTTCTACCGTATGTCCTATCCTCCTCGTGGACGACGTGTGGGCGAAGATCCTCCACAGGTAGAAGCCTTCTAGATCACGTTCTTCCCTTCCTTGTCCGCTGCAAACAAAGAGAAGAACCAACAAAACCTTTCCTTTCTAGAACCGACCACCAAGCAAGGGAGTTTGATGCAACCGCCGGCCAAGGAACGAGTGGATGAGCGCCGACCAACTTGTTGCAATGTTGCCGCCGGCCACCTAGAGGTTGGAGAAGCGTCGGCCCCCAATTGTTGGAGAACCGTCGGCCACCAAGGAGCAAGGGAGGAGGAAGAGAGCCGGCCAAAACCAAGGAGGAGAAAGGAATGAGCGCCGGCCACCAAGGAGCAAAGGAGGAAACCCTAATCTCCCTTCTAGTTGCCGCCCAAACCAAGTCCAAAACTATAGCCGCCTAAAGCACTTGAGAGGCAAAACCCTAATCCAAGTGAACCATTACTTGCCGCCCAACCTAAGCCCTTTATTTATATAATTGGGTTTAAGCCTCCTTTAATCTCCACCGGCAGATCTAGGGATTTAATCTCCACCGTCAGATCTAGGGTTTTATCCCAACCGTCAGATATAGGGTTTCATCCCAACCGTCGGATCTAGGATTTCATCACAACCTTCGGATCTAGGGTTTCATCCCAACCGTCGGATCTAGTGTTTTATCCCAACCGTCGGATCTAGGGATTTAATCCCAATCGTCGATTCTAGGGTTTCATCCTAACCATCGAATCTAGGGATTTAATCCCAACCGTTGATCCTAGTGTTTCATCCCAACCATCGGATCTAGGGATTTAATCCCAACCATTGGTTCTAGAGTTTTGTTTTACATTCTTGGATCTAGGCTTCATGAGGATTATATTGGGCTACGATAGGGACCATAAGGAGGAGTTGGATTTTGGCCACCCGATGGATCGGAACCACACAAACTTGATCCATCAATGATGTTCCATTCCACTAGAGGATCATCATTGAACTACCTCACCAACCCCCATAAATTAATATGGGATCCATATATTATTTGTACATTCATCTCCCCATGTTTAAGATATCGAATGTCCGTCAATTAATTGATTTACTGACCATCAATTAATTAACATCTAATTCCTCGAGTAGTACCACTCAACCTTATCATCATGTTGACTAAGTCAACCAGCTGGGTTTACATGATGAACCTTATGAGTTCCTCAAGGGGACATCATCAACCTAGTATATAGGACATGATTTCCTCCTATAATCAATGGCACACCATGTAAATAATATTATTTCCCAACTTACCGAGCATATTGATTTAATCCATCTAAATCTCACCCTCTGGTAATCAAAGAAATAAATACTAAGTATATGTGCCCGTTATTATATCGGGATTAAGAGCATGTACAACATAATATCCGAGGTCCGATTCAATTATGTAGTCAGCAATTAATTTAATCACCTCTATGTCGGTCCTGCTCAATACACCTAAGTGTACTAGTGTAACTCCATGTTCAAGACAAAACAATACCAAGCTACACTACAACCATGCCAATGGTTTGTCCAAAACCATCTTGGTTGTGAGCCTCTACTTATATTTTACAAGGGACTGATAACATGATCTTCTGTGCCACACCAAGCACCATGTTATCTACAATGTAAAATATTAGACAATATGAACACACATATAATAAATATATAAAGTGCAAACAATGATCATGTGATTCTTATTCCAAAATTAAATGTTCATACAAAAAGAGCTAGACATTCAGTATACATTCCAACACCTCCTCCATTGGTCGTTGTCCAGCACCCTTTCCAGCCTTTTTCCAGCCCTTGGCCGGTGGCCAAAAGACTCTTTTCTCTTCTCCTTGAGTGGTGGAAAGAAGACTTAGGGGTTTTCCTTGGTGTCTTGGCCGGTTTCCATCATTATCCCCTTCTCCTTGTTGGTCGGCGGCAAGGTTTCCCTTGGTTGCTTGTTGGTTGGCTATAGGAAGGAGAAGAACCTTGTTTCTATTCTTCCTCTTGCTTTGGAAGAGTAAGGAAGGAAGATTTGTGATCTAGAAGCTTCGACTTTTGGTAGATCGTCAACCACACGACGTCTGAAAGGAGGAAGGTTATACATTAGAAGATCGAGAGGTATACATATTCTTCATTCTCTTTTGTAACATGTTTGTTTTTGTTTTTCAATTATGAGGATGTAATATTCTTTTTGTGGATAAATAATAATTGGATCCCGATCATAGATACAAAAATTGGCGATCCAGACATCGTCTATTCTGTGGCTACTCGTAGAATAGAGGATGGTCGCTTGAACAACGAGTTTGTTCAAGTGACCTCCCTAAACGAATAGCACGATGATGACTTGGTTGTTTGGGCAATCCCTTGTGTCTAGGATTAAATTTTTTTAATCCGGGAACATCGATGGGATCACCATGAACAAACAACCAAGGTGAATTGGGAAGCGAAGTTTCCCCTCACAGACTCGATAAGCAAAACCCTTCAAGAGAAGTCTAAGGAAAGGGCTTGGTGGCGTAAGACCAAGCATATAGTCTTGGCAGCGTAATGTCCAAGCGGACCTTGGCAAAGGATGTCCAAAGGCAAGTATTGGCAGTGTAAGTCCAAGCATGTAGTTTTGGCGGCATAAAGTCCAAGCGTACTTTGGCAAAGGGAAACACAAGACAAGACAAAACCTAAGGAAGCTCTTTGAAGCAAGTGTAAAGGATGAACAAGTCATGGACTCGGAGGGATACTGGAGGCGCAAGGCTTAAGGAAGAGCTAGAAGGTTGAGTCTAGGTCTAGGGAGTCAATTCAAGTATGAATTACTCATACTTGATGAGTATCAGTCGACTAATACAGTGTAGCAGTCGACTGATAGGGTGCTCGACTGAGTTAGGTTGAAAAGGTGACGAAAGTCAACTGCCTAGTCTTGGCATTCGACTAATGATGTCGAAGTTGGGCACAAAATGGGATCTCACTCGACTGCACATCGTGATCACTCCATCAGTCGACTGATGGAGGGATCAGTCGACTGATGAGCTTTCCGTTGGATAATGACGCTTGTGAATCCCGCGAATCTAGCTATTCAAAAGTCATTAGCCGCAATGGCAATCCACTGATGTACAACATCAGTCGACTGATCGTGGCCCAATGGGAAAAACAACCCTCTCTCTATAAAAAGAGGGCTTGGGGTGCTTGAGAAGGCTAGTGTTTATCTTCCAACCTCATTCTAAAGCCCCCCCCCCCCCACGATTTTCAAAGGCTTTCTGTGTTTTTAATTCCTCCTCTTCTCCTAAATCTCATTTTTATCATTGTAAGAAGAGTAGAGGGTCTTGTAAGAGAAAGCTTCTTAGTGGAATTACTTGGGTTGATCTACCTTAAGGATCGCCGTGGAGTGGGAGCTTTATCTCTGAACCACGTAAATCTCCTTGTTAGCAATTGTGGTTGTTTGCTTTTCAATTTCATTTAGCTTCTTGTTTTTGCTTCCGTTAACCCCTTTTGTAGAATTCAAAAAGAGGCTATTCACCCCCCTCTAGCCTTCCAAGGATCCCCAACAAGTGGTATCAGAGCCCGGATCATGTCGAAAGATTTAACCATCAACCCGAGCATAATGGCATTCCAAGAGGGGTATAACACGGCGAGGCCTCCATTCTTCGACGGCAATGACTTTGGCTTCTGGAAAGGTATGATGGAATACTACCTTATGAATGATATTGAAAATTGGTTTAGTATTGTAGAAGGATTCGAGAAGTCGGTCGATGAATATGGAGCACCTATACCGACCAAGGATTGGATGAGGGACATGGCCAAGAAGGCTCAAGCCAACACTAAAGCAATGACCACACTTCAATGTGGTTTTTCCAAAGAGCAATTAAGCAAGGTGGGACCTTTTGAATCGGCGAAGGAGCTTTGGGAGAAGCTAATTGAGCTCAAGAGGGATCGAAGGAAACAAGAAGAGCCAAGAGAGATCTCTTGATAGGATAACTCCAAAGCTTTGCCATGAAGACCAACGAGACCATAAGCCAAATGCATGGTCGGTTCAAGGAGGTAGTCAACGGACTACATGTGATAGGTGAGAAGGTCGACAACTGAGACCTTGTGAGGTATATTCTTCAAGCTTTCCCTAGAACAACCTTATGGTCATCAATGGTAGATGCTTATAAGGTATCTAGTGATCTTTCTTTAGTTAAATTAGATGAACTCTTTTGTGAATTCGAGTTGCACAAGCAAGCTAACACTTCGTCCAAGGAGAAAGGTGTAGCTCTTTTTGTAGGAAAGAAGGACAAGAAGAAGAAGGAGAATAAAGAAGTCTCTTCATCATCCGAATCCGAGGAGGAGTCATCTAGTAGCGACAACGAGCTATCGGCTAGTGAGGTAGCTCATTATGTTAAGAAATTTGGTGGGAGGTCAAGGAAACTCACAAAGAAGGATGTTAGGATGATGTTCCAATCCTTCAAAAGTAAAAATTCTAGTAATTCAATTTCTACTCCTAATGTTGTTTGTTATGGTTGCAACAAGAAAGGGCATATCAAGGCAAATTGCCCAGACCTAAAGAAGAAGGAGGAGAAAGAAAAGAAGAAGGAAAAGAAGGAGAATAAGAAGAAGGAGGCAATGGTGGCACAAACATGGGATACCCTAAGCCTTGAAGATTCCTCCGATGATAAAGAAATTTTCCATGTCACAAGAAACATGCCACTTATGGCTTTGGAAGATAGCTCAAGTGAAGAGTCATCCTCCTCTTCCTCAAGCGACGAATCATCATCTAGTGACGATGAGGTAAATGACTCTCCTAGAATAGACTTACTATATAAAACTATTGCTTGACTTCAAAATGCACTAAATAAATCAAAGTCTAGGATTAAAGATTTAAAAGTAGAAATTAGATCCATTAAGAATGTAGAAAATTCTTGTGATGATGTATGCTCATTTAGGAATGAGAATTATGAACTTAGGAAAGAAATAAGTAACCTAAGAGCATGCTTAGAGAAATTTACAAATGGGTCCAAGTATCTTGACATGATAATTAAGAACCAAAGGGACATTTATAACAAGGTCGGCATAGGATATAAGCCTAAGGAGAAGGAAGTAGCTTTCACATCACTTGTGAGTAGAAAATCAACCGTTAGGAGCAAGGTTAGAAAGTCTTGGGTCCCTAAGAAATTTTTAATTGATGCTACCGGACCTA
The DNA here is from genome assembly GCA_025175895.1 of Wurfbainia villosa. Classification (NCBI taxonomy): domain Eukaryota; kingdom Viridiplantae; phylum Streptophyta; class Magnoliopsida; order Zingiberales; family Zingiberaceae; genus Wurfbainia; species Wurfbainia villosa. The sequence continues at coordinate 45,607,384 of CM045998.1, read as the reverse complement.
AAATTTTGGTGCATAAGACTTTCATTTTTCATGTTATATAGGTAGAAGGACCAAGCTTATGGATTGTTGATAGTGGTTGTTCAAAACACATGACTGGTGATGAGAGCAAATTCTCAACAATCAACCACATTAGCAAAGGGAAGGTATCTTTTGGAAATAGTGGTAAACTTAAGATCCTAGGAAAAGGGACAATTGAGGTATCTCCAAACCTTGCAATTCACAAAGTATTATTAGTCAAAAATATGAAATTTAATTTACTTAGTGTAAGTCAACTATGTGATGCTAATTTTGATGTTAAATTTGAATCTTCTAAATGCTTCATAAGACACAAAAGTCAAAATGATTGCATGTTAGTAGGTTTTAGGAAATCAAATATATACTATGTTGATTTATCCTATGCTACTAACCCTTCTACTAAGTGTCTTATTGCAAAAGAAGAAGAGAGTTGGTTATGGCATAGGATGCTAGGGCACATCAACATGAAAAACATTGCCAAAATAGCCAAGATGAAGCTAGTCAAGGGGTTGCCAAAAGTCAAGTATCTTAAGGAAAAAATGTGTGATACATGTAAAGAAGGAAAGCAATCAAGATCATCACACAAAGGTAAAACTTTACTTAGTACTGCTTTACCTTTAGAACTCTTGCATGTTGATTTATTTGATTGTCATAGTACCCCTTCTTTAATTGGTAGTAAATATTACTTAGTTATAGTAGATGATTTATCTAGATTTACTTGGGTATTCTTCATGAGACATAAGGATGAAACCCTAGGAATAATCATAGGTTTTAGCAAAAGAGGAGAGAATGAAAGAAATCTAAAAATCAATCGGATGCATAGTGATCATGGTGGAGAATTTGAGAATTCTAACTTCTCCAATTTTTGTTTAGAACAAGGGTAGAAGTAGGAATTTTCTTGTCCTAGAACACCTCAACAAAATGGGGTTGTGGAAAGGAAAAATCGTGCCCTACAAGAAGCGGCTAGGACTATGCTCAATGCATATTCTTTACCTAGCTACTTGTGGGCGGAAGCGGTCAACACCTCTTGCTATATCCAAAATAGGGTTTTAATTCATAGGTTTTTAGGAAAAAACTCCATTTGAATTATGGAATGGTACAATTCCAACAATTCACTATTTCAAAGTCTTTCGATGCAAAGTTTACATTTTAAACACCAAAGACAACCTCGGTAAATTTGAATCTAAAGCGGATGAAGGAATCCTAGTTGGATACTCATCCACTAGTGTAGGGTATAGAGTTTATAATAAGAGAACTCAATAGATTGAGGAATCCTCAAATGTATAATTTGATGAAACCTCTCATACTTACCCTAGGAAATCCCCCATTGATAATGATATCAATGACAAAAATCAAGAAATTACGCAAAAATTTCATGATTTGACTTTAGGGGGTAATGATCAAGGGGGAGAGTTAGATAAAGGGGGAGAGTTAAATCAAGGGGAAGTAAGAGGTGATTCCGATGATGAAAGAAGGGTTGAGGATAATCATGATTAAAATCAATTTAATACACCTCCTAGTACAATAAGAGTTCATCAAAATCACCCTCTAGATCAAGCTGTAGGTGAATTATCTCAAGATGTTAGAACTAGATCATTTTATAGAGCTCCCTCTAGTCATATAGCCCTCATCTCCCAAATTGAACCTAAAACAATCAATGATGCATTACTTGATCCGGATTGGATCTTAGAAATGCAAGATGAATTGGCTCAATTTGAAAGGAGTCAAGTATGGGAGTTAGTTCCTAGACTAATGATAATACTATCATTACTACAAGATGGGTTTTTAGGAACAAACTAGATGATCAAGGCAATATAACTACGAATAAGTCAAGGTTAGTTACAAGGGGCTTCAATCAAGTTGAAGGACTTGATTATGATGAAACATATGCCCCGGTTGCTAGGTTAGAGTCCATAAGAATCCTATAAGGATATGCTGCCTATATGGGTTTTAACCTTCATCAAATATATGTAAAGTCGGCATTCCTAAATGAGTTCATTAAGGAAGAGATATATGTAGAACAACCTCCCGGGTTTGAAAACATAGACTATCCAAACCATGTATTTAAGCTTAAGAAGGCTTTATACGGTTTAAAACAAGTTCCCCGGGCTTGGTATGAAATATTGTCATCTTTCTTGGTCTCTAAGGGGTTTAGTAGGGGTCATGTAGACCAAACTCTCTTCATTAAATCAAAGTCTAAGGACATCTTTGTAGCCCAAGTATATGTAGATGACATTATCTTTGGGTCAACAAATGATGAGCTCCTTCAAGATTTCATCAAAAATATGGAGAATGAGTTTTAGATGAGTCTAGTTGGGGAATTAAATTTCTTCCTAGGTCTACAAGTCAAATAAACAAATGAAGGAATTTATGTATACCAAACCAAATATGCTAAGGAAATGATTAAGAAATTTGGTTTGAAAAATGCTAAGGTAGTCTCAACCCCAATGGCAACTAATACAAAAAATGATAATGATCATGAAGGAAAACAAATTGACCTTAAACTTTATAGAAGTATGATTGGTAGCCTTTTGTACCTAACCGCTAGTAGACCCGATATACTATTTCCGGTAGGTATGTGTGCAAGGTACCAATCATGTGCCAAATAGTCCCATTTAGTGAGAATCTTAAGGTATATCAAGGGCACACTAAATGTAGGACTTTGGTACCCTAGGACTAAGTCTTTTGTTTTAGTTGGGTACACCGACTCCGACTATGCGGGTTGCAAGTTAGATCGGAAGAGTACTAGTGGTGGATGCCAATTTCTTGGATCCTCCCTAGTGAGTTGGAGTAGTAGAAAGCAATCTTGTGTTTCTTTGTCAACCACCGAGGCCGAATATGTGGCTATGGGTGGTTGTGTGGTTCAAAACTTTGGATGAGACACACATTAGAGGATTATGAGCTACACTACTCCAATGTAAATGTTTATTGTGATAATGTGAGTACCATAAACTTGACCAAAAATCTGGTACATCACTCTAGAACTAAGCACATTAAAGTGAAGTATCACTTCATTAGGGATCATGTGGCTAAGGGGGACATTGAACTTAATTACATAGAATCTAAGTCCAACTTAGCCGACATATTCACCAAGGCACTCCCCGAAGCGGAATATTCATCACTTAGGAGAGAACTTGGAATGTGCTTAGTAGAATAGAGGTCTAGGTTTGCATGATCCTATAGAAATTCTAGGATTTATACCTTTAAGAATCTCACAAAACACCTAAGAAACCATGATTTTTGTATTGAGCCACTTAGACAACATGTGAGATGTTATGAAGATGCACTTGGGTCATCATGCTTGTTATGATGCAATACTATGAACCAAGTGCCATCTAGAGATATTAATCCTTCATTGGACCAATCATTGGGAAGGCTTATGCATAATTGATGTGCATATAGCTCCAATAATATGATTGAAAATGTCAAATAAAACATAATTTAAACTATGTTTATCATACTTTGAAAAACAGTTTTCAATTGCTAAGCAAAAGTGATACAAAGTTTGCAAAATACTTAAAGCTTTTGCTAGGTTTCAAAATTGTATCATTGTCGAAATCTGAAAAACATATATTTTTTTAAATTATTTTTCCTTTATAGAAAATGTTTTCAGAAATATGTACACAAAATTTTGTGATTTTTTGATGTTTCTAGAATTTTTGGCACATTTCTGAAGTTGGGATGAAAATATAAAAAATGGAGTTCGGGCGTAGCAGTCAACTGAATCAGAATTAAGTCGACTAATACCCTGGTTTTTCTGCATTTCAGCCTTATTTCTTGATCTTGAGTGTGCTATTAAGTGTCCTAACACTATAGTATGTCGACTTAAGTAAATAAAAGGGTATGGGATTGTTTGATGTAATATTTTAGGAGGAGTTTCATAATATAAATCCTTTCATTCCCTAAATTTATATTGTTGGTGCAAAGTAAGGACATAACCTTCTATCTTTTGTTATGCTTTGCTCCACATGTTATTCACACATTATGAATCATGTCTTGGATTAAGGGGGAGCCTCATATTGATCTTATGCCTTAGTTCATGATATAACAAATTTCATTCTTTCATGAACTTTTTAATGAATTCTTCTCTTTTTGATGTATGTCAAAGGGAGAGAAAGAATGTTTAAGTTAGAATTCATATTGGAAATATGATTATGTGCATGTGTTAAAGTCCTAACTTAAATGATTGTCAAACATCAAAAAGTGGGAGATTGTTGGTGCAACAATGCCCCAAGCATTTATATGTTTCGATGTTTGGATAATAATCTAAGATAGGCAAGCTTTGTGATCTAATTGTGAATGTGTTCAAGTGACAGGAAAATCCAAGTATGAAGACTTGGTAAAGGAAAAGTCTAAGTGTGATCTTGGCAAGAGAAGTCCAAGGAAAGAGCTTGGTGGCGTAAGACTAAGCATGTAGTCTTGGCGGCGTAAAGTCCAAGCGGACCTTGGCAAAGGAAGTCAAAATGCAAGTCTTGGCAGCGTAAGTCCAAGCAAGTAGTCTTGGCGGCGTAAAATCTAAGCGTACTTTGGCAAAGGGAAACCCAAGACATGACAAAACTGAAGAAAACTCTTGGAAGCAAGGGCAAAGGATGAACAAGTCGCGGACTCGGAGAGATCTTGGAGGTGCAAGGCTTAAGGAAGAGCTAGAAGGTTGAGTCTAGGTCTAGGGAGTCAATTCAAGTATGAATTACTCATACTTGACGAGTATCAGTCGAATTATACGATGTAGTAGTCGACTGATGGGGTGCTCGACTAAGTAAGGTTGAAAAACTGATGAACAGTCGACTTCCTAGTCTTGGCAGTCGACTGATGTTGCCATCAGTCGACTGATCAAGTCAAAGTCGGACATAGAATGGGGTCTCACTCGACTGTATGCCGTGATCACTCGACTGATCATTCCATCAGTCGACTGATGAGGGATCAGTCGACTGATGAGCCTGCCGTTTGATGATGACACCTGTAAATCCCACAAATCTAGCTATTCAGAAGCCATTAGCCGCGACGACAGACGACTGATGTACAACATCAGTCGCTTGATCGTGGCCCAATGGGAAAAACATCCCTCTCTCTATAAAAAAGAGGGCTTGGGGTGGTTGAGAAAGCTAGTGCTTATCTTCGAACCTCATTCTCAATCCCCCCACGATTTTCAAAGGCTTTCTTTGTGTTTAATTCCTCCTCATATCCTAAATCTTATTTTCATCATTGTAAGAAGAGGAGAGGGTCTTGTAAGAGAAAGCTTCTTAGTGGAATTACTTGGGTTGATCATCCTTAAGGATCGCCATGGAGTAGGAGTTTTATCTCCGAACCACGTAAATCTCCTTATTAGTGATTGTGGTTGTTTGCTTTTCAATTTTAGTTAGCTTCTTATTTTTGCTTCCGCTAACACTTTTTGTAGAATTCGATAAGAGGCTATTCACCCCCCTCAAGCCTTCCAAGGATCCCCAACAACAAGCACACAAGAGACAATCGATATACGTGGTTCGGAACCTTAGGGTTCCTACTCCACAGGCGAGCTCAACTAGCTCGTGTTATGCGCACGACACTAACAATATTCCTTCTCGACAACACGTCGGAGGTGGAGAAACCTCGTACAAGAAATTACAAGGTAATACAAAAGTACAAGCAAATACAAAGACAATACGAAAGAAAACTTTACACAAATGGCTTTGATCGCTTTTGCTTGTTGCTTGCTTTGGTTTGCCTCTTGAAGTTCTGGAATGCAGCAACAATTCCCCTCCAAAATCTCCCCAAAAAGTCTTGTTGAAATCCTCTCCAAGTTCCTCCTTTTATGTTTGTATCGAGCTGATTTCGTGCTGATCAGTCGACTGCTCATGACCTCCAGTCGACTTCTCCTGTAGCCATTGTCTCACAATGGTTGAATCAACGTTGGCAAAAACCCAGTGGATAACCATCAGTCGACTGATCATACCCATCAGTCGACTAGTAACCCCATCAGTCGAGTGATCAGCGCGATCACTTGACAAGAAACCATTCTGTGCCCGAATTCGTTCTGATCAGTCAACTAATCTCCATCATCAGTCGACTCATGGCATTGACAATTGACTGTTTGGCCAGAACTTGGTCAATCGAACACCGGTCGAGTCCAATCAACCTAGAGCAGTTGACTGGTACCTATTCCAGTCGACTGATGTTGGGTAAAACCTCAAACACCAAGTTGTTTAAGCATCCGACCATCGGGTAAACCCTCAAACACCATGTTTGAACATCTAACACTCAATCTTAGCCACTTGGCCATGTCCACCTCATCCTCTCATGGAGTTCCCCACCGAAACCCTCTTCCCTCAGCCTATGCCCCTCGGATGCACCAAGCGCACAACTTCGCAATGCCATCCTTCGCGTCTCTTGCCCTCGAAGTATGCTTCCCTTGGGCCTCACTTCATTCGCTCCCTATCTGGCGGTCCCTCGGATGCACAAAGCGTATGGCTTCGCAATGTCATCCTTCACCGACTCAAGGACCCCGAGCCTAGCGAACTTGCCAAGTCCTCAAGACTTCCCACACCAAGCCTCATACTTGGATTTTCCATGTCAAATCCCATGCTTGGACTTTCACCGCCAAGGCTACACACTTGGACTTACGTGGCCAACCCATGTTGGACTTTCCAACACCAAGCCCTATGCTTGGATTTTCCCAACCCCAAGCCCCATGTTTGGACTTTTAACCAGCAAGGCTATACACTTAGATTTACATGGTCAACCCATGTTGGACTTCACATGACAATCCCATGTCATGCATTTTGTCTAACATCAAAATATAGTTCGAGTCAAAATCGAGTCCTGGGCCAATTGCACCAACATAAAAAGCTAAAGTTAAGAGATTAGTTTTTTTATAACTTAACTTAGTAACAAAATCTATATTCTCATGGAAAAAAGTTAATGTGTACTTAACTTAATTTGTGCAAACTTAATTCTATTAGTTGAAAAAGGGGGAGAAAGGCCAAGTTAAGAAATCTTCTTAACTTAAACTTATTTTTTAATACTAAGGCCAACTTTAAGTAATTGTTAATTACTTAAACTCTTCCTAAGTAGCAAACATCAAGGGGGAGGGTTAAGACCTTCTTTCAAAAACTCACCCTCGGTCAAGGGGGAGTAGTTGAAAGAGAGTCTATATTACTCCTACTTAATTTTCAAATTAAATTCTTCATTTCAATTTCATGATAATGCATATTATTTCCTTAATTTTGTATGGGTTTGCCATAGATCAAAAAGGGAGAGATTATTGGTGCAATAGGCACCTAAGTCGAACCTATGTTTTGATTATAGCAAACGATACAAAGTTAAGCTCATTTTGTTATCTCACGAGCTAAATCAAGTGTGCAAAAAGTGTTAAAGCTAGAGCTGAAGGTCAACGACACTCGGAGGGAACTGTGGTGGTCGGGCGACACCGAGAGGACTAAGGAAGAAGCCGAAGAACTCAGGTGAAGACCGTAAGCGAAGCTTTAAAGGTAAAGGTTGAGGTAAGCTCATGTGAGTGAGTGTAAGTAAGGTCGTGTCCTCCGTACATGGACATCCTTAGGGGTCGATCCGACCAAGACTTCCCATGGATGGTCTAAGTCAAGATCGGATGGTAAATGACAATCGAGCTTACTTATACTAACTTCATTTTCGAGCTAACTTTGTTGGAATGTATACTGAAAGCCTATCTCTTTTTGTATGAACATTTTATTTTGAAATAAGAATCACATGATCATTGTTTGCACTTTATATATGTGTGCATATTGTCTAATATTTTACATTGTAGATAACATAGTGCTTGGTGTGGCACAGAAGATCATGTTATCAGTTCCTTGTAAAATATAAGTAGAGGCTCACAACCAAGATGGTTTTGGACAAACCATTGGCATGGTTGTAGTGTAGCTTGGTATTGTTTTGTCTTGAACATAGAGTTACACTAGTACACTTAGGTGTATTGAGCAGGACCGACATAGAGGTGATTCAATTTAGTACTGACTACATAATTGAATCGGACCTCGGATATTATGTTGTACATGCTCTTAATCCCGATATAATAACGGGCACATGTACTTAGTATTTATTTCTTTGATTTACCAGTGGGTGAGATTTAGATGGATTAAATCAATATGCCCGGTAAGTTGGGAAATAATATTATTTACATGGTGTGACGTTGATTATAGGAGGAAACCGTGTCCTATATATTAGGTTGATGATGTCCCCTTGAGGAGCTCATAAAGTTCATCACGTAAACCCAACTGGTTGACTTAGTCAACGTGATGATAAGGTTGAGTGGTACTACTCGAGGAATTAGATGTTAATTAATTGATGGTCAGTAATTCAATTAATTGACAGACATTCGATATCTTAAACACGGGGAGATTAATGTACGAATAATATATGGAGCCCATATTAATTTATGGGGGTTGGTGAGGTAGTTCAATGATGATCCTCTAGTGGAATGGAACATCATTGATGGATCAAGTTTGTGTGGTTCCGATCCATCGGGTGGCCAAGACCCAACTCCTCCTTATGGTCCCTATCGTAGCCTAATATAATCCTTATGAAGTCTAGATCCAAGAATGTAAAACAAAACCTAGAACCAATGGTTGGGATTAAATCCCTAGATCCGATGGTTGGATGAAACCCTAGAACCAACGGTTGGGATTAAATCCCTAGATCCGAAGGTTAGGATGAAACCCTAGAATCGACGGTTGGGATTAAATCCCTAGATTCGACGGTTGGGATGAAACCCTAGAACCGAGGGTTGGGATGAAACCTTAGATCCGAAGGTTGTGATGAAATCCTAGATCCGATGGTTGGGATTAAACCCTAGATCCGACGGTTGGGATAAAACCCTAGATCCGACGGTGGAGATTAAATCCCTAGATCCGACGGTGGAGATTAAAGGAGGCTTAAGCCTAATTCTATAAATAGAGGCTTAGGTTGGGCGGCAAGATAAGATTGAAGAATTAGGGTTTGGTTCATCCACAAGTGGGCGGCTAGGGTTCATTGGGCGGCTAGGGTTTTGGAGCAAAGAAGTGGGCGGCAACTTTTCTCCCTTCTAGATTGTTGCCGGCGCCCATCCTCCTCCATCAAGACTTGGCCGGCGCCCATACTAGAGGACTCTCCCTTCTTCCTTGGTCGGAGGTTCTCCTTCCATTGGTGGCCGGTGCTCTTCCTCCTCCCCTTCTCCTTGGTGGCCGGCGGCAACTCATCTTCATGTTGGCCGGCGATTCATCAAATTGCTCCTTGGCCGGCGGTTGCACCAAATTCCCTAATTTGGTGGCCGGTTCTAGATAGGAAAGATATTTGTAAGTTCTTCTCTTTGTTTGCAGCGGACAAGGTAGAGAATAAAGCGATCTAGAAGGCTTCTACTCGTGGAGGATCTTCGTCCACACGTCGTCCACGAGAAGGATAGGACATACTGTAGAAGATCGTAAGGTATAAAGTTATTTTAACTTTATTTACAGATCTGAGCTTGTTCTTTTATGTTTTGATTATGCATGTGTAAATTAGTAAATATATTGTATAATCATGGACCCCGAAGACAAACACAAAAACCGGCGATCCGTCCGTCGTCTCTTCCGCGGCTAACCAACTAGAAGAGTTGAGTTGCTTGAACAACTAGTTTGTTCAAGCGATCACTCAAGTTGTTAGCACAACGATGAAATGGTTGTGCTAAGGAAGCTCATCCCATCCGGATTATTTCTTTCATTAGTGAAAATTTTAATCCGGGGACATGGGAGCAAATGAGCCTCCGAAGCAACTCCCATCAAACTCTTCATTGCAGCTAGAAACCCTGCCATCAATCGACTGATGGCTTGTATTAGTCGACTGATGCCTCCAGCAGTTGACTGATAGGGTTGATCAATCGACTGCTGGTCAAGGATCAGCCTCGAGGAGAGTCAAAGCTTATCACCATTTCTCAAGGGCTAGGTGGCATCACCTCATGAAACCTCATCTCAACGTTTAGGGTTTCACAAGGCTATAAAAGTCGCGGTTCTCCATCCCTTTTCCATCATTCCAAGTGCTCCAAATTACTCTCGTAAGGCCAATCTTCTATGACGACTATACTACGCCAAAGTGCTACTGGATCGACGATGACTCAACCTTAGCTCAAAATCTTCTTCGTTGTCGGCATAAAAATGTTTTATTTAGAGTCTTAATTATGAATTCCTTTTATTTTCAGAGCTTTAATCGTAACAAGGAGAGGGGGAGTGTCCCTCTACCTTGAGTGTTATTGTTTTCTTGTAATCATTCACTCTTACCTCTAACGAGGAGGAGTATTTTAGTGGATTGCCCTCTGTACACGATCTAGGACCGTTAGGGCCTTGGATTAGCAGCCGAAGGCTATGAACAAAGTAAAAAGAAGTAGTGTTATTTTTTGTTTTTGCTGTGCATTTCTTTATTGCTCATTTTTTATATCGAACATAGGAAAAGTTTTAACGTGCGCTATTCACCCCCCCCCTAGCACTCAAATCGATCCAACATAATATGGGTTGTGGCCCTTTTGTTGTGCTCGCCAACTGCGTCAACATGCTTAATTTTCTCTTCGTAGCTACCCTACTTTCCTTAGTAGTCATCCTGATACGTTGCTACTCCCTCTCCAAAAGTATTGGCTGCACATGCAGATGCAGGGGTTAGAGAGTCAAACTGTCTACTTAACGTGTCCATTCTTGCAACTATGTGGTCGATGGAGTTGACAACATATCGACTGGCTGTAGGCACTAGTTGACTACACTCGGAAGCCCATTGATGGTTGTTTTGAGCCACCTCTTCGATCAAATCCTCTGCTTCCTCGATAGTCTTATTCATTAATGCTCCTTCTGCAGTAGAATCGAGGGACACCTTAGTAGCGTACGTGATCCCATTATAAAATATATGGGTCACCAACCACCTCTCTAGACCATGATGGGGCATTCGTAGAGTTTCTCTTTGTAGTGATCCCAGGCTTCGAACAAGAACTCCCCTTCTTTCTGGCGAAAGCTAGTGATCAAGTGGCGCATGTGAGCAGTCTTACTTGGTGGGAAAAATTTATTTAGGAACTGCTTCTTACATTGCTATCACATGGTGATGCTTCCTGAAGGAAGGGAGTGGAGCCATGTCTTCACCTTATTCCACAGTGAGAACAAGAATAGGCTCAAACGGATCACATCAGCTGGTACTCCATTGAATTTCATCATTAAGCATATCTCCAAAAATATCTCTAGGTGATGGTTTGGGTCTTTAGTTGCAACACCTCCGAATTGGCTCTGCTGGACCATGTGTATAAGCGCAGGTTTCGATTCAAAGTTGTTGGCTGAGATTGATGGTCCAATTATGCTTGCCCTATCCTTTAGCACCTGGGGTTGCATAGTCTCGCAAAGGTTGGCTACCTAAGTTTACCACAGATGTGTTTAGATTTTCCATGACTTTCTGTTCAGCTCTCCACCGTTGGCAGGCTCTTTCAATTTCGGGGTCTATCGGAAATAGATTTTCCGATCCTAAGCATCTACGCATATGAAGAACCGAGCCGCTAAATTAGGACTATACCAACTACATAAAAAAATAGTAAATAATGTAATCAAAACGTACTAAATTTAATGAAGAAGAACTAAACTAAAAGATAACTACTAAAATTGAAATAAAGCAAGTTGTAATTAATCTAAACTAAAAATTGAATAGCAAAAATATGAAACGGAGGGAAAAAATCTAAGATAAAATAAATTAAAACAAGAAAAAAAATCTACCCTAAGCATGATCCAACTATCCACTCTTTGATTTGATATCGAATCAATCAGTCCCTGACAACGGCGTCAAAAACTTGATGCATGCAAACGCGACCTCAAATCTTATGACGGGAACCGTCGAGGATTTGAAGCGCATGCTCGTGCTCAATGCCCAAAAGTGCATGGATGTCGTCAAGTAATAAATAGATTATCAATCCCACAAAGACTGAGATTCGAATACTGATTATTTAGTGAATGTTATTGTTCAGAGTTAAATTCTTAGGGTTGTGGTTGCGAGGTTGACGATGGTCCTAACTCAAGTACGCTGTCACACGGAGGAAGGAAAAGTTGGTTCGAGGTTCAAAAGGGATTCTAGGACTTCAGTTTCACTCATGCGACATGGAACATGCTATCAATGAAATGTTGTATGGTTCTCTAATTATGGTCTTGTGAAAGGGACATCCTACACTTTCTTGATGAGCTTTCACTTCTACCATGAACTACCTATTCCAAACTATGCTGCCCTTTCGTTAAGATAGGATAGATGGTACGAGGATGCCAAATCAATCCCTATGAAGAGACAGAATGTGTCTCATTCCCTACTCCATCATACTCTTCTACCTACGGTTACCGGAGATGAGGACAACCGCTGGATTCCTCCTTAGTTCTCCTAGACCTTTGATACAAGAGTGTTGGAGGTGTGGCCCAGCTAAAAGGGGGGTTGTATAGCCCATGTGCGTTGTTTGATGGAAATCATTCGGTCATCACATGTTTGTCTATAATACTCATTAATACGCAGCAGAAATAATAGCAATGAAAATGAATACACAAACACAAGCACAACACACAAATATACATGGTTTGGAACCTTAGGGTTCATACTCCATGGGGCGAGCTCTAGTGATAAACACACCACTACTCAAACTCCTCGACAAAAGTCGAAGGTGGAGAAACCTCATACAAGAAATTACAAAAAAGTAATACAAAAGTACAAGCAATATACAAAGACAATATGAAATTTAAGTAAATAAAAACTTTACAACACTTTGTTTTGATCACTTGCTTGTTGCTTGCTTTGGTTTGCCCTTGAAGGTCTGGAATACAGCAGCAATTCCTCTCTAAAATCTCACCAAAAATCACTGTGGAAATCCTCTCTAAGCTACTCCATTTATGTTTGTCTCAGGCTGATTCCGTGCCTAGTAGTCGACTGCTCTTAACCTTCAATCGACTACTCTTGTAGCCGTTGTGAGACAACAACTTAATCTACCTTGGAAAAGTCCAACGCATAGCCCATCAATCGACTGACAAACTCTAGCAATTGACTGATGAATAGTCAATCGAACCCATGGTCGAGCTGCATCGCTTCTATGGTCGTTTCCTCAACCATTAGTTGACTGCCCTCCATGGCAGTCGACTGCCAAGCCACACGACGTAGTCGAACGCTAGTTGACTCACATTAGTCGACTAGTAAACCTCACACATGATATTTAACCCAAGTATGATGCACTCATACTTGATAGACACCCTTAGCCTAGACCTAAGCCTTCTAACCACCTCTACTAGCATCACACCTATCAGATCCCTCCAAGTCGTCCATGACTTGTTCATCCATGCGCGGAACCCTCCAAGTCATCCATGACTTGTTCATCCATACGCTAGCCTCTAGGTGTTTCTTTGGCTATTGTCATGCTCTCGGTGTCTATACTGCCAATGTACATATGGAGTTATGCTCCCAAGACTATCGCTAGGCCTTTCTCAACCAAACCACCCCTTGGACTTCCCAAATGTCAAGTACCCATCACTTGGACTTTCACCGCCAAGGCTACACACTTGGACTTATATGGCCAAGGCTACACACATGGTCTTCCCTTGCCAACTCCATGTTGGACTTCCAATGCCAAGCCCCATGCTTGGATTTTCACTGTCAAGGCTACACACTTGGACTTACATGGCCAAGGCTACACACTTTGGTCTTCCCATGCCAACTCCATGTCGGACTTTCAATGCCAAGCCCCATGCTTGGACTTTCATTGCCAAGGCTATATACTTGGACTTACGTGACCAAGGATACATACTTGGACTTCCCATGACAATCACATGTCGTATGTTTTTTCTAACATGAAAATACTGCTCGAGTCAAACTTGAGTCTTGTCAATCGTAACCTGGGATAATTGCACCAACAATCTCCCCCTTTTTGATGTTTGACAAAACAACAAACACCTTTGAGTTAGGTGACCTAACTCATGTCTACCAATTATCCCCAATTACCAATTATCCCCAATTGGCAATTATAACATCTTGTGAGAATTCCAACTAACCTCAATTGGTATATTCTCCTCCGTTTTGACATACATCAAAAACTTCCTCCCCAAGGGTGTCAATGTCTCATATCGCAATGAGATCTTACAATCTCCCCCTTGGTCCAAAAATATATCTAGGATGCTTTCACTCTTCCTAGTGATAAGTCTCATATCACTTAAGAGAGGCAATCCCCCAATTCTCCTCCCATGAGGAGAAACACATCCATCATCCCAAGATAGATAACCTCCCCCTAAAGGCTTGCTTCCCCTTGACCATTGCACCAACAAAGTCCTTGAAGAGTCCCAAAGCCAATAGGAACACTAAACAATCAAAATTAAGAGAAAAGATTCAATATTGAACTTTCACCTCCCTTAAAATTCAAAACACACCCTAAACAATTCTCCTAATCCATATCCAATGGATTTTCACCCTTCTAATGCTCTCCAAAGCATATCCTAGTGTTAGGAGCAGTTATGAAACCAAGAAATAGCTGAACATGGGCTAAACAAATCTTGTTTACCTGGAATCAACATTAGGTAGTCGACTCTAACAGCTACTAGTTGACTGCTCTTAAGGTCAGTCGACTGCCATGGATGGCAGTCGACTGATTTCTGCATTGTCCAGAAATTAAACCTCAGAAATGAATTTTGAAAATTCATAAGTAAAAATATGTATTTTGAAATATCTTAAAAATTCATACATACTTTACTTATAACAAACATTATGGGTGAAAAATAGTTAGAAAATAAAATATCTATAAAATAGTGAAATTGATACAAAGTTCAAAACCATTGAAATTTTCAATGTTTGACCCTACTTTGTATCACCTCCTTCAATGGTGATTGCTATCAAAAGATAGACTTCACCAAGGTTTTTCAAAATATTTTTGAAATTATTTTAAAAACCTTAATACCTTTTCCTAACATCTCTCTTGTATCTAAGTGTATGAAACACATACAAGTTAAGTGTTCTTGTGAGATGTGGATTTTGGTTATTTAGAGTCTCATGCATTTGCTAGGCAACTCTATTTGATTCCTTTATATATGGGACTTCAAATCATGTCATTGTCCTTAACTCAATTTTGTTTAATGCATGAATAGTGAATATGACATAAATGATAACATAAATAAGCATGTGCCAATAATCATGATGTCATGACATGTGATTCTAACTTAAGCATAACATGACATTCCTAAGCATAAATCATGATATTTATGATTAAAAATAAATATGATGTCATGACATGATAAGACACATAAAGCATGACTAGTATAAAATAATAATGTATAAAATACCTAAGTGTTAAGCCCAAATTGTCATTATTAGAATTAAATCCATTTT
Organism: Wurfbainia villosa; assembly: GCA_025175895.1. NCBI lineage: Eukaryota > Viridiplantae > Streptophyta > Magnoliopsida > Zingiberales > Zingiberaceae > Wurfbainia > Wurfbainia villosa. Next base: position 45,592,045 of record CM045998.1, on the reverse strand, counting down.
GCCTTAATAACACTTATCTCCCAAGTGTGCAAAAAATCCAAAATGACACACTATGACTTCTAAGACCTAATTGTGCCAATTTAATCAAGTTTCAACTTCTCAAAGCACATTGGCACATCCTAATGTGGCAACTCTACCATGGTTAGGTGAACTACCTATCCACTCAGGGTTAACACACCCTAACCCATCTAGCGTGAACCGATCACTCACCTAGGAACCCAATACCTATTGGAGCTCTTTGGATTTACAAGGTATTCACTAGGGATAACTTCTCTAGATACCTTCTTAATGAACCTTTTTAGCTTTGAATCCTTAGTCATTTAGGTCTTTCCTAGGTTAACTCTAGAGGTAACTCCCTTTGTAATCTTCTTAGTGGCTTCCTTAGGTTTCCTTGAAACCTTAGCCACTAGATACCAACCTTGGTTAACCATAGGGATGACTTCCCTATTAACCTTGGTTTTCCTAGACCTAGATATTGTTCCATAATCAAATGGAGCATCATGATAGGTCTTCTTGGGGTTAGGTTTATGACCCAAACCTTTCTCCCCCCTTATTGGTTCTTGCCCCCTAGAACCTAAATTTTGACCATTAGACCGTTTAAATGAATTTGTCATTTTTGCTAGGGTATTTTCCAATTTTTCAAGCCTTGACATCAAGGCATGGTTTTCCAATTCTAATTTTCCCAATTTTGATTTTTCATTAATCATTTGGGAATGACACTTCCTAGGCATATGTCTATGATTTTTTGGATTAATGCCTAAGTGGTTCTCTACCTTGGTAATGGACTCCCTAGGTAGAATGGGTCTAGAGTTATTGTTACTAGGTTTGTTCTTAGATAAATCTACATGCTTGGCACCTAAATAATAAAATCTATTATTTCTATTAGCATGCTTTTCATAAGCAATAGCAAGAGTACTAAAATAATTTCTAGCATGCTTTTTAACCCTAGAATTAGAAGGTGCATTAAAAAATACCTTAGGATTTGATTTAGAAGCTCCCTGTAGCTCCTTCTTGCCCCTTGTTCCTCCCCTAGGGCATTGGCTCTAGTAGTGTCCCCGTTTATTGCACTTGAAGCACACAATGTGCTCTTTGCTTTTCCTAGCGAGGACTCCGACATCCTTTGATTTTTCATGAACTTTTGGCGTCGACACTTTCTCCTTAGCCAATTTTGGCCATTTGCTCTTGTAATGTCCGACTTTCCTGCACTCAAAGCAAATTATATGATCCTTATTTTTATTAATTGCATTTGAGTTACCTAGAGTGATGGTAGGTGCTGGAGTTGATTCTTCATCCTTCCCGGAGGATGAAGCTTCTTCTTGCTCTTCCTCTTGCTCCAGTGATCTATTCTCCGATCGGGATGTTGAGCATCGCTCAACTTTCGAGTCCTCACTTCTAGATGTGGAGGTTTTCTCAAATTCTTCCACATCCTCCAATTCACTTAGGTTGCTCAAAATATTTTTATGTATCAATTTAATTAACATTTTCGTTACCTTAACAGTTGTCTTGAATTGTTGTCATTGCTCCTCGGTCCATATTGATTTCTCGATTAGCTTCTTGTCTTCATCCCAAGGTACTTCGAAACCATCTTCAATTGTTAGCATCATATCGAAATTGGTTTCGAAATATACCTCCATTCTTTTCTTTCACCAAGAAAAGTTTCCTTTGAATTTCGATGGATGAATGTTGATGCTAGCCATTTGATTTTCTTATCGCGGTGATGAGTCTAATGGTAAGCTCCTCACTCTGATACTACTTGTTGGAGGATCATGGCCCAGCTAGAAGGGGGATTGAATGGCCCGTGTGCAATGTTAGATGGAAATTGTTCGTTTGTCACGTGCTTGTCTACAATACTCGTTCATATGCAGCAGAAATAATAGTAATGAAAACGAATACACAAGCACAATCACAACACACAAATATACATGGTTAGGAACCTTAGGGTTCTTACTCCACGGGGCAAGCTCAATGAGCTCTAGTGATGAACACACCATTACTCAAATTCCTTCTCAACAATAAGTTAGAGGTGGAGAAACCTCATACAAGCAATTACAAAATGTAATACAAAAGTACAAGCAAAATACAAAGACAATATGAAATACAAGTAAAGAAAAATATAACAACACTTTTCTTTGATCACTTGCTTGTTGCTTGCCTTGGTTTGCTCTTGAAGATCTAGAATGCAGCAGTAATTTCCCTCCAAAATCTCACCAAAAATCACTATGGAAATCCTCCCAAAGCTCCTCCTTTTATGCTTGTCTTGGGCTGATTCAGCACCTAGCAGTCGACTGCTCCTGTAGCCGTTGTGAGACAATGGCTTAATTCACACTAGAAAGGTCCAACGGATAGCCCATAAGTTGACTGCCAAACCCTAACAGTCGACTGATGTAAAATCAGTCAAGCCCCTGGTGGAGATGCCTCACTTCTATGGTCGTTTCCTCAACTATCTGTTGACTGCCCTTCATGGCAGTCGATTGCAAAGCCACGTGATGCAGTCGTGTTGGACTTTCCAAGCTACAAAAACCGCTTTTTGCGTTGCGAAAACCTCGTAAGGCCGGCCATGGATCCGTACGAAGATATAAAAAAAATATATATATATGTGCTTAAGTAAACCTAGACTACCTTAGATCTAGAAGGTGAGAGAATTACCCTTGTAGTGATGCCCTTCTCTTATTCTGCTCATCCAAACGCTTTGTCGGAACTCAAGAGTGTCAAGTGTACACTCCTCTACAAGTATCCACACAGACAAATGGTGGAGAAAAACACCTTAGAGTGTGCTAGAACCCTTTAGGTATTTCGGCCAAGGAAATCTTGGGAGAGCAAGAAGGAGAGCTAGGAAGAAGATGATGGAGTTACAACCAAAATGAATTCCCCCATGAATCACCATCAAGTGGCCGGCCACTTCAATATTGGGGGGTTACATGCATGCATGTAACTCCAAGAGCCAATGGCTCTTGGTCTCCCTCATGAGGTGGCACCACATGATAAGTCAATGATGATGTGGAACTCCATCATTGGCCAGCCCCCATGCCATGTCACCATGACATGGAAATTGGTCAAGTCAAAAATGACCATTCATCTTCCCTCTCAAGTCAAGTCAAACTTGACCACTTATCTTCCATGGTTGATCAAATCTAACCACTTGATTCAAGTCAATTTGATTTAATGAATCTCTATTCATTAATTTAAATTGACTCAATGAATCAAATCTAAATTAGACTCATTCAACACTTGAATCAAATTGAGTCTAACTCAATTAGTCTAATTTGGATTACACTTAATCCAATTTGGTTCATCCCTTGAACCTAATCCTCATAGTTCATCATATGAACCTAATCTCCACCTAATTGCCCTTTGTGTGTGACCCTATAGGTTCTTGTAACGTTGGCAATGTCCCTAAACCGATTTAGGAACATAAGCAATGAGCGGTATCTAGCAACACATCATTGCTACCCAAGTTACAAGAATGTTGAGCTCCAACATCACCTTTGTGATTACTAATTGTGACTCTCACAATATTTGACAATGTCCCTCTATCCATGACATCTAGATTGACCAATTGAGGCATAGACCGTGTCATCCTCGGTACAATCTATATCTTGAACTCCAAGTAGACTCACTCTAATTAAATGAGCTCAATATCTCATATTGACTCATTTGGGCATGGTCATGCACTTCGTGGTCTCACTCTATCAAGAATAGCGATGTCACTCCCGTCATATAGGAGGGATAGATACCATCTACATCACTCACATCCCTCCGCATAATTTGTTACATACCCAGTAATTGCTTTTATAGTCCATCCATTTACGGGTGACGTTTGACGAAGCCAAAGTATGAAACTCCTTATGTAAGGAACCATGGTGACTTTAGGTCTAAGCACTAATAGTCATACTAATAGCCACATGAGAAAGTATATGACACTCATATAATTATCCATGATACTTTCTCATGGCAGGTCATTCAGTATACATTCTCCAATGCATACCCATGTGTCAACTTGATATCTCATATCCATGACTTGTGAGATCAAGTCATCGTGTTGACCTACATGCTTGTCTCTACGCATTAACATTGTCCCTGAATGTTAATACTTGACTAGGAATGATTAAGAGTAGTGTTCTCTATATCATCTCATTATCGATTCAACCAATCGATTGATATATATAAGAACCTATTACTCAAGGATGCTATTATACTTAGTTATTTGGCACCAATACAAGTAAATATAATAACCATGCATTTATTAATAGGAATATGATACAATAAAGTCCATACAATAATCATCACATGATTGGCTCTAGGGCTTTCACTAACAAGTCGAACACCAGTCGACTCCCATCAGTCGACTGGTACATCACCCCAGTCGACTGGTAAACCTCAAACATGAGGTTTAACCCAAGTATGATGCCCTCATACTTGCTAGACACCCTTAGCCTAGACCTAAGCCTTCTAGCCATCTCTACTAGCCTCGCGCCTATCGGATCCCTCCAAGTTGTCCATGACTTGTTCATCCATGCACAAATCCCTCCAAGTAATCCATGACTTGTTCATTCATACGCTAGCCTCCAGGTGCTTCTTTTGGCTTTTGTCATACACTCGGTGTCTACACTGCGAAGGTACATATGAACTTACACTCCCAAGACTACCTCTTGGCATTACGCTACCAAACCACCCCTTGGACTTCCCAAATGCCAAGTATCTATGACTTGGACTTTCACCACCAAAGCTACACACTTGGACTTACGTGGCCATGGCTACACACTTGGTCTTCCCTTGCCAACTCAATGTTGGACTTCCAATGCTAAACCCCATGCTTGGACTTTAACCACCAAGGCTACACACTTGGACTTCCCATGACAATCATATGTCATATGTTTTGTCTAACATCAAAATACTGCTCGAGTCAAACTCGAGTCCAGTCAAATATAACCTGGGTCGATTGCACCAATAAAGGGTTGTCAACCCTTGCATTGACTATGCACAATAGATAGAAAACCAAAATACAATCCTCATCAAATAAAAAAAACACTAAGTGTGAATAAAAATTCATAAACAAAAATAACATTAGAACTAGAAAGTTCTACAAACACAAGTTACTCATTAATCCAAGAATCAAAGATTTCTGCTCCATAAATGGAAAATAACGAACACAAGGCATAATAGAGTCAATCATTACAATGCAAAAGATGAATAGGAATTGAATTATAGAACTCTTAGTCCTTCTCTTCGACATCGGAGCACAGGTTACGATCCTCTAGCTGTGATCCTTCCTCCCCATTGTGAGTTTTCAATGCTTTCTTGAGCACCGGTGAATCGTCCCAACCATTGTACCCCACCCCCCTAGGGTTTGGGTGTGGCTTTCCTTTTATAGATTTGAAGTCGGTGTTGCCCCAATCCACGAAAGAACCCTAATCGTGTCGAAATAACCCAGCACCACACGACCGTGTGGATCCACACGGCAAGGCCGTGTGTGGCACTGGGCTGGCTATATGCATGATCTGGGCATGACCGTGTGAATCCACATGGCCAGGTCATGTCTCCCTTCATTCCGCCTACCAAATATCTTTCTTTTTCTCCAAAAGTGTGTCATTTTTCCTATAAAATATTGTCCAGCACACAAAAGCACAAAGACCAAATCTCCGAACCAGTAAATAGGGAATGCATGCAAAACAAAGTGAAATATGCATGAAACAAGTATGAAATGTAATGAGATGTGAGCAAAAACTACTCTTAATATCCTATATATTTTGCTCACAACAGTGGACTGAGGAACAAATCTTTAGATTTGAGACAAATGAAAAGGTATTCAAAATTTTGGTAAATTTGATACCTAATGATCTATTATGTTAGATAGGTAAATATCAAGATGCTAATGATTTATGAAGCAAGCTTGCCAAGATTCATGAGGATCCCTCACCGACACAAAGTGAGGATAAGTCCAAAGAAAAAAACTCATCCACTCAAGCTTGCTCAACTTCCAAGTGGAGGAAGGTGTAGAAGCCCCTACCTCAAGGATTGAGATGGAGGTTAGATCATCGATGTCAGAATTGGAACTCCGGTTAGTGCTAGAAGAGTGTGAATGGCACATTCTCGTTCGTCGATGGAATTCGATTATGTTTGTCTCTACAATTTATTAGTTTGGAAAGGGGAATATAGAAATACAAAAGACAAATATACAATGACATGCAAAATACAATATATAATGTAATTCGGAACCTTAGGGTTTCTACGCCACGGATTGAGCTCGAATGAGCTCTAGTGATGCACACACCACAACTAATCAATAACACTCTTTCTAGGTGACAATCCGTAGGTGGAGAAACCTCTTATAAGCGATTACAACAGTAATACAAAATATACAAGCAAATATAAAGAAATACAACCAAAATGTAAAGAGCACTTTACAAATAAGGGCTTTGAATGTTTTGCTTATTGGTTGCTTGGATGACCTTGAAGGACCCTGAAATGCTCCTGAACTTCGCCTTTAAATCACCTCAACAACCTCCTAAGAAACCATAACCAAAATCTTTCATGAGCTGCTCCTTTCATCCCTGCATTGGGATGATTCCACATATGGTAGTCGACTGCCATAAGGCTCCAATCGACTGCCAAAAGTGTCATTGTCTCAAAATGGACTTGATCCACATTGGCATTCAAGCCAACGGATACACTGGCAGTCGACTGTCATTCCAAGCAGTCGATTTCTCAAGCCGATAGTCGACTGTTCAGTCGACTATCGAGCATTTTGCCTTCACGACCAACACTAGCAGTAGTCGATTTCCCTCCATGGCAGTCGACTACTCAAGGCAAGTCGATTGTTATCCATGGCAGTTGACTGCCCGAGCCACTCGATCACAGTCGACTCCCATCAGTTGACTAGTCATAATCCTAGTCGACTGTAAGAGTTGACTCGACTGCCAAGTTTCAAACACTTGACCAGTCGACTGGTCCATAACCCCAATCGACTGATAAACTTTAACCATGATTTTTACCCCAAGTATGATACCCTCATACTTGCTAGACCACCCTTATCCTAGACCTAGGCCTTCTAGCCACCTCCATCAACCTCACACCAATCGGATCCCTCCAAGTCATCTATGACTTGTTCATCCATACGTTAGACTTCAGGTGCTTCCATCGGTTATTGTCATGCTAACGGTATCTACACTGTCAAGGTACATTTGGACTTACACTGCCAAGACACAAGCTTAGACTTTACGCCGCTAACCGTTGGACTTATGGTGCCAAGACTCCACCCTTGGACTTTACACTACCAATATCAACCCTTGGACATCCCAAATGCCAAGTACCCATGACTTGAACTTTCACTACCAAGACTACACACTTGGACTTATGTGGTCAAGACTACACCCCTGGACTTTCCTTGCCAACCCATGTTGGACTTTCCAATTGCTAAGACTCAAGCTTAGAGTTTCCCTTGTCAAGTACCATGCTTGGACTTTCCCTATCAAGTACTCATGACTTTGACATTACCATTGCCAATACCCATGCTTGGACTTTCCATGCCAAGTGTCCCACTTGGACTTCTCCATCATATGGTCAATCCCATGTCAACCATATAGTCATCCCATTGTCAAACAATGGTCAACTCATCGTCAAACATCAAAATACTACTCGATTCAAACTCGAGTCTAGTCAATCATGACCTGGGCCGATTGCACTAACAATCTCCCCCTTTTTGATATTTGACAAAACCAAAACACCATTGATTTAGAACACTAACTCTATCCAATCCTCCCAATTGCCCAAATTTAGAATTCTACATTCTCCCATTAATTCTCACTCATTCTCCCCCTTTTTGACATACATCAAAAAGGCTCTCCCCAAGGGTGTCAATGTCTCATATCCCAATGAGATCTTACAATCTCCCCCATTGGTCCAAAAACATCAAGGATGCCTTCACTCTTGCTAGTGATATGTCCCATATCACCAAAGAGAAGCAATTCTCACTTCTCCAAATTCTCCCCCTTATGAGGATGAATGTTGGGGAATGCATCATCGCTAGAGGGGGGTGAATAGCACGTTCGTTGACGAAGAAGGAATTTGATCGCGTGCTTGTCTATAATCATTATTAGCACAGCGGAATATAGAGTAAAGCAATAACGAAATACAAAAAACACACCTATACACAAAGATGTAATGTGGTTCGGAACCTTAGGGTTCCTACTCCACTGATTGGGCTCGAAAAAGCCCTAGCGATGCAAACAACACCACTAATCACAAACACTCCTTCTCAACAACAAGTCGGAGGCGGAGAAACCTCTTACAATGATTATAAAAGTAATACAAAGAAAATACAAACAAATACACTAAAATGCAAGTAAAGAAAACTTTTTAAAGAGCTTTGAATTCCTTGATCTTTTGGTTGCTTGAGAAGAGCCTTGAAGGTTTGGATTTCAGCAACAAATCCTCTCCAAATTGCCTCAAAGAAACCTTGCCAAATCCTCCTCCACAAGCTGCTTTTATAACCTACATTAGGGTTGGATTCTGCCTAGCAGTCGACTGCTCCTATAGCCGTTGTGAGACAACGACTCGATCCACGTTGGATAAGTTCCAAAGGATACACTGGCATTGATTTCCATTACCCATCAGTCGACTGTCGAGATCATAGCCAACTGACTAGTCGAATAGCGAGCGTTATGCTCATGTAACCTCGACCAGTAGTCGACTACTCAAGGCATCTATCGATTGCCCAATGCTGGAAATCGACTACCAAGGCCTTTTGTCACAGTCGAATCCTAGTCGACTCATGATAGTCGACTGGTCATAATCCCAGTCAACTGCCAAGAGTCAACTTGGTTGTTAAGTGCCAAAACACTTGACCAATCGACTGGTCCAAAGCCCCAGTCGACTGATAACCACAACCATGAGGTTTAACCCTAAGTATGATGCCCTCATACTTGCTAGGTCACCTTTAGCCAAGACCTAAGCCTTCTAGCCTACTCCATTAGCATCACGCCTATCGGATCCCTCCAAGTTATCCATTACTTATTCATCCATGTGCTAGCCTTCAGAGCTTCCATCGACTATTGTCATGCTAAGCTAGTTTACACCGCCAAGTCACATTGGGCTTATACTGTCAAGACTACTGCGTGGACTTTACGCAGCCAAACATTGGACTTATGATGCCAAGACTCCCGCTTAGACTTTACGCCGCCAATATCAACCCATAGACTTTTCTTGCCAACTCATGTTGGACTTTCCAATTGCCGACCCATGTTGGACTTTCCAATTGTCAAGATTCAAGCTTGTACTTTCCCGTGCAAAGACTCATGCTTGGACTTTCCATGCCAACCGATATTGGACTTTCCCATTGCCAAGTGTCCCACTTGGACTTTCTAAGCCAAGTACCCATGAATTGGACTGTCCATTGCCAAGTACTCAAGACTTGGACTTTCCCATTGCCAAGACCCATGCCCATGACTTGGACTTTCCAATGACAATCACATTGTCATACATTTTATCGAACATCAAAATACCGCTCGAGTCAAACTTGAGTCTAGTCAATCGTGATCTGGGCCGATTATACCAACAATCTTCTCCTTTTTGATATTTGACAAAAACCACAAACACCTTTGAGTTAGGCCACCTAACTCAAATCTTCTTACCAATTCTCCCAAATTGGTAATCTCAAATATTCCCATTGATTTTTCCATCATTTCTTCCCATTTTTAACATACATCAAAAAGGTTCTCCCCAAGGGTGTCATGTCTCATATCCCAATGAGATCTTACAATCTCCCCCTTGGTCTAAAAACATCTAGGATGCCTTCACTCTTCCTAGTGATAAGTCCCATATGCCCAAAGAGAGACTTCCTAAGAACTCTCCCAATTCTCTCTCTCATGAAGAAGAATACATCCATCATCCCATGATGGATAACCTCCCCCTAAAGGCTTTCTCCCCCTTAGCCATTGCACCAACAATGTCCTTGGAGAGTCCCTAAGCCTATAGGAACACTAAACCATCAAAATTAAGGTTAAATTTTCAACCTTGAACTTTCACACACCTTAAAAGTTGATACACACCCAAACAACTCTCCTAATCTATATCCAATGGATTTTCATCCTTTCTAATGCTTTCAAAGCATATCCTAGGGTTAGAAGCAATTGTGGTAGCCTAACATTGCTAAAACATGTGCTAAACATCTTTGTTTACTTGAAATCAGCATTAGCAGTAGACTACCCTATGCATCAGTGGACTGCCCACAAGCGACAGTCGACTGATATTTGTAAAATGTATAAATCAAAATTCAAAAATAGATTTATGAAAATCATAAGTAATTATACATAATTTTAAAAATCTTGAAACATCATACGTATAATACTTATAACAAATACAATGGGTGAAAAATATTTTAAAAATAAAATACCCATAAAATAATGAGATTTGCACAAAGTTTAAAACCATTGAAAAGTTTAATTTTTTTGCACTACTTTGTACCAACTCTATCAATGGTAATTGCTATTAAAAGAAAGACTTCACCAAGGTTTTCTAAAATGATTTAATTTTTTTTTTAAATCTATATTGTATCATGATCAAGGGGATCATTGCACATGACTTGCACATTAACTTTCCCCATGATCCACCATGGTATAAGATGAGTTTGAGTTCATCAAGATGCAAAAACTATGCACCTTGAACTTACTCATTTCCTAGCATGTCACATGTTTCTAAGGTGTATGAAAACACATACAAATCAATTTGATGTGAGATGTGTATTTTGTTTATCCTAATCTACGGTCTCAAGAATTCTCTAAGGCAACACTACTTGATTCCCTTATACATTGGACTTCAAGTCATGCCATCGTCCTTAAATCAATTTTAATTAATGCATGAATGATCATGGTATAAATGAAAACATAAATAAGATTGCCAATAATCATGATTTCATGGCATATGATTAAATATAAATACACATGACATAAAAGATAAGCCCTAAGAATAATCATGACATTTATATGATTTAAATGAATATGATGTCATGACATAGCATATGACAAATCAATCAAGGAAAATAAATATAAAGGTATAAAAATACCTAAAATTTAGTGTTAATTTTCATTTGTTATTATTGAGTCCATTTTTCTATAATAATCACTTATCCCCCAAGTGTGCCAAAAACCCAAAATGACACACCATGACTCTAAGACCTAACTTGTGCCAATTTGATTAGTTTTTCAAACTTCTTAAATGATATTGACACATTCTAAAATCCTTTAGGATATAATATCAAACTTATTTTCAAGGTACCCATAACCTTGAAAATGACCTAAAGTGCCACCTTTACTAAGGTTAGGTTAACTACCTATCCATTCAAGGTTGGCATATCCTAACCCATCTGGCATGAGTTGATCACGCTTCTAGGAACCCAAAACATATTTGAGCTCCTTGGGTTAATTAGGTATTCGCTAGGGATAACTTCCCTAGATACCTTCCTAATGACCCTCCTAGGCTTGGTAGCCTTGGTCATTGTGGTCTTGTCTAGGTTAACTCTAGGGGTGACTCCCCTTGTAACCTTCTTAGTGACTTTCCTAGGTTTCTTCGAAACCTTAGCCACTAGGTATTTGCCATGGTTAACCTTAGGGATAACTTCCTTAGTAACCTTGGCTTTCCTAGACCTAGGTTGAGTTCCATAATCAAATGGAACATTGTGACAAGTAGGCATTACCTTCTTGGACATAGGCTTGTGACCCAAACCTTGCCTCCTAGATGGTTCTTGCCTCTTACATCCTAGGTTTTGACTCCTAGTTCCTAGAGTTTGACCATTTGACCCTTTAATTTGATTTTGAATCTTTTCAAGGGTCTTCTCCATTTTCTCAAGTTTTGACCTTAAAACTTGATTCTCTAACTCAAATTTTTCTATTTTGGTGTGTCCATTATTTCTTTGATCATTTTTGCCCTTCCTAGGCATATGTCTAGATTTCTTTGAATTAAAGCCTAGATGGTATTCTATTTTTCTAATACTTGCCTTAGGTAGAATTTTTCTAGGGACATTAGTCCCAAATTTCTCCTTGGTTCTAAAGCTACAACTCTTAGCACCTAAACAATACAATCTATTTTTACTAGCATGCTTTTCATAAGCAATAGCATGAGTACTAAAAGCATGCTTTTAAACCCTAGAACTTGAAGGTGCATTAATATATGATACCTTAGGGTTTTCTTTTTAAGCTCCCCCTACATTTGATGCTCCTTCTTCACCCTTGCTAGGCTTCCTCCCCCTAGGGCATTGGCTTCTATAGTGCCCCTTTTGTTGCCATTTGAAGCACACCATGTGCTCCTTGCTCTTCCTAGTGAGGATTCCAACATCCTTTGATTTTCCTTGAATATTTGGTGTCGGTTGAGTCTTCTTAACCTTCTTCGAACACTTGGTTTTATAGTGTCCTACTTCCCTACACTCAAAGCATATAATATGGATTTTATTTTTAATTGAAATGCTCGTGTTACCTAGGGTGGTGGTGGAATTTTGATCTTGTCCTTGGCTCCCGAAGGTAGAGGATTCCTCTTGCTCTTGCCCTTGCTCCGATGATCTAATCTCCTTCCCCTTAATCCTAGAGGTGGAGGCTTCCTCTATTTGTTCCACCTCCTCTTCCTCCTCGGATGTTGAACACTCCTCGACCTCCGAATCCTCACTTTCTTATGAGGATGAGCTTGCTTCTTCAACCTCTTCCTCAAATTGAGCCGATGATAGTTCTTCATGGAGCTTGGCCAATTCGCTCCAAAATTCCTTTGAATCCTTGTATTCACCTAACTAGGACAAAACATCGTTAGGAATTTAATCAATCAAGAATTTTATTACCTTATTACTTCTCTTGAATTCTTGGAGTTGTTTCTCGGTCAACTTTTTCATTTTGAGGAATCCTCTCTTAGGCCCTCTTGGATATTTGAATCCTTCCATCAAGGTGGCCCAATCCTCGATGTCCATCATCATCACGAAGTGTTCAATCCTTGCCTTCCATTGGTTGAAGCCTTCTCATCCATAGAATGTATATGGAATTGGGGTGTTGATGTCTCATCCCAATTTCTCTTCAAACTCCATCTTCTTCCTCTAGCGGGGCTCCCTTGGTTGTCAAACCTTGAAGAGTGGCCTCGCTCTGATACCACTTGTTGAGGAATGGATCATCGCTAGAAAGGGGTGAATAGCATGTTCGTTGACAAAGATGGAATTCGATCGCGTGCTTGTCTACAATCGTTATTAGCGTAGCAAAATATAGAATAAAGCAAAAATGAAATACAACAAACACACCAATACACAAGGATGTAATGTGGTTAATAACCTTAGGGTTTCTACTCCACGGATTGGTCTGGAATGAGCCCTAGCGATGCAAATAACACCACTAATCACAAACACTCCTTCTCGACAACAAGTCGGAGGCAGAGAAACCTCTTACAACGATTACAAAATTAATACAAAGAAAATACAAGCAAATACACTAAAATTCAAGTAAAGAAAACTTTACAAAGATCTTTGGATTGCTTGATATTTTGGTTGCTTGAGAAGAGCCTTGAAGGTCTGGATTACAGCAATAAATCCCCTTCCAAACGTCTCAAAGAAACCTTGCCAAATCCTCCTCCACGAGTTGGTTTTATAACCAACATTCAGGGTGGATTCCGCCTAGCAGTCTACTGCTCCTGTTGCCGTTGTGAGACAACGACTCGATCCACATTGGATAAGTTCCAACAGATACACTTGCAGCCGATTGTCGTTACCCATCAGTTGACTGTCGAGGTCGTAGCCTACTGACTAGTCGACTAGCGTGCGTTCTACTCCTGTAACCTCAAGAAGTAGTCGACTGCCATCCATGGCAGTCGACTTCTAAAGCGATCAGTCGACTACCCAATGTTGGCAGTCGACTACCAAGGCCTTTTGCTGTAGTCGAACCCTAGTCGACAACTCGGCTAACAAGTGTCAAAACACTAAACCAATCAACTGGTCCAAAGCCCCAGTCGACTGATAACCTCAACCATGAGATTTAACCCCAAGTATGATGCCCTCAGAATTGCTAGACCACCCTTAACCTAGACCTAAGCCTTCTATCCACCTCTGTTAGCCTCACGCCTATCGGATCCCTCCAAGTCATTCATGACTTATTCATCCATACGCTAGCCTTTAAGTGCTACCATCAGCTATTGTCATGCTAAGCTGGTCTACACCGCCAAGGCACATTGGGCTTACACTGCCAAGACTACCGCTTGGACTTTACGCTGTCAACCATTGCACTTATATTTCCAAGACTCCTGCTAGACTTTACGCCGCCAATATCAACCCTTGGACTTTCCAATTGCCAACTCATGTTGGACTTTCCAATTGCCAAGACTCAACCTTGGACTTTCCCATGCCAAGATCCATGTTTGGACTTTCCATGCTAACCCATGTTGGACTTTCCCATTGCCAAGTGTCCCACTTGGACTTTTTATGCCAAGTACCTATGACTTGGACTTTCCATTACCAAATACCCAAGACATAGACTTTCTCATTGCCAAGACCCATGCTTGGACTTACCATGCCAAGTACCCATGACTTGGACTTTCCCATGATAATCACATTGTCATACATTTTGTCTAACATCAAAATACCGCTCGAGTTAAACTCAAATCTAGTCAATCATGACCTATGCCGATTACACCAACAAAGAACACATCCATCATCCCATGATGGATAACCTCTCCCTAAAGGCACACTCCCCCTTGACCATTGAACCAACAATATCCTTGGAGAGTTCCTAAGTGTTAGTAATATATGAGAGATGTCCTAAGGCAATCGCCTTATGTTTGAACCATTTATATGATAAATGAAGATTCACTATTTGATTATATATGTTTTCATGTATTTGATTAGATCATAAACTCATTTACTGAATGTCCACGATACGATTCACAACATGAGAGAATTTGTGATTGGATCACAACTAGTGAGTATCTCTACATGTGTAATTGTGATGTATCAGAATAATCCCTAGTCGATGAATTGATAGATTTTGACACCATTGATTCTGTCGAGACTAGCAGGAGGTATACTCCTTGGTGTATCCAAGCAGCTGATTCTCACTGGCTGGAGACATTGTGATGTCTGGAGTTAATCGTGGATGCTAGTTATGGTAACTAGTTCATTGGAGTAACCAGCCATAAGAATTCATATGGTTCTCTGCATATATAGATATGTCAATGAAGTTCTTACTGTAGCTTAAGTGTGATGTTCCTTTGACTTGTGGTATTCAAGTCATCTTGATCATGAAGACTTATGCTTTGACATCTTATGCAAGCATCTCTGAGGAGATGTGGACCCAGGATGATTGGGTATAAGTCAAAGTGATCGAAGGTGTTTGAATAGCCTATAAAGGATTCACCATTCCTTGCGAGGAGATGTATACCCATGGCCTCTCGTCGGGTTGTTACTAAAGCCTTTGGCCAAAGCATTACATGTTTAGAGTAAGGTACTCTTCGATACATGTGCAGTAACTAGAATCCGTAGGACGAGGAAATGATACTTGGGCTAGGTGTGACGTAGTCAGCCTAGTGGGGATTGACACTATAGACCATGTCCTGAACCAAGTGGGTATAAGATGAGTGTAGGGAATGAGGCACGATTCATTCGAGCTGCTGAAGGGTTTCAGAAGTAGTTCTGGATCAACCGTTAATCTTTTCGGTTAATTGGGGATCATGATGTACTACTAGGTGACACTCATGATCATTCTATAATTAATGGTTAATTATAGACGGCCAACATAAACCGAGAACATATTTTGTCACACGCACAACAAGCGTAATCCGAAGGATTTAAAATGAGCTTGAGAATGAGATTCTCAGACCGAGAGAAACTAAGTTTGGTTGGACCAAACATGGATTGAGCATGAAATCGTTTCAGTCGCAATGGAAGCTTGGATGGGCCGTGTCTTATGAAGACATGATGGATGAACCAAATTGGTTTTGTTCTAATCCAATGGAGGAGAATAAACCAAAGGGTTTGGTTTGTTTTTAACGAATGAACCAAAAGTTGGTTCGGTTCATTTTAACTTAAAATAAACCATCATGGTTTGATTTATTTTAACATAAATTATTGGAGCGGGTTAACGGGCCTTTGGATATGATTCGATAACCATTTAGTGAATTTTTTCTCTATAAAATAGGGCTTAAGGGTTTTGTTAAGATCTAATCAAAGTCCAAGCAACCCTAAGTTGCCGCCCCCTTGTCTCCTTGGTGTAGTCGGCGCCAACCCTAGTGTCGCCGCCCACCAGCACCTAGCTCCCTTACCGGCATCGAGAAGGTACTATCCTTCCCTCTTGCAGGTGTCGAGCTGCTGCCGGAGGAGCTCCGGTGATCTCCTTTGGGTTCAGCAATAAGGTGAGCTTCGACCTTCCCTTTTGGTCGGCCCCTATTCCTCCACCAAAGCTGTCCAGTTTTCTGGACAGCTTGTTTCCTTCTTGTTGGAGCATCGTTTGGATGATGTTTGGAGCTCCGAAAGTGGTAGCCTTGCCGGGGATTCGATCTCCGGTAATCCTCATAGGTGGAGGATGAAGGATTCGTCAAACGGTTGACGAATACCTCTCCGGAGAAGCGAGTTTTTAAGAACTCGTTTTGGATCCGAATTTTGATTCGGATCGTGATCTTCTCTCGATCACATCGTCTTCAACATGAGGCTAGTAACCCGTACGAAGACAAGGCTCGTGGCTTTGTAAAGTCATCCCGAAGATACTCAGCATAGATACGGATAGAGACGATTCTAGCAAGAATCGTTCCGGTTGATGTCTTTCCCGCTACACGTGATACGTAAGGTATACGTAGTATAAGTTTCCTTTTATTTCAAAATTTAAATTTTCGGTTATGTCTACACATGTTGTACTATGCATGCGTGTGATGTGTGTATTGTAATAAATTAGATTTATTATTTTATTCCTTCCGCTGTGCAAATGTTTACAAAACATGTTCGAACACACACTCGCCGCGGTGCAGGAAACCCAACAGTGGTATCAGAGCCCTGATTGTGTTTCGACATAATCGTAAAATGGTTTTGCGATAGTCATAATGATATTTCTGGAAATTTTCTACTTTTGGAAAGTTAGAAGTATTTATGGAAATTTTTTAATTTTCGAAAGTCTAGAAGTATTTATGGAAATCTTCTACTTTTAGAAAGTTGGAAGTATTAATGGAAATTGATATTTTCCATAAATAAAATATTTGATTAGATTTTGGAAATTTGTTTCCTAATTTAATCATGATTTGATTTGGGAAATCAAATCTTTAAATATTTTATTTCCATAAGTAGTTTTGATGATTTAGGAAATTGATTTCCTAAATTGAATTTCCTTAATCAACTATTTCCACAAATAAAATATGTGATTAGATTTGGAAATTTGTTTCCTAATTTAATCATGATTTGATTTGGAGAATCAAATCTTAAACATATTTTATTTCCATAAATAGTTATGACATATAAGGAAATTTTGTACATGACATAATTGTATGCCATGTAATTGCATTAGATACATATCATTATGTCATGCGTGTCGTGACATGTAGATGTATGTCATGCCATGTAGATAATAGTTATATGCATGCAAAGAGGATGAGACATAAAAACCCTAACTTAATATTAAAGCCTACACCTTCCATTAATATGATTAGAACCAGAGTTCCGTTTCTTGTTCGGGTTGTTGGACTCTCTCCAAGCCCGACTCAAACCCGAACATGTTCAAACCATGGAATAGTTTAATACTAATATGGTAAGAGTCAGAGGTCAATCGTTAGCTTTGGTTGTTGGACTCTCTCCAGGTCGGGCTAATTGGTTGAATGCACTCTAACCATATTAAAACTATTTCTCGATTAATGGGTTGACTTTAACTTGAAGCATCGGCTTGTTGGACTCTCTCCAAGGTCGATGTAAAGGGAGGTGAAGTTGGGTGCTATTAATATGATGCATACTTGTTAATGTGTTAACAACCTGATGTATGTGTGAACATTCAATTAGTTGATAACACATTGTGATAGTTGCATATACATGATATCCAATCGGTATAGTTGATACCTACCATCGTAGTTATGAATGGCTTGTTGGACTCTCTCCAAGGTTGTTCATATCTATGATGGATATCAGCCAATTCAAAGATGGACCTACGATCTCCCGAAGTGATTTTGGGGTTTTTGATATTTAAAAAATGAATGAGATTTATAAATGTATATTGATGCATTTTTTAAATCATTTTCTCATATATGCTCATTTTGTATTTCTAGGTTAATCGATTGATCATGACGTCTTTGAATTTGCGCACTATTTTGGATTCAAACAAATTGACTGAGCCTAACTTCCTGGACCGGCTTAGAAACCTGAGAATTGTTCTCATGGCGGAAAAGCTAGCATATATCCTTGAAGAGCCTCTTCCCAACCGTCCAAAGGATGATGCAACTCCAGACCAAATGTTGGTCTATCAGAAGCATGTGGCATATTTTGAACTGGTGAGTTGCATCATGCTAGCTGCGATGGTACCTGAGCTGCAAAAGCAGCATGAGCATATGCATGCTAATACCATGGTCTTCCATCTTCATGAGCTGTTTGATGAGCAAGCAAGATCCGAAAGGTTCGAAGTCTCAAGGCTCCTCTTCACCACGAAGATGCAAGAAGGTTCGTCTGTAGTGTAGTTTGTGCTAAAGATGAACGGGTACATCGAGCGGCTAGCCACCCTCGGGTTTGTGATGGATCATGAATTAATTATTGACTTAATTCTGTATTGTTTTCCCAAGAGTTTCTCACAATTTGTGATGAACTATCGGATGAACAAATTAGAATCCACTATTCCTAAGCTCCTCAATATGCTGAAGACTATGGAGCCTTCTGTGAAGCATGAGGAGAAGGCAGTTCTGTTAGTTGATTCCTCAAAGAAAGGTTCTAAGAGGAAGGCAAAGGAATAGAAGAAAGGGAAGAACAAGAAGGCAAAGAAGGCAGAACTAGCACAAAAGGGCACTTTCCATCATTGTTGCAAGGAAGGCCACTGGCGAAGAAACTGCAAGATTTATCTTGAGTCCATGAAGAAGAAGAAGGCATTTGATGCCCCATCCTCTTCAGGTATCTTCGTTATTGATTGTCATTCTATTTCCTTAGACACTTGGGTATTGGATACTAGGTGTGGCTCACATATATGTAATGACATACAGGGGCTAAGGAATAGAAGAAGACTCGTCAGAGGGGAGTCAAATTTATGAGTTGGCAATGGAGCAAAGGTTGCTGCGGTCGCCATCGGAACTTATTTGCTGAAGCTCCCTAGCAGACTAGTCTTGGAATTGGACAATTGCTATTGTGTTCCTTCTCTAATAAAGAACATTGTTTCTATTTCCTGTTTAAATAGAAATGGTTACCATTTGACGTTTAGTAACAATTGTTGTTATATAACTTTGAATGGCGTACTTTATGGAACTGGATGTAACGCCCGCCCTTCCCGTACCTCAGAGGGGAGCAAAGGGCGGCGCTACACGATCATACATACATGCATATACATACAGCGGAAGCATTTAAAACAATAAAATCCCTTTCTTAAGCTAACTATATTAACCTAATCCACCTAACAGATTAATTATGATGTAATGGTCTTAGCAATTTTCTTAACTAAACATGTACTAAAGAAATTCATGATTTATATAATAAATGGGAGTAACAACCAAGGAAAAAACATCATTTAAGTCTTAACATTGAACGGTAAAACATGCATAATCTCCCCGATCCATAAACTAAATCTTATCCACCATGCCACTGCCACACACATCTTTGCCTCCTGCTGCTCCCTTCAATTATTCAATTCCTTGCCTTGCTCTGCAAAGACAAGGAAAACGACACTATCGACATATCGAGTAAGATCCTTTCCTACTCACAAAAGCCATACGACATAAATTACACATAAGATAGTGACATGTTCATTTAACTAATATATAGTCATAGCATGGATGTAACTATTAACATGATCATCAAGAGGCATATAGACTTAGCATTCAAAATTCATGAGTAAAGCAATCAGTGACATGATCATCTAGGACAAGTATCCCCATGACATTTTTATCACAATAACATAACATCTCGTAATAACATAGGCATGGAATAGTTATATGCAGAATGCTCTTTGAAAACATATACTTTCATAAGTACTTAAACATAATCTCAACATTAGGGCCCGACATTGTATCCATGACTCGGCCCAGCCCATTTGGCTGTCCATTCGGCGGCCCATTTGGTGACCCCTTGTGGTCATCGACCGTCAACCGTCGGCACGTTGACCGTGTCATTACCACTAGGCTCGTACTTCGACCTAGGGGCAACTTTGGATACAAGTCATGCGTAAAGTAAAATAGCATACATGTTCTTTGACATAACATAAAGAGTGTTCTTGTCCCCACTCTTAGGGAAACATTTCTTAACCAATTCATATTCATAAGCCTTACGTAACCATAGCATAGGGGTGCCTATCGTTCATGAACATAAACAGGTACATCATGATAAAATGAGCAAAACTTAACATATACATTATGATACAATTGTCCTACATCAGCCGTTAACATGGACATAAGGTATGAAATCATGCAAATATATCGTCTAACTAGCATCATATCAATACCATATATATACTTAGCATAACATGGAAAATCATTGATCATGTTGGAAATATATATATATATATATATATATATATATATATATATATATATATATATATATATATATATATATATATATATATATATATATATATATATATATATATATATATATATATATATATATATATATATATATATATATATATATATATATATATATATATATATATATATCTATATATATATATATATATATATATATATATATATATATATAGATATATATATATATATATATATATATATATATATATATATATATATTTCTTTTTTTATTTATTTTCTTGTCCTTTTAATCTTCCGAGCCCAAAGACAATGACTCTTGTTGGACGACACATGTAGTGGACGAGCCGCGACGCTCTAGCCGAGAGGTACGCCTGCTAGCCTAGCAGCACCTCCAGTGGTCGAGCGACACGCCTGGCGCCCGAGCGGCATGCTTTGCACCCGGGCAACACGCTTTGCGCTCGAGCTGTTTGGCCTCGACACGCCTGTGTCAGGGTGGCATAGGCGTGTCCCGCGCTGCTCACCGCGACACGCCTGTGTCGGGTGAAAGAGAGACGTGTTGGCCTCTGTACGTGTTCTGCTTAACAAAATTTATATGAACCTCGTCCTAGGGTCTTAAGCAATATCAACCATGGAACCTCGACTAAGGTTAATCATATGCAATACAGGGAAAAAAAGAACATGAAAAACTCTTTATTGCATAGCACAACATTAGGAACATGAAAGCCATTCGAGAGAAACCCATGTACTGCAAGTGAGTGAATTCTTACCTTCGATTGCTTTAACTTATATTTATAAAACCTAATGAGATGCAACCTTTTGTCCCGCTCTAGTAGCTGCCCTCCAAGGTCTCTTGAATCCCACCTTTCCTTGGATTCGGCGGAGACGACAACCCTAGGAGAGAATTCTCCTTGATGTGTGGTTCGGTGGTGGAGGGATCAAGAGAGTAGAGAGGTGTCCTCTAGGGTATTAGGGAGGTTAAATTTATAACCATCAAGGCTTAACCTATTCCCTCATAAATTTCCTTAAATTTCTCTCTTTAACAGAATTAATTCCTTCTTCAATTAAATTCGTGACTTCTCCCTAATCATATAAAATTTTTATTGGATTTTTTTTGGTGACTCACACCTTCTTGTCCGGTTTTCTTTTCTTTTATCTTTTCTTTTATTTCCTTTAAATCCCACGTAAGGCTATTATCATCATGCATAATTATCTTTATTTTCTTTAACCCACATAAGGGCCCCTTTATTATCATGCCTCATTATCTATAAAACTCCTATGATTTTTCGGGCGTTACACTGGAACTTTGAGCAATGGCATTTATACGTTGGACATATCCAGTGACATTTTCAATATCGAAGTGAGCAACAAGCGTGCTCGAAAGGATAATCAATTAGACTCCTACATGTGGCATTGTCTTCTTGGCCATGTAAGCAAGAAACGCATGTCCGAATTACACCGATGTGGAATTCTGGAATCGTTTGAATTGGATTCATACGATACATGCGAATCATGCTTAAAAGGCAAGATGACTATGTTACCTTTTACAGGAAAAGGTGAACGAGTGGGAGAGTTGCTAGGTCTAATACATACTGATGTATGTGGACCTATGTCAACTCAAGCTTTAGGAGGCTATAACTACTTCATTACCTTCACCGATGATCACTCACGGTTTGGGTATGTGTTCTTGATGAAACACAAGTCTGAAGCCTTTGAAAGGTTCAAAGAATTCAGAAATGAAGTAGAGAAACAACTTGACAAGAGTATTAAAATACTTCGATCGGATCGAGGTGGTGAATACATAAGTAAAGAGTTTCTTGATTATCTAAGAGACAATGGTATATTGTCTCAATGGACTCCGCCATATATACCACAGCATAATGGTGTATCTGAGAGGCGTAACCAAACCATGTTTGACATGGTCAGGTCAATGATGAATCATGCAAATCTTCCCAAGTCCTTTTGGGGCTATGCACTTCAGACAACTGTTTACTTGTTAAACAGAATGCCAACAAAGGTAGTCTCTACTACTCCATATGAGATATAGAATAGTAAGAAACCTCATGTATCTTACTTGAAGATATGGGGTTGTCCTGCTTTTGTGAAGCGGACTGTATCAGACAAATTGGATGCTAAGTTTGATAAATGTCTATTTATTGGATACCCTAAGGAAACAAGGGGTTACCAATTCTATCATCCTGTGGAACAAAAGGTGCTTGTTTCAAGGCATGTTGTGTTTCTAGAGAAAGAGTTTCTCTTTCAAGAAAACAGTGGGAGTGTCGTCGAGCTTGAGGAGGCTCGAGAGACTCAAATAGACATTGATGAGATACCTGGTGAAGCACAACAGCCGATAACTCATAGTGATGAGCAATCGGCTGGACCTTTTGAAACACCACATCTTCGTAGATCTGGTAGAACACGCAATATTCCAGAGAGATATGGATTTCTCATAAGTGAATCGAACGACGTGTTACTCATTGATGATGAGGAGTCTACCAGTTATGAAGAAGTGTTGACAAGTTCAGAAAGGGATAAGTGGCTTGATGCCAAGAAGTCGAAAATGGATTCCATGTATGAAAACCAAGTTTGGAACTTGGTTGACCCACGTGAAGGCATCAAGCCAATAGGGTGCAAGTGGGTTTTCAAGAAGAAAACTGACATGGATGGTAATGTGATTACCTATAAGGCTAGATTAGTGGCGAAAGGATATCGTCAAAAACAAGTTGTTGATTATGACGAAACCTATTCGCCTGTAGCTATGCTTAAATCCATTCGGATGCTCCTGGCCATAGCGGCTCATTATGATTATGAGATATGGCAGATGGATGTGAAAATAGCTTTCCTTAATGGAAACCTACTCAAGGATGTGTATATGATACAGCCTGAGGGTTTCACATCGGTTGATAAAACCAAGGTATGCAAATTGCGACGGTCCATATATGGATTGAAGCAAGCATCCAGGAGATGGAATATCCATTTTGATGAGACAATCAAAAAGTTTGATTTCTCACAAAATCCAGATGAACCTTGTGTGTACAAGAAGGTTAGTGGGAGTACAGTCGTGTTCCTAGTATTGTATGTCGATGACATATTACTTATAGAAGACGATGTTTCAGTCTTACAATCAGTTAAGATTTGGTTATCCAAGACATTCTCCATGAAAGACCTGGGAGAAGCAACCTACATCCTTGGGATTAAGATCTATAGAGATAGATCGAAACGGTTGCTTGGTCTTTCGCAATCTACATATATAGACCGAGTGCTAAAGAGGTTTAGCATGTCGGAATCCAAGAAAGGTTTCCTACCCATCAGGCATGGGGTACACCTTTCGAAGTCTATGTGTCCGCGCACAGAAGACGAGAGGATTTGCATGAGTAAGATTCCCTATGCATCCGCAATAGGATCTATCATGTATGATATGTTATGTACGAGGCTCGATGTATCGTATGCTCTGAGTGTCACGAGTAGATACCAGTCTGATCCCGGAATGGATCATTGGGTGGCTGTTAAGATGATCCTTAAGTACCTAAGAAGAACTAAGGATGTGTTCCTAATATATGGAGAAGAGGACATGGTGATACACGGGTATACGGATGCCAGCTTCCATACATACAAGGATGATTCCAGGTCTCAGTCTAGATATGTGTTCACCTTGAATGGGGGCGCAGTGAGTTGGAAAAGTTTCAAACAAGACATTGTAGCGGATTCTACCACTGAGGCAGAATACATTGCAGCTTTGGAAGCAGCAAAGGAAGCGGTTTGGATCAAGAAGTTCATTTATGAACTTGGTGTGATTCCAGCCATTGTTGAAGCAATACCGGTCTACTGCGACAACAATGGAGCAATTACACAGGTGAAAGAGCCAAGGTCTCATCAATGATCCAAACATGTGCTTCACCGCTATCATCTTATCAGAGAGATCATCAGTAGGAAGGAAATATAAATCGAGAAAATCTCCACTGAAAGGAACTTAGCGGATCCTTTGACTAAAGCATTACCTCAAAGTATGTTTGAGGGTCATGTTAGAGCTTATGGTATTGGATACCGTAGCGATTGACATTAGGCCAAGTGGGAGTTTGTTAGTAATATATGGGAGATGTCCTAAGGCAATCGCCTTATATTTGAACCATTTATATGATAAATGAAGATTCACTATTTGAGTATACATGTTTTTATGTATTTAATTAGATCTTAAACTCATTTACTGAATGTCCACGATATGATTCACAGAATGAGAGAATTTGTGATTGGATCACAACTAGTGAGTATCTCTACATGTGTAATTGTGATGCATCGGAATAATCCCTAGTCGATGAATTACTGGATTTGGACACCATTGATTCTGTCGAGACTAGCAGGAGGTATACTCCTTGGTGTATCCAAGCAGCTGATTCTCACTAGCTGGAGACATTGTGATGTCCGGAGTTAATCGTGGATGCAAGTTATGATAACTAGTTCATTGGAGTGACCAGCCGTAAGACTTCATATGGTTCTCTGCATATAAAGATATGTCAATGAAGTTCTTACTGCAGCTTAATTATGATGTTCCTTTGACTTGCGGTATTCAAGTCATCTTGATCATAAAGACTTATGCTTTGACATCTTAAGCAAGCATCTCTGAGGAGATGTGGACCCAGGATGATTGGGTATAAGTCGAAGTGATCGAAGGTATTTGAATAGCCTATAAAGGATTCATCACTCCTTGTGAGGAGATGTATACCCATGGCCTCTCGTCGGATTGTTACTAAAGTATTTGGCCAAAACATTACATGTTTAGAGTAAGGTACTCTTCGATACATATGCAGTAATTAGAATCTATAGGACGAGGAAATGATACTTGGGCTAGGTGTGACGTAGTCAGCCTAGTGGGGTCTGACACTATAGACCGTGTCCTGAACCAAGTGGGTATAAGATGAGTGAAGGGAATGGGGCACAATTCATTCGAGCTGCTGAAGGGTTTCAAAAGTAGTTCTGGATCAACCGTTGATCTTTTCGGTTAAATGGGGATCATGATGTACTACTAGGTGCCACTCATGATCGTTCTATAATTAATGGTTAATTATAGACGACCAACATAAACTGAGAACCTATTTGGTCACACGCACAACGAGCGTAATCCGAAGGATTTAAAACGAGCTTGAGAATGAGATTCTCAGACCGAGAGAAACTAGGTTTGGTCGGACCAAACATGGAGCGAGCATGAAATCATTTCAGTCGCAATGGAGGCATGGATGGGCCGTGTCTTATGAAGACATGATGGATGAACCAAATGTTAGTTATAGCCCTAGAACCAATCATGTGATGGTTGAATAGGGAACATTTTGTATCATATTCTATAAAGGCAAAGGATTGGTTATTATATTTATGTCTTGCTTGTGCTAGCTAAATTAAATATAATAATGCCCTAGAAAAGTAGGTTCTTATCTACAGCACATCAATTGGCAGAATTGATTATGAGAGGCTGTAGAGAACACTTTCCTAAATGTTCCTAGTCATGTATTAATATGCAAGGGCAATATTAATATATAAAGACTAGCATGTAGGTCAATTGATGACTTGATCTCACAAGTCATGGATATATGATATCAAGTTGACACAAGGGTATATATTAGAGAATATATACTAAACTGACCCGCCATGAGAAAGTTTCATGGATCGTCATATGAGTGTCATAAACTTTCTCATGTGACTATTGGTATGAATAGTCCTCAAACCTGAAGTCACTACGGTTCCCTACATAAGGAGTTATGTACTTTGGTATCGTCAAACGTCACCCGTAACAGGGTGGACCATAAAGGCGATTACGTGGTATATAACAAATTATGCGGAGGGATGTGAGTGATGTAGATGGGATCTATTCCTCCCATATGACGGGAGTGATATCTGTAGGCCCCTTGATTGAGTAGAACTACTAAAACGCATGGCCATGCTCGAATGAGTCAATATGAGATATTGAGCTCATTTGTTTGAGTTAGTTTACTCAGGGATCAAGAAACACATAGATTGATCGAGGATGACACGGTCTATGCCTCATTGGTCAATCTGATATCAAGGATAGAAGGACACGGTCATACATTATAGTAGTCACGGAAAGGTTAGTCGGATCTTGACTTATTTCGTAACTTGGGTAGCAATGATGTATTGCTAGATGCCGCTCATTGCTTGTGTATCTAAAAGAGTTTAGATCCACTGCCAACGTTATGAGAGCCTATAGGGTCACACACAAAGAGCATGATGATTAGAAGAATTAGTGCATTCTAGTTTGACTAGAATAATTTGGGAATAAGCTTAAGTACAAAATGGTTTTTGGACTTTAAGCTTAATGAGAATTTTAGCTTATTGATTTAATGAGATTAATTCAATATGCTAAGCTTATTAATTTAATAAGATTAAATAAATATGTTATCATGATAGCCTAAGCTTAATTGATTTAATAAGATTAATTCAATATGTTACCTTATTGATTTAATGAGATTAATTCAATATGATAACATAAGCTTATTGAATTAATAAGATTAATTCAACATGCATGAATGCCACATAAGCATACCACCTAAGCATGCCACATAAGCATGCCACCTAAGCCAAATGTGGTGGAAGCTTGAGGATTGGAGAGAGCTTGGTGGTGAGAGGCTTTGGTTGTGTGGCTTTTGTGAGTGTAGGCTAGCAAGAAGAGTGGTCTTCTTCTTCCTTTCTCTTTTTCCCTACCTTCCTCTCCTTTAGGGACTTCTCTAGCAAGAAGTAAAGGAGAGCTCTTCAAGAGCTTGCTCGTGTGGATACATATAGAGGCACGGACATTTGAACGTGCTAAAAGATCCAATAAACCCAAGGAGAAGTGAGATTAAAAAGGGCACACAACAAAGGTAATATTATCCTATAAGATAGGTTTTTCTTTTAGAGAAATTTATTTTTTTGAACGAGGTTTTCTTTCGCAAGGATCACTTGGATGGGATCCTATTTTTCCGTTGTGCATATGCTATTTTGCATAAAAGAGATCCCTACAGTGGTATCAGAGCCACTTGCGAAAGATCGTATAAAAAAAAAGGTTTTCTCTATTTTATATATGATATAGAAGTATGATAAATTTTATTATGAGTTGATAATTGCATTAGCAATTTTTCAAACATAATAAAATATCCGATGTCTTTTAAAAGTTAAAATTGACATGGTGCATGGTTATGGCCTAGTCCCAAAAAAGTTTGTGAATTTGTATGTTGTAATTCTTAATACGGCCTGCGTGTCGTGCCTTTCTCCTAAAATTCTTATTGTAAAATTATCTTTAGACTCGAATGTAACTCGAGTATTTATCCTTTTGTAATATACAAAACAAAGATGGAGGGTCCATTGGAAGATGACGTTACAAGGAGGAAGTCAACAACACAAGACAACCAAAAGGAAGCACTTGGGAGAAGATGCTATCCCTAGGTTGACCAATCAATCTTTTCATTGGCTTGAGAAGATTGTAGAATAAGGGCCATAACCATGACACGCTTAGTTTAATATGTATGTGATGCATGTTAATTTAGCTTATATGTGATGTATGCTAATATGTATGTGATGCATGTTTAAGTTTATTTCTTAATAAGTCAAAAATGATATGCCTACCAAAGTTTGGTACTCACTACTTCCTCGATCATTTGTTGTTGGGTTTGCCAAAGCAAAGCAATGCATTTTATCTTGGAAGAGTGCGAGTGGACAATCGTGATGTCCCGCTATCAAACTTGGTTAAGACTTAATTAAGTTTTTCTTAATTAATTAAGAAAGTAGAGGCATATATTAGCTTTGAACATAAGTTTTAAAAATTAGTTTTGTGTGTTTTCTGAACATCAGCTTTGTCTTAGAAAGTGGTCGTTGCTCCGATATCAAAGAAGGCCTCGTTACTCGCCACGCAGAATAAGCACTAAACTAATCTAAACTTAACCAAAGTTATTAAAGAGTTACATCAGATGTAATTGGCAAAAGATTGTCTACCTAATCATACTACATCTTGGGCAATTAGCCAAAGCTAACTCAAGACGAAGTATGATGTGGATATTTTTCCCATATAAATTTATAGCTAAATAGAAGCTAATGATGTAAGCAAAATGTGTTTGCCTACATCAATGATTAGCTCATATCAAAGCTATGAGAATTTAGTGGGAGCCTCATTTAATTAAAGGCCTAATTAAATGACTTAGGTATGATACTTAATTTTGCATTTTAATGTTGTAGATCACCATGTCATCTAACATGACACACCCCCTCAACTTGCGATCTATCCTTGAGAAAGACAAGCTCAATGGTGCTAACATTCTAGACTGGTATAGGAACTTGAGGATTATCCTCAAGCAAGAACGTAAACTGTATGTCCTAGAGCAGTCTATCCCTGAAACACCCGCCCCTGCGGCCACTCGTGCTGAAAAGGATGCTTATAAAAAACATCAAGATGACACATTAGATGTGTCATGTCTTATGCTTGCCACCATGAACTCTGAGCTTCAAAAGCAACATGAGAACATGGATGCCTATGGTATGGTTGAGCATTTGAAACAACTATATCAAGGACAAGCTAGGCACGAGCATTTTGAAGTGTCTAAGGCTCTTTTTGCATGCAAGATGCAAGAAGGAACACCTGTAGGAACTCACGTACTTAAAATGATAGGGTACGTTGAGAACCTTGAAAGACTAGGTTTTCCACTGAGCCAAGAATTGGCAACCGATGTTATCCTGCAATCGTTGCCGGAAGCATATAATCAATTCGTCATGAATTATAACATGAATGAAATTGATAAGCCTTTGCCTGAGATTCTCAGCATGTTAAGAACTGCTGAACCGAATCTCAAGAAGAAAGTTAGTAACGTACTAATGGTCAAGAAGGGCAAAGGTAAGCGCAAAGGCAAGGGTAAGACCCAAGCCAAAGGCAAGGCCAATTCATCCACTTCAAAGGGTAAAGGTAAAGTACCTAAGGAAGGGGACTATTTCCATTGCGGTGAGACTGGACACTGGAAGCGGAACTGCAAAGTCTACCATGAGGAAGTAAAGAAGAAAAGAAGTGGGACTTCTGCCTCATGTATACACGTTATAGAAGTTAATCTATCTATTTCTTCTACATGGGTATTAGATACCGGATGTGCATCTCACATTTGTACTAATGTGCAGGGACTGAGAAATAGTAGACTAATGACAAAGGGCGTGTAACACCCCAAAATTTTTCTCCAAAATTTTTGGTATAGAATTTAATTTTTATGTCTAGTTGATTATATATGAGATCCTGGAAAATGATGATAAAAGAATAAAAAAAGTGGAGTGGTGAGGTTTGAACCTTAAACCTCTTGGTGAGAGTTAACTCTTACCATGCACGTGATGACCAAGTGCTCAGCAGTAGCTTACTGTTGGAGAAAGAGGAGAAATTGTAGATGAGTGTGAGGAGGGTGAATGAAGAGGCATGAAAAGAGAAGAGGCACTTCTCTTCCTCCCTTTATAAATAGGAGTGAAAGTTCCATTTGGCCACTTCTTCTTCCCTCTTCTCTTCTTCTTCCTCACCGAAACCTACCTTCTCCCTTTCCATTTTCCGAAATTCATCTAAGCAAGAAGAAGGCTAGGTTTGGCTTCCATTAGGTCATCTTCCAACTAAAAACAAAGCGAAGGATGTATGATTCCCTCACCTGCAGTATATTTGTTCTTGTAGGACATGATACATGAAAGAAATATGATGTTTGATACCTTACAAGTTTCGCCCAACCAAGGTTGTTGGGCTAGGGTTGCATGAAAATGCTTCTAAGGAAATTATAATATGTTGTATGCTTCATGTAGGAATTTTAGGTGACAAAAATACATGTCTTGGTGCCCTTACAAGTTTCGGCCAACCAAGGTTTTTGGGCTAGGGTTGCATGAAAATGCTTCTAAGGAAATTATGATATGTTGTATGCTTCATGTAGGAATTTTAGGTGACAAAAATCCAAGCTTTGTGCCCCTACATGTTTCGGCCAACTAGGATTTTAGGGCTAGGGTTTCATGAAAACACCCCTTATGAGGTTATATTATGTTGTATGCCTTCATGTATGAACCCTATGTGACAAAAATAAAATTTTGGTACCCTACAAGTTTCGACCAACTAGGGTTTTAGTGCTAGGGTTGCATGAAAACACCCTTAGGAAATTATGATATGTTGTATGCCTTCATGATAAATTCTATGTGACAAAAATAAACTTTTGTGCCCCTACAAGTTTCGGCCAACAATGGTTTTAGGGCTAGGGTTGCATGAAAACACCCCTTAGGAAATTATGATATGTTGTATGCCTTCATGTATAAATTCTATGTGACAAAAATGAACTTTTTGTGCCCCTAATGTTTCGGCCAACAATGGTTTTAGGGCTAGGGTTTTCATGAAAACACTCCTTAGGAAATTATGATATGAATTATGCCTATGTGATGAGCATGTTTATGATTTTAATATGCCATGAAATATGCCTATATGATGAACATGTTTATGATTTTTATATGCCATGAAATATGCTTATGTGATGAACATGATTATGCTGTAAGACCCCTTTAGGGTATTCTTAAGTTATGAATGCATATATGCTATGACATGTCTAAGAAGATGCTTCCCCTTTTTATGTTGGGATTAAGAGCTCTCCTTATGATAAGATAAGATGGAGATGCTTCCCTTTTCATGTAGGGATTAAGAGCTCTCCTTATGATAAGATAAGACGGAGATGCTTCCCTTTTTATGTTGGGGATTAAGAGCATTCATTATGATATGATAAGAAAGAAAAGAATGAAAATTAAGTATTTTACTTTGTAAGAGGTTAAGTACCCGACCCATTAGCTGGTCGTTAATCAAATCCAAGGGACATAAGAAGACGTAAGAGGTCTTGCCCTGGTAAGACGTTAGAGGTCTTGCTCTAGTAGGTCTGGTGGCTAGCTACCCCAGCCTATTATGGAACGCGCTTTATGTGGTACTTAGCCTGGGGCCCCCCCTTCATGTTATGATTATGTTGAAGTATCTATATGTATATGTTTTGAAAAGAAAGGACTTGTATGAAATTATGCATGCTTATATTCAAGTTTAAGAATGCTTATGGTTATGTCCTTTATGTATGTTTAGGATTTTATGATATTATGCATGCTTATATTCAAGTTTAAGAATGCTTATGGTTATGTCCTTTATGCATGTTTAGGATTTATGAAATTATGAATGCTTATGTTCATGTTTAAGAATGCTTATGATTATGTCCTTTATGCATGTTTAGGATTGATGATGTCATGAATGCTTATGTTTAATTTATGTCATGCTTAGATTTAATTATGTTTAGCATGCTTATGTAAATTTTATGTCATGCTTATGTTTCATTACGTAGGTATGTTGATGATTAGTGTGGTTATGAAATACTTATGCTAGTATGCTCATGTTTTCTAATTGTTTGATGAAGTTTGTGGCTTTTGTGAGTTGGCAAGAATCTTACTAAGCTATATGCTTATAGTTTATGTTGTCCATATACTGCAGATAAAGGAAACATGAACTAAAGGAAGTAGCAGGAGGGGCTGAGTGTGTATGATAGTGGCATGGTGGAAAAAGACCCTATGACTCTCTGCTTTTATTTATATGCTCTATGAACAACTTAAGACATTTGCTTCTACTTTTATGAATTGTGATTTATTAGTACCATGTTGGATGTTGCTTAGTTATGTTACTATTCAATTACTTATGAAAGTTTGATATGATAGGACTCATGAATGGATCTTTATGTTATGCATGTTATAAAAGAAGTTATGATATGTTAACGTGCTAATTATGATTATGATATGTGATGCACGTTATAAAGAAGATATGACATGTTAACATGCTAATTAGGTCTATGATATGTGATGCATGTTATAAAAGAGGATTATGTCATGTTAACATGCTTGATTAGGTAGATTGTGAAATGATCCATATATGTTATGTAAAAAAAATAAAAATGTAGCGCCGCCCTGAGAGCAGATAAGGGCGGGCGTTATAGCTTGGTATCAGAGCGGGTTCACCTTTCCACTATCACATATCAATCCTCCATCCTGCTGTTTCCAAGTAAGTAACTTTATGCATACCTAAATTTCTTTTATAATGAAGAATATCTTCTATCTAGATAGAAATAATACCTCATCCTGTTTTAGTAGAATGGAACAATACTTGTGACTTAGATAGTAATGATACCTTACCATGCTTTATATGATGGAAACATGTTTCTAACCTAGAAATACCACTAGAAAGGATACCTTACCTTGGTTTTGATAATGAATGTTTAGATGCATGTGTATGAGTAGGAATTATAATAATACCTTAATTATTTATTTATCACTTAGATAATATGGCTGGGAGACGTAGTACTAGAGGAAATGACTCAGCACCCCCACCAGATTTGATGCATGTGGTTACCGAGCTACAGCGTCATGTCGCAGAACAACAGCTAGTTATCAATGCTCTCATGAATCAACAAGGGAACCCTAGCACCACACCAGAGACGCAGAACGTGACTCCAAACACAACCACTATGGTGCAAGCACCACTAATCAATACTGCCACCGGGGTCCCACCCGAAGCTTATCTGATTCAGTGGCAGAGGCTGAAACCAGAAAATTTCTCTGGTGCCGGCAAACCATGGGATGCCCAAGCCTGGTTCAAAATAGTTGAGAGCATCGTGGAGCTGCTGGATTGGCCCGAGCATGAAAAGATAAAATGTGCCTCATTCTATCTTTCTGGAGATGCAAGGATGTGGTGGGAGAGAGTCAAAGCAAAGAGACAAGTAAATCAAATGAGGTGGATCGACATTGAATCTGAGTTCTTCGAGGAGTTCTTTCAGAGACGGATCACAAATAAGCACTACGACAAGTTCCTCGCATTCTGACAAGGCGATCTATCAGTCAGTGAAGCTATGAAAAGGTTCAACCGACTGGCACATCTCTCCAATTAGTCGTAATGTAAAGGAGAGGATCGGACTCATCTTTGAAAATGTTGCGGCCGGAGATAGCCACGAATGTGGCCGGCGAGTCAATCGACCTGCATCACCAAGAGCTATTCAAGAGTGCCCTCGATCACCGATCACTACCGAACAACATCACGGCCAGACAAGGCCGCATCGGAGATCGTAAATCTCGTAATACTAGCCGGAAGAGGGACCGCAGCGGAAAGAAGAAAACAGTGGAATGGCAAGGGGGCCCTGTGAAAGAGCCAACCACATCCTGTATCCTACATGTGGGAAGAAGCATCCGGGAATGCCGTGGCACGAGGAAGTGTTACCATCAGGGGCAGAGGGGCACATAGCCCGAACGCCTACCCGAGTTCGTGCACCTCCTCAAGTGATGTCCAAGATCGAGCTCCTCCACAGCTTCACCAGATGCAGGCTACGATAGAGGGTCCTCAGATAAGCCAAGGGAGACTGGAAGCCCCACCCGTTGGGACAAATGCCAGGGTGTTCTCCCTCACCAGAGAAGACGTAGCGAGTGCCTCGACGGTTGTCACAGGTCAGATATTTATTTTCAGTCAGTATGCTACTGTATTGTTTGACACTGGGGCAACCCATTCGTTCATCTCTACGCCTTTCACAAGAAAGATAGATAGGCATCCCCAAGTTTTGGACTATAAATTCTTAACAACGTTACCTTCGGGAGAAGTGATGCCATCCACCCATATTCTGCGCGCCGCACCAATTAGACTCGCAGACAAGGAGCTCTATTGTGACCTGATAGTTCTGGATATGCGGGACTATGATGTTATATTGGGCATGGATTTTCTGCACAAGTACGGCGCTTCAATTGAGTGCCGTAAACGGAAGGTGATCTTCCGACCCGAAGCAGAGGTCTCATTTGAGTTTATCGGGGAGCCAAAGAAAGGAATAAGGAAATTCTTATCAACACTGAAAGCCCAAAAAATGTTAGAAAATGGATGCACCGAATTTCTAGCACACGTGGTTGATACCGTATCAGCAAAGAACCAAGAGCTAGAAGATGTCAGAGTCGTATGCGACCATCCAGAGGTATTCCCTGATGACCTACCTGGATTACCACCTGATAGAAAAATTGAGTTCGAGATCGAATTGATTCCCGGAACTAACCCGATCTCCAAGGCACCTTACCGTATTGCGTCGACTGAGTTGAAAGAACTTCAGAAATAGCTACAAGAGTTACTTGACCAGAAATAGCTAGTCACTCACCATGGGGAGCTCCCGTGCTATTCATAAAGAAAAAGGATGGGTTTATGCGAATGTGTATAGACTACCGGACACTGAACAACGTGACCATCAAGAATAGGTACCCCCTTCCCAGGATTGACGACCTGTTCGACCAACTGAAGGGAGCTACTGTCTTTTCAAAGATCAATCTCAAGTCTGGCTATCATCAAGTAAAAGTAAAGCCAGGCGATATTCCGAAGATGGCCTTCCGGACGAGATACGGACATTATGAGTTCGTAGTTATGCCCTTCGAAGTAACCAATGCTCCTGCGATGTTCATGGACCTGATGAATCGAGTATTCTCGGCCTTCCCCGACAAATTTGTAATCATTTTCATCGACAATATTCTTATCTACTCGAGAGACCGAGAAGAGCATGCCGAACATCTGAAGACAGTACTATAGATTCTTCAGAAAAAGCAACTATATGAGAAGTTCTCCAAATGTGAGTTCTGGCTCGATCAAGTGTCATTCTTGGGTCATGTCATCTCTAAAGATGGAATCATGGTAGACCCAATAAAGATTGAAGCTGTGACGAACTGGAATAGGCCAAGGAATGCGAGTGAAATCAGGAGTTTTCTCGGGCTAGCAGGCTATTATAGAAAGTTTGTAGAGGACTTCTCTAGAATTGCAGCCCCTATGACATCCCTCACCAGAAGGGACAAGCAATACAAATGGACTGAGGACTGTGAGAGGAGTTTTACGGAACTGAAGAGGAGTCTGACCAGCGCTCCCATTCTCACACTCCTTGAAGATAATGAAAGCTTTGATATGTATAGTGACGCTTCTAAACTTGGGCTCGGCGCTGTACTCATGCAAAATGGCAAGGTTATCGCTTACGCCTCTAGACAGCTCAAGGAGCACGAAAGAAATTATCCTACCCATGACTTAGAACTGGCAGCCGTGGTATTCACTCTAAAAATATTCAGACACTACTTATACGGAGCTCGGTGCAGGATTTATACAGACCACCAGAGTCTGAGATATTTCTTCACTCAGAAAGACCTAAACATGAGACAACGCAGATGGCTCAAGCTAGTCAAAGATTATGATTGTGAGATATTCTATCATCCCGGAAAGCCCAACAAAGTGGCAGATGCACTTAGCAGAAAGTCCTGTGCCGCTCTGATGTCCTTATCGATGCTATCTTAGCCCCTGAAAAGGGAAATAATGAATTACAGAATAGAGATTATTTCTGGACAACTTTCCACCATGACGATAGCGCCGACGTTGTTCGACGATATATTGGGAAAGCAAGATGGTGATTCAGACATCCAGAAGATCAAACAGGAAGTCCGGGAAGGAAGGGATAATGGATTCCGCATTTTCGACAGCGGATTATTATACCTCCGGGATCGACTATGTATTCCGGACGATCCGGAATTACGGAAGAAGATACTCGAGGAATCCCATGGAACACCTTATACCATGCATCCTGGATCTACAAAAATGTATCAGGACTTAAGAGATAAATTTTGGTGGTCCGGCATGAAAAGGGATGTGGCTCAGTACGTCAGCACCTGTCTGACCTGCCAGAGGGTTAAGGCAGAACACCAGAAACCTGGAGGATTACTGCAGCCGATACAGATTCCAGAGTGGAAATGGGAAGAAATTTCTATGGATTTCATCTTGGGATTACCCAGAACAACAAATGGTTATGATGCTATATGGGTAATCATAGACCGGTTGACAAAGTCTGCCCATTTCTTGGCAATTAAGATGACATATCCTGTTGAGCAGCTAGCTCAATTATATGCCAAGGAAATTATCAGATTACATGGAGTGCCTAAGGCTATTATTTCTGATCGTGATGGCCGTTTTATCTCCCATTTCTGGGAATGTGTTCAGAAGGCTCTTGGCACTAAGTTGAGATTCAAGATCGATTTCATCCTCGGTGGACGGTGACGAGAAAAGAGTGAACCAGGTGCTGAAAGATATGTTGCGGGCTTGTGCCCTAGACTTTAAGGGGAGTTGGTGTCGATATTTGTGCTTGGTAGAATTTGCTTACAACAACAGTTACCAGGCTACTATTGGAATGGCACCATATGAAGCTCTATACGGGAGAAGATGCAGGTCTCCTATCTGTTGGTACGAGGGTGGTGAAAGGAGGGAAATGGGTCTTCAGGTCGATATTATTGACGATACCACCCGAGCGATACAGACTATCCGTCAGAGGATAGAGACTGCTGAGTGTCGGCAAAAGAGTTATGCGGATAAGAGACGCCGACCATTGGAATTCGAAGTTGGGGATCTTGTGTTCCTCAAGGTCGCCCCTATGAAAGGAGTAATGAGATTTGGAAGAAAGGGAAAGCTGAGTCTGCGTTATGTAGAACCGTATCAGATCCTGAAAAGAATCGGCAAGGTGGCCTATGAGCTGGAGCTACCTCAGGAGATGTCGGCTATCCACAATGTCTTTCATGTATCAATGCTCAAGAGATGCGTTCCCAATGCAGACCAGGTGATCGAACCCATGGCAGTACAAATTCAAGGGGACCTAAGTTATGAAAGCCGACCTGTTCAGATAACAGATCGAGAGGTCAAGAAGCTAAGGAGCAAAGAGGTACCCTTAGTGAAGGTCCTATGGCGAAGTCAAGGGTTCGAAGAGTTAACGTGGGAACGAGAAGACGAGATGCGACAAAAGTATCCGAAACTGTTTTAAGTTTGGGACGAACTTTTCATAAGGTACGGGAGATTGTAACACCCCAAAATTTTTCTCCAAAATTTTTGGTATAGAATTTAATTTTTATGTCTAGTAGATTATATATGGGATCCTAAAAAATGATGATAAAAGAATAAAAAAAGTGGAGAGGTGAGGTTTGAACCTTAAACCTCTTGGTGAGAGTTAACTCTTACCATGCATGTGATGACCTAGTGCTTAGCAGTAGCTTACTGTTGGAGAAAGAGGAGAAATTGTAGATGAGTGTGAGGAGGGTGAATGAAGAGGCATGAAAAGAGAAGAGACACTTCTCTTCCTCCCTTTATAAATAGGAGTGAAAGTTCCATTTGGCCACTTCTTCTTCCCTCTTCTCTTCTTCTTCCTCACTGAAACCTACCTTCTCCCTTTCCATTTTCCGAAATTCATCCAAGCAAGAAGAAGGCTAGGTTTGGCTTCCATTAGGTCATCTTCCAACTAAAAGCAAAGAGAAGGATGTAAGATTCCCTCACCTGCAGTATATTTGTTCTTGTAGGACATGATACATGAAAGAAATATGATGCTTGATACCTTACAAGTTTCGGCCAACCAAGGTTGTTGGGCTAGGGTTGCATTAAAATGCTTCTAAGGAAATTATAATATGTTGTATGCTTCATGTAGGAATTTTAGGTTACAAAAATACAAGTCTTGGTGCCCTTACAAGTTTCGGCCAACCAAGGTTTTTGGGCTAGGGTTGCATGAAAATGCTTCTAAGGAAATTATGATATGTTGTATGCTTCATGTAGGAATTTTAGGTGACAAAAATCCAAGCTTTGTGCCCCTACATGTTTCGGCCAACAAGGATTTTAGGGCTAGGGTTTCATGAAAACACCCCTTATGAAGTTATATTATGTTGTATGCCTTCATGTATTAACCCTATGTGACAAAAATAAAATTTTGGTACCCTAC
The DNA here is from genome assembly GCA_025175895.1 of Wurfbainia villosa. Classification (NCBI taxonomy): domain Eukaryota; kingdom Viridiplantae; phylum Streptophyta; class Magnoliopsida; order Zingiberales; family Zingiberaceae; genus Wurfbainia; species Wurfbainia villosa. Next base: position 45,553,598 of record CM045998.1, on the reverse strand, counting down.
AAGTTTCGGCCAACTAGGGTTTTAGGGCTAGGGTTGCATGAAAACACCCTTAGAAAATTATGATAAGTTGTATGCCTTCATGTATAAATTCTATGTGACAAAAATGAACTTTTGTGCCCCTACAAGTTTCGGCCAATAATGGTTTTAGGGCTAGGGTTGCATGAAAAGCACCCCTTAGGAAATTAGGATATGTTGTATGCCTTCACGTATAAAATCTATGTGACAAAAATGAACTTTTTGTGCCCCTAATTTTATGGCCAACAATGGTTTTAGAGCTAGGGTTTGCATGAAAACACTCCTTAGGAAATTATGATATGAATTATGCCTATGTGATGAGCATGTTTATGATTTTAATATGCCATGAAATATGCCTATGTGATGAACATGTTTATGATTTTAATATGCCATGAAATATGACTATGTGATGAACATGTTTATGATTTTTATATGCCATGAAATATGCTTATGAGATGAACATGATTATGCTGTAAGACCCCTTTAGGGTATTCTTAAGTTATGAATGCAAATATGCTATGACATGTCTAAGAAGATGCTTCGCCTTTTTATGTTGGGATTAAGAGCTCTCCTTATGATAAGATAAGATGGAGATGCTTCCCTTTTCATGTAGAGATTAAGAGCTCTCCTTATTATAAGATAAGACAGAGATGCTTCCCTTTTTATGTTGGGGATTAAGAGCATTCTTTATGATATGATAAGAAAGAAAAGAATGAAAATTAAGTATTTTACTTTGTAAGAGGTTAAGTACCCGACCCGTTAGGTGGTCGTTAATCAAATCCAAGGGGCATAAGAAGACGTAAGAGGTCTTGCCCTGGTAAGACGTAAGAGGTCTTGCTCTAGTAGGTCTGGTGGCTAGCTACCCCAGCCTATTAGGGAACGCGCTTTATGTGGTACTTAGCCTGGGCCCCCCCCTTCATGTTATGATTATGTTGAAGTATCTATATGTATATGTTTTGTAAAGAAAGGACTTTTATGATATTATGAATGCTTATGTTCAAGTTTAAGAATGCTTATGATTATGTCCTTTATGCATGTTTAGGATTTTATGATATTATGAATGCTTATGTTCAAGTTCAAGAATGCTTATGATTATGTCCTTTATGCATGTTTAGGATTTTATGATATTATGAATGCTTATGTTCAAGTTCAAGAATGCTTATGATTATGTCCTTTATGCATGTTTAGGATTTATGAAATTATGAATGCTTATGTTCAAGTTTAAGAATGCTTATGATTATGTCCTTTATGCATGTTTAGGATTGATGATGTCATGAATACTTATGTTTAATTTATGTCATGCTTAGATTTAATTATGTTTAGCATGCTTATGTAAATTTTATGCCATGCTTATGTTTCATTACGTAGGTATGTTGATGATTAGTGTGGTTATGTAATACTTATGCTATTTATGCTAGTATGCTCATGTTTTCTAGTTGTTTGATGAAGTTTGTGGCTTTTGTGAGTAGGCAAGAATCTTACTAAGCTATATTCTTATAGTTTATGTTGTCCATATACTGCAGATAAAGGAAACATGAACTAGAGGAAGTAGCAGGAGGGGCTGAGTGTGTGTGATAGTGGCATGGTGGAAAAAGACCCTATGACTCTCTGCTTTTATTTATATGCTCTATGAACAACTTAAGACATTTGCTTTCGCTTTTATGAATTGTGATTTATTAGTACCATGTTGGATGTTGCTTAGTTATGTTACTGTTCAATTACTTATGAAAGTTTGATATGATAGGACTCATGAATGGATCTTTATGTTATGCATGTTATAAAAGAAGTTATGATATGTTAACGTGCTAATTATGATTATGATATGTGATGCACGTTATAAAGAAGATATGACATGTTAACATGCTAATTAGGTCTATGATATGTGATGCATGTTATAAAAGAGGATTATGTCATGTTAACATGCTTGATTAGGTAGATTGTGAAATGATCCATATATGTTATGTAAAAAAAAAAAAAAGTTGCGCCATACGAGAGCAAGATAAGGCGGGCGTTACTGAGCGAAGTGGACCTCTACAGTAGGCAATGGCGCCTATTCTTTGTCTTTGCCCACTGGGCTTATCTTAGAACTAGAGAAGTGCTTTTATGCACCTGCATTAACGAAGAACATAATTTCTGTATCTTGTTTAGACAAGAAAAACTTTTCTTTTATAATAAAGGACAAATGTTGTTCCACTTATTTGAATGAAATGTTCTATTGTAATGCACCACTTATGAATGGTCTCTATGTTCTAAATTTAGAAAACCCAATTTATAACGTAAATACCAAACAGTTCAAATCGAATAATTTGAACCAAACATATCTCTGGCACTGTCGCCTAGGTCACATAAATGAAAAACGCATATCCCAACTCCATAAAGATGGATTATTGGACTCATTTGATTTTGAATCATATGAGGTATGTGAATCTTGTCTTTTAGGAAAGATGACTAACACTCCATTTAGTGGACATGGCGAGAGAGCGACGGACATGTTAGGACTCATACATACTAATGTATGTGGCCCTTTCAATGTCGAAACCAGAGGAGGCTATAAGTACTTTATTACTTTCACTGATGATATGAGTAGATTTGGCTACTTATATTTGATGAGACATAAGTCAGAATCCTTTGAAAAATTCAAAGAATTCAAGAATGAAGTACAAAACCAACTTGGTAAGCGTATTAAGCTACTTCGATCAGATTGAGGTGGTGAATACCTTAGTCAAGAGTTTCGTGATCACCTGGCTGAGTGTGGGATAATATCCCAACTCACTCCACCTGGAACACCACAATGGAATGGTGTATCTGAGAGGAGAAATCATACTCTATTAGATAAGGTACGATCAATGATGAGCCAGACTAATCTACCTACTTCCTTTTGGGGTTTAGCTCTAGAGACAGCCGCTTTCACACTTAATCGCGTCCCATCAAAAGCCGTAGAAAAGACACCATATACGTTATGGACTGGGAAGAGTCCCAAAATGTCTTTTATAAAGATTTGGGGTTGTGAAGCTTATGTTAGACGTCAAGTCTCAGATAAACTAGGACCCAAATCAGATAAGTGTTATTTTGTAGGATATCCCAAGGAAACTAAGGGATATTACTTTTACAATCCCACACTTGGCAAGGTGTTTGTTGCCAGAAAAGTTGTCTTTCTAGAAAGAGAATTTATTTCTAGAAAAACTAGTGGGAGTAAAATTCATCTTGAAGAAATTCAAGATGAAGATAACACTAAGGCTTCGATGGAAAATGAACAGGCACCACAAAGTGTTGTGGATGAGGAAATTGTTGCCCAAAGAGTTGTGGAGCAAACACCTGTTCAAGTAGACCAACCTCTTCATAGATCTGATAGGATCCGTCGTCAACCCGAGAGATATTCTTTTCTCTTGACTGACAACGGTGAGGTATTGCTTGTCGATCTTGACGAGCCTACATCCTACCAAGAAGCTATGATGAGCCCAGATTTCGAGAAATGGCTAGAGGCCATGAGATCCAAAATGGAATCCATGTACACTAACCAAGTATGGACTTTGGTTGATCCACCTGAAGGGGTAAAACCCATAGGGTGTAAGTGGGTCTTTAAAGTAAAGACTGACATGGATGGTAATAAGCATACCTATAAAGGAAGATTGGTGGCTAAAGGATTGAAACAAATTCATGGTATTGACTATGATGAAACCTTTTCACTAGTTGCGATGCTTAAATCCATTCGGATCATACTTGCTATTGCAGCCTACCACGATTATGAGATCTGGCAGATGGATGTCAAAATCGTTTTTCTGAATGGAAAGCTACTCGAGGATGTGTACATGACATAGCCTGAGGGTTTTGAAGATCCAAAGCATCCTGGAAAGGTATGCAAACTGCAAAGGTCCATTTATGGACAAAAGCAAGCCTCTCAAAGCTGGAATCTTCGATTCGATGATGCAATCAAGGAGTTTGGTTTCATCAAGAATGAAGATGAACCTTGTGTCTACAAGAGAAATAGTGGGAGCACAGTTTTATTTCTTATCTTGTATGTAGATGACATACTTCTCATCGGAAATGATATTCCCTCACTCCAGTCTGTGAAGATGTAGTTAGGGAATTTTTTCTCGATGAAAGACTTAGGTGAAGCTGCCTATATACTAGGCATCAAGATCTATAGAGATAGATCTAAAAGATTACTTGGCCTAAGTCAGAGTATATACATTGATAAAGTGCTAGATCGTTTTGCTATGCAAAATTCCAAGAAAGGATTTCTGCCTTTATCACATGGTGTGAGTCTTTCGAAGACTCAATGTCCCTCTTCCAAGGAGGAGAGAGATCGCATGGATAAGATCCCTTATGCATCTGCTATAGGGTCTATCATGTATGCCATGCTTTGTCATGATGAGTAGATACCAGTCGGATCCAGGTGAAAGTCACTGGATAGCAGTCAAAAATATTCTTAAATACTTACGAAGAACGAAAGAATATTTCCTGATATTTGGAGGCAATGAGGAGCTAATAGTAAAGGGTTACAGTGATGCAAGCTTCCAAATAGACAAGGATGACTATAGATCGCAATCGGGGTACGTGTTTTGCCTGAATGGTGGGTGTAATTTGGAAGAGTTGAGCGGAGGACACAGATTCTTGATTCTACAATAGCAGAGTATATTCTGCGTATGCGATGCAAAGAAAGAGGTTGTTTGGCTCCGCAAGTTCATCAGTGAACTTGGGGTAGTTCCTAGCATTGCAGATCCAATAGACCTCTATTGTGACAATAATGGGGATATTGTACAGGCTAAGAAACCTCGATCACATCAGCGGACCAAACACATACTGCGGCGCTTCCATCTCATTCGAGTGATCATCGATAGAGGAGATGTGAGGATATGCAGAATACCGACAGAAGCTAACATCGCAGATCCATTGACCAAGGCTTTGGCACAGAGGAAGCATGATGGTCACACTAGGTCACTAGGTATTAGATATTATAGTAATTGGTACTAGTGCTAGTGGGAGATTGTTAGTTATAGCCCTAGAACCAATCATGTGATGGTTGAATAGGGAACATTTTGTATCATATTCTATAAAGGCAAAGGATTGGTTATTATATTTATGTCTTGCTTATGCCAGCTAAATTAAATATAATAGTGCCCTAGAAAAGTAGGTTCTTATCTACAGCACATCAATTGGCATAATTGATTATGAGAGGCTGTAGAGAACACTTTCCTAAATGTTCCTAATCAAGTATTAATATGCAAGGGCAATATTAATACATAAAGACTAGCATCTAGGTCAATTGATGACTTGATCTCACAAGTCATGGATATATGATATTAAGTTGACACATGGGTATATATTAGAGAATATGTACTGAACTGACCCGCCATGAGAAAGTTTCATGGATCATAATATGAGTGTCATAAACTTTCTCATGTGACTATTGGTATGAATAGTCCTCAAACCTGAAGTAACTACGGTTCCATACATAAGGAGTTATGTACTTTGGTATCGTCAAACGTCACCTGTAACAGGGTGGACCATAAAGACGATTACTGGGTATATAACAAATTATGCGGAGGGATGTGAGTGATGTAGATGGGATCTATCCCTCCCATATGACGGGAGTGATATCTGTGGGCCCCTTGATTGAGTAGAACTACTAAAACGCATGGCCATGCTCGAATGAGTCAATATGAGATATTGAGCTCATTTGTTTGAGTTAGTATACTCAGGGATCAAGAAACACATAGATTGATCGAGGATGACACGGTCTATGCCTCATTGGTCAATCTGATATCAAGGATAGAAGGACACGGTCATACATTATAGTAGTCACGGAAAGGTTAGTCGGATCTTGACTTATTTCGTAACTTGGGTAGCAATGATGTATTGCTAGATGCCGCTCATTTCTTGTGTATCTAAAAGAGTTTAGATCCACTGCCAACGTTATGAGAGCCTATAGGGTCACACACAAAGAGCATGATGATTAGAAGAATTAGTGCATTCTAGTTTGACTAGAATAATTTGGGAATAAGCTTAAGTACAAAAAGGTTTTTGGAATTTAAGCTTAATGAGAATTTTAGCTTATTGATTTAATGAGATTAATTCAATATGCTAAGTTTATTAATTTAATAAGATTAAATAAATATGTTATCATGATAGCATAAGCTTAATTGATTTAATAAGATTAATTCAATATGTTACCTTATTGATTTAATGAGATTAATTCAATATGATAAAATAAGCTTATTGAATTAATAAGATTAATTCAACATGCATGAATGCCACATAAGCATGCCACCTAAGCCAAATGTGGTGGAAGCTTGAGGCTTGGAGAGAGCTTGGTGGTGAGAGGCTTTGGTTGTGTGGCTTTTGTGAGTGTAGGCTAGCAAGAAGAGTGGTCTTCTTCTTCCTTTCTCTTTTTCCCTACCTTCCTCTCCTTTAGGGACTTCTCTAGCAAGAAGTAAAGGAGAGCTCTTCTAGTTTCTTTTGTGAGACAAGAGCTTGCTCGTGTGGATACATATAGAGGCATGGACATTTGAACGTGCTAAAAGATCCGACAAACCCAAGGAGAAGCGGGATTAAAAAGGGCATACAACAAAGGTAATATTCTCCTATAAGATAGGTTTTTCTTTTAGAGAAATTTATTTTTTTTGTACGAGGTTTTCTTTCGCAAGGATCACTTGGAAGGGATCCTATTTTTCCGTTGCGCATATGCTATTTTGCATAAAAAATCCCAACACCAAATTGGTTTGGTTCTAATCCAATGGAGGAGAATAAACCAAAGGGTTTGGATTGTTTTAAACGAATGAACCAAAAGTTGGTTCGATTCGTTTTAACTTAAAATAAACCATCATGGTTTGGTTTATTTTAACTTAAATTAATGGAGCGGGTTAACGAGACTTTGGTTATGATCCAATAACCATTAAGAGAATTTGTTCTCTATAAAATACGGCTTAAGGGTTTTGTTAAGCTCTAATCAAAGTCCAAGCAACCCTAAGTTGCCGCCCCCTCTTCTCCTTGGTGTAGTCGGTGCCAACCCTAGTGCCGCCACCCACCACCACCTAGCTCCCTTGCTGGCGTCCAGAAGTTACTGTCCTTCCCTCTTGTCGGCATCGAGCTGCTGCCATAGGAGCTCCGGTGATCTCCTTTTGGTTCGGCAATAAGGTGAGCTTCAACCTTCCCTTTTGGCCGGCCCCTATTCCTCCAACAAAGCTGTCCAGTTTTCTGGACAGCTTGTTTCCTTCTCATCGGAGCGTCGTTTGGACAACGTTTGGAGCTCCGACAGCGGTAGCCTTGCCGGGGATTCGATCTCCGGTAATCCTCATAGGTGGAGGATGAAGGATTCGTCAAACGGTTGACAAATACCTCTCCGGAGAAGCTAGTTTTTAAGGACTCATTTTGGATCCGAATTTTGATTTAGATCGTGATCTTCTCTCGATCACATCGTCTTCAACACGAGGCTAGTAACCAGTACAAAGATGAGGCTTGTGACTTTGTGAAGTCATTCCGAAGATACTCAGCATGGATACGGATAGAGACGATTCTAGAAAGAATTGTTTCGGTTGATGCCTTTCCCGCTACACGTGATACGTAAGGTATATGTAGTATAAGTTTCCTTTTATTGCAAAATTTGAATTTACGGTTATGTCTACACATATTGTACTATGCATGCGTGTGATGTGTGTTTTGTAATAAATTAGATTTATTATTTTATTCCTTCCGTTGTGCACATGTTTACGAAACATGTTCGAACACACACTCGCCGCAGTGTCTGAAACCCAACACTAAGCCTACAAGAACACTAAACCATCAAAATTAAGGGAAAAAGTTCAAACATGAACTTTCACACACCTTAAAATTGATACCCACCCAAAACAATTCTCCTAATCCATATCCAATGGATTTTCACCCTTTATAATGCTTTCCAAAGGATATCCTAGGGTTAGGAGTAGTTAGGGAAGCCTAACATAGCTGAAATCAGGCTAAACAAATCTTACTTACCTGAAATCAGGCATAGCAGTCGACTCTTTCAGTCAATAGTTGACTGCCTTTGACGCCAGGTGACTTCCATCAATAGCAGTTGAATGATTTCTGTAAGTTTAGAAATCAGGTTCAGCAATTGAAATTCCAAAAATCATAAGTAATTATACATAAATTGAAAATTCATGAAAATTTATATGTATAATACTTAAGTGAATCATAATGGGTGAAAATAATTTGAAAAATAGAATACCCATAAACTAGTGAGATTGACACAAAATTCAAAACCATTGATAACTTTAATGTTTTTGACCTATTTTGTATCAACTTCTTCAATGGGGACTTCTATCAAAAGGTAGACTACACTAAGGTTTTCAAAATGATTTTGAAATGTTTTTAAAATCTTATATTGAACCATGGTCTATGGGCTTAATGCACATGACATGTACATAAGCTTTTCTCATGATTCATCCATGGTATAAGATGAGTTTAAGTTCATCTAGATGCAAGAACTATGAACCTTGAAAATATCTCATTTGCTAGCATCTCACATGTATCTAGGGTGTAAGAATACACACACATGTCAATATGATGTGAGATGTGGGTTTTGGTGTTATTATGGTTTCATGCATTTTACTAGGCAATTCTATTTGATTCTCTTATACATGGGACTTCAAATCATGTCATAGTCCTTACATCAATTTTATTAATGCATTAATGATGATTATGACATATATAATGATAGTATAAATAAACATGTGCCAATAATCATGACTGTTAGGGCAATCTCTTGCCGTAATATGGTTTTGATGTGTGTGGCAAAGGGTTTAAGTTAGGTTGTTAGTGTGGTTTGATATGTGCGTTGGAGTCTTACAGGACCTAGTAATTTGCACATGGAGCCTAGGCGAATTTCACAACTCATGACTCGGTCCTTGAGTCGGTGAAGGATAGCTTTGCAGAAGCTGTGCGCTTGGAACATCCGAGGGACTGTCGGACGAGGAGCTTGGAGTGAAGCCGGAGGAAGTAGACTTCCAAGCAAGAGACGCGAAGGAGCATTGCAGAGTCGTGCGCCTGATGCTGCCGAGGGACATGGCTGCGGACGAAGATAACTTCGAAGGCGAGGGACTCCGAGAGATGAGAGCGAATGTAACCCCGGAAGGGGTAGTAGCTCTTAGGTGAAACTTGGCCATTTGGCTAAGCGTCGGATGGGATTTCCCGACACCAGTCGGCTGCCATGAAACGGCAGTCGACTGCTCTGAGTCGAACGTAGTTCGACTGGTATTCGACTGGTTGTTTTAGGGCCAGCAGTCGACTGCCATATGTGGCGCTGATCGCCAAGACCATCGATCGGTCAGAAGGCAAAGCCGGACAGTAGAAAGGGTTTAGCCAGAATCGCTCGTGAGCCGGCGCGCGACTACGGAGGCATGATCGATGGGTTCCATCATCGACCGCAAGTGTTCCGCTGCACTACAACGATCCCTGTTCGGAGGCCATTGTAGTGGTAGCGATCGCTCTCTATAAAAAGAGAGGGTGTGGAGCTTTGAGGGGCTAATGCTTATGCTCTAAGTGATCTTCCAAGTGCCCCACAAGCTTTAAACTCTTCTTACTTGCTTTTACTTCATTCTTATTGTAAGAAGAGTGATCTTGATTGTAAAGGTTACCTCCACCTAGCTTGGTGCAAAGGAGAGACCATAAGTAGATTGGTTTTGGCGGAGTGATTCACCGAGGACGAATCAAGGACCGTGGATTAGCGGCGTAGCCGTGAACCACGTTATACCATCGTGTTAGCGTTTGTTTTATTGTTTATCTTTTGCTTTGTCTATTTGTATTTGTATATTCCGCTTGCGCTAATCTCTTTGTAGAGGAGCAAAATCCACCATTCAACTAAAGAGGGCTATTCACCCCCCTCTAGCTGGTCGTTCGATCCCCCACAAGTGGTATCAGAGCCAAGGAAAGCTTGTCGAGGACTAACCGCCACAACATGCATATTTAAAAGATGGCCGGCTCCAATATTCACCCACCGAAATTCGAAGGAGAATTCACTTGGTGGAAGAAGCGAATGGAGGTATTTTTCGAAACGGATTTTGATATTATGATTACAATGGAATCCGGTTTCTTTTTGCCTAGTGATGAAGAAGGGAGGCCAATAGAGAAGTCAAGGTGGACCAAGAGGCAAAGAGAGGAGCACCTTGCAAACTCAAAAGTCAAGCACCATCTATACAATGTGCTTCCTCAACAAGAAATAAATAGAATTGGAGAATGCCTAAGTGCCAAGGAGATGTGGGAGAAGCTAGTAGAGCTTCATGAAGGTACCTCGGAGGCTAAACTTGCAAGAAGAGATCTCCTCCGCTCCCAACTATCCAACATAAAATTAGAAAAAGGAGAAAGGTAACTTCATTGCATTCTAGGTTTAAAGAGATTTTAATTGGGCTAACAAGTGTAGGAGAAAAGCTCTCCAACCGGGATATGGTAATGAAGGCCATAGATGCTTTTCCCCGATCATCCAAGTGGAGTTCAATGGTGGACTCATTCTATATTTCAAAGAATCTAGAGGTAAGTACTCTAGATGAATTTTTCTCCACTATGGAATTGCATGAATCTAGACTTGAAGGAATAATAGAAGAGCAAAGAATTCAACCTTCAAGAGGAGTAGCACTTTTGGCAAACAAGGGGAAGAAGAAGATAGAGATTCCCTCCTCCGATGATGATGAAGCATCCTCCTCCTCCTCCATGGATAGCACGGAAGAAGCCTATATGGTAAGGAGGGTAAGGCATGCATTAAAAGGTTTTAGATTTAACAAATCAAATGATAGGAGTAGAAGACCAAGGGGGAAGATCATTTGTTACAATTGCCAAGGAGAGGGACACATAAGGGACAATTGTCCCCTCTTGAACAAAAGCAAGGAGGAGAAGAGAAAGAAGGAAGAAAAGAAGAAGAAAAAGGGGAGCAAGAAGAAAAAGGAAGAGGAGAAGAAAACAAAGGAAAAGGGAAAGGCCAAGGCATTCAAAGCAAAGACATGGGATGACCCTTCCTCCTCCTCTTCATCATCATCCGAGGAAGAAAACACATTTGTCACCAACTTAGCATTGATGGCATTTGACGACTTGGATTGCTCCTCCACCGAAAATGAAGAATCAAGCTCAAGTGGAGAGAGCTCAAGTGAAGGGGGAGCCTCCTCTACATCCTCATCCAAAGAAGAAGAAGAGGACATGGAAACTATGGTAACTAATATTTCACCTAGTAAAATAGTTTCTATGATTTCTAGCTTAACTAGGGATTTATTTAGAGCAAAGAAGAAAAATAAGAGCATGCTAGATCAAATTAAGGATCTAGAAGAAAAATTAGAAAAAGCATGCTTAAATGAAAATGAAAATATTTCTTCTTGTCATGATGATGCATGTTCACATAAATATATGCCATTAGATGTTAATGATGCATGTATAGAAGAAAATAGGGCTTTAAGGGAAAAGGTAGACTATTTGGCAAAAGCCCTAGAAAAGTTCGCAATTGGCTCAAATACATTGAACATGATAATTGGGAGCCAAAGAGCTAGCTTTAACAAGAAGGGCCTAGGATATAAAGAAAAGAAAAATGAAAAGGCCTATAAATACCTAATTGCTAGGGGACAAGATAAGAAGAAGGTAATAGCTAGAAAATGGATTCCTAAGGAATTTCTAGTGAACCCCATAGGCAAGAATTTGTATTGGGTTCCAAAGTCCATCCTTGAGGGTTAGAAAAACCCTAGGATAGTCAACCATATGGACCTGACCTATATCATATGTTGGTTGACTTAGGATGGCGGGACAACACTTTCGAAATAGTGTTAGGTGATGATAATGTGCCTATAAATAGATAATAATGCTTAAATCATGATATTTAATGAAATTGCTATGTATATTTGCAATCATGATTTATGATCTTGACTTTTGACACATAGTCATGGGCTTTAAGGGTATAAATCATGCTTTAGGTGATATTTGCTTATTATCATGATGTAATACCTAATGCATGATTATAATTTGATGAACACATTTGTTTCATGATCATAATGTGAAATTAAGTCATATATGTCTTTATGATCATGTAGATTGTTAGGTTGTTACTTAACCTTGATAGAATTGTATGAATATAATGGTTAAGTATATACAAATACCTCTAGGATGCATCTCACACTCACAATAGGCTACATCTGATTGAAAACTTAGCATGAGTGAGATGTTAGGATGATACAAATGTCCACTAGTGCCTATGGCATTTAGATGGTAATTTAAGGTATCAAAATAGCAATAATAGACCAATCATGGGGAAGGCTTATGTTTAATTCATAGACATATTTCCCAAATATCATGGTTTAATATTTCACATGTTTTAAAAAAAAATTCTTACCCTAAAATCTATGTATTTATGTTTTGAAACAATTGGATGCAAAACTAGGTAGTAAACTTGATACTAGAATGATCAAAAACCTAGTGGTTTTTAAAAGCTTTTGGATTTTTGGAAAAAACAAGAAAATCTAATGATTTTTCATGAAAAACTATTTTTCTTTGATAGATATACTTAAAAGAAATATGTTCTCCAAATTTCATGAATTTTCAAATTTTCTGGAATTTTTAATGCATTTCTAAATTTCACCCCGGAAATTAGAAATCCTGAAATGCACGTGCCTGTCGACTGGTAGTCTGAACTAGTCGACTGGTGGCCTGAAAATCAGAACAGTAAAGGTTGAATTCAGATTTTAAAGCAATTTTTGGTACTTTCCTTCTATTATACTTGTTGACATGAGTTTACAACTTAATATTAATCTTTTTGATGGTGTCAAAGGGGGAGAAATAATTGTGTTTAAGTAAATTATGATAGGGGGAGAAATATGTATAGGAGTTTCATGGATTAAGGGGGAGTTGCATGTTGCTACATCATGTTTATTTTTACATGCTTTCTTACCTTATAAATTTCTATCAAATGTTTTTACCTAACTTAAACGGATTGCCACACATCAAAAAGGGGGAGATTGTTAGGGCAATCTCTTGCCGTAATATGGTTTTGATGTGTGTGGCAAAAGGTTTAAGTTAGGTTGTTAGTGTGGTTTGATATGTGCGTTGGAGTCTTGCAGGACTTAGTATTTCGCACATGGAGCCTAGGCGAGTTTCACATCTCATGACTCGGTCCTTGAGTCGGTGAAGGATAGCTTTGCGGAAGCCGTGCGCTTAGAGCATCCGAGGGACTTCCGGACGAGGAGCTTGGAGTGAAGCCGGAGGAAGTAGACTTTGAGGCAAGAGATGCGAAGGAGCATTGTAGAGTCGTTCGCCTGATGCTGCCGAGGGACGTGGTCGTGGACGAAGATAACTTCGAAGGCGAGGGACTCCGAGAGATGAGAGCGAATGTAACCCGGGAAGGGGTAGTAGCTCTTAGGTGAAACTTGGCCATTTGGCTAAGTGTCGAATCGGCCGATCGGCTTCCAGTCGAACGTAGTTTGGACCGTATTCGATCGTTGTTTTGGGGCTAGCGATGATCGCGATATGTGGGTAATCGATCGCCAAGACCATCATTCATTTCTTGAAGGCGTGATCATCGTAGAAAGGGTTTGGCCACAGAACCGCTCGTAGCCGACTGGGCAGTCGACTACGGAGGCAGCAGCCGACTGTTGGTTTCCATCAGTCAACTACCAAGTATTCAGTTGGACTACAACGATCGGGATCCAACGTGTTCGGAGGCCGTTGTAGTGGCCGCAGTCGACTGCCAAGGGCAGCAGTCGACTGGTGGCGGCCAACGGGAAGAAAAGCTTCCTCTCTATAAAAAGAGAGGGTGTGGAGCTTTGAGGGGCTAATGCTTATGCTCTCAGTGATCTTCCAAGTGCCCCACAAGCTTTAAACTCTTCTTACTTGCTTTTACTTCATTCTTATTGTAAGAAGAGTGATCTTGATTGTAAAGGTTACCTCCACCTAGCTTGGTGCAAAGGAGAGACCATAAGTAGATTGGTTTTGGCAGAGTGATTCACCGAGGATGAATCGGGGATCGTGGATTAGCGGCGTAGCCGTGAACCACGTTATACCATCGTGTTAGCGTTTGTTTTATTGTTTATCTTTTGCTTTGTCTATTTGTATTTGTATATTCCGCTTGCGCTAATCTCTTTGTAGAGGAGCAAAATCCACCATTCAACTAAAGAGGGCTATTCACCCCCCTCTAGCTGGCCGTTTGATCCCCCACAATGACGTCATGGCATATGAATATAATCTAAACATGAACATGACATAAAAACTAACCTAAGCATTATAATGACATTTTAATGATAAAAATAAAATATGATGTCATGACATGTTATATGGAAAGCAAGGTATTACAAATAAAATATAAAGGTATAATAATACCTAAATTTTAGCATTAGTTTTCATTTGTTAGAGTTCGGTTCATTTAGCCATATTATCACTTATCTCCCAATTGTGCCAAAAACCCAAAATTGAAGACCAAGACCTCTAAACCTTAATTGTGCTAATTTGATTGATTTTTCAACTTCCATGAATTATGTTGGCACATCCTAAAATCCTTTAGAATTAAATTCAACCTTATTTCCAAGGCATCCCATTATCTTGGAAATGACCTAAAGTGTCAACTTTGCTATGGTTGAGTTAACTACCCATCTAATCAAGGTTGACACATCCTAACTCATTTACCATGAATCGATCATGCACCTTGGGTTTACTAGGTATTCCATAGGGATAACTTCCCTAGATACTCTCCTAATGACCCTTCTAGGCTTAGAAGCCTTGGTCATTATGGTCATGCCTAGGCTAACTCTGGGGTGACTCCCCTTGTAACCTTCTTAGTGGTTTCCCTATGTTTCCTTGAAACCTTAGCCACTAGGCACACACCATGGTTAACCTTAGAGATGACCTCCCTAGTAACCTTGGTTTTCATAGACCTAGGTTGTGTTCCATAATCGAATGGACCATTGTGGTAGGTCTCTTTGAGCTTAGGTTTGTGACCCAAACCTTTCTTGCTCTTGGGTGGACCTTGCCTCCTAGACCCTAAGTTTTGACTCCTAGACCCTTTAATTGAATTTGTCATTCTTGCAAAGGTCTTTTCAAGTTTCTCAAGCCTTGACCTCAAAGCTTGATTTTCTAATTCTAATAACCCAATTTTTTATTTTTTTATTTAGTCTTTGGGAATTACCATTTCTTGTAGCCACATGCCTACCCTTTTTAGGGTTAATGCCTAAATGCTCCTCTACCTTTCTAATTGACTCCCTAGGTAGAATTGTTCTAGAGTTATTAGTCCTAAATTTCTCCTTAGTTCTAAAATTACAACTCTTAGCACCTAAACAATAGAATTTATTATTTCTAGCATGCTTTTCATAAACAATAGCAAGATTATTAACATTACTCCTAGCATGCTTTTTGACATGAAAATTGAAGGTGCATTACTAAAATATACCTTAGGGTTTGATTTTAAAGCTCCTCCTACATGTGATGCTCCTTCTTGGGTCTTCTTCATACCCCTAGGACATTGACTTCTATAATGTCTCCGTTGTTGGCATTTGAAGCACACCATGTGCTCCTTGCTCTTTCTAGTGGGGACTCCAGTCTCTTTGGCCTTTGGCACAACTTGTGTCGTCTTCTTGACCCATTTCAGACACTTGCTCTTGTAGTGTCTAGATTCCCTACACTCAAACCATATAATATATATTTTATTTTTAATTTGAATGCTTGAGTTACTAGGGTGGTGGTAGGAGCCGAAATTGGTTCTTCATCTCTCTCGGAGGTTAAAGCTACTTCTTGATTTTGCTCCAGCTCCGGTGATCTAATATCCTCCCCCTCAAACCTAGAGGTGGAGGATTCCTATAATTCTTCCTCTTCCTTGAATGTTGATGGCCTTTCAACCTCCGATTCCTCAAGCTCTTGTGATGAAGATGATGTGCTCTTTTCTTCTTGATCTTGGGTGGATGAGCACACCTCCTCTTCCTTATATTCTTGGACCGGTGTGGACTTTTCATGGAACTTGGCTTAGTTGCTCCATAGTTCCTTAGCATCTTGATATTCACCTACCTTGCACAAAATATCATTAGGGATTAAATCTTCAAAAAATTTTGTTATCTTAACCTCAATCTTGAATTTTTGGCATTGCTCTTGAGTCCACTTCTTTAATTTGATGACATGTCCCTTCTTATCCCTGGGGTGTTCGAAATCTTCTATGATGATGAACCAATTCTTTATGTCCATCATCAAGAATGTCTCCATTCTCGCCCTCCATGCCAGAAAGTCTTCTTGGTTGTATAGTGGAGGAATGTCAATGGAGTACCCCAATCCATCCTTAGGTAGCTCCATCTCCTCTAACACTTTTGCTCCCAGTTGTTAATCCGTAGAAGAGCTCTTAGCTATGATACCACTTGTTGGAACTTTGGTGAAGCTAGAGGGGGTGAATATCGTGTTCTCGTTCGTCGATGGAATTCGATTGCGTTTTTTCTCTACAATTTGTTAGTTTGCACAACGGAATATATGAATACAAAAGACAAAGACACAATCACATGAAAAATACAAGATATAACGTGGTTCAAAACCTTAGAGTTCCTACTCCATGGATTGAGCTCGAATGAGCTCTAGTGATGCACACACCACCACTAATCAATAATACTCCTCGGTGACACACCGAAAGTGGAGAAACCTCTTACAAGCGATTACAATAGTAATACAAAATATACAAGCTGTTAGGATCTTTGTAACGGGGTGAATAGCGTTTGACCGTTCATAGATGGAATTCGATCGCGGTTGTCTCTACAATTTTGTTAGCACAGCGAAAATAGAAAAGTAATAACGATAACGAAATGAACAACATGCTAACACAAGGATATAACGTGGTTCGGAACCACACGGTTCCTACTCCATGGATCGAGCTTTAACGAGCTCTAGCGACGCTAATGCAATCACTAATCAATAAACTCCTTCTTGACAACAAGTTGGAGGCGGAGAAACCTCGTACAAATGTTTACAACAATAAACAAAAGGAATACAAGCAAATACAATAATACAATGCAAAACTAGTAAAGAAAACAACTTTACAAATGCCTTTGGATTGCTTGCTTGTTGATCGCTTGAACCGTGGTTGAAGACTCTGATTTGCAATAGAAAATCGCCTCAAAATGTCCAAGAAATAGATACCAAAAATCTCCATCATGAGCTCCTTATAAAGCTTCAACCTATGCTGGAAAAAGTCGATCAGTCGACTGATCGAGACCATTAGTCGATTGATGCCACTGTTGTCGTGAGACAACGGCTAGATCCACGCTGGATAAGTCCAACGGATCTACTATCAGTCGACTGATCATACACATCAGTCGACTGATGGAGTCCTCACTCGACCAGTCGAGTCTCGACTCCATTCTGTGGCCGATTTCTCGAGCACCAGTCGACTGATCACACGATCAGTCGACTGCTCGAGCCATCAGTCGACTGCCCACCTCTGGCAGTCGACTGCTAGGCCACTTCCCACAGTCAAACCCTAGTTGACTCAGTCCAGTCGACTGCCACATGGCACCAGTCGACTGGCACACCTCAAACATGAGGTTTTAGCCCAAGTATGATGCCCCCATACTTGCTAGACCACCCTTAGCCTAGACCTAAGCCTTCTAGCTACCTCCATCAGCCTCACGTCTCTCGGATCCCTCCAAGTCATCCATGACTTGTTCATCCATCGCGCTAGCCTTCAGGTGCTTCCATCGGCTATGTCATGCTAACGGTGTCTACACTGCCAAGGCACATTGGACTTACGCCGCCAAGACTCCGCTTGGACTTTACGTCGCCAATCATTTGACTTATGCTGCCAAGACTCCCGCTTGGACTTTACGCCGCCAATATCAAACCCCTTGGACTTCTCAAATGCCAAGACTCAAGCTTGGACTTTCCCTTGCCAACACATGTTGGACTTTCCATGCCAAGACCCATGCTTGGACTTTCCCTTGCCAACCCATGTTGGACTTTTCATGCCAAGACCCATGCTTGGACTTTTCATGTGCCAAGTACTCAAGACTTGGACTTTACCAAATGCCAAGTGTTCAACTTGGACTTTCCATGCCAAGTACCCATGACTCGGACTTTACCTTGACAATTTCATTGTCATATATTTTTGTCGAACATCAAAACATCACTCGAGTCAAACTCGAGTCCTGGTCAATCGTGACCTGGGCCGATTGCACCAACACAAGAAAATACAAAGAAATACAATTAAAATGTAAAGACCACTTTACAAACAAGGGCTTTGAATGATTTTCTTGTTGGTTGCTTGAATGAGTTTGAAGGACCCTGAAATGTGCCTACACTTCGTCTTCAAATCGCCTTAACAACCTCCCAAGAAACCATGGCTAAAATCCTCCACGAGCTTCTCCTTTTATCCCTGCATCGGGTTTATTCCGCACATGGCAGTCGACTGCCATAAGGCCCCAGTCGACTGCCAACAGTGTCATTGTCTCACAATGAACTTGATTCACGTTGGCATTTAAGCCAACGGATACACTGGCAGTCGATTGTCAATCCCAATAGTTGGCTGCTCAAGCCCATAACTGATAGCTCAGTCGGCTACTGAGCATTTTTCCTTCACGACCAATAAAACAACAGTCGACTACTCTCCATGGTTGTCGACAGCTCAAGGCCAGTCGACTGTCATCTATGGAAGTCGACTGCTCAGGCCACTTGATCGCAGTCGACTCCCATCAGTCGACTGGTCTTAATCCCAGTCGACTGCCCAAAGTCGACTCAGCTACCAAGTGTCTAACACTTGACCAGTCGACTGATCCATAACCTCAGTCGGCTGATAAACCTCAACCATGAGGTTTACTCCAAGTATGATACCCTCATACTTGCTAGACCACCCTTAGCCTAGACCTAAGCCTTCTAGCCACATCCATCAGTCTCACGCCTAGCGGATCCCTCCAAGTCATCCATGACTTGTTTATCCATATGCTAGTCTTCAGGTACTTCCATCGGCTATTGTCATGCTAACGGGGTCTACACTACCAAGGTACATTTGGACTTACGTTGCCAAGACACACACTTGGATTTTATGCCGCCAACTATTGGACTTATGTTGCCAACACTCCACCCTTGGACTTTACGCTGCCAATATCAACCCTTGGACATCCCAAATGCCAAGTACCTATGAATTGAACTTTCACCGCCAAGAATACACACTTAGACTTACGTGGTTAAAACTACACCCTTGGACTTTCCTTGGCAACCCATGTTGGAATTTCCAATTGCTAAGTCTCAAGCTTGGACTTTCCCTTGCCAAGTACCATTCTTAGACTTTCCATGCCAAGTACTCATGACTTGGACTTTACCATTGGCAGGACCCATGCTTGGACTTTCCATGCTAAGTGTCCCACTTGGACTTCTCCATCATATGGTCAACCCGATGTCAACCATATAGTTGACCCATTGTCAAACAATGGTCAACTCATCGTCAAACATCAAAACACTACTCGAGTCAAACTCGAGTCTGGTCAATCATGACTTGGGTCGATTGTACCAACAAGAACTAGAGGAGTCCTCAACATCTGGTGCCGATGATCAACATCCCATAGTTCCCCTACAACCAAAGATGGTAAATCAAGCTTAACTCTTAAAAGTAAAGATCATATAATTTGGAAAAATATAGTATGTTTGTAGCCATTGATTACTTTTCTAAGTAGGTAGAGGCTAAACCTTTAGCCCGTATTACAGAGAAAATGGTATTAAAATTTTTATGGATATATATATATATATATATAGAGAGAGAGAGAGAGAGAGAGGGAGAGAGAGAGAGATTTAGTAGGTTAGAGGTACAGTTGATTACATTTAGTAATGAGACAATTTGGTTTAAGGTAAATGAAGGTATTATAGTAATTACATAAAGTGTTACTAATCTAAGTCAGTATCAGAATCAATATCAAAGGCTTCCAGTGGAAATTTATTAAAGGTAGCTTCTACATCTAAAGAGGTGGTGGACTAGGTGGAGGAAAGTAAGCCTTAAGCAATAGCTTCCTAGATAGCTCTTTCAAATCCTAATTGAAAATAGATGCCATGTTTGGAGGCCATTTTGTTCAGCAATTGCTTTTCTCGGGTTATCCAACGTTGTTCTTCTAATTCTTGAATTTCAAATAATTCTCGGTGGAGGCTTGCAGCACTATGAGTCTGGGTATTCCAGTCTTTTTATACACGCTGGACATGTTGGCTAAATATGGGCATATGGAATTGCATTTTTGATATGTTGTCATTGGCTCATTGATTGAGTTCCTCATAAGAGTTTTTGAGGTCGTCTAAGGGTTGGAGGCAATGGCCAAGTAGAAAAGTACCTATCTCTTTCTTTGTGTGCCATTTTTGGGCTTGGTCAGTGGCTACATTGTTTTTTCCTATAATGTTGCCAGCTGTTGGTTGCGAGATTGAAGTATTTCTTTAATTATGCGGATCTCTATGTCTTTGCAGGAGCTTTGCCATTCAACTATGGATAACTGATATTTGTACTATTGAATTTGGAAAGAATTGACCTCTTTTTAGATAATAGCTGGTTTCTATCTGTAGTTAGTGCCTGTAACTGAGCTTGGAGTTCTTGTTGTTGGTAGAGGTAGGTTTCTTCTTTTTTGGCCCTATCTTTTGGGGGGTATGAGGGGATGGTTTGGGTGCTCTTTGTAGAAAGTGGAACTACCGGTAAGGTGGCAGCTTATGCTGTTTCTTCTAGTTGGGATGGAGGATGGAGAGTTTGAGCTTAAAAATCTATAAACCATTGATGGAAGGTGTGTAGTTTGCAGGTGTTCTGTAAGAAGGCAATAAAAGTATGTGACATTAGGAATATATTCCGTAGATATGTATGAATTAATAGAAAGAATGAAACTTACCAAGGCTAGGCCCTAATGAAGGTTTTGAAGAGGCTAGGGAATGTTAGAGTTGAGAAGTGGAGGTATAACTAGGGGATGTGGGGAGTCAGTAGTAGGCATATCTGAGGAGCTTGATGGATGCATTAGGGGTTCAATGGGGGAGTTTGAGGGACTAGGGGTACACGTCTAATATGACTTGTATTATCAGGGATTATTAAATCGAGGGGAGAGGAGGTTGTAGTATCAAGGATGGTGGTGGTAGGAGAAGAGGGAAGTGTGGGTTGTCTGGTGGTTAAGAAGGAGATTAAGGGAATGTTATCTTCAGAAAAGGGGTGAAGGGGAGGATGCAAGTTCACTAGGGGCTAGGAGAGAGGAAGAGGGGTTTCTATGGGAGGTATAGGATCAAGTGGGGGAGATGGGTTGGGAAGGGAGTCAGATTGTGGGGGGATAAGGTCAATGGAAATTAAGGTTATAGATAATTGATCCAGTTCTTTAAGTGTTATCATGGGGTTGGGGGGAAGGTCAGAGGGGACCTATGATAGAGATGTATAAGTAATTTTTTGAGTTGAATTTGCAAGTATAGGACAAAGTGAAGTAAAAAAAATTTATTGTTAAGGGATGGAACGGTTACTGATAAGGGGGCAGGTCATTTGCTAGACAGAGCTGGAGCAATGTCTGTTGAAGTCTTTCTTTTCTTCTTTTTTGCAAGGGTCCTAGTGATAGCAATATGCATCATATCTTCTAAAAAAAAAGACAATGTGTTAGTAAAAATTGTTGAATGAGTATGCAATAAGTGGGGAGGTTGCACCTATGGGATGAGCTCCGGTGGAAGGAATGGGGGATATGCCATGGTAAGATAGTATGAGTTCCTATAGAAGCTCAGTGATGTTGTATCACTTGTGTTGAAGCAGGGGTTGGATGGAGGAGAAATTATAAAAGGATTTGATTCCTTTTAGTTCAGGGAGCCGAGGGAGTTTGATTTTCCATGTTAAAGAGAATTGGAGGGGAGGATCCATGGGAACAAAGAAATATAAGCTTTTCCATCCTTTATGAAAAGAGGGCATGTCGGTAAGGAATTGGCAATAGTTTAGGCATGCCATAAAGTAAAAGTCATCGGTGTCGGCCATCTTCAGTTGGCATAAACAATAGAAGATGAAGGGAGTGAGAAGAATGTTTAGGTGGTGGAATTCGATTAGGGTACCGACGAGTATGTGGATGGACTTGGAGGAGAGCTAGTTTAAGGGTATGCCGAAGAAAGATAGTATGTCGAAGTAGAGTTTGGGGATGGGAAGGTGCAAGCCTCCTTCGAATTGGAATCCAAAGAAGGTGCTGGTTTGAGTGGGAGGATGATGAGGTCATTGATGGGGGTGGCAATGATGGCAGTAAAGCCTTTTGGAATATATTAAGGCTTGTGTTGGAAGAAAGAGTGGTCTGAAGTTAGCTGGTTGATGGTACCTTTGTACCAAGGAAAAGCCTGGGAAGAGGAGGTCATTTGGGAGTTTTAAAGGGTTAGGGGGGTTGCAGAAAGGAAGTGTCTAGGAAGAAGGGTGGATTTAGGATTAGAAAAAGGAAGCGGGAGAAGGGTGTCGAGGTTATTCTGGATAGAGGGGTTATTTTTAAAGAGGAGGATAATATTGGAAGGGTTTAAGGGAAATTTAGCATTGGATTTTTGGGGATTTATGGTGGTTTAATATTAGGAAGAATGGTTTGAAGCACAAAGTAGACTTCATGCGACTTCACTTTTCAATCTAATTCAAAGGGCGACTTAGTTATCGATATAATTGTGGATGCATGTTGAAGAGGAACAAAGTTGTTTTTTTTCTCAGGATTTGTGCCTAATATAACAGCCAGCTATAATGGCTAAGTAAATTTCTCAAGCTCTGCACCTAATATAACAGCCTAGGAGAGAAGTAATTACACCCTCCTGTGGGATTATAATAGCCAGCTATAATGGCTAAGTAAATTTTTCAAGCCCTGTGCCTAATATAACAACCTAGGGGCTATGTAATTACACCCTCCTGTGGGATTATATTAGGTAGCTATAATTGCTAAGTAAATTTCTCAGACTCTACGCCTAATATAACAACCTAAGGGCTAAGTAATTACACCCTCCTGTGGGATTATAACAGTCAGCTATAATGGCAAAGTAAAAAATTTTAGGCTCTACACCTAATATAATAGATTAAGGGCTAAGTAATTATACCCTCCTATGGAATTATAATAATCAGCTATAATAGTTAAGTAAGTTTTTCAAGCCCTATGCCTAATATGATAGCTTAAAGGCTAAGTAAATTATTCAAGCCCTGCACCTAATGCAATAGTTGGAAGTGTACATTTATTCTTGAAGTGTAATGTAGCACAATTTTGGGGTTACTTCTAGACTCAGTAGGGCATTCTTTATAAACATTTGCAAAGCATCATTTGACTTTGTTCTTCAATTTTACTAAAAAGGGGGGGGAACTTATGATGGATTTGGGGATTTTTATACTTATTTTTGAAGTGTAGTATGACAGAGCATTATGTTTACTCAAATTCAGTAGAGGGTTCTTTATAGATACCTATAAAACTTCATTCAACTTTTCTCTTCAGTTTTATTAGAGGGGGAACATATGAAGGGTCGGAGATTTTCAGAATTTATTATGAAGTATTCTGGTAATTCTTTTTGGGCCTTCAGTATGTTTCTTGAGATCAATAAGAGTTTAGCATTATATGTTTACTGAGCATAGAGGGGTTGAATATCATAATTAAGTCAGGTTCACGTATCTTTATTTGTGTTGACTATTATATGTCTTTTTCAAGCACCATATGCATTTCTAGAGCACAAAGGGGTTGGAAATGATAGTTAAGTTAGATTCATGTATCTTTATTTGTGTTGAACATTATATGTCTTTCCCTAGCACTATATGCATTTCCAGAGCTCAGAGGGGTTGAATATCATAATTAAGTCAGATACATGTATCTTTATTTGTTATGAGCATCATATGTCTTTCTCGAGCACCAAATGTATTTTCCAGAGCATAGAGGGGTTGAATATCATAGTTAAGTAAGATTCATGTATCTTTATTTGTGTTGAGCCACCATATATGTTTCCCGAGCACAGTAGGATTAGACAATATAGTTGATCCAGAGATCAGTTTTGTGAAGTGTCTGTGTTGAGCACTTTATATGTTTCCCTAGCATCATGTGTATTTCCCGAGCACAATAGGGTGGAACAGTGTAGTTGGTACATAACTCAATATTTAGTATTGTGTGAGTATCTGCCGCACACCTTACGTGTTTCCCGAGCATATTATATGTTTCCCAAGTACCTTATGTGGTTCCCGAGTATCCTATGTGTTTCTCGAGCACCTTATTGTTGGTGCAATCGACCCAGGTCACGATTGACTAGACTCGAGTTTGACTCGAGCAGTATTTTGATGTTCGACATAATGTATGACAATGTGATTGTCATAGAAAGTTCAAGTATTTTGTACTTAGCATGGAAAGTCCAAGTCTTGAGTACTTTGCAATGGAAAGTCCAAGCATGGGTCTTGACAATTGGAAAGTCCAACATGGAGTTGACAAGGAAAGTCCAAGAGTGTGTTATTGGGAGCATAAAGTCCAAGCTTGGGTCTTAGCAGCATAAGTCCAATGTTTGACTGTATAAAGACCAAGCGGTAGTCTTGGCAACATAAGTCCAATATTTGGCGGCGTAAAGTCTAAGCATGTTTCATGGCAGTGTAAGGTCAAATGTACCTTAGCAATATAGACCCGATTAGCATGACAATAGACAATGGACGAACTTGAAGGTTAACATATATATGAACAAGTCATGGTTGACTTGGAGGGATCTGATAGGCATGAGGCTGATGGAGGTGGCAACAATGCTAAGGTCTAGTCTAAGGGTGGTCTAGCAAGTATGAGGGGATCATACTTAAAATAAACCTCATGTTTGAGGTCTAGTAGTTGACTAGGGTTATGGATCAGTCGACTGGTCAAGTGTTTGACACTTGGCAACTGAGTCGACTCTGAGCAGTCGACTGGGATTATAACGAGTCGACTGGTCGATAGTTGATTAGTGTTCGATTGCGGTCGCATGGCCTTGGCAGTCGACTGCCAGCTTTTGGGCAGTCGACTGCCATGGAGGCCAGTTGACTGCTGGTCGAGGACATGGGAACAAAAAGATCGATAGTTGACTCGGTAGTCGACTAAGGACTTGGCAGTTTGACAGATGATGATGGCAGTCGACTATTAGTGTATCCATTGGCTAGAATGCCAAAGTGGATCAAACCCGTCATGAGACAATGGCACTGTACCCAGTTGACTAGGGCCTTTTGGCAGTCGACTGCCAGGCACGGAATCAACCCGATGCATTTCATAAAAGGAGCAGTTCGTGGAGGATTTCGGCCATGATTTCTTGAGTAATTCTAGGTGAGATTTGAGGCGAAGTGCTGGTGATTTCAGGGTCCTTCAAGCTCATCCAAGAAACCAATAAGCAATGCATTCAAAGCTCACATTTGTAAAGTGGTTTTTACGTAGTTGTTGTATTTCTTTGCATTTGCTTGTATTATCTTGTTTATTATTGTAAACACTTATACGAGGTTTTTCCACCTCTGGTGTGTCACCGAGAAGGAGGTTTATTAGTGGTGTGTGCATCACTAGAGCTCACTATTGAGCTTGCCCCGTGGAGTAGGAAC
This sequence comes from Wurfbainia villosa, assembly GCA_025175895.1. Taxonomy (NCBI): domain Eukaryota; kingdom Viridiplantae; phylum Streptophyta; class Magnoliopsida; order Zingiberales; family Zingiberaceae; genus Wurfbainia; species Wurfbainia villosa. The sequence goes on along the minus strand of CM045998.1, from coordinate 45,528,118 downwards.
TAGGGTTCTGAACTACGTTATATTCTTGTCTTATGTGTGTACATGTTTTGTTGTTATCGTGTTATTTGTTATTTGTATTATGCTGCATACTAACGAACTGTAGAAACAAGCACGAAAGAATTCCATCGAGCGAAGCATAACGCTATTCACCCCCCTCCCCCTCTAGCAACGTCTGATTTCTCTACAATTGGTATCAGAGCTTAGAGCTCTTCTACGGACTAATCGGTAAGGGAGCATCGCTAGAGGTTGAAGAGGAGGATGGAGCATCCAAATCTTGTACTAGGTCGTGACATCAACATACCACCACCATATGAATTTTATGAAATTGGGGGCTTTGACAAATGGAAGGAGAGTATAGAAACTTTCCTCATGATGAATATCAAAGATTGGTTCTTCTTGGTGGAAGGTTTCAAACACCCTAGGGATAAGAAGGGAAATGTTCAAAAATTGAAGAAGTGGACTCAAGTGCAACGCCAAAAATTCAAGACTAAGGTTAAGGTAACAAAATTTTTGGAACATTTAATCCCTAATGATATTTTGTGCAAGATAGGTGAATATCAAGATGCTAAGGAACTATGAAGCAAGTTAGTCAAGTTCCATGAAGAGCTCGCACTAGTCCAAGATAAGGAAGCATAGGAGTGTTCATCCTCTCAAGCTCAAGAAGAAGAGAGTACATCATCATCCCAAGAGCTTGAGGATTCGGAAGTTGAGAGATGCTCAACATCCGGATCGGAGGAGGAAATTGAAGGAGTCTCCACTTCTAGGATTGAGGGGGAGGATATTAGATCACCAGAATCGGAGCATGAAGAACCATCTACCTCCGGGAGAGATGAAGAACAAACTCCGATTCCTACCACTGACCTAGGTAACTCAAGCATTTTAATTAAAAATAAAAAATATATTGTATTCTTTGAGTGTAGGGAAAATGGACACTACAAGAGCAAGTGTCCAAAGCGAGTCAAGAAGCTCAACTGGTGCAAAAGGACAAGGAAGCCGGTGCCCAAAGTCAAAAGAGCAAGGAGCATATCATTTGCTTCAAATGTCATCAAAAGGGGCACTATAGAAACCAATTCCCTAAGGGAAGACAAGCTAGCAAGGTTTAGTAATGCACCTTCAAATCTAAATGTTAAAAGTCATGCTTTTAATTCACTTGCAATTGTGCATAATCATAAGGAGCATGCTAGAAATAGAGCTTATTGCTTTGGTGCCAAATCTTGCGATATTAGAATTAAGGACAAATCTAGAACAAATAACCCTAGAATTCTACCTAAGGAAGCCATTAGAAAGGTAGAAAATCTTAATTATTAACCCTAAGAAGGGTAGGCATATGCCAAAGAGAAAGAACCCTTTCCAAAAGGATAATGAAAAATCAAAAGTTGGAAAATTAGAGTTAGAGAACCAAGTCTTGAGATCAAGGCTTGAGAAATTAGAAAAGACCCTTAGAAGATGCAAAATCCAATTCAAGGGTCTAATGGATAAAATGTAGGGTCTGGAAGACAAGAATCATCTAGGGGCAAGAAAGATTTGGGTCACAAACCTATGCCCAAGGAGACCTACCATAGTATTCCATTTGATTATGGAACCATTTCTAGGTCTTGAAAAACCATGCTTAATAAGGAGGTCATCCCTAAGGTTAACCATGGTAGATGCCTAGTGGCCAAGGTTTCTATGAAACCTAGGAAAGCTACTAAGAAGGTCACAAGGGAAGTTATCCCTAGAGTTGACTAGGGCTTCAATGTCTAGAAGGGTCATTAGGAAGGTATCAAGAGAGGTCATCCCTAGTAAATACCTTGTAACCCGAAGGAGATCCAATAGGTATTTGGTTCGTAGGAGCGTGATTCCATCATGCTAAATGGGTTAGGTTGTATGAACCTTGAATGGATGGGTAGTCAACCTAACCGTAGTAAAGTTGCCACTTTAGGTTATTTCAAAGATTATGGAATACCTTGGAAATGAGGGTTGAATTTATATCCTAAAGGATTTTAGGATGTGTCAATATCATTTACGAAGTTTGTAAAGTTGATCAAATTGACACAATTAAGTTTTAAAGTCATGATGTATCATTTTGGGTCTTTGGAACACTTGGGAGATAAGTGGTTATGGCAAATATAGGCATAATCCTAGGTAATGGCAATTTGGGATTAACACTTAGGTTTTATATACCTTTATATTTATACTTGTCATGCTTTGTTTACTTTGTCATGTCATGACATCATATTTCAGTTAATCTATTTAAAATGTCATGATAATACTTAGGTTTAATTTTTATGTCATGTATATTTATGTTTATATTTTATGCCATGACATCATGATTATTGGCACATGCTTCATTTATGCTATCTTGTATGCCATAATCATCATTCATCCATTTAGAATTAATTAAAATTGATTTAAGGACTATGACATGATTTGAAGTCCCATGTATAAGGGAATCAAATAGAGTTGTCTAAAAAAAATGCATAAAACCTTAGATTGGGAAAAACAAAAACCCACATCTCACTTTTAATTGACATGTATGTGTATTGATACACCCTATACACATGCGAGATGTTAGGAAAATAAGTTAAGTTCAAGATGCATAGTTCTTGCATCTAGATGAACTCAAACTCATTTCAATCTAATGATGGATCATGGAGAAAGCTAATGTACAAGGCATGTGCATTGAGCTCATAGATCATGGTCTAATATAAGGTTTTAAAACTATTTCAAAATCATTTTGAAATACCTTGGTGTAGTTTATTTTTGGATAGAAGTCACCATTGACGAAGTTGATACAAAGTAGGCTCAAAACATTGAAGTTATCTTTGTTTTTAAACTTTGTATCAATCCCATTATTTAATGGGTATTTTATTTTTTAAATATTTTCACCAATAATGATTGACATAAGTATTATACATATGAATTTTCATAATTTTTCAAATTTCGTATAATTACTTATGCTTTTCAAAATTTGAAATCTGATTTCTGATTTCTGCACAATACATAAACCAGTCGACTGCCGCCTTGGGCAGTAGACTGACATTGAGAGCAGTCGACTGGTTGCTGACCGAGTCAACTGCCAAGGTTGATTTCGGGTAAACAAGGATTTTTAGGTCATGTTTCAACCATTTTAGGCTACGCTAACTGTAGGGGATCGATGTGTAGATGTTGGCCGACTAGAGGGGGGTGAATAGTCTTTGTCGTAGACGATGAAATTTGTTCATTCGTTACTCGTCTACAAAACTATTAGCACAAGCGGAATATGAAAATACAAACAATTAAAGATAGAAAAAAGAAGAATAAAAAAATGTTAACACAAAGTCGTAACGTGGTTCACGGCTGCGCTGCTAATCCATGGTCCCGATTCATCCAAGGTGAATCACTCCTTTGCCAAATCCACTAGATCTCTCCTTTACACCTAGCTAGGTGGAGGTAACCTCTTTACAATCCCTCTTCTTTACAATAGAATAGAATAATAGCAAGTAAGAAGAGTGGGAATTCTTTAGGGCACTTTGGGAGAAGATTAGAGCATAAACATTAGGCCCCCAAAGTCCCACACCCTTCCTCTTTATAGAGGAAGAGGGTTTCTTCCCGTTGAGACAGGACCACTCGACTGATGCCCCTGATCAGTCGACTGATCCTGTAGCTATTGACCAATAACGAATGCTTTCCACGTTGGATTTCATCCAACGACACCATCAACAGTCGACTGATATTGCCATCAGTCGACTGATGCTCCGATCAATCTAGTGCTCGCGAGCTTGACTCCATTCTGTGCCCGAAACACTTACGACCGGTCGACTGATGCCTTCATCAGTCGACTGGTGGTCTCGCAGTCGAGTGCCAATCCATGGCAGTCGACTGTTGGCACTTGAACCGGACTCAAACACTAGTCGAGTCACAGTCGAGTAGTCGACTCCCATTACATGGCAGTCGACTGGTGTCGGGAAATCCCATCCGACACTTAGCCAAATGGCCAAGTTTCACCTAAGAGCACTACCCCTTCCCGGGTTACATTTGCTCACTCTCATCCCTTGGAGTCCCTCGCCTTTGAAGTTATCTTCGTCCTGCCACGTCTCTCGGATGCACCAAGCGCACGACTCTGCAGCGCCATCCTTCGCGTTTCGCCCTGAAGTCTACTTCCTCCGGCTTCACTCTAAGCTCCTCGTTCGGCAGTCCCTCGGATGCTCCAAGCGCACGACTTCATGTGCTTCACCGACTCAAGGACCGAGTCATGAGATGTGAAACTCGTCAAGGCTCCATGTGCGAATTACTAAGTCTTGCAAGACTCCAATGCACATATCAAATCCAAACATCCTAACTTAAACCTTTTGCTACACACATCAAAACCATATCACTGGTTGATTGCACTAACAATCTCCCCATTTTTGATGTGTGGCAATCCGTTTAAGTTAGGTAAAATATTTATCAAAAATACTAAGGTAAGAAAGCATGTAAGTAACATGATTAGCAACTCTCCCCCTTAATACATGAAACTCCCCCTAAATACAATTCTCCCTTACTTAAACATATATATTTCTCCCCCTTTGACACCATAAAAAATATTAAACAAAGTTTATACAAGCATGGCATCAAGTTTTAGAGAAAATCAACAGCCAAAACATGCCTTAAAATTGGATAAAAGAAGTTACTGGGCATGTTATCAGGCGACCAGTCGACTGGCACATGTATTTCAGTTTTTTTTGATTTTCGGGCTGAATTTCAGAAATGCATTAAAAATTCCAAAAAATTCGAAAAATAGTGAAATTTGGGGAACACATTTCTTGTAAGTATATTTATCAATGAAAAATAGTTTTTCATGAAAAATCATTGTTTTTTCAATGATTTGCCAAAAATCCAAAAGTTTCAAAAGTAACTAGGTTTTTAATCAAGTTAGTATCAAGTTTAACACCTAGTTTTGCTTTAAATTGTTTCAGAACATGAACACACAGATTTTAAAGTAAGAAATTATTTCGAAAAAATATGAAATATCCAACCATGATCTTTGGGCAATATGTATATGAATTAAACATAAGCCTTCCCCATGATTGGTCTATTATTGCTATTTTGATACCTTAAATGACTATCTAAATGTCATAGGCATTAGTGGGCCATGAGTATCATCCTAACATCTCACCCATGCTATGTTTTCAATCAAGGTAGCCTATGGTGAGTGTGAGATGCATCCTAAAGGTATTTGTATACACTTAACCATTAATTTCATGCAATTCTATCAAGGTTAAGTATCATCCGAACATCCCACATGATCATAAAGACATATATGAATGACTTTAATATTATGACCATGAAACAAAAGTATTCATCAAATTGTGATCATGCTGTTGGATCGATGCGGTTCGCTAGAGGGGGGGTGAATAGCGAAAGAAAAAACTTTTTCGAATTCGTTTCAAGACAAATATACGCAGCGGAAAGATAAGCAAAACAAAAAGTAAAGGAGACAATAGAAACAAGATATTTACTTGGTTCGTAGCCGAAGGCTACTACTCCAAGGCCCTAGTGGTCCTTGACCACGTACGGAGGGCAAAAGCACTAAAGGAACTCCTCCTCGTTAGAGGTAGGAGTTAATCGATACAAGAAGAAACCACAAAAACTTGAGGTAGAGGGACACTCCCCCTCTCCTCGTATACGATAAAAGCTCCGGAAATATAAATGACAAACTGATAACAAAAACTAAGACCGACGTACAATAATAAAGAAAGTTAAACCTAGACGTCGGAATGGAAGGACTTCGTTGTGGTAGAGTTGCAGCGTAACGGAGACTTTTGAGCACTTAGAATTGTTTTTGAAACCCTAGGTTTGGCCCTCCTTTTATAGCCTTTGAGCCCCTTTTCGAGTGGGTCTTCAACCAATCACAAATGGACACCAAACCGCTTTGAGGTGGAGTGATAAGCCTTGACTCCTCGAATTTGATCATTGACCATCAGTCGACTGATGGCCATCATCGATCGGTGATGGCAATCGATCGATTGATAACCTTCAGCCGATCGATACATGGCGGTCGAGTCCTCCAAGTGGGCGATCGATGCTTCGCAAGTCAAAGTTAGCTCAATAAAAACATAATTTCGATGGTCGTCGACCATCCGATCTCGACCTAGACCATCTATAAGATGTCTTTGGTCGGATCTACGCTTAAGATCATCCCCGTAAAGAGGATACGACCTTACTTACTCTCGCACACACGAGCTTACCTCGATACTTACGTGTCGCTTTTTCTTCCGGCCTTCCACTCGATTCCTTCGGCTCCTCGAGTAACTCGAGTATCGCCCACCACCGCGGCTTCCTCCGTGTCGCTAGCCTTGACTCGACTATATCAATCTTCTGCACACTCGATTCAGCTCGTGAGAAAACAAAATAGACTTAATTTTGTGTCTTTGCTATAATCAAAACACAGGTTCGATTTCGGTGCCTCACTGCACCAACAATCTCCCCCTTTTTGATATATGGCAAAAACACACAAAGTTAAGGAAATTAAGTTCATGAAACAGTAAAGACAATAAGCAAAAGTAGGAGTAGTAAAAATATTTCTCAAGTTCTCCCCTTAGAGGAACCCTCCCCCTTGACCGAGGGTGAGTATTTGAAAAAGACTTTTAGCTCTCCAAACACAAAAGATAATGAGTTAAGTAAATGGCATTACTTAACTTAGGCTTCTTAGAGTCAAAAATAAGTGCAAGTTAAGTAATCAAAAGTTAAGTCAAAAGGTTAATTATTCAAAAGGTTTAACTTTTGATTTCTTAACTTGGGCCTTTAAAGTTTTCAATTCCGAAGAGTTGAAACCTAAACCTTATTCCCCCTTAACTTAGGCCAGAATCAAAGTTTTAAGTTAAGTTATCAATTTCAAAAATTTGAAATTTAACTTTGTCCTTTTCTCCCCCTTTTGACATAAATCAAGGAAAAAGTGGGGGGGTTTTAAGAAAACCCTAAGTCCAAGCATGATGATTTTAAAAATAGTATGTGAAAATAATTCATCTAAATGTTCAGCTCTAGTTTGACTTGATTGAAATGATATTATCAACAAGTCCTGATTAGAGTTGGTTAATATTAGTTGTATATTTATACTCCGAGGTTCATATTGACGCACTTGATCTACATCTTGGAACCTGGAGTAGGGTCCTAACATCTCACGCCCATCTACGTGGCTAAGTACACAAACACATTAGTCCTATGTGTTGTGAGATGTACTGACTCCTTAAATCTATAGGTGCATGATATCTAAGGTATGTCCTATGCTAGTTCCATCAAAATGAAAAATAAGAAATAGTAGTAAGAAAATATAGTTTGCAAGTTCTTATTCTATTACGCACATGCCCAATTTTCGTCTTAATAGACTAAATTCGGCTTCGGGTAGGGGTTTAGTAAATAAGTCTGCTAGGTTAGATTTCGATTCGACGTACTCGAGTTGTATGGCTCCGTTGGCCACATGTTCTCGAATAAAATGGTGTTTGACTTCTATATGTTTGGTCCTAGAGTGACATATTGGATTCTTGGTAAGATTAATTGAACTAATGTTATCTACGTGAAGTTTAGTATTCGTAAAGTCTAACTTAAAGTCGCGGAGAGTGTGCTTCATCCAAAGAAGTTGAGTGACACACTCACCCATCGCGATGTATTCCGGTGGTAGATAAGGCAACACAATGTTGCTTCCTCTGCACCAACTCACTAGACTCGGTAGGAGTAGTTGACAACAACCACTCGTGCTCTTTCTATCGAGTTTACTACCGGCATAATCCGAATCGGAGTAGTCGATTAGTTCGAACTCGGTAGATCTAGGATACCAAATACCGACATTAAGTGTACCCTTTAGATATCTAAGGATACGCTTAACTAGGGTTAGGTGAGACTCCTTAGCACAGGTTTGAAACACGCACATACTCTACGCGAATAGGATGTCGGGTCGACTCACAGTTAAGTATAGAAGACTTCCTATTGCGCTCCTATAGTACTTTAAGTCAATGGACTTACTTTCTAGGTCTTCTCCTATGTTAACATTTATCGCCATTGGGGTGTTTATTACCTTAGCGTCTTGCATTCCAAATCTTTTAATTAACTCCTTAGTGTATTTTTGTTGATATAGGTATATACCATCCTTAGTTTGTTTAATTTGTAGACCTAAAAAGAAACTTAACTCGCCTACCAAGTTCATTTTGAACTCACTTTCCATGAGCGAAAGCGAACTCATTTAGTAAGGTCGAGTTAGAGGTTCCAAAATTATATCATCTACGTAAATTTGAGCTATGAATATTTCTTTACCTAAGGTTTTACAAAGAGAGTTGGGTCAACTAAGCCTTGGTTAAACCCTTTTGACTTAAGATGGATTGAAAGTCTCTCGTACCAAGCTCGAGGAGCTTGTTTAAGTCCATAGAGAGCTTTCTTAAGTTTTAGAACATGGTCGGGTTTATCTAGATTTTCGAATCCGGGGGGTTGACTAACATAAACTTCTTCTTTAATGTATCCATTTAGGAATGCCGACTTAACATCCATTTGAAACAGCTTAAATCCTCGATGTGCGGCATAAGCTAGCAACATTCGAATGGATTCGAGTCTAGCTCTTTGGGGCATAGGTTTCTGTAATCTAAGCCTTCGACTTGGCTAAATCCTTTGGCGACTAACCGAGCCTTGTTTCTAACTACTTCACCTTTATCATCAAGCTTATTTCGAAACACCCACCTTGTTCCAATTATCGTTTGTCTTTAGGTGGTGGTACTAATTCCCACACTTCGTTCCTAGTAAATTGAGCTAGCTCTTCTTGCATTGCAATAATCCAATCGGGATCAAGAAGAGCTTGTTCAATTGATTTGGGTTCTATCTTTGAAATTAAGGAAATTTGACTAAGGTTCCTATAGGATGCTCTAGTTCGAACTCCTAGATTAGGATCTCCTATCACTTGATCGATAGGGTGGTTAGTCTGAGTCCTAGATTGGGTTGGGTTTGTGTCACCTAATGCTTGATCAATGGGGTGACTTGGTAGAACACTAGTTTGGTTGGAGTCATCTATCACTTGATCAATAGAGTGACTAGGTTGACTTAGGTTAGGATTAACACTAGACCTGATCTCCGGATCAGAGTAAGGTCTAGTATGAATCGGCTCGCTAATTGGAGTTGCCGGGGGTTTTGTAGGTTCATGTCCTTCATCGAATACTACATTGATAGTCTCCTCGACTCTAAGGGTGTCGTGGTTATATACTCTATAAGCTCTACTTGTAGTCGAGTATCCTAGAAAGATTCCGGTCGTGGTTTTTGATGTAAATTTCCCTAGGTAATCCTTAGTGTTTAGGATATGTACCTTACACCCAAATACCCTAAAGTACTTGATGTTAGGTATTTTATCGTGATAAATCTCGTACGAGGTCTTAAGGTGCCTCTTTACCATAAGGATCCTATTTTGGACATAGCAAGTCGTGCTAACGCACTAAAACCTATCGGGTAGGTCGTATTCGTTCAACATGGTCCTAGTGGCTTCTTGTAGAGTTCGGTTTTTCCGCTCCACTAGGCCATTTTGCTGAGGGGTCCTAGGGCAAGAGAATTCATGGCGGTATCCGTTTAGGTTACAGAAGTCGGTGAACCTTTGATTTTCGAATTCACCACCATGATCGCTTCTAAGTCTTTTAACCTTAAGGTCTTTTTGATTCTCGATTAATTTGAATATATTGATTAATTGATCTAGGGTATCATTTTTATGTTTGATGAACCTAACCCAGGTAAACCTGGAGTAGTCGTCAATTATGACTAAGCAATATTGACTTCTATTGAGTGACTTGGCTCCATGTGAATCGAATAGATCCATATGCAGGAGCTCAAGTACACTTGAGGTTCGTTCTTGGTTAGTTAACTTGTGTTGTGTCCTAGGTTGTTTTCCTTGTTGACAAGCATTACAGATTTTATTAACCAAGTTGTTGAGGTTGGGTAAGCCTCTGACTAAGCCACTCTGACTCATCTTGTGGACGAGTCTTGGGTGCGAGTGACCGAGTCGTCGGTGCCACAACCATGATTCCTCTTGCCGTGTCATAAGACACTTAGTTGAGGAGTTGGTTAAATTGATCGTATAAATGTTGTTATTTCTAGTTCCTTTAAGAATTATTTCAGAGGTTTCGTTGGTATTAATTACGCATTCATTTTCTAGAAATATAACCTTATAGTTATTATCACACAATTGGCTTACACTAAGTAAGTTATATTCAAAATTCTCTACAAGTAATACATTTTTAATAACAAAATTCGTGTTAAGCTCGATATCACCTGATCCGATGATTTTGAGCTTGCCGTTATTCCCAAAGGCTACCGATCCTTGTCGTTTGAATCGAAGCTTTGTGAATTTGAGTTGATCCCCGGTCATGTGTCGGGAGCAACCGCTGTCCAACATCCATTGATCCTACACACAAGGTGGTTGGATTGGATGTTAGATTTTTGTTAAGAAAATTGATTGTAAGTTGTTAACCCTTGGTCATCTCACCGGAGTCTATATGATCAAGCATGTTATACTTATGTGTTTATTTTGAGATGACTTCTAATTAAGTTGATTAAGTGGATTTAGGTTCAAGTAATTTTATGTTAGATTTGGATTTAACCATAGGCTTGTCAAGTTTACCTTTTCAAGATCATGGCTTCAGTCGTGGCGAGGCACAGGCCTTCTTTTATCGGATCATCGACCACTTCCTTAGACAAAACCATTTTCAAGAAAATGATGACTTGACTCACCTAAGATCATTTCCTAGTCTAACTGGTTATTTTTGAAAAGAGGCTCCCGAGGCTCAATCTTTTCAAAGGATTTTAGTTAGTTATTTGAAAAGAGGCTCCCGAGGCTCAATCTTTTGAAGAATTTTAGTTATGTCGTGTTCTAAGAGAGTTCACAAGTTTTAAAGCACAAACTTTCTAATTTAAAACATGCAATTTCTAAGTTAAAGCACAAACTTTATAAGTAAAAACATGCAATTTCTAAGTTAAAGCACAAACATATTTTGTCTTGGCTCCCTAGGACCCGTTGAATCGGTTCGGTCTATCCACATAGTGGATTTGGTCCTTAGGAACCCGATGGAGTTAGATCCTAGAGTTGAAATCAAAGTGGTCTTAGGGACCCATGCTTGGACACATTTTTATGTCTACTTACGATCGACATATACAACCTATTAGTCGCGTTTGAGTTAAACCCTAGTCGACCTTGTTGTACACGGCCCTTTGAGATCCAAGTAGGAGGTCAAGTCCTTTGGATCCCGGAACCTTTCCAACGTGTTCCTAAGATCTTGACTTGACTTTTCAGAGAGAGTTCTCAACCGAGTTTTCAACCCGAGTTGAGTCCTTCTCTTGAACTCGACTAGTCGAAGAGGTTAGGAGACTGTTTGAGGAGTTTAACTTCCTCAACTAGGGTCTCGACCTTGGACTCGGATTTAACTAATTTCCTAGACAAAAACCTAACCGTATTTTGTAAAGTATTAAATAAATTTCGACTTACTTTAAGGGTATCTTTTGAACCGGATGCGTATCCGTGGCTTGACTTGAAGGTAGCTTCGTAGTCCGAGTCATCCTCGAGTTGACTCAAGTTCAGGTTCGATCTCCGTGTCTGACTCAATCGACTTCGCCATGAAGACGTGGTCTTCGTCTTCTTCGGATGACGCTTCTTCCCATGTCGCGTTGAGGGCCTTCTTGTGCTTAGGTGCTTGGTGGTTGAGCTTGGGGCACTCGGACTTGATGTGTCCAAACCTGTTACACTCATAACACCTAATGTTAGAACTTTTAGATTTACCTTGGTTGGGTCGAGTCATGGTTCGCTTTCGTCCCTTGGCTATCCTTCGAGCTAGGTTCATTAGTTCGGCAGTCAACTCCGGGTCAACTTCTTCTTTGGACTCGTCTTCCTCCTCGGTTGGTGGTGGCTTGCTTGCGATTTTCTTCTTCTTTGAACCTGCAAACAAGGCTATACCCCTCTCGGGCTCCGAGTTAGACTGCTCATGAAGTTCAAAGTCCGAAAAGAGTTCATCTAACCTAATTTTAGAAAGGTCCTTGGAGACCTTGTAGGCATCGACCATGGATGCCCATAAGGTAGTCCTCGGAAAAGAGTTTAGGACATACCTTATAAGGTCACGATTTTCGACCTTTTGCCCGATTGCATGTAGGTTGTTGACTATGTCTTGGACACGGGCGTGGAGTTGCGTCGCGGACTCGTGTTCCTGCATTTTTAGTGTGTACAATTTATTGAATAACAAATCACGTTTGCAAACCTTAGCTTGATCCGATCCTTCGTGTAACTCGATTAGTTTTGTCCAAAGATCCTTTGCGCTTATGAAGGGGCCGATGCGATTTAGCTCCTCCTTGGATAGGCCACATTGGAGGATTTGTGTCACCTTGGCTTCGGCTTCGACTTGTCGTTTTGTTGCAACGGTCCATTGATCATAATCCAAGGAGTCACCCACTTCATTGGTCGGAAGTGTGAAACCCGTTTGAATTATGATCCACATCTCAATTTGGGTTTTGAGAAAGCATTCCATCCAACCTTTCCGATGCTTGAAATCATCTCCGTTGTAAAACGGAGGTCGGACGGTGCTAAAACCCTCGAGATGGGCCATTAGAACAAAAAGACAAGGAGACTAAAATGAAAACCTAGCAACAACAAAAACACACGAAAGTACCAAGACTTGCGTCTTGGATTAGTAGTGTGGGAAATAAAAAGAAATAAATGAAAAATAGAAAGTTAAGCAAAGAAATAAGAAACTAAATAAAAAGTAAGTACTCACAACCTTCGATGTCCCCGAAAGGCTACTAAACGTCGTTTTTTGAGGATGAAAACAGCTTGTTACGGGGGTAAACCCCCAAAAGAAGTGTAGATCTCTGCGAGAGCTTCGATTTGGTAGGAAGACCGTGTCGTGGGTCAACTTGTACGAAAAGTTATGCCCGTTTGACCGTCGGCTACTCCAAAAGCGAATACTTGCAAAACAAAATCAAATGAAGAGTACCAAGACTTCGTCTTGGATTAGTAGTGCGGGAGAAAAATTTAAACGAACGAAAAACAAATCTGTGAAAAAAAGTTAGATTGGTGGTTTCACCAAATCTAAGCGCCCCCGGCTCTGATACCAATTGTTGGATCGATGCGGTTCGCTAGAGGGGGGGGTGAATAGCGAAAGAAAAAACTTTTTCGAATTCGTTTCAAGACAAATATACGCAGCGGAAAGATAAGCAAAACAAAAAGTAAAGGAGACAATAGAAACAAGATATTTACTTGGTTCATAGCCGAAGGCTACTACTCCAAGGCCCTAGTGGTCCTTGACCACGTACGGAGGGCAAAAGCACTAAAGGAACTCCTCCTCGTTAGAGGTAGGAGTTAATCGATACAAGAAGAAACCACAAAAACTTGAGGTAGAGGGACACTCCCCTCTCCTCGTATACGATAAAAGCTCCGGAAATATAAATGACAAACTGATAACAAAAACTAAGACCGACGTACAATAATAAAGAAAGTTAAACCTAGACGTCGGAATGGAAGGACTTCGTTGTGGTAGAGTTGCAGCGTAACGGAGACTTTTGAGCACTTAGAATTGTTTTTGAAACCCTAGGTTTGGCCCTCCTTTTATAGCCTTTGAGCCCCTTTTCGAGTGGGTCTTCAACCAATCACAAATGGACACCAAACCGCTTTGAGGTGGAGTGATAAGCCTTGACTCCTCGAATCTGATCATTGACCATCAGTCGACTGATGGCCATCATCAGTCGACTGATGGCAGCATCAGTCGATTGATAACCTTCGGCAGTCGACTGATACATGGCAGTCGAGTCCTCCAAGCTGGCAGTCGACTGATGCTTGCTGCAAGTCAAAGTTAGCTCAATAAAAACATAATTTCGATGGTCGTCGACCATCTGATCTCGACCTAGACCATCTATAAGATGTCTTTGGTCGGATCTACGCTTAAGATCATCCCCGTAAAGAGGATACGACCTTACTTACTCTCGCACACACGAGCTTACCTCGATACTTACGTGTCGCTTTTGCTTCCGGCCTTCCACTCGATTCCTTTGGCTCCCTCCGAAGTAACTCGAGTATCGCCCGACCACCGCGGCTTCCTCCGGGTGTCGCTAGCCTTCAGCTCCTGCTATATTAATCTTCTGCACACTCGATTCAGCTCGTGAGAAAACAAAATAGACTTAACTTTTGTGTCTTTGCTATAATCAAAACACAGGTTCGATTTCGGTGCCTCACTGCACCAACACATGCATTAGGTATTACATCATGATAATAATTCAAGTATCACCTAAAGCATGATTTATATATTTATGGGTGCATTATCATCGCCCAACACTATTTCAAAAATATTGTCATGCCATCCTAAGTCAACCAAAATATGATATAGATAAATTCCATGTGGTTGACTATCCTAGGGTTTTCCTAACCCTTTAGGATAGATTTAGGAACCCAAAATAAATTCTTGCCTATGGGGTTCACTAAAAATTCCATAGGGATCCATTTTCTAGCAATTGTCTTCTTTTTATCTTGACCCCTAGCAATTAAACATTTATAGGCCTTTTCATTTTTATTTTCTTTATATCCTAGGACTTTCTTGTTGAAGCTTGCCCTTTGGCTCCCTATGATCATGTTAAGAGCGTTGGAGCCAATTGTAAACTTTTCTAGGGCCTTGGTAAAATGATCTACCTTTTCCCTTAGGATCATATTTTCTTCAATGCATGTATCATTAACATCAAACAGTATATAGTCATGTGAGCATGCATCATTTAGGCTAGAAGAAATGTCATCATTAATGTTTAAGCATGCTTTTTCTAGTTTATTTTCTAAGTCCTTATTTTGATCAAGCATGCATTTAGTTTTCTTCTTTGCCCTAAACAAATCCTTAGTGAGGCTAGAAATAATTGACATAATTTTCTTAGGGGAAAGATTTGTTTCCTCACTTACCAAATTCTCTTCCGATGATGAGGATGTAGAAGAAGCTCCTCCTTCACTCGAGCTCTCCTCACTTGAGCTTGCTTCTTCATTGTCGGAGGAGGAGGAGTCTAGGTCGTCAAATGTCATTAGGGCAAGGTTTGAGTAGACATGTTCTTCCTCTTCTTCGGATGAGGATGATGAAGAAGAGGGATCATCCCATGTCCTTGTTTTTAGTGCCTTTGCCTTCCCCTTTTCCTTGGCCTTCTTCTCTTCCTTCTTTTTGCTCCCC
This sequence comes from Wurfbainia villosa, assembly GCA_025175895.1. NCBI lineage: Eukaryota > Viridiplantae > Streptophyta > Magnoliopsida > Zingiberales > Zingiberaceae > Wurfbainia > Wurfbainia villosa. Next base: position 45,512,978 of record CM045998.1, on the reverse strand, counting down.
TTCTTCTTCTTCTTTTCTTCTTTCTTTCTCTTCTCCTCTTTGCTCTTGTTCAAGAGGGGACAATTGTCCCTTATGTGTCCCTCTCCTTGGCAATTATAACAAATCACCTTCCCCCTTGGTCTTCTACTCCTATCATTAGATTTATTAAATTTAAAACCTTTTAATGCATGCCTTACCCTTCTTACCATATAAGTTTCATCCGTGCTATCCATGGAGGAGGAGGAGGAAGCTTCATCGGAGGAGGAGGGAATCTCCATCTTTTTCTTCCCTTTATTAGCCATCAAGGCTACTCCTCTTGAAGGTTGAAACTTTGGATCTTCTACTATTCCTTCGAGCCTTGTTTCGTGGAGCTCCATGGTTGAGAAGAACTCCTCCAAGGTGCTCACTTCTAAATTCTTTGACATGTAGAAGGAGTCCACCATTGAGCTCCATCTTGAGGACTGGGGAAAGGCATCTATGGCCTTCATTACCATATCTCGGTTTGAGAGCTTTTCACCTACACTTGTCAAGCCGGTTAGAATTTCCTTAAATCAAAAGTGTAGGGATTTTACCTTCTCTCCCTTTTCGAGTTTGATGTTTGATAATTGGGAGCGAAGGACATCTCTCCTTGCTAGCTTCGCCTCGGATGTGCATTCATGAATCTCTATTAGTTTCTCCCACATCTCCTTGGCACTAGCACACTCTCCTATCCGGTTGACTTCTTGTTGGGGGAGTACATTGTAGAGGTGATGTTTTGCTTTTGAGTTTGCCAAGTACTCTACCCTTTACCTCTTGCTCCACCTTGATTTTCCCAATGGCTCCCCTTCTTTATCCCTAGGCATTTCGAAACCGTTTTCCATAATTAAAATAATTTCGAAATTGGTTTCGAAAAATACCTCCATTCCCTTTTTCCACCAAGAGAATTATCCTTCAAACTTTGGTGGGTGAATGTTTGAGCCGGCCATCTCTTGATATAGTGCTTGTGTTAGCGGTTAGTCCTCCACAAGTTCCTTGGCTCTGATACCACTTGTAGGGGATCGATGTGTAGATGTTGGCCGGCTAGAGGGGGGTGAATAGCCTTTGTCATAGACGGTGGAATTTGTTCGTTCGTTGCTCATCTACAAAACTATTAGCGCAAGCAGAATATACAAATACAAACAATTAAAGACAAAGCAAAGGAAGAATAAAGAAATGTTAACACAAAGTCGTAACGTGGTTCACGGCTGCGCCGCTAATCCACGGTCCCAATTCATCCAAGGTGAATCACTCCTTTGCGAAATCCACTAGATCTCTCCTTTGCACCAAACTAGGTGGAGGTAACCTCTTTACAATCCCTCTTCTTTACAATAGAATGGAATAATAGCAAGTAAGAAGAGTGGGAATTCTTTAGGGAACTTTGGGAGAAGATTAGAGCATAAACATTAGGCCCCCAAAGCCCCACACCCTTCCTCTTTATAGAGGAAGAGGGTTTCTTCCCGTTGACACAGGACCAGTCGACTGATGCCCCTGATCAGTCGACTGATCCTGTAGTCATTGTCCAATAACGACTGCTTTCCACGTTGGATTTCATCCAACGGCACCATCATCAGTCGACTGATATTTCCATCAGTCGATTGATGCTCCGATCTGTCGAGTGCTCGTGAGCTCGACTTCATTCTGTGCCCGAAACACTTGCGACCTGTCGACTGATGCCTTCATCAGTCGACTGGTGGTCTCGCAGTCGACTGTCAATCCATGGCAGTCGACTATTGACACTTAAACCGGACTCGAACACTAGTCGAGTCACAGTCGACTTAGAGTAGTCGACTACCATTACATGGCAGTGGACTGGTGTCGAGAAATCCCATCCGACACTTAGCCAAATGGCCAAGTTTCACCTAAGAGCACTACCCCTTCTCGGGTTACTTTCACTCACTCTCATCCCTTGGAGTCCCTCATCTTTGAAGTTATCTTCATCCGGCCACGTCCCTCGGATACGCCAAGCTCACGGCTCTGCAGCGCCATCCTTCGCGTCTCGCCCTAAAGTCTACTTCCTCCGGCTTCACTCCAAGCTCCTCATCCAGTGGTCCCTCGGATGCTCCAAGATCACGTCTTCCGCAAAGCCATCCTTCACCGACTCAAGGACCGAGTCATGAGATGTGAAACTCGCCAAGGCTCCATGTGCGAATTACTAAGTCCTGTATGACTCCAACACACATATCAAATCTAAACATCCTAACTTAAACCCTTTGCCACACACATCAAAACCATATCACGGATTGATTGCACTAACACTAACTACTCCTAACCCTAGGATATGCTTTGGAAAGCATTTGAAGGGTGAAAAATCATTGGATATGGATTAGGAGAGTTGTTTAGGGTGAGAATCAAATTTTTAAGTTGTGTGAAAGTTCAAGTTTGAACTTTTGCCCTTAAGTTTGATGGTTTAGTGTTCCTATAGGCTTAGGGACTTTCCAAGAACATTTTTGGTGCAATGGTCAAGGGGGAGGTTATCCGTCATGGGATGATGGATATATATTCCTCAAAGGGGGAGACATGAAGGGTTTTAGAATCCCTCATTGTGCTCACCAAAGGGGGAGAATTGGAGAAGTGAGGATTGCCTCTCATTTAGATATATGAGACTTATCACAAGGAAGAGTGAAGGCATCCTAGATGTTTTTAGACCATGGGGAGAATGTAAGATCTCATTGGGATACGAGACATTGATACCCTTAGGTAGCACCTTTTCTTATATATGTCAAAAAGGGGGAGAGTTTTGATTTTGGGGGAGAATTGTGAGAGATTGTTGGCTTGAGTTAGTTTTCCTAACTCAAAGGTTTTTTATGGTTTTTATCAAGCATTAAAAAGGGGGAGATTGTTGGTGCAATCGACGCAGGTCATAATTGACCAGACTCAAGTTTGACTCGAGCAATATTTTGATGTTCGACAAAATGTATGACAATGTGATTGTCATGGAAAGTCCAAGTCTTTGTTGGTGCAGGGGCACTAGATAATCGAACCTATGTTTTGATTATGGCAAAGACACAAAGTTAAGTTTACATCGTTATCTCACGAGCTAAATTGAGTGTGCAGAAATGTGTTGGAGATCGATTGGCCGGCTAGAGGGGGGGGTGAATAGCCCTCTTTCGATGGATGTCGTAATTTACTCGTCTACACACAAGATTAGCGCAAGCGGAAATAATAAAATAAGACAAGCAAATAAACAAAAGAGAATACAAACAATAACACCGAGATGTAACGTGGTTCACGGCTATGCCACTAATCCACAGTCCAATTCGTCCAAGGTGAATCACTCCTCCAAATCCACTAGATCTCTCCTTTGCACCAAGCTAGGTGGAGGTAACCTCTTTACAATTTCTCTTCTTACAATAGAATGGAAATAAAGCAAGTAAGAAGAGTGGAAAAACCCTTAGAGCACTTTGGGAGAAGATTAGAGCATAAGCATTAGGCTCCCAAAGCTCCATCCCCTTCCTTTTAATAGAGGAAGAGGGTTTCTTCCCGTTGACACAGGAGCAGTCGACTGATGCCCTTGATCAGTCGACTGGTCCTGTAGACGTTGCCCAATAACGACCGCTTTCCACGTTGGATTCCATCCAACGGTATTGTATCGATCGGTGATGGCACCCATCGATCGTGATGTCAATCGACCGAATGCTCGCGAGATCGACTCCATTTTGTGCGTGCCGCGGTGTCATCGATCGATGCTCCCCATGGCGATCGGTGATCAAACTCTCGATCGTGGCCGTTAGTCGACGATCGGTGATCAACTTGATCCAGCCACATTAGACCAGTCGATCGAACCATCGACTGACGGCGACATGGCAATGACCGGTCGTGCTCGAAAATCCTATATCACACTCGGCCAAATGGCCAAGTTTCACCTAAGAGCTACCCTTCCCGGTTACATTCGCCACTCTCATCCCTGAGTCCTCGCCTTCAAGTTCTCTTCGTTCTCGCCACGCCCCTAAGAAGATCAAAGACGACTCAAATGCTCCTTCGCGTCTCTTGCCTCGAAGTCTACTTCATCCGACTTCACTCCACGCTCCTCGTCCGGCGGTCCCTCGGATGCTCCAAGCGCACGGCTTCCGCAAAGCTATCCTTCACCGACTCAAGGCACGAGTCATGAGATGTGAAACTCGCCACGGCTCCATGTGCGAATTACTAAGTCCTGCACGACTTCAACGCACATATCAAATCAACATAACAAACTAACTTAAACCCTTTGCCACACACATCAAAACCTAATCATGGCAAGAGATTGCCCTAACAATCTCCCCCTTTTTGATGTGTGGCAATCCGTTTAAGTTAGGTAAAAACATTTGATAAAAATTTCTAAGGAAAGAAAGCATGTAAACATAAACATGATATAGCAACATGCAACTCCCCCTTAATCCATGAAACTCTCTCTCCCCCTATCATAATTTACTTAAACATAATCATTTCTCCCCCTTTGACACCATCAAAAAGATTAACACTAAGTTATAAACTCATGGCATCAAGTATAATAGAAGGAAAATACCAAAAATTAGTCTAAAACCTGAATTCGGCCTTAACTAGTCTGATTTTCAGGCCACCAGTCGACTGGTTCAGACTACCAATGATCGGCACGAATTTCGATTTTCGATTTCGATTTTTCGAACGAATTTTAAATGCGTTAAAAATTCCAAAAAATTCGAAAAATCATGAAATTTGGGAAACATATTTCTTGTAAGTATATCTATCAACGAAAAATAGTTGCCTATGAAAAATCATTATATTTTCAAGTATTTGCGAAAAATCCAAAAGCTTTACAAACCACTAGGTTTTTGATCATTCTAGTATCAAGTTTACCACCTAATTTTGCATCAAATTGTTTCAAAACATGAATACACAGATTTTAAAGTAAGAAATTTTTTTGAAAACTTATGAAATATCCAACCATGATCTTTGGGCAATATGTCTATGAATTAAACATAAGTCTTCCCCATGATTGGTCTATTATTGCTAATTTGACACATTAAATGACCATCTAAATGCCATAGGCATTAGTGGACATTTGTATCATCCTAACATCTCACTAATGCTAAGTTTTCAATCAAGGTAGCCTATAGTGAGTTTGAGATGTATCCTAAAGGTGTTTGTATATACTTAACCATCATATTCATGCAATTCTATCAAGGTTAAGTATCATCCTAACAATTCACATGATCAGAAAGATATATATGACTTAATTTCACATTATGATCATGAAACACATGTATTCATTGAATTGTTATGATGCATTAGGTATTATATCATGATAATAAGCAAATATCACCTAAAGCATGATTTAAGTCCTATTTCTCATGATTATGTGCCAAATATCAAAATCATAAATCATGATTGCAAATATACATAGCAATTTCATTAAATATCATGATTTAAGCATTATTATCTATTTATGGGCACATTATCATCACCCAACACTATTTCAAAAATGTTGTCCCGCTATCCTAAGTCACCCAAAAATATGATATAGGTCAAGTCCATATGGTTGACTATCCTAGGGTTTTTCTAACCCTTAAGGATGGATTTTGGAACCCAAAATAAGTTCTTGCCTATGGGGTTGACTAAAAACTCCTTGGGGATCCATTTTCTAGCTATTATCTTATTTTTGTCTTGTCCCCTAACAATTAGGCATTTATAGGCCTTTTCATTTTTCTTTTCTTTATAACCTAGGCCTTTCTTGTTGAAACTTGCCCTTTGGCTCCCTATGATCATGTTCAATGTATTGGAGCCTATAGTGAACTTTTCTAGGGCTTTGGTCAAATAGTCTACCTTTTCCCTTAAAGCCCTATTTTCTTCTATACATGCATCACTAACATCCAAAGGCATATAGTTATCATGTGAGCATGCATCATTTAAGCTAGAAGAAATATTGTCATCAATTAAGCATGCTTTTTCTAGTTTATTTTCTAAGTCCTTAATTTGCTCAAGCATGCTCTTATTTTTCTTCTTAGCTCTAAATAAATCCCTAGTTAAGCTAGAGACCATGGAAACTATTTTCTTGGGAGTTTGATTTGTTACCATAGTCTCCATGTCCTCTTCTTCTTCTTCGGATGAGGATGTAGAGGAGGCTCCCCCTTCACTTGAGCTCTCTCCACTTGAGCTTGATTCTTCATTTTCGGTGGAGGAGCAATCCAAGTCATCAAAGGCCATCAATGCAAGGTTGGAGTAGACATGTTCTTCTTCTTCTTCGGACGAGGAAGATGAAGAAACATCATCCCATGTCTTTGCTTTGAATGCCTTAGCCTTCTCCTTTTCTTTTGCCTTCTTCTCCTCTTTCTTCTTGCTCCCCTTTTTCTTATTCTTTTCTTCTTTCTTTTTCTTCTCTTCCTTGCTCTTGTTTAGGAGGGGACAATTATCCCTTATGTGTCCCTCTCCTTGGCAATTGTAGCAAATGATTTTCCCCCTTGGTCTTCTATTCCTATCATTTGATTTGTTAAATCTAAAACCTTTTAATGCATGTCTTACCCTCCTTACCATATAAGCTTCTTCCGTGCTATCCATGGAGGAGGAGGATGCTTCATCATCGAAGGAGGAAGGGATCTCTATCTTCTTCTTCCCCTTGTTTGCCAATAGTGTCATTCCCCTTGAAGGTTGGATTCTAGGCTCTTCTTGTATTCCTTCAAGCCTTGTTTCGTGGAGCTCCATTGTTGAGAAGAACTCCTCCAAGGTGCTCACTTCTAAATTCTTCGAAATATAGAAGGAGTCCACCATGGAGCTCCACTTTGAGGATCGCGGAAAGACATCTATAACCTTCATAACCATATCCCAGTTTGATAGCTTCTCACCTACACTTGACAAACCGGTTATAATTTCCTTGAAACGAGAATGTAAGGAAATTACCTTTTCTCCCTTTTCTAGTTTAATGTTGTTGAGTTGGGAGCGGAGGAGGTCTCTCCTTGCTAGCTTTGCCTCAGATGTGCCTTCATGAAGCTCAATTAGCTTCTCCCACATCTCCTTGGCACTTAGGCATTCTCCAATTCTATTTATTTCTTGTTGAGGAAGCACATTGTAGAGATGGTGCTTTGCTTTTGAATTTGCAAGGTGCTCCTCTCTTTGCCTCTTGGTCCACCTCGACTTCTCTATTAGCTTTCCCTCTTCATCCCTAGGCAAAACGAAACCGGATTCCATTGTAATCATAATATCAAAATCCGTTTCAAAAAATACCTCCATTCGCTTCTTCCACCAAGCGAATTCTCCTTCAAACTTCGGTGGATGGATGTTGGAGCCGGCCATTTTGAAGGTTGCTTGTTGTGACGATTAGTCCTCGACAAACTTTCCTTGGCTCTGATACCACTTGTTGGAGATCGATTGGCCGGCTAGAGGGGGGTGAATAGCCCTCTTTCGATGGATGTCGTAATTTACTCGTCTACACACAAGATTAGTGCAAGCAAAAATAATAAAATAAGACAAGCAAATAAACAAAAGAGAATACAAACAATAACACCGAGATGTAACGTGGTTCACGGCTACGCCGCTAATCCACGGTCTGATTCGTCCAAGGTGAATCACTCCTCCAAATCCATTAGATCTCTCCTTTGCACCAAGCTAGGTGGAGGTAACCTCTTTAAAATTTCTCTTCTTACAATAGAATGGAAATAAAGCAAGTAAGAAGAGTGGAAAAACCCTTAGAGGACATTGGGAGAAGATTAGAGCATAAGCATTAGACTCCCAAAGCTCCATCCCCTTCCTTTTTATAGAGGAAGAGGGTTTCTTCCCGTTGACACAGGAGCAGTCGACTGATGCCCTCGATCAGTTGACTGGTCCTGTAGCCGTTGCCCAATAATGACCGCTTTCCACGTTGGATTCCATCCAACGGTATTGGCATCAGTCGACTGATTTCAATCAGTCGAGTGCTCCGCAAGATCGACTCCATTACGTACTGTGCGGTGTCATCGATCAAGCTGCTCCCCATGGCGTCGGTGATCAAGCCATCGATCGGCCCGGCCGTTGTCGGCGATCAAGCCGATCAACTTGATCGACCATTATTAGACGGTCGATCAAACCATCGATTCGAAGCGATCATTGTCGCGACATGGCGATCGTGGTGTCGGGAAAACTCATCCAACACTTGGCCAAATGGCCAAGTTTCACCTAAGAGCTACCCCTTCCTGGGTTACATTCGCTCACTCTCATCCCTCGGAGTCCCTCGCCTTCGAATTTCTCTTCGTTCGCGGCCACGTCCCTCGGCAACATCAGGCGCACGGTTCTGCAATGCTCCTTCGCGTCTCTTGCCTTGAAGTCTACTTCCTTTGGCTTCACTCCAAGCTCCTCGTCCGGCGGTCCCTCGGATGCTCCAAGCGCACGGCTTCCGCAAAGCTATCCTTCACCGACTCAAGGACCGAGTCATGAGATGTGAAACTCGCCACGACTCCATGTGTGAATTACTAAGTCCTGCAGGACTTCAACGCACATATCAAATCAACATAACAAACTACTTAAACCCTTTGCCACACACATCAAAACCTAATCATGGCAAGAGATTGCCCTAACAAAAAGTACTAAAGCTAGAGCTGAAGGCTAGCGACACCCGGAGGAAGCCGCGGTGGTCGGACGACACTCGAGTGACTTCGGAGGGAGCAGAAGGAATCGAGTGGAAGGCCGGAAGCGAGAGCTACAAGGTAAGTATCGAGGAAAGCTCGTGTGAGTGAGAGATTATAAGGTCGTGTCCTCTTTACGGGGATGACCGTAGGCGGCGATCCGACTAAGACTTTCTGTGGAAGGTCTAGGTCGAGATCGGACGGTTAGAAACCGTCGCAGTTATCATTTTCTGAGCTAACCTCTTACAGGAAGTGGGTGACCGCGATCAATGCTAGACATTGGGGCCGATCGTGATGCTCATCGATCGTGATGGGAGTCATCGATCGGTGATGGTGACGAATCAGCCTTTGCGCTAGGTCAAAACGGATAAGGTTTGACGTGGCCACTTCGCGATAAAAATTATACAACTTCGTGATCTGTTCCAAAAAAAGAGGAGACATATTCTCTCTTGGAGTAGCCGACGATAAAAGGGCCATAACTTTTCGCACAAGTGGACTCACATAACGATCTACCTACCAAATCGAAGCTCTCTGAGAGATCTACATTTCTTAGGAGAATATACCCTCGTAACAAGCTATTTCCAGACCCAAAATCCAATGTCTAGTACCCTTTCGGGGACATCGAAGGCCGTAACTTGTTAGTTTTTGTTAGTTTCTTATTTTTCTCATTTAATTCTATTTATTTCCTATTTATTTCCCACATTACTAATCCAAGACCAAGTCTTGGAATTCCCTTTGGTTTTTATTCGTGTTTTTCAAGATACTTAATGGCTCACATTGAGGGGTATAGCACCACCCGACCTCCATTTTTTAACGGAGATGATTTCCGTTATTGGAAAGGTCAGATGGAGTGTTTCTTGAAAACACAAGTCGAGACTTGGATAATAATCCAAACCGGCTTTGCTCTACCCACCAATGATCAAGGAGAGCCCTTGGATTTTAACAAGTGGACAAATGCAACCAAGAGGCAAATCGAAGCCGATGCAAGAGCAACCCAAATATTGCAATGCGGCTTGTCCAAGGAGGAACTCAACCACATCGGACCATTGATTAGTGCCAAGGACCTATCGAACAAATTAATCGAGATACACGAAGGAACGCCCGATGCTAAGGTATATAAACGTGACCTTCTTTTCAATAAGTTGTATAACCTTAAGATGCAGGAACATGAGACGGCGACGCAACTACACGCCCACGTCCAGGACATTGTCAACGGCCTGTACACCATCGGACACAAGGTCGAAAATCGCGACCTACTAAGGTACGTTCTTAATTCATTTCCTAGGACTACCTTGTGGGCATCCATGGTCGATGCCTATAAGGTCTCTAAGGACCTTTCAAAGGTTAGGTTAGATGAATTATTTTCCAAGTTTGAACTTCACGAGCAAACTAACGTGCTCCGGGCCGAGAGAGGTATTGCTCTACTTGCAGGAGAAAGAAGCAAGCCACCTACCAGGCAAGAAGATGGACTCAAACCCGGTGATGAATTAGAGTCCGAATCCGAAAAGGTGGAAGCAATAGTGAACGTATTGCGGAAGATCGTTCAAGGGGAAAGGAGGCTACTAAAGAATCAAAAGAGGGCACAATTCAAATCAAATCAAAAGAAGGCTTTTCATGCAACATGGGACAACGAAGAAGGCGGCGGCATAGCATGCATGGCAAGACCCGAAGAGTCCGAGTCAGAGTCCGAATCTGAATCCGAATCCAATTACAACACCGACTCCGAACTCGAGGACTACTTCGAGAAGCAACTCAAAGTCAGACCAAAAGAGAAAATTAAGGTTAGCCGCTCACTAATTCATACACTTTACAATACAATTAAAATGATTAATAGGAAATTAACTAAGTCCGAGTCTAGGGTTGAGTCATTACTTGAGGAGGTTGAAACCCTCAAGCAAGAGGCTACTCTAACCTCTTCAACTAGTCAAGTTCAAGAGGGAAACTCAACCCAAATTGAAAAACTTGAGGAGGAGAATTCTCTCTTGAAAGACCGAGTTCAAGAGGTTGAGGCTACATTGGAAAGGTTCATGTTGGGATCTAAGAATCTTAACCGACTACTTGGAACCCAAAGAGTCGTGTACAACAAAGCCTAACTCGGATTTAGGTCAACGACTACGAATAGGTCATATATGTCTATTGTAAATTGTAGTCATCAAAGAGTCTAAGCATGGGTCCCAAAGGTTTTATTGAACTCACATATAAGGACTAATAAGTTTTGGATTCCCGAGGATCAAGTTCATTATTTGAATAGACCATATTGGTTCAATGGTCCAGGGGGAGCTAACACTAAAATAGTATACCCACTTACTTAGAAAAACCATTGAATATTTTACTTTAATTTGTAGAACGGCTAGATAGAGAAAATAGTTAGCCAACTCTTGACAACATAGTATCAGGATGCGGTGACATGATAGTACGTTAGGGAAACAAAGTCTCGTGTATTCGAGCTAGATAAGGCGTATCTAGCTTGGTGCACTTGACCGAGTGGAACTAGCTGAAGCTACCTCGCCGTATCCTAAACTAGTTTGACCATGAAGTAACCCTAAGTGACTTAAGTGATATTTTCTTGAATTTGCCTTTGTCTAAGGAAGTGGTAGTTGTTCCGATCAAAGAAGGCCCTTATGCCTCGCCACGACCTGGAAGCCAATTTCTCGAAAAGTTACTTAACGATCTAAAGGTTAAATCCGAATCTAACCCAAGGTTGACTATCTTTAATCAATTTAAAATCATCTCATAAAACATATAAGGTGAACAAATTCTGAGACACATAGAATGGGTGAGATGTTAAGGATAATTGAAATATAACCTCTTTAAAATACTACTTATTTTCCCAACTATTGTACTTAACAACTCTTAGGCCAAAGTTTAGCGCCCCCTACATCTCTTATACTTCATATATTTGACTAAGGGGGAAAGCAAACTAACCCTAAGGGTTATATTACAAACCTTTAGATTATTGGTGCAGAGGGACACACCTTGAACCAATCTATCTAATTACTGCTAGACATATGCTTGGACTCATAGTTGATTTATCTTGATGCATGCATATACCATATTGTTTTTAAACCCCTATTTTATATAAAAAACATCAATTTTACATAACAAACCCCAACATTTGTTTTGATTTATGGCAAAAGGGGGAGAAGAGCGTAAGTTAAGGGGGAGTTAAAGGGGAGTAACACAAAATTTATTTCATTTTGAAAACTAAAGTATCTCTTTCAAAACTCACCTAGGGTTAAGGGGGAGTTTTGGTTAAGGGGGAGTTTTTGAAAATGACATTCATCATTTACTATACTTGTTTTATGCTTTAATTTTCCTTAATTTTGTGTTGGTTTGCCATAGATCAAAAAGGGGGAGATTTTTGGTGCAGGGACACTAGATAATCGAACCTGTGTTTTGATTATGGCAAAGACACAAAGTTAAGTTTACATCGTTATCTCACGAGCTAAATCGAGTGTGCAGAAAAGTACTAAAGCTAGAGCTGAAGGCTAGTGACACCCGGAGGAAGCTGCGGTAGTCGGGCGACACTCGAGTGACTTCGGAGGGAGCCGAAGGAATCGAGTGGAAGGTCAGAAGCGAGAGCTACAAGATAAGTATCGAGGAAAGCTCGTGTGAGTGAGAGATTGTAAGGTCGTGTCCTCTCTACGGGATGACCGTAGGTGGCGATCCGACTAAGACTTCCTGTGGAAGGTCTAGGTCGAGATCGAACGGTTAGAAACCGTCGCATTTATCATTTTTTGAGCCAACCTCTTATTGCAGGAAAGTGGCCAGGCTGGCAGTCGACTGCTAGACATTGGGCAGTCGACTGACTCCCATCAGTCGACTGATGGCGACGAATTAGCCTTTGAGCTAGGTCAAAATGGATAAGGTTTGACTCGGCCACTTCACGATAAAAATTATACAACTTCATGATCTGTTCTGAAAAAAGAGGAGACATATTCAGAGGCCAAAATCTATAAAAGGAGGGGTGGATTCCAACTCCAAAGAACATCAAGTTTATTCATCAAGTGCTCCTACAATGCCAACGCTTCAACACCGTCATAATGCCGATGTGACAACAAGTTCAGATCTTCTTCGTCGGTAGCAGCATCTAGTAATATATTTTGATATTGTATTCGTTGTTTTTATTCGTAACGAGGTGAGGTAGGCTTGTTGCCTCATCCTCGTACATTCAGTTTTGTGATCGTTGTCTCCTACCTCCAACGAGGAGGAGACGTTATAGTGCTTTGCCCTCCGTACGCGGTCTAGGACCGATAGGGCCTTGCAGTAGCAACCGCTGGGTTGTGAACCAAGTAAAAATAAACGTGTTTCTTTATTTTTTGCTGCTCTTACTTATTTAATTATCTACTCGAATGAAACGTCGAAAAGATTTATGATTGCTATTCACCCCCCCCCCCTTAGCAACGCTTCTCGATCCAACAGTCTTGTGTACTTGGCATGGAAAGTCCAAGTCTTGAGTACTTGGCAATGGAAAGACCAAGCATAGGTCTTGGCAATTGGAAAGTCCAACATGGAGTTGGCAAGGGAACGTTTCAGTTGCATGCTATGCAATGTTTGGCGATGTAAAGTCCAAGCGGTAGTCTTGGCGGCATAAGTTCAATGTTTGGTGGCGTAAAGTCCAAGCGTGTGTCTTGGTAGCGTAAGCCCAAATGTACCTTGGCAATGTAGACCCGATTAGCATTTCAATAGTCGATGGAAGCACCTGAAGGTTAATGTATGGATGAACAAGTCATGGATGCCTTGCAAAGATCCAATAGGCATGAGGCTGATGGAGATGGCTAGAAGGCTTAGGTCTAGGCTAAGGGTGGTCTAGCAAGTATGAGGGGATCATCTTGGGGTAAACCTCATGTTTGAGGTTTAGCAGTTGACTGAGGTTATGGACCAGTCGACAGGTCAAGTGTTTTGACACATGGTAGTCAAGTCGCCTCTGAGCAGTCAATTAGTCTGTAGTCAACTCGCATTTGATTGCGGCTGTGTGGCCATTGCAGTCGACTGCCATCTTTGGTCCGTCGACTGCTTGTTGAGGACCCAAGAACAGAAAGCTTGGTAGTCGACTCGGTGGTCGATGAAGGATTTGGCAGTCGACTGCCAGTATATCCATTGGCTGGAATGTCAATGTTGGTCAAGCCCATTGTGAGACAATGACACTGTAGGCAGTCGATGAGGGTCTTTTGGCAATCGACTACCAGGGTGGGAATCAGCCTGATGTAGGTCATAAAAGGAGCAATTTGTGGAGAATTTTGGCCATGGTTTCTTGAGCGATTCTAGGGGAGATTTGAGGCGATGTGTTGGTGCATTTTAGGGTCCTTCAAGCTCATCCAAGCAACCAACAAGAAAATTATTCAAAGCTCACATTTATAAAGTGTTCTTTACATAGTTGTTGTATTTCTTTGTATTTACTTATATTATCTTTTTTATTGTTGTAAACACTTGTAGGAGGTTTCTCCACCTATGATGTGTCACCGAGAAGGAGGCTTATTAATGGTGTATGCATCACTAGAGCTTGCTATTGACCTCACCCCATGGAGTAGGAACTAGGGTTCCGAACTACATTATATTCTTGTCTTGTGCATGTGCTTGTATTGTTGTTATCGTGTTATTTGTTATTTGTATTCCGTTGCATACTAACGAACTGTAGAAACAAACATGAAAGAATTCCATCGAGTGAAGCATAATGCTATTCACCCCCCCCCCCCCCCCCCGCTCTAGCGACGTCTGATTCCTCTACACTTGTCTGTTTCTTGAACACCATGAGTTTTTCCCAAATACAATAGGGTGGAACAGTGTAGTTGGTGCATAGCTCAATATTCAGTATTGTGTGAGTATATGCCGCACACCTTATGTGTTTCCCAAGCATATTATGTATTTCCTGAGTACCTTATGTGGTTCTCAAGTACCCTATGTGTTTCTCGAGCATCTTGTCTATTCTATGAGCACCTTGAGGTTTTATCGAATTCAATAGGGCGGAATAGTGTAGTTGGTACAAAGATCAATATTCAGTATTGTGTGATTATCTGCCGCACACCATACATGTTTCCCGAGCATATTATGTGTTTTCTGAGTACCTTATGTGGTTCCCGAGTACCCTATGTGTTTCCCGAGCACCTTGTCTATTTCTTGAGCACCATGAGGTTTTCCTGAATTCAGTGAGGATGAATGATATGGATATTCTGGCGTACAGTACGAAGAGATGCTAAGAAATCTTTTGAATAAGGAATATTTTTTATTATTATTGTTTATTTATTTGAAATTTGTATATGGTTTGTTTTTTGGTAATTAACAATAAAGGAGAAAGGACACATGGAGGATATAGAGGGAACCATTTTAAAGGAAGTACAAAAGGTGGTACATCTCAACGGTCTGATAAGGGTATTAAGGTAAATTTATCTTGAAGTAAGGCGGTGCTAATCCTTTATAAAAAGGATAGAGATGGGAAGATGTGGATGATTTTTTTCTTCTCTATTTAGTACACAGAGACTCTCTTCTCATTTCTTCTTGTCATTTTACTATTTCATTCTCCCGATTTTAACTTGAGCGTCGGAAAGGCTGCTCCGACAATGCTGACCCACCTTTAACACTCTTTTTGTGATAGATCTAGTATTCAGGAAGGAGATCCAAAGTCTCCATGTTGGTTCATAAGGAGGAGGAAGGGGGTATGAGTGTGCTTAAAAAGAGGACACCATCACTAACCATAGTAGAGTTGACACTTTGGAGCATTTTCAAGGTATAGTTATACTTTAAAAATGAACTTAGAACATGATCCTAAAAGATATTAGGATGTGCCAATGGAAATAAAATCTTGAAAGTTGATCATGATTGACACATTAGACTAGAGTCAATAGTGTGCCAAGTTTGGGGATTTTTGCACACTCGAGGGAGTTTGTCCATTATTATGTCAAAGTTGGTATTTGACATAATCTTAGATAATGGAATTAGGTTCAAGACTTAGATATGTTTATACTCTTGTATTTTATATATTTTCCATGCTTTGTATGTCATACTATATGTCACGACATCATATATCTCTTGATGGTAGAAAATATGTCATCTTAATACTTATGTTGATTTTTGTCTTGCCATGACATCATGCATCATTTAGAAATAATAGATTTTCTATTGAAAGATATGAAATTAATGTATGTCATGATCATATTCATGTATTTATTCACTTGAAATTAAGAAAAATTGGCATTATTTGATATCCTAGGTAGGATGATCAAATTAGAAATGCCTAGATAGAAATGCATGATCCCTTAGCTTAGAAAAGAACCAATCTACATCTCACATAAATCATAGGATGACTTGTGTGTAAGTATTAAAACATTGTAGACACAACTGAGATGTTTGGATAATGAGTTAAGTTCAAGGTGTTTATATGGTGCATCAAAATGAACTCAAATTTATCAAATATATGAATAAATCATGAGGAAAACTAATATAAGTCATGTACACTTGACTCATTGATAGTGATAGGAAACAGATTTTGGAAATGTTTTTAAAATTATTTTGAAAAACTTTGGCGAAGTTTATATGTTGATAAGAATCACTATTGGTGATATTGATAAAATATTAGCATGAAACATTAAAGTTTTCAATGGTTTTCAACTTTATCATTCTTTGAAAATGATTGATATTTTCAAAGAAAACTATTTTCCTTTCATAGCATTTGACATAAGTAATGTCTATAAGAAATTTTAATATTTTTCGAAAAACGTAGAATTACCAATGCATTTTTATAACTCGTCTGAAAATTAATATAAAAAAAAATCAAAAACTAATCGACTATTTCAAGAACCAATCGATTGGTACTATGACCAATCCACTGGTGGACTCCTCAATCGAATGGTAGGATTGGTTTTGGTTGAACATGTATAATTTGTTGGGAGTATGGGGAATACAATCAAAGTCCCACATTGGTAAGACATGGAAAAGATCATGTGCTTATAAGAAAAAAGATATCTCCATTGGCATGAGGCCTTTTGGGTAAAGCCCAAAAACAAAACCAAACAACTGACAGGAAGTCCTGGTGGGTTGAAGATCGGACATCAAGCAGAGAAAATCCTTCGAGGAGGGATAGGCTTGAGGGGGGGCCCAATGTGGTCCTTCGTTTGAGGGGGGGATTGTTGGGAGTATGGGGAATACAATCAAAGTCCCACATTGGTAAGACATGGAAAAGATCATGTGCTTATAAGAAAAAAGATATCTCCATTGGCATGAGGCCTTTTGGGTAAAGCCCAAAAATAAAACCATGAGGGCTTAGGCCCAAAGTGGACAATATCATGTCATTGTGGAGATATGTGGAGCTTATAAGCACTAACATAATTTAGCCATATGAACAATGACCTTAGGTAGATAACCACTCCTAACCCTTTGATATGCTTAGAGAAGCATTAAAAGGGAGAGATTTTTTGTGATAATGAATAGGAGAGTTAAATAGAGTAAGATTCAACATTTAAAGGGATGTTAAAATTCAAGGTTGAACTTTTACCCTCATTTTTAGAGTTTCGATCTACTATATGCTTAGGACAACTCCAAAGATATTGTTTGCGCAATGGTTAAGGGAGAGCAAGCCTTAAGAAGAAGGTTGTCCATCAAGGTATACTGGTTGATGATACTACTATAACTCAATTTAGGGAATAAAGGAAGAAAGAATGGAGGGATAAGATTTGAAGGTAGGATTAGATGAATAAGACCAAAGTTCGGGATTTTTACCCGAGTCAAGCAAGGTTTAGTTCAGAAGGTTGGACTGAGTTGTGGGGATTGCAACTTGGAGAGCCTATCTGAGTTACGAGTGTATTGGCTAGGTGGCTAGAATAATGTCAAAATAGCAACTGAGAGAGCCGAGTTGAGCATATCGGCTTGATAGCCATAATAGCGCCGAATAGCAACTTGGTAAAATGAGTCAAACTAGAAAAAGGGTGACTTAGGGAGGAGTATGGAGGTGGGAAAATAGCAAGAAGGATTAATTGAGGGAATGACATATAGGTAAAATGAAGGAAAGGGAGGACCCCACTGTTAGTTAAAGCCCTAGAACCAATCATGTGATGGTTGAATAGGGAACATTTTGTATCATATTCTATAAAGGCAAAGGATTGGTTATTATATTTACATCTTGCTTGTGCCAGCTAATTTAAATATAATAATGCCCTAGAAAAGTAGGTTCTTATCTACAGCACATCAATTGGCAGAATTGATTATGAGAGGCTGTAGAGAACACTTTCCTAAATGTTCCTAGTCGAGTATTAATATGCAAGGGCAATATTAATACATAAAGACTAGCATGTAGGTCAATTGATGACTTGATCTCACAAGTCATGGATATATGATATCAAGTTGACACATGGGTATATATTGGAGAATATATACTGAACTGACCCGCCATGAGAAAGTTTCATGGATCGTTATATGAGTGTCATAAACTTTCTCATGTGACTATTGGTATGAATAGTCCTCAGACCTGAAGTCACTATGGTTCCCTACATAAGGAGTTATGTACTTTGGTATCGTCAAACGTCACCCGTAACAGGGTGGACCATAAAGGCGATTACTGGGTATGTAACAAATTATGCGGAGGGATGTGAGTGATGTAGATGGGATCTATCCCTTCCATATGACGGGAGTGATATCGGTGGGCCCCTTGATTGAGTAGAACTACTAAAACGCATGGCCATGCTCGAATGAGTCAATATGAGATATTGAGCTCATTTGTTTGAGTTAGTTTACTCAGGGATCAAGAAACACATAGATTGATCGAGGATGACACGGTCTATGCCTCATTGATCTATCTGATATCAAGGATAGAAGGACACGGTCATATATTATAGTAGTCACGGAAAGGTTAGTCGGATCTTGACTTATCTCGTAACTTGGGTAGCAATGATGTATTGCTAGATGCCGCTCATTGCTTGTGTATCTAAAAGAGTTTAGGTCCACTGCCAACGTTATGAGAGCCTATAGGGTCACACACAAAGAGCATGATAATTAGAGGAATTAGAGTATTCTAGTTTGACTAGAATAATATGGGAATAAGCTTAAGTACAAAATGGTTTTTGGACTTTAAGCTTAATGAGAATTTTAGCTAATTGATTTAATGAGATTAATTCAATATGTTACCTTATTGAATTAATAAGATTAATTCAATATGATAACATAAGCTTAATTGAATTAATAAGATTAATTCAATATGATAACATAAGCTTAATTGAATTAATAAGATTAATTCAACATGCATGAATGCCACATAAGAATGCCACATAAGCATGCCACATAAGCATGCCACCTAAGCATCCACCTAAGCTAGTTAAGGTGGAAGGAAACAAAAAGGTTTTGTCTCCTTAAGTGGCCGGCCAAACAAGGATATGTCTCAATGCATTGGATTGCATTGAATGTGTGGAGGTGAAAGGGTTTTTCCAACCCTATAAAAGACACCTCAAGTGGCCGGCCAAAGGGAGCATTGGCTTTGTTGTTGGTGGAAGCTTTGGTTGTGTTGTTGTGGTTGTGAGAGAGCTTGGTGGAAGCTTTAGTTGTGTGGGTTTGTGAGTGTAGGCTAGCAAGAAGAGGAGTCTTCTTCTTCCTTTCTCCTTTTCCCTCTCTTCCTCTCCTTTAGGGACTTCTCTAGCAAGAAGTAAAGGAGACCTCTTCTAGTTTTCCTTTTGTGAGACAAGAGCGTGCTCGTGTGGATACGTATAGAGGCACGGACACTTGAACGTGCTAAAGATCCAACAAACCGAAAGGAAAAGCGGGATTGCAAAGGGCACGCAACAAAGGTAGAACTCTCCTATAAGATAGGCTTGGTTTAGAGAAATTTATTTTATACGAGTTTGCTTTCGCATGGATCACTTGGAAGGGATCCTATTTTCCGTTGTGCATATGCCATTAGGCATAAAAGAATTCCCTACAGTGGTATCAGAGCCACTTGCGAAAGATCATATAAAAATAGGTTTTCTCTATTTTATATGTGATATAGAAGTAGGATAAATTTTATTATGAGTTGATAATTGCATTAGCAAATTTTCAAACATAATAAAATATCCAATGTCTTTTAAAAGTTAAAATGACATGGTGCATGGTTATGGCCTAGTCCCAAAAAGTTTGTGATTGTGTGTTGTAATTCTTAATACGGCCTGCGTGTCGTGCCTTTCTCCTAATATTCTTGTTGTAAAATTAGTTTTAGACTCGAATGTAACTCGAGTATTTCTCCTTTTGTAATGTACAAAACAAGGATGGAGGGTCCATTGGAAGATGAGGTTACAAGGAGGAAGTCAACACACAAGACAACCAAAAGGAAGCACTTAGGAGAAGATGCTATCCCTAGGTTGACCAATCAATCTTTTCATTGGCTTGAGAAGATTGTAGAATAAGGGCCATAACCATGACACGTTAGTTTAATATGTATGTGATGCATGTTAGTTTAGCTTGTATGTGATGCATGATTAGTTTAGCTTATATGTGATGTATGCTAATATGTATATGATACATGTTTATTTCTTAATAAGTCTAAACGATATGCCTACCAAAGTTGGTACTCACTACTTCCTCGATCATTTGTTATTGGGTTTGCCAAAGCAAAGCAATGCATTTTATCTTGGAGGGGTGCGAGTGGACAATCGTGATGTCCTGCTATCAGTCTTGGTTAAGACTTAATTAAGTGTTTTCTTAATTGGTTAAGAAAGTAGAGGCATATATTAGCTTTGAACATAAGTGTTAACATTAGTTTTGTGTGATTTCAGAACATCGGCTTTGTCTTAGAAGTGGTCGTTGCTCGATATCCAAGAAGGCCCTGTGCCTCGCCACACCGAAGCTGGTTTAGGAATAAACACTAAACTAATCTAAAACTTAACCAAAGCTATTAAAGAGTTACATCAGATGTAATTGGCAAAAGATTGCCTACCTAATTATACTACGTCTTGGGCGATTAGCCAAAGCTAACTCAAGACGAATTATAATGTGGATCTTTATCCCATATAAATTTATAGCTAAATAGTAGCTATGAGAATTTAGTGGGAGCCTCATTTAATTAAAGGCCTAATTAAATGATTTAGGTATGATACTTAACTTTGCATTTTAATGTTGTAGATCACCATGTCATCTAACACGACACACCCCCTCAACTTGCGATCTGTCCTTGAGAAGGACAAGCTCAATGGAGCAAATTTTCTTGACTGGTATAGGAACTTGAGGATTATCCTCAAGCAAGAATGCAAACTATATGTCCTAGAGCAGTCTACCCCTGAAATACCTGCCCCTGCGGCCACTCGTGCTGAAAAGGATGCTTATAAGAAGCATCAAGATGACGCATTAGATGTGTCATGTCTTATGCTTGCCACCATGAACTCTGAGCTCCAGAAGCAACATGAGAACATGGATGCCTATGATATGGTTGAGCACTTGAAACAACTATATCAAGGACAAGCTAGGCACGAGCGTTTTGAAGTGTCTAAGGCTCTTTTTGCATGCAAGATGCAAGAAGGAACACCTGTAGGAACTCACGTACTCAAAATGATTGGGTACGTTGAGAACCTTGAAAGACTAGGTTTTCCACTGAGCCAAGAATTGGCAACCGATGTTATCCTGCAATCGTTGCCGGAAGCATACAATCAATTCGTCATGAATTATAACATGAATGAAATTGATAAACCTTTGCACAGATTCTCAGCATGTTGAGAACTGCTGAACCAAATCTCAAGAAGAAAGTTAGTAATGTACTAATGGTCAAGAAGGACAAAGGTAAGCGCAAAGGCAAGGGTAAGACCCAAGCCAAAGGCAAGGCCAATTCATCCACTTCAAAGGGTAAAGGTAAAGTACCTAAGGAAGGGGCCGCTTCCATTGCGGTGAGATCGACACCGGAAGGCTATGCAAAGTCTACCTTGAGGAAGTAAAGAACAAGAGAAGTGGGACTTCTGCCTCAGGTATACACGTTATAGAAGTTAATCTATCTATTTCTTCTACATGGGTATTAGAGATCGGATGTGCATCTCACATTTGTACTAATGTGCGTGGACCGAGAAATAGTAGAATAATGGCAAAGGGTGAAGTGGACCTACGAGTAGGCAATGGCGCAAAAGTTGCTGCTGTAGCTGTAGGAACATATTCTTTGTCTTTGCCCACTGGGCTTATCTTAGAACTAGAGGAGTGCTTCTATGTACCCGCATTAACAAAGGACATAATTTCTGTATCTTGTTTAGACAAGAAAAACTTTTCTTTTATAATAAAGGACAAATGTTGTTCCATTTATTTAAATGAAATGTTCTATTGTAATGCACCACTTATGAATGGTCTCTATGTTCTAGATTTAGATAACCTAATTTATAACGTAAATACCAAACGGTTCAAATCGAATGATTTGAACCAGACATATCTCTGGCACTGTCGCCTAGGTCACATAAATGAAAAACGCATATCCCAACTCCATAAAGATGGATTATTGGACTCATTTGATTTTGAATCATATGAGGTATGCGAGTCTTGTCTTTTAGGAAAGATGACTAAAACTCCATTTAGTGGACATGGCGAGAGAGCGACGGATTTGTTAGGACTCATACATCGATGTATGTGGCCCTTTCAATGTCGCGAGGAGGCTATAAGTACTTTATTACTTTCACTGATGATATGAGTAGATTTGGCTACTTATATTTGATGAGACATAAGTCAGAATCCTTTGAAAAGTTCAAAGAATTCAAGAATGAAGTACAAAACCAACTTGGTAAGCGTATTAAGCTACTTCGATCAGATCGAGGTGGTGAATACCTTAGTCAAGAGTTTCGTGATCACCTGGCTAAGTGTGGGATAATATCCCAACTCACTCCACCTGGAACACCACAATGGAATGGTGTATCTGAGAGGAGAAATCATACTCTATTAGATATGGTACGATCAATGATGAGCCAGACTGATCTACCTACTTCCTTTTGGGGTTTAGCTCTAGAGACAGCCGCTTTCACACTTAATCGCATTCCATCAAAAGCCGTAGAAAAGACACCATATACGATATGGACCGGGAAGAGTCCCAAAATGTCTTTTATAAAGATTTGGGGTTGTGAAGCTTACGTTAGACGTCAAGTCTCAGATAAACTAGGACCCAAATCAGATAAGTGTTATTTTGTAGGATATCCCAAGGAAACTAAGGGATATTACTTTTACAATCCCACACTTGGCAAGGTTTTTGTTGCCAGAAATGCTGTCTTTCTAGAAAGAGAATTTATTTCTAGAAATACTAGTGGGAGTAAAATTCATCTTGAAGAAGTTCAAGATGATGATAACACTAAGGCTTCGATGGAAAATGAACAGGAACCACAAAGTGTTGTGGATGAGGAAATTGTTGCCCAAAGAGTTGTGGAGCAAACACCTGTTCAAGTAGACCAACCTCTTCGTAGATCTGATAGGATCCGTCGTCAACCTGAGAGATATTCTTTTCTCTTGACTGACAACGGCGAGGTATTGCTTGTCGATCTTGACGAGCCTACATCCTATCAAGAAGCTATGATGAGCCCAGATTCTGAGAAATGGCTAGAGGCCATGAGATCCGAAATGGAATCCATGTTCACTAACCAAGTATGGACTTTGGTTGATCCACCTGAAGGGGTAAAACCCATTGGGTGTAAGTGGGTCTTTAAAGTAAAGACTGACATGGATGGTAATAAGCATACCTATAAAGGTAGATTGGTGGCTAAAGGATTCAAACAAATTCATGGTATTGACTATGATGAAACCTTTTCACCAGTTGCGATGCTTAAATCCATTCGGATCATACTTGCTATTGCAGCCTACCACGATTATGAGATCTGGCAGATGGATGTCAAAACCGCTTTTCTGAATGGAAAGCTACTCGAGGATGTGTACATGACACAGCCTGAGGGTTTTGAAGATCCAAAGCATCCTGGAAAGGTATCTGGTCCATTTATGGACTAAAGCAAGCCTCTCATTTGGAATCTTCGATTCGATGATGCAATCAAAGAGTTTGGTTTCATCAAGAATGAAGATGAGCCTTGTGTCTACAAGAGAAATAGTGGGAGCGCAGTTGTATTTCTTGTCTTGTATGTAGATGACATACTTCTCATCGGAAATGATATTCCCTCACTCCAGTCTGTGAAGATATGGTTAGGGAATTGTTTCTCGATGAAAGACTTAGGTGAAGCTGCCTATATTCTAGGCATCAAGATCTATAGAGATAGATCTAAAAGATTACTTGGCCTAAGTCGAGTACATACATTGATAAAGTGCTAGATCGTTTTGCTATGCAAAATTCTAAGAAAGGGTTTCGCTTTATCACATGGTGTGAGTCTTTCAAGACTCAATGTCCCTCTTCTAAGGAGGAGAGAGATCGCATGGATAAGATCCCTTATGCATCGACTATAGGGTCTATCATGTACGCCATGCTTTGTACTGTCGACGCCTCGTATGCTTTGAGCATGACGAGTAGATACTGCGATCCGGTGAAAGTCATCGATAGCGATAAAAATATTCTTAAGTACTTACGAAGAATGAAAGAATATTTCCTGATATTTGGAGGCAATGAGGAGCTAACTGTAAAGGGTTACAGTGATGCAAGCTTCCAAACAGACAAGGATGACTATAGATCGCAATCGAGTCGTGTTTTGCACGAATGGTGGAGTGTGGTGGAAGAGTTCGAGCGGATACGATTCTTGATTCTACGAAGCCGAGTATATTGCGGATCGATGCAAAGAAAGGAGGTTGTTTGGCTCATGAGTTCATCGCTGAACTTGGGGTAGTTCCTAGCATTGCAGATCCAATAGACCTCTATTGTGACAACAATGGGGCTATTACGAGCTAAGGAACCTCGATCACATCAAGGACCAAACACATCTTTGCGGCGCTTCCATCTCATTCGAGATCATCGATAGAGGAGATGTGAGGATATGCAGTACCGATGCGAAGCTAACTGGCAGATCCATTGACCAAGGCTTTGGCACAGAGGAAGCATGATGGTCACACTAGGTCACTAGGTATTAGATATCATAGTGATTGGTACTAGTGCTAGTGGGAGATTGTTAGTTAAAGCCCTAGAACCAATCATGTGATGGTTGAATAGGGAACATTTTGTATCATATTCTATAAAGGCAAAGGATTGGTTATTATATTTACATCTTGCTTGTGCCAGCTAATTTAAATATAATAATGCCCTAGAAAAGTAGGTTCTTATCTACAGCACATCAATTGGCAGAATTGATTATGAGAGGCTGTAGAGAACACTTTCCTAAATGTTCCTAGTCGAGTATTAATATGCAAGGGCAATATTAATACATAAAGACTAGCATGTAGGTCAATTGATGACTTGATCTCACAAGTCATGGATATATGATATCAAGTTGACACATGGGTATATATTGGAGAATATATCGAATCGAATCGACCCGCCATGAGAAAGTTTCATGGATCGTTATATGAGTGTCATAAACTTTCTCATGTGACTATTGGTATGAATAGTCCTCGGGACCAAGTCACTACGGTTCCCTACATAAGGAGTTATGTACTTTGGTATCGCCAAACGTTACGTAATACAGGTGGACCATAAAGGCGATTATCGGGTATGTAACAAATTATGCGGAGGGATGTGAGTGATGTAGATGGGATCTATCCCTTCCATATGACGGGAGTGATATCGGTGGGCCTTGATTGAGTAGAACTACTAAACGCATGGCCATGCTCGAATGAGTCAATATGAGATATTGAGCTCATTTGTTTGAGTTAGTTTACTCGGGGATCAAGAAACACATAGATTGATCGAGGATGACACGGTCTATGCCTCATTGATCAATCGATATCAAGGATAGAAGGACACGGTCATATATTATAGTAGTCACGGAAAGGTTAGTCGGATCTTGACTTATCTCTTAAATTGGGTAGCAATGATGTATTGCTAGATGCCGCTCATTGCTTGTGTATCTAAAAGAGTTTAGGTCCACTGCCAACGTTATGAGAGCCTATAGGGTCACACACAAAGAGCATGATAATTAGAGGAATTAGAGTATTCTAGTTTGACTAGAATAATATGGGAATAAGCTTAAGTACAAAATGGTTTTTGGACTTTAAGCTTAATGAGAATTTTAGCTAATTGATTTAATGAGATTAATTCAATATGTTACCTTATTGAATTAATAAGATTAATTCAATATGATAACATAAGCTTAATTGAATTAATAAGATTAATTCAATATGATAACATAAGCTTAATTGAATTAATAAGATTAATTCAACATGCATGAATGCCACATAAGAATGCCACATAAGCATGCCACATAAGCATGCCACCTAAGCATCCACCTAAGCTAGTTAAGGTGGAAGGAAACAAAATGGTTTTGTCTCCTTAAGTGGCTGGCCAAACAAGGATATGTCTCAATGCAATGGATTGCATTGAATGTGTGGAGGTGAAAGGGTTTTTCCAACCCTATAAAAGACACCTCAAGTGGCCGGCCAAAGGGAGCATTGGCTTTGTTGTTGGTGGAAGCTTTGGTTGTGTTGTTGTGGTTGTGAGAGAGCTTGGTGGAAGCTTTAGTTGTGTGGGTTTGTGAGTGTAGGCTAGCAAGAAGAGGAGTCTTCTTCTTCCTTTCTCCTTTTCCCTCTCTTCCTCTCCTTTAGGGACTTCTCTAGCAAGAAGTAAAGGAGAGCTCTTCTAGTTTTCCTTTTGTGAGACAAGAGCGTGCTCGTGTGGATACGTATAGAGGCACGGACACTTGAACGTGATAAAGATCCAACAAACCGAAAGGAAAAGCGGGATTGCAAAGGGCACGCAACAAAGGTAGAACTCTCCTATAAGATAGGCTTGGTTTAGAGAAATTTATTTTATACGAGTTTGCTTTCGCATGGATCACTTGGAAGGGATCCTATTTTCCGTTGCGCATATGCCATTAGGCATAAAAGAATTCCCTACACCCACAACATGTAAGAAGTTTGTTATATCTGATAACCACCTAGGGCACCTCATGAGGCCCCATAAGAGGCTCCAGATGGCACATTCTCGCCAACATCATGACAATATAATTCCTTGAACCTACACAACCCTCCACATGGATGGTGATCGAGGTGGTTTATTACGCGATAGATGGCTTCAGGGGAGACAAGGATAAAAGGAAGGGAGGATGGAAGAAGAGAGGCTTTGGTTCGTTTTCTCAAGAAAGACTCACTGCTGAAGAGGGAGGATAGGGAGGTGGACTGGTAAGGAGAAGGAACATCCTCGACAGAGCAAGAAAAAGGGAGAACGATCTATGTGGTATTTTCCTTTACTTTGTATAAGCTCTTATCTATAAGAGGTTTCTTCACCTCTGGAAGATAAGGAAGGATTATAGTAAATGTGTATGGCGTCAGAGCTCACTCTAGAGCTCACTCGTGGAGTAAGAATCTGAATTCCAAGCCACATTAAATCTTTTGTCATCATCTTCTTATATACTGTTGCGGCCAAAGAAGACCCCAAGCCTCTTCGACACCTTTATTCCGAAGAGGGAGAAAATCCATGCAGCATTAGTTGGCACCATCTGTGGGAAACATTTTTGGCTGAACAAGACGTTGAGATGCATTTACAAGAAATCACTCTTCCTGCAGTTTCTTCCATGGAAGAAACCCCTCTCACTTTACTATCATCCCAGTTAAAGGCCATTGTGGACATGCCCGTATCTGAAGCTTTGGTGAGGGAAAAGAAGAGGATGGGATATCTCTATCCTCACTCTGGTGAGCCTTATCAAAGGGAACCCCCATTTGAAGAACCTTCTCATATACCCCCGTCTGGCCTTCAAGAGACTGAGATATTGCTAGAGAAAATACCAATGGGAGGGGCATGCCAATATCCTTTCCCGGTGGTGCCAGCAATACGGGAGGACTAGGGGGAGAGTCATTCCATGAGGGCACTAGAACCTTATGAGCCTTATCCTTTAATTGAAGACATAGTGCTAGAGCAACCACCGACGCACTTTCGTGCGCCCAAATGGAGATGTATGATGGCACTTTCGATTCAGAATAGTGTTGGTGCAATCGGCCCAGGTCACGATTGACCAGACTCGAGTTTGACTCGAGTGATGTTTTGATGTTTAACAAAGTGGTTTGACAAAGTGGTTTGACATTGATGTCGGTTAATGTTTTGGGGAGATTGTTTATACAATCGACTCAGGTTATAATTGACCAAACTCGAGTTTTACTCGAGTGAGACTTTGATGGTTGACTATGGGTTGACCATGTGATTATGGGAAAGTCCAAGCATGGGTCTTGGTAAGGTAAAGTCCAAGTCATGGGTACTTGGCATGGAAAGTCCAAGTCATGGGTACTTGGCATGGAAAATCCAAGTGGGACACATGACATTTGGGAAAGTCCAAGTCTTGAGTAGTTCACTATAAGAATATTAGCTTTTAGCGACAGAAATTTCGGTGGCTAATCGGTCGCTAAGATCATTTAGCAATCGATTAGAGACCGATTTTAACGGTCGCTAATCGTTGCGTCGCTAATTAATTAGCGATCGAAATTAAATTTCGGTCGCTAATTTTAGCGATCGAATGATAATTCGGTCATTAATTTTACCGACTGAACGATAATTCGATCGCTAAATTTAGCGACGGAATGGTAATTCGGTCGCTAATTTAGCGATGGAACGATAATTCGGTTGCTAATTTAGCGACGGAACGATAATTCGGTCGCTAATTTAGCGACGAAACGATAATACGGTCGCTAATTTTAGCGACGGAATGATAATTTTGTCGCTAATTTAGCGATAGAACGATAATTCGATCGCTGATTTAGCGACAGAACGATAAATCGGTCGCTAATTTTAGCGACCGAAATCATCTTTCGGTTACTAAATTAGCGACCGAAATTTAATTCGGCCGCTAAACACAATTTCACAAAAAAAAAAATTTTTTAGCGATGGAATTTTAATTCCGTGGCTATTTTAATAGGCTTTTAATAAAATAAAATTTAATATTTAAAAAACCTGTTAACATTAATTACATATTATAATAATATCTATCAACACCAATTATTTTAATACATGATTAAAATATTATACAACAACAATTTTCATTCAAATTTTAGTATTTACATCTCAAACAACTCAACATTTTATATTTTGTAAATGAAATCACAAACTAAACACTAAAATAAAATACAATCAAATTTCAAATGCGTTCCATGTCTTGTGCAGAAGTTATTAGCTTGCTCGAGAAGTGGATCAGGGAGATTTTTTGTTGGCCTTGGATTCTTTTATAATTTTCAGAATTCTTTAAGGAAAATAATATCTACCTCCTGAAAAAAAAAACATATCAAATATATATAAGACAAAAAACATATAATTGTGAATCATCAATAAATTTCAAATTAGACAAGAAAAATAGATTAAAGATGAAGGAAAAGTTATTCCAGTAACGTGCAATTGTGGCCCTAGCAATAAACCATCAAAGAAAAACTTGCCCTAACCTAATTTTTTAAAGAAACAAAGCACAGAGCACGCAAAAACTAATATAGAAATATCCACAAACCTAGAGAAGTAAAGATATAAAAGTTTCCTCTGTCAAAATATAGCTCTGCAAGAATACAAGAATAATAAGAAAGTAAAACAGACAGTGAAACCAAGGAAATATAGGAAAAGTAAGGTCAAAATTTCGATGGCCAACTTATCATTTTACTACAATTAAAATTGCTCACTAGAAATCTAAAACTTGAAGAATAGAATTAAGAAGAGTAGTACAATGGGATATAGATACCTCATCTTTCTCAATTGTTGCATCAGCAATGGTCCAAACATCCTCATGGATATCAAAGTGGAAAAGCTACAAATGCACAACCATAGAGATCATTAATTTCAAAATCCAAGACTAAGAGTTGGTCCTGGTTCATCAGTGACAATGGAAAGCAAAGCACATAAGAAAATATAAAAAATGGGCATCGAGTAGATAACAACTCAAATGGGCATCGAGTTTATTATGTGCAGACAATAAACTTGTAAGAAAAGCAAAGTAGAAGAAATGCAGGAAAACTTACCCTCAAAATACCCAGTCATATTAGACCCTTCAACTTCATAAGTTCTTTTGCGTTCAGCATATTTCGAATGGTTGGAAATATCAGTTGTAGCATCAAGTGTTACATCATGAAAGCATATCAGTTGACCATCTTTTGTTGCAAGAATATCTGATTCTATGAAGTTGGCACCTTCTTCAATAGCTCTCTGCAAGTAAAACTCACTCATGAACAAAATATTGGTAAACCCAAATTAACCTACCGAACATCTATTACAAAAAATAGTGTTTCCTACCACTTGAATCTAGCTACATGAATCTTATTTTC
Organism: Wurfbainia villosa; assembly: GCA_025175895.1. Lineage (NCBI taxonomy): Eukaryota > Viridiplantae > Streptophyta > Magnoliopsida > Zingiberales > Zingiberaceae > Wurfbainia > Wurfbainia villosa. The sequence continues at coordinate 45,483,156 of CM045998.1, read as the reverse complement.
TACCTAACTAAATTCAGATTAACCTTCTACTACAATTATTATCTGTACATAATTTCACTTGGTTGTTTGCATCTTTTAGCTATATTTGGTTTCCAGAATAAAAATGAATTTCACTGTTTTGTTGTAGAGAATTTCCTCAGCACCTTAGAGCTACATAAGTTTGCAAAAAAGAACCAAGCATAGTGTTATCTAGAGTTATCGACACTGACAAATAGATCAACCATAAATTTACACATTGTAGCCTTTGTTTTTACTCAAATATCTGCTTCACCAAAAAAGTAAAAAATAAAAAAAAGTGGAACAATTGTTGATAAAGGATAAATTCTGATACTTGTTGGTATAGCTAGGAAACACAACATCTAGTTAATTATTTGCTTGATCAGTCTCTCTATATCCCAAATAAGACTGCCCAAGGTAAAGCCATAGCACTCTAAATAAGTAGTTCTTCAAAACAAACAAACATGTCATATAAAACAAAAGTTAAGTAGTTCAAGAAGGATCCCACTACCCGACATCGAGAAAAACATTTAAATTCATTACATGAGTATGAGTTTGGACACTTGTATTGAGTTATAGCAAATTGTCTATGTATTTTGCTCCATTAGATCCTTGTAACTTAAGATATCACATTCCATCAGCTTTAGTTGGACAGTAATTACCATATAAGTAGCAGCTATTTCTTCAGGAATCTATCCATTCGATCCACGATGAGCAATGTTATAAGGCCTCGATGTTTGCAAGGGCTTTTTGTCTTTGTGTTGCTTACTTGGTAGCGGATACATTGCCCTGCCGTCAGACCCCAAGAACAAGGAGAAGAAAATCATACCGGTAGCCCCTAGAACATTGAGAATATATTAATTCTTTTTCTTTTCAGAAAAAAAATAACTTTTATCATCTACGATGAATGACAATATGAGAAAATACAAGCCTTAGCCCATAGCCATCCTAATCCACATCGCTTAATTCCATCGGCAAGCATTTCGACGAAAAACTGCAAAAGAATCTCAACTATTTTTATTTTACATTAGAAACCCTCACAAAGAAAAATCAATTGACCCCAATTCTTCTTTAACTGCCATCCAAATTCCACGATGAAGAATTTGAATGGAAAAGAGTGGCAAAAGTATCGTCAAAAAAGAGGAAATCAGAGCTTACAGAGAGGACTCATTTCAATCTCATTCCTGTTCCTCCTCAACGATTAACCAGGCTCGCACCGCAGCCAAGACCCCTGCAATGTCATGCGATGTTGTTGCGGCATTGCTGAGGCCAGGGCACGTCGCGATGCTGCCATGTCGCGTCGCAACCATGTCAGTTGTCGTGTGTCATTTGCTGAGGCGTGCGTCGCCGCAACACCGCCGAGGCTCAGGCGCCGTGTCGTCGCCGCCGAGGCCAGCCGATTGCGGTCGCCGCCGAGGCTAAGCCGCGCCGCTGAAGAGGAGGAAACCTAAACCTCAGCAGCAGTCGGGCAGGAAAAGGAAAGCAGCGGAAGCAGGGAAAAGGAAAGAAAAAGTAAAAATAAATAAATAAATAAAAGTTAACGACCAAATTTAAATTTTCGGTCGTTAATTAGCGACTGAAAATATAATCGGTTGCTAATTAGCGACGAAAATTTAAATTCGTCGGTAATTATTACCGACGGAATTAATTTACGTCGCTAATTAGCGACGGAATTATTTTTCCGTCGCTAATTAGTGACGAAAATTTAATTCCGTCGGTAATTAATAATGAAAATTTAATTACATCAATGATGAAAATTTAATTATATCAATGATGAAAACTTAATCACATCATTAATTAGCGATGGGAATTTAATTTCGTCGTTAATATTAGCGACAAAAATATAATTCCGTCGTTAATTAGCGACAGAATTTAAAATCGGTCGCTAATTAGCGACGGAATTTAAAATCGATCGCTAATTAGCAACGAAAATTTAATTCCGTCGTTAATTATTACCGACGGAATTAAATTCCGTCGCTAATTAACAATGTGATTAAATTTTCGTTGTTGATGTAATTGAATTTTTGTCAGGTATTACCGACGGAATTAAATTTTCATTAGTAATAATTAACGATGAAAATATAATTCCGTCACTAATTAGCGACCGATTTTAAATTTCGTCGCTAATTAGCGACGGAATTAAATTTCGATCGGTAATTAGCGATGAAAGTATATTTTCGTCGGTAATAATTAACGACGGAATTATATTTCCGTCTCTAATTAGCGATCGATTTGTAATTTCCGTCGCTAATTAGCGACCGATATTTTAATCGATCGCTAATTAGCGACCGAATATTTTAATTGGTCGCTAATTAGCGACCGAATAGTTAATCGGTCGCTAATTAGCGACCGAATATTTAATCAGTCGGTAATTAGTGACCGAAAATTTTATCGATCGCTAATTAACGAACGAATTTAAATTCGGTCGTTAATTCGATCGTTAAAACAAGATTTTTTTGTAGTGCTTGGCACAAGGGAAGTCTAAGCATGGGTCTTGGCATGGAAAGTCCAACATGGGTTGGCAAGGGAAAGTCCAAGCTTGAGTCTTGGCATTTGAGAAGTCCAAGGGGTTTGATATTGGCGGCGTAAAGTCCAAGGGTGGAGTCTTGGCAGCATAAGTCCAATGGTTGGTGCCGTAAAGTCCATGCGGAGTCTTGGCGGCGTAAGTCCAATTTGTCTTGGCAGTATAGACACCGTTAGCATGACATAGCGATGGAAGTACCTAGAGGCTACCGTAATGGATGAACAAGTCATGGATGACTTGGAGGGATCCTAGAGGCGTGAGGCTGATGGAGGTGGCTAGAAGGCTTAGGTCTAGGCTAAGGGTGGCCTAGCAAGTATGGGGACACCATACGTGGGTTAAAAACCTTATCTTTGTGGTTGATAGTCGACTGACATTATGGCCGGTTCAACTGCCGTGAGTCGACTAGAGCTCGACTGCCACTTAGGGCTGAAATTGCCTTGGCAGTCGACTGCTAGGCATGGCAGTCGACTGCTAATTGAGTCGCAAGCATAGAATGCTCAATAGCCGATTGGGTAGTCGACTACGGGGTTGGCAGTCGACTGTCAATGTTGGTAGTCGACTGGTGAGAGGTCTGTTGGAGCTTTTCCAGCATGGATTGAGCCGTTGTGTCACAGCAACAGTGACATCAGTCGACTGGTGACTTATAACAGTCGACTGATAGGCAGAAATTTAGCCCAATGCAGGTTAAAAAGAGGAGCTCATGGAGGATTTCGGCATTGGTTCTTTGGGAGCTTTGGTGAGGCGATTTGAAGGCGATTTGCAGGTGCATTTCAGGGTCCTTCAAGCTCTTCCAAGCAACCGACAAGCAAGCGTTCAAAACCTTAGTTTCTAAAGTGTTCTTTACATTTTCACTTGTATTTGCTTGTTTACTTTGTATTACTTGTTGTAATTCATTGACGAGGTTTCTCCACCTCCGACTTATTGTTGAGAAGAAGTTTATTGCTTAGTGGTGTTTATGGCATCGCTAGGGTTCGTACGAACCCAATCTGTGGAGTAGGAAACGTTTTGGTTCTGAACAATGTTATATCGTGTGTGTTGTGATTGTATCTTGTATTTGTATTTGTTATTGTTTATTCCGCTGTGTACTAACAAGATTGTAGACAAGAAACACGAATGATTTCCATCAACGAACGGTAACACGCTATTCACCCCCCTCTAGCGTCCAATCGATCCCCAACAAGTGGTATCAGAGTGAGGCCACTCTTCAAGGTTTAACAACTAAGGGAGCACGCTAGAGGGTGAAGATGGAAGTCCAAGGACAACTAGGATGGGACATCAACACACCGGTGCTCTACACCCTATACGGACGAGAAGGCTTCAATTCTTGGAAGAGAAGAATTGAAGATTTTATTATGATGAGAGATTTTGAGGAATGGTCTATTTTGATGGATGAATTCGAATATCCAAAAGGACTAAAGGGTGGTTTCCTCAAGAAGAAGAAATGGAGTGAAGATCAAATTCAAGCCTTCGAGAAAAACATGAAGGTAGTAAAGTTTATTTTTTATTTAATCCCTAACGATATTGTGTGTATGTTAGGGGATTATATGGATGCTAAGGAGTTATGGAGCCAAGTGGCAAAGCTCCATGAAAATTCATCATCGGTTCAAGAAGAAGAGGAGTGCTCACCCTCTCAAGCTCAAGCAAGCACATTGTCATCTAAAGAGCTTGAGGATTCGGAAGTTGATAGGGAATCAATTTCTGGATCAGTGGAAGAAGTGGAGGAGACCTCCACCTCTAGGATTGAGGGGGAGGAAGTTAGACCATCCACTTCAGAGCAAGAGCCAAGTCAAGAAGAAGCTTCTTCTTCCGGTCAAGAAGAAGAGCAAGCTCAAGCTTCCACCATGGCCCTAGGTAACTCAAACATATCAATTTGTAATAAAAATCATATCATATGTTTTGAGTGTAGGGAAGTCGGGCACTACAAGAGTTGTTAGAAATATATGAGAGATGTCCTAAGGCAATCGCCTTATGTTTGAACCATTTATATGATAAATGAAGATTCACTATTTGAGTATACATGTTTTTATGTATTTAATTAGATCTTAAACTCATTTACTGAATGTCCACGATACGATTCACAGGATGAGAGAATTTGTGATTGGATCACAACTAGTGAGTATTTCTACATGTGTAATTGTGATGTATCGGAATTATCCCTAGTCGATGAATTGATGGATTTGGACACCATTGATTCTGTCGAGACTAGCACGAGGTATACACCTTGGTGTATCCAAGCAGGTGATTCTCACTAGCTGAAGACATTGTGATGTCCGGAGTTAATCGTGGATGCTAGTTATGGTAACTAGTTCATTGGAGTGACCAGCTGTAAGACTTCATATGGTTCTCTGTATATATAGATATGTCAATGAAGTTCTTACTGTAGCTTAGGTGCGATGTTCCTTTGACTTGCGGTATTCAAGTCATCTTGATCATAAAGACTTATGCTTTGACATCTTAAGCAAGCATCTCTTAGGAGATGTGGACCCGGGATGATTGGGTATAAGTCGAAGTGATCAAAGGTGTTTGAATAGCTTATAAAGGATTCACCACTCCTTGCGAGGAGATGTATACCCATGGCCTCTCGACGGATTGTTACTAAAGTCTTTGGCCAAAGCATTACATGTTTAGAGTAAGGTACTCTTTGATACATGTGCACTAACTAGAATCTGTAGGATGAGGAAATGATACTTGGGCTAGGTGTGACGTAGTCAGCCTAGTGCGGACTGACACTATAGACCATGTCCTGAACCAAGTGGATATAAGATGAGTGAAGGGAATAGGGCACAATTCATTCGAGCTGTTGAAGGGTTTCAGAAGTAGTTTTGGATCAACCGTTGATCTTTTCGGTTAATTGGGGATCATGATGTACTACTAGGTGCCAATCATGATCATTCTATAATTAATGGTTAATTATAGACGGCCAACATAAACCAAGAATCTATTTGGTCACACGCACAACTAGCGTAATCCGAAAGATTTAAAATGAGCTTGAGAATGAGATTCTCTGACCGAGAGAAACTAGGTTTGGTTGGACCAAACATAAAGCGAGCATGAAATTGTTTCAGTCGCAATGGAAGCGTGGATGGGCCGTGTCTTATGAAGACATGATGGATGAACCAAATTGGTTTGGTTATAATCCAATGGAGGAGAATAAACCAAAGGGTTTGGTTTGTTTTAAACGAATGAACCAAAGTTGGTTCGGTTCATTTTAACTTAAAATAAACCATCATGGTTTGGTTTATTTTAACTTAAATTAATGGAGTGGGTTAACGGGCTTTTGGTTATGATCCGATAACCATTAAGTGAATTTGTTCTCTATAAAATAGGGCTTAAGAGTTTTGTTAAGCCCTAATCCAAATCCTTGCAACCCTAATTGTTGCCGCCCACTTCTCCTTTGTGTAGTCGGCGCCAACCCCCTTGCTGCCGCCCACCACCACCAAAGCTCCTTGCTGGCGTCCAGTAGTTGTTGTCCTCTCCCCTTGCCAGTGTCGAGCTGCTGCCGGAGGAGCTCCGGTGATCTCCTTTGCTTTCGGCAACAAGGTGAGCTTCAACCTTCCTTTTAGCCCGACCCCTATTCCTCCACCAAAGCTGTCCAGTTTTCTGGACAGCTTGTTTCCTTCCTGTTGGAGCATCATTTGGACGACGTTTGGAGCTCGGACAGCGGTAGCCTTGCTGGGGATTCGATCTCCGATAATCCCCATAGGTGGAGGACGAAGAATTCGTCAAACGGTTGACGAATACCTCTCCGTAGAAGCGAGTTTTTGAGGACTCGTTTTGGATCCGAATTTTGATTCGGATCGTGATCTTCTCTCGATCACATCGTCTTCAACACGAGGCTAGTAACCCGTACGAAGACGAGGCTCGTGACTTTGTGAAGTCATACCGATGATACTCGGCGTGGATACAGATAGAGACAATTCTAGCGAGAATCGTTCCGGTTGATGCCTTTCCCGCTACACGTGATACGTCAGGTATACGTAGTATAAATTTCCTTTTATTGCAAAATTTGAATTTACGATTATGTCTACACATGTTGTACTATGTATGCGTGTGATGTGTGTGTTGTAATAAATTAGATTTATTATTTTATTCCTTCCGCTGTGCACATGTTTACAAAACATGTTCGAACACACACTCACCGCGGTGCTGGAAACCCAACAAGAGCAAGTGCCCAAAGAGAGTAAAGAAAGCTTCTCCGGTGCCTAAAAGTCAACAAAAGTCAAAGAATGCCGGTCCCCCAACACCTAAAGCAAGGAGCAAGTCATTTGCTTCAAATGCCGACAACCGGGGCATTACCAAAGTCAGTGCCCAAGGGAGAAGAAGAAGGGACAAGAAGGAGTGACACATGTAGGGGGAGCCACTAAGGCAAACCCTAAGGTATATCATTTTAATAATGCACATTCTAAATTTAAAAGTCAAAAGCATGTTAGGAATTTTAATTCTCTTGCAATTCATCATGAAAAGCATGCTAGAGATAAATATTTGTGTTTAGGTGCTAAAAGTGTCCACTTCGGAAATAAGGAAAAATTTGGAACTAATATCCCTAAAAACATTTTACGTAGGGAATCTATAAAGAAAATAGGAGAACACCTAGGTCTTAATCCTAAATGGACTAGGCATATGCCTAGAGGAAATGCTAATGCCCAAGGACCAAATGAGAAATCAAAAATTGGGAAATTAGAGTTGGAAAATCAAGCCTTGAGGTCAAGGCTTGAAAAACTTGAAAAGACCCTTAGGAACATACAAAATCAATTTAAAGGGTCAAATGATCAAAAGTCTAGGTCCAAAAGTCAAAGTCAACACCTAGGACCTTAGAGTCAAAAGTCAACCAAGGGCAAGCAAGGTTTGGGTCACAAACCTAAGCCTAAGGTGACTTATCATAGTGTTCCATTTCATTATGAAACACAAACTAGGTCTAGGAAGACCAAGGTTACTAGGGAAGTTATCCCTAAGAGTAACCAAGGTTTGTGTCTAGTGGCTAGGGTTTCAAGGAAACCTAGGATGACCACTAAGAGGGTTATTAGGGAGGAAATCCCTAAGGTTACCCTAGACAAGATGAAAATGACCAAGGCTACCAAGCCTAGGAGGGTCATTAGGAAGGTATCTAGGGCGGTCATCCCTAAGGAATACCTAATTAACCCAATGAGCTCAAATAGATTTTGGGTTCCTAAGAGCGTGATTGATTCACGCTAGATGGATTTAGAGTGTGCCAACCTTGATTGGATGGGTAGTTAACTCAACCATGGTAAAGGTAACATTTTAGGTTATGGATTCCTTGGAAATAGATTTTGATTTTAATTCTAAAAGATTTTAGGATGTGCCAATATACCTTGAGGATTATGAAAAATAAATTGAATTGACACAATTTAGGTTTAGAGGTCATAGTGTGTCATTTTGGGGTTTTTGGACCACTTGGGAGATTAATAGGAATAATGGCAAAAATATACTTAATTATCTCAAATAGCAACTAATATTAAATTTTAGGTATTATTATATCTATATATTTTATATGCCATGCCTTGATTGTCATATACCATGTCATGACATCATGCTTAGTTTTAATCATTTAATATGTCATGATCATATTTAGGATTAAGGATTCAATGTCATGTATTTTTAGATTATATCTTATGCCATGACATCATGATTATGAGCATGTGTTTATTTATATTATCTCTAATGTCATAATCATTCATGCATTTAAGAAAATTTTGATTAAAATTTATTTAAGGACAATGGCATGACTTGGAGTCCCATTCATAAGGGAATCAAGTAGTGTTGCCTTAGAGAATGATTGAAACCCTAGATTAGGATGAACAAAACCCACATCTCACATCACATTGACATGTATGTGTATTTATACACCCTAGATACATGTGAGATGCTAAGATATGAGTTGAGTTCAAGGTGCATAGTTTTTGTATCTAGATGAACTAAAACTCATTAAATTTCAATGGTGGATCATTGGGAAAGCATGTGTACAAGTCATGTACATAGAGCCCAAGGAATATGATCCAAAATAAGGTTTTGAAAACGTTTTAAAATCATTTTGAAAAACCTTGGTGAAGTCTATCTTTTGATAGCAATCACCATTGATAGAGTTGATACAAAATAGGGCCAAAACATTAAAAATTTCAATGGTTTTGAGTTTTGTATCAAACACACTCTTTTATGGGTAAACTAATTTTCAAATATTTTTCACCCATTATATTGCTTATAAGTAATGTACGTATGAATTTTCATGAATTTTCAAAATACGTAGAATTACTTATGCTTTTTCAAAATTCGATTCTGATAGTTGAAATTTGAGAATTTTAATCGCTACCGATGGCAATGATCGATGAAGGCGTTCGACTAATTCGTACGAGTCATCGTGTCCGATTCGGATTAACAAGGTTTGTTTAGCCTGATTTCAGCTATGGTAAGGTTTCCTAATCACTCCTAACCCTAGAATATACTTTGGGAAACATTATAAAGGGTGAAAATTCATTAGATATGGATTAGGAGAGGTGTTAGGTCGATGTATCAAATTTAAGGTGTGGAAAGTTCAAGTTTGAACTTTGAACTTTATTTTTGATGGTTTAGAGTTTCTATTGGCTTAGGGACTTCCCGAGGACATTGTTGGTGCAATGGTCAAGGGGGAGCAAGCCTTTAGGGGAGGTATCCATCATGGGATGATGGATGTGTTTTTCTTCTTGAAGGGGGAGAACTTATTGGGAGAGTGTCATCAATTGGGAAAATTGATGGGTTTTTGATACCCAATTTGGAAATTGGGAGAGTGAATAGGATTGCCTCTCTTGAGTGATATGAGACTTATCACTAGGAAGATTGATGACATCCTAGGTATTTTTGGACCAAGGGAAGATTGTAAGATCTCATTGGATATGAGACATTGACCTCCTTGGAGAGAACCTTTTTGATGTATGTCAAAAAGGGGTAGAGTAAAATTACCAATTTGGGAAATTGGTAAGGAAGTTTGAGTTAGGGGCCTAACTCAAGGTTTGTTTTGTCAAACATCAAAAAGGGGGAGATTATTGGTACAATCGGCCCAGGTCATGATTGACCAGACTCGAGTTTGACTCGAGTGATGTTTTGATGTTTGACAAAGTGGTTTGACAAAGTGGTTTGACAAAGTGAGTTGACATTGATGTCGGTTAATATTTTGGGGAGATTATTTATATAATCGACTCAGGTTATAATTGACCAGACTTGAGTTTGACTCGAGGGAGACTTTGATGGTTGACTAGGGTTGATCATGTGATTATGGGAAAGTCCAAGCATGGGTCTTGGCAAAGTAAAGTCCAAGTCATAGGTACTTAGCATGGAAAGTCCAAGTGGTACACTTGGCATTTGGGAAAGTCTAAGTCTTGAGTACATGGCACAAGGGAAGTAAGCATGGGTCTTGGCATGGAAAGTCCAACATGGGTTGGCAAGGGAAAATCCAAGCTTTAGTCTTGGCATTTGAGAAGTCCAAGGGGTTTGATATTGACGGCGTAAAGTCCAAGGGTGGAGTCTTGGTAGCATAAGTCCAATGGTTGGCGGCGTAAAGTCCAAGCGGAGTCTTGGCGGCGTAAGTCTAATGTGCCTTGGCGGTGTAGACACTGTTAGCATTACATAGTCGATGGAAACACCTGGAGGCTAGCGCAATGGATGAACAAGTCATGGATGACTTGGAGGGATCCGAGAGGCATGAGGCTAATGGAGGTGGCTAGAAGGCTTAGGTCTAGGCTATGGGTGGTCTAGCAAGTATGGGGACACCATACTTGGGTTTAAATCTCATCTTTGAGGTTGGCAGTCGACTGACATTATGGCCGGTTCGACTGCCATGAGTCGACTAGAGCTCGACTGCCACTTAGGGCTGAAATTGCCTTTACAGTCGACTGCTCATTGGAGCAGTGGACTGCTGGCAGTCGATTGCCATGGATGGCAGTCCACTGCAAGTTGAGTCACGAGCATAGAATGCTCCATAGCCGACTGGGCAGTCGACTACGGGGTTAGCAGTCGACTGGCAATGTTGGCAGTCGACTGGTGAGAGTCTCGTTGGAACTTTTTCAGCGTGGATTGAGCCGTTGTCTCACAGCAACAGCGGCATCAATCGACTGGTGACTTATGGCAGTCGATTGATAGACGGAAATCTAGCCCGATGCAGGTTAAAAAGAGGAGCTTGTCGAGGATTTCAGCATTGGTTTTATGGGAGCTTTAGTGAGGCGATTTCAAGGAGATTTTTAGGTCCATTTCAGGGTCCTTCAAGATCATCCAAGCAACCGACAAGCAAGCGCTCAAAACCTTAGTTTGTAAAGTGTTCTCTACATTTTCACTTGTATTTGCTTGTTTACTTTGTATTACTTGTTGTAATTCATTGTACAAGGTTTCTCCACCTCCGACTTGTTGTCGAGAAGGAGTTTATTGCTTAGTGGTGTTTGTGGCATCGCTAGGGTTCGTACAAACCCAATCCGTGGAGTAGAAACCGTTTTGGTTCCGAACCACATTATATCGTGCTTGTTGTGATTGTATCTTGTATTTTTATTTGTTATTGTTTATTCCGCTGCATACTAATAAGATTGTAGACAAGCAATGCGAACGATTTCCATCAACGAACGGTAACATGCTATTCACCCCCCCTCTAGCGTCCAATCAATCCCCAACAAAGAGCACCTATCTCAGTTTGAAGGTGCAGCTGGCTTCCATTGTTATACCGACGGCCTTAAATGTCGACCTTTCATATCACCCTAACATCTTCTGCTCAAAGATGGTTTAAATCTTTACCTCCTAGTTCTATTACATATTTTTTTGATCTGAAGGGAGTTTTCTTTAATAGTTTTCTAGTTGTAAAACTTATAATCATGATACCTCCATTTTACTTCATTTGAAACAAGATTCATCAAAATCTTTATGGAATTACATACACCGCTTCACTGCCACTGCTCGGGAGATACCCTCCACAATACCTGATTTCTTAAAAGTTGCTATCCCTCGTGGGTTAAAGGAGGGACCATTCCTTAGCTCCCTGATGAGGAAGCCATCCGCTAGTTATGAAGAGTTACCTGGTCACGCTGAAGAATATATTAACACAGAGGAGGGATTAAGGGTGAGAAGGGCAGAAAAGAAGACTGCTTCCACTCCTATGGAAAGGAACCCTCCTCATATTCAACGGGGACCTCCTAGAAGAGAATATTCCAGACCCTTTTCTTCCTAAAGTGCCTCATCCGAGACCTTTGATGTTGGGAGTTCACCCTCATCCTTCCCTCCGAGTTATGGCCACTGAGGCACTACCCCTCCCGCAAACATGGAAAGAGCAGAAAATGAAAGTATATGATCGCAAGGCATCCTTCAGCAGCCGCCTGGATACAAAGGGATTCCTCGTATTCCCCCAACTCTATTCTTCTGTCAATACCATTCAAAGTATGGGCATACCAATGACCAGTGCTTCATGTTGCAAACTGAGCTAGAGCATATCAGAGCTAGTTACCCTCAACTACAACCATAGTTTGGAGGACAGGTAGGGAGAGGGCACCGACCTATTATTGTTCGTCCAGGGCCTTATAACAGAAGACTCCAAGATCTTCCCCCAATGGGGCCAGTGTAACCCAATCCCAAAGGTGTCTCTCAAGAAGGATCGATCGGTGATGGGGTATTAGCTGCTCTGGGTGATGCCCCCACCAGGGGGTTATTAATGTGATCGTACAAGGACCCACTAATGGAGACTCTAAGAGAGCTCAGAAGTCTTACGCTCGCCTGATGGAAAGTTTGGCTATTGGAGAAGATTGGGCTATCCAGAGCACACCCCAAATATACTTTGGACCCAAAGATCTTCAAGGTATTTTTCTGCCTCATATTGATGCCTTGGTAATTAGGGTCTCGCTTGCAAATTATGAGGTGGCTCGAGACCCAATGGACTCGGGAAGTTCTATTAACATTATCTTCCATGAAGCTTTTGAGCAAATGCAACTCGAGAATGTGCAGTTAGAAGAAGTAGCAACACCTTTATTTTGGTTTGTCGGACACATGCTGCATTTTGTAGGGCAAATCTCTCTGCCTCTTACTCTTGGAGCAAAACCAAGCCAAAAAAATAATATGATTCCTTTCCTGGTGGTGGATGCTTCTTCCATTTATAATTCTATTTTGGATCGCCCTTTTGTATCAATGTTTTAGGCAGTGGCTTCTCCATACCATCAAAAGATCAAGTTTCCTTTAGGCCAAATCATTGGAGAAGTTCGAGGAGAGCAGAAGTCAGCTCGGAGCTGTTATATCCAAATGGTGCAAGACGATAAGAAAAAAGCCTGAGTGGACGATGTAGGAATTGTTGGTGTAATCGGCCAATGTCACTATTGACCAGACTCGAGTTTGACTCGAGTAGTGTCTTGATGTTCTATTTTGATGTTTGGAAATGAGTTGATCATTGTTTGACAATGAGTTGACTATATGGTTGACATGGGGACCATATGATGGAGAAGTCCAAGTGGGACACTTGGCATGGAAAGTCCAAACATGGGTCTTGGCGATGGTGAAGTTCAAGTCTTGAGTACTTGGCATGGAAAGTCCAAGCTTGAGTCTTGGCAATTGGAAAGTCAAACATGGGTTGGCATGGAAAGTCCAAGCATGGGTCTTGGCAAGGGAAAGTCCTAGCTTGAGTCTTGGCAATTGGAAAGTCCAACATGGATTTGCATGGAAAGTCCAAGCATGGGTCTTAGCATGGGAAAGTTCAAGCTTGAGTCATGAAAAATGGAAAGTCAACATAGGTTGGCAAGGGAAGCCCAAGGTTTAATATTGGCAGCGTAAAGTCCAAGGGTGGAGCCTTGGCAGCATAAGTCCAATGGTTTGGTGGCGTAAAGTCCAAGCGTGTGTCTTGACAACATAAGCTCAAATGTGTCTTGGCGGTATAGACCATGTTAGCATGACAATAGCTAATGGAAGTACCTGAAGGCTAATCATGGATGAACAAGTCATGGATGACTTGGAGGGATCCAATAGGCATGAGGTTGATGGAGGTGGCTGGAAGGCTTAGGTCTAGGCTAAGGGTTGTCTAGCAAGTATGAGGGCATTATACTTGGGGTTAAACCTCAAGGTTGAGGTTTGTTAGTCAACTGGGATTATGACCAGTTGATAGTCAAGGAGTCGATTGGCATTCAACAATGGTCGCATAGCCTTAACAATCGAATGCCAGCATTAGACAGTCGATTGATGGCTTGATCAGTCGACTGCCATAGATGGCAGTGTTGGATTTCCGGCACCGCATCGTGTGTGTGTTCGATCATGTTTCGTAAACATGAGCACAACGGAAGCAATAAAATTAATAAATCTACATTTATTACAACACACACATCACACGCATGCATAGTACAACATGTGTAGACATAACCGTAAATTTAAATTTGCAATAAAAGGAAATTTAACTACGTTATACCTTTCGTATGACGTGTAGCGGGAACGGCATCAACCGGAACGATCCTCGCTAGAATCGTCTCTATCCGTATCCACGCCGAGTATCCTCTGGATGACTTCGCTAAGCCACGAGCATCATCTTCGTACGGGTTACTAGCCTCATGTTGAAGACGACGTGATCGAGAGATGATCACGAACCGAATCCAAATTCGGATCCAAAAACGAGTCTTCAAAACACGCTTCTCCGGAGAGGTATTCATCAACCGATTGACGAATCCTTCGTCATTCACCTCAGAGGATTACCGGAGATCAAATCCCCGGTAAGTTAGCTGCTGTCGGAGCTCTAACCGTCGTCCAAATGATGCTCCGACGAGAGGAGAACAAGCTGACTAGAAAACTGGACAGCTTTGGTGGAGGAGATAGGCGCCGGTCAACCAAGGGAAGATAAAGCTCACCTTGATGCCAAACCTAAAGGATATCACTGGAGGGTCGCCGGAGGATCACCGGCCGAAGCTTGGACACGGCCAACAACTTGGACAGCGGCACAAGAGGTTGGGCGGCAATGGAGGTTGGCGCCAACTCTTAGAGGGGATGAGGTGGGCGGCAACTTGAGCTAGGGTTTTTTTGGATTAGGGCTTAATTATCCCTTAAGCCCTCTTTTATAGAGAACTAATTCTCTTAATGGTTATTGGATCATAACCATTAGGCCCGTTAACCCGCTCCATTAAGATAAGTTAAAATAAACCAAACCATGATGGTTTATTTTAAGTTAAAACGAACCGAACCAACTTTTGGTTCATTCGTTTAAAATAAACCAAACCCTTTGGTTTATTCTCCTCCATTGGATTAGAACCAAACCATTTTGGTTCATCCATTATGTCTTCATAAGACACGACCCATCCACGCTTCCATTGCGACTGAAACGATTTCATGCTCGCTTCATGTTTGGTCCAACCAAACCTAGTTTCTCTCGGTCTGAGAATCCCATTCTCAAGCTCGTTTTAAATCCTTTGGATTACGCTCGTTGTGCGTGTGACCAAATAGGTTCTCGGTTTATGTTGGCCGTCTATAATTAACCATTAATTATAGAATGATCATGAGTGGCACCTAGTAGTACATCATGATCCCCAATTAACCGAAAAGATCAATGGTTGATCCAGAACTATTTCTGAAACCCTTTTGCAACTCGAATGATTCGTGCCCCATTCCCTTCACTCATCTTATACCCACTTGGTTCAGGACATGGTCTATAGTGTCAGTCCCCACTAGGCTGACTACGTCACACCTAGCCCATGTATGATTTCCTCGTCCTACGGATTCTAGTTACTGCACATCTATCGAAGAGTACTTTACTCTAAACATGTAATGCTTTGGCCAAAGACTTTAGTAACAATTCGACGAGAGGCCATGGGTATACATCTCCTCACAAGGAGTGGTGAATCCTTTATAGGCTATTCAAACACCTTCGATCACTTCGACTTATACCCATCATCCCGGGTCCACATCTCCTTAGAGATGTTTGCTTAAGATGTCAAAGCATAAGTCTCCATGATCAAGATGAATTGAATACCGCAAGTCAAAGGAACATCGCACTTAAGCTACAGTAAGGACTTCATTGACATATCTATATATGCAGAGAACCATATGAAGACTTACGGCTGGTCACTCCAATGAACTAGTTACCATAACTAGCATCCACGATTAACTCCGGACATCACAATGTCTCCAGCCAGTGAGAATCAGCTGCTTGGATACACCAAGGAGTATACCTCATGCTAGTCTCGACAGAATTGATGGTGTCCAAATCCATCAATTTATCGACTAGGGATAATTTCGATACATCACAATTACACATGTAGAGATACTCACTAGTTGTGATCCAATCACAAATTCTTTCCTGCTGTGAATCGTATCGTGGACATTCAGTAAATGAGTTTAAGATCCAATCAAATACATAAAACATGTATACTCAAATAGTGAATCTTCATTTATCATATAAATGGTTCATACATAAGGCGATTGCCTTAGGACATCTCTCATATATTACTAACAGGCAGTCGACTGATGTGAAGGAAATTGTTTCTCTTCGCTTCGGTCGCTTGTGCATGGCTATCCTATCTCGCGTCCTTGGATTAAAATTTTATTAATTAAAACTAATCCGGAAGAGATGGATTACCCAAGCAACCGATTCATCATCATGCTATTTGATTTGAGCGATCATTTGAACAAACTTATTGTTCAAGCAACCTAACACATTTCCTCGATTATCCGTGGAATCGATGATGTACGAATCATCAATTTTTATATTTATCATCGGGGTCTATGTCAATTAACAACATACAAAATACAAAAGAACAAGAATCAAAATTAAACAAGATTATTCCTCTTGTTTTACCTCTTGATCTTCTATTGTATTCCTATCCTCTTCTTGGACGTTGTGTGGGTCACGATCTTGCAAGAATTGAAGTCTCCTAGACCACGTATCTTCCCTTCCTTGTTCGCTCTGAACAAGGGAAGAAAACCCTCCCTTCTTCTCCTATCTTGTGCCGAACACAAAGCCTTCTCCTCTTCTCCTAGCTTGTACCGACCACCAAAACTCCAAGAGGTGTTGTCCGTCGACCCTAGGAGAGAAGAGGAGATTGAAAAAGAGAGCCTTCCTCCTTGCTTGTTTCCGCCGACCCTAGGAAAGGGAGAGGAGACGCCGACCAAAACAAAGGAAGAAGGAAAACCCATAGCCTTTGTTACCGTCGGTCCTTGGAGAAGGAGAGGAGGCACCGGCCAAAGGAGAAGGAAAACCCTAGCTCTCTTGTTGCCGCTGGCCCTAAGGAAGCAAAACCCTAACATTGTCACCAAAGCCTCTCCACGTCCAACACTTGTCCACTAGGTCTAGGCTTCATGAGGTATATATAATAGGCTACAATAGAGACCATGATGAGGAGTTGGATCTTGGCTACCCAATGGATCCGAACCACATATAACCCGATCCATTAATGATGATCCATTCCACTAGAGGATCATCATTGATCTACCTCACCAACTCCTATAATTAAATATGGGCTCAATATATTATTTTTATAAATTATCTCCCTGTGTTTAAGATATCAAATGTCCATTAATTAATTAAATTACTTACAATTTAATTAACCAATATCTAACTCCATGAGTAGTGTTGGACCGTCGGTGGCCGGTTAGAGGGGGGTGAATAGCCCTCTTTCGCGTACGGTGGAATTTGCACGTTGATTGCTTGTCTACAAACTCGTTAGCGCAAGCGGAAATATAAACATTAAAGACAAAGCAATAAGAAATGAGACAAACACTAACAAAGAGATTTAACGTGGTTCATGGCCTTGCCGCTAATCCATGACCCGATTTGTCCAAGGTGAATCACACCTTAAGCTTCACTATTCTCTCCTTGGCACCAAGTAAGGTGGAGGTAACATTTTCTTACAAGAATCTATCTTCTTACAATAGGATTGAAATAAATGCAAGTAAGAAGAGTAGGAGATGTGTTGGCACTTGGGAGTATGTTTGGAGTTCAAGTATTAGGCTCCCCAAGTGTCCAAAAGCCCTTTCTTATAGGGAAGAGCTCATTCTTCCCATTGGGCGCCTAGCAGTCGATTGATGCCCCAATCAGTCGACTGCCCCTATAGCTGTTGCCCCATAACGACTTCTTCCATATTGGATTTCATCCAATGGCTCCCACATTAGTCGACTGATCTTCCCATCAGTCGACTGATGGAGCTAATAGTCGAGTGTCGGAAGCTAGCAGTCGACTATCAACCATTCTATGCCCCAAACCCTCATGACCAATCGTCTGCTGCCATCAGCAGTCGACTGATGGTTTCGACAGACGACTGCCAACACTTGGCAGTCGACTGCTGGGACATAAACCAGACTCGAACACCAGTGGAGTCAACAGTCGAGTTGGAGCACCAGTCATGGCAGTCGACTGATGTCCAGAAAACCCATCCGACACTTAGCCAATTGGCTAAGTTACATTCGCTCACTCTCATCTTTCCTTGGAGTTCCTCGCCTTTGAAGTTCTCTTCGTCCGGCCACATCCCTCGGATGCGCCAAGTGCATGGATTTGCAATGCCATCCTTCGCATCTCACCCTGAAGTCTACTTCCTCCAGATTCACTCTAATGCTCCTCGTCCGGCGGTCCCTCGGATGCACCAAGCACACGAATTTCGCAATGCATCTTTCACCGACTCAAGGACCGAGTCATGAGAAGTGAAACTTGCCAATGCTCCATCCATGTACGAATTACTAAGTCCTGGATGACTTCAACGCATATATCAAATCTATATCAATCCTAACTTAAACCCTTAGCCACACATATCAAAACCTCATCACATGGGTTGATTGCTCTAACAATCTCCCCCTTTTTTATGTGTGACAATCCATTTAAGTTAGGTAAAATAATTACAATAAAAACATAAGGCAAGAAATCATGTAAGTAAACATGAGTATAACAACTCCCCCATAAACATGCAACTCCCCCTTAAGACATGCTAAAATTTTCCGTTTAGCATGATTAACTTAAACCTAACAAATATCTCCCTTTGACACCATCAAAAATATTATCCAAATATTATACACGCATGACATCAAGTCTAAGGAAGAAAAATACCCAAAAACCAACTCAAAACCTGATAAAATAGGTTATTGTGCTCGTGCACAGTACATCAGTCGACTGAATCAGAGGATCAGTCAACTGGCACTCAATTTTCAGGTTTTTCTAATTTTTTGAATGAACTTCAGAAATGCATCAGAAATTATAGAAAATTTGAAAAATAATGAAATTTGGAGTACATATTTCTAGTAAGTTCCTTTATCAGCGAAAAATAATTTTTCTTGAAAATTCATTTTATTTTTGAAAATTTGGCAAAAACTCAAAAGTTACATAAATGTCTAAAGTTTGTATCCATTTTAAAACCTAGTTTTGTCTTGAGATTTTTCAAAACATGAACTCACTGTAAATGAAACATAAAATGGTTCTAAAGCATTTTAAAATATCCAACTATGATCTATGAGCAATATGTCAATTGATTAAACATTTGCTTTCCCCATAGTTGGTCTATTTTTGCTCTATTGATACACTTAATGACCCATCTAAATGCCATAAGCATTAGTGGACCATTTGTATCATCCTATCATCTCACCAATTGCTATGTTCTCAATCAAGTAAGCCTTATAGTGGGATATTAGATGTTCCTAATGGTATTTACACTTAACCAAAATTTCATGCATTTCTACCCATGGTTAAGTATCATCCTAAAAACCCAATCATGAACATACATCAAGAATTATCAATCATGATCATAAATCATCAATCATTGCATATCATGATTATAAATTATAAAATTAATCATGATTCATGATATAAGCATTTAATTCATGGGTTATACATTATCATCACCCAACACTATGTTAAAAATTTATAACCCACACCATCCTAAGTCAACCATATGATATGATATAAATAAAATCCACTATGATTGACTATCCTAGTGGTTTCCTAACCCTTAAGGATGGATTTGGGAACCAAATACAAATTCTTTCCTATAGGGTTCACCAAAAACTCCTTAGGGATCCATTTTCTAGCTATTGTTTTATTTTTGGCTTGACCCCTAGCAATTAGGCAATTATAGGCCTTTCTATTTTTATTTTCTTTATAACCTATGCCTTTCTTATTAAAGCTTGCCCTTTGAATCCATATGATCATGTTCAGTGTGTTGGAGCCTATAGTGAATTTCTCTAGGGCCTTAGTTAAATGGTCTACTTTTTCTCTTAAAACCCTATTCTCTTTAATACATGCATCATTAACATTAAAAGGCATGTAATCATCATGTGAGCATGCATTATTGATACTAGAAGAAACATTATCATTCACATTTAAATATGATTTTTCTAGCTTTTCTTCTAGGGCCTTAATTCCATTTTTCATGCTTTTGTTTTTCTTTTTAGCCCTAAATAATTCCTTAGTTAAGCTAGAAATCATAGACATAATTTTCTAGGGAGGGAGATTTGTTACCTCACTTACCAAATCCCCTTTCGATGATGAGGATGAAGATGAGGATGCTCCCCCTTCACTTGAGCTCTCCTCCTTGCTAGTGCTTCTTTCTTCTTCCTCGGAGGAGGTAGAGTCCAAATCATCTATCCCCATTAAGGCAAGGTTTGTGAATGCCTCTTCTTCTTCCGATGAGGATGAAGAATCATCCCATGTGACCTTATGTGTCTTAGCCTTCCCCTTTTCTTTGGCATTCTTTTCATCCTCCTTCTTATTGTTCCCTTTCTTCTTTTCTTCTTTCTTCCTCCTTTCTTCTTTGCTCTTGTTCAAGAGGGGACAATCATCTCTTATATGTCCCTCTCCTTGGCAATTGTAGCAAATTAACTTCCTCCTTGGCCTTCTCCTCCTATCATTAGATTTGTTAAATTTAAAACTTTTCAAAGCACGTCTTACCTTCCTTAGCATGTAGGCTTCTTCCGTGCTATCCATAGAGGAGGAGGAGGAGGAGTCTTCATCGGATGAGGAGGGTGAAGTCATCTTCTTCTTCTTTCCCTTCTTGGCTATTAGTGCCACTCCCCTTGGTTGGCTCCTTGGCTATTCTACTATTCCTTCAAGTCTAGATTCATGCAATTCCATAGTGGAGAAAAATTCATCTAGAGTACTCACCTCTAGATTCTTTGAGATATAGAATGAGTCCACCATTGAACTCCACTTGGATGATCGGGGAAAGACATCAATTGCCTTCATGATCATGTCCCTATTGGAGAGCTTCTCCCCTACACTAGATAAGCCGTTAAGAATTTATTTAAACCGAGAATGTAAAGATGTTACCTTCTCCCCTTTATCGAGTTTGATATTGTTGAGTTGGGAGTGAAGAAGGTCCCTTCTTGCAAGCTTCGCCTTGGAAGTGCCTTCATGAAGTTCTACCAATCTTTCCCACATCTCCTTGGCGCTTGCACACTCTCCAATTCGGTTGATCTCTTGTTGGGGGAGTACATTGAAGATGTGGTGCTTGGCCTTTGAATTTGCAACATGCTCCTCCCTTTGCTTTTTATTCCACCTTGACTTCTCTAGTAGTCTCCCTTCTTCATCCCTAGGCATCTCGAAACCGTTTTCCATTATCAACATAATATCGAAGTCGGTTTCAAAAAATACCTTCATTTGCTTCTTCCACCAAGCGAATTCCCCCTCAAATTTTGGCGGATGAATGTTGGAGCCGGACATCGTTGTTGTTGTGGTTGTTGCAGCGGTGAGTCCGGTGGCAAGCGACTTGGCTCTGATACCACTTGTTGGACCGTCGATGGTCGGCTATACGGGGTGAATAGCCCTCTTTCGCGTACGGTGGAATTTGCTCGTTGATTGCTTGTCTACAAACTCGTTAGCGCAAGCGAAAATATAAACAATAAAGACAAGGCAATAAGAAATGAGACAAATGCTAACAAAGATATTTAACGTGGTTCACGGCCTTGCCGCTAATCCACGACCCGATTCGTCCAACGTGAATCACGCCTTAAGCTTCACTATTCTCTCCTTGACACCAAGCAAGGTGGAGGTAACCTTTTCTTACAAGAATCTCTCTTCTTATAATAGGATTGAAATAAATGCAAGTAAGAAGAGTAGGAGACGTGTTGTCACTTAGGAGTATGTTTGGAGTTCAATCATTAGGCTCTCCAAGTGTCCAAAGGCCCCTTCTTATAGGGAAGAGCTCATTCTTCCAGTTTGGCGCCTAGTAGTCGACTGATGGCCCGATCAGTCGACTGCCCCTGTAGCTATTTCCCCATAACGACTTCTTCCACATTGGATTTCATCCAATGGCTCCCACATTAGTCGACTGATGGAGCTAACAGTCGAGTGATGGAAGCAAGCCGTCAACTATCAACCATTCTATGCCCGAAACCCTTGCGACTAGTCGATCGTCATTATTAGTACTGCGAGGCAATGATCGCCAACACTTGGCAATCAACTGCTAGGACACAAACCAGACTCGAACACCAGACGACTTGGAGCAGTCGATTGCCATGACATGGCAGTCGACTGATGTCGGGAAAACCCATCCGACAAATAGTCAATTGGGCAAGTTTCACCTAAGCGCTACCTGTCTCAGGTTACATTCGCTCACTCTCATCTTTCCTTGGAGTCCCTCGCCTTTAAAGTTCTCTTCGTCTGGCCACAACCCTCGAATGCGCCAAAGTGCACGGCTTCACAGCGCCATCCTTCGCGTCTCGCCCTGAAGTCCACTTCCTCCGACTTCACTCCAATGTTCCTTGTTCGGCTGTCCCTCGGATGCACCAAGCGCATGACTTTCACAATGCATCTTTCACCGACTCAAGGACCGAGTTATGAGAGGTGAAACTTGCCAATGCTCCATCCATGTGTGAATTACTTAGTCCTGCATGACTTCAATGCACTTATCAAATCCATATCAATCCTAACTTAAACCCTTTGCCACACACATCAAAACCACATCACATGGGTTGATTGCTCTAACAAGTTGTACCACTCATCCTTATCAACATGTTGGACGAAGTCCACCTGCAAAATTTACATGATGAACATTATGAGCTCCTTAAGGGGACATCATCATCCTAGTGTATAGGACACGAATTTCTCCTATAATCAATTACACACTATGTAAATAATATTATTTCTCAACTTACTAGGACTATCGATTTAACACATAAATCTTACCCATTAGTAAATCAAAGAAATAAGTACTAAGTACATGTTCCCGTTATTATATCGGGATTAAGAGCTTGTACACCATAATATCTGAGGTCTGATTCAATTATATAGTCAGTATAAATTAAATCACCTCTAAATCAGTCCTTCTCAATACACACAAAGTGTACTAGTGTAATTCTATAGTCAAGATAAACCAATACCAAATTACACTACAACCATGCTAATGGTTTGTCCAAAACCATCTTGGTTGTGAACCTCTGCTTATACTCTACATTGAACTGATAACATGATCTTCTGTGCGACACCACATACCATGTTATCTACAATGTAAGGTATCAGAAAATATGAATAAATATAAAATGCAAACAATGATCATGTGATTCTTATTTCAAAATGAAGATGTTCATACAAAAGCTAGGCTTTCAGTATACATCGTAATAATCTTCCACTTATACTAAAAGACTATGCTGCCATCAAACTACCATACATCTAATTCCCATTCCCTCCACATGCCTATCAAAATCTCTCACTAGAAGGGCCATAGTGAAAGGATCTGCCAGGTTTTCCTCTAATGCAATCTTGGCGACAGCAACATATCCTCGCTTTATGATCTCTCGTATCAGGTGGTACTTGCGCTCTATGTGTTTGATTGCCTTATAGGCTCGTGGTTCCTTCGAGTTTGCAATTGCACCCCTGTTATCACAATAAATTGTGATAGTTCTGGGCAAACCAGGAGTCACATCCAAGTGCATCAAGAAGCTCCTAAGCCATACAACTTCTTTGGCTGCCTCAGAGGCTACCACATACTCAGCTTCCATGGTGGAGTCCGCCATGCATTTCTGCTTGACACTCCTCCATATAATGGCTCCACCTCCAAAAGTAAACACATAACCCGAGGTAGACTTACTGTTATCCCGATCTGATAGGATGTCAGAATCTGTGTAACCCACAGGGAGCAATTGATCTGCCTGATATACTAGCATATAATCTCTAGTCCTTCTTAGGTACTTCAATATATGCTTTACTACAGTCCAATATCCCTATCCTAGATTACTCTGATATCTACTAACCATACCCATGGTAAAGTAGATATCCGGTCTCGAACATAACATAGCATACATGAGGCTTCCTACCGATGAAGCATAAGGAACTACCTTCATCTCGTCTATATCCTATGATGTTCTAGGACACATCTCTTTAGATAAAGGCACTCCATGCCGAAAAGGTAGAAAACCTTTCTTGGAGTTCTGCAAGATAAAACTGTTAGAATGTATACTGAAAGCCTAGCTCTTTTTGTATGAACATTTTATTTTGAAATAAGAATCACATGATCATTGTTTGCATTTTATATATTCATTATATATGTGAGCATATTGTCTAATATTTTACATTGTAGATAACATGGTGCTTGGTGTGGCACAGAAGATCATGTTATCAGTACCTTGTAAAATATAAGTAGAGGCTCACAACCAAGATGGTTTTGGACAAACCATTGGCATGGTTGTAGTGTAGCTTGGTATTGTTTTATCTTGAACATAGAGTTACACTAGTACACTTAGGTGTATTGAGCAGGACCGAAATAGAGGTGATTCAATTTAGTGCTGACTACATAATTGAATCGGACCTCGGATATTATGTTGTACATACTCTTAATCCCGATATAATAACGGGCACATGTACTTAGTATTTATTTCTTTGATTTACCAGTGGGTGAGATTTAAATGGATTAAATCAATAAGCCCGGTAAGTTGGGAAATAATATTATTTACATGGTGTGCCATTGATTATAGGAGGAAACCGTGTCCTATATATTAGGTTGATGATGTCCCCTTGAGGAGCTCATAAGATTCATCATGTAAACCCAGCTGGTTGACTTAGTCAACATGATGATAAGGTTGAGTGGTACTACTCGAGGAGTAAGATGTTAATTAATTGATGGTCAGTAAATCAATTAATTGACGGACATTCGATATCTTAAACACGGGGAGATAAATGTACAAATAATATATGGAGCCCATATTAATTTATGGGGGTTGGTGAGGTAGTTCAATGATGATCCTCTAGTGGAATGGAACATCATTGATGGATCAAGTTTGTGTGGTTCCGATCCATCGGGTGGCCAAGACCCAACTCCTCCTTATGGTCCCTATCGTAGCCTAATATAATCCTTGTGAAGTCTAGATCCAAGAATGTAAAACAAAACCTAGAACCAACGGTTGGATTAAATCCATAGATCCGATGGTTAGGATGAAACCCTAGAACCAACGGTTGGATTAAATCCATAGATCCGATGGTTAGGATGAAATTCTTGATCCGACGGTTGGGATGAAATCCTTGATCCGACGATTGGGATGAAATCCTAGATCCTACGGTTGGGATGAAATCCTAGATCCTACGGTTGGGATGAAATCCTAGATCCGACGGTGGAGATTAAATCCCTAGATCCGACGGTGGAGATTAAATCCCTAGATCCGACGGTGGAGATTAAATCCCTAGATCCGACGGTGGAGATTAGAGGAGGCTTAAGCCTAAATTCTAGAATTAGGGTTTGGCTCATCCATGGGTTGGGCGGCAACAAACCCTAGAGGAGTTAGGGGTTGGGCGGCAAGAATATAGGAGTTAGTTCCTATATTTTAGGCTAACCAACTTTCTCCTAAATTCTATAAATATATGGCTTAGGGTTGGGCGAAACGAGACATAGGAGTTGGTTCGAATTGAAGTTAGGGTTTTGGCTCTTATCAAGGTGGGCAGCTAGGGTTTGGAGATAGAGCTTGGGCGGAAACCTTTCTCCTTCATTGATTGTTGCCGGTGCCCATTCTTCTCCATCAAGGCTTGGCCGGCGTCCATCTTATAGACCTCTCCTTTCTTCCTTGGCCAGCTCTCATTCTTCTCCTTTAATCCTTGGTGGCCGGTGGTTCCAAGCTTCTTGGTGGCCGGCGCTCATCCATTGGTGGCCGGCGGCAACTTTGTTTCAAAGTTGGCCGGAGTTCATTCATTCGTTCCTTGGCCGGCGGTTACATCAAACTTCTTTACTTGGTGGCCGGTTCTAGATAGGAAAAGGTTTTGTTCATTTTTCTCTTTGTTCGCAGCGGACAAGGTAGAGGAGAACTCGATCTAGAAGGCTTCTACTCGTGGAGGATCTTCGTCCACACGTCGTCCACGAGAGGGATAGGACATACGGTAGAAGATCGTGAGGTATAAAGTTATTTTAACTTTATGTACAGATCTGAGCATGTTCTTATTTGTTTTGATTATGCATGTGTGTGTGTGCAAATATATTGTATAATCATGGACCCCGAAGACAAACACAAAAACCGGCGATCCGTCCGTCGTCTCTTCCGCGGCTAATCAACTAGAAGAGTAGAGTTGCTTGAACAACTAGTTTGTTCGAGCGACCACTCAAGTTGTTAGCACGACGACGAAATGGTGTTGCTAAGGAAGCTCATCTCATCCGGATTAATCCTTTCATTAGTGAAAATTTTAATCCGGGGACATGGGAGCCAATGGGCCTCCATTATCCGCCGGCAACTGGTATCAGAGCCACGGTTTCCGGTTTTGTGTGTTATGGATTCGGTTAATTTTTATGCATTTCTCATATATTATATGTGCCAGATAATAGTAGGATATGCGTAGTTTAACTCTTTGGTTGCAGGCATAAGATCCGACTATTATGGCCATGTGTGTGTATGTGAATGGATGTGTGTAAAAATTTATTATTTGAATCCTCGGGGTTGACGAGGCTAGATTAGTATTTAATTTTTGTAATTAAATACGACATTGTTTAGCCGCTCATTTTAGTTTAATTTCGATCTAGATTATTTGTACACTCCTTCGTGGAGTAGAGGATCGATGGATGTAAATTAATATGATTTATCTCGGCTCGGAACTCTTTGGTGACTTGCGCACGGGAAAAGATGGAGCGGACGAGGTGGCGACACGACGGGATGCGTATTGGAGAACAATGGCATAATAGTTGGAAAAATTCTGATTTTTCCATATTTATTGCTTATTTGTTTTATATGCATGTTGTGTATGTTTAAAATTCCTCGATTGCAATTTACTAAGTGGGAGAGGGACATTTTAATTAATTCCCGCGGCCTCCATTACAATTTGACGTGTGATGCAAACAAACTTGTGTGTTGGCTCTGAGTGCCTTCCTCCCCATCGGATGGGTTTGTTTGCGGATCACTAGGTTAAATAATGGTTATAGGAAATTATTTAGGAGCGTGTGTACTTCCCCATCGGTAAGGCACATAATCCGAAATAATTCCCTTAGTATCGTGTAATGGTGCACACTTAGATGCAAATAAAAAGTATCCTCCCCATCAGAGTCCTTTGCTTTTATTTGTAGGGCCAAAGAGGAACCAACTATTAATTTTATTTGTCAAAAGTAAGGTTGACAAGATAATAAAATTAATGGGTAAAACCTCCTCTTACAAATGTAGAATTCGTATACGTCCACACTATCGTGGCATGCGATATTCTCGGTGTTTTGAGGTGTTGGTTGATTTCGGGATTTTATTGTTTTGAGGAATCAATATTATTTGAAATCTGATATTTTTTTATCATTGTGATTTTTAGGATTTTCAAATGGCTTTCAACCCACTTGCTGTGATTTTAAAAGAAAACAAACTTACTGGTCCAAACTACATTGATTGGAAAAGAAACCTGGATATTGTCTTAACTGCGGAGGAGTACAAATTTGTACTCTTCGAGGTCTGTCCTCCTAAGCCCACCGATGACTCTGATGAAAAGGAGAAAGAACATTATAAGAAATGGGTTAAGGCAGATGAGATGGCGCGGTGTTACATTTTGGCATCTATGTCAAATGTGCTGCAACATCAGCATCAGGCCATAGCCACAGCTTATGACATGATGTTCAATCTCAAGGAACTTTTCGGACATCAGAGTAGGGTGGCTAGGCAGGAGGCAATGAGAAACTTGATGACGACCACCATGGTCGAGGGAACACCCGTTAGGGACCATGTTCTAAAGATGATGGCTCATCTTAATGAGATGGAAGTCCTCGGAGCTGAGATCGATGGGGAAACCCAGGTCGATATCATTCTCCAGTCTCTGCCTAGGAGTTTTGGCGATTCGCCTCAACATGAACAAGAGGTTGTATTCGTTCGGAGCGACAGAACTCCAGCGGCAGAGGGCCTTTTCGTCGAGTTCTCAAGCCATGGTCGCTGTAAGGTTTCTTCCTCTAAACCGAAAGGTAAGAAGAAGAAGAAGCAAGGTAGAGCGAAGAAAGTGGCAAAGGGGGACCTCAGCAGAGTGAAGAAGCCGAAAGGCAAGTGCTTCACTTGCAAGCAGACTGGACATTGGAAGGCGGACTGTCCTCGCCGAAAGAACAAAGGTATCTTCTTGTTTAGTTGTTGAAACATGTTTAGCGGTGTTATCTACGTGCACGGTGTGTAGATCAGAGCCACGATCATGTCTGCAATACTTTGCAGGGGTTCCAGGAAACCCGACGACTAGCTGAGGGAGAGATTACCGTCTTCATGGGCAATGCTTCAAAGGTGGCGGCTATTGCAGTGGGAGACGTTTATTTATCTTTTGATAGGAATAAAGTTTTGGTTTTAAGAAATTGTCTTTATGTACCTACTTTTAGAAAGAATTTAATTTCAGTTTCTAAATTGTTTTTGGATGGGTATTCTGTTTATTTTTATTAAAGAGTTGTTATAAAAAGGAATAGGAGATTATCTGCAGTACATTGGTTGGCAATTTATATACTCTTAAACCAAAAACTCCCACGATGCAAATAGAAATAAATAGCTCATCTTCTAAATCTAATAAGAGAAAAGAACCTTCGCAAATGAACCAAACATATCTCTGGCATCTGAGGCTTGGTCATATTAACCTAAGTAGAATTCAAAGGTTGATAGCTGATGGACCTTTGGGTTCATTAGTGGTGGAGGATCTCCCAACCTGCGAATCTTGCTTGGAAGGTAAAATGACCAAGAGGCCTTTTAAGGCCAAGGGGTATAGAGCCAAAGATGTGTTAGAACTGGTTCATTCTGATTTGTGCGGTCCTATGTCTATCCAGGCAAGAGGTGGTTTTGAATATTTCGTCTCTTTTATAGATGATTATTCAAGATATGGATACATTTACTTGATGCGCCGCAAGTCTGAATGCTTTGACAGGTTCAAAGAATTCAAGGCTGATGTGGAGAACCGTCAAGGTAAAAGTATCAAGACATTACGATCTGATCGTGGTGGTGAGTACCTCTTGGGAGAGTTTAGGAGTTACTTATCAGAGGCTGGGATTCAATCCCAATTATCTGCACCTGGCACACCCCAGCAGAATGGTGTAGCAGAGCGAAGGAATAGGACTCTTATGGAGATGGTGAGATCGATGATGAGTTATTCTGAGTTACCTGTTTCGTTCTGGGGGTTTGCTCTGGAAACAGCAGCACACATTTTGAACTTGGTTCCATCTAAGTCAGTACCCTCTACTCCCACAGAGTTGTGGACTGGGCGAAAGCCTAGTCTAAGACATATTCGGATTTGGGGTAGTCCAGCACATGTGCTGAAGGGAGATGCTGGTAAGTTGGAATCTCGTACAGAAGTGTGCATGTTTGTTGGCTACCCCAAGGGAACGAAAGGTGGTTTATTTTATAATCCTAGAGATCAGAGGGTGATCGTTAGCACGAACGCCAGATTTCTAGAGGAGGATTATGTAATGAACCACAAGCCCACGAGTAGGATTGTTCTTGAGGAGTTGACGGGGGAAGCACCGACTTCAGTACCACCGGTACAAGAGGAGACACCACAAGTCACTGCACTGCGTGTCACAGAGCATACACAGGAGGCACCTCGTCGTAGTGGGAGGGTTGTTAGACAACCCGACAGATTCATGTTTTTGGGAGAGTCTTCGGACTTAGTCCCTGGTGAACATGAACCTGATCCCTGGACATATGATGAGGCACTCCAAGATAGAGATGCGGTATCTTGGCAAAGTGCGATGAATTCAGAGATAGAATCTATGGATTCTAATCAGGTCTGGGAGCTATTAGACCCACCTGATGGTGTAAAAACCATTGGATGCAAGTGGATCTACTAGAGAAAGAGAGGAGTAGACGGGAAGGTTGAGACCTTCAAAGCTAGGCTTGTTGCGAAAGGGTATACTCAGAAAGAGGGTATCGATTATGAGGAGACCTTTTCGCCGGTAGCTATGCTTAAGTCTATCCGGATTCTCTTATCTATAGCTGCTCATATGGATTATGAGATATGGCAGATGGATGTCAAGACAGCTTTCCTCAACGGAAGTCTTGAGGAGAACATCTATATGCGGCAACCAGAGGGATTCATTGCTAAAGGCAAAGAGCATCTTGTATGTAAGCTTAATCGGTCCATTTATGGATTGAAGCAAGCTTCTAGATCTTGGAACATCCGATTTGATGAGGTAATCCAGTCATATGGATTTATTCAAAGTCCGGATGAGCCTTGTGTATACAAGAGATGTGACGGAAACGTAGTGGTGTTTCTTGTACTATACGTAGATGACATTTTGTTAGTTGGCAACAATATCAAAGTATTATCAGACGTAAGGGTATGGTTGTCAAAACAGTTTGACATGAAGGACTTGGGAGAAGTGGGACACATCCTTGGGATCAAAGTTATAAGGGATCGCAAGAAAAGGATGTTGTGCTTGTCTCAAGCTTCATATATTGACACTATCCTTGCTCGTTTTAGCATGCAGAACTCCAAGAAAGGTTTTCTACCTTTTAGGCATGGAGTTCCTTTATCTAAAGAGATGTGTCCCAAAACATCAAAGGAGATAGAGGACATGAAGGCAGTTCCTTATGCTTCGGCAGTAGGAAGCCTTATGTACGCTATGCTATGTACGAGACCGGATATTTGCTTTGCCGTGGGCATGGTTAGCAGATATCAGAGTAATCCTGGACAGGGACATTGGACTGCGGTAAAGCATATATTGAAGTACCTGAGAAGGACTAGGGATTATATGCTGGTTTACCGGGCAGATCAATTAGTCCCTGTGGGTTACACGGATTCGGATTTCCAATCAGATAGGGACAAGAGTAAGTCTACCTCGGGGTTTGTGTTTACTTTTGGAGGTGGAGCCATAGTATGGAGGAGTGTCAAGCAGAAATGCGTGGAGGACTCTACCATGGAAGCTGAGTATGTGGCAGCCTCTGAGGCAGCCAAGGAAGCTGTATGGCTTAGAAACTTCTTGATGGACTTGGATGTGATTCCTGGTTTGCCCAGAACTATCACAATTTATTGTGACAATAGTGGTGCAGTTGCAAACTCGAAGGAACCACGAGCCCATAAGGCGAGTAAACACATAGAGCGCAAGTACCACCTTATACGAGAGATCGTAAAGCGAGGGGAAGTTACTGTCGCCAAGATTGCATCAGAGGATAACCTGGCGGATCCATTCACTAAGGCCCTTCCAGCGAAAGCGTTTGATAGGCATGTGGAGGACATGGGGATCAGATGTATGGCAGAGAGATAGTGATAGTCTTTTAGTATAAGTGGGAGATTGTTAGAATGTATACTGAAAGCCTAGCTCTTTTTGTATGAACATTTTATTTTGAAATAAGAATCACATGATCATTGTTTGCATTTTATATATTCATTATATATGTGTGCATATTGTCTAATATTTTACATTGTAGATAACATGGTGCTTGGTGTGGCACAGAAGATCATGTTATCAGTACCTTGTAAAATATAAGTAGAGGCTCACAACCAAGATGGTTTTGGACAAACCATTGGCATGGTTGTAGTGTAGCTTGGTATTGTTTTATCTTGAACATAGAGTTACACTAGTACACTTAGGTGTATTGAGCAGGACCGAAATAGAGGTGATTCAATTTAGTGCTGACTACATAATTGAATCGGACCTCGGATATTATGTTGTACATACTCTTAATCCCGATATAATAACGGGCACATGTACTTAGTATTTATTTCTTTGATTTACCAGTGGGTGAGATTTAAATGGATTAAATCAATAAGCCCGGTAAGTTGGGAAATAATATTATTTACATGGTGTGTCGTTGATTATAGGAGGAAACCGTGTCCTATATATTAGGTTGATGATGTCCCCTTGAGGAGCTCATAAGGTTCATCATGTAAACCCAGCTGGTTGACTTAGTCAACATGATGATAAGGTTGAGTGGTACTACTCAAGGAGTAAGATGTTAATTAATTGATGGTCAGTAAATCAATTAATTGACGGACATTCGATATCTTAAACACGGGGAGATAAATGTACAAATAATATATGGAGCCCATATTAATTTATGGGGGTTGGTGAGGTAGTTCAATGATGATCCTCTAGTGGAATGGAACATCATTGATGGATCAAGTTTGTGTGGTTCCGATCCATCGGGTGGCCAAGACCCAACTCCTCCTTATGGTCCCTATCGTAGCCTAATATAATCCTTGTGAAGTCTAGATCCAAGAATGTAAAACAAAACCTAGAACCAACGGTTGGATTAAATCCATAGATCCGATGGTTAGGATGAAACCCTAGAACCAACGGTTGGATTAAATCCATAGATCCGATGGTTAGGATGAAATCCTTGATCCGACGGTTGGGATGAAATCCTTGATCCGACGGTTGGGATGAAATCCTAGATCCTACGGTTGGGATGAAATCCTAGATCCGACGGTGGAGATTAAATCCCTAGATCCGACGGTGGAGATTAAATCCCTAGATCCGACGGTGGAGATTAGAGGAGGCTTAAGCCTAAATTCTAGAATTAGGGTTTGGCTCATCCATGGGTTGGGCGGCAACAAACCCTAGAGGAGTTAGGGGTTGGGCGGCAAGAATATAGGAGTTAGTTCCTATATTTTAGGCTAACCAACTTTCTCCTAAATTCTATAAATATATGGCTTAGGGTTGGGTGAAACGAGACATAGGAGTTGGTTCGAATTAAAGTTAGGGTTTTGGCTCTTATCAAGGTGGGCGGCTAGGGTTTGGAGATAGAGCTTGGGCGGCAACCTTTCTCCTTCATTGATTGTTGCCGGCGCCCATTCTTCTCCATCAAGGCTTGGCCGGCGTCCATCTTATAGACCTCTCCTTTCTTCCTTGGCCAGCTCTCATTCTTCTCCTTTAATCCTTGGTGGCCGGTGGTTCCAAGCTTCTTGGTGGCCGGCGCTCATCCATTGGTGGCCGGCGGCAACTTTGTTTCAAAGTTGGCCGGAGTTCATTCATTCGTTCCTTGGCCGGCAGTTACATCAAACTTCTTTACTTGGTGGCCGGTTCTAGATAGGAAAAGGTTTTGTTCATTTTTCTCTTTGTTCGCAGCGGACAAGGTAGAGGAGAACTCGATCTAGAAGGCTTCTACTCGTGGAGGATCTTCGTCCAGACGTCGTCCATGAGAGGGATAGGACATACGGTAGAAGATCGTGAGGTATAAAGTTATTTTAACTTTATGTACAGATCTGAGCATGTTCTTATTTGTTTTGATTATGCATGTGTGTGTGTGCAAATATATTGTATAATCATGGACCCCGAAGACAAACACAAAAACCGGCGATCCGTCCGTCGTCTCTTCCGCGGCTAATCAACTAGAAGAGTAGAGTTGCTTGAACAACTAGTTTGTTCGAGCGACCACTCAAGTTGTTAGCACGACGATGAAATGGTGTTGCTAAGGAAGCTCATCTCATCCGGATTAATCCTTTCATTAGTGAAAATTTTAATCCGGGGACATGGGAGCCAATGGGCCTCCATTATCCGCCGGCAAAAACAAGTTAAAATAGTGTCTATGTTTGAAGCTTGAGATAAGCACAACATCCTTTTCTTACGATCTCTTATAACCTTGATCCCAAGGATGTGTCTCACTTCTCCCAAGTCCTTCATATCAAATTTTTTGGACAACCATACCCTTACGTTAGATAACACTTTGACATTGTTACCAATGAGCAAAATGTCATCTACGTATAGTACAAGAATTACCACTACGTTTCCTTCACATCTCTTGTATACACAAGACTCATCCGGACTATAAATAAATCCATATGACTGGATTACCTCATCAAAGCGGATGTTTCAAGATCTCGAAGTTTGCTTCAATCCATAAATAGACCAATTAAGCTTGCACACTAGATGCTCTTTGCCCTTTGCAATGAATCCCTCTGGTTGCTTCATATAGATGGTTTCTTCAAGACTTCCATTAAGGAAAGTTGTCTTGATATCCATCTGTCAAACCTCATAATCCATATGAGAAGCAATAGATAAGAGAATCCGAATAGACTTAAGCATGACTACTGGCGAAAAGGTCTCCTCATAATTGATACCCTCTTTCTGAGTATCCCCTTTCGCAACAAGCCTTGCTTTGAAGGTCTCTACCTTCTCGTTTGATCCTCTCTTTCTTTTGTAGATCCACTTGGATCCAATGACTTTTACACCATTGAGTGGTTCTACTAGCTCCTAGACCTGATTTGAATCTATAGATTCTATCTCAGAATTCATCGCCCTTTGCCATGATACCTCATCTTCATCTTGGAGTGCCTCGTCATATGTCCAAGGATCAGGTTCATGTTCGCCATGGACTAAATCAGAAGATTCTCCCAAGAATATAAATCTATCAGGTTGTCTAACAATCCTTCCACTACGACGAGGTATCACGTGTGTATCCTCTGTGACATGCGGTGCAGTCACTTGTGGTATGTCCTCTTGTACCGTTGGTACTGAAGTAGTGACTTCCCCTCTCAATTCCTCTAGAACAATCTTGCTCATGGGCTTGTGGTTCATTACATAGGTTTTCTCTAAAAATCGGGTGTTCGTGATAACGATCACCCTCTGATCTCTAGGACTATAGAACAAACCACCTTTCGTTCCTCTAGGAAAGCCTACGAACATGCGCACTTCTGTATAAGATTCCAACTTATCAGCATCTCCCTTCAGCACATGTTCTGGACTACCCCATATTCGAATATGTCTCAGATTAGGCTCTCAACCAGTCCACAATTCTATGGGAGTATAAGGTACTAATTTAGATGGTACCAAGTTCAGAATATATACTGCTGTTTCCAGAGCATACCCCCAGAACAAATCTGGTAAATCAGAATAACTCATGATCGATCTAACCATCTCCATAAGAGTCATATTCCTTCGCTTCGCCACACCACTCTACTAGGGTGTTCCAGGTGCAAATAGTTGGGATTGAATCCCAACCTCTGATAAGTAACTTCTAAACTCTTCCAAGAGGTACTCACCACCACGATCAGATCGTAGTGTCTTGATACTTTTGCCTTGATGTTTCTCCACATCAGCCTTGAATTCTTTGAACCTGTCAAAGCATTCAGACTTGCAGTGCATCAAGTAAATGTATCCATATCTTGAATAATCATCTATAAAAAAGACAAAATATTTAAAACCACCTCTAGCCTGGATAGACATAGGACAACACAGATCAGAATGAACCAATTCCAACACATCTTCGGCTCTAAAACCCTTGGCCTTAAAAGGCCTCTTGGTAATTTTACCTTCCAAGCAAGATTCATAGGTTGGGAAATCTTCCACCACTAATGAACCCAAAAGTCCATCAACTATCAATCTTTGAATTCTACTCAGGTTAATATGACCTAACATTTGATGTCAAAGATATGTTTGGTTCATGTTCGAAGGTTCTTTTCACTTATTTGATTTAGAAGATGAGTTATTTATTTTTATTTGCATCGTGGGAGTTTTTGGTTCAAGAATATATAAATTTCCTACCAATGCACCAGAATAGATAATCTTCCTATTCCTTTTTATAACAACACTGTCATTAAAAGAAATATAATACCCATCCATTAACAATTTTGAAACTGAAATCAAATTCTTTCTAAATGATGGTATATAAAGGCAATTTCTCAAAACCAACGATTTATTCCTATCAAAAGATAAATAAACATCTCCCACTGCAATAGCAGCCACCTTCGTAGCATTTTCCATGTAGATGGTAATCTCCCCCTCAGCTAGTCATCTAGTTTCTTAGAACCCCTGCAAGGAATTGCATACGTGATCAGTGGCTCCCATATCTACATACTAGGTACCGATAGATAACACCGCTAAACATGTTTCAACGACTAAACTAAAAGATATACTTTTGTTCTGTTTGCAGTTGGGATAGTCCACCTTCTAATTTACAGTCTGCTTGCAAGTGAAGCACTTTCCTTTCGGCTTCTTCGCCCCTGCCTGAGGTCCTACTGCCATTTTTGCTACACCTTGTTTCTTCTTCTTCTTTCCTTTCGGCTTAGAAGTGGAAACCTTTTGAGCAACCAAAGCCTGAGCAGTCTGACGAAAAAGCTCCTCTACCGCCTGGAGTTCTATCAGAAGCTCCACCAATGAATACAACCTTTTATTCATGTTGTAGTTCAGGTGAAACTGCTCAAAACTTCTAGGTAGAGATTGGAGAATGATATCGACCTCGGGTTCCTCATCGATCTCCGCTCCAAGGACTTTGAGCACATTAAAATGAGATGTCATCTTGAGAACATGATCCATCATGGGTGTTCCTTCAATCATGGTGGTCATCATTAAGTTTCTCATAGCTTCCTACCTAGCAACCCGATTCTGGTGTCCGAAAAGTTCCTTGAGATTGAGCATCATGTCATAGGCAGTAGTTATGGCCCGATGCTGATGTTGTAATACATTTTACAAAGAAGCCAAAATGTAACACTGTGCCATCTCATCAGCCTTGATCCACTTCCTATAACTCTCTTTCTCCTTTTCACTAGAATTATCTGTAGGCTTAGGAGGACACTCTTCGAAGAGTACATATTTATATTCCTCAGCAATCAAGACAATGTCCAGATTCCGTTTCCAATCAACAAAGTTAGGTCCAGTAAGTTTGTTTTCTTTCAGAATCACAACAAGTGGGTTGAAAGCCATTTTGAAAAACCTAAGAATCACAGTGATCAAAACATTATATTTCAAAAATTTATTGATTCTTCAAACAATAAAATTTTAAAATCAACCAACACCTCAATACACCGAGAATATCGTATGCCACTTTAGTGTGGACGTATACGAATTCTACATTTGTAAGAGGAGGTTTTACCTATTAATTTTATTATCCTGTCAACCTTACTATTTGACAAGTAAAATTAATAATTGGTTCCTCTTCGGCCCTACAAATAAGGCAATTACCTCAGATTATGTGCCTTCCGATGGGGAGGATACTTTTATTTGCATCTAAGTGTTTACCACTACCCGATACTAAGGCAATTACCTCGGATTATGTGCCTTCTGATGGGGAAGAACACACGCTCCTAAATAATTTTCTATAACCATATTTGACTTAGTGATCCATAGAACAAACTCATCTGATCTGTAGGAAGGCACTCAGAGCCAATGCGCAAGTATATTTGCATCATAGGTCAAATTGTAATGGAGGCCGCGGGAATTAAAAAATATCCCTCTCCCACTTAGTAATTTAAAATTGAGCAATTTTAAAACACTCACAACATGCATATCAAACAAAAAGCAATAAATATGAAAAAAATAAATTTTCCAACTATTATGGCTTTTGTTGTCCAATATGCTTCCGTCGTGTCACCACCTCGTCCGCTCCTCCCTTTACCATGCGCAAGCCACAAGGGGATTTGAGCCGAGATAAACTATTTTAATTTACATCCATCGATTTTATACTTCATGAAGGAGTGTACAACATATATAGATCAAAAGTAAATTAAAATGAGTGGCTAAACAGTGTCGTATTTAATTATAAAAATTAAATACTAATTAGACTCATCAACCCCGTGGATTCAAATAATTAATTAAAATCACACACACACACAATCACATACATTCACATAGCCATAATAGTTGGATCTTATGCCTGCAAGCAAAAAATCATCCTACGCACATCCTACTATTATCCGGGATAAACAATATATGATAAATGCATGAAAGTAACCGAATCCAAAACACACAAAACCGAAAACCATGCTCTGATACCACTTGAAGGGTAAACACGATGTGTTTGGCTTCTTCGCTTCGGTCACTTGTGCATGACGATCCTATCACACATCCCCAGATTAAAATTTTATCAATTAAAACTAATCTAGACATAGATGGATTACCCAAGCAACCGATTCATCATTGTGCTTCTCGATTTGAGTGGTCGCTTGAACTAACTTGTTGTTCAAGCAACCTAACTCTTTTCCTCGATTAGCGGCGGAATAGATGATGAACGGATCGCCGATTTTTGTGTTTATCATCGGGGTCCATGTCAATCAATAACATACAAATACAAAAGAACAAGAATAAAAATTAAACAATATTATACCTCTTGTTTTACCTCTTGATCTTCTATTGTATTCCTATCCTCTTCTTGGACATTGTGTGGGCGACCATCTTCCAAGAATCAAAGCCTCCTAGATCACATATCTTCCCTTCCTTGCTCGCTCTAAACAAGGGAAGATAACCCTCCCTTCTTCTCCTTGCTTGTGCCGACCACCAACCACCATGTTTTGTGTCTGCCGACCCTAGGAGAGGGAGAAGGTGGCACCGACGTTTGCTTGAGGGAAGGAGGTGCTGCCCTAGGAAGATGGAGAGGAGGCACCGACTAAAAGAGAAGCAAGAGCAAAACCCTTTGCCAAACCCTAGGTTGCCGCCGCCCAAAAGAGAAGCAAAACCCTAGGTTGCCGCCGCCCAAAAGAGAAGCCAAACCCTAGGTTACTGCTGCCCAAAAGAGAAGCAATACCCTAGCTTCCAACCTTGTGTTTTCGCCCAAGCCTCTACACCTCTTTATATAGATCTAGGCTTCATGAGGTATTTATAATAGGCTACAATAGGGACCATGAGGAGGAGTTAGATCTTAGCCACCCAATGGATCTAAACCACATAAAATCTGATCCATTAATGATGATCCATTCCACTAGAGGATCATCATTGATCTACCTCACCAACCCTATAATTAAATATGGGATCCAAATATTATTTCTACAAAATATCTCCCCGTGTTTAAGATATCGAATGTCCATTAATTAATTATATTACTGATAATTTAATTAATTAATATCTAACTCCATGAGTACCACTCATCCTTATCATCATGTTGGACCAAGTCCACCTACAGGATTTACATGATGAACTTTATGAGCTCCTCAAGGGGACATCATCATCCTAGTATATAGAACACGGTTTCCTCCTATAATCAACGACACACCATGTAAATAATATTATTTTCCAACTAACTAGGCCTATCGATTTAATACATAAATCTCGCCCATTGGTAAATCAAAGAAATAAATACTAAGTACATGTGCCCATTATTATATCGAGATTAAGAGCATGTACACCATAATATCTGAGGTCTGATTCAATTATATAGTCAATATAAATTGAATCACCTCTAAATCGGTCCTTCTTAATACACACTAAGTGTACTAATGTAATTCTATGGTCAAGATAAACTAATTCCAAATTACACTACAACCATACCAATCGTTTGCCCAAAACCATCTTGGTTGTGAGCCTCTACTTATACTCTATAAGGAACTGATAACATGATCTTCTGTGCGACACCACACACCATATTATCTACAATGTAAAGTATCAAACAATATGCATAAATATAAAATGCAAACAATGATCGTGTGATTCTTATTTCAAAATGAAGATGTTATTACAAAGGCTAGGCTTTCAGTATACATCCTAATAATAACGCCGACCCAACACCAAGTTCAGAATATCTTTGTCGGCAGCAACAAGTATTAGTTTTTATTTATTGTATTCTTGGTTTTAATCATAACGAGGTGAGGTAGGCATGTTGTCTCATCCTCATGTTTTCGATTTTTATTATCATTGTCTCCTACCACCAACGAGGAGGAGACTCTATAGTGGTTGGCCCTTCGTACATGGTCAAGGATCAAGGGGCCTTGGATTAGCAGCCGGTGAGCTATGAACAAAGTAAAAATAAATTGTGTTATTTATTTTCCCACTGTGCTTGCTCTTATTTTAACATCGAAAAGAAAGATTTTACACTTGCTATTCACCCCCCTAGCAACGCTTCTCGATCCAACAACATTTCTTATGGAGATCAAAGATTACAGTCTTAGAGATTTTCACTAATTTTTCTAGTTGGATCGTCACCTTGGGGGTAATGGACTAGGTATGTATACCATTGTTGATATAGATCGTGGAGGATTAATTTATGATGTTGCATAGGGATTCGGATCCTTGAGTTGATTGTGCTAGGTTGTATAACTTTGAAGGTACTTTTGAGTACTTAACTTATGTTATGTAGAGAAAGTCGAGTTAGTTGTATATCATCTTCGCGGTTAGACCGTTACTTGATGGAAGATGTAGGAAATAACCTTCGGGAAATAACACATCACTTGGTTACAGTGTATTGATGTTCTGAGAGAGTATTTCCCCATGTCATTTTCTTTGACTCATTGTCATGGAATTCTTGAGCTTCAAGTAGGATGACTGTTTGGTAATGGGAGTACCATGCAGAGTCGTTAAACTTGTAGAGTTTACCCCCACCTAATAGCTCAAGTGTGTGAACGGATGTCTTAAGCCACCCATGGTTTATTGGATTATATTCAGATAAGGTGTTTGGATATTCTATCAGTTCTTACTAGTAGACATTGGATCGAGTCTTGAGTTTGAAAATGACTCCGTACAAGAGTTTTAAGAGTTGAAGATGGATATGCAGACAATACAAGTCAGATACTGGAATCAGAAGTCCCCGAATTTTGGACAAAATGAGAAAGATCGAAGTCATTGGTCATGAGCTACTTTCTGACCATAGAAGACCAACCACAGATCATCAGAATGTTCTCGTGTACATAAGAGAAATCAAAAGAAAAGCTCCGAACGGATTATGTGCATGCAGTGTGGATCACGACGACATGCAATGTCAGATTATTCGTTGGATCAGTTCATCTGTTGCTATTGTAAGCAACTAGTACATATGAGAAGGTATACTTTGAAGACTCAGTTGAGGATTATCGATGTTGTTTTCAGGAGGACGGTTCACAATCTCGATAGTAGAGATCATCACAAAAGATTGGGTTCTCACATCAGCAACGATCTATCACCTCAGGCATAGTTGGAGCTCTTTGATACTTCCATCTAGGAGAAGCAATTTACTCAGCAGTATCAGTAGGAGACATCTTAGAAGACTCATGAAGACAACAACAATTGTTATCTCCTCAAGCGCATTTATAGTATTTGCAAAGATGGAGTGTGCTACGATATTGATAGTGATTCAATATTTTAGTAGTCGGTGGTGTACTCATTACCAGTACAACAGTGTTTACCATCTCCGTTGCAGTTTTCGTGGTTTGTATCTCAGTTTCAGCAGTTGATTTCAATTCCTCTATGGTAGTCTTTTGCACCTGCATGAACTCAACTGTTAAGAGCAGAAGTTGGGCGAATTTACATGATTACTCGAGAAGAGACATGGCGGAGCGAAGGATTAATCCTTCTAGGTATTACTTTAGGTTACCTTATTTGTTGATATATTGAGAGATACTGGTAGTTTATAGGTATCTATGTCTATAACATTCTTATATATGATTAGAAGGATTTCTATATTTTGATCATGTGGATTAGTTGTGTTTCCACTGATAGGTGAGATGTTGATTTGATTACTGTGATGATTATCAGAGGGTTTTGATATTGATTTTGATGTTTAGAGGTTGATTGATGGAGATGATATATTATTGTTGGAGAGTTGATGCAGTTGCTATATTGTTGATTTGGATGATATAGTGTGGATATGGATATCTTGATATTAACTTGGATGTTATGATGTTGAAATGATGATATGTCTCTTGGATCTGCGTATGTTCCAAGAGTATTCGGAGGTAGTTTCGGGTGAACTACTAGGCTTGTCATTGCTTAGGCAAGTGGAGTGTGCAATCAGAGTGAATTTGGGATAAGTGTCGATATTGAAGACCTCATACCGCGAGGTAATTTTTATTGTTATCAATTTTGCTAAACACTTTGGAATTGGAAGAATGTTAGTTGCAATTATAGGAGGTATTGGATGGGAGATATATCTGTC
The DNA here is from genome assembly GCA_025175895.1 of Wurfbainia villosa. Classification (NCBI taxonomy): domain Eukaryota; kingdom Viridiplantae; phylum Streptophyta; class Magnoliopsida; order Zingiberales; family Zingiberaceae; genus Wurfbainia; species Wurfbainia villosa. Next base: position 45,441,569 of record CM045998.1, on the reverse strand, counting down.
CTAGTGTTTCTTCTTGAGAAGACCCAGAACTCTTTGTTGAAAGAGAGACAAATTTTTGAGGCTATGCATCAATTATCGATGATGGTATGCAGTAGTTGTTGAGAATGAATAACCTTCATTGTGGATAGATAATCTATTTAGATCAGCTAAAGAACACCTGTGTATACTCTTGGATTGATTTATGATTGGTGTGTTGATATTGTAGTGACTTGGTATCACACAATTATCATTGTCTGTGAGATGATTGAGATATCCTTAGCTTAGAGTAAAAAGGATGCGGGTGTGTAGAAGATGTCATTCCATACTTAGTATGAATTTTATGAGCTATTAATAATGTTGTTAGACTTATTAACGATTTAGTTGTTCATGGACTTGAGGAATCAAGTATCCTAGAAGTGGTTGGATCATATTATGGTTGTTGTGTTGGTGCAATTGACCCAAGTCACGATTAACCAGACTCGAGTTTGACTCAAGCAATATTTTGATGTTAGACAAAACATATGACATGTGATTGTCATGAGAAGACCAAGTGTGTAGCCTTGGGGCTTGGCATTGAAAGTCCAACATGGAGTTGGCAAGGGAAGACCAAGTGTGTAGCCTTGGCTCCGTAAGTCCAAGTGTATTGCCTTGGCGGTGAAAATCCAAATTATGGGTACTTGGCATTTTGGAAGTCCAAGGGGTGGTTTGGTGGTGTAAGGCCAAGCAGTAGTCGTGGGAGCGTAAGTCCATATGTACCTTGGCCGTGTAGACACTGAGAGTATAACAATAGCCGAAGGAAGCACCCAGAGGCTAGCGTATGGATGAACAAGTCAGGGATTGCTTTGAGAGATCAGCGCATGGGTGAACAAGTCATGGATGACTTGGAGGGATTCGATAAGCGCGAGGCTAGTAGAGATGACTAGAAGGCTTAGGTATAGGCTAAGGGTGTCTTGGGTCAAACCTCATGGATGTGGTGACCTTGGCCAAGAGTGTCAGATGCTCAAACATGTTGTTTGAGGTTTTACCCGACGGTCATATGCTCAAGCAACTTATTGTTTGAGGTTTTACCCGACGTCAGCCGACTGATATAAGCATCGGTTGACTAGTCTGAGTTGACTGCTAGTTGACCGATAACAACTAGGGTTTTGTGGCTCAACAGTCGACTAACAAGAGCTAGCAGTCGACTATTCCACCATTAGTCGACTGCCAAGGTATGGCAGTCGATTGCTATAGGTGGAAACGACCATAGAAGCGAGGCAGCTCGACCAGGGGCTCGACTAGCCTTGCATCAGTCGACTGCTAGGGTTTCGTAGTCAATTAATGGAGTATCCATTGGAACATGTCTAGCGTGGATTGAGTCATTATGAGACAACGACTACATGAGCAATTGATTAGGGCCTTATGGCAGTTGACTGCTAGGCGTGGAATCAACCCGAGACAAGCATAAAAGGAGGAGCTTGGGGAGGATTTCCACAGTGATTTTTGATCAAATTTTGGAGGGGAATTGCTGATGCATTCCAGACCTTCAAGACCAATCCAAAGAAAGCAACAACCAAGCAATCTAAAGTTCTTGTGTAAAGTGTTCTTTACTTATTTTTGTCTATTGCTTAGTGTATTCATTGTATTTCAATGTATTACTTTTGTAATCTCTTATATGATGTTTCTCCACCTTCGACTTGTTGTCGAGAAGGAGTTTTAGTAGTGGTGTGTTCATCACTCGAGCTTGTTGAGCTCACCCCGTGGACTAAGAACCCTAAGATTTCGAACCACATATATCGATTGTATCTTATGTGTTGTATTTACAATTCGTATTTGTATCTATTATTTCCACTGCGCATATTGACGATCATTGTAGATAATCACGCAAGAACAATCGAAATCTGTCAAGTATCGAATTGGACTATTGATCCCCCCTTCTAGCCGGGCCACGATCCTCCAACAAGTGGTATCAGAGCGAAGAGCTTATCATCGGACTCAACACCGCGATAAGCAAAACAAATGGTCGGCATCAACATCCATCCACCATAGTTCGAGGGAGAATTCTCATGGTGGAGAAGAAGGATGGAAGTATACTTCGAAACCGATTTTGTGTAGGGATGTATACTGAAAAGTCTATCTTTTGTATGAACATCTTTATTTTGAAATAAGAATCACATGATCATTGTTTGCATTTTTATGGTTATGCAATATTGTCTAATACATTACATTGTAGATAACATGGTGTGTGGTGTCACACGGGAGATCATGTTATCGGCTCCTTGTAAAGTATAAGTAAAGGCTCACAACCGAGATGGCTTTGGACAAACCATCGGAATGGTTGTAGTGTGATTTGGTACTGGTTTGTCTTGACCATAGAATCACACTACTGCACTTTGTGTATATTGAGCAGGACCAACTTAGAGGTGATTCGATTTATTGCTGACTACATAATCGAATCGGACCTCAGATATTATTTTGTACATGCTCTTAATCCCGATATAATAACAGGCACATATACTTAGTATTCATCTTTTTGATTTACCAATGGGCGAGATTTATAGATTAAATCGATAGGCTGGGTAAGTTGGGAGATAATATTATTTATATGGTGTGTCATTGATTATAGGAGGAAACCGTGTCCTGTATATTAGGATGATGATGTCCCCTTGAGGAGCTCATAAGGTTCATCATGTAAACCCTGCAGGTGGACTTGGTCCGGCATGATGAAAAAGTTGAGTGGTATTACTCATGGAGTTAGATGTTGATTAATTAATGGTCAATAAATTAATTAATCGACGGACATTCGAGATCTTAAACACGGGGAGAAATGTACAAATAAAATATGAAGACCATATTAACTTATGGGGGTTGGTGAGGTAGATCAATGATAATCCTTTAGTGGATTGGATTATCATTAATGGATTGGACTTTATGTGGGCTTGATTCTTGGGTGGCCAAGATCCAACTCCTCCTTATGGTCCCTAATGTAGCCTATTAACACCTCATGAAGCTTATATCTAATGGATAGATACCAAACTCTAAATCCAAAGGTAGAGATTAAATCTCTAAGATCCGATGGTTGAGATTAAATCTCTAGATCTGACGGTTGAGATTAAATCCCTAGAACCAATGGTGGAGATTAAAACATGGCTTATCCCTAACTCTATAAAAGGAGGACAAGGGGTTGGCGTGGAGTTTAAATAAAGAGAGGTTAGGGTTTTGGAGGTTGGCAGCAAGAGAGCTAGGGTTTAGGCTTGGGAGGCACCTAATAAGGAAAGAATTCCTTGCTTTCTTCTCCTTCCTCAAGCTGCCGGCGCCCCTCCAGCCCTTTCCAGCCATTGGCCAGTGGCCAAAGACCCTCTTCTCCTTCTCCTTAGGTGGTGGAAACAAGATATAGGTCTTTCCCTTGGTGTCTTGGCCGGTTTCCACCATAATCTCCTTCTCCTTGTTGGCCGGTGGCAAGCATTCTCCTTGTTGCTTGTTGGTTGGCTATAGGAAGGAGAAGAGCCTTGTTTCTATTCTTCCTCTTGCTTTGAAAGAGCAAGGAAGGAAGATTTGCGATATAGGAGCTTCAACTTTTGGTAGATCGTCGTGTTAGTAATATATGAGAGGTGTCCTAAGGCAATCGCCTTATGGTCGTACCATTTATATGATAAATGAAGATTCACTATTTGAGTATACATGTTTTTATGTATTTGATTAGATCTTAAACTCATTTAATGAATGTCCATGATACGATTCACAGCATGAGAGAATTTATGATTGGATCACAACTAGTGAGTATCTCTACATGTGTAATTGTGATGTATCGGAATTATCCCTAGTCGATGAATTGATGGATTTGGACACCATTGATTCTGTCGAGACTAGCATGAGGTATACTCCTTGGTGTATCCAAGCAGCTGATTCTCACTGGCTGGAGACATTGTGATGTTCGAAGTTAATCGTGGATGCTAGTTATGGTAACTAGTTCATTGGAGTGACCAGCCGTAAGACTTCATATGGTTCTCTGCATATATAGATATGTCAATGAAGTTCTTACTGTAGCTTAAGTGCGATGTTCCTTTGACTTGCCGTATTCAAGCCATCTTGATCATGAAGACTTATGCTTTGACATCTTAAGCAAGCATCTCTGAGGAGATGTGGACCCGGGATGATTGGGTATAAGTCGAAGTGATCGAAGGTGTTTGAATAGCCTATAAAGGATTCACCACTCCTTGCGAGGAGATGTATACCCATGGCCTCTCGTCGGATTGTTACTAAAGTCTTTGGCCAAAGAATTACATGTTTAGAGTAATGTACTCTTCGATACATGTACAATAACTAGAATCCGTAGGACGAGGAAATGATACTTGCGCTAGGTGTGACGTAGTCAGCCTAGTGGGGACTGACACTATAGACCATGTCTTGAACCAAGTGGGTATAAGATGAGTGAAGGGAATGGGGCACGATTCATTCGAGCTGCTGAAGGGTTTCAGAAATAGTTCTGGATCAACCGTTGATCTTTTCGATTAATTGGGGATCATGATGTACTACTAGGTGCCACACATGATCGTTCTATAATTAATTGTTAATTATAGATGGCCAACATAAACCGAGAACCTATTTGGTCACACGCACAATGAGCGTAATCCGAAGGATTTAAAATGATCTTGAGAATGAGATTCTCAGACCGAGAGAAACTAGATTTGTTTGAACCAAACATGGAGCGAGCATTAAATCTTTTCAGTCGCAATGGAAGCGTGGATGGCCCGTGTCTTATGAAGACATGATGGAAGAACCAAATTGGTTTGATTCTAATCCAATGGAGGAGAATAAACCAAAGGATTTGGTTTATTTTTAAACGAATGAACCAAAGTTGGTTCGGTTCATTTTAACTTAAAATAAACCATCATGGTTTGGTTTATTTTAACTTATATTAATGGAGTAGGTTAACGGGCCTTATGGTTATGATCCGATAACCATTAAGAGAATTAGTTCTCTATAAAAGAGGGCTTAAGGGTTTTTTAAGCCCTAATCCAAATCCCTTGACCTAAAAGCTGCCGGCCCTCCTCTTGTTGGAATGTATACTGAAAGCCTAGCTATTTTCTATGAACATTTTTATTTTGAAATAAGAATCACATGATCATTGTTTGCACTTTATATTTATTATATGTGTGCATATTGTCTAATACGTTACATTGTAGATAATATGGTGCTTGGTATGGCACAGAAGATCATGTTATCAGTCCCTTGTAGAATATAAGTAGATGCTCACAACCAAGATGGTTTTGGACAAACCATTGGCATGGTTGTAGTGTAGCTTGGTATTGTTTTGTCTTGAACATAGAGTTACACTAGTACACTTAGGTGTATTGAGCAGGACCGACATAGAGGTGATTCAATTTATTGCTGACTACATAATTGAATCGGACCTCGGATATTATGTTGTACATGCTCTTAATCCCGATATAATAACGGGCACATGTACTTAGTATTTATTTCTTTGATTTACTAAAGGGTGAGATTTATATGGATTAAATCAATATGCCTGGTAAGTTGGGAAATGATATTATTTACATGGTGTGCCGTTGATTATAGGAGGAAACCGTGTCATATATATTAGGTTGATGATGCCCCCTTGAGGAGCTCATAAGGTTCATCATGTAAACCCTGCAGGTTGACTTAGTCAACATGATGATAAAGTTGAGTGGTACTACTCGAGGAGTTAGATGTTAATTGATTGATGGTCAGTAAATCAATTAATTAATGGACATTCGATATCTTAAACACGGGGAGATGGATGTACAAATAATGTATGGAGCTCATATTAATTTATGGGGGTTGGTGAGGTATTTCAATGATGATCCTCTAGTGGAATGAATCATCATTGATGGATCAAGTTTGTGTGGTTCCGATCCATCGGGTGGCCAAGATCCAACTCCTCCTCATGGTCCCTATCGTATCCTAATATAATCCTCATGAAGCCTAGATATAAGAATAGAAGGAAAAGAAAGGGGAGAGAAAGGAAAGGGGAGGGAAAGGAAAGGAAAGGGAGAGGAGAGGTTGGATGAGGTGGCCGGCAAGTTTAAAGATTAATAAAAAAAATTTTTTTCCTAATTCTATGCCACCTTAGGCGGAAAGATTTGAATTAGTTAATTTTTTTTTTCAAGATTAGAATTGGTAAAAAAAAAATTTCTATTTTCTATGCCACCTTGGGCGGCAAGATTAGAGGAGGTAGAAATTTTTTTTTACTAATTCCTTGCTACCTTGGGCGGCAAGAATAATTAGGAATTAGTTCCTAATTTTTTGGCCACCTCTTCAATAACCAACTTTCTCCTAAGTTCTATAAAAGGGAGGCTAAGGGGGCGGCACAATGGGGATGAAGAATTAGGGTTTAGGTTTCTTTGCTTGGCCGGCTCTATCCCCTTGTGGTTGGCGGCACAAAGATATAAGAAACCCTAAGCTTTCTTCCTAAGCCTCTTCTCCTCTTCACTCCATCTAGGGCCGGTGGCACAAAGGGGTTGTAGGGTCTTCTATTGCTCCCCTTTGGCCGGTCTTTCTCTCATCCTTTTCCTGTTGGCCGGCGGCACTAGGAGCTAGGGATTGTTCCCCTGTTTGGTTCCTTGGTTGGCCATCTTGTTCTCTCTTTTCTTGGGGCCGGCGGCAACAAGCTTTTGTGGCTTGGTGGTTGGCTCAAGCAAGAAGGGAAGGAGAGTTCTTCTTTCTTTTGATTGAAGAAGATCTAGGAAGCTTCAACTTGTGGAGGATCTTCGCCCACACGAAGTCTACAAGGAGATTAGGACATACGATAGAAGATCGAGAGGTATAAAAGTTTTACAAGTTTTATTATTGATCTTTGCATGTTCTTATTAATATGATTGTATGTGTTGATAATACATGTCTACATCCATATGTATTTGTATAATCATGGACCCCGAAAATAAACACAAAAACCGGCGATCCGTCCGTCGTCTCTTCCACGGCTAACCGACTAGAAGAGTTTGGTTGCTTGAACAACTAGTTTGTTCAAGCGATCACTCAAGTCGTTAGCACGATGACAAATTGGTTGAGCTTAGGAAACTCATCCCATCCGGATTAGTTTTCATTAGTGAAAATTTTAATCCGGGGACATGGGAGCCAACGAGCCTCCGAGCACAATGCCATCACCTCTCCTTGGTGAATTCGGCGCCAACACCTCCCCTTGCCGCCGCCCACCACCAAGCTCCCTTACCGGCGTCCAGAAGGAGCTGTCCTTCCCTCTTGCCGGCATCGAGCTGCTGCCGGAGGAGCTCCGGTGATCTCCCTTGGGTTCGGTAATAAGGTGAGCTCCCACCTTTCCTTTCGCCAGCCCCTACTCCTCCACCAAAGTTGTCCAGTTTTCTGGACAGCTTGTTTCCTTCTTGTCGGAGCATCATTTGGGCGACGTTTGGAGCTCCGACAGTGCCTTACTTACCGGAGATTCGATCTCCGGTATTCCTCATAGGTGGAGGATGAAGGATTCGTCAAACGGTCGACGATTACCTCTCCGGAGAAGCGAGTTTTTGAGGACTCATTTTTGGATCAGAATTTGGATTCGGATCGTAATCTTCTCTGAATCACATCATCTTCAACACGAGGCTAGTAACCCGTACAAAGACGAGGCTCGTGACTTGGTGAAGTCATCTCGAAGATACTCGGTGTGGATACAGATAGAGACGATTCTAGCGAGGATCGTTCCGCTTGATGCCTTTCCCGCTACACGTGATACGTCAGGTATACGTAGTTTAAGTTTCCTTTTATTGCAAAATTTAAATTTACGGTTATGTCTACACATGTTGTACTATGCATGTGTGTGATGTGTGTTGTAATAAATTAGATTTATTATTTTATTCCATCCGTTGTGCACATGTTTGCGAAACATGTTCGAACACACACTCGCCGCGGTGCCGGAAACCCAACAGTGGTATCAGAGCCCAGGTTGTGTTTCGACATAATCGTAAAATTGTTTTGTGATATTCATAATGATATTTCTGGAAATTTTCTACTTTTAGAAAGTTAGAAGTATTTATGGAAATTTTTAAGTTTGGAAAGTCTAAAAGTATTTATGGAAATTGATATTTTCCATAAATAAAATATTTGATTATATTTTGGAAATTTATTTCCTAATTTAATCATGATTTGATTTGGGAAATCAAATCTTTAAATATTTTATTTCCATAAGTAGTTTTCATGATTTAGGAAATTGGTTTCCTAAATTGACTTTCCTTAATCAACTATTTCCACAAATAAAATATGTAATTAGATTTGGAAATTTGTTTCCTAATTTAATCATGATTTGATTTGGAGAATCAAATCTTAAACATATTTTATTTCCATAAATAGTTATGACATATAAGGAAATCTTGTACATGACATAATTGTATGCCATGTAATTGCATTAGATGCATATCATTATGTCATGCGTGTCGTGACATGCAGATGTATGCCATGTATGTCATGCCATGTAGATAATAGTTATTTGCATGTAAAGAGGATGAGACATAAAACCCTAACTCAATATTAAAGCCTACACCTTCCATTAATATGGTTAGAACCAGAGTTCCGTTTCTTGTTCGGGTTGTTGGACTCTCTCCAGCCCGTCTCAAACCCGAACATGTTCAAACCATGGAATAGTTTAATACTAATATGGTAAGAGTCAGAGGTCAATCGTTAGCTTTGGTTGTTGGACTCTCTCCAAGCCGGGCAAATTGGTTGAATGCACTCTAACCATATTAAAACTATTTCTCGATTAATGGGTTGGCTTTAACCTGGAGCATCGGCTTGTTGGACTCTCTCCAAGGTCGATGTAAAGGGAGGTGAAGTTGGGTGCTATGCATATGATGAATACTTGTTAATGTGTTAACAACCCGATGTATGTGTGAACATTCAATTAGTTGATAGCACATTGTGATAGTTGCATATACGTGATATGCAATCGGTATATTTGATACCTACCATCGTAGTTATGAATGGCTTGTTGGACTCTCTCCAAGGTTGTTCATATCTATGATGGATATCAGCCCATTCGGAGATGGACTTACAATCTCCCGAAGTGATTTTGGGGTTTTTGAAATTCGAAAAATGAATGGGATTTATGAATGTATATTGATACATTTTAAATCATCTTTCTCATATATGCTCGAGTTGTATTTTTAGGATAATTGATTGATCATGATGTCATTGAATTTGTGTTCCATTTTGGATTCGAATAAATTGACTGGGTAGAACTTCTTGGACTGACTTAGAAACTTGAGAATTGTTCTCAATGTTGAAAGGCTTCCAAATGTCCTCGAAGCACCTCTTCCCGCCCGTCCTAGTGATAATGCAACTCCGGACCAATTGTTGGTCTATTAGAAACATGTGACTGATTCTGAAATGGCGAGTTGCATCATGCTAGCCACGATGGTACTTGAGCTGTGGAAGTAGCATGATCATATGGATTCTCATACCATAGTCTTTCATATTTATGAGTTGGTTGATGAGCAAGTAAGATTCGAAAGGTTCGAAGTCTCCAAGCTTCTTTTCACCTCTATGATGCAAGAAGGTTCATCTGTGGTACTGCTCAACATGCTGAAGACTGTGGAGTCTTCTGTGAAGCATGAGCAGGGGACGGTGCTGTAAGTTGATTCCTCGAAGAAAGATTCTAAGAGGAAGTCAAAGGAATAGCAGAAGGGGAAGAAAAGGCTAAAAAGGCAGAACCAGCTCAAAAGGGCACTTGCCATGATTATGGCAAGGAGGGCCATTGGCGAAGAAATTGCAAGATTTATCTTGAGTTCATGAAGAAGAATAAGGCATCAGATGCCCCATCTTCTTCAGATATCTTCGTTATTGATTGTCATTCTATTTCCTCAAACACTTGGGTATTGGATACTGGGTGTGGCTCACATATATGTAATGACATACATGGGCTAAGGAATAGAAGAAGACTCATCAAGGGAGAGTCAAATTTACGTGTTGGGAATGAAGCAAAGGTTGCTGCTGTTGGGGTTGATCCGTGAGGGGAAACTTCGCTTCCCCTTCACCTCGGTTGCTTGACCATGGTGATCCCTTTGATGTCCCCGAATTAAAAATTTAATCTTAGACAAAAGGGATTCCCAAAGCAACCAAGTCATCGTCGTGCTATTCATTTAGAGAGGTCACTTGAACAAACTAGTTGTTCAAGCGACCATCCTCTATCCTACGAGTAGCCGCGGAATAGACGATGTCCGGATCGCCGGTTTTTGTGTTTGTACTCGGGATCCAAGTATTATTTAGCCTATTTACAGAAATATAACATGCTTATTTTTTGAAAAACAAACACAAACATGTAACATATAAATAAGAGAATCGATATACCTCTCGATCTTCTAATGTATGTCCTTCCTCCTTTCGGACGTCGTGTGGGCGACGCTCTACAAAAAGTCGAAGCTCCTAGATCACACATCTTCCTTCCTTACTCATCCAAAGCAAGAGGAAGAATAGAAACAAGGCTCATCTCCTTCCTATGGCCAACCAAAAAGCAACAAAAGAAATGCTTGCTGCCGGCCAACAAGGAGAAGGAGATAATGGTGGAAACCGACCAAGACATCAAGGGAAACCCCTTAGTCTTGTTTCCACCACCCAAGGAGAGGGAGAAGGGGTATTTATATGCTGTCCAAGGGTTGGAGAAGGTGATATGGGCGCCGGCCACCAAACCATGAAGAAGAAAGGAAGAAACTTTCCTTATTTGGTGCCACCCAAACCTCCTAAACCCTAAGCTTCCAAACCCTAATCCAAGCTCACCTTGTGGCCGGCCATGGAAGTGAGGAAGAAGATTAGGATTAGCTCAAGCCAAGGTAAAGAGGAGAACCATAGTGGCCGTCCAACCCTTAGGAAGAAGAAGAACATCTCCTATAGTTGCCGCCCACCCTTTTCTTCCAAAAACCTAGCCACCCAAACCCTAATCCTAACTTACCTTATATCTGGCCATGGAAGAGGGGAAGAAGAATAGGATAAGTTCAAGCTAAGGTAGATAGGAGCAGCATAGTGGCCGGCCAACCCAAGGAAGAAGAAGAACAACCTCCATTAGTTGCCACCCACCCTTGCTCCAAAACCCTAGCCACCAAACCCAATCCTAAACCAACTAGGATTCCTAGCCACCAAAAGAAGCAAACCCTAATCCCCTCATCCCTTGTGTTCTCCACGCCAACAATCCCTAAGCCACCCTTATATAGAGTTTAGGGATAAGTCTTGGTTTAATCTCCACCATTGGTTCAAGGGATTTAATCTCAACCGTCGGATCTAGAGATTTAATCTCAACCGTCGGATCTTAGAGATTTAATCTCTACCAATGGATCTTAGAGTTTTGTTTCTATCCATTGGATCTAAGCATCATGAGGTGTTAATAGGATACATTAGGGACCATGAGGAGGAGTTGGGTCTTGGCCACCCATGGATCAAGCCCACATAAAGTCCGATCCACTAATGATGGTCCAATCCACTAAAGGTCCATCATTGATCTACCTCACCAACCCCCATATGATAATATGGGCTCCATATATTATTTGTACATTTTCTCCCCGTGTTTAAGATCTCGAATGTCCGTCAATTAATTAATTTACTGACCATTAATTAATCGACATCTAACTCCATGAGTAGTACCACTCAACCTTTTCATCATGCCGGACCAAGTCCACCTGCAGGGTTTACATGATGAACCTTATGACCTCCTCAAGGGGACATCATCATCCTAATATATAGGACACGGTTTCCTCCTATAATCAACGGCACACCATATAAATAATATCATCTCCCAACTTACCGAGTCTATCGATTTAATCTATAAATCTCGCCCATTGATAAATCAAAGAGATGAGTACCAAGTATATGTGCCCGTTATTATATCGGGATTAAGAGCATGTACTAAATAATATCTGAGGTCCGATTCGATTATGTAGTCAGCAATAAATCGAATCACCTGTGTGTCGGTCCTGCTCAATACACACAAAGTGCACTAGTGTGATTCTATGGTCAAGACAAACCAATACCAAATCACACTACAACTATTCCGATGGTTTGTCCAAAGCCATCTCGGTTGTGAGCCTTTACATATACTTTACAAGGAGCCGATAACATGATCTCCCGTGTGACACCACACACCATGTTATCTACAATGTAAGGTATTAGACAATATTGCATAACCATAAAAATATGCAAACAATGATCATGTGATTCTTATTTCAAAATAAAGATGTTCATACAAAAGAGCTAGGTTTTCAGTATACATCCCAACAGCTGCACTCGCCATCGGAACGTATTTGTTGAAACTCCCTGCAGGACTTGTCTTAGAACTAGACAATTGCTTTTATGTTCCTTCATTGATAAAGGACATCATTTCTATTTCTTGTTTAAATAGAAATGGGTACCATTTGACTTTTAGTAACAATTGTTGTTACATAATTTTGAATGGAGTTCATTATGGGACTGGAACTTTAAGCAATGGTATTTATACGTTGGATGTATCCAGTGACGTTTTCAATATCGAAGCGAGCAACAAGCGTGCTCGAAAGGATAATCAATTAGACTCCTACATGTGGCATTGTAGTCTTGGCCAAGTAAGCAAGAAACGCATGTCTGAATTATACCGATGTGGAATTCTGGAATCGTTTGAATTGGATTCATACGATACATGCGAATCATACTTGAAAGGCAAGATGACTAAGTTACCTTTTATAGGAAAAGGTGAATGAGTGGGAGAGTTGCTAGGTCTAATACATACTGATGTATGTGGACCTATGTCAACTCAAGCTTTAGGAGGCTATAGCTACTTCATTACCTTCACCGATGATCACTCACGGTTTGGGTATATGTTCTTGATGAAACACAAGTCTGAAGCCTTTGAAAGGTTCAAAGAATTCAAAAATGAAGTAGAGAAACAACATGACAAGAGTATTAAAATACTTCGATCGGATCGAGGTGGTGAATACTTAAGTCAAGAGTTTCTTGATTATCTAAGAGACAATGGTATATTGTCTCAATGGACTCCGCCATATACACCACAACATAATGGTGTATCTGAGAGGCATAACCGGACCTTGTTGGACATGGTCAGGTCAATGATGAATCATGCGAATCTTCCCAAGTCCTTTTGGGGCTATAGACTTCAGACAGCTATTTACTTGTTAAACAAAATGCCAACCAAGGTAGTCTCTACTACTCCATATGAGATATGAAATAGTAAGAAATCTCATGTATCTTACTTGAAGATATGAGATTGTCCTTCTTATGTGAAGTGGACTGTATCAGACAAATTGGATGCTAAGTCTGATAAATGTCTATTTATTGGATACCCTAAGGAAACAAGGGGTTACCAATTCTATCATCCTGTGGAACAAAAGGTGTTTGTTTCAAGGCATGCTGTGTTTCTAGAGAAAGAGTTTCTCTTGCAAGAAAATAGTGGGAGTGTCGTCGAACTTGAGGAGGCTCGAGAGACTAAAATAGACATTAATGAGATACCTGGTGAAGCACAACAGCCGACAACTCATAGTGATGAGCAATCGGCTGGACCTATTGAAACACCACTCTTCGTAGATCTGGTAGAACACGCAATATTCCTGAGAGATATGGATTTCTCGTAAGTGAATTGAATGATGTGTTACTTATTGATGATGAGGAGCCTACCAGTTATGAAGTAGTTCTGACAAGTTCAGAAAGGGATAAGTGGCTTGAAGCCATGAAGTCGGAAATGGATTCCATGTATGAAAACCAAGTTTAGAACTTGGTTGACCCACCTGAAGGCATAAAGCCTATAGGGTGCAAGTGGGTTTTCAAGAAGAAAACCGACATGGATGGTAATGTGATTACCTATAAGGCTAGATTAGTGGCGAAAGGATATCGTCAAAAGCAAGGTGTTGATTATGACGAAACCTATTTGCCTGTATCTATGCTTAAATCCATTCGGATGCTCCTTGCCATAGCGTCTCATTATGATCTTGAGATATGGCAGATGGATGTGAAAACAACTTTCCTTAATGGAAACCTGCTCAAGGATGTGTATATGATACAGCCTGAGGGTTTCACATCGGTTGATAAAACCAAGGTATGCAAATTGTGACGGTTCATATATGGATTGAAGCAAGCATCCAGGAGCTAGAATATCCGTTTTGATGAGACAATCAAAAAGTTTGATTTCTCACAAAATCCAGATGAACCTTGTGTGTACAAGATGGTTAGTGGGAGTGCAGTCGTGTTTCTAGTATTGTATGTTGATGGCATATTACTTATAGGAGACGATGATTCAATCTTATAGTCAGTGACGATTTGGTTATCCAAGACATTCTCCATGAAAGACCTGGGAGAAGCAACCTACATCCTCGGGATTAAGATCTATAGAGATAGATCGAAACGGTTGCTTGGTCTTTCGCAGTCTACATATATAGACCGAGTGCTAAAGAGGTTTAGCATGTCGGAATCCAAGAAAGGTTTCCTACCCATCAGGCATGGGATACACCTTTCGAAGTCTATGTGTCTGCGCACAGAAGATGAGAGGATTTGCATGAGTAATATTCCCTATGCATCTGCTATAGGATCTATCATGTATGCTATGTTATGTACAAGGTCCGATGTATCGTATGCTCTGAGTCTCACGAGTAGATACCAGTCTGATCTAGGAATGGATCATTGGGTGGCTGTTAAGACAATCCTTAAGTACTTAAGAAGAACTAAGGATGTGTTCCTAATATATGGAGAAGGGTACATGGTGATATGAGGGTATACTGATGCCAACTCCAGACAGACAAGGTGTTAGGGATCGTTTGGAAGCTAGAGGGGGGGTGAATAGCGTTTTTCGGTTTCTACAAAAATGATTAGCGGAAGCAAACACAATAATATAAGTAAAAAAAATAACAAACGCAAACAAAGCCTTTTACGTGGTTCGGAGATAGCGCTCCTACTCCACGGCGATCCTTGAGGTGGATCAATCCAAGCAAATCCACTAATAAGCTTTCTTTACAACACAACTCCTCTTCTTTACAAAGAATGAAGATCTAAGCTTAGGGAGAAGAGGAGGAGATTTAAATCACTTAGAAAGCTAAAGAATTCGTGGAGGCTCTTGGGAAAGATTAGGAAATAAGCATTAACCCCAAAAACCTCCACCAACCCTCTTTTTATAGAGAAGAGGCTGATTTTCCCATTGGAGCACGATCAGTCGACTGATGTACAACATCAGTCGACTGCTGGCGTGGTTAACGACCTCTGAATAGCCGGATTTGTGGGATTCAGAGTCGTTTCATCCAATGGTACTTTCATCAGTCGACTGATCCCTCCATCAATCGACTGATGGAGTGATCACTCGAGTGATCACGGCCGCAGTCGAGTGCGACTCCATTCTGTGCTCGTTTTTACATCTATCAGTCGACTTCGTTGTGGCGGCCAACGATTGCAACATCGATCGACGCCTTGGTCACGATGGTCATTGTCGCTAGTCGTGGTTTCACCGGCTCGATCGACACGACGATCGTGATACATCGTGTCGATCGATACTTATCAAGTGTGAATATTTCACACTTGATTTCACCCCCTATACCTAGACTTAACCTCCTAGCTCTTCCTTAAGCCTTGCGCCTTCATGATCCCTCCGAGTCCGCGACTTGTTCATCCTTTGCGCCTTGCTTCCAAGAGCTTCTTTGGTTTTGTCATGTTTAGAGTTTTCCTTTGCCAAAGCGTGCTTGGACTTTACGCCGCCAAGCTACATGCTTGGACTTACGCTGCCAAGACTTGCTTTTGGACTCCCTTTGCCAAGGTCCATTTGGACTTAATGCTGCCAAGACAACATGCTTGGTCTTATGCCGCCAAACCTTTACCTTGGACTTTTCTTTCACCAAGTCTTCATACTTGGATTTTCCTGTCACTTAAACATCATCACAATTTAGATCACAAATTATTGCCTAACATAGATGATTATCCAATCATCAAAACATATAAATGCTTGGGGCATCGTTGCACCAACAATCTCCCCCTTTTTGATGTTTGGCAATCATTTAAGTTAGGTCTCTTAAGAATACGCATATTATCACATCATATATCCAATTCCAATTCTAACTTAAACATTTCTTCTCCCCCTTTGACATACATCAAAAAGAGAAGAAAGATAAAAGCATATATGATAAGATTGAGTGTTTAACAATCTTGAACTAAGGCATAGATTTTAAAATTTTAACTCCCCCTTTGTCCAAGATATAGATTATGATGAATAAAATACATGTTGAGCCAAAGTCATCAAACAATTTGAAAGTTTAAATCCTAACTTTGCACCAACAATGTAAATTTTTGGAGGAGAAAGATATATTTTGTGAAACTCCCCCTAAAACACGGCATTAAACATCCATACACGTTGTTTATACTCAATACTACCATGTTATTTCTTTAGGATATGAACAATACACTAAACCTCAGAAAATGAGGCTAATTTTCCGAAAACAAAGTATCGATCATTGGTTTACGAACGATAATGTATATATATCGTAAAATCACCTTTTGAATTAAGTTCAGAAATGCGTCAGAAATTTTAGAAACCTCGAAAATTCATGAAAATTTGTGTACACATTTCTGAAATCATACTTTATCAAGGAAAGTTTTTTGAAAAATATATGTTTTTCAGATTTCAATATTGATACAAATTTGGAAACTAGCAAAAGGTTCTAAAATTTTGCAAACTTTGTATCACTTTTGTGATGCACTTAAAAACTATTTTTCAAAGTATGATAATAATAGTTGAAAATATGTTTTATTTGACATTTCCAATCATGTTCTTGGATCTATATGCACAACAATTGTGTATAAGCCTTCCCAATGATTGGTCCAATTAAGGATTAATGTCTCTAGATGATACTTTGGTCCATAGTAATGCATCATAACAAGCATTATGAACCAAATGCATCTTCCTATCATCTCACATGTTGTCTAGGTGGCTCAATACAAAAATCATGGTTTCTTAGGTATTTTGTGAGATGGTTAAAGGTATGAAACCTAGTATTTCTATAGAATCATGCAACCCTACACCTTCACTAAACCAAGCACATTCCAAGTTCTCTCCTAAGTGATGAAAACTCTGCTTCGGGGAGAGCCTTGGTAAATATATCGGCTAGGTTGGACTTGGATTCAATATAATTAAGCTCAATGTCCCCCTTAGCCACATGGTCTCTAATGAAGTGATGCTTCACTTCAATGTGCTTGGTCCTAGAGTGATGCACCGGATTTTTGGTTAAATTAATGGTGCTCACATTATCACAAAATACTTTCATGTTGGAGTAAGATAGCTCATAATCTTCTAATGTATGTTTCATCTATAAGAGTTGAGCTACACAACCACCCATAGCCACATATTCGGCCTCGGTGGTGGATAAAGCAACACAAGGTTGCTTCCTACTACTCCAACTCACTAGGGAGGACCCAAGGAATTGGCATCCACCACTAGTGCTCTTCCGATCCAATTTGCAACCGGCATAATCGGAATCGGTGTACCCAATTAAATCAAAAGACCTAGTCCTAGGGTACCATAGACCTACATTTAGTGTGCCCTTGACATTTCTTAAAATTCTTTAAACGACAACTAAATGAGACTCCTTAGCACTTGATTGATACCTAGCACACATACCAACCGCAAATAATATGTCGGGTCTACTAGCGGTCAAATACAAGAGGCTACCAATCATGCTCCTATAAAGGGTAAGATTTATTTGTTTTCCTTCACTATCACTATCTATTTTAGTATTGGTTGCCATTGGAGTTGACACTACCTTAGCATTTTCCAAACCAAATTTTTTAATCATTTCTTTAGCATATTTGGTTTGATAAATGTAAATTCCTTCACTAGTTTGTTTAACTTGCAAACCTAGGAAGAAATTTAATTCCCCAACTAGACTCATTTCAAACTCTTTCTCCATATTTTTAATAAAGTCTTGAAGTAGTTCATCATTTGTTGACCCAAAGATAATGTCATCAACATATACTTGGGCTACAAAGGTGTCCTTAGATGTTGACTTTATAAAGAGAGTTTGATCTATACTACCCCTTTTGAAATTCATAGAGATTAGGAAAGATGACAATCTTTCATACCAAGCCCGGGGAGCTTGTTTCAAACCATATAAGGCTTTCCTAAGCTTGTATACATGGTTTGGGTAGTCCATATTTTCAAACCCGGGAGGTTGTTCTACATACACCTCTTCCTTAATAAATCCATTTAGGAATGCCGATTTGACATCCATTTGATGGAGTTTGAAACCCATATAGGAGGCATATGCTAAAAGTATTCTAATGGACTCTAATCTAGCAACCGGGGCATATGTTTCATCATAATCAAGTCCTTCAACTTGATTAAAACCCCTTGCAACTAATCATGCTTTATTTCTAGTGATATTCCCTTGGTCATCTAGTTTGTTCCTAAAGACCCATCTTGTAGTAATAATAGTGTTTTCACTTGGTCTAGGAATTAACTCCCACACCTGACTCCTATCAAATTGAGCCAACTCATCTTGCATTGCTAGGATCCAATCCGGATCAAGTAATGCATCTTTAATGTTTTTGGGCTCAATTTGAGAAATTTGAGCTATATGACTAGTGGGATCCCTATGGAATGACCTAGTCCTAACTCCTTGAGATAATTCACCCACAATTTGATCTAATGGGTGACTTTGATGAACTCTTATGGTTCTAGGAGGTGTATCAAGTTGAGTTTGATCATTATTAACTTCAATTCTATGTTCATCATCGGAATCATCCCTTACTCCCCCTTGATCCAATCTTCCCCCTTGATTATTACCCCCTAAATTTAAATCTTGAAATTGTTTGGTAATTTCTTGATTTTCATTATTTATGTCATCATCAATAGGGGATTTTCTAGGGTATGTATTTAAAGTTTCATCAAATTGAACATTTGAAGATTCTTCAATCTTTTGAGTCCTTTTATTGTAAACTCTATATCCTACACTAGTGGATGAGTATCCAACTAGGATTCCCTCATCCGCTTTGGACTCAAACTTACTTAGGTTGTCTTTGGTATTTAAGATATAGACTTTACATCCAAAGACCTTAAAATAATGAATTGTTGGAATTGTACCATTCCACAATTCAAATGGAGTTTTTCCTAAGAACCTATGAATCAATACCCTATTTTGGATATAGCAAGCGGTATTAACCGCTTCCGCTCACAAGTATCTAGGTAAGGAATATGCATTAAGCATTGTCCTAGCTGCTTCTTGTAGGGCACGATTTTTCCTTTCCACAACCCCATTTTGTTGGGGTGTTCTAGGACAAGAAAATTCATGCTTGTACCCTTGTTCTAAGAAAAAAGTTGAAAAGTTAGAATTCTCAAACTCTCCACCATGATCACTACGGATCCGGTTGATTTTGAGTTTTCTTTCATTTTCTACTCTTTTGCAAAATCCTATGATTATTTCTAAAGTTTTATCTTTATTTTTCAAGAAAAACACCCAAGTAAACCTAGAAAAATCATCTACTATTACCAAGCAATATTTACTACCAATTATAGATGGGGTACTATGGCAATCAAATAGATCCATATGTAATAATTCTAACGGTAAAGCGGTACTAAGTAAATTTTTACCTTTGTGTGATGTTTTTGATTGCTTCCCTTCTTGGCAAGCATCACACATCTTGTCCTTGAGAAATTTGACTCTAGGCAATCCTTTGACTAGCTTCAATTTTGCTATTTTGGCTATATTCTTCATGTTAATGTGTCCTAGCCTCCTATGACAAAGCCAACTTTCTTCCTCTTTTGCAATAAGACACTTAGTGGAAGAATTAGTAGCATAGGATAAATCAACATAATATATATTTGATTTCCTAAAACCTACTAACATGCAATCATTTATAGTTTTGTGTCTTATAAAGCATTTTGAGGAATCAAATTTAACATCAAAATTTGCATCACATAATTGGCTAACACTAAGTAAATTAAATTTCATATTTTTAACTAATAGAACTTTATGAATGGCAAGATTGGGAGATACCTCAATGGTGCCCTTTCCTAGAATTTTAAGTTTACCGCTATTACCAAATGACACCTTTCCTTTGGTAGTATGGTTGATAGTGGAGAATTTTCTCTCATCCCCGGTCATATGCTTTGAGCATCCACTATCAACTATCCACAATCTTGGTTCTTCTACCTATATCACATAAAAGATACAATCCTTAGGTACCCAAATCTTAGGACCACTAGCATCAATTACAAATTTCTTAGGTATCCATGCCTTTCTCCCCTTGCTTTTAATCATTGATTTTCTACTAACTAAGGATGCAAATGCTACCTCTTTCTCCTTAGGTCTATATCCTAATCCGGCCTTATTGTAAATTGCCCTTTGATCCTTAATAATCATATCTAGATATTTAGAACCATTAGTGAACTTTTCTAGGCATGCTCTTAGTTTACCTATTTCTTTTCTTAACTCATCATTTTCATCCCTAAGAGTACAATCATCATGGTCACTAGATGGTTTATCACATGATGCATCTACATTCTTAAATGATTTGATCTCTAATTTTAGATCCTTAATCCTAGTTTTTGATCTATTTAGAGCATTTTGTAAGCATGCAATAGTCTTATAAAGTAAATCTACTTTGGGTGAGTTGTTTACCTCATCATCATCACTTGATGATGATTCATCGCTTGAAGTGGAAGAAGACTCCTCGCTTGAGCTTCCGGTTTCTTCCAATGCCATGAGGGCTAAGTTCCGGGTTGTATGGAAAACTTCTTCATCGTCGGAAGACTCCTCCATACTTAGAGTATCCCATGTTTGTGCCATCATCGCCTCCTTCTTCTTCTTTTCCTTCTTTTCCTTCTTCTTCTTTTCCTTTTCCTCCTTTTTCTTTAGTTCTGGGCAATTTGGCTTTATATGCCCTTTCTTGTTGCAACCAAAACAAGTCACGTTAGAAATAGAATTTGAATTGTTAGAAGATTTACCTCTTGAGGATTGAAACATCCTCTTCACATCTTTCTTGGTGAGCCTCCTTGACTTCCCACCAAATTTCTTGACATAGTGTGCCACCTCACTCGCCGATAGCTCATCCTCACTACTTGATGAGTCTTCCTTGGATTCGGATGAGGAAGATGCCTCCTTCTTTTCCTTTTTCTTCTTCTCCTTCTTTCCTACAAAAAGAGCTATACCCTTCTCTTTGGATGAAGTGTTATCTTGTTCATGCAATTGAAATTCACAAAATAGTTCATCTAATTTGACTAATGAAAGATCCCTAGAGACCTTATAGGCATCTACCATTGAGGCCCATAAGGTGGTCCTAGGGAAAGCTTGTAGTACATACCTTACAAGGTCTCGGTTGTCGACCTTTTCACCTATAACGTGTAGTCCGTTGACTACTTCCTTGAAGCGCCCGTGCATTTGGCTCACGGTTTCATTTGTCTTTATAGTGAAGCTTTGGAGTTGCCCAATCAAAAGATCCCTCTTGGCTCTTCTTGTCTCTTTGGATCCTTCGTTGAGTTCGATGAGCTTCTCCCAAAGCTCTTTTGCGGAGTTGAATGGCCCGACCTTAGAAAGTTGCTCCTTGGATAGACCACATTGAAGTGTGGTCGTTGCATTTGCATTTGCTTGTGCTTTCTTGGCCATCTCTCTTGTCCAATCTTTTGTTGGTAGTGGTGCTCCGAATTCGTCGACCGGCTTCTCAAAACCATCTACAACACTAAACCAATTCTCAATATCGTTCATTAAATAATACTCCATCCTACCTTTCCAATATCCAAAGCTGTCAGTTTAAGAATCCGAGGCCTCGCCGTGCTATACCCCTCTTGAAATGCCATCTTTGCTCCGGTTGATTACTAGATCTTCCGATGCGATCCGGGCTCTGATACCACTTGTTAGGGATCGTTTGGAAGCTAGAGGGGGGTGAATAGCATTTTTCGGTTTCTACAAAAATGATTAGCGGAAGCAAACACAATAATATAAGTAAAAACAATAACAAACACAAACAAAGCATTTTATGTGGTTCGGAGATAGCGCTCCTACTCCACGGCGATCCTTGAGGTGGATCAATCCAAGCAAATCCACTAATAAGCTTTCTTTACAACACAACTCCTCTTCTTTACAAAGAATGAAGATCTAAGCTTAGGGAGAAGAGGAGGAGTTTTAAATCACTTAGAAAGCTAAAGAATTCGTGGAGGCTCTTGGGAAAGATTAGGAAATAAGCATTAATCCCAAAAACCTCCACCAGCCCTCTTTTTATAGAGAAGAGGCTGATTTTCCCGTTGGAGCATGATCAGTCGACTGATGTACAACATCAGTCGACTGCTGGCGTGGTTAACGGCCTCTGAATAGCCGGATTCGTGGGATTCTGAGTCGTTCCATCCAATGGTACTTTCATCAGTCGACTGATCCTTCCATTAGTCGACTGATGGAGTGATCAGTCGAGTGATCACGGCCACAGTCGAGTGCGACTCCATTCTGTGCTCGTTTTTACGTCTATCAGTCGACTACCACTATTGGCAGTCGACTGATTGCAACATCAGTCGACTGCCTTGGTCACAGTAGTCGACTGCTAGTCGGGGTTTCACCCTGGCTCAGTCGAGCACCTGACCAGTCGACTGATACATTGTATCAGTCGACTGATACTTATGAAGTGTGAATATTTCACACTTGATTTCACCCCCTAGACCTAGACTTAACCTCCTAGATCTTCCTTAAGCCTTGCACCTTCAGGATCCCTCCGAGTCCGCGACTTTTTCATCCTTTGCGCCTTGCTTCCAAGTGTTTCTTTGGTTTTGTCATGTCTAGAGTTTTCCTTTGCCAAAGCGTGCTTGGACTTTACGCCGCCAAGTCTACATGCTTGGACTTACGCTGCCAAGACTTGCTTTTGGACTCCCTTTACCAAGGTCCATTTGGACTTAATGCTGCCAAGACAACATGCTTGGTCTTATGCCGCCAAACCTTTACCTTGGACTTTTCTTTCACCAAGTCTTCATACTTGGATTTTCCTGTCACTTAAACATCATCACAATTTAGATCACAAATTATTGCCTAACTTAGATGATTATCCAAACATCAAAACATATAAATGCTTGGGGCATCATTGCACCAACACAAGGATGATTCCATGTCTCAGTCTAGATATGTATTCACCTGGAATGGAGGTGCAATAAGTTGGAAAGGTTCCAAGATTGACACTATAACGGATTCTGCCACTAAGGCAGAATACATTGCAGCTTTGGAAGCAGCGAAGGAAGCGGGTTGGATCAAGAAGTTCATCTCTGAACTTGATGTGGTCTCATCAATGATCCAAATATGTGCTTCGCCGCTATCATCTGATCAGAGAGATCATTAGTAGGAAGGAAATACAAATCGAGAAAATCCCCACTGAAAGGAACTTAGTGGATCCTTTGACTAAGGCATTACCTCAAAGTAAGTTTGAGGGTCATGTTAGAGCCTATGGTATTGGATACTGTAGCGATTGGCATTAGGCCAAGTGGGAGTTTGTTAGTAATATATGAGAGGTGTCCTAAGGCAATCGCCTTATGGTCGTACCATTTATATGATAAATGAAGATTCACTATTTGAGTATACCTATTTTCATGTATTTGATTAGATCTTAAACTCATTTACTGAATATCCATGATATGATTCACAGCATGAGATAATTTGTGATTGGATCACAACTAGTGAGTATCTCTACATGTGTAATTGTGATGTATCGGAATTATCCTTAGTCGATGAATTGATGGATTTGGACACCATTGATTCTATCGAGACTAGCACGAGGTATACTCCTTGGTGTATCCAAGCAGCTGATTCTCACTGGCTGGAGACATTGTGATGTCCGGAGTTAATCGTGGATGCTAGTTATGGTAACTAGTTCATTGGAGTGACCAGCCGTAAGACTTCATATGGTTCTCTGCATATATAGATATGTCAATGAAGTTCTTACTGTATCTTAAGTGCGATGTTCCTTTGACTTGCGGTATTCAAGTCATCTTGATCATGGAGACTTATGCTTTGACATCTTAAGCAAGCATCTCTGAGGAGATGTGGACCCGGGATGATTGGGTATAAGTCAAAGTGATCGAAGGTGTTTGAATAGCCTATAAATGATTCACCCCTCCTTGCGAGGAGTTGTATACCTATGGCCTCTCGTCAGATTGTTACTAAAAGTCTTTGGCCAAAGCATTACATGTTTAGAGTAAGGTACTCTTCGATACATGTGCAGTAACTAGAATCCGTAGGAAGAGGAAATGATACTTGGGCTAGGTGTGACGTAGTAAGCCTAGTGGGGATTGACACTATAGACCATGTCTTGAACCAAGTGGGTATAAGATGAGTGAAGGGAATGGGGCACGATTCATTCGAGCTGCTGAAGGATTTCATAAATAGTTTTGGATCAATCGTTGATCTTTTCGGTTAATTGGGGATCATGATGTACTACTAGGTGCCACTCATGATCGTTCTATAATTAATAGTTAATTATAGACGACCAACATAAACCGAGAACCTATTTGGTCACACACACAACGAGCGTAATCCGAAGGATTTAAAACAGAAACTAGGTTTGGTTGGACCAAACATGGAGCGAGCATGAAATCGTTTCAGTCGCAATGGAAGCGTGGATGGGCCGTGTCTTATGAAGATATGATGGACGAACCAAATTGGTTTGGTTCTAATCCAATGGAGAAGAATAAACCAAAGGGTTTGGTTTGTTTTTAAACAAATGAACCAAAGTTGGTTCGGTTCGTTTTAACTTAAAATAAACCACCATGGTTTGGTTTATTTTAACATATATTAATGGAGCGGGTTAACGGGCCTTATGGTTATGATCCGATAACCATTAAGAGAATTAGTTCTTTATAAAAGAGGGCTTAAGGGTTTGTTAAGCCCTAATCCAAATCCCTTGACCTTAAAGATGCCGCCCCTCCTCTCCTTGGTGAATTCAGCGCCAACACCTCCCCTTGCCGCCGCCCACCACCAAGCTCCCTTGTCGGCGTCCAGAAAGAGCTATCGTTCCCTCTTGCCAGCGTCGAGCTGCTGTCGGAGGAGCTCCGGTGATCTCCCTTGGGTTCGGTAATAAGGTGAGCTACCACCTTTCCTTTGGCCGGCCCCTACTCCTCCACCAAAGCTGTCCAGTTTTCTAGACAGCTTGTTTCCTTCTTGTCGAAGCGTCGTTTGGATGACGTTTGGAGCTCCGACAGTGCCTTACTTACCGTAGATTCGATCTCCGGTAATCGTCATAGGTGGAAGACGAAGGATTCGTCAAACGGTTGACGAATACCTCTCCGGAGAAGCGAGTTTTTGAGGACTTGTTTTTGGATCCGAATTTGGATTCGGATCGTGATCTTCTCTCGATCACATCGTCTTCAACATGAGGCTAGTAACCCGTACGAAGATGTGGCTCGTGATTTGTGAAGTCATCCCGAAGATACTCGGCATGGATACGGATAGAGACGATTCTAGCAAGGATCGTTCCGGTTGATGCCTTTCCCGCTACACATGATACGTCAGGTATACGTAGTTTAAATTTCCTTTTATTGCAAAATTTAAATTTACGGTTATGTCTACACATGTTGTACTATGCATGCGTGTGATGTATGTGTTGTAATAAATTAGATTTATTATTTTATTCTTTCCGCTGTGCACATGTTTGCGATACATGTTCGAATACACACTCGTCGCGGTGCCGGAAACCTAACACGTCGCCCACACGACGTCTGAAAGGAGGAAGGTCATACATTAGAAGATCGAGAGGTATATCTATTCTCTATTCTCTTTTGTTACTTGCTTGTATTTGTTTTTCCAATTATGAGCATGATATAAATCTGTTTGTGGCTTAATAATACTTGGATCCCGAACATAAATACAAAAGCCGGCGATCCGGACATCGTCTATTCCGCGGCTACTCGTAGAATAGAGGTTTGTCGCTTGAACAACGAATTTGTTCAAGTGACCTCTCTAATCGAATAGCACGACGATGACTTAATTGTTTGGGCAATCCCTTTTTTCTAGGATTAAATTTTTTAATCCGGGGACATCGATGGGATCGCCATGAACAAACAACCAAGGTGAAGTGGGAAGCGAAGTTTCCCCTCACGGACTCGATAAGCAAAACCCTTCATTTTGATACTATGCTAATAATTGAAAATGGTTTTGAAGTGCCTAGGGGTGAAGACAACAAGTCGTTAGTAAAATCAAGATGGACCAGAGAGCAAAGGCAACAATTCAAAATAAACATTAAGGTAACAAAATCATTAATAAAATTGATACCTTACGAACATTTTGTGCAAGATAGGTGAATATAGAGATGCTAAGGAGTTGTGGGACAAGTTGGTCAAATTCCACGAACATCCCTAACTGGCTCAATCAGAGAAGGAGTCCGAGGATGAATGTCCATAAACATCTGAGGATGTGGAAGAATTGTAGGAAACCTCCACATCTAGAAGTGAGCACTCGGAAGTTGAGAGATGC
Source organism: Wurfbainia villosa (assembly GCA_025175895.1). Classification (NCBI taxonomy): domain Eukaryota; kingdom Viridiplantae; phylum Streptophyta; class Magnoliopsida; order Zingiberales; family Zingiberaceae; genus Wurfbainia; species Wurfbainia villosa. The sequence continues at coordinate 45,415,185 of CM045998.1, read as the reverse complement.
TCAACATCCGGATCAGTAGAAGACGTAGAAGAAGTGGAAGAAGAATCCACCTCCAGAAGAAGTGAAGGAACCTCCCATATCGCCTCTATCGACCTAGGTAACTCAAGCATTGAAATTAAAAATAAAAATCATATCATATGCTTTGAGTGTAGGGTAGCCAGGCATTACAAGAGTAAATGCCAAAAATTGGCCAAGGAGAAGGCACCAGCACCAAAAGTCAAAGGATGCTCGAGTCCTCGCTAGGAAAAGCAAAGAGAATATTGTGTGCTTCAAGTCTAATCAACGGAGACACTACCAAAGCCAATGCCCTAGGGGGAAGAAGAAAACCTAAGAAGAAGCTTCACAAGTAGGGGGAGCTTCCATAACTAACCCTAAAGTATATTTTAATTCACCTTCTAGTTCTAATGTTAAAAAGCATTTTAGGAATTATTTTAGTACTCTTGCAATTGTTAATAATAATGAAAATCATGATAGTAAAAAAAAAAATACTATTGTTTAGGTGCCAAACATGTAGATTTACCTAAGGACAAATCTAGAACTAATAACTCTAGACCCATTCTACCTAGGGAGTCCATTAGGAAGGTAGAGAACTATCTAGGCATTAATCCCAAGAATCATAGACATATGCCTAGGAAGTGTCATTCCCAAAAGATTAATGAAAATTTAAAATTAGAAAATCGAGCCTTGAGGTCATGGCTTGAAAAATTGGAGAAGACCCTAGCAAAATTGACAAACTCATTTAAAGGGTCTAATGATCAAAATCTAAGACCTAGGAGACAAGAATCGTCTAAGGTCAAGAAAGGTTTGGGTCACAAACCTAAGTCCTACCACGATGTTCCATTCGATTATGGAACAATATCTAGGTCTAGGAAAACCAAGGTTAATAGGGAAGTCATCCCTAAGGTTAACCATGGTGTGTGTCTAGTGGCCAAGGGTTCTATAAAACCTAGGAAGACCACTAAGAAGGTTATTAGGGAGGCAATCCCTAAGGTTATCCTTGACAAGACCCAAATGACTAAGGCTTCAAAGCCAAAAAGGGTCATTATGAAAGTATCTAGGAAAGTTATCCCTAGTGAATACATTGTTAACCCAAAGAGCTCCAATAGGTATTAGGTTCCTAGGAGCATGATCGATTCACGCTAGATGGGTTTGGGTGTGTCAACCCTAAGTGGATGGGTAGTTAACCTAACCATGGTAGAGTTGACACTTTAGGATGTGCCAATGTGTTTTAAGAAGTTTGAATATTGATCAAATTGGCACAATTAGGTTTAGAGGTTTTGGTGTGCCATTTTGGATTTTGGCACACTTGGTAGAGTTGGTTAACATGACAAAATGAACTTAATTCTATCAAATGAGAACTAATATTAAAATCTAGGTATTCCTATACCTTTTCCTTTTTATTTGCCATGCTTTTATTGTCATTTACCATGTCATGACATCATATTTATTTTAAATCATAAAAATGTCATGATTTATGCTTAGGAATGTCATGTTATGCTTAAGTTAGAATCACATGTCATGACATCATGATTATTGGCACATGTTTTATTTATGTAAACATTTATGTCATAATCATCATTCATGCATTAAATAAAATTGAGTTAAGGACAATGACATGATTTGAAGTTCGATGCATAAGGGAATAAAATAGAGTTGTCTAGCATATGCATGAAACCCTAAATGAACAAAACCCACATCTCACTAGAACACTTGACTTGTATGTGTTTCATACACTTAGATACAAGTGAGATGTTAGGAAAAGGAATTTAGGTTTTTAAAATCATTTCAAAACCATTTTGAAAAACCTTGGTAAAGTCTATCTTTTAATAGCAATCACTATTGAATGAGGTGATACAAAGTAGGGACAAACATTAAAAATTTCAATAGTTTTGAACTTTGTGTCAATCTCACTAGTTTATACGTATTTTATTTTTTAAATATTTTTCACCCATAATGATCGTTATAAGTAATGTATATATGAAGTTTCAAGATGTTTCAAAATATATATTTTTACTTATGAATTTTTGAATTTGGATTTTGAAGTCTGATTTCTGTACAATGTAGAAATCAGTCGACTGCCATGAATGGCAGTCGATTGGCATCAAGGGCAGTTGATTGGTGACTGTAAGAGTTGACTACCAATGTTGATTTCAGGAAAACAAGGTTTGTTAGGCCCATGTTCAGCTATGTCTAGGTTCCCTAACTGCTCCTAACCCTAGGATATGCTTTGGAGAGCATTCGAAGGGTGAAAATCCATTGGAAATGGATTAGGAGAATTGTTTAGGGTGTGTATAGAATTTTAAGGGAGGTGAAAGTTCAATGTTGAATCTTTTGCCTTAATTTCGATTGTTTAGTGTTTCTATTGGCTTAGGGACTCTCCAAGGACATTGTTGGTGCAGTGGTTAATGGGGAGCAAGCCTTTAGGGGGAGGTTATCCATCATGGGTTGATGGATGTATTTCTCCTCATGGGAGGAGAATTGGGGGATTGCCTCTCTTAAGTGATATGGAACTTATCACTAGGAAGAATGAAGGCATACTAGATGTGTTATTGGATTAAGGGCGAGATTGTAAGATCTCATTGGGATATGAGACATTGACACCTTTGGGGAGGACCTGAAGGGATTTCCCTTGTCGAGTCCGTGAGGGGAAACTTCGCTTCCCTTTCGCCTCGGTTGCTTGACCATGGTGATCCCTTCGATGTCCCCGGATTAAAAATTTAATCCTAGACAAAAGGGATTCCCAAAGCAACCAAGTCATCGTCGTGCTATTCGTTTAGAGAGGTCACTTGAACAAACTAGTTGTTCAAGCGACCATTCTCTATTCTACGAGTAGCCGCGGAATAGACGATGTCCGGATCGCCGGTTTTTGTGTTTATACTCGGGATCCAAGTATTATTTAGCCTATTTACAGAAATATAACATGCTTATATTTTGAAAAACAAACACAAGCAATGAATAAAAGAGATAGAAGAATAGTTATACCTCTTGGTCTTCTAATGTATGACCCTCCTCCTTTTGGACGTCGTGTGGGCGACGATCCACCAAAAGTCGAAGCTCCTAGATCGCAAAACTTCCTTCCTTGCTTTTCCCAAGCAAGAGGAAGAAGAGAAACAATATTTTTCTCCTTCAAAAACTCAACCAACAATGAACTATAGAAGTTCTTGCCGCTGGCCAACTAGAAGGAGAAGAAGATGATGGAAAACTACCAATACACCAAGGGAAACCCTATATCTTGTTTCCACCACCTAAGGAGAAGAGAGGGGAGTGTTTTGGGCGCTGGCAAAGGGCTGGGAAGGGCTGGAATAGCTGCTGGACGTTGGCCACAAGGCAAGGAAGAAGAAGGAAAACTTGCCTTATTTGGTGCCACCCTTGCTTCCAAAGCCTAACCCTAATTCCAATCCTATCTCAACTAGGATTGCCCTATTCTTGCCGCCCAAGCCTTGCTCCCTCTCTATGATGTTCTTCACGCCAACCCCATGCCACCTTTTATAGAGTTTGGGGATAAGCCATGAATTAATCTCCTCCATTGGTTCTAGGGATTTAATCTCAACCGTCGGATCTAGAGATTTAATCTCAACCGTCGGATCTTAGAGATTTAATCTCTACCAATGAATCTTAGTGTTTTGTTTCTATCCATTGGATCTAAGCATCTTGAGGTGTTAATGGGCTACATTAGGGACCATGAGGAGGAGTTGGGTCTTGGCCACCCATGGATCAAGCCCACATAAAGTCTGATCCACTAATGATGATCCAATCCACTAAAGGACCATCATTGATCTACCTCACCAACCCCCATATGACAATATGGGCTCCATATATTATTTTTACATTTTCTCCCCGTGTTTAAGATCTCGAATGCCCGTCGATTAATTAATTTACTAACCATTAATTAATCAACATCTAACTCCTTGAGTAGTACCACTCAACCTTTTCATCATGCCGGACCAAGTCCACCTGCAGGGTTTACATGATGAACCTTATGACCTCCTCAAGGGGACATTATCATCCTAATATATAGGACACGGTTTCCTCCTATAATCAACGACACACCATATAAATAATATCATCTCCCAACTTACTGAGTCTATCGATTTAATCTATAAATCTCGCCCATTGGTAAATCAAAGAGATGAGTACCAAGTATATGTGTCCGTTATTATATCGGGATTAAGAGCATGTACTAAATAATATCTGAGGTCCGATTCGATTATGTAGTCAGTAATAAATCGAATCACCTCTGTGTCGGTCCTGCTCAATACACACAAAGTGCACTAGTGTGATTCTATGGTCAAGACAAACCAATACCAAATCACACTACAACCATTCCGATGGTTTGTCCAAAGTCATCTCGGTTGTGAGCCTTTACTTATACTTTACAAGGAGCCGATAACAAGATCTCCCGTGTGACACCGCACACCATGTTATCTACAATGTAATGTATTAGACAATATTGCATAACCATAAAAATATGCAAACAATGATCATGTGATTCTTATTTCAAAATAAAGATGTTCATACAAAAGATAGACTTTTCAGTATACATCCCTACAGGACCTTTTTTATGTATGTCAAAAAGGGGGAGAAGATACCAATTAGGGTTAGTTGGAATTCTTATAAGATGTGAGAATTGCCAATTGAGGATAATTGGTAGACTTGAGTTAGGTCACCAATCTCAAAGGTGTTTGGGGTTTTGTCAAACTTCAAAAAGGGAGAGATTGTTGGTGTAATCGAGTCAGGTCACAATTGACCAGACTCGAGTTTGAATCGAGCATTATTTTGATGTTAGACAAAACATATGACATGTGATTGTCAAGAGAAGACCAAGTGTGTAGCCTTGGCCATGTAAATCCAAGTGTGCAACCTTGGAAGTGAAAGTCCAAACATGGGGCTTGGCATTGAAAGTCTAACATGGAGTTGGCAAGGGAAGACCAAGTGTGTAGCCTTGGCCACGTAAGTCCAAGTGTGTAGCCTTGGCGGTGAAAGTCCAAGTTATGAGTAGTTGGCATTTGGGAAGTCTAAGGAGTGGTTTGGCGGTGTAAGGTCAAGCGGTAGTATTGGGAATGTAAATCCATATGTACCTTGGCGGTGTAGACACCGTGAGCATGACAATAGCCGAAGGAAGCACCTAGAGGCTAGCGTATGGATGAAAAAGTCATGGATGACTTGGAGGGATCCATGTAGGGGAATCTCGTATGCCAAATGGCATATGCGCAACGGAAAATAGGATCCCTTCCAAGTGATCCATGCGAAAGCAAACTCGTATAAAATAAATTTCTCTAAACCAAGCCTATCTTATAGGAGAGTTCTACCTTTGTTGCGTGCCCTTTGCAATCCCGCTTTTCCTTTCGGTTTGTAGGATCTTTAGCACGTTCAAGTGTCCGTGCCTCTATACGTATCCACACGAGCACGCTCTTGTCTCACAAAAGGAAAACTAGAAGAGCTCTCCTTTACTTCTTGCTAGAGAAGTCCCTAAAGGAGAGGAAGAGAGGGAAAAGGAGAAAGGAAGAAGAAGACTCCTCTTCTTGCTAGCCTACACTCACAAACCCACACAACTAAAGCTTCCACCAAGCTCTCTCACAACCACAACACCAAAAACTCACTATGGCCGGCCACTCAATGGAGCCTTTTATAGGGTTGGAAAAACCCTTCCACCTCCTTCACATTCAATGCAATCCATTGCATTGAGACACACTCAAAAAGGATTTGGCTTCCTTGTTTGGCCGGCCACTTAAGGAGACAAAACCATTTTGTTTCCTTCCACCTTAACTAGCTTAGGTGGATGCTTAGGTGGCATGCTTATGTGGCATTCTTATGTGGCATTCATGCATGTTGAATTAATCTTATTAATTCAATTAAGCTTATGTTATCATATTGAATTAATCTTATTAATTCAATTAAGCTTATGTTATCATATTGAATTAATCTTATTAAATCAATAAGGTAACATATTGAATTAATCTCATTAAATCAATTAGCTAAAATTCTCATTAAGCTTAAAGTCCAAAAACCATTTTGTACTTAAGCTTATTCCCATATTATTCTAGTCAAACTAGAATACTCTAATTCCTCTAATTATCATGCTCTTTGTGTGTGACCCTATAGGCTCTCATAACGTTGGCAGTGGATCTAAACTCTTTTAGATACACAAGCAATGAGCGCATCTAGCAATGCATCATTGCTACCTGTTACGAGATAAGTCAAGATCCGACTAACCTTTCCGTGACTACTATAATATATGACCGTGTCCTTCTATCCTTGATATCGATTGATCAATGAGGCATAGACCGTGTCATCCTCGATCAATCTATGTGTTTCTTGATCCTCGAGTAAACTAACTCAAACAAATGAGCTCAATATCTCATATTGACTCATTCGAGCATGGCCATGCGTTTAGTAGTTCTACTCAATCAAGGGCCCACCGATATCACTCTCGCCATATGAGAGGGATAGATCCCATCTACATCACTCACATCCTCCGCATAATTTGTTATATACCCAAGAATCGCTTTATGGTCCACCATTACGGTGACGCTTGACGATACCAAAGTACATAACTCCTTATGTAGGGAACCGTAGTGACTTCGTGTCCGAGGACTATTCATACCAATAGTCACATGAGAAAGTTTATGACACTCATATAACGATCCATGAAACTTTCTCATGGCGGGTCACCAAAGATATATATTCTCTAATATATACCCATGTGTCAACTTGATATCATATATCCATGACTTGTGAGATCAAGTCATCAATTGACCTACATGCTAGTCTTTATGTATTAATATTGCCCTTGCATATTAATACTTGACTAGAACATTTAGGAAAGTGTTCTCTGACCTCTCATAATCAATTCTCGCCAATTGATGTGTCAGTAGATAAGAACCTACTTTTCTAGGGCATTATTATATTTAATTTAGGCACAAGCAAGATGTAAATATAATAACCAACTTTGCCTTTATAGAATATGATACAAAATGTTCCCTATTCAACCATCACATGATTGGTTCTAGGGCTATAACTAACAATCTCCCACTAGCACTAGTACCAATCACTATGATATCTAATACCTAGTGACCTAGTGTGACCATCATGCTTCCTCCGTACAAAGCCTTGGTCAATGGATCCGCAATGTTAGCTTCGCCGGTATTCAGCATATCCTCACATCTCCTCTATCGATGATCTCTCGAATGAGATGGAAGCGCCGAAGATGTGTTTGGTCCGATGTGATGATCGAGGTCTGTGTAATAGCCCCATTGTTGTCACAATAGAGGTCTATTGGATCTGCAATGCTAGGAACTACCCCAAGTTCATCGATGAACTTATGGAGCCAAATCGCATCGATGCCGAAATATACTACTCGCTTCGTAGAATCAAGAATCGTGTCTGCTTTGAACTCTTCGACTACTCCACCATTCGTGCAAAACACGACTGTTTTGCGATCTATAGTCATCCTTGTCTGCTTGGAAGCTTGCATCACCGTAACCCTTTACTGATTAGCTCTCTCATTGCCCCCTAAATATTAGGAAATATTCTTTCGTTCTTCGTAAGTACTTAAGAATATTTTTCGATCGCTATCCGCTGACTTTCACCGGATCCGATCGTATCTACTCGTCATGCTCAAAGCATACGAGACGTCAGGATGAGTACAAAGCATGGCGTACATGATAGACCCTATAGCAGATGCATAAGGGATCTTATCCATGCGGTCTCTCTCCTCCTTAGAAGAGGGACATTGAGTCTTCGAAAGACTTAAACCATGTGATAAAGGCAGAAACCCTTTCTTTGAATTTTGCATAGCAAAACGATCTAGCACTTTATCAATGTATGTACTCTGACTTAGGCCAAGTAATCTTTTAGATCTATCTCTATAGATCTTGATGCCTAGAATATAGGCAGCTTCACCTAAGTCTTTCATCGAGAAACAATTCCCTAACCACATCTTCACAGACTGGAGTGAGGGAATATCATTTCCAATGAGAAGTATGTCATCTACATACAAGACAAGAAATACAACTGTGCTCCCACTATTTCTCTTGTAGACACAAGGCTCATCTTCATTCTTGATGAAACCAAACTCTTTGATTGCATCATTGAATCGAAGATTCCAGCTTCGAGAGGCTTGCTTTAGTCCATAAATGGACCTTTGCAGTTTGCATACCTTTCCAGGATGCTTTGGATCTTCAAAACCCTCAGGTTGTGTCATGTACACATCCTCGAGTAGCTTTCCATTCGTAAAAGCAGCTTTTGACATCCATCCGCCGAGATCTCATAATCATGGTAGGTCGCGAATAGCAAGTATGATCCGAATGGATTTAAGCATCGCAACTGGTGAAAAGGTTTCTTCATAGTCAATACCATGAATTTGTTTGAATCCGTTAGCCACCAATCTACCTTTATAGGTATGCTTATTACCATCCATGTCAGTCTTTACTTTAAAGACCCACTTACACCCAATGGGTTTTACCCCTTCAGGTGGATCAACCAAAGTCCATACTTGGTTAGTGTACATGGATTCCATTTCGGATCTCATGGCCTCTAGCCATTTCTCAGAATCTGGGCTCATCATAGCTTCTTGATAGGATGTAGGCTCGTCAAGATCGATAAGCAATACTTCACCGTTGTCACCAAGAGAAAAGAATATCTCTCAAAGTCGACGACGGATCCTATTAGATCTACGAAGAGGTTGGTCTACTTGAACAGGTGTTTGCTCCACAACTCTTTGGGCAACAAATTCCTCATCCACAACACTTTGTGGTGCCTGTTCATTTTCCATCGAAGCCTTAGTGTTATCATCATCTTGAACTTCTTCAAGATGAATTTTACTCCCAATAGTATTTCTAGAAATAAATTCTCTTTCTAGAAAGACAGCATTTCTGGCAACAAACACCTTGCCAAGTGTGTGATTGTAAAAGTAATATCCCTTAGTTTCCTTGGGATATCCTACAAAATAACACTTATCCGATTTGGGTCCTAGTTTATCCGAGACTTGACGTCTAACGTAAGCTTCACAACCCCAAATCTTTATAAAAGACATTTTGGGACTCTTCCCGGTCCATATCGTATATGGTGTCTTTTCTACGGCTTTTGATGGAACGCGATTAAGTGTGAAAGCGGCTGTCTCTAGAGCTAAACCCCAAAAGGAAGTAGGTAGATCAGTCTGGCTCATCATTGATCGTACCATATCTAATAGAGTACGATTTCTCCTCTCAGATACACCATTCCATTGTGGTGTTCCAGTGGAGTGAGTTGGGATATTATCCCACACTCACCAGTGATCACGAAACTCTTCGACTAAGGTATTCACCACCTCGATCCGATCAAGTAGCTTAATACGCTTACCAAGTTGGTTTTGTACTTCATTCTTGAATTCTTTGAACTTTTCAAAGGATTCCGACTTATGTCTCATCAAATATAAGTAGCCAAATCTACTCATATCATCGGAAAGTAATAAAGTACTTATAGCCTCCTCTCGCTTCGACATTGAAAGGGCCACATACATCAAGATGTATGAGTCCTAACAAGTCCTGCCGCTCTCTCGCCATGTCCACTAAATGGAGTTTTAGTCATCTTTCCTAAAGACAAGACTCGATACCTCATATGATTCAAAATCAAATGAGTCCAATAATCCATCTTTATGGAGTTGGGATATGCTTTTCATTTATGTGACCTAGGCGATGCGAGATATGTCCGTTCAAATCATTCGATTTGAACCGCTTTATTTACGTTATAAATTGGGTTATCTAAATCTAGAACATAGAGACCATTCATAAGTGGTGCATTACAATAGAACATTTCATTTAAATAAATGGAACAACATTTGTCCTTTATTATAAAGAAAAGTTTTTCTTGTCTAAACAAGATACGTAAATTATGTTCTTTGTTAATGCAGGTACATAAAAGCACTCCTCTAGTTCTAAGATAAGCCCAGTGGGCAAAGACAAAGAATATGTTCCTACAGCTACAGCAGCAACTTTTGCGCCATTGCCTACTCGTAGGTCCACTTCACCCTTTGCCATTATTCTACTATTTCTCAGTCCCTGCACATTAGTACAAATGTGAGATGCACATCCGATCTAATACCCATGTAGAAGAAATAGATAGATTAACCTCTATAACATGTATACCTGAGGCAGAAGTCCCACTTCTCTTGTTCTTTACTTCCTCAAGGTAGACTTTGCAGTTCCGCTTCCAGTGTCCAGTCTCACCGCAATGGAAGCAGTCCCCTTCCTTAGGTACTTTACCTTTACCCTTTGAAGTGGATGAATTGGCCTTGCCTTTGGCTTGGGTCGTACCCTTGCCTTTGCGCTTAGCTTTGTCCTTCTTGACCATTAGTACATTACTAACTTTCTTCTTGAGATTTGGTTCGTGATTCTCAACATGAGAATCTCAAAAGGTTTATCAATTTCATTCATGTTATAATTCATGACGAATTGATTGTATGCTTCCGAACGCATTGCGGATAACATCGGTTGCCAATTCTTGGCTCAGTGGAAAACCTAGTCTTTCAAGGTTCTCAACGTACCCAATCATTTTGAGTACGTGAGTTCCTACAGGTGTTCCTTCTTGCATCTTGCATGCAAAAAGAGCCTTAGACACTTCAAAACGCTCGTGCCTAGCTTGTCCTTGATATAGTTGTTTCAAGTGCTCAACCATATCATAGGCATCCATGTTCTCATGTTGCTTCTGGAGCTCAGAGTTCATGGTGGCAAGCATAAGACATGACACATCTAATGCGTCATCTTGATGCTTCTTATAAGCATCCTTTTCAGCACGAGTGGCCGTATGGGCGGGTGTTTCAGGGGTAGACTGCTCTAGGACATACAGTTTGCGTTCTTGCTTGAGGATAATCCTCAAGTTCCTATACCAGTCAAGAAAGTTCGCTCCATTGAGCTTGTCCTTCTCAAGGACAGATCGCAAGTTGAGGGGGTGTGTCGTGTTAGATGACATGGTGATCTACAACATTAAAATGCAAAGTTAAGTATCATACCTAAATCATTTAATTAGGCCTTTAATTAAATGAGGCTCCCACTAAATTCTCATAGCTACTATTTAGCTATAAATTTATATGGGATAAAGATCCACATCATAATTCATCTTGAGTTAGCTTTGGCTAATCGCCCAAGACGTAGTATAATTAGGTAGGCAATCTTTTGCCAATTACATCTGATGTAACTCTTTAATAGCTTTGGTTAAGTTCTAGATTAGTTTAGTGTTTTATTCCTAAACCAGCTTCCAGGCTGTGGCGAGGCACAGGGGCCTTCTTGGATATCGGAGCAACGAACACTTCTAAGACAAAGCTGATGTTCGGAAATCACACAAAACTAATTTAAAACTTATGTTCAAAGCTAATATATGCCCCTACTTTCTTAACTAATTTAAGAAAAACTTAATTAAGTCTTAACCAAGACTGATAGCGGGACATCACGATTGTCCACTCGCACCCCTCCAAGATAAAATGCATTGCTTTGCTTTGGCAAACCCAATAACAAATGATCGAGGAAGTAGTGAGTACCAACTTTGGTAGGCATATCGTTTAGACTTATTAAGAAATAAACATGTATCATATACAAGCTAAACTAACATGCATCACATACATATTAAGCTAACATGCATCACATACATATTAAACTAAGCGTGTCATGGTTATGGCCCTTATTCTACAATCTTCTCAAGCCAATGAAAAGATTGATTGGTCTACCTAGGGATAGCATCTTCTCCTAAGTGCTTCCTTTTGGTTGTCTTGTGTGTTGACCTCCTCCTTGTAACCTCATCCTCCAATGGACCCTCCATCCTTGTTTTGTACATTACAAAAGGAGAAATACTCGAGTTACATTCGAGTCTAAAACTAATTTTACAACAAGAATATTAGGAGAAAGGCACGACACGCAGGCCGTATTAAGAATTACAACACACAATCACAAACTTTTTGGGACTGGGCCATAACCATGCACCATGTCATTTTAACTTTTAAAAGACATTGGATATTTTATTATGTTTGACAATTGCTAATGCAATTATTAACTCATAATAAAATTTATCCTACTTCTATATCATATATAAAATAGAGAAAACCTATTTTTATACGATCTTTCGCAAGTGGCTCTGATACCACTGTAGGGGAATCTCGTATGCCAAATGGCATATGCGCAACGGAAAATAGGATCCCTTCCAAGTGATCCATGCGAAAGCAAACTCGTATAAAATAAATTTCTCTAAACCAAGCCTATCTTATAGGAGAGTTCTACCTTTGTTGCGTGCCCTTTGCAATCCCGCTTTTCCTTTCGGTTTGTAGGATCTTTAGCACGTTCAAGTGTCCGTGCCTCTATACGTATCCACACGAGCACGCTCTTGTCTCACAAAAGGAAAACTAGAAGAGCTCTCCTTTACTTCTTGCTAGAGAAGTCCCTAAAGGAGAGGAAGAGAGGGAAAAGGAGAAAGGAAGAAGAAGACTCCTCTTCTTGCTAGCCTACACTCACAAACCCACACAACTAAAGCTTCCACCAAGCTCTCTCACAACCACAACACCAAAAACTCACTATGGCCGGCCACTCCATGGAGCCTTTTATAGGGTTGGAAAAACCCTTCCACCTCCTTCACATTCAATGCAATCCATTGCATTGAGACACACTCAAAAAGGATTTGGCTTCCTTGTTTGGCCGGCCACTTAAGGAGACAAAACCATTTTGTTTCCTTCCACCTTAACTAGCTTAGGTGGATGCTTAGGTGGCATGCTTATGTGGCATTCTTATGTGGCATTCATGCATGTTGAATTAATCTTATTAATTCAATTAAGCTTATGTTATCATATTGAATTAATCTTATTAATTCAATTAAGCTTATGTTATCATATTGAATTAATCTTATTAAATCAATAAGGTAACATATTGAATTAATCTCATTAAATCAATTAGCTAAAATTCTCATTAAGCTTAAAGTCCAAAAACCATTTTGTACTTAAGCTTATTCCCATATTATTCTAGTCAAACTAGAATACTCTAATTCCTCTAATTATCATGCTCTTTGTGTGTGACCCTATAGGCTCTCATAACGTTGGCAGTGGATCTAAACTCTTTTAGATACACAAGCAATGAGCGGCATCTAGCAATGCATCATTGCTACCCAAGTTACGAGATAAGTCAAGATTCGACTAACCTTTCCATGACTACTATAATATATGACCGTGTCCTTCTATCCTTGATATCAGATTGATCAATGAGGCATAGACCGTGTCATCCTCGATCAATCTATGTGTTTCTTGATCCCTGAGTAAACTAACTCAAACAAATGAGCTCAATATCTCATATTGACTCATTCGAGCATGGCCATGCGTTTTAGTAGTTCTACTCAATCAAGGGGCCCACCGATATCACTCTCGTCATATGAGAGGGATAGATCCCATCTACATCACTCACATCCCTCCGCACAATTTGTTATATACCCAGTAATCGCCTTTATGGTCCACCCTGTTACGGGTGACGTTTGACGATACCAAAGTACATAACTCCTTATGTAGGGAACCGTAGTGACTTCAGGTCTGAGGACTATTCATACCAATAGTCACATGAGAAAGTTTATGACACTCATATAACGATCCATGAAACTTTCTCATTGCGGGTCAGTTCAGTATATATTCTCTAATATATACCCATGTGTCAACTTGATATCATATATCCATGACTTGTGAGATCAAGTCATCAATTGACCTACATGCTAGTCTTTATGTATTAATATTGCCCTTGCATATTAATACTTGACTAGAACATTTAGGAAAGTGTTCTCTCTGACCTCTCATAATCAATTCACAATTGATGTGTAGAGATAAGAACCTACTTTTCTAGGGCATTATTATATTTAATTTAGCTGGCACAAGCAAGATATAAATATAATAACCAATCCTTTGCCTTTATAGAATATGATACAAAATGTTCCCTATTCAACCATCACATGATTGGTTCTAGGGCTATAACTAAAAATCTCCCACTAGCACTAGTACCAATCACTATGATATATAATACCTAGTGACCTAGTGTGACCATCATGCTTCCTCTCTGTACAAAGCCTTGGTCAATGGATCGCAATGTTAGCTTCGCTTGATTCTGCATATCCTCACATCTCCTCTATCGATGATCTCTCGAATGAGATGGAAGCGCTGCAGTATGTGTTTGGTCTACTGATGTGATCGAGGTTCCTTAGCCTATGTAATAGCCCCATTGTTGTCACAATAGAGGTCTATTGAATCTGCAATGCTAGGAACTACCCCAAGTTCATGATGAACTTGCGAGCCAAACACCTCCTTCTTTGCATCGATCTTTGCAATATACTGGCTTCATTGTAGAATCAAGAATCGTGTCTGCTTTGAACTCTTCCACTCACGGCTCCACCATTCGTGCAAAACACCACTGTTTTGCGATCTATAGTCATCCTTGTCTGTTTGGAAGCTTGCATCACTGTAACCCTTTACAGTTAGCTCCTCATTGCCCCCAAATATTAGGAAATATTCTTTCGCTCTTCGTAAGTACTTAAGAATATTTTTGTTGCTATCGGTGACTTTCACTGGATCGATTAGTATCTACTCGTCATGCTCAAAGCATCACGAGGCGTCGGAGCAGTACAAAGCATAGGCGTACATGATAGACCCTATAGCGGATGCATAAGGGATCTTATCCATCGATCTCTCTCCTCCTTAGAAGAGGACATTGAGTCTTGAAAGACTTAAACCATGTGATAAAGGCAGAAACCCTTTCTTTGAATTTTGCATAGCAAAACGATCTAGCACTTTATCAATGTATGTACTCTGACTTAGGCCAAGTAATCTTTTAGATCTATCTCTATAGATCTTGATGCCTAGAATATAAGCGGCTTCACCTAAGTCTTTCATCGAAACAATTCCTAACCACATCTTCACAGACTGGAGTGAGGGAATATCATTTCCAATGAGAAGTATGTCATCTACATACAAGACAAGAAATACAACTGTGCTCCCACTATTTCTCTTGTAGACACAAGGCTCATCTTCATTCTTGATGAAACCAAACTCTTTGATTGCATCATTGAATCGAAGATTCCAGCTTCGAGAGGCTTGCTTTAGTCCATAAATGGACCTTTGCAGTTTGCATACCTTTCCAGGATGCTTTGGATCTTCAAAACCCTCAGGTTGTGTCATGTACACATCCTCGAGTAGCTTTCCATTCTGAAAAGCGGTTTTGACATCCATCTGCCAGATCTCATAATCATGGTAGGCTGCAATAACAAGTATAATCCGAATGGATTTAAGCATCGCAATGTGAAAAGGTTTCTTCATAGTCAATACCATGAATTTGTTTGAATCCTTTAGCCACCAATCTACCTTTATAGGTATGCTTATTACCATCCATATGTCTTTACTTTAAAGACCCACTTACACCCAATGGGTTTTACCCCTTCGTGGATCAACCAAAGTCCATACTTGGTTAGTGTACATGGATTCCATTTCGGATCTCATGGCCTCTAGCCATTTCTCAGAATCTGGGCTCATCATAGCTTCTTGATAGGATGTAGGCTCGTCAAGATCGACAAGCAATACTTCACCGTTGTCAGTCAAGAGAAAAGAATATCTCTCGGGTTGACGACGGATCCTATTAGATCTACGAAGAGGTTGGTCTACTTGAACAGGTGTTTGTTCCACAACTCTTTGGGCAACAATTTCCTCATCCACAACACTTTGTGGTTCCTGTTCATTTTCCATCGAAGCCTTAGTGTTATCATCATCTTGAACTTCTTCAAGATGAATTTTACTCCCACTAGTATTTCTAGAAATAAATTCTCTTTCTAGAAAGACAACATTTCTGGCAACAAACACCTTGCCAAGTGTGGGATTGTAAAAGTAATATCCCTTAGTCTCCTTGGGATATCCTACAAAATAACACTTATCTGATTTGGGTCCTAGTTTATTTGAGACTTGACGTCTAACGTAAGCTTCACAACCCCAAATCTTTATAAAAGACATTTTGGGACTCTTCCCGGTCCATATCGTATATGGTGTCTTTTCTACGGCTTTTGATGGAACGCGATTAAGTGTGAAAGCGGCTGTCTCTAGAGCTAAACCCCAAAAGGAAGTAGGTAGATCAGTCTGACTCATCATTGATCGTACCATATCTAATAGAGTACGATTTCTCCTCTCAGATACACCATTCCATTGTGGTGTTCCAGGTGGAGTGAGTTGGGATATTATCCCACACTCAGCCAGGTGATCACGAAACTCTTGACTAAGGTATTCACCACCTCGATCTGATCAAGTAGCTTAACACGCTTACCAAGTTGGTTTTGTACTTCATTCTTGAATTCTTTGAACTTTTCAAAGGATTGACTTATGTCTCATCAAATATAAGTAGCCAAATCTACTCATATCATCGTGAAAGTAATAAAGTACTTATAGCCTCCTCCGCCGACATTGAAAGGGCCACATACATCGGTATGTATGAGTCCTAACAAGTCCGTCGCTCTCTCGCCATGTCCACTAAATGGAGTTTTAGTCATCTTTCCTAAAAGACAAGACTATACCTCATATGATTCAATATCACATGCGTCCAATAATCCATCGTTAGGGCGGTGGGAGATGCGTTTTTCATTTATGTGACCTAGGCGACAGTGCGAAGATATGTCATTCGATTTGAACCGCGTTTTATATTACGTTATAAATTGGGTTATCTAAATCTAGAACATAGAGACCATTCATAAGTGGTGCATTACAATAGAACATTTCATTTAAATAAATGGAACAACATTTGTCCTTTATTATAAAAGAAAAGTTTTTCTTGTCTAAACAAGATACAGAGATTATGTTCTTTGTCAATGCAGTACATAAAAGCACTCCTCTAGTTCTAAGATAAGCCCGTGGGCAAAGACAAAGAATATGTTCCTACATTTCGGAAGAACTTTTTTGCGCCATTGCCTACTGTGAGGTCCACATCACCTTTGCCATTATTCTACTATTTCTCGTCCTGCACATTAGTACAAATGTGAGATGCACATCCGGTATCTAATACCCATGTAGAAGAAATAGATAGATTAACCTCTATAACATGTATACCTGAGGCAGAAGTCCCACTTCTCTTGTTCTTTACTTCCTCAAGGTAGACTTTGCAGTTCCGCTTCCAGTGTCGATCTCACGCAATGGAAGCGATCCCTTCCTTAGGTACTTTACCTTTACCCTTTGAAGTGGATGAATTGGCCTTGCCTTTGGCTTGGTCTTACCCTTGCCTTTGCGCTTACCTTTGTCCTTCTTGACCATTAGTACATTACTAACTTTCTTCTTGAGATTTGGTTTGTGATTCTCAACATCTTTGAGAATCTCGAGCAAAGGTTTATCAATTTCATTCATGTTATAATTCATGACGAATTGATTGTATGCTTCCGGCAGCGATTGCGAGGATAACATCGGTTGCCAATTCTTGGCTCGATGGAAAACCTAGTCTTTCAGGTTCTCAAGCGTACCCAATCATTTTAGTCGTGAGTTCCTACAGGTGTTCCTTCTTGCATCTTGCATGCAAAAAGAGCCTTAGACACTTCAAAACGCTCGTGCCTAGCTTGTCCTTGATATAGTTGTTTCAAGTGCTCAACCATATCATAGGCATCCATGTTCTCATGTTGCTTCTGGAGCTCAGAGTTCATGGTGGCAAGCATAAGACATGACACATCTAATCGTCATCTTGATGCTTCTTATAAGCATCCTTTTCGACGAGTGGCCGTATGGCGGTGTTTTGAGGGTAGACTGCTCTAGGACATCTGATTTTGTCTTGCTTGAGGATAATCCTCAAGTTCCTATACCGATCAAGAAAGTTTGCTCCATTGAGCTTGTCCTTCTCAAGGACAGATTGCAAGTTGAGGGGGTGTGTCGTGTTAGATGACATGGTGATCTACAACATTAAAATGCAAAGTTAAGTATCATACCTAAATCATTTAATTAGGCCTTTAATTAAATGAGGCTCCCACTAAATTCTCATAGCTACTATTTAGCTATAAATTTATATGGGATAAAGATCCACATCATAATTCATCTTGAGTTAGCTTTGGCTAATCGCCCAAGACGTAGTATAATTAGGTAGGCAATCTTTTGCCAATTACATCTGATGTAACTCTTTAATAGCTTTGGTTAAGTTCTAGATTAGTTTAGTGTTTTATTCCTAAACCAGCTTCCAGGCTGTGGCGAGGCACAGGGGCCTTCTTGGATATCGGAGCAACGACCACTTCTAAGACAAAGCTGATGTTCGGAAATCACACAAAACTAATTTAAAACTTATGTTCAAAGCTAATATATGCCTCTACTTTCTTAACTAATTTAAGAAAAACTTAATTAAGTCTTAACCAAGACTGATAGCGGGACATCACGATTGTCCACTCGCACCCCTCCAAGATAAAATGCATTGCTTTGCTTTGGCAAACCCAATAACAAATGATCGAGGAAGTAGTGAGTACCAACTTTGGTAGGCATATCGTTTAGACTTATTAAGAAATAAACATGTATCATATACAAGCTAAACTAACATGCATCACATACATATTAAACTAAGCGTGTCATGGTTATGGCCCTTATTCTACAATCTTCTCAAGCCAATGAAAAGATTGATTGGTCTACCTAGGGATAGCATCTTCTCCTAAGTGCTTCCTTTTGGTTGTCTTGTGTGTTGACCTCCTCCTTGTAACCTCATCCTCCAATGGACCCTCCATCCTTGTTTTGTACATTACAAAAGGAGAAATACTCGAGTTACATTCGAGTCTAAAAATAATTTTACAACAAGAATATTAGGAGAAAGGCACGACACGCAGGCCGTATTAAGAATTACAACACACAATCACAAACATTTTGGGACTGGGCCATAACCATGCACCATGTCATTTTAACTTTTAAAAGACATTGGATATTTTATTATGTTTGACAATTGCTAATGCAATTATTAACTCATAATAAAATTTATCCTACTTCTATATCATATATAAAATAGAGAAAACCTATTTTTATACGATCTTTATAAGTGGCTCACGATACCCTTTGTAGGGAATCTCGTATGCCAAATGGCATATCTTGTCGGAAAATAGGATCCCTTCCAAGTGATCCATGCAGCAAACTCGTATAAAATAAATTTCTCTAAACCAAGCCTATCTTATAGGAGAGTTCTACCTTTGTTGCGTGCCCTTTGCAATCCCGCTTTTCCTTTTGGTTTGTTGGATCTTTAGCACGTTCAAGTGTCCGTGCCTCTATACGTATCCACACGAGCACGCTCTTGTCTCACAAAAGGAAAACTAGAAGAGCTCTCCTTTACTTCTTGCTAGAGAAGTCCCTAAAGGAGAGGAAGAGAGGGAAAAGGAGAAAGGAAGAAGAAGACTCCTCTTCTTGCTAGCCTACACTCACAAACCCACACAACTAAAGCTTCCACCAAGCTCTCTCACAACCACAACACCAAAACTCACCATGGGCGGCCACTCCATGGAGCCTTTTATAGGGTTGGAAAAACCCTTCCACCTCCTTCACATTCAATGCAATCCATTGCATTGAGACACACTCAAAAAGGATTTGGCTTCCTTGTTTGGCCGGCCACTTAAGGAGACAAAACCATTTTGTTTCCTTCCACCTTAACTAGCTTAGGTGGATGCTTAGGTGGCATGCTTATGTGGCATTCTTATGTGGCATTCATGCATGTTGAATTAATCTTATTAATTCAATTAAGCTTATGTTATCATATTGAATTAATCTTATTAATTCAATTAAGCTTATGTTATCATATTGAATTAATCTTATTAAATCAATAAGGTAACATATTGAATTAATCTCATTAAATCAATTAGCTAAAATTCTCATTAAGCTTAAAGTCCAAAAACTATTTTGTACTTAAGCTTATTCCCATATTATTCTAGTCAAACTAGAATACTCTAATTCCTCTAATTATCATGCTCTTTGTGTGTGACCCTATAGGCTCTCATAACGTTGGCAGTGGATCTAAACTCTTTTAGATACACAAGCAATGAGCGGCATCTAGCAATGCATCATTGCTACCCAAGTTACGAGATAAGTCAAGATCCGACTAACCTTTCCATGACTACTATAATATATGACCGTGTCCTTCTATCCTTGATATCAGATTGATCAATGAGGCATAGACCGTGTCATCCTCGATCAATCTATGTGTTTCTTGATCCCTGAGTAAACTAACTCAAACAAATGAGCTCAATATCTCATATTGACTCATTCGAGCATGGCCATGCGTTTTAGTAGTTCTACTCAATCAAGGGCCCACCGATATCACTCGTCATATGAGAGGGATAGATCCCATCTACATCACTCACATCCCTCCGCACAATTTGTTATATACCCGATGTCGCCTTTATGGTCCACCTATTCTACGGGTGACGCGTTTGACGATACCAAAGTACATAACTCCTTATGTAGGGAACCGTAGTGACTTCGTGTCCGAGGACTATTCATACCAATAGTCACATGAGAAAGTTTATGACACTCATATAACGATCCATGAAACTTTCTCATGGCGGGTCAGTTCAGTATATATTCTCTAATATATACCCATGTGTCAACTTGATATCATATATCCATGACTTGTGAGATCAAGTCATCAATTGACCTACATGCTAGTCTTTATGTATTAATATTGCCCTTGCATATTAATACTTGACTAGGAACATTTAGGAAAGTATTCTCTACAGCCTCTCATAATCAATTCTGCCAATTGATGTGCTGTAGATAAGAACCTACTTTTCTAGGGCATTATTATATTTAATTTAGCTGGCACAAGCAAGATATAAATATAATAACCAATCCTTTGCCTTTATAGAATATGATACAAAATGTTCCCTATTCAACCATCACATGATTGGTTCTAGGGCTATAACTAACAATCTCCCACTAGCACTAGTACCAATCACTATGATATCTAATACCTAGTGACCTAGTGTGACCATCATGCTTCCTCTGTGCCAAAGCCTTGGTCAATGGATCTGCGATGTTAGCTTCTGTCGGTACTCTGCATATCCTCACATCTCCTCTATCGATGATCTCTCGAATGAGATGGAAGCGCCACAGTATGTGTTTGGTCCGCTGATGTGATCGAGGTTCCTTAGCCTGTGCAATAGCCCCATTGTTGTCACAATAGAGGTCTATTGGATCTGCTGCAATGCTAGGAACTACCCCAAGTTCAGCGATGAACTTGAGCCAACAGCCTCCTTTCTTTGCATCGATGCAATATACTTGCTTGTAGAATCGAATCCAGCGTCTCGCTTTGAACTCTTCCACTCACAGCTCCACCATTCAGCAAAACACGACTGCTTTGCGATCTATAGTCATCCTTATGCATTTGGAAGCTTGCATCACATGTAACCCTTCTGATTAGCTCCTCATTGCCCCAAATATTAGGAAATATTCTTTCGTTCTTCATAAGTACTTAAGAATATTTTTGGCTATCGATGACTTTCACCGGATCATCGTATCTACTCGTCATGCTCAAAGCATCACGAGGCGTCGGACAGTACAAAGCATGGCGTACATGATAGACCCTATAGCAGATGCATAAGGGATCTTATCCATGCGGTCTCTCTCCTCCTTAGAAGAGGGACATTGAGTCTTCGAAAGACTTAAACCATGTGATAAAGGCAGAAACCCTTTCTTTGAATTTTGCATAGCAAAACGATCTAGCACTTTATCAATGTATGTACTCTGACTTAGGCCAAGTAATCTTTTAGATCTATCTCTATAGATCTTGATGCCTAGAATATAGGCAGCTTCACCTAAGTCTTTCATCGAGAAACAATTCCCTAACCACATCTTCACAGACTGGAGTGAGGGAATATCATTTCCAATGAGAAGTATGTCATCTACATACAAGACAAGAAATACAACTGTGCTCCCACTATTTCTCTTGTAGACACAAGGCTCATCTTCATTCTTGATGAAACCAAACTCTTTGATTGCATCATTGAATCGAAGATTCCAGCTTCGAGAGGCTTGCTTTAGTCCATAAATGGACCTTTGCAGTTTGCATACCTTTCCAGGATGCTTTGGATCTTCAAAACCCTCAGGTTGTGTCATGTACACATCCTCGAGTAGCTTTCCATTCAGAAAAGCGGTTTTGACATCCATCTGCCAGATCTCATAATCATGGTAGGCTGCAATAGCAAGTATGATCCGAATGGATTTAAGCATCGCAACTGGTGAAAAGGTTTCTTCATAGTCAATACCATGAATTTGTTTGAATCCTTTAGCCACCAATCTACCTTTATAGGTATGCTTATTACCATCCATGTCAGTCTTTACTTTAAAGACCCACTTACACCCAATGGGTTTTACCCCTTCAGGTGGATCAACCAAAGTCCATACTTGGTTAGTGTACATGGATTCCATTTCGGATCTCATGGCCTCTAGCCATTTCTCGGAATCTGGGCTCATCATAGCTTCTTGATAGGATGTAGGCTCGTCAAGATCGACAAGCAATACTTCACCGTTGTCAGTCAAGAGAAAAGAATATCTCTCGGGTTGACGACGGATCCTATTAGATCTACGAAGAGGTTGGTCTACTTGAACAGGTGTTTGCTCCACAACTCTTTGGGCAACAATTTCCTCATCCACAACACTTTGTGGTTCCTGTTCATTTTCCATCGAAGCCTTAGTGTTATCATCATCTTGAACTTCTTCAAGATGAATTTTACTCCCACTAGTATTTCTAGAAATAAATTCTCTTTCTAGAAAGACAGCATTTCTGGCAACAAACACCTTGCCAAGTGTGGGATTGTAAAAGTAATATCCCTTAGTCTCCTTGGGATATCCTACAAAATAACACTTATCTGATTTGGGTCCTAGTTTATCTGAGACTTGACGTCTAACGTAAGCTTCACAACCCCAAATCTTTATAAAAGACATTTTGGGACTCTTCCCAGTCCATATCGTATATGGTGTCTTTTCTACGGCTTTTGATGGAACGCGATTAAGTGTGAAAGCGGCTGTCTCTAGAGCTAAACCCCAAAAGGAAGTAGGTAGATCAGTCTGGCTCATCATTGATCGTACCATATCTAATAGAGTACGATTTCTCCTCTCAGATACACCATTCCATTGTGGTGTTCCAGGTGGAGTGAGTTGGGATATTATCCCACACTCAGCCAGGTGATCACGAAACTCTTGACTAAGGTATTCACCACCTCGATCTGATCGAAGTAGCTTAATACGCTTACCAAGTTGGTTTTGTACTTCATTCTTGAATTCTTTGAACTTTTCAAAGGATTCTGACTTATGTCTCATCAAATATAAGTAGCCAAATCTACTCATATCATCAGTGAAAGTAATAAAGTACTTATAGCCTCCTCTGGCTTCGACATTGAAAGGGCCACATACATCAGTATGTATGAGTCCTAACAAGTCCGTCGCTCTCTCGCCATGTCCACTAAATGGAGTTTTAGTCATCTTTCCTAAAAGACAAGACTCGCATACCTCATATGATTCAAAATCAAATGAGTCCAATAATCCATCTTTATGGAGTTGGGATATGCGTTTTTCATTTATGTGACCTAGGCGACAGTGCCAGAGATATGTCTGCTTCAAATCATTCGATTTGAACCGTTTGGTATTTACGTTATAAATTGGGTTATCTAAATCTAGAACATAGAGACCATTCATAAGTGGTGCATTACAATAGAACATTTCATTTAAATAAATGGAACAACATTTGTCCTTTATTATAAAAGAAAAGTTTTTCTTGTCTAAACAAGATACAGAAATTATGTTCTTTGTTAATGCAGGTACATAAAAGCACTCCTCTAGTTCTAAGATAAGCCCAGTGGGCAAAGACAAAGAATATGTTCCTACAGCTACAGCAGCAACTTTTGCGCCATTGCCTACTCGTAGGTCCACTTCACCCTTTGCCATTATTCTACTATTTCTCAGTCCCTGCACATTAGTACAAATGTGAGATGCACATCCGGTATCTAATACCCATGTAGAAGAAATAGATAGATTAACCTCTATAACATGTATACCTGAGGCAGAAGTCCCACTTCTCTTGTTCTTTACTTCCTCAAGGTAGACTTTGCAGTTCCGCTTCCAGTGTCCAGTCTCACCGCAATGGAAGCAGTCCCCTTCCTTAGGTACTTTACCTTTACCCTTTGAAGTGGATGAATTGGCCTTGCCTTTGGCTTGGGTCTTACCCTTGCCTTTGCGCTTACCTTTGTCCTTCTTGACCATTAGTACATTACTAACTTTCTTCTTGAGATTTGGTTCAGCAGTTCTCAACATGCTGAGAATCTCAGGCAAAGGTTTATCAATTTCATTCATGTTATAATTCATGACGAATTGATTGTATGCTTCCGGCAACGATTGCAGGATAACATCGGTTGCCAATTCTTGGCTCAGTGGAAAACCTAGTCTTTCAAGGTTCTCAACGTACCCAATCATTTTGAGTACGTGAGTTCCTACAGGTGTTCCTTCTTGCATCTTGCATGCAAAAAGAGCCTTAGACACTTCAAAACGCTCGTGCCTAGCTTGTCCTTGATATAGTTGTTTCAAGTGCTCAACCATATCATAGGCATCCATGTTCTCATGTTGCTTCTGGAGCTCAGAGTTCATGGTGGCAAGCATAAGACATGACACATCTAATGCGTCATCTTGATGCTTCTTTTAAGCATCCTTTTCAAAGACGAAAGACGAGGGGCTGGTATTTCAGGTGGGTAGCTGCTTCTTAGGACATATAGTTTATGCTCTGCTTGAGGATAATCCTCAAGTTCCTATACCAGTCAAGAAAGTTCGCTCCATTGAGCTTGTCCTTCTCAAGGACAGATCGCAAGTTGAGGGGGTGTGTCGTGTTAGATGACATGGTGATCTACAACATTAAAATGCAAAGTTAAGTATCATACCTAAATCATTTAATTAGGCCTTTAATTAAATGAGGCTCCCACTAAATTCTCATAGCTACTATTTAGCTATAAATTTATATGGGATAAAGATCCACATCATAATTCATCTTGAGTTAGCTTTGGCTAATCGCCCAAGACGTAGTATAATTAGGTAGGCAATCTTTTGCCAATTACATCTGATGTAACTCTTTAATAGCTTTGGTTAAGTTCTAGATTAGTTTAGTGTTTTATTCCTAAACCAGCTTCCAGGCTGTGGCGAGGCACAGGGGCCTTCTTGGATATCGGAGCAACGACCACTTCTAAGACAAAGCTGATGTTCGGAAATCACACAAAACTAATTTAAAACTTATGTTCAAAGCTAATATATGCCTCTACTTTCTTAACTAATTTAAGAAAAACTTAATTAAGTCTTAACCAAGACTGATAGCGGGACATCACGATTGTCCACTCGCACTCTCCAAGATAAAATGCATTGCTTTGCTTTGGCAAACCCAATAACAAATGATCGAGGAAGTAGTGAGTACCAACTTTGGTAGGCATATCGTTTAGACTTATTAAGAAATAAACATGTATCATATACAAGCTAAACTAACATGCATCACATACATATTAAGCTAACATGCATCACATACATATTA
This sequence comes from Wurfbainia villosa, assembly GCA_025175895.1. Classification (NCBI taxonomy): domain Eukaryota; kingdom Viridiplantae; phylum Streptophyta; class Magnoliopsida; order Zingiberales; family Zingiberaceae; genus Wurfbainia; species Wurfbainia villosa. The sequence goes on along the minus strand of CM045998.1, from coordinate 45,389,665 downwards.
AACTAAGCGTGTCATGGTTATGGCCCTTATTCTACAATCTTCTCAAGCCAATGAAAAGATTGATTGGTCTACCTAGGGATAGCATCTTCTCCTAAGTGCTTCCTTTGGTTGTCTTGTGTGTTGACCTCCTTGTAACCTCATCCTCCAATGGACCCTTCATCCTTGTTTTGTACATTACAAAAGGAGAAATACTCGAGTTACATTCGAGTCTAAAACTAATTTTACAACAAGAATATTAGGAGAAAGGCACGACACGCAGGCCGTATTGAGAATTACAACACACAATCACAAACTTTTTGGGACTAGGCCATAACCATGCACCATGTCATTTTAACTTTTAAAAGACATTGGATATTTTATTATGTTTGACAATTGCTAATGCAATTATTAACTCATAATAAAATTTATCCTACTTCTATATCATATATAAAATAGAGAAAACCTATTTTTATACGATCTTTCGCAAGTGGCTCTGATACCACTGTTGGGGAATCTCGTATGCCAAATGGCATATGCGCAGCGGAAAATAGGATCCCTTCCAAGTGATCCATGCGAAAGCAAACTCGTATAAAATAAATTTCTCTAAACCAAGCCTATCTTATAGGAGAGTTCTACCTTTGTTATGCGTGCCCTTTGCAATCCCGCTTTTCCTTTGGTTTGTAGGATCTTTAGCACGCTCAAGTGTCCGTGCCTCTATACGTATCCACACGAGCACGCTCTTGTCTCACAAAAGGAAAACTAGAAGAGCTCTCCTTACTTCTTGCTAGAGAAGTCCTAAAGGAGAGGAAGAGAGGGAAAAGGAGACAGGCAGAAGAAGCCTCCTCTTCTTGCGCGCCAACACTCACACACCCCCCCACCCACAGCTGCCACCCAGCTCTCGCACAACCACACCACCCAACACTCACTATGGCCGGCCACGCCAGGGAGCCTTTGATAGGGTTGGAAACACCCTTCCACCTCCTTCACATTCAATGCAATCCATTGCATTGAGACACACTCAAAAAGGATTTGGCTTCCTTGTTTGGCCGGCCACTTAAGGAGACAAAACCATTTTGTTTCCTTCCACCTTAACTAGCTTAGGTGGATGCTTAGGTGGCATGCTTATGTGGCATTCTTATTTGGCATTCATGCATGTTGAATTAATCTTATTAATTCAATTAAGCTTATGTTATCATATTGAATTAATCTTATTAATTCAATTAAGCTTATGTTATCATATTGAATTAATCTTATTAATTCAATAAGGTAACATATTGAATTAATCTCATTAAATCAATTAGCTAAAATTCTCATTAAGCTTAAAGTCCAAAACCATTTTGTACTTAAGCTTATTCCCATATTATTCTAGTCAAACTAGAATACTCTAATTCCTCTAATTATCATGCTCTTTGTGTGTGACCCTATAGGCTCTCATAACGTTGGCAGTGGATCTAAACTCTTTTAGATACACAAGCAATGAGCGGCATCTAGCAATGCATCATTGCTACCCAAGTTACGAGATAAGTCAAGATCCGACTAACCTTTCCATGACTACTATAATATATGACCGTGTCCTTCTATCCTTGATATCAGATTGATCAATGAGGCATAGACCGTGTCATCCTCGATCAATCTATGTGTTTCTTGATCCCTGAGTAAACTAACTCAAACAAATGAGCTCAATATCTCATATTGACTCATTCGAGCATGGCCATGCGTTTTAGTAGTTCTACTCAATCAAGGGGCCCACCGATATCACTCTCGTCATATGAGAGGGATAGATCCCATCTACATCACTCACATCCCTCCGCACAATTTGTTATATACCCAGTAATCGCCTTTATGGTCCACCCTGTTACGGGTGACGTTTGACGATACCAAAGTACATAACTCCTTATGTAGGGAACCGTAGTGACTTCAGGTCTGAGGACTATTCATACCAATAGTCACATGAGAAAGTTTATGACACTCATATAACGATCCATGAAACTTTCTCATGGTGGGTCAGTTCAGTATATATTCTCTAATATATACCCATGTGTCAACTTGATATCATATATCCATGACTTGTGAGATCAAGTCATCAATTGACCTACATGCTAGTCTTTATGTATTAATATTGCCCTTGCATATTAATACTTGACTAGGAACATTTAGGAAAGTGTTCTCTACAGCCTCTCATAATCAATTCTGCAAATTGATGTGTTGTAGATAAGAACCTACTTTTCTAGGGCATTAATATATTTAATTTAGCTGGCACAAGCAAGATGTAAATATAATAACCAATCCTTTGCCTTTATAGAATATGATACAAAATGTTCCCTATTCAACCATCACATGATTGGTTCTAGGGCTATAACTAACAATCTCCCACTAGCACTAGTACCAATCACTATGATATCTAATACCTAGTGACCTAGTGTGACCATCATGCTTCCTCTGTGCCAAAGCCTTGGTCAATGGATCTGCAATGTTAGCTTCTGTCGGTACTCTGCATATCCTCACATCTCCTCTATCGATGATCTCTCGAATGAGATGGAAGCGCCGCAGTATGTGTTTGGTCCGCTGATGTGATCGAGGTTCCTTAGCCTGTGCAATAGCCCCATTGTTGTCACAATAGAGGTCTATTGGATCTGCAATGCTAGGAACTACCCCAAGTTCACTGATGAACTTGCGGAGCCAAACGCCTCCTTTCTTTGCATCGTGATCGATGCCGCAATATACTCGGCCATTGTAGAATCAAGAATCGTGTCTGCTTTGAACTCTTCCAGCTCACAGCTCCACCATTCAGGCAAAACACGTACCCTGTTTGCGATCTATAGTCATCCTTGTCTGTTTGGAAGCTTGCATCACTGTAACCCTTTACAGTTAGCTCCTCATTGCCCCCAAATATTAGGAAATATTCTTTCGTTCTTCGTAAGTACTTAAGAATATTTTTGACTGCTATCCAGTGACTTTCACCGGGATCCGACTGGTATCTACTCGTCATGCTCAAAGCATACGAGACGTCAGGACGAGTACAAAGCATGGCGTACATGATAGACCCTATAGCAGATGCATAAGGGATCTTATCCATGCGGTCTCTCTCCTCCTTAGAAGAGGGACATTGAGTCTTCGAAAGACTTAAACCATGTGATAAAGGCAGAAACCCTTTCTTTGAATTTTGCATAGCAAAACGATCTAGCACTTTATCAATGTATGTACTCTGACTTAGGCCAAGTAATCTTTTAGATCTATCTCTATAGATCTTGATGCCTAGAATATAGGCGCTTCACCTAAAGTCTTTCTCGAGAAACAATTCCCAACCACATCTTCACAGCATCGGAGTGAGGGAATATCATTTCCGAGAAGTATGTCATCTACATACAAGACAAGAAATACAACTGTGCTCCCACTATTTCTCTTGTAGACACAAGGCTCATCTTCATTCTTGATGAAACCAAACTCTTTGATTGCATCATTGAATCGAAGATTCCAGCTTCGAGAGGCTTGCTTTAGTCCATAAATGGACCTTTGCAGTTTGCATACCTTTCCAGGATGCTTTGGATCTTCAAAACCTCAGTTGTGTCATGTACACATCCTCAGTAGCTTTCCATTCGTAAAAGCGGTTTTGACATCCATCCGCCAGATCTCATAATCATGGTAGGTCGCAATAGCAAGTATGATCCGAATGGATTTAAGCATCGCAATCGTGAAAAGGTTTCTTCATAGTCAATACCATGAATTTGTTTGAACTTTAGCCACCAATCTACCTTTATAGGTATGCTTATTACCATCCATGTCGCTTTTACTTTAAAGACCCACTTACACCCAATGGGTTTTACCCTTCGTGGATCAACCAAAGTCCATACTTGGTTAGTGTACATGGATTCCATTTCGATCTCATGGCCTCTAGCCATTTCTCGAATCTGGGCTCATCATAGCTTCTGATAGGATGTAGGCTCGCCAAGATCGACAAGCAATACTTCACCGTTGTCACCAAGAGAAAAGAATATCTCTCGTCGACGACGGATCCTATTATATCTACGAAGAGGTTGGTCTACTTGAACAGGTGTTTGCTCCACAACTCTTTGGGCAACAAATTCCTCATCCACAACACTTTGTGGTTCTTGTTCATTTTCCATCGAAGCCTTAGTGTTATCATCATCTTGAACTTCTTCAAGATGAATTTTACTCCCACTAGTATTTCTAGAAATAAATTCTCTTTCTAGAAAGACAGCATTTCTGGCAACAAACACCTTGCCAAGTGTGGGATTGTAAAAGTAATATCCCTTAGTCTCCTTGGGATATCCTACAAAATAACACTTATCTGATTTGGGTCCTAGTTTATCTGAGACTTGACGTCTAACGTAAGCTTCACAACCCCAAATCTTTATAAAAGACATTTTGGGACTCTTCCCGGTCCATATCGTATATGGTGTCTTTTCTACGGCTTTTGATGGAACGCGATTAAGTGTGAAAGCGGCTGTCTCTAGAGCTAAACCCCAAAAGGAAGTAGGTAGATCGGCCTGCTCATCATTGATCGTACCATATCTAATAGAGTACGATTTCTCCTCTCGATACACCATTCCATTGTGGTGTTCCAGGGAGTTGGGATATTATCCCACACTCACCAGTGATCACGAAACTCTTGACTAAGGTATTCACCACCTCGATCCGATCGAAGTAGCTTAATACGCTTACCAAGTTGGTTTTGTACTTCATTCTTGAATTCTTTGAACTTTTCAAAGGATTCTGACTTATGTCTCATCAAATATACGTAGCCAAATCTACTCATATCATCAGTGAAAGTAATAAAGTACTTATAGCCTCCTCTGGCTTCGACATTGAAAGGGCCACATACATCAGTATGTATGAGTCCTAACAAGTCCGTCGCTCTCTCGCCATGTCCACTAAATGGAGTTTTAGTCATCTTTCCTAAAGACAAGACTTCGCATACCTCATATGATTCAAAATCAAATGAGTCCAATAATCCATCTTTATGGAGTTGGGATATGCTTTTCATTTATGTGGGCGATAAAGGTTGAGATATGTTTGGTTCAAATCATTCGATTTGAACCGCTTGGTATTTACGTTATAAATTGGGTTATCTAAATCTAGAACATAGAGACCATTCATAAGTGGTGCATTACAATAGAACATTTCATTTAAATACATGGAACAACATTTGTCCTTTATTATAAAAGAAAAGTTTTTCTTGTCTAAACAAGATACAGAAATTATGTTCTTTGTTAATGCAGGTACATAAAAGCACTCCTCTAGTTCTAAGATAAGCCCAGTGGGCAAAGATAAAGAATATGTTCCTACAGCTACAGCAGCAACTTTTGCGCCATTGCCTACTCGTAGGTCCACTTCACCCTTTGCCATTATTCTACTATTTCTCAGTCCCTGCACATTAGTACAAATGTGAGATGCACATCCGGTATCTAATACCCATGTAGAAGAAATAGATAGATTAACTTCTATAACGTGTATACCTGAGGCAGAAGTCCCACTTCTCTTGTTCTTTACTTCTCAAGGTAGACTTTGCGTTCGCCTAAAGGTCGAGCCTCACCAATGGAAGCAGTCCCCTTCCTTAGGTACTTTACCATTACCCTTTGAAGTGGATGAATTGGCCTTGCCTTTGGCTTGGGTCTTACCCTTGCCTTTGCGCTTACCTTTGTCCTTCTTGACCATTAGTACATTACTAACTTTCTTCTTGAGATTTGGTTCAGCAGTTCTCAACATGATGAGAATCTCAGGCAAAGGTTTATCAATTTCATTCATGTTATAATTCATGACGAATTGATTGTATGCTTCCGGCAACGATTGCAGGATAACATCGGTTGCCAATTCTTGGCTCAGTGGAAAACCTAGTCTTTCAAGGTTCTCAACGTACCCAATCATTTTGAGTACGTGAGTTCCTACAGGTGTTCCTTCTTGCATCTTGCATGCAAAAAGAGCCTTAGACACTTCAAAACGCTCGTGCCTAGCTTGTCCTTGATATAGTTGTTTCAAGTGCTCAACCATTTCATAGGCATCCATGTTCTCATGTTGCTTCTGGAGCTCAGAGTTCATGGTGGCAAGCATAAGACATGACACATCTAATGCGTCATCTTGATGCTTCTTATAAGCATCCTTTTCAGCACGAGTGGCCGTATGGGCGGGTGTTTCAGGGGTAGACTGCTCTAGGACATACTTATGCGTTCTTGCTTGAGGATAATCCTCAAGTTCCTATACCAGTCAAGAAAGTTCGCTCCATTGAGCTTGTCCTTCTCAAGGACAGATCGCAAGTTGAGGGGGTGTGTCGTGTTAGATGACATGGTGATCTACAACATTAAAATGCAAAGTTAAGTATCATACCTAAATCATTTAATTAGGCCTTTAATTAAATGAGGCTCCCACTAAATTCTCATAGCTACTATTTAGCTATAAATTTATATGGGATAAAGATCCACATCATAATTCATCTTGAGTTAGCTTTGGCTAATCGCCCAAGACGTAGTATAATTAGGTAGGCAATCTTTTGCCAATTACATCTGATGTAACTCTTTAATAGCTTTGGTTAAGTTCTAGATTAGTTTAGTGTTTTATTCCTAAACCGACTTCGGTGTGGCGAGGCACTGAGGGCCTTCTTGGATATCGGAGCAACGACCACTTCTAAGACAAAGCTGATGTTCGTAAATCACACAAAACTAATTTAAAACTTATGTTCAAAGCTAATATATGCCTCTACTTTCTTAACTAATTTAAGAAAAACTTAATTAAGTCTTAACCAAGACTGATAGCGGGACATCACGATTGTCCACTCGCACCCCTCCAAGATAAAATGCATTGCTTTGCTTTGGCAAACCCAATAACAAATGATCGAGGAAGTAGTGAGTACCAACTTTGGTAGGCATATCGTTTAGACTTATTAAGAAATAAACATGTATCATATACAAGCTAAACTAACATGCATCACATACATATTAAGCTAACATGCATCACATACATATTAAACTAAGCGTGTCATGGTTATGGCCCTTATTCTACAATCTTCTCAAGCCAATGAAAAGATTGATTGGTCTACCTAGGGATAGCATCTTCTCCTAAGTGCTTCCTTTTGGTTGTCTTGTGTGTTGACCTCCTCCTTGTAACCTCATCCTCCAATGGACCCTCCATCCTTGTTTTGTACATTACAAAAGGAGAAATACTCGAGTTACATTCGAGTCTAAAACTAATTTTACAACAAGAATATTAGGAGAAAGGCACGACACGCAGGCCGTATTAAGAATTACAACACACAATCACAAACTTTTTGGGACTGGGCCATAACCATGCACCATGTCATTTTAACTTTTAAAAGACATTGGATATTTTATTATGTTTGACAATTGCTAATGCAATTATTAACTCATAATAAAATTTATCCTACTTCTATATCATATATAAAATAGAGAAAACCTATTTTTATACGATCTTTCGCAAGTGGCTCTGATACCACTGTAGGGGAATCTCGTATGCCAAATGGCATATGCGGAACGGAAAATAGGATCCCTTCCAAGTGATCCATGCGAAAGCAAACTCGTATAAAATAAATTTCTCTAAACCAAGCCTATCTTATAGGAGAGTTCTACCTTTGTTGCGTGCCCTTTGCAATCCCGCTTTTCCTTTCGGTTTGTAGGATCTTTAGCACGTTCAAGTGTCCGTGCCTCTATACGTATCCACACGAGCACGCTCTTGTCTCACAAAAGGAAAACTAGAAGAGCTCTCCTTTACTTCTTGCTAGAGAAGTCCCTAAAGGAGAGGAAGAGAGGGAAAAGGAGAAAGGAAGAAGAAGACTCCTCTTCTTGCTAGCCTACACTCACAAACCCACACAACTAAAGCTTCCACCAAGCTCTCTCACAACCACAACACCAAAAACTCACTATGGCCGGCCACTCCATGGAGCCTTTTATAGGGTTGGAAAAACCCTTCCACCTCCTTCACATTCAATGCAATCCATTGCATTGAGACACACTCAAAAAGGATTTGGCTTCCTGGTTTGGCCGGCCACTTAAGGAGACAAAACCATTTTGTTTCCTTCCACCTTAACTAGCTTAGGTGGATGCTTAGGTGGCATGCTTATGTGGCATTCTTATGTGGCATTCATGCATGTTGAATTAATCTTATTAATTCAATTAAGCTTATGTTATCATATTGAATTAATCTTATTAATTCAATTAAGCTTATGTTATCATATTGAATTAATCTTATTAAATCAATAAGGTAACATATTGAATTAATCTCATTAAATCAATTAGCTAAAATTCTCATTAAGCTTAAAGTCCAAAAACCATTTTGTACTTAAGCTTATTCCCATATTATTCTAGTCAAACTAGAATACTCTAATTCCTCTAATTATCATGCTCTTTGTGTGTGACCCTATAGGCTCTCATAACGTTGGCAGTGGATCTAAACTCTTTTAGATACACAAGCAATGAGCGGCATCTAGCAATGCATCATTGCTACCCAAGTTACGAGATAAGTCAAGATCCGACTAACCTTTCCGTGACTACTATAATATATGACCGTGTCCTTCTATCCTTGATATCAGATTGATCAATGAGGCATAGACCGTGTCATCCTCGATCAATCTATGTGTTTCTTGATCCCTGAGTAAACTAACTCAAACAAATGAGCTCAATATCTCATATTGACTCATTCGAGCATGGCCATGCGTTTTAGTAGTTCTACTCAATCAAGGGGCCCACCGATATCACTCTCGTCATATGAGAGGGATAGATCCCATCTACATCACTCACATCCCTCCGCACAATTTGTTATATACCCAGTAATCGCCTTTATGGTCCACCCTGTTACGGGTGACGTTTGACGATACCAAAGTACATAACTCCTTATGTAGGGAACCGTAGTGACTTCAGGTCTGAGGACTATTCATACCAATAGTCACATGAGAAAGTTTATGACACTCATATAACGATCCATGAAACTTTCTCATGGCGGGTCGGGCCTTCAAGATATATTCTCTAATATATACCCATGTGTCAACTTGATATCATATATCCATGACTTGTGAGATCAAGTCATCAATTGACCTACATGCTAGTCTTTATGTATTAATATTGCCCTTGCATATTAATACTTGACTAGGAACATTTAGGAAAGTGTTCTCTACAGCCTCTCATAATCAATTCTGCCAATTGATGTGCTGTAGATAAGAACCTACTTTTCTAGGGCATTATTATATTTAATTTAGCTGGCACAAGCAAGATGTAAATATAATAACCAATCCTTTGCCTTTATAGAATATGATACAAAATGTTCCCTATTCAACCATCACATGATTGGTTCTAGGGCTATAACTAACAATCCACACATGGATGAACAAGTCATGGATGACTTGGAGGGATCCGATAGGGGTGAGCCTAGTAGAGGTGGCTAGAAGGCTTAGGTCTAGGCTAAGGGTGTCTTGGGTTAAACCTCATGGATGAGGTGAACTTGGCCAAGTGACTGAGGTCAAGTGTCGGATGCTCAAACATGTTGTTTGCGATTTTATCCGACGGTTGGATGCTCAAACAACTTGGTGTTTGAGATTTTACCAAACGTCAGTCGACTAATATAGGCATCAGTCGACTGGTCTGAGTCGATTGCTAGTTGACCGCTGTCAATTAGGGTTTTATGGCCCAATAGTCATCTGACAAGTGCTGGCAGTAGACTACTATAGGTGAAAACGGTCACAGAAGTGTGGTAGCTCGACCAAGGGCTTGACTGGTCTTGAATCAGTCGACTGCTAGGGTTTGGTAGTCAACTGATAGAGTATCCATTTGAACTTGTCCAGTGAGGATCGAGTCATTGTGAGACAACGACTACAGGAGCAGTCGACTGGGGCCTTATGGTCATCAACTGCTAGGTGTGGAATCAATCTGAGACAAGCATAAAAGGAGGAGCTTAGGGAGGATTTCCACAGCAATTTTTGATGAGATTTTGGAGGGGAATTGCTGCTCCATTCCAGACCTTCAAGACCCATCCAAAGATAGTAACAAACAAGCAATCCAAAGTTTTTGTGTAAAGTGTTCTTTACTTATTTTTGTGTATTGCTTAGTGTATTTTTTGTATTTTATTATATTACTTTTGTAATAGTTTGTACGAGATTTCTCTACCTCTGACTTTTTGTCGAGAAGGAGTTTTAGTAGTAGTGTGTTCATCACTCGAGCTCGTTGAGCTCACCCCGTGGAGTAGGAACCTAAGGTTCCGAACCACGTATATCGATTGTGTCTTGTGTGTTGTATTTGCATTTTGTATTTGTATCTATTATTTCCGCTGTTAATATTGATGATCATTGTAGACAATCATTCAAAAATGATCGAAATCCATCAAGCATTGAATCGAGCTATTTATCCCCCCTTCTAGCCAGGCCACGATCCTTCAACATGTTGGAGTTGCATAACTTGGCCACTATTGATGGTGGTAGTTGGAGTTGCGCACTTTGCCACCGCAGATGGTGATTCCCTTGTATTGATTTGGTTATTACCGTGGATGTGGATAGGATGCTCTAGCGATACTATACCACTTACTTGTTGGACCAAGAAGGTGATGGAAATGACTTGGTCAAAAGCTTGTGAAATTAGGTTTCAGGACCTAGACGGTGGCTAACTTTTGCACCAGTGTTAGTTATCCTTCAGGTGTTGATGAAAGGGTACTGTACATTGATGTATCATTTTAGGGATCGGAGCGATTTCGATGTAGTTGAATGAGACGTATCTTAAGTTTACGACAGTTGAGGAACTATGAGATAAGCTGTCATATATATGATGTGGACTTAGCAGTTAGTATCTTTTCTTGTAGATGTATGGAGCATGAATGCTCATGGAGTTTTGTCCAGCTATTGAGTAGCTATTATAGAGTTGCTAGAACACGGACAGAGGCAACTAGAGAGATTGGTCATTATAGTCTCCCGGTCACTTCGAATTATATGTGATAGAGTGGACTTTGGATAATGGATTTATTTCTCTTGCAAGAAAGGAATTCTCCGTCTTCGAGGAGTATAGTGGATTACAAAGTTGTTTCAGTTCAAGATGAGTTGTTTTATGAGGCTCATCATTCGGGATTGGGGATACATTTGGATGGTCCTCGAATGTATCAAGGTTTGAAACGTTCTTGTTTGTCGAACGATATATGGGACATGGTTGATTCCATAATTTGATGATGGGTGTGTCAACTAGTAAAGGTGGAATACTAGTGATCAGCAAGGTTGTATACCAAGATGGAAGTGGTAACCTAGTACGATGGACTATGTTGGGAGATTATCTAGAATTCAAAAGGGATTTAATGTGATTTGGATAATCGGTGATCGATTAACCAAGTCTTCTGATTTTCTATGACTCGTAAGATGGAGTTCGCTAGGTTGCTCAACGAAATTATACTGCTAGGAGATTTTCAGTTTTCTTGGAGTATCCTTGAGTATCATTTCCGATAGTGATTCATGATTCATCTTATGATTCTGCAAAGTCTCTAACAGGTCACGGATATAGATCTCCAATCTGGTATGATTATTTACCTTTAGATAGATGGTCAATATAAAGGTATTATTCAGACTTTGGAAGATATAATGAGACTATATATGTGATAGATATCAGAGGCTATATGAGAGCAAGAAAATAATATTCGAGCTTAGTACCACCACCTAGTTATTTGAGGTTTGTGATTTTCTTCAAGTACTTGAGTTGAGCAGTGTGGTATTGCTTACTCATCGTACTTGAGTAGGAAATTTGGGGACCAAATTTTTATTAGTGGGGGAGAATGTAAGATATCAAAAAAATGAAACAATAATAAAATAATACTTGTTAATTAGGAAAAATACCTATGGTAAGTTTTCAAAAAATTTTAGAAATTTATTTGGATTTAAATAAAATTTCTATGAATTTATGGGGAGATTTAAGAGGCCTTGATAAAGCCTATTTGGATTAATTATGATTAAGGAGTTAATAAGTGTTATTAACCTAAGGGTTTAATTAAAAAACCTAAGTTATTTTATATTTCTCCTTATTCCTTTCACGCCGCCGCTCCTTCTCCCAATTTCCTCTCTTTTCTCTCCTCGCAATTTCATTCTTCTCCCTCTCGATTTCTCACCGCCGCCACCTCATATCTCGATCGTGCGCCACCTCCTCTCCACCAATGTCTACCCCGCCGACGTGCTTCTCCTCTTGGGTTGCCCTTTCTTCCTCTATCGTCGATCTTTATTGTGAGCACGTAGCACCACCGATTGATGTTGGTTGCCATCGTCGACTGTCCAGCCTTGGTTACGAGTGACAACACCACCGTCACCTCTCGTGATCACTGCCCCCTTCTCTATCTCCAGACATTCATCGATCCTCTTGGTTGTGTTCTATTGATTTGGACAGTGTCAAGTACCAATGATCCAGTATGCTTCACTTCACCCTCCTTTGTGTTGTGAACAATTGTTGTATCTTCCATTGTTCTATATAGATCATATTTCTTTTGTATTAAAGAAGAGCTATGGCCGATTGATTTAGGGAGAGGTAAGGTTTGCATATGTTGATTAAGTTAATAGATTTCTATAGGATGAGCAAATTTAATTATGGAGCGATAATCAATTGTTGGTGAACATATCAGGTTATTAGGTTGCTTCCAATTGGGCAATTTGTACTTTAATCTAATACCTTGAATTAGATCAATAAGTTGTGCAAGCAAGGATAAGCTCGGTTAAGTTCGTATTTGAATTGTTATGGATGTGATGCTAGACCTATAGCTATTTTATTATTGGGTTGCTGATGAGTAACTAATGGAAGAAGTTGTTATGTTGGTGAGATTCGGGATATGGATTGATGTGTAATAATTGGGTTGAGGAATTGATTTGGTTCTACTATTAAAATGATAGTAGAACTTAGTTGTGTTACATGCTCTTTCTTGCAAGACTTTGGTTGGGGGTAGATTCTGGTACATGTGAACAATTAGTATGGACTTCATATCAAGTGGGTTATATTTCCTACCCTAGTCAGGTAGTTGATTATTCTTAGTGCATGAGTTACTATATTGTTAATATCGTACTTTGACTCCACTTATGTTATTCTGTGCTTTATACCTAGTCTTTTCACTTTGAGATATACTTTCGTTGTTGTCATATTTTGTTCATCGTTGCTATAAATTATCGATGTTATAGTATGTGGATCTTTAGATGTTTAACCATGTGTTGGTAGCTGAGTATGGTTGTTGATTTGACTCGTGTCATCAGGAACAATCATCTAGGTGTGGGTGATGCCCTTAATGTAGAGTTGGTAGTTGTATCATCTTACCTTTCATTGTATAACTTACGGATCATATATCTATACTGTTAGTGAAAGCCCTAGAGCCAATCATGTGATAATTGTTGTATGGACTTTATTGTATCATATTCTTATTTATAAAGGCATGGTTATTATATTTACTTGTATTGGTGCCAAATAGCTAAATGTAATAACGTCCTTGAGTAGAAGGTTCTTATCTATATCAATCGATTGGTTGAATCAATAATGAAATGATATAGAGAACACTACTCTTAATCATTCCTAGTCAAGTATTAACATTCAGGGACAATGATAATGAGTAGAGACTAGTATGTAGGTCAACTTGATGACTTGATCTTACAAGTCATGGATATGAGATATTAAGTTGACACATGGGTATACATTGGAGAATATATACTGAATGACCCGCCATGAGAAAGTATCATGGATCGTTATATGAGTGTCATATACTTTCTCATGTGACTATTAGTACGACTATTAGTCCTTGGACCTAAAGTCACCATGGTTCCCTACATAAGGAGTTGCATACTTTGGCTTCATCAAACGTCACCCATAAATGGGTGGACTATAAAGGTGATTACTGGGTATGTAACAAATTATGCGGAGGGATGTGAGTGATGTAGATGGGATCTATCCCTCCTATATGACAGGAGTGACATCGTTATTCTTGATAGAGTGAGACCACGAAGTGCATGACCATGCCCAAATGAGTCAATATGAGATATTGAGCTCATTTGATTAGAGTGAGTCTACTTGGAGTTCAATATATAGATTGTACCGAGGATGACACGGTCTATGCCTCAATTGGTCAATTTAGATGTCAAGGATAGAGAGACATTGTCACATATTGTGAGAGTCACAATTAGTAGTCACAAAGGTGATGTTGGATCTCAACATTCTTGTAACTTGGGTAGCAATGATGTGTTGCTAGATACCGCTCATTGCTTATGTTCCTAAATAGGTTTAGGAGTCTTACCAACGTTACAAGAACCTATAGGGTCACACACAAAGGGAAATTAGATGAAGATTAGGTTCATATGATGAACCATGAGGATTAGGTTCATGGGATGAACCAAATTAAATTAAGAGTAATCCAAATTAGACTAATTGAGTTAGACTCAATTTGATTCAAGTGTTGAATGAGTCTAATTTAGATTTGATTCATTGAGTTAATTTAAAATAATTAATAGAGATTCATTAAATCAAATTGGCTTGAATCAAGTGGTTGGTTTTGATCAACCATGGGAGATAATAGGTCAAGTTTGACTTGACTTGAGAGGGAAGATGAATGGTCAATTTTGACTTGACCAATTGCCATGTCATGGTGACTTGGCATGGGGGCCGGCCAATGATGATGTTCCACATCATCATTGACTCGTCAAGGGGTGCCACCTCATGAGAGAGACCAACAATCATTGGCTCTTGGTGTTACATGCATGCATGTAACCCCCCCCCCCCCCTCCATGAAGTGGTCGGCCACTTCGATGGGTGTTATGAAAGTGGGAAGTTAAGTGTGTAACTTCATCATCTTCTTCCTTGGTTCTTCTCTCAAGATCCCTCACTACTCTTCCTCATCTTGCCATGGACTTCAAGGAGTGCTAGCACACTCAATATTGTCTTTTCTCCACCTATTGCTTGTGTGGATACCAATAGAGGAGTGTACACTTGACACTCTCGAGTTCCGACAATCCGTTTGGACGAGTGGGATAAGCGAAGGGCATCACTTCAAGGGTAAACTCTTATAATGTAGATCTAGAGTAGATCTAAAGGTTTTAAACACATACATGTATTTTTTTATTTACCTTCGCACGGATCCGTGGTCGACTTCCGAGGTTTCCGCAATGCAAAAAGCGGTTTTTGCAGCTCGGATAGTCCAACAGTGGTATCAGAGCCACGTGCGAAGAATGTATGTGTTTAATTTTTGTAGTTTTTGTATTAGATATAAAAATTATAGATCTATAAGTTTCTGTAAATTTCCTATTTTATAGAATTTTTGGGTATTTTTCTCGAAGAGTTGTAGCAACAAGTGTTGGGACACTTGTACGATTCAACTACTGAGAAAAACTCTCCGGAACGGTGAAATTTCGCTTTAGGTTTTTGGGAAAGCAACTTAAGTCACTGTGAGATCAAGATGGGACACTTGCAAAGTTCATTTTGCGAGTAGGGGCACTGCCTCTAACCCCGAAAGGGGTATTGTCCCGCGATCGTGCCCGAAAATCGCTTAGCGGGACCGTTACGGAGAGGTGACTCATAAAATTGAAAAAAAAGGTAAAATTATAGAAATTTTTGTAAAATACATAATTTAGAATTATGTATAATTTTGTGATGGTCATGGCCCAAGAACCCCAATATGATTGGATGATAAATGTGTTGTAATTCATAATACGGCTTGCGCGCCGTTTTTGTGGTTGTGCATATTGTATAGGGTATGCGATCTGCACGTCGTGCCTCTTCTTTTAAAATTATAGTTGTAAATAGTTTTAAACTCAAATATAACTCGAGTTTCATGTTTGTAATGTACAAAATGGAGCGGTGAAAAGTCCACTTGTAGACGGAGTTACGAGGAGGGAGCCGACGACACATGGCGGTCAAAGGAGGTGCTTGGAGAAGCCACTAACCCTAGGTTGACCGTCCAATCTTCTCATTGGCTTGAGAAGATCGTAGTAGGGCCATGAAGGTAATGTGTTAGCCAAAGCTAACTCAAGGTCTTTTGTAAATGTGGATCTTGATCCTATAAACAAGAGTTGCATAGAGATGTAATCGGTAATGTGTTACCTAGCGATAATACTAAGTTTTTGGTTATTTAGCCAAAGCTAACTCAAGGCCTAGTATGATGTGGTTCTTGTCCCACAAGAATTATAGCTTGTTTGTATGAATCTAGTAATGTGGTTTGTGAAGGGTTTTTCCTTTGGAACCGAAGCTTTGATACCACTTGAAGGTAAGAAACTTCGCTTCCCACTTCAACTCGGTCGCTTGTTCATGGAGATCCCATTGATGTCCCCGGATTACTTCGTTCGGTTACGTATTGCTGGGAGATCTCATCGCCGAGGGTAATAAAAACGTGCTATACGATTAGAGTAGTCACTTGAATAAACTTGTTGTTCAAGCAACCAACCTTTATTCTACGAATAGCCGCAGAATAGACGATGTACGGATCGTCAGCTTTTGTGTTTATGTTCCGGGTCCAAGTATATTTAGCCACAAAATAAAACATATAATATGCATATAATTGAAAAACAATTATAGACATAATACAAAAGAACACTAATCAAAATAAACAAGATTATACCTCTTGATCTTCTATTGTATGTCCTTCTTCCTTTTGGACGTCGTGTGGGCGACGATCTTCCAAAAGTCGAAGCCTCCTAGATCACCAATCTTCCTTTCCTTGTTCACTCCGAACAAAGTAAGATCATAAAACAAAACTCTTCTTCCTATCTAGAACCGCCCACCAAGTCAATAGACTCAATGTTTCCGCCGGCCAAGGAAGAGAATATGGAGTATGGGAACCGGCCAAAGGAGAATCAAGGAGGGTGATGGGTGTCGGCCAACTCTTGGAGAAGAGAAAGGAAACCAACCCTTCACCTTGTAGCCACCCAAAACCCTAACCCTAGCTCTCCAAGTTGCCATCGGCCAAGGAAGAGGGGAAGAGGAATAGGTTGAGCACCGGCCAAAGTAGAGGGAAGAAAGATTGGTGCCAGCAACACCTTAGGAAGAAGAAGAAGGGAACCTCTCCTCTTGTTTCCGCCCACTCCACCTCCCAAACCCTAGCCACCCAACTCAATCCTAACCTCTCTATGATTCCTTGCCGCCCAAGCTAAAGAGAAGCAAACCCTAATTTCCTAAGCCATCAAGTTGCCGCCCACCTTAAGCCTCCTTATATAGAGTTAGGCTTAAGCCTTGTTTTAATCTCCACCGTCGGATCTAGAGATTTAATCTCAACCGCTAGATCTATAGATTTAATCTCCACTTTCGGATCTAGAGTTTTGTTTTCAACCATTGGATCTAGATTTCATGAGGTTTTAATAGTCTACAATAGAAACCATGAGGAGGAGTTGGATCTTGGCCACCCAATGGATCAAGCCCACATAAAGTCCGATCCATTAATGATTATCCATTCCACTAGAGGATTATCATTGATCTACCTCACCAACCCCCATAAGTTAATATGGGATCCATATATTATTTGTACATATATCTCCCCGTGTTTAAGATCTAGAATGTCCATCAATTAATTAATTTACTGACAATTAATTAATCAACATCTAACTCCATGAGCAGTACCACTCAACCTTATCATCATGTCGGACCAAGTCCACTTGCAGGGTTTACATGATGAACCTTATGAGCTCCTCAAAGGGACATCATCATCCTAATATATAGGACACGATTTCCTCCTATAATCAACGACACACCATATAAATAATATCATTTTCCAACTTACCAAGCCTATCGATTTACTCTATAAATCTCGCCCATTGGTAAATCAAATAAATGAATACTAAGTATATATGCCCGTTATTATATCGAGATTAAGAGCTTGTACAATATAATATCTGAGGTCTGACTCCATTATGTAGTCAGCAATAAATCGAATTACCTCTATGTCATTCCTACTCAATACACATAAAGTGCACTAGTGTGATTCTATGGTCAAGACAAACCAATACCAAATCGCACAACAACCTTTCCAATGGTTTGTCCAAAGCCATCTCGGTTGTGAGCCTTTACTTATACTTTACAATGAGCTCATAACATAATCTCCCCTGTGACACCACACACCATGTTATCTACAATGTAATGTATTAGACAATTTTGCATAACCATAAAAATGCAAACAATGATCATGTGATTCTTATTTCAAAAATAAAGATGTTTATACAAAAGATAGACTTTTCAGTATACATCCCAACAATTTCCCACTTATACTAAAAGACTATGCTGTTCTCATACTGCCATACATCTGATTCCCATTCACTCCACATGCCTATCAAAAGTTCTCGCTAAAAAGGCCTTAGTGAAAGGATCTACTAGGGTATCCTCTGATGCAATCTAGGCGACAACACCTTCTTCCTCCTTTACGATTTCTCGTATCAGGTGGTACTTGCGCTCTATGTATTTACTTGCCTTATGGACTCGTGGTTCCTTCGAGTTTGCAACTGCACCACTATTATCACAATAAATTGTGATAGTTCTGGGCAAACTAGGAATCACATCCAAGTCCTTCAAGAAGTTCCTGAGCCACACAACTTCTTTGGTCGCCTCAGAGGCCGCCACATACTCATCTTCCATGGTAGAGTACACCATGCATTTCTGCTTGACACTCGTCCATACAATGGCTCCACCTCTCAAAGTAAACACAAAACTTGAGGTAGACTTACTGTTATCCCTGTCTGATTGGAAGTCAGAATTTGTATAACCCACAGGGAGTAATTGGTATTCCTGGTAAACTAGCATATAATCCCTAGTCCTTCTCAGGTACTTCAATATATGCTTTACCGCAGTCCAATGTCCTTGTCCTGGATTACTCTGATATCTGCTGACCATGACCACAACAAAGAAGATATCTGGTCTCATACATAGCATCACATACATGAGGCTTCCTACTGGAGAAGCATAAGGAACCGCCTTCATCTCCTCTATCTCCTCAAATGTTCTAGGACACATCTCCTTAGATAAAGGAACTCCTGCCTGAAAGGTAGAAAACCCTTCTTGGAGTTCTGCATGCTAAAACGATCCATAATGGTGTCTATGTATGAAACTTGAGATAAGCACAACATCCTTTTCTTGCGATCCCTTATAACGTTGATCCCAAGGATGTGTCCCACTTCTCCCAAGTCCTTCATATCAAATTGTTTGGACAACCATACCCTTATGTCCGATAACACCATGACTTTGTTGCCAATTAACAAAATGTCATCTACGTATAGTATAAAAAATACCACTATGTTTTTGTCACATCTCTTGTATACACAAGACTCATCCGGACTTTGAATAAATCCATAAGACTGGATTACTGTTAGGGCAATCTCTTGCCATGATTAGGTTTTGATGTGTGTGGCAAAGGGTTTAAGTTAGTTTGTTATGTTGATTTGATATGTGCGTTGAAGTCGTGCAGGACTTAGTAATTCGCACATGGAGCCGTGGCGAGTTTCACATCTCTTGACTCTGGCCTTGAGTCGGTGAAGGATAGCTTTGCGGAAGCCGTGCGCTTGGAGCATCCGAGGGACCGTCGGACGAGGAGCTTGGAGTGAAGCCAGAGGAAGTAGACTTCGAGGCAAGAGATGCGAAGGAGCATTGCAGAGTCGTGCGCCTGATGCTGCCGAGAGACGTGGCCGCGAACGAAGAGAACTTCGAAGGCGAGGGACTCCGAGGGATGAGAGTGAGCGAATGTAACCCGGGAAGGGGTAGCTCTTAGGTGAAACTTGGCCATTTAGCTAAGTGTCAGATGGGATTTCCCGACACTAGTCTACTGCCATGGAATGGCAGTCGACTGCTCTGAGTCGATTTGGTTCGACTGGTGTCTGACTCATGGGCATTTGGCCCAAGCAGTCGACTGCCTTGGATTGGCAGTCGACTACTATCGACATCAGTCGACTGCCAAGGGACGACAGTTGACTGATGTCACTGTGCACGGGCACAGAGTGGAGTCGACTGATGGTGCCATCAGTCGACTGATGCCAATACCGTTGGATGGAATCCAACGTGGAAAGCGGCCGTTATTGGGCAACGACTACGGGATCAGTCGACTGATCCTGTGTCAACGGGAAGAAACCCTCTTCCTCTATAAAAAGGAAGGGGATGAGGCTTTGGGAGGCTAATTCTTATGCTCTAATACTCTCCCAAAGTTCCCTAAAGCTTTCCATCCTCTTACTTGAGCTTATTTCCATTATATTTGTAAGAGGAGTGTTTTTGTGTAAAGTGGTTACCTCCACCTAGCATTGTGCAAAGGAGAGATCTAGTGGATAGATTGCGGAGTGATTCACCGTGGACGAATCGGACCATGGATTAGCGGCGTAGCCGTGAACCACGTTACATCTCGGTGTTTGTATTGCTTGTTTATATTTTGCTTGTCTTTATTTATATTTATATATTCCGCTTGCACTAACATTTTGTAGATGAGCAAAATACGACATCCAATGAACGAGGGCTATTCACCCCCCTCTAGCCGGCCGTTTCGATCCCCAACAAGTGGTATCAGAGCCAAGGAAAGCTTGTCGAGGACTAACCGCCACAACAAGAAACATTCAAAATGGCCGGCTCCAACATCCACCCACCGAAGTTCGACGGCGAATTCTTTTGGTGGAAGAAGCGAATGGAGGTATTCTTTGAAACCGACTTTGAAATCCTTTTAATAATGGAAAACAGTTTTGAGTTGCCTAGGAACGAAGATGGGGAGCCATTGGAAAAATCGAGATGGAGCAAAAGACAAAGAGAGGGGTATTTGGCAAATTCAAAGGCTAAGCACCACCTCTACAATGTGCTCCCTCAACAAGAAGTAAATAGGATAGGGGAGTGTTCTAGTGCAAAGGAGATGTGGGAGAAGCTAGTGGAGCTTCATGAAGGTACCTCGGAAGCCAAACATGCAAGGAGAGACTTTCTCCGCTCCCAACTATCCAACATAAAATTAGAAAAGGGAGAAAAGATAACTTCTTTGCATTATAGATTTAAAGAAATTTTAATTGGGCTAACAAGTGTAGGAGAAAAGATCTCCAACCAGGATATGGTAATGAAGGCCATAGATGCTTTTCCCCGGTCCTCAAGATGGAGCTCCATGGTGGATTTGTTTTACATCTCCAAGAACTTGGAAGTAAGTACCTTGGAGGAGTTCTTCTCAACAATGGAGCTCCACGAAACGAGGCTTGAAGGAATACAAGAAGAGCCCATGTTTCAACCTTCAAGGGGAGTGGCACTAATAGCAAACAAGGGGAAGAAGAAGATAGAGATCCCCTCCTCCTCCGATGATGAAGCATCCTCCTCCTCCTCCATGGATAGCACGGAAGAAGCGTATATGGTAAGGAGGGTAAGGCGTGCTTTAAAGGGTTTTCATTTTAATAAATCAAATGATAGGAATAGAAGACCAAGGGGAAAAATCATTTGCTACAATTGCCAAGGAGAGGGACACATAAGGGATAATTGTCCCCTCTTGAACAAAAGCAAGGAGGAGAAGAAAAAGAAGGAAGAAAAGAAGAAGAAAAAGGGGAGCAAGAATAAAAAGGAAGAGGAAAAGAAAGCAAAGGAAAAGGGAAAGACCAAGGCATTCAAAGCAAAGACTTGGGATGACCCTTCCTCCTCATCTTCATCATCATCCGAGGAAGAAAATGCATTTGTCACCAACCTAGCATTGATGGCCTTCGATGACTTGGATTGCTCCTCCACCGAAAATGAAGAATCAAGCTCAAGTGGAGAGAGTTCAAGTGAAGGGGGAGCCTCTACATCCTCCTCATCCGAAGAAGAAGAAGAGGACATGGAAACTATGGTAACGAATCTAACACCTAAGAAAATAGTTTCCATGGTTTCTAGCTTAACTAGGGATTTATTTAGAGCAAAGAAGAAAAATAAGAGCATGCTAGATCAAATTAAGGACTTAGAAAATAAACTAGACAAAGCATGCTTAAATCAAAATGAAAATATTTCTTCTTGCCATGATGATGCATGCTCACATGAATATGTGCCATTTAATTTTAGTGATGCATGTATGGATGAAAATAGGGCTTTAAGGGAAAAGGTAGACTATTTGACAAAAGCCCTAGAGAAATTTACTATAGGCTCCAACACCTTGAACATAATCATAGGGAGCCAAAGGGCAAGCTTTAACAAAAAAGGCCTAGGATACAAAGAAAAGAAAAATGAAAAAGGCCTATAAATGCCTAATTGCTAGGGGTCAAGATAAGAAAAATACAATTGCTAGGAAATGGATCCCCAAGGAGTATCTTGTGAACCCTATAGGAAAGAATTTGTATTGGGTTCCAAAATCCATCCTTAAGGGTTAGGAAAACCCTAGGGTAGTCAACCATATGCATTTGACCTATATCATATTTTGGTTGACTTAGGATGGCGGGACAACATTTTTAAATAGTGTTAGGTGATGATAACGTCCCTATAAATAGTTAATAATGCTTAAATCATGATGATTAATGTAATTTCTATGAATATTTGCAATCATGATTTATGATTTTGATATTTGGCACATAATCATGAGAAATAGGGTTTAAATCATGCCTTAGGTGATATTTGCTGATTATCATCATGTAATACCTAATGCATGATTATTACTTGATGAATACATGTATTTAATGATCATAATGTGTAATTCATTCATATATGTCATTATGATCATGTGGATTGTTAGGGTGATACTTAACCTTGATAGAATTGCATGAATATAATGGTTAAGTATATACAAATACCTCTAGAATGCATCTCACACTCACCATAGGCTACAATGATTGAAAACTTAGCATGAGTGAGATGTTAGGATGATACAAATGTCCACTAATGCCTATGGCATTTAGATGGTCATTTAAAGTATCAAAATAGCAATAATAGACCAATCATGGGGAAGGCTTATGTTTAATTTATAGACATATTGCCCAAAGATCATGGTTGGATATTTCATATGTTTTTCAAAACAATTTCTCAATCTAAAATCTATGTATTCATGTTTTGAAACAATCCAAACCAAAAATAGGTGTTAAACTTGATACTATTATGATAAAAAACCTAGTAGTTTTTAAAGCTTTTGGATTTTTGGCAAATATAAGAAAATATAATGATTTTTTATGAAAAAATATTTTTCATTGATAGATATACTTACAAGAAATATATTCACCAAATTTCATAATTTTTCGAATTTTTTGGAATTTTTAATGTATTTCTGAATTTCGATCCGAAAATCAGGAATTCCTGAAAACCTTGTGCCAGTCGACTGGTAGTCTGAACCAGTCGACTGGTGGCCTGAAAATCAGAAAAGTAAAGGCCGAATTCAGGTGTTAGACTAATGTTTGGTATTTTCCTTCTATTAGACTTGATGCCATGAGTTTATAACTTAGTGTTAATCCTTTTGATGGTGTCAAAGGGGGAGAAAATATTATGCTTAAGTTAATTATGATAGGGGGAGAATTTGTAGAGAGAGTTTCATGGATTAAGGGGGAGTTGCATGTTGCTATATCAAGTTTATGTTTACATGCTTTCTTACCTTAGAAATTTTTATCAAATGTTTTTACCTAACTTAAATGGATTGCCACACATCAAAAAGGGGGAGATTGTTAGGGCAATCTCTTGCCATGATTAGGTTTTGATATGTGTGGCAAAGGGTTAAAGTTAGTTTGTTATGTTGATTTGATATGTGCGTTGAAGTCGTGCAGGACTTAGTAATTCGCACATGGAGCCGTGGCGAGTTTCACATCTCATGACTCGGTCCTTGAGTCGGTGAAGGATAGATTTGCGGAAGTCGTGCGCTTGGAGCATCCGAGGGACCGCCGGACGAGGAGCTTGGAGTGAAGCCGGAGGAAGTAGACTTCGAGGCAAGAGACGCGAAGGAGCATTGTAGAGTCGTGCGCCTGATGCTGCCGAGGGACGTGGCCGCGAACGAAGAGAACTTCGAAGGCGAGGGACTCCGAGGGATGAGAGTGAGCGAATGTAACCCGGGAAGGGGTAGCTCTTAGGTGAAACTTGGCCATTTGGCTAAGTGTCGGATGAGATTTCCCGATACCAGTCGACTACCATGGAATGACAGTCGACTGCTCTGAGTCGATTTGGTTCGACTGGTGTCTAACTCATGGGCATTTGGCCCAAGTAGTTGACTGCCTTGGACTGGCAGTCGACTGCTGTCGACATCAGTCGACTGCCAAGGGACGATAGTCGACTGATGTCACTGTGCATGGGCACAGAGTGGAGTCGACCTCGTTGAGGACTCAACTGATCGAGCACCAGTCGACTGATGGTGCCATCAGTCGACTAATGCCAATACCGTTGGATGGAATCCAACGTGGAAAGCGGTCGTTATTGGGCAACGGCTACGGGATCAGTCGACTGATCAAGGGCATCAGTCGACTGATCCTGTGTCAACGGGAAGAAACCCTCTTCCTCTATAAAAAGGAAGGGGATGAGGCTTTGGGAGGCTAATGCTTATGCTCTAATACTTTCCCAAAGTTCTCTAAAGCTTTCCATCCTCTTACTTGAACTTATTTCCATTATATTTGTAAGAGGAGTGTTTTTGTGTAAAGAGGTTACCTCCACCAAGCTTTATGCAAAGGAGAGATCTAGTGGATAGATTGCGGAGTGATTCACCGTGGACGAATCGGACCATGGATTAGCGGCGTAGCCGTGAACCACGTTACATCTCGGTGTTTGTATTGCTTGTTTATATTTTGCTTGTCTTTATTTATATTTGTATATTCCGCTTGCGCTAACATTTTGTAGACGAGCAAAATACGATATCCAACGAACGAGGGCTATTCACCCCCCTCTAGCCAGTCGTTTCGATCCCCAACAATTACCTCATCAAAGCGTATGTTCCAAGACCTTGATGCTTGCTTCAATCCATAAATGGACCGATTAAGCTTACACACAAGATGCTCTTTGCCCTTTGTAATGAATCCCTCTGGTTGCTTCATATAGATGTTTTCCTCAAGATTTCCATTAAGGAAAGATGTCTTGACATCCATCTGCCACACCTCATAATCCATATGAGCTGTGATGCATAAGAGAATCTGGATTGACTTAAGCATGGCCACCGGCGAAAAGGTTTCCTCACAATCGATACCCTCTTTCTCAGTATACCCCTTCGCAACAAGCCTCGCTTTGAAGGTCTCAACCTTCTCGTCTATTCCTCTCTTTCTTTTGTAGATCCACTTGCATCCAATGGTTTTTACACAATCGGGTGGTTCTACTAGCTCCCAGACCTGATTTGAATCCATAGATTCAATCTCATCATTCATTGCACTTTGCCAAGATAATGCATATTTATCTTGGATTGCCTTGTCATATGTCCAGGGATTAGGTTCATGTTTGCCAGGGACCAAATCACAAGATTCTCCCAAGAACATGAATCTATCAGGCTATCTCACAACCCTCCCACTACGACGAGGTATCACCTGTGTATCCTCTGTGACACGCGGTGCAGTGACTTATGGTATATCCTCTTATACCGGTGGTACTTAAGAAGTGACTTCCCCTTTTAATTCCTCCAGAACAATCTTACTCTTGGGCTTGTGGTTCATCACATAGTCTTCCTCTAGAAATCTGACATTCGTGCTAACGATCACCCTCTGATCTCTAGGACTATAAAACAAACCACCTTTCATTTCTCTAGGATACCCAACGAACATGCACACTTCTGTACAGGGTTCCAACTTACCACCATCTGCCTTCAGCACATGTGCTGGACTCCCCCAAATCCGAATATGTCTTAGACTAGGCTTTCGCCCAGTCCACAATTATGTGGGAGTAGAAGGCACTGATTTAGATGGAACAAGTTCAGAATATACACTGCCGTATCTAGAGCATATCCCTAGAACGAATCTGGCAACTCAAAATAACTCATCATCGTTCTAACCATCTCCATAAGAGTCCTATTCCGTCGCTCTGCTACACCATTCTGCTGGGTTATGCCAGGTGGAGACAATTAGGATTGAATCTCAGCCTCTGATAAGTAATTCCTAAACTCTCCCAAGAGGTACTCACCACCATGATCAGATCGTAGTATCTTGATACTTTTATCTTGACATTTCTCCACATTAGCCTTGAATTCTTTGAACTTGTCAAAGCATTCAGACTTGTGGCGCATCAAGTAAATGTATCCATATCTCGAATAATCGTCTATAAAAGAGACGAAATACTCAAAACCACCTCTAGCCAGGATAGACATAGGACCACACAAATCAGAATGAACCAATTCTAACACATCTTTGGCTCTATACCCCTTGGCCTTAAAAGACCTCTAGGTCATTTTACCCTCCAAGCAAGATTCGCAGGTTGGGAAATCTTCCACCACTAATGAACCCAAAGGTCCATAAGCTATCAACCTTTGAATTTGTCTTAGGTTAATATGACCAAGCCTAAGATGCCAAAGATATGTTTGGTTCATCTTCGAAGGTTCTTTTCTCTTATTGGAATTAGAAGATGAGTTATTAACTTCAATTTGCATCGTGGGAGCTTTTTTTTCAAGTGTGTATAAATTTCCTATCAATGCACCCGAAAAGATAATCTCTCTATTCCTTTTTATAACAACTCTGTCATTGAAAGAAATAGAATATCCATCCTTAAACAATTTAGAAACCGAAATAAAAATCTTTATAAATAAAGGTACATAAAGGAAATTTTTAAGAACCAAAACTTTATTCCTCTCAAAAGACAAATAAACATCTCCCACTGCAATAGCCACCTCCTACGTGGCATTGCCCAAGTAAACGGTAATCTCCCCTTCAGCTAGTCATCGGGTTTCCTGGAACACCTGCAAAGTATTGCAGACAAGATCAGTGGCTCCCGTATCTACACACCAAGTGCTGGTAGATAACACCACTAAATATGTTTCAACGACTAGACCAAAGGATATACCTTTGTTCTGTTTCGGATTGGGACAATCCTTCTTCCAATGTCTAGTCTGCTTGCAAGTGAAGCACTTGCCTTTCAGCTTCTTCACTCCTCTCTGAGATCCTTCGACCAACTTTGCTCCACCTTGTTTCTCCTTCTTCTTGCCTTTCGGCTTAGAAGTAGAAACCTTCTGAGCAACCATGGCCTAAGCCTGGCAAGCCTTTCTGTCAACTGGAGAATGATATCGACCTGGCTTTCCCCATCGATCTTAACTCTAGGGACTTCCAACTCATTTTCAGGCTTAAGAGGACACTCTTCGAAGAGTACATACTTGTACTCTTCAGCAGTTAAGACAATGTCAAGATTCCTTTTTCCTATCAACATAATTATGTACAGTAAGTTTATTTTCCTTTAGTATCATAGCAAGTGGACTGAAAGTCATTTTTGAAAAACCTAAGAATCACATAGATCAAAACTTTAGATTTTAAAAAATTATTGATTCCTCAAACAATAAAATTTTAAAATCAACCAACACCGAGAATATCGTATGCCACGATTGTGTGGACGTATATGAATTTTACATTTGTAAGAGGAGGTTTTACCCATTAATTTTATTATCTTGTCAACCTAACTTTTTGACAAATAAAATTAATAGTTGGTTTCTCTTTGGCCCTACAAATAAAAGCAGTGACTCCGATGGGGAGGATACTTATATTTATACCTAAGTGTTCACCATTACTCGGTACCAAGGTAATTATCTCGGGTTATGTGCCTTCCGAAGGGGAAGTACACACGCTCCTTAATAATTTTCTATAACCATATTCAACCTTGTGATCCACAAACAAACTCATCCGATGGGGAGGAAGGCACTCAGAGCCGACGCGTAAGTTTGTTTGCATCACATGTCAAATCGTAATCGAGGCCGTGGGAATTTATAAAAATATCCCTCTCCCACTTAGTGATTTAAAATTGAGGAATTTTCTAGCCTACGACATGCATATCAAACAATAAGTAATAAATATGAAAAATAAATATTTTCCAACTATTATAGATTTTGTCTTCAATATGTCTCCCGTCGTATCGCCATCTCGTCCGCTCCTCCCTACGCCATGTACAAGCCATCTGGAGATCCGAGCTGAGAAAAACTATTTTAATTTACATCCATCGATCCTATACTCCACGGGGAGTGTACATGAAATCTAGATCGAAAGTAAACTAAAATAAAAGGAGTGGCTAAACAATGTCGTATCTAATTTACAAAAATTAAATACTATCCTCGTCAACCCCGAGAATTCAACAAATATACAATTATACACATACAATCACATACACACATATGGCCATAATAGTTGGATCCTATGCCTGCAACCAAAACGTTAACCTACGCATATCCTACTATTATCTGGCACATATAATATATGAAAAGTGCATAAAAGTAACCAAATCCTAAACACACAAAACCGGAAATCGTGGCTCTGATACCACTTGAATGGTTTTTCCTTTGGAACCGAAGCTCTGATACCACTTGAAGGTAGGAAACATCGCTTTCCACTTCAACTCGGTCGCTTGTTCATGGCGATCCCATCGATGTCTCCGGATTAAAAAATTTAATCCTAGAGAAAAGGGATCACCCAAGAAACCGTTTCATCGTCGTGCTATTCGATTAGAGTAGTCACTTGAACAAACTTGTTGTTCAAGCAACCAACCTCTATTCTACGAATAGCCACTGAATAGACGATGTACGGATCGTCAGCTTTTGTGTTTATGTTCGGGGTCCAAGTATATTTAGCCACAAAATAAAACATATAACATGCTTATAATTGAAAAATAATTATAGACATAATACAAAAGAACATTAATCAAAATAAACAAGATTATACCTCTTGATCTTCTATTGTATGTCCTTCCTCTTTTTGGACATCGTGTGGGCGACGATCTTCCAAAAGTCGAAGCCTCCTAGATCACCAATCTTCCTTTCCTTGTTCACTCCGAACAAAGGAAGATCATAAAACAAAACTCTTCTTCCTATCTAGAACCGGCCACCAAGTCAATAGACTCGATGTTGCCACCGGCCAAGGAAGAGAATATGGAGTATGGGAACCGGCAAAAGGAGAATCAAGGAGGTGATGGGTGCCGGCCAACTCTTGGAGAAGAGAAAGGAAACCAATCCTTCACCTTGTAGCCGCCCAAAACCCTAACCCTAGCTCTCTTAGTTGCCGCCGACCAAGGAAGAGGGGAAGAGGAATAGGTTGAGCACCAGCCAAAGTAGAGGGAAGAAGGATAGGTGCCGGCAACACCTTAGGAAGAAGAAGAAGGGAACCTCTCCTCTTGTTGCCGTCCACTCCACCTCCCAAACCCTAGCCGCCCAACTCAATCCTAACCTCCCTAGAATTCCTTGCTGCCCAAGCTAAAGGGAAGCAAACCCTAATTTCCTAAGCCATCAAGTTGCCGCCAACCTTAAGCCCCCTTATATTGATTTAGGCTTAAGCCTTGTTTTAATCTCCACTGTCGGTTCTAGGGATTTAATCTCAACCGTCGGATCTAGAGATTTAATCTCAACCGTCGGATCTATAGATTTAATCTCCACCTTCGGATCTAGAGTTTTGTTTTCAACCATTGGATCTAGACTTCATGAGGTTTTAATAGTCTACAATAGGGACCATGAGGAGGAGTTGGATCTTGGCCACCCAATGGATCAAGACCACATAAAGTCCGATCCATTAATGATTATACATTCCACTAGAGGATTATCATTGTTCTACCTCACCAACTCCCATTAGTTAATATGGGCTCTAGATATTATTTGTACATATATCTCCCCGTGTTTAAGATCTCGAATGTCTATCAATTAATTAATTTACTGACAATTAATTAATCAACATCTTACTCCATGAGTAGTACCACTCCACCTTATCATCATGCCAGACCAAGTCCACCTGCAGGGTTTACATGATGAACCTTATGAGCTACTCAAGGGGACATCATCATCCTAATATATAGGACACGGTTTCCTCCTATAATCAATGGCACACCATATAAATAATACCATTTTCCAACTTATCGAGCCTTTTGATTTACTCTATAAATCTCGCCCATTGGTAAATCAAAGAAATAAATACTAAGTATATGTGCCCGTTATTATATTGGGATTAAGAGCATGTACAATATAATATTTGAGGTCCGATTCGATTATGTAGTCAGCAATAAATCGAATCACCTCTAAGTCGGTCCTGCTCAATACACACAAAGTGCACTAGTGTGATTCTATGGTCAAGACAAACCAATACCAAATCACACTACAACCATTCCAATGGTTTGTCCAAAGTCATCTCGGTTGTGAGCCTTTACTTATACTTTACAAAGAGCCGATAACATGATCTCCCGTGTGACACCACACAACAGGTTATCTACAATGTAATGTATTAGACAATTTTGAATAACCATATATATGCAAACAATGATCATGTGATTATTATTTAAAAAATAAAGATGTTCATACAAAAGATAGACTTTTCAGTATACATCCCAATAGTTTGACCACATCCATGACTCGATTATACAAAAGTCCTATAATTTAGTGGGTGCATTATTTGATTAAAGGCCTAATTAAATAATAAATGGGATATGATATTAATTGTATGCATTGTGTATGTTGTAGATTATTATGTCAACAAATACGAACACTCTCTCCCTGCGTTCTGTCCTTGAGAAGGACAAGCTCAATGGAGCTAATTTCCTGGATTGGTATAGGAACCTGAGAATCATTCTCACCCAAGAAAGGAAATTGTACGTCCTGGAGTAGCCCATTCTGGAGGCACCTCCTGCCACTGCCTCACGAACTGACAAAGATGCTTACAAGAAGCATCAAGATGATGCATTAGATGTATCATGTCTTATGCTCGTGACCATGAACTCTGAGCTTCAGAAGCAACACGAGTTCATGAATTCTTATGATATGGTTGAACGTCTTCGTCAACTATATCAAAGACAAGCAAGGCATGAGAAATATGAGATCTCTAAGGAATTGTTTTAGTCCAAGATACAAGATGGGATTCCCGTAGGTCCATATGTACTCAAGATGATTGGGTACATAGAAAACCTACAGAGGTTGAGATTCCAACTTGGCCAAGAGCTGCCCACTGACTTGATCTTGCAATCTTTACCACAAAGCTACAATCAATTTATCATGAATTACAACATGAATAAAATTGATAAGTCACTGCTGGAGATGCTCAGTATGTTGAGAACTGCTGAGCTCAACCTTAAGAAGGGAAAATCTGACTCCATTTTGATGGTGCAAAAGAAGAAAGGCAAGGGAAAGCTTAAAGGTAAGGGAAAGTCTCAAGCCAAGGGCAAAGGCAAGGAACTGAAACTGAAAGGAGGGGTGACAAAAGAAGGGACTTGCTTCCACGACAAGGAAGCTGGACACTGGAAGTATAACTGCAAAGCATACCTGGAAGATCTTAAGAAGAAGAGAAGTGAGACTTCTACTTCAGGTATAAATGTTATAGAAGTCAATCTATCTATTTCTTCATCATGAGTATTAGATACCGGATGTGCATCTCACATTTGTACTAATGTGCAAGCGCTGAGAAATAGCAGGGCAATGACAAAGGGCGAGGTGGACCTACGAGTAGGCAATGGAGCAAGAGTCGCTGCTGTTGCTGTAGGAATTGTTGGGATGTATACTGAAAAGTCTACCTTTTGTATGAACATCTTTATTTTGAAATAAGAATCACATGATCATTGTTTGCATATTTTTATGGCTGTGCATATCGTTTAATACATTACATTGTAGATAACATGGTGTGTGGTGTCACACGGAAGATCATGTTATCGGTTCCTTGTAAAGTATAAGTGAAGGCTCACAATCGAGATGGCTTTGGACAAACCATTGGAATGGTTGTAGTATGATTTAGGATTGGTTTGTCTTTACCATAGAATAACACTAGTGCACTTTGTGTGTATTGAGCAGGACCGACTTAGAGGTGATTCGATTTATTGCTGACTACATAATCGAATTAGACCTCAGATATTATATTGTACATACTTTTAATCCCGATATAATAACGGGTACATATACTTAGTAGTCATCTCTTTGATTTACCAATGGGCGAGATTTATAGATTAAATCGATAGCCTCGGTAAGTTGGGAAATGATATTATTTATATGGTGTGTCGTTGATTATAGGAAGAAACCGTGTTCTATATATTAGGATGATGATGTCCCATTGAGGAGCTCATAAGGTTCATCATGTAAACCCTGCAGGTGGACTTGGTCCGACATGATGAAAAGGTTGAGTGGACTACTCATGGAGTTAGATGTTGATTAATTAATGGTCAGTAAATTAATTAATCGATGGACATTCGAGATCTTAAACATGGGGAGAAAATGTACAAATAATATATGGAGCCCATATTAACTTATGGGGGTTGGTGAGGTAGATCAATGGTAATCCTTTAGTGGATTGGATTATCATTAATGGATCGGACTTTATGTAGGCTTGATCCATGGGGGGCCAAGATCCAACTCACCCTCATGGTCCCTATTGTAGCCTATTAAAACCTCATGAAGCTTAGATCCAATGGATAGAAACAAAACTCTAGAACCAAAGGTAGAGATTAAATCTCTAGATCCGACAGTTGAGATTAAATCTCTAGATCCGACGGTTGAGATTAAATCTCTAGAACCAATGGTGGACATTAAAACAAGGCTTATCCTAAATTCTATAAAAGGAGGGAAAGGGGTGGGCAGCAATAGGAATCCAACTAGAAATAGGATTAGGGTTTTGGGCGGCAAGGCTTGGAGGCTAGGGTTTAGGGCTTGGCGGCACCAAATAAGGAAGGTCTTACCTTTCTTCTTCTTCCCTCAAGGTGGCCGGCGTCCAGAAGCTTTTTCCAGCCTTTGTCCGGCATCCAATCCTTCCCTTCTCCTTCTCCTTGGCCGATGGAAACAAGATTTAGGGCTTTCCCTTGGTGTCTTGGCAATTTTCCATCCTAATCTCATCTTCCTTCTTGGCCAGCGGCAAGCTCCATCCTTGGAGGTTGGTGGTTGGTTGAAAGAAGGAAAAGAGCCTTGTTTCTATTCTTCCTCTTGCTCGGAACGAGCAAGGAAGGAAGATTGGTGATCTAGGAGCTTCAACTTTTAGTAGATCGTCGTCCACACGACGTCCGAAAGGAGGAAGGTCATACAATAGAAGATCGAGAGGTATATCTATTTTCTATTTTCATTTGTTACATGTTTATATTTTGTTTTTCAATTATGAGCATGATAGATTTTTTGTGTGGCTAAATAATACATGGATCCCCAACATAAATACAAAAATTGACGATCCGTACATCGTCTATTCCGCGGCTATTCGTGGAATAGAGGTTGGTCGCTTGAACTGTAACGCCCGTAAAATTCCTAGCAATTCTACAGAAATTTTTGGCTTGATGATCATGGGCTTTATGTGGGCCTTTTCAAAAATAAAAGAAAATAAGCCAAAAAGGGGTGCAAGGCCTAAGAATTGAACCCCAAACCTCTAGAGATAGCCAAGCCTTATAGATGCACCCACTAACCAGAAGCCCAATAGGATTATATGATTAAGGAAGAGGGGGAAACTATAGATAAGTGGGACTAGGAGTAAATGAAGAGGCATGGAAAAGAAAAGAGGAACTTCTCTTCCTCCCCCCCTTTATAAAGAAGAGGGAAGATTGGATTTGGTCACTTCCACTCTTCTTCTTCTTCTCCTCACCGAATTCTAGCCTCTTCTCCACCTTTGGCCGAATCTCATCCAAGCAAGAGAAGGCTAGGGTTGGTTCTTCCTTAGGTTTTCCTTCCACCAAAAAGCAACGCGAAGGATGTAAGTATCCCTCACCTGCATACGAGTAGTTTCGATTGAATGTTTGAACAACCTATATGTTAGATCCGGCCAAGCATGTTTTGGTTTATCAATGAAGTGGTAATCTGTTTTTGTAATCTATGTTAGGAAGTATATGATGATGCTAAGATGGGAAAAGAGGTTTGGTTAAAAAGCTAGCCCTAATGGCCACCAAGACCTATTCGGCCAAGCTAGGATTGGGGTTTTACATGAAGTTACATGCTATGTTTTATTCACTATATGATGTAGTTAAGATTTAAAAATGGATTAGGACCAAAAGCTAACCCTAGTTGAGCCCTTATGTGTTTCGGCCACCCTAGGGAATTAGGGTTAGGGTTGCATGAAAATGTCCCTAATGATGCTATGCTAGGTTATAAGGCTCATGAATGAATGTTGGGTAACAAGAACCCTAGTTGAGCCCCTTATGTGTTTCGGCCACCCTAGGGAATTAGGGTTAGGGTTGCATGAAAATGTCCCTAATAATGCTATGCTAGGTTATAATGCCCATGAATGAATGTTGGGTGACAAGAACCCTAAGAAGCCTAAAAGGGCCATTCGGCCACCCTTGGTTGTTTCTTTTCTTTGTGTGTTTCAATGAAGTTTACACCATGAAGTGTATGCATATGTATGTTACTTGAATTAGGTTAAAATCCTAAACCCTAAAAAGCCTATAAGGGCCATTCGGCCACCTTTGGTCTTTTAGGTTACAATGAAGTTCATACCATGAATTTTATGGAAATTGTATGCATATGTATGTTACTTGAATTAGGTTAAAAGTCTAAACCCTAAAAAAAAGCCTATAAGGGCCATTCGGCCACCTTTGGTCTTTTAGGTTACAATGAAGTTCATACCATGAAATTTATGGAATTTGTATGCATATGTATGTTACTTGAATTAGGTTAAAAGTCTAAACCCTAAAAAGCCTATAAGGGCCATTCGGCCACCTTTGATCTCTTTAGGTTACAATGAAGTTCATACCATGAAGTATACTATGCTATGTTAATGAAATAAGCTATGTTGTTATGAAATGAAGTATGCTATGCTATGTTAATGAAATGAAGCATGATGTGTATGAAATGAAGTATGCTATGCTATGTTAATGAAATAAGCTATGTTGTTATGAAATGAAGTATGCTATGCTATGTTAATGAAATAAGCTATGTGTTATGAAATGAAGTATGCTATGCTATGTTAATGAAATGAAGCATGATGTGTTATGAAATGAAGTATGATATGCTATGTTAATGAGATGAAGTATGATGTGTATGAAATGAAGTATGCTATGCTATGTTAAAGAAATAAGCTATGTTGTAAAATAAGCATATAAGTATTTTACTTTCTGCATGGCTTGTACCAAGACCTTAACAAGGTCCAAGAAGGGATGGGCTCCTAAGATGCCCTAGGTCGATGGAATAAGACTCGGGCCTAGGATGGGCTTCTATGTATGATTGCCCCTAGGTCGATGGAATAAGATTCGGGCCTAGTACGGGATGGGCTCCAAGATGCCTTAGGTCGATGGAGTAAGACTCGGGCCTAGGATGGGATTCTACGCTATGACGATTGCCCCTAGGTCGATGGAATAAGACTCGGGCCTAGGAACCTATTAGGTTCGAGACTTGCTACCTCGGGCCTATTTAGGGATGCGCGCTATGATAATGAAGAAGTGGTACAATGCCGGGCCCAAATATGTTGAGATCTATATTTACGTACCTAACATATATGTTTTCAAAAGCATCTTGCATATGTATGCCATAATGTTTAAGTTACATGTTATGTTAGATGATATGCCATGATGTTAAGTTACGTGTTATGTTAGATGATATGCCATAATGTTTAAGTTACCTGTTATGCTAGATGATATGCCATAATGTTTAAGTTACCTGTTATGTTAGATGATATGTCATGATGTATAAGTTACATGTTATGTTCGATGGTACGCTATGATGTTAGGTTACTAAGTTACATATGATGCATATTATGCTGATTAAGTATATATATATATTTCATGTTATGCTGCTAAGTTAGGGATGATCCATGCTATATTATCTCATGTTACTTAAGCTACAAGTTAAGTTGATGATGCCATGTATGTTACATGATATATTGATTATATGTTATAAATGCTACAAGTCATGATTAATGATGATGTATGGTTTTTGTGAGTAGGACAGGATCTTACTAAGCCTATGTGCTTATAGTTTATTTTCCCTCGTACTGCAGATAAGGGTAAGGGATGGATAAACTAAAGGGAGCATCAGGAGGGGTCAATGTGTGTGGTAGTGGCATGGTGGAGAAGATCCGTTAAGTCTACTTATACATGTATTACCTATAATGATGATGTCTATGGATGTCTTTACTTATGTCTCCCTATGACGATGATGTTATGAACCTACTAAGCCCTAAGTATCTATATATATATATGATGCATGCTTTATGTTGATAAGAAGAAGTAAAGAAGAAGTAAGAAGAAGTATCTATGCATGCTATGCTATGAAACATACTCTATGTTAAGAAGAAGTGTTAATGCATATCTATATTTAAAAGAAAAAAAAAAGTATTTAGGTCTTAAGTCTTCCGCTGTAAGAAATAAGAAGTATATATATAAAGTCTTCCGCTGTATGAAATGTATGTACGGTCGCGTCACGCGCCGCCTCTCCGGACATTTGGGGTCCCGGAAGGGCGGGCGTGACATGAACAACAAGTTTGTTCATGTGACTACTCTAAACGAATAGCACGACGATGACAAGGTTGCTTGGGTGTTCCCTTTTATCTAGGATTAAATTTTAATCCGGGGACATCGATGGGATCTCCATGAACAAGCGACCGAGTTGAAGTGGAAAGCGAAGTTTCCCCTCACGGATCAACCCAACAATTGGTATCAGAGCCACAGTTTCCCGTTTGTGTGTTCAGGATTCGGTTACTCTTATATCTTTTTTCCATATATTATATGAGCCGGATAATAGTAGGATATGCGTAGGTTAACTCTTTGGTTGCAGACATAAGATCCAACTATTATGGCCATATGTGTGTATGTGATTGTATGTGTATATTTTGTTGAATCCTCGGGGTTGACGAGGCTAGTATTTAATTTTTTGTAAATTAGATACAACATTGTTTAGCCACTCCTTTTATTTTAGTTTAGTTTAAATCTAGATTTCATGTACACTCCCTCGTGGAGTATAGGATAGATGGATGTAAATTAAAATATATTTTATTCTCGGCTCGGATCTCCGGATGGCTCGCACATGGCATAGGAGGAGCGGACGAG
The DNA here is from genome assembly GCA_025175895.1 of Wurfbainia villosa. Classification (NCBI taxonomy): domain Eukaryota; kingdom Viridiplantae; phylum Streptophyta; class Magnoliopsida; order Zingiberales; family Zingiberaceae; genus Wurfbainia; species Wurfbainia villosa. The sequence goes on along the minus strand of CM045998.1, from coordinate 45,352,751 downwards.
AAGGCGGTGCGACGGGAGACATATTGAAGACAAAAGCCATAATAGTTGGAAAATAATTTATTTTTCATATTTATTGCTTATTTTTTGATATGCATGTCGTAGGCTAGAAAAATTTCTCATTTTTAAATTACTTAGTGGGAGGGGGATATTTTTATAAATTCCCATGGTCTCCATTACGATTTGATAAGTGATGCAAACAAACTTACGCATTGGCTCTGAGTGTCTTCCTCTCCATCGGATGAGTTTGTTTGCGGATCACAAGGTCAAATATGGTTATAGGAAATTATTAAGGAGCGTGTGTACTTCCCCATCGAAAGGCACATAACGCGAGATAATTACCTTGGTACCTAGTAATGGTGAACACTTAGATACAAATATAAGTATCCTCCCCATCGGAGTCATTGGTTTTATTTGTAGGGCCAAAGAGGAACCAACTATTTATTTTACTTGTCAAAAGGTTAGGTCGACAAAATAGTAAAATTAATGGGTAAAACCTCCTCTTAAAAATGTAGAATTCGTATATGTCCACACTATCGTGGCATACGATATTCTCAGTGTTTTGAGGTGTTGGTTGATATTAAAATTTTATTGTTTGAGGAATCAATAATTTTTTGAAATCTAATGTTTTGATCAATGTGATTCTTAGGTTTTCTTTCAAAATGACTTTCAATCCACTTGCTGTGATACTAAAAGAGAATAAACTTACTGGACCCAACTATGTTGATTGGAAGAGGAATCTTGACATTGTCTTGAATGCTGAGGAATACAAATATGTACTCCTCGAAGAGTGCCCTCTTAAGCCTACAGATGATTCTGGGGAAAAGGAGAGAGAGAGTTATAAGAAGTGGATCAAAGCCGATGAGATGGCGCGGTGTTACATTTTTGCATCTATGTCGAATGTACTGCAACATCAGCATCAAGTCATGCACACTGCTTATGACATGATGCTCAATCTCAAAGAACTTTTCAGACACCAGAATCGGGCTGCGAGGCAAGAAGCCATGAGAAACTTGATGACGACCACCATGATCGAGGGAACACCCGTAAGGGATCATGTTCTCAAGATGATGGCTCATTTGAATGAGCTGGAGGTCCTTGGTGAAGGGAGTTGCTTCGGAGGCTCATTGGCTCCCATGTCCCCGAATTAAAATTTTCACTAATGAAAGAACTAATTCAGATGGGATGAGTTTCCTTAGCACAACCAATTCGTCGTCGTGCTAACAACTTGAGTGATCGCTTGAACAAACTAGTTGTTCAAGCAACACAACTCTTCTAGTTGGTTAGCCGCGGAAGAGACGACGGACGGATCGCCGGTTTTTGTGTTTGTCTTCGGGGTCCATGATTATACAAAATATATACTAATGCACACTTGTATAATTAACACATAAAAGAACATGCTAAGATCAGAAAATAAAGTTGTAAACTTTTATACCTCACGATCTTCTACCATATGTCCTATCCTCCTTGCGGACAACGTGTGGGCGAAGATCCTCCACGAGTAGAAGCCTTCTAGATCGCGTTCTTCCCTTCCTTGTTCGCTGCGAACAAAGAGAAGAACCAACAAAACTTCTACTTTCTAGAACCGGCCACCAAGCATGGGAGTTTGATGTAACCGCCGGCCAAGGAACGAATGGATGAAGCGGCGGCCACCAATGTAAGGGGAACCGCCGACCACCTTGGAGAGAATGGAGGAGTGAACGCCGGCCAACCTTGAAGAGAGGTTGCCGCCGGCCAAGGAATAAGAGAGGGACCAAGAGGATGGGCGCCGGCTAAGTCTTGATGGAAGAAGATGGGCGCCGGCTTCTTGTCACAATGTTGCCGCCCAAGCCTTAGCTTCCAAACCCTAGCCGCCCAACCTAAAACCCTAACTCCAATTGAACCATTATTCTTTGCAGCCCAACCTAAGCCCTCTATTTATAGAATTGGGGTTAAGCCTCCTTTAATCTCCACCGTCGGATCTAGGGATTTAATCTCCACCGTCTGATTTAGGATTTTATCCCAACGGTCGGATCTAGGGTTTCATCCCAACCGTCGGATCTAGGATTTCATCCAAACCGTCGGATCTAGGGTTTCATCCCAACCATCGGATCTAGGGTTTCATCCCAACCGTCAGATCTAGGGATTTAATCCCAACCGTCGATTCTAGGGTTTTATCCCAACCATCGGATCTAGGGATTCAATCCCAACCTTTGGTTCTAGGGTTTCATCCCAACCATCGGATCTAGGGGTTTAATCCCAACCGTTGGTTCTAGAGTTTTGTTTTACATCCTTGGATCTAGACTTCATGAGGATTATATTAGGCTACGATAGGGACCATAAGGAGGAGTTGGATCATGGCCACCCGATGGATCGGAACCACACAAACTTGATCCATCAATGATGTTCCATTCCACTAGAGGATCATTATTAAACTACCTCACCAACCCCCATAAATTAATATGTACTCCATATATTATTTGTACATTCATCTCCCCGTGTTTAAGATATCGAATGTCCGTCAATTAATTGATTTGCTGACCATCAATTAATTAACGTCTAACTCCTCGAGTAGTACCACTCAACCTTATCATCATGTTGACTAAGTCAACCAGCTGGGTTTACATGATGAACCTTATGAGCTCCTCAAGGGGACATCATCAACCTAGTATATAGGACACGGTTTCCTCCTATTATCAACGGCACACCATGTAAATAATATCATTTCCCAACTTACCGGGCAGATTGATTTAATCCATCTAAATCTCACCCTCTGGTAAATCAAAGAAATAAATACAAAGTATATGTGCCCGTTATTATATCGGGATTAAGAGCATGTACAACATAATATCTGAGGTCCGATTCATTTATGTAGTCAGCAATTAATTGAATCACCTCTATGTCGGTCCTGCTCAATACACCTAAGTGTACTAGTGTAACACTATGTTCAAGACAAAACAATACCAAGCTACACTACAACCATGCCAATGGTTTGTCCAAAACCATCTTGGTTGTGAGCCTCTACTTTTATTTTACAAGGGACTGATAACATGATCTTTTGTGCCACACCAAGCACCATGTTATCTACAATGTAAAATATTAGAAAATATGCACACACATATAATAAATATATAAAGTGCAAACAATGATCATGTGATTCTTATTCCAAAATAAAATGTTCATACAAAAAGAGCTAGGCTTTCAGTATACATTCCAACAATCTCCCACTTATACTAAAAGACTATGCGTATCATCACCGCCATACATCATCGATCGCCATGTCCTCTAGATGCCTATCAAACGCTTTCTGGAATAATTTTAGTGAATGGATCCGCCAAAGTTATCCTCTCGATGCAATCTTGGCATACAAGAACTTCTCCTCGCTTACGATCTCTCGTGATAAGGTGGTACTTGCGCCTATGTGTTTACTCGCTTTATGGGCTCGTGGTTCCTTCGAGTTTGCAATCGCATTCACTATTATCACAATAAATTGTGATAGTTCGGGCAAACCAGAATCACATCCAAGTCCATCAAGTTCCTGAGCCATACACTTCCTTGGCTGCCTCAGAAGCTGCCACATACTCAGCTTCCATGGTAGAGTCCGCCACGCATTTCTGCTTGACACTCCTCCATACTATGGCTCCACCTCCAAAAGTAAACACAAACCCTGAGGTAGACTTACTCTTGTCCCTATCCGATTGGAAATCCGAATGTGTAACCCATTGTGGACTAATTGATCCGCCCAGAAACCAAAGATATAATCCCTAGTCCTTCTCGTGTACTTCAATATATGCTTTACCGCACCCAATGTCCCTCGTCTAGATTACTCGATATTCGCTAACCATGCCCATGCAAAGAGATATCCTGGTCTCACATAGCATAGCATACATAAGGCTTCCTATCCAAGCATAAGGAACCGCCTTCATGTCCTCTATCTCCTTTGATGTTTTGGGACACATCTTTAGATAAAGGAACTCCATGCCTAAAAGGTAGAAAACCTTTCTTGGAGTTCTCGCATGCTAAAACGAGCAAGGATAGTGTCAATGTATGAAGCTTGAGATAAGCACAACATCCTTTTCTTGATCCCTTATAACTTTGATCCCAAGGATGTGTCCCACTTCCCCCAAGTCCTTCATGTCAAGTTTGGACAACCATACCCTTACGTCTGATAACACTTTGATATTGTTGCCAACTAACAAAATATCATCTACATATAGTACAAGAAATACCACTACGTTTCCGTCACATCTCTTGTATACACAAGGCTCATCCGGACTTTGAATAAATCCATATGACTGGATTACCTCATCAAAGCGGATGTTCCAAGATCTAGAAGCTTGCTTCAATCCATAAATGGACCGATTAAGCTTACATACAAGATGCTCTTTGCCTTTAGCAATGAATCCCTCAGTTCTTTGCATATAGATGTTCTCCTCAAGACTTCCGTTAAGGAAAGCTGTCTTGACATCCATCTGCCAAATCTCATAATCCATATGAGCAGCTATAGATAAGAGAATCCGGATAGACTTAAGCATAGCTACCGGCGAAAAGGTCTCCTCATAATCGATACCTTCTTTCTGAGTATACCCTTTCGCAACAAGCCTAGCTTTGAAGGTCTCAACCATCCCGTCCACTCCTCTCTTTCTCTTGTAGATCAACTTGCATCCAATGGCTTTTACACCATCGGGTGGCTCTACTAGCTCCCAGACTTGATTAGAATCCATAGATTCTATCTCTAAATTCATTGCTCTTTGCCAAGATACCGCATCTCTATCTTGGAGTGTCTCGTCATATGTCCAGGGATCAAGTTCATGTTCACCAGGGACTAAGTCCGAAGACTCTCCCAAAAACATGAATCTCTCGGGTTGTCTAACAACCCTCCCACTACGACGAGGTGCCTCCTGTGTATACTCTGTGACACGCGGTGCTGTGACTTGTGGCATCTCTTCTTGTACCGGTGGTACTGAAGTCGGGACTTCCCCTGTCAACTCCTCAAGAATAATCCAACTCTTGGGCTTGTGGTTCATTACATAATCCTCCTCTAGAAATCTGGCATTCGTGCTAACGATCACCCTCTGATCTCTAGGATTATAAAACAAACCACCTTTCGTTCACTTAGGGTAGCCAACAAACATGCACACTTCTGTACGAGGTTCCAACTTACCAGCATCAGCCTTCAGCACATGTGTTGGACTCTCCCATATCCGAATATGTCTTAGACTAGGCTTTCGCCCAGTCCACAATTCTACAGGGGTATAAGCAACTGATTTGGATGGAACGAAGTTCAGAGTATACATTGTCGTATCCAGTGCATACCCCCAGAACGAAACAGGTAACTCAGAATAACTCATCATCGATCTGACCATCTCCATAAGAGTCCTATTCCTTCGCTCCGCTATACTATTCGTCTGGGGTGTACCAGGTGCAGACAATTGGGATTGAATCCCAGCCTCTGATAAGTAATTCCTAAACTCTCTCAAGAGATACTCGCCACCACGATCAGATCGTAATGTCTTGATACTTTTACCTTGACGGTTCTCCACATCAGCCTTGAATTCTTTGAACCTGTCAAAGCATTCAGACTTGCGGCGCATTAAGTAAATGTATCCATATCTTGAGTAATCATCTATAAAAGAGACGAAATATTCAAAACCACCTCTTGCCTGGATAGACATAGGACCGCACAAATAAGAATGAACCAATTCTAACACATCTTTGGCTCTATACCCCTTGGCCTTGAAAGGCCTCTTGGTCATTTTACCTTCCAAGCAAGATTCGCAGGTTGGGAGATCCTCCACCACAAATGAACCCAAAGGTCCATCAACTATCAACCTTTGAATTCTGCTTAGGTTAATATGACCAAGCCTTAGATGCCAAAGATATGTCTGGTTCATTTGCGAAGGTTCTTTTCTCTTATTAGACTTAGAAGATGAGTTATTTACTTCTATATGCATCGTGGGAATTTTCAGTTCAAGAGTATATAAATTGCCAACCAATGTACCAGAACAGATAATCTCCCTATTCCTTTTTATAACCACTTTGTCATTAAAAGAAACAGAATATCCATCCATAAAAATTTTAGAAACTGAAATAAAATTCTTTCTAAAAGTAGGTACATAAAGACAATTTCTCAAAACCAAAACTTTATTCCTATCAAAAGATAAATAAACGTCTCCCACTGCAATAGCCGACACCTTTGAAGCATTGCCCATGAAGACACTGTAATCTCTCCTCACCTAGTCGCCTCGGTTTCGAACCCCGCAAAGTATTGCAGACATGATCGCTGGCTCTGATATCTACACACCGTGCAATCGTAGATAACACCGCTAAACATGTTTCAACAACTAAACAAGAAGATATACCTTTGTTCTTTCGAGGACACCCTTCCAATGTCCACGCTTGCATAAGTGAAGCACTTGCCTTCGGCTTCTTCACTCCTCGCCGAGGTCCCATCGCCACTTTCTTCGCTCCACCTTGCTTCTTCTTCTTCTTACCTTCGGTTTAGAGGAAGAAACCTCCGAGCGACCATGGCTTGAGCACTTTGACAAAAAGCCCTTCCGCCACCGAGTTCTCACGTAAGCTCCGCCAACGAATACAACCTCTTGTTCATGTTGTAGTTGAGGCGAATCGCCAAAACTCCTAGGTAGAGATCGGAGAATGATATCGACTGGGTTTCCCATCGATCTCGCCCAAGGACTTCCATCTCATTAAGATGAGCCATCATCTTGAGAACATGATCCCTAACGGTGTTCCTCGATCATGGTGGTCGCCATCAAGTTTCTCATCGCCTCGTTTAGCCGCCCCTACTATGTCCAAAAGTTCTTGAGATCAACATCATGTCATAAGCTATGGGCTATGGCTCGATGTCGATGTTGCAAAGACATTTGACATAGATGCCAAAATATAACACCGCGCCATCTCATTTGCCTTGACCCATTTCTTATAACGTTCTTTCTCCTTTTCATCAGAGTCATCGGTGGGCTTAGGAGGACAGACCTCGAAGAGTACAAATTTGTACTCCTCCGCAGTTAAGACAATATCAAGATTTCTTTTCCAATCAATATAGTTTGGTCCAGTAAGTTTATTTTCTTTTAATATCACAACAAGTGGGTTGAAAGCCATTTGAAAATCCTAAAAGTCACAATGATCAAAATATTAGATTTCAAATATTATTGATTCCTCAAAACAATAAAATCCCAAAATCAACCAACACCTCAAATCACTGAGAATATCGCATGCCACACTGTGTGGACGTATACGAATTCTACATTTGTAAGAGGAGGTTTTACCCATTAATTTTTTTATCTTGTCAACCTTACTTTTTGACAAATAAAATTAATAGTTGATTCCTCTTTGGCCATACAAATAAAAGCAGTGACTCCGATGGGGAGGATACTTTTATTTGCATCTAAGTGTGCACCATTACTCGATACTAAGGGAATTATTTCAGATTATGTGCCTTACCGCTGTGGAAGTACACATGCTCCTAGATAATTTCCTATAACCATTATTTGACCTAGTGATCTGCAAACAAACCCGTCCGCAGGGAGGAAGGCACTCAGAGCCGACACACAAGTTTATTGCATCACACGTCAAATTGTAATGGAGGCCGCGGGAATTAATTAAAATTTCCCACTCCCACTTAGTAAATTGAAATTGAGGAATTTTAAAGCATACACAACATGCATATAAAAACAAATTAGCAATAAATATGGAAAAAATAGAATTTTTCCAACTATTATGGCATTGTTCTCCAATACGCATCCCGTTGTGTCGCCACCTCATCCGCTCCATCTTTTCCCGTGCGCAAGTCACCAAAGAGATCCGAGACGAGATAAACTATTTTAATTTACATCCATCGATCCTATACTCCACGAAGGAGTGTAGAAATAATCTAGATCGAAAGTAAACTAAAATGAGCGGCTAAACAATGCCGTATTTAATTATAAAAATTAAATACTAATCTAGCCTCGTCAACCTCGAGGATTCAAATAATATACATACAATCACACACAAACAATCACATACACACTTATAGCCATAATAGTCGGATCTTATGCCTACAACCAAAAAGTTAGCCTACGCACATCCTACTATTATTCGGCATACTCAATATATGATATGTGCATGAAAGTAACTGAATATATTTGTTACCATCTTTACTATATTGATTTTATGTTAACAATCATAAGTCACATGCAATAATCTATAAAATGCCATTAGTTAGGTGTTACCTTTGTGTTGCTTTGTTAATGCGGATGGGATGAGCTTCCTTAACAACACCATTTCGTCATCGTGCTAACAGCGAGTGGTCGCAGACAAGCGTTGTTCAAACAACTCTTCTAGTTGGTTCGAGCGGAAGAGGCGACGGATGGATGCCGGTTTTTGTTTGTCTTGGGGTCCATGATTATACAATATATATTCATACACACATGCATAATCAAAATATTAAAGAATATGGTCAGATCTGTAAATAAAGTTAATAATAACTTTATACCTTACGATCTTATCTATCATCCTTATCCTTCTAAGTGGACGTGTGTGTGAAGATCCTCACAGTAGAAGCCTTCTAGATCGCTTTCTTCTCTACCTTGTCCGCTGCGAACAAGAGAAGAAACAACAAATACCTTCCTATCTAGAACCGGCCACCAAATTAGGAACTTGGTGTTCAAACAATTGGATGATCTGCGACTTCAAAGTGTTCGTCCACGAGGAGAAGGAGGAGGAAGAGAACCGACCACCAATGGAAGGAGGCGCGGCCAAGGAAGAAGGAGAGTCCTCTAGGATGGGTGAAGTCTTGATGGAGGAGGATGGCGCGGCAAATCTAGAAGGAAGAAAATTGCCGCCCTTCTTTGCTCAAACCTAGCGCCCACTTGTGGATGTGCCAAACCCTAACTCAATTCGAAAATCTCTCTTTGCCAAGCCTAAGCCCCTTATTTATAGAATTAGGCTTAAGCCTCCTTTAATCTCCATTCGGATCTACATTTAATCTCCCGGATCTAGGGTTTTATCCCAGTCGGATCTAGGGTTTTTAACCGTCGGATCTAAATTTCATCCCAAGTCGGATCTAGGTTTCATCCCAACCGTCGGATCTAGGTTTTATCCCAACCGTCGGATAGGGATTTAATCCAATCGATTCTAGGGTTTCATCCTAACCATCGGATCTAGGGATTTAATCCCAGTTGGTTCTAGGTTTCATCCAACCATCGGATCTAGGATTTAATCCCAGCGTTGGTTCTAGGTTTTGTTTTACATTCTTGGATCTAGACTTCAAGGATTATATTAGGCTACGATAGGGACCATAAGGAGGAGTTGGGTCTTGGCCACCCGATGGATCGGAACCACACAAACTTGATCCATCAATGATGTTCCATTCCACTAGAGGATCATCATTGAACTACCTCCCAACCCCCATAAATCAATATGGGCTCCATATATTATTTGTACATTAATCTCCCGTGTTTAAGATATCGAATGTCAGTCGATTGATTCTTGACCATCGATTAATTAACATCTAATTCCTCAGTAGTACCACTCAACCTTATCATCATGTTGACTAAGTCAGCGGTGGAGTTTACATGATGAACCTTATGAGCTCCTCGAGGACATCATCAACCTAATATATAGGACACGGTTTCCTCCTATAATCAATGGCACACCATGTAAATAATATTATTTCCCAACTTCTGGGCATATTGATTTAATCCATCTAAATCTCACCCTCAATTCGAAATAAATACTAAGTACATGTGCAGTTATTATATCGGGATTAAGAGCATGTACAACATAATATCAGTCAGGTCGATTATGTAGTCGATCTTTGAATCACCTCTATGTCGGTCCTGCTCAATACACCTAAGTGTACTAGTGTAACTTTATGTTCAAGATAAAACAATACCAAGCTACACTACAACCATGCCAATGGTTTGTCCAAAACCATCTTGGTTGTGAGCCTCTACTTATACTCTACAAGGTGATAACATGATCTTGCCACACCATATTATCTACAATGTAAAATATTAGACAATATACACACACATATAATAAATATATAAAGTGCAAACAATGATCATGTGATTCTTATTTCAAAATAAAATGTTAAATCTGAGTGCTAGGCTTTCGTTATACATTCCGACACTTTTTAAGGCCAAGGGTATAGAGCAGATGTCATTGATTTGTTCATTCATTTGTGTGGTCTATGTCTATCCAGGCTAGAGGTGGTTTGAATATTTTGTCTCTTTTATAGATGATTATTCAAGATATGGATACATTTACTTGATGCTTGCAATCTGATGCTTTGACTAGTTCAATAATTCAGTGATGTGGAGAAACATCAGTAAAAGTATCAAGACACTCTGATCGATCATGATGGTGAGTACCTCTTGGGAGATTGAGTAACTTATCAGGCTTTAAATCCCAATTTATCCTTTGAATAGAATGTGGCATGTTGGGTTTCATGTGGCGTGTGTGTTCGATCATGTTTAAATAAACATGAACCACAGTGAAGCAATAAAATAATAAATCTCCTATTTATTACAACATACACAACACCATGTATATTATAACAAGTGTAGACATAATAAATTTAAATTTGCAATAAAGGAAATTTATCTCGTTATACCTTTTCATTATGGCGTGTAGCGAAACGGCATCTGCCGGAATGATCCTCGCTAGAATCGTCTCTATCCGTATCACGCCGAGTTCCTGGGATGACTAAGCACGAGCTTATGCGGGTTACTAGCCTCGTGTTGAAGGCGGCGTGATCGAGAGATGATCACGATCGAATCAAATTCGGATCAGCGAGTCTCAGCTTCTCTCGGAAGGTATTCGTCAACCTTGTATCTTCATCCTCCACCTCGAGGATTACGGAGATCGAATCATAAGTTATCCGCTGTAGCTCTAATAGTCGTCAAGCAGCTCGGCGAGGAGAAAAGCTGTCAACTGGACAGCTTGGTGGAGGAGTAGCGCCCGGCCAAAACAAGGAAGCCAAGTGCTCACCTTTTCACGACCTAGGAAGATCACGGAGTCGGAGGGTTCACGGCTGAGCTTGGATGCCAACAAGGAGATGAAGCGGCCTGCAATGGCGGCACCTAGGGTTGGCGCCGAGCAACTCAGTGGCGGAAACTCAAGGGGACTAGGGTTTGGATTAGGGTTTAAGCCTTATTTTATAGAGAACTAATTCTCTTAATGGTTAATGGATCATATCCATAAAGCCCGTTAACCCGCTCCATTAAGATAAGTTAAAATAAACCAAACCATGATGGTTTATTTTAAGTTAAAACGAACCGAACCAACTTTTGGTTCATTCGTTTAAAATAAACCAAACCCTTTGGTTTATTCTCATCCATTAGTTAGAACCAAACCATTTTGGTTCATCCATTATGTCTTCATAAGACCGGCCCATCCACGCTTCCATTGCGTGAAACAATTTCATGGCTTTATGTTTGGTCACCAAACCTAGTTTCTCTCACGAGAATCTCATTCTCAAGCTCGTTTTAAATCCTTTGGATTATGCTCGTTGTACGTGAGACCAAATAGGTTCTCGGTTTATGTTGGCCGTCTATAATTAACCATTAATTATAGAACGATCATGAGTGGCACCTAGTAGTACATCATGATCCCCAATTAACCGAAAAGATCAACGGTTGATCGAACTATTTACGAAACCCTTGGCTCGAATGATTCGTGCCCCATTCCCTTCACTCATCTTATACCCACTTGGTTGGGACATGGTCTATATGTGGGTCCCCACTGGGAACTCGTCACCTAGCCCAGTATCATTTCCTCATCCTGATTCTAGTTACTCACATGTATCGAAAGTACCTTACTCTAAACATGTAATGCTTTGGCGAGACTTTAGTAACAATCGACGAGAGGCCATGGGTATACATCTCCTCATGAGTGGTGAATCCTTTATAGGCTATTCAAACACCTTGATCCGCCGACTTATACCCAATCATCCGGGTCCATCTCTCGGATGTTTGCTTAAGATGTCAAAGCATAAGTCTCCATGATCAAGATGACTTGAATACCGTCGAACATCGCCTTAAGCCAGTAAGAACTTCATTGACATATCTATATCAAAGAACCATATGAAGTCTTACGGTGGTCACTCGATGAACTAGTTACCATAACTAGCATCCACGATTAACTCCGGACATCACTATGTCTCCAGCCAGTGAGAATCAGCTGCTTGGATACACCAAGGAGTATACCTCGTGCTAGTCTCGACAGAATTGATGGTGTCGAATCCATATTCATCGACTAGATAATTAGATACATCACAATTACACATGTAGAGATACTCACTAGTTGTGATCAATCACAAATTCTCTCATGCTGTGAATCGTATCGTGGACATTCAGTAAATGAGTTTAAGATCCAATCAAATACATAAAACATGTATACTCAAATAGTGAATCTTCATTTATCATATAAATGGTTCATACATAAAGCGATTGCCTTAGGACATCTCTCATATATTACTAACGGACTCCTTGGCCTAATGCAATCGCTCATCGATACCATAGCTCGAACATGACCCTCAGCTTATTTTGAGGTAATGAGTCAAAGGATCCGCTAAGTTCCTTTCATTGGAATTTTCTCGATTTGTATTTCGTTCCCTGATGATCTCTCGATAAGATGATAGCGGCACATGTTTGGATCATTGATGAGACCATCAAGTTGAGAGATGAACTTCTTGATCAAACCGCTTCCTTCTTTGCTTCAGCGGCAATGTATTACGCCAGTGGCGAATCCGCTATAGTATCTTTGGAACTTTTCACTTGCGCCCCCATTCGGTGAACATATCGGTGACACGGAATCATCCTTATGCATGAAGGTGGCATCCGTATACCGTATCATGTACCCTTCTCCGTATATTAGGAACACATCCTTAGTTCTTCTCAAGTACTTAGGATCGTCTTAACGCCAATGATCCATTCTGGATCAATAGTATGCTCGTGACACTCGGGCATACGATACATCGGGCCTCGTACATAACATACATGATAGATCCTATTGCGGATGCATAGGGAATCTACTCATGCAATCCTCTCGTCTTATGCGCGGACACATAGACTTGAAGGTGTACCCCATGCGATGGGTAGGAAACCTTTCTTGGATTTTGCTAAACCTCTTTGCTTTTCGGTCTATATATGATGCGAAAGACCAAGCAACCGTTTCGATCTATCTCTATAGATCTTAATCCCGAGGATGTAGGTTGCTTCTCCCAGGTCTTTCATGGAGAATGTCTTGGATAACAAAACTTCAGCATGTAAGATTGAAACATCGTTTCCTATAAGTAGTATGTCGTGACATACTGATACTAGAATGTGCCTCCCATTAACCTTCTTGTACACACAAGGTTAAATACGGATTTTGTGAGAAATCAAACTTTTTGATTGTCTCATCAAAGCGGATATTCGACTCTGGATGCTTGCTTGATCCATAAATGGTTGCTGCATACCTTGGTTTTATCAGCGATGTGAAACCCTCGGTGTATCATATACCGTCCTCGGCGGGTTTCCATTAAGGAAAGTTGTTTTCACATCCATACGCCATATCTCATAATCATAATGAGCCGCTGGCGGGAGCATCGAATGGATTTAAGCATAGCTCATGAATAGGTTCGTCATAATCACACCTTGTTTTGGCGATATCCTTTCACCACCAATCTAGCCTTATAGGTAATCACATTACCATCCTGATTTTTCATCTTGAAAACCCGCGCATAGGCTTTATCCCTTGGTGGGAAGAGTTCCAAACTTGGTTTTTCATACATGAATCCATTTCGACTTCATGGCGAAGCCATATCCCTTAGAACTTATCGGCACTTCTTATATTTAGACTATCATCAATGAGTAACCGTCGTTCGATTAAACACGAAATCCATATCTCTCGGGAATATTGCGTGTTCTACGGATCTATGAAGATTGTGTTTAATAAATCGACCGATTGCTCATCACTATGAGTTGTGGTATACTATCTCATCAATGTCTGAGTCTCTCGAGGCCTCCTCAAGCTCGGCGACCTCCCCTTTATTTTCTTGTTGGGTTTCTAGGCGTGTGTGTGTTCGATCATGTTTCGTAAACATGAACCACTTGAGCAATAAAATAATAAATCTCTATTTATTACAACACACACAACCGCGCATGCATTACAACAGTGTAGACATACGTAAATTTAAATTTGCAATAAAGGAAATTTATCGTTATACCTTTCATTATGGCGTGTAGCGAGCGGCATCAGCGGAGCGATCCTCGCTAGAATCGTCTCTATCCGTATCACGCCCGTTCCTCGGGATGACCGCTAAGCCCGAGCCGTCTTCGTGCGGGTTACTAGCCTCGTGTTGAAAGCGTGATCGAAGATGATCACGATCGAATCAAATTCGGATACAAAGTCCTCTTCGCTTCTCGGAGAGGTATTCGTCAACATTGGCCGAATCGCCGTCCTCCACCTCAGAGGATTACAGATCGATCCTAAGTTATCTGTCGGAGATCTAACCGTCGTCAAGCGATGCTCCGGAGAGGAAAAGCTGTCAGAAAACTGGACAGCTTGGTGGAAAGGTAGCGCCCGGCCAAAACAAGGAAGCCAAGTGCTCACCTTTCACGAGGCCTAGGAAGATCACGGAGTCGGAGGTTCACGGCTGAAGCTTGGGCGCGACAAAGGAGATACAACAAGCTGGCAGCCTAGGGTTGGCGAGCAACTCAAGGTGGCGGCAACTCAGGCTAGGTTGTGGATTAGGGCTTAATTATCCATTAAGCCCTCTTTTATAGAGAACTAATTCTCTTAATGGTTAATGGATCATATCCATAAAGCCCGTTAACCCGCTCCATTAAGATAAGTTAAAATAAACCAAACCATGATGGTTTATTTTAAGTTAAAAGCAACCAACTTTTGGTTCATTCGTTTAAAATAAACCAAACCCTTTGGTTTATTCTCATCCATTGGATTAGAACCAAACCATTTTGGTTCATCCATTATCTTCATAAGATCGATCCACGCTTCCATTGCATTGAAACGATTTCATGCTCGCTTTATGTTTAGTCAGCAAACCTAGTTTCTCTCGATCGAGAATCCCATTCTCAAGCTCGTTTAAATCCTTTGGATTACGCTCGTTGTGTGTGACCAAATAGGTTCTCGGTTTATGTTGGCCATCTATAATTAACCATTAATTATAGAGCGATCATAGTGGCACCTAGTAGTACATCATGATCCCCAATTAGAAAAGATCAGCGGTTGATCGAACTATTTACGAAACCCTTGATCGAATGATTAATTGCCCCATTCCCTTCACTCATCTTATACCCACTTGGTTGAGGACATGGTCTATTGTCGATCCCACTTGACAAGTCGTCACCTAGCCCAAGTATCATTTCCTCGTCACAGTTCTAGTTACTCCATGTATCGAAGAGTACCTTACTCTAAACATGTAATGCTTTGGCAAGACTTTAGTAACAATCCGAGAGGCCATGGTATACATCTCCTGCAAAGTGGTGAATCCTTTATAGGCTATTCAAACACCTTGATCGCCCGACTTATACCCAATCATCCGGGTCCACATCTCCTTAGAGATGTTTGCTTAAGATGTCAAGCATAAGTCTCCATGATCAAGATGACTTGAATCATAAGTCAAAGAACATCGCACTTAAGCCCGATGGAACTTCATTGACATATCTATATATCGAGAACCATGAAGTCTTACGGTGGTCACTCGATGAACTAGTTACCATAACTAGCATCACGATTAACTCGGACATCACTATGTCTCGGCCCGGTGAGAATCGGTTGCTTGGATACACGTATACCTCGTGCTAGTCTCGTGATTGATGGTGTCGAATCCATCGATTCATCGACTAGGGATAATTCGATACATCACAATTACACATAGAGATACTCACTAGTTGTGATCAATCACAAATTCTCTCATGTGAATCGCATCGTGGACATTGATAAATGAGTTTAAGATCAATCAAATACATAAACATGTATACTCGAATAGTGAATCTTCATTTATCATATAAATGGTTCATACATAAGCGATTGCCTTAGGACATCTCTATATTACTAACGGACTCCCACGCCATGCCAATCGCTCACGGTATCAATACCATAAGCTCGGCATGACCCTCGACTTATTTTGAGGTAATGCCTTAGTCAAGGATCGCTAAGTTCCTTTCGGTGAATTTTCTCGATTTGTATTTAGTTCCTCTTGATGATCTCTACGATAAGATGATAGCGGCGAAGCACATGTTTGGATCATTGATGAGACCACATCAAGTTCGAGATGAACTTCTTGATCAAACCGCTTCCTTGCTACTTCAAGGCACATGTTTTACGCCTTAGTGGCGAGAATCTATAGTCTCAAGCTTGGAACCTTTCCAACTTATTGCGCCTCCTTTCGGTGAATACAGACGGAATGGAATCATCCTTTTCATGCGGGTGCATCGTATACCCGTATCACCATGTACCCTTCTCCGTATATTAGGAACACATCCTTAGTTCTTCTTAAGTACTTAAGGATCGTCTTGATAGACACCCATTGATCCATTCCTGGATCTGACTGGTATCTGCTCGTGACACTCAGAGCATACGATACATCGGGCCTCGTACATAACACAGCATACATGATAGATCCTATTGCGGATGCATAGGGAATCTTACTCATGCAAATCCTCTCTTAATGCGCGGACACATAGACTTGAAAGGTGTACCCCATGCACGATGGTGAAACCTTTCTTGGATTGACATGCTAAACCCCTTTGCTTTTCGGTCTATATATGTAGGCTGCGAAAGACCAAGCAACCATTTGATCTATCTCTATAGATCTTAATCCGAGATGTAGGTTGCTTCTCCAGGTCTTTCATGGAGAATGTCTTGGATAACCAAACCTTCTTGTGTAAGATTGAAACATCGTTTCCTATAAGTAATATGTCGCCGACATACAATACTAGGAACACATTGCACTCCCACTAACCTTCTTGTACACACAAGGTTAAATGCGGATTTTGTGAAATCAAACTTTTTGATTGTCTCATCAAAGCGGATATTCGACTCTGGATGCTTGCTTCAATCCATAAATGGACCGTCGCAATTTGCATACCTTGGTTTTATCAACCGATGTGAAACCCTCAGGCTGTATCATATACACGTCCTCGAGCAGGTTTCCATTAAGGAAAGTTGTTTTCACATCCATCTGCCATATCTCATAATCATAATGAGCCGCAATGGCCAGGAGCATCCGAATGGATTTAAGCATAGCTAAAGGCGAATAGGTTTCGTCATAATCAACACCTTGTTTTTGATGATATCCTTTTGCCACCAATCTAGCCTTATAGGTAATCACATTACCATCCATGTCAGTTTTCTTCTTGAAAACCCACTTGCACCCTATAGGCTTTATGCCTTGGTGGAGTCAACGAGTTCCAAACTTGGTTTCATACATGGAATCCATTTAAACTTCATGGCACCAAGCCACTTATCCCTTTCTGAACTTGTCAGCACTTCTTCATAACTGGTAGGCTCCTCATCATCAATGAGTAACACGTCGTTCGATTCGCTTACGAGAAATCCATATCTCTCAGGAATATTGTGTGTTCTACCAGATCTACGAAGATGTGGTGTTACAATAGGTCCAGCCGATTGCTCATCACTATGAGTTGTCGGTACATTGTGCTTCACCGTATCTCATCAATATCTATTTGAGTCTCTCGAGCCTCCTCAAGCTCGACGACACTCCCACTATTTTCTTGCAAGAGAAACTCTTTCTCTAGAAACACAGCATGCCTTGAAACAAACACCTTTTGTTCCACAGGATGATAGAATTGGTAACCCCTTGTTTCCTTAGGGTATCCAATAAATAGACATTTATCGGACTTAGCATCCAATTTGTCGTCGTCCGCTTCACATAAGCGGGACAACCCCATATCTTCAAGTAAGATACATGAGGTTTCTTACTATTCCATATCTCATATGGAGTAGTTGAGACTACCTTGGTAGGCATTACATTTAACAAGTAAACAAATTTATCTCAAGTGCATAGCCCCAAAGGACTTGGGAAGAGTCGCATGATTCATCATTGACCTGCCCCTGTCTAACAAGGTCCGGTTACACCTCTCAGATACACCATTATGCTGTGGTGTATATGGCGGAGTCCATTGAGACAATATGCCATTGTCTCTTAGATAATCAAGAAACTCCTGACTCAAGTATTCACCACCTCGATCCGATCGAAGTATTTTAATACTTTTGTCATGTTGTTTCTCTACTTCATTTCTGAATTCTTTGAACCTTTCAAAGGCTTCAGACTTGTGTTTCATCAAGAACACATACCCAAACCGTGAGTGATCATCGGTGAAGGTAATGAAGTAGTTATAGCCTCCTAAAACTTGAGTTGACATAGGTCCACATACATCACTATGTATTAGGCCAAGCAACTCTCCCACTTGTTCACCTTTTCCTATAAAAGGTAACTTAGTCATCTTTCCTTTTAAGCATGATTCCCATGTATCGTATGAATCCAATTCAAACGATTCCAGAATTCCACATCGGTGTAATTCGGACATGCATTTCTTGCTTACATGGCCAAGACGACAATACCACATGTAGGAGTCTATTTGATTATCCTTTCGAGCATGCTAGTTGCTCGCTTCGATATTGAAAATGTCACTGGATACGTCCAACGTATAAATACCATTGCTTAATGTTCCAGTCCCATAAAGAACTCCATTCAAAGTTATATAACAACAATTGTTACTAAACGTCAAATGGAAACCATTTCTATTAAAGCAAGAAATAGAAATTATGTTCTTTATCAACGAAGGAACATAAAAGCAATTGTCCAGTTCTAAGACAAGTCCTGCAGGGAGTTTCAACAAATATGTTCCGATGGCGAGTGCAGCAACCTTTGCTCCATTCCCAACACGTAAATTTGACTCTCCCTTGACGAGTCTTCTTCTATTCCTTAGCCCATGTATGTCATTACATATATGTGAACCACACCCAGTATCCAATACCCAAGTGTTTGAGGAAATAGAATGACAATCAATAACGAAGATATCTGAAGAAGATGGGGCATCCAATGCCTTATTCTTCTTCACGGACTCAAGATAAATCTTGCACTTTCTTCGCAAATGGCTCTCCTTGCCATAATGATGGCAAGTTTCCTTTTGTGCTAGTTCTACCTTCTTAGCCCTTCTCTTCTTTCCCTTCTGCTGTTCCTTTGACTTCCTCTTAGAACCTTTCTTCGAGGAATCAACTAACGACCGCCCCTCGCTCATGCTTCTAAGACTCCACGCCTTCAAAGATATTGAGCAAGACTACGATGAACCTTCTAGCATCTCAGAGGTGAAGAGGAGCTTTGAGACTTCGAACCTTTCGAATCTCACTTGCTCATCAACCAACTCACAAAGATGAAGGACTACGATATGAGCATCCATATGCTCATGCTTCTTTCATAGCTTGGGTTCCATCGCGGCTAGCATGATGCAACTCATTTGTTCAGAATCACTCACATGTTTCTGATAGGCCAATAATTGGTCCAGAGTTGCATCGTCACTAGGACGGGCGGGAAGAGGCGCTTCGAGGACATTTGCAAGCTTTTCAACCTTGAGAACAATTCTCAAGCTTCTAAGCCAGTCCAAGAAGCTCGGCCCAGTTCAATTTATTCGAATCCAAAATGGAACGCAATTCAAAGACATCATGATCAATCTTAGAAATACAAAACGAGCATATATGAGAAAGATGATTTTAAAATGCATCAATATACATTTATAAATCCCATTCATTTTTCGAATTTCAAAAACCCCAAAATCACTTCGGGAGATCGTAGGTCCATCTCCGAATGGGCTGATATCCATCATAGTTATGAACAAACTTGGAGAGAGTCCAACAAGCCATTCATAACTACGACGGTAGGTATCATCTATACCGATTGCATATCACGTATATGCAACTATCACAATGTGCTATCAACTAATTGAATGTTAACACATACATCGGGTTGTTAACACATTAACAAGTATGCATCATATGCATAGCACCCAACTTCACCTCCCTTTACATCGACCTTGGAGAGAGTCCAACAAGCCGATGCTCCAGGTTAAAGCCAACCCATTAATCGGGAGACTGTTTTAATATGGTTAGAGCGCATTCAACCAATTAGCCCAGCTTGAAGAGATTCCAACAACCAAAGCTAACGATTGACCTCTGACTCTTACCATATTAGTATTAAACTATTCCATGGTTTGAACATGTTCGGGTTCGAGCCGGGCTTGGAGAGAGTCCAACAACCCAAACAAGAAACGGAACTCTGGTTCTAACCATATTAATGGAAGGTGTAGGCTTTAATATTGTTTAAGGGGTTTATGTCTCATCCTCTTTGCATGCAAATAACTATTATCTACATGGCATGACATACATGGCATACATCTACATGTTACGACACGCATGGTATAATGTTATGCATCTAATGCAATTACATGACATACAATTATGTCATGTATATGTTTCCTTATATGTCATAACTATTTATGGAAATAAAATATGTTTAAGATTTGATTCTCCAAATCAAATCATAATTAAATTAGGAAACAAATTTCCAAATCTAATCACATATTTTATTCATGGAATTATTTGATTAAGGAAAATCTATTTAGGAAACCAATTTCCTAAATCATTAAAACTACTTATGGAAATAAAATATTTTAAGATTTGATTTCCCAAATCAAATCATGATTAAATTAGGAAACAAATTTCTAGAATCTAATCAAATATTTTATTTATGGAAAATATCAATTTCCATAAAATACTTCCAACTTTCCAAAAGTGGAAGATTTCCATAAATACTTCTAGACTTTCCAAAATTGAAAAATTTCCATAAATAATTCTAAATTTCCAAAATTAGAAAATTTCCAGAAATAACATTATGACTATCGCAAAACCATTTTACGATTATGTCGAAACACAACTTGGGCTCTGATACCACTGTTGGGTTTCCGGCACCGCGGCGTGTGTGTGTTCGATCATGTTTCGTAAACATGAACACAGCGGAAGCAATAAAAATAATAAATCTAAATTTATTACAACACACACAACACACGCATGAATATTACAACAAGTGTAGACATAACCGTAAATTTAAATTTGCAATAAAAAAATTTTTATCTACGTTATACCTTTCGTATGACGTGTAGTGGGAACGACATCAACCGGAACGATCCTCGCTAGAATCGTCTCTATCCGTATCCACGCCGAGTTCCGCGGGATGACTTCGCTAAGCCACGAGCTTCGTCTTCATATGGGTTACTAGCCTCGTGTTGAAGACGACGTGATCGAGAGATGATCACGATCCGAATCCAAATTCGGATCCTAATATGAGTTCTCAAAACTCGCTTCTCCGGAGAGGTATTCGTCGACCAATTGACGAATCCTTCATCCTCCACCTCAAGGGATTACCGGAGATCGAATCCCCGATAAGTTATCCGCTGTCGGAGCTCTAACCGTCGTCCAAACGACGCTACGACGAGAGGAGAAGAAGCTGTCCAGAAAACTGGACAGCTTGGTGGAGGAGTAGGCGCCGGCCAAAACAAGGAAGCCAAGTGCTCACCTTTTCACCGAGGCCTAGGAAGATCACCGGAGGGTCGCCGGAGGATCACCGGCTGAAGCTTGGACGCCGACAAAGAGCTGGTCTTCGGCTCAAGGGTAGGGCGGCAATGGAGTTGACGCCAACAAGAGGAAGAGGGGTTGGGCGGCCAAGCTAGGGTTTTTGATTAGGGCTTAATTATCCATTAAGCCCTCTTTTATAGAGAACTAATTCTCTTAATGGTTATTGGATCATAACCATTAGGCCCGTTAACCCGCTCCATTAAGATAAGTTAAAATAAACCAAACCATGATGGTTTATTTTAAGTTAAAATGAACCGAACCAACTTTTGGATCATTCGTTTAAAATAAACCAAACCCTTTGGTTTATTCTCCTCCATTGGATTAGAACCAAACCATTTTGGTTTATCCATTACGTCTTCATAAAACTCGGCCCATCCACGCTTCCATTGCGACTGAAACGATTTCATGCTCGCTTTATGTTTGGTCCAACCAAACCTAGTTTCTCTCGGTCTGAGAATCCCATTCTCAAGCTCGTTTTAAATCCTTTGGATTACGCTCGTTGTGCGTGTGACCAAATAGGTTCTCGGTTTATGTTGGCCGTCTATAATTAACCATTAATTATAGAACGATCATGAGTGGCACCTAGTAGTACATCATGATCCCCAATTAACCGAAAAGATCAACAGTTGATCCAGAACTATTTCTGAAACCCTTCAGTAGCTCAAATGAATCGTGCCCCATTCTCTTCATTCATCTTATACCCACTTGGTTCAGGACATGGTCTATTGTGTCAGTCCCCACTAGGCTGACTACGTCACACCTAGCCCAAGTATCATTTCCTCGTCCTATGGATTCTAGTTACTCCACATGTATCGAAGAGTACCTTACTCTAAACATGTAATGCTTTGGCCAAAGACTTTAGTAACAATCCGACGAGAGGCCATGGGTATACATCTCCTCGCAAGGAGTGGTGAATCCTTTATAGGCTATTCAAACACCTTCGATCACTTCGACTTATACCCAATCATCCCGGGTCCACATCTCCATAGAGATGTTTGCTTAAGATGTCAAAGCATAAGTCTCCATGATCAAGATGACTTGAATACCGCAAGTCAAAGGAACATCGCACTTAAGCTACAGTAAGAACTTCATTGACATATCTATATATGCAGAGAACCATATGAAGTCTTATGGCTGGTCACTCCAATGAACTAGTTACCATAACTAGCATCCACGATCAACTCCGGACATCACAATGTCTCCAGCCAGTGAGAATCAGCTGCTTGGATACACCAAGGAGTATACCTCGTGCTAGTCTCGATAGAATTGATGGTGTCCAAATCCATCAATTCATCGACTAGGGATAATTCCGATACATCACAATTACACATGTAGAGATACTCACTAGTTGTGATCCAATCACAAATTCTCTCATGCTGTGAATCGCATCGTGGACATTCAGTAAATGAGTTTAAGATCCAATCAAATACATGAAACATGTATACTCAAATAGTGTATCTTCATTTATCATATAAATGGTTCATACATAAGGCGATTGCCTTAGGACATCTCTCATATATTACTAACAGACTCCCACATGGCCTAATGCCAATCGCTACGGTATCCAATACCATAAGCTCGAACATGACCCTCAAACTTATTTTGTGGTAATGCCTTAGTCAAGGGATCCGCTATGTTCCTTTCAGTGGGAATTTTCTCGATTTGTATTTCGTTCCTATTGATGATCTCTCTGATAAAGTGATAGCGGCGAAGCACGTGTTTCGATCGTTGATGAGATCACATCAAGTTCAGAGATGAACTTCTTGATCCAAACCGCTTCCTTTGTTGCTTCCAAAGCTGCAATGTATTCTGCCTTAGTGGCAGAATCTGCTATAGTGTCAAGCTTGGAACCTTTCCAACTTATTGTGCCTCCATTCCAGGTGAATACATACCCAGACAAAGACATGGAATCATCCTTGTCTGTCTAGAGCTGGCATCCGTATACCCACGTATCACCATGTACTCTTCTCCATATATTAGGAACACATCCTTAGTTCTTCTTAAGTACTTAAGGATCGTCTTGATAGACACCCATTGATCCATTCCTGGATCTGACTGGTATCTGCTCGTGCCACTCAGAGCATACGATACATCGGGCCTCGTACATAACACAGCATACATGATAGATCCTATTGCGGATGCATAGGGAATCTTACTCATGCAAATCCTCTCATCTTCTGTGCGCAGACACATAGACTTTGAAAGGTGTATCCCATGCCTAATGGGTAGGAAACCTTTCTTGGATTCCGACATGCTAAACCCCTTTAGCACTCGGTCTATATATGTAGACTGCGAAAGACCAAGCAACCGTTTCGATCTATCTCTATAGATCTTAATCCCGAGGATGTAGGTTGCTTCTCCCAGGTCTTTCATGGAGAATGTCTTGGATAACCAAACCTTCACTGACTGTAAGATTGAGACATCGTTTCCTATAAGTAATATGTCATCGACATACAATACTAGGAACACGACTGCACTCCCACTAACCTTCTTGTACACAAAAGGTTCATCTGGATTTTGTGAGAAATCAAAACTTTTTGATTGTCTCATCAAAACGGATATTCCAGCTCTTGGATGCTTGCTTCAATCCATAAATGGACCGTCACAATTTGCATACCTTAGTTTTATCAACCGATGTGAAACCCTCAGGTTGTATCATATACACGTCCTCGAGCAGGTTTCCATTAAGGAAAGCTGTTTTCACATCCATCTGCCATATATCATAATCATAATGAGCCGCTATGGCCAGGAACATCCGAATGGATTTAAGCATAGCTAAAGGCGAATAGGTTTCGTCATAATCAACACCTTATTTTTGACGATATCCTTTCGCCACCAATCTAGCCTTATAGGTAATCACATTACCATCCATGTCGGTTTTCTTCTTGAAAACCCACTTGCACCCTATAGGCTTTATGCCTTCAGGTGGGTCAACCAAGTTCCAAACTTGGTTTTCATACATGGAATCCATTTCTGACTTCATGGCACCAAGCCACTTATCTCTTTCTGAACTTGTCAGCACTTCTTCATAACTGGTAGGCTTCTCATCATAAATGAGTAACACGTCGTTCGATTCTCTTACGAGAAATCTATATCTCTCGGGAATATTGTGTGTTCTACCAGATCTACGAAGATGTGGTGTTACAAAAGGTCTAGCCGATTGCTCATCACTATGAGTTGTCGGCTGTTGTGCTTCACCAGGTATCTCATCAATGTCTATTTGAGTCTCTCGAGCCTCCTCAAGCTCGACGACACTCCCACTATTTTCTTGCAAGAGAAACTCTTTCTCTAGAAACACAGCATGCCTTGAAACAAACACCTTTTGTTCACAGGATGATAGAATTGGTAACCCCTTGTTTCCTTAGGATATCCAATAAATAGACATTTATCAGACTTAGCATCCAATTTGTCTGATACTGTCCGCTTCACATAAGCAGGACAACCCCATATCTTCAAGTAAGATACATGAGGTTTCTTACTATTCCATATCTCATATGGAGTAGTTGAGACTACCTTGGTAGGCATTCTGTTTAACAAGTAAACAACTGTCTGAAGTGCATTGCCCCAAAAGGACTTGGGAAGAGTCGCATGATTCATCATTGACCTGACCATGTCCAACAAGGTCCGGTTACGCCTCTCAGAAACACCATTATGCTGTGGTGTATATGACGGAGTCCATTGAGACAATATGCCATTGTCTCTTAGATAATCAAGAAACTCCTGACTCAAGTATTCACCACCTCGATCCGATCGAAGTATTTTAATACTTTTGTCATGTTGTTTCTCTACTTCATTTCTGAATTCTTTGAACCTTTCAAAGGCTTCAGACTTGTGTTTCATCAAGAACACATACCCAAACTGTGAGTGATCATCGGTGAAGGTAATGAAGTAGTTATAGCCTCCTAAAGCTTGAGTTGACATAGGTCCACATACATCACTATGTATTAGGCCTAGCAACTCTCCCACTCATTCACCTTTTCCTATAAAAGGTAACTTAATCATCTTGCCTTTTAAGCATGATTCCGATGTATCGTATGAATCCAATTCAAACGATTCCAGAATTCCACATCGGTGTAATTCGGACATGCATTTCTTGCTTACATGGCCAAGACGACAATGCCACATGTAGGAGTCTCTTTGATTATCCTTTCGAGCATGCTAGTTGCTCGCTTCGATATTGAAAATGTCACTGGATACGTCCAACGTATAAATACCATTGCTTAAAGTTGCAGTCCCATAAAGAACTCCATTCAAAGTTATATAACAACAATTGTTACTAAACGTCAAATGGAAACCATTTCTTTTTAAGCAAGAAATAGAAATTATGTTCTTTATCAACGAAGGAACATAAAAGCAATTGTCCAGTTCTAAGACAAGTCCTGCAGGGAGTTTCAACAAATACGTTCCGATGGCGAGTGCAACAACCTTTGCTCCATTCCCAACACGTAAATTTGACTCTCCCTTGACGAGTCTTCTTCTATTCCTTACCCCATGTATGTCATTACATATATGTAAACCACACCCAGTATCCAATACCCAAGTGTTTGAGGAAATAGAATGACAATCAATAACGAAGATATCTGAAGAAGATGGGGCATCCGATGCCTTATTCTTCTTCACGGACTCAAGATAAATCTTGCACTTTCTTCGCAAATGGCTCTCCTTGCCATAATGATGGCAAGTTTCCTTTTGTGCTAGTTCTACCTTCTTAGCCCTTCTCTTCTTTCCCTTCTGCTGTTCCTTTGACTTTCTCTTAGAACCTTTCTTCGAGGAATAAACTAACAGCACCGTCCCTTGCTCATGCTTCTCAGAAGACTCCACAGTCTTCAGCATATTAAGCAGTACCACAGATGAACCTTCTAGCATCTCAGAGGTGAAGAGGAGCTTTGAGACTTCGAACCTTTCGAATCTCACTTGCTCATCAACCAACTCACAAAGATGAAGGACTACGATATGAGCATCCATATGCTCATGCTGCTTTCGTAGCTTGGGTTCCATCGCGGCTAGCATGATGCAACTCATTTGTTCAGAATCACTCACATGTTTCTGATAGGCCAACAATTGGTCCAGAGTTGCATCGTCACTAGGACGGGCGGGAAGAGGCGCTTCGAGGACATTTGCAAGCTTTTCAACCTTGAGAACAATTCTCAAGCTTCTAAGCCAGTCCAAGAAGCTCGGCCCAGTCAATTTATTCGAATCCAAAATGGAACGCAAATTCAAAGACATCATGATCAATCTTAGAAATACAAAACGAGCATATATGAGAAAGATGATTTTAAAATGCATCAATATACATTTATAAATCCCATTCATTTTTTGAATTTCAAAAACCCCAAAATCACTTCGGGAGATCGTAGGTCCATCTCCGAATGGGCTGATATCCATCATAGTTATGAACAACCTTGGAGATAGTCCAACAAGCCATTCATAACTACGACGGTAGGTATCATCTATACCGATTGCATATCACATATATGCAACTATCACAATGTGCTATCAACTAATTGAATGTTAACACATTAACAAGTATGCATCATATGCATAGCACCCAACTTCACCTCCCTTTACATCGACCTTGGAGAGAGTCCAACAAGCCGATGCTCCAGGTTAAAGCCAACCCATTAATCGGGAGACAGTTTTAATATGGTTAGAGCGCATTCAACCAATTAGCCCAGCTTGGAGAGAGTCCAACAACAAAAGCTAACGATTGACCTCTGACTCTTACCATATTAGTATTAAACTATTCCATGGTTTGAACATGTTCGGGTTCGAGCCGGGCTTGGAGAGAGTCCAACAACCCAAACAACAAACGGAACTCTGGTTCTAACCATATTAATGGAAGGTGTAGGCTTTAATATTGTTTAAGGAGTTTATGTCTCATCCTCTTTGCATGCAAATAACTATTATCTACATGGCAAGGCATACATCTACATGTTACGACACGCATGGCATAATGTTATGCATCTAATGCAATTACATGGCATACAATTATGTCATGTATATGTTTCCTTATATGTCATAACTATTTATGGAAATAAAATATGTTTAAGATTTGATTCTCCAAATCAAATCATAATTAAATTAGGAAACAAATTTCCAAATCTAATCACATATTTTATTCATGGAATTATTTGATTAAGGAAAATCTATTTAGGAAACCAATTTCCTAAATCATTAAAACTACTTATGGAAATAAAATATTTTAAGATTTGATTTCCCTAATCAAATCATGATTAAATAGGAAACAAATTTCTAGAATCTAATCAAATATTTTATTTATGGAAAATATCAATTTCCATAATATACTTCTAACTTTCCAAAAGTGGAAGATTTCCATAAATACTTCTAGACTTTCCAAAATTGAAAATTTTCCATAAATACTTCTAAATTTCCAAAATTAGAAAATTTCCAGAAATAACATTATGACTATCGCAAAACCATTTTACGATTATGTCGAAACACAACCTGGGCTCTGATACCACTGTTGGGTTTCCGGCACCGCGACGTGTGTGTTCGATCATGTTTCGTAAACATGAACACAACGGAAGCAATAAAAATAATAAATCTAGATTTATTACAACACACACAACACACGCATGCATATTACAACAAGTGTAGACATAACCATAAATTTAAATTTGCAATAAAAAAAAATTTATCTACGTTATACCTTTCGTATGACGTGTAGTGGGAACGGTATCAACCGGAACGATCCTCGCTAGAATCGTCTCTATCCGTATCCACGCCGAGTTCCTCGGGATGACTTCGCTAAGCCACGAGCTTCGTCTTCGTATGGGTTACTAGCCTCGTGTTGAAGACGACTTGATCGAGAGATGATCACGATCCGAATCCAAATTCGGATCCTAATATGAGTTCTCAAAACTCGCTTCTCCGGAGAGGTATTCGTCAACCAATTGACGAATCCTTCATCCTCCACCTCAGAGGATTACCGGAGATCGAATCCCCAGTAAGTTATCCACTGTCGGAGCTCTAACCGTCGTCCAAACGACGCTCCGACGAGAGGAGAAGAAGCTGTCCAGAAAACTGGACAGCTTGGTGGAGTAGGCGCCGGCCAAAACAAGGAAGCCAAGTGCTCACCTTTTCACCGAGGCCTAGGAAGATCATCGGAAGGACGCCGGAGGATCACCGGCTGAAGCTTGGACGCCGGCAAAGAGCTGGTCGGCGGCTCAAGGGTTGGGCGGCAATGGAGTTGACGCCAACAAGAGGAAGAGGGGTTGGGTGGCCAAGCTAGGGTTTTTGATTAGGGATTAATTATCCATTAAGCCCTCTTTCATAGAGAACTAATTCTCTTAATGGTTATTGGATCATAACCATTAGGCCCGTTAACCGTTCCATTAAGATAAGTTAAAATAAACCAAACCATGATGGTTTATTTTAAGTTAAAACGAACCGAACCAACTTTTGGTTTATTCGTTTAAAATAAACCAAACCCTTTGGTTTATTCTCCTCCATTGGATTAGAACCAAATCATTTTGGTTTATCCATTACGTCTTCATAAGACTCGGCCCATCCACGCTTCCATTGTGACTGAAACGATTTCATGCTCGCTTTATGTTTGGTCCAACCAAACCTAGTTTCTCTCGGTCTGAGAATCTCATTCTCAAGCTCGTTTTAAATCCTTTGGATTACGTTCGTTGTGCGTGTGACCAAATAGGTTCTTGGTTTATGTTGGCCGTCTATAATTAACCATTAATTATAGAACGATCATGAGTGGCACCTAGTAGTACATCATGATCCCCAATTAACCGAAAAGATCAACGGTTGATCCAGAACTATTTCTGAAACCCTTCAGTAGCTCGAATGAATCGTGCCCCATTCCCTTCACTCATCTTATACCCACTTGGTTCAGGACATGGGCTATTGTGTCAGTCCCCACTAGGCTGACTACGTCACACCTAGCTCAAGTATCATTTCCTCGTCCTACGGATTCTAGTTACTCCACATGTATCGAAGAGTACCTTACTCTAAACATGTAATGCTTTGGCCAAAGACTTTAGTAACAATCCGACGAGAGGCCATGGGTATACATCTCCTCGCAAGGAGTGGTGAATCCTTTATAGGCTATTCAAACACCTTTGATCACTTCGACTTATACCCAATCATCCCGGGTCTACATCTCCTTAGAGATGCTTGCTTAAGATGTCAAAGCATAAGTCTCCATGATCAAGATGACTTGAATACCGCAAGTCAAAGGAACATCGCACTTAAGCTATAGTAAGAACTTCATTGACATATCTATATATGCAGAGAACCATATGAAGTCTTACGGCTGGTTACTCCAATGAACTAGTTACCATAACTAGCATCCACGATCAACTCCGGACATCACAATGTCTCCAGCCTGTGAGAATCAGCTGCTTAGATACACCAAGGAGTATACCTCGTGCTAGTCTCGACAGAATTGATGGTGTCCAAATCCATCAATTCATCGACTAGGGATAATTCTGATACATCACAATTACACATGTAGAGATACTCACTAGTTGTGATCCAATCACAAATTCTCTCATGCTGTGAATCGCATCGTGGACATTCAGTAAATGAGTTTAAGATCCAATCAAATACATGAAACATGTATACTCAAATAGTGAATCTTCATTTATCATATAAATGGTTCATACATAAGGCGATTGCCTTAGGACATCTCTCATATATTACTAACAATGGCGGTGTACATTCTGTTAGGGATCGTTTGGAAGCTAGAGGGGGGGTGAATAGCGTTTTTTCGGTTTCTACAAGAAGATTAGCGAAAGCAAACACAATAATGTATGTAAAAACAATAACAAACGCAAACAAGGCCTTTTACGTGGTTCGGAGATAGCGCTCCTACTCCACGGCGATCCTTGAGGTGGATCAATCCAAGCAAGTCCACTAATAAGCTTTCTTTACAAGACAACTCCTCTTCTTTACAAAGAATGAAGATCTAAGCTTAGAGAGAAGAGGAGGAGATTTAAATCACTTAGAAAGCTAGAAAATTCGTGGAGGCTGTTGAGAAAGATTGGAGAATAAGCATTAACCCCAAAAACCTCCACCAGCCCTCTTTTTATAGAGAAGAGGTTGTTTTTCCCGTTGGAGCCCGATCAGTTCGACTGATGACTTACATCAGTCGATTGCCGCCAATTCTAACGGCTTCTGAACAGCCGGATTCGCGAGATTTCTTCGCCGTCGCCGTCAGCGAAAACTATCGATCGGCCGACGACGCATTGTCGATTCGGTGATATAACTCATCGCCGACGATCGACTACTGAGCCATTCTTCTAATGCTATATTTTAAGGGCCAGTTCGACTGATACCATGTTCCAGTCGACTGGCACATACCAAGTATGACTAATTCATACTTGGAAACACACCCTAAGCCTAGACTTAACCTTCTAGCTTCTCCATCAGCCTTGCGCCTCTAGGATTTCTCGAGTCCTAACTCCATCCATGCGCTTGCCTTCAAAGCTTCCTTCGTCATGCTTTGGGTTTCTTCTTTGCCAAAGCGCTTGGACTTTACGCCGCCAAGACTACATGCTTGGACTTATCAAGACTTGCCTTTGGTCTTCTCTTTGCCAAGGTCACACTTGGACTTATCTTTTACCAAGTCTTCATACTTGGATTTTCCGCACTTAAACACGTTCACAATTAGATCACAAACCATTGCCTAACTTAGATGATTATCCAAACATCAAAATATATAAATGCTTGGGGCATTGTTGCACCAACAATCTCCCCCTTTTTGATGTTTGGCAATCATTTAAGTTAGGTCTTTAACATACATCTCAATATGAATTCTAACTTAAATATCCCTTCTCCCCCTTTGACATACAATCAAAAAGAGAAGAGATTATCCAATAAGTGCCGGAAAGAATTATATCTTGAACTAAGGTATAAAATTGAAATGAAACTCCCCCTTAATTCACGACATGATTCACGACGCAAAGCATAAACAATTAAAGAATAGGCAAATATATCCTAGCTTCGCACCAACAATTTTAGAAATAAGGGATGTAACTCCCCCTGAACCAGTGCAGCAAGAAGACTCTTCGTGCCATACAAATTATTATGTATATACTGTTGCAATTATATAAAACCTCTCGAACTGATGAAAAGCGATTTTCTAATCCAAAAGCAGGTCATCGGTTCATCGAATAGGCAAGATCAATCCCGATCTTGTCGATCGGCCGACCGATAACGGCAATGATCGATATCAGGCTAAAACTGAAATCCGAATTTTCAGTCAAGGTTTGACAATGCGTAGAAAGTTCTATGGGTGTCCAAAAATCACGAAACTTGGCATACACATTTTATTCGACTAATATAACATATGAAAAATATTAGACGAAAAATATGTTCATCAGATTAATGGATTGATACGATATCCAAAATAACAGAATTATGACCCAAAAGGTGTAAGTGTATCATATCACTATACATAACTTCTTACTATATGATCAACTCCTAAACTTGACAAATACCAAATTTTAGGCACTAATAGAAATGATCAACAAAAATATTTCATTTCATTGATTAAAAGTCATTACACAAAAAGAGTCTATGCCGTACAAACGGCCAAAAAGAGAATAACAAAGAAAAACGAGCAAGCTAACGATCATCGTCCTCAGCATCCATCGGAGCAGCTGACGAACCATCGTGAGGAGGGTGTCCAGGCGCAGCAGGGCGGAGAATCGCCAGGATGTCCTGCTGCTGTCGATGTACCTCTCTCACGAGAGAGAAGCTCCTGATGCTCGAGGTGCACTCGCAAAACGCTGCAGCGTGTCTACTCGCTCCGCAAACGATCGGGCGGGCACGGAGGGATGTGTCCGTAGACCGGTATCGCCCAGCAGCCTCCCCTCATCGGCCCTCGGCAACATCTGCGGCACCACCCTCGCAGCCTCCTTCCGCAGGCGGCATCCTCTGGTGCCGAGCGGCACTCCGCCACTCCGTCTTGTCCCGAGACGGATCCTTTGTCGGCCTTCATGCCCGCTAATGAGAAACTCACGAGTCATCTGATCATATTTCCTATTCATGACCTTAATGACTCCTATATTTACATCAATGCCTATGGAGCTTAGCCATTGAGTAAGGACATTTCCATAAGGAATATGCACCTTTCCATTATTTGGCTTTATGAAATGAGTGATGCAATGGAAGGTATTGAGGCCAATGTTGATGTCTGAGTATGAACGAAGGAGATGCATGAGAAGTAAGTGTGGAGGGCGCACCAAAGCTAAACCACGAGTAACTATAGGGAGAAGACAGTGAGCAACGACCTTATAAAGGACGTTGTCAGAGGCAGACAGTTCTTGTGATTGAAATAAGTTGGTGTTCAAGGGTCGAGGATAGTGATAGAAGGTATCGTGAAGGGAATCTAAATAAATCCCCTCAAAGCGAGATGGAAGAGGGACACTCCAAGAACGATATAAGACGAGATCAACCTCGGAGGAGAGGCAACCGAGAAAATCAGTCCGATCTGGGATCGAAATCCAGATCGCTACGAGCAACGCGAGTCCCAGATCTCTCATCCCCAGCCGGTCGTAGGTTGTTGAAGAATTCGGAGAGGAGAGTGATATTAACGTGATGTTCACAAAAGACTAAGGACTCAAGTTGGTAATGTTGAATGATTTGAACGATGTCAAAACAGTAATCTTTAAGAAAATTAGGATCTATTGATCTAGGGGGAATAAGTTGGAATTTGTTTTTATTGAAAGCAGTTTCAAGGACAGAATTTGGAAATCGGGGATCAACAGTGGCTCTAGGGTTTGACAGGCCCTCATCGGTCGGAGGTGCCCGGGTGCGTTTAGTAGCAAAATGCTTAATTCTAAATGGATAAAAAGACACACACACAAAATATGCACAATGTGGGTAGATGATGCATGGACAAAAGATAAACATGAGTTAGTGAAATAAGATTATAGAATCAAACAAACATAGATCAGAGATGCGATTTTACCTAGGCGGCATGGTGAAAATCAACAAAGTAGTGTCCACCAACCCTAGCCGAGAGAGTGGAAACAAGAGCGTGAATGAGGTGACAAGAGGAGGTCCTTGAGTCCGAGAGCACTCCAAATGGGAGCTCCCGGCCGGTGGAGTCGAAGACGAAGGAGCGCGGCTAAATGGTGCGGTGGAGGTTCGTCGGAAGAGGAAGAGGAGAGAAAATCGGGAAACTATGGCGAGTCGAACCGGCGGAAAACCCTAAAAACCCCGACATCACCGATCGCCATTAGTCGTCGAATCGATGGGGAGCAGAATCGGGCAATGATACGAGCGATTTCAGATGCGCGGCAGCGATCGCTATAAATGGCGCGGCCGAATCGATATAGATCACCGAATCACTGGCCGTGATACGAAGGTTATAGCGGGTAGCCGATCGCTATAAATGGCGGCTGATTGATAACGAACCGTAAGCCTTGCTCGATATGGTCGATTACCGAATCAATACCGATGCGATTAAAAAAATTCATTATTAATTCAATAAAGATCAAAAAATCACGAAATTTTGTGGGTAATATTGTTAGATCATTTCCTATCAAGGAAAAATTATTTTAAAATTATATCACCTCTAGATTTAGATATTGACACAATCTTGAGATTTTGCAAAAGTTATAATATTTTGCAACACTTTGTATCACTTTGGCTTATCAATAGGAAATTGTTTCTCAGGGTTTGATAGACATAGACTAAATTTTATTTTATTTGACATTTCCAATCATATTCTTGGAGCTATATGCACATCAATTGTGTATAAGCCTTCCCAATGATTGGTCCAATTAAGGATTAATGTCTCTAGATGACACTTTGGCCCATAGTAATGCATCATAACAAGCATGATGAACCAAGTGCATCTTCCTAACATCTCACATGTTTTCTAGATGGCTCAATACAAAAATCATGGTTTCTTAGGTATTTTGTGAGATGGTTAAAGGTATAAATCCTAGTATTTCTATAGGATCATGAAAACCTACACCTTTACTCAACCAAGCACATTCCAAGTTCTCTCCTAAGTGATGAGAATTCTACTTCGGGTAGAGCCTTGGTAAATATATCGGCTAGGATGGACTTGGATTCAATATAATTAAGCTCAATGTCCCCCTTAGCCACATGGTCTCTAATGAAATGATGTTTCACTTCAATGTGCTTGGTCCTAGAGTGATGCACCGGATTTTTGGTCAAGTTAATGGTGCTCACATTATCACAAAATACTTTCATGTTGGAGTAAGATAGCTCATAATCTTCTAGGGTATGTTTCATCCATAAGAGTTGAGCTACACAACCACCCATAGCCACATATTCGGCCTCGGTGGTGGATAGAGCAACACAAGGTTGCTTCCTACTACTCCAACTTACTAGGGAGGACCCAAGAAATTGGCATCCACCACTAGTACTCTTCCGATCCAATTTGCAACCGGCATAATCGGAATCGGTGTACCCAAATAAATCAAAAGACCTAGTCCTAGGGTACCATAGACCTACATTTAGTGTGCCTTTAACATATCTTAAAATTCTCTTAACGGCAACTAAATGAGATTCCTTAGCACATGATTGATACCTAGCACACATACCAACCGCAAATAATATGTCGGGTCTACTAGCGGTTAAATACAAGAGGCTACCAATCATGCTTCTATAAAGGGTAAGATCTATTTGTTTTCCTTCACTATCACTATCTATTTTGGTATTGGTTGCCATTGGAGTTGACACTACCTTAGCATTTTCTAAGCCAAATTTCTTAATCATTTCCTTAGCATATTTTGTTTGATAAATGTAAATTCCTTCACTAGTTTGTTTAACTTGCAAACCTAGGAAGAAATTTAATTCTCCAACTAGACTCATCTCAAACTCTTTTTCCATATTTTGAATAAAGTCTTGAAGAAGCTCATCATTTGTTGACCCAAAGATAATGTCATCAACATACACTTGAGCTACAAAGATGTCCTTAGACGTTGACTTTATAAAGAGAGTTTGATCTATCGCCTTTTGAAATCCTTAGAGATTAGGAAAGATGACAATCTTTCATACCAAGCCCGGGGAGCTTGTTTCAAACCATATAAGGCTTTCCTAAGCTTGTATACATGATTTGGGTAGTCCATACTTTCAAAGCCGGGAGGTTGTTCTACATACACCTCTTCCTTAATAAACCCATTTAGAAATGCCGATTTGACATCCATTTGATGGAGTTTGAAACCCATATAGGAGGCATATGCTAAAAGTATTCTAATGGACTCTAACCTAGCATATGTTTCATCATAATCAAGTCCTTCAACTTGATTAAAACCCCTTGCAACTAATCGTGCTTTATTTCTAGTGATATTCCCTTGGTCATCTAGTTTGTTCCTAAAGACCCATCTTGTAGTAATAATAGTGTTTTTACTTGGTCTAGGAACTAACTCCCACACTTGACTCCTATCAAATTGAGCCAATTCATCTTGCATTGCTAAGATCCAATCCGGATCAAGTAATGCATCTTTAATGCTTTTGGGCTCACTTTGAGAAATTAGAGCTATATGACTAGTGGGGTCCCTATGGAATGATCTAGTCCTAACTCCTTGAGACAATTCACCCACAATTTGATCTAATGGGTGACTTTGATGAACTCTTATGGTTCTAGGAGGTGTATCAAGTTGAGTTTGGTCATGATTAACTTCAATTCTATGTTCATCATCGGTATCAACCCTTACTTCCCCTTGATCCAATCCTCCCCCTTGATTATTACCCCCTAAGTTTAAACCTTGAAATTGTTTGGTCATTTCTTGATTTTCATTATTTATGTCATCATCAATAGGGGATTTTCTAGGGTATGTATTTGAAGTTTCATCAAATTGAACATTTGAAGATTCTTCAATCTTTTGAGTCCTTTTATTGTAAACCCTATATCCTACACTAGTGGATGAGTATCCAACTAGGATTCCCTCATCCGCTTTAGACTCAAATTTACTTAGGTTGTCTTTGGTATTTAAGATATAGACTTTACATCCAAAGACCTTAAAATAATGAATTGTTGGAATTGTACCATTCCACAATTCAAATGGAGTTTTCCCTAAAAACCTATGAATTAATACCCTATTTTGGATATAGCAAGCGGTATTAACCGCTTCCGCCCACAAGTAGCTAGGTAAGGAATATGCATTAAGCATTGTCCTAGCCGCTTCTTGTAGGGCACGATTTTTTCTTTCCACAACCCCATTTTGTTGGGGTGTTCTAGGACAAGAAAATTCATGCTTGTACCCTTGTTCTAAGCAAAAAGTTGAAAAGTTAGAATTCTCAAACTCTCCACCATGATCACTACGGATCCGGTTGATTTTGAGTTTTCTTTCATTTTCTACTCTTTTGCTAAATCCTATGATTATTTCTAAGGTTTCATCCTTATTTTTCAAGAAAAACACCCAAGTAAACCTAGAAAAATCATCTGCTATTACCAAGCAATATTTACTACCAATTATAGATGGGGTACTATGGCAATCAAATAAATCCATGTGTAGTAATTCTAATGGTAAAGCGGTACTAAGTAAATTTTTACCTTTGTGTGATGTTTTTGATTGTTTCCCTTCTTGACAAGCATCACACATCTTGTCCTTGAGATATTTGACTCTAGGCAATCCTTTGACTAGCTTCAATTTTGCTATTTTGGCTATATTCTTCATGTTTATGTGACCTAGTCTCCTATGCCAAAGCCAACTTTCTTCCTCTTTGCAATAAGACACTTAGTGGAAGGATTAGTAGCATAAGATAAATCAACATAATAAATATTTGATTTTCTAAAGCCTACTAACATGCAATCATTCATAGTTTTGTGTCTTATAAAGCATTTTGAGGAATCAAACTTAACATCAAAATTTGCATCACATAATTGGCTTACACTAAGTAAGTTGAATTTCATATTCTTAACTAATAGAACTTTGTGAATAGCAAGATTGGGAGATACCTCAATGGTGCCCTTTCCTAAAATTTTAAGTTTGCCGCTATTACCAAAAGACACTTTTCCTTGGCTAGTGTGGTTGATAGTGGAGAATTTTCTCTCATCCCCGGTCATATGCTTTGAGCACCCACTATCAACTATCCACAAGCTTTGTTCTTCTACCTATGTCACATGAAAAACACAATCCTTAGGTACCCAAATTTTAGGACCACTAGCATTAATTATAAATTTCTTTGGTACCCATGCTTTTCTCCCCTTGCTTTTAATCATGGATTTTCTACTAACTAGGGATGCAAATGCTACCTCTTTCTCCTTAGGTCTATATCCTAAACCGGCCTTATTGTAGATTGCCCTTTGGTCCTTAATAATCATATCTAGATATTTGGAACCATTAGTGAACTTTTCTAAGCATGTTCTTAATTTACTTATTTCTTTTCTTAACTCATCATTCTCATTCCTAAGAGTACAATCATCATTACTAGATGGTTTATCACATGATGCATCTATATTCTTAAATGATTTGATTTCTAATTTTAGATCCTTAATCCTAGTTTTTGATCTATTTAAAGCATTTTGTAAACATGCAATAGTCTTATAAAGTAGATCTACTTTGGGTGAGTCCTTTACCTCATCATCATCGCTTGATGATGATTCATCACTTGAAGAGGAAGAAGACTCCTCGCTTGAGCTTCGGTTTCTTCCAATGCCATGAGGGCTAAATTCCGGGTTGAATGGCAAACTTCTTCATCGTCGGAAGACTCTTCCATACTTAGAGTATCCCACGTTTGTGCCATCATCGCCTCCTTCTTCTTCTTTTCCTTCTTTTCTTTCTTCTTCTTATCCTTCTCCTCCTTTTTCTTTAGTTCCGGCAATTGGGCTTTATATGCCCTTTCTTGTTGCAACCAAAACACATCGTTAGAAATAGAATTTGAATTGTTAGAAGATTTACCTCTTGAGGATTGAAACATCCTCTTCACATCTTTCTTGGTGAGCCTCCTTGACTTCCCACCAAATTTCTTGACGTAGTGTGCTACCTCACTTGCCGACAACTCATCCTCACTACTTGATGAGTCCTCCTCGGATTCGGATGAGGAAGACACCTCCTTCTTTTCCTTTTTCCTCTTCTCCTTCTTTCCTACAACAAGAGCTATACCCTTCTCTTTGGAAGAAGTGTTAGCTTGTTCATGCAATTGAAATTCACAAAATAACTCATCTAATTTAACTAATGAAAGATCCCTAGAGACCTTATAGGCATCTACCATTGATGCCCATAAGGTGGTCCTAGGGAAGGCTTGTAGTACATACCTCACAAGGTCTCGGTTATCGACCTTTTCACCTATAACGTGTAGTCCGTTGACTACCTCCTTGAAGCGCCTGCATTTGACTCACCGTTTCATTTGTCTTCATAGTGAAGCTTTGGAGTTGGCCAATCAAAAGATCCCTCTTGGCCCTTCTTGTCTCTTTGGATCCTTCATTGAGTTCGATGAGCTTCTCCCAAAGCTCTTTTGCGGAGTTGAATGGCCCGACCTTGGATAGTTGCTCCTTGGATAGACCACATTGAAGTGTGGTCGTTGCTTTTGCATTCGCTTGTGCCTTTTTGGCCATCTCTCTTGTCCAATCCTTTGTCGGTAGTGGTGCTCCGAATTCGTCGACCGGCTTCTCAAAACCATCTACAATACTAAACCAATTTTCAATATCGTTCATTAAATAGTACTCCATCCTACCTTTCCAATATCCAAAATCGTTGCCGTCGAAGAACGGAGGCCTCGCCGTGCTATACCCCTCTTGAAATGCCATCTTTGCTCCGGTTGATTGCTAGATCTTCCGA
Source organism: Wurfbainia villosa (assembly GCA_025175895.1). Lineage (NCBI taxonomy): Eukaryota > Viridiplantae > Streptophyta > Magnoliopsida > Zingiberales > Zingiberaceae > Wurfbainia > Wurfbainia villosa. The sequence continues at coordinate 45,313,365 of CM045998.1, read as the reverse complement.
TGCGATCCGGGCTCTGATACCACTTGTTAGGGATCGTTTGGAAGCTAGAGGGGGGGTGAATAGCGTTTTTCGGTTTCTACAAGAAGATTAGCGGAAGCAAACACAATAATGTATGTAAAAACAATAACAAACGCAAACAAGGCCTTTTACGTGGTTCGGAGATAGCGCTCCTACTCCACGGCGATCCTTGAGGTGGATCAATCCAAGCAAGTCCACTAATAAGCTTTCTTTACAAGACAACTCCTCTTCTTTACAAAGAATGAAGATCTAAGCTTAGAGAGAAGAGGAGGAGATTTAAATCACTTAGAAAGCTAGAAAATTCGTGGAGGCTGTTGAGAAAGATTGGAGAATAAGCATTAACCCCAAAAACCTCCACCAGCCCTCTTTTTATAGAGAAGAGGCTGTTTTTCCCGTTGGAGCCCGATCGATTCGGTGATGACTTACATCGATGCGCGCTAATTCTAACAACCACGAGCGGCCGGATTGCGAGATTTGCCGTCATCGTCTAACGGAAAACTATCGATCGATGACAATAGTGTCGATTCCGATATAACTCGTAGCCGACGATCGGCTACGGCCATCGTGTTAGGCGATCGATCGCCAATAATGGCGAATGACCGGCACTTGTATACAACGATCCGAGCTAGAGTCGATCGTCACCGATTCGGCCGGATAACCCCCGATCGTGATAGCGATCTTCCAACTTCTAATGCTATATTTTAAGGGCCAGTTCGACTGATACCATGTTCCAGTCGACTGGCACATACCAAGTATGACTAATTCATACTTGGAAACACACCCTAAGCCTAGACTTAACCTTCTAGCTTCTCCATCAGCCTTGCGCCTCTAGGATTTCTCTGAGTCCGCAACTCCATCCATGCGCTTGCCTACAAAAGCTTCCTTCGGTTTCGTCATGCTTTGGGTTTCTTCTTTGCCAAAGTACGCTTGGACTTTACGCCGCCAAGACTACATGCTTGGACTTATGCTGCCAAGACTTGCCTTTGGTCTTCTCTTTGCCAAGGTCACACTTGGACTTATCTTTTACCAAGTCTTCATACTTGGATTTTCCTGTCACTTAAACACGTTCACAATTAGATCACAAACCATTGCCTAACTTAGATGATTATCCAAACATCAAAATATATAAATGCTTGGGGCATTGTTGCACCAACACATTCTAAACTTGGTTCCATCTAAATCAGTGCCTTCTACTCCCACAGAATTATGGACTGGGCGAAAGCCTAGTCTAGGACATATTCGGATATGGGGGAGTCCAGCACATGTGCTGAAGGCAGATGCTGGTATGTTGGAACCTCGTACAAAAGTACACATGTTCATTAGCTATCCTAGAGGAACGAAGGGTGATTTATTTTATAGTCCTAGAGATCAGAGGGTGATCGTTTGCACAAACGCCAGATTTCTAGAGGAAGACTATGTGATGAGCCACAAGCCTAAGAGTAAAATTATTCTGGAGTAATTAAAAGGGGAAGTCACTTCTTCAGTACCACCGGTACAAGAGGATATACCACAAGTCACTGCACCGCGTGTAAAGAGAATACACAGGAGATACTTCATCGTAGTGGGAGGGTTGTAAGACAGCCTGATAGATTCATGTTCTTGGGAGAATATTCTGATTTGGTCCCTGGCTAACATGAACCTGATCCCTGGACATATGACGAGGCAATCCAAGATACAGATGCAGCATCTTGGCAAAATGCAATGAATGCTGAGATTGAATCTATGGATTCAAATCAGGTCTAGGAGCTAGTAGAACAACCCGATGGTGTAAAAACCATTGGATGCAAGTTTATCGACAAAAGAAAGAGAGGAATAGATGGGAAGGTTGAGACCTTCAAAGCGAGGCGAAGGGGTATACTTAGAAAGAGGGTATCGATTATAAAGAGACCTTTTCGCCGGTAGCTATGCTTAAGTCTATCCGGATTCTTTTATGCATAGCAGCTCATATGGATTATGAGGTGTGGCAGATGAATGTCAAGACATCTTTCCTTAATGGAAGTCTTGAGGAAAACATCTATATGAAGCAACCAGAGGGATTCATTGCGAAGGGCAAAGAGCATCTTGTATGTAAGCTTAATCGGTCCATTTATGGATTGAAGCAAGCTTCGAGGTCTTGGAACATCTGCTTTGATGAGGTAATCCAGTCTTATGGATTTATTCAAAGTCCAGATGAGTCTTGTGTATACAAGAGATGTGACGGAAACGTAGTGATATTTCTTGTACTATATGTACATGACATTTTATTGATTGGCAACAATATCAAGGTGTTATCGAACGTAAGAGTATGGTTGTCCAAACAGTTTGATATGAAGGACTTGGGAGAAGTGGGACACATCCTTGGGATCAAGGTTATAAGGGATCGCAGGAAAAGGATGTTGTTCTTATCGCAAGCTTCATACATAGACACGATTATGGATCGTTTTAGCATACAGAACTCCAAGAAGCGTTTTCTACCTTTCAGGCATGGAGTTCCATTATCTAAGGAGATGTGTCCTAGAACATCTGAGGAGATAGAGGAGATGAAGGTGGTTCCTTATGCTTCGGCAGTAGGAAGCCTCATGTATGTGATGCTATGTACGACACCAAATATCTGCTATGCCATGGGCATGGTCAGCAGATATCAGAGTAATCCAGGACAGGGACATTGGATTGCGGTAAAGCATATATTGAAGTACCTGAGAAGGACTAGGGATTATATGTTGGTTTACCAGGCAGACCAATTACTCCCTATGGGTTACATGGATTTTGACTTCCAATCTGATAGGGACAACAGTAAGTCTACCTCAGGTTTTGTGTTTACTTTGGGAGGTGGAGCCATTGTATGAAGGAGTGTCAAGCAGAAATGCATGGCGGACTCCACCATGGAAGCTGAGTATGTGGCAGCCTCTGAGGCGGCCAAAGAAGTTGTGTGCCTCAGGAACTTCCTGATAGACTTGGATGTGATTCCTGGTTTGCCCAGAACTATCACAATTTATTGTGATAATAGTGGTGCAGTTGCAAACTCGAAGGAACCACGAGCCCATAAGGCTAGTAAACACATAGAGCGTAAGTACCACCTGATACGAGAAATCTTAAAGAGAGGAGAAGTTATTGTGGCCAAGATTGCATCAGAGGATAACCTGGTAGATCCTTTCACTAAGGCCCTTCCGACGAGAGCTTTTGATAGGAATGTGGAGGGAATGGGGATCAGATGTATGGCAGTTTAAGGACAACATAGTCTTTTAGTATAAGTGGGAGATTTTTGGGATGTATACTGAAAAGTCTACCTTTTGTATGAACATCTTTATTTTGAAAAAAGAATCACATGATCATTATTTGCATATTTTTATGGCTGTGCATATCGTCTAATACATTACATTGTAGATAACATGGTGTGTCGTGTCACACGGGAGATCATGTTATCGGTTCCTTGTAAAGTATAAGTGAAGGCTCACAACCGAGATGGCTTTGGACAAACCATTGGAATGGTTGTAGTGTGATTTGGGATTGGTTTGTCTTGACCATAGAATCACACTAGTGCACTTTGTGTATATTAAGCAAGACCGACTTAGAGGTGATTCGATTTATTGCTGACTACATAATCGAATCAGACCTCAGATATTATATTGTACATATTCTTAATCCCGATATAATAACGAACACATATACTTAGTAGTCATCTCTTTGATTTACCAATGGGCGAGATTTATAGATTAAATCGATAGGCTCGGTAAGTTGGGAAATGATATTATTTATATGGTGTGTCGTTGATTATAGGAGGAAACCGTGTCCTATATATTAGGATGATGATGTCCCCTTGAGGAGCTCATAAGGTTTATCATGTAAACCCTGCAGGTGGGCTTGGTCCGGCATGATGAAAAGGTTGAGTGGTACTACTCATGGAGTTAGATGTCGATTAATTAATGGTCAGTAAATTAATTAATCGACGGACATTCGAGATCTTAAACATGGGGAGAAAATGTACAAATAATATATGGAGCCCTTATTAACTTATGGGGGTGGTGAGGTAGATAATTGGTAATCCTTTAGTTGATTGGATTATCATTAATGGATCGGACGTTTTGTGGGCTTGATCCATGGGTGGCCAAGATCCAACTCCTCTTCATGGTCCCTATTGTAGCCTATTAAAACCTCATGAATCTTAGATCCAATGGATAGAAACAAAATTCTAGAACCAAAGGTAGAGATTAAATCTCTAGATCTGACGGTTGAGATTAAATCTCTAGATCCCATGGTTGAGATTAAATATCTAGAACCAATGGTGGAAATTAAAAAAAGGCTTATCCCTAACTCTATAAAAGGAGGGCAAGGGGTGGGCATCAACAGGAATATAACTAGAAATAGGATTAGGGTTTTGGGCGGCAAGGCTTGGAGGCTAGGGTTTAGGGCTTGGCGGCACCAAATAAGGAAGGTCTTTCCTTTCTTCTTCTTCCGTCAAGGTGGCCCACATCCAGCAGCTTTTTCCAGCCTTTGTCTGACGTCCAATCCTTCCCTTCTCCTTCTCCTTGGCCAGTGGAAACAAGATTTAGGGCTTTCCCTTGGTGTCTTGGCCGGTTTCCATCCTAATCTCCTCTTCCTTCTTGGCCGGCGACAAGCTCCATCCTTGGAGGTTGGTGGTTGGTTGAAAGAAGGAAAAGAGCCTTGTTTCTATTCTTCCTCTTGCTCGGAACGAGCAAGGAAGGAAGATTGGTGATCTAGGAGCTTTAACTTTTAGTAGATCGTCGTCCACACGACGTCCGAAAGGAGGAAGGTCATACAATAGATGATCGAGAGGTATATCTATTTTCTATTTTCATTTGTTACATGATTATATTTTATTTTTCAATTATGAGCATGATAGATTATTTTTGTGGCTAAATAATACTTGGATCCCGAACATAAACATAAAAACCGACGATCCGTACATCGTCTATTCTGCAGCTATTCGTGGAATAGAGGTTGGTCGCTTGAACAACAAGTTTGTTCAAGTGACTACTCTAAACGAATAGCACGATGATGACAAGGTTGCTTGGGTGCTCCCTTTTGTGTAGGATTAAATTTTAATCCGGGGACATCAATGGGATCGCCATGAACAAGCGACTGAGTTGAAGTGGGAAGCGAAGTTTCCCCTCACGGATCAACCCAACAGGAACTTATGATCTATCTCTGCCCTCTGGGCTTGTACTAGAACTAGATGAATGATGTTATGTTCCTGCTTTGACTAACACTACAAAAAAACTAATTTTTTGCGACGAATTTTGCAACCAAATTTGCAAAAAATTCGTTGCAACGAAATTTGCAAAGAAAAATTTTTCGTTGCAAATAATTCACCCCTAAATTTTGCAACGAAAAATAAAATTCGTCGCCAAATTGCAATGAATAATTATTTCATTGCAAAATTCGTCGCCAAATTTGGCGATGAATAAATGTTTCATCACAAATTTGGCGATGAAAAAAAGATTCGTCGCAAATTTCTGCAACAAATAATACTTTTCGTCACCGAGTTCGTCGACGAATAATTATTGTCATCGCCGAATTCGGCGACGAATAATTATTTTCGTCACCGAATTTGGCGACGGATTTTACATTCGATGGCAAATTAGCGACGATTAAATTTTTTCGTCCCCAAATTTGCGACGAAATATTTATTCGTCGCAAAACTCTTGCATGCATCTCCACCCCAAAACAATGAAATTTGGCAAGGAATATATTTTTCGTCGCAAATTTGGCGACGAAATATATTTTTCGTCGCAAATTTGGCGACGAAATATTTTTTTCGTCACAAAATTTGCAACGAAAAAAATATTCATCGCCAAAATCTGATGAATGGGATTAACAAATAAAATTAAATTTGGTGACAAATTTTTTTTTCGTTGCAAATTTTGCGACGAAAATAAAAATTTGTCACAAAAAATTTCACTATCAGTCGACTGATCATATCCATCAGTCGACTGCCAGTTCAGTAGTCGACTGGTCAGTCGGCTATGAAGCGTTCTGTAAATTGCTACGGTACATTAGTCGACTGATACCCAAAATAATTTTGGATTGCGCAGTTTCTCAAGTATTACTTGACTGAATGTTTACATCAGTCGACTGATATATATAATTTTGCAACGAAAAATGTATTTTCGTTTTAAATATGGAGAAAAATGAAAAAAATATATATTTTAAATTAATCTTTTTTTCATGTTTTACAATAAACACACAACAATATTAACACAATTATACAACAAACAATAATATGGACATCTAAGAATTTTATACATATAACAAATACATCCAAAGCTCTACCGCACTATTATCATTAGGTAACATTTAAATACAACAAACTTATAATAACATAAATATCGTATATGTCATAAGTCAAGTAGCTAACAATTAAACTTTCACAAATACAGTCAAAGATAACCACCATCATCACCATCGTCGTCAAAAAATACATCATCATTGTCTCCATGACATGGATCGGGCGGAGGAGGAGCAGAGCCAAGCCAGAAGGAGGAAGTTGATTTGAGCTAGACGTTAACTGAAGATGTTGCATAATAAACATTTGTTGCCTTTGAAATTCGTTCATCTTTTCATTTAAGTCTTGAACTTTCTGAGCGTTCTCTCTCGATTCAGTTTCCTTCTACGCTAGTAACTCTCTCAAATGATTAATCTCTTTGGTTAATTGAATAACTTGGGCTTTTGATGCTGGAGAGGATGAAGAAGAAGCACCAGAGACTCTATAGGATCGGCTCAAAGAGCCGAGTCCAAGTATTCTTCCACTTTTCGGTCCTCCAGATGCTTCGAGCAATAAATTTATATTGCTAACAGATGGCTCCGATTCGACTCCATCATCACTTGCTCCCGAATTTCTTTGTGAAAGTTCATTGTATTTCTCCTATTGTGAAAGAAAAAAAATTAAATAGTAACATAAGAAATTAAATTTTTACAATTACACACCTTTATTGTTTTATCTCTTTCCCCACTCCATGTTTTATCCTTTTTTTTGGAATGTACAGGTGAAAGTGTTAATAAATAATGGCTCAGTTCACGTCTCCTTGGCCTAAACAAATTAAACAATTAATATTTATAAATTAGTAAGTATTAGATTACAAAACCATAAATTGAAAATACTCACCAATCGATGTCTATGCTCATCGATATTTATGGATCCTCCAGCATACATGGCAGACATAACGCCGGAGTTACAATTCTGATTTTGCTTATTTTGTTCACTCCTCCGCTTACTTTCATCAGATCTCCAATGCGCAACAATTTTATTCCAATTCTCCTCAGTTATTTAGTGTGGTTTCTTATTTCTAGTTTTGGCATGATTTAGTATGTTTCTAATATGATCACAACTCTTTTTCTTAAAAATCCTCCTAATCTCTAGTGTTTCACTCTCCTCCAAAATAAATACCTGTTGCAGTAGAGGAAAATAAAAATTGATTATATTAACTGCAATTTCATATACTAAATGATTGAAATAAGTTACCTTGAACTCATTCCACCACAACTTTAATTTCTTCCGGCATGCTTGTATAAGTCATAGAAGCGCCGACCCAATGGTTATTCACTATTTTATTCACCTCGTGAATAACATGTACAGAATTTGTAAATATAACATAAACCAAAAACAAACCCCGTTATATACTTTAAAAAAAACATATTGTATTAAAATTTAAAATATAGATATTCTAAAACTTGAATACTTACGAATCTCCGTGCGGAGATATAAACTCTCTCGTATCTTCCCTCTCCACGAGTGATTGTTGTACAAGGGAAGAAACATTAGCAGGTATATATTGAGAATCAGAGGATCCTACAACTGGGGAAGAGGTGGAGGGCACATTTCCTGCAAGAGCATCAGAATGTGCGGGTGCTGAAGCAGAGGAAGCCTGTGATATTACATCACTACTACGTCTATGATCGCCACGTCGAAACTAACAATCATGATTATTAAAAGAATATTACAGGAAAAAAAATACAGTTGCATATCGAATTATTAATAGGAAATATATGAAAATATGACCATATTCATAGCAACTGGATGACCCTAAATAAAAAAAAGTTCATTAGCATATCAAATATATGGAATTTCGAATAACATAATCAATTAAAACATAATTGGTATTCAATAAATTTAAAGGTAAATTACAAATAATAGAAATCGAAGTTTGCAATAAAATTTTTGGCCAGATAATGCGTCTAATCATCATCGTCATCGTGATCGTGATCGTGATCGTCATCCTCATCCTCATCCTTATCATTGAAATCTTCATCTTCATACTCATTCAGTTCACTTGCATTAATGCCTATTACTATGCCACTGGGATCTCGTAACGTTGAAATATTATACTCTTCGATATGAAATGTATTGACAACTTCATCTTGTTGATATGCTATGTCCTCCCAATGTTCCTTACTTTTATTACGTGCTTTTGTTTTACAAATTGCCCACCAATCACTTTTGTCTCGTCTCAGACTAGGATATGAAGCATAAAATACTTGAATCACTTGCTGTGCTAATACAAATGGTTCGTACCTCTTGTATATTTTTTTGTAGTTAATTTCAACCAAATTAAACTGTGGATGCACCCTCATGCCTTTAATAGGGTCAAACCAATGACACATAAATAAAATAACTCGTAAATCTGAGCTTGGATTCGCTATCTCTAAAATTTCATCTAGTAAAGTGTAAAATTCATTCCTTGCACCCCCATCAATAGATGACTGAACACAAACTCCTATTTTCATTGTAGTTTTCCCAGTTTCATAAGCTTGAGTATGAAAATTATATCCATTTATGAAATATGCGGGCCAAGTTTTAACCATTGAATTTGGACCCCATGACAGATTGTTTATTAGGTCTTGCTCAATGTGACCGTGATTATCAAGAACCTAAAGTAAAATAAATATGTGTCATCAGACAAGATTTATCAAATTTACTATCATATACTACTTACATAATTTTTGAACCATTGTGCAAATTCTTCATCATAGAAATTATTAAAGTCATGCTCCGGAAGCTCCGAATGTAGAGTTTAAAAAATCTTACAATATAATTAAATAAAACATGAACAATATTTTATGATATACAAAATGTTTAATATAACTATTATATACTTACTCAAAATACGGCGTTACTTTTGGACAGTTCAATAAAATATATGTATGGGCTGCTCGCCACTCTGGACCAGTTAAGTATCTACTTGTACAAGATCCACTTGGTCGACCAAGGTAATTAAAAATTGAGAATGCCCTCAAATTTGGATCAACGGGACCCTCATTGTTTCTTCTTGCTTTCCGACTCTTGGATTGAATGTGAGGTTCAAAGTAATATGATGCAAAAGTTGTAACTTCCTCCACAATATATGCATTAACAATAGAAGCTTCAACATGAGCCTTAGTTTTTACTTTTTTTCAAATAAATTAGATTAGATTTGACTAAATGAAATAACAATGAGAAAAAAGTAAAAAAAAATCACCTTTCAAATGGATACATCCATCGAAATTGAACAAGACCTCCAACTTTAGCCTCATATGGCAAGTGAACCAAAAGATGTTCAATTGAATAAAAAAATGCCGGTGGAAATATCCTTTCTAAGTTACACATAATAATTGGAATGTCTCTCTCTAATGTCTCTATGTGTGAATGACTCAGTACTGTCGAGCAAATATCATGAAAGAAAATGCTAAATTCCGTAATTGCACCCCAGACAAAATTTTGTAACAGCTCCTTCAAAGCAATAGGAATTAATCTTTCCACGAATATATGATAGTCATGACTTTTAAAACCCATAAATTTGCATTCCTTCAAATCAACACATCTACCAAGATTTGAGACATAACCATCAGGAAATCTCAATTATTTCAACCATTCACAAACAATCCGTTTTTTATCCTTATTCAATGTATAAACTGGTTTCGGTTTTGGTCCCCTACTATTTGCATCAACATCAAGGGTGGCTCGTTTACATATGAGACGCAAATCTTTTCTTGCATTCAGATTTTCTTTTATTTTTCCAGTTATATCCATCACCGTATTTATCAAATTTTCAAAAACATTCTTACCAATATGCATTAAATCAAGATTGTGACGAATCAAATTACTCTGCCAATACGATAAATCTCAAAAGATACTCCTTTTGTCCATTTATGCATAATTCCATAGTCATATGTTGTGACATTTAGGTCTTCAATAACAAATGGAAAGTTAAGCACTCTTTGCCATAAAATTGGACCTGTGAATCTCAATGGTGGTGGTGTTCTTTCAATTCTATTATTAGTAAATTCTTCTTTATTTCTTCTAAATTTATGATTTGGCGGTAAAAATTATCTATGACAACCAAAATAACTCAGTTTCTTTCCGTGTTTCAATCTGAATGACTTTGATCTCTCCATACATATTGGACATCCTAAAATCCCCATAGTACTCCAGCCCGATAACATCCCATAAGCAGGAAAATCATTTATGGTCCAAAGAAGTGCAACTCTCATTGTGAACAGCTGATTAGTATGGACATCATACGTGGAAACACCCACATCCCATAGTTGGATCAACTCGGCAATCAACGATTGCATGTAAACATCTATTAACTTCTTCAGATTATGAGGGTCAGGCACAATCAATGTTAAAAACATATAAGGTATTTTCATACACATACCAGGAGGAAGATTGTAAAGAGTAACAATAATTGGCCAACAAGAATACGTTCTTCCTGATTTGCCAAATGGAGTAAATCCATCAGCACATAGCCCCAACCTGATGTTTCGGGTCTCATTTGCAAACTCAGGATATGTTCGATCAAAATTTTTCGATGCCTTTGCATCAGATGGATGACACATTAGTCCATTCTCTATTTCATGATTTGCATGCCAAGTCATGTGTTCAGCAGTCACCTTCGAAGCATAAAGCCTTAGCAATCTAAGAGTTAAAGGAAAATAGAACATTTGTCTGAATGATTTTAATTGCTTATTACGATTTGATCTCGTGGTACTCTTGTACCTGCATTGACTACAGAATTTGCATGTCTCTAAATCTGCATTATCTCCGCAATATAACATGCAACCATTTCTGCAAACATAAATTCTTTGCACCGGATGACCCAAATCTTTGACAAGTTTTTTCATACTGTAAAAATCATTCGGCATTATGTGATCACGGGGTAATAATTCTCCAATAACTTGAACAAAATCATTAAAACATTCTTCGGACACATTATGATCAGCTTTAACATTCAACAATCTTGCGGTGAGAGATAATTTTGTGTGACTGTCACAATCGGACCACACGGGTTCATCTGCAGCTCTCAATACTTCTTAAAATTTTATATATGGCTCATTGTACACATTTTCATTACCACCAGTAATTTCTACCTCCTCCAACGGTGTTGAATAATTATTATACATGTGTTCAAATGCTTGAGGATAACTAGAACTTGCTGTGTTTGGTTCGCTATTCAATTTATGACCAACTGCACCAACTATCATCCTCTTGTACGGATTGAATTGATTATAATATACTAGCTCTCCACTAACTGTCCTTTGTATGTTTCATCCAACCTCTTCATCGGATATAAACGGTTCACCATGACAAGTCCAATTATAATAATTTGGCGTAAAACCAAATCTACAAATATGTTCTCGAACTTTATCACATTGGAAAAATTTACCATTATGACATTTTTTGCACGGACACCTTATTTTATTCCCATCCATAAACTCAACATTATTATTAGCAAATCTCAAAAATTGTTCCAACCCAATTATAAATTCATCGGTTAAACCACGACGTTCTGATAAATTCTTTTTATACATCCAACTTCATTCTCTCTGCATCGATCCTGTATTCAAAATTATATCAATAATGATTAATTTTCATTTCTTCCGAATTAACTTCATCCATATATATATCAATCTAACGATAAATTTATACTCAACATTAATTAAAATTTTCTAATACTAAATATGATTTTGTGTGATATTTAATTGTAAATTATAATATCATTATTTCGATGATCTATTAACAGTAATTAAATTACTTAAAATCAAACAATAAGAATAAAAATTATAACAGAATTAATAATACTATAATTAACACTTGACGGCTAGATGAACACTTGATGAACACCTTCAAAGTAGGACAACCTATGAATATATATATATATATATATATATATATATATATATTGATTTATATAATTATATTAAATAACATTTGAATTCACGATCAAAATCGATCACGCGACAACTGCCAAGCACGCGCAATGCGCAGCAAGTACGTAAGGTGCGACTTATGCTACAGTACGCGTGAGTGAGGGTACGCATGCGACGGAGGACACGTGCATGGGCATGCATCACGGCGCGCAGGGCACTTGCGCCGCGTGCCGCGGACGCGACGATGGCTTATATAATGCACTAGGGCACGACGCGTACATAGTGTTGTATGCGACCCTTTCAATGTTGCTGCTAGAGGTGGTTATAGGTACTTCATTACATTTACTGATGACTTCAGTAGATATGGTTATGTATATCTGATGACACATAAGTCGAAATCCTTTAAAAAGTTTAAAGAATTCAAAAATGAAGTACAAAACCAGCTTGACAAGAGTATTAAGATACTTCGATCAGATCGAGGTGGTGAATACCTTAGCCATGAGTTTCGTGACTATCTTGCTGAGTGTGGGATTCTATCCCAACTCACTCTTCCTGGAACACCACAGTAGAATGGTGTATCCGAAAGGAGGAATCGTACCCTATTAGATATGGTACGATTATGATGAGTCACACAGATCTTCCTATATCCTTTTGGGGATATGCTCTAGACACAACATCCTTCACACTTAACCGTGTACCATCCAAGACTGTGATAAAGACACCATATACGATATGGACAGGGAGAGATCCCAAGATGTCTTTCATGAGGATTTGGGGTTGTGAGGCTTACGTTCGATGTCAAGTCTTAGACAAACTGGGACCCAAATCTGATAAGTGCTATTTTGTTGGATATCCCAAGGAAACGAAGGGATATTACTTCTACATTCCCAGTCAGCATAAAGTGTTTGTGGCAAAGACTGGGGTATTTCTAGAAAAAGATTTTGTTTCTAGAAAAACTAGTGGGAGTACGTTCGATCTTGAAGAAATTCATGATAAGGACCATAGCACTGAGGCCTTGATGGAGGTTGAATAGGAACCACAAAGTGTTGTGGGTGATGAGATTGTTGCACAAAGAGTTGTGGAACAACAACCTGTTCAGGTAGACCTACCTCTTCGCAGGTCTGATAGGGTACGTCGTCAGCCTGAGAGATACTCATTTCTCTTGTCTGACCATGATGACGTTATGCTCATTGAGAATGAGCCTACCTCCTATCAGGAAGCTGTGATGAGCCCAGATTCTGAGAAGTGGCTAGAGGCCATGAGATCGGAGATGGAATCCATGTACACCAACCAAGTATGGACTTTGGTTGATCCACCTGAAGGTGTCAAACCCATTTGGTCTAAGTGGATCTTTAAGAGAAAGACTGACATGGATGGACTTACACATACCTATAAGGGCTGATTGGTGACTAAAGTTTTCAAGCAAATTCATGGTATTGACTATGATGAAACCTTTTCTCCAGTGGCGATGTTTAAGTCCATTCGGATCATGCTTGCTATTGTAGCGTACCACGATTATGAGATCTGACAGATGGATGTCAAAACTGCATTTCTGAATGGAAACTTGCTCGAGGATGTGTACATGACACAACCTGAGCGTTTTGTAGATCCACAACATATTGGGAAAGTATGCAAGCTACAAAGGTCCATTTATGGGCTGAAGCAAGCTTCTTGGAGCTGGAATCTTCGGTTCGATGATGCAATCAAACAGTTTGGTTTCATCAAGAATGAATATGAACCCTGTGTCTACAAGTGGGTTAATGAAAATATAGTTGTCTTCCTTGTATTGTATGTGGATGACATACTACTCATTGGGAATGACATCCCTTCGCTACAGTCTGTGAAGACTTGGCTTGGGACGTGCTTCTTAATGAAGGACTTAGGTGAAGCAACCTATATTCTAGGCATCAAGATCTATAGAGATACATCTAAGAGATTGCTTAGCCTAAGTCAGAGTACATATATTGACACGGTATTACTACGGTTTTCCATGCAGAATTCCAAGAAGGGACTTCTGTCGATGTCACATGGTGTGAGTCTTTCGAAGACTCAAAGTCCCTCTTATAGAGAGAAGAGAGACAACATGGATAAGATCCCTTATGCATCTGCTATAGAATCTATCATGTATGCCATGTTGTGTACTCGTCCTGATGTCTCGTATGCTTTGAGCATGATGAGTAGATACCAGTCAGATCTAGGTGAGCGTCACTGGATAGCAGTCAAGAATATTCTTAAGTACTTGAGAAGGACTAAAGAATATTTCTTGATATTTGGAGACGATGAGTAGCTAGCTGTAAAGGGTTACAACGATGCAAGCTTCCAAACTGACCAGGATGATTATAGATCACAGTCAGGGTTCGTGTTTTGCTTAAATGGTGGCATTGTGACCTAGAAGAGTTCGAAGCAGGACACAGTTGCTGATTCTACAATAGAGGCCGAGTATATTGCTGCATGAGAGGCAGCAAAGGAGGCAGTTTGGATCTGCAAGTTTATTACTGAGCTTGGGGTGGTTCCTAGCATAGTAGATCCCATAGAGCTCTATTGTGACAACAATGGAGCAATTGCACAGGCTAAGGAACCTCGCTCACACCAGCGGACCAAACACATACTACGACGCTTCCATCTCATTCGAGAGATTATCGATAGAGGAGATGTGAAGATTTGCAGAGTACCCACAGAGGCTAACATTGCATATCCCTTGACCAAGGCTTTAACATAGAAAAAGCATGATGGTCACACTAGATCATTGGGTATTAGATACTACGGTGATTGGCACTAGTGCTAGTGGGAGATTGTTAGTGAAAGCCCTAGAGTCAATCATGTGATGATTGTTGTATGGACTTTATTGTATCATATTCCTATTTATAAAGACATGGTTATTATATTTACTTGTATTGGTACCAAATAACTAAATATAATAAAATCCTTGAGTAGAAGGTTCTTATCTATATCAATTGATTGGTTGAATCGATAATGAGATGATATAGAGAACACTACTCTTAATCATTCCTAGTCAAGTATTAACATTTAGGGACAATGTTAATGCGTAGAGACTATCATGTAGGTCAACTCGATGACTTGATCTCACAAGTCATAGATATGAGATATCGAGTTGACACATGGGTATGCATTGGAGAATGTATACTGAATGACCTACCATGAGAAATTATCATGGATCGTTATATGAGGGTCATATACTTTCTCATGTGACTATTAGTACGACTATTAGTCCTTGGACCTGAAGTCACCATGGTTCCCTACATAAGGTGTTGCATACTTTGGCTTCGTCAAACGTCACCCGTAAATGGGTGGACTATAAAGGTGATTACTGGGTATGTAACAAATTATGCGGAAGGATGTGAGTGATGTAGGTGGGATCTATCCCTCCTATATGACGGGAGTGACATCGTTATTCTTGATAGAGTGAGACCACGAAGTGCATGGTCATGCCCAAATGAGTCAATATGAGATATTGAGCTCATTTGATTAGAGTGAGTTTACTTGGAGTTCAAGATATAGATTATACCGAGGATGACACGGTCTATGCCTCAATTGATCAATCTAGATGTCAAGGATAGAGGGGCATTGTCATATATTGTGAGAGTCATAATTAGTAGTCACAAAGGTGATGTTGGATCTCAACATTCTTGTAACTTGGGTAGCAATGATGTGTTGCTAGATACTGCTCATTGCTTATGTTCCTAAATCGATTTAGGAGCATTGCCAACGTTACAAGAACCTATAGGGTCACACATAAAGGGAAATTAGATGGAGATTAGGTTCATATGATGAACCATGAGGATTAGGTTCATGGGATGAACCAAATTGGATTAAGAGTAATCCAAATTAGACTAATTGAGTTAGACTCAATTTGATTGAAGTGTTGAATTAGTCTAATTTAGATTTGATTCATTGAGTCAATTTAAAATAATGAATAGAGATTCATTAAATCAAATTGGATTGAATCAAGTGGTTGGTTTTGATCAACCATGGGAGATAATAGGTCAAGTTTGACTTGACTTGAGAGGGAAGATGAATGGTCAATTTTGACTTGACCAATTACCATGTCATGGTGACTTGGCACATAATGGGGTGCCACCTCATGAGGGAAACCAAGAGCCATTGGCTTTTGGAGTTACATGCATGCATGTAACCCCCCCCTCCCCCTTCATGAAGTGGCCGACCACTTTGATGGGTGTTATGAAAGTGGGAAGTTAAGTGTGTAACTTCATCATCTTCTTCCTTGGTTTTCCCCTGAAGTTCTCTCACTACTCTTCCTCATCTTGTCATGTACATCAAGGAGTGCTAGCACACTCAAGATTGTCTTTTCTCCACCTATTGCTTATGTGGATACCAATTGAGGAGTGTACACTTGACACTCTCGAGTTTCGACAATTCGTTTGGACGAGCGGGATAAGCAAAGGACATCGCTTCAAGGGTAAACTCTTATCATGTAGATCTAGAGTAGATCTAAAGGTTTTAAACACGTACTTGTATTTTTTTTATTTACCTTTGCATGGATCCATGGCTGACTTCCGGGGATTATGCAATGCAAAAAGTGGTTTTTGCGGCTCGCATAGTCCAACATATACATGGTAGTGTGGGTTGTCGACAGTGTGTCGCTATGAACTAGAAGTCCTAGCATGGTCGATTGTTAGTTGTATATCACTCTCTGTGGGATAGAGAGTGTGTTGTGGATGTACATACGTGTGATTGAGCATTCATTTCATTTATATGCATGCTGGTGACTTGGTCTCACTTGTGGTCGAGAGGGTCGTCAGTCATTCTGCCTCCACGGTTACTCATGATGGTAGTAATTGGTGTGAGCGTAGTTCATTTGTTGTGTCACACTTGACCACTATTAATAGTGGTAATTAGAGTTGCATGCAGTTGTCTTGTGTGTGTGGCACTCGACCACCCATGGGTAGTGTCAACGGAGTGGCTAGCAGCAACGACCCCCGTTGTGTAGCTTATAACTCTTTAGCTTATCGCTACTTATTCATACTACCCACTTGGTCACTCGAGAGTATTGGTTGTTGTTGAGTTGGGACAGTTGTCATGTCATGCCACCTAGGCCAAATTTGGGGTCGTGGTAGCGAGTGGGGTGTGTAGGCATGACCATGGTTTTGCATTGCCATGTGTGAGGGCATTTGCATATATATACATATACATATTTATGTATATATATGTGTGTGAGTGTGATCTATATATATAGATACAGTCTATATATGTTTTTTGTGTTATTATATTTGTTTGTGTTATGTTTGCTGCATTTTGTTGTACATCATTCTGCATGTTATTTGCATGATCTATACTGTTTGTGTGTGAGATATAAGTTGTTGGAACATTGGTGACCGCTAGCGGGGGGTGGGGGGGGGGTGAATAGCGGGTACATTGTTTGAGGATGGAAATCGATCGCGTGCTTGCTACAAAACTTGTTATGCGTAGCGGATATACAAATAATAAAGCAATAACAAAATACAAGAACAACAAAACACGTGATATAATGTGGTTAAGAACCTTAGGGTTCCTACTCCATAGATTGGCCTAGAATGAGCCCTAGCGATGCAAACACCACAAATAATCAATAACACTCATTCTCGACAACAAGTCGAAGGTAGAGAAATCTCTTACAATGATTACAAAAGTAATGTACAACAAATACAACAAAATACAAGAAAAGAAAACTTTACAAAGAGCTTTGGAATGCTTGCTTGTTGATCGCTTGAACCGAGCTTGAAGACCCTGATTTGCACTAGAAAAATACCTCAAAAATGCCCAAGAAATCACTGTTGAAAACCCTCCCATCAAACTTCTTTTAAGACTCATCGTGTCCTACATTTTTGCCTGGCAGTCGACTGCTAACAGTATAGTTGTCTCACAATGGACTTAATCCACGTAGGCATTCAAGCCAATGAATGCACTGGCAATCGACTCCCAATACCTATCAATTGGCTGCCAAACCCGTAGTCGACTGACCAGTCAGCTTTTGAGAGTTCTGCTCTCGCGACAAACCCATTAGTCGACTGCCTTTCATTGGTAGTTGACTGATCAAGCAGTCAAGGCACCGATCGAGGGGCCTTGCATCTGTGGTCGCCTCAGCCGAGGCCAGTCGAGGCGTTGCCTTGATTGGGACACCAATCGAGGTGCCAGTCGAGGTGCCAACTTGAGGCACCAGTCGAGGTACCTTGCATCTATGACAGATGCCCGACGACAGTCGATCGCCATTCAACTCACGACAGTCGATTGGTCATAGTCCCAATCGACTGCTCAATGTTGACTCAGTTGTCGAGTGTTAAAATACTTGACTACTTGACTGGTCTATATCCTCAGTTGGCTGCTACACCTCAACCATGAGGTTTTCCCCAATTATAATGACCTCATACTTGCTAGACAACCCTTATCCTAGACCTAAGCCTTCTAGCCACCTTCGTCACCTTCACGCCTATCGGATTCGTCCAAGTTATCCATATGTTTAAGATTTGATTCTCCAAATCAAATCATAATTAAATTAGGAAATAAATTTCCAAATCTAATCACATATTTTATTCATGGAATTATTTGATTAAGGAAAATCTATTTAGGAAACCAATTTCCTAAATCATTAAAACTACTTATGGAAATAAAATATTTTAAGATTTGATTTCCCAAATCAAATCATGATTAAATTAAGAAACAAATTTCCAGAATCTAATCAAATATTTTATTTATGGAAAATATCAATTTCCATAAATACTTCCAACTTTCCAAAAGTGGAAGATTTCCCTAAATACTTCTAGACTTTCCAAAATTGAAAAATTTCCATAAATACTTCTAAATTTCCAAACTTCAAAAAATTTCCAGAAATACATTATGACTATCGCAAAACCATTTTACGATTATGTCGAAACACAACCTGGGCTCTGATACCACTGTTGGGTTTCCGGCACCGCGGCGTGTGTGTGTTCGATCATGTTTCGTAAACATGAATACAGCGGAAGCAATTAAAAATAATAAATCTACATTTATTACAACACACACAACACACACATGCATTTTACAACATGTGTAGACATAACCGTAAATTAAAATTTGCAATAAAAGGAATTTTATCTACGTTATACCTTTTGTATGACGTGTAGCGGGAACGGCATCAACCGGAACGATCCTCGTAAGAATCGTCTCTATCCGTATCCACGCCGAGCTCCTCGGGATGACTTCGCTAAGTCACGAGCTTCGTCTTCATACGGGTTACTAGCCTCGTGTTGAAGACGACGTGATCGAGAGATGATCATGATCCGAATCCAAATTCGGATCCTAAAATGCGTTCTCAAAACTCGCTTCTCCGGAGAGGTATTCGTCAACCGTTTGACGAATCCTTCGTCCTCCATCTCAGAGGATTACCGGAGATCAAATCCCCGGTAAGTTAGCCGCTGTCGGAGCACTAACCGTCGTCCAAACGACCCTCCGATAACAAAGAAACAAGCTGTCCAGAAAAACTGAACAGCTTTTGGTGGAGGAATAGAGGCCGGCCAAAGGAGATGTGGAGCTCACCTTATCACCGAACCCACAAGAGATCACCGGAGGGTCGCCGGAGCATCGCCGGCTGAAGCTTGGATGCCGGCGGCAAGGAGGTGGCAGCAGCTCCATGAAGTTGGCGGCAACACCATGTTGGGCGGCAACAACAAAAGGGGGCTAGGGTTGGGCGGCCAAAACTTCATTAGCCTTAGGGTTAGGGTTTAAGCCCTATTTTATAGAGAACTAATTCTCTTAATGGTTAATGGATCATATCCATAAAGCCCGTTAACCCGCTCCATTAAGATAAGTTAAAATAAACCAAACCATGATGGTTTATTTTGTTAAAACGAATCAACCAACTTTGGTTCATTCGTTTAAAATAAACCAAACCCTTTGGTTTATTCTCATCCATTGGATTAGAACCAAACCATTTTGTTCCATCCATTATGTCTTCATAAGACACGGCCCATCCACGCTTCCATTGCGACTGAAACAATTTCATGCTCGCTTTATGTTTGGTCCAACCAAACATAGTTTCTCTCGGTCTGAGAATCCCATTCTCAAGCTCGCTTTAAATCCTTCGGATTACACTCGCAGCGCGTGGTGACCAAATAGGTTCTCGGCTTTATGTTGGCCGCCTATAATTAACCATTAATTATAGAACGATCATGAGTGGCACCTAGTAGTACATCATGATCCCCAATTAACCAAAAGATCAACTGCTGATCCGTAACTATTTCAAACCCTTCAAGAAATGAATCGTGCCCCATTCCCTTCACTCATCTTATACCCACTTGGTTCGTGACATGGTCTATAGTGTCAGTCCCCACTAGGCTGACTACGTCACACCTAGCCCAAGTATCATTTCCTCGTCCTACGGATTCTAGTTACTCCACATGTATCGAAGAGTACCTTACTCTAAACATGTAATGCGTTGGCCAAAGACTTTAGTAACAATCCGACGAGAGGCCATGGGTATACATCTCCTCGCAAGGAGTGGTGAATGCTTTATAGGCTATTCAAACACCTTCGATCACTTCGACTTATACCCAATCATCCCGGGTCCACATCTCCTTAGAGATGTTTGCTTAAGATGTCAAAGCATAAGTCTCCATGATCAAGATGACTTGAATACCGCAAGTCAAAGGAACATCGCACTTAAGCCACAGTAAGAACTTCATTGACATATCTATATATGCAGAGAACCATATGAAGTCTTACGGCTGGTCACTCCAATGAACTAGTTACAATAACTAGCATCCACGATTAACTCCGGACATCACTATGTCTCCAGCCAGTGAGAATCAGCTGCTTGGATACACCAAGGAGTATACCTCGTGCTAGGCTCGACAGAATTGATGGTGTCCAAATCCATCAATTCATCGACTAGGGATAATTCGGATACATCACAATTAAACATGTAGAGATACTCACTAGTTGTGATCCAATCACAAATTCTCTCATGCTGTGAATCGTATCGAGGACACTCAGTAAATGAGTTTAAGATCCAATCAAATACATAAAACATGTATACTCAAATAGTGAATCTTCATTTATCATATAAATGGTTCATACATAAGGCGATTGCCTTAGGACATCTCTCATATATTACTAACAGTTTTGTCTTGGGCGGCAACCTCCTTCCTCCAAGAAGTTGCCGGCGCCAAACCTTCTTCCATCTAGACTTGTCCGGTGCCCATTCTCAAGGCCTCTCTCTTATTCCTTGGCCGGAGGTTCTCCTTCCATTGGTGGCCGGTGCTCTTCCTCCTCCCTTTCTCCTTGGTGGCCGGCGGCAACCCCTCTTCAAGTTGGCCGGCGCTTCATCCACTTGCTCCTTGGCCGGCGGTTGCACCAAATTCCCTAATTTGGTGGCCGGTTCTAGAAAGGATAGGTATTTGTTGGTTCTTCTCTTTGTTCGCAGCGGACAAGGAAGGGAAGAACACGATCTAGAAGGCTTCTACTCGTGGAGGATCTTCGTCCACACGTCGTCCACGAGAAGGATAGGACATACGGTAGAAGATCGTAAGGTATAAAGTTTTTTTTCTTTATTTATAGATCTGAGCATGTTCTTTTTTGTTTTGATTATACATGTATGCGTATGAATATATATTGTATAATCATGGACCCCGAAGACAAACACAAAAACCGGCGATCCGTCCGTCATCTCTTCCGCGGCTAACCAACTAGAAGAGTTGTGTTGCTTGAACAACTAGTTTGTTCAAGCGACCACTTAAGTTGTTAGCACGACGACGAAATGGTTGTGCTAAGGAAGCTCTTCCCATCCGGATTAATTCTTTCATTAGTGAAAATTTTAATCCGGGGACATGGGAGCCAATGAGCCTCCGAAGCAACTCCCAACACTTTCCATTTGCTAAGACTCAAGCTTGGACTTTCCCTTGCCAATACCCATGCTTGGACTTTCCATGCCAAGTACCCATGTCTTGGACTTTCCCATTGCCAAGTGTCCCACTTGGACTTTCCATGGCAAGTACCCATGACTTAGACTTTCCCATAACAATCACATTGTCATACATTTTGTCGAACATCAAAATACCACTTGAGTCAAACTCGAGTCTAGTCAATCATGACCTCGGCCTATTGCACCAACAATCTCTCCCTTTTTGATGTTTGACAAAAACCATAAACACCTTTGAGTTAGGCCACCTAACTCAAATCTCCTTTCCAATTCTCCCAAATTGGTAATGTTGGATCAATTAGAGTCGCTAGAGGGGGGGGGTTGAATAGCGATAAAGAAACTTTTCCAATTGTTCCTTTAAAAAAAAATTACGGAGAGTAAAGCACAGTGGAATGTAAGTAAGAAAAAGAATTTTTACTTGGTTCACAACATTTCGACTGCTAATCCAAGGCCCTAGTGGTTCAACACCACGCACGGAGGGCAAAAACACTAAAATAGTCTCTTCCTCGTTGGAGATAGGAGACAAGCGATTACAAAAAAGATATCAAGGTAAAGGGACACTCCCCCTCTCCTTGTTATGATAAAAACTCGAAAAGAAACACAATTTTAAACTGAACAATAAATTAAAAGGTTACTGACAACTTGAAAGAATTGAAGATTGGAGCTCGAGTCATCATTTTTGTAGTGCTTCGTCGTCAGAAGATCGTCGGAATGTCACAGCGTATCGGAAGCACATGGAGGCTCTTTGAATGATGGAAAAGGGTGGAGAACCCCTACTTTTATAGCCTTCTAAAACCCTAATCATTGAGATAAGGTTTTGATGTGAGCGAAACATATAGGATTTTCGGAGTAGTTTTCGCTCACATCTTGTTACATTTTATGTTAGTTTAATGCATATGTTACTCTATTTTGTACGCATTTCCTATTTTCTAGTTTAGACGTCTGCTCTTTGTACTTTTGGGTGCAGGTTAGTATTTCGGGAGAGAAAGGCACACTTTCAGAGCAAAAGACGGACAATTTGCAGCTAGACGTAGAGTGGGACACGACCAGGGCATTTGGCTACACATGGTCGTGTCCAATGGGCGAGATCGGCCAACTTAGGGCCGCACACAGCCTGGTCGTGTGAAAACACACAACCATGTGGCGGCCCACTAGATTTGTGCGACTAGGGTTTTTTCGGATTTTGTAGTGGTCCGAGGTGATGTCTATATAAGGATGGCTCTGCCGAAACCCTAGGGAGGAGGCACGACTGTAACACCCCAAAATTTTCTCCAAAATTTTTGGTATAGAATTTAATTTTTTGTCTAGAAGATTATATAGGGGATCCTGGAAAATGATGATAAAAGAACAAAAAGGTGGAGAGGTGGGGTTTGAACCTTAAACCTCTTGGTGAGAGTTAACTCTTACCATGCATGTGATGACCAAGTGCTCAGCAATAGCTTACTGTTGGAGAAAGAGGAGAAATAGTAGATGAGTGTGAGGAGGGTAAAATGAAGAGGCATGAAAAGAGAAGAGGCACTTCTCTTCCTCCCTTTATAAATAAGAGTGAAAAATCCCATTTGGCCACTTATTCTTCCCTCTTCTCTTCTTCTTCCTCACCGAAACTCACCTTCTCCCTTTCCATTTTTTTTCCGAAATTCATCCAAGCAAGAAGAAGGCTAGGGTGGCTACCATTAGGTCATCTTCAAACTAAAAGCCAAGCGAAGGAAGTAAGATTCCCTCACCTGCAGTATATTTGTTCTTGTAGGACATGAAACATGAAAGAAATAGGATGCTTGATACCCTACATGTTTCAGCCAACCAAGGTGTTTGGGCTAGGGTTGCATGAAAATGCTTCTAAGGAAATGTTTATAGGTTGTATGCTTCATGTAGGAATTTTTAGGTGAAAAAAATCCAAGCTTTGTTCCCCTACATGTTTCGGCCAACCAAGGTGTTTGGGCTAGGGTTCCATGAAAATGCTTCTAAGGAAATGTTTATAGGTTGTATGCTTCATGTAGGAATTTTTAGGTGACAAAAATCCAAGCTTTGTGCCCCTACATGTTTCGGCAAAACAAGGTGTTTGGGCTAGGGTTGCATGAAAATGATTCTAAGGAAATTTTTATAGGTTGTATGCTTCATATAGGACTTTTTAGGTGACAAAAATCCAAACTTTGTGCCCCAATATGTTTCGGCCAACCAAGGTTTTGGGCTAGGGTTTCATGAAAACACCCCTTATGAAGTTATGTTATGTTGTATGCCTTCATGTATGAATTTATGTAACCAAAATCAAATTTTAGTACCCTCAAAGTTTCGGCCAACATTGGTTTTTGGGCTAGGGTTTCATGAAAACATCTCTTATGAAGTTATATTATGTTGTATGCCTTCATGTATGAATTTATGTAACCAAAAAATAAAATTTTGGTACCCTCCAAGTTTCGGCCAACAATGGTTTTAGGGCTAGGGTTGCATGAAAACACCCCTTAGGAAAATTAGGGTATGTTGTATGCCTATGTGATGAACATGTTTATGATTTTCATATGTCATAAAATATGCCTACGTGATGAAAATGTTTATGATTTTCATGTCATGAAATATGCCTATGTGATGAACATGTTTATGATTTTCATATGTCCTGAAGTATGCCTATGTGATGAACATGTTTATGATTTTAATATGCCATGAATTATGCCTATGTGATAAACATGTTTATGATTTTTATATGCCTAGGTGATGAACATGTTTATGATTTTCATGTGTCATGAATTATGCCTATGTGATGAATATGTTTATGATTTAAAATGCCATGAAAAAATGCCTATGTGATGAACAAGTTGATGATTTTAATATGCCATGAAATATGCTTATGTGATGAACATGATTATGTTTTAAGACCCCTTTAGGGTATTCTTAAGTTATGAATGCATATATGCTATGACATGTCTAAAAAGATGCTTCCCCTTTTTATGTTGGGATTAAGAGCTCTCCTTATGATAAGATAAGACGGAGATGCTTCCCTTTTCAAGTAGGGATTAAGAGCTCTCCTTATGATAAAATAAGACGGAGATGCTTCCCTTTTTATATTGGGGATTAAGAGCATTCTTTATGATATGACAAGAAATAAAGGAATTAAGTATTTTACTTTGTAAGAGGTTAAGTACCCGACCTGTCAGGTATCAAATCCAAAGAGACATAAGAAGACGTAAGAGGTCTTGCCCTGGTAAGACGTAAGAGGTCTTGCTCTAGTAGGTCTGGTGGCTCGCTACCCCAGCCTATTAGGGAACGCGCATTATGTGGTACTTAGCCTGGGGCCCCCCATTCAAGTTATGATTATGTTGAAGTACCTATATGTATATATTTTGAAAAGAAAGGACTTGTATGAAGTTTAAGAATGCTTATGATTATGTCCTTGATGCATGTTTAAGATTTATGAAATTATGAATGCTTATGTTCATGTTTAAGAATGCTTATGATTATGTCCTTGATGCTTGTTTATGATTTATGAATTTATGAATGCTTATGTTCTAGTTTAAGAATGCTTATGATTATGTCCTTGATGCATGTTTAAGATTTATGAAATTATGAATGCTTATGTTCCAGTTTATGAATGCTTATGATTATGTCCTTGATGCATGTTTAAGATTTATGAAATTATGAATGCTTATGTTCAAGTTTAAGAATGCTTATGATTATGTCCTTGATGCATGTTTATGATTTATGAAATCATGAATGCTTATGTTCCAGTTTAAGAATGCTTATGATTATGTCCTTGATGCATGTTTAAGATTTATGAAATTATGAATGCTTATGTTCAAGTTTAAGAATGCTTATGATTATGTCCTTGATGCATGTTTATGATTTATGAAATTATGAATGCTTATTTTCCAATTTAAGAATGCTTATGATTATGTCCTTTATGCATGTTTAGGATTGATAATGTCATGGATGCTTATGTTTCACCATGCCCTGCTTAGATTTAATTATGCTTAGCATGCTTATGTAAATTATATTCCACGCTTATGTTTCATTACGTTGGTATGTGGATGATCAGTGTTGTTATGAAATACTTATGCTATTTATGCTAGTATGCTCATGTTTTCCAACTGTTTGATGACGTTGGTGGCTTTTGTGAGTAGGCAAGAATCTTACTAAGCTATATGCTTATGGTTTATGTTGTCCATATGCTGCAGATAAAGGAAACATGAACTAGAGGAAGTAGCAGGCGGGGCCAAGTGTGTGTGATAGTGGCATGGTGGAAAAAGACCCTATTACTATCTGCTTATATTTCTATGCTCAATGAATAACTTAAGACATTGCTTCCGCTTATAAGACTTGTGATTTATTAGCACCATGTTGGATGTTGCTTAGTTATGTTATTGTTCAGTTACTTAAGAATGTTTGATATGTTAGAACTCATGAATGAATCTGTATGTTATGCATGTTATAAAATGAGATAAGATATGATAACATGCTAATTATGAATATGATATGTGATGCATGTATAAAAGAAGGTTTAAGCCATGATAACATGTTTAAGTATGTAGAAGGTGAAATGATCCTTATATGTTATGTTATAAAAAAACAAAAAAAGTAGCGCAGCCCTGAGAGCAGATAAGGGCGGGCGTTATAGGTTGGTATCAGAGCGGGTTCACCTTTCCACTATCACACAACAAGACTCCGTCCTGCTATTTCCAAGTAAGTAACTTTATGCATACCTAAGTTTTTTTATAATGAAGAATATCTTCTATTTAGATAGAAATAACACCTCATCATGTGTTAGGAGAATGGAATTGCACTTGTGACTTAGATAGAAATAATACCTCGTCATGTTTTAGTAGAATGGAACCATACTTGTGACTTAGATAGTAATGATACCTTACCTTGTTTATGATAAGAAATGTTTATATGATGGAAACATGTCTCTAACCTAGAAATACCACTAGAATGGATACCTTACCTTGTTTATGATAAGAAATGTTTTTTTTTGTTTTAGCTTTAATATGCATGAATTCAGGTAGGATAATCTTATGCTAGCCTAGCCTTTGGTTTAAGTAATGCATGAATATACAAATGATAGCTTTATGCTAGCCTTAGTTTAATTTCGCGTAGATAAACGAACGAAAAAAAGAAAACTTATACTAGCTTCGCAAGAAATACTGGTGATTGGGTCAAAGGTAGACAAGTTAGGTAAATCGAAATTGATCAGCAAAAAAAAAACTCCTAAAATTACGAAGATTTGATTTTTGTAATTATTTGTGTAAGGTCTATGCTCATATGAATTGAATTAAGCCGGTTTCGTACGGGGTAGTCGGTTTTGTACTGACTTCATTTATTTCAATTTCAGATGGCACGAACGATGACTACAATGACCCGTCGTGATGTGTTACGAAACCGATTGAGGGAAGCTATTGAAGAGATAGTTTATAAACCTGATGGTGGGGTCAACGGACACATGAGAAGGCTCGATGGTCTTTTTAGGAGACTCGAGCAGTAGGAGTTTCCGTTACTGGACAATTATCGGATATGGGCCTTGGTACGCTCTCTGCCAAATGAGTTCATGGTAGTTGCACATCACATATCGGGCCACTATGAAGGGCGGATAACATATGCTGAGTTGTGCTGGGAACTACTGGAGCACAAGGTTCAAGAGAATCCTGTGGTAGTTGGCCTCGAGAAGAATGAAGAGAGTTCTATAAACAGTCAACTTATTGGCCAGCCTGAGACTACCCAAGTGAGGCCAAGGAAGATAGGACTAAAAATACTTACAACTGCACTAGGGTTTGTCCTAGTGGGAGTCGTAATGAACTATCTTCTCAAGTAGTTTTTGTTTAGATTAGAAATAAGGAATGTTATATGTTAACATTTTTCCTTCTTGTCTGAAAGTATGAATAAGTGATGATAAGTTCGTTTCTTTTGAGATTAATGATGAGTTCGTTGCATGGGATGTGTATGGTATAGTTGATCAATGTCGGTTAGATTGGAACATACGAATAATGAGTGGAAACAAAGTTGTCGCTTGACTTTGTAAACCAATTCAATTTACATTGAGTCAATCAGGGACTGCATATGACCTATCAATCGGCAAAGCCGTGAAGAGATTCAACCGACTCGCATGCCTATACCAGAGTTGGTCAGCACAGAAAGAGAAAGGGTCAGACTCATGCTGAAGATGCTCTGACCAGGAATAGCTCTTAATGTGGCCGGTGGAGCTCATAGACCGCAGACCGCAGAGGAGCTGTTCAGTAGCGCCCTGATTTCCGAGCAATACCTGAACATGAGACAACGCAGGTGGCTCGAGTTAGTGAAAGATGATGATTGTGAGATATTCTATCATCTAGGGAAGGCCAACAAGGTGGCAGATGCACTTAGCAGAAAGTCCTGTGCCGCTTTGATGTCCTTATCGATGCTATCTTAGCCCCTGAAAAGGGAAATAATGAATTACGGAATAGAGTTTATTTCTGGACAACTTTCCACCATGACGATAGCGCCGACGTTGTTCGACGATATATTGGGAAAGCAAGATGGTGATTCAGACATCAAGAAGATCAAACAGGAAGTCCGGGAAGGAAGGGATAATGGATTCCGCATTTCCGACAGCGGATTATTATACCTCCGGGACCGATTATGTATTCCGGACGATTCGGAATTACAGAAGAAGATACTTGAGGAATCCCATGGAACACCTTATACCATGCATCCTGGATCTACAAAAATGTATCAGGACTTAAGAGATAAATTTTGGTGGTCCGGCATGAAAAGGGATGTGGCTCAAGACGCCAAGACCACCCGACCTACGGAGGGTTAAGGCGAACACCGTAAACTCGGAGGATTACCGTGGTACAGACTCCAGAGTGGAAATGGGAAGAAATTTCTATGGATTTCATCTCGGGATTACCCAGAACAACAAATGGTTATGATGCTATATGGGTAATCATAGACTGGTTGACCAAGTCTGCCCATTTCTTGGCAATTAAGATGACCTATCCGATTGAGCAGCTAGCTCAATTATATGCCAAGGAAATTATCAGATTACATGGATTGCCTAAGGCTATCATTTCTGATCGTGATGGTCGTTTTACCTCCCATTTATGGGAATGTGTTCAGAAGGCTCTTGGCACTAAGTTGAGATTCAGCACTGCATTTCATCCTCAGACCGACGGTCAGACCGAAAGAGTGAACCAGGTGCTGGAAGATATGTTGTGGGCTTGTGCCCTAGACTTTAAGGGGAGTTGGTGTCGATATTTGTGCTTGGCAGAGTTTGCTTACAACAACAGTTACCAGGCCACTATTGGAATGGCACCATATGAAGTTCTATACGGGAGAAGATGCATGTCTCCTATCTATTGGTACGTGGGTGGTGAAAGGACGAAAATGGGTCTTCAGGCTGATATTATCGATGATACCACCCGAGCGGTACAGACTATCCGTCAGAGGATAGAGACTGCTCAGAGCCGGCAAAAGAGTTATGCGGATAAGAGACGCCAACCACTGGAATTCGAAGTTGGGGATTGTGTGTTCCTCAAGGTCGCCCCTATGAAAGGAGTAATGAGATTTGGAAGAAAGGGAAAGCTGAGTCTGCGTTATGTAGGACCGTATCAGATCCTGAAAAGAATCGGCAAGGTGGCCTATGAGCTGGAGCTACCTCAGGAGATGTCGGCTATCCACAATGTCTTCCATGTATCAATGCTCAAGAGATGCGTTCCCAATGTAGACCAAGTGATCGAACCCATGGCAGTTCAAATTCAAGGGGACCTATGTTATGAAAGTCGACCTGTTCAGATAACAGATCGGTAGGTCAAGAAGCTAAGGAGCAAAGAGGTACCCTTAGTGAAGGTCCTATGGCGAAGTCAAGGGTTCGAAGAATTCACGTGGGAACGAGAAGACGAGATGCGACAAAAGTATCCGAAACTGTTTTAAGTTCGGGACGAACTTTTCATAAGGTATGGGGGATTGTAACACCCCAAAATTTTCTCCAAAATTTTTGGTATAGAATTTAATTTTTTGTCTAGAAGATTATATAGGGGATCTTGGAAAATGATGATAAAAGAACAAAAAGGTGGAGAGGTGGGGTTTGAACCTTAAACCTTTTGGTGAGAGTTAACTCTTACAATGCATGTGATGACCAAGTGCTCAGCAATAGCTTACTGTTGGAGAAAGAGGAGAAATAGTAGATGAGTGTGAGGAGGGTAAAATGAAGAGGCATGAAAAGAGAAGAGGCACTTCTCTTCCTCCCTTTATAAATAAGAGTGAAAAATCCCATTTGGCCACTTCTTCTTCCCTCTTCTCTTCTTCTTCCTCACTGAAACTCACCTTCTCCCTTTCCATTTTTTTTCCAAAATTCATCCAAGTAAGAAGAAGGCTAGGGTGGCTACCATTAGGTCATCTTCAAACTAAAAGTCAAGCGAAGGAAGTAAGATTCCCTCACCTGCAGTATATTTGTTCTTGTAGGACATGATACATGAAAGAAATAGGATGCTTGATACCCTACATGTTTCGGCCAACCAAGGTGTTTGGGCTAGGGTTGCATGAAAATGCTTCTAAGGAAATGTTTATAGGTTGTATGCTTCATGTAGGAATTTTTAGGTGACAAAAATCCAAGCTTTGTGCCCCTACATGTTTCGGCCAACCAAGGTGTTTGGGCTAGGGTTACATGAAAATGCTTCTAAGGAAATGTTTATAGGTTGTATGCTTCATGTAGGAATTTTTAGGTGATAAAAATCCAAGCTTTGTGCCCCTACATGTTTCGGCCAACAAAGGTGTTTGGGCTAGGGTTGCTTGAAAATGATTCTAAGGAAATTTTTATAGGTTGTATGCTTCATATAGGAATTTTTAGGTGACAAAAATCCAAACTTTGTGCCCCTACATGTTTCGGCCAACCAAGGTTTTGGGCTAGGGTTTCATGAAAACACCCCTTATGAAGTTATGTTATGTTGTATGCCTTCATGTATGAATTTATGTAACCAAAATCAAATTTTGGTACCCTCAAAGTTTCGGCCAACATTGGTTTTTGGGCTAGGGTTTCATGAAAACATCTCTTATGAAGTTATATTATGTTGTATGCCTTCATGTATGAATTTATGTAACCAAAAAATAAAATTTTGGTACCCTCCAAGTTTCGGCCAACAATGGTTTTAGGGCTAGGGTTGCATGAAAACACCTCTTAGGAAAATTAGGGTATGTTGTATGCCTATGTGATGAAAATGTTAATGATTTTCATATGTCATGAAATATGCCTACGTGATGAACATGTTTATGATTTTCATATGTCATGAAATATGCCTATGTGATGAACATGTTTATTATTTTCATATGTCCTGAAGTATGCCTATGTGATGAACATGTTTATGATTTTAATATGCCATGAATTATGCCTTTGTGATAAACATGTTTATGATTTTAATATGCCTAGGTGATGAACATGTTTATGATTTTCATGTGTCATGAATTATGCCTAGGTGATGAATATGTTTATGATTTAAAATGCCATGAAAAAATGCCTATGTGATGAACAAGTTGATGATTTTAATATGCCATGAAATATGCTTATTTGATGAACATGATTATGCTTTAAGACCCCTTTAGGGTATTCTTAAGTTATGAATGCATATATGCTATGACATGTCTAAAAAGATGCTTCCCCTTTGTATGTTGGGATTAAGAGCTCTCCTTATGATAAGATAAGACGGAGATGCTTCCCTTTTCAAGTAGGGATTAAGAGCTCTCCTTATGATAAGATAAGACGGAGATGCTTCCCTTTTTATTTTGGGGATTAAGAGCATTCTTTATGATATGACAAGAAAGAAAGGAATTAAGTATTTTACTTTGTAAGTGGTTAAGTACCCAACCCGTCAGGTGGTCGTTAATCAAATCCAAAGAGACATAAGAAGACGTAAGAGGTCTTGCCCTGGTAAGACGTAAGAGGTCTTGCTCTAGTAGGTCTGGTGGCTCGCTACCCCAGCCTATTAGGGAACGCGCATTATGTGGTACTTAGCCTAGGGCCCCCCATTCAAGTTATGATTATGTTGAAGTACCTATATGTATATGTTTTGAAAAGAAAGGACTTGTATGAAGTTTAAGAATGCTTATGATTATGTCCTTGATGCATGTTTAAGATTTATGAAATTATGAATGCTTATGTTCAAGTTTAAGAATGCTTATGATTATGTCCTTGATGCATGTTTATGATTTATGAAATTATGAATGCTTATGTTCCAGTTTAAGAATGCTTATGATTATGTCCTTGATGCATGTTTAAGATTTATGAAATTTTGAATGCTTATGTTCCAGTTTATGAATGCTTATGATTATGTCCTTGATGCATGTTTAAGATTTATGAAATTATGAATGCTTATGTTCAAGTTTAAGAATGCTTATGATTATGTCCTTGATGCATGTTTATGATTTATGAAATCATGAATGCTTATGTTCCAGTTTAAGAATGCTTATGATTATGTCCTTGATGCATGTTTAAGATTTATGAAATTATGAATGCTTATGTTCAAGTTTAAGAATGCTTATGCATGTTTATGATTTATGAAATTATGAATGCTTATGTTCTAGTTTAAGAATGCTTATGATTATGTCCTTTATGCATGTTTAGGATTGATGATGTCATGGATGCTTATATTTCACTTATGCCCTGCTTAGATTTAATTATGCTTAGCATGCTTATGTAAATTATATGCCACGCTTATGTTTCATTACATTGGTATGTGGATGATCAGTGTTGTTATGAAATACTTATGCTATTTATGCTAGTATGCTCATGTTTTCCAACTGTTTGATGACGTTGGTGGCTTTTGTGAGTAGGCAAGAATCTTACTAAGCTATATGCTTATAGTTTATGTTGTCCATATGCTACAGATAAAGGAAACATGAACTAGAGGAAGTAGCAGGAGGGGCCAAGTGTGTGTGATAGTGGCATGGTGGAAAAAGACCCTATTACTATCTGCTTATATTTCTATGCTCAATGAATAACTTAAGACATTGCTTCCACTTATAAGACTTGTGATTTATTAGCACCATGTTGGATGTTGCTTAGTTATGTTACTGTTCAGTTACTTAAGAAAGTTTGATATGTTAGAACTCATGAATGAATCTTTATGTTATGCATGTTATAAAATGAGATAAGATATGATAACACGCTAATTATGAATATGATATGTGATGCATGTATAAAAGAAGGTTTAAGCCATGATAACATGTTTAAGTATGTAGAAGGTGAAATGATCCATATATGTTATGTTATAAAAAAAAAGTAGCGAGAATATAAGGGCGCATGTGTTGGTATCAGAGCGGCGGGTTCACCTTTCCACTATCACACATCAAGCCTCCGTCCTGCTATTTCCAAGTAAGTAACTTTATGCATACCTAAGTTTTTTTAGAATGAAGAATGTCTTCTATTTAGATAGAAATAACACCTCATCATGTTTTAGCAGAATGGAATTGCACTTGTGACTTAGATAGAAATAATACCTCGTCATGTTTTAGTAGAATGGAACCATACTTGTGACTTAGATAGTAATGATACCTTACCAAGCTTTATATGATGGAAACATGTCTCTAACCTAGAAATACCACTAGAAAGGATACCTTACCTTGTTTATGATAAGAAATGTTTTTTTTTGTTTTAGCTTTAATATGCATGAATTCAGGTAGGATAATCTTATGCTAGCCTAGCCTTTGGTTTAAGTAATGCATGAATATACAAATGATAGCTTTATGCTAGCCTTAGTTTAATTATGCGTAGATAAATGAACGAAAAAAAAGAAAACTTATACTAGCTTCGCAAGAAATACTGGTGATTGGGTCAAAGGTAGACAAGTTAGGTAAATCGAAATTGATCAGCAAAAAAAAAACTCCTAAAATTATGAAGATTTGATATTCGTAATTATTTGTGTAAGGTCTATGCTCATATGAATAGAATTAAGCCGGTTTCGTACGGGGTATTCGGTTTTGTACTGACTTCATTTATTTCAATTTCAGATGGCACGAATGATGACTACAATGACCCATCGTGATGTGTTACAAAACCGATTGAGGGAAGCTATTGAAGAGATAGTTTATAAACCTGATGGTGGGGTCAACAGACACATGAGAAGGCTCGATGGTCTTTTTAGGAGACTCGAGCAGCAGGAGTTTCCGTTACTGGACAATTATCGGATATGGGCCTTGGTACGCTCTCTGCCAAATGAGTTTTTGGTAGTTGCACATCATGTATAGGGCCACTATGAAGGGAGGATAACATATGCTGAGTTGTGCTGGGAACTACTGGAGCACAAGGTTCAAGAGAATCCTGTGGTAGCTGGCCTCAAGAAGAATGAAGAGAGTTCTATAAACAGTCAACCTATTGGCCAGCCTGAGACTACCCTAGTGAGGCCAAGGAAGATAGGACTAAAAATACTTACAACTGCACTAGGGTTTGTCCTAGTAGAATTAAATAATGAACTATCTTCTCAAGTAGTTTTTGTTTAGATTAGAAATAAGGAATGTTATATGTTAACATTTTTCCTTCTTGTCTGAAAGTATGAATAAGAAATGATAAGTTCGTTTCTTTTGAGATTAATGATGAGTTCGTTGCATGGGATGTGTATGGTATAGTTGATCACTGTCAGTTAGATTGGAACATACGAATAATGAGTGGAAACAAAGTTGCCACTTGACTTTGTAAACCAATTCAATTTACATTGAGTCAATCAGGGACTGCATATGACCTATCAGTCGGCAAAGTCGTGAAGAGATTCAACCGACTCGCATGCCTATACCAGAGTTGGTCAGTACGGAAAGAGAAAGGGTCAGACTCATGCTGAAGATGCTTCGACCAGGAATAGCTCTTAATGTGGCCGGTGTAGCTCATAGACCGTAGACCGCAGAGGAGTTGTTCAGTAGCGCCCTGATTTCCAAGCAATACTTGAACATGAGACAACACAGGTGGCTCGAGTTAGTCAAAGATGATGATTGTGAGATATTCTATCATCTAGGGAAGGCCAACAAGGTGGCAGATGCACTTAGCAGAAAGTCCTGTGCCGCTTTGATGTCCTTATCGATGCTATCTAAGCCCCTGAAAAGGGAAATAATGAATTACAGAATAGAGATTATTTCAGGACAACTTTCCACCATGACGATAGAGTCGACGTTGTTCGACGATATATTGGGAAAGCAAGATGGTGATTCAGACATCCAGAAGATCAAACAAGAAGTCCGGGAAGGAAGGGATAATGGATTCCGCATTTCCGACAACGGATTATTATACCTCCGGGACCAAATATGTATTCCGGACAATCCGGAATTACGGAAGAAGATACTCAAGGAATCCCATGGAACACCTTATACCATGCATTCTGGATCTACAAAAATGTATCAGGACTTAAGAGATAAATTTTGGTGGTCCAAAGATGAAAAGGATGTCTGTGATGTCAAGACTGTCTCGACTCGCTAGAGGGTTAAGGCAGAACACCAGAAACCTGGAGGATTACTGCAGCCGATACAAACTCCAGAGTGGAAATGGAAAGAAATTTCTATGGATTTCATCTCGGGATTACCCAGAACAACAAATGGTTATGATGCTATATGGGTATACATAGACCGGTTGACCAAGTCTGCACATTTCTTGGCAATTAAGATGACCTATCCGGTTGAGCAGCTAGCTCAATTATATGCCAAGGAAATTATCAGATTACATGGAGTGCCTAAGGCTATCATTTCTGATCGTGATGGCCATTTTACCTCCCATTTACGGGAATGTGTTCAGAAGGCTCTTGGCACTAAGTTGAGATTCAGCACTGCGTTTTATCCTCAGACCGACGGTCAGACTGAAAGAGTGAACCAGGTGCTGGAAGATATGTTGCGGGCTTCTGCCCTAGACTTTAAGGGGAGTTGGTGTCGATATTTGTTCTTGGCAGAGTTTGCTTACAACAACAGTTACCAGGCCACTATTGGAATGGCACCATATGAAGCTCTATACTGGAGAAGATGCAGGTCTCCTATCTGTTGGTACGAGGGTGGTGAAAGGAGGGAAATGGGTCTTCAGGCCGATATTATCGACGATACCACCCGAGCGGTATAGACTATCCGTCAGAGGATAGAGACTGCTCAGAGCCGGCAAAAGAGTTATGCGGATGAGAGACGCCTACCACTGGAATTCGAAGTTGGGGATTGTGTGTTCCTCAAGGTCGCCCCTATGAAAGGAGTAATGAGATTTGGAAGAAAGGGAAAGCTGAGCCCGTGTTATGTAGGACCGTATCAGATCCTGAAAATACTCGGCAATGTGGCCTATGAGCTGGAGCTACCTCAGGAGATGTCGGCTATCCACAATGTCTTCCATGTATCAATGCTCAAGAGATGCGTTCGCAATGCAGACCAGGTGATCGAACCCATGGTAGTACAAATTCAAGGGGACCTAAGTTATGAAAGCCGACTTGTTCAGATAACAGATCGGGAGATCAAGAAGCTAAGGAGCAAAGAGGTAGCCTTAGTGAAGGTCCTATGGCAAAGTCAAGGGTTCGAAGAGTTCACGTGGGAACGAGAAGACGAGATGCGACAAAAGTATCCGAAACTGTTTTAAGTTTGGGAAGAACTTTTCATAAGGTATGGGGGATTGTAACACCCCAAAATTTTCTCCAAAATTTTTGGTATAGAATTTAATTTTTTGTCTAGAAGATTATATAGGGGATCCTGGAAAATGATGATAAAAGAACAAAAAGGTGGACAGGTGGGGTTTGAACCTTAAACCTCTTGGTGAGAGTTAACTCTTACCATGCATGTGATGACCAAGTGCTCAGCAATCGCTTACTGTTGGAGAAAGAGGAGAAATAGTAGATGAGTGTGAGGAGGGTAAAATGAAGAGACATGAAATTAGAAGAGGCACTTCTCTTCCTCCCTTTATAAATAAGAGTGAAAAATCCCATTTGGCCACTTCTTCTTCCCTCTTCTCTTCTTCTTCCTCACCGAAACTCACCTTCTCCCTTTCCATTTTTTTCCGAAATTCATCCAAGCAAGAAGAAGGCTAGGGTTGCTAACATTAGGTCATCTTCAAACTAAAAGCCAAGCGAAGGAAGTAAGATTCCCTCACCTGCAGTATATTTGTTCTTGTAGGACATGATACATGAAAGAAATAGGATGCTTGATACCCTACATGTTTCGGCCAACCAAGGTGTTTGGGATAGGGTTGCATGAAAATGCTTCTAAGGAAATGTTTATAGGTTGTATGCTTCATGTAGGAATTTTTAGGTGACAAAAATCCAAGTTTTGTGCCCCTACATGTTTCGGCCAACCAAGGCGTTTGGGCTAGGGTTGCATGAAAATTCTTCTAAGGAAATGTTTATAGGATGTATGCTTCATGTAGGAATTTTTAGGTGACAAAAATCCAAGCTTTGTGCCCCTACATGTTTCGGGCAACCAAGGTGTTTGGGTTAGGGTTGCATGAAAATGATTCTAAGGAAATTTTTATAGGTTGTATGCTTCATATAGGAATTTTTAGGTGACAAAAATCCAAACTTTGTGCCCCTACATGTTTCGGCCAACCAAGGTTTTGGGCTAGGGTTTCTTGAAAACACGCCTTATGAAGTTATGTTATGTTGTATGCCTTCATGTATGAATTTATGCAACCAAAATCAAATTTTGGTACCCTCAAAGTTTCGGCCAACCATCATGAGGGTATGTGCAGCACCAAGGCAATGGGCAGTGACTACAGAAGTCCAGACTGGAACTGATGATGGAGGACTTCATTGCTACCCAAACTAAGGCCAATGAGGAATTTCGTAACATACATCAGAAGTTTGAAGAATCACTTGTAGGTTTTGCCCGTAAGATTTGATACCAATTGAAGGGTTTTGCTTATCGAGTTCGTGAGGGGAAACTTCGATTCCCACTTCACCTCCGTAGCTTGCCCATGGCGATCCCTTCGATGTCACCGGATTAAAAAAATTTAATCCTAGACAAAATGGATTGCCAAAGCAACCAAGTCATCATCGTGCTATTCGTTTAGAGAGGTCACTTGAACAAACTAGTTGTTCAAGCGACCATCGTCTATTCTACGACTAGCCACGGAATAGACGATGTCCGGATCGCCGATTTTTGTGTTTATGCTTGGGATCCAAGTATTATTTAGCCATTTACAGATTTATAACATGCTTATTATTGAAAAACAAAAACAAGCAACAAACAAAAGAAGAAAGAAGAATAGGTATACCTCTTGATCTTCTAATGTATGACCTTCCTCCTTTTGGACGTCGTGTGGGCGACAATCCACCAAAAGTCGAAGCTCCTAGATTGCAAATCTTCCTTCCTTGCTCTTCCAAAGCAAGAGGAAGAATAGAAACAAAGTTCTTCTCCATCCTATTGCCAACCAACATGCAACAAAAGAAATGCTTGCCACCGGCCAACAAGGAGAAGGAGATAATAGTGGAAACCGGTCAAGACACCAAGGGAAAGCCCTATATCTTGTTTCCACCACCTAAGGAGAAGGAAAAGAGGTCTTTGGATGCTGCCCAAGGGCTAGGATAGGGTTGTGGGCGCCGGCCACCAATGGAGGAAGAAGAAACAAAACTTTCCTTATTTGGTGCCACCCAAACCTCCTAAACCCTAAGCCTCTAAACCCTAATCCTAGCTTTCCTTATGGCCGGCCATGGAAGAGGGGAGGAAGAATAGGATGAGCAAATGCCAAGGTACAGAGGAGAAGAATAGGGGTCGGCCAACCTTTGGAAGAAGAAGGAACACCTCCTTGAGTTGCCGCCCACCCCTAGCTCCCAAAACCCTAACCCTAGCCACCACTCCCAATCCTAATCCAATTAGGATTGGTTGCCGCCCAAGCTAATCCCCTCATCCATCCTTATTCTTGCTGCCCACTTCATGACTCTATTTATAGAGTAGGGCTCAAGCCATGATTTAATCTCATCCATTGGTTCTAGGGATTTAATCTTAACCGTCGGATCTAGAGAATTAATCTCAACCGTCAGATCTTAGAGATTTAATCTCTACCAATGGATCTTTAGAGTTTTGTTTCTATCCATTGGATCTAAGCATCATGAGGTGTTAATAGGCTACATTAGGGACCATGAGGAGGAGTTGGGTCTTGGCCACCCATGGATCAAGCCCACATAAAGTCCGATCCACTAATGATGATCCAATCCACTAAAGGTTCATCATTGATATACCTCACCAACCCCCATATGATAATATGGGCTCCATATATTATTTGTACATTTTCTCCCCGTGTTTAAGATCTCGAATGTCCTTCCATTAATTAATTTACTGACCATTAATTAATGAACATCTAACTCCTTGAGTAGTACCACTCAACCTTTTCATCATGCCGGACCTAGTCCACCTGCAGGGTTTACAAGATGAACCTTATGAGCTTCTCAAGGGGACATAATCATCCTAATATATAGGACACGATTTCCTCCTATAATCAACGGCACACCATATAAATAATATCATCTCCCAACTTACCGAGTCTATCGATTTAATCTATAAATCTCGCCCATTGGTAAATCAAAGAGATGAGTACTAAGTATATGTGCCCGTTATTATATCGGGATTAAGAGCATGTACTAAATAATATCTGAGGTCCGATTCGATTATGTAGTTAGCAATAAATCGAATCACCTCTAAGTCGGTCCTGCTCAATACACACAAAGTGCACTAGTGTGATTCTATGGTCAAGACAAACCAATACCAAACCATACAACAACCATTCCGATGGTTTGTCCAAAGCCATCTCGGTTGTGAGCCTTTACTTATACTTTTCAAGAGGCCGATAACATGATCTCCTGTGTGACACCACACACAATTTTATCTACAATGTAAAGTATTAGACAATATTTTATAACCATAAAAATATGCAAACAATGATCATGTGATTCTTATTCCAAAATAAATATATTCATACAAAAGATAGACTTTTCAGTATACATCCCTACAATCTCCCACTTATACTAAAAGACTATGCTCTCCTCAAAGTGCCATACATCTGATCCCCATTCCCTCCACATGCCTATCAAAAGTTCTCACCGGAAGGGCCTTAGTGAAAGGATCTGTCAGGTTATCCTCCGATGCAATCTTGGCCACAGCAACTTCTCTTCTATTTACGATTTCTCGTATCAGGTGGTACTTACACTCTATGTGTTTACTAGCCTTATGGGCTCGTGGTTCCTTCGAGTTTGCAACTGCACCACTATTATCACAATAAATTGTGATAGTTCCGAGCAAACCAGTAATCACATCCAAGTCCATCAGGAAGTTCCTGAGCCATACAACTTCTTTGGTCGCCTCAGAGGCCGCCGCATACTCAGCTTCCATGGTGGAGTCCGCCATGCATTTCTGCTTGACACTCCTTCATATAATGGCTCCACCTCCCAAAGTAAATACAAAACCTGAGGTAGACTTACTGTTATCCCTATCAGATTGGAAGTCGGAATCCGTGTAAGCCACAGGGAGTAATTGGTCTGCCCGATAAACCAACATATAATCCCTAGTCCTTCTCAGGTACTTCAATATATGCTTTACCACAGTCCAATGTCCCTGTCCTGGATTACTCTGATATCTACTGACCATGCCCACGGCAAAGCAGATATCTGGTCTCGTACAGAGCATCGCATACATGAGGCTTCCTACTGCCAAAGCATAAGGAACCCCCTTCATCTCCTCTATCTCCTCAGATGATCTAGGACACATCTCCTTAGATAAAGGAACTCCATACCTGAAAGGTAGAAAACCCTTCTTGGAGTTTTGCATGCTAAAACGCTCCATAATCGTGTCTATGTATGAAGCTTGGGATAAGCACAACATCCTTTTCTTGCGATCCCTTATAACCTTGATCCCAAGGATGTGTCCCACCTCTCCCAAGTCCTTCATATCAAACTGTTTGGACAACCATACCCTTACATCCGATAACACCTTGATATTGTTGCCAATCAACAAAATGTCATCTACGTATAGTAGAAGAAATACCACTACGTTTCCGTCACATCTCTTGTATACACAAGACTCATCCGGACTTTGAATAAATCCATAAGACTGGATCACCTCATCAAAGCGGATGTTCCAAGACCTCGAAGCTTGCTTCAATCCATAAATGGACCGATTAAGCTTACATACAAGATACTCTTTTCCCTTAGCAATGAATCCCTCTGGTTGCTTCATGTAGATGTTTTCTTCAAGACTTCCATTAAGGAAAGTTGTCTTGACATCCATCTGCCACACCTCATAATCCATATGAGCTGCTATGCATAAGAGAATTCAGATAGACTTAAGCATGGCTACAGGCGAAAAGGTCTCCTCATAATCGATACCCTCTTTCTGAGTATACCCCTTCGCAACAAGCCTCGCTTTGAAGGTCTCAACCTTCCCATATATTCCTCTCTTTCTCTTGTAGATCCACTTGCATCCAATGGTTTTTACACCATCGGGTGGTTCTACTAGCTCCCAGACCTGATTTGAATCCATAGATTCAATCTCAGCATTCATTGCACTTTGCCAAGATACTTCATCTTTATCTTGGATTGCCTCGTCATATGTCCAGGGATCAGGTTCATGTTCGCTAGGGACCAAATCAGCAGATTCTCCCAAGAACATGAATCTATCAAGCTGTCTCACAACCCTCCCACTATGACTAGGTATCACCTGTGTATCCTCTGTGACACGCGGTGCAGTGACATGTGGTATATCCTCTTATACCGGTGGTACTAAAGAAGTGACTTCCCCTTTTAACTCCTCAAGAACAATTTTACTCTTGGGCTTGTGGCTCATCACATAGTCTTCCACTTGAAATCTGGCGTTCATACTAACGATCACCTTCTGATCTCTAGGACTATAAAACAATCCACCCTTCATTCCCCTGGGATAGCCAACGAACATGCGTACTTCTGTACGAGGTTCCAACTTACCAGCATCTGCCTTCAGAACATGTGCTGGACTCCTCCATATCCGAATATGTCTTAGACTAGGCTTTCGCCCAGTCCACAACTCTGTGGGAGTAGAAGGCACTGATTTAGATGGAACCAAGTTTAGAATGTACACCGCCGTATCTAGAGCATATCCCCAGAATGAATCTGGCAAGTCAGAATAACTCATCATTGATCTAACCATCTCCATAAGAGTCCTATGCCTTCGCTCTAATACACCGTTCTGTTGGGGTGTGCCAGGTGCAGTCAATTGGGATTGAATCTCAGCCTCTGATAAGTAGTTCCTAAACTCTCCCAAGAGATAATCATCACCACGATCAGATCGTAGTGTCATCCATATCTTGAATAATCGTCTATGAAAGAGACGAAATATTCAAGACCACCTCTTGCCTGGATAGTCATGGGACCACACAAATCAGAATGAACCAATTCTAACACATCTTTGGCTCTATACCCCTTGGTCTTAAAAGGCCTCTTGGTCATCTTACCCTCCAAGCAAGATTCACAGGTTGGGAGATCCTCCACCACTAATGAACCCAAAGGTCCATCAGCTATCAACCTTCGAAATCTGCTTAGGTTAATGTGACCATGCCTAAGATGCCAAAGATATGTTTGGTTCATCTTCGAAGGTTCTTTTCTCTTATTGGAATTAGAAGATGAGTTATTAACTTCAATTTGCATCGTGGGAGGTTTTGTATACAAATTTCCTTTCAATGTACTTGAACAGATATTCTCCCTATTCCTTTTTATAACAACTTGTCATTAAAAGAAATAGAATATTCATCCATAAACAATTTAGAAACTGAAACTAAATTCTTTCTAAATATAGGTACATAAAGGGAATTTTCCAGAACCAAAGTTTTATTTTTTTCTCAAAAGATAAATAAAACTTCTCCCACTGCAATAGCCACCACCATTATGGCATTGCCCGAGTAAATGGTAATCTCTCCCTTAGCTCGTCGTCGGGTTTCCTTGAACCCCTACAAAGTATTATAGACATGAGTAGTAGCTCTGGTATCTACACACCAGGTGCCGGTAGATAACACCGCTAATCATGTTTCAACGACTAGACCAAAGGATATACCTTTGTTCTACTTCGGATTGGGACAATCCTTCTTCTAATGTTCATCTTGCTTATAAGTGAAGTACTTGCCTTTCGACTTCTTCACTCCTCCCTGAGATCCTCCCACTACCTTTGCTCCTTCTTGTTTCACCTTCTTGTTGTCTTTCGATTTAGAAGTAGAAACCTTTTTGAGCAACCATGGCTTGAGGACACTCTTTGAAGAGTGCATACTTGTACTCCTTAGCAGATAAGACAATATCTAGATTCTTTTCCAATCAACATAATTTGGGTACAGTAAGTTTATTTCCTTTAGTATCATAACAAGTGGACTGAAAGTCATTTTTGAAAATCCTAAGAATCACATAGATCATTACTGTAGATTTCAAAAAATTATTGATTCCTCAAACAATAAAATTTTAAAATCAACCGACACCTCAAAACACCGAGAATATCATATGCCACGATAGTGTGGACGTATACGAATTCTACATTTGTAAGAGGAGGTTTTACCCATTAATTTTACTATCTTGTCTTCCTAACTTTTTGACAAGTAAAATTAATAGTTGGTTTCTCTTCGGCCCTACAAATAAAAGCAATGACTCCGATAGGGAGGATACTTATATTTGTATCTAAGTGTTCACCATTACTTGGTACCAAGGTAATTATCTCGGGTTATGTGCCTTACGATGGGGAAGTACACACGCTCCTTAATAATTTTCTATAACCGTATTCGACCTTGTGATCCGCAAATAAACTCATCCGATGGGGAGGAAGACACTCAGAGCTGACGCACAAGTTTGTTTGCATCACTTGTCAAATCATAATAGAGGCCGTGGGAATTTATAAAAATATCCCTCTCCCACTTAGTAATTTGAAAATGAGGAATTTTCCTAGCCTACGACATGCATATCAAACAAAAGGCAATAAATATGAAAAATAAATTATTTTCCAACTATTATGGCTTTTATCTTCAATATAACTCCCGTCTCATCGACATCTCGTCCTCCCCTCCTACGCCATGTACGAGCCATCCGGAGATCCGAGCCGAGACTAAAACCTATTTTAATTTACATCCATCGATCCTATACTCCACGAGGGAGTGTACATGAAATCTAGATCGAAAGTAAAATAAAATAAAGAGTGGCTAAACAATGTCGTATTTAATTTACAAAAACTAAATACTAGCCTCGTCAACCCCGAGGATTCAATAAAATAAATATTTACACACATACAATCACATACACACATATGGCCATA
The DNA here is from genome assembly GCA_025175895.1 of Wurfbainia villosa. Lineage (NCBI taxonomy): Eukaryota > Viridiplantae > Streptophyta > Magnoliopsida > Zingiberales > Zingiberaceae > Wurfbainia > Wurfbainia villosa. The sequence goes on along the minus strand of CM045998.1, from coordinate 45,269,111 downwards.
ATAGTCGGATCTTATGCCTGCAACCAAAGAGTTAAACTACGCATATCCTACTATTATCCGACACATATAATATATGAAAAAGTGCATAAAAATTAACCGAATCCTAAATACACAAAACCTGAAACCTTGCCTCTGATACCAATTGTAGGTTTTTCCCAGAAGCTCTGATACCAATTGAAGGGTTTTTCTTATCGAGTCCGTGAGGGGAAACTGCACTTCCAACTTCACCTCGGTAGCTTGCCCATGGTGATCCCTTCGATGTCCCCGGATTAAAAAAATTTAATCCTAGACAAAAGGGATTGCCAAAGCAACCAAGTCATCGTCTTGCTATTCGTTTAGAGAGGTCACTTGAACAAACTAGTTGTTCAAGCGACTATCCTCTATTCTACGACTAGCCGCGGAATAGACGATGTCCGGATCGCTGGTTTTTGTGTTTATGCTCAGGATCCAAGTATTATTTATCCATTTATAGATTTATAACATGCTTATAATTGAAAAAAAAACAAGCAACAAACAAAAGAAGAAAGTAGAATAGGTATACCTCTTGATCTTCTAATGTATAACCTTCCTCCTTTTGGACGTCGTGTGGGCGACGATCCACCAAAAGTCGAAGCTCCTAGATCGTAAATCTTCCTTCCTTGCTCTTCCAAAGAAAGAGGAAGAATAGAAACAAAGTTCTTCTCCTTCCTATGGCCAACCAACATGCAACAAAAGAAATGCTAGCCGCCGGCCAACAAGGAGAAGGAGATAATGGTGGAAACCGGTCAAGACACCAAGGGAAAGCCCTATATCTAGTTTCCACCACCTAAGGAGAAGGAAAAGAGGTCTTTGGATGCTGCCCAAGGGCTGGGATAGGGCTGTGGGCGCCGGCCACCAATGGAGGAAGAAGAAACAAAACTTTCCTTATTTGGTGCCACCCAAACCTCCTAAACCCTAAGCCTCTAAACCCTAATCCTAGCTTTCCTTGTGGTCGGCCATGGAAGAGGGAAAGAAGAATAGGATGAGCTCATGCCAAGGTAGAGAGGAGGAGAATAGGGGCCGCCCAACCTTTGGAAGAAGAAGGAACACCTCCTTGAGTTGCCTCCCACCCATAGCTCCCAAAACCCTAACCCTAGCCACCACTCCCAATCCTAATCCAATTAGGATTGGTTGCCGCCCAAGCTAATCCCCTCATCCATCCTTATTCTTGCCGCCCACTTCATGACTCTATTTATAGAGTTGGGCTCAAGCCATGATTTAATCTCATCCATTGCTTCTAGGGATTTAATCTCAACCGTCGGATCTAGAGATTTAATCTCAACCGTCGGATCTTAGAGATTTAATCTCTACCAATGGATCTTAGAGTTTTGTTTCTATCCATTGGATCTAAGCATCATGAGGTGTTAATAGGCTACATTAGGGACCATGAGGAGGAGTTGGGTCTTGGCCACCCATGGATCAAGCCCACATAAAGTCCAATCAACTAATGATGATACAATCCACTAAAGGTTCATCATTGATCTACCTCACCAACCCCCATATGATAATATGGGCTCCATATATTATTTGTACATGTTCTCCCCATGTTTAAGATCTCGAATGTCCATCAATTAATTAATTTATTGACCATTAATTAATCAACATCTAACTCCTTGAGTAGTACCACTCAACCTTTTCATCCTGCCAGACCTAGTCCACCTGCAGGGTTTACATGATGAACCTTATGAGCTCCTCAAGGGGACATCATCATCCTAATATATAGGACACGGTTTCCTCCTATAATCAACGGAACACCATATAAATAATATCATCTCCCAACTTACCGAGTCTATCGATTTAATCTATAAATCACACCCATTAGTAAATCAAAGAGATGAGTACTAAGTATATGTGCCTGTTATTATATTGGGATTAAGAGCATGTACTAAATAATATCTGAGGTCCGATTCGATTATGTAGTCAGCAATAAATCGAATCACCTCTAAGTCGGTCCTGCTCAATACACATAAAGTGCACTAGTGTGATTCTATGGTCAAATAAACCAATACCAAACCACATTACAACCATTCCGTTGGTTTGTCCAAATCCATCTCGGTTGTGAGCCTTTACTTATACTTTTCAAGGGGCCGATAACATGATCTCCTATGTGACACCACACACCATGTTATCTACAATGTAAAGTATTAGACAATATTGCATAACCATAAAAATATGCAAACAATGATAATGTGATTCTTATTCCAAAATAAAGATGTTCATACAAAAGATAAACTTTTCAGTATACATCCCTACATCACTCAGAGACTTGAAGGCCACCATTGACAGCCTTGCAAGTCACACCAGGATGTTGGAGACACAAGTGGCCCAGATAACCCAAACCAGGTCGCAACCTGTGAAGAGCTCTCCGGTGAGTCAAGGTAAAGAGAAAGGAGTGGGGCAGAGTAGCAAATTCGCCAAGGGGTGTGCAACCATGATTACCACCCTAGATGACCAAGCTGAGTTTGAAGGGAAGATCCCATTATAGCTTGAGGACCCTGATGAATTTGTTATCCCCTGCTCAATTTATGAGGAGAGCTTCGACGAAGCTCTATGCGACTTGGGGTCATCAGTCAGTGTGATGCCCTACACATACTATCTGAAGTTTGGACTGAGCGAGCTCCAACCAGTGAATCTTGGTATTCGTATGGGGGATGATTTAGTCAAGGAGCCCGTTGGCATTCTACCACACGTACCTGTGGTGATTGAAGATTTCGTGATACCCACGGACTTCATCATACTAGACACAGGACCCAATCCCTAGAATCCCATCATTCTGGGAAGGCCTTTTCTAGCAACTGCAAGGGCGTGGATAGACGTCAAACTACACCTGATCTCCCTGGAGTTAGATGGGGAGATCATCCTCTTCAGCCTTTCAGAGCACAGAGCCCCCTACCTCAACGACTTCACATTTAGCAGAACGAAGCCAGAACCGCTAGATGAAGCTTCTGATATGGATGAATCGAGGTTCACTAAACCTCCAGAGCCGAGTTGATAGTGCAGTGCGGTGAAGATAAACGACCTTAAACAAAGCGCTTCTTGGGAGGCAACCCAAGTTTAGTTTTAGATTTCCCTTTGTTTGTATTGCATGTATTTGTTTGATTTTAGTTTTGATTTCCATCCCATTTAGAGTTAGGACTAGAAAAGAACTTAGCTAGGCAAAAGTAAAATCCATATAAACCTACACGGCGAAATGTATGAGAAAATTCGAACCCTAATGCAAAATTGGGAGAGAAATGGGGGCACACGGCTTGGCCGTGTGTTTTCCCACGGTCGTGCCCGACCAACCCGAGGCGCACATGGCCTGGCCATGTTTTTTCACACGGCCGTGTCACGTGAGATTAAAAGGGGCGAGCTGTGTGTTTTCACCCCATTTGCGCCGTGTGCTTTGAAAGCTCTTGCCCTAGCCATGTGGTTTTGTCTTCCCCACCATCTAGAAGCACTTTTAACCTCAAAGGAAGCCAAAAGGAGCAAGGATGAGGAGGACTAAGCAAGTAGCACCTCGATCCGCCATTTCGGAGCGACGACCAAGGAGAGTCGACGCCCCTTAAGCTCCGGAGGAGGGTAACACCTTACCCACTCTTCTTTTTCATAATCATGAACATTGAGATAGATATAATGTGCTCTCTACTCGTAAACTCACTGCTACTAGGTACTTAAATTAAGATTTGTTAAAGTCTTTAGGGTTGTTGGGTGATATTCAAGCCCTATTTGCAAAAATAGGGTGGGAAGAGATGATGGGAATAAGGCACCCAACCTACCCTAGGATAACTCTATAATTTTTGAGTTACTTAGAGGCGGAAATTTTAACGGGTAGAGAGAGCGAGGAGGGTAGGATACTTTTAGGCTTTTTAACAATGAGCATGAGTGGACCCTACACTAATGGAACTCATGCTTTGGCTTGCCAAGTGAGGGAGAGAGAAGAATCGCTATTGGGTTCAACTCTCGGGTATTTTAGACCAAGTTGATGGGAGAGCATGCTTAAGACCCTTCTAGGGCCAAAGTGTAACGCCCGAAAAATCTTAGGTGTTTTATAGATAATGAGGCATGATAATAAAGGGGCCCTTATGTGGGTTAAAGAAAATAAAGATAATTATGCATGACGATAATAGGCTTATGTGGGATTTAAAGGAAATAAAAGAAAAGAAAACCGGACAAGAAGGGGTGAGTCACCAAAAATCCAATAAAAATTCTATATGATTAGGGAGAAGTCACGAATTTAATTGAAGAAGGAATTAATTCTGTTAAAGAGAGAAATTTAAGAAAATTTATAAGGGAATAGGTTAAGCCTTGATGGTTATAAATTTAACCTCCCTAATACCCTAGAGGACACCTCTCTACTCTCTTGATTCCTCCACCGCCGAACAACACATCAAGAAGAATTCTCTCGTAGGGTTGTCTTTTCCGCCGAATCCAAGGAAAGGTGGGATTCAAAGCGTGGGACAGAAGGTTGCATCTCATTAGGTATACAAATATAAGTTAAAGCAATCGAACGTAAGAATTCCCTCACCTGCAGTACATGGGTTTCTCTCGAATGACTTTCATGTTCCTAATGTTGTGCTATGCAATAAAGAGTTTTTCATGTTCTTCTTTTCCCTGTATTGCATATGATTAACCTTAGTCGAGGTTCCATGGTTGATATTTCTTAAGACCCTAGGATGAGGTTCTTATAAATTTTGTTAAGCAGAACACGTACAGAGGCCAACACGCCACTCTTTCAACCGACCAAACAAATAGGCCGCCGGGCGCGCAAGCGCGGCAAAGTGCAGCGCAGCATGCCGATCGAGTGCGTGCGCGGTCGCCGATCACCGGAGGTGTTGCTCAGCTAGCAGGCGTACATCTCGGCTAGCAGGCATGCTGCTCGGCCACGACACGGGTGTGTCATCCAACGCAGGCCGATTGTGCTGGGCTCGGGAAGTTTAAAAAGGACAAGAAAAAAAATAAATATATATATATATATTTCCGAACATGATTCCGAATGATTTTCCATGTTATGCTAGGTATATATATGGTATTGATATGATGCTAGTTAGACGATATATTTGCATGATTTCATACCTTATGTCCATGTTAACGGCTGATGTAGGACCATTGTATCATAATGTATATGTTAAGTTTTGCTCATTTTATCATGATGTACCTGTTTATGTTCATGAACGATAGGCACCCCTATGCTATGGTTACGTAAGGCTTATGAATATGAATTGGTTAAGAAATGTTTCCCTAAGAGTGGGGACAAGAACACTCTTTATGTTATGTCAAAAAACATGTATGCTATTTTACTTTACGCATGGCTTGTATCCAAAGTTTCCCCTAGGTCGAAGTACGGGCCTAGTGGTAATGACACGGTCGATGTGTCGATGGTCGACGGTCGACGACCACAAGGGGTCACCAAATGGGCCGCCGAATGGACCGCCAAATGGGCTGGGCCGAGTCATGGATACAATGTTGGACCCTAATGTTTAGATTATGTTTAAGTACTTATGAAAGTATATGTTTTCAAAGAGCATTCTGCATATAACTATTCCATGCCTATGTTATTACGAGATGTTATGTTATTGTGATAAAAATGCCATGGGGATACTTGTCCTAGATGATCATGTTACGAATTGCTTTACTCATGAATTTTGAATGCTAAGTCTATATGCCTCTTGATGATCATGTTAATAGTTACATCCATGCTATGACTATATGTTAGTTAAATGAACATGTCACTATCTTATGTGTAATTTATGTAGTATGGATTTTGTGAGTAGGAAAGGATCTTACTCAGCATATGTGCTGATAGTGTCATTTTTCCCTTGTACTGCAGAGCAAGGCAAGGAATTGAATAATTGAAGGGAGCAGTAGGCGGCAAAGATGTGTGTTGCAGTGGCATGGTGGATAAGATTTAGTTTATGGTTCGGGGAGATTATGCATGTTTTACCGTTCAGTGTTAAGACTTAAATGATGTTTTTGCCTTGGTTGTCACTCCCATTTATTATATAAATCTTGAATTTCTTTAGTACATGTTTAGTTAAGAAAATTGCTAAGACCGTTACATCATAATTAATCTGTTAGGTGGATTAGGTTAATATAGTTAGCTTAAGAAAGGGATTTTATTGTTTTAAATGCTTCTGCTGTATGAGTATGCATGTTTATATGATCGCGTAGCGCCGCCCTTCGCTCCCCTTGATGTACAGGAAGGGGGGGGCATTACAGGTTGGTATTAGAACAGATCTGCCTTTCCACTACACACATCAATCTCCAAATCCTGCCGCTCCAAGTAAGAAATTCTATGCCTACTCTATTTCTTTCATGTAACGTAAGAAATGCTTTTAGCTTAAATATGCATGAATATATGTATGATAACCTTATGCTAGCCTTTAATTAAAATATGAAAAAATAAATATGAATGATAACCTTATGCTAGGCTTATTATAATATATGAAGATAAGCATGGCTAGAAGACGTAGTCATAGAGTCGAAGATGTTAGGGCAATCTCTTGCCGTGATATGGTTTTGATGGTGTGGCAAAGGGTTTAAGTTAGTTTGATATGTTGATATGATATGTGCATTGAAGTCGTGCAAGACTTAGTAATTCGCACATGGAGCCGTGGCGAGTTTCACATCTCATGACTCGTGCCTTGAGTCGGTGAAGGATAGCTTTGCGGAAGCCGTGCGCTTGGAGCATCCGAGGGACCGCCGGACGAGAAGCTTGGAGTGAAGCCAGAGGAAGTAGACTTCGAGGCAAGAGACGCGAAGGAGCATTGCAGAGCCGTGTGCCTGATGCTGCCGAGGGACGTGGCCGAGAACGAAGAGAACTTCAAAGGCGAGGGACTCCGAGAAATGAGAGTGAGTGATTGTAACCCGGGGAAGGGTAGCTCTTAGGTGATCGGCGCCATCGTGGCGGTCATTGCGAACCATCGATCGGCCCATTGAGCGTGATCGGTGGTAGATAAGAGGATTGACCGCGAAGGCCGTTCGTAGCCGTAGGCCGATCGACTCACGAGGCGTGATCGTGATGATAAGGTCCATCGGTCATTGCCAGAGTTTCGTTGGACTACAACGGTCGGGATCCGACGTGTTCGGAGGCCGTTGTAGTGACGGCAGTCGACTGCCATGGGCGGCAGTCGACTGATGGCGGCAAACGGGAAGAAGTTAGCCCTCTCTATAAAAAGAGAGGGTGTAAGCCTTTGAGAGGCTAATGCTCATACTCAAAACGATCTTCCTAGTGCCCCACAAGCTCTAAACTCTTCTTACTTGTCTTTACTTCAATCCTATTGTAAGAAGAGTGATCTTGGTTGTAAAGGTTACCTCCACCTAGCTTTGTGCAAAGGAGAGACCGATAGTGATTGGTTTTGGCGGAGTGATTCACCGTGGACGAATCGGCCCGTGGATTAGCGGCGTAGCCGTGAACCACGTTATACCATCGTGTTAGCGTTTGTTTTATTGTTTGTCTTTTGCTTTGTATTTGTATATTCCGCTTGCGCTAATCTTTTGTAGACGAGCAATTTACGACGTCCAACGTACGAGGGCTATTCACCCCCCTCTAGCCGGCCATATCGATCCCCTACAAGTGGTATCAGAGCCAAGGAAAGCTTGTCACCGGACTAACCGCCGCAACAAGCCCTACATCTAAAATGGCCGGCTCCAACATCCATCCTCCGAAGTTTGAAGGAGAATTCGCTTGGTGGAAGAAGCGAATGGAGGTATTTTTCGAAACGGATTTTGATATAATGATTACAATGGAATCCGGTTTCGTTTTGCCTAGGGATGAAGAAGGGAAGCCAATAGAGAAATCTAGGTGGACCAAGAGGCAAAGAGAGGAGCACCTTGCAAACTCCAAAGCCAAGCACCATCTCTACAATGTGCTCCCTCAACAAGAGATCAACCGAATAGGAGAATGCCTAAGTGCCAAGGAGATGTGGGAGAAGCTAATTGAGCTTCATGAAGGCACATCCGAGGCAAAGCTAGCAAGGAGAGATCTCCTCCACTCCCAACTATCCAACATCAAATTAGAAAAGGGAGAAAAGGTAATTTCTTTGCATTCTAGATTCAAAGAAATTTTAAATGGACTAACAAGTGTAGGTGAGAAGCTATCAAACCGGGATATGGTAATGAAGGCCATAGATGCCTTTCCCCGGTCCTCAAAATGGAGCTCCATGGTGGATTCGTTCTACATCTCCAAGAACTTGGAAGTAAGTACCTTGGAGGAATTTTTCTCAACAATGGAACTCCACGAAACTAGGCTTGAAGGAATACAAGAGGAGCCTAGAATTCAACCTTCAAGAGGAGTAGCATTGCTGGCAAATAAGGGGAAGAAGAAGATGGAAATCCCCTCCTCCTCCGATGACGAAGCGTCTTCCTCCTCCTCCATGGATAGCACCGAAGAAGCCTATATGGTAAGGAGGGTAAGACGTTCATTTAAGAATTTTAGATTTGATAAATCTAATGATAGGAATAGAAGACCAAGGGGGAAGGTCATATGCTATAATTGCCAAGGAGAAGGGCACATAAGGGACAATTGTCCTCTCCTAAACAAGAGCAAGGAAGAAAGGAAAAAGAAAGAAGAAAAGAAGAAGAAAAAGGGGAGCAAGAAGAAGAAAAAGGGGAGCAAGAAAAAGAAGGAAGAGGAAAAGAAGACAAAGGAGAAGGGAAAGGCTAAGGCTCTCAAGGCAAGGACTTGGGATGATCCATCCTCATCCTCCTCCTCATCATCGGATGAGGAGAATGCCTTTGTCACCAATTTGGCCTTGATGGCCTTTGATGACTTGGATTGCTCTTCATCCGAAAATGAAGAATCAAGCTCAAATGGGGAGAGCTCAAATGAAGGGGGAGCTTCCACATCCTCATCATCCGAAGAAGAAGAGGACATGGAAACTATGGTAACCAATCTCTCACCTAGTAAAATAGTTTCTATGATTTCTAGTTTAACTAAGGATTTATTTAGGGCAAAGAAGAAAAATAAATGCATGCTTGAACAAATTAAGGAATTAGAACAAAAATTAGAAAAGGCATGCTTAAATGATAATATTTCTTCTAGCTTAGATGATGCATGCTCACATGATTATATGCCTTTAAATGTTAATGATGCATGCATAGAGGAAAATAGGGCTTTAAGGGAAAAGGTAGATTATTTAACAAAAGCCCTAGAAAAATTCACTATTGGCTCCAACACATTGAACATGATCTTAGGGAGCCAAAGAGCTAGTTTCAACAAGAAAGGCCTAGGATACAAAGAAAAGAAAAATGAAAAGGCCTATAAATGCCTAATAGCTAGGGGACAAGATAAAAAGAAAGCAATAGCTAGGAAATGGATCCCCAAGGAGTATTTAGTGAACCCAATAGGAAAGAATCTATTTTGGGTTCCAAAATCCATCCTTAAGGGTTAGAAAACCCCTATGGTAGTCAACCATATGAACTTGACCTATATCATATTTTGGTTGACTTAGGATGACGGGACAACATTTTTTAGATAGTGTTGGGTGATGATAACGTGCCCATAAATAGGTAATAATGCTTAAATCATGATGATTGATGTAATTCCTATGTATGTCTTAAATCATGATTTATGATTTTGATATTTGGCATGTTATCATGAGAAATAGGGTTAAATCATGCTTTAGGTGATAACTTGTTTATTATCATCGTATAATACCTAATGCATGACTATTATTTGATGGATACATGAGTTTCATGATCATAATGTAGAATTGATTGATATATGTCATTATGATCATGTAGGTTGTTAGGTTGATACTTAACCATGATAAAATTGCATGAATATATTGGTTAAGTATATACAAATACCCCCTAGGATGCATCTCACACTCACTATAGGCTAACTTGATTGCAAACTTAGCATGGGTGAGATTTTAGGATGATACAAATGTCCACTAATGCCTATGGCATTTAGATGGTCATTTAAAGTATCAACATAGCAATAATAGACCAATCATGGGGAAGGCTTATGTTTAATTCATAGACATATTGCCCAAAGATCATGGTTGGATATTTCATATGTTTTCAAAACAATTTCTTACCCTAAAATACATGTATTCATGTTTTGAAACAATTGGATGCAAAACTAGGTAGCTAACTTGATACTAGAATGATCAAAAAACCTAGTGGTCTTTAGAGTTTTTGGATGTTTGGCAAAAACAAGAAAATATAATGAGTTTTCATGAAAAACTATTTTTCCTTGATAGATATACTTAATAGAAATATGTTCCCCAAATTTCATGATTTTTCAAATTTTCTGGAATTTATAATGCATTTCTGAATTTCGTCCAGAAAATCGTAAATTTGATTCTTTAGTGCCGATCAGCCATCGATAGCATGATCGTGGCCTAAATCAAAACATTGAAGGCCGAATTCAGTTTGTAAACCTACAACAAGTTGTAGAAATATACTTGATGCCATCAACAAGTGGTACCCAATTTTAAATCAACTTGTCATATTTTTCCCTCCATTATACTTGATGCCATGAGCTTATAACTTAGTGTTAATCTTTTTGATGGTGTCAAAGGGGGAGAAATAATAATGTTTAAGTTAATCACTTTAGGGGGAGAAATATATTGTAGGGGGAGAAATATATGATAGGTGGAGAAAATTTGCATGGAGAGTTTCATGGATTAAGGGGGAGTTGCATGTTGCTATATCATGTTTATCTTTACATGCTTTCTTACCTTAGAATTTATATCAAATGTTTTTACCTAACTTAAACGGATTGCCACACATCAAAAAGGGGGAGATTGTTAGGGAAATCTCTTGCCGTGATATGGTTTTGATGGTGTGGCAAAGGGTTTAAGTTAGTTTGATATGTTGATATGATATGTGCGTTGAAGTCGTGCAGGACTTAGTAATTCGCACATGGAGCCGTGGCGAGTTTCACATCTCATGACTCGTGCCTTGAGTCGGTGAAGGATAGCTTTGCGGAAGCCGTGCGCTTGGAGCATCCGAGGGACCGCCGGACGAGAAGCTTGGAGTGGCCGAGGAAGTAGACTTGAGGCAAGACGCGAAGGAGCATTGCAGCCGTGCGATCGCGAGGGGGCGTGGCGAAGCGAAGAGAACTTCAAAGGCGAGGGACTCCGAGAAATGAAAGTGAGCGATTGTAACCCGGGGAAGGGTAGCTCTTAGGTGAAACTTGGCCATTTGGCCAAGTGTCGGATGGGTTTTCCCGACACCAGTCGACTGCCATGTCATGGCGATCGCTAATCGAGTGAGTTCTGGTATCTGGCCCGGATTGTGGCGTGATCGCGCCATCGTGGCGATCGCTGCCAAGACCACATCGATCGGCTCTGAAGCGGCGATCGACTTATAGATAAGGGTTGACCACGAGAACCGTTCGTAGCCAAGGCGTCGACTACGAGAAGCGATCGGATCGTGATGAGTCCATCGATCGTGCCAAGATGGACTTCGGGATCCCTCTCTATAAAAAGAGAGGGTGTAAGCCTTTGAGAGGCTAATGCTCATACTCAAAACGATCTTCCTAGTGCCCCACAAGCTCTAAACTCTTCTTACTTGTCTTTACTTCAATCCTATTCTAAGAAGAGTGATCTTGGTTGTAAAGGTTACCTCCACCTAGCTTTGTGCAAAGGAGAGACCGATAGTGATTGGTTTTGCCGGAGTGATTCACCGTGGACGAATCGGACCGTGGATTAGCAGCGTAGCCGTGAACCACGTTATACCATCGTGTTAGCGTTTGTTTTATTGTTTGTCTTTTGCTTTGTATTTGTATATTCCTCTTGCGCTAATCTTTTGTAGACGAGCAATTTACGACGTCCAAGGTACGAGGGCTATTCACCCCCCTCTAGCCGGCCATATCGATCCCCTACAGAAGAGACAAGTAATATATGGAAGACGTAGTAATAGAGTCAATGAGATGAATATATGCATAATAATCTTATGCTAGCCTTATTATAATATATGAAGATAAGCATGGTTGGAAGACATAGTAATAGAGTCGATGAGACAGTAACATATGGAAGACGTGGTAATAGAGTCGATCAGACAGTAATATATGGAAGACGTAGTAATAGAGTCGATGAGACAGTATTTTGCTTTCCATAGGAAGCTCCAGTACTGTTGGTAAAGAAGAAAGATGGGTCTATGCGAATGTGCATAGACTACCGAGAGCTAAATAATGTGACGATCAAGAACAAGTACCCTTTACCACGAATTGACGACCTGTTCGACCAGTTAAAGGGTGCCACCGTCCTCTCTAAGATTTACCTAAGGTCTGACTATGATCAAGTGAAAGTGAAACCAAATAATATACCAAAGACGGCTTTCCGAATAAGATACGAACATTATGAGTTCGTAGTTATGCCCTTCGGAGTGACGAATGCACCTGCTATGTTCATGGATCTGATGAATCGGGTATTCTCGGCATTCCTCGACAAATTTGTGATCGTTTTCATCAATGATATACTGATATATTCGAGAACCCAAGAAGAGCATGTCGAACACTTGAAGATGGTGTTACAGATCCTTCAAGAAAAGCATCTATATGCCAAGTTCTCCAAATGTGAATTCTGGCTCGATCAAGTATCTTTTCTGGGTCATATTATTTCCAAGGACGGAGTTATGGTGGACCCAAGGAAGATCGAGGCCGTGAGTAAATGGAGCAGACAAAGGAATGCTAGCGAAGTCAGGAGTTTTCTCAGATTAGCGGGCTATTATCGGAAATTCATAGAGGACTTCTCCAGAATCGCAACACCTATGACAGTTCTCACCCGGAAAAATTAGAAGTACGAATGGACGGATGACTGCGAGAAGAGTTTCACAGAATTGAAGAGGAGATTGACCAGTGCTTCTATCCTTACTCTTCCAAACTATGACGAATCCTTCGACATGTACAGCGATGCCTCCAAATTGGGACTCGGAGCTGTACTTATGCAGAGTGGTAAAGTTATTGCCTATGCCTCTAGGCAACTCAAGGAACATGAAAAGAACTATCCCACTCACGATTTAGAGTTGGCCGCTATGGTCTTCACTCTCAAGGTATGGAGGCACTATCTGTATGGAGCACAGTGTAAGATCTATACAGACCACCAGAGTCTGAGATATTTCTTCACACAGAGGACCTCAATATGAGACAATGCAGATGGCTTGAGCTCGTGAAGGACTATGACTGTGAGATTTTCTATCACCTAGTGAAAGCGAACAAAGTTGCCGATGCACTCAGCAGGACGTCCAGTGCCACCTTGATGTCTCTATCGGGATTGTCTCGATCGCTGCAGATGGAAATCATGAGCTATGAAATTGAGGTTATTTCTGGATAGCTTTCGACCATGGCAATAGTACCATCACTATTCGATGACATATTGGCAAAACAAAGTAGTGATCCAAATCTCCAGAGGATCAAGCAGGAGATCCTAGAAGGAAAAACCGAGGATTTTCGTGTCGATGATAGCGGAATATTATACCTTAGGGATCATCTATGTATCCTTAATGATCCGGAACTACGCAAGAAGATATTGGAGGAGGCTAATGGGACCCCCTATTCTATGCATCCGGGATACACCAAAATGTATCAAGATCTGAAAGAGAAATTCTGGTGGTCCGGTATGAAGAGGGATGTAGCACAAAGACATTCGATGCTGTTTGACACAGCCACAAGTTAAAGAAGAACATCAGAGGACTAGAGGAGTTCTGCAACCGATCCAAATTCTAGAGTGGAATTGGGAAGACATCTCTATGGACTTTATTTCAGGTCTTCCCAAGACTATGAACGGATATAATGCAATATGGTTATCGTTGACAGATTGACGAATTCAACCCATTTCCTAGCAATCAAGATGACCTATTCGATTGAGCAACTGGCTCAATTATATGCTAAGGAAATCATCAGACTGCATGGTATTCCCAAGACCATCATTTCAGATAGAGATGGTCGCTTTACGTCATAGTTTTGGGAATGCGTTCATAAGGCTCTTGGCACGATGCTGCATTTTAGTACCGCCTTTCATCCTCAGACAGACGGACAAACAGAAAGGGTGAACCAAGTACTGGAAGACATGTTATGAGCTTGTGCCCTGGACTTCAAAGGGAGCTGGTGCCGATATTTATGTCTAGCGGAATTCACTTACAGCAATAGCTATCAGGCTACCATCGAAATGACACCTTATGAAGCTTTATATGGGAGGAGATGTAGGTCTCCAATCTGTTAGTACGAAGGTGGTGAGAAGAAAGAGATGGGACTTCAGATGGAATTCATCGAGGACACCACCCGATCGATACATAATATCTGCCAAAGAATAGAGACTGCTCAGAGCCAGCAGAAAAACTATGCGGATCAGCGACGTAGACCTTTGGAATTCAATGTCGGAGATTTGGTATTTCTCCGGGTAGCACCTATGAAAGGAATAATGAGATTCGGGAAGAAAGGGAAGCTAAGTCCGCGATACGTAGGACCATATCCGATCCTGAAAAGAGTTGGCAAGGTAGCTTATGAGCTCGAGCTACCTCTGGAGATGTCGGCTATTCACAACGTGTTCCATGTGTCGATGCTCAAGAAGTGCATTTCAAATAGAGACAAAATGGTTGAGCCACAAACAGTGCAAATTTAGGAGGACCAGAGTTACGAAAGTCGACCGATCTGAGTACTAGACCGGGAAGTCAAAAGACTAAGAAATAAAGAAGTGCCCTTAGTAAAAGTTTTGTTGCAAAGTCAACAATACAAAGAAGCCACCTGGGAACGCAAGGACGATATGAAACGAAGATACCCAGAACTATTCTAAGTTTGAGGATGAACTTTTTATAAGGTATGGAGGATTGTAACGCCCGAAAAATATTAGGAGTTTTATAGATAATGAGGCATGATAATAAAGGGGCCCTTATGTGGGTTAAAGAAAATAAAGATAATTATGCATGATGATAATAGGCTTATGTGGGATTTAAAGGAAATAAAAGAAAAGATAAAAGAAAAGAAAACCGAACAAGAAGGGGTGAGTCACCAAAAATCCAATAAAAATTTTATATGATTAGGGAGAAGTCACGAATTTAATTGAAGAAGGAATTAATTCTGTTAAAGAGAGAAATTTAAGGAAATTTATAAGGGAATAGGTTAAGCCTAGATGGTTATAAATTTAACCTCCCTAATACCCTAGAGGACACCTCTCTACTCTCTTGATCCCTCCACCGCCGAACCACAAATCAAGGAGAATTCTCTCCTAGGGTTGTCTTTTCCACCGAATCCAAGGAAAGGTGGGATTCAAGAGACCTTGGAGAGCAGCTGCTAGGGCGGGACAGAAGGTTGCATCTCATTAGGTTTTACAAATATAAGTTAAAGCAATCGAAGGTAAGAATTCCCTCACCTGCAGTACATGGGTTTCTCTCGAATGGCTTTCATGTTCTTAATGTTGTGCTATGCAATAAAGAGTTTTTCATGTTCGTCTTTTCCCTGTATTGCATATGATTAACCTTAGTCGAGGTTCCATGGTTGATATTTCTTAAGACCCTAGGATGAGGTTCGTAAAAATTTTGTTAAGCAGAACACGTACAGAGGCCAACACGTCGCTCTTTCACCCGACACAGGCGTGTCGGGGTGAGCAACAGGACACGCCTTATGCCACCGACAGCGCAGTGTCGGGCTAAACAACTCGTCGCAAAGCGTCGCTTGGGCGCAGCGTGCTTCCCGCGCAGCATGCCGCCGAGTGCCGTGGGTGTCGCTCGACCGGAGGTGTTGCTCGGCTAGCGGCGGCCTGAGCGCTGGAGCGTGAGCCGCTCAAGGACAAGAAAATAAAATAAATATATATATATATATATATTTCCGAACATGATTCCGAATGATTTTCCATGTTATGCTAGGTATATATATGGTATTGATATGATGCTAGTTAGACGATATATTTGCATGATTTCATACCTTATGTCCATGTTAACGGCTGATGTAGGACCATTGTATCATAATGTATATGTTAAGTTTTGCTCATTTTATCATGATGTACCTGTTTATGTTCATGAACGATAGGCACCCCTATGCTATGGTTACATAAGGCTTATGAATATGAATTGGTTAAGAAATGTTTCCCTAAGAGTGGGGACAAGAACACTCTTTATGTTATGCCAAAGAACATGTATGCTATTTTACTTTACGCATGGCTTGTATCCAAAGTTGCCCCTAGTTCGAAGTACGGGCCTAGTGGTAATGACACGGTCGACGTGCCAACGGTCGACGATCGGATGGGTCACCGAATGGACCGCCAAATGGGCTAGCCCGAGTCATGGATACAATGCCGGGCCCTAATGTTGAGATTATGTTTAAGTACATATGAAATTATATGTTTTCAAAGAGCATTCTGCATATAACTATTCCATGCCTATGTTATTACGAGATGTTATGTTATTGTGATAAAAATGCCATCGGGATACTTGTCCTAGATGATCATGTCACGGATTGCTTTACTCATGAATTTTGAATGCTAAGTCTATATGCCTCTTGATGATCATGTTAATAGTTACATCCATGCTATGACTATATGTTAGTTAAATGAACATGTCACTATCTTATGTGTAATTTATGTCGTATGTCTTTTGTGAGTAGGAAAGGATCTTACTCAGCATAAGTGCTGATAGTGTCTTTTTTCCCTTGTACTGCAGAGCAAGGCAAGGAATGGAATAATTGAAGGGAGCAGCAGGAGGCAAAGATGTGTGTGCCAGTGGAATGGTGGATAAGATTTAGTTTATGGTTCGGGGAGATTATGCATGTTTTACCGTTCAGTGTTAAGACTTAAATGATGTTTTTGCCGTGGTTGTCACTCCCGTTTATTATATAAATCTTGAATTTCTTTAGTACATGTTTAGTTAAGAAAATTGCTAAGACCGTTACATCATAATTAATCTGTTAGGTGGATTAGGTTAATATAGTTAGCTTAAGAAAGGGATTTTATTGTTTTAAATGCTTCCACTGTATGTATATGCATGTATGTATGATCACGTAGCGCCGCCCTTCACTCCCCTTTGAGGTACGGGAAGGGGGGGCGTTACAGGTTGGTATCAGAGCAGATCTGCATTTCCACTACACACACATCAATCTCCAAATCCTTCGGCTCCAAGTAAGAAATTCTATGCCTACTCTATTTCTTTCATGTAAGATAAGAAATACTTTTAGCTTAAATATGCATGAATATATGTATGATAACCTTATGCTAGCCTTTAATTTAAATATGCATAAATAAATATGAATGATATCCTTATGCTAGGCTTATTATAATATATGAAGATAAACATGGCTAGAAGACGTAGTCATAGAGTCGAAGAGACAAGTAATATATGGAACACGTAGTAATAGACTCGATGAGATGAATATATGCATAATAATCTTATGCTAGCCTTATTATAATATATGAAGATAAGCATGGTTGGAAGACATAGTAATAGAGTCGATGAGACTGTAATATATGGAAGACGTGGTAAAAGAGTCGATGAGATAGTAATATATGGAAGACGTTGTAATAGAGTCGATGAGACAGTATTTTGCTCTCCATAGGGAGCTCCAGTACTGTTGGTAAAGAAGAAAGATGGGTCTATGCGAATGTGCATAGACTACCGAGAGCTAAATAATGTGACGATCAAGAACAAGTACCCTTTACCACAAATTGACGACATGTTCAACCAGTTAAAGGGTGCCACTGTCTTCTCTAAGATTGACCTAAGGTCTGGCTATGATCAAGTGAAAGTGAAACCAGATGATATACCAAAGAGGCTTTCCGAATAAGATACGAACATTATGAGTTCGTAGTTATGCCCTTCGGAGTGACTAATGCACCTGCTATGTTCATGGATCTGATGAATCGGGTATTCTCAGCATTCCTCGACAAATTTGTGATCGTTTTCATCGACGATATACTGATATATTCGAGAACCCAAGAAGAGCATGCTGACCACTTGAAGATGGTATTACACATCCTTCAAGAAAAGCAGCTATATGCCAAGTTCTCCAAATGTGAATTCTGGCTCGATCAAGTATCTTTTCTGGGTCATATTATTTCCAAGGACAGAGTTATGGTGGACCCGAGGAAGATCGAGGTCGTGAATAACTGGAAAAGACCAAGGAATGCTAGCGAAGTCAGGAGTTTTCTCAGATTAGCAGGCTATTACTGGAAATTCATAGAGGACTTCTCCAGAATCACAACACCTATTACAGTTCTCACCCGGAAAAATAAGAAGTACGAATGGACGGACGACTGCGAGAAGAGTTTCACGGAATTGAAGAGGAGATTGACCAGTGCTCCTATCCTTACTCTTCCAAACTATGACGAATCCTTCGACATGTACAGCGATGCCTCCAAATTGGGACTCGGAGCTGTACTTAATGTAGAGTGGTAAAGTTATTTCCTATGCCTCTAGGCAACTCAAGGAACATGAAAAGAACTATCCAACTCACGATTTAGAGTTGGTCGCTGTGGTCTTCTCTCTCAAGGTATGGAGGCACTATCTGTATGGATCACAGTGTAAGATCTATACAGACCACTAGAGTCCTAGATATTTCTTCACACAGAGGGACCTCAATATGAGACAATGCAGATGGCTTGAGCTCGTGAAGGACTATGACAAGATGATTTTCTATCACCCAGGGAAAGCGAACAAAGTGGCTGATGCACTCAGCAGGAAGTCCAGTGCCCCCTTGATGTCTCTATCGGGATTGTCTCGACTGCTGGAGACGGAAATCATGAGCTATGGAATCGAGGTTATTTTCGGACAGCTTTCGACCATGGCAATAGTACCATCACTATTCTATGACATATTGGCAAAACAACGTAGTGATCCAAACCTCTAAAGGATAAAGCAGGAGATCCTAAAAGGAAAAACCGAGGATTTTCGTGTCGCTGATAGCGGAATATTATACCTTAGGGATCGTCTATGTATCCTTAATGATCCGGAACTACGCAAGAAGATATTAGAGGAGGCTCATGGGACCCCCTATTCTATGCATCCGGGATCCACCAAAATGTATCAAGATCTGAAAGAGAAATTCTGGTGGTCCGGTATGAAGAGGGATGTAGCACAGCACGTTAGTACCTGTTTGACCTGTCAGAAAGTTAAAGCAGAACATCAGAGGCAGAGGCACGGAACAGTGGAAATGGGAAGACATCTCTATGGACTTTATTTTAGGTCTTCCCAGGACTACTAACGGATATGACGCAATATGGGTTATCGTTGATAGATTGACAAAGTCAGGCCATTTCCTAGCAATCAAGATGACCTATTCGATTGAGCAACTGACTCAATTATATGCTAAGGAAATCATCAGACTGCATGGTATTCCCAAGACCATCATTTCAGATAGGGATGGTCGCTTCACGTCATAGATTTGGGAATGCGTTCATAAGGCTCTTGGCACGAAGCTGCATTTCAGTACCGCCTTTCATCCTCAAACAGACGGACAAAAAGAAAGGGTGAACCAAGTACTGGAAGACATGCTACGAGCTTGTGCCCTGGACTTCAAAGGGAGCTGGTGCCGATATTTATGTCTAGAGGAATTCGCTTACAACAATAGCTATCAGGCTACCATCGGAATGGCACCTTATGAAGCTTTATATGGGAGGTATATATATATATTTCCGAACATGATTCCGAATGATTTTCCATGTTATGCTAGGTATATATATGGTATTGATATGATTGTAGTTAGACGATATATTTGCATGATTTCATACCTTATGTCCATGTTAACGGCTGTTGTAGGACCATTGTATCATAATGTATATGTTAAGTTTTGTTCATTTTATCATGATGTACCTGTTTATGTTCATGAACGATAAGCACCCCTATGCTATGGTTACGTAAGGCTTATGAATATGAATTGGTTAAGAAATGTTTCAATAAGAGTGGGGACAAGAACACTCTTTATGTTATGTCAAAGAACATGTATGCTATTTTACTTTACGCATGACTTGTATCCAAAGTTGCCCCTAGGTCGATGTACGGGCCTAGTGGTAATGACACGGTCGACGATCACAAGGGGTCGCCAAATGGGCCACCGAATGGACCGCCAAATGAGTTGGGCCGAGTCATGGATACAATGTCGGGCCCTAATGTTGTGATTATGTTTGAGTACTTATGAAAGTATATGTTTTCAAAGAGCATTCTGCATATAACTATTCCATGCCTATGTTATGACAAGATGTTATGTTATTGTGATAAAAATGCCATGGGGATACTTGTCATAGATGATCATGTCACGGATTGCTTTACTCATGAATTTTGAATGCTAAGTCTATATGCCTCGTGATGATCATGTTAATAGTTACATCCATGCTATGACTATATGTTAGTTAAATGAACATGTTGCTATCTTATGTATACTTTATGTCGTATGGATTTTGTGAGTAGGAAAGGATCTTACTCAGCATATGTACTGATAGTGGTGTTTTTTCCTTATACTGCAGAGCAAGGCAAGGAATGGAATAATTTAAGGGAACAGCAGGAGGTAAAGATGTGTGTGGCAGTGGCATGGTGGATAAGATTTAGTTTATGGTTCGGGGAGATTATGCATGTTTTACCGTTCAGTGTTAAGACTTAAATGATGTTTTTGCCTTGGTTGTCACTCCCGTTTATTATATAAATCTTGAATTTCTTTAGTACATGTTTAGTTAAGAAAATTGCTAAGACCGTTACATCATAATTAATCTTTTAGGTGGATTAGGTTAATATAGTTAGCTTAAGAAAGGGATTTTATTGTTTTAAATGCTTCCGCTATATGTATATGCATGTATGTATGATAGCGTAGCACCGCCCTTCGCTCCCCTCTGAGGTACGGGAAGAGCGGGCGTTACACAAAGCATCGCGCCTCCAAGACCCCATCTTCCGATACCTCCACCACATCATGGCCAGTACTATATTTGTTCGTGGGGAGAGTGACGGTGTAGTTAGAGCTAACGAGATGCTTTGCCTCTGGGATATGCTACAAGAAAGGAGTAGCATCGATGTAGGGTCCCACTTCAACAGACACTTAGTGAAGATGGGCAAAGTAGCACGAGGAGAGATTAATGTGGGAGGCCTATTTACCCACATTTGTCATAGGATGGGGTACGATTGCACTACATTAGAGAGTATAGAGGAGAGCCCTAGGATTGACCTAGGAGTGTGCATGGCCATGAAGATGATTATGAGAGAAGGAGACTCCTTTGTAAGGAAAAATCTGACAACCCTTAGGCTCCTCGACCCTAATCGTACCACCATCACTACACGCGCCAACTGGCGTTTGGACCTGATAGTGGAGTCCCCTCCTCATGAGGGACCATCCACATCGGCACCCATCTCTCCACCTTTATATCACTCTCCCTCAAGTCCACACATGCATAGGAGCCCATCTTGTCCACGCCGACATGAGTCTGCACCTGCACCACCACATTTTTCCACCTTTGAACAGGATGCAGGTACGTCGGCATATGATTTCTCAGAGTTCCGATCGGGCCTTGATGACTTATACACCGAGCAGCAGACGAAGAGGCAGCAATGGGAGGAGAAGAGCGGCTACCAGCAAGCGAAGTTCATTCTAGGGATTCCGGGAGCACTTCCAGCGGGTTGAGGAGTTCTACGACGAGGCCCATATATACTTCCAGGAGGAGGCTGCTCGTTGCCAGGATGAGGCCGCCTACCACAGGGAGATGTAGCTGCACATGCATGCCCAGTAGGCGCAGTGGACTAGGGAGGAGGAGCACCGAGCAGTCACTGCATCCACCAGCTCCCAGATCGACCACATGTACATGTGGCATCAGCGGCTCAGCAGCAGGTTCTCCCAGGATCCAGAGATGCCGAGGCTCCCAGACTTTTCACCTCGTCTACCATACTAGAGGTATATTTTCATTTAAGTCTGAGGGGAGGACCCCAAGATTTTGTTTTGTTTCCTAGCAGTAGTTTCTTTTCTAGTATTTCCATTCATTTATTCATGCATGGGTTGTTGAATTTCTTTCAGTACTTAGTTTTTGTTATTTGTAAAGCTGCCTAAGTAGTATTTATAACATGTTGCTTACATGAGTTGTTCCCATAGGTAGCTTAACTTCATTTATCTCGTGGAATTTTATTCTATGCTCTCTAATAAATGTTCTAGACTTACACTGGTTAGCTTTATTTCTTTACACTTATACATGTCGAACATTCTGAAAGGGATAATCTAGTACATACCTAGTTATGATTCATCTCAGTAGTCTAGGTACTTTAGAATCCATAGGTGACTCTAGGTTTAGCATTTTAGTTATTGGAGATGCTCGGATTGTGTAAGCCCATTTAGAAAAATCAAAATCCCAGTGAGAAGAAAAAAAAGAAAAAGAAAAAAAAAGAAAAAAAGAGACGAGAGAGAGAGAAGATTATGAGGGATAAAAAATAGTTGTCGTGGGTGGAAATGGCTAGGAGCCCCTTTTATACCGAGTTAGGTTACTAGGGAAACACCTACCAATTTCTCTCAATATCGAGCACACCATTGATACTTTATGCTGGATCTAGGGAACGACCCTCGCTTTGGGCAGGTAAGTGCCTAAGAGTCGAAAACCGTAGGAAAGCTATAGGGTGACGACTTAACTCACTATGGAACGGGCATCCCCTAAGAATGATTTGCTTAGTACGACCATGAGGAGCTAACTTAGTGAATTTCTAGAACATATTTATTTTTCTTTGATTGTAAATACCACTTGATAAATTTAGTTGACATGCTAGGTATGGAACAATGTCTTTTTAAATTTCATTGTACTGAGGTTTGCTTGAGGACAAGCAAAGATTTAAGTCTGGGGGAAGTGATGTGAGCGAAACATATTGTCACGCCCGCCCTTTTCGGACCCAGAATCCGGAAGGGGCAGTGTGTGACACGACCGTACATACATAGATTACATACAGCGGAAGACTTTATACATACTTCTTAATTCATACAGCGGAAGACTTTAGACCTATTATTTTTTTTTCTTTTAAAACGTAAACATGCATTGACATATATATATACATATATATATATATACTTCTTCTTTTTAACATAGAGTATGCTTCATAACATGTATAGATACTTCTTCTTACTTCTTCTTTACTTCTTATCAACATAGAGCATGCATCATATATATAGATACTTAGTGCTTAGTTCAGGTTCATAAACATCATCGTCATAAGGAGACATAAGTAAGGACATCCATAGACATCATCATCATAGGTAAACATATATAGATAGACCTAACGGATCCACTCCACCATGCCACTACCACACACATTTGGCCCCTCCTGTTGCTCCCTTTAGTTTATCCATCCCTTACCCTTATCTGCAGTACGAGGGAAAGATAAACTATAAGCACATAGGCTTAGTAAGATCCAGTCCTACTCACAAAATCCATATATTGACATTAATCATGGCATGTAACATTCATAACATATAAGCAACATAACATGTAACATACATGGCATAATCAACTTAACATGTAGCATGAGTAACGTGAGTAAACATAACATGTATCATCCATAACATGGCAGCATAACATGTATCATCTATAACATAGCAGCATATCATGCAATTATATGACTTAATTAAACATAACATATAACATACGTAACATAGCAACATAACATACAGCATATATGTATGACATATCAAACATAACATACATCATATGTAACATAGTGGCATAAACATGGCATATCAAACATAACCTACATCATAGGTAACATAGTGGCATAAACATGGCATATCAAACATAACCTACATCATAGGTAACATAGTGGCATAAACATGGCATATCAAACATAACCTACATCATATGTAACATATCAACATAGCATATGAACATAACAATCTGATCAGGTAACATATGCAGGATGCTTTTGAAAACATATATTATAGGTACGTAAACATAATTCTCAACATATTTGGGCCCGGCATTGTACCACTTCTTCATTATCATAGCGCGCATCCCTAAATAGGCCGGAGGTAGCAAGTCTCGAACCTAATAGGTTACTAGGCCCGATCTTAGTCCGTCGACCTAGGGCAATCGTCATAGCGTAGAAGCCCATCCTAGGCCCGAGTCTTACTCCATCGACCTAAGGCATCTTGGAGCCCATCCCGTACTAGGCCCAAGTCTTATTCCATCGACCTAGGGGCAATCATACATAGAAGCCCATCCTAGGCCCGAGTCTTATTCCATCGACCTAGGGCATCTTAGGAGCCCATCCCTTCTTGGACCCTGTTAGGGTCTTGGTACAAGCCATGCAGAAGGTAAAATACTTATATACTTATTTTATAACATAGCTTATTTCATTTTGCAAACATAGCATACTTCATTTCATAACACATCATGCTTCCCTTCATGAACATATCATCTTTCATTTCGTAACATACCATTCTTCATTTCATAACATATCATTCTTCATTTCATCATCATGTCATATTCATGTCGTGAACATATCGTTTTGTTTCATTTCATAATCTTATCTTTTACCATTTCATAACATATTTTAAATATCGCATACACATAGACATGGCATAAGGCATGGCATCAAAAGTAAGTAAACACTAACCTAAGGCATGTTATCTTCATCTAGAATTATTTAATATCACAAGTCAACATGAATTCACCCAACATAAGACACATGTTAACCTATTCATTTAACTTAACAACAACTTCATATGCACATAAGACTTGAATTAAAACTTCATTTAATCCCCAAAAATACATGATGGCCGTATGGTCCATAGGGTTTTCTAGGGTTATATTTTAACCTAATTCATTTAGCATAACAACAACTTCATTTGCATATACAACATGAATTAGACTTCGTTTAATCACCCAAAATTCATGGTGGCCGAATAGTGCATAGGGTATTCTAGGGTTATCTTTTAACCTAATTCATTTAACATAACTACAACTTCATTTGCATATAAAACATGAATTAGACTTCATTTAATCACCCAAAATTCATGGTGGCCGAATAGTCCATAGGGTATTCTAGGGTTATCTTTTAACCTAATTCATTTAACATAACTACAACTTCATTTTGCATATAAAACATGAATTAGACTTCATTTAATCACCCAAAATTCATGGTGGCCGAATGATCCATAGGGGTTACTAGGGTTATCCTTTTAACCTAATTCATTTAACACAACAACAACTTCATTTGCATATAGAACATGAATTAAACTTCATTTAATCACCTAAAAATACATGATGGCCGAATGGTCCATAGCGGCTATTAGGGTTAGCTTTTGTCCTAATCCATCTTAAATCCTAACATCATCATATAGTTACAAAAACATAGCATAGAACTTCATTGAAACCCTAAAACATGACTTGGCCTAATGGATCTTGGTGGCTATTAGGATTAACCTTTAACCTATTTCATTTTAACATAACAACAACATCATAAGCCTACAAAAAATATGGATTAAACTTCATTGAATCATCAAGATCTAGGGGTGGCCGAATGGTCCATGTAGGTCTTTAGGGTTAACCTTTAACCTAATCCATTTTAAATCCTAGCATCATCATATAGTTACAAAAAAACATAGCATGGAACTCATTGAAACCTAGAATCATGGCATGGCCGAATAGGCTTTAGTGGCTATTAGGGTTAGCTTTTAACCTAATCCCTTTTTCCATGTTAACATCATCATCTACTTCCTAAACATAGCATACAACTTCATTGATAAACTAAAACATAGCTTGGCCGGATATAACATATAGATTTCTTTTACAAACATCAATCGAAGTTACTCGTATGCAGGTGAGGGATACTTACATCCTTCGCTTTGCTTGTAGTGTGAAGATAACCTAAGGAACACAAAACCTAGCCCTAGCTTCTTGCTTGGATGAGTTTCAGCCAAGGGGTGGAAATGGAGAGGGAGAGCTTTAGGATTTCGGTGAGAAGAAGAAGAGAAGAGGAGAAAGTGAAGTTGCTCACTCATGCCTCCTCATCCCCCCCTATTTATTCACCTAAAGAGTCCCTTAATCTCCCTTACACTTAACCATAATCTCCCTTATTCCTCTAATGATATAATCCTATTGGGCTTCTGGTTAGTGGGTTCATCTATAGGGCTTGGCTATCTCTAGAGGTTTGGGGTTCAATTCCTAGGCCTTGCACCCCTTTTCGGCTTATTTTCTTTTATTTTTGAAAAGGCCCACATAAAGCCCATTATCATCAAGCCAAAAAAATATTGTAAAATTGCTAGGAATTTTACGGGCGTTACAATCCTTCATACTTTTTAAAAGTTTCTTCCTCGAAACTTAGAACAATTGTGGGTACTTCTGCTTCATGTCCTCCTCGCGTTCCCAGGTAGCTTCCTCGTACCGTTGATTCTGCCACAGGACCTTTACTAAGGGCACCTCTTTGTTCCTTAGCCTCTTGATTTCTCGGTCTAGTATCTGGATTGGCCGACTTTCAATACTCAGGTCCTCTTGAACTTGTACTGTTTGTGGCTCGATCACTTGGTTCGTACTGGAAATGCATTTCTTGAGCACAGAGACATGGAACACGTTGTGAATAACCGACATCTCTTGAGGCAGCTCTAGCTTGTAAGCTACCTTGCCAATCCTCTGCAATATCGGATACGGTCCCACGTAGCGTGGACTCGCCACCCTTCCTTCCGAATCTCATCACTCCCTTCATAGGAGCCACTTTGAGAACACTAGGTCCCCAACTTCAATTCTAACGGTCTACGCCGCATATCCGCATAGCTCTTTTGTCGGCTCGGCAGCTTTCAATTCTCTGACGGATGTTCCGTATAGCTCGGGTGGTGTCGTCGATGAAATCCGTCTGGATTCCCATCCTCTTCTTTTCACCACCCTCGTACCAGCATATGGGAGATCTACATTTCCTCTCGTATAGAGCCTCGTAGGGTGCCATTCCGATAGTAGCTTGGTAGCTATTATTGTAGGCGAATTCTACCAAACATAAGTATCGGCACCAGCTACCTTTCAAATCCAGGGTGCAGGCTCGTAACATATCCTCCAGTACTTGATTTACTCTTTCTGCATCCGTCTGTCTCTAGGGATGGAAGGCGATCTTGAACAATAGCTTCGTGCCCCTTCTCGAACACATTCCCGTAAATGGGAATAAAGCCACCATCTCTCGCTGTAAATGGTGGTCTTAGGAATTCCATGTAGTCCGATAATTTCTAGCATATAATCGAGCTAGTTGTCTGGCTTAATAGGTCATCTTGATTGCTAAGAAATGGGCGGACTTCGTCAATCTGTCCACAATTACCCATATAGCATCATAACTGTTTGTCGTCTTGGGCAATCCTGATGAAATCCATAGAAATGTCCTCCCATTTCCATTCGAACTGGATCTACCGTAGTGTTCCTCCGTGTCTCGTGTTCGCTTAACCCTCGCAGGTCGGTGCATCGACATACTGAGCCACATCTCTTTTCATTCCGAACCACCAGAACTTTCATTTTAGGTCTTGGTACATCTTGGTGGTTCCAGGATGCATCGCATAAGGAGTTCCGTGAGCTTCCTCAAATATCTCCTTCCGTAATTCTGGATCGTCGGGAAACGAGCTCATAGGAAACGAGCTCATCATTTCTTATTCATACGTTCAGAAAAGAAAAATGTTAATATATAACATTCCTTATTTCTAATCGGAACAAGACTACTTGAGAAGATAGTTTATTACGACTCCCACTAGGACAAACCCTAGTTCAGTTGTAATTACTTTTAGTCCTATCTTTCTTGGCCTCATTAGGGTAGTCTCAGGCTGGCCAATAAGTTGACTGTTTGTAGAACTCTCTTCATTCTTTTCGAGGCCAGCTACCACAGGATTCTCTTGATCCTTGTGCTCCAGTAGTTCCCAGCATAACTCAGTATATGTTATCCGCCCTTCATAGCGGCCCCATATGTGATGTGCAACTACCATGAAATCATTTGGCAGAGAGCGTACCAAGGCCCATATCCGATACTTGTCAAGTAACGGAAACTCCTGCTGCTTGAGTCTCCTAAAAAGACCATCAAACCTTCTTATGTGTCCGATGACCCCACCATCAGGTTTATAAACTATCTCTTCAATAGCTTCCCTCAATTGGTTTCGTAACACATCACGACGAGTCATTGTAGTCATCGTCCGTGCCATATGAAATTGAAATAAATGAAGTCAGTGCAAAACCGACTAACCAGTACGAAACCGGCTTAATTCAATTTATATGAGCATAGACCTTACACAAATAATTACGAAAATCAAATCTTCGTAATTTTAGGAGTTTTTTTTTTGGTTGATGAGTTCAACTGAACAATTGACTCCCTTAGTTTTTATTCCGAATTCAAGTTGTACTAACAACTATTCGAAACTTGGGTTATTATTTAAATTGACCATCGTAAATTTTTTTTTTTGCTCGTCAATTTTGATTTACCTAACTTGTCTACCTTTGACCAAATCACAAGTATTTCTTGTGAAGCTAGTATAAGTTTTTCGTTCGTTTATCTACGCGTAATTAAACTAAGGCTAGCATAAAGCTATCATTTGTATATTCATGCATTACTTAACTAAAGGCTAGGCTAGCATAAGATTATCCTACATGAATTCATGCATATTTAAGCTAAAAAAACATTTCTTATCATTCATGAACAAAATAAGCTAAAGGCATTTCATATCAGATATGAACAAATTAAACTAAAGGCATTTCATATCATACATGAACAAAATTAACAAAATTAGAGTAGACATAGAATTCTTACTTGGAGCGGCAGGATTTGGAGCTTGATGTGTGTGTAGTGGAAAGGAAGATCCGCCTTTTCGGACCTTAGGACCGAATCCGGAAGGGCAAGCGTGACGAAACTGCATACATACATTACATACAGCGGAAGACTTTATACATACTTCTTAATTCATACAGCGGAAGACTTTAGACCTATTATTTTTTTTTCTTTTAAAACGTAAACATGCATTGACATATATATATACATATATATATATATATACTTCTTCTTTTTAACATAGAGTATGCTTCATAACATGTATAGATACTTCTTCTTTACTTTTTCTTATCAACATAGAGCATGCATCATATATATAGATACTTAGTGCTTAGTTCAGGTTCATAAACATCATCGTCATAAGGAGACATAAGTAAGGACATCCATAGACATCATCATCATAGGTAAACATATATA
Source organism: Wurfbainia villosa (assembly GCA_025175895.1). Classification (NCBI taxonomy): domain Eukaryota; kingdom Viridiplantae; phylum Streptophyta; class Magnoliopsida; order Zingiberales; family Zingiberaceae; genus Wurfbainia; species Wurfbainia villosa. Next base: position 45,240,029 of record CM045998.1, on the reverse strand, counting down.
GATAGACCTAACGGATCCTCTCCACCATGCCACTACCATACACATTTGGCCCCTCCTGCTGCTCCCTTTAGTTTATCCATCCCTTACCCTTATCTGCAGTACGAGGGAAAGATAAACTATAAGCACATAGGCTTAGTAAGATCCAGTCCTACTCACAAAATCCATATATCGACATTAATCATGGCATGTAACATTCATAACATATAAGCAATATAACATGTAACATACATGGCGTAATCAACTTAACATGTAGCATGAGTAACGTGAGTAAACATAACAAGTATCATCCATAACATGGCAGCATAACATGTATCATCTATAACATAGCAGCATATCATGCAATTATATGACTTAATTAAACATAACATATAACATACGTAACATAGCAACATAACATACAACATATATGTATGACATATCAAACATAACATACATCATATGTAACATAGTGGCATAAACATGGCATATCAAACATAACCTACATCATAGGTAACATAGTGGCATAAACATGGCATATCAAACATAACCTACATCATAGGTAACATAGTGGCATAAACATGGCATATCAAACATAACCTACATCATATGTAACATATCAACATAGCATGTGAACATAACAATCTAATCAGGTAACATATGCAGGATGCTTTTGAAAACATATATTATAGGTACGTAAACATAATTCTCAACATATTTGGGCCCGACATTGTACCACTTCTTCATTATCATAGCGTGCATCCCTAAATAGGCCGGAGGTAGCAAGTCTCGAACCTAATAGGTTACTAGCCCCGATCTTAGTCCGTCGACCTAGGGCAATCGTCATATCGTAGAAGCCCATCCTAGGCCCGAGTCTTACTCCATCGACCTAAGGCATCTTGGAGCCCATCCCGTACTAGGCCCGAGTCTTATTCCATCGACCTAGGGGCAATCATACATAGAAGCCCATCCTAGGCCCGAGTCTTATTCCATCGACCTAGGGTATCTTAGGAGCCCATCCCTTCTTGGACCCTGTTAGGGTCTTGGTACAAGCCATGCAGAAGGTAAAATACTTATATGCTTATTTTATAACATAGCTTATTTCATTTTGCAAACATGGCATACTTCATTTCATAACACATCATGCTTCCCTTCATGAACATATCATCTTTCATTTCGTAACATACCATTCTTCATTTCATAACATATCATTCTTCATTTCATCATCATGTCATATTCATGTCGTGAACATAACGTTTTGTTTCATTTCATAATCTTATCTTTTACCATTTCATAACATATTTTAAATATCGCATACACATAGACATGGCATAAGGCATGGCATCAAAAGTAAGTAAACACTAACCTAAGGCATGTTATCTTCATCTAGCATTATTTAATATCACAAGTCAACATGAATTCACCCAACATAAGACACATGTTAACCTATTCATTTAACTCCACAACAACTTCATATGCACATAAGACTTGAATTAAAACTTCATTTAATCCCCAAAAATACATGATGGCCGAATTGTCCATAGGATTTTCTAGGGTTATCTTTTAACCTACTTCATTTAGCATAACAACAACTTCATTTGCATATAGAACATGAATTAGACTTCGTTTAATCACCCAAAATTCATGGTGGCCGAATAGTCCATAGGGTATTCTAGGGTTATCTTTTAACCTAATTCATTTAACATAACTACAACTTCATTTGCATATAAAACATGAATTAGACTTCATTTAATCACCCAAAATTCATGGTGGCCGAATAGTCCATAGGGTATTCTAGGGTTATCTTTTAACCTAATTCATTTAACATAACTACAACTTCATTTTGCATATAAAACATGAATTAGACTTCATTTAATCACCCAAAATTCATGGTGGCCGAATGATCCATAGGGGTTACTAGGGTTATCCTTTTAACCTAATTCATTTAACACAACAACAACTTCATTTGCATATAGAACATGAATTAAACTTCATTTAATCACCTAAAAATACATGATGGCCGAATGGTCCATAGGGGCAATTAGGGTTAGCTTTTGTCCTAATCCATCTTAAATCCTAACATCATCATATAGTTACAAAAACATAGCATAGAACTTCATTGAAACCCTAAAACATGGCTTGGCCGAATGGATCTTGGTGGCTATTAGGGTTAACCTTTAACCTAATTCATTTTAACATAACAACAACAACATAAGCCTACAAAAATATGGATTAAACTTCATTGAATCATCATGATCTAGGGGTGGCCGAATGGTCCATGTAGGTCTTTAGGGTTAACCTTTAACCTAATCCATTTTAAATCCTAGCATCATCATATAGTTACAAAAAAACATTGCATGGAACTCATTGAAACCTAGAATCATGGCATGGCCAAATAGGCTTTAGTGGCTATTAGGGTTAGATTTTAACCTAATCCCTTTTTCCATGTTAACATCATCATCTACTTCCTAAACATAGCATACAACTTCATTGATAAACTAAAACATAGCTTGGCCGGATATAACATATAGATTTCTTTTACAAACATCAATCGAAGCTACTCAGATGCAAAGTAGGATACTTACATCCTTCGCTTTGCTTGTAGTGTGAAGATAACCTAAGGAACACAAAACCTAGCCCTAGTTTCTTGCTTGGATGAGTTTCGGCCAAGGGGTGGAAATGGAGAGGGAGAGCTTTAGGATTTCTGTGAGAAGAAGAAGAGAAGAGGAGAAAGTGAAGTTGCTCACTCATGCCTCCTCATCCCCCCTATTTATTCACCTAAAGAGTCCCTTAATCTCCCTTACACTTAACCATAATCTCCCTTATTCCTCTAATGATATAATCCTATTGGGCTTCTGGTTAGTGGGTTCATCTATAGGGCTTGGCTATCTCTAGAGGTTTGGGGTTCAATTCCTAGGCCTTGCACCCCTTTTTGGCTTATTTTCTTTTATTTTTGAAAAGGCCCACATAAATCCCATTATCATCAAGCCAAAAAAATCTTGTAAAATTGCTAGGAATTTTACGGGCGTTACACATATAGGGTTTTAGGAGTAGTTTTTTCTCACATCTTGTTACATTTTATGTTATTTTCATGCATATGTTACTCTATTTTGTACGCATTTCCTATTTTCTGGTTCCAAGGTCTACTCTTTGTACTTTTGGGTGCAGGTTAGCATTTCGGGAGAAAAGGCACACTTTCGGAGCAAAAGATAGACATTTTGCAGCTAGACATAGAGTGGGACACGGCCAGGGCGTGTGGATACACACGGTCTTGTCCAATGGGTGAGATCGGCCAACTTAGCATCGTACACGGCCTGGCCATGTGAAAACACATGACCGTGTGGCGGCCCGCCAGATTTGCACGACTAGGGTTTTTTTGGATTTTGCAGTGGTCTGAGGTGATGTCTATATAATGATGGGTCCGCCCAAACCCTAGGGAGGAGGCACGATGGCTAAGACGGCACATCGAAGCCCTAAAAAGCTTCGGGAACTCGCAAGGGGGAGGAGGAACGCCGCCGGAGGTCCACGCCTTGCACTTCAACGCCAGAGAGAAGACCACGAAAGCATTGTAATATTTTGTTCTTGCATTTTATTCCCTATGTATTTGAACATTAACATGCTTTGCAATTCTTCCTTCATATACATGGAGTAATTCTTTCGATTCTAGGATTAGGGAGTAGCTTGTGTGCACATTACAATGTTGATTCAAGTTAAATTCTTCTTTGAGTTTAATTTGGCAATTGGTAGTTTTTTTTTACTTTATCTATGCGTGTATGGTTTTCTACCTACTGTGCTTAGACGATACGAGGGGTGATAGGCCTTGTATCTAAGATTTAGGAGATTTGATACAAGGAACCTAGGGGTAAACCTGATATCCTGTAACCGTGGGTAGAAGGATGCGATGGAATCGGACACGGTTCATCGTAGGGATTTATTCTCCATCCTCATACCATCTATCCCATCCTTCTAGGCGGAGATAGCTCCCGGTAGATGTGGTGGCTCTTCGGGAGAGTGTATGATGTCCCTTCTACAAAACCATAGCTAAACATCTAGACAACACAAATTGACAACATTATTTTGTGACACACAAGTGAAACTAAAGTCTTAGAATCACCTTTGAAGACCTCGGTACACTACTTTCCTCCTCCGTGTGACACTGTATAAAGTATAGTCCACCGACAACCCTCAATAGTTAAAACCCCTTAGAGTTTACATCCAAACAAATACAACCACTGAACGTACCAATATTCGAATCCCAGTCCCAATGGGATCGATAATATTTTATTACTTGACGATATCTGTGCACTTGCGGGCGTTGAGCACGAGGGCGCACTTTGAGTCCTCGATGGATTTCATCGTGAGATTTGAGGTCGCGATCACGTGCATCAGGTTTCATGAGGTGATGCCACCTAGCCCTTGAGAAATGGTGATAAGCTTTGACTCTCCTTGAGGCTGATCCTTGACCAACAGTAGACTGATCAACCCTATTGGTTTACTACTGGAGGCATCAGTCGACTGATACAAACCATCAGTCGACTGATGGCAGGGTTTCCAGCTGCAATGAAGAGTTAGCTTGAAAATGCAGTTAGTATAAGTAAGCTCGATGGTCATTTACCATCCGATCTCGACTTAGACCTTCCATGGGAAGTCTTAGTCGGATTGATGCCTAAGGATGTCCCCGTACAGAGGACACGACCTTGCTTACACTCACTCACATGAGCTTACCTCAGCCTTTACCTTTGAAGTTTTGCTTCCGGTATTCGCCTGAGTTCTTCGGCTTCCTCCGAAGTCCTCCCGGTGTCGCCCGACCACCACGATTCTCTCAAGGTGTTGCTGACCTTCAGCTCCAGCTTTAGCACTTTCTGCACACTTGATTTAGCTCGTGAGATAACAAAATGAGTTTAACTTTGTATCGTTTGCTAATATCAAAACTCAGGTTCGACTTATGTGCTTACTGCAAATTCTATTTGTTGGGATGCAAACTGAAAAGTCTATCTTTTTTATGAACATCTTTATTTTAAAATAAGAATTACATGACATTGTTTGCATATTTATGGTGATGCATATTGTCTAATACATTACATTGTAGATAACATGGTGTATGGTGTCACATGGGAGATCATGTTATCAGTTCTTTGTAAAGTATAAGTAAAGGCTCACAACCGAGATGGCTTTGGACAAACCATTGGTATGATTGTAGTGTGATTTGGTATTGGTTCGTCTTGACTATAGAATCACACTAGTACACTTTGTGTGTATTAAGAAGGACCGAATTAGAGGTGATTCAATTTATTACTGACGACATAATCGAATCGGACCTCAGATATTATATTCTATATGCTCTTAATCCCGATATAATAATGGACACATATACTTAGTATTCATTTCTTTGATTTACCAATGGGCGTGATTTATAGATTAAATCGATAGGCTCGCTAAGTTGGGAAATGATATTATTTATATTGTGTGTCGTTGATTATAGGAGGTAACCGTGTCCTATATATTAGGATGATGATGTCCCCTTGAGGAGCTCATAAGGTTAATCATGTAAACACTGCAGGTGGACTTGGTCCGACATGATGATAAGGATGAGTGGTACTACTCATAGAGTTAGATGTTGATTAATTAATGGTCAGTAAATTAATTAATTGACGGGCAATCGAGATCTTAAACACGGGGAGATAAATGTACAAATAATATATGGAGCCCATATTAACTTATGGGGGTTGGTGAGGTAGATCAATGATAATCCTTTAGTGGATTGGATTATCATTAATAGATCGGACTTTATGTGGGCTTGATCCATTGGGTGGCCAAGATCCAACTCCTCCTCATGTTCCCTATTGTAGCATATTAAAACCTCATGAAGCCTAGATCCAATGGTTGAAAACAAAACTCTAGATCCAACAGTAGAGATTAAATCTCTAGATCCGACGGTAGAGATTAAATCTCTAGATCCGACGGTTGAGATTAAATCCCTAGAACCAATGGTGGAGATTAAAACAAGGCTTATCCCTAAATCTATAAAAAGGGGCTTTAGGGTGGGCAGCAAGATGAATTAGAAAAGAGATAGGATTAGGGTTTGGGAGGCTTAGGGTTTGGAGGCTTGGGCGGCCACAAATAAGGAATTTGTTTCCTTTCTTCTTCCTCTTCCTTTGTGGCCGGCGCCCATCTTCTTCTCCCTTCCCTTGGCCGGCGTCCAAACCTCATCCTTCTCCTCTCCTTGGCCGGTGGAAACAAAGCTTAGGGTCTTCCCTTAGAGCTCTTGGCGGCATCCATCTTCTTCATCCAATCCTTTGGCCGGCGCACACCAAGTTGGTGCTTGGTGGTTGGCGCAAGTAAGGAGAGGAAGAGTTTTATTATTGATCTTCCTTTGTTCGGAGAGAAAAAGGATAGGAAGATTGGTGATCTATGAGCTTCGACTTTTGGAAGATCGTCGCCCACACAACGTCCAAAAGGAGGAAGGACATACAATAGAAGATCGAGAGGTATAATGATTGTCTATTTTCTTTTGTAACATGTCTATAATTGTTTTTCAATCATATACATGTTATATATTCTATTTTTATGGTTAAATATACTTGGACACAGAACATAAACACAAAAGTCGGTGATCCGTACATCATCTATTCCGCGACTATTCGTAGAATAGAGGTTGATTGCTTGAACACCAAGTTTGTTCAATTGACTACTCTAATCGAATAGCACGATGATGAAACGGTTGCTTGGGTGATCCCTTTTGTCTAGGATTAATTTTTTTTTAATCCGGGGACGTCTATGGGATCGCCATGAACAACCGACCGAGTTGAAGTGGGAAGCGAGTTTCCTACCTTCAAGTGGTATCAGAGCCACGGTTTCCGGTTTTGTGTGTTTAGGATTTGGTTACTTTTATGTACTTTTCATATATTATATGTGCCAGATAATAGTAGGATGTGCGTAGGTTAACTTTTTGGTTGCAGGCATAGGATCCAACTATCATGGCCATATGTGTATATGTGATTGTATGTGTGTAATTGTATATTTTGTTGAATCCTCAGGGTTGACGAGGCTAGTATTTAATTTTTGTAATTAGATACGGCATTGTTTAGCCACTCTTTGTATTTTAGTTTACTCTCGATCTAGATTTCATGTACACTCCCTCATGGAGTATAGGATCGATCGATGTAAATTAAAATAGTTTTTAGTCTCGGCTCGGATCTCCGGATGCCTCGTTCATGGCGTAGGGTAGAGCGGACGAGATGGCGATACAACGGGAGACATATTGAAGACAAAAGCCATAATAGTTGGAAAATTTTTATTTTTCATATTTATTGCTTATTGTTTGATATGCATGTCGTAGGCTAGAAAAATCCTAAATTTTAAATTACTAAGTGGGAGAGGGATAATTTTATAAATTCCCACGGCCTCCATTACGATTTGACATGTGATGGAAACAAACTTGCACGTCGGCTCTGAGTGCCTTCCTCCCCATCGGATGAGTTTGTTTGCGGATCACAAGGTCGAATATGGTTATAGGAAATTATTAATGATCGTGTCTACTTCCCCATCAGAAGGCACATAACCTGAGATAATTACCTTGCTACCAAGTAATGGTGAACACTTAGATACAAATATAAGTACCCTCCCCATCGGAGTCATTGCTTTTATTTGTAGGGCCGAAGAGGAACCAACTATTAATTTTACTTGTCAAAAATTTAGGTTGACAATATAGTAAAATTAATGGGTAAAACCTCCTCTTATAAATGTAGAATTCGTATACGTCCACACTATCGTGGCATATGATATTCTCGGTGTTTTGAGGTGTTGGTTGATTTTAAAATTTTATTGTTTGAGGAATCAATAATTTTTTGAAATCTAATGTTTTGATCTATGTGATTCTTAGGTTTTCTTTCAAAATTACTTTCAACCCGCTTGCTGTGATACTGAAAGAAAATAAACTTACTGGACCCAACTATGTTGATTGGAAGAGGAATCTTGACATTGTCTTGACTGCTAAGGAATACAAATATGTACTCCTCGAAGAGTGCCCTTCTATGTCTGTAGATGATTCTTGGGAAAAGGAGAATGAGAGTTATAAGAAGTGGATCAAGGCCGATGAGATGGCGCGGTGTTACATTTTGGCATCTATGTCAAATGTACTGCAACATCATCATCAAGCCATGCCCACTGCTTATGACATGATGCTCAATCTCAAAGAGCTTTTCGGACACCAAAATCGGGCTGCCAGGAAGGAAGCCATGAGGAACTTGATGACGACCACCATGATCGAGGGAACACCCGTGAGGGATCATGTTCTCAATATGATGGCTCATTTGAATGAGCTGGAAGTCCTCGGAGCTGAGATCGATGGGGAAACCTAGGTCGATATCATTCTCTAGTCTCTACCTAGGAGTTTTGAGCAGTTTCGCCTGAACTACAACATGAACAAGAGGTTGTATTCGTTGGCGGAGCTTCTAACATAACTCTAGGCGACAGAGGGGCTTTTTCATCAGAGTGCTTAGGCACAAGCCATGGTTGCCCAAAAGGTTTCTACTTCTAAGCCGAAAGGCAAGAAGAAGAAGAAACAAGCTGGGGCAAAGGCGATGGGAGGAACTCAGGGAGGAGTGAACAAGCCGAAAGGCAAGTGCTTCACTTGTAAGCAGACTGGACACTGGAAGAAGGAATGCCCCAACTGCAAGCAGAACAAAAGTATATCTTTTGGTCTAGTCGTCGAAACATATTTAGCGGTGTTATCTACCAGCACCTGGTGTGTAGATACGGGAGCCACTGATCATGTCTGTAATACTTTGCAGGGGTTCTAGGAAACCAGACGACTGGCTGAGGGGGAGATTACCATATACTTGGGTGATGCCACGAAGGTGGCGGCTATTGCAATGGGAGATGTTTATTTGTCTTTTGAGAAAAATAAAGTTTTGGTTCTTAAGAATTTCCTTTATGTACCTTTATTTAGAAAGAATTTAATTTTGGTTTCTAAATTGTTTATGAATGTATATTCTATTTCCTTTAATGACAGAGTTGTTATAAAAAGGAATAGGGAGATTATCTGTTCTGGTGCATTGATAGAAAATTTGTATACACTTGAACCAAAAGCTCCCACGATGCAAATAGATGTTAATAACTCATCTTCTAATTCGAATAAGAGAAAAGAACCTTTGAAGATGAACCAAACATATCTTTGGCATCTTAGGCTTGGTCATATTAACCTAAGCATAATTCAAAGGATGATAGTTGATGGACCTCTGGGTTCATTATGAAGGGGTTTTGCTACGAGAAGCTCTCAGACCAATTTAATGGTTTAGCTTATCGAGTCCGTGAGGGGAAACTTCGCTTCCCACTTCACCTCGGTCGTTTGATCATGGTGATCCCTTCGATGTCCCCGGATTAAAATTTAATCCTAGACAAAAGGGATTGCTCAAACAACCAAGTCATCGTCGTGCTATTCGTTTAGAGAGGTCAATTGAACAAACTAGTTGTTCAAGCGACCATCCTCTATTCTACGAGTAGCCGCGGAATAGACGATGTCTGAATCACCGGTTTTTGTGTTTATGCTCGAGATCCAAGTATTATTTATCCATATATAGATTTATATCATGCTCATAATTGAAAAAAAAAAATACAAACATGTAACATATAAAAATTAGAGAATCGATATACCTCTCGATTTTCTAATGTATGTCCTTCCTCCTTTCGGACGTCGTGTGGGTGATGCTCTACCAAAAGTCGAAGCTCCTTGATCGCAAATCTTCCTTCCTTGCTCTTCCAAAGCATGAGGAAGAATAGAAACAAAGCTCTTCTCCTTCCTATAGGCAACCAACAAGCAACAAGGAGAATGCTTGCCGCCGGCCAACAAGGAGAAGGAGATAATGGTGGAAACCGGCAAAGACACCAAGGGAAAGCCCTATATCTTGTTTCCACCACCTAAGGAGAAGGAGAAGGGGTCTTTGGATGCCGGCCAAGGGCTGGGATAGGGCTGTGGGCGCCGACCACCAAAAAAGAGGAAGAAGAAAGCAAACTACTTCCTTATTTGGTGCCACCCAAGCCTCCTAAATCCTAAGCCTCCAAACCCTAATCCTTGCTCTCCTTTGTTGGGGTTGATCCGTGAGGGGAAACTTCGCTTCCCCTTCACCTCGGTTGCTTGACCATGGTGATCCCTTTGATGTCCCCGGATTAAAAATTTAATCTTAGACAAAAGGGATTCCCAAAGAAACCAAGTCATTGTCGTGCTATTCATTTAGAGAGGTCACTTGAACAAACTAGTTGTTCAAGCAACCATCCTCTATCCTACGAGTAGCCGCGGAATAGACGATGTCCGGATCGCCGGTTTTTGTGTTTGTACTCGGGATCCAAGTATTATTTAGCCTATTTACAGAAATATAACATGCTTATATTTTGAAAAACAAACACAAGCAATGAATAAAAGAGATAGAAGAATAGTTATACCTCTTGGTCTTCTAATGTATGACCCTCCTCCTTTTGGACGTCATGTGGGCGACGATCCACCAAAAGTCGAAGCTCCTAGATCGCAAAACTTCCTTCCTTGCTTTCCCAAGCAAGAGGAAGAAGAGAAACAATGTTTTTCTCCTTCCAAAACTCAACCAATCCAGGAATCAATCCCTTCCTTGCCGCCGGCCAAGTAAATGAAGGAGATGGTGGTGGGAAGCAACCAAGATACCTAGGGAAACCCTATATCTTGTTTCCACCACCTAAGGAGAAGAAGAAGGAGGCTTTGGGCATCGGCCAAGGCTGGAAAAAAGCTGGGAGAAGCTGCTGGACGTTGGCACAAAGAGGAAGAAGAAGAGAGAAATAACCTTCCTTATTTGGTGCCACCCTAGCCTCAAAACCCTAACCCTAATTCCAATCCTATCTCAACTAGGATTGCCCTATTCTTGCCGCCCAAGCCTTGCTCCCTCTCTATGATGATCTTCACGCCAACCCCATGCCACCTTTTATAGAGTTTGGGGATAAGCCATGAATTAATCTCCTCCATTGGTTCTAGGGATTTAATCTCAACCGTCGGATCTAGAGATTTAATCTCAACCGTCGGATCTTAGAGATTTAATCTCTACCAATGGATCTTAGTGTTTTGTTTCTATCCATTGGATCTAAGCATCTTGAGGTGTTAATGGGCTACATTAGGGACCATGAGGAGGAGTTGGGTCTTGGTCACCCATGGATCAAGCCCACATAAAGTCCTATCCACTAATGATGGTCCAATCCACTAAAGGTCCATCATTGATCTACCTCACCAACCCCCATATGATAATATGGGCTCCATATATTATTTGTACATTTTCTCCCCGTGTTTAAGATCTCAAATGTCCATCGATTAATTAATTTACTAACCATTAATTAATCAACATCTAACTCCTTGAGTAGTACCACTCAACCTTTTCATCATGCCGGACCTAGTCCACCTACAGGGTTTACATGATGAACCTTATGAGCTCCTCAAGGGGACATCATCATCCTAATATATAGGACACGGTTTCCTCCTATAATTAACGGCACACCATATAAATAATATCATCTCCCAACTTACCGAGTCTATCGATTTAATCTATAAATCTCGCCCATTGGTAAATCAAAGAGATGAGTACCAAGTATATGTGCCCGTTATTATATCGGGATTAAGAGCATGTACTAAATAATATCTGAGGTCCGATTCGATTATGTAGTCGAATAAATCGAATCACCTGTGTCGGTCTGCTCAATACACACAAAGTGCACTAGTGTGATTCTATGGTCAAGACAAACCAATAAATCACACTACAACCATTCCGATGGTTTGTCCAAAGTCATCTCGGTTGTGAGCCTTTACTTATACTTTACAAGGAGCCGATAACATGATCTCCCGTGTGACACCACACACCATGTTATCTACAATGTAACGTATTAGACAATATGCATAAATATATGCAAACAATGATCATGTGATTCTTATTTCAAAATAAAGATGTTCATACAAAAGAGCTAGGCTTTCAGTATACATCCCAACAATCTCCCACTTATACTAAAAGACTATGCTGTCCTTATACTGCCATACATCTGATTCCCCTTCCCTCCACATGCCTATCAAAGCTCTCGCTAGAAGGGCCTTAGTGAAAGGGTCTACTAGGTCATCCTCTGATGCAATCTAGGCGACAACAACTTCTACCTCCTTTACGATTTCTCGTATCTGGTGGTACTTGCGCTTTATGTGTTTACTAGCCTTATGGGCTCGTGGTTCCTTCGAGTTTGCAACTGCACCACTATTATCACAATAAATTGTGATAATTCTGGGCAAACCAGGAATCACATCCAAGTCCATCAGGAAGTTCCTGAGCCATACAGCTTCTTTGGCCGCCTCATAGGCTGCCACATACTCAGCTTCCATCGTGGAGTCCGCCACGCATATCTGCTGGGCACTCCTCCATACAATGGCTCCACCTCCCAAAGTAAACACAAACCCTGAGGTAGACTTACTATTATCCCTATCAGATTGGAAATCAGAATCCGTGTAACCCACAGGGAGTAATTGGTCTGCCCGGTAAACTAGCATATAATCCCTAGTCCTTCTCAGGCACTACAATATATGCTTTACCGTAGTTCAATGTCCCTGTCCTGGATTACTCTGATATTTGCTGACCATGCCTACGGCAAAGCAGATATCTGGTCTCGTACAGAGCATCGCATACATGAGGCTTCCTACTGCCGAAGCATAAGGAACCGCCTTCATCTCCTCTATCTCCTCAGATGATCTAGGACACATCTCCTTAGATAAAGGAACTCCATGCCTGAAAGGTAGAAAACCCTTCTTGGAGTTCTGCATGCTAAAACGATCCAAAATCATGTCTATGTATGAAGCTTGGGATAAGCACAACAACCTTGATCCCAAGGTTGTGACCCACTTCTCTCAAGTCCTTCAAAACTGTTTGGACAACCATACCCCTACGTCTGATAACACTCTGATATTGTTGCCAACTACCAAAATGTCATCTACGTATAGTACAAGAAATACCAATACGTTTCCGTCACATCTATTGTATACACAAGACTCATCCGGACTTTGAATAAATCCATAAGTCTGAATTTACATCATCAAAGCGGATGATTCAAGACCTCAAAGCTTGCTTCAGTCCATCAGCGGACCGATTAAGCTTACATACAATACACTCTTTGCCTTTAGCAATGAATCCCTCTGGTCGCTTCATGTAGATGGATTCCTCAAGACTTCCACTAAGGAATGCTGTCTTGATATCCATCTGTCACACCTCATAATCCATATGAGTTGCTATGCATAAGAGCTCGGACTGTCTTGAATCCATAGATTCAATCTCGATTCATTGCACTTTGCAAAGATGTTGTATTTATATCTTGGATTGCCTTGTCGTATGTCTAGGGATCAGGTTCATGTTTGCTAGGGACCAAATCAGAAGATTTGTCCAAAAACATGAATCTAAGAGGTTGTCTAACAACCCTCCCACTACGACGAGGTATCTTCTATGTATCCTCTGTGACACACGGTGCAGTGACATGTGGTATGTCGTCTTGTACCGGTGGTACTAAAGAAGTGACTTCCCTTTTTAACTCCTCCAGAACAATTTTACCTTTGGGCTTGTGGCTTAACACATAGTCTTCCTCTAGAAATCTGGCATTCATGTTAACGATCACCCTCTGATCTCTAGGACTATAAAACAAGTCAGAATAACTCATCATCGATCTAACCATCTCCATAAGAGTCCTATTCCTTCGCTCTGCTACACCGTTCTGCTTGGGTGTGCCAGGTGCAGTCAATTGGGATTGAATCCCAATCTCTGATAAGTAGTTCCTAAACTCTCCCAAGAGGTTGTCACCACCATGATCAGATCGTAGTGTCATCCACATCTTGAATAATCATCTACAAAAGAGACGAAATATTCAAGATTACCTCTTGCCTAGATAGCCATAGGACCACACAAATCAGAATGAACCATTTCTAACACATCATTGGCTCTATACCCCTTGGCCTTAAAAAGGCCTCTTGGTCATCTTACCTTCCAAGCAAGATTCGTAGGTTGGGAGATCCTCCACCACTAATGAACCCAAAGGTCCATCAGCTATCAACCTTTGAATTCTGCTTACGTTAATGTGACCAAGCCTAAGAAGCCAAAGATATGTTTGGTTCATCTTCGAAGGTTCTTTTCTCTTATTGGAATTAGTAGATGAGTTATTAACTTCAATTTGCATCGTGGGAGGTTTTGGTTCAAATTTCCTTTCAATGTACCTGAATAGATATTCTCCCTATTCCTTTTTATAACAACTCTGTCATTAAAAGAAATAGAATATCCATCCATAATAATTTAGAAACTGAAACTAAATTCTTTCTAAATAAAGGTACATAAAGGGAATTTTTCAGAACCAAAGTTTTATTATTTTCAAGAGATAAATAAAACTTCTCCCACTGCAATAGCCGCCATCATCATGGCATTGCCCAAGTAAATGGTAATCTCCCCTTCAACTAGTCATCGGGTTTCCTGGAACCCCTGTAAATTGTTGCAGACATGATTAGTGGCTCCTGTATCTACTCACCAGGTGCCGGTAGATATCACCGCTAATCATGTTTTAATGGCTAGTCCAAAAGATATACCTATGTTCTGTTTTGGATTGGGACAGTCCTTCTTCCAATGTCCATCCTGCTTGCAAGTGAAGTACTTGCCTTTCGGCTTCTTCACTCTTCCCTGAGATCCTCCCACCATCTTTGCTTCACCTTGTTTCTTCTTCTTCTTGCCTTTTGGCTTAGAAGTAGAAACTCTTTTGAGCAATGATGGCTTGAGGACACTCTTCGAAGAGTGCATACTAGCAGATAAGACAATATTTGGATTCATTTCCAATCAATATAATTTGGGTACAATAAGTTTATTTCCTTTAGTATCAAAATAAGTGGACTGAAAGTCAATTTTGAAAATCCTAAGAATCACATAGATCATTACTTTAGATTTCAAAAAATTATTGATTCCTCAAACAATAAAATTTCGAAATCAACCAACTCCTCAAATCACCGAGAATATCGCATGCCACGATAGTGTGGACGTATACGAATTCTACATTTGTAAGAGGAGGTTTTACCCATTAATTTTATTATCTTGTCAACCTTAATTTTTGACAAATAAAATTAATAGTTGGTTCCTCTTTGTCCCTACAAATAAAAGCAGTGACTCCGATGGGGAGGATACTTTTTATTTGCATCTAAGTGTGCACCATTACACGGTACTAAGGGAATTATTTCGGATTATGTGCCTTATCGATGGGGAAATACACACGCTCCTAAATAATTTCCTATAAACATTATTTCACCTAGTGATCCACAAACAAACTCATCCGATGGGGAGGAAGGCACTCATAGCCGACGCGCAAGTTTGTTGCATCACATGTCAAATTGTAATGGAGGCCGCGGGAATTAATTAAAATATCTCTCTCCCACTTAGTAAATTGAAAATGAGGAATTTTCAAGCACACACAACATGCTTATTATTACTGTAGATTTCAATAAAAATTATTGATTCCTCAAACAATAAAATTTTGAAATCAACCAACACCTCAAACACCGAGAATATTGCATGCCACGATAGTGTGGACGTATACGAATTCTACATTTGTAAGAGGAGGTTTTACCCATTAATTTTATTATCTTGTCAACCTTACTTTTCGACAAATAAAATTAATAGTTGGTTCCTCTTTGGCCCTACAAATAAAAGCAGTGACTCCGATGGGGAGGATACTTTTAATTTGCATCTAAGTGTGCACCATTACACGATACTAAGGGAATTATTTCGGATTATGTGCCTTACCGCTGTGGAAGTACACATGCTCCTAGATAATTTCCTATAACCATTATTTGACCTAGTGATCCGCAAACAAACTCATCCGCAGGGAGGAAGGCACTCAGAGCCAACACGCAAGTTTGTTGCATCACACGTCAAATTGTAATGGAGGCCGCGGGAATTAATTAAAATATCCCTCTCCCACTTAGTAAATTAAAAATGAGGAATTTTCCTACGACATGCATATCAAACAAAAAGCAATAAATATGAAAAATAAATTATTTTCCAACTATTATGGCCTTTGTCTTCAATATGGCTCATAGATCGCTATCTTCGCTGCTCCTCCTACGCCATGTACAAGCCCTCCGGAGATTCGAGCCGAGACTAAAACCTATTTTAATTTACATCCATCGATCCTATACTCCACGAGGGAGTGTACATGAATCTAGATCGAAAGTAAAATAAAATAAAGAGCGGCTAAACAATGCCGTATTTAATTTACATAAAAACTAAATACTAGCCTCGTCAACCCCGAGGATTCAACAAAATAAATATTTACACACATACAATCACATACACACAGACGGCCATAATAGTCGGATCTTATGCCTGCAACCAAAGAGTTAAACTACGCATATCCTACTATTATCCGGCACATATAATATATGAAAAAGTGCATAAAATTAACCGAATCCTAAACACACAAAACCAGAATCCTTGGCTCTGATACCAATTGAAAGGTTTTGCCCGGAAGCTCTTATACCAATTTAAGGGATTTCCCTTGTCAAGTCCGTGAGGGGAAACTTCGCTTCCCCTTCACCTCGGTTGCTTGACCATGGTGATCCCTTTGATGTCCCCAGATTAAAAATTTAATCTTAGACAAAAGGGATTCCCAAAGCAACCAAGTCATCGTCGTGCTATTCATTTAGAGAGGTCACTTGAACAAACTAGTTGTTCAAGCGACCATCCTCTATCCTACGAATAGCCGCGGAATAGACGATGTCCCGATCGCCGGTTTTTGTGTTTGTACTCGGGATCCAAGTATTATTTAGCCTATTTATAGAAATATAACATGCTTATATTTTGAAAAACAAACACAAGCAATGAATAAAAGAGATAGAAGAATAGTTATACCTCTTGGTCTTCTAATGTATGACCCTCCTGTTAGTTATAGCCCTAGAACCAATCATGTGATGGTTGAATAGGGAACATTTTGTATCATATTCTATAAAGGCAAAGGATTGGTTATTATATTTACATCTTGCTTGTGCCAGCTAAATTAAATATAATAATGCCCTAGAAAAGTAGGTTCTTATCTACAGCACATCAATTGGCAGAATTGATTATGAGAGGCTGTAGAGAACACTTTCCTAAATGTTCCTAGTCAAGTATTAATATGCAAGGGCAATATTAATACATAAAGACTAGCATGTAGGTCAATTGATGACTTGATCTCACAAGTCATGGATATATGATATCAAGTTGACACATGGGTATATATTAGAGAATATATACTGAACTGACCCACCATGAGAAAGTTTCATGGATCGTTATATGAGTGTCATAAACTTTCTCATGTGACTATTGGTATGAATAGTCCTCAGACCTGAAGTCACTACGGTTCCCTACATAAGGAGTTATGTACTTTGGTATCGTCAAACGTCACCCGTAACAGGGTGGACCATAAAGGCGATTACTGGGTATATAACAAATTGTGCGGAGGGATGTGAGTGATGTAGATGGGATCTATCCCTCTCATATGACGAGAGTGATATCGGTGGGCCCCTTGATTGAGTAGAACTACTAAAACGCATGGCCATGCTCGAATGAGTCAATATGAGATATTGAGCTCATTTGTTTGAGTTAGTTTACTCAGGGATCAAGAAACACATAGATTGATCGAGGATGACACGGTCTATGCCTCATTGATCAATCTGATATCAAGGATAGAAGGACACGGTCATATATTATAGTAGTCACGGAAAGGTTAGTCGGATCTTGACTTATCTCATAACTTGGGTAGCAATGATGCATTGCTAGATGCCGCTCATTGCTTGTGTATCTAAAAGAGTTTAGATCCACTGCCAACGTTATGAGAGCCTATAGGGTCACACACAAAGAGCATGATAATTAGAGGAATTAGAGTATTCTAGTTTGACTAGAATAATATGGGAATAAGCTTAAGTACAAAATGGTTTTTGGACTTTAAGCTTAATGAGAATTTTAGCTAATTGATTTAATGAGATTAATTCAATATGTTACCTTATTGATTTAATAAGATTAATTCAATATGATAACATAAGCTTAATTGAATTAATAAGATTAATTCAATATGATAACATAAGCTTAATTGAATTAATAAGATTAATTCAACATGCATGAATGCCACATAAGAATGCCACATAAGCATGCCACCTAAGCATCCACCTAAGCTAGTTAAGGTGGAAGGAAACAAAATGGTTTTGTCTCCTTAAGTGGCCGGCCAAACAAGGAAGCCAAATCCTTTTTGAGTGTGTCTCAATGCAATGGATTGCATTGAATGTGAAGGAGGTGGAAGGGTTTTTCCAACCCTATAAAAGGCTCCATGGAGTGGCCGGCCATAGTGAGTTTTTGGTGTTGTGGTTGTGAGAGAGCTTGGTGGAAGCTTTAGTTGTGTGGGTTTGTGAGTGTAGGCTAGCAAGAAGAGGAGTCTTCTTCTTCCTTTCTCCTTTTCCCTCTCTTCCTCTCCTTTAGGGACTTCTCTAGCAAGAAGTAAAGGAGAGCTCTTCTAGTTTTCCTTTTGTGAGACAAGAGCGTGCTCGTGTGGATACGTATAGAGGCACGGACACTTGAACGTGCTAAAGATCCTACAAACCGAAAGGAAAAGCGGGATTGCAAAGGGCACGCAACAAAGGTAGAACTCTCCTATAAGATAGGTTTGGTTTAGAGAAATTTATTTTATACGAGTTTGCTTTCGCATGGATCACTTGGAAGGGATCCTATTTTCCGTTGCGCATATGCCATTTGGCATACGAGATTTCCCTACAGTGGTATCAGAGCCACTTGCGAAAGATCGTATAAAAATAGGTTTTCTCTATTTTATATGTGATATAGAAGTAGGATAAATTTTATTATGAGTTGATAATTGCATTAGCAAATTTTCAAACATAATAAAATATCCAATGTCTTTTAAAAGTTAAAATGACATGGTGCATGGTTATGGCCTAGTCCCAAAGAGTTTGTGATTGTGTGTTGTAATTCTTAATACGGCCTGCGTGTCGTGCCTTTCTCCTAATATTCTTGTTGTAAAATTAGTTTTAGACTCGAATGTAACTCGAGTATTTCTCCTTTTGTAATGTACAAAACAAGGATGGAGGGTCCATTGGAGGATGAGGTTACAAGGAGGAGGTCAACACACAAGACAACCAAAAGGAAGCACTTAGGAGAAGATGCTATCCCTAGGTAGACCAATCAATCTTTTCATTGGCTTGAGAAGATTGTAGAATAAGGGCCATAACCATGACACGCTTAGTTTAATATGTATGTGATGCATGTTAGCTTAATATGTATGTGATGCATGTTAGTTTAGCTTGTATATGATACATGTTTATTTCTTAATAAGTCTAAACGATATGCCTACCAAAGTTGGTACTCACTACTACCTCGATCATTTGTTATTGGGTTTGCCAAAGCAAAGCAATGCATTTTATCTTGGAGGGGTGCGAGTGGACAATCGTGATGTCCCGCTATCAGTCTTGGTTAAGACTTAATTAAGTTTTTCTTAAATTAGTTAAGAAAGTAGAGGCATATATTAGCTTTGAACATAAGTTTTAAATTAGTTTTGTGTGATTTCGAACATCACTTTGTCTTAGAAGTGGTCGCTGTCTGATATCCAAGAAGGCCCTCGTCTCGCCACATACCGAAGCTGGTTTAGGAATAAAACACTAAACTAATCTATAACTTAACCAAAGCTATTAAAGAGTTACATCAGATGTAATTGGCAAAAGATTGCCTACCTAATTATACTACGTCTTGGGCGATTAGCCAAAGCTAACTCAAGATGAATTATGATGTGGATCTTTATCCCATATAAATTTATAGCTAAATAGTAGCTATGAGAATTTAGTGGGAGCCTCATTTAATTAAAGGCCTAATTAAATGATTTAGGTATGATACTTAACTTTGCATTTTAATGTTGTAGATCACCATGTCATCTAACACGACACACCCCCTCAACTTGCGATCTGTCCTTGAGAAGGACAAGCTCAATGGAGCGAACTTTCTTGACTGGTATAGGAACTTGAGGATTATCCTCAAGCAAGAATGCAAACTGTATGTCCTAGAGCAGTCTACCCCTGAAATACCCGCCCCTACTGCCACTCGTGCTGAAAAGGATGCTTATAAGAAGCATCAAGATGACGCATTAGATGTGTCATGCCTTATGCTTGCCACCATGAACTCTGAGCTTCAGAAGCAACATGAGAACATGGATGCCTATGATATGGTTGAGCATTTGAAACAACTATATCAAGGACAAGCTAGGCACGAGCGTTTTGAAGTGTCTAAGGCTCTTTTTGCATGCAAGATGCAAGAAGGAACACCTGTAGGAACTCACGTACTCAAAATGATTGGGTACGTTGAGAACCTTGAAAGACTAGGTTTTCCACTGAGCCAAGAATTGGCAACTGATGTTATCCTGCAATCGTTGCCGGAAGCATACAATCAATTCGTCATGAATTATAACATGAATGAAATTGATAAACCTTTGCCTGAGATTCTCAGCATGTTGAGAACTGCTGAACCAAATCTCAAGAAGAAAGTTAGTAATGTACTAATGGTCAAGAAGGACAAAGGTAAGCGCAAAGGCAAGGGTAAGACCCAAGCCAAAGGCAAGGCCAATTCATCCACTTCAAAGGGTAAAGGTAAAGTACCTAAGGAAGGGGACTGCTTCCATTAGAGACTGGACACTGGAAGCGGAACTGCAAAGTCTACCTTGAGGAAGTAAAGAACAAGAGAAGTGGGACTTCTGCCTCAGGTATACACGTTATAGAAGTTAATCTATCTATTTCTTCTACATGGGTATTAGATACCGGATGTGCATCTCACATTTGTACTAATGTGCAGGGACTGAGAAATAGTAGAATAATGGCAAAGGGTGAAGTGGACCTACGAGTAGGCAATGGCGCAAAAGTTGCTGCTGTAGCTGTAGGAACATATTCTTTGTCTTTGCCCACTGGGCTTATCTTAGAACTAGAGGAGTGCTTCTATGTACCCGCATTAACAAAGAACATAATTTCTGTATCTTGTTTAGACAAGAAAAACTTTTCTTTTATAATAAAGGACAAATGTTGTTCCATTTATTTAAATGAAATGTTCTATTGTAATGCACCACTTATGAATGGTCTCTATGTTCTAGATTTAGATAACCCAATTTATAACGTAAATACCAAACGGTTCAAATCAAATGATTTGAACCAGACATATCTCTGGCACTGTCGCCTAGGTCACATAAATGAAAAACGCATATCCCAACTCCATAAAGATGGATTATTGGACTCATTTGATTTTGAATCATATGAGGTATGCGAGTCTTGTCTTTTAGGAAAGATGACTAAAACTCCATTTAGTGGACATGGCGAGAGAGCGACGGACTTGTTAGGACTCATACATACTGATGTATGTGGCCCTTTCAATGTCGAAGCCAGAGGAGGCTATAAGTACTTTATTACTTTCACTGATGATATGAGTAGATTTGGCTACTTATATTTGATGAGACATAAGTCAGAATCCTTTGAAAAGTTCAAAGAATTCAAGAATGAAGTACAAAACCAACTTGGTAAGCGTGTTAAGCTACTTGATGATCGGATCGAGGTGGTGAATACCTTAGTCAAGAGTTTCGTGATCACCTGGCTGAGTGTGGGATAATATCCCAACTCACTCCACCTGGAACACCACAATGGAATGGTGTATCTGAGAGGAGAAATCGTACTCTATTAGATATGGTATGATCAATGATGAGCCAGACTGATCTACCTACTTCCTTTTGGGGTTTAGCTCTAGAGACAGCCGCTTTCACACTTAATCGCGTTCCATCAAAAGCCGTAGAAAAGACACCATATACGATATATGGACTGGAAGAGTCCCAAAATGTCTTTTATAAAGATTTGGGGTTGTGAAGCTTACGTTAGACGTCAAGTCTCAGATAAACTAGGACCCAAATCAGATAAGTGTTATTTTGTAGGATATCCCAAGGAGACTAAGGGATATTACTTTTACAATCCCACACTTGGCAAGGTGTTTGTTGCCAGAAATGCTGTCTTTCTAGAAAGAGAATTTATTTCTAGAAATACTAGTGGGAGTAAAATTCATCTTGAAGAAGTTCAAGATGATGATAACACTAAGGCTTCGATGGAAAATGAACAGGAACCACAAAGTGTTGTGGATGAGGAAATTGTTGCCCAAAGAGTTGTGGAACAAACACCTGTTCAAGTAGACCAACCTCTTCGTAGATCTAATAGGATCCGTCGTCAACCTGAGAGATATTCTTTTCTCTTGACTGACAACAGTGAAGTATTGCTTGTCGATCTTGACGAGCCTACATCCTATCAAGAAGCTATGATGAGCCCAGATTCCGAGAAATGGCTAGAGGCCATGAGATCCGAAATGGAATCCATGTACACTAACCAAGTATGGACTTTGGTTGATCCACCTGAAGGGGTAAAACCCATTGGGTGTAAGTGGGTCTTTAAAGTAAAGACTGACATGGATGGTAATAAGCATACCTATAAAGGTAGATTGGTGGCTAAAGGATTCAAACAAATTCATGGTATTGACTATGAAGAAACTTTTTCACCAGTTGTGATGCTTAAATCCATTCGGATCATACTTGCTATTGCAACCTACCATGATTATGAGATCTGGCAGATGGATGTCAAAACCGCTTTTAAGAATGGAAAGCTACTCGAGGATGTGTACATGACACAACCCGAGGGTTTTGAAGATCCAAAGCATCTGGAAAGGTATGCAAACCGCAAAGGTCCATTTATGGACTAAAGCAAGCCTCTCGTGGAATCTTCGATTCGATGATGCAATCAAAGAGTTTGGTTTCATCAAGAATGAAGATGAGCCTTGTGTCTACAAGAGAAATAGTGGGAGCACAGTTGTATTTCTTGTCTTGTATGTAGATGACATACTTCTCATTGGAAATGATATTCCCTCACTCCAGTCTGTGAAGATGTGGTTAGGGAATTGTTTCTCGATGAAAGACTTAGGTGAAGCTGCCTATATTCTAGGCATCAAGATCTATAGAGATAGATCTAAAAGATTACTTGGCCTAAGTCGAGTACATTGATAAAGTGCTAGATCGTTTTGCTATGCAAAATTCAAAGAAAGGGTTTCTGCCTTTATCACATGGTGTAAGTCTTTCGAAGACTCAATGTCCCTCTTCTAAGGAGGAGAGAGACCGCATGGATAAGATCCCTTATGCATCTGCTATAGGGTCTATCATGTACGCCATGCTTTGTACTCGTCCTGACGTCTCGTATGCTTTGAGCATGACGAGTAGATACCAGTCAGATCCAGGTGAAAGTCACTGGATAGCAGTCAAAAATATTCTTAAGTACTTACGAAGAGCGAAAGAATATTTCCTAATATTTGGGGGCAATGAGGAGCTAACTGTAAAGGGTTACAGTGATGCAAGCTTCCAAACAGACAAGGATGACTATAGATCGCAAACAGGGTACGTGTTTTGCCTGAATGGTGGAGCTGTGAGCTGGAAGAGTTCAAAGGTGACACGATTCTTGATTCTACAAAGCGGAGTATATTGCAAGATCCGATGCAAAGAAAGGAGGTTGTTTGGCTCCGCAAGTTCATCAGTGAACTTGGGGTAGTTCCTAGCATTGCAGATCCAATAGACCTCTATTGTGACAACAATGGGGCTATCAGACAGCTAAGGAACCTCGATCACATCAGCGGACCAAACACATACTGCGGCGCTTCCATCTCATTCGAGAGATCATCGATAGAGGAGATGTGAGGATATGCAGAGTACCGACAGAAGCTAACATTGCAGATCCATTGACCAAGGCTTTGGCACAGAGGAAGCATGATGGTCACACTAGGTCACTAGGTATTAGATATCATAGTGATTGGTACTAGTGCTAGTGGGAGATTGTTAGTTATAGCCCTAGAACCAATCATGTGATGGTTGAATAGGGAACATTTTGTATCATATTCTATAAAGGCAAAGGATTGGTTATTATATTTACATCTTACTTGTGCCGACTAAATTAAATATAATAATGCCCTAGAAAAGTAGGTTCTTATCTACAAAGACATCAATTGGCGTAATTGATTATGAGAGGTCAGAGAGAACACTTTCCTAAATGTTCCTAGTCAAGTATTAATATGCAAGGGCAATATTAATACATAAAGACTAGCATGTAGGTCAATTGATGACTTGATCTCACAAGTCATGGATATATGATATCAAGTTGACACATGGGTATATATTAGAGAATATATACTGAACTGACCCGCCATGAGAAAGTTTCATGGATCGTTATATGAGTGTCATAAACTTTCTCATGTGACTATTGGTATGAATAGTCCTCAGACCTGAAGTCACTACGGTTCCCTACATAAGGAGTTATGTACTTTGGTATCGTCAAACGTCACCCGTAACAGGGTGGACCATAAAGGCGACATCGGGTATATAACAAATTGTGCGGAGGGATGTGAGTGATGTAGATGGGATCTATCCCTCTCATATGACGAGAGTGATATCGGTGGGCCCCTTGATTGAGTAGAACTACTAAAACGCATGGCCATGCTCGAATGAGTCAATATGAGATATTGAGCTCATTTGTTTGAGTTAGTTTACTCAGGGATCAAGAAACACATAGATTGATCGAGGATGACACGGTCTATGCCTCATTGATCAATCTGATATCGAGGATGACACGGTCATATATTATAGTAGTCACGGAAAGGTTAGTCGGATCTTGACTTATCTCGTAACTTGGGTAGCAATGATGCATTGCTAGATGCCGCTCATTGCTTGTGTATCTAAAAGAGTTTAGATCCACTGCCAACGTTATGAGAGCCTATAGGGTCACACACAAAGAGCATGATAATTAGAGGAATTAGAGTATTCTAGTTTGACTAGAATAATATGGGAATAAGCTTAAGTACAAAATGGTTTTTGGACTTTAAGCTTAATGAGAATTTTAGCTAATTGATTTAATGAGATTAATTCAATATGTTACCTTATTGATTTAATAAGATTAATTCAATATGATAACATAAGCTTAATTGAATTAATAAGATTAATTCAATATGATAACATAAGCTTAATTGAATTAATAAGATTAATTCAACATGCATGAATGCCACATAAGAATGCCACATAAGCATGCCACCTAAGCATCCACCTAAGCTAGTTAAGGTGGAAGGAAACAAAATGGTTTTGTCTCCTTAAGTGGCCGCCAAACAAGGAAGCCAAATCCTTTTGAGGTGTCTCAATGCAATGGATTGCATTGAATGTGAAGGAGGTGGAAGGGTTTTTCCAACCCTATAAAAGGCTCCATGGAGTGGCCGGCCATAGTGAGTTTTGGTGTTGTGGTTGTGAGAGAGCTTGGTGGAAGCTTTAGTTGTGTGGGTTTGTGAGTGTAGGCTAGCAAGAAGAGGAGTCTTCTTCTTCCTTTCTCCTTTTCCCTCTCTTCCTCTCCTTTAGGGACTTCTCTAGCAAGAAGTAAAGGAGAGCTCTTCTAGTTTTCCTTTTGTGAGACAAGAGCGTGCTCGTGTGGATACGTATAGAGGCACGGACACTTGAACGTGCTAAAGATCCAACAAACCGAAAGGAAAAGCGGGATTGCAAAGGGCACGCAACAAAGGTAGAACTCTCCTATAAGATAGGTTTGGTTTAGAGAAATTTATTTTATACGAGTTTGCTTTCGCATGGATCACTTGGAAGGGATCCTATTTTCCGTTGCGCATATGCCATTTGGCATACGAGATTTCCTACAGGGTATCGTGAGCCACTTATGAAAGATCGTATAAAAATAGGTTTTCTATTTTATATGTGATATAGAAGTAGGATAAATTTTATTATGAGTTGATAATTGCATTAGCAAATTTTCAAACATAATAAAATATCCAATGTCTTTTAAAAGTTAAAATGACATGGTGCATGGTTATGGCCTAGTCCCAAAGAGTTTGTGATTGTGTGTTGTAATTCTTAATACGGCCTGCGTGTCGTGCCTTTCTCCTAATATTCTTGTTGTAAAATTAGTTTTAGACTCGAATGTAACTCGAGTATTTCTCCTTTTGTAATGTACAAAACAAGGATGGAGGGTCCATTGGAGGATGAGGTTACAAGGAGGAGGTCAACACACAAGACAACCAAAAGGAAGCACTTAGGAGAAGATGCTATCCCTAGGTAGACCAATCAATCTTTTCATTGGCTTGAGAAGATTGTAGAATAAGGGCCATAACCATGACACGCTTAGTTTAATATGTATGTGATGCATGTTAGCTTAATATGTATGTGATGCATGTTAGTTTAGCTTGTATATGATACATGTTTATTTCTTAATAAGTCTAAACGATATGCCTACCAAAGTTGGTACTCACTACTTCCTCGATCATTTGTTATTGGGTTTGCCAAAGCAAAGCAATGCATTTTATCTTGGAGGGGTGCGAGTGGACAATCGTGATGTCCCGCTATCAGTCTTGGTTAAGACTTAATTAAGTTTTTCTTAAATTAGTTAAGAAAGTAGAGGCATATATTAGCTTTGAACATAAGTTTTAAATTAGTTTTGTGTGATTTCCGAACATCAGCTTTGTCTTAGAAGTGGTCGTTGCTCCGATATCCAAGAAGGCCCTTGTGGCCTCGCCACACCGAAGTCGGGTTTAGGAATAAAACACTAAACTAATCTAGAACTTAACCAAAGCTATTAAAGAGTTACATCAGATGTAATTGGCAAAAGATTGCCTACCTAATTATACTACGTCTTGGGCGATTAGCCAAAGCTAACTCAAGATGAATTATGATGTGGATCTTTATCCCATATAAATTTATAGCTAAATAGTAGCTATGAGAATTTAGTGGGAGCCTCATTTAATTAAAGGCCTAATTAAATGATTTAGGTATGATACTTAACTTTGCATTTTAATGTTGTAGATCACCATGTCATCTAACACGACACACCCCCTCAACTTGCGATCTGTCCCGAGAAGGACAAGCTCAATGGAGCGAACTTTCTTGATCGTATAGGAACTTGAGGATTATCCTCAAGCAAGAATGCAAAGTATGTCCTAGAGCGTCTACCTGAAATACCCGCCCCTCGCCACTCGTCTTTGAAAAGGATGCTTATAAGAAGCATCAAGATGACGCATTAGATGTGTCATGCCTTATGCTTGCCACCATGAACTCTGAGCTTCAGAAGCAACATGAGAACATGGATGCCTATGATATGGTTGAGCATTTGAAACAACTATATCAAGGACAAGCTAGGCACGAGCGTTTTGAAGTGTCTAAGGCTCTTTTTGCATGCAAGATGCAAGAAGGAACACCTGTAGGAACTCACGTACTCAAAATGATTGGGTACGTTGAGAACCTTGAAAGACTAGGTTTTCCACTGAGCCAAGAATTGGCAACTGATGTTATCCTGCAATCGTTGCCGGAAGCATACAATCAATTCGTCATGAATTATAACATGAAAGAAATTGATAAACCTTTGCCTGAGATTCTCAGCATGTTGAGAACTGCTGAACCAAATCTCAAGAAGAAAGTTAGTAATGTACTAATGGTCAAGAAGGACAAAGGTAAGCGCAAAGGCAAGGGTAAGACCCAAGCCAAAGGCAAGGCCAATTCATCCACTTCAAAGGGTAAAGGTAAAGTACCTAAGGAAGGGGACTGCTTCCATTGCGGTGAGACTGGACACTGGAAGCGGAACTGCAAAGTCTACCTTGAGGAAGTAAAGAACAAGAGAAGTGGGACTTCTACCTCAGGTATACACGTTATAGAAGTTAATCTATCTATTTCTTCTACATGGGTATTAGATACCGGATGTGCATCTCACATTTGTACTAATGTGCAGGGACTGAGAAATAGTAGAATAATGGCAAAGGGTGAAGTGGACCTACGAGTAGGCAATGGCGCAAAAGTTGCTGCTGTAGCTGTAGGAACATATTCTTTGTCTTTGCCCACTGGGCTTATCTTAGAACTAGAGGAGTGCTTCTATGTACCCGCATTAACAAAGAACATAATTTCTGTATCTTGTTTAGACAAGAAAAACTTTTCTTTTATAATAAAGGACAAATGTTGTTCCATTTATTTAAATGAAATGTTCTATTGTAATGCACCACTTATGAATGGTCTCTATGTTCTAGATTTAGATAACCCAATTTATAACGTAAATACCAAACGGTTCAAATCGAATGATTTGAACCAGACATATCTCTGGCACTGTCGCCTAGGTCACATAAATGAAAAACGCATATCCCAACTCCATAAAGATGGATTATTGGACTCATTTGATTTTGAATCATATGAGGTATGCGAGTCTTGTCTTTTAGGAAAGATGACTAAAACTCCATTTAGTGGACATGGCGAGAGAGCGACAGATTTGTTAGGACTCATACATACCGATGTATGTGGCCCTTTCAATGTCGGCCAGAGGAGGCTATAAGTACTTTATTACTTTCACTGATGATATGAGTAGATTTGGCTACTTATATTTGATGAGACATAAGTCAGAATCCTTTGAAAAGTTCAAAGAATTCAAGAATGAAGTACAAAACCAACTTGGTAAGCGTATTAAGCTACTTCGATCAGATCGAGGTGGTGAATACCTTAGTCAAGAGTTTCGTGATCACCTGGCTGAGTGTGGGATAATATCCCAACTCACTCCACCTGGAACACCACAATGGAATGGTGTATCTGAGAGGAGAAATCATACTCTATTAGATATGGTACGATCAATGATGAGCCAGACTGATCTACCTACTTCCTTTTGGGGTTTAGCTCTAGAGACAGCCGCTTTCACACTTAATCGCGTTCCATCAAAAGCCGTAGAAAAGACACCATATACGATATGGACCGGGAAGAGTCCCAAAATGTCTTTTATAAAGATTTGGGGTTGTGAAGCTTACGTTAGACGTCAAGTCTCAGATAAACTAGGACCCAAATCAGATAAGTGTTATTTTGTAGGATATCCCAAGGAGACTAAGGGATATTACTTTTACAATCCCACACTTGGCAAGGTGTTTGTTGCCAGAAATGCTGTCTTTCTAGAAAGAGAATTTATTTCTAGAAATACTAGTGGGAGTAAAATTCATCTTGAAGAAGTTCAAGATGATGATAACACTAAGGCTTCGATGGAAAATGAACAGGAACCACAAAGTGTTGTGGATGAGGAAATTGTTGCCCAAAGAGTTGTGGAACAAACACCTGTTCAAGTAGACCAACCTCTTCGTAGATCTAATAGGATCCGTCGTCAACCCGAGAGATATTCTTTTCTCTTGGTGCAGCGGTGAAGTATTGCTTGTCGATCTTGACGAGCCTACATCCTATCAAGAAGCTATGATGAGCCCAGATTCCGAGAAATGGCTAGAGGCCATGAGATCCGAAATGGAATCCATGTACACTAACCAAGTATGGACTTTGGTTGATCCACCTGAAGGGGTAAAACCCATTGGGTGTAAGTGGGTCTTTAAAGTAAAGACATGGATGGTAATAAGCATACCTATAAAGGTAGATTGGTGGCTAAAGGATTCAAACAAATTCATGGTATTGACTATGAAGAAACCTTTTCACCAGTTGCGATGCTTAAATCCATTCAGATCATACTTGCTATTGCATCCTACCATGATTATGAGATCTGGCAGATGGATGTCAAAACCGCTTTTCTGAATGGAAAGCTACTCGAGGATGTGTACATGACACAGCCTGAGGGTTTTGAAGATCCAAAGCATCCTGGAAAGGTATGCAAACTGCAAAGGTCCATTTATGGACTAAAGCAAGCCTCTCGAAGCTGGAATCTTCGATTCGATGATGCAATCAAAGAGTTTGGTTTCATCAAGAATGAAGATGAGCCTTGTGTCTACAAGAGAAATAGTGGGAGCACAGTTGTATTTCTTGTCTTGTATGTAGATGACATACTTCTCATTGGAAATGATATTCCCTCACTCCAGTCTGTGAAGATGTGGTTAGGGAATTGTTTCTCGATGAAAGACTTAGGTGAAGCTGCCTATATTCTAGGCATCAAGATCTATAGAGATAGATCTAAAAGATTACTTGGCCTAAGTCAGAGTACATACATTGATAAAGTGCTAGATCGTTTTGCTATGCAAAATTCAAAGAAAGGGTTTCTGCCTTTATCACATGGTGTAAGTCTTTCGAAGACTCAATGTCCCTCTTCTAAGGAGGAGAGAGACCGCATGGATAAGATCCCTTATGCATCTGCTATAGGGTCTATCATGTACGCCATGCTTTGTACTCGTCCTGACGTCTCGTATGCTTTGAGCATGACGAGTAGATACCAGTCAGATCCAGGTGAAAGTCACTGGATAGCAGTCAAAAATATTCTTAAGTACTTACGAAGAACGAAAGAATATTTCCTAATATTTGGGGGCAATGAGGAGCTAACTGTAAAGGGTTACAGTGATGCAAGCTTCCAAACAGACAAGGATGACTATAGATCGCAAACAGGGTACGTGTTTTGCCTGAATGGTGGAGCTGTGAGCTGGAAGAGTTCAAAGCAGGACACAGTTGCTGATTCTACAACAGAAGCCGAGTATATTGCAAAGATCTCGATGCAAAGAAAGGAGGATGTTTGGCTCCGCAAGTTCATCAGTGAACTTGGGGTAGTTCCTAGCATTGCAGATCCAATAGACCTCTATTGTGACAACAATGGGGCTATTACACAGGCTAAGGAACCTCGATCACATCAGCGGACCAAACACATACTGCGGCGCTTCCATCTCATTCGAGAGATCATCGATAGAGGAGATGTGAGGATATGCAGAGTACCGACAGAAGCTAACATTGCAGATCCATTGACCAAGGCTTTGGCACAGAGGAAGCATGATGGTCACACTAGGTCACTAGGTATTAGATATCATAGTGATTGGTACTAGTGCTAGTGGGAGATTGTTAGTTATAGCCCTAGAACCAATCATGTGATGGTTGAATAGGGAACATTTTGTATCATATTCTATAAAGGCAAAGGATTGGTTATTATATTTACATCTTGCTTGTGCCAGCTAAATTAAATATAATAATGCCCTAGAAAAGTAGGTTCTTATCTACAACATCAATTGCGTAATTGATTATGAGAGGTCAGAGAGAACACTTTCCTAAATGTTCCTAGTCAAGTATTAATATGCAAGGGCAATATTAATACATAAAGACTAGCATGTAGGTCAATTGATGACTTGATCTCATAAGTCATGGATATATGATATCAAGTTGACACATGGGTATATATTAGAGAATATATACTGAACTGACCCGCCATGAGAAAGTTTTATGGATCGTTATATGAGTGTCATAAACTTTCTCATGTGACTATTGGTATGAATAGTCCTCAGACCTGAAGTCACTACGGTTCCCTACATAAGGAGTTATGTACTTTGGTATCGTCAAACGTCACCCGTAACAGGGTGGACCATAAAGGCGATTACTGGGTATATAACAAATTGTGCGGAGGGATGTGAGTGATGTAGATGGGATCTATCCCTCTCATATGACGAGAGTGATATCGGTGGGCCCCTTGATTGAGTAGAACTACTAAAACGCATGGCCATGCTCGAATGAGTCAATATGAGATATTGAGCTCATTTGTTTGAGTTAGTTTACTCAGGGATCAAGAAACACATAGATTGATCGAGGATGACACGGTCTATGCCTCATTGATCAATCTGATATCAAGGATAGAAGGACACGGTCATATATTATAGTAGTCACGGAAAGGTTAGTCGGATCTTGACTTATCTCAGCTCTTGGGTAGCAATGATGTATTGCTAGATGCCGCCATCGCTTGTGTATCTAAAAGAGTTTAGGTCCACCGCCAACGCTATGAGAGCCTATAGGTCACACACACAAAGAGCATGATAATTAGAGGAATTAGAGTATTCTAGTTTGACTAGAATAATATGGGAATAAGCTTAAGTACAAAAATGGTTTTTGGACTTTAAGCTTAATGAGAATTTTAGCTAATTGATTTAATGAGATTAATTCAATATGTTACCTTATTGATTTAATAAGATTAATTCAATATGATAACATAAGCTTAATTGAATTAATAAGATTAATTCAATATGATAACATAAGCTTAATTGAATTAATAAGATTAATTCAACATGCATGAATGCCACATAAGAATGCCACATAAGCATGCCACCTAAGCATCCACCTAAGCTTAGTTAAGGTGGAAGGAAACAAAATGGTTTTGTCTCCTTAAGTGGCGGCCAAACAGGAAGCCAAATCCTTTTTGAGTGTGTCTCAATGCAATGGATTGCATTGAATGTGAAGGAGGTGGAAGGGTTTTTCCAACCCTATAAAAGGCTCCATGGAGTGGCCGGCCATAGTGAGTTTTTGGTGTTGTGGTTGTGAGAGAGCTTGGTGGAAGCTTTAGTTGTGTGGGTTTGTGAGTGTAGGCTAGCAAGAAGAGGAGTCTTCTTCTTCCTTTCTCCTTTTCCCTCTCTTCCTCTCCTTTAGGGACTTCTCTAGCAAGAAGTAAAGGAGAGCTCTTCTAGTTTTCCTTTTGTGAGACAAGAGCGTGCTCGTGTGGATACGTATAGAGGCACGGACACTTGAACGTGCTAAAGATCCTACAAACCGAAAGGAAAAGCGGGATTGCAAAGGGCACGCAACAAAGGTAGAACTCTCCTATAAGATAGGTTTGGTTTAGAGAAATTTATTTTATACGAGTTTGCTTTCGCATGGATCACTTGGAAGGGATCCTATTTTCCGTTGCGCATATGCCATTTGGCATACGAGATTTCCCTACACCTCCTCCTTTTGGACGTCGTGTGGGCGACGATCCACCAAAAGTCGAAGCTCCTAGATCGCAAAACTTCCTTCCTTGCTTTCCCAAGCAAGAGGAAGAAGAGAAACAATGTTTTTCTCCTTCCAAAACTCAACCAATCCAGGAATCAATCCCTTCCTTGCCGCCGGCCAAGTAAATGAAGGAGATGGTGGTGGGAAGCAACCAAGATACCTAGGGAAACCCTATATCTTGTTTCCACCACCTAAGGAGAAGAAGAAGGAGGCTTTGGGCGTCGGCCAAGGCTGGAAAAAAGCTGGGAGAAGCTGCTGGACGTTGGCACAAAGAGGAAGAAGAAGAGAGAAAGAACCTTCCTTATTTGGTGCCACCCTAGCCTCAAAACCCTAACCCTAATTCCAATCCTATCTCAACTAGGATTGCCCTATTCTTGCCGCCCAAGCCTTGCTCCCTCTCTATGATGATCTTCACGCCAACCCCATGCCACCTTTTATAGAGTTTGGGGATAAGCCATGAATTAATCTCCTCCATTGGTTCTAGGGATTTAATCTCAACCGTCGGATCTAGAGATTTAATCTCAACCGTCGGATCTTAGAGATTTAATCTCTACCAATGGATCTTAGTGTTTTGTTTCTATCCATTGGATCTAAGCATCTTGAGGTGTTAATGGGCTACATTAGGGACCATGAGGAGGAGTTGGGTCTTGGTCACCCATGGATCAAGCCCACATAAAGTCCGATCCACTAATGATGGTCCAATCCACTAAAGGTCCATCATTGATCTACCTCACCAACCCCCATATGATAATATGGGCTCCATATATTATTTGTACATTTTCTCCCCGTGTTTAAGATCTCGAATGTCCGTCGATTAATTAATTTACTAACCATTAATTAATCAACATCTAACTCCTTGAGTAGTACCACTCAACCTTTTCATCATGCCGGACCTAGTCCACCTACAGGGTTTACATGATGAACCTTATGAGCTCCTCAAGGGGACATCATCATCCTAATATATAGGACACGATTTCCTCCTATAATTAACGGCACACCATATAAATAATATCATCTCCCAACTTACCGAGTCTATCGATTTAATCTATAAATCTCGCCCATTGGTAAATCAAAGAGATGAGTACCAAGTATATGTGCCCGTTATTATATCGGGATTAAGAGCATGTACAAAATAATATCTGAGGTCCGATTCGATTATGTAGTCAGCAATAAATCGAATCACCTCTGTGTCGGTCCTGCTCAATACACACAAAGTGCACTAGTGTGATTCTATGGTCAAGACAAACCAATACCAAATCACACTACAACCATTCCAATGGTTTGTCCAAAGCCATCTCGGTTGTGAGCCTTTACTTATACTTTACAAGGAGCCGATAACATGATCTCCCGTATGACACCACACACCATGTTATCTACAATGTAACGTATTAGACAATATGCATAAATATATGCAAACAATGATCATGTGATTCTTATTTCAAAATAAAGATGTTCATACAAAAGAGCTAGGCTTTCAGTATACATCCCAACATCCTTATGGCCGGCCATGGAAGTGAGGAAGAAGGTTAGGATGAGCACAAGCCATGGTAGAGGGAAGATGGATGGAACCGGCCACACCTTAGGAGGAAGAAGAAAAACTCCTCCTTGAGTTGCCGCCCACCCATAGCTCCCAAAACCCTAGCCACCCAAACCTAATCCTAAACCAACTAGGATTCCTAGCCTCCAAAGGAAGCAAACCCTAATCCCCTTAAGCCATCATCTTCTTGCCTCCCACTTCATGATCTCTATTTATAGAGTTGGGCTCAAGCCATGATTTAATCTCCTCCATTGGTTCTAGGGATTTAATCTCAACCGTCGGATCTAGAGATTTAATCTCAACCGTCGGATCTAGAGATTTAATCTCTGCCTTTGGATCTAGAGTTTTGTTTTCATCCATTGGATCTAAGATTCATGAGGAGGAGTTGGATCTTGGCCACCCATGGATCAAGCCCACATAAAGTCTGATCCACTAATGTGTTGGGTTTCCGGCACCGCGGCGTGTGTGTGTTCGATCACGTTTCGTAAACATGAACACAGCGGAAGCAATAAAAATAATAAATCTACATTTATTACAACACACACAACACACGCATGCATATTACAACAAGTGTAGACATAACCGTAAATTTA
Organism: Wurfbainia villosa; assembly: GCA_025175895.1. Classification (NCBI taxonomy): domain Eukaryota; kingdom Viridiplantae; phylum Streptophyta; class Magnoliopsida; order Zingiberales; family Zingiberaceae; genus Wurfbainia; species Wurfbainia villosa. Next base: position 45,205,100 of record CM045998.1, on the reverse strand, counting down.
AATTTGCAATAAAAGGAAATTTATCTACGTTATACCTTTCGTATGACGTGTAGCGGGAACGGCATCAACCGGAACGATCCTCGCTAGAATCGTCTCTATCCATATCCATGCCGAGTTTCTCGGGATGACTTCGCTAAGCCATGAGCTTCGTCTTCGTACGGGTTACTAACCTCGTGTTGAAGACGACGTGATCGAGAGATGATCACGATCCGAATCCAAATTCGGATCTTAATACGAGTTCTCAAAACTCGCTTCTCCGGAGAGGTATTCGTCAACCAATTGACGAATCCTTCGTCCTCCACCTCAGAGGATTACCGGAGATCGAATCCCCGGTAAGTTAGCCGCTGTCAGAGCTCTAACCGTCATCCAAATGACGCTCCGACGAGAGGAGAACAAGCTGTCCAGAAAACTGGACAGCTTTGGTGGAGGTGATAGGCGCCGGCCAACCAAGGGAGATTGAGCTCACCTTGATGCAAAACTTGAAGGAGATCACTGAAGCACTAACCGGCAGCAGCTCGACGCCGGCGAGGGGGAAGGAAGCAGCCTTCTGGACGCCGGTTGGAGGAGCTTTGGGCGGCGGCAATAGGTTGGCGCCGAGAGCTCCAAGGAGGAGGTGGGCGGCAACCCTAGGGCTAGTGGTTTTTGGATTCGGGCTTAATTATCCCTTAAGCCCTCTTTTATAGAGAACTAATTCTCTTAATGGTTATTGGATTATAACCATTAGGCCCGTTAACCCGCTCCATTAAGATAAGTTAAAATAAACCAAACCATGATGGTTTATTTTAAGTTAAAACGAACCGAACCAACTTTTGGTTCATTCGTTTAAAATAAACCAAACTCTTTGGTTTATTCTCCTCCATTGGATTAGAACCAAACCATTTTGGTTCATCCATTACGTCTTCATAAGACTCGGCCCATCCACGCTTCCATTGCGACTGAAACGATTTCATGCTTGCTTTATGCTCGGGTCCAACCAAACATAGTTTCTCTGGCCCGAGAATCCCATTCTCAAGCTCGCTTTAAATCCTTTGGATTACACTCACAGCGTGGTGACCAAATAGGTTCTCGGTTTATGTTGGCCGCCTATAATTAACCATTAATTATAGAACGATCATGAGTGGCACCTAGTAGTACATCATGATCCCCAATTAACCTAAAAGATCAACTGCTGATCCGTAACTATTTCAAACCCTTCAAGATAATGATTCGTGCCCCATTCCCTTCACTCATCTTATACCCACTTGGTTCAGGACATGGTCTATTGTGTCAGTCCCCACTAGGCCGACTACGTCACACCTAGCCCAAGTATTATTTCCTCGTCCTACGGATTCTAGTTACTCCACATGTATCGAAGAGTACCTTACTCTAAACATGTAATGCTTTGGCCAAAGACTTTAGTAACAATCCGACGAGAGGCCATGGGTATACATCTCCTCGCAAGGAGTGGTGAATCCTTTATAGGCTATTCAAACACCTTCGATCACTTCGACTTATACCCAATCATCCCGTGTCCACATCTCCTTAGAGATGCTTGCTTAAGATGTCAAAGCATAAGTCTCTATGATCAAGATGACTTGAATACCGCAAGTCAAAGGAACATCGCACTTAAGCCACAGTAAGAACTTCATTGACATATCTATATATGTAGAGAACCATATGAAGTCTTACGGCTAGTCACTCCAATGAACTAGTTACCATAACTAGCATCCACGATTAACTCTGGACATCACTATGTCTCCAGCCAGTGAGAATCAGCTGCTTGGATACACTATGGAGTATACCTCGTGCTAGTCTAGACAGAATTGATAGTGTCCAAATCCATCAATTCATCGACTAGGGATAATTTCGATACATCACAATTACACATGTAGAGATACTCACTAGTTGTGATCCAATCACAAATTCTCTCATGCTATGAATCGTATCGTGGACATTCAGTAAATGAGTTTAAAATCCAATCGAATACATAAAACATGTATACTCAAATAGTGAATCTTTATTTATCATATAAATGGTTCATACATAAGGCGATTGCCTTAGGACATCTCTCATATATTACTAACAGACTCCCACTTGGCCTAATGTCAATCGCTACGGTATCCAATACCATAAGCTCGAACATGACCCTCAAACTTATTTTGAGGTAATGCCTTAGTCAAGGGATCCGCTAAGTTCCTTTCAATGGGAATTTTCTCGATTTGTATTTCGTTCCTACTGATGATCTATCTGATAAGATGATAGCGGCAAAGCACATGTTTGGATCATTGATGAGACCACATCAAGTTCAGAGATGAACTTTTTGATCCAAACCGCTTCCTTTGCTGCTTCCAAAGCTGCAATGTATTCTGCCTTAGTGGCAGAATCCACTATAGTGTCAAGCTTGGAACCTTTCCAACTATTGCGCCTCCATTCCAGGTGAATACATACCCAGACAAAGACATGGAATCATCCTTGTCTGTCTGGAGCTGGCATCCGTATACCCACGTATCACCATGTACCCTTCTCCATATATTAGGAACACATCCTTAGTTCTTCTCAAGTACTTAAGGATCGTCTTAACAGCCACCCAATAATCCATTCCTGGATCAGACTGGTATCTGCTCGTGACACTCAGAGCATATGATACATCGGGCCTCATACATAACATAGCATACATGATAGATCCTATTGCGGATGCATAGGGAATCTTACTCATGCAAATCCTCTCGTCTTTTGTGCGCGGACACATAGACTTCGAAAGGTGTATCCCACGCCTGATGGGTAGGAAACCTTTCTTGGATTCCGACATGCTAAACCTCTTTAGCACTCGGTTTATATATGTAGACTACGAAAGACCAAGCAATCGTTTCGATCTATCTCTATAGATCTTAATCCCGAGGATGTAGGTTGCTTCTCCCAGGTCTTTCATGGAGAATGTCTTGGATAACCAAACCTTAATCAGAAGACTGAAACATCGTTTCCTATAAGTAATATGTCATCGACATACAATACTAGGAACACGACTGCACTCCCACTAACCTTCTTGTACACACAAAGTTCGTCTGGATTTTGTGAGAAATCAAACTTTTTGATTGTCTCATCAAAACGGATATTCCAGCTCCTGGATGCTTGTTTTAATCCATAAATGGACCGTCGCAATTTGCATACCTTGGTTTTATCAACCGATGTGAAACCTCAGTCAGATCATATACACGCCCTCGAAAGGTGTTTCCATTAAGGAAAGTCGCTTTTCACATCCATCCGCCATATCTCATAATCATAATGAGCCACTATGAGCATCCGAATGGATTTAAGCATAGCTACAAAGTAATAGGTTTCGTCATAATCAACACCTTGTTTTTGACGATATCCTTTCGCCACCAATCTAGCCTTATAGGTAATCACATTACCATCCATGTCGGTTTTCTTCTTGAAAACCCACTTGCACCCTATAGGCTTTATCCTTTCAGGTGGGTCAACCAAGTTCCAAACTTGGTTTTCATACATGGAATCCATTTCCGACTTCATGGCACCAAGCCACTTATCCCTTTCTGAACTTGTCAGCACTTCTTCATAACTGGTAGGCTCCTCATCATCAATGAGTAACACGTCGTTCGATTCACTTACGAGAAATCCATATCTCTCAAGAATATTGCGTGTTCTACCAGATATATGAAGATGTGGTGTTACAATAGGTCCAGCCGATTGCTCATCACTATGAGTTGTCGGCTGTTGTGCTTCACCAGGTATCTCATCAATGTCTATTTGAGTCTCTCGAGCCTCCTCAAGCTCGAAGACACTCCCACTGTTTTCTTGCAAGAGAAACTCTTTCTCTAGAAACACAGCATGCCTTGAAACAAACACCTTTTGTTCCACAGGATGATAGAATTGGTAACCCTTTGTTTCCTTAGGGTATCCAACAAATAGACATTTATCAGACTTAACATCCAATTTGTCTGATACAGTCCGCTTCACATAAGCATCACAACCCCATATCTTCAAGTAAGATACATGAGGTTTCTTACCATTCCATATCTCATATGGAGTAGTTGAGACTACCTTAGTAGGCATTCTGTTTAACAAGTAAACAGTTGTCTGAAGTGTATAGCCCCAAAAGGACTTGGAAAGAGTCGCATGATTCATCATTGACTTGACCATGTCCAACAAGGTCCGATTACGCCTCTCAGATACACCATTATGCTATGGTGTATATGGCGGAGTCCATTGAGACAATATACCATTGTCTCTTAGATAATCAAGAAACTCTTGACTTAAGTATTCACCACCTCGATCCGATCGAAGTATTTTAATACTCTTATCATGTTGTTTCTCTACTTCTTTCTGAATTCTTTGAACCTTTCAAAGGCTTCAGACTTGTGTTTCATCAAGAACACATACCCAAACCGTGAGTGATCATCGGTGAAGGTAATGAAGTAGCTATAGCCTCCTAAAGCATGAGTTGACATAGGTCCACATACATCAGTATGTATTAGACCTAGTAACTCTCCCACTCGTTCACCTTTTCCAGTAAAAGGTAACTTAGTCATCTTGCCTTTTAAGCATGATTCGCATGTATCGTATGAATCCAATTCAAACGATTCCAGAATTCCACATTTGTGTAATTCGGACATGCGTTTCTTGCTTACATGGCCAAGACGACAATGCCACATATAGGAGTCTATTTGATTATCCTTTTGAGCACGCGTGTTGCTTGCTTCGATATTGAAGATGTCACTGGATACGTCCAACGTATAAACACCATTGCTTAAAGTTCCAGTCCCACTAAGAACTCCATTCAAAGTTATGTAACAACAATTGTTACTAAAAGTCAAATGGTACCCATTTCTATTTAAACAAGAAATAGAAATGATGTTCTTTATCAACGAAGGAACATAAAAGCAATTGTCCAGTTCTAAGACAAGTCCTGTAGGGAGTTTCAACAATGGCGACTGCAGCAACCTTTTCTCCATTCCCAACACGCAAATTTGACTCTCCCTTGACGAGTCTTCTTCTATTCCTTAGCCCATGTATGTCATTACATATATGTGAGCCACACCCAGTTATCAATACCCAAGTGTTTGAGGAAATAGAATGACAATCAATAACGAAGATATCTTAAGAAGATGGGGCATCTGATGTCTTATTCTTCTTCACGGACTCAAGATAAATCTTGCACTTTCTTCGCAAATGGCTCTCCTTGCCATAATGATGGCAAGTTTCCTTTTGTGCTAGTTCTTCCTTCTTAGCCTTTCTCTTCTTTCCCTTCTGTTGTTCCTTTGACTTCCTCTTAGAACCTTTCTTCGAGGAATCAACTAATTGCACCGTCCCCTGCTCATGCTTCTCAGAAGACTCCACAGTCTTCAGCATATTGAGCAGTACCACAGATGAACCTTCTAGCATCTCAGAGGTGAAGAGGAGCTTTGAGACTTCAAACCTTTCGAATCTCACTTGCTCACCAACTCACAAAGATGAAGGACTACGATATGAGCATCCATATGCTCATGCTGCTTTCGTAGCTTGGGTTCCATCGCGGCTAGCATGATGCAACTTGTCAGTTCAGAATCAGTCACATGTTTCTGATAGACCAACAATTGGTCCGGAGTTGCATCGTCACTAGGATGGGCGGGAAGAGGCGCTTCGAGGACATACGCAAGCTTTTCACCTTGAGAACAATTCTCAAGTTTCTAAGCCAGTCCAAGAAGTTCGGCCCAGTCAATTTATTCGAATCCAAAATGGAATGCAAATTAAAAGACAACATGATCAATTTTAGAAATACAAAATGAGCATATATGAGAAAGATGATTTTTAAAGTGCATCAATATACATTTATAAATCCCATTCATTTTTCGAATTTCAAAAACCCCAAAATCACTTCGGGAGATCGTAGGTCCATCTCCGAATGGGCTGATATCCATCATAGTTATGAACAACCTTAGAGAGAGTCCAACAAGCCATTCATAACTACGACGGTAGGTATCATCTATACCGATTGCATATCACGTATATGCAACTATCACAATGTGCTATTAACTAATTGAATGTTCACACATACATTGGGTTGTTAACACATTAACAAGTATGCATCATATGCATAGCACCCAACTTCACCTACCTTTACATCGACCTTGGAGAGAGTCCAACAAGCCGATGCTCCAGGTTAAAGCCAACCCATTAATCGAGAAATAGTTTTAATATGATTAGAGCGCATTCAACCAATTAGCCCAGCTTGGAGAGAGTCCAACAACCAAAGCTAACGATTGACCTCTGACTCTTACCATATTAGTATTAAACTATTCCATGGTTTGAACATGTTCGGGTTCGAGCCGGGCTTGGAGAGAGTTCAACAACCCAAACAAGAAACGGAACTCTGGTTCTAACCATATTAATGGAAGGTGTAGGCTTTAATATTGTTTAAGGGTTTTATGTCTCATCCTCTTTGCATGCAAATAACTATTATCTACATGGCATGGCATACATGACATACATCTACATGTCACGACACGCATGGCATAATGTTATGCATCTAATGCAATTACATGACATACAATTATGTCATGTATATATTTCCTTATATGTCATAACTATTTATGGAAATAAAATATGTTTAAGATTTGATTCTCCAAATCAAATCATAATTAAATTAGGAAACAATTTTCCAAATCTAATCACATATTTTATTTATGGAATTATTTGATTAAGGAAAATCTATTTAGGAAACCAATTTCCTAAATCATTAAAACTACTTATGGAAATAAAATATTTTAAGATTTGATTTCCCAAATCAAATCATGATTAAATTAGGAAACAAATTTCCAGAATCTAATCAAATATTTTATTTATGGAAAATATCAATTTCCATAAATACTTCTAACTTTCCAAAAGTGGAAGATTTCCATAAATACTTCTAGACTTTCCAAAATTGAAAAATTTCCATAAATACTTCTAAATTTCCAAAATTAGAAAATTTTCAGAAATACATTATGACTATCGCAAAACCATTTTTACGATTATGTTGAAACACAACCTGGGCTCTGATACCACTGTTGGGTTTCCGGCACCGCGGCGTGTGTGTGTTCGATCACGTTTCGTAAACATGAACACAGCGGAAGCAATAAAAATAATAAATCTACATTTATTACAACACACGCATGCATATTACAACATGTGTAGACATCACCGTAAATTTAAATTTGCAATAAAAGGAAATTTATCTACGTTATACCTTTCGTATGACGAGTAGCAGGAACGGCATCAACCGGAACGATCCTCGCTCGAATCGTCTCTATCCGTATCCACGCCGAGTTCCTCGGGATGACTTCGCTAAGCCACGAGCTTCGTCTTCGTATGGGTTACTAGCCTCGTGTTGAAGACGACGTGATCGAGAGATGATCACGATCCGAATCCAAATTCGGATCCTAATACGAGTTCTCAAAACTCGCTTCTCCGGAGAGGTATTCATCAACCAATTGACGAATCCTTCGTCCTCCACCTCAGAGGATTACCGGAGATCGAATCCCCGGTAAGATAGCCGCTGTCGGAGCTCTAACCGTCGTCCAAACGACGCTCCGACGAGAGGAGAACAAGCTGTCCAGAAAACTGGACAGCTTTGGTGGAGGTGATAGGCGCCGGCCAACCAAGGGAGATAGAGCTCACCTTGATGCCAAACTTGAAGGAGATCACCGGAGCACTAACCGGCAGCAGCTCGACGCCGGCGAGGGGGAAGGAAGCAGCCTTCTGGATGCCGGTTGGAGGAGCTTTTGGCGGCGGCAATAGGTTGGCGCCGAGAGCTCCAAGGAAGAGGTGGGCGGCAACCTTAGGGCTAGGGGTTTTTGGATACGGGCTTAATTATCCCTTAAGCCCTCTTTTATAGAGAACAAATTCTCTTAATGGTTATTAGATCATAACCATTCGGCCCGTTAACCCGCTCCATTAAGATAAGTTAAAATAAACCAAACCATGATGGTTTATTTTAAGTTAAAACGAACTGAACCAACTTTTGGTTCATTCGTTTAAAATAAACCAAACCCTTTGGTTTATTCTCCTCTATTGGATTAGAACCAAACCATTTTGGTTCATCCATTACGTCTTCATAAGACTCGGCCCATCCATGCTTCCAATGCGACTGAAACGATTTCATGCTTGCTTTATGTTTGGTCCAACCAAACCTAGTTTCTCTCGGTCTGAGAATCCCATTCTCAAGCTCGTTTTAAATCCTTTAGATTACGCTCGTTGTGCGTGTGACCAAATAGGTTCTCGGTTTATGTTGGCCGTCTATAATTAACCATTAATTATAGAACGATCATGAGTGGCACCTAGTAGTACATCATGATCCCCAATTAACCGAAAAGATCAACGGTTGATCCGAACTATTTCTCAAAACCCTTCAAAGAGCTCGAATGATTCGTGCCCCATTCCTTCACTCATCTTATACCCACTTGGTTCAGGACATGGTCTATTGTGTCAGTCCCCACTAGGCTGACTACGTCACACCTAGCCCAAGTATCATTTCCTCGTCCTACGGATTCTAGTTACTCCACATGTATCGAAGAGTACCTTACTCTAAACATGTAATGCTTTGGCCAAACACTTTAGTAACAATCCGACGAGAGGCCATGGGTATACATCTCCTTGCAAGGAGTGGTGAATCCTTTATAGGCTATTCAAACACCTTCGATCACATCGACTTATACCCAATCATCCCGGGTCCACATCTCCTTAGAGATGCTTGCTTAAGATGTCAAAGCATAAGTCTCTATGATCAAGATGACTTGAATACCGCAAGTCAAAGGAACTCGCACTTAAGCCACAGTAAGAACTTCATTGACATATCTATATATGCAGAGAACCATATTAAGTCTTACGGCTGGTCACTCCAATGAACTAGTTACCATAACTAGCATCCACGATTTACTCCGAACATCACTATGTCTCCAGCCAGTGAGAATCAGCTGCTTAGATACACCAAGGAGTATACCTAGTGCTAGTCTCGACAGAATTGATGGTGTCTAAATCCATCAATTCATCGACTAGGGATAATTCTGATACATCACAATTACACATGTAGAGATTCTCACTAGTTGTGATCCAATCATAAATTCTCTCTTGCTGTGAATCGTATCGTGGATATTCAGTAAATGAGTTTAAAATCCAATCGAATACATAAAACATGTATACTCAAATAGTGAATCTTCATTTATCATATAAATGGTTCATACATAAGGCGATTGCCATAGGACATCTCTCATATATTATTACTAAGATAATGATGATCCAATCCACTAAAGGATCATCATTGATCTACCTCACCAACCCCCATATGATAATATGGGCTCTATATATTATTTGTACATTTTCTCCCCGTGTTTAAGATCTCGAATGTCCGTCGATTAATTAATTTCCTTACCACTAATTAATCAACATCTAACTCCTTGAGTAGTACCACTCAACCTTTTCATCATGCCGGACCAAGTCCACCTGCAGGGTTTACATGATTAACCTTATGAGCTCCTCAAGGGGACATCATCATCCTAATATATATGACACAGTTTCCTCCTATAATCAATGACACACCATATAAATAATATCATCTCCCAACTTACCGAGCCTATCGATTTAATCTATAAATCTCGCTCATTGGTAAATCAAAGAGATGAGTACTAAGTATATGTGCCCGTTATTATATCGGGATTAAGAGCATGTACTAAATAATATCTGATGTCCGATTCGATTATGTAGTTAGCAATAAATCGAATCACCTCTAAGTCGGTCCTGCTCAATACACACAAAGTGCACTAGTGTGATTTTATGGTCAAGACAAACAAATACCAAATCACACTACAACCATTCCAATGGTTTGTCCAAAGCCATCTCGGTTGTGAGCCTTTACTTATACTTTACAAGGAGCCGATAACATGATCTCCCGTGTGACACCACACACCATGTTATCTACAATGTAATGTATTAGACAATATTGCATAACTATAAAAATGCAAACAATGATCATGTGATTCTTATTTTAAAATAAAGATGTTCATAAAAAAAGTAGACTTTTCAGTATACATCGCTACACATTAGTGGTGGAATATTTCCCAACCTGCGAATCTTGCTTGGAGGGTAAAATGACCAAGAGGCCTTTTAAGGCCAAGGGGTATAGAGCCAAAGATGTGTTAGAATTGGTTCATTCTGATTTGTGTGGTCCTATTGTCTATCCAGGCTAGAGGTGGTTTTGAGTATTTTATCTCTTTTATAGATGATTATTCGAGATATGGATACATTTACTTGATGCACTGCAAGTCTGAATGCTTTGACAAGTTCAAAGAATTCAAGGCTGATGTGGAGAAACGTCAAGGTAAAAGTATCAAGACACTACGATCTGATTGTGGTGGTGAGTACCTCTTGGGAGAGTTTAGGAATTACTTATCCGAGGCTGGGATTCAATCCCAATTTTTTGCACTTTGCACACCCCAGCAGAATGGTGTAGCAGAGCGAAGGAATGAGACTCTTATAGAGATGATTATTTCGATGATGAGTTATTCTGAGTTGCCACATTCGTTTTGGGGATATGCTCTAGATACGACAGTGTACATTCTGAACTTGGTTCCATCTAAATTAGTGCCTTCTACTCCCACAGAATTGTGGACTGGGCGAAAGCCTAGTCTAAGACATATTCAGATTTGGGGTAGTCCAGTACATGTGCTGAAGGCAGATTCTGGTAAGTTGGAACCTCGTACAAAAGTACGCATGTTCGTTGGCTATCCTAGAGGAATGAAAGGTGGTTTGTTTTATAGTTCTAGAGATCAGAGGGTGATCGTTAGCACGAACTCTAGATTTCTAGAGGAAGACTATGTGATGAACCACAAGCCCATGAGTAAGATTGTTCTGGAGGAATTGAAAGGGGAAGTCACTTCAGTACCATCGGTACAAGAGGATATACCACAAGTCACTACACCACGTGTCACAGAGGATACACAGGTGATACCTTGTCGTAGTGGGAGGGTTGTTAGACAGCCTGATAAATTCATGTTCTTGGGAGAATCTTCTGATTTTGTCCTTGGCGAAGATGAACTTGTCCCCTAGACATATGACGAGGCAATCCAAGATAAAGATACGGTATCTTGGCAAAGTGCAATGAATATTGAGATTGAATCTATGGATTCAAATCAGGTCAGGGAGCTAGTATAACCAACCGATGATGTAAAAATCATTGGTTGCAAGTGGATCTACAAAAGAAAGAGAGGAATAGACGGGAAGGATGAGACCTTCAAAGCGAGGCTTGTTGCAAAGGGGTATAGTTAGAAAGAGGGTATCGATTATGAAGAAATCTCTTTGCCGGTAGCCATGCTTAAGTCTATCCGGATTCTCTTAAGCATTGCAGCTCATATAGATTATGAGGTATGGTAGATGGATGTCAAGACAACTTTCCTTAATGGAAGTCTTGAGGAAAACATCTATATGAAGTAACCAGACGGATTCATTGCAAAGGGTAAAGAGCATCTTGTGTGTAAGCTTAATTGGTCCATTTATGGATTGAAGCAAGCTGCGAGGTCTTGGAACATCCGCTTTGATGAGGTAATCCAGTCATATGGATTTATTCAAAGTCCGGATGAGTCTTGTATATACAAGAGATGTGACGGAAACGTAGTGGTATTTCTTGTACTATACGTAGATGACATTTTGTTAATTGGCAACAATGTTAAGGTGTTATCGGATGTAAGGGTATGGTTGTCCAAACAATTTGATATGAAGGACTTGGGAGAAGTGGGACACATCCTTGGGATCATGGTTATAAGGAATTGCAAGAAAAGGATGTTGTTCTTATCTCAAGCTTCATACATAGACACCATTATGGATCGTTTTAGCATGTAGAACTCCAAGAAGGGTTTTCTACCTTTCAAGCATGGAGTTCCTTTATCTAAGGCGATGTGTCCTAGAACATCTGAGGAGATAGAGGAGATGAAGGTGGTTCCTTATGCTTTGGCAGTAGGAAGCCTCATGTATGAGATGGTATGTACAAGACCAGATATCTGCTTTGCCGTGGGCATGGTTAGCAGATATCAGAGTAATCCAGGACAGGGACATTGGACTACGGTAAAGCATATATTGAAGTACCTGAGAAGGACTAGAGATTATATGCTAGTTTATCAGGCAGACCAATTACTCCCTGTGGGTTACACAGATTCTGACTTCCAATCATATAGGGATAACAGTAAGTCTATCTCAGGTTTTGTGTTTACTTTGGGAGGTGGAGCCATTGTATGGAGGAGTGTCAAGCGGCCTCTGAGGCGGTCAAAGAAGTTGTGTGGCTTAGGAACTTCTTGATAGACTTGGATGTGATTCCTGGTTTGGCCAGAACTGTCATAATTTACTCTGATAATAGTGGTGCAGTTGCAAACTCGAAGGAACCACGAGCCCATAAGGCAAGTAAACACATAGAGCGCAAGTACCACCTGATACGAGAAATCGTAAAGAGAGGAGAAGTTGCTGTGGCCAAGATTGCATCGGAGGATAACCTGGAAGTTCCTTTCACTAAGGCCCTTCCAGCGAGAGCTTTTGATAGGCATGTGGAGGGAATGGGAATAAGATGTATGACAGTTTGAGGACAGCATAGTTAGTATAAGTGGGAGATTGTTGAGATGTATACTGAAAAGTCTATCTTTTGTATGAACATCTTTATTTTGAAATAAGAATCACATGATCATTGTTTGCATATTTATGGTGATGCATATTGTCAAATACATTACATTGTAGATAACATGGTGTGTGATGTCACACGGGAGATTATGTTATCGACTCCTTGTAAAGTATAAGTAAAGGCTCACAACCGAGATGTCTTTGGATAAACCATTAGTATGGTTGTAGTGTGATTTGGTATTGGTTTGTCTTGACCATAGAATCACACTAGTACATTTTGTGTGTATTGAGCAGGACCGAGTTAGAGGTGATTCGATTTATTGCCCACTACATAATCGAATTGGACCACAGATATTATATTGTACATGCTCTTAATCCCGATATAATAACGGGCTCATATACTTAGTATTCATTTCTTTGATTTACCAATGGGCGAGATTTATAGATTAAATCGATAAGCTCGGTAAGTTGGGAAATGATATTATTTATATGGTGTGTCGTTGATTATAGGAGGAAACCGTGTCCTATATATTAGGATGATGATGTCTCCTTGAGGAGCTCATAAGGTTAATCATGTAAACCCTGTAGGTGGACTTGGTCCGGCATGATGATAAGGTTGAGTGGTACTACTCATGGAGTTAGATGTTGATTAATTAATGGTCAGTAAATTAATTAATCGAAGGACATTCGAGATCTTAAACACGGGGAGATAAATGTACAAATAATATATGAAGCCCATATTAACTTATGGGGGTTGGTGAGGTAGATCAATGATAATCCTTTAGTGGATTGGATTATCATTAATGGATCGGACTTTATGTGGGCTTGATCCATTGGGTGGCCAAGATCCAACTCCTCCTCATGGTCCCTATTGTAGCCTATTAAAACCTCATGAAGCCTAGATCCAATGGTCGAAAATAAAACTCTAGATCCAACGGTACAGATTAAATATCTATATCCGACGTTTGAGATTAAATCTCTAGATCTGACGGTTGTGATTAAATCCCTAGAACCAATGGTGGAGATTAAAACAAGGTTTATCCCTAACTCTATAAAAAGGGGCTTTAGGGTGGGCGACAAGATGAATTAGAAAAGAGATAGTATTAGGGTTTGGAGGCTTAGGCGGCCACAAATAAGGAATTTGTTACCTTTCTTCTTCCTCTTCCTTTGTGGTCGGCGCCCATCTTCTTCTCCCTTCCCTTGGCCGGCGTCCAAACCTCATCCTTCTCCTCTCCTTGGCCGGTGGAAACAAAGCTTAGGGTCTTCCCTTGGAGCTCTTGGCTGGCATCCATCTTCTTCATCCAATCCTTTGGTCGGCCCACACCAAGTTGGTGCTTGGTGGTTGGCGCAAGTAAGGAGAGGAAGAGTTTTGTTATTGATCTTCCTTTGTTCAGAGAGAACAACGATAGGAATATTGGTGATCTAGTAGCTTCGACTTTTGGAAGATCGTCGCTCACACGACGTCCAAAAGGATGAAGGACATACAATAGAAGATCGAGAGGTATAACGATTGTCTATTTTCTTTTGTAACATGTCTATAATTGTTTTTCAATCATATACATGTTATATATTTTGTTTTTATGGTTAAATATACTTGGACCCTGAACATAAACACAAAAGCTGGCGATCAGTACATCATCTATTTTGTGGCTATTCGTAGAATAGAGGTTGATTGCTTGAACAACAAGTTTGTTTAAGTGACTACTATAATCGAATAGCATGACGATGAAATGGTTGCTTGGGTGATCCCTTTTGTCTAGGATTAATATTTTTTTTAATCCGGTGACATCGATAGGATCGCTATGAACAAGCGACCGAGTTGAAGTGGGAAGCGAATTTCCTACCTTCACTATTGTCTAGGTTGGGCAAACCTTTGACTAAGCCACTCTAACTCATCTTATGGACGAGTCTTGGGTGCGAGTGACCGAGTCGTCGGTGCCACATCCGAGATTCCTCTTGTTGTGTTATAAGACACTTGGTTGAGGAGTTAGGTAGATTAATAGTATAGATGTTGCTATTCCTAGTTCCTTAAAGGATTGTTTTAGAAGTTTCATTTGTTTTAATTATGCATTAATTTTCTAGAAATATGATCTTATAGTTATTATCACACAACTGACTTACGCTAAGTAAATTAAATTCAAAATTTTCAACTAGTAAAACATTTTGAATCAAAATGTTTGAGTTGAGCTTAATATCACCTGATCCGATGATTTTGATCTTGTCATTGTTTCCAAAAGCTACCGATCCTTATCGTTTGAATCGAAGCTTCGAAAACTTAAGTTGATCCCCAGTCATGTGTCGGGAGCAACCACTATCCAACATCCATTGATCCTACACACAAAGTAGTTGGATCAGATATTGGAATTTTAATATTTGGTTGTAAATTATTAGACCTAGATCATCTCACCCATTTCTAAATGATCAAACATGTTATCCTTATGTGTTCTTGTGAGATGCCTCCAATTTTACTTGATTTCAATTTAATGATTTGAAACTAGTAAACCTTATGTTAGATTTGGATTTGACCGTAAGCTCATCAAGTCACCTTTTCAAGATCTTGGCTTCCAGGTCGTGGCGAGGCATAGGGGCCTTCTTTGATCAGAAAAATGACCACTTCCTTAGACAAAGCCAATTTCAAGAAAATAGTAACTTGACTCACCTAAGACCACTTCCTGGTCTAACTTGTCTAGGATATGATGAGGTAGCTTCAGCTAGTTCCACTCGGTCAAGTGAACCGAACTAGATATGCTTTATCTAGCTCGAGTACCCAAGACTTCGCTTTCCTAGCATACTATCATCTCGCAGTATCTTGGTACTATGTTATCAAGTATTGACGAGTTATAGTCCCTATATAACAATTCTAAAAAGAAAAAGAAAAAAACCTAAGCATGCAATTTCTAAGTAATAGCACAAACAAATTTTGTACTGGCTCCCCCTAAACCATTGAATCGGTTTGGTCTTTCCACATAGTGGATTTGGTCCTTGGTAACCCAATATTGGTTAGATCCTAATTGAGAAATCAAAGTGATCTTAGGGACCCATGCTTGGAAAGTTTTTTATGTCGACTTACAATTGACATCTACGACTTGTTAGTCTTATTTGAGCTAAACCCAAGTCTGGCCTTGTTGTACATGACCCTTTGCGATCCAAGTAGGAGGTCAAGTCCCTTGGATCCCAAAGTGAACCTTTCCAACGTGTTCCTAAGATCTTCGACTTGACATTTCAAAAGTGAGTTCTCAACTTCGAGCTTTTCAACTTGAGTTGAGTCCTCCTCTTGAACTTGACTAGTCGAAAAGGTTAGGGAGACCTCATGTTTAAGGAGTTTAACCTCCTCAACCAGGGTCTCAACATTGGACTTGGACATAACTAACTTCCTAGTTAGAAACTTAATTGCATTATATAAAGTACTAATGAGGGACCGACTTACCTTGAGCGTATCTCTTGAACCGGATGCGAATTCGTGGCTTGTCTTGAATAGTGATTCGTAGTTCGACTCATCCTTGGGTTCAGATTCTTGCTCAGGTTCAGACTCTTACTCTGATTCAGTTGGTTTAGCCATGAAGATGAGGTCATCGTCTTCTTCCTTCGATGCCTCTTCCCACGTAGCATTGAGTGCCTTCTTGAACTTCAGTGCTTTGTTCTTGAGCATTGGACATTCTGACTAGATGTGTCCGAACCTGTTTCATTCATAACACCTAATGTTAGAACTAACTTTAGGTTTACCTTCCTTGGGTTGAGTGATGGGTAATTTTCGGCTCTTAATCATCCTCCTAACTAAATTGACTAGTTCGGTATCCATCTCCTGATTGACCTACGACTTGTACTCATCTTCTTCTTCCTTTAGGGGTGGCTTACTTGCAGGATTCTTCTTTGGACCTGCAAACAGAGCTATACCTTTCTCGGGTAGCGAATTAGACTTTTCATGGTGTTCGATTTCTAAAAATAATTCATCTAACCTAATTTTTGATAAGTCCTTAGAAATCTTTTAGGCATCGACCATGGATGCCCACAAGGTAGTCCTAGGAAATGAATTCAAAATATACCTTATGAGATCACGGTTTTCGACCTTTTGTTCGATGGCCTGCAAATTGTTGACGATGTCTTATACACGAGCATGTAGTTGAGTCACTATCTCATGTTCCTGCATTTTTAGATTATATAATTTATTGAAAAAAGGTCCCGTTTTCATACCTTAGCTTTGTTGGTTCCTTCGTGTAGTTCCACTAACTTGGTCCACAAGTCTTCGCATTGATAAAGTGGCCGACATGATTGAGCTCCTCCTTAAACAAACCGCATTGGAGGATTTGAGTCACCTTAGCATCTGCTTCGACTTGTCTTTTTGTAGCATTGGTCCATTGGTCATAATCCAAGGATTCACCCACTTCATTAGTTGGAAGTGTGAATCCTGTTTGGATTATGATCCACATCTCGATTTGGGCCTTAAGGAAGCACTCCATCTGACCCTTCCAATAACGGAAGTCATCTACGTTGTAAAACAGAGGTCGGACGGTACTAAAACCCTCGAGATGGGCCATTGACACAAAAAAAACAAGTGAAGAGAAGGAATCTAGCAACGACAAAAACAACGAAATGTACCAAGACTTGCATCTTGGATTAGTAGTGCAGGAGAAAATTTAAACAAACAAAAAAAACTCATAAAATTCAAAACAAAACTGAAAAAAAGCTAGATTAGTCGTTTCACCAAATCTTATCGCCCCTGGCTCTGATACCAATTGTTGGATCGATTAGAGTTGCAAGAGGGGGGGGTGAATAGCGATAAAGAAACTTTTCTAATTGTTCGTTTAAAAACAAAGTACGGAGAGTAAAGCACAGAGAAATGTAAGTACACAAAAGAATTTTTACTTGGTTCATAGCCTTTCTGCTGCTAATCCAAGGCCCTAGTGGTCCGAGACCACAAACGGAGGGTAAAAGCACTTAAATAGTCTCCTCCTTGTCGGAGGTAGGAGACAAGCAATTACATAAAAGATATCAAGGTAGAGGGACACTCCCCCTCTCCTTGTTATGATAAAAACTCGAAAATAAACACAATTTTAAACTGAACAATAAACTAAAAGGTTACCGACGACTTGAAAGAATTGAAGATTGGAGCTCGAGTCGTCGTTTCTGTAGCGCTTCATCGTCAGAAGATCACCGAAATGTCGTAGCGTATCGGAAGAACTTGGAGGCTCTTTGAATGATGGAAAAGGGTGGAGAACCCCTAATTTTATAGCCTTGTGAAACCCTAATCGTTGAGATGAGGTTTCATGAGGTGATGCCACCTAGACCTTGAGAAATGGTGATAAGCTTTGACTCTCCTCGAGGTTGATCCTTGGCCAGCTGTCAACTAATCAATCCTATTAGTTGACTGCTAGAGGCATCATTCGACTTATGGCAGGGTTTCCAGTTACAATGAAGAGTTAGCTCGAAAATGCAGTTAGTATAAGTAAGCTCGATGGTCATTTACTATCCGATCTCGACTTAGACCTTCCATGAAAAGTCTTGGTCGAATCTGTTGGAATGTCGGTGGCCAGCTAGAGGGGGGTGAATAGCCCTCTTTCGTGTACGGTGGAATTTGCTTGTCTACAAACTCGTTAGCGTAGTGGAAATGTAATGCTAACAAAAGATTTAAACAATTAAGCTAAAGCAATAAGAAAAGAAACACAAATGCTAACACAATTGTGTAACGTGCTACACGACCCTTGCCGCTAGTCCACGACTCAATCCGTTCCTAGGTGAATCACTCCTTAACCTTTCCACTAATCTCTCCTTTGCACAAAGCTAGGTAGAGGTAACCTTTCTTACAAGAATTCTTTCCTCTTACAATAAGATGAAATTAAACACAAGGAAGAGGAGGAAAATCATTTTGGGCATTTGGGAGATGTTTAGCAATGAACCATTAGCCTCCCCAAGTATCCAAAGGCCTCTTCTTATAGGGAAGAAGTCATTCTTCCCGTTGAGCCAGCAACAGTCGACTGTTGTCCCGATCAGTCGACTTTCATTGTAGTCGTTGCCCTCTAACGGCTTCATCCACATTGGATTTCATCCAACGGCTCCCATATCAGTTGACTGATTTTTCCATCAGTCAATTGATGGAGCAATCAGTCGAGTGGTCGAAGCGATCACTAGACTACTGAAGTTTCTGTGCTCGAAACCCTCAACATCAGTCAACTGCTACCCTTGGCGATCGATGGAGCTAAGCAATGATCGTCATGTCGCCCAATCGCTCGCCCAGAACTTGGACTCGAACACCAGTCGAGTCTCCAGTCGACATGGATCAGTCGACTGCTACCTATAGCAGTCGACTGGTGTCGGGAAATCTCATCTGACACTTAGCCAATTGGCCAAGTTCACCAAACGAGCTACCCCATCCCGGGTTACATTCACTCACTCTCATTTTCCCTTGGAGTCCCTCGCCTTTGACGTTCTCTTCATCCGACCATGTCCCTAGGATGCGCCAAGTGCACGGCTTCGCAGTGCCATCCTTCGCGTCTCGCCCTGAAGTCTACTTATTTAGGCTTCACTCCAATGATCCTCGTCTAACGGTCCCTTAGATGCACCAAGCACATGGCTTCCGCAATGCATCTTTCACCGACTTAAGGACCGAGTCATGAGATGATGAATCTAGCCAATGCTCCATCCATGTTCCAATTACTAAGTCCTGCATGACTTCAATGCACATATCAAATCCATAACAATACTAACTTAAACCCTTTGTCACACACATCAAAACCACATCACATAGGTTGATTGCCGTAATAATCTCCCCCTTTTTGATGTGTGGCAATTCATTTAAGTTAGGTATAACAATTTACATTAAAACATAAGGCAAGAAAGAATGTAAATAACATGAGTATAAAAACTCTCCCTTAAACATGCAACTCCCCCTTGAGACATGCTAAAATTTTCCCTTAGCATGATTAACTTAAACTCTCATCATTTCTCCCTCTTTGACACCATCAAAAAATATTATTCAAATGTTATACACGCATGACATCAAGGCTAATAGAAGAAAATACCCAAAACCAAACTCAAAACCTAATAAAATAGGTTACTGTGCTCGTGTATAGTATATCAGTCGACTGAATGAGAGGATCAGTCAACTGGCACTCAGTTTTCAGATTTTCTGATTTTCGAAATCCAATTTCAGAAATACATTAAAAATTCTAGGAAATTCAAAAAATCATGAAATTTGAAATACATATTTCTAGTGAGTTTCTTTATCAGTGAAAAATGATTTTTCATGAAAATTCATTTAATTTTTTGAAAATTTGGCAAAACTCAAAAGTTGCAAAAAAGTCTAAAGTTTGTATCTTCTTTAAAGCCTAGTTTTGCTTTGAAATTTTTCAAAACATGAACTCATTGTTTATGAAACATGAAATGTTTTTAAATCATTTAAAATATCCAACTATGATCTATGGACAATATGTCCATTGATTAAACATTTGCTTTCCCCATAGTTGGTTTATAATTTCTATCATGATACTTGTAATGACTCATCAAAATATGATAATCATAAGTGAGCCAATTGTATCATCCTAACATCTCACTCATGCTAAGTTTTCAATCAAAGTAGCCTATAGTGAGTGTGAGATGAACCTAAGGGTATTATACTTAACCAAAATTTCATGCAATTCTACTCAAGGTTAAGTATCTATCATCCAAAAACACCCAATATGATCATAAAAACATGTATTATCAATCATGATCAAATATTTTAAATTATTGCATATGATGATCATAAATTAAATATTATTATAATTCCATATTATGATCACATTATCATCATCCAACACATAATTCAAAAACTAATAACCCTCATCATCCTAAGTCAACCAAATAATATGATATAAAATAAAGTCTACTATGGTTGACTATCCTAGGATTTTCCTAACCCTTAAGGAAGAATTTTGGAACCCAATACAAAATCTTTCCTATAGGGTTCACCAAAAACTCCTTAGGGATCCATTTCCTAGCTACCATTTTATATTTTGCTTGACCCCTAGCAATTAGGCAATGGTAGGCTTTCTCATTCTTGGATCCCTTATATCCTAAGCCTTTCCTATTGAAGCTAGCCCTTTGGCTACCAATTATATCATGCTCAAAGTATTGGAGCCTATGGTAAATTTTTCTAGGGCCTGAGTTAAATGATCTACCTTTTCTCTTAAAATCCTATTTTCCTCAATACATGCATCATTAACATTAAAAGGCATGTAATCATCATGTGAGCATGTATTTTCAAAACTAGAAGAGACATTATCGTTAATATTTAAACATGCTTTTTCGAGATTTTCTTCTAGGGCCTTAATTTCATTTTGCATGCTTTTGTTTTTCTTTTTAGCCCGAAATAATTCTTTAGTTAAGGTAGAAATCATAGACATAATTTTCTTGGGAGAGAGATTTGTTACCTCACTTACCAAATCTCCTTATTGTGATGTCGATGAGGATGAGGATGAAGCTCCCCCTTCACTTGTGCTTGTTTCTTCTTCGAAGGTGGAGGTTGTTGGGTTTTTGGCACCGCGGCGAGTGTATGTTCGAACATGTTTCGTAAACATATGCGCAATGGAAGAAATAAAAAGCAATAAATCTAATTTATTACAACACACACACTGCACACATGCATAGTACAACATGTGTAGACATAATCGTAGTTTCAAATTTTGCAATAAAAGGAAATTATTCTAGGTATACCTAACGTATCACGTGCAGCGGGAAAGAAATCAACCGGAGCGACTCTCGCTAGAATCGCCTCTATCCGTATCCACGCCGAGTATCGTCGAGATGACTTCGTAGGAGGCACTAGCCTAGTGTCGAAGACAATGTGATCAAGAGAAGATCACAATCCGAATAAAAATTCGGATTCAAAAATGAGTCCCCAAAACTCACTTCTCCGGAGAGGTATTTGTCAACCGTTTGACGAATCTTTCGTCCTCCACCTATGAGGATTACCGGATATCGAATCCCCAGCAAGATAGTTGGTGTCGAAGCTTGAAACATCATCCAAACGATGCTTCTATACTTAGGAAACAAACTTTCTAGAAAACTGGACAGCTTGGTGGAGGATGTTGCGCCGGCCAAAAAGGATGGCCGACCAACCCTTGGTCGCCTGAACCAATGTGAATCGCCGGAGGGTCGCCGGAGGAGTGGCCGGCAGCAGATGGACATAGGCAGCAAGGGTGGACAGCAGCAAAAAGCTGGGCGGCATGGAAGCCTTGGGCGGCGGAAAGGAGAAGAGAGGGAGAGGGTGGTTAGGTTTTCCAACACACAAAGTTATCCACGAAAAACCCTTAAGCCATGTTTTATAGAGAACACATTCTCCTAATGGTTATTGGTTCATAACCAAAACCCGTTAACCCGCTCCAATAACTTAAGTTAAAATAAACCGAACCGAGTTGGTCAATTATAAGTTAAAATGAACTGAACCAACTTTGGTTCATTCGTTTAAAACAAACCAAACCCTTTTTGTTTATTCTTCACCATTGGATTAGAACCAAACCACTTTGGTTCATCCATCATGTCTTCATAAGACACGACCCATCCACGCTTCCATTGTGACTGAAATGATTTCATGCTCGATCCTTGTTTGGTCCAACCAAACCTAGTTTATCTCGGTCTCAGAATCTTATTCTCAAGCTCGTTTTAAATCCTTCGGATTACGCTCGTTGTGCGTGTGACAAAATAGGTTCTCGGTTTATGTTGGTCATCTATAATAAACCATTAATTATAGAACGATCATGAGTGGCATCTAGTAGTACATAATGATCCCCAATTAATCGAAAGATCAATGGTTGATCCAGAACTATTTCTGAAACCCTTCAGCAACTACAATGAATTGTGCCCCATTCCTTTTAGGACATGGTCTATAGTGTCAGTCCACACTAGGTTGACTACGTCACACTTAGCCCAAGTATCATTTCCTCGTCCTATGGATTCTAGTTACTGCACATGTATCCAAGAGTACCTTACTCTAAACATGTAATGCTTTGGCCAAAGACTTTAGTAACAATCCGATGAGAGGACATGGGTATACATCTCCTCGCAAGGAGTGTTGAATCCTTTATTGGCTATTCAAACACCTTCAATCACTTCGACTTATGCCCAATCATCCCGGGTCCACATCTCCTCAGAGATACTTGCTTAAGATGTCAAAGCATAAGTCTTCATGACCAAGATGACTTGAATACTGCAAGTCAAAGGAACATTGCACTTAAGTTGCAGTAAAACTTCATTGACATATCTATATATGCAAAGAACCATATGAAGTTTTACAGCTAGTCACTCCAATGAACTAGTTACCATAACTAGCATCCACGATTAACTTCGGAGATGACAATGTCTCCAGCCAGTGAGGATCAGCTACTTGGATATACCAAGGAGTATACCTCGTGCTAGTCTCGATAGAATTGATGGTGTCCAAATCCATCAATTCATCGACTAGGGATAATTCCAATACATCACAATTACACATGTAGAGATACTCACTAATTGTGATCCAATCACAAATTCTCTCATGCTGTGAATCGTATTGCGGACATTTAGTAAATGAGTTTAAGATCCAATCAAATACATGAAAACATGTATACTCAAATAGTGAATCTTCATTTATCAAATAAATGGTACAACCATAAGGTGATTGCCTTAGGACACCTTTCATATATTACTAACAAATTCCCACTTGGCCTAATGTCAATCGCTACGGTATCCAATACCATAAGCTCTTACATGACCCTCAAAATTACTTTGAGGTAATGCCTTAATTAAAGGATCCACTAAGTTCCTTTCAATGGGAATCTTCTTGATTTGTATTTCCTTCCTACTTATGATCTCTCTGATCAGATGATAGCGGCAAAGCACATGTTTGAATCATTGATGAGACCACATCAGGTTCAAAAATGAACTTCTTAATACAAACCACTTTCTTTGCTCCTTCCGAATCTGCAATATATTCTGCCTCAGTGGCAGAAATCGCTATAGTGTCAAGCTTAGAACCTTTCCAACTTATTGCGCCTCCATTCCAAGTGAATACATACCCAGACAGAGACTTGGAATCATCCTTGTCTGTCTGGAAGATGACATCCGTATACCCGCGTATCACCATGTCCCCTTCTCCATGTATTAGGAACACATCCTTAGTTCTTCTTAAGTACTTAAGGATCGTCTTAACAACCGCCCAATGATCCATTTATGGATCAGGCTGGTATCTGCTTGTGACACTCAGAGCATATGATACATCATGCCTTGTACATAACATAGCATACATGATAGATCCTATTGCAAATACATAGGGAATCTTACTCATGCAAATACTCTCGTCTTCTGTGCGAGGACACATAGACTTCGGAAGGTGTATCCCATGCCTGATGGGTAGGAAGCCTTTCTTGGATTCTGACAAGCTCAACGGCACTCCCATGCTCATGTTGTTTCTCTACTTCATTTCTGAATTCTTTAAACCTTTTAAAGGCTTCAGACATATGTTTCATCAAAAACACATACCCAAACCGTGAGTGATCATCAGTGAAGGTAATGAAGTAGCTATAGCCTCTCAGAGCTTGAGTTGACATAGGTCCGCATACATCAATATGAATTAGACCAAGCAACTCTCCCACTCGTTCACCTTTTCCTGTAAAGGTATGTTAGTCATCTTACCTTTTAAGCATGATTCGCATGTATCGTATGAATCCAATTCAAACGATTCCAGAAATCTACATCGGTGTAATTCGGACATGCATTTCTTGCTTACATGGCCAAGACGACAATGTCACATGTAAGAGGATAATTGATTATCTTTTTTCGAGCACACTTGTTGCTCGCTTCGATATTGAAAATGTCACTGAATATGTCCAACATATAAATACCATTGCTTAAAGTTCCAGCCCTATAAAGAACGACATTCAAAGTTATGCAACAACAATTGTTACTAAAAGTTAAGTGGTACCCATTTCTATTCAAACAAGAAATAGAAATGATGTTCTTTATCAACGAAGGAACATAAAAGCAATTGTCCAGTTCTAAGACATGTCCTGTAGGGAGTTTCAACAAATGCATTTCGATGGTAAGTGCAACAACCTTTGCTCAATTCCCAACACATATATTTGACTCTCCCTTGACGAGTCTTCTTCTATTCCTTAGCCCATGTATGTCATTACATATATGTGAGCCACACCCAGTATCCAACACACAAGTATTTGAGAAAATAGAATGATAATTAATAACGAAGATATCTGAAGAAGATGGGGCATCTGATGCCTTATTCTTCTTCATGGACTCAAGATAAATCTTGCAATTTCTTTGCCAATGGCTCTCCTTGCCATGATTATGGCAAGTGCCCTTTTGAGTTGGTTCTACTTTTTTTAGCCTTTTACTTCCCCTTCTGTTGTTCCTTTGACTTTCTCTTAGAACCTTTCTTCGAGGAATCAACTAACAGCACCATCCCCTGCTCATGCTTCACAGAAGGCTCCACAATCTTCAGCATATTGAGCAATACCACAGATGAACCTTCTTGCATCTCAGAGGTGAAGAGGAGCTTGGAGACTTCGAACCTTTCGAATCTCACTTGCTCATCAAACAACTCATAAAGATAAAAGACTATGGTATGAGCATCCATATGCTCATGCTACTTTCGCAACTCAGGTACTATCGCGGCTAGCATGAGGCAACTCGCCATTTTAGAATCAGCCACATGTTTCTGATAGGCCAACAATTGGTCTGGAGTTGCATTGTCACTAGGTCGAGCGGGAAGAGGCACTTCGAGGACATTCATAAGCTTTTCAATCTTGAGAATAATTCTCAGGTTGAATCCAAAAGCCAGTACAAGAAGTTCGACCCAGTCAATTTATTCAAATACAAAATAGAGCGCAAATTCAAAGACATCATGATCAAGTGACTAAACTAGAAATACAAATTGAGCATATATGAGACAGATGATTTAAAATGCATCAACATACATTCATTAATCCCATTCATTTTTCGAATTTCAAAAACCCCAAAATCACTTCGGGAGATCGTAGGTCCATCTCTGAATGGGCTGATATCCAATATAGATATGAACAACCTTAGAGAGAGTGAAACAAGACATTCATAGCTACGATGGTAGGTATCAAATATACCGATTGCATATCACATATATGCAACTATCACAATGTGATATCAACTAATTGAATGTTCACACATACATTGGGTTGTTAACTCATTAACAGGTATGCATCATATGCATAACACCCAACTTTACCTCCCTTCACATCGACCTTGAAGAGTGTCCAACAAGTTGATGCTCCAGGTTAAAGCCAACCCATTAATCGAGAAATAATTTTAATATGGTTACAGCGCATTCAACCAGTTAGCCCGACTTGGAGAGAGTCCAACAACCAAAGCTAACGATTGACCTCTGACTCTTACCATATTAGTATTAAACTATTTCATGGTTTGAACATGTTCAGCTTTGAGCCAGGCTTGGAGAGAGTCCAACAACTCAAACAGAAAATAGAACTCTGGTTCTAACCATATTAATGGAAGGTGTAGGCTTTAATATTGAGTAAGGGTTTTTATGTCTCATCCTCTTTGCATGCAAATAACTATTATCTATATCGCATGACATACATGACATACATCTACATGTCACGACATGCATGGCCTAATGATATGCATCTAATACAATTACATGGTATACAATTATGGCATGTAGAAAATTTCCTTATATGTCATAACTATTTATGGAAATAAAATATGTTTGAGATTTGATTTCCCAAATCAAATCATGATTAAATTAGGAAACAAATTTCCAAATCTAATCATATATTTTATTTATGGAAGGTCTCAATTAAGAAAAGTCAAATTTAATTTAGGAAATAAATTTCCTAAATTGTCAAAACTATTTATGGAAATAAAATATATTTTAGATTTGATTCCTCAAATCAAATCATGATTAAATTAGGAAACAAATTTCCAAATCTAATCATATATTTTATTTATGGAAATTGTTAATTTCCATGAATACTTCTAAACATTCTAAAAGTATAAGATTTCCATAAATACTTCTAGACTTTCCAAAATTAGAAAATTTCCATAAATACTTCTAAACTTTCAAAAGTAGAAAATTTCCATAAATACAATTACGACTATTGCAAAACAATTTTACGATTATGTCGAAACACAACCTAGGCTCTGATACCACTGTTGGGTTTCCGGCAGCACGACGAGTGTGTGTTCGAACATGTTTCGTAAACATGTGTGCAGCGGAAGAAATAAAAAGCAATAAATCTAATTTATTATAACACACACCACATGCATGCATAGTATAACATGTGTAGACATAATCGTAGTTTCAAATTTTGCAATAAAAGGAAATTATTCTTGGTATACCTGACGTATCACGTGTAACGAGAAAGGCATCAACCGGAGCGACTCTCGCTAGAATCCCCTCTATCCATACCCATGTCGATTATCATCGGGATGGCTTCAAAATGTCACAAGCCTTGTCTTCGTAGGAGTCACTAGCCTCGTGTCGAAGACGATGTGATTGAGAGAATATCACAATCTGAATCAAAATTTGGATTCGAAAATGAGTCCCTAAAACTCGCTTCTCTGGAGAGGTATTCGTCAACCGTTTGACAAATCCTTCATCCTCCACCGATGAGGATTACCGGAGATTGAATCCCCGGTAAGGTAGCCATTGTCGGAGCTCCAAACATCGTCTAAACGATGCTCCGACACGAAAGAAACAAGCTGTCCAAAAGACTAGACAACTTGGTGGAGGATGTTGCGCATGCCAAAGAGAATAGCTGACCAACCCTTGGTCGCCGGAACCAAGGTGAGTCGCCGGAACCATGGTGAGTCGCTGGAGGGTCGCCGGAGAAGTGGCCGGCAGTAGCTAGACACTGGCAGCAAGGGTGGACGGCGGCAAAAAGTTGGATGGCGTGGAACCCTTGGGCAGCGGCAAGGAGAAGAGAGGGAGAGGGTGGCTAGGCTTTCCAACACACAAAGTTATCCACGAAAAATGCTTAAGCCATGTTTTTATAGAGAACACATTCTCCTAACGGTTATTGATTTATAACAAAAACCTGTTAACCCGCTCCAATAAGTTAAGTTAAAATAAACCGAATCAAGATTGTCTATTTTAAGTTAAAATGAACCGAACCAACTTTGGTTCATTCGTTTAAAACAAACCAAACCCTTTTGGTTTATTCTTCACCAGTGGGTTAGAACCAAACCAATTTGGTTCATCCATCTTGTCTTCATAAGACACGACCCATCCATGCTTCCATTATGACTTAAATGATTTCATGCTCGATCCTTGTTTGGTCCAACAAAACCAAGTTTCTCTCAGTCTGAGAATCTTATTCTCAAGCTCGTTTTAAATCTTTCAGATTACGCTCATTGTGTGTGTGACCAAATAGGTTCTCGATTTATGTTGGTCGTTTATAATTAACCATTAATTATAGAATGATCATGAGTGGCACCTAGTAGTACTTCATGATCCCTAATTAACCGAAAGATCAATGGTTGATCTAGAACTATTTCTGAAACCTTTTAGCAGCTACAATGAATCATGCCCCATTCCCTTCACGCATCTTATACCCACTTGGTTCAAGACATGGTCTATAGTGTCAGTCCACACTAGCTTGACTACGTCACACCTAGGCCAAGTATCATTTCCTCATCCTACGGATTCTAGTTACTGCATATGTATCCAAGAGTACCTTACTCTAAACATGTAATGCTTTGGCCAAAGACTTTAGTAACAATCCGACGAGAGGCCATGGGTATACATCTCCTCGCAAGGAGTGGTGAATTGTTTATAGGTTATACAAACACCTTCGATCACTTTGACTTATGCCCAATCATCCGGGGTCCACATCTTCTCAGAGATACTTGCTTAAGATGTCAAAGCATAAGTCTTTATGACCAAGATGACTTGAATACCGCAAGTTAAAGGAACATCGCACTTAAGCTGCAGTAAGAACTTCATTGACATATCTATATATGCAGAGAACCATATGAATTTTTACAGTTGGTCACTCCAATTAACTAGTTACCATAACTAGCATCCACGATTAACTCCGGACATCACAATGTCTCCAACCAATGTGAGTCAGCTGCTTGGATATACCAAGGAGTATACCTCGTGCTAGTCTCGATAGAATTGATGGTGTCCAAATCCTTCAATTCATCGACTAGGGATAATTCCAATACATCACAATTACACATGTAGAGATACTCACTAGTTATGATCCAATCACAAATTCTCTCATGTTGTGAATCGTATTGCGGACATTCAGTAAATGAGTTTAAGATCCAATCAAATACATGAAAACATGTATACTCAAATAGTGAATCTTCATTTATTAAATAAATGGTACAACCATAAGGCGATTGCCTTAGGACACCTCTCATATTTTACTAACAGAGGTGTCCAAGTCCTCTATTGCCATTAAGGCAAGGCTTGTGAAGGCTTCTTCTTCTTCTGATGAGGATGATGGATCATCCCATGTGGCCTTGTGTGCCTTGGCCTTGCCTTTCTCCTTGGTTTTCTTTTCATCCTCATTCTTCTTGCTCCCTTTCTCCTTCTCTTCTTTCTTCCTCCTTTCTTCTTTGCCTTTGTTCAAGAGGGGACAATCATCTCTTATATGTCCCTCGCCTTGGCAATTGTAGCAAATAATTTTTCGCCTCGGTCTTCTCCTCCTATTATTAGATTTGTTAAATTTAAAGCTTTTTAAAGAATGTCTTACCTTCCTTACCATGTAGGCTTCTTCCGTGTTATCCATGGAAGAGGAGGAATCTTCATTGGATGAGGAGGGTGGCATCACCTTCTTCTTCTTTCCCTTCAAGGCTATTAGTGTCACTCCCATTGGTTGGCTCCTTGGTTCTTCTACAATGCCTTCAAATCGTGTTGCATGCAATTCCATAGTAGAAAAGAATTCCTCTAGAGTACTTACCTCTAGATTCTTGGAGATGTAGAAGGAGTCCACCATTGAGCTCCACTTCGAAGACCGGGGAAATGCGTCTATAGGCTTCATTATCATGTCCCGGTTCGATAGCTTCTCTCCTACACTTGATAAAACGGTTATGATTTCCTTGAATAGAGAAAGTAAAGAAAGTACCTTTTCTCCCTTTTCTAATTTGATGTTGTTGAGTTGGGAGTGGAGAAGGTCCCTTCTTGCTAACTTCGCCTCGGATGTTCCTTCATGAAGCTCCACAAGCTTGTCCCACATCTCCTTGCCGCTAAAGCATTCTCCTATCCGGTTAATTTCTTGTTGGGGGAGCACGTTGAAAAGGTGGTGTTTGGCCTTTGAGTTTGCAAGGTGCTCCTCCCTTTGCTTCTTGGTCCACCTTGATTTTTCTATTGGCTCCCCCTCTTCATCCCTAGGTATATTGAAACCGAATTCCATTATTAACATGATATCAAAATCCATTTCAAAAAACACCTCCATACGCTTCTTCCACCATGCAAATTCCCCCTCGAACTTTGGCGGATGGATGTTGGAGTCGACCATTGTAGTTGTCGTGCTTGTTGCGGCGGTGAGTCTAGTGACAAGAAACCTTGCTCTGATACCACTTGTTGCAACATCGGTGGGCGGCTAGAGGGGGTGAATATCCCTCTTTTGCGTATGGTGGAATTTTCTCATCTACAAACTCATTAGCATAGCGGAAATGTAATGCTAACAAAAGATTTAAACAATTAAGCTAAAGCAATAAGAAAAGAAACACAATTGCATAACGTGGTTAACGACCCTTGCCGCTAGTCCACGACTCGATTTGTTCTAAGGTGAATCACTCCTTATCCTTTCCACTAATCTCTCATTTGCACAAAGTGTTGGGATGTATACTAAAAATTATATCTTTTGTATGAACATCTTTATTTTGAAATAAGAATCACATGATCATTGTTTGCATATTTATGGTTATGCATATTGTCTAATACATTACATTATAGATAACATGGTTTGTAAAGTTGTTGGTGTAATCAGCCCAGGTCATGATTGACCAGGACTCGAGCTTGCCTCGAGATATGTTTTGATGTTCGACAAAAACATATGATAATGTAATTGTCATGGGAAAGTCCAAGTTTTGTGTACTTGGCACGGAAAGTCCAAGTGAGACACTTGGCATTTGGGAAAGTCCAAGCATGAGTCTTGGCAAGGTAAAGTCCAAGCATGGGTCTTGGCATGGAAAGTCCAACATGGGTTGGCAAGGGAAAGTCCAAGCTTGAGTCTTGGCATTTGGAAAGACCAAGGGGTTTGATATTGGCGGCGTAAAGTCCAAGGGTGAAGTCTTGGCAGCATAAGTCCAATGGTTGGCGGCGTAAGTCCAATGTGCCTTGGAGGTGTAGACACCGTTAGCATGACATAGCCGATGGAAGCACCTGAAGGCTAGTGCGATGGATGAACAAGTCATGGATGACTTGGAGGGATCCGAGAGACGTGAGGCTGATGGAGGTGGCTAGAAGGCTTATGTGTAGGCTAAGGGTGGTCTAGCAAGTATGGGGGAACCATACTTGGGCTAAAACCTCATGTTTGAGGTGTGTTAGTCGACTAGTGCCATGTGGCAGTCGACTTGCCTGTGTCAACTAGGGTTTGACTGCGGGAAGTGGCTTAGCAGTCGACTGCCAGAGGTGGGCAGTTGACTGCTGGCTCGAGCAGTCGACTGATTGTGTTATCATCGACTGGTGCTCAGGAAATCGGGCACAGAATGGAGTCGAGACTCGACTGGTCGAGTGAAGGCTCCATCAGTCGACTAATGATGGATCCGTTGGACTTTTCCAGCGTGGATCTAGCCGTTGTCTCACGACAACAGTGGCTTCAGTCGACTGGTGGTCCCGACCAGTCGACTGATCGACTTTTTCTAGCACAGGTTGAAGCTATAAAAGGAGTTCGTGATGGAGAAAAAAGGCATGGTTTCTTGAGGGCTTTTGGGGCGATTTTCTGTTGCAAATCAGGGTCTCCAAGTTGATATCAAGCAACCAAGTGATCAAGCATTCAAAGAGCAATTATAAAGTAGTTTTCTTTACTTGCATTGTATTTCATTATTGTATTTGCTTGTATCCATTTAGATTATTGTTGTAATCTATTGTATGAGGTTTCTCCACCTCCGACTTGTGTCGAGAAGGAGTATTTGTGATTAGTGAGTGTGTGTGCATCACTAGAGCTCGATCCGTGGAGTAGGAACCGTTTGGTTCCGAACCACGTTATATCTTTGTATTCGTGGTTGTTTCAATTTCGTATTGCTTCATTATTATTCCGCTGTGCGCTAACAAAATTTGTAGACGAATGCGAAATGAATTCCATCATGCGACACTATTCACCCCCTCTAGCGGCCTCAAATCGCTTCCAATTGGTATCAGAGCCCGGGTCTCTTCTACGAATTAACCACCGGGAGCTAAAGAAACTAGGGTGAAGATGGAAGTCCAAGATCAACTAGGATGGGATATCAACACACCTATCCCTTATACCTTCTATGGACAAGAAGGGTTTAGACAATGGAAGGCGAGAATTGAGGACTTCCTAATGATGAGAGATCTTGAGGAATGGTTCTTATTGATGGAAGGATTTGAGTATCCAAGAGGACCAAAAGGTGGTTTCCTTATGAAGAAGAAATGGAGTGAAGATCAACTCCAAAGATTCGAGAAAAACAAAAAGGTAATCAAATTCATTTTTGATTTAATTCCTAATGACTTCTTGTGTAGCCTAGGTGAGTGCATGGATGCAAAAGAGCTTTGGAGGAATTTGGCCAAGCTCCATGAAGGTCCATCACCGGTTCAAGAGGAAGGGACCGAAGAGGCAAGCACATCTTCCTCACAAGGAAGTGAGGACTTGGAGGTTGAGAGACCATCAACATCCAAGGAGGAAGAGGAAGTAGAATCAGAGGAGACCACCTCTAGGATTGAGGGGGAGGAGACTAGAGCATCCTCAACACCGGAGCAACTAGAGGAGCCATCCACATCTGATCGAGAGGAAGAGAAAGCTCAAGAAACCCTCACCTCCACCCTAGGTAACTCAAACATGGTAATTCAAAATAAAAATAATATTATGTGTTTTGAGTGTAGGGAATTTGGGCATTATAAGAGTAAGTGGCCAAAGAAAGTCAAGAAGATCCCTCCGGCTCCAAAGATCAAAGATGTCGATGCCCAAAGTCAAAAGAGCAAGGAGCATATCATATGCTTCAAGTGCAATTCAAAAGGGAATTACCGGAGTCAATGTCCAAAGGGAGATAAAAAGAGAGCATCACAAGTAGGGGGTGCCTCTAAGGCAAACCCTAAGGTATATCTAAATAATGCTTTTTCTTTCAATTATAGGCAAAAGCATGCTAGAACTAATTTTAGCAATCTTGCTATTTATCATAAAGAGCATGCTAGAAATAACAAATATATTTGTTTAGGTGCCAAAAATGTTAATGTTTCAAAGAAGGAGAAATTTGGGACTAATGTCCCTAAAAATATTTTACCTAAGGAAACCATTAAGAAAATAGGAGAACATCTAGGTCTTAACCCTAAGTGGACTAGGCATATGCCTAGAAAAAATAATGCCCAAAGATTAGATCAAAATTAAAAAATTTGTCAATTAGAAAAGGAAAATCAAGTCTTGAGGTCAAGACTTGAAAAGATGGAGAAGACCCTTGCAAAAATGCAAAATCAATTTCTAGGGTCAAGAGGTCAACATTTAGCATCTAGAAGTCAAAGCATAGGGTCAAATGGTCAAAAATCAAGACCTAGGAAACTAGATTCATCCAAGGGCAAACCTAAGCCCAAGGAAACCTATCACAATGTTCCATTTGATTATGGAACTAAACCTAGGAAAACCAAGGTTACTAGGGAAGTTATCCCTAAGTGTAACCATGGTAAGTGCCTAGTGGCTAGGGTTTCTAGGAAACCTAGGGTGGCCATTAAGAAGGTTGCAAGGGGAGATACCCCTAGAGTCAACATTGGCAAGACCACAATGACCAAGGCTAACAAGCCTAGAAGGGTCATTAGGAAGGTATCTAGGGAGGTCATCCCTAAGGAATACCTAGTAAACCCTAGGAGCTCAAATAGGTTTTGCGTTCCTAAGAGTGTGATTGATTCACGCTAGATGGGTTTAGGGTGTGCCAACCTTGATTGGGTGGGTAGTTAACTCAACCATGATAAAGGTGGCATTTTAGGCAATTTTCAAGGTTATGGGTACCTTGAAAATAGATTTGATCTTTTGATCCTAAAAGATTTTAGGATGTTCCAATACATTCTTGGAATTAGGAAAAATCAATTAAATTGGCACAATTTAGGTTTAGAGGTCATAGTGTGCCATTTTGGGTTTTTGGCACACTAGGGAGAAAAGTAGAAATATGGCAAAATAAAATTAATTATATGAAATGACAATTAATATTAAAATTTAGCTATTATTATACCTATACTTTTTATTTTCCATGCCTTGATTTTCCATATGCCATGACATGACATCATGTTTATTTTCATCACTTATATGTCATGATCATGTTTTAGGATTAAGGATTAATGTCATGTGTTTTTAGATTTCATATTATGTCATGTCATCATGATCATTGGCCATGATTTATTTTTGCTATCATTATGCCATGATCATTTCATGTATTTAAATTGACTAAAATTGATTTAAGGACAATGACATGACTTGGAGTCCCATTTATAAGGGAATCAAGTAGAGTTGTCTTAGAAAATGCATGAAACCCTAGTTTATGGAGAACAAAACCCACATCTCACATCACATTGACATGTATGTGTATTTATACACCCTAGATACATGTGAGATACTAGAATATGAGTTAAGTTCAAGGTGCATAGTTTTTGCATCTAGATAAACTAAAACTCATCTAAAATTATATGTGGATCATTGGGAAAGCTTGTGTACAAGTCATCTACATAGAGCCCAAGGAATATGATCCAAAATAGGTTTTCAAAAACATTTTGAAATCAATTTAGAAAACCTTGGTGAAACCTATCTTTTGATAGCAATCACCAATGATGAAGTTGATACAAAGTGAGCTAAAACATTGAAGTTTTTCTTCACTTTTCGATTTTGTATCAATTTCAGTATTTTATGGGTAAAATATTTTTCTATTATTTTTCACCCATTGTATTGACTATAAGTAATATACGTATCAAATTTTGTGATTTTTCGTTATACGTAGAATTACTTATGATTTTTTCAAATTCGATTATGATATAGTGTGATCGGTGATGTAATGTGATCGGTATCTGACGGAGTCGACTGCCAATGCTGATTTAGGGAAAACAAGGTTTGTTTAGCCCTTGTTTAGCTACGGTTAAGGTCTCTAACCCCTTGTTCAGCTGCGGTTAAGGTCTCTAACCACTCCTAACCCTAGGATATGCTTTGGGAAGTATTA
The DNA here is from genome assembly GCA_025175895.1 of Wurfbainia villosa. Lineage (NCBI taxonomy): Eukaryota > Viridiplantae > Streptophyta > Magnoliopsida > Zingiberales > Zingiberaceae > Wurfbainia > Wurfbainia villosa. Next base: position 45,170,147 of record CM045998.1, on the reverse strand, counting down.
TAAAGGGTGAAAATCCATTGGATATGGAATAGGAGAGGTGTTAGGATATTGTATCAAATTTAAGGTGTTGGAAAGTTTAATGTTGAATTTCTAACCTTATCTTTGATGGTTTAGAGTTCCTATTGGCTTAGGGACTTCCCAAAGACTGTTGGGTTTCTAGCACCGCGACGAGTGTGTGTTCGAACATGTTTCGCAAACATGTGCACAACGGAATAAATAAAAATAATAAATCTACATTTATTACAACACACACATCACACGCATGCATAGTACAACATGTGTAGACATAACCGTAAATTTAAATTTTACAATAAAAGGAAATTTAACTACGTATACCTTTCGTATCACGTGTAGCGGGAACGACATCAATCGGAACGAGCCTCGCTAGAATCGTCTCTATCCGTATCCACGCCGAGTATCTTCGGGATGACTTCACAAAGTCATGAGCTTCGTCTTCGTATGGGTTACTAGCCTCGTGTTGAAGACGACGTGATCGAGAGAGGATCACGATCCGAATCCAAATTCGGATCCAAAGACGAGTCCTCAAAACACACTTCTCCAGAGAGGTATTCGTCAACCATTTGATGAATCCTTCGTCCTCCACCTATTAGGATTACCGGAGATCGAATCCTCGGTAAGTTAGGCGCTGTCGGAGCTCCAACCGTCGTCCAAACGATGCTCCGACGAGAGGGAAATTAGCTGTCTAGAAAACTGGACAGCTTTGGTGGAGGAATTAAAGCCGGCCAAAAAGGTAGGATGAAGCTCACCTTGATGCCAAACCCAATGGAGATCACCAGAGCTCCTCCGGCAACAGCTCGACGCAGGCAAGAGTGAAGGTCAGCACCTTCTGGACGCCGGCCAAGGAGCTTCAAGGTGGGCAGCGGCAAGGAGGAGGGTTGGTGCCGAAATCTCCAAGGGGAGGTGGGCGGCAACTATTAGGTTAGGGTTTTTGGATTAGGGCTTAACAACACCTTAAGACCTCTTTTATAGAGAACTAATTCTCTTAATGGTTATTGGATCATAACCATAAGGCCCGTTAACCCGCTCCATTAATATAAGTTAAAATAAACCAAACCATGATGGTTTATTTTAAGTTAAAATGAACCGAACCAACTTTTGGTTCATTCGTTTAAAATAAACCAAACCCTTTGGTTTATTCTCCTCCATTGGATTAGAACCAAATCATTTCGGTTCATCCATTATGTCTTCATAAGACACGGCCCATCCACGCTTCCATTGCGAATGAAACGATTTCATGCTCGCTTCTTGTTTTGTCCAACCAAACCTAGTTTCTCTCGGTCTGAGAATCCCATTCTCAAGCTCGTTTTAAATCCTTCGGATTACGCTCGTTGTGCGTGTCACCAAATAGGTTCTCGGTTTATGTTGGCCATCTATAATTAACCATTAATTATAGAACGATCATGAGTGGCACCTAGTAGTACATCATGATCCCCAATTAACCGAAAAAATCAACGGTTGATCTAGAACTATTTCTAAAACCCTTCAGCAGCACGAATGAATCGTGCGTCATTCCCTTCACTCATCTTATACCCACTTGGTTCAGGACATGGTCTATAGTGTCAGTCCCCACTAGGCTGACTACGTCACACCTAGCCCAAGTATCATTTCCTCGTCCTAAGGATTCTAGTTATTGCACATGTATCGAAGAGTACCTTACTCTAAACATGTAATGCTTTGGCCAAAGACTTTTGTAACAATCCGACAAGAGGTCATGGGTATACATCTCCTCACAAGGAGTGGTGAATCCTTTATAGGCTATTCAAACACCTTTGATCACTTCGACTTCTACCCAATAATCCCGGGTCCACATCTCCTTAGAGATGCTTGATTAAGATGTCAAAGCATAAGTCTCCATGATCAAGATGACTTGAATACCGCAAGTCAAAGGAACATCGCACTTAAGAGACAGTAAGAACTTCATTGACATATCTATATATGCAGAGAACCATATAAAGTCTTACGGCTGGTCACTCCAATGAACTAGTTACCATAACTAGCATCCACGATCAACTCCGGACATCACATTGTCTCCAGCCAGTGAGAATCAACTTCTTGGATACACCAAGGAGTATACCTCATGCTAGTCTCGACAGAATTGATGGTGTTTAAATCCATCAATTCATCGACTAGGGATAATTCCGATACATCACAATTACACATGTAGAGATACTCACTAGTTGCGATCCAATCACAAATTCTCTCATGCTATGAATCGTATCGTGGACATTCAGTAAATGAGTTTAAGATCCAATCAAATACATGAAAACATGTATACTCAAATAGTTAATCTTCATTTATCATATAAATGGTTCATACATAAGGCGATTGTCTTAGGACATCTCTCATATTTTACTAACAAAGACATTGTTGGTCCAATGGTCAAGGGGGAGCAAGCCTTTAGGGGGAGGTATCCATCATGGGATGATGGATGGTATTTTTTCTCATGGGAAGGAAAAATGAGATTTTGAGATACCCAATTTGGAAATTGGGAGAGAGTATAGGATTGCCTCTCTTGAGTGATATGGGACTTATCACTAGGAAGATGGTAGACATCCTAGGTATTTTTGGATCAAGGGGGACATTGTAAGATCTCATTGGGACATGAGACATTGACCTCCTTGGAGAGATAACCATTTTGATGTATGTCAAAAAGGGGGAGAAAGATAAGATTACCAATTTGGGATAATTGGTAAGGAGTTTTTGAGTTAGATAGTCTAACTCAAATGGTTTGTTTGGTTTTTGTCAAACATCAAAAAGGGGGAGATTGTTGGTGCTATCGGCCCAGGTCACGATTGACCAGGACTCGAGCTTGGCTCGAGAGATGTTTTGATGTTCGACAAAAATATATGACAATTTAATTGTCATGGGATAGTCCAAGTCTTGGGTACTTGGCACGGAAAGTCCAAGTGGGACACTTGGCATTTGGGAAAGTCCAAGCATGAGTCTTGGCAAGGTAAAGTCCAAGCATGGGTCTTGGCATGGAAAGTCCAACATGGGTTGGCAAGGGAAAGTCCAAGCTTGAGTCTTGGCATTTGGAAAGACCAAGGGGTTTGATATTGGCGGCGTAAAGTCCAAGGGTGAAGTCTTGGCAGAATAAGTACAATGGTTGGCGGCGTAAAGTCCAAGCGAAGTCTTGGCGGCGTAAGTCCAATGTGCCTTGGCGGTGTAGACACCGTTAGCATGACATAGCCAATGGAAGCACCTGAAGGCTAGCGCGATGGATGAACAAGTCATGGATGACTTGGAGGCATCCGAGAGGCATGAGGCTGATGGAGGTGGCTAGAATGCTTAGGTCTAGGCTAAGGGTGGTCTAACAAGTATGGGGGAACCATACATGGGATAAAACCTCATGTTTGAGGTGTGTCAGTCGACTGGTGCCATGTGGTAGTCGACTGGCCTGAGTCAACTAGGGTTTGACTGCGGGAAGTGGCCTAGCAGTCGACTGCCAGAGGTGGGCAGTCGACTGATCAGTTGACTGGTGCTCGGGAAATCGGGCACAGAATGGAATCGAGACTCGACTGGTCGAGTGAAGGCTCCATCAGTCGACTAATGGGTATGATCAGTCGACTGATGATGGATCCGTTGGACTTTTTCAGGGTGGATCTAGCCGTTGTCTCACGACAACAGTGGCATCAGTCGACTAGTGGTCCCGACCAGTCAACTGATCGACTTTTTCCAGCACATGTTGAAGCAATAAAAGGAGCTCGTGATGAAGGAAAAAGGCATGGTTTCTTATGGGCTTTTGGGGCGATTTGTTGTTGCAAATCAGCGTCTCCAAGTTGATATCAAGAAACCAAGTGATCAAGCATTCAAAGAACAATTGTAAAGTAGTTTACTTTACTTGCATTGTATTTCATTATTGTATTTGCTTGTATCCATTTAGATTATTGTTATAATCTATTGTACGAGATTTCTCCACCTCCGACTTGTGTCGAGAAGGAGTATTTGTGATTAGTGAGTGTGTGTGCATCACTAGAGCTCTTTAGAGCTCGATCTATGGAGTAGGAACCGTTCGGTTCCGAACCACGTTATATCTTTGTGTTCGTGGTTGTTTCAATTTCGTATTGCTTCATTATTATTCCGCTGCGCGCTAACAAAATTTGTAGATGAACGCGAAATGAATTCCATCACGCGATGCTATTCACCCGTTCTAGCAACCTTAAATCACTTACAAGTGTTACATTGGAGATCATGTTATCGACTCCTTGTAAAGTATAAGTAAAGGCTCACAATCGAGATGGCTTTGGACAAACCATTGGTATGGTTGTAGTGTGATTTGGTATTGGTTTGTCTTGACCATAGAATCACACTAGTACACTTTGTGTGTATTGAGCAGGACCGACTTAGAGGTGATTCGATTTATTGCTGACTATATAATCGAATCAAACCTCATGTATTATATTGTACATGCTCTTAATCCCGATATAATAACGGGCACATATACTTAGTATTCATTTCTTTGATTTACCAATGGGCGAGATTTATAGATTAAATCTATATGCTCGGTAAGTTGGGAAATGATATTATTTATATGTTGTGTCGTTGATTATAGGAAGAAACTGTGTCCTATATATTAGGATGATGATGTCCCCTTGAGGAGCTCTTAATGTTCATCATGTAAACCCTGCAGGTGGACTTGGTCCGACATGATGATAAGGTTGAGTGGTACTACTCATGGAGTTAGATGTTGATTAATTAATGGGCAGTAAATTAATTAATCGATGGATATTCGAGATCTTAAACACGGGGAGAAAAATGTACAAATAATATATGGAACCCATATTAACTTATGGGGGTTGGTGAGGTAGATCAATGATAATTCTTTAGTGGATTGGGTTATCATTAATGGATCAGACTTTATGTGGGCTTGATCCATTGGGTGGCCAAGATCCAACTCCTTCTCATGGTCCCTATTGTAGCCTATTAAAACCTCATGGAGCCTAGATCCAATGGATGAAAACAAAACTCTAGATCTAACGGTAGAGATTAAATCTCTAGATCCGACAGTTGAGATTAAATCTCTAGATCCGACGATTGAGATTAAATCCCTAGAACCAATGGTGGAGATTAAAACAAGGCTTATCCCTAACTCTATAAAAGGAGAGGCTAGGGTGGGCGGCAAGAAGAATTAGAAAAAGAGGGGTTAGGGTTTTTGCCAGCAAGGGAGGCTTAGGGCTTTGGGCGGCCACAATTAAGGAATGTTTTTCCTTCTTCTTCTTCCTTAGGTGGCCGACGCCCTTCTTCCCTCTTCTCTCCTTGGTTTGGCTGGCGTCCAACCTTCTCCCCTTCATCTTTGGCTAGAGCTTAGGGACTTCCCCTTGTAGCTTTTGGTCGGCCCTCTTCTTCATCTCCTTGTTCTCCTTCTTGGCCGGCGGCAAGCACCAAGTTTGGAGCTTGGTGGTTGGTTGAAAGAAGGAGAAGTGCTTTGTTTTCTATACTTCCTCTTGTTCAGAGCGAGCAAGGAAGGAAGATTGGTGATCTTGGAGCTTCAACTTTTGGAAGATCATCGCCCACACGACGTCCAAAAGGAGGAAAGACATACAATAGAAGATCGAGAGGTATAATACTTGTCTATTTTCTTTTGTAACATGTCTATAATTGTTTTCCAATTTTATGCATGTTGTATTCTATTTTTATGGTTAAATATACTTGGACACATAATATAAACACAGAAGCCAATGATCTGTACATCATCTATTCCGCGACTATTCGTAGAATAAAGGTTGGTGGCTTGAACAATAAGTTTGTTCAAGTGACCACTCTAATCGAATAGCATGATGATGAAACGGTTGCTTGGGTGATCCCTTTTGTCTAGGATTAAATTTTTTAATCCGGGGACGTCGATGGGATCTCCATGAACAAGCGATCGAGTTGAAGTGGGAAGTGAAGTTTCCTACCTTCAAGTTGTATCAGAGCAACGGTTTCCGGTTTTGTGTGTTTAGGATTCAGTTACTTTTATGCACTTTTCATATATTATATGTGCCGGATAATAGTAGGATGTATGTAGGTTAACTTTTTCGTTGCAGGCATAGGATCCAACTATTATGGCCATATGTGTGTATGTGATTGTATGTGTGTAATTGTATATCTGTTGAATCCTCGGGGTTGACGAGGCTAGTATTTAATTTTTGTAATTAGATACGGAATTGTTTAGCCATTCTTTTTATTTTAGTTTACTTTCGATCTAGATTTCATGTACACTCCCTCGTGGAGTATAAAATCGATGGATGTAAATTAAAATAGATTTTTCTCGGCTCGATTCTCCGGATGGCTTGTACATGGCATAGGGAGGAGCGGACGAGATGGCGATACGACGGGAGACATATTGAAGACAAAAGCCAAAATAGTTGGAAAATATTTATTTTTCATATTTATTGCTTATTGTTTGATATGCATATCGTAGGCTAGAAAATTCCTGAATTTCAAATTACTAAGTTGGAGAGGGATATTTTTATAAATTCCCACGGCCTCCATTACGATTTGACATGTGATGAAAACAAACTTGCGCATCAGCTCTAAGTGGCTTCCTCCCCATCGGATGAGTTTGTTTGCGGATCACAAGGTCGAATATGGTTATAGGAAATTATTAAGGAGCGTGTGTACTTCCCCATCGGAAGGCACATAACCCGAGATAATTACCTTGCTACTGAGTAATAGTGAACATTTAGATACAAATATAAATATCCTCCCCATCGGAGTCATTGCTTTTATTTGTAGGGCCAAAGAGGAACCAACTATTTATTTTACTTGTCAAAAATTTAGGTTGATAAGATAGTAAAATTAATGGGTAAAACCTCCTCTTACAAATGTAGAATTCGTATACGTCCACACTATTGTGGCATACGACATTCTCAGTGTTTTGAGGTGTTGGTTGATTTTAAAATTTTATTGTATGAGGAATCAATAATTTTTTGAATTCTAATGTTTTGATCTATGTGATTCTTAGGTTTTCTTTCAAAATGACTTTCAACTCGCTTGCTGTGATACTGAAAGAAAATAAACTTACTAGACCAAACTATGTTGATTGGAAGAGGAATCTTGACATTGTCTTGACTGCTGAGGAATATAAATATGTACTCCTCGAAGAGTGCCCTCCTAAGCCTGCAGATGATTCTGGGTAAAAGGAGAAGGAGAGTTATAAGAAGTGGATTAAGGCCGATGAGATGGTGCGGTGTTACATTTTGGCATATATGTCAAATGTACTACAACATCAACATCAAGCCATGCCCACTGCTTATGACAAGATGCTCAATCTCAAAGAGCTTTTCGAACACCAGAATTGGGCTGCTAGGCAGGAACCCATGAGGAACTTGATGACGACCACCATGATCGAGGGAACACCAGTGAAGGATCATGTTCTCAAGATGATGGCTCATTTGAATGAGTTGGAAGTCCTAGGAGCTGAGATCGATGGGGAAACCCAGGTCGATATCATTCTTCAGTCTCTACCTAGGAGTTTTGAGCAATTTTGCCTGAACTACAACATGAACAAGATGTTGGGGCAATCGGCCCAGGTCATGATTGATCAGACTCGAGTTTGACTCGAGTGATGTTTTGATGTTTGACATTGATGGTGGTTAATATTTTTGGGGAGACTATTTATAAAATCAACTAAGGTTATAATTAACCATACTCGAGTTTGACTCGAGTGATGTTTTAATATTTGACATAGAATGTTTGACATTGATGTGTGACATTGATGGCGGTTAATGTTTTTGGGGAGACTATTGATACAATCAACCTAGGTTATAATTAATCAGACTCGAGTTTGACTCGAGGGAGACTTTGATGGTTGACTAGGGTTGACCATGTTATTATGGGAAAGTCCAAGCATGGGTCTTGGCAAGGTAAAGTCCAAGTCATGAATACTTGGCATGGAATGTCCAAGTGGGACACTTAGCATTTGGGAAAGTCCGAGTCTTGAGTACTTGGCACAAGGAAAGTCCAACATGGGTTGGCAAGGGAAAGTCAAAGCTTGAGTCTTGGCATTTGAGAAGTCCAAGGGGTTTGATATTGGCTGCGTAAAGTCCAAGGGTGAAGTCTTGGCAGCATAAGTCCAATGATTGGCGGCGTAAAGTCCAAGCGGAGTCTTGGCAGCGTAAGTCCAATGTGCCTTAGCGGTGTAGACATCGTTAGCATGACATAGCCGATGGAAGCACCTGAAGGCTAGCGCGATGGATGAATAAGTCATGGACGACTTGGAGGGATCCGAGATGCGTGAGGCTGATGGAGGTGGCTAGAAGGCTTAGGTCTAGGTTAAGGGTGGTCTAGCAAGTATGGGGGAATCATACTTGGGTTACAACCTCATTTTTGAGGTTGGCAGTCGACTAGCATTATGGTCGGTTCGACTGCCATGAGTCGACTTGAGTTCGACTGCCGTTTAAGAGCCGAATTACTCGGCAATGATCGCTATTAGAGCAATCGATCGATGTCGATGGCGGCAATGATCGCTAAGGGATGGCAATGATCGCCGCTTGAGTTGTGAGTTATTAGACGCCCGTGAGCCGACAGGCACTACTGGCCAGAGATTGACGACCGCCAATGTTGCTCCGATCGGTGGAGAGTACCGTTGGAACTTGTCCAACGTGGATTGAGCCGTTGTATCACAGCTACAGTGTTGGCAGTTGACTGGTGACTTATTCCAGTCGACTGCTAGGCGGAAATCCAGCCCGGTGGAGGATAAAAGCAGTTGTTCGTGGAAGGCTCAAGTAGAGGTTTTCTTGGGCGATTTGAAGGGGAATTGTTTGTGCTCTTCTAGTCCTTCAAGGCTAGTCCAAGGCAACCAAAGATCAAGCAACCAAAGTGCTCTTGTAAAGTGTTTTTCTTTACTTGCATTGTATTTCTTACTTGTATTAGCTTGTATCTTTTGTATTACTTAGTGTAATCCTTGTACGAGGTTTCTCCACCTCCGACTTGTGTCGAGAAGGAGTTATTTGTGATTAGTGAGTGTGTGTGCATCACTAGAGCTCTTTAGAGCCCGATCCATGGAGTAGGAACCATTCGATTCCGAACCACATTATATGACTGTGTTGTGATTGTGTATCTTGTTATATTTATTTATTATTATTATTCCGCTGTGCTAAAAAGATTGTAGATGATCAAATGCGAAAGAATTCCATCATCGAACAAGCACGACGCTTTTCACCCTCCCCTCTAGCGGCCTCAAATATCCTACATTTGGTATCAGAGCCGAGGGCTCTTCTACGGATTAACAACCCAGAGTCAAGACGCTAGAGGAACAAGATGGAATTCAAGGAGAGATTGGGTGACGACATCAACGTTCCGCCTTCCTTTGACCGTGAAGATTTCGCGTATTGGAAAGGTAGAATGATGCATTTTCTAATGTGTGACTTTGATAATTGGATTAGTGTCTTAGTAGGTTTTGACACTCCAAAAGACGAAGAAGGAAGAAAAATCAAGAAGAAGAATTGGAGTCAAGAACAACTCCGATAATATAACATCAACAATAAGGTAATGGGTATTTTGATTAATATAATCCCTAATGATATTTTGATCAAGATAGGGGATTGTAAAGACGCCAAGGAGGTATGGAACAAATTGGAAAAATTCCATGAAGTGCCTCACTCAATCCAAGAAGATGAGGAGGATGAGGAAGAGAGTTCATCCTCACAAGAAAGTGAGGATTCGGAGGTCAAGGAGTGTTCGACATCCGAGGAGGAAGAAGTGGTGGAAGAGGTAGAATTAGAAGATCTACACTGGAGCAGCCCCAAGAAGAGCCTTCCACATCCAGTCAAGATGAAGAAGCTCCAACTCCGGCACCTACCACCACAAATACCCTAGGTAACTCAAGCAATGTAGATTCAAATAAAAATCATATAATTTGTTTTGAGTGTAGGGAGGTAGGACATTACAAAAGTAAATGTCCTAAAAGAATCAAGAAAAGTCCACCGGTGCCAAAAGTCAATGAAGCCGGTGTTCCCACCATGAAAAGCAAGGAACAAATCACCGGAGTCAATGTCCAAAGGGGGAAAAGAAGGGGCAAAGTGGAGCATCACAAGTAGGGGGAGCCTCTAAGGCAAACCCTAAGGTATATCTAAATAATGTTTTTTCCAATTTAAATGTTAAAAAGCATGCTAGGAATTTCAATTCACTTGCTATCTATCATGAAAAGCATGCTAGAAACAAAGAATATTGTTTAGGAGCCAAGAAAGTCAACTTTAGGAAGAAGGAGAAATTTGGGACTAATGTCCCTAGAAATATTTTACCTAAGGACAACCCTAGGTCAAGCAATCCTAGAAAAGTCCTTCCTAGGGAATCCATTAGGAAAATAGAAGAACACTTGGACCTTAATCCTAAATGGACTAGACACATGCCTAGGAAGTCCCATGCCCAAAGACCAAATCAAAAATCTAAAATTGGGCAATTAGAATTAGAGAACCAAGCCTTGAGATCAAGGCTTGAGAAATTAGAAAAGACCCTCAAAATTATGCAAAATCAAATGCAAGGGTCTAATGGTCAAATTCAAAGATTCAAAAGTCAAAGTCAACACCTAGGACCTAAGAAACAAAAGTCAACCAAGGGCAAGCAAGGTTTGGGTCACAAACCTAAGCCTAAGGTGGCTTACCATAGTGTTCCTTTTGATTATGGAACACAAACTAGGTCTAGTAAGACCAAGGTCAATAGGGAAGTCATCCCTAAGGTGGACCAAAGGTTGTGCCTAGTGGCTAGGGTTTCTAGAAAACCTAGGATGGCCACTAAGAAGGTTGCAAGGGGAGTTACCCCTAGAGTCAATCTAGGTAAGACCCAAATGACCAAGGCAAACAAGCCTAGGAGGGTCATTATGAAGGTATCTAGGGAGGTTATCCCTAGGGAATACCTAATTAACCCTAGGAGCTCAAATAGGTTTTGGGTTCCTAAGAGCGTGATTGATTCACGCTAGATGGGTTTAGGGTGTGTCAACCTTGATTGGATGGGTAGTTAACTCAACAATGGTAAAGGTGACACTTTAGGCAATTTTCAAGGTTATGGGTACCTTGGAAATAGGTTTGATCTTTTAATCCTAAAAGATTTTAGGATGTGCCAATGTATTTTTGGAGTTATGAAAAATCAATTAAATTGGCACGATTTAGGTTTAGAGGTTAGTGTGCCAATTTGGGTTTTTGGCATACTAGGGAGAAAAGTAGAAATATGACAAAATATAATTAATTATATGAAATGGCAACTAATATTAAAATTTAGGTATTATTATACCTATATATTTTATATTCCATGCTTTGTTTGCCATATGTCATGTCATGACATCATGCCTATTTTTATCATTTATATGTCATGATTATGTTTAGGAATTAGGATTGAATGTCATGAGTTTAAGTTTTATATCATATGTCATGATATCATGATCATTGGCCATGTTTTATTTTGCTATCATTATGCCATGATCATTTCATACATTAATTTGATTGAAAATTGATTTAAGGACTTTGGCATGACTTGGAGTCCCATTTATAAGGGAATCAAGTAGAGTTGCCTTAGAAAAATACATGAAACCCTAGATTAGGGAGAACAAAACCCACATCTCACATCCAGCTGACATATATGTGTATTTATATACCCTAGATACATGTGAGATGCTAAGATATGGTTTAAGTTCAAGGTGCATAGTTTTTGCATCTAGATGAACTAAAACTCATCTTTAACCAACAAGTGGATTATTGGGAAAGCATGCGTACAAGTCATTTACATAGAGCCCAAGGAATATGATCCAAAATAGGTTTTCAAAATCATTTTGAAATCAATTTAGAAAACCTTGGTGAATCTTATCTTTTGATAGCAATCACTAATGATGAAGTTGATACAGAGTAAGCTAAAACATTGAAGTTTTTCTTCACTTTTAGATTTTGTATCAATCTCGATATTTTATGGGTAAAATAATTTTCAAATTTTTTTCACCCATTGTATTGACTATAAGTAATATACGTATCAAATTTCGTGATTTTTCGATATACGTAGAATTACTTATGCTTTTTCAAAATTCGATTCTGATAGTTGAAATTAGAGAATTTCAGTTATCAGTCGACTTCCGCCTGATGGCAGTCGACTCACGTGAGTGGCAGTCGACTGATTACTGTAAGTAGTCGACTGCCAAGCTGATTTTGGGAAAAATAAGGTTGTTTAGCCTGTGTTCGGCTATAGTAAAGGTTCCTAATCACTCCTAACCCTAGGATATGCTTTGGGAAGCATTAAAAAGGGTGAAAATCCATTGGATATGGATTTGGAGAGGTGTTTAGGGTTTGTATCAAATTTAAATTGTTGGAAAGTTTAATGTTGAATTTCTAACCATTTCTTTGATGGTTTAGAGTTCCTATTGGCTTAGGGACTTCCCGAGGACTTTGTTGGTGCAATGGTCTAGGGGGAGCAAGCCTTTAGGGGGAGGAATTCATCATGGGATGATGAATGATATTTTTCCTCATGAGGAGGAAAATGAGATTATGAGAGACCCAATTTGGAAATTGGGAGAGCGTATAGGATTGCCTCTCTTGAGTGATATGGAACTTATCACTAGGAAGATGGTAGGCATCCTAGGTATTTTTGGAACAAGGGGGAGATTGTAAGATCTCCTTGGGACATAAGACATTGACCTCCTTGGAGAGATAACCTTTTTGATGTATGTCAAAAAGGGGGAGAACATTAAACTACCAATTTGGAAAATTAGTAAGGGAATTTGAGTTAGGGGCCTAACTCAAGGTTTGTTTTGTCAAACATCAAAAAGGGAGAGATTGTTGGTGCAATCGACCCAGGTCACGATTGACCAGACTCGAGTTTGACTCGAGTGATGTTTTGATGTTTGACATAGAATGTTTGACATTGATGTGTGACATTGATGGCGGTTAATGTTTTTGGGGAGACTGTTTATACAATCAACCCAAGTTATAATTAACCAGACTCGAGTTTGACTCGAGTGATGTTATGATGTTTGACATAGAATGTTTGACATTGATGTGTGACTTTGATGGCGGTTAATATTTTTGGGGAGACTATTTATACAATCAACCCTGGTTATAATTAACCTGACTCGAGTTTGACTCGAGGGAGACTTTGATGGTTGACTAGGGTTGACCATGTGATTATGGGAAAGTCCAAGCATTGGTCTTGGCAAGGTAAAGTCCAAGTCATGGATACTTGGCATGGAAAGTCCAAGTGGGACACTTGGCATTTGGGAAAGTCCAAATCTTGAGTACTTGGCACAAGGAAAGTCCAACATGGGTTGGCAAGGGAAAGTCCAAGCTTGAGTCTTGGCATTTGAGAAGTCCAAGGGGTTTGATATTGGCGGCGTAAAGTCCAAGGGTGAAGTCTTGGCAGCATAAGTCCAATGATTGGCACCGTAAAGTCTAAGCGGAGTCTTGGCTGTGTAAGTCTAATGTGTCTTGGCGGTGTAGACATCGTTAGCATGACATAGCCGATAGAAGCACATGAAGGCTCGTACGATGGATGAACAAGTCATGGACGACGTGGAGGGATCCGAGAGGCGTGAGGCTGATGGAGGTGGCTAGAAGGCTTAGGTCTAGGCTAAGGGTGGTCTAGCAAGTATGGGGTAATCATACTTGGGTTTAAACCTCATTTTTGAGGTTGGCAGTCGACTGGCATTATTGCCGGTTCGACTGCCGTGAGTCGACTTGAGTTTTATTGCCATTTAAGAGATGGCGCCGATCGCTAAGGGATGGCAATGACCGCTACTTGAGTTGCGAGCATAGAATGCTCCGTAGACGACTGGGCACTCAGCTACGGGCATTGGCAGTCGACTGCCAATGTTTGTAGTCGACTAGTGAGATTACCGTTGGAACTTGTCCAATTTGGATTGAGCCATTGTCTCACAACTACAGTGTTGGCAGCCGAGTGCTAGACAAAAATCCAGTTCGGTGGAGGATAAAAGCAGCTGTTCATGGAAGGCTCAAGTAGCAGTTTTCTTGGGTGATTTGAAGGGGAATTTTTGGTGCTCTTCCAATCCTTCAAGGCTAGTCCAAGGCAACCAAAGATCAAGCAACCAAAGTGCTCTTGTAAAGTGTTTTTCTTTACTTGCATTGTATTTCTTACTTGTATTAGCTTGTATCTTTTGTATTACTTAGTGTAATCCTTGTACGAGGTTTCTCCACCTCCGACTTGTGTCGAGAATGAGTTATTTGTGATTAGTGAGTGTGTGTGCATCACTAGAGCTCTTTAGAGCTCGATCCGTGGAGTATGAAGCATTCGGTTCCGAACCACGTTATATGACCGTGTTGTGATTGTGTATCTTGTTATATTTATTTGTTATTACTATTCCTCTGTGCTAACAAGATTGTAGACGATCAAACGCGAAAGAATTCCATCATCGAACAAGCGCGACGCTATTCACCCCCCTCTAGCGGCCTCAAATATCCTACACAAGAGGTTGTAATCATTGGCGGAGCTTCTAACAGAACTCCATGCGGCAGAGGGGCTATTTCGTCAGAGTACTCAGGCATAAGCCATGGTTGCCCAAAAGGTTTCGACTTCTAAGCCGAAATGCAAGAAGAAGAAGAAACAAGCTAGGGCAAAGGCGGTGGGAGGAACTCAGGGAGGAGTGAAGAAGCCGAAAGGCAAGTGCTTCACTTGTAAGCAGACTGGACACTAGATGGACTGCCCCAACCGTATGCAGAACAAATGTATATCTTTTGGTCTAGTCATTGAAACATGTTTAGCGGTGTTATCTACCGGCACCTGGTGTGTAGATACGGGAGCCACTGATCATGTCTGCAATACTTTCCAGGGGTTCCAAAAAACTAGACGACTGGCTGAGGGAGAGATTACCATATACTTGGGCGATGCCACGAAGGTGGCGGCTTTTGCAGTGGGAGATGTTTATTTGCCTTTTGAGAAAAATAAAGTTTTGGTTCTTAGAAATTGCCTTTATGTACCTTTATTTAGAAAGAATTTGATTTCGGTTTCTAAATTGTTTATGGATGGATATTCTACTTCTTTTAATGACAGAGTTGTTATAAAAAGGAATAGGGAGATTATCTGTTCTGGTGCATTGATAGGAAATTTATACACACTTTAACCAAAATATCCCACGATGCAAATAGAAGTTAATAACTCCTCTTCTAATTCAAATAAGAGAAAAGAATCTTCGAAGATGAACCAAACATATCTTTGGCATCTAAGACTTGGTCTTATTAACCTAAGCAGAATTCAAAGTTTGATAGCTGATGGACCTCTGAGTTTATTAGTGGTGGAAGATTTCTCAACCTGCGAATCTTGTTTGGAGGGTAAAATGACCAAGAGGCCTTTTAAGGCCAAGGGGTATAGAGCCAAAGATGTGTTAGAATTGGTTCATTCTGATTTGTGTGGTCCTTTGTCTATCCAGGCTAGAGGTGGTTTTGAGTATTTCGTCTATTTTATAGACGATTATTCGAGATATGGATACATTTACTTGATGCGCCGCAAGTCCTAATGCTTTGATAAGTTCAAAGAATTCAAGGTTGATGCGGAGAAATGTTAAGGTAAAAGTATCAAGACCCTACGATCTGATCGTGGTGGTGAGTACCACTTGGGAGAGTTTAGGAATTACTTATCAGAGGCTGGGATTCAATCCCAATTGTCTGCACCTAGCACACCCCAGCAGAATGGTGTAGCAGTGCGAAGGAATAGGACTCTTATGGAGATTGTTAGATCGATAATGAGTTATTCTGAGTTGCCAGATTCGTTTTGGGGATATGCTCTAGATACTGCAGTGTATATTCTGAACTTCATCCCATCTAAATCAGTGACTTCTACTCCCACAGAAATGTGGACTGGGCGAAAGCCTAGTCTAAGACATATTCGGATTTGGGAGAGTCCAGCACATGTGTTGAAGGCAGATGCTGGTAAGTTGGAACCCCGTACAGCAGTGCGGATGTTCGTCGACTATCCTAGAGGAACGAAAGGTGGTTTGTTTTATAGTCCTAGAGATCGGAGGGTGATCGTTAGCACGAACGCCAGATTTCTAGAGGAAGACTATGTGATGAACCACAAGCCCATGAGTAAAATTGTTTGGAGGAATTGAAAGGGGAAGTCACTTCTTCAGTACCACCGGTATAAGAGGATATACCATAAGTCATTGCACTGCGTGTCACAGAGGATACACAGGTGATACCTCATCTTAGTGGGAGGGTTGTGAGACAGCCTGATAGATTCATGTTCTTGGGAGAATCTTCTGATTTGGTCATTGGTAAACATGAACCTGATCCCTGGACATATGACGAGGCAATCCAAGATAAAGATGTGGTATCTTGGCAAAGTGCAATGAATACTGAGATTGAATCTATGGATTCAAATCAGGTCTGGGAGCTAGTAGAACCACCCGATGGTGTTAAAACCAATGGATGCAAGTGGATCTACAAAAGAAAGAGAAGAATAGACAAGAAAGTTGAGACCTTCAAAACGAGGCTTGTTGCGAAAGGGTATACTCAGAAAGAGGGTATCGATTATGAGGATACCTTTTCGCCGGTAGCAATGCTTAAGTCTATCCGGATTCTCTTATGCATTGCTGCTCGTATGGATTATGAGGTATGGCAGATGGATGTCAAGACAGCTTTCCTTAATGGAAGTCTTTAGGAAAACATCTATATGAAGCAACCAGAGGGATTCATTGTAAAGGGAAAAGAGCATCTTGTATGTAAGCTTAATCGGTCCATTTATGGATTGAAGCAAGCTTCGAGGTCTTGGAACATCCGCTTCGATGAGGTAATTCAGTCTTATGGATTTATTCAAAGTCCGGATGAGTCTTGTGTATACAAGTGATGTGACGAAAATGTAGTGGTATTTCTTGTACTATACGTAGATGATATTTTATTAATTGGGAACAATGTCAAGGTGTTATCGGACGTAAGGGTATGGTTGTCCAAACAATTTGATATGAAGGACTTGGGAGAAGTGGGACACATCCCCAAGAAAGTTGTTCTTATCTCAAGCTTCATACATAGACGCCATTATGGATCATTTTAGGATGCAGAACTCCAAGAAAGGTTTTCTACCTTTCAGGCATGAAGTTCCTTTATCTAAGGAGATGTGTCCTAGAACATCTGAGCAGATAGAGGAGATGAAGGCGGTTCCTTATGCTTCGGCAGTAGGAAGCCTCATGTATGCGATGTTATGTACGAGACCAGATATCTGCTTTGTCGTGGGCATGGTTAGTAGATATTAGAGTAATCCAGGACAAGGACATTAGACTGCGGTAAAGCATATATTGAAGTACTTGAGAAGGACTAGGGATTATATGCTAGTTTACCAGGCAGACCAATTACTCCCTGTGGGTTACACAAATTCCGACTTCCAATCAGACAAGGATAACTGTAAGTCTACCTCAAGTTTTGTGTTTACTTTAGGAGGTGGAGTCGTTGTATGGAGGAGTGTCAAGAAGAAATGCATGGCGGACTCTACCATGGAAGCTGAGTATGTGGCGGCCTATGAGGCGGCCAAAGAAGTTGTGTGGCTCAGGAACTTCTTGATGGACTTGGATGTGATTCCTGGTTTGCCCAGAACTATCACAATTTATTGTGATAATAGTGGTGCAGTTGCAAACTCGAAGGTACCACGAGCCCATAAGGCAAGTAAACACAGAGCTCAAGTACCATCTTATACGAGAAATCGTAAAGAGAGGAGAAGTTGTTGTGGCCAAGATTGCATCGGAGGATAACCTGGCAGATCCTTTCACTAAGGCCCTTCCGGCGAGAGCTTTTGATAGGCATGTGGAGGGAATGAGAATCAGATGTATGGTAATTTGAGGACAGCAAAGTCTTTTAGTAAAAGTGGGAGATTGTTGGAATGTATACTGAAAAGTGTATCTTTTGTATGAACATCTTTATTTTGAAATAAGAATCACATGATCATTGTTTGCATATTTATGGTTAAGCATATTGTCTAATACATTACATTGTAGATAACATGATGTGTGGTGTCACACGAGAGATCATGTTATCAGCTCCTTGTAAAGTATAAGTAAAGGCTCACAACCGAGATGGCTTTGGACAAACCATTGGTATGGTTGTAGTATGATTTGATGTTGGTTTGTCTTGACCATAGAATCACACTAGTACACTTTGTGTGTATTGAGTAGGACCGATTTAGAGGTGATTCGATTTATTGCTGACTACATAATCGAATCAGACCTCAGATATTATATTGTACATACTTTTAATCCCGATATAATAACGGACACATATACTTAGTATTCATTTCTTTGATTTACCAATGGGCGAGATTTATAGATTAAATCGATAGGCTCGGTAAGTTGGGAAATGATTTTATTTATATGGTGTGTCGTTGATTATAGGAGGAAACTGTGTCCTATATATTAGGATGATGATGTCCCCTTGAGGAGCTCATAAGGTTCATCATGTAAACCCTGCAGGTGGACTTGGTCCGACATGATAATAAGGTTGAGTGGTACTACTCATAGAGTTAGATGTTGATTATTTAATGGTTAGTAAATTAATTAATCGACGGATATTCGAGATCTTAAACATGGGGTGAAAATTGTACAAATAATATAAGAAGCCCATATTAACTTATTGTGGTTGGTGAGGTAGATCAATGATAATCCTTTAGTGGATTGGATTATCTTTAATGGATCGGAATTTATGTGGGCTTGATCCATTGGGTGGCCAAGATCCAACTCCTCCTCATGGTTCCTATTGTATCCTATTAAAACCTCATGGAGCCTAGATCCAATGGATGAAAACAAAACTCTAGATCCAACGGTAGAGATTAAATCTCTAGATCCGACGGTTGAGATTAAATCTCTAGATCCGACAATTGAGATTAAATCCCTGGAACCAATGGTGGAGATTAAAACAAGGCTTATTCCTAACTCTATAAAAGGAGAGGCTAGGGTGGGCGGCAAGAATAATTAGAAAAAGAGGGGTTAGGGTTTTGGGCGGCAAGGGAGGCTTAGGGCTTTGGGCGGCCACAATTAAGGAAAGTTTTTCTTTCTTCTTCTTCCTTAGGTGGCCGGTGCCCTTCTTCTCTCTTCTCTCCTTGGTTTGGCCGGCGTCCAACCTTCTCCCCTTCATCTTTGGCCAGAGCTTAGGATCTTCCCCTTGTAGCTTTTGGCCCACCCTCTTCTTCATCTCCTTGTTCTCCTTCTTAGCCGGCGGCAAGCACCAAGTTTGGAGCTTTGTGGTTGGTTGAAATAAGGAGAAGTGCTTTGTTTTCTATACTTCCTCTTGTTCGGAGCGAGCAAGGAAGGAAGATTGGTGATCTAGGAGCTTCGACGTTTGGAAGATCGTTACCCACACGACGTCCAAAAGGAGGAAGGACATACAATAGAAGATCGAGAGGTATAACGCTTGTCTATTTTCTTTTGTAACATGTCTATAATTGTTTTCCAATTTTATGCATATTGTATTCTGTTTTTATGGTTAAATATACTTGGACCCCGAATATAAACACAAAAGCCAGCGATCCATACATCGTCTATTCCGCATCTATTTGTAGAATAGAGGTTGGTGGCTTGAGCAACAAGTTTGTTCAAGTGACCACTCTAATCGAATAGCACAACGATGAAACAGTTGCTTGGGTGATCCCTTTTGTCTAGGATTAAATTTTTTTAATCCGGGGACGTCGATGGGATCGCCATGAACAAGTTACCGAGTTGAAGTGGGAAGCGAAGTTTCCTACCTTCACAAAGCTAGGTGGAGGTAACCTTTTTACAAGAATTCTCTCCTCTTAAAATAAGATGAAATTAAACACAAGGAAGAGGAGGAAAATTATTTTGGGCACTTGGGAGATGTTTAGCAATGAACCATTAGCCTCCCCAAGTTTCCAAAGGCCTCTTCTTATTGGGAAGAGGCCATTCTTCCCATTGAGCTAACAGCAGTCGACTGATGCACCTATCAGTCGACTACCGCTGTAGCCGTTGCCCTCTAATGACTTCTTAAACATTGGATTCCATCCAACGGCTCCCACATCAGTCGACTAATTTTCCCATCAGTCCACTGATGGAGCCATCAGTCGACTGATGGAGCCATCAGTTGAGTGGTCGATACGATCACTCAACTGCTGAAGCTTCTGTGCCCGAAACCCTCGACATCAATCCACTGTTCCCCTTGGCAGTTGACTGATAGAGCTAGCAGTCAACTGCCACAAGATGGAAGTCGACTGTTCAACCAAAACTTGGAATCAAACACTAGTCAATTCTCTAGTCAACTTGGATCAATCGACTGCTACCTATAGCAGTCGATAGGTGTCGGGAAAACCCATCTGACACTTAGCCAATTGGCCAAGTTCACCTAATGAGCTACTCCGTCCCGAGTTACATTCGCTCACTCTCATTTTCCCTTAGAGTTCCTTGCCTTTGAAGTTCTCTTCGTCCGGCCACGTCCCTCGGATGTGCCAAGCGCACAGCTATTCAGTGCCATCCTTCGCGTCTCACCCTGGAGTCTACTTCCTTCGACTTCACTCCAATGCTCCTCGTCTGGCAGTCCCTCGGATGCACCAATCACACGGCTTTCACAATGCATCTTTCACCGACTAAAGTATCGTGTCATGAGATGGTGAATCTTGCTAATGCTCCATCCATGTGCGAATTACTAAGTCCTACATAACTTCATGGCACATATCAAATCCATAACAATCCTAACTTAAACCTTTTGTCACACACATCAAAACCACATCACATGGGTTGATTGCCCTAACAGGATCGACGCCTAACGACATCCCCTTACGGAGGACACAACCTTCCTTACACACACTCACACGAGCTTACCTCAGCCTTTACCTTTGAAGCTTTGCTTCCGATCTTCACATAAGATCTTCGGCTTCCTTCGTGTTGGGAATGGCTTCGTAGGCTCGTCGGCTCCCATGTCCCTGGATTAAAATTTTCACTAATGAAAACTAATCCGGATGGGATGAGTTTCCTAAGCACAACCAATTCGTCGTCGTGCTAACGACTCGAGCAATTGCTTGAACAAACTTGTTGTTCAAGCAATCAACTCTTCTAGTCGGTTAGTCGCAGAAGAGACAACGGACGGATTGCCGATTTTTGTGTTTATCTTCGGGGTCCATGATTATACAAATACATACAAATGTAAACTAGTATAATCAACACATACTAAGATAAGGAACATAATAATAAGAACATGCAAAGATCAATAATAAAAGTTGTAAAACTTTTATACCTCTCGATCTTCTACCGTATGTCCTAACCTCCTTGTAGACTTCGTGTGGGCGAAGATCCTCCACAAGTTGAAGCCTCCTAGATCACGTTCTTCCCTTCATTGCTCGCTCCGAACAAAGAGAAGAACCAAACAAAACTCCTTCTCCTATCTAGAACCGACCACCAAGCCAAGGAGCTTGATATAGCCGTCGGCCAAGGAGAAGAGGAGGAATAGTTTGAGCGCCGGCCAAGGTAGAGGGGAAGATGGAGTGGGCGTCGGCTACACCTTAGGAAGAGAAAGGAAGCAAACCCTAATCTCCCACCTTGTTGCCGCCCAAGCCAAAACCCTAACCTTAATCCTTTTCGCACCGGCCAAAGCAAGGAGGAAGATGGAGTGGGCGCCGGCTACACCTTAGGAAGAGAAAGGAAGCAAACCCTAATCTCCCATCTCGTTGCCGCCTAAGCCACAAGCCAAACCCTAGCCTCCCAAGGGACAAACCCTAATCCCTTCTTGGATTTCTTGCCGCCCAAACTCTTGAGAGGCAAAACCCTAATCTTCCAAGCATTAGCTTGTCGCCCAAGCCTTAGCCCTCTATTTATAAAGTTGGGCTTAAGCCTCCTTTAATCTCCACCGTCGGATCTAGGGATTTAATCTCCACCGTCGGATCTAGGGTTTCATCCCAACCGTCGGATCTAGGGTTTCATCCCAACCGTCGGATCTAAGGTTTCATCCTATCCGTCGGATCTAGAGATTTAATCTCAACCGTCGGATCTAGAGATTTAATCTCAACCGTCGGATCTAGAGTTTTATGTTCCATCATTGGATCTAGGTTCCATGTGGTTTATGTTAGGCTACGATAGGGACCATGAGGAGGAGTTGGATCTTGGCCACCCGATGGATCAGAACCACACAAACTTGATCCATCAATGATGTTCCATTCCACTAGAGGATCATCATTGAATTACCTCACCAACCCCCATAAATTAATATGGGCTCCATACATTATTTGTACATCCATCTCCCCATGTTTAAGATATCGAATGTCCGTCAATTAATTGATTTAGTGACCATCAATCAATTAACATCTAACTCCTCGAGTAGTACCACTCAACCTTATCATCATGTTGACTAAGTCAACCTGCAGGGTTTACATGTTGAACCTTACGAGCTCCTCAAGGAGACATCATCAACCTAATATATAGGACACAGTTTCCTCCTATAATCAACGGCATGCCATGTAAATAATATCTTTTCCCAACTTACCGGGCATATTTATTTAATCCATAGAAATCTCACCCTTTGGTAAATCAAAGAAATAAATACTAAGTACATGTGTCCGTTATTATATCGGGATTAAGAGCATGTACAACATAATATCCGAGGTCCGATTCAATTATGTAGTTAGCAATAAATTGAATCACCTCTATGTCGGTCCTGCTTAATACACCTAAGTGTACTAGTGTAACTCTATGGTCAAGACAAACCAATACCAAGCTAAACTACAACCATGCCAATGGTTTGTCCAAAACCATCTTGGTTGTGAGCCTCTACTTATATTCTATAAGGGACTGATAACATGATCTTCTGTGGCACACCAAGCACCATGTTATCTACAATGTAGAGTATTAGACAATATGCACACATATAATAAATATAAAGTGCAAACAATGATCATGTGATTCTTATTTCAAAATAAAATATTCATAAAAAAAGAGCTAGGCTTTCAGTATACATCCCAACAATCTCCCACTTATACTAAAACACTATGCTGTCATCACACTTCCATACATTTGATTCCCTTTCCCTCCACATGCCTATCAAAGCTCTCGCTAGAAGGGCCTTAGTGAAAGGGTCTACCAGGTCATCCTCTGATGCAATCTAGGCGACAGCAACTTCTACCTCCTTTATGATTTCTCGTATCAGGTGGTACTTGCGCTCTATGAATTTACTTACCTTATGGGCTCGTGGTTCCTTCGAGTTTGCAACTGCACCATTATTATCACAATAAATTGTGATATTTCTAGGCAAACCAGGAATCACATCCAAGTCCATCAGGAAGTTTCTGAGCCACACAACTTCTTTGGCCGCCTAAGAGGCTGCCACATACTCAGCTTCCATGGTGGAGTCCGTCACGCATTTCTGCTGGACACTCCTCCATACAATGGCTCCACCTCCCAAAGTAAATACAAAACCTGAGGTAGACTTACTGTTATCCCTATCAGATTGGAAATCGGAATCCGTGTAACCCACAGGGAGTAATTGGTATGCCCGGTAAACTATCATATAATCCCTAGTCCTTCTCAGGCTCTACAATATATCCTTTACCGCAGTCCAATGTCCCTGTCCTAGATTACTTTGATATCTGCTGACCATGCCCACGGCATAGCAGATATCGGGTCTCGTACATAGCATCGTATACATGAGGCTTCCTACTGCCGAAGCATAAAGAACCACCTTCATCTCCTCTATCTCCTCAGATGATCTAGGACACATCTCCTTAGATAAAGGAACTCCATGCCTGAAAGGTAGAAAACCTTTCTTGGAGTTTTGCATGCTAAAACGATCCATAATCGTGTCTATGTATGAAGCTTGGGATTAGCACACTAACCTTGATCCCAAGGATGTGTCCCACTTCTCCCAAGTCCTTCAAAACTGTTTGGACAACCATACCCTTACGTCCGATAACACTCTGATATTGTTGCCAACTAACAAAATGTCATCTACGTATAGTACAAGAAATACCACTACGTTTCCGTCACATCTCTTGTATACACAAGACTCATCCGGACTTTGAATAATTCCATAAGTCTGGATTTACCTCATCAAAGCGGATGTTCCAAGACCTCGAAGCTTGTTTTAATCCATAAATGGACTGATTAAGCTTACATACAAGATGCTCTTTGCCCTTAGCAATGAATCCCTCTGGTTGCTTCATATAGATGTTCTCCTCAAGACTTCCATTAAGGAAAGCTGTCTTGACATCCATTTGCCACACCTCATAATCCACATGAGCTGCTATGCATAAGAGCTCCCAGACCTGATTTGAATCCATAGATTCAATCTCAGTATTCATTGCACTTTGCAAAGATGCTGCATCTTTATCTTGGATTGCCTCGTCATATGTCCAGGGATCAGGTTCATGTTCATCAGGGACCAAATCGGAAGATTCTCCCAAGAACATGAATCTATCAGGCTGTCTCACAACCCTCTCACTACGACGAGGTATCACCTGTGTATCCTCTGTGACACGCGGTGCAGTGACATGTGGTATATCCTCTTGTACCGGTGGTACTGAAGTCGAGACTTCCCCTGTTAACTCCTCAAGAACAAACCTACTCGTGGGCTTGTGGTTCATCATATAGTCCTCCTCTATAAATCTGGCATTCGTACTAACAATCACCCTCTGATCTCTAGGACTATAAAACAAACCACCCTTCGTTCCCCTAGGATAGCCAACAAACAAGCGCACTTCTGTACGAGGTTCCAACTTACCAGCATCAGCCTTCAGCACATGTGTTGGACTCCCCCATATCCGAATATGTCTTAGACTAGGCTTTCGCCCAGTCCACAACTCTGTGGAAGTAGAAGGCACTGATTTAGATGGAACCAAGTTCAGAATGTACACTGCCGTATCTAGAGCATATCCCCAGAACGAATCTGGCAAGTCCGAATAACTCATCATCGATCTAACCATCTCCATAAGAGTCATATTCCTTCGCTCTGCTACACCGTTCTGCTGGGGTGTGCCAGGTGCAGACAATTGGGATTGAATCCCAACCTCTGATATGTAGTTCATAAACTCTCCCAAGAGGTACTTACCACCACGATCAGATCATGGTGTCATGCATATCTTGAATAATCATCTATGAAAGAGACAAAATATTCAAGACTACCTCTTGGTTAGATAGTCATAGGACCACACAAATCAGAATGAACCATTCCTAACACATCTTTAGCTCTATACCCCTTGGCCTAAAAAGGCGTCTCGGTCATTTTACCTTCCAAGCAAGATTCGGCGGTTGGGATATCCTCCACCACTAATGAATCCAAAGGTCCATCAGCTATCAACTGTTGGTGCAGGGGCACTAGATAATCGAACCTGTGTTTTGATTATGGCAAAGACACAAAGTTAAGTTTATATTGTTATCTCACGAGCTAAATCAAGTGTGCAGAAAAGTACTAAAGCTGGAGCTGAAGGCTAGCGACACCCGGAGGAAGCCGTGGTGGTCGGGCGACACTTGAGTGAATTCGGAGGGAGCCGAAGGAATCGAGTGGAAGGCCGAAAGAGAGAGCTACTATCGAGGTAAGCTCGTGTGAGTGAGAGATTGTAAGGTCGTGTCCTCTTTACGGGGACGACCGTAGGCGACGATTCGACTAAGACTTCCTGTGGAAGGTCTAGGTCGAGATCGGACGGTTAGAAACCGTCGTATTTATCATTTTCCGAGCTAATCTCTCTTACCGCAGGAAGTGGTTGCCGGGCGATCGCGACATTCGGGCCGATCGTTATCGCTGATCGATGAGATGCATCGGGCCGATCATCACGATCGATGAGAGTCATCGATCGATGGCGATTTATCGCGCTAGGTCAAAATTTGGAAAAATCCATGATCCATTCCAAAGAAATAGGAGACAAATTCAGAGGCTAAAGTCTATAAAAGGAGGGGAGGATTCATCTCCAAATCACATCAATTATTCATCAAGTGCTCCTACAACGCCAACGCTTCAACACCGTCATAACGCCGACGCGACGCCAAGTTTTGATCTTCTTCGTCGGCAGCAGATTCAAGTAATATTTTTGATATTATATTTTGTATTTTTATCTTCATAACGAGGTGAGGTAGGCTTGTTGCCTCATCCTCGTATATTCGGTTTTTGTAATCGTTGTCTCCTACCTCCAACGAGGAGGAGACGTTTTAGTGTTTTGCCCTCCGTACGCGGTCTAGGACCGATAGGGCCTTGGAGTAGCAACCGCTGGGTTGTGAACCAAGTAAAATAAACGTGTTCATTTATTTTCCGCTGTGCTTACTTTGCGTATCGAACGAACGAAAAAGAAAAGTTTTATGATCGCTATTCACCCCCCCTCTAGCGACGCTTCTCGATCCAACATCAACCTTTGAATTCTACTCAGGTTAATATGAGCAAGCCTTAGATGCCAAAGCTATGTTTGGTTCATCTTCGAAGGTTCTTTTCTCTTATTAGAATTAGAAGATGAGTTATAAACTTCAATTTGCATCGTGGGAGGTTTTTGGTTAAAGTGTTTATAAATTTCCTATCAATGTACCTGAACAGATATTTTCCCTATTCCTTTTTATAACAACTCTGTCATTAAAAGAAATAGAATATCCATCCATAAACAATTTAGAAACCGAAATTAAATTCTTTCTAAATAAAGGTACATAAAGGGAATTTTCCAGAACCAAAATTTTATTTTTCTTAAGAGATAAATAAAACTTCTCCCACTGCAATAGCCGCCACCTTCATGGCATTGCCCAAGTAAATGGTAATCTCCCCTTTAGCTAGTCGTCAGGTTTCTTAGAACCCCTGCAAAGTGTTGCAGACATGATTAGTGGCTCTCATATCTATACACCAGGTGCCGGTAGATAATGCCTCTAACCATGTTTCAATGACTGGACCAAAGGATATACATTTATTCTTGCTTCGGATTGGGATAATCCTTCTTCTTATGTCCAGTCTGCTTACAAGTGAAGTACTTGTCTTTTGGCTTCTTCACTCCTCCCTGAGATCCTCCCACCACCTTTGCTCCACCTTGTTTCTCCTTCTTCTTGCCTTTCGGCTTAGAAGAAGAAACCTTTTTGAGCAACCATGGCTTGAGGACACTCTTTGAAGAGTGCATACTTGTACTTCTTAGCAGATAAGACAATATGTAGATTCTTTTCTAATCAACATTATTTGGGTACAGTAAGTTTATTTCCTTTAGTATCATAGTAAGTGGACTGAAAGTCATTTTTGAAAATCCTAAGAATCACAATGATCAAAATATTAGATTTCAAATATTATTGATTCCTTAAAACAATAAAATTCCAAAATCAACCAACACCTCAAAACACCGAGAATATCGCATGCCACGATAGTGTTGACGTATACGAATTCTACATTTGTTAGAGGAGGTTTTACCCATTAATTTTACTATCTTGTCAACCTTACTTTTTGACAAATAAAATTAATAGTTGGTTCCTCTTTGGCCCTACAAATAAAAGCAGTGACTCCGATGGGGAGGATACTTTTTATTTGCATCTAAGTGTGCAACATTACACGATACTAAGGGAACTATCTCGGATTATGTGCCTTACCGATGTGGTAGTACACACGCTCCTAAATAATTTCCTATAACCATTATTTGACCTAGTGATCCACAAACAAACTCATCCGATGGGGAGGAAGGCACTCAGAGCCGACGCGCAAGTTTGTTGCATCACACGTCAAATTTTAATGGAGGCCGCGGGAATTAATTAAAATATCCCTCTCCCACTTAGTAAATTGAAAATGAGGAATTTTCAAACACACACAAAATGCATATAAAACAAATCAGCAATAAATATGGAAAAAAATAGAATTTTTTCCAACTATTATGGCTTTGTTCTCCAATATGCATCCCGTCGTGTCGCCACCTCATCCGCTCTATCTCTTCCCGTGCGCAAGTCACCAAAGAGATCCGAGTCGAGATATATCATTTTAATTTACATCCATCGATCCTATACTCCACTAAGGAGTGTACAAACTATCTAGATCGAAAGTAAACTAAAATGATCAGCTAAACAATGTCGTATTTAATTACAAAAATTAAATACTAATCTAGCCTCGTCAACCCCGAGGATTCAAATGATATACATACAATCACACACAAACAATCACATACACACATATATCGCCATAATAGTTGGATCTTATGCCTGCAACCAAAAAGTTAGCTTACGCACATCCTACTATTATCCGGCATATACAATATATGATAAGTGCGTGAAAGTAACCTAATCAAAAACACACAAAACCGAAAACGGCGGCTCTGATACCATTTGTTGGGAATGACTTCGTAGGCTCGTCGGCTCCCATGTCCCCGGATTAAAATTTTCACTAATGAAAACTAATCCGGATGGGATGAGTTTCCTAAGCAAAACCAATTCGTCATCGTGCTAATGACTCGAGCAATCGCTTGAACAAACTTGTTGTTCAAGCAATCAACTCTTCTAGTCGGTTAGCCGCGGAAGAGACGACGGACGGATCGCCAGTTTTTGTGTTTATCTTCGGGGTCCATGATTATACAAATACATACAAATGTAAACTAGTATAATCAACACATACTAAGATAAGGAACATAATAATAAGAACATGCAAAGATCAATAATAAAAGTTGTAAAACTTTTATACCTCTCGATCTTCTACCGTATGTCCTAACCTCCTTGTAGACATCGTTTGGGCAAAGACCCTCCACAAGTTGAAGCCTCCTAGATCACGTTCTTCTCTTCCTTGCTTGCTCCGAACAAAGAGAAGAACCAAAAAAAACTCCTTCTCCTATCTAGAACTGACCACCAAGCCAAGGAGCTTGATATAGCCACCGGCCAAGGAGAAGAGGAGGAATAGGTTGAGCGCCGGCCAAGGTAGAGGGGAAGATGGAGTGGGCGCCGGCTACACCTTAGGAAGAGAAAGGAAGCAAACCCTAATCTCCCACCTTGTTGCCGCCCAAGCCAAAACCCTAACCTTAATCCTTTCGGCGCCGGCCAAACCAAGGAGGAAGATGGAGTTTTGCAGGCTACACCTTAGGAAGTGAAAGGAAGCAGACCCTAATCTCCCATCATGTTGCTGCCCAAGCCACAAGCCAAACCCTAGCCGTCCAAGGGACAAACCCTAATCCCTCCTTGGATTTCTTGTCGCCCAAACTCTTGAGAGGCAAAACCCTAATCTTCCAAGCATTAGCTTGCCGCCCAAGCCTTAGCCCTCTATTTATAGAGTTGGGCTTAAGCCTCCTTTAATCTCCACCATCGGATCTAGGGATTTAATCTCCACCGTCGGATCTAGGGTTTCATCCCAACCGTCGGATCTAGGGTTTCATCCCAACCGTCAGATCTAGGATTTCATCCCATCCGTCAGATCTAGATATTTAATCTCAACCTTCAGATCTAGAGATTTAATCTCAATCGTCGGATCTAGAGGTTTATGTTCCATCATTGGATCTAGGCTCCATGAGGTTTATGTTAGGCTACGATAGGGACCATGAGGAGGAGTTGGATCTTGGCCACCCGATGGATCGGAACCACACAAACTTGATCCATCAATGATGTTCCATTCCACTAGAGGATCATCATTGAATTACCTCATCAACCCCCATAAATTAATATGGGCTCCATACATTATTTGTACATCCATCTCCCCGTGTTTAAGATATCGAATGTCCGTCAATTAATTGATTTACTGACCATCAATCAATTAACATCTAACTCCTCGAGTAGTACCACTCAACCTTATCATCATGTTGACTAAGTCAACCTACAGGGTTTACATGATGAACCTTATGAGCTCCTCAAGGGGACATCAACAACCAAATATATAGGATATGGTTTCCTCCTATAATCAACGGCATACCATGTAAATAATATCATTTCCCAACTTACCGGGCATATTTATTTAATCCATAGAAATCTCACCCTTTGGTAAATCAAAGAAATAAATACTAAGTACATGTGCCCATTATTATATCGGGATTAAGAGCATGTACAACATAATATCCGAGGTCCGATTCAATTATGTAGTCAGCAATAAATTGAATCACCTCTATATCGGTCCTGCTCAATACACCTAAGTGTACTACTGTAACTCTATGGTCAAGACAAACCAATACCAAGCTACACTACAACCATGCCAATGGTTTGTCCAAAACCATCTTGGTTGTGAGCCTCTACTTATATTTTACAAGGAACTGATAACATGATCTTCTGTGCCACACCAAGCACCATGTTATCTACAATGTAGAGTATTGGACAATATGCACACATATAATAAATATAAAGTGCAAACAATGATCATGTGATTCTTATTTCAAAATAAAATGTTCATACAAAAAGAACTAGGCTTTCAGTATACATCCCAACACTCCGAAGTCCTCCCCGTGTCGCCCGACCACCACGGTTCTCTCCGGGTGTTGCTGACCTTCAGCTCTAGCTTTAGCACTTTCTTTTCACTTGATTTAGCTCGTGAGATAACAAAATGAGCTTAACATTGTATCATTTTCTATAATCAAAACTCAGGTTCGACTTAGGTGCCTATTGCACCAACAAGTAATTCCCAAATTCTCTCACCAATTCTCCCCCTTTATGACATACATCAAAAAGGATCTCCCCTAGGGTGTCAATGTCTCATATCCCAATGTGATCTTATAATCTCCCCCTTGGTCCAAAACACATCTAGGATGCCTTCACTCTTCCTAGTGATATGTCCCAAATCACTCAAGAAAGGCAATCCTACAAACTCTCCAACTCTCCAAATTCTCCCCCTCATGAGGAAGAACACATTGATCATCCTGTGATGGATAACCTCCCCCTAAAGGCTTACTCCCACTTGACCATTGCACCATCAATATCCTTGGAGAGTCCCTAAGCCTATAGGAACACTAAACCATCAAAATTAAGGTCAAAAGTTAAACCTTGAACTTTCACACACCTTAAAATTAATACACACCCTAAACAACTCTCCTAATCCATATATAATGGTTTCTCACCCTTTATAATGCTTTCCAAAACATTTCCTAGGGTTAGGATCAATTAAGGTAGCCTGACATAGTTGAAATCGGGCTAAACAACCTTTGTTTACCCGAAATTAGGCCTGGCAGTCAACTGGTTCAGTTAACAGTCGACTATCGTAATCATTAGTCCACTTAGAAAGCTTCCAGTCGAGTGAAAATAGCTCTAGTCGAGGCGCTGCCTCGATTGGTTTTTGATTTTATTGAAATTGCAATTTCATACCATCTTCAGAAATGCATAAGTAATTCTAGAAAACTTGAAAAATTATAAAATTTTGACCACCCATTACTTATGCTAAACACTATAGGGGAAAAATATTTTAAAAATAAAATACCCAAAAATTAGTGAGTTTGACACAATGTTTAAAACTATTGAAAAGTTTAATTTTTTAGCACTACTTTGTATCAACTCTATCAATGGTGATTTCTATCAAAAGATAGGCTTCACCAAAGTTTTTAAAAATGATTTTGAAATGTTTTTAAAACCTTATATTGAACCATAGTCTATGGGTTTAATGCACATGACTTGTATAAGATGAGTTTGAGTTCATCTAGATGCAAGAACAATGCATCTTGAACTTAACTCATTTCCTAGCATCTCACATGTGTCAAGAGTGTATCAATACACACACATGTCAATGTGATGTGAGATGTGAGTTCACTAAAAATATACCTCAAAATAGCAACGAAATTTGGCAACGAAAATAATTTGTTGTAAATTTGCAATAAATTTTGCGACGAATTGCAAATTTTATGGAAAATTAATAACGAAATTTCTAACAAAAATTTTTTTGTTACAAACTTATTTATATTTGCAACAAATTAAATTTTGTCATAAATATCGTCACAAATATCGTCGCAAATTTATGACGTAAAATCAATTTCATTGCAAAATTTTGCAACGAATTCATAATTCATCGTAGAATTTGCAATGAATTATGAATTCGTTGCCAAATTTTACAATTAATTATGAATTCATTGAAAAATTTTGCAACGAATTATATTTTCTATGCAAATTTGCAACAAATCTATAATTCGTTACAAAAGTTTTCAACAAATTCATAATTCGTTGCAAATTTTTTGACAAATTTGGAGATGAAAGATTTTCATCATTCAATTTCAATTATTTTCCATAAAAACCAACGATGTAAATTAAGATATTTGTGACTAATTTAATATTCATCGCTAATTTGGCAATAAATTTAATTTTTGTTGCCAATTTTGCGACGAAAAATAAATTTCATCACAGAATTCTACGACGAAATGAAAATTCTTCGCAAAATTTTCAATGATTTAATAAATCATTGAAATTTTTTTGATAAATTTAGCGACGAAAATTTTTTCGTTAGTATTTTTAATTGGTGACGAATGTTGTATTCGTCGCCAAATCGATGGCGAATATTGCAACGAATTGGAAATCATCATCGATTTTCCCCTAATTAATATCCCATTCTCCTTTCCTCCCTCCTCACGCACTCGTCCCCACCGCTCAATCGGTATGCCTCCTCTCTTCCCCTCTTCCACTGTCAAAGAAGCGGCGTCGTGGTAGCGAGCTCGAGGCATCGTTGCCGCGATCTCGCAGCCATGACCTCGCGGTAGTTACCATGGGAACACATCGTAGGGGCATGATGACACGGTGGGGGGGGGGGGGTCATCACCACCCCTGGATCGCGCACCTAGGTGGTTCATCACCACTCCAACTATTGTTTGGATGTATACTGAAAAGTCTATCTTTTGTATGAACATGTTTAGTTTTGAAATAAGAATCACATAATCATTGTTTGCATATTTATGGTTATGCATATTGTCTAATGCATTACATTGTAGATAACATGGTGTGTGGTGTCACACGGGAGATCATGTTATCAGTTCCTTGTAAAGTATAAGTAAAGGCTCACAACCGAGATGGTTATTGACAAACCATTAGAATGGTTGTAGTGTGATTTGGTATTGGTTTGTCTTAACCATAGAATTACACTAGTACACTTTGTGTGTATTGAGCAGGACCGACATATAAGTGATTCAATTTATTGCTGACTACATAATCGAATCGGATGTAAAATACGGAAAAAAAATCTATGAATTAACCCTTTAATTAATTGAGGTTAATGAGTAGATTAATTGGGCTTAATTATTGGGTTAAGAAAGATGATTTTTTTAGTTGGGCTGGAAATTGGGCTTATTTGAAATTGGGCTTGATTTGGAATGGGCTTGGGCTGGAAACAGGCTAAATCTATTTGGATTAGACTCAGGTTTGGGATTGGGCTGAGTTAACCAGATCAGTTCGAACGACTTTTATAAGCTGCCGAACGAACTGATTTCATCAGATCGCGATCCCTGTTTCTATTTCTTTTCCACCTCGTTCCTTTCGCTCCGTGCAATCGCGTCACCGACCTCCGCTCGTCGGCGTCCGGTGCAGGAAGCTCGACGGTGCCATCCCTGGGCTGATCTCCGGCCAGGGATCAAGGGGTTCTCACCAGGGGAAGGTCGCGACGACACTCCCATCGGACAGTGGCGTCGTTGTCGCAGCAGCGAGCTGCCATCGAAGGAAAGGACCAATTGTTGTCTTTCCTTCTGAGTTTAAGCTTTGCTGTTAGCTGTGGTTTGCGTGATTTTAGCTTAGATCTATGGGTTGGCAGTGACCGGGAGTCTGGATTGATTCGGCGAGCAGCCGGGATTTGGGAAATTTCTCCATCGGTGGAGTTTAGATCCGGTAAGTTTGGATTTAACCTAACATTTACCCGTGGTATTGTGATTATGGTGTTCTGTTAAGGTGATTTTGGGTATTCGGTTGATTCGGATGTATTTGTGATATCGGTGATTGATGCGAACTCGGGGTTTGCCGATTGAAGCGAGAAGGGTGAGAAGAGAAACTGTGAAGTTCGGATGGTTAGGAATTTCAGTTAGGTTGTGGAAATTAATTTGTGATTTGAATGGCTTACATTGTTTCTAATGATTTGGTGTAGATTGATATCGCTGGTTTCGGGTGATGATGTATGTTTGGACTTTTATTAGTTAAGGCTGGATATGTTCTGAGTTGGTGATGATTTGATCAGTAACGTTGATATCCCAATTGTGCAGCTATAGTGTGTTGATGTTCTGTGATGTATGAATCTTGTTGAGATTATAATGGGTTCTATTCATGGATCATTGTGTGTGGCTATTGGGAGTTTGGTTTGTTTAGTGGAGCAAGCTGTGTTGTTGTTGATTACAGTGTTTGAGGTTTTCTGTCGGATATATGCGATGGATTATTTCTAAGTTTAGATTGTACCGATTGAGTTGACGCTAAGAAGCTCAGTTGACAAGTAGGTAGGTATAATGAATTAGATGTTGTAAATGTGTCCGATTGATCTATTCGGTGGATGTATAGAATTGATTAGCTGTGGTGGATTGAGCTGGTGGTGAGCTTCTATTACAACCCTGTTAAGAGTGTTGTTTAGATCTATATAGTGATCTTGTTGATTTGGGAGCGAGTTTGGTTTTGGTATATCAAATTGGGTTAATTGGAGTTTATACCTCGTAGACGAGGAAAGGATGTGAGTATAGGAACGATATAATGTTTAGTTCCTATGTTTGTTGGATACTTGTACTTAATCATTGTTGCTATTATTGTACAGGTTTGGGATACGAAGCGGGTCCGCGGCCGTGAGGATTATTCGAGCTTAGTATCAGGTGGGTAATATCTACCTGGTCCGGTAGTTATGATCAAATTCTAGTGCATGATATTGGATATATGTTTATACCTATTTACCTTAAATCCACTCTTATTTAATCATATGCTTGTACTGCCTTGACCTTTGAGATATATACTCTGTTACTTCATTGATTATCTAGCACGGATAGGAACTATAACCCCTATTATGTGTTAGTCGATGGATGTTCAGTAAATACAGGTGGTTAGGATTATCCTTGTGACCTCAGATTTGATTACTGTGTTACATCACTAGGGTTAGGTGATGGTTTGGGTTATGAAGTTGATTGTTGTATCGTACATATGTTAGTTGTGCATCTATGGTGGATCTAGTTGTCCGTGCATAGGTAAAGGTGTGTGGTTGTCAGTATGTGGTTACGGACTAGAGGTCCTAGCATGATTGTATATCCATTATGGATCGTATATATGAGTATGGTTATATGGATGGTCGATAGTATCTCACTACTGACTAGTGGTCTTAGCGTGGTTGTTTGTCAGAGGTGTATGACTCTTTGTGCGATAGAGAGAGTCTTGTGGATTGTAGTCCTTGCATAGTTGACTTTTGGTTGACCAGGACTCCCCGTGGGATAGGGAGTGTGGCGAGGATACATGTATGGATCTATGCATCATTACACTGCATGCATGCTGTAGACTGAGTCTCCCTTGTGGTTGAGACGGGTCATCAGTCATCCTGCCTCCCCGGCCATTCGGGGTAGTGGTTGCAGGGTTGAGGGCAGAGCATTGTTGTGCGTGCCGTTCTCGGCCACTATGGATGTTGGTAGCTGGAGATGCACACTTGGCCACTGTGCGGAGTGGTAGTTAGCGCACTCACCCACTATAGACAGTAGTCGTGTGATGTGCAGTTGTCCTGGGTGCGGTGCTCGTCTACTCATGGGTAGGGACGGGCTTAGCGCGCAGGACCCCCGTGTGGGTAGCATATAGCTCTATGGCGGGCTAGCTACTATTTCATACTACCCAACTCGGTCACTCGAGAGTGGTGGCAGCTGGAGTCGGGATAGTTGTCATGTCGTGCCACCTAGGCCACACTGGGGTCGTGGTAGCGAGTTGGGTGCGCAGACATGACCATGCATATGCATTGTTGATATATATATGTATGCATGTATTTGATATATGTTTTACATATGCCTGTGAGATGCTGCATTTGATTGAGCTATGATTGTTGCATATGCTTGTTCATCATGATACATGTCATTTGCCTTTTATATACTGCTATGTGTTGAGCATGATACATGCATTGATTCAGACTGGTGTATGCATTTGATTATCATCATGTCATTGTGTGGTATGGACCGGGTTGTTATTACAGGTGATCATATACTGTTCATATGTTGGAGTATTGGTCAGGTATAGGATTGACTTGGTACGTTATATGAGTTATGTTATTGTAAATCTATTCGATGATCGGTGTTGCTGCATCGCCGTCAGTACGTTGGTACATTACTTCATGTTCAGTTGATCAGTTTAGTATATACACTGAGTATGACTTTACTGTAGTTACTTGTTATTAGAGTTGGATAGGACTGTATGTCTATTGGACTCATGCTATATACCTGTAGATCTTCACATGTATACTTGTAGATCTATCCTTATATGTTGTTCATGCACTTTCTACATATTACCCCTGAGTTTATACTCACCACCCCGGGACCCTGGGCTTCCTATTGCCCAGATAACAGGTAGAAGATTCCTTGGACGTTCGGAGCTCCGCCAGCTGATCCCATCTCACACCGGACGAACGGATGAAGGTGTATTTACGCTTTGTTGTATTCTTGTGGATTGATGTATTCCATATTGTTGTTTTGGGTTTTAGCTTGTATTTTTTTCGTATTTGTGATATACAGACATATTGTATGTATTTGGTCGTTGTTGTGGTTTCTGTTATGATTCTTGTTGTGTCAAGTCACTCCGTAGTGCACAGTTAGTCCTTGTATCTTGTTTTATTTGTCTATATTGTTTCCGCTGTGTTTAGTATAATTGGTATATTGATATCTTTATATCATATTGTTGTTGTGGGCCTACGGGCCTTGTATTAACCCGATATGTTGCCACGTACAGGGGAGATGCCGTCCGTTTGCTTTTCGGAACGGTGTACTCTCGGGGCATGGCAATTTTATTGGTATCAGAGCCCTAGGTTGCGAAGTCCACTTTCGGATTTGATTTCGTTCGGACATCGAGTTTTTCTTTACTCGATTTTGGTTTGTGAGTTCTGGGATCTGGCTGTTGCGGACATCTCTGAGCTACAAGGTTTAAGGTATGTTAATTGTTATTACATATCCTTTTATTGGTTATGCATTTAGTTGATTATAACATGGATGACTTGTAGGATATTGGTTAGTATTTGTAACCGTGGTTTGAGTTTGACCACGGGAACGATATGTTGAGGTTATTAGATATGTACCTGCTATCGAAAAGGTAATTACCTTTGAGAGCCGACTGATACCGAGTCGGATAGCAGGGGTTAGTAGTCACATCTCTTGTGAAGATCAAGGATTACGGTCCTAAGAATTTTCACTAATTATGTTAGTCAGATCATTACCTATGGGGTAATGGACTAAGTGAGTATACTATTACTGATTCAGATAGTAAAAAATTAGTATATGATATTCATGGGAATTTTGATCCTCAGACTGGTCTTTCTAGGTTGTATAACGTTGAGGGTACTTTTGAGTACTTAACTCGTGTTATACAGAGGAAGCTAAGTTAGCTGCATACCATTATCTGGATTTAGCCGGTAATTGGTGGAAGATATAGGAAATAACCTACGGGAAATCAACATCACTTGGCCACGGTGTAGTGATGTTGTGAGAGAGTATTTTCCCACATCATTTTCTTTGACTCATTGTCAAGGAATTCTTGGGCTTTAGGTCGAGTGATCGTTTGGTAATGGAAGTACCATGCAGAGTCGTTAGACTTGCGAAAGTTACGACCATTTAATAGCCCAAGAATGTGATTGGGTTGGTTTTGGCCACCCACGGGTTATCGGTGACATCTTGATCAGGATGTTTGGATCTCTTACTAGATCCTACCGGAAGTCCTTAGACTGAGTCATGTGATAGAAATGACTCCGTAGAAGGTGTTTTAAGAGTTGGAGATGTGATAAGCATATATTGCAAGTCAAATTATTAGAATTAGAAGTCTCCGAATGTTGGATAAAAGGAGAAAGATTAAAGTCGTGAGTCACGAGCGACTATTGGAGAATTTTCCGATCATAGAAGACCGATCGCAGATCGTCAGCAGCTTCTTATGTTTATCAGCGAACTCAGAGGAAAGACTCCGAAAGGAGATTATGTGTGTGCAGTGCAGGTTACGATGAGACATAGAGCCAGGTTATCCGATGGACCATTGTATCTGTTTATAATATAAGCAGCCGGTATCTACGAGGAGAGTATGTATTTTGAAGACTCAGTTGAAGACTATGGATGATGCTTTCGAGCGGACGATCCACAACCTCGAAAGCTGAGATCATTATAGAAGATTGGGTTATCACATCAGCAGCGATTTACTACCTCAGATATAGTTGGAGCTCTTAGATACTTTCATCCGGAAGAAGTAAGTTACTCAGCAATATCAGCCGAAGACATCTCAGAAGACTCAGACGTTCAGACAACAATTGTACCTTATCTAGATGCCAGCAATTGTTACCTTCCCAGGCGGGATTATGATTTGTTTAGAGGAGAGAGATTTTACGACGATAGTCGTATCTATGTAGTATTCTCCAGTTGCAGCTATACCTTTCACAGAGATGGATCATGCTATGATGTTTATAGTTCTTCAGTATTATATAGCCGGATGTGTATCTTTTGCCAGTACAATAGTGTTTACCATCTCCATTGCAGTTGTTTCAGTTGTACCTCTATTCCAGCAGTTGATTTCAGTTCCTCCATGATAGTCTTTGCATCTACATGAGCTCAGCCGTCCAGAACAGATGTTGGACAAGTTTACATGATTACTCGAGGAGAAGTATAGAAGACCGAAGGATCAGTCCTTTAGGGTATTACTTTAGGTTATCCTATTTGCGAATATATCGAGAGATACTGGTAGTTTACAGGTATCTTTGTCTAGAACATTCTTGGATAGGGTTCGAAGGGTTCCTATCGACTTGTGAGTTGGTGATTTTCTCTACCGTCAGGTGAGATGTTGATCAACAATCAAGAAGTCAAGGGATACCCTTAGTCTTTGCTAGACATACCTCCACTATAGACATATCCTTACGGATAGTTGGATTGTTGGAGCATTGGTATATTATGACTCTCAGATGTACGTATAATCCGAGAGTATTCGGATGTAGTTACGGATGAACTCTCGGGCTGTCACTGCATGGGCAAGTGGATGCTCACAACCAAGATGGTTTTGGACAAACCATTGGCATGGTTGTAGTGTAGCTTGGTATTGTTTTGTCTTGAACATAGAGTTACACTAGTACACTTAGGTGTATTGAGCATGACCGACATAGAGGTGATTCAATTAATTGCTGACTACATAATTGAATCGGACCTTGGATATTATGTTGTGCATGCTCTTAATCCCGATATAATAACGAGCACATATATGTAGTATTCATTTATTTGATTTACCAATGGGAGAGATTTATAGAATAAATCGATAGGCTCGATAAGTTGGGAAATGATATTATTTATATGGTGTGCCATTGATTATAGGAGGGAACCATGTCCTATATATTAGGATGATGATGTCCCCTTGAGGAGCTCATAAGGTTCATCGTGTAAACCTACAGGTGGACTTGGTCCGGCATGATGATAAGATTGAGTGGTACTACTCATGGAGTTAGATGTTGATTAATTAATTGTCAGTAAATTAATTAATTGACAGAAATTCGAGATCTTAAAGACAAGGAGATAAATGTGTTGGTGCAGGGGCACTAGAAAATCGAACCTTGGTTTTGATGATGGCAAAGATTCAAAGTTAAGCTATTTTGTTATCTCATGTGATATGCTAAGTGTGCAGGAAGTGTTTAAGCTAAGCCAAAGGTTGAGCGACATCCGGAGAATCTCAAGTTGAGAAACCGTGGTGGTCGAGTGACACCAGGAGAACCTCGGGGAGTTGAGGAACCTCGGTGGTCACCGAAAGCTAAGCGATAGGTCAAGAGGACCAAAGGTAAGCTCCATGTGTGGAGCGGTGGTAAGGACGCGTCCTCGGTTAGAGGACAATCCTAGGCGTTGATCCGACTAAGGCTTCCGGAGGAATGCTGAAGTCGAGATCGGACAGTCAAAGGACTGTCACACTGCATGGCATTATGCATCTATTATGCTAATCTTGTATTGTAGGAATTCTCAAGTGCAGCAGTAAACTGGAGATGTCAGTAGTTGACTGATGGCAGTCGACTGCTAAGAGGATCAGTCGGCTAATGTAGACGAATCAACCCAGTGCACAAGGTCAAAGAGATAGAGATTGATGCCGCCACCTCAGGATAAGATAAGCCGCCACCTCAAGATAAGATAAGCCGCCACCTCAAGATAAGATAAGCTGCCACCTCAAGATAAGATCCACGAGTTTTAGATCTGGATCGGGATAAATTCTAAGGTGCAAATCTATAAAAGGAGGGGAGGACTCAAACCCAATTAAAGAATCTCTCAAGTGCTCGTGCTCTCTACAATGCTACTCCGACCGTGCGTCATCCTCTAATTAATTGTCGGTATTCTTATTATATTTCTGTACTTAATTTGTATAAGGACCGGTAAGGTTGTTATCGGCCTTATAATCATTGTAATCGTCTTGTCTCTTACCTCCAACGAGGAAGAGACTTTTAGTGATTGCCCTTCGGAAGCGATCAAGGATCGCAGGGCCTTGGATTAGCAGCCGGTGGGCTGTGAACCAAGTAAAAAGCTTTGTGTCTTTCTTGTGTTTATCTTTTGTTTTCCACTGCGTACTTGGTTTTAATTGCCGAAAAAAAAAGTTTTTTTTGCTATTCACCCCCCCCTCTAGCGAACCGCATCGATCCAACAATTGGTATCAGAGCGGGAGTGCTCAGATTCGGTGCAACCATCGATCGAGCATTTTCTTTTCTTTATTTTTATTTTTATTTTTTAATTATCTCCCGCACTATTAATCCAAGACCAAGTCTTGGGACATTTTGGTTTGTGTTTTTTTTGCGAGTATTAGAAGATCGTTGACCGAGCTAACCACGAAAGAGTATCGCTCAATGCCTAAAGGTAACAATGTCAATTTAAATTTTAAATTCCATATTATTTGTTTCAAGTGCAGGGAGAGAGGACACTATAAAAATAAGTGTCCTACTCGTAAGACTCGAACGACACAACCGACGGCAAAGGAGACACCATTGCCAGGAGTACGGAAGAACAAGGAGCACATCAAGTGCTTCGGGTGTGGAAGATTCGGTCACTATAAGAATCGATGTCCGGAGAAAAAGGTTAGTAAAATTAATAATTTTGAAAAGTTGAGTTTTAGAATAGTTGATAATTTAGATAAATTGTGTAATTGTTGTCAATTAAATAATACAATTAATAATTCAACTAATAAAAAATTAATTAATTTAGATTTAATTAGTTTAAATAATAATAATAACAATATCATGGAAGAAAATGATCAAATTAATCTTACATTTGATAAAATTAACCAAGAGATTAATCAAATTTTTAGTTTAATTAACATAGATCTAGATCAAGTCAAGGATAAAACCAACCTAGGACTTAATCAGAATAATCAAAACCTTTATCAGAATAATCAAACCATAGGACAGAATCATCAAATCCTAGATCTGATTAATCTAGATAATTCTAAATTAAAAAATTCTGTTTTGAAAAATTCAACCATAAAAAATTCGAAATTAACTTTAAAAAATTCCAAAGATAATCTAAATAATTCTAATAATAATTTTACCTTTAAAAACTCTAATAATCTTATCTTAAATAATTCTAATAATAATTCTCCCTTTAAAAACTCTAACAATATCTTAAATAATTCTAATAATAATTCTATCTTTAAAAACTCTAACAATCTTATCTTAAATAATTCTAACAATAATTCTACTTTTAAAAAGTCTAATAATCTTATCTTGAAAAAGTCTAATAATATTATTTTGAAAAATTTTAATAATCCTATTTTAAATAATTCACAATCTAACTTAATTAAAAATTCAAAATTAGTTAATCAAACCAATAAAATTAATTATAATAGAGTATCATTTGATTATTCACAAATTAATAATCTAGCAATTAAACCATCAACTTTTAAAAATTCAACTAATAAATATGAAGACTTGGGTTACAAGTCTAAGCTAACCAAAAATCAAGACACTAAAATTTGTAAACCTAATTATAATAAAGTATCTTATAACTATGGAACAAATAAAAGTCCACCCAAGAAAATAACCATTTCTTTAAATTGATTGAATGTAGCTTGCTCATGCATACATTTCATTATCATGCTTATCTTGTCATGCCATACATACTAGTTTTAAATTAACTCTCATAGAATGGTTAGATAGGAAATAATTAATTAATCTTGACAACATAGTATCAGGACGCGGTGAGATGATAGTACGTTAAGGAAACGAAGTCAAGGAGTATCTAGCTTGGTACATTTAACTAAGTCGAACTAACTGAAGCTACCTCACCACATCCTAAATTAGTTAGACCAGGACGTAACCCTAAGTGAATTAAGTGTGTAATTTCCCAAGTTGGCTTTGTCTAAGGAAGTGGTCGTTGTTTCGATCAAAGAAGGCCCCTGTGCCTCGCCACGACCTGGAAGCCCTCTTTTGAAATGTTCACTTAACTAACTAAGGGTTAAATCTGAATCTAACCCAAGATTAATTAATTTCTAAGGCATTAAATTAAATTCATCTCACAATACCTATAAGGATAACTTGGTTGATCATATAGAATGGGTGAGATGGTAAGGACAACAAATTAAAAATGATTTTTAAAATGATTTCAAATTTTATATACACATAAATAGATTCTTAAAACTATTTTTATTGGTTGCCATGATTATTGTGTGTAGTTATATGTAGTTTTCAAAACAACTATTCTTCTTAAAATGATGGTTAGTTGACCAATATTGAAAATCTAAATCCTTAGGTCAACTTTAGATACCTAGACCCTGTGGACACTTAGGTGAGCCTTCCTTATGGCCAACAAGGATGTCCTAAGAGTTTGTCAGATAAAAGGGGAGACCCTCTAGATAAGCCTTCCTTGTGGCTAACAAGGATGTTAGGTTAAGGGGGAGGTTCTAATTGGATAATCATCATAGAAGTTGTTAAAAAATATTTTTTTTAAAACAAAAAATCACCAATACTTTCTAAATTTAAATCCTTCTTTTGATAATATGCCAAGGGGGAGAGAAGACTTAAGTTGGACAAACTTAGTATCTAGCTACCTCCAGTTTGGCATAAAAACCAATAGACATGAGCCTTTAAAATGTTTTTTTTCTTTCTCAAAATTTTATAACAATGTTAAAGGTTAGGGGGTCACATTCAACCTAGGATATACATTATTGGTGCAGGATCTAGAAACCTAAACTCCTAAGTATTAAAGGAAGTTGAACATATTAAATCAACTTGATTAGCATGTTTAAAAATTCTATTTCTTGGCAATGTACCCAATATAAAGTTATTTTTGATATATGTAAAAGAGGGAGATAGAATAAAGTTAAGAGGTTACTTACTTTTTCTTTCCCAAAAAGTAATTGTTTTTCAAAAATCACCTAGGGTTAAGGGGGAGGTTTTGAAAAATGATTGTTCAATGTTTACTGCTTATTTTCTCTTAACTTTGAATTGGTTTGCCATAGATCAAAAAGGGGGAGATTGTTGGTGCAGGGGCACTAGAAAATCGAACCTTGGTTTTGATGATGGCAAAGATTCAAAGTTAAGCTATTTTGTTATCTCATGTGATATGCTAAGTGTGCAGGAAGTGTTTAAGCTAAGCCAAAGGTCGAGTGACATCCGGAGAATCTCAAGTTGAGAAACCGTGGTGGTCGAGTGACACCAGGAGAACCTCGGGGAGTTGAGGAACCTCGGTGGTGACCGAAAGCTAAGCGATAGGTCAAGAGGACCAAA
The DNA here is from genome assembly GCA_025175895.1 of Wurfbainia villosa. Taxonomy (NCBI): domain Eukaryota; kingdom Viridiplantae; phylum Streptophyta; class Magnoliopsida; order Zingiberales; family Zingiberaceae; genus Wurfbainia; species Wurfbainia villosa. Next base: position 45,126,519 of record CM045998.1, on the reverse strand, counting down.
GGTAAGCTCCATGTGTGGAGCGGTGGTAAGGACGCATCCTCGGTTAGAGGACAATCCTAGGCATTGATCCGACTAAGGCTTCCGGAGGAATGCTGAAGTTGAGATCGGACAGTCAAAGGACTGTCACACTGCATGGCATTATGCATCTATTATGCTAATCTTGTATTATAGGAATTCTCGCAAGAATCAATCGGAGATGTCGTGAGTTTGATCAAGGGTCAATCGCTAAGAGGATCATCGGTGATGACGAAATCAACCCAAAGGCACAAGGTCAAAGAGATAGAGATTGATCCCGCCACCTCAGGATAAGATAAGCCGCCACCTTAAGATAAGATAAGTCGCTACCTCAAGATAAGATGAGCTGCCACCTCAAGATAAGATCCACGAGTTTTAGATCTGGATCGGGATAAATTCTAAGGTGCAAATCTATTAAAGGAGGGGAGGACTCAAACCCAATTAAAGAATCTCTCAAGTGCTCGTGCTCTCTACAACGCTACTCCGACCGTGCGTCATCCTCTAATTAATTGTCGGTATTATTATTATATTTCTGTACTTAATTTGTATAAGGACCGGTAAGGTTGTTACCGACCTTATAATCATTGTAATCGTCTTGTCTCTTACCTCCAACGAGGAAGAGACTTTTAGTGATTGCCCTTCAGAAGCAATCAAGGATCGCAGGGCCTTGGATTAGCAGTCGGTGGGCTGTGAACCAAGTAAAAAGCTTTGTGTCTTTCTTGTGTTTATCTTTTGTTTTCCGCTGCGTACTTGGTTTTAATCGCCGAAAAAAAAAGTTTTTTTTGCTATTCACCCCCCCTCTAGCGAACCGCATCGATCCAACAAAATGTACAAATAATATAAGGAGCCCATATTAATTTATGGGGGTTGGTGAGGTAGGTCAATGATAATCCTCTAGTGGAATGGATTATCATTAATGGATCGGACTTTATGTGGGCTTGATCCATTAGATGGCAAAGATCCAATTCCTCCTCATGGTCCCTATTGTAGACTATTAAAACCTCATGGAGACTAGATCCAATGATGGAAAATAAAACTCTAGATCTGACGGTGGAGATTAAATCTCTAGATCCGACGGTTGAGAATAAATCTCTAGATCCGATGGTTGAGATTAAATCCCTAGAACCGACGGTGGAGATTAAAAGGAGGATTAAGCCTAACTCTATAAATATGGGCTTAAGGCTTGGGCGTGTAGGAATTATTAGAGATGTTAGGGTTTTTCTTCCTTGGCTTAGGCGGCAAGGAAGAAGTGGGCGGCTAGGGTTTTGGAGGTGTCTTGGGCGGCCACAATTAAGGAAGGTTTTCTTCTTCCTTAGGGTTGCCGGCGCCCCTCCTTCTTCTCTTCACCTTGGCTGGCGCTCAATCTATTCCTATTCTTCTCCTTGGCCGGTGGACACAAGGGTTAGGTTGATTCCTTGGAGCTCTTGGTCGGCGCCCACTTCCTCATCTCTTCTTCTTGTTGGTCGGCGGCAAGCATCAAGGTTGGTGCTTGGTGGTTGGCTAAAGGAAGGAGAAGAGTTTGATTTCTATACTTCCTCTTTTTCAGAACGAGCAAGGAAAGGAAGATCGTGATCTAGGAGGCTTCTACTTTTGGAAGATTGTCGCCCACACGATGTCCAAAAGGAGGAAGGACACACAATAGAAGATCGAGAGGTATAATGCTTGTTTATATTCTTTTATATTATGTCTATAATTGTTTTCAATTATACACATGTTGTATGTGTTGTTTTGTGGTTAAATTTACTAGGACCCCAAATACAAATGCAAAAACCGGCGATCCATACATCGTCTATTCCGCGGCTAATCGTAGAATAGAAGTTGGTTGCTTGAACAACAAGTTTGTTCAAGTGACCACTCTAATCGAATAGCACGACAATGAAACGGTAGCTTGGGCAATCCCTCCTTGTCAAGGATAAATTTTTTTATCCAGGGACGTAGAAGGGATCGCCATGAACAAGCGACCGAGTTGAAGGGGGAAGCGAAGTTTCCTCCCTTCAAGTGGTATCAGAGCCATGATTTCCGATTTTGTGTGTTTAGCATTCGGTTACTTTTATGCACTTTTTATATATTATATGTGCCGGATAATAGTAGGATGTGCGTAGGTTAACTTTTTGGTTACAGGCATAGGATCAAACCATTATAGGCATATATGTGTATGTGATTGTATGTGTGTAATTGTATATTATTTGAATCCTCGGGGTTGACGAGGCTAGTATTTAATTTTTGTAATTTGATACGGCATTGTTTAGCGACTCTTTTTATTTTAGTTTACTTTTGATCTAGATTTCATGTACACTCCTTCGTGAAGTATAGGATCGATGGATGTAAATTAAAATAGTTTTTCTCAGCTCGGATCTCCGAATGACTTGTACATTGCGTAGGAAGGAGCGGACAAGATGGCGATACAACAGGAGGCATATTGGAGACAATAGCCATAATAGTTGGAAAATATTTTTTTTTCATATTTATTGCTTCTTGTTTGATATGCATGTCGTAGGCTAGAAAATTCCTCAATTTTAAATTACTAAGTGGGAGAGGGATATTTTTATAAATTCCCACGACCTCCATTACGATTTGACAAGTGATGCAAACAAATTTACGCGTCGACTCTGAGTGCCTTCCTCCCCATCGGATGAGTTTGTTTGCAGATCACAAGGTCGAATATGGTTATAGGAAATTATTAAGGAGCGTGTGTACTTCCCCATCGGAAGGCACATAACCCGAGATAATTACCTTGGTATCGAGTAATGGTGAACACTTAGATACAAATATAATTATTCTCCCCATCGGAGTCACTGCTTTTATTTGTAGGGCCGAAGAGGAACCAACTATTAAGTTTATTTGTCAAAAAGTTAGGTTGACAAGATAATAAAATTAATGGGTAAAACCTCCTCTTACAAATGTAGATTTCGTATATGTCCACACTATCGTGGCATACGATATTCTCGGTGTTTTGAGGTGTTGGTCGATTTTAAAATTTTATTTTTTTAAGAATCAAAATTTTTTTGAAATCTAATATTTTGATCTATGTGATTCTTAGGTTTTTCAAAAATGACTTTCATCCCACTTGCTGTGATACTAAAGGAAAATAAATTTATTGTACCCAATTATGTTGATTGGAAAAGGAATCTAGATATTGTCTTAACTGCTGAAGAATACAAGTATGTACTCTTCAAAGAGTATCCTCCTAAGCCAGAAAATGAGCTGGAAGTCCTTGGAGCTGAGATCGATGGGAAACCCCAGGTCGATATCATTCTCCAGTCTTTACCTAGGAGTTTTGAGCAGCTTCGTCTAAATTACAACATGAATAAGAAGTTGTATTCATAGGCGGAGCTTCTGACAGAACTCCAGGAAGCAGAAGGGCTTAGTCCGGCTCAGGCCATGGTTGCTTAGAAGGTTTCTACTTCTAAGTCGAAAGGCAAGAAGAAGAAGAAATAAGGTGGAGCAAAGGTGGTGGGAGGAACTCAGGGAGGAGTGAAGAAGCCGAAAGGCAAGTGCTTCACTTGTAAGCAGATTGGACACTGGAAGAAGGACTACCCCCAATCGGAAGCAGAACAAATGTATATCTTTTGGTCTAGTCGTTGAAACATGTTTAGCGGTGTTATCAACCGGCACCTGGTGTGTAGATACGAGAGCCACTGATCATGTCTGCAATACTTTGTAGGGATTCCAGGAAACTAGATGACTGGCTGAAGGGGATATTACCGTATACTTGGGCGATTCCATGAAGGTGGTGGTTGTTGTAGTGGGAGATGTTTATTTGTCTTTCGAGAGAAATAAAGTTTTGGTTCTTAAAAATTGCCTTTATGTACCTCTATTTAGAAAGAATTTGATTTCGGTTTCTAAATTGTTTATGGATGGATATTCTATTTCTTTTAATGACAGAGTTGTTATAAAAAGGAATAGGAAGATTATCTGTCTTGGTGCATTGATAGGAAATTTGTATACACTTGAACCAAAAGCTCCCACGATGCAAATAGAAGTGAATAGCTCATCTTCTAATTCCAATAAGAGAAAAGAACCTTCGAAGATGATCCAAACATATCTTTGGCATCTTAGGCTTGGTCATATTAACCTAAGCAGAATTCAAAGGTTGATAGCTGATGGACCTCTGAGTTCGTTAGTGGTGGAAGACTTCCCAACCTATGAATTTTCCTTGGAAGGTAAAATGACCAAGAGGCCTTTCAAGGCCAAGGGGTATAGAGCCAAAGATGTGTTGGAATTGGTTCATTCTGATTTGTGTGGTCTTATGTCTATCCAGGCAAGAGGTGGCTTTGAATTTTTCATCTCTTTTATAGACGATTATTCAAGATATGGATACATTTACTTGATGCAGTGCAAGTCTGAATGCTTTGACAAGTTCAAAGAATTCATGGCTGATGTGGAGAAACGTCAAGGTAAAAGTATCAAGATACTACGATAAGGTCGTGGTGGTGAGTGTTAGGGCAATCTCTTGCCATGATAAGGTTTTGATGTGTGTGGCAAAGGGTTTAAGTTAGTTTGTTATGTTGATTTGATATGTGCGTTGAAGTCGTGCAGGACTTTGTAATTCGCACATGGAGCCATGGTGAGTTTCACATCTCATGACTCGGGCCTTGAGTCGGTGAAGGATAGCTTTGCGGAAGCCATGCGCTTGGAGCATCCAAGGGACCGCCGGACGAGAAGCTTGGAGTGAAGCCGGAGGAAGTAGACTTCGAGGCAAGAGACGCGAAGGAGCATTACAGAGTCGCGTACCGATGCCGCCGAGGGACGGTGGTCGCGAATGAAGAGAACTTCAAGGCAAGGGACTCAGAGATGAGAGTGAGTGAATGTAACCCGGGAAGGGGTAGCTCTTAGGTGAAACTTGGCCATTTGGCTAAGTGTCGGATGGGATTTCCGACACGATCATGGCGATCCGCCCGAGTTGAACGTGGTTCCGGTATTCGATCGCTATTTTGAGGCGCAATCGATCGCCATATGTGGCGTCGACTATTAAGATTACCTGATCAGCTGAAAGCCGATCGGGTCGAAAGGGTTTGCCAGGGACCGCTCGTAGCCGACTCGACAGTCGACTACGGAGGCAGCAGTCGACTGATGAGGTCCACCAGTCGACTGTCAAGTGTTCCGTTGGACTACAATGGTCGGGATCCGACGTGTTTGGAGGCAGTTGGAGTGGCGGCAGTCGACTGGCAAGGGCAGTAGTCAACTGATGGCGGCCAACGGGAAGAAAAGCCTCCTCTCTATAAAAAGAGAGGGTGTGGAGCTTTGGGGGGTTAATGCGCTTACTCCAAACGACCATCCTAGTGCCCCACAAGCTCTAAACTCTTCTTACTTGCTTTTGCTCCATTCTTATTGTAAGAAGAGTGATCTTGATTGTAAAGGTTACCTCCACCTAGCTTGGTGCAAAGGAGAGACCAATAGTGATTGGCTTTGAAGGAGTGATTCACCTCGGACGAATCGGGATCGTGGATTAGCGGCGTAGCCATGAATCACGTTACATCTTGCATTAGCGTTTTGATACTTGTCTTGTTTATTTACTTGTCTTGTCTTATTATATTCCACTTGTGCTAACCTTTTGTAGACGAGTAAATTACAACATCCAACGAACGAGGGCTATTCACCCACCTCTAGCCGGCCAATCGATCCCCAACAAGTGGTGTCAGAGCAAGGTTGCTTGTCACTGGACTAACCACCGCAACAAGCTCCTCATCAAAAGATGGTCAGCTCAAACATTCATCCACCGAAGTTCGAAGGGGAATTCGCTTGGTGGAAGAAGCGAATGGAGGTATTTTTCGAAACGGATTTTGATATTATGATTACAATGGAATCCGGTTTCGGTTTGCCTAGGGATGAAGAGGGGAAGCCAATAGAGAAGTCAAGGTGGACCAAGAGGCATAGAGAGGAGCACCTTGCAAACTCAAAAGCCAAGCACCATCTATACAATCTGCTTCCTCAACAAGAAATAAATAGAATCGGAGATTGCCTAAGTGCCAAGGAAATGTGGGAGAAGCTAGTAGAGCTTCATGAAGGTACCTCGGAGGCTAAACTTGCAAGAAGAGATCTCCTCCGCTCCCAATTATCCAACATTAAATTAGAAAAGGGAGAAAAGGTAACTTCATTGCATTCTAGGTTTAAAGAGATTTTAATTGGGCTAACAAGTGTAGGTGAAAATCTCTCCAACCGTGATATGATAATGAAAGTCATAGATGCTTTTCCCCGATCATCCAAGTGGAGTTCAATGGTGGACTCATTTTATATTTCAAAGAATCTAGAGGTAAGTACTCTAGATGAATTTTTCTCCACTATGGAATTACATGAATCTAGGCTTGAAGGTATACAAGAAGAGCCTAGAATCCAACCTTCAAGGGGAGTAGCATTGTTGGCAAACAAGGGGAAGAAAAAGATAGAGATCCCCTCCTCCTCCGATGATGAAGCCTCTTCCTCCTCCTCCATGGATAGTACGGAAGAAGCGTATATGGTAAGGAGGGTAAGGCGTGCATTAAAAGGTTTTAGATTTAATAAATCATATGATAGGAATAGAAGACCAAGGGGGAAGGTCATATGCTACAATTGCCAAGGAGAGGGACACATAAGGGACAATTGTCCCCTCCTAAACAAGAGCAAGGAAGAATAGAAAAAGAAGGAAGAAAAGAAGAAGAAAAAGGGGAGCAAGAAGAAAAAGGAAGAGGAGAAGAAAGCAAAGGAAAAGGGAAAGGCCAAGGCATTCAAAGAAAAGACTTGGGATGCCCCTTCCTCCTCATCTTCATCATCATCCGAGGAAGAAAATGCATTTGTCACCAACCTAGCATTGATGGCATTTGATGACTTGGATTGCTCCTCCACCGAAAATGAAGAATCAAGCTCAAGTGGAGAGAGCTCAAGTGAAGGGGGAGCCTCTACATCCTCCTCATCCGAAGAAGAGGATTTGGTAAGTGAGGTAACAAACCTACCCCCTAAGCAAATTATGTCTATGATTTCTAGCCTCACTAAGGACTTATTTAGAGCTAAGAAGAAGAACAAAAGCATGCTAGATCAAATTAAGGACTTAGAAAATAAACTAGAAAAAGCATGCTTAAATGATGATAATATTTCTTCTTGCCATGATGATGCATGCTCACATGAATATATGCCATTTAATGTTAGTGATGCATTCATGGATGAAAATAGGGCTTTAAGGGAAAATGTAGATAATTTGACAAAAGCCCTAGAAAAATTAACTATAGGCTCCAACACCTTGAACATGATTATAGGCAGCCAAAGAGCTAGCTTCAATAAGAAAGGCCTAGGTTATAAAGAAAAGAAAAATGAAAAGGCCTACAAATGCCTAATTGGTAGGGGACAAGATAAGAAGAAGGTAATAGCTAGAAAATGGATCCCCAAGGAGTATTTAGTGAACCCAATAGGAAAGAACTTAGTTTGGGTTCCAAAATCCATCCTTAAGGGTTAGGAAAACCCTAGGATAGTCAACCAAATGGAATTCACCTATATCATATTTTGGTTGACTTAGGATGGCGGGACAACATTTTTAAATAGTGTTAGGTGATGATAACGTGCCTATAAATAGTTAATAATGCTTAAATCATGATAATCAATGTAATTGCTATGTATATGTGCAATCATGATTTATGATTTTGAAATTTGGCACATCATCATGAGAAATAGGGTTAAATCATGCTTTAGATAATATTTTCTTATTATCATGATATAATACCTAATGCATGATTAAAAATTGATGAATACATGTATTTCATGATCATAATGTGAAATTCACACATATATGTCTTTATGATCATGAGGATTGTTAGGGTGATACTTAACCTTGATAGAATTGCATAAATATAATAGTTAAGTATATACAAATACCTCTAGGATACATCTTACACTCACTATAGGCTACTTTGATTGAAAACTTAGCATGGGTGAGATGTTAGGATGATACAAATGTCCACTAATGCCTATGACATTTAGATGGTCATTTAAAGTATCAAAATAGCAATAATAGACCAATCATGGGGAAGGCTTATGTTTAATTCATAGATATATTGCCCAAAGATCATGGTTAGATATTTCATATGTTTTCAAAATAATTTCTTACCTTAAAATACATGTATTCATGTTTTGAAACAATTGGATGCAAAACATGGTGTTAAACTTGATACTAGAATGATCAAAAACCTAGTTGCTTTTAAAGCTTTTGGATTTTTGGCAAATATCAGAAAATATAATGATTTTTCATGAAAAACTATTTTTCACTGATGAAGAACCTTACAAGAAATATGTTCCCCAAATTTCATGATTTTTCGAATTTTCTGGAATTTTTAATGTATTTCTAAATTTCACCCCGAAAATCAGAATTCCTGAAAACAGTGTGCCAGTCGACTGGTGACCTGATATTCCGAATAGTAAAGGCTGATTTCAGGTTTTAAAACAATTTTTGAAATTTTCCTCCTATTAGACTTGATGCCATGAGTTTATAACTTAGTGTTAATCTTTTTGATGGTGTCAAAGGGGGAGAATTGATTATGTTTAAGTTAACTACGATAGGGGGAGAAAATATGTATGGGGAGTTTCATAGATTAAGGGGGAGTTGCATGTTGCTAAATCATGTTTATGTTTACATGCTTTCTTACCTTAAAAATTTATATCAAATGTTTCTACCTAACTTAAACGAATTGCCACACATCAAAAAGGGGGAGATTGTTAGGGCAATCTCTTGCCATGATAAGGTTTTGATGTGTGTGGCAAAGGGTTTAAGTTAGTTTGTTATGTTGATTTGATATGTGCGTTGAAGTCGTGCAGGACTTAGTAATTCGCACATGGAGCCGTGGTGAGTATCACATCTCATGACTCGGGCCTTGAGTCAGTGAAGGATAGCTTTGCGGAAGTCGTGCGCTTGGAGCATCCAAGGGACCGCCGGACGAGAAGCTTGGAGTGAAGCCGGAGGAAGTAGACTTTGAGGCAAGAGATGCGAAGGAGCATTGCAAAGTCGTGCACCTGATGCTGCCGAGGGACGTGGCCACAAATGAAGAGAACTTCGAAGGCAAGGGACTCCGAGAGATGAGAGTGAGCGAATGTAACCCGGGAAGGGGTAGCTCTTAGGTGAAACTTGGCCATTTGGCTAAGTGTCGGATGGGATTGATACCGATCATTGCCATGGAATGGCAATGTCGAGCGTGGTTCGACCGGTATTCAACTTGCTATTTTGAGGCGGTCACGCCATATGTGGGCGATCATTGCCAAGACTGATCGGCTGAAAGCGTGATCGGTAGTCGAAAGGGTTTGGCCACAGAACCGCTCGTAGCTGACTCGGCAGTCGACTACAGAGGCAGCAGTCGACTGATAAGGTCCATCAGTCGACTACCAAGTGTTCCGTTGGACTACAACGGTTGGGATCCGACGTGTTCGGAGGCCGTTGGAGTGGCGGTAGTCGACTGCCAACGGCAGCAGTCGACTGATGGCGGCCAACGGGAAGAAAAGCCTCCTCTCTATAAAAAGAGAGGGTGTGGATCTTTGGGGGTTAATGCTCTTACTCCAAACGACCATCCTAGTGCCCCACAAGCTCTAAACTCTTCTTACTTGCTTTTACTCAATTCTTATTGTAAGAAGAGTGATCTTGATTGTAAAGGTTACCTCCACCTAGCTTGGTGCAATGGAGAGACCAATAGTGATTGGCTTTGAAGGAGTGATTCACCTCGGACGAATCGGGATCGTGGATTAGCAGCGTAGCCATGAACCACGTTACATCTTGCGTTAGCATTTTGATTCTTGTCTTGTATATTTACTTGTCTTGTCTTATTATATTCCGCTTGCGCTAACCTTTTGTAGACGAGTAAATTACAACATCCAACGAACGAGGGCTATTCACCCCCCTCTAGCCAGCCAATCGATCCCCAACAGTGAGTACCTCTTGGGAGAGTTTAGGAATTACTTATCAGAGGCTGGGATTCAATCCCAATTGTCTGCACCTGGCACACCCCAGTAGAATGGTGTAGCAGAGCGAAGGAATATGACTCTTATGGAGATGGTTAGATTGATGATGAGTTATTCTGAGTTGCCAGATTCGTTCTGGGGATATGCTCTAGATACGACAATGTATATTCTGAACTTGGTACCATCTAAATCAGTGCCTTCTACTCCCACAAAATTGTGGACTGGGCAAAAGCCTAGTCTAAAACATATTCGGATTTGGGGGAGTTCAGCACATGTGCTAAAGGTAGATACTGGTAAGTTAGAACCTCGTACAAAAGTGCACATGTTCGTTGGCTATCGTAGAGGAATGAAAGGTGGTTTGTTTTATAGTCCTAGAGATCAGAAGGTGATCGTTAGCATGAACGCCAGATTTCTAGAGGATGACTATGTGATGAACCACAAGCCCATGAGAAAGATTGTTCTGGAGGAATTGAAAGGGGAAGTCACTACTTCAGTACCATCTGTACATGAAGATATACCACAAGTCACTACACTGCGTGTCATAGAGGATACACAGGTGATAGCTCATCGTAGTGGGAGGGTTGTTAGATAGCTTGATAGATTCATGTTCTTGGGAGAATCTTCTGATTTTGTCCTTGGTGAACATGAACATGATCCCTGGACATATGATGAGGCAATCCAAGATAAAGATGCGGTATCTTGGCAAAGTGCAATGAATGCTGAGATTGAATCTATGGATTCAAATCAGGTCTGCGAGCTGGTAGAACCACCCAATGGTGTAAAAACCATTGGATGCAAGTGGATATACAAAAGAAAGAAAGGAATAGATGGGAAGGTTAAGACCTTCAAAGCAAAGCTTGTTGCGAAGGGGTATACTCAGAAAGAGGGTATCGATTATGAGGAGACCTTTTTGCCGGTAGCCATGCTTAAGTCTATCTTGATTCTCTTATGTATTGTTGCTCATATGAATTATGAGGTATGGTAGATGGATGTCAAGACAGCTTTCCTTAATGGAAGTCTTGAGGAAAACATCTATATGAAGAAACCAGAGGGATTCATTACAAAAGGCAAAGAGCATCTTGTGTGCAAGCTTAATCGATCCATTTATGGATTGAAGCAAGCTTTGATATCTTGGAACATCCACTTTAATGTGGTAATCCAGTCTTATGAATTTATTCAAAGTCCGAATGAGTCTTGTATATACAAGATATGTGAATGAAACGTAGTGATATTTCTTGTACTATACGTAGATGACATTGTTGGTGCAACAATGCTCCAAGCATTTATATGTTTCGATGTTTGGATAATCATCTAAGTTAGGCAATGTTTTGTGATCTAATTACGAACATGTTTAAGTGACAGGAAAATCCAAGGATGAAGACTTGGTAAAAGAGAAGTCCAAGTATGATCTTTGCAAGGAAAGTCCAAGGGACGGACTTGGCAGCATAAGACCAAGCTTGTAGTCTTGGCAGCGTAAAGTCCAAGTGAACCTTGGCAAAGAAAGACCAAGTATGATCTTGGCAAAGGAAGTCCAAGAGATAGACTTGGCCGCGTAAGACCAAGCTTGTAGTCTTGGCAGTGTAAAGTCCAAGTGAACCTTGGCAAAGGAAGTCCAAAGTAAGGTCTTGGCAGCAAAAGTCCAAGATTGTAGTCTTGGCGGCGTAAAGTCCAAGCATTTGGCAACCTAAGATATGACGAAACCGAAGGAAGCTCTTGGAAGCAAAGCGCAAAGGATGAACAAGTCGCGGACTCGGAGGGATCCTTGGAGGCGTAAGGCTTAATGAGGAGCTAGAAGGTTGAGTCTAGGTCTAGGGTGTAAAATCAAGTGTGAATTACTCATACTTGATGAATATCAGTCGACTGATATGATGTATCGATCGGGTCGTGTCTCGGCCGAGTCGGGAGAAACCACGACTATCATCCGCTGCAGCGATGTAGTCGATCGATGTTGCAATCGATCACCGGCCGCTAAAGCGATGACGATCGATGCAAAATGAGCACAGAATGTAGTTGCACTCGACTGCGGCCTACGATCACTCGACTGATCACTACATCAGTCGATTGATGGAGGGATCAGTCGATTGATCACTTGGCCGTTGGAAATTACGGCTACAAATCTCCGCAGATCTGATGGTTCAGAAGTCGTTGGCTTCGGCGGCAGTACGCTGATGGTAAGCATCAGTCGACTGATTGGAGCCCAACGGGAAAAACAACCCCTCTTCTATAAGAAGGGGCCTTGGGGAGCTTGGTGAAGCTAGTGCTCTCATTCCTAGCTATACCCTCGTTCTCACCAAGCTTTCCCAAGTGTTTTAGTGATTCTAAACCTCCTCTTCTCTAGATTTTAATCTTCCATCATTGTAAAGAAGAGGAGAGCATTGTAAGAAAAGGTTTCTCCACCTTGGTTCATCCAAAGGAGGTTTTAGTGAAGATTGGCTAGGGCTAATCCACCTTACGGATTACCGTGGAGTAGGAGCGTCATCTCCGAACCACGTACATCGGGTGTTAGCATTGCTTTCATTGTTTTCTTATTCGTTTTCTTATTTGTATTTGTATTGCTTCCGCTAACGAATTTGTAGAAACGAAGAAAGGCTAATCACCCCCCCCCCTCTAGCCATTCCAAAGATCCTAACAAGTGGTATCAGAGCCCAGATAGCTTGGAAGATTTCACCATCAACCAAGGCATCAATGGCTCTTCAAGAGGGATATAGCACCGCCAAGCCACCACTCTTCGATGGGAGTCATTTTTCATATTGGAAAGGTAGGATGAAGTACTATCTAATGAGTAATATTGAAATTTGGCATAGCATTATAGATGGGAATCCTATTCCAAGCAAGGATTGGACAAGGGAAATGAATAGGAGATTCGAATCAAATGCAAAGGCTGTACTCACCATTCAATGCGGTATTACCATGGAGCAACTCAACAAGGTAGGTCCTTTCGAATCCACCAAGGAGCTATGGGAAAAGCTCATTGAGCTAAATGAAGAATCCAAGGAGTCAAAGAGGGCCAAGAAGGACTTTCTAATTTGACAACTTCAAGCCTTCCAAATGAAGATGCATGAAACCGTAAGTCAAATGCATGGAAGGTTCAAGGAAATTGTGAATGGACTTCACATCATAGGTGAGCGAGTTGACAACCGGGATTTGGTAAGATACATACTTCAAGCATTTTCTAGAAATTCTCTATGGACTTCTATAGTTGATGCTATTAAAGTAACTAGGGATCTTTCTCAAATTAAAATTGATGAATTATTTTGTGAGTTTGAATTACATGAGCAAACTAACGTGTCCTCTAAGGAAAAGGGTTTAGCTCTATTTGTTGAGAAGAAGGAAAAGAAGAAGAAAGAAAGAAAAGAAGTGTCATCATCATCCGAGTCGGAGAGTGATTCAAGTAGTGATGAAGACTCTTCTAGTGAGATGGCCAACTTTGTCAAGAAACTCAATAGAAAATCAAAGGAGTTCAAGAATAGAGAAGCAAGGAAGGGGTCTCATTCTTCAAGAGGTAAAACTAGTGGTAATTCAAATTTTAATAATAATGTGATTTGCCATGCTTGCAATAAGAAGGGGCACATAAAGCCAAATTGCCCGGAGTTAAAGAAGAAGGAGGAAAAAGAAAAGAAAAAGAAGGACAAGAAGGAGAAGAAGAAGAAGGAGGCCTTGGTGGCTCAAACCACATGGGACACACCAAGTGTTGAATATTCCTCCGATGATGATGAGCTTTGCCACATCACACGCCATGTAGCACTCATGGCCCAAGAAGATGACTCCGGTACATCAAGCCAAGGAGAAGAGTCTTCAAGTGATGAATCGTCATCTAGTGAAGATGAGGTAATGAACTCTCCTAGAGTTAAGCTTCTTTATAAATCAATTGCTTATCTTAAAGAAGCTCTAGATAAGTCTAAATCTAAGGTTAAGAGCATGAAGGTAGAATTAAAGGCCATTAGAAATGAAAAACCTTCACATGTTGATTCTTGCATGCTTAAGGAAGAAAATGACAAACTTAAGGATGAGGTTAGTGAATTAAAGGCATGTTTAGAGAAATTTACAAATGGCTCAAAATATCTTGACATGATCCTTAGCCAACAAAGAGCCATTTAAAATAAGGCCGGTATAGTATATAAGCCAAAAGAAAAATAAGTTGCCTATATTTCATTGATTAATAGGAAAGCAACCATTAAGGGTAAGGTCAAGAAAGCATGGGTACCTAAGAAGTTTTTACTTAATGCTACCGGTCCAAATGTTTGGGTACCAAAAGCTTGTGTTTTTCATGTGATTTAGGTAGGTGAGCAAGGTATGTGGATTGTGGATAGCGGTTGCTCAACACATATGACCGGGGATGTGAGAAAAGTCTCCACAATTAAGTATGTGAAGAAGGGAGCGGTATCTTTTGGAAATAGTGGAAAACTCAAGATATTAGGTAGAGGTACAATTGAGGTATGCCCCAAAATTGCCATTCACAAAGTTTTACTAGTTGAAAATATGAAATTTAATTTATTAAGTGTTAGTCAACTTTGTGATGCACGCTACCATGTTTCTTTTGAATCCTCTAAATGCATGATTAGACACAAGGAATTAAATGATTGTATGTTAGTTGGATATAGGAAATCAAACATTTATTATGTTGATCTTTCATATGCCTCTAACATTTCTACTAAGTGTGTTGTTGCAAAAGAAGAAGAAAGTTGGCTATGGCATAGGAGATTGGGGCACATCAACATGAAAAACATAGCCAAGGTAGCCAAGGTAGCCAAGGTAGCCAAGTTGGAGTTGGTCAAAGGGCTACCAAAGATCAAATATGTCAGGAACAAAATGTGTGATGCATGCCAAGAAGGAAAACAAACAAAGGCATCACACAAAGGTAAAACCCTAACTAATACCTCTTTCTAGAATTAGAATTATTGCATCTTGACTTATTTGATTGCCATAGCACTCCCTCTTTAAATGGTAACAAATATTGTTTAGTTATAGTAGATGATTTTTCTAGGTATACTTGGGTCTACTTTATGAAACATAAGGATGATACCTTAGAAATAATCATAGGATTTAGTAAAAGGGTTGAAAATGAAAAGAGTCAAAATCAACCGGATCCGTAGTGATCATGGTGATGAATTTGAGAATTTTAAATTCTCACAATTTTTTTTAGAGCAAGGGTACAAGCATGAGTTCTCTTATCCTAGAACACCCCAACAAAATGGGGTGGTGGAAAGGAGAAATCGTGCCCTACAAGAGGCAGCTAGGACTATGCTTAATGCATATTCTCTACCTAGCTACTTGTGGGCGGAAGCGGTTAATACCGCTTGCTATATCCAAAATAGGGTTCAAATCCATAGGTTTTTAGGAAAGACACCATTTGAATTATGGAATGGGACTATTCCCACAATTCATTATTTCAAAGTCTTTGGATGTAAAGTTTATATTCTAAACACCAAAGATAACTTAGGAAAATTTGAATCCAAAGCAGATGAGGGAATCCTAGTTGGATACTCATCCACAAGTAGAGGATATAGAGTCTACAATAAGAGAACCCAAGGGATTGAGGAGTCCTCCAATGTTCAATTTGATGAAACCACTAGTACCTACCCTAGAAAGTCCTCCATTGATAAGGATATTAATGACAATAATCAAGACATTACCCAAAAACTTCAAAATTTGAGCATAAGGGGTAATGATCAAGGGGGAGGAAGAGGAGATTCCGATGATGAAAGAAGGGTGGAAGATAACAATGATCAATATGAAACCCCTTCTAGAACCCTAAGAATTCATCAAGATCATCCACTTGACCAAGTAGTAGGAGATATATCTCAAGGAGTAAGAACTAGGCCATTTCATAGACCTCCTACTAGTCAAGTTGCTCTTATTTCACAAATTGAGCCTAAATCGATCAATGATGCATTACATGATCCGGATTGGATTTTGGCAATGCAAGATGAATTGGCTCAATTTGAGAGGAGTCAAGTATGGGAGTTAGTAGCTAGACCCAATGGTAGCACCATAATTACTACACGATGGGTCTTTAGAAATAAGCTAGATGACCAAGGGAATATCACTAGAAATAAGGCTAGGTTGGTTGCTAGGGGATTCAATCAAGTTGAGGGGCTTGACTATGATGAGACTTATGCCCCGGTTGCTAGATTAGAATCTATTAGAATTCTCTTGTGGTATGCTTCCTATATGGGATTTAAACTCTACCAAATGGATGTTAAATCGGCATTCTTAAATGGTTATATTAAGGAGGAAGTATATGTAGAGCAACCACCCGGGTTTGAGAACATAGATTATCCAAACCACGTATATAAGCTTAGGAAAGCATTATATGGTTAAAACAAGCTCCCCGGGCATGGTATGACAGATTGTCATCTTTCTTAATTTCTAAGGATTTTAGGAGAGGCCAAGTAGATCAAACCTTGTTTATAAAGTCAACATTAAAGGATATCTTTATAGCCCAAATATATGTTGATGACATTATTTTTGGGTCAACAAATGATGATCTTCTTCAAGACTTTATAAAAACATGGAAAATGAATTTGAAATGAGTTTAGTTGGAGAGCTCAACTTTTTCCTAGGGTTACAAGTCAAACAAACCAATGAAGGTATTCATATTTATCAAACAAAATATGCAAATGAAATGATCAAGAAATTTGGTTTGGAAAATGCCAAAATTGTAACCACTCCTATGGCCACTAGCACTAGAATAGATAGTGATCATGATGGTAAATCAATTGATCTTAAGCTTTATAGGAGTATGATTGGTAGCCTACTATACCTAACCGCTAGTAGACCCGATATCTTGTCATGTAGGTATGTGTGCAAGATACCAATCTTGTGCCAAAGAATCACATTTAGTAGCCGTTAAGAGAATTTTAAGATATATTAAAGGCACCCTAAATGTAGGACTTTGGTATCCTAGGACTAGGTCCTTTGAGTTGCTTGGTCATACCAATTCCGATTATGCCGGTTGCAAATTGGATAGGAAGAGTACTAGTGGTGGATGCCAATTTCTTGGGTCCTCCCTAGTTAGTTGGAGTAGTAGGAAGCAACATTGTGTTGCTTTATCAACCACCGAAGCCGAATATGTGGCTATGGGTGGTTGTGTAGCTCAATTACTTTGGATGAGACATACTCTTGTGGACTATGAGCTACACTACTCTAACATTAAAGTTTATTGTGATAATGTGAGTACCATCAACTTGACCAAAAATCTGGTACATCACTCTAGGACCAAGCACATTGAAGTGAAACATCACTTCATAAGAGATCATGTGGCAAGAGGGGACATTGAACTTAATTATGTAGAATCTAAGTCTAACCTTGCCGATATCTTCACCAAATCTCTTCCCGAAACCAAATTTTCATCATTAAGGAGAGAGCTTGGTATGTGCTTTGTAGAGTAAAAGTCTAGGTTTGCATGATCCTATATTCATATGTTAGCCTTATACCTTGATGCATCTCACGAAAGCCTTAAGAAACCTTGATTTTTGTATTGAGACACTTAGAAATATGTGAGATGATAGGGAAGGTGTACTTGGCTCATCATGCTTGTTATGATGCATTACTATGAGCCAATGACACACCTAGAGACATGAATACCTTATGGACCAATCATTGGGAAGGCTTGTATTCAAGTAATGGATACATAGCTCAAAGAATATGGTTGGAAATTCCAAATCATATATATTTTAAACTATATTCATCATATTTTGAAAAACAGTTTTCAAGTGGGACACAAAAGTGATATAAAGTTTGCAAAATCTTTAAAACTTTTGTTAGGTTCCAAGTTTGTATCAATCTTGAAATCTGGAAAACATATATTTTTCAAACTATTTTTCCTTAATAAAGTATGATTCTAGAAATGTGTACGCAAAATTTCATGATTTTTTGAGATTTCGAGAATTTCTAACGCATTTCTGAAGTTGGGCTAAAAAGGCTGAAATTTCGATTTCAGACGTAGCAGTCGACTGGTTCAGAAACTAGTCGACTGATACACTGTATTTTCTGATAATTAGCTCCATTTTCTGATATTTAGTGTATCCTTGATGTCCTAAAACTATAGAATGATAATATTGAATATAAACAAAGTTTTAGGACTGTTTAATGCAATGTTTTAGGGGGAGTTTCATAAATTATATCTTTTTCATGCCCAAACTTCCATTGTTGGTGTAAGTTACGACTTAATTTTTGAATTTTTGTTATTCTTTGCTTCAAATATTATTTTCACATCATGAGGCATATCTTGGATTAAGGGGGAGCTTAATATCAATCTTATACCTTAGTCCAAGATACAACAATCTTAATTCTTTCATTTATGAATCCTTCTCTTTTTGATGTATGTCAAAGGGGGAGAAGGAATGTTTAAGTTAGAATTGAAAATATGATTATGTGCATCTTTAAAAGACCTAACTTAAATGATTGCCAAACATCAAAAAGGGGGAGATTGTTGGTGCAACAATGCTCCAAGCATTTATATGTTTTGATGTTTGGATAATCATCTAAGTTAGGCAATGTTTTGTGATCTAATTATGAACATGTTTAAGTGACAGGAAAATCCAAGGATGAAGACTTGGTAAAAGAGAAGTCCAAGTATGATCTTGGCAAGGAAAGTCCAAGGGACGGACTTGGCAGCATAAGACCAAGCTTGTAGTCTTGGCAGTGTAAAGTCCAAGTGAACCTTGGCAAAGGAAGACTAAGTATGATCTTGGCAAAGGAAGTCCAAGGGATGGACTTGGCAGCGTAAGACCAAGCTTGTAGTCTTGGCAGCGTAAAGTGCAAGTGAACCTTGGAAAAGGAAGTCCAAAGTAAGGTCTTGGCAACATATGTCCAAGCTTGTAGTCTTGGCGGCATAAAGTCCAAGCATTTAGCAACCCATGATATGACGAAACCAAAGGAAGCTCTTAGAAGCAAAGCGCAAAGGATGAACAAGTCGCGGACTCGGAGGGATCCTGGGAGGCGCAAGGCTTAATGAGGAGCTAGAAGGTTGAGTCTAGGTCTAGGGTGTAAAATCAAGTGTGAATTACTCATACTTGATGAGTATCAGTCGACTGATATGATGTATCACGACCGTTAGTCGCTGACCGAGTCGGTGGTGAAACTCGATCGATCGGCAAGCGGTAGTCGATCGATGTTTGAATCGACCGCAACAAAGGCGCATCGACTCATCAGCGCAAAAACGAGCACAAAATGTAGTCGCACTCGACTGCGGCCTACGATCACTTGACTGATCTCTCCATCAGTCGACTGATGGAGGGATCAGTCGACTGATCACTTGGCCGTTGGAAATTGCGGCTACGAATCTCTGCGGATATGATGGTTCAGAAGTCGTTGGCTTCGGCGGCAGTCGACTGATGGTAAGCATCAATCGACTGATCGAAGCCCAACGGGAAAAACAACCCCTCTTCTATAAGAAGGGGCCTTGGGGAGCTTGGTGAAGCTAGTGCTCTCATTCCTAGCTATACCCTCGTGCTCTCCAAGCTTTCCGAAGTGCTTTAGTGATTCTAAACCTCCTCTTCTCTAGATTTTAATCTTCAATCATTGTAAAGAAGAGGAGAGCATTGTAAGAAAAGGTTTCTCCACCTTTGTTCTTCCAAAGGAGGTTTTAGTGAAGATTGGCTAGGGCTAATCCACCTTACGGATTGTCGTGGAGTAGAAGCGTCATCTCCGAATCACGTACATCGGGTGTTAGCATTGCTTTCATTATTTTCTTATTCGTTTTCTTATTTGTATTTGTATTGCTTCCGCTAACGTATTTGTAGAAACGAAGAAAGGCTAATCACCCCCTCTAGCCATTCCAAAGATCCTAACAGGCATTTTGTTAATTGATAACAATGTCAAGGTGTTATCGGATGTAAGGGTATGGTTGTCCAAACAGTTTGATATGAAGGACTTGGGAGAAGTGGGACACATCCTTGGGATCAAGGTTATAAGGGATCGCAGGAAAAGGATATTGTGTTTATCTTAAGCTTCATACATAGACACCATTATGGATCGTTTTAGCATGCAAAACTCCAAGAAAGGTTTTCTACCTTTCAGGCATGAAGTTCCTTTATCTAAGGAGATGTGTCCTAGAACATCTGAGGAGATAGAGGAGATGAAGGTGGTTCCTTATGCTTTGGCAGTAGGAAGCCTCATGTATGCGATGCTATGTTTGAGACCAGATATCTGCTTTTTCATGGGCATGGGCAGCAGATATCAGAGTAATCCAGGACAGGGACATTGGACTATGGTAAAGCATATATTGAAGTACTTTAGAAGGACTAGGGATTATATGCTAGTTTACCAGGCAGACAAATTACTCCCTATGGGTTACATAGATTTCGACTTTCAATCAGATAGGGATAATAGTGAGTCTACCTCAGGTTTTGTGTTTACTCTGGGAGGTGGAGCCAGTGTATAGAGGAGTGTCAAGCAGAAATGCATGGCAGACTCTACCATGGAAGCTGAGTATGTGGCATCCTCTGAGGCGGCCAAAGAAGCTATATAGCTCAGGAACTTCTTGATGGACTTGGATGTGATTCCTTGTTTGCACAGAACTATCACAATTTATTGTGATAATAGTGGTGCAGTTGCAAACTCAAAGGAACCACGAGCCCATAAGACAAGTAAACACATAGAGCGCAAGTACCACCTGATACGAGAAATCGTAAAGGTGATAGAAGTTGTTGTCGCCTAGATTGCATCAGAGGATGATCTGGTAGACCCTTTCACAAAGGCCCTTCTAGCGAGAGCTTTGATTGGAATGTGGAGGGAATGGGAATCACATGTATGACAGTTTGAGGACAGCATAGTCTTTTAGTATAAGTGGGAGATTATTGGGATGTATACTGAAAATGTTGGGGTTTCCGAGCCGCAAAAACCATTTTTTGCGTTACGGAAACCTCGGAAGCCCGACCACGGATCCGTGCGAAGTATAACAAATAAGACTAACATGTATGTGTTTACTACCTTTGGATCTACTCTAGATCTACATGATAAGAAATTACCCTTGAAGCGATGCCCTTCGCTTATCCCACTCGTCCAAATGGATTGCTGGAACTCGAGAGTGTCAAGTGCACACTCCTCTATTGGTATTCACACAAACAATAGGTGGACAAAAGACAATCTTGAGTGTGCTAGCACTCCTTGAAGGTCTCGGCAAAGTGGAGGCTTGGGAGAGAACTTGAGTGGAGCAAGGAAGAAGATGATGTTGGAGTTACCACACAAATGAATTTAAACCATCAAGCCTCCTAAAGTGGCCGGACACTTATTTGGGAGTTACATGCATGCATGTAACTCCAAGAGCCAATGGCTCTTGGTCTCCCTTATGAGGTGGCACCACATGATAAGTCAATGATGATGTGGAACATCATCATTGGCCGACCCCCATGCCATGTCACCATGACATGGCATTTGGTCAAGTCAAAATTGACCATTCATCTTCCCTCTCAAGTCAAGTCAAACTTGACCTCTTATCTCCCATGGTTGATTAAATCTAACCACTTGATTCAAGTCAATTTGATTTAATGAATCTCTATTCATTAATTTAAATTGACTAAATGAATCAAATATAAATTAGACTCATTCAACACTTGAATAAACTTGAGTCTAACTCAATTAGTCTAATTTGGATTACTCTTAATCCAATTTGGTTCATCCCATGAACCTAATCCTCATGGTTCATCATATGAACCTAATCTCCACCTAATTGTCCTTTGTGTCTGACCCTATAGGTTCTTGTAACGTTGGCAATGTCCTTAAACCGATTTAGGACCATAAGCAATAAGTGGTATCTAGCAACACATCATTGCTACCCAAGTTACAAGAATGTTGAGCTCCAACATCACCTTTGTGACTACTAATTGTGAATCTCACAATATGTGGCAATGTCCCTCTATCCTTGACATCTAGATTGACCAATTAAGGCATAGACCGTGTCATCCTCGGTACAATCTATATCTTGAACTCCAAGTAGGCTCACTCTAATCAAATGAGCTCAATATTTCATATTGGCTCATTTGGGCATGGTCATGCACTTCGTGGTCTCACTGTATCAAGAATAATGATTTCGCTCCCATCATATAGGAGGGATAGATCCCATCGACATCACTCACATCCCTCCGCATAATTTGTTACATACCCAGTAATCGCTTTTATAGTCCACCCATTTACGGGTGACGTTTGACGAAGCCAAAGTATGCAACTCCTTATGTAGGGAACCATGGTGACTTCAAGTCTAAGGACTAATAGTCAAACTAATAGCCACATGAGAAAGTATATGACACTCATATAATGATCCATGATACTTTCTCATGGCGGGCCATTCAGTATACATTCTCCAATGCATACCCATGTGTCAACTTGATATCTCATATCCATGATTTGTGAGATCAAGTCATCGTGTTGACCTACATGCTAGTCTTTACACATTAACATTGTCCCTGAATGTTAATACTTGACTAGGAATGATTAAGAGTAGTGTTCTCTATATCATCTCATTATCGATTCAACCAATCGATTTATATAGATAAGAACCTACTAACTCAAGGACATTATTATACATAGTTATTTGTCACCAATACAAGTAAATATAATAACCATGCCTTTATGAATAGAAATATGATACAATAATGTCCATACAACAATCTGTTGGGTTTTTCCGAGCCGCAAAAACTGCTTTTTGCGTTGCGGAAACCTCGGAAGCCCCCGGCCACGGATCCGTGCGAAGAAGTATTAAAACAAAACATGTATGTGCTTGTATAAAAACCCTAGATCTACCTTAGATCTAAGAGATAAGATCATTACCCTCGATGCGATGCCCTTCGCAAATCCCGCTCGTCCAAAAGTCCGTCGGAACTCGAGAGTGTCAAGTGCACACTCCTCTATGGTATCGACACAAGCAATAGGTGGAAGAAAAACACACTTGAGTGTGCTAGCACTCCTAGGGTGTCTCGGCAAGATGAGGAAGGAGAGGGAGAGAGCTTGAGAGGAAAAGTTCCAAGGTTGAAGATGAAGTCATGAGAGTAACTCTACAAAATGAATTCATCCACATAACCCCTAATGGTGTTGGCCGGCCACATTATGGAGGGGGGGGTTACATGCATGCATGTAACTCCCATGACCCTTGGTCTCCCTCATGATGTGGCACCAATTGACCAAGTCAATGATGATGTGGAGCACCATCATTGGCCGGCCATGCCTAGTCATCATCATGACATGGCATTTGGTCAAGTCAAACTTGACCTTTCATCTTCTCTCTCAAGTCAAGTCAAACTTGACCTCTAATCTCCCATGGTTGATCAAATCTAACCACTTGACTCAAGTCAATTTAATATAATGAATCTCTATTCATTAATTTAAATTGATTTGATGAATCAAATCTCAATTAGACTCATTCAACACTTGAATCAACTTGAGTCTAACTCAATTAGTCTAATTTGGATTACTCTTAATCCAATTTGGTTCATCCCATGAACCTAATCCTCATGGTTCATCATATGAACCTAATCTCCCTATAATTGCTCTTATGTGTGTGACCTATAGGTTCTTGTAAGCTGGCAATGTCCTAAACCGATTTAGGAACATAAGCAATGAGCGGTATCTAGCAACACATCATTGCTACCCAAGTTACAAGAATGTTGAGCTCCAACATCACCTTTGTGACTACTAATTGTGACTCTCACAATATGTGACAATGTCCCTCTATCCTTGACATCTAGATTGACCAATCGAGGCATAGACCGTGTCATCCTCGGTACAATCTAAATCTTGAACTCCAAGTAGACTCACTCTAATCAAATGAGCTCAATATCTCATATTGACTCATTTGGGCATAACCATGCACTTCGTGGTCTCACTCTATCAAGAATATCGATGTCACCCCGTCATATAGGAGGGATAGATCCCATCTACATCACTCACATCCTCCGCATAATTCGTTACATACCCGAATGTCGCCTTTATAGTCCACCCATTTACGGGTGACGTTTGACGAAGCCAAAGTATGCAACTCCTTATGTAGGGAACCATGGTGACTTCAGGTCTAAGGACTAATAGTCATACTAATAGCCACATGAGAAAGTATATGACACTCATATAACAATCCATGATACTTTCTCATGGCGGGTCATTCAGTATACATTCTCCAATGCATACCCATGTGTCAACTTGATATCTCATATCCATGACTTGTGAGATCAAGTCATCTTGTTGACCTACATGCTAGTCTCTATGCATTAACATTGTCCCTGAATGTTAATACTCGACTAGGAATGATTAAGAGTAGTGTTCTCTATATCATCTCGTTATCGATTCAACCAATCGATTGATATAGATAAGAACCTACTACTCAAGGACATTATTATATTTAGTTATTTGGCACCAATACAAGTAAATATAATAACCATGCCTTTTTAAATAGGAATATGATACAATAAAGTCCATACAACAATCATCATATGATTGGCTCTAGGGCTTTCACTAACAATCTCCCACTAGCACTAGTGCCAATCACCGTAGTATCTAATACCCAATGACCTAGTGTGACCATCATGCTTTTTCTGTGCCAAATCCTTGGTCAAGGGATTTGCGATGTTAGCCTCTGTGGGTACTCTGCAAATCTTCACATCTCCTCTATCGATGATCTCTCGAATGAGATGGAAGCGCCGTAGTATGTGTTTGGTCCGCTGGTGTGAGCGAGGTTCCTTAGTCAGGTAATCGCCCATTTGTTGTCACAATAGAGCTCTATAGGATCTGCAATGCTAGGAACCACCCCAAGCTCGAATGAACTTGTGGATCCAAATCGCCTCCTTTCTTTGCCTCGAGATGCGATATACTCGGCCTCGTTGTAGAATCAAGAATCGTGTCTCGTCGAACTCTTCCAAACTCACGGCCACCATTCAAGCAAAACACGAACCACGATCGCGATCTGTAATCATCTCGGTTGAAGCCGCATCGCAGAACCCTTTACAGCTAGCTCCTCATCGCCTCCAAATATCAAGAAATATTCTTTAGTCCTTCTCAAGTACTTAAGAATATTCTTGACTGCTATCCAGTGACGCTCACCTGGATCTGACTGGTATCTACTCGTCATGCTCAAATCATACGAGACATCAGGACGAGTACACAACATGGCGTACATGATAGATCCTATAGCAGATGCGTAAGGGATCTTATCCATGCGGTCTCTCTCCTCTCTAGAAGAGGGACTTTGAGTCTTCGAAAGACTCACACCATGTGACATCTGCAGAAGTCCTTTCTTGGAATTCTGCATGGCAAACCGAAGTAATACCGTGTCAATGTATGTACTCTGACTTAGGCCAAGCAATCTCTTAGATCTATCTCTATAGATCTTGATGCCTAGAATACAGGCTGCTTCACCTAAGTCCTTGATTGAGAAGCACGTCCCCAGCCAAGTCTTCACAGACTGTAGCGAAGGGATGTCATTCCCAATGAGTAGTATGTCATCCACATACAGTACAAGGAACACAAATGTGTTCCCATTAACCCTCTTGTAGACACAGGGTTCATCTTCATTCTTGATGAAACCAAACTGTTTGATCGCATCATCGAATCGAAGATTCTAGCTCCGAGAATCTTGCTTTAGCCCATAAATGGACCTTTGCAGCTTGCATACCTTCCCAGTATGCTGTGGATCTACAAAACCCTCAGGTTGTGTCATGTACACATCCTCGAGTAAGTTTCCATTCAGAAACACGGTTTTGACATCCATCTGCCAGATCTCATAATCGTGGTATGCTGCAATAGCAAGCAAGATCCGAATGGACTTAAACATCGCCACTGGAGAAAAGGTTTCATCATAGTCAATACCATGAATTTGCTTGAAACCTTTAGCCACCAATCGACCATTATAGGTATGCGCAAGTCCATCCATGTCCTTTTCTCCTAAAGACCCACTTACACCCAATGGGTTTGACCCTTCGGTGGATCAACCAAAGTCCATACTTGGTTAGTGTACATGGATTCCATTTCGGATCTCATGGCGTAGCCATTTCTCGTCTGGCTCATCACGCTTCGATAGGAGGTAGGCTCATTCTCAATGAGCATAACGTCATCATGGTCGACAAGAGAAATGAGTATCTCTCAGCCGACGGCACCCTATCGCACTGCGAAGAGGTAGGTCTACTTGAACAGGTGGTTGTTCCACAACTCTTTGTGCAACAACCTCATCACCCACAACACTTTGTGGTTCCTGTTCAACCTCCATCAAGGCCTCAGTGCTATTGTCCTTATCTTGAATTTCTTCAAGATCGAAGGTACTCCCACTAGTTTTTCTAGAAACAAAATCCCTTTCTAGAAAAACCCCAGTCTTTGCCACAAACACTTTGTGCTGACTGGGAATGTAGAAGTAATATCCCTTTGTATCCTTGGGATATCCAACAAAATAGCACCTATCGGATTTGGGTCCCAGTTTGTCTGAGACTTGACGTCGAACGTAAGCCTCACAACCCCAAATCCTCATAAAAGACATCTTGGTATTTTTCCCTGTCCATATCATATATGGTGTCTTTACCACAGCCTTGGATGGTACATGGTTAAGGGTAAAGGCTGCTGTGTCCAGAGCATATCCCCAAAAGGATATAGGAAGATCTGTGTGACTCATCATAGATCGTACCATATCTAATAGGGTACGATTCCTCCTTTCGGATACACCATTCCACTGTGGTGTTCCAGGAGGAGTGAGTTGGGATAGAATCCCACACTCAGCTAGATAGTCACGAAACTCATGGCTAAGGTATTCACCACCTCGATCTGATCGAAGTATCTTAATACTCTTGCCAAGCTGGTTTTGTACTTCATTCTTGAATTCTTTGAACTTTTCAAAGGATTCATATTTATGTGTCATAAGATACACATAACCATATCTACTGAAGTCATCAGTAAATGTAATGAAGTACCTGTAACCACCTCTAGCAGCAACATTGAAAGGACCACATACATCACTATGTATAAGTCCTAACAAATCTGTTGCTCTTTCGCTATGTCCACTAAAGGGAGTCTTGGTCATCTTGCCTAAAAGGCAAGACTCGCATGTCTCATATGATTCAAAATCAAATGAGTCTAGCAGCCCATCCTTATGGAGCTGAGATAAGCGACTCTCATTTATGTGACCTAAGCGACAATGCCAGAGATAGGTTTGGTTCAACTCATTTGACTTGAACCTCTTGGTACTTATGTTATAGATAGGGCTCTCTAAGTCTAGAAAGTAGAGTCCGTTCATTAGAGGTGCATTACAATAGAACATATCATTTAAATAAACTGAACAACATTTGTTCTTTATTATAAATGAAAAACCTTTCTTGTCCAAACAAGAAATCAAATGATGTTCTTAGTTAAGGCGGTACATAACAACATTCATCTAATTCTAGAAGCCCGGAGGGCGAGAGATAGATCATAAGTTCCTACAAAGAATAAGAAGAACCCTTGCTCCATTGCCTACTCGTAGGTCCACCTCGCCCTTTGTCAATGCCCCGCTATTTCTCATTTTGCACATTGGTACAAATGTGAGATGCACATCCGGTATCTAATACCCATGATGAAGAAATAGATAGATTGACTTCTATAACATTTATACCTGAAGTAGAAGTCTCACTTCTCTTCTTCTTAAGATCTTCCAGGTATGCCTTAGAGACTTCATATCTCTCATGCCTAGCTTGTCCTTGATCTGATTGACGAAGATGTCCAACCATATCATAAGCATTCATGAACTCGTGTTGCTTCAAGGCTCGAGTTCTTGGTCGCGAGCAATAGACATGACACATCTAATGCATCATCTTGATGCTTCTTGTAAGCATCTTTGTCATCTCGCGAGGTAGTGGCAGGAGGTGCCTCCGGAATGGGCTGCTCCAGGACGTACAACTTCCTTTCTTGGGTGAGAATAATTCTCAGGTTCCTGTACCAGTCCAGGAAATTTGCTCCATTGAGCTTGTCCTTCTCAAGGACAGATCGCAGAGAGAGAGTGTTCGTGTTTGTCGACATAGTTATCTACAACATACAATGCAGAGGATTAATATCATATTCCTTTTATCATTTAATTAGGCCTTTAATCAAATGATGCTCCCACTGAATTATAGGAATTTTGTAGAATCGAGTTATGGATGTGGTCAAACCACTTTTACTAGATTCATACAAACTAGCTATAATTCTTGCGGGACAAGATCCACATCATACTAAGCCTTGAGTTAGCTTTGGCTAAATCGCCCAAGACTTAGTACGATCGGTGGGTAACACATTACCGATTACATCTCTATGCAACTCTTGTTTATAGGATTAAGACCCACATTTACAAAAGACCTTGAGTTAGCTTTGGCTAAATCGCCCAAGATTTAGTGTAAATGCGATCTTAACCTATCTTTCCAACGATTGGAATATGCCTATAGTTCTACTCGATCCAATTGAGTTAACTAGTTTTGCTCAATCTAATTGAGCTTACTCTAACCCGAGTCGTGATAGGCGGGACCAAGATTGTCCCTCCGCACCCTACCAAGATAATATGCGTTGCTCTGCTTTGGCAGATTCAACAACAATAAATGATCGAGGTAGTGATGGGTATCAAGGCTCGGTAGGCATTTTCGAGTTGATTCGATTATGATCTAATCTAATCGTAATGTGTATCTTATACGCATTTATGCCTTTATTATCCTATATTAGCATGCATCATATACATACATTAATTATTCTAGCATGCATCATATACATACAAGAAAATTAACCTAGCATGCATCATATACATACAAACATGTTTCTACTAGCATGCATCACATACATACAAGCAAAATCAATTAAATATACATATATATATATCAACATATATATATATCATTAAATGTGATATAGTCATGGCCCTACTACGATCTTCTCAAGCCAATGAGAAGATCGGACGGTCAACCTAAGGCTAGCGGCTTCTCCAAGCGCTTCCTTTGACCGCCATGTGTCGTCGTCACCCTTCTCGTAAGCTCGTCTTCAAGTGGACTTTCCACCGCTCCATTTTTGTACATTACAAATACGAAACTCGAGTTACATTCGAGTCTAAAACTATTTACAACTAGAATATTAAAAGAATAGGCGCGACGCGCAGGTCGCAAACACTTTACAACACGCACAACCACAAAACGGCACGCAGGCCGTATTATGAATTACAACACACTTAATCCAATCCAATTGGGTTATTGGGCCATGACAATCACAGAATTATACATAATTCTAAATTATGTATTTTTACAGAAATTTTTATAATTTTTCCTAATTTATTTCGAATTTATGAGTCAACTCTCCGTAACGGTCCCGCTAAGCGGTTTCCGGGCGCGATCGCGGGACATGACCCCTTTCGGGGATAGGGGCAGCGCCCCTACTCGCAAAATAAACTTCGCGAGTGTCCCTACAATGATCTTACAGTGACTTAAGTCGCTGTCCCAAAAACCTAAAGCGAGAACTCACCGATTCGGAGAGTTTTTCTCGACGGTTGAAGCCTACGAGTGTCCCAACACTCGTTGCTTCGACTCTACGAGAAAAATACCCAAAAATTCTATAAAATAAGAAAATTTACAGAAACATATAAATCTGTAATTTTTATATCTAATATAAAAACTACAAAAACGAAACACATACATGCTTCGCACGTGGCTCTGATACCACTGTTGGGTTTTTCCGAGCCGCAAAAACCGCTTTTTGCGCTGGAAACCTCGAAGCCCCGCCACGCGGATCCGTCAAGAAGTATTAAAACAAAACATGTATGTGCTTGTATAAAAACCCTAGATCTACCTTAGATCTAAGAGATAAGATCATTACCTCGATGCGATGCCCTTCGCAAATCCCGCCGTCCCAAAAGTCCGGGAACTCGAGAGTGTCAAGTGCACATTCCTCTATGGTATCCACACAAGCAATAGGTGGAAGAAAAACACACTTGAGTGTGCTAGCACTCCTAGGGTGTCTCGGCAAGATGAGGAAGGAGAGGGGGAGAGCTTGAGAGGAAAAGTTCCAAGGTTGAAGATGAAGTCATGAGAGTAACTCTACCAAAATGAATTCATCCACATAACCCCTAATGGTGTTGGCCGGCCACATTATGGAGGGGGGGGTTACATGCATGCATGTAACTCCCATGACCCTTGGTCTCCCTCATGATGTGGCACCAATTGACCAAGTCAATGATGATGTGGAGCACCATCATTGGCCGGCCATGCCTAGTCATCATCATGACATGGCATTTGGTCAAGTCAAACTTGACCTTTCATCTTCTCTATCAAGTCAAGTCAAACTTGACCTCTAATCTCCCATGGTTGATCAAATCTAACCACTTGACTCAAGTCAATTTAATATAATGAATCTCTATTCATTAATTTAAATTGATTTGATGAATCAAATCTCAATTAGACTCATTCAACACTTGAATCAACTTGAGTCTAACTCAATTAGTCTAATTTGGATTACTCTTAATCCAATTTGGTTCATCCCATGTACCTAATCCTCATGGTTCATCATATGAACCTAATCTCCATCTAATTGCTCTTATGTGTGTGACCCTATAGGTTCTTGTAACGTTGGCAATGTCCCTAAACCGATTTAGGAACATAAGCAATGAGCGGTATCTAGCAACACATCATTGCTACCCAAGTTACAAGAATGTTGAGCTCCAACATCACCTTTGTGACTACTAATTGTGACTCTCACAATATGTGACAATGTCCCTCTATCCTTGACATCTAGATTGACCAATCGAGGCATAGACCGTGTCATCCTCGGTACAATCTAAATCTTGAACTCCAAGTAGACTCACTCTAATCAAATGAGCTCAATATCTCATATTGACTCATTTGGGCATGGCCATGCACTTCGTGGTCTCACTCTATCAAGAATATCGATGTCACCCCCCTCATATAGGAGGGATAGATCCCATCTACATCACTCACATCCCTCCGCATAATTCGTTACATACCCAGTAATCGCCTTTATAGTCCACCCATTTACGGGTGACGTTTGACGAAGCCAAAGTATGCAACTCCTTATGTAGGGAACCATGGTGACTTCAGGTCTAAGGACTAATAGTCATACTAATAGCCACATGAGAAAGTATATGACACTCATATAACGATCCATGATACTTTCTCATGGCGGGTCATTCAGTATACATTCTCCAATGCATACCCATGTGTCAACTTGATATCTCATATCCATGACTTGTGAGATCAAGTCATCTTGTTGACCTACATGCTAGTCTCTATGCATTAACATTGTCCCTGAATGTTAATACTTGACTAGGAATGATTAAGAGTAGTGTTCTCTATATCATCTCATTATCGATTCAACCAATCGATTGATATAGATAAGAACCTACTACTCAAGGACATTATTATATTTAGTTATTTGGCACCAATACAAGTAAATATAATAACCATGCCTTTATAAATAGGAATATGATACAATAAAGTCCATACAACAATCATCATATGATTGGCTCTAGGGCTTTCACTAACACAATCATCACATGATTGACTTTAGAGCTTTCACTAACAATCTCTCAATAGCACTAGTGCCAATCACCGTAGTATCTAATACCCAATGGCCTAGTTTGACTATCATACTTTTTCTTTGCCAAAGACTTGGTCAAGGGATCTGCGATGTTAGCCTCTGTGGGTACTCTACATATCTTTACATCTCCTCTATCGATAATCTCTCGAATGAGATGGAAGCACCGATATATTCGGCCTCTATTGTGGAATCATCAACTGTGTCCTGCTTGGAACTCTTCCAGCTCACAGCGCCACCATTCAAGAAAAACACGAACCCTGACTGTGATCTATAATCATCTTGGTCAGTTTGGAAGCTTGGCATCACTGTAACCCTTTACAGCTAACTCCTCATCGCCTCCAAATATCAAGAAATATTCTTTAGTCCTTCTCAAGTACTTAAGAATATTCTTGACTACTATCCAGTGACTCTCACCTGGATCTGACTGGTATCTACTCATCATGCTCAAAGCATACGAGACATCAGGACGAGTACAAAGTATGGCGTACATGATAGATCCTATAGCAGATGCATAAGGGATCTTATCCATGCAGTCTCTCTCCTCTCTAGAAGAAGGACTTTGAGTCTTCAAAAGACTCACACCATGTGACATTGGCAGAAGTCCCTTCTTGGAATTCTGCATGGAAAACCGTAGTAATACCGTGTCAATGTATGTACTCTGACTTAGGCCAAGAAATCTCTTAGATCTATCTCTATAGATCTTGATGCCTAGAATACAGGCTACTTCACCTAAGTCCTTTATTGAGAGGCACATCCCCAGCCAAGTCTTGACAGACTGTAGCGAAGGGATGTCATTCCCAATGAGTAGTATGTCATCCACATACAATACAAGGAAGACAACTGTGTTCCCATTAACCTCTTGTAGATACAGGGTTTATCTTCATTCTTGATGAAACCAAACTGTTTGATTACATCATCGAATCGAAGATTCCAGCTCCGAGAAGCTTGCTTTAGCCCATAAATTGACCTTTACAGCTTGCAGACTTTCTCAGTATGCTGTGGGTCATCAAAACCCACAGGTTGTGTCATGTACACATCCTTGAGTAATTTTCCATTCAAAAATGCAGTTTTGACATCCATCTGCCAGATCTCAAAATCATGCTATGCTGCAATAGCAAGCATGATCCGAATGGACTTAAACATCGCCACTGGAGAAAAGGTTTCATCATAGTCAATACCATGAATTTGCTTGAAACCTTTAGCCACCAATCAACCCTTATAGGTATGCATAAGTCCATCCATGTCAGTTTTTCTCCTAAAGACCCACTTACACCCAATGGGTTTGAACCCTTCAGGTGGATCAACCAAAGTTCATACTTGGTTGGTGTACATGGATTCCATCTCGGATCTCATGGCCTCTAGCCATTTCTTAGAATCTGGGCTCATCACAGCTTCCTGATAGGAGGTAGGCTCATTCTCAATGAGCATAATGTCATCATGGTCAGACAAGAGAAATGAGTATCTCTCAGGCTGATGACGTACCCTATCTGACCTACGAAGAGGTAGGTCTACCTGAATAGGTGGTTGTTCCACAACCCTTTGTGCAACAACCTCATCACCCACAACACATTGTGGTTCCTGTTCAACCTCCATCAAGGCCTCAATGCTATGGTCCTTATCTTGAATTTCTTCAAGATCGAACGTACTCCCACTTGTTTTTCTAGAAACAAAATCCCTTTCTAGAAAAACCCTAGTCTTTTCCACAAACACTTTGTGCTGACTGGGAATGTAGAAGTAATATCCCTTTGTGTCATTGGGATATCCAACAAAATAGCACCTATCGAATTTGGGTCCCTGTTTGTCTGAGACTTGACATCGAACGTAAGCCTCACAACACCAAATCCTCATGAAAGACATCTTAGGATTTCTCCCTGTCCATATCATATATGGTGTCTTTATCACAGCCTTGGATGGTACATGGTTAAGGGTAAAAGCTGTTGTGTCTAGAGCATATCCCCAAAATGATATAGGAAGATCTGTGTGACTCATCATAGATCGTACCATATCTAATAGGGTATAATTCCTCCTTTCGGATACACCATTCCACTGTGGTGTTCCAGGAGGAGTGAGTTGGGATAGAATCTCACACTCAGCTAGATAGTCACGAAACTCTTGGCTAAGGTATTCTCCACCTCGATCTGATCGAAGTATCTTAATACTCTTGCCAAGCTGGTGTTGTACTTCATTCTTGAATTCTTTGAACTTTTCAAAGGATTCTGATTTATGTGTCATGAGATACACATAACCATATCTACTGAAGTCATTAGTAAATGTAATGAAGTACCTGTAACCACCTCAAGCTACAACATTGAAAGGGCACCATACATCACTATGTATAAGTCCTAACAAGTCTGTTGCTCTTTCGCTGTGTCCACTAAAGGGAGTCTTGGTCATCTTGCCTAAAAGACAAGACTGGCATGTCTCATATGATTCAAAATCAAATGAGTCTAGCAGTCCATCCTTATGGAGCTGAGATAAGCGACTCTCATTTATGTGACCTAAGCGACAATGCCAGAGATAGGTTTGGTTCAACTCATTTGACTTGAATCTTTTGGTACTTATGTTATAGATAGGGCTCTCTAAGTCTAGAAAGTAGAGTCCGTTAATTAGAGGTGCACTACAATAGAACATATCATTTAAATAAATTGAACAACATTTGTTCTTTATTATAAATGTAAATCCTTTCTTGTCCAAACAAGAAACCAAAATTATGTTCTTAGTTAAGGAAGACACATAACAACATTCATCTAATTCTATTACAAGCCCAGAGGGCAGAGATAGATCATAAGTTCCTACAGCAATAGCAGCAAATCATGCTCCAATGCCTACTCGTAGGTCCACCTCGCCCTTCGTCAATGCCCTACTATTTCTCAGCGCCTACACATTGGTACAAATGTGAGATGCACATCTGGTATCTAATACCCATGATGAAGGGAAAGATAGATTGACTTTATAACATTTATAGCTGAAGTAGAAGTCTCACTTCTCTTCTTCTTAAGATCTTCCAGGTAAGCTTTTCAGTTACGCTTCCAGTGTCCAGCTTCCTTGCAGTGGAAGCAAGCCCCTTCCTTGGCCACCCCTCCTTTGGGTTTAAGTTCTTTTCCTTTGCCCTTGGCTTGGGACTTTCCCTTACCTTTAGGCTTGCCCTTGCCTTTCTTCTTTTGCACCATCAAAATGGCGTCAGATTTCCATTCTTAAGGTTGAGCTCAGCAGTTCTCAACATGATGAGCATCTCAGGCAGTGGCTTTTCAATTTCATTCATGTTGTAATTCATGACAAATTGATTGTAGCTTTGTGGCAAATACTTTAAGATCAAGTCAGTGGCCAGCTCTTGGCCATGGGGGAATCCTAATCTCTGTAGGTTTTCTATGTACCCAATCATCTTGAGTACATATAGACCTATGGGAGTCCCATCTTGCATTTTGGACCTAAACAATGCCTTAGAGACTTCATATCTCTCGTGCCTTGCTTGTCCTTGATATAGTTGACGAAGATGTTCAACCATATCATAAGCATTCATGAACTCGTGTTGCTTCTGAAGCTCAGACTACATGGTCGCGAGCATTAGACATGACACATCTAATGCATCATCTTGATGCTTCTTGTAAGCATCTTTGTCAGCTCGTGAGGCAGTGGCAGGAGGTTCCTCCGGAATGGGCTGCTCCAGGACCTACAGTTTCCTTTCTTGGGTGAGAACGATTCTCAGGTTCCTGTACCAGTCCAGGAAATTTGCTCTATTGGGCTTGTCCTTCTCAAGGACAGAACGCAGAGAGACAGTGTTCGTGTTTGTCGACATAGTAATCTACAACATACAATGCAGAGAATTAATATCATATTCCTTTTATCATTTAATTAGGCCTTTAATCAAATGATACTCCCACTGAAATATAGGAATTTTATATAATCGAGTTATGGATGTGGTCCAACCACATTTACTAAATTCATACAAACTAGCTATAATTCCTACGGGACAAGATCCACATCATACTAAGCCTTGAGTTAGCTTTAGCTAAATTGCCCAAGACTTAGTATAATCGGTGGGTAACACATTACCGATTACATCTCTATGCAACTATTGTTTATAGGATCAAGACCCACATTTACAAATGACCTTGAGTTAGCTTTGGCTAAATCACCCAAGATTTAGTGTAAATGCGATCTTATCCTATCTTTCCAACGGTTGGAATATGCCTATAGTTCTACTTGATCCAATTGAGTTAACTAGTTTTACTCAATCTAATTGAGCTTACTCTAACCCAAGATGAAAAGTGAGACCAAGATTGTCCCTCTGCACCCTACCAAGATAATATGTGTTGCTCTGCTTTGGCAGATTCAACAACTACAAATGATCAAGGAAGTGATGGGTATCAAGGACTTGGTAGGCATTTACGAGATGATTCGATTAAGATCTAATCTAATCGTAATGTGTATCATATACGCAATGAAGCCTTTATTATTCTATACTAGCATAAATCACATACATACAAGCAAAATCAAATATATATATATATATATATATATATATATATATATATATATATATATATATATATATATATAATTAACTGTGATGTGGTCATGGCCTTACTACGATCTTCTCAAGACAATGAGAAGATCTGACGGTCAACCTAGGGCTAGCGGCTTCTCCAAGCGCTTCCTTTGATCGCCATGTGTCGTCGGCACCCTTCTCGTAACTTCGTCTACAAGTGGACTTTCCACCGCTCCATTTTGTACATTACAAATATGAAACTCAAGTTACATTCGAGTCTAAAACTATTTACAACTAGAATTTCAAAAGAAGAGGTATGATGCATAGGTCGCATACCCTATACAACACGCACAACCACAAAAACGGCATGCAGGCCGTATTATGAATTACAACACATCATCATCCAATCGTATTGGGGTTCTTGGGCCATGACCATAATAGAATTATACATAATTCTAAATTATGTATTTTTACAGAAAATTTCTATAATTTTTCCTTTTTTTTTCAATTTTATGAATCACCTCTCCGTAACGGTCCAGCTATGCGATTTTCGGGCGCGATCGCGGGACAAGGCCCCTTTCAAGGATAGGGGCAGCGCCCCTACTCGAAAAATAAACTTTGTGAGTGTCCCTACTATGATCTTACAGTGAATTAAGTCGCTTTCCCAAAAACCTAAAGCGAGAACTCTCTGTTTCGGAGAGTTTTTCTCGATGGTTGAAGCCTACAAGTGTCCCAACACTCGTTGCTTCGACTCTTCGAGAAAAATACCCAAAAATTCTATAAAAATAGGAAATTTATAGAAACATAAAAATATGTAATTTTTATATCTAATACAAAAACTACAAATACGAAACACATACATGCTTCGCACGTGGCTCTGATACCACTGTTGGGTTTTCTGAGCCGCAAAAACCGCTTTTTGCGTTGTGGAAACCTCGGAAGCCCGACCATGGATCTATGCAAAGTATAACAAATAAAACTAACATGTATGTTTTTACTACCTTTAGATCTACTCTAGATCTACATAATAAGAAATTATCCTTGAAGCGATGCCCTTCGCTTATCCCGCTCGTCCAAATGGATTGCCGGAACTCAAGAGTGTCAAGTGCACACTCTTCTATTGGTATTCACACAAACAATAGGTGGAGAAAAGACAATATTGAGTGTGCTAGCACTCCCTGAAGATCTCGGCAAAGTGGAGGATTGGGAGAGAACTTGAGTGGAGCAAGGAAGAAGATTAAGTTGGAGTTACCACACAAATGAATTTACACCATCAAGCCTCCTAAAGTGGCCGACCACTTATTTGGGAGTTACATGCATGCATGTAACTCCAAGAGTCAATGACTCTTGGTCTCCCTCATGAGGTGGCACCACATGATAAGGCCGGTG
This sequence comes from Wurfbainia villosa, assembly GCA_025175895.1. Classification (NCBI taxonomy): domain Eukaryota; kingdom Viridiplantae; phylum Streptophyta; class Magnoliopsida; order Zingiberales; family Zingiberaceae; genus Wurfbainia; species Wurfbainia villosa. The sequence continues at coordinate 45,089,207 of CM045998.1, read as the reverse complement.
ATGTGTGTAAATCATGTTATATTTTCACTACTCCATATGCATGCATTTTATCTCATTTCATGTCCTAGGCATGTATTTTATCATGATTTAGTTAAGTTTAGCATATTTTGGACGAAGAGACTGCTTTTGGGTGTTTTTCATGTTAACAGGGTGAAGAAGCAGGAGTATCAAAACAACACAGGCGTGTTATCAGTGACACGTCCATGTCAGGAGTTCCAGTGCTCAACACGCCCCAATTCAGCCTTCAACACGCCCTGGTTCAGCAACCGATACGCCCCGTTCAAAGCGCTGACACTGCCGGCGTATCAAAACAACACAGGCGTGTTATCAGTGACACGTCCATGTCAGGAGTTCCAGCGCTCAACACGCCCCGTTCAAGCACAACACGGTCGGTGGGAAATGCGCGACACACCCGTGCCCTCATTTGGCATGGGCATGTTGTCCTGATTCCAGATTTCCTTTTCTGCGAGCAACTCGACGAAGCCGCGATCTTCGTCTCAATTAAAGGAAAATCTTTTGCCTTAATTAAAGAGGAGGCCAAGGCTATAAAAGAGGAGATATTCTAACCCTAAGAGAGGACGGTGGAGGGTCAAAAGGACGACATAAGAAGGAAGGAGTTGACGACAGAGGAACACAGATGGCACTAAGTATCGTAATTTCTTTCTCTAGCAATTCTTGTTCGACCATGGAGTAGTGTCTTGTAATCTAAGGATGGGGGAGTAGCCCTTGACGATTTATGATGGATGATGTAATCTATACTACTTGAATTATTGTTTGTTTTGATCTGTTTTTGGATTCTTATTGATAAACCTAAGGAGCTAAGGGGAAGTACCTAACAGTGAACCCGAGTTCCTGAAACCCAGAAACAACTAGGGATAAACTCCTGTCAAGTAGCGGTAGTGTATCTATGAGGGCTTGCGGGGGTCCCGTGTGCAAACTTATCGTGAAAAGGAAATTTAGACTCTAAAGGAACTCTTATGGACTTAATGGATCTATCAAATCCAGTTTTTACCAAGTAACGGAGGTAAGACTAGGGAGGTTTGCGGGGGTCTCGTGTGAGTCCCTTAGGTGATTATGATCCCTACGTCGAATACCTGTGTGAGTAAATTGAGTTTGATAGGTACAATTAGCGTAGACCTCGAAAGGGGCCGTTGATTTACCTTAGGATAGGTTCCATCAAAACAACTCTAATAGGGGTAGGAAAGAATTAAATCACCTTATAAATCGTCGACGTGGTGAAACCCATATCCTGAGATTCTCCTCAACTATTGACTTTTAGCTCGTTCTTCTCATTCGTTGTTCTTGACTGCTCAGTTTCTTTGCTTAATGCACAAATTGATTGACTAGATAACTTGGTATCATGATTATTCGGTAATTGTCCCAATCCCTGTGGGATCGATATTTTTATTACTTGACGACAATCGTGCACTTGCGGAAAATAACACATTAGCCCGCCCCCATGCCATGTCACCATGACTTGGCAATTGGTCAAGTCAAAATTAACCATTCATCTTCCCTCTCAAGTCAAGTCAAACTTGACCTCTTATCTCCCATGGTTGATTAAATTGAACCACTTGATTCAAGTCAATTTGATTTAATGAATCTCTATTCATTAATTTAAATTGACTAAATGAATCAAATCTAAATTAGACTCATTCAACACTTGAATCAACTTGAGTCTAACTCAATTAGTCTAATTTGGATTACTTGTCATGCCCGCCCTTTCCAGGAGTTGGAGGGCGGCACGACGCGATCGTACATACATGCATTACAGCGAAAGACTATATACTTCTTACAATAGAAGACTTTAAACTTTTTTTTTTCTTTCTTTTAAACATAAGCATGCATCATCATTTCATAAGTACTTAGTTCAAGTTCATGACATTCAACTTAAAAGAAAACATGCATAAGTATGAGAAACATAAACAGATCTCCTCCACCATGCCACTACCGCACACACTTTGCCACTCCTGCTGCTCCAATTAGTTTAGCCATTATTTACCCTTATCTGCAGTACAAGGGAACTTAAAACTATAAGCACATAGGCTTACTAAGATCCTTTCCTACTCATAAAAACCATACATCGAGAATTAGATATAGAGTAGTGACATGATCTTTTAAGAACATATGAGCATAGCATGCAAATAAACATACAAGAACATAAAAGCATAGTATATATATAAACGTATAAGAACATATAAGCATAGCATTCATATAAACATACAAGAACATATAAACATAGCATTCATATAAACATACAAGAACATATAAGCATAGCATTCATATAAACATCATAGAACATATAAGCATAACATTCATATAAACATAACATTCATATAAGAGAAATGACATGAGCATTCAGAAATATATAAGCATAACAACCATATAAACATCATAAAAACCTAGACATGAAAAAAGGGTATATGCAAGATGCTCTTTGAAAACATATATCTTATAGGTACTTAAACATAATCTCAACATATTGGGCCCGACATTGTACCACATACATCATCATCATAGCGCACATCCCTAATAGACCCGAGGTAGCTAATGTTAGGACCCTTGGAATGGCTAGAGGGGGGGGTGATTAGCCTTTCTTCTTTTCTACAAAAAATGTTAGCGGAAGCAATACAAAATATAAACACAAATCAAAGCAAGAACAAAGCTAACACCCGATGTACGTGGTTCGGAGATGACGCTCCTACTCCACGGCAATCCGTAAGGTGGATTAGCCCTAATCAACCTTCACTAGAACCTCCTTTGGATGAACCAAGGTGGAGAAACCTTTCTTACAATGCTCTCCTCTTCTTTACAATGATGGATGATCAAGAACAAGAGAAGAGGAGGATTTAAATCACTAAAAACACTTGGAAGGCTTGGTGAGCACGAGAGTATAGTTAGGAGCAAGAGCACTAGCTTCACCAAGCTTCCCATGGCCCCTTTTATAGAAGAGGGGTTGTTTTTCCCGTTGGCCATTGATCAGTCGATTGATGCATACCATCAGTCGACTGCCGCCGAAGCCAACGACTTCTGAAACGCGATCTCCGTGGAGATTCGTAGCCGCAATCTCCAACGGCCAGGTGATCGATCGGTGATCCTCCAATCGGGATGGGGTGATCGATCGAGTGATCAAGCGGCGATCGAGTGAGATCGATTCGCGTGGCGATATTTCCCTTGATCGGTCGACCGATACCCTTGGCGGTCGATTGATCGCAGATCGATCATTGCTCACGATCAAGGCGTTCGCTCGATCAAGGCGATCGATGGTCGAGGTTTCACCGACTCGATCGAACGCCGACGATCGGCGATACATCGTATCGATCGGATCGTATCGATCGGATTCATACTTGATTTTATTCCCTAGACCTAGACTCAACCTTCTAGCTCCTCATTAAGCCTTGCGCCTTCAGGATCTCTCCGAGTCCGCGACTTGTTCATCCTTTGCGCTTTGCTTCTAAGAGCTTCCTTCGGTTTCTTCATGTCTTGGGTTGCCAAATGCTTGGACTTTACGCCGCCAAGACTACAAGCTTGGACTTATGCTGCCAAGACTTTACTTTGGACTTCCTTTGCTAAGGTTCACTTTGGACTTTATGCTGCCAAGACTACAAGCTTGGTCTTATGCCGCTAAGTCCATCCCTTAGACTTCCTTTGCCAAGATCATACTTGGACTTCCTTTTACCAAGTCTTCATCCTTGGATTTCACTAAACACATTCGTAATTAGATCACAAGATATTGCGTAACTTAGATGATTAGCCAAACATCAAAACATATAAATGCTTGGAGCATTGTTGCACCAACAATCTCCCCCTTTTTGATGTTTGACAATCATTTAAGTTAGGTCTTTAAAGATACACACATAATCATCTAACTTAAGCATTCCTTCTCCCCCTTTGACATACATCAAAAAGAGAAGGATGAAAGAATTTAGAGCGTTGGATCTTGGACTAAGGTATTAGATTGAAATTAAGCTCCCCCTTAATCCAAGATAGGATGTAAATTACATTTGAGGCAAAGCATAATCTAAAATTCAAAAGTTAAATCCTAACTTAGCACCAACAATGGTTTTAGGGATAAAAGGATAGAATTTATTGAAACTCCCCCTAAACCACTGTATTAAGCAGTCCTAAAACTCGTTTATACGCAATATTATCATACTAGAGTGTTAGGACATCAAAAATACACCAAATATCAGAAAATGGAGCTTTATTATCAGAAAACCCAGTGTATCGGATCGGGTATTAACGATCCATTACGCCTGAAATCGAAATTTTAGCCTTTTCAGCCCATTTTCAAAAATGCGGTAGAAATTCCAGAAATCTCGAAAAATCACGAATTTTTGCGTACACATTTCTGAAATCATACTTTATTAAGGAAAAATGATTTGAAAAATATATGTTTTCCATATTTCAAGATGGATACAAATTTGGAAACTTACAAAAGTTCTAAAGAATTTTCAAACTTTGTATCACTTTTGTGATTCACTTGAAAACTGTTTTCCAAAATATAATGAACATAGTTTAACATATATATGATTTGGAATTTCCAACCATGTTCTTAGAGCTATGTACTCATTACTTGAATACAAGCCTTCCCAATGGTTGGTCCATAAGGTATTTATGTCTCTAGGTGTGTCATTGGCTCATAGTAATGCATCATAACAAGCATGATGAGCCAAGTACACCTTCCCTATCATCTCACATGGTTCTAAGTGTCTCAATATAAAAATCAAGGTTTCTTAAAGCTTTTTGTGAGATGTATCAAGGTATAAAGATAACATATAAACATGGGATCATGCAAACCTAGAATTTTACTCTACAAAGCACATACCAAGCTCTCTCCTTAAAGATGAAAATTTATTTTCGGGAAGAGCTTTGGTGAAGATATCGGCAAGGTTGGACTTAGATTCTACATAATTAAGTTCAATGTCCCCTCTTGCCACATGATCTCTTATGAAGTGATGTTTCACTTCAATGTGCTTGGTCCTAGAGTGATGTACCGGATTTTTGGTCAAGTTGATGGTACTCACATTATCACAATAAACTTTAATGTTAGAGTAGTGTAGCTCATAGTCCACAAGAGTATGCCTCATCCAAAGTAATTGAGCTACACAACCACCCATAGCCACATATTCGGTGGTTGATAAAGCAACACAATGTTGCTTCCTACTACTCCAACTAACTAGGGAGGACCCAAGAAATTGACATCCACCACTAGTACTTTTCCTATCCAATTTGCACCCGGCATAATCGGAATCGGTAAAACAAGTAATTCAAATGACTTAGTCCTAGGATACCAAAGTCCTACATTTAGGGTGCCTTTAATATATCTTAATATTCTTTTGACGACTACCAAATGTGATTCTTTGGCACAAGATTGGTATCTTGCACACATACCTACCGCAAATAAAATATCGTGTCTACTAGCGGTTAGGTATAGTAAGCTACCAATCATACTCCTATACAGTTTAAGATCAATTGATTTACCTTCATGATCACTATCTATTCTAGTGCTAGTGGCCATAGGAGTGGTTACAATTTTGGCATTTTCCAAACCAAATTTCTTGATCATTTCATTTGCATATTTGGTTTGATAAATATGAATACCCTCATTGGTTTGTTTGACTTGTAAACCTAGGAAAAAGGTAAGCTCTCTAACCAAACTCATTTCAAATTCATTTTCCATATTTTTTATAAAGTCTTGAAGAAGATCATCATTTGTTGACCCAAAAATGATATCATCAACATATACTTGGGCTATGAATATATCTTTTAACGTTGACTTTATATACAAAGTTTGATCTACTTGGCCTCTTCTAAAATCCTTAGAAATTAAGAAGGATGACAATCTTTCATACCATGCCCGGGGAGCTTGTTTTAACCCATATAATGCTTTCCTAAGCTTACATACATGATTTGGATAATCTATGTTCTCAAATCCGGGAGGTTGCTCTACATATACTTCCTCCTTAATAAAACCATTTAAGAATGCCGATTTAACATCCATTTGGTAAAGTTTAAATCTCATGTAAGATGCATACCCTAAGAGAATCCTAATAGATTCTAACCTTGCAACCGGGACATAAGTCTCATCATAGTCAAGCCCCTCAACTTGATTGAATCCCCTAGCAACCAACCTAGCTTTATTTCTAGTGATATTTCCTTGATCATCTAGCTTATTCCTAAAGACCCATCTTGTAGTAATTATGGTGCTATCATTGGGTCTAGGTACTATTTCCCACACTTGACTTCTCTCAAATTGAGCCAATTCATCTTGCATTGCCAAAATCCAATCCGGATCATGTAATGCATCATTGATCGATTTGGGCACAATTTGTGAGATAAGAGCAACTTGACTAGTAGGAGGTCTATGAAATGACCTAGTTCTTACTCCTTGAGATAGATCTCCTACTACTTGGTCAAGTGGATGATCTTGATGAATTCTTAGGTTTCTAGAAGGGGTTTCAATTTGATCATTGTTATCTTCCACCCTTCTTTCATCATCGGAGTCTCCTCTTCCTCCCCCTTGATCATTACCCCTAATGGTCAAATTTTGAAGTTTTTGGGTAATGTCTTGATTATTGTCATTAATATCTTTATCAATGGAGGACTTTCTAGGGTAGGTACTAGTAGTTTCATCAAATTGAACATTGGAAGACTCCTCAATCCCTTTGGTTCTCTTATTGTAGACTCTATACCCTCTACTTGTGGATGAGTATCCAACTAGGATTCCCTCATCCGCTTTTGATTCAAATTTTCCTAAGTTATCTTTGGTGTTTAGAATATAGACTTTACATCCAAAGACTTTGAAATAATGAATTGTGGGTATAGTCCCATTCCATAATTCAAATGGTGTTTTCCTAAAACCTATGGATTTGAACCCTATTTTGGATATAGCAAGCGGTATTAACCGCTTCGCCCTAAGTAGCTAGGTAGAGAATATGCATTAAGCATAGTCTAGCCGCCTCTTGTAGGACACGATTTCTCCTTTCCACCACCCCATTTTGTTGGGGTGTTCTAGGACAAGAGAACTCATGCTTGTACCCTTGCTCTAAACAAAATTGTGAAAATTTTAGATTTTCAAATTCACCACCATGATCACTACGGATCCGGTTGATTTTTAGACTCTTTTCATTTTCAACCCTTTTACTAAATCCTATGATTATTTCTAAGGTATCATCCTTATGTTTCATAAAATAGACCCAAGTATACCTAGAAAAATCATCTACTATAACCAAACAATATTTATTACCATTTAAAGATGGAGTACTATGGCAATCAAATAAGTCAAGATGCAATAATTCTAATGGTAAAGAGGTATTGGTTAGGGTTTTACCTTTGTGTGATGCCTTTGTTTGTTTTCCTTCTTGGCATGCATCACACAATTTGTTCTTGACATACTTGATCTTTGGTAGCCCTTTGACCAACTCCATCTTGGCTACCTTGGCTATGTTTTTCATGTTGATATGCCCCAATCTTCTATGCCATAGCCAACTTTCCTTTTCTTTTGCAACAAAACACTTAGTAGAAATGTTAGAAGCATATGAAAGATCAACATAATAGATGTTTGATTTTTTATATCCAACTAACATACAATCATTTAATTCCTTGTGTCTAATCATGCATTTAGAGGATTCAAAAAAAACATGATAGTTTGCATCACAAAGTTGACTAACACTTAATAAATTAAATTTCATATTTTCAACTAGCAATACTTTGTGAATAACAATTTTAGAGGATACCTCAATTGTACCTCTACCTAATATCTTGAGTTTTCCACTATTCCCAAAAGACACCACTCCCTTCTTCACATATTTAATTGTGGAGAACTTGCTCACATCCCCGGTCATATGTGTTGAGCAACCGCTATCCACAATCCACATACCTCGCTCTCCTACCTAAATCACATGAAAAACACAAGCTTTTGGTACCCAAACATTTGGACCGTAACATTAAGTAAAACTTCTAGGTACCCAAGCTTTCTTAACCTTACCCTTAATGGTTGCTTTCCTATTAATTAATGAAATATAAGCAACTTCTTTTTCTTTTGGCTTATATCCTAACCCGGCCTTGTTATAAACCGCTCTTTGTCTACTAAGAATCATATCAAGACACTTTGAGCCATTTGAAAATTTTTCTAAACATGATTTCAATTCACTAACCTCATCCTTAAGTTTGTCATTTTCTTCCCTAAGCATGCAAGAGTCAATATGTGAAGGCTTTTCATTCCTAATGGCCTTTAGTTCTACCTTCATGCTCTTAACCTTAGATTTTGACTTATCTAGAGCTTCTTTAAGATAAGCAATTGATTTATAGAGAAGCATAACCATGGGAGAATTCATTACCTCATCGTCACTAGATGACGATTCATCACTTGAAGAGTCTTCTTGACTTGATGTGCCGAAATCATCTTCTAATGCCATGAGTGCCACATGGCGTGTGATGTGGCAAAGCTCATCATCGGATGAAGAGTCTTCAACACTTGGTGTGTCCCATGTGGTTTGAGCCACCAAGGCCTCCTCCTTCTTCTTTTCCTTCTTGTCCTTCTTTTTCTTTTCCTTTTCCTCCTTCTTCTTTAGCTCCGGGCAATTCGGCTTTATATGCCCCTTCTTATTGCAAGCATGGCAAATCACATTATTGCTAAAACTTGAATTACCATTAAATTTACCTTTTGAGGAATGAGACCCCTTCCTTGCTTCTCTATTCTTGAACTCTCTTGACTTTCTATAAAGCTTCTTGACGAAATTTGCCATTTCACTAGATGAGTCCCCATCGCTACTTGACTCATCCTCCGACTCGGATGATGATAATGCTTCTTTTCTTTCCTTCTTCTTCTTTTCTTTCTTGTCCTTCTTTTCAACAAATAGAGCTAAACCCTTTTCCTTAGAGGACATGTTAGTTTGCTCATGTAATTCAAACTCACAAAATAATTCATCAATTTTAATTTGAGATAAATCCCTAGTTACCTTAATGGCATCAACTATTGAAGTCCATAAAGAATTTCTAGGAAATGCTTGTAAAATATACCTTACCAAATCCCGGTTGTCAACTCGCTCACCTATGATATGGAGTCCGTTTACAATTTCCTTGAACCTTCCATGCATTTGACTTACGGTTTCATGCATCTTCATTTGGAAGGCTTGAAGTTGTCCAATTAATAGGTCCTTCTTGGCCCTCTTTGATTCCTTAGAACCTTCATTTAGCTCAATGAGCTTTTCCCATAGCTCCTTGGAGGATTCAAAAGGCCCCACCTTGTTGAGTTGCTCCATTGTGACGCCGCATTGGATGGTGAGGACGGCCTTTGCATTTGATTCAAATTTCTTGTTTATTTCTCTTGTCCAATCCTTGCTTGGAATAGGATGTCCATGTTCATCCACCGGTTCCTCGAAGCCATCTACAACACTATGCCAAATTTCAATATTACTCATAAGATAGTACTTCATCCTACCTTTCCAATACGCAAAATGACTCTCATCGAAGAGCGGTGGCTTGGCGATGCTATATCCCTCTTGAAGAGCCATTGATGTCTTGGTTGATGGTGAGATCTTCCAAGCTATCCGGGCTCTAATACCACTTGTTAGGACCCTTGGAATGGCTAGAGGGGGGTGATTAGCCTTTCTTCTTTTCTACAAAAAATGTTAGCGGAAGCAATACAAAATATAAACACAAATCAAAGCAAGAACAAAGCTAACACCCGATGTACGTGGTTCGGAGATGACGCTTCTACTCCACGGCAATCCGTAAGGTGGATTAGCCCTAATCAACCTTCACTAGAACCTCCTTTGGATGAACCAAGGTGGAGAAACCTTTCTTACAATGCTCTCCTCTTCTTTACAATGATGGATGATCAAGAACAAGAGAAGAGGAGGATTTAAATCACTAAAAACACTTGGAAGGCTTGGTGAGCACGAGAGTATAGTTAGGAGCAAGAGCACTAGCTTCACCAAGCTCCCATGGCCCCTTTATAGAAGAGGGCTGTTTTTTCCGTTAGGCGTCGATCCGACCGATGCATACCATCGACCGCTAAACCAACGGCCAAAACGCGATCTCGCGGAGATTCGTGAGCCGCAATCTCCAATGACCGGTGATCGGTCGGTGATCCCTCCATCAATCGATGATGGGGTGATCGAGTGATCAAGCGCGATCAGTGAGACCGCATTCTCGTGCGATATTTCCCTTGATCGGTCGGTGATGCCCTTGGCGATCGATCGTCGCGTGATCGCATCGATCGCTCGATCAAGACGGTCGGTGATGGTCGGGTTTCACCGACTCGACTCGCCGACACGACCGATCGGTGATACATCGTATCAGTCGACTGATACTCATCAAGTATGAGTAATTCATACTTGATTTTATTCCCTAGACCTAGACTCAACCTTCTAGCTCCTCATTAAGCCTTTCGCCTTCAGGATCTCTCCGAGTCTGCGACATGTTCATCCTTTGCGCTTTGCTTCTAAGAGCTTTCTTCGGTTTCGTCATGTCTTGGGTTGCCAAATGCTTGGACTTTATGCCGCCAAGACTACAAGCTTGGACTTATGCTGCCAAGACTTTACTTTGGACTTCCTTTGCCAAGGTTCACTTTGGACTTTATCCTGCCAAGACTACAAGCTTGGTCTTATGCCGCCAAGTCAATCCCTTGGACTTCCTTTGCCAAGATCATACTTGGACTTCCTTTTACCAAGTCTTCATCCTTGGATTTCCCTGTCACTTAAACACATTCATAATTAGATCACAAGATTTTGCCTAACTTAGATGATTAGCCAAACATCAAAACATATAAATGCTTGGAGCATTGTTGCACCAACAGCTAATCCCGAACCCACTAGAGTACTAGGCTCGTACTATGTCCGTCGGCCTAGGGGCAACATAACGTAGAAGCCCATCCTAAGCCCATACTTATGATCGTCGGCCTAGGGCATCTGGAGCCCATCCCGTACTGAGTCCGTACTACGACTGTCGACCCAGGGGCACGTAGGAGCCCATCCCTTGGACCTTATTAGGGTCCGGTACAAGCCATGCAGAAAGTAAAATAGCATATCATGTTCCTTATCATAACATATCATATTTCTTTTCATAAACACATCATGTTCCTTATCATGGCATATCATGTTTCTTCTTCATAGCATATCGTGTTCCTTCTTCATAACATATCATATTTCTTTTCATAACATAGCATGTTCCTTCTTTATAACATATCATGTTTCCTTCTTCATAACATATCATATTTCTTTTCATATCATATCATGTTCCCTTTTTTTTATAACATATCATATTTCTTTACATAACATATCATGTTCCTTCTTTATGACATATCATATACTCATACAATTAAGATGGCAATGAGCATAACATAATCATACATTCATACAATTTTCATGGACATAAAGTAGTGACATCAACCAATCATGCTATCATAAAATCTAACTAACATCATATTTGCATCTTTTTCTACATGTAGAATGACATGGAGGACTTAGTAGAGGGCATGTACATAGGCTGGCCGAAACCCTAAGGGAGGGTTCTTAGAAGTTCACATGCTAAACAACTTGTGCAAGGTCTACTTAACATCATACTAACATCACACACATATAGAGTATGGCATAAACATCATGAGCAAGCATAACATGGTGTGATCTAAACATCATGGGGTTCTCACAAAATTTTAAACCCTAAACAACTTGTACAAGATCTAACTAACCACATGTTAATTCCATCACATATAGATCATGGCATGGAAGGCCCTTAGGAGTTTAAATGGGTCTTGGCCGAGAGCTTCAATGAACCCTTCAATGAACCTTAAGTTCAATTTCTTAAATCTAGCTTAGCTATCAACATGTTACCTTCATCTACATTCAAAACATAGCATGACAACTTATAGATCATAGCATGATATACCATTAGGAGCCTAAATAGGTCTTGGGTGAAAAATTCAAGGAGCTTAAAGATCAACCACTCAAATTTAGTTTAGCTAACAACATGTTATCTTCATCTACATTCAAAACATAGCATGACAACTTATAGATCATAGCATGGTAGACCATTAGGAGCCTAAATGGGTCTTGGCCGAAAGTTTCATGAAGCTTTTAAGATCAAACACTTAAATTTAGCTTAGTTATCAACATACTATCTTCATCTACAATCAAAACATGGCATGACCACATATAGAGCATAGCATAGAAATCAATTAGGGGTCAAAAGGGGACTTGGCCGAGAGTTTCATGAAGTTTGAAGATCAAACACTTAAATTTAGTTTAGCTATCAACATACTATCTTCATCTACAATCAAAACATAGCATGACCACATATAGAGCATAGCATAGAAAACCATTAGGGGTCAAAAGGGGACTTGGCCGAGAGTTTCATGAAGTTTGAAGATCAAACACTTAAATTTAGTTAAGCTATCAACATACTATCTTCATCTACAATCAAAACTTAGCATGACCACATATAGAGCATAGCATAGAAAACCATTAGGGGTCAAAAGGGGACTTGGCCGAGAGTTTCATGAAGTTGAAGATCAAACACTTAAATTTAGTTTAGCTATCAACATACTATCTTCATCTACAATCAAAACATAGCATGACCACATATAAAGCATAGCATAGAAAACCATTAGGGGTCAAAAGGGGACTTGGCCGAGAGTTTCATGAAATTTGAAGATCAAACATTTAACCCAAGCCTATCTAGAAACCTATTATCATCATATTCATACAAAACATAGCATGGACAATCATGGAAAGCTTAGAGGAGGTTTTGACCGAATGTTTCCTAAGGAATTTTCTTAACAACCATCAACCGAAGCAACTTGACTGCATGTGAGGGGATACTTAGATCCTTATCTTTGTTAATAGTTGGAAAACACCATAAGTGATGCCAAGACTAGAGCCTTCTTCTTGCTTGGTTAGTTTTCGAAAAATGGAAGAGGGGGAGCGTAGGGTTTCGGTGAGGAAGAAGAATAGAAGTGAAGAATGGCAAATGTGGTTTCTCTTGTCTCTTCATTCCCCTATTTATTCACTTGAAGGTGTCCCCTAGCCTCCCTCACCCTTATCTATCATTTCCCATTCCCTTCTAATAGCACAACTCTGCTGGGCTTATGGTTATTGGGTGCATCTTAAGGGTTAGCTATCTACTTGGGGGTTTAGGGTTCAAATCCTGGGCCATGCATCCTTTTTGGCTCTATTTCTTTTATTTTTTGAAAGAGCCCATACAAAGCCTATTATAATCATGCAAAAAATCTTGTAAAATTGTTAGGAATTTTACGGGTGTTACATTACTCTTAATCCAATTTGGTTCATCCCATGAACCTAATTCTCATGGTTCATCATATGAACCTAATCTCTACCTAATTGCCCTTTGTGTGTGACTCTATAGGTTCTTTTAACGTTGGCAATGTCCCTAAACCGATTTAGGAACATAAGCAATGAGCGGTATCTAGCAACACATCATTGCTACCCAAGTTACAAGAATGTTGAGCTCCAACATCACCTTTGTGACTACTAATTGTGACTCTAACAATATATGACAATGTCCCTCTATTCTTGATATCTAGATTGACCAATTAAGGCATAGACCATGTCATCCTCGGTACAATCTATATCTTGAATTCCAAGTAGACTCACTCTAATCAAATGAGCTTAATATCTCATATTGACTCATTTTGGCATGGCCATGCACTTCGTGGTCTCACTCTATCAAGAATAACGATGTCGCTCCCATCATATAGGAGGGATAAATCCCATCTACATCACTCACATCCCTCCGCATAATTTGTTACATACCCAGTAATCGCCTTTATAGTCGACCTATTTATGGGTGACGTTTGACGAAGCCAAATTATGCAACTCCTTATGTAGGGAACCATGGTGACTTCAAGTCTAAGGACTAATAGTCATACTAATAGCCACATGAGAAAGTATATGACACTCATATAACAATCCATGATACTTTCTCATGGCGGGTCATTCAGTATACATTCTCCAATTCATACCCATGTGTCAACTTGGTATCTCATATCCATGACTTGTGAGATCAAGTCATCGTGTTGACGTACATGCTAGTCTTTACGCATTAACATTGTCCATGAATGTTAATACTTGACTAGGAATGATTAAGAGTAGTATTCTCTATATCATCTCATTATCGATTCAACCAATCGATTGATATAGATAAGAACCTACTACTCAAGGACATTATTATACTTAGTTATTTTGCACCAATACAAGTAAATATAATAACCATGCCTTTATGAATAGGAATATGATACAATAAAGTCCATACAACAATCATCACATGATTGACTCTAGGGCTTTCACCAACAGAAGAGTTTATCTTTTGTATGAACATCTTTAGTTTTGAAATAAGAATCACATGATTATTGTTTGCATATTTATGGCTATGCATATTGTCTAAAGCATTACATTGTAGATAACATTGTGTGTGGTGTCACAAGGGAGATCATGTTATCAGTTCCTTGTAAAGTATAAGTAAAGGTTCATAACCAAGATGGTTATGGACAAACCATTGGAATGGTTGTAGTGTGATTTGGTATTGGTTTGTCTTGACAATAGAATTACACTTGTACACTTTGTGTGTATTGAGCAGGACTGACATAGAGGTGATTCGATTTATTGCTGACTACATAATCGAATCGGACCTCAGATATTATGTTGTGCATGCTCTTAATCCCGATATAATAACGGGCACATATATGTAGTATTCATTTCTTTGATTTACTAATAGGCGAGATTTATAGAATAAATCGATAGGCTCGGTAAGTTGAGAAATTATATTATTTATATGGTGTTCCATTGATTATAGGAGGAAACCGTGTCCTATATATTAGGATGATGATGTCCCCTTGAGGAGCTCATAAGGTTCATCATGTAAACCTTGCAGGTGGACTTGGTCTGGTATGATGATAAGGTTGAGTGGTACTACTCATGGAGTTAGATGTAGATTAATTAATTGTTAGTAAATTAATTAATTGACGGACATTCGAGATCTTAAACCTGGGGAGATAAATGTATAAATAATATATGAAGCCCAAATTAATTTATGGGGGTTGGTGAGGTAGATCAATGATAATCCTCTAGTGGAATGGATTATCATTAATGTATCGTACTTTATGTGGGCTTGATCGATTGGGTGTCCAAGATCCAACTCCTCCTCATGGTCCCTATTGTAGCCTATTAAAACCTCATGGAGCCTAGATCCAATGATGGAAAATAAAACTCTAGATCCGATAGTGGAGATTAAATCTCTAGATCCGACGGTTGAGAATAAATCTCTAGATCCGACGGTTGAGATTAAATCCCTAGAACTGACAGTGGAGATTAAAAGGAGGCTTAAGCCTAACTCTATAAATATGGGTTTAAGGCTTGGGCATGTAGGAATTATTAGAGAGGATAGGGTTTTTCTTCCTTGGCTTGGGCGGCAAGGAAGAAGTGTGCGGCTAGGGTTTTGGAGGTGTCTTGGGCGGTCACAATTAAGGAAGGTTTTCTTCTTCCTTAGGGTTGATGGCGCCCCTCCTTCTTCTCTTCACCTTGGCCGGCGCTCAACCTATTCCTATTCTTCTCCTTGGCCGGTGGAAACAAGGGTTAGGTTGATTCCTTGGAGCTCTTGGCCGACACCCACTTCCTCATCTCTTCTTCTTGTTGGCCGGCGGCAAGCATCGAGGTTGGTGCTTGGTGGTTGGCTAAACGAAGGAGAAGAGTTTTGTTTCTATACTTCCTCTTGTTCGGAGCGAGCAAGGAAAGGAAGATCTTGATCCAGGAGGCTTCTACTTTTGGAAGATCGTCGCCCACATGACGTCCAAAAATAGGAAGGACATACAATAGAAGATCGAGAGGTATAATGCTTGTTTATATTCTTTTGTATTCTGCCTATAATTGTTTTCAATTATACACATGTTGTATGTATTGTTTTGTGGTTAAATTTACTTGGACCCTGAATACACACGCAAAAATCGACGATCCGTACATCGTCTATTCCGCGACTAATCGTAGAATAGAAGTTGGTTGCTTGAACAACAAGTTTGTTCAAGTGACCACTCTAATCGAATAGCACGACGATGAAACGGTAGCTTGGGTAATCCCACCTTGTCAAGGATAAATTTTTTTATCCTGGGACGTAGAAGAGATCGCCATGAACAAGAGACAGAGTTGAAGGGGGAAGTGAAGTTTCCTCCCTTGAACTAGAGCATTTGTTCCAGGCTCTGCACGACCCAGTTGGGTGGTTCATCTCCGCCCCTGGATCACGCACAACTATTGGGGTGACCCTGTCCCTCCGCATCATGTACTCGGCCACAGTAGAGTCAACATGTTATTCAAATTAAATCAGTAATGTGTAATATATAAATACAAAACTAATATTTTATTTTTCATAGGTTTGTCGTACTTTGTCCTTCAGGTGATTCGTGTGTTCGTGAAGTCTTCAGCTGTGAGCTCATCCGTTGCTTCCACTAGGACAGGTATATTGTATATTAAAAAATTTATAGCTAGAATTATCATTTTATAATATATATAATTAATGTTTTATTTTAAGTAATTTTTTTACTTCAAATATATAATATTTTTTGATATGTTATAGTTTGCAATTCAATATCATACAAAAGCACACTAAGCACTAGAAGAATTTATTTTGAGTATAAATTTATTGTTAGATTAATTTGGATGGAATATGGAAAAAAATAGAATTATTCCTTGATATAAATTTGGAAACATGACAAATGGAGAGAGAAAGAAGTTGGATGTACAAAATAATTTACCACAACGTCGTGATTTAACTGATGAATTTATTATTAGGTTGGAACAATTTTTGAATTTTGCTAGTAGCAATATTGAGTTTATGGATGGGAATAAATTAAGGTATCCGTGCAAAAATATTATAATGGTAAATTTTTCCAATGTGATAAAGTTTGAGAACATCTTTCTAGATTTGGTTTTACTCCAAATTATTATAATTGGACATGTTATGGTGAACCGTTCATATCCAATGAAGAGGATGGATGAAACATACAAAGGACAGTTAATGGAGATCAAAGATATTATGACCAATTCAATCCATATCAGAAGATGATAGTTGATGCAATTTGTCATAATTTGAATACCGAATCAAACGCTGCAAGTTCTAGTTATCCTCAAACATTTGAACACATGTATACTAGTTATTCATCGTCGTTGGAGGAGGTAGAAGTAACTGTTATTCATGAAAATGTATACAATTAACCATATCTCAAATTTCAAGAAGTGTTGAGAGCTGTAGATGAACTCGTATGGTATTGTTGTGACAGTCACAATAAATTATCTTTCACCGCAAGATTGTTGAATGTTAAAGCTGAGCATAATGTATTCGAAGATTGTTTTAATGATTTTGTTCAAGTTATTGGAGAAGTTTTGTTGGATCGAGAAAACACTAGAGGGGGTGAATAGCGTTCGTGAAACTCTTCTTTTCGTCAATTAAAAGAAAGTATGCAGCAAAAAAGTAAAACACAAAACAAAAGTAATTTTTACTTGATTCATAGCCCACCGGATACTAATCTAAGGCCCTGCGATCCTTTAATCACTTTCGAAGGGCAACACACTAAAAATATCTTCCTCGTTGGAGGTAAGAGACAATCGATTACAATGATGTAGAGGAAGAGGTAACAACCTTACCTCTCCTCTTTGCAAATAATACTTAAGAAGAAAATAAGATGCCGACAAATAACTTGCAACGGATGCTCAGTCGGAGTAGTATTGTAGCATGAAGGATTGCGGTAGGAGAGTCGGTGCACTTAGGAGCTCATTGATTGATGTAGGGTTTGAGTCATCCCCTCCTTTAACAGATTGTCGCCTTGGAATATGTTCAGATCTATATCCAAAACTCGTGGATCTTATCTTGAGGTGGTGGTTAACTTATCATGAGGTGGCGGCATCTATCTCAATTTCTTTGACCATGTGCATTGGTTTGATTCGTCGACATCAGTTGACTGATCCTCTTGGAAGTTGACTACCTCCAATCGACGACTGAAAACTTCAGTCGACTACTACACTTGAGAATTCAACCTGACACCTGAAACACAAGGTTAGCACAAGAGATGCATAATACCATGAAGTGTGATAGTTCTTTGACTGTCTGATTTCGACTTCGACATTCCTCCGGAAGCCTTGGTCGGATCGACGCCTAGAATTTTCCTCTAACTGAGGATGCATCCTTACAACCGCTCCACACTGAGATCTTACCTTTGGTTCTCTTGACCTGTCACTTAGCTTTCGGTCACTTGATCACCGAGGTTTCTCCTTCCGAGATTCTCATGGCATCACCTAACCGCTGAGGTTTCTCCTTTCGAGATTCTCCTGGTATCACCCAACCACTGAGATTTCTCGTCCTGAGCTTCTCCTAGTGTCGTTGACCACCGAGGTTTCTCATCCTGAGATTCTCTTGATGTCACCCGACCACCAAGAATTCTTGTCTCGAGATTCTCCAGGTATCGTTGACCACTGAGGTTTCTCGTCCAAAGATTCTCTTGGTGTTGTTGACCTTCGAAAAGCCTAATACAATACCTGCACACTTAGCATAACATATGAGATAACAACATAGCTTAACTTTGAATCTTTGCCATTATCAAAACCAAGGTTCAATTAACTAGTGCCCCTGCACCAACAATCTCCCCCTTTTTGATCTATGGCAAACTGATTCAAAGTTAAGAGAAAATAAACAGTAAGCATCATACAAGCATTTTTCAAAACCTCCCCCTTAAGGGTACCTCCCCCTTAACCCTAGGTGAGTTTTGAAAAACAATTACTCTTTGAAAAAAAAAAGATAGGTAACCTCTTAACTTGAACCTCTCTCCCCCTTTGACATATATAAAAAATAACTTTATAACGGGTGCATTTTTAAGTATGTAAACCATTATGTTCAACTCCCTTTAACATTTAAGAGCTTAGGTTTCTAGATCCTGCACCAAAAATGTATATCCTAGGTTAGGATGTGATCGTCCAACCTTTAACATTGTTATAAAATTTTGAGAATGTTTTTTTTTAAAGGAATTAAAGATACATTTTAAAGGTTCATATCTATTAGGTTTTATGCCAAACAAGAGGTAGCAAGAGATACTAAGTTTGTCTAACTTAAGTCTTCTCTCCCCCTTGGCATAATATCAAAAAGAAATATTTTAAAATTTGAAAGTATTGGCTATATATATTTTTTTAAAATAATATTTTAACAATCTTCTATGATGATTATCCAATTAGAACCTCCCCCTTAACCTAACATCCTTGTTAACCACAAGGAAGGCTTATCTAGAGGGCCTCTGCCTTTATCTGACAAACTCTTAGGACATCCTTGTTGGTGACAAGGAAGGCTTACCTAAGTGTCTAAAGGATCTAGGCGTTCAATATTGGTCAACTAACCATCATTTAAAAAGTATAGTTATTTTAAACACTACGTATAACTACACACAACAATCATTGTAACCAATAAAAATAGTTTTAAGAATCTCTCTCTCTCTCTCTCTCTCTCTCTCTCTCTATATATATATATATATATATATATATATATATATTTTGAAAACATTTTCAAAACTATTTTCAATTTATTTTCCTTACCATCTCACCCATTCTACATGATCAACCAAGTTATCCTTATAGTTGTTGTGAGATGAATTTAATTTTACTTAGTTAATTTTAATGATTTGAAATTTAATTAACCTTGGATTAGATTCGGATTTAACCTTTAGTTAGTTAAGTGAACATTTCAAAAGAGGGCTTCCAGGTCGTGGTGAGGCACAGAGGCCTTCTTTGATCAGAACAATGACAACTTGCTTAGATAAAGCCAACTTAAGAAATTGTACACTTAATTCGCATTGGATCAAATCCTAGTCTAACTAGTTTAGGATATGGTGAGGTAGCTTAAACTAGTTCCACTTAGCCAAGTGCACCAAGCTAGATACTCCTTATCTAACCTGGATACATGAGATTTTATTTCCCTAACGTACTATCATCTCATCGCGTCCTGATACTATGTTGTCAAGGCTAATTAACTATTTCCTATCTAACCATTCTATGAGAGTTAATTTAAGACTAGTATGTATGACATGACAAAATGAAGCATGGTAATTAATTAAAATGATATGTATGCATGAGCATCTTATGTTCAATCATTTAAAAGAAATAGTTGTTTCTTAGGTAGATTTTTATTTGTTGAATTTCTAAAAGTTGAAGGTTTTATTGCTAAATTATTAATTTTTGTATAATCAAATGGTACTCTATTATAATTAATTTTATTCGTTTGATTATTTAATTCGGAATTTTTAATTAAGTTTGATTTTGAATTTAAAATAGATTTAATAGGATTATTAGACTTTTTCAAAGTAAGATTATTAGACTTTTTAAAAGTAGAATTATTAGACTTTTAAAGAGTAGAATTATTAGAATTTTTAAAAATAGAATTATTAATAGAATTATTAGAATTTTTTAAGATAAGATTGTTAGAGTTTTTAAAAATAGAATTATTAATAGAATTATTAGAATTTTTTAAAATAATATTGTTATAGTTTTTAAAAGTAGAATTTGTTGGATCGAAAGCGTCGCTCGAGGGTGGGGAAGGTTGGGGGGGGGGTGAATAGTGAGCATAAAATCTTTTCATCTTTTCGTTCGTTCGATTGAAACACAGAGATGCACAGTGAAAAAAATAAATAACACAAGTTTATTTTTATTTGATTCACAACCTAACGGTTGCTAATCAAAAGCCCCGCAATCCTTGATCGCGTACGAAGGGGAAATCCACTATAGAGTCTCCTCCTCGTTGGAGGTAGGAGACAACAATCACAAAATCCAAAAGCACGAGGATGAGGCAACAAGCCTACCTCACCTCATTACGATTAAAACCACGAATACAATAACTAAATAGAAACAAACTTGTTGCTGTCGACGAAGAAGTTGTATCCTTGGTGTTGCATCAGTGTTATGACGACGTTAGAGCTTTAGCATTGTAGGAGCACTTAATATTGATGATAGATAATCTTTGGGTTGGATTCCTCCCCTCCTTTTATAGACTTGTGCCTTGGAATAAGTCTAGATGTAGATCCTCAACATTTGGAACTTATCACGAGGTGACACCTAATCTTATCGCGAAGTGGCGGCGTCAAACGTTATCCATTTTGACCTAGCGTACAAGGTTGATTCGTCGCCATTAGTCGACTGATGCTCTTCATGAGTTGACTAATGTGCAACAGTCTACTACCAATAGCCAGTAGTCGACTGTCAGCCCGACCACTTTCCTGCAATAAGAGGTTAGCATGAAATATGGTAAATATGACAGTTCCTTACTGTCCGATCTCGACCTAGACCTTCCACTGGAAGTCTTAGTCGGATCACCGCCTACGGTCATCCTCGTATAGATGACATGGCCTTACCATCTCTCTTCACACTCGTGCTTACCTCTAGTCCTTTATGACATGTCTCTTTACTTTCGGTCTTCACCTGGGTTCTTCGACTCCCACGAAGTTCTCCCGGTGTCGCCCGACCACCATGGTTTCCCGACTCGGGATTCTCCAGGTGTCGCTAACCTTCGTCTTAGCTTAACCATTTCCTGCACACTTAATTCAGCTCATGAGATAACAATATGATCTTAACTTTGGATCTTTACCATAATCAAAACCTAGGTTTGATTATCTGGTGCCCCTGCACCAACATAATTATTAATAGAATTATAAGAATTTTTCAAGATAAGATTATTAGAATTTTTAAAAGTAGAATTATTATAAATATTTATATTAGATTTGGAATTTTTTAAATTTAATTTTGAATTTTTTATTGTTGAATTAAAAAAAATAATAATTCAAAATTATCTAGAGTAATGAGTTCTAGTGTTTGATGATTCTATCCTAAGTTTTGATTATTTTGATCTAAGCTTTGATTATTCTAATTAAGTCCTAGGTTAGTTTTATTCTTGACTTGGTCTAGATCTATGTATTAGGGCAATCAACCCATGTATGATGTGGTTTTGATGTATGTGCCAAAGGTTTAAGTTTTTGGAACGTAGGTGGCCGGCTAGGGGGGGTGAATAGCCATAAGTCGTCGTAGAATGGAATTTGTTCGTTCGTTTGTCTACACGTTAGGGTTAGCACAGCGGAAATAAAACTAAACAACAATAAAGATAAAAAAGATAAAAACAATGCTAACAAAGAGATATAATGTTATTCATGACCCTATGCCACTAATCCACGGTCCAATTCGTCTCGGGTGAATCACTCCGAAACCAATCCAATATGGTCTCTCCCTTTAGCCAAAGCAAGGTGGAGGTAAACCTTCTTACAACACAAAATACTCTTTCTTACAATGGATTTGAAATAAGAACAAGAGAAAGAGTCTAAAACTTGTGGGGCACTTGGATGAACAATTGGAGCATAAGCATTAGCCATCCCAAAGCCCACACCCTCTCTTTTTATAGAGAGGGTTGATTTCTTCCCGTTTGCCACCATAAGTCGACTACTGCCTTTGGAAGTCGACTGCCACCATTACAATGGCTTCTGAACACGTTAGATCCCGACCATTGTTGTCCAACGGGAGACTTGGCAGTCGACTAAAGTATCCATCAGTCGATTGATGCCTCCATTGCCGACTGATCAGTCGGCTACGGGAGGTTCTATGCCTGCGACTGCCTTCATTAGTCGACTGATGGTATGGTAGTCGACTTCCACTCTTTGGTAGTTGATTGCTAGGCCAGAAACCCACCAATCGAACACCAGTCGAACCTAAGTCGACTTGCAGCAGTCGACTGCCCATTCACGGTAGTTGACTGATGCCGGATAAACCTCAAACTTCACATCCATTTTAGTGTCCGGCGATCGGGTAAAACCTCAAACCAATGTTTGAGCATCCCACTAAACTATTCGTCAGGTAAAACCTCAACCTTTTAGTTTAGCATCCGACACTTAGCCATTTTGGCGAAGTTCACCTAATGAGCTACTTACATTTCACTCATTCTCTCATCTTACTTGAAGTCCCTCGCTGAAGCTCTCTTCGTTCGCGGCCACGTCCCTTGGCAACACCAAGCACATGGCTTCGTAATGTTCCTTCGTGTCTCTTGCCCTCGAAGTCTACTTCCTTGGCTTCACTTCAAGTCATCTCGTCCAGCAGTCCCTCGGATGCATCAAGCGCATGACTTCACAATGCTCCTTCGTCGACTCAAGCACGAGGTTATGAGTTGGTGATCTTACCAAAGCTATTCATCATATGTGCGAATTACTAAGTCCTGCTTGACTTCAACACACATATTAAATCCACAATAATATCCTAACTTAAACCTTTGCCACACACATCAATACCATAATCCAAACTATAACTTGGGTTGATTACCCTAACAATCTTCCCCTTTTTGATGTGTGGCAACTACGTTTAAGTTAGGTAAATTATAAACAAAATACCATAAGCAAGGAAAGCATGTAAAAAATTCATGACCATCAAACTCCCCCTAAATACATGCAACTCCCCCTTAACGCATGCTAATCTCCTCCCTAGCATGATTAAACTTAAACATCCCTATTTCTCCCCCTTTGACACCATCAAAAACCTTAACATAATGTCATAATCCAAGGCATCAAGGTCTAAGGATCGAAAAACCATCAAAATAGCCTAAAAACACTGAAATCAAGCTATGAACAGTGCCACCAATCGACTAAATCAGACATCAGTCGACTGGCACGCTGGTGTCAGCAATTTCTGATTTTCGGACCGAAATTTAGAAATGCACCAGAAATTCCAGAAAATTTGAAAAATTATGAAATTTGGAAAATAAATTTCTTTTAAAGTCCTTTATTAGTGAAAAATGAGTTTTCATGAAAATTACTTATATTTTCAATGATTTGCCAAAAATCCAAAGGTTTCAAAAGCAACTAGTATTTGATCAAGTTTGTATCAATTTTAACACCTAGTTTTACTTTAGATTGTTTCAAAACATGAAAACATAGATTTTAAAGTAAGGAATGGTTTTGAAAACTTATGAAATATCCAACCATGATCTTTGGGCAAT
The DNA here is from genome assembly GCA_025175895.1 of Wurfbainia villosa. NCBI lineage: Eukaryota > Viridiplantae > Streptophyta > Magnoliopsida > Zingiberales > Zingiberaceae > Wurfbainia > Wurfbainia villosa. The sequence continues at coordinate 45,065,198 of CM045998.1, read as the reverse complement.
ATGTCTATGAATTAAACATAATCCTTCCCCATAATTGGTCTATTATTACTATTTTGATACTTTAAATGACCATCTAAATGCCATAGGCATTAGTGGACCATTAGTATCATCCTAACATCTCACCCATGCTAAGTTTTCAATCATGGTTATCCTTATCGTGAGTGTGAGATATTCCTAAAGGTATTTATATACTTAACCTTTAAATTCATGCAATTCTACACAAGGTTAAGTACACACTCTAACATAGTACATGATCATAAAGACATATATGCATTGATTTCACATTATGATCATGAAACAAGTGTATCAATCAATTTGTAATCATGCATTAGGTATAAAATCATGATAATAAGTCGAGTATAACCCAAAGCATGATTTAAGCTATTTATGGGTGCATTATCATCACTCAATACTAATTCAAAAATTTAGTCCCAATCATTCTGAGTCATAAGCATGTATCATTGTTCAAATCAAGTATAATCACTTCATCCATCATGCTTATAAATTAAATTTCACTACCCTCATCATCCTAAGTCAACCATATAATATGATATAAGTGAAGTCCACTTATGGTTGACTATCCTAGAGTTTTCCTAACCCTTAAATTTTTAGAAAAATAAAATACTCATAAACTAGTGAGATTGATACAAAGTTCAAATTCATTGAAATTTTCAATGTTTATCCCTACTTTGTATCACCTGATTCAATGGTGATTGCTATCAAAAGATAGACTTCACCAAGGTTTTTCAAAATGATTTTGAAATGATTTTAAAACCTTTAAATTCAATTTCCTAAACATCTCACTTGTATCTAAGTGTATGAAATACATACAAGTCAAGTATTCTAGTGAGATGTGGGTTTTACTCATTTAGGGTCTCATGCATTTTTCTAGGCAATACTATTTGATTCCCTTATGCATGGGACTTCAAATCATGTCATTGTCCTTAACTCAATTTTAATTATTGCATGAATGATAATTATGGCATAATTGTTAACAAGAATAAAAGCATGTGCCAAAATCATGATGCCAAGGCATGTGATACAAACTTAAGCATAACATGACATTTAGATAACCCTAAGTATTATCATGACATTTTATATGATAAAAATAAATATGATGTCATGACATGGCAAGCCAAATAACACTTGGCAAGTATAAAATACTAAGGTATAAAATACCTAAGTGTTAAGCCCAAATTGTCATTTCTAATAATTAAATCGATTTTGCCTTAACCTAACTATCCCCCTAGTGTGCCAAAACCCCAAAATGGCACACCATGACTTCTAAGACTTAATTGTGCCAATTTAATCAATTTTCAACTTCCCAAAACACATTGGCACATCCTAAAGTGTCAACTCTACCATGACTAGGTTAACTACCCATCCACTTAGGGTTGACACACCCTAACCCATCTAGCGTGAATCGATCACGCTCCTAGGAACCCAATACCAATTGGAGCTCCTTGGGTTAGCAAGTTATTTGCTAGGGATAACTTCCCTAGATACCTTCATAATGACCCTTTTTGGCTTTGAAGCCTTAGTCATTTGGGTCTTTCCTAGGTTAACCATAGGGATTGCCTCCCTTGTAACCTTCTTAGTGGCTACCATAGATTTTCTTGAATTTTTAGCCACTAGACACACACCATGGCTAATCTTATGGATAACTTCCCTATTAACCTTATTTTTTCTAGACCTAGATTTAGTTCCATAATCAAATTGAACATTGTGATAGGACTTAGGTTTGTGACCCTTCCCTCCAACTTGGTGTCGAGAAGGAGTTTTGATTAGTGTGGTACGCATAACTCGAGCTCGTTGAGCTCACCCCGTGGAGTAGGAACCCTAAGGTTCCAACCCACATATATCATTGTGTATTTGTGTGTGCTTGTATTGTTGTTTGATATTTCTATTATTTCTATTGCGCTAATGACAATTGTAGACAAACGACATCCACGAATGATTGAACGATTTCAATCATCTATGAATTGAGCTATTCACCCCCCTCTAGTCGGCCACCGATCCTCCAACACATATGATGGAGAAGTCAAAGTGGGACACTTGGCATGAAAAGTCCAAGTCTTGGGTACTTGGCAATGGAAAGTTCAAGCATGGGTCTTGGCATTTGGAAAGTCCAACATGGAGTTGGCATGGAAAGTCCAAGGGTGTAGTCTTGGCCACATAAGTCCAAGTGTGTAGTCTTGGTGGAGAAAGTCCATGTCATGGGTACTTGGCAATTGAGAAGTCCAAGAATTGATATTGGTGGCAAAAAGTCTAAGGGTGGAGACTTGGAAGCATAAGTCCAATGGTTGGAAGCGTAAAGTCCAAGAGTGAGACTTGCCTGTTAGACTCTCTGAGCTACAAAAATCGCTTTTTGCAGTGTGAAAACCTCTAAAGCCGGCCATGGATCCGTGCGAAGATAAATAAAAATTCATGTACGTGTTTATCTACACTAGATCTATCTTAGATCTACATGTTAGTTATAGCCCTAGAACCAATCATGTGATGGTTGAATAGGGAAGATTTTGTATCATATTCTATAAAGGCAAAGGTTTGGTTATTATATATTTACATCTAACTTGTGCCAGCTAAAAGAAATATATAATAATGCCCTAGAAAAGTAGGTTCTTATCTACAGCACATCAATTGGCAGAATTGATTATGAGAGGCTGTAGAGAATACTTTCCTAAATGTTCCTAGTCAAGTATTAATTTGCAAGGGCAATATTAATACATAAAGACTAGCATGTAGGTCAATTGATGACTTGATCTCACAAGTCATGGATATATGATATCAAGTTGACACATGGGTATATATTAGAGAATATATACTGAACTGACCCGCCATGAGAAAGTTTCATGGATCGTCATATGAGTGTCATAAACTTTCTCATGTGACTATTGGTATGAATAGTCCTCAAACCTGAAGTCACTATGGTTCCCTACATAAGGAGTTATGTACTTTGGTATCGTCAAACGTGACCCATAACAGGATGGACCATAAAGGAGATTACTGGGTATATAACAAATTATGCGGAGGGATATGAGTGATGTAGATGAGATCTATCCCTCCCATATGACGGGAGTGATATCTGTAGGCCCCTTGATTGAGTAGAACTACTAAAACGCATGACCATGCTCGAATGAGTCAATATGAGATATTGAGCTCATTTGTTTGAGTTAGTTTACTCAGTGATCAAGAAACACATAGATTGATCGAGGATGACATGGTCTATGCCTCATTGGTCAATCTGATATCAAGGATAGAAGGACACGGTCATACATTATAGTAGTTGCCAACGTTATCTAAAAGAGTTTAGATCCACTGCCAACGTTATGAGAGCCTATAGGGTCACACACAAAGAGCATGATGATTAGAAGAATTAGTGCATTCTAGTTTGACTAGAATAATTTGGGAATGAGCTTAAGTACAAAATGGTTTTTGGACTTTAAGCTTAATGAGAATTTTGGCTTATTGATTTAATAAGATTAATTCAATATGTTACCTTATTGATTTAATGAGATTAATTCAATATGATAACATAAGCTTATTAGATTAATAAGATTAATTCGACATGCATGAATGCCACATAAGCATGCCACCTAAGCTTGATGAGGTGGAAGGAGGCAAAGGGTTTTGACCTTTGGATTTCCTCCACATGTGGCCGGCCAAACAAGGAGTGTTGATTATGTTTCAATGCAATTGATTGCATTGAATGTGATAGGAGGTGAAAGGTTTTTCAATCCTATAAAACACCCCATGGGGTGGCCGACCAAATGGTTGAAGCTTGAGGCTTGGAGAGAGCTTGGTGGTGAGAGGCTTTGGTTGTGTGACTTTTGTGAGTGTAGTAAGAAGAGTAGTCTTCTTCTTCCTTTCTCTTTTTCCCTACCTTCCTCTCCTTTAGGGACATCTCTAGCAAGAAGTAAAGGAGAGCTCTTCTAGTTTCTTTTGTGACACAAGAGCTTGCTCGTGTGGATACATATAGAGGCACGGACATTTGAACGTGCTAAAAGATCCAACAAACCCAAGGAGAAGCGGGATTTAAAAGGGGCACGCAACAAAGGTAATATTCTCCTATAAGATAGGTTTTGAGAAATTTATTTTTGTACGAGGTTTTCTTTCGCAAGGATCACTTGGAAGGGATCCTTTTTTTTTTTCGTTGCGCATATGCTATTTTGCATAAGAGATCCCTACAGTGGTATCAGAGCCACTTACGAAAGATCGTATAAAAATAGGTTTTCTCTATTTTATATGTGATATAGAAGTAGGATAAATTTTATTATGAGTTGATAATTGCATTAGCAATTTTTCAAACATAATAAAATATCCGATGTCTTTTAAAAGTTAAAATTGAAATGGTGCATGGTTATGGCCTAGTCCCAAAAAGTTTGTGAATGTGTGTGTTGTAATTATTAATACGGCCTGCGTGTCGTGCGTTTCTCCTAAAATTCTTGTTGTAAAATTAGTTTTAGACTCGAATGTAACTCGAGTATTTCTCCTTTTGTAATATACAAAATAAAGATGGAGGGTCCATTAAAAGATGACGTTACAAGGAGGGAGTCAACAACACAAGACAACCAAAAGGAAGCACTTGGGAGAAGATGCTATCCCTAGGTTGACCAATCAATCTTTTCATTAGCTTGAGAAGATTGTAGAATAAGGGCCATAACCATGACACGCTTAGTTTAATATGTATGTGATGCATGTTAATTTAGCTTATATGTGATGTATGCTAATATGTATGTGATGCATGTTTACGTTTATTTCTTAATAAGTCAAAAACGATATGCCTACCAAAGTTTGGTACTCACTACTTCCTCGATCATTTGTTGTTGGGTTTGCCAAAGCAAAGCAATGCATTTTATCTTGGAAGAGTGCGAGTGGACAATCGTGATGTCCCGCTATCAAACTTGGTTAAGACTTAATTAAGTTTTTCTTAATTAATTAAGAAAGTAGAGGCATATATTAGCTTTGAACATAAGTTTTAAAAATTAGTTTTGTGTGATTTCAACATCACTTTGTCTTAGAAAGTGGTCGTTGCTCATATATCAAAGAAGGCCTCTGTGCTCGCCACTGCCGGGATCTTTGGTTTAGGAATAAACACTAAACTAATCTAAACTTAACCAAAGCTATTAAAGAGTTACATCAGATGTAATTGGCAAAAGATTGCCTACCTAATCATACTACATCTTGGGCGATTAGCCAAAGCTAACTCAAGACGAAGTATGATGTGGATCTTTATCCCATATAAATTTATAGCTAAATAGAAGCTAATGATGTAAGCAAAATGTGTTTGCCTACATCAATGATTATCTCATATCAAAGCTATGAGAATTTAGTGGGAGCCTCATTTAATTAAAGGCCCAATTAAATGACTTAGGTATGATACTTAATTTTGCATTTTGATGTTGTAGATCACCATGTCATCTAACACGACACACCCCCTCAACTTGCGATCTGTCCTTGAGAAAGACAAGCTCAATGGAGCTAACTTTCTAGACTGGTATAGGAACTTGAGGATTATCCTCAAGCAAGAACGTAAACTGTATGTCCTAGAGTAGTCTATCCCTGAAACACCCGCCCCTGCGGCCACTCGTGCTGAAAAGGATGCTTATAAGATGACGCATTAGATGTGTCATGTCTTATGCTTGCCACCATGAACTCTGAGCTTCAGAAGCAACATGAGAACATGGATGCCTATGATATGGTTGAGCATTTGAAACAACTATATCAAGGACAAGCTAGGCACGAGCGTTTTGAAGTGTCTAAGGCTCTTTTTGCATGCAAGATGCAAGAAGGAACACCTGTAAGAACTCACGTACTTAAAATGATAGGGTACGTTGAGAACCTTGAAAGACTAGGTTTTCCATTGAGCCAAGAATTGGCAACCGATATTATCCTGCAATCATTGTCGGAAGCATATAATCAATTCGTCATGAATTATAACATGAATGAAATTGATAAGCCTTTGCCTGAGATTCTCAGCATGTTAAGAACTGCTGAACCGAATCTCAAGAAGAAAGTTAGTAACGTACTAATGGCCAAGAAGGGCAAAGGTAAGCGCAAAGGCAAGGGTAAGACCCAAGCCAAAGGCAAGGCCAATTCATCCACTTCAAAGGGTAAAGGTAAAGTACCTAAGGAAGGGGACTGTTTCCATTTGAGGTGAGATCGACACTGGAAGCGGAACTGCAAAGTCTACCTTGAGGAAGTAAAGAAGAAAAGAAGTGGGACTTCTGCCTCAGGTATACACGTTATAGAAGTTAATCTATCTATTTCTTCTACATGGGTATTAGATAATGATGTGCATCTCACATTTGTACTAATGTGCGTGGACCGAGAAATAGTAGACTAAGGTGAAGTGGACCAACGAGGCAATGGCGCAAAGTTGCTTCTTGTCAGTGTAGGAACATATTCTTTGTCTTTGCCCACTGGGCTTATCTTAGAACTAGAGGAGTGCTTTTATGTACCTGCATTAACGAAGAACATAATTTCTGTATCTTGTTTAGACAAGAAAACTTTTCTTTATAGTAAAGGACAAATGTTGTTCCATTTATTTGAATGAAATGTTCTATTGTAATGCACCACTTATGAATGGTCTCTATGTTCTAGATTTAGAAAACCCAATTTATAACGTAAATACCAAACGGTTCAAATCGAATAATTTGAACCAAACATATCTCTGGCACTGTCGCCTAGGTCACATAAATGAAAAACGCATATCCCAACTCCATAAAGATGGATTATTGGACTCATTTGATTTTGAATCATATGAGGTATGCGAATCTTGTCTTTTAGGAAAGATGACTAAAACTCCATTTAGTGGACATGGCGAGAGAGCGACGGACTTGTTAGGACTCATACATATTGATGTATGTGGCCCTTTCAATATCGAAGCCAGAGGAGGCTATAAGTACTTTATTACTTTCACTGATGATATGAGTAGATTTGGCTACTTATATTTGATGAGACATAAGTCAGAATCCTTTGAAAAGTTCAAAGAATTCAAGAATGAAGTACAAAACCAACTTGGTAAGCGTATTAAGCTACTTCGATCAGATCGAGGTGGTGAATACCTTAGTCAAGAGTTTCGTGATCACCTGGCTGAGTGTGGGATAATATCCCAACTCACTCCCTGGAACACCACAATGGAATGGTGTATCACGAGAGGAGAAATCGTACTCTATTAGATATGGTACGATCAATGATAGCGAGCAGGTGATCTACCTACTTCCTTTTGGGGTTTAGCTCTAGAGACAATCGCTTTCACACTTAATCGCGTCCCATCAAAAGCCGTAGAAAAGACACCATATACGTTATGGACTGGGAAGAGTCCCAAAATGTCTTTTATAAAGATTTGGGGTTGTGAAGCTTATGTTAGACGTCAAGTCTCAGATAAACTAGGACCCAAATCAGATAAGTATTATTTTGTAGGATATCCCAAGGAAACTAAGGGATATTACTTTTACAATCCCACACTTGGCAAGGTGTTTGTTGCCAGAAATGCTGTCTTTCTAGAAAGAGAATTTATTTCTAGAAAAACTAGTGGGAGTAAAATTCATCTTGAAGAAATTCAAGATGAAGATAACACTAAGGCTTCGATGGAAAATGAACAGGCACGACAAAGTGTTGTGGATGATGAAATTGTTGCCCAAAGAGTTATGGAGCAAACACCTATTCATGTAGACCAACCTCTTCGTAGATCTGATAGGATCCGTCGTCAACCCGAGAGATATTCTTTTCTCTTGACTGACAACGGTGAGGTATTGCTTGTCAATCTTGACGAGCCTACATCCTATCAAGAAGCTATGATGAGCCCAGATTCTGAGAAATGGCTAGAGGCCATGAGATCCGAAATGGAATCCATATACACTAACCAAGTATGGACTTTGGTTGATCCACCTAAAGGGGTAAAACCCATTGGGTGTAAGTGGGTCTTTAAAGTAAAGGCTGACATGGATGGTAATAAGCATACCTATAAAGGTAGATTGGTGGCTAAAGGATTCAAACAAATTTATGGTATTGACTATGATGAAACCTTTTCACCAGTTGCGATGCTTAAATCCATTCGGATCATACTTGCTATTGCAGCCTACCACGATTATGAGATTTGGCAGATGGATGTCAAAACTGCTTTTTTGAATGGAAAGCAACTCGAGGATGTGTACATGACACAGCCTGAAAGTTTTGAAGATCCAAAACATCCTTGAAAGGTATGCAAACTGCAAAGGTCCATTTATGGACTAAAGCAAGCCTCTCGAAGCTGGAATCTTCGATTCGATGATGCAATCAAGGAGTATGGTTTCATCAAGAATGAAGATGAACCTTGTGTCTACAAGAGAAATAGTGAGAGCACAGTTGTATTTCTTATCTTGTATGTAGATGACATACTTCTCATCGGAAATGATATTCCCTCACTCCAGTCTGTGAAGATGTGGTTAGGGAATTGTTTCTCGATGAAAGACTTAGGTGAAGCTGCCTATATTCTAGGCATCAAGATCTATAGAGATAGATCTAAAAGATTACTTGGCCTAAGTCAGAGTACATACATTGATAAAGTGCTAGATCATTTTGCTATGCAAAATTCCAACAAAGGATTTTTGCCTTTATCACATGGTGTGAGTCTTTCGAAGACTCAATGTCCCTCTTCTAAGGAGGAGAGAGATCTCATGGATAAGATCCCTTATGCATCTGCTATAGGGTCTATCATGTACACCATGCTTTGTACTCGTCCTGACGTCTCGTATGCTTTGAGCATGACGAGTAGATACCAGTCGGATCCAGGTGAAAGTCACTGGATAGCAGTCAAAAATATTCTTAAATACTTACGAAGAACGAAAGAATATTTCCAGATATTTGGAGGCAATGAGGAGCTAACTGTAAAGGGTTACAGTGATGCAAGCTTCCAAACAGACATGGATGACTATAGATCGCAATCGAGGTACGTGTTTTGCCTGAATGGTGGAGCTGTGAGCTGGAAGAGTTCGAAGCAGGACACAGTTGCTGATTCTACAACAGAAGCCGAGTATATTGCTGCGTCTGATGCAGCAAAGGAGGCTGTTTGGCTCCGCAAGTTCATCAGTGAACTTGGGGTAGTTCCTAGCATTGCAGATCCAATAGACCTCTATTGTGACAACAATGGGGCTATTGCACAGGCTAAGGAACCTCGATCACATCAGCGGACCAAACACATACTGCGGCGCTTCCATCTCATTCGAGAGATCATTGATAGAGGAGATGTGAGGATATGCAGAGTACCGACAGAAGCTAACATCGTAGATCCATTGACCAAGGCTTTGGCATAGAGGAAGCATGATGGTCACACTAGGTCACTAGATATTAGATATCATAGTGATTGGTACTAGTGCTAGTGGGAGATTGTTAGTTATAGCCCTAGAACCAATCATGTGATGGTTGAATAGGGAATATTTTGTATCATATTCTATAAAGGCAAAGGATTGGTTATTATATATTTACGTCTTGCTTGTGCCAGCTAAATTAAATATATAATAATGCCCTAGAAAAGTAGGTTCTTATCTACAGCACATCAATTGGCAGAATTGATTATGAGAGGCTGTAGAGAACACTTTCCTAAATGTTCCTAGTCAAATATTAATATGCAAGGGCAATATTAATACATAAAGACTAGCATGTAGGTCAATTGATGACTTGATCTCACAAGTCATGGATATATGATATCAAGTTGACACATGGGTATATATTAGAGAATATATACTGAATTGACCCGCCATGAGAAAGTTTCATGGATCGTCATATGAGTGTCATAAACTTTCTCATGTGACTATTGGTATGAATAGTCCTCAAACCTGAAGTCACTACGGTTCCCTACATAAGGAGTTATGTACTTTGGTATCGTTAAACGTGACCCGTAGCAGGGTGGACCATAAAGGCGATTACTGGGTATATAACAAATTATGCGGAGGGATGTGAGTGATGTAGATGGGATCTTCCCTCCCATATGACGAGAGTGATATCTGTGGGCCCCTTGATTGAGTAGAACTACTAAAACGCATGACCATGCTCGAATGAGTCAATATGAGATATTGAACTCATTTGTTTGAGTTAGTTTACTCAGGGATCAAGAAACACATAGATTGATCGAGGATGACACGGTCTATGCCTCATTGGTCAATCTGATATCAAGGATAGAAGGACACGGTCATACATTATAGTAGTCACGGAAAGGTTAGTCGGATCTTGACTTATTTCATAACTTGGGTAGCAATGATGTATTGCTAGATGCCGCTCATTGCTTGTGTATCTAAAAGAGTTTAGATCCACTGCCAACGTTATGAGAGCCTATAGGGTCACACACAAAGGGCATGATGATTAGAAGAATTAGTGCATTCTAGTTTGACTAGAATAATTTGGGAATGAGCTTAAGTACAAAATGGTTTTTGGACTTTAAGCTTAATGAGAATTTTAGCTTATTGATTTAATGAGATTAATTCAATATGCTAAGCTTAATTGATTTAATAAGATTAATTCAATATGTTACCTTATTGATTTAATGAGATTAATTCAATATGATAACATAAGCTTATTGGATTAATAAGATTAATTCAACATGCATGAATGCCACATAAGCATGCCGCCTAAGCATGCCACATAAGCATGTCACATAAGCATGTCACATAAGCATGCCACCTAAGCTTGTTGAGGTGGAAGGAGACAAAGGATTTTGACCTTTGGATTTCCTCCACATGTGGCCGGCCAAACAAGGAGTCAATGCAATTGATTGCATTGAATGTGATAGGAGGTGAAAGGTTTTTCAATCCTATAAAACACCCCATGGGGTGGCCGGCCAAATGGTTTAAGCTTGAGGCTTGGAGAAAGCTTGGTGGTGAGAGGCTTTGGTTGTGTGGCTTTTGTGAGTGTAGTAAGAAGAGTAGTCTTCTTCTTCCTTTCTCTTTTTCCCAACCTTCCTCTCCTTTAGGGATTTCTCTAGCAAGAAGTAAAGGAGAGCTCTTCTACTTTCTTTTGTGAGACAAGAGCTTGCTCGTGTGGATACATATAGAGGCATGGACATTTGAACGTGCTAAAAGATCCAACAAACCCAAGGAGAAGCGGGATTTAAAAGGGGCACACAACAAAGGTAATATTCTCCTATAAGATAGGTTTTGAGAAATTTATTTTTGTACGAGGTTTTCTTTCGCAAGGATCACTTGGAAGGGATCCTTTTTTTTTTTTCGTTGTGCATATGCTATTTTGCATAAGAGATCCCTACACTACATGGGAAGAACGTTACCCTTGTAGCGATGCCCTTCGCTTATCCTACTCGTCCAAAGATAAAATGAACACAATAGGATTTTACTTGGTTCGTAGCCTACTACTACTACTCCAAGGCTCTAGTGGTCCCTGACCACGAACGGAGGGCAAATCACTAACGAACTCCTCCTCATTGGAGGTAGGAGTTAATTGAATACAAAAAAAAAACAAAGCTTGAGGTAGAGGGACACTCCCCCTCTCCTCATTGCAATAAAAGCTCATAGAATAGAAAGTAAATACAAGAGTTAATGGATGACTTTAAAGACTTTTATCGACGACCAAATGGATGGAGGTTTGAGCATGTGTCGTCAGCGTTTCTATAGCACTTCGTCGTGGTGGAGTCGTTGGAGTGTCGTCACATTACGGAGGCTTTAGGCCACTTTTTAATTGATGAAAAACCTTTAGAGAAGCCCTCCTTTTATAGTTTTTAAGCCCCTCATCGAGTGGATCTTCAGCCAATCAAAACTAGGCATAAAGCCCCTTGGAATGAGGTGATAAAGCTTGACTCCTCGAAGCTGATCCTTGACCATCAGTTGAGTCGCAACCCTCAGCAATCGACTGATGAAGGTAGTCGAGTGGCTCTTGTGTGCAATCGACTGATGCTTGCTGAAATCATAAGTTAGCTTAATGAAAACATAATTTCGACGGTCGCCAACCGTCCGATCTCGACCTATACTATCCATGGGATGTCTTTAGTTGGATCTACGCTTAAGACCATCCCTGTATGAAGGATACGACCTCACTTACGTTCACACACACGAGCTTACCTCGATACTTACTTTGTAGCTCTCGCTTCTGGCCTTCCACTAGATTCCTTTGGCTCCCTCCGAAGTCACTCGAGTGTCGCCCGACCACCGCGGCTTCCTCTGGGTGTCGCTAGCCTTCAACTCCAGCTTTAGCTTTTTTCTACACACTTGATTCAGCTCGTGAGATAATGATATGAGTTTAACTTTGTATCATTTGCTATAATCAAAACTCAAGTTCGACTTAGGTGCCCACTACACCAACAATCTCCCCCTTTTTGATCTATGGCAAACCCACATACAAAGTTAAGGAAGTGATATGCATTTGAGAAAAAGTGTGAAAGTGTATACTTAGGAGTAAGATTAACTCTTCTTTCAGGTACTCCCCCTTGACCGAGGGTGAGTTCTTGAAAGAAGATCTTAATCTCCCCCTTGACACTTGCTTCTCTAGAAGAGTTTTTTTTCTTTTGTTAACTAAAAAGAGTTAAGTTGCAACAATTAAAGTTAAGTAAACATTTACTTAACTTTTGGCCATGAGAATAAGTAGTATGAAGTACTAAGTTAAGTTAACAAAAAAAATTGACCCCTTATTGATCCCTTAACTTTGACCTATTTCTCCCCCTTTTGCCATATATCGGAAAGAGTGGGGGGTTTTGAAAAAAAAAACATTTTTGATCTGAGTCCAAGCATGTTGTTCATAATTTTGAAAATAATAGACTTGAAACTATGCTTATCTATTTGTATGTTTAACTCTTTTTGACTTGATTGATACAAAATGATCAATAAGTCCTGATCAAAGTTGGTTAATATAGATGATTATACTCCGTGGTTTATGGCAATGCACTAATTCTACATCTGGAACCAGGAGTAGGTCCTAACATCTCATGCCGATCTACATAGCTCAGTACACAAACACATCAATCCTATGTGTTGTGAGATGTGTTGGCTTCTTAAATCTGTAAGTACATGATATCTAAGGTATGTCCTAAGCTAGTTCCACGAACATGAAAAGTAAAAAGTAGTAATAAGAAAATATAATTTGTAAATTCCTACTCCACTATGCACATGCCCAATTTTCATCTTAATAGACTGAATTCGGCTTCGGATAGGGGTTTAGTAAATAGATCTACCAAGTTGGGACGTGTTCGAGTTGTATGGCTCCGTTGGCCACATGTTCTAGAATGAAATGGTGTTTGACCTCTATATGTTTGGTCCTAGAGTGACGTATTGGATTTTTCGTTAGGTTAATTGAGCTAATGTTATCTATGTGAATTTTAGTGTTTGTAATGTCTAACTTAAAATCTCGGAGAGTGTGCTTCATCCAAAGAAGCCGAGTGACACACTCACCCATCGCGATGTATTCGACTTCGGTGGTAGATATGGCAACACAGTGTTGCTTTCTACTGCACCAACTCACTAGACTCGAGCCAAGAAGTTGACAACAACCACTCGTACTCTTTCTATCGAGCATACTACCGGCATAGTCCGAGTCGGAATAGCTGATTAGTTCAAACTCGGTAGATCTAGGTTACCAAATACCGACATTAAGTGTACCCTTTAGATATCTAAGGACACGTTTAACTAGAGTTAGGTGAGATTCTTTGGCACAGGTTTGGAACCTTGCGCACATACTTACTGCAAATAAGATATCAGGACAGCTCGCAGTTAAGTAAAGGAGACTCCCTATCACGCTCCTATAGTATTTTAAGTCAATTAAATTTCCGGTTACATCTTCTCCTATATTTACATTTGTTGTCATTGGAGTATTAAAAATTTTAGCGTCTTGCATTCCAAAATGTTTAAATAATTCCCTAGTATATTTGCATTGGTGTAAGTATATTTCATCTTTAGTTTGTTTAATTTGTAGACTTAAGAAGAAACTCAACTCACCTACTAAATTCATTTCAAATTCACTTTTCATAAGTGAGATGAACTCATTTAGTAGGATCGAGTTGGTGGTTCTGAATATGATATCATCTACGTAGATTGGGGCTATGAATATGTCATTTCCTATGGTTTTTACGAAAAGGGTTGGGTCGACTAAACCTTGGTTAAATCCTTTGGACTTAAGATAAATCGAAAGCCTCTCGTACCAAGCTCGAGGAGCTTGTTTGAGTCCATAGAGAGCTTTCTTTAATCTAAGGACATGGTCGGGTTTATCTAGACTATCGAAACCAGGGACTTGGCTAACATAAACCTCTTCCTTAATATATCCATTGAAGAATGTTGACTTTACATCTATTTGAAACAACTTAAATCCTCGATGTACAACATATGCTAATAACATTCGGATGGACTCTAATCTTGCTACTGGGGCATAGGTTTCGTCGTAATCTAAACCTTCGACTTGACTAAACCCTTTAGTGACTAATCTAGCTTTATTTCTAACTACTTCACCTTTATCATCAAGTTTATTTCGAAACACCCACCTTGTTCCAATGATTGTTTTATCTTTTGGTGGTGATATTAATTCCCATACTTCGTTCCTATTGAATTGAGCTAGCTCTTCTTGAATTGCAATAATCCAATCGGGATCAAGAAGAGCTTGGTCAATGGTTTTGGGTTCAATTTTGGAAATCAAGGAGATTTGACTAAGGTTTCAGTATGAAGCTCTAGTTCGAACTCCTAGGCTTGGATCACCTATCACTTGGTCGATAGGATGATTTGTTTGAGTCCTAGTTTGACTTGGGTTAGATTCACCTATCACTTGGTCGATAGGATAACTTGGTTGACTTAGGTTAGAATTAATACTAGACTCGATCTCAAGATCAGAGTAGAGTATAGTATGAATCGACACACTAATTGGGGTTGCTAGGGGTTTTATAGGTTCGTGTCCTTCATCAAACACTACATTAATAGTCTCTTCGACTCTAAGGGTGTCATGGTTATATACCCTATAGGCTCTACTCGTAGTTGATTATCCTAGAAAAATTTCGGTAGAGGTTTTGGATATGAATTTCCCTAGGTAATCCTTAGTGTTTAGGATATGTACCTTACATCCAAACACCCTAAAATACTTGATGTTAGGTATTTTATCGTGATAAATCTCGTACGAGGTCTTAAGGTGCCTCTTTACCATAAGAATCCTATTTTGGACATAGCAAGCCGTACTAACAGCTTCTACCCAAAACCTATTCTATTTTTACGTTCTACTAGGCCATTCTGTTGTGGGGTTCTAGGGCATGAGAACTCATGGTGGTATCCATTTAAGTTACAGAATTCCGTAAACCCGTGGTTCTCAAATTCACCACCATGATCACTCATAAGTCTTTTGATTTTAAGGTTTTGTTGATTTTCTATTAGTTTAAATAGGTTGATTAATTGATCTAGAGTATCACTTTTGTGTTTGATGAACCTAACCCAAGTAAATCTAGAATAGTCGTCAATTATGACTAAGCAGAATTGATTCCCATTAAGTAACTTAGCTCCGTGTGAATCAAATAGATCCATGTGTAGGAGCTCAAGAACACTTTTGGTTCATTCTTGATTAGTTAGTTGATGTTGTGTCCTAGATTGTTTATCTTGTTGACAAGCATTACATATTTTTTATCCAAGTTGTTGAGGTTAGGTAAACCTCTGACTAAGTCACTCTGACTCATCTTGTGGATAAGTCTTGGGTGCAAGTGACCGAGTTGTCGGTCCCACAACCAAGATTCTCTTGCTGTGTCATAAGACACTTGGTTGAGGAGTTAGTTAAATTAATAGTATAAATATTGTTATTTCTGGTTCCTTTAAGAATTGTTTTAGAGGTTTCATTTGTTTTAATTACGCATTCATTTTCTAGAAATATGACCTTATAGTTATTATCACACAATTGACTTACACTAGGTAAATTATATTGGAAATTTTCTACCAATAAGACATTTTGAATAATAAAGTTTGAGTTGAGCTCAATATCACCTGATTCGATGATTTTGAGCTTATTGTTGTTTCTAAAGGCTACCGATCCTTGTCGTTTGAATCAATGCTTCAAAAACTTGAGTTGATCCCCGGTCATGTGTCGGGAGCAACCACTATCCAACATCCATTGATCCTACACACAAGGTAGTTGGATCGGATATTGGAATTGCTAAAGGTTGGTTGTAAACTATTAAACCTAAATCATCTCACCCATGTCTACATGATCAAGCATGTTATCCTTATATGTTCTTGTGAGATGACTTCCAATTTTACTTGATTTGAATTTAATGATTTGAACACTTGTCAACCTTGCGTTAGATTTGGATATGACCTTAATCTCATCAATTCACCTTTTCAAGATCATGGCTTCCAGGTCGTGGCGAGGCACAGGGGCCTTCTTTGATCGGAAAAATGACCACTTCCTTAGACAAAGACATTTTCAAGAAAATAGAGACTTGACTCACCTAAGACCACTTCCTGGTCTAACTAGTCTAGGATACGGCGAGGTATCTTCAGCTAGTTTCACTCGGTCAAGTGCACCGAACTAGATACGCCTTATCTAGCCCGAATACACGAGACTCCCTTTCTTAGCATACTATCATCTCGCTGCATCCGGGTACTATGTTACCAAGTATTGATAAGTTATAGTCCTATCTAACCATTCTAAAAAGAAAAATAAAAATAAATAAAGGACCTAAGCATGCAATTTCTAAGTTAGAGCACAAACAAATTTTGTAGTGGCTCCCCCTGGACCGTTGAATCGGTAAGGTCTCTCCACATCGTGAATTTGGTCTTTGGGAACCCAGTATTGGTTGGATCCTAAGTTTGAAATCAAAGCGGTCTTAGGGACCCATTCTTGGACACGTTTTTTATGCCGACTTACAATCGACATATACAATTTGTTGGTCATATTTAAGCTAAACCCTATTCCGACCTTGTTGTACACGACCCTTTGAGATCCAAGTAGGAGGTTAAGTCCCTTGGATCCCAAAGTAATCCTTTCCAACATGTTCCTAAGATCTTCAACTTGACTTTTCAAGAGTGAGTTCTCAACTTCGAGCTTTTCAACCCGAGTTGAGTCCTCCTCTCGAACTTGACTAGTCGAAGAGGTTAGGGAGACCTCGTGTTTGAGGAGTTTAACCTCCTCAACCAGGGTCTCGACCTTGGACTCGAACTTAGCTAACATTCTAGTTAATAATTTAATCGCACTGTAAAGAGTACTAATAAGAGATCAACTTACCTTAAGTGTATCTCTTGAACCAGATGTGGATCCGTGGCGGGTCTTGAATAGAGCTTTGTAGTCCGATTCATCTTCGGGTTCAGACTCATGCTCCATTTCAGACTCCGTCTTCGATTCAGCTGGTTTAGCCATGAAGACATGATCGTTATCTTCTTCCTCTGACGCTTCTTCCCACGTAGCGTTGAGTGCCTTCTTGAGTTTTGGTGCTTTGCTCTTGAGCTTTGGACATTCGGACTTGATATGTCCAAACCTGTTGCATTCGTAACACCTAACATTAGAACTTTTAGGCTTACTTTCGTTGGGTCGAGTGACGGTTCGCTTTCGACCCTTGACCATCCTCTGAACTAGGTTGACTAGTTCGTTCTCCATTTCCGGGTCGACCTCCAACTCGTACTCATCTTCTTCCTCCTTTGGGGGTGGCTTGCTCGCGGTCTTCTTCTTTGAACCTGCAAAAAGTGCTATACACTTCTCGAGTTCCGAGTTGGACTGTTCATGGAGTTTGAAATCTGAAAACAATTCATCTAATCTATGTTTTGAAAGATCCTTAAAGACCTTGTAGGCCTCAACCATGGATGCCCATAGGGTGGTCCTAGGAAACGAGTTTAGTACGTACCTGATAAGGTCATGATTTTTGACCTTTTGTCTAATTGCGTGTAGGTTGTTGACGATATCTTGAACCCGAGCGTGTAGTTGCGTCGTTGTCTCATATTGCTGCTTTTTTAGATTATACAACCTATTGAAAAGAAGAACACGCTTACATACCTTGGCTTCATCGGTCCCTTCGTGTAGCTCCACTAGCTTTGTCCAGAGATCCTTTGTGCTGATGGAGGGGTTGATGCTGTTGAGCTCCTCCTTTGATAGACCACATTGGAGGATTTGCGTTGCTTTTGCATCGGCTTCTACTTGCCTTTTCGTGGCATTGGTCCATTGGTCATAATCCAAAGATTCACCACCTTCATTAGTCGGAAGTGTGAATCCCATTTGGATTATGATCCACATCTCGATTTGGGTTTTGAGAAAACATTCCATTCGACCTTTCTAGTAATGGAAATCATCTCCATTGTAAAACAGAGGTTGGACAGTGTTAAAACCCTCAAGATGAGCCATTTGACACAAAAGGTAAGAAGAAGAAAGGAAAACGAAATCTAGTAAAGACAAAAACAAGAAAAATGTTCCAAGACTTGCGTCTTGAATTAGTAGTGTGGGAGGAATGAATAAAAGCTTGTAAAATCTAAAATTAAACGAAAACGAAATAAAAAGACAATGCTAGATCAGTGGTTTCACAAGATCTTAGCGCCCCCGGCTCTAATACCAATTGTTGGATCGAGCGGATCACTAGAGGAGGGGTGAATAGCGATAAAAGCTTTTTGTCGAATTCATTTCAAAACACAAGTAAATGCAGTGGAAAGATAAAATGAACACAATAGGATTTTACTTGGTTCGTAGCCTACGACTACTACTCCAAGGCCCTAGTGGTCCTTGACCACGCACGGAGGGCAAATCACTAACGAACTCCTCCTCATTGGAGGTAGGAGTTAATTGAATAAAAAAAACAAAGCTTGAGGTAGAGGGACACTCCCCCTCTCCTCGTTGCAATAAAATCTTGTAGAATAGAAAGTAAATACAAGAGTTAATGGACGACTTAAAAGACTTTTACCGACGACCAAATGGATGGAGGCTTGAGCTTGTGTCCTCGGCATTTCTGTAGCACTTCATCGTGGTGGAGTCGTTGGAGTGTCGTCACGTTACGGAGGCTTTAGGGCACTTTTCAATTGATGAAAAACCTTTAGAGAAGCCCTCCTTTTATAGTTTTGAGCCCCTCATCGAGTGGATCTTCAACCAATCAAAACTAGGCACAAAGCCCCTTGGAATGAAGTGATAAAGCTTGGCTCATAGAAGCTGATCCTTGACTATCAGTCTACTGATGGCCATCATTAGTCAACTGATGGCAGCATCAGTCGAGTCGCAACCCTCAGCAGTCGACTGATGAAGGCAATCGAGGGCTATTGTGTACAGTTGACGGATGCTTGCTGAAATCACAAGTTAGCTTAATAAAAACATAATTTCGATGGCCGCCGATCGTTCGATCTGACCTAGACCATCCATCGGATGTCTTTGGTTTGATCTATGCTTAAGACCATCCCCATAAGGAGGATACGACCTCACTTACGCTCACACACATGAGCTTACCTCGATAATTACTTTGTAGCTCTCGCTTTCAGCCTTCCACTCGATTCCTTTGGCTCTCTCCGAAGTCACTCAAGTGTCGCCCGACCACTGCGGCATACCCAGGGTGTCGCTAGGCTTCAGCTCCAGCTTTAGCACTTTTCTGCACACTCGATTTAGCTCGTGAGATAACGATATGAGCTAAACTTTGTATCGTTTGCTATAATCAAAACTCAGGTTCGACTTAGTTGCCCACTGCACTAATAATGATGTGTCCATGATGATGTGGAACATCATCATTGGCCGACCCTATGCCAAGTCACCATGAAGTGACATTTGGTCAAGTCAAACATGACCCTCCATCTTCCCTCTCAAGTCAAGTCAAACTTGACCTCTTATCTCCCATGCTTGATCAAATCCAACCTTTGATTCAAGTCAATTTAATTTAATGAATATCTATTCATTAGTTTAAATTGACTCAATGAATCAAATCTAAATTAGACTCATCGAACACTTGAATCAAATTGAGTCTCACTCAATTAGTCTAATTTTGATTACTCTTATTCCAATTTGGTTCATCCCTTGAACACAATCCTCTTGGTCCATCATATGAACCTAATCTCCATCTAATTTCCCTTTGTGTGTGACCCTATAGGTTCTTGTAACGTTGGCAATACTCCTAAACTGATTTAGAAACATAAGCAATGAGCGGCATCTAGCAACACATCATTGCTACCCAAGTTACAAGAATGTTAAGATCCAACATCACCTTTGTGACTACTAATTGTGACTCTCACAATATGTGACAATGCCCCTCTATCCTTGACATCTAGATTGAACAATTGAGGCATAGACCATGTCATCCTCTATACAATCTATATCTTGAACTCAAAGTAGACTCACTCTAATCAAATGATCTCAATATCTCATATTGATTCATTTGGGCATGGTCATGCACTTAGTGGTCTCACTCTATCAAGAGTCATGATATTACTCCCGTCATATAGGACGGACAGATCCCATCTACATCACTCACATCCCTCCGCATAATTTGTTATATACCCAGTAATCGCCTTTATAGTCCACCCATTTACGGGTGACGTTTGATGAAGTCAAAGTGTGCAACTCCTTATGTAGGGAACCATGGTGACTTCAGGTTCAAGGACTAATAGTCATACTAATAGTCACATGAGAATGTATATGATACTCATATAATGATCCATGATACTTTCTCATGGCGGGTCATTCAGTATACATTCTCCAATGCATACCCATGTGTCAACTTGATATCTCATATCCATGACTTGTGAGATCAAGTCATCGAGTGACCTACATGCTAGTCTCTTCGCATTAACATTGTCCCTTAATATTAATACTTTACTAGGAATGATTAAGAGTAGTATTTTCTATATCATCTCATTATAGATTCAACCAATCGATTGATATACATAAGAACCTTCTACTAAAGGACGCTATTATACTTAGTTATATGGCATCAATACTAGTAAGTATAATAACTATAGAGAAATGCCTTTATAAATATATATAGGAATATGATACAACAAGTTCATACAAAAATCATCACATGATCGGCTCTAGGGCTTTCACTAAAAATCTCCCACTAGCACTAGTGCCAATCACTGTAGTATCTAATACCCAATGACCTAGTGTGACCATCATGTTTTTTCTGTGCCAAAGCCTTGGTCAAGGGATCTGCGATGTTAGCCTTTGTGGGTACTCTACAAATCTTCACATCTCCTCTATCGATAATCTCTCGAATGAGATGGAAGCGTCGTAGTATGTGTTTGGTTCGCTGGTGTGAGCAAGGTTCCTTAGCTTACGCAATCGCTCCATTGTTGTCACAATAGAGCTCTATGGAATCTGCTATGCTAGGAACCACCTCAAGGTCAGTAATGAACTTGCAGATCCAAACTGCCTCCTTTGCTGCCTCTGATGTAGCAATATACTTGACCTTTGTTATAGAATTAACAACTGTGTCCTGCTTCGAACTCTTCCAGCTCACAACGCCACCATTCAAGCAAAACACGAACCCTGACTGCGATCTATAATCATCCTTGTCAGTTTGGAAGCTGGCATCGCTGTAACCCTTTATAGCTAGTTCCCCATAACCTCCAAATATCATGAAATATTCTTTAGTCCTTCTCAAGTACTTATGAATATTCTTGACCGCTATCCAGTGACGCTCACCTAGATCTGACTAGTATCTGCTCGTCATGCTCAAACCATACAAGACATCAAAATGAGTACATAGCATGGCGTACATGATAGATCCAATGATAGATGCATAAGGGATCTTATCCATGCGATCTCTCTCCTCTGTAGAAGAGGAACTTTGAGTATTCGAAAGACTCACACCATGTGACATCAGCAGAAAACCCTTCTTAGAATTCTTCATGGCAAACCGTAGTAATACCGTGTCAATATATATACTCTGACTTAGGCCAAGCAATCTCTTAGATCTATCTCTATAGATCTTGATGCCTAGAATATAGGTTGCTTCACATAAGTCCTTCATTGAGAAATAATTATTCAGCCAAGTTTTCACAGACTATAGCAAAGGAATGTCATTCCCAATGAGTAGTATGTCATCCACATACAATACAAGGAAGACAACTGTGTTCCCTTTAACCCTCTTATAGACACAGGGTTCATCTTTATTCTTGATGAAACTAAACTATTTGATCGCATTATCGAATCAAAGATTCCAACTCCGAGTACCTTGTTTTAGCCTATAAATAGACTTTTACAGCTTGCATACTTTGCCAGTATGCTGTGAATATACAAAACCCTCAGGTTGTGTCATGTACACATCCTCGAGTAAGTTTCCATTCAGAAATGCGGGTTTGACATCCATCTGCCAGATCTCATAATTGCTTGAAAACTTTAGCTACCAATCGACCCTTATAGGTATGTGTAAGTCCATCCATGTCAGTCTTTCTCTTAAATACCAACTTACACTCAATGGGTTTGACGCCTTCAGGTGGATCAACCAAAGTCCATACTTGGTTGGTGTACATGGATTTCATCTCGGATCTCATGGCCTCTAGCCATTTCTCAGAATCTGGGCTCATCACAACTTTCTGATAACATGTTGGCTCATTCTCAACGAGCATAACGTTATTATGGTCAGACAAGAGAAATGAGTATCTCTCAGGCTGACGACATACCCTATCAGACCTGTGAAGAGGTAGGTCTAACTGAACCGGTTGTTGTTCCACAACTCTTTGTGCAACAATCTAATCATCCACAACACATTTGTGGTTCCTGTTCAACCTTTATCAAGGCCTCAGTGCTATGGTCCATATCTTGAATTTCTTCAAGATCGAACGTCCTCCCACTAGTTTTTCTAGAAACAAAGTCTCTTTCTATAAATACCCCAGTCTTTGCCACAAATACTTTGTGCTGACTGGGAATATAGAAGTAATATTCCTTCATTTCCTTTGGATATCCAACAAAATAACACTTATGGAATTTGGGTCCCAATTTGTCTGAGACTTGACGTCGAACGTAAGCCTCACAACCCCAAATCCTCATCAAAGACATCTTGGGATTTTTCCCTATCCATATCGTATATGGTGTCTTTATCACAGCTTTGGATGGAACACGGTTAAGTGTGAAGGCTGCTATATCTAGAGCATATCCCTAAAATGATATAGGAAGATCTGTGTGGCTCATCATAGTTCCTACAAATCTAATAGGGTACGATTCTTCCTTTCGGATACACCATTCCACTGTGGTGTTCCAGAAGGAGTGAGTTGGGATAGAATCCCACACTTAGCTAGATAGTCACAAAACTCATGGCTAAGGTATTCACCACCTCGATCTGATCGAAGTATCTTAATACTCTTACCAAGCTAGTTTTGTACTTCATTCTTGAATTCTTTAAACTTTTCAAAGGATTTTGACTTATGTGTCATCAAATACACATAACCATATCTACTGAAGTCATCAGTAGATGTAATGAAGTACCTATAACCACCTCTAGCAGTGACATTGAAAGGGCCACACACATCACTATGTATAAGTTCTAACAAGTCTGTTGCTCTTTTGCTGTGTCCACTAAAGGGAGTCTTGGTCATCTTGCCTAGAAGGCAAGACTCACATGTCTCATATGATTCAAAATCAAATGAGTCCAGCAACCCATCCTTATGGAGCTGGGATAAGCGACTCTCATTTATGTGACATAATCGACAATGGCAGAGATAGTTTTAGTTCAACTCATTTGACTTGAACCTTTTGGTATTTATGTTATTGATGGGGTTCTCTAAGTCTAGAATGTAGAGTCCGTTCATCAGAGGTGCACTACAATAGAACATATCATTTAAATAAACAGAACAACATTTGTTCTTTATTATTAATGTAAAGCCTTTCTTGTCTAAACAAGAAACTGAAATCATGTTCTTTGTGAGAGAAGGCACATAACAACATCATCTAATTCTAGTACAAGCTCAGAGGGCAGAGATAGAAAATAAGTTCCTAGAGCAACAGTAGCAACAATTGCTCCATTGCCTACTCGTAGGTCTACCTCGCCCTTCGTCAATGCCCTATTATTTCTTAGCACCTGTACATTAGTACAAATGTGAGAAGCACATCCGGTATGAAATACCCACGATGAAGAAATAGATAGATTGACTTCTATAACATATATACCTGAAGTAGAAGTCTCACTTCTTTTCTTCTTAAGATCTTCCAGGTATCCTTTGCAATTCCGCTTCTAGTGACCGGTCTGACTACAGTGGTATCATTCACCATCCTTGGCAACCCCTCCTTTAGGTTTCAGTGCCTTGCCTTGGCTCTTGGCTTGGGACTTTCCCTTACTTTCAGGCTTGCCCTTGCCTTTCTTCTTTTGCACCATCAAAATGGAGTTGGGCTTTGCCTTTTTAAGGTTGAGCTAAGCAGTTTTTAACATGCTAAGCATCTCAGGCAGTGACTTATCAATTTCATTCATGTTGTAATTCATGACAAATTAATTGTAACTTTCTGACAAGGATTGCAAGATCAAGTTAGTGGACAGTTCTTGGCCAAGTGGGAATCCCAACCTCTGTAGGTTTTCTATGTACCCAATCATCTTGAGTACATATGGACCTACCGGAGTTCCATCTTGCATCTTGCACTAAAACAGTGCCTTAGAGATCTCGAATCTCTCGTGCCTTGCTTTTCCTTGATAAAGTTGACGAAGATGTTCAACCATATTAAAAGCATTCATCAACTCATGTTGCTTCTGAAGCTCAGAGTTCATGGTCGTGAGCATGAGGCATGACACATCTAATACATCATGTAAGCCTCTCGTTCAGCTCACGAGGCAGTGGTAGGAGGTGCTTCCAGAATTGGCTGCTCCAGGATGTACAATTTTCTTTCTTGTTTGAGAACAATTCTCAGATTTCTGTACTAGTCCAGGAAATTAGCTCCATTGAGCTTGTCCTTCTAAAGGATAGAATGCAGGGAGAGAATGTTCATGTTTGACAACATGACAATCTACAACATAAATAATGCAGGAAGTAAATATCATATTCATTTATCATTTAATTAGGTTTTAATTAAATAATGCTCCCACTGAATTATAGGACATTTGTAGAATCGAGTCATGGATGTGGTGAAACCACACTACTAGATTCATACCAACTAGCTATAATTCTCGCGGGACAAGATCTACATCATACTACGGCTTGAGTTAGCTTTGGCTAAATCACCCAAGACTTAGTATGAGCGGTAGGTAACAAATTACCAATTATATCTCTATGCAACTCTTGTTTATAGGATCAAGATCCACATTTACAAAAAAAAACATGAGTTAGCTTTGGCTAAATCGCCCAAGATTTAGTGTAAATGTTATCTTATCCTATCTTTCCAACCTTTGGAATATGCCTATAGTTTTGCCCGATCCAATTGAGTTAACTAGTTTCACTCAATCTAATTTAGCTTATTCTCACCCAAGCTTTGATAGGCGGGACTAAGATTGTCCCTCCGCACCCTACCAAGATAATATGTGTTGCTTTGCTTTGGCAAATTCAACAACAACAAATGATCAAGGTAGTGATGGGTATTAAAGCTTGGTAAGCATTTCGAGTTGACTTGATTAAGATCTAATCTAGTCGTGAATGTGTATCATATACGCATTAAAACATTAATTACCCTATACTAGCATGCATCACATACATACAAGAAAAAACAAATATATATATATATATATATACTAATTAATTAATTTGTGATGAGTTCATGGCCCTACTACGATCTTCTCAAGTCAATGAGAAGATCGGACGGTCAACCTAGGGTTAGTGGCTTCTCCAACCGCCTCCTTTGACCACCATGTATCGTCGGCACCCTCCTTGTAACTCCGTCTACGAGTGGACCTTCCACCGCTTCATTTTGTACATTATAAACATGAAACTCGAGTTACATTCGAGTCTAAAATCTTTTTACAATAGAAATATAATAAGGGAGGCACGACGCGCAGGTCACATATCATATATAAGATGCACAACACTAAAAATGCCGTGCAAACCATATTATGAATTACAACACAATTTTATCCAATCACATTGGGGGTTTTGGGCCATGACCATGACAATATCATACATAATTCTAAATTATGTATTTTACATAAATTTCTATAATTTTCCTACATTTTTTTTCAATTTTATTAGTCACAACTCCACAGCGGTCCCGCTAAGAGATTTTCGGGTGCGATCGTGAGACAATGCCCCTTGCGGGGTTAGGGGCAGTGGCCCTTCTCGCTAAATGAATCTCGCAAGTGTCCCATACTCGTCTTACAATGCCTTAAGTCACTGTCCCAAAAAACAAAATTGAGACCTTGTCATTTCGGAGAGTTTTTCTCGGTGGTTGAAGCCTACAAGTGTCCAAACACTTGTTGCTTCGATTCTATGAGAAAAATACTCACAATATATATAAAATTAAGAAATTTACAGAAATTTACAGATCTATAATTTTTCTTATCTAATACAAAAATTACAAATACAAACATGTACATGCTTCACACGTGGCTCTGATACCACTGTTAGACTCTCCGAGCCGTAAAAACTGATTTTTGCATTGTGGAAACTTCGGAAGTCGGCCACGGATCTGTGGGAAGATAAATAAAAATACTTGTACGTGTTTGTCTACACTAGATCTACCTTAGATATACATGGGAAGAACGTTACCCTTGTAGCGATGTCCTTCGCTTATCCCGCTCGTCTAAAGGTTGTCAGATCTCGTAGAGGTTTGGATGTCAAATCTCATAGAGTGTCAAGTGTACACTCCTCTACACGTATCCACACGGAAAAAAGATGGAGAGAACCACTTAGAGTGTGCTAGCACTCTTGGGAGGTTTCGACCATGGAGGAGAGGAAGAATTGAAGATAGGAGAAGGAAGAAGAAGAATTCAATGCCACACTTAAGTTTTTGGCCGGCCACATTAAGGAGGGTTAAAACAATCCATGTAATACCAAGAGCCATGGCTCTTGGTCTTCCTCATGAGGTAGCACAACATGATGTGTCCATGATGATGTGGAGCATCATCATTGGTCGGCCCTATGCCAAGTCACCATGAAGTGGCATTTGGTCAAGTCAAACTTGACCTTCATCTTCCCTCTCAAGTCAAGTCAAACTTGACCTCTTATCTCCCATGGTTGATCAAATCCAACATTTGATTCAAGTCATTTTAATTTAATGAATCTCTATTCATTAGATTAAATTGACTCAATGAATCAAATCTAAATTAGACTCATTCAACACTTGAATCAAATTGAGTCCAACTCAATTAGTCTAATTTGGATTACTCTTAATCCAATTTGGTTCATCACATGAACCCAATCCTCTTGGTCCATAATATGAACCTAATCTCCATCTAATTGCCCTTTTTGTGTGACAATATAGGTTCATGTAATGTTGGCAATACTTTTAAACTGATTTAGAAATATAAGCAATGAGCGGTATCTAGCAACACATCATTGCTACCCAAATTACAAGAATGTTAAGATCCAACATCACCTTTGTGACTACTAATTGTGACTCTCACAATATGTGATAATGCCCCTCTATCCTTGACATCTAGATTGAACAATTGAGGAATAGACCGTGTCATCCTCTATACAATCTATATCTTGAACTCCAAGTAGACTCACTCTAATCAAATGAGCTCAATATCTCATATTGATTCATTTGGGCATGGTCATGTACTTAGTGGTCTCACTCTATCAAGAATCATGATATCGCTCTCGTCATATAGGAGGGATAGATCCCATCTATATCACTCACATCCCTCCGCATAATTTGTTACATACCCAGTAATCGCCTTTATAGTCCACCCATTTACGGGTAACGTTTGATGAAGCCAAAGTATGCAACTCCTTATGTAGGGAACCATGGTGACTTCAGGTCCAAGGACTAATAGTCATACTAATAGTCACATGATAAAGTATATAACACTCATATAATGATCCATGATACTTTCTCATGGCGGGTCATTCAGTATACATTCTCCAATGCATACCCATGTGTTAACTTGATATCTCATATCCATGACTTGTGAGATCAAGTCATCGAGTTGACCTACATGCTAGTCTATTCGCATTAACATTGTCTTTGAATATTAATACTTGACTAGGAATGATTAAGAGTAGTATTCTCTATATCATATCATTGTCGATTCAACCAATCGATTGATATAGATAAGAACCTTCTACTCAAGGACGCTATTATACTTAGTTATTTGACACCAATACTACTAAGTATAATAACTATAAAGAAATGCCTTTCTAAATATATATAGGAATATGATACAACAAGTCCATACAACCATCATCACATAATCGGCTCTAGGGCTTTCACTAACATTGGCAACGTAAGCCCAATGTGCCTTAGCGATGTAGACCCGGTTAGCATGACAATAGCCGATGGAAGCACCTGAAGGCTAACGTATGGATGGACAAGTCATGTATAACTTGAAGGGATCCAATAGGCATGAGGCTGATGGAGGTGGCTAGAAGGCTTAGGTCTAGGCTAAGGTTGGTCTAGCAAGTATCATGGTTGAGGTGTAGCAGTCGACTGGGATTATGGACCAGTCGACTGGTCAAGTGTTCTGACACTTGGCAACTGAGTAAAGACTGGGAAATTGACTAGGATTATGACCAGTTGATTGTTGTGAGTCGAATGACATTCGATTGTGGCAAGTGGCCTTGGCAGTTGACTGCCAGCATTCGAAAATCGACTAAACATGAGCATTCGACTTCAATGGAGGGCAGTTGACTACTACTGGATTTGGTCACAAGTGCAGAAAGCTCGGTAGCTGACTGAGCAGTCAGTTATGAGGTTGGCAGTCGACTGGCAGTGTATTCGTTGGATGGAATGTCGAAGTAGATTAAGTCATTGTGAGACAACGACTATAGGAGCAGTCAACTGATGGGTATGAGCAATCGACTATTAGATAGAAATTAGTCTAAGTTACATCTTTAAAAGGATCACGAAGGGGAGGATTTTTGTAGTGATTTCTTGGGTGATTTGGGGTGATTTGTTTGTGCAAGTCAGGGTCTTCAAGTGCATCTCAAGCGATTAAACAAGCAAGCATTCAAAGATCATATTTGTAAAGTGTTCTTTACATAGTTTGTTGTATTTACTTTGTATTTTATTGTATTCTTTAATTAATATTGTAATTCATTTGTGTCACACCCTGAGATTATGCCAAGCAAAAAAACAGACAGCATCTCCCCTGTACGTAACATAATATCCTGTTCATACAAAGCCTTTCGACCACAACCACAACAACAAATATACATATAATATCAAGCTCACAGTGGAAATCATCACTATTAAATAACAAACTTCACAACAACACATATTGGTATGACTGACCACAAAAGAAGAAAGCACCGACATAAAATCCAAAACAACACATGTGTACACCATCAGAACAAGTCCACAACACATAACACCACATAAACTCGAAGTACATAACTAAAGCATACGGAAAACCAAAATAACCACAGGAGAATCAGAAGTGAGATTAGATGGATCGGCTAGTGATGCTCCAAGCCGTCACTAAGTCCTCTACATGTTACCTGGGCAACAAGAAAACCCAGGGTCTGTGGTGGAGTATAAAACTCAGCGATAATATGAAAGATAATGCATATGTAGCATAAATCTCATGAGATTCAAGAATATACCATCTAAAGATATAACAAGTATACACCAGTATAAAATATATATACATGCATATACCAACTAAACAACTGAACAACGTAAGGTGTAGACATATTTGACAGTCTGCTATACTACACTCATTCAACCTGAGCATATATCCACAATATACAATATGAAGAGTTATATTAACTCTGTAATCAACAACTTCCTTACTAAAATTATATAACAAAAACAAACCATAAATCTGGTCTAACTCATACTACATCATGATACTGGTCAATGGTATCCAATAGTCCCACCAACTCATACATAAGTATCCCACACACAACCATATAGAAAATGCAAGTAGCATGTATGATGATGTACAAACAAATTCAGCAAGCATAATACAAACAAATGAAAATATATATATCTATATATATATATAACAACACAGCAATGCATAATGCATGGTCATGCCTGCTCACCCCACTAGCTACCACGACCCAGTGTGGCCTAGGTGGCTCGACATGACAATTGTCCTAACTCAACACCAACCACTACTCTCGAGTGGCGAAGTGGCAGTATGAACAAGTAACATATAAGCGTAAAGAGCTAGCTACACAATGGGGGTCCCTACTGTTGGCCATTCTGACAATCACTACCCATGAGTGGTCGAGTGCCACATAGCAAGACAATTGTACGCAACTCCAACTATCACTATCTATAGTGGTCGAGTGAGGCACAACAATGCTCTGCCCTCACACCAGCTACTACTACCATGAGTAACTATGGAGGCAGGATGACTGACGACTCTCTCGACCACAAGGGAGACCAAGTCACCACCATACATGTAAATGACATGAATGCACAGTCACACATACATACATCCACAACATACTCTCTATCCTACAGAGAGTCATACTCAACTGATCAATATACTCTCTATCCTACAGAGTCATACTCAACTGATCAACATACAATCTATCCTATAGAGAGTCGTACTCAACTGATCATAACCAAGCTAAAACCACCAGTCCGTAGTGACACACTATCCACAATCCACATGAACAAGTCATGGATGACTTGGAGGGATCCGATAGGTGTGAGGCTGATGGAGGGGGTTAAACCTCATGGTTGAGATTTTCATTCATTGGAGCTTTGGACCAATTGACTGGTCAAGTGTTTTGACACTTGGCAATCAAGTCGACTTGTAGCAGTCGACTGGGATTATGATCAGTCGATTGCTGGGAGTTGATTGGCATTCGACTGTTGCAAATAGCCTTGGCGATCCAATCGCCAAAATTGAGCAGCTTGATCGATGGTTGAGCGCGATCGCCATGGAGGGCGCAATTCGGTCGAGGTTACGCGCGTAACGCTCGGTAGTCAACTTGTCAATCGGCTACTACCTTAGCAGTCGACTGATGGTAATTGGAAGTCATCTATCAATGTACCGTTGGCTTGAATGCCGACATGGATTAAGTTCGTTGTGAGACAATGACAGTGTTGGCAGTCGATTAGGGATTTATGGCAGTCGACTGTCAGGCACGAAATCTGTTGGGATGTATACTGAGTCTATCTTTTGTATGAACATCTTTATTTTTGAAATAAGAATCACATGATCATTGTTTGCATATTTTTAGTTATGCATATTATCTGATACATTACATTGTAAATAACATATTGTGTAGTGTCACATGGGAGATCATGTTATCAGTTCCTTGTAGAGTATAAGTAGAGGCTCACAACCGAGATGGTTTTGGACAAACCATTGGTATGGTTGTAGTGTAATTTGGTATTGGTTTGTCTTGACCATAGAATTACACTAGTACACTTTGTGTGTATTGAGCAAGACTGACTTAGAGGTGATTCGATTTATTATTGACTACATAATTGAATCGGACCTCGGATATTATGTTGTACATGCTCTTAATCTCGATATAATAATGGGCACATGTACTTAGTATTTATTTCTTTGACTTACCAATGGACAAGATTTATAGATTAAATCGATAGGCTCGGTATGTTGGGAAATGATATTATTTACATGGTGTGCCATTGATTATAGGAGGAAACCATGTCCCATATATTAGGATGATGATGTCCCCTTGAGGAGCTCATAAGGATCATCATGTAAACCCTGTAGGTGGACTTGGTCCAACATATTGATAAGGTTGAGTGGTACTACTCATGGAGTTAGATGTTGATTAATTAATTGTCTAATAAATTAATTAATTGACAGACATTCGAGATCTTAAACACAGGGAGATATTTGTACAATTAATATATGGAGCCCATATTTATTTATAGGGGTTGGTGAGGTAGATCAATGATAATCCTCTAGTGGAATGGATTATCATTAATGGATCGGATTTTATGTGGGCCAGATCCATTAGGTGGCCAAGATCCAACTCCTCCTCATGGTCCCTATTGTAGCCTATTAAAACCCTCATGAAGCCTAGATCCAATAGTGGAAATTGAATTCCTAGATCCGACGGTGGAAATTGTTGGTGCAGTGGGCACCAAAGTCGAACCGGTATTTTGATTATGGCAAAAGGCTCAATAGTTAAGGGTATATTTGTTATCTTACGAGCTCAATTAAGTGTGCAGAAATGCTAAAGTTGAGCGGAAGGTCTGCGACACCCGGTGGGAACCGAGGTGGTCGGGCAACGCCAGAGGGACTTCGGAGGAAGCCGAGGTACTCGGGTGAAGACCGGAAGCGAGGCTACAAGGTAAGCTCGTGTGAAAGCGAAGCAAGGTCGTTAAGCGTAGATCCGACCCAATACCTCCAATGGAAGGTCTAGGTCGAGATCAAATGGTTAGAACCATCGTACTTTATATTTTAAGCTAACTTGTACTGCAGTCCAAAACCCTTTGACTACAGTCAACTGCTAGTCAAGTTCCAGCCTCGAGAAGAGCTCGAATTTCAAGGGGGTGAATTTGGACTTGACTCGTGTTTTGGTACAAAGGGTGATGTGGCATCAAGGTGGACATCCAAACCATCACCAAGCTTCCTTGTGGTGGACGCCAAGATAAGGTGAGTTGGCACAAGATGGTTGGCTCCCATGATGTGGCACAAGTTGAATGGCTCCAACAAGTTGGCGCCCAAGGAGGTTGGAGGTGGCACAAGGTGGTTGGATGAAACACCTCATCCTCAAGTTGGCGCCCAAGGAGGTTGGAGGTGGCACAAGGTGGTTGGATGAAACACCTCATCCTTGAGTTGGCGACAAGGAGGTTGGAGGTGGCACAAGGTGGTTGGATGAAACACCTCATCCTTGAGTTGGCGCAAAGGATGTGGATGAACAAGTCTTGGGGATAAGAACCTCACCTTGACACTACCTATGTCTAAATTCATAGATCAATATCCATAAATAGACATGTTCAAGCCAAGCAAATAACAAGAATTAAAGAGCTCTCAACACGCCGTCAGTAACGCCGCTACTACTACTCACATTTGCTACGACGAAGTCACTGACAACTAAAGCTACATCTTCTACTTATAAGAGTTGTCGGTATATTTATTTAAGTTCTACTTCTTTAAATTGTCTTTGTGCTTTAATCGTAACAAGGAAAGGGGAGTGTCCTTTGCCTTGATTTCTTTTTGTAATCGCTGTTGCTCTACTTCCAACGAAGAGGAGTGGTTTTAGTGAATTGCCCTCCGTACGTGATCAAGGATCACTAGGGCCGTGGATTAGCAATCGAAAGATTGTGAACCACGTAAAAATATCTTGTCTACTTTATATTTCCGCTGTGCATTCTCTACTTGCTTTTTACTTATTGCAAAAGCTTTTAACGACACCTATCGTACGCTATTCACCTCTAGCGACACTTTCGATCCAACAATTGGTATCAGAGTCGGGCGCTAAGATTCGTGAAACCACCAATCTAGCTTTGTTTTTCTTTTTTACAGATTTTTATTTATTTATTTCTGTTTTCGTATAATTATTTCACTTGCTTATCTTCTCCTATATAGAATTGCATTAGAGGCTTTAGGATCCGGATAAGGTTGTCCTTGGGTTAGATCCCGAGTAAGGTTGTCCTCCGGAACTTCAACGACATTCGCATTTGATTGTTTATTTCTTTTGCAAGTTACATTTTATATATCTTTTTACTTCAAGATTACTAATCCAAGACGAAAGTCTTGGAATATTCTTTCCGTGTGTGTTTGCAAGATTCTTTTTCGTTCTTCTTCTTGTTTTTAAATGGCCCATCTCGAAGGGTTTAGCACTCTCGACCCCCGTTTTACAACGGTAATGACTTTCGTTATTGGAAGGGTCGGATGGAATGCTTTCTTAAAACCCAAATCGAGATGTGGATCGTAATCCAAACCGGTTTCACACTTCCTATTAATGAAGATGGTGAATCTTTGGGTTACGATCAATGGTCAAATTCCATGAAAAACAAGTAGAAGCCGATGCCAAGGCAACTCAAATCTTGCAATGTGGGTTGTCCAAGGAAGAGCTCAACCGCGTCGGCCCTTCATTAGTGCAAAGGACTTATGGACCAAGCTAGTGGAACTACACGAAGGCACCGATTTACACGAAGGTATGTAAAAGAGATTTACTTTTAAATAAATTGTATAACTTGAAAATGCAGGAAAACGAGACCGCAACTCAACTACATGCTCGTATCCAAGACATCGTCAACCAACTCCATGCCATCGGACAAAAGGTCGAGAATCGCGACCTTATCGTATTCTCTTAACTCGCTTCCTAGGACCACCTTGTGGGCATCCATGGTCGATGCCTACAAGGTCTCCAAGGACCTTTCTAAAATTAGGTTAGAGAATTATTTTCGAACTTGAATTACATGAGCAAACTAACGGGTCGTGCCGAGAAGAGTATTGCGTTAGCAGGTTCCAAGAAGAAGAAGCCCGCAAGCAAGCCACCCCGAAGGAAGAAGACGAGTCCGAATCGGAAGTAGACTCGAATAGAATCCGAACTAGTCAATCTAGTTCGAAGATGATCAAGAGACAAAACGACCAACAACTCAAGGTAAGCCTAAACCTAATTCAAATACTTCTAATTTTAGATGCTATGAGTAACAGGTTCGGTCCACATCTAGTCCGAGTGCCCAAAGCTAAAGAATAACGCATCAAAGACCAAGAAAGCGCTAAACGCTACTTGGGAGGAGTTGTCGAAGGAAGAAGACGATATCAAAGCTCTAATGGCCAAGCCGACCGAGCACGACTCCGAAACCGAAGAAGAGTCCGAGTCCGAATCCGGCGATGAGCTTCCATTCAAGACAAGCCACGGATCCGTATCCGGTTCAAAAGAATCATTAAGGGTAAGTCGGTCGTTACTTAATACTTTGTATGGTGCAATTAAATTTTTAAATAAGAAACTAGCTAAGTCCGAGTCCAAGGTCGAGACCCTAATTGAGGAGGTTAACCTTCTCAAACATGAGGTCTCCTAACCTCTTCGACTACTCGTATTCAAGAGGAGGACTCAACTGCTGAAAAGCTTGAAGTTGAGAACTCGCTTTGAAAACACAAGTCAAGACCTTAGGAACACGTTGGAAAGGTTCACTTTGGGATCCAAGGGACTTGACCTCTTACTTGGATCACAAAGGGCCGTGGTACAACAAGGCGGACTCGGGTTTAACTCAAATACAACCAATAAGTCATATATGTCTATAGTAAACCAACATAAGAAAAATGTCCAAGCATGGGTCCCTAAGACCACTTTGATTTCAACTTTAGGATCTAACATGTATTGGGTTCCCAAGGACCAAATTCACTATGTGAATAGACCCACTCGATTCAATGGTCCAGGGGGAGCCAATACAAAATGTATTTTTGTTAAGTCTTAGAAATTGCATGCTTAGTTTTTCCTTTATTTTTAGAATGGTTAGATAGGACTCATAACCAACTAAAATCCTGCGAAAAGATTGAGCCTCGGGAGCCTCTTTTCAAAAATAAACCAACTAAAATCCTATTTAAAAAGATTGAGCCTCGGGAGCCTCTTTTCAAAAATAACTAGTTAGACCAAGACGTAGTCTCAAGTAAGTCGAGTTATCAATTTCTTGAAATTAGCTTTGTCTAAGGAAGTGGTCGTTGTTCCGATCAAAGAAGGCCTCTGTGCCTCGCCACGACCTGGAAGCTAATCTCTTGAAAAGATTACTTGATGAGCTTAGACTAAATCCGAATCTAACCTAATGTTGGTTAATTTAAATTCATTAAAATTAATCAAGTAAAATTGAAAGTCATCTCACAATAACACATAGGAATAACATGTTTTGATCATGTAGATATTGGTGAGATGATTTAGGTTTAAAACTTACAAACAACCCTTTAGTAATTCCAATATCCGATCCAACTACCTTATGTGTAGGATCAATGGATGTTGGATGGTTGCTCGACATGACCGGGGATCAACTCAAATTTTCGAAGTTACGATTCAAACGACAAGGATCGGTAGCCTTCGGAAATAACGGCAAGCTCAAAATCATCGGATCAGGTGATATTGAGCTCAACTCTAACTTTACAATTCAAAATGTCTTATTAGTAGAAAACTTTCAATATAATTTACTTAGTGTAAGCCAATTGTGTGATAACAATTATAAGGTCATATTTCTAGAAAATGAATGCGTAATCAAAATAAATGCAACATCTAAAATAATACTTAAAGGAACTAGGAGTAGGAACATCTACACAATAAATTTACCCAACTCCTCAACCAAGTGTCTTATGACACAAAGAAGAGGAATCTTGGTTATGGCAAGACTCTGACACTGCACCCAAGACTCGGCCCACAAGATGAGTCAGAGTGGCTTGGTTATAGGTTTGCCTAAACTAAACAACTTGGATAATAAAATATGTAATGCTTGTCAACAAGGTAAACAATCTAGGACACAACATCAATTAATTAATCAAGAACGAACCAAAAGTGTTCTTGAGCTCCTACACATGGATCTATTTGATTCACATGGAGCTAAGTCACTCAATGGTAGTCAATTTTGCTTAGTCATAATTGACGACTATTCTAGATTTACTTGGGTTAGGTTTATCAAACATAAAAATGATACCCTAGACCAACTAATCAATCTTTGTAGGTTAATCGAAAATCAAAAGAACCTTAAGATTAAAAGACTTAGAAGCGATCATGGTGGTGAATTCGAAAACCACAGGTTTACAGATTTCTATAACCTAAACGGATACCACCATGAGTTTTCATGTCCTAGAACCCCACAACAAAATGGGTTAGTCGAACGGAAAAATAGAACCCTACAAGAAGCCGCTAGGACAATGTTAAACGAGTATAACCTACCCGATAGATTTTGGGCGAGAGCACGGCTTGCTATGTCCAAAATAGGATCCTTATGGTAAAGAGGCACCAAAAGACCTCAGACGAGATTTATCACGATAAAATACCGAACATCAAGTACTTTAGGTATTTGGATGCAAGGTACATATCTTAAACACTAAGGATTACCTAGGAAATTCAAATCCAAAACCTCTACTGGAACCTTTCTAGGATACTCAACCACCAGTAGAGCTTATAGGGTATACAATCACGACACTCTTAGAGTCGAAGAAACCATTAATATAGTTTTCGACGAAGGACACGAACCCGTTCAATCCTTAACAAAACCAACTAGCAAATCAACTTATAGCGAACCCGACTGATCTTGAACTTGAATCTCCCCTAAAGTCATCCTATCGACCAAGTGATAGATGACTCTAACCCAAGTCAAACTAGAACTCACCCAAGTCATCCTATCGACCAAGTGATAGATGACTCTAACCCAAGTCAAACTAGAACTCACCCAAGTCATCCTATCGACCAAGTGATAGATGACCCTAACCCGAGTCACACTAAGACTCAAACAAATCATCCTATCAATCAAGTTATAGGTGATCCAAATTTAGGGGTTCGAACTAGAGCTTCATATCGAAACCTTAGTCAAATCTCGTTAATTTCCAAAATCGAACCCAAAACTATTGAACAAGCACTTCTTGATCCCGATTTGGATTATTGCTATGCAAGAAGAGCTAGCTCAATTCACTAGAAATGAAGTCCGGGAATTAGTACCACCACCTAAAGAAAAATCAATTATTGGAACAAGGTGGGTATTTCAAATAAACTTGATGATAAAGGTGAAGTAGTTAGAAATAAAGCTAGGTTAGTCGCAAAGGGTTTAGTCAAGTCGAAGGTTTAGATTACGATGAGACCTACGCCTGAGCTGACTAGAGTCCATCCGAATGTTGTTAGCATATGCCGCACATCGAGGTTTTAAATTGTTTCAAATGGATGTCAAGTCAGCATTTTTGAATGGATACATTAAGGAAGAAGTTTACGCTACCAACCTCCGATTGAAAATCTAGATAAACTGACCATGTCCTTAGACTTAAGAAAGCCCTATATGGACTCAAACAAGCCCCAAGAGCTTGGTACGAAAGGCTTTCGATCTATCTTAAGTCCAAAGGATTCAACCAAGGTTTAGTCGACCCAACCTTATTCGTTAAAACCGTAGGAAAAGAAATCTTTATAGCCCAAATCTATGTAGATGATATAATTTTTGGAACTACCAACTCAATCCTGCTAAACGAATTCATCTCACTTATGGAAAGTGAATTTGAAATGAATTTAGTGGGAGAGTTAAGTTTTTTCTTAGGTTTACAAATTAAACAAACTAAAGATGGAATATATTTACATCAACAAAAATATACTAAGGACTTAATAAATCGATTTGGAATGCAAGATGCTAAAATAATCAATACACCTATGGCAACTAATGTTAATATAAACGAACGACCTAAAATACTATAGGAGCGCAATAGGAAGTCTCCTATACTTAACCGCGAGCCGACCCGACATTTTATTCGCGGTAAGTATGTGCGCAAGGTTACAAACCTGTGCCAAGGAGTCTCACCTAACCCTAGTCAAGCGTATCCTTAGATATCTAAAGGGCACGCTAAACGTAGGTATTTGGTACCCTATATCTACCGAGTTTAATCTAATCGGCTACTCCGACTCCGACTATGCCGGTAGTAAACTCGATAGAAAGAGCACGAGTGGTTGTTGTCAAATCCTCGGCTCGAGTCTAGTAAGTTGGTGCAGTAGGAAGCAGCATTGCGTTGCCTTATCTACCACCGAAGCCGAATACGTTGCGATGGGTGAGTGTGTCTCTCAGCTCCTGTGGATGAAGCACACTCTCCAAGACTTTAGCTTAATCTTTAACAACATTAAAACCTACATAGATAACATTAGTTCAATTAACTTAACTAAAAATCCAATATGTCATTCTAGGACAAAACATATAGAAGTTAAACACCACTTCATTAGGGAACATGTAACTAATGGAACTATACAACTAGAGTATGTTGAGTCCAAATCAAACGGAGCCGAATTTAGTTTATTAAGACGAAAGTTAGGTATGTGCGTAATAGAGTAGGATTTAAATTTTTCTATATATGTACTCTACTTTTACTTCTTTTTATGAAATTAGCCTAAGTCTTACCTTAGAAATCATATACCTATAGATTTAAGGAGCCAACACATCTCACAACACATAGGACTAATGTGTTTGTGTACTTAGCCACGTAGACGGGCGTGAGATGTTAGGACCTTACTCCTGGTTCCAGATGTAGATTCAGTGTATCGACATGAACCATGGAGTATAATTATTTAAAATTAATCAACTCCTTCAAGACTTATTGATCATTCTATATCAATCAAGTCCAACCGGAGTTGTACATTTTAGATGAACATATTTTCAAGCTTATTATTATTTAAAAAATATATATATATATATATATATATATATTTATATTGGAAACTTGCTTGGACTTACAAACCTTAAAATATATTTACAAACTTTTTGAGTTAAGGCAAAAGGGGGAGAAAGTCACAAAAGTAAGGAAGAAAGTAAACAAAATTATTACCTTTTATATTAAGTAATTCCGTTTACTTAAGCAACTATTAAGGGGGAGTAAAAATTATTTTTCAAGAACTCACCTTCGGTCAAGGGGGAGGTTACCTCAAAGGGGAGAACTTGAAACAATAATATTTCTCACTCATGCTTAATCTTTATGCTAGCTCACTCATGCTTAATCTTTATGCTAGCTCATTCATACTTAATAATTATGCTAGCTCATTCATATTTAATCATTATGCTAGCTCATTCATATTTAATCTTTATGCTAGCTCATTCATATTTAATCTTTATGCTAGCTCATTCATGCTTAATCATTATGCTAGCTCATTCATATTTAATCTTTATGCTAGCTCATTCATGCTTAATCATTATGCTAGCTTACTGTTATGCTTAATTTTTCCTTAACTTTTGTGTCGGTTTGCCATGAATCAAAAAGGGGGAGATTGTTGGTGGGCACCAAAGTCGAACCGGTATTTTGATTATGGCAAAAGGCTCAATAGTTAAGGGTATATTTGTTATCTTACGAGCTCAATTAAGTGTGCAGAAATGCTAAAGTTGAGCGGAAGGTCTGCGACACCCGGTGGGAACCGAGGTGGTCGGGCAACGCCAGAGGGACTTCGGAGGAAGCCGAGGTACTCGGGTGAAGACCGGAAGCGAGGCTACAAGGTAAGCTCGTGTGAAAGCGAAGCAAGGTCGTTAAGCGTAGATCCGACCCAATACCTCCAATGGAAGGTCTAGGTCGAGATCAAATGGTTAGAACCATCGATTTTATATTTTAAGGTCCAAAACCCTTTGACTACAGTCAACTGCTAGTCAAGTTCCAAATCGAGAAGAGCTCGAATTTCAAGGGGGTGAATTTGGACTTGACTCGTGTTTTGGTACAAAGGGTGATGTGGCATCAAGGTGGACATCCAAACCATCACCAAGCTTCCTTGTGGTGGACGCCCAAGATAAGGTGAGTTGGCACAAGATGGTTGGCTCCCATGATGTGGCAAAAGTTGAATGGCTCCAACAAGTTGGCGCCCAAGGAGGTTGGAGGTGGCACAAGGTGGTTGGATGAAACACCTCATCCTCAAGTTGGCGCCCAAGGAGGTTGGAGGTGGCACAAGGTGGTTGGATGAAACACCTCATCCTTGAGTTGGCGCACAAGGAGGTTGGAGGTGGCACAAGGTGGTTGGATGAAACACCTCATCCTTGAGTTGGCGCAAAGGATGTGGATGAACAAGTCTTGGGGGATAAGAACCTCACCTTGGACACTACCTATGTCTAAATTCATAGATCAATATCCATAAATAGACATGTTCAAGCCAAGCAAAAAACAAGAATTCAAGAGCTCTCAACACGCTCAAGCCGTAACGCCGCTTACTACTACTCACATTTGCTACGACGGCGTCACGACAACGAAAGCTACATCTTCTACTTATAAGAGTTGTCGGTATATTTATTTAAGTTCTACTTCTTTAAATTGTCTTTGTGCTTTAATCGTAACAAGGAAAGGGGGAGTGTCCCTTTGCCTTGATTTCTTTTTGTAATCGTTGCTCCTACTTCCAACGAAGAGGAGTGGTTTTAGTGAATTGCCCTCCGTACGTGATCAAGGATCACTAGGGCCGTGGATTAGCAATCGAAAGATTGTGAACCACGTAAAAATATCTTGTCTACTTTATATTTCCGCTGTGCATTCTCTACTTGCTTTTTACTTATTGCAAAAGTTTTTAACGACACC
The DNA here is from genome assembly GCA_025175895.1 of Wurfbainia villosa. Lineage (NCBI taxonomy): Eukaryota > Viridiplantae > Streptophyta > Magnoliopsida > Zingiberales > Zingiberaceae > Wurfbainia > Wurfbainia villosa. The sequence goes on along the minus strand of CM045998.1, from coordinate 45,024,127 downwards.
GTATCGCTATTCACCCCCCCCTCTAGCGACACTTTCGATCCAACAGAAATTGAATTCCTAGATCTTACGGTGGAAATTGAATTCCTAGATCCGACAGTGGAAATTGAATTCCTAGATTCGACGATGGAGATTGAAAGGAGGCTTAAGCCTAAATCTATAAATAGGAGTCCAAGGCATGGGCGACAACTAATTCCAAGGGAGATTAGGGTTTTGCTTCCAAGTTTTTGGTCGGCTAGGGTTCGGAGTTGGCTAAGGAGAGGCATTGGGCGGCAACCTAGGTTGGATCTCTCTCCATTGGGCGACACCTCCCTCTCTCTCTCTAGGTTGGCCGGCGGAAACATCAAGCTTGGTGGCTTTGTGGTCGGCGCTAGAAAGAAGAAGAAGTATCGAGTATTCTACCCTTTGTTCAGAGCGGACAAGGAAGGGAAGAATGAGATCTAGGAGGCTTCATCTCTTGTAGGATCATTGCCCACACAACGTCCAAGAGGAGGATAGGACATAGAATAGAAGACCTTGAAGTAAACAAGAGGCATAATTCTTGTTTTGGTTTCCTTTTGTTTTTTTGTATTATGTATGTAATTTCATGTGGCTAATTTACTTGGACCCCCGAAGATAACTACAAAAACCGGCAATATGTACATCATTTATTCCGCGGCTAATCGGGGAAAAGAGTTAGGTTGCTTGAACAACTAATTTGTTCAAGAGACCACTCTAATCGAATAGCACGATGATGGATCGATTGCTTGGGTAATCTGTGATCATCTTGGATTATTTTTTTAATCTGGGGATGTAGATGGGATCACCATGAATGAGCGACCGAGTTGAGGTGGGAAGCGAAGCTTCTACCTTCAAGTGGTATCAGAGCCACAGTTTCCGATTTTGTGTATTTAGGATTTGGTTACTTTTATGCACTTATCATATATTGTATGTGCCGGATGATAGTAGGATGTGCGTAGGATAATTTTTTGGTTGCAGACATAAGATCCAACTATTATGGCCATATGTGTGTGTATGTGATTTGATGTGTGTAATTGTAATATTATTTGAATCCTCAGGGTTGACGAGGCTAGTATTTAATTTTTGTAATTAAGTATGACATTGTTTAACACTCTTTTATTTTAGTTTACTTTTGATCTAGATTTCATGTACACTCCTTCGTGGAGTATAGGATCGATGGATGTAAATTAAAATAATTTTTCTCGCCTCGGATCTCCGGATGGCTTGTACATGACATAGGGAGGAGCGGACGAGATGGAGATACGACGGGAGGCATATTGGAGAACAAAAGTCATAATAGTTGGAAAATATTTGTTTTCATATTTATTGCTTCTTGTTTGATATACATGTCGTGTGCTAGGAAAATTCCTCAATTTTAAATTACTAAGTGGGAGAGAGATATTTTTTATAAATTCCCACGGCCTCCATTACGATTTGATATGTGATGCAAACAAACTTGCACGTCGGCTATGAGTGCCTTCCTCCCCATCAGATGATTTTGTTTTGCGGATCACAGGGTCGAATATGGTTATAGAAAATTATTTAGGAGTATGTGTACTTCCCCATCGAAAGGCACATAATTCGAGATAATTGTCTTGGTATCAAGTAATGGTGAACACTTAGATGCAAATAGGAGTATCCTCCGCATCAGAGTCACTACTTTTATTTGTAGGGTCTAAGAGGAATCAACTATTAATTTTATTTGTCAAAAAATTAGGTTGACAAGATAGTAAAATTAATGGGTAAAACCTCCTCTTACAAATGTAGAATTCGTATACGTCCACACGATCGTGGTATACGATATTCTCGGTGTTTTAAGGTGCTGGTTGATTTTAAAATTTTATTGTTTGAGGAATCAATAATTTTTTGAAATATAATGTTTTGATCTATGTAATTCATAGGTTTTTAAAAAATGACTTTCAACCCGCTTACTGTGATACTAAAAGAGAATAAACTTATTGGACTTAATTATGTTGATTGGAAAAGGAATCTTGATATTGTCTTGACTGCTGAGGAGTACAAGTATGTACTCTTCGAAGAGTGTCCTCCTATGCCCACGGATGATTCTGGGGAAAAAGAGAAAGAGATTTATAAAAAGTGGATTGAGACTGATGAGATGGCGCGGTGTTACATTTTGGCTCCTATGTCAAATGTATTGCAACATCAGCATCATGTCATGGCCACTGCTTATGACATGATGCTCAATCTCAAGAAACTTTTCGGACACCAAAATTGGGCTGCTAAGCAGGAAGCCATGAGGAACATGATGATGACCACCATGATCGAGGGCACCCATGAGGGATCATGTTCTCAAGATAATGGCTCATTTGAATGAGCTGGAAGTCCTTGGAGTTGAGATCGATGGGGAAACCCAGGTCGATATCATTCTCCAGTCTCTATGTAGGAGTTTTAAGCAGTTTCACCTGAACTGTAACATGAATAAAAGGTTGTATTCTTAGGCGAAGCTTCTGACAAAACTCCAGGCGATAGAGGGGATTTTTCATCAGAGTGCTCAGGCTCAGGCCATGGTTGCCCAGAAGGTTTCGACTTCTAAGCCGAAAGGCAAGAAAAAGAAGAAACAAGGTAGAGCAAAGGTGGCGGTAGTGTTGGTGCAATCGACCCATGTTGACTCGAGTTTGACTCGAGCAGTATTTTGATGATAGACAAAACTTATGACATGGGATTGTCATAGAAAAGTCCAACATAGAGTTGGCATGGAAAATCCAAGCATGGGGTTTGGTGAGGGAAAGTCCAAAGCATTGCGAAGTCGTGCGCTTGGTGCTTGGTGAGATATGCATTGCGAAGCCATGCGCTTGGTGCATTTTGGAAGTCTTGAGAACTTGGCAAGTTCACTAGGCTCGGGGTCCTTGAGTAGGTTAAGGATGACATTGCGAAGTCGTGCACTTAGTTCATCCGAGGGACCACCGGACGGGGAGCGAATGGAGTGCGGCCCAAAGGGGAAGCATACTTTGAGGCAAGATACTAGAAGGATGGCATTGGGATGTCATGCGCTTGGCGCATCCAAGGGACGTAGGCCAAGGGAAGAGAGCTTCGGTGGGGAACTCCATGAGGGATGAGGTGGACTTGGCCAAGTGGATAAGACTGAGTGTCGGATGTACAAACAACTTGGGTTTGAGGTTTTACCCGACATCAGTCTGTTGGGTTTCCGGCACCGCGGCGTGTGTGTGTTCGATCATGTTTCGTAAACATGAGCACAACGGAAGAAATTAAAAATAATAAATCTATATTTATTACAACACACACAACACACGCATGCATATTACAACAAGTGTAGACATAACCGTAAATTAAAATTTGCAATAAAAGGAAATTTATCTACGTTATACCTTTCGTATGACGTATAGCGGGAACGGCATCAACCGGAACGATCCTCGTAAGAATCGTCTCTATCCGTATCCACGCCGAGCTCCTCGGGATGACTTCGCTAAGTCACGAGCTTCGTCTTAAATGCGGGTTACTAGCCTCGTGTTGAAGGCAGCGTGATCGAAGATGATCACGATCGAATCCAAATTCGGATCCAAAAGCGAGTTCTCAAAACTTCGCTTCTCCGGAAGGTATTCGTCAACCGTTTGGCCAGATCGCCGTCCTCCACCTCAGAGGATTACGGAGATCAAATCGGTAAGTTAGCGCTGTCGGAGCACTAACCGTCGTCAAGCGGCGCTCCAGGCAACAAAGAAACAAGCTGTCAGAAAAACTGGACAGCTTTTGTGGAGAATAGAGGCCGGCCAAGGAGAGATGGAAGCTCACCTTATCACCGAACCTAGAGGAGATCACGGAGGGTGGCGGAGGTTCACGGCTGAAGCTTGAAGCAGTGGCGGCAACAAGTTGGCGGCGGCACAAAGGGCGGCGGCAGCTAGGGTTAGGCGCCGAAAACTCCAAGGAGGTTGGCGGTTAAGCCCTATTTTATAGAGAACTAATTCTCTTAATGGTTAATGGATCATATCCATAAAGCCCGTTAACCCGCTCCATTAAGATAAGTTAAAATAAACCAAACCATGATGGTTTATTTTAAGTTAAAAAACGAACGAACCAACTTTTGGTTCATTCGTTTAAAATAAACCAAACCCTTTGGTTTATTCTCATCCATTGGATTAGAACCAAACCATTTTGGTTCATCCATTATGTCTTCATAAGACACGGCCCATCCACGCTTCCATTGCGACTGAAACGATTTCATGCTCGCTTCTTGTTTGGTCCAACCAAACCTAGTTTCTCTCGATCTAAGAATCCCATTCTCAAGCTCGTTTTAAATCCTTTGGATTACGCTCGTTGTGCGTGTGACCAAATAGGTTCTCGGTTTATGTTGGCCGTCTATAATTAACCATTAATTATAGAACGATCATGAGTGGCACCTAGTAGTACATCATGATCCCCAATTAGCAAAAGATCAGCGGTTGATCGAACTATTTACGAAACCCTTGATGCTTCGAATGAATCGTGCCCCATTCCCTTCACTCATCTTATACCCACTTGGTTAGGACATGGTCTATTGTATCCGATCCCCACTAAGTGACTACTACGTCACACCTAGCCCAAGTATCATTTCCTCGTCCTCACAGTTCTAGTTACTCCACATGTATCGAAGAGTACTTTACTCTAAACATGTAATGCTTTGGCCAAAGACTTTAGTAACAATCCGACGAGAGGCCATGGGTATACATCTCCTGCAAGGAGTGGTGAATCCTTTATAGGCTATTCAAACACCTTGATCATTTGACTTATACCCAATCATCCGGGTCCACATCTCCTCGGAGATGTTTGCTTAAGATGTCAAAGCATAAGTCTCCATGATCAAGATGACTTGAATACCGCAAGTCAAAGGAACATCGCACTTAAGCCACGATAAGAACTTCATTGACATATCTATATATGCGAGAGAACCATATGAAGTCTTACGGTGGTCACTCCAATGAACTAGTTACCATAACTAGCATCCACGATTAACTCAGGACATCACTATGTCTCCGGTGAGAATCGGTTGCTTGGATACACCAAGGTATACCTCGTGCTAGTCTCAATCGAATTGATGGTGTCCAAATCCATCAATTCATCGACTAGGATAATTCGATACATCACAATTACACATGTAGAGATACTCACTAGTTGTGATCCAATCACAAATTCTCTCATCTTTGTGAATCGTATCGTGGACATTCAGTAAATGAGTTTAAGATCCAATCAAATACATAAAACATGTATACTCAAATAGTGAATCTTCATTTATCATATAAATGGTTCAAACATAAAGCGATTGCCTTAGGACATCTCTCATATATTACTAACAGACTCACTTGGCCTAATGTCAATCGCTCGGTATCAATATAGCTCGAACATGACCCTCAAACTTATTTTGAGGTAATGCCTTAGTCAAAGGATCCGCTAAGTTCCTTTTCGTGGGAATTTTCTCGATTTGTATTTCGTTCCTCGATGATCTCTCGATAAGATGATAGCGGCGAAGCACATGTTTGGATCATTGATGAGACCACATCAAGTTCGAGAGATGAACTTCTTGATCCAAACCGCTTCCTTTCTTTGCTTCAAGGCGCAACGTATTCTGCCTTAGTGGCAGAATCCGCTATAGTGTCAAGCTTGGAACCTTTCCAACTTATTGCGCCTTCATTCCAGGTGAATACATACCCAGAAAAAAACATGGAATCATCCTTGTCTGTCTGGAGCTGGCATCCATATACCCACGTATCACCATGTACCCTTCTCCATATATTAGGAACACATCCTTAGTTCTTCTCAAGTACTTAAGGATCGTCTTAATGACCGCCAATGATCCATTCTGGATCGGTAGTATCTGCTCGTGACACTCGAGCATACGATACATCGGGCCTCGTACATAACATAGCATACATGATAGATCCTATTGCGGATGCATAGGGAATCTTACTCATGCAAATCCTCTCGTCTTCTGTGCGCGGACACATAGACTTCGAAAGGTGTACCCCATGCTTGATGGGTAAGAAACCTTTCTTGGATTTCGACATGCTAAACCTCTTTAGCATTCGGTCTATATATGTAGACTGCGAAAGACCAAGCAACCGTTTCGATCTATCTCTATAGATCTTAATCCCGAGGATGTAGGTTGCTTCTCCCAGGTCTTTCATGGAGAATGTCTTGGATAACCAAACCTTCACTGATTGTAAGATTGAAACATCGTTTCCTATAAGTAGTATGTCATCGACATACAATACTAGGAATATGACTGCACTCCCACTAACCTTCTTGTACACACAAGGTTCGTCTGGATTTTGTGAGAAATCAAACTTTTTGATTGTCTCATCAAAATGGATATTCTAGCTCCTGGATGTTTGTTTCAATCCATAAATGGACCGTCGCAATTTGCATACCTTGGTTTTATCAAGCGATGTGAAACCCTCAGGCTGTATCATATACACGTCCTCGAGCAGGTTTCCATTAAGGAAAGTTGTTTTCACATCCATCTGCCATATCTCATAATCATAATGAGCTGCTATGGCCAGGAGCATCCGAATGGATTTAAGCATAGCTACAGGCGAATAGGTTTCGTCATAATCAACACCTTGTTTTTGATGATATCCTTTCACCACCAATCTAGCCTTATAGGTAATCACATTACCATCCATGTCGGTTTTCTTCTTGAAAACCCACTTGCACCCTATAGGCTTTATCCCTTCAGGTGGGTCAACCAAGTTCCAAACTTGGTTTTCATACATGGAATTCATTTCCGACTTCATGGCACTAAGCCACTTATCCCTTTCTGAACTTGTCAGCACTTCTTCATAACTGGTAGGCTCCTCATCATCAATGAGTAACACGTCGTTCGATTCGCTTACGAGAAATCCATATCTCTCAGGAATATTGCGTGTTCTACCAGATCTACGAAGATGTGGTGTTACAATAGTTCCAGCCGATTGCTCATCACTATGAGTTGTCGGCTGTTGTGCTTCACCAGGTATCTCATCAATGTCTATTTGAGTCTCTCGAGCCTCCTCAAGCTCGATGACACTCCCACTGTTTTCTTGCAAGAGAAACTCTTTCTCTAGAAACACAGCATGCCTTGAAACAAACACCTTTTGTTCCACAGGATGATAGAATTGGTAACCCCTTGTTTCCTTAGGGTATCCAATAAATAGACATTTATCAGACTTAGCATCCAATTTGTATCGTCTGATCACATAAGCAGGACAACCCCATATCTTCAAGTAAGATACATGAGGTTTCTTACTATTCCATATCTCATATGGAGTAGTTGAGACTACCTTGGTAGGCATTCTGTTTAACAAGTAAACAGCTGTCTGAAGTGCATAGCCCCAAAAGGACTTGGGAAGAGTTGCATGATTCATCATTGACCTGACCATGTCCAACAAGGTCCGGTTACGCCTCTCAGATACACCATTATGCTGTGGTGTATAGGGCGGAGTCCATTGAGACAATATACCATTGTCTCTTAGATAATCAAGAAACTCCTGACTCAAGTATTCACCACCTCGATCCGATCGAAGTATTTTAATACTCTTGTCATGTTGTTTCTCTACTTCATTTCTGAATTCTTTGAACCTTTCAAAGGCTTCAGACTTGTGTTTCATCAAGAACACATACCCAAACCGTGAGTGATCATCGGTGAAGGTAATGAAGTAGCTATAGCCTCCTAATGCTTGAGTTGACATAGGTCCACATACATCAATATGTATTAGACCTAGTAACTCTCCCACTCGTTAACCTTTTCCAGTAAAAGGTAACTTAGTCATCTTGCCTTTTAAGCATGATTCGCATGTATCGTATGAACCCAATTCAAACGATTCCAGAATTCCACATCGGTGTAATTCGGACATGCGTTTCTTGCTTATATGGCCAAGACGACAATGCCACATATAGGAGTCTATTTGATTATCCTTTCGAGCACGCGTGTTGCTTGCTTCGATATTGAAAATGTCACTGGATATCTCCAACGTATAAACACCATTGCTTAAAGTTTCAGTCCCATAAAGAACTCCATTCAAAGTTATGTAACATCAATTGTTACTAAAAGTCAAATGGTACCCCTTTCTATTTAAACAAGAAATAGAAATGATGTTCTTTATCAACGAAGGAACATAAAAGCAATTGTCCAGTTCTAAGACAAGTCCTACAGGGAGTTCCAACAAATACATTCCGATGGCGAGTGCAGCAACCGTTGCTCCATTCCCAACACGTAAATTTGACTCTCCCCTTGACGAGTCTTCTTCTATTCCTTAGCCCATGTATGTCATTACATATATGTGAGCCACACCCAGTATCAAATACCCAAGTGTCTGAGGAAATAGAATGACAATCAATAAAGAAGATTTCTGAAGAAGATGGGGCATCCGATGCCTTATCCTTCTTCACGGACTCAAGATAAATCTTATACTTTCTTCGCAAATGGCTCTCCTTGCCATAATGATGGCAAGTTTCCTTTTGTGCTAGTTCTACCTTCTTAGCCCTTCTCTTCTTTCCCTTCTGTTGTTCCTTTGACTTCCTCTTAGAACCTTTCTTTGAGGAATCAACTAACAGCACCGTCCCCTGCTCATGCTTCTCAGAAGACTCCACAGTCTTCAGCATATTGAGCAGTACCACAGATGTGTAGGGATGTATACTTAAAAGTCTATTTTTTGTATGAACATCTTTATTTTGAAATAAGAATCACATGATCATTGTTTGCATATTTTTATGGTTATGCAATATTGTCTAATACCTTACATTGTAGATAACATGGTGTGTGGTGTCACACGGGAGATCATGTTATCGGCTCCTTGTAAAGTATAAGTAAAGGCTCACAACCGAGATGGCTTTGGACAAACCATCGGAATGGTTGTAGTGTGATTTGGTATTGGTTTGTCTTGACCATAGAATCACACTAGTGCACTTTGTGTGTATTGAGCGAGACCAACACAGGTGATTCGATTTATTCACTACATAATCGAATCGGACCTCAGATATTATTTAGTACATGCTCTTAATCCCGATATAATAACGGGCACATATACTTGGTACTCATCTCTTTGATTTACCAATGGGCGAGATTTATAGATTAAATCGATAGACTCGGTAAGTTGGGAGATGATATTATTTATATGGTGTGCCGTTGATTATAGGAGGAAACCGTGTCCTATATATTAGGATGATGATGTCCCCTTGAGGAGCTCATAAGGTTCATCATGTAAACCTGCAGTGGACTTGGTCCGGCATGATGAAAAGGTTGAGTGGTACTACTCATGGAGTTAGATGTCGATTAATTAATGGTCAGTAAATTAATTAATCGACGGACATTCGAGATCTTAAACACGGGGAGAAAATGTACAAATAATATATGGAGCCCATATTATCATATGGGGGTTGGTGAGGTAGATCAATGATGGACCTTTAGTGGATTGGACCATCATTAGTGGATCGGACTTTATGTGGGCTTGATCCATGGGTGACCAAGACCCAACTCCTCCTCATGGTCCCTAATGTAGCCCATTAACACCTCAAGATGCTTAGATCCAATGGATAGAAACAAAACACTAAGATCCATTGGTAGAGATTAAATCTCTAAGATCCGACGATTGAGATTAAATCTCTAGATCCGACGGTTGAGATTAAATCCCTAGAACCAATGGAGGAGATTAATTCATGGCTTATCCCCAAACTCTATAAAAGGTGGCATGGGGTTGGCGTGAAGATCATCATAGAGAGGGAGCAAGGCTTGGGCGGCAAGAATAGGGCAATCCTAGTTGAGATAGGATTGGAATTAGGGTTAGGGTTTTGAGGCTAGGGTGGCACCAAATAAGGAAGGTTCTTTCTCTCTTCTTCTTCCTCTTTGTGCCAACGTCCAGCATCCTCTCCCAGCTTTTTTCCAGCCTTGGCCGACACCCAAAGCCTCCTTCTTCTTCTCCTTAGGTGGTGGAAACAAGATATAGGGTTTCCCTAGGTATCTTGGTTGCTTCCCACCACCATCTCCTTCATTTACTTGGCCGGCGGCAAGGAAGGGATTGATTCCTTGTTGGTTGAGTTTTGGAAGGAGAAAAACATTGTTTCTCTTCTTCCTCTTGCTTGGGAAAGCAAGGAAGGAAGTTTTGTGATCTAGGAGCTTCGACTTTTGGTGGATCGTCGCCCACACGACGTCCAAAAGGAGGAGGGTCATACATTAGAAGACCAAGAGGTATAACTATTCTTCTATCTCTTTTATTCATTGCTTGTGTTTGTTTTTCAAAATATAAGCATGTTATATTTCTGTAAATAGGCTAAATAATACTTGGATCCCGAGTACAAACACAAAAACCGGCGATCCGAACATCGTCTATTCCGCGGCTACTCGTAGGATAGAGGATGGTCGCTTGAACAACTAGTTTGTTCAAGTGACCTCTCTAAATGAATAGCACGACGATGACTTGGTTGCTTTGGGAATCCCTTTTGTCTAAGATTAAATTTTTAATCCGGGGACATCAAAGGGATCACCATGGTCCAGCACCCGAGGTGAAGCGGAAGCGACGTTTCCCCTCACCGATCAACCCCAACAAATGGTATCGAGCCAAGGATTCCAGTTTTGTGTGTTTAGGATTCGGTTAATTTTATGCACTTTTTCATATATTATATGTGCCGGATAATAGTAGGATATGCGTAGTTTAACTCTTTGGTTGCAGGCATAAGATCCGACTATTATGGCCGTGTGTGTGTATGTGATTGTATGTGTGTAAATATTTATTTTGTTGAATCCTCGGGGTTGACGAGGCTAGTATTTAGTTTTTTTTTGTAAATTAAATACGGCATTGTTTAGCCGCTCTTTATTTTATTTTACTTTCGATCTAGATTCATGTACACTCCCTCGTGGAGTATAGGATCGATGGATATAAATTAAAATAGGTTTTAGTCTCGGCTCGGATCTCCGGAGGGCTTGTACATGGCGTAGGAGGAGCGGACGAGATGGCGATGCGACAGGAGCCATATTGAAGACAAAGGCCATAATAGTTGGAAAATAATTTATTTTTCATATTTATTGCTTTTTGTTTGATATGCATGTCGTAGGAAAATTCCTCATTTTTAATTTACTAAGTGGGAGAAAGATATTTTAATTAATTCCCGCGGCCTCCATTACAATTTGACGTGTGATGCAACAAACTTGCGTGTTGGCTCTGAGTGCCTTCCTCCCTGCGGATGAGTTTGTTTGCGGATCACTAATTCAAATAATGGTTATAGGAAATTATCTAGGAGCATGTTGTTAGTAATATATGAGAGATGTCCTAAGGCAATCGCCTTATGTATGAACCATTTATATGATAAATGAAGATTCACTATTTGAGTATACATGTTTAATGTATTTGATTGGATCTTAAACTCATTTACTGAATGTCCACGATACGATTCACAGCATGAGAGAATTTGTGATTGGATCACAACTAGTGAGTATCTCTACATGTGTAATTGTGATGTATCGGAATTATCCCTAGTCGATGAATTGATGGATTTGGACACCATCAATTCTGTCGAGACTAGCACGAGGTATACTCCTTGGTGTATCCAAGCGGTGATTCTCTCCTTTGGTGGAGACATAGTGATGTCGAGTTGATCGTGGATGCTAGTTATGGTAACTAGTTCATTGGAGTGACCGGTAGTAAGACTTCATATGGTTCTCTGCATATATAGATATGTCAATGAAGTTCTTCTGTAGCTTAAGTGCGATGTTCCTTTGACTTGCGGTATTCAAGTCATCTTGATCATGGAGACTTATGCTTTGACATCTTAAGCAAACATCTCTAAGGAGATGTGGACCGAGATGATTGGGTATAAGTCGAAGTGATCGAAGGTGTTTGAATAGCCTATAAAGGATTCACCACTCCTTGCGAGGAGATGTATACCCATGGCCTCTCGTCGGATTGTTACTAAAGTCTTTGGCCAAAGCAATACATGTATAGAGTAAGGTACTCTTCGATACATGTGGAGTAACTAGAATCAGTAGGGCGAGAAATGATACTTGGGCTAGGTGTGGCGTGAGTCGACCTAGTGAGGTGACACAATAGACCATGTCCTGAACCAAGTGGGTATAAGATGAGTGAAGGGAATGGGGCACGATTCATTCGAATGCTGAAGGGTTTGAGAAATAGTTCGGATCAAGTTGATCTTTTCGGTTAATTGGGGATCATGATGTACTACTAGGTGCCACTCATGATCGTTCTATAATTAATGGTTAATTATAGGCGGCCAACATAAACCGAGAACCTATTTGGTCACACAACGAGTGTAATCCAAAGGATTTAAAGCGAGCTTGAGAATGAGATTCTCAGACCGAGAGAAACTATGTTTGGTTGGACCAAACATAAAGCGAGCATGAAATTGTTTCAGTCGCAATGGAAGCGTGGATGGGCCGTGTCTTATGAAGACATAATGGATGGACCAAAATAGTTTGGTTCTAATCCAATGGATGAGAATAAACCAAAGGGTTTGGTTTATATTAAACGAATGAACCAAAGGTTGGTTCGGTTCGTTTTAACTTAAAATAAACCATCATGGTTTGGTTTATTTTAACTTATCTTAATGGAGCGGGTTAACGGGCTTTATGGATATGATCCATTAACCATTAAGAGAATTAGTTCTCTATAAAAGTGGGCTTAAGGGATTGTTAAACCCTAACTAATCCAAAATCAAAACCCTAGCCTCCAAGGAGTTGCCGCCCAACCAGGTTGTGCCGCCCAAGCTCCTTGCCGCCCAGCTTGTTTGTGCTGCCGTCAAGACCCTTGCCGGCGTCCAAGCTCCAGCCGGTGAACCTCCGGCGACCCTCCGGTGATCCCCTAAAAGGTTCGGCATCAAGGTGAGCTTTTGTCTCCTTGTTTTGGCCGGCGCCTATCTCCTCCACCAAGCTGTCCAGTTTTCTGGACAGCTTCTTCTCCTCGTCGGAGCGTCGTTTGGACGACGGTTAGTGCTCCGACAGCGGCTAACATACCGAGATTTGATCTCGGTAATCCTCTGAGGTGGAGGCGAAGGATTCGTCAATCGGTTGTGAATACCTCCGGAGAAGCAAGTCTTGAGGACTTGTTTTTAGGTCCGAATTTGGATTCGGACCGTGATCATCTCTCGATCACGTCGTCTTCAACACGAGGCTAGTAACCTGTACGAAGACGAAGCTCGTGACTTAGCGAAGTCATCCCGAGGAGCTCGGCGTGGATACGGATAGAGACGATTCTTACGAGGATCGTTCCGGTTGATGTCGTTCCCGCTACACGTCATACGGAAGGTATAACGTAGTTTAATTTCTTTTATTGCAATTTTAATTTACGGTTATGTCTACACTTGTTGTAATAGCATGCGTGTGTTGTGTGTGTTGTAATAAATAGGAGTATTTATTATTTTTAATTGCTTCCGCTATGCTCATGTTTACGAAACATGATCGAACACAAACACGTCGCGGTGCCGGAAACCCAACAGTGGTATCAGAGCCCAGGTTGTGTTTCGACATAATCGTAAAATGGTTTTGCGATAGTCATAATGTATTTCTGGAAATTTTCTAATTTTTGAAATTTAGAAGTATTTATGGAAATTTTTCAATTTTGGAAAGTCTAGAAGTATTTATGGAAATCTTCCACTTTTGGAAAGTTGGAAGTATTTATGGAAATTGATATTTTCCATAAATAAAATATTTGATTAGATTCTGGAAATTTGTTTCCTAATTTAATCATGATTTGATTTGGGAAATCAAATCTTAAAATATTTTATTTCCATAAGTAGTTTTAAAGATTTAGGAAATTGGTTTCCTAAATAGATTTTCCTTAATCAAATAATTCCATGAATAAAATATGTGATTAGATTTGGAAATTTGTTTCCTAATTTAATTATGATTTGATTTGGAGAATCAAATCTTAAACATATTTTATTTCCATAAATAGTTATGACATATAAGGAAATTATAAACATGACATAATTGTATGCCATGTAATTGCATTAGATGCATAACATTATGCCATGCGTGTCGTGACATGTAGATGTATGCCATGTAGATAATAGTTATTTGCATGCAAAGAGGATGAGACATAAAAACCCTTAATCAATATTAAAGCCTACACCTTCCATTAATATGGTTAGAACCAGAGTTCTGTTTCTTGTTTGGGTTGTTGGACTCTCTCCAAGCCCAGCTCGAACCTGAATATGTTCAAACCATGGAATAGTTTAATACTAATATGGTAAGAGTCAGAGGTCAATCGTTAGCTTTGGTTGTTGGACTCTCTCCAAGCTGGGCTAATTGGTTGAATGCACTCTAACCATATTAAAACTATGTCCCGATTAATGGGTTGGCTTTAACCTGGAGCATCGGCTTGTTGGACTCTCTCCAAGGTCGATGTAAAGGGAGGTGAAGTTGGGTGCTATGCATATGATGCATACTTGTTAATGTGTTAACAACCCGATGTATGTGTGAACATTCAATTAGTTGATAGCACATTGTGATAGTTGCATATACGGGATATGCAATCGGTATAGATGATACCTACCGTCGTAGTTATGAATGGCTTGTTGGACTCTCTCCGAGGTTGTTCATAACTATGATGGATATCAGCCCATTCGGAGATGGACCTACAATCTCCCGAAGTGATTTTGGGGTTTTTGAAATTCGAAAAATGAATGGGATTTATAAATGTATATTGATGCATTTTAAAATCATTTTCTCATATATGCTCGTTTTGTATTTCTAGGTCAATAAATTGATCATGACGTCTTTGAATTTGCGCACTATTTTGGATTCGAACAAACTGACTGGGCCTAACTTCCTGGATTGGCTTAGAAACCTGAGAATTGTTCTCAAGGCGGAAAAGCTTGCATATGTCCTTGAAGAGCCTCTTCCTGACCGTCCTAAGGACGATGCAACTCCAGACCAAATGTTGGTCTATCAGAAGCATGTGGCAGATTCTGAGCTGGCGAGTTGCATCATGCTAGCGGCGATGGTACCTGAGCTGCAGAAGCAGCATGAGCATATGGATGCTAACACTATGGTCTTCCATCTTCATGAGTTGTTCGATGAGCAAGCGAGATCCGAAAGGTTCGAGGTCTCTAGGCTCCTCTTCACCACGAAGATGCAAGAAGGTTCGTCTGTAGTACAGTTTGTGCTAAAGATGAACGGGTACATCGAGCGGCTAGCTACCCTCGGTTTTGTGATGGATCATGAGTTAAGTATTGACTTAATTCTGCATTGTTTGCCCAAGAGTTTCTCGCAATTTGTGATGAACTATCGGATGAACAAATTGGAATCCACCATTCCCGAGCTCCTCAATATCTTTGAAGGCTGTGGAGCCTTACAGCGAAGCATGAGGAGAAAGGCGGTTACATTAGTTGATTCCTCAAAGAAAGGTTCTAAGAGGAAGGAAAAAGAAAGAAGAAAGGAAAGAAAAAGGCAAAGAAAGGCGGAACCCGGTATGAAGGGCACTTGCCATCATGTGGCAAGGAAGGCCCTTGGCGAAGAAATCGCAAGATTTATCTTGAGTCCATGAAGAAGAAGAAGGCATCCGATGCCCCATCCTCTTGGTATCTTCGTTATTGATTGTCATTCTATTTCCTTAGACACTTGGGTATTGGATCTGGGTGTAGCTCACATATATGTAATGACATACATGGGCTAAGGAATAGAAGAAGACTTGTCGAGGGAGTCAAATTTGCGAGTTGGCAATGGAGCAAAGGTTCTTTGCTTGTCGCCATCGGAACTTATTTCTTTGAAGCTCCTAGTGGACTAGTCTTGAAGGACAATTGCTATTATGTTCCTTCTCTAATAAAGAACATTGTTTCTATTTCCTTAAATAGAAATGGTTTCCATTTAACGTTTAGTAACAATTGTTGTTATATAACTTTGAATGGCGTACTTTATGGAACTGGAACTTTGAGTAATGGCATTTATACGTTGGACGTATCCAGTGACATTTTCAATATCGAAGCGAGCAACACGCGTGCTCGAAAGGATAATCACATAGACTCCTATATGTGGCATTGTCGTCTTGGCCATATAAGCAAGAAACGCATGTCCGAATTACACCGATGTGGAATTCTGGAATCGTTTGAATTGGATTCATACGATACATGCGAATCATGCTTAAAAGGCAAGATGACTAAGTTACCTTTTACTGGAAAAGGTGAACGAGTGGTAGAGTTACTAGGTTTAGTACATACTGATGTATGTGGACCTATGTCAACTCAAGCATTAGGAGGCTATAGCTACTTCATTACCTTCACCGATGATCACTCACGGTTTGGGTATGTGTTCTTGATGAAACACAAGTCTGAAGCTTTTGAAAGGTTCAAAGAATTCAGAAATGAAGTAGAGAAACAACATGACAAGAGTATTAAAATACTTCGATCGGATCGAGGTGGTGAATACTTAAGTCAAGAGTTTCTTGATTATCTAAGAGACAATGGCATATTGTCTCAATGGACTCCGCCCTATACACCACAGCATAATGGTGTATCTGAGAGGCGTAACCGGACCTTGTTGGACATGGTCAGGTCAATGATGAATCATGCAAATCTTCCCAAGTCCTTTTGGGGTTATGCACTTCAGACAGTTGTTTACTTGTTAAACAGAATGCCTACCAAGGTAGTCTCAACTACTCCATATGAGATATGGAATGGTAAGAAACCTCATGTATCTTACTTGAAGATATGGGGTTGTCCTGCTTATGTGAAGCGGATCAGACGTATAAATCGGACAAGTCTGATAAATGTCTATTTATTGGATACCCTAAGGAAACAATGGGTTACCAATTCTATCATCCTGTGGAACAAAAGGTGTTTGTTTCAAGGCATGCTGTGTTTCTAGAGAAAGAGTTTCTCTTGCAAGAAAACAGTGGGAGTGTCGTCGAGCTTGAGGAGGCTCGAGAGACTCAAATAGACATTAATGAGATACCTGGTGAAGCACAACAGCCGACAACTCATAGTGATGAGCAATCGGCTGGACCTATTGTAACACCGCATCTTCGTAGATCTGGTAGAACACGCAACATTCCTGAGAGATATGGATTTCTCGTAAGCGAATCGAACGACGTGTTACTCATTGATGATGAGGAGCCTACCAGTTATGAAGAAGTGCTGACAAGTTCAGAAAGGGATAAGTGGCTTGGTGCCATGAAGTCGGAAATGGATTCCATGTACGAAAACCAAGTTTGGAACTTGGTTGACCCACCTGAAGGCATAAAGCCTATAGGGTGCAAGTGGGTTTTCAAGAAGAAAACCGACATGGATGGTAATATGATTACCTATAAGGCTAGATTGGTGGCGAAAGGATATCGTCAAAAGCAAGGTGTTGATTATGACGAAACCTATTCGCCTGTAGCTATGCTTAAATCCATTCGGATGCTCCTGGCCATAGCGGCTCATTATGATTATGAGATATGGCAGATGGATGTGAAAGCGGCTTTCCTTAATGGAAACACCTCGAGGACGTGTATATGATACAGCCTGAGGGTTTCACATCGGTTGATAAAACCAAGGTATGCAAATTGCGACGATCCATTTATGGATTGAAGCAAGCATCCAGGAGCTGGAATATCCATTTTGATGAGACGATCAAAAAGTTTGATTTCTCACAAAATCCAGACGAACCTTGTGTGTACAAGAAGGTTAGTGGGAGTGCAGTCGTGTTCCTAGTATTGTATGTCGATGACATATTACTTATAGAAGCGATGTGTCCATCTTCTGATCGATTAAGGTTTGGTTATCTAAGACATTCTCCATGAAAGACACGGGAGAAGCAACCTACATCCTTGGGATTAAGATCTATAGAGATAGATCGAAGCGGTTGCTTGGTCTTTTCGCGCCTACATATATAGGCCCAGTGCTAAAGAGGTTTAGCATGTCGGAATCCAAGAAAGGTTATCCGCCCATCGTGCATGGGGTACACCTTTCAAGTCTATGTGTCCGCCGAGAAGAGGATTTGCATGAGTAAGATTCCCTATGCATCCGCAATAGGATCTATCATGTATGCTATGTTATGTACGAGGCCCGATGTATCGTATGCTCACGAGTGTCACGGCGGATACGATCCCGATCGAGGAATGGATCATTGGCGGTATTAAGACGATCCTTAAGTACTTGAGAAGAACTAAGGATGTGTTCTTAATATATGGAGAAGGGGACATGGTGATACGCGGGTATACAGATGCGGCTTCGACCGACAAGGATGATTCGGTCTCGATGCGGATCGTGTTCACCTTGAATAGGGGCGCGATGAGTTGGAAAAGTTCCAAACAAGAGACTGTAGCGGATTCTACCACTGAGGCAGAATATATTGTAGCTTCGGAAGCAGCAAAGGAAGCGGTTTGGATCAAGAAGTTCGTTCAAGAACTTGGTGTGATTCCGGCCATTGTTGAAGCAATACCGGTCTACTGCGACAACAATGGAGCAATTGCACAGGCGAAAGAGCCAAGGTCTCATCAACGATCCAAACATGTGCTTCGCCGCTATCATCTTATCAGAGAGATCATCAGTAGGAACGAAATACAAATCGAGAAAATTCTCCGAAAGGAACTTAGCGGATCCTTTGACTAAAGCATTACCTCAAAGTAAGTTTGAGGGTCATGTTGGTGCTTATGGTATTGGATACCGTAGCGATTGGCATTAGGCCAAGTGGGAGTCTGTTAGTAATATATGAGAGATGTCCTAAGGCAATCGCCTTATGTATGAACCATTTATATGATAAATGAAGATTCACTATTTGAGTATACATGTTTAATGTATTTGATTGGATCTTAAACTCATTTCTTGAATGTCCACGATACGATTCACAGCATGAGAGA
Organism: Wurfbainia villosa; assembly: GCA_025175895.1. Classification (NCBI taxonomy): domain Eukaryota; kingdom Viridiplantae; phylum Streptophyta; class Magnoliopsida; order Zingiberales; family Zingiberaceae; genus Wurfbainia; species Wurfbainia villosa. The sequence goes on along the minus strand of CM045998.1, from coordinate 45,005,360 downwards.
ATTTGTGATTGGATCACAACTAGTGAGTATCTCTACATGTGTAATTGTGATGTATCGGAATTATCCCTAGTCGATGAATTGATGGATTTGGACACCATCAATTCTATCGAGACTAGCACGAGGTATACTCCTTGGTGTATCCAAGCAGCTGATTCTCACTGGCTGGAGACATAGTGATGTCCGGAGTTGATCGTGGATGCTAGTTATGGTAACTAGTTCATTGGAGTGACCAGCCGTAAGACTTCATATGATTCTCTGCATATATAGATATGTCAATGAAGTTCTTACTATAGCTTAAGTGCGATGTTCCTTTGACTTGCGGTATTCAAGTCATCTTGATCATGGAGACTTATACTTTGACATCTTAAGCAAACATCTCTAAGGAGATGTGGACCCGGGATGATTGGGTATAAGTCGAAGTGATCGAAGGTGTTTGAATAGCCTATAAAGGATTCACCACTCCTTGCGAGGAGATGTATACCCATGGCCTCTCGTCGGATTGTTACTAAAGTCTTTGGCCAAAGCAATACATGTATAGAGTAAGGTACTCTTCGATACATGTGGAGTAACTAGAATCCGTAGGACGAGGAAATGATAATTTGGGCTAGGTGTGACGTAGTCAGCCTAGTGGGGACTGACACTATAGACCATGTCCTGAACCAAGTGGGTATAAGATGAGTGAAGGGAATGGGGCACGATTCATTCGAGCTACTGAAGGGTTTCAGAAATAGTTCTGGATCAACCGTTGATCTTTTCGGTTAATTGGGGATCAGGATGTCCTACTAGGTGCCACTCATGATCGTTCTATAATTAATGGTTAATTATAGACGGCCATCATAAACCGAGAACCTATTTGGTCACACGCACAACGAGTGTAATCCAAAGGATTTAAAACGAGCTTGAGAATGAGATTCTCAGACGAGAGAAACTATGTTTGGTTGGACCAAACATAAAGCGAGCATGAAATTGTTTCAGTCGCAATGGAAGCGTGGATGGGCCGTGTCTTATGAAGACATAATGGATGGACCAAAATGGTTTGGTTCTAATCAATGGATGAGAATAAACCAAAGGGTTTGGTTTATATTAAGCGAATGAACCAAAGGTTGGTTAGGTTCGTTTTAACTTAAAATAAACCATCATGGTTTGGTTTATTTTAACTTATCTTAATGGAGCGGGTTAACGGGCTTTATGGATATGATCCATTAACCATTAAGAGAATTAGTTCTCTATAAAAGTGGGCTTAAGGGATTGTTAAACCCTAACTAATCCAAAATCAAAACCCTAGCCTCCAAGGAGTTGCCGCCCAACCAGGTTGTGCCGCCCAAGCTCCTTGCCGCCCAGCTTGTTTGTGCTGCCGTCAAGACCCTTGCCGGCATCCAAGCTCCAGCCGGTGAACCTCCGGCGACCCTCCGGTGATCTCCTATAGGTTTGGCATCAAGGTGAGCTTTTGTCTCCTTGTTTTGGCGGCGCCTATCTCCTCCACCAAGCTGTCCAGTTTTCTGGACAGCTTCTTCTCCTCGGGCGTCGTTTGGGCGGCGGTTAGTGCTCCGACAGCGGCTAACATACGAGGATTTGATCTCCGGTAATCCTCTGAGGTGGAGGGCGAAGGATTCATGTCGGTTGAATACCTCTCCGGAGAAGCAAGTCTTGAGGACTTGTTTTTAGGTCCGAATTTGGATTCGGACCGTGATCATCTCTCGATCACGTCGTCTTCAACACGAGGCTAGTAACCCGTACGAAGACGAAGCTCGTGGCTTGGCGAAGTCATCCCGAGGAGCTCGGCGTGGATACGGATAGAGACGATTCTTACGAGGATCGTTCCGGTTGATGTCGTTCCCGCTACACGTCATACGGAAGGTATAACGTAGTTTAATTTCTTTTATTGCAATTTTAATTTACGGTTATGTCTACACTTGTTGTAATAGCATGCGTGTGTTGTGTGTGTTGTAATAAATAGGAGTATTTATTATTTTTAATTGCTTCCGCTGTGCTCATGTTTACGAAACATGATCGAACACACACACGCCGCGGTGCCGGAAACCCAACACATGTGTACTTCCACAGCGGTAAGGCACATAATCAGAAATAATTCCCTTAGTATCGTGTAATGGTGCACACTTAGATGCAAATTAAAAGTATCCTCCCCATCGGAGTCACTGCTTTTATTTGTAGGGCCAAAGAGGAACCAACTATTAATTTTATTTGTCGAAAAGTAAGGTTGATAAGATAATAAAATTAATGGATAAAACCTCCTCTTACAAATGTAGAATTCGTATACGTCCACACTGCGTGGTATGCGATATTCTCGGTGGATTGAGGTGTTGGTTGATATCAAAATTTTATTGTTTGAGGAATCAATAATTTTTTGAAATCTAATGTTTTGATTTATGTGATTCTTAGGTTTTCTTTCAAAATTGACTTTCAGTCCACTTATTTTGATATTAAAGGAAATAAACTTATTGTACCCAAATTATATTGATTGGAAATGAATCCAAATATTGTCTTATCTGCTAGTATGCACTCTTCGAAGAGTGTCCTCAAGCCATCATTGCTCAAAAGAGTTTCTACTTCTAAGCCGAAAGGCAAGAAGAAGAAGAAACAAGGTGAAGCAAAGATGTTCGGAGGTACTCAGGGAGGAGTGAAGAAGCCGAAAGGCAAGTACTTCACTTGCAAGCAGGATGGACATTGGAAGAAGGATTGTCCCAATCCAAAACAGAACATAGGTATATCTTTTGGACTAGCCATTAAAACATGATTAGCGGTGATATCTACCGGCACCTGGTGAGTAGATACAGGAGCCACTAATCATGTCTGCAATAATTCTGAGGTTCCAGAAACCCGATGACTAGTTGAAGGGGAGATTACCATTTACTTGGGCAATGCCATGATGATGGCGGCTATTGCAGTGGGAGAAGTTTTATTTATATCCTGAAAATAATAAAACTTTGGTTCTGGAAAATTGCCTTTATGTACCTTTATTTAGAAAGAATTTAGTTTCAGTTTCTAAATTATTATGGATGGATATTCTATTTCTTTTAATGACAGAGTTGTTATAAAAAGGAATAGGGAGAATATCTATTCAGGTACATTGAAAGGAAATTTGAACCAAAACCTCCCACGATGCAAATTGAAGTTAATAACTCATCTTCTAAATCCAATAAGAGAAAAGAACCTTCGAAGATGAACCAAACATATCTTTGGCATCTTAGGCTTGGTCACATTAACCTAAGCAGGATTCAAAGGTTGATAGCTGATGGACCTTTGGCCTCATTAGTGGTGGAGGATCTCCCAACCTGTGAATCTTGCTTGGAGGGTAAGATGACCAAGAGGCCTTTCAAGGCCAAGGGGTATAGAGCCAAATATGTGTTAGAATTGGTTCATTCTGATTTGTGTGGTCCTATGTCTATCCAGGCTAGAGGTGGTTTTGAATACTTCGTCTCTTTTATAGACGATTATTCAAGATATGGATACATTTACTTGATGCGCCGCAAGTCTGAATGCTTTGACAGGTTCAAAGAATTCAAGGCTGATGTGGAGAACCGTCAAGGTAAAAGTATCAAGACCCTACGATCTGATCGTGGTGGTGAATATCTCTTGGGAGAGTTTAGGAATTACTTATCAGAGGCTGGGATTCAATCCCAATTGTCTGCACCTGGCACACCCCAGCAGAATGGTGTAGTAGAGCGAAGGAATAGGACTCTTATGGAGATGGTTAGATCAATGATGAGTTATTCTGACTTGCCAGATTCGTTCTGGGGATATGCTCTAGATACGGCGGTATACATTCTGAACTTGGTTCCATCTAAATCAGTGCCTTCTACTCCCGTAGAATTGTGGACTGGGCGAAAGCCTAGTCTGAGACATATTCGGATATGGGGGAGTCCAGCACATGTGCTGAAGGCAGATGCTGGTAAGTTGGAACCTCGTATAGAAGTGTGCATGTTTGTTGGCTACCCTAAGGGAACGAAGGGTGGTTTGTTCTATAGTCCTAGAGATCAGAAGGTGATCGTGAGTACGAATGCCAGATTTCTAGAGGAGGACTATGTGATGAACCACAAGCCCACGAGTAAAATTGTTCTGGAGGAGTTAAAAGGGGAAGTCACTTCTTTAGTACCACCGGTACAAGAGGATATACCACATGTCACTACACCACGTGTCACAGAGGATACACAGATGATACCTCGTCGTAGTGGGAGGGTTGTGAGACAACCTGATAGATTCATGTTCTTGGGAGAATCTTCTGATTTGGTCCAGCGAACATGAACTGATCCTCTGGACATATGATGAGGCAATCCAAGATAAAGATCGATATCTTGGCGAGTGCAATGAATCTTTGAGATTGAATCTATGGATTCAAATCAGTCTGGGAGCTAGTAGAACCACCCGATGGTGTAAAACCATTGGATGCAAGTGGATCTACAAAGAAAGAGAGGAATAGATGGGAAGGTTGAGACCTTCAAAGCGAGGCTTGTTGCGAAGGGTATACTCGAAAGAGGGTATCGATTATGAGGAGACCTTTTCACGGTAGCCATCTTAAATCTATCCGGATTCTCTTATGCATAGCAGCTCATATGGATTATGAGGTGTGGCAGATGGATGTCAAGACAGCTTTCCTTAATGGAAGTCTTGAGGAAAACATCTACATGAAGCAACCAGAGGGATTCATTGCTAAGGGAAAAGAGCATCTTGTATGTAAGCTTAATCGGTCCATTTATGGATTGAAACAAGCTTCGAGGTCTTGGAACATTCGGTTTGATGAGGTGATCCAATCTTATGGATTTATTCAAAGTCCGGATGAGTCTTGTGTATACAAGAGATGTGACGGAAACGTAGTGGTATTTCTTGTACTATACATAGATGACATTTTGTTGATTGGCAACAATATCAAGGTGTTATCGGACGTAAGGGTATGATTGTCCAAACAGTTTGATATGAAGGACTTGGGAGAAGTGGGACACATCCTTGGGATCAAGGTTATAAGGGATCGCAAGAAAAGGATGTTGTGCTTATCCCAAGCTTCATACATAGACACGATTATGGAGCGTTTTAGCATGCAGAACTCCAAGAAGGGTTTTCTACCTTTCAGGCATGGAGTACCTCTATCTAAGGAGATGTGTCCTAGATCATCTGAGGAGATAGAGGAGATGAAGGCGGTTCCTTATGCTTCGGCAGTAGGAAGCCTCATGTATGTGATGCTCTGTATGAGACCAGATATCTGTTTTGCCGTGGGCATGGTCAGCAGATATCAGAGTAATCCAGGACAGGGACATTGGACTGCGGTAAAGCATATATTGAAGTACCTGAGAAGGACTAGGGATTATATGCTGGTTTACCGGGCAGACCAATTACTCCCTGTGGGTTACACGAATTCCGACTTCCAATCTGATAGGGATAACAGTAAGTCTACCTCAGGTTTTGTGTTTACTTTGGGAGGTGGAGCCATTGTATGGAGGAGTGTCAAGCAAAAGTGCGTGGCAGACTCCACCATGGAAGCTGAGTATGTGGCGTCCTCTGAGGCGGCCAAAGAAGCTGTATGGCTCAGGAACTTTCTGATGGACTTGGATGTGATTCCTGGTTTGCCCAGAACTATCACTATTTATTGTGATAATAGTGGTGCAGTTGCAAACTCGAAGGAACCACGAGCCCATAAGGCTAGTAAACACATAGAGCGCAAGTACCACCTGATACGAGAAATCGTAAAGCGAGGAGAAGTTCTTTGTGGCCAAGATTGCATCGGAGGATAACTCGCGGATCCTTTCACTAAGGGCCTTCGAGAGATAGGCATGTGGAGGGAATGGGGATCAGATGTATGGCACTTTGAGGACAGCATAGTCTTTTAGTATAAGTGGGAGATTGTAGGGATGTATACTTAAAAGTCTATTTTTTATATGAACATCTTTATTTTGAAATAAGAATCACATGATCATTGTTTGCATATTTTTATGGTTATGCAATATTGTCTAATACCTTACATTGTAGATAACATGGTGTGTGGTGTCACACGGGAGATCATGTTATCGACTCCTTGTAAAGTATAAGTAAAGGCTCACAACCGAGATGGCTTTGGACAAACCATCGGAATGGTTGTAGTGTGATTTGGTATTGGTTTGTCTTGACCATAGAATCACACTAGTACACTTTGTGTGTATTGAGCAGGACCGACACAGAGGTGATTCGATTTATTGCTGACTACATAATCGAATCGGACCTCAGATATTATTTAGTACATGCTCTTAATCCCGATATAATAATGGGCACATATACTTGGTACTCATCTCTTTGATTTACCAATGGGAGAGATTTATAGATTAAATCGATAGACTCGGTAAGTTGGGAGATGATATTATTTATATGGTGTGCCGTTGATTATAGGAGGAAACCGTGTCCTATATATTAGGATGATGATGTCCCCTTGAGGAGCTCATAAGGTTCATCATATAAACCCTGCAGGTGGACTTGGTCCGGCATGATGAAAAGGTTGAGTGGTACTACTCATGGAGTTAGATGTCGATTAATTAATGGTCAGTAAATTAATTAATTGACGGACATTCGAGATCTTAAACACGGGGAGAAAATGTACAAATAATATATGGAGCCCATATTATCATATGGGGGTTGGTGAGGTAGATCAATGATGGACCTTTAGTGGATTGGACCATCATTAGTGGATCGGACTTTATGTGGGCTTGATCCATGGGTGACCAAGACCCAACTCCTCCTCATGGTCCCTAATGTAGCCCATTAACACCTCAAGATGCTTAGATCCAATGGATAGAAACAAAACACTAAGATCCATTGGTAGAGATTAAATCTCTAAGATCCGACGATTGAGATTAAATCTCTAGATCCGACGGTTGAGATTAAATCCCTAGAACCAATGGAGGAGATTAATTCATGGCTTATCCCCAAACTCTATAAAAGGTGGCATGGGGTTGGCGTGAAGATCATCATAGAGAGGGAGCAAGGCTTGGGCGGCAAGAATAGGGCAATCCTAGTTGAGATAGGATTGGAATTAGGGTTAGGGTTTTGAGGCTAGGGTGGCACCAAATAAGGAAGGTTCTTTCTCTCTTCTTCTTCCTCTTTGTGCCAACGTCCAGCAGCCTCTCCCAGCTTTTTTCCAGCCTTGGCCGACGCCCAAAGCCTCCTTCTTCTTCTCCTTAGGTGGTGGAAACAAGATATAGGGTTTCCCTAGGTATCTTGGTTGCTTCCCACCACCATCTCCTTCATTTACTTGGCCGGCGGCAAGGAAGGGATTGATTCCTTGTTGGTTGAGTTTTGGAAGGAGAAAAACATTGTTTCTCTTCTTCCTCTTGCTTGGGAAAGCAAGGAAGGAAGTTTAGCGATCTAGGAGCTTCGACTTTTGGTGGATCGTCGCCCACACGACGTCCAAAAGGAGGAGGGTCATACATTAGAAGACCAAGAGGTATAACTATTCTTCTATCTCTTTTATTCATTGCTTGTGTTTGTTTGTCAAAATATAAGCATGTTATATTTATGTAAATAGGCTAAATAATACTTGGATCCCGAGTACAAACACAAAAACCGGCGATCCGGACATCGTCTATTCCACGGCTACTCGTAGGATAGAGGATGGTCGCTTGAACAACTAGTTTGTTCAAGTGACCTCTCTAAATGAATAGCACGACGATGACTTGGTTGCTTTGGGAATCCCTTTTGTCTAAGATTAAATTTTTAATCCGGGGACATCAAAGGGATCACCATGGTCAAGCAACCGAGGTGAAGGGGAAGCGAAGTTTCCCCTCACGGATCAACCCCAACAAGATGATCCTCCTAGCATCTCAGAGGTGAAGAGGAGCTTTGAGACTTCGAACCTTTCGAATCTCACTTGCTCATCAACCAACTCACAAAGATGAAGGACTACGATATGAGCATCCATATGTTCATGCTGTTTTCGTAGCTTGGGTTCCATCATGGCTAGCATGATGCAACTCATTTGTTTGGAATCACTCACATGTTTCTAATAGGCCAACAATTGGTCCAGAGTTGCATTGTCACTAGGATGGGCGGGAAGAGGCGCTTCGAGGACATACCCAATCTTTTCCACCTTGAGAACAATTCTCAAGTTTCTAAGCTAGTCCAAGAAGTTCGGCCCAGTCAATTTATTTGAATCCAAAATGGAACGCAAATTCAAACACATCATGATCAATATATTAACTTAGAAATACAAAACGAGCATATATGAGAAAGATGATTTTAAAATGCATCAATATACATTTATAAATCCCATTCATTTTTCGAATTTCAAAAACCCCAAAATCACTTCGGGAGATTGTAGGTCCATCTCCGAATGGGCTGATATCCATCATAGTTATGAACAACCTTGGAGAGAGTCCATGAAGTCATTCATAACTACGATGGTAGGTATCATCTATACCGATTGCATATCCCGTATATGCAACTATCACAATGTGCTATCAACTAATTGAATGTTCACACATACATCGGGTTGTTAACACATTAACAAGTATGCATCATATGCATAGCACCCAACTTCACCTCCCTTTACATCGACCTTGGAGAGAGTCCAACAAGCCGATGCTCCAGGTTAAAGCCAACCCATTAATCGGGACATAGTTTTAATATGGTTAGAGCGCATTCAACCAATTAGCCCATCTTTGAGAGAGTCCAACAACCAAAGCTAACGATTGACCTCTGACTCTTACCATATTAGTATTAAACTATTCCATGGTTTGAACATATTCGGGTTCGAGCCGGGCTTGGAGAGAGTCCAACAACCCAAACAAGAAACGGAACTCTGGTTCTAACCATATTAATGGAAGGTGTAGGCTTTAATATTGATTAAGAGTTTTTATGTCTCATCCTCTTTGCATGCAAATAACTATTATCTACATGGCATGGCATACATGACATACATCTACATGTCACGACACGCATGGCATAATGTTATGCATCTAATGCAATTACATGGCATACAATTATGTCATGTATATAATTTCCTTATATGTCATAACTATTTATGGAAATAAAATATGTTTAAGATTTGATTCTCCAAATCAAATCATAATTAAATTAGGAAACAAATTTCCAAATCTAATCACATATTTTATTCATAGAATTATTTGATTAAGAAAAATCTATTTAGGAAACCAATTTCCTAAATCATTAAAACTACTTATGGAAAAAAAATATTTTAAGATTTGATTTCCCAAATCAAATCATGATTAAATTAGGAAACAAATTTTCAGAATCTAATCAAATATTTTATTTATGGAAAATATCAATTTCCATAAATACTTCCAACTTTCCAAAAGTGGAAGATTTCCATAAATACTTCTAGACTTTCCAAAATTGAAAAATTTCCATAAATACTTCTAAATTTCCAAAATTCAGAAAATTTCCAGAAATACATTATGACTATCGCAAAACCATTTTACGATTATGTCGAAACACAACCTGGGCTCTGATACCACTGTTGGGTTTCCGGCACCGCGGCGTGTGTGTGTTCGATCATGTTTCGTAAACATGAGCACAGCGGAAGCAATTAAAAATAATAAATCTATATTTATTACAACACACACAACACACGCATGCATATTACAACAAGTGTAGACATAACCGTAAATTAAAATTTGCAATAAAAGAAATTATCTACGTTATACCTTTCGTATGACGTGTAGCGGGAACGGCATCAACCGGAACGATCCTCGTAAGAATCGTCTCTATCCGTATCCACGCCGAGCTCCTCGGGATGACTTCGCTAAGCCACGAGCTTCGTCTTCGTACGGGTTACTAGCCTCGTGTTGAAGACGACGTGATCGAGAGATGATCACAATCCGAATCCAAATTCGGATCCAAAACCGAGTCCTCAAAACTCGATTCTCCGGAGAGGTATTCGTCAACCGTTTGACGAATCCTTCGTCCTCCACCTCAGAGGATTACCGGAGATCAAATCCCCGGTAAGTTAGCCACTGTCGGAGCACTAACCGTCGTCCAAACGACGCTCCGACAACAAAGAAACAAGCTGTCCAGAAAAACTGGACAGCTTTTGGTGGAGGAATAGAGGCCGGCCAAGGAGAGATGGAAGCTCACCTTATCACCGAACCTAGAGGAGATCACCGGAGGGTCGCCGGAGGTTCACCGGCTGAAGCTTGGTCGCCGGCAACAAGTTGGACGGCTGCACAAAAGCTGGACGGCGGCAGCTTAGGGTTGGGCGCCGAAAACTCCAAGGAGGTTGGCGGCAACTAGGTTGGGCGGCCAAAACTAGATTAGGGTTAGGGTTAGGGTTTAAGCCCTATTTTATAGAGAACTAATTCTCTTAATGGTTAATGGATCATATCCATAAAGCCCGTTAACCCGCTCCATTAGGATAAGTTAAAATAAACCAAACCATGATGGTTTATTTTAAGTTAAAACGAACCGAACTAACTTTTGGTTCATTCGTTTAAAATAAACCAAACCCTTTGGTTTATTCTCATCCATTGGATTAGAACCAAACCATTTTGGTCCATCCATTATGTCTTCATAAGACACGGCCCATCCACGCTTCCATTGCGACTGAAACAATTTCATGCTCGCTTTATGTTTGGTCCAACCAAACATAGTTTCTCTCGGTCTAAGAATCCCATTCTCAAGCTCGTTTTAAATCCTTTGGATTACACTCGTTGTGCGTGTGACCAAATAGGTTCTCGGTTTATGTTGGCCGTCTATAATTAACCATTAATTATAGAACGATCATGAGTGACACCTAGTAGTACATCATGATCCCCAATTAACCGAAAAGATCAACGGTTGATCTAGAACTATTTCTGAAACCCTTCAGTAGCTCGAATGAATCGTGCCCCATTCCCTTCACTCATCTTATACCCACTTGGTTTAGGACATGGTCTATTGTGTCAGTCCCCACTAGGCTGACTACGTCACACCTAGCCCAAGTATCATTTCCTCGTTTTACGGATTCTAGTTACTGCACATGTATCGAAGAGTACTTTACTCTAAACATGTAATGCTTTGGCCAAAGACTTTAGTAACAATCCGACGAGAGGCCATGGGTATACATCTCCTCGCAAGGAGTGGTGAATCCTTTATAGGCTATTCAAACACCTTCGATCATTTCGACTTATACCCAATCATCCCGGGTCCACATCTCCTCGGAGATGTTTGCTTAAGATGTCAAAGCATAAGTCTCCATGATCAAGATGACTTGAATACCGCAAGTCAAAGGAACATCGCACTTAAGCCACAGTAAGAACTTCATTGACATATCTATATATGCAGAGAACCATATGAAGTCTTACTACCGTCACTCCAATGAACTAGTTACCATAACTAGCATCCACGATTAACTCGGACATACATATGTCTCTAGCCAAGGAGAATCACCGCTTGATACACCAAGGAGTATACTCGCATAGCCTCGAAGTAATCGATGGCATCCAAATCCATCAATTCATCGACTGGGGATAATTTCGATACATCACAATTACACATGTAGAGATACTCACTAGTTGTGATCCAATCACAAATTCTCTCATGCTGTGAATCGTATCGTGGACATTCAGTAAATGAGTTTAAGATCCAATCAAATACATAAAACATGTATACTCAAATAGTGAATCTTCATTTATCATATAAATGGTTCAAACATAAGGCGATTGCCTTAGGACATCTCTCATATATTACTAACATAGTCAACTGGCATAGGTGTCAGTCGACTACTCTAAGTCGACTAGGGTTTGACTGGTGTTCGACTGAATAGGGTTTAGTTGATCAGTCGACTGCCGAGGGAGGGCAGTCGACTGTTAACACCATCAGTCGCCTGATGAGGGAGATCAGTCGAATGATCGGGGTGTTTTTAACCACAGAATGGTTTCCAGTCGAGTGCTCACACCAGCACTCGACTGATGGTGTAACCGGTCGACTGATGGGTATCATCAGTTGACTGATGTGTGATTCGTTGGAACTTGACCAACGTGGATCTGGCTGTTTTGAGACAACGGCTACAGGACCAGTCGAATGATGTGGTAATGAAAGCCCAGAGCCAATCATATGATGATTGTTGTATGGACTATATTGTATCATATTCCTATTTATAAAGGCATGGTTATTATATTTACTTGTATTGGTCACAAATAACTAAATATAAAAATGTCCTTGAGTAGTAGGTTCTTATCTATATCAATCGATTAGTTGAATCGATAATGAGATGATATAGAGAACACTACTCTTAATCATTCCTAGTCAAGTATTAACATTCAGGGACAATGTTAATGCATAGAGACTAGCATGTAGGTTAACACGATGACTTGATCTCACAAGTCATGGATATGAGATATCAAGTTGACACATGGGTATGTATTGGAGAATGTATACTGAATGACCCGTCATGAGAAAGTATCATGGATCGTTATATGAGTGTCATATACTTTCTCATGTGGCTATTAGTATCACTATTAGTCCTTAGACCTGAAGTCACCATGGTTCCCTACATAAGGAGTTGCATACTTTGGCTTCGTCAAACATCACCCGTAAATGGGTGGACTATAAAGGCGATTACTGGGTATGTGACAAATTATGCGGAGGGATGTGAGTGATGTAGATGGGATCTATCCCTCCTATATGACGGGAGAGACATTGTTATTCTTGATAGAGTGAGACCACGAAGTGCATGGCCATGCCCAAATGAGTCAATATGAGATATTGAGCTCATTTGATTAGAGTGAGTCTACTTGAAGTTCAAGATATAGATTGTACCAAGGATGACATGGTCTATACCTCAATTGGTCAATCTAGATGTCAAGGATAGAGGGACATTGTCACATATTGTAAGATTCACAATTAGTAGTCATAAAGGTGATGTTGGAGCTCAATATTCTTGTAACTTGGGTAGCAAAGATGTGTTGCTAGATACCGCTCATTACTTATGTTCCTAAATCGGTTTAGGGACATTACCAACGTTACAAGAACCAATAGGGTAACACACAAAGGGCAATTAGATGGAGATTAGGTTCATATGATAAACCATGAGGATTAGGTTCATGGGATGAACCAAATTGGATTAAGAGCAATCCAAATTAGACTAATTGAGTTGGACTCAATTTTATTCAAGTGTTGAATGAGTCTAATTTAGATTTGATTCATCAAATCAATTTAAATTAATGAATAGAGATTCATTAAATTTAATTGACTTGAATCAAATGGTTGGATTTGATCAACCATTGGAGATAAGAGGTCAAGTTTGACTTGACTTGAGAGGGAAGATGAAAGGTCAAGTTTGACTTGACCAAATGCCATGTCATGATGATGACTTGGCATGGCCGGCCAATGATGATGCTCTACATCATCATGGACTTATCATGTGGTGCCACCTCATGAGGGAGACCAAGAGCCATTTGCTCTTGGAGTTACTTGCATGCATGTAACCACCCAACTTAAAGTGGGCGACCACTATTCATCATGGGTGAATTCATTTTGTGAGTTACTCTCCAACTTCATCTTCTTCCTTGGATCACCTTCTCAAGCTCTCCAATCCCTCATCTTGCCGAAATTCCTTCAGGGTGCTATCACACTATAAGGTATTTTTCTCCACCATTTGTCCGTGTGGATACCAATAGAGGAGTGTTCACTTTACACTCTTGAGTTCCGGCGAAACGTTTGGATGAGCGGGATAAGCGAAGGGCGTCGCTACGAGGGTAATACTCTCAACTTCTAGATCTAAGGTAGATCTAGGTTTACTTAGCACATACATGTTTTTATTTTAATATATCTTCGCATGGATCCGTGGCCGGACTTCTGGGGTTTCCGCAATGCAAAAAGCGGTTTTTGCGGCTCAGAAAGTCCAACAGTGGTATCAGAGCCACGTACGAAGCATGTGTGTGTTTCATTTTTATAGTTTTTGTATTAGATATAAAAATTACATATTTTTATGTTTCTGTAAATTTCCTATTTTTATCGAATTTTTGGGTATTTTTCTCGAAGAGTCAAAGCAACGAGTGTTGGGACACTTGTAAGCTTCAACCATCGAGAAAAACTCTCCGAAACGGTGAGTTCTCGCTTTAGGTTTTTGGGACAGCGACTTAAGTCATTGTATGATTGTAGTAGGGACACTCGCAAAGTTTATTTTGCGAGTAGGGGAGCTGCCCCTATCCCCGAAAGGGGCCTTGTCCCGCGATCGCGCCCGGAAACCACTTAGCGGGACTATTACGGGGAGATGACTCATAAAATTGAAAAACAAAATAGGAAAAATTATAGAAATTTTCTGTAAAATAAATATTTTAGAATTATGTATAATTATGTGATGGTCATGGCCCAAGAACCCCAATATGATTGGATGATGATGTGTTGTAATTCATAATACGGCCTGCGTGTCATTTTTATGGTTGTGCGTGTTGTATAGTGTATGCGACCTGCGCATCGTACCTCTTCTCTTGAAATTCTAGTTGTAAATAGTTTTAGACTCGAATGTAACTCGAGTTTCATATTTGTAATGTACAAAATGAAGCGGTGGAAAGTCCACTTGTAGATGAAGTTACGAGAAGGGTGCCGACGACACATGGCGGTCAAAGAAAGCGCTTGGAGAAGTCGCTAGCCCTAGGTTGACCGTCAGATCTACTCATTGGCTTGAGAAGATCATAGTAGGGCCATGACCACATCACAGTTAATTTTATATATATATATATATATATTGATTTTGCTTGTATGTATGTGATGCATGCTAGTAGAATAATGCTTGTATGTATATGATGCATGCTAGGATATTTTTCTTGTATGTATATGATGCATGCTAGAATGATGCTTGTATGTATGTGATGCATGCTAATATAGGATAATAAAGGCCTCAATGCGTATATGATACACATTGCGATTAGATTAGATATTAATCGAATCAACTCGAAATATGCCTACCAAGTCCTTGATACCCATCACTACCTCGATCATTTGTAGTTGTTGAATCTGCCAAAGCAGAGCAACGCATATTATCTTGGTAGGGTACGGAGGCACAATATTGGTCCCGCCTATCACGGCTTGGGTTAGAGTAAGCTCAATTAGATTGAGTAAAACTAGTTAACTCAATTGGATCGAGTAGAACTATAGGCATATTCCAACTGTTGGAAAGATAGAATAAGATCATATTTACACTAAATCTTGAGTGATTTAGCCAAAGCTAACTCAAGGTCTTTTGTAAATGTGGGTCTTGATCCTATAAACAAGAGTTGCATAGAGATGTAATCGGTAATGTGTTACCCACCGATCATACTAAGTCTTGGGTGATTTAGCCAAAGCTAACTCAAGGCTTAGTATGATATGGATCTTGTCCCGTAGAAATTATAGCTAGTTTGTATGAATCTAGTAAAGTGGTTTGATCACATTCATAACTCAATTCTACAAAATTCCTATTCAGTGGGAGCATCATTTGATTAAAGACCTAATTAAATGATAAATGGAATATGATATTAATTCTCTGCATTGTATATTGTAGATTACTATGTCGACAAACATGAACACTCTCTCTTTGCGTTCTATCCTTGAGAAGGATAAGCTCAATGGAGCAAATTTTCTGGACTGGTACAGAAACCTGAGAATCATTCTCACACAAGAAAGGAAACTATACATCCTGAAGCAACCCATTCTAGAGGCACCTCCTGCCACTGCCTCGCGAGATGACAAAGATGCTTACAAGAAGCATCAAAATGATGCATTAGATGTGTCATGTCTAATGCTCGCGACCATGAACTCTAAGCTTCAGAAGCAACACGAGTTCATGAATTCTCATGATATGGTTCAACATCTTCGTCAACTATATCAAGGACAAGCAAGGCATGAGAGATATGAAGTCTCTAAGGCATTGTTTGAGTCCAAAATGCATGATGGGACTCCCGTAGGTCCATATGTACTCAAGATGATTGGGTACGTAGAAAACCTACAGAGATTAGGATTCCCCCTTGGCCAAGAGCTGGCCACTAACTTGATCTTGCAGTCTTTGCCACAAAGCTACAATCAATTTGTCATGAATTACAACATGAATGAAATTGATAAGCCACTGCCTGAGATGCTCAGCATGTTGAGAACTGCTGAGCTCAACCTTAAGAAGGGAAAATCTGACTCCATTTTGATGGTGCAAAAGAAGAAAGGCAAGGGCAAGCCTAAAGGTAAGGGAAAGTCCCAAGCCAAGGGCAAAGACAAAGAACTTAAACCCAAAGGAGGGGTGGCCAAGGAAGGGGCTTGCTTCCCCTGCAAGGAAGCTGGACACTGGAAGAGTAACTGTAAGGCATACCTGGAAGATCTTAAGAAGAAGAGAAGTGAGACTTCTACTTCAGGTATAAATGTTATAGAAGTCAATCTATCTATTTCTTCATCATGGGTATTAGATACTGGATGTGCATCTCACATTTGTACCAATGTGCGGGCACTGAGAAATAGCAGGGCATTGACAAAGGGCGAGATGGACCTACGAGTAGGCAATGGAGCAAGGGTTGTTGTTGTTGTTGTAGGAACTTATGATCTATCTCTGCCCTCTGGGCTTGTACTAGAATTAGATGAATGTTGTTATGTGCCTGCCTTAACTAAGAACATCATTTCAGTTTCTTGTTTGGACAAGAAAGGATTTACATTTATAATAAAGAATAAATGTTGTTCAGTTTATTTAAATGATATGTTCTATTGTAGTGCACCTCTAATGAACGGACTCTACTTTCTAGACTTAGAGAGCCCTATCTATAACATAAGTAACAAAAGATTCAAGTCAAAAAGAGTTCAACCAACCCTATCTCTGGCATTGTCGCTTAGGTCATAAAAATGAGAGTTGCTTATCTCAGCTCCATAAGGATGGGCTGCTAGACTCATTTGATTTCGAATCATATGAGACATGCGAGTCTTGCCTTTTAGGAAAGATGCACAAGACTCCCTTTAGTGGACACAGGGAAAGGGCAACAGACTTGTTAGGACTTATACATAGTGATGTATGTGACCCTTTCAATGTTGTTGCTAGAGGTTGTTACAGGTACTTCATTACATTTACTGATGACTTCAATAGATATGGTTATGTGCATCTCATGACACATAAATCAGAATCCTTTGAAAAGTTCAAAGAATTCAAGAATGAAGTACAAAACCAGCTTGGCAAGAGTATTAAGATACTTCGATCAGATCAAGATGGAGAATACCTTAGCCATGAGTTTCGTGACTATCTAGCTGAGTGTGGGATTCAATCCCAACTCACTCCCCCAGGAACACCACAGTGGAATGGTGTATCCGAAAGGTGGAATCGTACCCTATTAGATATGGTACGATCTATGATGAGTCACATAGATCTTCCTATATCTTTTTGGGGATATGCTCTAGACACAATAGCCTTTTCCCTTAATCGTGTACCATCCAAGGCTGTGATAAAGACACTATATACGATATGGAGAAGGAGAAATCCCAAGATATCTTTCATGAGGATTTGGGGTTGTGAGGCTTACGTTCGATGTCAAGTCTCAGACAAACTAGGACCCAAATCCAATAGGCGCTATTTTGTTGGATATCCCGAGGATACAAAGGGATATTACTTCTACATTCCCAGTCAGCACAAAGTGTTTGTAGCAAAGACTGGGATTTTTCTAGAAAGGGATTTTGTTTCTAGAAAAACTAGTGGGAGTACATTCGATCTTTAAGAAATTCAAGATAAGGACCTTAGCACTGAGGCCTTGATGGAAGTTGAACAGGAACCACTAAGTGTTGTGGGTGATGAGATTGTTGCACAAAGAGGTGAGGAACAACCACCTGTTCATGTAGACCTACCTCTTCGCAGGTATGATAGGGTACATCATCAGCCTGAGAGATACTCATTTCTCTTGTCTGACCATGATGACGTTATGCTCATTGAGAATGAGCCTACCTCCTATCAGGAAGCTTTGATGAGCCCAAATTCTGAGAAATGGCTTGAGGCCATGAGATCCGAGATGTAATCCATGTACACCAACCAAGTATGGACTTTGGTTGATCCACCTGAAGGGGTTAGACCCATTGGGTGTAAGTGGGTCTTTAGGAGAAAGACTGACATGGATGGACTTACGCATACCTATAATGGTCGATTGGTGGCTAAAGGTTTCAAGCAAATTCATGGTATTGACTATGATGAAACATTTTCTCCAGTGGCGATGTTTAAGTCCATTCGGGTCTTGCTTGCTATTACAGCATACCACGATTATGAAATCTGGCAGATGGATGTCAAAACTGCATTTCTGAATGGAAACTTACTCGAGGATGTGTACATGACTCAACCTGAGGGTTTTGAAGATCCACAGCATACTGGGAAAGTATGCAAGCTGCAAAGGTCCATTTATGGGCTAAAGCAAGCCCCTCGGAGCTGGAATCTTCGATTCGATGATGCAATCAAATAGTTTGGTTTCATCAAGAATGAAGATGAACCTTGTGTCTACAAGAGGGTTAATGGGAACATAGTTGTCTTCCTTGTATTGTATGTGGATGACATACTACTCATTGGGAATGACATCGCTTCGCTACAGTCTGTGAAGACTTGGCTGGGGACGTCCTTCTCAATAAAGGACTTAGGTGAAGCAACCTATATTCTAGGCATCAAGATCTATAGAGATAGATCTAAGAGATTGCTTGGCCTAAGTCAGAGTACATACATTGATACGGTATTACTACGGTTTGCCTTGCAGAATTCCAAGAAGGGACTTCTATCGATGTCACATGGTTTGAGTCTTTCGAAGACTCAAAGTCCCACTTCTAGAGAGGAGAGAGACCGCATGCATAAGATCCCTTACGCATCAGCTATAGGATCTATCATGTATGTCATGCTGTGTACTCGTCCTGATGTCTCGTATGCTTTGAGCATGACGAGTAGATACCAGTCAGATCTAGGTGAGCGTCACTGGATAGCAATTAAGAATATTCTTAAGTACTTGAGAAGGACTAAAGAATATTTCTTGATATTTAGAGGCGATGAGGATCTAGCTGTAAAGGGTTACAGCGATGCTAGCTTCCAAACTGACCAGGATGATTATAGATCGCAGTCAGGGTTCGTGTTTTGCTTGAATGGTGGCGTTGTGAGTTGGAAGAGTTCGAAGCAGGACACAGTTGCTGATTCTACAACAGAAGCCGAGTATATTGCTGCATCTGAGGCAGCAAAGGAGACAGTTTGGATCCGCAAGTTCATTACTGAGCTTGGGGTGGTTCCTAGCATAGCAGATCCCATAGAGCTCTATTGTGACAACAATGGAGCGATTGCACAGGCTAAGGACCTCGCTCACACCAACGGACCAAACACATACTACGGCGCTTCCATCTTATTCGAGAGATTATCTATAGAGGAGATGTGAAGATTTGCAGAGTACCTACAGAGGCTAACATCACAGATCCCTTGACCAAGGCTTTGGCACAGAAATAGCATGATGTTCACACTTGGTAATTGGGTATTAGATACTACGTTGATTGGCACTAGTGCTAGTGGGAGATTGTTAGTGAAAGCCCTAGAGTCAATCATGTGATGATTGTTGTATGGACTTTATTATATCATATTCCTATTTATAAAGGCATGGTTATTATATTTACTTATATTGGTGCCAAATAACTAAATATAATAATGTCCTTGAGTAGTAGGTTCTTATCTATATCAATCGATTGGTTGAATCGATAATGAGATGATATAGAGAACACTACTCTTAATCATTCCTAGCCAAGTATTAACATTCAGGGACAATGTTAATGCATAGAGACTAGCATGTAGGTCAACACGATGACTTGATCTCACAAGTCATGGATATGAGATATCAAGTTGACACATGGGTATGCATTGGAGAATGTATATTGAATGACCCACCATGAGAAAGTATCATGGATCGTTATATGAGTATCATATACTTTCTCATGTGGCTATTAGTATGACTATTAGTCCTTAGACCTAAAGTCACCATGGTTCCCTACATAAGGAGTTGCATACTTTGGCTTCGTCTAATGTCACCCGTAAATGGGTGGACTATAAAGGCGATTACTGGGTATGTGACAAATTATGCGGAGGGATGTGAGTGATTTAGATGGGATCTATCCCTCCTATATGACGGGAGAGACATCGTTATTCTTGATAGAGTGAGACCACGAAGTGCATGGCCATGCCCAAATGAGTTAATATGAGATATTTAGCTCATTTTGATTAGAGTGAGTCTACTTGGAGTTCAAGATATAGATTGTACCGAGGATGACACAGAATATGCCTCAATTGGTCAATCTAGATGTCAAGGATAGAGGGACATTGTAACATCCCAAATTTTTATTCCTATTTTTATTAGAGGAAAATAGAAATAAAAATAAGAATAGAAATAATAAAAATAGGAATAGAATAATAATAATAATAATAATAATAATAAAATAGAAATAATGGGTTGGTTAGCCGAGGCTTGAACCATGAACCGTTGGTTTGAGAGAATAGGCTTCCCACCACTAAATTATAAGATTACCAATGAGTAGGATATAACAGAATATATCTATTAGTAGAAAAAAAAGAGAGATTGGTTAATTTGACTAATTATTTAAAGGAGATAATTAGGTTAAGGAAAAACCCTAATTTATATATATTTTATTTCTTTCTCTCTATAAAGCTCACGCCAATCTCTCTCTCTCCTCTCGTTTTATTTCCAATGACGAAGCCCACCTCTCTACCTCTCTCTCTCTCTCATTTTGCTCCACCGTCGAAAGAAAGAAGTTTTTTCGCTGCCGGGGGCATTGGCAGATCTCCAGCTTCGACGTGGTATTCTTCGGGAAATAGCCATGTAGTTGTTGGCGATCTCGATCTTCTTCTGGTGTGTTTCGAGTTGTTTCTTCTATTTCGCTTTTATGAGCAATCTTGCCTCTCCTCGCGTTCGGATCTTTGGGGATTTTCAAGAGGGACTTGATATAGGATCACGCTAAAGCAAGGAAACACGTAGGAGGTCTTCTCTTTGCGAAGTCTAACGGTATAAATTGGTGAAAAAGCGTAGGATGTAAGTAATCCTTTCACTTGCAGTACAAGTTGCTTCGATAGTTTTATATAGCTTATTTTCTTATGTTTTGATAGATTATATGTTTGGATCAAATGATATATGTGTGTGTTCAGATTTATAGTTAAGGTATATATGTTTTTAAGCAAGATCTAAGATCACAAAGATGCTATCTCTCACCAATAGCATAAGTAACTCTTTGATATGCCCATTTAACTTCTATCACCATGTTTTATTCGAATTTATATATTCTTTCCAGATTATGTTTGTTTAGATTTTTAGGTATTTTAAGTATCTTTCATGTTGAAGCAAGACATAAGATCGCAAAGATGCTTCCTCTATAAGTTTTGGGGACAAAGAGCATGATTGTATGTCTTGAAAGACTTCCTATATGAGTTTTGGGAGTATGATCATGTTAAATTTTTTTATAAATGATAAAGAATATATTTTGATAGATTATATAGGTGTATTTAGATTTATAGGTAAGAATTCCCTCACCTGCAGTACATGGGTTTCTCTCGAATGGCTTTCATGTTCCTAATGTTGTGCTATGCAATAAAGAGTTTTTCATGTTCTTCTTTTCCCTGTATTGCATATGATTAACCTTAGTCGAGGTTCCATGGTTGATATTGCTTAATACCCTAGGATGAGGTTCATATAAATTTTGTTAAGCGAAGCAGTCTGAGGCCAACACGCGCTCTTTCACCCGGAGGTGTGTCGGGTGGTGGCAGCAGGACACACCTATCTGCCCGACCGCAGCGTGTCGAGGCCAAACAGCTCGGGTGCAAAGCATGCTGCCCAGGCGCAAAGCATGCCGCTCGGGCGCCAGGCATGTCGCTCGGCCGAGTTCTTGCTTTCGGCTAAGCGGCGTACCTCTCGGCTAGCAGTGTCTTGCTCGGCCCACGACAGTGTGTCATCCAACCCCCATGTCTTTGGGCTCGGGAAGATTAAAAAGGACAAGAAAATAAATAAAATATATATATATATATATATTTTTGAACATGATTCTAAATGATTTTCCATGTTATGCTATATATATATATATGGTATTGATATGATGCTAGTTAGACGATATATTTGCATGATTTCATACCTTATGTCCATGTTAACGGCTGATGTAGGACCATTGTATCATAATGTATATGTTATGTTTTGTTCATTTTATCATGATGTACCTGTTTATGTTCATGAATGATAGGCACCCCTATGCTATGGTTACGTATGGCTTATGAATATGAATTGGTTAAGAAATGTTTCCCTAAGAGTGGGGACAAGAACACTCTTTATGTTATGTCAAAGAACATGTATGATATTTTACTTTACGAATGGCTTGTATCCAAAGTTACCCCTAGGTCGAAGTACGGGCCTAGTGGTAATGACACGGTTGACGTGCCGACGGTCGACAGTCGACGACCACAAGGGGTCGGCAAATGGGCCGCCGAATGGACCGCCAAATGGGCTGGGCCGAGTCATGGATACAATGTCGGGCCCTAATGTTGAGATTATGTTTAAGTATATAAACTATATGTTTTCAAAAAGCATCCTGCATATACCATTTTATGTTCATCGAATTATCATGTTTAGAGACAATGTACTGTTGCGATGAAAATGCTAAGTTTATGTTCTTTTCTTAAATTGATCATGTCTCTACTTTAAATAAATATTGTGGTCATATGTTGTTTAAATGAACATGTCATTATTTTACGTTTAATTCATGATGCATGTTTTTGTGAGTAGGAAAGGACCTTACTAAGCCTATATGCTTACAGTTTACTTTCCTTGTACTGCAGAAAATGGTAAGGAATGGATAAATTAAGGGGAGCAGCAGGAGGGGCAATGATGTGTGTGGCAGTGGCATGGTGGACGAGATCATTTTTCATATACGGACTTATGCATGATTTTCAGTTTATGTGTAAACTATTAGGAGACGTTAATGCTTTCTATGATTGTTACTCTTGTTTATTTTTATGAACCTTGAAATGGTTAATACATGTTTAGTTAAATAAATTGCTAAGACCTTTTGCCATGATTAAATTGTTAGGTTGATTGGGTTAATGTAATTAGAGTTAAAAGTTATAAAGTTTTTTTTTAAATGCTTCCGTTGTTTTATGCATGAATGTATGATCGCGTAGCGCCGCCGCCCGTCCATAGGATGTGTGTTAGGAGGATGGGAAGGGCGGGTGTTACAGGTGGTATCATAGCCCAGTTCTGCCTTTCCATTACACACACATCAAGCTTCCATCCTGCCACTCCAAGTAAGACATTCTATGGCTACTCTATTTATTTCATGTATGATATATATACGGTATGAAATGTTTTTAGTTGGGTATGCATTATGTCACATTGATAATACGGTAGTATTATTATTATACTCAGAAATGTTATAACATGTAGCATAGCATATATGTTATTTCATACGTATTATTTAGACCATTGACATATAATTGGTTGATGTATGTTACTCTTTATATGTAAAGTTAAATAACATAATATATGTCATAAGTAATATACTGTATATTATAGTATTATTAACTATATTGATATATTTGACTCCATAATTAATAGTTCTTATTGCTATTAATATAGATGTCTACAACATAGTCATCCGTCTATGCATATCACAACTTTAATTATTATGTTTTATCTTAAGACATAATAAATTATCTAATATCATCCTATGCATAATTAAATTAATTGAATATATAAACATGTTAATTAATAACATTGTTATGAATAAAGCTTAATTCATAATAAACAATATAATTAACGCCTATTTATGTTAATTATATGTTAACATAGTAACATATGGATTATAATTATTAATAACATAATTATGAGCATCCTATACCCTTATAATTATTATCAGTTACATCTTGACTTAACTATCATTAGTTATGATATATGCATAACTTAACATGTGAATATATATATAATTTAAACTATTAAATTATGATAAAATAATTTATATACATTTAGGGGCCACCTTCGTAAACTATTAATTAATAACATGTGAATATTTCGTTTAACCATAAGTATATATGGTTATAAATATAATATACATGAGCCTTGAATAACCTTTATATTATGTTTACTATTAAAGGGCGTGAATGATCGGTTAATATTAGTTTAACCGTATTATCCTGGCAACTATATCAAGGTTAATAACTTGCTTATTGATTAGTTGCATATTATATTATAGTATATAGCATATAGTAATATGGCATATATGATTATATTATTAATACATGATTGGGCTTATTAACATATATGTTTTATGTGTATATCATATATATTAATATGTATGGTTATAATTGTTTAACCATATATACCATATCAGGATAAATAATTATAATGTATCATAATAAACACCTTCGTACCATTAATATTCAATTGATTATAACATAATATCATATATATTGTGCGTAACAATTATCTACGGACATTATGAGTTCGTAGTCATGCCTTTCGGAGTGACGAATGCTCCTGCTAGGTTCATGGACCTGATGAATCGGGTATTCTCGGTGTTTCTTGACAAGTTCGTGATCGTCTTCATTGACGATATCCTCGTCTATTCAAGAAATCAAGAAGAGCATGCCGAACACCTGAAGATGGTATTACAGATTCTTCGAGAAAAGCAATTATATGCCAAGTTCTCCAAATGGGAATTCTGGCTCGATCAAGTATCTTTTCTGGGTCATATTATATCCAAAGACGGAGTTATAGTGGACCCAAAAAAGATTGATGTTGTGAGTAACTGGAGTAGGCCAAAGAATACTAGCGAAGTGAGGAGTTTTTTGGATTAGCGGGCTATTAACGGAAATTCGTAGAAGACTTCGCCAGAATAGCAGCACCTATGACAGTTCTCACCCGGAAGAACAAGAAGTATGTATGGACGGAGGAATGTGAGAAGAGTTTCTTGGAGCTGAAAAGGAGACTTACAAGTGCTCCAATCCTTACTCTCCCAGAGAACGACAAGAGCTTCGACATGTACAGCGATGCCTCCGGATTGGGACTCGGAGCTGTACTTATGCAGAGGGGTAAAGTTATTGCCTATGCCTCTAGGCAACTCAAGGAACATGAAAAGAACTATCCCACTCACGATTTAGAGCTAACAACTATGGTCTTCTCTCTCAAGGTATGGAGGCATTATCTGTATGGAGCATAGTGCAAGATTTATACGGATCACCAGAGTCTGCGGTATTTCTTCACTCAGAAGGAAATTATGCGCTATGGAATCGAGGTTATTTCCAGGCAGCTTTCGACCATGGCAATAATACCAGCACTATTCGATGACATATTAGTAAAACAAAGTGATGATCCAAGTCTCCAGAGGATCAAGCAGGAGATCCTAGAAGGAAAAGGCGAGGGTTTCCGTATCGCCAATAGCAGAGTATTATACCTTAGGGATCAGTTATGTATCCCTAACGATCCGGAACTATGCAAAAGAGATATTAGAGGAGGCTCACGGAACCCCCTATTCTATAAATCCGAGATCCACCAAAATGTATCAAGACCTGAAAGAGAAGTTCTGGTGGTCTGGTATGAAGAGGGACGTAGCTCAGCACGTCATTACCTGCCTGACCTGCCAGCAAGTTAAAGCAGAACACCAGAGCCCTGGAGGAGTTCTGCAACCGATCCAAATTCTGGAGTGGAAATGGGAAGACATCTCTATGGATTTCATTTCAGGTATTCCCAGGACTACGAATGGATATGATGCTATATGGGTTATCGTTGACAGATCTAAGTTATGAAAGTTGACCTATTCAGATAATAGATCAAGTAGTCAGGAAACTAAGAAATAAAGAAATACCGTTAGTAAAAGTCGTATGGCAAAGTTAAAGGGTTGAAGAAGCAACCTAGGAACGTGAGGATGACATGAAGCAAAAGTACCCCGAGTTGTCCTAAGTTTCGAGGACGAAACTTTTATAAGGTATAAGGGATTATAACATCCCAAATTTTAATTGCTATTTTTATTAGAGGAAAATAGAAATAAAAATAAGAATAGAAATAATAAAAATAGGAATAGAATAATAATAATAATAAAATAGAAATAATGGGTTGGTTAGCCGAGGCTTGAACCATGAACCGTTGGCTTGGGAGAATAGGCTTCCCACCACTAAATCATAAGATTACCAATGAGTAGGATATAACAGAATATATCTATTAGTAGAAAAAAAAAGAGAGATTGGTTAATTTTACTAATTATTAAAAGGGGATAATTAGGTTAAGGAAAAGCCCTAATTTATATTATTTTATTTCTTTCTCTCTATAAAGCTCACGCCAATCTCTCTCTCTCCTCTCGTTTTATTTCCAATGTCGAAGCCCACCTCTCTACCTCTCTCTCTCTCTCTCTTGTTTTGCTCCACCGCCAAAAGAAAGAAGTTTTTCCACTGCCGGGGGCGTTGGCAGATCTACAGCTTCGACGTGGTATTCTTAGGGAAATAGCCATGTAGTTGCTAGCGATCTATATCTTCTTCTGGTGCGTTTCGAGTTGTTTCTTCTATTTCACATTTATGAGCAATCTTGCCTCTCCTCGCGTTCGGATCTTTGGGGATTTTCAAGAGGGACTTGATAGAGGATCACGCTAAAGCAAGGAAACACGTAGGAGGTCTTCTCTTTGCGAAGTCTAACGGTATAAATTGGTGAAAAAGCGTAGGATGTAAGTAATCCCCTCACCTGAAGTACAAGTTGCTTCAATCATTTTATATAGCTTATTTTCTTATGTTTTGATAGATTATATGTTTGGATCAAATGATATATGTGTGTGTTCAGATTTATAGTTAAGGTATATATGTTTTTAAGCAAGATCTAAGATCACAAAGATGCTATCTCTCACCAATAGCATAAGTAACTCTTTGATATGCCCATTTAACTTCTATCACCATGTTTTTTTGAATTTATATATTCTGTCCAGATTATGTTTGTTTAGATTTTTAGGTATTTTAAGTATCTTTCATGTTGAAGCAATACATAAGATCGCAAAGATGCCTCCCCTATAAGTTTTGGGGACAAAGAGCATGATTGCATGTCTTGAAAGGCTTCCTATATGAGTTTTGGGAGTATGATCATGTTAAATGTTTGATAAATGATAAAGAATATGTTTTGACCAGATTATATAGGTGTATTTAGATTTATAGGTAAGAATTCCCTCACTTGTAGTACATGGGTTTCTCTCGAATGGCTTTCATGTTCCTAATGTTGTGCTATGTTATAAAGAGTTTTTCATGTTCTTCGTTTCCCTGTATTGCATATGATTAACCTTAGTTGAGGTTCCATGGTTGATATTGCTTAAGACCCTAGGACGAGGTTCGTATAAATTTTTGTTAAGCCGAACAGGTACAGAGGCCAACATGCCGCTCTTTCACCCGACACAGGCGTGTCGGGGTGAGCAGCGCGGGACACACCTATGCCGCCCCGGCACAGGCGTGTCGAGGCCAAACAGCTCGGGTGCAAAGAGTGCTGCCCGGGCACAAAGCATGTCGTACGGGCGCCAGGCGTGTCTCTCAATCGTTGGAGGAGCTGCTCGGCTAGCAGGCGTACCACTCGACTAGCTGGTGTGCCGCTCGGCCACGACACGGGTGTGTCGTCCAACGCAGGCCGATTGTGCTGGGCTCGGGAAGATTAAAAAGGACAAGAAAATAAATAAATAAAAAAATATATTTCCGAACATGATTTCGAATGATTTTGCATGTTATGCTAGGTATATATATGGTATTGATATGATGCTAGTTAGACGATATATTTGCATGATTTCATACCTTATGTCCATGTTAACGGCTGATGTAGGACCATTGTATCATAATGTATATGTTAAGTTTTTCTCATTTTATCATGATGTACCTATTTATGTTCATGAACGATAGGCACCCCTATGCTATGGTTACGTAAGGCTTATGAATATGAATTGGTTAAGAAATGTTTCCCTAAGAGTGGGGACAAGAACAATCTTTATGTTATGTCAAAGAACATGTATTCTATTTTACTTTATGCATGGCTTGTATCCAAAGTTTCCCCTAGGTCGAAGTACGGTCCTAGTGGTAATGACACGGTCGACATGCCGACGGTCGACGGTCGACGACCACAAGGGGTCGCCAAATGGGCCGCCGAATGGACCGCCAAATGGGCTGGGCCGAGTCATGGATACAATGTCGGGCCCTAATGTTGAGATTATGTTTAAGTATATAAACTATATGTTTTTAAAAAGCATCCTGCATATACCATTTTATGTTCATCGAATTATCATGTTTAGAGACAATATACTGTTGCGATGAAAATGCTAAGTTTATGTTCTTTTCATAAATTGATCATGTCTCTACTTTAAATAAATATTGTGCTCATATGTTATTTAAATGAACATGTCATTACTTTACCTTTAATTCATGATGCATGTTTTTGTGAGTAGGAAAGGACCTTACTAAGCCTATGTGCTTACAGTTTACTTTCCTTGTACTGCAGAAAATGGCAAGGAATGGATAAATTAAGGGGAGCAACAGGAGGGGCAAAGATGTGTGTGGCAGTGGCATGGTAGACGAGATCATTTTTCATATACGGACTTATGCATGATTTTCAGTTTATGTGTAAACTGTTAGGAGACGTTAATGCTTTCTATGGTTGTTACTCATGTTTATTTTTATGAACCTTGAAATGGTTAATACATGTTTAGTTAAATAAATTGCTATGACCTTTTTACATGATTAAATTGTTAGGTTGATTGGGTTAATGTAATTAGAGTTAAAAGTTATAAAGTTTTTTTTTAAATGCTTCCGCTGTTTTATGCATGAATGTATGATCGCGTAGCGTCGCTGCCCGTCCATAGGATGTGTGTTAGGAGGACGGGAAGGGCGGGCGTTACAGACATTGTCACATATTGTGAGAGTCACAATTAGTAGTCACAAAGGTGATGTTGGAGCTCAACATTCTTGTAACTTGAGTAGCAATGATGTGTTGCTAGATACCGCTTATTGCTTATGTTCCTAAATCGGTTTAGAGGCATTGCCAACGTTACAAGAACCTTTAGGGTCACACACAAAGGGCAATTAGATGGAGATTAGGTTCATATGATGAACCATGAGGATTAGGTTCATGGGATGAACCAAATTGGATTAAGAGTAATCCAAATTAGACTAATTGAGTTGGACTCAATTTGATTCAAGTGTTGAATGAGTCTAATTTAGATTTGATTCATCAAATCAATTTAAATTAATGAATAGAGATTCATTAAATTAAATTGACTTGAATCGAATGGTTGGATTTGATCAACCATGGGGGATAAGAGGTCAAGTTTGACTTGACTTGAGAGGGAATATGAAAGGTCATGTTTGACTTGACCAAATGCCATGTCATGATGATGACTTGGCATGGCCGGCATATGATGATGCTCCACATCATCATGGACTTATCATGTGGTGCCACCTCATGAGGGAGATCAAGAGTCATTGGCTCTTGGAGTTACATGCATGCATGTAACCCCCCAACTTTATGTGGCTGGCCACTATTCATCATGGGTGAATTCATTTTGTGAGTTACTCTCCAACTTCATCTTCTTCCTTGGATCACCTTCTTAAGCTCTCCAATCCCTCATCTTGTCGAAATTCCTAAAGGGTGCTAGCACACTCTAAGGTATTTTTCTCCACCATTTGTTCATGTGGATACCAATAGAGGAGTGTTCACTTGACACTCTTGAGTTCTGGTGAAACGTTTGGACGAGCGGGATAAGCAAAGGGCGTCGCTACGAGGGTAATACTCTCAACTTCTAGATCTAAGGTAGATCTAGGTTTACTTAGCACATACATGTTTTTATTTTAATATATCTTCGCACGGATCCGTGGCCGAACTTTCATGGTTTCTGCAACGCAAAAAGCGGTTTTTGTGGCTCGGAAAGTCCAACATGATGGTCACGATCAATCAACTGATGGGCACAAAATCAGCTTGATGCAGGTTATAAATGGAGCTCAAGAGGGAGGATTTCGCTAAGACTTTTGTGAAGTTATTAGAGGGGAATTGCTGCTGCCTTCCAGACCTTCAAAAGCCATCTAAAGCAAGCAACAAGCAAAGAGTTCAAAGCAAGCGTTGTAAAGTGTTCTTTACATGTATTTCGTATTTGTCTTTGTATTGCTTGTATTTCATATTACTTAGTATAATTGCTTGTGAGAGGTTTCTCCACCTCCGACGTGTTGTCGAGAAGGAGTGTTAGTTAGTGTCGTGCGCATAACTAGAGCTCGGTGAGCTCGCCCATTGAGTAGGAACCATTCGGTTCCAAACAATGTATATCTTGTGTATGCTTGTATGTGTTGTTAGCATTTTCATTATTATTGTTATTCCGCTGCCCTAACAACAATCATAGACAAGCGACGTAAGAAGAACGATCGTATTCCACCATACAATGATCGAGGGCTATTCACCCCCCTCTAGCCAGCCAACACCGATCATCGATCCCCTACAAGTGGTATCAGAGCAAGGAGCTTGTCGAGGACTAACCACCGACACAAGCACTATAAGATGGCCGACTACAACATCCATCCACCGAAATTCGATGGAGATTTTACTTGGTGGAAGAAGCGAATGGAGGTATATCTCAAAACCGACTTTGATATTATGATTATTGTAGAAAACGATTTTGAGATGCCTAGGGACAAAGACAACAAGCCAATTGAGAAGTCAAGGTGGACTCAAGATCAAATCAAGGACTTCAAGACAAATCTCAAGGTAATAAAATTACTTAGTGATTTGATCCCTAACAATATTTGGTCTAGATTGGGTGACTATAGGGATGCGAAAGAATTATGGAATAAAGTAATGAAATTCCAAGAAAATTCCCAACCGGCAAAAGTAGAGGAGAATGCCGAGGAAGAAGCACCATCCACATTCGAAGATGTGGATGACTTGGAGGAAACCTCCACCTCTAGCATTGAGGGAGAGGAAAGGATTTCCATTCCGGAGCAAGATCGAAATGAAGCTTCTACCTCCGGAAGAAGTGAAGAATCCTCCACCACCCTAGGTAACTCAAGCATAATGATTTTAAATAAAGATCACATAATATGTTTTGAGTGTAGGGAGAAAGGGAATTACTAGAGTAAATGCCCAAAATTGGCTAAGAAGAAGACACCGGCACCAAAAGTCAACCCAAAGTCAAATGATGCCAGAGTTCCCACAACTAGAAGCAAAGAGCACATTTTGTGCTTTAAATGCAATCAAAAGAGACACTACCGAAGCCAATGTCCTAGGGGGAGGAAGAAAGGGCAAGAAGGTGTATCTCATGTAGGGGGAGATTCTAAAGCTAACCCTAAGATATATTTAAATTATGCGCCTTCAATTCCTAAGGTTAATAAGCATGCAAAGAATTATTTTAGCTCTCTTGCAATTATTAATGAAAAGCATGCTAGTAGGAAGAGATATGTTTGTTTAGGTGTCAAGCATGTTAGTTTATCTAAGGACAAACCTAGGACCAATAACACTAGACCAATCTTGCCTAGGGAGTCAATTAGGAGAATTGAAGAAAACTTGGGCATTAACCCCAAGAAATTAGGCATATGCCTAAAAAGAAAAACAATTCCCAAAAATCCAATGATAAATCAAAATTGGGAAGATTAGAGGTGGAGAATCGAGCCTTGAGGTAAAGGCTAGAAAAATTGGAAAAGACCCTCAAAATTATGACAAATATGATTATGGGGTCTAAGGACCAAAAGTCAAGACCTAGGGTTCAAAAACGGTCTAAGGGCAAGGAAGGTTTGAGTCACAAACCTAAGCCCAAGAAGACTTATCATAATGTTCCATTTAATTATGGAACAATTTCTAGGTCTAGGATAACCAAGGCTAATAGTGTCAAGTCTCGAAAAATAATAATAATAATAATAATAATAATAAATGATAAAAATACACGGGCGTATGTCATCGGACAAGGAGGATAAATTTCAGGGTCTATTTATACCCTAAATAATCACAGTTGAGGGGCATGAAGGGGAAAAACCCTAAAACCCATTTGACCGGCCAAACCCTTTTTATTTTCCTTTTCTTTTTTTTCTTTTTCCCTTCTTTTTCGTTCGGGCAACCCACCTTCTTCTCGCGAGCCGCCGCAGACACGAAAAGAGGCGATCGTTGAATCCCTCCCTCACAGGAGAGCGACTTCCTCTTCACGGTGAGTAGTCTTTAGCTTGGGTTGGCGAGGGCGGTGAGTTCCGCAGATTTTCGTGTGACTGTTGCGGCGAGATTGAGTAGGGGTTTTGGGGATTGAATCGTGCCAGTGGAATAGGTTGCCAGATGGAGTTCTAGCAGGGTCATAGGGGGGATTCCGGTAGGTTTGGATTGGACGGAGCTGGAGAAACTGGTGGAGCTTGGATTTTGTCGGCTTGAAGGAGGTGAGGAGCAGGGGTGTCGAGATTTAATCGGGTCTGGGCATTTAGTTTCCAGATGGTGTTCTAGCAGGGTTTATGGGGGGGGGGGGGGAATTTTCGGTAGTGGAATGGACTGAGCTATGGCCACCGGTGAAGCTGTTCTCCCATCGGCTTGAAGGAGGTGAGGAGCAGAGAGATCCCGGGAGGTGGCTAGGGATTTAAATCCTTGGACTATAATGGGAATTCTAGATGGAGGTGATCGGAACTGGTGGACTAGGGTTCTCGGCAGGTGAACGGCAGGGGAAAGGGAATGGGTAAATAGATTTGTGTCGTTGGAAGGGAAGGGGATCGGTTTAGGATTTTAGGATCGTTTTTGATGAATTTAAGCGTGGTTTGGTATTGAGGGTTTCATCCGGTAGGGTGATAATAATGGAGTATACACATGTTGGGGTCATAATGAATTGGGTGTGACGAGTGATGTATATGAGGGTTAAATCTTCAGTTAATAGCCAGATAAATGTTTAATAGAGGTAAGGAGTAGTTTGTTTGAAATGAATCAGCATGCTAGGGTGGATATAAAAGTTAGTATGTACATGAGCTTTATGTCTGTAGATGATTCCTGCTATATTTGTTCACAGTTAGCATGTTTAGTTAATCCTTTATAAGATTTTTCTTAATGTTGTAAATGATATGTAATATGTGATAAATATCATCTACCTGTGTATGAGGTTAGATGTTATATGTATATGTGTGTAATTACCATCTACCTGTGTATGAGGTTAGATGCTATATGTATATGCGTGTAATTACCATCTACCTGTGTATGAGGTTAGATGCTATATATAGATATATATTTGTTCACCTATGATGTTTAATGTTCTTGTTTTTTTTAGCTAAAATGTTCATCAGATCTTTCTTATGCTTCGATGTTATGTGAATAAGTTATATTATCATCTACCTGTGTATGAGGTTAGATGCTATATGTACATGTGTGTAATTATCATCTACCTGTGTATGAGGTTAGATGCTATATATATATGTGGGTGTAATTAACATCTACCTGTGTATGAGGTTAGATGCTATATATAGATATATATATATATACTCGTCCACTCATGATGTTCTATGTTATCCTTCTGTGACTGAGTATGATAGAAAATGACAGAAATTCTTATTTAGCTAACTGTATGTACATAAGCATTAGTGGTGCCTGGACGGGTTGGGCTCCCCGGGTTGAGCTCCGGGGAGGGCCCACCCAAATTGACAGATTGACTGATGACTGATGACTGATTCCCTTAGTTTCTTTCTAGAGGTACCTCAGGATTTCACAAGAAAATAAGGTATTTGACTGGCTCAACATTTTAAATGCATAATGTGAGGTACCACGAGGGTTTATGTTTAGATCTGATTAGCATAATGAAGGCATGATTGGGTTCGCAGTACTTGTTATAATGGCATGTTGTTAAATGTATTGGTTATGTTTCATATTGACTTACAGAAAATGTAACCGAAAATGTATGTTGAGCTACAGTAGTTTACATTTACAGTTGTAGAGATATATGTTTCCTGTTAAATTTTCCTCCCTGTGTTTTATCCCTATCATTGATCTACTTACTGGGCTGTGAACTCATGATGTCACATAACAATTTCAGGTAGGGAACAGGATACCCAGAATGAGATGCAAGAAGTGGAGGTGGTGTAACTGAGGAGATGATGATGAGCATGACACACATTGTCCGGGGCATCTATGGAACAGAGTTTCCAGTTCGAGGGGAGATGATTTCGATGTTCTATTTTTCTTCAGGTTGAGAGGGTTAAGTGTGTAATTGAGACTGCTAAATGGGATGGAATAAAATAAATTTTTGCCGAGCATTTCGATCTTGTGTATAATGGGTAATATTGATGTGTGACTGGGGATTAAGTATATGCATACTGGGTTAAGTCTTTTCAGTTGGTATCAGAGCAAACGATCCTAAAGGACAGTGTGTGCATGCAATCTCATCAAGGACTCAGATACATCCATCTCCACGTTTGTAAGCTTTAAATTTACTTTTCAAGTAGTAGTCTTAATGTAATCATGTTTAGGTTTATGTACAAATTAGAGATAACGATGTAGGTATCGGGTTTTATAGGAGAATGGCGGGCCGAAGAAACAATGGTGAAGTGGGGCAGAGTAGTCAGTTTCCCGCTGAGCTTGCCGCAATTATGCAGGAACAGAATCGTATTCAGGGAGAACAAATCCAACAGCTGTTGAGAGCCAGGGATCATGGAAACACCCACGGTGGTTCCACAGCCAGTGTGAACCCAGTTTACAAGCAGTTCAGGGATCTTGGACCGACAAAGTTTAAAGAAATGCTGAGACGATTGTGGCGGGAAGGATGGATTCGATCATTGGAGATGATATATGACTTCATGAAGCTTACGGATCTTGACAAGGTGAGTGCGCCATATTCATGTTGCGGGCGATGCTCGGATATGGATGGGAGGAGTGCTGCGTTCGGTGGATTTAGCTACAGTTACTTGGGTTGAATTCAAGGATGTATTTTATGGTAAATACTTTACTGCTGACACCAGAACCCGTATGGCCAGTGAATTCCTAGAGCTTCGCCAAGGGGACCGGACAGTGGCTGAGTATGTCAATGAATTAAAGAAGGGGCAGTATTTTGTACCTATGATTGCCCGGTCGACGATGAGGTGAAACATTTCAGCGAGGATTGAGGGCAGCCATTCGCCATGATGTCAGGGTGAGTCGAGTTACCACCTTCAGAGAGGCTATGGATCAGGCTCTGATGGCAGAGAGGGACAGGAATGACATGATAAAGGAAGTACAGACTAAGAGGTCTAGTTACCAGGGAAGGGAACCTCCTGCGTCGAGTCAGAAGAAGTTTGCACTGAGCCAGTTTCGAGGCAAGCAACCACGATTTGAGATCTGAACCACGGACACGAGGAACCCGACGATCGACCATACTGTCTTCAAGGGCGAAAGCAAAACTCAGTGTCCCAAGTGCGATAAGACTCATGCAGGTCAGTGTTTGGTGGGTACAAATGTGTGCTACAAGTGCAAGAAGTCTGGGCACTTTGCTATGAACTGCCCTCAGCTCAAAGAGCCAACTAGAGGAAGGGTGTATGCTATGACACAGGAGCAGGTGGATCCGGATTCGGCCATCATCACATGTAGAATTTCTATTGTTAACCTACCTGCTCATGCCTTAATTGATTCTGGAGCTACACACTCTTTCATATCGGTGGCCAACATTGCAAAACTAGGTATTTCATGTGATTGGATGGCTACCGGCTATAACGTATCCTTGCCTTCGGGGGAAGAACTGACCAGCAATAGAATAGTGAGGAACTATCCGATAAGGATCCAGAACTATACAGTGTACGCCGAACTTATTGTATTAGAGATGGTGGACTTTGATGTAATTCTGAGTATGGATTGGTTGACTCGGTACGAGGCCATTATTGACTGTAATCAAAGGACGGTTAAACTGAAACTACAAAATGATGGATTTGTCATCTTCAATGCAACCTCCATGTTGAGTCATCTACCTATTATATCAGCATGTAAAGCTCAGAAAATGTTAAGTAAGGGGTGTAACGGATTTCTAGTCAACATAATGGGTAGTTCTGAGACTTTTAAACCAAGTCTGGAGGAAGTAGAGGTAGTCCGAGATTTCCCCGATGTATTTCCAGAGGATATTGAAAGATTACCGCCTGTCAAGGAGGTTGAGTTTGGAATAGAATTAACATCGGGAACCACCCCTATGTCTAAAGCACCGTACCGCCTGGCACCCACCGAAATGAAGGAACTGAAGGAACAACTACAAGAACTACTGGATAAGGGTTTCATCCGACCTAGTGTGTCGCCCTGGGGAGTGCCAATGTTGTTTGTCCGTAAGAAGGACGGTTCCATGCGGTTGTGCATTGACTACCGGGAGTTGAACCGGGTTACAGTCAAGAACAAGTACCCGTTTCCTAGAATCGATGATCTGTTCGATCAACTACAGGGAGCAACGGTGTTCTCAAAAATTGACTTGAGGTCTGGGTATGATAACTGTCATTTTGTTGTATTATTTTGGTCCTTAACATCACTGTTTTTATCCTCTCGAGTGATTTATTATTGGTTATTTACATGTTTTATGAGTTTGATATATTTTAGGACCTTATTGTAAATTCTCCTAATTTTTGGACTTATATGCAAATTTTATCTTTGTTTGTAGGAGATCGAGATGAGCCACTGGACTAGACTCAAGTTGGATCAAATATGGCTTCATCTGGGGTCATAATGGACATTTCAAGATTATTTAATCTAAGCCCTTCATCCAGATCAGAAGACAAATTAAATCAAGGGTTCAAATCTGAGCATTATGGACCGTCCGAGAAAAGTGATTGATTCTGAGCCATCCATCTGGATCTGGAGCGATCCGGCCCGTAAATTAAGATCTACACGTCTTAGCCGTTCATCCGGACCGTTGGATCGTGATTATACCTTCAGACGGATTAGATCCGTCCATTTCAAATCAGACTGATTTCAGTCGTTGGATTGAGCAGCCAAATGAAGCCTATTTAATCGATTAATCAAGCCCTAGATCTAAGGAACGGCTGAGATTGAGTGGGCGAAATGATCGGACGGTTCACAAATTTCATTTAATTAAACCTTACCTCATAGAATCGGCAGAAGGAGCTCGACAGAATCGTCGTGCGACGACGGTCTTCCTCCTCGCGGCAATTTGGCGGCTTCTTCCGCATGGCCGTCACGGCGGTGGCGGAGATGCGTCCTTCCATGTCGCGACGAGCAGCAGCAACTCGAGCCAAGGCATTTTTTTTCCCCATTTCCACGCGCGGCAGAGTCTTCTTCCCAACGTCCGGCGGCGACAGTCCGGCATCCCATTCCAGCGACCTCCCTTCCGAGATCCGGCGGTAATCCCATCCGACCCTCGACGGCAGATACAGATGCGCTGGTTGTGGCAGCTGATCCGAAGCGGGGCGAGGCAGGATTCCGATGATTCCCTTTTCCGGCGAATCCACTCCATTCCGGTGGCTGGAATAGGCCGTTCCATTTCGCCGGAGTCATCCACTAGCTGTGCCGGTTGGACAGTTCCATCATCATCGTCGGTGAAGATTCCCTTCACTGTCCGGTGAATCAGTTCTTGGGCGATGATCGCATTTAGTCATATATACATCCTTCACCTTTCTGCTGATTGGGCAGCTTCGCATTCACCATCGGAGAGGATTATTCGGGTTATTGTCGCCATCGTGGGGTTACCGATTACTTATATTTGATTCAGTCCATTTAATTGATAATTTGTTTTGCTATGTTTTTTTGTTTGTTGACTTGCAATGTTAATTTTTATAGGTTTGATTGTTGCTTAGTTGTTTAATTTCGTTCGTCGTGCATTTGTAGGTTAGTTTAATTTCTTGTTGCTGATGTACTAACCCCATCAATTAAAATTGTCCAATCCAAGCATCGTATAGTGACAGTGCGGTGTTTGGTTGGAGTGCTTTCATTATTAGCTTTGATTTCATTTACATTCGTCCAGTTGTCGTATAGTGACAGTGCGATGCCTAGTCGAATTGCTTTCGTTTATTGTATTTCGTTTATTGCAATTTTTAGTGACTGTTTGACTACTGTGTCGTATAATGACAGTGCGGTACATGGTTAAGTTGTTCACTTTTGTTTCGTGATCATTGTACCGTATAGTGACAGTGCGGTGCGTGATTACTTACTTTTGCGCATTAGGATAGTTTCTTGTTAATATTTATTTGGTAGTTAGATTTACTTCTTGCATGTTTAATTCTCATGGTTGCTTTTGATTTTGCATTTTAATTGTTTTGATAAATTGTGAAAACCCCCAGTGTTTACTTCTGTTTAAAAACAAACGTTCAACCATTAGGTTCGTTGGGAGATGACCCGAGTCAGTCCTATACTGCATTAGTGTAGTTAGGGGGTTCGGTAAATAATTTGGGAACGGTATTGCGACACTAATTCACTGCTCTATCAAATTTTGGCACCGTTGCCGGGGATCGAACCCGGGTCACCCGCGTGACAGGCGGGAATACCCACCTCCATAGCAGATTATAGTGACAGTGCGGTGCCTGGTTGAATTGCTTTCGTTTATTGCATTTCATTTATTGCAATTTTTAGTAACTGTTTGACTACTGTGTCGTATAGTGACAGTGCGGTACATGGTTAAATTGTTCACCTTTGTTTTCTGATCATTGTACCGTATAGTGACAGTGCGGTGCGTGATTACTTACTTTTGCGCATTAGTTAGATTTACTTCCTGCAGATTTAATTTCCATGTCTGTTTACCAGAATTGTTTGACCATTGCATCGTATAGTGATAGTGCGGTGCAAGGTTGAATCGTCTTGCTTTAGGATAGCTTTGAATAATTGTTTTGATAATTATAAAAACCCCCAGTGTTTACCTCTGTTTAAAAACAAACGTTCAGCCATTAGGTTCGTTGGGAGATGACCCGAGTCAGTCTTATACTGCATTAGTGTAGTTAGGGGGTTTGGTAAATAATTTGGGAACGGTATCACGACAATTCATTAACCGCTCTATCAAATTTTGGCGTCGTTGCCGGGGAACTTTAATGGGTTCATTTGTCTTTAAACTGTAGTTTGTAGTTTGTTTTCTTTTTCTTTTGTTATTATTGTCTTTCTTATCTTTTCTATCTGTACTCATTGTGTTGTTTGT
Source organism: Wurfbainia villosa (assembly GCA_025175895.1). Taxonomy (NCBI): domain Eukaryota; kingdom Viridiplantae; phylum Streptophyta; class Magnoliopsida; order Zingiberales; family Zingiberaceae; genus Wurfbainia; species Wurfbainia villosa. Next base: position 44,966,366 of record CM045998.1, on the reverse strand, counting down.
TTTGAAAATGACCAGGTCTTCAGGCGATAAACTCTTTGAGTTGGATCCTGAGATTGATAGGACTTTTCACGCCTGCGAGAGAGGCGAGGCAGTCGGTGATACGCCGATTACTGTCCATCAGAGTTGCAGATAGTCATGGCAGATAACAATAGGACTCTGAAGGAGCTTGCAGCCCCTGATGCGACATACCAGTATTCTTTCATTAGCTACCCAGCTTTAGAGGAGGATTTTGAGCTCAGATCAGGTACAGTTCATTTGCTTCCTAAGTTTCATGGATTATCTGGTGAAGATCCCAACAGGCACTTGCACGAGTTCCATGTGGTGTGCTCTACTATGAAGCCACAGGGCATTTCAGAGGAAGATATAAAATTGAGAGCTTTTCCATTTTCACTGGCTGGAGCAGCTAAGGATTGGTTATACTATCTTCCACCTGGATGTATTAACAGTTGGCTTGAATTGACGAAATCATAAAGTTCTTCCCAAAGATCCCGAATTGCTACCATCAGGAAAAGCATCTGCAGTATTCAACAAACTACTGGAGAGACATTGTATGAGTACTGGGAGAGATTCAAGAAACTATGTTCCAGTTGCCCCAACATCAGATCAGTGACCAGTTGCTCGTTCAGTACTTCTATGAGGGACTGCTTCCCATGGACAGGAGTATGATAGATGCAGCTAGTGGAGGGGCATTAGTTAACAAGACTCCCAGTGAGGCCCGAGAGCTTATTGCAAACATGGCAGAGAACTCACAGCAGTTTGGGAGCAGAGCTATAGTGACTAGAGGGGTGAGTGAGGCTCACCTGGCTATTACTGATCAGGCGGAGATGAAGAATTCTATACAGGAGCTCACATCATTAGTTAGGCAGTTGGCTCTGAACCAGGCAAGCCAATCTTCTATAGTGCCTATGCAACCTATGAGAGTTTGTGGTATTTGTTCGAGTCCAGAGCATCCTTCTGATTCATGTCCTTCACTCCAGCAAGATGAAATAGTAGCGGCGGCAAATCAGTTTCCTTCGGACCTCGACACCTCGATCATCTTCCATATCGCATCGCGATCAGTATCAGCCTCAGTATCAGCAACAACATTCCAGATATGATCCGATGTCTGCCACTTATAATCCAGGATGGAGAGATCATCCAAATCTGAGGTATGGGAATTCATTTTATCAGCAGCCGTTTCAGCCAGGACCAGCATTTCAGAGACCCCTAGCTATCCAGAGTAACCCAAAGATAGGTCGACCTTACATTGGCCAGATTAGAGAGTCTTCTAGTTCAAGTTCAAATCCAAAGATGGAGGATTTTGTGCAGCAGTTTTTGGTACAGCAGCAGCAGTTTCAGCAGAAGACGGATGCATCTATTCAGAACATAGAGAGACAACTTAGCCAGCTTGCATCCAACATTAACCAGCTGCAGTCACAGGGATCTAGTCAGCTACCATCTCAGACCATCCCGAATCCTAAAGGAAACATCAGTTCGATTACACTGCGGAGTGGTAGAGTTACTTCAGACCCCCAGGCTTGGACACTGCATGCAGATCCGATTGCTAATTCGGGTAGCTCGAGCGGTGCAGAAGCGAGCGGGATCCACCGCGATCAATCGCCAGTTCCATTACCTTTCCCTCAGAGGCCAGTACAGCCTAGGAAGGGGGTTAGTGAAGAAAAGGCTAGGGAATTTCAGGATCTTGTGGATTTGTTCAGTAAGGTGGAAGTTAATGTCCCTTTATTGACAATGACGAGCAGATTCCCAAGTATGCCAAGTTTCTGAAAGAATTGTGTGTGCATAAGAAGAAGCTGAAATGAAATGAGTTAATCAGAGTTGGAAAGACTGTTTGACTTATTCCCTTTGCCCCGTATGCGAGGATCCAGGAGTTTTCACTGTACCTTGCGTGATTGGGAGCTATGTGTTCGAGGATGCTATGCTAGATCTAGGAGCTTCCATTAATGTGATGCCAAGGTCTGTTTTCCGTTCATTTGGTATTGGACCCTTCATAAGGTGTGTAGTGATTGATTAGCCAAGCGATCGGACACACCGGTTTGGGGTGATCGAGGATGTGTTGGTTAAGGTGAAAGAGCTGATATTTCCTGCAGATTTCTACATTCTTGACATGGAGGGTGATTCACAGAGCAGTAGAGCTCCGCTTATTCTGGGCAGACCTTTCCTCAAAATGGCCAAGACCAAGATTGATGTTCATGTAGGTACACTTTCCATGGAGGTAGGAGATACTGTAGTTCAGTTCAGGATTTTAGACGCGATGAAGCACCCGACGGAAGATCATTCTATACTCAGCATGGACTTAGAGGATGAGCTGGATTGCATAGATTTCATTTCTGAGTCTGTTTTTCAGTTGGATATCTCTATACCTTCTGTTCTTTGTAGTGATTTCAGTGATCCTGATGATTCTGGTGTAGATAATGTTTTGTTAGGACCTATTTGTGGGCCCTTTGATTTTGACAGGGACATGGAATGTGTAGGGACTTACGACCTTCAGGCCACGCCCCAGGAATCACTTCCATCAGATATGCAACCACAACAGCTTGAATTGAAACCTCTTCCCGAGCATTTGAAGTATGTGTATTTGGATAAGGATGAGCGGCGACCCGTTATTATCGCCCGAGATCTAGAGTCAGATCAGGAGTACATATTAGTAGATCTTTTGATGCGGCATAGGAAAGCGATTGGGTGGACGCTGGCCGATATCCCGGGTATCAGTCTTTCGATCTGTATCCACAGGATTCACTTGGAAGAGGATGTAAAACCAGTTAGACAACCACAGCGACGGCTTAACCCACTGATTCTTGAGGTAGTAAAGAAAGAGGTGACGAGGCTTCTACAGGCTGGCATTATCTATCCTATTTCAGATAGCAATTGGGTAAGTCCTGTTCAGGTGGTTCCGAAGAAGTCTGGTATTACAGTGGTTACCAATGCAGATAATGAGTTGATTCCCACCAGAGTTCAGAACTCTTGGAGAGTTTGTGTAGACTACAGGAAGCTTAATCAGGCCAGTAGGAAAGACCACTACCCCCTACCTTTTATTGATCAGATTCTAGAGAGGTTGGCAGGCAAGTCACACTATTGCTTCCTAGATGGTTACACTGGGTATTTTCAGATTTGTATTGCTCCAGAGGATCAGGAGAAGACCACTTTTACTTGCCCTTTCGGGACGTATGCATATCGGCGTATGCCTTTTGGACTTTGCAACGCTCCCGGGACATTCTAGCGATGTATGGTTGGTATTTTTGGTGATTTATTAGAGCATTGCATGGAGGTTTTTGTTGGTGCAGGGGCACTAGATAATCGAACCTGTGTTTTGATTATGGCAAAGACACAAAGTTAAGTTTATATTGTTATCTCACGAGCTAAATTAAGTGTGCAGAAAAGTACTAAAGCTGGAGCTGAAGGCTAGCGACACCCGGAGGAAGCCGTGGTGGTCGGGCGACACTTGAGTGAATTCGGAGGGAGCCGAAGGAATCGAGTGGAAGGCCGGAAGCGAGAGCTACTATCGAGGTAAGCTCGTGTGAGTGAGAGATTGTAAGGTCGTGTCCCGACCGTGGCGACGATCGACTAAGACTTCTGTGGAAGGTCTAGGTCGAGATCAGACGATTAGAAACCGTCGTATTTATCATTTTCCGAGCTAATCTCTTCTGCAGGAAGTGGCGGGCAATGATCATTCGGACATTGGCCGATCATTATTATCGATTGATCGATGAGATGCATCGATCGATCATCGATCGTGATGAGAGGCATCGATCATTGATGGCGCGATCGACTTTGCGCTAGGTCAAAGCGGATAACGTTTGACCAGCCGCCAGCGATAAAAATTTGGAAAAATTCATGATCTGTTCCAAAGAAATAGGAGACAAATTCAGAGGCTAAAGTCTATAAAAGGAGGGGAGGATTCATCTCCAAATCACATCAATTATTCATCAAGTGCTCCTACAACGCCAACGCTTCAACACCGTCATAACGCCGACGCGACGCCAAGTTTTGATCTTCTTCGTCGGCAGCAGATTCAAGTAATATTTTTGATATTATATTCTGTATTTTTATCTTCATAACGAGGTGAGGTAGGCTTGTTGCCTCATCCTCGTATATTCGGTTTTTGTAATCGTTGTCTCCTACCTCCAACGAGGAGGAGACATTTTAGTGCTTTGCCCTCCGTACGCGGTCTAGGACCGATAGGGCCTTGGAGTAGCAACCGCTGGGTTGTGAACCAAGTAAAATAAACGTGTTCATTTATTTTCTGTTGTGCTTACTTTGCATATCAAACGAACGAAAAAGAAAAGATTTACGATCGCTATTCACCCCCCCTCTAGCGACGCTTCTCGATCCAACAATTGGTATCAGAGCGGGGGCGCTAAGATTTGGTGAAACCACCAATCTAGCACGTTTTGGTTTTCTTTTCGTATTTTTTGATTCGTATATTTCTTAGATTTTGTTTCCCGCACTACTAATCCAAGACCAAGTCTTGGTACATAGTTTTTTTTTGTTGTGTTTTTGCAAGTACTAATCTCCTTCGGAGTACCTCACGATCAAACGAGCATAACTTTTGCTACAAGTGGACTCACGAAACGATCTACCCACCAAATCGAAGCTCTCTGAAAGATCTACACTTCTTACTGGGGGTTTACCCCCGTAACAAGCTGTTTCCAGCCCCAAAATCCAACGTTTAGTACCCTTTCGGGGACATCGAAGGTCGTAAGTTTCAAATTTTTGTTAGATTCTTATCCTCCTTATTTATTTCTTTTTTTTCTATTATTTCCCGCATTACTAATCCAAGACCAAGTCTTGGAATTCTCTTTGGTTTTTATTTGTGTTTTGCAAGATACTTAATGGCTCACATTGAGGGATATAGCACCACCCGACCTCCGTTCTTTAACGGAGATGATTTCCGTTATTGGAAAGGTCGGATGGAGTGTTTCTTGAAAACACAAGTCGAGACTTGGATAATAATCCAAACCGGCTTTGCTTTACCCACCAATGATCAAGGAGAACCCTTGGATTTCAACAAGTGGACAAATGCAACCAAGAGGCAAATCGAAGCCGATGCAAGAGCAACCCAAATATTGCAATGCGGCTTGTCCAAGGAGGAACTCAACCGCATCGGACCATTCATTAGCGCCAAGGACCTATGGAATAAATTAATCGAGCTACACGAAGGAACGTCCGATGCTAAGGTATGTAAACGTGACCTTCTTTTCAATAAGTTGTATAACCTCAAGATGCAGGAACACGAGGCAGCGCAACTACACGCCCGCGTCGAGGACATTGTCAATGGCCTACACACCATCGACACAAGGTCGAAAACCGTGACCTACTAAGGTACGTTCTTAATTCATTTCCTAGGACTACCTTGTGGGCATCCATGGTCGATGCCTACAAGGTCTCTAAGGACCTATCGAAGCTTAGGTTAGATGAATTATTTTCCGAGTTTGAACTTCACGAGCAAACTAACGTGATCCGGGCCGAGAGAGGTATTGCTCTACTTGCAGGACAAAGAAGCAAGCCACCTACTAGGCAAGTAGATGAACTCGAAGCCGAAGACGAATCCGAATCCGAAGAGGAGGCCATAATAGTCAATATTGTGCGGAGAATAGTTCGACAAGAAAGAAGGAAATTGAAGAATGAGAACCAAAAGAAAAAGGGAGCAAGGAAAGCCTTCCATGCAACTTGGGACAACAGAGAAGACATAGCTTACATGGCAAGAACGGAGGAGTCTGAGTCAGAATCCGGCCGAGTCCAACTACAACTCCGACTCCGACCAAGATTATTTCGAGAGAAAACTCAAAGCCGGACCAAAAGGGAAAGTTAAGGTTGATTTCTCTTTAATTAGTACACTTTACAGTACAATTAAACTGCTTAATAGGAAATTAACTAAGTCCGAGTCTAGGGTTGAGTCGTTACTTGAGGAGGTTGAAACCCTCAAGCAAGAGGCTACTCTAATCTCTTCAACTAGTCAAGTTCAAGAGAGAAACTCAACCCAAATTGAAAAACTTGAGAAGGAGAATTCTCTCTTGAAAGACCAAGTTCAAGAGGTCGAGGCTAGGTTGGAAAAGTTCACGTTGGGATCTAAGAACCTTAACTGACTACTTGGAACCCAAAGAGCCGTGTACAACAAAGCCGGACTCGGATTTAAGTCAAAGACTACGAATAGGTCTTATATGTCTATCGTAAATCGTAGTCATCAAAGAGTCCAAGGATGGGTCCCAAAGGTTTTATTAAATTCACATATAAGGACTAACAAGGTTTGGATTCCCCAGGATCAAGTTCATTATTTGAATAGACCATATTGGTTCAATGGTCCAGGGGGAGCTAACACTAAAATAGTATACCCGCTTACTTAGCAAAACCATTGCATGCTTAGAATTTCTGTTAACTTGTGAACTTACTTAGAATACGTACATAACCAACTAAAATCCTTCGAAAAGATTGAGCCTCGGGGAGCCTCTTTTCATAAATAACTAGTTAGTCAACTCTTGATAATATAGTATCAGGACGCGGCGAGATGATAGTACGTTAGGGAGACAAAGTCTCGTGTATTCGAGCTAGATAAGGCGTATCTAGCTTGGTGCACTTGACCGAGTGGAACTAGCTGAAGCTACCTCGCCGTATCCTAAACTAGTTAGACCAGGAAGTAACCCTAAGTGACTTAAGTGATATTTTCTTGAATTTGGCTTTGTCTAAGGAAGTAGTCGTTGTTCCGATCAAAGAAGGCCCCTGTGCCTCGCCACGACCTGGAAGCCAGTTTCTCGAAAAGTTACTTAACGATCTAAAGGTTAAATCTGAATCTAACCCAAGGTTGACTATCTTTAATCAATTTAAAATCATCTCACAAAACATATAAGGTGAACAAATTATGAGACACATAGAATGGGTGAGATGTTAAGGATAATTGAAATATACTTGAAACAATCCCTTCAAAATACTACTTATTTTCTCAACTATTGTACTTAACAACTCTGAGGCCAAAGTTTAGCGCCCCCTACATCTCTTATACTTCATATATTTGACTAAGGGGGAGAGCAAACTAATCTTAAGGGTTATATTATAAATCTTTAGATTATTGGTGCAGAGGGACACACCTCGAACCAATCTATCTAACTATTGCTAGACGCATGCTTGGACTCATATTTGATTTATCTAGATGCATTCATAAACGACATTGTTTTAAACCCCTATTTTATACAAAAACCCCAACACTCTATTTTGAATTATGGCAAAAGGGAGAAGAGCGAAAGTTAAGGGGGAGTAACACAAAATTTCATTTTGAAACACAAAATTTGTTTTTGTTTTTGAAAACTAAAGTATCTCTTTCAAAACTCACCTAGGGTTAAGGGGGAGTTTTGGTTAAGGGAGAGTTTTTGGGAATGACATTCATCATCTACTATATGTGTTTTATGCTTTAATTTCCCTTAACTTTGTGTTGGTTTGCCATAGATCAAAGGGGAGATTGTTGTGCGAGGCACTAGATAATCGAACACTGTTTTGATTATGGCAAAGACACAAAGTTAAGTTTATATTGTTATCTCACGAGCTAAATCAAGTGTGCGAAACTGGAGTGAAGGCTAGCGACACCGGAGGAAGCCGTGGTGGTCGGGCGACACTTGAGTGAATCGGAGGAGGCGAAGGAATCGAGTGGAAGGCGGGCGAGAGCTACTATCGAGGTAAGCTCGTGTGAGTGAGAGATTGTAAGGTCGTGTCCTCTTTACGGGGACGACCGTAGGCGACGATTCGACTAAGACTTCCTGTGGAAGGTCTAGGTCGAGATCGGACGGTTAGAAACCGTCGTATTTATCATTTTCCGAGCTAATCTCTTACTGCAGGGAAGTGGCCAGTTGACTGATGAGATGCATCGATCATTGTCATCGATCGATGAGAGGCATCGATCCGATGGCGACGATTCAGCTTTTGCGCTAGGTCAAAACGGATAACGTTTGACGCGGCCACTTCGCGATAAAAATTTGGAAAAATTCATGATCCGTTCCAAAGAAATAGGAGACAAATTCAGAGGCTAAAGTCTATAAAAGGAGGGGAGGATTCATCTCCAAATCACATCAATTATTCATCAAGTGCTCCTACAACGCCAACGCTTCAACACCGTCATAACGCCGACGCGACGCCAAGTTTTGATCTTCTTCGTCGGCAGCAGATTCAAGTAATATTTTTGATATTATATTCTGTATTTTTATCTTCATAACGAGGTGAGGTAGGCTTGTTGCCTCATCCTCGTATATTCGGTTTTTGTAATCGTTGTCTCCTACCTCCAACGAGGAGGAGACGTTTTAGTGCTTTGCCCTCCGTACGCGGTCTAGGACCGATAGGGCCTTGGAGTAGCAACCGCTGGGTTGTGAACCAAGTAAAATAAACGTGTTCATTTATTTTCTGTTGTGCTTACTTTGCGTATCGAACGAACGAAAAAGAAAAGATTTACGATCGCTATTCACCCCCCCTCTAGCGACGCTTCTCGATCCAACAGTTTTTATGGATGATTTTTCTGTGTATGGTTCTTCTTTTGATTCCTGTCTGGATAGTTTGTCGAGAGTTTTACAGAGATGCATTGATACGGATTTGGTTTTGAATTTCGAGAAATGTCATTTCATAGTAGGGCATGGGATAGTCCTAGGTCATATTATCTCTGTGCATGGTATAGAAGTAGATCCTGCTAAAATTCATGTTATTTCTTCCCTATCTTACCCCACATCTGTGTGGGAAGTTCATGCTTTTCTTGGACATGTAGGTTTCTACAGACGTTTCATCAGAGATTTCAACAAGATTTCTCTACCCCTGACCAACTTGCTTTAGAAGGAGTTGGTATTTCAGTTTGATCAGAGGTGCAAGGACTCTTTTGACCAGCTCAGGCAGGCTTTGACATCAGTACCGATCCTTAGACCACCGGATTGGACTCTTCCGTTCGAGTTGATGTGTGATGAATCGAACTACGCGGTGGGAGCAGTCTTGGCACAGAGAGTAGACAGAGCGTCTCATGTGATCTGTTATGCCTCGAGGACATTGGATGTTGCACAATCCAACTACACCACCACAGAAAAAGAGATTTTAGCTATTGTTTTTGCTTTGGATAAATTCAGATCTTATTTGCTATGTTCTCATGTGGTTATTTTTTCTGATCATGCAGCTTTGAAATTCCTCCTGAAGAAGCCTGATGCAAAATCGAGACTGATTAGATGGATGCTTCTGCTTCAAGAATTCGACGTAGAGATACGCGATAGGAGCGGGAGGGAGAACCTGGTAGCAGACCATCTGAGCAAGATAGTGACGGAGATACATTCCACCCCCATAGCAGATTCTTTCCCCGATGAGCAACTTTTTCACTTGCAGGGTCTCACATATTTTGCAGATTTGGGGTACCCAGGGCGATCATCAGCGATCAAGGGTCTCACTTTTGCAACAGACACATGAAAGCCATGCTGAGCAGGTATGGGGTGTTTCATAAGATTTCTACTCCTTATCACCCTCAGACGAATGGGCAGGCCGAAGTGTCAAACAGAGAGATCAAATCTATACTAGAGAAGACAGTGGGGCCAGACAGGAAAGATTGGAGCAAAAGGTTGGAGGATGCTTTGTGGGCCTACAGGACTGCCTATAAGACTCCCATAGGCATGTCCCCTTACAAATTGGTTTATGGCAAAGCATGTCACTTGCCAGTGGAGATTGAGCACAGGGCTTCTTGGGCAGTGAAAGCGTGCAACATGGAGGCTTACAGAGCTAGGAGAGAGAGGAAACTCCAACTTCAAGAACTTGAAGAAATACGGTTAGAAGCATATGAGAACTCCCGCATTTACAAAGAGAAGACCAAAAATTTTCATGACAAGAGGCTTGTGAGGAAGGAGTTCCATATTGGCGAAAAAGTTTTATTGTACCAGTCTCATCTCAAGTTAATCGGAGGTAAGTTGAGATCCAGGTGGGGCGGTCCTTTTGTGTGACTAATGTGTTTCCCTATGGTGTTGTAGAGGTGCAGGAACCTTCTTCAGGGAACATTTACAGAGTGAATGGACACCGTCTCAAGATATTTCACGAAGGGGCGAGAGAAACTATAGTAGAGGAAGTGGACCTTGAGGACGCTTCTTCCCCGGCATGAAAGGGGAGTGTGTTCTTTTATTTACTGCGTTTGTTTCCTTCCTTTCATGTTCGGAATAATCTGTGTTAGTTGTTTGTTTATCTGCCTGTTTGTCTCGGTTGTTTAGTTGTTTTCGTTGAGTCAAATAATATTCTCTATGCATGCCTTAGTATCATTTCAGAGGTGGTAAAAATTAGTTAAGTTTGATCATCAAATTATGGATTTTTGTGTATGATAGGAGACTTCACTTGCATGCAGTCACTTGTTATGATGGTGAACTTTTTATTGATAGTCTAAGCTTGATGTTTATTCACCTAGTGAGGTTGCAAGCCATTTTTATCATCTACCCACTTTTGTGTGATAACACATGTGATTCTTGTTACTCTAGAACTTGCTTTGAGTCTATAGTAACATTACTTGCAAGAATATGATGAAGGATTTCATTCTTGACTCTTTTTCTGACTTGGTTTGCTTGTCTAATCCACGTGATACTTATTTATTCCATGTCTTGTCATATCTCTTCATTTGCTATTCATTGTCTTTGTATCTTTGTGGATTTTCTTTTTCATATCTATTGCTTTCCATGTTGGAGGAATAGTTTGATGGGTTGTATTGTCCGAGACAGACAAAATTTTAAGTGTGGGGGAGGAGTTATATTATTTTTGTTGGAAATATGATATGGAAGATATAGTTTTCAGAGGTCATTGGTTCTGAGATATATTTGTCTGTGATTAGTACTTGAGTTTCTGCACACAAAAAAAAAGGAAAAGAAAAAAAATGGTGCCATTGATGTTTCTTTTGTAAAAAAAAAAAAAAAATTGTGCAATTGTAATGCAGGCAAATGAGATTGTAATGTGTTGGATAGAGTCATTTGATCCTGAATCTAATTCTAAAGTTTCCAATTATCCTAGCCTCTTCCCATATTGCTGGTTACTGAGTATTTCACAGAGCAACTCATCAGGTTTATTTCTCCAATTCTTCTCTTGTTCCCTATTCATTTGTACCTTTGTCTTGTACTTCTCTTTGCATACTTTATCTGCACTCTACTTTTGATCTTATTCTGATTCATGTTAAATCCTTTTGATTCATGTATGAGATGTATTGATAGTAGTAGAGAAGTAGATGATAAGCAAGCATATGGTAGTATAAAATTGCATTTGTTTTGAGGGCGCCCCACTCCTACGTTATTATGTGAGCATCAGTGCATATATCCATTTTGGGAGGTTTTGTATCAGGCTTAGTCTATTTGATTTGACTGTAAATCATCATACATGTTGATTGTTGTAGGAGTCAGATCTTTTGAATACCCTAGATCCTGATGAATTTGGTGATCCTAAGTAACTTATTTTTTCTGTCTCTGAATTATTGATCTAGGTATTGCTAGGGGAATGAGTTAGGGTGTTAGTGTTTCTTTATTTTCATTATTGCTACGCCGCAAAAAATAAGTGTGGGGGAAGTGATAACTGTCATTTTGTTACATTATTTTGGTCCTTAACATCACTGTTTTTATCCTCTCGAGTGATTTATTATTGGTTATTTACATGTTTTATGAGTTTGATATATTTTTGGATCTTATTATAAATTCTCCTAATTTTTGGACTTATATGCAAATTTTATCTTTGTTTGTAGGAGATCGAGATGAGCCACTGGACAAGACTCAAGTTGGATCAAATATGGCTTCATCTGGGGTCATAATGGACATTTCAAGATTATTTAATCTGAGCCCTTCATCCAGATCAGAAGAAAAATTAAATCAAGGGTTCAGATCTGAGCATTATGGACCGTCCGAGAAAAGTGATTGATTCTGAGCCATCCATCTGGATTTGGAGCGATCCGGCCCGTACATTAAGATCTACACATCTTGGCCGTTCATCCGGACCGTTGGATCGTGATTATACCTTGATGATTAGATCATCCCATTTCAAATCGGCCGATTTAGTAGTTGGATTGAGCAGCCAAATGAAGCCTATTTAATCGATTAATCAAGCCCTAGATCTAAGGAACGGCCGAGATTGCGTGGGCGAAATGATCGGACGGTTCACAAATTTCATTTAATTAAACCTAACCTCATAGAATCGGCAGAAGGAGCTCAACAGAATCGCCACGCGGCGGCGGTCTTCCTCCTCGCGAGCGGCAGCTGGCGGCTTCTTCCGCAGCCGTGCGAGCGGCGACGGGATTGCACAGGTAGCCGGCGGCGACGCGTAGAAGGAGGTCCTTCCATGTCGCGACGAACAGCAGCAACTCGAGCCAAGGCATTTTTTTTCCCCATTTCCATGCGCGGCAGAGTCTTCTTCCCCACGTCCGACGGTGACAGTCCGACATCCCATTCCGGCGACCTCCCTTCCGAGATCCGACGGTAATCCCATCCGACCCTCGACGGCGAATCTGAATCTGTTGGTTGCGGCGGTGATCCGAAAGCGGGCGGCAGATTCCGGTGATTCCCTTTTCCGATGAATCCACTCCATTCGTGGGAATAGGCCGTTCCATTTCACGAGTCATCCACTAGTGTGCGGTTGGGCCAGTTCCATCACCATCGCCGGTGAAGATTCCTTCATCGTCCGATGAATCGGTCCGTAGCATTGATCGCATTGATCGTATGTCAGTCCTTCTGCTGCGATTGGCGGCTCGCATTCACTATCGGAGAGGGTTGTTCGGGTTATTGTCGCCATCGTGGGGTTACCGATTACTTATATTTGATTCAGTCCATTTAATTGGATATTTGTTTTGCTATGTTTTTTTGTTTGTTGACTTGCAATGTTAATTCTATAGGTTTGATTATTGCTTAGTTGTTAATTTTGTTCGTCGTGCATTTGTAGGTTAGTTTAATTTCTTGTTGCTGATACACTAACCCTAGCTATTAAAATTGTCCAATCCAGGCATCGTATAGTGACAGTGCGGTGTTTGGTTGGAGTGCTTTCATTATTAGCTTAGATTTCATTTACATTCGTCTAGTTGTCGTATAGTGACAGTGCGATGCCTGGTCGAATTGCTTTCGTTTATTGTATTTCATTTATTGATATTTTTAGTGACTGTTTGACTACTGTGTCGTATAGTGACAGTGCGGTACATGGTTAAGTTGTTCACTTTTGTTTCGTGATCATTGTACAGTATAGTGACAGTGCGGTGCGTGATTACTAACTTTTGCGCATTAGGATAGTTGCTTGTTAATAGTTATTTGGTAGTTAGATTTACTTCTTGCATGTTTAATTCTCATGGTTGCTTTTGATTTTGCATTTTAATTGTTTTGATAAATTGTGAAAACCCCTAGTGTTTACTTCTGTTTAAAAACAAACGTTCAACCATTAGGTTCGTTGGGAGATGACCCGAGTCAGTCCTATACTGCATTAGTCTAGTTAGGGGGTTCGGTAAATAATTTGGGAACGGTATTGCAACACTAATTCACCGCTCTATCAGGGTACCACCAATTGAGGGTGAATGAAGAAGATGTTCATAAATTGCATTCAGAACTCGATATGGTCATTATGAGTGTCTAGTTATGCCGTTTGGGCTCACTAATGCCCCTGCAGCCTTTATGGATTTGATGAACTGGATTTTTCAGCCATACTTGGATCAGTTTGTGATTGTCTTCATCGATGATATACTAATTTACTCTCAGAGTCGTGAAGAGCACCGACAACATCTGACGCTGGTGCTGCAGACTCTGAAGGATAAGCGGTTATACGCTAAGTTCAGCAAATGCGATTTTTGGCTGAGACAAATAGCATTTTTAGGACATATAGTCTCAGAGAGGGGAATAGAGGTGGATCCAGTCAAAGTGGAGGCAATCCAGAGTTGGGCTACTCCGAGGAATGTTACAGAAATTCGAAGTTTTCTTGGACTAGCGGGGTATTATCGCAGATTTATTCAAAAATTTTCATGAATTGCGCTACCCCTGACTTCGTTGACCAAGAAGGGGGTGAGGTATGAATGGACTACTCAGTGCGAGAAGAGTTTTATGGAGCTAAAGGAAAGGCTGATGATAGCATGCTTTGTGCTTGCGATTCAGACACTTCGCCGCGGTTGTGGTGTACACTGATGCCTCCAAAACTGGTCTAGGGGCTGTATTGATGCAGAAGGGGAGGGTCATTGCCTATGCATCACGTCAGTTGAAGGTGCATGAGAAGAATTATCCTACACATGACCTGGAACTAGCAGCGGTCGTCTTCGCTTTGAAGATTTGGCGACATTACCTTTACGGAGAACGTTGCGAGATCTACACAGATCATAAAAGTTTGAAATATTTCTTTACTCAAAAGGAACTGAATATGCGACAGAGACGATGGTTGGAGTTGGTAAAAGATTATGACTGCAATATTAACTATCACCCGGGTAAGGCAAATGTGGTGGCGGATCGAGTAGTCGCAGCGGCGGCGCTATTCTGATTGACCACCCAACAAAGTTTGATATCAGAATTTCAACAGATAAGAGTGGAGGTGATAGCACCAGGTGAGCAGGTTAGGTTGGCGGCACTGACGGTTACATCGAACTTACGGGATCAGATTCGGGCAGAACAAGTCTCGGATCAACAGTTAATGGAATGGAAACACAAAGATGAAGCAAAGGGTAGCTCCATCTACTCAGTGATTGATGGGATGGTGTGATACAAGGGTCGCATCTGGGTGCCTAAGGGTGGATCCTTGAGGGAGAATCTCATGAGGGAAGCTCACCTGCTACTCTATCCACCTGGCGGCCTGACAAGATGTATAAGGATATGCGGCTATTATATTCGTGGTCAGGCATGAAGAGAGACATAAGCAAGATGGTCCATGAGTGCCTTGCCTGTCAACAGGTGAAAGCTGAGCACCAAAGGCCCGCGGGATTGTTCGAACCGCTTCCGATACCTATCTGGAAGTGGGAAAATGTTGCCATGGATTTTGTGGTAGGATTACCGATCTCGACTAAGGGATCAAATGCAGTGTCGGTTATTGTGGATCGAATGACGAAGTCAGCACACTTCTTGCCAGTGAAAACCACTTTCACTATGATACAATATGAAGAGTTGTATATACGGGAAATAGTAAGGTTACATGGAATTCCGGATCAGATTGTGTCAGATAGAGATCCAAAATTTACATCCGGGTTCTGGAAGAGTTTGCATCGGGGATTGGGTACAAAACTTGCTTTCAGCACTTCTTTCCATCCCCAGACTGACGGTCAATCTGAGCGAGTAATTCAGATGTTGGAAGATATGCTACGAGCTTGCATTATAGATTTCAAAGGGAGTTGGGAGTCCAAACTGCCCTTGGTAGAGTTCACCTATAACAATAATTATCAATCCACCATCGGTATGGCTCCCTATGAAGCGCTATACGGAAGGAGGTGTAGAACCCCACTACATTGGGAAGAGGTAGGAGAAAGGGCAGTTCTGGGTCCAGAGATTGTGACACAAACTGTGGAACTAGTAGCAAAGATCCGGGACAGAATGAAGTCGGTACAAAGTCGCCAAAAGAGTTATGTTGATTGTCGAAGGAGGGACCTAGAGTTCACAGTGGGAGACCATGTATTTCTCAAAGTGTCACCCATGAAGGGAGTACTGAGGTACGGAAGGAAGGGCAAACTCAGTTTGAGGTATATTGGGCCTTTTGAGATTCTCGACCGGATTGGAACACGAGCATACCGGGTTGCTCTACCACCAAACCTGGCGGGAGTTCATAATGTGTTTCACGTATCCATGCTCAGGAGGTACCTTTCCAACCCTGCACATGTGATTTGGTATGAAGCCATACAGTGGACACCAGATCTATCCTACGAGGTAATACCAGAACAAATATTGGATCGTCAAGTGCGGAAGCTGAGAAATAAAGAAATCAGAATGGTGAAAGTTTTATGGGGAAATCAACAGATAGAGGAAGCTACCTGGGAGATCGAGCGGGATATGCATGACCGTTACCCTGAACTATTTGGTAAGTCAAATTTCGAGGATGAATTTTTTGTTTTAGGGGGAAAGAGT
Source organism: Wurfbainia villosa (assembly GCA_025175895.1). Classification (NCBI taxonomy): domain Eukaryota; kingdom Viridiplantae; phylum Streptophyta; class Magnoliopsida; order Zingiberales; family Zingiberaceae; genus Wurfbainia; species Wurfbainia villosa. The sequence continues at coordinate 44,950,344 of CM045998.1, read as the reverse complement.
TGTCATGTCTCGAAAATAATAATAATAATAATAATAAATGATAAAAATACACGGGCGTATGTCATCGGACAAGGAGGATAAATTTCAGGGTCTATTTATACCCTAAATAATCACAGTTGAGGGGCATGAAGGGGAAAAACCCTAAAACCCATTTGAACCGCCGAACCCTTTTTATTTTCCTTTTCTTTGTTTTTCTTTTTCCCTTCTTTTTCGTTCGCGCGACCCACCTTCTGCTCGTGAGCTGCTGCAGACACGAAAAGAGGTGATCGTCGAATCCCCTCCGCCGGAGACGACGCCAAGCTGCCGGAGCTACGCCAACCCTCCTCCTTCCTCTTCACGGTGAGTAGTCTTTGGCTAGGGTTGGCGAGGGCGGTGAGTTCTGCAGATTTTTGTGTGACTGTTGCGGCGAGATTGAGTAGGGGTTTTGGGGATTGAATCATGCCGGTGGAATGGGTTGCTAGATGGAGTTCTAGCAGAGTCATAGGGGGGGATTCCGGTAGGTTTGGATTGGACGGAGCTGGAGAAATTGGTGGAGCTTGGATCCCGTCGGCTTGAAGGAGGTGAGGAGCAGGGGTGTCGAGATTTAATCGGGTCTGGGCATTTGGTTTCTAGATGGTGTTCTAGCAGGTTTTATGGGGAGGGGGGGAATTTTCGGTAGTGGAATGGACTGAGCTATGGCCACCGATGAAGTTGTTCTCCCGTCGGCTTGAAGGAGGTGAGGAGCAGAGAGATCTCGGGAGGTGGCTAGGGATTTAAATCCTTGGACTATAATGGGAATTCTAGATGGAGGTGATCGGAACCGGTGGACTAGGGTTCTCGGCAGGTGAAGGGCAGGGGAAAGGGAATGGGTAAACAGATTTGTGTCGTTGGAAGGGAAGGGGATCGGTTTAGAATTTTAGGATCGTTTTTGATGAATTTAAGCGTGGTTTGGTATTGAGGGTTTCATCCGGTATTGTGATAATAACGGAGTATACACATGTTGGGGTCATAATGAATTGGGTGTGCCGAGTGACATATATGTGGGTTAAATCTTCAGTTAATAGCCAGATAAATGTTTAATAGAGGTAAGGAGTAGTTTGTTTGAAATGAATCAGCATGCTAGGGTGGATATAAAAGTTAGTATGTACATGAGCTTTATGTCTGTAGATGATTCCTACTATATTTGTTCACAGTCAGCATGTTTAGTTAATCCTTTATAAGATTTTTCTTAATGCTGTAAATGATATGTAATATGTGATAAATATCATCTACCTGTGTATGAGGTTAGATGTTATATGTATATGTATGTAATTACCATCTACCTGTGTATGAGGTTAGATGCTATATGTATATGCGTGTAATTATCATCTACCTATGTATGAGGTTAGATGCTATATATAGATATATATTTGTTCACCTATGATGTTTAATGTTCTTATTTTTTTTAGCTAAAATGTTCATCAAATCTTTCTTATGCTTCGATGTTATGTGAATAAGTTATATTATCATCTACCTGTGTATGAGGTTAGATGTTATATGTACATGTGTGTAATTATCATCTACCTGTGTATGAGGTTAGATGTTATATATATATATATGTTGGTGTAATTAACATCTGCATGTGTATGAGGTTAGATGCTATATATAGATATATATATATATATACTCGTCCACTCATGATGTTCTATGTTATCCTTCTGTGACTGAGTATGATAGAAAATGACAGAAATTCTTATTTAGCTAACTGTATGTACATAAGCATTAGTGGTGCCTGGACGGGTTGGGCTCCCCGAGTTGAGCTCCGGGGAGGGCCCACCTAAATTGACAGATTGACTGATCACTGATGACTGATTCCCTTAGTTTCTTTCTAGAGGTACCTCAGGATTTCACAAGAAAATAAGGTATTTGACTGGCTCAGCATTTTAAATGCATAATGTGAGGTACCACGAGGGTTTATGTTTAGGTACAGTTAGCATAACAGAAAGGCATGATTGGGTTCGCAGTATTTGTTATAATGGCATGTTGTTAAAAGTATTGGTTATGTTTCATATTGACTTACAGAAAGTGTAACCGAAAATGTATGTTGATCTACAGTAGTTTACATTTATAGTTGTAGAGATATATGTTTCCTGTTGAATTTTCCTCCCTGTGTTTTATCCCTATCATTGATCTACTTACTGGGCTGTGAACTCATGATGTCACATAACAATTTCAGGAAGGGAACAGGATACCCAGAATGAGATACAAGAAGCGGAGGTGGTGTAACTGAGGAGATGATGATGAGCATGGCACACATTGTCCGGGGCATCTATGGAACAGAGTTTCCAGTTCGAGGGGAGATGATTTCGATGTTCTATTTTTCTTCAGGTTGAGAGGGTTAAGTGTGTAATTGAGACTGCTAAATGGGATGGAATAAAATAAATTTTGTGCCGGGCATTTCGATCTTGTGTATAATGGGTAATATTGATGTGTAACTGGGGATTAAGTATATGCATACTGGGTTAAGTCTTTTCAAATAGAGAAGTTATCCCTAAGACTAGCCATGGTGTTTGCTTAGTGGCTAAGGACTTAAGAAAAACCAAAAAAGCCACTAAGAAGGTCAAAGGGGGAGTTACCCCTATGTTTGACTTAGGAAAGACCCAAAAGACTATGGCTTTAAAACCTTAAAGGGTCATTAGGAAGGTATCTAGGGAAGTTATCCCGAGTGAATACCTTGTTAACCCAAGGAGCTCCAATAGGTATTGGGTTCCTAGGAGCGTGATCGATTCACACTAAATGGGTTAGGGTGTGTCAACCCTAAGTGGATGGGTAGTTAACCTAGCCATGGTGAGTTGACACATTAGAATGTGCCAATATGCTTGAGAAGTTGAAAAATAATTAAATTGGCACAAATAGGTCTTAGAGGTATGGTGTGCCATTTTGAGTTTTATAGCACAATTGGGAGATAATGGTATTAAGGTATAATGGACTTAATTCCTAGAAATGGCAATTTGGATGTAACACTTAGGTATTTTATACCTTAGTATATTTTACTTGCCATGATTTATTTGCCTTGCCATGTCATGACATCATTTTCATTTTTATCTCTAAAAATGTCATGATCATGTTTAGACTTATTTTTATATGTCATGAATGCTAACATTTCATTCACATGCCATGACATCATGATTTTGACACATGCTTAGTTATATTATATATATGACATAATCATATCATGCATGAAATAAAATTGATTTAAGAACCATTGGCATGACTTGAAGTCCTATGCATAAGGGAATCAAGTAGAGGTGCCTTAGAATATGCATGAGACCATTAAAGAACAAAAACTCACATCTCACTAGAATACTTGACTTGAATGTGTTTTGCACATTTAGATACAAATGAGATGTTTAGGAAAAAGAAATTAAAGGTTTTAAAAACATTTTGAAAATATTTTGAAAAACATTGGTGAAGTCTATCTTTTGATAGATATCACCATTGAATGGGATGATACAAAGAGGGCTCAATATTGAAGCTTTTCTAAATTTTTGAATTTTGTATCAATCTCGCTAATTGGCAGGTAAAATAATTTTTTAATATTTTTAAGCCATAATGATTGTAATAAGTAATATACATACAAAATTTCATGATTTATCAATGTATGTATATTTACTTACGAATTTTATAAATTCATTTCTAAAATTCAGAAAACTGCAAATGCAGTTATCAGTCGACTGACAGGGAGGCCAGTTAACTGATGTGGGAAGGAGTCGACTAGTATCTGACTCAGTCGACTGACACTGCTGATTTCGAGTAATCCTTGATGGTTAGGCCCATGTTTAGCTATGTTTTGGTCCCCTAACCACTCCTAACCCTAGGACATGATTGGGAGAGCATTAGAAAGGGTGAAAATCCATTGGATATGGATTAGGAGAAGTGTTTAGGGAGAGTATCAATTTTAAGGTGGATGAGAGTTCATTGTTGAACTTTGCCTTAATTTTGATGGTTTTGTGTTCCTATTGGCTTAGGGGCTTTCAAAAGACATTGTTGGTGCAATGGTCAAGGGGGAGCAAGCCTTTAAGGGGAGGTATCCATCATGGGAAGATGGATGTGTATTTTTCCTCATGGGAGGAAAATTGAGGGATTGCGCCTCTCTTAAGTGATATGGGATTATAACTAGAAAGATTCAGGGCATGCCAAGGGGAAGATTGTAAGATCTCATTGGGATATGAGACATTGATACCCTTGAGGACCTTTTTGATGTATTGTCAAAAAGGGGGAGAAGTTACCAAGTTACTAATTAGGGTTCATTGGAATTCTCATAGGGATCTGAGAATTGCCAATATGTGAGAATTGGTAGACTTGAGATGGTAGTTTTGTCAATCATCAAAAAGGGGGAGATTGTTAGTGCAATTAGCCGAGGTTGACTCGAGCAGTATTTTGATGATAGACAAAACTTATGACATGGGATTGTCATAGGAAAGACCAACACAGAGTTGGCATGGAAAATCCAAGCATGGGGCTTGGTGTGGGAAAGTCTAAAGTATTGCGAAGCCGTGTGCTTGGTGAGAAATGCATTGCGAAGTCGTGCACTTGGTGCATTTGGGAAGTCTTGAGAACTTGGCAAGTTCACTAGGCTTGGGGTCCTTCAGTCGGTGAAGGATGGAATTGTGAAGTCGTGCACTTGGTGCATCCGAGGGACCGCCGGACGCGAAGCGAATGGAGTGAGGCCCAAAGGGGAAGCATACTTTGAGGGCAAGAGACGCGAAGGATGGCATTGCGAAGTCATGCGCTTGGCGCATCCGAGGGACGTAGGCCGAGGGAAGAGAGCTTCGGTGGGGAACAGGTGAACTTGGCCAAGTGGCTAAGACTGAGTGTCGGATGCTCAAACAACTTGGGTTTGAGGTTTTACCCGACATCAGTCGACTGACATAGGTGCTAGTTGACTGCTCTAAGTCGACTAGGGTTCGACTGGTGTTTGACTGAATAGGGTTTGGCTCATCAATCGACGGCCAAGGGAGGGTAGTCGACTGTTGACACCATCAGTCGACTGATGAGGGAGATCAGTTGACTGATCGGGGTGTTTTCAACCACAGAATGGTTTCCAGTCGAGTGCTCGCGCCAGCACTCGACTGATGGTGTTACCAGTCGACTGATGGGTATCATCAGTTGATTGATGTGTGATCCATTGGAACTTGACCAAGGTGAATCTGGATGTTGTGAGACAACGGCTACAGGACCAGTCGACTGATGGTCATGATCAGTCGACTGATGGGCGCAAAATTAGCTTGATGCAGGTTATAAATGGAGCTCAAGATGGAGGATTTCGCCAAGACTTTTGTGAAGCTATTGGAGCAGTATTGCTGCTGCATTCCAAACCTTCAAAAGCCATCTAAAGCAAGCAACAAGCAAAGGGTTCAAAGCAAGCATTGTAAAGTGTTCTTTATATGTATTTCGTATTTGTCTTTGTATTGCTTGTATTTCATATTACATAGTGTAATTGCTTGTGAGAGGTTTCTCCACCTCCGACGTGTTGTCGAGGAGTGTTAGTTAGTGTCATGCACATAACTAGAGCTCGGTGAGCTCGCCCATGGAGTAGGAACCATTCGGTTCCGAACCACGTATATCTTGTGTATGCTTGTATGTGTTGTTAGTATTTCCATTATTATTATTATTCCACTGTGCTAACAACAATCGTAGACAAGCCACGCAAGAAGAACGATCGTATTCCGCCATATGACGATCGAGGGCTATTCACCCCTCTCTAGCCGACCTACACCGATCATCGATCCCCTACAGGGAGGATCTCAGGGAGGAGTGAAGAAGTCGAAAGGCAAGTGCTTAACCTGCAAGCAGACTGGACATTGGAAGAAGGACTGCCCTAATCGGAAGCAAAACAAAGGTATATCTTTTGGTCTAGTCGTTGAAACATATTTAGCGGTGTTATCTATCGGCACCTGGTGTGTAGATACGGGAGCCACTGATCATGTTTGTAATACTTTGCAAGGGTTCCAGGAAACCAGACGACTAGCTAAAGGGGAGATTACCATTTACTTGGGCGATGCTACAAAGGTGGCGGCTATTGCAGTGGGAGATGTTTATTTATCTTTTAAGAGGAATAAAATTTTGGTTCTGAAAAATTGCCTTTATATACCTTTATTTAGAAAGAATTTGATTTCGGTTTCTAAATTGTTTTTGGATGAATATTCTATTTCTTTTAATGACAGGTTTGTTATAAAAAGGAATAGGGAGATTATTTGTTCTGGTGCATTGATAGTAAATTTATATACCCTTGAACTAAAAGCTCCCACGATGCAAAAAAAAGTTAATAACTCATCTTCTAATTGTAATAAGAGAAAAGAACCTTCGAAAATGAACCAAACATATCTTTGGCATCTAAGGTTAGGTCATATTAACCTAAATAGAATTCAAAGGTTGATAGCTGATGGACCTTTGGGTTCATTAGTGGTGGAAGATTTCCCAACCTACGAATCTTGCTTGGAAAGTAAAATGACCAAGAGGCCTTTTAAGGCCAAGGGGTATAGAGCCAAAGATGTGTTGGAAATGGTTCATTCTGATTTGCGTGGTCCTATGTCTATCCAGGCTAGAGGTGGTTTTGAATATTTTATCTCTTTTATAGATGATTATTGAAGATATGAATACATTTACTTGATGTGCCACAAGTTTGAATGCTTTGACAGGTTCAAAGAATTCAAGCCTGATGTGGAGAAACGTCAAGGTAAAAGTATCAAGACACTACGATCTAATCGTGGTGGTGAGTACCTCTTGAGAGAGTTTAGGAATTACTTATCAGAGACTGGGATTCAATCCTAATTGTCTGCACCTGGCACACCCCAGTAGAATGGTGTAGCGGAGCGAAGGAATATGACTCTTATAGAGATGGTTAGATCGATGATGAGTTATTCTGAGTTGCCAAATTCGTTCTAGGGGTATGCCCTAGATACGGTAGTGTATATTCTGAACTTGGTACCATCTAAATCAGTGCCTTCTACTCCCACATAATTGTGGATTGGGTGAAAGCCTTGTCTGAGACATATTCGGATTTGGGGGAGTCCAGCACATGTGCTGAAGGTAGATGCTGGTAAGTTGGAACCTCATACAGAAGTGTGCATGTTCATAGGCTATCCTAGAGGAACGAAAGGTTGTTTGTTCTATAGTCCTAGAGATCAGAGGGTGATCATTAGCACGAACACCAGATTTTTAGAGGAAGACTATGTGATGAACCACAAGCCCATGAGTAAGATTGTTCTGGAGGAATTGAGAGGGGAAGTCACTATTTCTGTACCACCGGTACAAGAGGATATACCACAAGTGACTCCACAGCGTGTCACAGAAGATACACAGGTGATACCTCATCGTAGTGGGAGGGTTGTTAGACAACCTGATAGATTTATGTTCTTGGGAGAATCTTCTGATTTGATCCTTGGCGAACATGAACCTGATCCCTGGACATATGACGAGGCAATCAAAGATAAAGATGCGGTATCTTGGCAAAGTGCAATGAATTCTAAGATTGAATCTATGGATTCAAATTAAGTCTGGGAGCTAGTAGAACCACCCAATGGTGTAAAAACCATTGGATGCAAGTGGATTTACAAAAGAAAGAGAAGAATAGATGGGAAGGTTGAGACCTTCAAAGCAAGGCTTGTAGCGAAAGGGTATGTTAGGGAAATCAACCCATGTGATATAGTTTTGATGTATGTGGCAAAGGGTTTAAGTTACGATGATTGGATTTGATATGTGCATTGGAGTCTGGCAGGACTTAGTAATTCGCACATGGAGCTTTGGCAAGTGTCACTAACTCACAAGCTCGTGCTTGAGTCAGTGAAGGAGCATTGCAGAGACATGCGCTTGATGCATCCGAGGGACCGCCGGACAAGATGACTTGAAGCGAAGCCAAGGAAGCAGACTTCGAGGGCAAGAGACGCGAAGGAGCATTGCGAAGCTGTGCGTTTGGTGCTACTGAGGGACATGGCCGCGAATTAAGAGACCTTCGATGAGGGACTTCAAGTGAGATGAGAGAATGAGTGAAATGTAAGTAGCTCATTAGGTGAACTTGGCCGAATGGCTAAGTGTCGGAGGCTCGACTGCAAGGGTTGAGGTTTACCCGATCATCAGACACTCAAACGGATGTTGAGTTTGAGGTTTACACGGCACGATCATTGCCATGTCATGGCGATCATATCAAGATGATTATGTAAATCGACTATTGTTTGGTGATGAACCGTCGATCGATCGGTGATTAAGGAAGCGATCATTGATCGCCTATGCACGGGGATAGAAGCTAGTCGTCACTCGACTGATTATATCATCAGTCGACTGATCATCCGACTATTGGAGAAGGCGGCTGCGGATCTCGTGATTCCGGCCTCGTGAGAAGTCGTTAGAGTCGACATCAGTCGACTGATAAAAGCATCAGTCGACTGATAGTGTCCAACGGGAAGATTTGCTTCCTCTCTATAAAAAGAGAGGGTGGGGGCTTTTAGATGGTTAATGTTCATGCTCTAAACATCCTATTAAGTTCCCCACAAAGCTGAAACTCCTTCTTCTAGTTTTCTTTCACATCTATTATAAAAGAAGGAGTGCTCTCATTGGTGTAAAGATTTACCTCCACCTTGCTTTGGCTAAAGGGAGAGACCATTAGTGGATTGGTTTCGGAGTGATTCACCGGAGACAAATCGGACCGTGGATTAGCGGCGAGGCCGTGAACCACGTTACATATTGTTGTTAGCATTGTTTAACTTTTTGTTTGTTCTTAATTGTCTTTGCTTTATATTTTTGCTTGCGCTAACGTTAATTGTAGACGATTAAGAACGACTTCCACCATACGACGATTGAGGGCTATTCACCCCCCTCTAGCCGGCCACCAACGTTCCTATAGGGTATACTCAGAAAGAGGGTATCAATTTTAAGGAGACCTTTTCGTTGGTAGTCATGCTTAAGTCTATCTGAATTCTCTTATGTATTGTTGCTCATATGGATTATGAGGTGTGGTAGATGGATGTCAAGACAACTTTTCTTAATAGAAGTCTTGAGGAAAACATCTATATGAAGCAACTAGAGGGATTCATTGCAAAGGGCAAAGAGCATCTTGTGTGCAAGCTTAATCGGTCCATTTATGGATTGAAGCAAGCTTCAAGATCATGGAACATCCGCTTTGATGAGGTAATCCAGTCCTTTGGATTTATTCAAAGTCCGGATGAATCTTATGTATACAAGAGATGTGATGGAAACGTAGTGATATTTCTTGTACTATATGTAGATGACATTTTGTTAATTGACAACAATGTTAAGGTGTTATCAGATGTAAGGGTATGGTTGTCCAAACAGTTTGATATGAAGGACTTGGGAGAAGTGGGACACATCCTTGGGATCAAGGTTATAAGGGATCGCAGGAAAAGGATGTTGTGCTTATCTCAAGCTTCATACATAGACACTATTTTGGCTCGTTTTAGCATGCAGAATTCCAAGAAAGGTTTTCTACCTTTTAGGCATGGAGTTCTTTTATCTAAAGAGATGTGTCCTAGAGCATCAAAGGAGATAGAGGAGATGAAAACGGTTCTTTATGCTTCAGTAGTAGGAAGCCTCATGTATGCTATGTTATGTACGAGGTCGGATATCTGTTTTGTCGTTGGCATGGTTAGCATATATCAGAGTAATCCAGGACAGGAATATTGAACTGCGTTAAAGAATATATTGAAGTACCTGAGAAGGACTAGGGATTATATGCTGGTATACCAGGCAGATCAATTACTCCCTATGGGTTACACAGATTCCGACTTCCAATTAGATAGGGATAATAGTAAGTCTACCTCAGGTTTTGTGTTTACTTTGGGAGGTGGAGCCATTGTATGGAGGAGTGTCAAGCAGAAATGCGTGATGGGCTCCACCATGGAAGCTTAGTATGTGGCAGCCTCTGATGCGGTCAAAGAAGTTGTATGGCTCAGGAACTTCTTGATGGACTTGGATGTGATTCCTAGTTTGCCCAGAACTATCACAATTTATTGTGATAAGAGTGGTGCAGTTGCAAACTCGAAGGAACCACGAGCCCATAGGGCAAGTAAACACATAGAGCGCAAGTACCAATTGATACGAGAAATCATAATGCGAGGAGAAGTTGTTGTAGCCAAGATTTCATAAGAGGATAACCTAGCAGATCCTTTCACTAAGGCCCTTCCAATGAGAGCTTTTGATAGACATATGGAGGGAATGAGAATCAGATGTATGGCAGTATGAGGACAACATAGTCTTTTAGTATAAGTGGGAGATTGTTGGGATGTATACTGAAAAAAGTCTATCTTTTCTATGAACATCTTTGTTTTTGAAATAAGAATCACATGATCATTATTTGCATATTTATGGTTATGCATATTGTCTGATACATTACATTGTAGATAACATGGTGTGTAGTGTCACACGGGAGATCATGTTATCAATTCCTTGTAGAGTATAAGTAGAGGCTCAAAACCGAGATGGTTTTGGACAAACCATTGGTATGGTTGTAGTGTAATTTGGTATTGGTTTGTCTTGACCATAGAATTACACTAGTACACTTTGTGTGTATTGAGCAGGACCGACTTAGAGATGATTCGATTTATTGTTGACTACATAATTGAATCGGACATTGGATATTATGGTGTACATGCTCTTAATCCCGATATAATAATGGACACATGTACTTAGTATTTATTTCTTTGATTTATCAATGGGCGAGATTTATAGATTAAATCGATAGGCTCGGTAAATTGCGAAATGATATTATTTACATGGTGTGCCATTGATTATAGGAGGAAATCGTGTCCTATATATTAGGATGATGATGTCCCCTTGAGGAGCTCATAAGGATCATCAAGTAAACCCTGCAGGTGGACTTGGTCAGGCATGATGATATGGTTGAGTGGTACTACTCATGGAGTTAGATGTTGATTAATTAATTGTCAGTAAATTAATTAATTGACGGACATTCGAGATCTTAAATACGAGGAGATATTTGTATAATTAATATATGGAGCCCATATTTATTTATGGGGTTTTGTGAGGTAGATCAATGATAATCCTCTAGTGGAATGAATTATCATTAATGCAATCGGATTTTATGTGGGTCTGATCCATTGGGTGGTCAAGATCCAACTCCTCCTCATGGTCCCTATTGTAGCCTATTAAAACTCTCATGAAGCCTAGATCCAACAGTGGAAATTGAATTCCTAGATCCGATGGTGGAAATTGAATTCCTAGATCCGACGGTGAAAATTGAATTCCTAGATCCGACGGTGGAGATTAAAAGGAGGCTTAAGCGTAAATCTATAAATAGGAGTTCAAGGCATGGGCGATAACTAATTCCAAGGGAGATTAGGGTTTTGCTTCAAATTTTTTGGTCGGGTAGGGTTTGGAGTTGGCTAAGGAGAGGCATTGGGCGGCAACCTAGGTTGGATCTCTCTCCATTGGGCGGCGCCTCCCTCTCTCTTTCTAGGTTGGTCGGTAGCTCCTCCCTATCTCTCTCTTTCTTTGGCTGGCGGAAACAAGAGCCTTAGTTCTCTTGGCCGTCACCCATTCATCTACTTCCTCTCCTTGGTCGGCGGCAACATCAAGCTTGGTGGTCGGTGCTAGATAGAAGAAGAAGTATCGAGTATTCTTCCCTTTGTTTGGAGCGGAAAAGGAAGGGAAGAACGAGATCTAGGAGGCTTCATCTCTTGGAGGATCATTGCTCACACAACGTCCAAGAGGAGGATAGGACATACAATAGAAGACCTTGAGGTAAACAAGAGGTATAATTCTTGTTTTTGTTTCCTTTTGTTTCTTTGTATTATATATGTAATTGCATGTGGCTAATTTACTTGGACCCCGAAGTTAAACAAAAAAATCGGTGATCCGTACATCATCTATTCCGCGGCTAATCGAGGAAAAGAGTTAGGTTGCTTGAACAACTAGTTTGTTCATGAGACCACTCTAATCGAATAGCACGATGATGGATCAGTTGCTTGGGTAATCCGTCATCGTCTTGAATTATTTTTTTAATCCGGGGACGTAGATGAGATCGCCATGCACGAGCGATCGAGTTGAGGTGGGAAGCGAAGCTTCTCCCTTCAAAATTGACCCATTGCATGTTATAAAAGTAGCTCGAAAGGGAGGAATTAGCAGTGAATTTCTTGGATGATTTGAAGGGGAATAGTTGGTACTTTTCAGTCCTTCAAGGCTAGTCCAAGGTGATCAACAAGCAAGCATCCAAAAGAGTTTTTTGTAAAGTGTTTTTTTACTTCTCTTGTTGTATTTACTTTGTATTTGCTTATTGTTTCTTTGTATTACTATTGTAATCATTGTAAGAGGTTTCTCCACCTCCGGTGTGTAATCGAGAAGGAGTGTTTTAGTGGTGGTGTTTGCATCGCTAGGGCTCATTCGAGCCCAACCCGTGGAGTAAGAACCTTAAGGTTCCAAACCACATTATATTGTCGTGTATTGTGTGCTTGTGTTGTATATTTGTTTTTGTTATTTCTATTCTATATTTCGCTGCATACATTAACACTTGTAGCAAGCACATGATCGATTTCCATCATCGAAGCAACAAACACGTTATTCACACCCCCTCTAACGATGTCCAATTCCTAACATGGCGTTCCTTGTGACCAAAGATCAACACTGGAATCTCCTCATATGACGCATTAAGCTGAAATGGGATTGGTACCTCCTTCAAAACATGATCAGCTCATGGTACATATTACCTCAGCATTTAAACATGAAATACGTTATGAACACCCGTAAGTGTTGGAGGTAAAGACAACAGGTAAGCTACACCCCCAATCTGCTCTAATATCTCAAATGGACTAATGTCGTGTGGCACTAATTATCCTTTTAGACCAAATCTTTTGACTTTTTTTTAGGTGAAACACATATAAATGCATGATCTCCTACACAAAATTTCATAGGCCTTTGCCTCCAGTTCGCATAACTCTTTTGTCGATCTTGTGCCTTTGATAACCTCCATCTGATGACGTGCACCAACTCTGCATCATGTTGGACACTCTGTGGCCCCAATAGCTATCATTTCCCAACTTCCTTCCACAACACGGGAGATCTACAAGGTCTTCCGTATAAAGCTTCGAAAGGAGCCACTTGAATGGAGGAGTGATAACTGTTATTGTAGCCAAATTCTACTAAAGGAATGTGATCCTCCCAACTGCCTTTGAAATCCATGACACACAATCTCAATAAATCCTCCAAGGTCTGAATGGTACGCTCAGACTATCCATCAGTCTGTGGATAAAATGTTGTACTTAGCCGAAGCTCTGTGCCCATGGCCTGTTGAAGACTTTACCAAAATAATGAGGTAAATCGCGAATCTCTATCAAATATGATACTCAAAGGTACCCCATGCAGCTTGATAATCTCTCGGCAGTACAACTCTTCCAGACAATCCAATGAATCTGTCCCACGAATGGAAAGGAAATGAGTAGATTTGGTTAACTGATCCACAATCACCCAAATCGCATCATGTCTTTTATAGGTTCTAGGCAATCCCGTAACAAAATCCATAGTGATATGCTTCCACTTCTATTCCTGAATCAGAATTTCCTGAAGCAACCCAGCGGGTTTTTGATGTTCAACTTTTACCTGCTGGCATACTAAACATCAAGCAACAAAATCTGCAATATCATTCTTCATACTGTTCCACCAGTATAATCATTTTAAATCTCGGTACATCTGAGTAACACAAGGATGTATAGCAAATCTCGAATGATGTGCTTCCTTTAACAACTATTTATTAACTGGATGTGTGTTCGGAACACATAATCATCCACGGAAATGAAGTACTCTATTCTCCTCACTCGAGAAATCTGTATGTCATTTTGCGTTTATTGTGTTGCTCAAGAACCGTAGATGTTGGTCACTAAATTGTGCTTCTTTGATCTTCTCAGCAATAGTGGATTGGGCAACCATAGAAACCAATACTCCTCGGGATATTTGACCTTATTTAGACAATCCCAACTCTGAGAACTATCAAACAAGATCAGTAACTGCTATGAAATGACTGGCCATAACCCCATGAGACTTCCTGCTTAGCGCATCCGATACCACATTAGCTTTTCCCAGATGGTAATGAATGGTGCAATCATAATCCTTCAGATATTCCATCCATCGCCTCTATCTCAGATTCAGTTCCTTCTGTGTGAAAAGATATTTCAAACTTTTATGATCTGTATAGATCTCAAAAGTAATTCCATATAGATAGTGTCTCCATATCTTCAATGCGAAAATGATGGATGCCAACTCTAAATCGTGCACTAGATAATTCCTTTCATGATCTTGTAGTTGATGGGAGGCATAAGATACCACATAGTTGGACTGCATTAGTGTTGGTGCAATCGGTCCGGACTCGAGTTTGACTCAAACTGTATTTTAATGTTAGACAAAACGTATGACATGGGATTGTCATGGGAAGTCCAACATGGGTTGGCCACATAAGTCCAAGTGTGTATCCTTGGCGGTGAAAGTCCAAGCATGGGGCTTGGCCTGGAAAATCCAAGCATGAGGCTTGGTGTGGGAAGTCTTGATGACTTGGCAAGTTCACTAGGCTCAGGGTCCTTGAGTCAGTGAAGGATGAAATTGCGAAGCCGTGCGCTTGGTGCGTCCGAGGGACCGCCAGACATGGAGCGAATAGAGTGAAGCCCAAGGGAAGCAGACTTTGAGTGCAAGAGACACGAAGGATGGCATTGCGAAGTCATGCGCTTGGTGCATCTGAGGGATGTTGACCGAGGGAAGAGAGCTTGGTGGTGAACTCCATGAGAGAATGAGGTGGACATGACCAGTTGGCTAAGACAGAGTGTCGGATGCTCAAACAACTTGGTGTTTGAGGTTTTACCCAACATCAGTCGACTAGTATAGGTACCAGTCAACTGCTCTAGGTTGATTGGACTCGGCCGTGTTCGTGACAGTTACAGTCAAGCGATGCCGAGATTATGTCGATCGACACCATCGATCGGTGATAGGAAGATCGATCTTCGAGGTGGATTCATGAACAGAAGGTTGATCAGTCCAGTGATCGCTTCAATCACTCGACTGATGGGATCATCAGTCGACGGATGGGTATGATCAGTCGACTGATGGTGGATCCGTTGGAACTTATCCAGCGTAGATCGAGTCGTTGTGAGACAACGGCTACAGGACCAGTCGACTGATGGTCACGATTAGGTTATAAATGGAGCTCGAGAAGGAGGATTTTGCAAGAGATTTTGGGGCGATTTTGGAGGGGAATTGTTGTTTCATTCCAGACCTTCAAGAGAAATCCAAAGAAAGCAACAAGCAAGTGATCAAAGCGAAGTTTTATAAAGTGTTCTTTACTTATATCTCTTCTTGTATTTGTATTTTCTTGTATTAAATTGTTGTAATTGCTTGTACGAGGTTTCTCCACCTCTGACGTGTTGTCGAGAAGGTGTTATTGTTAGTGTCATGCGCATAACACGAGCTCATTGAGCTCACCTAGTGGAGTAGGAACCCTAAGGTTCCGAACGACGTATATCGTGTGTATTTGTGCTTGTGTTTCTTGTATTCGTATTACTATTATATCCACTGCGTATTAATGAATATTGTAGATGAACACGTGACGAACGATCGATTTCCACCATACACGTGATAAGGTCTATTCACCCCCCTCTAGCCGGCAACCGATCCTCCAACAAGTGGTATTAGAACCAAGAGCTTGTCGAGGACTAATCGCCAACATAAGCACAACAAGATGGCCAGCTTCAACATCCATCCACCGAAATTCGACGGAGACTTTTCTTGGTGGAAGAAATGGATGGAGGTATACTTCGAAACCGATTTTGATATGATGCTAACAATTGAAAGAAGTTTTGAAGCAACTAGGGATGAAGATAACAAGCCGTTAGCAAAATCAAGATGGATCGAAGAGCAACGATAACAATTCAAGATAATGGTTAAGGTAACGAAAATGTTGATTAAATTAATACCTAACCATATCTTGTGTAAGATAGGTGAATATGAGGATGCCAAGGAATTGTGGGATAAGGTAGTAAAATTAAACGAAATTCTCGAACCGGCACAAATAGAGAAGGATGCCGAGGAAGAGTGTTCATTCTCCCATGCTCAAGAGGAAGAATGTCCATCAACATCCGGATCCAAGAATGTTGAAGAATCACCATCAACATTTGAAGATGTGGATGACTTGGAGGAAACCTCCACCTCTAGAATTGAGGGGGAGGAGAGGTCTTCCATCCCGGAACAAGAACGAGAAGAAGCATCTACATCCAGGAGAAGTGAAGATCAAGAGGCATCCACCTCCCTAGGTAACTCATGCATTGTACTTAAAAATAAAAGTCACATAATATGCTTTGAGTGTAGGGAACAAGGACACTATAAAAGCAAGTGTCCCAAGAAGATTAAGAAGGCTCAACAAGTGCCAACGGTGAAAGATGTCGGTGACCCCACAATTAGAAGCAAGGAGCACATTGTGTGTTTCAAATGCCATCAAAAGGGACATTATAGGAGTCAATGCCCTAGGGGGAGGAAGAAGGGGCATCTCATGTAGGGGGAGCTTCCAAAGCTAACCCTAAGGTATATTAAAATTATGCACCCTCTAGTTCTAGGACCAACAAGCATGCTAAAAACTATTTTAGTTCACTTGCTATTATTAATGAAAAGCATGCTAGTAGAAATAAATATTTTTTCCTAGGTGCTAAGCATGTAAACTTACCTAAGGACAGACCTAGATACCATAACTCTAGACCATTTCTACCTAGGGAGTCCATTAGGAGAATTGAAAAAAATTTAGATATTAACCCCAAGAAGTCTAGGCATATACCTAGGAAGAGTCCTTCCCAAAGAAATAATGAAAATTCAAAATTGAGAAAATTAGAACTAGAGACCCGAGCCTTGAGGTCAAGGCTTGAAAAATTAGAAAAGACCCTCAAAATTATGACAAATTCTATTATGGGGTCAAAGGATAAAAATATAAGACCTAGGAGACAAGAACCGGTAAAGGACAAGAGAGGTTTGGGTCACAAACCTAAGTCCTTCCACAATGTTCCATTTGATTATGGAACAACATCTAGGTCTAGGAAAACCAAGGTTAGTAGGGAAGTCATCCCTAAGACTAACCATGGTGTTTGTTTAGTGGCTAAGGATTCCAGAAAAACTAAAGTAGCCACTAAGAAGGTCAAAGGGGGAGTTACCTCTTGAGTTGACCTAGGAAAGACCCAAATGACTAAGGCTTCAAAGCCAAAAAAGGTCATTAGGAAGGTATCTAGGGATGTTATCCCTAGTAAATACCTAGTTAACCCAAAGAGCTCCAATAGATATTGGATTCTTAGGAGCATGATTAATTCACGCTGGATGGGTTAGGGTGTGTCAACCCTAAGTTGATGGGTAGTTAACCTAACCATGATGAGTTGTCACTTTAGGATGTGCCAATGTGCTTTGAGAAGTTGAAAAATGATTAAATTGGCACAATTAGGTTTCAGAAGTTATGGTGTGCCATTTTGGGTTTTTGGCGCACTAGGGGGATAATTGGCATTAAGGCAAAAATAGTTTTGATTTTAGAAATGACAATTTGGGTTTAACACTTAGGTATCTTATACCTTAGTATTTTATAATTATCATGCTTTGTTTGACTTGCCATGTCATGACATCATGTTTATTTTTATCATATAAAATGTCATGATCATTTTTAGGGTTATTTTTATATGTCATGTATGCTTATAATTTATTCACATGTCATGACATCATGACTATATGGCACATGCTTATTCATGTTATCATTATGTCATAATCATCATTCATGCATAAATAAAATGGATTTAAGGACTATGGCATGATTTGAAGTTTCATGCATAAAGGAATCAAATAGAGTTGCCTAGCATATGCATGAAAACCTAAATACCAAGACTCACATCTCGCTAAAGAACTTGACTTGTATGTGTTTCACACATTTAGATACAAGTGAGATATTTAGGAAAATGGACTTAAAGGTTTAAAAAAAACATTTCAAAATCTTTTTGGAAAACCTTGGTGAAGTCTATCTTTTGATAGCAATCACCATTGAATGAGGTGAAACAAATAGGGCTCAATATTGAAGCTTTTCTCAACTTTTGAACTTTGTATCAATCTCACTATTTTGTGGGTAAAATAATTTTCTAATATTTTCACCCATAATTATTGTTATAAGTAATATACATATAAATTTTCATGATTTTTCAACCTATGTATATTTACTTATGAATTTCGAAAATTTAAGTCTGATAATTGAAATTCGAATTTTTCAGTTATCAATCGACTGCCGCTTAATGATAGTCGACTGATGAGGGTGGTAGTCGACAAGTAGCTGAAGGAGTCGATTACCCATGTTGATTTCCGGTAAACAATGGTTGTTAAGCCCATGTTCAGCTGTGTTTTGGTTCCCTAACCACTCCTAACCCTAGGACATGCTTTGGAGAGCATTAGAAAGGGTGGAAATCCATTGGATATGGATTAGGAGATTTGTTTAGAGTATGTATCAATTTTAAGGTGTGTGAGATTTCATTGTTAAACTTTGCCTTAATTTTGATGGTTTAGTGCCTCTATTGGCTTAGGGACTCTCCAAAGACATTGTTGGTGCAATGGTTAAGGGGAAGCAAGCCTTTAGGGGGAGGTATCCATCATGGGAAGATGGATGTGCATTTTTCCTCATGGGAGGAAAATTGGGAGAGTGTCTCTCTTAAGTGATATGGGACTTATCACTAGAAAGATTGTAGGCATATTTTTTCCTCCAAGGGAGAGACTGTAAGATCTCATTAGGATATGAAACATTCATACCCTTGGGGAGGACCTTTTTGATGTATGTCAAAAAGGGGAAGAAGTTACCAATTGGGGTAAGTTAGAATTCTCATTGGGATGTGAGAATTGCAAATTGGGTATAATTGGTAGACTTGAGTTTGAGATTTTGTCAAACATCAAAAAGAGGGAGATTGTTGGTGCAATCAGCCCAGACTCGAGTTTGACTCGAACTATATTTTGATGTTAGACAAAATGTATGACATGGGATTGTCATGGAAAGTCCAACATGGGTTGGCCATGTAAGTCCATGTGTGTAGCCTTGGCGGTGAAAGTTCAAGCATGGGGCTTGGCATGGAAAATCCAAGCATGAGGCTTGGTGTGGGAAGTCTTGAGGACATGGCAAGTTCACTAGGCTCGGGGTCCTTGAGTCGATGAAGGATGACATTGCGAAGCCGTACACTTGGTGCATCCGAGGGACCACCAGACGGGGAGCAAATAGAGTGAGGCCCAAGGAAAGTAGACTTCGAGGGCAAGAGACACGAAGGATGGCATTGCAAAGTCGTGCGCTTGGTGCATCCGAGGGGCATAGGCCGGGGAAGAGAGTTTTAGTAGGAAACTCCATGAGAGGATGAGGTGGACTTGGCCGAGAGGCTAAGATTGAGTGTCGGATGCTCAAATAACTTGGTGTTTGAGGTTTTACCCGATATCAGTCGACTGGTATAGGTCAATTGGACTCGATCGGTGTTCAATTGACCTGGTTCTGGCTGAACAGTCGATTGCCAAGGGATGACAATCGACTGCCTACCCCATCAGTCAACTAATAGAAAGATCAGTCGACTGATCAGGGTCAGTGTGGATTCGAGCACAAAAGATTGATAAATCGAGTGATCGCTTCGGTCACTCGACTGATGGATATGATCGGTCAATTGATGGTGGATCCGTTGGAACTTATCCAGCATGGATCTAGTTATTGTGAGACAACGGCTATAGGACCAGTCGACTGATGGTCATGATCAGTTGACTGATGGGCGCAAAATCAGCTTGATGTAGGTATAAAAGGATCTTGAGATGGAGGATTTTACAAGAGATTTTGGGACAATTTTGGAGGGGAATTGCTATTGCATTCCAGACCTTCAAGAGCAATCCAAAGTAAGCAACAAACAAATGATCAAAGTGAAGTTTTGTAAAGTGTTCTTTACTTGTATTTCTTCTTGTATTATATTGTTGTAATTGCTTGTACGAGGTTTCTCCACCTCCGACGTGTTGTCGAGAAGGAGTTGTTATTAGTGTCATGCGCATAACACGAGCTCGTTGAGCTCACCCCGTGGAGTAGGAATCCTAAGGTTCCGAACCAGGTATATCGTGTGTATTTGTGCTTGCGTGTCTTTTATTCGTATTACTATTATTTCCGCTGCGTATTAACGAATATTGTAGACGAGCATGCGACGAACGATTGATTTCCACCATACAGACGATAAGGGCTATTCACCCCCCTCTAGCTGGCCACCGATCCTCCAACAATTAGAACTGCACCAAACCCTTGGATAGAAGCATCAATATATAGTATCATCCCATCAACACCGGAAGGAATCACTAATATTAGTGCAGAAATTATTCGTTGTTTCAGATCTTGAAAGCTAGATTCACAAGCCTCTGACCAGGTGAACTTGACCCCCTTCTGGGTCAGACGAGTGAGTGGCATGGAAATACTAGAGAATCCCTCCACGAATCTTCGATAATACCCAGCCAAACTAAGGAAACTACAGACCTCCTGAACTGATTTTGGCTGCTCCCAATTTGTAATTGCCTCGATTTTCTGGGGATTTACAGAAATACCTCTATTAGACACCACGTGTCCAAGAAAATCCATTGAGGATAACCAAAACGTACATTTACTGAACTTGGCATATAGATGCTCTCCCTGTAACATCTCCAACACAATCCGGAGATGATGGTCATGCTCCTCCTCAATTCGAGAATATATCAATATATCATTTATGAACACTATCACAAACTGATCTATATGCCTTAAGAATACTCGATTCATCATGTCCATAAATGTGGTTGGGGCATTAGTGAGACCAAAGGGCATCACCAGAAACTCATAATGCCCATAACGAGTGTGGAATGCTATTTTCTGCACATCCTCATCACTTATCCGAAGTTGATGATATCCTAAGTGCAAATCAATCTTAGAGTACACATAGGTATCTTTAAGTTGGTCAAACAAATCCTCTATCCTTGGTAATGAATATTTGTTCTTTACAGGTACTACATTCAGTTGCCAGTAGTCAATACATAACCGCAATGATCCATCATTCTTTTTGACAAAAAGTACCGAAGCTCCACATGGAGAAACACTAGGCCGAATAAATCCATTATCAAATAGCTCTTGTAGTTGTACTTAAATTCATTCAGTTCTTTTGGTGCTATTCGATAAGAAGGTTTTGATACCAGTGCGATTCTTGGAATCACCTCTATCGCAAATTCCACTTACCTAGGAGGTGGTAAGCCTAGAAGTTCATCTAGGAACACATCTGGATACTCTCGATCTACATGCACATCAGAGAGGAGTGGTAGTCCTTCGTTCTCAACTTTGACTAAAGATAATAAATAACCCTGACAACCATGAGCCAATAACTTCTGAGCCTATAATGCATATAAAATGGATAGCCCATCATCTCTAGTGCCAATAAATTTCTAGGTTGGTTGATCTGGTGGTCAAAAAGTGACCACCCTTGCTCAACAATCCACTGTAGCATAATAAGTGGCCAACCAATCCATACCGAGAATAATGTCAAACTCTACCATTTCCAACACTTGGAGATCCACTGTAAGGATATGTCCGTCAAAATCTAATGGGCAACATTTGATTTCTTGGTGGCCAGTCAGCACCTCTCCTGATGGCAACGATACTGCTATCCCATAAGAACAAACCATCGAAATCCTTCCAATTCTACCCATAAATATTCTAGATACAAATGAATGGGAACTACCAGTATCAATCAAAGTATCAGCATATATAGAATAAACTAAATCCATACCTCGAATGACTGATCCTTTGGCCCACTGTGCCTTCTCTTTGGTTATTGCATATACGTGTCCAGCCTCCACATTTGATGGTTGTGTCCTTGATGTAATAGTAGTGTGCCTCCACTCAACTGAGTCTGACTCTGTAGTACTGAAGACTGAGTTGCTGGTGCAGGCATAATATACCCCTAAGAGCTGGCTGGTAAAAACTGTTGTATAGCTATCCCTAGATAGTTAATCACTGGAGAGGCAGGATACTGAATGATGTTGGCATCACTGAAGAGGCACCCCGTTGTATCTGATACAACTGTGCTTGAGGGGGTAATGGCTGCTTCTAACCATATGCCTGTGTCCCTTGTCTTGTCCTCTGCTGGCTAGACTTCCTTCCCTTGCTGGATTAATCTGAGAACTCCAACTATGCTCTCAAAGTACACTCTCGACTGGTATGCCTAGGTTGCTTGCAATAATAGCAAATAGGCTGCTCCAAGGGACAATCTGGAGCTTTATGGCTTCCAGATTGACATTTATAACTTCCGGTCCTATTCTGACCCTTACGACTCTTCTTAGAAGCTCCAAAATATTTAGAAGCTAGGCGCTTCCCTTTTTGCGATCGGGAATGCCCTTCTGCAACACCTCAAGTAGTTCCCTTCTGAGCCTGCTTCTTTTGAGTCTCATTTGCTAGATTCTATTTCGGTTGCTTACTCTGTGACATTTTCTTCTCCATATCTTTCTCCCTTGAAATCTGCTAGGAGGTCATCTCAATGAAAATAGCTCGGTCCAAGGCCTCTCTATACGAGTTAATTGAAGATTGCAACATCCTGGCCCAAATATAAGCAGCTAGACTCTGAGCAAATTAGAACATCCGATCTGTATCCTGAGTTACCAAATGAGGCTAGAACTCCGCAAGTCTGGTAAAGTCCACATTTTATTCCATAACATATCGGTCACCTTGCTTTAGGCTTAGGAACTCCTAATGATGTGCCATAGAAAATGTCGAAGGAAAATATTGTCTCCAGAAGGCATCTCGAAAGACTGCCTAGGTAATCCCATGGTCCCCGAGTAGGGTTTTCTGCATCTTCCATCATGTAATTGCCTGATCCTGGAGGTGGTATACAGCTAGGCCCACATTCTCCTCATCCATATAATCCACATACTCGAAAGTGTCCTCCAAATTTTCCAGCCAAGCATGGGTGATCCATGGATCAGACTTCCCTCAAAACAGAGTAAGCCGATATTTGGTCAAATATGCCAATACAAGTATCCGAGCTTTATCATTAAGCCAACTGGACTCCATAGGTACCAGCATAGCTGGTGGTGTATCTGGATCTTGAAACTCCGAACCTCCGATATGGGGATGGTGAGGTTGTTCCTAAGTAGTCGGCTCAATTATAGTCGTATCATGTCCCATCACTCTGGTTGATTGCCTTGATGGATGACCTCGACCACGAGTCTGCACAGGTGTCATAACTCTGACTGTATATACCTGCTGAATAACTTTAGATAAGTATCTAACCCGAATATAAGTTATCAAGAATTCTTACTTTGTGCTACTTGGAGCTCATGCCGCTGTCGATCCCATCTCACAAAACCAAAACCAAAATAAATCGACTCCCGAGAATCCAAAACTCAATGAAAAACATCATTGTATGGCATCGCAAAACCTAGGGCTCTGATACCAAAAATGTTGTCACGCTCGGAGAGTATGCCGAGCCAAAAAACGGACATCATCTCCCCTATACGTGACACAATATCCTATTCATAAAAAACCTTTTGGCCACAACCACAATAATAGATATATATATAATATCAAGCTCACAACGGAAATCATCACTATAAAATAACAAACTTCACAACAGTGCATACTGGTATGACTGACCACAAAATAAAAAAGCACCGTCATAAAATCCGAAACAACACATGTGTACACCAACATAACAAGTCCACAACACATAACACCACATAAACTCCAAGTACATAACTAAAGCATACGAAAAACCAAAATAACCATAGGAGCCTCGCAAGTGAGATGAGATGGATCAACTAGCGATGCTCCAAGTCGTCATCAAGTCCTCTACCTTTTACTTGGGCAACAAGAAAACCCAGGGTCTATGGTGGAGTATAAAACTTAGCGGTAATATGAAAGATAATTCATATATAGCATAAATCTCATGAGATTCAAGAATATACCATCTAAAGATACAACCGGTATACAGCAGTATAAAATATATATACATGCATATACCAACTAAACAACTGAACAACATAAGGTGCAGACATACTTGAAAGTCTGCTATGCTACACTCATCCAACTATAGCATATATCCATAATAAACAATATGAAGAGTTATACTAAGTCTGTAATCAATAATTGCCTTACTAATATTCTATAACAAATACAAACCAAAAATCTGGTCTAACTCATACCACATCATGATACTGGTCAAAGGTATCCAATAGTCCGACCAACTCATACACGGGTATCCCAGACACAACCATATAGAAAATGCAAGTAGCATATATGATGATGTACAAACAAATGCAACAAGCATAATACAAACAAATGCAACTTCACACTAAGCATATATATAGACTACATCTATAGATATACTAATCACAACCATATATATATATATATATATATATATATATATATGTATATATATATATATGTATGTATGTATGTATGTATGTATGTATGTACGTATGTATGTATGTTGGTGTAGTAGCCACGAGATAATCAAACCTAAATTTTGATTATGGTGTTGGGTTTCCTGCACCGCGGCGTGTGTGTGTTCGATCATGTTTCGTAAACATGAGCACAGCGGAAGCAATTAAAATTAATAAATCTATATTTATTACAACACACGCATGCTATTACAACAAGTGTAGACATAACCGTAAATTAAAATTTGCAATAAAAGGAAATTAAACTACGTTATACCTTCCGTATGACGTGTAGCGGGAACGGCATCAACCGGAACGATCCTCGTAAGAATCGTCTCTATCCGTATCCACGCCGAGCTCCTCGGGATGACTTCGCTAAGTCACGAGCTTCGTCTTCGTACGGGTTACTAGCCTCGTGTTGAAGACGACGTGATCAAGAGATGATCACGATCCGAATCCAAATTCGGATCCTAAAACGAGTTCTCAAAACTCGCTTCTCCGGAGAGGTATTCGTCAACCGTTTGACGAATCCTTCGTCCTCCACCTCAGAGGATTACCGGAGATCAAATCCCCGGTAAGTTAGCCGCTGTCGGAGCACTAACCGTCGTCCAAACGATGCTCCGACGAGAGGAGGAGAAGCTGTCCAGAAAACTGGACAGCTTGGTGGAGGAGTAGGCGCCGGCCAAAACAAGGAGAGAAAAGGCTCACCTTGATGCCGAACCTATAGGAGATCACCAGAGGGTCGCCGGAGGTTCACCGGCTGGAGCTTGGACGCCGGCAAGGGTCTTGGACGGCGGCACAAAGCTGGGCGGCGGCAGCTTGTAGTTGGGCGCCGAAATCACCAAGGAGGTGGGCGGCAACTATGTTGGGCGGCCAAAATAGATTAGGGTTTTGGATTAGGGTTTAAGCCCTATTTTATAGAGAACTAATTCTATTAATGGTTAATGGATCATATCCATAAAGCCCGTTAACCCGCTCCATTAAGATAAGTTAAAATAAACCAAACCATGATGGTTTATTTTAAGTTAAAACGAACCGAACCAACCTTTGGTTCATTCGTTTAAAATAAACCAAACCCTTTGGTTTATTCTCATCCATTGGATTAGAACCAAACCATTTTGGTCCATCCATTATGTCTTCATAAGACACGGCCCATCCACGCTTCCATTGCGACTGAAACAATTTCATGCTCGCTTTATGTTTGGTCCAACCAAACATAGTTTCTCTCGGTCTGAGAATCCCATTCTCAAGCTCGTTTTAAATCCTTTGGATTACACTCGTTGTACGTGTGACCAAATAGGTTCTCGGTTTATGTTGGCCGTCTATAATTAACCATTAATTATAGAACGATCATGAGTGACACCTAGTAGTACATCATGATCCCCAATTAACCGAAAAGATCAACGGTTGATCCAGAACTATTTCTGAAACCCTTCAGTAGCTCGAATGAATCGTGCCCCATTCCCTTCACTCATCTTATACCCACTTGGTTCAGGACATGGTCTATTGTGTCAGTCCCCACTAGGCTGACTACGTCACACCTAGCCCAAGTATCATTTCCTCGTCCTACGGATTCTAGTTACTCCACATGTATCGAAGAGTACTTTACTCTAAACATGTAATGCTTTGGCCAAAGACTTTAGTAACAATCCGACGAGAGGCCATGAGTATACATCTCCTCGCAAGGAGTGGTGAATCCTTTATAGGCTATTCAAACACCTTCGATCACTTCGACTTATACCCAATCATCCCGGGTCCACATCTCCTCGGAGATGTTTGCTTATGATGTCAAAGCATAAGTCTCCATGATCAAGATGACTTGAATACCGCAAGTCAAAGGAACATCGCACTTAAGCCACAGTAAGAACTTCATTGACATATCTATATATGCAGAGAACCATATGAAGTCTTACGGTGGTCACTCAATGAACTAGTTACCATAACTAGCATCCACGATTAACTCCGGACATCACTATGTCTCCAGCCAGTGAGAATCAGCTGCTTGGATACACCAAGGAGTATACCTCGTGCTAGTCTCGACAGAATTGATGGTGTCCAAATCCATCAATTCATCGACTAGGGATAATTCCGATACATCACAATTACACATGTAGAGATACTCACTAGTTGTGATCCAATCACAAATTCTCTCATGCTGTGAATCGTATCGAGGACATTCAGTAAATGAGTTTAAGATCCAATCAAATACATAAAACATGTATACTCAAATAGTGAATCTTCATTTATCATATAAATGGTTCATACATAAGGCGATTGCCTTAGGACATCTCTCATATATTACTAACGGACTCCCACTTGGCCTAATGCCAATCGCTACGGTATCCAATACCATAAGCTCTAACATGACCCTCAAACTTACTTTGAGGTAATGCTTTAGTCAAAGGATCCGCTAAGTTCCTTTCAGTGGGAATTTTCTCGATTTGTATTTCGTTCCTACTTATGATCTCTCTGATAAGATGATAGCGGCGAAGCACATGTTTGGATCATTGATGAGACCACATCAAGTTCATAGATGAACTACTTGATCCAAACCGCTTCCTTTGCTGCTTCCAAAGCTGCAACGTATTCTGCCTTAGTGGCAGAATCCGCTATAGTGTCAAGCTTGGAACCTTTCCAACTTATTGCGCCTCCATTCTAGGTGAATACATACCCAGACTAAGACATGGAATCATCCTTGTCTGTCTGGATCTGGCATCCGTATACCCACGTATCACCATGTACCCTTCTCCATATATTAGGAACACATCCTTAGTTCTTCTCAAGTACTTAAGGATCGTCTTAACAGCCGCCCAATGATCCATTCCTGGATCGGATTGGTATCTGCTCGTGACACTCAGAGCGTACGATACATCGGGCCTCGTACATAACATAGCATACATGATAGATCCTATTGCGGATGCATAGGGAATCTTACTCATGCAAATCCTCTCGTCTTCTGTGCGCGGACACATAGACTTCGAAAGGTGTTCCCCATGCCTGATGGGCAGATAACCATTCTTGGATTCCGACATGTTAAACCTCTTTAGCTCTCGGTCTATATATGTAGACTGCGAAAGACCAAGCAACCGTTTCGATCTATCTCTATAGATCTTAATCCCGAGGATGTAGGTTGCTTCTCCCAGGTCTTTCATGGAGAATGTCTTGGATAACCAAACCTTCACTGACTGTAAGATTGAAACATCATTTCCTATAAGTAGTATGTCATCGACATACAATACTAGGAATACGACTGCACTCCCACTAACCTTCTTGTACACATAAGGTTCGTCTGGATTTTGTGAGAAATCAAACCTTTTGATTGTCTCATCAAAACGGATATTCCAGCTCCTGGATGCTTGCTTCAATCCATAAACGGACCGTCGCAGTTTGCATACCTTAGTTTTATCAACCGATGTGAAACCCTCAGGCTGTATCATATACACATCCTCGAGCAGGTTTCCATTAAGGAAAGCTGTTTTCACAATCATCTGCCATATCTCATAATCATAATGAGCCACTATGGCCAGGAGCATCCGAATGGATTTAAGCATAGCTACAGGCGAATAGGTTTCGTCATAATCAACACCTTGTTTTTGACGATATCCTTTCGCCACCAATCTAGCCTTATAGGTAATCACATTACCATCCATGTCGGTTTTCTTCTTGAAAACCCACTTGCACCCTATAGGCTTTATCCCTTCAGGTGGGTCAACCAAGTTCCAAACTTGGTTTTCATACATGGAATCCATTTCCGACTTCATGGCACCAAGCCACTTATCCCTTTCTGAACTTGTCAGCACTTCTTCATAACTGGTAGGCTCCTCATCATCAATGAGTAACACGTCATTCGATTCACTTACGAGAAATCCATATCTCTCAGGAATATTGCGTGTTCTACCAGATCTACGAAGATGTGGTGTTACAATAGGTCCAGTCGATTGCTCATCACTATGAGTTGTCGGCTGTTGTGCTTCACCAGGTATCTCATCAATGTCTATTTGAGTCTCTCGAGCCTCCTCAAGCTCGACGACACTCCCACTGTTTTCTTGCAAGAGAAACTCTTTCTCTAGAAACACAGCATGCCTTGAAACAAACACCTTTTGTTCCACAGGATGATAGAATTGGTAACCCCTTGTTTCCTTAGGGTATCGATAAATAGACATTTATCGGACTTAGCATCCAATTTATGCGATCTGATCGCTTCACATAAGCAGGACAACCCCATATCTTCAAGTAAGATACATGAGGTTTCTTACTATTCCATATCTCATATGGAGTAGTTGAGACTACCTTGGTAGGCATTATGTTTAACAAGTAAGCAGTATGCGAAGTGCATAACCCCAAAGGACTTGGGAAGAGTCGCATGATTCATCATTGACTGACCATGTCCAAAGGTCGATTCGCCTCTCGGATACACCATTATCTTTGTGGTGTATAGGAGTCCATTGAGACAATATGCCATTGTCTCTTAGATAATCAAGAAACTCTTGACTTAAGTATTCACCACCTCGATCCGATCAGTATTTTAATACTCTTGTCATGTTGTTTCTCTACTTCATTCTGAATTCTTTGAACCTTTCAAAGGCTTGGACTTGTGTTTCATCAAGAACACATACCCAAACCGTAGTGATCATCGGTGAAGGTAATGAAGTAGCTATAGCCTCCTAATGCTTGAGTTGACATAGGTCCACATACATCGGTATGTATTAGACCTAGTAACTCTCCCACTCGTTCACCTTTTCCAGTAAAAGGTAACTTAGTCATCTTGCCTTTTAAGCATGATTCGCATGTATCGTATGAATCAAGCGATTCCAGAATTCCACATCGGTGTAATTCGGACATGCGTTTCTTGCTTATATGGCCAAGACGACAATGCCACATATAGGAGTCTATTTGATTATCCTTTCGAGCACGCGTGTTGCTCGCTTCGATATTGCAAATGTCACTGGATACGTCCAACGTATAAACACCATTGCTTAAAGTTCCGATCCCATAAAGAACTCCATTCAAAGTTATGTAACAACAATTGTTACTAAAAGTCAAATGGAACCCATTTCTATTTAGACAAGAAATAGAAATGATGTTCTTTATCAACGAAGGAACATAAAAGCAATTGCCCAGTTCTAAGACAAGTCCTACAGGGAGTTCCAACAAATACGTTCCGATGGCGAGTGCAGCAACCGTTGCTCCATTCCTAACACGTAAATTTGACTCTCCCCTTGACGAGTCTTCTTCTATTCCTTAGCCCATGTATGTCATTACATATATGTGAGCCACACCCAGTATCAAATACCCAAGTGTCTGAGGAAATAGATTGACAATCAATAAAGAAGATTTCTTAAGAAGATGGGGCATCCGATGCCTTATCCTTCTTCACGGACTCAAGATGAATCTTACATTTTCTTCGCAAATGGCTCTCCTTGCCATAATGATGGCAAGTTTCCTTTTGTGCTAGTTCTACCTTCTTAGCCCTTCTCTTCTTTCCCTTCTGTTGTTCCTTTGACTTCCTCTTAGAACCTTTCTTCGAGGAATCAACTAACAGCACTGTCCCCTGCTCATGCTTCTCAGAAGACTCCACAGTCTTCAGCATATTGAGCAGTACCACAGATGAACCTCCTAGCATCTCAGAGGTGAAGAGGAGATTTGAGACTTCGAACCTTTCGAATCTCACTTGCTCATCAACCAACTCACAAAGATGAAGGACTACGATATGAGCATCCATATGCTCATGCTGCTTTCGTAGCTTGGGTTCCATCGCGGCTAACATGATGCAACTCATTTGTTCAGAATCACTCACATGTTTCTGATAGGCCAACAATTGGTCCAGAGTTGCATCGTCACTAGGACGGGCGGGAAGAGGCGCTTCGAGGACACACGCAAGCTTTTCCACCTTGAGAACAATTCTCAAGTTTCTAAGCTAGTCCAAGAAGTTCGGCCCAGTCAATTTATTTGAATCCAAAATGGAACGCAAATTCAAACACATCATGATCAATATATTAACTTAGAAATACAAAACGAGCATATATGAGAAAGATGATTTTAAAATGCATCAATATACATTTATAAATCCCATTCATTTTTCGAATTTCAAAAACCCTTAAAATCACTTCGGGAGATCGTAGGTCCTTCTCCGAATGGGCTGATATCCATCATAGATAAGAACAACCTTGGAGTGAGTCCAACAAACCATTCTTAGCTATGATGGTGGGTATCAAGTATACCGATTACATATCATGTATATGTAACTATCACAATGTGCTATCAACTAATTGAATGTTTACACATACATTGGGTTGTTAACACATTAACAAGTATGCATCATATACATAGCATCCAACTTCACCTCTCTTCACATCGACCTTGGAGTGAGTCCAACAAATCGATGCTCCAAGTTAAAGCCGACCCATTAATCGCGAAATAGTTTTAATATGGTTAGAGCGCATTCAACCAATTAGCCAGGCTTGGAGTGAGTCCAACAACCCAAACTAACGATTGACCTCTGACTCTTACCATATTAGAGTTAAACTATTCCAATGATTTGAACATGTTGAGTTCGAGGGCTTGGAGTGAGTCCAACAACCCAAACAAGAAAGCAGAACTCTGGTTCTAACCATATTAATGGAAGGTGTAGGCTTTAATATTGAGTTAGGGTTTTATGTCTCATCCTCTTTGCATGCAAATAACTATTATCTACATGGCATGGCATACATGGCATACATCTACATGTCACGACACGCATGACATAATGTTATGCATCTAATGCAATTACATGGCATACAATTATGTCATGTATATATTTCCTTATATGTCATAACTATTTATGGAAATAAAATATGTTTAAGATTTGATTCTCCAAATCAAATCATAATTAAATTAGGAAACAAATTTCCAAATCTAATCACATATTTTATTCATGGAATTATTTGATTAAGGAAAATCTATTTAGGAAACCAATTTCCTAAATCATTAAAACTACTTATGGAAATAAAATATTTTAAGATTTGATTTCCCAAATCAAATCATGATTAAATTAGGAAACAAATTTTCAGAATCTAATCAAATATTTTATTTATGGAAAATATCAATTTCCATAAATACTTCCAACTTTCCAAAAGTGGAAGATTTCCATAAATACTTCTAGACTTTCCAAAATTAAAAAATTTCCATAAATACTTCTAAATTTCCAAAATTAGAAAATTTCCAGAAATACATTATGACTATCGCAAAACCATTTTACGATTATGTCGAAACACAACCTGGGCTCTTATACCACTGTTGGGTTTCCGGCACCGCGGCGTGTGTGTGTTCGATCATGTTTAGTAAACATGAGCACAGCGGAAGCAATTAAAAATAATAAATCTATATTTATTACAACACACACAACACACGCATGCATATTACAACAAGTGTAGACATAACCGTAAATTAAAATTTGCAATAAAGGAAATTAAACTACGTTATACCTTCCGTATGGCGTGTAGCGGAGCGGCATCAGCGGAGCGATCCTCGTAAGAATCGTCTCTATCCGTATCCACGCCGAGTTCCTCGGGATGACTTCTCTAAGTCACGAGCTTTGTCTTCGTACGGGTTACTAGCCTCGTGTTGAAGACGACGTGATCGAGAGATGATCACGATCCGAATCCAAATTCGGATCCTAAAACGAGTTCTCAAAACTCGCTTCTCCGGAGAGGTATTCGTCAACCGTTTGTAGATCGCCGTCCTCCACCTCAGAGGATTACGGAGATCAAATCCCGGTAAGTTAGCGCTGTCGGGCACTAACCGTCGTCCAAGCGACACTCCGGCGGAGGAGAGAAGCTGTCCAGAAAACTGGACAGCTTGGTGGTGAAGAATAGCGCCCGGCCAAAACAAGGAGAGAAAAGGCTCACCTTGATGCGAACCTATAGGAGATCACGGAGGGTCGCGGAGGTTCACCGGCTGGAGCTTGGGCGCGGCAAGGGTCTTGGATGGCGGCACAAAGCTGGGCGGCGCGCTTGTAGTTAGCGCCGAAATCACCAAGGAGGTGGGCGGCAACTATGTTGGGCGGCCAAAATAGATTAGGGTTTTGGATTAGGGTTTAAGCCCTATTTTATAGAGAACTAATTCTCTTAATGGTTAATGGATCATATCCATAAAGCCCGTTAACCCGCTCCATTAAGATAAGTTAAAATAAACCAAACCATGATGGTTTATTTTAAGTTAAAAGCGAACGAACCAACCTTTGGTTCATTCGTTTAATATAAACCAAACCCTTTGGTTTATTCTCATCCATTGGATTAGAACCAAACCATTTTGGTCCATCCATTATGTCTTCATAAGACACGGCCCATCCACGCTTCCATTGCGACTGAAACAATTTCATGCTTGCTTTATGTTTGGTCCAACCAAACATAGTTTCTCTCGGTCTGAGAATCCCATTCTCAAGCTCATTTTAAATCCTTTGGATTACACTCGTTGTGCGTGTGACCAAATAGGTTCTCGGTTTATGTTGGCCGTCTATAATTAACCATTAATTATAGAACGATCATGAGTGGCACCTAGTAGTACATCATGATCCCCAATTAACCGAAAAGATCAACGATTGATCCAGAACTATTTCTGAAACCCTTCAGCAGCTCGAATGATTCGTGCCCCATTCCCTTCACTCATCTTATACCCACTTGGTTGAGGACATGGTCTATTGTGTCAGTCCCCACTAGGCTGACTACGTCACACCTAGCCCAAGTATCATTTCCTCGTCCTACGGATTCTAGTTACTCCACATGTATCGAAGAGTACTTTACTCTAAACATGTAATGCTTTGGCCAAAGACTTTATTAACAATCCGACGAGAGGCCATGAGTATACATCTCCTCGCAAGGAGTGGTGAATCCTTTATAGGCTATTCAAACACCTTCGATCACTTCGACTTATACCCAATCATCCCGGGTCCACATCTCCTCGGAGATGTTTGCTTAAGATGTCAAAGCATAAGTCTCCATGATCAAGATGACTTGAATACCGCAAGTCAAAGGAACATCGCACTTAAGCCACGATAAGAACTTCATTGACATATCTATATATGCAGAGAACCATATGAAGTCTTACGGCTGGTCACTCCAATGAACTAGTTACCATAACTAGCATCCACGATTAACTCGGACATCACTATGTCTCGGCCCGGTGAGAATCGGTTGCTTGGATACACCAAGGAGTATACCTCGTGCTAGTCTCGACAGAATTGATGGTGTCCAAATCCATCAATTCATCGACTAGGGATAATTCCGATACATCACAATTACACATGTAGAGATACTCACTAGTTGTGATCCAATCACAAATTCTCTCATGCTGTGAATCGTATCGAGGACATTCAGTAAATGAGTTTAAGATCCAATCAAATACATAAAACATGTATACTCAAATAGTGAATCTTCATTTATCATATAAATGGTTCATACATAAGGCGATTGCCTTAGGACATCTCTCATATATTACTAACATATGGAAAAGACTCAAAGATAAGGTCATATTGTGGTCTAACGATATGAACCAAGTGTGCAGGAATGGTTAACCTAAGATGAAGGTCGGCGACATCTGGAGAATCTCGGATGGAGAAACCGTGGTGGTCGGGCGACACTGAAAAAACTTCGGAGGGAGCCGAAGAATACAGGTGGAGACCTGAAGCAAAGCTGCAAGTCACAAGGACCTAAGGTAAGCTCATGTGTGTGAGTGAATGTGAGGTCAGGTCCTCTGTATGGGGACGTCCTTAGGCGACGATCCGACCAAGACTTCCCATGGAAGGTCTAGGTCATGATCGGATGGTCAGTGGCCATCAAATTCACTTATATTGCTTTCATTTTTGAGCTAACTTGTTGTTGCAGCTGGAAACCTTAGTAATAGTCGACTATTGGATATTGGCAGTCTACTACTGGTGGCATTAATCCACTGATAGGGTTGATCAGTTGAGTGCCATTCAAATTCCAAC
This sequence comes from Wurfbainia villosa, assembly GCA_025175895.1. Lineage (NCBI taxonomy): Eukaryota > Viridiplantae > Streptophyta > Magnoliopsida > Zingiberales > Zingiberaceae > Wurfbainia > Wurfbainia villosa. Next base: position 44,915,945 of record CM045998.1, on the reverse strand, counting down.
TTCGAGTGTTAAGATGTATACTGAAAGTCTAGCCTTTTTATGAAAATCTTCATTTTGAAATATGAATCACATGATCATTGTTTGCATTTTATATTTATGCATATTGTGTGATAATTTACATTGTAGATAACATGGTGTGTGGTGTTGAACAAAAAATCATGTTATCAGTTCCTTGTAGAGTATAAGTAGAGGCTCACAACCAAGATGGTTTTGGACAAACCATTGGCATGGTTGTAGTATGATTTAGTATTGGTTTATCTTGACCATAGAATTACACTAGTACACTTTGTGTGTATTGAGAATGACCGATTTAGAGGTGATTCAATTTATACTTACTATATAATTTAATCGGATCTCAGATATTATGGTGTACATGCTCTTAATCCCGATATAATAACGGACACATGTAATTAGTATTTATTTCTTTGATTTACCAATAGGCGAGATTTATGTATTAAATTGATAGGCCTGGTAAGTTGGGAAATAATATTATTTACATGGTGTGTCATTGATTATAGGAGAAAATTGTGTCTTATATACTAGGATGATGATGTCCCCTTGAGGAGCTCATAAGGTTAATCATGTAAATCTTACAGGTGGACTTAGTCCAACATAATGATAAAGATGAGTGGTACAACTCATGGAGTTAGATATTAATTAATTAAATTGTCAGTAATTTAATTAATTAATGGGCATTCGATATCTTAAACACAGGGAGATATTTTGTACAAATAATATGTGGAGCCCATATTTATTTATGGGGGTTGATGAGGTAGATCAATGATGATCCTCTAGTGGAATGGATCATCATTAATGGATTGGGTTTTGTGTGGTTCGGATCCATTGGGTGTCCAAGATCCAACTCCTCCTCATGGTCCCTAATGTAGCCTATTATAAATACCTCATGAAGCCTAGATCTATATAAGAAAGGGTTGGAGAGGCTTGGGAGGTAACATAAGTTGTGCTAGGGTTTTGGAGTTGGTGTCGGAGGCTTGGGCGGCAAGAAGTGGTGGCTAGGGTTTTGCTTCTCCTTGTGGGCAGCGACAACCTAGGGCTTTTCTTCTCCTTTGGCTGGCGCCACCCTCTTCCTTCTCCATTGTCGGCGCTTCCCTTTCCCTCTCCTTAGGGCCGGCAGACACCAAGCTTGGTGGTTAGTGGTCGGCGCAAGAAAGGAGAAGAAGGGAGATTTTATTCTTAGCTTGTTCGGAGCGAGCAAGAAAGGGAAGACGTGATCTAGGAGGCTTCGACTCTTGGAAGATCGTCGCTCACACGACATCCAAGAGGAGGATAGGAATACAATAGAAGATCAAGAGGTAAAATAAGAGGTATAATCTTGTTTAGTTTTGATTCTATTTCTTTTGTACTTTGTATGTTATTAATTAACATGGACCCCGATGATAAACACAAAAACCGGTGATCCGTTCATCATCTATTCCTTGGCTAATCGAGGAAAAGAGTTAGGTTGCTTGAACAACAAGTTTGTTCAAGCGACTACTCAAATTGAATAGAACGATGATGAATCGGTTGCTTGGGTAATCCATCTCCGTCCGGATTAGTTTTAGTAAATAAAATTTAATCCGGGGGCGTGTGATAGGATCTCCATGCACAAGCGACCAAAGTGGGAATCAATTCGGAACATCGAGAAGAGTCAAACTTCATTCCCTTAATTTAGGGTGAGGTGACCTTTGTTGATAGAACTTGATCTCAACATCTAGGGGGTTGGAAGGCTATAAAACAAGGGAGGTTCACCCATTTAGGTCATCAATCTAAGCTCTCCAAATGCCTCCACAATGCCACTACTCTATGACTCTACGATGACGAAGCACTACCGAAACGCCAACGACACAAGCTCAACCTCCATTTTGTTGGGGAATTGACCGTCACTAGAGGGGGTGAATAGCGTGTAGTTTGTCGTTTGATTGATTTCGATCGTCCTTGCTATAAAACTTGTTATACGTAGTAGAAAAACAAATAATAAAGCAATAACAAATATGCAAGAACGCAAACACAACAATATAACGTGGTCGGAACCTCAGGGTTCCTACTCCACAGGTTAGGCTCGAATGAGCCCTAGCGATGCCAAACACCACTAATAATCAAATACTCCCCGACAATAAGTCGGAGGCAGAGAAATCTTGTACAATGATTCATACAACAATAAAGAAGAAAATACAAGTGAAATATACAAAAGAATGTAAAGGACACTTTATAACCAATCTTTTGGAAGCTTGCTTATTGATCGCCTTGGACTAGCCTTGAATGTCTGGATTGCAGCAAGAAATCCCCTCTAAATCGCTCAATAAAATCACTGCCAAATCCTCCCATCCAAGCTGCTTTTATAACCTTCATCGGGAAGATTTCATGCTTGGCAGTCGACTGTCGTAAGGCCCCAGTCGACTGCCAAAAGTAGCATTGTGAGACAACGGCTTAATCCACGTCGTCATCAAAGCCAACGGTTACATCGGGCAAATCAACTACGTGGTCGAGCCGACTTACCGCTCCACCGAGCATTCTCGTTTCGTAAGCTCGACTAGCGTGATCATCCGAACATCACGACTCGGCCATAATCCAACATGAGATTTAACTCAAACTATGATGCTCTCATACTTGCTATACCACCCTTAGCCTAGACCTAAGCCTTCAGTCACCTCCGTCAGCCTCACGCTTATCGGATCCGTCCAAGTCATTCAAGACTTGTTCATCCATACGCTAGCCTTCAAGTGCTTCCATCAACTATTGTCATGCTAATGTGGTCTATACCGCCAAGGCACATCGGGCTTACGCTGCCAAGACTTCGCTTGGAATTTACACCACCAACCATTAGACTTATGCTGCTAAGACTCCACCCTTGGACTTTAAGCTGACAACCATTGGACATATGCTGCCAAGACTCCACCCTTGGACTTTACGCCACCAACCATTGGGCTTATACTGCCAAGACTCCACCCTTGGAATTTACTTGCCAACTCATGTTGGACTTTCAAATTGCCATTACTCAAGCTTGGACTTTCCCTCGCCAAGGCCCATGCTTGGACTTTCCATGCCAAGTACACAAGACATGGACTTCACCATCATATGGTCAACCCCATGTCAATAATATAGTCAAAAAATGGTCAAACCATCGTCAAACATCAAAATACCCCTCAAGTCAAACTCGAGTCTGGTCAAACATGATTGGGTCGATTGCACCAATAATCTCTCCAAAACATTGTCAAACATCAAAACACTACTTGAGTCAAACTCAAGTCTGGTCATTTGTGACCTAGGTCGATTGCACCAACAATCTCCCCCTTTTTGATGTTTGACAAAAACCATAAAACCATTGAGTTAGGCTACCTAACTCAAATCTTCTTACCAATTCTCCAAAATTAGTAATTTCATAAATTCTCCCCCTTTTTGACATACATCAAAAAGGTTCTCCCCAAGGAGTTCAATGTCTCATATCCAATGAGATCTTACAATCTTCCCCTTGGTCCAAAAACACCTAGGATGCCTTCACTCTTCCTAGTCATAAGTCCCATATCACTTAAGAGAGGTTTCCTATAAACTCTCCCAATTTCCAAATTGTGCATCTCACATTCTCCCAAAATTCTCTCCCTCATGAAGAAGAACACATCCATCATCCGATGATGGATACCTCCCCCTAAAGGCTTGCTCCCCCTTGACTATTGCACCAACAATATTCTTGGAGAGTCGCTAAGCCTATAGGAACATTAAACCATTAAAATTAAGGTCAAAAGTTCAATCTTGAACTTTCACACACCTTAAAATTGATACACTCCCTAAACAACTCTCCTAATCCATATCCAATGGATTTTTACCCTTTACAATGCTTTCGAAAGCATATCATAGGGTTAGGAGCAGTTAAAGTAGACTAACATAGCTGAAATATGGGCTAAACATCCTTGTTTACCCGAAATCAGATTTGGCAGTTGACTGCCATAGGCGGAAGTAGACTGATTTCTATAAATGCAGAGTTTCAAAAATCAGAAATGAATTTTAGAAATTCATAAGTAATTATACATAATATAAAAAATTATGAAAATTCATATGTATAATAATTATGATAGATACAATAGGTGAAAAATATTTGAAAATTAATTTACCCATAAAATAAAGAAATTTATACAAAGTTCAAAAATAAGAAAAGCTTCAATGTTTTGAGCCCTCTTTTTATCAACATCATCAATGGCAATTGCTATCAAAAGATATACTTCACCAAGGTTTTCTAAAATGATTTTAAAATATTTTTGAAATTCTATATATTAGTGAATGCCCTAGAGCCAATCATGTGATGATTGTTGTATGGACTTTATTATATGGTATTCCTATTTTTAAAGGCATGATTATTATATTTACTTATATTGGTGCTAAATAACTAAGTATAATAATGTCCTTGAGTAGAAGGTTCTTATCTATATCAGTCGATTGGTTGAATCGAAAATGAGATGATATAGAGAACACTACGCTTAATCATTCCTAGTCAAGTATTAACATTCAGGGACAATGTTAATGCGTAGAGACTAGCATGTAAGCCAACTCGATGACTTGATCTCACAAGTCATGGATATGAGATATCAAGTTGATACATGGGTATGCATTGGAGAATGTATACTGAATGACCCGCCAAGAGAAAGTATCATGGATCGTTATATGAGTGTCATATACTATCTCATGTGACTATTAGTATGTCTATTAGTCCTTGAACCTGAAGTCACCATGGTTCCATATATAAGGAGTTGCATACATTGCCTTCGTCAAATGTCATGCGTAAATGGGTGGACTATAAAGGTGATTACTGGGTATGTAATAAATTATACGGAGGCATGTGAGTGATGTAGATGGGATCTATCCCTCCTATATGACGGGAGTGACATCGTTATTCTTGATAGAGTGAGACCACAAAGTGCATGGGCATGCCCAAATGAGTCAATATGAGATATTGAGCCCATTTGATTAGAGTGAGTCTACTTGGAGTTCAAGATATAGATTGTACTGAGGATGACACATCTATGCCTCAATTGGTCAATCTAGATGTCAAGAAAAGAGGGACATTGTCACATATTATGAGAGTCACAATTAGTAGTCACAAAGGTGATGTTGGATTTCAACATTCTTGTAACTTGGGAAGCAATGATATGTTGCTAGATACCGCTCATTTCTTATGTTCCTAAATTGGTTTAGAAGCATTGCGAATGTTACAAGAACCTATAGGGTCACACACAAAGGGCAATTAGATGGAGATTAGGTTCATATGATGGACCATGAAGATTAGGTTCATGGGATGAACCAAATTGGATTAAGAGTAATCCAAATTAGACTAATTGAGTTAGACTCAATTTGATTCAAGTGTTGAATGAATCTAATTTAGATTTGATTCATTGAGTCAATTTAAATTAATGAATAGAGATTCATTAAATCAAATTGACTTGAATCAAGTGGTTAGATTTGATCAACCATGGAAGATAAGAGGTCAAATTTGACTTGACTTGAGAGGGAAGATGAATGGTCAATTTTGACTTGACCAATTGCCATGTCATGGTGACTTGGCATGGGGGCCGGCCAATGATGATGTTCCACATCATCATGGACTTAGCATGGGGTGCCCCCTCATGAGGGAGACCAATGTAGGGGATCGATCGGCCGGCTAGAGGGGGGTGAATAGCCCTTTGTCGTTGGATGGTGGAATTTGCTCGTCTACACAATTGTTTGCACAAGTGGAATACTAATAAAGACAAGCAAATAAACAATAAAGAATACAAATAATGCTAACACGAAATATAACGTGGTTCACGGCTACGCCGCTAATCCACGGTCCCCGATTCGTCCTCGGTGAATCACTCCGCAACCAAATCACTATCGGTCTCTCCTTTGCACTAAGCTAGGTGGAGGTAACCCTTACAACTCAAAGACACTCCTTCTACAATAGATGTCAAAGAAAGCTAAGAGAAGGAGTTTGAATCTTGTAGAGCACTTGGATGGTCACTTAGAGCATAAGCATTATCCATTCGAAAGCCCACACCCTCTCTTTTTATAGAGAGGGCTGATTTCTTCCCGTTGGCCGCCACCAGTCGACTGCTGCCCTTGGCAGTCGACTGCCGCCACTCCAACAGCCTCCGAATACATCGGATCCCGACCGTTGTAGACCAATGGAACACTTGGCAGTAGACTGATGGATCCCATCAGTCGACTATTGCCTCCGTAGTCGGCCCCGATCGGCTCAGTGGTTCTAGCCCCAAACCCTCTTTATCGGATCTTGCCTTTAGCGATCGTGATATCTTGCGCCCACATATGGCGATCATTGCTGCTAAACAACTCAGTCGGATACCAGTCGAACCTATTTGACTCAGAGCAGTCGACTGCCATTTCATGGCAGTCGACTGATGTCAGGAAAACTCATCCGACACTTAGCCATTCGGCCAAGTTCACCTAATGAGCTACTTACAATTCACTCATTCTCTCATCTCACTCGAAGTCCCTCGCCGAAGCTCTCTTCGTTCGTGGCAACGTCCCTCGGCAGCATCAGGCGCATGGCTCTGCAATGCTCCTTCGTGTCTCTTGCCTTCGAAGTCTGCTTCCTTGCCTTCGCTTCAAGTCATCTCGTCCGACGGTCCCTCCGCAGCATCAAGCGCACGTCTCTGCAATGCTCCTTCTCCGACTCAAGCACGAGGTTCTGAGTGGTGAACCCGCCAAGGCTCCATGTGCGAATTACTAAGTCCTGCAAGACTCCAACGCACATATCAAATCATAATAACAACCTAACTTAAACCCTTTTCCACACACATCAAAATCATATCACGGTAAGAGATTGCCCTAACAATCTCCCCCTTTTTGATGTGTGGCAATCCGTTTAAGTTAGGTAAAAACATTTGATAAAATATTAAGGAAAGAAAGCATGTAAATAACATGATTAGCAACTCTCCCCCTTAATACATGAAACTCCCCCTAAATATATTCCCCCTTAAACATATATATTTCTCCCCCTTTGACACCATAAAAAATAATTAACAATGTTTATACATCATGGCATCAAGTATAGAAAGAAACAAAAACTAAAGCATGCCTTAAACATGGATAAACGAGATTACTGGGCATGTTATCAGGCGAGCAGTTAACTGCTATCAGTATGGCAGTCGACTGACACAATAAATTTTGAAATTCTGATTTTCTGGATGAATTTCAGAAACACACTATAAATTCTAGAAAATTCTAAAAATAGTAAAACTTGGCGAACACATTTCTTGTAAGTATATCTATCAATGAAAAATAGTTTTTCATGAAAAATTATTATATTTTCAGATATTTGCCAAAAATCCAAAAGCTTTAAAAACCACTAGGTTTTTGATAATGTTAGTATCCATTTTAACACCTAGTCTTGCTTTGGATTGTTTCAAAACATGAATATACAGATTTTAAGGTAAGAAATTGTTTTGAAAATGTATGAAATATCCAACCATGATCTTTTGGCAATATATCTATAAATTAAACATAAGCCTTCCCCATGATTGGTCTATTATTGCTATTTTGATACCTTAAATGCCCGTCTAAATGCCATAGGCATTAGTGGACATTTGTATCATCCTAACATCTCACTCATACTAAGTTTTCAATCAAAGTAGCCTATAGTGAGCGTGAGATGTATCTTAAAGGTATTTGTATATACTTAACCATTATTTTCATGAAATTCTATCAAGGTTAGGTATCATCCTATCATTCCACATGATCATAAAGATGTATATGAATTAATTTCACTTTATGATCATGAATCAAATGTACTCACCAAATTGTTATCATGCATTAGGTATTACATCATGATAATAAAGCAAATATCACCTAAAGCATGATTTATTTTCTTATAGGTGCATTATCATCACCTAACACTATTTCAAAAATGTTGTCCCGCCATCCTAAGTCAACCAAAAATATGATATATGTAAAGTCGATTTGGTTGACTATCCTAGGGTTTTTATAACCCTTAAGGATGGATTTAGGAACCCAATATAAATTCTTGCCTAATGAGTTCACTAAAAAATCCTTAGGGATCCATTTCCTAGCAATTACTTTCTTTTTGTCTTGACCCCTAACAATTAGCCATTTGTAGGCCTTTTCATTTTTCTTTTCTTTATAACCTAGGCCTTTCTTGTTGAAGCTTGCCCTTTGGCTCCCAATGATCATGTTAAGGGTATTGGAGCCTATTGTAAATTTTTCTAGGGCTTTGGTCAAATAGTCTACCTTTTCCCTTAGAGCCCTATTTTCATCTATACATGCATCATTAACATTGAAAGGCATATATTCATGTGAGCATGCATCATTATCATTATCATTTAAGCATGCTTTTTCTAGCTTATTTTTTAAATCCTTAATTTGCTCAAGCATGCATTTATTTTTCTTCTTTGCTCTAAATAAATCCTTAGTGAGTCTAGAAATCATGGACATAATTTGCTTAGGGGGTAGATTCGTTACCTCACTTACCAAATCCTCTTCCGATGATGAGGATGTAGAGGAGGCTCCCCCTTCACTTGGGCTCTCCTCACTTGAGCTTGCTTCATTTTCAGAGGAGGAGCAATCTAAGTCATCAAAGGCCATCAATGCTAAGTTGGTGACAAAGGCATTCTCCTCTTCCGATGATGATGAAGATGATGAGGAAGAAGGATCATCCCATGTCTTTGCTTTGAATGCCTTGGCCTTCCCTTTTTCTTTGGCCTTCTTTTCTTCTTCCTTTTTCTTCTTGCTCCCCTTCTTCTTCTTTTCTTCCTTCTTTCTCTTCTCCTCCTTGCTTTTGTTCAAGAGGGGACAATTGTCCCTTATGTGTCCCTCTCCTTGGCAATTGTAACAAATGACCTTTCCCCTTGGTCTTCTCCTCCTATCATTAGATTTATTAAATTGAAAACATTTTAAAGCACGCCTTACCCTCCTTACCATATAGGAATCTTCCATCCTATCCATGGAGGAGGAGGAAGATGCTTCATCGGAGGAGGAGGGGATCTCTATTATCTTCTTCTTCTCCTTATGTTCCATCAAGGCTACTCCTCTTGAAGGTTGAAACTTTTGCTCTTCTTGTATTCCTTCAAGCCTCGTTTTGTGGAGCTCCATTGTTGAGAAGAACTCCTCCAAGGTGCTCACTTCTAAGTTCTTGGAGATGTAAAATGAGTCCACCATGGAGCTCCATCTTGAGGACCGGGGAAAGACATCTATGGCCTTCATTACCATATCCCGGTTAGAGAGCCTTTCACCTACACTTGTCAAGCTGGTTAGAATTTCCTTAAATCTAGAGTGTAGGGATTTTACCTTCTCTCCCTTTTCGAGTTTGATGTTGGATAATTGGGAGCGAAGGACATCTCTCCTTGCTAGTTTCGCCTCGGATGTGCCTTCATGAATTTCTATTAGTTTCTCCCACATTTCCTTGGCGCTAGCACACTCCCCTATCCTATTCACTTCTTGTTGGGGGAGTACATTGTAGAGGTGGTTCTTGGCCTTTGAATTCGCCAAGTACTCCTCTCTTTGTCTTTTACTCCATCTTAATTTATCCAATAGCTCCCCTTCTTCATTTCTAGGAAATTCGAAACCGTTTTCCATAATCAAAAGAATTTCAAAATTAGTCTCGAAAAATACCTCCATTCTCTTTTTCCGCCAAGAGAATTCCCCCTCGAACTTTGGTGGATGAATATTTGAGCCGGCCATTCTTGAATGTGCTTGTTGTGGCGGTTAGTCCTTGACAAGCTTTCCTTGGCTCTGATACCACTTTTAGGGGATCGATCGGCCGGCTAGAGGGGGGTGAATAGCCCTTTGTCGTTGGATGGTGGAATTTGCTCATCTACACAATTGTTAGCGCAAGCGGAATACTAATAAAGACAAGCAAATAAACAATGAAGAATACAAACAATGCTAACACGAAATATAACGTGGTTCATGGCTACGTCGCTAATCCACGGTCCCCGATTCATCCTCGGTGAATCACTCCGCAACCAAATCACTATCGGTCTCTCTTTTGCACTAAGCTAGGTGAAGGTAACCCTTTCAACTCAAAGACACTCCTTCTTTTACAATAGATGTGAAAGAAAGCTAAGAGAAGGAGTTTGAATCTTGTAGAGCACTTGGATGGTCACTTAGAGCATAAGCATTAGCCATCCAAAACCCCACACCCTCTCTTTTTATAGAGAGGGCTGATTTCTTCTCGTTGGCTGCCACCAGTCGACTGCTGCCCTTGGCAGTCGACTACCGCCACTCCAATAGCCTCTGAACAAGTCAGATCCCGACCGTTCTAGTCCAACGGAATACTTGGCAGTCAACTGATGGATCCCATCAGTCGACTGTTGCCTCCGTAGTCGACTGCCCAGTCGGCTACGAGTCATTTTGTGGCCCAAACCCTCTTGATCAGTTGGCTAATGGTCTTAGTAGTCGACTGCCCACATATGGCAGTCGACTGTTGGTCCCAAAACAACTAAGTCGGATACCAGTCGAACCTATTCGACTCAGAACAGTCGACTGCCATGAAATGGCAGTCGACTGATGTCGGGAAAACTCATCCGACACTTAGCCATTCGACCAAGTTCACCTAATGAGCTACTTACAATTCACTCATTCTCTCATCTCACTTGAAGTCCCTCACAGAAGCTCTCTTCATTCGCCGCCACGTCCCTCGGCAGCATCAGACGCACGGCTCTGCAATGCTCCTTCGCGTCTCTTGCCTCCGAAGTCTACTTCCTTGACTTCGCTTCAAGTCATCTCGTCTGGTGGTCCCTCCGCAGCATCAAGCGAACAGCTCTACAATGCTCCTTCTCTGACTCAAGCACGAGGTTCTGAGTGGTGAACCCGCCAAGGCTGCATGTGCGAATTACTAAGTCCTGCAAGACTCCAACGCACATATCAAATCATAATAACAACTTAACTTAAATCCTTTGCCACACACATCAAAACCATATCACGGCAAGATATTTCCCTAACAACCAAGAGCCATTGGCTCTTAGAGTTACATGCATCCATGTAACCCCCCCCCCCCCCCCCCCCCCACAAATAAGTGGTCAGCTACTTAAGTGGTTATGATGGAGTGAAGTTATTTTTTGTGTGATTAACTTCATCTTCTTCCTTGGTTCTTCCTCTCTTGCTGTCCCAATCCTCCATTGCCGAGATTATCAAGGAGTGCTAGCACACTCAAGATTGTCTTTTTCTCCACTTATTGCTTGTGTGGATACCAATAGAGGAGTGTACACTTGACACTCTCGAGTTCCGGCAATCCAATTGGACGAGCGGGATAAGCGAAGGGCGTCGCATCAAGGGTAATGCTCTTCTCATGTAGATCTAAGGTTTTAATCACATACATGTAATTTTTGTTATACTTCGCACAGATCCATGGTCGGGCTTTCGAGGTTTCTGCAACGTAAAAAATGGTTTTTGCGGCTCGGAAAGTCCAATAGTGGTATTAGAGCCACGTGTGAAGCATGTATGTGTTTTGATTTTTGTAGTTTTTGTATTAGATATAAAAATTATAGATCTTTAAGTTTCTATAAATTTCCTATTTTTATAGAAATTTTGGGTATTTTTCTTGAAGTGTCGAAGCAACAAGTGTTGGGACACTTGTAGGCTTCAACCACCAAGAAAAACTCTCCGGAACGGCAAAATCTCGCTTTAGGTTTTTGGGACAGTGACTTAAGTCACTGTAAGATCAAGATGGGACACTCAAGTTCATTTTGCGAGTAGGTTTGCTACCCCAAACTTCGAAAGGGCATTGTCCCGCGATCGCGCCCGGAAACCACTTAGCGGGACCGTTACGGAGATGTGACTCATAAAATTAAAAAAAAATTAGGAAAAATTATAGAAATTTTTTGTAAAATACATAATTTATAATTATGTATAATTCTGTGATGGTCATGGCCCAAGAACCCCAATATTATTTGATGATAAATGTTTGTAATTCATAATACGACCTGCGTGCCGTTTTTGTGGTTGTGCATGTTGTATAGGGTATGCGACCTCTGCGTCGTGCCTCTTCTTTTAAAATTCTAGTTGTAAATAGTTTTAGACTCGAATGTAACTCGAGTTTCATGTTTGTAATGTAAAAAATGGAGCGGTGGAAGGTCCACTAGTAGACGGAGTTACGAGGAGGGTGCCGTCGACACATGGCGGTCAAATGAGGCGCTTGGCGAGGCCGCTAACCATAGGTTGACCGTCCGATCTTGTCATTGGCTCGAGAAGATCGTAGGAGGGCCATGACCTCATCACAATTAATTTATATATATATATGTTTTTCTTGTTATGTATGTGATGCATACTAGTAAATTTTGCTTGTATGTATATGATGCATGCTAGTATAATGCTTGTATGTATGTGATGCATGCTAGTGTAGGGTGATAAAGGTCTTGATGCGTATATGATACACATTCACGATTAGATTAGATCCTAATCGAATCAACTCGAAAATGCCTACCAAGTCTTGATACCCATCATTACCTCGATCATTTGTAGTTGTTAAATCTGCCAAAGCAGAACAACACATATTATCTTGGTAGGGTGCGGAGAGACAATCTTGGTCCCACCTATCACGGCTTGGGTTAGAGCTCAATTAGATTGAGTAAAACTAGTTAACTCAATTGGATCGAGTAGAACTATAGACATATTCCAACCGTTGGAAAGATAGGATAAGATGACATTTACACTAAATCTTGGGTGATTTAGCCAAAGCTAACTCAAGGTCTTTTGTAAATATGGGTCTTGATCTTATAAATAAGAGTTGCATTGAGATGTAATCGGTAATGTGTTACCTACCGATCATACTAAGTCTTGGGCAATTTAGCCAAAGCTAACTCAAAGCCTAGTATGATGTGGATCTCGTCCCGCAAGAATTATAGCATGTTTGTATGAATCTAGTAATGTGGTTCGACCACATCCATAACTTGATTCTACAAAAGTCTAATAATTCAGTGGGAGCATCATTTGATTAAAGGCCTAATTAAATGATAAATGGAATATGATATTAATTTTTTGCATTGTGTATGTTGTAGATTACCATGTCGACAAACATGAACACTCTCTCCCTGCATTCTGTCCTTGAGAAGGACATGCTCAATGAAGCTAATTTCCTGGACTAGTACAGGAACCTGAGAATCGTTCTCACCCAAGAAAGGAAATTGTACGTCCTGGAGCAGCCCATTCTGGAGGCACCTCCTGCCACTGCCTTGTGAACTGACAACGATGCTTACAAGAAGCATCAAGATGATGCATTAGATGTGTCATGTCTCATGCTCGCGACCATGAAGTCTGAGCTTCAGAAGCAACACAAGTTCATGAATGCTTATGATATGGTTGAACATCTTCATCAACTATATCAAGGACAAGCAAGGCATGAAAGATATGAGATCTCTAAAGCATTATTTCAGTCCAAGATGTAAGATTGGACTCCCGTAGGTCCATATGTACTCAAGATGATTGGGTACATAGAAAACCTACAGAAGTTGGGATTCCAACTTGGCCAAGAGCTGGCCACTGACTTGATCTTGCAATCTTTGCCACAGAGCTACAATCAATTTGTCATGAATTACAATATGAATGAAATTGATAAGACACTACCAGAGATGCTCAGCATGTTGAGAACTGCTGAGCTCAACCTTAAGAAGGGAAATTCTGACTTTATTTTGATGGTGAAAAAGAAGAATGGAAAGGGCAAGCCTAAAGGTAAGGGAAAGTCCCAAGCCAAGGGCAAATGCATGGAACTAAAACCGAAAGGAGGGGTGGCCAAAGAAGGGACTTGCTTCCACTGCAAGGAAGCTGGACACTAGAAGCGTAACTGCAAAGCATACCTGGAAGATCTTAAGAAGAAGAAAAGTGAGACTTCTTTGTCTGGTATAAATGTTATAGAAGTCAATCTATCTATTTCATCATCATGAGTATTAGATACCAGATGTGCACCTCACATTTGTACTAATGTGCAGGTGCTGAGAAATAGCAGGGCATTGACAAAGGGCGAGGTGGACCTATGAGTAGGCAATGAAGCAAGAGTTGCTGTTGTTGCTATAGGAACTTATGATCTATCTCTGCCCTCTGGGCTTGTACTAGAACAAGATGAATGTTGTTATGTGCCTGCTTTGACTAAGAACATAATTTAGGTTTCTTGTTTGGATAAGAAAGGATTTTCATTTATAATAAAGAACAAATGTTGTTCAGTTTTTTTAAATGATATGTTCTATTATAGTGCACCTCTAATGAAAGAACTCTACATTCTAGACTTAGAGAGCCCCATCTATAACATAAGTACCAAAAGGTTTAAGTCAAATGAGTTGAACCAAACCTATCTCTAGCATTGTCGCTTAGGTCACATAAATGAGAGTTGCTTATCCCAGCTCCATAAGGATGGGCTGCTGGACTCATTTGATTTTGAATCATATGAGACATGCGAGTCTTGCCTTCTAGGCAAGATGACCAAGACTTGCTTTAGTGGACACCGCGAAAGAGCAACAGACTTGTTAGGACTTATACATAGTGATGTATGTGGCCCTTTCAATGTTGCTGCTAGAGGTGGTTACAGGTACTTCATTACATTTACTGATGACTTCGATAGATATGGTTATGTGTATCTCATGACACATAAATCAGAATCCTTTGAAAAGTTCAAAGAATTCAAGAATGAAGTACAAAACCAGCTTGGCAAGAGTATTAAGATACTTCGATCAGATCGAGGTGGTGAATACCTTAGCCATGAGTTTCGTGCCTATCTAACTAAGAGTGGGATTCTATTCCAACTCACTCCTCTTGGAACACCACAGTTGAATGGTGTATCCGAAAGGAGAAATCGTACCCTATTAGATATGGTACGATCTATGATGAGTTACACAGATCATCCAATATCCTTTTGGTGATATGCTCTAGACACAACAGCCTTCACACTTAACCATGTACTATCCAAGGTTGTGATAAAGACACCATATAGGATATGGACAAGGAGAAATCCCAAGATGTCTTTCATGAGGATTTGGGGTTGTGAGACTTACGTTCGATGTCATGTCTCAGACAAAATGGGACCCAAATCCGATAAGTGCTATTTTGTTGGATATCCCAAGGAGACGAAGGAATATTACTTCTAAATTTCCAGTCAGCACAAAGTGTTTGTGGCAAAGACTGGGGTTTTTCTAGAAAGGGATTTTGCTTCTAGAAAAACTAGTGGAAGTATGTTCGATCTTAAAGAAATTCAAGATAAGGACCATAGCACTGAGGCTTTGATCGAGGTTAATCATGAACCACAAAGTGTTGTGGGTGATGAGTTTGTTGAACAAAGAGTTGTGGAACAACCACCTGTTCAAGTAGACCTACCTCTTCACAGGTCTGATAGGGTACATCGTCAGCCTGAGAGATACTAATTCTCTTGTCTGACCATGATGATGTTATGCTCATTGAGAATGAGCCTACCTCCTATCAGGAAGCTGTGATGAGCCCAGATTCTGAGAAATGGCTAGAGGCCATGAGATCCGAGATGGAATCCATGTACACCAACCAAGTATGGACTTTTTTTGATCCACCTGAAGGCATCAAACCCATTGGGTGTAAGTGGGTCTTTAAAAGAAAGACTAACATGGATCGACTTACACATACCTATAAGGGTCGATTGGTGGCTAAAGGTTTCAAGCAAATTCATGGTATTGACTATGATGAAATCTTTTCCCCAATGGCAATGTTTAAGTCCATTTGGATCATGCTTACTATTGCAGCATACCACGATTATGAGATCTGATAGATGGATGTCAAAACCACATTTCTGAATGGAAACTTGCTCGAGGATGTGTACATGACACAACCTGAGGCTTTTGTGGATCCACAGCATACTGGAAAGTATCCAAGCTGCAAAGGTCCATTTATGGGCTAAAGCAAGCTTCTCGGAGCTTGAATCTTCGATTCGATGATGCGATCAAATAGTTTGATTTCATCAAGAATGAAGATGAATCCTATGTCTACAAGAGGGTTAATGGGAATACAGTTGTCTTCCTTGTATTGTATGTGGATGACATACTACTCATTGGGAATGACATCCCTTTGCTACATTCTGTGATGACTTAGCTTGGGACGTGCTTCTCAATGAAGGACTTAGGTGAAGTAGCCTGTATTCTAGGCATCAAGATCCATAGAGATAGATCTAAGAGATTGCTTGGCCTATGTCAGAGTACATACATTGACACGATATTACTATGGTTTGCCATGCAGAATTCCAAGAAAGGACTTCTGCCGATGTCACATGGTGTGAGTTTTTCGAAGACTAAAAGTCCCTCTTCTAGAGAGGAGAGAGATTGCATGGATAAGATCCCTTATGCATCTGCTCTAGGAACTATCATGTACTCAATATTGTGTACTCGTCTTGATGTCTCGTATGCTTTGAGCATGATGAGTAGATACTAGTCAGATCCAGGTGAGCGTCACTGGATAGCGATCAAAAATATTCTTAAGTACTTGAGAAGGACTAAAGAATATTTCTTGATATTTGGAGGCGATGAGGAGCTAGCTGTAAAGGGTTACAGCGATGTCAGCTTCCAAACTGACCAGGATGATTATAGATCACAGTCAGGGTTCGAGTTTTGCTTGAATGGTGGCGCTTGAGCTTGAATAGTTCGAAGCAGGACACAGTTGCTGATTCTACAATTGAGACCAAGTATATCGCTGCATCAGAGGCAGCAAAGGAGGCAGTTTGGATCCGCAAGTTCATTACTAAGCTTGGGGTGGTTCCTAGCATAGCAGATCCTATAGAGCTCTATTGTGACAACAATGGAGCGATTGCGCAGGCTAAGGAACCTCGCTCACACCAGCGGACCAAACACATACTACGACGCTTCCATCTCATTCGAGAGATTATCGATAGAGGAGATGTGAAGATTTGCAGAGTACCCACAGAGGCTAACATCGCAAATCCCTTGAACAAGGCTTTGGCACAGAAAAGGCATGATGGTCACACTAGGTCATTGGGTATTAGATACTACGGTGATTGACACTAGTGCTAGTCGGAGAATGTTAGTGAAAGCCCTAGAGCCAATCATGTAATGATTGTTGTATGGACTTTATTGTATCATATTCCTTTTTATAAAGGCATGATTATTATATTTACTTATATTGGTACCAAATAACTAAGTATAATAACATCCTTGAGTAGAAGGTTCTTATCTATATCAATCGATTAGTTGAATCGATAATGAGATGATATAGAGAACACTACTCTTAATCATTCCTAGTCAAATATTAACATTCAAGGAATATGTTAATGCATAGAGACTAGCATGTAGGTCAACTCGATGACTTGATCTCACAAATCATGGATATGAGATATCAAGTTGACACATGTGTATGCATTGGAGAATGTATACTGAATGACCCACCATGAGAAAGTATCATGGATCGTTATATGAGTGTCATATACTTTCTCATGTGACTATTAGTATGACTATTAGTCCTTGAACCTGAAGTCACCATGGTTCCCTACATAAGGAGTTGCATATTTTGGCTTCGTCAAATGTCACCTGTAAATGGGTGGACAATAAAGGCGATTACTGGGTATGTAACAAATTATGTGGAGGGATGTGAGTGTTGTAGATGGGATCTATCCCTCCTATATGACGGGAGTGACATCGTTATTCTTGATAGAGTGAGACAACAAAGTGCATGGTCATGCCCAAATGAGTCAATATGAGATATTGAGCTCATTTGATTAGAGTGAGTCTACTTCGAGTTCAAGATTTAGATTGTACCGAGGATGACACGGTCTATGCCTCAATTGGTCAATTTAGAGGTCAAGGATAGAGGGACATTGTAACATATTTTGAGAGTAACAATTAGTAGTCACAAAGGTGATGTTGGATCTTAACATTCTTGTAACTTGGGTAACAATAATGTGTTGCTAGATATCACTCATTGCTTATGTTCCTAAATTGGTTTAGGAGCATTGCCAATGTTACAAGTGTTGGTGCAAGGGCACTAGATAATCAAACCTGTGTTTTGATTATGGAAAAGACACAAAGTTA
This sequence comes from Wurfbainia villosa, assembly GCA_025175895.1. Taxonomy (NCBI): domain Eukaryota; kingdom Viridiplantae; phylum Streptophyta; class Magnoliopsida; order Zingiberales; family Zingiberaceae; genus Wurfbainia; species Wurfbainia villosa. Next base: position 44,897,958 of record CM045998.1, on the reverse strand, counting down.
AGTTTACATCGTTATCTCATGAGCTATCGAGTGTGCAGAAAAGTATTAAAGCTGGAGTTGAAGGCTAGCGACACGCGGAAGAAGTCGCGGTGGTCGGGCGACACTCGAGTGACTTCGGAGGGAGCCGAAGGAATCGAGTGGAAGGACGGAAGCGAGAGCTACTATCGAGGTAAGCTCGTGTGAGTGAGAGATTGTAAGGTCGTGTCCTCTTTATGGGGACGACCGTAGGCGGCGATCCGACTAAGACTTCCTGTGGAAGGTCTAGGTCGAGATCGGACAGTTAGAAACCATCGCATTTACCATTTTCCGAGCTAACCTCTTACTGTAGGGAAGTGACGGTGGGCATTCTTTGGACATTAGGCGATCATATTATCGATGGGTGATGAGAGGCATCAGTCGACTGATGGTGACGATTCAGCTTTTGCGCTAGGTAAAAATGGATAACGTTTGACGTGGCCACTTCGCGATAAAATTTGGACAACTTCATGATCCATTCCGAAAAAAGAGGAGACAAATTCAGAGGCCAAAATCTATAAAAGGAGGGGAGGATTCCATCTCCAAATTACATCAAGTTTATTCATCAAGTGCTCCTACAACGCCAACGCTCCAACATCGTCATAACGCCGACGCAACGCCAAGTTTCGATCTTCTTCGTCGGCAGTAGAATCAAGTAATATTTTTGATATTGTATTCTTTGTTTTTCTTCATAACAAGGTGAGGTAGGCTTGTTGCCTCATCCTTGTATATTTGATTTTGTGATCGTTGTCTCCTACCTCCAACGAGGAGGAGACGTTATAGTGTTTTGCCCTCCGTACGCGGTCTAGGACCAATAGGGCCTTGGAGTAGCAACCACTGGGTTGTGAACCAAGTAAAATAAATGTGTTCATTTAATTTCCGCTGTGCTTACTCGTTTACTTGTGTATCAACGAACGAATTCGAACGAAAGATTTACGATCGCTATTCACCCCCCCCTCTAGCGACGCTTCTCGATCCAACAACAAGAACCTATAGGGTCACACACAAAGGGCAATTAGATGGAGATTAGGTTCATATGATGGACCATGAGGATTAGGTTTATGGGATGAACCAAATTGGGTTAAGAGTAATCCAAATTACACTAATTGAGTTAGACTCAATTTGATTCAAGTGTTGAATGAGTCTAATTTAGATTTGATTCATTGGGTCAATTTAAATTAATGAATAGAGATTCATTAAATCAAATTTACTTGAATCAAGTGGTTAGATTTGATCAACCATGGGAGATAAGAGGTCAAGTTTGACTTGACTTGAGAGGGAAGATGAATGGTCAATTTTGACTTGACCAATTTCCATGTCATGGTGACTTGGCATGGGGGCCAGCCAATGATGATGTTCCACATCATCATGGACTTATCATGGGGTGCCACCTCATGAGGGAGACCAAGAGTCATTGGTTCTTTGAGTTACATGCATGCATGTAACCCCCCCCCCCTCCCCCAAATAAGTGGCTGGCCACTTAAGTGGTTATGATGGAATGAAGTTATTTTGTGTGTCATTAAATTCATCTTCTTCCTTGGTTCTTTCTCTCTTGCTCTCCCATTCCTCCATTGCCGAGACTATCATGTGTTGGTGATCGTTTGGAAGGTAGAGGGGGGTGAATAGCGCTTTTTGTTTCTACAGGAGTAATTAGCGGAAGCAAACACAAATAATATATGTAAAAACAAAAAGCAATGCTAACAAAGCCTTTACGTGGTTCGGAGATAACGCTCCTACTCCACGGCGATCCTTAAGGTGGATCAACCCAAGCAATTCCACTAAGAAGCTTTCCTTTACAACAAAAACCTCCTCTTCTTTACAAAGAATGAAACTTGAGCTTAGAGAGAAGAGGAGAGGATTTAAGATCACTTAGAAAGCTTGAAAAACTTGTGGGAGCTTAGGAGAAAGATCAGAATATAAGCATTAGCCTATTCTTGCTCCCCTTGGGCTCTTTTTATAGGAAAGAGCCTCTTTTTCCCGTTGGAGTTCTATCAGTGGACTGATGATTTACATCAGTCGACTGCCGCCGATTCTAACGGCTTCTGAACAGCCGGATTCACGGGATTTGCCATCGTCATCGCCAACGGGAAGACTATCGATTGGCTGATGGCGCCAATAGTGGCTAATATTATTGCCGTAGCCGTGATCGCTCACGGCTAACGCTTTCATGGCGATGAGGCCCAATATTGGCGATCGACTACCGGCTTGTATGCGGCGTCGGTATGAGTCGACTCTCACCGACTTGATAACCCCGATCATCGCTAACCCTCCAACCTCTAATGCGCATTTTAAGGGCGGGCCGATCACATCATGTTCCAGTCGACTGGCACACCCCAAGTATGACTAATTCATACTTGAAAACATACCCTAAGCCTAGACTTAACCTTCTAGCTTCTCCATCAGCCTTGCGCCTCCAGGATTTCTCTGAGTCCATGACTCCATCCATGCGCTTGCCTTCAAAAGCTTCCTTCGGTTCCGTCATGCTTTGGATTTCTTCTTTGCCAAAGTACGCTTGTACTTTACGTCGCCAAGACTACATGCTTGGACTTATGCCGCCAAGACTTTCCTTTGGTCTTTCTTTGCCAAGGACTACTTGGACTTTATGCCGCCAAGACTACATGCTTGGACTTACACTGCCAAGACCTTTCCTTTGACTTCTCTTTGCCAAGATCACACTTAGACTTGTCTTTTACCAAGTCTTCATACTTGGATTTTCCTGTCACTTAAACATGTTCACAATTAGATCACAAAATATTGCCTAACTTAGATGATTATCCAAACATCAAAATATATAAATGCTTGGGGCATTGTTGCACCAACAATCTCCCCCTTTTAGATGTGTGGCAATCATTTAAGTTAGGTCTTTAACACATGCATATAAACATATTTCAATATGAATTCTAACTTAAATATCCCTTCCCCCCCTTCGACATACAGCAAAAAGAGAAGAGTTTATCCAATAAGTGCAGGAAAGAATTATAATTGACACATCTTGAACAAAGGTATAAAAGTGATATGAAGCTCCCCCTTAATCCAAGATATGTTTCATGATGTGGAAATAACATGTGAAGCAAAGCATAAGCAATAGAATGGGCAAATATGTCCTAGCCTTGCACCAACAATTATAGAAATAAGGGATGTAGCTCCCCCTAAACCAGTGCATCAAGAAAGTCCATCTTTCCATACAAGTTATCATGAATATACTGTGGAAATCATATAATGTCCAAAATGAACCTTTTAACCGATGAAAAACTATTTTCTATTCCAAAACAGTGTCACCTGTTCGATTGGAATTGGCATCAGTCAACTGCCGACCTTGGTAGTCGACTGCCAATAACGGCAGTCGACTGATATCAGACAAATCTAAAAATCAAATTTTTCAGTCAAGGTTTAAAAATGCGTAGAAAATTCCGTGGATGTCCAAAAATCACGAAACTCGTCATACACATTTTATTCGACTAATATAACATATGAAAAATGTTAGATGAAAAACATGCTCATCAGATTAATGGATTGATACGATATTCAAAATGACAAAAATATGACGCAAAAAGTGTAATTGTATCGTATCAATATTCATAACTTCGTACTATATGCTCTATTTCTAAACTTGACAAATAACAAATTGTAGGCACTAATAGAAATGAACTAAACAAAAACACAATTTCATTTCATTAATCAAAAGTTATTACACAAGTTGGAGTTTATGTTGTACATACGACCAAAAAGAAAATAACAAAAACATGCTAGCTAACGATCGTCGTCCTCAGCATCCATCGGTGCAGATGACGAACCATCGTGAGGAGGTGGGTGTCCGGGTGCAGGAGGGCGGAGAATCGCCAAAATGTCCTGCTACTGCCGATGCATCTCACTCACGAGGGAGAGGAGCTCCTGATGCTCTCGGCGAAGCTCCTGTTGGCCCAAGCGCAGCTCCTCAAGACGTGTGTCTACTCGCTCTGCAAAAGCATCGAAGCGGGCAATGAAGGATGTGTCTGGCAGAACAGTATCACCTGCAGCAGTCTCCTCCGCATCGGCTCCCTCGGCAACACCCTCAGCATCTCCTTCCGCAGTGGCATCCTCTGGTGCCGGAGCGCCACCTGCTGGTCGTCATACAGGGTCCCAGAAAACGGACCCTCTATCGGCCTTCAAGCCCACCAAGGAGAAGCTCCGATGAGTCATCTGGTCATATTTTCTATTCATGATTTTAATGACCCCTATGTTGACATCAATGCCTACGGAGTTGAGCCACTGAGTAAGGACATTTCCAAAAGGTATATGAACCTTCCCATTGTTTGGCCTTATGAAATGAGTGATGTAGTGGAAGGTATTGAGACCAATATCGATGTCTAAGTATTGACGAAGGATGTTAGGAATCGTTGGAATAGCTAGAGGGGGGTGAATAGCGTTTTTTAGTTTCTACAAGAAGATTAGCGGAAGCAAACACAATAATATATGTAAAAACAAAATCAAACGCAAACAAGGCCTTTTACGTGGTTCGGAGATAACGCTCCTACTCCACGGCGATCCTTGAGGTGGATCAATCCAAGCAAATCCACTAATGAGCTTTCTTTACACCACAACTCCTCTTCTTTATAAAAGATGTTGATCTAAGCTTAGAGAGAAGAGGAGATTTAAATCACTTAGAAAGCTAAAGAATTCATGGAGGCTGTTGAGAAAGATTGGAGAATAAGCATTAACCCCAAAAACCTCCACCAGCCCTCTTTTTATAGAGAAGAGGCTGATTTTCCCGTTGGAGCCCGATCGGATCGATGTACGATCACGATCATTCTGCATGGTTAATACGAATAGCCGAATTCACGGGATTCAGAGTCGTTTCATCCAATGACACTTTCATCAGTCGACTGATCCCTCCATCGATCGGTGAGTGATCGATCGAGTGATCAGTGATCCGCGCGCGCGATCGACTCCGACTCCGTTACGTGCTCATTTTACGTCTATCGTCGATCAACACCGCTTTGTTGGCGGTCGATATCGATCGGCTGTGAATATTTCACACTTGATTTCACCCCCTAGACCTAGACTTAACCTCCTAGCTCTTCCTTAAGCCTTGCGCCTTCAGGATCCCTCCGAGTCCGTGACTTGTTCGTCCTTTGCACCTTGCTTCCAAGAGCATTCTTTGGTTTTGTCATGTCTAGAGTTTTCCTTTGCCAAAGCGTGTTTGGACTTTACGCCGCCAAGTCTACATGCTTGGACTTACGCTGCTAAGACTTACTTTTGGACTCCCTTTGCCAAGATCCGTTTGGACTTAATGCTGCCAAGACAACATGCTTGGTCTTATGCCGCCAAACCTTTACCTTGGACTCTTCTTTCACCAAGTCTTCATACTTGGATTTTCCTGTTACTTAAACATCATCACAATTTAGATCACAAATTGTTGCCTAACTTAGATGATTATCCAAACATCAAAACATAAAATTCTTGGGGCATTGTTGCACCAACAATCTCCCCCTTTTTTTATGTTTGACAATCATTTAAGTTAGGTCTTTTAAAGATACGCATATTATCACATCATGTATTCAATTCCAATTCTAACTTAAACATTTCTTCTCCCCCTTTGACATACATCAAAAAGAGAAGAACGATAAAAACATATATATCATGAAAGAGTGTGTAACAATCTTGAACTAAGGCATAGATTTAAAGACTGAACTCCCCCTTAATCCAAGATATAAAATACATGTGGAGCTAAAGTCATCAAACAATTTGAAAGTTTAAAACCTAACTTTGCACCAACACCGAGGCATTAAACAGTCATACACGTTGTTTAGACTCAATACTATCATGCTATTGCTTTAGGATATCAACACTACCCTAAACCTTAGAAAATGAGACTGATTTTCCGAAACCATAGTGTATGTCAGGATCGTGTATCGAATGATCATTTACACTACACTGTGAATACTAAAATCAGCCTTTTCGCACTCAAATTCGTAAATGCGTGTAAATTCTAGAAACCTCGAAAAATCATGAAAATTTGTGTACACATTTCTGAAATCATAATTTATCAAAGAAAAATATTTTGAAAAATATATGTTTTCCAGATTTCAATATTGATACAAATTTGGAAACTAGCAAGAAGTTCTAAAATTTTGCAAACTTTGTATCACTTTTGTGTTTCACTTGAAAATAGTTTTTCAAAGTATGATAAACATAGTTTAAAATATGTTTTATTTGACATTTCCAATCATGTTCTTGGAGCTATATGCACATCAATTGTGTATAAGCCTTCCCAATGATTTGTCCAATTAAGGATTAATGTCTCTAGATGACACTTTGGTCCATAGTAATGCATCATAACAAGCATGATGAACCAAGTGCATCTTCCTATCATCTCACATGTTGTCTAGGTGGCTCAATACAAAAATCATGGTTTCTTAGGTATTTTGTGAGATGGTTAAAGGTATAAAACCTAGTATTTCTATAGAATCATGCAAACCTACACCTTCACTCAACCAAGCACATTCCAAGTTCTCTCCTAAGTGATGAAAATTCTACTTCGGGGAGAGCCTTGGTAAATATATCAGCTAAGTTGGACTTGGATTCAATATAATTGAGCTCAATATCCCCCTTAGCCACATGGTCTCTAATGAAGTGATGCTTCACTTCAATGTGCTTGGTCCTAGAGTGATGCACCGGGTTTTTGGTCAAGTTAATGGTGCTTACATTATCACAAAATACTTTCATGTTGGAGTAAGATAGCTCATAATCTTCTAGGGTATGTTTCATCCATAAGAGTTGAGCTACACAACCACCCATAGCCACATATTCGGCCTCGGTGGTGGATAAAGCAACACAAGGTTGCTTCCTACTACTCCAACTCACTAGGGAAGACCCAAGGAATTGGCATCCACCACTAGTACTCTTCCGATCCAATTTGCAACCGGCATAATCGGAATCGGTGTACCCAATTAAATCAAAAGACCTAGTCCTAGGGTACCATAGACCTACATTTAGTGTGCCCTTGACATATCTTAAAATTCTCTTAACAGCAACTAAATGAGATTCCTTAGCACATGATTGATACCTAGCACACATACCAACCGCAAATAATATATCGGGTCTACTAGCGGTTAAATACAAGAGGCTACCAATCATGCTCCTATAAAGGGTAAGATCTATTTGTTTTCCTTCACTATCACTATCTATTTTGGTATTGGTTCCCATTGGAGTTGACACTACCTTAGCATTTTCTAAACCAAACTTCTTAATCATTTCCTTAGCATATTTGGTTTGATAAATGTAAATTCCTTCACTAGTTTGTTTAACTTGCAAACCTAGGAAGAAATTTAATTCTCCAACTAGACTCATCTCAAACTCTTTTTCCATATTTTGAATAAAGTCTTGAAGAAGCTCATCATTTGTTGACCCAAAGATAATGTCATCAACATACACTTGGGCTACAAAGATGTCCTTAGATGTTGACTTTATAAAGAGAGTTTGATCTATACTACCCCTTTTGAAATCCTTAGAGATTAGGAAAGTTGACAATCTTTCATACCAAGCCCGGGGAGCTTGTTTTAAACCATATAAGGCTTTCCTAAGCTTGTAGACATGGTTTGGGTAGTCCATATTTTCAAACCCGGGAGGTTGTTCTACATACACCTCTTCCTTAATAAACCCATTTAGGAATGCCGATTTGACATCCATTTGATGGAGTTTGAAACCCATATAGGAGGCATATGCTAAAAGTATTCTAATGGACTCTAATCTAGCAACCGGGGCATATGTTTCATCATAATCAAGTCCTTCAACTTGATTAAAACCCCTTGCAACTTATCGTGCTTTATTTCTAGTGATATTCCCTTGGTCATCTAGTTTGTTCCTAAAAACCCATCTTGTAGTAATAATTGTGTTTTCACTTGGTCTAGGAACTAACTCCCACACTTGACTCCTATCAAATTGAGTCAATTCATCTTGCATTGCTAAGATCCAATCCGGATCAAGTAATGCATCTTTAATGTTTTTGGGCTCAATTTGAGAAATTAGAGCTATATGACTAGTGGGGTCCCTATGGAATGACCTAGTCCTAACTCCTTGAGATAATTCACCCACAATTTGATCTAATGGGTGACTTTGATGAACTCTTATGGTTCTAGGAGGTGTATCAAGTTGAGTTTGATCATGATTAACTTCAATCCTAAGGTCATCATCGGAGTCATCCCTTACTCCCCCTTGATCCAATCCTCCCCCTTGATTAATACCTCCCCAGTTTAAATCTTGAAATTGTTTGGTAATTTCTTGATTTTCATTATTTATGTCATCATCAATAGGGGATTTTCTAGGGTATGTATTTGAAGTTTCATCAAATTGAACATTTGAAGATTCTTCAATCTTTTGAGTCCTTTTATTGTAAACTCTATATCCTACACTAGTGGATGAGTATCCAACTAGGATTCCCTCATCCGCTTTGGACTCAAATTTACTTAGGTTATCTTTGGTATTTAAGATATAGACTTTACATCCAAAGACCTTAAAATAATGAATTGTTGGAATTGTACCATTCCACAATTCAAATGGAGTTTTTCCTAAAAACCTATGAATTAATACCCTATTTTGGATATAGCGGTGTATTAACCTTCCGCCTAAGTAGCTAGGTAAGGAATATGCATTAAGCATTGTCCTAGCCGCTTCTTGTAGGGCACGATTTTTTCTTTCCACAACCCCATTTTGTTGGGGTGTTCTAGGACAAGAAAATTCATGCTTGTACCCTTGTTCTAAGCAAAAAGTTGAAAAGTTAGAATTCTCAAACTCTCCACCATGATCACTACAGATCCGGTTGATTTTGAGTTTTCTTTCATTTTCTACTCTTTTGCTAAATCCTATGATTATTTCTAAGGTTTCATCCTTATTTTTCAAGAAAAACACCCAAGTAAACCTAGAAAAATCATCTACTATTACCAAGCAATATTTACTACCAATTATAGATGGGGTACTATGGCAATCAAATAAATCCATATGTAGTAATTCTAATGGTAAAGCGGTACTAAGTAAATTTTTACCTTTGTGTGATGTTTTTGATTGTTTCCCTTCTTGACAAGCATCACACATCTTGTCCTTGAGATATTTGACTCTAGGCAATCCTTTGACTAGCTTCAATTTTGCTATTTTGGCTATATTCTTCATTTTTATGTGACCTAGTCTCCTATGCCAAAGCCAACTTTCTTGCTCTTTTGCAATAAGACCCTTAGTGGAAGGATTAGTAGCATAAGATAAATCAACATAATATATATTTGATTTTCTAAAGCCTACTAACATGCAATCATTTATAGTTTTGTGTCTTATAAAGAATTTTGAGGAATCAAACTTAACATCAAGCTTACACTAAGTAAGTTAAATTTCATATTTTTAACTAATAGAACTTTATGAATAGCAAGATTGGGAGATACCTCAATGGTGCCCTTTCCTAGAATTTTAAGTTTACCGCTATTGCCAAATGACACTTTTCCTTGGCTAGTGTGGTTGATAGTGGAGAATTTTTTCTCATCCCCGGTCATATGCTTTGAGCACCCACTATCAACTATCCACAAGCTTGGTTCTTCTACCTATGTCACATGAAAAACACAATCCTTAGGTACCCAAATCTTAGGACCACTAGCATTAATTATAAATTTCTTTGGTACCCATGCTTTTCTCCCCTTGCTTTTAATCATGGATTTTCTACTAACTAGGGATGCAAATGCTACCTCTTTCTCCTTAGGTCTATATCCTAAACCGACCTTATTGTAAATTGCCCTTTGGTCCTTAATAATCATATCTAGATATTTGGAACCATTAGTGAACTTTTCTAGGCATGTTCTTAATTTACTTATTTCTTTTCTTAACTCATCATTTTCATCCCTAAGAGTACAATCGTTATCACTAGATGATTTATCACATGATGCATCTATATTCTTAAATGATTTGATTTCTAATTTTAGATCCTTAATCCTAGTTTTTGATCTATTTAAAGCATTTTGTAAACATGCAATAGTCTTATAAAGTAAATCTACTTTGGGTGAGTCATTTACCTCATCATCATCACTTGATGATGATTCATCACTTGAAGAGGAAGAAGACTCCTTGCTTGAGCTTCCGATTTCTTCCAATGCCATGAGGGCTAAGTTCCGGGTTGAATGGCAAACTTCTTCATCGTCGGTAGACTCCTCCAATCTTAGAGTATCCCACGTTTGTGCCATCATCGCCTCCTTCTTCTTCTTTTCCTTCTTTTCCTTCTTCTTCTTATCCTTCTCCTCCTTTTTCTTTAGTTCCGGGCAATTTGGCTTTATGTGCCCTTTCTTGTTGCAACCAAAACACGTCACGTTAGAAATAGAATTTGAATTGTTAGAAGATTTACCTCTTGAGGATTGAAACATCCTCTTCACATCTTTCTTGGTGAGCCTCCTTGACTTCCCACCAAATTTCTTGACGTAGTGTGCTACCTCACTTGCCGACAACTCATCCTCACTACTTGATGAGTCCTCCTCGGATTCGGATGAGGAAGACACCTCCTTCTTTTCCTTTTTCTTCCTCTCCTTCTTTCCTACAAAAAGAGCTATACCCTTCTCTTTGGATGAAGTGTTAGCTTGTTCATGCAATTGAAATTCACAAAATAACTCATCTAATTTAACTAATGAAAGATCCCTAGAAACCTTATAGGCATCTACCATTGAGGCCCATAAGGTGGTCCTAGGGAAGGCTTGTAGTACATACCTCACAAGGTCTCAGTTGTCGACCTTTTCACCTATAACGTGTAGTCCGTTGACTACTTCCTTGAAGCGCCCGTGCATTTGGCTCACAGTTTCGTTTGTCTTCATAGTGAAGCTTTGGAGTTGGCCAATCAAAAGGTCCCTCTTGGCCCTTCTTGTCTCTTTGGATCCTTCATTGAGTTCGATGAGCTTCTCCCAAAGCTCTTTTGCGGAATTGAATGGCCCGACCTTAGAAAGTTGCTCCTTGGATAGACCACATTGAAGTGTGGTCGTTGCTTTTGCATTTGCTTGTGCTTTCTTGGCCATCTCTCTTGTCCAATCCTTTGTCGGTAGTGGTGCTCCGAATTCGTCGACCGGCTTCTCAAAACCATCTACAACACTAAACCAATTTTCAATATCATTCATTAAATAATACTCTATCCTACCTTTCCAATATCCAAAATCGTTGCCGTCGAAGAACGGAGGCCTCGCCGTGCTATACCCCTCTTGAAATGCCATCTTTGCTCCGGTTGATTGCTAGATCTTCCGATGCGATCCGGGCTCTAATACCACTTGTTAGGAATCGTTGGAATAGCTAGAGGGGGGTGAATAGCGTTTTTCAGTTTCTACAAGAAGATTAGCGGAAGCAAACACAATAATATATGTAAAAACAAAATCAAACACAAACAAGGCCTTTTACGTGGTTCGGAGATAACGCTCCTACTCCACGGCGATCCTTGAGGTGGATCAATCCAAGCAAATCCACTAATGAGCTTTCTTTACACCACAACTCCTCTTCTTTACAAAAGATGTTGATCCAAGCTTAGAGAGAAGAGGAGGAGATTTAAATCACTTAGAAAGCTAAAGAATTCATGGAGGCTGTTGAGAAAGATTGGAGAATAAGCAATAACCCCAAAAACCTCCACCAGCCCTCTTTTTATAGAGAAGAGGCTGATTTTCCCGTTGGAGCCCGATCAGTCGACTGATGTACAACATCAGTCGACTGCTGGCATGGTTAACGGCTTCTGAATAGCCGGATTCACGGGATTCAGAGTCGTTTCATCCAACGACACTTTCATCAGTCGACTGATCCCTCCATCAGTCGACTGATGGAGTGATCAGTCGAGTGATCACGGCCGCAGTCGAGTGCGACTCCATTCTGTGCTCGTTTTTACGTCTATCGATCATCGCTTGGCGATCGGGATTGCAACATCGATCGGCCGATCGCTAGTCACGGTCGATCGGTCGTCGGTTTCATCCTCGACTCGATCGAGCACACGACCGATCGGTGATACATCGTATCAGTCGACTGATACTTATCAAGTGTGAATATTTCACACTTGATTTCACCCCCTAGACCTAGACTTAACCTCCTAGCTCTTCCTTAAGCCTTGCGCCTTCAGGATCCCTCCGAGTCCGTGACTTGTTCGTCCTTTGCGCCTTGCTTCCAAGAGCTTTCTTTGGTTTTGTCATGTCTAGAGTTTTCCTTTGCCAAAGCGTGCTTGGACTTTACGCCGCCAAGTCTACATGCTTGGACTTACGCTGCCAAGACTTGCTTTTGGACTCCCTTTGCCAAGATCCGTTTGGACTTAATGCTGCCAAGACAACATGCTTGGTCTTATGCCGCCAAACCTTTACCTTGGACTCTTCTTTCACCAAGTCTTCATACTTGGATTTTCCTGTTACTTAAACATCATCACAATTTAGATCACAAATTGTTGCCTAACTTAGATGATTATCCAAACATCAAAACATAAAATGCTTGGGGCATTGTTGCACCAACAAAGGATATGCATGAGAAGGAAGTGTGTAGGTCGAACAAAGGCCAAACCACGGGTAACTATAGGAAAAAGACAATGAGCAATGACATTATAAAGGACATTGTCAGAGGCAGAAAGTTCTTGTGATTGAAATAGATTGGTGTTCAAAGGTCGAGGAGAGTGATAGAAAGTAGTATGAAGAGAATCTAAAGAAATCTCCTCAAAGGGAGGTGGAAGAGGGTCACTCCAAGATGGATACAAAATGAAATCATTCTCGGAAGAGAGACATCCGAGAAAATTGGTCCAGATCTGGGGGCTGAAATCCAGATCGCACTGAGCAACGCGAGTCCGGTATCTCAGCCCATCTCCAACCGGTCACAAGTTGTTGAAAAATTCAGAAAGAAGAGTGATATTTACATGATGTTCACAAAAAACTAATGATTCAAGTTTATAGTGTTGGATGATTTGAACAATATCAAAACAGTAGTCTTTAAGAAAATTTGGATCCATTGATCGAGGTGGAATGAGTTGGAATTTATTTTTATTGAAGGCACTTTCAAGTGCGGGGTTTGGAAATTGAGGATCGATAGAGGGTGGAGGGTTTGACGGGCCCTCATTGGTCGGAGGTACCCGGGCACGCTTAGTAGCATAATGCTTAAGTCTAGATGTGCGAAAAAAAAATGTAGGTTAAGGATGATGCATGCACAAAGACAACAAAACAAGCACCGGTTAGTGAAACAAAATTATAGGAACAAACAAACTGTGATTAGGGATGAGGGTTTACCTAGGCGGCATGGTGAAAGATCAAGGAACAGTGTCGGACGCGAGTGTCCACGAAACCCTAGCCGAGTGAGCGATCTTCAGTGGAAACTAGGGCGTGAACAGGGTGACAAGAGGAGGTCCTTGAGTCGGAGACCACTCCAAATGGGAGCACCGGTCGGTGAAGTCACCGGAAAAATGAGGGAGAACGGCTAAAAGTTGCGGTGGAAGTTCGTCGGAAGAGGAAGAGGAGAGAAAGCCCTAAATCAGTCGATGAATCGATGGAGAGAATCGGAGCGATACGAAGCGCTTATAGCGGGCATGATCGCCATAAATGGCAATCAAACCGATGGAGATCGGCCGAACCGCGCCGTGATATGAGCGCTTATATGGTGCCGATCGCTATAAATGGCGCGAATCGATAACGATCGGCCGAACTGCCATACATACGAAAGTGCTTACATGCAGGCGCCGACTATCATAAATAGCCAAAGTGATAGCAAACCGGTAAGCTTGCCGATATCGTCAGTATCGATCGACGATAAGCGCCAGTCGACTGATATCAGTCTGATAGCCTTTTTGGCTAGATTAAAAAAATTCATAATTAATTCAATAAGGATAAAAAAATTATGGAATTTTGTAGTTAATATTGTTAAATCATTTCCTATCAAGGAAAAATTATTTTAAAAATATATCACCTCTAGATTTTGATATTGACTCAATCTTGAGATTTTGCAAAAAGTTATGATATTTTTGCAAACTTTGTATCACTTTGGCTTATCAATAGAAAATTGTTTCTCAAGGTTTGATAGACATAGTTTAAATTTTATTTTATTTGACATTTCCAATCATATTCTTGGAGTTATATGCACATTAATTGTACATAAGCCTTCCCAATGATTGATCCAATGAAGGATTAATGTCTTTAGATGACACTTTGGCTCATGGTAATGCATCATAACAAGCATGATGAACCAAGTGCATCTTCCTAACATCTCACATGATTTCTAGGTGGCTAAATACACAAATCATGGTTTCTTAGGTCTATTGTGAGATGGTTAGAGGTATAAAACCTAGATTATTTTTATGGGATCATACAAACCTACACTTCTATTCTACAAAGCACATTCCAAGTTCTCTGCTAAGTGATGAAAATTCTATTTCGGGGAGAGGCTTGGAAAAGATGCCAGCTAGGTTGGACTTAGATTCAATGTAATTAAGCTCAATGTTCCCCTTTTCCACATGATCTCTAATGAAGTGATGTTTCACTTCAATGTGCTTAGTCCTAGAGTGATGCACCGGATTTTTAGTCAAGTTTATGGTGCTCACATTGTCGCAAAATACTTTTATGTTGGAGTAAGATAGCTCATAGTCCTCTAAAGTATGTTTCATCCATAGAAGTTGAGCTACACAACCACCCATAGCCACATATTCGGCTTCGGTGGTGGATAGGGCAACACAAGGTTGCTTCCTACTACTCCAACTAACTAGGGAGGACCCAAGGAATTGGCATCCACCACTAGTACTCTTCCAATCCAATTTGCAACCGCCATAATCGGAATCGGTGTACCCAATCAAATCAAAAGACCTAGTCCTAGGGTACCATAGACCTACATTTAGTGTGCCTTTAACATATCTTAGAATTCTCGTAACGGCAACTAAATGAGATTCTTTAGCACATGATTGATACCTAGCACACATACCAACCGCAAATAATATGTCAGGTCTACTAGCGGTTAAGTACAAAAGGCTATCAATCATGCTCCTATAAAGTGTAAGATCTATTTGTTTTCCTTCACTATCACTATCTATTTTAGTATTGGTTGCCATTGGAGTTGAAACCACCTTAGCATTTTCCAAATCAAATTTCTTAATCATTTCCTTAGCATATTTGGTTTGATAAATATAAATACCTTCACTAGTTTGTTTGACTTGCAAACCTAGAAAGAAATTTAATTCCCCAACTAGATTCATTTCAAACTCTTTTTCCATATTTTGAATAAAGTCTTGAAGGAGTTCATCATTTGATGACCCAAAGATAATGTCATCAACATATACTTGGGCTACAAAGATGTCCTTAGATGTTGACATTATAAAGAGAGTTTGATCTATACTATCCCTTTTAAAATCCTTAGAAATTAAGAAAGATGATAATCTTTCATACAAAGCCCGGGGAGCTTGTTTCAAATCATACAAGGCTTTCCTAAGCTTGTATACATGGTTTGGATAGTCCATATTTTCAAACCTGGGAGGTTGTTCTACATATACCTCTTCCTTAATAAACCCATTTAGGAATGGCGATTTGACATCCATTTGATGGAGTTTGAAACCCATATTGGAGGCATAAGCTAAAAGTATTCTAATGGACTCTAACCTAGCAACCGGGAATATGTTTCATCATAATCAAGTCCTTCAACTTGATTAAAACCCCTTGCAACTAATCTTGCTTTATTTCTAGTGATATTTCCTTGATCATCTAGTTTGTTCCTAAAGACCCATCTTGTAGTAACAATAGTGTTTTCACTTGGTCTAGGAACTAACTCCCATACTTGACTCCTTTCAAATTGAGCCAATTCATCTTGCATTGCTAAGAACCAATCCGGATCAAGCAATGCATCTTTAATTGTTTTGGGCTCAATTTGAGAAATTAGAGCTATATGACTAGTGGGATCCCTATGGAATGACCTAGTCCTAACTCCTTGAGATAATTCACCCACAATTTGATCTAAGGGGTGACTTTGATGAACTCTTATGGTTCTAGGAGGTGTACTAATTTGGTTTTGATCATGATCAACCTCAATCCTATGCTCATCATCGGAATCATCCCTTACTCCCCCTTGATTCAATCCTCCCCCTTGATCATTACCCCCTAAGGTTAAATTTTGAAATTGTTGGGTGATTTCTTGATTTTCATTATTAATATCATCATTAATAGGGGATTTCCTAGGATATGTATTTGTGGATTCATCAAATTGAACATTTGAAGAATCTTCAATCCTTTGAGTCCTTTTATTGTAAACTCTATACCATACACTAGTGGATGAGTATCCAACTAGGATTCCCTCATCCGCTTTGGACTCAAACTTACCTAGGTTGTCTTTGGTATTTAAAATATAGACTTTACATCCAAAGACCTTAAAATAATGAATTGTTGGAATTGTACCATTCCACAATTCAAATGAAGATTTTCCTAAAAACCTATGAATCAATACCCTATTTAGGATATAGCAAGCGGTATTAACCGCTTCCGCCCACAAGTAGTTAGGTAAGGATTATGCATTAAGCATTGTCCTAGCCGCTTCTTGTAGGGCACGATTTTTCCTTTCCACAATCCCATTTTGTTGGGGTGTTCTAGGACAAGAAAACTCATGTTTGTACCCTTGTTCTAAGCAAAAAGTTGAAAAGTTAGAATTCTCAAATTCTCCACCATGATCACTACGGATCCGGTTGATTTTGAGTTTTCATTCATTTTCTACTCTTTTGCTAAATCCTATGATTATTCCTAAGGTTTCATCTTTATTTTTTAAGAAAAATAGCCAAGTAAACCTAGAGAAATCATCTACTATTACCAAGCAATATTTACTACCAATTATAGAGGGGGTACTATGGCAATCAAATAAATTCATATGTAAGAGTTCTAATGGTAAAGCGGTACTAAGTAAATTTTTACCTTTGTGTGATGTTTTTGATTGTTTCCCTTCTTGGCATGCATCACACATTTTGTCCTTGAGATATTTGACTTTGGGCAACCCTTTGACTAACTTCATTTTTGCTATTTTGGCTATGTTCTTCATGTTTATGTGTCCTAGCCTCCTATGCCAAAGCCAACTTTCTTCCTCTTTTGCAATAAGACACTTAGTGGAAGCATTAGTATCATAGGATAAATCAACATAATATATATTTGATTTCCTAAAGCCTACTAACATGCAATCATTTAGAGTTTTGTGTCTTATAAAACATTTTGAGGAATCAAATCTAACATCAAAGTTTGCACCACATAGTTGACTTACACTAAGTAAATTAAATTTCATATTTTTAACTAATGGCACTTTATGAATGGCAAGGTTGGGGGATACCTCAATTGTGCCCTTTCCTAGAATCTTAAGTTTGCCGCTATTACCAATTGACACCTTTCCCATGCTAGTGTGGTTGATAGTGGAGAACTTCTTCTCATCACTGGTCATATGCTTTGAGCACCCACTATCAACTATCCACTAGCTTGGTTCTTCTACCTATATCACATAAAAAATACAATCCTTAGGTACCCAAATCTTAGGACCACTAGCATCAATTATAAATTTCTTAGGTACCCAAGCCTTTCTACCCTTTCTTTTAATTATGGATTTTCTATTAACAAGGGATGTGAATGCTACCTCCTTTTCCTTAGGCCTATATCCTAATCCGGCCTTGTTGTAGATAGCCCTTTGATCCTTAATAATCATGTCTAGGTATTTTGAACCATTGGTGAATTTTTCTAAGCATGCTCTTAATTTACCTATTTCTTTTCTTAATTCATCATTTTCATCCCTAATGGTACATTCATCGTTATCACTAGATAATTTACCACATGATGAATCTATACTCTTAAGTGATTTGATCTCTATTTTTAGATCCTTATTCCTAGTTTTCGATCTATTTAAAGCATTTTGTAAACATGAAATAGTCTTGTAAAGTAAATCTACTTTAGGTGAGTTGTTTACCTCATCATCATCACTTGATGATTCGTCGCTTGATGAAGAGGATGAAGACTCCTCACTTGAACTCCCGGTTTCTTCCTCTAAAGCCATGAGGGCTAGATTTCGGGTGGCATGACATACTTCTTCATCATCGGAAGTGTCTTCCATGCTTAGGGTGTCCCAGGTTTGAGCCACCATTGCTTCTTTCTTCTTCTTTTCTTTCTTTTCCTTCTTCTCCTTATGCTTCTTTTCTTTCTCCTCTTTCTTCTTTAGTTCCGGTCAATTTGGCTTGATGTGCCCTTTCTTATTGCAACCATAACAAGTTACATTAGATGAAGAATTTGAATTATTTGAAGATTTACCTCTTGAGGATTGGAACATCCTCTTCACATCTTTCTTGGTGAGTCTCCTTGACTTCCCACCAAACTTCTTGACGTAATGTGCCACCTCGCTTGCCGATAACTCATCTTCACTACTTGATGAGTCTTCCTCGGATTCTGATGAGGAGGACACTTCCTTCTTCTCCTTCTTCTTCTTCTCCTTCTTTCCTACAAAAAGAGCTATATCCTTCTCTTTGGATGAAGTGTTAGCTTGTTCATGTAATTGAAATTCACAAAATAGCTCATCTAACTTAACTAATGAAAGATCCCTAGAGACCTTATAGGCATCTACCATTGAAGCCCATAAGGTGGTTCTAGGGAAAGCTTGTAACACATACCTTACAAGGTCTCGGTTGTCGACCTTCTCACCTATAACATGTAGTCCGTTGACTACTTCCTTGAAACGCCCGTGCATTTGGATATCTCTTGGCCTATCTAGGGAGTTGGCCAATCAAAAGATCTCTCTTGGCCCTTCTTGTTTCTTTGGATCCTTCATTGAGTTCAATGAGCTTCTCCCAAAGCTCTTTTGCGGAGTTGAAGGGCCCGACTTTAGAGAGTTGCTCCTTGGATAGACCACATTGAAGTGTGGTAATTGCTTTTGCATTTGCTTGTGCTTTCTTGGCCATCTCTCTTGTCAAATCTTTTGTCGGTAGTGGTGCTCCGAATACGTCGACCGGCTTTGAATCCATCTACAATACTAAACTAATTTTCAATATCATTCATTAAGTAATACTCCATCCTACCTTTCCAATATCCGAAGTCATTGTCGTCGAAGAACGGAGGTCTCATCATGCTATACCCCTCTTGAAAAGCCATCTTTGCTCTGGTTGATTGCTAGATCTTCCGATGTGATCCGGGCTCTGATACCACTTGTTGGTGATCGTTTGGAAGCTAGAGGGGGGGTGAATAGCGCTTTTCATTTCTACACGAGTAATTAGCGGAAGCAAACATAAATAATATATGTAAAAACAAAAAGCAATGCTAACAAAGCCTTTACGTGGTTCGGAGATAACGCTCCTACTCCACGGCGATCCTTAAGGTGGATCAACCCAAGCAATTCCACTAAGAAGCTTTCCTTTACAACAAAAACCTCCTCTTCTTTACAAAGAATGAAACTTGAGCTTAGAGAGAGGAGGAGAGGATTTAAGATCACTTAGAAAGCTTGAAAAACTTGTGGGAGCTTAGGAGAAAGATCAGAATATAAGCATTAGCCTATTCTTGCTCCCCTTGGGCTCTTTTTATAGGAAAGAGCCTCTTTTTCCCGTTGGAGGTCTATCGATCATTGTCCGATTCTAACCACGAACGGGGATTCATGGATTCTGATGCGTCATCACAAGCGGAAGACTATCGATCGGCACCGCAGCGATGGCGATTCGACTAATACATCCCATAGTCGGCCGGCGATCGGCTCACGAGCCTACATTCGTGGCGATCATGGCCCGGCTTATCTGGCGATTGGTTACGAGTCGACTCTCACCAGTTCGAATAGGATAACCCCCAGTCGACTGCTAACAACCCTCTAACCTCTAATGCTGCATTTTAAGGGCCAGTTCGACCGACACCATGTTCCAGTCGACTGGCACACCCCAAGTATGACTAATTCATACTTGAAAACATACCCTAAGCATAGACTTAACCTTCTAGCTTCTCCATCAGCCTTGTGCCTCCAGGATTTCTTTGAGTCCACGACTCCATCCATGCGCTTGCCTTCAAAATCTTCCTTCGGTTTCGTCATGCTTTGGGTTTCTTCTTTGCCAAAGTACGCTTGGACTTTACGCCGCCAAGACTACATGCTTGGACTTATGCCGCCAAGACTTTCCTTTTGTCTTTCTTTGCCAAGAACTGCTTGGACTTTACGTCGCCAAGACTACATGCTTGGACTTACGCTGCCAAGACATTTCCTTTGACTTCTCTTTGCCAAGATCACACTTGGACTTGTCTTTTATCAAGTCTTCATACTTGGATTTTCCTGTTACTTAAACATGTTTGCAATTAGATCACAAAACATTGCCTAACTTAGATGATTATCCAAACATCAAAATATATAAATGCTTAGGGCATTGTTGCACCAACATCATGGAGTGCTAGCACACTCAAGATTGTCTTTTTCTCCAGCTATTGCTTGTGTGGATACCAATAGAAGAGTGTACACTTGACACTCAAGAGTTCCGGCAATCCATTTGGACGAGCGGGATTAGTAAAGGGCGTCGCATCAAGGGTAATGCTCTTCTCATGTAGATATAAGGTAGATCTAAGGTTTTAAACACATACATGTAATTTTTGTGTTACTTCGCACGGATCCATGGCCGGGCTTCCAAGGTTTCCACAACACAAAAAATGGTTTTTGTAGCTTGAAAGTCCAACACTATATTGGATCATGATCAATGGGCTCAATGCACATGACTTGCACATTAGCTTTCCCCATGATCCCCCCATGATATAAGATGAGTTTGAGTTCTTCTAGATGCAAGAACTCTGTACCTTGAACTTAACTTATTTCCTAGCATCTCACATGTGTCTAGGGTGTTTTAAAACACACACATGTCAATTTGATGTGAGATGTGGGTTTTGGTTCTTTTTAATCTAAGGTCTCATACATTTTCTAAGGCAACACTACTTGATTCCTTTATACATGGGACTTCAAGTCATGCCAATTTTCCTTAACTCAATTTTATTAATGCATTAAATGATCCTGGCATAAATATAACATAAATAAGCATGGCCAATGATAATGATGTCATGGCATAAATATAAATCTAAGTACACATGACATAAAAGAAAATCCTAAGCATAATCATGGCATTTATATGATAAAAATAAATATGATGTCATGACATGACATATGACAAATAAAAGGTATAAGTATAACAATACCTAAATTTTAATGTTAATTTCCATTTGTTATTATTAAGTCCATTTTGCCATATAATCAATTATCTCCTAAGTGTGCCTAAAATCCAAAATGGCACACTATGACTCTAAGACCTAAATTGTGCCAATTTGATTGATTTTTCATAATTCTCAAAATATATTGGCACATCCTAAAAACTTTTAGGATTTACATTCAAACCTATTTCCAAGATATCCATAACCTTGAAAATGACCTAAGGTGACACCTTTACCATGGTTAGGTTAACTATCCATCCTTTTAAAGTTGGCACAACCTAACCCATTTAGCATGAATCGATCACGCTCCTAGGAACCCAATACCTATTGGAGCTCCTTGGGTTTACTAGGTATTCCTTAGGGATAACTTCCCTAGATACCCTCCTAAAGACCCTTCTAGGCTTGGTAGCCTTGGTCATTTGGGTCTTGTCTAGGTTAACTCTAGGGGTGACTTCCCTTGTAACCTTCTTAGTGGTTTCCCTAGGTTTCTTCGAAACCCTAGCCACTAGGAATTTGCCATGGTTAACCTTAGGGATAACTTCCCTAGTAGCCTTGGCTTTCCTAGACCTAATTTGAGTTCCATAATCAAATGGAACATTGTGGTAAGTAGGCATTACCTTCTTAGACATAGGCTTGGGACCCAAACCTTACCTCCTAGATGGTTCTTGCCTCTTACACCCTTGATTTTGACTTCTAAACCATTGAGTTTGACATTGCATATTCCTAAGGGTCTTTTCAAGTTTGTCAAGCCTTAACCTCAAGGTTTGGTTCTCTAACTCCAATTTCTCTAATTTCGTGGGCCCATTGTTTCTTTGATCATTTTTGCCCTTCCTAAGCATATGTCTAGAATTCTTGGAGTTAAGGCCTAGATGATTTTCTATCTTCCTAATACTTGCCTTAGGTAGAGTTTTTCTAGAGACATTAGTCCCAAATTTCTCCTTAGTTCTAATATCGATATGTTTAGCCCCTAAACAATGCATCCTATTTCTAGCATGCTCTTTATGACAAATTGCAAGATTACTTCTAGCATGCTTTTGACTATTAATTGAAGAAGAAGCATAGTTAAAGATTGCCTTGGGGTTTGGCTTAGCTCCCCCTACATGTGTAGCTCCTTCTTGGATCTTCTTCTTCCCCTTAGGGCATTGACTCCTATAATTCCCTCTTTGGTTGCACTTGAAGCACACCACATGCTCCTTGCTTTTAATGGTTGGGGCTCCTGTCTCCTTGACCTTTCACAGCGGTGGAACCTTCTTAACCTTCTTAGGGAACTTACTCTTATAGTGACCGGGTTCCCTACACTCAAAACAAATTATATGATCTTTATTTTTAATTGAATTGCTTGAGTTACATAGGGTGGTGGTGGAATTTTGACCTTCCTCTTCTTCTCGACCGGAGGTAGATGCTTCCTCTTGAGTTGGCTCCGGTATTGAAGTTTGCCTCGTCTCCTCCCCCTCAATCCTAGAGGTGGAGACTTCTTCTACTTCTTCTTCTTTCTCGACCTCCGAATCCTTACTTTCTTGTGAGGATGAGCTTGCTTCTTTGGCCTCTTCCTCAAATTGAGCTGAAGATGATTCTTCATTGAGCTTGGCCAATTCACTCCAAAATTCCTTTGCATCCTTGTATTCACCTAAATTGGACACAACATTGTTAGGAATTAAATCAATCAAGATTTTTATTACCTTATTACTTCTCTCGAAATCTTGTTGTTGTTCCTCGGTCCACTTTTTCATTTTGAGGAATCCTCCCTTAGGGCCTCTTGGAAACTTGAATCCTTCAATCAAGGTGGTCCATTCTTCAATGTCCCTCATCATGATAAAGTCTTTGTTAGGGAAATCAACCCGTGATATGGTTTTGATGTGTGTTGCGAAGGGTTTAAGTTAGGATGTTTGGATTTGATATGTGTGTTGGAGTCTTGCAGGACTTAGTAATTCCCACATGGAGCATTGGCGAGTTTCACCTCTCATGGCTCGGTCCTTGAGTTGGTGAAGGATATCTTTGTGAAAGTCGTGCGCTTGGAGCATTCGAGGGACCGCCTAACGAGGAGATTGGAGTGAAGTCAGAGGAAGTAGACTTCAGGGTGAGACACGAAGGATGGCGCTGCAGAGTCGTGCGCTTGGCGCATCCGACGGACGTGGTCGGACGAAGACAACTTCAAAGGCGAGGGACTCCAAGGGATGAGAGTGAGTGTATGTAACCCGGGAAGGGGTAGTGTGCTTAGGTGGAACTTGGCCAAATGGCTAAGTGTCGGATGAGATTTCCCGACATCAGTCGACTGCCATGTAATGAGAGTCGACTACTCTAAGTCAACTGTGACTCGACTAGTGTTCAAGTCCGGTTCATGTGCCAACAGTCATCTGCCATGGATTGGTAGTCGACTGCGAGACCACCAGTCGACTGATGAAGCCATCAGTCGACTGGTCGCAAGGGTTTCGAGCACAGAATGGAGTGTTCGCTTTTAGCACTCGACTGATAGCTCCATCAGTCGACTGATGGTAAGATCAGTCGACTGATGTGGGAGCCATTGGTTGGAATCCAACGTGGAAGAAGTCATTATTGGGCAACGGCTACGGGATCAGTCGACTGATTGGGGCATTAGTCGACTGATCCTATGTCAATGGGAAGAAACCCTCTTCTTCTATAAAAAGAAGGGGTGAGGGCATTTTGGAGTCTAATGCTTCAACTCATAACATCTCCCAAAGTGCTCTAAAGGATTCCCACTCTTCTTACTTGCTATTATTCCATTCTATTGTAAGAAGATAGATTGTAAAGAGGTTACCTCCACCTAGCTTGGTGCAAAAGAGAGATCTAGTGGATTTGGAAAAGGAGTGATTCACCTTGGACAAATCGGGTCGTGGATTAGCGGCGAGGCCGTGAACCACATTATATTATCTTGTTAGCGAATTACTCTTTCCTTTGCTTTGTCTTTAATTGTTTGTATTAGTATATTCCGCTTGTGCTAATAGTGTTTGTAGATGAGCAACGAACAAATGACTTCCACCGTCTACGATAAAAGCTATTCACCCCCCCTATAACTGGCCACCATCGACCCAATAAGTGGTATTAGAGCCAAGTCGCTTGTCGAGGACTAACCACCGCAACAAGCACTTCATCAAGAAATGGTCGGTTCAAATATTCATCCGCCGAAGTTCAAGGTAGAATTCGCTTGGTGGAAGAAGCGAATGGAGGTATTCTTTGAAACCGATTTCGATATTATGCTTATAATGGAAAATGGTTTTGAGATGCCTAGGGATGAAGAGGGGAGAATACTAGACAAATCAAGGTGGACTAAAAAGCAAAGTGAGGAGCACCTTGCAAATTCAAAGGCTAAGCACCATCTCCTCAACGTACTCCCCCAACAAGAAGTAAACCGGATTGGGGAATGCTCTAGTGCCAAAGAGATGTGGGAGAAGCTAGTGGAGCTTCATGAAGGCACATCTGAGGCCAAGCTAGCAAGGAGAGATGTCCTACGCTCCCAACTCAACAACATCAAACTCGATAAAAGGGAGAAGGTAACATCTCTACATGCTAGATTAAAAGAAATAATAACCGGTTTATCTAGTGTAGGGGAGAAGCTTTTAAATAGGGGCATGCTCATGAAGGCAATAAATGCCTTCCCTCGGTCCTCAAGATGGAGCTCAATGGTAGACTCCTTTTACATCTCCAAGAATCTAGAAGTTAGCACCTTGGAGGAATTCTTTTCAACCATGGAGCTCCATGAAACAAGGCTCGAAGGAGTAGTAGAAGAGCCAAAATTTCAACCATCAAGGGGAGTGGCACTATTGGCCAACAAGGGGAAGAAGAAGATGGAGACTCCCTCCTCCTCCGATGAAGCCTCCTTCTCCTCCATGGATAGCACGGAAGAAGCTTACAAGGTAAGGAAGGTAAGACGTGCTTTGAAAGATTTTAAATTTAATAAATCTAATGATAGGAGGAGAAGACCAAGGGAGAAGGTAATTTTCTATAATTGCCAAGGAGAGGGACACATAAGGGACAATTGTCCCCTCCTAAACAAGAGCAAAGAAGAGAGGAGGAAGAAGGAAGAAAAGAAGAAAAAGGGGAGCAAGAAGAAGGAAGAAGAGAAGAAAGCCAAGGAGAAAGGGAAGACAAAAGAACTCAAAGCAAGGACATGAGATGATCCCTCTTCTTCATCATCATCATCCGAAGAAGAAGAACATGTCTACTCAAATCTTGCCCTAATGGCATTTGATGACCTAGACTCCACCTCCTCCTCCGAAAAAGAAGAAGCAAGCTGAAGTGAGGAGAGCTCAAGTGAAGGGGGAGCTTCTTCTACATCATCATCATCAGAAGAGGATTTGGTAAGTGAGGTAACGAATCTACCTCCCAAGAAAATTATGTCAATGATTTCTAGCCTTACTAAGGAATTATTTAGGCCTAAAAGGAAAAATAAATGCATGCTAGCTCAAATTAAGGATTTAGAAGAAAAATTAGAACAAGCATGTTTAAATATAAATGAAAATATTACTTCTAGTCATGATGATGCATGCTCACATGATCTTTATATGTCATTTGATGTTAATGATGCATGCATAGAGGAAAATAGGGCTTTAAGAGAGAAAATAGATCATTTAACCAAGGCCCTAGAAAAATTCACCATTGGCTCCAACACCCTCAATATGATTATAGGGAGTCAAAGAGCAAGATTCAATAAGAAAGGCCTAGGATATAAGGAAAATAAAAATGAAAAAGCCTATAAATGTTTAATTGCTAGAGGTCAAGATAAAAAGAAAACAATAGCTAGAAAATGGATCCCTAAGGAATTTTTAGTGAACCCCATAGGAAAGAATTTGTTTTGGGTTCCTAAATCCATCCTTAAGGGTTAGGAAAACCCTAGGATAGTCAACCATATGAAATTTATCTATATCATATTTTTGGTTTACTTAGGATGGCGGGACTAATTTTAGAAATAGTGTTGGGTGATGATAATACACCTATAAATAGTTTAAATCATGCTCAACACTTAGTGTTATTTGATACTCATGACCTATACATTTTTAGCATAGTGTTAGGTGATGATAATGTGCCCATAAATTGATAATAATACTTAAATCATTATAGTTAATGTAATTTTTATACTTGTTTGCAATCATGATTTATGATCTTGATATTTGACACATAGTCATGGGCAATAGGGTTTAAATCATGCCTTGGGTGATACTTTACTTATTATCATAATTCATACCTAATGCATGATTACAATTTTAGTGATACATGTGTTTCATGATCATAATGTGAAATCAATACATATATGTCTTTATGATCATGTGGGTTGTTAGGAAGATACTTAACCTTGTGTAGAATTGCATGAAATTAATGGTTAAGTATATATATAAATACCTTTAGGATACATCTCACACTCACTATAGGGTACCTTGATTGAAAAATAGCATGAGTAAGATGATAGGATGATACTAATGGTCCACTAATGCCTATGACATTTAGATGGTCATTTAAAGTATCAAAATAGCAATAATAGAAAATCATGGGGAAGACTTATGTTTAATTCATAGACATATTGCCCAAAGATCATGGTTGGATATTTCATATGTTTTCAAAACAATTTCTTATTTTAAAATTTGTGTGTTCATGTTTTGAAATAAACCAAAGCAAAACTAGGTGTTAAAATTGATACAAACTTGATCAAAAACCTAGTTGATTTTGAAACTTTTGGATTATTGGAAAATCTTCAAAAATATAATGATTTTTTATGTAAAACTATTTTTCACTGATAAAGGGCCTTAAAATAAATATGTTCCCCAAATTTCATTATTTTTCAAATTTTATAGATTTTTTAATGTATTTCTGAAATTCACCCTGAAAATTAGAAAAATCCGAAATCAGAGTGTCAGTCGACTGATCGACTGATAACATGCCCAGTAACTTTCTTTTATCAGATGTAAGGCATGTTTTGGTAATTTTTGTTCCCTATAATTGATGTCATGCTTGTATAAACCTTGTTTAATATTTTTGATGGTGTTAAAGGGGGAGAAATATGCATGTTTAAGTAAGGGGGGAATTGCATTTAGGGGGAGTTTCATATATTAAGGGGCAGAGTTAATAATCATGTTCATTTACATGCTTTCTTACCTTAATATTTTTATCAAATGTTTACCTAACTTAAATGGATTGCCACACATCAAAAAGAGGGAGATTGTTAGGGCAATCAACCCGTGATAAGGTTTTGATGTGTGTGGAAAAGGGTTTAAGTTAGGATGTTTGGATTTGATATGTGAGTTGGAGTCTTGCAAGACTTAGTAATTCACACATGGAGCATTGGTGAGTTTCACCTCTTATGACTCGGTCCTTGAGTCGGTGAAGCATAGCTTTGCAGAAGTTGTGCGCTTAGAGCATCCGAAGAACGACCGGACGAGGAGATTGGAGTGAAGCTGGAGGAAGTAGACTTCAGGGCGAGATGCGAAGGATGGTGCTGCAGAGCCGTGCGCTTGTCTCATCCGAGGGACGTGGCCGGACGAAGACAACTTCAAAGGCGAGGGACTCCAAGGGATGAGAGTGACCGAATATAACCCGGGAAAGGGTAGTGCGCGTAGTTGGAACTTGGCCAATTGGCTAAGTGTCGGATGGGATTTCCCGACATTAGTCGACTGCCATGTAATGGTAGTCGACTACTATAAGTCAATTGTGACTCCACTAGTGTTCAAGTCCGGTTCATGTGCCAACAGTCGATTGCCATGGATTGGCAGTCGACTGTGAGACCACCAGTCGACTGATGAAGGCATCAGTCGACTGGTCACAAGGGTTTCAGGCAAAGAATGGAGTGTTCGCTTCTGGCACTCGACTAATAGCTCAATCAGTCGACTGATGGTAAGATAAGTTGACTAAAGTGGGAGCCGTTGGTTGGAATCCAATGTGGAAGAATACGTTATTGGGCAACGGCTACGGGATCAGTCGACTGATCGGGCCATCAGTCGATTGGTCCTCTGTCAACGGGAAGAAACCGTCTTCTTCTATAAAAAGAAGGGGTGAGGGCATTTAAGAGTCTAATGCTTCAACTCATAACATCTCCCAAACTACTCTAAAGGATTCCCACTCTTCTTACTTGCTATTATTCCATTCTATTATAAGAAGAGAGATTGTAAAGAGGTTACCTCCACCTAACATGGTGCAAAGGAGAGATCTAATGGATTTGGCAAAGGAGTGATTCACCATGGACGAATCGGGTCGTGGATTAGCGGCGAGGTCGTGAACTGTCATGCCCGCCCTTTCCAAGGGTCCGGAGGGGCGGCGCGTGACGCAAACGTACATACATACACTACAGCGGAAGACTACACATATCGTACTTCTTACAGTGGAAGACTTTAGACATATTTTTTTTTCTTTTAAACATAAACGTGCATTGTCATTTCATAGATAATTCTTCTTAACATAGCGCATGCATCATTATTTCATAGGTACTTAGTGCTTAGTTCAAGTCCATAAACAAAATCATCTTAGGGAAAACAAGCATAAAGAACATAACAGATCTCCTCCACCATGCCACTACCACACACACTTTGCCCCTCCTGCTGCTCCCTTTAATTTATCCACCCTTTACCCTTATCTTCAGTACAAGGGAACATAAACTATAAGCACATAGGCTTAGTAAGATCCTGTCATACTCACAAAAAAAAAAACCATACATCAACATCAAGCATAGAGTAGTGACATGATCATATAACACATATAAGCATAACATTCATGTAAACATATCAAACATAAGCAAGCATAACATGTAAACATATATAACAAAAGCAAGCATAACATGTAAACATATGTAACATAAGCAAACATAACATGTAAACATATATAACATAAGCAAACATAACATATAAACATATATAACATAACAATCATAACATGTAAATATACATAACATAATCAAACGTAACATGTAACATATATAACATAACAATCATAACGTGTAAACATACATAACATAAGCAAACGTAACATGTAACATATATAACATATAACATCATAACATGAGCAGACATAACATAACGGTATATGCAGGATTCTCTTCGAAAACATATATCATAGGTATTTGAACATAACTCTTAACATATTGGGCCCGGCATGGTACCACATCATCATCATCATATCGCGCATCCCTAAATAGACCCGAGGCTGCTAATCTCGAACCTAATAGGTTACTAGGCCCGTACTATGTCCGTCGACCAAGGGGCCATCATCATAACATAGAAGCCCATTCTAGGCCCGATCTTAGTCCGTCGGCCTAGGGAATCTGGGAGCCCTTCCCGTACTAGGTCCGTACTATGACCGTTGAACTAAGGACAATCATAACATAGAAGTCCATCCTAGGCCCGATCTAAGTCTGTCGGCCTAGGACAACTTAGGAGCCCATCCCTTTGGACCTTGTTAGGGTCCTAGTACAAGCCATGTAGAAAGTAAAATACATACATGCTTCTTATCATAACATATCATATTTCATTTCATAAACATATCATATTCCTTATCATGGCATATCATGTTTTTCTTCTTCATATCATAACATACTTCTTCTTCATAACATATCATATGGCTTTCATAACATATTTCTTCTTCATAACATATCATTCACCATAACATATTTCTTCTTCATAACATATCATATTGTTTTCATGCATATAATGTTCCTTCTTTATAAAAGATCATACATTCATACAATTACGAGGTAATAAGCATAACATGATCACAACATCACACACATATAAGAATGGCATAAGGTATAAACATCATGAACAAGTATACATGGAATGATCTAAACTTCATGGAGTTCTATCAAAGTTTTAAACACCAAACAACTTATATATGGTCTAACTAACCACATGTTAGTTCTTTAACCCATAAATCATGGCATGGGAGGGCACTTATGGTTTTAATTGAACCATGGTCGAATGGGTTTAAAGGACATGAGGCTCAACCACTTAACACTAGGTTAACCAACAACATGTTACCTTCATCTAACATCAAAAGTCATCATGAACTCAATCAAACATGGCATAGAAACATATTAGGGGTCTTGGCCGAATGGTTCAAAGGCTTAAGGTTCATCCACTTAAATCTAGGTTAACCAAACAACATGTTATCTTCATTTACCATCAAAACATAGCATGAACTTATCAATAGCATGGCATAGAACATGTTATCTTCTTTTAACATCAAACATGGCATAAACTCATTTAAAACCTAGCATAGAGCATGTTATCTTCATCTAACACTAAAAGTCATTATGAACTCATGCAAAACATAGCATAGAAGACACCTTAGGGGTCTAGATGGACTTGGCCGAATGGTTCAAAGGGCCTAAAGGTTCATCCACTTAAACCTAGGTTAAACAAACAACATGTTATCTTCATTTACTATCAAAACATAGCATGGACTTATCTATAACATAGCATAGAACATATTATCTTCTTCTAACATCAAACATGGCATGAACTCATTTAAAACCCAGCATAGAACATGTTATCTTCATCTAGCATCAAAACATAGCCTAAGCTCATCTAAACATGGCATAAAAGAACACACATAGGGGTCTAAAGTGGCTTGGCCGAATGGTCCAAGGCTTAGAAGTTCATCCACTTAAATCTAGGTTAACCAAACATCATGTTATCTTCTTTTACTATCAAAACATAGCATGAACTTAGCTATAGCATGGCATAAAAGAACATATAGGGGTTTAGAGTGGCTTGGCCGAATGGTTTTAAAGGTCATAAAAGTTCAAAAACTTAACCTAATTCATCTAGCATCCTATTTTCATCATGTTCATACAAGATATGACATGGATCTTCATGGAAAGCTCAAACAAGGTCTTGGCCGAATGGTCCCTTCGATTTTTAAGGTCAAACACTTAACCTAATCCATCTAGCATCCTATCTTCATCGTGTTCATACAAGATATGGCATGGATCTTCATGGAAAGCTCAAACAAGGTCTTGGACGAATGGTCCCTTGGGTTTTTAAGGTCAAACACTTAACCTAATCCATCTAGCATCCTATCTTCATCATGTTCATACAAGATATGGCATGGATCTTCATGGAAAAACTCAAACAAGGTCTTGGACGAATGGTTTCAAGAGGATTAATACAAATACATCAATCGATGACTACTTGTACGCAGGTGAGGTGGATACTTACATCCTTCGCTTTGCTTTTTGGTTGGAAGATAACCTAAGGGATGCCAACTTAGCCTTCCTCTTGCTTGGATAGGTTTCGGACAAAGGATGAAAAGGGAGAGGAATGGATTTCGGTGAGGAAGTAGATGGGAAGGAGAGAAAAGCAATTTGGTTACTCATGTCTCCTCATTCCCCCTATTTATTCACTTGAAGAGTCCCTTAGTCTCCCTTACCCCTAACTATAATTTCCCATATTCCTCTAATAGTACAACCCTGTTGGGCTTCTAGTTATTGGATGCATCTTTTGGGCTTAGCTACCTCTAGAGGTTTGGGGTTCAATTCCTAAGCCTTGCATCCTTTTTGGCTCTTTTTCTTTTATTTTTGAAAGAGCCCACATAAAGCCCATTATAATCATGCCAAAAATTCTTGTAAAATTGCTAGAAATTTTACGGGCATTACAATCCTTTATACCGTTTAAAAGTTTCGTCCCCAAAACTTAGAACAATTCTGGGTACTTCTGTTTCATGTCCTCTTCGCGTTCCCAGGTAACTTCCTCGTACCGTTGATTTTGCCACAGGACCTTTACTAAGGGCACCTCTTTGTTCCTTAGTCTCTTGACTTCTCGGTCTAGTATCTGGATAGGCCGACTTTCATAACTCAGGTCCTCTTGATTGTACTGCTTAGGTTCGATCACTTGGTCCACACTGAAATGCATTTCTTGAGCACGAGACATGGAACACGCCAGAATAGTCGACATCTCGAGGCAAATCTAGCCAGCTTAAAGCTACCTTGCCAATCCTCTCGCAATATCGGATATGGTCCCACGTAGCGTGGACCCAGCTTACCCTTCCTTCCGAATCTCATCACTCCCTTCATAGGGGCCACTTTGAGGAATACCAGATCCTTGACTTCGAATTCTAACGGTCTACGCCGCATATCTGCATAGTTCTTTTGCCGGCTCTGAGCAATCTCAATTCTTTGGCGGATGTTTAGTATAGCTCGGGTGGTGTCATCAATGAAGTCTGTTTGGAGTCCCATCCCCTTCTTTTCACCACCCTCGTACCAGCATATAGGAGTTCTACATTTCCTCCCGTATAGAGCCTCGTAGGACACCATTCCAATAGTAGCTTGGTAGCTATTTTTGTAGGCGAATTCTGCCAAGCATAAGTATGGGCACCAGCTCCCTTTGAAATCCAGGGCACAAACTCGTAACATATCCTCCAGTACATGATTTACCCTTTCGGTTTGTCCGTCTGTCTGAGGATGGAAGGCAGTACTGAACAATAGCTTCGTGCCAAGGGCCTTCTGAACACATTCCCAGAAATGGGAAATAAAGCAACCATCTCTTTCAGAAATGATGGTCTTAGGAATCCCATGTAATCTGATAATTTCCTTAGCATATAATTGAGCCAGTTGCTCAGTCGAATAGGTCATCTTGATGGCTAAGAAATGGGCAGACTTCGTCAATCTATCCACAATTACCCATATAGCATCATATCCGTTTGTCATCTTGGGCAATCCTGAGATGAAATCCATAGAAATATCCTCCTATTTCCATTCTGGAATCTGGATTGGCTGCAGTGTTCCCCCAGGCCTCTGGTGTTCTGCTTTAACCCTCTGGCGTGGTCGCAGACATCTTGAGCCACATCTCTTTTCATTCGAACCACGGAATTTTCTTTTGAGTCTTGGTACATCTTGGTGGTTCGGGATGCATCACATAAGGAGTTAGTGAGCTTCCTCAAATATCTTCTTAGTAATTCGGGTCATCGAGAATACCTGGCGATCCACGAGGTAGAGTATTCCACTGTCAGAGATACGAAACCCATCATCCTTTCCTTCTAGGACCTCTTGCTTGATTCTTTGAATGCTCGGGTCACGGGTTTGCTTTTCCAGTATATTGTCGAACAACGTCGGTGCTATCATCATGGTCGAGAGTTGTCTGGAAATAATTTCAACCCCATAAGGCATAATCTCCTTTTCTAAGGGCCTAGATAACACTGATAGAGACATCAAGGCGGCGCAGGACTTCCGGCTGAGTGCATCAGCCACCTTGTTCGCTTTTCCTGGATGGTAGAAGATCTCATAGTCATAATCCTTGACAAGCTCAAGCCATCTACGTTGTCTCATGTTCAGGTCCTTCTGTGTGAAGAAATATTTCAGACTCTGGTGGTCTGTATAAATCCTACACTGAGCTCCATATAGATAATGCCTTCATGTTTTGAGAGCAAAGACCACGACCACTAGCTCTAAATCGTGGGTGGGATAATTCCTTTCATGTTCCTTGAGATGCCTAGAGGCGTAGGCAATGACCTTGCCATTTGCATGAGTACAGCTCCGAGTCCCAACTTGGAAGCGTCATTGTACATGTCGAAGCCTTCGTTACTGTCCGAAAGAGCAAGGATTGGAGCGCTGGTCAGTCTCCTTTTCAATTCCATGAAACTCTTCTTGCAGGCGTCCGTCCATTCATACTTCTTGTTCTTTCTGGTGAGGACCGTCATAGGGGATGCAATTCTAGAGAAGTTCTCTACAAACTTCCTGTAGTTGCTTGCTAGCCCAAGAAAGCTTTTGATCTCGCTGGCAATCTTTGGTCGGTTCCAGTTACTCACAGCTTCAATCTTTATTGGGTCTACCATCACTCTGTGCTTGGATATAAAATGACCCAAAAATGATACTTGATTGAGCCAGAATTCGCATTTGGAGAACTTTGCATACAGCTGCTTTTCCCGAAGAATCTGTAATACTATCTCCAGGTGTTCTGCGTGCTCTTCGGGGGTTCTCGAATATATCAGTATATCATCGATGAAAACGATTAAAAATTTGTCGAGAAATATCGAGAATACCCGATTCATCAAATCCATGAATAGGGCAGGTGCATTCGTCACTCCGAAGGGCATAACTACGAACTCGTAATGTCCGTATCTTGTTCGGAAAGTCGTCTTTGGTATATCATCTGATTTCACTTTTACTTGATGATAGCCGAACCTCAGGTCAATCTGAGAGAAGACGGTGGCACCCTTTAACTGGTCGAACAGGTCGTCAATTCGTGGTAAAGGGTACCTATTCTTGATCGTCACATTATTTAGCGCTCGGTAGTCTATGCACATTCGCATAGACCAGTCTTTCTTCTTTACCAACAGTACTGGAGCTCCCATGGAGAGCGAAATACTGTCTTATCGACTCTATTACTACGTCTTTTATATATTACTATCTCATCGACTCTATTACTACGTCTTCCATATATTACTGTCTCATTGACTCTATTACTACGTCTCCCAGCCATGTTTATCTTCATATATTAGAGTAAGGCTAGTATAAGATTATCATTCATTTATCTATGCATGGTTAAACTAAAAGCTAGTTCATTTAGCTATGCATGGTTAAACTAAAAGCTAGCATAAGGTTATCTTACATATTTTAGGCATATTTAAGCTAGAGCCATTTGTTATCATACATGAAAGAAATAAAGTAGGCATAGAAATTCTTACTTGGAGCGGCAGGATTTAGAGCTTGATGTGTGTGTAGTGGAAAGGCAGATCTGCTCTGATACCAACCTGTCACGCCTGCCCTTTCCAAGGGTCCGGAGGGGCGGCGCATGACGCAACCGTACATACATACATTACAGCAGAAGACTACACATATCGTACTTCTTACAGCGGAAGACTTTAGACATATTTTTTTTTCTTTTAAACATAAACATGCATCGTCATTTCATAGATACTTCTTCTTAACATAGTGCATGCATCATTATTTCATAGGTGCTTAGTGCTTAGTTCAAGTCCATAAACAAAATCATCTTAGGGAAAACATGCATAAAGAACATAACAGATCTCCTCCACCATGCCACTACCACACACACTTTGCCCCTCCTGCTGCTCCCTTTAGTTTATCCACCCTTTACCCTTATCTGCAGTACAAGGGAACATAAACTATAATCACATAGTCTTAGTAAAATCCTGTCCTACTCACAAAAAAACCATACATCAACATCAAGCATAGAGTAGTGACATGATCATATAACACATATAGGCATAACATTCATGTAAACATACCAAACATAAGCAAGCATAACATGTAAACATATATAACATAAGCAAGCATAACATGTAAACATTTGTAACATAAGCAAACATAACATGTAAACATATATAACATAAGCAAACATAACATGTAAACATATATGACATAACAATCATAACATGTAATCATACATAACATAAGCAAACGTAACATGTAACATATATAACATAACAATCATAACGTGTAAACATACATTACATAAGCAAACGTAACATGTAACATATATAACATATAACATCATAACATGAGCAGACATAACATAACGGTATATGCCGGATGCTCTTCGAAAACATATATCATAGGTATTTGAACATAACTCTCAACATAATGGGCCCGGCCTTGTACCACATCATCATCATCATAGTGCGCATCCCTAAATAGACCCGAGGCAGCTAATCTTGAACCTACTAGGTTACTAGGCCCGTACTATGTCCGTCGACCTAGGGGCCATCATCATAACATAGAAGCTAATCCTAGGCCCGATCTTAGTCTGTCGGCCTAGGGCATTTGGGAGCCCTTCCCGTACTAGGTCCGTACTATGACCGTTGACCTAGGGGAAATCATAACATAGAAGCCCATCCTAGGCCCGATCTAAGTCCGTCGGCCAAGGACAACTTAGGATCCCATCCCTTTGGACCTTGTTAGGGTCCTGGTACAAGCCATGTAGAAAGTAAAATACATACATGCTTCTTATCATAACATATCATATTTCATTTCATAAACATATCATATTCCTTATCATGGCATATCATGTTTTTCTTCTTCATATCATAACATACTTCTTCTTCATACCATATCATATGGCTTTCATAACATATTTCTTCTTCATAACATATCATTCACCATAACATATTTCTTCTTCATAACATATCATATTGTTTTCAAGCATATCATGTTCCTTCTTTATAAAAGATCATACATTCATACAATTACGAGGTAATAAGCATAACATGATCACAACATCACACACATATAAGCATGGAATAAGGTATAAACATCATGAACAAGTATACATGGAATGACCTAAACTTCATGGAGTTCTATCAAAGTTTTAAACACCAAACAACTTATATATGGTCTAACTAACCACATGTTAGTTCTTTAACCCATAAAGCATGGCATGGGAGGGCACTTAGGGTTTTAATTAAACCTTGGCCGAATGGGTTTAAAGGACATGAAGCTCAACCACTTAACTCTAGGTTGACCAACAACATGTTACCTTCATCTAACATCAAAAGTCATCATGAACTCAATCAAACATGGCATAGAAACATATTAGGGGTCTTGGCCGAATGGTTCAAAGGCTTATGGTTCATCCACTTAAATCTAGGTTAACCAAACAACATGTTATCTTCATTTACCATCAAAACATAGCATGAACTTATCTATAGCATGGCATAGAACATGTTATCTTCTTTTAAAATCAAACATGGCATAAACTCATTTAAAACCTAGCATAGAGCATGTTATCTTCATCTAACACCAAAAGTCATTATGAACTCATGTAAAACATAGCATAGAAGACACCTTAGGGGTCTAGATGGACTTGGCCAAATGGTTCAAAGGGCCTAAAGGTTCATCCACTTAAACCTAGGTTAAACAAACAACATGTTATCTTCATTTACCATCAAAACATAGCATGGACTTATCTATAACATAGCATAGAACATATTATCTTCTTCTAACATCAAACATGGCATGAACTCATTTAAAACCTAGCATAGAACATGTTATCTTCATCTAACATCAAAACTTAGCCTAAGCTCATCTAAACATGGCATAAAAGAACACATATAGGGGTCTAAAGTGGCTTGGTCGAATGGTCCAAGGCTTAGAAGTTCATCCACTTAAATCAAGGTTAACCAAACATTATGTTATCTTCTTTTACTATCAAAACATAGCATGAACTTGGCTATAGCATGGCATAAAATAACATATAGGGGTTTAGAGTGGCTTGGCCGAATGGTTTTAAAGGTCATAAAAGTTCAAACACTTAAACTAATTCATCTAGCATCCTATCTTCATCATGTTCATACAAGATATGGCATGGATCTTCATGGAAAGCTCAAACAAGGTCTTGGCCGAATGGTCCCTTCGGTTTTTAAGGTCAAACACTTAACCTAATCCATCTAGCATCCTATCTTCATCATGTTCATACAAGATATGGCATGGATATTCATGGAAAGCTCAAACAAGGTCTTGGTCGAATGGTCCCTTGGGTTTTTAAGGTCAAACACTTAACCTAATCCATCTAGCATTCTATCTTCATCATGTTCATACAAGATATGGCATGGATCTTCATGGAAAAACTCAAACAAGGTCTTGGTTGAATGGTTTCAAGAGGATTAACACAAATACATCAATCGAAAACTACTTGTACGTAGGTGAGGTGGATACTTACATCCTTCGCTTTGCTTTTTTGTTGGAAGATAACCTAAGGGATGCCAACTTAGCCTTCCTCTTGCTTGGATAGGTTTCGGACAAAGGATGAAAAGGGAGAGGAATGGATTTCAGTGAGGAAGAAGATGGGAAGGAGAGAAAAGCAATTTGGTTACTCATGTCTCCTCATTCCCCCTATTTATTCACTTGAAGAGTCCCTTAGTCTCCCTTACCCCTAACTATAATTTCCCATATTCCTCTAATAGTACAACCCTGTTGGGCTTCTTGTTATTGGATGCATCTTTAGGGCTTAGCTATCTCTAGAGGTTTGGGGTTCAATTCCTAGGCCTTGCATCCTTTTTGGCTCCTTTTCTTTTATTTTTGAAAGAGCCCACATAAAGCCCATTATAATCATGCAAAAAATTCTTGTAAAATTGCTAGAAATTTTATGGGTGTTACATGAACCACGTTATATTCTCTTGTTAGCGAATTGCTCTTTCCTTTGCTTTGTCTTTAATTTTTTGTATTAGTATATTCCACTTGCTCTAATAGTGTTTCTAGACGAGCAACAAACGAACGACTTCCACCGCCTACGTTAAAGGCTATTCAACCCCCTCTAGCCGGCCACTATCGACCCTACAGTCTTCAATCCTTTTCTTCTATTGATTGAAGTCTTCTTGTCCATAAAGTGCATAGGGGACCAGCATGTTGATATCCCATCCCAATGTTTCTTGGAAATCCATCTTCTTCTTCACCCTCTAGCGGTGCTCCCTTGGCAGTTAGTTCAAAAGAACAGTGGCCTCGCTCTGATACCCATTGTTGGGGAATTTACCGTCGCTAGAGGGGAGGGTGAATAGCGTGTAGTTTGTCTCTTGATGAATTTCGATCGTGCTTGCTACAAAACTTGTTATATGCAACATAAATGCAAATAATAAAGAAATAACAAAAATACAAGCACGCAAACACTATTGGGTTTCCGACACCCCAGCGAGTGTATGTTCGAACATGTTTCGAAAATATGTGCGCAGCGGAATAAATAAAAAGCAATAAATCTAATTTATTAGATCACACACACCACATGCATTCACAGTACAACATGTGTAGACATAACCGTAGTTTCAAATTTTGCAATAAAAGAAAATTTTTCTACATATACCTGATGTATCACATGTAGCGGGAAAGACATCAACCGGAGTGACCCTCGCTAGAATTGCCTCTATCCGTATCCACGCCAAGTATCTTCGGGATGACTTCACAAAGTTACAAGCCTCATCTTTGTACGAGTCACTAGCCTCGTGTCGAAGATGATATGATCGAGAGAAGATCACAATCCAAATCAAAATTCGGATTCAAAACCGAGTCCCCAAAACTCGCTTCTCCAGAGAGGTATTCGTCAACCGTTTGACGAATCCTTCATCCTCCACCTATGAGGATTATCGGAGATCGAATCCCCGACAAGGTAGCCACTGTCGGAGCTCCAAACATCGTCCAAATGACGCTCCGACAAGAAGAAAACAAGCTATCCAGAAAACTGGACAGCTTTGGTGGAGAACTTGCGTCGGCCAAATAAGGAAAGCAAGATGCTCACCTTGTCACCGGAGCCAAGGAAGATCACCGAAGGGTCACCGAAGGATCGCTAGTAGGAGCTTCGACGCCGGAAACAACTTGGACGGCGACACAAGGGTTGGGCGGCAGCAAGGGGTTGGGCGCCGGCTACACAAGGAGAAGAGGGAGAGGGGCAGCAAGATTAGGGTTGGGCTTTCACAAAACCCTTAAGCCCTATTTTATAGAGAACAAATTCTCCAAATGGTTATTGGTTCATAACCAAATTCTCCTATGGTTTGGTGTCACACGGGAGATCCATGCAATATTGCCAAATAAAGAAGTTTTTCCTTTCTTCTTCCTTCTCCATTGGCCGACGTCCAACACCTTTTCCAGCCCTTGGCCGACGCCCAAAGGCTCTCTTCTCTTATCCTTGAGTGGTGGAAACAAGACTTAGGGGTCTCCCTTGGTGTCTTGGTCGATTTCCATCATCATCTCCTCCTCCTAGTTGGCCGGCGGCAAGGATTCCTTTTGTTCCTTGTTGGTTGGTTTTAGGGAGGAGAAAAACCTTGTTTCTATTCTTCCTTTTACTTTTGAAGAGCAAGGAAGGAAGATTTGCGATATAGGAGCTTCAAATTTTGGTAGATCGTCATCCACACGACGTCCGAAAGGAGGAAGGTCATACATTAGAAGATCGAAAGGTATATCGATTCTCTAATTTTTATATGTTACATGTTTGTATTTGTTTTTCAATTATGAGCATGAAATAAATCTGTATATGGCTAAATAATACTTGGATCCCGAACATAAACACAAAAGCCAGCAATCCGGAGATCGTCTATTCCGCGGCTACTCGTAGAATAGAGGATGGTCGCTTGAACAATGAGTTTGTTCAAGTGACCTCTCTAAACGAATAACACGATGATGACTTGGTTGTTTGGGCAATCCCTTGTGTCTAGGATTAAATTTTTTAATCCAGGGACATCGATGAGATCGCCATGAACAAACAACCAAGGTGAAGTGTGAAGCGAAGTTTCCCCTCACAGACTCGATAAGCAAAACCCTTCAATTGGTATCAGAGCTTCCGGGGCAAAACCTACAGAGACTATGTTGGTTGGCATTTTGTTTAACAAATAAACAACTGTCTGAAGTGCATAGCCCCAAAAGGACATGGGAAGATTCGCATGATTCATCATTTACCTGACCATGTCCAACAAGGTTCGGTTACACCTCTCAGATACACCATTATGCTGTGGTGTATATGGTGGAGTCCATTGAGACAATATACCGTTGTCTCTTAGATAATCTAGAAACACTTGACTTAAGTATTCACCACCTCGATCCGATTGAAGTATTTTAATACTCTTGTCATGTTGTTTCTCTACTTCATTTCTGAATTCTTTGAACCTTTCAAAGTCTTCAGACTTGTGTTTCATCAAGAACACATACCCAAACTGTGAGTGATCATCGGTGAAGTTAATGAAGTAGCTATAGCCTCCCAAAGCTTGAGTTGACATAGGTCCACATACATCAATATGTATTAGACCTAGCAACTCTCTCACTCATTCACCTTTTCTTGTAAAAGATAACTTAGTCATCTTGCCTTTTAAGCATGATTCGCATGTATCGTATGAATCTAATTCAAACGATTCCAGAATTCCACATCGGTGTAATTCGGACATGAGTTTCTTGCTTGCATGGCAAAGACGACAATGCCACATGTAGGAGTCTAATTGATTATCCTTTCGAGCAAGCATGTTGCTCACTTCGATATTGAAAATGTCACTGGATATGTCCAACGTATAAATACCATTGCTCAAGGTTCCAGTCCCATAAAATACGCCATTCAAAGTTATATAACAACAATTGTTACTAAACATCAAATGATAACCATTTCTATTTAAGCAGAAAATAAAAACAATGTTCTTTATTAGAGAAGAAACACAATAGCAATTGTCCATTTCTAAGACTAGTCCACTAGGGAGCTTCAGCAAATAAGTTTTGATGGCGACCGCAGCAACATTTGCTCCATTGCCAACTCACAAATTTGACTCCCCTCTGACGAGTCTTCTTCTATTCCTTAGCCCCTGTATGTCATTACATATATGTGAGCCACACCCAGTATCCAATACCCAAGTATCTAAGGAAATAGAATGACAATCAATAACGAAGATACCTGAAGAGGATGGAGCATCGGATGCCTTCTTCTTCATCATGGACTCTAGATAAATCTTACAGTTTCTTCGCTAGTGGCCTTCCTTGCCACAATGATGGCAAGTGTTCTTTTGTGCTGGTTCTGCCCTTTTAGCCATCTTATTCTTCCCTTTCTTTTGTTCCTTTGCCTTCCTCTTAGAA
Organism: Wurfbainia villosa; assembly: GCA_025175895.1. NCBI lineage: Eukaryota > Viridiplantae > Streptophyta > Magnoliopsida > Zingiberales > Zingiberaceae > Wurfbainia > Wurfbainia villosa. The sequence continues at coordinate 44,856,312 of CM045998.1, read as the reverse complement.
CCTTTCTTCGAGGAATCAACTAACAGAACCGCCTTCTCCTCATGCTTCACAGAAGGCTCAACAGTGTTCAGCATATTGAGGAGCTCAGGAATAGTGGATTCTAATTTGTTCATCCGATAGTTCATCACAAATTGTAAGAAACTCTTGGGCAAACAATGCAGAATTAAGTCAATACTTAATTCATAATCCATCACAAACCCGAGGGTGGCCAGCCGCTCGATGTACCCATTCATCTTTAGCACAAACTGCACTACAGACGAACCTTCTTGCATCTTAGAGGTGAAGAGGAGCCTAGAGACTTCGAACCTTTTGGATCTCGCTTGCTCATCAAACAACTCATGAAGATGGAAGACTATGGTATTAGCATCCATATGCTCATGCTGCTTTTGCAGCTCGGGTACCATCGTGGCTAGCATGATGCAACTCGCCAGTTCAGAGTCTTCCACATGTTTCTGATAGGCCAACAATTGGTCTGGAGTTGCATCGTCCCTAGGACGGTTGGGAAGAGGCTCTTCAAGGACATACTCGAGCTTTTCTGCCTTGAGAACAATTCTCAAGAGTCTAAGCCAGTCCAAGAAGTTAGGCCCAGTCAATTTGTTTGAATCCAAAATAGTGCACAAATTCAAAGACGTGTCATGATCAATCGATTAACCTAGAAATACAAAATGAGCATATATGAGAAAGATGATTTAAAATGCATCAATATACATTCATAAATCCCATTCATTTTTCGAATTTCAAAAACCCCAAAATCACTTTGGGAGATCGTAGGTCCATCTCCGAATGGGCTGATATCCAACATAGATATGAACAACCTTGGAGAGGGTCCAACAAGCCATTCATAGCTATGATGGTAGGTATCAAATATACCGATTGCATATCACATATATGCAACTATCATAATGTGCTATCAACTAATTGAATGTTCACACATACATCGGGTTGTTAACTCATTAACAAGTATGCATCATATGCATAGCACCCAACATCACCTCCCTTCACATCGACCTTGGAGAAAGTACAACAAGCCGATGCTCCAGGTTAAGGCCAACCCATTAATCGAGAAATAGTTTTAATATAGTTAGAGTGCATTCAACCAATTAGCCCGGCTTGGAGAGAGTCCAACAACCAAAGCTAACGATTGACCTCTGACTCTTATCATATTAGTAATAAACTATTCCATGGTTTGAACATGTTCGGGTTCGAGCTGAGTTTGGAGAGAGTCCAACAACCCAAATAAGAAATAGAACTCTGGTTCTAACCATATTAATGGAAGGTGTAGGCTTTAACATTGAGTAAGGGTTTTTATGTCTCATCCTCTTTTCATGCAAATAACTATTATCTACATGGCATGGCATACATGGCATAAATCTACATGTCACGACATGCATGACATAATGATATGCATCTAATGCAATTACATGGCATACAATTATGGCATGTACAAAATTTCCTTATATGTCATAACTATTTATGGAAATAAAATATGTTTGAGATTTGATTCTTCAAATCAAATCATGATTAAATTAGGAAACAAATTTCTAAATACAATCACATATTTTATTTGTGGAAAGTGTTGATTAAGGAAAGTCAAATTTAATTTAGGAAACAAATTTCCTAAATTGTCAAAACTATTTATGGAAATAAAATATATTTAAGATTTGATTCCCAAATCAAATCATGATTAAATTAGGAAACAAATTTCCAAATCTAATCAAATAATTTATTTATGAAAAATATTAATTTCCATAAATACTTCTAACTTTCCAAAAGTAGAAGATTTCCATAAATACTTCTAGACTTTCCAAAATTAAGAATTTCCATAAATACTTCTAAATTTCCAAAAGTAGAAAATTTCCATAAATACAATTACGACTATTGCAAAACAATTTTACGATTATGTCGAAACACAATCTGGGCTCTGATACCACTATTGGGTTCCCGTCATCACGGTGAGTGTGTGTTCGAACATGTTTCGTAAACATGTGCACAACAGAATAAATAAAAAGAAATAAATCTAATTTATTATATCACACAAACTACACGCATGCACAGTACAACATGTGTAGACATAACCGTAGTTTCAAATTTTACAATAAAAGGAAATTATTCTACGTATACCTGACATATCGCGTGTAGCGGGAAAGACATCAACCGGAGAGACCCTCGCTATAATCGCCTCTATCCGTATCCATGCTGAGTATCTTCGGGATGACTTCACAAAGTGACGAGCCTCATCTTTGTACGAGTCACTAGCCTCGTGTCAAAGATGATGTAATCGAGAGAAGATCACAATCCGAATCAAAATTCGGATTCAAAATCGAGTCCGCAAAACTCGCTTCTCCGGAGACATATTCATCAACCGTTTGACGAATCCTTCATCCTCCACCTATGAGGATTACCGGAGATCGAATCCACGGCAAGGTAGCTGCTGTCAGAGCTCCAAACGTCCTCCAAACAATGCTTCGACAAGAAGGAAATAAGCTGTCTAGAAAACTGAACAGCTTTGGTGGAGAACTTGCGCTGGCCAAATAAGGAAAGTTAGATGCTCACCTTGTCGCCGGAGCCAAGGAAGATCACCGGAGGGTCGCCGGAGGATTGCCAGTAGGAGCTTGGACGCCGGCAACAACTTGGACGACGACACAAGGGCTGGGCGACGACAAGGGGTTGGGCGTCGGCTACACAAGGAGAAGAGGGAGAGGGGTGGCAAGATTAGGGTTGGGCTTTCACAAAACACTTAAGCCCTATTTTATAGAGAACAAATTCTCCTAATGGTTATTGGTTCATAACCAAAAAACTCGTTAACCCGCTCCATTAATTTAAGTTAAAATAAACCAAACAGATTTGGTCTATTTTAAGTTAAAACGAACCAAACCAACTTTGGTTCATTCATTTAAAACAAACCAAACCCCTTTGGTTTAATCTTCACCATTGGATTAGAACCAAACCAATTTGATTCCTCCATCATGTCTTCGTAAGACATGGCCCATCCATGCTTCCATTGTGACTGAAACGATTTCATGCTCGCTCCTTGTTTGGTCCAACCAAACCTAGTTTCTCTCGGTCTGAGAATCTCATTCTCAAGGTCATTTTAAATCCTTCGGATTACGCTCATTGTGCGTGTGACCAAATAGCTTCTCAGTTTATGTTGGGCGTCTATAATTAACCATTAATTATAGAATAATCATGAGTGGCACCTAGTAGTACATCATGATGTCCAATTAATCGAAAAGATCAACGGTTGATCCATAACTATTTTTTAAACCCTTCAGCAGCTATAATGATTCCAACGGACATCACAATGTCTCCAACCAGTGAGAATCAATTGCTTGGAAACACCAAGGAGTATACCTCGTGCTCATCTCGACAGAATTGATAGTGTCCAAATCCATCAATTCATCGACTAGGGATAATTCAGATACATCACAATTACACATGTAGAGATACTCACTAGTTGTGATTCAATCACAAATTCTCTCATGCTGTGAATCATATCGTGGACATTTAATAAATGAGTTTAAGATCTAATCAAATACATGAAAATATGTATACTCAAATAGTGAATCTTTATTTATCATATAAATGGTTCAAACATAAGGCAATTGCCTTAGGACATCTCTCATATATTACTAACAAACACAACAATATAACATGGTTCAATACCTCAAGGTTCTTACTCCACGGTTGGGCTCGAATGAACCCGAGCAATGCCAAACACCACTAATAATCAAATACTCCTTCTCGACAACAAGTTGAAGGTGGAGAAATCTTGTACAATGATTCTTACAACAATAAAAAACAATAAACAAGCAAATACAAGTGAAATATACAAAAGAATGTAAAGAACACTTTACAACTGATCTTTTGGAAGCTTGCTTGTTGATCGCCTTGGACTAGCCTTGAAGGTCTGGATTGCAGTAGAAAATCCTCTCCAAATCACCCAAGTAAATCGATGCCAAATCCTTGTTGGATCGAAGCGGATCGCTAGAGGGGAGGGGGGGTGAATAGCGATAAATCTTTTTTTTTAATTCGTTCATTAAAACTCGAGTAGACAATTAATTGCAGCGGAAAGATAAACTATAAATAAATGAGACAAATGTTTTTTTACTTGGTTCGTAGCCTTCGGCTACTACTCCAAGACCCTAGTGATCCTTGATCACGCACGGAGGGCAATTCACTAAAAACACTCCTCCTCGTTGGAGGTAGGAGTTTGACGATTACAAAAAAAACTTCGAAAGAAAAGATAGAGAGACAAACCCTCTCTTCTATTAATGTAAAGTGCAACGATAGAAAATCTCGATTAATAAAAGGAATTGCAATATTTAAAGAGACGACAAAATAAGAATATCAACAACTAAAAGAGTAGAAAGTAAACAAGGGTTGTTGACAGTACTTCGTCGTAGAGTCGTCGGAAAATCACAGAGTTGTGGAGGTTTGTGAGCACTTAGAGATGATGAAAAACCCTAGGAGAAGCCCTCCTTTTATAGCCTTTAAGCCCTTCATCGAATGGGTCTTCAACCAATAGGAATTGGGCACAAAACTCCTTGAAAAATGATGATAAAGCTTGACTCCTCGAGGCTGATTTTTGACCATCGGTTGAACTAGCCGGTTGAACTGGCCCGGTTGAACTGGCCGGTTGAACTGGCTCGGTTGAACTGGCCGGTTGAACTGATGGCCATGATTTTTGACTACAATAAAGAGTTAGCTCAAAATATAAATGAATTCGACGGTCACTTGCCGTCCAATCTCAACATAGACCTTCCATGGGATGTCTTGGGTCGGATCGTCACCTAAGGACGTCCCCGTACAAAGGACACGACCTCAATTCACTTTACTCACTCGAGCTTACCTTGATACTTACTATGTCTCTTTTGCTTCCGGCCTTCCACTTGATTCCTTCGGCTCCCTCCGAAGTCACTCGAGTGTCGCCCGACCACCGCAGCTTCCTCCGGGTGTTGCTAGCCTTCAGCTCCAACTATAGCAATTTTCTGCACACTCAATTCAACTCGTGAGATAACGACATGAGCTTAACTTTGTATCATTTGCTATAATCAAAACTCAGGTTCGACTTAGGTGCCTACTGCACCAATAATCTCCCCCTTTTTGATTTATGGCAAACCCACATACAAAGTTAAGAAAAATAAATTAAGTGCATTAAGCAAAATGAGCAAGAGATATGCATGAATGAGCAAGAGTATAAAAAAGCATGAATGAGCAGGAGTATATAAAAACATTTTTTCAAGTGCTCCCCCTTGAGGAATCCTCCCCCTTGACCGAGGGTGAGTACTTGAGAAAGAGTTTTAACTCTCCCCCTTGATGTTTGCTACTAAACAAAAGAATTAAGTAACCACAATTACTTAATATTGGCCATAGTGTTTAAAATAACTTTTAAGTTAAGAAATCAAAAAACTGATTCTTAACCTTGGCCTTTACTTCCGTTTTGTTAACAAGTTAACTTAAAGTTAAGTAAACCTTTCCGTTTTGTTAACACGAACAAGTTAACTAAGCCTTGGCCATAAAAAAAAATTATCCCTTAACTTTGGCCTTTTTCTCCTCCTTTTGCCATATATCGAAAAGAGTGAGGGTGTGTGTGGAATAAAAAATAAGTATTAATTTGTAAATGTTCCACATTATTTTGAAAATAATATACCTAAAGTAAGTTCATCTATAAAATGTTCGACTCATATTTGGCTTGATTGATATGAAAGATCAACCAGTCCTGGTCAGAGTCGGTTAGTATGTATGATTATACTCCGTGGTTCATGGCGATGCACTAGCTCTACATCTGGAACCAGGAGTAAGGTCCTAACATCTCACGCCCATCTACGTGGCTAAGTACACAAACACATTAGTCCTATGTGTTGTGAGATGTATTGGCTCCTTAAATCTATAGGTGCATGATATCTAAGGTATGTCCTATACTAGTTCCATGAAAAATGAAAAGTATGAAATAGTAGCAATATAATTTGCAAAGTCCTATTCTACTACGCACATGCCCAATTTTCAACTTAATAGACTAAATTCGGCTTTGGGTAGGGGTTTAGTAAATAGGTCTGCTAAGTTAGACTTCGATTCGACGTATGCGAGTTGTATGGCTCTGTTGGTCACATGTTCTCGAATGAAATGGTGTTTGACCTCCATATGTTTGGTCCTAGAGTGACATATCGTATTCTTAGTAAGATTAATTGAACTAATGTTATCTACGTGGAGTTTCATGTTCGTAAAGTCTAACTTAAAGTCGCAGAGAGTGTGCTTCATCCAAAGAAGCTGAGTGACACACTCACCCATCGTGATGTATTCGGCTTCGGTGGTAGATAAGGAAACACAGTATTGCTTCCTACTGCACCAACTCACTAGACTTGAGCCGAGAAGTTGACAACAACAACTCGTACTCTTTCTATCGAGCTTACTACCGACATAGTCCGAATCGGAGTAGCCGGTTAGTTCGAACTCAGTAGATCTAGGGTACCAAATACCGACATTAAGTGTACCCTTTAGATATCTAAGGATACTCTTGACTAGAGTTAGGTGAGACTCCTTGGCACAGGTTTGGAACCTTGCGCACATACTTACTGCAAATAGGATATTAGGTCGGATTGCAGTTAAGTAAAGGATGTTAGGGCAATCTCTTGCCATGATAAGGTTTTGATGTGTGTGGCAAAGGGTTTAAGTTAGGTTGGTATTGTTATTTGATATGTGCGTTGGAGTCTTGCAGGACTTAGTAATTCGCACATGGAGCCTTGGCGGGTTCACCCTCACAACCTCGATCCTTGAGTCGGTGAAGGATGACTTTGAGGAAGCCGTGCACTTGGAGCATCCGAGGGACCGCCGGATGAGATGACTTAAAGTGAAGCCAAGGAAGCAGACTTCGGAGGCAGGAGACGTGAAGGAGCATTGCAGAGTCGTGCGCCTGATGCTGCCGAGGGACGTGGCCGCGAACGAAGAGAGCTTCGGCGAGGGACTTCGAGTGAGATGAGAGAATGAGTGAAATGTAAGTAGCTCATTAGGTGAACTTGGCCGAATGGTTGAGTGTCGGAGACTTGACCGCAAGGGTTAAGGTTTACCTGACCGCCGGAAGCTAAAACTTATGTTATGTTTGAGTTTCACACGGCACCAGTCGACTGCCATGGCATGGCAGTCGACTGCTCTGAGTCGAGTGGGTTCAACTGGTATCCGACTGATGGGTTTATGCCTGATCGTATCGCGGAATGGCAATGATCGCCAGAGAGGATATCGCGCATATAACCGCCGTAGTCGATCGGGGCGACGATGGAGGCGAATGATCGGGTGAGGTTCATCCGATCGCCAAGAGTTCCGCTGACTACAACGATCGGATCCGACGTGTTCGGAGGCCAGGTAGGCATGATCGGCAATGATCGCGATGGGCAGCAATGATCGCGGCGCCAACGGAAGAAATCAGCCCTCTCTATAAAAAGAGAGGGTGTGAGCCTTTGAGAGGCTAATTATTATGCTCTAAGTGATCTTCCTAGTGCCCCACAAGCTCTAAACTCTTCTTACTTGTTTTTACTCCATTCTTATTGTAAGAAGAGTGATCTTGATTGTAAAGGTTACCTCCACATAGCTTGGTCAAAGGAGAGACCAATAGTGATTGGTTTTGGAGGAGTGATTCACTTCGGATGAATCGGGATCGTGGATTAGCGGTGTAGCCGTGAACCACGTTACATCTTCTTTGTTAGCATTTGTGTTTTCGTTTATTGCTTTGTTTTTATTGTTTATGCTTCCGCTTGCGCTATAGATTGTGTAGACGAGCAAACGAACGAGAGAATTCCGACATCCATCGTAAGAGGGCTATTCACCCCCCTTTAGTCGGCCGTTCGATCCCCTACAAGTGGTATCAGAGCCAAGGAAAGCTTGTCGAGGACTAACCGCCACAACAAGCAACATTCAAAATGGCCGACTCCAACATCCATCTTTCGAAGTTTGAAGGAGAATTCGCTTGGTGGAAGAAGCGAATGGAGGTATTTTTCGAAACGGATTTTGATATTATGATTACAATGGAATCCGGTTTCGTTTTGCCTAGGGATGAAGAGGGGAAGCCAATAGAGAAATCTAGGTGGACCAAAAGGCAAAGGGAAGAGCACCTTGCAAATTCAAAAGCCAAGCATCATCTCTTCAATGTGCTCCCCCAATAAGAAATCAACCGAATAGGAGAATGCCTAAGTGCCAAGGAGATGTGGGAGAAGCTAATTGAGCTTCATGAAGGCACATCCGAGGCAAAGCTAGCAAGGAGAGACCTCCTCCGCTCCCAACTCAACAACATTAAACTAGAAAAGGGAGAAAAGGTAATTTCCTTACATTCTCGTTTTAAGGAAATTATAACCGGTTTGTCAAGTGTAGGTTAAAAGCTCTCCAACCGGGATATGGTAATGAAGGCCATAGATGCCTTTCCCCGGTCCTCAAAGTGGAGCTCCATGGTGGACTCATTCTATATCTCAAAGAATTTAGAAGTGAGCACCTTGGAGGAGTTCTTCTCAACAATGGAACTCCACGAAACGAGGCTTGAAGGAATACAAGAAGAGCCAAAAATCCAACCTTCAAGAGGAGTAGCTTTGATGGAAAACAAGGGGAAGAAGAAGATAGAGATCCCCTCCTCCTCCGATGATGAAGGATCCTCCTCCTCCTCCATGGATAGCACCGAAGAAGCCTATATGGTAAGGAGGGTAAGACGTGCTTTAAAAGGTTTTCATTTTCATAAATCAAATGATAGGAATAGAAGACCAAGGGGGAAGATCATATGCTACAATTGCCAAGGAGAGGGGCACATAAGGGATAATTGTCCCCTCCTAAACAGGAGCAAGGAAGAAAAGAAAAAGAAGGAAGAAAAGAAGAAGAAAAAGGGGAGCAAGAAAAAGAAGGAAGAGGAGAAAAAGACAAAAGAAAAAGGGAAGACCAAAGCTCTAAAGGTAAGGAATTGGGATGATCCATCCTCATCCTCCTCATCATCATCGGATGAGGAGAATGCCTTTGTCACCAATTTGGCCTTGATGGCCTTTGATGACTTGGATTGCTATTCCGCCGAAAATGAAGGATCAAGCTCAAGAGGAGAGAGCTCAAGTGAAGGGGGAGTTTCTACATCCTCCTCATCCGAAGAAGAAGAAGAGGATATGGAAACTATGGTAACGAATGCCTCTCCTAAGAAAATAGTTTCCATAATTTCTAGTCTAACTAAGGACTTATTTGGAATGAAAAAGAAAAATAAAAGCATGCTTAATCAAATTAAGGCATTGGAAAATAAGCTAGAAAATGCATGCTTAAATTATAATATTTCTTCTAGCTTAAATGATGCATGCTCATATGATAATTATATGCCATTAGATGTAAGTGATGCATGTATAAATGAAAATAGGGTCTTAAGGGAAAAGGTAGATTATTTAACAAAAGCCCTAGAAAAATTCACAATTGGCTCCAACACATTGAACATGATCTTAGGGAGCCAAAGAGCTAGCTTCAACAAAAAGGGCCTAGGTTATAAAGAAAAGAAAAATGAAAAGGCCTATAAATGCCTAATTGCTAGGGGACAAGATAAAAAGAAGGTAATAACTAGGAAATAGATCCCCAAGGAGTATCTAGTGAACCCAATAGGCAAGAACTTATTTTGGGTTCCAAAATCCATCCTTAAGGGTTAGAAAAGCCCTAGGGTAGTCAACCATATGAAATTGACCTATATCATATTTTGGTTGACTTAGGATGGCGGGACAACATTTTTAGAATAGTGTTGGGTGATAATAACGTGCTCATAAATAGATAATAATGCTTAAATCATGATGATTAGTGTAATTGCTATGTATGTTTGCAATCATGATTTATGATTTTAAAATTTGGCACGTCATCATGAGAAATAGGTTTAAATCATGCCTTAGGTGATATTTTTTTTATTATCATGATATAATACCTAATGCATAATTATTAATTGATGAATACTTGTATTTCATGATCATAATATAGAATTAATTGATATATGCCTTTATGATCATGAGGATTGTTAGGTTAATACTTAACCTTGATAGAATTGTATGAATATAATGGTTAAGTATATACAAATACCCCCTAGAATGCATCTCACACTCACCATAGGCTACTTTGATTGAAAACTTAGCATGGGTGAGATGTTAGGATGATACAAATGTCCACTAATGCCTATGGCATTTAGATGGTCATTTAAGGTATCAAAATAGCAATAATAGACCAATCATGGGGAAGGCTTATGTTTAATTCATAGACATATTGCCCAAAGATCATGGTTGGATATTTCATATGTTTTCAAAACAATTTCTTACTTTAAAATCCATGTATTCATGTTTTGAAACAATCCTAAGCAATACTAGGTGTTAAAATGAATACTAACATGCTCAAAAACTAGTGGTTTTTTAAAGCCTTTGGATTTTTGGCAAATCTCGGAAAATATAATGATTTTTCTTGAAAAACTATTTTTCATTGATAGATATACTTAAAAGAAATATGTTCCCCAAATTTCATGATTTTTCGAATTTTTTGGAATTAATAATGCATTTCTGAAATTCATCCAGAAAATCAGAAATTCGGATTCCTTTGTGCCGATCGCCATACCGATAGCAATGATCGATGGATCGAATAATACAAGAACCTGATTTTATCAGGTTTTGACTGATTTTAATGTATGTTTCTCTTTATACTTGATGCCATGAGTTTGTAACTTAGTATTAATATTTTTGATGGTGTCAAAGGGGGAGAAATGTATGTTTAAGTAACGGGGAATATATTTTGGTGAGAAATGATCATGCTTATAATAGGGGGAGAAAATTTTTATGGGGAGTTTCATGGATTAAGGGGGAGTTGCATGTTGTTATATCATGTTTATGTTTACATGCTTTCTTACCTTAGAAATTTATATCAAATGTTTTTACCTAACTTAAACGGATTGCCACACATCAAAAAGGGGGAGATTGTTAGGGCAATCTGTTGCCATGATAAGGTTTTGATGTGTGTGGCAAAGGGTTTAAGTTAGGTTGGTATTGTTATTTGATATGTGTGTTAGAGTCTTGCAGGACTTAGTAATTCGCACATGGAGCCTTGGCGGGTACACCCTCACAACCTCGGTCCTTGAGTCGGTGAAGGATGACTTTGCGGAAGCCATACGCTTGGAGCATCCGAGGGACCGCCGGACGAGATGACTTGAAGTGAAGCCAAGGAAGCAGACTTCGGAGGCAGGAGACGTGAAGGAGAATTGCAGAGCCGTGCGCCTGATGCTGCCGAGGGACGTGGCCGCGAACGAAGAGAGCTTCGGCGAGGGACTTTGAGTGGGATGAGAGAATGAGTGAAATGTAAGAAGCTCATTAGGTGAACTTGGCTGAATGGCTGAGTGTCGGAGACTTGACCACAAGGGTTAAGGTTTACCCGACCGCCGGAAGCTCAAACTTTTGTTAAGTTTGAGTTTCACACGGCACCAGTCGACTGCCATGGCGTAGTAGTCGACTGCTCTGAGTCGAGTGGGTTCGACTGGTATCCGACTGGTATCCGAATGGCAGTCGACTGCCAGAGGATATCGCGGTAGAACCGCCGAGCCGATCGGGCGGGCCGATTACGGAGGCGGCAGCCGATCGTGAGGTTCATCACCAATCGCGCCAAGAGTTCCATTGGACTACAACGGTCGGGATCCGACGTGTTCGGAGGCCGTTGTAGTGACGGCAGTCGACTGCCATGGGCAGTAGTCGACTGGTGGCGACCAATGGGAAGAAATCAACCCTCTCTATAAAAAGAGAGGTTGTGAGCCTTTGAGAGACTAATGCTTATGCTCTAAGTGATCTTCCTAGTGCCCCACAAGCTCTAAACTCTTCTTACTTGTTTTTACTTCATTCTTATTGTAAGAAGAGTGATCTTGATTGTAAAGGTTACCTCCACCTAGCTTGGTGCAAAGGAGAGACCAATAGTGATTGGTTTTGGAGGAGTGATTCACCTCGGACGAATCGAGATCGTGGACTAGTGGCGTAGCCGTGAACCACGTTACATCTTCTTTGTTAGCATTTGTGTTTTCATTTATTGCTTTGTCTTTATTGTTTATGCTTCCGCTTGCGCTAACGATTGTGTAGATGAGCAATCGAACGAGAGAATTCCGACATCCATCGTAAGAGGGCTATTCACCCCCCTCTAGTCGGTCGTTCGATCCCCTACAAAGGAGACTCCCTATTATGCTCCTATAGTTTTTTAAATCAATTGAGTTTCCGATTAAATCTTCTTCTATATTAACATTAGTTGTCATTGGGATATTAATAATTTTAGCGTCTTGCATTCCAAAGCGTTTAATTAATTCCCTAGTATATTTGCGTTGATGTAGGTATATTCCATCCTTAGTTTGTTTAATTTGTATACCTAAGAAGAAGTTTAACTCACCTACTAAATTCATTTCAAATTCACTTTCCATAAGTGAAATGAACTCATTTAGTAGGATTGAGTTGGTGGTTCCGAAAATAATATCATCTACGTAGATTTGGGCTATGAATATGTCTTTACCTAAGGTTTTTACGAAAAGGGTTGGGTCAACTACACCTTGGTTAAAATCTTTTGACTTAAGATAAATCGAAAGACTCTCGTACCAAGCTCGAGGAGCTTGTTTAAGTCCATAGAGAGCTTTCTTTAACCTAAGGACATGATCGGGTTTGTCTAAACTTTTGAAGCCGGGGGGTTGACTAACATAAACTTCTTCTTTAATGTATCCATTTAAGAATGTAGATTTCACATCCATTTGAAACAACTTAAATCCTCGATGTGCTGCATATGCTAATAGCATTCAAATGGACTCTAATCTAGCTACTAGGGCATAGGTATCGTCGTAATCTAAACCTTCGACTTGACTAAACCCTTTAGCAACTAGTCTAGCTTTATTTCTAACTACTTCACCTTTATCATCAATTTTATTTCTAAACACCCACCTTGTTCCAATGATTGTTTTATCTTTAGGTGGTGGTACTAATTCCCATACTTCGTTCCTAGTGAATTCAGCCAACTCTTCTTGCATTGCAATAATCCAATCGTGATCAAGAAGAGCTTGGTCAATAGTTTTGGGTTCAATTTTAGAAATCAAAGATATTTGACTAAGGTTTCTGTATGAGGCTCTAGTTCGAACTCCTAGACTTGGATCACCTATCACTTGGTCGATAGGATGATTCGTTTGAGTCCTAGTTGGATTTGGGTTTGAGTCTACAACTTGATCCATAGGATGACTCGTTTGAGTTCTAGTTTGGTTGGAGTCATCTATCACTTGGTTGATTGAGTGACTTGGTTGACTTAGGTTAGGATTAACACTAGACCAGATCTCCGAATCAGAGTTAGGTCTAGTATGAGTCGGCTCGCTAATTTGGGTTGCCAGGGGTTTTGTAGGTTCGTGTCCTTCATCAAATACTACATTGATAGTCTCCTCGATTCTAATGGTGTCGTGGTTATATACTCTATAAGCTCTGCTTGTAGTCGAGTATCCTAGAAAGATTCCGGTTGTGCTTTTGGATGTAAATTTCCCTAGGTAATCCTTAGTGTTTAGGATATGTACCTTACACCCAAATACCCTAAAGTACTTGATGTTAGGTATTTTATCGTGATAAATCTCGTATGAGGTCTTAAGGTGCCTCTTTACCATAAGGATCCTATTTTGGACATAGCATGTCGTACTCACGGCTTCCGCCCAAAACCTATTGGGTAGGTTATACTCATTTAACATTGTCCTAGCGGCTTCATGTAGGGTTCTATTTTTGTGTTCTACTAGGCCATTTTGTTGTGGAGTTCTAGGGCAAGAGAACTCATGGTGGTATCAATTTAGGTTACAAAATTCTGTAAACCTATGGTTTTCGAATTCACCACCATGATCAGTCCTAAGTCTTTTGATTTTAATGTTTTGTTGATTTTCTATTAACTTAAATAGGTTGATTAATTGATCTAGGGTATCACTTTTGTGTTTGATGAACCTAACCCAAGTAAATCTAGAGTAGTCATCAATAATGACTAAACAGAATTTACTTCCATTAAGTGACTTAGCTCCGTGTGAATCAAATAGATCCATGTGTAGGAGCTCAAGCACACTTTTGGTTCGTTCTTGATTAGTTAGTTGATGTTGTGTCCTAGATAGTTTACCTTGTTGACAAGCATTATTATCCAAGTTATTGAGGTTAGGCAAACCTCTGACTAAGTCACTCTGACTCATCTTGTGGATGAGTCTTGGGTGTGAGTGACTGAGTCGTCGGTGTCATAACCATGATTCCTCTTGCCGTGTTATAAGACACTTAGTTGAGGAGTTAGTTAAGTTAATAGTGTAAATGTTGTTATTTCTAGTTCCCTTAAGAATTGTTTTAGAGGTTTCGTTTGTATTAATTATGCATTCATTTTCTAGAAATATGACTTTATAGTTATTATCACATAATTGGCTTACACTAAGTAGATTATATTGAAAATTTTCTACTAATAAAACGTTCTGAATAACAAAATTTGAGTTAAGCTCAATATCACCTGATCCGATGATTTTGAGCTTGCCGTTATTTCTAAAGGCTACCGATCCTTGTCGTTTGAATCGAAGCTTCGAAAACTTGAGTTGATCCCCGGTCATGTGTCGGGAGCAACCACTGTCCAACATCCATTGATCCTACACACAAGGTAGTTGGATCGGATATTGGATTTATTAAAGATTGGTTGAAAATTATTAACCTAAATCATCTCACCCATGTCTACATGATCAAACACGTTAACCCTATATGTTCTTGTGAGATGACTTCCAATTTTACTTGATTTAAATTTAATGACTTAAACACTTTTCAACCATGCGTTAGATTCGGATTTGACCTTAGGCTTATCAAGTCACCTTTTCAAGATCATGGCTTCCAGGTCGTGGCGAGGCACAGAGGTCTTCTTTGATCGGAATAATGACCACTTCCTTAGACAAAGTCATTTTCAAGAAAATAGTAACTTTACTCACCTAAGACCACTTCCTGGTCTAACTAGTCTAGGATACGGTGAGGTAGCTTCATCTAGTTCCACACGGTCAAGTGAACCGAACTAGATACACCTTATCTAGCTCGAATACACGAGACTCCATTTTACTAGCGTACTATCATCTCGTCGCGTCCTGGTACTATGTTATCAAATGTTGACAAGTTATAGTCTTATCTAACCATTCTAAAAAGAAAAATCCAACTAAATAAAAACCTAAGCATGCAATTTCTAAGTTAAAACAAAAACAAGTTTCGTACTAGCTCCCCTTGGACAATTGAATCGATTCGGTCTCTCCACATAGTGGATTTGGTCCTTGGGAACCTAGTACTGGTTTGATCCTAAGTTTGAAATCAAGGTGGTCTTAGGGACCCATGCTTGGACACATTTTTTATGTCGACTTGCAATCGACATATACGACTTATTGGTCATGTTTGAGCTAAACCCTAGCCCGACCTTGTTGTACACGGCCCTTTGCGATCAAAGTAGGTGGTCAAGTCCTTTGGATCCCAAAGTAAACCTTTCCAACGTATTCCTAAGATCTTCGACTTGACTCTTCAAGAGTGAGTTCTCAACTTTGAGTTTTTCAACCCGAGTTGAGTCCTTCTCTTGAACTCGACTAGTCGAAGAGGTTAGGGAGACCTCGTGTTTGAGGAGTTTAACTTCCTCAACCAGGGTCTCGACCTTGGACTCGGACTTAGCTAACTTTCTATTTAAAAACTTAATTGCACTATAAAGTGTAGTAATGAGAGATCGACTTACCTTGAGTGTATCTTTTGAACCGGATGCGTATTCGTGGCTTGTCTTGAATAGTGCTTCGTAGTCCGACTCGTCTTCGGTTTCCGATTCAAGTTCCGGTTCTGACTCCGTCTCCGATTCCACCGGTTTAGCCATGAGGACTCGATCATCATCTTCTTCCTCGGAAGCTTCTTCCCAAGTAGCGTTGAGTGCCTTTTTGTGTTTTGGTGCCTTGCTCTTGAATTTTGGGCATTCGGACTTGATATGTCCAAACCTGTTGCATTCATAACATCTAATATTTGAACTTTTGGGCTTACCTTCGTTGGGTCGAGTGACGGTTCGATTTCGGCCCTTGACTATCCTTCGAACTAGGTTGACTAGTTCGGCCTCCATTTCTGAGTCGACCTCCGAATCTGACTCATCCTCTTCTTCCTTCGGGGGTGGCTTGCTAGCGGTTTTCTTCTTTGAACCTGCAAATAGTGCTATACCTTTCTCGGTTTCCGAGTTAGACTGCTCATGAAGTTCAAAATCAGAAAAAAGTTCATCTAACCTAAGTTCAGAAAGATCCTTGGAGACCTTGTAGGCATAGACCATGGATGCCCACAAGGTAGTCCTCGGAAAGGAGTTTAGGACATACCTTATAAGGTCACGGTTTTTGACCTTTTGCCCAATTGCGTGTAGATTGTTGACTATGTCCTGGACGCGGGAGTGGAGTTACATCGCCGTTTCATGTTCCTGCATTTTTAGATTATATAATTTATTAAATAAAAGGTCGCGCTTACATACCTTGGCTTCATCGGTCCCTTCGTGTAGCTCCACTAGGTTTGTCCAAAGGTCCTTTGCTGCTTATGAAGGGGCCGACGCGATTTAACTCCTCCTTGGACAAGCCACATTGGAGGATTTGTGTTGCCTTGGCGTCGGCTTCGACTTATCATTTTGTCGCAACGGTACATTGGTCATAACCCAAGGATTCACCCACTTCATTAGTCGGAAGTGTGAAACCCGTTTGGATTATGATCCACATCTCGATTTGGGTTTTGAGAAAGCATTCCATCCGACCTTTCCAGTAATGGAAATCATCTCCGTTGTAAACCGGAGGTCGGACGGTGCTAAAACCCTCGAGATGGGCCATTTGGAAGGGAAACCTTGCACAAAAAATACCAAAAAAAAACACAAAAAAAAGGTTCCAAGACTTCGCCTTGGATTAGTAATGTAGGAAATGAAAAGAAACAAAAGGAATAAACGAGAAATAACCAACTAAAATAAAAGATGAGCACTTACAACCTTCGATGTCTCAGAAATGGTACTAAACGATGTTTTATTGGAATGAATACAGCTTTTTACGAGGGTTTACCCTGGTAAGAAGGGTATATCTTTCTGAGATCTTCGTTTTGGTAGGTAGACCATTTCGTGGGTCAACTTGTACGAAACGTTATGCCCTTTTTACCGTCAGCTACTCCAAAAGTGAATACTTGCAAAACAAAACCAAACGAAGAGTACCAAGACTTCGTCTTGGATTAATAGCGCGGGAGAAAAATTTAAATGAACGAAAAATAAATCTTTAAAAAATGCTAGATTGGTGGTTTCACCAAATATAAGCGCCCCCGGCTCTGATACCAATTGTTGGATCGATGCGGATCGATAGGGGGGGTGAATAGTGATAAACCATTTTTTTAATTCGTTCGTTAAAACTCGAGTAGACAGTTAATTGCAGCGGAAAGATAAACTATAAATAAATGAGAAAAATGTTTTTTTACTTAGTTCGTAGCCTTCGGCTACTACTCCAAGACCCTAGTGATCCTTGATCACGCACGGAGGGCAATTCACTAAAAACACTCCTCCTCGTTGGAGGTAGGAGTTTGACGATTACAAAAAAAACTTCGAAAGAAAAGATAGAGAGACAAACCCTCTCAAGTGTCGCCTGACCACCGCGACTTCCTCCGGGTGTCGCTAGCCTTCAGCTCCAGCTATAGCAATTTTCTGCACACTCGATTTAGCTCGTGAGATAACGACATGAATCTTAACTTTGTATCGTTTGCTATAATCAAAACTGAGGTTCGACTTAGGTGCTTACTGCACCAACAATCCTCACATCCGAGCTACTTTTATAACCTTCGTCAGGTTGATTTCGCACCTGGTAGTCGACTGTCTTAAGGCTCCAGTCGACTGCAAAAAGTACCATTGTGAGACAACAGCTTAATCCACATCGGCATCCAAGCCAACGATTACAGTGGCAGTCGATTGCCATAACCCAATAGTCGATTGGTAGGGTCGTAGCCGACTGACCGATCGGCTATCGAGCGTTCTGTACTCATAACCCCGACTAGTAGTCGACTGCCATCGATGGCATTTGACTACTCAAACCGTCAGTCAACTACTCAATGCTTGCAGTCGATTGCCAAGCTATTTCCTACAGTCAAATATTAGTCGACTATGAGTAGTTCGACTGGCCATAATCCCAGTCGACTTCCATGAGTCAACTCAGTTGCCAAGTATCAAAACACATGACCAATCGACTGGTCCAAAGCCCCAGTCGACTGATAACCTCAAACATGAGGTTTAACCCTAAGTATGATGCCCTCATACTTGCTAGACCACCCTTAGCCTAGACCTAAGCCTTCTAGCCACCTTTGTCAGCCTCATGCCTATCGGATCCCTCCAATTCATCCATAATTTATTCATCCATACGCTAGCCTTCAGGTGCTTCCATAAACTATTGTCATGCTAAAGTGGTCTATACCACTAAGGCACATTGGGCTTACGCTGCCAAGACTTCGCTTGGACTTTACGCCGCCAACCATTGGACTTATGCTACGAAGACTCCACCCTTGGACATTACGCCGCCAACCATTGGACTTATGCTACCAAGACTCCACCCTTGGAATTTATGCCGCCATCCATTGAACTTATGCTACCAAGACTCCACCCTTGGACTTTACATACCAACTCATGTTGGACTTTCCAATTGCCAAGACTCAAGCTTGGACATTTCCTTGACAAAACCCATGCTTGGACTTTCCATGCCAAGTACACAATACTTGGTTTTCTCCATTATATAGTCAACCCCATGTCAACCATATAGTCAAACAATGGTCAAACCATCATCAAACATCAAAATATCCCTCGAGTTAAACTCGAGTTCAGTCAAACATGACTTGGGTCGATTACACCGATAATCTCCCCAAAATATTGTCAAACATCAAAACACTACTTGAGTTAAACTCGAGTCCAGTAAATCGTGACCTGGGCCAATTACACCAAAACATTTCCCTAGTTTTTGGTATCAATTTATTTTTTCGTCTTCTTTAAACATTGTATTTCACTTCTTTATCGAGTTTTTATCGTAATGAGGAGAGGGGGTTTGTCTCTCTACCTCGAGTCTTTCGAAGTTTTGTAATCATCATCTCCTACCTCCAACGAGGAGAAGACATTTTAGTGATTTGCCCTCCGTACGCAGTCTCGGACTGCTAGGGCCTTGGATTAGCAATCAGTTGGCTGTGAACCAAGTAAAACCAAGTCGTGTTCATTTACTTTCCACTGTGCTTTTACTCTTTTCTTGTGTTTTAATCATATCAAATGAAAAGAATTCTTGTGCGCTATTCACCCCCCCCCCTCTAGCACTCTTTTTACGATCCAACAATTTGTATCAGAGTGGGGACGCTACAATTTGGTGCAATCACCAATCTAGCTCTCGGTTTTAATGTTTTCTTTTCATTTTTGGTTTTTCAATTCGAAAGTAAAATTTTCTTTTCATGTTGATTAAATTCACTCCTCCTGCACTACTAATCCAAGACGAGAGTCTTGGTACCTTCTTTTTGTTTTTGTGTTTGTGAGGTTTTCCTTTTCTTCTAAATGACCCATCTCGAAGGGTTTAGACCCGTCTGACCTCCGTTTTACAACGGAGATGACTTTTGTTACTAGAAGGGTCGGATGGAGTGCTATTTAAAAACCCAAGTAGAGAAGTGGATCGTAATTCAAATCGGGTTCACACTTCTGACTAATGAAGTTGGTGAATTGTTGTATTGCAATCAATGGAAAAATACCATGAGACGCCAAGTGGAAGGCAATGCCAAGGAAATGCAAGTCCTACAGTGCGGCTTGTTTAAAGAGGAGCTCAACCACATCGACCCCTTCATCAGTGCGAAAGACTTATGGAACAAGCTCGTCGAGCTACACGAAGGAACCGATGACGCTAAGGTATGTAAGAGGGATCTTTTGTTAAATAAATTGTATAATCTAAAAATCCAGGTTCACGAGACCACCACCCAATTACATGCACAGATCCAAGATATTGTCAACGGTCTACATTCGATCAGACATAAGGTTGAAAACTGGGACCTAATAAGGTATGCACTAAATGCATTTCCTAGAATTACCTTGTTGCCATCCATGGTTGATTCCTACAAGGTTTCTAAGGACCTTTCTAAGATTAGATTAGATGAATTATTTTCTAAATTTGAACTTCACGAACAAACTAATGTGGTCCGGGCAGAGAAAGGAGTTGCCTTGCTTGTAGGTCAAAGAAGAAAGGAGAAGAGCAAGCCACCTCCTGAGCTAAAAGAAAGATCTAAACTCGAGGATGAACCCGAGTCCGAATCTGAAGAGGAGGCCATGATAGTGAACATGGTAGGAGAATAATTCTAAAAGAAAGGGGCAAATCGAAGAACAAGAAGAAGGGGCAATTCAAACCAAAGCAAAAGGGAGCAAAGAAAGCTTTTCATGCAACTTGGGACAATGAAGAAGAAGGCATCAGCATAGCATTCATGGCAAGACCGGAAGAGTCCGAGTTAGAGTCCAAAGCTTAATATGAATCTAACTTTGACTCTGACTCCAAAGACGATTTCTAGAAGAGACTCAAAGCTAGGTCGAAAGAGAAAATTATGGTAAGTCGTTCATTAATTAGTACTCTTTACCTACAATTAAAATGTTGAGTAGAAAACTAACTAAGTCGGAGTCTAGGGTCGAGTCCTTGCTTGAGGAAGTGGAAACCCTCAAGCAAGAGGCCACCCTAACCTCTTCGACTAGTCAAGTTCAAGTGGAGGACTCAACTCGAGTTGAAATACTCGAAAGTGAGAACTCACTCTTGAAAGGACAAGTCCAAGAGCTCGAGGCTCGGTTGGACAAGTTCTCGACAAGATCCAAGAATCTTAACTGACTTCTTGGAACTCAGAGAGTTGTGTACAACAGAGATGGACTCGGGTTTAGTTCAAAGACTACGAATAGATCTTATATGCCTATCATAAATCATAGTCATCAACGAGTCCAAGCATGCGTCCCAAAGGTTTTACTAAACTCACATATAAGGACCAATGAGTATTGGATTCCCCAGGATCAAGTCCATTTTCTGGATAGACCATATTGGTTCAATGGTCCAGGGGGAGCTAATACCAAAATAGTATACCCACTACCTTAGCATCATCAACCTTTTTGTTTCACTTTTTAGAACGGCTAGATAGGGAAAGTAGTTTGTCAACTCTTGACAACATAGTATCAGAATGCGACGAGATTATAGTACGCTAGGGAAATGAAGTCTTATGTGTCCAAGTTAGATAAGTCATATCTAGTTCGGTGCACTAGACTAAGTGGAACTAGCTGAACCAACCTCGTCGTATCCTAAACTAGTTAGACCAGGATGTAATCTTTAGTGAATCAAGTAATCATTTTACTAAACTTGGCTTTTTCTAATGAAGTGGTCATTGTTCCGATCAAAGAATGCCCCTGTGCCTCGCTACGACCTAGAAGTCAATTTCTCGAAAAGGTTACTTGACAAGCTAAGGGTTAAATCCGAATCTAACCCAAGGTTGATTAAGTTCAAATCATCTCATAAAACATACACTACAAAAAAACATCAAATTGGCAAAGAAATTTGGCAACGAAAAAATTTTATTGCAAATCTGTAATAAATTTTGCGACAAATATTAAGTTTCGTCGCAAATTAGTAACGAAATTTCTAACAAAAATAATTTTGTTGCAAAAGTATTTAAATTTCCAACATTTAATTTTTGTCACAAAATTAGTCACAAATTTACGACGAAAATGATATTTCGTCACCAATTTGTGACAAAAAAATATTTTCAATGCAAATGTTTGCAACGAATTCTAAATTCGTTGTAGAATCTGGAATGAATTTCGCGGTGGTCGTGTGCGTGCCCTCGCGGTGATCGCACGCGTGCCCTCGCAACGGCCATGCGCATGCCCTCTCAGCGGTCGCGCGCCTGCCCTCGCGGCGGCTGTGTGCGTGCCCTCGTGGCAGCCGCGTGCGTGCCCTCGCGGTGACCGTGCACGTGCCCTCGCAGTGGCCACATGCGTGCCCTCGTGGCTGCCACGCACGTGCCCTCGTAGTCGCTGCGTGCATGGCCTCATGGCGGGGACCGCAGCCACCGTGTGCCCTCACATAAGGCTACACCGCCGCGTGGTAGTTGCTGCGCCTTACGCGTGCTTGGCAGTTGTCGGGTGGCCTCATGAATTTCTGCTGCCGCGAGGTGGTTCGGGCCGCCGGTTGTTGCAGCATGCACTTTGCGGGCAGCTGCAATACTTTGCGAGTAGCTTCCGCAAAGTTGGGGCATCCACTGCCGCACTTTGCGAGCAACTGTCGCACTTTGCAAGCAACTGCCGCATAATTTGACATTGGGGTACGGTTTGGGTGGTTAATTATCGTCCCAACTGATCTTTTATTACCGTAATAATAGAGTTAAAATTTAAATGTTGTTAAAATTATATAAATTAGTATAATGTGTAATCTAAATACCAAAATATTTTTCATAGGTTTGTCCTACTTCATTAAGATGTTCGGTGTGTTCGTGAAGTGTTCAGTTAGTCGTGAGTTCATATGCCCGTTGTTTCCATCTGGATAGGTACGCGCGTAAAAATATTGGATATTTATAACATTATAGTATTGTTATGTTATATTAATTATAATTAATGTTTGATTTTAAGTAATTTAATTACTGTTAATAGATCATATTTGTTCGAAATGATATTATAGTTTGTAATTAAATATCACACAAAATCATATTTAGTATTAGAAAATTTTAATTTATTTTGAGCATAAATTTATGGTTAGATTGATATATATGGATGAAATTTGGAAGAAATTAAAATTAATTGTTGATATAATTTTGAAAATAGGATAAATGGAGAGAGAACGAAGTTGGATGTATAAAAAGAATTTACCAGAACGTCGTGGTTTAACCGATGAATTTATGATTGGGTTGGAACAATTTTTGAGATTTGCTAATAACAATGTTGATTTTATGGATGAGAATAAATTATGGTGTCCGTGTAAAAATATCATAATGGTAAATTTTTCCAATGCGATAAAGTTCGAGAACATCTTTGTAGATTTGGTTTTACGCCAAATTATTATAATTAGACTTGTCATGGTGAACCGTTTATATACGATGAAGAGGTTGGACAAAATAAACAAAGGACAGTTAGTGGAGAGCAAGTATATTACGATCAATTCAATGTTGGTGCAATCGACCCAAGTCATGATTGATCGAACTTGAGTTTGGCTCGAGCGATGTTTTGATATTTGACATGGAGATTTGACATTAATGTTTGACATTGATGTCTGATAATGTTTTGGGGAGATTCTTGGTGCAATCGACCTGGGTCATGATTGACCGGACTCGAGTTTGTCTCGAGGGGGATTTTGATTGTTGACTGGACTTGACCATGTCATGGAAAGTCCAAGTCTTGAGTACTTAAGATGTAAAGTCCAAGCATGGGTCTTGGCAAGGAAAAGTCCAAGCATGGGTCTTGGCATGGAATGTCCAACATGGGTTGGCAAGGGAAAGTCCAAGCTTGAGTCTTGGCATTTGAGAAGTCCAAGGGGTTTGATATTGGCGACGTAAAATCCAAGAGGGAGTCTTGGTAGCATAAGTCCAATGGTTGGCGACGTAAAGTCCAAGCGGAGTCTTGGCAGCGTAAGTCCAATGTGCCTTAGCGGTGTAGACACTGTTAGCATGACATAGCCGATGGAAGCACCTAAAGACTAGCATATGGATGAACAAGTCATGGATGACTTGGAAGGATCCGATAGGCGCAAGGCTGACGGAGGTGGCTAGACACCATTAGCATGACATAGCCGATGGAAGCACCTGAAGGCTAGCGTATGGATTAACAAGTCATAGATGACTTGGAAGGATCCGATAGGCGCGAGGCTGATGGAGGTGGCTAGAAGGCTTAAGTCTAGGCTATGGGTGGTCTAGCAAGTATGGGGGCACAATACTTGGGTTAAACATCATGTTTGAGGTTAAAACCTCATGTTTGAGGTGTATCAGTCGACTGGTATCATGTGGCAGTCGACTGGTGTGAGTCAACTAGGGTTTGACTATAAGGAGTGCCCTAGCAATCGACTGTCATAGGTGGCGATCGGTGATTAAGGAGCAATCGGCCCGATCACAAGATCGGTCGATTGGTGCTCCGTATTTCGAGTCTGAGAATGGAGTCCGACTCGAGTTCAGTTGCATGTTGCTAGATGTGATGCGAGTGAAGAACTCAAATCGGTATTCTTCTAAGATCCAATTTTTCGGAGGATTTACTAGTTGTCCCGGCCCTATTCATGATAAATAGATGGTCTTAGTCGGCCCGATAGGAGAAAATCTAGCCCGATTGTAGGTTATAAAAGCAGTTTGGAAGAGGGTTTTTGGTAGATATTTTTCTTTGGCGAATTGAAGGGGATAGTTGGTGCTTTCCAGTCCTTCAAGGCTAGTCCAAGGCAATTAAAGATCAAGCAACCAAAGTGCTCTTGTAAAGTGTTTTTTCTTTACGTGAATTGTATTTCATACTTGTATTAGCTTTTATCTTTCGTATTACTTTGTGTAATCATTGTAAGGGGTTTCTCCGCCTCCGACTTGTGTCGAGAAGGAGTGTTTATTAGTGGTGTGTGATTGGCATCGCTAGAGCTCTTTAGAGCTCGATCCATGGAGTAGGAACCTTTTGGTTTTGAATTATGTTACATCCTTGTGTACTTGTGTTTCTCTTAGTTTTTGTTATTTCTATTACATATATTCTGCTGCGCTAATGAAGTTTGTAGAGACAAGCACAAAAGAATTCCATCGACGTATCGAAACGAGCTATTCACCCCCCCCCTTCTTCTAGTGGTCATCGAATCCTCTACAATTGGTATCAGAGCCCGGGGCTCTTCTACAGACTAACCGCCGGGAGCAAAACCGCTAGAGGAATAAGATGGAATTCGAAGAAAGACTTGGATGGGATATCAACACACCGCCACCTTATGACCAAGAGGATTTTTCGGCATGGAGGGCAAAGCATGGAGACATTCTTGATGATGGACAAAGAAGATTGGTTCATCAACATGTAAGGCTTTGAACCTCCTAGAGATAAGAAGGGAAATGTCTTGAAGTTGAAGAAGTGGACCCAAGAGCAACGCCTAAAGTTCAAAACCGAAGTCAAGGTAACAAAGCTTTTAGAAGATTTGATACCTAATCACATTTTATCTATGCTAGGTGAATATCAAGAAGCCAAGGAGCTTTGGAGTAAATTGGCAAAGTTCCATGAAGGATCATCACCATCTTCAAGCGAGGAACAATCACAAGAAGCCAAAGAATGTTCATCGGCTCAAGAAGAGGAAGAGGCCGATGAAGCGAGTTCATCTTCCTCACAAGAAAGTGAGGGTTTGGAGATTGAGAGAGAGTTGACATCCGAGGAGGAAGAAGAACAAGAGAGCTCCACCTCTAGGATTGAGAAGGAGGAGAAAATTTCCACTTCGGAACATGATCAAAAGGAAGCATTCACCTCCGGTCCAGGAGATGAAGAAGCCCAAACCATCACTATTAACCTAGGTAACTCAAGCACATCAATTCAAAATAAAAATCATATTATGTGTTTTGAGTGAAGGGAATATGGACACTCTAAGAGCAAGTGCCCTAGGAAATTCAAGAAAAGTCAATCAGCATTGAAATCTCAAGAAAAGACCAAGGGTGCCGGAGTCGCCATTCCTAAGAACAAGGAGCATGTGATATGCTTCAAGTGTCACCAAAGAGGGCACTACCAAAGTCAATGCCCTAAGGGGAAAAAGAGAGGTCAAGAAGGAGCATCAAATGTAGGGGGGACCTTTAAGGCAAACCCTAAGGTACATTTAAACAATGTTCATTCTTTAAGTAATAAGAACAAGCATGCTAGAAGTAATTTCTCTATGTTTTATAAAGAGCATGCTAAGAATAATAAATTTTTTTGCTTATGGGCTAAGACCTACAAGGTTAAAAATTAGGAGAAATTTGGGACTAATGTCCCTAGAAAAACATTACCTAAGGAATCTATTTGGAAAATAGAAAATCACCTAGGCATCAATCCTAAATGGACTAGACACATGCCTAAAAATAAGAATATCTCAAGAGATAATGAAAAATCAAAAATTGGGCAATTAGAAAAGGAAAATCAAGCCTTGAGATCAAGGCTTGTGAAACTTTAAAAGACCATTGCAAAAATGACAAATCAAATGCAAAGGTCAAATGGTCAAACTCTACGGTCTAGAAGTCAAAACCTAGGGTTTAGAAGACAAGAGTCATCCAAAGGCAAGAAAGGTTTGGGTCACAAACCTAAGCCCAAGGAGACCTACCATATCAAATGGAACACAACCTAGGTCTAGGAAGGCCATGGTTACTAGGGAAGCTATTCCTATGATTAACCAAGCCAAGTGTCTAGTGGCCAAGGTTTCTATGAAAATAAGGAAGACCACTAAGATGGTTACTAGGAAGGCAATCCTTAAGGTTAACCATGATAGGACCCAAATGACCATGGCTCCTTAGCCTAGGAGGGTCATTAGGAAGGTATCTAGGGAAGATATCCCTAAGGAATACCTAGTTAACCCAAGGAGCTCAAACAAGTATTGGATTCATAGAAGCATGATTCCATCACGCTAAGTGGGTTGTGTTGGGATGTATACTGAAAAGTCTATCTTTTGTATGAACATCTTTATTTTAAAATAAGAATCACATGATCATTGTTTTCATATTTGTATGGTTATGCATATTGTCTAATATATTACATTGTAGATAACATGGTGTGTGGTGTCACACGGAGATCATGTTATTGGCTCCTTGTAAAGTATAAGTATAGGCTCACAACCGAGATGACTTTGGACAAACCATTGATATGGTTGTAGTGTGATTTGGTGTTGGTTTGTCTTGACCAAAGAATCACACTAGTATACTTTGTGTGTATTGAGCAGGACCCACTTAGAGGTGATTCGATTTATTACTGACTACATAATCGAATCAGACCTCAGATATTATATTGTACATACTCTTAATTCCGATATAATAACGGGCACATATACTTAGTATTCATTTCTTTGATTTACCAATGGGCGAGATTTATAGATTAAATCGATAGGCTCGGTAAGTTGGGAAATGATATTATTTATATGGTGTGCCATTGATTATAGGAGAAAACTGTGTCCTATATATTAGGATGATAATGTCCCCTTGAGGAGCTCATAAGGTTCATCATGTAAACCCTACAGGTGGACTTGGTCCGGCATGATGAAAAGGTTGAGTGGTACTACTCATGGAGTTAGATGTGGATTAATTAATGGTCAGTAAATTAATTAATCGATGGAGATTCGAGATCTTAAACACAGGGAGAAAATGTACAAATAATATATGGAGCCCATATTAACTTATGGGGGTTGGTGAGGTAGATCAATGATAAACCTTTAGTGGATTGGATTATCATTAATGGATCGGACTTTATGTGGGCTTGATCCATTGGGTGGCCAAGATCCAACTCCTCCTCATGGTTCCTATTGTAGCCTATTAATACCTCATGAAGCTTAGATCCAATGGATAGAAACAAAACTCTAGATCAAAAGGTAGAGATTAAATCTTTAGATTCGACGGTTGAGATTAAATCTCTAGATCCGATGATTAAGATTAAATCCCTAGAACAAATGGTGGAGATTAAAACAAGGCTTATCCCTAACTCTATAAAAGGAGAGGCTAGGGTTTGCGTGGAGGAGAATTAAGAAGCAAGGGGAGGTTTGGAGTTGGCGGCAAGGAGTTGGAGCTAAGGTTTGGGCTTGGCGGCACCAAATAAGGAAAGACTTTCCTTGTCTTCTTCTTCTCCATTGGTGGCCGGCGCCAATTGAAGCTTTTCCAGCCCTTGGCCGGCGTCTAAACTCGCTCCTCTCCTTCTCCTTGGCTGGTGGAACCAAGGCTTAGGGTCCTCCCTTGGAGCTTTTGGCCGGCAACCATTGTTTCCCTTCTCCTTGTTGGCCGACGGCAAGCAAGGTGCTTGTTGCTTGTTGGTTGGCTAAAGGAAGGAGAAGGATCTTATTTCTATTCTTCCTCTTGCTTGGAATGAGCAAGGAAGGAAGATTGGTGATCTAGGAGCTTCAACTTTTGGTAGATCGTCGCTCACACGACGTCCGAAAGGAGGAAGGTCGTACAATAGAAGATCGAGTGGTATATCGATTCTCTATTTTCTCTTGTATCATGTTTATATTTGTTTTTCAATTATGTGCATGATATATTATGTTTTGTGGCTAAATAATACTTGGATCCCAAACATAAACACAAAATTCGGCGATCTGTACATCGTCTATTCCGTGGCTACTCGTAGAATAGAGGTTGGTCACTTGAACAACAAGTTTGTTCAAGTGACCACTCTAAACGAATAGCATGACGATGACAAGGTTGCTTGGGCAATCCCTCTTGTCAAGGATAAATTTTTTATCCGGGGACGTAGAAGGGATCTCCATGAACAAGCGACCGAGTTGAAGTGGGAAGCGAAGTTTCCCCTCACGGACTCGAAGACATAACCGACAAGTGGTATCAGAGCCACGATTTCCGATTTTGTGTGTTTAGGATTCGGTTAATTTTTATGCACTTTTCATATATTATATGTGTCGGATAATAGTAGGATATGCATAGGTTAACTCTTTGGTTGCAAGCATAGGATCCAACTATTATGGCCATATGTGTGTATGTGATTGTATGTGTGTAAATGTTTATTTTGTTGAATCATCGGGGTTAACGAGCCTAGTATTTAATTTTTTTTAAATTAGATACGGCATTGTTTAGCCACTCTTTCTATTTTAGTTTACTTTCGATCTAGATTTCATGTACACTCCTTCGTGGAGTATAGGATCGATGAATGTAAATTAAAATAGTTTTTAGTCTCAGATCGGATCTCCGGATGGCTCGTACATGGCGTAGGAGGAGCGAACGAGAAGGCGATACGACAGGAGACATATTGAAGACAAAATTCATAATTGTTGGAAAATAATTTATTTTTCATATTTATTGCTTATTGTTTTATATGCATGTCATAGGGTAGAAAATTCCTCAATTTCAAATTACTAAGTGGGAGAGGGAAATTTTTATAAATTCCCACGGCCTCCATTACGATTTCACAAGTGATGCAAACAAACTTGCGCGTCGGCTCTGAGTGCCTTCCTCCCCATCGGATGAGTTTGCTTACGGATCACAAGGTCAAATATGGTTATAGGAAATTATTTAGGAGTGTGTGTACTTCCCCATCGGAAGGCACATAACCCGAGATAATTACCTTGGTACTGAGTAATGGTGAACACTGTAACGCCCATATTAAGAATGCTTATGATTATGTCTTTGATGCATGTTTAGGATTTATGTAATTATGAATGCTTATGTTCAAGTTTAAGATATGTCTTTGATGCATGTTTAGGATTTATGTAATTATGAATGCTTATGTTCAAGTTTAAGAATGCTTATGATTATGTCTTTGATGCATGTTTAGGATTTAAGAAATTATGAATGCTTATATTCAAGTTTAAGAATGCTTATGATTATGTCTTTGATGCATGTTTAGGATTTAAGAAATTATGAATGCTTATATTCAAGTTTAAGAATGCTTATGATTATGTCTTTGATGCATGTTAGGATTTAAGGAATTATGAATGCTTATATTCAAGTTTAAGAATGCTTATGATTATGTCTTTGATGCATGTTTAGGATTTATGTAATTATGAATGCTTATGTTCAAATTTAAGAATACTTATGATTATGTCTTTGATGCATGTTTAGGATTTATGCAATTATGAATGCTTATGTTTAATTTATGCCTTGCTTAGAGTTAATTATGTTTAGCATGCTTATGTAAATTGTATGCCATGCTTATGTTTTCATTACGTTGGTATGTTGATGAATAGTGTTGCTATGAAATACTTATGCTATTTTTGCTAGTATGCTCCTGTTTTCTAATTGTTTGATGAAGTTTGTGGCTTTTGTGAGTAGGCAAGAATCTTACTAAGCTATATGCTTATAGTTTATGTTGTCCATATACTGCAGATAAAGGAAACCTGAACTAAGAGGAAGTAGCAGGAGGGGCCAAGTGTGTGTGATAGTGGCATGGTGGAAAGAGACCCTATTACTATCTACTTATATTTATATGCTCAGTGAACACCTTAAGACATGTGCTTCCGCTTATAAGACCTATGATTTATTAGTACCATGATTGAATGTTGCTTAGTTATGTTACTGTTCAATTACTTATGAAAGTTTGGTATGTTAGAACTCATGGATGAATCTTGATGTTATGCATGTTATAAAATGAGATAAGATGAGATAACATGCTAATTATGAATATGATATGTGATGCATGTATAAAAGAAGGTTTAAGCCATGATAACATGTTTAAGTATGTAGAAGGAGAAATGATCCATATATGTTATGTTATAAGGAAAAAGAAAAAAAAAGTAGCGCCTCCCTGAGAGCAGATAAGGGCGGGCGTTACAAACACTTAGATACAAATATAAGTATCCTCCCTATCGGAGTCACTGCTTTTATTTGTAGGGCCAAAGAGGAACCAACTATTAATTTTACTTGTCAAAAAGTTAGGTTGACAAGATAGTAAAATTAATGGGTAAAACCTCCTCTTACAAATGTAGAATTCGTATACGTCCACACTATCGTAGTATACGATATTCTCGGTGTTTTAAGGTGTTGGTTGATTTTAAAATTTTATTGTTAGAGGAATCAATAATTTTTTGAAATCGAATGTTTTGATCTATGTGATTCTTAGGTTTTCTTTCAAAATGACTTTCAACTCACTTGCTGTGATACTGAAAGAGAATAAACTTATTGGACCCAACTATGTTGATTGGAAGAGGAATCTAGACATTGTCTTGACTGCTAAGGAATACAAATATGTACTCCTCGAAGAGTGCCCTCCTAAGCCTCAAGAAGATTCTGGGGAAAAGGAGAAAGAGATTTATAAGAAGTGGATAAAGGCCGATGAGATGGCGCGGTATTACATTTTGGCATCTATGTCAAATGTACTGCAACATCAGCATCAAGCCATGCCCACTGCTTATGACATGATGCTCAATCTCAAAGAGCTTTTCGGACACCAAAATTGGGCTGCAAGGCAGGAAGCCATGAGGAACCTGATGACGAACACCATGATCAAGGGAACACCCGTAAGGGATCATGTTCTCAAGATGATGGCTCATTTGAATGAGCTGGAGGTCCTTGGAGCTGAGATTGATGGGGAAACCCTAGTCGATTTCATACTCCAGTTTCTACCTAGGAGTTTTGAGCAGTTTCGCCTGAACTACAACATGAACAAGAGGTTGTATTCGTTGGCGGAGCTTCTGACAGAACTCCAGGCGGCAGAGGGGCTATTTCATCAGAGTGCTCAGGCACATGCCATGGTGACCCAAAAGGTTTCTACTTCTAAGCCTAAAGGTAAGAAGAAGAAGAAACAAACTGGGACAAAGGCGGTGGGAGGAACTCAGGGAGGAGTAAAGAAGTCGAAAGGCAAGTGCTTCACTTGTAAGAAGACTGGACACTGGAAGAAGGACTGCCCCAACCGCAAGCAGAACAAAGGTATATATTTTGGTCTAATCGTTGAAACATGTTTAGCAGTGTTATCTACTGGCACATGGTGTGTTGATACGGGAGCCACTGATCATGTCTGCAATACTTTGCAGGGGTTCCAGGAAACTAGACAACTGGCTGAGGGGGAGATTATCATATACTTGGGCGATGCCACAAAGGTGGCGGCTATTGTAGTGGGAGACATTCATTTATCTTTTGAGAAAAATAAAGTTTTGGTTCTTAAGAATTGCCTTTATGTACCTTTATTTAGAAAGAATTTAATTTCGGTTTCTAAATTGTTTATGGATGGATATTCTATTTCTTTTAATGACAAAGTTGTTATAAAAAGGAATAGGGATATTATCTGTTCGGGTGCATTGATAGGAAATTTGTACACACTTGAACCAAAAGCTCCCACGATGCAAATTGAAGTTAATAACTCATCTTCTAATTCCAATAAGAGAAAAGAACCTTCGAAGATGAACCAAACATATATTTGGCATCTTAGGCTTGGTCATATTAACCTAAGTAGAATTCAAAGGTTGATAGCTGATGGACCTTTGGGTTCATTAGTGGTGGAGGATTTCTCAACCTGTGAATCTTGCTTGGAGGGTAAAATGACCAAGAGGCCTTTTAAGGCCAAGGGGTATAGAGCCAAAGATGTGTTAGAATTGGTTCATTCTGATTTGTGTGGGCCTATGTCTATCCAAGCTAGAGGTGGTTTTGAGTATTTCTTCTCTTTTATAGACGATTATTCAAGATATGGATACATTTACTTGATGCGCCACAAGTCTGAATGCTTTGACAAGTACAAAGAATTCAAGACTGATGTGGAGAAATGTCAAGGTAAAAATATCAAGACACTACGATCTGATCGTGGTGGTGAGTACCTCTTGGGAGAGTTTAGGAATTACTTATCCCAGGCTAAGATTCAATCCCAATTGTCTACACCTGGCTCACCCCAGCAGAACGGTGTAGCAGAGTGAAGGAATAGGACTCTTATTGAGATGGTTAGATCGATGATGAGTTATTCTGAGTTGCCAGATTCATTCTGGGGATATGCTCTAGATACGACGGTGTACATTCTGAACTTTGTTCCATCTAAATCAGTGCCTTCTACTCCCACAGAATTGTAGACTAGGCGAAAGCCTAGTCTAAGACATATTCGGATTTGGGGGAGTCCAGCACATGTACTGAAGGCAAATGCTGGTAAGTTGGAACCTCGTACATAATTACGCATGTTCGTTGGCTATCCTAGAAAAATGAAGGGTGGATTGTTTTATAGTCCTAGAGATCAGAAGGTGATCATTAGCACGAACGCCAGATTTCTAGAGGAAGACTATGTGATGAGCCACAATCCCAAGAGTAAAATTGTTCTGGAGGAATTAAAAGGGGAAGTCACTTCTTCAGTACCACCGGTACAAGAGGATATACCACAAGTCACTGTACCGCGTGTCACAGAGGATACACAGGTGATACCTCGTCGTAGTGGGAGGGTTGTGAGACAGCCTGATAGATTCATGTTCTTGGGAGAATCTTCTGATTTGGTCCCTGGCGAACATGAACCTGATCCCTGGACATATGATGAGGCAATCTAAGATATAGATGCAGCATCTTGGCAAAGTGCAATGAACACTGAGATTGAATCTATGGATTCAAATCAGGTCTGGGAGCTAGTGGAACCACCCGATGGTGTAAAAACTATTGGATGCAAGTGGATCTACAAAAGAAAGAGAGGAATAGATGGGAAGGTTGAGACCTTCAAATCAAGGCTTGTTGCGAAGGGGTATACTCAGAAAGAGGGTATCGATTATGAGGAGACCTTTTCGCCGGTAGCCATGCTTAAGTCTATCTGGATTCTCTTATGCATTACAGCTCATAAGAATTATGAGGTGTGGCAGATGGATGTCAAGACAGCTTTCCTTAATGGAAGTCTTGAGGAAAACATCTATATGAAGCAACCAGAGGGATTCATTGCAAAGGGCAAAGAGCATCTTGTATGTAAGCTTAATCAGTCCATTTATGGATTGAAGCAAGCTTCGAAGTCTTGGAACATCCGATTTGATGAGGTAATCTAGTCTTATGGATTTATTCAATGTCCGGATGAGTCTTGTGTATACAAGAGATGTGACGGAAATGTAGTGGTATTTCTTGTACTATACATAGATGACATTTTGTTGATTGCCAAAAATATCAAGGTTTTATTGGACGTAAGGGTATGGTTGTCCAAACAATTTGATATGAAGAACTTGGGAGAAGTGGGACACATCCTTGGGATCAAGGTTATAAGGGATCGCAGGAAAAGGATGTTATGCTTATCCCAAGCTTCATACATAGACACCATTATGGAGCGTTTTAGCATGCAGAACTCCGAGAAGGTTTTCTACTTTTCAGGAATGGAGTTCCTTTATCTAAAGAGATGTGTCCTAGAACATCTGAGGAGATAGAGGAGATGAAGGCGTTTCCTTATGCTTCGGCGGTAGGAAGCCTCATGTATGCGATGCTATGTACGAGACCAGATATCTGCTTTGTCGTGGGCATGGTCAGCAGATATCAGAGTAATCCAGGACAGGGACATTGGACTGTGGAAAAGCATATATTGAAGTACATGAGAAGGACTAGGGATTATATGCTGGTTTACCAGGCAGACCAATTACTCCCTGTGGGTTACACAGATTCCGACTTCCAATCTGATAGAGATAATAGTAAGTCTACCTCAGGTTTTGTGTTTACTTTGGGAGGTGGAGCCATTGTATGGAGGAGTGTCAAGCATAAATATGTGGCGGACTCCACCATGGAAGCTGAGTATGTGGCGACCTCTGAGGTGACCAAAGAAGTTGTGTGGCTCAGGAACTTCCTGATGGACTTGGATGTGATTCCTGGTTTGCCCAGAACTATCACAATTTATTGTGATAATAGTGGTGCAGTTGCAAACTCGAAGGAACCATAAGCCCATAAGGCTAGTAAACACATAGAGCACAAGTACCACCTGATACGAGAAATCGTAAAGAGAGGAGAAGTTGTTGTGGCCAAGATTGCATCGGAGGATAACATGGCAGATCCTTTCACTAAGGCCCTTCCGGCGTGAACTTTTGATAGGCATGTGGAGGGAATGGGGATAAGATGTATGACAGTTTGAGGACAGCATAGTCTTTTAGTATAAGTGGGAGATTATTGGGATGTATACTGAAAAGTCTATCTTTTGTATAAACATCTTTATTTTGAAATAAGAATCACATGATCATTGTTTGCATATTTCTATGGTTATGCATATTGTCTAATACATTACATTGTAGATAACATGGTGTGTGGTGTCACACGAGAGATCATGTTATCGGCTCCTTGTAAAGTATAAGTATAGGCTCACAAATGAGATGGATTTGGACAAACCATTGGTATGATTATAGTGTGATTTGGTGTTGGTTTGTCTTGACCATAGAATCACACTAGTACACTTTGTGTGTATTGAGAAGGACCGACTTAGAGGTGATTCGATTTATTGCCGACTGCATAATTGAATCAAACCTCAGATACTATATTGTACATACTCTTAATCTTGATATAATAACGGACACATATATTTAGTATTCATTTCTTTGATTCACCAATGAGCGAGATTTATAGATTAAATCGATAGGCTCGGTAAGTTAGGAAATGATATTATTTATATGGTGTGACGTTGATTATAGGAGGAAATCGTGTCCTATATATTAGGATGATAATGTCCCCTTGAGGAGCTTATAAGGTTTATCATGTAAACCCTGCAGGTGGACTTGGTCCGACATGATGAAAAGGTTGAGTGGTACTACTCATGGAGTTAGATGTTGATTAATTAATGGTCAGTAAATTAATTAATTGACGGACATTCGAGATCTTAAACACGGGGAGAAAATGTACAAATAATATATGGAGCCCATATTAACTTATGGGGGTTGGTGAGGTAGATCATTGATAAACCTTTAGTGGATTGGATTATCATTAATGGATCGAACTTTATGTGGGCTTGATCCATTGGGTGGCCAAGATCCAACTCCTCCTCATGGTGCCTATTGTAGACTATTAATACCTCATGAAGCTTAGATCCAATGGATAGAAACAAAACTCTAAATTCAAAGGTAGAGATTAAATCTCTAGATCCGACGGTTGAGATTAAATCTCTAGATCTGACAGTTGAGATTAAATCCCTAGAACCAATGGTGGAGATTAAAACAAGGTTTATCCCTAACTCTATAAAAGGAGAGGCTAGGGTTGGCATGGAGGAGAATTAAGAAGCAAGGGGAGGCTTGGAGTTGGCGGCAAGGAGTTGGAGCTAGGGTTTGGGCTTGGCGGCACCAAATAAGGAAAGACTCCATTGGTGGCTGGCGCCCATTGAAGCTTTTCCATCCCTTGGCTGGCATCCAAACTCCCTCCTCTCCTTCTCCTTGGCTGGTGGAACCAAGGCTTAGGGTCGTCCCTTGGAGCTTTTGGCCGACAACCATTTTTTCCCTTCTCCTTGTTGGCCGGCGGCAAGCAAGGTGCTTGTTGCTTGTTGTTGGCTAAAGGAAGGACAAGGATCTTGTTTCTATTCTTCCTCTTGCTCAAAACAAGAAAGGAAGGAATATTTGTGATCTAGGAGCTTCAACTTTTGGTAGATCGTCACCCGCACGACGTCCGAAAGGAGGAAGGTCATACAATAGAAGATCGAGAGGTATATCAATTCTCTATTTTCTCTTGTATCATGTTTATATTTGTTTTTCAATTATGTGCATGATATATTCTGTTTTTTGACTAAATAATACTTGGATCCCAAACATAAACACAAAAGCCGGCGATTCGTACATCGTCTATTCCGCGGCTACTCGTAGAATAGAGGTTGGTCGCTTGAACAACAAGTTTGTTCAAGTGACCACTCTAAACGAATAGCACGACGATGACAAGGTTGCATGGGCAATCCCTCTTGTCAAGGATAAGTTTTTTTATCCGGGGATGTAGAAGGGATCGCCATGAACAAGCGACCGAGTTGAAGTGGGAAGCGAAGTTTCCCCTCACACACTCGAAGACATAACTGACAGGTTGGGGGTGTTAACTTGAATTGGTGGGTAGTTATCCTAACCATTGTAAAGTTAACACTTTATAGCTTTTTCAAGGTTATGTGATACCTTGGAAATAATTTTCAATTTTAATCCTAAAGGATTTTAGGATATGCCAATAAGCCTTGAGAATTGTGAAAATTTGATTAAACTTGGCACATGTAGAATTAGAGGTATTGGTGTGCAATTTGGGGTTTTGGCATACTTTGGGAATTAGTGTATCAAGAAAATTTTCTTAAGGCTTAGAAATTACATTTAAGATTGATACTCAAGTAATACACATCTTGATGTCTCATACTTACCATGCTTCATGTGTTTTATCATATGTTTCCATGGAAGGAATGTTTATGGTGTATTGCAACTCACAAAATAGATCATTCACCTTGATTGTGTATTTCAACACTTAGAAAGGGTGAGATGCTAGGATTTGAAACTATTGGATGTTAATGCTTGTGAAAATGAAATGAAATACCAAAATACATTAAAAAATACATGAACATAGGCATAACACTAATATATTCGATATACATGAATAAACATGGAAAAACAAAACAAATTGAGTGAAGAAATCGAAATTCACTTAATTTAAGAACTGAAAATCAGATATCAGTCGATTGATAACACTGTAGCACGACACCGCGAGCCCAACAGTCGAGTGTTGCTTCCAGGACTCGACTGATTTGTCCATCATCGGACCGACATCTACATCGATCGCTGGTACTATTCATCGAGCGAAGAGCCAATAGTCGAGTGTGACTTGTCCAAGCGATGAGTACTAGTCACATCGATTGACGTCCACTATCGATCGATTGATGTTACTATAGCCGGGCACGTAACGCGGTAGTCGAGTGCCAAGCCGCGATCGATCGTCGACGGTGAATCGTTCACTAACCATCGGGCCGATCGACGTCACACATCAGTCGACTAACGTCGCGATTTTATAACACTAAACTGCTAGGGTTCGGCATCTTCACGTTGCCTTCGTGTGATTTCTCCTCCGGTTGCTTCCAATCCGCTCCGACCAGCCCTCTCACCTCCACACTAGCGACCAAAAGCCTTTAGGTTTGAAAGCTATCTCTTCCATTCATGTTTTTGATCGCTCTATAGCTAAAATGGCATCTCATAGCCTTTATTTTTCCTTCAGCACTAGGGTTTCGACGAGATCCTCTTTTCGGCGATCTTCCGACGTTGTCTTCGGCAAGTAGGCTGCCCAGTTAAGCCCTCACAACCATCAGTCTAGTAATGGCACCAAAATATAACTCTAAACCCTTAAAACCAAATTTTTTTACACCACATTTTGATCTAATCATGGTATTTGTGTAATCACATTGCATTAAATTGCATTCATCATATAATCATGTAGAAGACAACGTAGGAATGACCCAAGTGAGGGTGTATCATGTTTGTACCAATCGATGGCGGTTAGGTACATCGATGAGCGGTTTTTTAGATACTACTGTGGCGACGTCATTGAGAACTTACTGCATTATCAGCTGAGGAAGATCACCCATTGCAATCATGCTATCAATGATGACCTCCTCAAGGAATTTTACCAAAACTTGAGAAAGGAAGACGATAGCCCTACCTACACCACTCTCATTGCAAAACGCGACTTGGAGTTCACTCCTGTGATCTTGCAGGAGTTCCTGGAGTGTAGGGTATTGGATGATACCTTCATCTTTTATCCTACTTTTGATGCACCTCTTCCTGATCCCTTTGACCACATCTAATTAGATTCCATGCATGAACTCTTCTTCCGTCATCCTCGCCCACCATCTCAAAACCTCTTCTCTATCAATGAATTATCTGCACCTGACAATGTTCTTTACAAAGTCATTGTTGGGTGCTTCCTTCCGATTGTGACTCGGGGTCAGGCCAAGATCTGACCTCCCTATCTCCTTCTCATGTATGTCATGCGCCATCGGTTAGACGTGAACATTGCATTGAACATTTTTCATTGCATTGTCCATTTCATATCCCCTGTACAATGGAAAGTTCATATGCCTTTTGGACATATTATCACTGCATGGTTAGAGTCCATTGGCATTAATATATCCAGGGGATCGTTGAGGGCGCTATCCGAAGTATACGACTGCATCTCAGTGCGTAACTTCACATTGGCTGGGCTGCAGACTAGAGCTGGACAGATGGAGCTAGTACCTCGACCTCAGCCCATGGCACTTGGGGAACCGCCTCTAGAGCCTGGAGAGCCCGCAGGACAGTATGAGGGGCCTATCACGACGAGGATGACCTCTGTAGAGATGCACCAAGAAGCAGTCTCTCGGATCGCTTTGCATAGGGAGGTCGATTTGAGAACTACCGATATCTGACTCACGACCGTGGCGAGATCGATTGAGCAGTCTTCCATGGGTTAGGGGTTGAGTCAGTAGCTCAATCGGATGGAGGAGCACCACAGCCGGGTGGAGGAGCGCTAGAGTCGGATGGAGCAGCACTAGATTGATATGTACGAGATGATGCGGACTGGGCGCTGCCCACCTCCACCTCCACCATCCGCGGGGATGGATGTTAGGCCTGATTAGGGGTCTTGTTTTTAGTTTCGTAGTGAGGTTGAGGGTTTTAGACATTTATTTTGCTTGTAAAAACTGAAGTTATATTAGAATGAAATATTTTGTTTATCAAAAATCATGTGTTTTTGTCTGATTATTTGTGTGTTAATGGGTTTATATATTCAAATTTTCCATGTGATGACATCACATTTTATTTTATCATATGACATTTCATGATATTATTTAGAATTATTTTCTATGTCACATTCATTTTTAGAGCCTATTCATATGTCATGACATCATGATCAATGGTTATTCTTATTTATGATTATCATTTATGTCATGATCATTCATGCATTAATTAAAATTGAGTTAAGGATTATGACATGATTTGAAGTCTCATCTATAAGGGAGTCAAATAGAGTTGCCTAGAAAATTCATGAGGCCATAATAACCCTAATCCCACATCTCACAATTACATTGACTTGTGTGTGCTTAATACATCTTAGATACATGTGAGATTTTAGGAAAATAAGTTAAGTTCAAGGTGCATAGGTAGTGAATCTAGATGAACCTACACTTATCTCAATCATCAATATGAATCATGAGGAAAGCTAATATACAAGTCATGTATATCTAGCCAATAGTCCATGGTTCAAAATAGGTTTTCAAAAAACATTTTAAAATCACTTTAGAAAACCTTGGTGAAGTCTATCTTTTGAAGAAATCACCATTGAAAAAGTTGATACAAAGTAGATAAAAAACATTGAAGTTTTAATAGTTTTTGAACTTTGTATCAATCTCCTATTTTAATGGGTAAAATATTTTTTGAATAATTTTCACCTATTGTATTGGTCATAAGTATTATACATATGAAGTTTCATGATTTTTCGAATTATGTATAATTAGTTATGAATTTCTAAAATTCATCTCTAATAACTAAAATTCAGAATTTCAGTTATCAGTCGACTGCCGCCTGATGGGAGTCGACTGATGGGCACTTCAGTCGACTGATATCTAAGACAGTCGATCGATAAGCTGATTTCGGGAAAAACAAAGTTATTTATCCCATTTTAAGTTATGGTAAAGTTCCCTAACCACTCCTAACCCTAGGATATGCTTTGGGAAGCATTATAAAGGATGAAAATCCATTAGACATAGATTAGGAGAGTTGTTAGGGTGATGTATCAAATTTAAGGGGTTGGAAAGTTCAATGTTGAACAATGAACCTTATTTTTGATGGTTTAGAGTTCCTATTGGCTTAGGGACTTTCCAAGGATATTGTTGGTGCAATGGTCAAGGGGTAGCAAGCCTTTAGGGGGAGGTATCTATCATGGGATGATGGATGGTATTTTTCCTCATGAGGGGGAAAATGGAATTAGGAGATACCCAATTTGGAAATTGGGAGAGTGTATAGGATTGCCTCTCTTGAGTGATATGGGAATTATCACTAGGAAGATGGTAGACATCCTAGGTATTTTTTGACCAAGGGAGAGATTGTAAGATCTCATTGGGACATGAGACATTGACCTCTTTGGAGAGAACCTTTTTGATGTATATCAAAAAGGGGGAGAAAGTGAAATTACCAATTTGGGATAATTGGTAAGGGAATTTGAGTTAGTGTTTTAACTCAAAGGTATGTATTTTTGTCAAACATCAAAAAGGGGGAGATTATTGGTGCAATCAGCCTAGGTCACGATCGACCAGACTCGAGTTTGACTCGAGCGATGTTTTGATGTTTGACATGGAGATTTGACATTGATGTTTGACATTGATGTCTGATAATGTTTTGGAGAGATTGTTGGTGCAATCGACCCGGGTCATGATTGACCGAACTCGAGTTTGACTCGAGGGAGATTTTGATGGTTGACTAGAGTTGACCATGTCATGGAAAGTCCAAGTCTTGAGTACTTGGCATGTAAAGTCCAAGCATGGGTCTTGGCAAGGAAAAGTCCAATCATGGGTCTTGGCATGGAAAGTCCAACATGGGTTGGCAAGGGAAAGTCCAAGCTTGAGTCTTGGCATTTGAAAAGTCCAAGGGTTTGATATTGGCGGCATAAAGTCAAAGTGGGAGTCTTGGCAGCATAAGTACAATGGTTGGCGGTGTAAAGTCCAAGCGGAGTCTTGGCAGAGTAAGTCTAATGTGCCTTGGCAGTGTAGATACCGTTAGCATGACATAGACGATGGAAGCACCTGAAGGCTAGTGTATGGATGAACAAGTCATTGATGACTTGGAGGGATCCGATAGGCGCGAGGCAGACCGAGGTGACTAGAAGACTTAGGTCTAGGATACGGGTGGTCTAGCAAGTATTGGGGCACCATACTTGCGTTAAACCTCATGTTTGAGGTTAAAACCTCATGTTTGAGGTGAATCACCGACCGGGTATCATGTGGCGGATCGGCGTGAGTCAACTAGGGTTTGATCACGGGAGTGCCCTAGCGATCGCCGTAGGTGGCCAGTCGACAGATTGGCCAAGCAATCGACTGATCTTGTGATCAATCGACTGGTGCTTGATATTTCAGGCACAGAATGGAGTCTGACTCGACTGTAGGGGTTAGCAATCGAGTGAAGGCTCGATCAGTCGACTGATTTCCTATCCGTTGGATTTTTCCAGCGTGGATTGCACCATTGTCTCATAGCAACAGTGTCATCAGTCGACTGATGGTTTCAACCAGTCGAATAATAGGTGAAAATCCAGTCCGATTGTAGGTTATAAAAGCATCTCGGAAGAGGGTTTTTGGCAGCGATTTTTCTTTGGAGAATTGAAGGGGATAGTTAGTGTTTTTTAGTCCTTCAAGGCTAGCCCAAGGCAATCAAAGATCAAGCAACCAAAGTGCTCTTGTAAAGTGTTTTTCCTTTACGTGCATTGTATTTCATACTTGTATTAGCTTGTATCTATTGTATTACTTAGTGTAATCATTGTAAGGGGTTTCTCTTCCTTCGACTTGTGTCAAGAAGGAGTGTTTATTAGTGGTGTGTGATTGGCATCGCTAGAGCTCTTTAGAGCTCGATCTGTGGAGTAGGAACCTTTTGGTTTCGAACCACGTTACATCCTTGCGTACTAGTGTTTGTCTTAGTTTTTGTTATTGCTATTATATATATTCCGCTACGCTAACGAAGATTGTAGAGACAAGCACGAACGAATTCCATCGACGTATCGAAACGAGCTATTCACCCCCGCTCTAGCGGTCACTGAATCCTCCACATTCAATCCATACCAAAGGATTAAAGTTGATGCAGTTGGTTATAATTTGAATAGCGAACCTAACACTGCAAGTTCTGGTTATCCTCAAACATTTGAACACATGTATAATAATTATTCAACACCATTGGAGGAGATAGAAGTAACTGGTGTTACTGAAAATGTGTACAATGAGTCATATCTTAAATTTCAAGAAGTGTTGAGAGCTGCAGATGAACCCATGTGGTCTGGTTGTGACAATCACACTAAATTATCTCTCACCGCAAGATTTTTGAATGTTAAAGCTGAGCATAATATGTTTGAAGATTGTTTTAATGATTTTGTTCAAGTTATTGGAGAAGTATTGTCGCGTGATCACATAATGCTGAATGATTTTTACAGTATGAAAAAACTTGTAAAAGATTTGGGTCTTCTGGTGCAAAGAAATGATGTTTGCAGAGATGGTTGTATGCTATATTGGGGAGATAATGCAGATTTAGAGACTTGTAAATTCTATAGTCAATGCAGGTATAAGAGTACCACGAGATCAAATCGTAATAAGCGATTAAAATCATTCAGACAAATATTCTATTTCCTTTAACTCCTAGATTGCAAAAGCTTTATGCATCAAAGGTCACGCTTAACACATGACTTGGCATGCAAATCATGAAAGAGAGAATGAGCTAATGTGTCATCCATCAGATGCAGAGGCATGGAAAATTTTTGATAGAACATATCCTGAGTTTGCGAATGAGACCCAAAACATCAGGTTGGGTCAATGTGCTGATGGATTTGTTCCATTTGGTAA
The DNA here is from genome assembly GCA_025175895.1 of Wurfbainia villosa. Classification (NCBI taxonomy): domain Eukaryota; kingdom Viridiplantae; phylum Streptophyta; class Magnoliopsida; order Zingiberales; family Zingiberaceae; genus Wurfbainia; species Wurfbainia villosa. Next base: position 44,813,214 of record CM045998.1, on the reverse strand, counting down.
ATCAGGAAGAACTTATTCTTGCTGGCCAATTATCGTAACTCCGTATAATCTTCCACCCGATATGTGTGTGAAAACACCTTATATGTTTTTAACATTGATTGTGCCTGACCCTCATAATCCGAAGAAGTTAATAGATGTTTACATGCAACCGTTGATTACCGATTTGATCCAACTATGGGACGTGGGTGTTTCCACATATGATGTCCATACTAATCAGATGTTCACAATGAGAGCTACACTTCTTTGGACTATAAATGATTTTCCTGCTTATGGGATGTTATCGGGATGGAGTATCGCGGGGATTTTAGGATGTCCAATATGTATGGAGAGATCAAAATCATTCAGATTGAAACATGAAAAGAAATCGAGTTATTTTGATTGTCATAGACAATTTTTATCACCAAATCATCAATTCAGAAGAAATAAAGAAGAATTTACTAAGAATAGAATTGAAAGAACACCTCCACCATTGAGATTCACCAGTCAAATTTTATGGCAAAGAGTGCTTAACTTTCCATCTGTTATTGAAGAAACAAATGTTGAAATATATAACCATGTGATGTGCACGGACGTGACCTCAAATCTCGCGATGGATACCGTTAAGGACTCAAAGCGCACGCTCACGCTCAACGCCCGCAAGTGCATGGATGTCATCAAGTAATAAAGATTATCGATCCCACAGGGGCTGAGATTCGAATACCAATATACTCAGTGGTTGTAATTGTTCGGACGTGATATCTAAGAGGTTTTGGTTTGTGAGGGATGTCGGTGGACTCTACTATGTACGGTGTCACACGGAGGAGGAAAGGAGTGTGCCGAGGTCTTAAAAGGTGATTCTAGGACTTCTGTTTCGCTTGCGTATCACAAAACAATATTGTCAATTGGCGTTGTCTAGACATTTACCTACGGTTTTATGGAAAGGACATCATACACTCTACTACAAAGCCGCCACACCTACCGGGAGCTATCTCCGCCTAAAAGGATGGGATAGACGATACAAGGATGTCAAATCAATCCCTACGGTGGACCGTTCCTGATTTCACTGCACCCTTCTCCCCGCAGTTACAGGAGATCAGGTTTACCCTTAGGTTCCTTATATCAAATCTCCTAAATTTTAGATTGCGAGGGTTGTCACCCCTCATATCACCTAAGCACAGCAGAAAGAAAGCCAAACACGCATAGATATAGTAAAGAGCAACTACTAATTGTCAAATCAAACTCATGGGCAAAATTTAACATGAACCAACATTGTTTATGTACACAAGTTACTCCCTAATCCTAGAATCGAAGTGCTACTCCATGTATACGAAAGAAGAATGACAAAGCATGTCTAAGTTTGAATACATAAGGAATAAAATGCAAAAATAAAGATATACAATGCTTCCGTGATCTTCTCTTCGGCGTTGAATTGCATGGTGTGGACCTCCAGCGGCGTTCCTCCTCCCCATTGTGAGTTACCGAAGCTTTTTAGGGCTTCGGCATGCTGTCCTAGGTGTCGTGCCTCCTCCCTAGGGTTTGAGAGCCCTAGGGAAGCTCCCCCATGATCCCTCGCCTCTTGGATGAGTTTCCTATATATAGAGCCGGCTCTGGCTTTCTATAAATGCTTGAAAAATCATATTTCCTTTAATTCGTGGCGCCTCCACATGGCCGTATGAATTTCACACGGCCTGGCTGTGTGCAAGGCTAGAAAACAGGTGAAATCTTGGCTAGAAATTGAGCTGGAAAAAAGGCACGGCCGTGTCTTTTTCTAGAGCCTTCGTTTTTATCCGTTTCGCTTCGAAAACATGACCAAGTCTTGGGACATGGCTAGCGCATGTTCCCTAAGGTCCGTGCTCTATAAATTACTCCATTTTTGCTTCAAAAACATGTCATTTTCCAATGAAATGTTATCCTGTATACAAAAGTACAAAGAGAAGACCTCCGAACCAGAAAATAGGAAATGCATGCAAAATAGAGTGACGTATGCATGAAACTAACATAAAATGTAATGAGATGTGAGTGAAAACTACTCCTAAAACCCTATATGTTTTGCTCACATCACTTCCCCCAGACATAAATCTTTGCTTGTCCTCAAGCAAACCTCAGTGCCATAATTTTTTTTTAAAAAGATATTGTTCCATACTTAGCATGTTAACTAAATCTATCAAGTGGTATTTGCAATCAAAGAAAAATAAATATGTTCTAGGAATTCACTAGGTTAGCCCCTCGTGCTCGTGCTAAGTGAATCATTCTTAGGGGATACTCGTTCCATTGTGAGTTAAGTTGTCATCCTATAGCTTTCCTAAGGTCTCTAGCTCTTAAGCACTTACCTGCCCAAAGTGAGGGTCATTCCCTAGATCTAGCACAAAGTCTCAAAGGCGTGCTCAGTATTGAGAGAAATTGGTAGGTGTTTCCCCAGTAACCTAACTCGGTCTCAAAGGGGCACCTAGCCTTTTCCACCCACGACAACTATTTTTTATCCCTCATAATCTTCTCTCTTTTTTTTTCTTTGTTTTCTTTTTCATTTCTTTTTTCTCTCTCTCTCTTTTATATCTCTTTTCTTTTCTCTCTTTTATTTTTTGGCTCACTAGGATTTTGATTTTTTCGAATGGGCTTACACAATCCGAGCATCTCCAGTAACTAAAATGCTAAACCTAGAGTCACCTATGGATTCCAAAGTACTAGACTACTGAGATGAATCATAACTAGATATGTACTAGATTCTCCCTTTCAGAGTGTTCGACATGTGTAGGTGTAAAAATAAAAACTAACTAGTGTAAGTCTAGAACATTCATTAGAGCAAATAAAATAAAATACCACGAGATAAATGAAGTTAAGCTATCTATGGGAACAACTCATGTAAGTAACTTTAACAAAAATACTACTGAGGTAGCTTTACAAATAACAAAAAATAAGTGTTGAAAGAAACTCAACAACCTATGCATGAAGAAATGAATGCTAACAATAATGCAAATACCAAGAAAGAAACTGTTAGTGCTTATAAGCTCCACATATCTCCACAATGGCATGATATTGTCCACTTTGGGTCTAAGCCCTCATGGTTTTATTTTTGGGCTTTACCCAAAAGGCCTCATACAAATGGAGATATCTTTTTTCTTATAAGCACATGATCTTTTCCATGTCTTACCAATGTGGGACTTTGATTGTATTCCCCATACTCCCAACAATCCCCCCCTCAAACGAAGGACCACATTGGGCCCCCCCTCAAGCCTATCCCTCCTCGAAGGATTTTCTCTGCTTGATGTCCGATCTTCAACCCACCAGGACTTCCTGTCAGTTGTTCGGTCCCCCCGACCCAACTAGACTTCCTTCCTGATGTCTGGTTCTCTTGATCCGGACGTGGGAGCTCAACTTCCTTCGTTCGAGGTTCATGGCTTGACATGGACCATGGCTCTGATACCAATTGTTAGTGCTTATAAGCTCCACATATCTCCAAAATGGCATGATATTGTCCACTTTGGGTCTAAGCCCTCATGGTTTTATTTTTGGGCTTTACCCAAAAGGCCTCATACCAATGGAGATATCTTTTTTCTTATAAGCACATGATCTTTTCCATGTCTTACCAATGTGGGACTTTGATTGTATTCCCCATACTCCCAACAGAAACTACTTCTAGAAACAAAATAAAATTTCGGGTCCCCCCCAGACTTATATGAAATAATACCTCTAATATTATGGTGGAGGCGGGACGTCTGGTAGTCTCAACATGTCAAGCTCTTGGGAAAACCTGGTGCTAAGCCGCTGATGTCACATGTACATGTTGTCGATCTAAGAGCTAGTGGATGCAGCGACCGCTGTGGGGTCCTCCTCCCGGGCCCACTATGCCTATTGGGCATGCATATGTTGTCGCATCTCCTGGCGGTAGGTGGCCTCCTCCTGGCGTCGGGCATCCTCCTCTTGCAAGTAAATACGGGCCTCATCGTAGAAGTCCTCAGCCCACTGGAAGTGCTCCCGTAAGCCTATAAACTCCGCATGCATATAAGAGCTATGATTATCCCATCGCTGCCCCTGCATCTGCTGCTCAGCGTATATGTCATCGAGGCGCGATCGAAACTCCGAGAAATCATAGGCAGAAGTACCTGCATCCTACTCGAAAGTAGGAAAAGAAAACGGTGCAAGTGTAGGCTTTTCACGTGGACTAGGGGGCGTGACACGGCCATGTGAAATCACACGGCCTGACCGTGTGCGCCTCTAGAAGTCAGGGCATGACCATGTGAAAACACATTTCCTGACCATGTGCGACTCTGGAAGTCAAGGCACGCCAGTGTGAAAACACACTGCCTGACCGTGTGCAACTCTGGAAGTCAGGGCACGGCCGTGTGAAAACACACGGCCTGGCCGTGCACCCTTTGTTTCTTTTCTCATGGTGCACAATGGTCTGATTTCACTCACTCACTTCACCGTATAAACTTAAAATGACTTTTGTTTTTACCTAGCAAGTTCTTTCTAGTCTTAATTCAAATGCAACACGCTAAATGAATATAAATCAAAGTTCAAAACAAACGAATGCAACAAACTAATAAGAAATAAACACAAAATTTAAACTTGGGATGCCTCCCAAGAAGCGCTTTGTTTAAGGTCTTTTAGCTCGACCTTATTCCTACGTTTCATTTGAGGTGTTTGAATCTTACTCGTGGTGGAGCAAGATATTTTCTCACCTTATGCCTCCTCCCTTGTGATCCTTTATCACCATATCTCTTAAATCTTGCTTGTGGAAGGGTAGGATATTTATTGGCTACCTTCCTTGGTTCGAGAGGGAACATGCTTATCTTTAAAGAATCATCAAGAGTTTGGTCATGATATTCTGTGTCATCCATATGCTATAAATAATGCAACTCACCACAAATATTCTCACCAAAAGATTTATTAGCAGATTCTATCATGTCGAATGAAATTTTATCATTACAAATCACTAGGTGGGCTTTGTTATTGGTAACTAAAGTTTTGGTGAGGGTTAAGGCAAGCTCTTCTAGACCATTGAGGTTAGGAGGTGTTTTGATTGAAGCAATGCACTCCTCGATTAAAGTGTCAATTATATAATCCTCAAGTTCTCCTTCTAGTGGTGATTGAATGAATTGTCCTTTTTTACTTCCAATGTCATTTATGTCCTCCTCATCCATTCGCTCAAAGTGATTCTCTGTCATATTAGGTTTAATCCATTCATCAAAGCCACCTTCTAGTCATTTGGTTTCTTTTCTTCCTATATCTCGTTCCATAATCTATGCAAATTTTTTGCTATTCTCCTCGCATTCCCTAGTAAAATTATCTACCTGGGCTTCTAAGTGGGGACTTGGTTCTGGATAAAATTTACATCGTGACTCATAGCTCTCGTTTTCATTTTGGAAACAATATTGAGTCTCTGTCATATTAGGTTTAATCTAGTCATCAAAGCCACCTTCTAGTCATTTGGTTTCTTCTCTTGCTAGATCTCGTTCCATAATCTCCGCAAATTTTTGGCTATGCTCCTTGCATTCCCTAGTAAAATTATCTAGCACGGCTTCTAAGTGGGGACTTGGTTCTGGATAAAATTTGCATCATGACTCATTGCTCTCGTTCTCATTTTGGAAACAATATTGAGTCTCTGTCTGCGAATGCCGCCGTTGGAATTCAGCGTTCGCCGCTTTTTCTGTTCGAATGAAATCTTCCATCATTTGCTCAAGTTAGGATTTCGGCAGACAATATTGAGGGTTTAAGTACCCAGGGTCTTAACTATATGAATAGGAATCATCTTGTGGCCACTAGTTGTAATTGTAGGTGACATCTTGTTGTTCAAATTGTGAAGGTTCGAATATATCCGGACAATCATTAATGGTATGCCATGTTTCACCACAATGTTCACAACAAATATTACCAAAACTTATAGCATTCAATTGACCATAATCATGAGTAAAAGCATGCATCGTTATATGCAGTGTTGGTGCAGGGGCATTAGATAATCGAACCTGTGTTTTGATTATGGCAAAGACACAATGTTAAGTTTACATCGTTATCTCACGAGCTAAATCGAGTGTGCAGAAAAGTACTAAAGTTGGAGTTGAAGGCTAGCGACACCCGGAGGAAGCCGCAGTGGTCGGGCGACACTCGAGTAACTTCGGAGGGAGCCAAAGGAATCGAGTGGAAGGTCAGAAGCTGTTGGAATGTATACTGAAAGCCTAGCTCTTTTTGTATGAACATTTTATTTTGAAATAAGAATCACATGATCATTATTTGCATTTTATATATTCATTATATATGTGTGCATATTGTCTAATATTTTACATTGTAGATAACATGGTGCTTGGTGTGGCACAGAAGATCATGTTATCAGTACCTTGTAAAATATAAGTAAAGGCTCACAACCAAAATAGTTTTGGACAAACCATTGGCATGATTGTAGTGTAGCTTGGTATTGTTTTATCTTGAACATAGAGTTACACTAGTACACTTAGGTGTATTGAGTAAGACCGACATAGAGGTGATTCAATTTAGTACTGACTACATAATTGAATCGGACCTCGGATATTATGTTGTACATGCTCTTAATCCCGATATAATAACGGGCACATGTACTTAGTGTTTATTTCTTTGATTTACCAGTGGGTGAGATTTAGATGGATTAAATCAATATGCCCGGTAAGTTGGGAAATAATATTATTTACATGGTGTGCCGTTGATTATAGGAGGAAACCATGTCCTATATATTAGGTTGATGATGTCCCCTTGAGGAGCTCATAAAGTTCATCATGTAAACCCAGCTGGTTGACTTAATCAACATGATGATAAGGTTGAGTGGTACTACTCGAGGAATTAGATGTTAATTAATTGATGGTCAGTAAATCAATTAATTGATGAACATTCGATATCTTAAACACGGGGAGATTAATGTACAAATAATATATGGAGCCCATATTGATTTATGGGGGTTGGTGAGGTAGTTCAATGATGATCCTCTCGTGGAATGGAACATCATTGATGGATCAAGTTTGTGTGGTTCCGATCCATTGGGTGGACAAGACCCAACTCCTCCTTATGGTCCCTATCGTAGCCTAATATAATCCTTATGAAGTCTAGATCCAAGAATGTAAAACAAAACCTAGAACCAACGGTTGGGATTAAATCCCTAGATCCGATGGTTGGATGAAACCCTAGAACCAACGGTTGGGATTAAATCCCTAGATCCGATGGTTAGGATGAAATCCTAGAATCGACGGTTGGGATTAAATCCCTAGATCCGACGGTTGGGATAAAACCCTAGATCCGACGGTTGGGATGGAACCTTAGATCCGACGGTTGGGATGAAATCCTAGATCCGATGGTTGGGATTAAACCCTAGATCCGACGGTTGGGATAAAACCCTAGATCCGACGGTGGAGATTAAATCCCTAGATCCGACGGTGGAGATTAAAGGAGGCTTAAGCCTAATTCTATAAATAAGGGGCTTAGGCTTGGGCGGCAAAAAGAATTGGTTTTGGAATTAGGGTTTGGCTCATCCACAAGTGACCGGCTAGGGTTTTGGAGCAAAGAAGTGGGCGGCAACCTCCTTCCTTCAAGTTGATTGCCGGCGCCCATCCTCCTCCATCAACACTTGGCCGGCGCCCATCCTAGAGGTCTTTCCCTTCTTCCTTGGCCGGCGGTTCTCCTCCCATTGGTGGCCGTCTCTTTTCCTCCTCCCTATTCTCCAAAGTGGCCGGCGGCAACACCTCTTGAAGTTACAATCATCCAATTGTTCCTCGACGCGTTGCACCAAGTTCCATAATTTGGTGGCCAGTTCTAGATAGGAAGGTATTTGTTGTTTCTTCTCTTTGTTCGCAGCGGACAAGGTAGAGAAGAAAGCGATCTAGAAGGCTTCTACTCGTGGAGGATCTTCGTCCACACGTCGTCCATGAGAAGGATAGGACATACGGTAGAAGATCGTGAGGTATAAAGTTATTTTAACTTTATGTACAGATCTGAGCATGTTCTTATTTGTTTTGATTATGCATGTGTGTGTATGAATATATATTGTATAATCATTGACCCCGAAGACAAACACAAAAACCGGCGATCCGTCCGTCGTCTCTTCCGCGGCTAACCAACTAGAAGAGTTGTGTTGCTTGAACAACTAGTTTGTTCTGCGACCACTCAAGTTGTTAGCATGACGACGAATAGGTTGTGCTAAGGAAGCTCATCCCATCCGGATTAATTCTTTCATTAGTGAAAATTTTAATCCGGGGACATGGGAGCCAATGAGCCTCCGATGCGGCAACCTAACAATTGGTATCAGAGCCATCGGTTTCGGTTTTGTGTGTTTAGGATTCGTTAATTTTATGCATTTTTCATATATTATATGTGTCGGATAATAGTAGGATATGCGTAGTTTAACTCTTTGCGTGCATAAGATCCACTATTATGGCCATGTGTGTGTATGTGAATGGATGTGTGTAAAAATTTATTATTTGAATCCTCGGGTTGATTTCGAGGCTAGATTAGTATTTAATTTTTGTAATTAAATACGGCATTGTTTAGCCGATCATTTTAGTTTACTTTGATCTAGACTATTTGTACACTCCTTCGTGAGTATAGGATCGATGGATGTAAATAAAATGATTTATCTCGGCTTCGAACTCTTTGGTGACTTGCACGGAAAAGATGGAGCGGACGAGGTGGCGTACACGACGGATGCATATTGGAGGACAATGCCATAATAGTTGGAAAAATTCTGTTTTTTCCATATTTATTGCTTATTTGTTTTATATGCATGTTGTGTATGATTTAAAATTCTCATTTACAATTTACTAAGTGGGAGAGGGACATTTTAATTAATTCTCATGGCCTCATTACAATTTGACGTGTGATGCAACAAACTTGTGTGTCGGCTCGAGTGCCTTCCTCCCGAGGACGGTTTGTTTGGATCACTAGGTCAAATAATGGTTATAGGAAATTATCTAGGAGCATGTGTACTTCCAGAGGTAAGGCACATAATCCAAAATAATTCCCTTAGTATCGTAATGGTGCACTTAGATACAAATAAAAGTATCCTCCCATAGAGTCAACGCTTATTTGTAGGGCCAAAGAGGAACCAACTATTAATTTTATTTGTCAGAAAGTAAGGTTGACAAGATAATAAAATTAATGGGTAAAACCTCCTCTTACAAATGTAGAATTCGTATACGTCCACACAGAGTGGCATGAGACATTCTCGGTGATTTGAGGTGTTGGTTGATTTCGGGATTTTATTGTTTTGAGGAATCAATAATTTTTGAAATCTAATATTTTGATCATTGTGATTTTTAGGATTTTCAAATGGCTTTCAACCCACTTGTTGTGATTTTAAAAACAAACTTACTGGTCCAAACTACATTGATTGGAAAAGAAACCTGAATATTGTCCTAACTGCGGAGGAGTACAAATTTGTACTCTTCGAGGTCTGTCCTCCTAAGCCCTCCGATGACTCTGATGAGAAGGAGAAAGAACATTATAAGAAATGGGTTAAGGCAGATGAGATGGCGCGGTGTTACATTTTGGCATCTATGTCAAATGTGCTGCAACATCAGCATCAGGCCATAGCCACTGCTTATGACATGATGTTCAATCTCAAGGAACTTTTCGGACATCAGAGTAGGGCAGCTAGGTAGGAGGCTATGAGAAACTTGATGATGACCTCCATGATCGAGGGAACACCCGTTAGGGATCATGTTCTCAAGATGATGGCTCATCTTAATGAGATGGAAGTCCTAGGAGCTGAGATCGATGGGGAAACCCAGGTCGATATCATTCTCCAGTCTCTGCCTAGGAGTTTTGAGCAGTTCCGCCTCAACTACAACATGAACAAAAGGTTGTATTTGTTGGCGGAGCTTCTGACAGAACTCCAGGCGGCAGAGGGGCTTTTTCGTAAGAGTGCTCAAGCCATGGTCGCTCAGAAGGTTTCTTCCTCTAAACCAAAAGGTAAGAAGAAGAAGAAGCAAGGTGGAGCGAAGAAGGTGGAAACAGGACCTCAGGCAGGAGTGAAGAAGCCGAAAGGCAAGTGCTTCACTTGCAAGCAGACTGGACATTGGAAGGCGGACTGTCCTCGCCGAAAGAACAAAGGTATATCTTCTTGTTTAGTTGTTGAAACATGTTTAGCGGTGTTATCTACGATTGGTGTGTAGATACAGGAGCCACTGATCATGTCTGCAATACTTTGCAGGGGTTCCAGGAAACCCGACGACTAGCTGAGGGAGAGATTACCGTCTTCATGGGCAATGCTTCAAAGGTGGCGGCTATTGCAGTGGGAGACGTTTATTTATCTTTAGATAGGAATAAAGTTTTGGTTTTAAGAAATTTTCTTTATGTACCTACTTTTAGAAAGAATTTAATTTCAGTTTCTAAATTGTTTATGGATGGATATTCTATTTCTTTTAATGATAAAGTGGTTATAAAGAGGAATAGGGAGATTATCTGTTCTGGTACATTGGTTGGCAATTTATATACTCTTGAACCAAAAACTCCCACGATGCATATAGAAATCAATAACTCATCTTCTAAGTCTAATAAGAGAAAAGAACCTTCGCAAATGAACCAAACATATCTTTGGCATCTAAGGCTTGGTCATATTAACCTAAGCAGAATTCAAAGGTTGATAGCTGATGGACCTTTGGGTTCATTAGTGGTGGAGGATCTCCCAACCTGCGAATCTTGCTTGGAAGGTGAAATGACCAAGAGGCCTTTCAAGGCCAAGGGGTATAGAGCCAAAGATGTGTTGGAAATGGTTCATTCTGATTTGTGCGGTCCTATGTCTATCCAGGCAAGAGGTGGCTTTGAATACTTCGTCTCATTTATAGACGATTATTCAAGGTATGGATACATTTACTTGATGCGCCGCAAGTCTGAATGCTTTGACAAGTTCAAAGAATTCAAGGCTGATGTGGAGAACCGTCAAGGTAAAAGTATCAAGACATTACGATCTGATCGTGGTGGCGAGTACCTCTTGGGAGATTTTAGGAGTTACTTATCAGAGGCTGGGATTCAATCCCAATTGTCCGCACCTGGCACACCCCAGAAGAATGGTGTGGCGGAGCGAAGGAATAGGACTCTTATGGAGATGGTCAGATCGATGATGAGTTATTCTGAGTTACCTGTTTCATTCTTGGGGTATGCACTGGATACGACAATGTACACTCTGAACTTGGTTCCATCTAAATCAGTACCTTCTACCCTTGTAGAATTGTGGACTGGGCGAAAGCCTAGTCTGAGACATATTCGGATATGGGGGAGTCCAGCACATGTGCTGAAGGCTGATGCTGGTAAGTTGGAACCTCGTACAGAAGTGTGCATGTTTGTTGGCTACCCTAAGGGAACGAAGGCTGGTTTGTTTTATAATCCTAGAGATCAGAGGGTGATCGTTAGCACGAACGCCAGATTTCTAGAGGAGGATTATGTAATGAACCACAAGCCCAAGAGTAGGATTGTTCTTGAGGAGTTGAAAGGGGAAGTCCCGACTTCAGTACCACCGGTACAAGAGGAGACACCACAAGTCACTGCACCGCGTGTCACAGAGCATACACAGGAGGCACCTCGTCATAGTGGGAGGGTTGTTAGACAACCCGAGAGATTCATGTTTTTGGGAGAGTCTTCAGACTTAGTCCCTGGTGAACTTGAACCTGATCTCTGGACATATGACGAGGCAATCCAAGATAGAGATGCGATATCTTGGCAAAGTGCGATGAATTCAGAGATAGAATCTATGGATTCTAATCAGGTCTGGGAGCTAGTAGAGCCACCCGATGGTGTAAAAACCATTGGATGCAAGTGGATCTACAAGAAAAAGAGAGGAGTAGACGGGAAGGTTGAAACCTTCAAAGCTAGGCTTGTTGTGAAAGGGTATACTCAGAAAGAGGGTATCGATTATGAGGAGACCTTTTCGCCGGTAGCTATGCTTAAGTCTATCCGGATTCTCTTATCTATAGCTGCTCATATGGATTATGAGATTTGGCAGATGGATGTCAAGACAGCATTCCTTAACGGAAGTCTTAAGGAAAACATCTATATGCGGCAACCAGAGGGATTCATTGCTAAAGGCAAAGAGCATCTTGTATGTATGCTTAATCGGTCCATTTATGGATTGAAGCAAGCTTCTAGATCTTGGAACATCCGCTTTGATGAGGTAATCCAGTCATATGGATTTATTCAAAGTCCGGATGAGCCTTGTGTATACAAGAGATGTGACGGAAAGGTAGTGGTGTTTCTTGTACTATACGTAGATGACATTTTGTTAGTTGGCAATAATATCAAAGTGTTATCAGACGTAAGGGTATGGTTGTCCAAACAGTTTGATATGAAGGACTTGGGAGAAGTAGGACACATCCTTGGGATCAAAGTTATAAGGGATCGCAAGAAAAGGATGTTGTGCTTATCTCAAGCTTCATACATTGACAATATCCTTGCTCGTTTTAGCATGCAGAACTCCAAGAAAGGTTTCCTACCTTTCAGGCTTGGAGTTCCTTTATCTAAAGAGATGTGTCCCAAAACATCAAAGCAGATAGAGGACATGAAGGTGGTTCCTTATGCTTCGGCAGTAGGAAGCCTTATGTATGCTATGCTATATGTCGAGACGGATATACTGCTGCCAGTGGGCATGGTTAGCGGATATCTCGAGTAATCTGGGACGAGGACATTGGGTGCGTAAAGCATATATTGAAGTACGAGAAGGACTAGGGATTATATCTTTGGTTTCTGCAGGCGGATCAATTAGTCCACATGGGTTACAGTTGATTTCCAATCGGATAGGGACAAGTAAGTCTACCTCGGGGTTTGTGTTTACTTTTGGAGGTGGAGCCATAGTATGGAGGAGTGTCAGCGAAATGCGTGGCGGACTCTACCATGGAAGGCTGAGTATGTGGCGACCTGCAGGGCGACCAAGGAAGTGTATGGCTCGGGAACTTCTTGATGGACTTGGATGTGATTCTGGTTTGCGAACTATCACAATTTATTGTGATACTTGATAGTGCGATTGCAAACTCGAAGGAACCATGAGCCCATAAAGCGAGTAAACACATAGAGCGCAAGTACCACCTCATACGAGAGATCGTAAAGCGAGGAGAAGTTGTTGTCGCCAAGATTGCATCAGAGGATAACCTGGCGGATCCATTCACTAAGGCCCTTCGGTAGCGTTTGATAGGCATGTGGAGGACATGGGGATCGGATGTATGGCATAGTGATGGCGGCATAGTCTTTTTAGTATAAGTGGGAGATTGTTGGAATGTATACAAAGCCTAGCTCTTTTATATGAACATTTTATTTCAAATAAGAATCACATGATCATTATTTGCATTTTATATATTCATTATATATGTGTATATATTGTCTAATATTTTACATTGTAGATAACATGGTGCTTGGTGTGGCTGTAAGATCATGTTATCACCTTGTAAAATATAAGTAAAGGCTCACAACCAAGATGGTTTTGGACAAACCATTGGCATGGTTGTAGTGTAGCTTGGTATTGTTTTATCTTGAACATAGAGTTACACTAGTACACTTAGGTGTATTGAGTAGGACCGACATAGAGGTAATTCAATTTAGTACTGACTACATAATTGAATCGAACCTCGGATATTATGTTGTACATGCTCTTAATCCCGATATAATAACGGGCACATGTACTTAGTGTTTATTTCTTTGATTTACCAGTGGGTGAGATTTAGATGGATTAAATCAATATGCCCGGTAAGTTGGGAAATAATATTATTTACATGGTGTGTCGTTGATTATAGGAGGAAACCGTGTCCTATATATTTGGTTGATGATGTCTCTTTGAGGAGCTCATAAGGTTCATCATGTAAACCCAGCTGGTTGACTTATTCAACATGATGATAAGGTTGAGTGGTACTACTCGAGGAATTAGATGTTAATTAATTGATGGTCAGTAAATCAATTAATTGACGGACATTCGATATCTTAAACACGGGGAGATTAATGTACAAATAATATATGGAGCCCATATTGATTTATGGGGGTTGGTGAGGTAGTTCAATGATGATCCTCTAGTGGAATGGAACATCATTGATGGATCAAGTTTGTGTGGTTCCGATCCATCGGGTGGCCAAGACCCAACTCCTCCTTATGGTCCCTATCGTAGCCTAATATAATCCTTATGAAGTCTAGATCCAAGAATGTAAAACAAAACCTAGAACCAACGGTTGGGATTAAATCCCTAGATCCGATGGTTGGATGAAACCCTAGAACCAACGGTTGGGATTAAATCCCTAGATCCGATGGTTAGGATGAAATCCTAGAATCGATGATTGGGATTAAATCCCTAGATCCGACGGTTGGGATAAAACCCTAGATCCGACGGTTGGGATGGAACCATAGATCCGACGGTTGGGATGAAATCCTATATCCGACGGTTGGGATTCAACCCTAGATCCGACGGTTGGGATAAAACCCTAGATCCGACGGTGGAGATTAAATCCCTAGATCCGACGGTGGAGATTAAAGGAGGCTTAATCCTAATTCTATAAATAAGGGGCTTAGGCTTGGGCGGCAAAAAGAATTGGTTTTGGAATTAGGGTTTGGCTCATCCACAAGTGGGCGGCTAGGGTTTATTGGGCGGCTAGGGTTTTGGAGCAAAGAAGTGGGCGGCAACCTCCTTCCTTCAAGTTGATTGCCGGTGCCCATCCTCCTCCATCAACACTTGGCCGGCACCCATCCTAGAGGTCTTTCCCTTCTTCCTTGGCCGACGGTTCTCCTCCCATTGGTGGCCGGCTCTTTTCCTCCTCCCTATTCTCCAAATTGGCCGGCGGCAACACCTCTTGAAGTTGGCCGGCGAATCATCCAATTGTTCCTTGACCGGCGGTTGCACCAAGTTCCATAATTTGGTGGCCGGTTCTAGATAGGAAAGTATTTGTTGTTTCTTCTCTTTGTTCGCAGCGGACAAGGTAGAGAAGAAAGCGATCTAGAAGGCTTCTACTCGTGGAGGATCTTCATCCACATGTCGTCCACGAGAAGGATAGGACATACGGTAGAAGATCGTGAGGTATAAAGTTATTTTAACTTTATGTACAGATCTGAGCATGTTCTTATTTGTTTTGATTATGCATGTGTGTGTATGAATATATATTATATAATCATGGACCCCGAAGACAAACACAAAAATCGGCGATCCATCCGATTCTCTTCCGCGGCTAACCAACTAGAAGAGTTGTGTTGCTTGAACAACTAGTTTGTTCAAGCGACCACTCAAGTTGTTAGCACGACGATGAATAGGTTGTGCTAAGGAAGCTCATCCCATCCGGATTAATTCTTTCATTAGTGAAAATTTTAATCCGGGGACATGGGAGCCAATGAGCCTCCGATGCGGCCACCTAACAGAAGCAAGAGCTACAAGGTAAGTATCGAGGAAAGCTCGTGTGAGTGAGAGATTGTAAGGTCGTATCCTCTTTATGGGAATGACCGTAGGCGGCGATCCGACTAAGACTTCCTGTGGAAGGTCTAGGTCTAGATCAGACGGTTAGAAACCGTCGAATTTATCATTTTCTGAGATAACCTTTTATTACAGGGAAGTGGCCAGGCTGGCAGTCGACTGCTAGACATTGGGCAGTCAACTGATGCTCATCAGTCGACTGATGGGAGGCATCAGTCGACTGATGGTGACGAATCAACCTTTGTGCTAAGTCAAAACGGATAAGGTTTGACGCGACCACTTCGCGATAAAAATTATATAACTTCGTGATCTATTCCAAAAAAAGAGGAGACAAATTCAGAGGCCAAAATCTATAAAAGGAGGGGAGGATTTCAACTCCAAACATCATCAAGTTTATTCATCAAGTGCTCCTACAACGCCAACGCTCCAACACCGTCATAACACCGACGCGACAACAAGCTCAGATCTTCTTCGTCGGCAGCAGCATCTAGTAATATATTTTAATATTGTATTCATTGTTTTTATTCGTAACGAGGTGAGTAGGCTTGTTGGCTCATCCTCGTACTTTCGGATTTTGTGATCGTTGTCTCCTACCTCCAACGAGGAGGAGACGTTATAGTGCTTTGCCCTCCGTACGCGGTCTAGGACCGATAGGGCCTTGGAGTAGCAACCGTTGGGTTGTGAACCAAGTAAAATAAACGTGTCACTTTTTTTTCCACTCTGCTTACTCATTTACTTGTGTCTCAATGAACGAATTCGAACGAAAGATTTACGATCCCTATTCACCCCCCCCCTCTAGCGACGCTTCTCGATCCAACATGAAGGAAATTATAAATAAGGAAAGAGCAACTGAATAAACAAAACTGAAATAAAATAAAATAAAATGAAATGAAATAAAATAAAATAAAACAAGAAAAGTAAACCTATCCTAAGGTCGATCCAATTATCCACTTCCCGATTCGATATCGAATCGATCAGTCCCTGGCAATGACGCCAAAAACTTGATGCGCACGGACGCGACCTCAAATCTCACGACGAATACCGTCGAGGACTCAAAGCGCGCGCTGATGCTCAATGCCCGCAAGTGCACATATGTCGTCAAGTAATAAAGATTATTGATCCCACAGGGACTGGGATTCGAATACCAATATACTCAGTGGTTGTAATTGTTCAGACGTGATCTCTAAGAGGTTTCGGTTGGTGAGGGTTGTCGGTGGACTCTAATCTGTACGGTGTCACACGGAGGAGGAAAGGAGTGTGCCAAGGTCTTCAAAGGTAATTCTAGGACTTCGGTTTTGCTTGCGTATCACAGAACAATGTTGTCAATTGGCATTGTCTAGACGTTTACCTATGGTTTTATGGAAGGAATATCATACACTCTCCCGCAGAGCCGCCGCATCTACCGGGAGCTATCTCCACCTAAAAGGACGGGATAGAGGGTACGAGGATGTCAAATCAATCCCTACGGTGGACCGCTTCCGATTCCACCGCACCCATCTCCCCGTAGTTATAGGAGATCAGGTTTACCCCTAGGTTCCTTATATCAAATCCCCTAAATTTTAGATTGCGAAGGTTATCACCCCTCGTATCGCCTAAGCACAGCAGAAAAAAAGCCAAACACGCATAAATATAGTAAAGAGCAACCACCAATTGTCAAATCAAACTCATGGGCAGAATTTAACATGATCCAACATTGTTTATGTACACAAGCTACTCCCTAATCCTAGAATCGAAGTACTACTCCATGTATACGAAGGAAGAATCACAAAGCATGTCTAAGTTTGAATACATAAGGAATAAAACACAGAAATAAAGATATACAATGCTTCCGTGATCTTCTCTCCGGCATTGAATTGCAAGGTGTGGACCTTCGGCGGCATTCCTCCTCCCCGTTGGGAGTTACCGAAGCTTTTTAGGGCTTCAGCATGCCGTCCTAGCCTTCATGCCTCCTCCCTAGGGTTTGGGAGCCCTAGGGAGGCTCCCCCATGATCCCTCGCCTCTTGGATGAGTTTTCTATATATAGAGGCGGCTCCGGCTTTCCATAAATGCTTGAAAACCCCTATTTCCTTGAATTCGCGGCGCCGCCACTCGGCCGTGTGAATTTCACATGGCTTGGTCGTGTGCAAGGTTGGAAAACAGGTGAAATCTTGGCTGAAAATTGAGCTGGAAAAAAGGCACGACCGTGTGTTTTCACATGGCCTAGCCATGTCTTTTTTTGGAGCCTTCATTTTGATCCATTTTGCTTCGGAAACATGCCCAAGTCTTGAGATATGGCAAGTGCATGTTCCCTAAGGTCCGTGCTTCACAAATTACTCCATTTTTGCTCCAAAAACATGTTGTTTTCCCATGAAATGTTATCCTGCACACAAAAGTACAAAGAGCAGTCCTCCGAACTAGAAAATAGGAAATGCATGCAAAATAGAGTGACATATGCATGAAACTAACATAAAATGTAATGAGATGTGAGTGAAAACTACTCCTAAAACCCTATATATTTTGCTCACATCACTATGGAATTACGCATAAATGGAAAAAATGGAGTATATTTTGGGATTTATTGTATTGGCAGAGTAATTTGATTCATCATAATCTTGATTTATTGCATATTGAAAAGAATGTTCTTGATAATTTGATAAATACGGTGTTGGCTATTATCGGGAAAAAAAAGACAATCTGAATGCAAAAAAAAGATTTGTGTCTTATCTGTAAACGACCCACCCTTGATGTTGATGAAAATAGTAGCAGACCAAAATCGAAAGCAGTTTATACATTGAATAAGGATCAGAGACGGATTGTTTGTGAATGGTTGAAATCATTGAGATTTCATGATGGTTATGTTTCAAATCTTGGCTGATGTGTGGATTTGAAGGAACGCAAATTGATTGGTTTGAAAAGTCATGACTGTCATATATTTATGAAAAGACTAATTCCTATTTCTTTGAAGGAACTGTTACCAAATTTTGTTTGGGGTGCAATTACGGAATTAAGCATTTTCCTTCATGATATCTTCTCGACAATATTGAGTCATTCACACATGGAGACATTATAGAGAGACATTCCAATCATTTTGTGTAACTTAGAAAGGATATTTCCACTAGCATTTTTTGATTCAATGGAATATCTTTTGGTTTACTTGCCATATGAGGCTAAAGTTGGAGGTCCTGTTCAATTTCTATGGATGTATCCGTTTGAAAGGTGAATTTTTTGATTTATTTTATTATTGTTCTTTCATTTTATCAAATTTAGTTTAATTTAATTTCTAATAAATTGTATTGTATTACTCTTAGATTCCTCTATCACTTGAAAAAAAAGTGAAAAATAAGGCTCATGTTGAAGCTTCTATTGTTAATGCATATATTGTGGAGGAAGTTACAACTTTTGCATCATATTATTTTGAACCTCACGCTCAATACAAGAGTCGAAAAGTAGGATGAAACGATGAGGGTCCCGTTGATCCAAATTTTAGGGCATTCTCAATTTTTAACTAAGTCGACCAAGTGGATCTTGTACAAGAAGATACTTAACTGGTTAGGAGTGGCGAGCATCCCAACATATATTTTATTGAACTATCCAGAAGTAAAGTCGTATTTTGAGTAAGTATATAAATATTATATTATACATTTCATCTATCATAAATTATTGTTCATGTTATATTTAATTTTATGGTAGGATTTTTCAAACTCTATATTCGGAGCTTCTGGAGCATGAGTTTAATAATTTCTGTGATGAAGAATTTGCATAATGGTTTAAAAATTATATAAGTAGTCTATGATAATAAATTTGATAAATCTTTACTTTAACACATATTTATTTGACTTTAGGTTCTTGATAATTACGGTCACATTAAGCAAGACCTAATAAAACATCTGTCATGGGGTCCAAATTCAATGGTGAAAACTTGGCCAGCATATTTCATAAACGGATATAATTTTCATACTCAAGATTATGAAACTGGGAAAACTACAATGAATAGCGGAGTTTTTGTTCAGTCATCTAATGATGGGGGTGCAAGGAATGAATTTTGTGGCTTACTAGATGAAATTTTAGAGGTAGCGTACCCAGGCTCAGATTTGTGAGTTATTTTATTTATGTGTCATTGGTTTGACCCTATCAAAGGCATGAGGGTGCATCCACAGTTTAATTTGGTTGAAATTAATTACAAAAAAATATACAAGAGGTATGAACCATTTTTGTTAGCACAACAAGCGATTCAAATATTTTATGCTTCATATCCTAGTCTAAGACGAGACAAAAGTGATTTGTGGGTTGTTTGTAAAACAAAAGCACGTAATAAAATTGAGGAATATTGGGAAGATATAGCATATCAACAAGATGAAGTTGTCAATACATTTCATATTGAAGAATATAATATTTTAATGTTACGAGATCCCAACAGCGTAGTAATAGCCGTTGATGCAAGTGAACTGAATTAGGATGAAGATGAGGATTTTAATGATGAGGATGAGGATGACGATGACGATGACAATGATGATGATGATGACGATGACGATGACGATGATGATTAGACGCATGACTAGGCCGAAAATTGTAATACTGACTTCGATTTCTAATTGTGGGTAACTTTTTATTGAGTACCAATTATGTTTTAATTTACTGTGTAATTTGAAATTTTATATATTTGATATACTAATGAACTCTTTTTTGTTTAGGGTCATCCAGTTGCTATGAATATGGTAATATTTTCATATTGTTCCTATTATAAATTCGATATGCAAATGTATTTTTTTTTACTGTCATATTCTTCTAATAATTATGATTGTTAGTTTCGTCATGGCGGTCATAGACGTAGTAGTGATGGAAGATCACAGTCTTCCCCTTCTTCAGCCCCTCCACATTCTGATGCTCTTGCAGGAAATGTGCCCTCCACCTCTTCCCCGGTTGTAGGATCTTCTGGTTCTCAGCAGATACCTGCTAATGTATCTTCCTCGGTACAACAATCACTCATAGAGAGGAAAGATACGAGAGAGTTTATATCTCCGCGCGGAGATTCGTAAGTATTCAAGTTTTAGAATATCTATGTTTAATTTTTAATACAATATGTATTTTTATAAGTATCTAAAGGGGTTTGTTTTTACTTTATGTTAGATTTACAAATTTTGTACATGTTATTCATGAGGTGAATAAAATAGTAAATAACCATTGGGGCGGCACTTCTATGACTTATACGAGCATGCCGGAAGAAATAAAAGTACTGTAGTGGAATGAGTTCAAAGTAACTTATTTAAATCATTTTATATATGAAATGGAAGTTAATATAATCAATTTAATTTTTCTCTACTGCAGCGGGTATTTACTTGGGAGGAGAGTCAAACAATAGAGATTAGAAGGATTTTTAAGAAAAAGTGTTGCGATCATATGAGAAACATACTAAATCATGCGAAAGCTAGAATAAGAACCCACACTGTATAACCGAGGAGAATTGGAATAAAATTGGTGCACATTGGGGACCTGAGGAAAGCAAACGGAGGAGTAAACAGAATAAGCAAAATTACCATTGTAATTCTGGCGTTATGTCTACCACGTATGCGGGAGGATCAATAAATATCGATGAACATAAATATCGATTGATGAGTGTTTTCAAATTATAATTTTGTAATCTAATACTCACTAATATATAAATTTTAACTGTTTAATTTGTTTAGGCAAAGGAGACAGGGATTGAGCCATTATTTATAGATACTTTCACTCGTATATTCCAAAAGAAAGATAAGATATAGAGTGAGGAAAGAGCTAGAACAATGAAGGTTTGTAATTGTAAAAATTTAATTTCTTATGTTAGTATTTAAATTTTTTTCTTTCACAATAGTAGAAATACAATGAACTTTCACAGAGAAATTCGAGTGCAAGTGATGATGGAGTTGAATCTGAGCCATCTATTAGCAATATAAATTTATGGCTTGAAGCAACTGGAGGGCCAAAAATTGAAAGAATAATTGGACTCGGCTCTTTGAGCTGATCCTATAGAGTCACTGGTGCTTCTTCTTCATCCTCCCCAGCATCAAAAGCACAAGTAATTCAATTAACTGAAGAGGTTAATCATTTGAGGGAGTTACTAGCGCAGAAGGAAACTAAATCGAGAGAAAACGCTTAGAAAGTACAAGACTTAAATGAAAAGATGAACAAATTTCAAAGACAACAAATGTTTGTTATTCAACTTCTTCAATTAACGTCTAGTTCAAATCAACTTCTTCCTTTTAGATCTGCTCCTCCTTCTCCTGATCCCTGTCATGGAGACAATGATGATGTATTTTTTGATGATGATGGTGATGGTGGTGGTTACCTTTGAATGTATTTGTTGTATTTAAATGCTAGCTACTTGACT
Organism: Wurfbainia villosa; assembly: GCA_025175895.1. NCBI lineage: Eukaryota > Viridiplantae > Streptophyta > Magnoliopsida > Zingiberales > Zingiberaceae > Wurfbainia > Wurfbainia villosa. The sequence goes on along the minus strand of CM045998.1, from coordinate 44,791,510 downwards.
TATGACATATACGATATTTATGTGTTTGTAAGTTTGTTGTATTTAAATACTTCTTGATGTTGATGATGGTTAATTACCTTTAAATGTATTTGTTATAAATTAATATATATATATATATATATTAATTTTGTATTAATGTTTGATTTCTAAATTTGTTAAAATTATTGTGTGTTTGTTGTAAAACAGGGAAAAAAGCATAATCTATAAATTTTTTTTTTATTTTTCCAGATTTGCAACAAAAATACAATTTTCGTTGCAAAAATATATGTATCGATCGATCATTGATGTAAACATTTGATCGATACATAACTCCTTCAAAATATATTTTCAACATCGATCATTGATAAACATTATCGATCGGTGATATCAGATGTGACTTATCAAATGTTTTGTAGCCGACTAAGCAGTCGACTACTCACATGACAGTCAACTAATGAATATGACCAGTCAACTGCCATACTTTAGCATGTCATAGAACCTTTGGTAGTCGACCGATCAGTCCAACTGGTCATATATTCTGTCGATTGATGTATTAATCAATCGACTGATATTAAAAATTTTGGCGATGAATCTTGCCTGCTGTCGCCAACTTTGCAACGAAAAATAATTTTTTTTCCAAATTTAATTTTATTCATTGAAATATGTTTATTAGATTTTTGCGACTAATATATTTTTCGTCACAAATTTAGCGACGAATATATTTTTTATCGTAAATTTGGTGACAAAAAATATTTTTCGTCGTAAATTTGCAACAAAAAATATATTGGTCACCAAATTTAATATTATTTGTTGAAGTAGGTTTGTGAGATTTTTTCGACAAATATTTTGTCGTCGCAAATTTGGCGATGAAAATTATTTTTCATCGCAAATTTGGCAACAACAAAAATTATTCATTGCCATATTTGGCGATGAAAAGCAATATTCGTCGTAAAATTTGGGAACGAAAAATAATTTTCATTGCCAATTTTGCGACGAATAAATTTTTCGTCGTAAATTTGGCAACGAAGTTTGCAACAAAAATATTATTCATTGCAATTTGGCAACGAATTTTTATTTTTCATTGCAGAATTTTGCGACGAATTATTTGCAACGGAAAAATTTTTATTGCAAATTTCATTGCAAAAAATTTTTGCAACGAATTTTTTTCCAAATTTCGTTGAAAAATTCATCGCCAAATTTACTTATTTTTGTAGTGATATAAGGCAAATACATTCTGAGACACATAGAATGGGTGAGATGATTAAGGAATAATTATAAAATACATTTAACGTAACTTTCTTCAAAAAGCTACCTATTATTTCAACTATTGCACTTAGACGAATAATTATAATTCGCTAATACTAAGTATACAACTCTCTAGGCCAATGTTTAGCACCCCCTAAATCTCTTATACTTCATATATTTGACTAAGGGGGTATACAAAATTTTTAAAGTCTTTTTTAAATAAACTTATAAGTATTTTGGAAATTAAAAATGTTTCAAAAAATTTATTGTTGGTGTAGTGGGATATACCTCGAATCAATTTAACCAATTAGAGACGCATGCTTGTGCTCATAGTCGATTTCGTTGTTTATGCATGCTATAATGTTATGTTCTTAAAACCCTTAGTTTTCATATAAACCCCCAACCTTGTTTTTGATTCATGGCAAAAGGGGGAGAAGAGCATAAGTTAAGGGGGATTAACACAAAATTTAAATTTAAAAAATTTAAGTATCTCTTTCAAAACTCACCTAACGTTAAGGGGGAGTAAAGAGCGTAAGTTAAGGGGGAGTAACACAAAATTTAAATTTAAAAAATTTAAGTATCTCTTTCAAAACTCACCTATGGTTAAGGGGGAGTTTGGGGGAGTTTTTTAAAGCGTTATACTTTTACTGAAGCTAACTCACTAAGTTTTTAAGTTATGCATATTCAGTGTTCATTTGATTTATGCCTCATATTCATTTCATTTACTTAATGCTTTAAGTGTTACCCTTAACTTTGTGTCAGTTTGCCATAGATAAAAAAGAGGAAGATTGTTGGTGCAGTAGACACCAGATAATCGAACATAAGTTTTGATTATGGCAAAGACTCATAGCTAAGGTCATATTGTTGTCTAACGAGCTGAACCAAGTGTGCAGGAATGGTTAAGCTAAGCAGAAGGACGACGACACCCAGAGAATCGCGGTGGTTGGGCGACACCATGAAAACTTCGGAGGGAGTCGAAGAATCCAGGTGCAGACATGAAGCAAAGCTGCAAGTCACAAGGACCTAAGGTAAGCTCGTGTGTGTGAGTGAATGCGACGTTGGGTCCTCTGAACGGGGGCGTCCTTAGGCAATGATTCAACCAAGACTTCCCGTGGAAGGTCTAGGTCGAGATCGGACGGTAAGTGACCATCAAATTCACTTATATGGCTTTCATTTTTGAGCTAACTTGTTGTTGCAGTTGGAAACCCTAGCAACAGTCAATTGATGGCTGTTGGTAGTCGACTTATAGGGTTGATCAGTCAACTGCCATTCAAATTCAAGCTTCAAGGAGAGTCAAACTTCATCCCTTTATCTTAGGGTGAGGTGACCTTTGTTGATAGAACCTGATCTCAATGTCTAAGGGGTTGGAAGGCTATAAAAGAAGGGGGGTTTCACCCCTTTAGGTCATCAATCTAAGCTCTCCAAATGCCTCCGCAACATTGCTACTCTACGACGATAAAGCACTGTCGAAACACTGATGACACGAGCTCAACCTCCATTTCCCAAGTCGTCGGTATCAATTTATTTTGTCTTTTTCTTTAAACATTGTATTTCACTTCTTTATCGAGTTTTTATCGTAACAAGGAGAGGGGGTCTGTCTCTCTACCTCGAGTCTTTCGAAGTTTTGTAATCGTCGTCTCCTGCCTCCAATGAGGAGGAGACATTTTGGTAATTTGCCCTCCATACGTGGTCTCTAACCACTAGGGCCTTGGATTAACAGTCGATAGGCTGTGAACCAAGTAAAACCAACCGTGTTCATTTACTTTCCACTGTGCTTTTACTCTTTGCTTGTGTTTTAATTATATCAAACGAAAAGAATTCTTGTGCGCTATTCACCCCCCCCCTCTAGCGCTCTTTTTATGTCAATATACTCGCAACCACTACCCCAGTGTGCCCTAGGTAGCTCGACTTGACAACTGTCCCAACTTAACATCAACCACTACTCTCAAGTGGTCAAGTGGGCAGTATGAACAAGTAGCATATAAGCATAAAAAGTTAGCTGCACAATAGGGGTCCCTACTGTTGGCCACTCCGACAGTCACTACCCATGAGTGGGCGAGTGGCACACATGCAAGACAACTGCACGGAACTCCAACTACCACCGTCTATAGTAGTCGAGTGCGGCAGAACAAATGCTCTACCCTCACACCAGCTACTACTACCATGAGTAACCGTGGAGGCAGGATGACTGATGACTCTATCGACCACATGGGAGATCAAGTCTCCAGTATACATGTAAATGACATGAATGCACAGTCACACATACATACATCCACTACATACTCTCTATCCTACAGAGAGTCATACTCAACTGATCAACATACTCTTTATCCTACAAGAAGTCATACTCAATTGATCAACACACTCTCTGTTGGTGTAGTAGCCACCAGATAATCGAACGAAGGTTTTGATTATGGAAAAGACCCAAAGCTAAGGTCATATTGTTGTCTAATGAACTGAACCAAGTGTGCAGGAATGATTAAGCTGAGCTGAAGGTTGGCGACACCCGGAGAATCTTGTGTTGAGAAACCGCAGTGGTGGGGCGACTCCGGATGAACTTCGGAGGGAGTAGAAGGACCCCGGTGGAGACCAAAGACTGAGCTACAAGCCACTAAGGTAAGTTCGAGTGTGAGTGAAGGTAAGGTCGGGTCCTCTGTATAAGGACGTCCTTAGGCGGCTGTTGGATCGATTTGAGTGCTAGAGGGGGGGGGTGAATAGCGCGAAATAATTTTTCGTTCGTTCATCGATTTAATACGCAAGAAGAGTAAAGTTCAGTAGAAAATAAGTATAACACTTTTTGTTTTAAATTTGTTCACAGCCTTCAGCTGCTAATCCAAGGCCCTAACGGTCCTAGACCGTGTACGAAGGAAAAAACACTAAAGTAATCCTCGTTGGAGGTAAGAGTTAACGATTTACAAAAGCACAAGAATACTCGAGGTAGAGAGACAATCTCTCTCTCCTCATTACGATGAAAGCTAGAAATGTAAATTAAGAACAACTAAAAAGACAACTTCAAATATTACCAATGACTAAGAAGTTAGAAGGAAGAGCTCGGGTCGTTGGTGTTTTTGCAGCGCTTCATCGTCGTAGGATTGTCGGAGAGTTGCAGCGTTGTGGGAGAAATTGAGAGCACTTAGATTGATGAAAATGGTGTGGAGAACCCCTTCTTTTATAGCCTTGAGAAACCCTAATCATTGAAATGAGGTTTCATGAGGTGATGCCACCTAGCCCTTGAGAAATGGTGATAAGCTTTGACTCTCATGATAAGCTTTGACTCTCCTCGAGGTTGATCCTTGACCAAGTGGCCGACTGATCAACCCTAGCAGTCAACTGATGGAGGCAGCAATTGACTGCCAATAGTTGACATTCGACTATTGTTAGGGTTTCCAGCTGCAATAGAATGTTAGCTCGAAAATAAGTGATTTCGACTGCCACCAATCGTCCGAACTCGATATAGACCTTCCTTTGGAAGTCTTTAGTCGGATCATCGCCTAAGGATGTCCCCGTACAGAGGACACAACCTTACTTATACTCACTCACACGAGCTTACCTCAACCTTTACCTTTGAAGCTTCGCTTTCGGTCTTTACATGAGTTCTTCGGCTCCCTCCGAAGTCCTCCCGGTGTCGCCCGACCACCATGATTCCCTCCGAGTGTCGCCAACCTTCTGCTTAAGCTTAGCATTCCTACACACTTGATTCAGCTCGTATGATAACCAAATGAACTTAACTTTGTGTATTTCCTATGATAAAAACTCATGTTCGATTCACGTGCCTACTACACCAACAATCTCCCCCTTTTTGATCTATGGCAAACCCACACAAAGTTAAGGAAATAATTGAAGTGCATTAAAATAAGTAAAGTAAACGAACTCCCCTTTAACCTAGGTGAGTTTTGAAAGGAATACTTTAATTATTTAAATTTAAATTTTCTGGTACTCCCCATTAACTTACACTCTTCTCACCTTTTTTCCATGAATCAAAAATAAGGTCGGGGGTTTATAAAAAATAAGGGGTTTTAAAATGCATAATATTATAGCATGCATAAAAAAAATGAGTATGAATCCAAGCATGCATCTCGAATTGGTTATGTAAATTGGTTTGAGGTATATCACTCTGCACCAACAATAAGTTTTTGAAACATAGTTTTAAATTTCAAAATACTTATAAGTTAATTTTCAAGAAAAACTTTAGAAGTGTATAACCCTTAAGGTTAGTTTGCTCTCCCCCTTAGGCAAGTATATGAGGTATAAGAGAGTTAGGGGGCGCTAAACTTTTCCCTAGAGAATTTTATAGTTAACATTGGCCGATTATAATTATTCTTCTAAGCGCAATAGTTGAAAAATAGATAGCATTTTGAAAAGGTTATGTATATTAAAATTATTCCTTAATCATCTCACCCATTCTATGTGTCTCATGATTTGTTAGCCTTATAGATTTTGTGAGATGATTTGAATTTAATTAAAGCTAGTCAACCTTGGGTTAGATTCGGATTTAACCCTAAGCTCGTCGAGTCATCTTTTCAAGAAGTTGGCTTCCACGTCGTGGCGAGGCACAGGGGTCTTCTTTGATCGGAACAACGACCACTTCCTTAGACAAAGCCAAGTTCAGGAAAATGATAACTTGAGTCACTTAAGACTACTTCCTGATCTAACTAGTTTAGGATACGGTGAGGTAGCTTCAGCTAGTTTCACTTGGTCACGTGCACTAAGCTAGATACGTCTTATCTAGCTCGAATACATGAGACTTTGTTTCCCTAACGTACTTTCATCTCGTCGTGTCCTGATACTATGTTATCAAGAGTTGACTAACTACTTGTCCTATCTAGCCATTCTAAAAAGTAAAATAAAAGTTTGATCATGATAAGGTATCGAGTATACTATTTTGGTATTGTTGGATCGAGAAGCGTCGCTAGAGGGGGGGTGAATAGCGATCGTAAATCTTTTCTTTTTCGTTCGTTCGATACGCAAAGTAAGCACAGCGGAAAATAAATGAACACGTTTATTTTACTTGGTTCACAACCCAGCGGTTGCTACTCCAAGGCCCTATCGGTCCTAGACCGCGTACGGAGGGCAAAGCACTAAAATGTCTCCTCCTCGTTGGAGGTAGGAGACAACGATTACAAAAACCGAATATACGAGGATGAGGCAACAAGCCTACCTCACCTCGTTATGAAGATAAAAATACAGAATATAATATCAAAAATATTACTTGAATCTGCTGCCGACGAAGAAGATCAAAACTTGGCGTCGCGTCGGCGTTATGACGGTGTTGAAGCGTTGGCGTTGTAGGAGCACTTGATGAATAATTGATGTGATTTGGAGATGAATCCTCCCCTCCTTTTATAGACTTTAGCCTCTGAATTTGTCTCCTATTTCTTTGGAACGGATCATGAATTTTTCCAAATTTTTATCGCGAAGTGGCCGCGTCAAACGTTATCCGTTTTGACCTAGCGCAAAAGCTGAATCGTCGCCATCAGTCGACTGATGCCTCTCATCAGTCGACTGATGATACGATCGATGCATCTCATCACCCATCGATAACGATCGATCGCCCAATGTCCGTGATCAGCCCGGCTGGCCACTTCCTGCGAAGAGATTAGCTCGGAAAATGATAAATACGACGGTTTCTAACCGTCCGATCTCGACCTAGACCTTCCACAGGAAGTCTTAGTCGAATCGTCGCCTACGGTCGTCCCCGTAAAGAGGACACGACCTTACAATCTCTCACTCACACGAGCTTACCTCGATAGTAGCTCTCGCTTCCGGCCTTCCACTCGATTCCTTCGGCTCCCTCCGAATTCACTCAAGTGTCGCCCGACCACCACGGCTTCCTCCGGGTGTCGCTAGCCTTCAGCTCCAGCTTTAGTACTTTTCTGCACACTTGATTTAGCTCGTGAGATAACAATATAAACTTAACTTTGTGTCTTTGCCATAATCAAAACACAGGTTCGATTATCTAGTGCCCCTGCACCAACAGGTATTAGCTCACCCTGGATCATTGAACCAATATGGTCTAGTCAAGTAATGAACTTGATCCTAGGGAATCCAATACCTATTTCTCCTTATATGTGAATTTAGCAAGACCTTTGTGATCCAAGCTTGGACTCGTTGATGACTACGATTTACGATAGATATATATGATCTATTCGTAGTCTTTGAGCTAAACCCGAGTCTGACTCTATTGTACACGACTCTTTGAGTTCCAAGAAGTTGGTTAAGATTCTTGGATCCCATCGAGAACTTGTTCAACCGAGCCTCGAGCTCATGGACTTGTCCTTTCAAGAGTGAGTTCTCTTCTTCGAGTTTTTCAACTCGAGTTGAGTCCTCCTCTCGAACTTGACTAGTCGAAGAGGTTAGAGTGGCCTCTTGCTTGAGGGTTTCAACCTCCTCAAGCAAGGACTCGACCCTAAACTCGGACTTAGTTAATTTCCTAGTAAGCATTTTAATTGTAAGGTAAAGTGTACTAATTAAAGAGCGACTAACCTTGACTTTCCCTTTTGGTCCGACTTTGAGTTTCCTCTCGAAGTAGTCTTCGGGGTCGGAGTTGGAGTTGTAGTTGGACTCAGACTCCTCCGGTCTTGCCATGTAAGCTATGTCGACGCCTTCTTCTCCATTGCCCCAAGTTGCGTGGAAGGCTTTCCTTTCTCTCTTTTGCTTTGGCCTCCTTCTTGACTTGAATTGCCTGTTGTTCTCGTTCTTTAATTGCCTCCTTTCTTGTCGAATTATTCTCCACACCATGTTGACTATTGTGGCCTCCTCTTCGGATTTGGATTCAGACTCAGGTTCATCCTTGGGTTCGGATCCATCTTCTTGCTCGAGAGGTGGCTTGCTCTTCTCCTTTCTTCTTTGTCCTGCAAGTAAATCAACACCTCTCTCGGCCCAGACCACGTTAGTTTGTTCGTGAAGTTCAAATTCAAAAAATAATTCGTCTAGTCTAAGTTTTGAAAGGTCCTTAGAAACCTTGTAGGCATCACCATGGATGCCCAGAAGGTAGTCCTAGGAAAAGAATTTAAGGCATACCTTATGAGGTCGCAATTTTCGACCTTCTGTCCGATGGCATGCAGGCTATTGACAATATTTTGTATACAAGAGTGTAGTTGAGTTGTCATATCATGTTCCTATATCTTAAGATTATATAACTTATTGAAAAGCATGTCACATTTACATACCTTCGCATTATCGGTTCCTTCGTGTAGCTCTATGAGTTTAGTCCATTGATCTTTTGCACTAATGAAGGGGCCGACGCAGTTTAACTCCTCTTTGGACAAGGTGCATTGTAAGATTTGGGTCTCCTTGGTGGCGGCTTCCACTTGTCTTTTCATGGCGTTGGTCCATTGATCGTAATCCAATGATTCACCCACTTCATTAGTAGGAAGCGTGAATTCGGTTTGGATTACGATCCACATCTCTATTTGGGTCTTTAAGAAGCACTCCATCCAACCCTTCTAATAATGGAAGTCATCTCTGTTGTAAAATGGAGCTCGAACAGTGCTAAACCCTTCGAGATGGTCCATTTTAGAAAAGAAGGAAAACAAGCACCTTGCAACGACAAAAACAAGCGAATGTACCAAGACTTTCGTCTTTGATTAGTAGTGCTGGAAAATGAAATTAAATGAAAGAAAAAGATCATAAAACCAAAAAGAAAAAGAAAAAATATGTAAGAAATTACTAGATTGCTGGTTTCATCAAATCGTAGTGTCCCCGGCTCTGATACCACTTGTTGGATCGATTTGAGCACTAGAGGGGTGGTGGTGAATAGCGCAAAACAAATTTTCGTTTGTTCGTCAATTTGATACGCAAGAAGAGTAAAGTGTAGTGGAAAATAAGTATAACACTTTTTGTTTTTACTTGGTTCACAACATTTGGCTGCTAATCCAAGACCCTAACGGTCCTAGACTGTGTACGGAGGGAAAAACACTAAAGTACTCCTCGTTGGAGGTAGGAGTTAACAATTTACAAAAGCACAAGAATACTCGAGGTAGAGAGAAAATCCCTTTCTCCTCATTATGATGAAAGTTCATAAATTTAAATTGAGAAAAAGTAAATTGAAAAGACAACTTCAAATATTACAAATGACTAAGAAGTAAAAAGGAAGAGCTCGGGTCGTTGGCATTTTGGTAGCGTTTCGTCGTCGTAGGATTATTGGAGAGTCACGGTGTTACGGGAGCAATTGAGAGCACTTAGATTGATGAAAATGGTGTGGAGAACCCCTTCTTTTATAGCCTTGAGAAACCCTAATTGTTGAGATGAGGTTTCATGAGGTGATGTCACCTAGCCCTTAAGAAATGGTGATAAGATTTGACTCTCCTCGAGGCTGATCCTTGACCAGCAGTCGACTGATCAACCCTAGCAGTCTACTGATGGAGGCAGTAGTCGACTTCCAACAGCCGATAGTCAACTATTGTTAGGGTTTCCAACTGCAATAGAAGGTTAGCTCGAAAATAAGTGATTTCAACGACTACCAATAGTCCGATCTCGACATAGACCTTCCTTTGGAAGTCTTTAGTCGGATCATCGCCAAAGGATGTCCCCATACGGAGGACATGACCTTACTTACACTCACTCACACGAGCTTACCTCAACCTTTACCTTTGAAGCTTCGCTTCCAGTCTTAACATGAGTTCTTCGGCTCCCTCCGAAGTCCTCTCGGTGTCGCCCGACCACCACGATTCCCTCCGGGTGTCACCGACCTTCCGCTTAAGCTTAGCATTCTTGCACACTTGATTCAGCTCGTGAGATAACCAAATGAACTTAACTTTATGTATTTGCTATGATCAAAACTTTGGTTCGATTCAGGTGCCTACTGCACCAATAGCGGCGATCCGACTAAGACTTTCAGTGGAAAGTCTTGGTCGAGATCGGACGGTACATGGTTGTCGAATTTACCATCACATGTATGTTTTGGACTAACTCTCTATTGCAGTGGAGTAAACAAGCTAGAAGTCGACTGTTGACTATTGGCAGTCGACTACTGCTGGCATCTGTCAACTGATGGAGGTCATCAGTCTATTGCTAGTCAAACTACCCACCTCGAGGAGTGTCAAGATAAGCTCCACTTATCTTGGGGAGATGATGTTCTTTGACCATGAGTTGGAAATGAACATTGGGGAGCTTCCAAGGCTAAAAAAGAAGGGAGGTTTCACCTTTTTAGGTCATTAAAAGTGCTTACAAAGTGATCCTGCAATGCTGCTTCTCTGCTACGATGCCAAAATACTGGCGTAACACTGATAACTGCCATTTTGTTGTATTATTTTGGTCCTTAATATCATCATTTTATTCCTCTCGTATGTTTAATTGTTGATTATTTGCATGTTTTACGAGTTGGATATATTTTTGGGCCTTATTGTAAATGCTCCTAAAGTTTGGATTTATATGCAAATTTTATCTTTGTTTGTAGGAGATGGAGATGAGCCATTGGACTAGACTCAAGTTGGATCAAATATGACTTCATCTGGGGTCATAATGGACATTTCAAGATGATTTAATTTGAGCCCTTCATCCAGATCAGAAGACAAATGAAATCAAGGGTTCAGATCTGAGCATTATGAACCATCCGAGGAAAGTGATTGATTCTGAGCCATCCATCTGGATCTGGAGCAATCCGACCCGTACATTAAGATCTACATGTCTTCGCCACTCATTCGGACCGTTGGATCATAATTATCCCTTCAGACGGATCAGATCCGTCCATTTCAAATCAGACTAATTTCAGCCATTTGATGGAGCACCTTAATTAAGCAATTAATATATCAATCAAACCCTAGCTTGTTTGGACGGCTGGGATCAGAGGAGGCTCCAATTAGACGGCTCAGAAAAAGCCTTTAATCAACCTAGCTTCACGCATAAACAGTAGTCGCAGAATCCACTACGTAGCTTCTTCCCCAAATCGCGCGATGCTGGCGTCTCTTCTCCACGCCACCGCCCGAAGCACCGCCGGCCGTTCCCTTCCTCCACCAAGGCCGGCGGTGGCATTCCCTTCTCCCTCATCTTCTCCACGCAGCGCAGTTTCTTCCTCCTCTCCAATGCGTGGTGGCAACGACTTCTTCAACAGTTCTTCCATAGCAGCACTCCGGCGATGTATTTCGGCATTCCATGGTCTTCTCTGAATCCATTTCGTCGGGCGTCCTCTCTTTCCTTCGGTCCGGCGGAGCTCGCAGCTACATTTGGCCGACGACAGTCCGTTGATCGAGCGGTGGGATGTCGTCTGTCTTCACCGGCGATCCTCGGAGCCCTCACTGGCGGAGTTGAGCTACCCTAGTGGGACGTGGTCACGCGAAGCTAGGGGTGATATGTTACTGTCGGGATCCCACAGAATCTTTTCCCAGCTCCGGCGGTAGCACTTCTTCCAATCCAGGGCATTCATCAACCGCAGCTGGTGACGACGATTATCAGTTCCCATATCCGATTCCATCCATATTGACTGCTCGTGGTCACGGCAGTCCCACATCCATCATCGGAGCTGTGAACTACCGCATCGATCCAACTCTCGTTGGAATCCGATGAGAGATCCGCATCCTGAGACCCTTGGAGTGTTCGGTATTGTCGTAAGTCACCGGAGAGGGTGGTACCTTTCCGGTGTTTGTGGATGACGGTTGATTTACTTTATTGATCTACTATTAATTCAGTATTGTGTTTGTTATTATTTTACTGTGTTAGCTTGTTACTTTGGGTGTTTCAGTTTGTGATTTTATTCTATGGTTCATACTGTGTTTTCATTTGTATTTGCACTTGTGTTTTCTTTCGTATTTGCACTTGTGTTTTCATTTGTGTTGTCACTGGTGTTATTACATTGTGTTTGCATTAGTGTTTTCAATTGTGTTTTCGCTAGTGTTTTTAATATGTGCTTTCACCAGTGACCTTGAATTGTATTTTTACTAGTGTTCATAACCTGTGTTTTCACTAGTATTTTACTTTGTGTTTCAATCTGCGGTTTACCTTGTATTTTATTCTGTATTCTAACTTGTGTTTAATTCGAGTCGTAGTTAGAGTTTTATTTGTGTTATGCTTTAGTTGTTAGGCTAGTTTCATTTACATTCGACAAATGTACCGTATAGTGACAGTGCTGTGCTTAGTTGAATTGCTTTTGTTTATTGCATTTCATTTACTGCAGTTTTTAGTGACTGTTTGACTACTGTGCCGTATAGTGACATTGCGGTGCATGGTTGAATTGTTCACATTTCTTTGATCATTGTATCGTATAGTGACAGTGCGGTGCTTGGTCGCTTTCCTTTATGTTTGTTAGTTTAGTTTTTCAGTGATTGTTTGATCACTGCGACGTATAGTGACAGTGCGGTGCTTGGTTGAATTATTCACCTTTGTTTGATCATTGTACCGTATAGTGACAGTGCGGTGTATGATCACTTACTTTTGTACATTAGGATAGTTGCTTGTTACTTTTTGCATTTTTGCTTGCATTAGGTTAGCTTCCCGGTAATTAATAATTGGTAGTTAGGTTTACTTTTTGCATGTTTAATTCTCATGTTTGCATTTGATTTTGCATTTTAATTGTTTTGATAATTATAAAAAACCCCAGTGTTTACTTCTGTTTAAAAACAAACGTCCAGCCATTAGGTTCGTTGGGAGATGACCCGAGTCAGTCCTATACTGCATTAGTGTAGTTAGGGGGTTCGGTAAATAATTTGGGAATGGTATTGCGACAGTTAAAAACACATTCTATCAAATTTTGGCGTTGTTGCCGGGGAACTCTAATGGGTTTGTTTGTCTTTAAACTGTAGTTTGTTTGTTTGTTTTCTTTTTCTGTTGTTATTATTGCCTTTCTTATTATCTATATTTGTTTCTCATTGTATTTGTTTGTGTGGATGACTAGGTCTTCAGGCGATAAACTACTTGAGTTTTATGCAGCAATTTTTCTTTTCCCTCGGAGGCCCAGCCTAGGAAGGGGTTGTTGAAGAAAAGGCTAGGGAAGCAGATTCCCAAGTATGCCGAGGTTTTGTTTCACGAGAAGTTGTACTCTTTCTATGGAGGTAGGAGATATTGTAGTTCAGTTCAGTATTTTTGACGCTATGAGGTACCCAATGGAGAATCATTATATTCTTAGCATGGTTATAGCTGATGAGTTGGACTGCATGAACTTTATTTCTTAGTCTGTTTTTCATTTGGATATCTCTGCACCTTCTACATTTTGTTGTGATTTTATTCATTCTACTGATTCTGATGTTGATAATGATTTGTCATTAGGACCTATTTGTGGGCCCTTTTATGTAGATAGGGATATGGAATGTGTAGGGACTGCCCCAAGGATCACTTCCATCAGATGTTTGTGAGAAATGTCATTTCATGGTCGAGCATGGAATAGTCTTAGGTTATATTATTTCTGTGTATGGTATTGAAGTAGATCTTGCTAAAATTCATGTTATATCTTCTTTATCTTACCCCGCTTCTATGCGAGAATTTTGTGCTTTTCTAGGTCATGCAGGTTTCTACAGACATTTTATCAGAGACTTCAGTCAAATTGCCCTACCCTTGACCAACTTGTTGTAGAAGAAGGGGGTATTTCAGTTTGACCAGGATTGTGATGGAGATCGAGCCCACCCCCATAGCAGATTCTTTTTCAGATGAGCAATTTTTCACCTATAGGGGAAGACACCATGGTATGCAGATCTTGCTATTTATTTAGTTGTCGTGTTGTGCCTTCACATTTTACTGATGCACAAGTCCAGAAATTGAAAAGTGATGCTAAGTATTATGTATGGGATGATCTTTATTATTGAAAATTTTGTAGGGATCAAATTATTAGATGATGTGCACTTGATTATGAGTTTCATTCCATACGTACTTACTTTTTGTTATTCTCTGGCTTGTGGGGGGTACTTTGGACCCCAAAGAACTGCTAGGAAGGTTTTAGAGTCTGGTTTGTATTGGCCACCCTATTTCATGATGCCTCTGAAATTTATAAGTCTTGTGAGCGATGTCAATGAACAGGAAATATACGACGTAAAAATGAAATGTCTCACCAATCCTTATTATTCTGTGAGATTTTCGATGTTTGGGGTATTGATTGTATGGGTCCATTTCCTGTATCTTTTGAATTTTCATATATTCTTTTGGCATATGATTATGTTTCTAAATGGGTGGAGGCCATCCCCACCAGGACTGATGATTCTCTAGTTGTGTGGATTTTGTTAGGTCTCACATATTTTGTAGATTTGGAGTTCCCAAGGCGATCATTAGCGATCAAGGGTCTCACTTTTGCAACAGACTCATGAAGTGTCGAGCAAAGAGATCAAGTCTATTCTAGAGAATACGGTGGGGCCAGACATGATGATGCTTCTTCTCCAACATGAAAGGGGAGTGTGTTATTTTATTTACAGTATTTATTTTCTTCCTTTCATGTTCGGAATAATTTGTATGGGTTGATTGCTTATTTGCCTATTTACCTAGGTTTGTTTTTCTGTCGTTGAGTCAAATAATATTCTCTATGCATTCCTTAGTATCATTTCAGAGGTGGTAAAAATTAGTTAAGTTTGATCATCAGATTGTGGATTTTTGTGTATGATAGGAGACTTCACCTGCATGCAGTCACTTGTTATGATGGTGAACTTTTTATTGATAGTCTAAGCTTGATGTTTATTCACCTAGTGAGGTTACAAGTCATTCTTATCATCTACCCACTTTATGTGATAACACATGTGATTCTTGTTACTCTAGAACTTGCTTTGAGTCTTTTCAAAACTGCAGTAACATTTATTTGCATGAATATGATGAATGATTTCATTATTGACTCTTTTTCTAACTTGGTTTGCTTGTCTAATCCACGTGATACTTACTTATTCCATGTCTTACTTGTCATATATCTTCATTTGCTATCCATTGTCTTTGTATCTTTGTGGATTATCTTTTTCATATCTATTGTTTTCCATGTTGGAGGAATAGTTTGATGGGTTGTATTGTCCGAGACGGACAAAATTTTAAGTGTGGGGGAGGAGCTATATTATTTTTGTTGGAAACATGATATGGAAGGCATAGTTTTCAGAGGTCATTGGTCCTGGGATATATTTGTCTGTGATTAGTTCTTGAGTTTCTGCACACAAAAAAAAAATTTGCGCCTTTGATGTTTCTTTTGTTAAAAAAAAAAAGAGAGAGAGAGAAAAAGTGCAATTGTAATTGTAATGCAGGCGAATGGAATTGCAATGTATTGGATAGAGCCATTTGATCCTGAATCCAATTCTAAAGTTTCCAATTGTCCTAGTCTCTTCTCATATTACTGGTTACTGAGCATTTCACAGAGCAACTCATCGGGTTTATTTCTCCAATTCTTCTCTTGTTCCCTATTCATTTGTACCTTTGTCTTGTACTACTCTTTGCATACTTTATCTACAGTCTACTTTTGATCTTATTTTGATTCTTGATAAATCCTTTTGATTGATGTATGAGATGTATTGATAGCAGTAGAGAAGTAGATGATAAGCAAGCATATGGTAGTACAGGATTGCATGTTGTTTTGAGGGCGCCCCACTCCTACATTATTATGTCAACATCAGTGCATTTATCCATTTTGGGAGGTTTTGTATCAGGCTTAGTTTATTTGATTTGACTGTAAAGCATCATACATGTTGATTGTTGTAGGAGTTGGATCTTTTGACTACCCTAGATCCGGACCTATTTGGTGATCCTAAGTAACTTATTTTTTCTATCTCTGAATTATTGATCTAGGTATTGTTTGGGGAATGAGTGATAGAGTTAGTGTGTCTTTATTTTTATTATTGCTCGGGACGCGCAAGAATAAGTGTGGGGGAGTTGATAACTGTCATTTTGTTGTATTATTTCGGTCCTTAATATCATCGTTTTAATCCTCTCGTATGTTTAATTGTTGATTATTTGGATGTTTTACGAGTTGGATATATTTTTGGGCCTTATTGTAAATGCTCCTAAAGTTTGGACTTATATGCAAATTTTATCTTTGTTTGTAGGAGATCGAGATGAGCCATTGGACTAGACTCAAGTTGGATCAAATATGGCTTCATCTGGGGTCATAATGGACATTTCAAGATGATTTAATCTGAGCCCTTCATCCAGATCAGAAGACAAATGAAATCAAGGGTTCATATCTGAGCATTATGAACCATCCGAGGAAAGTGATTGATTCTGAGCCATCCATCTGGATCTGGAGCGATCCGACTCGTACATTAATATCTACACATCTTGGTCGTTCATCCGGACCATTGGATCGTTATTATCCCTTCAGACGGATCAGATCCATCCATTTCAAATCAGACTGATTTCAGCCATTGGATGGAGCAGCTTAATTAAGCAATTAATATATCAATCAAACCCTATCTTGTTTGGACGGCTGGGATCAGAGGAGGCTCCAATCGGACGGCTCAGAAAAAGCCTTTAATCAACCTAGCTTCATGCAGAAACAGTAGCCGCAGGATCCGCAGCGCAGCTTCTTCCCCAAATCACGCGACACCGGCGTCTCTTCTCCACGCCACCGCCCGAAGCACCGCTGGTCGTTCCCTTCCTCCACCAAGGCCGGCGGTGGCATTCCCTCCTCCCTCATCTTCTCCACGCAGCGCAGTTTCTTCCTCCTCTCCAACGCTACATGACGACTTTCTTCAACAGCTTCTTCCACAAAGAAGACTGATGTATTTCGCATTCCATGTCTACCCTCGATTCCATTTCATCTAAGGCCCTCCTTCCTTCGGTCCGCAGAGCTCGCAAATGTGATTTGGGGCGTGGGCAATGGCTGATCGAGCGGTGGGATGTCGTCTGTCTTCACCGGCGATCCTCGGAGCCCTCACCGACGGAGTTGAGCTACCCTAGTGGGATGTAGTCATGCGAAGCTAGGGGTGACTTGCTAATTTCGGGATCCCGCAGAATCTTTTCCCAGCTCCGGCGGCAGCACTTCTTCCAATCCAGGGCATTCTTCAACCGCAGCTGGTGATGATGATTATCAGTTCCCAGATCCGATTCCATCCACATTGACTGCTCGTGGTCACAGCAGTCCCGCATCCATCATCGGAGCTGTGAACTACCACATCGATCCAACTCTCATCGGAATCCGACGACAGATCCGCATCCTGTGACCCTTGGAGTGTTCGGTATTGTCGTAGGTCACCGGAGAGGGTGGTACCTTTCCGGTGTTTGTCGATGACGGTTGATTTACTTTATTGATCTACTGTTAATTCAGTATTGTGTTTGTTATTATTTTACTGTGTTACCTTGTTACTTTGGGTGTTTCAGTTTGTGATTTTATTCTATGGTTTATACTGTGTTTTCATTTGTATTTGCACTTGTGTTTTCATTTGTGTTGTCACTGGTGTTATTACATTGTGTTTGCATTAGTATTTTCAATTGTGTTTTCGCTAGTGTTTTTAATATGTGCTTTCACCAGTGACCTTGAATTGTATTTTTACTAGTGTTCGTAACCTGTGTTTTCACTAGTATTTTACTTTGTGTTTCAATCTGCGGTTTAACTTATATTTTATTCTGTATTCTAACTTGTGTTTAATTCGAGTCATAGTTAGAATTTTATTTGTGTTATGCTTTAGTTGTTAGGCTAGTTTCATTTACATTCGACCAATGTACCGTATAGTGACAGTGCGGTGCTTGGTTGAATTGCTTTCGTTTATTGCATTTCATTTACTGTAGTTTTTAGTGACTGTTTGACTACTGTGTCGTATAGTGACAGTGCGGTGCATGGTTGAATTGTTCACATTTGTTTGATCATTGTACCGTATAGTGACAGTGCGGTGCTTGGTCGCTTTCCTTTCTGTTTGTTAGTTTTGTTTTTCAGTGACTGTGTGATCACTGCGTCGTATAGTGACAGTGTGGTGCTTGGTTGAATTGTTCACCTTTGTTTGATCATTGTACCGTATAGTGATAGTGCGGTGTGTGATCACTTTCTTTTGCGCATTAGGATAGTTGTTTGTTAGTTTTTCCATTTGTTCTTGGATTAGGTTAGCTTCCCGGGAATTAATAATTGGTAGTTTGGTTTACTTTTTGCATGTTTAATTCTCATGTTTGCATTTGATTTTGCATTTTAATTTTTTTGATAATTATAAAAAACCCCAGTGTTTACTTCTGTTTAAAAACAAACGTCCAGCCATTAGGTTCGTTGGGAGATGACCCGAGTCAGTCCTATACTGTATTAGTGTAGTTAGGGGGTTCGGTAAATAATTTGGGAACGATATTGCGACAGTTAAAAACACGTTCTATCAAACACCGATGACATTACTACAAACTCAAGATCAGTTCGTCATTGATATCATTTGTTTCTTAGTTGTCAATTAAATTACTTGTATTCCATTTCTTTCTGAGCTTTTTCGAAAATGAGGTGAGGTAGGCTTGTTTCCTCATCCTCGAGTTTTTGAGTTTCCTTGTATTCATTGTCTCCTACCTTCAATAAGGAGGATATTTTTAGTGCATTTCCCTTCGTACACGATCTCATATCGTAAGGGCCTTAGATTATAAACCGGTTGATTGTGAACCAAGTAAAACCAACTTGTGTTCTTTACTTTTCCGCTGTGCAATTTCTTTTACTTATTTTTTAATTGAACG
Source organism: Wurfbainia villosa (assembly GCA_025175895.1). Taxonomy (NCBI): domain Eukaryota; kingdom Viridiplantae; phylum Streptophyta; class Magnoliopsida; order Zingiberales; family Zingiberaceae; genus Wurfbainia; species Wurfbainia villosa. The sequence continues at coordinate 44,772,766 of CM045998.1, read as the reverse complement.
AACGAAAAGAAATTTTACATGTGCTATTCACCCCCCCCCCCTCTAGCACTTTTTGATCCAACAATTGGTATCAATGTGGGGGCACTACAATTTGGTGTAACCACCAATCTAGCATTGATTTTCATTTTTCTTTTCGTATTCGTTTTAATTGGCATTTCTTATAATTCGTCGTTTCGTTAATTTCCTTCTCCCGCACTACTAATCCAAGACAAGAGTCTTGGCAACTTGTTCTTTTTGTCGTTTGTGTTTTTCCAAGATTTTGTTTTAATGACCCATCTCGAAGGGTTTAGCACCACCCGACCTCTATTTTACAATGGAGATGACTTCCGTTACTGGAAGGGTCGGATGGAGTGCTACTTGAAAACCCAAGTAGAGATGTGGATCGTGATACAAATTGGATTCACACTTCCAAAAAATGGAGATGGTGAATTCTTGGATTGTGATCAGTGGACAAATGTCATGAAATGCCAAGTTGAAGTCGATGCCAAGGCTACACAAATCCTACAATGCAGGCTATCCAAAGAGGAGCTCAACCGCATCAGCCCATTCATAAGTGCAATGGACTTGTGGAACAAGCTCATCGAGCTTCACGAAAGAACTGTCGACACCAAGGTATGTAAGAGGGATTTACTTTTAATTAAAATTTTTAACTTAAAAATGTAGGAACATGAGTCAGCCACTCAACTCCATGCTCGCATACAAGACATCATGAATGGGCTACATTCGATCAGACAAAAGGTCAAAAACTGGGACGTAATCAGGTAGGCATTAAACGCGTTCCCTAGGACCACCTTGTGGGCATCCATGGTCGATGCCTACATGGTTTCTAAGGACCTTTCAAAAATTAGGTTTGACGAATTATTTTCTGAATTCAAATTACATGAGCAGTCTAATTTGGCTCCCGCCGAGAAAAGTATCGCTTTATTTGCAGGTCCGAAGAAGAAGCCCAAGAGCAAACCACCTCCGGAGGAAGAAGACGAGTACAAGTCGGAGGTGAATGATGAGATGGAGACCAAACTAGGTAATCTAGTTCAGAAAATGATCGAGAGTAGAAGGAGGCTAATCAATCAATCCAAGGAGGGTAAGTCAAAACAAAGTTCTAACTATAGATGTTATGAGTGCAACAGGATGGACCACATCAAGTCGGAGTGTCCAAGACTCAAGAACAAGGCACCACACTCGAAGAAAGCACTCAACACTACGTGGGAGGAATCATCGAAGGAGGAAGATGAGCTTAACAACCTCGTCTTCTTGGCCAAGCCTACTGAACCCGAGGAAGAGTCCAACTCCGGATCCGAAGACGAGTTTCAATTCAAGACAAGCCACGGATCCGTATTTGGTTCAAAAGGTTCGCTCAAGGTGAGTCACTTTTTAATCGATAAATTGTATGGTGCAATTAAATTCTTAACTAAAAAATTAGCTAAGTCCGAGTCCAAGGTCGAGACTTTAGTTGAGGAGGTTAAACTTCTTAAACACGAGGTCTCCCTAATTTTGACTAGTCAAGTTCAAGATGAGGACTCAACTCGAAGTTGAGAACTCACTCTTTAAAGGACAAGTCAAAGATCTTAGGTAAACATTGGAAAGGTTCACTTTGGGATCCAAGGGTCTTGACCTACTACTTGGATCGTAAAGGGTCATGTACAACAAGGTCGGACTAGGATTTAAATCAACCACGACTAACAAGTCATATATGTCAATCGTAAACCATAATAGAAAACAAGTCCAAGCATGGGTCCCTAAGACCGCTTTAATTTCACAAGTAGGATCTAATATGTATTGGGTTCCCAAGGACAAAATCCACTAAGTGGAAAGACCGAATCGATTCAATGGTCCAGGGGGAGCCAGTACTAAATTTGTTTGTTCTATTACATGTAATTAGTCTTTGCAAGCTTAGTTATTTTGTTTTAATTTTTAGAACGGCTAGATAGGGTCAATAACTCGTCATTCTTGACAACATAGTATTAGGACACAGCGAGATGATAGTACATTAGGGAAACGAAGTCCTGTGTGTCCAAGTTAGATAAGGCGTATCTATCTTAGTGCACTCTACTAAGTTGAATTAGCTAAAGCTACCTCATCGTATCCTTAACTAGTTAGAACAAGAAGTAATCTTAAGTTACTCAAGTAATCATTTTCCTGAACTTGGCTTTGTCTAAGGAAGTGGTCGTTGTTCCAATTAAAGAAAGTCTCTGTGCCTCGCCACGACCTAGAAGCTAATTTCTCGAAAAGTTTACTTGACGAGCTAAGGGTTAAATCCGAATATAACCCAAGGTTGATTAGTTTCAATTCACTAAATCTAAACAAGTAAAATTGAAGTCATCTCTAAAACATTTAAGGTTAACATGTTTGATCATGTAGAAAAGGTGAGATGACTATTAGGCTAAAATATTCAACCAACTTAAAATTCCAATATCCGATCCAACTACTATATGTGTAGGATCAATGGATATTGGACAGTGGTTGCTTCTGATACATGACCAGAGACCGACTGAAATTTTCGAAGTTCAGATACAAAAATCAAGGATTGGTAGCATTCAGAAATAATGGGAAGCCCAAAATCATCAGTTCAGGTGATATTGAGCTAAACTCTAATTTTATAATTTGCAACGTTCTTTTAGTCAAAAATTTTGATTTTAATTTACTTAGTGTAAGCCAATTGTGTGATAACAACTATAAGGTTACATTCTTAGAAAATGAATGTTTAATTAAAACTAATGATACCTCTAAAACAATACTTAAAGGAACTAGGAATAACAACATATACACAATTAATTTACCCAACTCCTCATCCAAGTGTCTAATGACACAGCAAGAGGAATCTTGGTTGTGGCACCGATGACTCTGACACTCTCATCCAAGACTCGTACACAAAATGAGTCAGAGTGGCCTAGTTAAAGATTTACCCAACCTTAACAACTTAGACAATAAAATTTGTAATGCGTGTCAACAAGGTAAACAAACTAAGGCACAATATCAACTAACTAACCAAGAAAGAACCAAAAGTGTACATGAGCTCCTACACTTAGACCTATTTCATTCTCATGGAGCCAAGTCACTAAACGGAAGTCAATTTTGCTTAGTCATAGTTGACGACTACTATAGGTTTACCTAGGTTAGGTTCCTAAAACACAAAAGTGAAACCCTAGAACAACTCACCAACTTATGCAAGTTAATAGAAAATGAAAAGAACCTTATGGTTAAGAGACTTAGAATGGATCATGGTGGTGAATTCGAAAATCATAGGTTCATCGACTTCTGTAACCTAAATGGATACCCCCATGAGTTTTCCTTCCCTAGAACCCCATAACAAAATGGTCTAGTCGAGCGAAAGAATAAAACCCTACAAGAAGTCGCTAAAACCATGTTAAACGAGTACAACCTTCCTAATAGGTTTTGGACAGAAGTCGTTAGTACGACGTGCTATGTTCAAAATAGAATCCTACTATCCAAAAGACACCTTAAAACCTCATACGAAATCTATTATGAAAAATTACGCAACATTAAATATTTTAGGGTATTTGGATGTAGGGTTCACATATTAAATACTAAATACTACTTAGGAAAATTCACTTCTAAAACAACCACCAGAATATTCCTAGGATACTCAACCACAAGTAAAGACTATAGGGTCTATAACAATGAAACTCTAAAAATGAAACGATTAATGTAGTATTCGATGAAGAAAATAAACCCACAAAACCCGAAGTAGAACTAGTTAATGAACCATTTAATATAGACCTGAATCTGATCATGAAAATGAGTCTAGTATAAATCCTAACCCAAGTCAGTCTAGGTTACACTCAAATCATCCAATTGATCATGTAATAGGTGATCCCGACCTAGGGGTTTAAACTAGAGCATCATATAGAAACCTTAGTCAAATCTCATTAATAGACTCTTCTTGATCCTGATTGGATTATAGCTATGCAAGAAGAGCTAGCTCAATTCACTAGGAGTGAAGTCTGGGAATCAGTACCACCATCTAAAGATAAATTGATCATTGGAACAAGGTGGGTATTCCGGAACAAACTCGATGATAAAGTAGTAGTTAGGAATAAGGCAAGATTAGTCGCTAAAGGATTTAGTCAAGTAGAAGGGTTAGATTATGATGAAACCTTTGCCCCCGTAGCTAGACTAGAATCGATTAGAATGTTTTTGGCCTACGTTGCACATCGAGGATTCAAATTATTTCAAATGGATGTGAAGTCAGTGTTTTTAAATGGTTTTATTAAGGAAGAGGTCTACGTTAGCCAACCCCCAGGATTTGAAAGTTTAGACAACCCCGACCATGTTTTCAGACTTAAGAAAGCTTTATATGGACTAAAACAAGCTCCTAGAGCTTGGTATGAAAGACTTTCTGTTTATCTCAAGTCTAAAGGATTTAGTCAAAGCTTAATAGACCCAACTCTCTTCGTAAAATCTGTAGGTAAAGAAATTTTTATTGCCCAAATATACGTAGATGATATAATCTTTTGAACAACCAACTCAATTTTACTAAATGAGTTCATTTCACTAAAGGAAAGTGAATTTGAAATGAACTTAGTAGGAGAATCAATATTTTTTTTAGGCTTACAAATTAAACAAACTAAAGAAGGAATTTACCTACATCAACATAAATATGCAAAAGAATTAATTAATAGATTTGGAATGAAAAATGCTAAGGTAATTAATATATCAATGGCTATAAATGTTAATATAGGAGAGAACTTATAAGGAAAACCAATAGACTTAAAATACTATAGGAGCGCGATAGGTAATCTCCTATACTTAACTGCGAGTCGACCCGATATACTATTCGTAGTGAGCATCTGTGCAAGATTTCAAACTTGTACTAAGGAGGCACACCTAACATTAGTCAAATGCATCCTTAGATAACTAAAGGGTACACTAAATGTAGAAATTTGGTACCATAGTTCTAACGAGTTTGAACTAATCGTCTACTCCGACTCAGATTATGTCAGTAGTAAACTCGATAGAAAGAACATGAGTGGGTGTTGTCAACTTCTCGGCTCGAGTCTAGTGAGCTAGTGCAGTAGAAAGCAACATTGTGTTGCCTTATCTACTATTGAAGTCGAATACGTCGTGATGGGTGAGTGTATAGTTCAACTCTTGTGGATGAAGCACACTCTCCAAGACTTTAAGTTAAACTTTAACAACACTAAAATTTACATCGACAACATTAGTTCAATTAATTTATCCAAAAACCCAATCTGTCATTCTAGAACCACACATATAGAGGTCAAACACCACTTCATTCGAGAACATGTAGCAAATGGGACCATACAACTCGAATACATGGAGTCCAAATCGAACCTAGCACACCTATTTGCTAAGCCCTTACGCGAAGCAGAATTTAGTCTACTTAGACACAAATTAGGTATGTGCATAATAGAGTAGGACTCAAAACTTATATTTTCCTTTATACTCTATTTTTATTTTTATATGCAAAATGGAACTAGTCTAGGGCTTACCGTAGAAAGCATGCACCTATAGATTTAAGGAGCCAACACATCTCACAACATATAGGACTAATGTGTTTGTGTACTTAGCCACGTAGATGGGACTGAGATGTTAGGACCTTACTCCTGGTTCCAAATGTCGATCTAGTACATTGACATGAATCATGAAGTATAATTATCTAAATTAACCAACTCTAATCAGGACTTATTGATCATTCTATATCAATTAAGTCAAATAGAGTTGAACATACTATTAGTTGAGCTTATGTTTAAAGTATTATTTTCATAATCTAATAGGAACATGCTTGGACTTATAAAACATAATCACTATGTTTCGAAAAAGTTTTTTTCTATAAATCCCCACACTTTTCGATTTATGCCAAAAGGGAGAGAAAAAGGCCAAAGTTAAAGAATCAATTTTTTTTTTGATAACTTAACTTAAATCTAAACTTAAAACCATCAGGCCAAAGTTAAGTGATTACTTAACTTAACCTTTTTAATGGCAACAAGGGGAGAAAAAGGCCAAAGTTAAGAGATCAAAAATTTATTTTTGATAACTTAAACTTAACTTATACATTTAGGCCAATATTAAGTAATCTTGATTACTTAACTTTTAAAGTTGCAAATGTTAAGGGGGAGAGCTAAGATTTTTTTTTTCAAGTACTCACCTAAGGTCAAGGGGGAGGTTACCTCAAGAGGGTGGACTTGAAAAAGAGTTTTACTCATACTCCTACTTATGCTAACTTACTAAGTTACTCACACTAACTTACTAAGTTATGCATTTATGCTTCTTTCATATTTAAGCTTATTTCATATTCATAATAATCATTTCACTTACTTAATGCACTCTTATGTGTTAATTTTTCCTTATACTTTGTGTCGGTTTGCCATAGATCAAAAAGGGGGAGCTTGTTGGTGCAGTAGGTACCAGATAATCGAACCTAGATTTTGATTATGGAAAAGACACAAAAATAATGTCATATTATTGTCTAATGAGCTAAACTAAGTGTGCAAGAATGATTAAGCTGAGCTGAAGGTCAGTGACACTCAGAGAATCTCGTGTTGAGAAACTGTGGTGGTCGGATGACACTGAGAGAACTTCAGAGGGAGTCGAAGAACCCAGGTGGAGACTAAAGGTTGAGCTACAAGTCACTAAGGTAAACTCGAGTGTGAGTGAAGGCAAGGTCGGGTCATTTGTATGGGGGTGTCCTTAGACGGCGATCCGACTAAGACTTCCTGTGGAAGGTCTAGGTCGAGATCGGACGGTACGTGGTCGTCGAATTTACCTTCACGTGTATGTTTTGGACTAACTCTCTTTTGAAGTGGAGTAAACAAGCTGGAAGTCGACTGTTAGCTATTGGCAGTCGAATGCTGCTGACATCAGTCGACTGATGGAGGTCATCAATCGACTGCCAATCAAACTGCCAACCTCGAGGAGAGTCAAGATAAGCTCCACTTATCTTGGGGAGATGAGGTTCTTTTACCATGAGTTATAACTGAACGTTGGGGAGATTCAAAGGCTATAAAAGAAGGGGAGGTTCACACCTTTAGGTCATCAAAAGTGCTTACAAAGTGATCACGCAACATCGCTTCTCTACGACTACACTACAACACCGAAATGTTGTTGGAACGCCGACGACACGAGTACAAACTCAAGATCATTTTGCCTTTGGTATCCTAAGAGTGATACAAACATATAATATTCAAAACATATGAAAAGAAGCTATATAAAACAATCGAAGAACTACTTATACTGCAGGTGAGAGATACTTACATCCTTTTTGCTAGATTCAATAAATATACCGCTAGGGTTATGAAGATCTTTTACACGTTTCTTAGCCCTAAGAGTGATCCTTGCCTATACCAAAGCCTTGAGAGAAAATCCCCTTGAAAACCCCTTCAAGAACACCAACACAAGGGGTCCTAAAGCTTGGGATGGAGAGGGAGGAAGGAGAAGGAAAGTTTTGGCCAAGGATGAGGAAGAAGGAAGAAGAAGGAATGTGAAGTGGTTTTGCTTTTCCTTCTCCCTTTAATCTCCACGTTAATGGCTAGGGAGGTGAGAAAAATAACTTTTCATCTTCTCATGGGGAGATGAAACAACTCTTCACCCTCTCATCTTCTCATTTATCTTCTCTGTATATTCCTTATCTAATCTAGCTAAGAATTATCCTATGGCCTAGTGGTATCAAGGCTATCTCACAATTAGGAGGGTCATGGTTCAAATCCTAGCTATAGCAAACCATACTTTTTATTTTATTTTATTTTATTTTTAAACCTTCTATAGGCGTTAAAATCCATATAATTACGTTGAACAGTTTTTAGAATTTTACGGGCGTTACACAACCAAAGAAGTTGTATGGCTCAGGAACTTCTTGATGGACTTGGATGTGATTTCTGGTTTGCTCAGAACTATCACAATTTATTGTGATAATAGTGGTGCAGTTGTAAACTCGATGGAACCATGAGTCCATAAGGCAAGTAAACACATTGAGCGCAAGTACCACCTGATACAAGAGATCGTAAAGCGAGGAGAAGTTGTTGTCGCCAAGATTACATTAGAGGATAACCTGGCAGATCCTTTCACTAAGGCCCTTCCAGCGAGGGCTTTTGATAGGCATGTGGAGGGAATGGGAATCAGATGTATGGCAGTTTGATGGTAGCATAGTCTTTTAGTATAAGTGGGAGATTGTTGGGATGTATATTGAAAGCCTAGCTTTTGTATGAACATCTTCATTTTGAAATAAGAATCACATGATCATTATTTGCATTTTATATTTATTATATGTGTGCATCTTGTTTAATACTTTACATTGTAGATAACATGGTGTGTGGTGTCACACAGAAGATCATGTTATTAGTTCCTTGTAGAGTATAAGTAGAGGCTCACAACCAAGATGATTTTGGACAAACCATTGGCACGGTTATAGTGTAATTTGGTATTGGTTTATCTTGACCATAGAATTACACTAGTACACTTTGTGTGTATTGAGCTGGACCGATTTAGAGGTGATCCAATTTATTGCTGACTACATAATTGAATCAGACCTCGGATATTATGGTGTATATGCTCTTAATCCTGATATAATAATGGGTACATGTACTTAATATTTATTTCTTTGATTTATCAATGAGCGAGATTTATGGGTTAAATCGATAGGCCCGGTAAGTTGGGAAATAATATTATTTACATGGAGTGTCGTTGATTATAGGAGGAAACCATGTCCTATGTATTAGGATGATGATGTCCCCTTTAGGAGCTCATAAGGATCATCATGTAAATCCTACAGGTGGACTTGGTCCAGCATGATAATGAGGTTGAGTGGTACTACTCATGGAATTAGTTGTTAATTAATTAATTATCAGTAAATTAATTAATTAATGGACATTCGATATCTTAAACACGGGGAGATATTTGTACAAATAATATGTGGAGCCTATATTTAATTATGGGGGTTGGTGAGGTAGATCAATGATAATCCTCTAGTGGAATGAATCATCATTAATGGATCAAATTTTGTGTGGTTTAGATCCATTGGGTGGGCAAGATCCAACTCCTCCTCATGCTCCCTATTTTAGCCTATTATAAATACCTCATGAAGCCTAGATATATATAAGAAAGGGAGAGGCTTGGGCGAAAACCAAGTTTTAAGGGTTTGGTTTTTGGTGTGTTAGAGGCTTGGGTGGCAAGCAAGGTTGGGCTAGGGTTTGTGGGTCGGCGTTGGAGGTGGCTAGGGTTTGCTTCTCTTTTTGGGCAGCGGAAACCTAGGTTTAGCCTCTCTTTTGGCTGGCAGCAACTAGGGCCAACTCCATCACTTGGCCGGCGCCTCTTCCTCTCCAAGTGGTCGACACCTTCTTCCATCACCTAGGCTCGGTTAGGGTTTTGCTTTGGCTTCCCCTAGAGCCAGCGCACCTCTCCTTCTACCTCTCCTTTAGTCGGTGGCAACAACCAAGCAAGGAGGCTTGGTGGTCGGCAATAGATAGGAGAAGAAGGGAGAATTTTCTTCCCTTTGTTCGGAGTGAGCAAGGAAGGGAAGATACGAGATCTATAAGGCTTCGACTCTTGGAAGATCGTCACCCAAACGACATCCAAGAGGAGGATAGGTCATACAATAGTATATCAAGAGGTAAACAAGAGGTAAACAAGAGGTATAATCTTGTTTGTTTTGATTTTAGTTCTTTTGTATCATGTATGTGGTTTATTTACTTGTACCCCGATGATAAACACAAAAATTGGTCATCCGTATATCATCTATTCTGTGGCTAATCGAGGAAAAGAGTTAGGTTGCTTGAGCAACAAGTTTGTTCATACGACTACTCAAATTGAATAGCACGATGATTGATCGGTAGCTTGGGTAATCCATCTTCGTCCGGATTAATTTTTTTTTAATCCGAGGACGTGTGATAGGATCGTCATGCACAAGCGACCGAGGCAAAGCGGGAAGCGAACCTTCAACAACCCTTCAAATGTGACAAGTTGGGCTTATGGACTAGCCTAACTTAAAGATATCGTCAAACATTAAAAAGAGGGAGATTGTCAGTGCAACAAATCTCGATTCAAGATTGACCAAGCTCAAGTAGGCTTGAGTTGTGTTTTAATGTTTGACAATATTACTATAGATAAAGGATGGTATGGGACATCCGAGGAGAGTATTGGTGTAATCATCATTGGATCAGGATAACCATGATTGAAGGGTGAACAGAAGTCCAATAGGACATTGGCAAGAGAGAAATCTAAGTAAGTCAAGGAGAATCAAACACTTGGTGGTCGAAAGTCCAACAAGTAGTTGGCAAGTATAAAGACTAAGTGAGTCATAGTTGATCGGAACCTTAGCATGAGAAGGAAAGTCCAAGCAAGTCAAGGAGGATCGGATGCTTGATGTTGGTGAAGTATCGACAGGTGATGGCTGATCGAATACTAGGCAAGGAAAATCCATGCAGGTCATGGAGCACTTGATGCTTGGTGTTAGTGAAGTCCTAACAGGTCAAGGTGATCGGATATTTGGCAAGTGAAAAGTACAAATAGGCCAAGAAGGACCAGATATTTTGTGAAGTGAAGTTCTGGTAGGTCAAGGTGACTGGAGGCTAGGCAACTGAAGTCTTGGTAGGTCAAGGTGACTAAAGGCTAGGCAAGTGAAGCCCTAGAAGGTCAAGGTGACTAAAGGCTAGGCAAGTGAAGTCTTGGCATATCAAGGTGACCAGAGACTAGTCAAGTGAAGTCCTGGCTGGTCAGGGCGACTGGATGCTAGGAAAGTGAGGTTTCAGTAGGTCAAGACTGATCAAGTGATGGACAAAAAAAGACCTGGTAACTTGAGGTCAACTAGATACCATGTGAAGAGAGAGTTGGCTTGATATTAGGATGAGACTTAAGTATCAGTTGATTGGTAGGGTTTACCAGTCAACCGGTGACAGTGGTCGAGCAAGTCCAACTCAACTGGTCAAGACTAGTCAACTAATGGTCTTGATAAGTCAATTGGAATTGTCGCTCAAGAATGGAAGTTTCGACAGGTGCTCGAGACTCAGTGCTCAAGAAGATGCTTGGGCACTCAGGAAGTCCATGCTCAGAATGAGGAACAGAGGTTAGTGCTCGGACAGTTGACTGATGGTTGATCAGTTGACTAGTGTCAGGTGCTCAAGACGTGCATGCAAGATGGGTGTGTGAGACGGGCGCTCAGGTTGGGTGCTTCGGTGTTTGAGTGCTCAGGTGCTCGGGTAGTCACGATTGGGGTCGACACTTGGGAAGTTAAAGCTAGTGTTCAGGATGAGAAAGCAAGTGCTCGGGAGTGCTCATGAACCAACATTCAACTGTTGTGATGAAGCAATCGATTAGTTGTAGTGATAGGCAAACAGAAGCACTCTAAATTGACTAGCCAGTTCGACTAGTGGCTTTGTAGTCGACTGCTGTACTAAAATTCAACTTGAATTATGTCATTGGAGAGTTAGTCGAGCAACGGTCGATTGACTAGTCAACTGGGGGTAAGGCAAGTCGACTAGTAGGCGAAAATCATCCTGATAAGAAGCCTGTAAGAAGGGGTTTTGTAGAGATTTGGAGAAGCCAATTCTTAGTGACTTTGAGAAGTGTTACTACATTCTAGACCTTCCAAAAGCATTCCAACGCAACCAAACTATAAACAAGCAAGATCACATTATGTAAAATGCTTTTGATTCTTGTTTTCTCATTTTTCATTTTCATTGTATATTTGTTTTTGGTTGCATCTACTGTAAAAGAATAGTTTGTAAGAGGTTTATCCACCTCTGAAATATTTCTAAGAAGGAGAAGGTGATAGTGGATCTATCACTAGGAGCTAGGGCATGGAATATGAATCGGGAGTTCGGAACCACGTAAAATCTAGTGTGTTATGCTTATGTATTTTATTCTTTATACTTTAGTTTTCTGCTACGCATTAATGTTTTATAGACAAGCACAAGCATGCAATCAATGATCGAGTTTCAAATGCTATTCACCCCCCTTTAGCAACGCAAAGTTCCTAATAGATCCTCTTATCTCAATGTATATAAGTGAAGGGACTTGTCCTAAAGTAGTCGATGTATTTATTGAATAAAAAAGAATGAAAATAGAAAAATATCTACCCTAATCACAACGTAGAAAGTGGATTAGTGTAAACCCATTAAGTTTCGTGATGGATCATGAAAGTCTAGAAGGAGAAAATAAACTTAAGGACAACACAACAGAAAATATTTCTAAGGATTATCCTTGTCAGGAGAGCTCCATGAATATCTAAAGATCGCCCTATTTTGTGATCCCGATCTACTTTCATAAGTGGTCCTTGTTGACCTCCTTCTATCACTCTAGATATTTGAACTCAATCTCGACTATCACATGGGATACCACCTACTACTTGTAGATCGAGCTCCCAAATTCATTTTAGAGGTCAAAGATCAAGGTTCACTTATAAATATGACCCCTCTCTCAGATATGATCCGATTGTGTGTTTCTATGCAAAGACTAGGCTTGGGTTTTCCTCTCAATTTAACCTGGAGAAGGATACCAGCTAAATTGAATCCAACAACACATGGTCGAATAGAATGGGTATAGCATGCAAAAACTAGCCCTATGCAATTGGTTATAACCAAAATTTTTAACAAAATTGAACCGATTAAACAAATAACAAATTGGTTGATTCGGCTAAAAATCGAAAAAAAAAATAATTTTTCAACATCAGTTGACTGATGAATATATTAGTAGAGTGATGAATTAGAGGGTGATCGGGAATGAGAAATGCACAGTAAAGGTGCTCAGAATGATTTTTCGACATCAGTCGACTGATGAATTGGAGGGTGCTCAGGAATGAGAAATGCACAGTAACTATGCTTGGGATAGGTGAGAAATGCATTGTACTCTGCAGTCCACCCGAGCACCTGTAGGGTCATGCCCAAGCATGCGCTGTCACTCGGCATTGTCATCAAGTGGTCGGAATCCGACTACGGTTCGGTCTGACTTTAACTCCGATTGAATCGCAATCGGATTCTGATCGGATCAAGATCAAATACAACTCGTCGGCGCGATTGTGACCACCAACGGCCACGACACTGGTGACTATAATTTGGTCAGATTTAGACGATGATTTGATCAGAATCCATCCATGGTCCGGCAGGACTCCGACTCTAATCGCACCACGTCCATATTCTAATCGGATCTTAGTTGAAATCTGGTGCAATTATGACCACCAATGGCTATGACACTAACAATATTTCAGTCAGATTTTGATCAGATTCTAGTGGCAATCCGATCGGAGGGACAGTAATAATACAAGGGTTGGGTTATATGCCCGCTATGATGACACGCGACAGCACCGTCATCAGATAGAAGACTCAAGGTGCTCGTGAAGTCGGGATTGGGAATTCCTGATTCCTGAAGATTAGTCATCTGTTTATACAAAATCAATCAATTATTTCTCAAATTAGTCAACTGATTCACTCTGGTTCGATTAAAACAGTTTAACCGATTTTTTCATTTTAAAATCAAAATTGAACCAAATAAATCAAAAAATATGATTTTTTTAACTGAATTTCTGAATAAACCGAATCTAAAAGTTTAGTTCGGTCAGTTTTTTCGATTTAACCAAATTTTTTATCACCCCTAGAAAAAACCAATCACAAATGAAACTTGTCATAAACGAAAACGAGGATCAATGCATAAAAATGTCAAAACATATATTGAGTTACTCTCTAATCCTAAAACTAGGTAGACTACTCCATGATGGATTTACAAAACATATACATGATGAATAAATTTAGAAGGAACCCCATATCCTATGTTTTGATTCTCCAATGGCGGCGAAGTCTCCTCTCATTGGTGGTTCTCGAATTAGGATTGTTGTCACCAACCCTCATGTCTTCGACCATTGTCTCTGATAGTCTTCGATGTCCCATCAGCTTGAGATCTTGGGGTCCTTTTATAGGTTTAGTGATGACTTGGTCTTTGGTTGTTGAAAATAAAATAAAGTTTGTTGCGAGATAACAAAACTGAGGCATGCCACAACCGTGTTGGGGAGCATGGCCTAACCGTGTTGTCTCCGGAGCCCTAGCTCAAGAGTGGACAATAATTGGCACAACCTGTCCATGTTAGTCTTTGGACTGTTCAATTTTGTAATATCTTCCATCCAAATGTGTATGGTCATGGTGTGGGCCAAGGACATGCTAGAAGTTGTGCCGAGTTTTTTTAGCCTCCAAATGCATCCAAAAACCAAGATCTTCATGTCCTATCAATAAACAACACAAAGAGAAGTCTCCAGAACTACAAAGATGAAAATGTGTGAAAGTAACATAGTAAAATGCAATTATGTTTATGAAATTCCTAAGATAGATGCAAAACTAATATGGAAATATAGATATGAATCACATGCATCATAGAACAGTCAAGTTCCAAACTCTCTATTCACTCAAATAGTAATATTAGTCAACTGGTAAACTTAGCAGTCAATTGATCACACCTAAAAACCTTGTAATCCTCTAAAACCCTCAAACTCAAGGTTTGCTATTTATTAGTCAAATGTTATATCCTATCGGTCGATTAATACCTCAATTTCAGTCATAACTGAGGCTAAATTCTCACTTCACTTAATATTCGATTGACCTTAACTTATCAAGACTTCGATCATCTAGTACCCAATCACTCTTGACTTATCCAGACTTTACATGTATAGGATTCGGTCACCCTTGACCTGTCTGAATTTCATCCACTTAAAATTTGGTCCTCCCTTAACCTGCCAAAACTTCATTAACACTAAATATTCAAACCTCCTTGACCTATTTGGACTTTCACACTTACATGTCATCCAATATTCATGACCTATTAGGACTTTTCATATTTGCCTAACATTCAGTCATCTCCTACCTATTAGAGGTAGGCCCGATGAAATTCACATATCTCCACAATAGTATGATATTATCCACTTTTGGCCTAAACTTGGATTTATTTTTGGACTTTACCCAAAAGGCCTCATACCAATGGAGATATCTTTTTCATTTTATAAGTCCATGATCTTTTCCATGTCTTACCAATGTGAGACTTTGATTGTACTCCCAACAATCCCCCCTCAAATGAAGGACCACATTGGGCCCCCCCTCAAGCTCATCTATCCTACCAATATGGGACTTTGATTGTACTCCCAACAATCACAATAATTAGGACTTCCATTCAACGTACCTAACATCTAGTCCTCCATGCCCTGTTAGAACATCTATTCAATGTGCCTAACATCCAGTTCTTGATAACCTATTAGGGATTTCATTACATGTCAAATGTCTGATCCTTCATGATCTACTTGGACTTCATTCATCTCAGACATCCATCTAACATTAACTGTCTAGTCCTCCATGACCAACTTAGACTTCACCTCTTGGTAATCCTTTGTTGGACTTCTGGTCGCCTAGTGGCTAGTCCTCCATGATCTACTTGAACTTTTCTGCCTACTAAGTATCTAATCAATCTTGATTTACTTGATTTCTCACTCAATCAAATTTTCATCAAAATTTATATCAATCATGGTCATCTTGACCCAAGATCGATTATACTAAGAATCTTTTTTTTAACACTCTCCATCAAGATCAATCTGAGTTTGGTCACTCTTAATCAACAATCTCCCTCTTGAAAAGTATTACTGGATCACATATTATTTAACATTAAAACTCAATCCAAGCTTTGCCAACCTTGACTAAAGATAAATTGCACCAATGAGTTAACTAAAGCCTTATGCTAATAGACTCGACTCTCAAACCATATGAATGCTTATAATAATTAAACTAATCAATCAACTAGAGTTGTAAGCAATAAATTGAAAAGACAATCCATTAGAGATATAACTATTTGAGTCCAATGTCAACATTTGGTAGGCCAATTGATTGGACTGATGTTTAGTGGATGAGATGTGTTGAATAAGTGAATAATGGGCTAAAATATATACAAATTCTTCAAGAGCTTTCCGGCACTTGGAACTCATTGTTAGTTATTTAATTCTCTTACTCTCATCAACAAGTGTTCAAAGGAAATCAAGACCGTGGAGAAGGATTATAGCACTTCCATCTCAAACTCTTAGTAATTTACCTTGTCTCTAATTTTTCATTTTCATCTCTTAGGGAGATATGAGATATTTATACTTAGAAAAATTAATCCTGATAGGAATGAAACTCATAGGATTTGTGAAATCCTAGCTATAGATTGGGTTAAGGTCGGAAGGTTTAATTAAGGAGTAACACACCTTAGATATCTTAGGCTATAGAGTAGAAATAAGGTCTTCAAACTATATAAAAGTTTTTCTTTCTTACTTATTTTTCCTTATATATTTAACACTGTAGATTATGGCTGACAATGGGTATAGACTTAAATAGGTCAATTGCGTATACTCATTAATCCTAATAGCGTTTAAGTATCAATATGTTGGGTATTGAGAGGCATATGCAAGCAATCGAACTGATTAATCATGCATATATAGGAAAGCACAAATAGAAAAATATGTATTAATAATTTTATTTAAATTATAGATAGTAATAATAATGTTTTATCTATTATTCTACTACAATATTTGTATTGTTGTTAAAATTTTATTTATGTTATTTGATAATTTTGTGAAAAGTTAATGATAGTAGTAATAATTTTTTCAGTGTGTTTATGTTATTTGATTTCTATTTGACGATTGATAATCCAATTTATAATGCCTGCCTATTTAATCAAACTAGTGAGCACAAGTTTCAATTTAAAGATTTTATTTTATTATTTAAAAGGGCCTAAGTTTGAGAAGTGAGATAATCCTTTACTATCAATCTATATGTTGCTTGAGTAACAAGAGAGAAACCATCTAATTCTGGGATTGGAATTAAAAGGAGATGAATTAATCAATCATTATAGGGATAAATAATTTATTTATTTATTTTTGATAATCTAAATATCTGATCATTTGCCCCACTAATCTTGAATATAGATGATCATCATCTCTGAATTATGTGGTATAGTTCGATCACAATGTTATTAATTTTTTTAGTTTTATTTTGTAAAGTTAAGACTCTCTAGCAATTTTTTTTAGTTTTTTTTCATCTGAATAATGTTTTGTAAAGGTTCATGGACTTCCATAAAATTGGGCCACTCAAGTTGCTCGTCACCTTATCAGTTCATTCCCATCTTTAGGTTCATAGGCTTAGATTGTTGAGGTCCTTGATTTGTCCGAGGTGAATAAGCAATTGGTCATATACATAGGATCGTTACTGCTGAGAGAGGGGAGTAAATCTCAATGTTTATAAAAAAAAATTTCTTTTTTTTTCAAAATCGAGACTAATACATAGTGGAATTAAAAATAAAATAAAACAAATAGACAAATCTTTTTACTTGGTTCACAATCTGAGCTATATTACTATTCAAGGCCCAGAACCCTTCCTAGGACTACTTCATCGGGCAATCACTAAAATTCCTCTGACTCGAGAACTCTCGAACTCGGATGATATTCGCTTTTACAAGAATAAGAGAAAGGTAACACACTAGCTACCTTTTCCCTTGAATATTAAGTACACAAAAAAATAAAAAAACAAATCTATACCGACACTTACAGGTGTGAAGTTGATGCTCGAGGTGTCGGTGAGATGTGGAAGATTTGATGTGACAAAGCTCTTGTAGACAATGGATGACGGCGACAACACCTTGGAGTAGTAGTAATTTATTATTCGGAGTTGATCCTTCATTTCTTTTATAAGTCTTTTCCAGTCGACTGGAACACCTTTCAGTTGACTCTAAATCAGTCTATCGATTTGGTAGGTATTTGTTCGTGCAATCATCCCAGATCACAATTGACAATACTTGAGTAGGACTCGAGTAGTATTTTGATATTTGACAATGAGTTGATCATATGGTTGACCTGGATTTGATCATATGAGGAGATAGCTTTATGGAGAGATTGTTGAAGTTTGGTAAATCTTCACTATGCTTTGGCACTGGAAGAGTTAAGTTTGGGCTTATTGGTTAGCCAAACTTAAAGGTGTTGTCAAACATCAAAAAGAGAGAAATTATTAGTGCAATTGACTCATGTCATTATTGACCAGACTTGAATGAGACTCTAATAATATTTTGATATTTGACAATGGATTGATCATATGGTTGACATGAGTTTGACCAGATGAGGAGATAGCTTTATGGGGATATTGTTGAAGCAATCGACCTCAGGTCAAGGTTGACCTAGCTCGAGTAGGTCTCGAGAGAAGTCCAAGTTTGGATACTTGGCATGGAAAGTTCAAGTCTTGGGTACTTTGCAAGTCCAAGTATGAATCTTGGCAATGGTAAAATCCAAGTCATGGACACTTGGCAATGGTAAAGTCCAAGTCATGGGTACTTGGGAAGGAAAGTCTAAAGGTATAGTCTTGGCGGCATAAAGTACCGGTAAACTTTGGCGGTAAAAGTCCAAGTTTGGATGCTTGGAAATTGGGAAGTCCAAGGGTGTGATATTAGCAACGTAAAGTCCAAGCATGTAGTCTTAGCAGCATAAGTCCAATATTTGGTAGAGTAAAGTCCAAGCATGGAGTCTTGGTAACATAAGTCTAAAAGTACCTTAGCAAGGAACCCGGTTAGCATGACATAATCGATGGAGGTGTAGAGTTACGGTCGATGCATAGATGTACTTTTGTCGTTTCACAAACGAATGTAGCGGAAGGAAAACATAATAATTTTCTAAATTATTACAACACCCACACCCATGCATACAAGATTACAACACGTGCAGATATATCTGCCAAATAAAATTTTCCATACAACAAGATTAAAATAAATTTTACTCTAGGTATACCTTTCAGATGATGGGGAGCCAGAAGGACATAATCGTACGATGCTCGCAGAGCTTCATCTCTACTTGTATCCATGCCAAATATTCGGAGGGATGACTTCTTAAAGCCACGAGTTTGACCTTCTCTTCACTACTAGATGAAGCAAGAAAGTCGAGTGATTGGAGAGCAATCGCCGACTCATTTTTCTACACAAATGAGTCCTCGAACAACCATCGTAAGGTTGTCGATTCGTGTCGGAATTAGCCACTGTTTTTGAAGCTTCAATAAGCGACAATAACAACCCTAAAATCTAGAGTGGCCGACCTCAAAAGAGGTGGAAACAACCCTTGTTTCCTTGATGACTGACGGAACACCAAACCCTAATTCTCCTAGGTTCGTCTAGGTTGAGGAAGAGGGTATTAAGGACTTCTATTGATTAGGTTTAGCCTTTATAACACTTTATATATGCACTAATCCTAATGGGTTATAGGTTAGTGGATAAAATCCCTAAGCCCATAACATTAAGGCTTAATCTCATCCAATAAATCCTAATTGAGCCATTAACCAAAAGAGGGCCCTTTTAATTAAAACCAAATGAGTTTGGTTTATAATTAAACCTTTTTAAGTCTCAACCCATCTTCTTAAGACGTGCTTCTTTCGCTTTTCTGACTTGACAAATATTTCCATATTTGTCATGTGTTTGGTCCAACCAAACATGATATCTCTCGATCTTGAGAATCCAATTCTCAAACTCATTTTAAGTCTCTTTGAAAGATTCGTAGTGCGTGTGACCTAATAGGTTCTCGATTTATGTTGGTCATCCATAATTAACCATTAATTATAGAACGGTCATGAGTGACACCTAGTAGTACATCATGATCCCTAATAACCAAAAAATCAATGGTTGATCTTGGAACCATTTCCGAACCCTTCAGTAGCTACAGGGAATCGTGTCTCATTCCTTTCACTCATCTTATACCCACTTGGTTCAAGACATCGTCTATGTGTCAGTCCCTACTATGATGACTACGTCACACTTAGCCCAAGTCTTACTTTGTCATCCAATGGATTCTAATTACTTTGACATGTATCCCAGAGTATCATACTCTTGACATGCAATACTTTGGCTAAAGACTTTGAGTAACAATCCTAACGAGTAGCTATAGAGTATACATCTCCTCACAATGAGTGGTGAATCCTTTGTTGGATATTCAGTTACCTTCGGGCACTTCAACTTATACCCAATCATCCCATACCCACACCTCCGTAGAGATGTATCGACTAAGATGTCAAAGTATAAGTCTTCATGACCAAGATGACTTGAATATCTCAAGTCGAAGGAAACTCACACACGAGCTATAGTAAGAGCTTCACTGACATATCTTATATGGAGAGAACCATGTGAAGTCTTACAGTAGGTCACTCCAATAAACTAGTTACCATAACTAGCATCCACATTTAACTCTCGAAATCTCAATGTCTCCAGCCAGTGAAGAACAGCTGCTTGGATAAACTAAGGAGTATAACCTGTGCTAGTCTCCCAGAATCAATGATGTCTAAACTCATCAATGTTGGACCGTTGACGTCGCTAGAGAGGGGGTGAATAGCAATTCACAGATTTTGTTGATGAAATTCGTCGTGCTTGTCTACAATTATTAGTACATAGCGGAAATACAAATACAAGTACAAAAACACAACACATGAATTTTACGTGGTTTAGAACCCTAGTTCCTACTCCACGGGCGAGCCCTAGCATGCTCTAGTGATGCACATCACCACTATCAAACTTCTCCTTCTCGGTGACACATCGGAGGTGGAGGAACCTCTTACAAGTCTCTAACAACAATAAGAACAAGTTACAATAAGCAACTACAACAATAACAAAAGCAAATGGAAGAGCAAATGAACACACTTTACAGATTAGGGCATTTGAATCTTTGCTTGTTGGTTGCTTTGGGATGACTTTGAAGGCCCTGAAATGCAGTACCACCTCGCCTCAAATCTCCACTCTAAAACCTTACTTGAAGATGCCCTCAAACCTCTTCTTATAGAGCTCCATCGAAACTTCCTGATATGTAACGGTTGCTTTGCAAGTCGAGGTGTCGCCTCGATTGGAACTCCGTTTCAATTTACGTATTGCTAGTGTCCTTTTCCACTGTCTTCATACTGTCTTTGGACGGTTGAGTGCGGTCGAGTGATCGGTCGAGGCCGCCTCGATCCCTAGTCGGCGTTGGTGAGTGTACCTCATACGTGCCTCCGTCTAGAATGACCCATCGAGGCACGGTGGTGGTCTAGTCAGCGCCGCCTCGATTAGCCTCTAGTCAGCGATCAGAATCACCGCCACATTTGCCTATAAATGAAGCCCAGTCAATTGTTATACCTCTATACTGAGCTTTAACACTCCAAGTATGATCCCCTCATACATGATACTCACCCTAAGCCTTCAACCCACTTCTATCAGCCACACGCCTCTCGAATCCCTCGAGTCCGTAACTCTTCATCCTTATGCTAGCCTTCAAGTGTTTCCATCGGCCATTGTCATGCTCTAGGGTCTACCTTTGCCAAGAGGCCTCGTCTTTGGGACTTCCCTTTTGCTAAGCTCGATCTCCCTAATCAACCGAGTCTTCCCTTGCCATGATTCCTTGTCCGGGACTTCACTGCCAAGAGGCTATGCCTCCGGGACTTCATTTGCCAAGCACGGACTCTCATACCTACCAAGACTTCCCTTGCCAACTCCCCATTGGTCTTTCCAACACCAAGTGTCCGGTCTCCCTCGACCAACTTGGATTTTCTCTTGCTAAGTATCCATACTTGGACATTTCCCTGCCAAGTCACCAAACTTGGACTTCTCCACACTAAGTGTCTGGTCAACCTTGATCAACTTGGATTTCTCCAATAATCTCCCTCATATGACCTTCGATGTCCCATACCATTCACTAGTCATATGGTCAAATCATATTGTCAACTATTGTCAACATCAAAATCCTACTTGAATCTCACTCGAGTTTGGACAATCGTGACGTAGGTCGATTGCACCAACAATCTCTCCCTTTTTGATATTTGACAATACCGTTAAGTTAGGTTATCCCATAACCCAACTTGACTCTTCTTATGCCAAAGCATAACGAAGTGTTCCCAATTCATAATTTCAAATTTTTGGGGTTTAGTGTAAAATTAGGGTATCCTAAGTTAAAACCTAAATTAACCCTTTCTATTTCTCCCCCTACATAAAAAAATCCATCAAGGTTTACCATGTCTCATTTTCAATAAAATTCTTCCTACTCCTTCTTGGTCAAAATTCATCTTGAATGCTTTTATTCTCCTTAGTGATCTATCACTAGATGAAAAATAATCTTCTATTTTCCCCTTGTTATAAACCATCATCCATCATAAAAAAAAATAGATGGATAATCTCTCACTAAAAGCTTACTCCCCCTAGACCATTGCACTAACAATGTCTTTGGAGAGTTCCTAAGCCAATAGAAACCTTTAAAAAATAGAAAATAAGGATAAACGTTCAAACTTGAAATTTAAACTCATTTAGAAAATGATTTTTACCCTAATTAACTCCCAAATTCATTTCAATTGAAAATCTCACCCTTTCAATGCTTGTCTAAGCACATTAGAGGTGTAGGAGTAGTTATCTAGCCTAGGGTTATGGTCAAATGGCTTAAACCAACATTGGTAAGCCAAAACAGTGATGACAGTCGACTAAGAAAGCTCTCAGTCGAGTGGCAACAGTTCCAGTCGTGGCACCACCTCGACTAGTTTCTGACTTTTCTGAAATTGAATTTTCATACCAACTTCAAAAATGCATAAATATTTATAGAAAAATCAAAAAATTATGAAATTTCAACCACACATTACTTATGATAAACACTATAGGGAAAAAATAATTTTCTATGAAAATAACTTTTAAATTCAAAGAATAATACAAAGTTCAAAAACATTGAAACTTTCAATGTTTTAGGCCAACTTTGTTTCAATCTTCTCAATGGTGATTGCTATCAAAAGATATGCTTCACCAAGGTTTTTCAAAATGATTTTAAAATGTTTTCAAAACCTTAGTTTTAATCATGGTCTATAGGCTAAGTATACATGACTTGTATACTAGCTTTCCTCATGATTTATACCTATGATATAAGATGAGTTTGAGTTCATCTAGATGCAATATCTATGCACCTTGAACTTTACTCATTTTCTATCATCTCACATGTGTCTAAAGTGTATCAAAACACACACATATCAATTTGATGTGAGATGTGAGTTTTGGTTAAACCTATACTAAGGTCTCATGCATTTTCTAGGTAACACTATTTGATTCCCTTATAAATGGGATTTCAAATCATGTCATTATCCTTAACTCAATTTTATTAATGCATGAATGATGATTATGACATAAATGATAGTAAAATTAAACATGTCCCAATAATCATGATGTCATGGCATATAAATAAAATTTAAACATACATGACATTAAACTAAACATAAGCATAATCATGACACTTATGATTAAAAATAAATATGATGCCATGGCATGGTAAATGGCAAACAAATCATGAAAAATAAAATATAAAGATATGAGAATACCTAAGTTTTTGTATTAATTGTCATTTGTAGAATTAAATTCAATTTTGCCATGATACTACTTATCTCTCAAGTGTGACAAATACCCAAAATGACACACTATGACTCTAAGACCTAAGTTGTGCCAATTTGATTAATTTTTCAAACTTCTTAAATAATATTGGCACATCCTAAAATCCTTTAGGATTATGATCAAACTTATTTCCAAGGTACCGATAACCTTGAAAATGATCTAAAGTGTCAACTTTGCTATGGTTAGGTTAACTACCCCACTAATCCAAGTTGACACAACCTAACTCATCTAGTGTGAAGTGATCACGCTCCTAAGAACCCACTACCTATTGGAGCACCTCGGGATAACTAGGTACTCACTAGGGATATCTTCCCTTGGTACCTTCCTAATAACCCTCCTAGGCTTGGAAGCCTTGGTCATTTTGGTCTTGTCAAGGTTTACCTTAGGGATTGCTTCCCTTGTAACCTTGTTAGTGCCTTTCCTAGATTTCATAGAAACCTTAGCCACTAGACACACATTGTGGTCAACTCTAGGGATGACCTCCCTTATGACCTTGACACTCCTAGACCTAGAACTTGTTCCATAACTATATGGAACATTATGATAAGTAGGCTTAGCTACATTGGACCTAGGCTTGTGACCCAAGCCTTGCTTGTCCTTAACTAAATATTTCCTACCAACACTTAAGTTCCGTCCATTTGACCCTAAAATCATATTTTCCATCTTCCTTAGGGTCTTCTCCATTTTCTAAAGCTTTGATCTCAAAGTTTGATTTTCCTTTTCTAATACCTCAATTTTTTATTTTTCATTGACTCTTGAGACATTCTTCTCCCTAGGCATATGTCTAGTCCATTTAGGATTAATGCCTAAATTGTTGTTTTCTACCTTCCTATCCTTAGGTAAGGTTGATCTAGCATTGTCCTTAGATAAATTTACATGCTTAGAACCTAAACAATAAAATCTATTTCTAGCATGCTTTTCGTGAGCAATAGCAAGTGCATTAAAATTATGAGCATGCTTTCTAACATTGCGTAAAGGAAGAACATTATTTAAATTTACCTTATGGATTGCCTTAGCTCCCCCTACACTTGAACTCTCTCCTTTGCCCTTCCGAGGGTGACTCCCGCTAGGACATTGGCTCCGGTAATGTCTCCGTTTGTGGCACTTGAAGCATACTATATGCTCCTTACTCTTATGAATTGGGGCTCTGGCTTCCATTGACTTTTCTTTGGTCCTTGGTGTCGGTTGAGCATTCTTAACTCCTTTTGGGCATTTACTCTTATAGTGTCCTACTTCCCTGCACTCAAAGCATGATATATGACTTTTCTCTTTAACAATTGCATTTAAATTACCTTCTTGAATGAATGGAGAACTTTGGACTTCTTCTTCATTTCTCTCGGAGGTAGAGGGTGTTGGAATGTATACTGAAAGCCTAGCTCTTTTTGTATGAACATTTTATTTTGAAATAAGAATCACATGATCATTGTTTGCACTTTATATATTTATTATATGTATGCATATTGTCTAATATTTTACATTGTAGATAACATGGTGCTTGGTGTGGCACAGAAGATCATGTTATCAGTATCTTGTAGAATATAAGTAGAGGCTCACAACCAAGATAGTTTTGGATAAACCATTGGCATGGTTGTAGTGTAGCTTGGTATTATTTTGTCTTGAACATAGAGTTACACTAGTACACTTAGGTGTATTGAGCAGGACCGACATAGAGGTGATTCAATTTATTGCTGACTACATAATTGAATTGGACCTCGGATATTATGTTGTACATGCTCTTAATCCCGATATAATAACGGGTACATGTACTTAGTATTTATTTCTTTGATTTACCAAAGGGTGAGATTTAGATGGATTAAATCAATATGCCCGATAAGTTGGGAAATGATATTATTTACATGGTGTGCCGTTGATTATAAGAGGTAACCGTGTCCTATATATTAGGTTGATGATGTCCCCTTGAGGATCTCATAAGGTTCATCATGTAAACCCAGCTAGTTGACTTAGTCAACATGATGATAAGGTTGAGTGGTACTACTCGAGGAGTTAGATGTTAATTAATTGATGGTCAGTGAATCAATTAATTGACGGACATTCATATCTTAAACACGGGGAGATGGATGTACAAATAATATATGGAGCCCATATTAATTTATGGGGGTTGGTGAGGTAGTTCAATGATGATCCTCTAGTGGAATGGAATGTCATTGATGGATCAAGTTTGTGTGGTTCCGATCCATCGGGTGGCCAAGATCCAACTCCTCCTCATGGTCCCTATCGTAGCCTAACATAATCCTCATGAAGTCTAGATCCAAGGATGTAAAAAAAAACTCTAAAACCAAGGGTTGGGATTAAATCCCTAGAACCGACGGTTGAGATTAAATCTCTAGATCCAACGGTTGGGATGAAACCCTAGAACCGATGGTTGAGATTAAATCCCTAGATCTGACGGATGGGATTAAATCCCTAGAACCGACGGTTGGGATGAAACCCTAGATCCGACGGTTGGGATGAAACCCTAGATCCGACGGTTGGGATTAAATCCCTAGAACCGACGGTTGGGATGAAACCCTAGATCCGACGGTTGGGATGAAACCCTAGATCCGACGGTTGGGATGAAACCCTAGATCCGACGGTTGGGATGAAACCCTAGATCCTGGGATAAAACCCTAGATCCATTAAATCCCTAGATCCCAATTCTATAAATAGAGGGCTTAGGCTTGGGCGGCAAGGATAGGGCTTGGAAATTAGGGTTTGCCTATCTAGAAGTGGGCGGCAACAAACCCTAAGAGAGTTAGGGTTTTGGGTGTCTAGAAGTGGGCGGCAAGATTTTTGTTCTCCCTAGGGTTTTGGTCGGCGCCCCTCTTCCTCTTCTCATCCTTGGCCGGTTCTCTTTTTCCTCCCTTTCTCCTTGGTGGCCGGCGGCAACATTGATACAAGGTTGGGCGGTATTCATCCATATCCCATCTTAGTGGCCTGCGGCAACATTGCTTCAAGGTTGGCCGATGCTCAAGAAGTCACTCCTTGGCCGACGGTTGTATCAAGCCCTTTGGCTTGGTGGCAAGTTCTAGAAAGGAGAAGGAGTTTTGTTTGGTTCTTCTCTTTGTTCGCAGCGAACAAGGAAGGGAAGAACGCGATCTAGGAGCCTTCTACTCGTGGAGGATCTTCGCCCACATGACGTCCACGAGGAGAATAGGACATACGGTAGAAGATCGTGAGGTATAAAAGTTTTACAACTTTATTTTCTGATCTTAGCATGTTCTTTTATGTGTTGATTATACAAGTGTGCATTTGTATATATTTTGTATAATCATGGACCCCGAAGACAAACACAAAAACCGGCGATCCGTCCGTCGTCTCTTCCGCAGCTAACCAACTAGAAGAGTTGTGTTGCTTGAACAACTAGTTTGTTAAAGCGATCACTCAAGTTGTTAGCACGACGACGAATTGGTTGTGCTAAGGAAATTCATCCCATCCGGATTAGTTCTTTCATTAGTGAAAATTTTAATCCGGGGACATGGGAGCTAATGAGCCTACGAAGCAACTCCCTTCAATTGGTATCAGAGCCACGATTTCCGATTTTGTGTGTTTTGGATTTGGTTACTTTCAAGCACATATCATATATTGAGTATGCCGGATAATAGTAGGATGTGCGTAGGCTAACTTTTTGGTTGCAGGCATAAGATCCGACTATTATGGCTATTTGGTTGTATGTGATTGTTTTGTGTGTGATTGTATGTATATTATTTGAATCCTCGGGGTTGACGAGGCTAGATTAGTATTAAATTTTTGTAATTAAATACGGCATTGTTTAGCCGCTCATTTTAGTTTACTTTCGATCTAGATTATTTGTACACTCCTTCGTGGAGTATAGGATCGATGGATGTAAATTAAAATGATATATCTCGACTCGGATCTCTTTGGTGACTTGCGCACGGGAAAAGATGGAGCAGACGAGGTGGCGACACGACGGGATGCGTATTGGAGAACAATGCCGTAATAGTTGGAAAAATTCTATTTTTTCCCATATTTATTGCTTATTTGTTGTATATGCATGTTGTGTATGCTTTAAAATTCCTCATTTTCAATTTACTAAGTGGGAGAGGGATATTTTAATTAATTCCCGCGGCCTCCATTACAATTTGACGTGTGATGAAACAAACTTGTGTGTCGGCTCTGAGTGCCTTCCTCCCTGCGGACGGGTTTGTTTGCGGATCACTAGGTCAAATAATTGTTATAGGAAATTATCTAGGAGCATGTGTACTTCCACAGCGGTAATGCACATAATCCGAAATAATTCCCTTAGTATCATGTAATGGTGCACACTTAGATGCAAATAAAAGTATCCTTCCCATCGGAGTCACTGCTTTTATTTGTAGGGCCAAAGAGGAACCAACTATTAATTTTATTTGTCAAAAAGTAAGGTTGACAAGATAATAAAATTAATGGGTAAAACCTCCTATTAAAAATGTAGAATTCGTATACGTCCACACAGCGTGACATGTGATATTCTCGGTGATTTGAGGTGTTGGTTGATTTCGGAATTTTATTGTTTTGAGGAATCAATAATATTTGAAATCTAATGTTTTGATCATTGTGATTCTTAGGTTTTTCAAATGGCTTTCAACCCACTTGCTGTCATATTAAAAAAAAAAAAAACTTACTGGAACAAACTACATTGATTGGAAAAGAAATCTGGATATTGTCTTAACTGCGGAGGAGTACAAATTTGTACTCTTCGAGGTCTGTCCTCCTAAGCCCACCGATGACTCTGATGAAAAGGAGAAAGAAAGTTATAAGAAATGGATCAAGGCAGATGAGATGGCGCGGTGTTACATTTTGGCATCTATGTCAAATGTGTTGCAACATCAGCATCAGGCCATGGCCACAGCTTATGACATGATGTTCAATCTCAAGGAACTTTTTGGACATCAGAGTAGGGCGGCTAGCTAGGAGGCGATGAAAAACTTGATGACGACCACCATGATCGAGGGAACACCCGTTAGGGATCATGTTCTAAAGATGATGGCTCATCTTAATGAGATGGAAGTCCTCGGAGTTGAGATCGATGCGGAAACCCAGGTCGATATCATTCTCCAGTCTCTGCGTAGGAGTTTTGAGTAGTTCCGCCTCAACTTCAACATGAACAAGAGGTTGTATTCGTTGGCGGAGCTTCTGACAGAACTCCAGGCGGCAGAGGGGCTTTTTCGTCAAAGCGCTCAAGCCATGGTCACTCAGAAGGTTTCTTCCTCTAAACCGAAAGGTAAGAAGAAGAAGAAGCAAGGTGGAGCGAAGAAAGTGGTAGTGGGACCTTAGGCAGGAGTGAAGAAGCCGAAAGGCAAGTGCTTCACTTGCAAGTAGACTGGACATTGGAAGGCGGACTGTCCTCGCCGAAAGAACAAAGGTATATCTTCTTGTTTAGTTGTTGAAACATGTTTAGCGGTGTTATCTACCAGTGCTTGGTGTGTAGATACAGGAGCCACTGATCATATCTGCAATACTTTGTAGGGGTCCCAGGAAACCCGACGACTAGCTGAGGGAAAGATTACCGTCTTCATGGGCAATGCTTCAAAGGTGGCGGTTATTGCAGTGGGAGATGTTTATTTATCTTTTGATAGGAATAAAGTTTTGGTTTTGAGAAATTGTCTTTATGTACCTACTTTTAGAAAGAATTTAATTTCAATTTCTAAATTGTTTATGGATGGATATTTTGTTTCTTTTAATGACAAAGTAGTTATAAAACGGAATAGGGAGATTATCTGTTCTGGTACATTGGTTGGCAATTTATATACTCTTGAACCGAAAACTCCCACGATGCATATAGAAGTCAATAACTCATCTTCTAAGTCTAATAAGAGAAAAGAACCTTGAAATGAACGGACATATCTTTGGCATCTAAGGCTTGGTCATATTAACCTAAGCAGAATTCAAAGGTTGATAGCTGATGGACCTTTGGGTTCATTAGTGGTGGAGGATCTCCCAACCTGCGAATCTTGCTTGGAAGGTAAAATGACCAAGAGGCTTTTCAAGGCCAAGGGGTATAGAGCTAAAGATGTGTTATAATTGGTTCATTCTGATTTGTGCGGTCCTATGTCTATCCAGGCAAGAGGTGGTTTTGAATATTTCATCTCTTTTATAGACGATTATTCAAGATATGGATACATTTACTTGATGCGCCACAAGTCTGAATGCTTTGACAGGTTCAAAGAATTCAAGGCTGATGTGGAGAACCGTCAAAGTAAGAGTATCAAGACCCTACGATCTGATCGTGGTGGTGAGTACCTCTTGGGAGAGTTTAGGAATTACTTATCAGAGGCTAGGATTCAATCCCAATTGTCTGCACCTGGCACACCCCAGCAGAATGGTGTAGTAGAGCGAAGGAATAGGGCTCTTATGGAGATGGTCAGATCGATGATGAGTTATTCTGAGTTGTTGGATCGATGTGGTTCGCTAGAGGGGGGGGGGGTGAATAGCGAAAGAAAATTTTTCTCGTACGAACTCGTTTTAAAAGAAAACTTATATGCAGCGGAAAGATAAGCAAAACAAAAAGTAAAGGAGACAATAGACACAAGAGATTTACTTGGTTCGTAGCCGAAGGCTACTACTCCAAGGCCCTAGTGGTCCTTGACCACGTACGGAGGGCAAAAGCACTAAAGGAACTCCTCCTCGTTAGAGGTAGGAGTTAATCGATACAAGAAGAAACCACAAAAAACTTGAGGTAGAGGGACACTCCCCCTCTCCTCGTATACGATAAAAGCTCCGGAGATATAAATGACAAACTGATAACAAAAACTAAGACCGACGTACAATGATAAAGAAAGTTAAACCTAGACGTCGGAATGGAAGGACTTCGTTGTCGTAGAGTTGCAGCGTAACGGAGGCTTTTGAGCACTTAGAATTGTTGATGAAACCCTAGGTTTGGCCCTCCTTTTATAGCCTTTGAGCCCCTTTTCGAGTGGGTCTTCAACCAATCACAAATGGACACCAAACCGCTTTGAGGTGGAGTGATAAGCCTTGACTCCTCGAATCTGATCATTGACCATCGATCGTAGATGGCCATCATCGATCGGTGATGGTAGCATCGATCGATTGATGACCTTCGGCGATCGATACACGGCGTCGAGTCCTCAAGTGGATCGTGCTTGCTGCAAGTCAAAGTTAGCTCAATAAAAACATAATTTCGATGGTCGTCGACCATCCGATCTCGACCTAGACCATCTATAAGATGTCTTTGGTCGGATCTACGCTTAAGATCATCCCCGTAAAGAGGATACGACCTTACTTACTCTCGCACACACGAGCTTACCTCGATACTTACGTGTCGCTTTTGCTTCCGGCCTTCCACTCGATTCCTTCGGCTCCCTCCGAAGTAACTCGAGTATCGCCCGACCACCGCGGCTTCCTCCAGGTGTCGCTAGCCTTCAGCTCCAGCTATATCAATCTTCTGCACACTCGATTCAGCTCGTGAGAAAACAAAATAGACTTAACTTTTGTGTCTTTGCTATAATCAAAACACAGGTTCGATTTCGGTGCCTCACTGCACCAACATGAGTTACCTGTTTCGTTCTGGGGGTATGTGATGGATACGGTAATGTATACTCTGAACTTGGTTCCATCTAAATCAGTACCTTCTACTCCTGTAGAATTGTGGACTGGGCGAAAGCCCAGTCTGAGACATATTCGGATATGGGGGAGTCCAGCACATGTGCTGAAGGCTGATGCTGGTAAGTTGGAACCTCGTACAGAAGTGTGCATGTTTGTTGGCTACCCTAAGGGAACGAAAGGTGGTTTATTTTATAATCCTAGAGATCAGAGGGTGATCATTAGCATGAACGCCAGATTTCTAGAGGAGGATTATGTAATGAACCACAAGCCCAAGAGTAGGATTGCTCTTGAGGAGTTGACAGGGGAAGTCCCGACTTCAGTACCATCGGTACAAGAAGAGATACCACAAGTCACTGCACCGCGTGTCACAGAGCATACACAGGAGGCACCTCGTCGTAGTGGGAGGGTTATTAGACAACCCGAGAGATTCATGTTTTTGGGAGAGTCTTCGGACTTAGTCCCTGGTGAACATGAACCTGATCCCTGGACATATAATGAGGCACTCCAAGATAGAGATGCGGTATCTTGGCAAAGAGCGATGAATTCAGAGATAGAATCTATGGATTCTAATCAGGTCTGGGAGCTAGTAGAGCCAACCAATGGTGTAAAAGCCATTCGATGCAAGTGGATCTACAAGAGAAACAGAGGGGTAGACGGGAAGGTTGAGACCTTCAAAGCTAGGCTTGTTGCGAAAGGGTATACTCAGAAAGAGGGCATCGATTATGAGGAGACCTTTTTGCCGGTAGTTATGCTTAAGTCTATCCGGATTCTCTTATCTATAGCTGCTCATATCAATTATGAGATTTGGCAGATGGATGTCAAGATAGCTTTTCTTAACGGAAGTCTTGAGGAGAACATCTATATGCGACAACTAGAGGGATTCATTGCTAAAGGCAAAGAGCATCTTGTATGTAAGCTTAGTCGGTCCATTTATGGATTGAAGCAAGCTTCTAGATCTTGGAACATCCGCTTTGATGAGGTAATCCAGTCATATGGATTTATTCAAAGTCCGGATGAGCCTTGTGTATACAAGAGATGTGACGGAAACGTAGTGGTGTTTATTGTACTATACGTAGATGACATTTTGTTAGTTGGCAACAATATCAAAGTGTTATCAGACGTAAGGGTATGGTTGTACAAACAGTTTGACATGAAGGACTTGGGAGAAGTGGGACACATCCTTGGGATCAAAGTAATAAGGGATCGCAAGAAAAGGATGTTGTGCTTATCTCAAGCTTCATACATTGACACTATCCTTGATTGTTTTAGCATGCAGAACTCCAAGAAAGGTTTTCTAACTTTTAGGCATGGAGTACCTTTATCTAAAGAGATGTGTCCCAAAACATCAAAGGAGATAGAGGACATGAAGGCGGTTCCTTATGTTTCGACAGTTGGAAGCCTCATGTATGCTATGTTATGTACGAGACCAGATATCTGCTTTGCCGTGGGCATGGTTAGCAGATATCAGAGTAATCCTGGACAGGGACATTGGACTACGGAAAAGCATATATTGAAGTACCTGAGAAGGACTAGGGATTATATGCTGGTTTACCGGGCAGATCAATTAGTCCTTGTGGGTTACACAGATTCGGATTTCCAATCAGATAGGGACAAGAGTAAGTCTACCTCGGGGTTTGTGTTTACTTTTGGAGGTAGAGCCATAGTATGGAGGAGTGTCAAGCAGAAATGCGTGGTGGACTCTACCATGGAAGCTGAGTATGTGGCAGCCTCTGAGGCAGCCAAGGAAGCTGTATGACTCAGGAACTTCTTGATGGACTTGGATGTGATTCCTGGTTTGCCCAGAACTATCACAATTTATTGTGATAACAGTGGTGCAGTTGCAAACTCGAAGGAACCACGATCCCATAAGGCGAGTAAACATATAGAGCGCAAGTACCACCAGATATGAGAGATCGTAAAGCGAGGAGAAGTAGCTGTCGCCAAGATTGCATCAGAGGATAACCTGGAAGAT
Organism: Wurfbainia villosa; assembly: GCA_025175895.1. NCBI lineage: Eukaryota > Viridiplantae > Streptophyta > Magnoliopsida > Zingiberales > Zingiberaceae > Wurfbainia > Wurfbainia villosa. Next base: position 44,739,852 of record CM045998.1, on the reverse strand, counting down.
CCATTCACTAAGGCCCTTCCAGCGAAAGCGTTTGATAGGTATGTGGAGGACATGGGGATCAGATGTATGGCAGTGTGATGACAACATAGTCTTTTAGTATAAGTGGGAGATTGTTGGAATATATACTGAAAGCTTAGCTCTTTTTTTATGAACATTTTATTTTGAAATAAGAATCACATGATCATTGTTTTCACTTTATATATTTATTATATGTGTGCATATTGTCTAATATTTTACATTGTAGATAACATGGTGCTTGGTGTGGCACAGAAGATCATGTTATCAGTATCTTGTAGAATATAAGTAGAGGCTCACAACCAAGATGGTTTTGGACAAACCATTGGCATGGTTGTAGTGTAGCTTGGTATTGTTTTGTCTTGAACATAGAGTTACACTAGTACACTTAGGTGTATTGAGCAGGACCGACATAGAGGTGATTCAATTTATTACTGACTACATAATTGAATCGGACCTCGGATATTATGTTGTACATGCTCTTAATCCCGATATAATAACCGGCACATGTACTTAGTATTTATTTCTTTGATTTACCAAAGGGTGAGATTTAGATGGATTAAATCAATACGCCCGGTAAGTTGGGAAATGATATTATTTACATGGTATGTCGTTGATTATAGGAGGAAACCGTGTCCTATATATTAGGTTGATGATGTCCCCTTGAGGAGCTCATAAGGTTCATCATGTAAACCCAGCTGGTTGACTTAGTCAACATGATGATAAGGTTGAGTGGTACTACTCGAGGAGTTAGATGTTAATTAATTGATGGTCAGTGAATCAATTAATTGACGGACATTCGATATCTTAAACACGGGGAGATGGATGTACAAATAATATATGAAGCCCATATTAATTTATGGGGGTTGGTGAGGTAGATCAATGATGATCCTCTAGTTGAATGGAATGTCATTGATGGATCAAGTTTGTGTGGTTCCGATCCATCGGGTGGCCAAGATCAAACTCCTCCTCATGGTCCCTATCGTAGCCTAACATAATCCTCATGAAGTCTAGATCCAAGGATGTAAAACAAAACTCTAAAACCAATGGTTGGGATTAAATCCCTAGAACCGACGGTTGAGATTAAATCTCTAGATCCAACGGTTGGGATGAAACCCTAGAACCGACGGTTGAGATTAAATCCCTAGATCTGACGGTTGGGATTAAATCCCTAGAATCGACGGTTGGGATGAAACTCTAGATCCGACGGTTGGGATTAAATCCCTAGAACCGACGGTTGGGATGATACCCTAGATTTGACAGTTGGGATGAAACCCTAGTTCCGACGGTTGGGATGAAACCCTAGATCCGACGGTTGGGATGAAACCCTAGATCCGACGGTTGGGATAAAACCCTAGATCCGACGGTGGAGATTAAATCCCTAGATCCGACGGTAGAGATTAAAGGAGGCTTAAGCCCAATTCTATAAATAGAGGGCTTAGGCTTGGGCGGCAAGGATAGAGCTTGAAAATTAGGGTTTGCCTATCTAGAAGTGGGCGGCAACAAACCCTAAGAGAGTTAGGGTTTTGGTTGGCTAGAAGTGGGCGGCAAGATTTTTGTTCTCCCTAGGGTTTTGGCCGGTGCCCCTCTTCCTCTTCTCATCCTTGGCCGGTTCTCTTCTTCCTCCCTTTCTCCTTGGTTGGTCGGCGGCAACATTGATACAAGGTTGGGCGGCATTCATCCATATCCCATCTTAGTGGCCGACGCCAACATTGCTTCAAGGTTGGTCGGTGCTCAAGAAGTCACTCCTTGGCCGGCGGTTGTATCAAGCCCTTTGGCTTGGTGGCCGGTTCTAGAAAGGAGAAGGAGTTTTGTTTGGTTCTTCTCTTTGTTCGCAGTGAACAAGGAAGGGAAGAACGCGATCTAGGAGCCTTCTACTCGTGGAGGATCTTCGCCCACACGACGTCCACGAGGAGGATAGGACATATGGTAGAAGATCATGAGGTATAAAAGTTTTACAACTTTATTTTCTGATCTTAGCATGTTCTTTTATGTGTTGATTATACAAGTGTGCATTTGTATATATTTTGTATAATCATGGACCCCGAAGACAAACACAAAAACTGGCGATCCGTCTGTCGTCTCTTCCGCGGCTAACCAACTAGAAGAGTTGTGTTGCTTGAACAACTAGTTTGTTCAAGCGATCACTCAAGTTGTTAGCACGACGACGAATTGGTTGTGCTAAGGAAACTCATTCCATCCGGATTAGTTCTTTCATTAGTGAAAATTTTAATCCGGGGACATGGGAGCCAATGAGCCTCCGAAGCAACTCCCTTCAGAGGGCTCCTCCTCTTGTTATTGTTCCAAGGTTGAAGATCTAAGCTTCCCCTCAATTCTTGAAGTGGAGGCTTCGACTATTTCTTCCACCTCTTCGTCGGAAATTGAACATCTATCAACCTCCGAGTCTGTATGAGCTTGGGATGAAGATGGACTTTCTTCTTCTTGAGGCTCCTCCATTTGTGTGGAAGAGGAATCTTCATGAAGCTTGGTTACCTTGCTCCATAATTCCTTAGCATCCCTAAACTCACCTAATCTAGACAAAATCTCATTAGGTATCAAATTTAATAACAATTGCGTTACCTTATCATTTCTTTCGAATTCTTCTTGTTGCTCCTTTGTCCATTTCTTTTTCTTGAGTATTATACCCTTCTTGTCCATAGGAACTTCAACTCCTTGCATCAAAATAAATCAATTTTCTATTTCACACATTAGAAAATGTTCCATCCTTACCTTCCATTGATCGAATTCTTTATCTCCATAGAGTTCATAAGGAGGAGGCACATTGATGACCCATCCCAAATCAAAATTTGGCTCCTTCATCATCCTTCTTCCCTCTAGCGTGCTATCTTGGTTGTTAAGTCTTGAAGAGTGACCTCACTCTAATACCACTTGTTGGACCGTTGACGTCACTAGAGGGGGGGGGGTGAATAGCAATTCGCCGATTTCATTGATGAAATTCGTCGTGCATGTCTACAATTGTTAATACATAGTGGAAATACAAATACAAGTACAAAAACACAACACAAGCACAACACATGAATTTTACGTGGTTCGGAACCCTAGTTCCTAATACACGGGCGAGCCCTAGCGAGCTCTAGTGATACACACCACTACTATCAAACTTCTCCTTCTCGAAGGCACACCGGAGGTGGAGGAACCTCTTACAAGTCTCTTACAATAGTAAGAAAAAGATACAATAAGTAACTACAATAATAACAAAAGCAAATAGAAGAAAAAATGAACACACTTTACAGATTAGGGCTTTTGAATCTTTGCTTGTCGGTTGCTTTAGGATGACTTTGAAGGCCCTGAAATGTAGCAGCACATCGCCTCAAATCTCCCCTTTAAAATCTTACTCGAAAATGCCCTCAAACCTCTTCTTATAGAGCTCCATCGAAACTTCCCGATCTGCAATGATCGCTTGGCCAATCGAGGCGCCGCCTTGACTAGAACTTCAGTCAAGGCGCTAGTCGAGTCGCCTTGCTTATAAGAATCTATCTTCATACCTGTGTTGCGACGAGTCGAGAATCCAGTCTAGCGATCCAATCGAGGCGCCCCCTCGACTGTCCACTAGTCGAGGCGTTGATCGAGTGTGCCTCGCTTCTGTTCCTCCATCCCAAATGACCAATCGAAGCACCAGTCGAGTGGTCCAGTCGAGGCGCCACCTCGACTGCCCTCTAGTCGAGGCACTGGTCGAGGTCACCTTGCTTCTATTTGCCTACAAACGAAGCCCAATCGATTGAACCGAACTGGCAGTCGACTGTTATACCTCTACACTAAGGTTTAACACTCCAAGTATGATCCTCTCGTACTTGATACTCTCCCTAAGCCTAGACCTAAGTCTTCAACCCACTTCTATCAGCATCACACCTCTCGGATTCCTCGAGTCTGTGACTCTTCATCCTTGTGCTAGCCTTCAAGTGTTTCGATCGGCTATTGTCATTCTCTAGGGTCTACCTTTGCCAAGAGGCATCGCGTTCGGGACTTCCCTTTTGTCAAGCTCGATCTCCCTAATCAACCGAGTCTTTCCTTGCCAAGACTCCTTGTTTGGGACTTCACTACCAAGAGGCTACGCCTCCAGGACTTCATTGCTGTCAGGGACTTCATTTGCCAAGCACGTTCTCTCAGACCTGCCGAGACTTTCCTCGCCAACTCCCCGTTGATCTTTCCAACACCAAGTGTCTGGTCAACCTTGATCAACTTGGATTTCTCCAATAATCTCCCTCATATTACCTTGGATGTCCCATACCATCCACTGGTCATATGGTCAAATCATATTGTCAACTATTGTCGAACATCAAAACCCTACTCGAATCCCACTCGAGTCTAGACAATCATGACCTAGGTCGATTGCACCAACAATCAATTTATCGACTAGGGATTATTTCAATACATTCATAATTACACATGCAGAAATTCTCACTAGTTGTGATCTAATCGCAAGTTCTCTCATGATGAATCGTATCGCGGACATTCAGTAAATGACTTTAAGATCCAATCAAACACATATGACATGTGCACTCAAATAGTAAATCTTTATTTATCAAATAAATAGTACAACTATAAGGCGATTGCCTTAGGACACCTCTCAAACTTAACAAACTCCCACTTAGCCTAAAGACAATCGCAATAGTATCCAATACCATAGTCCTTGACGTGACACTCAAACTTACTTTGTGATAGAGCCTTTGTCAAAGGATCCACTAGGTTCCTTTTTGTGGGAATCTTCTCGATTTGTATTTCTTTTCTACTGATGATTTCTCTGATAAGATGATATCGTCGAAGCATGTGTTTGGATCTTTGGTGAGACCTAGGTTCCTTTGCATTTGTGATAGCTCCAGTGTTATCGCAATAAACTGGTAATTCTTCAACAATAGACGGAACCACCCAAGTTCGGAGATGAACTTCTTGATCCAAACTGCATCCTTTGCTACTTCATAAGCTACAAGGTATTCTGCCTTCGTGGTAGAATCGACAACTATGTCTTATTTGGAACTTTTCCAACTCACTGCGCCACCATTCAGTATGAATATGTACCCAGACTGTGACTTGGAGTCATCCTTATCGGTCTGGAAGCTGGCATCCGTATACCCGCATGTAACTATATCACCCTCTCCATATACCAAGAACATATCCTTAGTTCTTCTCAAGTACTTAAGGATTGCCTTGACAGTCACCCAATGATCTATTGCTGGATTAAACTGGTATCTACTCATAACACTCAGAGCATATGATACGTCGGGCCTTGTTCATAACATAACATACATAATAGATTCTATTACAGAAGCATAAGGAATCATATTCAGGCAAATCCTCTCATCTTTTGTGCGGGGACACATAGACTTTAAAAGGTGAATCCCATGTCGCATGGGTATTTTACCTTTCTTGGATTCAGACATGCTAAATCGCTTTAGCACTCTGTCTATATATGTAGACTGTGAAAGACCAAGCAACCTTTTCGATCTATCTTTATAGATCTTAATCCAGAGGATGTATGTCACTTCTCCCATGTCTTTCATGGAGAACATTTTGGATAACAACCTTTGACTGACTGTAAGATAGGTATATCATTTTCTTTGAGTAATATGTCATCAACATATAGTACTAGGAATACCATCACACTCCCACTAACTCTCTTGCACACACAAGGTTCGTTAGGATTTTGTGAGAAATCAAACTCTTTGATTGCCTCATCAAAACAAATATTCCAACTCCTGGATGCTTGCTTCAGTCCATAAATGGACCATTGAAGCTTGCATACTTTGGTTTTGTCAACCGATGTGAAACCCTCGGGTTGTATCATATACACATCCTCATGTAGGTTTCCATTAAGGAAAGCTATTTTCACATTCATTTTCCATATCTCATAATCATAATGAGCTGCTATGACCAGAAGTATCCAAATGGATTTAAGCATGGCAATTGGTGAGAAGGTCTCATCATAGTCAACATCTTGCTTTTAACGATAACATTTTGCCACCAATCTAGCTTTATAGGTAATCACATTACCATCCATGTCAGTTTTCTTCTTGAAAACCCACTTTCACCCATTAGGCATGATGCCTACAGGTGGGATCCACCATGTTCCAAACTTGGTTTTAATACATGAAATTCATTTCCGATTTCATGGCTACTAGCCATTTATACCTTTTTAAAGTTTCAAAACATCTTCGTAACTAGTAGGTTTCTCATCCTCAATGAGTAACACATCATTAGATTCACTTACGAGAAATCCATATCTCTCAGGAATCTTATGTGACTTACCAGATCTGCAAAGAGGTGGTGTAATGATAGGTTTAGTCATTATCTCATCATCATGAATAATCGATTGTGGTTCTGATATAGACATCTCTTTAGTGTCTATTAGAGTTTCTTGAACTTCCTCAAGTTCAACCTGACTCCCACTATTTTCTTGCAAGAGAAACTCCTTATCTAGAAATACAATATTTCTTGAAACAAACACCTTTTGTTCCAAGGGATGATAGAATTGATAACCCCTCGTTTCCTTAGGGTATCCAATAAAAAGATACTTATCAGACTTAACATCCATCTTGTCTGATGTAGTCCAATTCATTTAAGCAGGACATCCCCATGTCTTCAAATAAGACAACTAGGGTTTCTTACCAATCCATATTCGATATTGAGTAGCAGAGATTGCCTTGGTTGGGACTCTATTCAGCAAGTGAATGTTAATAATATATGAGAGATGTTCTAAGGCAATAGCCTTATGGTTGTACCATTTATTTGATAAAAGAAGATTCACTATTTGACTATACATGTTTTCATGTATTTGATTCGATCTTAAACTCATTTACTGAATGTCCGCAATACGATTCACAGCATGAGAGAATTTATGATTGGATCACAACTAGTGAGTATCTCTACATGTGTAGTTGTGATGTATTGGAATTTTCCCTAGTCAATGAATTAATGGATTCGAACACCATCAATTCTGTTGAGACTAGCATGAGGTATACTCTTTGGTTTATCCAATCATCTGTTTCTCACTGGCTGGTGACATTGGGATGTCCTAAGTTGATCGTGGATGCTAGTTATGGTAACTAGTTAATTGGAGTGACCAGCTGTAAGACTTCATATGGTTCTCTGCATATATGGATTTGTCAATAAAGTTCTTACAACATCTTAAGTGCAATGTTCCTTTGACTTGCGGTATTCAAGTCATCTTGGTCATGAAGACTTATGCTTTGACATCTTAAGCAAGCATCTCCGAGGAGATGTGGACCCGGGATAATTGGGTATAAGTCGAAGAGGCCGAAGGTGTTTGAATAGCCTACAAAGGATTCACCACTCCTTGTGAGGAGATGTATACCCATGGCCTCTCATCGGATTGTTACTAAAGATTTTGGCCAAAGTATTGCATCTTTAGAGTATGGTACTTTTGGATACATGTGTAGTAACTAGAATCCAGAGGACGAGGAAGTAATACTTGGGCTAGGTGTGACGTAGTCAACCTAGTAGGGATTGACACAATAGACCATGTCCCGAACCAAGTGGTTATAATATTGGTGAAAGGAATGGGGCACGATTCATTGTAGCTGCTGAAGGGTTTTAGAAAAGGTTTTGGGATCAACCGTTGATTTTTCATTTAATTGGGGATCATGATGTACTACTAGGTGTCAGTCATGATCATTCTATAACTAATGATTAATTATCGATGGCCAATATAAACTGGGAACCTATTTGGGCACACGCACAATGAGTGTAATTCGAAGGATTTAAAACGAGTTTGAGAATAGGATTCTCATATCGAGTGAGACTTAGTTTGGTTGGACCAAACAAAGAGCGAGTGTGAAATTGTTTCAATCGCATCGGAAGCATGGATGGGTCAAGTATAATGGAGACATGATGGATGAACCAAATTTGTTTGGTTCTAATCTAAGGGTGGAAAATAAACCAATGTGGTTTGCTTTGTTTTAAATGAATGAACCAAAGTTGGTTCGGTTCGTTTTAACTTAAAATTGACCAATATGGTTTGGTTTATTTTAACTTAAGTTATTGGAGTGGGTTAACGGTTTTTTGTTATGAACCAATAACTGTTAGGAAAATGTGTTCTCTATAAAAATATGGCTTAAGGGTTTTTTATGGTGAATTAATTGGTTCAAGGGTTTTGGAAACCCTAGCCTCCTCTCCTCTTCCTTCTCTAGGGTTGCCACCCATCTCTTATGCTGCTGCCCAAGCTTGTTGAAGCTCCTCCTCCTCGCCGTCGGACACCCACCAGCTGCCGATGACTCCTCCGGCCATCCTCCCTTGGCCGTCGACGACCAAGGAGTAATCGACCAATGATTGGTTGACCATCCTCTCCACCAACACAAGCTGTCCAGTTTTGGACAGCTTGTTTCTCTCTTCGTAGAGAGGATGTTTGGTTGGCTTTTTGCGCTCCGATAGAGACCTACTTGTCGGGAATTGGATCTCCGACAATCCTCATAGGTGGAGGATCAAGGTTTCGTCAATTGATTAACGAAAACCACTTACGAGAAGCGAGTTCGTGGAGCTCATTTTAGATCCGAATTTTGATTTGGATTGTGATCATCTCTTGGATCACAGCGTCTTCGACACAAGGCTAGTAACTCTTGTGAAGACAGGGCTCGTAGCTTTGTGAAGCTATCCCGAAGATACTCGGCACAGATATGGATAGAGACGATTCTAGCGAGGGTCGCTACGGTTGATGTCACTCCCGCTACACGTGATACGTCAGGTATACCTAGTATAAGTTTCCTTTTATTGCAAAATTGTAAATAGCGATTATGTCTACACATGTTGTATCCTATATGTGTGTGATGTGTGTGTTATAATAAATTAGATTTATTACTTTTATTGCTTCCGTTGTGTGCATGTTTACGAAACATGTTCGAACACACACTCACTGCGGTGTCAGAGAAACCCAACAGTGGTATCAGAGCCACGCTGTATTCCGTCATAATCGTAAAATTATTTTACGATAGTCATAATTGTATTTATGGATATTTTCTACTTTTGAAAAGTTTAGAAGTATTTATGGAAATTTTCTACTTTTGGAAAGTTTAGAAGTATTTATGGAAATTAACAATTTCAGTAAATAAAATATGTAATTAGATTTGGAAATTTGTTTCCTAATTTAATCATGATTTGATTTGGGAAATCAAATCTCAAACATATTTTACTTCTATAAGTAGTTATAACAAATAAGGAAATTCATATTGGAAATTTCCTAATATGATTAGTAAATTTGTTTCCTAAATTAAATTTGACTTTCCTTAATTAACACTTTCCATAAATAAAATATGTGATTAGATTTGGAAATTTGTTTCCTAATTTGATCATGATTTTATTTGGGAAATCAAATCTAAAACATATTTTATTTCCAAAATAGTTATGACAAATAAGGAACCTATTTGTACATGTCATAATTGTATGTCATGTAATTGCATTAGATGCATATCATTATGTCATGTGTGTCGTGACATGTAGATGTATGTCTTGTGTGTCATGCCATGTAGATAATAGTTATTTGCAAGCAAAGAGGATGATACATTAAATCCCTTACACAATATTAAAGCCTACACCTTCCATTAATGTGGTTAGAACCAGAGTTCTGTTTCTTGTTTGGGTTGGACTCTCTCCAAGCCCGGCTCCCTGAACATGTTCAAACTATTGGAATAGTTTATTACTAATATGGTAAGAGTCAGAGGTTAATCGTTAGTTTGGGTTGTTGGACTCTCTCCAAGCCTAGCTAATTGGTTGAATGCGCTCTAACCATATTAAAACTATTTCTCGATTAATGGGTAGACTTTAACCTGGAGCATCAGCTTATTGGACTCTCTCCAATGTCGATGTGAAGGGAGGTGAAGTTGGGTGTTATGCATATGATGCATACTTGTTAATGAGTTAACAACCCGATGAATGTGTGAACATTCAATTAGTCTATAGCACATTGTGATAGTTGCATATATGTGATATGCAATCGGTATACTTGATACCTACCATCATAGCTAATAATGTCTTGTTGGACTCTCTCCAAGGTTGTTCTTATCTATGTTGGATATCAACCCATTCGGAGATGGACCTACAATCTTCTGAATTAATTTTCAGGTTCTTAAAATTCGAAAAAAATGAATGGGATTTTGTAAATGTATATTGATGCATTTTAAAATCATTTTCTCATATATGCTTGATTTATATTTCTAGATTAATTGATTGATCATGATGTCTTTGAATTTGCATTCCATTTTGGATTCAAATAAATTGACTGAGCCGAACTTCTTGGACTGGCTTAGAAACTTGAGAATTATTCTCAAAGTTGAAAAGCTTGCGAATGTCCTCGAAGCGCCTCTTCCTGCCCATCCTAGTGATGATGCAACTCCGGACCAATTGTTGGCCTATCAGAAATATGTGAGTGATTCTGAACTAGTGAGTTGCATCATGCTAGTTGTGATGGAACCCGAGCTACAGAAGCAGCAAGAGCATATGGATGCTCATACTGTAGTCTTTCATCTCTATGAGTTGTTTGATGAGCAAGTGAGACCCGAAAGGTTCGAAGTCTCCAAGCTCCTCTTCACCTCTGAGATGGAAGAAGGTTCATCTGTGGTACTGCTCAACATGCTGAAGACTATGGAGCCTTCTGTGAAGCATAAGTAGGGGACGGTGTTGTTAGTTGATTCCTCGAAGAAAGGTTCTAAGAGAAAGACAAAGGAATAGCAAAAGGGGAAGAAGAAGAAAAAGGCTAAGAAGACGAAACCAGCTCAAAAGGGCATTTGTCATCATTGTGGCAAGGAGGGCCACTGGCGAAGAAACTGCAAGATTTATCTTGAGTCCGTGAAGAAGAAGAAGAAGGCATCAGATGCCCCATCCTCTTCTAGTATCTTCGTTATTGATTGTCATTCTATTTCTTCTGACACTTGGGTATTGGATACCGGGTGTGACTCACATATATGTAATGACATACATGGGCTAAGGAATAGAAGAAGACTCATCAAGAGAGAGTCAAATTTACATGTTGGGAATGGAGAAAAGGTTGATGCACTTGCCATCGGAATGTATCTATTGAAGCTCCCTACAGGACTTGTCTTAGAACTAGACAATTGCTTTTATGTTCCTTCGTTGATAAAGAACATTATTTCTATTTCTTAGTTAAATAGAAATGGATACCATTTGACTTTTAGTAACAATTGTTGTTACATAAGTTTGATGGAATGCTTTATGGGACTGGAACATTGTTCAATAGTATATATACATTAGACGTATTCAGTGACATTTTCAATATCAAAGCGAGCAACAAGCATGCTCAAAAAGATAATCAATTAGGCTCCTACATGTGGCATTGTCATCTTGGCCATGTGAGCAAGAAACATATGTCCGAATTATACCGATGTGGAATTCTAGAATTATTTGAATTAGATTCATACGATATATGCGAATTATGCTTAAAAGACAAGATGACTAAGTTACCTTTTACTAGAAAAGGTGAACCGGTAGGAGAGTTGCTTGGTCTAATACATACTGATGTATGCAGACCTATGTCAACTCAAGCTCTAGGAAGCTATAGCTACTTCATTACCTTCACCGATGATCACTCATGGTTTGGGTATGTGTTCTTGATGAAACACAAGTCTGAAGGCTTTGAAAGGTTCAAAGAATTCAGAAATAAAGTAGAGAAACAACTTGGCAAGAGTATTAAAATACTTCGATCGGATCGAGGTGGTGAATACTTAAGTCAAGAGTTTCTGGATTATCTAAGGGACAATGGTATATTGTCTCAATGGACTCTGCTATATATACCACAACATAATGGTGTATTTGAGAGGTGAAACCGAACCTTGTTGGACATGGTTAGGTCGATGATGAATCACGAGAATCTTCCCAAGTCCTTTTGGGGCTATGCACTTTAGACTGCTGCTTACTTGTTAAACAGAGTCCCGACCAAGGTAGTCTCTACTACTCCATATGAGATATGGAATAGTAAGAAACCTCATTTATCTTACTTGAAGATATGGGGTTGTCCTACTTATGTGAAGCGGACTGTATTAGACAAATTGGATGTTAAGTCTGATAAATGTCTATTTATTGGATACCCTAAGGAAACGAGGGGTTACCAATTCTATCATCCTATGGAACAAAAGGTGTTTGTTTCAAGGCATGCTGTGTTTCTAGAGAAAGAGTTTCTCTTACAAGAAAACAGTGGGAGCATTGTTGAACTTGAGGAGGTTCAAGAGACTCTAATAGACATTGATGAGATACCTAGTCAAGCACCTCAGTCGATAACTCATAGTGATGAGACATCGACTGAACCTATTGTGACACCACATCTTCGTATATCTGGTAAGACACGCAACATTCCCGAGAGATATGAATTTCTCATAAGTGAATGGAAGGACGTGTTACTCATTGATGATGAGGAACCTACTAGTTATGAAGAAGTTCTAAAAAGTTCAGAAATGGACAAATGGATTGAAGCCATGAAGTCGGAAATAGATTCCATGTATGAAAATCAAGTTTGGAACTTGGTGGACCCACCTGAAGGTATTAAGCCTATAGGGTGCAAGTGGGTTTTTAAGAAGAAAGTCGACATGGATGGTAATGTGATTACCTATAAGGCTAGATTAGTAGCGAAAGGCTATCGTCAAAAGCAAGCCATTGATTATGATGAAACCTATTCACCAGTTGCTATGCTTAAATCCATTCGGATGCTTCTGGCCATAGCGGCTCATTATGATTATGAGATATAGCAGATGAATATGAAAACGGATTTCCTTAATGGAAACCTACTCGAGGACGTGTATATGATACAGCCTGAGGGTTTCACATCGGTTGATAAAACCAAGGTATGCAAACTTTGATGGTCTATTTATGGACTGAAGCAATCATCTAGGAGTTGAAATATCCGTTTTGATGAGACAATCAAAAGGTTTGATTTCTCACAAAATCCAAACGAACCTTGTGTGTACAAGAAGGTTAGTGGGAGTGCAGTCGTGTTCCTAGTGTTGTATGTCAATGACATATTACTTATAGGAAACGATATATCTGTCTTACAGTCAATTAAAATTTGGTTATCCAAAACATTCTCCATGAAGGATCTGGGAGAAGCAACCTACATCCTCGGGATCAAGATATATAAATATAGATTAAAATGATTGCTTGGTCTTTCACAATCTACATATATATACCGAGTGCTAAAAGGGTTTAGCATGTCAAAATCCAAGAAAGGTTTCCTTCCCATCAGGCATGGGATACACCTTTCGAAGTCTATGTGTCCGCACACAGAAGACGAGAGGATTTGCATAAGTAAGATTCGCTATGCATCCGCAAAAAGATCTATCATGTATGCTATGTTATGTTCGAGGCTCGATGTATGGTATGCTCTGAGTGTCAAAAGCAGATATCAGTCTGATCCAAGAATAGATCATTGGGTGACTATTAAGATAATCCTTAAGTACATAAGAAGAACAAAGGATGTGTTCCTAATATATAGAGAATGTGATATGGTAACACATAGGTATACGGATGCCAGCTTCTAGACAGACAAGGATGATTCTAGGTCTCAGTCTGGGTATGTATTTACCTTAAATGGAGGCGCAATAAGTTAGAAAGGTTCCAAGCAAGACACCATAGCGGATTCTGCCACTAAGGAAGAATACATTATAGCTTCAGAAGCAGCAAAGGAAGCAGATTGGATCAATAAGTTCTTCTTTGAACTTGATGTGGTCTCATCAATGATCCAAACATATGCTTCGTCACTATCACCTGATCAGCGAGATCATCAGTAGTAAGGAAATACAAATCAAGAAGATTCCCACTAAAAGGAACTTAGTTGACCCTTTAACTAAGGCCTTACCTCAAAGTAAGTTTGAGGGGCATGTTAGAGCTTATGGTATTGGATACCGTGGTGATTGACATTAGGCCAAGTGGGTGTTTGTTAGTAATATATGAGAAGTGTCCTAAAGAAATTACCTTATGGTTGTACCATTTATTTGATAAATGAAGATTCACTATTTGAGTATACATGTTTTCATGTATTTGATTAGATCTTAAACATATTTACTGAATGTCCACAATACAATTCACATGATGAGAGAATTTGTGATTGGATAATAACTATTGAGTATCTCTACATGTGTAATTGTGATGTATTGGAATTATCCGTAGTCAATGAATTGATGGATTCAGATACCATCGATTCTATTGAGACTAGCACGAGGTATACTCTTTGGTGTATCCAATCAGCTGTTTCTCACTGGTTGGTGACATTTGGATGTCCAGAGTTGATCGTGGATGCTAGTTATGGTAACTAGTTCATTGGAGTGACCAGCTATTAAACTTCATATGGTTCTCTACATATATGGATATGTCAATGAAGTTCTTACAACATCTTAAGTTTGATGTTCCTTCGACTTGCGATATTCAAGTCATCTTGGTCATGAAGACTTATGCTTTGACATCTTAAGCAAGCATCTCCGAGGAGATGTGGACCAGGGATGATTGGGTATAAGTCGAAGTAACCAAAGGTGTTTGAATAGCCTACAAAGGATTCACCACTCCCTATGAGGAGATGTATACCCATGGCCTCTCGTTGGATTGTTACTAAAGTCTTTGGCCAAAGCATTGCATGTTTAGAGTATGGTACTCTTAGATACATGTGCAGTAACTAGAATTCGGAGGACGAGGAAGTAATACTTGGGCTAGGTGTGACGTAGTCAATCTAGTGGGGACTGACACAATAGACCATGTCCCGAACCAAGTGGGTATAAGATGAGTGAAAGGAATGGGGCACGATTTATTATAGCTGATGAAGGGTTTCAGAAAAGGTTCTAGAATCAACCGTTGATTTTCTGGTTAATTGGGGATCATGATATACTACTAGGTGCCACTCATGATCATTCTATAACTAATGGTTAATTATAGACGACCAACATAAATTGGGAACCTATTTGGTTACACGGACGAGTGTAATCCAAAGGATTTAAAATGAGTTTGAGAATAAGATTCTCAGATTGAGAGAGACTTGATTTGGTTGGACCAAATAAAGAGCGAGTGAGAAATTATTTCAGTCGCATCGGGAGCATGGATGGGTCAAGTATAATGGAGACATGATGGATGAACCAAATTGGTTTGGTTCTAATCCAAGGGTAGAAAATAAACCAAAGTGGTTTGGTTTGTTTTAAACGAATGAACCAAAGTTGGTTCGGTTCATTTTAACTTAAAATAGACCAACGCGGTTTGGTTTATTTTAACATAAGTTATTGGAGCGGGTTAACGTGTTTTGGTTATGAACCAATAACCGTTAGGAGAATGTGTTCTCTATAAAAACATGGCTTAAGGGTTTTTCATGGTGAATTAATTGGTTCAAGGGTTTTGGAGCTCATCCTCCTCGCCGCCAGCCACCCACCAGCCGTCGACGACTCCTCCGGCCATCCTTCCTTGACCTCCGGCGACCAAAGAGCAACCGACCATTGATTGGTCGTCCATCTTCTCCACCAACACAAGCTGTCCAGTTTTGGACAGCTTGTTTCTCTCTTCGTAAAGAGGTCATTTGCTCAGCGTTTTACACTCTAGCAGTGACCTACTTGTCAGGGATTGGATCTCCAGCAATCCTCATAGGTGGAGGATCAAGGTTTTGTCAATTGGTTAACGAAAACCACTTCCGAGAAGTGAATTCGTGGAGCTCGTTTTTAGATCCAAATTTTGATTCGGATTGTGATCATCTCTTGGATCTCAACGTCTTCGACATGAAGCTAGTAACTCTTGTGAAGATGGGGCTCGTACCTTTGTGAAACTATCTCAAAGATACTCGGTGTGGATACGGATAGAGGCAATTCTAGCGAGAGTCGCTACGGTTGATGCCACTCCCGCTACACGTGATACGTCAGGTATACCTAGATAAGTTTCCTTTTATTGTAAAATTTTAAATAGCGATTATGTCTACATATGTTGTATCCTACATGCGTGTGATGTGTGTGTTGTAATAAATTAGATTTATTGCTTTTATTGCTTCCGCTGTGTGCATGTTTACGAAACATATTCGAACACACACTCGCCGCAGTTCCGGAGAAACCCAACAGTGAATAGTTGTTTCAAGTGTGTAGCCCCAAAAGGATTTGAAAAGGCTTCTATGAGTCATCATCCATTTCACCATGTCCAACAAGGTTTGATTTTGCCTTTTAGATACACTATTATTGTAACGCCCGTAAAATTCCTAGCAATTTTACAGGAATTTTTGGCTTGATGATCATGGGCCTTGGGTGGGCCTTTTTCCAAAACAAAAGAAAATAAGCCAAAAATGAATGCAAGACCTAGGAATTGAACTCCAAACCTCTAGAGATAGCCAAACCCTATAGATGCACCCACTAACCAGAAGCCCAATAGGATATCATCATTAGAGGAAGGGGGGGGATTATAGATAAGTGTGATAAAGGCAAATGAAGAGGCATGGAAGAAGAGAAGAGAAACTTCTCTTCCTCCCTTTATAAAGAAGAGGGAAGGTTCTAATTTTCCACTTCCTCTCTTCTTCTTCTTCTTCTTCTCACCGAATTCTCTCCCTCTCCATTTACCTCTTTTGGCCGAACCTCATCCAAGCAAGAAAGCAAAGGCTAGGTTGGTTCTTTAGGTTATCTTCCCCACCCAAAGCAAAGCGAAGGATGTAAGTATCCCTCACCTACATACTAGTAGCTTCGATTGATGTTTGTAAAAGAAATCTATATGTTATATCTAACCAAGATATGTTTTAGTTTACCAATGAAGTTGTATGCTATGTTTAGGAGGTAGATGATGATGTTAACATGGAAAAAGGAATTAGGTTAAAAGCTAACCCTAATAGCCCCTAAAGCCTATTCGGCCATGCCATGATTTTAGGGTTTTAATGAAGCTCTATGTCATGTTTTTGTAACTATATGATGATGTTGGGATTAAGATGGATTAGGGCAAAAGTTAACCCTAAAAACCCTACTTGGACCATTCGGCCAACCTAGGTTTTGGGTGAACAAATGAAGTTTTAATCCATATGTTATATGCAAATGAAGTTGTTGTTATATGAAATGAATTAGGTTAAAGGTTAACCCTAAAAACCCTACTTGGACCATTCGGCCAACCTAGGTTTTGGGGTGAACAAATGAAGTTTTAATCCATATGTTATATGCAAATGAAGTTGTTGTTATATGAAATGAATTAGGTTAAAGGTTAACCCTAAAAACCCTACTTGGACCATTCGGCCAACCTAGGTTTTGGGTGAACAAATGAAGTTTTAATCCATATGTTATATGCAAATGAAGTTGTTGTTATATGAAATGAATTAGGTTAAAGGATAACCCTAGAAGACCCTATGGACCATTCGGCCATCATGCATTTTGGGGATTAGATGAAGTCTTAATATAAGTCTTATGTGCATATGAATTTGTTGTTAAGTTAAATGAATAGGTTAACATGTGTTTTATGTTGGGTGAATTCATGTTGACTTGTGATATTAAATAATGCTAGATGAAGATAACATGCCTTAGGTTGGTGTTTACTTACTTTTGATGCCATGCCTTTTTGCCATGTCTATGTGTGTGCTATGTTTGAAATATGTTATGAAATGGAAGAAGATAGGATTATGAAATGAAACAAAACGATATGTACACGACATGAATATGACATGATGATGAAATGAAGAATGATATGTTATGAAATGAAGAATGGCATGTTTACGAAATGAAAGATGATATGTCCATGGAGGGAAGCATGATGTGTTATGAAATGAAGTATGCTATGTTTGCAAAATATAAGCTATGTTATAAAATAAGCATATAAGTATTTTACCTTCTGCATGGCTTGTACCAAGACCCTAACAGGGTCCAAGAAGGGATGGGCTCCTAAGATGCCCTAGGTCGATGGAATAAGACTCGGGCCTAGGATGGGCTTCTATGTATGATTGCCCCTAGGTCGATGGAATAAGACTCGGGCCTAGTACGAGATGGGCTCCAAGATGCCTTAGGTCGATGGAGTAAGACTCGGGCCTAGGATGGGCTTCTACGCTATGATGATTGCCCTAGGTCGACGGACTAAGATCGGGCCTAGTAACCTATTAGGTTCGAGACTTGCTACCTCGGGCCTATTTAGGGATGCGCGCTATGATAATGAAAAAGTGGTACAATGCCGGGCCCAAATATGTTGAGATTTATATTTACGTACCTATAAAATATGTTTTCAAAAGCATCTCGCACATGTTACATGATTAGATGTTATGTTTGATATGCCATGTTGATATGTTACATATGAAGTATGTTATGTTTGATATGCCATGTTGATATGTTACATATGAAGTATGTTATGTTTGATATGCCATGTTGATATGTTACATATGAAGTATGTTATGTTTGATATGCCATGTTGATATGTTACATATGAAGTATGTTATGTTTGATATGCCATGTTATGTCACTATGCTACATATGATGTATGTTATGTCTGATAGGTTATACCTATATGCTTTATGTTATGTTGATTTGCTACGTTACATATGTTATATGTTATGTTTAAATAAGTCCTAGACGTACATGACATGATGCTATGTTATAGATGATACATGTTATGCTGCCATGCTATGGATGAGATATGTTATGTTTACTCACGTTATTTATGCTACATGTTAAGTTAATTACGCCATGTATGTTACATGTTATGTGGCTTATATGTTATGAATGTTACATGCTTATATGTTATGAATGGTACATGCTATGATTAATGTCGATATATGGTTTTTGTGAGTAGGACTGGATCTTACTAAGCCTATGTGCTTATAGTTTGTCTTTCCCTCATACTGCAGATAAGGGTAAGGGATGGATAAACTAAAGGGAGCAGTAGGAGGGGCCAAATGTGTGTGGCAGTGGCATGGTGGAGAAGATCCGTTAGGTTTATATATATATGTTTACCTATGATGATGATGTGTATGGATGTCCATACTTATGTCTCCGTATGACAGCGATGGTTATGAACCTGAACTAAGCACTAAGTATCTATCTAAGTTATAATGCATGCTCTATGTTAATAAGAAGAAGTAAGAAGAAGTTTCTATATATGTTATGATGCATGCCCTATGTGAAGAAGAAGAAGTATATATATATATGTCAATGCATGTTTATGTTATAAAAGAAAAAAAAATGTCTAAAGTCTTCCGCTGTAAGAAGTACGAAATATGTATAAAGTCTTCCGCTGTATGTATGTATGTATGTATGTACGGTCGCGTCACGTGCCGCCCCTCCGGGTTCTGGGTCCGGAAAGGGCGGGCGTGTGAGTTATCTCGAGGCGGATCTGCCTTTCCACTACACACACATCAAGCTCCAAATCCTGCCGTCCCAAGTAAGAATTTTATGTCTTCTCTAATTTTGTGAATTTGTTTTCCATGTATGATAGGAAATGCTTCTAGCTTAAATATGCATGAAAATATGTATGATACTCTTATGCTTGTTCTTGTATGATATAAAATACCTTAAGCTTAAACTATGCATGAGAACATGAATGATGCCTTAAGCTAAAAATGACTTTATGTTAGCTTTAGTCTAAGTATGCGTAGGACAACGAACGAAAACTTATACTAGTTTTACCTTAATATATGAAGATAAACATGTCTGGAAGACGCAGTAGTAGAGTTGATGAGCTAGCACCCCCACATGACCTTACACACATAGTCACAGAACTCCAACGACAAGTTACAGAACAACAACAAGTAATAACTACCCTAATGAATCAGCGAAACCCTCATCGCCCCTCAACGGGCCCGGCACGATGGTTGACAGAAGCTTACTTGATCCAGCGGCGAGACTAAAGCGGAAAATTTCTGCAGTCGGTGAACCATGGGATGCCCAAGCTGGTTCAAGAGCGGTGGAAAGCATCATGGAGCTCTTGGGTGACCGAATAATGCGAAGATTAAGTGTGTATCATTACGCACTGTCGGGAGATGCTCGGATGTGGTGGGAACGGGTTAAAACCAAGAGACAAGTAAATCAGATGAGATGGACAGATTTTGAGTACAAGTTCTTCGAAGAATTCTTCCACATGAGGGTGACCAACAAGCATTACGACGAGTTCACTGGGTTCCGACAAGGTGACCTATCGGTCAGCGAAGCCGTGAAGAGATTCAACCGACTTGCATGCCTGTGCCCAGAGTTGGTCGACCGAGAAAGAGAGTCGGACTCATCTTGTCAAGATGCTTGACCAGAAATAGCTCTGAATGTGGCCGACGGAGTTCATAGACCGCAGACCGTAGAGGAGCTGTTCAGTAGTGCCTTAATTACTGAGCATTACCTGAACAACATTAGTCAGCAAAAGAAAGCACTGAGTGAAGGCAGGGGTCAGGCCCAGTCAGGAGGTCAGAGGAACCAGAGTGCTTGGAAAGGGAACCCCACTGGCAAGAGAAGACAATGGGAGAATCCTAAAGGAGGTCCAGCGAGCAAGCAGCCCAGGATCCTCTGTGCTACTGCGGGAAGATACATCTGGAGTATGCTACCAAGGCACAAATCGATGTTACAAGCTGTGGGCCAGACGGAGGCATAGAATCAAGGATCCCTATCTAGGTTGAGCACCTCCTCGGCCATATACCCGGCCAGAGTGCTCCTCCACGATTACATCGGATGCAGCCGAACATCGAAGGAACCCCAATCCACCAAGGAGACTAGAAGCCCCACGGCTATGCGGATGCTAGGGTATTCTCTCTCACCCAAGAAGATGTGGCAAATGCCTCTACAGTTGTCACAGGTCAGATATTTATTTTCTGTCAGCATGCTACTACATTATTTGACACTGGGGCAACACATTCGTTTGTTTCTACGCACTTTCTTTGGAAAGATAGACATACCACCACAAGCTCTAGATCACAAGTTCTTAACCACTCTACCCTCGGGAGAGGTAATGCCCTCCCATATCTTTGCGAGCCGCACCCATCGAGTGCAGACAGAGAACTCTCTGCGATCCGATAGTGCTCAACATGCAGGATTATGACATTATATTGGGCATGGATTTCCTAAGCAAGTCACGATTTCGATCAGTGCCGAAAAAGGAAAGTGGTATTCGTAGGAGGCGGAGAGGCTAAGTTGAATTTATCGGAGGAACCAGGAGAAGAGTCAATAAGATTTTATGACCTCTACGGGCCGCGTAAGATGTTAGGCAGTGGGTGCAGTCTTTGGGTTTTTACCGTGGTTGATACAAGTCAAGATGAGGACCGAGAAGCTAGAGAATGTCGAGTTGTATGCAACTACCAGGTATTTCGGATGAACTACGAGGTTAGCCCTAGATAGAAGTAGAATTTGAGATCGAGTTGATTCTTGGTACTAACCCGATCTCTAAAGCACTCCTTCTTACCGTATGGCGTATTTGAATTAAAGGAACTTCAGGGACAGCTATAGGAGTTACTCGGCAAGGGACTTATTCGCCCAAGTCGCTCTCCATGGGAGCTCGGTCTTTGTTGGTGAAGAAGAAAGATGGGTCTATGCGAATGTGCATAGACTACCGAGCGCTGAACAATGTGACGATCAAGAACCGGTATCCTTTACCGCGGATTGATGACCTGTTCGACCAACTAAAAGGTGCCGCCGTCTTCTCTAAGATTGACCTGAGGTCCGGCTATCATCAAGTAAAAGTAAAACCAGATGATATACCAAAGACGGCCTTCAGGACAAGGTATGGACATTACGAGTTCTTAGTTATGCCCTTGAATGTAACGAATGCACCTACCCTGTTCATGGATTTGATGAATCGGGTATTCTCGGCATTCCTCGACAAGTTTGTGATCATCTTCATAGACGACATACTAATATATTCGAGAACCCCCGAGGAGCATGCAGAACACCTGAATGTGGTATTATGATTCTTGAGAAAACAGCTATTCGCAAAGTTCTCCAAATGCGAGTTCTGGCTTGAACAAGTATCATTTTTGGGTCACGTGATATCCAAGCACGGAGTGATGGTAGACCCAATAAAGATTGAAGCCGTGAGTAACTGGAACCGACCAAAGAATGCCAGCGAAATCAGAAGCTTTCTTGGGCTAGCAAGCTACTACCGGAAGTTTGTAGAGAACTTCTCCAGGATTGCCGCCCCTATGACAGTCCTCACCAGAAAGAACAAGAAATATGAGTGGGCGGGACGCTGCGAGGAGTTTCAGAGAATGAAAAAGGAGAGGACGACGCTCAATCCTTGCTCTTAGGGACGATCAAGAAGCTTCGACATGTACAGTGACGCTTCCAAGTTGGGACTCGGAGTTGTACTTATGCAGAATGGCAAGGTCATTGCCTACACCTCTAGGTAACTCAAGGAACACGAAAGGAATTATCCCACCCACGATTTAGAGCTAGCGACCGTGGTCTTTGCTCTCAAAACATGGAGGCATTATCTCTATGGAGCTCAGTGTAGGATCTATACAGACCACCAGAGTGCGAAATATTTCTTCACACGTAAGGACTGAACATGAGACAGCAGATGGCTCGAGCTGGATTATGACTACGAGATTCTTTACCATCGGGAAAGCTAACAAGGTGGTGATGCACTCGTAGAAGTCTGCGCCACCTTGATGTCCCTATCAGTGTTATCTCGACCCTTAGAAAAAGAGATTATGCGTTACGGGGTTGAAATCATCTCCGAACAGCTCTCGACCATGACGATAACACTGACGTTGTTCGATGATATACTGGAAAAGCAAGCCCGTGACCCAAGCCTTCAGAGGATCAAGCAAGAGGTCCTAGAAGGAAAGGACGATGGGTTTCGGATCTCTGATAGTGGAGTACTCTACCTCAGGGATCGCTTGTGTATTCCCGACGATCCAGAATTGCGGAAGGAGATATTTGAGGAAGCTCACAGAACTCCTTATGCGATGCATCCTGGAACCACCAAGATGTACCAAGACCTAAAACGAAAGTTCTGGTGGTTCGGAATGAAAAGAGATGTGGCTCAGTATGTCAGTACTTGCCTGACCTGCCAGAGGGTTAAGGCAGAACACCAGAGGCCTGGAGGAACAATGCAGCCGATCCAGATTCCAGAATGGAAATGGGAGGACATTTCTATGGATTTCATCTCAGGATTTCCCAAGACGACAAATGGTTATGATGCTATATGGGTAATTGTGGATAGATTGACGAAGTCTGCCCATTTCTTAGCAATCAAGATGACCTATTCAATGGAGCAACTGGCTCAGTTATATGCTAGGGAAATTATCAGACTACATGGAATTCCTAAGACCATCATTTCTGACAGAGATGGTCGCTTTATCTCTCATTTCTGGGAATGCGTTCAGAAGGCCTTAGGCACGAAGCTATTGTTCAAGATCGCCTTCCATCCCAGACGGCAGACGAGACCGAAAAAGTAAATCAAAATCTTGGAGGATATGTTACGAGCCTGCGCCCTGGATTTCAAAGGTAGCTGGTGTCGATACTTATGTTTGGCAGAATTCGCCTACAATAATAGCTACCAAGCTACTATTGGAATGGCACCCTACGAGGCTCTATACGGGAGGAAATGTAGATCTCCCATATGCTGGTACGAGGGTGGTGAAAAGAAGAGGATGGGACTCCAGACGGATTTCATCGACGACACCACCCGAGCTATACGGAACATCCGCCAGAGAATTGAAACTGCTCAGAGCCGACAAAAGAGCTATGCGGATATGCGACGTAGACCGTTAGAATTCGAAGTTGGGGACCTAGTATTCCTCAAAGTGGCTCCTATGAAGGGAGTGATGAGATTCGGAATGAAGGGTAAACTGAGTCCACGCTACGTGGGACCATATCCGATATTGCAGAGGATTGGCAAGGTAGCTTACAAGCTAGAGCTGCCTCAAGAGATATCGGCTATTCACAACGTGTTCCATGTCTCTGTGCTCAAGAAATGCATTTCCAGTACGGACCAAGTGATCGAGCCACAAATAGTACAAGTTCAAGAGGACCTGAGTATTGAAAGTCGGCCTATCCAAATACTAGACTGAGAAATCAAGAGGCTAAGGAACATAGAGGTGCCCTTAGTAAAGGTCCTGTGGCAGAATCAACGGTACGAGGAAGCTACCTGGGAACGCGAGGAGGACATGAAGCAGAAGTACCCTCAATTGTTCCAACAAGGTTTGATTTTGCCTTTTAGATACACTATTATTGTAACGCCCGTAAAATTCCTAGCAATTTTACAGGAATTTTTGGCTTGATGATCATGGGCCTTGGGTGGGCCTTTTTCCAAAACAAAAGAAAATAAGCCAAAAATGGATGCAAGACCTAGGAATTGAACTCCAAACCTCTAGAGATAGCCAAACCCTATAGATGCACCCACTAACCAGAAGCCCAATAGGATATCATCATTAGAGGAAGGGGGGATTATAGATAAGTGTGATAAAGGAAAATGAAGAGGCATGGAAGAAGAGAAGAGAAACTTCTCTTCCTCCCTTTATAAAGAAGAGGGAAGGTTCTAATTTGCCACTTCCTCTCTTCTTCTTCTCACCGAATTCTCTCCCTCTCCATTTCCCTCTTTTGGCCGAACCTCATCCAAGCAAGAAAGCAAAGGCTAGGTTGGTTCTTTAGGTTATCTTCCCCACCCAAAGCAAAGCGAAGGATGTAAGTATCCCTCACCTGCATACGAGTAGCTTCGATTGATGTTTGTAAAAGAAATCTATATGTTATATCTAACCAAGCTATGTTTTAGTTTATCAATGAAGTTGTATGCTATGTTTAGGAGGTAGATGATGATGTTAACATGGAAAAAGGAATTAGGTTAAAAGCTAACCCTAATAGCCCCTAAAGCCTATTCGGCCATGCCATGATTTTAGGGTTTTAATGAAGCTCTATGTCATGTTTTTGTAACTATATGATGATGTTGGGATTAAGATGGATTAGGGCAAAAGTTAACCCTAAAAACCCTACTTGGACCATTCGGCCAACCTAGGTTTTGGGTGAACAAATGAAGTTTTAATCCATATGTTATATGCAAATGAAGTTGTTGTTATATGAAATGAATTAGGTTAAAGGTTAACCCTAAAAACCCTACTTGGACCATTCGGCCAACCTAGGTTTTGGGGTGAACAAATGAAGTTTTAATCCATATGTTATATGCAAATGAAGTTGTTGTTATATGAAATGAATTAGGTTAAAGGTTAACCCTAAAAACCCTACTTGGACCATTCGGCCAACCTAGGTTTTGGGTGAACAAATGAAGTTTTAATCCATATGTTATATGCAAATGAAGTTGTTGTTATATGAAATGAATTAGGTTAAAGGATAACCCTAGAAGACCCTATGGACCATTCGGCCATCATGCATTTTGGGGATTAGATGAAGTCTTAATATAAGTCTTATGTTCATATGAATTTGTTGTTAAGTTAAATGAATAGGTTAACATGTGTTTTATGTTGGGTGAATTCATGTCGACTTGTGATATTAAATAATGCTAGATGAAGATAACATGCCTTAGGTTGGTGTTTACTTACTTTTGATGCCATGCCTTTTTGCCATGTATATGTGTATGCTATGTTTGAAATATGTTATGAAATGGAAGAAGATAGGATTATGAAATGAAACAAAATGATATGTACACGACATGAATATGACATGATGATGAAATGAAGAATGATATGTTATGAAATGAAGAATGGCATGTTTACGAAATGAAAGATGATATGTCCATGGAGGGAAGCATGATGTGTTATGAAATGAAGTATGCTATGTTTGCAAAATGTAAGCTATGTTATAAAATAAGCATATAAGTATTTTACCTTCTGCATGGCTTGTACCAAGACCCTAACAGGGTCCAAGAAGAGATGGGCTCCTAAGATGCCCTAGGTCGATGGAATAAGACTCGGGCCTAGGATGGGCTTCTATGTATGATTGCCCCTAGGTCGATGGAATAAGACTCGGGCCTAGTACGGGATGGGCTCCAAGATGCCTTAGGTCGATGGAGTAAGACTCGGGCCTAGGATGGGCTTCTACGCTATGACGATTGCCCTAGGTCGATGGACTAAGATCGGGCCTAGTAACCAATTAGGTTCGAGACTTGCTACCTCGGGCCTATTTAGGGATGCGCGCTATGATAATGAAGAAGTGGTACAATGCCGGGCCCAAATATGTTGAGATTTATATTTACGTACCTATAAAATATGTTTTCAAAAGCATCTCGCACATGTTACATGATTAGATGTTATGTTTGATATGCCATGTTGATATGTTACATATGAAGTATGTTATGTTTGATATGCCATGTTGATATGTTACATATGAAGTATGTTATGTTTGATATGCCATGTTATGTCACTATGCTACATATGATGTATGTTATGTCTGATAGGTTATACCTATATGTTTTATGTTATGTTGATTTGCTACGTTACATATGTTATATGTTATGTTTAAATAAGTCCTAGACGTACATGACATGATGCTATGTTATAGATGATACATGTTATGCTGCCATGCTATGGATGAGATATGTTATGTTTACTCACGTTATTTATGCTACATGTTAAGTTAATTACGCCATGTATGTTACGTGTTATGTGGCTTATATGTTATGAATGTTACATGCTTATATGTTATGAATGGTACATGCTATGATTAATGTCGATATATGGTTTTTGTGAGTAGGACTGGATCTTACTAAGCCTATGTGCTTATAGTTTATCTTTCCCTCGTACTGCAGATAAGGGTAAGGGATGGATAAACTAAAGGGAGCAGCAGGAGGGGCCAAATGTGTGTGGCAGTGGCATGGTGGAGAAGATCCGTTAGGTTTATATATATATGTTTACCTATGATGATGATGTGTATGGATGTCCTTACTTATGTCTCCGTATGACAGCGATGGTTATGAACCTTAACTAAGCACTAAGTATCTATCTAAGTTATAATGCATGCTCTATGTTAATAAGAAGAAGTAAAGAAGAAGTAAGAAGAAGTATCTATATATGTTATGATGCATGCCCTATGTGAAGAAGAAGAAGTATATATATATATATATATATATATGTCAATGCATGTTTATGTTATAAAAGAAAAAAAAAAAGTCTAAAGTCTTCCGCTGTACGAAGTACGAAATATGTATAAAGTCTTCCGCTGTATGTATGTATGTATGTATGTACGGTCGCGTCACGCGCCGCCCCTCCGGGTTCTGGGTCCGAAAAGGGCGGGCGTGACAATTATATTGCGGTGTATAAGGTAGATCCCATTGAGACAATATACTATTGTCTCTTAGATAATCCTGAAACTCTTGGCTTAATTACTTGCCATCTCGATCAGATCGAAGTATCTTAATACTTTTACCAAGTTGATTCTCTACTTCATTTCTGAATTCTTTGAACTTTTCAAAGGCTTTAGATTTACATCTCATAAGATATACATACCAAAATCGTGAGTGATCATCGATAAAGGTAATGAAGTAGTTGTAACTTCCTTGAGCATGAATTGACATTAGTCCACATACATCAGTATGTATGAGACCAATTAACTCTTCCACTAGCTTACCCTTTCCAAAAAAGGGCAACTTTATCATCTTTCCTTGTAAGCATGATTCACATATATTAAATGAATCCAATTCAAATGATTCTAGAATTCCACTCTTGTGTAACTCTGACATGCTTCTTGCTTATATGGCCAAGGCGACAATGTCATGTGTAGGAGGTTAACTGATCATCCTTTTGAGCACGCTTGTTGTTTGCTTCGATATTGAATACATCACTAGATGTATCTAACATGTAGATTCCATTGCATAAAGTTTCGGTGCCATAAAGAACGTCATTCAAGGTTATATAACAACAATTGTTACTAATGTCAAATGGAAACTCTTTCTATTTAAACAAGAAATAGAAACAATGTTCTTTATTAATGCAGGAACAAAATAACAATTGTCCAGTTCTAAAACAAGTCCACTAGGAAGATTCAGCGAATATATTCTGACAGCGATAACTGCAACCTTTGCTCCATTGCCAACTCACAAATTCGCTTCTCCCTTAACAAGTCTTCTGCTATCCCTTAGCCCCTGTATGTCATTAAATATATGTGAGCCACACTTGGTATCCAATATCCAAGCGTCAAAGGAAATAGCATGATAGTCAATAATGAAGATACCTGAAGAGGATGGGGCATCAGATGTTGGCTTCTTCTTCATGGACTCAATATAGATCTTGCAGTTCCTTCGCTAATGGCTCATCTTGCCACAATGATGGCATGTTCCCTTTGGAGTTGACTCTCTAGTCTTGGCCTTCTTACTCTTCCCCTTTGGCTATTGCTTTGACTTCCTCTTAGAACATTTCTTCGAGGAGTCAACCAACATCACTGTCTTCTATTCTTTAGTCACAGAAGTTCTACAATCTTGAGTATATTGATCAGCTCGAGAATGGTGGATTCAAGATTGTTCATCCGATAGTTCATCACAAATTGTGAGTAACTCTTGGACAAACTATGCAGAATTATGTCAATACATAATTCGTGATCTATCGTAAACCCTAGTGATCCTAGCCGCTCAATATACCCATTCATCTTCAGTACAAACTGTACTACAGATGAACCCTCCTGTTAGGGAAATCTCTTGCCGTGATAAGGTTTTGATGTGTGTGGCAAAGGGTTTAAGTTAGTTTGTTATGTTGATTTGATATGTACATTGAAGTCGTGCAGGACTTAGTAATTCGCACATGGAGTCGTGGCGAGTTTCACATCTCATGACTCGTGCCTTGAGTCGGTGAAGGATAGCTTTGCGGAAGCCGTGCGCTTGGACCATCCGAGGGACTGCCAGACGAGAAGCTTGGAGTGAAGCCGGAGGAAGTAGACTTCGAAGCAAGAGACGCGAAGGAGCATTGCAGAGTCGTGCGCCTGATGCTGCCGAGGGACGTGGCCGAGAACGAAGAGAACTTCGAAGGCGAGGGACTCCGAGGGATGAGAGTGAGCGAATGTAACCCGGGAAGGGGTAGTAGCTCATAGGTGAAACTTGGCCATTTGGCCAAGTCGATGGTTAATCAAGTTGATCGGTCAGCCGACGATGGCTTGATGGCCGATCGATCGAAGGCGCCAAGGCGATCGGTGATGGCACCGCGTGCGCGGCACGAGTGGAGTCGACCTCGTTGAGGACTCGATCGATCGAGCACGATCGGTGATGATGGTTCCATCACCGATCGATGGTTCCATCCATCGATCGATAATACCGTTGGATGGAATCCAACGTGGAAAGCGGTTGTTATTGGGCAATGGCTACGGGATCAGTCGACTGATCGAGGGCATCAGTCGACTGATCCTGTGTCAACGGGAAGAAACCCTCTTCCTCTATAAAAAGGAAGAGGGTGGGGCTTTGGGAGGCCAATGCTTATGCTCTAATACTCTCCCAAAGTTCCCTAAAGCTTTCCATCCTCTTACTTGAGCTTATTTCCATTATATTTGTAAGAGGAGTGTTTTTGTGTAAAGAGGTTACCTCCACCTAGCTTTGTGCAAAGGAGAGATCTAGTGGATAGATTGCAGAGTGATTCACCGTGGACGAATCGGACCGTGGATTAGCGGCGTAGCCGGGAACCACGTTACATCTCGGTGTTTGTATTGCTTGTTTATATTTTGCTTGTCTTTATTTGTATTTGCATATTCCGCTTGCGCTAATCTAATTGTAGACGAGCAAAATCCGTAAACCAACGTAAGAGGGCTATTCACCCCCCTCTAGTCGGCCAATCGATCACCAACAAGTGGTATCAGAGCCAAGGAAAGCTTGTCGAGGACTAACCGCCACAACAAGCAACATTCAAAATGGCCGGCTCAAACATCCACCCACCGAAGTTCGACGGCGAATTCTCTTGGTGGAAAAAGAGAATGGAGGTATTCTTCGAAACCGACTTTGAAATTCTATTAATAATGGAAAACGGTTTTGAGTTGCCTAGGAACGAAAATGGGGAGCCATTGGAAAAATCGAGATGGAGCAAAAGACAAAGAGAGGAGTATTTGGCAAATTCAAAGGCCAAGCACCACCTTTACAATGTGCTCCCTCAGCAAGAAGTAAATAGGATAGGGGAGTGTTCTAGTGCAAAGGAGATGTGGGAGAAGCTAGTGGAGCTTCATGAAGGCACCTCGGAAGCCAAACTTGCAAGGAGAGACCTTCTCCGCTCCCAACTATCCAACATAAAATTAGAAAAGGGAGAAAAGGTAACTTCTTTGCATTCTAGATTTAAAGAAATTTTAATTGGGCTAACAAGTGTAGGAGAAAAGCTCTCCAACCGGGATATGGTAATGAAGGCCATAGATGCCTTTCCCCGGTCCTCAAGATGGAGCTCCATGGTGGATTCATTTTACATCTCCAAGAACTTGGAAGTTAGTACCTTGGAGGAGTTTTTCTCAACAATGGAGCTCCACGAAATGAGGCTTGAAGGAATACAAGAAGAGCCAAAAATCCAACCTTCAAGAGGAGTAGCTTTGATAGCGAACAAGGGGAAGAAAAAGATGGAAGTCCCTTCCTCCTCCGATGATGAAGCATCCTCATCCTCCTCCATGGATAGCACGGAAGAAGCGTATATGGTAAGGAGGGTAAGACGTGCTTTAAAAAGTTTTCGATTTAACAAATCAAATGATAGGAATAGAAGACCAAGAGGAAAGGTGATTTGTTACAATTGCCAAGGAGAGGGACATATAAGGGATAATTGTCCCCTCATAAACAAGAGCAAGGAAGAAAGGAAGAAGAAAGAAGAAAAAGGGGAGTAGAAAGAAGGAAGAGGAGAAGAAGGCAAAAGAAAAGGGAAAGGCCATGGCGTTCAAAGCAAAGACATGGGATGACCTTGCTTCTTCCTCCTCATCCGAAGAAGAGGAACAAGTCTATTCCAACCTTGCATTGATGGCCTTCGATGACTTGGATTGCTCCTCCACCGAAAATGAAGAATCAAGCTCAAGTGGAGAGAGCTCAAGTGAAGGGGGAGCCTCTACATCCTCCTCATCCGAAGAAGAAGAAGAGGACATGGAAACTATGGTAACGAATCTAACTCCTAAGAAAATAGTTTCCATGGTTTCTAGCTTAACTAGGGATTTATTTAGAGCTAAGAAGAAGAATAAAAGAATGCTTAATCAAATTAAGGCATTGGAAAATAAGTTAGAAAATGCATGCTTAAATGATAATATTTCTTCTAGCTTAAATGATGCATGCTCACATGATCTTTATGTGCCATTAGATGTTAGTGATGCATGTATAAATGAAAATAGGGCCCTAAGGGAAAAGGTAGACTATTTAACCAAAGCCCTAGAAAAATTCACAATTGGCTCCAACACATTAAATATGATTATTGTGAGCCAAAGAGCTAGCTACAACAAAAAGGGCCTAGGATACAAAGAAAAGAAAAATGAAAAGGCCTATAAATGCCTAATAGCTAGGGGACTAGATAAAAAGAAAGTAATTGATAGAAAATGGATCCCCAAGGAGTATCTTGTGAAACCAATAGGAAAGAACTTATTTTGGGTTCCAAAATCCATCCTTAAGGGTTAGAAAACCCCTAGGGTAGTCAACCATATGCAATTGACCTATATCATATTTTGGTTGACTTAGGATAATGGGACAACATTTTTAGAATAGTGTTGGGTGATGATAACGTGCCCATAAATAGATAATAATGCTTAAATCATGATGATTAATGTAATTCCTATGTATGGTTGCAATCATGATTTATGATTTTGAAATTTGGCACATTATCATAAGAAATAAGTTTAAATCATGCTTTAGGTGATACTTTACTTATTATCATGATATAATACCTAATGCATGATTATAATTTGATGAAAACATGTAGTTCATGATCATAATGTGAAATTAATTGATATATGCCTTTATGATCATGAGGTTTGTTAGGTTGATACTTAACCTTGATAGAATTGTATGAATATAATGGTTAAGTTTATACAAATACCCCCTAGGATGCATCTCACACTCACCATAGGCTACCTTGATTGAAAACTTAGCATAAGTGAGATGTTAGGATGATACAAATGTCCACTAGTGCCTATGACATTTAGATGGTCATTTAAGGTATCAAAATAGCAATAATAGACCAATCATGGGGAAGACTTATGTTTAATTCATAGACATATTGCCCAAAGATCATGGTTGGATATTTCATATGTTTTCAAAATAATTTCTTAATCTAAAATCTATGTATTCATGTTTTGAAACAATTGGAACCAAAACTAGGTGTTAAACTTGATACTAGAATGGTCAAAAACCTAGTGATTTTTAAACCTTTTGGATTTTTGGCAAAAACGTGAAAATATGATGATTTTTCATGAAAAATTATTTTTCACTGATAAAGAACCTTACATGAAATATGTTCCCAAAATTTCATGATTTTTCGAATTTTTTGGAATTTTTAACGCATTTCTGAAATTCGGTTTGAAAATCAGAATTTTCGTGCTACGATCGTAGTATGAACCAATGATCGTGGCCTCAAATCAGAATAAAGAATGGCCGAATTCAGTTTTTAACTAATTTTTGGTAATTTTCTTCTATTAGACTTGATGCCATAAGTTTATAACTTAGTGTTAATCTTTTTGATGGTGTCAAAGGGGGAGAATTGATTATGTTTAAGTAAATTATGATAGGGGGAGAAAATTGAGAATTTGTAGAGAGAGTTTCATGGATTAAGGGAGAGTTGCATGTTTCTATATCATGTTTATGTTTACATGCTTTCTTTCCTTTAAAATTTATATCAAATATTTTTACCTAACTTAAACGGATTGCCACACATCAAAAAGGGGGAGATTGTTAGGGAAATCTCTTGCCGTGATAAGGTTTTGATGTGTGTGGCAAAGGGTTTAAGTTAGTTTGTTATGTTGATTTGATATGTGCGTTGAAGTCGTGCAGGACTTAGTAATTCGCACATGGAGTCGTGGAGAGTTTCACATCTCATGACTTGTGCCTTGAGTCGGTGAAGGATAGCTTTGCGGAAGCCATGCGCTTGGAGCATCCGAGGGACCGTCGGACGAGAAGCTTGGAGTGAAGCCGGAGGAAGTAGACTTCGAAGCAAGAGACGCGAAGGAGCATTGCAGAGTCGTGCGCCTGATGCTGCCGAGGGACGTGGCCGAGAACGAAGAGAACTTCGAAGGCGAGGGACTCCGAGGGATGAGAGTGAGCGAATGTAACCCGGGAAGGGGTAGTAGCTCATAGGTGAAACTTGGCCATTTGGCCAAGTGTCGGATGGGTTTTCCCGACACCAGTCGACTGCCATGTCATGACAGTTGACTGCTCTAAGTCGATGGTTCGATCGACTGGTTTAAGCCGATTGAATTGTTGATCACCGATCGCGCATGGGCGGCCGATCGATGAGTGATCACCGATCGCCAAGGGGCGCCACGATCGATGGCACCGCACGCACAGAGTGGAGTTGACCTCGTTGAGGACTCGACTGATCGAGCACCAGTCAACTGATGGTGCCATCAGTCGACTGATGCCAATACCATTGGATGGAATCCAATGTGGAAAGTGGTCGTTATTGGGCAACGGCTACGGGATCAGTCGACTGATCCTGTGTTAACGGGAAGAAACCCTCTTCCTCTATAAAAAGGAAGAGGGTGGGGCTTTGGGAGGCCAATGCTTATGCTCTAATACTCTCCCAAAGTTCCCTAAAGCTTTCCATCCTCTTACATGAGCTTATTTCCATTATATTTGTAAGAGGAGTGTTTTTGTGTAAAGAGGTTACCTCCACCTAGCTTTGTGCAAAGGAGAGATCTAGTGGATAGATTGCGGAGTGATTCACCGTGGACGAATCGGACCGTGGATTAGCGGCGTAGCCGTGAACCACGTTACATCTCGGTGTTTGTATTGCTTGTTTATATTTTGCTTGTCTTTATTTGTATTTGCATATTCCGCTTGCGCTAATCTAATTGTAGACGAGCAAAATCCGTAAACCAACGTAAGAGGGCTATTCACCCCCCTCTAGCCAGCCAATCGATCACCAACACCTCCTCCATCTTCGAACTAAAGAGAAGCTTTGAGACCTTGAACCTTTTGGATCTCGACTACTCATCGAAGAGTTCGCAAAGATGGTAAATGATCGTGTAAGCATCCATATACTCATTCTTCTTTTGTAGCTCTTCAGTCATCATCACTAGCATGATGCAACTGGCAAGCTCAGAATTAGTCGTATGCTTCTGATGGGCCAACATTTTGTTTGGAGTTGCATCATGGTCAAGACTGGTGGGAAGTGTTGGAACTTCGGTGAGCGCTAGAGGGGGTGTGAATTGTGCATTTTCATTCGTCGATTGATTCGATTGCGTGCTTGCTACAATTTGATTAGTATGCAGTGGAAATAATAAAAAAGCATAAACAAAATACACAAGCACACACAAAATACAAGGATATAACGTAGTTCAAAACCTTAGGATTCCTACTCCACGGGGTGAGCTCAAATAAGCTCTAGTGATGCAAACACCACCACTAATCAATACACTCCTTCTCAGAACAATCCGGAGGTGGAGAAACCTCTTACAAATGATTACAAAAGTAATACAATAAAATACAACAAGTAAACTAAGCAATACACAAATACAAGTAAAGAAAACTTTACACTAAGATTTTGGATTACTTTCTTGTTGATTGCTTTGGTTTGCTCTTGAAGGTCTGGAATGCAACAAAAATTCCCCTCCAAATTACCCCAAGAACCATGGCCAAAAACCTCCCCTTCGAGCTCCTTATAAAGCTATAGCTCGGGTTGATTTCCACCTAGCAGTCGACTGCCAAAAGGCTTCAGTCGACTACCCCTGTAGATGTTGTCTCACAACGACTTAATCCACGTCGGCATTCTAGCCAATGGATACACTGGCAGTCGACTGCCATTACCGACAGTCGACTTCTCATGGCCAATCGACTACCCATACATTGCAATCGACTGCTAAGGCTATTTGGCACAGTCGAATGCCAGTCGACTCACGATAGTCCACTGATCATTATCCCAGTCGACTGCTCAGTGTTGACTCGGTTGTTAAGTGTCCAACACTTGACCAGTTGATGCACGCAAATGCGACCTCAAATCTTGTGATGGAGGCCGTCGAGGACTCTAACCATGTGCACACACTCAATGCCTGCAAGTGCATGGATGTTGTCAAGTAATAAAAGATTATCAATCCCATAGGGACTGAGATTCGAATATCGATATGTTCAGTGGGTGATATTGCTTAGAGGTAAAATCTAAAAGTTTTAATTTCAAGGGTTGTCGGTGGACTAAAATATAATACAGTGTCACACGGAGAAAGAAAGGAGCGTGCCGAGATCTTTAAAAGGGATTCTAGGACTTCGGTTTCACTTGTGTGTCACAAAATATGCTATCAACTGGGCATTGTCTAAATGCCTAGCTATGGTTTTGTGGAAGGAACATCATACACTCTCCTGATGAACCACCGCATCTATCGGGAGCTATCTATGTCTTACAAGGATGGGATAGATGGTGTGAGGATGCCAAATCAATCCCTGCGACGAACCGTTTCTAGTTTCATCGCATCATTCTACCCATTGTTACAAGAGATCAGGTTTACCCCTAGGTTCCTTATATAAGATCTCCTAAATCTTAGATACAAGGGTTATCACCCCTCGTATTGCCTAAGCACAGCAGGTATAAAACTAAATACGCATAGATATTGCTATAAACAATTTCTAATTGCAAATTCAAACTCAAAAATAGAATTCAATTTGAAGCAACATGTCATGCGCACACAAGCTACTCCCTAATCCTAGAATCGAAGTAACTACTTCATATATAAAAGAGGAGAATCACAAGGCATGTACATGTTCGAATATATCAGAAATAAATTGCAAGAATAAGAAATTACAATGACGATATGGCCTTCTCTCTAGTGTTGAAGTGCAAAACTTGGATCTCTGGCGGCGTTCTTCCTCCCCGTTGCGAGTTCCCGAAGACTTTTAGGGCTTTGGTGTGCCGTCCTAGCCGTCGTGTCTCCCCCCTAGGGTTTGGGCGGAGCCATCCTTATATAGACATCACCTCAGACTGCTGCAAAATCCAAAAAAAGCCTTAGTCGCGTCAATCTGCTTGGTCACCACACGGCTATGTGCGACCCTGGGGTGGATGATCTCGCCCATTGGACACGACCGTGTGTAGCCACACGCCATGGTCGTGTCCCATTCTGCGTCTAGCTATAAAATGTCCTTCTTTTGCTCCGAAAGTACACCTTTTCCCCCCGAAATGCTATCCTGCATGCAAAAGTACAAAGAGCAACCTTCGAACCAGAAAATAGGAAATGCGTGCAAAATAGAGTGACATATGCATGAAACTAACATAAAATTTAATGAGATGTGAGCGAAAACTACTCATAAATCCCTATATGTTTCGCTCACATCACTTCCCCCAGAATTAAATCTTTTCTTGTCCTCAAGCAAACCTCAGTGCCATGAAATTAAAAAGATATTGTTCCATACTTTGCATGTTAACTAAATTTATCAAGTGGTATTTGCAATCAAAGCAAAATAACTATGTTCTAAAAATTCACTAGGTTAGCTCCTCGTGCTCATGCTAAGTGAATCATTCTTAGGGGATACTCGTTTCATGGTGAGTCAAGTCATCATCCTATAGCTTTTCTAAGGTCTCCAGCTCTTAGGCACTTACCTGCCCATAGCGAGGGTCGTTCCCTAGATCTAGCACAAAGTCTCAAAGGCCTGCTCGGTATTAAGAGAAATTGGTAGATGTTTCCCCAGTAACCTAACTCGGTCTTAAAGGGGCACCTCACCATTTCCACCCATGATAATTGTTTTTTATCTCTCATAATATTTATATATATTTTCTTTTCTTTTCTTTTCTTTTCTTTCATTTCCCTCTCTCTCTTTCTCTCTCTCTCTCTTTTTATTTTTTTTATTTTTCTACTCATTGGGATTTTGATTTTTCCAAATGAGCTTACACAATCCGAGCATCTCTAGTAACTAAAATACTAAACCTAGAGTCACCTATGGATTCCATAGTACTAGACTACTAAGATGAATCATAACTAGGTATGTACTAGACTCTCCCTTTCAAAATATTCGACATGTGTGTGTAAAAATAGAAGCTAACCAGTGTAAGTCTAGAACATTCATTAGAGCAAATAAAATAAAATACCATGATATAAATGAAGTTACACTACTCATGAAAACAACTTATGAAGAAGACTTTTAAAAATACCACTAAGGCAGCTTTACAGATAACAAAAACTAAGTGTTGAAAGAAACTCAACAATCTATGCATGAATAAATGAATGCCAATAATAATGCAAATACTAGGAAAGAAACTACTTGCTAGAAACAAAATAAAATTTGGGTTCCCCCCAGACTTAAAATGAAAGTATACCTCTAGTATGGTGGACGAGGTGGAAAGTCTGGGAGCCTCGGCATCTCGGGATCCTGGGAGAACCTGTTGCTGAGCCACTGATGCCACATGTATATATGATCGATCTGAGATCTAGTGGATGCAGTGGCTGCTCGGTACTCCTCCTCCCTATCCCACTGTGCCTGTTGGGCATGCATGTGCTGCCGCATCTCCTGGCGGTAGGCATCCTCATCCTGGTGACGGACGACCTCCTCCTAGAAGTAGATGCGAGCCTCATCGTAGAACTACTCAGCTCGCTGGAAGTGCTCCAGAAAACCCTGGAACTCCACCTGCGTGTAGGCTCTCTACTCCTTCCATCACTGCCTTTGTGTCTTCTACTCGGCATAGATGTTGTCGAGGCACAATCGGAACTCCGAGTAATCGTAGGCCGACATACCTACATCCTGCTCAAAAGTAGAAAAAAGTGGTGGTGCAGGTGCAGACTCATGTCGGTGTGGACTAGGTGGGCTCCTATGCATGTGTGGATTGGAGTGAGAGTGATGTAAAGGGGGAGAAATGGGCACCGATGTGGGTGGTCCCTCATGTGGAGGGGACTCCACTATCAGGTCCAAGCGCTAGTTGGCTCGTGTAGTGATGGTGGTACGATCAGGGTCGGGGAGCCTATGGGTCGACAAATTTTTCCTTACAAAGCATAAGGAGTGTTCTTCTCTCACAATCATCTTCATGGCCATGCACACTCCTAGGTCGATCCTAGGGCTCCCCGTTATACTCTCTAATGTAGTGTAATCGTACCCCATCCTATGACAAATGTGGGTAAGTAGGCCCCCACATTAATCTCTCCTTGTGCTGCTTTGCCCATCTTCACTAAGTGTCTGATGAAGTGGGACCCTACATCGATGCTACTCCTTTCTTGTAGCATGTCTCAGAGGCAAAGCAGCTTGCTAGCTCTAACCACACTGTCACTCTCCCCATGACCAAGTATTGTACTGGCCATGATGCGGTGGAGGTATCAAAGGACGGGGTTTTGGAGACGCGAAGCTTTGGCCCTAGAAGGGTCATAAGCATGCTCCCCCGTCAACTCGGTCCAAAATATCTGAGAGTTAAATCCAATAGGGATTCTTCTCTCTCCCCCATTCGGCAAGCCAAAGCATTAATTCCATTGGTGAAGGATCCATTCATGCTCAATGTTAAAAATCCTAAAAGTTATCCTACCCTCTTCGCTCTCTCTACCCGTTAAAATTTCCGTCTCTAAGGAACTCAAAAATTCTAGAACTATCCTAGGGTTGGTTGGGTGTCTTATTCCAATCATCTCTTCCCACCCCATTTTTGCAAATAGGGCTTGAATGTCACCCAACAACCCTAAAGACTCTAGTAAATCTTCATCTAGGTACCTAGTAGCAGTGAGTTTATGAGTACAAAGCATATTATATCTATCTCTATGTTCATTATTGCGAAAAAGAAGGGTTGGTAGGGCGTTACCCTCCACCGAAGCTTGAGGGGCATCGACATGTTGGCATCGTGCTATTCCTCAGAATGCTCATCGGCTCCCATGTCCCCGGATTAAAATTTTCACTAATGAAAACTAATCAGGATGGGATGAGTTTCCAAAGCACAACCAATTCGTCATCGTGCCAACGACTCGAGCCATCGCTTGAACAAACTTGTTGTTCAAGCAATCAACTCTTCTAGTTGGTTAGCCGCGGAAGAGACGACGGACGGATCGCCGGTTTTTGTGTTTCTAATCAGGGTCCATGATTATACAAATACATACAAATGTAAACTAGTATAATCAACACATACATAAAGTAAGCATCCACACAAACCATGCATATAATTGAAGAGCAATTATAAATATAATACAAAAGAACATTAATCAAAATAAACAAGATTATACCTCTTGTTATACCTCTTGATCTTCTATTGTATGTCCTCCCTCCTTTTGGACGTCGTGTGGGCGACGATCTACCAAAAGTTGAAGCCTCCTAGATCACCAATCTTCCTTTCCTTGTTCACTAGGAACAAAAAAAGATCCCAAAACAAAACTCTCCTTTCTAGAACCGGCCACCAAGTCAATAAACTTGATGTTGCCACCGGCCAAGGAAGATAAAATGGAGTATAGAAACCAACCAAAAGAGAAACACCAAGGGTATGGGCGCCGGCCAACACTTGGAGAAAGGAAAGGAAAACAATCCTCTTCCTTGTTGCCACCCAAACCCTAGACAAAGCTTTCCTAATTTCTGGCCAAGGATGAAGGGAAGGAGAATAGGTTGAGCTCCGGCCAAGGTAGAGGGAACAAGGATAGTGGTCGGCCAACACTTAGAAGGAAGAAGAAATGGATCTTCATCTTCTTGTTGCCGCCCACCCTAATCCCAAAACCCTAACCCTAGCCGCCCAACCCCAATCCTATCCCATCTAGGATTTGGTTGCCGCCCAAGGGAAGCCATCCTATTTCCATCCAACCTAAGCCATAGAAGGAAGGGAAAAGCTTGGGCGCCGGCCAAAACAAGGAGGAAAAGGGAGGAAGGGTTGCCGGCCATCAATGGGAAGAAGAAGAAGCCTTGTCGCCCAACACAATGAACCAAACCCTAACCCTAACCTCCTTTTCTTTCTTGCCGCCCAAGCCACCTTGTCTCAATTAGGTTTTTCATCTCCCTTTGCCGCCCAAGCCTAAGCCCATATATATAGAGTTAGGTTTAGGCCTTGGTTCAATCTCCTCCATTGGTTCTAGAGATTTAATCTCAACCGTCATATCTAGAGATTTAATCTCAACCGTCAGATCTAGATATTTAATCTCAACCATCAATTCTAGGGTTTTAATCCTAACCGTCGGATCTAGAGATTTAATCTCCACCGTCGGTTCTAGGGTTTTAATCTCAACCGTCGGATCTAGAGATTTAATCTCAACCATCGGTTGTAGGGATTTAATCCCAACCGTCGGATCTAGAGATTTGTTTTCCATCATTTGATCTAGACTTCATGAGGTGTTAATAGGCTACAATAGGGACCATGAGGAGGAGTTGGGTCTTGGCCACCCGATGGATCGGAACCACACAAACTTGATCCATTAATGATGTTCCATTCCACTAGAGGATCATCATTGAATTACCTCACCAACCCCCATAAATTAATATGGGCTCCATATATTATTTGTACATCCATCTCCCCGTCTTTAAGATATCGAACGTCCGTCAATTAATTGATTTACTGACCATCAATTAATTAACATCTAACTCCTCGAGTAGTACCACTCAACCTTATCATCATGTTGACTAAGTCAACCTGCAGGGTTTACATGATGGACCTTATGAGCTCCTCAAGGGGACATCATCAACCTAATATATAGGACACGGTTTCCTCCTATAATCAACGGCACACCATGTAAATAATATAATTTCCCAACTTACCGGGCATATTGATTTAATCCATAGAAATCTCACCCTCTGATAAATCAAAGAAATAAATATTAAGTACATGTGCCCGTTATTATATCGGGATTAAGAGCATGTACAACATAATATCCGAGGTCCGATTCAATTATGCAGTCAGCAATAAATTGAATCACCTCTATGTCGGTCCTGCTCAATACACCTAAGTGTACTAGTGTATCTCTATGATCAAGATAAAACAATACCAAGCTACACTACAACCATGCCAATGGTTTGTCCAAAACCATCTTGGTTGTGAGCCTCTACTTATACTCTACAAGGGACTGATAACATGATCTTCTGTGCCACACCCAAGCACCATGTTATCTACAATGTAAAGTATTAGACAGTATGCACATATATAAATATAAAGTGCAAACAATGATCATGTGATTCTTATTTCAAAATAAAATGTTCATACCAAAGAGCTAGGCTTTCAGTATACATCCCAACAATATCCCACTTATACTAAAAGACTATGCTGTCATCATGTAGGGATCTCTTATGCAAAATAGCATATGCGCAACGGAAAAATAGGATCCCTTCCAAGTGATCCTTGCGAAAGAAAACCTCGTACAAAAATAAATTTCTCAAAACCTATATTATAGGAGAATATTACCTTTGTTGCGTGCCCTTTTTAAATCTCGCTTCTCCTTGGGTTTGTTGGATCTTTTAGCACGTTCAAATGTCCGTGCCTCTATATGTATCCACACGAGCAAGCTCTTGTCTCACAAAAGAAACTAGAAGAGCTCTCCTTTACTTCTTGCTAGAGAAGTCCCTAAAGGAGAGGAAGGTAGGGAAAAAGCGAAAGGAAGAAGAAGACTACTCTTCTTACTACACTCACAAAAGCCACACAACCAAAGCCTCTCACCACCAAGCTCTCTCCAAGCGTCAAGCTTCAACCATTTGGCCGACCACCCCATGGGATGTTTTATAGGATTGAAAAACCTTTCACCTCCTATCACATTCAATGCAATCAATTGCATTGAAACATAATCAACACTCCTTGTTTGGCCGGCCACATGTGGAGGAAATCCAAAGGTCAAAA
Source organism: Wurfbainia villosa (assembly GCA_025175895.1). Taxonomy (NCBI): domain Eukaryota; kingdom Viridiplantae; phylum Streptophyta; class Magnoliopsida; order Zingiberales; family Zingiberaceae; genus Wurfbainia; species Wurfbainia villosa. The sequence continues at coordinate 44,698,139 of CM045998.1, read as the reverse complement.
CCCTTTGTCTCCTTCCACCTCATCAAGCTTAGGTGGCATGCTTATGTGGCATGCTTAGGTGGCATGCTTATGTGGCATTCATGCATGTTGAATTAATCTTATTAATCCAATAAGCTTATGTTATCATATTGAATTAATCTCATTAAATCAATAAGGTAACATATTGAATTAATCTTATTAAATCAATTAAGCTTAGCATATTGAATTAATCTCATTAAATCAATAAGATAAAATTCTCATTAAGCTTAAAGTCCAAAAACCATTTTGTACTTAAGCTCATTCACAAATTATTCTAGTCAAACTAGAATGCACTAATTCTTCAAATCATCATGCTCTTGTGTGTGACCCTATAGGCTCTCATAACGTTGGCAGTGGATCTAAACTCTTTTAGATACACAAGCAAAGAGCAACATCTAGCAATACATCATTGCTACCCAAGTTACGAAATAAGTTAAGATCCGACTAACCTTTCCATGGCTACTATAATGTATGACCGTGTCCTTCTATCCTTGATATCAGATTGACCAATGAGGCATAGACCGTGTCATCCTCGATCAATCTATGTGTTTCTTGATCCCTGAGTAAACTAACTCAAACAAATGAGCTCAATATCTCATATTGAGTCATTCGAGCATGGCCATGCATTTTAGTAGTTCTACTCAATCAAGGGGCCCACAGATATCACTCCCGTCATATGGGAGGGATAGATCCCATCTACATCACTCACATCCCTCCGCATAATTTGTTATATACCCAGTAATCGCCTTTTTGGTCCACCCTGTTACGGGTGATGTTTGAGGATACCAAAGTACATAACTCCTTATGTAGGGAACCGTAGTGACTTCAGGTTTGAGGACTATTCATACCAATAGTCACATGAGAAAGTTTATGACACTTATATGACGATCCATGAAACTTTCTCATGGCGGGTCAGTTCAGTATATATTCTCTAATATATACCATTGTGTCAACTTGATATCATATATCCATGACTTGTGAGATCAAGTCATCAATTGACCTACATGCTAGTCTTTATGTATTAATATTGCCCTTGCATATTAATACTTGACTAGGAACATTTAGGAAAGTGTTCTCTACAGCCTCTCATAATCAATTCTGCCAATTGATGTGCTGTAGATAAGAACCTACTTTTCTAGGACATTATTATATATTTAATTTAGCTGGCACAAGCAAGACGTAAATATATAATAACCAATCCTTTGCCTTTATAGAATATGATACAAAATGTTCCCTATTCAACCATCACATGATTGGTTCTAGGGCTATAACTAACAATCTCCCACTAGCACTAGTACCAATAACTATGATATCTAATACCTAGTGACCTAGTGTGACCATCATGCTTCCTCTGTGCCAAAGCCTTGGTCAATGGATCTGCAATGTTAGCTTCTGTCGGTACTCTGCATATTCTCACATCTCCTCTATCGATGATCTCTCGAATGAGATGGAAGCACCGCAGTATGTGTTTGGTCCGCTGATGTGATCAAGGTTCCTTAGCCTGTGCAATAGCCCCATTGTTGTCACAATAGAGGTCTATTGGATCTGCAATGCTAGGAACTACCCCAAGTTCACTGATGAACTTGCGGAGCTAAACAGCCTCCTTTGCTACATCAGATGCAACAATATACTCGGTTTCATGTAGAATCGAAGAATGTCCTACTTGAACTCTTCCACTCCACGGCTCCACCATTCAGCAAACACGATTACCGATTGCGATCTATAGTCATCCTTGTCTGCTTGGAAGCTTGCATCAAACCCTTACGATTAGCTCCTCCTCATTGCCTTCAAATATCGTGAAATATTATTTCGCTTCTTCGTAAGTATTTAAGAATATTTTTATTTGCTATCCGGTGACTTTCACTGGATCCGAGTATCTACTCATGTACTCATGCAGCATACATCGAGATCGATACAAAGCATGGCGTACATGATAGACCTATGGATCTTATCCATGCGATCTCTCTCCTCCTTAGAAAAGGGACATTGAGTCTTCGAAAGACTCACACCATGTGATAAAGGCAGAAATCCTTTCTTGGAATTTTGCATAGCAAAATGATCTAGCACTTTATCAATATATGTACTCTGACTTAGGCCAAGTAATCTTTTAGATCTATCTCTATAGATCTTGATGCCTAGAATATAGGCAGCTTCACCTAAGTCTTTCATCGAGAAACAATTCTCTAACCATATCTTCACAGACTGGAGTGAGGGAATATCATTTCCGATGAGAAGTATGTCATCTACATATAAGACAAGAAATACAACTGTGCTCCCACTATTTCTCTTGTAGACACAAGGTTCATCTTCATTCTTGATGAAACCAAACTCCTTGATTGCATCATCGAATCGAAGATTCCAGCTTCGAGAGGCGTGCTTTAGTCCATAAATGGACCTTTGTAGTTTGCATACCTTTCCAGGATGCTCTAGATCTTCAAAACCCTCAGGCTGTGTCATGTACACATCCTCGAGTAGCTTTCCATTCAGAAAAGCGGTTTTGACATCCATCTGCCAGATTTCATAATCGTGGTAGGCTGCAATAGCAAGTATGATCCGAATGGATTTAAACATCGTAATTGGTGAAAAGGTTTCATCATAGTCAATACCATGAATTTGTTTGAATCCTTTAGCCACCAATCTACCTTTATAGGTATGCTTATTACCATCCATGTCAGTCTTTACTTTAAAGACCCACTTACACCCAATGGGTTTTATCCCTTTAGGTGGATCAACCAAAGTCCATACTTGGTTAGTGTACATGGATTCCATTTCGGATCTCATGGCCTCAAGCCATTTCTCGAAATCTGGGCTCATCATAGCTTCTTGATAGGATGTAAGATCGTCAAGATCGACAAGCAATACCTCACCGTTGTCAATCAAGAGAAAAGAATATCTCACGGGTTGACGATGGATCCTATCAGATCTACAAAGAGGTTGGTCTACTTGAACAGGTGTTTGCTCCACAACTCTTTGGGAAACAATTTCCTCATCCACAACACTTTGTGGTGCCTGTTCATTTTCCATCGAAGCCTTAGTGTTATCTTCATCTTGAATTTCTTCAAGATGAATTTTACTCCCACTAGTTTTTCTAGAAATAAATTCTCTTTCTAGAAAGACAACATTTCTGGCAACAAACACCTTGCCAAGTGTGGAATTGTAAAAGTAATATCCCTTAGTTTCCTTGGGATATCGTACAAAATAACACTTATCTGATTTGGGTCCTAGTTTATCTGAGACTTGATGTCTAACATAAGCTTCACAACCCCAAATCTTTATAAAAGACATTTTGGGACTCTTCCCAGTCCATAACGTATATGGTGTCTTTTCTACGGCTTTTGATGGGACGCGATTAAGTGTGAAAGCGGCTGTCTCTAGAGCTAAACCCCAAAAGGAAGTAGGTAGATCAGTCTGGCTCGTCATTGATCGTACCATATCTAATAGAGTACGATTTATCCTCTCAAATACACCATTCCATTGTGGTGTTCCAGGTGGAGTGAGTTGGGATATTATCCCACACTCAGCCAGGTGATCACGAAACTCTTGACTAAGGTATTCACCACCTCGATCTGATCGAAGTAGCTTAATACGCTTACCAAGTTGGTTTTGTACTTCATTCTTGAATTCTTTAAACTTTTCAAAGGATTCTGACTTATGTCTCATCAAATATAAGTAGCCAAATCTACTCATATCATCAGTGAAAGTAATAAAGTACTTATAGCCTCCTCTTGCTTCGACATTGAAAGGGCCACATACATCAGTATGTATGAGTCCTAACAAGTCCGTCGCTCTCTCGCCATGTCCACTAAATGGAGTTTTAGTCATCTTTCCTAAAAGACAAGATTTGCATACCTCATATGATTCAAAATCAAATGAGTCCAATAATCCATCTTTATGGAGTTGGGATATGCGTTTTTCATTTATGTGACCTAGGCGACAGTGCCAGAGATATGTTTGGTTCAAATTATTCGATTTGAACCGTTTGGTATTTACGTTATAAATTGGGTTTTCTAAATCTAGAACATAGAGACCATTCATAAGTGGTGCATTACAATAGAACATTTCATTCAAATAAATGGAACAACATTTGTCCTTTATTATAAAAGAAAAGTTTTTCTTGTCTAAACAAGATACAGAAATTATGTTCTTCGTTAATGCAGGTACATGAAAGCACTCCTCTAGTTCTAAGATAAGCCCAGTGGGCAAAGACAAAGAATATGTTCCTACAGCTACAGCAGCAACTTTTGCGCCATTGCCTACTCGTAGGTCCACTTCGCCCTTTGCCATTAGTCTACTATTTCTCAGTCCCTGCACATTAGTACAAATGTGAGATGCACATCCGGTATCTAATACCCATGTAGAAGAAATAGATAGATTAACTTCTATAACGTGTATACCTGAGGCAGAAGTCCCACTTCTTTTCTTCTTTACTTCCTCAAGGTAGACTTTGCAGTTCTGCTTCCAGTGTCCAGTCTCACCGCAATGGAAACAGTCCCCTTCCTTAGGTACTTTACCTTTACCCTTTGAAGTGGATGAATTGGCCTTGCCTTTGGCTTGGGTCTTACCCTTGCCTTTGCGCTTACCTTTGCCCTTCTTGACCATTAGTACGTTACTAACTTTCTTCTTGAGATTCGGTTCAGCAGTTCTTAACATGCTGAGAATCTCAGGCAAAGGCTTATCAATTTCATTCATGTTATAATTCATGACGAATTGATTATATGCTTCTGGCAACGATTGCAGGATACCATTGGTTGCCAATTCTTGGCTCAGTGGAAAACCTAGTCTTTCAAGGTTCTCAACGTACCCTATTATTTTAAGTACGTGAGTTCCTACAGGTGTTCCTTCTTGCACCTTGAATGCAAAAAGAGCCTTAGACACTTCAAAATGCTCTTGCCTAGCTTGTCCTTGATATAGTTGTTTCAAATGCTCAACCATATCATAGGCATCCATGTTCTCATGTTGCTTCTGAAGCTCAGAGTTCATGGTGGCAAGCATAAGACATGACACATCTAATGCATCATCTTGATGCTTCTTATAAGCATCCTTTTCAGCACGAGTGGATGCAGGGGCGGGTGTTTTAGGGATAGACTGCTCTAGGACATACAGTTTACGTTCTTACTTGAGGATAATCCTCAAGTTCCTATACCAGTCTAGAAAGTTAGCTCCATTGAGCTTGTCTTTCTCAAGGACAGATCGCAAGTTGGGGGGGTGTGTCGTGTTAGATGACATGGTGATCTACAACATCAAAATGCAAAATTAAGTATCATACCTAAGTCATTTAATTAGGCCTTTAATTAAATGAGGCTCCCACTAAATTCTCATAGCTTTGATATGAGCTAATCATTGATGTAGGCAAACAAATTTTGCTTACATCATTAGCTTCTATTTAGCTATAAATTTATATGGGATAAAGATCCACATCATACTTCATCTTGAGTTAGCTTTGGATAATCGCCCAAGACGTAGTATGATTAGGTAGGCAATCTTTTGTCAATTACATCTGATGTAACTCTTTAATAGCTTTGGTTAAGTTTAGATTAGTTTAGTGCTTATTCCTAAACCAGCTTCCAGGCCGTGGCGAGGCACAGAGGCCTTCTTTGATATCGGAGCAACGACCACTTTCTAAGACAAAGCTGATGTTCGGAAATTACACAAAACTAATTTTTAAAACTTATGTTCAAAGCTAATATATGCCTCTACTTTCTTAATTAATTAAGAAAAACTTAATTAAGTCTTAACCAAGTTTGATAGCGGAACATCACCATTGTCCACTCGCACTCTTCCAAGATAAAATGCATTGCTTTGCTTTGGCAAACCCATCAACAAATGATCGAGGAAGTAGTGAGTACCAAACTTTGGTAGGCATATCGTTTTTGACTTATTAAGAAATAAACGTAAACATGTATCACATACATATTAGCATACATCACATATAAGCTAAATTAACATGCATCACATAAATATTAAACTAAGCGTGTCATGGTTATGGCCCTTATTCTACAATCTTCTCAAGCCAATGAAAAGATTGATTGGTCAACCTAGGGATAGCATCTTCTCCCAAGTGCTTCCTTTTGGTTGTCTTGTGTTGTTGACTCCCTCCTTGTAACGTCATCTTCCAATGGACCCTCTATCTTTATTTTGTATATTACAAAAGGAGAAATAATCGAGTTACATTCGAGTCTAAAACTAATTTTACAACAAGAATTTTAGGAGAAAAGCATGACACGCAGGTCGTATTAAGAATTACAACACATACATTCACAAACTTTTTGGGACTAGGCTATAACCATGCACCATGTCAATTTTAACTTTTAAAAGACATCGGATATTTTATTATGTTTGAAAAATTGCTAATACAATTATCAACTCATAATAAAATTTATCCTACTTCTATATCACATATAAAATAGAGAAAACCTATTTTTATATGATCTTTCGCAAGTGGCTCTGATACCACTGTAGGGATCTCTTATGCAAAATAGCATATGCGCAACGGAAAAATAGGATCCCTTCCAAGTGATCCTTGCGAAAGAAAACCTCGTACAAAAATAAAATTCTCAAAACCTATCTTATAGGAGAATATTACCTTTGTTGCGTGCCCTTTTTAAATCCCGCTTCTCCTTGGGTTTGTTGGATCTTTTAGCACGTTCAAATGTCCGTGCCTCTATATGTATCCACACGAGCAAGCTCTTGTCTCACAAAAGAAACTAGAAGAGCTCTCCTTTACTTCTTTCTAGAGAAGTCCCTAAAGGAGAGGAAGGTAGGGAAAAAGAGAAAGGAAGAAGAAGACTACTCTTCTTACTACACTCACAAAAGCCACACAACCAAAGCCTCTCACCACCAAGCTCTCTCCAAGCCTCAAGCTTCAACCATTTGGCCGGCCACCCCATGGGGTGTTTTATAGGATTGAAAAACCTTTCACCTCCTATCACATTCAATGCAATCAATTGCATTGAAACATAATCAAACAAGGAGTTACACTCCTTGTTTGGCCAGCCACATGTGGACGAAATCCAAAGGTCAAAACCCTTTGTCTCCTTCCACCTAATCAAGCTTAGGTGGCATGCTTATGTGGCATGCTTAGGTGGCATGCTTAGGTGGCATGCTTATGTGGCATTCATGCATGTTGAATTAATCTTATTAATCCAATAAACTTATGTTATCATATTGAATTAATCTCATTAAATCAATAAGGTAACATATTGAATTAATCTTATTAAATCAATTAAGCTTAGAATATTGAATTAATCTCATTAAATCAATAAGCTAAAATTCTCATTAAGCTTAAAGTCCAAAAACCATTTTGTACTTAAGCTCATTCTCAAATTATTCTAGTCAAACTAGAATGCACTAATTCTTCAAATCATCATGCTATTTGTGTGTGACCCTATAGGCTCTCATAACGTTGGCAGTGGATCTAAACTCTTTTAGATACACAAGCAATGAGCGGCATCTAGCAATACATCATTGCTACCCAAGTTACGAAATAAGTCAAGATCTGACTAACCTTTCCGTGACTACTATAATGTATGACCGTGTCCTTCTATCCTTGATATCAGATTGACCAATGAGGCATAGACCGTGTCATCCTCGATCAATCTATGTGTTTCTTGATCCCTGAGTAAACTAACTCAAACAAATGAACTCAATATCTTATATTGACTCATTCGAGCATGGCCATGCGTTTTAGTAGTTCTACTCAATCAAGGGGCCCACATATATCACTCCCGTCATATGGAAGGGATAGATCCCATCTACATCACTCACATCACTCCGTATAATTTGTTATATACCCAGTAATCGCCTTTATGGTCCACCCTGTTACGGGTGACGTTTGACGATACCAAAGTACATAACTCCTTATGTAGGTAACTGTAGTAACTTTAGGTTTGAGGACTATTCATACCAATAGTCACATGAGAAAGTTTATGACACTCATATGACGATCCATGAAACTTTCTCATGGTGGGTCACTTCAGTATATATTCTCTAATATATACCCATGTGTCAACTTGATATCATATATCCATGACTTGTGAGATCAAGTCATCAATTGACATTCATGCTAGTCTTTATGTATTAATATTGCCCTTGCATATTAATACTTGACTAGAAACATTTAGGAAAGTGTTCTCTACAGCCTCTCATAATCAATTCTGCCAATTGATGTGCTGTAGATAAGAACCTACTTTTCTAGGGCATTATTATATATTTAATTTAGCTGGCACAAGCAAGACGTAAATATATAATAACTAATCCTTTGCCTTTATAGAATATGATACAAAATGTTCCCTATTCAACCATCACATGATTGGTTCTAGGACTATAACTAACACATCATACTGCCATACATCTGATTCCCCTTCCCTCCACATGCCTATCAAAGCTCTCACCAGAAGGCCCTTAGTGAAAGGGTCTACCAGATCATCCTCTGATGAAATCTAGGCGACAACAACTTCTACCTCCTTTACGATTTCTCGTATCAGGTGGTACTTGCACTCTATGTGTTTACTAGCCTTATGGGCTCGTGGTTCCTTCGAGTTTGCAACTACACCATTATTATCACAATAAATTGTGTTATTTCTGGGCAAACCAGGAATCACATCCAAGTCCATCAGAAAGTTCCTGAGCCACACAGCTTCTTTGGCTGCCTTTTAGGCTGCCACATACTCAGCTTCCATGGTGGAGTCCGCCACGCATTTCTGCTGGACACTCCTCCATACAATGGCTCCACCTCCCAAAAGTAAACACAAAACCTGAGGTAGACTCACTATTATCCCTATATGATTGGAAATCAGAATCCGTGTAACCCACAGGGAATAATTGGTCTGCACGGTAAACTAGCATATAATCCCTAGTCCTTCTCAGGCACTACAATATATGCTTTACCGCAATCCAATATCCCTAGTCCTGGATTACTCTGATATCTGCTAACCATGCCCATGGCAAAGCAGATATCTTGTCTCATACATAGCATACATGAGGCTTCCTACTGCTGAAGCACAAGGAACCGCCTTCAGCTCCTTTATCACCTCAGATGATCTAGGACACATCTCCTTAGATAACGGAACTCTATACCTGAAAGGTAGAAAGCCCTTCTTGGAGTTCTGCATGCTAAAATGATCCATAATCGTGTCTATGTATGAAGCTTGGGATTAGCACACTAACCTTGATCCCAAGGATGTGTCCCACTTCTCCCAAGTCCTTCAAAACTGTTTGGACAACCATACCCTTACGTCTGATAACACTCTGATATTGTTGCCAACTACCAAAATATTATCTACGTATAATACAAGAAATACCACTACGTTTCCGTCACATCTCTTGTATACACAAGACTCATCCGGACTTTGAATAAATCCATAAGACTGATTTACCTCCTCAAAGCGGATGTTCCAAGACCTCGAAGCTTGCTTGAATCCTTAAATGGACCGATTAAGCTTACATACAAGATGCTCTTTGCCCTTAGCAAGAATCCCTCTGGTCGCTTCATTTGGATGTTTTCCTCAAGACTTCCATTAAGGACAGTTGTCTTGACATCCATCTGTCACAACTTATAATCCATATGAGCTGCTATGCATAAGAGCTCCCAGACCTGACTTGAATCCATGGATTCAATCTCAGTATTCATTGCACTTTGCCAAGATGCTGTATCTATATCTTGGATTGCCTCGTCGTATGTCTAGGGATCAGGTTCATGTTTGCTAGGGACCAAATCAGAAGATTCACCCAAGAATATGAATCAATAAGGTTGTCTAACAACTCTCCCACTACGACGAGGTATCACCTGTGTATCTTCTGTGACATGCGGTGCAGTGACATGTGGTATGTCCTCTTGTACCGGTGGTACTGAAATTGGGACTTCCCCTGTCAACTCCTCAAGAACAATCCTACTCGTGGGCTAGTGGTTCATCACATAGTCCTCCTCTAGAAATCTGGCATTCGTACTAACGATCACCCTCTGATCTATAGGACTATAAAACAAACCACCTTCGTTCCCTTGGGATAGCCAATGAACATGCGTACTTCTGTACAAGGTTCCTACTTACCAGTATTTGCCTTCAGCACATGTGCTGGACTCCCATATCTGAATATGTCTTAGACTAGGCTTTCGCCTAGTCCACAATTCTGTGGGAGTAGAAGGCACTGATTTGGATGGAACCAGGTTCAGAATGTATACCGTCATATCTAGAGCATATCCCCGGAAGGAATCTGGCAAGTCAGAATAACTCATCATCAATCTAACCATCTCCATAAGAGTCCTATTCCTTCGCTTTGGTACACCGTTCTGCTGGGGTATGCCAGGTGCAGACAATTGGGATTGAATCCCAGCCTCTGATAAGTAGTTCCTAATCTCTCCCAAGAGGTACTCACCACCACGATCAGATCGTAGTGTCATCCGTATCTTGAACAATCATCTATGAAAAAGATGAAATGTTCAAAACTACCTCTTGTCTGGATAGACATAGGACCATACGAATCAGAATGAACCAATTCCAACACATCTTTGGATCTATACCCCTTGGCCTTGAAAAGCCTCTTGGTCATCTTACCCTCCAAGCAAGATTCGCAGGTTGGGAGATCCTCCACCACTAATGAACCCAAAGGTCCATCAGCTATCAACCTTTGAATTCTGCTTAGGTTAATATGACCAAGCCTAAGATCCCAAAGATATGTTTGGTTCAGCTTCGAAGGTTCTTTTCTCTTATCGGAATTAGAAGATGAGTTATTAACTTCTATTTGCATCGTGGGAGCTTGTGGTTCAAGTTATAAATTTCTTATCTATGTACCTGAATAGATAATGTCCCTATTCCTTTTATAAAAAAAATCTATCATTAAAAGGAATAGATTATCCATCCATAATTTAGAAACCGAAAGCAATTCTTTCTAAATAATGGTACATAAAGAAAATTCTTAAGAACCAAAACCTTTTATTTTTCTCAAAAGATAAATAAAACTTCTCCCACTGCAATAGCCGCCACCTTCATGACATTGCCCAAGTAAATGGTAATATCCCCTTTAGCTAGTCGTCGGGTTTCCTGGAACCCCTGCGAAGTTTTGCATACATGATTAGTGGCTCTCGTATCTACACACCAGGTGCCGGTAGATAATGCCTCTAACCATGTTTCAACGACTGGACCAAAGGATATACATTTGTTCTTGCTTCGGATTGGGATAATTCTTCTTCTTATGTCCAGTCTGCTTGCAAGTAAAGTACTTGCCTTTCGGCTTCTTCACTCCTCCCTGAGATCCTCCCACCACCTTTTCTCCTCCTTGTTTCTCCTTCATCTAGCCTTTCGGCTTAGAAGTAGGAACCTTTTTGAGCAACCATGGCTTGAGGACACTCTTTGAAGAGTGTATACTTGTACTTCTTAGCACGTAAGACAACATCAAGATTCTTTTCCAATCAACATTATTTGGGTACAGTAAGTTTATTTCCTTTAGTATCATAGTAAGTGGACTGAAAGTCATTTTGAAAATCCTAAGAATCACATAGATCATTACTTTAGATTTCAAATATTATTGATTCCTCAAAACAATAAAATTCCAAAATCAACCAACACCTCAAAACACCGAGAATATCGCATGCCACGCAGTGTGGACGTATATGAATTCTACATTTGTAAGAGGAGGTTTTACCCATTAATTTTATTATCTTGTCAACCTTACTTTTTGACAAATAAAATTAATAGTTGGTTCCTCTTTGGCCCTACAAATAAAAGCAATGACTCCAATGGGGAGGATACTTTATATTTGCATCTAAGTGTGCACCATTACACGATACTAAGGGAATTATTTTGGATTATGTGCCTTACCATTGTGGAAGTACACACGCTCCTAGATAATTTCCTATAACCATTATTTGACCTAGTGATCCGCAAACAAACTCATACGCAGGGAGAAAGGCACTCAGAGCCGACACACAAGTTTGTTGCATCACACGTCAAATTGTAATGGAGGCTGCGGGAATTAATTAAAATATCCCTCCCACTTAGTAAATTGAAAATGAGGAATTTTCAAGCACACACAACATGCATATAAAACAAATCAGCAATAAATATGGAAAAATCATAATTTTTCCAACTATTATGGCATTGTTCTCCAATATGCATCCCGTCGTGTCGCCACCTCATCCGCTCCTCCTTTCGCCATGTACGAGCCATCCGGAGATCCGAGCCGAGAATAAAACTTATTTTATTTTACATCCATCGATCCTATACTCCACGAGGGAGTGTACATGAAATCTAGATCGAAAGTAAAATAAAATAAAGAGTGGCTAAACAATGCCGTATTTAATTACAAAAATTAAATACTAATCTAGCCTCGTCAACCCCGAGGATTCAAATAATATACATACAATCACACACAAACAACCACATACACACATATAGCCATAATAGTCGGATCTTATGCCTGCAATCAAAAAGTTAGCCTACGCACATCCTACTATTATCCGGCATACTCAATATATGATATGTGCATGAAAGTAACCGAATCCTAAACACACAAAATCGGAAACCTGGGCTCTGATACCATTTGTTGGCATCATGCTATTCCTCGGAATGCTCATCGGCTCCAATGTCCCCGGATTAAAATTTTCACTAATGAAAACTAATCTGGATGAGATGAGTTTCCTAAGCACAACCAATTCGTCGTCGGCGCTAATGACTCGAGCCATCGCTTGAACAAACTTGTTGTTCAAGCAATCAACTCTTCTAGTCGGTTAGCCGCGGAAGAGACGACGGACGGATCGCCGGTTTTTGTGTTTCTAATCGGGGTCTGTGATTATACAAATACAGACAAATGTAAACTAGTATAATCAACACATACATAAAGTAAGCATCCACACAAAACATGCATATAATTGAAGAGCAATTATAAACATAATACAAAAGAACATTAATCAAAATAAACAAGATTATACCTCTTGTTATACCTCTTGATCTTCTATTGTATGTCCTCCCTCCTTTTGGACGTCGTGTGGGCGACGATCTACCAAAAGTTGAAGCCTCCTAGATCACCAATCTTCCTTTCCTTGTTCACTAGGAACAAAGGAAGATCCCAAAACAAAACTCATCTTCCTTTCTAGAACCGGCCACCAAGTCAATAAACTTGATGTTGCCGCCGGCCAAGGAAGATAAAATGGAGTATAGAAACCAACCAAAAGAGAAAAACCAAGGGTATGGGTGCCGGCCAACACTTGGAGAAAGGAAAGGAAAACAATCCTCTTCCTTGTTGCCGCCCAAACCCTAGACAAAGCTTTCCTAATTTTCGGACAAGGATAAAGGGAAGGAGAATAGGTTGAGCTCCGGCCAAGGTAGAGGATACAAGGATAATGGCCGGCCAACACTTAGAAGGAAGAAGAAATGGATCTTCATCTTATTGTTGCCGCCCACCCTAATCCCAAAACCCTAACCCTAGCCGCCCAACCCCAATCCTATCCCATCTAGGATTTGGTTGCCGCCCAAGGGAAGCCATCCTATTTCCATCCAACCTAAGCCATAGAAGGAAGGGAAAAGCTTGGGCGCCGGCCAAACCAAAGAGGAAAAGGGAGGAAGGGTTGTCGGCCATCAATGGGAAGAAGAAGAAGCCTTGCCGCCCAACACAATGAACCAAACCCTAACCCTAACCTCCTTTTCTTTCTTGCCACCCAAGCCACCTTGTCTCAATTAGGTTTTTCATTTCCCTTTGCTGCCCAAGCCTAAGCCCATATATATAGAGTTAGGTTTAGGCCTTGATTTAATCTCAACCGTAGGATCTAGAGATTTAATCTCAACCGTCGGATCTAGAGATTTAATCTCAACCGTCGGATCTAGAGATTTAATCTCAACCGTCGGTTCTAGGGTTTTAATCCTAACCGTCGGATCTAGAGATTTAATCTCCACCGTCGGTTCTAGGGTTTTAATCTCAACCGTCGGATCTAGAGATTTAATCTCAACCGTCGGTTCTAGGGATTTAATCCCAACCATCGGATCTAGAGATTTGTTTTCCATCATTTGATCTAGACTTCATGAGGTGTTAATAGGCTACAATAGGGACCATGAGGAGGAGTTGGGTCTTGGCCACCCGATGGATCGGAACCACACAAACTTGATCCATCAATGATGTTCCATTCCACTAGAGGATCATCATTGAATTACCTCACTAACCTCCATAAATTAATATGGGCTCCATATATTATTTGTACATCCATATCCCCGTGTTTAAGATATCGAACGTCCGTCAATTAATTGATTTACTGACCATCAATTAATTAACATCTAACTCCTCGAGTAGTACCACTCAACCTTATCATCATGTTGACTAAGTCAACCTGCAGGGTTTACATGATGAACCTTATGAGCTCCTCAAGGGGACATCATCAACCTAATATATAGGACATGGTTTCCTCCTATAATCAATGGCACACCATGTAAATAATATCATTTCCCAACTTACCGGGCATATTGATTTAATCCATAGAAATCTCACCCTCTGATAAATCAAAGAAATAAATATTAAGTGCATGTGCCCGTTATTATATCGGGATTAAGAGCATGTACAATATAATATCCGAGGTCTGATTCAATTATACAGTCAGTAATAAATTGAATCACCTCTATGTCGGTCCTGCTCAATACACCTAAGTGTACTAGTGTAACTCTATGTTTAAGATAAAATAATACCAAGCTACACTACAACCATGCCAATGGTTTGTCCAAAACCAACTTGGTTGTGAGCCTCTACTTATACTCTACAAGGGACTGATAACATGATCTTCTGTGCCACACCCAAGCACCATGTTATCTACAATGTAAAGTATTAGACAATATGCACATATATAAATATAAAGTGCAAAAAATGATCATGTGATTCTTATTTCAAAATAAAATGTTCATACCAAAGAGCTAGACTTTCAGTATACATCCCAACACGACTCTCCTTGTTCATCGCTCCGAAGCACCGGATCGAGATGCTACATGCTTGGTCCTCCTCATCCTTGCTTCTTTTGGCTTCCTTTGAGGTTAGAAGAGCTTCTAGGTGGCTGGGAAGAAGAAACCACACGGCTAGGGCAAGAGCAATCGAAGCACACAGTGCAAATGGAGTGAAAACACACGGCTTGCCCTATTTAACCTTGCGCGACACGGCCATGTAAAAATACATGGCCAGGCCATGTGTGTAACGCCCGTAAAATTCCAAGCAATTTTACAAGAATTTTTGGCTTGATGATCATGGGCTTTATGTGGGCCTTTTCAAAAATAAAAGAAAATAAGCCAAAAAGGGGTGCAAGGCCTATGAATTGAACCCCAAACCTCTAGAGATAGCCAAGCCCTATAGATGCACCCACTAACCAGAAGCCCAATAGGATTATATCATTAGAGGAATAAGGGAAATTATGGTTAAGTGTAAGGGAGATTAAGGGACTCTTTAGGTGAATAAATAGGGGGGGGGGGGGATGAAGAGGCATGAGTGAGCAACTTCACTTTCTCCTCTTCTCTTCTTCTTCTCACCGAAATCCTAAAGCTCTCCCTCTCCATTTCCACCCTTGGCCGAAACTCATCCAAGCAAGAAGCAAGGGCTAGGTTTTGTGTTCCTTAGGTTATCTTCACACTACAAGCAAAGCGAAGGATGTAAGTATCCCTCACCTGCATACGAGTAGCTTCGATTGATGTTTGTAAAAGAAATCTATATGTTATATCCGGCCAAGCTATGTTTTGGATTATCAATGAAGTTGTATGCTATGTTTAGGAAGTAGATGATGATGTTAAGATGGAAAAAGGGATTAGGTTAAAAGCTAACCCTAATAGCCACTAAAGCCTATTTGGCCAAGCCATGATTTTAGGTTTCAATGAAGTTCCATGCTATGTTTTTTTGTAACTATATGATGATGCTAGGATTTAAAATGGATTAGGTTAAAGGTTAACCCTAAAGACCTACATGGACCATTCGGCCACCCCTAGATCTTGATGATTCAATGAAGTTTAATCCATGTTTTTGTAGGATTATGATGTTGTTGTTATGCTAAATGAATTAGGTTAAAGGTTAACCCTAAAGACCTACATGGACCATTCGGCCACCCCTAGATCTTGATGATTCAATGAAGTTTAATCCATGTTTTTGTAGGATTATGATGTTGTTAATATGTTAAATGAATTAGGTTAAAGGTTAACCCTAAAAACCCTACATGGACCATTCGGCCAACCTATGTTTTGGGTGACTAAATGAAGTTTTAATCCATGTTCTATATGCAAATGAAGTTGTTGTTAGGTTAAATGAATTAGGTTAAAAGATAACCCTAGAAAACCCTATGGATCATTCGGCCACCATGAATTTTGGGTGATTAAATGAAGTCTAATTCTTGTTTTATATGCAAATGAAGTTGTTGTTAGGTTAAATGAATTAGGTTAAAAGATAACCCTAAAAACCCTATGGATCATTCGGCCACCATGAATTTTGGGTGATTAAATGAATTCTAGTTCATGTTCTATGTGCAAATGAAGTTGTGGTTGTGTTAAATGAATTAGGATGAAGGATAACCCTAGAAACCCCTATGGACCATTCGGCCATCATGTATTTTTGGGGATTAGATGAAGTTTTAATTCAAGTCTTATGTGCATATGAAGTTGTTGTTAAGTTAAATGAATAGGTTAACATGTGTTTTATGTTGGGTGAATTCATGTTGACTTGTGATATTAAATAATGCTAGATTAAGATAACATGCCTTAGGTTAGTGTTTACTTACTTTTGATGCCATGCCTTTTGCCATGTCTATGTGTATGCGATAATTAAAATATGTTATGAAATGGAAAAAGATAAGATTATGAAATGAAACAAAATGATATGTTCACGACATGAATATGACATGATGATGAAATGAAGAATGATATGTTATGAAATGAAGAATGGTATGTTTACGAAATGAAAGATGATATGTTCATGAAGGGAAGCATGATGTGTTATGAAATGAAGTATGCTATGTTTGCAAAATGAAATAAGCTATGTTATAAAATAAGCATATAAGTATTTTACCTTCACATGGTTACTCAAGACCCTAACAGGGTCCAAGAAGGGATGGGCTCCTAAGATGCCCTAGGTCGATGGAATAAGACTCGGGCCTAGGATGGGCTTCTATGTATGATTGCCCCTAGGTCGATGGAATAAGACTCGGGCCTAGTACGGGATGGGCTCCAAGATGCCTTAGGTCGATGGAGTAAGACTCGGGCCTAGGATGGACTTCTACGCTATGACGATTGCCCTAGGTCGACGGACTAAGATCGGGCCTAGTAACCTATTAGGTTTGAGACTTGCTACCTCGGGCCTATTTAGGGATGCGCGCTATGATAATAAAGAAGTGGTACAATGCCGGGCCCAAATATGTTGAGAATTATGTTTACGTACCTATAATATATGTTTTCAAAAGCATCTTGCATATGTTACATGATTAGATTGTTATGTTCACATGCTATGTTGATATGTTACATATGAAGTATGTTATGTTTGATATGCCATGTTTACGCCACTAGGTTACATATGATGTATGTTATGTTTGATATGCCATGTTTATGCCACTATGGTACATATGATGTATGTTATGTTTGATATGCCATGCTTATGCCACTATGTTACATATGATGTATGTTATGTTTGATATGTTATACATATATGTTGTATGTTATGTTGATTTGCTATGTTACGTATGTTATATGTTATGTTTGATTAAGTCATATATTTACATGATATGATGCTATGTTATAGATGATACATGTTATGCTGCCATGTTATGGATGATACATGTTATGTTTACTCACGTTACTTATGCTACATGTTAAGTTGATTATGTTATGTATGTTACATGTTATATTGCTTATATGTTATGAATGTTACATGCTATGATTAATGTCGATATATGGTTTTTGTGAGTAGGACTGGATCTTACTAAGCCTATGTGCTTATAGTTTATCTTTCCCTCGTACTGCAGATAAGGGTAAGGGATGGATAAACTAAAGGGAGCAGCAGGAGGGGCCAAATGTGTGTGGCAGTGGCATGGTGGAGAAGATCCGTTAGGTCTATATATATATGTTTACCATGATGATGACGTTATGGATGTCCTTACTTATGTCTTCGTATGACGACGATGTTTATGAACCTGAACTAAGCACTAGGTATCTATATATGTTATGATGCATGCTCTATGTTAATAAGAAGAAGTAAGAAGAAGTATCTATACATGTTATGATGCATACGATGCATACTCTATGTTAAGAAGAAGAAGTATATATATATATATATATATGTCAATGCATGTTATGTTTAAAAGAAAAAAAATATAGGTATAAAGTCTTCCGCTGTAAGAATTAAGAAGTATGTATAAAGTCTTCCGCTGTATGTAATGTATGTATGTACGGTCGCGTCACGCGCCGCCCCTCTGGGTTCTGGGCCCGAAAAGGGCGGGCGTGACAATGTGCACCTCGGGTCAGTTGGACACGACCGTGGAAAAACACATAGCCAGGCTGTGTGTCCCCTTTTTTTCCCATTTTTGAATAATGGTCCGAATTTCCTCATACACATCGCCGTGTAAGCTAATATGAATTTTATTTTTACCTAGCAAAGTTCCTTTCTAGTCCTATTTCTAAATGAGATGGAAATCAAAATTCAAATTAACTAAGTGCATGCAATACAATCAAAGGGAAATCTAAAAACTAAACTTGGGTTGCCTCTCAAGAAGCGCTTTGTTTAAGGTCGTTTAGCTCGACCGTACTCCACTATCAACTTGGCTCTGGAGGTTCAGTGAACCTCCATTCATCCATCTCAAAAGTGTTGGATCGATGCGGTTCGCTAGAGGGGGGGTGAATAGCGAAAAACCTTTTCTTTTTCTTTCGTTAAAACTAGAGAGATAATTAGTTAATTGTAGCGGAAATGTAAAAATAAAAAAAACAATCGACACAAGGGTTTTACTTGGTTCGTAGCCGAAGGCTACTACTCCAAGGCCCTAGTGGTCCTTCACCACGTACGGAGGGCAAAAGCACTAAAGGAACTCCTCCTCGTTAGAGGTAGGAGTTAATCGATACAAGAAGGAACCACAAAAACTTGAGGTAGAGGGACACTCCCCCTCTCCTCGTATACGATAAAAGCTCCAGAAATGTAAATGACAAGAAAAACTAATACCGACGTACAAGAATAATAAGAGTTAAACCTAGACGTCGGAATGGAAGGACTTCGTTGTCGGAGAGTTGCAGCGTAACGGAGACTTTTTGGAGGCTTAGAATTGTTGTTAAAACCCTAGGTTTGGCCCTCCTTTTATAGCCTTTGAGCCCCTTTTCGAGTGGGTCTTCAACCAATCACAAATGGACACCAAACCGCTTTGAGGTGGAGTGATAAGCCTTGACTCCTCGAATCTGATCATTGACCATCAGTCGACTGATGGCCATCATCAGTCGATCGATGGCAAGATCGATCGATTGTCGACCTTCGGCGTCGATCGCTTGTGGCGGTCGAGTACAAGTCAAAGTTAGCACAACAAAAACATAATTTCGATGGTCGTCGACCATCCGATCTCGACCTAGACCATCTATAAGAAGTCTTTGGTCGGATCTACGCTTAAGATCATCCCCGTAAAAAGGATACGACCTTACTTACTCTCGCACACTCGAGCTTACCTCGATGCTTACGTGTTGCTTTTGCTTCTGGCCTTCCACTCGATTCCTTCGGCTCCCTCCTAAATCACTCGAGTGTTGCTCGACCACCGCGGCTTTCTCCGGGTGTCGCTAGCCTTCAGCTCCAGCTATATCAATCTTCTGCACAATCGATTCAGCTCGTGAGAAAACAAAATAGACTTAACTTTGTGTCTTTGCTATAATCAAAACACAGGTTCGATTTCGGTGCCTCACTGCACCAACAATCTCCCCCTTTTTGATATTTGGCAAAAACACACAAAGTTAAGGAAATTAAGTGCATGAAACAATAAAGACAAGAAGCAAAAGTAGGAGTAGTAAAAATATTTCTCAAGTTCTCCCCTTAGAGGAACCCTCCCCCTTGACCGAGGGTGAGTACTTGAAAAAGACTTTTAGTTCTCCAAACACAAAAGATAATGAGTTAAGTAAATGGCATTACTTAACTTAGGCTTCTTAGAGTCAAAAATAAGTGCAAGTTAAGTAATCAAAAGTTAAGTCAAAAGGTTAATTATTCAAAAGGTTTAACTTTTGATTTCTTAACTTGGGCCTTTAAAGTTTTCAATTCCGAAGAGTTGAAACCTAAACCTTACTCCCCCTTAACTTAGGCCAGAATCAAAGTTAAAATTTGAAATTGAACCCTAACTTTGGCCCTTAACTTTGGCTCTTTCTCCCCCTTTTGACATAAATCAGAAAAAGTGGGGTTTTAAGAAAACCTTAAGTCCAAGCATGATGATTTTGAAAATAGTATGTGAAAATAATTCATCTAAATGTTCAACTCTAGTTTGACTTGATTGAAATGATATTATCAATAAGTCCTGATTAGAGTTGGTTAATATTAGTTGCATATTTATACTCCGAGGTTCATATTGACGCACTTGATCTACATCTTGGAACCTGGAGTAGGGTCCTAACATCTCATGCCCATCTACGTGGCTAAGTACACAAACACATTAGTCCTATGTATTGTGAGATGTACTGGCTCCTTAAATCTATAGGTGCATGTTATCTAAGGTATGTCCTATGCTAGTTCCATCAAAATGAAAAATAAGAAATAGTAGTAAGAAAATATAGTTTGCAAGTTCTTATTCTATTACGCACATGCCCAATTTTCATCTTAATAGACTAAATTCGGCTTCGGGTAGGGGTTTAGTAAATAGGTCTGCTAGGTTAGATTTCGATTCGACGTACTCGAGTTGTATGGCCACATGTTCTCGAATGAAATGGTGTTTGACTTCTATATGTTTGGTCCTAGAGTGACATATTGGATTCTTTGTAAGATTAATTGAACTAATGTTATCTACGTGAAGTTTAGTATTCGTAAAGTCTAACTTAAAGTCGCGGAGGGTGTGCTTCATCCAAAGAAGCTGAGTGACACACTCACCCATCGCGATGTATTCGGCTTCGGTGGTAGACAAGGCAACACAATGTTGCTTCCTACTGCACCAACTCACTAGACTCGAGCCGAGTAGTTGACAACAACCACTCGTGTTCTTTCTGTCGAGTTTACTACCGGCATAATCCGAATCGGAATAGCCGATTAGTTCGAACTCGGTAGATCTAGGATACCAAATACCGACATTAAGTGTACCCTTTAGATATCTAAGGATACGCTTAACTAGGGTTAGGTGAGACTCCTTGGCACAGGTTTGAAATCTGACGCACATACTTACTGCAAATAAGATATCGTGTCACTGCGCTATAAGTGAGACTCCCTATTACACTCCTATAGTATTTTAAGTCAATGGGCTTACTTTCTAGGTCTTCTCCTATGTTAACATTAATCGCCATTGGGGTGTTTATTATCTTAGCGTCTTGCATTCCAAATCTTTTAATTAACTCCTTAGTGTATTTTTGTTGATATAGGTATATACCATCCTTAGTTTGTTTAATTTATAGACCTAAAAAGAAACTTAACTCGCCTACCAAGTTCATTTCGAACTCACTTTTCATGAGTGAAACAAACTCGTTTAGTAAGGCTGAGTTAGAGGTTCCAAAAATTATATCGTCTACGTAAATTTGAGCTATGAATATTTCTTTACCTAAGGTTTTTACGAAGAGAGTTGGGTCAACTAAGCCTTGGTTAAACCCTTTTGACTTAAGATGGATTGAAAGTCTCTCGTACCAAGCTCGAGGAGCTTGTTTAAGTCCATAGAGAGGTTTCTTATGTTTTAGAACATGGTCGGGTTTATCTAGATTTTCGAATCCGGGGGGTTGGCTAACATAAACTTCTTCTTTAATGTATCCATTTAGGAATGCCGACTTAACATCCATTTGAAACAGCTTAAATCCTCGATGTGCGGCATAAGCTAGCAACATTCGAATGGATTCGAGTCTAGCTACTGGGGCATAGGTTTCGTCGTAATCTAAGCCTTCGACTTGGCTAAATCCTTTGGCGACTAACCTAGCCTTGTTTCTAACTACTTCACCTTTATCATCAAGCTTGTTTCGAAACACCCACCTTGTTCCAATTATCGTTTTATCTTTAGGTGATGGTACTAATTCCCACACTTCATTCCTAGTAAATTGAGCTTGCTCTTCTTGCATTGCAATAATCCAATCGGGATCAAGAAGAGCTTGTTCAATTGATTTGGGTTCTATCTTTGAAATTAAGGAAATTTGACTAAGGTTCCTATAGGATGCTCTAGTTTGAACTCCTAGATTAGGATCTCCTATTACTTGATCGATAGGGTGGTTAGTCTGAATCCTAGATTGGGTTGGGTTTGTGTCACCTAATGCTTGATCAATGGGGTGACTGGGTTGAACACTAGTTTGGTTGGAGTCATCTATCACTTGATCAATAGAGTGACTAGGTTGACCTAGGTTAGGATTAACACTAGACCTGATCTCCGGATCAGAGTTAGGTCTAGTATGAATCGTCTCGCTAATTGGGGTTGCCGGGGGTTTTGTAGGTTCATGTCCTTCATCAAATACTACATTGATAGTCTCCTCAACTCTGAGGGTGTCGTGGTTATATACTCTATAAGCTTTACATTGAATAGATTGATTAATTGATCTAGGGTATCATTTTTATGTTTGATGAACCTAACCCAGGTAAACCTGGAGTAGTCGTCAATTATGACTAAGCAATATTGACTTCTATTGAGTGACTTGGCTCCATGTGAATCGAATAGATCCATATGCAGGAGCTCAAGTACACTTGAGGTTCGTTCTTGGTTAGTTAACTTGTTTTGTGTCCTAGGTTGTTTTCCTTGTTGACAAGCATTACAGATTTTATTAACCAAATTGTTGAGGTTGGGTAAGCCTCTGACTAAGCCACTCTGACTCATCTTGTGGACGAGTCTTGGGTGCGAGTTACCGAGTCGTCAGTGCCACAACCATGATTCCTCTTGCCGTGTCATAAGACACTTAGTTGAGGAGTTGGTTAAGTTGATCGTATAAATGTTGTTATTTCTAGTTCCTTTAAGAATTGTTTTAGAGGCTTCGTTGGTATTAATTACGCATTCATTTTCTAGAAATATAACCTTATAGTTATTATCACACAATTGGCTTACACTAAGTAAGTTATATTAAAATTTCTCTACAAGTAAAACATTTTTAATAACAAAATTCGTGTTAAGCTCGATATCACCTGATCCGATGATTTTGAGCTTGCCGTTATTCCCAAAGGCTACCGATCCTTGTCGTTTGAATCGAAGCTTTGCGAATTTGAGTTGATCCCCGGTCATGTGTCGGGAGCAACCGCTGTCCAACATCCATTGATCCTACACACAAGGTGGTTGGATTGGATGTTAGATTTTTGTTAAGAAAATTGGTTGTAAGTTGTTAACCCTAGGTCATCTCACCGGAGTCTATATGATCAAGCATGTTATACTTATGTGTTTATTTTGACATGACTTCTAATTAAGTTGATTAAGTGGATTTAGGTTCAAGTAATTTTATGTTAGATTTGGATTTAACCCTAGGCTTGTCAAGTTTACCTTTTCAAGATCATGGCTTCCAGGTCGTGGCAAGGCACAGGGGCCTTCTTTTATCGGATCATCGACCACTTCCTTAGACAAAGCCATTTTCAAGAAAATGATGACTTGACTTACCTAAAATTATTTCCTCGTCTAACTAGTTATTTTTGAAAAGAGGCTCCCCGAGGCTCAATCTTTTCGAAGAATTTTAGTTGGTTATGTTTTTGAAAAGAGGCTCCCCGAGGCTCAATCTTTTCGAAAAATTTTAGTTGGTTATGTTTTTGTTCTAAGTGAGTTCACAAGTTTTAAAGTACAAACTTTCTAAGTTAAATCATGCAATTTCTAAGTTAAAGCATAAACATTCTAAGTTAAAACATGCAATTTCTAAGTTAAAGCACAAACATGTTTTGTACTGGCTCCCCCTAGACCGTTGAATCGGTTCGGTCTATCCACATAGTGGATTTGGTCCTTGGGAACCCAGTACGGGTTGGATCCTAGAGTTGAAATCAAAAAGTTCTTAGGGACCCATGCTTGGACATGTTTCTTATGTCGACTTACAATCGACATATACGACCTATTAGTCGTGTTTGAGTTAAACCCGAGTCCAGCCTTGTTGTACACGGCCCTTTGAGATCCAAGTAGGAGGTCAAGTCCTTTGGATCCCGAAGTGAACCTTTCCAACGTGTTCCTAAGATCTTCGACTTGACTTTTCAAGAGAGAGTTCTCAACTTCGAGCTTTTCAACTAGAGTTGAGTCCTTCTCTTGAACTCGACTAGTCGAAGAGGTTAGGGAGACCTCGTGTTTGAGGAGTTTAACCTCCTCAACAAGGGTCTCGACCTTGGACTCGGACTTAGCTAACTTCCTTGACAAAAACCTAACTGTATTATGTAAAGTATTAAATAAAGTTCGACTCACCTTAAGGGTATCTTTTGAACCGGATGCGTATCCGTGGCTTGACATGAAGGTAGCTTCGTAGTCCGAGTCATCCTCAGGTTCTGACTCAAGTTCGGTCTCCGTGTCTGACTCAATTGATTTCGCCATGAAGATGTGGTCTTCGTCTTCTTCGGATGACGCTTCTTCCCATGTCGCGTTGAGGGCCTTCTTGTGCTTAGGTGCTTGGTGGTTGAGCTTGGGGCACTCGGACTTTATATGTCCAAACCTGTTACACTCATAACACCTAATATTAGAACTTTTAGGCTTACCTTGGTTGGGTCGAGTTGTGGTTCGCTTTCGTCCCTTGGCTATCCTTCGAGCTAGGTTCATTAGTTTGGCAGTCAATTCCGGGTCAACTTCTTCTTCGGACTCATCTTCCTCCTCGGGTGGTGGTGGCTTGCTTGCGATTTTCTTCTTCTTTGAACCTGCAAACAAGGCTATACCCCTCTCGAGTTCCAAGTTGGACTGCTCATGTAACTCAAAATCCGAAAAGAGTTCATCTAATCTAAGTTTAGAAAGGTCCTTAGAGACCTTATAGGCATCAACCATGGATGCCCATAAGGTAGTCCTCGGAAAAGAGTTTAGGACATACCTAATAAGGTCGCGGTTTTTGACCTTTTGCCCGATTGCGTGTAGGTTGTTGACTATGTCTTGGACACGGGCGTGGAGTTGCGTCGCGGACTCGTGTTCCTGCATTTTTAGTGTGTACAATTTATTGAATAACAAATCACGTTTGCAAACCTTAGCTTGATCCGATCCTTCGTGTAACTCGATTAGCTTTGTCCAAAGATCCTTTGCGCTTATGAAGGGCGGCGTAGCGATTTAGCTCCTCCTTGGACAAGCCACATTGGAGTATTTGTGTTGCCTTGGCATCGGCTTCGACTTGTCGTTTTGTTGCAACGGTCCATTGATCATAATCCAAGGAGTCACCCACTTCATTAGTCGGAAGTGTGAAACCCGTTTGGATTATGATCCACATCTCGATTTGGGTTTTGAGAAAGCATTCCATCCGACCTTTCCAATAACGGAAATCATCTCCGTTGTAAAACGGAGGTCGGACGGTGCTAAAACCCTCGAGATGGGCCATTAGAACAAAAAACAAGGAGACTAAAAAGAAGACCTAGCAATGAAAAAAAAACACACGAAAGTACCAAGACTTGCGTCTTGGATTAGTAGTGTGGGAAATAAAAAGAAACAAACGAAAAATAGAAAGTTAAGCAAAGAAATGAGAAACTAAATAAAAAGTAAGTACTCACAACCTTCGATGTCCCCGAAAGGCTACTAAATGTCAATTTTTGAGGATG
This sequence comes from Wurfbainia villosa, assembly GCA_025175895.1. Taxonomy (NCBI): domain Eukaryota; kingdom Viridiplantae; phylum Streptophyta; class Magnoliopsida; order Zingiberales; family Zingiberaceae; genus Wurfbainia; species Wurfbainia villosa. Next base: position 44,672,318 of record CM045998.1, on the reverse strand, counting down.
AAAACAACTTGTTATGGGGGTAAACCCCAGTAAGAAGTGTAGATCTCTGCGAGGGCTTCGATTTGGTAGGTAGACCGTGTCGTGGGTCAACTTGTACAAAAAGTTATGCCCGTTTGACCGTCGGCTACTCCAAAAGCGAATACTTGCAAAACAAAATCAAACGAAGAGTACCAAGACTTCGTCTTGGATTAGTAGTGCGGGAGAAAAATTTAAACGAACGAAAATCAAATCTGTAAAAAAAAAGTTAGATTGGTGGCTTCACCAAATCTAAGCGCCCCCGGCTCTGATACCAATTGTTGGATCGATGCGGTTCGCTAGAGGGGGGGGGGTGAATAGCGAAAAACCTTTTCTTTTTCTTTCGTTAAAACTCGAGAGATAATTAGTTAATTGCAGCGGAAATGTAAAAATAAAAAAAACAATCGACATAAGGGTTTTACTTGGTTCGTAGCCGAAGGCTACTACTCCAAGGCCCTAGTGGTCCTTCACCACGTACGGAGGGCAAAAGCACTAAAGAAACTCCTCCTCGTTAGAGGTAGGAGTTAATCGATACAAGAAGGAACCACAAAAACTTGAGGTAGAGGGACACTCCCCCTCTCCTCGTATACGATAAAAGCTCCGGAAATGTAAATGACAAGAAAAACTAATACCAACGTACAAGAATAATAAGAGTTAAACCTAGATGTCGGAATGGAAGGACTTCGTTGTCGGAGAGTTGCAGCGTAACGGAGACTTTTTGGAGGCTTAGAATTGTTGTTAAAACCCTAGGTTTGGCCCTCCTTTTATAGCCTTTGAGCCCCTTTTCGAGTGGGTCTTCAACCAATCACAAATGGACACCAAACCGCTTTGAGGTGGAGTGATAAGCCTTGACTCCTCGAATCTGATCATTGACCATCACGATCGATGGCCATCATCACCGATCGATGGGAGATCACGATTGATCGACCTTCAGGATCGCTTGATCGCAATGAGTCCTCCAAGCCGGGCAATGATCGATGCTTGCTTAGCACAACAAAAACATAATTTCGATGGTCGTCGACCATCCGATCTCGACCTAGACCATCTATAAGAAGTCTTTGGTCGGATCTACGCTTAAGATCATCCCCGTAAAGAGGATATGACCTTACTTACTCTCGCACACTCGAGCTTACCTCGATGCTTACGTGTTGCTTTTGCTTCCGGCCTTCCACTCGATTCCTTCGGCTCCCTCCTAAATCACTCGAGTGTCGCTTGACCACCGCGGCTTTCTCCGGGTGTCGCTAGCCTTCAGCTCCAGCTATATCAATCTTCTGCACACTCGATTCAGCTCGTGAGAAAAAAAAATAGACTTAACTTTGTGTCTTTGCTATAATCAAAACACAGGTTTGATTTCGGTGCCTCACTGCACCAACAGAAAGCTTCATCTGGTGGCTCCTGCTTCATTCTACTAAACGTGAAGCCATCGAGGTAGGGGGCTCTGTGCTCCGAAAGGTTGAAGAGGATGATCTCCCCATCTACCTCCAGGGAGATCTGGTGTGCCTTCACATCTATGCACGCTCCCGCAATTGCCAGAAAAGGCCTTCCCAGAATTATGGGATTCTGGGGATTAGGTCCTATGTCCAGTATGATGAAGTTTGTGGGTATCATGAAATCCTTGACAACCCCAGGCACATGTGCTAGCAAGCCGACGGGTTCCTTGATTGAGTCATCCCCCATATGAATACCAAGATTTGCTGGTTAGAGCCCATTTTGTCCCATCTTTAGATAGTATGCGTAGGGCATCACACTGACTGATAAACCCAAGTTGCATAGTGCTTCATCGAAGCTCTCCCCATAAATTGAGGAGGCGATAACAAATTCACCGGGGTCCTCAAGCTGTGGTGGAATCTTATCTTCAATTTCATCTTGGTCAGGTAGGGTGGAAATCATGGCTGCACACCCCTTAGCGAATTTGTTACTCTAACCCACTCCTTCCTCTTTAGCTTGACTCTGCTTGGGTAATGATGGAGAGCTCTTCATGGGTTGTGACATGACTTGGGCTATCTGGGCCACTTGTGTTTCCAACATCCTTGTGTGACTTGCAAGGCTGTCAACGGTGGCCTTCATGTCTCCGAGTGATTCTTCAGATTTCTGATGTTAGCAATGAAATTCCTAATTGGCCTTAGTTTAGGTAGCAATGAAGTCCTCCATCATCAGTTCCAGTTTGGACTTCTGTGGTTGCTGGCCATTACCCTGCTGCTGCCCATACCCCCTGATGGTTGGGAGTTTTCCGAGTTATTCTTATAGGAGAAATTCAGGTGATTCCTCCATCTGGGATTGTAGGTACTGGAGTATGGTTTGTTGGGCCTTTGATTATAGTCTCCAACCGCATCAACATGCTCAATCTACTCTTCTGAGGTTCCCTGCCCTCCATAGTGGTCTTTTCAATACGCTGTCACTCCCTCTCCAAAGTCAATGGCCGCGCATGCAGATGAAGGATTCAAAGATTCGAACCGTCTGCTGAGTGCATCAATCCTTACTGCTAGGTGGTCCATGGAGTTGACAGTGTATCATCTCGCTGCAGGCGTTGGTTGACCATATTCGGAAGCCCATTGATGGTGGTTCTGGGCCACCTCTTTTATTCTGGGCCACCTCTTTTATCAGCTCCTCTGCTTCCTCTATGGTCTTATTCATCAGTGCTCCTTCTGCAGCAGAATCCAGGGACATCTTCGTGGTGTACGCGATCCCATTGTAGAAGATGTGGATCACCAGCCACCTTTCCAGTCCGTGGTGGGGGCATTGGTAGAGTAGCCCCTTGTAGCGATCCCAAGCTTTGAATAAGGACTCCCCCTCCTTCTGGCGGAAGCTCATGATGAGATGGCGCATGTGAGCAGTCTTGCTTGGTGGGAAGTATTTGTTCAAAAACTGCTGCTCGCATTGCACCCATGTAGTGATGTTTCCCGAAGGTAGGGAGTGAAGTCATGCTTTAGCCTTATCCCGCAATGAGAACGGGAATAGGCTCTAGCGGATCGCGTTAGTAGGGACTCCGTTCATCTTCATTGTTGAGCAGATTTCTAAAAACGCCTCTAGGTGTCTGTTCGGGTCTTCAGTCGCAGCTCCTCTGAATTGACTCTGCTAGACAATATGTATAAGTGCTGGTTTATGTTCAAAGTTGTTCGCCGAAATAGATGATCTAGCTATACTCGGCCTAAATCCTCTAGCGCTAGGAGCTGCGTAATCCCGCAGAGGTCGACTACCTATATTTACTTCGGATGCATCTTGATCCACCATCCTTTTCTATTCTACTTTTCGGCGATGAAAGGTTCGTTCGATTTCTAAGTCGATCGGAATCAGGCCTTCCGATCCTAAGCGTCTAAGCATACGAAGAACCGAGCCACAAAAATTAGGAGTGTTACCTAATTCTAAGAAGCAAGAAATAAAATCTAAGATGCAATAAAGAAATAGAAACCTACTGCTAGAAAAAATAAAATCTAAATCAAAAACTAAATCTAAATATGGAAAATTTTGAACTAAAGTAAATAAGGCAAAAGAAAATAAAGCAAGTAAATAAATCTAATCCTAAATCCGACCCAATTTTCTACTGTTCGATTCAATATCGAATCAATCAGTCCCCGACAATGACACCAAAAACTTGATGCACGTGAATGCGACCTCAAATCCTGTGACGGAGGCCATCAAGGACGCGAAGCGCACGCTTGTGGTCAATGCCCGCAAGTGCACGGATGTCGTCAAGTAATAAAAGATTATCAATCTCACAGGGACTGGGATTCGAATACCGATTTGTTCAGTGGGTGAAATTGTTCGGAAGTAAAATCTAAAAGTTTCGATTTCGAGGGTTGTCGGTGGACTAAACTCTAATACGGTGTCATGCCAAGGAAGAAAAGAGCATGCTGAGATCTTTAAAAGGGATTCTAGGACTTCGGTTTTACTTGTGTGTTGCAAAACATTCTATCAATTGGGCGTTGTCTAAACATCTAGCTATGGTTTTGTGGAAGGGACATCATACACTCTCTCGATGAGCCGCCACATCTATCGGGAGCTATCTCTGCCTTATAAGGATGGGATAGACGGTACGAGGATGCCAAATCAATCCTTGCGATGAACTGTTTCCAGTTCCATCACATCCTTCTACCCACGGTTATAGGAGATCAGGTTTACCCCTAGGTTCCTTATATAAAATCCCCTAAATCTAAGATACGAGGGCTGTCACCCCTCTTATCGCCTTAGCACAGTAGGAAGAAAACCAAATACGCATAGATATTGGTATAAACAATTTCAAATTGCATATTCAAACTCAAAAATCGAATTCAATTTGAAGCAACATGTCATGCACACACAAGCTACTCCCTAATCCTAGAATCGAAGGAACTACTTCATATATAAAACAGGAGAATCACAAGGCATTTACATGTTCGAATATATTAGAAATAAAGTGCAAGAATAAGAAATTACAATGCCGATGCGACCTTCTCTCCGGTGTTGAAGTGCAGAACTTGGATCTCCGACGACGTTCTTCCTCCCCGTTGCGAGTTCCCGAAGCTTTTTAGGGCTTCGGTGTGCCATCCTAGCCGTTGTGCCTCCCCCCTAGGGTTTGGGCAGAGCCATCCTTATATAGACATCACCTCAGACCACTACAGAATCTGAAAAAAATCCCTAGTCGTGTCAATTTGTTGGGTCACCACACGACGATGTGTTTCCAGATGGTTAGGCCGTGTGTAGCCCTGGGGTGGCTGATCTCGCCGATTGGACACGACCGTATATAGCCACATGCCCTGGCCATGTCCCATTATGCGTCTAGCTGCAAAATGTTCTTCTTTTGCTCCGAAAGTGTGCCTTTTCCCCCTGAAATGCTATCCTGCATGTAAAAGTACAAAGAGCAGACCTCCGAACTAGAAAATAGGAAATGCGTGCAAAATAAAGTGACATATCCATGAAACTAACATAAAATGTAATGAGATGTGAGTGAAAACTACTCCTAAAACCCTATATATTTCGCTCACATCACCAGTCAACTGGTCCATAGCCCCAGTCGACTGCTAAACCTCAACCATGAGGTTTAACCCCAAGTATGATGCCCTCATACTTTCTATACCACCCTTAACCTAGACCCAAACCTTCTAGCCACCTTCATCAGCCTCATGCCTATCGGATCCCTCCTAGTCATCCATGACTTGTTCATCCATACGCTAGCCTTCAGGTGCTTCCATCGGCTATTGTCTTGCTAAGCTAGTCTACACCCCCAAAGCACATTATACTTACACTGCCAAGACACACGCTTGGACTTTACGCTGCCAACCAATGGACTTATCTTTGCCAAGTGCTTCGTTTCAGTTACGTATTGCTCTTAGAATTACATGTCCAAGAATATACCCTTGGACTTTCCATGCCAACCCATGTTGGACTTTCCAATTGCAAAGTCTCAAGCTTGTACTTTTCCTTGCCAAGACTTATGCTTGGACTTTCCATGCCAAGTACTCAATACTTTGACTTTACCATTGCCAAGGCCCATGCTTGGACTTTCCATGCCAAGTGCCCCACTTGGACTTCTCTATCATATGGTCAATCCCATGCCAACCATATAGTCAACCCATTATCAAAGTCAACTCATCGTAAAACATCAAAACACTACTCGAGTCAAACTCGAGTCCGGTCAATCATAACCTAGGCCGATTGCACCAATAATCTCCCTCTTTTTTATGTTTGACAAAAACCAAATACCTTTAAGTTAGAACACTAACTCAATCCAATCCTCCCAATTGTCCAAATTGGAAATTCTAAATTTTCACTCAAATTCTCCCCCTTTTTGTTATACATAAAAAAGGCTCTCTCCCCAATGGTATCAATGTCTCATATCCCAATGAGATCTTACAATCTCCCCCTTGGTCCAAAAACATCTGGGATGCCTTCCCTCTTCCTAGTGATAAGTCCCATATCACTAAAGAGAGGCAATCCTTCAAACCATTTTCAAAATTTCTAAATTCTCCCCCTTATGAAGAAGAACACATCCATCATCCCATGATGGATAACCTCCCCTAAAAGGCTTGCTTTCCCTTGACCATTGCACCAACAATGTCCTTGGAGAGTCCCTAAGCCTAAAGGAACACTAACAAATCAAAATTAAGGGCAAAAGTTCAACCTTGAACTTTCGCACACCTTAAAATTTGATACACTCTCTAAATAATTTTTCTATCCATATCCAATGGTTTTTCATCCTTTATAATGCTTTTCAAAGCATATCCTAGGGTTAGGAGCAGTTAGGGTAGCCTAACATAGCTAAAACATGAGCTAAATATCCTTGTTTACCCAAAATCAACATTGGCAGTCGACTCTGTCAGTCAACAGTCTACTACCCTTGATGTTAGTCAACTTCCATCCATGGCGGTTGACTGATTTCTGCAAGAGCAGAAATCATGTTAAAAAACTAAATTTTGGAAAAACATAAGTAATTATATGTAATTTTAAAAATAGTGAAACTTCATATGTATAATACTTATAACAATCATAATGGGTGAAAAATAATTGAAAAATAAAATAACCATTAAATATTGAGATTGATACAAAATCCAAAAATGGCATACTAAAACCTCTAAACCTAATTATGCCAATTTGATCAATTTTTCAACACTTCTTAAAGATATTAGCACATCATAAAATCTTTTAGGATTTAAATTCTAATCTTATTTCCAAGGTACTCATAACCTTGAAAATGACCTAAAGTGCCAACTTTGCTATTGTTAGGTTAACTACCTTACCAATTCAAGTTGACACATCCTAACCCATTTAGCGTGAATCGATCATGCTCCTAGGAACCCAATACCTATTCGAGCTCCTTTTGTTAATTAGGTATTCACTAGGGATAACTTCCCTAGATACCCTCCTAATAACCCATCTAAGATTAGAAGCCTTGGCCATTGTGATCTTGCCTAGGTTAACTCTAGGGGTGACTCCCCTTGTAACCTTCTTAGTGGCCTTCCTAGGTTTCATGGAAACCTTGGCCACTAGGCACTTACCTTGGTTACCCTTAGGGATGACTTCCCTAGTAACCTTGGTTTTTCTAGGCCTAGGTTGTGTTCCATAATCAAATGGAACAATGTAGTAGGTCTCCTTGGGCTTAGGTTTGTGACCCAAACCTTTCTTGCCCTTGGGTGGACCTTGCCTCCTAGACCCTAGGCTTTGACTCCTAAATCCTAAATTTTGACTATTTGACTCTTGCATTTGATTTTGCATCTTTCTAAGGGTCTTTTCTAATTTCTCAAGTCTTGATCTCAATGCTTGATCTTCTAATTTTAACTGTCCAATTTTTGATTTTTTATTTAGTCTTTGGGCATGATTCTTCCTAGGCATATGTCTATGGTTCTTTGAATTAATGCCTAGGTGATTCTCTACCTTATTAATAGACTCCCTAGGTAGAATGGGTCTAGAGTTGTTTCTAGATTTGTCCTTAAATAAGATAGGTCTAGTATGATCCTTAGACCTAAAATTACAACTTTTAGCACCTAAACAATAAAATCTATTATTTCTAGCATGCTCCTTATGATTGTGCACAATTGAAAGAGTAATAAAAGCATGCTTTTTATTATAAAATAGGGAAGGTGCATTACTAAATTTTACCTTAGAGTTTGCTTTAGGAGCTCCCCCTTTATATGATGCTCCTTCTGATGGCATGCTTGGAGGCTCGTCGGCTCCCATGTCCCCGGATTAAAATTTTCACTAATGAAAACTAATCCGGATGGGATAAGTTTCCTAAGCTCAACCAATTCGTCATCATGCTAACGACTTGAGCGATCGCGTGAACAAACTAGTTGTTCAAGCAACAAAACTCTTCTAGTCGGTTAGCCGCAGAAGAGACGACGGACGGATCGCCGGTTTTTGTGTTTATCTTCGGGGTCCATGATTATACAAATACATATGGATGTAGACATGTATAATCAACACATACAAACATATTAATAAGAACATGCAAAGATCATTAATAAAACTTGTAAAAACTTTTATATTTCTCGATCTTCTATCGTATGTCCTAACCTCCTTATAGACTTCGTGTGGGCGAAGATCCTCCACAAGTTGAAGCTTCCTAGATCTTCTTCAATCAAAAGAAAGAAGAACTCTCCTTCCCTTCTTGCTTGAGCCAACGACCAAGCCACAAAAGCTTGTTGCCGCCGGCCCCAAGAAAAGAGAGAACAAGATGGCCAACCAAGGAACCACACAAGGGAACAATCCCTAGCTCCTAGTGCCGCCGGCCAAGAGGAAAAGGATGAGAGAAAGACCGGCCAAAGGGGAGCAATAGAAGACCCTACAACCCCTTTGTGCCGCCAACCACAAGGGGATAGAGCCGGCCAAGCAAAGAAACCTAAACCCTAATTCTTGATCCTCTTCGTGCCGCCCCCTTAGCCTCCCTTTTTTAGAACTTAGGAGAAAGTTGGTTATTGATGAGGTGGCCAAAAAATTAGGAACTAATTCCTAATTATTCTTGCCGCCCAAGGTAGCAAGGAATTAGTAAAACAAAATTTCTACCTCCTCTAATCTTGCCGCCCAAGGGCATAGAAAATAGAAATTTTTTTTTTTACCAATTCTAATCTTGAAAAAAAAATTTAAACTAATTCAAATCTTGCCACATAAGGTGGCATAGAATTAGAAAATAAATTTTTTTTATCAATCTTTAAACTTGCCGCCCACCTCATCCAACCTCTCCTCTCCCTTTCCTTTCCTTTCCCTCCCCTTTCTTTTCCTTCTATTCTTATATCTAGGCTTCATAAGGATTATATTAGGCTACGATAGGGACCATGAGGAGGAGTTGGATCTTGGCCACCCGATGGATCGGAACCACACAAACTTGATCCATCAATGATGTTCCATTCCACTAGAGGATCATCATTGAATTACCTCACCAACCCCAATAAATTAATATGGGATCCATACATTATTTGTACATCCATCTCCCCATGTTTAAGATATCGAATGTCCGTCAATTAATTGATTTACTGACCATCAATCAATTAACATCTAACTCCTCGAGTAGTACCACTCAACCTTATCATCATGTTGACTAAGTCAACCTACAGGGTTTACATGATGAACCTTAGAGCTCCTCAAGGGGACATCATCAACCTAATATATAGGACACGGTTTCCTCCTATAATTAACGACACACCATGTAAATAATATCATTTCCCAACTTACCGGGCATATTGATTTAATCTATTTAAATCTCACCCTTTGGTAAATCAAAGAAATAAATACTAAGTACATGTGCCCATTATTATATCGGGATTAAAAGCATGTAGAACATAATATCTGAGGTCCGATTCAATTATGTAGTCAGCAATAAATTGAATCACCTCTATGTCGGTCTTGCTCAATACACCAAAGTGTACTAGTGTAACTCTATGTTCAAGACAAACCAATACCAAGCTACACTACAACCATGCCAATGGTTTGTCCAAAACCATCTTGGTTGTGAGCCTCTACTTATATTCTACACGGGACTGATAACATGATCTTCTGTGCCACACCAAGCACCATGTTATCTACAATGTAAAGTATTAGACAATATGCACATATATAATAAATATAAAGTGCAAACAATGATCATGTGATTCTTATTTCAAAATAAAAATGTTCATACAAAAGACCTAGGCTTTCAGTATACATCCCAACAATCTTCCACTTATACTAAAAGACTATGCTGTCATCACACTGCCATACATCTGATCCCCATGTCCTCCACATGCCTATCAAACGCTTTCGCTGGAAGGGCCTTAGTGAATGGATCAGCCAGGTTATCCTCTGATGCAATCTTGGCGACAGCTACTTCTCCTCGCTTTATGATCTCTCGTATCAGGTGGTACTTGTGCTCTATGTGTTTACTCGCCTTATGGGCTCGTGGTTCCTTTGAGTTTGCAACTGTACCATTGTTATCACAATAAATTGTGATAGTTCTGGGTAAACCAAGAATCACATCCAAGTCCATCAAGAAGTTCCTGAGCCATACAGCTTCCTTGGCTGCCTCAGAGGCTGCCACATACTCAGCTTCCATGGTAGAGTCCGCCACACATTTCTGCTTGACACTCCTCCATACTATGGCTCCACCTCCAAAAGTAAACACAAACCCCGAGGTAGACTTACTCTTGTCCCTATCTGATTGGAAATCCGAATCCGTGTAACCCACAGGGACTAATTGATCTGCCCGGTAAACCAGCATATAATCCCTAGTCCTTCTCAGGTACTTCAATATATGCTTTACCGCAGTCCAATGTCCCTATCCAGGATTACTCTGATATCTGCTAACCATGCCCACGGTAAAGCAGAGACTGGTCTCGTACATAGCATAGCATACATGAGGCTTCCTACTGCCGAAGCATAAGGAACCGCCTTCATCTCCTCTATCTCCTTTGATGTTTTCGGACACATCTCTTTAGATAATGGTACTCCATGCCTAAAAGGTAGAAAACCTTTCTTCGAGTTCTGCATGCTAAAACGAGCAAGGATAGTGTCAATGTATGAAGTTTGAGATAAGCACAACATCCTTTTCTTGCTATCCCTTATCACCTTGATCCCAAGGATGTGTCCCACTTCTCCCAAGTCCTTCATATCAAACTGTTTGGACAACCATACCCTTACGTCTGATAACACTCTGATATTGTTGCCAACTAACAAAATGTCATCTACGTATAGTAGAAGAAATACCACTATGTTTCTATCACATCTCTTGTATACACAAGGATCATCCGGACTTTGAATAAATCCATATGACTGGATTACCTCATCAAAGCGCATGTTCCAAGATCTATAAGCTTGCTTCAATCCATAAATGTATAGATTAAGCTTACACACAAGATGCTCTTTGCCCTTTGCAATAAATCCCTCTGGTAGCTTCATATAGATGTTTTCCTCAAGACTTCCGTTAAGGAAAGCTGTCTTGACATCCATCTGCCAAATCTCATAATCCTCATGAGCAGCAATAGATAAGAGAATCCGGATAGACTTAAGTATAGCTACCGGTGAAAAGGTCTCCTCATAATCGATACCCTCTTTCTGAGTATACCCTTTCGCAACAAGCCTAGCTTTGAAGGTCTCAACCTTCCCGTCTACTCCTCTCTTTCTCTTGTAGATCCACTTGCATCAAATGACTTTCACACCATCGGGTGGTTCTACTAGCTCCCAGACATGATTAGAATCCATAGATTCTATCTCTGAATTCATCGCTCTTTGCCAAGATACCGCATCTCTATCTTGGAGTGCCTCGTCATATGTCCAGGGATCAGGTTCATGTTTACCAGGGACTAAGTCCGAAGACTCTCCCAAGAACATGAATCTCATGGGTTGTCTAACAACCCTCCCACTATGACGAGGTGCCTCCTGTGTATGCTCTATGACACGTGGTGCAGTGACTTGTGGTATTTCCTCTTGTACCGGTGGTACTGAAGTCGGGACTTCCCCTATTAACTCCTCAAGAACAATCCTACTCGTGGGCTTGTGGTTCATCACATAGTCCTCCTTTAGAAATCTGGCATTCGTACTCACGATCACCTTCTGATCTCAAGGACTATATAACAAACCACCCTTCGTTCCCTTAGGGTAGCCAACAAATAAGCGTACTTCTGTACGAGATTCCAACTTACCAGCATCTCCCTTCAGCACATGTGCTGGACTACTCCAAATCCGAATATGTCTTAGAGTAGGCTTTCGCCAGTCCACAATTCTATGGGAGTAGAGGGTACTGACTTAGATGGAACCAAGTTCAGAATGTGTGTTGTTGTTTCCAGAGCAAACCCTTAGAACGAATCAGGTAACTCAGAATAACTCATCATCAATCTGACCATCTCCATAAGAGTCCTATTCCTTCGCTCCGCCACACCATTCTGCTGGGATATGCCAGGTGCGGACATTTGGGATTGAATCCCAGCCTCTGATAAGTAACTCCTAAACTCTCCCAAGAGGTACTCGCCACCACGATCAGATCGTAGTGTCTTGATGTTAGTAATATATGAGAGATGTCCTAAGGCAATCGCCTTATGTATGAACCATTTATATGATAAATGAAGATTCACTATTTGAGTATACATGTTTTATGTATTTGATTGGATCTTAAACTCATTTACTGAATGACCACGATACGATTCACAGCATGAGAGAATTTGTGATTGGATCACAACTAGTGAGTATCTCTACATGTGTAATTGTGATGTATCGGAATTATCCCTAGTCGATGAATTGATGGATTTGGACACCATCAATTCTGTCGAGACTAGCACGAGGTATACTCCTTGGTGTATCCAAGCAGCTGATTGTCACTGGCTGGAGACATAGTGATGTCCGGAGTTAATCGTGGATGCTAGTTATGGTAACTAGTTCATTAGAGTGACCAGCCGTAAGACTTCATATGGTTCTCTGCATATATAGATATGTCAATGAAGTTCTTACTGTGACTTAAGTGCGATGTTCCTTTGACTTGCGGTATTCAAGTCATCTTGATCATGGAGACTTATGCTTTGACATCTTAAGCAAACATCTCTAAGGAGATGTGGACCCAGGATGATTGGGTATAAGTCGAAGTGATCGAAGGTGTTTGAATAGCCTATAAAGGATTCACCACTCCTTGCGAGGAGATGTATACCCATGGCCTCTCGTCGGATTGTTACTAAAGTCTTTGGCCAAAGCATTACATGTTTAGAGTAAGGTACTCTTCGATACATGTGGAGTAACTAGAATCCGTAGGATGAGGAAATGATACTTGGGCTAGGTGTGACGTAGTCAGCCTAGTGGGGACTGACACAATAGACCATGTCCTGAACCAAGTGGGTATAAGATGAGTGAAGGGAATGGGGCACGATTCATTCGAGCTACTAAAGGGTTTCAGAAATAGTTCTGGATCAACCGTTGATCTTTTCGGTTAATTGGGGATAATGATGTACTACTAGGTACCACTCATGATCGTTCTATAATTAATGGTTAATTATAGACGGCCAACATAAACCGAGAACCTATTTGGTCACACGCACAACGAGTGTAATCCAAAGGATTTAAAACGAGCTTGAGAATGGGATTCTCAGACCGAGAGAAACTATGTTTGGTTGGACCAAACATAAAGCGAGCATGAAATGTTTCAGTCGCAATGGAAGCGTGGATGGGCCGTGTCTTATGAAGACATAATGGATGGACCAAAATGGTTTGGTTCTAATCAAATGGATGAGAATAAACCAAAGGGTTTGGTTTATTTTAAACAAATGAACCAAAAGTTGGTTCGGTTCGTTTTAACTTAAAATAAACCATCATGGTTTGGTTTATTTTAACTTATCTTAATGGAGCGGGTTAACGGGCTTTATGGATATGATCCATTAACCATTAAGAGAATTAGTTCTCTATAAAATAGGGCTTAAACCCTAACCCTAAAGCTAATGAAGTTTTGGCCGCCCAACCCTAGCCTCCTTTTGTTGTTGCCGCCCAACATGGTGTTGCCGCCAACTTCATGAAGCTGCTGCCACCTCCTTGCCGCCGGCATCCAAGCTTCAGCCGGCGATGCTCCGGCGACCCTCCGGTGATCTCTTGTGGGTTCGGTGATAAGGTGAGCTCCACATCTCCTTTGGCCGGCCTTTATTCCTCCACCAAAAGCTGTCCAGTTTTTCTGGACAGCTTGTTTCTTTGTTGTCGGAGCGTCGTTTGGACGACGGTTAGTGCTCCGACAGTGGCTAACCTACCGGGGATTTGATCTCCGGTAATCCTCTGAGGTGGAGGACGAAGGATTCGTCAAACGGTTGATGAATACCTCTCCGGAGAATCGAGTTTTGAGGACTCGGTTTTGGATCCGAATTTGGATTCGGATTGTGATCATCTCTCGATCACGTCGTCTTCAACACGAGGCTAGTAACCCGTACAAAGACGAAGCTCGTGGCTTAGCGAAGTCATCCCGAGGAGCTCGGCGTGGATACGGATAGAGACGATTCTTACGAGGATCGTTCCGGTTGATGCCGTTCCCGCTATACGTCATACAAAAGGTATAACATAGATAAATTTCCTTTTATTGCAAATTTTAATTTACGGTTATGTCTACACTTGTTGTAAAATGCATGCGTGTGTTTGTGTGTTGTAATAAATGTAGATTTATTATTTTTAATTGCTTCCGCTGTGTTCATGTTTACGAAACATGATCGAACACACACACGTCGCGGTGCCGGAAACCCAACAGTGGTATCAGAGCCCAGGTTGTGTTTCGACATAATCGTAAAATGGTTTTGCGATAGTCATAATGTATTTCTGGAAATTTTCTGAATTTTGGAAATTTAGAAGTATTTATGGAAATTTTTCAATTTTGGAAAGTCTAGAAGTATTTATGGAAATCTTCCACTTTTGGAAAGTTGGAAGTATTTATGGAAATTGATATTTTCCATAAATAAAATATTTGATTAGATTCTGAAATTTGTTTCCTAATTTAATCATGATTTGATTTGGGAAATCAAATCTTAAAATATTTTATTTCCATAAGTAGTTTTAATGATTTAGGAAATTGGTTTCCTAAATAGATTTTCCTTAATCAAATAATTCCATGAATAAAATATGTGATTAGATTTGGAAATTTGTTTTCTAATTTAATTATGATTTGATTTGGAGAATCAAATCTTAAACATATTTGATTTCCATAAATAGTTATGACATATAAGGAAATTATATACATGACATAATTGTATGTCATGTAATTGCATTAGATGCATAACATTATGCCATGCGTGTCGTGACATGTAGATGTATGCCATGTATGCCATGCCATGTAGATAATAGTTATTTGCATGCAAAGAGGATGAGACATAAAAACCCTTAATCAATATTAAAGCCTACACCTTCCATTAATATGGTTAGAACCAGAGTTCTGTTTCTTGTTTGTGTTGTTAGACTCTCTCAAGCCCACTCGAACCTGAATATGTTCAAACCATGGAATAGTTTAATACTAATATGGTAAGAGTCAGAGGTCAATCATTAGCTTTGGTTGTTGGACTCTCTCCAAGCTGGGCTAATTGGTTGAATGCGCTCTAACCATATTAAAACTATGTCCTGATTAATGGGTTGGCTTTAACCTGGAGCATCGGCTTGTTGGACTCTCTCCAAGGTCGATGTAAAGGGAGGTGAAGTTGGGTGCTATGCATATGATGCATACTTGTTAATGTGTTAACAACCCGATGTATGTGTGAACATTCAATTAGTTGATAGCACATTGTGATAGTTGCATATACGGGATATGCAATCGGTATAGATGATACCTACCGTCGTAGTTATGAATGGCTTGTTGGACTCTCTCCAAGGTTGTTCATAACTATGATGGATATCATCCCATTCGGAGATGGACCTACAATCTCCCGAAGTGATTTTGGGGTTTTTGAAATTCGAAAAATGAATGGGATTTATAAATGTATATTGATGCATTTTTAAAATCATCTTTCTCATATTTGCTTATTTTGTATTTCTAAGTTAATATATTGATCATGATGTGTTTGAATTTGCGTTCCATTTTGGATTCGAATAAATTGACTGGGCCAAACTTCTTGGACTGGTTTAGAAACTTGAGAATTGTTCTCAAGGTTGAAAAGCTTGCAAATGTCCTCGAAGCGCCTCTTCCCGCCCGTCCTAGTGACGATGCAACTCTGGACCAATTGTTGGCCTATCAGAAACATGTAAGTGATTCTGAACAAATGAGTTGCATCATGCTAGCCACGATGGAACCCAAGCTACGAAAGCAGCATGAGCATATGGATGCTCATATCGTAGTCCTTCATCTTTGTGAGTTGGTTGATGATGCGGCACGGATTATTTTTTCCTTCTATATGAGACTGTAGAAGGCGGGTTCCCTCCGACCGCATCAGTAAAATTGGAATATGTGTCCTGAAAAAGTTAACACGAGTTAAACCGTCGCCGGCCTACCCGGCGACGGCACTCCGATGCTTAAGTTAGGCCGGTCATTAATGAAAGAAAAATATATTGAATGCAGTAAAAATAATGTAAAAGAAGAGGGAGAGAAAACTCATCTTATTTGTAGCTATAAGCATGTTAGAAACCATTGCAATGTCAATCAATTGCTTATCCAGGAAAGGAATAACAGCCTCCACACCCCAAGTTGATGTTGCTCTGTTGGCCTAAATGCAATCATATAAATGAAGAGCTTTAATCTTCTGTTCATGTTTCCATATGAAACTCCTCCTTGTTTGGTGCTTTGTGGAAATAAAGATACTGTAGTGGCATCATAGGTTTCTATGGGGTAAATGACTTCATCAGGCGCATCAATGATCTCTTATATAGTAAGGTTAAATCTATGATGGAATGTGCCAATATAATCTGTGACTTCTCTAGCAGTTTTAAGATCCGGATAGCTCTTTAAGCCAATACAGAAAGTGTAATTGAGATCCTCATTGTCTAACAACTTTTGTCATTGACCAATCCCGGTAATATGTCCGTTGCTAAGTCTTTCTCATGTGAAGGAGGATCAATTGTGCACCCAAGGTTACTTTCCTAACTGCGTGTTATTAACGCTAAAGTCCCTTCAGTTGTAGTATCCCTTTTGATTATGGAATTCTCAAGGAAACGACCTCCCTGCCTCAGACATCCGCAGCTCCCTATCATGCAGTGAAAAGAATACTCCATCTCTATGGACGAAGGCGAGGGCTACAATGAAAAATCTGGCAAGGCACCACCAATGAGGCAATAGAAGACACAAGGGAAGCGGCGGCCGGCGAAGCAATGTGCGCCGTGAGGAGATGGCCCTCATCCTCCACTTAGCTGCCTCCCTCCTTCCCCCTTTTCTCCAGAAACAACCTTGAGGACGAGGGAGGCACGATCAAGGGCGTCGGATCTATTACTTCACCTAGGTATGTCGCTGAAACGGGAGGTCGCGTCAGTGAAAAAAGCCCCAATGCGATTTTGGGTGGTGAACATGAAAGTAAAAGCTAGGGCAGCAGCCTCCTTTCCTTGCTACCCTCTCCCCAGTAGATCCCTTTCCAGCCGTCGAAGAAGAAGCTCCTTTCCTTGCGGCGACGGCTCCCTCCCTTTTTTCCACTTCCCTCGGTGAAGGCTCCAAGAAGGAATCCCCCCTCTTTAAACCCTAGCCACTTCTTTTATATCCTCTCTCATGGGCCGGGCCTCTGTTTCATTTTATGGACCGATATTTATCCCATATCACAGGTAACCCCCCTAAACAGTCAGACGAGTCATTCTGACAAGTCTGACTTTAGTCTTATCATTTCATCATCTCGAATCAAATCATATCTCTACTCCTTATTAATTCATATATTCAGAAATATCATACACATCTATAACATCTGGTGTTCTGCCTTGGCTGAACGAAAAATTCACAGGTTCGAGGACTTACGAACAGCCTCAGATGGAGATAACAAGATGATTAACGCGAGGACTTACAAATAGCCTCGAATAGATATAAGAAAAGGACCTCCGAATCCCGACTGAGTAAAATGATATCCACCTCAAAATACTTAGGTTGAATAAAATGAGAGAATACCGATAACATAATGTCCATTTCAAAATACCTCGGAGGAATATAATAAGAGCTAGTTGAGAATGCCTCCATCGAATAATATAAGATCCACTTCAGAACACCTCCGAACCGCCTGAGTTCAGACCACTTCAACCCAAAGAAATAAAATAATCCCGACCAGATACGTCTCAGTGCTAGATGACATAACAGCAAATTCAAGAACCCCTCGGCCTAATAGAATAAGAGCTGACCCGAGATACATCGGATGAATAAAATAATATCCGCCTCATAACACTTAGCTACATAGAATAAGAGCTGACACAAAAATGCCTTGACCGAATGACATAATACCCCTTTGAGAACCATTTGGATGAATAAAATAAGAGCTGGCTAAGAATGCCTCGACTGAATGAGATAATATTCACTTCAGAATACCTCGGATGAATAAAATAATGTCTGACTCAAAGTGCCTCGCCGAAATGAAATAAGACCTTCAATTCAGTTTGGTTGAATAAAATAAGTGTAAATCTAGAACGATTCGGCTCTGAGCAATTGGGCTTAAAGAAATAAAATACCAACTGGCCTGATATATCTCAGCTAAACTGAGTAAAATAATGTCCGCCTCATAATACTTTCAATAAAATAAGAATTAGTCCGACAATACATGAGCTGCCTCAGAACACACTAATAGAATGAAATAACAACCACACTTAAATGCCTTGGCTGCTTAAGAACATGTAGATTGAATAAAATAAAAACTCCCTCCATATCAATACTTCATAAGTAGGCAAATGAATACCCCTCTCATCGATCGACTGAACATAAAATCATACTCCTCCCGCTTTGTCAATGCCCGGGGAATGTAAACTTCAGTTAATGTCAAGCTGAATAAGAATGTAAACCGATTGGAGGACTTACGAATTGCCTCTGCCCGCAGCGATAATAAACTCCGCCGTTCTTCCGAAGTGCATCTTATCTTAAACCCAACTCCTCCGATGCACCATCACACGGGGATAATAATAATATACAGCTGAAGAGATGTTCAGCTCTTCCGTTCCGCCACCGCACGGGAATAAAATAATATATAGCTGAAGAGATGTTCAGCTCTTCCGTTCCGCCATCGCACGGGGATAAAATAATATATAGCTGAACGAATGTTCAACTCTTCCGATCCGCCACCGCACGGGGATAAAATAATATATAGCTGAAGAGATGTTCAGCTCTTCCGTTCCGCCATCGCACGGGGATAAAATAATATATAGCTGAACGAATGTTCAACTCTTCCGATCCGCCACCGCACGGGGATAAAATAATATATAGTTGAATAATGAATTCAACTCTTCCGCTTCGCGGGGATAAAAATGACATATAACCGAGGAGATCTCGGTCCTTCCGTTCCACCACCACACGGTGATAAAATAATATATAGTTGAATAATGAATTCAACTCTTCCGCTTTCGCGGGGATAAAAATGACATATAACCCAGGAGATCTCAGTTCTTCCGTTGCACCACTACACGGGGATAAAATAATATATAGTTGAATAATGAATTCAACTCTTCCGCTTCGCGGGGATAAAAATGTCATATAACCGAGGAGATCTCGGTTCTTCCGTTCCACCACCACACGGGGATAAAACAATATATAGTTGAATAATGAATTCAACTCTTCGCCAAGGATAAAAATGACATATAACCGAGGAGATCTCGGTTCTTCCGTTCCACCACCACACGGGGATAAAACAATATATAGTTGAATAATGAATTCAACTCTTCCGCTTCGTGGGGATAAAAATGACATATAACCGAGGAGATCTCGGTTCTTCCGTTCCGCCACCACACGGGGATAAAATAATATATAGTTGAATAATGAATTCAACTCTTCCACTTTCGCGGGGATAAAAATGAAATATAACCGAGGAGATCTCGGTTCTTCCGTTCCACCACCACACAGGGATAAAATAATATATAGTTGAACAATGAATTCAACTCTTCCGCTTCGCGGGGATAAAAATGACATATAACCGAGGAGATCTCGGTTCTTCCGTTCCACCACCACACGGGGATAAACTTCCGCTCTGCGGGGATAGCATCTCATATATAGAGTAAATAGTAACCGAGGAGTCTCGGTTCTTCCGTTCCACCACCACACGGGGATAAACTTCCGCTCTGCGGGGATAGCATCTCATATATAGAGTAAATAGTAACCGAGGAGTCTCGGTTCTTCCGTTCCACCACCACACGGGGATAAACTTCCGCTCTGCGGGGATGACGACTCCGGTTACTGAATTTAATAACATGGAAGATTTATGTCTTCCTCCCATCACAGAGTCATATCCAATAGAGAAGCTCTGACGAGAAATTGATCATCCTAATCAGATGATTGTATTATTATCTCAACGTCTTGCCCAGATGTTCCCACAGACGGCGCCAACTGATGCGGCACGGATTATTTTTTCCTTCTATATGAGAATGTAGAAGGCGGGTTCCCTCCGACCGCATCAGTAAAATTGGAATATGTCCCTGAAAAAGTTAACACGAGTTAAACCGTCGCCGGCCTACCCGGCGACGGCACTCCGATGCTTAAGTTAGGTCGGTCATTAATGAAAGAAAAATATATTGAATGCAGTAAAAATAATGTAAAAGAAGAGGGAGAGGAAACTCATCTTATTTGTAGCTATAAGCATGTTAGAAACCATTGCAATGTCAATCAATTGCTTATCCAGGAAAGGAATAACAGCCTCCACACCCCAAGTTGTTGTTGCTCTGTTGGCCTAAATGCAATCATATAAATGAAGAGCTTTAATCTTCCGTTCATGTTTCCATATGAAACTCCTCCTTGTTTGGTGCTTTGTGGAAATAAAGATACTGTAGTGGCATCATAGGTTTCTATGGGGTAAATGACTTCATCAGGCGCATCAATGATCTCTTATATAGTAAGGTTAAATCTATGATGGAATGTGCCAATATAATCTGCGACTTCTCTAGCAGTTTTAAGATCCGGATAGCTCTTTAAGCCAATACAGAAAGTGTAATTGAGATCCTCATTGTCTAACAACTTTTGTCATTGACCAATCCCGGTAATATGTCCGTTGCTAAGTCTTTCTCATGTGAAGGAGGATCAATTGTGCACCCAAGGTTACTTTCCTAACTGCGTGTTATTAACGCTAAAGTCCCTTCGGTTGTAGTATCCCTTTTGATTATGGAATTCTCAAGGAAACGACCTCCCTGCCTCAGACATCCGCAGCTCCCTATCATGCAGTGAAAAGAATACTCCATCTCTATGGACGAAGGCGAGGGCTACAACAAAAAAACTGCTGAAGCAGAAGGCAGCCGACCAATGAGGTAATAGAATACACAAGGGAAGCGGTGGCCGGCGAAGCAATGTGCGCCGTGAGGAGATGGCCCTCATCCTCCACTTAGCTGCATCCCTCCTTCCCCCTTTTCTCCAGAAACAACCTTGAGGACGAGGGAGGCACAATCAAGGGCGTCGGATCTGTTACTTCACCTAGGTATGTCGCTGAAACGGGAGGTCGCGTCGGTGAAAAAGGCCCCAATGCGATTTTGGGTGGTGAACATGAAAGTAAAAGCTAGGGCAGCAGCCTCCTTTCCTTGCTACCCTCTCCCCAGTAGATCCCTTTCCAGCCGTCGAAGAAGAAGCCCCTTTCCTTGCGGCGACGGCTCCCTCCCTTTTTTCCACTTCCCTCGGTGAAGGCTCCAAGAAGGAATCCCCCCTCTTTAAACCCTAGCCACTTCTTTTATATCCTCTCTCATGGGTCGGGCCTCTGTTTCATTTTATGGACCGATATTTATCCCATATCAGTTGATGAGCAAGTGAGATTCGAAAGGTTCGAAGTCTCAAAGCTCCTCTTCACCTCTGAGATGCTAGGAGGTTCATCTGTGGTACTGCTCAATATGTTGAAGACTGTGGAGTCTTCTGAGAAGCATGAGCAGGGGACGGTGCTGTTAGTTGATTCCTCGAAGAAAGGTTCTAAGAGGAAGTCAAAGGAACAGCAGAAGGGAAAGAAGAGAAGGGCTAAGAAGGTAGAACTAGCACAAAAGGAAACTTGCCATCATTATGGCAAGGAGAGCCATTTACGAAGAAAGTGCAAGATTTATCTTGAGTCCGTGAAGAAGGATAAGGCATCGGATGCCCCATCTTCTTCAGAAATCTTCTTTATTGATTGTCATTCTATTTCCTCAGACACTTGGGTATTTGATACTGGGTGTGGCTCACATATATGTAATGACATACATGGGCTAAGGAATAGAAGAAGACTCGTCAAGGGGAGAGTCAAATTTACGTGTTGGGAATGGAGCAACGGTTGCTGCACTCGCCATCGGAACGTATTTGTTGGAACTCCCTGTAGGACTTGTCTTAGAAATGGACAATTGCTTTTATGTTCCTTCGTTGATAAAGAACATCATTTCTATTTCTTGTTTAAATAGAAATGGGTACCATTTGACTTTTAGTAACAATTGTTGTTACATAACTTTGAATGGAGTTCTTTATGGGACTGGAACTTTAAGCAATGGTGTTTATACGTTGGACGTATCCAGTGACGATTTCAATATCGAAGCGAGCAACACTAGTGCTCGAAAGGATAATCAAATAGACTCCTATATGTGGCATTGTCGTCTTGGCCATATAAGCAAGAAACGCATGTCCGAATTACACCGATGTGGAATTCTGGAATCGTTTGAATTGGATTCATACGATACATGCGAATCATGCTTAAAGGCAAGATGACTAAGTTACCTTTTACTGGAAAAGGTGAGCAGTGGGGAGTTACTAGGTCTAATACATGCGATGTATGTGGACCTATGTCAACTCAAGCATTAGGAGGCTATAGCTACTTCATTACCTTCATCGATGATCACTCACGGTTTGGGTATGTGTTCTTGATGAAACACAAGTCTGAAGCCTTTGAAAGGTTCAAAGAATTCAGAAATGAAGTAGAGAAACAACATGACAAGAGTATTAAAATACTTCGATCGGATCGAGGTGGTGAATACTTAAGTCAAGAGTTTCTTGATTATCTAAGAGACAATGGCATATTGTCTCAATGGACTCCGCCCTATACACCACAGCATAATGGTGTATCTGAGAGGCGTAACCGGACCTTGTTGGACATGGTCAGGTCAATGATGAATCATGCAACTCTTCCCAAGTCCTTTTGGGGTTATGCACTTCAGACAACTGTTTACTTGTTAAACAGAATGCCTACCAAGGTAGTCTCAACTACTCCATATGAGATATGGAATGGTAAGAAACCTCATGTATCTTACTTGAAGATATGGGATTGTCCTGCTTATGTGAAGCGGACTGTATCAGACAAATTGGATGCTAAGTCTGATAAATGTCTATTTATTGGATACCCTAAGGAAATAAGGGGTTACCAATTCTATCATCCTGTGGAACAAAAGGTGTTTGTTTCAAGGCATGTTGTGTTTCTAGAGAAAGAGTTTCTCTTGCAAGAAAATAGTGGGAGTGTCGTCGAGCTTGAGGAGGCTCGAGAGACTCAAATAGACATTGATGAGATACCTGGTGAAGCACAACAGCCGACAACTCATAGTGATGAGCAATCGGCTGGACCTATTGTAACACCACATCTTCGTAGATCTGGTAGAACACGCAATATTCCTGAGAGATATGGATTTCTCGTAAGTGAATCGAACGATGTGTTACTCATTGATGATGAGGAGCCTACCAGTTATGAAGAAGTGCTGACAAGTTCAGAAAGGGATAAGTGGCTTGGTGCCATGAAGTCGGAAATGGATTCCATGTATAAAAACCAAGTTTGGAACTTGGTTGACCCACCTGAAGGCATAAAGCCTATAGGGTGCAAGTGGGTTTTCAAGAAGAAAACCGACATGGATGGTAATGTGATTACCTATAAGACTAGATTGGTGGCGAAAGGATATCGTCAAAAACAAGGTGTTGATTATGACGAAACCTATTCGCCTGTAGCTATGCTTAAATCCATTCGGATGCTCCTGGCCATAGCGGCTCATTATGATTATGAGATATGGCAGATGGATGTGAAAATAGCTTTCCTTAATGGAAACTTGCTCGAGGACGTGTATATGATACAGCCTAAGGGTTTCACATCGGTTGATAAAACCAAGGTATGCAAATTGCGATGGTTCATTTATGGATTGAAGCAAGCATCCAGGTGCTGGAATATCCATTTTGATGAGACAATCAAAAATTTTGATTTCTCACAAAATCCAGACGAACCTTGTGTGTACAAGAAGGTTAGTGGGAGTGCAGTCGTGTTCCTAGTATTGTATGTCGATGACATACTACTTATAGGAAACGATGTTTCAATCTTACAGTCAGTGAAGGTTTGTTTATCCAAGACATTCTCCATGAAAGACCTGGGAGAAGCAACCTACATCCTCGGGATTAAGATCTATAGAGATAGATCGAAACGGTTGCTTGGTCTTTCGCAGTCTACATATATAGACCGAGTGCTAAAGAGGTTTAGCATGCCAGAATCCAAGAAAGGTTTCCTACCCATCGGGCATGGGGTACACCTTTCGAAGTCTATGTGTCCGCGCCTGAAGGCGAGGATTTGCATGAGTAAGATTCCTATGCATCCGCAATAGGATCTATCATGTATGCTATGTTATGTACGAGGCCCGATGTATCGTATGCTCACGAGTGTCACGGCGGATACTCCGATCGAGGAATGGATCATTGGCGGTGTATTAAGGCGATCCTTAAGTACTTGAGAAGAACTAAGGATGTGTTCCTAATATATGGAGAAGGGTACATGGTGATCGTGGGTATACGGATGCGGCTCGAATGACAAGGATGATTCCATGTCTTTGTCTGGGTATGTATTCACCTTGAATGGAGGCGCAATAAGTTGGAAAGGTTCCAAGCTTGACACTATAGCGGATTCTGCCACTAAGGCAGAATACATTGCTGCTTTGGAAGCAGCAAAGAAAGCGGTTTGGATCAAGAAGTTCATCTCTGAACTTGATGTGGTCTCATCAATGATCCAAACATGTGCTTCGCCGCTATCATCTTATCAGAGAGATCATCAGTAGGAACGAAATACAAATCGAGAAAATTCCCACTGAAAGGAACTTAGCGGATCCCTTGACTAAGGCATTACCTCAAAATAAGTTTGTGGGTCATGTTCGAGCTTATGGTATTGGATACCGTAGCGATTGGCATTAGGCCAAGTGGGAGTCTGTTAGTAATATATGAGAGATGTCCTAAGGCAATCGCCTTATGTATGAACCATTTATATGATAAATGAAGATTCACTATTTGAGTATACATGTTTTATGTATTTGATTGGATCTTAAACTCATTTACTGAATGACCACGATACGATTCACAGCATGAGAGAATTTGTGATTGGATCACAACTAGTGAGTATCTTTACATGTGTAATTGTGATGTATCGGAATTATCCCTAGTCGATGAATTGATGGATTTGGACACCATCAATTCTGTCGAGACTAGCACGAGGTATACTCCTTGGTGTATCCAAGCAGCTGATTCTCACTGGCTGGAGACATAGTGATGTCCGGAGTTAATCGTGGATGCTAGTTATGGTAACTAGTTCATTGGAGTGACCAGCCGTAAGACTTCATATGGTTCTCTGCATATATAGATATGTCAATGAAGTTCTTTCTGTGGCTTAAGTGCGATGTTCCTTTGACTTGCGGTATTCAAGTCATCTTGATCATGGAGACTTATGCTTTGACATCTTAAGCAAACATCTCTAAGGAGATGTGGACCCGGGATGATTGGGTATAAGTCGAAGTGATCAAAGGTGTTTGAATAGCCTATAAAGGATTCACCACTCCTTGCGAGGAGATGTATACCCATGGCCTCTCGTCGGATTGTTACTAAAGTCTTTGGCCAAAGCATTACATGTTTAGAGTAAGGTACTCTTCGATACATGTGGAGTAACTAGAATCCGTAGGGACGAGGAAATAATACTTGGGCTAGGTGTGACGTGTCGTCACCTAGTGAGGGACACAATAGACCATGTCCCAACCAAGTGGGTATAAGATGAGTGAAGGGAATGGGGCACGATTCATTCGAGCTCTTGAAGGGTTTTGAAATAGTTACGGATCAACCGTTGATCTTTCGGTTAATTGGGGATCATGATGTACTACTAGGTGCCACTCATGATCGTTCTATAATTAATGGTTAATTATAGACGGCCAACATAAACCGAGAACCTATTTGGTCACACGCACAACGAGTGTAATCCAAAGGATTTAAAACAAGCTTGAGAATGGGATTCTCAGACCGAGAGAAACTATGTTTGGTTGGACCAAACATAAAGCGAGCATGAAATTGTTTCAGTCGCAATGGAAGCGTGGATGGGCCGTGTCTTATGAAGACATAATGGATGGACCAAAATGGTTTGGTTCTAATCAAATGGATGAGAATAAACCAAAGGGTTTGGTTTATTTTAAACGAATGAACCAAAAGTTGGTTCGGTTCGTTTTAACTTAAAATAAACCATCATGGTTTGGTTTATTTTAACTTATCTTAATGGAGCGGGTTAATGGGCTTTATGGATATGATCCATTAACCATTAAGAGAATTAGTTCTCTATAAAATAGGGCTTAAACCCTAACCCTAAAGCTAATGAAGTTTTGGCCGCCCAACCCTAGCCTCCTTTTGTTGTTGCCGCCAACTTCATGGAGCTGCTACCACCTCCTTGCCGCCGGCATCCAAGCTTCAGCCGGCGATGCTCCGGCGACCCTCCGGTGATCTCTTGTGGGTTCGGTGATAAGGTGTGCTCCACATCTCCTTTGGCCGGCCTCTATTCCTCCACCAAAAGCTGTCCAGTTTTTCTGGACAGCTTGTTTCTTTGTTGTCGGAGCGTCGTTTGGACGATGGTTAGTGCTCCGACAGCGGCTAACTTACCGGGGATTTGATCTCCGGTAATCCTCTGAGGTGGACGACGAAGGATTCGTCAAACGGTTGACGAATACCTCTCCGGAGAATCGAGTTTTGAGGACTCGGTTTTGGATCCGAATTTGGATTCGAATTGTGATCATCTCTCGATCACGTCGTCTTCAACACGAGGCTAGTAACCCGTACGAAGACGAAGCTCGTGGCTTAGCGAAGTCATCCCGAGGAGCTCGGCGTGGATACGGATAGAGACGATTCTTACGAGGATCGTTCCGGTTGATGTCGTTCCCGCTTTACGTCATACGAAAGGTATAACGTAGATAAATTTCCTTTTATTGCAAATTTTAATTTACGGTTATGTCTACACTTGTTGTAAAATGCATGCGTGCGTGTGTTGTGTGTGTTGTAATAAATGTAGATTTATTATTTTTAATTGCTTCCGCTGTGTTCATGTTTACGAAACATGATCGAACACACACACGCCGTGGTGCCGGAAACCCAACACTTGATACTTTTACCTTGACGGTTCTCCACATCAGCCTTGAATTCTTTGAACTTGTCAAAGCATTCAGACTTGCGGCGCATCAAGTAAATGTATCCATACCTTGAATAATCGTCTATAAAAGAGACAAAGTATTCAAAGCCACCTCTAGCCTGGATAGACATAGGACCGGACAAATCAGAATGAACCAATTCCAATACATCTTTTGCTCTATACCCCTTAGCCGTAAAAGGCCTCTTGGTCATCTTACCTTCCAAGCAAGACTCGCAGGTTGGGAGATCTTCCACCACTAATAAACCCAAGGGTCCATCACCTATCAACCTTTGAATTCTACTCAGGTTAATATGACCAAGTCTTAGGTGCCAAAGATATGTCTGGTTAATTTTCGAAGGTTCTTTTCTCTTATTAGACATAGAAGATGAGTTATTCACTTCTATATGCATCATGGGAGTTTTCGGTTCAAGAGTGTACAAATTGCCAACAAATGTACCAGAACAGATAATCTCCCTATTCCTTTTTATAACAACTTTGTCATTAAAAGAAACAGAATATCCATCCAGAAAAAATTTAGAAACTGAAATTAGATTCTTTCTAAAAGTAGGTACATAAAGACAATTTCTCAAAACCAAAACTTTATTCCTATCAAAAGATAAATAAACGTCTCCCACTGTAATAGCCGCCACCTTTGAAGCATTGCCCATGAAGACAGTAATCTCTCCCTCAGCTAGTCGTCGGGTTTCCTAGAACCCCTGCAAAGTATTGCAGACATGATCAGTGGCTTTTGTATCTACACACCAGGTACTGTTAGATAACACCGCTAAACATGTTTCAACAACTAAACAAGAAGATATACCTTTGTTCTTTCGGCGAGGACAGTCCGCCTTCCAATGTCCAGTTTGCTTGCAAGTGAAGCACTTGCCTTTTGGCTTCTTCACTCCTGCCTGAGGTCCTGATGCCACTTTCTTTGCTCCACCTTGCTTATTCTTCTTCTTCCCTTTCAGTTTAGAAGTAGAAACCTTCTGAGCAACCATGGCTTGAGCGCTTTGATGAAAAAGCCCCTCTAGCGCCTGGAGTTCTGTCAGAAGCTCCGCCAACAAATACAACCTCTTGTTCATGTTGTAGTTGAGGCGGAACTGCTCAAAACTCCTAGGCATAGATTGGAGAATGATATCGATCTGGGTTTAGCCATCAATCTCAGCTCCGAGGACTTCCATCTCATTCAGATGAGCCATCATCTTGAGAACATGGTCCCTAACGGGTGTTCCCTCGATCATGGTGGTCTTCATCAAGTTCCTCATAGCCTCCTGTCTGGCCGCCCTACTCTGATGTCTGAAAAGTTCCTTGAGATTGAGCATCATGTCATAAGTCGTGGCCATGGCCTGATGCTGATGTCGCAACACATTTGACATAGATGACAAAATGTAACACCGCGCCATCTCATCTACCTTGATCCATTTCTTATAACTCTCTTTCTCCTTTTCATCAGAGTCATCGGTGTGCTTAGGAGGACAGACCTTGAAGAGTACAAATTTGTACTCCCCTGCAGTTAAGACAATATCCAAATTTCTTTTCCAATCAATATAATTTGTTCCATTAAGTTTATTTTCTTTCAATATCACAGCAAGTGGGTTGAAAGCCATTTGAAAAAAAAACCTAAGAATCACAATGATCAAAATATTAGATTTCAAATATCATTGATTCCTCAAACAATAAAATTTCGAAATCAACCAACACCTCAAAACACCGAGAATATCGCATGCCACGATAGTGTGGACGTATACGAATTCTTCATTTGTAAGAGGAGGTTTAACCCATTAATTTTATTATCTTGTCAACCTTACTTTTTGACAAATAAAATTAATAGTTGGTTCCTCTTTGGCCCTACAAATAAAAGCAGTGACTCCG
Source organism: Wurfbainia villosa (assembly GCA_025175895.1). Classification (NCBI taxonomy): domain Eukaryota; kingdom Viridiplantae; phylum Streptophyta; class Magnoliopsida; order Zingiberales; family Zingiberaceae; genus Wurfbainia; species Wurfbainia villosa. The sequence continues at coordinate 44,643,567 of CM045998.1, read as the reverse complement.
ATGGGGAGGATACTTTTTATTTGCATCTAAGTGTGCACCATTACACGATACTAAGGGAATTATTTCGGATTATGTGCCTTACCGATGGGGAAGTACACACGCTCCTAAATAATTTCCTATAACCATTATTTGACCTAGTGATCCGCAAACAAACTCATCCGATGGGGAGGAAGGCACTCAGAGCCGACGCGCAAGTTTGTTGCATCACACGTCAAATTGTAATGGAGGCCGCGGGAATTAATTAAAATGTCCCTCTCCAACTTAGTAAATTGACAGTGAGGAATTTTCAAGCACACACAACATGCATATAAAAAAAATCAGCAATAAATATGGAAAAAATCAGAATTTTCCCAACAATTATGGCATTGTTCTCCAATATGTGTCCCGTCGTGTCGCCACCTCGTCCGCTCCACCTTTTCCCGTGCGCAAGTCACCAAAGAGATCCGAGCCAATATAAACTATTTTAATTTACATCCATCGATCCTATACTCCACGAAGGAGTGTACAAATAATCTAGATCGAAAGTAAACTAAAATGAGTGGCTAAAAAATGTCGTATTTAATTACAAAAATTAAATACTAAATTAGCCTCGTCAACCCAGAGGATTCAAATAATATACAATCACACACACATGCAATTACATACACACATATATAGCCATAATAGTTGGAACTTATGCCTGCAACCAAAAAGTTATCCTACGCACATCCTACTATCATCCGGCATACACAATATATCATAAGTGCATGAAAGTAACCGAATCCAAAACACACAAAACCAGAAACCATGGTTCTGATACCAATTTGATGGCATGCTCGGAGGCTCATCAGCTCCCATGTCCCCGGATTAAAATTTTCACTAATGAAAACTAATCCGGATGGGATGAGTTTCCTAAGCTCAACCAATTCATCGTCATGCTAATGACTTGAGCGATCGCTTGAACAAACTAGTTGTTCAAGAAACAAAACTCTTCTAGTCGGTTAGCCGTGGAAGAGACGACGGACGGATCGCCAGTTTTTGTGTTTATCTTCGGGGTCCATGATTATACAAATACATATGGATGTAGACATGTATAATCAACACATACAAACATATTAATAAGAACATGCAAAGATCAATAATAAAACTTGTAAAAACTTTTATATCTCTCGATCTTCTATCGTATGTCCTAACCTCCTTGTAGACTTCGTGTGGGCGAAGATCCTCCACAAGTTGAAGCTTCCTAGATCTTCTTCAATCAAAAGAAAGAAGAACTCTCCTTCCCTTCTTGCTTGAGCCAACGACCAAACCACAAAAGCTTGTTGCCGCCGACCCCAAGAAAAGAGAGAACAAGATGGCCAACCAAGGAACCAAACAAGGGAACAATCCCTAGATCCTAGTGCCGTCGGCCAAGAGGAAAAGGATGAGAGAAAGACCGGCCAAAGGGGAGCAATAGAAGACCCTACAACCCCTTTGTAGGGAAATCTCGTATGCCAAATGGCATATGCGCAACGGAAAATAGGATCCCTTCCAAGTGATCCATGCGAAAGCAAACTCGTATAAAATAAATTTCTCTAAACCAAACCTATCTTATAGGAGAGTTCTACCTTTGTTGCGTGCCCTTTGCAATCCCGCATTTCCTTTCGGTTTGTTGGATCTTTAGCACGTTCAAGTGTCCGTGCCTCTATACGTATCCACACGAGCACGCTCTTGTCTCACAAAAGAAAACTAGAGGAGCTCTCCTTTACTTCTTGCTAGAGAAGTCCCTAAAGGAGAGGAAGCTAGGGAAAAGAGAAGGGAAGAAGAAGACTACTCTTCTTGCTACTCACAAAAAGCCACACAACAATAAGCTCTCAAGCTCTCTCCAAGCCTCAAGCTCCCAACAACCACACTCCACAACCACAACAACAATTGCTATCCAAATGATGCTTTGGCCGGCCACTCCATGGGGCCTTTTATAGGGTTGGCAAAACCCTTTCACCTCCTACAATTTAATGCAATCCATTGCATTCAGACCCCTTTTGTTTTGGCCGGCCACTTAAGGAGACAAAAACCATTTTGTCCCCTTCCACCTTATCTAGCTTAGGTGGATGCTTAGGTGGCATGCTTATGTGGCATGCTTATGTGGCATTCTTATGTGGCATTCATGCATGTTGATTTAATCTTATTAATTCAATTAAGCTTATGTTATCATATTGAATTAATCTTATTAATTCAATTAAGCTTATGTTATCATATTGAATTAATCTTATTAAATCAATAAGGTAACATATTGAATTAATCTCATTAAATCAATTAGCTAAAATTCTCATTAAGCTTAAAGTCCAAAAACCATTTTGTACTTAAGCTTATTCCCAAATTATTCTAGTCAAACTAGAATACTCTAATTCCTCTAATTATCATGCTCTTTGTGTGTGACCCTATAGGCTCTCATAACGTTGGCAGTGGACCTAAACTCTTTTAGATACACAAGCAATGAGCGGCATCTAGCAATACATCATTGCTACCCAAGTTACGAGATAAGTCAAGATCCGACTAACCTTTCCGTGACTACTATAATATATGACCGTGTCCTTCTATCCTTGATATCAGATTGATCAATGAGGCATAGACCGTGTCATCCTCGATCAATCTATGTGTTTCTTGATCCCTAAGTAAACTAACTCAAACAAATGAGCTCAATATCCCATATTGACTCATTCGAGCATGGCCATGCGTTTTAGTAGTTCTACTCAATCAAGGGGCCCACCGATATCACTCTCGTCATATGAGAGGGATAGATCCCATCTACATCACTCACATCCCTCCGCATAATTTGTTACATACCCAGTAATCGCCTTTATGGTCCACCCTGTGACGGGTGACGTTTGACGATACCAAAGTACATAACTCCTTATGTAGGGAACCGTAGTGACTTCAGGTCTAAGGACTATTCATACCAATAGTCACATGAGAAAGTTTATGACACTCATATAACGATCCATGAAACTTTCTCATGGCGGGTCATTCGATTATATATTCTCAATATATACCCATGTGTCAACTTGATATCATATATCCATGACTTGTGAGATCAAGTCATCAATTGACCTACATGCTAGTCTTTATGTATTAATATTGCCCTTGCATATTAATACTTGACTAGGAACATTTAGGAAAGTGTTCTCTCTGACCTCTCATAATCAATTACGCCAATTGATGTGTCGTAGATAAGAACCTACTTTTCTAGGGCATTATTATATTTAAATTAGGTAGCACAAGCAAGATGTAAATATAATAACCAATCCTTTGCCTTTATAGAATATGATACAAAATGTTCCCTATTCAACCATCACATGATTGGTTCTAGGGCTATAACTAACAATCTCCCACTAGTACCAATCACTATGATATCTAATACCTAGTGACCTAGTGTGACCATCATGCTTCCTCTGTACGAAGCCTTGGTCGATGGATCTGCGATGTTAGCTTACTGCTTCGTCTGCATATCCTCACATCTCCTCTATCGATGATCTCTCGAATGAGATGGAAGCGCCGCAGTATGTGTTTGGTCCGCTGATGTGATCAAGGTTCCTTAGCCTGTGCAATAGCCCCATTGTTGTCACAGTAGAGGTCTATTGGATCTGCAATGCTAGGAACTACCCCAAGTTCAGCGATGAACTTGCGAGCCAAACAACCTCCTTTCTTTGCATCGATCTGCTGCAATATACTAAACCATGTTGTAGAATCGGCAAGCGTGTCTGCTTGAACTCTTCCACTCACGGCTCCACCATTCGGGCAAAACACGTACCCGATTGCGATCTATAGTCATCCTTATGCATTTGGAAGCTTGCATCACCGTAACCCTTCTGATTAGCTCCTCATTGCCTCGAATATCGGAAATATTCTTTCGTTCTTCGTAAGTACTTAAGAATATTTTTGACCGCTATCCATGACTTTCACTGGATCCGAGTATCTACTCGTCATGCTCAAAGCATACGAGGCGTCGGAGACAGTACAAAGCATGTACATGATAGACCCTATAGTGATGCATAAGGGATCTTATCCATGCGATCTCTCTCCTCCTTAGAAGAGGACATTGAATCTTGAAAGACTCACACCATGTGATAAAGGCGAAACCCTTTCTTAGAATTTTGCATAGCAAAGCGATCTAGCACTTTATCAATGTATGTACTCGACTTAGGAAGTAATCTTCTAGATCTATCTCTATAGATCTTGATGCCTAGAATATAGGCGCTTCACCTAAGTCCTTCATCGAGAAACAATTCCCTAACCACATCTTCTTCACAGAGGAGTGAGGGAATATCATTTCCGATGAGAAGTATGTCATCTACATACAAGACAAGAAATACAAACTGTGCTCCACTATTTCTCTTGTAGACACAAGGCTCATCTTCATTCTTGATGAAACCAAACTCTTTGATTGCATCATCGAATCGAAGATTCCGGCTTGAGGCTTGCTTTAGTCCATAAATGGACCTTTGCGGTTTGCATACCTTTCAGATGCTTTGGATCTTCAAAACCCTCGGGTTGTGTCATGTACACATCCTCGAGTAGCTTTCCATTGAAAAGCGGTTTTGACATCCATCTGCCAGATCTCATAATCATGGTAGGTCGCAATAGCAAGTATGATCCGAATGGATTTAAGCATCGCAATCGTGAAAAGGTTTCTTCATAGTCAATACCATGAATTTGTTTGAATCCTTTAGCCACCAATCTACCTTTATAGGTATGCTTATTACCATCCATGTCAGTCTTTACTTTAAAGACCCACTTACACCCAATGGGTTTTACCCCTTGGTGGATCAACCAAAGTCCATACTTGGTTAGTGTACATGGATTCCATTTGGATCTCATGGCCTCTAGCCATTTCTCGAATCTGGGCTCATCATAGCTTCTTGATAGGATGTAGGCTCGTCGAGATCGACAAGCAATACTTCACCGTTGTCGATCGAGAAAAGAATATCTCTCGGGTTGGCACGGATCCTATTAGATCTGAAGAGGTTGGTCTACTTGAGCAGTGTTTGCTCCACAACTCTTTGGGCAACAAATTCCTCATCCACAACACTTTGTGGTGCTGTTCATTTTCCATCGAAGCCTTAGTGTTATCATCATCTTGAACTTCTTCAAGATGAATTTTACTCCCACTAGTATTTCTAGAAATAAATTCTCTTTCTAGAAAGACATTTGCAACAAACACCTTGCCAAGTGTGGGATTGTAAAAGTAATATCCCTTAGTTTCCTTGGGTATCCTACAAAATAACACTTATCGATTTGGGTCCTAGTTTATCCGAGACTTGGCGTCTAACGTAAGCTTCACAACCCCAAATCTTTATAAAAGACATTTTGGGACTCTTCGGTCCATATCGTATATGGTGTCTTTTCTACGGCTTTTGATGGAACGCGATTAAGTGTGAAAGCGGTACTCTCTAGAGCTAAACCCCAAAGGAAGTAGGTAGATCGACCGCTCATCATTGATCGTACCATATCTAATAGAGTACGATTTCTCCTCTCGGATACACCATTCCATTGTGGTGTTCGGTGGAGTGAGTTGGGATATTATCCCACACTCGGCCAGTGATCACGAAACTCTTGACTAAGGTATTCACCACCTCGATCCGATCAAGTAGCTTAATACGCTTACCAAGTTGGTTTTGTACTTCATTCTTGAATTCTTTGAACTTTTCAAAGGATTCGACTTATGTCTCATCAAATATAAGTAGCCAAATCTACTCACATCATCGCTGAAAGTAATAAAGTACTTATAGCCTCCTCTCGGCCCGACATTGAAAGGGCCACATACATCGGTATGTATGAGTCCTAACAAATCCGTCGCTCTCGCCATGTCCACTAAATGGAGTTTTAGTCATCTTTCCTTATAGACAAGAGTCTCATACCTCATATGATTCAAAATCAAATGAGTCCATTAATCAATCTTTATGGAGTTGGGATATGCGTTTTTCATTTATGTGACCTAGGCGGCGTGCGAAGATATGTGCAGTTCAAATCATTCGATTTGAACCGTTTGGTATTTACGTTATAAATTGGGTTATCTAAATCTAGAACATAGAGACCATTCATAAGTGGTGCATTACAATAGAACATTTCATTTAAATAAATGGAACAACATTTGTCCTTTATTATAAAAGAAAAGTTTTTCTTGTCTAAACAAGATACTGAAATTATGTTCTTTGTTAATGCAGTACATAGAAGCACTCCTCTAGTTCTAAGATAAGCCCGATGGGCAAAGACAAAGAATATGTTCCTACATTTCTGACAACAACTTTTGCGCCATTGCCTACTAAATGGTCCACTTCACCCTTTGCCATTATTCTACTATTTCTCGGTCCCCGCACATTAGTACAAATGTGAGATGCACATCCGTATCTAATACCCATGTAGAAGAAATAGATAGATTAACTTCTATAACGTGTATACAGGCGTAAGTCCCACCTTTCTTCTTTACTTCCTCAAGGTAGACTTTGCGATTCCGCTTCCGATGTCGATCTCACCGCAATGGTAGCGATCCCTTCCTTAGGTACTTTACCTTTACCCTTTGAAGTGGATGAATTGGCCTTGCCTTTGGCTTGGGTCTTACCCTTGCCTTTGCGCTTACCTTTGCCCTTTTTGACCATTAGTACATTACTAACTTTCTTCTTGAGATTTGGTTTAGCAGTTCTTAACATGCTGAGAATCTCAGGCAAAGGTTTATCAATTTCATTCATGTTATAATTCATGGAATTGATTGTATGCTTAACGCGATTGCGAGTTAACATCGATTGCCAATTCTTGGCTCGATGGAAAACCTAGTCTTTCGAGGTTCTCAAGCGTACCCAATCATTTTGAGTACGTGAGTTCCTCTGAGTGTTCCTTCTTGCATCTTGCATGCAAAAGAGCTTTAGACACTTCACGCTCGTGCCTAGCTTGTCCTTGATATAGTTGTTTGGTGCTCAACCATATCATAGGCATCCATGTTCTCATGTTGCTTCAAGCTCGTGAGTTCATGGTGGCAAGCATAAGGCATGACACATCCAATCGTCATCTTGATGCTTCTTATAAGCATCCTTTTCAAGACGAGTGGCGCATGGAGTAGGTGTTTGAGGACATACTTTACGCTCTTGTTTGAGGATAATCCTTAAGTTCCTATACGATCAAGAAAATTTGCTCCATTGAGCTTGTCCTTCTCAAGGACAGATCGCAAGTTGAGGGGTGTGTGTTAGATGTCATGGTGATCTACAACATTAAAATGCAAAGTTAAGTATCATACCTAAATCATTTAATTAGGCCTTTAATTAAATGAGGCTCCCACTAAATTCTCATAGCTACTATTTAGCTATAAATTTATATGGGATAAAGATCCACATCATAATTCGTCTTGAGTTAGCTTTGGCTAATCGCCCAAGACGTAGTATAATTAGGTAGGCAATCTTTTGCCAATTACATCTGATGTAACTCTTTAATAGCTTTGGTTAAGTTTTTAGATTAGTTTAGTGTTTATTCCTAAACCAGCTTCCAGGCTGTGGCGAGGCACAGAGGCCTTCTTGGATATCGGAGCAACGACCACTTCTAAGACAAAGCTGATGTTCGGAAATCACACAAAACTAATGTTAACACTTATGTTCAAAGCTAATATATGCCTCTACTTTCTTAACCAATTAAGAAAACACTTAATTAAGTCTTAACCAAGGCGATGGCGGGACATCACGATTGTCCACTCGCACCGCTCCAAGATAAAATGCATTGCTTTGCTTTGGCAAACCCAATAACAAATGATCGAGGAAGTAGTGAGTACCAACTTTGGTAGGCATATCGTTTAGACTTATTAAGAAATAAACATGTATCATATACATATTAGCATATATCACATATAAGCTAAACTAATCATGCATCACATACAAGCTAAACTAACATGCATCACATACATATTAAACTAACGTGTCATGGTTATGGCCCTTATTCTATAATCTTCTCAAGCCAATGAAAAGATTGATTGGTCAACCTAGGGATAGCATCTTCTCCTAAGTGCTTCCTTTTGGTTGTCTTGTGTGTTGACTTCCTCCTTGTAACCTCATCTTCCAATGGACCCTCCATCTTTGTTTTGTACATTACAAAAGGAGAAATACTCGAGTTACATTCGAGTCTAAAACTAATTTTACAACAAGAATATTAGGAGAAAGGCACGACACGCAGGCCGTATTAAGAATTACAACACACAATCACAAACTTTTTGGGACTAGGCCATAACCATGCACCATGTCATTTTAACTTTTAAAAGACATTGGATATTTTATTATGTTTGAAAATTTGCTAATGCAATTATCAACTCATAATAAAATTTATCCTACTTCTATATCACATATAAAATAGAAAACCTATTTTTATACGATCTTTCGCTTAAGTGGCTCTGATACCCTTTGTAGGGAAATCTCGTATGCCAAATGGCATATCTTGACGGAAAATAGGATCCCTTCCAAGTGATCCATGCGAAAGCAAACTCGTATAAAATAAATTTCTCTAAACCAAACCTATCTTATAGGAGAGGATTACCTTTGTTGCGTGCCCTTGTTAATCCCGCTTTTCCTTTCGGTTTGTTGGATCTTTAGCACATTCAAGTGTCCGTGCCTCTATCGTATCCACGAGCACGCTCTTGTCTCACAAAGAAAACTAGAGGAGCTCTCCTTTACTTCTTGCTAGAGAAGTCCCTAAAGGAGAGGAAGCTAGGGAAAGAGAAGGGAAGAAGAAGACTACTCTTCTTGCTACTCACAAAAGCCACACAACAATAAGCTCTCAAGCTCTCTCCAAGCCTCAAGCTCCCAACAACCACACTCCACAACCACAACAACAATTGCTATCCAAATGATGCTTTGGCCGGCCACTCCATGGGGCCTTTTATAGGGTTGGCAAAACCCTTTCACCTCCTACAATTTAATGCAATCCATTGCATTCAGACCCCTTGTGTTTTGGCTAGGCCACTTAAGGAGACAAAAACCATTTTGTCCCCTTCCACCTTATCTAGCTTAGGTGGATGCTTAGGTGGCATGCTTATGTGGCATGCTTATGTGGCATTCTTATGTGGCATTCATGCATGTTGATTTAATCTTATTAATTCAATTAAGCTTATGTTATCATATTGAATTAATCTTATTAATTCAATTAAGCTTATGTTATCATATTGAATTAATCTTATTAAATCAATAAGGTAACATATTGAATTAATCTCATTAAATCAATTAGCTAAAATTCTCATTAAGCTTAAAGTCCAAAAACCATTTTGTACTTAAGCTTATTCCCAAATTATTCTAGTCAAACTAGAATACTCTAATTCCTCTAATTATCATGCTCTTTGTGTGTGACCCTATAGGCTCTCATAACGTTGGCAGTGGACCTAAACTCTTTTAGATACACAAGCAATGAGCGGCATCTAGCAATACATCATTGCTACCCAAGTTACGAGATAAGTCAAGATCCGACTAACCTTTCCGTGACTACTATAATATATGACCGTGTCCTTCTATCCTTGATATCAGATTGATCAATGAGGCATAGACCGTGTCATCCTCGATCAATCTATGTGTTTCTTGATCCCTAAGTAAACTAACTCAAACAAATGAGCTCAATATCTCATATTGACTCATTCGAGCATGGCCATGCGTTTTAGTAGTTCTACTCAATCAAGGGGCCCACCGATATCACTCTCGTCATATGAGAGGGATAGATCCCATCTACATCACTCACATCCCTCCGCATAATTTGTTACATACCCAGTAATCGCCTTTATGGTCCACCCTGTTACGGGTGACGTTTGACGATACCAAAGTACATAACTCCTTATGTAGGGAACCGTAGTGCCTTCAGGTCTAAGGACTATTCATACCAATAGTCACATGAGAAAGTTTATGACACTCATATAACGATTCATGAAACTTTCTCATGGCGGGTCAGTTCAGTATATATTCTCCAATATATACCCATGTGTCAACTTGATATCATATATCCATGACTTGTGAGATCAAGTCATCAATTGACCTACATGCTAGTCTTTATGTATTAATATTGCCCTTGCATATTAATACTCGACTAGGAACATTTAGGAAAGTGTTCTCTACAGCCTCTCATAATCAATTCTGCCAATTGATGTGTTGTAGATAAGAACCTACTTTTCTAGGGCATTATTATATTTAAATTAGCTGGCACAAGCAAGATGTAAATATAATAACCAATCCTTTGCCTTTATAGAATATGATACAAAATGTTCCCTATTCAACCATCACATGATTGGTTCTAGGGCTATAACTAACACCCTTTGTGCCACCGGCCCAAGAGGGAGTGAAGAGGAGAAAAACTTAGGACGAAAGCTTAGGGTTTCTTATATCTTTGTGCCGCCAACCACACGGGGATAGAGCCGGCCAAGCAAAGAAACCTAAACCCTAATTCTTGATCCTCTTCGTGCCGCCCCCTTAGCCTCCCTTTTTTAGAACTTAGGAGAAAGTTGGTTATTGATGAGGTGGCCAAAAAATTAGGAACTAATTCCTAATTATTCTTGCCACCCAAGGTAACAAGGAATTAGTAAAAAAAAATTTCTACCACCTCTAATCTTGCCGCCCAAGGTGCCATAGAAAATAGAATTTTTTTTTTTACCAATTCTAATCTTGAAAAAAAAATTTAAACTAATTCAAATATTGCCGTCTAAGGTGGCATAGAATTAGAAAATAATTTTTTTTTTATCAATCTTTAAACTTGCCGGCCACCTCATCCAACCTCTCCTCTCCCTTTCCTTTCCTTTCCCTCCCCTTTCTTTTCCTTCTATTCTTATATCTAGGCTTCATGAGGATTATATTAGGCTACGATAGAGACTATGAGGAGGAGTTGGATCTTGGCCACCCGATGGATCGGAACCACACAAACTTGATCCATCAATGATGTTTCATTCAACTAGAGGATCATCATTGAATTACCTCACCAACCCCCATAAATTAATATGGGATCCATACATTATTTGTATATCCATCTCCCCGTGTTTAACATATCGAATGTCCATCAATTAATTGATTTACTGACCATCAATCAATTAACATCTAACTCCTCGAGTAGTACCACTCAACCTTAACAACATGTTGACTAAGTCAACCTACAGGGTTTACATGATGAACCTTATGAGCTCCTCAAGGGGACATCATCAACCTAATATATAGGACACAGTTTCCTACTATAATTAACGACACACCATGTAAATAATATCATTTCCCAACTTATCGGGCATATTGATTTAATCCATTTAAATCTCACCGTTTGGTAAATCAAAGAAATAAATACTAAGTACATGTGCCCATTATTATATCAGGATTAAGATCATGTACAACATAATATCTGAGGTCCGATTCAATTATGTAGTCAGCAATAAATTGAATCACCTCTATGTCGGTCCTGCTCAATACACCTATGTGTACTAGTGTAACTCTATGTTCAAGACAAACCAATACCAAGCTACACTATAACCATGCCAATGGTTTGTCCAAAACCATCTTGGTTGTGAGCCTCTACTTATATTCTACAAGGGACTGATAACATGATCTTCTGTGCCACACCAAGCACCATGTTATCTATAATGTAAAGTATTAGATAATATGCACACATATAATAAATATAAAGTGCAAACAATGATCATGTGATTCTTATTTCAAAATAAAAATGTTCATACAAAAGATCTAGGCTTTCAGTATACATCCCAACACCTTCTTGGACTTTCTTCCTCCCCCTAGGGCATTGACTCCTATAATGTCCCTTGTGATGACATTTGAAGCACAACATGTGTTCCTTGCTCTTCCTAGTGGGGACACCAGTCTCCATGGCCTTTGGCACAACTTGTGATTTTTTTTTACCTGTTTCGGACACTTACACTTGTAGTGTCCAGATTCCCTACATTCAAAGCATATAATTTTAATTTTATTGTTACTTAAAGTTCTTGAGTTACCTTGGGTGGTGGTGATATTGTAAGCTTCTTCATCTTCACGACCGGAGGTAGATGGTTCCTCTTGAGTTTTCTCTAGTGTGGAAGTTCTCTCCTCCCCCTCAATCCTAGATGTGGAGGCATCTCCTACTTCTTCCACTTCTTCTATCGATCCAAATGTTGAACACCTCTCGACCTCCGAATCCTCACTCTCTTATGAGGATGAGCTTTCTTCTTCGGTCTCTCTCTCTACTGTTAGTGAAAGCCCTAGAGACAATCATGTGATGATTGTTGTTTGGACTTTATTGTATCATATTCCTATTTATAAAGGCATGGTTATTATATTTACTTGTATTGGTGCCAAATAACTAAGTATAATAACGTCCTTGATAGAAGGTTCTTATCTATATCAATCGATTGGTTGAATCGATAATGAGATGATATAGAGAACACTACTCTTAATTATTCTTAGTCTTGTATTAACATTCAGGGACAATGTTAATGCATAGAGACTAGCATGTAGGTCAACTCGATGACTTGATCTCACAAGTCATGGATATGAGATATCAAGTTGACAGATGGGTATGCATTGGAGAATGTATATTGAATGACTCGCCATGAGAAAGTATCATGGATCATTATATGAGCATCATATACTTTCTCATGTGACTATTAGTACCACTATTAGTCCTTGGACCTGAAGTCACCATGGTTCCCTACATAAGGAGTTGCATACTTTGGCTTCATCAAACGTCACCCGTAAATGGGTGGACTATAAAGGCGATTACTGGGTATGTAACAAATTATGCGAAGGGATGAGTGATGTAGATGGGATCTATCCCTCCTATATGACGGGAGTGACAACGTTATTCTTGATAGAGTGAGATCACTAAGTGCATGGTCATGCCTAAATGAGTCAATATGAGATATTGAGCTCATTTGATTAGAGTGAGTCTACTTGGAGTTCAAGATATAGATTGTACCGAGGATGACATAGTCTATGCCTCAATTGGTCAATCTAGATATCAAGGATAGAGGGACATTGTCACATATTGTGAGAGTCACAATTATTAGTCACAAAGGTGATGTTGGATCTCAACATTCTTGTAACTTGGGTAGTAATGATGTGTTTCTAGATACCGCTCATTGCTTATGTTCCTAAATCGGTTTAGGAGCATTGCCAACGTTACAAGAACCTATAGGGTCACACAAAAATGGAAATTAGATGGAGATTAGGTTCATATGATGAACCATGAGGATTAGGTTCATGGGATGACCCAAATTGGATTAAGAGTAATCCAAATTAGACCAATTGAGTTAGACTCAATTTGATTCAAGTGTTGAATGAGTCTAATTTAGATTTGATTCATTAAGTCAATTTAAAATAATGAATAAAGATTCATTAAATCAAATTGACTTCAATCAAGTGGTTAGATTTGATCAACCATGGGAGATAATAGGTCAAGTTTGACTTGTCTTGAGAGGGAAGATGAATGGTCTATTTTGACTTTACCAATTGCTATGTCATGTTGACTTGGCATGCAGGCCGGCCAATGATGATGTTCCACATCATCATGGACACATCATGGAGTTCCAACTCATGAGGGAGACCAAGAGCCATTGACCCTTGGAATTACATGCATGCATGCAACCCCCTCCATGAAGTGGCAGACCACTTTAGGAGGAGTTAGTGTGTGAAGTTATTTTGTGTGAAATTCATCTTCTTCCTTGGTTCTTCCCTCACTCTCTCTACCTCTCCTCTTTCCGTGGGTTCATTAGTGTGCTAGCACACTTTAAGTGATCTTCTCTACCTATTGTTCATGTGGATACTGATAGAGGAGTGTATACTTGCCACTCTCAAGTTCCGGTAAGCCATTTGGACGAGCGGGATAAGAGAAGGGCATCACATCGAGGGTAAACTCTTAACATGTAAATCTAGAGTAAATCTAAACTTTTTAAACACATACATGTAGTTTTATTTACCTTCGCACGGATCTGTGGTCGACTTCCGGGATTTCCGCAACGCAAAAAGCAGTTTTTGCGGCTCGGATAGTCCAACAGTGGTATTAGAGCCACGTGCAAAGCATGTATGTGTTTTTGTTTTATAGTTTTTGTATTAGATATAAAAATTACATATCTGTAACTTTCTGTAAATTTCCTATTTTTATAGATTTTTTGGGTATTTTTCTCGAAGAGTCGAAGCAACAAGTGTTGGGACACTTGTAGGCTTCAACCAACGAGAAAAACTCTCCTAAACAGCGAGTTCTCGCTTTAGGTTTTTGGGACAGTAACTTAAGTCACTGTAAGATCAAGATGGGACACTCACAACGGTCATTTTGCGAGTAGGGGCACTTCCCGTATCCCCGAAAGGGGCCTTGTCTTGCGATCATGCCCGGAAATCGCTTAGCGGGACCGTTACGGAGATGTGACTCATAAAATTGAAAAAAAATAGAAATAATTATAGAAATTTTCTGTAAAATACATAATTTAGAATTATGTATAATTCTGTGATGGTCATGGCCCAAGAACACCAATATGATTGGTTAAATATGTTGTAATTCATAATACGGCTTGCGCACTATTTTTGTAGTTGTGCATGTTGTATAGGGTATGCGACCTACGCGTCGTGCCTCTTCTTTTAAAATTCTAGTTATAAATAGTTTTAGACTCGAATGTAACTCAAGTTTCATGTTTGTAATGTACAAAAAATGGAGTGGTGGAAGGTCCACTAGTAGACGGAGTTACGAGGAAGGTGTCGACGACACATGGCGATCAAAGGAGGTGCTTGGAGAAGCCGTTAACCCTAGGTTGACCGTCCGATATATATATATATATATATATATATTTGTCTTGCTTGTATGTATGTGATGCATGCTAGTAAATATTGCTTGTATGTATGTGATGCATGCTAATGCAGGGTAATAAAGGCCTTGATGTCTATATGATACACATTCATGATTAGATTAGATCTTAATCGAATCAAATCATAAAAGGCCTACCAAGTTTTGATACCCATCACTACCTCGATGATTTGTTGTTGTTGAATCTGCCAAAGCAGAGCAACGCATATTATCTTGGTAGGGTGCGGAGGGATAATCTTAGTCCCGCCTATCACAGCTTGGGTGTGTATAAGCTCAATTAGATTGAATAAAACTAGTTAACTCAATTGGATCGAGTAAAACTATAGGCATATTCCAACCGTTGGAAAGATAGGATAAGATCGCATTTACACTAAATCTTGGGCGATTTAGCCAAAGCTAACTCAAGGTCTTTTGTAAATGTGGATCTTGATCCTATAAACAAGAGTTGCATAGAGATGTAATCGGTAATGTGTTACCTACCGATCATACTAAGTCTTGGGCGATTTAGCCAAAGCTAACTCAAGGCCTAGTATGATGTGGATCTTATCCCGTAAGAATTATAGCTTGTTTGTATGAATCTAGTAATATGGTTTGACCACATCCATGACTCGATTCTACAAATATCATATAATTCAGTGGGAGCATCATTTGATTAAAGGCCTAGTTAAATGATAAATGGAATATGATATTAATTTTCTGCATTGTGTATGTTGTAAATTACCACGTCGACAAACACGAACACTCTCTCCCTGCGTTTTGTCCTTGAGAAGGACAAGCTCAATGGAGAAAATTTCCTGGACTAGTACAGGAACCTGAGAATCATTCTCACCCAAGAAAGGAAATTCTACATCCTAGAGCAGCACATTCCGGAGGCACCTCCAGCAACTGCCTCACGAACTGACCGTGATGCTTACAAGAAGCATCAAGATGATGCATTAGATGTGTCACGTCTCATACTCGCGACCATGAACTCTGAGCTTCAGAAGCAACACGAGTTCATGAATGCTTATGATATGGTTGAACATCTTCATCAACTATATCAAGGACAAGCAAGGCACGAGAGATATGAGATATCTAAATCATTGTTTCAGTCCAAGATGCAAGATGTGACTCCTGTAGGTCCATATGTACTCAAGATAATTGGGTACATAGAAAACCTACAGAGGTTGGGATTCCCACTTGGCCAAGAGCTGGACACTGACTTGATCTTACAATCTTTGCCACAAAGCTACAATCAATTTGTCATGAATTACAACATGAATGAAATTGATAAACCACTGCCTGAGATGCTCAGAATGTTGAGAACTGCTGAGCTCAAGCATAAGAAGGGAAAATCTTACTTCATTTTGATGGTGCAAAAGAAAAAAGGCAAGGGAAAGCCTAAAGGTAAGGGAAAGTCCCAAGCCAAGGGCAAAGGCAAAGAACTGAAACCCAAAGGAGGGGTGGCCAAAGAAGGGACTTGCTTCCACTGCAAGGAAGATGGACACTTGAAGCGTAACTGCAAAACATACCTGGAAGATCTTAAGAAGAAGAGAAGTGAGACTTCTACTTCATGTATAAATGTTATAGAAGTCAATTTATCTATTTCTTCATCATGGGTATTAGATACCGGATGTGCATCTAACATTTGTACCAATGTGCAGGCGCTGAGAAATAGTAGGGCCTTGACAAAGGGCGAGGTGAACCTACAAGTAGGCAAAGGAGCAAGAGTTACTGCTATTGCTGTAGGAACTTATGATCTATCTCTGCCCTCTGGGCTTGTACTAGAATTAGATGAATGTTGTTATGTGCCTGCCTTAACTAAGAACATAATTTCGGTTTCTTGTTTGGACAAGAAAGGGTTTACATTTGTAATAAAGAACAAATGTTGTTCAGTTTATTTAAATGATATGTTCTATTGTAGTGCACCTCTAATGAATGGACTCTACATTCTAGATTTAGAAAGCACAATCTATAACATAAGTACCAAAAGGTTAAAGTCAAATGAGTTGAACCAAACCTATCTCTGGCTTTGTCGCTTAGGTCACATAAATGAGAGTCGCTTATCCCAGCTCCATAAGGATGGGCTACTGGACTCATTTGATTTTGAATCATATGAGACATGCGAGTCTTGCCTTCTAGGCAAGATGGCCAAGACTCCCTTTAGTGGACACAACGAAAGAGCAACAAACTTGTTAGGACTTATACATAGTGATGAATGTGGTTCTTTCAATGTTGCTGCTAGAGGTGGTTACAGATACTTCATTACATTTATGGATGACTTCAGTAGATATGGTTATGTGTATCTGTTGACACATAAATCAGAATCCTTTGAAAAGTTCAAAGAATTCAAGAATGAAGTACAAAAGCAACTTGGCAAGAGTATTAAGATACTTCGATCAGATCGAGGTGGTGAATACCTTAGCCATGAGTTTCGTGACTATATAGCTGAGTGTGGGATTTTATCCCAACTCACTCCTCCTGGAACACCACAGTGGAATGGTGTATCTAAAAAGAGGATTCATACCTATTAGATATGGTACGATCTATGATGAGTCACATAGATCTTCCTATATCCTTTTGGGGATATACTCTAGACACAACAGCCTTCACACTTAACCGTGTACCATCTAAGGTTGTGATAAAGACACCATATATGATATGGTCATGAAGAAATCCCAAGATATCTTTCATGAGGATTTGGGGTTGTGAGGCTTACGTTCGATGTCAAGTCTCAGACAAACTGGGACCCAAATCCGATAAGTGCTATTTTGTTGGATATCCCAAGGAGACGAAGGGATATTACTTCTACATTCCTAGTCAACACAAAGTGTTTGTGGCAAAGACTGGGGTATTTCTAGAAAGGGATTTTGTTTCTAGAAAAACTAGTGGGAGTACGTTCGATCTTGAAGAAATTCAAGATAAGGACCATAGCACTGAGGCCTTGATGGAGGTTTAATAGGAACCACAAAGTGTTGTGGGTGATGTGATTATTGCACAAAGAGTTGTGGAACAACAACCTGTTCAAGTAGACCTACCTCTTCGCAGGTCTGATAGGATACGTCGTCAGCCTGAGAGATACTCATTTCTCTTGTCTGACCATGATGACGTTATGCTCATTAAGAATGAGCCTACCTCCTATCAAGAAGTTGTGATGAGCCCAGATTCTGAGAAATGACTAGAGGCCTTGAGATCCAAGATGGAATCCATGTACACCAACCAAGTATGTACTTTGGTTGATCCACCTGAAGGCGTCAAACCCATTGGGTGTAAGTTGGTCTTTAAGAGAAAGACTGACATGGATGGACTAACGCATACCTATAAGGGCCAATTGGTGGCTAAAGGTTTCAAGCAAATTCATAGTATTGACTATGATGAAACCTTTTCTCTAGTGGCGATGTTTAAGTTCATTCAGATCATGCTTGCTATTGCAGCGTACCACGATTATGAGATCTGGAAGATGGATATCAAAACTGTGTTTCTGAATGGAAACTTGCTCGAGGATGTGTACATGACACAACCTGAGAGTTTTGTAGATCCACAGCATACTGGGAAAGTATGCAAGCTGCAAAGGTCCATTTATAGGCTAAAGCAAGCTTCTCGGAGTTGGAATCTTCAATTCGATGATGCAATCAAACAGTTTGATTTCATCAAGAATGAAAATGAACCCTGTGTTTACAAGAGAGTTAATGGAAACACAGTTGTCTTCCTTATATTGTATATGGATGACATACTTCTCATTGGAAATTACATCCCTTCGCTATAGTCTGTGAAGACTTAGCTGGGGATGTGATTCTCAATGAAGGACTTAGGTGAAGCAGCCTGTATTCTAGGCATCAAGATCTATAGAGATATATCTAAGAGATTGCTTGGCCTAAGTCAGAGTACATATATTGACCCGGTATTACTACGGTTTGCCATGCAGAATTCCAAGAAGGGACATCTATTGATGTCACATGGTGTTAGTCTTTCGAAGACTCAAAGTCCCTCTTCTAGAGAGGAGAGAGATCACATGGATAGATCCCTTATGCATCTGCTATAGGATCTATTATGTACGTCATACTGTGTACTCATCCTGATGTCTCGTATGCTTTGAGCATGATGAGTATATACCAATCAGATCCAGGTGAGCATCACTGGATAGCAGTCAAGAATATTCTTAAGTACTTGAGAAGGACTAAAGAATATTTCTTGATATTTGGAGGCGATGAGGAGCTAGCTGTAAAGGGTTACAGCGATGCCAACTTCCAAGCTGACCAGGATGATTATAGATCACAGTCAAGGTTCGTGTTTTGCTTGAATGGTGGCGTTGTGAGCTGGAAGAGTTCGAAGGAGGACACAATTGCTGATTCTACAATAGAGGCCGAGTATATCACTGCATCAGAGGCAGAAAAGAAGGCAGTTAGGATCCGCAAGTCCATTACAGAGCTTGGGGTGGTTCCTAGCATAGCAGATCCTATAGAGCTCTATTGTGACAATAATGGAGCGATTGCGCAGGCTAAGGAACCTCGCTCACACCAGCGGACCAAACACATACTACGACGATTCCATCTTATTCGAGAGATTATCGATAGAGGAGATGTGAAGATTTACTGAGTATCCACAGAGGCAAACATCGTAGATCCCTTGACCAAGGCTTTGGCACAGAAAAAGCATGATGGTCACACTAGGTCATTGGGTATTAGATACTACGGTGATTGACACTAGTGTTAGTGAGAGATTGTTAGTGAAAGCCCTAGAGTCAATCATGTGATGATTGTTGTATGGACTTTATTGTATCATATTCCTATTTATAAAGGCATGGTTATTATATTTACTTGTATTGGTGCCAAATAACTAAGTATAATAACGTCCTTGAGTAGAAGGTTCTTATCTATATCAATCGATTGGTTGAATCGATAATGAGATGATATAGAGAACACTACTCTTAATCATTCCTAGTCAAGTATTAACATTTAGGGACAATGTTATTGCGTAGAGACTAGCATGTAGGTCAACTCGATGACTTGATCTCATAGGTCATGGATATGAGATATCAAGTTGACACATGGGTATGCATTGGAGAATGTATATTGAATGACCCGCCATGAGAAAGTATCATGGATCGTTATATGAGTGTCATATACTTTCTCATGTGACAATTAGTATGACTATTAGTCCTTGGACCTGAAGTTACCATAGTTCCTTACATAAGGAGTTGCATACTTTGGCTTCGTCAAACGTCACCTGTAAATGGGTGGACTATAAAGGCGATTACTGGGTATGTAACAAATTATGCGGAGGGATGTGAGTGATGTATATGAGATCTATCCCTCCTATATGACGGGAGTGACATTGTTATTCTTGATAGAGTGAGATCATTAAGTGCATGGCCATTCCCAAATGAGTCAATATGAGATATTTAGCTCATTTGATTAGAGTGAGTCTACTTGGAGTTCAAGATCTAGCTTGTACCGAGGATGACACGGTCTATGCCTCAATTGTTCAATCTAGATGTCAAGGATAGAGGGACATTGTCACATATTATGAGAGTCACAATTAGTAGTCACAAAGGTGATGTTGGATCTCAATATTCTTGTAACTTGGGTAGCAATGATGTGTTGCTAGATACCGCTAATTGCTTATGTTTCTAAATCAGTTTAGGAGCATTGACAACGTTACAAGAACCTATAGGGTCACACACAAAGGGCAATTAGATGGAGATTAGGTTCATATGATGAACCATGAGACTTAGGTTCATGGGATGAACCAAATTGGATTAAGAGTAATCAAAATTAGACCAATTGAGTTAGACTCAATTTGATTCAAGTGTTGAATGAGTCTAATTTAGATTTGATTAATTGAGTCAATTTAAAATAATGAATAGAGATTCATTAAATCAAATTTACTTGAATCAAGTGGTTAGATTTGATCAACCATGGGAGATAATAGGTCAAGTTTGACTTGACTTGAGAGGGAAGATGAATGGTCAATTTTGACTTGACCAATTGCCATGTCATGTTGACATGGCATGGGGCCGGCCAATGATGATGTTCCATATCATCATGGACACATCATGGGGTACCACCTCATGAGGGAGACCAACAACCATTGGCTCTTTGAATTACATGCATGCATGTAACCCACTCCCCCTCCATGAAGTGGCCGACCACTTTAGGAGGAGTTAGTGTGTGAAGTTATTTTGTGTGAACTTCATCTTCTTCCTTGGTTCTTCCTGTTAGATCGAGCAGATCGCTAGAGGAAGGGTGAATAGAGATAGAAACTCTTTTTCAAAATCGTTCGTTGAGTAGACAATTAATTGCAGCGGAAAGATAAATGACAAATAAAGAGAGACAAATGATTTTTTTTACTTGGTTCGTAGCCTTCGGCTACTACTCCAAGGCTCTAACGGTCCTAGACCGTGTACGGAGGGCAATTCACTAAAACACTCCTCCTCGTTGGAGGTAGGAGTTAGACGATTACAAAAACCTTGGAAAGCAAAAGATAGAGAGACAAACTCTCTCTTCTATTAATGTAAAATGCAACGATAGAAAACCTCGATTAACAAAAAGAATTTCAATATTAAAGAGACAACAAAGTAAGATTTTACCAACAACTAGAGAATATAAATTAAGCTAGGGTTGTTAGCACTTCTTCGTTGTAGAGCCGTCGGAGAGTCGTAGCATTGCAGAAGCTTTTGAGCACTTAGAATTGATGAGAAAACCCTAGGATAGGCTCTCCTTTTATAGCCTTTGAGCCCCTTCTCGAGAGGAACTTCAGCCAATAAGATTTGAGCACCACCACCCTTGAAATGAGGTGATAAGCCTTGACTCCTCGAAGCTGATCCTTGACCATCAGTCGATTGATGGCCATCATTAGTCGACTGATGGCAGCATCAGTCGAATGTTGACCGCAGGCAGTCGACTGATGGACGACAGTCGAGTCCTCCAAGCTGGCAGTCGACTGATGCTAGATGTAGGGCAAAGTTAGCTTAACAAAAATATTATTTCGACGGCCACTGACCGTTCGATATCGACCTAGACCATCCATGGGATGTCTTTGGTCAGATCTATGATTAAGACCATCCCCGTAAGGAGGATACGACCTCACTTACGCTCACACACACGAGCTTACCTCGATACTTACTTTGTAGCTCTCACTTCTGGCCTTCTACTCGATTCCTTCGGCTCCCTCTAAAGTCACTCGAGTGTCGCCCGACCACCGCAGCTTCCTCTGGGTGTCGTTAGCCTTCAGCTCTAGCTTTAGCACTTTTCTGCACACTCGATTCATCTCGTGAGATAACGATGTGATCTTAACTTTGCGTCTTTGCCATAATCAAAACACAGGTTCAATCATCTAGTGCCCCTGCACCAACAATCTCCCCTTTTTTGATCTATGGCAAACTTACACAAATTTAAGGAAAAATGTGGAAAATGAGTAAATGAAAATGATGCACTCATTATAAACAATTCCCCCTTAAACTTTAGTGAGTTTTAGAACAAAAAGTTCATCTTAAAAATTTTAAATTTTTGTTCTCCCCCTTAACTTGTGCTCTTCTCCCCCTTTTGCCATAAATCAAAAAATATTTGGGGTTTTATATAAAAAGTAGCGGTTTCTAACAAAAAAGTAGCATGCATAACAATATGTAAAGATTATCTAACATGAGTCCTGTTGGGATGTATAGTGAAAGCCTAGCTCTTTTGTATGAACATCTTTATTTTGAAATAAGAATCACATGATCATTGTTTGCATATTTTTATGATTATACAAAATTGTCTAATATTTTACATTGCAGATAACATGGTGCTTGGGTGTGGCACAGAAGATCATGTTATCAGTCCCTTGTAGAATATAAGTAGAGGCTCACAACCAAGATGGTTTTGGACAAACCATTGGGATGGTTGTAATGTAGCTTGGTATTGTTTTGTCTTGAACATAGAGTTACACTAGTACACTTAGGTGTATTGAGCAGGACCGACATAGAGGTGATTCAATTTATTGCTGACTACATAATTGAATCGGACCTCGGATATTATGTTGTACATGCTCTTAATCCTGATATAATAACGGCCACATGTACTTAGTATTTATTTCTTTGATTTACCAAAGGGTGAGATTTCTATGGATTAAATCAATATGCCCGGTAGGTTGGGAAATAATATTATTTACATGGTGTGCCGTTGATTATAGGAGGAAACCGTGTCCTATATATTAGGTTGATGATGTCCCCTTGAGGAGCTCATAAGGTTCATCATGTAAACCCTGCAGGTTGACTTAGTCAACATGATGATAAGGTTGAGTGGTACTACTCGAGGAGTTAGATGTTAATTAATTGATGGTTAGTAAATCAATTAATTGACGGACATTCGATATCTTAAACACGGGGAGATGGATGTACAAATAATATATGGAGCCCATATTAATTTATGGGGGTTGGTGAGGTAATTCAATGATGATCCTCTAGTGGAATGGAACATCATTGATGGATCAAGTTTGTGTGGTTCCGATCCATCGGGTGGCCAAGATCCAACTCCTCCTCATGGTCCCTATCGTAGCCTAATATAAACCTCATGATGTCTAGATCAAATGATGGAAAACAAATCTCTAGATCCGACGGTTGGGATTAAATTCCTAGAACCGACGGTGGAGATTAAATCTCTAGATCCGACAGTTGGGATTAAAACCCTAGAACCGACGGTTGAGATTAAATCTCTAGATCCGACGGTTGGGACTAAATCCCTAGAACCGACGGTTGAGATTAAATCTCTAGATCCGACGGTTGAGATTAAAACCCTAGAACCGACGGTAGAGATTAAACCAAGGCCTAAACCTAACTCTATATATATGGGAGATTGGGTTGGGCGGCAACGAAGTTTTTTGGTTGGATGATGGATGCTAAGGAGATTAGGGTTTTGCCAAGCCTTGCTTGGGCGGCAAGAAACCCTAAGGAGGAAACCCTAATTAGGGTTTGACTCCTTTGGATGGGCGGCCAAGGTTAGGAAAGAAGGGTTGGCGGCAACTTGTGGAAGATCTCTTCTTCTTCCTTGAAGGTGGCTAGCTCCTAGATCTCTTCTCTCCACCATGGTTGGGCGGCAAGAAATTCAATGGAAGAAAGGTTGGGCGGCTAGGGTTTGAATGCTTGGTTGGGCGGCAAGTATAGGGCAAGTGCTCTTCTTCTTCCTAGGGTGTTGCCGGCTACTTCTCTTTTCCCTATACCTTGGCCGGCGCCCAACATGTTCCTTTTATCCTCTTCACTCCCTATTGGCCGGCGGCACTAGAAGTTAGGGTTTGTCCCTAGTTTGGTTCCTTGGTGGTTTCCATTTAGATTTAGTTCTCTATCTGTCATGCACCAATCCTTTGTGGATTGGTGGTTCGCTCAAGCAAGAAGGGAAGGAGAGTTCTTCTTTCTTTGGATTGAAGAAGACCTAGGAAGCTTCAACTTGTGGAGGATCTTCGCCCACACGAAGTCTACAAGGAGGTTAGGACATACGATAGAAGATCAAGAGGTATAAAAGTTTTACAACTTTTATTATTGTTCTTTGCATGTTCTTATTGATATGCTAGCTTATGTTCTTTATGTTAGTATATGTTGATTATAATAGTTTACATTTGCATGTATTTGTATAATCATGGACCCCGAATAAGAAACACAAAAACTGGCGATCCGTCCGTCGTCTCTTCCGCGGCTAACCAACTAGAAGAGTTGATTGCTTGAACAACTAGTTTGTTCAAGCGATCGCTCGAGTCGTTGGCACGATGACGAATTGGTTGTGCTAAGGAAACTCATCCCATCCGGATTAGTTTTCATTAGTGAAAATTTTAATCCGGGGACATGGGAGCCGATGAGCATTCCGAGGAATAGCACGTTGCCAACTTTTGGTATCAGAGCCACGGTTTCCGGTTTTGTGTGTTTAGGATTCGGTTACTTTCATGCACATATCATATATTGAGTATGCCGGATAATAGTAGGATGTGCGTAGGCTAACTTTTTGGTTGCAGGCATAAGATCCAACTATTATGGCTATATGTGTGTATGTGGTTGTTTGTGTGTGATGGTATGTATATTATTTGAATCCTCGGGGTTGATGAGGCTAAATTAGTATTTAATTTTTGTAATTGAATACGGCATTGTTTAGCCACTCTTTATTTTATTTTACTTTCGATCTAGATTTCATGTACACTCCCTCGTGGAGTATAGGATCGATGGATGTAAAATAAAATAGGTTTTATTCTCGGCTCGGATCTCCGGATGGCTCGTACATGGCGTAGGAGGAGCGGACGAGGTGGCGACACGACAGGATGCATATTGGAGAACAATGCCATAATAGTTGGAAAAATTCTGATTTTTCCATATTTATTGCTGATTTGTTTTATATGCATGTTGTGTGTGCTTGAAAATTCCTCATTTTCAATTTACTAAGTGGGAGAGGGATATTTTAATTAATTCCCGCGACCTCCATTACAATTTGACGTGTGATGCAACAAACTTGCGTGTCGGCTCTGAGTGCCTTCCTCCCCAATGGATGAGTTTGTTTGCGGATCACTAGGTCAAATAATGGTTATAGGAAATTATCTAGGAGCGTGTGTACTTCCAGAGCGGTAAGGCACATAATCCGAAATAATTTCCTTAGTACCGTGTAATGGTGCACACTTAGATGCAAATAAAAAGTAGTTTTATTTGTAGGGCCAAAGAGGAACCAACTATTAATTTTATTTGTCAAAAAGTAAGGTTGACAAGATAATAAAATTAATGGGTTAAACCTCCTCTTACAAATGTAGAATTCGTATACGTCCACACTATCGTGGCATGCGATATTCTCAGTGTTTGAGGTGTTGGTTGATTTCAAAATTTTATTGTTTAAGGAATCAATAATTTTTATTGAAATCTACAGTAATAATAAGCATGTTGTGTGTGCTTGAAAATTCCTCATTTTCAATTTACTAAGTGGGAGAGGGATATTTTAATTAATTCCCGCGGCCTCCATTACAATTTGACGTGTGATGCAACAAACTTGCGTGTCGGCTCTGAGTGTCTTCCTCCCTGCAGATGAGTTTGTTTGCGGATCACTAGGTCAAATAATGGTTATAGGAAATTATCTAGGAGCGTGTGTACTTCCACAGTGGTAAGGCACATAATCCGAAATAATTCCCTTAGTATCGTGTAATGGTGCACACTTAGATGCAAATATAAAGTATCCTCCCCATCAGAGTCACTGCTTTTATTTGTAGGGCCAAAGAGGAACCAACTATTAATTTTATTTATCAAAAAGTAAGGTTGATAGGATAATAAAATTAATGGGTAAAACCTCCTCTTACAAATGTAGAATTCGTATACGTCCACACTGCGTGGCATGCGATATTCTCGGTGTTTTGAGGTGTTGGTTGATTTCGAAATTTTATTGTTTGAGGAATCAATAATTTTTTGAAATCTAAAGTAATGATCTATGTGATTCTTAGGATTTTCAAAATTGACTTTCAGTCCACTTACTGTGATACTAAAGGAAATAAACTTACTGTACCTAAATAATGTTGATTGGAAAAGATTCAAGATATTGTCTTATCTGCTAAGGAGTACAAGTATGCGCTCTTCAAATAGTGTCCTCAAGCCATCATTGCTCAAAAGGGTTTCTACTTCTAAGCCGAAAGGCAAGAAGAAGAAGAAACAAGGTGGAGCAAAGATGGTGGGAGGATCTCAGGGAAGAGTGAAAAAGCCGAAAGGCAAGTACTTCACTTGCAAGCAGGATGGACATTGGAAGAAGGATTCTCCCAATCCAAAACAGAACAAAGGTATATCTTTTGGACTAGTCATTGAAACATGATTAGCGGTGGTATCTACCGTCACCTGGTGAGTTGATACGGGAGCCACTAATCATGTATGCAATAATTTGCAGGGGTTTCAGGAAACCTGATGACTAGCTAAAGGGGAGATTACTATTTACTTGGGCAATGCCATGATGGTGGCGGCTATTGCAGTGGGAGAAGTTTTATTTATCTCTTGAGAATAATAAAACTTTAGTTCTGGAAAATTCCCTTTGTGTACCTTTATTTAGAAAGAATTTAGTTTCAGATTCTAAATTATTATGGATGGATATTCTATTCTTTTTAATGACAGAGTTGTTATAAAAAGGAATAGGGAAAATATCTATTCAGGTACATTGAAAGGAAATTTGAACTAAAACCTCCCACGATGCAAATTGAAGTTAATAACTCATCTTCTAATTCCAATAAGAGAAAAGAACCTTCGAAGATGAACCAAACCTATCTTTGGCTTCTTAGGCTTGGTCACATTAACCTAAGCAGAATTCAAAGGTTGATAGCTGATGGACCTTTGGGTTCATTAGTGGTGGAGGATCTCCCAACCTACGAATCTTGCTTGGAGGGTAAGATGACCAAGAGGCCTTTTTAAGGCCAAGGGGTATAGAGCCAAAGATGTGTTAGAGATGGTTCATTCTGATTTGTTTGGTCCTATGGCTATCTAGGCAAGAGGTAATCTTGAATATTTTGTCTCTTTTGTAGATGATTATTCAAGATATGGATGACACTATGATCTGATCGTAGTGGTGACAACCTCTTGGGAGAGTTTAGGAACTACTTATCAGAGGTTGGGATTCAATCCCAATTGACTGCACCTAGCACACCCCTGCAGAACGTTGTAGCAGAGCGAAGGAATAGGACTCTTATAGAGATGATTAGATCGATGATGAGTTATTCTAACTTGTTTTATAGTCCTAGAGATCAGAGGGTGATCATTAACACGAACACCAGATTTCTAGAGGAAGACTATGTGATAAAGCCACAAGCCCAAGAGTAAAATTGTTCTGGAAGAGTTAAAAAGGGAAGTCACTTCTTTAGTACCACCGGTACAAGAGGATATACCACATGTCACTGCACCGCGTATCACAAAGGATACACAGATGATACCTCATCGTAGTGGGAGGGTTGTTAGATAGCCTGTTAGATTCATGTTTTTGGGTGAATCTTCTGATTTGGTCCCTAGTAAACATGAACCTGATCCCTAGACATACGACGAGACAATCCAAGATATAAATATAGCATCTTGGCAAAGTGCAATGAATACTGAGATTGAATCTATGGATTCAAGTCAGGTCTGGGAGCTCTTATGCATAGCAGCTCATATGGATTATGAGGTGTGGCAGATGGATGTCAAGACAACTTTCCTTAATGGAAGTCTTGAGGAAAACATCTATATGAAGCAACCAAAGGGATTCATTGCTAAGGGCAAAGAGCGTATTGTATGTAAGCTTAATCGGTCCGTTTATGGACTGAAGCAAGCTTTGAGGTCTTGGAACATCCGCTTTGATGAGGTAAATCCAGACTTATGGATTTATTCAAAGTTCGGATGAGTCTTGTGTATACAAGAGATGTGACGAAAACGTAGTGGTATTTCTTGTACTATACGTAGATGACATTTTGGTAGTTGGCAACAATATCAGAGTGTTATCATACGTAAGGGTATGGTTTTCCAAATAGTTTTGAAGGACTTGGGAGAAGTGGGACACATCCTTGGGATCAAGGTTAGTGTGCTAATCCCAAGCTTCATACATAGACACAATCTTGATCATTTTAGCATGCAGAACTCCAAGAAAGGTTTTCTACCTTTTTGGCATGGAGTACCTTTATCTAAAGAGATGTGTCCCAACATCAAAAAAGATAAAGGAGCTGAAGGTGGTTCCTTATGCTTCGCCAGTAGGAAGCCTCATGTATGCTATGTACGAGACAAGATATCTGCTTTGCCATGGGCATGGTTAGCAGATATCAGAGTAATCCAGGACAGGGACATTGGACTACGGTAAAAACATATATTGTAGTGCCTGAGAAGGACTAGGGATTATATGCAAGTTTACCGGGCAGACAAATTACTCCCTGTGGGTTGCATGGATTACGATTTCCAATCAGATAGGGATAACAGTAAGTCTACCTCGGAGTTTATGTTTACTTTTGGAGGTGGAGCCATAGTATGGAGGAGTGTCAAGCAGAAATGTATGGCGGACTCCACCATGGAAGCTGAGTATGTGGCAGCCCCTGTGGCGGCCAAAGAAGTTGTGTGGTTCAGGAACATCCTGATGGACTTGGATGTGATTCTTGGTTTGCCCAGAACTATCACAATTTATTGTGATAATAATGGTGCAGTTGCAAACTCGAAGGAACCACGAGCCCATAAGACTAGTAAACACAGAGAGCGCGAGTACCACTTAATACGAGAAATCGTAAAGGAGGTAGAAGTTGTTGTCGCCTAGATTGTATCAGAGGATGACCTGGTAGACCCTTTTCACTAAGGCCCTTCTAGAGAGAGCTTTGATAGGCATGTGGAGGGAAGGGGAATCAGATGTATGGCAGTGTGATGACAGCATAGTCTTTTAGTATAAGTGGGAGATTGTTGGGATGTATACAGAAAGTCTAGCTCTTTTGTATGAACATCTTTATTTTGAAATAAGAATCACATGATCATTGTTTGCATATTTTTATGATTATGCAAAATTGTCTAATATTTTACATTGTAGATAACATGGTGCTTGGGTGTGGCACAGAATATCATGTTATCAGTCCCCTTGTAGAATATAGGTAGAAGCTCACAACCAAGATGGTTTTGGACAAACCATTGGCATGGTTGTAGTGTAGCTTGGTATTGTTTTGTCTTGAACATAGAGTTAAACTAGTACACTTAGGTGTATTGAGCAGGACCGACATAGAGGTGATTCAATTTATTGCTGACTACATAATATGTTGTACATGCTCTTAATCCCGATATAATAACGGGCACATGTACTTAGTATTTATTTCTTTGATTTACCAAAGGGTGAGATTTCTATGGATTAAATCAATATGCCCGGTAGGTTGGGAAATAATATTATTTACATGGTGTGCCGTTAATTATAGGAGGAAACCGTGTCCTATATATTAGATTGATGATGTCCCCTTGAGGAGCTCATAAGGTTCATCATGTAAACCCTGCAGGTTGACTTAGTCGACATGATGATAAGGTTGAGTGGTACTACTCGAGGAGTTAGATGTTAATTAATTGATGGTCAGTAAATCAATTAATTGACGGACATTCGATATCTTAAACACGGGGAGATGGATGTACAAATAATATATGGAGCCCATATTAATTTATGGGGGTTGGTGAGGTAATTCAATGATGATCCTCTAGTGGAATGGAACATCATTGATGGATCAAGTTTGTGTGGTTCCGATCCATCGGGTGGCCAAGATCCAACTCCTCCTCATGGTCCCTATCGTAGCCTAATATAAACCTCATGATGTCTACATCAAATGATGGAAAACAAATCTCTAGATCCGACGGTTGGGATTAAATCCCTAGAACCGACGGTGGAGATTAAATCTCTAGATCCGACGGTTGGGATTAAAACCCTAGAACCGACGATTGAGATTAAATCTCTAGATCTGACGGTTGGGTCTAAATCCCTAGAACCGACGGTTGAGATTAAATCTCTAGATCCGACAGTTGAGATTAAAACCCTAGAACCGACGGTGGAGATTAAACCAAGGCATAAACCTAACTCTATATATATGGGAGATTGGGTTGGGCGGCAACGAAGTTTTTTGGTTGGATGATGGATGCTAAGGAGATTAGGGTTTTGCCAAGCCTTGCTTGGGCGGCAAGAAACCCTAAGGAGGAAACCCTAATTAGGGTATGGCTCCTTTAGATGGGCGGCCAAGGTTAGGAAAGAATGGTGGGCGGCATCTTGTGGAAGATCTCTTCTTCTTCCTTGAAGGTGGCTAGCTCCTAGATCTCTTCTCTCCACCATGGTTGGGCGGCAAGAAATCCAAAGGAAGAAAGGTTGGGCGGCTAGGGTTTGAAAGCTTGGTTGGGCGGCAACTATAGGGGAAGTGCTCTTCTTCTTCCTAGGGTGTTGCCGGCTACTTCTCTTTTCCCTATACCTTGGCCGGCGCCCAACATGTTCCTTTTATCCTCTTCACTCCCTATTGGCCGGCGGCACTAGAAGCTAGGGTTTGTCCCTAGTTTGGTTCCTTGGTGGTTTCCATTTAGTTCTCTCTATTCTTGGGGCCGGCGGCACCAATCCTTTGTTGATGTGTGGTTGGCTCAAGCAAGAAGGGAAGGAGAGTTCTTCTTTCTTTGGATTGAAGAAGAGCTAGGAAGCTTCAACTTGTGGAGGATCTTCGCCCACACGAAGTCTACAAGGAGGTTAGGACATATGATAGAAGATCAAGAGGTATAAAAGTTTTACAACTTTTATTATTGTTCTTTGCATGTTCTTATTGATATGCTAGCTTATGTTCTTTATGTTAGTATATGTTGATTATACTAGTTTACATTTGCATGTATTTGTATAATCATGGACCCCGAATAAGAAACACAAAAAGCGGCGATCCGTCCGTCATCTCTTCCGCGGCTAACCGACTAGAAGAGTTGATTGCTTGAATAACTAGTTTGTTCAAGCGATCGCTCGAGTCGTTGGCACGACGACGAATTAGTTGTGCTAAGGAAACTCATCCCATCCGGATTAGTTTTCATTAGTGAAAATTTTAATCTGGGGACATGGGAGCCGATGAGCATTCCGAGGAATAGCACGTTGCCAACAAGTCCAAGCATGTGTCTCGATTTTCTTTGGTTCGAGGTATAACCCTCTGCACCAACAATATAAGTCTTGAGACTAATTTGATTTTCAAAATACTTATAAAATTACCTTTGAGTTTCAAGATACGTATACGCTAATAACTTTTGAAAATATATAAGGTATAGAAGAGTTAGGGGGCACTAAACATTGACCTAGAAGGTTGTATATTTAGAGTTTTGTCAGAGTATAAGTAAATATTTAAGCTCGATAGTTTGAAAAATAGATAACATTTTTGAAAAGATTATGTAAATTGAAATTGTTCCTTATTCATCTCACCCATTCTAAGTGTCTTAGAATTGGTTCACCTTATATGTTGTGTGAGATGATTCCAATTTTATCTTGATTAAGTTTTAATGATTTGAAACTGGTCAACCTTGCATTAGATTCGGATTTGACCCTAAGCTCATCAAGTCACTTTTTCAAGATCTTGGCTTCCAGGTTGTGGCGAGGCACAGAGGCCTTCTTTGATCAGAAAAATGACCACTTCCTTAGACAAAGCAAATTTCGAGAAAGTAGTAACTTGACTCACCTAATACCACTTCCTGGTCTAACTAGTCTTGGATACGACGAGGTAGCTTCAGCTAGTTCCACTCGGTCAAGTGATCCGAACTAGATACGCCTTATCTAGCTCGAATACATGAGACTCTGTTTTCCTAGTGTACTATCATCTCATTGCGTCCTGGTACTATGTTATCAAGCATTGACGAGTTATAGTCCTATCTAACCATTCTAAAGAAAATAAGAGTGTTACCGGATATACTATTTTGGTATTAGCTCCCCCTGAATCATTGAATCGATATGGTCTGGTCAAGTAATGAACTTGATCCTTGGGAATCCAAAACCTATTGGTCATTATATGTGAGTTTAATAAAGTTTTTTGGACCCACGCTTGGACTCGATGATGACTATGATTGACGATAGACATGTAAGATATATTCGTAGTTTGTGAGCTATATCCGAGTCTGACTCTGTTGTACACGGCTCTCTGAGTTCCAAGAAGTCAGTTAAGATTCTTGGACCCCATCGAGAACTTGTTCAACCGAGCTTCGATCTCTTGGACTCATCCTTTCAAGAGAGAGTTCTTTTCTTTGAGTTTTTCAACTCGAGTTGAGTCCTCCTCTTGAACTCGACTAGTCAAAGAGTTTAGGGGTGTCTCTTGTTTGAGGGTTTCAACCTCCTCAACCAAGGACTCGACCCTAGACTCAGATTTAGCTAATTTCCTAGTTAGCAATTTAATTGTATTGTAAAGCATATGAATTATTGAGCGGCTAACCTTAATTTTTTCCTTTTGGTCCGGCTTTGAGTTACTTCTCGAAGTAGTCCTCAAGTTCGGAGTCGGTGTTATAATTGGATTCGGATTTGGACTCTGACTTGGACTCTTCGAGTCTTGCCATGCACGCTATGCCAACGCCTTCTTCGTTGTCCCATGTTGCATGAAAAGCCTTCTTTCGATTCGATTTGAATTGTGCCCTCTTTTGGTTCTTTAGTAGCCTCCTTTCCCTCCGAACAATCTTCCGCACTACGTTCACTATTGCTTCCACCTTTTCGGATTCGGACTCTGATTCATCATCAAGTTTGAGTCCATCTTCTTGCCTGGTAGATGGCTTTCTTCTTTGTCCTGCAAGTAGAGCAATGCCTCTCTCGGCCCGGACCATGTTAGTCTGCTCGTGAAGTTCAAACTCGGAAAATAATTCGTCTAACCTAAGCTTCGAAAAGTTCTTAGAGACCTTTTAAGCATCGACCATGGATGCCCACAAGGTAGACCTAGGAAATGAATTAAAAATGTACCTTAGGAGGTCGCAGTTTTCGACCTTGTGTCCGATGGTGTGCAAGTCGTTGACAATGTCCTGAATGCAGGCGTATAGTTGCGTTGTCGTCTCACATTCTTGCATTTTAGGTTATACAATTTATTAAGTAGTAAGTCACGCTTACTTACCTAAACGTCGTTAGTCCCTTCGTGTAGTTCTATGGGTTTTGTCCACAGATCTTTTGCGCTAATGAAGGGTCCGATGCGGTTGACCTCTTCCTTAGACAAACCGCATTGCAATATTTGGGTTGCTCTTGCATTGGCTTTGATTTGCCTCTTGGTTTCATTGGTCCACTTGTTGAAATCCAGGGGCTCACCTTGATCATTGGTGGGTAGAGCAAAGCCAGTTTGGATGATTATCCAAGACTCGACTTGTGTTTTTAGGAAACACTCCATCCGACCTTTCTAGTAACGGAAATCATTTCCGCTAAAGAACGGAGGTCGGGTGGTGTTGTACCCCTCAATGTGGGCCATAAAGAAAAACTTGCACACACAAAAAAAACTTGCCAAGACTCGAGTCTTGGATTAGTGGTGTGGGAAATAAAAAAAAACAAACGAGAAATAGAAAGTTAAACAAAGAGATAAGAAACTAAACAAAAAGTAAGTACTCACAACCTTCAATGTCCCCGAAAAAATACTAAACATCAAATTCTGGGGATGAAAACAGCTTGTTACAGGGGTAAACCCACTAAGATGTGTAGATCTCTCAGAGAGGTTCGATTTGGTGGGTAGAATGTTTTGTGAGTCCACTTGTAGCAAAATTTATGCTTGTTTGATCGTGAGGTACTCCAAAGGAGATTAGTACTTGCAAAAACACAACAAAAAACTATGTACCAAGACTTGGTCTTGAACGCGAGCGTGAAGTTGTGTCGCCGTCTTATGTTTCTGTATTTTTAGATTATATAACTTATTAAACAAAAGATCGCACTTACATACCTTGGCTTCATCGGTCCCTTCGTGTAGCTCTACTAGTTTTGTCCAAAGGTCCTTTGCGCTGATGAAGGGGCCGACACGATTAAGCTCCTCCTTGGACAAGCCGCATTGGAGGATTTGAGTTGCCATGGCGTCGACTTCGACTTGTCTTTTTGTTGCATTGGTCCATTGGTCATAATCCAAGGATTCACCCACTTCGTTAGTCGGAAGTGTGAATCCCGTTTGGATTATGATCCACATCTCGATTTGGGTTTTAAGAAAGCATTCCATCCGACCTTTCCAATAACGGAAGTCATCTCTGTTGTAAAACGGAGGTCGGACGGTGCTAAAACCCTCAAAATGGGCTATTGAAACAAAAAAACAAAAGAATGAAGCAGAAGAAAAACCTAAAACCACAAACAATGAAAATGTCCCAAGACTCGCATCTTGGATTAGTAGTGCGGGAGAAGAAAGACTACACGAATGAAAATTAAAAAAAATCGAAATTAAACAGAAAATAAAATATAAAAAAATCTGTAGAAAGCTAGATTGGTGGTTTCACCAAATCTTAGCACCCCCGGCACTGATACTAATTGTTGGATCGAGCGGATCGCTAGAGTGGGGGGTGAATAGCGATAGAAACTCTTTTTTGAAATCATTCGTTGAGTAGACAATTAATTGCAGCGGAAAGATAAATGACAAATAAAGGGAGACAAATGGTTTTTTTTTACTTGGTTCGTTGCCTTCAGCTACTACTCCAAGGCCCTAACGGTCCTAGACCGTGTACGGAGGAAAATTCACTAAAACACACCTCCTCGTTGGAGGTAGGAGTTAGACGATTACAAAAACCTTCGAAAGCAAAAGATAGAGAGACAAACCCTCTCTTCTATTAATGTAAAATGCAACAATAGAAAACCTCGATTAACAAAAAGAATTGCAATATTAAAGAGATGACAATGTAAGATTATACCAACAACTAGAGAATAGAAATTAAGCTAGGGTTGTTAGCACTTCGTCCTTGTAGAGTCGTCGGAGAGTCGGAGCGTTGCGGAGGCTTATGAGCACTTAGAATTGATGAGAAAACCCTAGGATATGCCCTCCTTTTATAGCCTTTGAGCCCCTTCTCGAGAGGAACTTCAACCAATAAAATTTGAGCACCACCACCCTTGAAATGAGGTGATAAGCCCGATCCTTGACCATCGATTGATGGCCATCATCACGATCGATGGCGATCGGCATCGATCGATGGGCACAATCGAGTCCTCCAATGGCAATGATCGATGCTAGAGGCAAAGTTAGCTTAACAAAAATATTATTTCGACGCCCGCTGACCGTCCGATCTCGACCTAGACCATCGATGGGATGTCTTTGGTCAAATCTACGCTTAGGACCATCCCCGTAAGGAGGATACGACCTCACTTACACTCATACACACGAGTTTACCTCGATACTTACTTTGTAGCTCTCACTTCCGGCCTTCCACTCGATTCCTTCGGCTCTCTCCGAAGTCACTTGAGTGACGCCAGACCACCGCGGCTTCCTCCGGGTGTCGCTAGCCTTCAGCTCTAGCTTTAGCACTTTTCTGCACACTCAATTCAGCTCGTGAGATAACGATGTAATCTTAACTTTGCGTCTTTGCCATAATCAAAACACAGGTTCGATCATCTGGTGCCCCTGCACCAACACTTCCCTCACTCTCTCTCCCTCTACTCTTGCCGTGGGTTCCTTAGTGTGCTAGCACACTATAAGTGATCTTCTCCAACTATTGTTCATGTGGATACCGATAGAGGAGTGTACACTTGACACTCTCGAGTTTCGACAAGCCATTTGGATGAGCGGGATAAGCGAAGGGTGTCACATCGAGGGTAAACTCTTAACATGTAGATCTAGAGTAGATATAAAGTTTTTAAACACATACATGTAGTTTTATTTACCTTTGCACAGATTCGTGGCCGACTTTCAAGGTTTCCACAATGCAAAAAAAGGTTTTTGTGGCTCGGATAGTCCAACAACTACTTGAGCCACAGATGGTTCTTCATGGAGCTTGGCCAATTTATCCCATAGCTCCTTGGCATCTTGATATTCAGCTAGCTTGCACAAAATATCATTAGGGATTAAATCTTACAAAAATTTTGTTACCTAACCTCAATCATGAATTTTTGCTGTTGTTCTTGGGTCCAATTCTTTAATTTGAGGACATCACCCTTCTTATCCATGGGGGTTAAAAACCTTCCATGATAATGAGCCAATTATCTATGTCCATCATCAAGAATGTTTCCATTCTCGCCCTCCAAGCCAGAAAGTCTTCTTGGTCATATGGTGGAGGAACATCGATGGCATACCCCAATCCGTCCTTAGGTAACTTCATATCCTCTAGCACTTTTGCTCCTGGTTGTTAATCAGTAGAAGAGTTGCTAGCTCTGATACTACTTGTTAGAACTTCAGTGAGTGTTAGAGTGGGTGAATGGTGCGTTTTCATTTATCGATTGATTCGATTGTGTGCTTGGTACAATTTGATTAGTACGCAGTGGAAATAATAGAAAAACATAAACAAAATACATAAGCACACACAAAACAAAAGGATATAATGTGGTTCAGAACCTTAGGGTTCCAACTCCATAGGGTGAGCTCAAATGAGCTCTAGTGATGCAAACACCTCAACTAATCAATACACTCCTTCTCGGAACAATCTAGAGGTGGAGAATCCTCGTACAAATGATTACAAAAGTAAAACAAAGAAATACAACAAGTAAACTAAGCAATACACAAATACAAGTAAAGAAAACTTTACACTAAGGGCTTTGAATTGCTTGCTTGTTGATTACTTTGGTTTGCTCTTGAAGGTCCGGAATACAACAACAATTCCCCTCCAAATCGCCCCAAGAACCATGGCCAAAAACCTCCCCTTCGAGCTCCTTATAAAGCTGCAACTCGGGTTTGTTGGAATGTATACTGAAAGCCTAGATCTTTTTGTATGAACATTTTATTTTGAAATAAGAATCACATGATCATTGTTTGCACTTTAAATATTTATTATATGTGTGCATATTGTCTAATATTTTACATTGTAGATAACATGGTGCTTGGTGTGGCACAGAAGATCATGTTATCAGTCCCTTGTAGAATATAAGTAGAGGCTCACAACCAAGATGGTTTTGGACAAACCATGTGTATGGTTGTAGTGTAGCTTGGTATTGTTTTGTCTTGAACATAGAGTTACACTAGCACACTTAGGTATATTGAGCAGGACCGACATAGAGGTGATTCAATTTATTGCTAACAACATAATTGAATCGGACCTCGGATATTATGTTGTACATGCTCTTAATCCCGATATAATAACGGGCACATGTACTTAGTATTTATTTATTTGATTTACCAGAGGGTGAGATTTAGATGGATTAAATCAATATGCCCGGTAAGTTGGGAAATGATATTATTTACATGGTGTGTCGTTGATTATAGGAGGAAACCGTGTCCTATATATTAGGTTGATGATGTCCCCTTGAGGAGCTCATAAAGTTCATCATGTAAACCTAGCTGGTTGACTTAGTCAACATGATGATAAGATTGAGTGGTACTACTCGAGGAGTTAGAAGTTAATTAATTGATGGTCAGTAAATCAATTAATTGACGGACATTCGATATCTTAAACACGGGGAGATGGATGTACAAATAATATATGGAGCCCATATTGATTTATGGGGGTTGGTGAGGTAGTTCAATGATGATCCTCTAGTGGAATGGAACATCATTGATGGATCAAGTTTGTGTGGTTCCGATCCATCGGGTGGCCAAGATCCAACTCCTCCTTATGGTCCCTATTATAGCCTAATATAATCCTTGTGAAGTCTAGATCCAAGAATGTGTAGGGGATCGATCGGTTGATCTATTTGCCGGCTAGAGGGGGGTGAATAGCCCTTTTCGTTTGGATGCCGGTATTTGCTCGTCTATAAAACTAATTAGCGCAAGCGAAAGACTAATAAAGACAAACAAATAGAAATATGAGAAAACAATCGCTAACAAAGAATGTAACGTGGTTCACGGCTACGCCGCTAATCCACGATCCCGATTCGTCCGAGGTGAATCACTCCTCCAAAGCCAATCACTATTGGTCTCTCCTTTGCACCAAGCTAGGTGGAGGTAACCTTTACAATCAAGATCACTCTTCTTACAAATAGAATGGAGTAAAAACAAGTAAGAAGAGTTTAGAGCTTGTGGGGCACTAGGAAGATCACTTAGAGCATAAGCATTAGCCTCTCAAAGGCTTACACCCTCTCTTTTTATAGAGAGGGCTGATTTCTTCCCGTTGGCCGCCATCAATCGACTGCCGCCCTTGGCAGTCGACTGCCGTCACTGCAACGTCCTCCGAACACGTCGGATCCCGACTGTTGTAGTCCAACGGAACTCTTGGCGATCGGCCCGATGGAACTCATCGATCATTCTTCCTCGTAATCGGCCCCGATCGGCTACGACGATCTGTGGCGAAACCCTATTGACCCGATCATTGCGCCTTGATGGTCGTGATGTCTGCGATCGGCCGCCCGTATGGCGCGATCGGCCGCTGGCCAATCGATCGATCGTATACCAGTCGAACTCACTAGACTCAGAGAAGTTGACTGCCATGACATGGCAGTCGACTGGTGTCGGGAAAACCCATCCGACACTTGGCCAAATGGCCAAGTTTCACCTAAGAGCTACCCTTCCCCGGGTTACAATCGCTCACTCTCATCTCTCAGACTCCCTCGCCTTCGAAGTTCTCTTCGTTCTCGGCCACGTCCCTCGGCAGCATCAGGCGCACGGCTCTGCAATGCTCCTTCACGTCTCTTGCCTCGAAGTCTACTTCCTCCGGCTTCACTCCAAGCTTCTCGTCCGGCGGTCCCTCGGATGCTCCAAGCGCACCTTCACCGACTCAAGGCACGAGTCATGAGATGTGAAACTCGCCACGGCTCCATGTGTGAATTACTAAGTCCTGCACGACTTCAACGCACATATCAAACTAACTTAAACCCTTTGCCACACCATCAAAACCATATTACGGCAAGAGATTGCCCTAACAATCTCCCCTTTTTTGATGTGTGGCAATCCGTTTAAGTTAGGTAAAAACATTTGATATAAATTCTAAGGTAAGAAAGCATGTAAAGATAAACATGATATAGCAACATGCAACTCCCCCTTAATCCATGAAACTCCCCCTTAATTTCTCCCCCTATCATTAGCATAATCATTTCTCCCCCTAAATATATTCCCCTTTACTTAAACATACATTTCTCCCCCTTTGACACCATCAAAAATATTAATCCTAATTTATAAGCTCATGCCATCAAGTATAAAGAGAAACATACACTAAAATCAGTCAAAACCTGATAAAATCAGGTTATCAGATTTGTTCATGATCCATCACGATCGCTATCGATGGCAATGACCGTCACAAAAGAATCCGAATTTTTGATTTTCTGGATGAATTTCAGAAATGGACTATTAATTCCAGAAAATTTGAAAAATCATGAAATTTGGGGAACATATTTCTTTTATGTATATCTATCAGTGAAAAATAGGTTTTCATGAAAAATCATTATATTTCTACATATTTGCCAAAAATCCAAAAGCTTTAAAAACTACTAGGTTTTTGATCATAAGAGTATCCATTTTAACACCTAGTCTTGCATCCAATTGTTTCAAAACATGAATACATGAATTTTAAAGTAAGAAATTGTTTTGAAAACATATGAAATATCCAACCATGATCTTTGGGCAATATGTCTATGAATTAAACATAAGCCTTCCCCATGATTGGTCTATTATTGCTATGTTGATACTTTAAATCACCATCTAAATACCATAGGCATTAGTGGACATTTGTATCATCCAAACATCTCACCCATGCTAAGTTTGCAATCAAGTTAGCCTATAGTGAGTGTGAGATGCATCCTAGGGGGTATTTGTATATACTTAACCAATATATTCATGCAATTCTATCATGGTTAAGTATCAACCTCACAATTAACATGATCATAATGGCATATATGAATCAATTTCACATAATGATCATGAAATACATGTTTTCATTAAATTATAATCATGTATTAGGTATTATATGATGATAATAAGCAAAGTATCACCTAAAACATGATTCAACCCTATTTCCCATGATTATGTGCCAAATATCAAAATCATAAATCATGATTTCAAACATACATAGCAATTACATTAATCATCATGATTTAAGCATTATTATCTATTTATGGGCACGTTATCATCACCCAACACTATTCTAAAAATGTTGTCCCGCCATCCTAAGTCAACCAAAATATGATATAGGTTAATTCCATATGGTTGACTACCCTAGGGTTATCCTAACCCTTGAGGATGGATTTTGAAACCCAAAATAAGTTCTTTCCTATTGGGTTCACTAAGTATTCCTTGGGCATCCATTTTCTAGCTATTACCTTCTTCTTATCTTGTCCCCTAGCTATAAGGCATTTGTAGGCCTTTTCATTTTTCTTTTCCTTGTAGCCTAGGCCCTTTTTGTTGAAACTAGCTCTTTGGCTCCCTAAGATCATGTTCAATGTGTTGGAGCCAATTGTGAATTTTTCTAGGGCTTTTGTTAAATAATCTACTTTTTCCCTTAAGGCCCTATTTTCATTTATACATGCATCACTAACATCTAATGGCACATAAAGGTCATGTGAGCATGCATCATTTAAGCTAGAAGAAATATTATCATTTAAGCATGCATTTTCTAGCTTATTTTCCAATGCCTTAATTTGATTAAGCATGCTTTTATTTTTCTTTTTCATTACAAATAAGTCCTTAGTTAAACTAGAGATTATGGAAACTATTTTCTTAGGAGAAGCTTTCGTTACCATAGTTTCCATGTCCTCTTCTTCTTCGGATGATGAGGATGTAGAAGCTCCCCCTTCATTTGAGCTCTCCCCGCTTGAGCTTGATCCTTCATTTTCGGATGAAGAGCAATCCAAGTCATCAAAGGCCATCAAGGCCAAATTGGTGACAAAGGCATTCTCCTCATCCGATGATGATGAGGAGGATGAGGATGGGTCATCCCATGTCCTTGCCTTTAGAGCTTTGGTCTTCCCCTTTTCTTTTGTCTTCTTCTCCTCTTCCTTCTTTTTCTTGCTCCCCTTTTTCTTCTTCTTTTCTTCTTTCTTTTTCCTCTCTTCCTTGCTCTTGTTTAGGAGAGGACAATTGTCCCTTATGTGCCCCTCTCCTTGGCAATTGTAGCATATGACCTTCCCCCTTGGTCTTCTATTCCTATCATGAGATTTATCAAATCTAAAATTCTTAAATGCACGTCTTACCCTCCTTACCATATAGGCTTCTTCGGTGCTATCCATGGAGGAGGAGGAAGACGCTTCGTCATCGGAGGAGGAGGGGATTTCCATCTTCTTCTTCCCCTTATTTGCCAACAATGCTACTCCCCTTGAAGATTGTATTTTTGGCTCTTCTTGTATTCCTTCAAGCCTAGATTCATGTAATTCCATAGTGGAGAAAAATTCATCTAGAGTACTTACCTCTAGATTCTTGGAAATGTAAAATGAGTCCACCATTGAACTCCACTTGGATGATCGAGGGAAAGCATCTATGGCCTTCATTATCATATCGCGATTGGAGAGCCTTTCTCCTACACTTGTTAGTCCATTTAATATTTCTTTAAATCTAGAATGTAAAGAAGTTACCTTTTCTCCCTTTTCTAATTTAATGTTGGATAGTTGGGAGCGGAGAAGATCTCTCCTTGCTAGCTTTGCCTCGGATGTGCCTTCATGAAGCTCAATTAGCTTCTCCCACATCTCCTTGGTGCTTAGGCATTCTCCTATTTGGTTGATTTCTTGTTGGGGGAGCACATTGAAGAGATGATGCTTGGCTTTTGAATTTGCAAGGTGCTCTTGCCTTTGCCTTTTGGTCCACCTAGATTTCTCTATTGGCTTCCCCTCTTCATCCCTAGGCAAAACGAAACCGGATTCCATTGTAATCATAATGTCAAAATCCGTTTCAAAAAATACCTCCATTCGCTTCTTCCACCAAGCGAATTCTCCTTCAAACTTCGGAGGATGAATGTTGGAGCCGGCCATTTTGAAAGTTGCTTGTTGCGGCGGTTAGTCCTCGACAAGCTTTCCTCTGCTCTGATACCACTTGTAGGTGATCGATCGGTTGATCTATTTGCCGGCTAGAGGGGGGTGAATAGCCCTTTTCGTTTGGATGCCGGTATTTGCTCGTCTACAAAACTAATTAGCACAAGCGGAAGACTAATAAAGACAAACAAATAGAAATACGAGAAAACAATCGTTAACAAAGAATGTAACGTGGTTCACGGCTATGCCGCTAATCCATGATCCCGATTCGTCCGAGGTGAATCACTCCTCCAAAGCCAATCACTATTGGTCTCTCCTTTGCACCAAGCTAGGTGGAGGTAACCTTTACAATCAAGATCACTCTTCTTACAAATAGAATGGAGTAAAAAGAAGTAAGAAGAGTTTAGAGCTTGTGGGGCACTAGGAAGATCACTTAGAGCATAAGCATTAGCCTCTCAAAGGCTTACACCCTCTCTTTTTATAGAGAGGGCTGATTTCTTCCCGTTGGCCGCCATCTGTCAATCGCCGCTTGCCGATCACACATCGCAACATCCTCCGAACACGCCGGATCCGACCGCAGTTGTAGTCAAAGAACTCTTGGCGATGACTGATGGACCTCGCCGATCGCGCCTCCCGTAGTCGACGCCCGGGCTACACGAACGCTCTGCGGGTCGAAACCCTATTGACCAATCGATCGGCGCTTGATGACCGATCGATCTTGGCAGCGATCGCCACGTATGGCGATCACTGGCCATAATCCACTCAGTCGTATACTAGTCGAACTCACTCGACTCAGAGCAGTCGACTGCCATGACATGGCAATCGACTGGTGTCGGGAAAACCCATCCGACACTTGGCCAAATGGCGAAGTTTCACCTAAGAGCTACCCTTCCCCGGGTTACAATCGCTCACTCTCATCTCTCGGAGTCCCTCGCCTTCGAAGTTCTCTTCGTTCTCGGCCACGTCCCTCGACAGCATCAGGGGCACGGCTCTGCAATGCTCCTTCGCGTCTCTTGCCTCGAAGACTACTTCCTCCGGCTTCACTCCAAGCTTCTCGTCCGGAGGTCCCTCGAATGCTCCAAGCGCACCTTCACCGACTCAAGGCACGAGTCATGAGATGTGAAACTCGCCATGGCTCCATGTGCGAATTACTAAGTCCTGCACGACTTCAATGCACATATCAAACTAACTTAAACCCTTTGCCACACCATCAAAACCATATAACGGCAAGAGATTGCCCTAACAGAATGTAAAAGAAAACCTAGAACCAAGGGTTGGGATTAAATCCCTAGATCCGATGGTTAGGATGAAACCCTAGAACCAACGGTTGGGATTAAATCCCTAGATCCGATGGTTAGGATGAAACCCTAGAATCGACAGTTGGGATTAAATCCCTAGATCCGACGGTTGGGATAAAACCCTAGATCAGACGGATGGGATGAAACCCTAGATCTGATGGTTGGGATGAAATCCTAGATCCGACGGTTGGGATGAAACCCTAGATCCGACGGTTGGGATAAAACCCTAGATCCAACGGTGGAGATTAAATCCCTAGATCCGACGGTGGAGATTAAAGGAGGCTTAAGCCCAATTCTATAAATAGAAGGCTTAAGCTTGGGCGGCAAAAGGAATGGAATTGGAGTTAGGGTTTGGCTCTTCTCAAAGTGGGCAGCTAGGGTTTGGAGAAAAAGCTTGGGCGGCAACCATCTTCCTTCTCCTTGTTGCTGGCACCCATCTTCCTCCATCAAGACTTGGCCGGCGCCCATCCTCAAGGCCTCTCTCTTATTCCTTGGCCGGCGGTTCTCCTTCCATTGGTGGCCGGCGTTCACTCCTCCATACTCTCCAATGTGGCCGGCGGTTCTCCTTCCATTGGTGGCCGGCGCCTCATCCACTTGTTCCTTGGCCGGCGGTTGCATCAAATTCCCT
The DNA here is from genome assembly GCA_025175895.1 of Wurfbainia villosa. NCBI lineage: Eukaryota > Viridiplantae > Streptophyta > Magnoliopsida > Zingiberales > Zingiberaceae > Wurfbainia > Wurfbainia villosa. The sequence continues at coordinate 44,599,465 of CM045998.1, read as the reverse complement.
AATTTGGTGGCCGGTTCTAGAAAGGATAGGTATTTGTTGGTTCTTCTCTTTGTTCGCAGTGGACAAGGAAGGGAAGAACGTGATCTAGAAGGCTTCTACTCGTGGAGGATCTTCGTCCACACGTCATCCACGAGAAGGATAGGACATACGGTAGAAGATCGTAAGGTATAAAGTTTTATAACTTTATTTTCAGATCTGAGCATGTTCCTTTTAGTGTTGATTATACATGTGTGCGTATGTATATATATTGTATAATCATGGACCCTGAAGACAAACACAAAAATTGGCGATCCGTCAGTCGTCTCTTCCGCGGCTAATCAACTAGAAGAGTTGTGTTGCTTGAACAACTAGTTTGTTCAAGCGACCACTCAAGTTATTAGCACGACGACGAATAGGTTGTGCTAAGGAAACTCATCCCATCCAGATTAATTCTTTCATTAGTGAAAATTTTAATCCGGGGACATGGGAGCCAAAACAATTGGTATCGTGAGCCACGGTTTCCGGTTTTGTGTGTTTGAGATTCGGTTAATTTTTATGCACTTTTTCATATATTATATGTGCTGGATAATAGTAGGATGTGCGTAGGCTAACTTTTTGGTTGCAGGCATAAGATCCGACTATTATGGTTATTTGGTTGTATGTGATGGTTTTGTGTGTGATTGTATATATATTATTTGAATCCTCGGGGTTGACGAGGCTAGATTAGTATTTAATTTTTTGTAATTAAATACGGCATTGTTTAGCCGCTCATTTTAGTTTACTTTCGATCTAGATTATTTGTACACTCCTTCGTGGAGTATAGGATCGATGGATGTAAATTAAAATGATTTATCTCGGCTCGGATATCTTTGGTGACTTGCGCACGGGAAAAGGTGGAGCAGACGAGGTGGCGACACGACGGGATGCGTATTGGAGGACAATGCCATAATAGTTGGAAAAATTCTATTTTTTCCATATTTATTGCTGATTTGTTTTTATATGCATGTTGTGTATGCTTTAAAATTCCTCAATTTTAATTTACTAAGTGGGAGAGGGAAATTTTAATTAATTCCCGTGGCCTCCATTACAATTTGACGTGTGATGCAACAAACTTGTGTGTTGGCTCTGAGTGCCTTCCTCCCTGCGGACGGGTTTGTTTGTGGATCACTAGGTCAAATAATGGTTATAGGAAATTATCTAGGAGCATGTCTACTTCCACAGCGATAAGGCACATAATCCGAAATAATTCCCTTAGTATCGTGTAATGGTGCACACTTAGATGCAAATAAAAGTATCCTCCCCATCGGAGTCACTGCTTTTATTTGTAGGGCCAAAGAGGAACCAACTATTAATTTTATTTGTCAAAAAGTAAGGTTGACAAGATAATAAAATTAATGGGTAAAACCTCCTCTTACAAATGTAGAATTCATATACGTCCACACAGCGTGGCATGCGATATTCTCGGTGATATGAGGTGTTGGTTGATTTCGGGATTTTATTGTTTTGAGGAATCAATAATTTTTGAAATCTAATATTTTGATCATTGTGATTTTTAGGATTTTCAAATGGCTTTCAACCCACTTGCTGTGATTTTAAAAGAAATCAAACTTACTGGACCAAACTACATTGATTGGAAAAGAAATCTGGATATTGTCTTAACTGCGGAGGAGTATAAATTTGTACTCTTCGAGGTCTGTCCTCCTAAGCCCACCGATGACTCTGATTAAAAGGAGAGAGACAGTTATAAGAAATGGATCAAGACAGATGAGATGGCGCCATGTTACATTTTGGCATCTATGTCAAATGTGCTGCAACATCAGCATCAGGCCATGGCCACAGCTTATGACATGATGGTAAATCTCAAGGAACTTTTCGGACATCAGAGTAGGGCGGCTAGGCAGGAGGCAATGAGAAACTTGATGAAGACCTCCATGATCGAGGGAACACCCGTTAGGGATCATGTTCTCAAGATGATGGCTCATCTTAATGAGATGGAAGTCCTCGGAGCTGAGATCGATGGGGAAACCCAGGTCGATATCATTCTCCAGTCTCTGCCTAGGAGTTTTGAGTAGTTCCGCTTCAACTTCAACATGAACAAGAGGTTGTATTCGTTGGCGGAGCTTCTGACAGCACTACAGGCGACAGAGGGGTTTTTTCGTCAAAGTGCTCAAGCCATGGTCGCTCAGAAGGTTTCTTCCTCTAAATCGAAAGGTAAGAAGAAGAAGAAGCAAGGTGGAGCGAAGAAAGTGGCAGTGGGACCTCAGGCAGGAGTGAAGAAGCTGAAAGGCAAGTGCTTCACTTGCAAGAAGACTGGACATTGGAAGGCGAACTATCCTCGCCGAAAGAACAAAGGTATATCTTCTTGTTTAGTTGTTGAAACATGTTTAGCGGTGTTATCTACCAGTGCCTGGTGTGTAGATACAGGAGCCACTGATCATGTCTGCAATACTTTGCAGGGGTTCCAGGAGACCCGACGACTAGCTGAGGGAGAGATTACCATCTTCATGGGCAATGCTTCAAAGGTGGCGGCTATTGCAGTGGGAGACGTTTATTTATCTTTTGATAGGAATAAAGTTTTGGTTTTGAGAAATTGTTTTTATGTACCTACTTTTAGAAAGAATTTAATTTCAGTTTCTAAATTGTTTATGGATGGATATTCTGTTTCTTTTAATGACAAAGTGGTTATAAAAAGGAATAGGGAGATTATCTGTTCTGGTACATTGGTTGGCAATTTATATACTCTTGAACCGAGAACTCCCACGATGCATATAGAAATCAATAACTCATCTTCTAAGTCTAATAAGAGAAAAGAACCTTCGTAAATGAACCAAACATATCTTTGGCATCTAAGGCTTGGTTATATTAACCTAAGTAGAATTCAAAGGTTGATAGCTGATGGACCTTTGGGTTCATTAGTGGTGGAGGATCTCCCAACCTGCGAATCTTGCTTGGAAGGTAAAATGACCAAGAGGCCTTTCAAGGCCAAGGGGTATAGGGCCAAAGATGTGTTAGAATTTGTGCGGTCCTATGTCTATCCAGGCAAGAGGTGGTTTTGAATACTTCGTCTCTTTTATAGACAATTATTCAAGGTATGGATACCTTTACTTGATGCGCCACAAGTATGAATGCTTTGACAGGTTCAAAGAATTCAAGGCTGATGTGGAGAACCGTCAAGGTAAAAGTATCAAGATATTATGATCTGATCGTGGTGGCAAGTACCTCTTGGGAGAGTTTAGGAATTACTTATCAGAGGCTGGGATTCAATCCCAATTGTCTGCACCTGGCACACCCCAGCAGAATGGTGTAGCGGAGCGAAGGAATAGGACTCTTATGGAGATGGTCAGATCGATGATGAGTTATTCTAAGTTACCTGTTTCGTTCTGGGGGTATGCACTGGATACGGCAATGTACACTCTGAACTTGGTTCCATCTAAATTAGTACCTTCTACCCCTATAGAATTGTGGACTGGGCGAAAGCCTAGTCTGAGACATATTCGGATATGGTGGAGTCTAGTACATGTGCTGAAGGCTGATGCTGGTAAGTTGGAACCTCGTATAGAAGTGTCCAAGTTTGTTGGCTACCCTAAGGGAACGAAAGGTGGTTTGTTTTATAATCCTAGAGATCAGAGGGTGATCGTTAGCACGAATGCCAGATTTCTAGAGGAGGATTATGTAATGAACCACAAGCCCAAGAGTAGGATTGTTCTTGAGGAGTTGACAGGGGAAGTCCCGACTTCAGTACCACCGGTACAAGAGGAGACACCACAAGTCACTGCACCGCGTATCACAGAGTATACACAAGAGGCACCTCATCGAAGTGGGAGGGTTGTTAGACAACCCAAGAGATTCATGCTTTTGGGAGAGTCTTCGGACTTAGTCCCTGGTGAACATGAACCGGATCCCTGGACATATGACGAGGCACTCCAAGATAGAGATGCGGTATCTTGGCAAAGAGCGATGAATTTAGAGATATAATCTATGGATTCTAATCAGGTCTGGGAGCTAGTAGAACCACCCGATGGTGTAAAAACCATTGGATGCAAGTGGATCTACAAAAGAAAGAGAGGAGTAGACTGGAAGGTTGAGACCTTCAAAGCTAGGCTTGTTGCGAAAGGGTATACTTAGAAAGAGGGTATCGATTATGAGGAGACCTTTTCGCCGGTAGCTATGCTTAAGTCTATTCGGATTCTCTTATCTATAGCTGCTCATATGGATTATGAGATTTGGCAGATGGATGTCAAGACAGCTTTCCTTAACGGAAGTCTTGAGGAGAACATCTATATGCGGCAACCAGAGGGATTCATTGCTAAAGGCAAAGAGCATCTTGTATGTAAGCTTAATCGGTCCATTTATGGATTGAAGCAAACTTCTAGATCTTGGAACATCCACTTTGATGAGGTAATCCAGTCATATAGATTTATTCAAAGTCCGGATGAGCCTTGTGTATACAAGAGATGTGACGGAAACGTAGTGGTGTTTCTTGTACTATACGTAGATGACATTTTGTTAGTTGGCAACAATATCAAAGTGTTATCAGACGTAAGGGTATGGTTGTCCAAACAGTTTGATATGAAGGACTTGGGAGAAGTGGGACACATCCTTGGGATCAAAGTTATAAGGGATCGCAAGAAAAGGATGTTGTGCTTATCTCAAGCTTCATACATTGACACTATCCTTGCTCGTTTTAGCATGCAGAACTCTAAGCAAGGTTTTCTACCTCTTAGGCATGGAATTCCTTTATCTAAAGAGATGTGTCCCAAAACATCAAAGGAGATAGAGGAGATGAAGGCGGTTCCTTATGCTTCGGCAGTAGGAAGCCTTATGTATGCTATTCTATGTACGAGACCGGATATCTGCTTTGTCGTGGGCATGGTTAGCAGATATCAAAGTAATCCTAGACAGGGACATTGGACTGCGGTAAAGCATATATTGAAGTACCTGAGAAGGACTAGGGATTATATGTTGGTTTACCGGGCAGATCAATTAGTCCATGTGGGTTACACGGATTCGGATTTCCAATCATATAGGGACAAGAGTAAGTCTACCTCGGGGTTTGTGTTTACTTTTGGAGGTGGAGCCATAGTATGGAGGAGTGTCAAGCAGAAATGTGTGGCGGACACCACCATGGAAACTGAGTATGTGGCAGCCTCTGAGGTAGCCAAGGAAGTTGTATGGCTCAGGAACTTCTTGATGGACTTGGATGTGATTCTTGGTTTGCCCAGAACTATCACAATTTATTGTGATAACAGTGGTGCAGCTGCAAACTCGAAGGAACCACGAGCCCATAAGCCGAGTAAACACATAGAGCGCAAGTACCACCTTATACGAGAGATCGTAAAGCGAGGAGAAGTTGCTGTCGCCAAGATTGCATCAAAGGATAACTTGGCGGATCCATTCACTAAGGCCCTTCCAGCGAAAGCGTTTGATAGGCATGTGGAGGACATGGGGATCAGATGTATGGCAGAGTGATGACGGCATAGTCTTTTAGTATAAGTGGGAGATTGTAGGAATGTATACTGAAAGCCTAGCTCTTTTTGTATGAACATTTTATTTTGAAATAAGAATCACATGATCATTGTTTGCACTTTATATATTTATTATATGTGTGCATATTGTCTAATATTTTACATTGTAGATAACATGGTGCTTGGTGTGGCACAAAAGATCATGTTATCAGTCCCTTGTAGAATATAAGTAGAGGCTCACAACCAAGATGGTTTTGGACAAACCATTGGTATGGTTGTTGTGTAGCTTGGTATTGTTTTGTCTTGAACATTGAGTTACACTAGTACACATAGGTGTATTGAGCAGGACCGACATAGAGGTTATTCAATTTATTGCTGACTACATAATTAAATCGGACCTCGGATGTTATGTTGTACATGCTCTTAATCCCGATATAATAACAGCCACATGTACTTAGTATTTATTTCTTTGATTTACCAGAGGGTGAGATTTAGATGGATTAAATCAATATGCCTGGTAAGTTGGGAAATGATATTATTTACATGGTGTGTCGTTGATTATAGGAGGAAACCGTGTCCTATATATTAGGTTGATGATGTCCCCTTGAGGAGCTCATAAGGTTCATCATGTAAACCCAGCTGGTTGACTTAGTCAACATGATGATAAGGTTGAGTGGTACTACTCGAGGAGTTAGATGTTAATTAATTGATGGTCAAGAAATCAATTAATTGTGGACATTCAATATCTTAAACACGGGAGATGGATGTACAAATAATATATGGAGCCCATATTAATTTATGGGGGTTGGTGAGGTAGTTCAATGATGATCCTCTAGTGGAATGGAACATCATTGATGGATCAAGTTTGTGTGGTTCCGATCCATCGGGTGGCCAAGATCCAACTCCTCCTTATGGTCTCTATCGTAGCCTAATATAATCCTTGTGAAGTCTAGATCCAAGAATGTAAAACAAAACCTAGAACCAATGGTTGGGATTAAATCCCTAGATCCGATGGTTAGGATGAAACCCTGGAACCAACGGTTGGGATTAAATCCCTAGATCCGATGGTTAGGATGAAAGCCTAGAATCGACGGTTGTGATTAAATCCCTAGATCCGACGGTTGGGATAAAACCCTAGATCCAACGGATGGGATGAAACCCTAGATCCGACAGTTGGGATGAAATCCTAGATCCGACGGTTGGGATGAAACCCTAGATCCGACGGTTGGGATAAAACCCTAGATCTGATGGTGGAGATTAAATCCCTAGATCCGACGGTGGAGATTAAAGAAGGCTTAAGCCCAATTCTATAAATAGAAGGCTTAAGCTTGGGCAGCAAAAGGAATGGAATTGGAGTTAGGGTTTGGCTCTTCTCAAAGTGGGCGGCTAGGGTTTGGAGCAAAAGCTTGGGCGGCAACCATCTTCCTTCTCCTTGTTGCCGGCGCCCATCTTCCTCCATCAAGACTTGGCCGGCGCCCATCCTCAAGGTCTCTCTCTTTTTCCTTGGCCGGTGGTTCTCCTTCCATTGGTGGCCGGCGTTCACTCCTCCATACTCTCCAAAGTGGCCGGCGGTTCTCCTTCCATTGGTGGCCGGCGCCTCATCCACTTGTTCCTTGGCCGGCGGTTGCATCAAATTCCCTAATTTTGTGGCCGGTTCTAGAAAGGATAGGTATTTGTTGGTTCTTCTCTTTGTTCGTAGAGGACAAGGAAGGGAAGAACGCGATCTAGAAGGCTTCTACTCGTGGAGGATCTTCGTCCACACGTCGTCCACGAGAAGGATAGGACATACGGTAGAAGATCGTAAGGTATAAAGTTTTATAACTTTATTTTAAGATCTGAGCATGTTTCTTTTAGTGTTGATTATACATGTGTGCGTATGTATATATATTGTATAATCATGGACCCCGAAGATAAACACAAAAACCGGCGATCCGTCCGTCGTCTCTTCCGCGGCTAATCAACTAGAAGAGTTGTGTCGCTTGAACAACTAGTTTGTTCAACCGACCACTCAAGTTGTTAGCACGATGACGAATAGGTTGTGCTAAGGAAACTCATACCATCCGGATTAATTCTTTCATTAGTGAAAATTTTAATCCGGGGACATGGGAGCCAATGAGCCTCCGAAGTAAACCCCCTACAGGGTTGATTTTCGCATGCATGTAACTCCAAGAGCCAATGACTCTTGGTCTCCCTCAAGAGGTGGCACCCCATGATAAGTCCATGATGATGTGGAACATCATCATTGGCCGGCCCCCATGCCAAGTCACCATGACATGTCAATTGGTCAAGTTAAAATTGACCATTCATCTTCCCTCTAGAGTTAAGTCAAACTTGAGCTCTTATCTCCAATGGTTGATCAAATCTAACCACTTGATTCAAGTCAATTTGATTTAATGAATCTCTATTCGTTAATTTAAATTGACTCATTAAATCAAATCTAAATTAGACTCATTCAACACTTGAATCAAATTGAGTCTAACTCAATTAGTCTAATTTGGATTATTCTTAATCCAATTTGGTTCATCCCATGAACCTAATCCTCATGGTCCATCATATGAACCTAATCTCCATCTAATTGCCCTTTGTGTGTGACCCTATAGGTTCTTGTAACGTTAGTAATGCTCCTAAACTGATTTAGGAACATAAGCAATGAGCAGTATCTAGCAAAACATCATTGCTACCCAAGTTACAAGAATATTGAGATCCAACATCACCTTTGTGACTACTAATTGTGACTCTCACAATATGTGACAATGTCCCTCTATCCTTGACATCTAGATTGACCAATTGAGCCATAAATCATGTAATCCTCGGTACAAACTATATCTTGAACTCCAAGTAGACTCACTCTAATCAAATGAGCTCAATATCTCATATTGACCCATTTGAGCATGGCCATGTGTTAGTGAAAGCCCTAGAGCCAATCATGTGATGATTGTTCTATGGACGTTATTGTATCATATTCCTATTTATAAAGGCATGGTTACTATATTTACTTGTATTGGTGCCTAATAACTAAGTATAATAACGTCCTTGAGTAGAAGGTTCTTATCTATATCAATCGATTGGTTGAATCGAGAATGAGATGATATAGAGAACACTATTCATAATCATTCCTAGTCAAGTATTAACATTCAGGGACAATGTTAATGCGTAGAGACTAGTATGTAGGTCAACACGATGACTTGATCTCACAAGTCATGGATATGAGATATCAAGTTGACACATGGGTATGCATTGGAGAATGTATACTGAATGCCCCACCATGAGAAAGTATCATGGATCATTATATGAGTGTCATATACTTTCTCATGTGGCTATTAGTATGACTATTAGTCCTTAGACCTGAAGTCACCATGGTTCCCTACATAAGGAGTTGCATACTTTGGCTTCGTCAAACGTCACCCGTAAATGGGTGAACTATAAAGGGGATTACTGGGTATGTAACAAATTATGCAGAGGGATGTGAGTGATGTAGATGGGATCTATCCCTCCTATATGACGGGAGTGACATCGTTATTCTTGATAGAGTGAGACCACGAAGTGCATGACCATGCCCAAATGAGTCAATATGATATATTGAGCTCATTTGATTAGAGTGAGTCTACTTGGAGTTCAAGATATAGATTGTACCGAGGATGACACGGTCTATGCCTCGATTGGTCAATCTAGATGTCAAGGATAGAGGGGCATTGTGACATATTGTGAGATTCACAATTAGTAGTCACAAAGGTGATGTTGGAGCTCAACATTCTTGTAACTTGGGTAGCAATGATGTGTTGCTATATACCGCTCATTGCTTATGTTCCTAAATCGGTTTAGGGACATTGCCAACGTTAAAAGAACCTATAGGGTCACACACAAAGGACAATTAGATGGATATTAGGTTCATATGATGAACCATGAGGATTAGGTTCATGGGATGAACCAAATTGGATTAAGAGTAATCCAAATTAGACTAATTGAGTTAGACTCAAGTTGATTCAAGTGTTGAATGAGTCTAATTTAGATTTGATTCATTGAGTCAATTTAAATTAATGAATAGAGATTCATTAAATCAAATTGACTTGAATCAAGAGGTTAGATTTGATAAACCATGGGAGATAAGAGGTCAAGTTTGACTTGACTTGAGAGGGAAGATGAATGGTCAATTTTGACTTGACCAATTGCCATGTCATGGTGACATGGCATGTGGGCCAGCCAATGATGGTGTTCCACATCATCATGGACTTATCATGGGGTGCCACCTTATGACGGAGACCAAGAGCCATTGTCTCTTGGAGTTACATGCATGCATGTAACTCCCAAATAAGTGGTCGGCCACTTTAGGAGGCTTGATGGTGGTAATTCATTTTGTGTGGTAACTCCAACTTCATCTTCTTCCTTGCTCCACTCAAGTTCTCTCCCAATCTACCATTTGTCCGAGGCCTTCAAGGAGTGCTAGCACACTCAAGATTGTCTTTTCTACACCTATTCCTTGTGTGGATACCAATAGAGGAGTGTGCACTTGACACTCTCGAATTCCGGCAATCCTTTTGGACGAGCGAGATAAGCGAAGGACATCGCTTCAAGGGTAATTTCTTATCATATAGATCTAGAGTAGATCTAAAGGTATTAAACACATATATGTTAGTTTTATTTGTTATACTTTGCACAGATCCGTGGTCGGACTTCCGGGGTTTCCGCAACGCAAAAAGCGGTTTTTACGGCTCGGAAAGTCAAACAGTGGTATCAAAGCCACGTGCGAAGCATGTATGTGTTTCGTATTTGTAGTTTTTGTATTAGATATAAAAATTACAAATTTTTAAGTTTCTGTAATTTTCCTATTTTTATAGAATTTTTGGATATTTTTCTCAAAGAGTCGAAGCAACAAGTGTTGGGACACTTGTAGGCTTCAACCGCCAAGAAAAACTCTCCGAAACGGCGAGTTCTCGCTTTAGGTTTTTGGGACAGCGACTTAAGTCGCCATAAGATCTAGTAGGGACACTTGCAAAGTTTATTTTTGCGAGTAGGAGCGCTGCCCCTATCCCCGAAAGGGGCCTTGTCCCGCGATTGCGCCCGAAAACCGCTTAGCGGGACCATTACGGAGAGGTGACTCATAAAATTGAAAAAAATAGGAAAAATTATAGAAATTTTCTGTAAATTACATAATTTAGTATTATGTATAATTCTGTGATGGTCATGGCCCAAGAACCCCAATATGATTGGATGTTAATGTGTTGTAATTCATAATATGGTATGCGTGCCGTTTTTGTGTTTGTGCTTGTTGTATAGGTTATGCGACCTGCGCGTCATGCCTCTTCTTTTAATATTATAATTGTAAATAGTTTTAGACTCAAATGTAACTTGAGTTTCATGTTTGTAATGTACAAAATGGAGCGGTGGAAGGTCCACTTCTAGACGGAGTTACGAGAAGGGTGCCGACGACACATGACGGTCAAAGGAGGCGCTTGGAGATGACGCTAACCCTAGGTTGACCGTCCAATCTTCTCATTGGCTTGAGAAGATCGTAGTAGGGCCATGACCTAATCACAATTAATTTATATATATGTGTTAGGGCAATCTCTTGCCGTGATATGGTTTTGATGGTGTGGCAAAGGGTTTAAGTTAGTTTGATATGTTGATGTGATATGTGTATTGAAGTCGTGCAGGACTTAGTAATTCGCACATGGAGCCATGGCGAGTTTCACATCTCATGACTCGTGCCTTGAGTCGGTGAAGGATAGCTTTGCGGAAGCCGTGCGCTTGGAGCATCCGAGGGACCGCCGGATGAGAAGCTTGGAGTGAAGCCGGAGGAAGTAGACTTCGAGGCAAGAGACACGAAGGAGCATTGCAGAGCCGTGCGCCTGATGCTGCCGAGGGACGTGGCCGAGAACGAAGAGAACTTCGAAGGCGAAGGACTCCGAGAAATGAGAGTGAGCGATTGTAACCCGGGGAGGGGTAGCTCTTAGGTGAAACTTGGCCATTTGGCCAAGTGTCGGATGGGTTTTCCCGACACCAGTCGACTGCCATGGAATGGCAATGATCGCTCGAGTCGAGTGTAGCTCGACCGGTATAATGATCGGTTAGGCGCAATGATCGCCATACGTTAGCGATCATGCCAAGACTACGATCGGCGCCAAGGCGGCAATGATCGGTCAATAGGGTTTTGGCCAGAACCGCCAGAGCCGATCGGGCGGCGATTACGGGGTCGAGCCGATCGGTGAGGTCCAGCAGCCGATCGCTAAGAGTTCCGTTGGACAACAACGGTCGGCATCCGACGCGTGTTCGGAGGCCATTGTAGTACGATCGCCATGGGCGGCAATGACGATGGCGTCAACGGAAGAAGTTAGCCCTCTCTATAAAAGAGAGGGTGTGAGCCTTTGAGAGGCTAATGCTTAAGTTCCAAACAATCTTCCTAGTGCCCCACAAGCTCTAAACTCTTCTTACTCGCTTAATCCATTCTATTTGTAAGAAGAGTGATCTTGATTGTAAAGGTTACCTCCACCTAGCTTGGTGCAAAGGAGAGACCATTTAGTGGATTGGTTGAGCGGAGTGATTCACCGAGGCGAATCGGGGGACCGTGGATTAGCGGCGTAGCCGTGAACCACGTTACATCTTGTGTTAGCATTGTCTATTTCCTTTGCTTTGTTTTTATTTGTTTAATTTGCTTGTATTGTTGTTTCCGCTTGCGCTAATCTAATTGTAGACGAGCAAATTCCGATAACCAACGAAGAGGGCTATTCACCCCCCTCTAGCCGGCCATCCGATCTCTTACAAGTGGTATCAGAGCCGAGGTTGCTTGTCACCGGACTAACCGCCGCAACAAGCCCTACATCAAAAATGGCCGGCTCCAACATCCATCCTCCGAAGTTTGAAGGAGAATTCGGCAGTGGAAGAAGCGAATTGAGTTATTTATCGAAACGGATTTTGATATAATGATTACAATTGAATCAGGTTTCATTTAGCCTAGGGATGAAGAGGGGAAGCCAATAGAGAAATCTAGGTGGACCAAGAAGCAAAGAGAGGAGCACCTTGCAAACTCCAAAGCCAAGCACCATCTCTACAATGTGCTTCCTCAACAAGAAATCAACCGAATAGGAGAATGCCTAAGCGCCAAGGAGATGTGGGAGAAACTAATTGAGCTCCATGAAGGCACATCCGAGGCGAAGCTAGCTAGGAGAGATCTCCTCCGCTCTCAACTATCCAACATTAAATTAGAAAAGGGGGAAAAGGTAATCTCTTTACACTCTAGGTTTAAGGAAATTTTAATTGGGCTAACAAGTGTAGGTGAGAATCTATCGAACCGGGACATGCTCATGAAGGCTATAGATGCCTTTCCCCGGTCCTCAAAGTGGAGCTCCATGGTGGACTCCTTCTACATGTCCAAGAACCTAGAAGTGAGTACCTTGGAGGAGTTCTTCTCAACGATGGAACTCCACGAAACGAGGCTTGAAGGAATTCAAGAAGAGCCAAGAATTCAACCCTCAAGAGGAGTAGCATTGTTGGCAAACAAGGGGAAGAAGAAGATGGAAGTCCCCTCCTCCTCCGATGATGAAGCCTCCTCCTCCTCCATGGATAGCACCGAGGAAGCCTACATGGTAAGGAAGGTGAGGCGTGTATTTAAGAATTTTAGATTTGATAAATCAAATGATAGGAATAGAAGACCAAGGGGGAAGGTGATATGCTACAATTGCCAAGGAGAGGGACACATAAGGGACAATTGTCCCCTCCTAAACAAAAGCAAGGAAGAGAAGAAAAAGAAAGAAGAAAAGAAGAAGAAAAAGGGGAGCAAGAAAAAGAAGGAAGAGGAGAAGAAGACAAAATAAAAGGGGAAGGCCAAAGCATTCAAGGCCAAGACATGGGATGATCCTTCCTCATCCTCCTCCTCATCATCGGATGAGGAGAATGCCTTTGTCGCCAATTTGGCCTTGATGGCCTTTGACGACTTGGATTGCTCCTCCTCCTCCGAAAATGAAGGATCAAGCTCAAGAGGAGAGAGCTCAAGTGAAGGGGGAGCCTCCTCCACATCATCATCCTCCTCATCATCCGAAGAAGAAGAAGAGGACATGGAAACTATGGTAACGAAAGCCTCTCCTAGTAAAATAGTTTCTATGATTTCTAGTTTAACTAGGGATTTGTTTAGAGCAAAGAAGAAAAATAAATGCATGCTAGATCAAATTAAGGCATTAGAAAATAAGCTAGAAAATGCATGCTTAAATAATAATGATACTTCTTCTTGCCATGATGATGCATGCTCACATGATAATTATGTGCCTTTAGATGTTAGTGATGCATGCATAGAAGAAAATAGGGCATTAAGGGAAAAGGTAGATTATTTAACCAAAGCCCTAGGAAAATTCACAATTGGCTCCAACACTTTGAATATGATCATAGGGAGCCAAAGGGCAAGTTTTAACAAGAAAGGCCTAGGATATAAAGAGAAGAAAAATGAGAAGGCCTATAGATGCCTAATAGCTAGGGGACAAGACAAAAACAAAGTAATAGCTAAGAAATGGATCCCCAAGGAATTTCTAGTGAACCCCATAGGTAAAAATCTATTTTGTGTTCCAAAATCCATCCTTAAGGGTTAGAAAACCCCTAGGGTAGTCAACCATATGAACCTAATCTATATCATATTTTGGTTGACTTAGGATGACGGGACAACATTTTTAGATAGTGTTGGGTGATGATAACGTGCCCATAAATATGTAATAATGCTTAAATCATGATGATTAATGTAATTTCTATGCATATGTGTAATCATGGTTTATGATTTTGATATTGGGCACATCATCATGAGAAATAGGTTTAAATCATGCTTTAGGTGATACTTTATTTATTATCATCATATAATGCCTAATGCATGGTTATAATTTGATGAAAACATGTATTTCATGATCATAATGTAGAATTAATTGATATATGTCATTATGATCATGTAGGTTGTTAGGTTGATACTTAACCATGATAAAATTGCATGAATATATTGGTTAAGTATATACAAATACCCCCTAGGATACATCTCACACTCACTATAGGCTAACTTGATTGCAAACTTAGCATGGGTGAGATATTAGGATGATACAAATGTCCACTAATGCCCATGGCATTTAGATGGTCATTTAAAGTATCAAAATATCAATAATAGACCAATCATGGGGAAGGCTTATGTTTAATTCATAGACATATTGCCCAAAGATCATGGTTGGATATTTCTAATGTTTTCAAAACAATCTCTTACCTTAAAATACATGTATTCATGTTTTGAAACAATTGAATGCAAAACTAGGTGTTAAAATGGATACTAACATGCTCAAAAACTAGTGGTTTTTCAAGTGTTTGGATTTTTGGCAAATCTTGTAAAATATAATGATTTTTCATGAAAAACTATTTTTCCTTGATAGATATACTTAAGAGAAATATGTTCCTCGAATTTCATGATTTTTCGAATTTTCTGGAATATTTAATGCATTTCTGAATTTCATCCAGAAAATCAGAAATTCGGCTTCCTTTGTGCCAGTCGACTGCCATACTGATAGCAGTCGACTGGTGGCCTGTAAATCAGAATATTGAAGGCCGAATTCAGTTTGTAAACCTCCTACAGTTTTTAAATCAACTTGACATATTTTTTTTTCCCTCCATTATACTTGATGTCATGAGCTTATAACTTAGTGTTAATCTTTTTGATGGTGTCAAAGGGGGAGAAATAAGTATGTTTAAGTTAATCACATTAGGGGGAGAAATATATTGTAGGGGGAGAAATACATGTAGGGGGAGAAATATATGATAGGGGGAGAAAATTTGCATAGAGAATTTCATGGATTAAGGGGGAATTGCATGTTGTTATATCATGTTTATCTTTACATGCTTTCTTACCTTAGAATTTATATCAAATGTTTTTACCTAACTTAAACGGATTGCCACACATCAAAAAGGGGGAGATTGTTAGGGCAATCTCTTGCCGTGATATGGTTTTGATGGTGTGGCAAAGGGTTTAAGTTAGTTTGATATGTTGATGTGATATGTGCGTTGAAGTCGTGCAGGACTTAGTAATTCGCACATGGAGCCATGGCGAGTTTCACATCTCATGACTCGTGCCTTGAGTCGGTGAAGGATAGCTTTGCGGAAGCCGTGCGCTTGGAGCATCCGAGGGACCGCCGGACGAAGCTTGGAGTGAAGCCGAGGAAGTAGACTTCGAGGCAAGAGACGCGAAGGAGCATTGCGAGCCGTCGCTGATCTTTGCCGAGGACGTGGCGAGAACGAAGAGAACTTCGGCGGCGACTCAGAAATGAGAGTGAGCGATTGTAACCGGGAGGGTAGCTCTTAGGTGAAACTTGGCATTTGGCCAAGTGTCGGATGGGTTTTCGACACCGGGCCGATCGCCATGGAATGGCGATCGGCTGATCGCTCGAGTCGAGTGTAGCTCGACCGGTATACGATCGATCGTTAGGCGTGATCGCCATACGCTAGCGATCGATCGCAAGATAGCATGATCACAAGGCGCGCGATGATCGGGTCAATAGGGTTTTGGCCAGAACCGCTCGTATCGGCGGCGATCGACTACGAGTCGGTCGCGGATCGGTGAGGTCCGATGATCGCTAAGAGTTCCGGATAATTGGACAACAGATCCGACGTGTTCGGAGGCCATTGTAGGACGGCCGATCGCCATGGGCGGCAATGATCGATGGCGGCAACGGAAGAAGTTAGCCCTCTCTATAAAAGAGAGGGTGAGCCTTGAGAGGCTAATGCTTAAGTTCCAAACAATCTTCCTAGTGCCCCTGAGCTCTAAACTCTTCTTACTCGCTTTTAATCCATTCTATTTGTAAGAAGAGTGATCTTGATTGTAAAGGTTACCTCCACCTAGCTTGGTGCAAAGGAGAGACCATTTAGTGGATTGGTTGAGCGGAGTGATTCACCGAGGACGAATCGGGGACCGTGGATTAGCGGCGTAGCCGTGAACCACGTTACATCTTGTGTTAGCATTGTCTATTTCCTTTGCTTTGTTTTTATTTGTTTAATTTTCTTGTATTGTTGTTTCCGCTTGCGCTAATCTAATTGTAGACGAGCAAATTCCGATAACCAACGAAGAGGGCTATTCACCCCCCTCTAGCCGGCCATCCGATCTCTTACAATATGTATATATGTTGATATATATATATATATATATATATTTGTTATGCTTGTATGTATGTGATGCATGCTAGTAGAATAATGCTTGTATGTATATGTTGCATGCTAGGATATTTTTCTTGTATGTATATGATGCATGCTAGAATAATGCATGTATGTATGTGATGCATGCTAGTATAGGATAATAAAGGCCTCAATGCGTATATGATACACATTACGATTAGATTAGATCTTAATCGAATCAACTCAAAAAATGCCTACCAAGTCCTTGATACCCATCACTACCTCGATCATTTGTAGTTGTTGAATCTGCCAAAGCAGAGCAATGCATATTATCTTGGTAGGGTGCGGAGGGACAATCTTGGTCCCGCCTATCACGGCTTGGGTTAGAGTAAGCTCAGTGAGATTGAGTAAAACTAGTTAACTCAATTGGATCGAGTAGAACTATAGGCATATTCCAACCGTTGGAAAGATAGGATAAGATCGCATTTACACTAAATCTTGGGCGATTTAGCCAAAGCTAACTCAAGGTCTTTTGTAAATGTGTGTCTTGATCCTATAAACAAGAGTTACATAGAGATGTAATCGGTAATGTGTTACCCACTGATTGTACTATGTCTTGGGCGATTTAGCCAAAGCTAACTCAAGGCTTAGTATGATGTAGATCTTGTCCCTCAGGAATTATAGCTAGTTTATATGAATCTAGAAATGTGGTTTGACCATATCCATAACTCGATTCTATAAAATTCCTATAATTCAGTGGGAGCATTATTTGATTAAAGGCCTAATTAAATGATAAAAGGAATATGATATTAATTCTCTGCATTGTATGTTGTAGATTACTATGTCGACAAACACGAACACTCTCTCTCTGCGTTGTGTCCTTAAGAAGGACAAGCTCAATGGAGCAAATTTCTGGGACTGGTACAGGAACCTGAGAATCGTTCTCACCCAAGAAAGGAAACTGTACGTCTTGGAGCAGCCCATTCCGGAGGCACCTTCTGCCACTGCCTCGCAAGCTGACAAAGATGCTTACAAGAAGCATCAAGATGATTCATTAGATGTGTCATGTCTAATGCTCGCGACCATGAACTCTGAGCTTCAGAAGCAACATGAGTTCATGAATACTTATGATATGGTTGAACATCTTAGTCAATTATATCAAGGATAAGCAAGGCACGAGAGATATGAAGTCTCTAAGGCATTGTTTGTTTCCAAAATGCAAGATGGGACTCCCGTAGGTCCATATGTACTCAAGATGATTGGGTACGTAGAAAACCTACAGAGATTGGGATTCCCCCTTGGCCAAGAGCTGGCCACTGACTTGATCTTGCAGTCTTTGCCACAAAGCTACAATCAATTTGTCATGAATTACAACATGAATAAAATTGAAAAGTCACTGCTTGAGATGCTCAGCATGTTGAGAACTGCTGAGCTCAACCTTAAGAAGGGAAAATCTGACTCCATTTTGATGGTGCAAGAGAAGAAAGGCAAGGGCAAGCCTAAAGGTAAGGGAAAGTCCCAAGCTAAGGGCAAAGACAAAGAACTGAAACCCAAAGGAGGGGTGGCCAAGGAATGGGCTTGCTTCCACTGCAAGGAAGCTGGACACTGAAAGCGTAACTGCAAAGCTTACCTGGAAGATCTTAAGAAGAAGAGAAGTGAGACTTCTACTTCAGGTATAACTGTTATAGAAGACAATATATCTATTTCTTCATCATGGGTATTAGATACCGGATGTGCATCTCACATTTGTACCAATGTGCAGGCGCTGAGAAATAGCAGGGCCTTGACAAAGAGCGAGGTGGACCTACAAGTAGGCAAAGGAGCAAGGATTGCTGCTATTGCTGTAGGAACTTATGATCTATCTCTGCCCTCTGGGCTTGTACTAGAATTAGATGAATGTTGTTATGTGTCTACCTTAACTAAGAACATAATTTCGATTTCTTGTTTGGACAAGAAAGGATTTACATTTATAATAAAGAACAAATGTTGTTCAGTTTATTTAAATGATATGTTCTATTGTAGTGCACCTCTAATGAACGGACTCTACTTTCTAGACTTAGAGAGCCCTATCTATAACATAAGTACCAAAAGGTTCAAGTCAAATGAGTTGAACCAAACCTATCTCTGGCATTGTCTCTTAGGTCACATAAATGAGAGTCGCTTATCTCAGCTCCATAAGGATGGGCTGCTAGACTCATTTGATTTTGAATCATATGAGACATACGAGTCTTGCCTTTTAGGCAAGATGACCAAGACTCCCTTTAGTGGACACAGCGAAAGAGCAACGGACTTTTTAGGACTTATACATAGTGATGTATGTGGCCCTTTCAATGTTGCAGCTTGAGGTGGTTACAGGTACTTCATCACATTTACTGATGACTTCAATAGATATGGTTATGTGTATCTCATGACACATAAATCAGAATCCTTTGAAAAGTTCAAAGAATTCATGAATGAAGTACAAAACTAGCTTGGTAAGAGTATTAAGATACTTTGATCAAATCAAGGTGGTGAATACCTTAGCCATGAGTTTCGTGACTATCTAGCTGATTGTGGGATTATATCCCAACTCACTCCTCCTGGAACACCACAGTGGAATGGTATATCCGAAAGGAGGAATCGTACCTTATTAGATATTGTACGATCTATGATGAGTCACACAGATCTTCTTATATCCTTTTGGGGATATGCTTTAGACACAGCAACCTTCACCCTTAACCGTGTACCATCCAAGGGTGTGATAAAGATGCCATATACGATATGGACAGGGAGAAATCCCAACATGTCTTTCATGAGGATTTGGGGTTGTGAAGCTTACGTTCGACGTCAAGTCTCATACAAACTGGCACCCAAATCCGATAGGTGTTATTTTGTTGGATATCCCAAGGACACGAAGGGATATTACTTCTACATTCCCAGTTAGCACAAAGTGTTTGTGGCAAAGACTGGGGTTTTTCTAGAAAGGGATTTTGTTTCTAGAAAAACTAGTGGGAGTACATTCGATCTTGAAAAAATTCAAGATAAGGACCATAGCACTGAGGCCTTGATGGAGGTTGAACAGGAACCACAAAGTGTTGTGGGTGATAAGGTTGTTGCACAAAGAGTTGTGGAAAAACTACCTGTTCAGGTAGACCTACCTCTTCGCAAGTCTAATAGGGTACATCGTCAGCCTGAGAGATACTCATTTCTCTTATCTGACCATGATGACGTTATGCTCATTGAGAATGAGCCTACCCCCTATCAGGAAGTTGAGATGAGCCCAGACTCTGAGAAATGGCCAGAGGCCATGAGATATGAGATGGAATCCATGTACACCAACCAAGTATGGACTTAGGTTGATCCACCTGAAGGGGTCAAACCCATTGGGTGTAAGTGGGTCTTTAAGAGAAAGACTGACATGGATGGACATACGCATACCTATAAGGGCCGATTGGTGGCTAAAGGTTTCAAGCAAATTAATGATATTGACTATCATGAAACCTTTTCTCCAGTGGCGATGTTTAAGACCATTCGGATCATGCTTGCTATTGCAGCATACCACGATTATGAGATCTGGCAGATGGATATCAAAACCGCATTTATAAATGGAAACTTACTCGAGGATGTGTACATGACACAACCTGAGGGTTTTGTAGATCCACAGTATACTGGGAAAGTATGCAAACTGCAAAGGTCCATTTATGGGCTAAAATATGCTTCTCGGAGCTGGAATCTTCGATCCGATGATGCGATCAAACAGTTTGATTTCATCAAGAATGAAGATGAACCCTGTGTCTACAAGAGGGTTAATGGGAACACAGTTGTCTTCCTTGTATTGTATGTGGATGACATACTACTCATTGGGAATGACATCCCTTCGCTATAGTCTGTGAAGACTTGGCTGGGGATATGCTTCTCAATGAAAGACTTAAGTGAAGCAGCCTGTATTCTAGGCATCAAGATCTATAGAGATAGATCTAAGAGATTGCTTGGGCTAAGTCAGAGTACATATATTGACACAGTATTACTATGGTTTGCCATGCAGAATTCCAAGAAGGGACTTCTACCGATGTCACATGGTGTGAGTCTTTCGAGAACTCAAAGTCCCTCTTATAGAGAGGAGAGAAACCGCATGGATAAGATCCCTTATGCATCTGTTATAGGATCTATCATGTACGCCATGTTGTGTACTCGTCCTGATGTCTCGTATGCTTTGAGCATGACGAGTAGATACCAGTCAGATCCAGGTGAGCGTCACTGGATAGCAGTCAAGAATATTCTTAAGTACTTGAGAAGGACTAAAGAATATTTCTTGATATTTGGAGGCGATCAAGAGCTAGCTGTAAAGGGTTACAGCGATGTCATCTTCCAAACTGACCAGAATGATTATAGATCGCAGTCAGGGTTCGTGTTTTGCTTGAATGGTGGCACTGTGAGCTGGAAGAGTTCGAAGCAATACAAAGTTGCTGATTCTACAACAGAAGCCTAGTATATCGCTGCATCTGAGGCAGCAAAGGAGGCAGTTTGGATCCACAAGTTCATTACTGAGCTTGGGGTGGTTCATAGCATAGCAGATCCCATAAAGCTCTATTGTGACATCAATGGAGCGATTGCACAGGCTAAGGAACCTCGCTCACACCAACGGACCAAACACATACTATGGCGCTTCTATCTCATTCGAGAGATTATCGATAGAGTAGATGTGAAGATTTGCAGAGTACCCATAGAGGCTAACATCGTAGATCCCTTGACCAAGGCTTTGGCACAGAAAAAATATGATGGTCACACTAGGTCATTGGGTATTAGATACTACACTGATTGACACTAGTACTAGTGGGAGATTGTTAGTGAAATCCCTAGAGTCAATCATGTGATGATTGTTGTATGGACTTTATTGTATCATATTCCTATTTATAAAGGCATGATTATTATATTTACTTGTATTGATGTCAAATAACTAAGTATAATAACGTCCTTGAGTAGTAGGTTCTTATCTATATCAATCGATTGGTTGAATCGAGAATGAGATGATATAGAGAACACTATTCTTAATCATTTCTAGTCAAGTATTAACATTCAGGGACAATCTTAATGCGTAGAGACTAGCATGTAGGTCAACACGATGACTTGATCTCACAAGTCATGGATATGAGATATCAAGTTGACACATGGGTATGCATTGGAGAATGTATACTAAATGACCCGCCATGAGAAAGTATCATGAATCGTTATATGAGTGTCATATACTTTCTCATGTGGCTATTAGTATGACTATTAGTCCTTAGACCTGAAGTCACCATGGTTCCCTACATAAGGAGTTGCATACTTTGGCTTCGTCAAACGTCACCCGTAAATGGGTGGACTATAAAGGTGATTACTATGTATGTAACAAATTATGCGGAGGGATGTGAGTGATGTAGATGGGATATATCCTTCCTATATGACGGGAGTGACATCGTTATTCTTGATAGAGTGAGACCACGAAGTGCATGGCCGTGCCCAAATAATTCAATATGAGATATTGAGCTCATTTGATTAGAGTGAGTCTACTTGGAGTTCAAGATATCGATTGTACTGAGGATGACACGGTCTATGACTCGATTGGTCAATCTAGATGTCAAGGATAGAGGGACATTGTCACATATTGTGAGAGTCACAATTAGTAGTCACAAAGGTGATGTTGGAGCTCAACATTCTTGTAACTTGGGTAGCAATGATGTGTTGCTAGATACCGCTCATTGCTTATGTTCCTAAATCGGTTTAGGGACATTGCCAATGTTACAAAACCTATAGGTTCACACACAAAGGGCAATTAGATGGAGATTAGGTTCATATGATGAACCATGAGGATTAGGTTCATGGGATGAACCAAATTGGATTAAGAGTAATCCAAATTAGACTAATTGAGTTAGACTCAAGTTGATTCAAGTGTTGAATGAGTCTAATTTAGATTTGATTCATTGAGTCAATTTAAATTAATGAATAGAGATTCATTAAATCAAATTAACTTGAATCAAGTGGTTAGATTTGATCGACCATGGGAGATAAGAGGTCAAGTTTGACTTGACTTGAGAGGGAAGATGAATGGTCAATTTTGACTTGACCAATTGTCATGTCATGGTGACATGGCATGTGGGGCTGCCAATGATGTTGTTCCACATCATCATGGACTTATCATGGGGTGCTACCTCATGAGGGAGACCAAGAGCCATTGGCTCTTGGAGTTACTTGCATGTATGTAACTCCCAAATAAGTTGCCGACCACTTTAGGAGGCTTGATGGTGGTAATTCATTTTGTGTGGTAACTCCAACTTCATCTTTTTCCTTGGTCCACTCAAGTTCTCTACCAATCCACCATTTTGCCGAGACCTTCAAGGAGTGCTAGCACACTCAAGATTTTCTTTTCTCCACCTATTGCTTGTGTGGATACCAATAAAGGAGTGTGCACTTGACACTCTCGAGTTCAGGCAATCCTTTTGGACGAGCGGGATAAGTAAAGAGCATCGCTTCAAGGGTAATTTCTTATCATATAGATCTAGAGTAGATCTAAAGGTATTAAACACATACATGTTAGTTTTATTTGTTTTACTTCGCACGGATCCGTGTTCGGACTTCCGAGGTTTCCGCAATGCAAAAAGCGATTTTTGTGGCTCGGGAATTCCAACACCATGCACTTCGTGGTCTCACTCTATCAAGAATAACGATGTCACTCCCGTCATATAGGAGGGATAGATCCCATCTACATCACTCATATCCCTCCGCATAATTTGTTACATACCCAGTAATCGCCTTTATAGTCCACCCATTTACGGGTGACGTTTGACGAAGCCAAAGTATGCAACTCCTTATGTAGGGAACCATGGTGACTTGAAGTCCAACGACTAATAGTCATACTAATAGTCACATGAGAAAGTATATGACATTCATATAACGATCCATGATACTTTCTCATAGCGGGTCACTCAGTATACATTCTCCAATGCATACCCATGTGTCAACTTGATATCTCATTTCCATGACTTGTGAGATCAAGTTATCGAGTTGACCTACATGCTAATCTCTACTCATTAACATTGTCCCTGAATATTAATACTTGACTAGGAATGATTAAGAGTAGTGTTCTCTATATCATCTCATTATCAATTTAACCAATCTATTGATATAGATAAGAACCTTCTACTCAAGGACGTTATTATACTTAGTTATTTGGCACCAATACAAGTTAATATAGTAACCATGCCTTTATAAATAGGAATATGATACAATAAAGTCCATACAACAATCATCACATCATTGACTCTAGGGCTTTCACTAACAATCTCCCACTAGCATTAGTCTCAATCATCGTAGTATCTAATACCCAATGACCTAGTGTGACCATCATGCTTTCTCTGTGCCAAAACCTTGGTCAAGGGATCTGCGATGTTAGCCTCTATGGGTACTCTGCAAATCTCATCTATCGATAATCTCTCGAATGAGATAGAAGCACCGTAGTATGTGTTTGGTCCGCTGGTGTGAGTGAGGTTCCTTAGCCAGCGCAATCACTCCATTATTGTCACAATAGAGCTCTATGGGATCTGCTATGCTAGGAATCACTCCAAGTGTTGGGATGTATACTGAAAGCCTAGCTCTTTTATATGAACATCTTTATTTTGAAATAAGAATCACATGATCATTGTTTGCACTTTATTTATATATGTGCATATTGTCTAATACATTACATTGTAGATAACATGGTGCTTGGGTGTGGCACAGAAGATCATGTTATCTGTCCCTTGTAGAGTATAAGTAGAGGCTCACAACCAAGATGGTTTTGGACAAACCATTGCCATGGTGGTAGTGTAGCTTGGTATTATTTTATGTTGAACATAGAGTTACACTAGTACACTTAGGTGTATTGAGCAGGACCGACATAGAGGTGATTCAATTTAGTGCTGACTACATAATTGAATCGGACCTCGGATATTATGTTGTACATGCTCTTAATCTCGATATAATAACGGACACATGTACTTAGTATTTATTTCTTTGATTTACCAGAGGGTGAGATTTCTATGGATTAAATCAATATGCCCGGTAAGTTGGGAAATGATATTATTTACATGGTGTGCCGTTGATTATAGGAGGAATCCGTGTCCTATGTATTAGGTTAATGATGTCCCCTTGAGGAGCTCATAAGGTTCATCATGTAAACCCTGCAGGTTGACTTAGTCAACATGATGATAAGGTTGAGTGGTACTACTCGAGGAGTTAGATGTTGATTAATTGATGGTCAGTAAATCAATTAATTGACGGACATTCGATATCTTAAACTCGGGGAGATGGATGTACAAATAATATATGGAGGCCATATTGATTTATGGGGGTTGGTGAGGTAGTTCAATGATGATCCTCTAGTGGAATGGAACATCATTGATGGATCAAGTTTGTGTGGTTCCGATGCATCGGGTGGCCAAGATCCAACTCCTCCTCATGGTCCCTATCGTAGCCTAATATAAACCTCATGAAGTCTAGATCAAATGATGGAGATCAAATCTCTAGAATCGACGGTTGAGATTAAATCTCTAGATCCGACGGTTGGGATTAAATCCCTAGAACCGACGGTGGAGATTAAATCTCTAGAACCGACGGTTGAGATTAAATCTCTAGATTCGACGGTTGGGATTAAATCCCTAGAACCGATGGTTGGGATTAAATCCCTAGAACCGACAGGGGAGATTAAATCTCTAGATCCGACGGTTGAGATTAAATCTATAGAACCAATGGAGGAGATTAATCCAAGGCAAAAACCCAACTCTATATATAAGGCTTATTGGGTTGGGCGGCAAGGATTATGGATGGTTTAGGGGATTAGGGTTTGCTTCCTTTGGAGGCAAGAAACCCTAGTTGGTTTAGAATTTTTGGGCGGCTAGGGTTTGGGAGCAAAGGTGGGCGGCAACAAGTGGAAGATGTTCTTATTCTTCTTCCTAAGGCATGGCCGGTCCCTTCCTTCTACCCTCTACTTTGGTCGGTCCACACTCTATCCTTCTTCCCCTCTTCCATGGCCGGCACTTAGAAGATGGTTTTCAAAGAGATTAGGGTTTTGCCTTTCCTTTGGTTAGGCGGCAAGAAATCCTAGCTTAGGGTTTGGTTGGGCGGCTAGGGTTTGGAAATTGGAGTGGGCGGCAACTATAGGAGAGGTTCTCTTCTTCTTCCTAAGGTGTTGCCGGGACCTATCTCTATTTCCTCTACCTTGGTTGGCGCTCAACTCATTCCTCTTCTCCTCTTTATTTCATCTTGGCCGGCGGCACTAGAAGCTAGGGTTTGTCCCTAGTTTGGTTCCTTGGTGGTTTCCATTTTGTTCTCTCTATTCTTGGGGCCGGCGGCATCAATCCATTGTGGATTGGTGGTTGGCTCAAGCAAGAAGTGAAAGAGAGTTCTTCTTTCTTTGGATTGAAGAAGATCTAGGAAGCTTCAACTTGTGGAGGATCTTCGCCCACACGAAGTCTACAAGGAGGTTAGGACATACGATAGAAGATCAAGAGGAATAAAAGTTTTACAACTTTTATTATTGTTCTTTGCATGTTCTTATTGATATGCTAGCTTATGTTCTTTATGTTAGTATGTGTTGATTATACTAGTTTACATTTGTATGTATTTGTATAATCATGGACCCCGAAGATAAACACAAAAACCGGAGATCCGTCCGTCGTCTCTTCCGTGGCTAACCGACAAGAAGAGTCGATTGCTTGAACAACAAGTTTGTTCAAGCGATCGCTTAAGTGGTTAGCACGACGATGAATTGGTTGTGCTTAGGAAACTCATCCCATCCGGATTAGTTTTCATTAGTGAAAATTTTAATCTGGGGACATGGGAGCCAATGAACCTCCGAGGA
Organism: Wurfbainia villosa; assembly: GCA_025175895.1. Classification (NCBI taxonomy): domain Eukaryota; kingdom Viridiplantae; phylum Streptophyta; class Magnoliopsida; order Zingiberales; family Zingiberaceae; genus Wurfbainia; species Wurfbainia villosa. Next base: position 44,573,053 of record CM045998.1, on the reverse strand, counting down.
ATAGCACAAGGAGGCAACAAATGGTATCAGAGCCACGGTTTTCGGTTTTGTGTGTTTTGGATTCGGTTACTTTCACGCACTTATCATATATTGTGTATGCCGGATAATAGTAGGATGTGCGTAGGCTAACTTTTTGGTTGCAGGCATAAGATCCAACTATTATGGCTATATATATTTGTATGTGATTTCATGTGTGTGTGATTGTATATTATTTGAATCCTCGGGGTTGACGAGGCTAAATTAGTATTTAATTTTTGTAATTGAATACGACATTGTTTAGCCACTCTTTACTTTATTTTACTTTCGATCTAGTTTTCATGTGCACTCCCTCGTGGAGTATAGGATCGATGGATGTAAAATAAAATAGGTTTTATTCTCGGCTCGGATCTCCGAATGGCTCGTACATGGCGTAGGAGGAGCGAACGAGGTGGCGACACGACGAGACGCATATTGGAGAACAATGCCATAATAGTTGGAAAAATTCTGATTTTTCCATATTTATTGCTGATTTGTTTTATATGCATGTTGTGTGTGCTTGAAAATTCCTCATTTTCATTTTACTAAGTGGGAGAGGGACATTTTAATTAATTCCCGCGGCCTCCATTACAATTTGACATGTGATGCAACAAACTTGCGCGTCAGCTCTGAGTGCCTTCCTCTCCATCGGATGAGTTTGTTTGCGGATCACTAGGTCAAATAATGGTTATAGGAAATTATCTAGGAGCGTGTGTACTTCCACAGCGGTAAGGCACATAATCTGAAATAATTCCCTTAGTACCGTGTAATGGTGTACACATAGATGCAAATAAAAAGTAGTTTTATTTGTAGGGCCGAAGAGAAACCAACTATTAATTTTATTTGTCAAAAAGTAAGGTTGACAAGATAATAAAATTAATGGGTTAAACCTCCTCTTACAAATGTAGAATTCGTATACGTCCACACTATCGTGGCATGCGATATTCTCGGTGATTGAGGTGTTGGTTGATTTCAAAATTTTATTGTTTGAGGAATCAATAATTTTTATTGAAATATACAGTAATAATAAGCATGTTGTGTGTGCTTGAAAATTCCTCATTTTCAATTTACTAAGTGGGAGAGGGACATTTTAATTAATTCCCGCGGCCTCCATTACAATTTGACATGTGATGCAACAAACTTGCGCGTCGGCTCTGAGTGCCTTCCTCCCCATCGGATGAGTTTGTTTGCGGATCACTAGGTCAAATAATGCTTATAGGAAATTATCTAGGAGCGTGTGTACTTCCACAGCGGTAAGGCACATAATCCGAAATAATTCCCTTAGTACCGTGTAATGGTGCACACTTAGATGCAAATAAAAAGTATGCTCCCCATCAGAGTCACTGCTTTTATTTGTAGGGCCAAAGAGGAACCAACTATTAATTTTATTTGTCAAAAAGTAAGGTTGACAAGATAATAAAATTAATGGGTAAAACCTCCTCTTACAAATGTAGAATTCGTATATGTCCACACTATCGTGGCATGCGATATTCTCGGTGTTTTGAGGTGTTGGTTGATTTCGAAATTTTATTGTTTGAGGAATCAATAATTTTTTGAAATCTAAAGTAATGATCTATGTGATTCTTAGGACTTTAAAAATTGACTTTCAGTCCACTTACTATGATACTAAAGGAAATAAACTTACTGTATCCAAATAATATTGATTGGAAAAGATTCTAGATATTGTCTTATCTGCTAAGGAGTACAAGTATGCGCTCTTCAAATAGTGTCTTCAAGCCATCGTTGCTCAAAAAGGGTTTCTACTTCTAAGCCGAAAGGCAAGAAGAAGAAGAAACAAGGTGGAGCAAAGATGGTGGGAGGATCTCAGGGAAGAGTGAAGAAGCCGAAAGACAAGTACTTCACATGCAAGCAGGATGGACATTGGAAGAAGGACTGTCCCAATCCAAAATAGAACAAAGGTATATCTTTTGGACCAGTCATTGAAACATGATTAGCGGTGATATCTACCGGCACCTGGTGAGTTGATACGAGAGCCACTAATCATGTCTGCAACAATTTACAGGGGTTCCAGGAAACCCGATGACTAGCTAAAGGGGAGATTACCATTTACTTGGGCAATGCCATGATGGTGGCGGCTATTGCAGTGGGAGAAGTTTTATTTATCTCTTGAGAATAATAAAACTTTGGTTCTGGAAAATTCCCTTTATGTACCTTTATTTAGAAAGAATTTAGTTTCAGTTTCTAAATTATTATGGATGGATATTCTATTTCTTTTAATGACAGAGTTGTTATAAAAGGAATAGGGAGAATATCTATTCAGGTACATTGAAAGGAAATTTGAACCAAAACCTCCCACGATGCAAATTGAAGTTAATAACTCATCTTCTAATTCCAATAAGAGAAAAGAACCTTCGAAGATGAACCAAATATATCTTTGACTTCTTAGGCTTGGTCACATTAACCTAAGCAGAATTCAAAGGTTGAAAGCTGATGGACCTTTGGGTTCATTAGTTGTGGAGGATCTCCCAACCTATGAATCTTGCTTGGAGGGTAAGATGACCAAGAGGCCTTTTTAAGGCCAAGGGGTATAGAGCCAAAGATGTGTTAGAAATGGTTCATTCTGATTTGTGTGGTCCTATGGCTATCTAGGCAAGAGGTGGTCTTGAATATTTCATCTCTTTTTTAGACAATTATTCAAGATATGGATGACACTACGATCTGATCGTGGTGGTGAGAACCTCTTGGGAGAGTTTAGGAACTACTTATCAGAGGTTGGGATTCAATCCCAATTGACTGCACCTGGCACACCCCAGCAGAACGGTGTAGCAGAGCGAAGGAATAGGACTCTTATAGAGATGGTTAGATCGATGATGAGTTATTCTGACTTGGTTTATGGTCCTAGAGATCAGAGGGTGATCGTTAACACGAACACCAGATTTCTAGAGAAAGACTATGTGATAAAGCCACAAGCCCAAGAGTAAAATTGTTCTGGAAGAGTTAAAAAGGGAAGTCACTTCTTTAATACCACTGATACAAGAGGATATACCACATGTCACTGCACCGCGTGTCACAAAAGGATACACAGATGATACCTCATCGTAGTGGGAGGGTTGTTAGACAACATCTTAGATTCATGTTTTTGGGTGAATCTTCTGATTTGGTCCCTAGCAAACATGAACCTGATCCCTAGACATACGACGAGACAATCCAAGATATAGATACAGCATCTTGGCAAAGTGCAATGAATACTGAGATTGAATCCATGGATTCAAGTCAGGTCTGGGAGCTCTTATGCATAGCAGCTCATATGGATTTTGAGGTGTGGCACATGGATGTCAAGACAGCTTTCCTTAATGGAAGTCTTGAGGAAAACACCCAAATGAAGCGACCAGAGGGATTCATTGCTAAGGGCAAAGATCATCTTGTGTGTAAGCTTAATCGGTCCATTTATGGATTGAAGCAAGCTTCGAGGTCTTGGAACATCCGCTTTGAGGAGGTAAATCAGTCTTATGGATTTATTCAATGTCTGGATGAGTCTTGTGTATACAAGAGATGTGACGGAAACGTAGTGGTATTTCTTGTACTATATGTAGATAATATTTTGGTAGTTGGCAACAATATCAGAGTGTTATCAGACATAAGGGTATGGTTTTCCAAACAGTTTTGAAGGACTTGGGAGAAGTGGGTCACAACCTTGGGATAAAGGTTGTTGTGCTTATCCCAAGCTTCATACATAGATATGATTTTGGATCGTTTTAGCATGCAGAACTCCAAGAAGGGTTTTCTACCTTTCAGGTATGGAGTTCCTTTATCTAAGGAGATGTGTCCTAGATCATCTGAGGTGATAAAGGAGCTGAAGGCGGTTCCTTATGCTTCGGCAGTAGGAAGCCACATGTATGCTATGTACGAGACAAGATATCTGCTTTGTCATGGGCATGGTTAGCAGATATCAGAGTAATCTAGGATAGGGACATTGAACTGCTGTAAAAGCATATATTGTAGTGCCTGAGAAGGACTAGGGATTATATGCTAGTTTACCAGGCAGACCAATTACTCCCTATGGGTTGCATGGATTGCGATTTTTAATCAGATAGGGATAACAGTAAGTCTACCTCAGGTTTTGTGTTTACTTTAGGAGGTGGAGCCATTGTATGGAGGAGTGCCAAGCAGAAATGCGTGGCGGACTCCACCATGGAAGCTGAGTATGTGGCGTATGGCGGCGCAAAGAAGGCTTGGACTTGGATGTGATTCTTGGTTTGCCCAGAACTATAACAATTTATTGTGATAATAATGGTGCAGTTGCAAACTCGAAGGAACCACGAGCCCATAAGGCTAGTAAACACATATAGTGCAAGTACCACCTGATACGAGAAATCGTAAAGGAGGTAGAAGTTGCTGTCGCCTAGATTGCATCAGAGGATGACCTGGTAGACCCTTTCACTAAGGCCCTTCTGGCGAGAGCTTTGATAGGCATGTGAAAGGAAGGGGAATCAGATGTATGGAAGTATGAGGACAGCATAGTCTTTTAGTATAAGTGGGAGATTGTTGGGATGTATACTGAAAGCCTAGCTCTTTTGTATGAACATCTTTATTTTTAAATAAAAATCACATGATCATTGTTTGCACTTTATTTATATATGTGCATATTGTCTAATACTTTACATTGTAGATAACATGGTGCTTGGGTGTGGCACAGAAGATCATGTTATCAGTCACTTGTAGAGTATAAGTAGAGGCTCACAACCAAGATGGTTTTGGACAAACCATTGGCATGGTGGTAGTGTAGCTTGATATTGTTCTATCTTGAACATAGAGTTACACTAGTACACTTAGGTGTATTGAGCAGGACCGACATAGAGGTGATTCAATTTATTGCTGACTACATAATTGAATCGGACCTCGGATATTATGTTGTACATGCTCTTAATCCCGATATAATAACGGACACATGTACTTAGTATTTATTTCTTTGATTTACCAGAGGGTGAGATTTCTATGGATTAAATCAATATGCCCGGTAAGTTGGGAAATGATATTATTTACATGGTGTGCCGTTGATTATAGGAGGAATCTGTGTCCTATGTATTAGGTTGATGATGTCCCCTTGAGGAACTCATAAGGTTCATCATGTAAACCCTGCAGGTTGACTCAGTCAACATGATGATAAGGTTGAGTGGTACTACTCGAGGAGTTAGATGTTAATTAATTGATGGTTAGTAAATCAATTATTTGACGAACATTCGATATCTTAAACACGGGGAGATGGATGTACAAATAATATATGGAGCCCATATTAATTTATGGGGGTTGGTGAGGTAGTTCGATGATGATCCTCTAGTGGAATGGAACATCATTAATGGATCAAGTTTGTGTGGTTCCGATCCATCGGGTGGCCAAGACCCAACTCCTCCTCATGGTCCCTATCGTAGCCTAATATAAACCTCATGAAGTCTAGATCAAATGATGGAAAACAAATCTCTAGATCCGACGGTTGAGATTAATTCTCTAGATCCGACGGTTGAGATTAATTCTCTAGAACCGACGGTTGAGATTAATTCTCAAGAACCGATGGTTGAGATTAATTCTCTAGATCCGACGGTTGGGATTAAATCTCTAGAACCGATGGTGGAGATTAAAATCTCTAGAACCAACGGTTGAGATTAAATCTCCAGATATGACGGTTGAGATTAAATCTATAGAACCAATGGAGGAGATTAATCCAAGGCAAAAACCCAACTCTATATATAAGGCTTATTGTGTTGGGCGGCAAGGATGATGGATGGTTTAGGGGATTAGGGTTTGCTTCCTTTGGAGGCAAGAAACCCTAGTTGGTTTAGAATTTTTGGGCGGCTAGGGTTTGGGAGCAAAGGTGGGCGGCAACAAGTGGAAGATGTTCTTCTTCTTCTTCCTAAGGCATGGCCGGTCCCTTCCTTCTACCCTCTACCTTGGTCGGTCCACACTCTATCCTTCTTCCCCTCTTCCATCGCCGGCACATAGAAGATGGTTTTCAAAGAGATTAGGGTTTTGCCTTTCCTTTGGTTGGGCGGCAAGAAATCATAGGTTAGGGTTTGGTTGGGCGGCTAGGGTTTGGAAATTGGAGTGGGCGGCAACTATAGGAGAGGTTCTCTTCTTCTTCCTAAGGTGTTGCCGGGACCTATCTCTATTTCCTCTACCTTGGTCGGCGCTCAACTCATTCCTCTTCTCCTCTTTATTTCATCTTGGCCGGCGGCACTAGAAGCTAGGGTTTGTCTCTAGTTTGGTTCCTTGGTGGTTTCCATTTTGTTCTCTCTATTCTTGGGGCCGGCGGCATCAATCCAGTGTGGATTGGTGGTTGGCTCAAGCAAGAAGGGAAAGAGAGTTCTTCTTTCTTTAGATTGAAGAAGATCTAGGAAGCTTCAACTTGTGGAGGATCTTCGCCCACACGAAGTCTACAAGGAGGTTAGGACATACGATAGAAGATCAAGAGGTATAAAAGTTTTACAACTTTTATTATTGTTCTTTGCATGTTCTTATTGATATGCTAGCTTATGTTCTTTATGTTAGTATGTGTTGATTATACTAGTTTACATTTGTATGTATTTGTATAATCATGGACCCCGAAGATAAACACAAAAACTGGAGATCCGTCTGTCGTCTCTTCCACGGCTAACCGACAAGAAGAGTCGATTGCTTGAACAACAAGTTTATTCAACCGATCGCTCAAGTGGTTAGCACGACGACGAATTGGTTGTGCTTAGGAAACACATCCCATCTGGATTAGTTTTCATTAGTAAAAATTTTAATCCGGGGACATGGGAGCCAATGAGCCTCCGAGGAATAGCACAAGGAGGCAACACCAAGCTCAAAAATGAACTTGCAGATCCAAACTACCTCCTTTGCTACCTCAGATGCAGTGATATACTTGGCCTCTATTGTATAATCAGCAACTGTTTCCTGCTTCGAACTCTTCCAGCTCACAATGCCACCATTTAAGCAAAACATGAACCCTGACTGTGATCTATAATCATCCTGGTCAGTTTGGAAGTTAGCATCGCTCTAACCCTTTACAGCTAGCTCCTTATCGCCTTCAAATATTAAGAAATGTTCTTTAGTCCTTTTCAAGTACTTAAGAATATTCTTGACTGCAATCCAGTGACGCTCACCTGGATCTGACTGGTATCTACTTGTCATGCTCAAAGCATACAAGACATCAGAATGAGTACACAACATGGCGTACATGATAGATCCTATAGTAGATGCATAAGGAATCTTATCCATGCGGTCTCTCTCCTCTCTAGAAGAGGGACTTTTAGTCTTCGAAAGACTCACACCATGTGACATCAGCAGAAGTCCCTTCTTAGAATTCTGCATGGCAAACCATAGTAATACCGTGTCAATATATGTACTCTGACTTAGGCCAAGCAATCTCTTAGATCTATCTCTATAAATCATGATGCCTAGAATACAGGATGCTTCACCTAAGTCTTTCATTGAGAAGCATGTCCCCAGCCAAGTCTTCACAGACTGTAGCGAAGGGATGTCATTCCCAATGAGGAGTATGTCATCCACATACAATACAAGGAAGACAACTATGTTCTTATAAACCCACTTGTAGACACAGGGTTCATTTTCATTCTTGATGAAACCAAACTGTTTGATTGCATCATCAAATCGAAGATTCCATCTCTGAGAAGCTTGCTTTAGCCCATAAATGGACTTTTGCAGCTTGCAAACTTTCCCAGTATGTTGTGGATCCACAAAACCCTCAGGCTGTGTCATATACACATCCTCAAGAAAGTTTCCATTCAGAAATACAATTTTGACATCCATCTGCCAGATCTCATAATCGTGGTATGCTGCAATAGCAAGCATAATCCAAATGGACTTAAACATCACCACTGGAGAAAAAGTTTCATCATAGTCAATACCATGAATTTTCTTGAAACTTTTAGCCACCAATCGATCCTTATAGGTATGCGTAAGTCCGTCCATGTCAATCTTTCTCTTAAAGACCCAATTACACCCAATGGATTTGATGCCTTCAGGTGGATCAACCAAAGTCCATACTTGGTTGGTGTACATGGATTCCATCTCGGATCTCATGACTTCTAGCCATTTCTAAGAATCTGGGCTCATCACATCTTCCTGATATAAGGTAGGTTCATTCTTAATGAGCATAACATCATTATGGTCAGACAAGAGAAATGAGTATCTCTCAGGTTGACGATGTAACCTATCAGACCTGCGAAGAGGTAGGTCTACTTGAACAGGTGGTTGTTCCACAACTCTTTATGCAACAAACTCATCACCCACAACACTTTGTGGTTCCTGTTCAACCTCCATCAAGGCCTCAATGTTATGGTCCTTATCTTGAATTTCTTCAAGATCGAACATACTCCCACTAGTTTTTCTAGAAACAAAATCCCTTTCTAGAAAAACCCAAGTATTTGCCACAAACACTTTGTGCTGACTGGGAATGTAGAAGTAATATCTCTTCGTCTCCTTGGGATATCCAACAAAATAGCACTTATCGGATTTGGGTCCCATTTTGTCTGAGACTTGACGTCGAACGTAAGCCTCACAACCCTAAATCCTCATGAAAGACATCTTGGGATTTCTCCCTGTCTATATCATATATGGTGTCTTTATCACAATCTTAGATGGTACACAGTTAAGTGTGAAGGCTGCTGTGTCTAGAGCATATCTCCAAAAGGATATTGGAAGATTTGTATGACTGATCATAGATCATACCATATCTAATAGGGTACGATTCCTCCTTTCGGATACACCATTCCACTATGGTGTTCCAGGAGGAGTGAGTTGGGATAGATTCCCACACTCAGCTAAATAGTCATGAAACTCATGGCTAAGGTATTCACCACCTCGATCTGATCGAAGTATCTTAATACTCTTGCCAAGCTGGTTTTGTACTTCATTCTTGAATTCTTTGAACTTTTCAAAGGATTCTGATTTATGTGTCATGAGATACACATAACAATATCTACTAAAGTCATCAATAAAGGTAATGAAGTACCTGTAACCACCTCTAGCAGCAATATTGAAGGGGCCACATACACTATGTATAAGTCCTAACAAGTCTGTTGCTCTTTCGCTGTGTCCACTAAAGGGAGTCTTGGTCATCTTGCCTAAAAGGCAAGACTCGCATGTCTCATATGATTCAAAATCAAATGAGTCCAGCAGCCCATCCTTATGGAGCTGAGATAAGCGACTCTCATTTATGTGACCTAAGCGACAATGCCAGAGATAGGTTTGGTTCAACTCATTTGAATTGAACCTTTTGGTACTTAGGTTATAGATGGGGCTCTCTAAATCTAGAAAGTAGAGTCCATTCATTAGAGGTGCACTACAATAGAACATATCATTTAAATAAACTGAAAATCATTTGTTCTTTATTATAAATGTAAATCATTTCTTGTCCAAACAAGATACAAAAATTATGTTCTTAGTTAAAGCAGGCACATAACAACATTCATCTAGTTCTAGTACAAGCCCGGAGGGCAGAGATAGATAATAAGTTCCTACAGCAACAACAGAAACTCTTGCTCCATTGCCTACTCGTAGGTCCACCTCTCCCTTTGTCAATGTCCTGCTATTTCTCAGCACCTACATATTGGTACAAATGTTAGATGCACATCCGGTATCTAATACCTATGATGAAGAAATAGATAGATTGACTTCTATAACATTTATACCTGAAGTAGAAGTCTCACTTCTCTTCTTCTTAAGATCTTCCAGGCATGCTTTGCAGTTACACTTCCAGTGTCCAACTTCCTTGCAGTGGAAGCAAGTCCCTTCTTTGGCCACCCCTCCTTTGGGTTTCAATTCCTTGCCTTTGCCCTTGGCTTGGAACTTTCCCTTACCTTTAGGCTTACCCTTGCCTTTATTCTTTTGCACCATCAAAATGGAGTCATATTTTCCCTTCTTAAGGTTGAGCTCAGTAGTTCTCAACATGCTGAGCATCTCAGGCAGTGACTTATCAATTTCATTCATGTTGTAATTCATGACAAATTGATTGTAGGTTTGTGGCAAAGATTGCAAGATCAAGTCAGTGGCCAGCTCTTGGCCAAGTGGGATCCAAATCTCTATTGGTTTTCTATGTACCCAATCATCTTGAGTACATATGGACCTACGGGAGTCCGATCTTGCATCTTGGACTGAAACAATTCCTTAGAGATCTCATATCTCTCGTGCCTTACTTGTCCTTGATATAGTTGACGAAGATGTTCAACCATATCATAAGCATTCATGAACTCGTGTTGCTTCTGAAGCTCAGAGTTCATGGTCGCGAGCATGAGACATGACACATCTAATGCATCATCTTGATGCTTCTTGTAAGCATCTTTGTCAGTTCGCGAGGCAGTGGCAGGAGGTGCCTCCGGAATGGGTTGCTCCAGGACGTACAATTTCCTTTCTTGGGTGAGAACAATTCTCAAGTTCCTGTACCAGTCCAGGAAATTTGCTCCATTGAGCTTGTCCTTCTCAAGGATAGAACACAGGGAGAGAGTGTTCGTGTTTGTCAACATGGTAATCTACAACATACAAAATGCAGAAAATTAATATCATATTCCATTTATCATTTAATTAGGCCTTTAATCAAATGATGCTCCCACTGAATTATAGCACTTTTGTAGAATCGAGTTATGGATATGGTCAAACCACATTACTAGATTCATACAAACATGCTATAATTCTTGCGGGACAAGATCCACATCATACTAGGCCTTGAGTTAGCTTTGGCTAAATTGCCTAAGACTTAGTATGATTGGTAGGTAACACATTACCGATTACATCGCTATGCAACTCTTGTTTATAGGATCAAGACCCACATTTACAAAAGAACTTGAGTTAGCTTTGGCTAAATCGCCAAAGATTTAGTGTAAATGCGATCTTATCCTATCTTTCCAACAGTTGGAATATGCCTATAGTTCTACTCGATCCAATTGAGGTAACTAGTTTTACTCAATCTAATTGAGCTTACTCTAACCCAAGCCATGGTGGGCGGGACCAAGATTATCCCTCCGCACCCTACCAAGATAATATGCGTTGCTTTGCTTTGGCAGATTCAACAACTACAAATGATCGAGGTAGTGATGGGTATAAGACTTGGTAGGCATTTTCGAGTTGATTCGATTAGGATCTAATCTAATCATGAATGTGTATCATATACGCATCAAGGCCTTTATCACCCTACACTAGCATGCATCACATACATACAAGCATTATCTTAGCATGCATCATATACACACAAGCAAAATATCCTTGCATGCATCATATACATACAAGCAAAATTTACTAGCATGCATCACATACATACAAGAAAAACAAATATATATATCGTCGACAATTATGATGAGGTCATGGCCCTACTACAATCTTCTCATGCCAATGAGAAGATCGGACTGTCAACCTAGGGTTAGTGGCTTCTCCAAGCGCCTCCTTTGACCGCCATGTATCGTCGGCACCCTCCTCGTAACTCCGTCTACTAGTGGACCTTCTACTGCTCCATTTTGTACATTACAAACATGAAACTCGAGTTACATTCGAGTCTAAAACTATTTACAACTGGAATTTTAAAAGAAGAGGTACGACGCGCATGTTGTATACCCTATACAACATGCACAACCACAAAAATGGCACGCAGGCCGTATTATGAATTATAACACATTTATCATCCAATCATATTGGGGTTCTTGGGACATGACCATCACAGAATTATACATAATTCTAAATTATGTATTTAACATAAAATTTCTATAATCTTTCCTATTTTTTTCAATTTTATGAGTCACATCTCCGTAACGGTCCCGCTAAGTGATTTCCAGGTGCGATCGCGGGACAATGCCCCTTTCGGGGTTAGGGGTAGCGCCCCTACTTACAAAAATGAAGTTTGCGAGTGTCCCATCTTGATCTTATAGCTACTTAAGTCTCTGTCCCAAAAACCTAAAGTGAGATTTCGTCGTTTCGGAGAGTTTTTCTCGGTGGTTGAAGCCTACAAGTGTCCCAACACTTGTTGCTTTGACTCTTCGAGAAAAATACACAAAACATCTATAAAAATATAAAAAATTTACAGAAACTTAAAGATCTGTAATTTTTTATATCTAATACAAAAACTACAAAAATTAAAACACATACATGCTTCGGACGTGGCTCTTATACCACTGTTGGACTTTCCGAGCCGCAAAAACTGCTTTTTGCGTTGCGGAAACCTCGGAAGCCCAGCCATGGATCCGTGCGAAGTATAACAAAAATTACATGTATGTGTTTAAAACCTTAGATCTACATGAGAAGAGCATTACCCTTGATGCGATACCCTTCGCTTATCCCACTCATCCAAATGGATTGCCGGAACTCGAAAGTGTCAAGTGTACACTCCTCTATTGGTTTCCACACAAGCAATAGGTGGAGAAAAAGACAATCTTGAGTGTGCTAGGACTCCTTGATAGTCTCGGTAATGGAGGATTGGGAGAGAAAGAGAGGAAGAACCAAGGAAGAAGATGAAGTTAATCACACAAAAAATAACTTCACACCATCATAACCACTTAAGTAGTCGGGCACTTATTTGGGGGGGGGGGGGTGGGGGGGGGAGGGGGCGGTTACATGCATGCATGTAACTCCAAGAGCCAATGGCTCTTGGTCTCCCTCATGAGGTGGCACCCCATGATAATCAATGATGATGTGGAACATCATGATTGGCCGGCCCCCATGCCAAGTCACCATGACATGCCAATTGGTCAAGTTAAAATTAACCATTCATCTTCCCTCTCAAGTCAAGCCAAACTTGACCTCTTATCTCCCATGGTTAATCAAATCTAACCACTTGATTCAAGTCAATTTGATTTAATGAATTTGTATTCATTAATTTAAATTGACTCAATGAATCAAATCTAAATTATACTCATTCAACACTTGAATCAAATTGAGTCTAACTCAATTAGTCTAATTTGGATTACTCTTAAGCCAATTTGGTTCATCCCATGAACCTAATCCTCATGGTCCATCATATGAACCTAATTTCCATCTAATTGCCCTTTGTGTGTGACCCTATAGGTTCTTTTAACGTTGGCAATGCTCCTAAACCAATTTAGGAACATAAGCAATGAGCGGTATCTAGCAACACATCATTGCTACCCAAGTTACAAGAATGTTGAGATCCAACATCACCTTTGTGACTACTAATTGTGACTCTCACAATATGTCACAATTTCCCTCTATCCTTGACTTCTAGATTGACCAATTGAGACATAGACCGTGTCATCCTCGGTACAATCTATATCTTGAACTCCAAGTAGACTCACTCTAATCAAATGAGCTCAATATCTCATATTGACTCATTTGGGCATGGCCATGCAATTCGTGATCTCACTCTATCAAGAATAACGATGTCACTCCCGTCATATAGGAGGGATAGATCCCATCTACATCACTCACATCCCTCCGTATAATTTGTTACATACCCAGTAATCGCCTTTATAGTCCACCCATTTACGGGTGACGTTTGACAAAGCCAAAGTATGCAACTCCTTATGTAGGGAACCATGGTGACTTCAAGTTCAAGGACTAATAGTCATACTAATAGTCACATGAGAAAGTATATGACACTCATATAACGATCCATGATACTTTCTCATGGTGGGTCATTCATTATACATTCTCCAATGCATACCCATGTGTTAACTTGATATCTCATATCCATGACTTGTGAGATCAAGTCATCATGTTGACCTACATGCTAGTCTCTACACATTAACATTGTCCCTAAATGTTAATACTGTAGGGCGATGCTTCAGAGGCTCATTGGCTCCCATGTCCCCGGATTAAAATTTTCACTAATGAAAGAATTAATCCGGATGGGATGAGTTTCCTTAGCACAACCAATTCATCGTCGTGCTAACAACTTGAGTGACCGCTTGAACAAACTAGTTGTTCAAGCAACCCAACTCTTCTAGTTGGTTAGCGACGGAAGAGACGACGGACGGATCGCCGATTTTTGTGTTTGTCTTCGGGGTCCATGATTATACAAAATATATACAAATGCACACTTGTATAATCAACACATAAAAGAACATGCTAAGATCAGAAAAAAAAGTTGTAAAACTTTTATACCTCACGATCTTCTACCGTATGTCCTATCCTCCTCATAGACGACGTGTGGGCGAAGATCCTCCACGAGTAGAAGCCTTCTAGATCGCGTTCTTCCCTTCCTTGTTCGCTGCGAATAAAGAGAAGAAGAAAACAAAAGAAAACTCCTCCTTTATAGAACCGGCCACCAATCAAAAGAGCTTGATGTAACCGCCGGCCAAGGAATGAATAGATGAGCGCCGACCAACTTGTTGCAATCTTGCCGTCGGCCACCTAGAAGTTGGAGAAGTGCCGGCCACCAAGGAGTTGGAGAACCGCCGGCCACCAAGGAGCAAAGGAGGAAACCCTAATCTCCTTTCTAGTTGCCGCCCAAACCAAATCCAAAAACCCTAGCCGCCTAAAGCACTTGAGAGGCAAAACCCTAATCCAATTGAACCATCATTGCCACCCAACCTAAGCCCTCTATTTATAGAATTGGGCTTAAGCCTCCTTTAATCTCCACCGTCGAATCTAGGGATTTAATCTCCACCGTCGGATCTAGGGTTTTATCCCAACCGTCGGATCTAGGGTTTCATCCCAACCGTCGGATCTAGGATTTCATCCCAACCGTCGGATCTAGGGTTTCATCCCAACCGTCGGATCTAGGGTTTCATCCCAACCGTCGGATCTAGGGTTTCATCCCAACCATCGGATATAGGGTTTCATCCCAACCGTCGAATCTAGGGATTTAATCCCAACCGTCGATTCTAGGGTTTCATCCCAACCATCGGATCTAGGGATTTAATCCCAACCGTTGGTTCTAGGGTTTCATCCTAACCATCGGATCTAGGGATTTAATCCCAACCGTTAGTTTTAGAGTTTTGTTTTATATTCTTGGATCTAGATTTCATGAGGATTATATTAGGCTACGATAGGGATCATAAGGAGGAGTTGGATCTTGGCCACCTGATGGATCGGAACCACACTAACTTGATCCATCAATGATGTTCCATTCCACTAGAGGATCATCATTGAACTACCTCACCAACCCCCATAAATTAATATGGGCTCCATATATTATTTGTACATCCATCTCCCCGTGTTTAAGATATCGAATGTCCGTCAATTAATTGATTTACTGACCATCAATTAATTAACATCTAACTCCTCGAGTAGTACCACTCAACCTTATCATCATGTTGACTAAGTCAACCAGTTGGGTTTACATGATGAACCTTATGAGCTCCTCAAGGGGACATCATCAACCTAATATATAGGACACGGTTTCCTCCTATAATCAACGGCACACCATGTAAATAATATCATTTCCCAACTTACCGGGCATATTGATTTAATCCTTCTAAATCTCACCCTCTGGTAAATCAAAGAAATAAATACTAAGTACATCTGCCCGTTATTATATCGGGATTAAGAGCATGTACAACATAATATCCGAGGTCTAATTCAATTATGTAGTCAGCAATAAATTGAATAACCTCTATGTCAGTCCTGCTCAATACACCTAAGTGTACTAGTGTAACTCTATGTTCAAGACAAAACAATACCAAGCTACACTACAACTATACCAATGGTTTGTCCAAAACCATCTTGGTTGTGAGTCTCTACTTATATTCTACAAGTGACTGATAACATGATCTTCTGTGCCACACCAAGCACCATGTTATCTACAATGTAAAATATTAGACAATATGCACACACATATAATAAATATATAAAGTGCAAACAATGATCATGTGATTCTTATTCCAAAATAAAATGTTCATACAAAAAGAGCTAGGCTTTCAGTATACATTCCTACAATCTCCCACTTATACTAAAAGACTATGTCGTCATCACACTGCCATACATCTGATCCCCATGCCCTCCACATGCCTATCAAACGCTTTCGCAGGAAGGGCCTTAGTTAATGGATCCGCCAGGTTATCCTCTGATGCAATATTGGCGACAACAACTTCTCCTCGCTTTATGATCTCTCGTATAAGGTGGTACTTGCGCTCTATGTGTTTACTTGTCTTGTGGGCTCATGGTTCCTTCGAGTTTGCAACTGCACCACTGTTATCACAATAAATTGTGATAGTTCTGGGTAAACCAGGAATCACATCCAAGTCCATCAAGAAGTTCCTGAGCCATACAACTTCCTTGGCTGCCTTAGAGGCTGCCACATACTCAGCTTCCATGGTAGAGTCCGCCACGCATTTCTGCTTGACACTCCTCCATACTATGGCTCCACCTCCAAAAGTAAACACAAACCCCGAGGTAGACTTACTCTTGTCCCTATCTGATTGGAAATCCGAATCCATGTAACCCACAGGGACTAATTGATCTGACCGATAAACCAGCATATAATCCCTAGTCCTTCTCAGGTACTTCAATATATGCTTTACCGCAGTCCAATGTCCCTGTCCAGGATTACTCTGATATCTGCTAACCATGCCCACGGCAAAGCAGATATCTGGTCTCCTACATAGCATAGCATACATGAGGCTTCCTACTGCTGAAGCATAAGGAACCACCTTCATGTCCTCTATCTCCTTTGATGTTTTGGGACACATCTCTTTAGATAAAGGAACTCCATGCCTAAAAGGTAGAAAACCTTTCTTGGAGTTTTGCATGCTAAAATGAGCAAGGATAGTGTCAATGTATGAAGCTTGAGATAAGCACAACATCCTTTTCTTGCGATACCTTATAACTTTGATCCCAAGGATGTGTCCCACTTCTCCCAAGTCCTTCATGTCAAACTGTTTGGACAACCATACCCTTACGTCTGATAACACTTTGATATTGTTGCCAACTAACAAAATGTCATCTACGTATAGTACAAGAAACACCACTACATTTCCGTCACATCTCTTGTATACACAAGGCTCATCCGGACTTTGAATAAATCCATATGACTGGATTACCTCATCAAAGTGGATGTTCCAAGATCTAGAAGCTTGCTTCAATCCATAAATGGACCGATTAAGCTTACATACAAGATGCTCTTTGCCTTTAGCAATGAATCCCTCTGGTTGCCGCATATAGATGTTCTCCTCAAGACTTCCGTTAAGGAAAGCTGTCTTGACATCCATCTGCCAAATCTCATAATCCATATGAGCAGCTATAGATAAGAGAATCCGGATAGACTTAAGCATAGCTACCGGCGAAAAGGTCTCCTCATAATCGATACCCTCTTTCTGAGTATACCCTTTCGCAACAAGCCTAGCTTTGAAGGTCTCAACCTTCCCGTCTACTCCTCTCTTTTTCTTGTAGATCCACTTGCATCCAATGGATTTTACACCATCGGGTGGTTCTACTAGCTCCCAGACTTGATTAGAATCCATAGATTCTATCTCTGAATTCATTGCTCTTTGCCAAGATACCGCATTTCTATCTTGGAGTGCCTCGTCATATGTCCAGGGATCAAGTTCATGTTCACCAGGGACTAAGTCCGAAGACTCTCCTAAAAACATGAATCTCTTGGGTTGTCTAACAACCCTCCCACTACGACGAGGTGCCTCCTGTGTATGCTCTGTGACACGCGGTGCAGTGACTTGTGGCATCTCCTCTTGTACCGGTGGTACTGAAGTCGGGACTTCCCCTGTCAACTCCTCAAGAACAATCCTACTCTTGGGCTTGTGGTTCATTACATAATCCTCCTCTAGAAATCTGGCGTTCGTGCTAACGATCACCCTCTGATCTCTAGGATTATAAAACAAACCACCTTTCGTTCCCTTAGGGTAGCCAACAAACATGCACACTTCTGTACGAGGTTCCAACTTACCAGCATCAGCCTTCAGCACATGTGCTGGACTCCCCCATATCCGAATATGTCTCAGACTAGGCTTTCGCCCAGTCCACAATTCTACAGGGGTAGAAGGTACTGATTTGGATGGAACCAAGTTCAGAGTATACATTGTCGTATCCAGTGCATACCCCCAGAACGAAACAGGTAACTCAGAATAACTCATCATCGATCTGACCATCTCCATAAGAGTCCTATTCCTTCGCTCCGCTACACCATTCTGCTGGGGTGTGCCAGGTGCAGACAATTGGGATTGAATCCCAGCCTCTGATAAGTAATTCCTAAACTCTCCCAAGAGGTACTCGCCACCACGATCAGATCGTAATGTCTTGATACTTTTACCTTGATGGTTCTCCACATCAGCCTTGAATTCTTTGAACCTGTCAAAGCATTCAGACTTGCGGCGCATCAAGTAAATGTATCCATATCTTGAATAATCGTCTATAAAAGAGACGAAATATTCAAAACCACCTCTTGCTTGGATAGACATAGGACCGCACAAATCAAAATGAACCAAATCTAACACATCTTTGGCTCTATACCCCTTGGCCATGAAAGGCCTCTTGGTCATTTTACCTTCCAAGCAAGATTCGTAGGTTGGGAGATCCTCCACCACTAATGAACCCAAAGGTCCATCAGCTATCAACCTTTGAATTCTGCTTAGGTTAATATGACCAAGACTTAGATGCCAAAGATATGTCTAGTTCATTTGCGAAGGTTCTTTTCTCTTATTAGACTTAGAAGATGAGTTATTGACTTATATATGCATCGTGGGAGTTTTTGGTTCAATAGTAAATAAATTGCCAACCAATGTACCAGAAAAGATAATCTCCCTATTCCTTTTTATAACCACTTTGTCATTAAAAGAAACAGAATATCCATCCATAAACAATTTAGAAACTGAAATTAAATTCTTTCTAAAAGTAGGTACATAAAGACAATTTCTCAAAACCAAAACTTTATTCCTATCAAAAGATAAATAAACGTCTCCCACTGCAATAGCCGCCACCTTTGAAGCATTGCCCATGAAGATGGGGTAATCTCTCCCCGCCTAGTCGCTGGTTTCGAACCCTCGCAAAGTATTGCGCATATGATCGCTGGCTCTCAGATCTACACACCAGGCACTGGTAGATAACACCGCTAAACATGTTTCAACAACTAAACAAGAAGATATACCTTTGTTCTTTCGGCGAGGACAGTCCGCCTTCCAATGTCCAATCTCCTTGCAAGTGAAGCACTTGCCTTTCGGCTTCTTCACTCCTGCCTGAGGTCCCACTGCCACCTTCTTCGCTCCACCTTGCTTCTTCTTCTTCTTACCTTTAGGTTTAGAGGAAGAAACCTTCTGAGCGACCATGGCTTGAGCACTTTGATGAAAAAGCCCCTCTGCCGCCTGGAGTTCTGTCAGAAGCTCCGCCAACAAATACAACCTCTTGTTCATGTTGTAGTTGAGGCAGAACTGCTCAAAACTCCTAGGAAGAGAGTGGAGAATGATATCGACCTGGGTTTCCCTATCGATCTCAGCTCCGAGGACTTCCATCTCATTAAGATGAACCATCATCTTGAGAACATGATCCCTAATGGGTGTTCCCTCGATCATGGTGGTCGTCATCAAGTTTCTCATCGCCTCCTGTCTAGCCGCCCTACTCTGATGTCCGAAAAGTTCCTTGAGATTGAACATCATGTCATAAGCTGTGGCCATGGCCTGATGCTGATGTTGCAGCACATTTGACATAGAAGCCAAAATGTAACACCGCGCCATCTCATCTGCCTTGACCCATTTCTTATAACGTTCTTTCTCCTTTTCATCAGAGTCATCGGAGGGCTTAGGAGGATAGACCTCGAAGAGTACAAATTTGTACTCCTCCGCAGTTAAGACAATATCCAGATTTCTTTTCCAATCAATATAGTTTGGTCCAGTAAGCTTATTTTCTTTTAAAATCACAGCAAGTGGGTTGAAAGCCATTTGAAAATCCTAAAAATCACAATGATCAAAATATTAGATTTCAAATATTATTGATTCCTCAAAACAATAAAATTCCGAAATCAACCAACACCTCAAATCACCGAGAATATCGCATGTCACGCTGTGTGGACGTATACGAATTCTACATTTGTAAGAGGAGGTTTTACCCATTAATTTTATTATCTTGTCAACCTTACTTTTTGACAAATAAAATTAATAGTTGGTTCCTCTTTAGCCCTACAAATAAAAGCAGTAACTCCGATGGGGAGGATACTTTTATTTGCATCTAAGTGTGCACCATTACACGATACTATGGGAATTATTTCGGATTATGTGCCTTACCGCTGTGGAAGTACACATGCTCCTAGATAATTTCCTATAACCATTATTTGACCTAGTGATCCGCAAACAAACCCGTCTGTAGGGAGGAAGGCACTCAGAGCCGACACACAAGTTTGTTGCATCACATGTCAAATTGTAATGGAGGCCACGAGAATTAATTAAAATATCCCTCTCCCACTTAGTAAATTGTAATTGAGGAATTTTAAAGCATACACAACATGAATATAAAACAAATAAGCAATAAATATGGAAAAACAGAATTTTTCCAACTATTATGGCATTGTCCTCCAATACGCATCCCGTCGTGTCGCCACCTCGTCCGCTCCACCTTTTCCTGTGCGCAAGTCACCAAAGATATCCGAGCCGAGATAAATCATTTTAATTTACATCCATCGATCCTATACTCCACGAAGGAGTGTACAAATAATCTAGATCGAAAGTAAACTAAAATGAATGGCTAAACAATGTCGTATTTAATTACAAAAATTAAATACTAATCTAGCCTCGTCAACCCCGAGGATTCAAATAATATACATATAATCACACACAAAACAATCACATACAACCAAATAGCCATAATAGACGGATCTTATGCCTGCAACCAAAAAGTCAGCCTACGCACATCCTACTATTATCCGGCATACTCAATATATGATATGTGCATGAAAGTAACCGAATCCAAAACACATAAAATCGGAAACCGTGGCTCTGATACCACTTGTAGGGCGATGCTTCGGAGGCTCATTGGCTCCCATGTCCTCGGATTAAAATTTTCACTAATGAAAGAATTAATCCGGATGGGATGAGTTTCCTTAGCACAACCAATTCGTCGTCGTGCTAACAACTTGAGTGATCGCTTGAAAAAACTAGTTGTTCAAGCAACCCAACTCTTCTAGTTGGTTAGCCGAGGAAGAGACGACGGACGGATCGCCGGTTTTTGTGTTTGTCTTTGGGGTCCAGGATTATACAAAATATATACAAATGCACACTTATATAATCAACACATAAAAGAACATGCTAAGATCAGAAAATAAAGTTGTAAAACTTTTATACCTCACGATCTTCTACCGTATGTCCTATCCTCCTCGTGGACGACGTGTGGGCGAAGATCCTCCATAAGTAGAAGCCTTCTAGATCGTGTTCTTCCCTTCCTTGTTCGCTGCGAACAAAAGAGAAGAACAAAACAAAAAAAAACTCCTCCTTTCTAGAACCGGGCACCAATCAAAAGAGCTAGATGTAACCGCCGGCCAAAGAATGAATGGATGAGCGTCGGCCAACTTGTTGCAATCTTGCCGCCGGCCACCTAGAAGTTGGAGAAGTGCCGGCCACCAAGGAGTTGGAGAACCGCCGGCCACCAAGGAGCAAAGGAGGAAACCCTAATCTCCTTTCTAGTTGCCGCCCAAACCAAATCCAAAAACCCTAGCCGCCTAAAACACTTGAGAGGCAAAACCCTAATCCAATTGAACCATCATTGTCGCCCAACCTAAGCCCTCTATTTATAGAATTGGGCTTAAGCCTCGTTTAATCTCCACCGTCGGATCTAGGGTTTTATCCCAACCGTCGGATCTAGGGTTTCATCCCAACCGTCGGATCTAGGATTTCATCCCAACCGTCGGATCTAGGGTTTCATCCCAACCGTCGGATCTAGGGTTTCATCCCAACCGTCGGATCTAGGGTTTCATCCCAACCGTCGGATCTAGGGATTTAATCCCAACCGTCAATTCTAGGGTTTCATCCCAACCATCGGATCTAGGGATTTAATCCCAACCGTTGGTTCTAGGGTTTCATCCTAACCATCGGATCTAGGGATTTAATCCCAACCGTTGGTTTTAGAGTTTTGTTTTATATTCTTGGATTTAGATTTCATGAGGATTATATTAGGCTACGATAGGGACCATAAGGAGGAGTTGGATCTTGGCCACCCGATGGATCGGAACCACACTAACTTGATCCATCAATGATGTTCCATTCCACTAGAGGATCATCATTGAACTACCTCACCAACCCCCATAAATTAATATGGGCTCCATATATTATTTGTACATCCATCTCCCCGTGTTTAAGATATCGAATGTCCGTCAATTAATTGATTTACTGACCATCAATTAATTAACATCTAACTCCTCGAGTAATACCACTCAACCTTATCATCATGTTGACTAAGTCAACCAGCTGGGTTTACATGATGAACCTTATGAGCTCCTCAAGGGGACATCATCAACCTAATATATAGGACACGGTTTCCTCCTATAATCAACGACACACCATGGAAATAATATCATTTCCCAACTTACCGGGCATATTGATTTAATCCTTCTAAATCTCACCCTCTGGTAAATCAAAGAAATAAATACTAAGTACATGTGGCCGTTATTATATCGGGATTAAGAGCATGTACAACATAATATCCGAGGTCCGATTCAATTATGTAGTCAGCAATAAATTGAATCACCTCTATGTCGGTCCTGCTCAATACACCTAAGTGTACTAGTGTAACTCTATGTTCAAGACAAAACATTACCAAGCTACACTATAACCATACCAATGGTTTGTCCAAAACCATCTTGGTTGTGAGCCTCTACTTATATTCTACAAGTGACTGATAACATGATCTTCTGTGCCATACCAAGCACCATGTTATCTACAATGTAAAATATTAGACAATATGCACACACATATAATAAATATATAAAGTGCAAACAATGATCATGTGATTCTTATTCCAAAATAAAATGTTCATACAAAAAGATCTAGGCTTTCAGTATACATTCCTACAAATACTTGATTAGGAATGATTAAGAGTAGTGTTCTCTATATCATCTCATTATCGATTCATCCAATCGATTGATATAGATAAGAACCTTCTACTCAAGGACGTTATTATACTTAGTTATTTGGCACCAATATAAGTAAATATAATAACCATTCCTTTATAAATAGGAATATGATACAATAAAGTCTATACAACAATAATCACATGATTGGCTCTAGGTCTTTCACACCGGCGATCTCTTTGCTCAAGCCTATAGCCGATCGCTCGATCACTCAAAGATTCTTCCTTCATGACCAAAATCAGTAGTAGCCGACTGCCCTCCATGGCAATCGTCTGCTCATGGCCAATCGGATGCCCATACATTACAGTCGACTGCCAAGGCTATTTGTCGCAGTCGAACGTCAATCTACTCATGGCAATCGATTGATCATAATCCCAGTCGACTGCTCAATGTCGACTCGGCTACCAAGTGTCAAACACTTGACCAGGCAACTGGTCCATAGCCCCAGTCGACTGCAAAACCTCATCCATGAGGTTTAACTACAATTATGATGCCCTCTTACTTACTAGACCACCCTTAGCCTAGATCTATGCCTTCTTGCCACCTCCAATATCCTCACGCCTATCGGATCCCTCCAAGTCATCCATGACTTGTTCATCTATACGCTAGCTTTTAGGTGCTTCCATCAGCTATTGTCATGCTAATCTAGTCTAAACCGGCAAGGCGTATTGGACTTACATTTCCAAGACACACGCTTGGACTTTACGCCGCCAACCATTGGACTTATGCTACCAAGACTCCATCCTTGGACTTTACGCCACCAATATCAACCCTTGGACTTTTCAATTGCCAAGTACCCATGACTTGGAATTTCACCGCCAAGACTCTACCCTTGGACTTACGTGGCCAAGACTACACCCTCTAACTTTCCTTGCCAACCCATGTTGGACTTTCCAATTCCCAAGTCTCAAGCTTAAACTTTCCCTTTCTAAGACCCATGCTTGGACTTTCCATGCCAAGTACTCAAGACTTGTGTTGGATCGAAGTGGATCGCTAGAGGGGGGGGTGAATAGCGATAAAATCTTTTTTTTGTTCGTTCGTTAAAACCTGAGTAGATAATTAATTGCAGCGGAAAGATAAGCAATAAATAAAGGAGACAAATATTTTTACTTAGTTCGTAGCCTTCGGCTACTACTCCAAGGCCCTAGTGGACCTTGACCATGCACGGATGGCAAAACACTAAAGAACTCCTCGTTAGAGGTAGGAGTTAATCGTTACAAATAAAAGCAAAAAGCTTGAGGTAGAGGGACACTCCCCCTCTCCTTGTTACGATAAAAGCTCCGAGATTTGAAAGTAATGAACTAAAATAAACAACTTAAACCGACGTAATAAAAAGAAAACAATTAAACCTAGACGTTGGAGAAGAAGCACTTCATTGTCGGTAGCTTTGTAGAGGCTTTTAGAAGCTTAGAATTGATGAAGAAACCCTAGGATTGGCCCTCCTTTTATAGCCTTTGAGCCCCTTTTCGAGAGGAACTTCAACCAATAGGAATTGGGCACATGGATCCTTGAAAAATGGTGATAAGACTTGACTCCTCGAGGCTGATCCTTGACCATCAGTCGACTGATGGCCATCATCAGTCGATTGATGGCCATCATCAGTCGACTGATGGTAGCATCAGTCGAATGCTAACCTCCGTAGTCGATCGCTGGACTGAATGAGTCCTCCGTCGGGCAATGATCGATGCTAGCTGCAAGGCAAAGTTAACTTAACAAAAACATTATTTCGACGGCTTCCGACCGTCTGATCTCGACCTAGACCACCTATATGATGTCTTTGGTCGGATCTACGCTTAAGATCATCCCTGTAAAGAGGATACGACCTTACTTACTCTCGCACACACATGAGCTTACCTCGATACTTAGTGTGTCGCTTTCGCTTCCGGCCTTCCACTCGATTCCTTCGGCTCCCTCCGAAGTCACTCGAGTGTCGCCCGACCACCGCGGCTTCCTCCGAGTGTCGCTAGCCTTCAGCTCCAGCTATAGCAATTTTATGCACACTCGATTTAGCTCGTGAGATAACGACATGAGCTTAACTTTGTATCATTTGTTATAATCAAAACTCAGGTTCGACTTAGGTGCCTACTGCACCAACAATCTCCCCCTTTTTGATTTATGGCAAACCCACATACAAAGTTAAGAAAAATAAATTAAGTGCATTAAACAAAATGAGTATGAGATATGCATGAATGAGCAGGAGTATATAAAAACTCTTTTTCAAGTGCTCCCCCTTGAGAAATCCTCCCCCTTAACCGAGGGTGAGTACTTGAGAAAGAGTTTTAACTCTCCCCCTTGATGTTTGCTGCTAAAAAAGAATTAAGTAACCGAAATTACTTAATATTGGCCATAGTGTTTAAAATAAGTTTTAAGTTAAGAAATAAAAAAAAATTGATTTCTTAACCTTGGCCTTTACTTCCGTTTTGTTAACAAGTTAACTTAAAGTTAAGTAAATTACTTTTTTGTTAACAAGTTAACTAAATGTGTTTAAGTTAATAATTCTCTTAACTTGTTTTGTTAACTTAAAGTTAAGTAAGCCTTGGCAATAAAAAAAATTGATCCTTTAACTTTGGCCTTTTTCTCCCCCTTTTGCCATATATCGAAAAGAGTGAGGGTGTGTGTGGAATAAAAAATAAGTATTAATTTTAAAGTACAAGCATGTTCCACATTATTTTAAAAATAATATACTGAAAATAAGTTCATCTATAAAATATTTGACTCATATTTGGCTTGATTGATATGAAAGATCAACCAGTCCTGGTCAGAGTCGGTTAGTATGTATGATTATACTTCGTGGTTCATAGCGATGCACTAGCTCTACATCTGGAACCAGGAGTAAGGTCCTAACATCTCATTCCCATCTACGTGGCTAAGTACACAAACACATTAGTCCTATGTGTTGTGAGATGTATTGGCTCCTTAAATCTATAGGTGCATGATATCTAAGGTAAGTCCTATACTAGTTCCATGAAAAATGAAAAGTAAGAAATAGTAGTAATATAATTTGCAAAGTCCTATTCTACTACGCACATACCCAATTTTCGTCTTAATAGACTAAATTTGGCTTCAGGTAGGGGTTTAGTAAATAGGTCTGCTAAGTTAGACTTCGATTCGACGTATTCGAGTTGTATGGCTCCGTTGGCCACATGTTCTCGAATGAAATGGTGTTTGACCTCTATATGTTTGGTCCTAGAGTGACATATCGGATTCTTAGTAAGATTAATTGAACTAATGTTATCTACGTGAAGTTTAGTATTTGTAAAGTCTAACTTAAAGTCGCGGAGAGTGTGCTTCATCCAAAGAAGCTGAGTGACACACTCACCCATCGCGATGTATTCGACTTCGGTGGTAGATAAGGCAACACAGTGTTGCTTCCGACTACACCAACTTACTAGACTCGAGTTGAGAAGTTGACAACAACCACTCGTACTCTTTCTATCGAGCTTACTACCGGCATAGTCCGAATCGGAGTAGCCGATTAGTTCGAACTCGGTAGATCTAGGGTACCAAATATCGACATTAAGTGTACCCTTTAGATATCTAAGGATACGCTTGACTAGAGTTAGGTGAGACTCCTTGGCACAGGTTTGGAACCTTGCGCACATACTTACTGCAAATAAGATATCGGGTCGGCTTACATTTAAGTAAAGGATACTCCCTATTACGCTCCTATAGTATTTTAAATCAATTGAATTTTCGATTACATCTTCTTCTATATTCACATTAGTTGCCATTGGGGTATTAATAATTTTAGCGTCTTGCATTCCAAAGCATTTAATTAATTCCCTAGTATATTTGCGTTGATGTAGGTATATTCCATCTTTAGTTTGTTTAATTTGTAGACCTAAAAAGAAGCTTAACTCGCCTACTAAATTCATTTCAAATTCACTTTCCATAAGTGAAATGAACTCATTTAGTAGGATTGAGTTGGTGGTTCCGAAAATAATATCATCTACGTAGATTTGAGCTATGAATATGTCTTTACCTAAGGTTTTTACGAAAAGAGTTGGGTCAACTACACCTTGGTTAAAACCTTTGGACTTAAGATAAATCGAAAGTCTCTCGTACCAAGCTCGAGGAGGTTGTTTAAGTCCATAGAGAGCTTTCTTTAACCTAAGGACATGGTCGGGTTTGTCTAAACTTTTGAAACCGGGGGGTTGACTAACATAAACTTCTTATTTAATGTATCCATTTAAGAACACAGATTTCACATCAATTTGAAACAACTTAAATCCTCGATGTGCTGCATACGCTAATAGCATTCGAATGGACTCTAATCTAGCTACTGGGGCATAGGTCTCGTCGTAATCTAAACCTTCGACTTGACTAAACCCTTTATCGACTAGTCTAGCTTTATTTCTAACCACTTCACCTTTATCATCAAGTTTATTTCTAAACACCCACCTTGTTCCAATGATTGTTTTATCTTTAGGTGGTGGTACTAATTCCCATACATCGTTCCTAGTGAATTGAGCCAGCTCTTCTTGCATTGCAATAATCCAATCGGGATCAAGAAGAGCTTGGTCAATAGTCTTGGGTTCAATTTTGGAAATTAAGGAGATTTGACTAAGGTTTTTGTATGAGGCTCTAGTTCGAACTCCTAGACTTGGATCACCTATCACTTGGTCGATAGGATGATTCGCTTGGTCGATAGGATGATTCGCTTGAGTCCTAGTTGGATTTGGGTTTGAGTCTACAACTTGATCAATAGGATGACTCGTCTGAGTTCTAGTTTGGTTAGAGTCATCTGTCACTTGGTCGATAGAGTGGCTGGGTTGACTTAGATTAGGATTAATACTAGACCTAATCTCCGGATCAAAGTTAGATCTATTATGAATCAGCTCGCTAATTGGGGTTGCCGGGGGATTTGTAGGTTCGTGTCCTTCATCAAACACTACATTGATAGTTTCCTCGACTCTAAGGGTGTCATGGTTGTATACTCTATAAGCTCTACTTGTAGTCGAGTATCCTAGAAAGATTCCGGTCGTGGTTTTGGATGTAAACTTCCCTAGGTAATCCTTAGTGTTTAGGATATGTACCTTACACCCAAATACCCTAAAGTACTTGATGTTAGGTATTTTATCATGATAAATCTCGTATGAGGTCTTAAGGTGCCTCTTTACAATAAGGATCCTATTTTGGACATTGCATGTCGTATTCACGGCTTCCGCCCAAAACCTGTCGGGTAGGTTATACTCGTTTAACATTATCCTAGCAGCTTCTTGTAGGGTTCTATTTTTGCGTTATACTAGGCCATTTTGTTGTGGAGTTCTAGGGTAAGAGAACTCATGGTGGTATCCATTTAGGTTACAGAATTCTGTAAACCTATGGTTCTCGAATTCACCACAATAATCAGTCCTAAGTCTTTTGATTTTAATGCTTTGTTGATTTTCTATTAATTTAAATAGGTTGATTAATTGATCTAGGGTATCACTTTTGTGTTTAATGAACCTAACCCAAGTAAATCAAGAATAGTCATCAATTATGACTAAGCAAAATTTACTTCCATTAAGTGACTTAGCTCTGTGTGAATCAAATAGATCCATGTGTAGGAGCTCAAGCACACTTTTGGTTCGTTCTTGATTAGTTAGTTGATGTTGTGTCCTAGATTATTTACCTTGTTGACAAGCATTACATATTTTATTATCCAAGTTATTGAGGTTAGGCAAACCTCGACTAAGTCACTTTGACTCATCTTGTGGATGAGTCTTGGGTGTCAGTGACCGAGTCGTCGGTGCCACAACCATGATTCCTCTTGCCGTGTCATAAGACACTTAGTTGAGGAGTTAGTTAAGTTAATAGTGTAAATATTGTTATTTCTGATTCCCTTAAGGATTGTTTTAGAGGTTTCATTTGTATTAATTACGCATTCATTTTCTAGAAATATGACCTTATAGTTATTATCACACAATTGGCTTACACTAAGTAAATTATATTGAAAATTTTCTACTAATAAAACATTTTGAATAATAAAATTTGAGTTGAGCTCAATATCACCTGATCCGATGATTTTGAGCTTGTCGTTATTTCCGAAGGCTACCGATCCTTGTCGTTTGAATCGAAGCTTCGAAAACTTGAGTTGATCCCCGGTCATATGTCGGGAGCAACCACTGTCCAACATCCATTGATCCTACACGCAAGGTAGTTGGATCGGATATTGGATTTATTAAAGATTGGTTTAAAATTATTAACCTAAATCATCTCACCCATGTCTACATGATCAAACACGTTAACCCTATATGTTCTTGTGAGATGACTTCCAATTTTACTTGATTTAAATTTAATGACTTAAATACTTGTCAACCTTGCGTTAGATTCGGATTTGACCTTAGGCTCATCAAGTCACCTTTTCAAGATCATAACTTCCAGGTCGTGGTGAGGCACAGAGACCTTCTTTGATCGGAACAACGACCACTTCCTTAGAAAAAGTCATTTTCAAGAAAATAGAGACTTGACTTACCTAAGACCACTTCCTGGTCTAACTAGTATAGGATACGGCGAGGTTGCATCAGCTAGTTCCGCTCGGTCAAGTGCACCGAACTAGATACGCCTTATCTAGCCCGAATACACAAGGCTCCGCTTTCCTAGCATACTATCATCTCGCCGCATCCTGGTACTATGTTATTAAGTATTGACGAGTTATAGTCCTATCTAACCATTCTAAAAAGGAAAATCAAACTAAATAAAAACCTAAGCATGCAATTTCTAGGTTAAAACACAAACAAGTTTCGTACTAGCTCCCCCTGGATCGTTGAATCGATTCGGTCTCTCCACATAGTGGATTTGGTCCTTGGGAACCTAGTACTGGTTCGATCCTAAGTTTGAAATTAAGGTGGTCTTAGGGACCCATGCTTGGACACATTTTTTATGTCGACTTACAATCGACATATACGCCTTGTTGGTCGTGTTTGAGCTTACCTTCGTTGGGTCGAGTGACGGTTCATTTTCGGCCCTTGACTATCCTCTGAACTAAGTTGACTAGTTTGGCCTCCATTTCCGAGTCGACCTCCGAATCAGACTCATCCTCTTCTTCCTTCGGGGGTGGCTTGCTTGCGATTTTCTTCCTTGAACCTGCAAAAAGTGCTATACCCTTCTCGGGTTCCGAGTTAGACTGCTCATGATGTTCAAAATCAGAAAATAGTTCATCTAACCTATGTTTCGAAAGATCCTTGGAGACCTTGTAGGCATCGACCATGGATGCCCACAAGGTAGTCCTCGGAAAGGAGTTTAGGACATACCTTATAAGGTCGCGATTTTCGACCTTTTGCCCGATCGCGTGTAGATTGTTGACTATGTCTTGGACATGGGCGTGAAGTTGCGTCGCGGACTCGTGTTCCTGCATTTTTAGATTATATAGTTTATTAAATAAAAGATCACGCTTACATACCTTGGCTTCATCGGCCCCTTCATGTAGCTCCACTAGCTTTGTCCAAAGGTCCTTTGCGCTTATGAAGGAGCCGACGTGATTTAGCTCCTCCTTGGACAAGCCGCATTGGAGAATTTGAGTTGCCTTGGTGTCGGCTTCGACTTATCGTTTTGTCGCAATGGTCCATTGGTCATAACCCAAGGATTCACCCACTTCGTTAGTCGAAAGTGTGAAATCCGTTTGGATTATGATCCACATCTCGATTTGGGTTTTGAGAAAGCATTCCATCCGACCTTTCCAGTAATGGAAATCATCTCCGTTGTAAAACGGAGGTCGGACAGTGCTAAAACCCTCGAGATGGGCCATTTGGAAGGGAAACCTTGCACACAAAAAATACCAAAAACAATACGAAAAAGGTTCCAAGACTTCGCCTTGGATTATTAATGTAGGAAATGAAAAGAAACAAAAGGAATAAACGAGAAATAACCAACTAAAATAAAAGATGAGCACTTACAACCTTCGATGTCCCAAAAATGGTACTAAACGATGGTTTTTGGGAATGAAGACAGCTTGTTACGAGGGTTTACCCATGTAAGAAGTGTAGATCACTCCGAGAACTTCGTTTTGGTAGGTAGCCCGTTTCGTGGGTCAACTTGTACGAAAAGTTATGCCCGTTTTACCGTCGGCTACTCCAAAAGCGAATACTTGCAAAACAAAACCAAACGAAGAGTACCAAGACTACACCCTTTGACTTTCCTTGCCAACCCATGTTGGACTTTCCAATTGCCAAGTCTAAAGCTTAGACTTTCCCTTTCTAAGACCCATGCTTGGAATTTCCATGCCAAGTACTCAAGACTTGTGTTGGATCGAAGCGGATCGGTAGAGGGGGGGTGAATAGCGATAAAACCTTTTTTTTGTTCGTTCGTTAAAACCCGAGTAGATAATTAATTGCAGTGGAAAGATAAGCAATAAATAAAGGAGACAAATATTTTTACTTGGTTCGTAGCCTTCGGCTACTACTCCAAGGCCTTAGTGGTCCTTGACCACGTACGGAGGGCAAAACACTAAAGTACTCCTCCTCGTTAGAGGTAGGAGTTAATCGTTACAAATAAAAGCAAAAAGCTTGAGGTAGAGGGACACTCCCCCTCTCCTCGTTACGATAAAAGCTCCGAGATTTGAAAGTAATGAACTGAAATAAACAACTTAAACCGATGTAATAAAAAGAAAACAATTAAACCTAGACGTCGGAGAAGAAGCACTTCGTTGTCGGAAAGTTGTAGCTTGGCGGAGGCTTTTGGAAGCTTAGAATTGATGAAGAAACCCTAGGATTGACCCTCCTTTTATAGCCTTTGAGTCCCTTTTCGAGAGGAACTTCAACCAATAGGAATTGGGCACATGGATCCTTGAAAAATGGTGATAAGACTTGACTCCTCGAGGCTGATCCTTGACCATCAGTCCACCATCAGTCGACTGATGGCCATCATCAGTCGACTGATGGTAGCATCAGTCGAATGCTAACCTCTGGCAGTCGACTGTTGGATGGCAGTCGAGTCCTCCAAGCTGGCAATCGACTGATGCTAGCTGAAAGGCAAAGTTAGCTTAACAAAAACATTATTTCGATGGCCTCCGACCGTCCGATCTCTACCTAGACCACCTATATGATGTCTTTGGTTGGATCTATGCTTAAGATCATCCCCGTAAAGAGGATACAACCTTACTTACTCTCGCACACACACAAGCTTACATCGATACTTAGTGTGTCGCTTTCGCTTCCGGCCTTCCACTCGATTCCTTCGGCTCCCTCCGAAGTCACTCGAGTGTCGCCCGACCACCGCGGCTTCCTCCGGGTGTCGCTATCCTTCAGCTCTAGCTATAGAAATTTTTTGCACACTCGATTCAGCTCGTGAGATAACGACATGAGCTTAACTTTGTATCATTTGCTATAATCAAAACTCAGGTTCGACTTAGGTGCCTACTGCACCAACAACTTGGACTTTACCATTGCTAGGACCATGCTTGGACTTTCCATGCCAAGTGTCCCACTTGGACTTCTCCATCATATGGTCAATCCCATGTCAACCAAATAGTCAACCCATTGTCAAACAATGGTAAACTCATGTCAAACATCAAAACACCAACATTAAAATACTACTCGAGTCAAACTCAAGTATAGTCAATCGTGACCTGGGTCGATTGCGCCAATAGGAAGAGGCTCTTCAAGGACATAAGCAAGCTTCACGACCTTGAGAATGATTCTTAAGTTTCGAAGTCAGTCCAAGAAGTTAGACCCAATCAGTTTGTTCGATTCCAAAATCGAATGCAGATTAGCAGATGACATTATCAAATGATTAGCCTAGAAATGCAAAATCGAGAATGTGAGAGAGATTATTTGATATGTAAACAATTTACATATTAGGGTCCCACTCACTTTTCGAATTCAAGAGCCCTTACTTTGAATTCAGGAGATCGTAGGCTTTTCTCCGAGTGGGTTGATATCCACTATAGATAAGGACAACCTTGATGTTAGGCCAACAAGCCATTCTTAGCTATAGTAATAGGTATCAAATATACCCATTACATATCACATATATGTAACTATCACATTATGCTATTAACTATTTGAATGTTCACATAAACATTGGTTTGTTAACACATTAATAAGTATACATCAAATGTATATCACCCGACTTCACCTCTATCCATATTGACCTTGGCATTAAGTTAACAAGCCAATGCTTCAAGTTAAAGCCAACCCGTTAATCATGAGATTGTATCTCTATGATTCGAACATATCTAATTTCAGGTTGAGCTTGACTTGGGACAACTCAAACAAGAAATTAGACTCTAGTTCTTACCATATTAATGGTAGGTGTGAGCTTTAAAATTTTAATAAGGGTTTTAGGTCTCATCCTCATGCATATGTTCTACCTGTATGACATCGCACTCATGGCATATATGATGACATATCATAACACACGCATGGCAAAATGCATCTAATCATGGCATATGACATGACATGATTATGTCATAGTTGTCATTATATTATTTTGGAATTAAAATATATTTAGGAATTTGATTTCCATAAATCAACATTTCTTTGATTAAATCAGGAAACAATTTCCAAATTTAATCTCATATTTTTGTTTGGGAAATTTAAATATATTTTAGAATCTATATTTCATAAATCATGATTTTTTAATTAAATAAGGATTTAAATCCAAATTTAAAATTATATTTTATCTAGGAAATATATTAGAAATAAAATATAATTTAGAATCTTGATTTCCATATATCATGATTCTCTAATTAAATAAGGAATTAATTCTGAGTTTAATTTCATATTTTATTTAAATATTTTTCAGAAATAAAATATATTATAGAATATTAATTTCCATAAATGAAAATTCCATAATTAAATTAGGAAACCATTTCCAATTTAATCACATACTTTATTTAAGGAAATAAATACCTATCAAGAAAATATAATTAATTATAAAATATTTTCCATATTAATATTTCTTGATCAAATTTTTCCAAAAATATAATTTCCTAGATTATTTCTAAATTTTCCAATTCTAGATTTTTTTTCCTAACAAATTAGAAAACTTTCCAAAAAATGAAAATTTTTCGAAAATAATCCTACGACAAACTATGACTTCGTAAAATCTATTTTACGAATATGTCGAAGCATGGTCAGGCTCTGATACCACTGTAGAATTACTGTCGATATGTAGATGTACTTTTGTCATTTCACAAACGAACGCAACGAAAAAAAATTTCCTAAAATATTACAACACTCACATCCACACATACAGGAATACATCACGTGTGGACATATTCGTCAAATAAAAATTTACATACAACAAAAACAAATTAAATTTTACTCTAGGTATACCTTCCAGATGATGGCGAGCCGAAAGGGCATCAATCGTACGACGCTCATGGAGCTTCTCCTCTACTCATATCAATGCCAAATCTTCGAAGGGATAACTTTATAAAGCCACGATTTTGACTTTATCTTTGCAACTAGACGAAGGAAGAAGGTTGGATGATCGGAGAGCAATTGCTAACTCATTTTGCTGCACAAATGAGTCCTCGAACAACCTTTTTAAGGTTGTCAATTCATGTCGAAATTAGTCTCTGTTCTTGAAGCTTCAATAAGTGACAATAAAAACCCTAAAACCTAGAGTGGCTGGCCTCTAAAGAGGTGGAAACAACTCTTTCCTTGTTGGTCAACGGAACACCAAACCTTAATTCTCCTAGGTTCGGCTAGGTTGAGGAAGAGGACCTTAAGGACTTCTATTCATTAGGTTTAGCATTTATAATCCTTTATATAGGTTCTAATCCTAATGGTTTATAGGTTAGAGGATCAAATCCCTAAGCCCATAACCATTAAGGCATAATCTCATCCATTAAACCCTAATTGGCCCCTTAACTAAAAGAGGGTCCTTTTAATTAAAACCAAATGGGTTTGGTTTATAATTAAACCTTTTAGGGGCCAACCCGTCTTCTTAAGACGTGCTCCTTTCACTTTTCTGACTTGACAAATATTTCCATATTTGTCATGTGTTTGGTCCAACCAAACTTGATCTCTCTCGATCTTGAGAATCCAATTCTCAAACTCATTTTAAGTCTCTTCGAAGGATTCATAGTGCGTGTGACCTAATAGGTTCTTGGTTTATGTTGGTCATCCATAATTAACCATTAATTATGGAACGATCATGAGTGGCACCTAGTACTACATCATGATCCCCAATTAACCAAAAAATCAATGGTTGATCTCGAAACCATTTTCGAACCCTTCAACAGCTACAGTGAATTGTGTCTCATTCCTTTCACTCATCTTATACCCACTTGGTTCAGGACATGGTCTATGTGTCAGTCCCCACTAGGCTAACTATGTCACACCTAGACCAAGTCTTACTTATTCGTCGAGTGGATTCTAATTACTTCGACATGTATCTAAGAGTACCATACTATTGACATGCAATGTTTTAGCCAAATACTTTGAGTAACAATCCTGACGAATGGTCATAGGGTATACATCTCCTCATAAGAAGTGGTGAATCTTTTGTTGGCTATTCAATCACCTTCGGGCACTTCGACTTATACCCAATCATCCTATACCCACACCTCTGTAGAGATGTATCGACTAAGATGTCAAAGTATAAGTCTCCATGACCAAGATGACTTGAATACCTCAAGTTGAAGGAAACTCGCACTCGAGTTGCAGTAAGATCTTCACTAACATATCTTATATGCAGAGAACCATGTGAAGTCTTATAACTGGTCACTCCAATGAACTAGTTACCAAAACTAGCATCCACGTTTAACTCTCGACATCTCAATGTCTCTAGCTAGTGAGGAGCAGCTGTTTGGAGAAACCAAGGAGTATAACACATGCTAGTCTCCTAGAATTGATGATGTCTGAACTCATTAATTCATCGACTAGTGATTATTTCAATACATTTATAATTACACATGTAGAGATACTCACTAGTTGTGATCCAAACATAAGTTCTCTCATGCTATGAATCGTATCGCGGACATTCAGTAAATGAGTTTAAGATCCAATCAAACATATATGACATGTGTACTCAAATAATGATTCTTTATTTATCAAATAAATAGTACAACTATAAGGCGATTGCCTTAGAACACCTCTCAAACATAACAAGAGGCACCTGAAGGCTAGCACAAGGATAAAGAGTCACTGACTCGAGGGATCTGAGAGGCGTGAGGCTGATGGAAGTGGGTTGATAGCTTAGGTTTAAGCTATGGATGGTTATCAAGTATGAGGGGATTATACTTGGGTTAAACCTCATGTGTGAGGTTTACCAATCGACTAGAGTTATGGACAAGTCAACGGGCCGAGTGTTTGACACTCGGAAGCCTAGTTGACTTGGATAAGTCAACTGGTTTTATGGCCTAGTCGACTATGGTTGTGTTCCACTGGAAGTCAACTGCCATGTATAGGCAGTTGACTAGCCTTGAACAGTCGACTTCCATGGATGGTCGTCGACTAGAATTTATGGACACGAGCACAAAAAGATCCATAATTGATTGCTATGTAAGGGAAGTGAATTGACAGCTATGGGAAGTCGACTGGTTTTCCCTAATCTGACATGGATTAGTCTATTGTGAGACAATGGATACATAGGCAGTAAATTGTGGGTAAGTCCAGTCGACTACTAGTTGAAAATCCAGCCCAGGTGGAGACATAAATGAATCTCGATGAGAAGAATTGAAAGCAAGCCTTTTTGGGCGATTTTGAGACGAAGTGATGGTGCATTTCAAGGTCTTCAAGCTCACGCAAAGCAACCAACAAGCAAGCATTTAAAAGTTTTAACTTGTAAAGTGTGTTCACTTGTTTTTCATTTGCTTTTGTAATTTTTGTATTTGCTTGTTGTATTTTATTCTTATTATTGTAAGAGACTTGTAAGAGGTTTCTCCACCTCCATTGTGTCATCGAGAAGAGAAGTTTGATAGTGGTGGTGTGCATCACTAGATCTCATAGAAAGGTCCATAATCGATTGTTATGTAAAGGCAGTCGACTAATAGGTCAGAGTTGTCGATTAGTTTTCCCTAATATGATGTGGATTAGTCCATTGTAAGACAATGGATACATGGGCAGGCGACTAGGGGTAAGTCTAGTCGACTACTAGGCGAAAATCTAGCTCAGGTGGAGACATAAATGGAGCTCAACGGGAAGGATTGAAAGCAAGGTTTTTTGGGCATTTTTGAGGCAAAGTGTTGGTGCATTTCAAGGTCCTTCATGCTCTCCCACAGCAACAAACAAGCAAGCATTCAAAAGCCCTAACTTGTAAAGTGTGTTTACTCGTTTTTCATTTGCTTTTGTAATTTTTGTATTTGCTTGTTGTATTTTGTTCTTATTGTTGTATGAGACTTGCTAGAGGTTTCTCCACCTCCGGTGTGTCACCGAGAAGGAGAAGTTTGAGAGTGGTGATGTGAATCTCTATATCTCACTAGAGCTCGCCTATTGATGTGAGCAAAACATATAGGCTTTTAGGAGTAGTTTTCGCTTACATCCCATTGCATTTTATATTTGATTCATGTATATTTCACTTTATTTTGCATGCATTTCTTATTTTCTATTGCGGTGATCTGCTATTTGTACTCTTGTGTGCAGGACAGTATTCTACGGAAAAAATGGCTCAGTTTTGGAGTGAAAAGAAGGCATTTGGCAACTAGAACAGAAGGACACACACCCTTGCCCTATGAATCCACATGGCTCGCACCCCAATGCCACACACGGTCTGGCCATGTGAATCTACACAGTCGTATGGTGTTGGGCGATTTCGATATGATTCAGTTATTTTTCAGGTTTTGGGGAGATCCTGCCTGATGTCTATATAAAGGAAGCTATTACAAACCCTAGGAGGAGGCACGATGGTTGAGACAACACTCCGACGCACTAAAAAGCTTCGAAAACTCGCAACAGCGAGGAAGAAAGTCGCTCAAGGATCAAGTTCTGTACATCAACATCAAAGAGGAGAGCCAAAGTGCATTGTAATTCATGTTCTTCGTGCAGTTTACATTGTTTCTATGAATTCTAATATGCTTTGTATTTCTCTTCTCGTATTTATGGAGTAGATTTTCCTATTCTAGGATTAGGGAGCAGTTTGTGTGCGTAGAACATGTTATTTCAAATATATTTCTGTTCTTGAAATCATATTTGCAATTGGTGATTGTTTAGATCGATAGCTATTTATTTTGGTCTTCTATTTACTGTGCGTAGCCGATACGAGGGGTGACATCCCTCGTATCAAAGATTTAGGATAATTAAGGAGGAACCTAGGGGTTGGCCTCATCTTCAGTAACTGTAAATAGAAGGGTGTGATAGAGTCGGAAATGGGACACGTTCCAACTCGTCATAGGGATTGATCCAGCATCCTTGTACTGCCTATCCTATCCTAAAGCCAGGGGTCGACCTGGTATGGCAGAGGTAGTCTCTGATAGATGCGAAGGCTCATTGGGGAAGTGTATGATGTCCCTTCCACAAGACCATTGTTAGAAGTCTAGATAATACCCAATTGATAGTGTGTTCTGCGACACGCAAGCAAAACCGAATTTCTAGAATTCCCTCAAAAGACTCGTAGCAACCCTTCTCTTCCTCCGTGTGACACCGTACTAGAGTTAGGACCGCCAACAACCCTCATCATCACAACCATTAGAATGAAACCCCGAACAATAACATCCACTAAACCAATCAATACTCGAATCTCAATCCCTATGGGATCGATAATCTTTTTATTACTTGATGACATCCGTTCACTTGCGGACGTTGAGCGCCAACACGCGCTTTTAGTCCATGATGGTTCCCATCATGAAATTTGAGGTCGCGTTCGCATGCATCAAGTTTTTGGTGCCGTTGCCAGGGACTATTGATTTGATATCGAATCAAGAGGTGGATAATTGGATCGGATTTTGGGTAGATATATTTACTTGCTTTATTTTTCACTTTTATTTGATTTACTTTAGTTTTAGATTTTTAATATCTAGAGTAAGTTTAGATTTATTTTAGTAATTACATTGCTTTAACCTTTAGTTTAAATTTTTTTCATTTGATTTAGTATTAGTTTAGGCTATTTTCTATTTATCTAAGCATTAGGTAGACTCCTAATTTTGTGGCTCGGTTCTTCGTATGCATAGACACTTAGGATCGGAAGGCCTGATTCGGATAGATCTATAAATCGAACGAATCTACCATCGTAGGAGAGCTGAACAGAAGAGGATGGAGGGCCAAGACACATCCATGGTGAACATAGGTAGTCGACCTTTGCAAGATTACACAGCTCCTAGTGCCAGAGGATTTAGGCTGAGTATAGTTGGATCGTCCATTACAGCTAATAATTTTGAATTGAAACCTACTCTTATACACATGG
This sequence comes from Wurfbainia villosa, assembly GCA_025175895.1. Taxonomy (NCBI): domain Eukaryota; kingdom Viridiplantae; phylum Streptophyta; class Magnoliopsida; order Zingiberales; family Zingiberaceae; genus Wurfbainia; species Wurfbainia villosa. The sequence continues at coordinate 44,533,806 of CM045998.1, read as the reverse complement.
TCCAGCAAAGTTAATTCAGGAGAGCTACGACTGAAGACCCAAACCGGCACCTGGAGATATTTTTGGAAATCTGCTCGACAATGAAGATCAATGGAGTACCTACCGACGCGATCCGCCTGAGCCTATTCCCTTTCTCATTGCATGATAAGGCTAAGGCATGGCTTCACTCCTTTCCATCGGGAAGCATTACTACATGACAGCAGTGTGAGCAGCAATTTTTGAATGAAATTTTCCCACCAAGCAAGACTGCTCACATGCGCCATCTTATCACGAGCTTCCGTCAGAAGGAAGGGGAGTCTTTATTCAAAGCCTGGGATTGCTACAAAGGGCTACTCTACCAATGCCCCCATTATGGACTAGAAAGGTGGCTGGTGATCAACATCTTCTATAATGGAATCACGTATGCTACAAAAGTGTCCCTCGATTATGCTACAGGAGGAGCACTAATGAACAAGACTATCGAGGAAGCAGAGGAGATGATTAAAGAGATGGCCCAGAACCACCATCAATGGGCTTCCGAGCATAGTCGCCCAGCTCTTGCAGTGGGATGATATGCTGTCAACTCCGTAGACCACCTAGCAGCAAGGATGGATGCACTTAGCAGATGGTTCGACTCTCTAAACCCTAATTCTACATGTGCGCCCAATACTTTTGGAGAGGGAGCATCAGCATATCAAGAGGACTATTATGGAGGGCAAGGCAGATTAGAAGAGTAGATTGACCATGTAGATGCAGTTGGGGACCACCATCAAAGGCCCAACAACCCATACTCTAGCACTTACAATCCTGGATGGAGGAACCACCCGAATTTTTCCTATCGGAATAACTCGGGGAATTCCCAACCGTTCAGAGCATATGGGTAGCAATAGGGTAGTGGACAGCAACAACCACAAAAGTCTAGGCTAGAACTGATGATGGAAGACTTCATTGCTACCCAAACAAAGGCCAATGAAGAATTTCGACGTTGACATAAAAAATCAAAAGAGTCACTTAGGGATTTGAAGGCCACTGTTGATGGTCTTGCAAGTCACACGAAGATGTTGGAAACACAAGTGGCTCAAATAGCCCAAACTGTAGCACAGACCATGGATAGTTCTCCATCATTACCCGAGCTAAGTCAGGTCAAGGAAGAGGGAGTGTGCAGTGAGAGAATAGAATAGAAAAATAGATTCGCCAAGGGATGTGCTGCCATGATATCGACCTTGCCAATCTAGGCTAAAATTGAAGATAAAATCTCACCCAAGCTTGAGGACCCTGGTGAATTTGTTATACCCTGCTCAATTTATGGTGAGAGCTTCAATGAAGTGCTATGCGATTTAGGGTCATTAGTTAGTGTGATGCCCTACGCATTCTACCTAGAGATGGGGTTGGGCGGTATACAACCAATAGGCATATGTATTCGCATGGAGGATGACACGATCAAGAAACCCGTTGGCATGCTAGAACATGTACCTGTGGTGATTGAGAATTTTGTCATACCCACAGATTTTATCATATTAGACACAGGACTAAACCCCAAGAATCTTTACATCTTGGGAAGATCCTTTCTGGCGACTGTGAGAGCGTGTATAGACGTAAAGGTGCATAAGATCTCCTTGGAAGTAGACTGGGAGATCATCATCTTCAACCTGTTAGAGTGTAGAGCTCCCTTCTTAGATATCTACACTTTTAGCAGGTTAATGCCCAGCCCACCAGAAGACAACACAGAGATAGATGAATGGAGGTTTACAGAATCTCCGGAGCCAAGTTGAGATAATGGAGTGTGGTCGAGCTAAAATACCTTAAACAAAACGCTTCTTGGGAGGCAACCGAAGTTTAATTTTACAAGTTTTTAATCTTTTTACATTCATGTGTATAATTTATACTTTGATTTATGGTCACTTATGTTTTTGCAAATAGTTTAGGATTAGAAAGAACTTGCTAGGAAGAAGCAAAAAATCGTTTTGAGCCCACCTAGTCCACGACAAGAGCCTACACCTGCACCAACATTTTTCTTCTACTCTTGAGCAAGATGCAGGTATAGCCGCCTATGACTTCTCAGAGTTTCTATCGTGCCTCGGCGACATATATGTAGTGCAGTAGACATAGGGGCAGCGATGGGAGGAGCACAACTCTTATATGCAGGCGGAGTTTCATGGCTTACGGGAGCACTTCCATCAGTCTGAGGAGTTCTACGATGAGGCACGTATATACTTCCAGGAGGAGGCTGCCCATACGCTAAGAGAAAGCTACCTACCATCAGGAGGTCAGGCAGCACATGCGTGCCCAGCAGGCACAGTGGGCTAGGGAGGAGGAGCACAGAGCAGCTGCTGCATCCACCAGCTCTCAGATCGACCACATGTACATGTGGCATGAGTGGCTCAGCACCAGATTCTCCCAAGATCCTGAGATGCCGAGGCTACCAAACTTTCCACCTCGTCCACCATATTAGAGGTATGCTTCACTTAAGCCTAGGGGGTACCCCAAGTTTTGACTTATTTTGTTTCTAGTAGTAGTTTCTTTCCTGATATTTGCATTTTAGTTAGCATTCATTTGTTAATGCATAGGTTGTTTAGCTTCTTTCAACACTTAGTTTTTGCTATCTATAAGCTGTCTCAGTAGTATTTTTAAGGTTTCCTTCATGGGTTGTTTCCATGAGTAACTTAGCTTAATTTACCTCATGGTATTTTATTTTATTTGCTCTAATGGATGTTCTAGACTTACACTGGTTAGCTTTTATTTTTACAATTATACATGACGAATATTCTGAAAGGGAAAATCTAGTACGTACCTAGTTATTATTTATCTCAGTAGTCTAGTGCTTTAGAATCCATAGGTGACTCTAGATTTAGCATTTTAGTTACTAGAGATGCTCGGATTGTGGAAGCCCATTTGGAAAAATCAAAATCGCAAAAAAAAAAAGATTATTAGGGATAAAAAATTAGTTGTCGTGGGTGAAAATGGTTAGGTGCCCCTTTGAGACCGAGTTAGGTTACTGAAGAAACACCTACCAATTTCTCTCAATACCGAGCACGCCTTTGAGACTTTATGCTAGATCTAGGGAAAGACCCTTGCTTTGGACAGATAAGTGCCTAAGAGCTGGAGACCTTAGAAAAACTATAGGATGACGACTTAACTTACCATGGAACGAGGATCCCCTAAGAAGATTCGCTTAACACGTGTATGAGAAGCTAATTAGTAAATTTTTAGAACATATCTATTTTGCTTTGATTGAAAATACCACTTGATAAATTAGTTAACATGCTAAGTATGGGACAATGCCTTTTTTTTAAAAAAATATGACACTGAGGTTTGCTTGAGGACAAGTAAAGACTTAAGTCTGGGGGAATTGATGTGAGCAAAATATATAGAGTTTTAGGAGTAGTTTTCGCTCACATCCCGTTGCATTTTATATTTTATTCTTACATATTTCACTTTATTTTGCATGCATTTCTTATTTTCTAATTCAGAGATCTACTCTTTGTACTCTTGTGTGTAGGACAACATTCTATGGGGAAAATGGCACACTTTTGGAGAGAAAAGAAAGCATTTAGCAACTAGAACAGAAGGGCACACACCCTGGCCCTGTGAATCCACACGGCTCGTACCCCAGCGCCACACATGGCCTGGCCGTATGAATCCAAATGACTGTGTGGCACTGGGCAATTTCAATGTGATTGAGTTATTTTCTAGGTTTTGGGGAGATCCGGCCTGATGTCTATATAAAGGAAGATATGCCCAAACCCTAGGAGGAGGCACGATGGGCGAGACAGCATCCGACGTACTAAAAAGCTTCGAAAACTCGCAACGAGGAGGATGAAGGCTACTCGAGGATCAAGTTTTGCAAATCAACGTCAGAGAGGAGAGTCAAAGTGCATTGTAATTCACATTCTTTGCACAGTTTACATTGTTTCTATGAATTCTAATATGTTTTGTGTTTCTCTTCTCGTATTTATGGAGTAGATTCTCCTATTCTAGGATTAGGGAGTAGTTTGTGTGCGTAGAATATGTTATTTCAAATATATTTCTATTCTTGAAATCATATTTGCAATTGGTGATTGTTTAGATCGATATCTAATTTGTTTTGGTCTTCTATTTACTGTGCAGAGCCGATACGAGGGGTGACAACCCTCGTATCAATGATTTAGGAGAATTAAGGAGGAACCTAGGTGTTGGCCTCATCTTCGGTAACCGTATATAGAAGGGTGTGTTAGAGTCGGAAGCGGGACACGTTCTGACTCATCATAAGGATTGATCCAACATCCTCGTACTGTCTATCCCATCATAAAGCCAGGGGTCGACCTGGTATGACAAAGGTAGTTCTCGATAAATGCAAAGACTCATCGGGGAAGTGTATGATGTCCCTTCCACAAGACCATAGTTAGACGTCTAGATAATACCCAATTGATAGCATATTTGTGACACACAAGCAAAACTAAAATCCTAGAATTTCATCAAAAGACTCGTAGCAACCCTTCTCTTCCTCCGTGTGACACCGAACTAGAGTTAGGACCGCCGACAACCCTCATCATCACAACCATTAGAACGGAACTCCGAACAATAACGTCCACTAAACCAATCGGTACTCGAATCTCAGTCCTTGTGGGAATGATAATCTTGTTATTACTTGACCACATCCATGCACTTGCGGGTGTTGAGCATGAGTGTGTGCTTCGAGTCCTCGACGGTTCTCGTCGCAAGATTTGAGGTCGCATTCGTATGCATCACCTATGGAGTTGGAACCCTAGGTTCCGAACCACATTATATCTTTGTGTTTATATGCTTGTCTTGTGTTTTCATTTGTGCATTTTTATTTGTATATTCTATTGCACACTAACTTATTATAGACAAGTACACAATCGAGTGATCGAATCAAGCACAAAATCAAGAATCGCTATTCACCCCTCCCCCCCCCTGTAGTGCGACCATATCAGTCCCTATAGTATTTTCCTATTCTAATTGCTTGAACTCGATCCAGTTGACTGGAATACCTACCATCTCAGTTGCATGGTCTCCAATCGATCTACAACTCCTCTTGTCATCTCAACATCCAGTCGCCTGGACCTGGTCGAGTCAACTGGGTCCTAGGCGCTTGAACCCTATCCAATCGCTTGGATACCTGCAAAACTAGATTAGCATGAAACAAAATATAATATCATTTGGTAGTATGAATACTGTCCGATCTCGACTTTTGAGTCCAACACAGACCCTCCATCAGATCGAGGCCTAGCTTTGTCCCCACCTGAGGACCCGACCTCACCTCTTCACTCGAGGCTTACCTGTTGGATGTCCAACCGAAATTACCTTGCTTGACATTCGATCTAACCCACTAAGGCTTCATGCTAGTTTTCCACTCTCCTTGACCTAGCTGGGCATCATATCGATTATCTGGTCCCCCTGGCCCAGTCGGTCTTCTGCCAGATGTCTGGTCCACTTGACCCATCTGGACTTCATGCCTAGTGTCTGATCCTCCTAATCTATTAAGACTCTTGCCTAGTATATAGTCAACACAACCTACTAGGACTTTCTTATTAAACCTGCATATTCAACATGCACATTAGGCAACAAGCATATCCTAACTTTAACCATGGTTCATAAATCAAAACTCAGGAGTGGTATTCTCTGCACTAATAATCTCTCCTTCTTTGATATATGACAACACATATGTTAAAGTTAGGAGGAATATATCAAGTTCATATGCAATTCATCAAGTTCACATATACTGAAATGTATCAAGTTCATATCAATGAAATGCATCAATTTTACATCAATGAAATGAATTTATATATAACTTTAAACCTTACATTCTCTCCCCCTTTGGCGTACATCAAAACAATATAAAATATATTTTATATGCTAAAATAACTTTTTTCTATTTTTGAAACTTAAATCTTAAAAATCCTTAATTATGTCCAAGCTTTCAAAAATGAACTCATGCAGTATATCAAATTTTAAGGTTTTCAAGTGTTTGAATTCACAAATATATGAAAATTTCTAAGGATTTGAAAAATTCCTTAACAACCTATAAATTCAAACTTAAAATACAAAAATAGAGTTAGATTTGTATTTGAAACAATTCAAGTATTTTGAAGCTAGTTTTTGCTCTCTCCAAAAAATAAATTCTTGAAAATATTTGTCTTCCCCTCAAGAAAAAATTTAAATGATTTTTTTTAATATCTCTCCCCCTTAAGAAAAAATTTAAATTATTGTTTTTGAAAATATCTCTCCCCCTTAAAAGATATTTAAAAAAATGGTTAAGAAATAATGTATGAATGTAATCAAAATATCCAAGCATGGGTCCTGACTTGAAAATAAAAGTTTTATATTGAAAATACACATCTAAAATTTATCCTTAAAGAAAATATTTAACTCTTGAAATAACTTTAATGATATGTGATTATCATCAAGTTTAGGTAAGAGTTAGTTACCGAAGTGATTCATTTGAATTAAAACCCCCAATTTTGTTTATGTCGATGCACTAAGTCTACAATTAGAACCTAGGGTGCAGTCCTAACATTTCACACCCATCTTCGTGACTTAATACACAAACACGTAATACTAGATGTTTGTCAGATGTGAAGACTTACATAGATCTATAGGTTCATGAATTCTAGATTCAATCTAGGCTAGCTCAATTTTAATTTTCCTTGAGAAATAATAATACTTAAATATCAAAATAGATTTCGAATGTGAAAGTAACAATGAAACTTATTCTACCAAGCACAAACCTAATTATTTAATCAGGATAGATTTTGTAAAATCTATAATAGAAGCAAAGATCAATAATGAATATGTCATAGGTTACTAAGTGTTAAAATGTTAAATACATATCCAAATACAAAAGTCCTAATCTGATGAGGAGGGCAAAGGAGGTGAATGGATCGTGCCCCAAAATCTGAGCAACTCCATTATCTCCTTGTGATGATCTCTCTACAACTGCATCAACTATAAATGGTTTATTTGTTGTTGCTCCTTGTGGTAATGAAAATCTTCCTCCAGTCTAGATAATCTATCGTCTACTATAGAAGTGATCTATGGTGGAGGAAGTGCAATATATGGTGATATGCCTAGGATGTCATAATCATCTGCATGCTCGGTCCTATCTGGCTCAAGCTGAGGTTGAGGTCCATCTCTCCTCCATGTTAGGACATTGTTTTCATCTAAACCTATCTTAGCTAATGCAAACTGTCTATGTCCTATCATGTTGTACTCTATCAGATGTTTAACATTATCTATTGTAACGTCAAACTCTAGTGTAGCTAATAGATATGTCAAAATGTGGCAGTGTATCATATGTTCCCTGTAACTAGTGATGACACTAGAGTGATAAATGATGGAATGAAACATATGTAGAATAATGTCTACATCTAATATATGAATGAATGCATAAAGTAGAAATGAATGAAAGGGATGCATCATAGTGATGTCCCTAGTGGTAAGAGGCAAAACACAGTTCACTATGACCCTGTACAGAACATAGTCCTGTACTCTAAGTTAGTATAACTGAACTGAATCACAAATGGAGTCCTCTCCTCTCCAAAAGAGTGCAAATGCATCCCATCTAAAGTGATGTATGAGTAGGGATCACCAAAAGGTAATTCCCTGGGTGGAAAATAAACACTAGGACAAGATGAATGCATGAATCCTAAGTGATCTCTCAACATGGAGGGAGTAAATAGAATTTCCCTCCCACGTACTCTAGTCGAGTATACGAGATCATCAATTCTAATGAAATTATTGTACAACTCAACATATAGATATATGTTTACTAAGCTCGTACAATAAACTAATTTTTCTAGACCATAATGCTCAATAACTTGTATACTAGGTATGCATGATCTTCTAAAAAATGACTTACTTAAATATCTAGTGGGCATAGGCATGTATGTCGTGCTATGAAACCTAAGCCTATGACCCTTGGTAAAGTATCTAATATCCATACTAGGGCCAAAGGATGTCTCAACCTCATGCATGTGTCTTTCTTTTTCCCCTAATTGAAATATATATATATATATATATATATACCCAAATGCATGTAATAGTCAAAAAACTAGAGTTTTTAGTGGAAGAAAATCTGTTGCGTGAGTCGACTGGGTTGTGCCTCGGCACTATTTTTATAAAGTGAATCCAGTCGACTAGACCTAGTCCAGTCACCTGCCGTAGAGTCGAGTCGACTTGGTTTGTGTTTTTCACCGCCATAGTAATTTTGACCACCTCAGGCAACTGGACATGGTCCAGTCGCTTGAAGGTAGTCCAGTCGACTAGATTAGATGAATTTTATGTTTTGATTTAAACTTTAATTTTTTGAAAATAATAATAATTTTAAAGGAAATTGTAATAGACCCTTTTAATTGTGATCTTAGCATAAGATTTTAAATTTTATTTTTAAAATTTAATTTTGAAAGCAGTTAGTAAATAGTTTTTGATCAAAATATTTTGAACTTAGTGTAACAGGTTTCAAAATAATTTTTCTTACACTCCCCCTAGAATGTTATCCGAAATAAAACCATTGAGTTTATCCTTATTCATCTCGCCAAGTTTAGATTTTCAATATACGTTAATCCTATGGGTTTTGTGAGATGATTGTTAATTTATACTTAATTAAATTTATTGAATATTAAAATCTTTAAACTTGTGTTAGATTCAAGTTTAGCTTGGGCTAATCAAGTAAGTTTTTTCAAAATCGACTTTCCAAGTAGTGGCGAGGCATATGACCTTCTTGGATATCAGGTGGACCACTTCCTAAGACAAAGTTGATCAAGGAATCAAGTACTTGACTCACTTTGGACTAAGCTTTGGTCTAACTAGTTCAGGACTTAGTGAGTTAGCTTCAATTAATTCTACTCGACTTAGTGCATCATGTAGGACGTATCCAACCTAGACATGCACTTCAAAGAACTTCCTTAACTTACTATCAGTTCACTTTGTCCTAATACTATGTTTGGAAGTTTAACTACTTTATTTCCTATCTAGCCCATTCTAAATTAAGAAAGTAAACTAAACATGCAAAAGTTTAACTAAGTGTAGAAACAAGTATTGGCTCCCCCTATGTTATAGCTCAAATGGGTCTTATTCACAAAGTGAATTTGACCTTTGAGGATCCAAAATTGGTTCGGTTCAACTTGGTTGACTAAGATAGTTTTAGAAACCCATGTTTGTACTCGACTCTTAGTGTTTCAGCTAAGTATAGACATGTATGATTTATATGATGACTTAGCTTTGTATCCGAGTCCGAATTTGTTATACACGGCTCGTTGAGACTCAAACATCATGTTGAGATACTTGGAGCCCGAAATGAACCTTTCTAACATTCCGGTGAGATCTTCTACTTGCCTTTTCAAGACGGAGTTCTCTTTCTCATGCTTTACAACTTGAGTTGAGTCTCTATCTTGAACTTGGTAAGTCGAAGTCTTCGAGTTGACTTGCTCCTTAAGTACTTGTATTTCCTTAAGAAGTAAAGCGCCTCGATTCTCAGACTTAGCTACTTTCCTACCTATGCATGTTATGATATTGTACAACTTATCTTCTAAAGGAGAGTTTACCTGATCTAGTCCTTCGAAAACTGATGCAGATTCGTGTCTTGTCTCATACTCGAAACTTGATTCGGCTTCAAACTCATTGGCTACCATGAATGCGACGAAACTTTTCTTTGGTTGTTCCATGTCTGATTCTTTCGATGATGACATGTCCCAAGTTGCTTTGAGTGCCTTCTTCTTCTTTTCTTTTTTCGTTTTTTCTTCTTTTTTTTAGATTCGTTCACTTAAACTTGTAATGTCCATTTCCATTGCACTCGTAGCATGATACCCCTGATCCTAATCTAGGTTTGTTGTCGACTACTTCCTTAGCATCTCTTTTCATGAAAATCTTCTTCCGGTTGAACATCTTCGAACCATGTTCACTATCTACTCCTCTCCATTAATATCTGATTCCGATTCATCTTCAAACTCATGCTTAGCTTTCTTTCCTTCTTTGCTCCTAGTCAAACTTGCCATTAAAGTTATACTATTCTTGGCTTGACTCGAATTAACTTGTTCATGCAATTCAAGTTCGCAAAATAACTCATCTAACCTAATTAAGGAAAGGTCCCTAGAGACTTTATAGGCATCAACAATGGATGTCCATAAAGTGTTTTGAGGAAATGATTTAAGAGTATATCGAATTAAATTGTGATTTTCTATTTGATGTCCTCTTAAGTGAAGTCAATTTAGAATATCTTTGATTCTAGTGTGCAATTGACTTGCACTTTCACCATCTAACATTTTACAATTCAAAAACTTATTTAACAACATGTCACATTTTGCTATCCTAGTGTCATTTGTTTCATCATGTAATTCTATCAATTTATCCCAAAGTTATTTAGAGTTTTTGAATGGTTCAATTCTATTGAGCTCTTCTTTCATAAGTTCGCATTACAAGGTGTTAAGTGTCTTGTAATTGTCTTGATCTCTTTTCCTTATGTCTACGGTCCATTTCTCTGGATCTAGCAACTCTCCCGAGATTTACTGGAGCAATGAAACTTTCCTAATAGAAAACCAAACATCGAGATCGGTTTTCAAATAGAAATCCATTCACCTCTTCCAATAACTAAAGTCCTCTCTGTTAAAGAGAGGAGGGAGAAAGGTGTTGTATCCCTCTAAATGTGACTTTTTCTAATTTTACTAAAATTGGTAGAAAATTTTATCTAATGCAAAACTTTACTAGAATGAGAAAATTTACACTAGTGCAAGATTTAAATTAAACAATACTAAGACAAGATTAACAAATGTAAAGAAAACTTAATATAGTGCAAAAATTAAAGCAAGAAAGACAAATGTATAAAGAAAATGTTTGTATGCTCACTTTGGTGGTTTCACCAAAATCGAGTGTCTCGTGCTTTGATACCAATTGTATGATCCTTACTATCGAGAGAGGGGGTGAACCTCGGTGTTTACAAAATTTTCTTTTCAAAATCAAGAGTAATATGCAGTGGAATTAAAAATAAAATAAAACAAGTAGACAAGCCTTTTTACTTGAATCACAACCTAAGCCAGATTGCTACTCCAAGGCTCGTAACCCTTCCCAGGGCTACTTCGTCGGACAATCACTAAAAGCACTCCGACTCAAGAACTCTCAAACTCAGAGGGTGTTCGCTTTTACAAGAATGAGAGAAAGGTAACACACTACCTTTTCCCAAGAGAAAATAAAAAAGCAAATCTATACCGATAATTAAATGTGCGAAGTTGATGCTCAAGGTGTCGATGAAATGTGGAACATTTGACATGATGAAGCTCTTGTAGACAATAGATGATGGTGACAACACTTTGGAGTAGTAGTAATTTATTATTTGGAGCTAACCCTATATTTCTTTTTATAATCCTTTTCTAGTCGACTGAAACACCCTCTTATCAACTCCAAATCAGCTTATCGATTTGGTATTCTGGACTTTCCAGTCGACTAGACCATGTCAATTGGCTCCACTCCTCCACATTTTCGATATTTTCTGTTAGTACCTATAAGAATCACATTTCTCCACAATGGTATGATATTATCCACTTTGGGCCTAAGCCCTCATGGTTTTGTTTTTGGGCTTTACCCAAAAGGCCTCATTCCAATGGAGATGTCTTTTCATCTTATAAGCACATGATGTTTTCCATGTCTTACCAATGTGGGACTTTGATTATATTCCCAATAGTCCAACAATCCCCCCCCCCTCCTCAAATGAAGGACCACATTGACCCCCCCCCCCCCCTCAAGCCTATCCATCATCGAAGGACATCCTCTGCTTGATGTCCGATCTTCAACCCACTAGGACTTCCTGCCAACTGTCTGATCCTCTTGACCCAACTGGACTTCCAGCTAGTTGTCCAACCTTTCTGACCCAACTAGACTTCCTGCCTGGTGTCTGGTTCTCTTGATCCGGATATGGGAGCTCAACTTCTTTCGTTCGAGGTTCATGGCTTGACATGGACCATGACTCTGATACAAATTGTTAGTGCCTATAAGATCCATATATCTCCACAATGGTATGATATTATCCACTTTGGGCCAAAGCCTTCATGCTTTTGTTTTTGGGCTTTATCCAAAAGGTCTCATAACAATGGAGATATCTTTTCATCTTATAAGCACATGATGTTTTCCATGTCTTACCAATGTGGGACTTTGATTGTATTCCCAATGCTCCAAAATTTTCCTATCCTAGTCGCCTGGACTCGATCCAATTGACTGGAATACCTTACATCTCGGTTGCACAATCTCCAGTCAATCTACAACTCCTCTTGCCATCTCAACATCCAGTCACTTGGACCTAGTCCAGTCGACTGGGTCAGAGGTGCCTGGACTCTCTCCAGTCACATGGATACCTGTAAAATCAGATTAGCACAAAACAAATTATAATTTCATTTCGAAGTAGTAATACTACCTAATCTCTACTTTTGAGTCCAATAAGGACCCTCCATTTGATCGATGCCTAGCTTCGTCACCACCTGAGGACTCGACCTCACCTCTTCACTCGACCTATCAGTTGTCTAGCCGGACTTACCTTGCTTGAAATTCTATCTGAGCCACCAGGGCATCATGCTAGCTATCCGATCTCCTTGACCCAGCTAGGCTTCCTATCGGATATCCGATCTTCCTAACCCAGTCAATCTTCTGTTAGATGTCCGATCCACTTGATCCATCTAGACTTCATGCCTAGTGTCCAGTACTACTTAGTATATGGTCAACAAAAACTAGTTAAACCTGCATACTTAACATGTACATTAGGTCACAAGCATATCCTAACTTTAACCATGGTTCATAAATCAAAACTCAAGAGTGGTGTGTTGGTGAAACAAGCCCCGGGTCAATGTTGACCAAACTTGAGTGGGACTCGAGTAGTATTTTTGATGTTTGACAATGGGTTTAACCATTGTTTGACTATATGGTTTGACCATATGTTGACTATATGACTAATAGATGATTGGGGTATCCAAAGTCATATGGAGGAGATTGTTGGAGCAATCAATCTCGGAAGTCCAAGTTTTGATACTTGGCATGGAAAGTCCAAGTCATGGGTAATTGGCAATGGTAAAGTCCAAAGGTATATCTTTGCAGCATAAGTCCAAGTGTGTAGTCTTGGCGGCATAAAGTCCAAGTGACCTTTGGCAATTGGAAGTCCAAGTCATGGGTACATGGCGAAGGGAAAGTCCAAGGGTGTAGGTTTGGCGGCGTAAAGTTCAATCATGGGTCTTGGTAGCATAAGTCCAAATGAACCTTGGAAAATGACTCGGTTAGCATGACATAGCCAATGGAAGCACCTGAAGGCTAACGTAAAGGATGAAGAGCCACAGACTTGAGGGATTCGAGAGGCGTGAGGTTGATGGAAGTGACTAGAAGGCTTAGGTCTAGGCTAAGGGGGGTCAATCAAGTATGAGGGGATTATACTTGAGTTAAACCTCATGTTGAGGTTTACCAGTCGATTAGGGTATTGGACCAGTCGACTCACTGAGTGTTTGACACTCGAAAGACTAGTTGACTAAGAGAAGTCGATTGGGGTTATACCCAGTCGATTGGTTAGTGGTCGACTGGAGGCTCAACTGCTGCTATGTGACACTAGTAGTCGACTGCCATGTATGGGAAGTCGACTGGCCTTGAGCAGTCGACTGTCATGGATGGCAGTCGACTAGAATCTGTGGACACGAGCACAGAATGTCTTGTAGTCGACTACTGGGTTGGTAGTTGACTTTTGGTAGTGGTAGTCGACTACTAGGGTATCCGTTGGAGTAATACAATGTGGATTAAGTCCGTTGTGAGACAACGACACTGTGGGTAGTCAAATGGGGCCTTTTGGTAGTCGACTTGTTGGTCTATCCGAGCTGCAAAAACCGCTTTTTGTATTACGGAAGCCCCGGAAGTCAACAACGGATCAGTGCGAAGGTAAATAAAACTACATGTATGTGTTTAAAAACTTTAGATATACTCTAGATCTACATGTTAAGAGTTTACCCTCGATTCGACGCCCTTCGCTTATCCCACTCGTCCAAATGGCTTGCCGGAACTCGAGAGTGTCAAGTGTACACTCCTTTATTTATATCCACATGAACAATAGGTGGAGAAGATCACTTAGAGTGTGCTAGCACACTAAGGAACCCACGGCAATAGGAGAGGGAGAGAGCTTGAGGGAAGAACTAAGGAAGAAGATGGCGTTCACCCAAAATATAATGTGCCGGGCCACTTCATGGGGAGGGGGGTGTGGCGGGCTACTTCATGGGGAGGGGGGGGGGGTTACATGCATGCATGTAATTTCAAGATTCAATGGCTCTTGGTCTCGCTCATGAGGTGGCACCCCTTGATGTGTCCATGATGATGTAGAACATCATTATTGGTCGGCCCCCATGCCAAGTCAACATGACATGGCAATTGATCATGTCAAAATTGACCATTCATCTTCCCTCTCAAGTCAAGTCAAACTTGACCTATTATCTCGCATGGTTGATCAAATCTAACCACTTGATTCAAGTCAATTTGATTTAATGAATCTCTATTCATTATTTTAAATTGACTCAATGAATCAAATCTAAATTAGACTCATTCAACACTTGAATCAAATTGAGTCTAACTCAATTAGTCTTATTTGGATTACTCTTAATCTAATTTGGTTAATCCCATGAAGCTAATCCTCATGGTTCATCATATGAACCTAATCTCCATCTAATTGCCCTTTGTGTGTGACCCTATAGGTTCTTGTAACGTTGGCAATACTCCTAAACCGATTTAGAAACATAAGCAATTAGTGATATCTAGCAACACATCATTGCTACCCAAGTTACAAGAATGTTGAGATCCAACATCACCTTTGTGACTACTAATTGTGACTCTCACAATATGTGATAATGTCCCTCTATCCTTGACATCTAGACTGACCAATTGAGGCATAGACAGTGTCATTCTCGGTACAATATATATCTTGAACTCCAAGTAGACTCACTCTAATCAAATGAGCTCAATATCTCATATTGACTCATTTGGGCATGGCCATGCACTTAGTGATCTCACTCTATCAAGAATAACGATGTCACTCCCATCATATAGGAGGGATAGATCCCATCTACATCACACACATCCCTCCACATAATTTGTTACATACCCAGTAATCGCCTTTATAGTCCACCCATTAACGGGTGACGTTTGACGAAGCCAAAGTATGCAACTCCTTATGTAGGGAACCATGGTGGCTTCAGGTCCAAGGACTAATAGTCGTACTAATAGTCACATGAGAAAGTATATGACACTCATATAACGATCCATGATACTTTCTCATGGCGGGTCATTCAATATACATTCTCTAATGCATACCCATGTGTCAACTTGATATCTCATATTCATGACTTGTAAGATCAAGTCATCAAGTTGACCTACATGCTAGTCTCTACGCATTAACATTGTCCCTGAATGTTAATACTTGACTAGGAATGATTAAGAGTAGTGTTCTCTATATCATCTCATTATCGATTCAATCAATCGATTGATATAAATAAGAACCTTCTACTCAAAGACGTTATTATACTTAGTTATTTGGCAGCAATACAAGTAAATATAATAACCATGCCTTAATAAATAGGAATATGAAACAATAAAGTCCATACAACAATCATCACATGATTGGCTCTAGGGCTTTCACTAACAATCTCCCACTAGCTCTAGTGTCAATCACTATAGTATCTAATACTCAATGACCTAGTGTGACCATCATGCTTTTTCTATGCCAAAGCCTTGGTCAAGGGATCTGCGATGTTAGCCTCTGTGGGTACTCTACAAATTTTCACATCTTCTCTATTGATAATCTCTCGAATGAGAAGGAAGTGTCGTAGTATGTGTTTTGTCCGCTGGTGTGAGCGAGGTTCCTTAGCCTGCGCAATTTCTCCATTGTTGTCACAATAGAGCTCTATAGGATCTGCTATGCTAGGAACCACCCCAAGCTCAGTAATGATCATGCGGATCCAAATTGCCTCCTTTGCTACCTCTAATGCAGCGATATACTCGGCCTCTGTTGTAGAATCAGCAACTGTATCCTGCTTCGAACTCTTCCAGCTCACAGCACCACCATTCAAGCAAAACACGAACCTTGACTGTGATCTATAATCATCCTGGTCAGTTTGGAAGATGGCATCGCTGTAACCCTTTACAGCTAGCTCCTCATCACCTCCAAATATCAAGAAATATTCTTTAGTCCTTCTCAAGTACTTAAGAATATTCTTGACTGTTATCCAGTGACACTCACCTAGATCTGACTGGTATCTACTCGTCATACTCAAAGCATACGAGACATCAAGATGAGTACACAACATGGCGTACATGATAGATCCTATAGCAGATGCATAAGGGATCTTATCCATGCGGTCTCTCTCCTATCTAGAAGAGGGACTTTGAGTCTTCGAAAGACTCACACCATGTGACATCGACAGAAGTCCCTTCTTGGAATTCTGCATGGCAAACTGTAGTAAAACCATGTCAATATATGTACCCTGACTTAGGCCAAGCAATCTCTTAGATCTATCTCTATAGATCTTGATGCCTAGAATACAGGTTGCTTCACCTAAGTCCTTCATTGAGAAGCACGTCCCTAGCCAAGTCTTCACAGACTGTCGCAAAGGGATGTCATTCCCAATGAGTAGTATGTTATCCACATACAATACAAGAAAGATAACTGTGTTTCCATTAACCCTCTTGTAGACACAGGATTCATCTTCATTCTTGATGAAAACAAATTGTTTGATCGCATCATTGAATCAAAGATTCCAGCTCCAAGAAGCTTGCCTCAGCCCATAAATTGGCCTTTGCAGCTTGTATACCTTCCCAGTATGATGTGGATCTACAAAACCCTCAGGTTGTGTCATGTACACATCCTCAAGCAAGTTTCCATTCAGAAATGTGGTTTTGACATCCATTTGTCAGATCTCATAATCGTGGTACGCTGTAATAGCAAGCATGATCTGAATGGACTTAAACATCGCCACTAGAGAAAAGGTTTCATCATAGTCAATACCATGAATTTGCTTGAAACCTTTAGCCACCAATCGGCCCTTATAGGTATGCATAAGTACATCCATGTCAGGCTTTCTCTTAAAGACCCACTTACACCCAATGGTTTTGATGGCTTCAGGTGGATCAACCAAAGTCCATACTTGGTTGGTGTACATGGATTCCATCTCGGATCTCATGGCCTCTAGCCATTTCTCAGAATCTAGGCTCATCACAGCTTCCTGATAGGAGGTAGCCTTATTCTCAATAAGCATAACGTCATCATGGTCAGACAAGAGAAATGAGTATCTCTCAGGCTGACGACGTACCCTATCAGACCTGTAAAGAGGTAGGTCGACCTGAACAGGTTGTTGTTTCACAACTCTTTGTGCAATAATCTCATCACCCACAATACTTTGTGGTTCCTGTTCAACCTGTATCAAGGCCTCAGTGCTATGGTCCTTATCTTGAATTTCTTCAAGATCGAACGTACTCCCACTAGTTTTTCTAGAAATAAAATCCCTTTCTAGAAATACCCCAGTCTTTGCCACAAACACTTTGTGTTGACTGGGAATGTAGAAGTAATATCCCTTCGTCTCCTTGGGATATTCAACAAAAGAGCACTTATCGGATTTGGGTCCTAGTTTGTCTGAGACTTGACGTCAAACGTAAGCCTCACAACCCCAAATCCTCATGAAAGACATCTTGGGATTTCTCCCTATCCATATCGTATATGGTGTCTTTATCATAGCCTTGGAAGATACACGATAAAGTGTGAAGGATGTTTATCTAGAGCATATCCCCAAAACGATATAGGAAGATCTGTGTGACTCATCATAGATCGTACCATATCTAATAGGGTATGATTCCTCCTTTCGGATATACCATTCCACTGTGGTGTTCCAGGAGGAGTGAGTTGGGATAGAATCTCACACTCAGCTAGATAGTCACTAAACTCATGGCTAAGGTATTCACCACCTCGATATAATCGAAGTATCAAAATACTCTTTCCAAGTTGGTTTTGTACTTCATTCTTGAATTCTTTGAACTTTTCAAAGGATTTTGATTTATGTGTCATCAGATACACATAACCATATCTATTGAGGTCATCAGTAAATGTAATGATGTACCTTTAACCACCTCTAGCAGCAACATTGAAAGGGTCACATACATCACTATGTATAAGTCCTAACAAGTCTGTTGCTCTTTCCCTGTGTCCACTAAAGGGAGTCTTGGTCATCTTGCCTAGAAGGCAAGACTCACATGTCTCATATGGTTCAAAATCAAATGAGTCCAGCAGCCCATCCTTATAGAGCTGGGATAAGCGACTCTCATTTATGTGACCTAAGCGACAATGCCAGAGATAGGTTTGGTTCAACTCATTTGACATGAACCTTTTGGTACTTATGTTATAGATGGGGCACTCTATGTCTAGAATATAGAGTTCGTTCATTAGAGGTGCACTACAATAGAACATATCATTTAAATAAACTGAACAACATTTGTTCTTTATTATAAATGAAAAGTCTTTCTTGTCCAAATAAGAAACTGAAATTATGTTCTTTGTCAAAGAAGGCACATAACAACATTCATCTAGTTCTAGTACAATCCCAAAGGGCAGAGATAGAATATAAGTTCCTACAGCAACAATAACAACCCTTGCTCCATTGCCTACTCATAGGTCCACCTCGCCATTTGTCAATGCCCTGCTATTTCTCAGCGCCTGCACATTGGTACAAATTATTGGTGTAGGGGCACCAGATAATTGAACCAGTGTTTTAATTATGGAAAAGACACAAAGTTAAGTTTACATCGTTATCTCATGAGCTAAGTCGAGTGTGCAGAAAAGTGCTAAAGCTGGAGCTGAAGGCTAGCGACACCCGGAGGAAGCCACGGTGGTCGGGTGACACTCGAGTGACTTCGAAGGGAACTGAAGTAATCGAGTGGAAGGCCAAAAGTGAGAGCTACAAGGTAAGTATCAAGGTAAGCTCGTGTGAGTGAGAGATGTTAAGGTCGTGTCCTCTCTACGGGGACGACCGTAGGCGACGATCCGACTAAGACTTTTTGTGGAAGGTCTAGGTTGAGATCGGACGGTTAGAAACCGTTGCATTTATCATTTTCCATGCTAACCTCTTACTATAGGGAAGTGGCCAGACTGACAGTCGACTGCTGGACATTGGGTAGTCGACTGATGGCGACGAATCAGCCTTTGCGCTAGGTCAAAATGGATAAGGTTTGACGCGGCCACTTCGCGATAAAATTTGGTACAACTTTGTGATATGTTCCAAAAGATGAGGAGACATATTCAGAGGCCAAACTCTATAAAAGGAGGTGAGGATTCCAACTCCAAAGATCATCAATATTATTCTTAAGTGCTCCTACAATGCAAAAGCTCCAACACCGTCATAACGCCGATGCGACACCAAGCTTTCACCTTCTTCATCGGCAACAACATATTTTGTTATTGAATTCTTTGTTTTTATTCGTAACGAGGTGAGGTAGGCTTGTTGCCTCATCCTCGTACTTTCAGTTTTGTAATCGTTGTCTCCTACCTCCAACGAGGAGGAGACGTTATAGTGTTTTGCCCTCTGTACGTGGTCTAGGACCGTTAGCTCCTTGGAGTAGCAACCGCTGGGTTGTCAACCAAGTAAAAATAAACGTATCTTTTTATTTTTCCGCTGTGCTTACTCATGTATCAAACGAACGAACAAAAAGATTTACGCTCGCTATTCACCCCCCCCTCTAGCGACGCTTCTCGATCCAACACAAATATGAGAAGCACATCCGATATCTAATATCCATGATGAAGAAATAGATAGATTGACTTCTATAACATTTATACCTGAAGTAGAAGTCTCACTTCTATTCTTCTTAAGATCTTCTAGGTATGCTTTGCAGTTACGCTTCTAGTGTCCAGCTTCCTTGCAGTGGAAGCAACTCCCTTCTTTGGCCACCCCTCCTTTTCGGTTTCAGTTCCTTGCCTTTTCCCTTGGCTTGGGACTTTCCCTTACCTTTACGCTTGCCCTTGCCTTTATTCTTTTGCACCATCAAAATGGAGTCAGATTTTCCCTTCTTGAGGTTGAGCTCAGCAGTTCTCAACATGATGAGCATCTCAGGCAGTGACTTATCAATTTCATTCATGTTGTAATTCATGACAAATTGATTGTAGGTTTGTGCCAAAGATTGCAAGATCAAGTCAGTGGCCAGCTCTTGGCCAAGTGGGAATCCAAACCTCTGTAGGTTTTCTATGTACCCAATCATCTTGAGTACATATGAACCTACGGGAGTCTCATCTTGCTGTAGGGATGTATACTCAAAAGTCTACCTTTTGTATGAACATCTTTATTTTGAAATATGAATCACATGATCATTGTTTGCATTTTTATGGTTATGCATATTGTCTAATACATTACATTATAGATAACATGGTGTGTGGTGTCACACGGGAGATCATGTTATCAGCTCCTTGTAAAGTATAAGTAAAGGCTCACAACCGAGATGGCTTTGGACAAACCATCAGAATGGTTGTAGTGTGATTTGGTATTGGTTTGTCTTGACCATAGAATCACACTAGTGCACTTTGTGTGTATTGAGCAGGACCGACTTAGAGGTGATTCGATTTATTGCTGACTACATAATCGAATCGGACCTCAGATATTATTTAGTACATGCTCTTAATCCCGATATAATAACGGGCACATATACTTAGTATTCATCTCTTTGATTTACCAATGGGCGAGATTTATAGTTTAAATCGATAGGCTCGGTAAGTTAGGAGATGATATTATTTATATGGTGTGTTGTTGATTATAGGAGGAAATTGTGTCCTATATATTAGGATGATGATGTCCCCTTAAGGAGCTCATAAGGTTCATCATGTAAACCCTGCAGGTGGACTTGGTCCGGCATGATGAAAAGGTTGAGTGGTACTACTCATGGAGTTAGATGTTGACTAATTAATGGTCAGTAAATTAATTAATTGATGGACATTCGAGATCTTAAATACGGGGAGAAAATGTACAAATAATATATGGAGCTCATATTATCATATGGGGGTTGGTGAGGTAGATCAATGATAATCCTTTAGTCGATTGGATTATCATTTATGGATCGGACATTATGTGGGCTTGATCCATGGGTGGCCAAGATCCAACTCCTCCTCATGGTCCCTATTGTAGCCTATTAACACCTCATGAAGCTTAGATCCAATGGATAGAAACAAAACTCTAGATCCAAAGGTAGAGATTAAATCTCTAAGATCCGACGGTTGAGATTAAATCTCTAGATCCGACGGTTGAGATTAAATCCCTAGAACAAATGGTGGAGATTAAACCAAGGCTTATCCCTAACTCTATAAAAGGGTGGAATAGGGGTGGGCAGCAAGACAATGGAGAGGAAAGGGGGCTAGGGTTTTGGGCGGCAAGAGCAAGGGAGGTTAGGGATTTTGGGTGGCCACAATTAAGGAAAGTTTTTTTTCTTCTTCTTCCTTTGGTGGTCGAAACCCTTCTTCCGTCTTCTCTCCTTGGTTTGTCCAGTGCCAAGCTTCTCCCTTTCATCTATGGCTTATGATGGATGGCATTAGGGTTGCTTCCCATGGGCGGCAACCAATTCTAGTTGGGAAAGGAATAAGAGTGGGTGGCTAGGGTTAGGGTTTGGGTGTTGGTGGTGGGCGGCAACAAGGGGAGGAAGCTTCTCCTTCCTCTTCCTAAGGTTGGCAAGCCCCTCTTCCTTCTTCCCTCTACCTTGGCCAAAGCTCAATCTATTCTTCTTCCCTTCATCCTTTGTCGAAAATTAGGAGAGCTTAGTGTTGGTAACTCATGCTTCTGGGAGGCTCATTGGCTCCCATGTCCCCGGATTAAAATTTTCACTAATGAAAACTAATCCGGATGAGATGAGTTTCCTAAGCACAACCAATTCGTTGTCGTGCTAACGACTTGAGCGATCGCTTGAACGAACTAGTTGTTCAAGCAATACAACTCTTCTAGTCGGTTAGCCGCGGAAGAGACGACGGACGGATCGCCGGTTTTTGTGTTTATCTTCGGGGTCCATGATTATACAAATACATACAAATGTAAACTAGTATAATCAACACATACTAAAATAAAGAACATAAGCTAGCATATTAATAAGAACATGCAAAGATCAATAATAAAAGTTGTAAAACTTTTATACCTCTCGATCTTCTATCGTATGTCCTAACCTCCTTGTAGACTTCGTGTGGGCGAAGATCCTCCACAAGTTGAAGCTACCTAGATCTCCTTCAATCCAAATAAAGAAGAACTCTCCTTTCCTTCTTGCTCGAGCCAACCACCAATTCACAAAGAATTGATGCCGCTGGCCCCAAGAATGGAGAGAACAAAATGGAAACAACCAAGGAACCGAACAAGGGACAAACCCTTGCTCCTAATGCCACCGACCAAGAGAAAAAGAAGAGGAGAAGAGGAATAGGTTGAGCACCGACCAAGCTAGAGGGAAAATATCTAGGAGTTGGCCACACCCTAGGAAGAAGAAGAGATCCTCTCCTATAGTTTCCGCCCACTTTCCCCTCCAAAACCTAGCCGCCCAACCAAGAAAAGGAAAGCTCTAGGGTTTCTTGCCGCCCACTAATGGAAGGGAAAACCCTAATTTCCAAAACCAACCTAAGCCATAGAAGGAAGGGAGAAGCTTGGGCGCCGACCAAACCAAGGAGGAAGGAGGAAGAAGGTTTGCCAGCCACCATTGGGAAGAAGAAGAAGAGGCTTCTTCTTCTTGTTGCTGCCCAACACCATGAACCAAACCCTAACCCTAGCCTCCTCCTATTTCTTGCCGGCCAAGCCACCTTATCTCAATTAGGTTTTTTCTTTCATCCTCTTTGCCGCCCAAGCCTAAGCCCATATATATAGAGTTAGGTTTAGGCCTCTTTTAATCTCCACCGTCGGATCTAGGGTTTCATCCCAACCATCGGATCTAGGGTTTCATCCCAACCGTCGGATCTAGGGTTTTATCCCAACAATTGGATCTAGGTTTTCATCCCAACCGTCGGGTCTAGGGTTTCATCCCAACCGTCGGATCTAGGGTTTTATCCCAACTGTCAGATCTAGAGATTTAATCTCAACCGTCGGTTTGAGAGATTTAATCTCAACCGTCGGATCTAGGGTTTTATCCCAACCGTCGGATCTAGAGATTTAATCTCAACCGTCGCTTCTAGAGATTTGTTTTCCATCATTGGATCTAGACTTCATTAGGATTATATTAGGCTATGATAGGGACCATGAGGAGGAGTTGGATCTTTGCCACCCGATGGATCGGAACCACACAAACTTGATCCATCAATTAATTGTTGGGAATCGGCTTCTCGGAGACTCGTCGGCTCCCATGTCCCCGGATTAAAATTTTCACTAATGAAAACTAATCCGGATGGGATGAGTTTCCTAAGCACAACCAATTCATCATCGTGCTAACGACTCGAGCAATCACTTGAACAAACTGGTTGTTCAAGCAACCAAGCTCTTCTAGTCAGTTAGCCATGGAAGAGACGACGCACAGATCGCCGGTTTTTGTGTTTATCTTCGGGGTCCATGATTATACAAATACATACACATGCAAGCTAGTATAATCAACATATACTAATCAAAGAACATAAGCTGGCATATTAATAAGAACATGCAAAGATCAATAATAAAAGTTGTAAAACTTTTATACCTCTCGATCTTCTATCGTATGTCCTAACCTCCTTGTAGACTTCGTGTGGGCGAAGATCCTCCACAAGTTGAAGCTTCCTAGATCTCCTTCAATCCAAAGAAAGAAGAACTCTCCTTTCCTTCTTGCTCGAGCCAACCACCAATTCACAACGAATTGATGCCGCCGGCCCCAAGAATGGAGAGAACAAAATGGAAACAACCAAGGAACCGAACAAGAGACAAACCCTTGCTCCTAATGTTGGCAATGTGCTAATCCTCGGAGGCTCATTGGCTAATTTTCATCTAAGTGTGCACCATTACACGATACTAAGGGAATTACCTCGGATTATGTGCCTTACCGATGTGGAAGTACACACGCTCCTAAATAATTTCCTATAACAATTATTTGACCTAGTGATCCGCAAACAAACTCATCTGATGGGGAGGAAGGCACTCAGAGCCAACACGCAAGTTTGTTGCATCACACGTCAAATTGTAATGGAGGCCGCGGGAATTAATTAAAATATCCCTCTCCCACTTAGTAAATTGAAAATGAGGAATTTTAAAGCATACACAACATGCATATAAAACAAATAAGCAATAAATATGGAAAAAATCAGAATTTTTCTAACTATTATGTATTGTTCTCTAATATGTGTCCCGTCGTGTCGCCACCTCGTCCGCTCCACCTTTTCCGTGCGCAAGCCACATAAAGAGATCCGAGCCGAGATATATCATTTTAATTTACATCCATCGATCCTATACTCCACGAAGGAGTGTACAAATAATCTAGATCGAAAGTAAACTAAAATGAGCGACCAAACAGTGCCGTATTTAATTACAAAAATTAAATACTAATCTAGCCTCGTCAACCCCGAGGATTCAAATAATAAATATTTACACACATACAATCACATACACACATATGGCCATAATAGTCGGATCTTACGCCTGCAACCAAAAAGTTAAACTACGCATATCCTACTATTATCTGGCACATATAATATATGAAAAAGTGCATAAAAAATTAATCGAATCCTAAACACACAAAACCGGAAATCGTGGCTCTGATACCATTTGTTGGCAATGTGCTAATCCTCGGAGGCTCATTGGCTCCCATGTCCCCGGATTAAAATTTTCACTAATGAAAACTAATCCGGATGGGATGAGTTTCCTAAGCACAACCAATTCGTCGTCGTGCCAATGACTCGAGCGATCGCTTGAACAAACTTGTTGTTCAAGAAATCAACTCTTCTAGTCGGTTAGCCGCGGAAGAGACGACGGACGGATCGCCGGTTTTTGTGTTTCTTATCGGGGTCCATGATTATACAAATACATACAAATGTAAACTAGTATAATCAACACATACATAAAGTAGGCATCCACACAAAACATGCATATAATTGAGGAGAAATTATAAACATAATACAAAAGAACATTAATCAAAATAAACAAGATTATACCTCTTGTTATACCTCTTGATCTTCTATTGTATGTCCTCCCTCCTTTTGGACGTCGTGTGGGCGACGATCTACCAAAAGTGAAGCCTCCTAGATCACCAATCTTCCTTTCCTTGTTCACTAGGAACAAAGGAAGATCCCAAAAACAAAACTCATCTTCCTTTCTAGAACCGGCCACCAAGTCAATAAACATGATGTTGCCGCCAGCCAAAAAAGATAAAAATGGAGTATAGAAACCAACCAAAAGAGAAACACCAAGGGTATGGGCGTCGGCCAACACTTGGAGAAAGGAAAGGAAAACAATCCTCTTCCTTGTCGCCGCCCAAACCCTAGACAAAGCTTTCCTAATTTTCGGCCAAGGATGAAGGGAAGGAGAATAGGTTGAGCTCCGGCCCAGGTAGAGGGAACAAGGATAGTGGCCGGCCAACACTTAGAAGGAAGAAGAAATGGATCTTCATCTTCTTGTTGCCGCCCACCCTAATCCCAAAACCCTAACCCTAGCCGCCCAACCCCAATCCTATCCCATCTAGGATTTGGTTGCCGCCCAAGGGAAGCCATCCTAATTCCATCCATCCTAAGCCATAGAAGGAAGGGAAAAGCTTGGGCGCCAGCCAAACCAAGGAGGAAAAGGGAGGAAGGGTTGCCAGCTATCAATGGGAAGAAGAAGAAGCCTTGCCGCCCAACACAATGAACCAAACCCTAACCCTAACCTCCTTTTCTTTCTTGCCGCCCAAGCCACCTTGTCTCAATTAGGTTTTTCATCTTCTTTGCCGCCCAAGCCTAAGCCCATATATATAGAGTTAGGTTTAGGCCTTGGTTCAATCTCCTCCATTGGTTCTAGAGATTTAATCTCAACCGTCAGATCTAGAGATTTAATCTCAACCGTCGGATCTAGAGATTTAATCTCAACCGTCGGTTCTAGGGTTTTAATCCTAACCGTCAGATCTAGAGATTTAATCTCCACCATCGGTTCTAGGGTTTTAATCTCAACCGTCGGATCTAGAGATTTAATCTCAACCATCGGTTCTAGGGATTTAATCCCAACCATCGGATCTAGAGATTTGTTTTCCATCATTTGATCTAGACTTCATGAGGTGTTAATAGGCTACAATAGGGACCATGAGGAGGAGTTGGATCTTGGCCACCCGATGGATCAGAACCACACAAACTTGATCCATCAATGATGTTCCATTCCACTAGAGGATCATCATTGAATTACCTCACCAACCCCATAAATTAATATGGGCTCCATGTATCATTTGTACATCCATCTCCCCGTGTTTAAGATATCGAATGTCCGACAATTAATTGATTTACTGACCATCAATTAATTAACATCTAACTCCTCAAGTAGTACCACTCAACCTTATCATCATGTTGACTAAGTCAACCTGCAGGGTTTACATGATGAACCTTATGAGCTCCTAAAGGGGACATCATCAACCTAATACATAGGACACGGTTTCCTCCTATAATCAATGACACACCATGTAAATAATATCATTTACCAACTTACCGGGCATATTGATTTAATCCATAGAAATCTCACCCTCTGGTAAATCAAAGAAATAAATACTAAGTACATGTGTCCGTTATTATATCGGGATTAAGAGCATGTACAACATAATATCCGAGGTCTGATTCAATTATGTAGTCAGCAATAAATTAAATCACCTCTATGTCGGTCCCGCTCAATACACCTAAGTGTACTAGTGTAACTCTATGTTCAAGACAAAACAATACCAAGCTACACTACAACCATGCCAATGGTTTGTCCAAAACCATCTTGGTTGTGAGCCTCTACTTATATTCTACAATGAACTGATAACATGATCTTCTGTGCCACACCAAGCACCATGTTATCTACAATGTAAAATATTAGACAATATGCACATATATAATGAATATAAAGTGCAAACAATGATCATGTGATTCTTATTTCAAAATAAAATGTTCATACAAAAAGAGCTAGGCTTTCAGTATACATTCTAACAATCTCCCACTTATACTAAAAGACTATGCTGTCATCACACTGTCATACATCTGATTCCCCTTCCCTCCACATGCCTTTCGAAGCTCTCGCTAGAAGGGCCTTAGTGAAATGGTCTACCAGGTCATCCTCTAATGCAATCTTGGCGACAACAACTTCTACCTCCTTAGCGATTTCTCGTATCAGGTGGTACTTGCGCTCTATGCATTTACTTACCTTATAGGCTCGTGGTTCCTTCGAGTTTGCAACTGCACCATTATTATCACAATAAATTGTGATATTTCTGGGCAAACCAGGAATCACATCCAAGTTCATCAGGAAGTTCATGAGCCACCCAGCTTCTTTGGCCGCCTAAGAGGCTGCCATACACTCAGCTTCCATGGTGGAGTTCGCCACGCATTTCTGCTGGACACTCCTCCATACAATGGCTCCACCTCCCAAAGTAAATATAAAACCTGAGGTAGACTTACTATTATCCCTATCAAATTGGCAATTGGAATCTATGTAACCCACAGGGAGTAATTGGTATGCCCGGTAAACTAGCATATAATCTCTAGTCCTTCTCAGGCACTACAATATATGCTTTACCGCAGTCCAATGTCCCTGTCCTGGATTACACTGATATCTGCTGACCATGCCCACGGCATAGAAGATATCGGGTCTCGTACATATCATCGTATACATGAGGCTTCCTACTGCCGAAGCATAAAGAACCGCCTTCATCTCCTCTATCTCCTCAGATGATCTAGGACACATCTCCTTAGATAAAGGAACTCCATGACTGAAAGGTAGAAAACCTTTCTTGGAGTTTTGCATGCTAAAACGATCCATAATCGTGTCTATGTATGAAGCTTGGGATTAGCACACTAACCATGATCCCAAGGATGTGTCCCACTTCTCCCAAGTCCTTCAAAACTGTTTGGACAACCATACCCTTACGTCTGATAACACTCTGATATTGTTGCCAACTACCAAAATATTATCTACGTATAGTACAAGAAATACCACTACGTTTCCGTCACATCTCTTGTATACACAAGACTCATCCAGACTTTGAATAAATCCATAAGTTTGGATTTACCTCATTAAAGCGGATGTTCCAAGACCTCGAAGCTTGTTTCAATCCATAAATGGACCGATTAAGCTTACATACAAGATGCTCTTTGCCCTTAGCAATGAACCCCTCTGGTTGCTTTATATAGATGTTCTCCTCAAGACTTCCATTTAGGAAAGCTGTCTTGACATCCATCTGCCACACCTCATAATCCATATGAGCTGCTATGCATAAGAGCTCCCATACCTTATTTGATTCCATAGATTCAATCTCAGTATTCATTGTACTTTGCAAAGATGCTGCATCTATATCTTGGATTGCCTCGTCATATGTCCAGGGATCAGGTTCATGTTTGCCAGGGACCAAATCGGAAGATTCTCCCAAGAACATGAATCTATCAGGCTGTCTCACAACCCTCCCACTACGACAAGGTATCACCTGTGTATCCTCTGTGACACGCGGTGCAGTGACATGTGGTATATCCTCTTGTACCGGTGGTACTGAAGTCGGGACTTCCCCTGTTAACTCCTCAAGAACAATCCTACTTGTGGCCTTGTGGTTCATCACATAGTCCTCCTCTAGAAATCTGGCATTCGTACTAACGATCACCCTCTGATCTCTAGGACTATAAAACAAACCACCTTTGTTCCCCTAGGATAGCCAACAAACAAGCATACTTCTGTACGAGGTTCCAACTTACCAGCATCAGCCTTCAGAAGATGTGCTGGACTCCCCCATATCCGAATATATCTTAGACTAGGCTTTTGCCCAGTCCACAATTCTGAGGGACTAGAAGGCACTGATTTAAATGGAACTAAGTTCACAATGTACACCGCCGTATCTAGAGCATATCCCCAGAGCAAATCTGGCAAGTCAGAATAACTCATCATCGATCTAACCATCTCCATAAGAGTCCTATTCCTTCGCTCCGCTACACCATTCTGCTGGGGTGTGCTAGGTGCAGTCAATTGGGATTGAATCCTAGCCTCTGATAAGTAATTCCTAAACTCTCTCAAGAGGTACTCACCACTACGATCAGATCGTAGTGTCATCTTGAATAATTGTCTATGAAAAAGACGAAATATTCAAGACCACCTCTTGCCTGGATAGGCATAGGACCACACAAATCAGAATGAACCATTTCTAACACATCTTTGGTTCTATACCCCTTGGCCTTAAAAAGGCCTCTTGGTCATCTTACCCTCCAAGCAAGATTCGTAGGTTGGGAGATCCTCCACCACTAATGAACCCAAAAGTCCATCAGCTATCAACCTTTGAATTCTGCTTAAGTTAATGTGACCAAGCCTAAGAAGCCAAAGATATGTTTGGTTCATCTTCGAAGGTTCTTTTCTCTCATTGGAATTAGAAGATGAGTTATTAACTTCAATTTGCATCGTGGGAGGCTTTGTAAACAAATTTCCTTTCAATGTACCTGAACAGATATTCTCCCTATTCCTTTTTATAACAACTCTGTCATTAAAAGAAATAGAATATCCATCCATAATAATTTAGAAACTAAAACTAAATTCTTTCTAAATAAAGGTACATAAAGGGAATTTTCCAGAACCTAAGTTTTATTTTTCTCAAGAGATAAATAAAACTTCTCCCACTGCAATAGCCACCACCTTAGTTGTATTGCCCAAGTAAATGGTAATATCCCCTTTAGCTAGTCGTCGGGTTTCCTGGAACCCCTGCAAAGTGTTGCAGACATGATTAGTGGCTCTCGTATCTACACACCAGGTGCCGGTAGATAATGCCTCTAACCATGATTCAACGACTGGACCAAAGGATATACATTTGTTCTTACTTCGGATTGGGATAATCCTTCTTCTTATGTCCAGTCTGCTTGCAAGTGAAGTACTTGCCTTTCGGCTTCTTCACTCCTCCCTGAGATCCTCCCACCACCTTTGCTCCTCCTTGTTTCTCCTTCATCTAGCCTTTCGTCTTAGAAGTAGAAACCTTTTTGAGCAACCATGGCTTGAGGACACTCTTTGAAGAGTGTATACTTGTACTTCTTAGCAGATAAGACAACATCTAGATTCTTTTCCAATCAACATTATTTGGGTACAGTAAGTTTATTTCCTTTAGTATCATAGTAAGTGGACTGAAAGTTATTTTTGAAAATCCTAAGAATCACAATGATCAAAATATTAGATTTCAAATATTATTGATTCCTCAAAACAATAAAATTCCGAAATCAACCAACACCTCAAAACACCGAGAATATCGCATGCAACGATAGTGTGGACGTATACGAATTCTACATTTGTAAGAGGAGGTTTTACCCATTAATTTTATTATCTTGTCAACCTTACTTTTTGACAAATAAAATTAATAGTTGGTTCCTCTTTGGCCCTACAAATAAAAGCAGTGACTCCGATGGGAAGGATACTTTTTATTCTCATCTAAGTGTGCACCATTACACGATACTAAGGGAATTACCTCGGATTATGTGCCTTACCGATGTGGAAGTACACACGCTCCTAAATAATTTCCTATAACAATTATTTGACCTAGTGATCCGCAAACAAACTCATCTGATGGGGAGGAAGGCACTCAGAGCCGACGCGCAAGTTTGTTGCATCACACGTCAAATTGTAATGGAGGCCGCGGGAATTAATTAAAATATCCCTCTCCCACTTAGTAAATTGAAAATGAGGAATTTTAAAGCATACACAACATGCATATAAAACAAATAAGCAATAAATATGGAAAAAATCAGAATTTTTCCAACTATTATGGCATTGTTCTCTAATATGTGTCCCGTCGTGTCGCCACCTCGTCCGCTCCACCTTTTCCGTGCACAAGCCACATAAAGAGATCCGAGCCGAGATATATCATTTTAATTTACATCCATCGATCCTATACTCCACAAAGGAGTGTACAAAAAATCTAGATCGAAAGTAAACTAAAATGAGCGGCCAAACAGTGTCGTATTTAATTACAAAAATTAAATACTAATCTAGCCTCGTCAACCCCGAGGATTCAAATAATAAATATTTACACACATACAATCACATACACACATATGGCCATAATAGTCGGATCTTATGCCTGCAACCAAAAAGTTAAACTACGCATATCCTACTATTATCCGGCACATATAATATATGAAAAAGTGCATAAAAAATTAACCGAATCCTAAACACACAAAATCGGAAACCGTGGCTCTGATACCATTTGTTGGTAATGTGCTAATCCTCGGAGGCTCATTGGCTCCCATGTCCCCGGATTAAAATTTTCACTAATGAAAACTAATCCGGATGGGATGAGTTTCCTAAGCACAACCAATTCGTCGTCGTGCCAAAGACTCGAGCGATCGCTTGAACAAACTTGTTGTTCAAGCAATCAACTCTTCTAGTCGGTTAGCCGCGGAAGAGACGACGGACGGATCGCCGGTTTTTGTATTTCTTATCGGGGTCAATGATTATACAAATACATACAAATGTAAACTAGTATAATCAACACATACATAAAGTAGGCATCCACACAAAACATGAATATAATTGAAGAGCAATTATAAACATAATACAAAAGAACATTAATCAAAATAAATAAGATTATACCTCTTGTTATACCTCTTGATCTTCTATTGTATGTCATCCCTCCTTTTGGACGTCGTGTGGGCGACGATCTACCAAAAGTTGAAGCCTCCTAGATCACCAATCTTCCTTTCCTTGTTCACTAGGAACAAAGGAAGATCCCAAAAACAAAACTCATCTTCCTTTCTAGAACCGGCCACCAAGTCAATAAACTTGATGTTGCTGCCGGCCAAGGAAGATAAAAATGGAGTATAGAAACCAACCAAAAGAGAAACACCAAGGGTATGGGTGCCGGCCAACACTTGGAGGAAGGAAAGGAAAACAATCCTCTTCCTTGTTGCCGCCCAAACCCTAGACAAATCTTTCCTAATTTCTGGCCATGGATGAAGGGAAGGAGAATAGGTTGAGCTCCGGCCAAGGTAGAGGGAACAAGGATAGTGGCCGGCCAACACTTAGAAGGAAGAAGAAATGGATCTTCATCTTCTTGTTGCCGCCCACCCTAATCCCAAAACCCTAACCCTAGCCGCCCAACCCCAATCCTATCCCATTTAGGATTTGGTTGCCGCCCAAGGGAAGCCATCTTAATTCCATCCATCCTAAGCCATAGAAGGAAGGGAAAAGCTTGGGCACTAGCCAATCCAAGGAGGAAAAGAGAGGAAGGGTTGCCGGCCATCAATGGGAAGAAGAAGAAGCCTTGCCGCCCAACACAATGAACCAAACCCTAACCCTAACCTCCTTTTCTTTCTTGCCGCCCAAGCCACCTTGTCTCAATTAGGTTTTTCATCTTCTTTGCCGCCCAAGCCTAAGCCCATATATATAGAGTTAGGTTTAGGCCTTTGTTCAATCTCCTCCATTGCTTCTAGAGATTTAATCTCAACCGTCGGATCTAGAGATTTAATCTCAACCGTCGGATCTAGAGATTTAATCTCAACCGTCGGTTCTAGGGTTTTAATCCTAACCGTCGGATCTAGAGATTTAATCTCCACCGTCGGTTCTAGGGTTTTAATCTCAACCGTCGGATCTAGAGATTTAATCTCAACCGTCGGTTCTAGGGATTTAATCCCAACCGTCGGATCTAGAGATTTATTTTCCATCATTTGATCTAGACTTCATGAGGTGTTAATAGGCTACAATAGGGACCATGAGGAGGAGTTGGATCTTGGCCACCCGATGGATCGGAACCACATAATCTTGATCCATCAATGATGTTCCATTCCACTAGAGGATCATCATTGAATTAACTCACCAACCCCATAAATTAATATGGGCTCCATGTATCATTTGTACATCCATCTCTCCGTGTTTAAGATATCGAATGTCCGTCAATTAATTGATTTACTGACCATCAATTAATTAACATCTAACTCCTCAAGTAGTACCACTCAACCTTATCATCATGTTGACTAAGTCAACCTGCAGGGTTTACATGATGAACCTTATGAGCTCCTCAAGGGGACATCATCAACCTAATACATAGGACACGGTTTCCTCCTATAATCAATGGCACACCATGTAAATAATATCATTTCCCAACTTACCAAGCATATTGATTTAATCCATAGAAATCTCACCCTCTGGTAAATCAAAGAAATAAATACTAAGTACATGTGCCCGTTATTATATCGGGATTAAGAGCATGTACAACATAATATCCGAGGTCCGATTCAATTATGTAGTCAGCAATAAATTGAATCACCTCTATGTCGGTCCTGCTCAATACACCTAAGTGTACTAGTGTAACTCTATGTTCAAGACAAAACAATACCAAGCTACACTACAACCATGGCAATGGTATGTCCAAAACCATCTTGGTTGTGAGCCTCTACTTATATTCTACAATGAACTGATAACATGATCTTCTGTGCCACACCAAGTACCATGTTATCTACAATGTAAAATATTAGACAATATGCATATATATAATGAATATAAAGTGCAAACAATGATCATGTGATTCTTATTTCAAAATAAAATGTTCATACAAAAAGAACTAGGCTTTCAGTATACATTCTAACACCTAATGCCGCCGGCCAAGAGAAAAAGAAGAGGAGAAGAGGAATAGGTTGAGCGGCGACCAAGGTAGAGGGAAAAGATCTAGGAGCCGGGCACACCCTAGGAAGAAGAAGAAGAGATCCTCTCCTATAGTTGCCGCCCACTTTCCCCTCCAAAACCTATCCTCCCAACCAAGGAAAGGAAAGCTCTAGGGTTTCTTGCCGCCCACTAATGGAAGGGCAAACCCTAATTTACAAAACCAACCTAAGCCATAGAAGGAAGGGAGAAGCTTGGGCGCCGGCCAAACCAAGGAGGAAGGAGGAAGAAGGGTTGCCGGCCACCATTGGGAAGAAGAAGAAGAGGCTTCTTCTTCTTGTTGCTGCCCAACACCATGAACCAATCCCTAACCCTAGCCTCCTCCTATTTCTTGCCGCCCAAGCCACCTTATCTCAATTAGGTTTTTCTTTTTCTCATCGTTTTTGTCGCCCAAGCCTAAGCCCATATATATAGAGTTAGGTTTAGGCCTCCTTTAATCTCCACCGTCGGATCTAGGGATTTAATCTCCACCGTCGGATCTAGGGTTTCATCCCAACCGTCGGATCTAGGGTTTCATCCCAACTGTCGGATCTAGGGTTTTATCCCAACCGTCGGATCTAGGGTTTTATCCCAACCATCGGATCTTATAGATTTAATCTCAACCGTCGGATCTTAGAGATTTAATCTCCACCTAGGGATTTATTTTTCCATAATTGGATCTAGACTTCATGAGGATTATATTAGGCTACGATAGGGACCATGAGGAGGAGTTGGATCTTGGCCACCCGATGGATCGGAACCACACAAACTTGATCCATCAATGATGTTCCATTCCACTAGAGGATCATCATTGAACTACCTCACCAACCCCCATAAATTAATATGGGCTCCATATATTATTTGTACATCCATCTCCCTGTGTTTAAGATATCGAATGTTCGTCAATTAATTGATTTACTGACCATCAATTAATTAACATCTAACTCCTCGAGTAGTACCACTAAACCTTATCATCATGTTGACTAAGTCAACCTGCAGGGTTTACATGATAAACCTTATGACCTCCTCAAGGGGACATCATCAACCTATATTGATGATAATCAACGGCACACCATGTAAATAATATCATTTCCCAACTTACCGGGCATATTGATTTAATCCATCTAAATCTCACCCTTTGGTAAATTAAAGAAATAAATACTAAGTATATGTGCCCGTTATTATATCGGAATTAAAAGCATGTACAACATAATATCCGAGGTCCGATTCAATTATGTAGTCAGCAATAAATTGAATCACCTCTATGTCGGTCCTGCTCAATACACCTAAGTGTACTAGTGTAACTCTATGTTCAAGACAAAACAATACCAAGCTACACTATAACTATGCCAATGGTTTGTCCAAAACCATCTTTGTTGTGGGCCTCAACTAATATTCTACAAGGGACTGATAACATGATCTTCTGCGCCACACCAAGCACCATGTTATCTATAATGTAAAATATTAGACAATATGCACACATATAATAAATATAAAGTGCAAACAATGATCATGTGATTCTTATTTCAAAATAAAAATGTTCATACAAAAAGAGCTAGGCTTTCAGTATACATTCCAACAATCTCCCACTTATACTAAAAGACAATGTTGCCATCACACTGCCATACATCTGATTCCCCTTCCCTCCACATGCCTATCAAAGCTCTCGCTAGAAGGGCCTTAGTGAAAGGGTCTACCAGGTCATCCTCTGATGCAATCTAGGCGACAACAACTTCTACCTCCTTTACGATTTCTCATATCAGGTGGTACTTGCGCTCTATGTGTTTACTTACCTTATGTGCTCGTGGTTCCTTCGAGTTTGCAACTGCACCATTATTATCACAATAAATTGTGATAGTTCTGGGCAAATCAGGAATCACATCCAAGTCCAATATGAAGTTCCTGAGCCACACAGCTTCTTTGGCCACGTAATAGGATGCCACATACTCAGCTTCCATGGTGGACTCCACCACGCATTTCTGCTGGACACTCCTCCATACAATGGCTCCACCTCCTAAAGTAAATACAAAACCTGAGGTAGACTTACTGTTATCCCTATCAGATTGGAAATCGGAATCTATGTAACCCACAAGGAGTAATTGGTCTGCCCGGTAAACTAGCATATAATCCCTAGTCCTTCTCAGGCACTACAATATATGTTATACCACAGTCCAATATCCCTATCCTGGATTACTCTGATATCTGCTAACCATGCCCACGACATAGCAGATATCGGGTCTCATACATAACATCGTATACATGAGGCTTCCTGCTGCCGAAGCATAAAAAACCGCCTTCATCTCCTCTATCTCCTCAGATGATCTAGGACACATCTCCTTAGATAAAGGAACTCCATGCCTGAAAGGTAGAAAACCTTTCTTGGAGTTTTGCATGCTAAAACGATCCAAAATCGTGTCTATGTTTGAAGCTTGGGATTAGCACACTAACCTTGATCCCAAGGATGTGTCCCACTTCTCCCAAGTCCTTCAAAACTGTTTGGACAACCATACCCTTACGTCTGATAACACTCTGATATTATTGTCAACTACCAAAATATTATCTACGTATAGTACAAGAAATACCACTACGTTTCTGTCACATCTCTTGTATACACAAGACTCATCCAGACTTTTAATAAATCCATAAGTTTGGATTTACCTCATTAAAGCGGATGTTCCAAGACCTCGAAGCTTGTTTCAATCCATAAATGGACCGATTAAGCTTACATACAAGATGCTCTTTGCCCTTAGCAATGAATCCCTCTTGTTGCTTCATATAGATCTTCTCCTCAAGACTTCCATTAAGGAAAGCTGTCTTGACATCCATCTGCCACACCTCATAATCCATATGAGCTGCTATGCATAAGAGCTCCCAGACCTGATTTGAATCCATAGATTCAATCTCAGTATTCATTGCACTTTTGCAAAGATGTTGCATCTTTATCTTGGATTGCCTCATCATATGTCCAGGGATCAGGTTCATGTTCGCCAGGGACCAAATCGGAAGATTCTCCCAAGAACATGAATCTATCAGGCTGTCTCACAACCCTTCCACAACGACGAGGTATCACCTGTTTATCCTCTGTGACACGCGGTACAGTGACATGTGGTATATCTTCTTGTACCGGTGGTATTGAAGTCGGGACTTCCCCTGTCAACTTCTCAAGAACAATCCTACTCGTGGGATTGTGGTTCACCACATAGTCCTCCTCTAGAAAACTGGCATTCGTACTAACGATCACCCTCTGATCTCTGGACTATAGAATAAACCACCCTTCGTTCCCTTAGGGTAGCCAACAAACAAGCGTACTTCTGTACGAGATTCCAACTTACAAGCATCTCCCTTCAGCACATGTGCTGGACTACCCCAAATCGGAATATGTCTTAGACTAGGCTTTCGCCCAGTCCACAACTCTGTGGGAGAGTAGGGTACTGACTTAGATGGAACCAAGTTCAGAATGTGTGCTGCTGTTTCCAGAGCAAACCTCAGAACGAATCTGGCAAGCCAGAATAACTCATCATCGATCTAACCATCTCCATAAGAGTCATATTCCTTCGCTCCGCTACACCATTCTGCTAGGGTGTGCCAGGTGCAGATAATTGGGATTGAATCCCAGCCTCTGATAAGTAATTCCTAAACTCTCCCAAGAGGTATTCACCACTACGATCAGATCGTAGTGTCCTCTTGAATAATTGTCTATGAAAAAGATGAAATATTCAAAACTACTTCTTGCCTGGATAGACATAGGACCATACGAATCAGAATGAACCAATTCCAACACATCTTTGGATCTATACCCCTTGGCCTTGAAAGGCCTCTTGGTCATCTTACCCTCCAAGCATGATTCCCAACAATTGGTATCAGAGCCTTGGTTTCCAGTTTTGTGTGTTTAGGATTCGGTTAATTTTTTATGCACTTTTTCATATATTATATGTGCCAGATAATAGTAGGATATGCGTAGTTTAACTTTTTGGTTGCAAGCGTAAGATCCGACTATTATGGCCATATGTGTGTATGTGATTGTATGTATATTATTTGAATCCTCGGGGTTGACGAGGCTAGATTAGTATTTAATTTTTGTAATTAAATACGACATTGTTTAGCCGCTCATTTTAGTTTACTTTCGATCTAGAGTATTTGTACACTCCTTCGTGGAGTATAGGATCGATGGATGTAAATAAAAATGATATATCTCGGCTCGGATCTCTTTATGTGGCTTGCGCACGGAAAAGGTGGAGCGGACGAGGTGGCGACACGACGGGATGCATATTGGA
The DNA here is from genome assembly GCA_025175895.1 of Wurfbainia villosa. Classification (NCBI taxonomy): domain Eukaryota; kingdom Viridiplantae; phylum Streptophyta; class Magnoliopsida; order Zingiberales; family Zingiberaceae; genus Wurfbainia; species Wurfbainia villosa. Next base: position 44,495,804 of record CM045998.1, on the reverse strand, counting down.
GAACAAAGCCATAATAGTTGGAAAAATTCTGTTTTTTCTATATTTATTGCTGATTTGTTTTATATGCATGTTGTGTGTGCTTGAAAATTCCTCATTTTCAATTTACTAAGTGGGAGAGGGATATTTTAATTAATTCCCACGACCTCCATTACAATTTGACGTGTGATGCAACAAACTTGCGTGTCGACTCTGAGTGCCTTCCTCCACATCGGATGAGTTTGTTTGCGGATCACTAGGTCAAATAATGGTTATAGGAAATTATTTAGGAGCATGTGTACTTCCACATCGGTAAGGCACATAATCCGAGGTAATTCCCTTAGTATCGTGTAATGGTGCACACTTAGATGCAAATTAAAAGTATCCTCCCCATCGGAGTCACTGCTTTTATTTGTAGGGCCAAAGAGGAACCAACTATTAATTTTATTTGTCAAAAAGTAAGGTTGACAAGATAATAAAATTAATGGGTAAAACCTCCTCTTACAAATGAAGAATTCGTATACGTCCACACTATCGTGGCATGCGATATTCTCGGTGTTTTGAGGTGTTGGTTGATTTCGGAATTTTATTGTTTTGAGGAATCAATAATATTTGAAATCTAATATTTTGATCATTGTGATTCTTAGGATTTTTAAAAATGACTTTCAGTCCACTTACTATGATACTAAAGGAAATAAACTTACTGTACCCAAATAATGTTGATTGGAAAACAATCTAGATGTTGTCTTATCTGCTAAGAAGTACAAGTATACACTCTTCAAAGAGTGTCCTCAAGCCATGGTTGCTCAAAAAGGTTTCTACTTCTAAGCCGAAAGGCAAGAAGAAGGAGAAACAAGGTGGAGCAAATGTGGTGGGAGGATCTCAGGGAGGAGTGAAGAAGCCGAAAGGCAAACATTTCACTTACTAGCAGGATGGACATTGGAAGAAAGACTGTCCCAATCCAAAGAAGAACAAAGATATATTCTTTGAACTAGTCGTTGAAACATGATTAGCGGTCTTATCTACCGGCACCTGGTGAGTAGGTATGGGAGCCACTAATCATGTCTGCAACACTTTGCAGGGGTTCCAGGAAACCCGACGACTAGCTAAAGGGAATATTACCATTTACTTGGGCAATGCCATGAAGATGGTGGCTATTGCAGTGGGAGATGTTTTATTTATCTTTTGAGAAAAATAAAGTTTTTGGTTCTTAAGAATTTTCTTTATGTACCTTTATTTAGAAAGAATTGCTTTCGGTTTCTAAATTATGGATGGATAATCTATTCCTTTTAATGACAGATTTGTTATAAAAGGAATAGGGACATTATCTATTCAGGTACATAGATAGGAAATTTATAACTTGAACCACAAGCTCCCACGATGCAAATTGAAGTTTACAACTCATCTTCTAATTCCGATAAGAGAAAAGAACCTTCGAAGATGAACCAAACATATCTTTGGGATCTTAGGCTTGGTCATATTAACCTAAGAAGAATTCAAAGGTTGATAGTTGATGGACCTTTCAGTTCATTAGTGGTGGAGGATCTCCCAACCTGCGAATCTTGCTTGGAGGGTAAGATGACCAAGAGGCCTTTCAAGGCCAAGGGGTATAGATCCAAAGATGTGTTGGAATTGGTTCATTTCAATTTGTATGGTCCTATGTCTATCCAGGCAAGAGTTAGTTTTGAATATTTCATCTTTTTCTTATACAATTATTCAAGAGGACACTATGATCTGATCGTAGTGGTGAATACCTCTTGGGAGAGTTTAGGAATTACTTATCAGAGGCTGGGATTCAATCCCAATTGTCTGCACCTGGCACACCCCAGCAGAATGGTGTAGCGGAGCGAAGGAATAGGACTCTTATGGAGATGGTTAGATCGATGATGAGTTATTCTGACTTGCCAGATTCATTCTGGGGATATGCTCTAGATACGGCGGTGTACATTCTAAACTTGGTTCCATCTAAATCAGTGCCTTCTACTCCCACAGAGTTGTGGACTGGGTGGAAGCCTAGTCTAAGACATATTCGGATATGGGGGAGTCCAGCACATGTGCTGAAGGCTGATGCTGGTAAGTTGGAACCTCGTACAGAAGTGCACTTGTTTGTTGGCTATCCTCGGGGAACGAAGGGTGGTTTGTTTTATTGTCCTAGAGATCAGAGGGTGATCGTTAGTACGAATGCCAGATTTCTAGAGGAGGACTATGTGATGAACCACAAGCCCACGAGTAGGATTATTCTTGAGGAGTTGACAGGGGAAGTCCCGACTTCAGTACCACCGGTACAGAGGATATACCATATGTCACTGCACCGCGTGTCACAGAGGATACACAGGTGATACCTCGTCGTAGTGGGAGGGTTGTGAGACAGCCTGATAGATTCATGTTCTTGAGAGAATCTTCCGATTTGGTCCCTGGCGAACATGAACCTGATCCCTGGACATATGACGAGGCAATCAAAGATAAAGATGCAGCATCTTTGCAAAGTTCAATGAATGCTGAGATTGAATCTATGGATTCAAATCAGGACTGGGAGCTCTTATGCATAACAGCTCATATGGATTATGAGGTGTGGCAGATGGATGTCAAGACAGCTTTCCTTAATGGAAGTCTTGAGGAGAACATCTATATGAAGCAATCAGAGATTCATTGCTAAGGGCAAAGAGCATCTTGTATGTAAGCTTAATCAGTCCATTTATGGATTGAAACAAGCTCCGAGGTCTTGGAACATCCGCTTTGATGAGGTAAATCCAGACTTATGAATTTATTCAAAGTCCGGATGAGTCCTGTGTATACAAGAGATGTGATGGAAACGTAGTGGTATTTCTTGTACTATACGTAGATAATATTTTGGTAGTTGGCAACAATATCAGAGTGTTGTCAGACGTAAGGGTATGGTTGTCCAAACAGTTTTGAAGGACTTGGGAGAAGTGGGACACATCCTTGGGATCAAGGTTAGTGTGCTAATCCCAAGCTTCATACATAGACACGATTATGGATCGTTTTAGCATGAAAAACTCCAAGAAAGGTTTTCTACCTTTCAGGCATGGAGTTTCTTTATCTAAGGAGATGTGTCCTAGATCATCTGAGGAGATAGAGGAGATGAAGGCGGTTCTTTATGCTTCGGCAGTAGGAAGCCTCATGTATACGATGCTATGTACGAGACCCGATATCTGCTATGCCGTGGGCATGTTCAGCAGATATCAGAGTAATCCAGGACAGGGACATTGGACTACGGTAAAGCATATATTGTAGTGCCTGAGAAGGACTAGGGATTATATACTAGTTTACCGGGCAGACCAATTACTCCCTGTGGGTTACATAGATTCCGATTTCCAATTAGATAGGGATAACAGTAAGTCTACCTCAGGTTTTGTATTTACTTTGGGAGGTGGAGCCATTGTATGGAGGAGTGTCCGTCAGAAATGCGTGGCGGACTCCACCATGGAAGTCGAGTATGTGCCAGCCTCTAAGGCGGCCAAAGAAGCTGTGTGGCTCAGGAACTTCTTGATGGACTTGGATGTGATTCCTGGTTTGCCCAGAAATATCACAATTTATTGTGATAATAATGGTGCAGTTGCAAACTCGAAGGAACCACGAGCCCATAAGGTAAGTAAATGCATAGAGCGCAAGTACCACCTGATACGAGAAATTGTAAAGGAGGTAGAAGTTGCTGTCACCTAGATTGCATCAGAGGATGACCTGGTAGACCCTTTCACTAAGGCCCTTCTAGCGAGAGCTTTGATAGGCATGTGGAGGGAAGGGGAATCAGATGTATGGCAGTATGAGGACAGTATAGTCTTTTAGTATAAGTGGGAGATTGTTGGAATGTATACTGAAAGCCTAGCTCTTTTTGTATGAACATTTTATTTTGAAATAAGAATCACATGATCATTGTTTGAACTTTATATTTATTATATGTGTGCATATTGTCTAATATTTTACATTGTAGATAACATGGTGCTTGGTGTGGCACAGAAGATCATGTTATCAGTCCCTTTTAGAATATAAGTAGAGGCTCACAACCAAGATGGTTTTGGACAAACCATTGGCATGGTTGTAGTGTAGCTTGGTATTGGTTTGTCTTGACCATAGAGTTACACTAGTATACTTAGGTATATTGAGCAGGACCGACATAGAGGTGATTCAATTTATTGCTGACTACATAATTGAATCGGACCTCGGATATTATGTTGTACATGCTCTTAATCCCGATATAATAACGGGCACATGTACTTAGTATTTATTTCTTTGATTTACCAAAGGGTGAGATTTCTATGGATTAAATCAATATGCCCGGTAAGTTGGGAAATGATATTATTTACATGGTGTGCCGTTGATTATAGGAGGAAACCATGTCCTATATATTAGGTTGATGATGTCCCCTTGAGGAGCTCGTAAGGTTCATCATGTAAACCCTGTAGGTTGACTTAGTCAACATGATGATAACGTTGAGTGGTACTACTCGATGAGTTAGATGTTAATTAATTGATGGTCAGTAAATCAATTAATTGACGGACATTCGATATCTTGAACATGGGGAGATGGATGTACAAATAATATATGGAGCCCATATTAATTTATGGGGGTTGGTGAGGTAGTTCAATGATGATCCTCTAGTGGAATGGAACATCATTGATGGATCAAGTTTGTGTGGTTCCGATCCATCGGGTGGCCAAGATCCAACTCCTCCTCATGGTCCCTATTGTAGCCTAATATAATCCTCATGAAGTCTAGATCCAATGAAGGAAAACAAATCTCTAGAAGCGACGGTTGAGATTAAATCTCTAGATCCGACGGTTGGGATAAAACCCTAGATCCGACGGTTGAGATTAAATCTCTAGAACCGATGGTTGAGATTAAATCTCTAGATCCGACGGTTGGGATAAAACCCTAGATCCGATGGTTGGGATGAAACCCTAGACCCGACAGTTGGGATGAAACCCTAGATCTAACGGTTGGGATAAAATCCTAGATCCGACGGTTGGGATGAAACCCTAGATCCGACGGTTGGGATGAAACCATAGATCCGACGGTGGAGATTAAATCTCTAGATTCGACGGTGGAGATTAAAGGAGGCCTAAACCTAACTCTATATATATGGGCTTAGGCTTGGGCGGCAAAGAGGATGAAAAAAAAAAACTAATTGAGATAAGGTGGCTTGGGCGGCAAGAAATAGGAGGAGGCTAGGGTTAGGGTTTGGTTCATGGTGTTGGGCAGCAACAAGAAGAAGAAGCCTCTTCTTCTTCTTCCCAATAGTGGCCGACAACCCTTCTTCCTCCTTCCTCCTTGGTTTGGCTGGCGCCCAAGCTTCTCCCTTCCTTCTATGGCTTAGGTTGGTTTTGGAAATTAGGGTTTGCCCTTCCATTAGTGGGCGGCAAGAAACCCTAGAGCTTTCCTTTCCTTGGTTGGGCGGCTAGGTTTTGGAGGGGAAAGTGGGCGGCAACTATAGGAGAGGATCTCTTCTTCTTCTTTCAAGGGTGTGGCTGGCTCCTACATCTTTTCCCTCTACCTTGGTCGGCGCTCAACCTATTCCTCTTCTCCTCTTCTCTTTCTCTTGGCCGGCGGCATTAAGAGCAAGTGTTTGTCCCTTGTTCGGTTCCTTGGTTGTTTCCATTTTGTTCTCTCCATTCTTGGGTCCGGCGGCATCAATTCTTTGTGAATTGGTTGTTGGCTCGAGCAAGAAAGAAAGGAGAGTTCTTCTTTCTTTGGATTGAAGGAGATCTAGGTAGCTTCAACTTGTGGAGGATCTTCGCCCACACGAATTCTTCAAGGAGGTTAGGACATACGATAGAAGATCGAGAGGTATAAAAGTTTTACAACTTTTATTATTGATCTTTGCATGTTCTTATTAATATGCTAGCTTATGTTCTTTATGTTAGTATGTGTTGATTATACTAGTTTACATTTGTATGTATTTGTATAATCATGGACCCCGAAGATAAACACAAAAACCGGCGATCCGTCCGTCGTCTCTTCCGCGGCTAACCGACTAGAAGAGTTGTATTGCTTGAACAACTAGTTCGTTCAAGCGATCGCTCAAGTCGTTAGCATGACGATGAATTGGTTGTGCTTAGGAAACTCATCCCATCCGGATTAGTTTTCATTAGTGAAAATTTTAATCCGGGGACATGGGAGACAATGAGCCTCCCAGAAGCATGAGTTACCAACACTTAGTTTAGGGTTTGGGCGGTAACAAGGAGAAGGAGTGTTTATCTTTCTCTTCTCCAAGTGTTGGCCGGCGCCCATGCCCTTGTTGTTTCTCCTTTGGTTGGTTTCCATACTCCATGTTCTCTTCCTTGGTCGGCGGCAACATCGAGTTTATTGACTTGGTGGTCGGTTCTAGATAGGAAGATGAGTTTTGTTTTAGGATCTTCCTTTGTTCGGAGAGAACAAGGAAAGGATGATTGGTGATCTAGGAGGCTTCAACTTTTGGTAGATCGTCGCCCACACGACGTCCAAAAGGAGGAAGGACATACAATAGAAGATCAAGAGGTATAACAAGAGGTATAATCTTGTTTATGTTAATTAGTGTTCTTTTGTATTATGTTTATAATTGCTTTTCAATTATATGCATGTTTTGTGTGGATGGTTACTTGCTTGTATTTGTGTTTCAACTATGAGCATGATATAAATATGTGTATGGCTAAATAATACTTGGATCCCAAGCATAAACACAAAAATCGGCGATCCGGATATCGTCTATTCCGCGGTTACTCGTAGAATAGAGGATGGTCGCTTGAACAATGAGTTTGTTCAAGTGACCTTTCTAAACGAATAGCACGACGATGACTTGGTTGTTTGGGCAATCCCTTGTGTCTAGGATTTGTTGGATCGAAGCGGATCGCTAGAGGGGAGGGTGAATAGCGATAAAACCTTTTTCTTTTCTTTTCGTTCGTTAAAACTCGAGAGATAATTAATTGCAGCGGAAATGTAAATGTAAAGTAAAAAGAGACAAAGGAGTTTTACTTGGTTCGTAGCCTTTGGCTACTACTCCAAGGCCCTAGCGGTCCTTGACCACGTACGAAGGGCAAAAACACTAAAGAACTCCTCCCTTTTAGAGGTAGGAGTCTAATCGATACAAGTAAAGCACAAAGCTTGAGGTAGAGGGACACTCCCCATCTCCTTGTTACGATAAAAGCTCCGAAAATGAAAGTACTAAACTGAAATAAAACTCTAACCGACGTAATAAACTGAAAACAAATAAACCAAGACGTCAGAGAAGAAGCACTTCGTTGTCGGAGAAGTTGTAGCTTTGCGGAGGCTTTTGGAGGCTTAGAATTGATGATGAAACCCTAGGTTAGGACCTCCTTTTATAGCCTTTAAGCCCCTCATCGAATGGGTCTTCAACCAATAGGAATTGGGCACAAAACTCCTTGAAAAATGGTGATAAAGCTTGACTCCTCGAGGCTGATTTTTGACCATCGGTTGAACTGATTTCTTGGCAGGTTGAACTGATGGCTCAGCAGTTGAACTGATCCTTGGCCGGTTGAACTGATGGCTTAGCAGTTGAACTGATTTTTGGCCGGTTGAACTGATTTTTAGACTTTTCGACTGTAATAAAGAGTTAGCTCGAAATATAAGTGAATTCAACGGTCACTTGCCATCCGATCTCAACATAGACCTTCCATGAGAAGTCTTGGTCGGATCGTCGCCTAAGGATGTCCCCGTATGGAGGACTCGACCTTACTTACGCTCACTCACACGAGCTTACCTCAACATTTACCTTTGAAGCCTTGCTTTCGGTCTCCACCTGATTCCTTCGGCTCCCTCCGAAGTCCTCCCGGTGTCGCCCGACCACCGAGGCTTCCTCCGGGTGTCGCTAGCCTTTAGCTCCAGCTATAGCAATCTTCTGCACACTCGATTCAACTCGTGAGATAACGACATGAGCTTAACTTTGTATCGTTTGCTATAATCAAAACTCAGGTTCGACTTAGGTGCCTACTGCACCAACAATCTCTTCCTTTTTGATTTATGGCAAAACCACATACAAAGTTAAGTAAATAGCAAGCATGAAAAATAATGTGCATTAGAAACAAGAAATAAAGAAGATTAAGTTGGAGTAGTAAGGATTTTCTTCAAGTACTCCCCCTTGAGGAAACCTCCCCCTTGACCGAGGGTGAGTCTTGAAGAAAGACCTTAATCCTCCCCTTTGAAGGTTTCTTTAAGTAATTAACATTACTTAAAGTTGGCCTTAGTAAAATGTTTAAGTTAAGAGTTCTTCTTAACTTGGCCCTTTCTCCCCCTTAAGTAAAACATTAAGGGCATAATAAAAAATAAGTAAAACGTTGACGCCACAAATAAGTTTAAGTTAAGAATTCTCTTAACTTGGCCTTTAATAAGTTTTCAAAACTTAAAGTTAACTTTTGGTTTAAATATAAAGTAAGAGTTAAGTTATCAAAAAAAAATTTGACCCCTTAACTTTGGCCTTTTTCTCCCCCTTTTGCCATATATCGAAAAGAGTGAGTGTGTGTGTGGAAAACAAAAATAAGTGTTAAATTTAAAGTCCAAGCATGTTCCACATTATTTTGAAAATAATATACTAAAAATAAGTTCATCTATAAGATGTTCGACTCATATTTGGCTTGATTGATATGAAAGATCAACTAGTCCCGTCGTAGCCTGCTAGTATGTATGATTATACTCCGTGGTTCATCGCGATGCACTAGCTCTACATCTGGAACCAGGAGTAAGGTCCTAACATCTCACGCCCATCTACGTGGCTAAGTACACAAACACATTAGTCCTATGTGTTGTGAGATGTATTGGCTCCTTAAATCTATAGGTGCATGATATCTAAGGTATGTCCTATACTAGTTCCATAAAAAATGAAAGTTAAGAAATAGTAGTAAGAAAATATAATTTGCAAGTTCCTATTCTACTACACACATGCCCAATTTTCGTCTTAATAGACTAAATTCGGCTTCGGGTAGGGGTTTAGTAAATAGGTCTGCTAAGTTAAACTTTGATTCGACGTATTCGAGTTGTATGGCTCCGTTGGCCACATGTTCTCGAATGAAATGGTGTTTGACCTCTATATGTTTGGTCCTAGAGTGACATATCGGATTCTTTGTAAGATTAATTGAACTAATGTTATCTATTTGAAGTTTAGTATTCGTAAAGTCTAACTTAAAGTTGCGGAGAGTGTGCTTCATCCAAAGAAGCTGCGTGACACACTCACCCATCGCGATGTATTCGGCTTCGGTGGTAGATAAAGCAACACAGTGTTGCTTCCTACTGCACCAACTCACTAGACTCGAGCTGAGAAGTTGACAACAACCACTCGTACTCTTTCTATCGAGCTTACTACCGGCATAGTCCGAATCGGAGTAGCCGGTTAGTTCAAACTTGGTAGATCTAGGATACCAAATACCGACATTAAGTGTACCCTTTAGATATCTAAGGATACGCTTGACTAGAGTTAGGTTAGACTCCTTGGCATAGGTTTGAAACCTTGCGCACATACTTACTGCAAATAAGATATCGTCATAGCTTAGGTAAAGGAGACTCCCTATTATGCTCCTATAGTATTTTAAATCAATTGAATTTCCGATTACATCTTCTTCTATATTCACATTAGTTGCCATTGGGGTATTAATAATTTTAGCGTCTTGCATTCCAAAGCGTTTAATTAATTCCCTAGTATATTTGCGTTGATGTAGGTATATTCCATCTTTAGTTTGTTTAATTTGTAGACCTAAAATGAAACTTAACTCACCTACTAAATTCATTTCAAATTCACTTTCCATAAGTGAAATGAACTCATTTAGTAGGATTGAGTTGGTGGTTCCGAAAATAATATCATCTACGTAGATTTGGGCTATGAATATGTCTTTACCTAAGGTTTTTACGAAAAGGGTTGGGTCAACTACACCTTGGTTAAAGCCTTTGAACTTAAGATAAATCGAAAGTCTCTCGTACCAAGCTCGAGGAGCTTGTTTAAGTCCATAAAGAGCTTTCTTTAACCTAAGGACATGATCGGGTTTGTCTAAACTTTCGAAACCGGGGGGTTGACTAACATAAACTTCTTCTTTAATGTATCCATTTAAGAATGCAGATTTCACATCCATTTGAAACAACTTAAATCCTCGATGTGCTGCATATGCTAATAGCATTTGAATGGACTCTAATATAGCTACTGGGGCATAGGTCTCGTCGTAATCTAAACCTTCGACTTGACTAAACCCTTTAGCAACTAGTCTAGCTTTATTTCTAACTACTTCACCTCTATCATCAATTTTATTTCTAAACACCCACCTTGTTCCAATGATTGTTTTATCTTTAGGTGGTGGTACTAATTCCCATACTTCATTCCTAGTGAATTGAGCCAACACTTCTTGCATTGCAATAATCCAATCGGGATCAAGAAGAGCTTGGTCAATAGTTTTGGGTTCAATTTTAGAAATCAAGGATATTTGACTAAGGGTTCTGTATGAGGCTCTAGTTCGAACTCCTAGACTTGGATCACCTATCACTTGGTCGATAGGATGATTCGTTTGAGTCCTAGTTGGATTTTGGTTTGATTCTACAACTTGATCCATAGGATGACTCGTTTGAGTTCTAGTTTGGTTGGAGTCATCTATCACTTGGTCGATAGAGTGACTTGGTTGACTTAGGTTAGGATTAACACTAGACCTGATCTCCGGATCAGAGTTAGGTCTAGTATGAGTCAGTTCGCTAATTGGGGTTGCCGGGGGTTTTGTAGGTTCGTGTCCTTCATCAAATACTACATTGATAGTCTCCTCGACTCTAAGGGTGTCGTGGTTATATACTCTATAAGCTCTCCTTGTAATCGAGTATCCTAGAAAGATTCCGGTCGTGGTTTTGGATGTAAATTTCCCTAGGTAATCCTTAGTGTTTAGGGTATGTACCTTACACCCAAATACCTAAAATTACTTGATGTTAGGTATTTTATCGTGATAAATCTCGTATGAGGTCTTAAGGTGCCTCTTTACCATAAGGATTCTATTTTGGACATAGCATGTCGTATTCACGGATTCGGCCCAAAACCTATCGGGTAGGTTATACACTATTGCCATTGTCCTAGCGCTTCTTGTAGGTTCTATTTTTACTGCCTCTACTAGGCCATTTTATTGTGGAGTTCTAGGGCAAGAGAACTCATGGTGGTATCCATTTAGGTTACAGAATTCTGTAAACCTATGGTTTTCGAATTCACCACCATGATCAGTCCTAAGTCTTTTGATTTTAATGCTTTGTTGATTTTCTATTAATTTAAATAGATTGATTAATTGATCTAGGGTATCACTTTTGTGTTTGATGAACCTAACCCAAGTAAATCTAGAATAGTCATCAATTATGACTAAGGCACTTACTCGCTATGACTTAGCCCGTGTGAATCAAATAGATCCATGTGTAGGAGCTCAAGCACACTTTTGGTCTGCTCTGACTAGTTAGTTGATGTTGTGTCCTAGATTGTTTACCTTGTTGACAAGCATTACATATTTTATTATCCAAGTTATTGAGGTTAGGCAAACCTCTAACTAGTCACTCGACTCATCTTGTGGATGAGTCTTGGGGTGTGAGTGACCGAGTCGCTGCAAGCACAACCATGATTCCTCTTGCCGTGTCATAAGACGCTTAGTTGAGGAGTTAGTTAAGTTAATAGTGTAAATGTTGTTATTTCTAGTTCCCTTAAGAATTGTTTTAGAGGTTTCGTTTGTATTAATTACGCATTCGCTTTTCTAGAAATATGACCTTATAGTTATTATCACACAATTGGCTTACACCGAGAAGATTATATTGAAAATTTTCTACTAATAAAACGCTTTTGAATGACAAAATTTGAGTTAAGCTCAATATCACCTGATCCGATGATTTTGAGCTTGCCGCTATTTCAAGGCTACCGATCCTTGTCGCTTGAATCGGCTTCAAAACTTGAGTCGATCCCCTGGCCATGTGTCGAGTAACCACCGCCCAACATCCATTGATCCTACACGCAAGGTAGTTGGATCGATATTGGATTTATTAAAATTGGTTGAAAATTATTAACCTAAATCATCTCACCCATGTCTACATGATCAAACATGTTAATCCTATATGTTCTGTGAGATGACTTCCAATTTTAGTCAATTAAATTTAATGACTTAAACACTTGTCAACCTTATGCTAGATTCGATTTGACCTTAGGCTCATCAAGTCACCTTTCAAGATCATGGCTTCCGTGTCGTGGCGAGGCACAGAGGCCTTCTTTGATCTAACAATGACCACTTCCTTAGACAAAGCCATTTTCAAGAAAATAGAGACTTGATTCACCTAAGACCACTTCCCGGTCTAACTAGTCTAGGATACGGCGAGGTAGCTTCAAATTAGTTCCGCTGTCAAGTGCAATCAACTAGATACGCTTATCTAGCCCGAATACACAAGACTCGCTTTCCTAGCGTACTATCATCTCGCCAAGATCCTCGGTACTATGTTATCAAGTATTGACGAGTTATAGTCCCATCTAACCATTCTAAAAAGAAAATAAAAATCTAAGCATGCAATTTCTAAGTTAAAACACAAACAAATTTCAGACTAGCTCCCCGACCGTTGAATCGATTCGGTCTCTCCACATAGTGGATTTGGTCCTTGGGAACCCAGTACTGGTTTGATCCTAAGTTTGAAATTAAGGTGGTCTTAGGGACCCATGCTTGGACATGTTTTTTATGTCTACTTACGATTGACATATACGACTTATTGGTCGTGTTTGAGCTAAACCTTAGCCCGGCCTTGTTGTACACGGCCCTTTGCGATCCAAGTAGGAGGTCAAGTCCTTTGGATCCCAAAGTAAACCTTTCCAACGTATTCCTAAGATCTTTGACTTGACTTTTCAAGAGTGAGTTCTCAACTTCGAGTTTTTCAACCCGAGTTGAGTCCTTCTCTTGAACTCGACTAGTCGAAGAGGTTATGGAGACCTCGTGTTTGAGGAGTTTAACTTCCTCAACCAGGGTCTCGACCTTGGACTCGGACTTAGATAACTTTCAATTTAAAAACTTAATTGCACTATAAAGTGTGGTAATAAGAGAGCGACTTACCTTGAGTTTATCTTTTGAACCGGATGCGTATCCGTGGCTTGTCTTGAATAGTGCTTCACAGTCCAACTCATCTTCGGTTTCCGATTCAAGTTCTGGTTCCGACTCCGTCTTTGATTCCACCGGTTTAGCCATAAGGAATCGATCATTGTCTTCTTCCTCGGAAACTTCTTCACAAGTAGCGTTGAGTGCCTTTTTGTATTTTGGTGCCTTGCTCTTGAGTTTTGGGCATTCGGACTTAATGTGTCCAAACCTGTTGCATTCATAACATCTTATGTTTGAACTTTTAGGCTTACCTTCATTGGGTCGAGTGATGGCTCATTTTCGGCCCTTGACTATCCTCTGAACTAGGTTGACTAGTTCAGCTTCCATTTCCGAGTCGACCTCCGAATCCAACTCATCCTCTTCTTCCTTCGGAGGTGGCTTGCTAGCGGTTTTCTTCTTTGAACCTACAAATAAAGCTATACCTTTCGTTCAATTAGACCGCCATGAAGTTCAAAATCAGAAAAAAGTTCATCTAATCTAAGTTTAGAAAGATCCTTGGAGACCTTGTAGGCATCGACCATGGATGCCCACAAGGTAGTCCTTGGAAAGGAGTTTAGGACATACCTTATAAGATCGCGGTTTTCGACCTTTTGCCCGATTGCGTGTAGGTTGTTGACTATGTCCTGGACTCGGGCGTGAAGTTGCGTCGCGGACTCGTGTTCTTGCATTTTTAGGTTATATAGTTTATTGAATAGAAGATCACGCTTACATACCTTGGCTTCATCGGTCCCTTCGTGTAGCTCCACTAGTTTTGTCCAAAGGTCCTTTGCACTTATGAAGGGGCCGATGCGATTTAGCTCTTTCTTGGATAAGCTGCATTGGAGGATTTGTGTTGCCTTGGCGTCGGCTTCGACTTGTCATTTTGTCGCAATGGTCCATTGATCATAATCCAAGGAGTCACCCACTTCATTAGTCGGAAGTGTGAAACCCGTTTGGATTATGATCCACATCTCGATTTGGGTTTTGAGAAAGCATTCCATCCGACCCTTCCAATAACGGAAGTCATCTCCGTTGTAAAACGGAGGTCGGACGGTGCTAAAACCCTCGAGATGAGCCATTAGAACAAAAGACACAAGGAGACGAAGACGAAGAAACTAGCAACGACAAAAACACAAAAAAAAAGTACCAAGACTCAAGGCCTTGGATTAGTAAAGGGAGAAAAAATAACAAAGTGAAATAAATCTGAAATAAACAGAATTAAAAAGAAAAAAAATATGTAAAATGGCTAGATTGGTGGTTTCACCAAATCTTAGCAACCCCCGGCTCTGATACCAATTGTTGGATAGAAGTGGATCACTAGAGGGGGTGAATAGCTTATAAAACCTTTTCTTTCTTTTCGCTCATAAAACTGAGAGAGATAATTAATTGCATCGAAATGTAAACGTAAAGTAAAAAGAGACAAAGGAGTTTTACTTGGTTCAGAGCCTTCGCTACTACTCCAAGGCCCTAGCGTCCTGACCACGCACGAGGGCAAAAACACTAAAGAACTCCTCCTTTAGAGGTAGGAGTTTAATCGATACAAGTAAAGCACAAAGCTTGAGGTAGAGGGACACTCTCTCCTGCTACGATAAAAGCTCCAAAATGAAAGTACTAAACTGAAATAAAACTCTAACCGACGTAATAAAATGAAAACAAATAAACCTAGACGTTGGAGAAGAAGCACTTCGTTGTCGGAGAAGTTGTAGCTTCATGGAGGCTTTGGAGGCTTATAATTGATGATGAAACCCTAGGTTAGGACCTCCTTTTATATCCTTTAAGCCCCTCATCGAATGGGTCTTCAACCAATAGGAATTGGGCACAAAACTCCATGAAAAATGGTGATAAAGCTTGACTCCTCGAGGCTGATTTTTGACCATCGGTTGAACTGATTTCTTGGTCGGTTGAACTGATGGCTTAGCAGTTGAACTGATCCTTGGCCGGTTGAACTGATGGCTTAGCAGTTGAACTGATTTTTGGCCAGTTGAACTGATTTTTAGACTTTTCGACTGTAATAAAGAGTTAGCTCAAAATATAAGTGAATTCGACGGTCACTTGCCATCCGATCTCAACATAGACCTTCCATGGGAAGTCTTGGTCGGATCGTCGCCTAAGGATGTCCCCGTATGGAGGACTCGACCTTACTTACGCTCACTCACATGAGCTTACCTCAACATTTACCTTTGAAGCCTTGCTTTCGGTCTCCACCTGATTCCTTCGGTTCCCTCCGAAGTCCTCCCGGTGTCGCCCGACCACCACGGCTTCCTCCGGGTGTCGCTAGCCTTTAGTTCCAGCTATAGCAATCTTCTGCACACTCGATTCAACTCGTGAGATAATGACATGAGCTTAACTTTGTATCGTTTGCTATAATCAAAACTCAGGTTCGACTTAGGTGCCTACTGCACCAACAGGATTAAATTTTTAATCCGGGGACATCGTTGGGATCGCCATGAACAAACGACTGAGGTGGAGTGGGAAGCGAAGTTTCCTCTCACGGACTCGATAAGCAAAAACCCTTCAATTGGTATCAAAGCTTCCGGGCAAAACCTACACTTGCATCTTGGACTGAAACAATGCTTTAGAGATCTCATATCTCTCGTGCCTTGATTGTCCTTGATATAGTTGATGAAGATGTTCAACCATATCATAAGCATTCATGAACTCGTGTTGCTTCTGAACTTAAAGTTCATGGTCGCGAGCATGAGATATGACACATCTAATGCATCATCTTGATGCTTCTTGTAAGAATCACGGTCAGTTCACGAGGCAGTGGCAGGAAGTGCCTCTGGAATGGGTTGCTCCAGACGTACAGTTTCCTTTCTTGGGTGAAAATGATTCTCAGGTTGCTGTACCAGTCCATGAAATTAGCTCCATTGAGCTTGTCCTTCTCAAGGACAGAACACAGGGAGAGAGTGTTTGTATTTGTCAACATGGTAATCTACAACATTCATAATGCAGAAAATTAATATCATATTCCATTTATCATTTAATTAGGCATTTAATCAAATGATGCTCCCAGTGAATTATAGGACTTTTGTAGAATCGAGTCATGGTTGTGGTCAAACCACATTACTAGATTCATACAAACAAGCTATAATTCTTGCGGGACAAGATCCACAATGTACTAGGCCTTGAGTTAGCTTTGGCTAAATCTCCCAAGACTTAGTATGATCGGTAGGTAACACATTACCGATTACATCTCTATACAACTCTTGTTTATAGGATCAAGATCCACATTTACAAAAGACCTTGAGTTAGCTTTGGCTAAATCACCCAAGATTTAGTGTAAATGCGATCTTATCCTATCTTTCCAACGGTTAGAATATGCCTATAGTTTTACTCGATCCAATTGAGTTAACTAGTTTTACTCAATCTAATTGAGCTTATACTCACCCAAGATGTGAAAGGCGGGACCAAGATTGTCCCTCCGCACCCTACCAAGATAATATGTGTTGCTCTGCTTTTACAGATTCAACAACAACAAATGATCGAGGTAGTGATGGGTATCAAAACTTGGTAGGCATTTTATGAGTTGATTCGATTAAGATCTAATCTAATTGTGAATGTGTATCATATACGCATCAAGGCCTTTATTACCCTACACTAGCATGCATCACATACATACAAGCAATATACTAGCATGTATCATATACATACAAGCAAAATATCCTAGCATGCATCATATACGTACAAGCAAAATTTACTAGCATGCATCACATACATACAAGCAAAACAAATATATACATACATATATATATAAATTAATTGTGATGAGGTAATGGCCCTACTATGATCTTCTCAAGTCAATGAGAAGATCGGACGGTGAACCTAGGGTTAGCGGCTTCTCCATGCGCCTCATTTGACCATCATGTGTCATCGGCACCCTCCTCGTAACTCCGTCTACTAGTGGACCTTCCACCGCTCCATTTTGTACATTAAAAACATGAAACTCGAGTTACATTCGAGTCTAAAACTATTTATAACTAGAATTTTGAAAGAAGAGGTACGATGCGCAGGTCGCATACCCTATACAACATGCACAACCACAAAAATGGCGCGCAAGTCGTATTATGAATTACAATACATTTAACCAATCATATTGGGGTTCTTGGACCATGACCATCACATAATTATACATAATTCTAAATTCTGTATTTTACAGAAAATTTCTATAATTATTTCTATTTTTTTCAGTTTTATGAGTCTCATCTCTGTAACGGTCTCACTAAGTGATTTTCGGGCGCGATCGCGAGACAAGGCCCCTTTCGGGGATAGGGGCAGCGCCGCTACTCGCAAAATGAACTTTACAACTGTCCCATCTTGATCTTACAGTAACTTAAGTCACTATCGCAAAAAACTAAAGCGAGAATTTGCCGTTTCGGAGAGTTTTTCTCGGAGGTTGAAGCCTACAAGTGTCCCAACACTTGTTGCTTCGACTCTTCGAGAAAAATACCCAAAAAATCTATAAAAATAGAAAATTTACAGAAACTTACAGATTTGTAATTTTTATATCTAATACAAAAACTACAAAACTAAAACACATACATGCTTCGCACGTGACTCTGATACTACTGTTGGACTATCCGAGTCATAAAAATCACTTTTTGCATTGTGGAAACCCCAGAAGTCAGCCACAGATCCGTGCGAAGGTAAATAAAACTACATGTATGTGTTTAAAAACTTTAGATCTACTCTAGATCTACATGTTAAGAGTTTACCCTCAATGTGACGCCCTTTGCTTATCCTGCTCGTCCAAATGGCTTGTCAGAACTCGAGAGTGTCAAGTGTACACTCCTCTATCAGTATCCACATGAACAATAGGTGGAGAAGATCACTTAGAGTGTGCTAGCACACTAAGGAACCCACGGCAAGAGGAGAGGGAGAGAGCTTGAGGGAAGAACCAAGGAAGAAGATGAAGTTCACCCAAAATAACTTCACACTAACTCCTCCTAATGTGGCCGGCCACTTCATGCGGGGTGGCGGGGGGGGGGGGGGGTTACATGCATGCATGTAATTCCAATATTCAATGGCTCTTGGTCTCGCTCATGATGTGGCACCCCTTGATGTGTCCATGATGATGTGGAACATCATCATTGGTCGGCCCCCATGCCAAGTCAACATGACATGGCAATTGGTCAAGTCAAAATTGACCATTCATCTTCCCTCTCAAGTCAAGTCAAACTTGACCTATTATCTCCCATGGTTGATCAAATCTAACCACTTGATTCAAGTCAATTTGATTTAATGAATCTCTATTCATTATTTTAAATTGGCTCAATGAATCAAATCTAAATTAGACTCATTCAACACTTGAATCAAATTGAGTCTAACTCAATTAGCCTAATTTGGATTACTCTTAATCCATTTGGTTCATCCCATGAACCTAATCCTCATAGTTCATCATATGAACCTAATCTCCATCTAATTTCCTTTTGTGTGTGACCCTATAGGTTCTTGTAACGTTGGCAATGCTCCTAAACCGATTTAGGAACATAAGCAATGAGCGGTATCTTGCAACACATCATTGCTACCCAAGTTATAAGAATGTTGAGTTCCAACATCACCTTTGTGACTACTAATTGTGACTCTCATAATATGTGACAATGTCCTTCTATACTTGACATCTAGATTGACCAATTGAGGCATAGACCGTGTAATCCTCGGTACAATCTATATCTTGAACTCCAAGTAGACTCACTCTAATAAAATGAGCACAATATCTCATATTGACTCATTTGGGCATGGTCATGCACTTAGTGATCTCACTCTATCAAGAATAATGATGTCACTCCCGTCATATAGGAGGGATAGATCTCATCTACATCACTCACATCCCTCCGCATAATTTGTTACATACCCAGTAATCGCCTTTATAGTCCACCAATTTACGGGTGACGTTTGACGAAGACAAAGTATGCAACTCCTTATGTAGGGAACCATGGTGACTTCAAGTCCTAGGACTAATAGTCGTACTAATAGTCACATGAGAAAGTATATGATACTCATATAATGATCCATGATACTTTCTCATGGCGGGTCATTCAGTATACATTCTCCAATGCATACTCATGTGTCAACTTGATATCTCATATCCATGACTTGTGAGATCAAGTCATTGAGTTGACCTACATGCTAGTCTCTACGCATTAACATTGTCCCTGAATGTTAATACTTGACTAGGAATGATTAAGAGTACTGTTCTCTATATCATCTCATTATCGATTCAACTAATCGATTGATATAGATAAGGACCTTCTACTCAAGGATGTTATTATACTTAGTTATTTGGCACCAATACAAGTAAATATAATAACCATGCCTTTATAAATAGGAATATGATATAATAAAGTCCATACAACAATCATCACATGATTGGCTCTAGGGTTTTCAATAACACGACTGCCAGGCAAAAAATTAGCCCGACAGAGGACATAAAAGGAGCTTGATGGGGAGATTTTCCATAGTGTTTTTGGGGTAATTTTGAAAGGAAAGTATTGTTTGTTGGGATGTATACTGAAAAGTCTATCTTTTGTATGAACATTTTTATTTTAAAATAAGAATCACATGATCATTGTTTGCATATTTATGATTATGCATATTGTCTAATACATTACATTGTAGATAACATGGTGTGTGGTGTCACACGGGAGATCATGTTATCGGATCCTTGTAAAGTATAAGTAAAGGATCACAACCGAGATGGCTTTGGACAAACCATCGGAATGGTTGTAATGTGATTTGGTATTGGTTTGTCTTGACCATAGAATCACACAAGTATACTTTGTGTGTATTGAGCAGGACCGACTTAGAGGTGATTCGATTTATTGCTGACTACATAATCGAATTGGACCTCAGATATTATATTGTGCATGCTCTTAATCCCGATATAATAACGGACACATATACTTAGTATTCATTTCTTTGATTTACCAATGGGCGAGATTTATAGATTAAATTGATAGGCTCGGTAAGTTGGGAAATGATATTATTTATATGGTGTGCCGTTGATTATAGGAGGAAACCATGTCCATAATATTAGGATGATGATGTCCCCATGAGGAGCTCATAAGGTTCATTATGAAAACCCTGCAGGTGGACTTGGTCCGGCATGATGAAAAGGTTGAGTGGTACTACTCATGGAGTTAGATGTTGATTAATTAATGGTCAGTAAATTAATTAATCGATGGACATTCGAAATCTTAAACACGGGAAGAAAAATGTACAAATAATATATGGAGCCCATATTAACTTATGGGGGTTGGTGAGGTAGATCAATGATAATCCTTTAGTGGATTGGATTATCATTAATGGATCGAACTTTATGTGGGTTTGATTCATTGGGTTGCCAAGATCCAACTTCTCCTCATGGTCCCTATTGTAGCCTATTAAAACCTCATGAAGCCTAGATCCAATGGTTGAAAACAAAACTCTAGATCCAACGGTAGAGATTAAATCTCTAGATCCGACGGTTGAGATTAAATCTCTAGATTCGACGGTTGAGATTAAATCCCTAGAACCGATGATGGAGATTAAAGGAGGCTAAGGCCTAACTCTATAAAAGGGTGCTTAAGGGTGGATGGCAAGGGATAATAGAAAAAGGTTAGGGTTTTGTTTCTTGAAGCTTGGGCGGCAAGAAACAAAAGAGGCTAGGGTTTTGGATTAAAGCTTGGGCAGCCACAAATAAGGTAAGAAATTCTTCTTCCTTAAGAGTTGTCGGTGCCCCTTCTCCTTCCCAAGACCTTGGCCGGTGTCCAAACAAGTTTCTCTCCTCTCCTTGGCTGGTGGAAAGAAGTTTAGGGTCTCTTCCCTTAGAGTCTTGGCCGACATTCACTCTCCTTAATCTCCTTCTTGGCCAGCGGCAAGCACCAAGCTTGGAGCTTGGTGGTTGGATGAAAGAAGGAGAAGTGTTTTATTTCTTAGTCTTTCTTTTGTTCAGAGTGAGCAAGGAAGGAAGATTGGTGATCTAGGAGCTTAGACTTTTGGTAGATCGTCACCCACACGACGTCCAAAAGGAGGAAGGACATACGATAGAAGATCGAGAGGTATAATACTTGTCGATTTTCTTATGTAACATGTTTATAATTGTTTTCAATTATATATGCATGATATATTCTATTTTGTGGCTAATATAACTTGGACCCCGAATATAAACACAAAAGCCAGTGATCCGTACATCGTCTATTCCTCGGCTATTCGTAGAATAGAGGTTGGTGGCTTGAACAACAAGTTTGTTCAAGTGACTACTCTAATCGAATAGCACGACGATGAAATGGTTGCTTGGGTGATCCCTTTTGTCTAGGATTATTTTTTTTTTAATCTGGGGACATGGATGGGATCGCCATGAACAAGCGATCGAGTTGAAGTGGGAAGCGAAGTTTCCTACCTTCAAGTGGTATCAGAGCCACGGTTTCCGGTTTTGTGTGTTTAGGATTCGGTTACTTTTATGCACTTTTCATATATTATATGTGTCGGATAATAGTAGGATATGCGTAGTTTAACTCTTTGGTTGCTGGCATAGGATCCAACTATTATGGCCATATGTGTGTATGTCATTGTATGTGTGTAATTGTATATTTTGTTGAATTCTCGGGGTTGACGAGGCTAGTATTTAATTTTTGTAATTAGATACGACATTATTTAGCCACTCCTTTTATTTTAGTTTACTTTCAATCTAGATTTCATGTACACTCCCTCGTGGAGTATAGGATCGATGGATGTAAATTAAAATATATTTTTTTCTCGGCTCGGATCTCCTGATGGCTTGTACATGGTGTAGGGAGGAGCGGACGAGATGACAACACGACGGGAGACATATTGAAGACAAAAGCCATCATAGTTGGAAAATTTTTATTTTTCATATTTATTGCTTATTGTTTGATATGCATGTTGTAGGCTAGAGAATTCCTTAATTTCAAATTACTAAGTGGGAGAGGGATATTTTTTATAAATTCCCATGGCCTCCATTACGATTTGACATGTGATGCAAACAAACTTGCACGTTAGCTCTGAGTGCCTTCCTCACCATCGGATGGGTTTGTTTGCGAATCACAAGGTCGAATATGGTTATAGGAAATTATTAAGGACGTGTGTACTTCTCCATCGGAAGGCACATAACCAGAAATAATTACCTTGGTACCGAGTAATGGTGAACACTTAGATACAAATATAAGTATCCTCCCCATCGGAGTCACTGCTTTTATTTGTAGGGCCAAAGAAGAACCAACTATTAATTTTACTTGTCAAAAAGTTAGGTTGACAAGATAGTAAAATTAATGGGTAAAACCTCCTCTTACAAATGTAGAATTCGTATACGTCCACACTATCGTGGCATACGATATTCTCGGTGTTTTGAGGTGTTGGTTGATTTTAAAATTTTATTGTTTAAGGAATCAATAATTTTTTGAAATCTAATGTTTTGATCTATGTGATTCTTAGGTTTTCTTTCAAAATGACTTTCAACCCGCTTGCTGTGATACTGAAGAAAATAAACTTACTGGACCCAACTATGTTGATTGGAAGAGGAATCTTGACATTGTCTTGACTGTTGAGGAATACAAATATGTACTCCTCGAAGAGTGCCCTCCTAAGCCTACGGATGATTCTGGGGAAAAGGAGAAGGAGAGTTATAAGAAGAGGATCAAGGCCGATGAGATGGCACGGTGTTACATTTTGGCATCTATGTCAAATGTACTACAACTTCAGCATCAAGCCATGCCCACTGCTTATGACATGATGCTCAATCTCAAAGAGCTTTTTGGACACCAGAATCAGGCTGCAAGGTAGAAAGCCATGAGGAACTTGATGACGACCACCATGATCGAGGGAACACCCGTGAGGGATCATGTTCTCAAGATGATGGCTCATTTGAATGAGTTGGAAGTCCTCGGAGCTGAGATCGATGGGGAAACCCAGGTTGATATCATTCTCCAGTCTCTACCTAGGAGTTTTGAGCAGTTTCGCCTGAACTACAATATGAACAAGAGGTTGTATTCGTTGGCGGAGCTTTTGATAGAACTTCAAGCGGTAGAGGGGCTATTTCGTCAGAGTGCTCAGGCGTATGCCATGGTTGCCCAAAAGGTTTCTACTTCTAAGCCGAAAGGCAAGAAGAAGAAGAAACAAGTTGGGGCAAAGGCGGTGGGAGGAACTCAGGGAGGAGTGAAGAAGCCGAAAGGCAAGTGCGTCACTTGTAAGCAGACTGGACACTGGAAGAAGGACTGCCCCAACCACAAGCAGAATAAAGGTATATCTTTTGGTCTAGTCATTGAAACATGTTTAGCGGTGTTATCTACCGGCACCTGGTGTGTAGATACGGGAGCCACTGATCATGTCTGCAATACTTTGCAGGGGTTCCAGGAAACAAAATGACTGGTTGAGGGGGAGATTACTGTATACTTGGGTGATGCCACGAAGGTGGTACTGTTGCAGTGGGAGATATTTATTTATCTTTTGAGAAAAATAAAGTTTTGGTTCTTAAGAATTGCCTTTATGTACCTTTATTTTGAAAGAATTTAATTTCGGTTTCTAAATTGTTTATGGATGGATATTCTATTTCTTTTAATGAAAGAGTTGTTATAAAAAGGAATAGGGAGATTATCTATTCGGGTGCATTGATAGGAAATTTATACACACTTGAACCAAAAGCTCCCACGATGCAAATAGAAGTTAATAACTCATCTTCTAATTCCAATAAGAGAAAAGAACCTTCGAAAATGAACCAAACATATCTTTGGCATCTTAGGCTTGGTCATATTAACCTAAGCAGAATTCAAAGGTTGATAGCTGATGGACCTCTGGGTTCATTAGTGGTGGAAGATTTCCCAACCTGCGAATCTTGCTTGGAGGGTAAAAAGACCAAGAGGTCTTTTAAGGCCAAGGGGTATAGAGCCAAAGATGTGTTAGAATTGGTTCATTCTGATTTGTGTGGTCCTATGTCTATCCAGGCTAGAGGTGGTTTTGAGTATTTTGTCTCTTTTATAGACGATTATTCGAGATATGGATACATTTACTTGATGTGCTACAAGTCTGAATGCTTTGACAAGTTCAAAGAATTCAAGGTTGATGTGGAGAAACGTCAAGGTAAAAGTATCAAGACACTACGATCTGATCGTGGTGGTGAGTACCTCTTGGGAGAGTTTAGGAATTACTTATCAGAGGCTAGGATTCAATCGCAATTATCTGCACCTGGCACACCCCAGCAGAATGGTGTAGCAGAGCGAAGGAATAGGACTCTTATAAAGATGGTTAGATCGATGATGAGTTATTCTGAGTTGCTAGATTCGTTCTGGGGATATGCTCTAGATACGGCAGTGTACATTCTGAACTTGGTTCCATCTAAATCAGTGCCTTCTACTCCCACAGAATTATGGATTGAGTGAAAGCCTAGTCTAAGACATATTCGAATTTGGGGTAGTCCAACACATGTGCTGAAGGAAGATGCTGGTAAGTTGGAACCTCGTACAGAAGTGTGCATGTTCGTTAGCTATCCTAAAGGAACGAAAGGTGGTTTGTTTTATAGTCCTAGAGATCAGAGGGTGATCGTTAGCACGAACACCAGATTTCTAGAGGAAGACTATCTGATGAACCATAAGCTCATGAGTAAGATTATTCTGAAGGAATTGAAAGGGGAAGTCACTTCTTCAGTACCATCGGTACAAGAGGATATACCACAAGTCACTGCACCGCGTGTCACAGAGGATACACAGGTGATACCTCGTCATAGTGGAAGGGTTGTGAGACAGCCTGATAGATTTATGTTCTTGGGAGAATCTTCTGATTTGGTCCCTGGTAAACATGAACTTGATCTCTGGACGTATGACGAGGCAATCCAAGATAAAGATGCAGTATCTTGGCAAAGTGCAATGAATACTGAGATTGAATCTATGGATTCGAATCAGGTCTGGGAGCTAGTAGAACCACATGATGGTGTAAAAACCATTGGATGCAAGTGGATCTACAAAAGAAAGAGAGGAATAGACGGGAAGGTTAAGACCTTCAAAGTGAGGCTTGTTGCGAATGGGTATACTCAAAAAGAGGATATCGATTATGAGGAAACCTTTTTACCAGTAGCCATGCTTAAGTCTATCCGAATTCTCTTATGCATTGCAACTCATATGGATTATGAGGTGTGGAAGATGGATGTCAAGACAACTTTCCTTAATGGAAGTCTTGAGGAAAACATCTATATGAAGCAACCAGAGGGATTCATTGCAAAGGGCAAAGAGCATCTTTTGTGTAAGCTTAATCGGTCCATTTATGGATTGAAGCAAGTTTCGAGGTCTTGGAACATCTGCTTTGATGAGGTAATCCAGTCTTATAGATTTATTCAAAGTCCGGATGAGTCTTGTGTATACAAGAGATGTGACGGAAACGTAGTGATATTTCTTGTACTATAAGTAGATGACATTTTGTTAATTGGTAAAAATGTCAAGGTGTTATCGGACGTAAGGGTATGGTTGTCCAAACAGTTTGATATGAAGGACTTGGGAGAAGTGGGACACATCCTTTGGATCAAGTTTATAAGGGATCGCAGGAAAAGGATGTTGTGCTTATCTCAAGCTTCATACATAGACACTATTATAGATCGTTTTAGCATGCAAAACTCCAAGAAAGGTTTTCTACCTTTCAGGCATGGAGTTCCTTTATCTGAGGAGATGTGTCCTAGAACATCTAAGGAGATAGAGGAGATAAAGGCAGTTCCTTATGCTTCGGCGGTAGGAAGCCTCATGTATGCGATGCTATGTACGAGACGAGATATCTCCTTTGCCGTGGGCATGGTCAGCAGATATCAGAGTAATCCAGGACAAGGACATTGGACTGCGGTAAAGTATATATTGAAGTACCTGAGAAGGACTAGGGATTATATGCTAGTTTACCAGGCAGACCAATTACTCCCTGTGGGTTATACAGATTCCGACTTCCAATCAGACAGGGATAACAGTAAGTCTACCTCAGGTTTTGTGTTTACATTGGGAGGTGGAGTCATTGTATGGAGGAGTGTCAAGCAGAAATGCGTGGCGGACTCCACCATGGAAGCTGAGTATGTGGCAGCCTCTAAGGCAACCAAAGAAGCTGTGTGGCTAAGGAACTTCTTGATGGACTTGGATGTAATTCCTGGTTTGCCCAGAACTATCACAGTTTATTGTGATAATAGTGGTGCAGTTGCAAACACGAAAGAACCACGAGCCCATAAGGCAAGTAAACACATAGAGCGCAAGTACCACCTGATACGAGAAATCATAAAGAGAGGAGAAGTTGTTGTGGCCAAGATTGCATCGGAGGATAACCTGGCAGATCCTTTCACTAAGGCCCTTCCTGTGAGAGCCTTTGATAGGCATGTGGAGGGAATGGGAATCAGATGTATGGTAGTTTGAGGACAACATAGTCTTTTAGTATAAGTAGGAGATTGTTGGGATGTATACTGAAAAGTCTATCTTTTGTATGAACATCTTTATTTTGAAATAAGAATCACATGATCATTGTTTGCATATTTATGGTTATGCATATTGTCTAATACATTACATTGTAGATAACATGGTGTGTCGTGTCACACGGGAGATCATGTTATCAGCTCCTTGTAAAGTATAAGTAAAGGCTCACAACCGAGATGACTTTGAACAAACCATTGGTATGATTGTAGTGTGATTTGGTATTGGTTTGTCTTGACCATAGAATCACACTAGTGTTAGTAATATATGAGAGATGTCCTAAGGCAATCGCCTTATGTTTGAACCATTTATATGATAAATGAAGATTCACTATTTGAGTATACATGTTTTAATGTATTTGATTAGATCTTAAACTCATTTACTGAATGTCCATGCTACGATTCACAGCATGAGAGAATTTGTGATTGGATCACAACTAGTGAGTATCTCTACATGTGTAATTGTGATGTATCGGAATTATCCCTAGTTGATGAATTGATGGATATGGACCCATCGATTCTGTCGAGACTAGCACGAGGTATACTCCTTGGTGTATCCAAGCAGCTGATTATCACTGGCTAGAGACATTGTGATGTCCGGAGTTAATCATCGATGCTAGTTATGGTAACTAGTTCATTGGAGTGACCAACCACAAGACTTCATATGGTTCTCTACATATATAGATATGTCAATGAAGTTCTTACTGCAGCTTAAGTGCGATGTTCATTTGATTTGCGGTATTCAAGTCATCTTGATCATAAAGACTTATGCTTTGACATCTTAAGCAAGCATCTCTGAGGAGATGTGGACCCGGGATGATTGGGTATAAGTCAAAGTGATCGAAGGTGTTTGAATAGCCTATAAAGGATTCACCACTCCTTGCGAGGAGATG
Organism: Wurfbainia villosa; assembly: GCA_025175895.1. Classification (NCBI taxonomy): domain Eukaryota; kingdom Viridiplantae; phylum Streptophyta; class Magnoliopsida; order Zingiberales; family Zingiberaceae; genus Wurfbainia; species Wurfbainia villosa. The sequence goes on along the minus strand of CM045998.1, from coordinate 44,468,460 downwards.
TATACCCATGGCCCCTCTTCGGATTGTTACTAAAGTCTTTGGCCAAAGCATTACATGTTTAGAGTAAGGTACTCTTGGATACATGTGCAGTAACTAGAATCCGTAGGACGAGGAAATGATACTTGGGCTAGGTGTGACGTAGTCAACCTAGTGGGGACTGACACTATAGACCATGTCCTGAACCAAGTGGGTATAAGATAAGTGAAGGGAATGGGGCACGATTCATTGTAGCTGCTAAAGAGTTTCAGAAATAGTTCTGGATCAATCGTTGATCTTTTCGGTTAATTGGGGATCATGATGTACTACTAGGTGTCACTCATGATCGTTCTATAATTAATGGTTAATTATAGACGGCCAACATAAACTGAGAACCTATTTGGTCACATGCACAACGAGCATAATCCGAAGGATTTAAAACAAGCTTGAGAATGAGATTCTCAGACCGAGAGAAACTAGGTTTGGTTGGACCAAACAAGGAGGAGCATGAAATCGTTTCAGTCGCAATGGAAACATGGATGGGCCGTGTCTTATGAAGACATGATGGATGAATCAAATTGTTTTGGTTCTAATCCAATGGTGGAGAATAAACCAAAGGGGTTTGGTTTGTTTTAAACGAATGAACCAAAGTTGGTTCGGTTAATTTTAACTTAAAATAGACAAAATCGGTTTGGTTTATTTTAACTTAAATTAATGGAGCAGGTTAATGGGCTTTTGGTTATGATCCGATAACCATTAGGAGAATTTATTCTCTATAAAATAGGGCTTAAGGGTTTTGTGAAAACCTAATCCAAGCAACCCATAGTTGCCGCCCACCCTCTCCCTCTCCTCTTGTGGTCGGCGCCCAACCATAGCCGCCACCCACCCTTGTGCCACCATCCAAGCTTGTTGTTGGCATCCAAGCTCCAGCCGGCTATCCTCTGGCGACCCTCCGGTGATCCTCCTTGGCTCCGGTGACCAGGGACCCTCTGGCCCTCTTCTCTTTGGCCGACGCAAACTCCTCCACCAAGCTGTCCAGTTTTCTGGACAGCTTGCTTTCTTTAAGTCGGAGCGTCATTTGGACGATGTTTGGAGCTCCGATAGTGGCTACTTTGCTGGAGATTTGATCTCCGGTAATCCTCATAGGTGGAGGATGAAGGATTCGTCAAACGGTTGACGAATACCTCTCCGGAGAAGCGAGTTTTTGAGGACTCGTTTTGGATCCGAATTTTGATTCGGATCGTGATCTTCTCTCGATCATATCGTCTTCAACATGAGGCCAGTAACTCGTACGAAGATGAGGCTCATGACTTTGTGATGTCATCCCGAAGATACTCGGCGTGGATACGGATAGAGGCGATTTTAGCGATGATCGCTCTGGTTGATGTCTTTCCCGCTACATGTGATACGTCAGGTATACATAGTATAAATTTCCTTTTATAGCAAAAATTAAAATTGTGGTTATGTCTACACATGTTGTACTATGCATGCGTGTGGTGTGTGTGTTGTAATAAATTAGATTAATTAATTTTATTTCTTCTGCTGTGCACATGTTTACGAAATATGTTCGAACACACACTCGCCGCGGTGCCGGAAACCCAACAACTAGTACACTTTGTGTGTATTGAGCAGGACCGACTTAGAGCTGATTCGATTTATTGCTGACAACATAATCGAATCGGACCTTAGATATTATATTGTAGATGCTCTTAATCCCGATATAATAACGGGCACATATACTTAGTATTCATTTCTTTGATTTACCAATGGGCGAGATTTATAGATTAAATCGATAGGCTCGGTAAGTTAGGAAATAATATTATTTATATGGTGTGTCATTGATTATAGGAGAAAACCGTGTCCTATATATTAGATGATGATGTCCCCTTGAGAAGCTCATAAGGTTTATCATGTAAACCCTGCAGGTGGACTTGGTCCGACATGATGAAAAGGTTGTGGTACTACTCATGGAGTTAGATGTTGATTAATTAATTGTCAATAAATTAATTAATCGACGGACATTCGATATCTTAAACACGGTTAGAAAAATGTACAAATAATATATGGATCCCATATTAAATTATGAGGGTTGGTGAGGTAGATCAATGATAATTCTTTAGTGGATTGGATTATCATTAATGGATTGGACATTATGTGGGCTTGATCCATTGGGTGGCCAAGATCCAACTCCTCCTCATGGTCCCTATTGTAGCCTATTAAAACCTCATGAAGCCTAGATCCAATGGTTGAAAACAAAACTCTAGATCCAATGGTAGAGATTAAATCTCTAGATCCGACGGTTGAGATTAAATCTCTAGATCCGACGGTTGAGATTAAATCTCTAGATCCGACGGTTGAGATTAAATCCCTAGAACCGATGCTGGAGATTAAAGGAGGCTAAGGCCTAACTCTATAAAAGGGTGCTTAAGGGTGGACGGCAAGGGATAAGAGAAAAAGGTTAGGGTTTTGTTTCTTAAAGCTTGGGCAGCAAGAAACAAAAGAGGCTAGAGTTTTGGATTAAAGCTTGGGCTGCCACAAATAAGGCAAGAAATTCTTCTTCCGTAAGAGTTGTCGGCGCACCTTCTCCTTCCCAAGACCTTGGCCATCGTCCAAACAAGTTTCTCTCCTCTCCTTGGTCGGTGGAAAGAAGTCTAGGGTCTCTTCCCTTAGAGTCTTGGCCGGCATTCACTCTCCTTGATCTCCTTCTTGGCCGGTGGCAAGCACCAAGCTTGGAGCTTGGTGGTTGGTTGAAAGAAGGAGAAGTGTTTTGTTTCTTAGTCTTCCTCTTGTTCGGAGCAAGCAAGGAAGGAAGATTGGTGATCTAGGAGCTTCGACTTTTGGTAGATCGTCGCCCACACGACGTCCAAAAGGAGAAAGGACATACGATAGAAGATCGAGAGGTATAATACTTGTCTATTTTCTTATGTAACATGTTTATAATTGTTTTCAATTATATATGCATGATATATTCTGTTTTGTCGCTAATATAACTTGGACCCTGAATATAAACACAAATGCTGGCGATCCGTGCATCGTCTATTCCGCGGTTATTCATAGAATAGAGGTTGGTGGCTTAAACAATAAGTTTGTTCAAGTGACCACCCTAATTGAATAGCACGACGATGAAACGGTTGCTTGGGTGATCCCTTTTATCTAGGATTATTTTTTTTTAATCCGGGGACATCGATGGGATCGCCATGAACAAGCGATCGAGTTGAAGTGGGAAGTGAAGTTTCCTACCTTCATTGTTGCATTCCAGACCTTCAAGAGCAATACAAAGCAATCAACAAGCCGCAAGCAATCAAGTTTTTGTAAAATGTTTTTTACTTATTATTATATTTGTTTCTTGTATTCGATTGTATCCTCTTGTATTACCATTGTAATCATTTTGTACGAGGTTTCTCCACCTTCGGAGTATTTTTCAAGAAGGAGAAGTTTATTAGTGGTGGTGTGCATCACTATAGCTCAATTAGAGCTCGCCCCATGGAGTATGAACTAGGATTTCGAACCACATTAAATATTTTCGTGTTTGTTGTGTATTTGTTTATATTAATATTCTTATATATTCCACTATGCTAATGAATTATTGGCAACCACGTAATTGCGATCAAATGAAGAAATTTCAAAGACGCTATTCACCCCCCCCCCCCCCCCGCCTAGTGTAATCACCGATCCTCAGCAAGTGGTATTAGAGCGTGGATGTTGTTCAAGGACTAATCGCCAAGAGAGCACAAGAACTAGAGGATAGAGTTGCCCAACGATAGATTGGGATGTGACATCAACACTCCAATCTCATATGCATTCTATGGACAAAGAAGGTTTTAATCAATGGAAAACAAGGATGGAAACCTTCTTCATGATGAACTTCGAAGAGTGGATAATCTTGATGAAGGGATTTGTGTTAGTGTATGGGCACTAGGTAATTAAACCTAAGTTTTGATTATGGCAAAGGCTCAAAGTTAAGTCATGTTGTTATCTGATGTGTTATGATAAGTGTGTAGGAACTGAGTAAGCCTTAGCTAAGATCAAAGACATCAAGAGAATCAGATGCTAAGCAACAGGTAAATAGGTCAAGGTAAGTTTCGAGTGAGGAGCGATGGTAAGGATGCATCCTCGGTATGGGGAAAACTATAGTCGTCGATCTGACCAAGGCTTTAAGAGGAATGCTGAAGTTGAGATTCGATGATTAAAAGTGTCATCACTATTAATATACTTGAATATTCTATGCTAATCTTGTAATACATGTGAAAGACTGAAGAAACACCAAGCAAGTACCTTACAACAGTCGACTGATAGGAATTACCAGTCAACTGACATGGTGCAATGACTGGGAAAGAATAACAATTGACTGATGCCTGCGAATCAGCCAAAATGCCAAGTCATAATTTGGATCGATCTAAGCTACCACCTAAGTATAAGATCCATGAATTTGGGATCTAGATCTGGACTCATTCCAAGGTTCAAGTCTATAAAAGAAGGCCCTATGGAAAACTCAAAGTTAACGATTCTAAGTGCTCTTGCTCTTCCAAATCTCAAGCCTTCACAAGTTCTCAAGAAACAATCCCACACATCTTCTAAATTCCGATGAAGCCTAATCTTTTCTTTACTTGTGTTGGTAATTGTTTAAAGTTGCTTTTCTTATTTGTACTTAATTTTTTGGGATCGATAAGGTTGTTACCAACCCATCTCTTTTTATAATTCTCTTGTCTCTTACCTCCAAAGAGGAAGAGACCCTTTTAGTGATTTCCCTTCGAAAGAAATCAAGGATCATAGGGCCTTGGACTAGCAACCATTTGGTTGTGAACCAAGTAAAAAAAACTTTGTATCTTTGAGTGATTTTGTCTTCATTTTTGTGTTTTTGTTTCCACTGTGAATTATGAAGTTTTTATGAACGAGAGAAATTTTGAATATGCTATTCACACCCCCCCCCCCCCTCACCTCTAGCATTTTTTGGTCCAATAATTGGTATCAAAGTGGGCATGCTCAAGCTCGGTGCAACCACCAGTTGAACATTATTTTCTATTCTTTTTTTGTTTATTTATTTTTCAATACTTTTCTCTCAATCAACCTCGGAAGTCCAAGTTTGGATATTTGGCAAGGAAAGTCCAAATATAGATATTTGGTAAGGGAAGTCCAAAGGTAAAGTATTGACAGTATAAGTCCAAGTGTGTAGTCTTGGTGGCGTAAAGTCTAAGCATGGTCTTGGCAATTGAAAAGTCCAAGTCATGGATATTTGGCAATTGAAAGACCAAGTCATGGGTACTTGGCAAAGGTAAAGTCCAAGTTTGAAGTCTTGGTCATGTAAGTCCAAGTGTATAGTCTTGGTGATGAAAGTCCAAGCATTGAGGCTTGGCAATGGGAAAGTCCAAGAGTGTAGTCTTGGCGGCATAAGTTCAAATGAACCTTAGCAAAGGACTTGGTTAGCATGACATAACTGATGGAAGCACCTAAAGGCTAACGCGAAGGATGAAGAGTCACAGACTAGAGGGATACAAGAGACATGAGGCTGATGGAAGTTGCTAGAAGGCTTAGGTCTAGGCTATGGGCGAGTATCAAATATAAAGGGAGTATACTTGGGTTAAATCTCATGTTTGAGATTTATCAATCTACTGGGGTTAAGGACCAGTCGACTGGCCAAGTGCATGACAATTAGGAGTCTAGTTTGACTCGAGTGTTAGGGCAATCAACCCGTGATATTGTTTTGATGTGTGTGGCAAAGGGTTTAAGTTAAGTTGTTATTGTTATTTGATATGTGCGTTGGAGTCTTGCAGGACTTAGTAATTAGCACATTGAGCCTTGGCAAGTTTCACATATCATGACTCGGTCCTTGAGTCGGTGAAGGATGGCTTTACGGAAGCCATGCGCTTGGAGCATCCGAGGGACCGTCGGACGAGGAGCTTGGAGTGAAGCCGGAGGAAGTAGACTTCAGGGCGATATGTAAAGGATGGCACTGCAAAGCCGTGCGCTTGGCGCATCCGAGGGACATGGTCGGACGAAGACAACTTCAAAGGCGAGGGACTCCAAAGGATGACAGTGAGCCAATGTAACCCGGGAAGGGGTAGTGCTCTTAGGTGAAACTTACCCATTTGGGTAAGTGTCAGATGAGATTTCCCAACATCAGTCGACTGCCATGAAATGGCAGCCGACTGATCTGAGTCGAACGGGGTTCAACTGGTATCCGACTGATGGGTTTTGGCCCGTGATCGATCATTATATGTTGGCGGATGATCGCCAAGACCATCGATCCGCGATGGCCGATCGGTAGTCGAGAGGGTTTGGGCTACGAGACCCCTCAGTAGCCCATCGGGCGATCGACTACGAAGGCAACAGTCGACTGATGGTTACATCAGTCGACTGCCAAGGGTTCCATTGGACTACAATGGTCAGGATCTGACATGTTCAGAGGTCGTTGTAGTGGCGGCAGTCGACTACCAAGGGCAGCAATCGACTGGTGGTGGCCAACAGGAAGAAATTAGCCCTCTCTATAAAAAGAGAGGGTGTGGGCTTTTGGATGGCTAATGCTTAAGTCCTAAACGATCATCCAAGTTCCCCGTAAGCTTTCAACTCTTTCTCCTAGTTTTCTTTCACATTTATTGTAAGAAGGAGTGTTTGGGTTGTAAGAAGGTTTACCTCCACCTTGCATTGGCTAAAGGGAGAGATCAATAGTGAATTAGTTGCGGAGTGATTCACCGTGGACGAATCAGACCGTGGATTAGCGGCGAGGTCATGAACCACGTTATATTTCGATGTTAGCATTGTTTAGTATCTTGGTTGTCTTTATTATTGTTCGTTTGTATTTTCCGTTGCGCTAATATTATTTGTAGACAAGCGAATTCCACCATCAAACAAAAGAGGGCTATTCACCCCCCTCTAGTCGGCCAACACATACACATCGATCCCCTACATGTGGTATCAGAGCGAGGAAAGCTCGTCGAGGACTAACCACCACAACAAGCACATTCAAGAATGGCCGGCTCAAACATTCACCCACCAAAGTTTGAAGGAGAATTCTCTTGGTGGAAAAAGAGAATGGAGGTATTTTTCGAAATCGATTTCGAAATTCTTTTAATTATGAAAAACGGTTTCGAAATGCCTAGGAATGAAAATGGGGAGCCATTGGAGAAATCAAGGTGGAGCAAGAGGCAAAGGGAAGAGTACTTGGCAAACTCAAAAGCCAAACATCATCTCTACAACGTACTCCCCCAACAAGAAGTGAATAGGATAGCGGAGTGTGCAAGTGCCAAGGAGATGTGGGAGAAGCTAGTAGAGCTTCATGAAGGCACTTCGGAGGCCAAGCTTGCAAGAAGAGACCTCCTCCGCTCCCAACTAACAAATATCAAGCTTGAAAAGGGAGAAAAGGTAACCTCCTTACATTCTAGATTCAAAGAAATTTTAATTGGGCTAACGAGTGTAGGAGAAAGACTTTCGAACCAGGACATGCTCATGAAAGCAATTGATGCCTTTCTCCGGTCATCAAAATGGAGCTCAATGGTGGACTCCTTCTACATGTCCAAGAATTTAGAAGTGAGCACCTTGGAGGAGTTCTTCTCAACTATGGAGCTCCACGAAACAAGGCTCGAAGGAATAGTGGAAGAGCCAAGGTTTCAACCTTCAAGAGGAGTAGCCTTGATGGCTAACAAAGGGAAGAAGAAGATGGAGAACCCCTCCTCCTCTGATGAAACATCCTCATCCTCCTCCATGGATAGCATGGAAGAAGCTTACATGGTAAGGAAGGTAAGGTGTGCTTTAAGAAATTTTAAATTTAATAAATCTAATGATAGGAGGAGAAGACCAAGGGGAAAGGTGATTTGTTATAATTGCCAAGGAGAGGGACACATAAGGGACAATTGTCCCCTCTTGAACAAGAGCAAAGAGGAGAAGAAAAAGAAAGAAGAAAAGAAGAAGAAGGGGAGCAAGAAGAAAGAAGAAGAGAAGAAGGCCAAAGAAAAAGGGAAGGCCAAGGCACTAAAAGCAAGGACATGGGATGACCCCTCTTCATCATCTTCATCATCATCAAAAGAGGAGAATGCTTTTGTCACCAACTTAGCTTTGATGGCCTTTGACGATCTAGACTCCTCCTCCACCAAAAATGAAGAATCAAGCACAAGTGAGGAGAGCTCTAGTGAAGGGGGAGCTTCTTCACCATCATCGGAATCGGAGGAAGAGGACATCGAGACTATGGCAACGAACCTCTCACCAAGTAAAATAGTTTCCATGATTTCTAGTCTTACTAAGGATCTATTTAGGGCCAAAAAAGAAAAATAAGAGAATGCTAGATCAAATTAAGGATTTAGAAAATAAGCTAGAAAATGTTAGTAATATATGAGAGATGTCCTAAGGCAATCGCCTTATGTATGAACCATTTATATGATAAATGAAGATTCACTATTTGAGTATACATGTTTAATGTATTTGATTGGATCTTAAACTCATTTACTGAATGTCCACGATACGATTCACAGCATGAGAGAATTTGTGATTGGATCACAACTAGTGAGTATCTCTACATGTGTAATTGTGATGTATCGGAATTATCCCTTGTCGATGAATTGATGGATTTGGACACCATCAATTCTGTCGAGACTAGCACGAGGTATACTCCTTGGTGTATCCAAGCAGCTGATTCTCACTGGCTGGAGACATTGTGATGTCCGGAGTTAATCGTGGATGCTAGTTATGGTAACTAGTTCATTGGAGTGACCGTAAGACTTCATATGGTTCTCTGCATATATAGATATGTCAATGAAGTTCTTCTTGTGGCTTAAGTGCGATGTTCCTTTGACTTGCGGTATTCAAGTCATCTTGATCATGGAGACTTATGCTTTGACATCTTAAGCAAACATCTCTAAGGAGATGTGGACCCGGATGATTGGGTATAAGTCGAAGTGATCAAGGTGTTTGAATAGCCTATAAAGGATTCACCACTCCTTGCAGGAGATGTATACCCATGGCCTCTCGTCGGATTGTTACTAAAGTCTTTGGCCAAAGCATTACATGTTTAGAGTAAGGTACTCTTCGATACATGTGGAGTAACTAGAATCTGTGAGGGACGAGAAAATGATACTTGGGCTAGGTGTGACGAGTACCTTAGTGGGATCGACACTATAGACCATGTCCTGAACCAAGTGGGTATAAGATGAGTGAAGGGAATGGGGCACGAATCATTCGAGCTACTGAAGGGTTTCAGAAATAGTTCTGGATCAACCATTGATCTTTTCGGTTAATTGGGGATCATGATGTACTACTAGGTGCCACTCATGATTGTTCTATAATTAATGGTTAATTATAGATGGCCAACATAAACCGAGAACCTATTTGGTCACACGCACAATGAGTGTAATCCAAAGGATTTAAAACGAGCTTGAGAATGGGATTCTCAGACCGAGAGAAATTATGTTTGGTTGGACCAAACATAAAGCGAGCATGAAATTGTTTCAGTCGCAATGGAAGCTTGGATGGGCCGTGTCTTATGAAGACATAATGGATGGACCAAAATGGTTTGGTTCTAATCCAATGGATGAGAATAAACCAAAGGGTTTGGTTTATTTTAAACGAATGAACCAAAAGTTGGTTCGGTTCGTTTTACCTTAAAATAAACCATCATGGTTTGATTTATTTTAACTTATCTTAATGGAGCGGGTTAACGGGCTTTATGGATATGATCCATTAACCATTAAGAGAATTAGTTCTCTATAAAATAGGGCTTAAACCCTAACCCTAAGGCTAATGAAGTTTTGGCCGCCCAACCCTAGCCTCCTTTTGTTGTTGCCGCCCAACATGGTGTTGCCGCCAACTTCATGGAGCTGCTGCCACCTCCTTGCCGCCGGAATCCAAGCTTCAGCCGGCGATGCTCCGGCAACCCTCCGGTGATCTCTTGTGGGTTCGGTGATAAGGTGAGCTCCACATCTCCTTTGGTCGGCCTCTATTCCTCCACCAAAAGCTGTCCAGTTTTTCTGGACAGCTTGTTTCTTTATTGTCGGAGTGTCGTTTGGATGATGGTTAGTGCTCCGACAGCGGCTAACTTACCGGGGATTTGATCTTCGGTAATCCTCTGAGGTGGGGGACGAAGGATTCATCTAACGGTTGACGAATACCTCTCCGGAGAAGCGAGTTTTGAGAACTCGTTTTAGGATCCGAATTTGGATTCGGATCGTGATCATCTCTCGATCACGTCGTCTTCAACACGAGGCTAGTAATCCGTACGAAGACGAAGCTCGTGACTTAGCGAAGTCATCCCGAGGAGCTCGGCGTGGATACGGATAGAGACGATTCTTACGAGGATCGTTCCGGTTGATGTCGTTCCCGCTACACGTCATACGAAAGATATAACGTAGATAAATTTCCTTTTATTGCAAATTTAAATTTACTGTTATGTCTACACTTGTTGTAATAAGCATGCGTGTGTTGTGTGTGTTGTAATAAATAGGAGTATTTATTATTTTTATTGCTTCCGCTGTGTTCATGTTTACGAAACATGATCGAACACACACACGCCGCGGTGCCGGAAACCCAACAGTGGTATCAGAGCCCAGGTTGTGTTTCGACATAATCGTAAAATGGTTTTGCGATAGTCATAATGTATTTCTGGAAATTTTCTAATTTTGGAAATTTAGAAGTATTTATGGAAATTTTTCAATTTTGGAAAGTCTAGAAGTATTTATGGAAATCTTCCACTTTTGGAAAGTTGGAAGTATTTATGGAAATTGATATTTTCCATAAATAAAATATTTGATTAGATTCTGGAAATTTGTTTCCTAATTTAATCATGATTTGATTTGGTAAATCAAATCTTAAAATATTTGATTTCCATAAGTAGTTTTAATGATTTAGGAAATTGGTTTTCTAAATAGATTTTCCTTAATCAAATAATTCCATGAATAAAATATGTGATTAGATTTGGAAATTTTTTTCCTAATTTAATTATGATTTGATTTGGAGAATCAAATCTTAAACATATTTTATTTCCATAAATAGTTATGACATATAAGGAAATATATACATGACATAATTGTATGCCATGTAATTGCATTAGATGCATAACATTATGCCATGCGTGTCGTGACATGTAGATGTATGCCATGTATGCCATGCCATGTAGATAATAGTTATTTGCATGCAAAGAGGATGAGACATAAAAACCCTTAAACAATATTAAAGCCTACACCTTCCATTAATATGGTTAGAACCAGAGTTCCGTTTCTTGTTTGGGTTGTTGGACTCTCTCCAAGCCCGGCTCGAACCCGAATATGTTCAAACCATGGAATAGTTTAATACTAATATGGTAAGAGTCAGAGGTCAATCGTTAGCTTTGGTTGTTGGACTCTCTCCAAGCTAGGCTAATTGGTTGAATGCGCTCTAACCATATTAAAACTATGTCCTGATTAATGGGTTGGCTTTAACCTGGAGCATCGGCTTGTTGGACTCTCTCCAAGGTCGATGTAAAGGGAGGTGAAGTTGGGTGCTATGCATATGATGCATACTTGTTAATGTGTTAACAACCCGATGTATGTGTGAACATTCAAATAGTTGATAGCACATTGTGATAGTTGCATATACGTGATATGCAATCGGTATAGAAGATACCTACCGTCATAGTTATGAATGGCTTGTTGGACTCTCTCCAAGGTTGTTCATATCTATGATGGATATCAGCCCATTCGGAGATGGACCTACGATCTCCCGAAGTGATTTTGGGGTTTTTGAAATTCGAAAAATGAATGGGATTTATAAATGTATATTGATGCATTTTTAAAATCATTTTCTCATATATGCTCGTTTTGTATTTCTAGGTCAATAAATTGATCATGACGTATTTGAATTGCGTTCCATTTTGGATTCGAATAAATTGACTGGGCCGAGCTTCATGGACTGGCTTAGAAGCTTGAGAATTGTTCTCAAGGTTGAAAAGCTTGCAAATGTCCTCGAAGCACCTCTTCCCGCCCGTCCTAGTGACGATGCAACTCTGGACCAATTGTTGGCCTATCAGAAACATGTGAGTGATTCTTAACAAATGAGTTGCATCATGCTAACCACGATGGAACCCAAGCTACGAAAGCAGAATGAGCATATGGATGCTCATATTGTAGTCCTTCATCTTTGTGAGTTGGTTGATGAGCAAGTGAGATTCGAAAGGTTCGAAGTCTCAAAGCTCCTCTTCACCTCTGAGATGCTAGGAGGTTCATCTGTGGTACTGCTCAATATGCTGAAGACTGTGGAGTCTTCTGAGAAGCATGAGCAGGGGACGGTGCTGTTAGTTGATTCCTCGAAGAAAGGTTCTAAGAGGAAGTCAAAGGAACAGCAGATGGGAAAGAAGAGAAGGGCTAAGAAGGTAGAACTAGCACAAAAGGAAACTTGCAATCATTATGGCAAGGAGAGCCATTTGCGAAGAAAGTGCAAGATTTATCTTGAGTCCATGAAGAAGGATAAGGCATCGGATGCCCCATCTTCTTCAGAAATCTTCTTTATTGATTGTCATTCTATTTCCTCAAACACTTGGGTATTTGATACTGGGTGTGGCTCACATATATGTAATGACATACATGGGCTAAGGAATAGAAGAAGACTCGTCAAGGGGAGAGTCAAATTTACGTGTTGGGAATGGAGCAACGGTTGCTGCACTCGCCATCGGAACATATTTGTTGGAACTCCCTGTAGGACTTGTCTTAGAACTGGACAATTGCTTTTATGTTCCTTCGTTGATAAAGAACATCATTTCTATTTTAAATAGAAATGGGTACCATTTGACTTTTAGTAACAATTGTTGTTACATAACTTTGAATGGAGTTCTTTATGGGACTGGAACTTTAAGAAATGGCATTTATACGTTGGACGTATCCAGTGACATTTTCAATATCGAAGCGAGCAACACACGTGATCGAAAGGATAATCAAATAGACTCCTATATGTGGCATTGTCGTCTTGGCCATATAAGCAAGAAACGCATGTCCGAATTACACCGATGTGGAATTCTGGAATCGTTTGAATTGGATTCATACGATACATGCGAATCATGCTTAAAAGGCAAGATGACTAAGTTACCTTTTACTGGAAAAGGTGAACGAGTGGGAGAGTTACTAAGTCTAATACATACTGATGTATGTGGACCTATGTCAACTCAAGCATTAGGAGGCCATAGCTACTTCATTACCTTCACCAATGATCACTCACGGTTTGGGTATGTGTTCTTGATGAAACACAAGTCTGAAGCCTTTGAAAGGTTCAAAGAATTCAGAAATGAAGTAGAGAAACAACATGACAAGAGTATTAAAATACTTCGATCGGATCGAGGTGGTGAATACTTAAGTCAAGAGTTTCTTGATTATCTAAGAGACAATGGCATATTGTCTCAATGGACTCAGCCCTATACACCACAGCATAATGGTGTATATGAGAGGCGTAACCGGACCTTGTTGGACATGGTCAGGTCAATGATGAATCATGCAACTCTTCCCAAGTCTTTTTGGGGCTATGCACTTCAGACAGCTGTTTACTTGTTAAACAGAATGCCTACCAAGGTAGTCTCAACTACTCCATATGAGATATGGAATAGTAAGAAACCTCATGTATCTTACATGAAGATATGGGGTTGTTCTGCTTATGTGAAGCGGACTGTATCAGACAAATTGGATGCTAAGTCTGATAAATGTCTATTTATTGGATACCCTAAGGAAACTAGGGGTTACCAATTCTATCATCCTGTGGAACAAAAAGTGTTTGTTTCAAGGCATGCTGTGTTTCTAGAGAAAGAGTTTCTCTTGCAAGAAAACAGTGGGAGTGTCGTCGAGCTTGAGGAGGCTCGAGAGACTCAAATAGACATTGATGAGATACCTGGTGAAGCACAACAGCCGACAACTCATAGTGATGAGCAATCGGCTTGACCTATTGTAACACCACATCTTCGTAGATCTGGTAGAACACGCAATATTCCTGAGAGATATGGATTTCTCGTAAGCGAATCGAACGACGTGTTACTCATTGATGATGAGGAGCCTACCAGTTATGAAGAAGTGCTGACAAGTTCAGAAAGGGATAAGTGGCTTGGTGCCATGAAGTCGGAAATGGATTCCATGTATGAAAACCAAGTTTGGAACTTGGTTGACCCACCTGAAGGGATAAAGCCTATAGGGTGCAAGTGGGTTTTCAAGAAGAAAACCGACATGGATGGTAATGTGATTACCTATAAGGTTAGATTGGTGGCGAAAGGATATCGTCAAAAACAAGGTGTTGATTATGATGAAACCTATTCGCCTGTAGCTATGCTTAAATCCATTCGGATGCTCCTGGCCATAGCGGCTCATTATGATTATGAGATATGACAGATGGATGTGAAAACAGCTTTCCTTAATGGAAACCTGCTCGAGGACGTGTATATGATACAGCCTGAGGGTTTCACATCGATTGATAAAACCAAGGTATGCAAATTGCGACGATCCATTTATGGATTGAAGCAAGCATCCAGGAGCTGGAATATCCGTTTTGATGAGACAATCAAAAGTTTGATTTCTCACAAAATCCAGACGAACCTTGTGTGTACAAGAAGGTTAGTGGGAGTGCAGTCGTGTTCCTAGTATTGTATGTCGATGACATACTACTTATAGGAAACGATGTTTCAATCTTACAGTCAGTGAAGGTTTGGTTATCCAAGACATTCTCCATGAAAGACCTGGGAGAAGCAACCTACATCCTCGGGATTAAGATCTATAGAGATAGATCGAAACGGTTGCTTGGTCTTTCGCAGTCTACATATATAGACCGAGTGCTAAAGAGGTTTAGCATGTCGGAATCCAAGAAAGGTTTCCTACCCATCAGGCATGGGGTACACCTTTCGAAGTCTATGTGTCCGCGCACAGAAGACGAGAGGATTTGCATGAGTAAGATTCCCTATGCATCCGCAATAGGATCTATCATGTATGCTATGTTATGTACGAGGCCCGATGTATCGTATGCTCTGAGTGTCATGAGCAGATACCAGTCTGATCCAGGAATGGATTATTGGGTGGCTGTTAAGACGATCCTTAAGTACTTGAGAAGAACTAAGGATGTGTTCCTAATATATGGAGAAGGGTACATGGTGATACGTGGGTATACGGATGCCAACTCTAGACAGACAAGGATGATTCCATGTCTCAGTCTGGGTATGTATTCACTTAGAATGGAGGCGCAATAAGTTGGAAAGGTTCCAAACTTGACACTATAGCGGATTCTGCCACTAAGGCAGAATACGTTGCAGCTTTGGAAGCAGCAAAGGAAGCGGTTTGGATCGAGAAGTTCATCTATGAACTTGATGTGGTCTCATCAATGATCCAAACATGGGCTTCGCCGCTATCATTTGATCAGAGAGATCATTAGTAGGAATGAAATACAAATCGTGAAAAACCCCACTGAAAGGAACTTAGCGGATCCTTTGACTAAGGCATTACCTCAAAGTAAGTTTGAGGGTCATGTTAGAGCTTATGGTATTGGATACCGTAGCGATTGGCATTAGGCCAAGTGGGAGTCTGTTAGTAATATATGAGAGATGTCCTAAGGCAATCGCCTTATGTATGAACCATTTATATGATAAATGAAGATTCACTATTTGAGTATACATGTTTAATGTATTTGATTGGATCTTAAACTCATTTCTTGAATGTCCACGATACGATTCAAAGATGAGAGAATTTGTGATTGGATCACAACTAGTGAGTATCTCTACATGTGTAATTGTGATGTATGAATTATCCTAGTCGATGAATTGATGGATTTGGACACCATCAATTCAGCCGAGACTAGCACGAGGTATACTCCTTGGTGTATCCAAGCGGTGATTCTCACCGGTGGAGACATTGTGATGTCCGAGTTAATCGTGGATGCTAGTTATGGTAACTAGTTCATTGGAGTGACCAGGTAGTAAGACTTCATATGGTTCTCTGCATATATAGATATGTCAATGAAGTTCTTCTGTGGCTTAAGTGCGATGTTCCTTTGACTTGCGGTATTCAAGTCATCTTGATCATGGAGACTTATGCTTTGACATCTTAAGCAAACATCTCTAAAGGAGATGTGGACCCGGGATGATTGGGTATAAGTCGAAGTGATCGAAGGTGTTTGAATAGCCTATAAAGGATTCACCACTCCTTGCGAGGAGATGTATACCCATGGCCTCTCGTCGGATTGTTACTAAAGTCTTTGGCCAAAGCATTACATGTTTAGAGTAAGGTACTCTTGATACATGTGGAGTAACTAGAATCCGTAGGGACGAGAAATGATACTTGGGCTAGGTGTGGCGTGAGTCGACCTAGTGAGGGTGACACTATAGACCATGTCACAGAACCAAGTGGGTATAAGATGAGTGAAGGAATGGGGCACGATTCATTCGAGCTCTTGAAGGGTTTGAGAAATAGTTACGGATCAACCATTGATCTTTTGTTAATTGGGGATCATGATGTACTACTAGGTGCCACTCATGATCGTTCTATAATTAATGGTTAATTATAGGCGGCCAGCATAAGCGAGAACCTATTTGGTCACCGCCTTGATGAGTGTAATCCAAAGGATTTAAAGCGAGCTTGAGAATGGGATTCTCGAGGCCAGGAGAAACTATGTTTGGTTGGACCAAACATAAGCGAGCATGAAATTGTTTGATCGCAATGGAGCGTGGATGGGCCGTGTCTTATGAAGACATAATGGATGGACCAAAATGGTTTGGTTCTAATCAATGGATGAGAATAAACCAAAGGGTTTGGTTTATTTTAAACGAATGAACCAAAGGTTGGTTCGGTTCGTTTTAACTTAAAATAAACCATCATGGTTTGGTTTATTTTAACTTATCTTAATGGAGCGGGTTAACAGGCTTTATGGATATGATCCATTAACCATTAAGAGAATTAGTTCTCTATAAAATAGGGCTTAAACTCTAACCTAAGGCTAATGAAGTTTTGGCGCCCAACCTAACCTCCTTTTGTTGTTGCCGCCCAACATGGTGTTGCCGCCAACTTCATGGGCTGCTGCCACCTCCTTGCCGCCCGGCATCCAAGCTTCAGCGATGCTCCGGCGACCCTCCGGTGATCTCTTGTGGGTTCGGTGATAAGGTGAGCTCCACATCTCCTATGGCTGGCCTCTATTCCTCCACCAAAAGCTGTCCAGTTTTTCTGGACAGCTTGTTTCTTTATCGGGCGTCGTTTGGGCGGCGGTTGAGTGCTCGACAGCGGCTAACTAGGATTTGATCTTCGGTAATCCTCTGAGGTGGGGGACGAAGGATTCGTCTAACGGTTGACGAATACCTCTCCGGAGAAGCGAGTTTTGAGAACTCGTTTTAGGATCCGAATTTGGATTCGGATCGTGATCATCTCTCGATCACGTCATCTTCAACACGAGGCTAGTAACCCGTACGAAGACGAAGCTCGTGACTTAGCGAAGTCATCCCGAGGAGCTCGGCGTGGATACGGATAGAGACGATTCTTACGAGGATCGTTCCGGTTGATGCCGTTCCCGCTACACGTCATACGAAAGATATAACGTAGATAAATTTACTTTTATTGCAAATTTAAATTTACTGTTATGTCTACACTTGTTGTAATAAGCATGCGTGTGTTGTGTGTGTTGTAATAAATAGGAGTATTTATTATTTTTATTGCTTCCGCTGTGTTCATGTTTACGAAACATGATCGAACACACACACGCCGCGGTGCCGGAAACCCAACAGAAAAAGCATGCTTAAATATTAATAATGATACTTCTTCTAGTCATGATAATGCATACTCACATGAATATATGCCTTTCAATGTTAGTGATACATGTATGGATGAAAATAGGGCTTTAAGGGAAAAGGTAGATCATTTGACCAAGGCCCTAGAAAAGTTTACAATAGGCTCCAATACCCTTAACATGATAATTGGGAGCCAAAGAGCAAGCTTCAATAAGAAAGGCCTAGGATATAAAGAGAATAAAAATGAAAAGGCCTATAAATGCTTAATTGCTAGGGGTCAAGATAAAAAGAAAACAATAGCTAGAAAATGGATCCCTAAGCAATTTTTAGTGAACCCCATAGGAAAGAATTTATTTTGGGTTTCTAAATCCATCCTTAAGGGTTAGGAAAACCCTAAGATAGTCAACCATATGGAATTTGCCTATATCATACTTTGGTTGACTTAGGATGGCGGGACAAATTTTTGAAATAGTGTTGGGTGATGATAATGTGCCCATAAATAAATAATAATGCTTAAATCATGATAGTTAATGAAATTTCTATGTATGTTTGCAATCATGATTTATGATCTTGATATTTGGCACATAGTCATGGGCAATAAGTTTTTAAATCATGCCTTGGGTGATACTTTACATTTTATCATGATGTAATACCTAATGCATGATTACAATTTGATGAATACATTTGTTTCATGATCATAATGTAAAATTCATACATATATGTCTTTATGATCATGTGTGATATTAGGATGATACTTAACAATGGGTAGAAATGCATGAAATTAAGGGTTAAGCATATACAAATACCTTTAGGATGCATCTCACACTCATCATAGGCTACCTTGATTGAAAACTTAGCATGAGTGAGATGTTAGGATGGTACTTATGGTCCACTAATGCCTATGGCATCTAGATGGTAATGTAAAGTGTCAAAATAGCAATAATAGACCAATCATGGGGAAGACTTATGCTTAATTCATAGACATATTGTCCAAAGATCATGGTTGGATATTTCATATATTTTCAAAACAATTTCTTACTTTAAAATCTGTGTGTTCATGTTTTGTAACAATTCAAACCAAAACTAGGTGTTAAATGTGATACTAACTTGATTAAAAATCTAGTTGTTTTTAAAGCTTTTAGATTTTTGGAAAATCTTTGAAAATATAATAATTTTTCATTAAAAACTTTTTTTCATTGATAAATATACTTATAAGAAATATGTTCCCCAAATTTCACTATTTTTTGAATTTTTTGAAATTTATTGTGCATTTCTGAATTTCATCCAGAAAATCAGAAAATCTGATTTCCTTGTGCTAGTCGACTGCCATACTGATAGCAGTCGACTGATGTACTGTACATGAGCACAGTAACCTGATTTTATCAGGATTTTAAGTGTTTTTTATTTTTACTTCTCTCTAGACTTGATGTCATGTCATATAAACCCTGTTTAATCTTTTTGATGGTGTCAAAGGGGGAGAAAGATATATGTTTAAGTAAAGGGGAATGTATTTAGGGGGAGTTTCATGTATTAAGGGGGAGAGTTGCTTATCATGTTATTCACATGCTTTCTTTCCTTAATATTTTATCAAATCTTTTTACCTAACTTAAACAGATTGTCATACATCAAAAAGGGAGAGATTGTTAGGGCAATATACCCGTGATATGGTTTTGATGTGTGCGGCAAAGGGTTTAAGTTAGGTTGTTATTGTGATTTGATATGTGCATTGGAGTCTTGCAGGAATTAGTAATTCGCACATTGAGCCTTGGCAAGTTTCACATCTCATGACTCGGTCCTTGAGTCGGTGAAGGATGGCTTTACGAAAGTCGTGCGCTTGGAGCATCTGAGGGACCGCCGGACGAGGAGCTTGGAGTGAAGCCGGAGGAAGTAGACTTCAGGGCGAGACGCGAAGGATGGCAATGCAGAGCCGTGCGCTTGGCGCATCCGAGGGACGTGGTCGGACGAAGACAACTTCAAAGGCGAGGGACTCCAAGGGATGAGAGTGAGCGAATGTAACCCGAGAAGGGGTAGTGCTCTTAGGTGAAACTTGGCCATTTGGCTAAGTGTCGGATGAGATTTCCCGACATCAGTCGACTGCCATGGAATGACAGTCGACTGCTCTGAGTCGAACGGGGTTCGACTGGTATCCGACTGATGGGTTTTTGGCCCAACAGTCGACTGCCATATGTTGGCGTGATCGAACACCATCGGTCATTGCTAATTGCAGATCGGTAGTCGAGAGGATTTGGGCCCTGAGAACCTCGTAGCCGAGGCGATCGACTAGCGGCGATCGATGGATACATCGGATCGCCAAGGGTTCCGTTGGACTACAATGGTAAGGATCTGACGTGTTCAAAGGTCGTTGTAGTGTCGACAGTCGACTGCCAAGGGCAGCAGTCGACTGGTGGCGACCAACGGGAAGAAATCAGCCCTCTCTATAAAAAGAGAGGGTGTGGGCTTTTGGATGGCTAATGCTTAAGTCCTAAACGATCATCCAAGTGCCCCACAAGCTTTCAACTCCTTCTCCTAGTTTTCTTTCACATTTATTGTAAGGAGTGTTTGGGTTGTAAGAAGGTTTACCTCCACCTTGCATTGGCTAAAGGGAGAGACCAATAGTGAATTGGTTGCGGAGTGATTCACTGTAGATGAATCGGACCGTGGATTAGCGGCGAGGGAGTGAACCACGTTATATTTCGGTGTTAGCATTGTTTAGTATCTTGCTTGTCTTTATTTTTGTTCGTTTGTATTTTCCGTTGCGCTAATATTATTTGTAGACTAGCGAATTCTACCATCGAACGAAAGAGGGCTATTCACCCCCCTCTAGCCGGCCAACACATACAAATCTCATGTTTGAGATTTATCAATCTACTGGGGTTAAGGACCAGTCGACTGGCCAAGTGCATGACAATTAGGAGTCTAGTTTGACTCGAGCAATCAACTGGGATTATGATCAGTCGAGGAGTCGACTGTGGCTTGACTGCTCAACTAAGGTTGTGGTAGTCGATTGTCATGTATTAATAGTCGACTTGCCTTGACCAGCCGACTGCCATGGATGGACAGTCAACTGATTATGAGTGGCCGGAGAACAGAAGTTCTGGTAGTATACTGGTGGTGCGACAGTCAATTGCTGGTATGGGCAATCGATTGCTAGGGTATCCGTTAGAGTAATCCAACTTGGATTAAGATCATTGTGAGACAACGACACTGTGGGCAGTCAACTCGTACCTTTTTGGAAGTCGATTTCTAGGTGCAAAATTAGCCTGATGTAGGTTATAAAAAAAAGCATCTTGAGGAGGATTTTGCAAGTGATTTTTGAGGCAATTTTGAAGGGGATGTGTTGTTGCATTCCAAACCTTCATGAGCAATCAAAAGCAATCAACAAGCAAGCAATCAAAAGTTCTTCTTGTAAAGTTTTCTTTACTTAGTGTTGTATTCGGTTCTTGTATTTGATTGTAGTTTATTATTTATTTTTGTAAACATATTGTAAGAGGTTTCTCCACCTCCGGTGTCATACCGAGAAGGAGAAGTTTGATAGTAGTGATGTGCATCACTAGAGCTCATCTAGAGTACGACCCGTATAGTAGGAGCCCTAGTTCTTAACCACGTTAAATCCCTTGTGTTGGTGTGCTTATGTGTGTTTATTCTTGTTGTGCATTTTTTTTCTATATTCCACTGCGCCTTAACTTATTGTAGAAAACCATGCAATCCATCGAAAGTGAAAAAAATCTATTCACCCCCCTCTAGCGTGACGTCTGATCCCTAACAAGTGGTATTAGAGCCCGGTGCGCTCAGAAGAACAAGTCGCCCTGATTACCAATCCAATAAGTGGTAAAAGGGTCACTCATCACCGAATTAACAACCGAGGGAGCAAAGCACTAGAGGAGTAGAAGAATGGAGCTTCAAGATAAACTAAGCCACAACATCATGGTTCCACCTTCCTTTGACCACAAAGACTTCACATATTGGAATGTGAGGATGGAACATTTTATAATCTTTGAAATATAAAATTGGTTTTTTTTATTCAAGGATTTGAAGCTCCCATGGACAAGAAGGATAGAATACTCAAGAAGAAGAAATTTGTAGAGGAGCAACTAAAAAAATTTGAAAGCAACAACAAGGTAACAACAATGTTATTAAATTTGATTCCTAATGATATCTTGTCTATCTTAGGAGAATTTAGGGATGCAAGGGAATTGTGGAACAATCTAGTCAAGTTCCATGAAAATCCATCACCGACTTAAGAAGTAGAGGAGAAAGCCGAAGAAGAATCAAGGTGCTCATCCTCTCAAGCTCAAGAAGAAAGCACATCATTATCCCAAGAGCCTGAGGATTCGAAAATTGAGAGATGCTCAACATCTAGGTCGGTAGAGGAGGTTGAGGAAGTCTCCACCTCTAGGATTGAGGGGGAGGAGAGACCATTGGCACCAGAGCAAAATCAAGATGAACCATCTACCTCCGGACGAGAAGAAGAGCAAGCTCAAGATTTCCCCATAGGTAACTCAAGCATTTGTCATAAAAATAAAAATTATATAATGTGCTTTGAGTGTAGGGAACATGGGCATTATAAGAGTGAATGCCCAAAAAGAGTCAAGAAGGCTCAACCAACACCGAAGGTGAAGAAGAAGACCAAGAATACCGGAGCCCCAATTCATAAGAGCAAGGAGCACATAGTGTGATTCCGGTGTCAACAAAAGGGGCACTTCCGGAGTCAATGTACTAGGGGGAGCCTTTCAACCATGGGAAAAGGAGGAGTTTCACATGTAGGGAGAGCTAAGGCAAACCCTAAGGTAATATTTAATAATGCTCCTACTTTATGTAAGGTCAAAAAGCAAGCTAAGAATTTTCTTGCTATTGTTAATCATGAAAAGTATGTTAGAAATAAGTATTTTTGCTCAAGAGCTAAATCTTATGAATTTAAATTTAAGGGCAATTCTGGGATTGTTAGCTCTAAAACTACCCCACCTAAGGATAGAAAGGTAAAGAAACTAGGCATTAATCCTAAGAAAACTAGACATATGCCTAGGAAGGGGAATGCCCAAAGAAAGAATGAAAATTCAAAAATTGGGCATTTGAAATTGAAAAATCAAGCTTTGACGACAAAGCTTGAGAAATTAGAAAAGACCCTTGCAAAAATGAAAAATACAAGTCAAGGGTCAAGTAGTCAAAGGTTAGAGTCTAAGAGGCAAGTATTGCCTAAGGACAAGAAAGGCCTGGGTCACAAGCCTAAGTCCAAGGAGGTAATGCCGACCTATCATAATGTTCCATTTGACTATGGAACTAAGTCTAGGTCTAGGAAGGTCAATGTTACAAGGGAGGCAATCCCTAGAATTGACCTTAGGAAGACCGAAGTGACTAAGGCCTCTAAAAGGCCTAAGAAAGTCACTGACAAGGTTACAAAGGGAGTTACCCCTAGAGTTAACCATGAGAAGACCCAAATGATGAAGGATTTAAAGCCTAGGAGGGTCATTAGAAAGATACTTAGGAAAGTCTGTTAGTGAAAGCTCTAGAGCCAATCATATGATGATTGTTGTATGGACTTTGTTGTATCATATTCATATTTATAAAGGCATTTCTTTATGGTTATTATACTTACTTGTATTGGTGCCAAATAACCAAGTATAATAACATCCTTGAGTAGAAGGTTCTTATCTATATCAATCGATTGGTTGAATCAATAATGAGATGATATAGAGAATACTACTCTTAATCATTTCTAGTCAAGTATCAACATTCAGGGACAATGTTAATGCGAAGAGACTAGCATGTAGGTCAACTCAATGACTTGATCTCACAAGTCAAAAATATGAGATATCAAGTTGACACATGGGTATACATTGGAGAATGTATACTGAATGACCTGTTGGATCGAGCGGATCGCTACAGGGGGGTGAATAGTGATAGAAACTCTTTTTCGAAATCATTCGTTGAGTAGACAATTAATTGCAGCGGAAAGATAAATGACAAATAAAGAGAGACAAATGATTTTTTTACTTGGTTCGTAGCCTTCGGCAACTACTCCAAGGCCCTAACGGTCCTAGACCGTGTACGGAGGGCAATTCACTAAAACACTCCTCCTCGTTGAAGGTAGGAGTTAGACGATTACAAAAACCTTCGAAAGCAAAAGATAGAGAGATAAACCCTCTCTTCTATTAATGTAAAATGCAACGATAGAAAACATCGATTAAAAAAAAGAATTGTAATATTAAAGAGATGACAAAGTAAGATTATACCAACAACTAGAGAATAGAAATTAATCTAGGGTTGTTAGCACTTCGTCGTTGTAGAGTCGTCGGAGAGTCGTAGCATTGCGGAGGCTTTAGAGCACTTAGAATTGATGAGAAAACCCTAGGATAGACCCTCCTTTTATAGCCTTTGAGCCCCTTTTCGAGAGGAACTTCAGCAAATAAGATTTGAGCACCACCACCCTTGAAATGAGGTGATAAGCCTTGACTCCTCAAAGCTGATCCTTAACCATTAGTCGACTGATGGCCATCATTAGTCGACTGATGGCAGCATCAGTCGAATGCTGACCGCAAGCAGTCGAATGATAGACGATAGTCGAGTCCTCCAAGATGGCAGTCGACTGATGCTAGCTGCAGGATAAAGTTAGCTTAACAAAAATATTATTTCGACGGCCACTGACCGTCCGATCTTGACCTAGACCATCTATAGGATGTCTTTGGTTGGATCTATGCTTAAGATCATCCCCATAATGAGGATACGACCTCTCTTACTCTCACACACACGAGCTTTTCCTCGATACTTACTGTGTCGCTTTCGCTTCCGGCCTTCCACTCGATTCCTTCGGCTTCCTCCGAAATCACTCGAGTGTCGCCCGACCACCGCGGCTTCCTCCGGGTGTCGCTAGCCTTCAGCTCCAGCATTGGTACTTATTTTCACACTCGATTTAGCTCGTGAGATAACAATATGAGCTTAACTTTGTATCGTTTGCTATAATCAAAACTCATGTTCGACTTAGGTGCCTACTACACCAACAATCTCCCCCTTTTTGATCTATGACAAACCCACATACAAAGTTAAGAAAATAATATGCATGAATAATAATAATGTGCATAAAAAACACGAATAATAAAGATTAAGTAGGAGTAGTGAGAATTTTCTTCAAGTACTCCCCCTTGAGGAAACCTCCCTCTTGACCGATGGTGAGTCTTGAAAGAAGACCTTAATCCTCCCCCTTGATGGTTGCTATTTAGGAAGAGTTTAAGTAATTAACATTACTTAAAGTTGGCCTTAGTAAAACGTTTAAGTTAAGAGGACTTCTTAATTTGGCCCTTTCTCCCCTTTTCCTAACATTTGGCCATAGTATTAAAAATAAGTTTAAGTTAAGAGTTCTGCCATGTGAATAATTATTAAGTTAAGTTATAAAAAAAAAAATTGATCCCTTAACTTTGGCCTTTTTCTCCCCCTTTTACCATATATCGAAAAAAGTGGGGGTGTGTGAAAAATTAATATATGTATTAAATTTAAAGTCAAAGCATGTTCCATATTATTTTGAAAATAATATATTGAAAATAAGCTCATCTATAAAATGTTTGACTCATATTTGACTTGATTGATATGAAAGATCAACCAGTCCTGGTCAAAGTCGGTTAATATGTATGATTATACTCCGTAGTTCATGGCGATGCACTAGCTCTACATCTGGAACCAGGAGTAAGGTCCTAACATCTCACGCCCATCCACGTGGCTAAGTACACAAACACATTAGTCCTATGTGTTGTGAGATGTATTGGCTCCTTAAATCTATAGGTGCATGATATCTAAGATATGTCCTATGCTAGTTCCATAAAAATGAAAAGTAAGAAATAGTAGTAAGAAAGTATAATTTGTAAGTTCCTATTCTACAACGCACATGCCCAATTTTTTTCTTAATAGACTGAATTCGGCTTCGAGTAGGGGTTTAGTAAATAGGTCTGCCAAATTGGACTCGATTCCACGTATTCGAGTTGTATGACTCCGTTGACCACATGTTCTTGAATGAAATGATGTTTGACCTCTATATGTTTGGTCCTAGAATGACATATTGGATTCTTGGTTAGGTTAATTGAACTAATGTTATCTACATGGAGTTTAGTGTTTGTAAAATCAAACTTAAAGTCTCGGAGAGTGTGCTTCATCCAAAGAAGCTGAGTAACACACTCACCCATGGCGATGTATTCGGCTTCGATGGTAGATAAGGCAATACAGTGTTGCTTCCTACTGCACCAACTTACTAGACTCGAGCCGAGAAGTTGACAACAACTACTCGTACTCTTTCTATCGAGCTTACTACCAGCATAGTCTGAGTCAGAGTAGTCGGTTAGTTCAAACTCGGTAGATCTAGGGTATCAAATATCGACATTAAGTGTACCCTTTAGATATCTAAGGATACGCTTGACTATAGTTAGGTGAGACTCCTTGGCACAGGTTTGGAACCTTGCGCACATACTTACTGCAAATAGGATATCAGGTCGGCTCGCAGTTAAGTAAAGAAGACTCCCTATTATGCTCCTATAGTATTTTAAATCAATTGAATTTTTTATTACATCTTCTTCTATATTCACATTAGTTGTCATTGGGGTATTAATAATTTTAGCGTCTTGCATTCCAAAGCATTTAATTAATTCCCTAGTATATTTGCATTGATGTAGGTATATTCCATCTTTAGTTTGTTTAATTTGTTGACCTAAGAAGAAACTTAACTCACCTACTAAATTCATTTCAAATTCACTTTCCATATGTGAAATGAATTCATTCGGTAGGATCGAGTTGGTGGTTCCGAAAATAATATCATTTACGTATATTTGGGCTATGAATATGTCTTTACCTACGGTTTTTATGAAAAGGGTTGGATCAACTACACCTTGGTTAAATCCTTTGGACTTAAGATAAACCAAAAGCCTCTCGTACCAAGCTCGAGGAGCTTGTTTAAGTCCATAGAGAGCTTTCTTTAACCTAAGAACATGGTCAGGTTTATCTAGACTTTCGAAACCGGGGGGTTGACTAACATAAACCTCTTCTTTAATGTATCCATTCAAGAATGCTGACTTTACATCCATTTGAAACAACTTAAATCCTCGATGTGCAGCATATGCTAATAACATTCGAATGGACTCTAATCTAGCTACTGGGGCATAGGTCTCATCGTAATCTAAACCTTCGACTTGACTAAACCCTTTAGCGACTAGTCTAGCTTTATTTCTAACTACTTCACCTTTATCATCAAATTTATTTCTAAACACCCACCTTGTTCCAACTATTGTTTTATATTTAGGTGGTGGTACTAATTCCCATACTTCATTCCTAGTGAATTGAGCAAGCTCTTCTTGCATTGCAATAATCCAATCGGGATCAAGAAGAGCTTGGTCAATAGTTTTGGGTTCAATTTTGGAAATCAAGGAGATTTGACTAAGGTTTCTGTATGAGGCTCTAGTTCGAACTACTAGGCTTGGATCACCTATCACTTGGTCGATAGGATAATTCGTTTGAGTCCTAGTTTGGTTTGGGTCATCTACCACTTGGTCAATAGGATGACTCGTTTGAGTCCTTGTTTGGTTAGAGTCATCTACCACTTGGTCGATAGAATGACTTTGTTTACTTAGGTTAGGATTAATACTAGACTTGATCTCCGGATCGAAGTTGAGTCTGGTATGAATCGACTTGTTAATTGGGGTTGCCAGGGGTTTTGTAGGTTCGTGTCCTTCATCAAACACTACATTGATAGTCTCCTCGACTCTAAGGGTGTCATGGTTATATACTCTATAAGCTCTACTTGTAGTCGAGTATCCTAGAAAGATTCTGGTCAAGGTTTTGGATGTAAATTTCCCTAGGTAATCCTTAGTGTTTAGGATATGTACCTTACACCCAAATACCCTAAAGTACTTGATGTTAGGTATTTTATCGTGATAAATCTCATATGAGGTCTTAAGGTGCCTCTTTACTATAAGGATCCTATTTTGGACATAGCATGTCATACTCACGGCTTCCGCCCAAAACCTATCGGGTAGGTTATACTCGTTTAACATTGTCCTAGCAGCTTCTTATAGGTTTCTATTTTTACGTTCTACTAGACCATTCTGTTGTGGGGTTCTAGGGCAAGAGAACTCATGGTGGTATCCATTTAGGTTATAGAATTCTGTAAACTTGTAGTTCTCGAATTCACCACCATGATCAGTCCTAAGTCTTTTGATTTTAAGGTTTTGTTGATTTTCTATTAGTCTAAATAGATTGATTAATTGATCTAGGGTATCACTTTTGTGTTTGATGAACGTAACCCAAGTAAATCTAGAATAGTCGTCAATTATGACTAAGCAGAATTTACTCTCATTAAGTGACTTAGCTTCGTGTGAATCAAATAGATCCATGTGTAGGAGCTCAAGAACACTTTTGGTTCGTTCTTGATTAGTTAGTTGATGTTGTGTCCTAGATTGTTTACCTTGTTGACAAGCATTACATATTTTATTATTCAAGTTATTGAGGTTAGGCAAACCTCTGATTAAGTCACTTTCACTCATCTTGTGGATGAGTCTTGGGTGTGAGTGACCGAGTCGTCGGTGTCACAACCATGATTCCTCTTGCCGTGTCATAAGACACTTGGTTGAGGAGTTAGTTAAATTAATAGTATAAATATTGTTATTTCTGGTTCCCTTAAGGATTGTTTTAGAAGTTTCATTTGTATTAATTACGCATTCATTTTCTAGAAATATGACCTTATAGTTATTATCACACAATTGGCTTACACTAAGTAAATTATATTGAAAATTTTCTACCCATAAGAAATTTTGAATAATAAAGTTAGAGTTGAGCTCAATATCATCTGATCTGATGATTTTGAGTTTGTCGTTGTTTCCGAAGGCTACCGATCCTTATCATTTGAATCGAAGCTTTGAAAACTTGAGTTGATCCCCGGTCATGTGTCGGGAGCAACCACTGTCCAACATCCATTGATCCTACATGGAAGGTAGTTGGATCGGATATTGGATTTTTTAAAGATTGGTTGAAGATTATTAACTTAAATCATCTCACCCATGTCTACATGAACAAACATGTTAACCCTATATGTTCTTGTGAGATGACTTCCAATTTTACTTGATTTAAATTTAATGATTTAAACACTAGTCAACCTTGCGTTAGATTCGGATTTGACCTTAGGCTCATCAAGTCACCTTTTCAAGATCATGGCTTCCAGGTCGTGGCAAAGCACAGAGGCCTTCTTTGATCGAAACAACGACCACTTCCTTAAACAAAGCCATTTTCAAGAAAATGAGACTTGACTTACCTAAACTCACTTCCTGGTCTAACTAGTCTAGGATACGGCGAGGTAGCTTCAGCTAGATACGCCTTATCTAGCCCGAATACACAGGACTCTGCTTTCCTATCATACTATCATCTCGCCGCGTCCTGGTACTATGTTATCAAGTATTGACGAGTTATAGTCCTATCTAACCATTCTAAAAAGAAAAATAAATAACTAACCTAAGCATACAATATCTAAGTTAAGACACAAACAAATTTTGTACTAGCTCCCCTGGACCGTTGAATCGATTCGGTCTCTCCACATAGTGGATTTGGTCCTTGGAAACCCAGTACATGTTCGATCCTAAATTTGAAATCAAAGTGGTCTTAGGGACCCATGCTTGGACACATTTTTTATGTCGACTTACAATCGACATATACGACTTGTTGGTCGTATTTGAGCTAAACCCTAGTTCATCCTTGTTGTACATGGCCCTTTGTGATCCAAGTAGGAGGTCAAGTCCTTTGGATCCCAAAGTGAACCTTTCCAACGTGTTCCTAAGTTCTTCGACTTGACTCTTCAAGAGTGAGTTCTCAACTTCAAGCTTTTCAACCCGAGTTGAGTCCTCCTCTCGAACTTGACTAGTCGAATAGGTTAGGGAGATCTCATGTTTAAGGAGTTTAACTTCCTTAACCAGGGTCTCGACCTTGGACTCGGACTTAGCTAACTTCCTAGTTAAGAACTTAATTGCACTATAAAGCATACTAATAAGGGACCAACTTACCTTGAGAGTATCTTTTGAACTGGATGTGTATCCGTGGCTTGTCTTGAATAGTGCTTCACAGTCTGACTCGTCTTCGATTTCAAATTCGTGTTCTGATTCCGACTCCGTCTCCGATTCAACCGGTTTAGCCATGAGGACGCGATCATCATCTTCTTCCTCGGACACTTCCTCCCACATAGCATTGAGTGCCTTTTTGTGTTTTGGTGCTTTGCTCTTGAGCTTTGGGCATTCGGACTTGATGTGTCCAAACCTATTGTACTCGTAACACCTAATATTAGAACTTTTAGGCTTACCTTCGTTGGGTCGAGTGACGGTTCACTTTCGGCCCTTGACTATCCTCTGAACTAGGTTGACTAGTTCGGCCTCCATTTCTGGGTCGACCTCCAAATCGGACTCATCTTCTTCTTCCTTCGGGGGTGGCTTGCTTGTGGTTTTATTCCTTGAACCTGCAAAAAGTGCTATACCCTTCTCGGGTTCCGAGATAGACTACTCATGAAGTTTGAAATCAGAAAACAACTCATCTAACCTAAGTTCTGAAAGATCCTTAGAGACCTTGTAGGCATCGACCATGGATGCCCACAAGGTAGTCCTAGGAAATGAGTTAAGAACATACCTAATAAGATCGTGGTTTTATACCTTTTGCCCGATCGCGTGTAGGTTATTGACTATGTCTTGAATGCGAGCATGAAGTTGTGTCGCCATTTCATGTTCCTGCATTTTTAGATTATATAACTTTTTAAACAAAAGATCACGCTTACATACCTTGGCTTCATCGGTCCCTTCGTGTAGCTCTACTAGCTTTGTCCAAAGATCCTTTTGCGCTGATGAAGGGGCCGATGCGATTAAGCTCCTCCTTGGACAAGCCGCATTGGAGGATTTGAGTTGGCTTGGCGTCGTCTTCGACTTGTCTTTTTGTCGCATTGGTCCATTGGTCATAATCCAAGGATTCACCCACTTTGTTAGTCGGAAGTGTGAATCCCGTTTGGATTATGATCCACATCTCGATTTGGGTTTTAAGAAAGCATTCCATCCGACCCTTCCAATAACGGAAGTCATCTCCATTGTAAAACGGAGGTCGAACGGTGCTAAAACCCTCGAGATGGGCCATTGAAACAAAAAAGACAAAAGAATGAAGCGGAAGAAAAACCTAAAACCACAAAAAATGAAATTGTCCCAAGACTCGCATCTTGGATTAGTAGTGTGGGAGAAGAAAGACTACACGAATGAAAATAAATAAAAAAAATCGAAATTAAACAGAAAATAAATCAAAAAAAATCTGTAGAAAGCTAGATTGGTGGTTTCACCAAATCTTAGCACCCTCGGCTGTGATACCAATTGTTGGATCGAGCGGATCGCTAGAAGGGGGTGAATAGCGATAGAAACTCTTTTTCAAAATCGTTCATTGAGTAGACAATTAATTGCAGCGGAAAGATAAATGACAAATAAAGAGAGAAAAATGGTTTTTTTACTTGGTTCGTAGCCTTCGGCTACTACTCCAAGGCCCTAACGGTCCTAGACCGTGTACGGAGGGCAATTCACTAAAACACTCCTCCTCGTTGGAGGTAGGAGTTAGACGATTACAAAAACCTTCGAAAGCAAAAGATAGAGAGACAAACCCTCTCTTCTATTAATGTAAAATGCAACGATAGAAAACCTCGATTAACAAAAAGAATTGCAATATTAAAGAGATGACAAAGTAAGATTATACCAACAACTAGAGAATAGAAATTAAGCTAGGGTTGTTAGCACTTCATCATTGTAGAGTCGTTGGAGAGTCGTAGCGTTGTGGAGGCTTTAGAGCACTTAGAATTAATGAGAAAA
Source organism: Wurfbainia villosa (assembly GCA_025175895.1). Lineage (NCBI taxonomy): Eukaryota > Viridiplantae > Streptophyta > Magnoliopsida > Zingiberales > Zingiberaceae > Wurfbainia > Wurfbainia villosa. The sequence goes on along the minus strand of CM045998.1, from coordinate 44,436,957 downwards.
CCCTAGGATAGGCCCTCCTTTTATAGCCTTTGAGCCAATAAGATTTGAGCACCACCACCCTTGAAATGAGGTGATAAGCCTTGACTCCTCGAACCTGATCCTTGACCATTAATCGACTGATGGCCATCATCAGTTGACTGATGGCAGCATCAGTCGAATGCTGACCGCAGGCAGTCGAGTCCTCTAAGCTGACAGTCGACTGATGCTAGCTGTAGGGCAAAGTTAGCTTAACAAAAATATTATTTCGATGGCCACTAACCGTCTGATCTCAACCTAGACCATCTATAGGATGTCTTTGGTTGGATCTATGCTTAAGATCATCCCCATAAGGAGGATACGACCTCTCTTACTCTCACACACATGAGCTTTACCTCGATACTTACTGTGTCGCTTTCGCTTCCAGCCTTCCACTCGATTCCTTCGGCTTCCTCCGAAATCACTCGAGTGTCGCCCGACAACCACGGCTTCCTCCGGGTGTCTCTAGCCTTCAGCTCCAACGTTGGCACTTTTCTGCACACTCGATTTAGCTCGTGAGATAACAATATGAGCTTAACTTTGTATCGTTTGCTATAATAAACACTCAGGTTCGACTTAGGTGCCTACTGCACCAACTTGACCCGCCATGAGAAAGTATCATGGATCGTTATATGAGTGTCATATACTTTCTCATTTGACTATTAGTATGACTATTAGTCCTTGGACCTGAAGTCACCATGGTTTCCTACATAAGGAGTTGCATACTTTGGCTTCATCAAACGTCACCCATAAATGGGTTGACTATATAGGCGATTACTGGGTTATGCGGAGGGATGTGAGTGATGTAGATGGGATTTATCCCTCCTATATGACGGGAGTGACATCATGATTCTTGATAGAGTGAGACCACTAAGTGCATGGGCATGCCCAAATGAGTCAATATGAGATATTGAGCTCATTTGATTAGAGTGAGTCTACTTGGAGTTCAAGATATAGATTGTACCGAGGATGACATGGTCTATGCCTCAATTGGTCAATCTAGATGTCAAGGATAGAGGGACATTGTCACATATTGTGAGAGTCACAATTAGTAGTCACAAAGGTGATGTTGGATCTCAACATTCTTGTAACTTGGGTAGCAATGATGTGTTGCTAGATACCGCTCATTGGTTATGTTTCTAAATCAGTTTAGGAGCATTGCCAACGTTACAAGAACTTATAGGGTCACACAAAAAGGGCAATTAGATGGAGATTAGGTTCATATGATGGACCAAGAGGATTAGGTTCATGTGATGAACCAAATTGGATTAAGAGTAATCCAAATTAGACTAATTGAGTTGGACTCAATTTGATTCAAGTGTTGAATGAGTCTAATTTAGATTTGATTCATTGAGTCAATTTAAACTAATGGATAGAGATTCATTAAATTAAAGTGACTTGAATCAAATGGTTGGATTTGATTAACCATGGGAGATAAGAGGTCAAGTTTGACTTGACTTGAGAGGGAAGATGAAAGGTCAAGTTTGACTTGACCAAATGCCACATCATGGTGACTTGGCATGGGACCGGCCAATGATGATGTTCCACATCATCATGGACACATCATGGTGTGCCACCCCATGAGGGAGACCAAGAGTCATGGCTCTTGGTATTACATGGAGGTATTTAACCCTCCATGAAGTGGCCGGCCACTTGAGATGTGCATTAGTGTGAAGTTAGTGGGAATTAACTTCATCTTCTTCCTTCCTCCTCTCTTGTGATCTCCCTCATCCTTCTTGCCGTGGGTTTCTAAGAGTGCTAGCACACTCTAGGTTGCCTTCTCCACCTATTGTTCATGTGGATACTTGTAGAGGAGTGTACGCTTGACACTCTACGATATTCGGCAAACTATTTGGACGAGCGGGATAAGCGAAGGGTGTCGCAATAAGGGTAATGCTCTTCACATATAGATCTAAGGTAGATCTAAGGTTTTTAACACGTACATGTATTATTTTTGTTTATCTTCGCATGAATCCGTGGACGACTTCCGAGGTTTTCGCAACGCAAAAAGTGGCTTTTGTGGCACGGATAGTCCAACAGTGGTATCAGAGCCACGTGCGAAGCATGTACGTGTTTAGTTTTATAATTTTTGTATTAGATATGAAAAATTATAGATATGTAATTGTTAAATACAGAAAATTTAAAATACTAAATTAAATGGCCAAAAATTAAGAAAAATAATCCTAAAAATTATTTTGGGATTTTTAGGGAATTTTTTTAGAATTTTTATGGATTTAAACGGAGCATGTACGAGATAATTACGGGGATAAAATAAATAGGCTTTGGTAAAACCTATTTAAGGGAGTTAATAGGTGGCATTAACCTAAGGTAAAAATAGCTAAACCTAAGTTGAGTTTACCGATCGCGACTCTTCTTCCTTTTTTCCTTCCTCGCGTTTCTCACGCATCGTACAACGGTTCCCTCTCGCGACCACATCTCTTCCTCGCAACCTTCTCCTCCTGTGTCGAATACCTTCCTCACGATCAACTCCTCGGCGCGAGCGCTCTTTCCTTCCTCATGGAAAGCGGCGGCGATGGCTGGACCATCCTCGACACTCTCTGCAGACGAGCGAGGGTAGAGAGTGTGTGCACGGCTGGAAGCTGGCACCAACGGCGACCGTGCGCATAGCCAGGAGTTGGGTCGGCGACGTTCGCATCTCGTTCCGATCTAGGGCTGTGATTTCCGCCGAGATCTAAAGCCACGGGTCTCACGGTGGTCACCGGAGCAAGGCTACGGCAGTGACGTGTGTTGGAGATTTGAGGACGCTAGAGGGGGGGGTGAATAGCGTTGTGACCGTGCGTTACGTATTGCTAAGCTAGAAAAGCATTTGGTAAATTTGTCTGAAGATGAATACGTCTTATCACCAATCGAAGATGGAATTAAGTCCATGAACACAAGTATATAGCGTGGTTGGAGCAGCGGTTCCTACTCCACGGATCGAGCTCTAAAGAGTCCTAGTGATGCACACGCAATCACTAATCAATAATAACTCCTTCTCGGAACAATCCGGAGGCGGAGAAACCTCGTACAAGGATTACACTAAGTAATACACAAGATACAAGCAAATACAAGTAAGAAATACAATGCAAGTAAAGGAAAATCAACTTTACAAGAGCTTTGGATTGCTTGATCTTTGATTGCCTTGAACTAGCTTTGAAGGACTGGAAAGCACTAACTTCCCCCTTCAATTTCGCCCAAGAAAATCGCTTTAAAAACCCTCCTTCCGAGGTGCCTTTATAACATGCGTCGGGATGGATTTCCGCCTATCAGTCGACTGCCATAAGTCACCAGTCGACTGATGCCACTGTTGTTGTGAGACAACGGATCGATCCACGCTGGAAAAACTCCAATGGATCTCTTGGCGATCATTTGCCGACCTTGGCATCGGCCGCGCCCGTAGTCGGATTGGTCGATCGGCTCACGGGCGTTACATGCTCGACCACAGGCTGGCGATCGGATCGACCCTTGGCGATCATTGCCCAGCAATTCCAGCTCTAAACTAGCAGTCGAACTCAAGTCGACTCACGGCAGTCGAACCGGCCATAATGCAAGTCGACTGCCAACCTCAAGAATGAGGTTTTAACCCAAGTATGGTGCCCCCATACTTGCTAGACCACCCTTAGCCTAGACCTAAGCCTTCTATCCACCTCCATCAGCCTCTCGGATCCCTCCAAGTCATCCATGACTTGTTCATCCATCGCGCTAGCCTCCAGGTGCTTCCCTCGGCTATGTCATGCTAACGGTGTCTACACCGCCAAGGCACATTGGACTTACGCCGCCAAGACTCCGCTTGGACTTTACGATGCCAATATCAATCCCCTTGGACTTCCCAAATGCCAAGACTCAAGCTTGGACTTTCCCTTGCCAACCCATGTTGGACTTTCCATGCCAAGACTCATGCTTGGACTTTCCATTTGCCAAGACCCATGCTTGGACTTCTCATTTGCCAAGACCCATGCTTGGACTTCTCTTGCCAAGTACTCAAGACTTGGACTTCTCATGCCAAGTACTCAAGACTTGGACTTTCCCAAATGCCAAGTACCCATGACTTGGACTTTTCATGTGCCAAGTGTCCCACTTGGACTTTTCATGCCAAGTCCTCAAGACTTGGACTTTACCAAATGTCAAGTGTCCCACTTGGACTTTCCATGCCAAGTACCCATGACTTGGACTTTACCTTGCCAAGACCCATGCTTGGACTTTCCCATAATCACATGGTCAACCCCAGTCAACCATCAAGGTCTTCCTCGAGTCAAACTCGAGTCCGGTCAAACATGACCCGGGTCGATTGCTCCAACAATCTCCCCAACATATTAACCGACATTAATGTCAAACATCAATGCCAAACCACTTTGTCAAATCCCTTTGTCAAACATCAAAACATCACTCGAGTCAAACTCGAGTCTGGTCAATCGTGACCTGGGCCGATTGCACCAACAATCTCCCCCTTTTTGATGTTTGACAAAAACCAAACAAATCATCTGAGTTAGACCACTAACTCAAATCCCTTACCAATTATCCCAAATTGGTAAACACTCTCCAAATGTTCTCCCCCAAACATTCTCCCCCTTTTTGACTAACATCAAAAAGGTTTTCTCTCCAAGGAGGTCAATGTCTCATGTCCCAATGAGATCTTACAATCTCCCCCTTGATCCAAAAATAAATACCTAGGATGCCTACCATCTTCCTAGTGATAATTCACATATCACTCAAGAGAGACAATCCTATACTCTCTCCCAATTTCCAAATTGGGTATCAAAAACCCATCAATTTTCCCAATTGATGATACTCTCCCAATAACTTCTCCTCTTCAAGGAGAAAAACACATCCATCATCCCAAGATGGATACCTCCCCCTAAAGGCTTGCTCCCCCTTGACCATTGCACCAACAATGTCCTTGGGAAGCCCCTAAGCCAATAGGAACTCTAAACCATCAAAATTAAGGTTCTAAGTTCAAACTTGAACTTTCCATACCCTAAATTTGATACTTTGACCTAACACTTCTCCTAATCCATATCCAATGGATTTTCACCCTTTATAATGCTTCCCAAAGCATATCCTAGGGTTAAAAGTGGTTAGCGACCTTTACCATGGCTGAAAATGGGCTAAACAAACCTTGTTAACCCAAAATTAGACCCGGCAGTTGACTCACAGCGATGTCGATCATTGCCACTCACATCGATCAATCGCCACAGGCGATCGTGATAGCTAAAATCTCGATTTTTATCGAATAATTTTGAAAATTCATAAATAATTATACGTAATTCAAAATATCGTGAAAATTCATACGTATAATACTTATGACACACACAATGGGGGAAAAATATTTGAAAAATATTTTACCCATAAAATAGTGAGTTTGATACAAAACTCAAAACCATTGAAATTTTCAATGTTTTGGCCCTATTTTGTATCAACTCTATCAATGGTGATTGCTATCAAAAGATAGACTTCACCAAGGTTTTTCAGAATGATTTTAAAATATTTTCAAAACCTTATTTTGGATCATATTCCTTGGGCTCTATGTACATGACTTGTACATATGCTCTCCCAATGATCCACAAATGAAATTAGATGAGTTTTAGTTCTTCTAGATGCAAAAACTATGCACCTTGAACTCAACTCATATCCTAGCATCTCACATGTATCTAAGGTGTATAAATACACATACATGTCAATTGGATGTGAGATGTGGGTTTTGTTCATTTAAAACTAGGGTTTCATGCATTTTTCTAGGCAACCCTACTTGATTCCCTTATAAATGGGACTCCAAGTCATGTCATAGTCCTTAATTCAATTTCAATCAAATTGTCTTAAATGCATGAATGATTATGGCATTAGAAATGATATAAATAAGCATATGCTCATAATCATGATGTCATGGCATAAGATGAAATCTAGAAACACATGACATTTGAAACCTTAATCCTAAACATGAACATGACATATAAAATCATAGAACTAGGCATGATGTCATGACATGGCATATGGCAATCAAAGCATGACATATAAAATGTATAGGTATGGTAATACCTAAATTTTAATATTAATTGCCATTTGATACAATTAGATATATTTTTCCATATTAACCTTAATCTCCCTAGTGTGCCAAAAACCCAAAATAGCACACTAACCTCTAAACCTAAATTGTGCCAATTTAATTGATTTTCCTTAAATTCAAAAGTGCATTGGCACATCCTAAAATCTTTTAGGATATTGATTCAACCCTATTTCCAAGGTATCCATAACCTTGAAAATAACCTAAAGTGCCACCTTTACCATGATTGAGTTAACTACCCATCCAATCAAGGTTGGCACACCCTAAACCCATCTAGCGTGAATCAATCACGCTCTTAGGAACCCAAAACCGATTTGAGATCCTAGGGTTAATTAGGTATTCCTTAGGGATAACCTCCCTAGATACTTCCTAATGACCCTCCTAGGCTTGTTAGCCTTGGTCATTTGGGTCTTACCTAGGTTGACTCTAGGGGTAACTCCCCTTGCAACCTTCTTAGTGGCCACCCTAGGTTTTCTTGAAACCCTAGCCACTAGGCACACCCTTTGGTCAACTCTAGGGATGACTTCCCTATTGACCTTGGTCTTCCTAGACCTAGTTTGTGTTCCATAGTCAAATGGAACACTATGATAAGCCACTTTAGGCTTAGGTTTGTGACCCAAACCATTCTTGCCCTTGGTTGACTTTTGACTTTTAGGTCCTAGGTGTTGACTCTGACTTTTGGACCTTTGACTTTGACCATTAGACCCTTTAAATTGATTTTGTATCTTATTTAGTGTCTTTTCAAGTTTTTCAAGCCTTGACCTCAAGGCTTGGTTTTCAAACTCTAATTGCCCAATTTTAGAATTTTGATTTAAATCTTGGGCATGGGACTTCCTAGGCATATGCCTAGTCCATTTAGGATTGAAACCTAAGTGCTCTTGCACCTTTCTAATGGTCTCCCTAGGTAAAAATTTTCTAGAGTTATTTGACCTAGGTTTGTCCTTAGATAAGTTGTTTTTAGGGACATTAGTCCCAAATTTCTCCCTATTATCTAAGTAGACATTCTTAGCTCCTAAGCAAAAATACTTGTTCCTATTAGCATGCTTTTCATAAATTGCAAGTGAATTGAAATCCCTAGCATGCTTTTGCTTGTAAATTGAAGAAGGAGCAAAATTAGAAGTTACCCTAGGGTTTGCCTTAGCTCCCCCTACATATGATGCTCCATTTTGAGTCTTCTTGCTCCCCCTAGGACATTGATTCCTATAATGTCCTTTTGAATTGCACTTGAAGCATATGATGTGCTCCTTGCCTTTAGGTGTTGGGGTACCGGCATCCTTGACTTTTGGTGCCGGTGGAGCTCCTAATCTTCTTTGGGCACTTGCTCTTATAGTGCCCAAATTCCCTACACTCAAAACACATAATATTATTTTTATTTGACATTAGAGTGTTTGAGTTACCTAGGTTAATTGAGACCGGAATTGGATTTTGGGCTTCTTCATCTTGACCGGATGTCGAAGCTTCTTCTTGATGCTCCGGTGTTGAGGAAACTCTAATCTCCTCCTCAATCCTAGAAGTGGATGCTTCTTCCACTTCCTTTACCGATTCGGAGGTTGACTCCCTATCAACTTCCGAATCCTCACTTGCTTGTGAGGATGAGCTCTCTTCCTCCTTTTCCTTTTCTTCTTGAGTTGAGGGAAGCTCTTCATGGAGCTTTGACACTTGGCTCCAAAGCTCCTTAGCATCTATATAATTACCTAACATACACAAGATATTGTTAGGTATTAAATCAACCAAAAACTTTATTACCTTGGTGTTTTTCTCGAAGGCTTGGAGTTGATCCTCACTCCATCTCTTCTTCTTGAGGAATCCTCCCTTTGGTCTTATTGGATAGCTAAATCCTTCCATTAATATGGACCACTCCTCAAGGTCCTTCATCATCAAAAAATCTTCAATCCTTCTCTTCCAAGAATTGAAGCCTTCTCGTCCATAGAATGAATAAGGGATCGGTGTGTTGATGTCCCATCCTAATTGCCCTTGGACTTCCATCTTCACCCTCTAGCTTCTTTGTCCTAGCTCCCGGCGATTAGTCCGTAGAAGAGCCCCGGGCTCTGATACCACTTGTTGGAGATTTGAGGATGCTAGAGGGGGGGTGAATAGCGTTGTGACCGTACGAAGATGGAATTCAATCGTGATTGTGTCTACAATTTCGTTAGTGCAGCGGAATATAGAAATGAAAGCAATAACGAAATACAACAATCACGAACACAAGTATATAACGTGGTTCGGAACCGAACGGTTCCTACTCCACGGATCGAGCTCTAAAGAGCCCTAGTGATGCACACGCAATCACTAATCAATAATAACTCCTTCTCGGAACAATCCGGAGGCGGAGAAACCTCGTACAAGGATTACACTAAGTAATACACAAGATACAAGCAAATACAAGTAAGAAATACAATGCAAGTAAAGGAAAAACAACTTTACAAGAGCTTTGGATAGCTTGATCTTTGATTGCCTTGAACTAGCTTTGAAGGACCGGAAAGCACCAACTTCCCCTTCAATTTCGCCAAGAAAATCGCCAAAACCTTCCTTCCGAGCGCTTTATAACTGCCGGGGTTGGATTTCCACCATCACGATCGCCATAAGTCACCATCGATTGATGCCATCGTTGTCGTGAGACAACGGATCGATCCACGCCGAAAACTCAACGGATCTCTTGGCCGATCATCTGCGATCATTGCCACGATCGCGTAGTCGTTCGGCTCACGGAGAGATTCTTGCCAGGCTCGATCGGGCAATGATCGACCCTTGGCGGTCATTGCCAGATGAGCAATGACAAACTAGCTCAAACGGCAAATAACTCGTCGACACGGCAAATGAACCGCCATAATGTCAGTCGACTGCCAACCTCAAGAATGAGGTTTTAACCCAAGTATGGTGCCCCCATACTTGCTAGACCACCCTTAGCCTAGACCTAAGCCTTCTAGCCACCTCCATCAGCCTCACACCTCTCGGATCCCTCCAAGTCATCCATGACTTGTTCATCCATCGCGCTAGCCTCCAGGTGCTTCCCTCGGCTATGTCATGCTAACGGTGTCTACACCGCCAAGGCACATTGGACTTACGCCACCAAGACTCCACTTGGACTTTACGCTGCCAATATCAATCCCCTTGGACTTTCCAAATGCCAAGACTCAAGCTTGGACTTTCCCTTGCCAACCCATGTTGGACTTTCCATGCCAAGACCCATGCTTGGACTTTCCATTTGCCAAGACCCATGCTTGGACTTCTCATTTGCCAAGACTCATGCTTGGACTTCTCATGCCAAGTACTCAAGACTTGGACTTCTCATGCCAAGTACTCAAGACTTGGACTTTCCCAAATGCCAAGTACCCATGACTTGGACTTTCCATGCGCCAAGTGTCCCACTTGGACTTTTCATGCCAAGTCCTCAAGACTTGGACTTTACCAAATGCCAAGTGTCCCACTTGGACTTTCCATGCCAAGTACCCATGACATGGACTTTACCTTGCCAAGACCCATGCTTGGACTTTCCCATAATCACATAGTCAACCCCAGTCAACCATCAAGGTCTTCCTCGAGTCAAACTCGAGTCCGGTCAAACATGACCTGGGTCGATTGCTCCAACAATCTCTCCAACATATTAACTGACATTAATGTCAAACATCAATGCCAAACCACTTTGTCAAATACCTTTGTCAAACATCAAAACATCACTCGAGTCAAACTCGAGTCTGGTCAATCGTGACTTGGGCCGATTGCACCAACAACGTGGTGTTAGGGTTCCGGCGGACTGGGCAATTGGCGAGGAGGGTTGCCGAGGGGAGCTTCCAATTTACGGTATATGTCTTTCTTTCCTTTGTTCTCTTTCGGTCCATTTTAATTCTATGAATTTCGATCTAGTGTTAGACTTTGGGTGCCAATTTATGGTATCGAAGGGTTGGATCGAGTTTGAGGTAAGGTTTGGGTTGATCTATGATTTTATCGGGTTTTGTATATGACAATGTGGGTGTATGGTGGTTTGGTTATGCGGCTGTGAAGATTGTGATCGCTGTGAATGGGTCTATGGGAGTCGATGGGCCTGTGAATAAGGTTTGTGCAGCAGTGAATTGAAGATTGAGGATTTGGGATAGGTTGTACAGGATTATGGGCAACGATTAGGTTGTAGAGGTTGTTTGGCATAAGGTGAGGCCTAAATTAACTCATAGTTGTTGGTTGTGAGAATTAATAATTAAGATGGAAATTGGTAAGTTTAGATATGGGTGTTTATAAATGCATAATAGGTTGTTAATTGGTTTAATGGTCGATAGGGTTTGATGTGAATAATTGTTTAGGTTATGTGGATAACTAGATAAATCTAGTTGATCGAGCTACGAAGTCGATGTAGGATTCGATTCGATCAGTTGTTGTATCATTGTACTTAATCAAAATGGTTGTTATATGCAGGTTTCGGTCACGAGGCAGGTCCACGGGCGTGACGATTGCATTATTTCGAGCATTTTAGCAGACGGGTATTTTGACTTATCTTTTAGATATTGTCATATTGATATGCTTAGTTGGTTATAGATTACAATAATTTTTATGTTTATCTGCCTTGTATGTCACTGTGTCATACTTGATACATGCACTTGATCAGCTTTTAGATATACCTTCCCTGCTTTACTTAGGTCATTAAGATGTACCCATTTGTTTGTGCATATTATTCGGAGACGTATTTTGGTTGATGTTACATGCTTTAGTGTCATGCACCATCTTGCATGATTGCATGCTGGCTAGATGGGGTTCCTTTGTAGTCGAGCCCGTAGCCAATTACATGTTCTGCACACAAAGTCATTCATGGGTTAGTGGTACATCAGGAGGGTGTGTGCAGTAGCTTTGTCAGGCTCCGCTGGTCCGCTCATGGGTAGCAGTGAGGAAGTGTGGTAGCGGGCAGGGATCCCTCCTCTGGTCTACAACACCGGGAGATGAGAGCATTGCTCCCCCACTATGTTTGGGGCAGGAGGATAGGTGTACTTCGACATCATCCTGTCCACTCAGTCACTCAGGAGCAGTGATGGCAGAGTGCATAGTTGTCATAGCCCTAGCCACTCGACTTCACCATCGCGTGTGAGGCGGCTGATTGGCGTCAGGGGTGACCATGTCATTTGCATCACATGCATTTTGCATGGATGGCATTTGTATTATGTTTGCTGCATTTTGGTTGCTGTCTTGGATGTTGCATATGATTACCATGAATACAGGATACATTTTTGTATTTGGTCTGACGACTTTATTTCTGCTAGTATGGCACATGCTCCTATGTCAGGATAGGAGATTCAGGTAAGTACAGTCTTTTCGTATTTCTTTCTTGCATTTCCTATTATTGATTTGTAGACTGTACTGGCATTATTATTATTGCTAATTATATCTTACTATGCATATCGACTATTATCTGCTAAGTTCATTGAACTTACCCCATTGCTTTATATCTTTTTCAGGATGAAACTGCCAGGAGAGTCCAGCTACCAATCCCCCTCGTCGAAATGGATTTGTTTTTGTTATTGGATTTATGGTTTTGGTTTATTGACTAGAATCCATGTTTACGACTTGTATTTTGATTATGTACTCGTGGATGCTTTGGTCGTATTTGTTATGTCCTTATGGACTTTTATTCGATGTGTTTTGGTTGTGTGTTTCTGCTCAGATGGCAGAAGGGGTAGGTCTAGATGTTGTAGATCTTTTATTTACGTTGGTTGTTGGCCTAAGGCCCATTTATGATATGTATGTGTGGTTTATGTGTTGGGATGTATACTGAAAAGTCTATCTTTTGTATGAACATCTTTATTTTAAAATAAGAATCACATGATCATTGTTTGCATATTTTTATGGCTATGCATATTGTCTAATACATTACATTGTAGATAACATGGTGTGTGGTCACACGGGAGATCATGTTATCTGTTCCTTCTAAAGTATAAGTAAAGTCTCACAATCGAGATGGCTTTGGACAAACCATTGGTATGGTTGTAGTGTGATTTGGTATTGGTTTGTTTTGACCATAAAATAACACTAGTACACTTTGTGTGTATTGAGCAGGACCGACTTAAAGGTGATTCAATTTATTGCTGACTACATAATCGAATCAGACCTCAGATATTATATTGTACATACTCTTAATCATGATATAATAACGGGCACATATACTTAGTAGTCATTTCTTTGATTTACCAATGGGCGAGATTTATAAATTAAATCGATAGGCTCGGTAAGTTGGGACATGATATTATTTATATGGTGTGTCATTGATTATAGGAGGAAATCGTGTCCTATATATTAGGATGATGATGTCCCCTTGAGGAGCTCAAAAGATTCATCATGTAAACCCTGCAGGTGGACTTGGTCCGGTATGATGAAAAGGTTGAGTGGTACTACTCATGGAGTTAGATGTTGATTAATTAATGGTCAGTAAATTAATTAATCGATGGCCATTCGAGATCTTAAACATGGGGAGAAATGTACAAATAATATATGGAGCTCATATTATCTTATGGGGTTGGTGAGGTAGATCAATGATAATCCTTTAGTGGATTGGATTATCATTAATGGATCAGACTTTATGTGGGCTTGATCCATGGGTGGCCAAGATCTAACTCCTCCTCATGGTCCCTATTGTAGCCTATTAAAACCTCATGAAGCTTAGATCCAATGGATAGAATCAAAACTCTAGATCCAAAGGTAGAGATTAAATCTCTAGATCTGACGGTTGAGATTAAATCTCTATATCCGACGGTTGAGATTAAATCCCTAGAACCAATAGTGGAGATTAAAAGGAGGCTTATCCCTAACTCTATAAAAGGAGAACAAGGGGTTGGCGTGGAGGAGAATTGATATAGAGAAAGCACTAGGGTTTTGGGCGGCAAGAGGAATAGGGGTTGGCGGCACCAAATAAGGAATCTATTTCCTTATCTCCTTCTTCCTCAAGCTTGCTGGTGCCCAAACAGCTCCTTCCTCACCTTGGCCAGCGGCCAAAGCTTCTCTTCTCCTTCTCCTTGGCCGGTGGTAACAAGATATTGGGCTTTCCCTTGGTGTCTTTGTCGGTTTCCTTCATAATCTCCTCTTCCTTCTTGGCCAGCAGCAAGCTCCATCCTTGGAGGTTGGTGGTTAGTTGAAAGAAGGAAAAGAGCCTTTTTTCTATTCTTCCTCTTGCTCGGAATGAGCAAGGAAGGAAGATTGGTGATCTAGGAGCTTCAACTTTTGGTAGATCATCGCCCACACAACGTCCGAAAGGAGGAAGGTCATACAATAGAAGATCGAGAGGTATATCAATTCTCTATTTTCTCTTGTATCATGTTTATATTTGTTTTTCAATTATGTGCATGATGTATTCTGTTTTGTGGCTAGATAATACTTGGATCCTGAACATAAACACAAAAGCCAGCGATCCGTACATCGTCTATTCTGCGGCTACTCGTAGACTAGAGGTAGGTCGCTTGAACAACAAGTTTGTTCAAGTGACCACTCTAAACGAATAGCACGACGATGACAAGGTTGCTTGGGTGTTCTCTTTTGTCTAGGATTAAATTTTTAATCCGGGGACATCGATGGGATCGCCATGAACAACCGACCGAGTTGAAGTGGGAACCGAAGTTTCCCCTCACGGATCAAACCAACAATTGGTATCAGAGCCAAGGTTTCCGATTTTGTGTGTTTAGGATTTGGTTACTCTTATGCATTTTTCATATATTATATGTGCCGGATAATAGTAGGATATGCATAGGTTAACTCTTTGGTTGCAGGCATAAGATCTGACTATTATGGCCATATGTGTGTATGTGATTGTATGTGTATATTTTGTTGAATCCTCGGGGTTGACGTGGCTAGTATTTAATTTTTTGTAAATTAGATACGGCATTGTTTAGCCACTCTTTTTATTTTAGTTTACTTTCGATCTAGATTTCATGTACACTCCCTCGTGGAGTATAGGATCGATGGATGTAAATTAAAATAGATTTTAGTCTCAGCTCGGATCTCCGAATGACTCGTCCATGGCGTAGGAGGAGCGGACGAGAAGGCGATGCGACGGGAGACATATTGAAGACAAAAGCCATAATAGTTGGAAAATAATTTATTTTTCATATTTATTTCTTATTGTTTGATATGCATGTCGTAGGCTAGAAAATTCCTCACTTTCAAATTACAAAGTGGGAGAGGGATATTTTTATAAATTCCCACATCCTCCATTACGATTTGACAAGTGATGCAAACAAACTTACACGTCGGCTCTGAGTGCCTTCCTCCCCATCGTATGAGTTTGTTTGCGAATCACAAGGTTGAATATGGTTATGGGGAATTATTAAAAAGCATGTGTACTTCCCCATCGGAAGGCACATAACCCGAGATAATTATCTTGGTACCGAGTAATGGTGAACACTTAGATGCAAATATAAGTATCCTCCCCATCGGAGTCACTGCTTTTATTTGTAGGGCCAAAGAGGAACCAACTATTAATTTTACTTGTCAGAAAGTTAGGTTGACAAGATAGTAAAATGAATGGGTAAAACCTCCTCTTACAAATGTAGAATTCGTATACGTCCACACTATCGTGGCATACGATATTCTCGGTGTTTTGAGGTGTTGGTTGATTTTAAAATTTTATTGTTTGAGGAATCAATAATTTTTTGAAATCTAATATTTTGATCTATGTGATTCTTAGGTTTTCTTTCAAAATGAATTTAAACCCGCTTGTTGTGATAGTGAAAGAGAATAATCTTACTGGACCCAACTATGTTGATTGGAAGAGAAATCTTGACATTGTCTTGACTGCTGAGGAATACAAATATGTACTCCTCGAAGAGTGCCCTCCTAAGCCTACAGATGATTCTAAGGAAAAGGAGAAAGCGAGTTATAAGAAGTGGATAAAGGCCGATGAGATGGTGCGGTGTTACATTTTGGCATCTATGTCAAATGTACTACAACATCAGCATCAAGCCATGCCCACTACTTATGATATGATGCTCAATCTCAAAGAGCTTTTCAGACACCAGAATCGGGCTGCTAGGCAAGAAGCCATGAGAAACTTGATGATGACCACCATGATCGAGGGAACACCCGTAAGGGATCATGTTCTCAAGATGATGGCTCATTTGAATGAGCTGGAGGTACTTTGAGCTGAGATCGATGGGGAAACCCAGGTCGATATCATTCTCCAGTCTCTACCTAGGAGTTTTGAGTAGTTTTGCCTGAACTACAACATGAACAAGAGGTTGCATTCATTGGTGGAACTTCTGACAGAACTCCAGGCGACAGAGGGGCTATTTCGTCAGAGTGCTCAGGAACATGCCATGGTGACCCAAAAGACTTCTACTTCTAAGCCGAAGGCAAGAAGAAGAAGAAACAAACTGGGGCGAAGGTGGTGGGAGGTACTCAGGGAGGAGTGAAGAAGCCGAAAGGCAAGTGCTTCACTTGTAAGCAAACTAGAAACTGGAAGAAGGACTGCCCCAATCGTAAGCAGAACAAAGGTAGCGGCAATACAAGAGCCCTGATCATGTCTGCAATACTTTGCAGGGGTTCCAGGAAACCAGACGACTAGCTGAGGGGGAGATTACCATGTACTTGGGCGATGCCACGAAGGTGGCGGCGATTGTAGGGGGCGACGTTCATTTATCTTTTGAGAAAAATAAAGTTTTGGTTCTTCATAATTGCCTTTATGTACCTTTATTTAGAAAGAATTTAATTTCAATTTATAAATTATTTATGGATGGATATTCTATTTTTTTTAATGACAGAGTTGTTATAAAAAGGAATAGGGACATTATCTATTCAGGTGCATTGATAGGAAATCTATACACACTTGAACCAAAACCTCCCACGATGCAAATTGAAGTTAATAACTCATCTTCTAATTCCAATAAGAGAAAAGAACCTTCAAAGATGAACCAAACATATCTTTGGCATCTTAGGCTTGGTCATATTAACCTAAGCAGAATTCAAAGGTTGATAGCTAATGGACCTTTGGGTTCATTAGTGGTGGAGGATTTCCCAACCTGTGAATCATGCTTGGAAAGTAAAATGACCAAGAGGCCTTTTAAGGCCAAGGGGTATAGAGCCAAAGATGTGTTGGAGTTGGTTCATTCTGATTTGTGTGGTCCTATGTCTATCCAGGCTAGAGGTAGTTTTGAGTATTTCGTCTCTTTTATAGAAGATTACTCAAGATATGGATACATGTACTTGATGCGCCGCAAGTCTGAATGCTTTGACAAGTTTAAAGAATTCAAGGTTGATGTGGAGAAACGTCAAGGTAAAAGTATCAAGTCACTACGATCTGATCATGGTGGTGAGTACATCTTGGGAGAGTTTAGGAACTACTTATCAAAGGCTGAGATTCAATCCCAATTGTCTGCACCTGGTACACCCCAGTAGAATGGTGTAGCAGAGCGAAGGAATAGGACTCTTATGGAGATGGTTAGATCAATGATGAGTTATTCTGAGTTGCCAGATTCGTTCTGGGGATATGCTCTAGATACGGCGGTGTACATTCTGAACTTGGTTCGATCTAAATCAGTGCCTTCTACTCCCACAGAGTTGTGGATTGGGCGAAAGCCTAGTCTAAGACATATTTGGATATGGGGGAGTCCAGCACATGTGTTGAAGGCAGATGCTGGTAAGTTGGAACCTCGTACAGAAGTATGCATGTTCGTTGGCTATCCTAGAGGAACGAAGGGTGGTTTATTTTATAGTCCTAGAGATCAGAGGGTGATCGTTAGCACGAATGCCAGATTTCTAGAGGAAGACTATGTGATGAGACACAAGCCAAAGAGTAAAATTGTTCTGAAGGAATTAAAAGAGGAAGTCACTTCTTCAGTACCACTGGTATAAGAGGATATACCATAAGTCACTGCACCACGTGTCACAGAGGATACACAGGAGATACCTCGTCATAGTGGGAGGGTTGTTAGAAAGCCTGATAGATTCATGTTCTTGGGAGAATCTTTTGATTTGGTCTCTGGCGAACATGAGCTTGATCCCTGGACATATGATGAGGCAATCCAAGATATAGATGCAGCATCTTGGCAAAGTGCAATGAATACTGAGATTGAATCTATGGATTCAAATCAGGTCTGGGAGCTAGTAGAACCACCCAATGGTATAAAAACCATTGGATGTAAGTGGATCTACAAAAGAAAGAGAGGAATAGACGGGAAGATTGAGACCTTCAAAGCGAGGCTTGTTGCGAAGGGGTATACTCAAAAAGAGGGTATCGATTATGAGGAGACCTTTTCGCCGGTAGCCATGCTTAAGTCTATCCAGATTCTTTTATGCATAGCAGCTCATATGGATTATGAGGTGTGGCAGATCGATGTCAAGACAACTTTCGTGAATGGAAGTCTTGAGGAAGACATCTATATGAAGCAACCAGAGGGATTCATTGCGAAGGGCAAAGAGCATCTTGTATGTAAGCTTAATCGGTCCATTTATGAATTGAAGCAAGCTTCAAGGTCTTGGAACATCCGCTTTGATGAGGTAATCCAGTCTTATGGATTTATTCAAAGTCCGGATGAGTCTTGTGTATACAAGAGATGTGAAGGAAACGTAGTGGTATTTCTTGTTGGAAGATTGTTGGTGCAATCGTCCCAGGTAGACTCCCGATGGTATTTTGATGATAGACAAAACTCATAACATGGGGTTGACATGGTAAATCCAAGCATGGAGCTTGGTGTGGGAAAGTCCAAAGCATTGCGAAGCCGTGCGCTTGGTGCTTGGCATGGAAAATCCAAGCATGGAGCTTGGTGTGGGAAAGTCCAACATGGGGTTGGCATGGGAAGTCCAAAGCATTGCGGAGCCGTGCGCTCGGTGCTTTGTGAGAAATGCATTGCGAAGCCGTGCGCTTGGTGCATTTGGGAAGTCTTGAGGACTTGGTAAGTTCACTAGGCTCGGGGTCCTTGAGTCGGTGAAGGATGGCATTGCGAAGCCGTGCGCTTGGTGCATCCGAGGGACCGCCGGACGGGGAGCGAAGGGAGTGAGCCCAAAGGAAGCATACTTCTAGGGCATGAGACGCGAAGGATGGCGTTGCGAAGCCGTGCGCTTGGCGCATCCGAGGGACGTAGGCCGAGGGAAGAGAGCTTCGGTGGGGAACTCCATGTGGACTTGGCCAAGTGGCTAAGACTGAATGTCGGAGGCTCAAACATGGTAATGTTTGAGGTTTTAGCTGACATCACGATCGGGCATAGGTGCCCGATCGCTTCTAGGTCGAATAGGTTCGATCAACGAGATCGAGCCGATCGATCGCACGAGGAGGGCGATCGATGGATGATCACGACCGCCAAGGGGCATGATCGATGACACTGCAGCACGGACGAGTCGAGCTTCGCCAAAGACTCGGTGATGGATGATCACGATCGATGGGTGCCATCGATCGATGTGATCCGTTGGAACTTGTCCGACAGATCCGGCCGTAGAGACAACGGCAGCGATATCGATCGATGATGGTCACGATCACGTCGATGGGCGAGATCGCCTTGATGCAGTTATAAAAGGAGCTCAAGAGGAGGATTTCGCCAAGCCTTTAAGGAAGCTATTGGAGGATTTCTTTGTTGCATTCCAGTCCTTCAAGAGCCAATCAAGCAAGCAACAAACAAGTGATCAAAAGCAATCGGTGAAAAGAGTTTCTTTTGTATTGTATTTGTATTCTTGTTTGTATTTCTATATTACTTTGTAATTGCTTGTGAGAGGTTTCTCCACCTCGACGTATAGTCGATAAGGAGTATTGTTAGTCTCATGCATAACACGAGCTCGAGAGCTCACTCGTGGAGTAGGAACCATTCGGTTCGAACCACGTATATCTTGTGTATTGCGTGTGATTGTATTTGTGTTAGTATTGATTATTTGTATTAGTATTCCGCTGCGCTAACAACAATCGTAGACAAGCAGCATAAGAAGAGCGAGCAAAATTCGACATCCAGCGAATTAGGGCTATTCACCCCCTCTGGCCAGATCGATCCCCAAGTGGTATCGAGCGAGGTCGCTCTTCAAGGACTAACACTTGGCGAGCACTACAAATGGCGGCTTCATCCATCCACCAAAATTCGATGGAGATTTTTCTTGGTGGAGAAGCGGATGGAGGTATATCTAAACCAATTTTGATTATATGATTATTGTAGAAAATGGTTTTGAGATGCCTAGGGATAAAACAACAAGCAAATTGAGAAGTCAAGGTGGACCCAAGACCAAATTAAGGACTTCAAGACAAATCTTGAGGTAATAAAATTACTTAGTGATTTATTACCTAACTATTTGGTCTAGATTGGGTAACTATAGGGATGCTAAGGAATTATGGGAGAAAATAATGAAATTCCAAGAAAATTCCCAATCGGCACAAGTAGAGGAGAATGCCGAAGAAGAAGCACCCACAACATTTGAAGATGTTGATGATTTGGTGGAGACCTCCACCTCTAGCATTGAGGGGGAGGAAAGGCAATCTTCCATCCGGAGCAAGAACAAGAAGCATCCACTTTGGAGAAGTGAAGATCATGAAGAGGCCTCCACCACCTCCCTAGGTAACTCAAGTGTTATTATTTTAAATAAAAAACACATAATATGCTTTGAGTGTAGGGAGAAAGGGCATTACAAGAGCAAATGCTCTAAATTGGCTAAGGAAAAGGCATCAAGACCAAAGTCAACCCAAAGTCAAAGGATGCGGTGTTCCCAAAATCAAGAGCAAAGAGCACATTGTGTGCTTCAAATGCAATCAAAGGGGACACTACCAAAGCCAATGCCCGAGGGGGAGGAAGAAAGGGCAAGAAGGTGCAACTCAGGTAGGGGGAGCTTCTAAAGCTAACCCTAAGGTACATTTAGTTAATGCACCTTTAATTCCTAAAGTCAAAAAGCATGCTAAAAATTATTTTAGTTCTCTTGCTATTGTCAATGAAAAGCATGCTAAGAGAAATAATAAGGTGTATTGTCTAGGTGCTAAACATGTTAGTTTCTCTAAGGACAAACCTAGGACTCAAAACACTAGATCTATTTTACCTAGAGTCAATTAGGAGAATTGAAGAAAACGGTGTTAATCCCAAGAAATCTAGGCATATGCCTAAGAAGAAGAACATTTCCCCTAAACCTAATGAAAAATCAAAATTGAGGAAATTAGAGGTGGAGAACCAAGCCTTGAGGTCAAGGCTAGAAAAATTAGAAAAGACCCTAGTTTTAATATCAAATTCGGTTCAAGGGTCTAATGTCCAAAAGTCAAAACCTAGGAGACAAGAACGGTCTAAGGGCAAGGAAGGTTTGGGTCACAAACCTATGTCCTACCATAATGTTCCATTTGATTATGGAACTATTTCTAGGTCTAGACAAACCAAGGCTAATATGGAAGTTATCCCTAAGTCTAGCCATGGTATGTGTTTAGTGGCCAAGGACTTAAGAAAAACCAAGAAAGCCACTAAGAAGGTCAATGGAGGAGTCACCTCTAGAGTTGACCCAAGTAAGACCCATTTGACTAAGGCTTCAAAGCCTAAAAGGGTCATTAGGAAGGTATCTAGGGAAGTTATCCCTAGGGAATACCTTGTTAACCCAAGGAGCTCCAATAGGTATTGGGTTCCTAAAAGCGTGATCGATTCACGCTAAATGGGTTAGGGTGTGTCAACCCTAGGTGGATGGGTAGTTAACCTAACCATAGTAGAGTTGACACATTAGGGTGTGCCAATATGCTTGAGAAGTTTAAAATGATTTAAATTGGCACAATTAGGTCTTAGAGGTATTGGTGTGCCATTTTGGGTTTTTGGCACACTAGGGAGATGAATGGCTTTAAGGCAAATTGATTTAATCCCTAGAAATGGCAAATTGATTTTAACACTTAGGTATTCTAGACCTTAGTATATTTTTCTTGTCATGCTTTATTTGCCTTGCCATGTCATGACATCATTCTCATTTTTATTTATAAAAATGTCATGATCATGTTTAATGTTATTTTTAGATGTCATGTATGCTTAAGTTTCATTTACATGCCATGACATCATGATATTGGCATATGTTTTTATCTAAATCATATCTATGCCATAATCATCATGCATAATAAAATGAATTCAAGGACTATGGCACAATTTGATGGGAATCAAATAAATATTGCCTAGATATATGCATGAGACCAAGAAAAGAACAAAAACCCACATCTCACTATGTTAATTGCCTTGAATGTGTTTTACAAATCTAGATATTAGTGAGATGTTTAGGAAAGTGAAATTAAAGGTTTTGAAAACATTTTGAAAACATTTTGCAAAACCTTGGTGAAGACTATCTTGTGATAGCTATCACCATTGAATGGGATGATACAAAGAGGGCTCTTTATTGAAGCTTTTCTAAACTTTTGAACTTTGTATCAATCTCTAATTTAATGGGTAAAATAATTTTCCAATAATTTTCACCCATAATGATTGTAATAAGTATTATGCATACCAAATTTCAAGATTTATCTATGTATGTATATTTACTTATGGATTTCGGAAATTCATTTCTGAAATCTAAAAAACTGAAAATTGATTATCGATCATTTACTGTATGCCAATCGTGATGGTAAGCCCCGATCGTTATCGACAGAGTCAAATAATTAGGCCCATGTTCAGCTAGGTTAAGGTCCCCTAACCACTCCTAACCCTAGGATATGCTTGGGATAGCATTAGAGAGGGTGGAAATCCATTGGATATGGATTAGGAGTTGGGTTGAGGGTGAGTATCAATTTTAAGGTGGAAGAAAGTTCATTGTTGAACTTTGCCTTAATTTTGATTGGTAAATGTTCCTATTGGCTTAGGGACTCTCCAAGGACATTGTTGGTGCAATGGTCAAGGGGGAGCAAGCCTCTAGGGGGAGGAATCCATCATGGGAGGATGGATTTGTATTTCCTCATGGGAGGAAATTGGGGTGCCTTTCTTTAAGTGATATGGGATCACTTGGAAGATTGTAGGCATGTGTTCCTCAAGGGAGAGATTGTAAGATCTCATTGGGATATGAAACATTCATACCCTTAGGGAGGACCTTTTTGATGTAATGTCAAAAAGGGGGAGAAGTTACCAAGTTACCAATTAGGGTTCGTTGGAATTCTCATTGGGATATGAGAATTGCAAATATGGGAGAATTGGTAGACTTGAGATGGTAGTTTTGTCAATCATCAAAAAGGGGGAGATTGTTGGAAGATTGTTGGTGCAATCGTCCCTGTAGACTCCTCGATGGTATTTTGATGATAGACAAAACTCATAACATGGGTTGACATGGTAAATCCAAGCATGGAGCTTGGTGTGGGAAAGTCCAAAGCATTGCGAAGCCGTGCGCTTGGTGCTTGGCATGGAAAATCCAAGCATGGAGCTTGGTGTGGGAAAGTCCAACATGGGGTTGGCATGGGAAGTCCAAAGCATTGCGGAGCCGTGCGCTCGGTGCTTGGTGAGAACTGCATTGCGAAGCCGTACGCTTGGTGCATTTGGGAAGTCTTGAGGACTTGGTAAGTTCACTAGGCTCGGGGTCCTTGAGTCGGTGAAGGATGGCATTGCGAAGCCGTGCGCTTGGTGCATCCGAGGGACCGCCGGACGGGGGAGCAAAGGAAGCATACTTCTAGGGCATGAGGCGCGAAGGATGGCGTTGCGGCCGCGCGCTTGGCGCATCCGAGGGCGTAGGGAAGAGAGCCGGTGGGAACTCCGCGGTGGACTTGGCCACGTGGCTAAGACTGCGTGTCGGCGGCTCAAACAGCGTTATGTTGGAGGTTTTAGCCGACATCAGTCGACTGCCATAGGGGCCAGTCGACTGCTCTAGGTCGTATGGGTTCGACCGGTTCGGATCAACGAGGGATCGGTCGATCGCCGAGGAGGGAGGGCGATCGATGGGATGACTCGATCGATCGCCAAGGGACGGCAATGATCGATGACACCGCAGGCAGCGAATGGAGTCGAGCTCGCCGGACTCGGTGATGGATGATCGATCAATCGGGTGCCATCGGATCGATGTGTGATCCGCTGGAACTTGTCCGACGTGGATCCGGCCGTTGTGAGACAATGGCAACGATATCGATCGTGATGGTCACGATCACGATCGATGGGCGCGATCGACTTGATGCACGAGGTTATAAAAGGAGCTCAAGAGGAGGATTTCGCCCAAGCCTTTAAGGAAGCTATTGGAGGATTCTGCTGCATTCCAAATTCTTCAAGAGCACAAACAAGTGATCAAAAGCAATCGGTGAAAAGAGTTTCTTTTGTATTGTATTTGTATTCTTGTTTGTATTTCTATATTACTTTGTAATTGCTTGTGAGAGGTTTCTCCACCTCCGACGTATAGTCGATAAGGAGTATTGTTAGTGTCGTGCGCATAACACGAGCTCGAGGAGCTCACCCGTGGAGTAGGAACCATTCGGTTCCGAACCACGTATATCTTGTGTATTGCGTGTGATTGTATTTGTTGTTAGTATTGTTATTTGTATTAGTATTCCGCTGTGCTAACAACAATCGTAGACAAGCGACGCAAGAAGAACGAGCAAAATACGACATCCAACGAATTAGGGCTATTCACCCCCCTCTAGCCGGCCAACCGATCCCCCCAACATTTCTTGTATTATACGTAGATGACATTTTGTTGATTAGCAATAATATCAAGGTATTATCGGACGTAAGGGTATGGTTGTCCATACAGTTTGATATGAAGGACTTGGGAGAGGTGGGACACATCCTTGGGATCAAGGTTATAAGGGATCGCAGGAAAAGGATGTTGTGCTTATCCCAAGCTTCATACATAGACACGATTATGGATCGTTTTAGCATGCAGAACTCCAAGAAGGGTTTTCTACCTTTCAGGCATGGAGTTCCTTTATCTAAGGAGATGTGTCCTAGAACATCTGAGTAGATAGAGGAGATAAAGGCGGTTCCTTATGCTTCGGCAGTAGGAAGCCTCATGTATGTGATGCTATGTACGAGACCAGATATCTGCTTTGTCGTGGGCATGGTTAGCTGATATCAGAGTAATCTAGGACAGGGATATTGGACTGCGATAAAGAATATATTGAAGTACCTGAGAAGGACTAGGGATTATATACTAGTTTACCAGGCAGATCAATTACTCCCTGTGGGTTACACGGATTCTGACTTCCAATCTGATAGGGATAACAGTAAGTCTACCTCAGGTTTTGTGTTTACTTTGGGAGGTGGAGCCATTGTATGGAGAAGTGTCAAGCAGAAATGCGTGGTGGACTCCACCATGGAAGCTGAGTATGTGGCAGCCTCTGAGGCAGCCAAAGAAGTTGTGTGGCTCAGAAACTTCCTGATGGACTTGGATGTGATTCTTGGTTTGCCAAAAACTATCACAATTTATTGTGATAATAGTGGTGCAGTTGCAAACTCGATGGAACCACGAGCCCATAAGGCTAGTAAACACATAGAGTGCAAGTACCACCTGATACGAGAAATCGTAAAGAGAGGAGAAGTTGTTGTGGCCAAGATTGCATCGGAGGATAACCTAGTAGATCCTTTCACTAAGGCCCTTCTTGTGAGAGCTTTTGATAGGCATGTGGAGGGAATGGGAATCAGATGTATGGCAATTTGAGGACAGCATAGTCTTTTAGTATAAGTGGGAGATTGTTGGGATGTATACTGAAATGTCTATCTTTTGTATGAATATCTTTATTTTGAAATAAGAATCACATGTTCATTGTTTGCATATTTTTATGGCTATGCATATTGTCTAATACATTACATTGTAGATAACATGGTGTGTGGTGTCACACGGGAGATCATGTTATGGGTTCCTTGTAATGTATAAGTGAAGGCTCACAACCGAGATGGCTTTGGACAAACCATTACATAATCGAATCAGACCTCAGATATTATATTGTACATACTCTTAATACTGATATAATAATGGGCACATATACTTAGTAGTCATTTCTTTGATTTATCAATGGGCGAGATTTATAGATTAAATCGATAGGCTTGGTAAGTTGGGAAATAATATTATTTACATGGCGTGTCATTGATTATAGGAGGAAACCGTGTCCTATATATTAGGATGATGATGTCCCCTTGAGGAGCTCATAAGGTTCATCATGCAAACCCTGCAGGTGGACTTGGTCCGACATGATGAAAAGGTTGAGTGGTACTACTCATGAAGTTAGATGTTGATTAATTAATGGTCAGTAAATTAATTAATCGACGGACATTTGAGATCTTAAACACAGGGAGAAAATGTACAAATAATATATTGAGCCCATATTATCTTATGGGGGTTGGTGAGGTAGAACAATGATAATCCTTTAGTGAATTGGATTATCATTAATGGATCGCACTTTATGTGGGCTTGATCCATGGGTGGCCAAGATCCAACTCCTCCTCATGGTCCCTATTATAGCCTATTAAAACCTCATGAAGCTTAGATCCAATGGATAGAAACAAAACTCTAGATCCAAAGGTAGAGATTAAATCTCTAGATCCGACGGTTGAGATTAAATTCCTAGAACCAATGGTGGAGATTAAAAGGAGGCTTATCCCTAACTCTATAAAAGGAGAACAAGGGGTTGGCATGGAGGAGAATTGATATAGAGAAAGTACTAGGGTTTTTGGCGGCAAGAGGAATAGGGGTTGGCGGCACCAAATAAGGAATCTATTTCCTTATCTCCTTCTTCCTCAAGCTTGCCGGCACCCAAATAGCTCTTTCCTCACCTTGGCCGGCGGACAAAGCTTCCCTTCTCCTTCTCCTTGGCCGGCGGTAACAAGATATAGGGCTTTCCCTTGGTGTCTTAGCCGGTTTCCTTCATAATCTCCTCTTCCTTCTTGGCCAACGGCAAGCTCTATCCTTGTTGGTTGGTGGTTGGTTGAAAGAAGGAAAAGAGCCTTGTTTCTATTCTTACTCTTGCTCGGAATGAGCAAGGAAGGAAGATTGGTGATCTAGGAGCTTCAACTTTTGGTATATCTTCGCCCACACGACGTCCGAAAAGCGGAAGGTCATACAATAGAAGATCGAGAGGTATATCGATTCTCTATTTTCTCTTGTATCATGTTTATATTTGTTTTTCAATTATGTGCATGATGTATTCTATTTTGTGGCTAAATAATACTTGGATCCCGAACATAAACACAAAAGTCGACGATCCGTACATCGTCTATTCCACGGCTACTCATAGAATAGAGGTAGGTCGCTTGAACAACAAGTTTGTTCAAGGGACCACTCTAAACGAATAGCACGAAAATGACAAGGCTGCTTGGGTGTTCCCTTTTGTCTAGGATTAAATTTTTAATCTGGGGACATCGATGGGATCGCCATGAACAAGCGACCGAGTTGAAGTGGGAAGCGAAGTTTCCCCTCACGGATCAAACCAACATTATGTTCCGGTCATGTTGACCGATGTATAGTAGGCCATGTGGGCCTTGTATTAAAGATTCATATTGTCACCTGTACAGGGGAGATGCTGCTGGATTTTCATCTGGCGGGGACTCCCTGAGGGCGTGACAATTTATTTGGTATCAGAGTCAGGTTCCGAGTTCCTTAGGGTCTTTGGGTTTTCGAAGTTTGCCACGTTTGGCAGGTTAACTTGAGTATTTTTGGATTTGTACGGATTTACGATGATTTTTATGTTTCAAAAATTCGAGGTATTATTAACGAGGTCAATTTGGGGATTTGGCGGCGATAGGACATCTCCAGACGGCTAACAAGTGAATAAATTCTAGAGATAAATTTTCTAGATTTAGTGCATGATGATATGATTACGTTGCTTACGTGGTTTAGGGTATATTTGCACTTGATGCTCTATAGCATATTGCTTTGACTTTGTACTGGCATGACCCCTTTAGTTATACCCTAATTAATTTCAGCTATTGATTTCCATTAGTATGACTATGCAGTTGTTTATTAGATATCGTTGTATGTGTTTATTTGGTTATGTGTTATTGTGGTGGATACCATGATTGAGACTACTAGAGATAGAATAACTTGGATGAGGTTATTCTGTAGGAGCGGATCTCAGGAATGAAACATTAGTAAAACCCTAGGTGTTGGAACCCTAGGCGTAATAACCCAGATGTGCTTATTGGTACATGTTTATCCATTTACTATTTTAGTTGATATGGTGATCGGATTAGTAGAGGTCGTATGATTAGGATGTGATTAATCCTTAGAGGGTATATAACATTGTTCATATCTCGGTTGCCAACTATATCTGCCATTCTTGGTTGAGAGAGAGTCTGCAGTAGAGTCTCTCTATGGTTGCTTTGTATATTTGTGGTCAAATATGTCTCTCATGCATGGTTGAGATAATCTACTGTAAGGTTATACTCTTGCGTTATCCGTTCGGAGTTGGTGATAATCGGATTTATATGACATCTGTAGCTAGATAGCTACTTTACATCTTAAGTACCCACAAGATCTGTTCGTGGTAGCATGTTGTAGCATGCATGATTGAACTGGTAGAAATGGTATAATTTAGGCTTAACCCTATTGTCGTGCTTGTTAGTGGATTTGTTGTCCTTATTGGCCTTCATAGGCATTTCCTGTTAGCTGGGATGAAACCCTATGATTAATCATCTCGACGTGATTATTAGTGGACTTATGATTTTTATCGACCTTAATAACCATTCATGTTAGAAGGGTTGAAACCCTAGACTTAACCATCTCGACGTATTTATTTATAAGTCGATGATCTTTACCAACTTTGGTAAATATTTCGTATTAGAGGTGTTGAAACCCTCGCTTGACCTCTTCAATGGGCTTAATTGTAGATCGATGATATTTATCAATTTTAATAGACGTTCTATGCTAGATGTATTGGATAACCCTAGGCTTAACAACCTAGGATAATCGATTGCCTACATGACCCATTAGTGGTAGCATGTTATTGCGTGCAGTCAATAACTAGATATCTATATATGCTTTCTTCCCACGAGACCCATTCGTGGTAGCATGTCGTTGCCCGCAAACATTACGTTTTTCTACTGCCTGTCTAGCCATGAGTCCCATTCGAGGTAGCATGTAGTTGTGCGTAGACAGTGCTTAGTATATTGATTGTCGATCCACGAGTTCTATTCGCGATAGCTTATAGATAGTTCCTTTTGTAATACCTCGAGAGCCACGAGCCTTTGTCGTGGTATCTGGAAGTGCATTGCTTGTAGATTGCAGTGGTTGTGTATGTTACGGGTATATTTGTTATACTGCTGACCAAGTTAGTAGCAGACTAATATTGGTACTCTGAGGGTTGGGTTATGCTAGTTTATTTCCTTTGACTTCCATTATGTGCATTATGATTATGCACTATTGTCTATCCATCCACTGAGTGGTTGTACTCACCCCCTCCTCACTTATCCTCTAGGTTAACTGATGGAGTATGTGTCCTCTTGACCTACCTTCGTGTTGCTCAGAGAGTCCCTTGTCGTG
Organism: Wurfbainia villosa; assembly: GCA_025175895.1. Lineage (NCBI taxonomy): Eukaryota > Viridiplantae > Streptophyta > Magnoliopsida > Zingiberales > Zingiberaceae > Wurfbainia > Wurfbainia villosa. The sequence goes on along the minus strand of CM045998.1, from coordinate 44,408,561 downwards.
CTTGTCCCACTGCATCGACGAGATGTCGCTTTATTTACTTATTTGGTATTGCATTTTGTTTTTGCACTTTGGATTTTGTCGCAATTTGATTTGGTGTCATAAAACTATTTTACTTTAATTGATTTATGTTTAGTCGTGCATGCATGAAGTTAATAAAATACTTGTATTTCTATTATTATTTCGAGGTTTTTACCAGATCTGGTCTATGTATTTTTGAATATTGTCACTAAGGGGCTCCTCCGTCATTTGGATGATGGATATGCCCCTGGGACGTGACAATTTTATTGATTTGCGATTTTGGTTTGTGGGTTTTGTATTTCGAGGATTTTCTTTTCCTTGGATTTTTGGGAGTTCTCGTGTTTTGGGACCAGGCAAGCTGAAGGATGTCTCTGAGCTATAGGAAAAGTATTGTCTTTAGTGGTTACTGTACTTTCTTATGTAATAGGAAGTTGTCATTATGTTCGTGTTAGATACTTACTCATTGTAGGAAATGCTACCTAGTGAAATTTTCCCTGCTCAGGATCGTGGACGAGGTCGACGACGTATTGACCTTGTGGAACCTAATGATGATTTCAGAAGTACGGACTCTTTAGAGGTACCTACTAATGTCGAATTAGGAAGCTAGGGATTTGGCCCGCTAGCCACCCATTTGAAGGTCGAGTAAACCCTCAAAGAATATCAGTCCCTACTATTAGTGATTTGGTTATGGATAAGGCGTGTATACCTGCACTGGTCAAGACGATGAAAGCTCATTTTACCTTATTATAAGAGGTGTTGGATGGGAAATTTATCTGTCCCTGTATTTCTTCTAGAGAAGATCCGGAACTCTTTGTTAAAAGAGAGATGTGTTGGTGCAATCGGCCCAGGTCATGATTGACCAGACTCGAGTTTGACTCGAGTGATGTTTTGATGTTTGACAAAGGGATTTGACAAAGTGGTTTGGCATTGATGTTTGACATTAATGTCGGTTAATATGTTGGGGAGATTGTTGGAGCAATCGACCCGGGTCATGTTTGACCGGACTCGAGTTTGACTCGAGGAAGACCTTGATGGTTGACTAGGGTTGACCATGTGATTATGGGAAAGTCCAAGCATGGGTCTTGGCAAGGTAAAGTCCAAGTCATGGGTACTTGGCATGGAAAGTCCAAGTGGGACACTTGGCATTTGGTAAAGTCCAAGTCTTGAGTACTTGGCATGAAAAGTCCAAGTGAGACACTTGGCGCATGGAAAGTCCAAGTCATGGGTACTTGGCATTTGGGAAAGTCCAAGCCTTGTGTACTTGGCATGAGAATTCCAAGCATGGGTCTTGGCAAATGGAAAGTCTAAGCATGGGTCTTGGCATGGAAAGTCCAACATGGGTTGGCAAGGGAAAGTCCAAGCTTGAGTTTTTGCATTTGGAAGTCCAAGGGGATTGATATTGGCAGCGTAAAGTCCAAGCGGAGTCTTGGCGGCATAAGTCCAATGTGCCTTGGCGGTGTAGACACCGTTAGCATGACATAGCCGAGGGAAGCACCTGGAGGCTAGCGCGATGGATGAACAAGTCATGGATGACTTGGAGGAATCTGAGAGGCGTGAGGCTGATGGAGGTGGCTAGAAGGCTTAGGTCTAGGCTAAGGGTGGTCTAGCAAGTATGGGGGTACCATACTTGGGTTAAAACCTCATCTTTGAGGTTGGCAGTCGACTGGCATTATGGCCGGTTCGACTGCCATGAGTCGACGAGTTCATTTATCGTTTAAGAGCTGCTCTGGCGATCGCTCATTGGAGCGATCGAATTGATGTCTGGCGATCGGCCGCAAGGTTCGTGATCATTGCTTGGATTACGTATCGCGCGAGCGCGCAGCCGGCGATCGACTACAGCGTTAGCGATCGGCCAATGTTAGCGATCGGCCCCGCCAATGTTGGCGATCGGCCCGCCAAATCCCGTTGGAACTTGTCCAATGTGGATTGAGTCGTTGTCTCACAGCTCTGATCTTGTGGCGATCATTGAGGACTTATAGCGATCGGCTGGCGGAAATCGGCTGATGGAGGATAAGCGGTCATGGAAGGCTCAAGCATTAGATTTTTGGGAGCTTTGGTGAGGCGATTTGAAGGCGATTTGCAGGTGCATTTCAGGGTCCTTCAAGCTCATCCAAGCAACCAACAAGCAAGCGCTCAAAACCCTAGTTTGTAAAGTGTTCTTTACATTTCATTGTATTTTGCTTGTATTTTTGTGTATTACTTGTTGTAATCCATTGTACGAGGTTTCTCCACCTCCGACTTGTTGTCGAGAAGGAGTTATTGCTTAGTGGTGTGTGATTGACATCACTAGGGCTCGTTTGAGCCTGATCCGTGGAGTAGGAACCGTGCGGTTCTGAACCACGTTATATCCTTGTGTTCGTGATTGTATCTTTTTGTTATTGCTTTTATTATTTCTATTCCGCTGCGCATAACGAGTTTTGTAGAGACGATCGCGAACGATTTCCATCTATGTACGAATTCAACGCTATTCACCCCCCCTCTAGCGGCCTCAAATCTCCAACAAGTGGTATCAGAGCAAGGTTGCTCTTCAACGGATTTACAACCGGGAGCAAGACGCTAGAGGGTAAAAGATGGAAATCCAAGATCAATTAGGTTGGGACATCAACACACTGGTGCCCTACACCCTATACGGACGAGAAGGATTCAATTCTTGGAAGGGAAGAATTGAGGATTTTATTATGATGAGAGACTTTGAGGAATGGTCCATTTTGATGGATGGATTTGAATATCCAAGAGGACCAAGAGGTGGATTCCTCAAAAAGAAAAGATGGACCGAAGAGCAAGTTCAAGCATCCGAGAAAAATGATAAGGTGATAAAATTTTTAATTGATTTAATGCCTAACAATATCTTGTGTATGTTAGGTAATTATGTAGATGCTAAAGAGTTATGGAGCCAAGTGGCAAAGCTCCATGAAAACTCATCATCGGTCCAAGAAGAAGAAGAAGAAGAAGAGGAGTGCTCACCCTCTCAAGCTCAAAAAGAAGCAAATACATCTTCATCCAAAGAGCTTGAGGATTCGGAGGTTGATAGGGAATCAACATCTGGATCGGAAGAGGTGGAGGAAGTGGAAGAAGCATCCACTTCTAGGATTGAGGAGGAGATTAGAGTTTCCTCAACACCGGAGCATCAAGAAGAAGCTTCCACATCCGGTCAAGATGAAGAAGTTTCAATTCCAACACCTTCCACCACCATAGGTAACTCAAACATGTCAATTTGTAATAAAAATCATATCATATGTTTTGAGTGTAGGGAAGTCGGGCACTACAAGAGCAAGTGCCCAAAGAAGATTAGGAAAGCTCCACCTGCACCAAAAGTCAAGGATGCCGGTTCCCCAACATCTAAAGGCAAGGAGCACATCATATGCTTCAAGTGCAATTCAAAGGGGCATTATCGGAGTCAATGCCCTAGGGGGAAGAAGAAGGGGCAAGGAGGAGCATTACAAGTAGGGGGAGCTTCTATAGCTAACCCTAAGGTATATTTAAATAATGCACCTTCTAAATTTAAAAGTCAAAAGCATGCTAGAAATTTTAATTCTCTTGCAATTCATAAAGAGCATGCTAGGAGTAAGGAATTTTGCTTAGGTGCTAAAAATGTTTACCATAGGAGTAAGGAGAAATTTGGGACTAATGTCCCTAAAAATATTTTACCTAAGGGCAAACCTAGGTCAAATAACTCAAGATCAATTTTACCTAGGGAGACAATTAGAAAGGTGCAAGAGCACCTAGGTCTAAACCCTAAATGGACTAGGCATATGCCTAGGAAGTCCAATGCCCAAGATTTAAATCAAAATTCTAAAATTGGGCAATTAGAAAAGGAAAATCAAGTCTTGAGGTCAAGGCTTGAAAAACTTGAAAAGACCCTAAATAAGATACAAAATCAATTTAAAGGGTCTAGTGGTCAAAATCAAGGGTCCAAAAGTCAAAGTCAACACCTAGGACCTAAGAGTCAAAAGTCAACCAAGGGCAAGCAAGGTTTGGGTCACAAACCTAAGCCTAAAGTGGCTTATCATAGTGTTCCATTTGACTATGGAACACAAACTAGGTCTAGGAAGACCAAGGTCAATAGGGAAGTCATCCCTAGAATTGACCAAAGGGTGTGCCTAGTGGCTAGGGTTTCAAGGAAACCTAGGGTGGCCACTAAGAAGGTTGCAAGGGGAGTTACCCCTAGAGTCAACCTAGGTAAGACCCAAATGACCAAGGCTAACAAGCCTAGGAGGGTCATTAGGATGGTATCTAGGGAGGTTATCCCTAAGGAATACCTAATTAACCCTAGGAGCTCAAATCGGTTTTGGGTTCCTAAGAGCGTGATTGATTCACGCTAGATGGGTTTAGGGTGTGCCAACCTTGATTGGATGGGTAGTTCACTCAATCATGGTAAAGGTGGCACTTTAGGATGTTTTCAAGGTTATGGTTACCTTGGAAATAGATTTGAATCAATATCCTAAAAGATTTTAGGATGTGCCAATGCACTTTTGAATTTAAGAAAAATCAATTAAATTGGCACAATTTAGGTTTAGAGTGTTAGTGTGTCATTTTGGGTTTTTGGCACACTAGGGAGATTAATGATAATATGGAAAAATATATCTAACTATATCAAATGGCAATTAATATTAAAATTTAGGTATTACTATACCTATATATTTTATATGCCATGCCTTGATTGCCATATGCCATGTCATGACATCATGCCTATTTCTATGATTTTATATGTCATGAGTATGCTTAAGTTTTAGGTTAATGTCATGTATGCTTAGTTTTATATCTTATGCCATGACATCATGATTATGAGCACATGCTTATTTATAACATTTCTAATGCCATAATCATTCATGCATTTAAGAAAATCTCAATTGAAATTGATTTAAGGACTATGGCATGACTTGGAGTCCCATTTATAAGGGAATCAAGTAGGGTTGCCTAGAAAAATGCATGAAACCCTAGTTTTAAATGAACCAAAACCCACATCTCACATCCAATTGACATGTATGTGTATTTATACACCTTAGATACATGTGAGATGCTAGGATATGAGTGAGTTCAAGGTGCATAGTTTTTGCATCTAGATGAACTAAAACTCATCTTGTTTCATTTGTGGATCATTGGGAGAGCATGTGTACAAGTCATGTACATAGAGCCCAAGGAATATGATCCAAAATAAGGTTTTGAAAACATTTTAAAATCATTTTGAAAAACCTTGGTGAAGTCTATCTTTTGATAGCAATCACCATTGATAGAGTTGATACAAAATAGGGCCAAAACATTGAAAATTTCAATGGTTTTGAGTTTTGTATCAAACTCACTATTTTATGGGTAAAATAATTTTCAAATATATTTCACCCATTGTGTGTGTCATAAGTATTATACGTATGAATTTTCACAATTTTTTGAATTACGTATAATTATTTATGAATTTTCAAAATTCATTTCTGATAGCTAAAAATCGAGATTTTCAGTTATCAATCGGCTGTGGAAGTCGGGATGTGATGTGATCGATTCTTTGTCAGTCATTTATCAATCGATTTCGGGTTAACAAGGTTTGTTTAGCCCATGTTCAGCTATGGAAAAGGTTCCTAATCACTCCTAACCCTAGGATATGCTTTAGGAAGCATTATAAAGGGTGAAAATCCATTGGATATGGATTAGGAGCTGTGTTAGGTCAAAGTATCAAATTTAGGGTGAGTGAAAGTTTTATGTTGAACTTAGAACCTTAGTTTTGATGGTTTAGAGTTCCTATTGGCTTAGGGGCTTCCCAAGGACATTGTTGGTGCAATGGTCAAGGGGGAGCAAGCCTTTAGGGGGAGTTATCCATCTTGGGATGATGGATGTGTTTTTCTCCTTGAAGAGGAGAAGTTATTGGGAGAGTATCATCAATTGGGAAAATTGATGGGTTTTTGATACCCAATTTGAAAATTGGGAGAGAGTATAGGATTGTCTCTCATGAGTGATATGTGAATTATCACTAGGAAGATGGTAGGCATCCTAGGTATTTATTTTTGGTTCAAGGGGAAGATTGTAAGATCTCATTGGGATATGAGACATTGACCTCCTTGGAGAGAAAACCTTTTTGATGTTAGTCAAAAAGGGGGAGAATGTTTGGGGGAGAACATTTGGAGAGTGTTTACCAATTTGGGATAATTGGTAAGGGATTTGAGTTAGTGGTCTAACTCAGATAATTTGTTTGGTTTTTGTCAAACATCAAAAAGGGGGAGATTGTTGGTGCAATCGGCCCAGGTCACGATTGACCAGACTCGAGTTTGACTCGAGTGATGTTTTGATGTTTGACAAAGGGATTTGACAAAGTGGTTTGGCATTGATGTTTGACATTAATGTCGGTTAATATGTTGGGGAGATTGTTGGAGCAATCGACCCGGGTCATGTTTGACCGGACTCGAGTTTGACTCGAGGAAGACCTTGATGGTTGACTGGGGTTGACCATGTGATTATGGGAAAGTCCAAGCATGGGTCTTGGCAAGGTAAAGTCCAAGTCATGGGTACTTGGCATGGAAAGTCCAAGTGGGACACTTGGCATTTGGTAAAGTCCAAGTCTTGAGTATTTGGCATGAAAAGTCCAAGTGAGACACTTGGCGCATGGAAAGTCCAAGTCATGGGTACTTGGCATTTGGGAAAGTCCAAGTCTTGTGTACTTGGCATGAGAAGTCCAAGCATGAGTCTTGGCAAATGGAAAGTCCAAGCATGGGTCTTGGCATGGAAAGTCCAACATGGGTTGGCAAGGGAAAGTCCAAGCTTGAGTTTTGGCATTTGGAAGTCCAAGGGGATTGATATTGGCAGCGTAAAGTCCAAGAGGAGTCTTGGCGGCATAAGTCCAATGTGCCTTGGCAGTGGAGACACCGTTAGCATGACATAGCCGATGGAAGCACCTGGAGGCTAACACGATGGATGAACAAGTCATGGATGACTTGGAGGGATCCGAGAGGCGTGAGGCTGATGAAGGTGGCTAGAAGGCTTAGGTCTAGGCTAAGGGTGGTCTAGCAAGTATGGTGGCACCATACTTGGGTTAAAACCTCATCTTTGAGGTTGGCAGTCGACTTGCATTATGGCCGGTTCGACTGCCGTGAGTCGACTTGAGTTCGACTGCCGTTTAAGAGCCGAATCGCTCAGCAATGATCGCTCATTGGAGCGGTCGAATCGATATCTCGGCACGATCGCCAAGGGTCGATTCGATCGCTTAGTTCTGTGTCAAGCACGTAACGCCAGAGCCGATCGCCGATCGACCACGGGCGTTAGCGATCGCTAATGTTGGCAGTCGACTGCCAAGAGTCCCGTTGGAACTTGTCTAACGTGGATTGAGCCTTTGTCTCACACATCTGCGGCATGATGGAGGATAAAAGCAGTTGTTCGTGGAAGGCTCAAGCATCAGATTTTTGGGAGCTTTGGTGAGGCGATTTGAAGGCGATTTGCAGGTGCATTTCAGGGTCCTTCAAGCTCATCCAAGCAACCAACAAGCAAGCACTCAAAACCCTAGTTTATAAAGTGTTCTTTACATTTCCTTGTATTTTGCTTGTATTTTTGTGTATTACTTATTGTAATCCATTATACGAGGTTTCTCCACCTCCGACTTGTTGTCGAGAAGGAGTTATTTCTTAGTGGTGTGTGATTGGCATCACTAGGGCTCGTTTGAGCCCGATCCGTGAGTAGGAACCGTGTGGTTCCGAACCACGTTATATCCTTGTGTTCGTGATTGTATCTTTTCGTTATTGCTTTTATTATTTCTATTCCGCTGCGCATAACGAGTTTTGTAGAGACGATCGCGAACGATTTCCATCTACGTACGAATTCAATGCTATTCACCCCCCCCCCCTCTAGCGGCCTCAAATCTCCAACAAGATGAACCGTGAATTGATGGAGTTCTGGAAGGATTATGATGGTACCATTAGCTACCACCCAGGGAAAGCCAATGTGGTTGCTGATGCACTTTGCCGGAAGTCCCAAGGGACTTTATCTTGATACCGAGTTTTAGTCATGGATTTGATTCAGGGTTTCTTCGAGTTGGGGCTTGAGGAGCAGAGACCGACAGAGCAGGGTGTTCTTGTTACCATGGTTGCTCAGTCATCTATTAAGACGAGAGTCTGGGAGGGTTAGGCCAGTGATCATCACTTACAGTTCTTTGGCAGTCAGATAACCTCTAGACAACAGACTGAGTTCACCCGAGATGACGAAGGTATAATTTATCTCCGGGGCAGATTATGCGTACCTCAGTCTCACCCTATAATGGAGGAGTTACTTTAGGAGTCTCATCGCTTTCGATTTGCGATCCACCCAGGTGGAACCTGCATGTATCGAGATTTAAGGCATTTGTATTTGTGGAACGACATGAAGAAAGACATCGCAGATTTTGTAGCTAGATGTCTAGTTTGTCAACAGGTGAAGGCTGAGTACCAAAAACCATCCGGACTACCTCAGGGGATTCCTATTTCTGAGTGGAAGTGGGATGACATTACCATGGAATTTATGGTGCGGTGAGCGTCAAGGCCATGACACGATTTGGGTTGACAGACTAACCAAATTTGCGCACTTCTTAGCGATTTGGAAGACCGACTCTTTGGATCGTTTGGTAGAGTTATATTGTCGGGAGATCATCAGATTGTATGGTGTTCCTTTGAGCATTATATCAGATAGAGATCCCCGGTTCACGTCCCAGTTCTGGCCGAGTCTGCAACAGGCTTTAGGCATGCAACTTCATTTTAGTACTGCATTCCATCTGCAGACAGATGGATAGTCTGATCAGACCATTCAAACACTAGAGGACTTGCTGAGGTCCTGTGTTATGGATTTCGGGGGCAACTGGGAGGACCACTTGCCATTAGTGGAATTCGCTTACAATAATAGCTATCATTCGGCTATCCAAATGGCCCCGTTTGAAGCATTGTATGGTAGACAATGTCGTACACCCACCCTCTGGGAGGAGGTTGGGAAGGCCCAGTTGTTAGGACCCCAGAGAGCTCAGCATGAGGCAGAGTTGGTCCATATTATCAGACGAAGGATGGCAGAGGCGCAGGATCGTCAGAAGAGTTATGCAGATCAGAGACGGACACCTTTAGAGTTCTCTATTGGTGATCATGTATTCCTGCGAGTCTCACCCACGAAAGGGGTGAAGAGATTTGGCCTCCGTGGTAAGTTAGCTCCAAGGTACATTAGGCCTTGCGAGATTTTGGAGAGGATCGGAGCAGTCGCTTACCACCTAGCACTACCACCATCTTTGATGGGTATTCATGATGTGTTTCATGTGTCCATGCTGAGGAAGTATATGCCAGACTCTATACATATTCTGTCAGATGTGTCAGGTTCTATTCAACCTGATTCTACTTACGCAGAGGTTTCGGTAACGATTCTGGATCACAAGGAATGACAACAATATTGTGTGACTTGTCAAGGTCGGGTGGAGTCACCACACCGATGAGGAGGCTACTTGGGAGCTTGAGGAAAAGATCAGAGCTCAATACCCCCACCTGTTTACTTAAGGTACATGAAATATATTTTCAGTACTTGTGGTATCCCTTACTCATTATGCATCTGAGTAGGAAATTTGGGGACCAAATTTTTATTAGTGGTGGAGAATATTAAATATGGAAAATTTAAAATACTAAATTAAATGGCCAAAAATTAAGAAAAATAATCCTGGAAATTATTTCGGGATTTTTAGAGAATTTTAGGAAATTTTTTGGATTTTTTTTGGATTTAAACGGGGCTTGTACGAGATAATTATGGGGATAAAATAAATAGGCTTTGGTAAACCCTATTTAAGGGAGTTAATAGGTGGCATTAACCTAAGGTAAAAATAGCTAAAGCTAAGTTGAGTTTCCCGATCGCGACTCTTCTTCCTTTTTTCCTTCCTCTCGGTTTCTCACGCGTCGCACGACGGTTTCCTCTCGCGACCACATCTCTTCCTCGCGATCTCCTTCCTCGCAACCTTCTCCTCCTGTGCCGAATATCTTCCTCACGATCAACTCCTCCGCACGACCCTCCTCTCTTCCGAAACACTGTCGAGCACTCTTTCCTTCCTCGTGGCAAGTGGAGCGGTGGCTGGACCATCCTCGACTCTCTCTGCAGACGAGCGAGGGCAGAGAGTGTGTGCGCGGCTGAAAGCTGGCACCGGCGGCGAGCATGCCCGTGGCCAGGAGTTGGGTCAGCGATGTTGGCATCTCGTTCTGATATAGGGTTGTGATTTCCACCGAGATCTGCTGCCATGGGTCTCACGGTGGTCGCTAGAGTAAGGCTAGGCTAGTGACGTGGTATTAGGGTTCCGGTGGACTGGGCAATTGGCGAGGAGGGCTGCCGAGGGGAGCTTCCAATTTACGGTATATGTCTTGTTTTATTTTGTTCTCTTTCGATCCATTTTAATTCTATGAATTTTGATCGAGTGTTGGACTTTGGGTGCCAATTTGTGGGATCGAAGGGTTGGATCGAGTTTGAGGTAAGGTTTGGGTTGATCTATGATTTTATCAAGTTTTGTATACGACAATGTGGGTGTATGGTTGTTTGGTTGTGCGGTTGTGAAGATTGTGATTGCTATGAATGGGTCTATGGGAGTTGATGGGGCTGTGAATAAGGTTTGTGCAGCAGTGAATTGAAGATTAAGGATTTGGGATATGTTGTGCAGGATTATGGGCAACGATTAGGTTGTAGAGGTTGTTGGGCTTAAGGTGAGGCCTAAATTAACTCATAGTTGTTGGATGTGAGAATTAATAATTAAGATGGAAATTGGTAAGTTTAGATATGGGTGTTTATAAATGCATAATAGGTTGTTAATTGGTTTAATGGTCGATAGGGTTTGATGTGAAGAATTGTTTAGGTTATGTGGATAACTAGATCAATCTAGTTGATCGGGCTACGAAGTCGATGTAGGATTCGATTTGATCAATCATTGCATGATTGTACTTAATCAAAATGGTTGTTATATGCAGGTTTCGGTCACGAGATAGGTCCACGGGCGTGACGATTGCATTATTTCGAGCATTTTAGCAGGCGGATATTTTGACTTATCTTTTAGATATTGTCATATTGATATGCTTAGTTGGTTATAACTTGCAATAATTTTTATGTTTATCTGCCTTGTATGTCACTGTGCCATACTTGATACTTGCACTTGATCAGCTTTTAGATATACCTTCCCTGTTTTACTTAGGTCATTGAGATGTACCCATTTGTTTGTGTATATTATTCGAAGACGTATTTTGGTTGGTGTTACATGCTTTAGTGTCATGCACCATCTTGCTGTTGGGATGTATACTGAAAGCCTAGCTCTTTTGTATGAACATCTTTATTTTGAAATAAGAATCACATGATCATTGTTTGCACTTTATATTTATTATATGTGTGTATATTGTCTAATACTTTACATTGTAGATAACATGGTGCTTGGGTGTGGCACAGAAGATCATGTTATCAGTCCCTTGTAGAGTATAAGTAGAGGCTCACAACCAAGATGGTTTTGGACAAACCATTGGGATGGTTGTAGTGTAGCTTGGTATTGTTTTGTCTTGAACATAGAGTTACACTAGTACACTTAGGTGTATTGAGCAGGACCGACATAGAGGTGATTCAATTTATTGCTGACTACATAATTGAATCGGACCTCGGATATTATGTTGTACATGCTCTTAATCCCGATATAATAACGGGCACATGTACTTAGTATTTATTTCTTTGATTTACCAAAGGGTGAGATTTCTATGGATTAAATCAATATGCCCGGTAAGTTGGAAAATGATATTATTTACATGGTGTGCCATTGATTATAGGAGGAAACCATGTCCTATATATTAGGTTGATGATGTCCCCTTGAGGAGATCATAAGGTTCATCATGTAAACCCTGCAGGTTGACTTAGTCAACATGATGCTAAGGTTGAGTGGTACTACTCGAGGAGTTAGATGTTAATTAATTGATGGTCAGTAAATCAATTAATTGACGGACATTCGATATCTTAAACACGGGGAGATGGATGTACAAATAATATATGGATCCCATATTAATTTATGGGGGTTGGTGAGGTAGTTCAATGATGATCCTCTAGTGGAATGGAACATCATTGATGGATCAAGTTTGTGTGGTTCCGATCCATCGGGTGGCTAAGATCCAACTCCTCCTCATGGTCCCTATCATAGCCTAATATAAACCTCATGAAGTCTAGATCAAATGATGGAAAACAAATCTCTAGATCCGACGGTTAGGATTAAAACCCTAGAATCGACGGTTGAGATTAAATCTCTAGAACCGACGGTTGAGATTAAATCTCTAGATCCAACGGTTGGGATTAAATCCCTAGAACCGACAGTGGAGATTAAAACTCTAGATCCGACGGTTGGGATTAAAACCCTAGAACCGACGGTTGAGATTAAATCTCTAGATCCGACGGTTGAGATTAAAACCCTAGAACCGACGGTGGAGATTAAACCAAGGCCTAAACCTAACTCTATATATATGGGAGAATGGGTTGGGCGGCAAGATCATGATGGATGCTAAGGAGATTAGGGTTTTGGCTAGCATTGCTTGGGCGGCAAGAAACCCTAAAGAGAAAACCCTAATTTGATTAGGGTTTGACTTCTTTTGTTGGACGGCAAGGTTTGGAAGGAAGAGTGGGCGACAACTTGTGGAGGATCTCTTCTTCTTCATAGAAGGTGGCCGGTTCCTAGATCTATTCCTTCCACTTTGGTTGGGCGGCAAGAAAGCCTAAGGAGGAAACCCTAATTATGGTTTGGCTCCTATGGTTGGGCGGCTAGGGTTTGCAAGAAGGTGGGCAGCAACTATAGGAGAGGAGCTCTTCTTCTTCCTAGGGTGTGGTCGGCTCCTTTCTCTATTCCCTCCACCTTGACCAGCGCCCAACATAATCCCTTTCTCCTCTTCACTCCATCTTGGCCGGCGGCACTAGAAGCTAGGGTTTGTCCCTAGTTTGGTTCCTTGGAGGTTTCCATTTAGTTCTCTCTATTCTTGGGGCCGGCGGCATCAATCCTTTGTGGATTGGTGGTTGGCTCAAGCAAGAAGGGAAGGAGAGTTCTTCTTTCTTGGATTGAAGAAGATCTAGGAAGCTTCAACTTGTGGAGGATCTTCGCCCACACGAAGTCTACAAGGAGGTTAGGACATACGATAGAAGATCAAGAGGTATAAAAGTTTTATAACTTTTATTATTGATCTTTGCATGTTCTTATTGATATGCTAGCTTATGTTCTTTATGTTAGTATGTGTTGATTATACTAGTTTGCATGTGTATGTATCGATATAATCATGGACCCCGAAGATAAACACAAAAACCGGCGATCCGTCCGTCGTCTCTTCCGCAGCTAACCGACTAGAGGAGTTGTATTTCTTGAACAACTAGTTCGTTCAAGTGATCGCTCAAGTCATTAGCACGACGACGAATTGGTTGTGCTTAGGAAACTCATCCCATCCGGATTAGTTTTCATTAGTGAAAATTTTAATCCGGGGACATGGGAGCCAATGAGCTTCCGAGAAGCCGATTCCCAACAATTGGTATCAGAGCCACGGTTTCCGGTTTTGTGTGTTATGGATTCGGTTACTTTCATGCACATATCATATATTGAATATGCCGGATAATAGTAGGATGTGCGTAGGCTAACTCTTTGGTTGCAAGCATAAGATCCGACTATTATGGCTATATGTGTGTATGTGATTATTTTGTGTGTGATTGTATGTATATTATTTGAATCCTCGGGGTTGACGAGGCTAGATTAGTATTTAATTTTTGTAATTAAATACGACATTGTTTAGCAACTCATTTTAGTTTACTTTCGATCTAGATTATTTGTACACTCCTTCGTGGAGTATAGGATCAATGGATGTAAATTAAAATAGTTTATCTCGGCTCGGATCTCTTTGGTGACTAGCGCACGGGAAAAGATGGAGCGGACGAGGTGGCGACACGACGGGATGTGTATTGGAGAACAATGCCATAATAGTTGGAAAAATTCTGTTTTTTCCATATTTATTGTTGATTTGTTTTATATGCATGTTGTGTGTGCTTGAAAATTCCTCATTTTCAATTTACTAAGTGGGAGAGAGATATTTTAATTAATTCCCACGGCCTCCATTACAATTTAACGTGTGATGCAACAAACTTGCGTGTCGGTTCTGAGTGCCTTCCTCCCTGCGGATGAGTTTGTTTGCGGATCACTAGGTCAAATAATGGTTATAGGAAATTATCTAGGAGAGTGTGTACTTCCACAGCGGTAAGGCACATAATCCGAAATAATTCCCTTAGTATCGTGTAATGGTGCACACTTAGATGCAAATAAAGGTATCCTCCCCATCAGAGTCACTGCTTTTATTTGTAGGGCCAAAGAGGAACCAACTATTAATTTTATTTGTCAAAAGTAAGGTTGACAAGATAATAAAATTAATGGGTAAAACCTCCTCTTACAAATGTAGAATTCGTATATGTCCACACAGCGTGGCATGCGATATTCTCGGTGTTTTGAGGTGTTGGTTGATTTCGGAATTTTATTGTTTTGAGGAATCAATAATATTTGAAATCTAAAGTAATGATCTATGTGATTCTTAGGATTTTTCAAAAATGACTTTCAGTCCACTTACTATGATACTAAAGGAAATAAACTTACTGTACCCAAATAATGTTGATTGGAAAAGAATCTAGATGTTGTCTTATCTGCTAAGAAATACAAGTATACACTCTTCAAAGAGTGTCCTCAAGACATGGTTGCTCAAAAAGGTTTCTACTTCTAAGCCGAAAGGCAAGAAGAAGGAGAAACAAGGTGGAGCAAAGGTGGTGGGAGGATCTCAGGGAAGAGTGAAGAAACCGAAAGGCAAGTACTTCACTTGCAAGCAGACTGGACATAAGAAGAAGGATTATCCCAATCCCAAGCAAGAACAAATGTATATCCTTTGGTCCAGTCGTTGAAACATGGTTAGAGGCATTATCTACCGGCACCTGGTGTGTAGATACGAGAGCCACTAATCATGTCTGCAACACTTTGCAGGGGTTCCAGGAAACCCGACGACTAGCTAAAGGGGATATTATCATTTACTTGGGCAATGCCATGAATATGGTGGCTATTGCAGTGGGAGATATTTTATTTATCTTTTGAGAAAAATAAAGTTTTTGGTTCTTAAGAATTTTCTTTATGTACCTTTATTTAGAAAGAATTGCTTTCGGTTTCTAAATTATGGATGGATAATCTATTCCTTTTAATGATGTGATTTGTTATAAAAGGAATAGGGACATTATCTATTCAGGTACATAGATAGGAAATTTATAACTTGAACCACAAGCTCCCACGATGCAAATTGAAGTTTACAACTCATCTTCTAATTCCGATAAGAGAAAAGAACCTTCGAAGATGAACCAAACATATCTTTGGCATCTAAGGCTTGGTCATATTAACCTAAGAAGAATTCAAAGATTGATAGCTGATGGACCTTTGGGTTCATTAGTGGTGAAGGATCTCCCAACCTGTGAATCTTGCTTGGAGGGTAAGATGACCAAGAGGCCTTTCAAGGCCAAGGGGTATAGATCCAAAGATGTGTTGGAATTGGTTCATTCTGATTCGTATGGTCCTATGTCTATCCAGGCAAGAGGTAGTTTTGAATATTTTGTCTTTTTCATAGACAATTATTCAAGATGACACTACGATCTGATCGTAGTGTTGAGTACCTCTTGGGAGAGTTTAGGAATTACTTATCAGAGGCTGGGATTCAATCCCAATTGTCTGCACCTGGCACACCCCAGCAGAATGGTGTAGCGGAGCGAAGGAATAGGACTCTTATGGAGATGGTTAGATCGATGATGAGTTATTCTGACTTGCCAGATTCGTTCTGGGGATATGCTCTAGATACGGCGGTGTACATTCTGAACTTGGTTCCATCTAAATCGGTGCCTTCTACTCCCACAGAATTGTGGACTGGGCGAAAGCCTAGTCTAAGAACTATTCGGATATGGGGGAGTCCAGCACATGTGCTGAAGGCTGATGCTGGTAAGTTGGAACCTCGTACAGAAGTGTGCATGTTTATTGGCTATCCTAGGGGAATGAAGGGTGGTTTGTTTTATAGTCCTAGAGATCAGAGGGTGATCGTTAGTACGTATGCCAGATTTCTAGAGGAGGACTATGTGATGAACCACAAGCCCACGAGTAGGATTGTTCTTGAGGAGTTGACAGGGGAAGTCCCAACTTCAGTACCACCGGTACAAGAGGATATACCGCATGTCACTGCACCGCATGTCACAGAGGATACACAGGTGATACCTCATCGTAGTGGGAGGGTTGTGAGACAGCCTGAGAGATTCATGTTCTTGGGAGAATCTTCCGATTTGGTCCCTGGTGAACATGAACCTGATCCCTGGACATATGATGAGGAAATCCAAGATATAGATGCAGAATCTTTGCAAAGTGCAATAAATACTGAGATTGAATCTATGGATTCAAATCAGGTCTGGGAGCTCTTATGCATAGCAGCTCATATGGATTATGAGGTGTGGCAGAAGAATGTCAAGACAGCTTTCCTT
Organism: Wurfbainia villosa; assembly: GCA_025175895.1. Classification (NCBI taxonomy): domain Eukaryota; kingdom Viridiplantae; phylum Streptophyta; class Magnoliopsida; order Zingiberales; family Zingiberaceae; genus Wurfbainia; species Wurfbainia villosa. The sequence continues at coordinate 44,392,049 of CM045998.1, read as the reverse complement.
AATGGAAGTCTTGAGGAAAACATCCATATGTAGCAACCAGAGATTCATTGCTAAGGGCAAAGAGCATCTTGTATGTAAGCTTAATCGGTCCATTTATGGATTGAAACAAGATTCGAGATCTTGGAACATTCGCTTTGATTAGGTAAATCTAGATTTATGGATTTATTCAAAGTTCGGATGAGTCTTGTGTATACAAGAGATGTGACAGAAACGTAGTGGTATTTCTTGTACTATACGTAGATAATATTTTGGTAGTTGGCAACAATATCAGAGTGTTATCAGACGTAAGGGTATGGTTGTCTAAACAGTTTTGAAGGACTTGGGAGAAGTGGGACACATCCTTGGGATCAAGGTTAGTGTGCTAATCCCAAGCTTCATACATAAACACGATTATGGATCATTTTAGCATGCAAAACTCCAAGAAAGGTTTTCTACCTTTCAGGCATGGAGTTCCTTTATCTAAGGAGATATGTCCTAGATCATCTGAGCAGATAGAGGAGATGAAGGCGGTTCTTTATGCTTCGGCAATAGGAAGCCTCATGTATACGATGCTATGTATGAGACCCGATATCTGCTATGCCGTGGGCATGGTCAGTAGATATCAGAGTAATCCAGGACAAGGACATTGGACAGCGGTAAAGCATATATTGTAGTGCCTGAGAAGGACTAGGGATTATATGCTTGTTTACCGGGCAGACCAATTACTCCCTTTGGGTTACATAGATTCCAATTTCCAATCTGATAATGATAACAATAAGTCTACCTCAGGTTTTGTATTTACTTTGGGAGGTGGAGCCATTGTATGGAGGAGTCTCCAGCAAAAATGCGTGGCGGACTCCACCATGGAAGCTGAGTATGTGGCAGCCTCTTAGGCGGCCAAAGAAGCTGGGTGGCTCAGGAACTTCCTGATGGACTTGGATGTGATTCCTGGTTTGCCCAGAAATATGACAATTTATTGTGATAATAATGGTGCAGTTGCAAACTCGAAGGAACCACGAGCCCATAAGGTAAGTAAATGCATAGAGTGCAAGTACCACGTGATACGAGAAATTGTAAAGGAGGTAGAAGTTGTTGTCACCAAGATTGCATCAGAGGATGACCTGGTAGACCCTTTCACTAAGGCCCTTCTAGCGAGAGCTTTGATAGGCATGTGGAGGGAAGGGGAATTAGATGTATGGCAGTGTGATGACAGCATAGTCTTTTAGTATAAGTGGGAGATTGTTGGGATGTATACTGAAAGCCTAGCTCTTTTGTATGAACATCTTTATTTTGAAATAAGAATCACATGATCATTGTTTGCACTTTATATTTATTATATGTGTGTATATTGTCTAATACTTTACATTGTAGATAACATGGTGCTTGGGTGTGGCACAGAAGATCATGTTATCAGTCCCTTGTAGAGTATAAGTAGAGGCTCACAACCAAGATGGTTTTGGACAAACCATTGGGATGGTTGTAGTGTAGCTTAGTATTGTTTTGTCTTAAACATAGAGATACACTAGTACACTTAGGTGTATTGAGCAGGACCGACATAGAGGTGATTCAATTTATTGCTGACTACATAATTGAATCGGCCCTCGGATATTATGTTGTACATGCTCTTAATCCCGATATAATAACGGGCACATGTACTTAGTATTTATTTCTTTGATTTACCAAAGGGTGAGATTTCTATGGATTAAATCAATATGCCCGGTAAGTTGGGAAATGATATTATTTACATGGTGTGTCGTTGATTATAGGAGGAAACCGTGTCCTATATATTAGGTTGATGATGTCCCCTTGAGGAGCTCATAAGATTCATCATGTAAACCCTGCAGGTTGACTTAGTCAACATGATGCTATGGTTTAGTGGTACTACTCGAGGAGTTAGATGTTAATTAATTGATGGTCAGTAAATCAATTAATTGACGGACATTCGATATCTTAAACACGGGGAGATGGATATACAAATAATATATGGAGCCCATATTAATTTATGGGGGTTGGTGAGGTAGTTCAATGATGATCCTCTAGTGGAATGGAACATCATTGATGGATCAAGTTTGTGTGGTTCCGATCCATCGGGTGGCCAAGATCCAACTCCTCCTCATGGTCCCTATCGTAGCCTAATATAAACCTCATGAAGTCTATATCAAATGATGGAAAACAAATCTCTAGATCCGATGGTTAGGATTAAAACCCTAGAACCGACGGTTGAGATTAAATCTCTAGAACCGATGGTTGAGATTAAATCTCTAGATCCGACGGTTGAGATTAAACCCTAGAACCGAAGGTTGAGATTAAATCTCTAGATCCGACGGTTGGGATTAAATCCCTAGAACCGACAGTGGAGATTAAAATTCTAGATCCGACGGTTGGGATTAAAACCCTAGAACCGACGGTTGAGATTAAATCTCTAGATCCGACGGTTGAGATTAAAACCCTAGAACCGACGGTGGAGATTAAACCAAGGCCTAAACCTAACTCTATATATATGGGAGAATGGGTTGGGCGGGAAGATCATGATGGATGCTAAGGAGATTAGGGTTTTGCCTAGCATTGTTTGGGCGGCAAGAAACCCTAAGGAGAAAACCCTAATTTGATTAGGGTTTGGCTTCTTTGGTTGGGCGGCAAGGTTTGGAAGTAAGAGTGGGCGGCAACTTGTGGAGGATCTCTTCTTCTTCCTAGAAGGTGGCCGGTTCCTAGATATATTCCTTCCACCTTGGTTGGGCGGCAAGAAAGCCTAAGGAGGAAACCCTAATTAGGGTTTGGCTCCTATGGTTGGGCGGCTAGGGTTTGCAAGAAGGTGGGCGGCAACTATAGGAGAGGAGCTCTTCTTCTTCCTAGGGTGTGGCCGACTCCTTCCTCTATTCCCTCCACCTTGACCAGCGCCCAACAAAATCCCTTTCTCCTCTTCACTCCATCTTGGCCGGCGGCACTAGAAGCTAGGGTTTGTCCCTAGTTTGGTTCCTTGGAGGTTTCCATTTAGTTCTCTCTATTCTTGGGGCCGGCGGCATCAATCCTTTGTGGATTGGTGGTTGGCTCAAGCAAGAAGGGAAGGAGAGTTCTTCTTTCTTGGATTGAAGAAGATCTAGGAAGCTTCAACTTGTGGAGGATCTTCGCCCACACGATGTCTACAAGGAGGTTAGGACATACGATAGAAGATCAAGAGGTATAAAAGTTTTATAACTTTTATTATTGATCTTTGCATTATCTTATTGATATGCTAGCTTATGTTCTTTATGTTAGTATGTGTTGATTATACTAGTTTGCATGTGTATGTATCGATATAATCATGGACCTCGAAGATAAACACAAAAACCGACGATCCGTCCGTCGTCTCTTCCGCAGCTAACCGACTAGAAGAGATGTATTGCTTGAACAACTAGTTCGTTCAAGTGATCTCTCAAGTCGTTAGCACGATGACAAATTGGTTGTGCTTAGGAAACTCATCCCATCCGGATTAGTTTTCATTAGTGAAAATTTTAATCCGGGGACATGGGAGCCAATGAGCTTCCGAGAAGCCGATTCCCAACACTTGCATGATTGCATGCTAGCTGGACGGGGTTCCTTTATAGTTGAGCCTGCAACCAGTTACATGTTATGCACACAAAGCCACTCATGAGTTAGTAGTACATCAGGAGGGTGTGTGCAGTAGCTCTGTCAGGCTCTGCTGGTCCGCTCATGGATAGCGGTGAGGCAGCATGGTAGCGGGCAGGGATCCCTCCTCTGGTCTACGACACCGGGATATGAGAGCATTGCTCCCCCACTCTGTTTGGGGAAGGAGGATAGGTGTACTCTGACAGCATCCTATCCACTCGGTCACTCAAGAGCAGTGATGGTAGAGTGCACAGTTGTCATAGCCCTACCCACTCGGCTTCACCATCGCGTGTGAGGAGGCTGACTGGCGTCAGGGGTGACCATGTCATTTGCATCGCATGCATTTTGCATGGATGACATTTGTATTGTGTTTGCTGCATTTTGGTTGCTGCCTTGGATGTTGCATATGATTGGCATGCATACAGGATACATTTTTATATTTGGTCTGCCGACTTTATTTCTGCTAGTGTGGCACATGCTCCTATGTCAGGATAGGAGATACAGGTAAGTACAGTCTTTTCGAATTTCTTTCTTGCATTTCCTATTATTGATTTGTAGACTGTACTGGCATGATTTTTATTGTTAGTTATATCTTTCTATGCATATCGACTATTATCCACTGAGTTCATTGAACTTACCCCGTTGCTTTATATCTTTTTCAGGATGAAACTGTCAGGAGAGACCAGCTGCCAAACCCCCTCGTCAAAATGGATTTGTTTTTGTTATTGGATTTATGGTTTTGGTTTATTGACTAGAAGCCATGTTTAGGACTTGTATTTTGATTATGTACTCGTGGATGCTTTGGTCATATTTGTTATGTCCTTATGGACTTTTATTCGATGTGTTTTGGTTTTGTATTCCTGCTCATATGGCAGAAGGGGTAGGTCTAGATGTTGTAGATCTTTTATTTACGTTGGTTGTTGGCCTTAGGCCCATTTATGATATGTATGTGTGGTTTATGTTCCGGTCATGTTGACTGATGTATAGTAGGTCGTGTGGGCCTTGTATTCAAGATTCGTATTGTCACTTGTACAGGGGAGATGCTGCCAGATATTCGTCTGGCAGGTACTCCCTCGAGGCGTGACAGTAAGTTTCTATAATTTTCCTAATTTTATAGAATTTTGTGAGTATTTTCTCCTAGAGTCGAAGCAACAAGTGTTTGGATACTTGTAGGCTTCAACTACCGAGAAAAACTCTCCACACTCGCGAGATTCATTTTGCGAGTGGGGGCGCTACCCCTAACCCCGCAAGGGGCATTGTCCCGCGATCGCGCCCGGAAATCGCTTAGCTGGACTGTTGCGGAGATGTGACTCATAAAATTGAAAAAAATGGATTGGAAAATTATAGAAATTTAGGTAAAATACATAATTTAGAATTATGTATTATACTATGATGATCATGGCCCAATAACCCCAATGTGATTGGATAAAATATGTCGTAATTCATAATACTGTTTGCGCATCGTTTTTATGTTCTGCATGTTGTATATGGTATGCGACCTGCACGTCGTGCCTCTCCTTTTTAATATTCCTATTGTAAATAGTTTTAGACTCGAATGTAACTCGAGTTTCATGTTTGTAATGTATAAAATGAAGCGGTGGAAGGTCCACTAGTAGACGGAGTTACGAGGAGGGTGCCGACGACACATGGCGGTCAAAGGAGGCGCTTGGAGAAGCCGCTAACCCTAGGTTGACCGTCCGATCTTCTCATTGGCTTGAGAAGATCATAGTAGGGTCATGACCTCATCACAATTTAATTATTATATATATATTTGTTTTTGCTTGTATGTATGTGATGCATGCTAGTAAATTTTGCTTGTATGTATATGATGCATGTTAGGATATTTTGCTTGTATGTATGTGATGTTAGTGCAAGGGCACCAGATAATCGAACTTGTGTTTTGATTATGGCAAAGAAACAAAGTTAAGTTTACATCGTTATCTCACGAGCTAAATTGAGTGTGCAGAAAAGTACTAAAGCTGGAGCTGAAGGCTAGCGACACCCGGGGGAAGCCGCGGTGGTCGGGCGACACTTGAGTGACTTCGGAGGGAGCCGAAGGAATCGAGTGGAAGGCCGGAAGCGAGAGCTACAAGGTAAGTATCAAGGAAAGCTCGTGTGAGTGAGAGATTGTAAGGTCGTGTCCTCTTTACGGGGACGACCATAGGCGGCGATCCGACTAAGACTTCCTGTGGAAGGTCTAGGTCGAGATCGGACGGTTAGAAACCATCGCATTTATCATTTTCCGAGCTAACCTCTTATTGCAGGGAAGTGGTCAGGCTAGCAGTCGACTGCTGGACATTGGGCAGTCGACTAATGCTCATCAGTCGACTGATGGGAGGCATCAGTCGACTGATTGCGACGAATCAACCTTTGCGTTAGGTCAAAACGGATAACGTTTGACGCGGCCACTTCGTGATAAAATTTGTACAACTTCGTGATCTATTCTGAAAGATGAGAAGACATATTCAGAGGCCAAAATCTATAAAAGGAGGGGAGGATTCCAACTCCAAACATCATCATGTTTATTCTTAAGTTCTCCTACAACGCCAACACTTCAACACCGTCATAATACCGATGCGACGACAAGTTTCGATCTTCTTTGTCGGCAGCAGAATCAAGTAATATATTTTGATATTGTATTCTTTGTTTTTATTCATAATGAGGTGAGGTAGGCTTGTTGCCTCATCCTCGTAATTTTGATTTTGTGATCATTGTCTCCTACCTCCAACGAGGAGGAGACGTTATAGTGCTTTGCCCTCCGTACGCAGTCTAGGACCGATAGGGCCTTGGAGTAGCAACCGCTGGGTTGTGAACCAAGTAAAATAAATGTGTCGCTTTATTTTCCGCAACACTTACTCGTGTATCGAACGATCGAATGAAAAGATTTATGCTCGCTATTCACCCCCCCCCTCTAGCGACGCTTCTCGATCCAACAATTGGAATCAGAGCGGGGGCGCTAAGATTTGGTGAAACCATCAATCTAGCACTTTTTGATTTTCTTTTCGTATTTTTCGATTCGTGTTTTTTTTCCTCCCGCACTACTAATCCAAGATGAAGTCTTGGTACACTTCTTTTGGTTGTGTGTTTGCAAGTATTCTCCTTTGGAGTAGTCGACGGTAAAACATCCATAACTTTTCGCACAAGTGGACTCACAAAACGATCTACCTACCAAATCGAAGCTCTCTGAGAGATCTATATTTCTTGAGGGTTTACCCTGGTAATAAGCTGCTTCCAGCCCCAAAATCCAACGTTTAGTACCCTTTCGGGGACATCGAAGGTCATAAGTTTCTAGATTTTGTTAGTTTCTTATTCTTCTTATTTATTTCTGGTTATTTCCTATTATTTCCTACACTACTAATCCAAGACCAAGTCTTGGAATTCTCTTTGATTTTTATTCGTGTTTTGCAAGACATTTAATGGCTCACATTGAGGGGTATAGCACCACCCAACCTCCGTTCTTTAATGGAAATGATTTCCATTATTGGAAAGGTCGGATGGAGTGTTTTCTAAAAACACAAGTCGAGACTTGGATAATAATCCAAACCGGCTTTGCTCTACCCACTAATAATCAAGGAGAACCCTTGGATTTCAACAAGTGGACAAATGCAACCAAGAGGCAAATTGAAGCCGATAGGGCCTTGGAGTAGCAACCGCTGGGTTGTGAACCAAGTAAAAATAAACATGTTTCTTTATTTTCCACTGCTCTTACTCATTTAATTATCTACTCGAACGAATATCGAAAAGATTTATGATCGCTATTCACCCCCCCCCTCTAGCGACGCTTCTCGATCCAACAATTGGTATCAGAGCGGGGGCGCTAAGATTTGGTGAAACCACCGATCTAGCACGTTTTGGTTTTTTGTTCGTATTTTTCGATTCATATTTTGTTTAGGTCTTTTTCCTCCTGCACTACTAATCCAAGACGAAGTCTTGGTATGTTTCTTTTGGTTGTGTGCTTGCAAGTATTCTCTCTTGGAGTAGCCGACGATAAAAGGGCCATAACTTTTCGCACAAGTGGACTCACATAACAATCTACCTACCAAATCGAAGCTCTCTGAGAGATCTACATTTCTTACGAGGGTATACCCTCGTAACAAGCTATTTCCAGACCCAAAATCCAACGTCTAGTACCCGTTCGGGGACATCGAAGGTCGTAAGTTGTTAGTTTTTGTTAGTTTCTTATTTTTCTCTTTTAATTCTATTTATTTCCTATTTATTTCCCTCATTACTAATCCAAGACCAAGTCTTGGAATTCTCTTTGGTTTTTATTCGTGTTTTGCAAGATACTTAATGGCTCACATTGAGGGGTATAGCACCACCCGACCTCCGTTCTTTAACGGAGATGATTTCCGTTATTAGAAAGGTCAGATGGAGTGTTTCTTGAAAACACAAGTCGAGACTTGGATAATAATCCAAACCGGTTTTGCTCTACCCACCAATGATCAAGGAGAGCCCTTGGATTTCAACAAGTGGACAAATGCAACCAAGAGTCATATCGAAGCCGATGCAAGAGCAACCCAAATATTGCAATGCGACTTGTCCAAAGAGAAATCGTTCAGTTACATTATTGCTAACATCTAGGGGCGCTTGATGCAAAGGTATATGTAAAGATTCTTTTTGTTGGGTTGATCCGTGAGGGGAAACTTCACTTCCCACTTCAACTCGGTCACTTATTCATGGCGATCCCATCGATGTCCCGGGATTAAAAATTTAATCCTAGACGAAAGGGAACACCCAAGCAACCTTGTCATCGTCGTGCTATTCGTTTAGAGTGGTCACTTGAACAAACTTGTTGTTCAAGCGACCAACCTCTATTCCATGAATAGCCGCGGAATAGATGATGTACGGATCGTCGGCTTTTGTGTTTATGTTCGGGATCCAAGTATTATTTAGCCACATACATAAAGTAAACATCCACATAAAACATGCATATAATTGAAAAACAAATATAAACATGTAACAAATAAAAATAGAGAATCGATATACCTCTCGATCTTCTATTGCATGTCCTTCCTCCTTTTGGACGTCGTGTGGGCGACGATCTTCCAAAAGTTGAAGCCTCCTAGATCACCAATATTCCTTTCCTTGTTCACTCCGAACAAAGGAAGATCATCAAATAAAACTCTTCTTTCGATCTAGAACCGGCCACCAAGTCAATAGACTCGATGTTACCGCCGGCCAAGGAAGAGAACATGGAGTATAGGAATCGGTCAAAGAAGAATAAATGAGAGCATGGACGCCGGCCAACACATGGAGAAGAGAAAGGAAAGCAATCCTTCTCCTTGTTGCCGCCCAAACCCTAAACCTAGCTCTCCTAATTTCCGGCAAAGGATGAAGGGAAGAAGAATAGGTTGAGCTCTGGCCAAGGTAGAGGGAAGAAGAATAGGTGCCGGCCAAACCTTAAACCTAGCTCTCCTAATTTCCGGCCAAGGATGAAGGGAAGAAGAATAAGTTGAGGTCCGGCCAAGGTAGAGGGAAGAAGAATAGGTGTCAGCCAAACCTTAGGAAGAAGAAGAAGAGACTTCCTCCACTTGTTGCCGCGCACCCAAACCCCAAAACCCTAACCCTAGCCGCCCACTCCTAATCCTAATCTAATTAGGATTGATTGCCGCCCAAGGGAAGCAAACCCAAAACCCTCATCCATCATGTTGCCACCCACCCCTAATCCATCCTTTTATAGAGTTAGGGATAAGCCTTATTTTAATCTCCACCATTGGTTCTGGGGATTTAATCTCAACCGTCGGATCTAGAGATTTAATCTCAACCGTTGGATCTAGAGTTTTGTTTTCATCCATTGGATCTAAGCTTCATGAGGTGTTAATAGGCTACAATAGGGACCATGAGGAGGAGTTGGATCTTGGCCACTCATGGATCTATCCCACATAAAGTCTGATCCATTAATGATAATCCAATCCACTAAAGGATTACCATTGATCTACCTCACCAACCCCCATAAGTTAATATGGGCTCCATATATTATTTGTATATTTTCTCCCCGTGTTTAAGATCTCGAATGTCCATCGATTAATTAATTTACTGACCATTAATTAATCAACATCTAACTCCATGAGTAGTACCACTCAACCTTTTCATCATGTCGGACCAAGTCCACCTGCAGGGTTTATATGATGAACCTTATGAGCTCCTCAAGGGGACATCATCATCCTAATATATAGGACACGGTTTCCTCCTATAATCAACGATACACCATATAAATAATACCATTTCCCAACTTACCGAGTCTATCAATTTAATCTATAAATATCGCCCATTGGTAAATCAAAGAAATGAATACTAAGTATATGTGCCCGTTATTATATCGGGATTAAGAGCATGTACAATATAATATCTGAGGTTTGATTCGATTATGTAGTCAGCAATAAATCGAATCCCTCTATGTCGGTCCTGCTCAATACACACAAAGTGTACTAGTGTGATTTTATGGTCAAGACAAACCAATACCAAATCACACTACAACCATACCAATGGTTTGTCCAAAGCTATCTCGGTTGTGAGCCTTTACTTATACTTTACAAGGAACCGATAACATGATCTCCCTTGTGACACCACACACCATGTTATCTACAATGTAATGTATTAGACAATATGCATAGCCATAAAAATATGCAAACAATGTTCATGTGATTCTTATTTCAAAAATAAAGATGTTCATACAAAAGATAGACTTTTCAGTATACATTCCAACAATCTCCCACTTATACTAAAAGACTATGCTGTCCTTATACTACCATACATCTGATTCCCCTTCCCTCCACATTCCTATCAAAGCTCTCGCTAGAAGGGCCTTAGTGAAAGGGTTTACCAGGTCATCCTCTAATGTAATCTAGGCGACAACAACTTCTACCTCCTTTACGATTTCTCGTATCAGGTGGTACTTGCGCTCTATGTATTTACTTACCTTATGGGCTCGTGGTTCCTTCGAGTTTGCAACTACACCATTATTATCACAATAAATTGTGATAGTTCTGGGCAAACCAGGAATCACATCCAAGTCCATCAGGAAGTTCCTGAGCCACACAGCTTCCTTGGTTGCCTCAGAGGCTGCCACATACTCAGCTTCCATGGTGGAGTTCGCCACGTATTTCTGCTTGACAGTCCTCCATACAATGGCTCCACCTCTTAAAGTAAACACAAAACCTGAGGTAGACTTACTATTATCCCTATTAGATTGGAAGTCTAACTGTAACCCACAGGAGTAATTGGTCACCTCGTAAATCAAAGATATAATCCCTAGTCCTTCTCGTACTTCAATATATGCTTTACCGCACCCAATGTCTCGCTCCGATTACTCGATATTCACGACCATGCCCACTAAAAGCAGATATCTGGTCTCGTACATAGCATCGCATACATGAGGCTTCCTACTGCCGAAGCATAAGGAACCACCTTCATCTCCTCTATCTCCTCAGATATTCTAGGACACATCTCCTTAGATAAAGGAACTCCATGCCTGAAAGGTAGAAAACCCTTCTTGGAGTTCTGCATGCTAAAACGATCCATAATCGTGTCTATGTATGAAGCTTGGGATAAGCACAACATCCTTTTCCTGCGATCTCTTATAACCTTGATCCCAAGGATGTGTCCTACCTCTCTCAAGTCCTTCATATCAAATTGTTTGGACAACCATACCCTTACGTCCGATAACACCTTGATATTGTTGTCAATCAACAAAATGTCATCTACGTATAGTACAAGAAATACCACTACGTTTCCGTCACATCTCTTGTATACACAAGACTCACCCGGACTTTGAATAAATCCATAAGACTGGATTACTTCATCAAAGCGGATGTTCCAAGACCTCGAAGCTTGCTTCAATCCATAAATGGACAAATTAAGCTTACATACAAAATGCTCTTTTCCCTTCGCAATGAATCCCTCTGGTTGCTTCATATAGATGTCTTCCTCAAGTCTTCCATTAAGGAAAGCTTTCTTGACATCCATCTGCCACACCTCATAATCCATATGAGCTGTTATGCATAAGAGAATCTGGATAGACTTAAGCATGACTAACGGCGAAAAGGTCTCCTCATAATCGATACCCTCTTTCTGAGAATACCCCTTCGGAACAAGCCTCGCTTTGAAGGTCTCAACCTTCCCATCTATTCTTCTCTTTCTTTTGTAGATCCACTTGTATCCAATGGTTTTTACACCATCGGGTGGTTTCACTAGTTCCTAGACTTGATTTGAATCCATAGATTCAATCTCAGTATTCATTGCACTTTGCCATGATGCTGCATCTATATCTTGGATTGCCTCGTCATATGTCCAGGGATCAGGTTCATGTTCGCTAGGGACCAAATCAGAAGATTCTCCCAAGAACATGAATCTATCAGACTATCTAACAACCCTCCCATTACGACGAGGTATCTCCTATGTATCCTCTGTGACACGCGGTGCAGTGACTTATGGTATATCCTCTTGTACCGGTGGTACTGAAGAAGTGACTTTCCCTTTTAATTCCTCTAGAACAATTTTACTCTTGGGCTTGTGGCTCATCATATAGTCTTCCTCTAGAAATCTGGCGTTCGTGCTAACGATCACCCTCTGATCTCTAGGACTATAAAACAAACCACCCTTCGTTCCTCTAGGATAGCCAACGAACATGCATACTTCTGTATGAGGTTCCAACTTACCAGCATCTGCCTTCAGCACATAAGCTGGACTCCCCCATATCCGAATATGTCTTAGATTTGGCTTTCGCCCAGTCCACAACTCTGTGGGAGTAGAAGACACTGATTTAGATGGAACCAAGTTCATAATGTACACTGTTGTATCTAGAACATATCCCCAGAACGAATCTGGCAACTCAGAATAACTCATCATCGATCTAACCATCTCCGTAAGAGTCCTATTCCTTTGCTCTGCTACACCATTCTGCTGGGGTGTGCTAGGTACATACAATTAGGATTGAATCCCAGCCTCTGATAAGTAATTCCTAAACTCTCCTAAGAGGTACTCGCCACCACGATTAGATCATAGTGTCTTGATACTTTTACCTTGATGTTTCTCCACATCAGCCTTGAATTCTTTGAACTTGTCAAAGCATTCAGACTTGCGGTGCATCAGGAAAATGTATCCATATCTTGAGTAATCATCTATAAAAGAGACGAAATACTCAAAACCACCTCTAGCATGGATAGACATAGGACCACACAAATCAGAATGAACCAACTCCAACACATCTTTGGCTCTATACCCCTTGGCCTTAAAAGGCCTCTTGGTCATTTTACCCTCCAAGCAAGATTCGCAGGTTGGGAAATCTTGCACCACTAATGAACCCAAAGGTCCATCAGCTATCAACCTTTGAATTCTGCTTAGGTTAATATGACCAAGCCTAAGATGCCAAAGATATGTTTGGTTCATCTTCGAAGGTTCTTTTCTCTTATTGGAATTAGAAGATGAGTTATTAACTTCAATTTGCATCGTGGGAGGTTTTGGTTCAAATGTGTATAGATTTCCTATCAATGCACCATGGAAGTGGGAGGTTTGGGAAGTGGAGCCATTGTATGGAGGAGTGTCCAGCAGAAATGCGTGGCGGGCTCTACCATGGAAGCTGAGTATGTGGCAGCCTCTGAGGCGGCAAAAGAAGTTGTATGGCTTAGGAACTTCCTGATGGACTTGGATGTGATTCTTGGTTTGCCCAGAACTACCACAATTTATTGTGATAATAATGGTGCAGTTGCAAACTCAAAGGAACCACGAGCCCATAAGATAAGTGAATGCATAGAGCGCAAGTACCACCTGATACGAAAAATCGTAAAGGAGGTAGAAGTTGTTGTCGCCTAAATTGCATCAGAGGATGAGCTGGTAGACACTTTTGTTGGCATCGTGCTATTCCTCGGAATGCTCATCGGCTCCCATGTCACCGGATTAAAATTTTCACTAATTAAAATTAATCCGGATGGGATGAGTTTCCTAAGCATAACCAATTCGTCGTCGTGCCAACGACTCAAGCAATCGCTTGAACAAACTACTTGTTCAAGCAACCAAACTCTTCTAGTTGATTAGCCGCGGAAGAGACGACGGACGGATCGCCGATTTTTGTATTTCTTATTCGGGGTCCATGATTATACAAATACATGCAAATGTAAACTAGTATAATCAACATATACTAACATAAAGAACATAAGCTAGCATATCAATAAGAACATGCAAAGAACAATAATAAAAGTTGTAAAACTTTTATACCTCTTGATCTTCTATCGTATGTCCTAACCTCCTTGTACACTTCGTGTGGGCGAAGATCCTCCACAAGTTGAAGCTTCCTAGGTCTTCTTCAATCCAAAGAAAGAAGAACTCTCCTTCCCTTCTTGCTTGAGCCAACCCCCAATCCACAAAGGATTGGTGCCGCCGGCCCCAAGAATAGAGAGAACTAAATGGAAACCACCAAGGAACCAAACTAGGGACAAACCCTAGCTTCTAGTGCCGCCGGCCAATAGGGAGTGAAGAGGATAAATGGAACATGTTGGGCGCCAGCTAAGGTATAGGGAAAAGAGAAGTAGCCAGCAACACCCTAGGAAGAAGAAGAGCACTTCCCCTATAGTTGCCGCCCAACCAAGCTTTCAAAACCAAGCCGCCCAACCTTTCTTCCTTTGGATTTCTTGCCGCCCAACCATGGTAAAGAGAAGAGATCTAGGAGCTAGCCACCTTCAAGGAAGAAGAAGAGTACTTCCACAAGTTGCCGCCCACCCTTCTTTCCTAACCTTGGCCGCCCATCCAAAGGAGCCAAACCCTAATTAGGGTTTCCTCCTTAGGGTTTCTTGCCGCCCAAGCAAGGCTTGGCAAAACCCTAATCTCCTTAGCATCCATCATCCAACCAAAAAACATAGTTGCCGCCCAACCCAATCTCCCATATATATAGAGTTAGGTTTAGGCCTTGGTTTAATCTCCCCCGTCGGTTCTAGGGTTTTAATCTCAACCATCGGATCTAGAGATTTAATCTCAACCGTCGTTTCTAGGGTTTTAATCTCAACTGTCGGATCTAGAGATTTAATCTCCACCGTCGGTTCTAGGGATTTAATCCCAACCGTCGGATCTAGAGATTTGTTTCCATCATTTGATCTAGACTTCATGAGGTTTATATTAGGCTACGATAGGGACCATGAGGAGGAGTTGGATCTTGGCCACCCGATGGATCGGAACCACACAAACTTGATCCATCAATGATGTTCCATTCCACTAGAGGATCATCATTGAACTACCTCACCAACCCCCATAAATTAATATGGGCTCCATATATTATTTGTACATCCATCTCCCCGTGTTTAAGATATCGAATGTCCGTCAATTAATTGATTTATTGACCATCAATTAATTAACATCTAACTCCTCGAGTAGTACCACTCAACCTTATCATCATGTTGACTAAGTCAACCTGCAGGGTTTACATGATGAACCTTATGAGCTCCTCAAGGGGACATCATCAACCTAATACATAGGACACGGATTCCTCATATAATCAACGACACACCATGTAAATAATATTATTTACCAACTTACCGGGCATATTGATTTAATCCATAGAAATCTCACCCTCTGGTAAATCAAAGAAACAAATACTAAGTACATGTGTCCGTTATTATATCGGGATTAAGAGCATGTACAACATAATATCCGAGGTTCGATTCAATTATATAGTCAGCAATAAATTGAATCACCTCTGTGTCGGTCCTGCTCAATACACCTAAGTGTACTAGTGTAACTCTATGTTCAAGACAAAACAATACCAAGCTACACTACAACCATGCCAATGGTTTGTCCAAAACCATCTTGGTTGTGAGCCTCTACTTATATTCTACAAGGGACTGATAACATGATCTTCTGTGCCACACCCAAGCACCATGTTATCTACAATGTAAAATATTAGACAATATTGCATAATCATAAAAATATGCAAACAATGATCATGTGATTCTTATTTCAAAATAAAGATGTTCATACAAAAGAGCTAGGCTTTCAGTATACATCCCAACAATCTCCCACTTATACTAAAAGACTATGCTGTCATCATACTGCCATACATCTAATTCCCCTTCCCTCCACATGCCTATCAAAGCTCTCCCTAGAAGGGCCTTAGTGAAAGGGTCTACCAGGTCATCCTCTGATGTAATCTAGGCGACAGCAACTTCTACCTCCTTTACGATTTCTTGTATCAGGTGGTACTTTCACTCTATCTGTTTACTAGCCTTATGGGCTCGTGGTTCCTTCGAGTTTGCAACTGCACCATTATTCTCACAATTAATTGTGATAGTTCTGGGCAAACCAGGAATCACATCTAAGTCCATCAGGAAGTTCCTGAGTCACACAGCTTCTTTGGCCGCCTCATAGGCTGCCACATACTCAGCTTCCATGGTGGAGTCTGCCACGCATTTCTGCTGGGAACTCCTCCATACAATGGCTCCACCTCCTAAAGTAAGCACAAACCTGAGGTAGACTTACTGTTATCCCTATCTGATTGGAAATCGCAATCCATGCAACCTACAGGGAGTAATTGATCTGCCCAGTAAATTAGCATATAATCCCCAGTCCTTCTCAGGCACTACAATATATGCTTTACCGCAGTCCAATGTCCCTGTCCTGGATTACTCTGATATCTGCTGACCCTGCCCACGGCAAAGCAGATATCTAGTCTCGTACAGAGCATCGCATACATGAGGCTTCCTACTATAGAAGCATAAGGAACCGCCTTCATCTCCTCTATCTTCTTTAATGTTGGGACACATCTCTTTAGATAAATGTACTCCATGCCAAAAAGGCAGAAAACCTTTCTTGGAGTTCTGCATGCTAAAATGATCAAGATTGTGTCTATGTATGAAGCTTGGGATTAGCACACTAACCTTGATCCCAAGGATGTATCCCACTTCTCCCAAGTCCTTCAAAACTGTTTGGACAACCATACCCTTACGTCTGATAACACTTGATATTGTTGCCAAGTACCAAAATGTCATCTATGTATAGTACAAGAAATACCACTACATTTTCGTCACATCTCTTGTATACACAAGACTCATCCGTACTTTGAATAAATCCATAAGTCTGGATTTACCTCATCAAAGCGGATGTTCCAAGACCTCAAAGCTTCCTTCAGTCCATAAACAGACCGATTAAGCTTACATACAATACGCTCTTTGCCCTTAGCAATGAATCCCTCTGGTTGCTTCATATAGATGTTTTCCTCAAGACTTCCATTTAAGGAAAGCTGTCTTGACATCCATCTATCACACCTCATAATCCATATGAGTTGCAATGCCATAAGAGCTCCCAGACCTGACTTGAATCCATAGATTCAATCTCAGTATTCATTGCACTTTGCCAAGATGCTGTATTTATATCTTGGATTGCCTCGTCGTATGTCTAGGGATCAGGTTCATGTTTGCTAGGGACCAAATCAGAAGATTCGTCCAAAAACATGAATCTAAGAGGCTGTCTAATAACCCTCCCACTACGACAAGGTATCATCTGTGTATCCTTTGTGACACGCGGTGTAGTGACATGTGGTATATCCTCTTGTACCGGTGGTACTAAAGAAGTGACTTCCCTTTTAACTCCTCAAGAACAATTTTACTCTTGGGCTTGTGGCTTATCACATAGTCTTCCTCTAGAAATCTGGCGTTCGTGTTAACGATCACTCTCTGATCTCTAGGACTATAAAACAAGTTAGAATAACTCATCATCGATCTAGTCATCTCCATAAGAGTCCTATTCCTTCGCTCTGCTACACCGTTCTGCTGGGGTGTGCCAGGTGCAGTCAATTGGGATTGAATCCCAACCTCTGATAAGTAGTTCCTAAACTCTCCCAAGAGGTTCTCACCACCACGATTAGATCGTAGTGTCATCCATATCTTGAATAATTGTCTATAAAAGAGACGAAATATTCAAGACCACCTCTTGCCTAGATAGTCATAGGACCACACAAATCAGAATGAACCATTTCTAACACATCTTTGGCTCTATACCCTTTGGCCTTAAAAAGGCATCTTGGTCATCTTACCCTCCAAGCAAGATTCGTAGGTTGGGTGATCCTCCACCACTAATGAACCCAAAGGTCCATCAGCTATCAACCTTTGAATTCTGCTTAGGTTAATGTGACCAAGCCTAAGAAGCCAAAGATATGTTTGGTTCATCTTCGAAGGTTCTTTTCTCTTATTGGAATTAGAAGATGAGTTATTAACTTCAATTTGCATCGTGGGAGGTTTTGGTTCAAATTTCCTTTCAATGTACCTGAATAGATATTCTCCCTATTCCTTTTTATAACAACTCTGTCATTAAAAGAAATAGAATATCCATCCATAATAATTTAGAAACTGAAACTAAATTCTTTCTAAATAAAGGTACATAAAGGGTATTTTCCAGAACCAAAGTTTTATTATTTTCAAGAGATAAATAAAACTTCTCCCACTGCAATAGCCACCACCATCATGGCATTGCCCAAGTAAATGGTAATCTCCCCTTTAGCAAGTCATCGGGTTTCCTGGAACCCCTGCAAATTGTTGCAGACATGATTAGTGGCTCCCGTATCTACTCACCAGGTGCCGGTAGATATCACCGCTAATCATGTTTCAATGACTAGTCCAAAAGATATACCTTTGTTCTATTTTGGATTGGGACAGTCCTTCTTCCAATGTCCATCCTGCTTGCAAGTGAAGTACTTGCCTTTCGGCTTCTTCACTCTTCCCTGAGATCCTCCCACCATCTTTGCTTCACCTTGTTTCTTCTTCTTCTTGCCTTTCGGCTTAGAAGTAGAAACCCTTTTGAGCAATGATGGTTTGAGGACACTCTTTGAAGAGTGCATACTTGTACTCCTTAGCAGATAAGACAATATCTAGAATCTTTTCCAATCAATATTATTTGGATACAGTAAGTTTATTTCCTTTAGTATCATAGTAAGTGAACTGAAAGTCATTTTTGAAAATCCTAAGAATCACAATGATCAAAATATTAGATTTCAAATATTATTGATTCCTCAAACAATAAAATTTCGAAATCAACCAACACCCCAAAACACCGAGAATATCGCATGCCACGATAGTGTGGACGTATATGAATTCTACAGTTGTAAGAGGAGGTTTTACCCATTAATTTTATTATCTTGTCAACCTTACTTTTTGACAAATAAAATTAATAGCTGGTTTCTCTTTGGCCCTACAAATAAAAGAAGTGACTCCGATGGGGAGGATACTTTTTATTTGCATCTAAGTGTGCACCATTACACGGTACTAAGGGAATTATTTTGGATTATATGCCTTACCGTTGTGGAAGTACACATGCTCCTAGATAATTTCCTATAACCATTATTTGACCTAGTGATCCGCAAACAAACCCATCCGATGGGGAGGAAGGCACTCAGAGCCGATGCGCAAGTTTGTTGCATCACACATCAAATTGTAATGGAGGCCGCGGGAATTAATTAAAATGTCCCTCTCCCACTTAGTAAATTGAAAATGAGGAATTTTCAAGCACACACTACATGCTTATTATTACTGTAGATATCAAAAAAAATTATTGATTCCTCAAACAATAAAATTTTGAAATCAACCAACACCTCAAACACCGAGAATATCGCATGCCACGATAGTATGGACATATACGAATTCTACATTTGTAAGAGGAGGTTTAACCCATTAATTTTATTATCTTGTCAACCTTACTTTTTGACAAATAAAATTAATAGTTGGTTCCTCTTTGGCCCTACAAATAAAACTACTTTTTATTTGCATCTAAGTGTGCACCATTACACGGTACTAAGGGAATTATTTTGGATTATGTGTCTTACCGCTGTGGAAGTACACACTCTCCTAGATAATTTCCTATAACCATTATTTGACCTAGTGATCCGCAAACAAACTCATCCGATGGGGAGGAAGACACTCAAAGCCGACGCGCAAGTTTGTTGCATCACATGTCAAATTGTAATGGAGGCCGCGGGAATTAATTAAAATGTCTCTCTCCCACTTAGTAAATTGACAATGAGGAATTTTCAAGCACACACAACATGCATATAAAACAAATAAGCAATAAATATGGAAAAATCAGAATTTTTCCAACTATTATGGCATTGTTCTCCAATATGCGTCCCGTCGTGTCGCCACCTCATCCGCTCCTCCTACGCTATGTACGAGCCATCCGGAGATCTGAGCCGAGAATAAAATCTATTTTATTTTACATCCATCGATCCTATACTCCACGAGGGAGTGTACATAAAATCTAGATCGAAAGTAAAATAAAATAAAGAGTGGCTAAACAATGCCATATTCAATTAAAAAAATTAAATACTAATTTAGCCTCGTCAACCCCGAGGATTCAAATAATATACAATCACATACACACATATATAGCCATAATAGTTGGATCTTATGCCTGCAACCAAAAAGTTAGCCTACGCACAACCTACTATTATCTGGCATACACAATATATGATAAGTGCGTGAAAAGTAACCGAATCCAAAACACACAAAAATGGAAACTGTGGCTCTGATACCAATTGTTGGCATCGTGCTATTCCTCGGAATGCTCATCGGCTCCCAAGTCACCGGATTAAAATTTTCACTAATGAAAACTAATCCGGATGGGATGAGTATCCTAAGCACAACCAATTCGTCGTCGTGCCAACGACTCGAGAAATCGCTTGAACAAACTACTTGTTCAAGCAACCAAACTCTTCTAGTCGATTAGCCGCGGAAGAGACGACGGACGGATCGCCGGTTTTTGTGTTTCTTATTCGGGGTCTATGATTATACAAATACATACAAATGTAAACTAGTATAATCAACATATACTAACATAAAGAACATAAGCTAGCATATCAATAAGAACATGCAAAGAACAATAATAAAAGTTGTAAAACTTTTATACCTCTTGATCTTCTATTGTATGTCCTAACCTCCTTGTAGACTTCGTGTGGGCGAAGATCCTCCACAAGTTGAAGCTTCCTAGGTTTTCTTCAATCCAAAGAAAGAAGAACTCTCCTTCCCTTCTTGCTTGAGCCAACCACCAATCCACAAAGGATTGGTACCGCCGGCCCCAAGAATAGAGAGAACTAAAAGGAAACCACCAAGGAACCAAACTAGGGACAAACCCTAGCTTCTAGTGCCGCCGGCCAATAGGGAGTGAAGAGGATAAAAGGAACATGTTGGGTGCCGACCAAGGTATAGGGAAAAGAGAACTAGCCGGCAACTGTTGGGTTTCCTGCACCGCGGCGTGTGTGTGTTCGATCATGTTTCGTAAACATGAGCACAGCGGAAGCAATTAAAAATAATAAATCTATATTTATTACAACACACACAACACACGCATGCTATTACAACAAGTGTAGACATAACCGTAAATTAAAATTTGCAATAAAAGGAAATTAAACTACTTTATACCTTCCGTATGACGTGTAGCGGGAACGGCATCAACCGGAACGATCCTCGTAAGAATCGTCTCTATCCGTATCCACGCCGAGCTCCTCGGGATGACTTCGCTAAGTCACGAGCTTCGTCTTCGTACGGGTTACTAGCCTCGTGTTGAAGACGACGTGATCGAGAGATGATCACGATCCGAATCCAAATTCGGATCCAAAACGAATTCTCAAAACTCGCTTCTCCGGAGAGGTATTCGTCAACCGTTTGACGAATCCTTCGTCCTCCACCTCAGAGGATTACCGGAGATCAAATCCACGGTAAGTTAGCCGCTGTCGGAGCACTAACCGTCGTCCAAACGACGCTCCGACGAGAGGAGGAGAAGCTGTCCAGAAAACTGGACAGCTTGGTGGAGGAGTAGGCGCCGGCCAAAACAAGGAGAGAAAAGGCTCACCTTGATGCCGAACCTATAGGAGATCACCGGAGGGTCGCCGGAGGTTCACCGGCTGGAGCTTGGACGCCGGCAAGGAGCTGGACGGCGCCACCACAAGCTGGGCGGCAACAATGTGTTGGGCGGCAACAACATGTTGGGCGGATAGGGTTTGGATTAGTCCTAGGGTTAGGGTTTAAGCCCTATTTTATAGAGAACTAATTCTCTTAATGGTTAATGGATCATATCCATAAAGCCCGTTAACCCGCTCCATTAAGATAAGTTAAAATAAACTAAACCATGATGGTTTATTTTAAGTTAAAACGAACCGAACCAACCTTTGGTTCATTCGTTTAATATAAACCAAACCCTTTGGTTTATTCTCATCCATTGGATTAGAACCAAACCATTTTGGTTCATCCATTATGTCTTCATAAGACACGGCCCATCCACGCTTCCATTGCGATCAAACAATTTCATGCTCGCTTTATGTTTGGTCCAACCAAACATAGTTTCTCTCGGTCTGAGAATCCCATTCTCAAGCTCGTTTTAAATCCTTTGGATTACACTCGTTGTGCGTGTGACCAAATAGGTTCTCGATTTATGTTGGCCGTCTATAATTAACCATTAATTATAGAACGATAATGAGTGGCACCTAGTAGTACATCATGATCCCCAATTAACCGAAAAGATCAACGGTTGATCCAGAACTATTTCTGAAACCCTTCAGCAACTCGAATGAATCGTGCCCCATTCCCTTCACTCATCTTATACCCACTTGGTTTAGGACATAGTCTATAGTGTCAGTCCCCACTAGGCTGACTACGTCACACCTAGCCCAAGTATCATTTCCTCGTCCTACGGATTCTAGTTACTCCACATGTATCGAAGAGTACCTTACTCTAAACATGTAATGCTTTGGCCAAAGACTTTAGTAACAATCCGACGAGAGGCCATGGGTATACATCTCCTCGCAAGGAGTGGTGAATCCTTTATAGGCTATTCAAACACCTTCGATCACTTCGACTTATACCCAATCATCCCGGGTCCACATCTCCTCGGAGATGTTTGCTTAAGATGTCAAAGCATAAGTCTCCATGATCAAGATGACTTGAATACTGCAAGTCAAAGGAACATCGCACTTAAGCCACAGTAAGAACTTCATTGACATATCTATATATGCAGAGAACCATATGAAGTCTTACGACTGGTCACTCCAATGAACTAGTTACCATAACTAGCATCCACGATTAACTCCGGACATCACTATGTCTCCAGCCAGTGAGAATCAGCTGCTTGGATACACCAAGGAGTATACCTCGTGCTAGTCTCAACAGAATTGATGGTGTCCAGATCCATCAATTCATCGACTAGGGATAATTCCGATACATCACAATTACACATGTAGAGATACTCACTAGTTGTGATCCAATCACAAATTCTCTCATGCTGTGAATCATATCGTGGACATTCAGTAAATGAGTTTAAGATCCAATCAAATACATAAAACATGTATACTCAAATAGTGAATCTTCATTTATCATATAAATGGTTCATACATAAGGCGATTGCCTTAGGACATCTCTCATATATTACTAACAGACTCCCACTTGGCCTAATGCCAATCGCTACGGTATCCAATACCATAAGCACCAACATGACCCTCAAACTTACTTTGAGGTAATGCTTTAGTCAAAGGATCCGCTAAGTTCCTTTCAGTGGGAATTTTCTCGATTTGTATTTCGTTCCCTACCGATGATCTCTCGATAAGATGATAGCGTAGCACATGTTTGGATCATTGATGAGACCACATCAAGTTCATATATTAACTTCTTGATCCAAACCGCCTTTGCCGCCTAAAGTCGCAACGATTCTCGCCTTAGTGGGCGTAATCCGCTATAGTGTCAAGCTTGGAACATTTCCAACTTATCGCCTCCATTCTAGGTGAATACATACCTGACTAAGACATGGAATCATCCTTGTCTCTGCGATCCGCATCCGTATACCCACGTATCACCATGTACCCTTCTCCATATATTAGGAACACATCCTTAGTTCTTCTCAAGTACTTAAGGATCGCCTTAATACCGCCCAATGATCCTTTCCTCGATCGGATCGGTATCCGCCGTGACACTCAGAGCATACGATACATCGGGCCTTGTACATAACATAGCATACATGATAGATCCTATTGCGGATGCATAGGGAATCTTACTCATGCAAATCCTCTCGTCTTCTGTGCGCGGACACATAGACTTCGAAAGGTGTACCCCATGCCTGATGGGTAGGAAACCTTTCTTGGATTCCGACATGCTAAACCTCTTTAGTACTCGGTCTATATATGTAGACTGCGAAAGACCAAGCAACCGTTTCGATCTATCTCTATAGATCTTAATCCCGAGGATGTAGGTTGTTTCTCCCAGGTCTTTCATGGAGAATGTCTTGGATAACCAAACCTTCACTGACTGTAAGATTGAAACATCGTTTCATATAAGTAGTATGTCATCGACATACAATACTAGGAACACGACTGCACTCCCACTAACCTTCTTGTACACACAAGGTTCGTCTGGATTTTGTGAGAAATCAAACTTTTTGATTGTCTCATCAAAACGGATATTCCAGCTCTCGGATGCTTGCTTCAATCCATAAATGGATCGCCGCAATTTGCATACCTTGGTTTTGTCAACCGATGTGAAACCTCAGCGTATCATATACACGTCCTCGAGCAGGTTTCCATTAAGGAAAGCTGTTTTCACATCCATCTGCCATATCTCATAATCATAATGAGCCGCTATGGCCAGGAGCATCCGAATGGATTTAAGCATAGCTACATGCGAATAGGTTTCGTCATAATCAACACCTTGTTTTTGACGATATCCTTTCGCCACCAATCTAGCCTTATAGGTAATCACATTACCATCCATGTCGGTTTTCTTCTTGAAACCCACTTGCACCCTATAGGCTTTATGCCTTCAGTGGGTCAACCAAGTTCCAAACTTGGTTTTCGTACATGGAATCCATTTCCGACTTCATGGCACCAAGCCACTTATCCCTTTCTGAACTTGTCAGCACTTCTTCATAACTGGTAGGCTCCTCATCATCAATGAGTAACACGTCGTTCGATTCACTTAAGAGAAATCCATATCTCTCAGGAATATTGCGTGTTCTACCAGATCTACGAAGATGTGGTGTTACAATAGGTCCAGCCGATTGCTCATCACTATGAGTTGTTTACCGCTGTGCTTCACCGTATCTCATCAATGTCTATTTGAGTCTCTCGAGCCTCCTCAAGCTGACACTCCCTGCTTTTTCTTGCAAGAGAAACTCTTCTCTAAAACACAAAGATGCCTTGAAACAAACACCTTTTGTTCCACAGGATGATAGAATTGGTAACCCCTTGTTTCCTTAGGGTATCCAATAAATAGACATTTATCAGACTTAGCATCCAGTTTATCTGATACAGTCCGCTTCACATAAGAAGGACAACCCCATATCTTCAAGTAAGATACATGAGGTTTCTTACCATTCCATATCTCATATGGAGTAGTTGAGACTACCTTGGTAGGCATTCTGTTTAACAAGTAAACAACTGTCTGAAGTGCATAACCCCAAAAGGACTTGGGAAGAGTTGCATGATTCATCATTGACCTGACCATGTCCAACAAGGTCCGGTTACGCCTCTCAGATACACCATTATGCTGTGGTGTATAGGGCGGAGTCCATTGAGACAATATGCCATTGTCTCTCAGATAATCAAGAAACTCTTGACTTAAGTATTCACCACCTCGATCCGATCGAAGTATTTTAATACTTTTGTCATGTTGTTTCTCTACTTCATTTCTGAATTCTTTGAACCTTTCAAAGGCTTCAGACTTGTGTTTCATCAAGAACACATACCCAAACCGTGAGTGATCATCGGTGAAGGTAATGAAGTAGCTATAGCCTCCTAAAGCTTGAGTTGACATAGGTCCACATACATCAGTATGTACTAGACCTAGTAACTCTCCCACTCGTTCACCTTTTCCAGTAAAAGGTAACTTAGTCATCTTGTTTTTTTAAGCATGATTCGCATGTATCGTATGAATCCAATTCAAACGATTCCAGAATTCCACATCGGTGTAATTCGGACATGCGTTTCTTGCTTATATGGCCAAGACGACAATGCCACATATAGGAGTCTATGTGATTATCCTTTCGAGCACGCGTGTTGCTCGCTTCGATATTGAAATCGTCACTGGATACGTCCAACGTATAAACACCATTGTTTAAAGTTCCAATCTCATAAAGAACTCCATTCAAAGTTATGTAACAACAATTGTTACTAAAAGTCAAATGGAACCCATTTCTATTTAGACAAGAAATAGAAATGATATTCTTTATCAATGAAGGAACATAAAAGCAATTGTCCAGTTCTAAGACAAGTCCTACAGGGAGTTCCAACAAATACATTCCGATGGCGAGTGCAGCAACCGTTGCTCCATTCCCAACACGAAAATTTGACTCTCCCCTTGACGAGTCTTCTTCTATTCCTTAGCCCATGTATGTCATTACATATATGTGAGCCACACCCAGTATCAAATACCCAAGTGTCTGAGGAAATAGAATGACAATCAATAAAGAAGTTTTCTGAAGAAGATGGGGCATCCGATGCCTTATCCTTCTTTACGGACTCAAGATGAATCTTACATTTTCTTCGCAAATGGCTCTCCATTGCCATAATGATGGAAAGTTTCCTTTTGTGCTAGTTCTACCTTCTTATCCCTTCTCTTCTTTCCCTTCTGCTGTTCCTTTGACTTCCTCTTAGAACCTTTCTTCGAGGAATCAACTAACACAAGACCGCCCCCTCGCCATGCTTCTCAAAGACTCCACATCTTCAAAGATATCGAGCAAGACTACAGATGAACCTCCTAGCATCTCAGAGGTGAAGAGGAGCTTTGAGACTTCGAACCTTTCGAATCTCACTTGCTCATCAACCAACTCACAAAGATGAAGGACTACGATATGAGCATCCATATGCTCATGTTGCTTTCGTAGCTTGGGTTCCATCGCGGCTAGCATGATGCAACTCATTTGTTCAGAATCACTCACATGTTTCTGATAGGCCAACAATTGGTCCAAAGTTGCATCGTCACTAGGACGGGCGGGAAGAGGCGCTTCGAGGACATACACAAGCTTTTCACCTTGAGAACAATTCTCAAGTTTCTAAGCCAGTCCAAGAAGTTCGGCCCAGTCAATTTATTTGGATCCAAAATGGAACACAAATTCAAACACATCATGATCAATATATTAACTTAGAAATACAAAACGAGCATATATGAGAAAGATAATTTTAAGAATGCATCAATATACATTTATAAATCCCATTCATTTTTCGAATTTCAAAAACCCCAAAATCACTTCGGGAGATTGTAGGTCCATCTCCGAATGGGCTGATATCCATCATAGTTATGAACAACCTTGGAGAGAGTCCAACAAGCCATTCATAACTACGACGGTAGGTATCATCTATACCGATTGCATATCCCGTATATGCAACTATCACAATGTGCTATCAACTAATTGAATGTTCACACATACATCGGGTTGTTAACACATTAACAAGTATGCATCATATGCATAGCACCCAACTTCACCTCCCTTTACATCGACCTTGAGAGAGTCCAACAAACCGATGGTCCAGTTAAAGCCAACCCATTAATCAGACATAGTTTTAATATGGTTAGAGCGCATTCAACCAATTAGCCCAGCTTGGAGAGAGTCCAACAACCAAAGCTAACGATTGACCTCGACTCTTACCATATTAGTATTAAACTATTCCATGGTTTGAACATATTCGTGTTCGAGCCGGCTTGAGAGAGTCCAACAACCCAAACAAGAAATGTAACTCTGGTTCTAACCATATTAATGGAAGGTGTAGGCTTTAATATTGATTAAGGGTTTTTATGTCTCATCCTCTTTGCATGCAAATAACTATTATCTACATGGCATGGCATACATGGCATACATCTACATGTCACGAAACGCATGGCATAATGTTATGCATCTAATGCAATTACATGGCATACAATTATGTCATGTATATAATTTCCTTATATGTCATAACTATTTATGGAAATAAAATATGTTTAAGATTTGATTCTCCAAATTAAATCATAATTAAATTAGGAAACAAATTTCCAAATCTAATCACATATTTCATTCATGGAATTATTTGATTAAGGAAAATCTATTTAGGAAACCAATTTCCTAAATCTTTAAAACTACTTATGGAAATTAAATATTTTAAGATTTGATTTCCCAAATCAAATCATGATTAAATTAGGAAACAAATTTCTAGAATCTAATCAAATATTTTATTTATGGAAAATATAAATTTCCATAAATACTTCCAACTTTCCAAAAGTGGAAGATTTCCATAAATACTTCTAGACTTTCCAAAATTGAAAAATTTCCATAAATACTTCTAAATTTCCAAAATTTAGAAAATTTCCAGAAATACATTATGACTATCACAAAACCATTTTACGATTATGTCGAAACACAACCTGGGCTCTGATACCACTGTTGGGTTTCCGGCACCGCGGCGTGTGTGTGTTCGATCATGTTTCGTAAACATGAACACAGCGGAAGCAATTAAAAATAATAAATCTATATTTATTACAACACACACAACACACGCATGCTATTACAACAAGTGTAGACATAACTGTAAATTAAAATTTGCAATAAAAGGAAATTAAACTACGTTATACCTTCCGTATGACGTGTAGCGGGAACGGCATCAACCGGAACGATCCTCGTAAGAATCGTCTCTATCCGTATCCACGCCGAGATCCTCGGGATGACTTCGCTAAGTCACGAGCTTCGTCTTCGTACGGGTTACTAGCCTCGTGTTGAAGACGACGTGATCGAGAGATGATCACGATCCGAATCCAAATTCGGATCCAAAGCGAGTTCTCAAAACTCGCTTCTCCGGAGAGGTGTTCGTCAACCGTTTGACGAATCCTTCGTCCTCCACCTCAGAGGATTACCGGAGATCAAATCCCCGGTAAGTTAGCCGCTGTCGGAGCACTAACCGTCGTCCAAACGACGCTCCGACGAGAGGAGAAGAAGCTGTCCAGAAAACTGGACAGCTTGGTGGAGGAGTAGGCGCCGGCCAAAACAAGGAGAGAAAAGGCTCACCTTGATGCCGAACCTATAGGAGATCACCGGAGGGTCGCCGGAGGTTCACCGCTGGAGCTTGACGCCGGAAAGGAGCTGACGGGTACCACAAGCTGGGCGGCAACAATGTGTTGGGCGGCAACAACATGTTGGGCGGATAGGGTTTGGATTAGTCCTAGGGTTAGGGTTTAAGCCCTATTTTATAGAGAACTAATTCTCTTAATGGTTAATGGATCATATCCATAAAGCCCGTTAACCCGCTCCATTAAGATAAGTTAAAATAAACTAAACCATGATGGTTTATTTTAAGTTAAAACGAACCGAACCAACCTTTGGTTCATTCGTTTAATATAAACCAAACCCTTTGGTTTATTCTCATCCATTGGATTAGAACCAAACCATTTTGGTTCATCCATTATGTCTTCATAAGACACGGCCCATCCACGCTTCCATTGCATCAAACAATTTCATGCTCGCTTTATGTTTGGTCCAACCAAACATAGTTTCTCTCGGTCTGAGAATCCCATTCTCAAGCTCGTTTTAAATCCTTTGGATTACACTCGTGCGTGTGACCAAATAGGTTCTCGGTTTATGTTGGCCGTCTATAATTAACCATTAATTATAGAACGATCATGAGTGGCACCTAGTAGTACATCATGATCCCCAATTAACCGTAAAGATCAACGGTTGATCCAGAACTATTTCTGAAACCCTTCAGCAGCTCGAATGAATCGTTCCCCATTCCCTTCACTCAACTTATACCCACTTGGTTAAGGACATGGTCTATTGTGTCAGTCCCCACTAGGCTGACTACGTCACACCTAGCCCAAGTATCATTTCCTCGTCCTACGGATTCTAGTTACTCCACATGTATCGAAGAGTACCTTACTCTAAACATGTAATGCTTTGGCCAAAGACTTTAGTAACAATCCGACGAGAGGCCATGGGTATACATCTCCTCGCAAGGAGTGGTGAATCCTTTATAGGCTATTCAAACACCTTCGATCACTTCGACTTATACCCAATCATCTCGGGTCCACATCTCCTTAGAGATGCTTGCTTAAGATGTCAAAGCATAAGTCTCCATGATCAAGATAACTTGAATACCGCAAGTCAAAGGAACATCGCACTTAAGCCACAGTAAGAACTTCATTGACATATCTATATATGCAGAGAACCATATGAAGTCTTACGGCTGGTCACTCCAATGAACTAGTTACCATAACTAGCATCCACGATTAACTCCGGACATCACTATGTCTCCAGCCAGTGAGAATCAGCTGCTTGGATACACCAAGGAGTATACCTCGTGCTAGTCTCAACAGAATTGATGGTGTCCAGATCCATCAATTCATCGACTAGGGATAATTCCGATACATCACAATTACACATGTAGAGATACTCACTAGTTGTGATCCTATCACAAATTCTCTCATGTTGTGAATCGTATCGTGGACATTCAGTAAATGAGTTTAAGATCCAATCAAATACATAAAACATGTATACTCAAATAGTGAATCTTCATTTATCATATAAATGGTTCATACATAAGGCGATTGCCTTAGGACATCTCTCATATATTACTAACAGACTCCCACTTGGCCTAATGCCAATCGCTACGGTATCCAATACCATAAGCACCAACATGACCCTCAAACTTACTTTGACGTAATGCTTTAGTCAAAGGATCCGCTAAGTTCCTTTCAGTGGGAATTTTTTCGATTTGTATTTCGTTCCTACTGATGATCTCTCTGATAAGATGATAGCGGCAAAGCACATGTTTGGATCATTGATGAGACCACATCAAGTTCATAGATGAACTACTTGATCCAAACCGCTTCCTTTGCTGCTTCCAAAGCTGCAACGTATTCTGCCTTAGTGGCAGAATCCGCTATAGTATCAAGCTTGGAACATTTCCAACTTATTGCGCCTCCATTCTAGGTGAATACATACCCAGACTAAGACATGGAATCATCCTTGTCATGCGGATCCGCATCCGTATACCCACGTATCACCATGTACCCTTCTCCATATATTAGAACACATCCTTAGTTCTTCTCAAGTACTTAAGGATCGTCTTAATACCAATGATCCATTCTGGATCGGAGGTATCTGCCGTGACACTCGAGCATATGATACATCGGGCCTCGTACATAACATAGCATACATGATAGATCCTATTGCGGATGCATAGGGAATCTTACTCATGCAAATCCTCTCGTCTTCTGTGCGCGGACACATAGACTTCGAAAGGTGTACCCCATGCCTGATGGGTAGGAAACCTTTCTTGGATTCCGACATGCTAAACCTCTTTAGTACTCGGTCTATATATGTAGACTGCGAAAGACCAAGCAACCGTTTCGATCTATCTCTATAGATCTTAATCCCGAGGATGTAGGTTGCTTCTCCGTGTCTTTCATGGAGAATGTCTTGGATAACCAAACCTTCATTTATTGTAAGATTGAAATATCATTTCCTATAAGTAGTATGTCATCGACATACAATACTAGGAACACGACTGCACTCCCACTAACCTTCTTGTACACACAAGGTTCGTCTGGATTTTGTGAGAAATCAAACTTTTTGATTGTCTCATCAAAACGGATATTCCAGCTCCTGGATGCTTGCTTCAATCCATAAATGGACCGTCACACTTTGCATACCTTGGTTTTATCAACCGATGTGAAACCCTCAGGCTGTATCATATACACGTCCTCGAGCAGGTTTCCATTAAGGAAAGCTGTTTTCACATCCATCCGCCATATCTCATAATCATAATGAGCCGCTATGGCCAGGAGCATCCGAATGGATTTAAGCATAGCTACAAAGTAATAGGTTTCACCATAATCAACACCTTGCTTTTGACGATATCCTTTCGCCACCAATCTAGCCTTATAGGTAATCACATTACCATCCATGTCGGTTTTCTTCTTGAAAACCCACTTGCACCCTAT
Organism: Wurfbainia villosa; assembly: GCA_025175895.1. NCBI lineage: Eukaryota > Viridiplantae > Streptophyta > Magnoliopsida > Zingiberales > Zingiberaceae > Wurfbainia > Wurfbainia villosa. The sequence continues at coordinate 44,360,553 of CM045998.1, read as the reverse complement.
AGGCTTTATGCCTTCAGGTGGGTCAACCAAGTTCCAAACTTGGTTTTCGCACATGGAATCCATTTCCGACTTCATGGCACCAAGCCACTTATCCCTTTCTGAACTTGTCAGCACTTCTTCATAACTGGCAGACTCCTCATCATCAATGAGTAACACGTCGTTCGATTCGCTTACGAAATCCATATCTCTCAGAATATCATGTTCTACCAGATCTACGAAGATGTGGTGTTACAATAGGTCCAAATTGATTGCTCATCACTATGAGTTGTCTCACTGTGCTTCACTGTATCTCATCAATGTCTATTTGAGTCTCTCGAGCCTCCTCAAGCTCGACGACACTCCCACTCGCTTTCTTGCAAGAGAAACTCTTTCTCTAGAAACACAAAGATGCCTTGAAACAAACACCTTTGTTCCACAGATGATAGAATTGGTAACCCTTGTTTCCTTAGGGTATCCAATAAATAGACATTTATCGACTTAGCATCCAATTTGTCCGACATCCGCTTCACATAAGCAGACAACCCCATATCTTCAAGTAAGATACATGAGGTTTCTTACCATTCCATATCTCATATGGAGTAGTTGAGACTACCTTGGTAGGCATTATGTTTAACAAGTAAACAGCTGTCTGAAGTGCATAACCCCCAAAGGACTTGGGAAGAGTTGCATGATTCATCATTGACCTGACCATGTCCAACAAGGTCCGGTTACGCCTCTCAGATACACCATTATGCTGTGGTGTATAGGGCGGAGTCCATTGAGACAATATGCCATTGTCTCTTAGATAATCAAGAAACTCTTGACTTAAGTATTCACCACCTCGATCCGAGCGAAGTATTTTAATACTTTTGTCATGTTGTTTCTCTACTTCATTTCTGAATTCTTTGAACCTTTCAAAGGCTTCAGACTTGTGTTTCATCAAGAACACATACCCAAACCGTGAGTGATCATCGGTGAAGGTAATGAAGTAGCTATAGCCTCCTAAAGCTTGAGTTGACATAGGTCCACATACATCAGTATGTACTAGACCTAGTAACTCTCCCACTCGTTCACCTTTTCCAGTAAAAGGTAACTTAGTCATCTTGCCTTTTAAGCATGATTCGCATGTATCGTATGAATCCAATTCAAACGATTCCAGAATTCCACATCGGTGTAATTCGGACATGCATTTCTTGCTTATATGGCCAAGACGACAATGCCACGTATAGGAGTCTATGTGATTATCCTTTCGAGCACGCGTGTTGCTCGCTTCGATATTGAAATCGTCACTGGATACGTCCAACGTATAAACACCATTGCTTAAAGTTCCAATCTCATAAAGAACTCCATTCAAAGTTATGTAACAACAATTGTTACTAAAAGTCAAATGGAACCCATTTCTATTTAGACAAGAAATAGAAATGATATTCTTTATCAATGAAGGAACATAAAAGCAATTGTCTAGTTCTAAGACAAGTCCTACAGGGAGTTCTAACAAATACGTTCCGATGGCGAGTGCAGCAACCGTTGCTCCATTCCCAACACGTAAATTTGACTCTCCCCTTGACGAGTCTTCTTCTATTCCTTAGCCCATGTATGTCATTACATATATGTGAGCCACACCCAGTATCAAATACCCAAGTGTCTGAGGAAATAGAATGACAATCAATAAAGAAGTTTTCTGAAGAAGATGGGGCATCCGATGCCTTATCCTTCTTTACGGACTCAAGATGAATCTTACATTTTCTTCGCAAATGGCTCTCCTTGCCATAATGATGGCAAGTTTCCTTTTGTGCTAGTTCTACCTTCTTAGCCCTTCTCTTCTTTCCCTTCTGTTGTTCCTTTGACTTCCTCTTAGAACCTTTCTTCGAGGAATCAACTAACAGCACCGTCCCCTGCTCATGCTTCTCAGAAGACTCCACAGTCTTCAGCATATTGAGCAGTACCACAGATGAACCTCCTAGCATCTCAGAGGTGAAGAGGAGCTTTGAGACTTCGAACCTTTCGAATCTCACTTGCTCATCAACCAACTCACAAAGATGAAGGACTACGATATGAGCATCCATATGCTCATGTTACTTTCGTAGCTTGGGTTCCATCGCGGCTAGCATGATGCAACTCATTTGTTCAGAATCACTCACATGTTTCTGATAGGCCAATAATTGGTCCAAAGTTGCATCGTCACTAGGACGGGCGGGAAGAGGCGCTTCGAGGACATACACAAGCTTTTCACCTTGAGAACAATTCTCAAGTTTCTAAGCCAGTCCAAGAAGTTCGGCCCAGTCAATTTATTTGAATCCAAAATGGAACACAAATTCAAACACATCATGATCAATATATTAACTTAGAAATACAAAACGAGCATATATGAGAAAGATGATTTTAAGAATGCATCAATATACATTTATAAATCTCATTCATTTTTCGAATTTCAAAAACCCCAAAATCACTTCGGGAGATTGTAGGTCCATCTCCGAATGGGCTGATATCCATCATAGTTATGAACAACCTTGGAGAGAGTCCAACAAGCCATTCATAACTACGACGGTAGGTATCATCTATACCGATTGCATATCCCGTATATGCAACTATCACAATGTGCTATCAACTAATTGAATGTTCACACATACATCGGGTTGTTAACACATTAACAAGTATGCATCATATGCATAGCACCCAACTTCACCTCCCTTTACATCGACCTTGGAGAGAGTCCAACAAACCGATGCTCCAGGTTAAAGCCAACCCATTAATCAGGACATAGTTTTAATATGGTTAGAGCGCATTCAACCAATTAGCCCAGCTTGGAGAGAGTCCAACAACCAAAGCTAACGATTGACCTCTGACTCTTACCATATTAGTATTAAACTATTCCATGGTTTGAACATATTCAGGTTCGAGCCGGGCTTGGAGAGAGTCCAACAACCCAAACAAGAAACAGAACTCTGGTTCTAACCATATTAATGGAAGGTGTAGGCTTTAATATTGATTAAGGGTTTTTATGTCTCATCCTCTTTGCATGCAAATAACTATTATCTACATGGCATGGCATACATGGCATACATCTACATGTCACGACACGCATGGCATAATGTTATGCATCTAATGCAATTACATGGCATACAATTAAGTCATGTATATAATTTCCTTATATGTCATAACTATTTATGGAAATAAAATATGTTTAAGATTTGATTCTCCAAATCAAATCATAATTAAATTAGGAAACAAATTTCCAAATCTAATCACATATTTCATTCATGGAATTATTTGATTAAGGAAAATCTATTTAGGAAACCAATTTCCTAAATCTTTAAAACTACTTATGGAAATTAAATATTTTAAGATTTGATTTCCCAAATCAAATCATGATTAAATTAGGAAACAAATTTCCAGAATCTAATCAAATATTTTATTTATGGAAAATATAAATTTCCATAAATACTTCCAACTTTCCAAAAGTGGAAGATTTCCATAAATACTTCTAGACTTTCCAAAATTGAAAAATTTCCATAAATACTTCTAAATTTCCAAAATTTAGAAAATTTCCAGAAATACATTATGACTATCGCAAAACCAATTTACGATTATGTCGAAACACAACCTGGGCTCTGATACCACTGTTGGGTTTCCGGCACCACGGCGTGTGTGTGTTCGATCATGTTTCGTAAACATGAGCACAGCGGAAGCAATTAAAAATAATAAATCTATATTTATTACAACACACACAACACACGCATGCTATTACAACAAGTGTAGACATAACCGTAAATTAAAATTTGCAATAAAAGGAAATTAAACTACGATATACCTTCCGTATGGCGTGTAGCGGGAACGGCATCAACCGGAACGATCCTCGTAAGAATCGTCTCTATCCGTATCCACGCCGAGCTCCTCGGGATGACTTCGCTAAGTCACGAGCTTCGTCTTCGTACGGGTTACTAGCCTCGTGTTGAAGGCGTGATCGAGAGATGATCACGATCCGAATCCAAATTCGGATCCAAAACGAGTTCTCAAAACTCGCTTCTCCGGAGAGGTATTCGTCAACCGTTTGACGAATCCTTCATCCTCCACCTCAGAGGATTACCGGAGATCAAATCCCCGGTAAGTTAGCCACTGTCGGAGCACTAACCGTCGTCCAAATGATGCTCCGACGAGAGGAGGAGAAGCTGTCCAGAAAACTGGACAGCTTGGTGGAGGAGTAGGCGCCGGCCAAAACAAGGAGAGAAAAGGCTCACCTTGATGCCGAACCTATAGGAGATCACCGGAGGGTCGCCGGAGGTACACTGGCTGGAGCTTGGACGCCGGAAAGGAGCTGGACGGTGCCACCACAAGCTGGGCGGCAACAATGTGTTGGGCGGCAACAACATGTTGGGCGGATAGGGTTTGGATTAGTCCTAGGGTTAGGGTTTAAGCCCTATTTTATAGAGAACTAATTCTCTTAATGGTTAATGGATCATATCCATAAAGCCCGTTAACCCGCTCCATTAAGATAAGTTAAAATAAACTAAACCATGATGGTTTATTTTAAGTTAAAACGAACCGAACCAACCTTTGGTTCATTCGTTTAATATAAACCAAACCCTTTGGTTTATTCTCATCCATTGGATTAGAACCAAACCATTTTGGTTCATCCATTATGTCTTCATAAGACACGGCCCATCCACGCTTCCATTGCGACTGAAACAATTTCATGCTCGCTTTATGTTTGGTCCAACCAAACATAGTTTCTCTCGGTCTGAGAATCCCATTCTCAAGCTCGTTTTAAATCCTTTGGATTACACTCGTTGTGCGTGTGACCAAATAGGTTCTCGATTTATGTTGGCCGTCTATAATTAACCATTAATTATAGAACGATCATGAGTGGCACCTAGTAGTACATCATGATCCCCAATTAACCGAAAAGATCAACGGTTGATCCAGAACTATTTACGAAACCCTTCAGGCTCGAATGAATCGTGCCCCATTCCCTTCACTCATCTTATACCCACTTGGTTCAGGACATGGTCTATAGTGTCGATCCCCACTAAGTGACTCTCGTCACACCTAGCCCAAGTATCATTTCCTCGTCCTCACAGTTCTAGTTACTCCACATGTATCGAAGAGTACCTTACTCTAAACATGTAATGCTTTGGCCAAAGACTTTAGTAACAATCCGACGAGAGGCCATGGGTATACATCTCCTCGCAAGGAGTGGTGAATCCTTTATAGGCTATTCAAACACCTTCGATCACTTCGACTTATACCCAATCATCCCGGGTCCACATCTCCTCGGAGATGTTTGCTTAAGATGTCAAAGCATAAGTCTCCATGATCAAGATGACTTGAATACCGCAAGTCAAAGGAACATCGCACTTAAGCCACAGTAAGAACTTCATTGACATATCTATATTTGCAGAGAACCATATGAAGTCTTACGGCTGGTCACTCCAATGAACTAGTTACCATAACTAACATCCACGATTAACTCCGGACATCACTATGTCTCTAGCCAGTGAGAATCAGCTGCTTGGATACACCAAGGAGTATACCTCGTGCTAGTCTCAACAGAATTGATGGTGTCCAGATCCATCAATTCATCGACTAGGGATAATTCCGATACATCACAATTACACATGTAGAGATACTCACTAGTTGTGATCTAATCACAAATTCTCTCATGCTGTGAATCGTATCGTGGACATTCAGTAAATGAGTTTAAGATCCAATCAAATACATAAAACATGTATACTCAAATAGTGAATCTTCATTTATCATATAAATGGTTCATACATAAGGCGATTGCCTTAGGACATCTCTCATATATTACTAACAGCAACACCCTAGGAAGAAGAAGAGCACTTCCCCTATAGTTGCCGCCCAACCAAGCTTTCAAACCCTAGCCGCCCAACCTTTCTTCCTTTGGATTTCTTGCCGCCCAACCATGGTGGAGAGAATAGATCTAGGAGCTAGCCACCTTCAAGGAAGAAGAAGAGATCTTCAACAAGTTGCCGCCCACCCTTCTTTCCTAACCTTGGCCGCCCATCCAAAGGAGTCAAACCCTAATTAGGGTTTCCTCATTAGGGTTTCTTGCCGCCCAAGCAAGGCTTGGCAAAACCCTAATCTCCTTAGCATCCATCATCCAACAAAAAAACTTAGTTGCCGCCCAACCCAATCTCCCATATATATAGAGTTAGGTTTAGGCCTTGGTTTAATCTCCACCGTCGGTTCTAGAGTTTTAATCTCAACCGTCAGATCTAGATATTTAATCTCAACCGTCGGTTCTAGGGTTTTAATCTCAACCGTCGGATCTAGAGATTTAATCTCCACCGTCGGTTCTAGGGATTTAATCCCAACCGTCGGATCTAGAGATTTGTTTTCCATCATTTGATCTAGACTTCATGAGGTTTATATTAGGCTACGATAGGGACCATGAGGAGGAGTTGGATCTTGGCCACCCGATGGATCGGAACCACACAAACTTGATCCATCAATGATGTTCCATTCCACTAGAGGATCATCATTGAATTACCTCACCAACCCCCATAAATTAATATTGGCTCCATATATTATTTGTACATCCATCTTCTCGTGTTTAAGATATCGAATATCCGTCAATTAATTGATTTACTGACCATCAATTAATTAACATCTAACTCATCGAGTAGTACCACTCAACCTTATCATCATGTTGACTAAGTCAACCTGCAGGGTTTACATGATGAACCTTATGAGCTCCTCAAGGGGATATGATCAACCTAATACATAGGACACGGATTCCTCCTATAATCAACGACACACCATGTAAATAATATCATTTCCCAACTTACCGAGCATATTGATTTAATCCATAGAAATCTCACCCTCTGGTAAATCAAAGAAACAAATACTAAGTACATGTGTCTGTTATTATATCGGGATTAAGAGCATGTACAACATAATATCCGAGGTCCGATTAAATTATGTAGTCAGCAATAAATTGAATCACCTCTGTGTCGGTCCTGCTCAATACACCTAAGTGTACTAGTATAACTCTATGTTCAAGACAAAACAATACCAAGCTACACTACAACTATGCCAATGGTTTGTCCAAAACCATCTTGGTTGTGAGCCTCTACTTATATGTTAGTAATATATGAGAGATGTCCTAAGGAAATCGCCTTATGTATGAACCATTTATATGATAAATGAAGATTCACTATTTGAGTATACATGTTTTATGTATTTGATTGGATCTTAAACTCATTTACTGAATGTCCACGATACGATTCACAGCATGAGAGAATTTGTGATTGGATCACAACTAGTGAGTATCTCTACATGTGTAATTGTGATGTATCGGAATTATCCCTAGTCGATGAATTGATGGATCCGACACCATCAATTCTCATGAGACTAGCACGAGGTATACTCCTTGGTGTATCCAAGCTGATTCTCCGGGAGACATAGTGATGTCCGGAGTTAATCGTGGATGCTAGTTATGGTAACTAGTTCATTGGAGTGACCAGCCGTAAGACTTCATATGGTTCTCTGCATATATAGATATGTCAATGAAGTTCTTATTGTGGCTTAAGTACGATGTTCCTTTGACTTGCGGTATTCAAGTCATCTTGATCATGGAGACTTATGCTTTGACATCTTAAGCAAACATCTCTAAGGAGATGTGGACCCGGGATGATTGGGTATAAGTCGAAGTGATCGAAGGTGTTTGAATAGCCTATAAAGGATTCACCACTCCTTGCGAGGAGATGTATACCCATGGCCTCTCGTCGGATTGTTACTAAAGTCTTTGGCCAAAGCATTACATGTTTAGAGTAAAGTACTCTTCGATACATGTGGAGTAACTAGAATCCGTAGGACGAGGAAATGATACTTGGGCTAGGTGTGACGTAGTCAGCCTAGTGGGGACTGACACAATAGACCATGTCCTGAACCAAGTGGGTATAAGATGAGTGAAGGGAATGGGGCACGATTCATTCGAGCTCTTGAAGGGTTTCGAAATAGTTACGGATCAACCGTTGATCTTTTCGGTTAATTGGGGATCATGATGTACTACTAGGTGCCACTCATGATCGTTCTATAATTAATGGTTAATTATAGGCGGCCAACATAAACCGAGAACCTATTTGGTCACACGCGCTTCAACGAGTGTAATCCAAAGGATTTAAAGCGAGCTTGAGAATGGGATTCTCGAGAGAAACTATGTTTGGTTGGACCAAACATAAAGCGAGCATGAAATTGTTTGATCCGAGGAAGCGTGGATGGGCCGTGTCTTATGAAGACATAATGGATGGACCAAAATGGTTTGGTTCTAATCCAATGGATGAGAATAAACCAAAGGGTTTGGTTTATATTAAACGAATGAACCAAAGGTTGGTTCGGTTCGTTTTAACTTAAAATAAACCATCATGGTTTAGTTTATTTTAACTTATCTTAATGGAGCGGGTTAACGGGCTTTATGGATATGATCCATTAACCATTAAGAGAATTAGTTCTCTATAAAATACGGCTTAAACCCTAATCCAAAACCCTAATCTATTTTTGGCCGCCCAACCTAGTTGCCGCCCACCCCTTGTTGGTGATTTCGGCGCCCAACTACAAGCTGCCACCGCCCAGCTTTGTGCCGCCGTCCAAGACCCTTGCCGGCGTCCAAGCTCCAGCCGGTGAACCTCCGGCGACCCTCCGGTGATCTCCTATAGGTTCGGCATCAAGGTGGGTTTTTCCTCTCCTTGTTTTGGCCGGCGCCTACTCCTCCACCAAGCTGTCCAGTTTTCTGGACAGCTTCTCCTCCTCTCGTCGGAGCGTCGTTTGGACGACGGTTAGTGCTCCGACAGCGGCTAACTTACCGGGGATTTGATCTCCGATAATCCTCTGAGGTGGAGGACGAAGGATTCGTCAAACGGTTGACGAATACCTCTCCGGAGAAGCGAGTTTTGAGAACTCATTTTAGGATCCGAATTTTGATTCGGATCGTGATCATCTCTCGATCACGTCGTCTTCAACACGAGGCTAGTAACCCATACGAAGACGAAGATCGTGACTTAGCGAAGTCATCCCGAGGAGCTTGGCGTGGATACGGATAGAGACGATTCTTACGAGGATCGTTCCGGTTGATGCCGTTCCCACTATACGTCATACGGAAGGTATAACGTAGTTTAATTTCCTTTTATTGCAAATTTAATTTACGGTTATGTCTACACTTGTTGTAATAGCATGCGTGTGTTGTGTGTGTTGTAATAAATATAGATTTATTAATTTTAATTGCTTCCGCTGTGCTCATGTTTACGAAACATGATCGAACACACACACGCCGCAGTGCCGGAAACCCAACAGTGGTATCAGAGCCCAGGTTGTGTTTCGACATAATCGTAAAAATGGTTTTGCGATAGTCATAATGTATTTCTGGAAGTTTTCTAAATTTTGGAAATTTAGAAGTATTTATGGAAATTTTTCAATTTTGGAAAGTCTAGAAGTATTTATGGAAATCTTCCACTTTTGGAAAGTTGGAATTATTTATGGAAATTTATATTTTCCATAAATAAAATATTTGATTAGATTCTGGAAATTTGTTTCCTAATTTAATTATGATTTTATTAGGGAAATCAAATCTTAAAATATTTAATTTCCATAAGTAGTTTTAAAGATTTAGGAAATTGGTTTCCTAAATAGATTTTCCTTAATCAAATAATTCCATGAATAAAATATGTGATTAGATTTGGAAATTTGTTTCCTAATTTAATTATGATTTGATTTGGAGAATCAAATCTTAAACATATTTTATTTCCATAAATAGTTATGACATATAAGGAAATTATATACATGACATAATTGTATGCCATGTAATTGCATTAGATGCATAACATTATGCCTGCGTGATATGCCATGTATGCCATGCCATGTAGATAATAGTTATTTGCATGCAAAGAGGATGAGACATAAAAACCCTTAATCAATATTAAAGCCTACACCTTCCATTAATATGGTTAGAACCAGAGTTCTGTTTCTTGTTTGGGTTGTTGGACTCTCTCCAAGCCCGGCTCGAACCTGAATATGTTCAAACCATGGAATAGTTTAATACTAATATGGTAAGAGTCAGAGGTCAATCGTTAGCTTTGGTTGTTGGACTCTCTCCAAGCTGGGCTAATTGGTTGAATGCGCTCTAACCATATTAAAACTATGTCCCGATTAATGGGTTGGCTTTAACAGAGCATCGGTTTGTTGGACTCTCTCCAAGGTCGATGTAAAGGGAGGTGAAGTTGGGTGCTATGCATATGATGCATACTTGTTAATGTGTTAACAACCCGATGTATGTGTGAACATTCAATTAGTTGATAGCACATTGTGATAGTTGCATATACGGGATATGCAATCGGTATAGATGATACCTACCATCGTAGTTATGAATGGCTTGTTGGACTCTCTCCAAGGTTGTTCATAACTATGATGGATATCAGCCCATTCGGAGATGGACCTATAATCTCCCGAAGTGATTTTGGGGTTTTTGAAATTCGAAAAATGAATGGGATTTATAAATGTATATTGATGCATTTTAAAATCATTTTCTCATATATGCTCGTTTTATATTTCTAGGTCAATAAATTGATCATGACGTCTTTGAATTTGCGCACTATTTTGGATTCGAACAAACTGACTGGGCCTAACTTCCTGGACTGGCTTAGAAACCTGAGAATTGTTCTCAAGGCGGAAAAGCTTGCATATGTCCTTGAAGAGCCTCTTCCTGACCGTCCTAAGGACGATGCAACTCCAGACCAAATGTTGGTCTATCAGAAGCATGTGGCAGATTCTGAGCTGGCGAGTTGCATCATGCTAGCGGCGATGGTACCTGAGCTGCAGAAGCAGCATGAGCATATGGATGCTAACACTATGGTCTTCCATCTTCATGAGTTGTTCGATGAGCAAGCGAGATCCGAAAGGTTCGAGGTCTCTAGGCTCCTCTTCACCACGAAGATGCAAGAAGGTTAAATCGCCGTACAGTTTGTGCTAAAGATGAACGGGTACATCGAGCGGCTAGCTACCCTCGGTTTTGTGATGGATCATGAGTTAAGTATTGACTTAATTCTGCATTGTTTGCCCAAGAGTTTCTCGCAATTTGTGATGAACTATCGGATGAACAAATTGGAATCCACCATTCCCGAGCTCCTCAATATGCTGAAGACTGTGGAGCCTTCTGTGAAGCATGAGGAGAAGGCGGTTATGTTAGTTGATTCCTCAAAGAAAGGTTCTAAGAGGAAGGCAAAAGAACAGAAGAAAGGAAAGAAAAAGGCAAAGAAGGCGGAACCAGCGCAAAAGGGCACTTGCCATCACTGTGGCAAGGAAGGCCACTGGCGAAGAAACTACAAGATTTATCTTGAGTCCATGAAGAAGAAGAAGGCATCCGATGCCCCATCCTCTTCAGGTATCTTCGTTATTGATTGTCATTCTATTTTCTTAGACACTTGGGTATTGGATACTGGGTGTAGCTCACATATATGTAATGACATACAAGGGCTAAGGAATAGAAGAAGACTTGTCATAGGGGAGTCAAATTTGCGAGTTGGCAATGGAGCAAAGGTTGCTGCGGTCGCCATCGGAACTTATTTGCTGAAGCTCCCTAGTGGACTAGTCTTGGAACTGGACAATTGCTATTATGTTCCTTCTCTAATAAAGAACATTGTTTCTATTTCCTGCTTAAATAGAAATGGTTTCCATTTAACGTTTAGTAACAATTGTTGTTATATAACTTTGAATGGCGTACTTTATGGAACTGGAACTTTGAGTAATGGCATTTATACGTTAGACGTATCCAGTGACATTTTCAATATCGAAGCGAGCAACACGCGTGCTCGAAAGGATAATCACATAGACTCCTATATGTGGCATTGTCGTCTTGGCCATATAAGCAAGAAACGCATGTCCGAATTACACCGATGTGGAATTCTGGAATCGTTTGAATTGGATTCACACGATACATGCGAATCATGCTTAAAAGGCAAGATGACTAAGTTACCTTTTACTGGAAAAGGTGAACGAGTGGGAGAGTTACTAGGTTTAGTACATACTGATGTATGTGGACCTATGTCAACTCAAGCATTAGGAGGCTATAGCTACTTCATTACCTTCACCGATGATCACTCACGGTTTGGGTATGTGTTCTTGATGAAACACAAGTCCAAGCCTTTGAAAGGTTCAAAGAATTCAGAAATGAAGTAGAGAAACAACATGACAAGAGTATTAAAATACTTGATCGGATCGAGGTGGTGAATACTTAAGTCAAGAGTTTCTTGATTATCTAAGAGACAATGGCATATTGTCTCAATGGACTCCGCCTATACACCACAAAGATAATGGTGTATCTGAGAGGCGTAACCGGACCTTGTTGGACATGGTCAGGTCAATGATGAATCATGCAACTCTTCCCAAGTCCTTTTGGGGTTATGCACTTCAGACAGCTGTTTACTTGTTAAACAGAATGCCTACCAAGGTAGTCTCAACTACTCCATATGAGATATGGAATGGTAAGAAACCTCATGTATCTTACTTGAAGATATGGGGTTGCCACGCTTATGTGAAGCGGTTGATCGGATAAATGGATGCTAAGTATGATAAATGTCTATTTATTGGATACCCTAAGGAAACAAGGGGTTACCAATTCTATCATCGTGGAACAAAAGGTGTTTGTTTCAAGGCATCTTTGTGTTTCTAGAGAAAGAGTTTCTCTTGCAAGAAAGCGATGGGAGTGTCGTCGAGCTTGAGGAGGCTCGAGAGACTCAAATAGACATTAATGAGATACGTGAAGCACAACAAATGCAACTCATAGTGATGAGCAATCGGTGGACCTATTGTAACACCACATCTTCGTAGATCCGTAGAACACGCAATATTCCCGAGAGATATGGATTTCGTAGTTTGTTTAATCGAACGACGGTTACTCATTGATGATGAGGAGCCTACCAGCTTATGAAGAAGTGGCCGACAAGTTCGTAAAGGGATAAGTGACTTAGTGGCTTGGTGCCATGAAGTCGAAATGGATTCCATGTACGAAAACCAAGTTTGGAACTTGGTTGACCCACCAAGGCATAAAGCCTATCAAGTGGGTTTTCAAGAAGAAAACCACATGGATGGTAATGTGATTACCTATAAGGCTAGATTGGTGGCGAAAGGATATCGCCAAGGTGTTGATTATGACGAAACCTATTCGCCAGTAGCTATGCTTAAATCCATTCGATGCTCCCGCCATAGCACCATTATGATTATGAGATATGGCGATGGATGTGAAAACAGCCTTTCCTTAATGGAAACTCGCCGAGGACGTGTATATGATACACCGAGGGTTTCACATCGGCTGATAAAACCAAGGTATGCAAATTGCGACGATCCATTTATGGATCAAGCAAGCATCCAGAGTCGAATATCCGCTTTGATGAGACGATCAAAAGTTTGATTTCTTACAAAATCCGCATTTAACCTTGTGTGTACAAGAAGGTTAGTGGGAGGCAATGTGTTCCTAGTATTGTATGTCGATGACATATTACTTATAGGAAACGATGTGTCAATCTTACATTAAGGTTTGGTTATCCAAGACATTCTCCATGAAAGACTCGGGAGAAGCAACCTACATCCTGGGATTAAGATCTATAGAGATAGATCGAACGGTTGCTTGGTCTTTCGCAGCCTACATATATAGACCGAAAAGCAAAGAGGTTTAGCATGTCAATCCAAGAAAGGTTATCCGCCCATCGTGCATGGGGTACACCTTTCAAGTCTATGTATCCGCACGTAAGACGAGAGGATTTGCATGAGTAAGATTCCCTATGCATCCGCAATAGGATCTATCATGTATGCTATGTTATGTACGAGGCCCGATGTATCGTATGCTCGAGTGTCACGAGCAGATACCACCCGATCCAGAATGGATCATTGGGCTGTTAAGACGATCCTTAAGTACTTGAGAAGAACTAAGGATGTGTTCCTAATATATGGAGAAGGGACATGGTGATACACGGTATACAGATGCCAACTTCCAGACATGCATAAGGATGATTCCGTGTCTCACCGATACGTGTTCACCTTGAATGGGGGCGCAGTGAGTTGAAAAGTTCCAAACAAGAGATCAGAGCGGATTCTACCATCGAGGCAGTAATATATTGCGCTGGCAAGCAGAAAGGAAGCGGTTTGGATCAAGAAGTTCGCTCATGAACTTGGTGTGATTCCGCCATTGTCAAGCAATACCGTCATCGCGACAACAATGGAGCAATTGACGCGAAAGAGCCAAGGTCTCATCAACGATCCAAACATGTGCTTCACGCTATCATCTTATCAGAGAGATCATCAGTAGGAACGAAATACAAATCGAGAAAATTCCCACTGAAAGGAACTTAGCGGATCCTTTGACTAAAGCATTACCTCAAAGTAAGTTTGAGGGTCATGTTGGTGCTTATGGTATTGATACCGTAGCGATTGGCATTAGGCCAAGTGGAGTCCGTTAGTAATATATGAGAGATGTCCTAAGGCAATCGCTTTATGTATGAACCATTTATATGATAAATGAAGATTCACTATTTGAGTATACATGTTTTATGTATTTGATTGGATCTTAAACTCATTTATCGAATGTCCACGATACGATTCACAAAGATGAGAGAATTTGTGATTGGATCACAACTAGTGAGTATCTCTACATGTGTAATTGTGATGTATCGGAATTATCCCTAGTCGATGAATTGATGGATTTGGACACCATCAATTCTGTCGAGACTAGCACGAGGTATACACCTTGGTGTATCCAAGCAGCTGATTCTCACTGGCTGGAGACATAGTGATGTCCGGAGTTAATCGTGGATGCTAGTTATGGTAACTAGTTCATTGGAGTGACCAGCCGTAAGACTTCATATGGTTCTATATATATATAGATATGTCAATGAAGTTCTTACTGTGGCTTAAGTGCGATGTTCCTTTGACTTGCGGTATTCAAGTCATCTTGATCATGGAGACTTATGCTTTGACATCTTAAGCAAACATCTCTAAGGAGATGTGGACCCGGGATGATTGGGTATAAGTCGAAGTGATCGAAGGTGTTTGAATAGCCTATAAAGGATTCACCACTCCTTGCGAGGAGATGTATACCCATGGCCTCTCGTCGGATTGTTACTAAACTCTTTGGCCAAAGCATTACATGTTTAGAGTAAAGTACTCTTCGATACATGTGGAGTAACTAGAATCCGTAGGACGAGGAAATGATACTTGGGCTAGGTGTGACGTAGTCAGCCTAGTGGGGACTGACACAATAGACCATGTCCTGAACCAAGTGGGTATAAGATGAGTGAAGGGAATGGGGCACGATTCATTCGAGCATCAAGGGTTTCAGAAATAGTTCTGGATCAACCGTTGATCTTTTCGGTTAATTGGGGATCATGATGTACTACTAGGTGCCACTCATGATCGTTCTATAATTAATGGTTAATTATAGACGGCCAACATAAACCAAGAACCTATTTGGTCACACGCACAACGAGTGTAATCCAAAGGATTTAAAACGAGCTTGAGAATGGGATTCTCAGACCGAGAGAAACTATGTTTGGTTGGACCAAACATAAAGCGAGCATGAAATTGTTTCAGTCGCAGAGGAAGTGTGGATGGGCCGTGTCTTATGAAGACATAATGGATGGACCAAAATGGTTTGGTTCTAATCCAATGGATGAGAATAAACCAAAGGGTTTGGTTTATATTAAACGAATGAACCAAAGGTTGGTTCGGTTCGTTTTAACTTAAAATAAACCATCATGGTTTAGTTTATTTTAACTTATCTTAATGGAGCGGGTTAACGGGCTTTATGGATATGATCCATTAACCATTAAGAGAATTAGTTCTCTATAAAATACGGCTTAAACCCTAATCCAAAACCCTAATCTATTTTTGGCCGCCCAACCTAGTTGCCGCCCACCCCTTGTTGGTGATTTCGGCGCCCAACTACAAGCTGCCACCGCCCAGCTTTGTGCCGCCGTCCAAGACTCTTGCCGGCGTCCAAGCTCCAGCCGGTGAACCTCCGGCGACCCTCCGGTGATCTCCTATAGGTTCGGCATCAAGGTGGGTTTTTCCTCTCCTTGTTTTGGCCGGCGCCTACTCCTCCACCAAGCTGTCCAGTTTTCTGGACAGCTTCTCCTCCTCTCGTCGGAGCGTCGTTTGGACGACGGTTAGTGCTCCGACAGCGGCTAACTTACCGGGGATTTGATCTCCGGTAATCCTCTGAGGTGGAGGACGAAGGATTCGTCAAACGGTTGACGAATACCTCTCCGGAGAAGCGAGTTTTGAGAACTCGTTTTAGGATCCGAATTTGGATTCGGATCGTGATCATCTCTCGATCACGTCGTCTTCAACACGAGGCTAGTAACCCATACGAAGACGAAGATCGTGACTTAGCGAAGTCATCCCGAGGAGCTCGGCGTGGATACGGATAGAGACGATTCTTACGAGTATCGTTCCGGTTGATGTCGTTCCCGCTACACGTCATACGGAAGGTATAACGTAGTTTAATTTCCTTTTATTGCAAATTTAATTTACGGTTATGCCTACACTTGTTGTAATAGCATGCGTGTGTTGTGTGTGTTGTAATAAATATAGATTTATTAATTTTAATTGCTTCCGCTGTGCTCATGTTTACGAAACATGATCGAACACACACACGCCGCGGTGCCGGAAACCCAACATTATATTCTACAAGGGACTGATAACATCATCTTCTGTGCCACACCCAAGCACCATGTTATCTACAATGTAAAATATTAGACAATTTTGCATAATCATAAATATATGCAAACAATGATCATGTGATTCTTATTTCAAAATAAAGATGTTCATACAAAAGAGCTAGGCTTTCAATATACATCCCAACAATCTCCCACTTATACTAAAAGACTATGCTGTCATCATATTGCCATACATCTGATTCCCCTTCTCTCCACATGCCTATCAAAGCTCTCGCTAGAAGGGCCTTAGTGAAAGGGTCTACCAGGTCATCCTCTGATGCAATCTAGGCGACAGCAACTTCTACCTCCTTTACGATTTCTCATATCAGGTGGTACTTGCACTCTATCTGTTTACTAGCCTTATGGGCTCGTGGTTCCTTCGAGTTTGCAACTGCACCATTATTATCACAATTAATTGTGATAGTTCTGGTCAAACCAGGAATCACATCTAAGTCCATCAAAAAGTTCCTGAGCCACACAGTTTCTTTGGCCGCCTCATAGGCTGCCACATAGTCAGCTTCCATGGTGGAGTCCGCCACGCATTTCTGCTGGGCACTCCTCCATACAATGGCTCCGCCTCCTAAAGTAAACACAAAACCTAAGGTAGACTTACTGTTATCCCTATCTGATTGAAAATCGCAATCTATGCAACCTACAGGGAGTAATTGGTCTACCCGGTAAACTAGCATATAATCCCCAGTCCTTCTCAGGCACTACAATATATGTTTTACCACAGTCCAATGTCCCTGTCCTGGATTACTCTGATATCTGCTGACCATGCCCACGGCAAAGCAGATATCTAGTCTCGTACAAAGCATCGTATACATGAGGCTTCCTACTACAGAAGCATAAGTAACCGCCTTCATCTCCTCTATCTTCTTCGATGTTGGGACACATCTCTTTAGATAAAGGTACTCCATGCCAAAATGGTAGAAAACCTTTCTTGGAGTTCTGCATGCTAAAACGATCAAGATTGTGTCTATGTATGAAGCTTGGGATTAGCACACTAACCTTGATCCCAAGGATGTGTCCCACTTCTCCCAAGTCCTTCAAAACTGTTTGGACAACCATACCCTTACGTCTAATAACACTCTGATATTGTTGCCAACTACCAAAATGTCATCTACGTATTGTACAAGAAATACCACTACGTTTCTGTCACATCTCTTGTATACACAAGACTCATCCGTACTTTGAATAAATCCATAAGTCTGGATTTACCTCATCAAAGCGGATGTTCCAAGACCTCAAAGCTTGCTTCAGTCCATAAACGGACCGATTAAGCTTACATACAATACGCTCTTTGCCCTTAGCAATGAATCCCTCTGGTTGCTTCATATAGATGTTTTCCTCAAGACTTCCATTTAAGGAAAGCTGTCTTGACATCCATCTATCACACCTCATAATCCATATGAGCTGCAATGCATAAGAGCTCCCAGACCTGACTTGAATCCATAGATTCAATCTCAATATTCATTGCACTTTGCCAAGATGTTGTATTTATATCTTGGATTGCCTCGTCGTATGTCTAGGGATCAGGTTCATGTTTGCTAGGGACCAAATCGCATTTATCGGCCCAAAAACATGAATCTAAGAGGCTGTCTAACAACCCTCCCACTACGACGAGGTATCATCTGTGTATCCTTTGTGACACGCGGTGCAGTGACATGTGGTATATCCTCTTGTACCGATGGTACTAAAGAAGTGACTTCCCTTTTAACTCCTCCAGAACAATTTTACTCTTGGGCTTGTGGCTTATCACATAGTCTTCCTCTAGAAATCTGGTGTTCGTGTTAACGATCACTCTCTGATCTCTAGGACTATAAAACAAGTCAGAATAACTCATCATCGATCTAATCATCTCCATAAGAGTCCTATTCCTTCGCTCTGCTACACCGTTCTGCTGGGGTGTGCCAGGTACAGTCAATTGGGATTGAATCCCAACCTCTGATAAGTAGTTCCTAAACTCTCCCAAGAGGTTCTCACCACCACGATCAGATCGTAGTGTCATCCATATCTTGAATAATTGTCTATAAAAGAGAAGAAATATTCAAGACCACCTCTTGCCTAGATAGTCATAGGACCACACAAATCAGAATGAACCATTTCTAACACATCTTTGGCTCTATACCCCTTGGCCTTAAAAAGGCCTCTTGGTCATTTTACCCTCCAAGCAAGATTCGTAGGTTGAGAGATCCTCCACCACTAATGAACCCAAATGTCCATCAGCTATCAACCTTTGAATTCTGCTTAGGTTAATGTGACCAAGCCTTAGAAGCCAAAGATATGTTTGGTTCATCTTCGAAGGTTCTTTTCTCTTATTGGAATTAGAAGATGAGTTTTTAACTTCAATTTGCATCATGAGAGGTTTTGGTTCAAATTTCCTTTCAATGTACCTGAATAGATATTCTCCCTATTCCTTTTTATAACAACTCTGTCATTAAAAGAAATAGAATATCCATCCATAATAATTTAGAAACTGAAACTAAATTCTTTCTAAATAAAGGTACATAAAGGGAATTTTCCAGAACCAAAGTTTTATTATTTTCAAGAGATAAATAAAACTTCTCCCACTGCAATAGCCGCCACCATCATGGCATTGCCCAATTAAATGGTAATCTCCCCTTTAGCTAGTCATCGGGTTTCCTGGAACCCCTGCAAATTGTTGCAGACATGATTAGTGGCTCCCGTATCTACTCACCAGGTGCCGGTAGATATCACCACTAATCATGTTTCAATGACTAGTCCAAAAGATATACCTTTGTTCTGTTTTGGATTGGGACAGTCCTTCTTTCAATGTCCATCCTGCTTGCAAGTGAAGTACTTGCCTTTCGCCTTCTTCACTCTTCCCTGAGATCCTCCCACCATCTTTGCTTCACCTTGTTTCTTCTTCTTCTTGCCTTTCGTCTTAGAAGTAGAAACCCTTTTGAGCAATGATGGCTTGAGGACACTCTTTGAAGAGTGCATACTTGTACTCCTTAGCTGATAAGACAATATCTATAATCTTTTCCAATCAATATTATTTGGATACAGTAAGTTTATTTCCTTTTTTTTTTTTTTTTTTGATTTACATCAGGTATCAGGTGTGATTTCTCTTCCCTACTAGTCCTGATGGTTGACCGACCCTGCCCCACGGCCTTCGACTAGAGTCCCCACCGGTCAACGAGGGTAAATCAGGATGACGGATGATCAGAGTACGTTTGAACCCGTGCTGCGCCAGGAGGTCGACCGCGCTGGGACGGGGGGGCATCGTGCACCACCTCCCGCGCAGCGCACGCTGCCAGGGCGGAATCGACCCCTGGCTTCGCAGAGGGGAGCCTCGTGAGTTACCATCGCGCCGTTGCCCTGGGGGCAAGTTTATTTCCTTTAGTATCATAGTAAGTGGACTGAAAGTCATTTTTGAAAATCCTAAGAATCACAATGATCAAAATATTAGATTTCAAATATTATTGATTCCTCAAACAGATAAAATTTCAAAATCAACCAACACCTCAAAACACCGAGAATATCGCATGCCACGATTGTGTGGATGTATACGAATTCTACATTTGTAAGAGGAGGTTTTACCCATTAATTTTATTATCTTGTCAACCTTACTTTTTGACAAATAAAATTAATAGCTGGTTCCTCTTTGGCCCTACAAATAAAAGTAGTGACTCCGATGTGGAGGATACTTTTTATTTGCATCTAAGTGTGCACCATTACACGGTACTAAGAGAATTATTTCGGATTATGTGTCTTACCGCTGTGGAAGTACACACGCTCCTAGATAATTTCCTATAACCATTATTTGACCTAGTGATCCACAAACAAACCCATCCGATGGGGAGGAAGGCATTCAGAGCCGACGCATAAGTTTGTTGCATCACACGTCAAATTGTAATGGAGGTCGCGGGAATTAATTAAAATGTCCCTCTCCCACTTAGTAAATTGAAAATGAGGAATTTTCAAGCACACACTACATTCTTATTATTACTGTAGATTTCAATAAAAATTATTGATTCCTGAAACAATAAAATTTTGAAATCAACAAACACCTCAAACACCGAGAATATCGCATGCCACGATAGTGTGGATGTATACAAATTCTACATTTGTAAGAGGAGGTTTAACCCATTAATTTTATTATCTTATCAACCTTACTTTTTGACAAATAAAATTAATAGTTGGTTCCTCTTTGGCCCTACAAATAAAACTACTTTTTATTTGCATCTAAGTGTGCACCATTACACGGTACTAAGGGAATTATTTTGGATTATGTGCCTTACCGTTGTGGAAATACACACGCTCCTAGATAATTTCCTATAAGCATTATTTGACCTAGTGATCCGCAAACAAACTCATTCGATGGCGAGGAAGGCACTCAAAGCCGACGCACAAGTTTGTTGCATCACATGTCAAATTGTAATGGAGGCCGCGGGAATTAATTAAAATGTCCCTCTCCCACTTAGTAAATTGACAACGAGGAATTTTCAAGCACACACAACATGCATATAAAACAAATCAGCAATAAATATGGAAAAATTATAATTTTTCCAACTATTATGGCATTGTTCTCCAATATGCGTCCCGTCGTGTCGCCACCTCGTCCGCTCCTCCTACGCTATGTACGAGCCATCCGGAGATCCGAGCCGAGAATAAAACCTATTTTATTTTACATCCATCGATCATATACTCCATGAGGGAGTGTACATAAAATCTAGATCGAAAGTAAAATAAAATAAAGAGTGGCTAAACAATGTCGTATTCAATTACAAAAATTAAATACTAATTTAGCCTCGTCAACCCCGAGGATTCAAATAATATACAATCACACACATATGCAATCACATACACACATATATAGCCATAATAGTTGGATCTTATGCCTGCAACCAAAAAGTTAGCCTACGCACATCCTACTATTATCTGGCATACACAATATATGATAAGTGCGTGAAAAGTAACCGAATCCAAAACACACAAAAACGGAAACCGTGGCTCTGATACCAATTGTTGGCATCGTGCTATTCCTCGGAATGCTCATCGGCTCCCATGTCACCGGATTAAAATTTTCACTAATGAAAACTAATTCGGATGGGATGAGTTTCCTAAGCACAACCAATTCGTCGTCGTGCCAACGACTCGAGCAATCGCTTGAACAAACTAGTTGTTCAAGCAACCAAACTCTTCTAGTCGATTAGCTGCCGAAGAGACGATGGACGGATCGCCGATTTTTGTGTTTCTTATTCGGGGTCCATGATTATACAAATACATGCAAATGTAAACTAGTATAATCAACATATACTAACATAAAGAACATAAGCTAGCATATCAATAAGAACATGCAAAGAACAATAATAAAAGTTGTAAAACTTTTATACCTCTTGATCTTCTATCGTATGTCCTAACCTCCTTGTAGACTTCGTGTGGGCGATGATCCTCCACAAGTTGAAGCTTCCTAGGTCTTCTTCAATCCAAAGAAAGAAGAACTCTCCTTTCCTTCTTGCTTGAGCCAACCACCAATCCACAAAGGATTGGTGCTGCTGGACCCAAGAATAGAGAGAACTAAATGGAAACCACCAAGGAATCAAACTAGGGGCAAACCCTAGCTTCTAGTGCCGCCGGCCAATAGGGAGTGAAGAGGATAAAAGGAACATGTTGGGCGCCGGCCAAGGTATAGGGAAAAGAGAAGTAGCCGACAACACCCTAGGAAGAAGAAGAGCACTTCCCCTAGAGTTACCGCCCAACCAAGCTTTCAAACCCTAGCCGCCCAACCTTTCTTCCTTTGGATTTCTTGCCGCCCAACCATGGTGGAGAGAAGAGATCTAGGAGCTAGCCACCTTCAAGGAAGAAGAAGAGATCTTCCACAAGTTGCCGCCCACCCTTCTTTCCTAACCTTGGCCGCCCATCCAAAGGAGCCAAACCCTAATTAGGGTTTCCTCCTTAGGGTTTCTTGTCGCCCAAGCAAGGCTTGGCAAAACCCTAATCTCCTTAGCATCCATCATCCAACCAAAAAACTTAGTTACCGCCCAACCCAATCTCCCATATATATAGAGTTAGGTTTAGGCCTTGGTTTAATCTCCACCGTCGGTTCTAGGGTTTTAATCTCAACCGTCGGATCTAGAGATTTAATCTCAACCGTCGGTTCTAGGGTTTTAATCTCAACCGTTGGATCTAGAGATTTAATCTCCACCGTCGGTTCTAGGGATTTAATCCCAACCGTCGGATCTAGAGATTTATTTTCCATCATTTGATCTAGACTTCATGAGGTTTATATTAGGCTACGATAGGGACCATGAGGAGGAGTTGGATCTTGGCCACCCGATGGATCGGAACCACACAAACTTGATCCATCAATGATGTTCCATTCCACTAGAGGATCATCATTGAATTACCTCAAAACCCCCATAAATTAATATGGCTCATATATTTATCCATCTCCCTGTTTAAGATATGTAGTCAATTGAGCATTACTGGCCATCAATTAATTAAACCTCATGGTAGTACCACTCAACCTTATCATCATGTTGACTAAGTCAACCTGCAGGGTTTACATGATGAACCTTATGAGCTCCTCAAGGGGACATCATCAACCTAATACATAGGACACGGATTCCTCCTATAATCAACGGCACACCATGTAAATAATATCATTTTCTAACTTACTGGGCATATTGATTTAATCCATAGAAATCTCACCCTCTGGTAAATCAAAGAAACAAATACTAAGTACATGTGTCCGTTATTATATCGGGATTAAGAGCATGTACAACATAATATCCGAGGTCCGATTCAATTATGTAGTCAGCAATAAATTGAATCACCTCTGTGTCGGTCCTGCTCAATACACCTAAGTGTACTAGTGTAACTCTATGTTCAAGACAAAACAGTACCAAGCTACACTACAACCATGCCAATGGTTTGTCCAAAACCATCTTGGTTGTGAGCCTCTACTTATATTCTACAAGGGACTGATAACATGATCTTCTGTGCCACACCCAAGCACCATATTATCTACAATGTAAAATATTAGACAATTTTGCATAATCATAAAAATATGCAAACAATGATCATGTGATTCTTATTTCAAAATAAAGATGTTCATACAAAAGAGCTAGGCTTTCAGTATACATCCCAACACCTTTCACTAAGGCCCTTCTAGCGAGAGCTTTGATAGGCATGTGGAGGGAAGAGGAATCAGATGTATGGCAGTATGAGGACAGCATAGTCTTTTAGTATAAGTGGGAGATTGTAGGGATGTATACTGAAAAATCTATCTTTTGTATGAACATCTTTATTTTTGAAATAAGAATCACATGATCATTGTTTGCATATTTTTATGGTTATGCAATATTGTCTAATACTTTACATTGTAGATAACATGGTGTGTGGTATCACACGAGAGATCATGTTATCGGCCCTTGAAAAGTATAAGTAAAGGCTCACAACCGAGTAGGCTTTGGAAAAACCATCGGAATGGTTGTAGTGTGATTTGGTATTGGTTTGTCTTGACCATAGAATCACACTAGTGCACTTTGTGTGTATTGAGCAAGACCGATATAGAGGTGATTCGATTTATTGCTGACTACATAATCGAATCGGACCTCAGATATTATTTAGTACATGCTTTTAATCCCGATATAATAACGGGCACATATACTTAGTACTCATCTCTTTGATTTACCAATGGGCGAGATTTATAGATTAAATCGATAGGATCGGTAAGTTGGAAGATGATATTACTTATATGGTGTGTCATTGATTATAGGAGGAAACTGTGTCCTATATATTAGGATGATGATGTCCACTTGAGGAGCTCATAAGGTTCATCATGTAAACCCTGCAGGTGGACTTGGTCCGGCATGATGAAAAGGTTGAGTGGTACTGCTCAAGGAGTTAGATGTTGATTAATTAATGGTCAGTAAATTAATTAATCAATGTACATTCGAGATCTTAAACACGGGGAGAAAATGTACAAATAATATATGAAGCCCATATTATCATATGGGGGTTGGTGAGGTAGATCAATGATGAACCTTTAGTGGATTGGATCATCATTAGTGGATCAGACTTTATGTGGGCTTGATCCATGGGTGGCCAAGACCCAACTCCTCCTCATGGTCCCTAATGTAGCCTATTAACACCTCATGAAGCTTAGATCCAATGGATGAAAACAAAACTCTAGATCCAAAGGTAGAGATTAAATCTCTAGATCCGACGGTTGAGATTAAATCTCTAGATCCGACGGTTGAGATTAAATCCCTTGAACCAATGGAGGAGATTAAATCATGGCTTGAGGCCAACTCTATAAATAGAGATTAATAAGTGGGCGGCAAGAAAAAGCATGGATGAGGGGATTAGGGTTTATCCCTTGGGCAGCAATCAATCCTAATTAGATTAGGATTGGGAGTGGTGGCTAGGGTTAGGGTTTTGGGGATTAGAGTGGGCGGCAACTCAAGGAGGTGTTCCTTCTTCTTCCAAAGGTTGGTCGGCCCCTATTCTTCTCCTCTCTCCCTTGGCAGGAGCTCATCCTATTCTTCTTCCCCTCTTCCATGGCCGACAATAAGGAAAGCTAGGATTAGGGTTAGGAAGCTTAGGGTTTAGGAGGCTTGGGTGGCACCAAATAAGGAAATAGTTTGGTTTCTTCTTCCAATCCTTTGGTGGCCGGTGCCCACAGCCCTATCCAAGCCCTTGGACGGCATCCAAAGACCCCTTCTCCTTCTCCTTAGGTGGTGGAAACAAGATATAGGGTTTTCCCTTGGTGTCTTGGCCAGTTTCCACCATTATCTCCTTCTCCTTGTTGGCCGGCGGCAAGCATTTCTTTTGTTGCTTGTTGGTTGGCTATAGGATGAAGATGAGCCTTGTTTCTAGTCTTCCTCTTGCTTTGGAAGAGCAAGGAAGGAATATTTGCGATCTAGGAGCTTCGACTTTTGGTAGATTGTCGCCCACATGACGTCCAAAAGGAGGAAGGTCATACATTAGAAGATCGAGAGGTATACCTATTCTTCTTTCTCTTTTTGTTACTTGCTTATTTTTTTTTCAATTATAAGCATGTTATAAATCTGAAAATGACTAAATAATACTTGGATCCCGAGCATAAACACAAAAACTGGCGATCCGGACATCGTCTATTCCATAGCTACTCATAGAATTGAGGATGGTCGCTTGAACAACTAGTTTGTTCAAGTGACCTCTCTAAACGAATACCGCGACGATGGTTTGGTGGTTTGGGAAATCTCTTTTGTCTAGGATTAATTTTTTTTTAATCCGGGGACATCGAAGGGATCGCCATGGACAAGCTACCGAGGTGAAGGGGAAGCGAAGTTTCCCTAACGGACTCGATAATCAAAACCCTTCAACATCTCCCACTGCAATAGCCGCCACCTTCATGGCATTGCCTAAGTAAACGGTAATCTCTCCCTCAGCTTGTCATCAGGATTCCTAGAACCCCTGCAAAGTATTGCAGATATGATCAGAGGCTCCCATATCTACACACCAGATGTCGGTAGATAACACCGCTAACTATGCTTCAACGACTAGACCAAAGGATATACCTTTGTTCTGCTTCGGATTGGGACAGTCCTTCTTCCAATGTCCATCATGCTTGCAAGTGAAGTACTTGCCTTTCGGCTTCTTCACTCCCCTTTGAGATCCTCCCACCACCTTTGCTCCACCTTGTTTCTTCTTCTTCTTGCCTTTCGACTTAGAAGTAGAAACCTTCTGAGCAACCATGGCCTGAGCCTGAACAAGCCTTTCTGTCGACTGGAGAATGATATTGACCTGGGTTTCCCCATCGATCTCAGCTCCAAGGACTTCCAGCTCATTCGCAGGCTTAGGAGGACACTCTTCGAAGAGTACATACTTGTACCCCTTAGAAGTTAAGACAATATCTAGATTACTTTCCAATCAACATTGTTTGAGTATAGTATGTTTATTTCCTTTAGTATCATAGTAAGTGGACTGAAAGCCATTTTTGAAAATCCTAAGAATCACATAGATCATTACTATAGATTTCAAAAAATTATTGATTCCTCAAACATTAAAATTTCAAAATCAACCAACACCTCAAAACACTGAGAATATCGTATGCCACGATAGTGTGGACGTATATGAATTCTACATTTGTAAGAGGAGGTTTTACCCATTAATTTTACTATCTTGTCAACCTAACTTTATGACAAGTAAAATTAATAGTTGGTTTCTCTTTGGCCCTACAAATAAAAGCAGTGACTCTGATGGGGAGGATACTTATATTTGTATCTAAGTATTCACCATTACTTTGTACCAAGGTAATTATCTCGGGTTATGTGCCTTACGATGGGGAAGTACACACTCTCCTTAATAATTTCCTATAACCATATTCGACCTTATGATCCACAAACAAACCCATCCGATGGGGAGGAAGGCACTCAGAGCCTACGCGCAAGTTTGTTTGCATCACTTTTCAAATCGTAATGGAGGCCGTGGGAATTTATAAAAATATCCCTCTCCCACTTAGTAATTTGCAATTGAGGAATTTTCTAGCCTACGACATGCATATCAAACAATAAGCAATAAATATGAAAAATAAATTATTTTCCAACTATTATGGCTTTTGTCTTCAATATGTCTCCCGTCGCATCGTCTTCTTGTTCGCTCCTCCTACGCCATATATGAGCCATCCGGAGATCCGAGCCGAGACTAAAATCTATTTTAATTTACATCCATCGATCCTATACTCCACGAGGGAGTGTACATGAAATCTAGATCGAAAGTAAACTAAAATAAAAAAGGAGTGGCTAAACAATGTCGTATCTAATTTATAAAAAATTAAATACTAGTCTCGTAAACCCCGAGGATTCAACAAAATATACACATACAATCACATACACACATAGGACCATAATAGTCGGATCTTATGCCTGCAACCAAAGAGTTAACCTACGCATATCCTACTATTATCCAACACATATAATATATGGAAAAAATGCATAAGAGTAACCGAATCCTAAACACACAAAACCGGAAATCGTGGCTCTGATACCAATTGTTGGGTTGATCCGTGAGAGGAAACTTCGCTTCCCACTTCAACTCGGTCACTTGTTCATGGCGATCCCATCGATGTCCCCGGATTAAAAATTTAATCCTAGACAAAAGGGAACACCCAAGCAACCTTGTCATCATCGTGCTATTCGTTTAGAGTGGTCACTTGAACAAACTTGTTGTTCAAGCGACCAACCTCTATTCCACGAATAGCCGCGGAATAGATGATGTACGGATCGCCGGCTTTTGTGTTTATGTTCGGGATCCAAGTATTATTTAGCCACATACATAAAGTAAACATCCACATAAAACATGCATATAATTGAAAAACAAATATAAACATGTAACAAATAAAAATAGAGAATCGATATACCTCTTGATCTTCCAAAGGTTGAAGCCTCCTAGATCACCAATCTTCCTTTCCTTGTTCACTCCGAACAAAGGAAGATCATCAAACAAAACTCTTCTTCCGATCTAGAACCGGCCACCAAGTCAATAGACTCGATGTTACCATCGGCCAAGGAAGAGAACATGGAGTATAGGAACCGGTCAAAGGAGAATCAATGAGGGCATGGGCGCCGGGCAACACTTGGAGAAGAGAAAGGAAAGCAATCCTTCTCCTTGTTGCCTCCCAAACCCTAAACCTAGCTCTCTTAATTTCTGGCCAAGGATTAAGGGAAGAAGAATAGGTTGAGCTCTGGCCAAGGTAGAGGGAAGAAGAATAGGTGCCAGCCAAACCTTAAACCTAGCTCTCCTAATTTTCGGCCAAGGATGAAGGGAAGAAGAATAGGTTGAGCTCCGGCCAAGGTAGAGGGAAGAAGAATAAGTGTCAGCCAAACCTTAGGAAGAAGAAGAGACTTCCTCCACTTGTTGTCGCCCACCCCAACCCCAAAACCCTAACCCTAGCCGCCCACTCCTAATCCTAATCTAATTAGGATTGCTTGCCGCCCAAGGGAAGCAAACCCTAACCCTCATCCATCATGTTGCTGCCCACCCCTAATCCATCCTTTTATAGAGTTAGGGATAAGCCTTGTTTTAATCTCCACCATTGGTTCTAGGTATTTAATCTCAACCGTCGGATCTAGAGATTTAATCTCAACCGTCGGATCTAGAGATTTAATCTCTACTGTTGGATCTAGAGTTTTGTTTTCATCCATTGGATCTAAGCTTCATGAGGTGTTAATAGGCTATAATAGGGACCATGAGGAGGAGTTGGATCTTGGCCACCCATGGATCTAGCCCACATAAAGTCCGATCCATTAATGATAATCTAATCCACTAAAGGATTACCATTGATCTACCTCACCAACCCCCATAAGTTAATATGGGCTCCATATATTATTTGTACATTTTCTTCCCATGTTTAAGATCTTGAATGTCTGTCGATTAATTAATTTACTGACCATTAATTAATCAACATCTAACTCCATGAGTAGTACCACTCAACCTTTTCATCATGCCGGACCAAGTCCACCTATAGGGTTTACATGATGAACCTTATGAGCTCCTCAAGGGGACATCATCATCCTAATATATAGGACACGGTTTCCTTCTATAATCAACGGCACACCATATAAATAATATCATTTCCCAACTTACCGAGCCTATTGATTTAATCTATAAATCTCGCCCATTGGTAAATCAAAGAAATGAATACTAAGTATATGTGCCCGTTATTATATCGGGATTAAGAGCATGTACAATATAATATCTGAGGTCTGATTTGATTATGTAGTCAGCAATAAATCGAATCACCTCTAAGTTGGTCCTGCTCAATACACACAAAGTGTACTAGTGTGATTTTATGGTCAAGACAAACCAATACCAAATCACACTACAACCATACCAATGGTTTGTCCAAAGTCATCTCGGTTGTGCGCCTTTACTTATACTTTATGAGGAACCGATAACATGATCTCCCGTGTGACACCACACACCATGTTATCTACAATGTAATGTATTAGACAATATGCATAGCCATAAAAATATGCAAACAATGATCATTTGATTCTTATTTCAAAAATAAAGATGTTCATACAAAAGATAGACTTTTCAGTATACATCCCAACAACTTTTAAATAAACTGTACAATCTAAAGATGCAGGATCGCGAGACCATCACCCAATTACATGCATGGATCCAAGACATCGTCAACGGTCTTCACTCGATCGGGCAAGCCATAGAGAACCGGGACCTTATAAGGTATGCTTTAAATGCTTTCCCTAGGACTACCTTGTGGGCATCCATGGTCGATGTCTACAAGGTCTCTAAGGACCTTTCGAAGCTTAGGTTAGACGAATTATTTTTTGAGTTTGAACTTCACGAGCAAACTAACATGGTCCGGGCCGAGAGAGGTATTGCTCTACTTGCAGGACAAAGAAGCAAGCCACCTACTAGGCAAGTAGATGAACTCGAACCCGAAGATGAATCAGAGTCCGAATCCATAGAGGTGGAAGCAATAGCGAACATAGTGCGGAAGATCGTTCAGAGGGAAAGGAGGCTACTAAAGAACCAAAAGAGGGCACAATTCAAATCAAATCAAAAGAAGGCGGCAGCATAGCATGCATGGCAAGACCCGAAGAGTCCGAGTCAGAGTCCGAATCTGAGTCCAATTACAACACCGACTCCGAACTCGAGGACTACTTCGAGAAGCAACTCAAAGCCGAGCCAAAAGAGAAAATTAAGGTTAGCCGCTCACTAATTCATACGCTTTACAATACAATTAAAATGCTTAATAGGAAATTAACTAAGTCCGAGTCTAGGGTTGAGTGGTTACTTGAGGAGGTTGAAACCCTCAAGCAAGAGGCTACTCTAACTTCTTCAACTAGTCAAGTTCAAGAGGGAAACTCAACCCAAATTGAAAAACTTGAGGAGGAGAATTCTCTCTTGAAAGACCGAGTTCAAGAGGTTGAGGCTAGGTTGGAAAGGTTCACATTGGGATCTAAGAACCTTAATCGACTACTTGGAACCCAAAGAGTCGTGTACAATAAAGTCGGACTTGGATTTAAGTCAAAGACTACGAATAGGTCTTATATATTAATCGTAAATCGTAGTCATCAAAGAGTCCAAGCATGGGTCCCAAAGGTTTTATTGAACTCACATATAAGGACTAATAAGTTTTGGGTTCCCCAGGATAAAATTCATTATTTGAATAGACCATATTGGTTTAATGGTCCAAGGGGAGCTAACACTAAAATAGTATTTCCACTTACTTAGCAAAACCATTGCATATTTTACTCTAATTTTTAGAACGGCTAGATAGGGAAAATAGTTAGTCAACTCTTGATAACATAGTATCAGGATGCGGCGAGATGATAGTACGTTAGGGAAACAAAGTCTCGTGTATTCAAGCTAGATAAGGCGTATCTAGCTTGGTGCAGTTGACCGAGTGGAACTAGCTGAAGCTACCTCGCCGTATCCTAAACTAGTTAGACCAGGAAGTAACCCTAAGTGACTTAAGTGATATTTTCTTGAATTTGGCTTTGTCTAAGGAAGTGGGCATTGTTCCGATCAAAGAAGGCCCCTGTGCCTCGCCACAACCTGGAAGCCAATTTCTCGAAAAGTTACTTAACGATCTAAAGGTTAAATTCGAATCTAACCCAAGGTTGAATATCTTTAATCAATTATAAAATCATCTCACAAAACATATAAGGTGAACAAATTCTAAGACACATAGAATGGGTGAGATATTAAGGACAATTGAAATATCCTTAAAATACAACCTCTTCAAAATACTACTTATTTTCTCAACTATTGTACTTAACAACTCTTAGGACAAAGTTTAGCGCCCCCTACATATCTTATACTTCATATATTTGACTAAGGGGGAAAGCAAACTAACCCTAAGGGTTATATTACAAACATTTAGATTATTGGTGCAAAGGGACACACCTCGAACCAATCTATCTAACTACTGCTAGACGCATGCTTGGACTCATATTTGATTTATCTAGATCCATGCATATACGATATTGTTTTTAAAACCCCTATTTTATACAAAAACCCCAACATTCTTTTTTGATTTATGGAAAAAGGGGGAGAAGAGCAAAAGTTAAGGGGGAGTAATACAAAAATTTAATTTTTCTCTTTCAAAACTCACCTAGGATTAAGGGGGAGTTTCGGTTAAGGGGGAGTTTTTGGGAATGGCATTCATCATCTACTATACTTGTTTTATGCTTTAATTTCCCTTAACTTTGTATTGGTTTGCCATAGATCAAAAAAGGGGAGATTGTTGGTGCAGGGGCACCAGAGAATCGAACATGTATTTTGATTATGGAAAAGACACAAAGTTAAGTTTACATCGTTATCTCACAAGCTAAATCGAGTGTGCAAAAAAGTACTAAAGCTGGAGTTGAAGGCTAGTGACACCCGGGGGGAAGCCGCTGTGGTCGGGCGACACTCGAGTGACTTCGGAGGGAGCCGAAGGAATCGAGTGGAAGGCCGGAAATGAGAGCTACAAGGTAAGTATCGAGGAAAGCTCATGTGAGTGAGAAATTGTAAGGTCGTGTCCTCTTTACGGGGATGACCATAGGCGGCGATCCGACTAAGACTTCCTGTGGAAGGTCTAGGTCGAGATCGGATGGTTAGAAACCGTCGCATTTATCATTATCCGAGCTAACCTCTTATTGCAGGGAAGTTGACAGGCTGGCAGTCAACTATTGGACATTGGGCAGTCGACTGATGCTCATCAGTTGACTGATGCTCATCAGTCGACTGATGGGAGGCATCAGTCGACTGATGGCGATGAATCAGCCTTTGCGCTAGGTCAAAACGGATAACGTTTGATGCGGCTACTTTGCGATAAAATTTGTACAACTTTGTGATCTGTTCTAAAAGATGAGGAGACATATTCAGAGGCCAAAATCTATAAAAGGAGGGGAGGATTCCAACTCCAAACATCATCAAGTTTATTCTCAAGTGCTCCTACAACGCCAATGCTTCAACACCGTCATAACGCCGACGCGACGACAAGTTCTGATCTTCTTCGTCGGCAACAGAATCAAGTAATATATTTTGATATTGTATTCTTTATTTTAATTCGTAACGAGGTGAGGTAGGCTTGTTGCCTCATCCTCGTAATTTCGGTTTTGTGATCGTTGTCTCCTACCTCCAACGAGGAGGAGACGTTATAGTGATTTGCCCTCCGTATGCGGTCTAGGACCGATAGGGCCTTGGAGTAGCAACCGCTGGGTTGTGAACCAAGTAAAATAAATGTGTCTCTTTATTTTCCACTGCGCTTATTCGTGTATCGAACGATCGAACAAAAAGATTTACGCTCGCTATTCACCCCCCCCCCCCTCTAGCGACGCTTCTCGATCCAACATGTGATGCATGCTAGTGTAGGGTAATTAAGGGCTTAATGCATATATGATACATATTCACGATTAGATTATATCTTAATCGAATCAACTTGAAATGCCTACCAAGTTTTGATACCCATCACTACCTCGATCATTTGTTGTTGTTGAATCTGCCAAAGCAGAGCAACGCATATTATCTTGGTAGGGTGCGGGGGGACAATCTTGGTCTCGCCTATCACAGCTTGAGTGAGAATAAGCTCAATTAAATTGAGTGAAACTAGTTAAGTCAATTGGATCAAGTAAAACTATAGGCATATTCCAACGGTTGAAAAGATAGGATAAAATCACATTTACACTAAATCTTGGGCGATTTAGCCAAAGCTAACTCAAGTTCTTTTGTAAATGTGGATCTTGATCCTATAAACAAGAGTTGCATAGAGATGTAATTGGTAATTTGTTACCTACCGATCATCCTAAGTCTTGGGCGATTTAGCTAAAGCTAACTCAAGGCGTAGTATGATGTGGATCTTGTCCCGCTAGAATTATAGCTAGTATTTATGAATCTAGTAGTGTGGTCTGACCACATCCATGACTCGATTCTACAAAATTCCTATAATTCAGTGGGAGCATTATTTAATTAAAGGCCTAATTAAATGATAAATGGAACATGATATTTACTTTCTGTATTGTTTATATTTTAGATTGTCATGTCGTCAAACACGAACACTCTCTCCCTGCGTTCTGTCCTTGAGAAGGACAAGCTCAATGGATCTCATTTCCTGAACTGGTACGGGAATCTGAGAATTGTTCTCACTCAAGAAAGAAAATTGTACACCCTGGAGTAGCCCATTCCGGAAGCACCTCCTGCCATTGCCTCGCGAGCTGACCAAGATGCTTACAAGAAGCATCAAGATGATGCATTAGATGTGTCATGCCTCATGCTCGTGACCATGAACTCTGAGCTTCAGAAGCAACACGAGTTCATGAATGCTTTTGATATTGAACATCTTCGTCAACTATATCAAGGATAAGCAAGGCACGAGAGATACGAGATCTCCAAGGCATTGTTTCAGTGCAAGATGCAAGATGGTCCTCCCGTAGGTCCATATGTACTCAAGATGATTGGGTACATAGAGAACCTACAGAGGTTGGGATTCCCACTTAGCCAAGAACTAGCCACTGACTTGATCTTGCAATCTTCGCCATAAAGCTACAATCAATTTGTCATGAATTAAAACATGAATGAAATTGATAAGCCACTGCCTGAGATGCTTAGCATGTTGAGAACTGCTGAGCTCGACCTTGAGAAGGGAAAACTTGACTCCATTTTGATGGTGCAAAAGAAGAAAGGCAAGGGCAAGCCTAAAGGTAAGGGAAAGTCCCAAGCCAAGGGCAAAGGCAAGGCACTGAAACCGAAAGTAGGGTTGGCTAAGGAAGGGACTTGCTTCTACTGTAAGGAAGCTGGACACTGGAAGCGTAACTGCAAAGCATACCTGGAAGATCTTAAGAAGAGAAGTGAGATTTCTACTTCAGGTATATATGTTATAGAAGTCGATCTATCTATTTCTTCATCATGGGTATTTGATACTGGATGTGCTCCTCACATTTGTACTAATGTGCAGGCGCTAAGAAATAGCAGGGCATTGATGAAGGGAGAGGTAGACCTACGAGTAGGCAATAGAGCAAGGGTTGCTGCTGTTGCTATAGGAACTTATTTTCTATCTCTATCCTCTGGGCTTGTATTAGAATTAGATGAATATTGTTATGTGCCTGCTCTGACTAAAAACATAATTTCCATTTCTTATTTAGACAACAAAGGCTTTTCATTTATAATAAAGAACAAATGTTGTTCAGTTTATTTAAATGATATATTCTATTGTAGTGCACCTCTGATGAATGGACTCTATATTATAGACTTAGAGAACCCCATCTATAATATAAGTATCAAAAGGTTCAAGTCAAATGAGTTAAACTAAACCTATCTCTGGTATTGTCGCTTAGGTCACATAAATGAGAGTCGCTTATCCCAGCTCCATAAGGATGGGTTGCTGGACTCATTTGATTTTGAATCATATGAGACATGTGAGTCTTGCCTTCTAGGCAAGATGACCAAGACTCCCTTTAGTGGACACAGCGAAAGAGCAACAAACTTGTTAGGACTTATACATAGTGATGTATGTGGCCCTTTCAATGTTGCTGCTAGAGGTGGTTATAGGTACTTCATTACATTTACTGATGACTTCAGTAGATATGGTTATGTGTATCTAATGACACATAAGTCAGAATTCTTTGAAAAGTTCAAAGAATTCAAGAATGAAGTACAAAACCAGCTTGGCAAGAGTATTAAGATACTTCGATTATATCGAGGTGGTGAATACCTTAGTCATGAGTTTCGTGATTATCTATGTAACGCCCGCAAAATTCTAAACTAGGAAAAGTAATTATATAGGTTTTAAGGCCATAAAAGGGTTTAAAATAAAATAAAATAAAAGATGGTTATAGGTAGGATTTGAACCATGAACCTCCTAATAGGGAGGTAGCCTTGACACCACTAGACCCTAGGATAATTTATGAACAAGATATATAAAGAATATACAAAGAATATAGATGGGAAGATGAGGAGTTGGTTCATCCCCATGAAAGGATGATGGATGTTCATTCCCTAGGTAATAAAGAAGAGAATTAAGAGAAGAGTGGAAGTAAAACCCCACTTTCCTTCTTCATTCTCCTTCTTCCTCATCCTTGGCCGAATTCCCCATTTCCCTTTCCTCCCTTTTTATCCCAAGCTCTAGAAATTTTATAAGAAACTTTGTATGATTATAGGGACTTTATGTGGGCTTTTTCAAAAATAAAAGAAAATAAGCCAAAAAGGGATGCAAGGCCTAGGAATTGAACCCCAAACCTCTAGAGATAGCCAAGCCCTATAGATGCACCCACTAACCATAAGCCCAATAGGATATTATCATTAGAGGAATAGGGGAAATTATGGTTAAGTGTAAGGGAGATCAAGGGACTCTCTAAGTGAATAAATAGGGGAAATGAGGGGGCATGAGTTAGCAAATTTGTTTTCTCCTCTTCTCTTCTTCTTCCTCACCGAATCCTAGAGCTCTCCCTCCCCATTTTCACCCCTTGGTCGAACCTCATCCAAGAAAGAAAGCAAAGGCTAGGTTTGGTTTCTTAGGTTATCTTCACACTACAAGCAAAGCGAAGGATGTAAGTATCCCTCACCTGCATACGAGTAGCTTCGATTGATGGTTGTAAAAGAGATCTATATGTTATATTCGGCCAAGCTATGTTTTTGGTTTATCAATGAAGTTATATGCTATGTTTAGTAAGTATATGATGATGTTAAGATGGAAAAAGGGATTAGGACAAAAGCTAACCCTAATAGCCACCAAGATCCATTCGGCCAAGCCATGTTTTAAGGTTTCAATGAAGTTCTATGCTATGTTTTTGTAACTATATGATGATGTTAGGATTTAAGATGGATTAGGACAAAAGCTAACCCTAATAGCCACCAAGGTCCATTCGGCCAAGCCATGTTTTTTAAGGTTTCAATGAAGTTTCATGCTATGTTTTTGTAACCATATGATGATGTTAGGATTTAAAATGGATTAGGACAAAAGCTAACCCTAATAGCCACCAAGGTCCATTCGGCCAAGCCATGTTTTTTTAAGGTTTCAATGAAGTTCCATGCTATGTTTTTGTAACTATATGATGATGTTAGGATTTAAAATGAATTAGGACAAAAGCTAACCCTAATAGCCACCAAGGTCCATTCGGCCAAGCCATGTTTTTAAGGTTCCAATGAAGTTCCATGCTATGTTTTGTATTTAAAATGGATTAGGTCAAAAGTTAACCCCAAAAGCCAACAAGGACCATTCGGCCACCCCTATATTTTGATGATTCAATGAAGCTTTATTCCATGTTTGTATGCTTATGATGTTGTTAGTATGTTAATCGAATTAGGGTAAAGGACTAGCCCTAAAAACCTATAAAGACATTCGGCCACCCCTATATTGTGGTGATTCAATGAAGCTTTTGCATGCTTATGATGTGTTTAGTATGTTAAATGAATTAGGTTAAAAGATAACCCTAGAAACCCCTATGGACCATTCGGCCATCATGTATTTTTGGGTGATTAAATTAAGTTTTAATTCAAGTTTTATATGCTTATGAAGTTGTTGTTATGTTAGATGAACTAGGTTAACATGTGTTTATTGTTGGGTGAATTCATGTTGACTTGTGATATTAAATGATGCTAGATGAAGATAACATGCCTTAGGTTAGTGTTTACTTACTTTTGATGCCATGCCTATGTGTATGTGATATTTAAGATATGTTATGAAATGGAAAACGATAAGATTATGAAATGAAACAAAACGATATGTTCACGACATGAGTATGATATGATGATGAAATGAAGAATGATATGTTATGAAATGAAGTATGGTATGTTTATGAAATGAAAGATAATATGTTCACGAAGTGAAGCATGATGTGTTATGAAATGAAGTATGCTATGTTTGCAAAATGAAATAAGCTATGTTATAAAATAAGCATATAAGTATTTTACCTTCTGCATGGCTTGTACCAAGACCTTAACAAGGTCCAAGAAGGGATGGGCTCCTAAGATGCCCTAGGTCGATGGAATAAGACTCGGGCCTAGGATGGGCTTCTATGTATGATTGCCCCTAGGTCGATGGAATAAGACTCGGGCCTAGTACGGGATGGGCTCCAAGATGCCTTAGGTCGATGGAGTAAGACTCAGGCCTAGGATGGGCTTCTACGCTATGACAATTGCCTTAGGTCGACGGACTAAGATCGGGCCTAGTAACCTATTAGGTTCGAGACTTGCTACCTCGGGCCTATTTAGGGATGCGCGCTATGATAATGAAGAAGTGGTACAATGTTGGGCCCAAATATGTTGAGATTTATGTTTACGTACCTAAAATATATGTTTTCAAAAGCATCCTGCATATGTTTACCTGATTGATTGTTATGTTCACATGTTATGATTGACATGTCATGTTTACGCCATTATGTTACATAGGTTGTATGTTATGTTGATATGTCAGGTACATGTTGCTATGTTACATATGATGCATGTTATGTTTGATTAAGTATATATTCATGTTATGCCGCTAAGTTATGGATGATACATGTTATGTTTACTCATGTTACTTATGCTACATGTTAAGTTGATTACGCTATGTATGTTACATGTTATATTGCTTATATGTTATGAATGTTACATGCCATGATTAATGCTGATGTATGGTTTTTGTGAGTAGGACAGGATCTTACTAAGCCTATGTGCTTATAGTTTATCTTTCCCTCGTACTGCAGATAAGGGTAAGGGATGGATAAACTAAAGGGAGCAGCAGGAGGGGCCAATGTGTGTGGTAGTGGCATGGTGGAGAGGATCCGTTAGGTCTATATATATATATGTTTACCTATGATGATGATGTCTATGGATGTCCTTACTTATGTCTCCTTATGACGATGATGTTTATGAACCTGAACTAAGCACTAAGTATCTATATATATGATGCATGCTCTATGTTGATAAGAAGAAGTAAAGAAGAAGTAAGAAGAAGTATCTATACATGTTATGAAGCATACTCTATGTTAAAAAGAAGAAGTATATATATATATATGTATATATATATGTCAATGCATGTTTATGTTTTAAAAGAAAAAAAAATAGGTCTAAAGTCTTCCGCTGTAAGAATTAAGAAGTATGTATAAAGTCTTCCGCTGTATGTAATGTATGTATGTACGGTCGCGTCACGCGCCGCCCCTCCGGGTTCTGGGTCCGAAAAGGGCGGGCATGACAATCTAGCTGAGTGTGGGATTCTATCCGAACTCACTCCTCCTGGAACACCACAGTGGAATGGTGTATCCGAAAGGAGGAATCGTACCCTATTAGATATGGTACGATCTATGATGAGTCACACAAATCTTCCTATATCCTTTTGGGGATATGCTCTATACACAGCAGCCTTCACACTTAACCGTGTTCCATCCAAAGCCGTGATAAAGACACCATATACGATTTGGACAGGGAAAAATCCCAAGATGTCTTTCTTGAGGATTTGGGGTTGTGAGGCTTACGTTCGACGTCAAGTCTCAGACAAACTGGGACCCAAATTTGATAAGTGCTATTTTGTTGGATATCCCAAGGAAACGAAGGGTTATTACTTCTACATTCCCAGTCAGCATAAAGTGTTTGTGGCAAAGACTGGGGTATTTCTAGAAAGAGACTTTGTTTCTAGAAAAACTGGTGGGAGTACATTCGATCTTGAAGAAATTCAAGATAAGGACCATAGCACTGAGGCCTTGATGGAGGTTGAACAGGAACCACAAAGTGTTGTGGGTGATGAGATTGTTGCACAAAGAGTTGTGAAACAACAACCTATTCAGGTCGACCTACCTCTTCGCAGGTCTGATAGGGTATGTCATCAACCTGAGAGATACTCATTTCTCTTGTCTGACCATGATGATGTTATGCTCATTGAGAATGAGCCTACCTCCTATCAGGAAGCTGTGATGAGCCTAGATTCTGAGAAATGGCTAGAGGTCATGAGATCTGAGATGGAATCCATGTACACCAATCAAGTATGGACTTTGGTTGATCCACGTGAAGGCGTCAAACCCATTGGGTGTAAGTGGGTCTTTAAGAGAAAGACTGACATGGATGGACTTACGCATTCCAATAAGGGTTGATTGGTGGCTAAAGGTTTCAAGCAAATTCATGGTATCGGCTATGATGAAACTTTTTCTCCAGTTGCGATGTTTAAGTTCATTCGAATCTTGCTTGCTATTGCAGCATAACACGATTATGAGATCTGGCATATGGATGTCAAGACAGCATTTTTGAATGGAAACTTGCTCGAGGATGTATACATGACACAACCTGAGGATTTTGTAGATCCACAACATACTGGCAAAGTATGTAAGCTACAAAGGTCCATTTATGGGCTAAAGCAAGCTTCTCAGAGCTGGAATCTTCGATTCGATGATGCAATCAAACAGTTTAGTTTCATCAAGAATGAAGATGAACCCTGTGTCTACAAGAGGGTTAATGGGAACACAATTGTCTTCCTTGTATTGTACGTGGATGACATACTACTCATTGGAAATGACATCCCTTTGCTATAGTCTGTGAAGACTTGGCTGGGGAAGTGTTTCTCAATGAAGGACTTAGGTGAAGCAGCCTATATTCTAGGCATCAAGATCTATAGAGATAGATCTAAGAGATTGCTTGGCCTAAGTCAGAGTACATATATTGACACGGTATTAATACGGTTTGCCATACAGAATTCCAAGAAGGGACTTTTGCTGATGTCACATGGTGTGAATCATTCGAAGACTCAAAGTCCCTCTTCTAGAGAGGAGAGAGACCGCATGGATAAGATCCCTTATGCATATGCCATAGGATCTATCATGTATGTCATGCTATGTACTCGTCCTGATGTCTCATATGCTTTGAGCATGACGAGTAGATACCAGTCAGATCCAGGTGAGCATCACTGGATAGCAGTCAAGAATATTCTTAAGTACTTAATAAGGACTAAAGAATATTTCTTGATATTTGGAGACGATGAGAAGCTAGCTGTAAAGGGTTACAACGATGCCAGCTTCCAAACTGACCAAGATGATTATAGATCGCAGTCAGGGTTCGTGTTTTTCTTGAATGGTGGTGCAGTGAGCTGGAAGAGTTTGAAGCAGGACACAGTTCTTGATTCTACAATAGAGGTCGAGTATATTGTTGCATCAGAGGCAGCAAAGGAGGCAGTTTGGATCCGCAAGTTCATTACTGAGGTTTGGGTGGTTCCTAGCATAGTAGATCCTATAGAGCTCTATTGTGACAATAATGGAGCGATTGCGCAAGATAAGGAACCTCGCTCACACCAGTAGACCAAACATATACTACGGTGCTTCCATCTCATTTGAGAGATTATCGATAGAGGAGATGTGAAGATTTGCAGAGTACCCACAGAGGCTAACGTCGCAAATCCCTTGACCAAGGCTTTGGCATAGAAAAAGTATAATGGTCACACTAGGTCATTGGGTATTAGATACTACAGTGATTGGCACTAGTGCTAGTGGGAGATTTTTAGTGAAAGCCCTAGAGCCAATCATGTGATGATTGTTGTATGGACTTTGTTGTATCATATTCCTATTTATAAAGGCATTTCTTTATGGTTATTATACTTACTTGTATTGGTGTCAAATAACTAAGTATAATAACGTCCTTGAGTAGAAGGTTCTTATCTATATCAATCGATTGGTTGAATCGATAATGAGATGATATAGAAAATACTACTCTTAATCATTCCTAGTCAAGTATTAACATTCAGGGACAATGTTAATGCGAAGAGACTAGCATGTAGATCAACTCGATGACTTGATCTTACAAGTCATGGATATGAGATATCAAGTTGACACATGGGTATACATTATAGAATGTATACTGAATGACTCGCCATGAGAAAGTATCATGGATCGTTATATGAGTGTCATATACTTTCTCATGTGACTATTAGCCCTTGTGTTGGGTTTTTCCGAGCCACAAAAACCGCTTTTTGCGTTGCGGAAACCTCGGAAGCCCCCGGCCACGGATCCGTGCGAAGAAGTATTAAAACAAAACATGTATGTGCTTGTATAAAAAACCCTAGATCTACCTTAGATCTAAGAGATAAGATCATTACCCTCGATGCGATGCCCTTCGCAAATCCCGCTCGTCCAAAAGTCCGCCGGAACTCAAGAGTGTCAAGTGCACACTCCTCTATGGTATCCACACAAGCAATAGGTGGAAGAAAAAACACACTTGAGTGTGCTAGCACTCCTAGGGTGTCTCGGCAAGATAAGGAAGGAGAGGGGGAGAGCTTGAGAGGAAAAGTTCCAAGGTTGAAGATGAAGTCAATTGTGAGTAACTCATCAAAAAAATTCACCACATGAAACCCCTAACACCAAAGTGGCCGGCCACTTCATGGAAGGGGGGTTACATGCATGCATGTAACTCCCATGACCCTTGGTCTCCCTCATGATGTGGCACCAATTGACCAAGTCAATGATGATGTGGAGCATCATCATTGGCCGGCCATGCCTAGTCATCATCATGACATGGCATTTGGTCAAGTCAAACTTGACCTTTCATCTTCCCTCTCAAGTCAAGTCAAACTTGACCTCTAATCTCCCATGGTTGATCAAATCTAACCACTTGACTCAAGTCAATTTAATATAATGAATCTCTATTCATTAATTTAAATTGATTTGATGAATCAAATCTCAATTAGACTCATTCAACACTTGAATCAACTTGAGTCTAACTCAATTAGTCTAATTTGGATTACTCTTA
Organism: Wurfbainia villosa; assembly: GCA_025175895.1. Taxonomy (NCBI): domain Eukaryota; kingdom Viridiplantae; phylum Streptophyta; class Magnoliopsida; order Zingiberales; family Zingiberaceae; genus Wurfbainia; species Wurfbainia villosa. The sequence goes on along the minus strand of CM045998.1, from coordinate 44,318,182 downwards.
ATCCAATTTGGTTCATCCCATGAACCTAATCCTCATGGTTCATCATATGAACCTAATCTCCATCTAATTGCTCTTATGTGTGTGACCCTATAGGTTCTTGTAATGTTGGCAATGTCCCTAAACCGATTTAGGAACATAAGCAATGAGCGGTATCTAGCAACACATCATTGCTACCCAAGTTACAAGAATGTTGAGCTCCAACATCACCTTTGTGACTACTAATTGTGACTCTCACAATATGTGACAATGTCCTCTATCCTTGACATCTAGATTGACCAATCGAGGCATAGACCGTGTCATCCTCGGTGCAATCTAAATCTTGAACTCCAAGTAGACTCACTCTAATCAAATGAGCTCAATATCTCATATTGACTCATTTGGGCATGGCCATGCACTTCGTGGTCTCACTCTATCAAGAATATCGATGTCACCCCGTCATATAGGAGGATAGATCCCATCTACATCACTCACATCCCTCCTCCGCATAATCTGCTACATACCCAAGAATCACCTTTATAGTCCACCCATTTACGGGTGACGCTTTCGGCCAAAGTATGCAACTCCTTATGTAGGGAACCATGGTGACTTCAGGTCTAAGGACTAATAGTCATACTAATAGCCACATGAGAAAGTATATGACACTCATATAACGATCCATGATACTTTCTCATGGCGGGTCATTCAAGATACATTCTCCAATGCATACCCATGTGTCAACTTGATATCTCATATCCATGACTTGTGAGATCAAGTCATCTTGTTGACCTACATGCTAGTCTCTACGCATTAACATTGTCCCTGAATGTTAATACTCGACTAGGAATGATTAAGAGTAGTGTTCTCTATATCATCTCATTATCGATTCAACCAATCGATTGATATAGATAAGAACCTACTACTCAAGGACATTATTATATTTAGTTATTTGGCACCAATACAAGTAAATATAATAACCATGCCTTTATAAATAGGAATATGATACAATAAATTCCATACAACAATCATCACATGATTGGCTCTAGGGCTTTCACTAACACCTTGGACTTGAAGTCACCATGGTTCCCTACATAAGGAGTTGCATACTTTGACTTTGTCAAATGTCACCTGTAAATGGGTGGACTATAAAGCCGATTACTGGGTATGTAACAAATTATGCAGCGGGATGTGAGTGATGTAGATGGGATCTATCCCTCCTATATGATGGGAGTGACATCATGATTCTTGATAGAGTGAGACCACTAAGTGCATGGTCATGCCCAAATGAGTCAATATGAGATATTGAGCTCATTTGATTAGAGTGAGTCTACTTGGAGTTCAAGATATTGATTGTATAGAGGATGACATAGTCTATGCCTCAATTGATCAATCTAGATGTCAAGGATAGAGGGACATTGTCACATATTGTGAGAGTCACAATTAGTAGTCACAAAAGTGATGTTCGATCTCAACATTCTTGTAACTTGGGTAGCAATGATGTGTTGCTAGATACCTCTCATTGCTTATGTTTCTAAATTAGTTTAGGAGCATTGCCAACGTTACAAGAACCTATAGGGTCACACACAAAGGGCAATTAGATGGAGATTAGGTTCATATGATGGACCAAGAGGATTAGGTTCATGTGATGAACCAAATTGGATTAAGAGTAATCCAAATTAGACTAATTGAGTTGGACTCGATTTGATTCAAGTGTTGAATGAGTCTAATTTAGATTTGATTCATTGAGTCAATTTAAACTAATGGATAGAGATTCATTAAATTAAAGTGACTTGAATCAAATGGTTGGATTTGATCAACCATGGGAGATAAGAGGTCAAGTTTGACTTGACTTGAGAGGGAAGATGAAAGGTCAAGTTTGACTTGACCAAATGTCACCTCATGGTGACTTGGCATGGGACCGGCCAATGATGATGTTCCACATCATCATGGAAACATCATGGTGTGCCACCTCATGAGGGAGACCAAGAGCCATGGCTCTTGGTATTACATGGAGGTATTTAACCCTCCATGAAGTGGTCGGCCACTTGAGATGTGCACTAGTGTGAAGTTAGTGGGAATTAACTTCATCTTCTTCCTTTCTCCTCTCTTGTGATCTCCCTCATCCTTCTTGCAGTGGGTTTCTAAGAGTGCTAGCACACTCTAAGTTGCCTTATCCACCTATTGTTCGTGTGGATACTTGTAGAGGAGTGTACGCTTGACACTCTACGAGATCCGGCAAGCCGTTTGGATGAGCGGGATAAGCGAAGGGCGTCGCTACAAGAGTAATGCTCTTCACATGTAGATCTAAGGTAGATCTAAGGTTTTTAACATGTACATGTATTATTTTTGTTTATCTTCGCATGGATCCATGGCTGACTTCCGAGGTTTCCGCAATGCAAAAAGTGATTTTTACGGCTCGGATAGTCCAACAAAGTCATCCCTAACAAGTACCTAGTTAACCCAAGGAGCTCCAATAGGTATTGGGTTCCTAGGAGCGTGATTACATCACTCTAGATGGATTTAGGGTGTGTCAACCTTGAAATGATAGGTAGTTAACATAACCATGGTAAAGGTGAGACTTTAGGGCATTTTCAAAGTATTGTAATACTTTGAAAATGAAATGAGATTTATATCCTAAAAGATTTTAGGATGTACCAAAAGAATTTAAGAAGGTGGAAAAATCAATCATAATTGGCACAAATAGATTTAGAGTTAATGGTGTGTCATTTTGGATTTTTGGCACACTTGGGAAATTGATCTATTATGCCAAAATAGGGTTTAATCCTAGTAAATGACAATTAGGCTTGAAATCTAGGTATTCTTATACCTTTATATTTTATTTGTCATATTTTATTTGTCATATGTCATGTCATGACATCATATTTTATTTGATCATATAAAATGTCATGAAAATGCTAAGTTAATATGTAATGTTTGTATTTAGGTTTATCTTTATGTCATGATATCATGATTATTGAAAAATATTTTAAATTATGCATATTTTTATGCCATGATCATCTTTCATGCTTTTATAATAATTAAATGAAATTAAGGATAATGGCATGATTTGAAGTCCCATGATAAGGGAATCAAATAGAGTTGTCTAGATAAAATGCATTAACCCTTAGATAAGGAAGAACAAAAACTCACATCTCACAAGGACCATAAGAAGACATGTATGTGTATTGATACACATTAGATACATATGTGAGATGTTAGAAAAATGAGTTAAGTTCAAGGTGCATAGTTCTTGCATCTAGATGAACTCAAACTTATAATATAACAAGGATGAATCATGAGGAAAGTTAATGTACAAGTCATGTACATCTAGCCTATACACCATGGTTTAAAATAAGGTTTGAAAAATATTTTTAAATCATTTTGAAAAACCTTAGTGAAGTCTATCTTTTGATAGTAATCACCATTGAGAAAATTGGCACAAAGTTAGATAAAAACATTGAAGTTTTCAATGGTTTTGAACTTTGTATCAATTTCATAATTTAATGGGTATTTTAATTTAAAATTATTCTTTACCCATTATATTTCATGCAAGTAATGTACGTATGAATTTTCAAGATTTTCAAAATACATATATTTACTTATGTATTTTTCAATTTCAAATTCTGAAATTGATTTCTGCATTTGCAGAAACCAGCCAACTGCCACTTTGGGCAGTCTACTGGTAGCTGAAACCAATCAACTGTTGTGTCTGATATTTGTTAGGGCAATCTCTTGCCGTAATATGGTTTTGATGGTGTGGCAAAGGGTTTAAGTTAGTGTGTTATGTTGATTTGATATGTGCGTTGAAGTCGTGCAGGACTTAGTAATTCGCAAATGGAGCCATGGCGAGTTTCACATCTCATGACTCGTGCCTTGAGTCGGTGAAGGATAGCTTTGTGGAAGCCGTGGGCTTGGAGCATCCGAGGGACCGCCGGACGAGAAGCTTGGAGTGAAGCCGGAGGAAGTAGACTTCGAGGCAAGAGATGCGAAGGAGCATTGCAAAGTCGTGCGCCTGATGCTGCCAAGGGACGTGGCCGAGAAGGAAGAGAACTTCGAAGGCGAGGGACTCCGAGAGATGAGAGTGAGCGATTGTAACCCGGGGAGGGGTAGCTCTTAGGTGAAACTTGGCCATTTGGCCAAGTGTCGGATGGGTTTTTCGACACCGATCATCGCCATGTCATGGCGCCGATCCGAGTCAGTGAGTTCGACCGTATCCGATCGATGGGTTTATGCCCAGCCTGATCGCTATGGAATGGCATCGCCAGAGGATATCGCGCAGAATCGCCAGAGCCGATCGCGCCGATTGACGGGAGGCAGCCGATCGTGAGGTCCAACAATGATCGCTAAGAGTTCCGTTGGACTACAACGATCGGGATCCGACGTGTTCGGAGGCCGTTGTAGTGACGGCAGTCGACTGCCAAGGGCAGCAGTCGACTGGTGGCGGCCAACGGGAAGAAATCAACCCTCTCTATAAAAAGAGAGGGTGTGAGCCTTTGAGAGGCTAATGCTTATGCTCTAAGTGATCTTCCTAGTGCCCCACAAGCTCTAAACTCTTCTTACTTGTTTTTACTTCATTCTAATTGTAAGAAGAGTGATCTTGATTGTAAAGGTTACCTCCACCTAGCTTGGTGCAAAGGAGAGACCAATAGTGATTGGCTTTGGAGGAGTGATTCACCTCGGACGAATCGGGATCGTGGATTAGCGGCGTAGCCGTGAACCACGTTACATTCTTTGTTAGCGTTTGTATTTTCATTTATTGCTTTGTCTTTATTGTTTATGCTTTCGCTTGCGCTAACGATTGTGTAGATGAGCAAACGAACGAGAGAATTCCGACATCCATCTTAAGAGGGCTATTCACCCCCCTCTAGCCGGCCGTATCGTTCCCCTACAATATGGACTGAATAAGGGTTGTTTAGCAATTTATCAACACCCCGATATACCCTAACGTCTCCTAACCTAGGATATGCTTTGGAAAGCATTGGAAGAGTGAAATTATCATTGAAAATAATTAGGAGAGTTATTTAGGGTGGAGTATCAATTTTTAAGGGAGGTTAAAGTTCAAGTTTTAACTTTTACCCTTATTTTCGATGGTTTAAGTTTCCTATAGGCTTTGGAACTCTCTAAGGACATTATTGGTTCAATGGTCAAGGGGGAGCAAGCTTTAGGGGGGGTGTGCCCATCAAAGGATGATGGATGCAATTTTGATTACAAAGGAAAGAAAATGAGGGTTAGATAAACCTTCATTATTGATTGCCTCTCATTTAATGATATGAGATTTATCACTAGGAAGAGTGAAGACATCTAAGATGTTTTTGGACCAAGGGGAGAATATAGAATCTCATGGGAGATGAAATATTGAAAACCTTGGTAGACTTTTTGATGTATGAAAAAGGAGGAGAAGTGAGGTTTAAGTTAGGTAAACCTTCACTATGCTTTGGCATTGGAAGCGTTAAGTTTGGGTTATTATTAGCCTAACTTAAAGGTATTTTCAAACATCAAAAAATGAGATATTATTGGTGCAATAGGCCATGGATCAATGTTGACCAAACTCGAGTGAGACTCGAGCAGGGTTTTGATGTTTGACAATGGATTTGACCATTGTTTGACTATATGAGTTTGACCATATGTTGACCATATGACTAGTGGATGATTGAGATATCCAAAGTCATATGGGGGAGATTGTTGGAGAATCAACCTCAAAAGTCCAAGTTTGGATACTTAGTAAGAAAAGTCCAAATATGGATATTTGGCAAGGGAAGTCCAAAGGTAAAGTCTTGGCAGCATAAGTCCAAGTGTGTAGTCTTGGCGGCGTAATGTCCAAGTGAACTTTGGTAATTGGAAAGTCCAAGCATGGTCTTGATAATTAGAAAGTCCAAGTCATGGGTACTTGGCAAAGGTAAAGTCCAAATTTGAAGTCTTGGCCACGTAAGTCCAAGTGTGTATTCTTGACGGTGAAAGTCCAAGCATTGAGGTTTGGCAATGGGAAAGTCCAAGGGTATAGTCTTGGCGGCATAAGTACAAATTAACCTTAGCAAAGGACCCGATTAGCATGACATAGCTGATGGAAGCACCTGAAGGCTAACGTAAAGGATGAAGAGTCGCGGACTCTGAGAGGTGTGAGGTTGATGGAGGTGACTAAAAGGTTTATATTTAGGTTATGGGTGAGTATCAAGTATAAAGGGATCATACTTGGATTAAACCTCATGTTTGAGGTTTATCAGTCGATTGGATTTATGGACCAATCGACTGGCCATGTCCACGGCACTTAGGAGCCTAGTTTGACTCGAGCAGTCGATTGGGGTTATAACCAATCGACTGGTCGAGGAGTCGACTGAGGCTCGACTACTTGACTGAGGCCGCGCGATCGGCATGATGTATGGGCGCTGATTGGCCTTGAGCGATCGGCGCCATGGATGGGCCAATCGATTATGAGTGGCCAGAGCACACAAGCTCGTAGTCGGTCGATCGGTGGTGATATATCCATTGGAGTAATCCAACATAGATTAAGTCTGTTGTGAGACAATGGCACTTTGGGCAGTCAACTGGTGCCTTTTAGCAATCGACTACTAGGCGTAAAATCAGCCCAATGCTGGTTATAAAAGGAGCAACTTGGGGAAGAATTTGCAAGCAATTTTTGGAGCCATTTTGAAGGAGAAGTGTTATTGCATTCCAGACCTTCAAGAGAAATCCAAAACAATCAACAAGCAAGAAATCAAAAGTTCTTCTTGTAAGGTTTTCTTTATTTAGTGTTGTGTTCGCTTCATGTATTTGATTGTAGTTTATTGTTTATTGTGGTTGTGTGCATTACTAGAGCTCGACTCGTAGAGTAGGAACCCTAGTTCCGAACCACATTAAATCTCTTATGTTTGTGTGCTTATGTGTGTTTATTCTTGTTGTGCATTTTATTTCTATATTCCGCTGCGTACTAACTTATTGTAGATAAGCACATGATCCATTGAAAGCGAAAAATTCTACTCACCCCCTCTAGCATGACGTCCAATCCCCAACACATACCTTATCAAGTCTCGGTTGTCTACTTTCTCACCTATAACATGAAGTCCATTGACAATCTCCGTGAACCTTCCATTCATGTAATTGAGAGGTGTCCTAAGGTAATCGCCTTAGAAGTTATTAATAAAATTCACTATTTGAGTATACATTATCTATGTATTTGACTGGATCTTAAACTCATGTACTAAAGTCCACAATACGATGTATGGCATGAAAGAAATTGTGATTGGATCACAATTAGTGGGTATCTTATCATGTGTAATCATGTAAGCATTGAAACTATTCCAAGTCGATGAATTGATGAGATTGGATGTCATCGATTCTATGAGACTAGCACATGTTATGCACCTTGGTTAATCCAAGCAATCGGTACTCACTGAATGGAAGCATAGGGATGTTGAGAGTGAATATGTGGATGCTAGTTATGGTAACTAGTTCATAGGAGTGACCTGCTCTGAGACATCATATGGTTCTATATGTCATTGAAGATCTCATTGCAGCTCGAGTGTGAGTTGCCTTGGACTTGAGGTATTAAAGTCATCTTGGTCATGATGCCTTATACTTTGACTTATTTACAGTCATCTCCATATGAGGTGTAACTCCGGGATGATTAGGTATAAGCCAAAGTGATCGAAGGTGTTTGAATAGCCCAAAGAGGATTCACCACTCCTGATAAAGGAGATGTATACCCTAGGCCTCTTGTTAGGATTGTTACTTAGAAGTCTATGGCCAGAGAAAACATGTTAAGAAGATGATCTTCTTGGGAACATGTAGAAGTAACATGAATCCATAGGACATGGAAACTAACTTCGGTTAATGGGGATGAACACATATAACATGTTCTAAACCAAGTGGGTATATGATAAGTAAAAGGAATAAAATGCGAACAATTGAAGTTGCTAAAGGGTTCAGAAATATTCTGGAGTCGATTTAAACTTTCCGATCAATTGGGGGTCATGATGCACTGCTAGGTGCCACTCATGATCTATTCATAATTAAGGGGTTAATTATGAATGACCAACATAGCCAGAAACCTATTCGATCACATGCAATATGGGTGATTTAAAAACATGAAATGAGTCTGAGAATGAGATTCTCAATGAGAGAGAAGATTTATCTAGTTGGACCAGGCCAAGAAGGTGCAAAACAGAGGCTATGGAACCTCCTATGGCCTTGTCGGATTTATCATGACCATATTGCACCTAAACGAAGTTAAATGGACCATACAAAGCCTCACACAACCATGCTTAACTAGGCACGGGTTGTGCCTAGCTATGGTCGAAAACGACCAAAGTCTAGTCTATGCCCAGAAGGACACACGGGTAGCCATTTGTCCGGCACGGCTAGTCGTGTGTCCTAGCACGATCATGCTTTTTGGAATGGCTGGTCATGTGTAAGACACATGGTCGTGTCGCGGCCCTGTCATTTTTAGAGATTTCTCTTATGGACATTTTATGGGTTGTTCTTACCTTAATTATGAGATAGTTATTGTAAGATAGGTTTCGTTTAAGCCTCCTAAGATGCCCTAATCAAGATATCTATAAATAGATCCCTTTATAATCTTTGGAGGTGTGATTTTAATCTTAGTTTTTCTTCCTTGATAGTTGTCTTTCCTATCTCTCTCTTTCCCTATCTTGTCTCCGTCGATTGGCTAGCACCAATCAGAGACAAGACTTATTACTCGAGGAGTTGTCTCAAGTGATCTCGGTGTGGATACTCATAGAGTCAAGGCCCATTGGTCTTGCTCACAGTTTTGACAGATTCAATAAGAATCTCGAAGGTATAGCCTTTCTCCTTCTCAGTTTTTACATGTGATTATGTCAAAGCAAGTATTCCTGGCCCCAAGGAGATGTCTAGGATGAAATAAAAATTATTTTATTCGCTTTATTACGCTGCACATTATCCCGGAATCCCCAAAAAGTGGTATCATAGCCACCTTGTTTGTTTGACAAAGATCACATGTTGTAGGAGAATATTTAAAGCATGTTGGATGTTTTAATATACCTATTATTGGTGAAATCGGCTTAGGTCATGATTGACCAGACTCGAGTTTGACTCGAGTAATATTTTGATGTTTGACGATGAGTTGACCATTGTTTGACAATGGATTGACTATATGGTTGACATGGGGTTGACCATATAATGGAGAAGTCCAGGTGAGACACTTGGCATGGTAAGTCCAAGTCATGGGTACTTAGCATTTTGAAAGTCCAAGGGTATGATATTGGCGGCGTAAAGTCCAAGGATAGAGTCTTGGCAACATAAGTCCAATGGTTGGCGGCGTAAAGTCCAAGTGTGTGTCATGGAAGCATAAGTCCAAATGTACCTTGGCAGTGTAGACACTATTAGCATGACAATAGCCGATGGAAGCACTTAAAGGCTAGCGTATGGATGAACAAGTCATGGATGACTTGGAGGGATCCGATAGGCATGAGGCTGATGGAGGTGGCTAGAAGGCTTAGGTCTAGGCTAAGGGTGATCTAGCAAGTATGAGGGCATAATACTTAGGGTAAACCTCATGGTTGAGGTATAGCAATTGACTGGGGTTATGGACTAGTCGTCTGGTCAAGTCTTTTGACACTTGGCAACTGAGTCGACACTAAGCAATAGACTGGGATTATGATCAATCGACTGTCATGAGTCAACTGGCGTTCGACAGCGGCAAGTGGCCTTGGCAGTCGACTAACATTGGGCAGTCAACTGGCCATGAGCAGTCGACTACCATGGAGGGCAGTCGACTGCTACTAGTTTTGGTCGTGAGGATAGAATGCTCGGTAGTCGATTAAGCAGTCGGCTACGGGCTTGAGCAGTCAACTGCTCGTAATGGCAGCCGTCTGTCAGTGTATTCATTGGCTTGAATGCCAATGTGGATCAAGTCCATTGTGAGACAATGGCACTGTTGGCAATCGACCACCAGGCAAAAATCCAGGTCACACAGAGGCATAAAAGGAGCTCGATGGGGAGGATTTCCACAATGATTTCTTAAGCAATTTGAGGCAATTTGCTAGTGCAAGTCTTCAAGTGCAGCTCAAGAGATCAACCAAGCAAGCATTCAAAGCACATTTGTAAAGTTTTCTTTACGTTGTTTTATGTATTTCACTTGTATTTGCTTGTATTTCTTTCTTATTGTTGTAAGAACTGTCGTAAGAAGTTTTCTCACCTCTGCAGTGTTTTCCGAGGAGAGGTTGATTAGTGGTGTTTTGCATCGCTAGGGTTCGTTTGAGCTCAATCCATGAAGTAGGAACCCTAAGGTTTTGAACCACGTTATATCTTGTGTTTTGCGTGTGATTGTTGTTGTGTATTTGTTTATATCATTATATATTCCACTGCATACACTAACATTTGTAGCAAGCACGCGATCAAATTCCATCTACGTCAATGAGTCGCTATTTACCCCCCCCCCCCCTCGCCCTCTAGTGTTCATTAAAGTTTCTACAATTGGTGTCAAAGCTAGGAGCTCTTCAACGGATTAAAAACCAAGAGCAAACACGCTAGAGGATGGATGTGTCGAACGGTGGACTTGGATGGGACATCAACACGCCAATTCCATATGCCCTCTATGGACGAGAAGGTTTCAATCAATGGAAGGCAAGGATTGAAGACTTCATGATGATGATGGACATCGATGATTGGTCCGCCTTGATAGAAGGATTCGAATATCCAAGAGGGCCAAAGGAAGGATTCCTCAAGATGAAGAAATGGACTGAGGAACTACTTCAAAAGTTTGAGAAAAATAGTAAGGTAATAAAATTTTTAAGTGATTTAATTCCTAATGATGTTTTGTCTAGGTTAGGTGAATATAAGGATGCCAAGGAGCTTTGACCCATTATCAAGTCAATTGGATAAGAAGACCAAAGAAGAAAACTCGTCCTCACAAGAAAGTGAAGATTCGGAAGTTGAGAAGGAGTCAACATCCAGATCGGTGGAAGAGGAAGAATTGGTGGAAGCCTCCACCTCTAGGATTGAAGGGGAGGATATTAGATCACCGGAGCCAGAGCAAAATCAAGAGGAGCCATCAACCTCTATGAGGAGTGATGAACAAACTCAAGAGGCCTTCACCACCACCCCAGGTAACTCAAGCATCTTAATTATAAATAAAATTCATATTATATGCTTTGAGTGTAGGGAAGTCGAACACTACAAGAGCAAGTGTTCGAAATGGGTCAAGAAGATGGCACAAGTCGTGCCAAAGGCCAAGGAGATCGGAACCCCAACAATTAAAAGCAAGGAGCATGTAATTTGCTTCAAGTGCAATCAAAGAGGGCATTATAGGAGTCAATGCCCTAGGAGGAGGAAGAAAAACCCACATCTCACATCACATTGACATGTGTGTGTATATTGATACACCCTAGACACATATGAGGTGCTAGGAGATGAGTTAAGTTCAAGGTGTATAGTTCTTGCATCTAGATGAACTCAAACTCATCATATACCATGGATGAATCATGAGGAAAGCTTATGTATAAGTCATGTGCATTAAGCTCATAGATCATGGTCCAATATAAGGTTTAAAATCATTTCAAAATCATTTTTGAAAAACCGTGGTGTAGTCTATCTTTTGATAGGAGTCACCATTGAAGAAGATGATACAAAATAGGTCAAAAACATTGAAGTTATCAATGGTTTTGAATTTTGTATCAATCTCAATATTTAATGAGTATTTTATTTTTTTCAAATATTTTTCACCCATTATGATTGTTATAAGTATTATACGTATGAAGTTTCACTATTTTCAAATTACGTATAATTACTTATGTATTTCACAATTTTGTTTTTTGAACCTAATTTCTGCACTTGCAGAAATCAGTCGACTGCCATGGATGGCAGTCGATTGGCGCCAAGGGCACTCGACTGTTGACTGACAAAGTCAACTGCCAATGCTGATTTCGGATAAACAAGGATCTTTTAGCCCATGTTTCAACTATGTGAGGCTACCCTAACTTTGGAAAGCATTATAAAGGGTGAAAATCCATTGGATATGGATTAGGAGAATTGTTTAGGGAGTGTATCAAATTTAAAGGTACGTGAAAGTTCAAGTTTGAACTTTCGACATTAATTTTGATGGTTTAGTGTTCCTATAGGCTTAGGGACTCTCCAAGAACATTATTGGTGCAATGGTCAAGGGGGAACAAGCCTTTAGGGGGAGGTTTGTAACGCCCGCCCTTATCTGCTCTCAGGGCGGCGCTACTTTTACCCCTTTCTTTTTTTTTCTTTTAAAACATAATACACATGGATCATTTCACCATTTACTTGAGCATGTTATCATGGCATAAACCTTCTTTTCTACATGCATCACCTATCTTATTCATAGTTAGCATGTTACCATATCTTATCTCATTTCATAACATGCCCATCATAAGGATCCATTCGTGAGTTCTATCATATCAACTTTCTTAAGTAATTGAACAATAACATAACTAAGCAATATCCAACATGGTACTAATAATTCACCAGTCTTATAAGCGGAAGCAAGGTCTTAAGTTGTTAATTGAGCATATAAATATAAGCAGATAGTAGTAGGGTCTTTCTCCACCATGCCACTATCACACACACTGGGCCCTTCCTGCTACTTCCTCTAGTTCAGGTTTCCTTGATCTGCAGTATATGGACAACATAAACTATAAGCATAAAGCTTAGTAAGATTCTTGCCTACTCACAAAAACCACGAACTTCATCAAGCAATTAGAAACATAAGCATGCTAGTATAAATGGCCTAATTATTCCATAGTAACACTAATCAACAACATACCATGTAATGAAACCTAAGCATGGCATAGAGTTTACATCAGCATGCTAAGCATAATTAACACCAAGCAGGGCATAATCTAAACATAAGCATTCATGATATAAATCTTAGACATGCAAGAAGTACATAAACCCCAAATGTTCTTACTATAAGCATTATAACTTAGTAAAATCTAACATGCTTCAAGAACATAATCATAAGCATTTTTAACTTGAGCATAAACATTTATAATGACATAAATCCTAGACATGCATAAGGCACAAAATCACAAGTATTCTTAAACTACTGCAAGCATCATAACTTCATAGAGTCTAACATGCATAAAGGACATAATCATAAGCATTTTTAACTTGAGCATAAACATTTATAATGATATAGATCCTAAACATGCATAAGGTACATAATCACAAACATTCTTAAACTACTGTAAGCATCATAACTTCATAGCATCTAAAATGCATAAAGGACATACTCATAAGCATTTTTTTTTAACTTGAGCATAAACATTTATAATGATATAAATCCTAAACATGCATAAGGTACATAATCACAAGCATTCTTAAACTACTGTAAGCATCAGAACTTCATAGCATCTAAAATGCATAAAGGACATACTCATAAGCATTTTTTTTTAACTTGAGCATAAACATTTATAATGATATAAATCCTAAACATGCATAAGGTACATAATCACAAGTATTCTTAAACTACTGTAAGCATCATAACTTCATAGCATCTAAAATGCATAAAGGACATACTCATAAGCATTTTTTTTTAACTTGAGCATAAACATTTATAATGGCATAAATCCTAAACATGCATAAGGCACAAAATCACAATTATTCTTAAACTACTGCAAGCATCATAACTTCATAGCATCTAAAATGCATAAAGGACGAGTTCGTAAGCATTCATAATCTTTAACATAAGCATACACACTTTCATAAAAGTCTTTTCTTTTCAAAACATATAAATATAGATACTTCAATATCATCATAACATGTTTGGGGGGCCCCAGGTTAAGTACCACATAATGCGCGTTCCCTAATAGGCTGGGGTAGCGAGCCACCAGACCTACCAGAGCAAGACCTCTTACGTCTTACCAGGGCAAGACCTCTTACGTCTTCTTATGTCCCTATGGATTTGATTAACGACCACCTGACGGGTCGGGTACTTAACCTCTTACAAAGTAAAATACTTAATTCCTTTCTTTTCTTGTCATAGTATAAAGAATGCTCTTGATCCCCAACATAAAAAGGGAAGCATCTTAATCTTATCTTGTCATAAGGAGAGCTCTTGATCCCTACTTGAAAGGGAAGCATCTCCACTTTATCTTATCTTAAGGAGAGCTCTTGATCCCTACTTGAAAGGGAAGCATCTCCATCTTATCATAAGGAGAGCTCTTGATCCCTACTTGAAAGGGAAGCATCTCCATCTTATCATAAGGACACATGCATTCATAACATAAGAGTACCCTAAAGGGGTCCTAAAGTCTAAACATGTTCATCACACAAGCATATTGCATGGCACATTACACCATAAACATGTAGCATGTTTCTTAGGCATATTCAAGGCATATTAAATCATAAAAACATGTTCATCACCTAAGCATATTTCATGGCACATTACATCATAACATGTAGCATGTTTCCTAGGCATATTCAAGGCATATTAAATCATAAAAAAAACATGTTCATCACCTAAGCATATTTCATGGCACATTACATCATAACATGAAGCCTATTTCTTTGGCATATTCATGGCATATTAATCACAAAGCATGTTCATCACCTAAAACTCCTACATGAGGCATACAACATCCCCTAGTTCCCTTAGAAGCCTTTTTCTTGCAACCCTAACCCTAGTTTCCTTGGGTGGCCGAAACTTGTGAAGGGCTCAAGCTTGGGTTTGTCCCCTAAAACTCATTCATGAAGCCTTATAACCTATCATAGCACCATTAGAAATATTTTCATGCAACCCTAACCCTAATTTCATGGGTTGGCCGAAACTTGTGAGGGGCTCAAGCTTGGGTTTGTCCCCTAAAATTCATTCATGAAGCCTTATAACCTATCATAGAATCCTTAGAAATATTTTCATGCAACCCTAACCCTAATTTCATGGGTTGGCCGAAACTTGTGAGGGGCTCAAGCTTGGGTTTGTCCCCTAAAACTCATTCATGAAGCCTTATAACCTATCATAGCGCCATTAGAAATATTTTCATGCAACCCCAACCCTAATTTCATGGGTTGGCCGAAACTTGTGAGGGGCTCAAGATTGGGTTTGTCCCCTAAAATTCATTCATGAAGCCTTATAACCTATCATAGTATCCTTAGAAATATTTTCATGCAACCCTAACTCTGATTTCATGGTTTGGCCGAAACTTGTAGGGTTAAGATCTTTGGATTTTTATCACCTAAATCTATTCATGTAGGCATATATCATAACCTAACTTCATAAGGGGGAGCTCTTCATGAAACCCTAACCCTAAACCCTTGGTGGCCGAAACATATAGGGTTAAAACCCTTGGACTTTTGTTACCTAAGGATCCCTACTTGGAGCATACAACATATAAAAGGTTTCCCTAATAGCATATTCCATGAATCCTAGCCCAAGACATTAGTTGGCCGAACATATGAAGCTCCAAACTCTTATTCTTTCATGTAATTCATCCTACAAAACTAATATACTGCAGGTGAGGAAATCTTACATCCTTCGCTTTGCTTTTTAGTTGGAAGATGACCTAATGGAAGCCAACCCTAGCCTTCTTCTTGCTTGGAGGGATTTCGGCCAAAGGTGCAAATGGAGAGGGGGAGCAAGGTGGTTTCGGTGAGGATGAAGAGGAGAGGAAGAAGTGGCCAAATGGGAACTTCCTTCTTCTTTATAAAGGGAGGAAGGGAAGTTCCTCTTTTCTTTTCCATGCCCCTTCATTTACCCTCATCACCCTTATCTATAATTCCCCTCTTCTCTTAATGATGTAATCCTATTGGGCTTATGGTTAGGGGGTACATCTATAGGGCTTGGCTATCTCTAGAGGTTTGGGGTTCAATTCCTAGGCCTTGCATCTCTTTTTGGCCATTTCCTTTTATTTTCGGAAAACCCCCATAAAGCCCATTATCGTCAAGCCAAAAATCCTCGTAAAATTGCTGGAGACTTTTTACGGGCGTTACAATCCCTCATACCTTGTAAAAGTTTCATCCTCGAAACTTAAAATAATTCTGGGTACTTCTGCTTCATGTCCTCCTCTCGTTCCCAGGTAGCTTCCTCGTATCGTTGATTCTGCCACAGGACCTTTACTAAGGGCACCTCTTTGTTCCTTAGCCTCTTGACTTCTCGGTCTAGTATCTGGATAGGCCGACTTTTCATACTCAGGTCCTCTTGAACTGGTACAGTTTGTGGCTCGATCACTTGGTCCACACTGGATAAGCATTTCTTGAGCACAGAGACATGGAACACGTCGTGTATAGCCGACATCTCTTGTGGCAGCTCCAGCTTGTAAGCTACCTTGCCCACTCTTTGCAATATCGGATACGGTCCTACGTAGCGTGGATTCAGTTTACCCTTCCTTCCGAATCTCATCACTCCCTTCATAGGGGTCACTTTGAGGAATACCAGGTCCCCGACTTCGAATTCTAACGGTCTACGCCGCATATCCGCATAACTCTTTGTCGGCCGGCATTTCGATTCTCGACGGATATTCAGATAGCGCGGTGGTATTGTCAATAATATCGCCCGAAAACCCATTTCCTCCTTTCACCACCCTCGTACCAACAGATAGGAGACCTGCATCTCCTCCCGTACAGAGCTTCATATGGTGCCATTCCAATAGTAGCACAGTGCTGTTGTTGTAAGCAAATTCTGCCAAGCACAAATATCGGCACCAGCTCCCCTTAAAGTCTAGGGCACAAGCCCGCAACATATCTTCCAACACCTGGTTCACTCTTTCTGTCTGACCGTCGGTCTGAGGATGAAACGCAGTGCTGAATCTCAACTTAGTGCCAAGAGCCTTCTGAACACATTCCCAGAAATGGGAGGTAAACGCCATCACAATGTAAATAATAGCCTTAGGCACTCCATGTAATTTGATAATTTCCTTGACATATAATTGAGCTAGCTGCTCGACCGAATAGGTCATCTTAATTGCCAGGAAATGGGCAGACTTTGTCAGCCGGTCTATGATTACCCATATAGCATCGTAACCATTTGTTGTCCTGGGCAATCCCGAGATAAAATCCATAGATATTTCTTCCCATTTCCACTGAATCAGACGGCGCAGTAATCCCCGTGTTTCTCGTGTTCTCGCCTTCACCTTCCGGGCAGTCGACGACAAGTCGACGTGTCGAGCCACATCCTTTTCATAATTTATCCCTTAAGTCCTGATACATTTTGTTAGATCCAGGATGCATGGTATAAGGTGTTCCGTGGGATTCCTCGAGTATCTTCTTCCGTAATTCCGGATCGTTCGGAATGCATAGGCGGTCCTGGAAGTATAATACTCCGCCGTTGGCGATGCGGAATCCATTATCCCTTCCTTCCCGGACTTCCTGTTTGATTTTCTGGATGTCAGAATCACCATCTTGCTTTCCCAATATATCGTCGAACAACGTCGGCGCTATAGCCATGGTGAAAAGCTGTCCAGAAATAATCTCTATTCCGTAATTCATTATATCCCTTTTCAGGGGCTGCGATAGCATTGATAAGGACATCAAAGCGGCACCGGACTTTCTGCTCAGTGCATCTGCCACTTTGTTGGCCTTTCCGAGATGATAGAATATCTCACAATCATAATCTTTGACCAGCTCGAGCCATCGGCGTTGCCTCATATTTAGGTCTTTCTGAGTGAAGAAATATCTCAGACTCTGGTGGTCTGTATAAATCCTGCACCGAGTTCCGTATAAGTAGTGCCTCCATATTTTCAGAGCGAACACCACGGCTGCTAGTTCTAAGTCATGGGTAGGATAATTTCTTTCGTGCTCCTTGAGCTGCCTAGAGGCGTAAGCGATAACCTTGCCATTTTGCATGAGTACAGCTCTGAGCCCCAGTTTAGAAGCATCACTATACATATCGAAGCTTTCATTATCTTCAGGGAGAGTCAGAATGGGAGCGCTGGTTAGTCTCCTCTTCAGTTCAGTAAAACTCCTCTCATAGTCCTCAGTCCATTTGTATTGCTGGTCCTTTCGGGTGAGGGTCACAATCAATTCTAGAGAAGTCCTCTACAAATTTTCTGTAATAGCCTGCTAGCCCGAGAAAACTTCTGACTTCACTCGCATTCCTTGGCCTATTCCAGTTCCTCACAGCTTCAATCCTTATTGGGTCTACCATGAGTCCTTCTTTAGAGACGACATGACCCAAGAACGACACTTGATTGAGCCAGAACTCACATTTGGAGAATTTTTCATATAGTTGCTCTTTCTGAAGAACCTGTAGTACAATCTTCAGATGTTTAGCATGCTCTTCTTGGTTTCTCGAGTAGTAAGAATATCGTCGATGAAAACGATTACATATTTGTCGAGAAAGGCCGAGAATACTCGATTCATCAGGTCCATGAACATCGCAGGAGCATTGGTTACTCCGAAGGGCATAACTTCGAACTCATAATATTCGTATCTCGTCCGGAAAGCTGTCTTCGGAATATCACCGGGCTTTACTTTTACTTGATGATAGCCAGACCTGAGATCGATCTTGGAAAAGACAGTAGCTCCCTTCAGTTGGTCGAACAGGTCATCGATCCTGGGAAGGGGGTACCTATTCTTGATGGTCACGTTGTTCAGTGCCCGGTAGTCTATACACATTGGCATAGATCTATCCTTTTTCTTTATGAACAACACTGGAGCTCCCCATGGTGAGTGACTGGGACGGATAAATCCCTGGTCAAGTAACTCCTGTAGTTGTTTCTGAAGTTCTTTCAACTCAGTCGGTGCCATACGGTAAGGTGCTTTGGAGATCAGATTAGTTCCGGGAATCAATTCGATCTCGAACTCAATTTCTCTATCAGGTGGTAATCCAGGTAGGTCATCCGGGAATACCTCCGGATGGTCACATACCACTCTGACCTCTTCTATTTTCTGGTTCTTTGCGGATATGGTATCCACCACATGGGCTAGAAATCCGATGCATCCACTTTCTAGCATTTTTTGGGCTTTTAGCGCCGATAAAAATTTCCTCGTTCCTTTCTTTGATTCCCCGATAAACTCAAATGAAACCTCTGCTTCGGGTCGGAAGGTCACCCTCCGTTTACGGCACTCAATTGAAGCACCATACTTGTGCAGAAAATCCATGCCCAATATATCATCATAGTCCCACATATCTAGGACTATCAGGTCGCAATAGAGCTCACCTGCTCGTCGTGAGTCTAATGGGTGGATGGCATCACTTATCCCGAAGGTAACGTTGTTAAGAATTTATAGTCCAAGACTTGGGGATGCCTATCTATCTTTCTTGTGAAAGGCGTAGAGATGAACGAATGGGTTGCCCCAGTGTCAAATAACACAGTAGCATACTGACTGAAAATAAATATCTGACCTGTGACAACCGTCGAGGCATTCGCCACATCTTCCCTGGTGAGGGAGAACACCCTGGCATTTGTCCCAACGGGCGGGGCTTCCAGTCTCCCTTGGCTTATCTGGGGACCCTCTATCATAGCCTGCATCTGGTGAAGCTGTGGAGGGGCTCCTGCATCGGACATATACCGAGGAGGTGCCCGAACTCGGTAGGGCGCCTAAGCTATGTGCCCCTCCACCACAGCTTGTAACACTTCTTCGTGCCACGACGACATTCCCTGATGCTTCTTCCCACATGTAGGACAGATACCCTGTCTGCGTCCTCGGGCCCCTTTTGGGCCATTCCAATGTTTCTTCTTGCGATCCCTCTTCCAGCTAGTATTCTGAGATTTCGGATCTCTGGTCCGCACCTTACTCTGCTGACTGATGTTGTTCAGGTAGTGCTCGGTGACCAGTGCACTACTGAATAGCTCTTCGACAGTCTGGGGTCGATTGACTCCGTCGGCCACATTCAGGGGCTATCTCGTCGCAACATTTTCGTGAGAGTCCGATCCTCTCCTTTCAAGATCGACTAACTCTGCGAAGGTAGACGCATTTTCATAGCTTCACTAATCGATAGATCGCCTTGCCAATTCGAGGAACTCATCGTAGTGCTTATTTGTGATCCGCCTCTGAAAGAACTCCTCAAGAACTCGCTTCAAAATCATCCACCTCATTTGATTTACTTGTCTCTTTGCTTTGACTCTCTCCCACCACATCCTTGCATCTCGGAAAGGCGAGCGAGGCACATTTTATCTTTTCGTGCTCGGTCCAATCCAGCAGCTCCACGATGCTCTCAACTATTTTGAACCAGGCTTGGGCATCCCATGGTTCGCCGGCACCAGTGAAATTTTCTAGCTTCAGCCTCTGCCACTGAATCAGATAGGCTTCGGGCCGGGCCCCGATGGCGGTATTGATTAGCGGTGCTTGCACCATAGTGGTCGTATTAGGAGTTACATTCTGCGCCCCTGGCGTGGTGCTAGGGTTCCCTTGTTGATTCGTGAGAGCATTGATAACCAGCTGTTGTTCTGCGACCTGACGCTGTAGCTCGGTAACCACACGCATCAAATCTGGTGGGGGTGCTGAGTCATTCCCTCTAGCACTACGTCTCCCGTTCATGTTATCTAGGTGATAAATAAATAATTTAATTAAGGTGTTATTATAATTCCTACTCCTATACAGGCATCTAACATCCCATATCATAAACAAGGTAAGGTATCCTTTCTAGTGTTCTAGGTTGGAGTCATGTTTCCATCGTATAAAGCTTTATATATCTAAGTCACAACTAGGATTCTATTATACTAAACAGAGAGGTATTATTTCTATCTAAATCTCAAGTGTGAGTCCATTCTACTAAAGCATGATAAGGTATTATTTCATTCTAGATAGAAAACATTCTTCATTATAAAGGAAACTTAAGTATGCATAAAATTACTTACTTGGAAATAGCAGGATGGAGGCTTGATGTGTGATAGTGGAAAGGTGAACCCGCTCTGATACTGTAACGCCCGCCCTTATCTCGCTCTCGTGGCTACTTTTACCCTTTCTTTTTTTTTCTTTTAAAACATAATACACATGGATCATTTCACCATTTACTTGAGCATGTTATCATGGCATAAACCTTCTTTTCTACATGCATCACCTATCTTATTCATAGTTAGCATGTTATCATATCTTATCTCATTTCATAACATGCCCATCATAAGGATCCATTCGTGAGTTCTATCATATCAACTTTCTTAAGTAATTGAACAATAACATAACTAAGCAATATCCAACATGGTACTAATAATTCACCAGTCTTATAAGCGGAAGCAAGGTCTTAAGTTGTTAATTGAGCATATAAATATAAGCAGATAGTAGTAGGGTCTTTCTCAACCATGACCCTATCACACACTGGGCCCTTCACGCTACTTCCTCTAGTTCGTTTCCTTGATACGCGGTATATGGACAACATAAACTATAAGCATAAAGCTTAGTAAGATTCTTGCCTACTCACAAAAAACCACGAACTTCATCAAGCAATTAGAAACATAAGCATGCTAGCATAAATGGCCTAAGTATTCCATAGTAACACTAATCAACAACATACCATGTAATGAAACCTAAGCATGGCATAGAGTTTACATCAGCATGCTAAGCATAATTAACACCAAGCAGGGCATAATCTAAACATAAGCATTCATGATATAAATCTTAGACATGCAGGAAGTACATAAACCCCAAATGTTCTTACTATAAGCATTATAACTTAGTAAAATCTAACATGCTTCAAGAACATAATCATAAGCATTTTTAACTTGAGCATAAACATTTATAATGACATAAATCCTAGACATGCATAAGGCACAATATCACAAGTATTCTTAAACTACTGCAAGCATCATAACTTCATAGAGTCTAACATGCATAAAGGACATAATCATAAGCATTTTTAACTTGAGCATAAACATTTATAATGATATAGATCCTAAACATGCATAAGGTACATAATCACAAACATTCTTAAACTACTGTAATCATCATAACTTCATAGCATCTAAAATGCATAAAGGACATACTCATAAGCATTTTTTTTTAACTTGAGCATAAACATTTATAATGATATAAATCCAAAACATGCATAAGGTACATAATCACAAGCATTCATAAACTACTGTAAGCATCATAACTTCATAGCATCTAAAATGCATAAAGGACATACTCATAAGCAATTTTTTTTTAACTTGAGCATAAACATTTATAATGATATAAATCCTAAACATGCATAAGGTACATAATCACAAGCATTCTTAAACTCGAAGCATCATAACTTCATAGCATCTAAAATGCATAAAGGACATACTCATAAGCATTTTTTTTTAACTTGAGCATAAACATTTATAATGGCATAAATCCTAAACATGCATAAGGCACAAAATCACAAGTATTCTTAAACTACTGCAAGCATCATAACTTCATAGCATCTAAAATGCATAAAGGACGAGTTCGTAAGCATTCATAATCTTTAACATAAGCATACACAATTTCATAAAAGTCTTTTCTTTTCAAAACATATACTTATAGATACTTCAATATCATCATAACTTGTTTGGGGGGGCCCAGGTTAAGTATCACATAATGCGCGTTCCCTAATAGGCTAGGGTAGCGAGCCACCAGACCAGGGCAAGACCTCTTACGTCTTCTTATGTCCATATGGATTTGATTAACGACCACCTGACAGGTCGGGTACTTAACCTCTTACAAAGTAAAATACTTAATTCCTTTCTTTTCTTGTCATAGTATAAAGAATTCTCTTGATCCCCAACATAAAAAGGGAAGCATCTTAATCTTATCTTGTCATAAGGAGAGCTCTTGATCCCTACTTGAAAGGGAAGCATCT
Source organism: Wurfbainia villosa (assembly GCA_025175895.1). NCBI lineage: Eukaryota > Viridiplantae > Streptophyta > Magnoliopsida > Zingiberales > Zingiberaceae > Wurfbainia > Wurfbainia villosa. The sequence continues at coordinate 44,295,531 of CM045998.1, read as the reverse complement.
CCACTTTATCTTATCTTAAGGAGAGCTCTTGATCCCTACTTGAAAGGGAAGCATCTCCATCTTATCATAAGGAGAGCTCTTGATCCCTACTTGAAAGGGAAGCATCTCCATCTTATCATAAGGACACATGCATTCATAACATAAGAGTACCCTAAAGGGGTCCTAAAGTATAAACATGTTCATCACACAAGCATATTGCGTGGCACATTACACCATAAACATGTAGCATGTTTCTTAGGCATATTCAAGGCATATTAAATCATAAAAACATGTTCATCACCTAAGCATATTTCATGGCACATTACATCATAACATGTAGCATGTTTCCTAGGCATATTCAAGGCATATTAAATCATAAAAAAACATGTTCATCACCTAAGCATATTTCATGGCACATTACATCATAACATGAAGCCTATTTCTTTGGCATATTCATGGCATATTAATCACAAAGCATGTTCATCACCTAAAACTCCTACATGAGGCATACAACATCCCCTAGTTCCCTTAGAAGCCTTTTTCTTGCAACCCTAACCCTAGTTTCCTTGGGTGGCCGAAACTTGTGAAGGGCTCAAGCTTGGGTTTGTCCCCTAAAACTCATTCATGAAGCCTTATAACCTATCATAGCACCATTAGAAATATTTTCATGCAACCCTAACCCTAATTTCATGGGTTGGCCGAAACTTGTGAGGGGCTCAAGCTTGGGTTTGTCCCATAAAATTCATTCATGAATCCTTATAACCTATCATAGTATCCTTAGAAATATTTTCATGCAACCCTAACCCTAATTTCATGGGTTGGCCGAAACTTGTGAGGGGCTCAAGCTTGGGTTTGTCCCCTAAAACTCATTCATGAAGCCTTATAACCTATCATAGCACCATTAGAAATATTTTCATGCAACCCTAACCCTAATTTCATGGGTTGGCCGAAACTTGTGAGGGGCTCAAGCTTGGGTTTGTCCCCTAAAATTCATTCATGAAGCCTTATAACCTATCATAGTATCCTTAGAAATATTTTCATGCAACCCTAACCCTGATTTCATGGTTTGGTCGAAACTTGTAGAGTTAAGATCTTTGGATTTTTATCACCTAAATATATTCATGTAGGCATATATCATAACCTAACTTCATAAGGGGGAGCTCTTCATGAAACCCTAACCCTAAACCCTTGGTGGCCGAAACATATAGGGTTAAAACCCTTGGACTTTTGTTACCTAAGGATCCCTACTTGGAGCATACAACATATAAAAGGTTTCCCTAATAGCATATTCCATGAATCCTAGCCCAAGACATTAGTTGGCCGAACATATGAAGCTCCAAACTCTTATTCTTTCATGTAATTCATCCTACAAAACTAATATACTACAGGTGAGGAAATCTTACATCCTTCGCTTTGCTTTTTAGTTGGAAGATGACCTAATGGAAGCCAACCCTAGCCTTCTTCTTGCTTGGAGGGATTTCGGCCAAAGGTGCAAATGGAGAGGGGGAGCAAGGTGGTTTCGGTGAGGATGAAGAGGAGAGGAAGAAGTGGCCAAATGGGAACTTCCTTCTTCTTTATAAAGGGAGGAAGGGAAGTTCCTCTTTTCTTTTCCATTCCCCTTCATTTACCCTCATCACCCTTATCTATAATTCACCTCTTCTTTTAATGATGTAATCCTATTGGGCTTATGGTTAGGGGGTACATCTATAGGGCTTGGCTATCTCTAGAGGTTTAGGGTTCAATTCCTAGGCCTTGCATCTCTTTTTGGCCATTTCCTTTTATTTTTGGAAAACCCCCATAAAGCCCATTATCGTCAAGCCAAAAATCCTCGTAAAATTGCTGGAGACTTTTTACGGGCGTTTCAAGGTTATCCATCAATGGGATGATGGATGTATTCTTCCTCATAATTTGAAGAATTTGGAGAAGTGAGGATTGCCTCTCTTTAGTGATATGAGACTTATCACTAGGAAGAGTGAAGGCATTCTAGATGTTTTTGGACCAAGGGGGAGATTGTAAGATCTCATTGCGATATAAGACATTGATACCCTTGAGGAAAGCCTTTTTGATGTATGTCAAAAAGGAGGAGAATTTGAAAATTTCAATTTGGATAATTGGGAGGATTGGATTGAGTTAGTGTTCTAACTCAAAGGTATTTTGTTTTTGTCAAGCATCAAAAAAGGGGAGAATGTTGGTGCAATCGGCTCAGGTCACGATTGATCAGACTTGAGTTTGACTCGAGTAGTATTTTGATGGTTATGTTTTGATGTTTGACGATGAGTTGACCATTGTTTGACAATGAGTTGACTATATGATTGATATGGGGTTGGCCATATGATGGAGAAGTCCAAGTGGGACACTTGGCATGGAAAGTTCAAGTCATGGGTACTTGGCATTTGAGAAGCCCAAGGGTATGATATTAGCGGCCTAAAGTCCAAGGGTGGAGTCTTGGCAGCATAAGTCCAATCGTTGATAGCATAAAGTCCAAGCGCATGTCTTGGTAGCGTAAGTCCAAATGTATTGATGTAAGCAAAACATATAGAGTTTTAGGAGTAGTTTTCGCTCACATATCATTGCATTTTATATTTGATTCTTACATATTTCACTTTATTTTGCATGCATTTTCTATTTTCTGGTTCGGACATCTGCTCTTTGTACTTTTATGTGTAGGACAGCATTCTGCAGGGAAAATGACTCATTTTTGCAGCAAAAGGAAGACAATTGGAAGCTAGAAACTGAAGGACACACAGCCTAGCCCTATGAATCCACACGGCCAATCCCGGAGCACACACCAGCGCCACACACAGCCTGGTCATGTGAATCCACACGGTCGTGTGGTGCCGAGGCGATTTCGACGCGATTCAATTTTTTCTAGGGTTCAGGAAGATCTAGCCTCATGTCTATATAAAAGAAGCTACGGCCAAACCCTAGGGAGGAGGCATGACGGTCGGGACGCACACCGACGCCCTTAAAAGCTTCGGGAACTCGCAATGGGGAGGAAGGAGGTCGCTCAAGGACCAAATTCTACACTTTAACACCGGGGAGAAGAACCAAAGTGCATTGTAATTCGCTTTCCTTACATAATTTGCATTGTATCTATGAATTCAATTATGTTTTGTGTTTCTCTTCTCCTATTTATGAAGTAGATTCTCCAATTCTAGGATTATGGAGTAGTTTGTGTGCGCAGAACATGCTATTTCAAATATATGTCTATTCTTGATTTTATATTTGCAATTGGTGATTGTTTAGATTGATAGTTATTTGTTTTGGTCTTCTATTTATTGTGCATAGCCGATACAAGGGGTGACAGCCCTCGTATCAAAGATTTAGGAGAATTAAGGAGGAACCTAGGGGTTGGCCTCATCTCTGGTAACCGTGGATAGAAGGGTGTGATAGAGTCGGAAACAGGGCACGTTTTGACTCATTACAGGGATTGATCCAGCATCCTCGTACCGCCAATCCCATCCTAAAGCCAGAAGTTGACCTGGTATGGCAGAGGTAGTTCCCGATAGATGCGAAGGCTCATCGGGGAAGTGTATGATGCCCCTTCCACAAGACCATAGTTAGACATCTAGATAATACCCAATTGATAGTGTGTTCTGCGACACACAAGTGAAACCAAAATCCTAGAATCCCCTTAGAAGACTCGTAGCAATCCTTTTCTTCCTCCGGGTGACACCGTACTAGAGTTAGGACCACCGACAAACCTCATAAGCATAATCCTTAACATTAAACCTTGAACAATAACGTCCACTGAATAATCGGTACTCGAATCTCACTCCCTGTGGGATCGATAATCTTTTTATTACTTGACGACATTCGTGCTCTTGTGGGTGTTGAGCGCGAGCATGAGCTTCGAGTCTTCAACGGTTCCCGTCGCTAGATTTGAGGATGCATTCGCATGCATCAAGTTTTTGGCACTGTTGTCGAGGACTGATTGATTCGATATTGAATCAATAGGTGGATAGTTAGATTGAACTTAGGTTAGATTCATTTACTTGCTTTATTTTTATTTTATTTAATTCAGTTTTAGATTTTTTTTTTACATATACCTAGATTTAGTTTAGATTAAGTTTAATTGACTTCTTGCAATTTCTTTTTTTTTTAGTTTATTCTTCATCTGACTTCGCATCTTTAAAATCTTTTTAATTCTTGTTCTTAAGTAATAAGATATACTCCTAATTTTGGGGCTCGGTTTTTTGCATGCATAGACGTTTAGGATCAGAAGACCTGATTTCGATAGATCTAGAAATCGAATGAACCTACCATCGCAGGAGAGATGAACAGAAGAGGATGGAGGACCAAGATGCATTCGTGGTGAACGTAGGTAGTCAACCTTTGTGGGCTTACATAGCCCCTAGTGCCAAAGGATTTAGGCCGAGTATAGCTGGACCATCCATTACAGCTAACAATTTTGAATTGAAGCCTTCTCTTATACACATGGTCCAGCAAAGTCAATTTAGGGGAGCTGCAACTGAAGACCCGAACCGACACGTGGAGATTTTTTGGAAATTTGCTCAACGATGAAGATCAATGGAGTACCTGCTGACGTGATCTGCTTGAGCCTATTCCCTTTCTCATTGCGGGATAAGGCTAAGGCATGGCTTCACTCCTTGCCGTCGGGAAGCATTACTACATGGGAGCAATGTGAGCAGTAATTTTTAAACAATTTTTTCCACTAAGCAAGACTGCTCACATGTGTCATTTATTTACTAGCTTCCGTCAGAAGGAAGGAGAGTCTTTATTCGAAGCTTGAGATCGCTACAAGGGGCTACTCTACCAATGCCCCCATCATGGGCTGGAAAGGTTGTTGGTGATCCACATCTTCTATAATGGGATCACATATGCCACAAAGGTGTCCCTCGATTTTGCTGCAGAAGGAGAGCTAATGAACAAGACTATTGAGGAAGTGGAGGAGTTGATTGAAGAGGTGGCCCAGAACCACCATCAATGGGCTTCTGAGCGTAGTCACCTAGCTCCTACAGCAAAATTATATGCTGTCAACTCTATAGACCATCTAGCACTGAAAATGGATGTACTTAGCAGGCGGTTCGACTCTCTAAACCCTAATTCTGCATGTGTGACCAATACCTTTAGAAAGGGAGCATCAGCATATCAAGAGGACTATTATAGAGGGCAGGGCAGCTTAGAAGAGTAGATCGAGCATGTCGATGTGGTTGGGGACCACAATCAAAGGCCCAACAACTCATACTCCAGCACTTACAATCCTGGATGGAGGAACCTGTTGGAATGTATACTGAAAGCCTAGCTCTTTTTGTATGAACATTTTTATTTTGAAATAAGAATCACATGATCATTGTTTGCACTTTATATTTATTATATGTGTGCATATTGTCTAATATTTTACATTGTAGATAACATGGTGCTTGGTGTGGCACAAAAGATCATGTCATCAGTCCCTTGTAGAATATAAGTAGAGGCTCACAACCAAGATGGTTTTGGACAAACCATTGGCATGGTTGTAGTGCAGCTTGGTATTGTTTTGTCTTGAACATAGAGTTACACTAGTACACTTTGGTGTATTGAGCAGGACCGACATAGAGGTGATTCAATTTATTGCAAACTACATAATTGAATCGGACCTCAGATATTATGTTGTACATGCTCTTAATCCCGATATAATAACGGGCACATGTACTTAATATTTATTTCTTTGATTTACCAAAGGGTGAGATTTAGATGGATTAAATCAATATGCCCGGTAAGTTAGGAAATGATATTATTTACATGGTGTGTCGTTGATTATAGGAGGAAACCGTGTCCTATATATTAGGTTGATGATGTCCCCTTGAGGAGCTCATAAGGTTCATCATGTAAACCCTGCAGGTTGACTTAGTCAACATGATGATAAGGTTGAGTGGTACTACTCGAGGAGTTAGATGTTAATTAATTGATGGTCAGTAAATCAATTAATTGACGAACATTCGATATCTTAAACACGGGGAGATGGATGTACAAATAATATATGGAGCCCATATTAATTTATGGGGGTTGGTGAGGTAATTCAATGATGATCCTCTAGTGGAACGGAACATCATTGATGGATCAAGTTTGTGTGGTTCCGATCCATCGGGTGGCCAAGATCCAACTCCTCCTCATGGTCCCTATTGTAGCCTATTAACACCTCAAGAAGTCTAGATCCAATGATGGAAAACAAAACTCTAGAACCGATGGTTGAGATCAAATCTCTAGATCCGACGGTTGAGATTAAATCTCTTGATCCGACGGTTGAGATCAAATCTCTAGATCCAACGGTTGATATTAAATCTCTTGATCCGACGGTTGGGATTAAATCTTTAGATCCAATGGTTGAGATTAAATCTCTTGATCCGACGGTTGGGATTAAATCCCTAGAACCGACGGTGGAGATTAAAACTCTAGATCCGACGGTTGGGATTAAAACTCTAGAACCGACGGTTGAGATTAAATCTCTAGATCTGACGGTTGAGATTAAAACCCTAGAACCGACGGTGGAGATTAAACCAAGGCCTAAACCTAACTCTATATATATGGGAGAATGGGTTGGGCGGCAGGATAATGATGGGTACTAAGGAGATTAGGGATTTTCCTAGCATTGCTTGGGCGGCAAGAAACCCTAATTTGATTAGGGTTTGGCTTCTTTGGTTGGGCGACAAGGATTGGAAGGAAGAGTGGGCGGCAACTTGTGGAGGATCTCTTCTTCTTCCTAGAAGGTGGCCGGTTCCTAGATCTATTCCTTCCACCTTGGTTGGGCGGTAAGAAATCCTAAGGAGGAAACCCTAATTAGGGTTTGGCTCCTATGGTTGGGCGGCTAGGATTTACAAGAAGGTTGGCGGCAACTATAGGAGAGGAGCTCTTCTTCTTCCTAGGGTGTGGCTGGCTCCTTCCTCTATTCCCTCCACCTTGACCGGTGCCCAACATAATCCCTTTCTCCTCTTCACTCCATCTTGGCCGGCGGCACTAGAAGCTAGGGTTTGTCCCTAGTTTGGTTCCTTGGAGGTTTCCATTTAGTTCTCTCTATTCTTAGGGTCGGCAGCATCAATCCTTTGTGGATTGGTGGTTGGCTCAAGCAAGAAGGGAAGGAGAGTTCTTCTTTCTTGGATTGAAGAAGATCTAGGAAGCTTCAACTTGTGGAGGATCTTCGCCCACACAAAGTCTACAAGGAGGTTAGGACATACGATAGAAGATCAAGAGGTATAAAAGTTTTATAACTTTTATTATTGATCTTTGCATGTTCTTATTGATATGCTAGCTTATGTTCTTTATGTTAGTATGTGTTGATTATACTAGTTTGCATGTGTATGTATTTGTATAATCATGGACCCCGATAAGAAACACAAAAACCGGTGATCCGTCCGTCGCCTCTTCCGCGGCTAACCGACTAGAAGAGTTGATTGCATGAACAACAAGTTTGTTCAAGCGATCGCTCGAGTCGTTGGCACGATGACGAATTGGTTGTGCTTAGGAAACTCATCCCATCCGGATTAGTTTTAATTAGTGAAAATTTTAATCCGGGGACATGGGAGCCAATGAGCCTCTGAGCTAGCATGGCGATTCCCAACAACTCGTATCAGAGCCACGGTTTCCGATTTTGTGTGTTTTGGATTCGGTTACTTTCATGCACATATCATATATTGAGTATGCCGGATAATAGTAGGATGTGCGTAGGCTAACTTTTTGGTTGCGGGCATAAGATCCGACTATTATGGCTATTTGTGTGTATGTGATTGTTTTGTGTGTGATTGTATGTATATTATTTGAATCCTCGGGGTTGACGAGGCTAGATTAGTATTTAATTTTTGTAATTAAATACGGCATTGTTTAGCCACTCATTTTAGTTTACTTTCAATCTAGATTATTTGTACACTCCTTCGTGGAGTATAGGATCAATGGATGTAAATTAAAATAGTTTATCTCGGCTCGGATCTCTTTGGTGACTAGCGCACGGGAAAAGATGGAGCGGACGAGGTGGCGACACGATGGGATGCGTATTGTAGAACAATGCCATAATAGTTGGAAAAATTCTTTTTTTTCCATATTTATTGCTTATTTGTTTTATATGCATGTTGTGTATGCTTTAAAATTCCTCATTTCCAATTTACTAAGTGGGAGAGGGATATTTTAATTAATTCCCGCGGCCTCCATTACAATTTGACGTGTGATGCAACAAACTTGCGTGTCGGCTCTGAGTGCCTTCCTCCCTGCGGATGAGTTTGTTTACGGATCACTAGATCAAATAATGGTTATAGGAAATTATCTAGGAGCGTGTGTACTTCCACAGCGGTAAGGCACATAATTCGAAATAATTCCCTTAGTATCATGTAATGGTGCACACTTAGATGCAAATAAAGGTATCCTCCCCATCGAAATCACTGCTTTTATTTGTAGGGCCAAAGAGGAACCAACTATTAATTTTATTTGTCAAAAAGTAAGGTTGACAAGATAATAAAATTAATGGGTAAAACCTCCTCTTACAAATGTAGAATTCGTATACGTCCACACAACGTGGCATGCGATATTCTCGGTGTTTTGAGGTGTTGGTTGATTTCGGAATTTTATTGTTTTGAGGAATCAATAATATTTGAAATCTAAAGTAATGATCTATGTGATTCTTAGGATTTTCAAAATGACTTTCAGTCCACTTATAATGATACTAAAGGAAATAAACTTACTGTACCCAAATAATGTTGATTGGAAAAGAATCTAGATATTGTCTTATCTGCTAAGGAGTACAAGTATGCACTCTTCGAAGAATGTCCTCAAGCCATGGTTGCTCAAAAAGGTTTCTACTTCTAAGCCGAAAGGCACAAAGAAGGAGAAACAAGGTGGAGCAAATGTGGTGGGAGGATCTCAGGGAGGAGTGATGAAGCCGAAAGGCAAGTACTTCACTTACTAGCAGGATGGACATTGGAAGAAAGACTGTCCCAATCCAAAGAAGAACAAAGATATATTCTTTGAACTAGTCGTTGAAACATGATTAGCGGTCTTATCTACGGGCACCTGGTGAGTAGGTATGGGAACCACTAATCATGTTTGCAATACTTTGCAGGGGTTCCAGGAAACCCGACGACTAGCTAAAGGGGATATTACAATTTACTTGGGCAATGCCATGAAGATGGCGGCTATTACAGTGGGAGATGTTTTATTTATCTTTTGAGAAAAATAAAGTTTTTGGTTCTTAATAATTTTCTTTATGTACCTTTATTTAGAAAGAATTGCTTTCGGTTTCTAAATTATGGATGGATAATCTATTCCTTTTAATGACATATTTGTTATAAAAGGAATAGGGACATTATCTATTCAGGTACATAGATAGGAAATTTATAACTTGAACCACAAGCTCCCACGATGCAAATTGAAGTTTACAACTCATCTTCTAATTCCGATAAGAGAAAAGAACCTTCAAAGATGAACCAAACATATCTTTGGGATCTTAGGCTTGGTCATATTAACCTAAGTGGAATTCAAAGGTTGATAGCTGATGGACCTTTGGGTTCATTAGTGGTGGAGGATCTCCCAACCTGCGAATTTTTCTTGGAGGGTAAGATGACCAAGAGGCCTTTCAAGGCCAAGGGGTATAGATCCAAAGATGTGTTAGAATTGGTTCATTCTGATTCGTATGGTCCTATGTCTATCCAGGCAAGAGGTTGTTTTGAATATTTCATCTTTTTCATAGACAATTATTCAAGATGACACTATGATCTGATCGTAGTGGTGAATACCTCTTGGGAGAGTTTAGGAATTACTTATCAGAGGCTGGGATTCAATCCTAATTGTCTGCACCTGGCACACCCCAGAAGAATGGTGTAGCGGAGCGAAGGAATAGGACTTTTATGAAGATGGTTAGATTGATGATGAGTTATTATGACTTGCCAGATTCGTTCTGGGGATATGCTCTAGATACGGCGGTGTACATTCTGAACTTGGTTCCATCTAAATCAGTGCCTTCTACTCCCACAGAGTTGTGGACTGGGCGGAAGCCTAGTCTAAGAAATATTCGGATATGGGGAGTCCAGCACATCTGCTAAAGGCTGATGCTGGTAAGTTGGAACCTCGTACAGAAGTGTACTTGTTTGTTGATTATCCTAGGGGAACGAAGGGTGGTTTTTTTTATAGTCCTAGAGATCAGAGGGTGATCATTAGTACGTATGTCAGATTTCTAGAGGAGGACTATGTGATGAACCACAAGCCCACGAGTAGGATTGCTCTTGAGGAGTTGACAGGGGAAGTCCCGACTTCAGTGCCACTGGTACAAGAGGATATACCATATGTCACTGCACCACGTGTCACAGAGGATACACAGGTGATACCTCATCGTAGTGGGAGGGTTGTGAGACAGCCTGAGAGATTCATGTTCTTGGGAGAATCTTCCGATTTGGTCCCTGGCGAACATGAACCTGATCCCTGGACATATGACGAGGCAATCTAAGATATAGATGCAGCATCTTTGCAAAGTGCAATGAATACTGAGATTGAATCTATGGATTCAAATCAGGTCTGGGAGCTCTTATGCATAGCAGCTCATATGGATTATGAGGTGTGGCAGAAGGATGTCAAGACAGCTTTCCTTAATAGAAGTCTTGAGGAAAACATCCATATGTAGCAACCAGAGATTCATTGCTAAGGGCAAAGAGCATCTTGTATGTAAGCTTAATCGGTCCATTTATGGAGTGAAACAAGCTTCGAGGTCTTGGAACATCCGATTTGATGAGGTAAATCCAGATTTATGGATTTATTCAAAGTCCGGATGAGTCTTGTGTATACAAGAGATGTGACGGAAACGTAGTGATATTTCTTGTACTATACGTAGATAATATTTTGGTAGTTGGCAACAATATCAGAGTGTTATCTGACGTAAGGGTATGGTTGTCCAAATAGTTTTGAAGGACTTGGGAGAAGTGGGACACATCCTTGGGATCAAGGTTAGTGTGCTAATCCCAAGCTTCATACATAGACATGATTTTGGATCGTTTTAGCATGCAGTACTCCAAGAAGGGTTTGCTACCTTTTAGGCATGGAGTTCCTTTATCTAAGGAGATGTGTCCTAGATCATCTGAGGAGATAGAGGAGATGAAGGCAGTTTCTTATTCTTTGGCAGTAGGAAGCCTCATGTATGCTATGCAATGTACGAGACCGGATATCTGCTTTGTCGTGGGCATGGTTAGCAGATATCAGAGTAATCCTGGACAGGGACATTGGACTGCGGTAAAGCATATATTGTAGTGACTGAGAAGGACTAGGGATTATATGCTAGTTTACCGGGCAGACCAATTACTCCCTGTGGGTTACATAGATTCCGATTTCCAATCTGATAGGGATAACAGTAAGTCTACCTCAGGTTTTGTATTTACTTTGGGAGGTGGAGCCATTGTATGGAGGAGTGTCCAGCAGAAATGCGTGGCGGACTCCACCATGGAAGCTGAGTATGTGGCAGCCTCTTAGGCGGCCAAAGAAGCTGGGTGGCTCAGGAACTTCTTGATGGACTTGGATGTGATTCTTGGTTTGCCCAGAAATATCACAATTTATTGTGATAATAATGGTGCAGTTGCAAACTTGAAGGAACCACGAGCTCATAAGGTAAGTAAATGCATAGAGTGCAAGTACCACCTGATACGAGAAATCGTTAAGGAGGTAGAAGTTGCTATCGCCAAGATTGCATCCGAGGATGACCTGGTAGACCCTTTCACTAAGGCCCTTCTAGCGAGAGCTTTGATAGGCATGTGGAGGGAAGGGGAATCAGATGTATGGCAGTGTGATGACAACATAGTCTTTTAGTATAAGTGGGAGATTGTTGGAATGTATACTGAAAGCCTAGCTCTTTTTGTATGAACATTTTTATTTTGAAATAAGAATCACATAATCATTGTTTGCACTTTATATTTATTATATGTGTACATATTGTCTAATATTTTACATTGTAGATAACATGGAGCTTGGTGTGGCACAGAAGATCATGTCATCAGTCCCTTGTAGAATATAAGTTGAGGCTCACAACCAAGATGGTTTTGGACAAACCATTGGCATGGTTGTAGTGTAGCTTGGTATTGTTTTGTCTTGAACATAGAGTTACACTAGTACACTTAGGTGTATTGAGCAGGACCGACATAGAGGTGATTCAATTTATTCTTGACTACATAATTGAATCGGACCTCGGATATTATGTTGTACATGCTCTTAATCCCGATATAATAACGGGCACATGTACTTAGTATTTATTTCTTTGATTTACCAAAGGGTGAGATTTAGATGGATTAAATCAATATGCCCGGTAAGTTGGGAAATGATATTATTTACATGGTGTGTCTTTGATTATAGGAGGAAACCGTGTCCTATATATTAGGTTGATGATGTCCCCTTGAGGAGCTCATAAGGTTCATCATGTAAACCCTGCAGGTTGACTTAGTCAACATGATGATAAGGTTGAGTGGTACTACTCGAGGAGTTAGATGTTAATTAATTGATGGTCAGAAATCAATTGGTGACGAACATTCGATATCTTAAACACAGGGAGATGGATGTACAAATAATATATGGAGCCCATATTAATTTATGGGGGTTGGTGAGGTAGTTCAATGATGATCCTCTAGTGGAATGGAACATCATTGATGGATCAAGTTTGTGTGGTTCCGATCCATCGGGTGGCCAAGATCCAACTCCTCCTCATGGTCCCTATTGTAGCCTATTAACACCTCATGAAGTCTAGATCCAATGATGGAAAACAAAACTCTAGAACCGACGGTTGAGATCAAATCTCTAGATCCGACGGTTGAGATTAAATCTCTTGATCCGACGGTTGAGATCAAATCTCTAGATCCGACGGTTGAGATTAAATCTCTTGATCCGATGGTTGGGATTAAATCTTTAGATCCGACGGTTGAGATTAAATCTCTTGATCCGACGGTTGGGATTAAATCCCTAGAATCGGCGGTGGAGATTAAAACACTAGATCTGACGGTTGGGATTAAAACCCTAGAATCGACGGTTGAGGTTAAATCTCTAGATCCGACGGTTGAGATTAAAACCCTAGAACAGACGGTGGAGATTAAACCAAGGCCTAAACCTAACTCTATATATATGAGAGAATGGGTTGGGCGACAGGATAATGATGGGTACTAAGGAGATTAGGGTTTTGCCTAGCATTTCTTGGGCGGCAAGAAACCCTAAGGAGAAAACCCTAATTTGATTAGGGTTTGGCTTCTTTGGTTGGGCGGCATGGATTGGAAGGAAGAGTGGGCGGCAACTTGTGGAGGATCTCTTCTTCTTCCTAGAAGGTGGCCGGTTCCTAGATCTATTCCTTCCACCTTGGTTGGGCTGCAAGAAAGCCTAAGGAGGAAACCCTAATTAGGGTTTGGCTCCTATGGTTGGGCGGCTAGGGTTTACAAGAAGGTTGGCGGCAACTATAGGAGAGGAGCTCTTCTTCTTCCTAGGGTGTGGCAGGCTCCTTCCTCTATTCCCTCCACCTTGACCGGTGCCCAACGTAATCCCTTTCTCCTCTTCACTCCATCTTAGCCGGCGGCACTAGAAGCTAGGGTTTGTCCCTAGTTTGGTTCCTTGGAGGTTTCCATTTAGTTCTCTCTATTCTTGGGGCCGGCGGCATCAATCCTTTGTGGATTGGTGGTTGGCTCAAGCAAGAAGGGAAGGAGAGTTCTTCTTTCTTGGATTGAAGAAGATCTAGGAAGCTTCAACTTGTGGTGGATCTTCGCCCACACGAAGTCTACAAGGAGTTTAGGACATACGATAGAAGATCAAGAGGTATAAAAGTTTTATAACTTTTATTATTGATCTTTGCATGTTCTTATTGATATGCTAGATTATGTTCTTTATGTTAGTATGTGTTGATTATACTAGTTTGCGTGTGTATGTATTTGTATAATCATGGACCCCGATAAGAAACACAAAAACCGGTGATCCGTCCGTCGTCTCTTCCGCGGCTAACCGACTAGAAGAGTTGATTGCTTGAACAACAAGTTTGTTCAAGCGATCGCTCGAGTCATTTGCACGACGATGAATTGGTTGTGCTTAGGAAACTCATCCCATCCGGATTAGTTTTCATTAGTGAAAATTTTAATCCGGGGACATGGGAGCCAATGAGCCTCCGAGCTAGCATGGCGATTCCCAACAGAACCACCCAAATTTTTTCTATCGGAATAACTCGAGGAATTTCCAACCATCAGGAGGATATGGGAAACAACAAGGCAATGAGCAGCAACAATAACAAAAGTTTAGACTAGAACTAATGATGGAAGACTTCATTGCTATCCAAACTAAGGCCAACGCAGAATTTCGATGCCAACATCAGAAATCAGAAGGTCACTTAGGGATTTGAAGGCAACTGTTGATAGCCTTGCAAGTCACATGAAGATGTCGGAAACTCAAGTGACCCAAATAGCCCAAACCATATCACAAACCTTAGATCGCTCTTCGTCATTACCCGAGCCAAGTCAGGTCAAGGAAGAGGGAAATGCAGCGAGAGAATAGGTCAGAAGAACAGATTCACCAAGGGGTGTGCAGTCATTGTTAGTAATATATGAGAGATGTCCTAAGACAATCACCTTATGTTTGAACCATTTATATGATAAATGAAGATTTACTATTTGAGTATACATGTTTTCATGTATTTGATTAGATCTTAAACTCATTTACTGAAAGTCCACAATATGATTCACAGCATGAGAGAATTTGTGATAGGATCACAACTAGTGAGTATCTCTATATGTGTAATTGTGATGTATCGAAATTAACCCTAGTCGATGAATTGATGGATTTGGACACCATCAATTCTATCGAGACTAGCACAAGGTATACTCTTTGGTGTATCCAAGCAGCTGATTCTCACTGGCTGGTGACATTGTGATGTCCGGAGTTAATCGTGGATGCTAGTTATGGTAAATAGTTCATTTGAGTGACCAGCTGTAAGACTTCATATGGTTCTCTACATATATAGATATGTCAATGAAGTTCTTACTGCAGCTTAAGTGCGATGTTCCTTTGACTTGCGGTATTCAAGTCATCTTGGTTATGAAGACTTATGCTTTGACATATTAAGCAAGCATCTCTAAGGAGATGTGGACCACGAATGATTGGGCATAAGTCAAAGTGATCGAAGGTGTTTGAATAGCCTATAAAAGATTAACCACTCCTTGTGAGGAGAGGTATATCCATGGCCTCTTGTCGAATTGTTACTAAAGTCTTTGGCCAAAGCATTACATATTTAGAGTAAGGTACTCTTGGATACATGTGCAGTAACTAGAATCCGTAGGAAGAGGAAATGATACTTGGGCTAGGTGTGACATAGTCAACCTAGTGGGGACTGACACTATAGACCATGTCCTGAACCAAGTGGGTATAAGATGCATGAAGGGAATGGGGCACGATTCATTGTAGCTGCTGAAGGGTTTTAGAAATAGTTCTGGATCAACCGTTGATCTTTCGGTTAAATGGGGATCATGATGTACTACTAGGTGTCACTCATGATCATTCTATAATTAATGGTTAATTATAGACGTCCAACATAAATCGAGAACCTATTTGGTCACACGCACAACAAGTGTAATCCGAAGGATTTAAAATGAGCTTGAGAATAAGATTCTCAAACCGAGAGAAACAAGGTTTGGTTGGACCATACAAGGATCGAGCATGAAATCGTTTCAGTCGCAATGGAAGTGTGGATGGGCCGTGTCTTATGAAGACATGATGGATGAACCAAATTGGTTTGGTTCTAATCCAATGGTGAAGAATAAACCAAAGGGGTTTGGTTTGTTTTAAACGAATGAACCAAAGTTGTTTCGGTTCGTTTTAACTTAAAATAGACCAACGCAGTTTGGTTTATTTTAACTTAAGTTAATGAAGCGGGTTAACGGGTTTTGGTTATGAACCAATAACCGTTAGGAGAATGTGTTCTCTATAAAAACATGGCTTAAGGGTTTTTTGTGGATAACTTTTGGTTGTTGGAAAAACCTAGCCGCCCAACCCTCTCCCTCTCCTCTTCTTGTGCCGCCGCCCAACTAGGTTGTCGCCCAACCTTTTTGCGGCCCAGCCCTTGTGCCACCGTCCAAACCATTTCCGGCATCCAACCTAGTCTCCATTGGGGAAGATCGCCGCTAGGAGCTTGGATGCCGGCGACCCTCCGGCGACTTCCCTTGGCTCAGGTGACCAAGGAGTGGCCTGCTTTCCTTATTTGGCCGGCACAAGTTCTCCACCAAAGCTGTCCAGTTTTCTAGACAGCTTACTTCCTTCTTGTTGGAGCATCGTTTGGACGACGTTTGGAGCTCCAACAGCGGCTACCTTGCCGAGGATTCGATCTCCGATAATCCTCAAAGGTGGAGGACGAAGGATTCGTCAAACGGTTGACGAATACCTCTCCGGAGAAGCGAGTTTTGGGGACTCGGTTTTGAATCCGAATTTTGATTCGGATTGTGATCTTCTCTCGATCACATCGTCTTCGACACAAGGCTAGTGACTCGTACGAAGACAAGGCTCGTGGCTTTGTGAAGTCATCCCAACGATACTCGGCGTGGATACGAATAGAGGCGATTCTAGCGAGAGTCGCTCCGATTGATGTCTTTCCCGCTACACGTGATACGTCAGATATACATAGAATAATTTCCTTTTATTACAAAATTTGAAACTATGGTTATGTCTACACATGTTGTACTATGCATGCGTGTGGTGTGTGTGATATAATAAATTAGATTTATTATTTTTTATTTCTTTCGTTGCGCACATGTTTATGAACATGTTCGAACACACACTCGCCGCGATGCCGAAAACCCAACAATCATGATATCAACATTACCAAATCATGATGAAATTGAAGATAAAATCCCACCCAAGCTGGAGGACCCTGGTGAATTTGTTATACCCTGCCAGATTTATGGTGAGAGCGTGAATGAAGCATTGTGCGATCTAGGGTCATCGGTTAGCATGATGCCCTACGCACTCTATCTGAAGATGGGACTGAGTGGCATCCAACCAGTGGGCCTTGGTATTCGCATGGTGGACGACTTAGTCAAGGAACCTGTTGGCATGCTAGCATATGTGCCTGTGGTCATTGAGAATTTCGTGATACACAAAGATTTTATTATACTGGACACATGACCAAACCCTCAGAATTCCATCATTTTCAGAAGACCCTTTTCTGGCGACTGCGGGAGCATGCATAGACGTGAAGGTGCACAAGATCTCATTGGAAGTAGATGACGAGATCATCATATTTAACCAATCAAAGTGTAGGCATCCCTTCGTAGATGGGTATACTTCATGCATGTAATGACTGCTTCACCTGAAGACAAAGAATTTGAGATGGATGAATGGAGGTTTAAAGAACCTCCAGAGCCAAGTTGAGATAATGGATTGTGGTCAAGCTAAAAGACCTTAAACAAAGCACTTCTTGGGAGGCAACCCAAGTTTAGTTTTTACTTGTTTTTGGTTTAATTGCATTCATTTTTGTAATTTGAACTTTGATTTCTAGCATTTAGCATTTTTAGCATGAATTAGGACTAGAAAGAACCTGCTAGGTAAACACAAAAAAACATTTTGAGCCTACACGGTGGGGGCGTGTGGGAGAATTCGGACCATCATGCACTTCGAAAGAGAAACAGGGGGGCACACAGCCAGGCCATGTGGTTTCACACGGTCATGGCCAAAGCCAACTCATCTCCCAGTGGGGCACACGACTAGGTCGTGTGTTTACACACGACCATGTCACGCAAGGGATAAAAGGGTCGCACCGTGTGTTTATTTTTCATAGGTATAGGAGCCCACCTAGTCCATGCAAAGAGCCTGCACCTGCACCACCTATGAGCAAGATGCAGGCACATCCACCTATGACTTCTTAGAGTTCCGATCGTGCCTCAATGACATATACGCCGAGCAACAGACACAGGGGCAGCAATGGAAGGAGTAGAGCGCCTACACGCAGGAGGAGTTTCAAGGCCTACGGGAGCACTTCCAGTGGGCCAAAATGTTCTATGATGAGGCCCGAGTTTATTTTCAGGAAGAGGCTACCCATTGTAAAGAGGTCAGGCAGCACATGCATGCCCAGTAGGCACAATGGGCTAGGGAGGAGGAGCACAGAGCAACTGATGCATCCACTAGCTCTCAAATCGACCACATGTACATGTGGCATCAGCGGCTAAGCACTAGGTTCTCCCAGGAGCCATACATGCTGAGGCTACCAGACTTCCCGCCTTGACCACCGTATTAGAGTTATGATTTCATATAAGTCTAGGGGGCCCAAGTTTTGATTTTTTTTTTCTAGCAGTAGTTTCTTTCCTGATATTTGCATTTTAGCTAGCATTCATTTGTTCATGCATAGGTTGTTTAGTTTCTTTCAGCACTTAGTTCTTGCTATCTATAAGCTGCCTCAGTAGTATTTTTAAAAGTTTTCTTCATGAGTTGTTTCAATGGGTAGCTTAACTTTATTTACCTCGTGGTATTTTATTTTATTTTCTCTAATGAATGTTCTAAACTTACACTAGTTAGCTTTTATTTTACACCTACACATGATGAAAATTCTGAAAGAGAAAATCTAGTACATACCTAGTTATGATTCATCTCAGTAGTCTAGTACTTTGGAATCCATAGGTTACTCTAGATTTAGCATTTTAGTTACTGGAGATGCTCGGATTGTGGAAGCCCATTCATAAAAATAAAAAATGCAAAAAAATTTAAAAAAAAACAATTGTCATGGTTGGAAATGTTAGGTGCCCCTTTGAGACCGAGTTAGGTTATTGGGGAAACACCTACCAATTTCTCTCAATACCGAGCACGACTTTGAAACTTTGTTCTAGATCTAAGGAATGACCCTTGCTTAGGGTGGGTCATTGCCTAAAAGGCGGAGACCTTAGGAAAGCTATAAGATGACAACTTAACTTACTTTGGAACGAGTATCTCTTAAGGAGATTCGCTTAGCACATGCACGAAAAGCTAACTTAGTGAATTTTTAGAGCATATCTATTTTCTTCGATTGAAAATACCACTTGATAAATCTAATTAACATGCTAAGTATGGAACAATACCTTTTTAAAATTTTATAACACTGAGGTTTGCTTGAGGACAAGCAAAGACTTAAGTCTGGGGGAATTGATATGAGCAAAACATATAGGGTTTTATGAGTAGTTTTCACTCACATCTCATTGCATTTTATATTTGATTCTTGTATATTTCACTTTATTATTCATGCATTTTCTATTTTCTATTTCGAATATTTGCTCTTTATACTTTTGTGTGCAGAACAACATTTTACGAGGAAAATGGCACATTTTTGGAGCAAAAGGAAGGCATTTGGCAGCTAGAATCGAAGGACACACAGCTTGGCCCTGTGAATCCAGACGGCCAGCCCCGGAGCACACACCAATGCCACACATCACCTAGCCATATTAATCCATATGGTCATGTGGCGCTGGGGGTGATTTCGACGTGATTCAGTTTTTTCCAGGGTTCGGGAAGATCCAGCCTCATGTTTATATAAAGGAAGCTACGCCCAAACCCTAGGGAGGAGGCACGACAGTTGGGACGGCACACCGACGCCCTAAAAAGTTTTGGAAATTCACAACGGGGAGGAAGGAGGTCGCTCGAGGACAAAATTATGCGCTTCAATGCTGGGGAGAACCAAATTGCATTGTAATTCGCTTTCTTTACATAATTTGCATTGTATCTATGAATTCAATTATGCATTGTGTTTCTCTTCTAGTATTTATGGAATAGATTCTCCAATTCTAGGATTAGGGAGTAGTTTGTGTGCACAGAACATGCTATTTTAAATATATGTCTGTTCTTGATTTCATATTTGCAATTGTTGATTGTTTAGATCGATAGCTATTTGTTTTGGTCTTCTATTTACTGTGTGTAGCTGATACGAGGGGTGACATCGCTCGTATCAAAGATTTAAGAGAATTAAAAAGGAACCTAGGAGTTGGCCTCATCTCCAGTAACCGTGGATAGAAGGGTGTGATAGAGTCGAAAATGGGACACGTTCTGACTCGTCACAGGGATTAATCTGACATCCTCGTACCACCTATCCTATCCTAATGCCAGGGGTCAACCTGGTATGGCAGAGGTAGTTCCCGATAGATGCGAAGGCTCATCGGGGAAGTGTATGATGCCCCTTTTACAAGACCATAGTTAGACATCTAGATAATACCCAATTGATAGCGTGTTCTTGTTGGGTTGATCCGTGAGGGGAAACTTCGCTTCCCACTTCACCTCAGTCGCTTGTTCATGGCGATCCCATCGATGTCCCCGGATTAAAAAAAAATAATCCTAGACAAAAGGAATTGCCCAACCAACCAAGTCATCGTCATGTTATTCGTTTAGAGAGGTCACTTGAACAAACTTGTTGTTCAAGCGACCAACCTCTATTTCACGAATAGCCGTGGAATAGACGATGTACGGATCGCTGGCTATTGTGTTTATGTTCGGGGTCCAAGTTTATTTAGCCACATACATAAAGTAAACAACCACATACAACATGCATATAATTGAAAAGCAATTATAAACATAATACAAAAGAACGCTAATCAAAATAAACAAGATTATACCTCTTGATCTTCTATTGTATGTCCTTCCTCCTTTTGAACATCGTGTGGGCGACGATCTTCCAAAAGTCGAAGCTCCTAGATCGCCAATCTTCCTTCCTTGTTCTCTCCGAACAAAGGAAGATCATAAAACAAAACTCTCCTTCCTATCTAGAACCGGCCACCAAGTCAATAGACTCGATGTTACCGTCGACCAAGGAAGAGAACACGGAGTATGAAAAACCGGCCAAAGGAGAAAACATGAGAGCATGGGCGCCAGCTACACTTGGAGAAGAGAAAGAAAAGCAATCCTTCTCCTTGTTGCCGCCCAAAGCCTAAACCTAGCTCTCCTAATTTCCGGCCAAGGAAGAGGGGAAGAATGATAGGATAAGCACCGGAAAAGGTAGAGGGAAGAAGGATAGGAACCGGCCAAACCTTAGGAAGAAGAAGAAGAGGCCTTCTCCTCATATTGCCGCCCACCCCAATCACCCAAAACCCTAACCCTAGCCACCCACTCCTAATCCTATCCCAACTAGGATTGCTTGCCGCCCATAAGGAAGCAAACCCTAACCCTCATCCATCAAGTTGCCGCCCACCCCTATCACCTCCTTTTATAGAGTTAGGGATAAGCCATGATTTAATCTCCTCCATTGGTTCTATGGATTTAATCTCAACCGTCGGATCTAGAGATTTAATCTCAACCGTCGGATCTAGAGATTTAATCTCTACCTTTGGATCTAGAGTTTTGTTTTCATCCATTGGATCTAAGCTTCATGAGGTGTTAATAGGCTACAATAGGGACCATGAGGAGGAGTTGGATCTTGGCCACCCATGGATCAAGCCCACATAAAGTCCGATCCATTAATGATAATCCAATCCACTAAAGAATTATCATTGATCTACCTCACCAACCCCCATAAGTTAATATGGGCTCCATATATTATTTGTACATGTTCTCCCCGTGTTTAAGATCTCGAATGTCCATCGATTAATTAATTTACTGACCATTAATTAATCAACATCTAACTCCATGAGTAGTACCACTCAACCTTTCAAGTCCACTCGCAGCAGGTTTACATGATGAACCTTATGAGCTCCTCAAGGGGACATCATCATCCTAATATATAGGACACGATTTCCTCCTATAATCAATGGCACACCATATAAATAATACTATTTCCCAACTTACCGAGTCTATCGATTTAATCTATAAATCTCACTCATTAGTAAATCAAAGAAATGAATACTAAGTATATGTGCTAATTATTATATCGGGATTAAGAGCATGTACAAAATAATATCTGAGGTCCGATTCGATTATGTAGTCAGCAATAAATCGAATCACCTCTAAGTCGGTCCTGCTCAATACACATAAAGTGCACTAGTGTGATTCTATTGTCAAGACAAACCAATACCAAATCACACTACAACCATACTAATGGTATGTCCAAAGCCATCTCGGTTGTGAGCCTTTACTTATACTTTACAAGGAACCGATAACATGATCTCCCGTGTGACACCACACACCATGTTATCTACAATGTAATGTATTAGACAATATGCATAGCCATAAAAATATTCAAACAATGATCATGTGATTCTTATTTCAAAAATAAAGATGTTCATACAAAAGATAAACTTTTCAGTATATATCCCAACAGTTCTGCGACACACAAGCAAAACTAAAATCCTAGAATTCCCTCAGAAGACTCATAACAACCCTTCTCTTCCTCCGTGTGACACCATACTAGAGTTAGGACCGTCGACAAACCTCATGAGCACAACCCTTAACATTAAACTCCGAACAATAATGTCCAATGAACAATCGGTGCTCGAATCTCAGTGTCTATGGGATCGATAATCTTTTTATTACTTGACGACATCCATGCACTTGTGGCCGTTGAGCGCGCACATGCGCTTCGAGTCCTCAATGGTTCCCGTCATGATATTTGAGGATGTGTTTGCGTACATCATGTACCTTGGAAGTGTAGACACCGTTAGCATGACAATAGCCGATGGAAGCACCAAAAGGCTAGTGGATGGATGAACAAGCCATGGATGACTTGGAGAGATCCGATAGGCATGAGGATGATGGAGGTGACTAGAAGACTTAGGTCTAGGCTAAGAGTGGTCTATCAAGTATGAGGACATCATACTTGGGGTAAACCTCATGGTTGAGGTATAGCATGTTGGAACTTCAGTGAGCGCTAGTGGGGGTGAATGGTGCATTCGTCATTTTTCAGAATTCGATCGTGTTGTGTCTACAATTTTTGATAGCGTAGCAGAATATGGAAATACAATATGAAGACAAAGACAAGCACAATCACAACACACAAATATAATGTGGTTCGAAACCTTAGTGTTCCTACTTCACAGGTTGAGCTCAAATAAGCTCTAGCGATGCCAAACACCACTAATCAACCTCTCCTTCTCGAAAAATAGTATGGAGGTGGAGAAAACCACTTACAAGGGATTACAAAAGTAATACAATGAAAATACAAGAAATTACAAATGAAATACAACAAATGATGTAAATAAAACTTTACAAGAGATCTTTTGAATGCTTGCTTGTTTGGTTGCTTGGGCTACACTTGAAGAACCTGAATTGCACCAGCAAATAGCTCCAAATCGCCCTGAGAACCATGGCCAAAACCCTATCCTTCGAGCTCCTTTTAAAGCTATAACTCAGGCTGATTTCTTCCTAGCAATCGACTTCTCATACCCATCAGTCGACTTCCCCTGTAGCCATTGTCTCACAAAGACTTAATCCACGCTAGAAAAGTTTCAATGGATACCTGGCAGTTGACTAATCAGACACATCAGTCAACTACTCATAGCCTCTAGTCGACTGTCAAACCCTAGCAGTCGACTCAAAAATATTCTATTCCCGTGTCCTCAACTGGCAGTCGACTGCTCATGGCAAGTTGACTGCCCAATGTTGGTAGTCAACTGCCAAGGGTACTTGTCGCAGTCGAATGCCAGTCGACTCACGGCAGTCGACTAGTTATAATCTCAATCGACTGCTCAGTGTCAACTCAGCTGCCAAGTGTCCAAACACTTGACCAGTCGACTGCTACATCTCAACCATGTGGTTTATCTCAAGTGTGATGCCCTCATACTTGCTGGACCACCCTTAGCCTAGACCTAAGCCTTCCAGCCACCTCCATCAGCCTCACATATATCGGATCCCTCCAAGTCATCCATGACTTGTTCATCCATATGCTAGCCTTCAGGTGCTTCCATCGGTTATTGTCATGCTAAGCCGGTCTACACTGCCAAGGCACATTTGGACTTTACACTGCCAAGACACATGCTTGGACTTATGCTGTCAAGACTTGACCCTTGGATTTTAGGCTGCCAATATCAACCCTTGGACTTCCCAATTGCCAAGTATCCATGACTTGGACTTTCATCGCCAAGACTACACACTTGGACTTACATGGCTAAGACTACACCCTATAGAAGAAATGTTGACCGCTAGAGGGGGTGAATAGCATCATGCTAGTACGTTGATGGAAATCATTCGCGTTCATCTACAATTTTCGTTAATGCACAGCGGAATAATAATAAAGTAATACGAAATAGACAAACACACAATTACACAAGTATTTAACGTGGTTCGGAATCAAACGGTTCATACTCCACGGATCGAGCTCTAAAGAGCTCTAGTGATGCACACGCAATCACTAATCACAAATAACTCCTTCTCGAAACAATCCGGAGGCGGAGAAACCTCTTACAACAGATTAGAAAAGTAATACAAGGTAAAACAAGCAAATAAAAAAAGAATACAACAATCTATGCAAAGAAAAACTTTACAAATGCTCTTTTGATTGCTTGCTTTGTGGTTGCTTGAATTGCATTTGGAGACCCTTATTTGCAGCAACAAATCGCCCCAAAAGCCTTCAAAAACCGGATTTGATTTCCTCCTCCATGAGCTCCCTTTAAAGCTACTGCCTGAGCTAGAAATCATCGATAAGTCGACTGATCGGGACCATCAGTCGACTGATGACACTATTACTGTGAGAAAACGGTGTAATCCACGCTAGAAAAATCCAACGGATAGGACATCAATCGACTGATCATGTCCATCAATTGACTGATGGAGCCATCACTCAACTACTAACCCCGCAGTCGAGTCTCGACTCCATTCTGTGCCCGAATTCTCGGACACCAGTCGACTGATCACAAGATCAATCGACTGTTCGACCAATCAGTCGACTGCCCACCTCTAGCAGTCGACTGCTAGGGCACTACCCGCAGTCAAACCCTAGTTGACTCATACCAGTCGACTGCCATATGGCACTAGTCGACTGGTACACCTTAAACATGAGGTTTTAACCCAAGTATGGTGCCCCCATACTTGCTAGACCACCCTTAGCCTAGACCTAAGCCTTCTAGCCACCTTCATCAGCCTCATGCCTCTCGGATCCCTCCAAGTCATTCATGACTTGTTCATCCATTGTGCTAGCCTTTAGGTGCTTCCATCGGCTATGTCATGCTAACGGTGTCTACACTGCCAAGGCACATTAGACTTACGCTGCCAAGACTTCGCTTGGGATTTACGCCACCAACCATTGGACTTATGCTGCCAAGACTCCCGCTTGGACTTTATGCCGCCAATATCAAACCCCTTGGACTTCTCAAATGCCAAGACTCAAGCTTGGACTTTTCCTTGCCAACCCATATTGGACTTTCCATGCCAAGACCCATGCTTGGACTTTTCCTTGCCAAGACTCATGCTTGGACTTTTCCAAATGCCAAGTGTCCCACTTGGACTTTCCATGTCAAGTTCCCATGACTTGAACTTTCCATTGCCAAGACTCATGCTTGGACTTCTCATGCCAAGTACTCAAGACTTGGACTTTCCCATGACAATCACATTGTCATATGTTTTTGTCGAACATCAAATCATCTCTCGAGTCAAGCTCGAGTCCTGGTCAATCATGACCTGGGCCGATTGCACCAACAATCTCCCCCTTTTTGATGTTTGAAAAAAACCAAACAAACCATTGAGTTAGACCATCTAACTCAAACCAATCATCCCCATCAATTTTCCAAATTTTAACTAACATCAAAAAGGTTCTCTCCAAGGAGGTCAATGTCTCATGTCCCAATGAGATATTACAACCTCCCCCTTGGTCCAAAAATACCTAGGATGCCTACCATCTTCCTAGTGATAAGTCCCATATCACTCAAGAGAGGCAATCCTATACACTCTCCCAATTTCCAAATTGGGTATCTCAAAATCCCATTTTCACCCTCATGAGGAAAAATATCATCCATCATCCCATGATGGATACCTCCCCCTAAAGGCTTGCTCCCCCTTAACCATTGCACCAACAATGTCCTTGGGAAGTCCCTAAGCCAATAGGAACTCTAAACCATCAAAAATAAGGTTGAAAATTCAACATTGAACTTTCCAACACCTTAAATTGATACATCACCCTAACACCTTTCCTAATCCATATCCAATGAATTTTCACACTTTCTAATGCTTCCCAAAGCATATCCTAGGGTTAGGAGTGGTTAGGGAACTTTACCATGGCTGAACATGGGCTAAACAACCTTGTTTTTCCCAAAATCAGCTTGGCAGTCGAGTCCTTCAAAAATCAATCACTGCCACTCTCATCAGTCGACTGCCACCAAGGGCAGTCGACTGATAACTGAAAAATCTGATTTTTAGTTATCAGAGTTCAGTTTCAAAAATGCATAAATAATTATACCTATATCGAAAAATCATGAAAATTCATACATATAATACTTATGGCCAATACAATGGGTGAAAATGATAGAAAAATATTTTACCCATAAAATAGTGAAATTTTCACAAAGTTCAAAACCATTGAAATTTTCAATGTTTTGGCCCTACTTCGTATCAACTTCATTAATGGTGATTGCTATCAAAAGATAGACTTCACCAAGGTTTTCTAAAAGGATTTTAAAATGTTTTTTAAACCTTATTTTGGATCATATTTCTTGGGCTCAATGTACATGACTTGTACACAAGCTTTCCCAATGATCCACAAATACAATATGATGAGTTTAAGTTCATCTAGATGCAAAAACTATGCACCTTGAACTTAACTCATATCCTAGCATCTCACATGTATCTAGGGTGTATAAATACACATACATGTCAATTTTAATGTGAGATGTGGGTTTTGGTTATCCTAATCTAAGGCCTCATGCATTTTCTAAGGCAACTCTACTTGATTCCCTTATAAATGGAACTTCAAGTCATGTCATTGTCCTTGAATCAATTTTCATTAACTGAAATGCATGAATGATCATGGCATAAATGATAGCAATAGTTAAGCATGTCAAATGATCATGATGTCATGGCATATGATATAATCTAAAAACACATGACATTAATCCTTAATCCTAAACATGATCATGACATATAAATGATAAAAATAAACATGATGTCATGACATGTTATATGGCAAACAAAGCATGGCACATAAAATGTATAGGTATAATAATACCTAAATTTTAGTATTAATTGTCATTTGTTATGGTTAGGTTTATTTTTTCATATTACTACTAATCTCTCAAGTGTGCCAAAACCCCAAAATGGCACACTATGACCTCTAAAACTAAATTATGTCAATTTAATTGATTTTTCATAATTCCAAAAATGTATTGGCACATCCTAAAATCTTTTAGGATCATAATGTCAAATATATTTCCAAGGTATCCATAACCTTGAAAATTACCTAAAGTGTCACCTTTACAATGGTTAGGTTAACTACCCTTCCATTTAAAGTTGACACACCCTAAACCCATCTAGCGTGAATCAATCACGCTCTTAGGAACCCAAAACATATTTGAGCTCCTAGGGTTTACTAGGTATTCCTTAGGGATAACCTCCCTAGATACCTTCCTAATGACCCTTCTAGGCTTGTTAGCCTTGGTCATTTGGGTCTTGCCATGGTTAACTCTAGGGGTAACTCCCCTTGTAACCTTCTTAGTGGCCACCCTAGGTTTCCTTGAAACCCTAGCCACTAGGTACATACCATGGTCAACTCTAGGGATAACTTCCCTTGTGACCTTGGTCTTCCTAGACCTAATTTGTGTTCCATAATCAAATGGAACACTATGATAAGCCACCTTAGGCTTAGGTTTGTGACCCAAACCTTTCTTGCCCTTGGTTGACTTTTGTCTCTTAGGCTCTAGGTGTTGACTTTGACTTCTAGACCCTATGGTTTGACCATTTGACCTTTGCATTTGATTTTTCATTTTTACAAGGGTCTTTTCCAACTTCTCAAGCCTTGATATCAAAGCTTGGTTCTCTAATTTTGTAGGCCCATTGTTTCTATGATCATTTTTGCCCTTCCTAGGCATGTGTCTAGAATTCTTGAAGTTAAAACCTATGTGGTCTTCTATTTTCTTGATAGATTCCCTAGGTAAGGTTTTTCTAGGGACATTAGTCCCAAATTTCTCCTTATTTTCAAAGTGAATATTTTTAGCTCCTAGACAAAAAAATTTATTGTTCCTAGCATGTTTTTCATGATAGATAGCAAGTGAATTGAAATTCCTAGCATGCTTTTGTCTATTAAAACTAGAACAATGAGCATTATTGAAATGATATACCTTAGGGTTTGCCTTAGTGGCTCCCCCTACTTGTGATGCTCCCCTTTGCCCCTTCTTCTCCCCCTTCGAGAATTGAAGTGGAGGCTTTTTCCACTTTTCCTTCTTCTTCCACTGATTCGTAGGTTGACTCCCTATCAACTTCCGAATCCTCACTCGCTTGTGAGGATGAGGATTCATCTTCGCCCTCCTCTTCTTGAGCCGGTGATGGGTCTTCATGGAGCTTGGCCAATTCCTTCCAAAGCTCCTTGGCAACCATGAAATCACCTAGGCTACACAAGAAGTCATTTGGGATCAAATCAAAAATAAATTTGATTACCTTCTTATTTTTCTCGAATTTTTGGAGTTGCTCCTCACTCCATCTTTTCTTTTTGAGGAAGCCACCTTTTGGTCCTCTTGGGTATTGGAATCCTTCTATTAGGATGGACCACTCCTCTAAATCCCTCATCGCCAAAAAATCTTCAATCCTTTCCTTCCATTGGTTGAAACCCTCTCGTCCAAAGAAAGCATATGGGACCGGTGTATGAATGTCACAACCTAGTTGTTCTTCCAACTCCATCTTCACCCTCTAGCGTCTTTGCACCCGGCGGTTAGTCAGTAGAAGAGCCCCGGGCTCTGATACCAATTGTAGAAGAAATGTTGACCGCTAGAGGGGGGTGAATAGCGTCGTGCTAGTACGTTGATGGAAATCATTCATGTTCATCTACAATTTTCGTTAGCGCATAGCGGAATAATAATAAAGCAATACGAAATAGACAAACACACAATTACACAAGTATTTAATGTGGTTCGAAACCGAATGGTTCCTACTCCACGGATCGAGCTCTAAAGAGATCTAGTGATGCACACGCAATCACTAATCACAAATAACTCCTTATCGGAATAATCTGGAGGCGGAGAAACCTCTTACAACAAATTAGAAAAGTAATACAAGGTAAAACAAGCAAATACAAAAAGAATACAACAATCTATACAAAGAAAAACTTTACAAATGCTCTTTTGATTGCTTGCTTTGTGGTTACTTGAATTGCACTTGGAGACCCTGATTTGCAGCAATAAATCGCCCCAAAAGCCTTCAAAAACTGGATTTGATTTCGTCTTCCACGAGCTCCCTTTAAAGCCGCCGCTTAAAATTGTCAATCACCAATCGATCGGGACCATCACGACCGATGACACTGCCGCGTGAGACAGGTGTAATCTGTTTGAAAAATTCAACCAATAGGACATCGGTCGTGATCATGCCCATCGGTCGGTGATGGAGCTTCTCACTCAGCTACTAACCCGCGATCGAGTTTCGACTCCATTCTATGCACGAATTCTCGAGCACCGATCGGTGATCACAAGTTGATCATTGCTCGATAATCGATCGACTACCCACCTCTGACAATCGACTGCTAGGGCACTCCCCGGAATCAAACCCTAGTTGACTCATACCAGTCGATTGCCATATGGCACCAGTCGACTGGCACACCTCAAACATGAGGTTTTAACCCAAGTATGGTGCCCCTATACTTGTTAGACCACCCTTAGCCTAAACCTAAGCCTTCAAGCCACCTCCGTCAGCCTCACGGCTCTCGGATCCCTCCAAGTCATCCATGACTTGTTCATCCATTGAGCTAGCCTTCAGATGATTTCATCGGCTATGTCATGCTAACGGTTTCTACACCGCCAAGGCACATTGGACTTACGCTGCCAAGACTCCGCTTGGACTTTATGTCGCCAACCATTAGACTTATGCTGCCAAGACTCTCGTTTGGACTTTACGCCGCCAATATCAAACCCCTTGGACTTCTCAAATGTCAAGACTCAAGCTTGGACTTTCCCTTACCAACCCATGTTGGACTTTCCATGCCAAGACCCATGCTTTGGCTTTTCCTTGCCAAGACCCATGCTTGGACTTTCCCAAATGCCAAGTGTCCCACTTGGACTTTCCATGTCAAGTACCCATGACTTGGACTTTCCATTGCCAAAACCCATGCTTGGACTTCTCATGCCAAGTACTCAAGACTTGAACATTCCCATGACAATCACATTGTCATATTTTTTGTCGAACATCAAAATATCTCTCGAGTCAAGCTCGAGTCCTGGTCAATCGTGACTTGGGTCGATTGCACCAACACACCCTTGGACTTTCCTTGCCTACCCATGTTGGAATTTCCATTTGCCAAGACTTAAGCTTGGACTTTCCCTTGCCAATGTTGGAATGTATACTGAAAGACTAGCACTTTTTGTATGAACATTTTATTTTGAAATAAGAATCACATGATCATTGTTTGCACTTTATATATTTATTATATGTTTGTGCATATTGTCTAATATTTTACATTGTAAATAACATGGTGCTTGGTGTGGCACAGAAGATCATGTTATCAGTCCCTTGTAGAATATAAGTAGAGGCTCACAACCAAGATGGTTTTGGACAAATCATTGGTATGGTTATAGTGTAGCTTGGTATTGTTTTGTCTTGAACATAGAGTTACACTAGTACACTTAGGTGTATTGAGCAGGACCGACATAGAGGTGATTCAATTTATTGCTGACTACATAATGGAATCGGACCTTGGATATTATGTTGTACATGCTCTTAATCCCGATATAATAACGGGCACATGTACTTAGTATTTATTTCTTTGATTTACCAGAGGGTGAGATTTAGATGGATTAAATCAATATGCCCGGTAAGTTGGGAAATGATATTATTTACATGGTGTGCCGTTAATTATAGGAGGAAACCGTGTCCTATATATTAGGTTGATGATGTCCCCTTGAGGAGCTCATAAGGTTCATCATGTAAACCCAGCTGGTTGACTTAGTCAACATGATGATAAGGTTGAGTGGTACTACTCGAGGAGTTAGATGTTAATTAATTGATGGTCAGTAAATCAATTAATTGACGGACATTCGATATCTTAAACACGGGGAGATGAATGTACAAATAATATATGGAACCCATATTAATTTATGGGGGTTGGTGAGGTAGTTCAATGATGATCCTCTAGTGGAATGGAACATCATTGATGGATCAAGTTTGTGTGGTTCCGATCCATCGGGTGGCCAAGATCCAACTCCTCCTTATGGTCCCTATCATAGCCTAATATAATCCTCATGAAGTCTAGATCCAAGAATATAAAACAAAACTCTAAAACCAATGGTTGGGATTAAATCCCTAGATCCGATGGTTAGGATGAAACCCTAGAACCAACGGTTGGGATTAAATCCCTATATCTGATGGTTGGGATGAAACCCTAGAATCGACGATTAGGATTAAATCCCTAGATCTGACGGTTGGGATGAAACCCTAGATCCGACGGTGGGATGAAACCCTAGATCCGAAGGTTGGGATGAAATCCTAGATCTGACGGTTGGGATGAAACCCTAGATCCGACGGTTGGGATAAAACCCTAGATCCGATGGTGGAGATTAAATCCCTAGATCCGACTATGGAGATTAAAGGAGGCTTAAGCCCAATTATATAAATAGAGGACTTAGGTTGGGAGGCAATGTTGGTTCAATTGGAGTTTGGATTTTAGGTTGGGCGGCTAGGGTTTGGAAGCTAGGGCTTGGGCGGCAACTCTTGGAGAAGAAACCGGCGCCCATCTTCTTCCAACAAAAGTGTGGCCAGCGCCCATCTTCTTCCATCAAGACTTGGCCGACGCCCATCCTCTTGGTCCCTCTCCTATTCCTTGGCCGGCGGTTCCCCTTACAAGGTTGGCCGGCATTCACTCCTCCATTCTCTCCAAGGTGGCCGGCGGTTCCCCTTACATTGGTCGCCGGTGCTTCATCCATTCGCTCCTTGGCCGGCGGTTACATCGAGCTCTTTTGATTGGTGGCCGGTTCTAGAAAGGAGGAGATTTTTGTTTTGTTCTTCTCTTTGTTCGCAGCGAACAAGGAAGGGAAGAACGCGATCTAGAAGGCTTCTACTCGTGGAGGATCTTCGCTCACACGTCGTCCACGAGGAGGATAGGACATACGGTAGAAGATCGTGAGGTATAAAAGTTTTACAACTTTATATTCTGATCTAAGCAAGTTCTTTTATGTTTTGATTATACAAGTGTGCATTAGTATATATTTTGTATAGTCATGGACCCCGAAGACAAACACAAAAATCGGCGATCCGTCCGTCGTCTCTTCCGCGGCTAACCAACTAGAAGAGTTGTGTTGCTTGAACAACTAGTTTGTTCAAGCGATCACTCAAGTTGTTAGCACGACGACGAATTGGTTGTGCTAAGGAAACTCATCCCATCCGGATTAATTCTTTCATTAGTGAAAATTTTAATCCGGAGACATGGGAGCCAATGAGCCTAGAAGCGACTCCCTTCAAGTGGTATCAGAGCCACAGTTTCCGGTTTTGTGTGTTTTAGATTCAGTTACTTCATGCACATATCATATATTGAGTATGTCGGATAATAGTAGGATGTGCGTAGGCTAACTTTTTGGTTGCAGGCATAAGATCCGACTATTATGGCTATTTGGTTGTATGTGATTGTATGTATATTATTTGAATCCTCGGGGTTGGCGAGGCTAGATTAGTATTTAATTTTTGTAATTAAATACGGCATTGTTTAGCCACTCATTTTAGTTTACTTTCGATCTAGATTATTTGTACACTCCTTCGTGGAGTATAGGATCGATGGATGTAAATTAAAATAGTTTATCTCGGCTCGGATCTCTTTGGTGACTTGCGCACGGGAGAAGATGGAGCAGACGAGGTGGCAACACGACGGGATGCGTATTGGAGGACAATGTCATAATAGTTGGAAAAATTCTGTTTTTTCCATATTTATTGCTTATTTGTTATATATGCATGTTGTATATGCTTTAAAATTCCTCAATTTCAATTTACTAAGTGGGTGAGGGATATTTTAATTAATTCCCGCGGCCTCCATTACAATTTGACGTGTGATGCAACAAACTTGTGTGTCGGCTCTGAGTGTCTTCCTCCCTGCGGACGGGTTTGTTTGTGGATCACTAGGTCAAATAATGGTTATAGGAAATTATCTAGGAGCATGTGTACTTCCACAGCGGTAAGGCACATAATCCGAAATAATTCCCTTAGTATCGTGTAATGGTGCACACTTAGATGCAAATAAAAGTATCCTCCCCATTGGAGTCACTGCTTTTATTTGTAGGGCCAAAGAGGAACCAACTATTAATTTTATTTGTCAAAAAGTAAGGTTGACAAGATAATAAAATTAATGGGTAAAACCTCCTCTTACAAATGTAGAATTCGTATACGTCCACACAGCGTGGCATGCGATATTCTCGGTGATTTGAGGTGTTGGTTGATTTCGGGATTTTATTGTTTTGAGGAATCAATAATATTTGAAATCTAATATTTTGATCATTGTGATTTTTAGGATTTTCAAATGGCTTTCAACCCACTTGCTGTGATTTTAAAAGAAAATAAGCTTACTGGACCAAACTATATTGATTGGAAAAGAAATCTGGATATTGTCTTAACTGCGGAGGAGTACAAATTTGTACTCTTCGAGGTCTGTCCTCCTAAGCCCTCCGATGACTCTGATGAAAAGGAGAAAGAACGTTATAAGAAATGGGTCAAGGCAGATGAGATGGCGCGGTGTTACATTTTGGCATCTATGTCAAATGTGCTGCAACATCAGCATCAGGCCATGGCCACAGCATATGACATGATGTTCAATCTCAAGGAACTTTTCGGACATCCGAGTAGGGCGGCTAGACAGGAGGCGATAAGAAACTTGATGACGACCACCATGATCGAGGGAACACCCGTTAGGGATCATGTTCTCAAGATGATGGCTCATCTTAATGAGATGGAAGTCCTCGAAGCTGAGATCAATGGGGAAACCCAGGTCGATATCATTCTCCAGTCTCTACCTAGGAGTTTTGAGCAGTTTCGCCTCAATTACAACATGAACAAGAGGTTGTATTCATTGGCGGAGCTTCTGACAGAACTCCAGGCGGCAGAGGGGCTTTTTCATCAAAGCGCTCAAGCCATGGTTGCTCAGAAGGTTTCTTCTTCTAAACCGAAAGGTAAGAAGAAGAAGAAGCAAGGTGGAGCGAAGAAAGTGGCAGTGGGACCTCAGGCAGGAGTGAAGAAGCCGAAAGGCAAGTGCTTCACTTGCAAGCAGACTGGACATTGGAAGGCGGACTGTCCTCGCCGAAAGAACAAATGTATATCTTCTTGTTTAGTTGTTGAAACATGTTTAGCGGTGTTATCTACCAGTGCCTGGTGTGTAGATACAGGAGCCACTGAACATGTCTGCAATACTTTGCAGGGGTTCCAAGAAACCCGACGACTAGCTGAGGGAGAGATTACCCTCTTCATGGGCAATGCTTCAAAGGTGGCGGCTATTGCAGTGGGAGACGTTTATTTATCTTTTGATAGGAATAAAGTTTTGGTTTTAAGAAATTGTCTTTATGTACCTACTTTTAGAAAGAATTTAATTTCAGTTTCTAAATTGTTTATGGATGGATATTCTATTTCTTTTAATGACAAAGTGGTTATAAAAAGGAATAGGGAGATTATCTATTCTGGTACATTGGTTGGCAATTTATATACTCTTGAACCGAAAACTCCCACGATGCATATAGAAATCAATAACTCATCTTCTAAGTCTAATAAGAGAAAAGAACCTTCGCAAATGAACCAAACATATCTTTGGCATCTAAGGCTTGGTCATATTAACCTAAGCAGAATTCAAAGGTTGATAGCTGATGGACCTTTAGGTTCATTAGTGGTGGAGGATCTCCGAACCTGCGAATCTTACTTGGAAGGTAAAATGACCAAGAGGCCTTTCAAGGCCAAGGGGTATAGAGCCAAAGATGTGTTAGAATTGGTTCATTCTGATTTGTGCGGTCCTATGTCTATCTAGGCAAGAGGTGGTTTTGAATATTTCGTCTCTTTTATAGACGATTATTCAAGATATGGATACATTTACTTGATGCGCCAGAAAGTTCAATGCTTTGACAGTTCAAAGAATTCAAGGTCGATGTGGAGAACCGCCAAGGTAAAAGTATCAAGATATTACGATCCGATCGTGGTGGCGAGTACCTCTTGGGAGAGTTTAGGAATTACTTATCGAGGTCGATTCAATCCCAATTGTTCGCACTGCACACCCTACAGAATGGTGTGCGGAGCGAAGGAATAGGACTCTTATGGAGATGGTCGATCGATGATGAGTTATTCTCGAGTTACCCGCTTGCCTGGGGGTATTCACCGGATACGAATGTATAGTCCGAACTTGGTTCCATCCAAATCGCTTCCGCCTCAGAATTGTGGATCGTCGTAAAGCCTAGTCCGAGACATATTCGAATATGGGGAGTCCAAAGACATGTGTCAAGGCCGAGCATCGGAAAGTTGGAACCTCGCATGGCGTGCATGATTGTTGGCTACCCTAAGGGAACGAAAGGTGGTTTTTTTTATAATCCTAGAGATCAGAGGGTGATCGTTAGCACGAACGCCAGATTTCTAGAGGAGGATTATGTAATGAACCATAAGCCCAAGAGTAGGATTGTTCTTGAGGAGTTGACAGGGGAAGTCCTGACTTCAGTACCACCGGTACAAGAGGAGATGCCACAAGTCACTGCACCGCGTGTCACAGAGTATACACAGGAGGCACCTCGTCGTAGTGGGAGGGTTGTTAGACAACCCGAGAGATTCATGTTTTTGGGAGAGTCTTCGGACTTAGTCCCTGGTGAACATGAACCTGATCCCTGGACATATGACGAGGCACTCCAAGATAGAGATGTGGTATCTTGGCAAAGAGCGATGAATTCAGAGATAGAATCTATGGATTCTAATCAGGTCTAGGAGGTAGTAGAACCACCCAATGGTGTAAAAGCCATTGGATGCAAGTGGATCTACAAGAGAAAGAGAGGAGTAGACGGGAAGGTTGATACCTTCAAAGCTAGGCTTGTTGCGAAAGGGTATACTCAGAAAGAGGGTATCGATTATGAGGAGACTTTTTCGCCGGTAGCTATGCTTAAGTCTATCCGGATTCTCTTATCTATAGCTGCTCATATGGATTATGAGATTTGGCAGATGGATGTCAAGACAGCTTTCCTTAACGGAAGTCTTGAGGAGAACATCTATATGCGGCAACCAGAGGGATTCATTGCTAAAGGCAAAAAGCATCTTGTATGTAAGCTTAATCGGTCCATTTATGGATTGAAGCAAGCTTCTAGATCTTGGAACATCCGCTTTGATGAGGTAATCCAGTCATATGGATTTATTCAAAGTCCGGATGAGCCTTGTGTATACAAGAGATGTGACGGAAACGTAGTGGTATTTCTTGTACTATACGTAGATGACATTTTGTTAGTTGGCAACAATATCAAAGTGTTATCAGACGTAAGGGTATGGTTGTCCAAACAGTTTGACATGAAGGACTTGGGAGAAGTGGGACACATCCTTGGGATCAAAGTAATAAGGGATCGCAAGAAAAGGATGTTGTGCTTATCTCAAGCTTTATACATTGACACTATCCTTGCTCGATTTAGCATGCAGAACTCCAAGAAAGGTTTTCTACCTTTTAGGCATGGAGTTCCTTTATCTAAAGAGATGTGTCCCAAAACATCAAAGGAGATAGAGGACATGAAGGTGGTTCCTTATGCTTCGGCAGTAGGAAGCCTTATGTATGTTATGCTATGTACGAGACCGGATATCTGCTTTGCCATGGGCATGGTTAGCAGATATCAGAGTAATCTTGGACAGGGACATTGGACTACGGTAAAGCATATATTGAAGTACCTGAGAAGGAATAGGGATTATATGCTGGTTTACCGGGCAGATCAATTAGTCCTTGTGGGTTACACGGATTCGGATTTCCAATCAGATAGGGACAAGAGTAAGTCTACCTCGGGGTTTGTGTTTACTTTTGGAGGTGGAGCCATAGTATGGAGGAGTGTCAAGCAGAAATGCGTGGCGGACTCTACCATGGAAGTTGAGTATGTGGTAGCCTCTAAGGCAGCCAAGGAAGCTGTATGGCTCAGGAACTTCTTGATGGACTTGGATGTGATTCCTGGTTTGCCCAGAACTATCACAATTTATTGTGATAACAGTGGTGCAGTTGCAAACTCAAAGGAACCACGAGCCCATAAGGCGAGTAAACACATAGAGCGCAAGTACCACCTTATACGAGAGATCGTAAAGCGAGGAGAAGTTGTTGTCGCCAAGATTGCATCAGAGGATAACCTGGAAGATCCATTCACTAAGGCCCTTCCTGCGAAAGCGTTTGATAGGTATGT
The DNA here is from genome assembly GCA_025175895.1 of Wurfbainia villosa. NCBI lineage: Eukaryota > Viridiplantae > Streptophyta > Magnoliopsida > Zingiberales > Zingiberaceae > Wurfbainia > Wurfbainia villosa. The sequence goes on along the minus strand of CM045998.1, from coordinate 44,258,215 downwards.
GGAGGACATGGGGATCAGATGTATGGCAGTGTGATGACGGCATAGTCTTTAAGTATAAGTGGGAGATTGTTGGAATGTATAATGAAAGCCTAGCTCTTTTTGTATGAAAATTTTATTTTGGAATAAGAATCACATGATCATTGTTTGCACTTTATATATTTATTATATGTGTGTGCATATTGTCTAATATTTTACATTGTAGATAACATGGTGCTTGGTGTGGCACAGAAGATCATGTTATCAGTCCCTTGTAGAATATAAGTAGAGGCTCACAACCAAGATGGTTTTGGACAAATCATTGGTATGGTTGTAGTGTAGCTTGGTATTGTTTTGTCTTGAACATAGAGTTACACTAGTACACTTAGGTGTATTGAGCAGGACCGACATAGAGGTGATTCAATTTATTGCTGACTACATAATTGAATCAGACCTCGGATATTATGTTGTACATGCTCTTAATCCCGATATAATAACGGACACATGTACTTAGTATTTATTTCTTTGATTTACCAGAGGGTGAGATTTAGATGGATTAAATCAATATGCCCGGTAAGTTGGGAAATGATATTATTTACATGGTGTGCCATTAATTATAGGAGGAAACCGTGTCCTATATATTAGGTTGTTGATGTCCCCTTGAGGAGCTCATAAGGTTCATCATGTAAACCCAGCTAGTTGACTTAGTCAACATGATGATAAGGTTGAGTGGTACTACTCGAGGAGTTAGATGTTAATTAATTGATGATCAGTAAATCAATTAATTGATGGACATTCGATATCTTAAACACGGGGAGATGAATGTACAAATAATATATGGAGCCCATATTAATTTATGGGGGTTGGTGAGGTAGTTCAATGATGATCCTCTAGTGGAATGGAACATCATTGATGGATCAAGTTTGTCTGGTTCTGATCCATCGGGTGGCCAAGATCCAACTCCTCCTTATGGTCCCTATCATAGCCTATTATAATTCTCATGAAGTCTAGATCCTAGAATATAAAACAAAACTCTAAAACCAACGGTTGGGATTAAATCCCTAGATCCGATGGTTAGGATGAAACCCTAGAACCAACGGTTGGGATTAAATCCCTAGATCCGATGGTTGGGATGAAACCCTAGAATCGACGATTAGGATTAAATCCCTAGATCTGATGGTTGGGATGAAACCCTAGATCCGACGGTTGGGATGAAACACTAGATCCGAAGGTTGGGATGAAATCCTAGATCCGACGGTTGGGATGAAACCCTAGATCCGACGGTTGGGATAAAACCCTAGATCCGACGGTGGAGATTAAATCCCTAGATCCGACTGTGGAGATTAAAGGAGGCTTAAGCCCAATTCTATAAATAGAGGGCTTAGGTTGGCTGGCATTGTTGGTACAATTGGAGTTAGGGTTTTAGGTTGGGCGGCAACTCTTGGAGAAGAAACCGGCGCCCATCTTCTTCCAACAAAAGTGTGGTCGGCGCCCATCTCCTTCCATCAAGACTTGGTCGGCGCCCATCCTCTTGGTCCCTCTCCTATTCCTTGGCCAGCGGTTCCCCTTACAAGGTTGGCCGGCATTCACTCCTCCATTCTCTCCAAGGTGGCCGGCGGTTCCCCTTACATTTGTGGTCGGCGCTTCATCCATTCGCTCCTTGGCCGGCAGTTACATCGAGCTCTTTTGATTGGTGGCCGGTTCTAGAAAGGAGAAGATTTTTGTTTTGTTCTTCTCTTTGTTCGCAGCGAACAAGGAAGGGAAGAACGCGATCTAGAAGGCTTCTACTCGTGGAGGATCTTCGCCCACACATCGTCCACGAGGAGGATAGGACATACGGTAGAAGATCGTGAGGTATAAAAGTTTTACAACTTTATATTCTGATCTAAGCAAGTTCTTTTATGTGTTGATTATACAAGTGTGCATTAGTATATATTTTGTATAGTCATGGACCCCGAAGACAAAGACAAAAACCGGCGATCCGTCCGTCGTCTCTTCTGCGGCTAACCAACTAGAAGAGTTGTGTTGCTTGAACAACTAGTTTGTTCAAGCAATCACTCAAGTTGTTAGCACGACGACGAATTGGTTGTGCTAAGGAAACTCATCCCATCCGGATTAATTCTTTCGTTAGTGAAAATTTTAATCCGGAGACATGGGAGCCAATGAGCCTAGAAGCGACTCCCTTCAGCCAAGACCCATGCTTGGACTTTCCATGCTAAGTACTCAAGACTTGGACTTTACCATTACCAAGACCCATGCTTGGATTTTTCATGCCAAGTGGCCCACTTGGACTTCTCCATCATATGGTCAACCCCATGTCAACCATATAGTCAACCCATTGTCAAACAATGGTCAACTCATTGTTAAACATCAAGACACAAACATCAAAACACTACTCGAGTCAAACTCAAGTCTTGTCAATCGTGACCTGGGTCGATTGCACCAACAATCTCTCCCTTTTTGATATTTGACAAAAACCAAATACCTTTGAGTTAGAACACTAACTCAAACCAATCCTCCCAATTGTCCAAATTGGGAATTTCACATTCTACCATTAATTCTCACACATCACTTCTTCCCCTTTTTGACATACATCAAAAAGGTTCTCCCCAAGGGTGTCAATGTCTAATATCCCAATGAGATCTTACAATCTCCCCCTTGGTCCAAAAATATCTAGGATGTCTTCATTCTTCCTAGTGATAAGTCTCATATCACTAAAGAGAGACAATCCTCACTTCTCCAAATTCTCCCCCCTTTTGAGGAAGAACACATCCATCATCCCATGATGGATAACCTCCCCCTAAAGGCTTGCTCCCCCTTGACCATTGCACCAACAATTGTAGGGAATCGATTACGGCCGGCTAGAAAGGATGAATAGCCCTCGTTCGTTGGATGTCGTAATTCGTTCGTTCTTCTTGCGTTGCTTGTCTACGATTGTCGTTAGCGCAGCGGAATAACAATAATAATGAAGCTAACAATACACAATCACACAACACAAGATATACGTGGTTCGGAACCGAATGGTTCCTACTCCACGGGCGAGCTCACCGAGCTCTAGTTATACGCACGGCACTAACTATAACACTCCTTCTCGACAACACGTCGGAGGTGGAGAAACCTCTCACAAGCAATTACAATGTAATATAGAAATACAAGAAAATACACAAATACAATACATAAGAAAACTTTCACCGATTGCTTTGATCGCTTTGCTTGTTGCTTGCTTTGATTGGCTCTTGAAGGACTGGAATGCAGCAGTAATTCCCCTCCAATAGCTCCACAAAAACCATTGCAAAAACCTCCATCTCGAGATCTGATCGCTAAAAGGCCCTGGGCCGCCGTCGTAGCCGTTTGTCTCACAACGGCCAAATCCACGTCAGACAAGTTCCAACGGATCACCTACGCCGATCGATGATGCCCATCACCGATCGGTGACCCGAGGTCGACGCCTTCGGCTACGAGCGCTCTGCTCGCGACACCCATCACGATCCGCCATCCTCTAGCCGACCGCCGTCACGACTTCGGGCCGATCGCCATTTCCATGGCAGTCGACTGCCAAGTACAAAACCCTAGCCTTACACCAGTCGAACTCTAGTCGACTTGGATCAGTCGAACCGGCATCTATGCCAGTCGACTGATGTCGGGCAAAACCTCAAACACCAAGTTGTTTGAGCCTCCGACACTCAGTCTTAGCCACTTGGCCAAGTCCACCTTATCCCTCATGGAGTTCCCCACCAAAGCTCTCTTCCCTCGGCCTACGTCCCTCAGATGCGCCAAGCGCACGGCTTCGCAACGCCATCCTTCGCGTCTCATGCCCTAGAAGTATGCTTCCCTTTGGGCTCACTCCATTAGTGTTGGTGCAGTGGGCACCAAAGTCGAACCGATATTTTGATTATGGCAAAAGGCTCAATAGTTAAGAGTATATTTGTTATCTTACGAGCTCAATTAAGTGTGCAGAAATGCTAAAGTTGAGCGGAAGGTCTGCGACACCCGGTGGGAGGCAGGGTGGTCCAGCGCCTTGAGAGGACTTCGGAGGCCAGGGGTACTCGGGTGAAGGCGAGCGAGGCTACAAAGGTAGCTCGTGTGGCGAAGCAAGGCGTTAAGCGTAGATCCGACCCAATACCTCCAATGGAAGGTCTAGGTCGAGATCAGTTGGTTAGAACCATCGTACTTTATATTTTAAGCTAACTTGCTGCTGCGGTCAAAACCCTTTGACGATCGTCTACTACGATCAGCTTCTTTGGTCTAGTTCGACCTCGAGAAGAGGCTCGAATTTCAAGGGGTGAATTTGGACTTGACTCGTGTTTTGGTACAAAGGGTGATGTGGCATCAAGGTGGACATCAAACCATCACCAAGCTTGGACCCCCAAAATTAGGTGATGTGGCATCAAGGTGGACATCAAACCATCATCAAGTTGGGCGCCCAAAATGAGGTGAGTTGACACAAGATGGTTGGCAAACCACCATCAAGCTTGGCGCCCAAAATGAGGAGGATTGGCACAAGATGGTTGGCTCCCATGATGTGGCACAAGTTGGATGGCTCCAACAAGTTGGCGTGAAGGCCTCCTTGAGGTGGCACAAGGTGGTTGGATGAGCACCTCATCCTTGAGTTGTGGCACAAGGTGGTTGGATGAAGCACCTCATCCTTGAGTTGGCGCAAAGGATGTGGATGAGCAAGACTTGGGGATAAGAACCTCACCTTGGACACTACCTATGTCTAAATTCATAGATCAATATCCATAAATAGACATGTTCAAGCCAAGCAAAATATAAGAAATCAAGAGCTCTCAACACGCCGTCGTAAGCCGCTACTACTACTCACATTTGCTCTGACGAAGTGCCGACAACGAAAGCTACATCTTCTACTTATAAGAGTTGTCGGTATATTTATTTAAGTTCTACTTCTTTAAATTGTCTTTGTGCTTTAATCGTAACAAGGAAAGGGGGAGTGTCCCTTTGCCTTGATTTCTTTTTGTGATCGTTGCTCCTACTTCCAACGAGGAGGAGTGGTTTTAGTGAATTGCCCTCCGTACGTGATCAAGGATCACTAGGGCCGTGGATTAGCAATCGAGAGATTGTGAACCACGTAAAAATATCTTGTCTACTTTATATTTCCGCTGTGCATTCTCTACTTGCTTTTTACTTATTGCAAAAGTTTTTAACGACACCGTATCGCTATTCACCCCCCCCCCTCTAGCGACACTTTTGATCCAACAATTGGTATCAGAGCCGGGGGCGCTAAGATTCGGTGAAACCACCAATCTAGCTTTGTTTTTCTTTTTTTTTCACAGATTTTTTATTTATTTATTTCTGTTTTCGTATAATTATTTCACTTGCTTATCTTCTCCTACATATAGAATTGCATTAGAGGCTTTAGGATCCGGATAAGGTTGTCCTTCGGGTTAGATCCCGAGTAAGGTTGTCCTCCGGAACTTCAACGACATTCGCATTTGATTGTTTATTTCTTTTTGCAAGTTACATTTTATATATATATATTTTTTTTTTACTTCCTGCACTACTAATCCAAGACGAAAGTCTTGGAATATTCTTTTCGTGTGTGTTTTGCAAGATTCTTTTCGTCGTTCTTCTTCTTGTTTTTAAATGGCCCATCTCGAAGGGTTTAGCACCGCCCGACCCCCGTTTTACCACGGTAATGACTTTCGTTATTGGAAGGGTCGGATGGAATGCTTTCTTAAAACCCAAATCGAGATGTGGATCGTAATCCAAACCGGTTTCACACTTCCTATTAATGAAGATGGTGAATCTTTGGGTTACGATCAATGGTCAAATTCCATGAAAAAACAAGTAGAAGCCGATGCCAAGGCAACTCAAATCTTGCAATGTGGGTTGTCCAAGGAAGAGCTCAACCGCGTCGGCCCCTTCATTAGTGCAAAGGACTTATGGACCAAGCTAGTGGAACTACACGAAGGCACCGACGACACGAAGGTATGTAAAAGAGATTTACTTTTAAATAAATTGTATAACTTGAAAATGCAGGAAAACGAGACCGCAACTCAACTACATGCTCGTATCCAAGACATCGTCAACCAACTCCATGCCATCGGACAAAAGGTCGAGAATCGCGACCTTATCGGTATTCTCTTAACTCGTTTCCTAGGACCACCTTGTGGGCATCCATGGTCGATGCCTACAAGGTCTCCAAGGACCTTTCTAAAATTAGGTTAGGCAATTGTTTTGAACTTGAATTACATGAGCAAACTAACATGGTCCAAAGCCGAGAAGAGTATTGCGTTAGTTGCGAGTTCCAAGAAGAAGAAGCCCGCAAGCAAGCCACCCCGAAGGAAGAAGGCGAGTCCGAATCGAAGTAGACTCGAAATAGAATCCGAACTAGTCAATCTAGTTCGGAAGATGATCAAGAGACGAAACGACCAACAACTCAAGGTAAGCCTAAACCTAATTCAAATACTTCTAATTTTAGATGCTATGAGTGCAGCGAGTTCGGTCACATCAAGTCCGAGTGCCCAAAGCTAAAGAATAACGCATCAAAGACCAAGAAAGCTAAACGCTACTTGGGAGGAGTTGTCGGAGGAAGAAGACGATATCCAAGCTCTAATGGCCAAGCCGACCGAGCACGACTCCGAAACCGAAGAAGAGTCCGAGTCCGAATCCGATGATGAGCTTCCATTCAAGACAAGCCACGGATCCGTATCCGGTTCAAAAGAATCATTAAGGGTAAGTCGGTCGTTACTTAATACTTTGTATGGTGCAATTAAATTTTTAAATAAGAAACTAGCTAAGTCCGAGTCCAAGGTCGAGACCCTAATTGAGGAGGTTAACCTCCTCAAACATGAGGTCTCCCTAACCTCTTCGACTACTCGTATTCAAGAGGAGGACTCAACTCAAGTTGAAAAGCTTGAAGTTGAGAACTCGCTTTTGAAAACACAAGTCGAAGACCTTAGGAACATGTTGGAAAGGTTCACTTTGGGATCCAAGGGACTTGACCTCTTACTTGGATCACAAAGGGCCGTGTACAACAAGGCCGGACTCGGGTTTAACTCAAATACAACCAATAAGTCATATATGTCTATAGTAAACCAACATAAGAAAAATGTCCAAGCATGGGTCCCTAAGATCACTTTGATTTCAACTTTAGGATCTAACATGTATTGGGTTCCCAAGGACCAAATTCACTATGTGAATAGACCCACTCGATTCAATGGTCCAGGGGGAGCCAATACAAAATGTATTTTTGTTAAGTCTTAGAAATTGCATGCTTAGTTTTTCCTTTATTTTTAGAATGGTTAGATAGGACTCATAATCAACTAAAATCCTACGAAAAGATTGAGCCTCGGGGAGCCTCTTTTCAAAAATAACTAGTTAGACCAAGATGTAGTCTCAAGTAAGTCGAGTTATCAATTTCTTGAAATTAGCTTTGTCTAAGGAAGTGGTCGTTGTTCCGATCAAAGAAGGCCTCTGTGCCTCGCCACGACCTGGAAGCTAATCTCTTGAAAAGATTACTTGATGAGCTTAGACTAAATCCGAATCTAACCTAATGTTGGTTAATTTAAATTCATTAAAATTAATCAAGTAAAATTGAAAGTCATCTCACAATAACACATAGGAATAACATGTTTTGATCATGTAGATATTGGTGAGATGATTTAGGTTTAAAAACTTACAAACAACCCTTTAGTAATTCCAATATCCGATCCAACTACCTTATATGTAGGATCAATGGATGTTGGACGGTGGTTGCTCCCGACACATGACCGGGAATCAACTCAGATTTTCGAAGTTACGATTCAAACGACAAGGATCGGTAGCCTTCGGAAATAACGGCAAGCTCAAAATCATCGGATCAGGTGATATTGAGCTCAACTCTAACTTTACAATTCAAAATGTCTTATTAGTAGAAAACTTTCAATATAATTTACTTAGTGTAAGCCAATTGTGTGATAACAATTATAAGGTCATATTTCTAGAAAATGAATGCGTAATCAAGATAAATGCAACATCTAAAATAATACTTAAAGGAACTAGGAATAGCAACATCTACACAATAAATTTACCCAACTCCTCAACCAAGTGTCTTATGACACAGCAAGAGGAATCTTGGTTATGGCACCGAAGACTCGGACACTCGCACTCCAAGACTCGTCCACAAGATGAGTCGAGTGGCTTGGTTATAGGTTTGCCTAAACTAAACAACTTGGATAATAAAATATGTAATGCTTGTCAACAAGGTAAACAATCTAGGACACAACATCAATTAACTAATCAAGAAGCAGACCAAAAGTGTTCTTGAGCTCCTACACATGGATCTATTTGATTCACATGGAGCTAAGTCACTAACTGGTAGTCAATTTTGCTTTGTCATAATTGTCGACTATTCTAGATTTACTTGGGTTAGGTTTATCAAACATAAAAATGATACTCTAGACCAACTAATCAATCTTTGTAGGTTAATCGAAAATCAAAAGAACCTTAAGATTAAAAGACTTAGAAGCGATCATGGTGGTGAATTCGAAAACCACAGGTTTACAGATTTCTGTAACCAAAACGGATACCACCATGAGTTTTCATGTCCTAGAACCCCACAACAAAATGGGTTAGTCGAGCGGAAAAATAGAACCCTACAAGAAGCCGCTAGGACAATGTTAAGCAGTATAACCTACCCGATAGATTTTGGAGGCCGTTAGTACGACTTGCTATGTCCAAAATAGGATCCTTATGGTAAAGAGGCAACAAAAGTCCTAGTAAGAGATTTATAACGATAAATTACATAACATCAAATACTTTAGGGTATTTTGATGCATTGTACATATCTTAAAAACTTAGTATTACCTAGTGAAATTCAAATCCAAAACCTCTACTGGAACCATTATAGGATACACAACCACCAGTAGAGCGTATAGGGGATACAATCACGACACTCTTAGAGTCGAAGAAACCATTAATATAGTTTTCGACGAAGGACATGAACCGTTCAATCCTTAACAAAACCAACTAGCAAATCAACTTATAGCAAACCCGACTGATCTTGAACTTGAATCTCGTCCCCAACCCAAGTCATCCTATCGACCAAGTGATAGATGACCCTAAGTCATCCTATCAATCAAGTTATAGGTGATCCAAATTTAGGGGTTCGAACTAGAGCTTCATACCGAAACATTAGTCAAATCTCGTTAATTTCCAAAATCGAACCCAAAACTATTGAACAAGCACTTCTTGATCCCATTTGGATTATTGCTATGCAAGAAGAGCTAGCTCAATTCACTAGAAATGAAGTCAGAATTAGTACCACCACCTAAAGAAAAATCAATTATTGGAACAAGGTGGGTATTTGAAATAAACTTGATGATAAAGGTGAAGTAGTTAGAAATAAAGCTAGGTTAGTCGCAAAGGGTTTAGTCAAGTCGAAGGTTTAGATTACGATGAGACCTACGCCCCGTAGCAAGACTAGAGTCCATCCGAATGTTGTTAGCATATCTGCACATCGAGGTTTTAAATTGTTTCAAATGGATGTCAAGTCAGCATTTTTGAATGGATACATTAAGGAAGAAGTTTCGTCGACCAACCTCTCGGATTGAAAATCTAGATAAACTGACCATGTCCTTAGACTTAAGAAAGCCCTATATGGACTCAAACAAGCCCCAAGAGCTTGGTACGAAAGGCTTTCGATCTATCTTAAGTCCAAAGGATTCAACCAAGGTTTAGTCGACCCAACCTTATTCGTTAAAACCGTTGGAAAAGAAATCTTTATAGCCCAAATCTATGTAGATGATATAATTTTTGGAACTACCAACTCGATCCTGCTAAACGAATTCATCTCACTTATGGAAAGTGAATTTGAAATGAATTTAGTAGGAGAGTTAAGTTTCTTCTTAGGTTTACAAATTAAACAAACTAAAGATGGAATATATTTACATCAACAAAAATATACTAAGGACTTAATAAATCGATTTGGAATGCAAGATGCTAAAATAATTAATACACCTATAGCAACTAATGTTAATATAAACGAAGATGTAGAAGGAAAACCCGTTGACCTAAAATACTATAGGAGCGCAATAGGAAGTCTCCTATACTTAACCGCGAGCCGACCCGACATTTTATTCGCGGTAAGTATGTGCGCAAGGTTACAAACCTGTGCCAAGGAGTCTCACCTAACCCTAGTCAATCGTATCCTTAGATATCTAAAGGGCACGCTAAACGTAGGTATTTGGTACCCTAGATCTACCGAGTTTAATCTAATCGGCTACTCCGACTCCGACTATGCCGGTAGTAAACTCGATAGAAAGAGCACGAGTGGTTGTTGTCAAATCCTCGGCTCGAGTCTAGTGAGTTGGTGCAGTAGGAAGCAGCATTGCGTTGCCTTATCTACCACCGAAGCCGAATACGTTGCGATGGGTGAGTGTGTCTCTCAGCTCCTGTGGATGAAGCACACTCTCCAAGACTTTAGCTTAATCTTTAACAACATTAAAACCTACATAGATAACATCAGTTCAATTAACTTAACTAAAAATCCAATATGTCATTCTAGGACAAAACATATAGAAGTTAAACACCACTTCATTAGGGAACATGTAACTAATGGAACTATACAACTAGAGTATGTTGAGTCCAAATCAAACCTAGCGGACATCTTCACCAAACCTCTACCCGAAGCCGAATTTAGTTTATTAAGACGAAAGTTAGGTATGTGCGTAATAGAGTAGGATTTAAATTTTTCTATATATGTACTCTATTTTTGCTTTTTTTTTATGAAATTAGCCTAAGTCTTACCTTAGAAATCATATACCTATAGATTTAAGGAGCCAACACATCTCACAACACATAGGACTAATGTGTTTGTGTACTTATGCGTGAGCGGCGTGAGATGTTAGGACCTTACTCCTGGTTCCAGATGTAGATTCAGTGCATCGATATGAACCATGGAGTATAATTATTTAAAATTAATCAACTCCTTCAAGACTTATTGATCATTCTATATCAATCAAGTCCAACCGGAGTTGTACATTTTAGATGAACATATTTTCAAGCTTATTATTATTTAAAAAATATATATATATATATATATATATATATATATATATATATATATATATATTGTGAACTTGCTTGGACTTACAAACCCTAAAATATATTTACAAACTTTTTGAGTTAAGGCAAAAGGGGGAGAAAGTCACAAAAGTAACCAAAATTAACCAAAATTAAAGGGGAAGAAAGTAAACAAAATTATTACCTTTTATATTAAGTAATTCCGATTACTTAAGCAACTATTAAGGGGGAGTAAAAATTATTTTTCAAGAACTCACCTTCGGTCAAGGGGGAGGTTACCTCAAAGGGGAGAACTTGAAACAATAATATTTCTCATTCATATTTAATCATTATGCTAGCTCATTCATATTTAATCATTATGCTAGCTCAGTCATATTTAATCTTTATGCTAGCTCATTCATGCTTAATCATTATGCTAGCTTAATTTTTCCTTAACTTTTGTGTCGGTTTGCCATGAATCAAAAAGGGGGAGATTGTTGGTGCAGTGGGCACCAAAGTCGAACCGGTATTTTGATTATGGCAAAAGGCTCAATAGTTAAGGGTATATTTGTTATCTTACGAGCTCAATTAAGTGTGCAGAAATGCTAAAGTTGAGCGGAAGGTCTGCGACACCCGGTGGGAACCGAGGTGGTCGGGCAACGCCAGAGGGATTTCGGAGGAAGCCGAGGTACTCGGGTGAAGACCGGAAGCGAGGCAAGGACGTTAAGCGTAGATCCGACCCAATACCTCCAATGGAAGGTCTAGGTCGAGATCAGTTGGTTAGAACCATCGTACTTTATATTTTAAGCTAACTTGTACCCAAAACCCTTTGACGATGCGTCTACTACGTCACCAATCGGTCTAGTTCCGACTCGAGAAGAGCTCGAATTTCAAGGGGGTGAATTTGGACTTGACTCGTGTTTTGGTACAAAGGGTGATGTGGCATCAAGGTGGACATCCAAACCATCACCAAGCTTGGACACCCAAAATTAGGTGATGTGGCATCAAGGTGGACATCCAAACCATCATCAAGTTGGACGCCCAAAATGAGGTGAGTTGACACAAGATGGTTGGCAAACCACCATCAAGCTTGGACGCCCAAAATGAGGAGAGTTGGCACAAGATGGTTGGCTCCCATGATGTGGCACAAGTTGGATGGCTCCAACAAGTTGGCGTGAAGGCCTCCTTGAGGTGGCACAAGGTGGTTGGATGAGCACCTCATCCTTGAGTTGTGGCACAAGGTGGTTGGATGAAGCACCTCATCCTTGAGTTGGCGCAAAGGATGTGGATGAGCAAGACTTGGTGGATAAGAACATCACCTTGGACACTACCTATGTCTAAATTGATAGATCAATATTCATAAATAGACATGTTCACGCAAAGCAAAAAATATAATAATTCAAGAGCTCTCAACACGCCGTCGTAACGCCGCTACTACTACTCACATTTGCTCTGACGAAGTGCCGACAACGAAAGCTACATCTTCTACTTATAAGAGTTGTCGGTATATTTATTTAAGTTCTACTTCTTTAAATTGTCTTTGTGCTTTAATCGTAACAAGGAAAGGGGGAGTGTCCCTTTGCCTTGATTTCTTTTTGTGATCGTTGCTCCTACTTCCAACGAGGAGGAGTGGTTTTAGTGAATTGCCCTCCGTACGTGATCAAGGATCACTAGGGCCGTGGATTAGCAATCGAAAGATTGTGAACCACGTAAAAATATCTTGTCTACTTTATATTTCCGCTGTGCACTCTCTACTTGCTTTTTACTTATTGCAAAAGTTTTTTTTTAACGACACCGTATCGCTATTCACCCCCCCCCCCCTCTAGCGACACTTTCGATCCAACAATTAGCTCCCCGTCCGGCGGTCCCTCGGATGCACCAAGCGCACGGCTTCGCAATGCCACCTTCACCGACTCAAGGACCCGAGCCTAGTGAACTTGCTAAGATCTCAAGACTTTCCAAATGCACCAAGCGCACGGCTTCGCAATGCATTTCCCACCAAGCACCAAGCGTATGGCTTCGCAATGCTTTGGATTTCCCATGCCAAGCACCAAGCGCACGGCTTCGCAATGCTTTGGACTTTCCCATACCAAGGCTTCCCCCTTGGACTTCCACACCAAGCTCCATGCTTGGATTTTCCATGCCAACCCCATGTTGGACTTTCCCATGACAATCTCATGTCATGAGTTTTGTCTATCATCAAAATACCATCAAGGTACTGCTGGGCCGATTGCACCAACAATCTCCCCCTTTTTGATGATTGACAAAACTACCATCTCAAGTCTACCAATTCTCCCATATTGGCAATTCTCATATCCCAATGAGAATTCCAACGAACCCTAATTGGTAACTTGGTAACTTCTCCCCCTTTTTGACATTACATCAAAAAGGTCCTCCCCAAGGGTATGAATGTCTCATATCCCAATGAGATCTTACAATCTCTCCCTTGGAGGAACACATGCCTACAATCTTTCTAGTGATCCCATATCACTTAAAGAGAGGCAACCCAATTTTCCTCCCATGAGGAAATACACATCCATCTTCCCATGATGGATACCTCCCCCTAGAAGCTTGCTCCCTCTTGACCATTGCACTAACAATGTCCTTGGAGAGTCCCTAAGCCAATAGGAACATTAACCAAATCAAAATTAAGGCAAAGTTCAACAATGAACTCTCTTCCACCTTAAAATTGATACTCACCCTCAACCCAACTCCTAATCCATATCCAATGGATTTCCACCCTCTCTAATGCTCTCCCAAGCATATCCTAGGGTTAGGAGTGGTTAGGGGACCTTAACCTAGCTGAACATGGGCCTAACCAACAAGATTTATCCGAAATCAGCTTGGCGATCTGAAATCGTAAATCACGGTCACTTTGCCACCCCATCGATCGCCAATCCATGGCGTGATCGATAACTTCACGATTTTTAAAGATTTTCTAAATGGATTTCCAAAATCCATAAGTAAATATACGTAATTTTAAAAATCTTGAAAATGCATACGTATAATACTTATCCTAAACACTATGGGTGAAAAATATTGGAAAATTATTTTACCCACTAAATTAGGAGATTGATACAAAGTTCAAAAGTTTAGAAAAGCTTCAATAAAGAGCCCTCTTTGTATCATCCCATTCAATGGTGATAGCTATCAAAAGATAGGCTTCACCAAGGTTTTTCATAATGTTTTCAAAAAGTTTTCAAAACCTTTAATTTCTTTTCCTTAAACATCTCACTTATATCTAGATGTGTAAAAACACATTCAAGGCAATTAATCTAGTGAGATGTGGGTTTTTGTTCTTTAAAATGGTCTCATGCATATTTCTAGGCAATATTATTTGACTCCATTTTAATTCATGCATGATATGATTATGGCATAGATATGATATAGATAAAAACATATGCCAATATCATGATGTCATGGCATGTGAATGAAACTTAAGCATACATGACATCTAAACATAAATCTAAACATGATCAAGACATTTTATAGATAAAAATGAAAATGATGTCATGACATGGCAAGGCAAACAAAACATGGCAAGTAAAATATACTAAGGTGTAGAATACCTAAGTGTGAAAATCAATTTGCCATTTTTAGGGATTAATTCTATTTTGTCTTATTGTCATTCATTTCCCTAGTGTGCCAAAAACCCAAAATGACACACCAATACCTCTATGACCTAATTGTGCCAATTTAAATCATTTTTAACTTCTCAAACCATATTGGCACACCCTAATGTGTCAACTCTACTATGGTTAGGTTAACTACCCATCCACTTAGGCTACGTTTGGTACGGGGTAATCAACCGTGTAACATAATAGGATTACATTACAAGATGATTTACTTTGTTTGGTAACATTTCAAAGATGTAATGTAATGTAATCGCATTACAAAATAAGAGCCAAGATCCGTAATCTCGATTACGAAGGAAAAGCAATGTAATCCGATTAGACGGCCGGGGACCGGTCCGCCGATCGCCGACGGCCGACGCTCACGAATCGACGACGCTTCGCCGACGACTGACGCTTCCGGCTCGCCGATCGATTACCTGGCGATCGGCCGACGATTGGCCTAGCGATCGGCCGACGACATCGGGTCGACGACCGGCCGACGACATTGGTTTGCGATCGGCCGGCTGGGCGGCGGCCGATAACCGGGTCCGAGACCGGTGATCGGCGTTTACCTGATCAGCTCGACTGCCTCGGCCGGCGATCGGGCTGGCGGCGACAATCGAATACTACCGAGCGACGCCAAGGCCCGGCCGGTGATCGTGATCTGGCCGGGTCGGCTTCAAGGGCCGTTGATCGACGTCGACGGCCGGCGGGCGGCTGCCGGCCGGCTGACCGCTTCGACCGATCGGCGATCGACGATCGGCCGACGGCGGGCGGGCGGCGGGCGCTGGCCGACGATCGCGGCTGGGCGGCCGACGACGGGTCGACGATCACGGCCGGTTTGCGACCGATCGACCATCGGGCGAGCTGTGACGATCGACGGGCGCCCCGCATCGCGATCGGCGACAACCTTATAAGGGTATTTTTGTCATTTTATAATAATATGAATTACATTCCTTATAAAAAATGTGGACACCAAACAAACGAATGTAATCACTTTTGTAATCAAACATTACACAGCAATCACTAACCAAACACAGTAATGTATACACATTACATTACATTACATTACAAACTTGATTACATTACAAGGTTGATTACATTACCCCGTACCAAACGTAGCCTTAGGGTTGACACACCCTAACCCATTTAGCGTGAATCAATCACGCTCTTAGGAACCCAATATCTATTAGAGCTCCTTGGGTTAACAAGGTATTCCCTAGGAATAACTTCCCTAGATACCTTCCTAATGACCCTTTTAGGCTTTGAAGCCATAGTCTTTTGGGTCTTTCCTAGGTCAACTCTAGAGGTGACTCCTCCATTGACCTTCTTAGTGGCTACATTTGATTTCTTTGAGGTGTTAGCCACTAAACACATACCATGGCTAGACTTAGGGATGACTTCCCTATTAGCCTTGGTTTTCCTAGACCTAGAAATAGTTCCATAATTAAATGGAACATTATGATAAGTCTTCTTGGGCTTAGGTTTGTCACCCAAACCTTCCTTGCCCTTAGACCGTTTTTGAACCTTAGGTCTTGACTTTTGGACATTTGACCCTAGAATTGAATTTTCTATGATTCTAAGGGCTTTCTCCATTCTCTCAAGTCTTGACCTCAAGACTTGGTTCTCTAGCTCTAATTTTCCCATTTTTGAATTTTCATTAGGTTTTTGGGAAAACCTCTTCTTCTTAGGCATGTGCCTAGACTTTTTGGGATTAATACCCAAACTTTCTTCTACTCTCCTAATTGACTCCCTAGGCAAGATATTTCTAGAATTATGAGTCCTAGGTTTGTCTTTAGTCATATGAACATGCTTGGCACCTAAGAAATAAACCTTATTGTTTCTCCTAGCATACTTTTCATTAATAATGGCAAGAGAACTAAAATAATTTTTAGCATGCTTTTTGACTTTAGGAATTAAAGGTGCATTAACTAAATGTACCTTAGGGTTAGCTTTAGGAGCTCCCCCTACATGAGTTGCACCTTCTTGCCCTTTCTTCCTCCCCCTAGGGCATTGGCTTCGGTAGTGTCCCTTTTGATTGCATTTGAAGCACACAATGTGCTCTTTGCTCTTGATTTTGGGAACACCGGCATCGTTTGACTTTGGGTTGACTTTTGGTATCGATGCCTTCTCCTTAGCCAATTTTGGGCATTTGCTCTTGTAATGCCCTTTCTCCCTACACTCAAAACATATTATGTGATTTTTATTTAAAATTACAACACTTGAGTTACCTAGGGAGGTGGTGGAGTCCTCTTCACTTCTTCCGGAGGTGGATGCTTCATTATGGCTTGGCTCCGGAGTTGAAATTCTTTCCTCCCCCTCAATGCTAGAGGTGGAGGTCTCCACCAAGTCATCCACATCTTCAAAAGTGGATGGTGATTCTTCTTCGACATTCTCCTCTACTTGTGCCGATTGGGAATTTTCTTGGAATTTCATTACCTTATTCCATAATTCCCTTGCATCCCTATAATCACCCAATCTAGACCAAATAGTGTTAGGTAACAAATCACTAATCAACTTGATTGCCTTGAGATTTGTCTTGAAGTCTTTGATTTGGTCTTGGGTCCATTTTGACTTCTCAATTGGCTTGTTGTACTTGTCCCTAGGCATTTCAAAACCGTTTTCTATAATAATCATAAAATCAAAATCGGTTTCTAGGTATACCTCCATCCGTTTCCTCCACCAAGAAAAATCTCCATCGAATTTCGGTGGATGGATGAAGCCGGCCATTTGTAGTGCTCTCGCGGCGGTTAGTCCTTGAAGAGCGACCTCGGCTCTGATACCACTTGTAGGGGATCGATTACGGCCGGCTAGAGGGGGGTGAATAGCCCTCATTCGTTGGATGTCGTAATTCGTTCGTTCTTCTTGCGTTGCTTGTCTACGATTGTCGTTAGCGCAGCGGAATAACAATAATAATGAAGCTAACAATACACAATCACACAACACAATATATACGTGGTTCGGAACCGAATGGTTCCTACTCCACGGGCGAGCTCACCGAGCTCTAGTTATGCGCACGGCACTAACTATAACACTCCTTCTCGACAACACGTCGGAGGTGGAGAAACCTCTCACAAGCAATTACAATGTAATATAGAAATACAAGCAAATACACAAATACAATACACAAGAAAACTTTCACCGATTGCTTTGATCGCTTTTCTTGTTGCTTGCATTGATTGGCTCTTGAAGGACTAGAATGCAGTAGCAATTCCCCTCCAATAGCTCCACAAAAACCATTGCAAAAACCTCCATCTCGAGCTCCTTTTATAACCTCGTGATCGAGTGTTCGCGCCTAGCGCTTGATCGCCAAAAGGCCCCAATGATCGCTCGTAGGCTGTTGTCTCACAACGACCAGATCCATGTCGGACAAGTTCCAACGGATCACCTACTACCGATCGATGATGCCCATCACCGATCGTGACCCAAGAGTCGATCGCCTATGGCCACGGAGCGCTCGCGGTTTCGCAGAACACTCCCATCACCGATCCGTCATCCCTGCTAGCCGACTTCCATGTCCATGGCAGTCGACTGCCAAGCACAAAACCCTAGCCTTACACCAGTCGAACTCTAGTCGACTTGGATCAGTCGAACCGGCATCTATGCCAGTCGACTGATGTCAGGCAAAACCTCAAACACCAAGTTGTTTGAGCCTCCGACACTCAGTCTTAGCCACTTGGCCAAGTCCACCTTATCCCTCATGGAGTTCCCCACCAAAGCTCTCTTCCCTCGGCCTACGTCCCTCGGATGTGCCAAGCGCACAGCTTCGCAACGCCATCCTTCGCGTCTCATGCCCTAGAAGTATGCTTCCCTTTGGGCTCACTCCATTCGCTCCCCGTCCGGCGGTCCCTCGGATGCACCAAGCGCACGGCTTCGCAATGCCATCCTTCACCGACTCAAGGACCCGAGCCTAGTGAACTTGCCAAGTTCTCAAGACTTTCCAAATGCACCAAGCGCACGGCTTCACAATGCATTTCTCACCAAGCACCAAGCGCACGGCTTCGCAATGCTTTGGATTTTCCATGCCAAGCACCAAGCGCACAGCTTCGCAATGCTTTGGACTTTACCATGCCAAGGCTTCCCCCTTGGACTTCCACATCAAGCTCCATGCTTGGATTTTCCATGCCAACACCATGTTGGACTTTCCCATGACAATCCCATGTCATGAGTTTTGTCTATCATCAAAATACCATCAAGGTACTGCTGGGCCGATTGCACCAACAACAATGTCCTTGGAGAGTCTCTAAGCCTATAGGAACACTAACAAATTTAATTTAAGGGCAAAGATTCAACATTGAACTTTCACCTCTCTTAAAATTTGATACACACCCTAAACAATTCTCCTAATCCATATTCAATAGATTTTCACCCTTTTAATGTTTTCCAAAGCATATCCTAGGGTTAGGAGCAGTTAGGGAACCTAGACATAGCTGAACATGGGCTAAACCAACCTTGTTTACCCGAAATCAACATTGGGAGTCGACTATCTCAGCTACCAATCGACTGTACTTGACGCCAGTCGATTATCATCCATGCTAGTCAATTGATTTCTGCACTGTGCAGAAATCAAAAATCAAAAATGAATTTTGAAAATACATAAGTAATTATACATACTTCAAAAAATCATGAAAATTCATATGTATAATACTTATAACAATCAGTATTGGTGAAAAATAATTGAAAAATAAAATAAAATAACCATAAAATAGTGAGATTGATATAAGGTTCAAAACAAGAAAAACTTCATTGTTTTGAGCCTACTTTGTATCAACTTCATCAATGATGACTACTTTCAAAAGATAGATTGCACTAAGATTTTCTAAAATTATTTTAAAATTATTTTAAAACCTTATATTGAACCATGGTCTATAGGCTTAGTGCACATGACTTGTACATAAGCTTTCCTCATGATTCATCCATGGTGTAAGATGAGTTTGAGTTCATCTTGATGCAAGAACTATACACCTTGAACTTAACTCATTTCCTAGCATCTCACATGTGTCTAGGGTGTATGAATATACACACATGTCAATGTGATGTGAGATGTGGGTTTTGTTCATCCTAAACTAAGGTCTCATGCATTTTTCTAAAGGTAACACTATTTGATTTTCTTATACATGGGACTTCAAATCATGTCAATTGTCCTTAATTCAATTTTCATTAATCCTAAATGCATGAATGATGATAATGGCATAAATGATAGCATAATTAAAAACATGTGACAATAATCATGATGTCATGGTATAAATCATAAACCTAAATATATATGACATAAAACCTTAAACCTACTGTCATGACATATAAAATGATAAAAATGTAATATGATGTCATGACATGGCAATGGCAAACAAGGTATGGCAAATAAAAGATAAAGGTATAAAAATACCAAAATTTTAGTATTAATTGTCATTTATTAGGATTAAATTAATTTTTTATCATATTACCACTTATCCCAAGTGTGCCAAAAATCCAAAATGGCACACTATTACCTCTAAACCTAATTGTGCCAATTTGATCAATTTTTCATAGTTCTTAAAATATATTGGCACATCCTAAAATCTTTTAGGATATAAATTCAACTTCATTTCCAAAGTATCTCATAACCTTGGAAATGTCCTAAAATGCTAACTTTTCTATGGTTGGGTTAACTACCCATCCATTTAAGGTTGACACAACCTAACCCATTTAGCGTGAATCGATCATGCTCCTAGGAACCCAATACCTATTGGAGCTTCTTGGGTTTACTAGGTACTCCTTAGGAAAAACTTCCCTTGATACCCTCCTAATGACCCCTCTAGACTTAGAAGTCTTAGTCATTTTGGTCTTGTCTTAGTCAACTCTAAGGATAACTTCCCTTGTGACCTCCTTAGTGGTATTCCTAGGTTTCATGGAAACCTTGGCCACTAGACACTTACCTTGGTTAACCTTAGAGATGACCTCCCTATTAACCTTGGTCTTCCTAGACCTATGGATGGTTCCATAATCGAATAGAACACTATGATAGGTCTCCTTGGGCTTAGGTTTGTGACCCAAACTTTTCTTACCCTTGGATGGACCTTGCTTCTTAGACCCTAGATTTTGACTCCTATACCCTAAATTTTGACTATTTGACCCTTGCATTTTGATTTTGCATCTTTCTAAGGGTCTTTTCAAGTTTCTCAAGCCTTGACCTCAAGGCTTGATTTTCAAATTCAAATTGCCCAATTTTTTAATTTTCATTTAGTCTTTGGGCGTCGTTCTTCATTTTAGGCATATGTCTACCCTTCTTAGGGTTAATGCCTAAATGCTCCTCTACCTTCCTAATAGACTCCCTAGGTAGAATTGGTCTAGAGTTATTAGTCCCAAATTTCTCCTTTGTTCTAAAATTATAACTCTTAGCACCTAAACAATAGAATTTATTATTTCTAGCATGCTTTTCATAAACAATAGCAAGATTATTAACATTACTCCTAGCATGCTTTTTGACATGAGAATTTGAAGGTGCATTACTAAAATATATCTTAGGGTTTGCTTTAGAAGCTCCCCCTACATTTGATGCTCCTCCTTAGTTTTTCGTCCCCGTTGATGGCATTTGAAACACACCATATGCTCCTTGCTTTTACTAGTGGGGAATTCGGCTTCATTTGAATTTTTGTTGACTTTTGGTGCTGGCGGAGCCTTCTTGACTCTTTTCGGACACTTGCTCTTGTAGTGTCCTCGTTCCCTACACTCAAAGCATACAATATGATATTTATTTTTGATTGAAATGCTTGAGTTACCTTCCATGGTAGGGGGATATTGAACTTCCTCTTCTTCTACATTGGATGTTGATGGCCTTTCAACCTCCAAATTCTCACACTCTTGTGAGGATGATGAACTTGCTTCTTCGGCCTCCTTGTCCAATTGAGCCGAAGAGCATTCTTGTTCCTTGGGCTCTTCTATTTCTTAAGCCATCCAGGGTTCTTCATAAAGCTTAGCTAGATTGCTCCAAAGCTCCTTGGCATCCTTACAATCTTCTAATCTACACAATATATCATTAGGAATTACATTAACTAATATACCCATTACCTTATTGTTTATGTTGAAGTATCGTATTTGCTCCACGCTCCACTTCTTCTTCTTGAGTATTTTCCCATTCTCATCCTTAGGAGCAACGAAACCTACTATAAGACTAATCCAATTTTCATAATCACAAATAAGGTAATACATCATTCTACCTTTCCAATATGCAAAATCTTTGCGGTCGGAGGAAGGCAGAATGTTGATGTTGTCATCCAATTTTTCTTCAAACTCCATTTTCTTTCTTCTCCTCTAGCGCATTTTCTCCTTGGCGGTTAGTCCAAATGAAGAGCAGCCTCACTCTGATACCACTTGTTGGAACTTCGGTGAGCACTAGAGGGGAGTGAATGTCGCATTCGTCGTTTTTTGAAATTCAATCGTGTTGCTTGTCTATAATTTTCGATAGTGCAATGGAATATGGAAATACAATATGATGACAAAGATGCAAGCACAATCACAACACACAAATATAACATGGTTCGGAACCTTAGGGTTCCTGCTCCACGGGTTGAGCTCAAATGAGCTCTAGCAATGCCAAACACCACTAATCAACCTCTCCTTCTTGGAAAACACTCCAGAGGTGGAGAAAACCTCTTACAAGCGATTACAAAAATAATACAATAAAAATACAAGCAATTACAAATGAAATACAACAAATGATGTAAAGAAAATTTTATAAGAGATATTTTGAATGCTTGCTTGTTTGGTTTCTTGGGATGCACTTGAAGACCCTGAATTGCACTAGCAAATCGCTCCAAATCTCTCTAAGAACCATGGCCAAAAACCTCCCCTTCGAGCACCTTTTAAATCTACAACTCGGGTTGATTTCCACTTAGCAGTCGTCTACTCATACCCATCAATCGACTGCTCCAGTAGTCGTTGTCTCACAATTACTTAATCCACGCTAGAAAAGTTCCAACGAATACCTAATAATCGATCGATCAGTCGACTGCTCATAACCTCTAGTTGACTGCCAAACCCTAGCAGTCGGCCCAAAAATATTCTGTGCTCGTGTCCTCGACTGGCAGTCAACTGCCCAATGCTAGCATTTGACTGCCAAGGCCACTTGTCATAGTCGACTCATGGCAGTCGACTGATCAGTGTCGACTCGGCTGCCAAGTGTCCAAACACTTGACCAATCAACTAGTCCATAACCCTAGTCGACTGCTACACCTCAACCATGAGATTTACCACAAGTATGATGCCCTCATACTTGCTAGACCACCCTTAGCCTAGACCTAAGCCTTCTAGTCACCTCCATTATCCTCACACCTATCGGATCCCTCCAAGTCATCCATGACTTGTTCATCCATACGCTAGTCTTCAGGTGCTTCCTGTTGGATCATAAAAAGAGCGCTAGAGGGGGGTGAATGGTGCATGACAAACTTTTCGTCGATTCGATTAAAACACAAGTGTAAGAGTAAAGTACACAGCGGAAAGTAAATGAGCACAGTTTGGTTTTACTTGGTTCATAGCCTACCGGCTGCTAATCCAAGGCCCTTACGATCCGAGATCGTGTACAGATGGCATATCACTAAAATGTCTCCTCCTCATTGGAGGTAGGACACTATGAATACAAAATGGAAAGACCGAGGTAGAGGGACACTCCCCCTCTCCTTGTTACGATAAAAATCTCCGAGAAAAGAAATGAATGCAAGATTAAAAGTACTGATTGGAAATAGATTTTAACTACTTGTATCAATGACGAAAGAGATCTTGAGCTGAGGTTGTGTCGTCATCATTCCGGCAACGCTTCGACGTAGTAGAGTTGTCGTAGAGTAGCGACATTGCAGAGGCATTTGGAGAGCTTGAATGATGACCTAAAGGGGTGAAACCCCCCCTTCTTTTATAGCCTTCCAACCCCCTAGACGTTGAGCTCAAGTTTTTTCATCAAAGGCCACCTCACCCTAAGATAAGGGGATGAAGTTTGACTCTCATCGAAGATGAAAATTCAAATGGCAGTCGACTATTTACCCTCCATCAGTCGACTGATGCATCATCAGTCGACTGCTAACAACCATCAGTCAACTATTAGCTAGGGTTCTCAACTGCACTAAAGAGTTAGCTCAAAATATCAATAATATAAGTGAATTTGATGATCACTTACCGTCCGATCTCAACCTAGACCTTCCATGGGAAGTCTTAGTCGGATCGCCGCCTAAGGACATCCTCGTACGGAGGACCCGACTTTGCATTCATTCACACACACGAGCTTACCTCGAGCTTACATTAGGTCCTTGTGACTTGTAGCTTTGCTTTAGGTCTCCACCTGTGTTCTTCAGCTCCCTCCGAAGTTCTCCCGGTGTTGCTCGACCACCACGGTTTCTCAACAAGAGATTCTCTGGGTGTCTCCGACCTTCAGCTTAGCTTAACATTCCTGCACACTTGGTTTAGTTTGTTAGACAACAATATGAACTTAGCTTTGGGTCTTTGCCATAATCAAAACTTAGGTTCTATTATCTGGTGCCTACTGCACCAACAATCTCCCCCTTTTTGAACTATGGCAAACCAACACAAAGTTAAGGATAACACTTAAAGCATTAACTAAGTAAAGTAAAAGAGATGTTTAACATGAAGCATAAATAAGAAAGATTTATGAATATGCATAACTTAATAAGTTAGTATGAGTAACTTAGTAAGTTAGCTTAAGTAGGAGTATGAGTAAAATTCTTTTTCAAGTCCTCCCCCTTGAGGTATCCTCCCCCTTGACCTTAGGTGAGTACTTGAGAATGGATCTTAGTTCTCCCCCTTAATGGTTGCTACTTAACACGTTAAGTATAGGCCTAAAAGTTTAAATTAAGTTTTAAGTTAAGATATCAAAAGTTAACTTTTTGATCTCTTAACTTTGGCCTTTTCCTCCCCTTTTTGCCATTAAAAGGTTAACCATAATAAAAAAGATTAAGTTAAGTAATACAAGCTTACTTAACTTGGGCCGATGTTTTTAAGTTAGATGCAAGTTAAGTGATCAAAAATTAATTTTTGATCCCTTAACTTTGGCCTTTTCTCCATCTTTTGTCATAAATCGAAAAGAGCGGGGGGTTTGGAAAACATATTTTTAGAATTTTTCCATAAATGAAGTTTAAGTCCAAGCATGTTCCAAATAGATTTTGAAAATAATAGTTTAAACATAAGCTCATCTAAAGGTATGTTCAACTCCATTCGACTTGATTGATATAGAATGATCAATAAGTCTTGATTAGAGTTGGTTAATTTAGATAATTATACTCCATAGTTCATGTCGATCCACTAGATCTACATCTGGAACCAGGAGTAAGGTCCTAACATCTCACGCCCATCTACGTGGCTAAGTACACAAACATATTAGTCCTATGTGTTATGAGATGTGTTGGCTCCTTAAATCTATAGGTGCATGCTTTCTAGGGTGAGTCCTGGGCTAGTTCCATTTTGCATGAAAAGTAAAAATAGAATAGAGTATAACAAAATTATAAGTTTTAAGTCCTACTCTATTATGCACATACCTAATTTTCTTCTAAGCAGACTAAACTCTGCTTCGGGTAAGGGCTTGGCTAGGTTCAATTTGGACTCCACGTATTCGAGTTGATGGTCCCATTAGCTACATGTTCTTGAGTGAAGTGGTGTTTGACCTCTATATGTTTGGTTCTAGAATGACAAATTGGATTCTTGGTTAAATTAATTGAACTAATGTTATCGATGTAAATTTTAGTGTTGTTAAAATTTAAGTTAAAGTCCTGGAGAGTGTGCTTTATCCAAAGTAGCTGAGCCACACACTCACCCATCGCAACGTATTTGGCTTTGGTGGTAGATTAGGCAACACAGTGTTACTTTCTACTGCACCAACTCACTAGACTTGAGCTGAGAAGTTGACAACAACCACTCGTGCTCTTTCTATCAAGTTTACTACCGGCATAATCCGAGTCGGAGTAGCCGATTAGTTTGAACTCAGTAGATCTAGGGTACCAAATTCCTACGTTTAATGTACCCTTTAGGTATCTAAGGATACATTTAACTAATGTTAGGTGCGACTCCTTAGCACAAGTTTAGAACCTTGTGCACATAGTTACTACGAATAATATATCGAGTCAACTCATAGTTAAGTAAAGGAGACTACCTATTGCACTCCTATAGTATTTAAGGTCTATTGGTTTGCCTTCTAAGTCTTCTCCTATATTAACATTTGTGGCCATCGGTGTATTTATTACCTTAGCATTTTGCATTCTGAATCAATTAATTAATTCCTTAGCGTATTTATGTTGGTGTAAATAAATTCCCTCTTTAATTTGTTTAATTTGTAATCCTAGGAAAAAAAGTTAATTCTCCTACTAAGTTCATTTCAAATTCACTTTCCATTAGTGAAATGAACTTGTTTAGTAGGATTGAGTTGGTTGTTCCAAAAATTATATCGTCTACATAAATTTGGGCAATAAATATTTCTTTGTCTATGGATTTTACGAAGAGGGTTGGGTCGACTAGGTCTTGGCTAAACCCTTTAGACTTGAGATAAATAGAGAACCTTTCATACCAAGCTCTAAGAGCTTGTTTTAGTCCATATAAGGCTTTCTTATGTTTAAAAACATGGTCAGGTTTGTCTAAGCTTTCAAATCTTGGGGGTTGGCTAACGTAGACTTCTTCCTTGATAATTCCATTTAAGAATGTTGATTTCACATCCATTTGAAATAGTATAAATCCTCAATGTGCAGCATAGGCTAATAACATTCTAATCGATTCTAGTCTGGCTACGGGGGCATAGGTTTCATCATAATCTAACCATTCTACTTGACTAAATCCCTTAGCGACTAACCTTGCCTTATTTCTAACTACTTCCCCTTTGTCATCGAGTTTGTTTTGGAATACCCACTTTGTTCCAATAATCGATTTATCTTTAGGTGGTGGTACTAATTCCCAAACTTCGTTCCTAGTGAATTGAGCTAGCTCTTCTTGCATAGCAATAATCCAATCGGGATCAAGAAGAGCTTGTTCAATTGATTTGGGTTCGATTTTAGAGATTAAATAGATTTGACTAAGGTTGTTGTATGTTGCTCTAGTTCGAACCCCTAGGTTGGGATCACCTATCACTTGATCAATAGGGTGATTCGATTGTAACCTAGACTGAATCGGGTTAGGATTTGCACTACACTCAATTTCTTGGTCAGATTCGAGTCTAGTATGAATTGGTTCATCAATTGGTTCTACTTCGGGTTTTGTGGTTTTATCTCCTTCATCGAATACTGCATTAATGGTTTCTTCGATTTTTAGGGTTTCATTATTGTAGACTCTATAGGCTCTACTTGTGGAAGAGTATCCTAGGAATATTTCGATATTTGTTTTTGAGGTGAATTTGCCTAGGTAGTCTTTAGTATTTAGGATATGTACCCTACATTCGAATACTCTAAAGTATTTAATGTTAGGTACTTTATCATGGTAGATTTTGTATGAGGTCTTAATGTGCCTCTTGACTAGTAGGATTCTATTTTGGACATAACAAGTCATACTAACAGCTTCTACCCAAAACCTATCAAGTAGGTTGTACTCGTTTAACATGGTTCTAGCGGCTTCTTGTAAGGTTCTATTCTTTCGCTCAACTAGTCCATTTTATTGTGGGGTTCTAGGACAGGAGAACTCATGGTGGTATCTGTTTAGGTTACAGAAGTCGGTGAACCTATGGTTTTCGAATTCACCACCATGATCGCTTCTAAGTCTTGTAATCTTAAGGTTCTTTTCATTTTCTATTAACTTACATAGGTTGGTAAGTTAGTCTAAGGTATCACTTTTGTGTTTAAGGAACCTAACCTAGGTAAACCTAGAGTATTCGTCAATTATGACTAAGCAAAATTGACTCCCATTTAGTGACTTGGCTCCATGAGAATCGAATAGATCCAAGTGTAGGAGCTCAAGCACACTTTTGGTTCGTTCTTGGTTAGTTAGTTGATGTTGTGCCCTAGTTTGTTTACCTTGTTGACATGCATTACAGATTTTATTATCCAGGTTGTTAAGGTTAGGCAAGCCTCTGACTAAATCACTCTGACTCATTTTGTGAACGAGTCTTGGGTGCGAGTGGCCGAGTCGTCGGTGCCACAACCAAGATTCCTCTTGCTGTGTCATAAGACACTTGGTTGAGAAGTTGGGTAAATTAATTGTATAGATGTTGCTATTCCTAGTTTCTTTAAGTATTGTTTTAGAGGTTTCATTAGTTTTAATTAAGCATTCATTTTCTAAGAATGTAACCTTATAGTTGTTGTCGCACAATTGACTCACACTAAGTAAATTGTACTCAAAATTTTCGACTAATAAAATATTTCGAATTGTAAAGTTAGAGTTTAGCTCAATATCACCTGATCCGATGATTTTGAGCTTGCCATTGTTTCTGAAAGCTACAGATCCTTGACTTTTGAATCTAAGCTTCAAAAATTTTAGTCGATCTCCGGTCATGTGTCGGGAGCACCCACTGTCCAACATCTATTAATCCTACACATATAGTAGTTGGATTGAACATTGGAATTTTAAAGTTGGTTGATTATTTTAGCCTAATAGTCATCTCATCCTTTCTATATGATCAAACATGTTAAACTTATATGTTTTTTAGATGACTTCAATTTTACTTGTTTACATTTAGTGAATTGAAACTAATTAACCTTGGGTTAGATTCGGATTTAACCCTTAACTTGTAAAGTAACCTTTTCAAGAAGTTGGCTTCCAAGTCGTGGCGAGGCACAAAGGCCTTCTTTGATCGGAACAACAACCACTTCCTTAGACAAAGCCAAATTCACAAAATCGATTACTTGAGTCACTTAAGATTACTTCCTAGTCTAACTAGTTAAGGATACAGCAAGGTAGCTTCATCTAGTTCGACTCAGTCGAGTGCACCGAGCTAAATATGTCTTATCTAACTTGGACACACAGGACTTCATTTCTCTAGCATACTATCATCTCGTCATGTCCTAGTACTATGTTGTCAAGAATTGACTAGTTATAGGTCCTATCTAACCGTTCTAAAAATTAAAACAGAATACCTAAGCATGCAAAGTTTAATTTCAAGGAATAGCACAAACAAATTTTGTACTGGCTCCCCCTGGACCATTGAATCGATTCGGTGTTTCCACATAGTGGATTTGGTCCTTGGGAACCCAGTACTTGTTAGATCCTACTTGTGAAATTAAAGCAGTCTTAGAGACCCATGCTTGGACTTATTTTCTATTATGGTTTACGATCGACATATATGACTTGTTAGTCATATTTGATCTAAATCCTAGTCCGGCCTTGTCGTACATGGACCTTTGCGATCCAAGTAGTAGGTCAAGTCCCTTGGATCCCAAAGTGAACCTTTCCAACGTTTGCCTAAGATCTTTGACTTGTCCTTTCAAGAGTGAGTTCTCAACTTTGAGTTTTTTAACTCGAGTTAAGTCCTCCTCTTGAACTTGACTAGTCGAAGAGGTTAGGGAGACCTTGTGTTTAAGGAGGTTAACCTCCTCAACTAAGGTCTCGACCTTGGACTCGAACTTAGCTAACTTTCTAGTTAAAAACTTAATTGCATTATATAATGTATCAATTAGAGACCGACTTACCTTGAGTGAACCTTTTGAACCAGATACGGATCTGTGTCTTGTCTTGAATAGAGATTCGTCGTCGGATCCAGAGTCAGACTCTTCCTCGGGTTCGGACTCCTCCTCGGGTTCGGTTGACATAGCCATGAAGACAAGATTGTTGAGCTCGTCTTCCTCCTCCGACGATTCCACCCACATAGCGTTGAGTGCTTTCTTAGACTTGGGTGCCTTGTTCTTGAATTCTGGACAATCCGACTTGATGTGTCCCAACCTGTTACACTCATAGCATCTATAGTTGGAATTGATTTGGACTTACCTTCTTTGGATTGGTTGATGGGTCGCCTTCAACTTTTGATCATCTTTTGAACTAGATTCACTAGTTTGGTCTCCATCTCATTATCTATCTCCAACTCATACTCGTCTTCTTCCTCCGGAGGTGGTTTGCTTTTGGGCTTCTTCTTCAATCCTGCAAATAAGGCAATACTTTTCTCGACGGGGACCAAATTAGACTGTTCATGAAGTTCAAATTCAAAAATTATTTCATCTAGTATAATCTTAGAAAGGTCCTTAGAGACCTTGTAAGCATCAACCATGGATGCCCACAAGGTAGTCCTAGGGAAAGCATTAAGCGCGTACCTTATCAAGTCTCGATTTTTGACCTTTTGTCCGATCAAATGTAGATTGTTGACTATATCTTGGATCCGTGCATGCAATTGGGTTGCGGTCTCATATTCCTGCATCTTAAGATTATACAATTTATTAAATAGTAGGTCTCTTTTACATACCTTAGCATCGTCGGTTCCTTCGTGTAGCTCGACGAGCTTGTTCCATAGGTCCTTCTCACTGATAAAGGGGTCGACATGTTTGAGCTCTTCTTTGGACAAACCACATTGTAGTATTTGTGTAGCCTTGGCATCAGCTTCCACTTGGTGTCTCATGGAATTTTTCCATTGATCGCAATCCAACGATTCACCAACTTCATTAGTAGGAAGCGTTAACCCGGTTTGGATTAAGATCCACATCTCTACTTGGGTTTTTAAATAGCACTCCATCCGACCCTTCCAGTAACGGAAGTCGTCTCTATTATAAAATGGAGGTCAGACAGTGCAAAACCCTTCGAGATGGGCCATTTAGAAGAAAAGAAAAAACCTCGCGAACACAAAAACAAAAGAAAGTACCAATACTCTCATCTTGGATTAGTAGTGCGGGAAATAGTAATTTAATGAAATGAAAAATGCTACGAATCGAAAAACTAATACAAAAAGAAACTTAATCAAGATGCTAGATTGGTGGTTACACCAAATCATAGCGCCCCCACTCTGATACCAATTGTTGGATCGTAAAAAGAACGCTAGAGGGGGTGAATAGCGCACTATAAACTTTTTGTCGATTCGATTAAAACACAAGTGTAAGAGTAAAGTGCACGACGAAAGTAAATGAACACGGTTTGGTTTTTCTTGGTTCATAGCCTACCAACTGCTAATCCAAGTCCCTTACAATCCAAGATCGTGTACAGAGGGCAAATCACTAAAATGTCTCCACCTCGTTAGAGGTAGGAGACTACGAATACAAAATGGAAAGACCGAGGTAGAGGGACACTCCCCCTCTCCTTGTTATGACAAAAAGCTCCGAGAAAAGAAATGAATACAAGATTAAAAGTACTAATTGGAAATAGAATTTTAACTACTTGTACTGACGATGAAAGATATCTTGAGCTGAGGTTGTTGTTGGGTTTTTCCGAGCTGCAAAAACCGCTTTTTGCGTTGCGGAAACCTCGGAAGCCCCGGCCACGGATCCGTGCGAAGTATAAAAATTATAATTACATGTATGTGCTTACAAAAATCCTAGATCTACCTTAGATCTAAGAGGTTAGAACGTTACCCTCGTAGCGACGCCCTTCGCTTATCCCGCTCGTCCAAAAGTCCGCCGGAACTCGAGAGTGTCAAGTGCACACTCCTCTATGGTATCCACACAAGCAATAGGTGGAGAAAAAGACACTTGAGTGTGCTAGCACTCCTCTATGGTGTCTCGGCAAGATGAGGTTGGAGAGGGAGAGCTTGAGAGAAAAATTCCCAAGGAAGAAGATGAAGTTAAGAGTGTGTAACTCACCAAATGAATTCTCCACCCATAACCCCAAAGTGGCCGGCCACTTCATGGAGGGGGGGTTACATGCATGCATGTAACTCCCATGACCCTTGGTCTCCCTCATGATGTGGCACCAATTGACCAAGTCAATGATGATGTGGAGCATCATCATTGGCCGGCCATGCCTAGTCATCATCATGACATGACATTTGGTCAAGTCAAACTTGACCTTTCATCTTCCCTCTCAAGTCAAGTCAAACTTGACCTCTAATCTCCATGGTTGATCAAATCTAACCACTTGACTCAAGTCAATTTAATATAATGAATCTCTATTCATTAATTTAAATTGATTTGATGAATCAAATCTCAATTAGACTCATTCAACACTTGAATCAACTTGAGTCTAACTCAATTAGTCTAATTTGGATTACTCTTAATCCAATTTGGTTCATCCCATGAACCTAATCCTCATGGTTCATCATATGAACCTAATCTCCATCTAATTGCTCTTATGTGTGTGACCCTATAGGTTCTTGTAACGTTGGCAATGTCCCTAAACCGATTTAGGAACATAAGCAATGAGCGGTATCTAGCAACACATCATTGCTACCCAAGTTACAAGAATGTTGAGCTCCAACATCACCTTTGTGACTACTAATTGTGACTCTCACAATATGTGACAATGTCCCTCTATCCTTGACATCTAGATTGACCAATCGAGGCATAGACCGTGTCATCCTCGTACAATCTAAATCTTGAACTCCAAGTAGACTCACTCTAATCAAATGAGCTCAATATCTCATATTGACTCATTTGGGCATGGCCATGCACTTCGTGGTCTCACTCTATCAAGAATATCGATGTCACCCCGTCATATAGGAGGGATAGATCCCATCTACATCACTCACATCCCTCCGCATAATTTGTTACATACCCAGTAATCGCCTTTATAGTCCACCCATTTACGGGTGACGTTTGACGAAGCCAAAGTATGCAACTCATTATGTAGGGAACCATGGTGACTTCAGGTCTAAGGACTAATAGTCATACTAATAGCCATATGAGAAAGTATATGACACTCATATAACGATCCATGATACTTTCTCATGGCGGGTCATTCAGTATACATTCTCCAATGCATACTCATGTGTCAACTTGATATCTCATATCCATGACTTGTGAGATCAAGTCATCTTGTTGACCTACATGCTAGTCTCTACGCATTAACATTGTCCCCGAATGTTAATACTCGACCAGGAATGATTAAGAGTAGTGTTCTCTATATCATCTCATTATCGATTCAACCAATCGATTGATATAGATAAGAACCTACTACTCAAGGACATTATTATATTTAGTTATTTGGCACCAATACAAGTAAATATAATAACCATGCCTTTATAAATAGGAATATGATACAATAAAGTCCATACAACAATCATCACATGATTGGCTCTAGGGCTTTCACTAACAATCTCCCACTAGCACTAGTGCCAATCACCGTAGTATCTAATACCCAATGACCTAGTGTGACCATCATGCTTTTCTCGTACAAAGCCTTGGTCAAGGGATCTGCGATGTTAGCCTCTGTGGGTACTGCAAATCTTCACATCTCCTCGATCGACAATCTCACGAATGAGATGGAAGCACCGATATATTCGGCCTCTGTTGTAGAATCAATAATCGCTGTCTCGCTTGGAACTCTTCCACTCACGTGCTACCTATTCAAGCAAAACCCCGAACCACATTGCGATCTTTAATCATCACGCCGGTTTGGAAGTGGCATCGCTTGTAACCCTTCTGACTAGCTCCTCATCGCCTCCAAATATCAAGAAATATTCTTTAGTCCTTCTTAAGTACTTAAGAATATTCTTGACTGCTATCCAGTGACACTCACCTGGATCTGACTGGTATCTACTCGTCATGCTCAAAGCATACGAGACATCAGGACGAGTACATAGCATGACGTACATGATAGATCCTATAGCAGATGCATAAGGGATCTTATCCATGCGGTCTCTCTCCTCTCTAGAAGAGGGACTTTGAGTCTTCGAAAGACTCACACCATGTGACATCGACAGAAGTCCTTTCTTGGAATTCTGCATGGCAAACCGAAGTAATACCGTGTCAATGTATGTACTCTGACTTAGGCCAAGCAATCTCTTAGATCTATCTCTATAGATCTTTATGCCTAGAATACAGGCTGCTTCACCTAAGTCCTTCATTGAGAAGCACGTCCCCAGCCAAGTCTTCACAGACTGTAGCGAAGGGATGTCATTCCCAATGAGTAGTATGTCATCCACATACAATACAAGGAAGACAACTGTGTTCCCATTAACCCTCTTGTAGACACAGGGTTCATCTTCATTCTTGATGAAACCAAACTGTTTGATCGCATCATCGAATCGAAGATTC
Organism: Wurfbainia villosa; assembly: GCA_025175895.1. Classification (NCBI taxonomy): domain Eukaryota; kingdom Viridiplantae; phylum Streptophyta; class Magnoliopsida; order Zingiberales; family Zingiberaceae; genus Wurfbainia; species Wurfbainia villosa. Next base: position 44,224,566 of record CM045998.1, on the reverse strand, counting down.
CAGCTCCGAGAAGCTTGCTTTAGCCCATAAATGGACCTTTGCAGCTTGCATACCTTCCCAGTATGCTGTGGATCTACAAAACCCTCAGGTTGTGTCATGTACACATCCTCGAGTAAGTTTCCATTCGTAAAACACGGTTTTGACATCCATCCGCCAGGATCTCATAATCGTGGAATCCGCAATAGCAAGCAAGATCCGAATGGACTTAAACATCGCCACTGGAGAAAAGGTTTCATCATAGTCAATACCATGAATTTGCTTGAAACCTTTAGCCACCAATCGACCCTTATAGGTATGCGTAAGTCCATCCATGTCAGTCTTTCTCCTAAAGACCCACTTACACCCAATGGGTTTGACCCCTTCAGGTGGATCAACCAAAGTCCATACTTGGTTAGTGTACATGGATTCCATCTCAGATCTCATGGCGTCTAGCCATTTCTCAGAATCTGGGCTCATCAGCCTTCTCGATAGGAGGTAGGCTCATTCTCAATGAGCATAACGTCATCATGGTCGACAAGAGAAATGAGTATCTCTCAGCCGACGACGCCCTATCGGACTGCGAAGAGGTAGGTCTACTTGAGCAATGTGGTTGTTCCATAACTCTTTGTGCAACAACCTCATCACCCACAACACTTTGTGGTTCTGCTCAACCTCCATCAAGGCCTCGTATGGTCCTTATCTTGAATTTCTTCAAGATCGAAGGTACTCCACTAGTTTTTCTAGAAACAAAATCCCTTTCTAGAAAAACCCAGGTCTTGCCACAAACACTTTGTCTTGCCGGAATGTAGAAGTAATATCCCTTTGTATCCTTGGGATATCCAACAAAATAGCACCTATCGATTTGGGTCTCAGCTTGTCCGAGACTTGACGTCAACGTAAGCCTCACAACCCCAAATCCTCATAAAAGACATCTTGGGATTTTTCCTGTCCATATCAGTATATGGTGTCTTTACCACCTTGGATGGTACACGGTTAAGGGTAAAGGTTGTGTCCAGAGCATATCCCCAAAAGGATATAGGAAGATCTGTGACTCATCATAGATCGTACCATATCTAATAGGGTACGATTCCTCCTTTCGGATACACCATTCCACTGTTTTTCCAGAGGAGTGAGTTGGGATAGAATCCCACACTCGGCTAGATAGTCACGAAACTCATGGCTAAGGTATTCACCACCTCGATCCGATCAAGTATCTTAATACTCTTGCCAAGCCGGTTTTGTACTTCATTCTTGAATTCTTTGAACTTTTCAAAGGATTGATTTATGTGTCATAAGATACACATAACCATATCTACATCAAGTCATCAAGAAATGTAATGAAGTACCAGAACCACCTCTAGCAACATTGAAAGGACCACATACATCACTATGTATAAGTCCTAACAAATCTGTTGCTCTTTCGCTATGTCCACTAAAGGGAGTCTTGGTCATCTTGCCTAAAAGGCAAGACTCGCATGTCTCATATGATTCAAAATCAAATGAGTCTAGCAGCCCATCCTTATGGAGCTGAGATAAGCGACTCTCATTTATGTGACCTAAGCGACAATGCCAGAGATAGGTTTGGTTCAACTCATTTGACTTGAACCTCTTGGTACTCATGTTATAGATAGGGCTCTCTAAGTCTAGAAAGTAGAGTCCGTTCATTAGAGGTGCACTACAATAGAACATATCATTTAAATAAACTGAACAACATTTGTTCTTTATTATAAATGAAAACCCTTTCTTGTCCAAACAAGAAATGATGTTCTTAGTTAAAGCAGGCACATAACAACATTCTTCTAATTCTAGTACAAGTCAAGAGGGCAGAGATAGATCATAAGTTCCTACAGCGACAGCAGCAACCCTTGCTCCATTGCCTACTCGTAGGTCCACCTCGCCCTTTGTCAATGCCTTGCTATTTCTCAGCCCCTGCACATTGGTACAAATGTGAGATGCACATCCGTATCTAATACCCATGATGAAGAAATAGATAGATTGACTTCTATAACATTTATACCTGAAGTAGAAGTCTCACTTCTTCTTCAAGATCTTCCGTGTCTGCTTCCTTGCAGGAAGCAAGCCCTTCCTTGGCTACCCCTCCTTTGGGTTTAAGTTCTTTGCCTTTGCCCTTGGCTTGGGACTTTCCCTTACCTTTAGGCTTGCCCTTGCCTTTCTTTTCTGCACCATCAAAATGGTGTCAGATTTACCCTTCTTAAGGTTAAGCTCTGCAGTTCTCAACATGCTGAGCATTTCAGGCAATGGCTTATCAATTTCATTCATGTTATAATTCATGACAAATTGATCGAAGGCTCTTGGCAAAGATTGCAAGATTAGGTCAGTGGCCAGCTCTTGGCCAAGTGGGAATCCCAGCCTTTGTAGGTTTTCTACGTACCCAATCATCTTGAGTACATATGTACCTACGGGAGTCCCTTCTTGCATTTTGGACCCAAATAATGCCTTAGAGACTTCATATCTCTTATGCCTAGCTTGTCCTTGATATAGTTGACGAAGATGTCCAACCATATCATAAGCATTCATGAACTCATGTTGCTTCTAAAGCTCAGAGTTCATGGTCGCGAGCATTAGACATGACACATCTAATGCATCATCTTGATGCTTCTTGTAAGCATCTTTGTCAGCTCGCGAGGCATTGGCAGGAGGTGCCTCCGGAATGGGCCGCTGGGTGTCTGCCTTCCTTTCTTGGGTGAGAACAATTCTCAAGTTCCTGTACCAGTCCAGGAAATTTGCTCCATTGAGCTTGTCCTTCTCAAGGACGGATCGCAGAGAGAGAGTGTTCGTGTTTGTTGACATAGTAATCTACAACATACAATGCAGAGGATTAATATCATATTCCTTTTATCATTTAATTAGGCCTTTAATCAAATGATGCTCCCACTAAATTATAGGAATTTTGTAGAATCGAGTTATGGATGTGGTCAAACCACTTTTACTAGATTCATACAAACTAGCTATAATTCTTGCGGGACAAGATCCACATCATACTAAGCCTTGAGTTAGCTTTGGCTAAATCGCCCAAGACTTAGTACGATCGGTGGGTAACACATTACCGATTACATCTCTATGCAACTCTTTTTTATAGGATTAAGACCCACATTTACAAAAGACCTTGAGTTAGCTTTGGCTAAATCGCCCAAGATTTAGTGTAAATGCGATCTTAACCTATCTTTCCAACGATTGGAATATGCCTATAGTTCTACTCGATCCAATTGAGTTAACTAGTTTTGCTCAATCTAATTGAGCTTACTGTAACCAGTCGTGATAGGCGGGACCAAGATTGTCCCTCCGCACCCTACCAAGATAATATGCGTTGCTCTGCTTTGGCGATTCAGCAACAACAAATGATCGAGGTAGTGATGGGTATCAAGGCTCGGTAGGCATTTTGAGTTGATTCGATTATGATCTAATCTAATCGTAATGTGTATCTTATACGCATTTAGGCCTTTATTATCCTATATTAGCATGCATCATATACATACATTAATTATTCTAGCATGCATCATATACATACAAGAAAATTAACCTAGCATGCATCATATACATACAAATATGTTTCTACTAGCATGCATCACATACATACAAGCAAAATCAATTAAATATACATATATATATATCAACATATATATATATCATTAAATGTGATATAGTCATGGCCCTACTACGATCTTCTCAAGCCAATGAGAAGATCGGACGGTCAACCTAAGGCTAGCGGCTTCTCCAAGCGCTTCCTTTGACCGCCATGTGTCGTCGTCACCCTTCTCGTAAGCTCGTCTTCAAGTGGACTTTCCACCGCTCCATTTTTGTACATTACAAATACGAAACTCGAGTTACATTCGAGTCTAAAACTATTTACAACTAGAATATTAAAAGAATAGGCGCGACGCGGTTGCAAACACTTTACAACACGCCTGACCACAAAGCGGCCGCAGCCGTATTATGAATTACAACACACTTAATCCAATCCAATTGGGTTATTGGGCCATGACAATCACAGAATTATACATAATTCTAAATTATGTATTTTTACAGAAATTTCTATAATTTTTCCTAATTTATTTCGAATTTATGAGTCAACTCTCCGTGCGGTCCGCTAAAGCGGTTTAGGCCGATCGCGGGACATGACCCTTTCGGGGATAGGGCAGCGCCCTACTCACAAAATAAACTTCGCGAGTGTCCCTACAATGATCTTACAGCGACTTAAGTCGCTGTCCCAAAAACCTAAAGCGAGAACTCGCCGATTCGGAGAGTTTTTCTCGACGGTTGAAGCCTACGAGTGTCCCAACACTCGTTGCTTCGACTCTACGAGAAAAATACCCAAAAATTCTATAAAATAACAAAATTTACAGAAACATATAAATCTGTAATTTTTATATCTAATATAAAAACTACAAAAACGAAACACATACATGCTTCGCACGTGGCTCTGATACCACTGTTGGGTTTTTCCGAGCCGCAAAAACCGCTTTTTGCGTTGCGGAAACCTCGGAAGCCCCGGCCACGGATCCGTGCGAAGTATAAAAATTATAATTACATGTATGTGCTTACAAAAATCCTAGATCTACCTTAGATCTAAGAGGTTAGAACGTTACCCTCGTAGCGACGCCCTTCGCCTATCCCGCTCGTCCAAAAGTCCGCCGGAACTCAAGAGTGTCAAGTGCACACTCTTCTATGGTATCCACACAAGCAATAGGTGGAGAAAAAGACACTTGAGTGTGCTAGCACTCCTCTATGGTGTCTCGGCAAGATGAGGTTGGAGAGGGAGGGAGAGAAAAATTCCCAAGGAAGAAGATGAAGTTAAGAGTGTGTAACTCACCAAATGAATTCTCCACCCATAACCCCAAAGTGGCCGGCCACTTCATGGAGGGGGGGTTACATGCATGCATGTAACTCCCATGACCCTTGGTCTCCCTCATGATGTGGCACCAATTGACCAAGTCAATGATGATGTGGAGCATCATCATTGGCCGGCCATGCCTAGTCATCATCATGACATGGCATTTGGTCAAGTCAAACTTGACCTTTCATCTTCCCTCTCAAGTCAAGTCAAACTTGACCTCTAATCTCCCATGGTTGATCAAATCTAACCACTTGACTCAAGTCAATTTAATATAATGAATCTCTATTCATTAATTTAAATTGATTTGATGAATCAAATCTCAATTAGACTCATTTAACACTTGAATCAACTTGAGTCTAACTCAATTAGTCTAATTTGGATTACTCTTAATCCAATTTGGTTCATCCCATGAACCTAATCCTCATGGTTCATCATATGAACCTAATCTCCATCTAATTGCTCTTATGTGTGTGACCCTATAGGTTCTTGTAACGTTGGCAATGTCCCTAAACCGATTTAGGAACATAAGCAATGAGCGGTATCTAGCAACACATCATTGCTACCCAAGTTACAAGAATGTTGAGCTCCAACATCACCTTTGTGACTACTAATTGTGACTCTCACAATATGTGACAATGTCCCTCTATCCTTGACATCTAGATTGACCAATCGAGGCATAGACCGTGTCATCCTCGGTACAATCTAAATCTTGAACTCCAAGTAGACTCACTCTAATCAAATGAGCTCAATATCTCATATTGACTCATTTGGGCATGGCCATGCACTTCGTGGTCTCACTCTATCAAGAATATCGATGTCACCCGTCATATAGGAGGGATAGATCCCATCTACATCACTCACATCCCTCCGCATAATTCGTTACATACCCAGTAATCGCCTTTATAGTCCACCCATTTACGGGTGACGTTTGACGAAGCCAAAGTATGCAACTCATTATGTAGGGAACCATGGTGACTTCAGGTCTAAGGACTAATAGTCATACTAATAGCCATATGAGAAAGTATATGACACTCATATAACGATCCATGATACTTTCTCATGGCGGGTCATTCAGTATACATTCTCCAATGCATACCCATGTGTCAACTTGATATCTCATATCCATGACTTGTGAGATCAAGTCATCTTGTTGACCTACATGCTAGTCTCTATGCATTAACATTGTCCCTGAATGTTAATACTCGACTAGGAATGATTAAGAGTAGTGTTCTCTATATCATCTCATTATCGATTCAACCAATCGATTGATATAGATAAGAACCTACTACTCAAGGACATTATTATATTTAGTTATTTGGCACCAATACAAGTAAATATAATAACCATGCCTTTATAAATAGGAATATGATACAATAAAGTCCATACAACAATCATCACATGATTGGCTCTAGGGCTTTCACTAACAGTTGTGTCATCATCGTTCTGGCAGTGCTTCGGCATAGTAGAGTCATCGTAGAGTAGCGGTGTTGAGGAGGCATTTGGAGAGCTTGAATGATGACCTAAAGGGTGTTGGTGCTGGGGCACTAGATAATCGAACCTAGGTTTTGATTATGATACGGATCCAAAGTTAAGGTCATATTGTTATCTCATGAGCTGAATTAAGTGTGCAGGAAATGGTTAAGCTAAGCTGAAGGTCAGCGACACCCAGAGAATCCCAAGTCAAAAAACCATGGTGGTCGGGCGACACCGGTGGAACTTCGTGGGAGTCAAAGAACCTAGGTGGAAGACCGAAAGCAAAGCAACATATCATAAAGGACCAGTGGTAAGCACGAGTGCGAAGAGAGATAGTAAGGTCGTGTCCTCTATACGGGGATGACCGTAGGCAGTAATCCAACTAAGACTTCCAGTGGAAGGTCTAGGTCGAGATCGGACGGTAAGGAACTGTCATATTTATCATTTTCTATGCTAACCTCTTATTGTAGGGAAGTGGCCAGGCTAGCAGTCGACTGTTGGTCATTAGACAATCGACTGATGCACATCAGTCGACTGATGGAAGGCATTAGTTGACTGATGGCGACGAATCAACCTTTTAAGCTAGGTCAAAACGGATAATGTTTGATGCAACCACTTCACGATAAGATAAGGAGCTACCTCGAGATCAGTTCCAAAAGTTAAGGATTTCTATCAGGACTTATTCCAATGCAAAAATTTATAAAAGGAGGGGAGGACTCCAACCCAAAGATCAATCATCTTTCTCTCAAAGTGCTCCCGTAATGCCAAAGCTCCAATGTCATAACGCCGACGCAACGCTAAGTTCAGAATCTATTCATCGGCAGCAAGTATTATTTTTATTTACTGTATTCGATCATGGTTTTAATCATAACGAGGTGAGGTAGGCTTGTTGTATCATCCTCATACTTTCGGTTTTGTGATCGTTGTCTCCTACCTTCAACGAGGAGGAGACTTTATAGTGGATTTCCCCTTCGTACACGGTCAAGGATCGCAGGGCCTTGGATTATCAGTCGGTGGGCTGTGAACCAAGTAAAAATAAATTGTGCCATATATTTTTTCGCTATGCTTGCTCTTATCGAATGAACGAAATAAAGTTTTATGCTCACTATTCACCCTCCTCCCCTCTAGCGACGCTTCTTGATCCAACAAAGGGGTGAACCCCCACCCCCCTCCCCCTCCTCTTTAATAGCCCTCCAACCCCCTAGACGTTGAGCTCAAGTTTTATCATCAAAAGCCACCTCACCCTAAGATAAGGGGATGAAGTTTGACTCTCCTTGAAGCTAGAAATTCAAATGGCATTCAACTATTTACGCTTTATCAGTCGACTGATGCATCATCAATCGATTGCTAACAACCATCAATCGACTATTAGCTAGGGTTCTCAACTGCACTAAAGAGTTAGCTTGAAATATCAATAATATAAGTGAATTTGATGGTCACTTACTGTCCGATCTCGACCTAGACCTTCCATGGGAAGTCTTAGTCGGATCGCTGCCTAAGGATGTTCTTGTTTGGAGGACTCGACCTTGCATTCACTCACACACACGAGCTTACCTCGAGCTTACATTAGGTCCTTATGACTAGTAGCTTTGCTTCAGGTCTCTACCTGGGTTCTTCGGCTCCCTCCGAAGTTCTCCTGGTGTCGCTCGACCACCACGATTTCTCAACACGAGATTCTTCGAGTGTCACCGACCTTCAGATTAGCTTAACATTCCTGCACACTTGGTTCAGCTCATTAGACAACAATATGACCTTAACTTTGGGTCTTTGCCATAATCAAAACATAGGTTCAATTATCTGGTGCCTACTGCACCAACACTTGCACCGGCTATTGTCATGCTAAGCTGGTCTACACTGTCAAGGCATATTTGGGTTTATACTGTCAAGACACATGCTTGGACTTTACGCTGTCAACCATTGGACTTATGATGTCAAGACTCTACCCTTGGACTTTATGCCGCCAATATCAACCCTTGGACTTCCTAGCCAAGTACCCATGACTTGGGCTTTCACCGCCAAGACTACACACTTGGACTTATGTGGCCAAGACTACACCCTTGGACTTTCCTTGCCAACCCATATTAGACTTTCCAATTGCCAAGACTCAAGCTTGGACTTTCTCTTGCCAAGACCCATGCTTGGACTTTCCATGCCAAGTGTCCCACTTAGACTTCTCCATCATATGGCTAACCCTATGTCAACCATATAGTCTGTTGAAATGTATACTGAAAGCCTAGCTCTTTTTGTATGAACATTTTATTTTGGAATAAGAATCACATGATCATTGTTTGCACTTTATATATTTATTATATATGTGTGCATATTGTCTAATATTTTACATTGTAGATAACATGGTGCTTGGTGTGGCACAGAAGATCATGTTATCAGTCCCTTGTAAAATATAAGTAGAGGCTCACGACCAAGATGGTTTTGGACAAACCATTGGTATGGTTGTAGTGTAGCTTGGTATTGTTTTGTCTTGAACATAAAGTTACACTAGTACACTTAGGTGTATTGAGAAGGACCGACATATAGGTGATTCAATTTAGTACTGACTACATAATTGAATCGGACCTCGGATATTATGTTGTACATGCTCTTAATCCCGATATAATAACGGGCACATGTACTTAGTATTGATTTCTTTGATTTACCAGAGGGTGAGATTTAGATGGATTAAATCAATATGCCCGGTAAGTTGGGAAATGATATTATTTACATGGTGTGTCGTTGATTATAGGAGGAAACCGTGTCCTATATATTAGGTTGATGATGTCCCCTTGAGGAGCTCATAAGGTTCATCATGTAAACCCAGCTGGTTGACTTAGTCAACATGATGATAAGGTTGAGTGGTACTACTCGAGGAATTAGATGTTAATTAATTGATGGTGATAAATCAATTAATTGGTGGACATTCGATATCTTAAACAGGAGATAATGTACAAATAATATATGGAGCCCGTATTAATTTATGGGGTTGGTGAGGTAGTTCAATGATGATCCTCTAGTGGAATGGAACATCATTGATGGATCAGTTGTGTGGTTCCGATCCATCGGGTGGCCAGATCCAACTCCTCCTTATGGTCCCTATCGTAGCCTAATATAATCCTTGTGAAGTCTAGATCCAAGAATGTAAAACAAAACCTAGAACCAACGGTTGGGATTAAATCCCTAGATCCGATGGTTAGGATGAAACCCTAGAATCGACGGTTGGGATTAAATCCCTAGATCTGACGGTTGGGATAAAACCCTAGATCCGACGGATGAGATGAAACCCTAGATCCGATGGTTGGGATGAAAACCTAGATCCGATGGTTGGGATGAAACTCTAGATCCGACGGTTGAGATTAAATCCCTAGATCCGACGGTGGAAATTAAAGGAGGCTTAAGCCCAATTCTATAAATAGAAGGCTTAAGCTTGGGCGGCAAGAATAATTGAATTGGAGTTAGGGTTTGGCTCTTCTCAAAGTGGGCGGCTAGGGTTTGGAGCAAAAGCTTGGGCGGCAACCATCTTCCTTCTCCTTGTTGCCGGCGCCCATCCTCTTCCATCAAGACTTGGCCGGCACCCATCCTCTAAGCTTCTCTCTTATTCCTTGGCCGGCGGTTCTCCTTCCATTGGTGGCAGGCGTTCACTCCTCCATACTCTCCAAAGTGGTCGGCGGTTCTCCTTCCATTGGTGGCCGGCGCCACATCCACTTGTTCCTTGGCCGGCGGTTGCATCAAATTCTCTAATTTGGCGGCCGGTTCTAGAAAGGATAGGTATTTGTTGGTTCTTCTCTTTGTTCGCAGCGGACAAGGAAGGGAAGAATGCGATCTAGAAGGCTTCTACTCGTGGAGGATCTTCGTCCACACGTCGTCCATGAGAAGGATAGGACATATGGTAGAAGATCGTAAGGTATAAAGTTTTATAACTTTATTTTCAGATCTGAGCATGTTCCTTTTAGTGTTGATTATACATGTGTGCGTATCTATATATATTGTATAATCATGGACCCCGAAGACAAACACAAAAACCGGCGATCCGTCCGTCGTCTCTTCCGCGGCTAATCAACTAGAAGAGTTGTGTTGCTTGAACAACTAGTTTGTTCAAGCGACCACTCGAGTTGTTAGCACGACGACAAATAGGTTGTGCTAAGGAAACTCATCCCATCCGGATTAATTCTTTCATTAGTGAAAATTTTAATCTGGGGACATGGGAGCCAATGAGCCTCCGAAGCAACTCCCAACAAGTGGTATCAGAGCCACGGTTTCCGGTTTTGTGTGTTTAGGATTCGATTAATTTTTATGCACTTATTCATATATTATATGTGTCGGATAATAGTAGGATATGCGTAGTTTAACTCTTTGGTTGCAGGCATAAGATCCGACTATTATGGCCATATGTGTGTATGTGATTGGATGTGTGTAAATATTTATTATTTGAATCCTCGGGGTTGACGAGGCTAGATTAGTATTTAATTTTTGTAATTAAATATGGCATTGTTTAGCTGCTCATTTTAGTTTACTTTCGATCTAGATTATTTGTACACTCCTTCGTGGAGTATAGGATCGATGGATGTAAATTAAAATGATTTATCTCGGCTCGGATATCTTTGGTGACTTGCGCACGGGAAAAGATGGAGCGGACGAGGTGGCGACACGACGGGATGCGTATTGGAGGACAATGCCATAATAGTTGGAAAAATTCTGTTTTTTCAATATTTATTGCTGATTTGTTTTATATGCATGTTGTGTATGCTTTAAAATTCCTCAATTGCAATTTACTAAGTGGGAGAGGGATATTTTAATTAATTCCCACGGCCTCCATTACAATTTGACGTGTGATGCAACAAACTTGCGCGTTGGCTCTGAGTGCCTTCCTCCCTGCGGACGGATTTGTTTGTGGATCACTAGGTCAAATAATGGTTATAGGAAATTATCTAGGAGCATGTGTACTTCCACAGCGGTAAGGCACATAATCCGAAATAATTCCCTTAGTATCGTGTAATGGTGCACACTTAGATGCAAATAAAAGTATCCTCCCCATCGGAGTCACTGCTTTTATTTGTAGGGCCAAAGAGGAACCAACTATTAATTTTATTTGTCAAAAAGTAAGGTTGACAAGATAATAAAATTAATGGGTAAAACCTCCTCTTACAAATGTAGAATTCGTATACGTCCACACTATCATGGCATGCGATATTCTCGGTGTTTTGAGGTGGTGGTTGATTTCGGAATTTTATTGTTTTTGAGGAATCAATAATATTTGAAATCTAATATTTTGATTATTGTGATTTTTAGGATTTTCAAATGGCTTTCAACCCACTTGCTGTGATTTTAAAAGAAAACAAACTTACTGGACCAAACTACATTGATTGGAAAAGAAACTTGGATATTGTCTTAACTGCGGAGGAGTTCAAATTTGTACTCTTCGAGGTCTGTCCTCCTAAGCCCTCCGATGACTCTAATGAAAAGGAGAAAGAACGTTATAAGAAATGGGTCAAGGCAGATGAGATGGTGCGGTGTTACATTTTGGCATCTATGTCAAATGTGCTACCACATCAGCATCAGGCCATAGCCACAGCTTATGACATGATGTTCAATCTCAAGGAACTTTTCGGACATCAGAGTAGGGCGGCTAGGCAGGAGGAAAGGAGAAACTTGATGACGACCACCATGATCGAGGGAACACCCATTAGGGATCATGTTCTCAAGATGATGGCTCATCTTAATGAGATGGAAGTCCTCGGAGCGGAGATCGATGGGGAAACCCAGGTCGATATCATTCTCCAGTCTCTGCCTAGGAGTTTTGAGCAGTTCCGCCTCAACTACAACATGAACAAGCGGTTGTATTCGTTGACGGAGCTTCTGACAGAACTCCAAGCGGCAGACAGGCTTTTTCGTCAAAGTGCTCAAGCCATGGTCGCTCAGAAGGTTTCTTCCTCTAAACCGAAAGGTAAGAAGAAGAAGAAGCAAGCTGGAGCGAAGAAAGTGGCAGTGGGACCTCAGGCAGGAGTGAAGAAGTCGAAAGGCAAGTTCTTCACTTGCAAGCCGACTGGACATTGGAAGGCGGACTGTCCTCGCCGAAAGAACAAAGGTATATCTTCTTGTTTAGTTGTTGAAACATGTTTAGCGGTGTTATCTACCAGTGCCTGGTGTGTAGATACAGGAGCCACTGATCATGTCTGCAATACTTTGCAGGGGTTCCAGGAAACCCGACGACTAGCTGAGGGAGAGATTACCGTCTTCATGGGCAATGCTTCAAAGGTGGCGGCTATTGCAGTGGGAGACGTTTATTTATCTTTTGATAGGAATAAAGTTTTGGTTTTGAGAAATTGTCTTTATGTACCTACTTTTAGAAAGAATTTAATTTCAGTTTCTAAATTGTTTATGGATGGATATTCTATTTCTTTTAATGACAAAGTGGTTATAAAAAGGAATAGGGAGATTATCTGTTCTGGTACATTGGTTGGCAATTTATATACTCTTGAATCGAAAAATCCCACGATGCATATAGAAGTAAATAACTCATCTTCTAAATCTAATAAGAGAAAAGAACCTTCGCAGATGAACCAAACATATCTTTGGCATCTAAGGCTTGGTCATATTAACCTAAGTAGAATTCAAAGGTTGATAGTTGATTGACCTTTGGGTTCATTAGTGGTGGAGGATCTCCCAACCTGCGAATCTTGCTTGGAAGGTAAAATGACCAAGAGGTCTTTCAAGGCCAAGGGGTATAGACCCAAAGATGTGTTAGAATTGGTTCATTCTGATTTGTGTGGTCCTATGTCTATTTGGGCAAGAGGTGGTTTTGAATATTTCGTCTCTTTTATAGATGATTATTCAAGATATGGATACATTTAGTTGATGCGCCGCAAGTCTAAATGCTTTGACAGGTTCAAAGAATTCAAGGCTGATGTGGAGAACCGTCAAGGTAAAAGTATCAAGACATTACGATCTGATCGTGGTGGCGAGTACCTCTTGGGAGAGTTTAGGAGTAACTTATCAGAGGCTGGGATTCAATCCCAATTGTCCGCACCTGGCACACCCCAGCAGAATGGTGTGGCGGAGCGAAGGAATACGACTCTTATGGAGATGGTCAGATCGATGATGAGTTATTCTGAGTTACCTGATTCGTTCTGGGGGTTTGCTCTGGAAACAGCAGCACACATTCTGAACTTGGTTCCATCTAAGTCAGTACCCTCTACTCCCACAGAGATGTGGACTGGACGAAAGCCTAGTCTAAGACATATTCGGATTTGGGGTAGTCCAGCACATGTCCTGAAGGGAGATGCTAGTAAGTTAGAATCTCGTACAAAAGTACGCTTGTTTGTTGGCTACCCTAAGGGAACGAAGGGTGGTTTATTCTATAGTCCTAGAGATCAGAAGGTGATCGTGAGTACGAATGCCAGATTTCTAGAGGAGGACTATGTGATGAACCACAAGCCCACAGTAGGATTGTTCTTGAGGAATTGCGAAGTCACTTGATTACCACCGGTACAAGAGACACCACAAGTCCAGCAGCTTGTCACGAGTATACACAAGAGGCACCTCGTCGTGAGTGGGAGGGTTGTTAGACAACCCGAGAGATTCATGTTTTTGGGAGAGTCTTGGACTTAGTCACAGTGAACATGAACCAGGATCCTGGACATATGGCGAGGCACTCCAAGATAGAATCACATTATCTTGGCAAAGTGCGATGAATTCAGAGATAGAATCTATGGATTCTAATCAGGTCTGGGAGCTAGTAGAACCACCTGATGGTGTAAAAGCCATTGGATGCAAGTGAATCTACAAGAGAAAGAGAGGAGTAGACGGGAAGGTTGAGACCTTCAAAGCTAGGCTTGTTGCGAAAGGGTATACTCAGAAAGAGGGTATCGATTATGAGGAGACCTTTTTTAGTAGCTATACTTAAGTCTATCAGATTCTCTTATCTATATAGCTCATATGGATTATGAGATTTGGCGGATGGATGTCAAGACGACTTTCCTTCATTAAGCCCTGAGGAGAACATCTATATGCAACTGTGAGGGATTCATTGCTAAAGGCAAAGAGCATCTTGTATGTAAGCTTAATCGTCCATTTATGGATTGAAGCAAGTTTAGATCTTGGAACATCCGCTTGATGAGGTAATCCACATATGGATTTATTCAAAGTCCGATGAGCCTTGTGTATACAAGAGATGTGACGGAAACGTAGTGGTGTTTCTTGTACTTATAATGAGATGACATTTTGTTAGTTGGCAACAATATCAAAGTGTTATCGTGACATAAGGGTATGGTTGTCCAAACAGTTTGATATGAAGGACTTGGGAGAAGTGGGACACATCCTTGGGATCAAAGTTATAAGGGATCGCAAGAAAAGGATGTTGTGCTTGTCTCAAGCTTCATACATTGACACTATCCTTGCTCGTTTCAGCATGCAGAACTCCAAGAAAGGTTTTCTACCTTTTAGGCATGGAGTTCCTTTATCTAAAGAGATGTGTCCCAAAACATCAAAGGAGATAGAGGACATGAAGGCGGTTCCTTATGCTTCGGCAGTAGGAAGCCTCATGTATGCTATGTTATGCTATGTACGAGACCGGATATCCGCTTGCGTGGGCATGGTTAGCAGATATCGTAGTAATCCCGACAGGAGACATTGGATCATGTAAAGCATATATTGAAGTACCTGAGAAGGACTAGGGATTATATGCTGGTTTACCGGGCAGATCAATTAGTCCCTGTGGGTTACACGGATTCGGATTTCCAATCAGATAGGGACAAGAGTAAGTCTACCTCGGGGTTTGTGTTTACTTTTGGTGGTGGAGCCATAGTATGGAGGAGTGTCAAGCAGAAATGCATGGCGGACTCTACCATGGAAGCTGAGTATGTGGCAGCCTCTGAGGCAACCAAGGAAGCTGTATGGCTCAAGAACTTCTTGATGGACTTGGATGTGATTCCTAGTTTGCCCAGAACTATCACAATTTATTGTGATAATAGTGGTGCAGTTGCAAACTCGAAGGAACCACGACCCCATAAGGTGAGTAAACACATAGAGCGCAAGTACCACCTTATACGAGAGATCGTAAAGCGAGGAGAAGTTGATGTCGCCAAGATTGCATCAGAGGATAACCTGGCGGATCCATTCACTAAGGCCCTTCCAGCGAAAGCGTTTGATAGGCATGTGGAGGACATGGGGATCAGATGTATGGCAAAGTGATGACGGCATAGTCTTTTAGTATAAGTGGGAGATTGTTGGAATGTATACTGAAAGCCTAGCTCTTTTTGTATGAACATTTTATTTTGGAATAAGAATCACATGATCATTGTTTGCACTTTATATATTTATTATATATGTGTGCATATTGTCTAATATTTTACATTGTAGATAACATGGTGCTTGGTGTGGCACAGAAGATCATGTTATCAGTCCCTTGTAAAATATAAGTAGAGGCTCACGATTAAGATGGTTTTGGACAAATCATTGGTATAGTTGTAGTGTAGCTTGGTATTGTTTTATCTTGAACATATAGTTATACTAGTACACTTAGGTGTATTGAGCAGGATCGACATAAAGGTGATTCAATTTAGTACTAACTACATAATTGAATCGGACCTCGGATATTATGTTGTACATGCTCTTAATCCCGATATAATAACGGGCACATGTACTTAGTATTTATTTCTTTGATTTACCAGAGGGTGAGATTTAGATGGATTAAATCAATATGCCCGGTAAGTTGGGAAATGATATTATTTACATGGTGTGTCATTGATTATAGGAGGAAACCGTGTCCTATATATTAGGTTGATGATGTCCCCTTGAGGAGCTCATAAGGTTCATCATGTAAACCCAGCTGGTTGACTTAGTCAACATGATGATAAGGTTGAGTGGTACTACTCGAGGAATTAGATGTTAATTAATTGATGGTTAGTAAATTAATTAATTGACGGGCATTCGATATCTTAAACACGGGGAGAGAATGTACAAATAATATATGGAGCCCATATTAATTTATGGGGGTTGGTGAGGTAGTTCTGAAGGGATTTCCCTTGTCGAGTCCGTGAGAGGAAACTTCGCTTCCCCTTCACCTCGGTTGCTTAACCATGGTGATCCCTTCGATGTCCCCGGATTAAAAATGTAATCCTAGACAAAAGGGATTCCCAAGACAACCAAGTCATCGTCGTGCTATTCGTTTAGAGAGGTCACTTGAACAAACTAGTTGTTCAAGCGACCATCCTCTATTCTACGAGTAGCCGCGGAATAGACGATGTCCGGATCGCCGATTTTTGTGTTTATACTCAGGATCCCAGTATTATTTAGCCTATTTACAGAAATATAACATGCTATATTTTGAAAAACAAACACAAGCAATGAATAAAAGAGATAGAAGAATAGTTATACCTCTTGGTCTTCTAATGTATGACCCTCCTCCTTTTGGACGTCGTGTGGGCGACGATCCACCAAAAGTCAAAGCTCCTAGATCGCAAAACTTCCTTCCTTGATTTTCCCAAGCAAGAGGAAGAAGAGAAACAATGTTTTTCTCCTTCAAAAACTCAACCAACAAAGAACTATAGAAGTTCTTGCCGCCGGCCAACTAGAAGGAGAAGAAGATGATGGAAAACTACCAAGACACCAAGGGAAACCCTATATCTTGTTTCCACCACCTATGGAGAAGAGAGGGGAGTGTTTTGGGTGCCGGCCAAGGGCTGGGAAGGGCTGGAATAGCTGCTTGACGTTGGCCACAAGGCAAGGAAGAAGAAGGAAAACTTGCCTTATTTGGTGCCACCCTTGCTTCCAAACCCTAACCCTAATTCCAATCCTATCTCAACTAGGATTGCCCTATTCTTGCCGCCTCTCTATCATCTTCTTCACGCCAACCCCATGCCATCTTTTATAGAGTTTGGGGATAAGCCATGAATTAATCTCCTCCATTGGTTCTAGGGATTTAATCTCAACCGTCGGATCTAGAGATTTAATCTCAACCGGATCTTAGAGATTTAATCTCTACCAATGGATCTTAGTGTTTTGTTTCTATCCATTGGATCTAAGCATCTTGAGGTGTTAATGGGCTACATTAGGGACCATGAGGAGGAGTTGGGTCTTGGCCACCCATGGATCAAGCCCACATAAAGTCTGATCCACTAATGATGATCCAATCCACTAAAGGTCCATCATTGATCTACCTCACCAACCCCCATATGACAATATGGGCTCCATATATTATTTGTACATTTTCTCCCCGTGTTTAAGATCTCGAATGTCCGTCGATTAATTAATTTACTAACCATTAATTAATCAACATCTAACTCCTTGAGTAGTACCACTCAACCTTTTCATCATGCCGGACCAAGTCCACCTGCAGGGTTTACATGATGAACCTTATGAGCTCCTCAAGGGGACATCATCATCCTAATATATAGGACACGGTTTCCTCCTATAATCAACGACACACCATATAAATAATATCATCTCCCAACTTACCGAGTCTATCGATTTAATCTATAAATCTCGCCCATTGGTATATCAAAGAGATGAGTACCAAGTATATGTGCCCGTTATTATATCGGGATTAAGAGCATGTACTAAATAATATCTGAGGTCCGATTCGATTATGTAGTCAGCAATAAATCGAATCACCTCTGTGTCGGTCCTGCTCAATACACACAAAGTGCACTAGTGTGATTCTATGGTCAAGACAAACCAATACCAAATCACACTACAACCATTCCGACGGTTTGTCCAAAGTCATCTCGGTTGTGAGCCTTTACTTATACTTTACAAGGAGCCGATAACAAGATCTCCCGTGTGACACCACACACCATGTTATCTACAATGTAACGTATTAGACAATATTGCATAACCATAAAAATATGCAAACAATGATCATGTGATTCTTATTTCAAAATAAAGATGTCCATACAAAAGATAGACTTTTCAGTATACATCCCTACAATCTCCCACTTATACTAAAAGACTATGTTGTTCTCAAAGTGTCATACATCTGATCCCCATTCCCTCCACATGCCTATTAAAAGCTCTCGCTGGAAGGGCCTTAGTGAAAGGATCTACCAGGTTATCCTCCGATGCAATCTTGGCCACAGCAACTTCTCCTCTCTTTACGATTTCTCGTATTAGGTGGTACTTGCGCTCTATGTGTTTACTAGCCTTATGGGCTCGTGGTTCCTTCGAGTTTGCAACTGCACCACTATTATCACAATAAATTGTGATAGTTCTGGGCAAACCAGGAATCACATCCAAGTCCATCAGGAAGTTCCTGAGCCATACTGACTTCTTTGGCCGCCTCGAGGTCGCCACATACTCGGCTTCCATGGTGGAGTCCGCCACGACTTTTGCTTGACACTCCTCCATACAATGGCTCCACCTCCCAAAGTAAACACAAAACCCGAGGTAGACTTAGACTTATCGTATCCCTATCGATTGAAGTCGGAATCAGATAACCCACTGTGAGTAATTGGTCTTCTGAAAATCAAAGATATAACCCTAGTCCTTCCTCGTGCACTTCAATATATGCTTTACCAAGTCCAATGTCCCCGTCCTCGATTACTCGATATTCACCACCATGCCTACTGCAAAGGTATATCCGTCTCGCATAGCATCGTGATACATGAGGCTTCCTATCACAAGCATAAGGAACCGCTTTCATCTCCTCTATCTCCTCGATGATCTAGGACACATCTCCTAGATAAAGGAACTCATGCCCAAAGGTAGAAAACCTTCTTGAGTTCTCGCATGCTAAAACGATCCATAATCGTGTCTATGTATGAAGCTTGGATAAGCACAACATCCTTTCCTCGCGATCCCTTATAACCTCGATCCCAAGGATGTGTCCCACCTCCTAAGTCCTTCATATCAAACTGCTTGGACAACTATACCCTTACGTCCGATAACACCTTGATATTGTTGCCAATCAACAAAATGTCATCTACGTATAGTACAAGAAATATCACTACGTTTCCATCACATCTCTTGTATACACAAGACTCATCCGGACTTTGAATAAATCCATAAGACTGGATCACTTCATCAAACCGATGTTCCAAGATCTCGAAGCTTGCTTCAATCCATAAATGGACCGATTGCTTACATACAAGATGCTCTTTGCCCTTAGAATGAATCCTCTAGTTGCTTCATGTAGATGTTTTCTCAAGACTTCCATTAAGGAAAGCCGCCTTGACATCCATCCGCCACACCTCATAATCCATACGAGCCGCTACATGCATAAGAGAATCCGGATAGATTTAAGCATGGCTACCGGCGAAAAGGTCTCCTCATAATCGATACCCTCTTTCTGAGTATACCCCTTCGCAACAAGCCTCGCTTTGAAGGTCTCAACCTTCCCATCTATTCCTCTTTCTCTTGTAGATCCACTTGCATCCAATGGTTTTTACACCATCGGGTGGTTCTACTAGCGCCCAGACCTGATTTGAATCCATAGATTCAATCTCAAAGATTCATTGCACTCGCCAAGATACCGCATCTTTATCTTGGATTGCCTCATCATATGTCCAGGGATCAGGTTCATGTTCGCCAGGGACCAAATCAGAAGATTCTCCCAAGAACATGAATCTATCAGGTTGTCTCACAACCCTCCCACTACGATGAGGTATCACCTGTGTATCCTCTGTGACACGCGGTGCAGTGACATATGGTATATCCTCTTGTATCGGTGGTACTAAAGAAGTGACTTCCCCTTTTAACTCCTCCAGAACAATTTTACTCTTGGGCTTGTGGCTCATCACATAATCTTCCTCTAGAAATCTGGCGTTCGTGCTAACGATCACCCTCTGATCTCTAGGACTATAAAACAATCCACCCTTCGTTCCTCTGGGATAGCCAACGAACAATCATACTTCGCATTTCGAGGTTCCAACTTACCAAAGATTCGCCTTCAAAGACATGTGCCGGACTCATATCCGAATATGTCTTAGACTAGGCTTTCTACCCACCCACAACTCGTGGAGTAGAAGGCACTGATTTAGATGGAACCAAGTTCAGAATGTATACCGTCGTATCTAGAGCATATCCCCAGAACGAATCTGGCAAGTCAGAATAACTCATCATCGATCTAACCATCTCCATAAGAGTCCTATTCCTTTGCTATGCTACACCATTCTGCTGGGGTGTGCCAGGTGCAGTCAATTGGGATTGAATCCCAGCCTCTGATAAATAGTTCCTAAACTCTCCCAAGAGGTACTCACCACCACGATCAGATCGTAGTGTTTTGATACTTTTACCTTGACGGTTCTCCACATCAGCCTTGAATTCTTTGAACCTGTCAAAGCATTCAGACTTGCGGCGCATCACGTAAATGCATCCATATCTTGAATAATCATCTATAAAAGAGACGAAATATTCAAAACCACCTCTAGCATGGATAGACATAGGATCGCACAAATCAGTATGAACCAATTCTAACACATCTTTGGCTCTATACCCCTTTGCCTTGAAAGGCCTCTTGGTCATTTTACCTTCCAAGCAAGATTCGCAGGTTGGGAGATCCTCCACCACTAATGAACCCAAAGGTCCATCAGCTATCAACCTTTGAATTCTACTCAGGTTAATATGACCAAGCCTTAGATGCCAAAGATATGTCTGGTTCATCTTCGAAGGTTCTTTTCTCTTATTGGAATTAGAAGATGAGTTATTTACTTCTATATGCATCGTGGGATGTTTTGGTTCAAGAGTATACAAATTGCCAACCAATGTACCTGAACAAATAATCTCTCTATTTCTTTTTATAACAACTCTGTCATTAAAAGAAACAGAATATCCATCCATAATCAATTTAGAAATCGAAATCAAATTCTTTCTAAATGTAGGTACATAAAGACAATTTCTCAAAACCAAAATGTTATTTCTATCAAACTATAAATGAATGTCTCCCACTGCAATAGCCGCTACCTTTGTAGCATTGCCCATGTAGACGGTAATTTCTCCTTCAGCTAGTCGTCGGGTTTCCTGGAACCCCTGCAAAGAATTGCAGACATGATCAGAGGCTCCTATATCTACACACCAGGTGCTGGTAGATAACACCGCTAACCATGTTTCAACTACTAGACCAAAGGATATACCTTTGTTCTGTTTCGGACTGGGACAGTCCTTTTTCCAATGTCCATCCTTCTTGCAAGTGAAGTACTTGCCTTTCGGCTTCTTCACTCCTCCTAGAGATCCTCCCACCATCTTTGCTTCACCTTGTTTCTTCTTCTTCTTGTCTTTCGGCTTAGAAGGAGAAAACTTTTTGAGCAACTATGGCTTGAGGACATTCTTCGAAGAGTGCATACTTGTACTCTTTAGCAGATAAGACAATATCTAGATTCTTTTCCAATCAACATTGTTTTGGGTATAGTAAGTTTATTTCCTTTAGTATCATAGTAAGTGGACTGAAAGTCATTTTTGAAAATCCTAAGAATCACATAGATCAAAACATTAGATTTCAAAAAATTATTGATTCCTCAAACAATAAAATTTTTAAAATCAACCAACACCTCAAAACACCGAGAATATCGTATGCCACGATAGTGTGGACGTATACGAATTCTACATTTGTAAGAGGAGGTTTTAGCCATTAATTTTACTATCTTGTCAACCTAACTTTTTGACAAGTAAAATTAATAGTTGGTTCCTCTTTGGCCCTACAAATAAAAGCAGTGACTCCGATGGGAAGGATACTTATATTTGTATCTAAGTGTTCACCATTACTCGGTACCAAGGTAATTATCTTGGGTTATGTGCCTTACGATGGGCAAGTACACACGCTCCTTGATAATTTCCTATAACCATATTCGACCTTGTGATCCGCAAACAAACCCATCCGATGGGGAGGAAGGCACTCAGAGTCGACGCGCAAGTTTGTTTGCATCACTTGTCAAATTGTAATGGAGGCCGCGGGAATTTATAAAAATATCCCTCTCCCACTTAGTAATTTGAAATTGAGGAATTTTCCTAGCCTACGACATGCATATCAAACAAAAAGCAATAAATATGAAAAATAAATTATTTTCCAACTATTATGGCTTTTGTCTTCAATATGACTCCTGTCGCATCGCCATCTCGTCCGCTCCTCCTACGCCATGTACGAGCCATCCAGAGATCCGAGCCGAGACTAAATCCTATTTTAATTTACATCCATCGATCCTATACTCCACGAGGGAGTGTACATGAAATCTAGATCGAAAGTAAAATAAAATAAAGAGCGGCTAAACAATGCCGTATTTAATTTACAAAAACTAAATACTAGCCTCGTCAACCCCGAGGATTCAACAAAATAAATATTTACACACATACAATCACATACACACACATGCCATAATAGTCGAATCTTATGCCTGCAACCAAAGAGTTAAACTACGCATATCCTACTATTATCCGACACATTTAATATATGAAAAAGTGCATAAAAATTAATCGAATTCTAAACACACAAAACCGAAAACCTTGGCTCTGATACCAATTGAAGGTTTTGCCCGGAAGCTCTGATACCAATTGAAGGGATTTCCCTTGTCGAGTCCGTGAGAGGAAACTTCGCTTCCCCTTCACCTCGGTTGCTTAACCATGGTGATCCCTTCGATGTCCCCGGATTAAAAATGTAATCCTAGACAAAAGGGATTCCCAAGACAACCAAGTCATCATCGTGCTATTCGTTTAGAGAGGTCACTTGAACAAACTAGTTGTTCAAGCGACCATCCTCTATTCTACGAGTAGCCGTGGAATAGACGATGTCCGGATCGCCGGTTTTTGTGTTTATACTCGGGATCCCAGTATTATTTAGCCTATTTACAGAAATATAACATGCTTATATTTTGAAAAACAAACACAAGCAATGAATAAAAGAGATAGAAGAATAGTTATACCTCTTGGTCTTCTAATGTATGACCCTCCTCCTTTTGGACGTCGTGTGGGCGACGATCCACCAAAAGTCAAAGCTCCTAGATCGCAAAACTTCCTTCCTTGCTTTTCCCAAGCAAGAGGAAGAAGAGAAATGTTTTTCTCTTCAAAAACTCAACCAACAAAGAACTATAGAAGTTCTTGCCGCCGGCCAACTAGAAGGAGAAGAAGATGATGGAAAACTACCAAGACACCAAGGGAAACCCTATATCTTGTTTCCACCACCTAAGGAGAAGAGAGGGGAGTGTTTTGGGCGCCGGCCAAGGGCTGGGAAGGGCTGGAATAGCTGCTGGACGTTGGCCACAAGGCAAGGAAGAAGAAGGAAAACTTGCCTTATTTGGTGCCACCCTTGCTTCCAAACCCTAACCCTAATTCCAATCCTATCTCAACTAGGATTGCCCTATTCTTGCCGCCAAGCCTTGCTCCCTCTATCATCTTCTTCACGCCAACCCCATGCCACCTTTTATAGAGTTTGGGATAAGCCATGAATTAATCTCCTCCATTGGTTCTAGGGATTTAATCTCAACTCGGATCTAGAGATTTAATCTCAACCGTTGGATCTTAGAGATTTAATCTCTACCAATGGATCTTAGTGTTTTGTTTCTATCCATTGGATCTAAGCATCTTGAGGTGTTAATGGGCTACATTAGGGACCATGAGGAGGAGTTGGGTCTTGGCCACCCATGGATCAAGCCCACATAAAGTCCGATCCACTAATGATGATCCAATCCACTAAAGGTCCATCATTGATCTACCTCACCAACCCCCATATGACAATATGGGCTCCATATATTATTTGTACATTTTCTCCCCATGTTTAAGATCTCGAATGTCCGTCGATTAATTAATTTACTAACCATTAATTAATCAACATCTAACTCCTTGAGTAGTACCACTCAACCTTTTCATCATGCCGGACCAAGTCCACCTGCAGGGTTTACATGATGAACCTTATGAGCTCCTCAAGGGGACATCATCATCCTAATATATAGGACACGGTTTCCTCCTATAATCAACGGCACACCATATAAATAATATCATCTCCCAACTTACCGAGTCTATCGATTTAATCTATAAATCTCACCCATTAGTAAATCAAAGAGATGAGTACCAAGTATATGTGCCCGTTATTATATCGGGATTAAGAGCATGTACTAAATAATATCTGAGGTCCGATTCGATTATGTAGTCAGCAATAAATCGAATCACCTCTGTGTAGGTCCTGCTCAATACACACAAAGTGCACTAGTGTGATTCTATGGTCAAGACAAACCAATACCAAATCACACTACAACCATTCCGACGGTTTGTCCAAAGTCATCTCGGTTGTGAGCCTTTACTTATACTTTACAAGGAGCCGATAACAAGATCTCCCGTGTGACACCACACACCATGTTATCTACAATGTAACGTATTAGACAATATTGCATAACCATAAAAATATGCAAACAATGATCATGTGATTCTTATTTCAAAATAAAGATGTCCATACAAAAGATAGACTTTTCAGTATACATCCCTACAATCTCTCACTTATACTAAAAGACTATGTTGTTCTCAAAGTGTCATACATCTGATCCACATTCCCTCCACATGCCTATCAAAAGCTCTCGCCGGAAGGGCCTTAGTGAAAGGATCTGCCAGGTTATCCTCCGATGCAATCTTGGCCACAGCAACTTCTCCTCTCTTTACGATTTCTCGTATTAGGTGGTACTTGCGCTCTATGTGTTTACTAGCCTTATGGGCTCGTGGTTCCTTCGAGTTTGCAACTGCACCACTATTATCACAATAAATTGTGATAGTTCTGGGCAAACCAGGAATCACATCCAAGTCCATCAGGAAGTTCCTGAGCCATACAGCTTCTTTGGCCGCCTCAGAGGCCGCCACATACTCAGCTTCCATGGTGGAGTCCGCCACGCATTTCTGCTTGACACTCCTCCATACAATGGCTCCACCTCCCAAAGTAAACACAAAACCTGAGGTAGACTTACTGTTATCTCTATCAGATTGGAAGTCGGAATCCGTATAACCCACAGGGAGTAATTGGTCTGCTCGGTAAACCAGCATATAATCCCTAGTCCTTCTCAGGTACTTCAATATATGCTTTACCGCAGTCCAATGTCCCTATCCTGGATTACTCTGATATCTGCTGACCATGCCCATGGCAAAGCAGATATCTGGTCTCGTATAGAGCATCGCATACATGAGGCTTCCTACTGCCGAAGCATAAGGAACCGCCTTCATCTCCTCTATCTCCTCAGATAATCTAGGACACATCTCCTTAGATAAAGGAACTCCATGCCTGAAAGGTAGAAAACCCTTCTTGGAGTTCTGCATGCTAAAACGCTCCATAATCATGTCTATGTATGAAGCTTGGGATAAGCACAACATCCTTTTTCTGCGATCCCTTATAACCTTGATCCCAAGGATGTGTCCCACCTCTCCTAAGTCCTTCATATCAAACTGTTTGGACAACCATACCCTTACGTCCGATAACACCTTGATATTTTTGCCAATCAACAAAATGTCATCTACGTATAGTACAAGAAATACCACTACGTTTCCGTCACATCTCTTGTATACACAAGACTCATCCGGACTTTGAATAAATCCATAAGACTGGATCACTTCATCAAACCGGATGTTCCAAGATCTCGAAGCTTGCTTCAATCCATAAATGGACCGATTAAGCTTACATACAAGATGCTCTTTGCCTTTAGCAATGAATCCCTCTGGTTGCTTCATGTAGATGTTTTCCTCAAGACTTCCATTAAGGAAAGTTGTCTTGACATCCATCTGCCACACCTCATAATCCATATGAGCTGCTATGCATAAGAGAATCCGGATAGATTTAAGCATGGCTACCGGCGAAAAGGTCTCCTCATAATCGATACCCTCTTTCTGAGTATACCCCTTCGCAACAAGCCTCACTTTGAAGGTCTCAACCTTCCCATCTATTCCTCTTTTTCTCTTGTAGATCCACTTGCATCCAATGGTTTTTACACCATCGGGTGGTTCTACTAGCTCCCAGACCTTATTTGAATCCATAGATTCAATCTCAGCATTCATTGCACTCTGCCAAGATACTGCATCTTTATCTTGGATTGCCTCATCATATGTCCAGGGATCAGGTTCATGTTCGCCAGGGACCAAATCAGAAGATTCTCCCAAGAACATGAATCTATCAGGCTGTCTCACAACCCTCCCACTACGACGAGGTATTTGTTGGTTCTTCTCTTTGTTCGCAGGGGACAAGGAAGGGAAGAACGTGATCTAGAAGGCTTCTACTCGTGGAGGATCTTCGTCCACACGTCGTCCACGAGAAGGATAGGACATACGGTAGAAGATCGTAAGGTATAAAGTTTTATAACTTTATTTTCAGATCTGAGCATGTTCCTTTCAGTGTTGATTATACATGTGTGCGTATGTATATATATTGTATAATCATGGACCCCGAATTCAAACACAAAAACCGACGATCCGTCCGTCGTCTCTTCTGCGGCTAATCAACTAGAAGAGTTGTGTTGCTTGAACAACTAGTTTGTTCAAGCGACCACTCAAGTTGTTAGCATGACGATGAATAGGTTGTGCTAAGGAAACTCATCCCATCCGGATTAATTCTTTCATTAGTGAAAATTTTAATCCGGGGACATGGGAGCCAATGAGCCTCCGAAGCAACTCTTAACATAGTCAACCCATTGTCAAACAATGTCAACTCATTGTCAAACATCAAAACACTACTCGAGTCTAGTCAATCATGACCTGAGCCGATTGCACCAACATAATAGTCGACTGGGGTTATGGACCAGTCAACTAGTCAAGTGTTTTGACACTTGACAACCGAGTCGACACTGAGCAGTCGATTGGAATTATGACCAGTCAACTACTGTGAGTCGACTGGCGTTCGACTGTGGCAAGTGGTCTTGGCAGTCAACTACCAACATTGGGCAATCGACTGGCCATGAGTAGTCGACTTCCATGGAGGGCAGTCAACTATTACTGGTTTTGGTCATGAGAACATAACGCTTAGTAGCCGACTGAGTAGTCGACTACAGGCTTGAACAGTCGACTGCTAGTGTATCCATTGGCTTAAATGACAACATGGATCAAGTTCATTGTGATACAATGACATTGTTGGCAGTCAACTGTCAGGCTAAAATCTAGGTTGCACGGAGGCATAAAAGGAGCTTGGCGGGGAGGATTTCCACAGCGATTTCTTAGGTGATTTGAGGCAATTTGCTGGTGCAAGTGAGGGTCTACAAGTGCGGCTCAAGCGATCAACCAAGCAAGCATTTGTTAGTATGAGCCCTTAGTGCCAATTATGAGATGATTGGTGAGGGAAACTTTTGTATTATATTCTTGCATTAATAAAGGCAAAGATTGATTATTATATTTCTTTATGCGTGTGCCAGCTAAATAAATATAATAATGCCCATGAATAGTAGGTTGTTATCTACAGTATATCAATTGGTAGAATTGATTATGAGAAGCTGTAGAGAACACTATTCTTAAATGTTCCTAGTCGAGTATTGTATTAATAGACAAGGGCTATATTGATACATTGAGACTAGCATGTAGGTCAATGGATGACTTGATCTCACAAGTCATGGATATGTGATATCACATTGATACATGGGTATATATATTGGAGACTATATATACTGAATTGACCCACCATGAGAAAGTATCATGGATCGTTATATGAGTGTCATATACTTTCTCATGTGACTATTGGTATGAATAGTCCTTAGACCTGAAGTCACTACGGTTCCCTACATAAAGAGTTATGTACTTTGGTATCGTCTAACGTCACACCATAATTGGGTGACTATAACGGCGATCACTGAGTATGTAACGAATTATGCGGAGGGATGTGAGTGATGTAGATGGGATCTATCCCTCCCATATGACGGGAGTGATATCTTTGGCCTCTTGATAGAGTAGGACCACGAAATGCATGGCCATGATCAAATGAGTCAATATGAGATATTGAGCTCATTTGTTTGAGTGAGTCTATTTGGGGATCAAGAAACATAAAGATTGATAAGAGGGTGACACGGTCTATGCCTCATTGATCGATCTGAGATATCAAGGATAGAAGGACACTATCATATGATAATAGTCACGGAAGAGGTTGTCGGATCTCGACATTCTCATCACTTGGGTAGCAATGATGTATTGCTAGATGCCGCTCATTGCTTATGTATCTAAAATGGTTTTGGATACATTGCCAACGTTATGAGAGCCTATAGGGTCACACACAAAGAACATATTATTTTGGAGAGGAAATCATTTTGGTTCGACTAAAATGAATTGTTAGTTAATTTGATTAACTAGAATGAGTAAGACTCATTACTTGGCTAAATTTGAGTTGGACTCAAATTGGTTTATGTTGAGTTAGACTCAAGTCAAACCAAGAGAAGAAGGCTAAAATGAATAATACACGAATTAATAATATAATACACAAATTAATAAATGGGGTTTTAAATGGGATTTAAAACTCATTAATGTGCATTTAATGAGCATTAATTGACTTCCTTTCTTTTACCATGAAGAATAAGGAAGTGCATTTAATGTCTCATTAAGGTGTATTATTGTTTCTTCTTCTTCTTCAACGTGAGAATGAAAAACAAATTGAATCTGATTTTTTTTTTCGTTCACACAAGAGGGCCAAGTATAGAGTGGACAAGTGAGACCTTGGAGTGGTTGCTAGCACAACCGAAAGGGCTTACCTCTTCCCTCCAAGATCATGTGTGTGTGCACTGTAGAGGTGTGGACATTCTGACCACTCTGAGATCCGCAAGTGTTGCTGACTGGAATTCAAAGGGCACGCTTCGAAGGTAATCTCGATTCCTATAGGATAGAATTGATAATTGAAACGAGTATATTTTTTTTTCTTGGATCTCGGGAGGGATCCTAAGTTTTCCGCTGCGAATTTTATTTATCGCTCAGGATCCCTACAGTGGTATCAGAGCCACTTGTAAAAAAAAATGTACACTTTTTTTTTAGATGTTTTATGTGATATAAACATGAGATTAGTTTTATTATGTTTTTTTTTTTGCCGACTCGGTATATGTCCAAGTTGATTTAGCCAAGCAGATAGTCTGCCGAGTGGGCTGAATCAAGTCGGATGGTGCCGACTCCGCCTGTGTCCGAGTTGATTCAGCTAAGCAGATGGTCTGCCAAGTGGGCTGGTTCAAGTCGGACGGTGCCGAACACACCTGGCCATCTGGAGGCCTCGGGTTCATAGAGATGGACAAAAGAGGCAGCGACTCATAAGATGACCGCCGTGGTGTTGCAGCTAATCGGCATAGCGGCTTAAAAATTGCACATAATAAAACTGATAAATAAAATAATTTATTAAATCATTGTGAATGATTTGTATATGGTGCATGGTTATGGCCTAGGACCCAATATGATTGTGGTTGTGTTGTAATTCATAATACGGCCTGCGTGCCGTCATATGTATGTGGGTGTTGTATTTTGTTTACACGACCTGCGTGTCGTGCCTTCACTTCTATTTTCTAGTTGTAAAATAGATTTAGACTCGAATGTAACTCGAGTATTCTCATTTTGTAATGTACAAAATAAATAAGCAATGAAAGTCCATTGAAGGTGGATGTTACAAGGTCGATGTCGACAACACATGTCACTCAAAGGAAGCGCTTGGAGAAGATGCTATCCCTAGGGTAACCAATCGATTTTCTCATTGGCTTGAGAAATCGTAGAATAAGGGCCATAACCATGTCACGTTTAGCGTATATGTGATATATTTTGTGTGTATGTGATGCATGCTAGATAATCTGTTATCTTAAAATTAAGTCAAATGAATATGCCTACCAAAGTTTGGTACTCATAAACTACCTCGATCATTTGTGTTGGGTTTGCCAAAGCAAAGCAGCGCATTTTATCTTGGTAGAGTACGAGAGGACAATTGTGATGTCCCGCTATCAAACTTTGGATGAGACTTCACTAAGTGTCTCAATTAGATTGAGAAATACTTAGAGGCATTTCCTAATAGTTAGGAGACACGGATAAGAGAACATTTATACTAAGTCTTGGGCGATTAGCCAAAACTAACTCAAGATGATGTATAATGTGAATCTTGATCCTTTATTCCAAGAGTTGCATACGATGCAATTGGTAAAATGTTACCTACCTAGTGATACTAAATCTTGGGCGATTAGCCAAAGCTAACTCAAAGTGAGGTATGATGTGGATCTTGTCCCACATGAACTTGAAGCTCAATAGAACTGGTATGACTAGCTCCTATTGAAGCTAAGGGAATCAGTGGGAGTCTCATTTAATTAAAGGTCTAATTAAATGATTTCAGATATAATACTCATTTCTGCATATCATTTCTGTTGTAGATTACTATGTCTTCAAATATGTCAAATACCCTCTCTCTGCGATCGGTCCTTGAGAAGGACAAGCTCAATGGAGCAAACTTCATTGACTGGTTCAGAAATTTGAGAATAGTTCTCAAACAGGAGCGGAAACTCTATGTCCTAGAGCAACCCATTTTTGAACCACCCACCAATAATGCTACTCGTGCAGATAAGGATGCATACAAGAAGCATCAAGATGATGCATTAGATGCATCATGCCTTATGCTTGCAACCATGAACTCTGAGCTTCAGAAGCAAATGAGAACATGGATGCCTTCGATATGGTTGCACACTTGAAGCAACTATATCAAGGGCAGGCGAGGCACGAGAGATCTGAGGTATCTAAGGCATTATTTTCATGCAAAATGCAAGAAGGAACACCCGTAGGAACTCATGTACTCAAGATGATTGGGTATGTTGAGAACCTTGAAAGATTGGGGTTTCCTTTAGGCCAAGAGTTGGTCACTGACCTTATTCTATATTCGCTGCCTAAAGGCTTTAGTCAATTTGTCATGAATTATTACATGAGCGAAATTGACAAACCATTGCCTGAGCTCTTAAGCATGTTAAGAACTGCTGAGAGCAATCTTGAGAAGATGCAACCTGGTACTAATGATGTACTTATGGTTAAAAAGGGCAAGGGTAAGAAAAAGTCTAAAGGCAAGGGTAAGACCCAGAATAAAGATAAGGACAAAGCATTGAAGCCTAAAGGTGGGGTGGCCAAGGAAGGGACTTGCTTCCACTGCAAGGAAGCTGGACATTAGAAGAGGAACTGCAAAAAGTACCTCGAGGAAGTTCAGAAGAAGAAAGGAAGTGAGACTTCCACTTCAGGTATACATGTTATAGAAGTCAATCTATCTATTTCTTCCTCATGGGTATTGGATACCGGTTGTGCTTCTCACATTTGTTTTAATGTGCAGGGCTTGAGAAGAAGTAGATCTTTGACAAAAGGAGAAGTGGACCTACGTGTTGGCAATGGCACAAGAGTTACTGCTATAGCTGTAGGAACATATTCCTTATCATTACCCAGTGGCTTAATTCTAGAACTTGAAGAGTGTTATATCGTACCTGCAATAACTAAGAACATTATGTCTATATCTTGTTTGGACAAGAAAGGTTTTTCATTTATAATTAAGGACAAGTGTTGTTCTGTATATTTAAATGAAATATTCTATTGCAGTGCACACTTGATGAATGGACTCTATGTTCTAGACCTTGAAAACCCAGTCAATAACATAAATACCAAACGATTCAAATCTAATCATTTGAATCAAACATATCTTTGGCATTGTCGCTTGGGTCACATAAATGAGAGTCGCATAGCCCAGCTCCATAAGGATGGATTACTGGACTCATTTGATTTTGAATCATATGAGTTATGTGAATCTTGTCTTTTAGGCAAGATGACCAAGACTCCATTTAGTGGACAAGGTGAACAAGTGACAGATTTGTTAGGCCTCATACATAGTGATGTATGCGGTCCTTTCAAAGTCGCAGCCAGAGGAGGTTATCAGTACTTCATCACATTTACTGATGATTTCAGTAGATATGCATATGTGTATCTTATGAGACACAAATCAGAATCCTTTGAAAAGTTCAAAGAATTCAAGAATGAAGTACAGAACCAACTTGGTAAGAGTATTAAGATGCTTCGATCAGATCGAGGTGGAGAATACCTAAGCTAAGAGTTTAGTGACTATCTAGTTGAGTGTGGGATAAGATCTCAGCTCACTCCACCTGGAACACCACAGTTGAATGGTGTATCTGAGAGGAGAAATCGTACTCTACTAGATATGGTACGATCAATGATAAGTCATACAGAACTTCCTCCTTCCTTCTGGGGATATGCTCTAGAGACCGCCACTTTCACACTTAACCGTGTTCCTTCTAAGGCAGTCGTAAAGACACCATATGAGATATGGACTGGGAAGAGTCCCAAGATGTCTTTTATGAAGATTTGGGGTTGTGAGGCTTACGTACGACGTCAAGTATCAGATAAACTAGGCCCCAAATCAGATAGATGCTATTTCGTTGGATATCCCAAGGAAACTAAGGGATATTACTTTTACAACCCCACACAAGGCAAAGTGTTTGTTGCCAGAAATGGTGTTTTTCTAGAAAGGGAATTTATTTCTAGAAAAATAAGTGGGAGTAAAATTGATCTTGAAGAAGTTCAAGATACACAAAATAGCACTGATACCTTAATGGAACAAGAACAGTCATCACAAGGAGTTGTGATACAACCTGTTCAGGTAGTCCAAGCTCTGCGCAGGTCTGACAGAATACGTCATCAACTTGAGAGATATTCTTTTCTCTTGGATGATAACGATGGTATCATGCTTGATGAGCCGACATCCTATCAGGAAGCTGTAATGAGCCCAGATTCTGAGAAATGGCTCGAGGCCATGAGATCCGAAATAGAATCCATGTACACTAACCAAGTCTGAACTTTGGTTGATCCTCCTGAAGGGGTCAAACCCATTGGGTGTAAGTGGGTCTTTAGGAGAAAGACTGACATGGAAGGTAATGTGCATACCTATAAAGGGCGATTGATAGCAAAAGGATTCAAGCAGATTCATGGTATTGACTATGATGAAACCTTTTCTCCAGTTGTGATGCTCAAATCCATTCGGATCATGCTTGCTATTGTAGCTTACTATGACTATGAGATCTGGTAGATGGATGTCAAAACAGCATTTCTTAACGGAAATCTACTCGAGGATGTGTATATGACATAACCTGAGGGTTTTGTCGATCCAAAGGATGCTGGAAAGGTTTGTAAGTTGCATAGGTCCATTTATGGTTTAAAGCAAGCTTCTAGAAGTTGGAATCTTCGTTTCGATAATGCGATCAAAATGTTTGGTTTCATTAAGAACGAAGATGAACCTTGTGTCTACAAGAAGGTTAGTGGGAGCTCAATTGTTTTCCTCATATTGTATGTAGATGACATACTGCTCATTGGAAATGATATCCCTATGCTGCAGTCTGTGAAGAATTGGCTTGGGAATTATTTTTCAATGAAAGACTTAGGTGAAGTAGCCTATATTCTAGGCATCAAGATCTATAGAGATAGATCTAAGAGATTGCTTGGCTTGAGTCAGAGTACATATGTGGACAAGGTGCTTGCCGCTTTTGCCATGCAGAATTCCAAGAAGGGATTTTTGCCAATGTCACATGGTATGAGTCTTTTGAAGACTCAATCTCCCTCTTCTAAGGAGGAGAGAGATCGCATGGATCAGATCCCTTATGCATCAGCTATAGGATCTATCATGTATGCCATGATTTGTACTCGTCTCGATGTCTCGTATGCTTTAAGCATGACGAGCGTGTATCGAGATCCCTGTAAGTACTTGCGAAGGACAAAAGAATATTTCTTGATATTTGGAGGCAATGAGGAGCTAGGCTGTAAAGGGTTCTGATGATGCGAGCTTCAAGCGACAAGGATGACTCGGATCGCGATCGAGGTATGTATTTTGCTTGAATGGTGGAGTTGTGAGCTGGAAGAGTTCGAAGCAAGACACAGTTACAGATTCTACAATAGAAGTCGAGTATATTGATGCGTCTTCTGCAGCAAAGGAGGTTGTTTGGATCCGAAAGTTCATCACTGAACTTGAGGTGGTTCCTAGCATAGCAGACCCAATAGACCTCTATTGTGACAACAATGGGGCTATTGCTCAGGCTAAGGAACCTCGCTCTCATCAGAGGACCAAACACATACTACGGCGGTATCACCTCATTCGAGAGATCATCAATAGAGGAGATGTTCAGATATGCAGAGTAGACACTGATGCTAACATTGTGGATCCCTTGACCAAGTCTTTGGCACAGAGGAAGCATGATGGTCATACTAGGTCACTGGGTCTTAGAGATTACAGTGATTGGCACTAGTGCTAGTGGGAGATTGTTAGTATGAGCTCTTAGTGCCAAATATGAGATGATTGGTGAGGGAAACTTTTGTATTATATTCTTGCATTAATAAAGGTAAAGATTGATTATTATATTTCTTTATGCGTGTGCCAGCTAAATAAATACAATAATGCCCATGAATAGTAGGTTGTTATCTACAGTATATCAATTGGTAGAATTGATTATGAGAAGCTGTAGAGAACACTAATCTTAAATGTTCCTAGTCGAGTATTGTATTAATAGACAAGGGCTATATTGATACATTGAGACTAGCATGTAGGTCAATGGATGACTTGATCTCATAAGTCATGGATATGTGATATCACATTGATACATGGGTATATATATTGGAGACTATATATACTGAATTGATCCACCATGAGAAAGTATCATGGATCGTTATATGAGTGTCATATACTTTCTCATGTGACTATTGGTATGAATAGTCCTTAGACCTGAAGTCACTACGGTTCCCTACATAAGGAGTTATGTACTTTGGTATCGTCTAACGTCACACCGTAATTGGGTGACTATAACGGCGATCACTGAGTATGTAACGAATTATGCGGAGGGATGTGAGTGATGTAGATGGGATCTATCCCTCCCATATGACGGGAGTGCTATCTTTGGCCTCTTGATAGAGTAGGACCACGAAATGCATGGCCATGCTCAAATGAGTCAATATGAGATATTGAGCTCATTTGTTTGAGTGAGTCTACTTGGGGATCAAGAAACATAAAGATTGATAAGAGGGTGACACGGTCTATGCCTCATTGATCGATCTGAGATATCAAGGATAGAAGGACACTGTCATATGATAATAGTCACGGAAGAGGTTGTCGGATCTCAACATTCTCATCACTTGGGTAGCAATGATGTATTGCTAGATGCCGCTCATTGCTTATGTATCTAAAATGGTTTTGGATACATTGCCAACGTTATGAGAGCCTATAGGGTCACACACAAAGAACATATTATTTTGGAGAGGAAATCATTTTGGTTCGACTAAAATGAATTATTAGTTAATTGGATTAACTAGAATGAGTAAGACTCATTACTTGGCTAAATTTGAGTTGGACTCAAATTGGTTTATGTTGAGTTAGACTCAAGTCAAACCAAGAGAAGAAGGCTAAAATGAATAATACACGAATTAATAATATAATACACGAATTAATAAATGGGGTTTTAAATGGGATTTAAAACTCATTAATGTGCATTTAATGAGCATTAATTGACTTCCTTTCTTTTACCATGAAGAATAAGGAAGTGCATTTAATGTCTCATTAAGGTGTATTATTGTTTCTTCTTCTTCTTCAATGTGAGAATGAAAAACAAATTGAATCTGATTTTTTTTTTCATTCACACAAGAGGGCCAAGTATAGAGTGGACAAGTGAGACCTTGGAGTGGTTGCTAGCACAACCGAAAGGGCTTACCTCTTCCCTCCAAGATCGTGTGTGTGTGCACCGTAGAGGCGTGGACATTCTGACCACGCTGAGATCCGCAAGTGTTGCTGACTGGAATTCGAAGGGCACGCTTCGAAGGTAATCTCAATTCCTATAGGATAGAATCGATATTTGAAATGAGTATATTTTTTTTTCTTGGATCTCTGGAGGGATCCTAAGTTTTCCGCTGCGAATTTTGTTTATCGCTCGGGATCCCTACAGCATTCAAAGCACATTTGTAATTTTTTCATTACAATGTTTTGTGTATTTCACTTGTATTTGCTTGTATTTCTTTGTTATTGTTGTAAGAACTGTCGTAAGAGGTTTTCTCACCTCTTGAGTGTTTTCCAAGAAGGAGAGGTTGATTAGTGATGTTTTGCATCGCTAGGGCTCATTTGAGCTCAACCAATGGAGTAGGAACCCTAAGGTTCCGAACCACGTTATATCTTGTGTTTTGCATGTGATTGTTGTTGTGTATTTGTTTCTATCATTATATATTTCGTTATGTACACTAACATTTGTAGCAAGCACGCGATTGAATTCCAACTACGTCAACGAGCCGCTATTCACCCCCCCCCCCTCTAGCGCTCACCGAAGTTCCTACACCTGTGTATATTTTCTATATGATAGATTAAAGTATGTGTGATTTTACATATAGGATATGTTTGTAATCGGAAAAGAAAATACCGAGGATGCGCTTGGAAACACCAAAGGTGTTGGCCGCATCATTAGAGCCTAAGCATAGACTAGTTATACGTTGGGGAATAGGTTGCACGGTTCGTGTATCTAATTCCTAAAATGGCATGTGCGTCAATTGTTCAGCTCATGTTCACATCGGGAAATTTATTTCGTAATGTGACCTTGGTTTTTTCAGTATTTAGATTTATTTCCTATTATAGATGAGACCCATAATAATCTGAAATCCCTCGTGCAAATATTAGGCCTAACACCTTCCATTAATATGGTTGAACCAGAGTTCTTTTTCATGTTTGGGTTGTTGGACTCTCTCCAAGCCTAGCATGACATCGAGCATGTTCAATTCATATGAGATTCGATATTTATTTTAAATGGTAAGGATCAGAGGTCAATTTCAAGTTTGGGTTGTTGGACTCTCTCCAAGTCTGGCTTGTAAATTGGATGTGTTCAAATCATTTAAATTCGATCTCATGATTAATGGGTCGGTCCTAACTAAAAGCATTGATTTGTTAGACTCTCTCCAAGGTCAATATGGATAGAGGTGCAATTAGGTGATATGCATTGGATGTATATATGTTAATGAGTTAACAACCTAATGTATATGTGAACATTTAATTAGTTGATAGCATAAAGTGATAGTTATATATTTGATATATAATGGGTGTTGTTGATGCCTAACATTATGACTATGAATGTCTTGTTGGAATCTCTCCAAGGTTGTTCTTAGTCATAATGGATATCAACCCACTAGAAGATAACCTACCATCTCTCAAATTCAAAGTGAGGGCTCTTGAATTTGACAAAAATAGTGGGAGTTTATTGTTAATGTAAATTGTTTGTATTACTATAAATTCATCTCTCTTATACACTTTTTTTGTATGTCTAGGTAATAATTAGAATAGCATGTCGACCTCCATTAATTTACGTTCTATTTTGGACAACAACAAATTGACTGGGCCAAACTTCTTGGACTGGATTTGCAACCTGAGAATTGTGCTTAAGGCTGAAAAGCTAGCTTATGTCCTTGAAAAGGTTCTTCCTCAACCTCTTGAAAACAATGCATTTAGTGACCAAAAGTTGGCTTACCAGAAACATGTTGCTGACTCCTAGATGGCGAGTTGCATTATGCTAGTGTTGATGTCTCCTGAGTTGCAGAAGCAACATGAGCATATGGATGCTAATACAATTGTCTATCATCTTCGAGAGTTATTCGATGAGCAAGCACGGTCTGAAAGGTTTGAGGCCACCCAGCTCCTCTTTCGATCAAAGATGTAGGAGGGTTCATCTACAGTGCAGTTTACACAGAGGATGAATGACTATATTGAGCGATTGGGATCATTAGGATTTTTCATGGACCATGAATTAAGTATTGACTTAATTCTTTAGAATATGACGGGTAGATATTCATAATTTGTGATGAACTATTGAATGAATAAGATTGATTCCACTATTTATGAATTGATCAATATGCTCAAAATAGTGGAGACATCTGTTGCTAAAGAATAAAAGGCGGTGATGTTGGTTAACTCCTCAAAGAAAGGTTCTAAGAGGAAGATAAAAAACCAAAGCCAAAGGGGAGAAAAAGGCAAAGAAGGAAGAATTAACTCCCAAGGGCACCTACCATCATTGTGGCAGGATGGGCATTGGAAGAGAAACTGCAAGCAGTATCTGGAGTCACTGAATCAGAAAAAGGCATCTGATGCCCAATCTACTTCAAGTATATTTGTTATTGAATATCATACTATTTCTTCTAATACTTGAGTATTGGATACCAGGTGTGGCTCATAGATATGTAATGACATACAGGGGCTCAGAAACAGAAGAAGATTGGTTAATGGAGAAGCAAATCTAAGGGTTAGAAATGGAGCAAAAGTTGTTATTGTAGCTAAGGGAACTTATATATTGCGACTTCCTACGGGGCTAGTTTTAGAATTGGATGATTGTTTTTATATTCCTTCATTAATAAAGAACATTGTTTCTATTTCATGTTTGAATAAGAAAGGTTATCATTTGACGTTTAGTAATAATTGTTATTGCATTATGTTAAATGGTGTTCTTTATGCTACTAGAATGTTAAATAATGGAATTTACACATTAGATACATCCAACGAGATATTCAATATCGAATCAAATAGAAAATGTGCTAAGATAGATAATCAGTTAACCTCGCAATTATGGCATTGTCGTCTTGACCATATAAGCAATGAACGCATGTCCAAACTGCATAAGCTTGGCATTTTGGAGTCTTATGAATCAGATTCATTAGACACATGTGTTTCATGCTTAAAAGGAAAGATGACTAAGTTACCTTTTAATGGAAAATGTGAATGAGTAGTTAAGGTATTGGGCCTTATACATACGGATGTATACGGACCAATGTCAACTCATGCCATAAAAGGTTATAGCTACTTTGTTACCTTTATCGATGATTATTCACGATATGGGTATTTATATCTGTTAAGATACAAATCTAAAGTCTTTGAAAGGTTTAAAGATTTTAGAAAAGAAGTAGAGAAACAACTTGGGAATGGTATTAAAGTACTTCGATTGAATTGAGGTGGTGAATACTTAAGGCAAGAGTTTCAAGATTATCTAAGAGACAATGGCATCTTGGCCTAAATGACTCCACCTTACATGCCACAACATAATGGTGTGGCTGAAAGGGGAAACTGAACCTTGTTAGACATGGTTAGGTCAATGATGTAGCATGCAAGTCTTCTAAAAACTTTTTGGGGTTATGCATTCAAGATCGTTGTTTATTTGTTAAATAGAGTCCCGACTAAGGCAATCTCTACTACTCCATATGAGATGTGGAATAATAGAAAACCTCATTTATCTTATTTGAAGATATGGGGTTGTCCTGCTTATGTGAAGAGGATAGTATCAAACAAGCTAGAGGTTAAGTCTGATAAGTGTCTATTTATCAGTTACCCTAAGGAAACGAGGGGTTACCAGTTCTATCATCCCTTGGAACAAAAGGTGTTTATTTCAAGACATGTTGTATTCCTAGAGAAAGAATTTCCATTACAGGAAAACAATGGGACTTAGATTGAACTAAGCGTAGTTCAAGAGACTCTAGTAGATATAGAAGAGATGCCTAGTCAAGAACCACAGTTGATTACTCATTCGGATGAGGTAATAGTTGAACCTGATGATATACCACCTCCTCGTAGATCTAGTAGGATACGTAGATTCCTGAGAGATATAGATTTCTCATAAGTGAATCTAATGATGCGTTGCTCATAGAGGATAAGGAACCCACTAGTTACGAAAAGGCACTGAATAGTTCATACAAGGATAGGTGGCTAACAGCCATGAAATCAGAAATGGATTCCATGTATGAAAACCAAGTTTGGAACTTGGTGGACCCACCCGAAGGCATAACGCCTATAGTGTGCAAGTGGGTTTTCAAGAAGAAATACAACATGGATGGTAATGTTATTACCTATAAAGCTAGATTAGTGGCAAAAGGCTATCGTCAAAGATAAGGTATAGACTATGATGAAACTTTTTCACTAGTAGCTATGCTTAAATCTATTCGGATACTCCTAGCCATAGCGGCTCATTTTGATTATGAGATATGACAGATTGATGTGAAAATAGCTTTCCTTAATGAAAACCTATCTAAGGATGTATATATGATACAACCTGAGGGTTTCACATCCATTGACAAGAACAAAGTATGCAAGCTTCAACGATCCATTTATCGATTGAATCAAGCATCCAGGAGTTGGAATATCCATTTTGATAAGACAATCAAATAGTTTAATTTCTCACAAAATCCTAAGGAGCCCTATATGTATAAGAAGGTTAATGAGAGTGTGATAGTGTTCCTAGTATTGTATGTTAATGACATATTAATCATAGGAAATGATATTCCTATTTTGCAAACAATCAAGGTCTGGTTGTCCAAAATATTCTCCATGAAAGATATGGGAGAAACAACCTATATTTTGGGGATTAAGATCTATAGAGATAGATTAAATTGGTTGTTTGGTCTTTCACAGTCTACATACATAGACAAAGTGCAAAAATAGTTTAGCATGGAAGAATCCAAGAAAGGTTTTAATTCCCATGAGGCATGGGATTCACCTTTCAAAGCCTATGTGTCTGTGCACTGAAGATGAGAGGATTTGCATTAGTCAGATCTCATATGTGTCAACTATAGGATCGATCATGTATGTTATATTATGTATGAGGCCTGATGTATCGTACGCTTTGAGCATTATAAGTAGATACCAGTCAGATCCTAGTATGGACCATTGGGTGGCTATCAAGACAATTCTTAAGTACTTGAGAATGACTAAGGATTTGTTCTTGGTATATGAAGGAGGTGATATGGTAGTGAGCGGGTATACTTATACCAGCTTCTAGACATATAAGGATGATTCCAAATCTCAGTCTGGATATATATTCATCTTGAATGGAGGTGTGGTGAGTTGGAAAAGTTCCAAACAAGACACTGTTGTTGATTCTACTACGAAGGCAGAGTACATTGCAGCTTCTGAAGCAGCAAAGGAGGCGGTATGAAAAAAGAAGTTCATTACTGAATTTGGAGTAGTTCTGAGCATTGTTGAAGCATTACTAGTTTACTACGACAACAATGGCACCATTGCATAGGCAAAGGAACCATGGTCTCATCAGTGATCCAAGCACATACTATGTTATTATCATCTAATCAGAGAGATCATAGGTAGAAGAGACGCACAAATAGAGAAAGTTCTCACTGATAGGAATCTAGTAGATCCCCAAGAAAAGTTCGAGAGACATATAGAAACCTATGGTATTAGATACCAAGGCTATTGGTTATAGGTCAAGTGGGAGTTTAATGTAATTGAGAGGTGTCCTAAGGCAATCACCTTAGAAGTTATTAATAAAATTCACTATTTGAGTATACATTTTCTATGTATTTGATTGGATCTTGAACTCATGTACTGAAGTTCACAATGCGATGCATGGCATAAAAGAAATTGTGATTAGATCACAATTAATGGGTATCTTATCATGTGTAATCATGTAAGTATTGAAACTATCCCTAGTCGATTCATTGATGAGATTGGACGTCATCGGTTTTGTGAGATAGCACATGTTATACTCCTCAATTTATCCAAGCATTCGGTACTCACTGAATGGAAGTATAGGGATGTTGAGAGTGAACATGTGGATGCTAGTTATGGTAACTAGTTTATTGGACTGACCTGCTATGAGACTTCATATGGTTCTATATGTCGTTGAAGATCTCATTGTAGCTTGAGTGTGAGCTTTCTTAGACTTGAGGTATTCAAGTCATCTTGGTCATGGAGCCTTATACTTTGACTTCTTCGCAACCATCTCTATATAAGGTGTAACTCCAGGATGATTGGGTATAAGCCAAAGTGATCGAAGGTGTTTGAATAGACCATAGAGGATTCACCACTCCTAATAAAGAAGATGTATATCCTAGGCCTCTTGTCAGGATTGTTACTCAAAAGTCTCTAGCCAGGGCAAAAATGTTAAGAAGATGATCTTCATGGGAATATGTAGGAGTAGCTTGAATCCACAGGAAAAAGAAACTAACTTGGGCTAGGTGTGACGTAATCAGACTAGTGGGGATGAACACATAGATCATGTCCTGAACCAAGTGGGTATAGGATGAGTGAAAGGAACAAGACACGAACAACTGAAGCTGTTAAAGGGTTCAGAAATGTTCTGGAGTTGATTTAGACTTTTTGGTCAATTGAGGGTCATGATGCACTGTTAGGTGTCACTCATGATCTATTCATAATTAAGGGGTTAATTATAAATGGCCAACATAGTCGGGAACCTATTGGGTCACATGCAATACGGGTGATCTAGAGATGTGAAACAAGTCTGAGAATGAGATTCTCAGTGAGCGAGAAGATGTATCTAGTTGGACCAGGCCAAGAAGGTGCAAAACAGAGGCCATGGAACCTCATATGGCCTTGTCGGAGTTAGCATGGTCATAACACATCTAAACAAAGTTAAACGAATCGTACATGTGAGATATTGAAAAGTAAAACAATAATTGGTTGATTAAAAAATTACCTTATAAATTTTTTCGAAAGTTTTTAGAAATTATTCTGGATTTAAATTGAATTTCTTATGATAATTCATGGGGGAAGATCGGATAGGCTTTATAAAGTCTCTTTGAATAATTGAGTTAATGAAGGATTATTTGAGGGTTAATTAATCTTAACCCTAAGTTTAATTTGGCCTATAAAATTCGTTTCCCTTAAGCCGATTTCCCGATTCTTTTCCCCATCCCGAGCTCTCCCCATGCCTAATCGCATCTCCTCCCATTTTCCCGTGTGCGATCTTCATCACCGGCTTCTTCCCTCATTCATTATCTCTTGTGCCCTATTCATCTCCGTCGCATCTTTTCTCCCTCAAGCGCCGGTGGAGAAACTCGTCAATCGTTAGGCCACTGAATGCCAACAGCATCGCGACTAGCGATTCTCCGGCCATCGACTCACCTTCTTCTTTCCGATCATCGGCTTGGGTCTAGCGTTGCGAGCTTAGGCCATCTCTAACAATAGTAGTGACTAGCTGTAGCTTGGTTGCTATCGTGCCCTATTACATAGCCAAGATCTGTTTCAACTACTTTGATTCCTTCCTCTACTGTGAGCTCTCACGCCACTGTCTCTTTGTTGCGTTCTGTCAATCCAGACAACAATGAGAACCTTTATGTGATGGTCCCTGGGTAGTGAGAAGATTTGTTACTGTCGATCCGTGATCCGACATCGAGCCATCTTTTGTCGATTGTCTCCCCAGATTGTGTTCCATACCTGTGGTCTACCATCCTCGATCTCCTATTTCTATTGTTGCTGAGCTCTCAGTATTTTCAAATTTGTATCACAGTTTCCTTCTAATCGGTGATTCATGAGCTGCAAGGGATTTTTTATCGCAATGTTGTTGCTACAAGGGAGGAGGCTTTATTTAAGCTAGAATTTGTCTGGCTTCAATGAAATTGAAGATCATATCTCTTCATCACCATGAGCAACAAGATTGTGGCTGGTTGCATCTAATATGCCTCCTAGTTTAGGTAATCTCTTAAGTCTTGTTGTGTTTCGTGAACTGTGGATGGAAGGAGCAAATTCAGTGATGGATCCTGAAGTTTGAGCAGGAAGTTGTGCGGGTGATGGTAAGCAAGGTAAGTTGGATTGGGTTAATTTATGAATGAATACCATTATCTTTGTGATTTAATTGATCTAGTGATAGTTGGTGTTTGAAGTTGTCCTAGTTCGTGATGCAATATGAGGATAGATGTGAAGGCTTGATTAGGTTAATTGGATAACTAGATCAATCTAGTTGATCAGGATACGAAGTCGATGTAGGATTGGATTCGATCATTCATTGTATAATAGAACTTAATTATAGTTCATGTTGTCTTACAGGACCTTGATTAGTGACAGATGCTTGTACACCTGGACAGCTGGCGGAGCTATTTAACAGGTGGGTAATTTCTACCCTGGTCAAGTAGATAGTTAATCTTGGTGCATGAATTTTATGTTGATGATGACACCATTACCTTGACTCCACTCTTATTATTTCATTGCTTGATACTTAGTCTTTGAACTTTGAGATGCTTTGTTGTTATTTTTACATTTCGT
This sequence comes from Wurfbainia villosa, assembly GCA_025175895.1. NCBI lineage: Eukaryota > Viridiplantae > Streptophyta > Magnoliopsida > Zingiberales > Zingiberaceae > Wurfbainia > Wurfbainia villosa. The sequence goes on along the minus strand of CM045998.1, from coordinate 44,180,347 downwards.
TCATCATTGTTATGGATTATAGATGCTATGGTATGTGGACCTATAAATGCTTAATTATGTGTATGTAGTTGTGTATGATTGTAGACTTAATTTGTGTCAATAAGATAAATCACTGGGGGTGAGTGATGTTTAATTGTGGAGTTGACTATTGTATCATATTCTATTACGTTGTGTATCTATTAGGGATCATGTATCTGTGAAAAGTTGTGTGAGTGGTCAATAGCGCGTTGCTATGGACTGGAGGTCCTAGCATGGTTGATTGGCAGTTGTGTATGACTCTTTGTGAGATAGAGAGTGTGTTGTGGATTTATGTGTGTGGAGTTGTGCATCATTATATTTATATGCATGCTGTCGACTTGGTCTCCCTTGTGGATGAGAGGGTCATCAGTCATCCTGCCTCCACGGTTACTCATGGTAGTAGTAGCTTGTGTGAGGGCAGATCATCTATTGTGTCGCACTGAGCCACTATTGATGGTGGTAGTTGGAGTTGCATGCAGTTTGTCCTGTGTGCGGTGCTCGACCACTCATGGATAGTGATAGTCAGAGCGGTTAGTAGTAGGGACCCCCGTTGTGTAGTTTATCGCTACTTATTCATACTTTTCACTAGACCACTCGAGAGTAGTGGTAGTTGTTGAGTTGAGACAGTTTTCATGTCATGCCACCTAGGCCACACTGAGGTCGTGGTAGCAAGCAGGGTGTGTAGGCATGACCATGCATTTGCATTGCCATGTGTGATGGCGTGTGTGTGTGTGTGTGTATGTGTGTGTGTGTGATCAGTATATATAGATATAGTCTATATATGCTTGTTTTGATGTTGCATTTGTTTGAGCCATGCTTGCTGCATATATTTGTACATCATCTTGCATGTTGTTTGCATATTCTATACTGTTGCGTGTGGAATACCAGTGTATGAGTTGGATCGGACTATTGTACGCATTTGACTAGTATCATGATGTTGTATAGGATGGACCAGGTTCGTTGATGTATTTGTTTATAGGATGTTCGTATGGCAGTGTGTTGATCACATTATAGTATTGTTCTTTCATGTTGTATGTATTATATTGTGGTATATGTATTCAGGTTGTATGAGTTGTATCATTGCAGATCTTCAGGCATGTCAGTACCTTAGGTTATGTTCAGTTGATCAGTTGGTTTGTTTATGCATTGATTATAGTTATACTACTGGTAATTTGTCATTACCTTTAAGACTGTATATCTGTTGACCTCCGTATGTATACCCATTGATCTCCATCTGTATACTTGTATGAACTCCATATATTATATGATATTCATGCACTATCTTTCATATTACCACAGAGTCTTAGACTCACCACCACAGACCCTGGGTTTTCTTGTCGCCCAGGTCATAGGTAAAAGATTCCCTGGGTGCTAGGAGATCTGTCAGTTGATCCCATCTTACACTGAGTGGTTGGATTTTTATTCCATATTGTTGTATTATCTTGGATTGGTTGTTTTGGGATTTTATCTTATATTGTTTCTGCATTTTGGTATATGGATGTGTTGTATGTATTTGGCCTTTATTATGGATTCAGTTTGGATGTTGGTTTCTGTAGAGGATTCGTTGACTGCTAGAGGGGGGTGAATAGCTCGTTTCGATGCCCGATGGAATTTGTTTCGTGTTCGTCTACAAATCTCATTAGCGCAGCGGAAATAGAAATAATAGCAATAACGAAAGCGAAGACAAACACAAATACACCAATACACAAGTAGGTAACGTGGTTCAGAACCGAATGGTTCCTACTCCACGGATCGAGCTCTAAAGAGCTCTAGTGATTTACACGCAACCACTAATCACAAATAACTCCTTCTCAGAACAAACCGAAGGTGGAGAAACCCCTTACAATGATTACACTAAGTAATACTAGAGATACAAGCTAATACAAGTATGAAAAACAATGCAAGTAAAGAAAAAATACTTTACAAGAGCACTTTGGTTGCTTGATCTTTGATTGCCTTGGACTAGCCTTGAAGACCCTGATTTACAACAGCAAATCGCTCCAATTCACCCAAGAAAATCGCTGCTAAAAACCCTCTTCCGATTTGCTTTTATAACCTACAATTGGGCTGGATTTTCATCTATTAGTCGATTGATGACACTGTTACTGTGAGACAACGGTGCAATCCACCCTGAAAAAATGCAACGGATAGGACATTAGTCAACTGATCATGTCTATCAGTCGATTGATAGAACCTTCACTCGACTGCTAACCCTAGCAGTCGAGTCAGACTCCATTCTGTGCCCAAAATATCGAGCACCAGTCGACTGATCACAAGATCAGTCGACTGCTCGGCCAATCAATCGATTGCCCACCTCTAGTAGTCGACTGCTAGGGCACTCCCTGCAGTCAAACCCTATTTGAATCACACCAGTCGACTACCACATGATACCATTCGACTACCACATGATACCAGTCGACTGATACACCTCAAACATGAGGTTCAACCCAAGTATGGTGCCCCCATACTTGCTAGACCACCCGTAGCCTAGACCTAAGCCTTCTAGCCACCTCCGTCAACCTCGCGCTTATCGGATCCCTCCAAGTCATCCATGACTTGTTCATCCATACGCTAGCCTTCAGGTGCTTCCATCAGCTATGTCATGCTAACGGTGTCTACACCGCCAAGGCACATTGGACTTACACCGCCAAGACTCCGCTTGGACTTTACGCCGCCAGCCATTAGACTTATGCTGCCAAGACTCCCGCTTGGACTTTACGCCGCCAATATCAAATCCCTTGGACTTCTCAAATGCCAAGACTCAATCTTGGACTTTCCCTTGCCAACCCATGTTGGACTTTCTATGCCAAGACCCATGCTTGGACTTTTCCTTGCCAAGACCCATGCTTAGACTTTACATGACAAGTACTCAAGACTTGGACTTTCCATGACATGATCAACTCCAGTCAACCATCAAAATCCCCCTCGAGTCAAACTCGAGTCCGGTCAATCTTGACCTGGGTCGACTATGCCAACAATCTACCCAAAACATTATCAGACATCAATGTCAAACATCGATGTCAAACTTCCATGTCAAACATCAAAACATCGCTCGAGTCAAACTCGAGTCCGGTCGATCGTGACCGGGGCCGATTGCACCAACAATCTCTCCCTTTTTGATGTTTGAAAAAAACACATACTTTTGAGTTAGAACACTAACTCAAATTCCCTTACCAATTATCCCAAATTTGTAATTTCACTTTCTCTCCCTTTTTGACATACATCAAAAAGGTTCTCTCCAAGGAGGTCAATGTCTTATGTCCCAATGAGATCTTACAATCTCCCCCTTGGTCCAAAAATACCTAGGATCCCTACCATCTTCCTAGTGATAAGTCCCATATCACTCAAGAGAGACAATCCTATACACTCTCCCAATTTCCAAATTGGGTATCTCCTAATTCCATTTTCCTCCTCATGAGAAAAAATACCATCCATCATCCCATGATAGATACCTCCCCCTAAAGGCTTGCTCTCCCTTGACCATTGCACCAACAATGTCCTTGGGAAGTCCCTAAGCCAATTGGAACTCTAAACCATCAAAAATAAGGTCTGAAGTTCAACTTTGAACTTTCCCATACCTTAAATTTGATACATCACCCTAACACCTCTCTTAATCCACATTTAATGAATTTTCACCCTTAATAATACTTCCCAAAGTATATCCTAGGGTTAGGAGTGGTTAGGGAACTTTACCGTAGCTAAACACGAGCTAAACAACCTTATTTTTCCCAAAATCAGTCAATTAGTCGAGTCCTTCAGAAATCAATCGACTGAAGTGCTCATCACCGACCGCACCAAGCAAAGAATGCCGATAATAATCGCGCCAGACAGCTTCCGCCAGACTTTCAACTGTATGTTTCGCCAGGCGATTCTCGCTGTAACAGTCCGCTCGCGCTGCCAGGCAATTTTCACAGGTATAGCTTGTCGCCAGTGGCAATGTTGTTCTATCACGATCGCCATCCATGGTATCGATCGATAATCAAAACTCAGTTTTTCAGTTATCGGATATAAACTTTTAAAATTGATAAGTAATTATACGTAACTTTAAAAATTGTGAAATTTCATACGTATAATACTTATGACCAATACAATGGGTGAAAAATATTGGAAAAATAATTTACCCATAAAATAGTGAAATTGATACAAAGTTCAAAAAGTGAAGAAAAACTTCAATGTTTTAGCTCACTTTGTATCAACTTCATCAATGGTGATTGCTATCAAAAGATAGACTTCATCAAGGTTTTCTAAAGTGATTTTAAACTGTTTTTAAAAACCTATTTTGAACCATGGATTCTTGGCTAGATGTACATGACTTATACATTAACTTTCCTCATGATTCATATTGATGATTGAGATAAGTTTAAGTTCATATAGATGCACTATCTATGCACCTTGAACTTAACTTATTTTCCTAACATCTCATATGTATCTAAGATGTATTAAGCACACACAAGTCAAAGTAATTATCAGATGTGGGATTAGGGTTATTATAGCCTCATGCATTTTCTAGGTAACTCTATTTGACTCCCTTATAGATGGGACTTCAAATCATGCTATAATCCTTAACTCAATTTTAATTAATGCATGAATGATCATGGCATAAATGATAATCATAAATAAGCATAACCAATTATCATTATGTCATGACATATGAATAGGCTCTAAATATGACATAAAAAATAATTCTAAACAATATCATGATATGTCATATGATAAAATAGAATTTGATGTCATGACATGGCAAATTTGAATATATAAACACATTAACACACACATAATCAGACAAAAACACATGATTTTTGATAAAAAAAATATTTCATTCAAATATAACTTTAGTTTTTACAAGCAAAATAGATGTCTGAAACTCTCAACCTCGCTACGAAACAAAAAAAAAAAACAAGACCCCTAATATGTGCCTAGCTGTCATCCCCGGTAGATGGTGGAGGCGGTGGAGGCTGCTGGCTCAGCGTCCAGGTCCGCATCATCTCGTACATATCAATCTGGCACTACTCCATCCGGATGTGGCGCTCCTCCATCCGACTATGGCGCTCCTCCATCCGACTGAGTTGTTGACTCATGGAGGACTGCCCCGATATGATCTCCATCAGTCGTGAGTCAACAAACTACTGCTGGTAGTCCTCAAATATGACCTCCAGCTGTGCAACACGATCTGAGAGACCTGTTGTTGGTGCGTCTGCTAGCACAGGGTCATCCTCTATAGCATCGGGCCCCTCATACTGTCCTGTAGGCTCTCCAGGATCTAGAGGTGGCTCCCCATGCGCCATGGGTTGAGGCTGAGGTACCAGCTCCATCTGTCCAACTCCAATCCACAGCCCAGCCAATGTGAAGTTACGCACTGAGAAGCATTCGTATACTTTGGATAGCACCCTCAACGATCCCCTGGATATGTTAATGCCTACTCTAACCATGCAGTGATAATATGTCAAAAAGGCATATGAACTTTTCCTTGTACAGGAGATATGAAATGGACAATGTAATGAAAAATATTCAATGCAATGTTCACGTCTAATCTATGGCGCATGGCATACATGAGAAAGAGATGGGGAGGCCGAAATCTTGGCCTGACCCCGAGTCACAATCCGAAGGAAGCACCCAACAATGACTTTGTAAAGAACATTGTCAAGTGCAGATAATTCACTGATAGGGAAGAGGTTTTGAGCTGGTGGGTGAGGATGATGGAAGAAGTGCTCATGCATGGAATCTAATGAGATGTGGTCAAAAGGAGCAGGAAGAGGTGCATCAAAAGTAGGATAAAAGATGAAGGTATCATCTGATGCCCTACACTCTAGGAACTCCTACAAGATCGCAGGAGTGAACTCCAGGTCGCGTTTTGCAACGCGAGTGGTGTAGGTAGGGCTATCATCTACCTTCCTCAAGTTTTGGTAAAATTCATTGAGGAGGTCATCATTAATAGCATGATTGCAAAGGGTGATCTTCATCAGATGATAATGCAGTAAGATCTCAATGACATCGCCACAGTAGTATCTAAAAAATTGATCATCGATGTACCTAACAACCATCGGTTGGTACAAATGCGATCCACCCTCACTTGAGTCAATCCTACGTTGTCTTCTACATGATTATATGTTGAATGCAATGCAATGCAATGTAATGACACAAATACCATGATTAGATCAAAATATGGTGAAAAAATAGGGTTTAAAGGGTTTATAGATATACTTTGGTGCCATTACTAGACTGATGGTTGTGAGGGCCTAACTGGGCAGCCTACTTGCCGGAGAGAACGCCAGAAGATCGTCGGAAAGAGGATCTCGCCGGAACCCTAGCGTCGGAGGAGAAAATGGAGGTTGTGAGATGTCATTTTGGTGATAGGGCGACCAAAAATACAAATGACAGAGATAGCTTCCAAACCTAGGGCTTTTGGTCGCCAGCGTTGATGCGGGAAGGTTGGACGGAGAGGTTTGGAAGTAGCCGGAGAGAAGAGTCGCGCGAAGAGAGCGTGAAGACGTCAAACTCTAGCAAGTCGGCATTATAAAATCGCGACATCACTCGACTGATGTGTGAAATCAGTCGACTGATAGCGGGCTAGTGAACGGTTCACCGAACCGGTAGTCGATCGCTTCCAAATTTCGACTGATCGCCGAACATTCGTGATGAGCTACGAATATCGCTGATCGATAGTGGTCGCCACGACCGATGTGACTAGAACTCGATCACCGGATGAGCCACTCGATCTGGCTCTTCCGCTCGATGAACAAGATCATACAATGATCGATGTCTGATTTTAAGTGAATTTCGATTTCTTCACTCAATTTGTTTCATTTTACCATGTTTATTCATGTATATCAAATATATTAGTGTTATGCCTATGTTCATGTATTTGTTAATGTATTTTGGTATTTTATTTCATTTTCACAAGCATTAACATCCAATAGTTTCAAATCCTAGCATCTCACCCTTTCTAAGTGTTGAAATACACAATCAAGGTGAATGATCTATTTTGTGAGATGCAATACACCATAAACATTCCTTCCATGCAAACATATGATAAAATACATGAAGCATGGTAAGTATGAGACATCAAGATGTGTAGTACTTGAGTATCAATTTTAAATGTAATTTCTAAGCCTTAAGACAATTTTCTTGATACACTAATTCCCAAAGTGTGCCAAAACCCCAAATTGCACACCAATATCTCTAATTCTACATGTGCCAAGTTTAATCAATTTTTCACAATTCTCAAGGCTTATTGGCACATCCTAAAATCCTTTAGAATTAAAATTCAAACTTATTTCCAAGGTATCATATAACCTTGAAAAAGCTATAAAGTGTTAACTTTATAATGGTTAGGTTAACTACCCACCAATTCAAGTTAACACCCTCAACCCACTTAGTGTGATGGAATCATGCTTCTAGGAACCCAATACTTATTTGAGCTCCTTGGATTAACTAGGTATTCCTTAGGGATATCTTCCCTAGATACCTTCCTAATGACCCTCCTAGGCTTAGGAGCCATGGTCATTTGGGTCCTATCATGGTCAACCTTAAGGATTGCCTCCCTAGTAACCTTCTTAGTGGTCTTCCTTGGTTTCATAGAAACCGTGGCCACTAGAAATTTGCCTTGGTTAACCTTAGGAATAGCTTCCCTAGTAACCATGGCCTTCCTAGACCTAGGTTTTGTTCCATAATCGAATGGAACACTATGGTCTCCTTGTGCTTAGGTTTGTGACCCAAATATTTCTTGCCTTTGGATGACTCTTGTCTTCTAAAACCTAAGTTTTGACTTTGACTTCTAGACCCTAGAGTTTGACTATTTGACATTTGCATTTGATTTGTCATTTTTGCAATGGTCTTTTCAAGTTTCTCAAGCCTTGATCTCAAGGCTTGATTTTCCTTTTCAAATTGCCCAATTTTTTATATTTCATTATCTCTTGAGATATTCTTATTTCTAGTCATGTGTCTAGTCCATTTCAGATTGATGCCTAGATGATTTTCTATTTTCCTAATAGATTCCCTAGGTAATGTTTTTCTAGGGACATTAGTCCCAAATTTCTCCTTATTTTTAACCTTGTAGGTCTTAGCCCCTAAGCAATAAAATTTATTATTCTTAGCATGCTCTTTATAAAACATAGAGAAATTACTTCTAGCATGCTTGTTCTTATTACTTAAAGAATGAACATTGTTTAAATGTACCTTAGGGTTTGCCTTAAAGGCTCCCCCTACATATAATGCTCCTTCTTGACCTCTCTTATTCCCCTTAGGGCATTGACTTCGGTAATGCCCTCTTTGGTGACACTTGAAGCATACCACATGCTCCTTATTCTTTGGAATGGTGACTCCAGCATCCTTGGTCTTTTCTTGAGATTTCGGTGCCGGTTGACTTTTCTTGACTTTCCTAAGGCACTTGCTCTTATAGTGCCCATGTTCCCTACACTCAAAACTCATAATATGATTTTTATTTGAAATTTAAGTGTTTGAGTTACCTAGGTCAATGATGGTGGCCGAAGTGAGAGCTTCTTCATCTTGACCGGATGTTGAAGATTCTTCTTCTTGCTCCGGTGTGAGAATTCTCTCCTCTCCCTCAATCCTAGAGGTGGAGGCTTCTTCTACTTCTTCTTCTTCCACCGATCTGGAAGTTGACTCCATCTCAACTTCCGAATCCTCACTTGCTTGTGAGGATGATGATGGTTCTTCCTCGGCTTCCTCCTCTTCTTGAGCCGATGAACATTCTTCTTCTTCTACTTGTGCCAAGTGAGGCTTCTCATGGAACTTGGCTAATTTGTCCCATAGCTTCTTGGCATCTTGAAATTCACCTAAGCTAGACAAAATATCATTAGGTATCAAGTCTTCTAAAAGCTTTGTTACCTTGACTTCGGTCTTGAATTTTAAGCGATGCTCTTGGGTCCACCTTTTTAACTTGAGGACTTCTCCCTTCTTATCCCTAGGAGGTTCAAAGCCTTCCATGACAATGAACCAATTCTCTATGTTCATCATCAAGAAGGTCTCCATTCTTGCCCTCCACGTCGAAAAATCTTCTTGGTCGTATGGTGGCGGTGTGTTTATGTCCCATCCTAGTTTCTCTTGAAATTCCATCTTCTTCCTCTAGCGGTTTGCTCTTGGTGGTTAGTTCGTAGAAGAGCTCCTAGCTCTGATACCAATTGTAGAGGATTCGTTGACCGCTAGAGGGGGTGAATAGCTCGTTTTGATGCCCGATGGAATTCATTTTGTGTTCATCTACAAATCTCATTAGCGTAGTAGAAATAGAAATAATAGCAATAACGAAAGTGAAGACAAACACAAATACACCAATACACAAGTATGTAACATGGTTTGGAACCGAATGGTTCCTACTCCACGGATAGAGCTCTAAAGAGCTCTAGTGATGCACACACAACCACTAATCACAAATAACTCCTTCTTGGAATAATCCGGAGGTGGAGAAACCCATTATAATGATTACACTAAGTAATACTAGAGATACAAGCTAATACAAGTATGAAAAATAATGCAAGTAAAGAAAAATCACTTTACAAGAGCACTTTGGTTGCTTGATCTTTGATTGCCTTGGATTAGCCTTGAAAACCCTAATTTGCAACAGCAAATCGCTCTAATTCACCCAAGAAAATCACTGCCAAAAATCTTCTTCCGAGCTACTTTTATAACCTACAATTGGGCTGGATTTTTGCCTATTAGTTAGGACCGTAAGTCGACTGCTCGGGACCGTCAGTCGACTGATGACATTGTTGCTATGAGACAACGGTACAATACACGCTGGAAAAATCCAATGGATAGGACATCAGTCGACTGATCATATCCATCAATCGACTGATAGAGTCTTCACTTGACTGCTAACCCCAGCAGTCGAGTCAGACTCCATTCTGTACCCAAAATACCGAGCACCAGTCGACTGATCACAAGATCAGTCGACTGCCCGCCTCTGGCAGTCAACTGCTAGGGCACTCCCCATAGTCAAACCCTAGTTGACTCACACCAGTCGACTGCCACATGATACCAGTCGACTGATACACCTCAAACATGAGGTTTTAACCTCAAACATGAGGTTTAACCCAAGTATGGTGCCCCATTACTTGCTAGACTACCCGTAGCCTAGACCTAAGCCTTCTAGTCACCTCCGTCAACCTCGCGCCTATCGGATCCCTCTAAGTCATCTATGACTTGTTCATCTATACGCTAGCCTTCAGATGTTTCCATCAGTTATGTCATGCTAATGGTGTCTACACCACCAAGGCACATTGGACTTATGCTGCCAACCATTGGACTTATGCTGCCAAGACTCCCACTTGGACTTTATGCCGCTAATATAAAACCCCTTGGACTTCTCAAATGCCAAGACTCAAGCTTGGACTTTCCCTTGCCAACCCATGTTGGACTTTCCATGCCAAGACACATGCTTGGACTTTTCCTTGCTAAGACCCATGCTTGGACTTTACATGTCAAGTACTCAAGACTTGGACTTTCCATGACATGGTCAACTCCAGTCAACCATCAAAATCCCCCTCGAGTCAAACTCGAGTCCGGTCAATCATGACCCAGGTCGATTGTGCCAATAATCTTCCCAAAACATTATCAGACATCAATGTCAAACTTCCATGTCAAACAACAAAACATCGCTCGAGTCAAACTCGAGTCTAATTAATCGTGACCTGGGCCGATTGCACCAACAGTTTCTACTATGTTTCTTGTTGAGTCAAAGTCACTCCAGAGTCCAACTTTATGTCCTTGTATTTCTATTATGTGGCAGTTGTAGAAACGTTCATGACCGCTAGAGGGGGTGAATACTGCATTTTCATCGTGGATGGAATTTGATTGTGTTCGTCTCTACAAAGCTTGTTATGCACAGCGGAATATACATAATATCAATAACAAAAATGAAGACAAACACAAATACACCAATACATAAGTATGTAACGTGGTTCGGACCTGTATGGTTCCTACTCCACGGATTGGGCTCGAATGAGCCCTAGCGATGCAAACACCACCACTATAACAATAATACTCCTTCTCGATAAAAAGTCAGAGGTGGAGAAACCTTTTACAATGATTACAAAAGTAATACACAACAAATACAAGCAAATACACTAAAATGCAAGTCAAGAAAACTTTACAAAGAGCTTTTGGATGCTTGTTTGTTGATTGCCTTGGACTATCCTTGAAGACTCTAATTTGCAGCAGTAAATCGCTCCAAATCGCCCAAAAAAATCGATGCTAAATCCCTCCTTTCGAGCTTCTTTTTTAACCTGTATTCGGGTTGGATTTCGCCTAGCAGTCGACTGCTCCTGTAGCCGTTGTGAGACAACAGCATGAGTCATGTTGGATAAGTTCCAACAGATAGACCATCAGTCGACTGATCATGCCCATTAGTCATCTGATCGGGTCATCACTCGACTGTCAAACCCTAACAATCGACTCGGGAACCTTGTGTCCCCGAATTCCCAACCAATAATCGACTGATCTCCGTGATCGCCGATCGCTAGGCCATCACCGATCGTCAGCTATGTCCCTACAAATAACTCCGAACGACTCACATCAATCGACTGCCCATAGTCTCAGTCGATTGATACACCTCAAACATGAGGTTTTAACCCCAAGTATGGTGCCCTCATACTTGCTAGACCACTCTTAGCCTAGACCTAAGCCTTCTAGCCACCTCCATCATCCTCACGCCTATCGGATCCCTCCAATTCATCCATGACTTGTTCATTCATATGCTAGCCTTCAGGTGCTTCCATCAGCTATTGTCATGCTAATGTGGTCTACACTGCTAAGGCATATTGGGCTTACGCTGCCAAGACTCTGCTTGGACTTTACACCACCAACCATTGGACTTATACTGCCAAGACTTCACCCTTGGACTTTACGCCGCCAATATTCCCCTTGGACTTTCCAATTTCCAAGACTCATGCTTGGACTTTCCTTGCCAAGACTCATGCTTGGACTTTCCTTGCCAACCCATGTTGGACTTTCCATGCCAAGACTCAAGCTTGGACTTTTCATGCCAAGTACACAAGACTTGGACTTCTCCCATAACAATGGTCAATCCATCATCAAACATCAAATATGACCTGGGTCGATTGCACCAACAATCTCCTCAACACTTGTCAGACATCAATTTCAAACATCAAAATACTACTCGAGTCCAACTCGAGTCTGGTCAATCATGATCTGGGTTGATTGCACCAATAATCTCCCCCTTTTTAATGTTTGACAAAAACCAAACACCTTTAAGTTAGACCTAAACTTTAACTCAAATCTCCTTACCAATTATCCCAAATTGGTAGTTTCACTTTCCCTCCCTTTTTGACATACATCAAAAAGGTTCTCCCCAAGGAAGTTAATGTCTCATATCCAATGAGATCTTACAATCTCCCCCTTGGTCCAAAAATATCTAGGATGCCTACAATCTTCCTAGTGATAAGTCTCATATCACTTAAGAGAGACAATCCTAACTTCTCTAAATTTCCAAATTGGGCATCTCAAATTCCCATTCTTCCCTTTACAAGGAAGAATATACATCCATCATCCCAAGATGGATACCTCCCCCTAAAGGCTTGCTCTCCCTTAACCATTGCACCAACAATGTCCTTGGGAAGTCCCTAAGCCAATAGGAATACTAAACCATCAAAAATAAGGTTCAAAGTTCAACATTGAACTTTTCCACACCTTAAAATTGATAAATCACCCTAACAACTCTCCTAATCCATATCCAATGGATTTTCACCCTTTCTAATGCTTTCCAAAGCATATCCTAGGGTTAGAAGCAGTTAGGGAACCCTAACATAGCTGAAACATGGGCTAAACATCCTTGTTTACCCGAATTTAGCTCTGGCAGTCGACTTTATCAGTCAACAATTGATCGCTGCAGATCACATCGATCGCCACCGAGTAGCTGATCGATAATCTAAAATTTCGATTTTCAATTATCAGAAATGAATTTCAAAAATTCATAAGTAATTCTATATATTTTGAAAAATCATGAAAATTTATACGTACATTACTTATAAGCAATACAATAGGTGAAAAATATGTGAAAAATAATTTGCCCATAAAATAGTGAAATTGACACAAAGTTCAAAAGTGAAGAAAAACTTCAATGTTTAAGCTCACTTTGTATCAACTTCATCAATGGTGACTTCTATCAAAAGATAGACTACACCAAGGTTTTTTAAAATGATTTTAAAATGTTTTCAAAACCTTATATTAGATCATGTTCTTTGGGCTCAATGTACATAGCTTGAACATAAGCTTTTCCAACGATCCATATTTATGATTGAAATAAGTTTAAGTTCATCTAGATGCAACATCTATGAACCTTGAACTTAACTTATTTTCCTAACATCTCACATGTATCTAGGGTGTATAAAACACACACAAGTCAATATGATTGTGAGATGTGGAATTAGGGTTACTATGGCTTCATGCATTTTCTAGACAACTCTATTTGATTCCCTTATACATGGGACTTCAAATCATGTCATTGTCCTTAAATCTATTTTAATTAATTCATGAATGATCATGGCATAAGTGATAACATAAATAAGCATGGTCAATGATCATGATATCATTGCATATAAATAGGCTCTAAACATGAACATGACATAGAAAGTAACCCTAAGCAATAGCATGGAATTTTATATGATAAAAGGAGATATGATGTCATGACAAAATGAATTATACAAATAAATCAACACACACACAACCAGACAAAGACACATGGTTTTGCACAAACATAATATTTCATTCAAATATAAATTCAGTTTTTACAAGCAAAATAGATGTCCAAAATGCTCTCGACCTCACTACGAAAATAAAAACAAGATCCCTAATCTGCGCCTAGCTATCATTCCTGGAGCCATCTCCTGGAGGTGGTGGAGGTTGCTGACCCAAGGTCCAGGTATGCATCATATCATATATATTAATCTAGCGCTGCTCCATTCGGCTCTGGCGCTGCTCTATCCGGATGAGCTGCTGACCCAACTCCTGACCCATTGAGGACATGCGATTGGCCATGGTGAACTTCTCCAGACTGAGCTCCACCCAACTCATGTCAGCTTCCTCATAAAACTCCTCGAAGCAAGTCTCCAAGCATGTGACCCGTGTCGAGAGACTCTCTGAAGAAGCATCAGATAGCATCTGGTCATCCTCCTCAGCAACGGGCCCCTCATGCTCTGTCGCGGGCTCTCCAGCCTCTATAGCTGGCTCCTCATGCCCCATGGGCTGAGGCCGAGCCACCAACTCCATCTGTCCAGGGTCAGTCCGCATCCCAGCCGGTGTAAAGTTCCACACCGTGATGCGATTGTATACGTCTTATAGCAGCCTCAGTGATCCCCTGGATATGTAAATGTCGATGGACTCTAATCATGTTGTAATGACATGTCCAAATGGCATATGAACTTTTCCCTGTACAGAGGTCACAAAATGGACAATGCAATAAAATATGTTCAATGCAATGTTTATGTCCAAACGATGATGCATGGCATACATAAGAAAAAGATGGGGAGATCGGATCTTGGCCTGACCCCGAGTCACTATAGGTAGAATACACCCAACAATGACTTTGTAAAGAACATTGTCAGGTGCAGATAGGTCACTAATTGGAAATAGATTTTGAGCTGGTGGACGAGGAAAAAGAAAGAAATGTTGATGCATGGACTCTAATGATATATGGTCAAATGAAGCAAGAAGAGGTTCATCAAAGGAAGGGTAAAACACGAAAGTGTCATCCAATGCCCGACACTCCAGGAACTCCTGCAAAATCGCAGGAGTGAACTCCAGGTTGCATTTTGCAATGCAAGTGGTGTCGGTCGGGCTATCGTCGACTTTCCTCAAATTTTGGTAAATCTCTTTGAGTAGATCATCATTAATGGAATGTGTGCAAAGAGCGATCTTCATCAACTTGTAATGCCATAGAATCTGAATGACATCGCCACAGTAGGTTCTAAAGAATTGCTCATCCAAGTACCTAACCGACATCGATTGGTACGCGAGCGACCCAGCCTCACTAGACTCACCCCTACGTTGTTTTCTACATAAATGCAATGAATGTAATGCAATGCAGTGTGATGAAGCAAATAACATGGTTAGATCAAAATGTGGTATATGTAAAAAATGGGGTTTAAGGTTTAGAAGTATACTTTGGTGTCATTTTTGAGTTTAGGCTTGTGAGGGACAAACTAAGCCACCTGATTACTGGAGAGGACGCCGAAGGATCACCGGAAAGAAGCTCTCGCCGAAACCCTAACTCGCAGAGGAGAGTGGAAACCATGAGAGGCGCCATTAGTGTGATAGAAGGAATCAAAATACGAAAAACAAGGTTAGGTTCCAAACCTAAGGGCTTTAAGTCGGCGACGTGGACACGAGAATGACAGTCGAAGAGTTTTGAGAGTGATCAAAGAAGAAATCGTGCGAGGATCGTGAAGAAGCCAAACCCTAGCGGTTCGACGTTATAAAATCGCGACGCCAATCGACTGATGTGCTAGATCAGTCGACTGATTATGGTTCAGTGAACGGTTCACAAAACCAGAAGTCGACTGAACTGGCTCGGCACTCGATTGCTAAAGCTTCTATGCCAAGCTATAGTAGCATTAGTCAACTATTATAGGTCGTCAATCGACTGATGTGACAAGCACTCGACTACTGGACTGGACACTCGACTATTGGCTCTTCTATCCCGAACAACAGTAACATTAGTCGATTGTTGTGGATATTTAGTCGACTGATGGACAATCAGTCTAGTGCTGGAAGCAACACTCGACTACTGGACTCGCGGTGTCATGCTACAGTGTTATCAGTCGACTGATATCTACTTTTCAATTCTGAAATTAAGTATATTTTGATTTCTTCACTCAATTTGTTTCATTTTAACATGTTTATGCATGTATATTGAATATATTAGTGTTGTGCCTATGTTTACATATTTGTTAATGTATTTTGGTATTTTATTTCATTTTCACAAGCATTAACATCCAAGAGTTTTAAATCCTAGCATCTCACCCTTTCTAAGTGTTGAAATACACAATCAAGGTGAATGATATATTTTGTGAGATGCAATACACCATAAACCTACCTTCCATGCAAACATATGGTAAGACACATGAAGCATAGCAAGTATGTGACATCAAGATATATAGTGTTTGAGTGTTAATCTTAAATGTAATTTCTAAACCTTAAGACAATTTTCCTGATACATGAATTCCCAAAGTGTGCCAAAACCCCAAATTGCACACCAATATCTCTAAGTCTAAATGTGCCATGTTTAATCAATTTTTCACAATTCTCAAGGCTTATTGGCACATTCTAAAATCCTTTAGGATTAAAATTCAAGCTTATTTCCAAGGTATCATATAACCTCGAAAATGCTATAAAGTGTTAAATTTACTATAGTTAGGTTAACTATCCACCAATTCAAGTTAACACCCCCAACACACATAGCATGATGGAATCACGCTCTTATGAACCCAATACTTATTGGAGCTCCTTGGGTTAATTAGGTATTCACTAGGGATAACTTCCCTAGATATCCTCTTAATGACCCTCCTAGTCTTAGAAGTCTTGGTCATTTGGGCCTTATCATGGTTAACCTTAGGCATTGCCTCCCTAGTAGCCTTCTTAGTGGTCTTTCTAGGTTTCATGGAAACCTTAGCCACTAAACACTCACCATGGTCAATCCTAGGGATGACTTCCCTTGTGACCTTGGTTTTCCTAGACTTAGGTTGAGTTCCATAATCAAATGGAACCCTATGGTAGGTCTCCTTGGGCTTAGGTTTGTGACCCAAACATTTTTTGCCCTTAGGTGGACCTTGCTTCCTAGACCCTAGGTTTTGACTCCTAGACCCTAGATTTTGACAATTTGACCCTTTAATTTGATTTTGCATCTTTCTAAGGGTCTTCTCCATTTTCTCAAGTTTTGACCTCAAAACTTGATTTTTTAGCTCTAATTTTCCAATTTTTGAATTTTGATCTAATCTTTGGGCATTGCTCCATTTCTTAGGCATATGTCTACCCTTCTTAGGGCTAATGCCTAAATGGTCCTCTACCTTCTTAGTAGTTTCAATAGATAGGATTTTTCTAGGGACATTAGTCCCAAATTTCTCCTTATTTTTAACATTGTAACTCTTAGCCCCTAAATAATAAAATTTATTATTTTTAGCATGCTCTTTATGAAACATAGAAAGATTACTTCTAGCATGCTTTTTCTTATTACTTAAAGAATGAGCATTATCTAAATTTACCTTAGGGTTTGCCTTAGAGGCCCCCCCCTACATTTGATGCTCCTTCCTTTCTCCTAGGGCATTGGCTTCTATAGTGCCCTCTTTGGTGACACTTGAAGCATACCACATGCTCCTTGCTCTTAATGGTGGCAACTCCGGCATCCTTGGTCTTTTCTTGAGGTTTCGGTGTTGGTTGACTTTTCTTGACTTTCTTAGGGCACTTGCTCTTATAGTGCCCATATTCCCTACACTCAAAACACATAATATGATTTTTATTTTGAATTGATGTGCTTGAGTTACCTAGGTCAATGGTGGTCGAAATTGGTTCTTCATCTTCTCGACCATAGGTAGATGGTTCCTCTTGAGTTGGCTCCGGTATTGAAGATGGCCTAGTCTCCTCCCCCTCAATCCTAGAGGTGGAGGCTTCTTGTGCTTCTTCTTCCTCCTTGGATGTCGACTCTCTCTCAAACTCTAAATCCTCACTTTCTTGTGAGGAAGATGAACTTGCTTCGTCGGCCTCCTCCTCTTCTTCAGCTGATGAATATTCTTCGGCTTCTTGTGATTTTTCTTTGCTTGAGGCCGGTGATGATCCTTCATGAAGCTTTGCCAATTTTCTCCAAAGCTCCTTGGCATCTTGATATTCACCTAGTCTAGACAAAATATCATTAGGTATCAAATCTTCTAAAAGTTTTGTTACCTTGACTTCGATTTTAAACTTTAGTCGTTGCTCTTGGGTCCACTTCTTCAACTTTAGAACATTTCTCTTCTTATCCCTAGGGGGTTCAAAGCCTTTCATGATGATGAACCAATCTTCTATGTCCATCATCAAGAATGTCTCCATTCTCGCCCTCCATGTCGGAAAATCCTCTTGGTCGTATGGTGGCGGTGTGTTGATATCTCATCCTAATTTTCCTTCAAATTCCATCTTGTTCCCTCTAGCGTCTTTGCTCTCAGTTGTTAATTCGTAGAAGAGCCTCGGGCTCTGATACCAATTGTAGAAATGTTCGTGACATCTAGAGGTGGTGAATAGCGTATTTTCGTCATGGATGGAATTCGATCATGTTCATCTCTACAAAGCTTATTATGTACAGTAGAATATATATAATAGCAATAACAAAAATGAAGACAAACACAAATACACCAATACACAAGTATATAACGTGGTTCAGAACCGTATGGTTCCTACTCCACGGATTGGGCTCGAATGAGCTCTAGCGATGTAAACACCACCACTATAACAATAATACTCCTTCTTGACAACAAGTCGGAAGTGGAGAAACCTCTTACAATGATTACAAAAGTAATACACAACAAATATAAGCAAATACACTAAAATGCAAGTAAAGAAAACTTTACAAAGAGCTTTTGGATGCTTGTTTATTGATTGCCTTGGACTAGCCATGAAGACTCTGATTTGCACCAGTAAATCGCTCCAAATCGCCCAAGAAAATCGATGCCAAATCCCTCATTTCGAGCTGCTTTTATAACCTGCATTCGGGCTGGATTTTGCCTAGCAATCGACTGATCGGGACGATCAGTCGACTACTCCTGTAGCCGTTGTAAGACAATGGCATGAGCCACATTGGATAAGTTTCAATGGCGATCGACCATCACCGATCGCTTCCTCGTAGTCGTTGTGGGACAATGGAAAGAGCCACGTTGGATAAGTCTCAATGGATAGACCATCAGTCGACTGATCATGCCCATCAGTCGACTGATCGGATCATCACTCGACTGTCAAACCCTAACAATCGACTCGGAAACCTTATGTCCACAAATTCCTGACCAGCAGTCGACTGATCTCCAAATAAGTCGACTGCTCAGGCCATCAGTCGACTGCCAGGCCATGTCCCTACAATCGAACTCTGGTCAACTCACATCAGTCGACTGCCCATAGTCCCAGTCGATTGATACACCATAAACATAAGATTTTAACCCCAAGTATGGTGCCCCCATACTTGCTAGACCACCCTTAGCCTAGACCTAAGCCTTCTAGCCACCTCCGTTAGCCTCATGTCTATCGGATCCCTCCAAGTCATCCATGACTTGTTCATCCATACGCTAGCCTTCAGGTGGTTCCATTAGCTATTGTCATGCTAATGTGGTCTACACCGCCAAAGCACATTGGGCTTACGCTGTCAAGACTCCGCTTGGACTTTAGCTGCCAACCATTGGACTTATGCTGCCAAGACTTCACCCTTGGACTTTACCCCGCCAATATTCCCCTTGGACTTTCCAATTGCCAAGACTCATGCTTGGACTTTCCTTGCCAAGACCCATGCTTGGACTTTCCTTGCCAACCCATGTTGGACTTTCCAAGCCAAGACTCAAGCTTGGACTTTTCATGCCAAGTACACAAGACTTGGACTTCTCCCATGACAATGGTCAAACCATCATCAAGCATCAAATATGACCTAGGCCGATTGAACCAACAATCTCCCCAACACTTATCCTAATGAGATCTTACAATCTTTCCCTTGGTCCAAAAATATCTATGATGCCTTCACTCTTCCTAGTGATAAGTCCTACATCACTCGAGAGAGGCAATCCTACAAACTCTCTTAATTTTCAAATTGGGCATCCCACATTCTCAAAATTCTCCACCTCATGAGGAAGAACACATCCATCATCCCATGATGGATAACATCCCCCTAAATGTTTGTTCCCCCTTGACCATTGCACTAACAATGTCCTTAGAGAGTCCCTAAGCCTATAGGAACACTAAACCATTAAAATTAAGGTTAAAAGTTCAACCTTGAACTTTCACACACCTTAAAATTGATACACACCCTAAACAACTCTCCTAATCCATATCCAATGGATTTTCACCCTTTCCAATGCTCTTCAAAGAATATCCTAGAGTTATGAGCAGTTAGGGTAGCCTAACATAGCTGAAATCAGGCTAAACAAATTGTTTACCCGAAATCAGGCATGGCATTCAACTCTGATAGTCAACAGTCGACTTCCCTTGACACCAGTCGACTGCCATAAGCGTCAGTCGATTGATTTCTGCAAATGCAGAATTTCAGTTTCATAATCCAAATTTTGGAAAATCATAAATAATTATACATAGTTTGAAAAATCTTGAAACTTCATACGTATAATACTTATAACAAATACAATGGGTGAAAAATATTTGAAAAATAAAATACCCATTAAATAATGATATTGACACAAAGTTCAAAACCATTGAAAAATTCAATGTT
This sequence comes from Wurfbainia villosa, assembly GCA_025175895.1. Classification (NCBI taxonomy): domain Eukaryota; kingdom Viridiplantae; phylum Streptophyta; class Magnoliopsida; order Zingiberales; family Zingiberaceae; genus Wurfbainia; species Wurfbainia villosa. Next base: position 44,159,913 of record CM045998.1, on the reverse strand, counting down.
TTGGCCCTACTTTGTATCAACTCTCTCAATGGTGACTTCTATCAAAAGATAGACTACACCAAGATTTTCTAAAATAATTTTAAAATGTGTTTTGAAAACCTATATTGGATCATGATCAATGGGCTCAATGCACATGACTTGCACATTAGCTTTCCCCATGATCCATCATGGTATTAGATGAGTTTGAGTTCATCTAGATGCAAGAAATATACACCTTGAACTTAACTCATTTTCTAGCATCTCACATGTGTTTAGGGTATTTGAAAATACACACATGTCAATGTAATATGAGATGTGGGTTTTGTTTATCCTAATCTAGGGTTTCATACATTTTTCTAAGGCAATACTACTTGATTCCCTTATACATGGGGCTTCAAGTCATGTCATAGCCCTTAAATCAATTTTAATTACTTTAAATGCATGAATGATCATGGCATAAATATAACATAAATAAGCATGGCCAATGATCATGATGTCATGGCATATGATTAAATCTAAATATACATGACATAAACCTAAGTAAGATCATGACATATAAATGATAAAAATAAATATAATGTCATGACAACAATACCTAAATTTTAATATTGATTGTCATTTGTTATGATTAATTCCATTTTGTCATATTACTACTAATCTCTCAAGTGTGCCAAAAACCCAAAATGGCACACTATTACTCTAAGATTTAAATTGTGTCAATTTGATTAATTTTTCAAGCTTCTTAAAATAAATTGGCACATCCTAAAAACCTTTAGGATTTACATTCAAACCTATTTCCAAGGTACCCATAACCTTGAAAATATCCTAAAGTGTCACCTTTACCATGGTTAGGTTAACTACCCATTCATTTAAAGTTGACACACCCTGACCCATTTAGCGTGAATCGATCACGCTCCTAGGAACCCAAAACCTATTGGAGCTCCTTGAGTTTACTAGGTATTCCTTAGGGATGACCTCCCTAGATACCCTCCTAATGACCCTTCTAGGCTTGGTAGCCTTGGTCATTTGGTTCTTGCCTTGGTTAACTCTAGTGGTAGCTCCCCTTGTAACCTTCTTAGTGGCCTTCCTAGGTTTCCGTGAAACCCTAGCCACTGGGCACTTGCCATGGTCAATTCTAGGGATGACTTCCCTTATAACCTTGGTCTTCCTAGACCTAGTGCTAGTTCCATAATCAAATGGAACATTATAATAGGTAGGCTTATCTACCTTGGACTTAGGCTTGTAGCTCAAGCCTTTCTTGCCCATAGATGAACCTTGCCTCCTAGACCCTAGGTTTTGACAATTTGACCCTTTAATTGAATTTTGCATCCTTGTAAGGGTCTTTTCAAGTTTTTCAAGCCTTGACCTCAAGGCTTGGTTCTCTAATTTAGTGGATCCATTATTTCTTTGATCATTTTTTCCCTTCCTAGGCATATGTCTAGAATTCTTGGAGTTAAGACCTAGTTGGTTTTCTACCTTCCTAATAGACTCCTTTGGTAAAATCTGTCTAGGAACATTAGTCTCAAATTTCTTTTTATTTCTAAAGTTGACATGTTTAGCTCCTAAGCAATAAAGCCTATTTTTACTATCATGCTTTTCATGAGTAATAGCAAGAGTGCTAAAAACATGCTTTTAAAACCTAGAACTAGAAGGTGAATTAAAATATACCTTAGGGTTTGTTTTGGAAGCTCCCCCTACTTGTGTAGCTCCTTCTTGCCCCTTCTTCTTCCTCCTAGGGCATTAACTCCTATAATGTCCTCTTTGGTGTCACTTGAAGCACACCACGTGCTCCTTGCTCTTAATGATTGGGGCTCTGGCATCCTTTGAGATTTCTTGAGGTTTTGGTATCGGTTGATTTTTCTTGACCTTCTTAAGGCACTTGCTTTTGTAATGTCCGACTTCCCTACACTCAAAGCAAATTATATGGATTTTATTTTTAATTTGAATGCTTAAGTTACCTAGGTTGATAGTAGGAACCAGAGTTGGTTCTTCATCTCTCCCGGAGGTAGATGCCTCTTCTTGCTCTTGCCCTTGCTCTGGCGATCTAATATCCTCCCCCTCAATCCTAGAGGTGGAGGCTTCCTCCAATTCTTCCTCTTCCACCTCTTCTGATCCAGATGTTGATTCTCTATCAATCTCCAAATCCTCATTTTCTTGTGAGAAAGATGAACTTACTTCTTCGGCCTCCTCCTCTTCTTGAGTCGGTGATGGCTCTTCATGAAGCTTGGCCAATTTATCTCATAGCTCCTTGGCATCTTGAAATTCACCTAATCTAGACAATAAATCATTAGGTATTGAATCAACTAACATATCAATTACCTTATCATTGATTTTTAGAGTTGATCTTGGGTCCATCTCTTCTTCTTGAGATATCCTCCTTTTGGACCCCTCGGAAATTCGAATCTGTCTAGTATGATGAACCATTGCTCGATGTCCATCATTAAGAAATTCTCTATCCACATCCTTCATTAGTCAAATCCTTTAGCTCAAAAAATTTCGTATGAAAGAGGTGTGTTGATTTCGCAGCCCAATTTAAGACTTGACTCCTCCATCTTCTTCTTCACCCTCTAGCGGTGCTCCCTGGGCGGTTAGTCCAAATGAAGAGGGACCTCGATCTGATACCAATTGTTGGGAATTGGACGTCACTAGAGGGGGTGAATAGCGTGTCGTACGTCGATGGATTTTGATCGTGTTCATCTCTACAACACTTGTTAATGCAGCGGAAATAATAATAACAATAATGAAAGATGATAAACACAATCACAACATGCAAATTTAACGTGGTTCGGAACCTTAAGGTTCCTACTCCACAGGTTGGGCTTGAATGAGACCTAACGATGTCAAACACCACTAATAATCAATACACTCCTTCTCGAAACAATCCGGAGGTGGAGGAAACCTCTTACAATAGTGATTACACAAGTAATATAAAAATACAAGTAAACAAATGAAATGTAAAGAAAAATTTACAAACTAGGGATTTGAATACTTGTTGATGTGGTTGCTTGAATGAACTTGAAGGACCCTGAAATGCACAAGCAAATTGCCTTCAAATTGCCTCAAGAAACCCCTCAAAGAATCATGGCAAAAACCTCCACGAGTTGCTCCTTTTATGCCTACATCGGGCTAATTCCGCATCTGACAGTCGACTGCCATAAGGCCCCAGTCGACTGCCAACAGTACCATTGTGAGACAATGACCTAATCTATGTTGGCATCCAAGCCAACGTTACACTGGCAGTCGACTGCCAGGGCCATAACCGATTGACCAGTCGGCTATCGAGCATTCTGCTCCCTTAACCCATACCAGTAGTCAACTGTCATTCATGGCAGTCGACTGCTCAAGCCATCAGTCGACTGTCCAATGCTGGAAGTTGACTGCCAAGCTATTTTCTGTAGTCAGACACTAGTCGACTCTGATCAGTTCAACTACCATAATCCCAGTCGACTGCCAAGAGTCAACTCGGTTGCCAAGTGTCAAAATACTTGACCAATCGACTGATCCAAAGCCCCAGTCGACTGATAACATCAAACATGAGATTTAACCCCAAGTATGATGCCCTCATACTTGCTAGACCACCCTTAGCCTAGACCTAAGCCTTCTAGCCACCTCTGTCAGCCTCACACCTATCGGATCCCTCCAAGTCATCCATGACTTGTTCATCCATACGCTAGCCTTCAGGTGCTTCCATCGGCTATTGTCATGCTAAGCAAGTCTACACCGCCAAGGCACATTGGGCTTACGCTGCCAAGACTACCACTTGGACTTTACGCCGTCAACTATTGGACTTATGCTGCCAAGACTCCCTCTTGGACTTTATGATGTCAATATCAACCCTTGGACTTCCCTTGCCAACCCATGTTGGACTTTCCATTTGCTAAGACTCAAGCTTGGACTTTCCCTTGCCAAGACCCATGCTTGGACTTTCCATGTCAACCCATGTTGGACTTTCCAATTGCCAAGACTCAAGCTTGGACTTTCCTTTGCCAAGACCCATGCTTAGACTTTCCAAATGCCAAGACTCAAGCTTGGACTTTCCCTTGCCAAGACCCAAGCTTGGACTTTCCATTGCCAACCCATGTTGGACTTTCCATTGCCAAGACTCAACCTTGAACTTTCCCTTGCCAAGACTCATGCTTGGACTTTCCATTTCCAAGTACCCATGACTTGGACTTTCCCATGACAATCACATTGTCATATATTTTGTCGAACATCAATGTCAAATATCAAAACACTACTTGAGTCTGGTCAATCGTGACCTAGGCCGATTGCACCAACAGTGTGTACCAGCAGCTATTTGGGCCTTGTATCGGTAGTTTATCTTATATTGTCACGAGAGGGTACCATCTGGTTGACAGACAAATATACTCTCGGGGCATGACAGTACAGAATCTCACACGCCTTTACTTAACCAGGCATGAGCCATGCCTGGCTCTGGTTGAAAATGGCCAAAGTCTGGGTTGTGCCCAGAAGGACACAAGGCTAGCCGTGTGTCCTGGGACGGCTGGCCATGTGTAAGACACACGGTCTTGTCGTGACCACGTCATTTTTGGATATTTCTCTCATGAAAATTTCCTGGGTTATTCTTACCTTAATTATGGGATAGTTATGGTAAGATAGGTTTCGTTTAAACCTCCTAAGATACCCTAATCAAGAGATCTATAAATAGATCTCTTGATAATCTTTGGAGGTGTGATTTTAATCTTAGATTTTCTTCTTTGATAGTCGTCTTTCCTCTCTCTCTTTCCCTCTCTTGTCTCCGCCGGTTGGCTAGCACTAATTGAAGACAAAGACTTGTTTCTTGAGGAGTTGTCTCAAGTGATCCCAGTGTGGATACTGATAGAGGCAAGGCTCGTTGGTCTTGCTCACGGTTTCGACAGATTCGATAAGAATCTCGAAGGTATAGCCTTTCTCCTTCTCAATTTTTACATGTGATTATGTCAAAGCAAGTATTCCTTGCCTCCAGGGGATGTCTGAATTGAAATAAAAATTATTTTATTTGTTTTATTCCCCTACGCATTATCCCAAAATCCCCAACATCCATGCATTTGACTTACCATTTTGTTGGTCTTCATGGAGAATGTTTGAAGTTAACTTATTAATAGATCCCTCTTGGCTCTCCTCGATTCCTTTGACCCTTCATTTAGTTCAATGAGCTTCTCCCAAAGCTCCTTTGCGGTATTGAAAGGTCCCACCTTGTTAAATTGCTCCTTTGATAATCCACATTGGAGTGTGGTTATCGCTTTGCTATTTGCTTGAGCCTTCTCATATATTTCCTTTATTCTATCCTCGATTGGGATAAGTGCTCCAAATTGGTCCACCGGTTCTTCGAATCCCTTGACAACACTAACCCAATTTTTAATATCATTCATTAGAAAGTACTTCATTATACCTTTCCAATATGCGAAATCGTCACCGTCGAAGAGCAGTGGTCGCATGATGTTATTTGCCTCTTGAAAGGCTATCTTGCTTCGGTTAATGATTAGATCTTCCGATGTGATCCGGGCTCTGATATCACTTGTTGAGGATTCTTTGTATGGTTAGAGGGGGTGAGTAGCCTCTTTCAATTTCTACAAGGATACTAGTGAAAGCAAGAAAAAAAATAATACTAGAATTGAAATCAAAAGACAATTCTAACAAAGTATTTAATGTGGTTTGGAGATGAAGCTCCTACTCTACGGTGATCCTTGAGGTGGATCATGTTGGATTATCTGAGCCACAAAAACTGCCTTTTGCGTTGCGGAAACCTCGGAAGTCGGCCACAGATCCGTGTGAAGGTAAATAAAACTACATGTATGTGTTTAAAAACTTTAGATCTACTCTAGATCTACATGTTAAGAGTTTACCCTCGATGTGACGCCCTTCGCTTATCTCGCTCGTCCAAATGGCTTGTCGGAACTCGAGAGTGTCAAGTGTACACTCCTCTATTGGTATCCACACGAGCAATAGGTGGAGACAAGACAAGTAAGAGTATGTTAGCACTCCTTGAAGTCCACAGCAAGAAGAGAGGATGGAGAGCTTGAGAAGAGAGAAGATCCAAGGAAGAAGATGAAGTTACCACAAAATAACTTCGCACTATAACTCCACCTAAAGTGGTCGACCACTTCATTGAGGGGGGTTACATGCATGCATGTAATTCCAAGAGTCAATGGCTCTTGGTCTCCCTCATGAGGTGGCACCCCATGATGTGTCCATGATGATGTGGAACATCATCATTGGCCGGCCCCCATGACAAGTCACCATGACATGACAATTGGTCAAGTCAAAATTGACCATTCATCTTCCCTCTCAAGTCAAGTCAAACTTGACCTATTATCTCCCATGGTTGATCAAATCTAACCACTTGATTAAGTCAATTTGATTTAATGAATCTCTATTCATTATTTTAAATTGACTCAATGAATCAAATCTAAATTAGACTCATTCAACACTTGAATCAAATTGAGTCTAACTCAATTAGTCTAATTTGGATTACTCTTAATCCAATTTGGTTCATCCCATGAACCTAATCCTCATGGTTCATCATATGAACCTAATCTCCATCTAATTTCCCTTTGTGTGTGACCCTATAGGTTCTTGTAATGTTGGCAATGCTCCTAAACCGATTTAGGAACATAAGAAATGAGCGATATCTAGCAACACATCATTGCTACCCAAGTTACAAGAATGTTGAGATCCAACATCACCTTTGTGACTACTAATTGTGACTATCACAATATGTGACAATGTCCCTCTATCCTGTTAGGATCTTTGTAACGGCTAGAGGGGGGGTGATTAGCCTTTCTTCGTTTCTACAAGCAAGTTAGCGGAAGCAATACAAATACAAATATGAATACGAATAAGAAACAAGAAAATCAACGCTAACACCCGATGTACGTGGTTCGGAGATGACGCTCCTACTCCACGGCAATCCGTAAGGTGGATTAGTCCTAGCCAAGCTTCACTATATTCTCCTTTGGATGAACCAAGGTGGAGAAACCTTTCTTACAATGCTCTCCTCTTCTTTACAATGATAGATGATTAGGAACTAGAGAAGAGGAGGTTTTGAATTGCTAAAACACTTGGGAGAGCTTGGTGAGCACGAGGGTGTAGTTAGGAACAAGATCACTAGCTTCACCAAGCTCCCCAAGACCCCTTTTTATAGAAGAGGGGATGTTTTTCCCGTTGGGCCTCGATCAGTCGACTGATGCTTACCATCAGTCGACTGCTGCTGAACCCAACGGCTTCTGAATCGAGATCTCCGCGGAGATCCGTAGCCATAATTTCCAACGGCCAAGTGATCAGTCGACTGATCCCTCCATCAGTCGACTGATGGAGCGATCAGTCAAGTGATCGCAGGCCGCAGTCGAGTGCGACTACATTCTGTGCTTGTTTTTGCGTTGATCAGTCGACTGCCACTGTTGGCAGTCGACTGATGGTAACATCAGTCGACTGTCATCGTCAAAGCAGTCGACTGATGGTCAGGGTTTCAACCTGACTCATCCGAGCACCTGACCAGTCGATTGATACATCGTATCAGTCGACTGATACTTATCAAGTGTGAGTAATTTACACTTGATTTTACACCCTAGACCTAAAGTTGACCTTCTAACTCTTCCTTCAGCCTTGCACCTGCCTTCAAGAGTTTCCTTCGGCCTCGTCATGTCTTGGGTTGACAAATGCTTGGATTTTACGCCGCCAAGACTCCAAGCTTGGACTTATGCTGCCAAGACCTTACTTTGGACTTCCTTTGCCAAGGTTCACTTTGGACTTTACGCTGCCAAGACTACAAGCTTGGTCTTACGCTACCAAGTCTATCCCTTGGACTTTCCTTGCCAAGATCATACTTGGTCTTCCTTTGCCAAGGTTCACTTTGGACTTTACGCTGCCAAGACTACAAGCTTGGTCTTACGCTGCCAAGTTCATCCCTTGTACTTTCCTTGCCAAGATCATACTTGGACTTCTCTTCTACCAAGGCTTCATCCTTGGATTTCCCTGTCACTTAAACATATTTGCAATTAGATCACAAAACATCGCCTAACTTAGATGATTATCTAAACATCAAAACATATATAAATGCTTGGAGCATTGTTGCACCAACAATCTCCCCCTTTTTGATGTTTGGCAATCATTTAAGTTAGGTCTTTAAAAGTACGCACATAATATGAATTATAACTTAAAACACTCCTTCTCCCCCTTTGACATACATCAAAAAGAGAAGGATTCAAACATAAAAGAATTAATGTGTTGGATCTTGGACTAAGGTATAAGATTGAAATTAAGCTCCCCCTTAATCCAAGATATGTTTTATAATGTGTAAACAATATTTGAAGCAAAGCAAAAATTCAAAAACTAAGTACTAACTTTGCACCAACAATGGATGTAGGGATGAAAAGGATATAATTTATGAGACTCCCCCTAAAACACTGTATTAAATAGTCCTAAAACTTTGTGCATACACAATATTATCATACTATACTTTTAGGATACCAAAGATACACTAAATATTAGAAAATGGAGCTGTTTATCAGAAAATACAGTGTATCAGTCGAGTGATTTCTGAACCAGTCGACTGCTACGCCTGAAATCGAAATTTCAGCCTTTTCATCCCAACTTCAGAAATGCGTTAGAAATTCTAGAAACCTCGAAAAATCACGAAATTTTGTGTACACATTTCTGAGATCATACTTTATTAAGGGAAAATAGTTGTAAAAATATATGTTTTCCAGATTTCAATATTGATACAAACTTGGAACCTAACAAAAGTTCTATAGATTTTGCAAACTTTGTATCACTTTTGTGTTCCACTTGAAAACTGTGTTTCAAAATATGATGAACATAGTTTAAAATATATAGTATTTGGAATTTCCAACCATGTTCTTGGAGCTATGTATCCATTACTTGAATACAAGCCTTCCCAATGATTGGTCCATAAGGTATTCATGTCTCTAGGTGTGTTATCGGCTCATAGTAATGCATCATAACAAGCATGATGAGCCAAGTACACATTCCCCATAATCTCACATGTTTCTAAGTATCTCAATACAAAAATCAAGGTTTCTTAAGGCTTTTGTGAGATGCATCAAGGTATAAAAATACTATATAAGTATAGGATCATGCAAACCTAGACTTTTACTCTACAAAGCACATACCAAGCTCTCTTTTTAATGATGAAAATTCGGTTTGGGGAAGAGCTTTGGTGAAGATATCGGCAAGGTTGGACTTAGATTCTACATAATTAAGTTCAATATCCCCTCTTGCCACATGATCTCTTATGAAGTGATGTTTCACTTCAATGTGCTTGGTCCTAGAATGATGTACCAGATTTTTAGTTAAGTTGATGGTACTTACATTGTCACAATAAACTTTAATGTTAGAGTAGTGTAGCTCATAGTCCACAAGAGTATGTCTCATCCAAAGTAGTTGAGCTACACAACCACCCATAGCCACATATTCGGCTTCGGTGGTTGATAAAGCAACACAATGTTGCTTCCTACTACTCCAACTAACTAGGGAGGACCCAAGAAATTGGCATCCACCACTCGTACTCTTCCTATCCAATTTGCACCTGGCATAATCGGAATTGGTATATCCAAGCAATTCATGTTAGTAATATATGAGAGATGTCCTAAGGCAATCGCCTTATGTATGAACCATTTATATGATAAATGAAGATTCACTATTTGAGTATACATGTTTAATGTATTTGATTGGATCTTAAACTCATTTACTGAATGTCCACGATACGATTCACGGATGAGAGAATTTGTGATTGGATCACAACTAGTGAGTATCTCTACATGTGTAATTGTGATGTATCGAATTATCCTAGTCGATGAATTGATGAATTTTCGACACCATCACCCCGCCGAGACTAGCACGAGGTATACCTTGGTGTATCCAAGCGTACCGATTCTCACCGGCCGAGACATAGTGATGTCCGAGTTAATCGTGGATGCTAGTTATGGTAACTAGTTCATCGAGTGACCACCGTAAGACTTCATATGGTTCTCTCGTGATATATAGATATGTCAATGAAGTTCTTACTGCGGCTTAAGTGCGATGTTCCTTCGACTTGCGATTCAAGTCATCTTGATCATGGAGACTTATGCTTTGACATCTTAAGCAAACATCTCTAAGGAGATGTGGACCCGGATGATTGGGTATAAGTCAAGTGATCAAGGTGTTTGAATAGCCTATAAAGGATTCACCACTCCTTATAGGAGATGTATACCCATGGCCTCTCGCCGGATTGTTACTAAAGTCTCGCCAAAGCATTACATGTTTAGAGTAAGGTACTCTTCGATACATGTGGAGTAACTAGAACTGTGAGGGACGAGGAAATGATACTTGGGCTAGGTGTGACGAGTCACTAGTGGGGATCCGACACAATAGACCATGTCCTCAACCAAGTGGGTATAAGATGAGTGAAGGGAATGGGGCACGATTCATTCGAGCATCAAGGGTTTCGTAAATAGTTCGATCAACTGCTGATCTTTCGCTAATTCGGGGATCATGATGTACTACTAGGTGCCACTCATGATCGCTCTATAATTAATGGTTAATTATAGACGGCCAACATAAACCGAGAACCTATTTGGTCACACGACAACGAGTGTAATCCAAAGGATTTAAAACGAGCTTGAGAATGGGATTCTCGCATCGAGAGAAACTATGTTTGGTTGGACCAAACATAAAGCGAGCATGAAATTGTTTCAGTCGCAATGGAAGCGTGGATGGGCCGTGTCTTATGAAGACATAATGGATGGACCAAAATGGTTTGGTTCTAATCCAATGGATGAGAATAAACCAAAGGGTTTGGTTTATATTAAACGAATGAACCAAAGGTTGGTTCGGTTCGTTTTAACTTAAAATAAACCATCATGGTTTGGTTTATTTTAACTTATCTTAATGGAGCGGGTTAACGGGCTTTATGGATATGATCCATTAACCATTAAGAGAATTAGTTCTCTATAAAATAGGGCTTAGCCAAAGGTCCTCCAACCGCGCCCGTAAGGTTGCTTCCTTCCTCCTCGCCGGCGCCGAGCTTCGCTCCTAAGAGTTCCGGTGATCCTCCTTAGGTTTGGCATCAAGGTGAGCACTTTGCTTCCTTGGTTTTGGCCGTGCCTACTCTTCCACCAAGCTGTCCAGTTTTCTGGACAGCTTTTTCCTCTCTCGCCGGAGCGCCGCTTGGACGACGGTTAGTGCTCCGACAGCGGCTAACTTACCGGGATTTGATCTCCGCAATCCTCTGAGGTGGAGGACGGGCGATTCGGCCAATCGTTGACGAATACCTCTCCGGAGAAGCAAGTCTTGAGAACTCGTTTTAGGATCCGAATTTGGATTCGGATCGTGATCATCTCTCGATCACGTTGTCTTCAACACGAGGCTAGTAACCCGTACGAAGACGAAGCTCGTGGCTTAGCGAAGTCATCCCGAGGAACTCGGCGTGGATACGGATAGAGACGATTCTACGAGAATCGCTCCGCTTGATGCCGTTTCGCTACACGCCATAATGGAAGGTATAACGAGTTTAAATTTCTTTATTGCAAATTTTAATTTACGGTTATGTCTACACTTGTTGTAATAGCATGCGTGTGTTGTGTGTGTTGTAATAAATAGGAGTATTTATTATTTTTATTGCTTCCGCTGTGCTCATGTTTACGAAACATGATCGAACACACACACGCCGCGGTGCCGGAAACCCAACAGTGGTATCAGAGCCCAGGTTGTGTTTCGACATAATCGTAAAATGGTTTTGCGATAGTCATAATGTATTTCTGGAAATTTTCTAATTTTGGAAATTTAGAAGTATTTATGGAAATTTTTCAATTTTGGAAAGTCTAGAAGTATTTATGGAAATCTTCCACTTTTTGAAAGTTGGAAGTATTTATGGAAATTGATATTTTCCATAAATAAAATATTTGATTAGATTCTGGAAATTTGTTTCCTAATTTAATCATGATTTGATTTGGGAAATCAAATATTAAAATATTTTATTTCCATAAGTAGTTTTAATGATTTAGGAAATTGGTTTCCTAAATAGATTTTCCTTAATCAAATAATTCCATGAATAAAATATTTGATTAGATTTGGAAATTTGTTTCCTAATTTAATTATGATTTGATTTGGAGAATCAAATCTTAAACATATTTTATTTCCATAAATAGTTATGACATATAAGGAAATATATACATGACATAATTGTATGCCATGTAATTGCATTAGATGCATAACATTATGCCATGCATGTCGTGACATGTAGATGTATGCCATGTATGCCATGCCATGTAGATAATAGTTATTTGCATGCAAAGAGGATGAGACATAAAACCCTAACTCAATATTAAAGCTTACACCTTCCATTAATATGGTTAGAACCAGAGTTCTGTTTCTTGTTTGGGTTGTTGGACTCACTCCAAGCCCTACGAACTCAACATGTTCAAATCATTGGAATAGTTTAACTCTAATATGGTAAGAGTGAGGTCAATCGTTAGTTTGGGTTGTTGGACTCTCTCCAAGCCGGGCTAATTGGTTGAATGCGCCTAACCATATTAAAACTATTTCGATTAATGGGTCGGCTTTAACTTGGAGCATCGATTTGTTGGACTCACTCCAAGGTCGATGTGAAGAGAGGTGAAGTTGGGTGCTATGCATATGATGCATACTTGTTAATGTGTTAACAACCCAATGTATGTGTAAACATTCAATTAGTTGATAGCACATTGTGATAGTTACATATACATGATATGTAATCGGTATACTTGATACCCACCATCATAGCTAAGAATGGTTTGTTGGACTCACTCCAAGGTTGTTCTTATCTATGATGGATATCAGCCCATTCGGAGATGGACCTACGATCTCCCGAAGTGATTTTGGGGTTTTTGAAATTCGAAAAATGAATGGGATTTAATAATGTATATTGATGCATTTTAAAATCATCTTTCTCATATATGCTCGTTTTGTATTTCTAAAGTTAATATATTGATCATGATGTGTTTGAATTTGCATTCCATTTTGGATTCAAATAAATTGACTGGGCCGAACTTCTTGGACTAGCTTAGAAACTTGAGAATTGTTCTCAAGGTTGAAAAGCTTGCGTATGTCCTCGAAGCGCCTCTTCCTGCCCATCCTAGTGACAATGCAACTCTGGACCAATTGTTGGCCTATCAGAAACATGTGAGTGATTCTGAACAAATGAGTAGCATCATGCTAGCCACGATGGAACCCAAGCTACAAAAGCAGCATGAGCATATGGATGCTCATATTGTAGTCCTTCATCTCTGTGAGTTGGTTGATGAGCAAGTGAGATTCGAAAGGTTCGAAGTCTCCAAGCTCCTCTTCACCTCTGAGATGCAAGGAGGTTCATCTGTGGTACTGCTCAACATGCTGAAGACTGTGGAGCCTTCTGAGAAGCATGAGCAGGGGACGGTGCTGTTAGTTGATTCCTCGAAGAAAGGTTCTAAGAGGAAGTCAAAGGAACAGCATAAGGGAAAGAAGAGAAGGGCTAAGAAGGTAGAACTAGCACAAAAGGAAACTTGCCATCATTATGGCAAGGAGAGACATTTGCGAAGAAAAGTGCAAGATTTATCTTGAGTCCGTGAAGAAGGATAAGGCATCGGATGCCCCATCTTCTTCAGAAATCTTCTTTATTGATTGTCATTCTATTTCCTTAGACACTTGGGTATTGGATACTGGGTGTGGCTCACATATATGTAATGACATACATGGGCTAAGGAATAGAAGAAGACTCAAGGAAAGTCAAATTTACGTGTTGGGAATGGAGCAAAGGTTGTCAGACTCGCCATCGATCGTATTTGTTGAAACTCCTGCAGGACTTGTCTTAGAACTCGACAATTGCTTTTATATTCCTTCGTTGATAAAGAACATCATTTCTATTTCTTGTTTAAATAGAAATGGTTTCCATTTGACGTTTAGTAACAATTGTTGTTACATAACTTTGAATGGGGTTCTTTATGGGACTGGAACTTTAAGCAATGGTGTTTATACGTTGGACGTATCCAGTGACATTTGCAATATCGAAGCGAGCAACAAGCGTGCTCGAAAGGATAATCACATAGACTCCTATATAAGGCATTGTCGTCTTGGCCATATAAGCAAGAAACGCATGTCCGAATTACACCGATGTGGAATTCTGGAATCGTTTGAATTGGATTCATACGATACATGCGAATCATGCTTAAAAGGCAAGATGACCAAGTTACCTTTTACTGGAAAAGGTGAACAAGTGGGAGAGTTACTAGGTCTAGTACATACTGATGTATGTGGACCTATGTCAACTCAAGCATTAGGAGGCTATAGCTACTTCATTACCTTCACCGATGATCACTCACGGTTTGGGTATGTGTTCTTGATGAAACACAAGTCTGAAGCCTTTGAAAGGTTCAAAGAATTCAGAAATGAAGTAGAGAAACAACATGACAAAAGTATTAAAATACTTCGATCGGATCGAGGTGGTGAATACTTAAGTCGAGAGTTTCTTGATTATCTAAGAGACAATGGCATATTGTCTCAATGGACTCCGCCATATACACCACAGCATAATGGTGTATCTGAGAGGCGTAATCGGACCTTGTTGGACATGGTCAGGTCAATGATGAATCATGCAACTCTTCCCAAGTCCTTTTGGGGCTATGCACTTTGCATAAATTGCTACTTATTAAATGTAATGCCTACCAAGGTAGTCTCAACTACTCCATATGAGATATGGAATAGTAAGAAACCTCATGTATCTTACTTGAAGATATGGGGTTGTCCTGCTTATGTGAAGCGGACTGTATCAGACAAACTGGATGCTAAGTCTGATAAATGTCTATTTATTGGATACCCTAAGGAAACAAGGGGCTACCAATTCTATCATCCTGTGGAACAAAAGGTGTTTGTTTCAAGGCATGCTGTGTTTCTAGAGAAAGAGTTTCTCTTGCAAGAAAACAGTGGGAGTGTCGTCGAGCTTGAGGAGGCTCGAGAGACTCAAATAGACATTTGAGATACTGGTGAAGCACAAAACCGATAACTCATAGTGATGAGAAATCGACTGAACCTTTTGTGACACCACATCTTCGTAGATCTGGTAGAACACGCAATATTCCTGAGAGATATGGATTTCTCGTAAGTGAATCGAACGACGTGTTACTCATTGATGATGAGGAGCCTACCAGTTATGAAGAAGTGCTGACAAGTTCAGAAAGGGAAAAGTGGCTTGGTGCCATGAAGTCGGAAATGGATTCCATGTACGAAAACCAAGTTTGGAACTTGGTTGACCCACCTGAAGGCATAAAGCCTATAGGGTGCAAGTGGGTTTTCAAGAAGAAAACCGACATGGATGGTAATGTGATTACCTATAAGGCTAGATTGGTGGCGAAAGGATATCGCCAAAAGCAAGGTGTTGATTATGACGAAACCTATTCGTCAGTAGCTATGCTTAAATCCATTCGATGCTCCCGCCATAGCGGCTCATTATGATTATGAGATATGGCGATGGATGTGAAAATACTTTCCTTAATGGAAACCCGCCGAGGACGGTATATGATACGACCGAGGGTTTCACATCGGTTGATAAAACCAAGGTATGCAAATTCGCACGATCCATTTATGGATTGAAGCAAGCATCCAGAGTCGGAATATCCGCTTTGATGAGACGATCAAAAGTTTGATTTCTCACAAAATCCGCATTTAACCTTGTGTGTACAAGAAGGTTAGTGGGAGGCAATGTGTTCCTAGTATTGTATGTCGATGACATATTACTTATAGGAAACGATGTGTCAATCTTACAGTCAGTTAAGGTTTGGTTATCCAAGACATTCTCCATGAAAGACCTGGGAGAAGCAACCTACATCCTCGGGATTAAGATCTATAGAGATAGATCAAACGGTTGCTTGGTCTTTCGCATCTACATATATATAGACCGAAAGTGCTAAAGAGGTTTAGCATGTCGGAATCCAAGAAAGGTTTCCTACCCATCGGGCATGGGGTACACCTTTCGAAGTCTATGTGTCCGCGCACAGAAGACGAGAGGATTTGCGTGAGTAAGATTCCCTATGCATCCGCAATAGGATCTATCATGTATGCTATGTTATGTACGAGGCCCGATGTATCGTATGCTCGGAGTGTCACGAGCAGATACTCACCGATCCAGAATGGATCATTGGTATATAAGACGATCCTTAAGTACTTGAGAAGAACTAAGGATGTGTTCCTAATATATGGAGAAGGGTACATGGTGATACGTGGGTATACGGATGCCAGATCCAGACAGACAAGGATGATTCCATGTCTTAGTCTGGGTATGTATTCACCTAGAATGGAGGCGCAATAAGTTGGAAATGTTCCAAGCTTGACACTATAGCGGATTCTGCCACTAAGGCAGAATACGTTGCAGCTTTGGAAGCAGCAAAGGAAGCGGTTTGGATCAAGTAGTTCATCTATGAACTTGATGTGGTCTCATCAATGATCCAAACATGTGCTTCACCGCTATCATCTTATCAGAGAGATCATAAGTAGGAACGAAATACAAATCGAGAAAATTCCCACTGAAAGGAACTTAGCGGATCCTTTGACTAAAGCATTACCTCAAAGTAAGTTTGAGGGTCATGTTGGTGCTTATGGTATTGGATACCGTAGCGATTGGCATTAGGCCAAGTGGGAGTCTGTTAGTAATATATGAGAGATGTCCTAAGGCAATCGCCTTATGTATGAACCATTTATATGATAAATGAAGATTCACTATTTGAGTATACATGTTTAATGTATTTGATTGGATCTTAAACTCATTTACTGAATGTCCACGATACGATTCACAGCATGAGAGAATTTGTGATTGGATCACAACTAGTGAGTATCTCTACATGTGTAATTGTGATGTATCGAAATTATCCCTAGTCGATGAATTGATGAATTTGGACACCATCAATTCTGTCGAGACTAGCACGAGGTATACTCCTTGGTGTATCCAAGCAGCTGATTCTCACTGGCTGGAGACATAGTGATGTCCGGAGTTAATCGTGGATGCTAGTTATGGTCACTAGTTCATTGGAGTGACCAGCCGTAAGACTTCATATGGTTTTCTGCATATATAGATATGTCAATGAAGTTCTTACTGTGGCTTAAGTGCGATGTTCCTTTGACTTGCGGTATTCAAGTCATCTTGATCATAGAGACTTATGCTTTGACATCTTAAGCAAACATCTCTAAGGAGATGTGGACCCGGGATGATTGGGTATAAGTCAAGTGATCAAGGTGTTTGAATAGCCTATAAAGGATTCACCACTCCTTGCGAGGAGATGTATACCCATGGCCTCTCGTCGGATTGTTACTAAAGTCTTTGGCCAAAGCATTACATGTTTAGAGTAAGGTACTCTTCGATACATGTGGAGTAACTAGAATCTGTGAGGACGAGGAAATGATACTTGGGCTAGGTGTGACGAGTCACCTAGTGGGATCGACACAATAGACCATGTCTGAACCAAGTGGGTATAAGATGAGTGAAGGGAATGGGGCACGATTCATTCAAGCTATCAAGGGTTTCGTAAATAGTTCTCGATCAACTGCTGATCTTTTCGGTTAATTGGGGATCATGATGTACTACTAGGTGCCACTCATGATCGCTCTATAATTAATGGTTAATTATAGACGGCCAACATAAACCGAGAACCTATTTGGTCACACGACAACGAGTGTAATCCAAAGGATTTAAACGAGCTTGAGAATGGGATTCTCGCATCGAGAAAACTATGTTTGGTTGGACCAAACATAAAGCGAGCATGAAATTGTTTCAATGCAATGGAAGCGTGGATGGGCCGTGGTCTTATGAAGACATAATGGATGGACCAAAATGGTTTGGTCCTAATCCAATGGATGAGAATAAACCAAAGGGTTTGGTTTATATTAAACGAATGAACCAAAGGTTGGTTCGTTCGTTTAACTTAAAATAAACCATCATGGTTTGGTTTATTTTAACTTATCTTAATGGAGCGGGTTAACGGGCTTTATGGATATGATCCATTAACCATTAAGAGAATTAGTTCTCTATAAAATAGGGCTTAAACCCTAATCCCTAACCCTAATCAATAGTGGCCGCCCAACACCTCCCTCTCCTCTTCGGCGCCTAACCGCCGCCGCCCAGCCCAAAGGTCCTCCAACCGGCGTCCAGAAGGTTGCTTCCTTCCTCCTCGCCGGCGTCGAGCTGCTGCCGGAAGAGTTCCGGTCATCCTCCTTAGGTTTGGCATCAAGGTGAGCACTTTGCTTCCTTGGTTTTGGCCGGCGCCTACTCCTCCACCAAGCTGTCCAGTTTTCTGGACAGCTTCTTCTCCTTCGCCGGAGCGCCGCTTGACGACGGTTAGTGCTCCGACAGCGGCTAACATACCGGGATTTGATCTCCTGTAATCCTCTGAGGTGGAGGACGAAGGATTCGTCAATCGGTTGACGAATACCTCTCCGGAGAAGCAAGTCTTGAGGACTTGTTTTAGGTCCGAATTTGGATTCGGACCGTGATCATCTCTCGATCACGTCGTCTTCAACACGAGGCTAGTAACCCGTACGAAGACGAAGCTCGTGGCTTGGCGAAGTCATCCCGAGGAGCTCGGCGTGGATACGGATAGAGACGATTCTTACGAGAATCGTTCCGGTTGATGCCGTTCCCGCTACACGTCATACGGAAGGTATAACGTAGTTTAAATTTCTTTTATTGCAATTTTAATTTACGGTTATGTCTACACTTGTTGTAATAGCATGCGTGTGTTGTGTGTGTTGTAATAAATAGGAGTATTTATTATTTTTATTGCTTCCGCTGTGCTCATGTTTACGAAACATGATCGAACACACACACGCCGCGGTGCCGGAAACCCAACAATTCAAACGACCTAGTCCTAGGATACCAAAGTCCTACATTTAGGGTGCCTTTAACATATCTTAAAATTCTCTTAACGGCTACTAAATGTGATTCTTTGGCACAAGATTGGTATCTTGCACACATACCTACCACAAATAAGATATCAGGTCTACTAGCGGTTAGGTATAGTAGGCTACCAATCATACTCCTATAAAGTTTAAGATCAATTGATTTACCTTCATGATCACTATCTATTCTAGTGCTAGTGGCCATAGGAGTGGTTACAATTTTGGCATTCTCCAAACCAAATTTTTTTATCATTTCATTTGCATATTTGGTTTGATAAATGTGAATCCCTTCATTGGTTTGCTTGACTTGTAAACCTAGGAAAAAGGTAAGCTCTCCAACTAAACTCATTTCAAATTCATTTTCCATATTTTTTATAAAGTCTTGAAGAAGATCATCATTTGTTGACCCAAAAATAATGTCATCAACATATACTTGGGCTATGAATATATCCTTTAATGTTGACTTTATGAACAAGGTTTGATCTACTTGGCCTCTTCTAAAATCCTTAGAAATTAAGAAAGATGACAATCTTTCATACCATGCCCGAGGAGCTTGTTTTAACTCATATAATGCTTTCCTAAGCTTACATACATGGTTTGGATAATCTATGTTCTCAAATCTGGGTGGTTGCTCTACATATACTTCCTCCTTAATATAACCATTTAAGAATGCCGATTTAACATCCATTTGGTAAAGTTTAAATCCCATATAGGAAGCATACCCTAAGAGAATTCTAATAGTTTCTAACCTAGCAACCGGGGCATAAGTCTCATCATAGTCAAGCCCCTCAACTTGATTAAATCCCCTAGCAACCAACCTAGCCTTATTTCTAGTGATATTCCCTTGGTCATCTAGCTTATTCCTAAAGACCCATCTTGTAGTAATTATGGTGCTATCATTGGGTCTAGGTACTAACTCCCATACTTGACTCCTCTCAAATTGAGCCAATTCATCTTGCATTGCCAAAATCCAATCCGGATCATGTAATGCATCATTGATCGATTTGGGCTCAATTTGTGAAATGAGAGCTACTTGACTAGTAGGAGGTCTATGAAATGACCTAGTTCTTACTCCTTGAGATAGATCTCCTACTACTTGGTCAAGTGGATGATCTTGATGAATTCTTAGGGTTCTAGAAGGGGTCTCAAATTGATCATGGTTATCTTCCACCCTCCTTTCATCATCGGAATCTCCTCTTCCTCCCCCTTGATCATTACCCCTAATGGTCAAATTTTGAAGTTTTTGGGTAATGTCTTGATTATTGTTATTAATATCCTTATCAATGGAGGACTTTCTAGGGTAGGTACTAGTGGTTTCATCAAATTGAACATTAGAAGATTCCTCAATCCCTTGAGTTCTCTTATTGTAAACTCTATATCCTCTACTTGTAGATGAGTATCCAACTAGGATTCCCTCATCCGCTTTCGATTCAAATTTTCCTAAGTTATCTTTGGTGTTTAAAATATAAACCTTACATCCAAAGACTTTGAAATAATGAATTGTGGGAATAATCCCATTCCATAATTCAAATGGTGTTTTTCCTAAAAACCTATGAATTTGAACCCTATTTTGGATATAGCAAGCGGTATTAACCGCTTCCGCCCACAAGTAGCTAGGAAGTGAATATGCATTAAGCATAGTCCTATCCGCCTCTTGTAGGGCACGATTTCTCCTTTCCACCACCCCATTTTGTTGGGGTGTTCTAGGACAAGAGAACTCATGCTTGTACCCTTGCTCTAAACAAAATTGTGAAAATTTTGAGTTCTCAAATTCACCACCATGATTACTACGGATCCGGTTGATTTTGAGACTCTTTTCATTTTCAACCCTTTTACTAAATCCTATGATTATTTCTAAGGTATCATCCTTATGTTTCATAAAGTAGACCCAAGTATACCTAGAAAAATCATCTATGATAACCAAACAATATTTATTACCATTTAAAGATGGAGTACTATGGCAATCAAATAAGTCAAGATGCAATAATTCTAATGGTAAGGAAGTATTAGTTAGAGTTTTACCTTTGTGTGATGCCTTTGTTTGTTTTCCTTCTTGGCATGCATCACACATTTTATTCTTGACATACTTGATGTTTGGTAGCCCTTTGACCAACTCCATCTTGGCTACCTTAGCTATGTTTTTCATGTTGATGTGCCCCAATCTCCTATGTCATAGCCAACTTTCCTCTTCTTTTGCAACAAAACACTTAGTAGAATTGTTAGAAGCATATGAAAGATCAACATAATAGATATTTGATTTCCTATATCCAACTAACATGCAATCATTTAATTCCTTGTGCCTAATCATGCATTTAGAGGATTCAAAAGAGACATGATAGTTTGCATCACAAAGTTGACTAACACTTAATAAATTAAATTTCATATTTTCAACTAGTAAAACTTTGTGAATGACAATTTTGGGGAATACCTCAATTGTACCTCTACCTAATATCTTGAGTTTTCCACTATTTCCAAAGGACACCGCTCCTTTCTTCACATACTTAATTGTGGAGAACTTGCTCACATCACCGGTCATATGTGTTGAGCAACCGCTATCCACAATCCACATACCTTGCTCTCCTACCTAAATCACATGAAAAACACAAGCTTTTGGTACCCAAACATTTGGACCGGTAACATTAAGTAAAAACTTCTTAGGTACCCATGCCTTCTTAACCTTTCCCTTAATGGTTGCTTTCCTATTAATCAATGAAATATAAGCAACTTCTTTTTCTTTTGGCTTATATCCTAAACCGGCCTTGTTGTAAACGGCTCTTTGTCGACTAAGGATCATATCAAGACATTTTGAGCCATTTGAAAATTTCTCTAAACATGCTTTCAATTCACTAACCTCATCCTTAAGTTTGTCATTTTCTTTCTTAAACATGCAAGAATCAACATGTGAAGTCTTTTCATTCCTAATGGCCTTTAGTTCTACCTTCATGCTCTTAACCTTAGATTTTGACTTATCTAGAGCCTCTTTAAGATAAGCAATTGATTTATAAAGAAGCTTAACTTTGGGAGAGTTCATTACCTCATCGTCACTAGATGACGATTCGTCACTTGAGGAGTCTTCTTGGCTTGATGTACCGGAATCATCTCCTAGGGCCATGAGTGCCACATGGCGTGTGATGTGGCAAAGCTCATCATCGGAGGAGGAGTCTTCAACACTTGGTGTGTCCCATGTGGTTTGAGCCACCATAGCCTCCTTCTTCTTCTTCTCCTTCTTGTCCTTCTTTTTCTTTTCTTTTTCCTCCTTCTTCTTTAGCTCCGGGCAATTTGGCTTTATGTGCCCCTTCTTGTTGCAAGCATGGCAAATCACATTGTTATTGAAACTTGAATTACCACTAAACTTACCTTTTGAAGAATGAGACCCCTTCCTTGCTTCTCTACTTTTGAACTCCTTTGATTTCCTATAGAGCTTCTTGACAAAATTGGCCATCTCACTAGATGAGTCTTCATCACTACTTGAGTTATGCTCTGATTCGGATGATGATGATACTTCTTTTCTTTCCTTCTTCTTCTTTTCCTTATTTTCAACAAATAGAGCTAAACCTTTTTCCTTAGAGGACATGTTAGTTTGCTCATGTAATTCAAACTCACAAAATAATTCATCAATTTTAATTTGAGAGAGATCCCTAGTTACCTTAATGGCATCAACTATAGAAGTCCATAAAGAATTTCTAGGAAATGTTTGAAGTATATACCTTACCAAGTCCCGGTTGTCAACTCGCTCACCTATGATATGGAGTCCGTTCACAATCTCCTTGAACCTTCCATGCATTTGGCATACGGTTTCATGCATCTTCATTTGGAAGGCTTGAAGTTATCCAATTAGTAAGTCCTTCTTGGCCCTCTTTGACTCCTTGGAACCTTCATTTAGCTCAATGAGCTTTTCCCATAACTCCTTGGCGGATTCGAAAGGCCCCACCTTGTTGAGTTGCTCCATGGTAATGCCACATTGAATGGTGAGTACCGCCTTTGCATTTGATTCAAATTTCTTATTTATTTCCCTTGTCCAATCCTTGCTTGAAATAGGATTCCTATGTTCATCCACCGGTTCCTCGAAGCCATCTACAATACTATGCCAAATTTCAATGTTACACATAAGATAATATTCCATCCTACCTTTCCAATATGCAAAATGACTCCCATCGAAGAGTGGTGGCTTGGCGGTGCTATATCCCTCTTGAAGAGTCATTGATGCCTTGGTTGATGGTGAGATCTTCCAAGCTATCCGGGCTCTGATACCACTTGTTAGGATCTTTGTAACGGCTAGAGGGGGGTGATTAGCCTTTCTTCGTTTCTACAAGCAAGTTAGCGGAAGCAATACAAATACAAATACAAATACGAATAAGAAACAAGAAAATCAACGCTAACACCCGATGTACGTGGTTCGGAGATGACGCTCCTACTCCACGACAATCCGTAAGGTGGATTAGTCCTAGCCAAGCTTCACTATATTCTCCTTTGGATGAACCAAGGTGGAGAAACCTTTCTTACAATGCTCTCCTCTTCTTTACAATGATGGATGATTAGGAACTAGAGAAGAGGAGGTTTTGAATTGCTAAAACACTTGGGAGAGCTTGGTGAGCACGAGGGTGTAGTTAGGAACAAGAGCACTAGCTTCACCAAGCTCCCCAAGGCCCCTTTTTATAGAAGAGGGGATGTTTTTCCCGTTGGGCCTCGATCAGTCGACTGATGCTTACCATCAGTCGACTGTCGCCGAACGCAACGGCTTCTGAACCGAGATCTCCACGGAGATCCGTAGCCGCAATTTCCAACGGCTAAGTGATCAATCGACTGATCCCTCCATCAGTCGACTGATGGAGCGATCAGTCGAGTGATTGTAGGCCGCAGTCGAGTGCGACTACATTCTGTGCTTATTTTTGCGTTGATCACCGATCGCCCTTTGGCCGATCGATGATAACATCACGATCATCATCGCAAAGCAATGATCGATGGTCGTGGTTTCAACTTGACTCATTCGAGCACTTGACCAGTCGACTGATACATCGTATCAGTCGACTGATACTTATCAAGTGTGAGTAATTTACACTTGATTTTACACCCTAGACCTATAGTTGACCTTCTAACTCTTCCTTCAGCCTTGCGCCTACCTTCAAGAGTTTCCTTCGGCCTCGTCATGTCTTGGGTTGCCAAATGCTTGGACTTTACGCCGCCAAGACTCCAAGCTTGGACTTATGCTGCCAAGACCTTACTTTGGACTTCCTTTGCCAAGGTTCACTTTGGACTTTACGCTGCCAAGACTACAAGCTTGGTCTTACGCTGCCAAGTCCATCCCTTGGACTTTCCTTGCCAAGATCATACTTGGACTTCTCTTCTACCAAGGCTTCATCCTTGGATTTCCCTGTCACTTAAACATATTTGCAATTAGATCACAAAATATCGCCTAACTTAGATGATTATCCAAACATCAAAACATATATAAATGCTTGGAGCATTGTTGCACCAACATATCCTTGACATCTAGATTGACCAATTGAGGCATAGATCGTGTCATCCTCGGTACAATCTATATCTTGAATTCCGAGTAGATTCACTCTAATCAAATGAGCTCAATATCTCATATTGACTCATTTGGGCATGGCCATGCACTTAGTGATCTCACTCTTTCAAGAATAACGATGTCACTCCCGTCATATAGGAGGGATAGATCTCATCTACATCACTCACATCCCTCCGCATAATTTGTTACATACCCAGTAATCACCTTTATAGTCCACCCATTTACGGATGACATTTGACGAAGCCAAAGTATACAACTCCTTATGTAGGGAACCATGGTGACATCAGGTCCAAGGACTAATAGTCGTACTAATAGTCACATGAGAAAGTATATGACACTCATATAATGATTCATGATACTTTCTCATGGTGGGTCATTCAATATACATTCTTCAATGCATACCCATGTGTCAACTTGATATCTCATATCCATGACTTGTGAGATCAAGTCATCGAGTTGACCTACGTGCTAGTCTCTATGTATTAACATTGTCCCTGAATGTTAATACTTGACTAGGAATGATTAAGAGTAGTGTTCTCTATATCATCTCATTATCGATTCAACCAATCGATTGATATAGATAAGAACCTTCTACTCAAGGATGTTATTATACTTAGTTATTTGGCACCAATACATGTAAATATAATAACCATGCCTTTATAAATAGGAATATGATACAATAAAATCCATACAACAATCATCACATGATTAGCTCTAGGGCTTTCACTAACAATCTCTCACTAGCACTAGTGTCAATCACCGTAGTATCTAATACCCAATGACCTAGTGTGACCATCATGCTTTTTCTGTGCCAAAGCCTTGGTCAAGTGATCTGTGATGTTAGCCTCTGTGGGTACTCTACAAATCTTCACATCTCCTCTATCGATAATCTCTCGAATGAGATGGAAGCGTCGTAGTATGTGTTTGGTCTACTGGTGTGAGCGAGGTTCCTTAGCCTGCGCAATCGCTCCATTATTGTCACAATAGAGCTCTATAGGATCTGCTATGTTAGGAACCACCCCAAGCTCAGTAATGAACTTGCGGATCCAAATCGCTTCCTTTCACGCTCTTATGCGGATATACTACTCGCAGAATCAAGAATCGTGGTCTCGCTCAACTCTACCACTCACAAAGGTCACCATTCAAGCAAAACACGAACCCTAACTGTGATCTACAATCATCTCGGCCGTCTTGAAGTCGCATCAGTAACCCTTTACAGCTAGCTCCTCATCGCCTCCAAATATCAAGAAATATTCTTTAGTCCTTCTCAAGTGTTAGTAATATATGAGAGATGTCCTAAGGCAATCGCCTTATGTATGAACCATTTATATGATAAATGAAGATTCACTATTTGAGTATACATGTTTTATGTATTTGATTGGATCTTAAACTCATTTACTGAATGTCCACGATACGATTCACAAAGATGAGAGAATTTGTGATTGGATCACAACTAGTGAGTATCTCTACATGTGTAATTGTGATGTATCTAATTATCCCTAGTCGATGAATTGATGGATTTGGACACCATCAATTCGCGAGACTAGCACGAGGTATACCCTTG
This sequence comes from Wurfbainia villosa, assembly GCA_025175895.1. Lineage (NCBI taxonomy): Eukaryota > Viridiplantae > Streptophyta > Magnoliopsida > Zingiberales > Zingiberaceae > Wurfbainia > Wurfbainia villosa. Next base: position 44,133,943 of record CM045998.1, on the reverse strand, counting down.
GTGTATCCAAGCAAATGATTCTCACTAGTGGAGACATAGTGATGTCCGAGTTAATCGTGGATGCTAGTTATGGTAACTAGTTCATTGAGTGACCACCGTAAGACTTCATATGGTTCTCTGCATATATAGATATGTCAATGAAGTTCTTACTGTAGCTTAAGTGCGATGTTCCTTTGACTTGCGGTATTCAAGTCATCTTGATCATGGAGACTTATGCTTTGACATCTTAAGCAAACATCTCTAAGGAGATATGGACCCGGGATGATTGGGTATAAGTCGAAGTGATCGAAGGTGTTTGAATAGCCTATAAAGGATTCACCACTCCTTGCGAGGAGATGTATACCCATGGCCTCTCGTCGGATTGTTACTAAAGTCTTTGGCCAAAGCATTACATGTTTAGAGTAAAGTACTCTTCGATACATGTGCAGTAACTAGAATCCATAGGACGAGGAAATGATACTTGGGCTAGGTGTGACGTAGTCAGCCTAGTGGGGACTGACACTATAGACCATGTCCTGAACCAAGTGGGTATAAGATGAGTGAAGGGAATGGGGCACGATTCATTCGAGCTACTGAAGGGTTTCAGAAATAGTTCTGGATCAACCGTTGATCTTTTCGGTTAATTGGGGATCATGATGTACTACTAGGTGCCACTCATGATCGTTCTATAATTAATGGTTAATTATAGACGGACAACATAAACCGAGAACCTATTTGGTCACACGCACAACGAGCGTAATCCAAAAGATTTAAAACGAGCTTGAGAATGGGATTCTCAGACCGAGAGAAACTAGGTTTGGTTGGACCAAACATGAAGCGAGCATGAAATCGTTTCAGTCGCAATGGAAGCGTGGATGGGCCGTGTCTTATGAAGACATAATGGATGAACCAAAATGGTTTGGTTCTAATCCAATGGAGGAGAATAAACCAAAGGGTTTGGTTTATTTTAAATGAATGAACTAAAAGTTGGTTCGGTTCATTTTAACTTAAAATAAACCATCATGGTTTGGTTTATTTTAACTTATCTTAATGGAGCCGGTTAACGGGCCTAATGGTTATGATCCAATAACCATTAAGAGAATTAGTTCTCTATAAAAGAGGGCTTAAGGGATAATTAATCCCTAATCCAAAACCCCTAGGTTAAAGTTGCCGCCCACCTCCTTATTGGAGTTTTCGGCGCCAACCTCTTGCCGCTGCCCAAAGCTCCTCCAACCGGCGTCCAGAAGGCTGCTTCCTTCCCCCTCACCGGCGTCGAGCTACTGCCGGTTAGTGCTCCGGAGATCTCCTTCAGGTTTTGCATCAAGGTGAGCTCTATCTTCCTTGGTTGGCCGGCGCCTATCACCTCCACCAAAGCTGTCCAGTTTTCTGGACAGCTTGTTCTCCTTTCGTCGGAGCGTCGTTTGGATGATGGTTAGAGCTCTGACAGCGGCTAACTTACCGGGGATTCGATCTCCGGTAATCCTCTGAGGTGGAGGACGAAGGATTCGTCAATTGGTTGACGAATACCTCTCCGGAGAAGCGAGTTTTGAGAACTCGTATTAGGATCCGAATTTGGATTCGGATCGTGATCATCTCTCGATCACATCGTCTTCAACACGAGGCTAGTAACCTGTACGAAGACGAAGCTCGTGACTTAGCGAAGTCATCCCGAGGAACTCGGCGTGGATACGGATAGAGACGATTCTAGCGAGGATCGTTCCGGTTGATGTCGTTCCCGCTACACGTCATACGAAAGGTATAACGTAGATAAATTTCCTTTTATTGCTAATTTAAATTTATGGTTATGTCTACACTTGTTGTAATATGCATGCGTGTGTTGTGTGTGTTGTAATAAATGTAGATTTATTATTTTTATTGCTTCCGCTGTGTTCATGTTTACGAAACGTGATCGAACACACACATGCCGCGGTGCCGGAAACCCAACAGTGGTATCAGAGCCCAGGTTGTGTTTCGACATAATCGTAAAATGGTTTTACAATAGTCATAATGTTATTTCTGGAAATTTTCAAATTTTGGAAATTTAGAAGTATTTATGGAAATTTTTCAATTTTAGAAAGTCTAGAAGTATTTATGGAAATCTTCCACTTTTGGAAAGTTGGAAGTATTTATGGAAATTGATATTTTCCATAAATAAAATATTTGATTAGATTTTGGAAATTTGTTTCCTAATTTAATCTTGATTTGATTTGGGAAATCAAATCTTAAAATATTTTATTTCCATAACTAGTTTTAATGATTTAGGAAATTGGTTTCCTAAATAGATTTTCCTTAATCAAATAATTCCATAAATAAAATATGTGATTAGATTTAGAAATTTGTTTCCTAATTTAATTATGATTTGATTTGGAGAATCAAGTCTTAAACATATTTTATTTCCATAAATAGTTATGACATATAAGGAAATATATACATGACATAATTGTATGCCATGTAATTGCATTAGATGCATAACATTATGTCATGCGTGTCATGACATGTAGATGTATGCCATGTATGTCATGACATGTAGATAATAGTTATTTGCATGTAAAGAGGATGAGACATAAAACCCTTAAACAATATTAAAGCCTACACCTTCCATTGATATGGTTAGAACCAGAGTTCCGTTTCTTGTTTGGGTTGTTGGACTCTCTCCAAGCCCGGCTCGAACCCGAACATGTTCAAACCATGGAATAGTTTAATACTAATATGGTAAGAGTCAGAGGTCAATCGTTAGCTTTGGTTGTTGGACTCTCTCCAAGCTGGGCTAATTGGTTGAATGCGCTCTAACCATATTAAAACTATTTCTCGATTAATGGGTTGGCTTTAACCTGGAGCATCGGCTTGTTGGACTCTCTCCAAGGTCGATGTAAAGGGAGGTGAAGTTGGGTGCTATGCATATGATGCATACTTATTAATGTGTTAACAACCCAACGTATGTGTGAACATTCAATTAGTTGATAGCACATTTTGATAGTTGCATATATGTGATATGCAATCGGTATAGATGATACCTACCGTCGTAGTTATGAATGGCTTGTTAGACTCTCTCCAAGGTTATTCATAACTATGATGGATATCAGCCCATTCGAAGATGAACCTATGATCTCCCGAAGTGATTTTGGGATTTTTGAAATTCGAAAAAATGAATGGGATTTATAAATGTATATTGATGCATTTTAAAATCATTTTCTCATATATGCTCGTTTTGTATTTCTAGGTCAATAAATTGATCATGACGTCTTTGAATTTGTGCACTATTTTGGATTCGAACAAACTGACTGGGCCTAACTTCCTGGACTAGCTTAGAAACCTGAGAATTGTTCTCAAGGCGGAAAAGCTTGCATATGTCCTTGAAGAGCCTCTTCCTGACCGTCCTAAGGACGATGCAACTCCAGACCAAATGTTGGTCTATCAGAAGCATGTGGCAGATTCTGAGCTGGCGAGTTGCATCATGCTAGCGGCGATGGTACCTGAGCTGCAAAAGCAGCATGAGCATATGGATGCTAATACTATAGTCTTCCATCTTCATGAGTTGTTCGATGAGCAAGCGAGATCCAAAAGGTTCGAGGTCTCTAGGCTCCTCTTCACCACGAAGATGCAAGAAGGTTCATCTGTAGTGCAGTTTGTTCTAAAGATGAACGGGTACATCGAGCGGCTAGCAACCCTCGGTTTTGTGATGGATCATGAGTTAAGTATTGACTTAATTCTGCATTGTTTGCCCAAGAGTTTCTCACAATTTGTGATGAACTATCGGATGAACAAATTAGAATCCACCATTCCCGAGCTCCTCAATATGCTGAAGACTGTGGAGCCTTCTGTGAAGCATGAGGAGAAGGCGGTTCTGTTAGTTGATTCCTCAAAGAAAGGTTCTAAGAGGAAGGCAAAAGAACAGAAGAAAGGAAAGAAGAAAAAGGCAAAGAAGGCGTAACTAATAAAAGGGCACTTGCCATCATCATGTGCAAGGAAGGCCACTGGCGAAGAAACTGCAAGATTTATCTTGAGTCCATGAAGAAGAAGAAGGCATCCGATGCCCCATCCTCTTCAGGTATCTTCGTTATTGATTGTCATTCTATTTCCTTAGACACTTGGGTATTGGATACTGGGTGTGGCTCACATATATGTAATGACATACAGGGGCTAAGGAATAGAAGAAGACTTGTCAGAGGGGAGTCAAATTTGCGAGTTGGCAATGGAGCAAAGGTTGCTACGGTCGCCATTGGAACTTATTTGCTGAAGCTCCCTAGTGGACTAGTCTTAGAACTGGACAATTGCTATTATGTTCCTTCTCTAATAAAGAACATTCTTTCTATTTCCTGTTTAAATAGAAATGGTTTCCATTTGACGTTTAGTAACAATTGTTGTTATATAACTTTGAATGGCGTACTTTATGGAACTGGAACCTTGAGTAATGGCATTTATATGTTGGACGTATCCAGTGACATTTTCAATATCAAAGTGAGCAACACGCGTGCTCGAAAGGATAATCAAATAGACTCCTATATGTGGCATTGTCATCTTGGCCATATAAGCAAGAAACGCATGTCCGAATTACACCGATGTGGAATTCTGGAATCGTTTGAATTGGATTCATACGATACATGCGAATCATGCTTAACAGGCAAGATGACTAAGTTACCTTTTACTGGAAAAGGTGAACGAGTGGGAGAGTTACTAGGACTAATACATACTGATGTATGTGGACCTATGTCAACTCAAGCATTAGGAGGCTATAGCTACTTCATTACCTTCATCGATGATCACTCACGGTTTGGGTATGTGTTCTTGATGAAACACAAGTCTGAAGCCTTTGAAAGGTTCAAAGAATTCAGAAATGAAGTAGAGAAACAACATCCAGGAGCTAAAAGGTGTCCAAATCCATCAATTCATCGACTAGGGATAATTCCGATACATCACAATTACACATGTAGAGATACTCACTAGTTGTGATCCAATCACAAATTCTCTCATGCTGTGAATCGTATCGTGGACATTCGAAATGAGTTTAAGATCCAATCAAATACATAAAACATGTATACTCAAATAGTGAATCTTCATTTATCATATAAATGGTTCATACATAAGGCGATTGCCTTAGGACATCTCTCATATATTACTAACAGACTCCCACTTGGCCTAATGCCAATCGCTACGGTATCCAATACCATAAGCTCTAACATGACCCTCAAACTTACTTTGAGGTAATGCCTTAGTCAAAGGATCCGCTAAGTTCCTTTCGGGGAATTTTCTCGATTTGTATTTCGCTCCTCGATGATCTCTCCGATAAGATGATAGCGGTGAAGCACATGTTTGGATCATCGATGAGACCACATCAAGTTCGAGATGAACTTCTTGATCCAAAACCGCTCTTCACGCCTAAAGCTGCAATGTATTCTCGCCTTAGTGGCGTAATCCGCTATAGCGTCAAGCTTGGAACCTTTCCAACTTATCGCGCCCATTCTAGGGTGAATACATACCTGCATCGAGACATGGAATCATCCTTGTCTGTCTGGAGCTGGCATCCATATACCCACGTATCACCATGTACCCTTCTCCATATATTAGGAACGCATCCTTAGTTCTTCTTAAGTACTTAAGATCGCCTTAATACCGCCCAATGATCCATTCCTCGATCGATCGGTATCCGCCGTGACACTCGTGAGCATACGATACATCGGGCCTCGTACATAACATAGCATACATGATAGATCCTATTGCGGATGCATAGGGAATCTTACTCATGCAAATCCTCTCGTCTTCTGTGCGCTGACACATAGACTTCGAAAGGTGTACCCCATGCCTGATGGGTAGGAAACCTTTCTTGGATTCCGACATGCTAAACCTCTTTAGCACTCGGTCTATATATGTAGACTGCGAAAGACCAAGCAACCGTTTCGATCTATCTCTATAGATCTTAATCCCGAGGATGTAGGTTGCTCCTCCCAGATCTTTCATGGAGAATGTCTTGGATAACCAAACCTTAACCGACTGTAAGATTGAAACATCATTTCCTATAAGTAATATGTCATCAACATATAATACTAGGAACACGACTGCACTCCCACTAACCTTCTTGTACACACAAGGTTCGTCTGGATTTTGTGAGAAATCAAACTTTTTGATTGTCTCATCAAAACGGATATTCCAGCTCCTGGATGCTTGCTTCAATCCATAAGTGGAGCCTATCACCTCCACCAAAGCTGTCCAGTTTTCTGGACAGCTTGTTCTCCTCTCGTCAGAGCGTCGTTTGGACGACGGTTAGAGCTCCGACAGCGGCTAACTTACCGGGGATTCGATCTCCAGTAATCCTCTGAGGTGGAGGACGAAGGATTCGTCAATTGGTTGATGAATACCTCTCCGGAGAAGCGAGTTTTGAGAACTCGTATTAGGATCCGAATTTGGATTCGGATCGTGATCATCTCTCGATCACGTCGTCTTCAACACGAGGCTAGTAACCCGTACGAAGACGAAGCTCGTGGCTTAGCGAAGTCATCCTGAGAAACTCGGTGTGGATACAGATAGAGACGATTCTAGCGAGGATCGTTCCGGTTGATGCCGTTCCCGCTACACGTCATACGAAAGGTATAACGTAGATAAATTTCCTTTTATTGCTAATTTAAATTTATGGTTATGTCTACACTTGTTGTAATATGCATGTGTGTGTTGTGTGTGTTGTAATAAATGTAGATTTATTATTTTTATTGCTTCCGCTGTGTTCATGTTTACGAAACGTGATCGAACACACACACGCCGCGGTGCCGAAAACCCAACATCAAGTACTTAAGAATATTCTTGACTACTATCCAGTGACGCTCACCTAGATCTGACTGGTATCTACTCATCATGCTCAAAGCATACGAGACATCAGGACGAGTACACACCATGACATACATGATAGATCCTATAGCAGATGCATAAGGGATCTTATCCATGCGGTCTCTCTCCTCTCTAGAAGAGGGACTTTGAGTCTTCAAAAGACTCACACCATGTGACATCGGCAGAAGTCCCTTCTTAGAATTCTGCATGGCAAACCGTAGTAATACCGTGTCAATGTATGTACTCTGAATTAGGCCAAGAAATCTCTTAGATCTATCTATATAAATCTTGATACCTAGAATACAGGCTACTTCACCTAAGTCCTTCATTGAGAAGCACATCCCAAGCTAAGTCTTCATAGATTGTAGCGAAGGGATGTCATTTCCAATGAGTAGTATGTCATCCACATACAATACAAGGAAGACAACTGTGTTTCCATTAACCCTCTTGTAGACACAGGGTTATCTTCATTCTTGATGAAACCAAACTGTTTGATCGCATCATCTAACCGAAGATTCCAGCTCCGAGAAGCTTGCTTCAGCCCATAAATGGACCTTTGCAGCTTGCATACTTTCCCAGTATGTTGTGGATCTACAAAACCCTCAAGCTGTGTCATGTACACATCCTCGAGCAAGTTTCCATTCAAAAACGCAGTTTTGACATCCATATGCCAGATCTCATAATCGTGGTACGCTTCAATAGCAAGCATGATCCGAATGGACTTAAACATCGCCACTGGAGAAAAGGTTTCATCATAGTCAATACCATGAATTTGCTTGAAACCTTTAGCCACCAATCGGCCTTTATAGGTATGCGTTAGTCCATCCATGTCAATCTTTCTCTTAAAGACCCACTTACACCCAATGGGTTTGACGCCTTCAGGTGGATCAACCAAAGTCCATACTTGGTTGGTGTACATGGATTCCATCTCGGATCTCATGGCCTCTAGCCACTTCTCAGAATCTGGGTTCATCATAGCTTCCTGATAGGAGGTAGGCTCATTCTCAATGAGCATAACGTCATCACGGCCAGACAAGAGAAATGAGTATCTATCAGGCTGACAACGTACCCTATCAGACCTGCGAAGAGGTAGGTCTACCTGAATAGGTTGTTGTTCCACAACTCTTTATGCAACAATCTCATCACCCACAACATTTTGTGGTTCCTGTTCAACCTCTATCAAGGCCTCAGCGCTATGGTCCTTATCTTGAATTTCTTCAAGATCGAACGTACTCCCACTAGTTTTTCTAGAAACAAAATCCCTTTCTAGAAATACCCCAATCTTTACCACAAACACTTTGTGTTGACTGGGAATGTAGAAGTAATATCCCTTCGTCTCCTTAGGATATCCAACAAAATAACACTTATCGGATTTGGGTCCCAGTTTGTCAGGGACTTGACGTCGAATGTAAGCCTCACAACCCCAAATTCTCATGAAAGACATCTTGGAATTTCTCCCTGTCCATATCATATATGGTGCCTTTATCACAGCCTTAGATGGTACACGGTTAAGTGTGAAGGCTGTTGTGTCTAGAGCATATCCCCAAAAGGATATAGGAAGATCTGTGTGACTCATCATAGATCGTACCAAATCTAATAGGGTAGGATTCCTCCTTTCGGATACACCATTCCACTGTGGTGTTCCAGGAGGAGTGAGTTGGGATAGAATCCCACACTCAGCTAGATAGTCACGAAACTCATGGCTAAGGTATTCACCACCTCGATTTGATCGAAGTATCTTAATACTCTTTCCAAGTTGGTTTTGTACTTTATTCTTGAATTCTTTGAAATTTTCAAAGGATTATGATTTATGTGCCATGATATACACATAACCATATCTACTGAAGTCATCAGTAAATGTAATGAAGTACCTGTAACCACCTCTAGCAGCAACATTGAAAGGGCCACATACATCACTATGTATAAGTCCTAACAAGTCGGTTGCTCTTTCGTTGTGTCTACTAAAAGAAGTCTTGGTCATGTTGCCTAGAAGGCAAGACTCTCATGTCTCATATGATTCAAAATCAAATGAGTTCAGTAGTTCATCCTTATGGAGCTGGAATAAGCAACTCTCATTTATGTGACCTAAGCGATAATGCCAGAGATAGGTTTGGTTCAACTCATTTAACTTGAATCTTTTGGTACTTATGTTATAGATGGTGCTCTCTAAGTCTAGAATGTAGAGTTCGTTCATTATAGGTGCACTACAATTGAACATATCATTTAAATAAACTGAACAACATTTGTTCTTTATTATAAATGAAAAGTCTTTCTTGTCCAAACAAGAAACTGAAATTATATTCTTTGTCAAAGCAGGCACATAACAACATTCATCCAGTTCTAGTACAAGCCCAGAGGACAGAGATAGAAAATAAATTCCTACAGCAATAACAGTAACTCTTGCTCCATTGCCTACTCATAGGTCCACCTCGCCCTTTGTCAATGCCCTGCTATTTCTCAGCGCCTGCACATTGGTACAAATGTGAGATGCACATCCGGTATCTAATACCCATGATGAAGAAATAGATAGATTGACTTCTATAACATTTATACCTAAAGTAGAAGTCTCACTTCTCTTCTTCTTAAGATCTTCCAGGTATGCTTTGCAGTTACGCTTCCAGTGTCTAGCTTCCTTGCAGTGGGTGCAAGTCCCTTCTTTGGCCACCCCTCCTTTCGGTTTCAGTTCCTTGCCTTTGCCCTTGGCTTGGGACTTTCCCTTACCTTTAGGCTTTCCCTTGCCTTTCTTCTTTTGCACCATCAAAATGGAGTCAGATTTTCCCTTCTTAAAGTTGAGCTCAACAGTTCTCAACATGATGAGCATCTCAAGCAGTGGCTTATCAATTTTATTCATGTTGTAATTTATGACAAATTGATTGTAGCTTTGTGGCAAAGATTGCAAGATCAAGTCAGTGGCCAGCTCTTGGCCAAGTGGGAATCCCAACCTCTGTAGGTTTTCTATGTACCTAATCATCTTGAGTACATATGGACCTACGGGAGTCCCATCTTGCATCTTGGACTGAAACAATACCTTAGAGATCTCATATCCCCGTGCCTTGCTTGTCCTTGATATAGTTGACAAAGATGTTCAACCATATCAAAAGCATTCATGAACTCGTGTTGCTTCTGAAGCTCAGAGTTCATGGTCACGAGCATGAGACATGACACATCTAATGCATCATCTTGATGCTTCTTGTAAGCATCACGGTTAGTTCGCGAGGCAGTGGCAGGAGGTGCCTCTGGAATGGGGTGCTCCAAGACATACAGTTTCCTTTCTTGGGTGAGAATGATTCTCAGGTTCCTGTACCAATCCAAGAAATTAGCTCCATTGAGCTTGTCCTTCTCAAGGACAGAACACAGGGAAAGAGTGTTCGTGTTTATCGACATGGTAATCTACAACATACACAATGCAGAAAATTAATGTCATATTCCATTTATCATTTAATTAGGCCTTTAATCAAATGATGCTCCCACTGAATTATAGGACTTTTGTAGAATCGAGTTATGGATGTGGTCAAACCACATTACTAGATTCATACAAACTAGCTATAATTCTTGCGGGACAAGATCCACATCATACTACGCCTTGAGTTAGCTTTGGCTAAATCGCCCAAGACTTAGTATGATCGGTAGGTAACACATTACCGATTACATCTCTATGCAACTCTTGTTTATAGGATCAAGATCCACATTTACAAAAGACCTTGAGTTAGCTTTGGCTAAATCTCCCAAGATTTAGTGTAAATACGATCTTATCCTATCTTTCCAACGATTGGAATATGTCTATAGTTTTACTCGATCCAATTGAGTTAACTAGTTTTACTCAATCTAATTAAGCTTACTCTCACTCAAGCTGTGATAGGCGGGACCAAGATTGTCCCTTCGCACCCTACCAAGATAATATGCGTTGCTCTGCTTTGTCAGATTCAACAACGACAAATGATCGAGGTAGTGATGGGTATCAAAACTTGGTAGGTATTTTATGAGTTGATTCGATTAAGATCTAATCTAATCGTGAATGTGTATCATATATGCATCAAGGCCTTTATTATCCTACACTAGCATGCATCACATACATACAAGCAATATTCTAGCATGCATCATATACATACAAGCAATATATTCTAGCATGCATCATATACATACAAGCAAAACAAATATATATATATATATATATATATATATATATATATATATATATATATATATATATATATATATATATATATATATATATATATATATATATATATATATATATATAAATTAATTGTGATGAGGACATGGCCCTACTACGATCTTCTCAAGCCAATGAGAAGATCGGACGGTCAACCTAGGGTTAACAGCTTCTCCAAGAACCTCCTTTGATCGCCATGTGTCGTCAGCACCCTCCTCGTAACTCCGCCTACAAGTGGACCTTCCACCGCTCCATTTTGTACATTACAAACATGAAACTCGAGTTACATTCGAGTCTAAAACTATTTACAACTAAAATTTTAAAAGAAGAGGCACGACATGCAGGTCGCATACCCTATACAACATGCACAACAACAAAAACGGCGTGCAAGCCGTATTATGAATTACAATACATTTAATCAATCATATTGGGGTTCTTGGGCAATGATCATCACAGAATTATACATAATTCTAAATTATATATTTTCCAGAAAATTTCTATAATTTTTCCTTTTTTTTTCAATTTTATGAGTCACATCTCCGTAACGGTCCTGCTAAGCGATTTCCAGGCGCGATCGCGGGACAAGGCCCCTTTCGGGGATAGGGGCAGCACCCCTACTCACAAAATGAACTTTGTGAGTGTCCCATCTTGATCTTACAGCGACTTAAGTCACTGTCCCAAAAACCTAAAGCGAGAACTCGCCGTTTCGGAGAGTTTTTCTCGATGGTTGAAGCCTACAAGTGTCCCAACACTTGTTGCTTCGACTCTTCGAGAAAAATACCCAAAAAATCTATAAAACTAGGAAATTTACAGAAACTTACAGATCTGTAATTTTTATATCTAATACAAAAACTATAAAACAAAAACACATACATGCTTCGCACGTGGCTCTGATACCACTGTTGGACTATTCGAGCCGTAAAAACCACTTTTTGTGTTGCGGAAACCCCGAAAGTCAGTCACAGATCCGTACGAAGGTAAATAAAACTACATGTATGTGTTTAAAAACTTTAGATATACTCTAGATCTACATGTTAAGAGTTTACCCTCGATGCGACGCCCTTCGCTTATCCCGCTCGTCCAAATGGCTTGCCGGAACTCGAGAGTGTCAAGTGTAAACTCCTCTATTGGTATCCACACGAGCAATAGATGGAGAAAAGACAAGTAAGAGTGTGCTTGCACTCCTTGAAGTCCACAGCAAGAAGAGAGGATGGAGAGCTTGAGAAGAGAGAAGATCCAAGGAAGAAGATGAAGTTACCACAAAATAACTTCACACTATAACTCCACCTAAAGTGGTCGGCCACTTCATGGAGGGGGTTACATGCATGCATGTAATTCCAAGAGTCAATGGCTCTTGGTCTCCCTCATGAGGTGGCACCCCATGATGTGTTCATGATGATGTGGAACATCATCATTGGCCGGCCCCCATGACAAGTCACCATGACATGGCAATTGGTCAAGTCAAAATTGACCATTCATCTTCCCTCTCAAGTCAAGTCAAACTTGACCTATTATCTCCCATGGTTGATCAAATCTAACCACTTGATTAAGTCAATTTGATTTAATGAATCTCTATTCTTTATTTTAAATTGACTCAATGAATCAAATCTAAATTAGACTCATTCAACACTTGAATCAAATTGAGTCTAACTCAATTAGTCTAATTTGGATTACTCTTGATCCAATTTGGTTCATCCCATGAACCTAATCCTCATGGTTCATCATATGAATCTAATCTCCATCTAATTGCCCTTTGTGTGTGATCCTATAGGTTCTTATAACATTGACAATGCTCTTAAACTGATTTAGGAACATAAGCAATGAGCGGTATCTAGCAACACATCATTGCTACCCAAGTTACAAGAATATTGAGATCCAACATCACCTTTGTGACTACTAATTGTGACTCTCACAATATGTGACAATGTCCCTCTATCCTTGACATCTAGATTGACCAATTGAGGCATAGACCGTGTCATCCTCGGTACAATCTATATCTTGAACTCCAAGTAGACTCACTCTAATCAAATGAGCTCAATATCTCATATTGACTCATTTGGGCATGGCCATGCACTTAGTGATCTCACTCTATCAAGAATAATGATGTCACTCCCGTCATATAGGAGGGATAGATCTCATCTACATCACTCACATCCCTCCTCATAATTTGTTACATGCCCAGTAATCGCCTTTATAGTCCACCCATTTACGGATGACGTTTGACGAAGTCAAAGTATGCAACTCCTTATGTAGGGAACCATGGTGACTTCAGGTCCAAGGACTAATAGTCGTACTAATAGTTACATGAGAAAGTATATGATATTCATATAACGATCCATAATACTTTCTCATGGTGGGTCATTCAATATACATTCTCCAATGCATACTCATGTGTCAACTTGATATCTCATATCCATGACTTGTGAGATCAAGTCATCGAGTTGACCTACATGCTAGTCTCTACGCATTAACATTGTCCCTGAATGTTAATACTTGACTAGGAATGATTAAGAGTAGTGTTCTCTATATCATCTCATTATCGATTCAACCAATCGATTGATATAGATAAGAACCTTCTACTCAAAGACGTTATTATACTTAGTTATTTGGCACCAATACAAGTAAATATAATAATCATGTCTTTATAAATAAGAATATGATATAATAAAGTTCATACAACAATCATCACATGATTTTCTCTAGGGCTTTCACTAACAGATCACTCCTTGCAAGCCTTCACTAAGAACTCCTTTGGATAAACCCAAGGTGGAGAAACCTTTTCTTACAATGAACACTCTTCTTCTTACAAGATTTGAAAGAAAAGCTTAGAAGAAGAGAGGCAATCGACTGGTGCAAACTATCAGTCGACTCCCATAGTACAGTTTAGCAGTCAACCATCAGTGGACTACTTTCCTGTCGATTGGCATTATCTCTAGTCAATTGTTCAAGTCTTCTGACCCTCGAGTGTTGAACATCCGAGACCAGTCGACTGGTATACTTCAAGTTTGAGTCTCACATACTTGAACCCTAACCCTAAGCCTAGACTAACACCTTCAAGCTTCTCCATCATCCTTGTACATTCAAGATCCCTCAGAGTCCGCAATTCCTTCATCCTTGTGCTTGTCTTCAAAAGCTTCCTTCGATTTCGTCATACTTTAGGATCTTCCTTTGTTAAGGTTCATTTTGACTTATTTCGCCAAGAACCCATCCTTAGACTTCCTTGCCAAGATTTACTTGAACTTACACCATCAAGACTATACACTTGAGCTTATGCTATCAAGTCCTCATTCTTAGACTTGTCTTGCTAAGACTTCACCCTTAAACTTTACTTGTCAAGTCTTCGCACTTGGACTTTCTTTGTACCTGATATTCAACATCTATATTAGATCATAAATATTATCTAATTATAAATAATTATTCAAACATCAAAAGACAACATGATGTATATACTTATATAAGAAAGAATAATTCAAGAAATTATGATAATTTTTTTTAAATTTGAATATTCAACTTTATGGAATCTTATCTTAATCGTTTACATTCTTAAGTCAATGAAGCAACAATAGATAGTCTTAATGTAACACAATTTACGAATTCGTACGTATTAGAGGAAAATTAAATTATACACTACTAAATTAATTAATTAATCAATAAAAAAATATCAAAAAAAAAATGCACATGACATCTTATTAGTGAAGAGAAGCATATTAAGAAGTCTTTACACTCTATAGCACTCACAAATATTAAACACCTTATATAAGAAAGAAAGTATATATATCAAAAATTAAAAAAAAAAAAAAGATCTTGAATCAAATGGAGTATAACAATTAACAAAAACAAAAAATCTCTTGAGTCTTAATTCTCAATCAAATGAATGAGACGTAAATTGACAAAGGAAATAGATTATATCATCAATTCAATGTCTATTAGCATCACCAAATCACAATATGTCTACATTGTAAAATGTTTTTAACCCATTTTATTTTTAGAAGGCACACATTGCCAAGTGACTTGGCGCGCCGTGCGAGAAGAAACACCCCCTTTATAAGGGGGTGTGCGTCCAAAGAAGAGTAGGAGTGATTAGGGTTTTAACGCCGAAAGGTTGTTTTGTCGGAGAGCGAGAGATAGGAACACCGAAGCACGCCCGGGACTTGGCTTATGGAGGAGAAGGAGCTTTCGCGGTGATCGTTCCTTAGACAGAGAGCCATCTTCTTCTATTTCTACTTGGACGCGAGAAGGTTCTGTAAGTTTTAGTTTTTCCAATTTTTATTTATAGCTTCATCTTCCTTTTAATTTTACTTAGGTAATCTTGATTAGATGCCAAAACTACTAACAATGGTATCAGAGCTATAGTTGGAAAGCATCTAATTGAGGTTTAAAAGTTTTTTTCTGCAAATAAACTGTTCATCGCGAAAACGTGTGAGGAAGACGATGAACAGTGCTAAAACACTGTTTCTGCCAAGTGGAATACCACTCTGGACAAACTATCCTGACATTCTAGGGTGGTTTGTCGAGTGAAAAACCACTCTGGATACCCTGGCCGGGCAATTAGATCGGTCTGAAAAATAGACCGGTCTGGAAGCTCTAACTACCCTGGCGGGAAACTACCCTGGAAGGGTGGTTTCACCATCGGCCAGGGTAGTAAGACTCCTGCCAGGGCAATTTCACCACTGGCCAGGGCGGTATCACCGCCGGCAGGGCGATTTGAGCACCGACAAGGCAGTTTGAGCTGTCGCCAGGGCGGTTTAACTACCAGCATGGTAGTTTTAACTGTTGGCAGGGCGGTTTTACTGCCAGCCAGGGCAATTTCACCGTCGAAAGGGCAGTATCACTATCGACAGGCTTTGCACCAGTATGTATAACCGCTGGCGGCGCTTTTTGCATCGGCTGGTGGTATAACCGCCGACAGGCGCTTTACCGCTACCGTAGTAGTTTCACGGGCGGCGGTATCATTGTCGACAGAGTAGTTTTACCGTCGGCGGGCATCACCGCAGGCGCTTTACGCTGCAGGATAGTTTTACCGGCCAGTATGCGATTTATCGCGGTCGCAGGCATCGTCGGCCGGCGGTTTATCACCGGGCGGCGGTTTACCGCCAGCCAGGGTGGTTTACCGCCCTGCCAGGGCTTTTTTTTAATGGACCGAATTAATTGGGTTGTCAATTAAAGAGGCTTAATCTATAATTGGGCTGAATTTTAATTGGGCCAAATGAAAATGGGCTCAGAATCAGATTTTTAATAGGGTTGTCAATAAGAGAGGCATAATTGGAAATTAAATAATTGTAGATGGGCTCAGAATCAGTTTTTTAATTAAGCTGGATTTCTAATTGGGCTGTCAATTAGAGAGGCCTAATTGAATAATTGGACTTAGGCTTTAATTTGAGATCCAAATTAATTTGGGCATAGGTTCAATTAATTGAATTTCAACGAAAGCTAGGTGCTCAATTGGCTCAAACAAGTGTTGTGTTAAGTGCTATGGCACGACCAAGTGTAAATTGGACTTGGTTAACTCAACTCTAATTTGGTTCGACTTAATCATGCTTGATCGAACTGGATTTGTCTAGATTGGCGTTGATTAGCATGATTTGACATTGGCTAAATCAGTTGTGGCTGAGTCAGTCATGGTCAAATTTGGATCGGGCTAAGTTAAACACAATGCTTAGAAGTCGGTATTGACTGACTTGCTAAAGTTGACTTTGGTCAACTTAACTCATGACTCAATAATCAAATAATTGTTTGGAATAATTAGGACTTGATATAAACAACTTAGAGATAGACCAAATGAACTAGAGTCGATGCCTAGGAACGATGAGAAAGAATACTATGCATATTGCTTGAGTGCCTGGGGTACTCAAAGTAAATTGCATGGTGTTTGAACTCTCACGGTCAATTTTGAGTCTTCATGATACTAGTCGACTAAACTTAGATGATAATCAATTGGTAAAAGTACCAATTGACTGGTCTAAGTAAGTCTGTCGATAGTTCTCCATAAAATCAAGAAAATTTATTCTTGATTTATTGTGATGGATCTATGCCTATATATAAATTAAATTAAGCTGGTATATGTACTGGTTTGTCGGTTTTGTACTGACTTAATTAATTTCAATTTTTTCAGATGACACGGATGATTACCACTATGACTAAACGCGATGTGTTGCGTAATCGACTGAGAGAGGCTATCCAGGGGATAGAGTATGACTCAGCTCATGGAGTCAGGTGGCACATCGGGAGGCTTGTTAGATTGTTCTGGAGACTCGAGATGTAGGAGTTTCCGATTATGGAGAATTACATAATTTGGGCTCTGGTTCGCTCACTGCCACAGCACCTGAGTGAAATAGCACATCAGATCTAGGGGTGCTATGAGGGGCGCGTCTCTTATACCTAGTTATGTGCTGAGCTGCTTCACTACGAGGACTGTGAGGTGCATCGTGATGATCCAGAGGATGATTTGGAAGAGGACCCTGATGGAATCTTTCCTTTTGGATCGCTTCAAAGGTATCCTATAGAAGATTCAGCATCTTGGCATCATCTTGAGAGCATCTCGGCGGGGGATGTCCTAGTTCAGCCCCAGAATATTGGGCATGTTTGGATCATTACTGCACTAGGGTTTGTTCTAGTGGGAGTAATGATTATCTATCTAGTTGTTTAGTTTTTTTTCAGTTATGAGTAGGAAGAATGTTATATGTAACATTCTTAGTAGAGTTATCTTTGTTATGTGTTGATGATGTACAACAAATTTAATTTAATGATATGTTTATCTTATGCTGTTAACTCTAAATGATGCATGATATTTTTACTCTTTGATGTGTTCATATTGAGTACAATTTAAATGAAATGTTCATTTAATAATATCATGTTAAGAGGATGTATGTAGTGTAATTGATTAAAGTCGATTCGATTGGTATATACAAATGATGAGTGGGAATTGGATTGTCACTTGATTTTGTAAACCAAATCGAATTTTCATTGAGTCAATTTGTAGATTACATACATAAAATCATACACTGAATAACTAAATAATGTGTTTATTTATGTTAGGTTATGGCAACTAAAAACATCATAGCTGAACTCAATAAGGGTGAGAAACTCAATGGGGATAACTATAAGATATGGCACCTTAAGATACAGTATGTTCTTGAGGAACAAAAAGTTCTAGAGGCTGTAAATCAGGTCATGGAAGAACCTGTAGATTGTCCCACTGCACAAAACAGACGAGATATTGATGCTTACAAAGCATGGAAGAAGAAAGACTCCACTACTAAGGGCATCTTGATTAGTTCAATGATATATGACCTAGTTTTTTAGTATGAGTCGTATCCTTCAGCTCATGTTGTCTGGGTTGCCCTTAAGGACAAGTACAGTGGAGTTAGTCTGAGCAAGCTTCGACAGCTGACGATCAAGTTCGATAGCTACAAGAAGCGCCCGAATATCACTATGGTTCAACATCTCAAGGAGATGTCGAATATGATTCGGGAGCTTAAAATTGTCGGTCACGAGCTGACAAATGAACAACAGGTTCAGGTAGTCATTCGATCCCTTCCAGATTCTTGGTAGACCATGAAGCAGACCCTAACTCACAGCGAGAGTATTAAGACTTTTGTTGATGTCTCGCACCATGTTGAACTAGAGGCGGAGAGAGTAGAATCCGCAAGGATTTTTGGCCACTTCGTTCCGGTTACGTATTGCTAGGCCATTTAACCTTGGTCAATCGTTGTGTATCGTTGAGCTAAGCAGGTTTCTTAATGGGATTCATCAGAGGTAATCTGCCAGATATTCCCTGTTGGATAATTAGGCTTGTGAAGAAACCTAAAAGCAAGGTAACTTGCTTTAATTGTGACGAGAAGGGTCACTATGCTCGGGAGTGTACCGAGCAAAGAAAGGTAACTTCTAGTCTGTCTTCTGAGCATTTTGTTACTAGTTCTATGTTGTTGGCTGATTCTTATCCTTTGTGGATTATAGATTCGGGAGCAACTAACCATGTAGCTCGGGAGCGAGTTACATATGTGGAGTACCGTCGGGTACTAGTTGGCAACAAATGGATATATGTAGGAAACAATGCAAGAGTCGAAGTCAAAGGAATCGGCACTTGCAAACTTAACCTTCGGGGTGGAAGAACTTTGTTTCTACATGATGTCTTGTATGCTCCTAAGATTCGTAGGAATCTTGTATTAGTTACTTGTCTTCTTGATTTAGGGTATTGTATAAATTTTTACAATCGGTGTGTTAAACTCAAGATTGACTCAGTGTCAATCGGTTATGATTTTTTAACGAATGGTTTTATGGTTTTTGATGTGGAACCAAATGACAATTGTGCGATTGATAATTGCTTTTCAAATATTGCTCTTACTAGTGATGCAGAAATAACTGATGATATTTAGCATGCTAGGTTAGGACATATAGGACAAGATCGCATGAATCGGTTGGCTAAAGAGGGCTTATTGGGCTCTTGAGCTAAAATTAGCTTGTCTGTTTGTGAGTGTAGGATCAAAATGAGCGCTAGAGGGGGGGGTGAATAGCGTAAAATGGTTTTTCTTTTCTTTTGTTGTAAAAATGATAAGTGAGAGATAAACGCAGCGAAAAAGAGATGGACACAAGGAGTTTTACTTGGTTCACAACCAATCGGCTGCTAATCCAAGGCCCTAATGGTCCTAGACCACGTACGGAGGGCAATCACTAAAACACTCCTCCTCGTTGGAGGTAGGAGTTACAATTACAAAACTTTCGACAAAAACACAAGGATGAGAGACAAGCCTCTCTCTCCTTTTTGATATAAAAGCTCGAAAAACACAACTTAAATTAATCGACTAAAACGATTACCAACACTTTAACGGTGAAGCTTCGTGTTGGCAGCACTTCGTTGTAGTGGCGTCGTCGTAGAAGAGCGGCGTTGTGGAGGCGTTTGAGAGCTTTGTAATAATTGTTGTATCTAAGATGTGAATCACCCCCTCTATTTGAAGCCTTGTCCACCCACTTGAGATCCGGCCACCTCACCATCAATTGAGGGATAAGTTTCCACCTTGCTTTTGACCGGCCACCTCACCAAGATTTGGGGGATAAGTTGTCACCTTGCTTTTAGTTCCTTTTGCCCATTTTCAGGATACTTTAGTTATTTAATTTTATTTCAATTCGAGTTCTAATTTTAATTCGAATTCGAATAAATTCGAATTCTAATTTTAATTCGAATTAGAGTAACTTCGAATTCAAACAAGGGTTAGCTCAAAGCAATATGTAGAAATATTAAATGTGATGGATTTAGATGGTTTCTAACCATCCGATCTCGACTTAGACTTTCATGGAAAGTTTTGGGTCGGATTGTCGCCTAAGATCAACTCCTAAACGGAGGATCCGACCTCACTTACGCTCGTCGGACACGAGTCTTACCTTGCACTTACTGTGTCGCAGATCTCCAACTCAAGCTTAACCTGTTTCTGCACACTCAAGTAGACTCATGAGATAACAAAATAGACTTAACCTTGTGTCTTTGCTATAATCAAAACACAGGTTCGATTTCGGTGCCCCACTGCACCAACAATCTCCCCCTTTTTGATCTATGGAAAAAACACACAAAGTTAAGGAAATTAAGTGCATGAAACAGTAAAGACATAAAGCAAAAGTAGGAGTAGTAAAAATATTTCTCAAGTTCTCCCCTTAGAGGAACCCTCCCCCTTGACCGAGGGTGAGTACTTGAAAAAGACTTTTAGTTATCCAAACACAAAAAATAACGAGTTAAGTAAATGGCATTACTTAACTTAGGCTCTTTAGAGTCAAAAATAAGTGCAAGTTAAGTAATCAAAAGTTAAGTCAAAAGGTTAATTATTCAAAAGGTTTAACTTTTGATTTCTTAACTTGGGCCTTTAAAGTTTTCAATTCCGAAGAGTTGAAACCTAAACCTTACTCCCCCTTAACTTAGGCCAGAATCAAAGTTTTAAGTTAAGTTATCAAATTCAAAAATTTGAATTTATTGAACCTTAACTTTGGCCTTTTCTCCCCCTTTTGACATAAATCAAGAAAAAAAGTGGGGGGGGGGGGGGTGGTTTAAGAAAACCCTAAGTCCAAGCATGATGATTTTGAAAATAGTATGTGAAAACTTTTGCTAACCTATTCTATTACGCACAAGCCCAATTTTTGTCTCAAGAGACTAAATTCGGCTTCGGGTAGTGGTTTAGTAAATAGGTCTGCTAGGTTAGACTTCGAGTCAACATATTCGAGTTGTATGGAGCCATTGGCTACATGTTCTCGAATGAAATGGTGTTTTACCTCTATATGCTTTGTCCTTGAATGGCATATAGGGTTCTTAGTTAGATTTATCGAACTTATGTTGTCTACAAAAATTTTGGTTTTGGTGAAGTCCAACCTAAAGTCTCGGAGAGTGTGCTTCATCCAAAGAAGCTGAGTTACACACTCACCCATCGCAACGTATTCGGCTTCGGTGGTAGATAAGGCAACACAATGTTGCTTCCTACTGCACCAACTCACTAGACTCGAGCCGAGTAGTTGACAACAATCACTCGTGCTCTTTCTATCGAGTTTACTACCGGCATAATCCAAATCGAAGTAGCCGATTAGTTCGAACTCCGTAGATCTAGGGTACCAAATACCAACGTTAAGTGTACCCTTAAGATATCTAAGGATATGCTTAACTAGGGTTAGGTGAGACTCCTTAGCATAGGTTTGAAACCTGGCGCACATACTTACTGCGAATAGGATGTCGGGTCGACTCACAGTTAAGTATAGGAGACTTCCTATCGCGCTCCTATAGTACTTTAAGTCAATGGACTTACTTTCTAGGTCTTCTCCTATGTTAACATTAATCGCCATTGGGGTGTTTATTATCTTAGCGTCTTGCATTCCAAATCTTTTAATTAACTCCTTAGTGTATTTTTGTTGATATAGGTATATACCATCCTTAGTTTGTTTAATTTGTAGACCTAAAAAGAAACTTAACTCGCCTACCAAGTTCATTTCGAACTCACTTTCCATGAGTGAAATGAACTCGTTTAGTAAGGTTGAGTTAGAGGTTCCAAAAATTATATCGTCTACGTAAATTTGAGCTATGAATATTTCTTTACCTAAGGTTTTTACGAAGAGAGTGTTAGTAATATATGAGAGATGTCCTAAGGCAATCGCCTTATGTATGAACCATTTATATGATAAATGAAGATTCACTATTTGAGTATACATGTTTTATGTATTTGATTGGATCTTAAACTCATTTATCAATGTCCACGATACGATTCACAAAGATGAGAGAATTTGTGATTGGATCACAACTAGTGAGTATCTCTACATGTGTAATTGTGATGTATCGAATTATCCTAGTCGATGAATTGATGGATTTGGACACCACCATCAATTGCCGAGACTAGCACGAGGTATACTCTTGGTGTATCCAAGCACCGATTCTCACCGGGCCGAGACATTGTGATGTCCGAGTTAATCGTGGATGCTAGTTATGGTAACTAGTTCATTGGAGTGACCAGCCGTAAGACTTCATATGGTTCTCTGCATATATAGATATGTCAATGAAGTTCTTACTGTGGCTTAAGTGCGATGTTCCTTTGACTTGCGGTATTCAAGTCATCTTGATCATGGAGACTTATGCTTTGACATCTTAAGCAAACATCTCCGAGGAGATGTGGACCCGGGATGATTGGGTATAAGTCGAAGTGATCGAAGGTGTTTGAATAGCCTATAAAGGATTCACCACTCCTTGCGAGGAGATGTATACCCATGGCCTCTCGTCGGATTGTTACTAAAGTCTTTGGCCAAAGCATTACATGTTTAGAGTAAGGTACTCTTCGATACATGTGGAGTAACTAGAATCCGTAGGGCGAGGAAATGATACTTGGGCTAGGTGTGGCGTGAGTCGACCTAGTGAGGTGACACAATAGACCATGTCCTGAACCAAGTGGGTATAAGATGAGTGAAGGGAATGGGGCACGATTCATTTCGAGCTGAAGGGTTTTGAGAAATAGTTACGGATCAAGTTGATCTTTTCGGTTAATTGGGGATCATGATGTACTACTAGGTGCCACTCATGATCATTCTATAATTAATGGTTAATTATAGACGGCCAACATAAACCGAGAACCTATTTGGTCACACGCACAACGAGTGTAATCCAAAGGATTTAAAACGAGCTTGAGAATGGGATTCTCAGACCGAGAGAAACTATGTTTGGTTGGACCAAACATAAAGCGAGCATGAAATTGTTTCAGTCGCAATGGAAGCGTGGATGGGCAGTGTCTTATGAAGACATAATGGATGGACCAAAATGGTTTGGTTCTAATCCAATGGATGAGAATAAACCAAATGGTTTGGTTTATATTAAACGAATGAACCAAAGGTTGGTTCGTTTCGTTTTAACTTAAAATAAACCATCATGGTTTGGTTTATTTTAACTTATCTTAATGGAGCGGGTTAACGGGCTTTATGGATATGATCCATTAACCATTAAGAGAATTAGTTCTCTATAAAATAGGGATTAAACCCTAACCCTAAACCTAATCAACTAGTTGCCGCCCAACATATTGTGGCCGCCCAACATCTTGTTGCCGCCCAGCTTGTGGTGCAGCCTTCCAACTTGTTGCCGGCGTCCAAGCTCCAGCCGGTGAACCTCCGGCGACCCTCCGGTGATCCCCTAAAAGGTTCGGCATCAAGGTGAGCTTTTGTCTCCTAGTTTTGGCCGGCGCCTATCTCCTCCACCAAGCTGTCCAGTTTTCTGGACAGCTTCTTCTCCTCAAGTCGGAGCGTCGTTTGGACGACGGTTAGTGCTCCGACAGCGGCTAACATACCGGGGATTTGATCTCCGGTAATCCTCTGAGGTGGAGGACGAAGGATTCGTCAATCGGTTGACGAATACCTCTCCGGAGAAGCAAGTCTTGAGGACTTGTTTTTAGGTCCGAATTTGGATTCGGATCGTGATCATCTCTCGATCACGTCGTCTTCAACACGAGGCTAGTAACCCGTACGAAGACGAAGCTCGTGGCTTGGCGAAGTCATCCCGAGGAGCTCGGCGTGGATACGGATAGAGACGATTCTTACGAGGATCGTTCCGGTTGATGCCGTTCCCGCTACACGTCATACGGAAGGTATAACGTAGTTTAATTTCCTTTTATTGCAATTTTAATTTACGGTTATGTCTACACTTGTTGTAATAGCATGCGTGTGTTGTGTGTGTTGTAATAAATAGGAGTATTTATTATTTTTATTGCTTCCGCTGTGCTCATGTTTACGAAACATGATCGAACACACACACGCCGCGGTGCCGGAAACCCAACAGTGGTATCAGAGCCCAGGTTGTGTTTCGACATAATCGTAAAATAGTTTTGCGATAGTCATAATGTATTTCTGGAAATTTTCTAATTTTGGAAATTTAGAAGTATTTATGGAAATTTTTCAATTTTGGAAAGTCTAGAAGTATTTATGGAAATCTTCCACTTTTGGAAAGTTGGAAGTATTTATGGAAATTGATATTTTCCATAAATAAAATATTTGATTAGATTCTGGAAATTTGTTTCCTAATTTAATCTTGATTTGATTTGGAAAATCAAATCTTTAAAATATTTTATTTCCATAAGTAGTTTTGAAGATTTAGGAAATTGGTTTCCTAAATAGATTTTCCTTAATCAAATAATTCCATGAATAAAATATGTGATTAGATTTGGAAATTTGTTTCCTAATTTAATTATGATTTGATTTGGAGAATCAAATCTTAAACATATTTTATTTCCATAAATAGTTATGACATATAAGGAAATATTGTACATGACATAATTGTATGACATGTAGTTGCATTAAATGCATAACATAATGCCATGCGTGTCGTGACATGTAGATGTATGCCATGTATGCCATGCCATGTAGATAATAGTTATTTGCATGCAAAGAGGATGAGACATAAAAACCCTTAATCAATATTAAAGCCTACACCTTCCATTAATATGGTTAGAACCAGAGTTCTGTTTCTTGTTTGGGTTGTTGGACTCTCTCCAAGCCCGACTCGAACCTGAATATGTTCAAACCATGGAATAGTTTAATACTAATATGGTAAGAGTCAGAGGTCAATCGTTAGCTTTGGTTGTTGGACTCTCTCCAAGCTGGGCTAATTGGTTGAATGCGCTCTAACCATATTAAAACTATTCTTGATTAATGGGTTGGCTTTAACCTGGAGCATCGGCTTGTTGGACTCTCTCCAAGGTCGATGTTAAGGGAGGTGAAGTTGGGTGCTATGCATAAGATGCATACTTGTTAATGTGTTAACAACCCAATGTATGTGTGAACATTCAATTAGTTGATAGCACATTGTGATAGTTGCATATACGTGATATGCAATCGGTATAGATGATACCTACCGTCGTAGCTATGAATGGCTTGTTGGACTCTCTCCAAGGTTATTCATAACTATGATGGATATCAACCCATTCGGAGATGAACCTACAATCTACCCGAAGTGATTTTGAGGTTTTTGAAATTCGAAAAATGAATGGGATTTATAAATGTATATTGATGCATTTTAAATCGTTTTCTCATATATGCTCGTTTTGTATTTCTAGGTCAATAAATTGATCATGACGTCTTTGAATTTGTGCACTATTTTGGATTCGAACAAACTGACTGGGCCTAACTTCCTGGACTGGCTTAGAAACCTGAGAATTGTTCTCAAGGCGGAAAAGCTTGCATATGTCCTTGAAGAGCCTCTTCCTGACCGTCCTAAGGACAATGCAATTCTGGACCAATTGTTGGCCTATCAGAAACATGTGAGTGATTCTGAACAAATGAGTTGCATCATGCTAGCCACGATGGAACCCAAGCTACGAAAGCAGCATGAGCATATGGATGCTCATATCGTAGTTCTTCATCTTTATGAGTTGGTTGATGAGCAAGTGAGATTCGAAAGGTTCGAAGTCTCCAAGCTCCTCTTCACCTCTGAGATGCAAGAAGGTTCATCTGTGGTACTGCTCAACATGCTGAAGATTGTGGAGTCTTCTGAGAAGCATGAGCAGGGGACAGTGCTGTTAGTTGATTCCTCGAAGAAAGGTTCTAAGAGGAGGTCAAAAGAATAGCAGAAGGGAAAGAAGAGAAGGGCTAAGAAGGTAAAGACAAAAAGGAAACTTCTGCCATCATTATGGCAAGGAGAGCCATTTACAAGAAAGTGCAAGATTTATCTTGAGTCCGTGAAGAAGGATAAGGCACTGATGCCCCATCTTCTTCGTAAATCTTCTTTATTGATTGTCATTCTATTTCCTCACACTTGGGTATTTGATACTGGGTGTGGCTCACATATATGTAATGACATACATGGGCTAAGGAATAGAAGAAGACTCGTCAAGGGGAGAGTGCAATTTACGTGTTGGGAATGGAGCAACGGTTGCTGCACTCGCCATCGGAACGTATTTGTTGGAACTCCCTGTAGGACTTGTCTTAGAACTCGACAATTGCTTTATGTTCCTTCATTGATAAAGAACATCATTTCTATTTCTTGTCTAAATAGAAATGGGTTCCATTTGACTTTAGTAACAATTGTTGTTACATAACTTTGAATGGAGTTCTTTATGGATTGGAACTTTAAGCAATGGTGTTTATACGCTGGACGATCCAAAGGACATTTCAATATCGGCGAGCAACATGCATGCTCGAAAGGATAATCAAATAGACTCCTATATGTGGCATTGTCGCCTTGGCCATATAAGCAAGAAACGCATGTCCAATTACACCGATGTGGAATTCGAATCGCTTGAATTGGATTCATACGATACATGCTAATCATGCTTAAAAGGCAAGATGACTAAGTTACCTTTATCGAAAAGGTGAACGAGTGGGAGAGTTACTAGGTTTAGTACATACCGATGTATGTGGACCTATGTCAACTCAAGCATTAGGAGGCTATAGCTACTTCATTACCTTCACCGATGATCACTACGGTTTGGGTATGTGTTCTTGATGAAACACAAGTCCAAGCCTTTGAAAGGATCAAAGAATTCAGAAATGAAGTAGAGAAACAACATGACAAGAGTATTAAAATACTTCGATCGGATCGAGGTGGTGAATACTTAAGTCAAGAGTTTCTTGATTATCTAAGAGACAATGACATATTGTCTCAATGGACTCCGCCTATACACCACAAAGATAATGGTGTATCCGAGAGGCGAATCGATCTTGTTGGACATGGTCGTCAATGATGAATCATGCAACTCTTCCCAAGTCCTTTTGGGGTTATGCACTTGCATACCGCTTACTTGTTAAACAAAATGCCTACTAAGGTAGTCTCAACTACTCCATATGAGATATGGAATAGTAAGAAACCTCATGTATCTTACTTGAAGATATGGGGTTGTCCCGCTTATGTGAAGCGATCAGACGTATAAATTGGATGCTAAGTCCGATAAATGTCTATTGATACCCTAAGGAAACAAGGGGTTACCAATTCTATCATCCCGTGGAACAAAAGGTGTTTGTTTCAAGGCATGTGTTTCTAGAGAAAGAGTTTCTCTTGCAAAAAAGGGGAGTGCCGAGCTTGAGGAGGCTCGAGAGACTCAAATAGACATTGATGAGATACCTGGTGAAGCACAACAGCCGACAACTCATAGTGATGAGCAATCGGCTGGACCTATTGTAACACCACATCTTCGTAGATCTGGTAGAACACGCAACATTCCTGAGAGATATGGATTTCTCGTAAGTGAATCAAACGACGTGTTACTCATTGATGATGAGGAGCCTACCAGTTATGAAGAAGTGCTGACAAGTTCAGAAAGGGATAAGTGGCTTGGTGCCATGAAGTCGGAAATGGATTCCATGTACGAAAACCAAGTTTGGAACTTGGTTGACCCACCTGAAGGCATAAAGCCTATAGGGTGCAAGTGGGTTTTCAAGAAGAAAACCGACATGGATGGTAATGTGATTACCTATAAGGCTAGGTTGATGGCAAAAGGATATCGTCAAAAACAAGGTGTTGATTATGACGAAACCTATTCGCATGTAGCTATGCTTAAATCCATTCGGATGCTCCTGGCCATAGCAGCTCATTATGATTATGAGATATGGCAGATGGATGTGAAAACAGCTTTCCTTAATGGAAACTTGCTCGAGGACGTATATGATACACCGAGGGTTTCACATCGCTGATAAAACCAAGGTATGCAAATTGCGACGATCCATTTATGGATTGAAGCAAGCATCCAGGAGCTGGAATATCCGTTTTGATGAGACAATCAATAAGTTTGATTTCTCACAAAATCCAGACGAACCTTGTGTGTACAAGAAGGTTAGTGGGAGTGCAGTCGTGTTCCTAGTATTGTATGTCGATGACATATTACTTATAGGAAACGATGTGTCAATCTTACAGTCAGTTAAGGTTTGGTTATCCAAGACATTCTCCATGAAAGACCTGGGAGAAGCAACCTACATCCTTGGGATTAAGATCTATAGAGATAGATCGAAACGGTTGCTTGGTCTTTCGCAGTCTACATATATAGACCGAGTGCTAAAGAGGTTTAGCATGTCGGAATCCAAGAAAGGTTTCTTACCCATCAGGCATGGGGTACACCTTTCGAAGTCTATGTGTCCGCACACAGAAGATGAGAGGATTTGCATGAGTAAGATTCCCTATGCATCCGCAATAGGATCTATCATGTATGCTATGTTATGTACAAGGCCCGATGTATCGTATGCTCTGAGTGTCACGAGCAGATACCAGTCTGATCCAGGAATGGATCATTGGGTGGCTGTTAAGACGATCCTTAAGTACTTGAGAAGAACTAAGGATGCGTTCCTAATATATGGAGAAGGGTACATGGTGATACGTGGGTATACGGATGCCAGCTCCAGACAGACAAGGATGATTCCATGTCTTAGTCTGGGTATGTATTCACCTAGAATGGAGGCGTAATAAGTTGGAAAGGTTCCAAGCTTGACACTATAGCGGATTCTGCCACTAAGGCAGAATACGTTGCAGCTTTGGAAGCAGCAAAGGAAGCGGTTTGGATCAAGTAGTTCATCTATGAACTTGATGTGGTCTCATCAATGATCCAAACATGTGCTTCGTCGCTATCATCTTATCAGAGAGATCATCAGTAGGAACGAAATACAAATCGAGAAAATTCCCACTGAAAGGAACTTAGCAGATCCTTTGACTAAAGCATTACCTCAAAGTAAGTTTGAGGGTCATGTTAGAGCTTATGGTATTGGATACCGTAGCGATTGGCATTAGGCCAAGTGGGAGTCTATTAGTAATATATGAGAGATGTCCTAAGGCAATCGCCTTATGTATGAACCATTTATATGATAAATGAAGATTCACTATTTGAGTATACATGTTTAATGTATTTGATTGGATCTTAAATTCATTTACTGAATGTCCACGATACGATTCACAGCATGAGAGAATTTGTGATTGGATCACAACTAGTGAGTATCTCTACATGTGTAATTGTGATGTATCGGAATTATCCCTAGTCGATGAATTGATGGATTTGGACACCATCAATTACATCGAGACTACAGTATACTCCTTGGTGTATCAAGCGGTGATTCTCCTTTGTGGAGACATAGTGATGTCGGAGTTAATCGTGGATGCTAGTTATGGTAACTAGTTCATTGGAGTGACGGTAGTAAGACTTCATATGGTTCTCTGCATATATAGATATGTGATGAAGTTCTTCTGTGGCTTAAGTCGATGTTCCTTTGACTTGCGGTATTCAAGTCATCTTGATCATGGAGACTTATGCTTTGACATCTTAAGCAAACATCTCTAAGGAGATGTGGACCGAGATGATTGGGTATAAGTCGAGTGATCGAAGGTGTTTGAATAGCCTATAAAGGATTCACCACTCCTTGCGAGGAGATGTATACCCATGGCCTCTCGTCGGATTGTTACTAAAGTCTTTGGCCAAGCATTACATGTTTAGAGTAAGGTACTCTTGATACATGTGGAGTAACTAGAATCCGTGGGGCGAGGAAATGATACTTGGGCTAGGTGTGGCGTGAGTCGACCTAGTGAGGGTGACACAATAGACCATGTCTGAACCAAGTGGGTATAAGATGAGTGAAGGAATGGGGCGCGATTCATTCGAGCTCTTGAAGGGTTTGAAATAGTTACGGATCAACAGTTGATCTTTTGGTTAATTGGGGATCATGATGTACTACTAGGTGCCACTCATGATCGTTCTATAATTAATGGTTAATTATAGGCGGCCAACATAAAGCGAGAACCTATTTGGTCACACGCGCTGCTTGAGTGTAATCCAAAGGATTTAAAGCGAGCTTGAGAATGGGATTCTCGGCCAGGAGAAACTATGTTTGGTTGGACCAAACATAAGCGAGCATGAAATTGTTTTGATCGCAATGGGCGTGGATGGGCGTGTCTTATGAAGACATAATGGATGGACCAAAATGGTTTGGTTCTAATCCAATGGATGAGAATAAACCAAAGGGTTTGGTTTATATTAAGCGAATGAACCAAAGGTTGGTTGGTTCGTTTTAACTTAAAATAAACCATCATGGTTTGGTTTATTTTAACTTATCTTAATGGAGGCGGGTTAGCGGGCTTTATGGATATGATCCATTAACCATTAAGAGAATTAGTTCTCTATAAAATAGGGATTAAACCTAACCCTAAACCTAATCAACAGTTTTGCCGCCCAACATATTGTGGCCGCCCAACATCTTGTTGCCGCCCGAGCTTGTGGTGCCGTCGCCTTCAACTTCTTGCGGCGTCCAAGCTCCAGCCGGTGAACCTCAGCGACCCTCCGGTGATCCCCTAAAGGTTCGGCATCAAGGTGAGCTTTGTCTCCTTGTTTTGGCGGCGCCTATCTCCTCCACCAAGCTGTCCAGTTTTCTGGACAGCTTCTCTCCTCGTCGGGCGTCGTTTGGGCGGCGGTTAGTGCTCCGACAGCGGCTAACATACGGATTTGATCTCCGGTAATCCTCTGGTGGAGGCGAAGGATTCGTCAATCGGTTGTGAATACCTCTCGGAGAAGCAAGTCTTGAGGACTTGTTTTTAGGATCGAATTTGGATTCGGATCGTGATCATCTCGATCCGTCGTCTTCAACACGAGGCTAGTAACCCGTGCGAAGGCGAAGCTCGTGGCTTAGCGAAGTCATCGAGGAGCTCGGCGTGGATACGGATAGAGGCGATTCTTACGAGGATCGTTCCGGTTGATGCCGTTCCCGCTACACGTCATACGGAAGGTATAACGTAGTTTAATTTCCTTTTATTGCAATTTTAATTTACGGTTATGTCTACACTTGTTGTAATAGCATGCGTGTGTTGTGTGTGTTGTAATAAATAGGAGTATTTATTATTTTTAATTGCTTCCGCTGTGCTCATGTTTACTGAAACATGATCGAACACACCTGCCTTGTGATGCGGAAACATGATGGTATCAGAGCCCAGGTTGTGTTTCGACATAATCGTAAAAATGGTTTTGCGATAGTCATAATGTATTTCTGGAAATTTTCTAATTTTGGAAATTTAGAAGTATTTATGGAAATTTTTCAATTTTGGAAAGTCTAGAAGTATTTATGGAAATCTTCCACTTTTGGAAAGTTGGAAGTATTTATGGAAATTGATATTTTCCATAAATAAAATATTTGATTAGATTCTGGAAATTTGTTTCCTAATTTAATCTTGATTTGATTTGGGAAATCAAATCTTAAAATATTTTATTTCCATAAGTAGTCTTAATGATTTAGGAAATTGGTTTCCTAAATAGATTTTCCTTAATCAAATAATTCCATGAATAAAATATGTGATTAGATTTGGAAATTTGTTTCCTAATTTAATTATGATTTGATTTGGAGAATCAAATCTTAAACATATTTTATTTCCATAAATAGTTATGACATATAAGGAAATATTGTACATGACATAATTGTATGACATGTAGTTGCATTAAATGCATAACATAATGCCATGCGTGTCGTGACATGTAGATGTATGCCATGTATGCCATGCCATGTAGATAATAGTTATTTGCATGCAAAGAGGATGAGACATAAAAACCTTTAAACAATATTAAAGCCTACACCTTCCATTAATATGGTTTAAACCCAGAGTTCCGTTTCTTGTTTGGGTTGTTGGACTCTCTCCAAGCCCGGCTCGAACCTGAATATGTTCAAACCATGGAATAGTTTAATACTAATATGGTAAGAGTCAGAGGTCAATCGTTAGCTTTGGTTGTTGGACTCTCTCCAAGCTGGGCTTATTGGTTGAATGCGCTCTAACCATATTAAAACTATTCTTGATTAATGGGTTGGCTTTAACCTGGAGCATCGGCTTGTTGGACTCTCTCCAAGGTCGATGTTAAGGGAGGTGAAGTTGGGTGCTATGCATAAGATGCATACTTGTTAATGTGTTAACAACCCAATGTATGTGTGAACATTCAATTAGTTGATAGCACATTGTGATAGTTGCATATACGTGATATGCAATCGGTATAGATGATACCTACAGTCGTAGCTATGAATGGCTTGTTGGACTCTCTCCAAGGTTATTCATAACTATGATGGATATCAACCCATTCGGAGATGAACCTACAATCTCCCGAAGTGATTTTGAGGTTTTTTGAAATTCGAAAAATGAATGGGATTTATAAATGTATATTGATGCATTTTAAATCGTTTTCTCATATATGCTCGTTTTGTATTTCTAGGTCAATAAATTGATCATGACGTCTTTGAATTTGCGCACTATTTTGGATTCGAACAAACTGACTGGGCCTAACTTCCTGGACTGGCTTAGAAACCTGAGAATTGTTCTCAAGGCGGAAAAGCTTGCATATGTCCTTGAAGAGCCTCTTCCTGACCGTCCTAAGGACAATGCAACTCCGGACCAATTGTTGGCCTATCAGAAACATGTGAGTGATTCTGAACAAATGAGTTGCATCATGCTAGCCACGATGGAACCCAAGCTACGAAAGCAGCATGAGCATATGGATGCTCATATCGTAGTTCTTCATCTTTATGAGTTGGTTGATGAGCAAGTGAGATTCGAAAGGTTCGAAGTCTCCAAGCTCCTCTTCACCTCTGAGATGCAAGAAGGTTCATCTGTGGTACTGCTCAACATGCTGAAGATTGTGGAGTCTTCTGAGAAGCATGAGCAGGGGACAGTGCTGTTAGTTGATTCCTCGAAGAAAGGTTCTAAGAGGAGGTCAAAAGAATAGCAGAAGGGAAAGAAGAGAAGGGCTAAGAAGGTAGAACTAGCACAAAAGGAAACTTGCCATCATTATGGCAAGGAGAGACATTTGCGAAGAAAGTGCAAGATTTATCTTGAGTTCATGAAGAAGGATAAGGCATCGGATGCCCCATCTTCTTCAGAAATCTTCTTTATTGATTGTCATTCTATTTCCTCAGACACTTGGGTATTTGATACTGGGTGTGGCTCACATATATGTAATGACATACATGGGCTAAGGAATAGAAGAAGACTCGTCAAGGGGAGAGTCAAATTTACGTGTTGGGAATGGAGCAACGGTTGCTGCACTCGCCATCGGAACGTATTTGTTGGAACTCCCTGTAGGACTTGTCTTAGAACTAGACAATTGCTTTTATGTTCCTTCATTGATAAAGAACATCATTTCTATTTCTTGTCTAAATAGAAATGGGTTCCATTTGACTTTTAGTAACAATTGTTGTTACATAACTTTGAATGGAGTTCTTTATGGGATTGGAACTTTAAGCAATGGTGTTTATACGTTGGACGTATCCAGTGACGATTTCAATATCGAAGCGAGCAACATGCGTGCTCGAAAGGATAATCACATAGACTCCTATATGTGGCATTGTCGTCTTGGCCATATAAGCAAGAAACGCATGTCCGAATTACACCGATGTGGAATTCTGGAATCGTTTGAATTGGATTCATACGATACATGCGAATCATGCTTAAAAGGCAAGATGACTAAGTTACCTTTTACTGGAAAAGGTGAACGAGTGGGAGAGTTACTAGGTTTAGTACATACTGATGTATGTGGACCTATGTCAACTCAAGCATTAGGAGGCTATAGCTACTTCATTACCTTCACCGATGATCACTCACGGTTTGGGTATGTGTTCTTGATGAAACACAAGTCTGAAGCCTTTGAAAGGTTCAAAGAATTCAGAAATGAAGTAGAGAAACAACATGACAAAGTATTAAAATACTTGATCGGATCGAGGTGGTGAATACTTAAGTCAAGAGTTTCTTGATTATCTAAGAGACAATGGCATATTGTCTCAATGGACTCCGCCCTATACACCACGATAATGGTGTATCCGAGGCGTCGACCTTGTTGGACATGGTCAGTCAATGATGAATCATGCAACTCTTCCCAAGTCCTTTTGGGGTTATGCATGACATACTGTTTACTTGTTAAACAGAATGCCTACCAAGGTAGTCTCAACTACTCCATATGAGATATGGAATGGTAAGAAACCTCATGTATCTTACTTGAAGATATGGGGTTGTCCTGCTTATGTGAAGCGGACTGTATCAGACAAACTGGATGCTAAGTCTGATAAATGTCTATTTATTGGATACCCTAAGGAAACAAGGGGTTACCAATTCTATCATCCTGTGGAACAAAAGGTGTTTGTTTCAAGGCATGCTGTGTTTCTAGAGAAAGAGTTTCTCTTGTAAGAAAACAGTGGGAGTGTCGTCGAGCTTGAGGAGGCTCGAGAGACTCAAATAGACATCGATGAGATACCTGGTGAAGCACAACGGCCAATAACTCATAGTGATGAGCAATCAGCTGGACCTATTGTAACACCACATCTTCGTAGATCTGGTAGAACACGCAACATTCCTGAGAGATATGGATTTCTCGTAAGTGAATCGAACGACGTGTTACTCATTGATGATGAGGAGCCTACCAGTTATGAAGAAGTGCTGACAAGTTCAGAAAGGGATAAGTGGCTTGGTGCCATGAAGTCGGAAATGGATTCCATGTACGAAAACCAAGTTTGGAACTTGGTTGACCCACCTTAAGGTATAAAGCCTATAGGGTGCAAGTGGGTTTTCAAGAAGAAAACCGACATGGATGGTAATGTGATTACCTATAAGGCTAGATTGATGGCGAAAGGATATCGTCAAAAACAAGGTGTTGATTATGACGAAACCTATTCGCATGTAGCTATGCTTAAATCCATTCGGATGCTCCTGACCATAGCGGCTCATTATGATTATGAGATATGGCAGATGGATGTGAAAACAGCTTTCCTTAATGGAAACCTGCTCGAGGACGTGTATATGATACAGCCTGAGGGTTTCACATCGGTTGATAAAACCAAGGTATGCAAGTTGCGGCGATCCATTTATGGATTGAAGCAAGCATCCGAGCTGGAATATCCGTTTTGATGAGGCGATCAAAAGTTTGATTTCTCACAAAATCCAGGAACCTTGTGTGTACAAGAAGGTTAGTAGAGTCTCGATCGTGTTCCTAGTATTGTATGTCGATGACATATTACTTATAGGAAACGATGTGTCAATCTTACTGATCAATTAAGGTTTGGTTATCCAAGACATTCTCCATGAAAGACACAGGAGAAGCAACCTACATCCTTGGGATTAAGATCTATAGAGATAGATCGAAGCAGTTGCTTGGTCTTTCGCATCTACATATATAGGCCAAAGTGCTAAAGAGGTTTAGCATGTCGGAATCCAAGAAAGGTTTCTTACCCATCGGGCATGGGGTACACCTTTCAAGTCTATGTGTCCGCGCGTAAGGCGAGGATTTGCATGAGTAAGATTCCCTATGCATCCGCAATAGGATCTATCATGTATGCTATGTTATGTACAAGGCCCGATGTATCGTATGCTCACGAGTGTCACGGCGGATACGATCGATCGAGGAATGGATCATTGGGTGGTATTAAGGCGATCCTTAAGTGCTTGAGAAGAACTAAGGATGAGATCCTAATATATGGAGAAGGGTACATGGTGATACGTGGGTATACGAATGCCAGCTCCAGACAGACAAGGATGATTCCATGTCTTAGTCTGGGTATGTATTCACCTAGAATGGAGGCGCAATAAGTTGGAAAGGTTCCAAGCTTGACACTATAGCGGATTCTGCCACTAAGGCAGAATACGTTGCAGCTTTGGAAGCAGCAAAGGAAGCGGTTTGGATCAAGTAGTTCATCTATGAACTTGATGTGGTCTCATCAATGATCCAAACATGTGCTTCGCCGCTATCATCTTATCAGAGAGATCATAAGTAGGAACGAAATACAAATCGAGAAAATTCCCACTGAAAGGAACTTAGCGGATCCTTTGACTAAAGCATTACCTCAAGGTAAGTTTGAGGGTCATGTTAGAGCTTATGGTATTGGATACCGTAGCGATTGGCATTAGGCCAAGTGGGAGTCTGTTAGTAATATATGAGAGATGTCCTAAGGCAATCGCCTTATGTATGAACCATTTATATGATAAATGAAGATTCACTATTTGAGTATACATGTTTAATGTATTTGATTGGATCTTAAACTCATTTACTGAATGTCCACGATACAATTCACAGCATGAGAGAATTTGTGATTGGATCACAACTAGTGAGTATCTCTACATGTGTAATTGTGATGTATCGGAATTATCCCTAGTCGATGAATTGATGGATTTGGACACCATCAGTGCATCGAGACTACGAGGTATACTCCTTGGTGTATCCAAGCGGTGATTCTCCTTTGGCGAGACATTGTGATGTCGGAGTTAATCGTGGATGCTAGTTATGGTAACTAGTTCATTGGAGTGACCACCGTAGTAAGACTTCATATGGTTCTCTGCATATATAGATATGTCAATGAAGTTCTTCTGTGGCTTAAGTGCGATGTTCCTTTGACTTGATTCAAGTCATCTTGATCATGGAGACTTATGCTTTGACATCTTAAGCAAACATCTCAGGAGATGTGGACCGGATGATTGGGTATAAGTCGAGTGATCGAAGGTGTTTGAATAGCCTATAAAGGATTCACCACTCCTTGCGAGGAGATGTATACCCATGGCCTCGTCGGATTGTTACTAAAGTCTTTGGCCAAAGCATTACATGTTTAGAGTAAGGTACTCTTGATACATGTGGAGTAACTAGAATCCGTGGGGCGAGGAAATGATACTTGGGCTAGGTGTGGCGTGAGTCGACCTAGTGGGGACACAATAGACCATGTCACCAAGTGGGTATAAGATGAGTGAAGGGAATGGGGCACGATTCATTCGAGCTACTGAAGGGTTTCAGAAATAGTTCTGGATCAACCGTTGATCTTTTCGGTTAATTGGGGATCATGATGTACTACTAGGTGCCACTCATGATCGTTCTATAATTAATGGTTAATTATAGACGGCCAACATAAACCGAGAACCTATTTGGTCACACGCACACCGAGTGTAATCCAAAGGATTTAAAACGAGCTTGAGAATGGGATTCTCAGACCGAGAGAAACTATGTTTGGTTGGACCAAACATAAAGCGAGCATGAAATTGTTTCAGTCGCAATGGAAGCGTGGATGGGCAGTGTCTTATGAAGACATAATGGATGGACCAAAATGGTTTGGTTCTAATCCAATGGATGAGAATAAACCAAATGGTTTGGTTTATATTAAACGAATGAACCAAAGGTTGGTTCGGTTCGTTTTAACTTAAAATAAACCATCATGGTTTGGTTTATTTTAACTTATCTTAATGGAGCGGGTTAACGGGCTTTATGGATATGATCCATTAACCATTAAGAGAATTAGTTCTCTATAAAATAGGGATTAAACCCTAACCCTAAACCCAACTAACTAGTTGCCGCCCAACATCTTGTTGCCGCCCAGCTTGTGGTGCAGCCTTCCAACTTGTTGCCGGCGTCCAAGCTCCAGCCGGTGAACCTCCGACGACCCTCCGGTGATCCCCTAAAAGGTTCGGCATCAAGGTGAGCTTTTGTCTCCTTGTTTTGGCCGGCGCCTATCTCCTCCACCAAGCTGTCCAGTTTTCTGGACAGCTTCTTCTCCTCAAGTCGGAGCGTCGTTTGGACGACGGTTAGTGCTCCGACAGCGGCTAACATACCGGGGATTTGATCTCCGGTAATCCTCTGAGGTGGAGGACGAAGGATTCGTCAATCGGTTGACGAATACCTCTCCGGAGAAGCAAGTCTTGAGGACTTGTTTTAGGTCCGAATTTGGATTCGGATCGTGATCATCTCTCGATCACGTCGTCTTCAACACGAGGCTAGTAACCCGTACGAAGACGAAGCTCGTGACTTAGCGAAGTCATCCCGAGGAGCTCGGCGTGGATACGGATAGAGACGATTCTTACGAGGATCGTTCCGGTTGATGCCGTTCCCGCTACACGTCATACGGAAGGTATAACGTAGTTTAATTTCCTTTTATTGCAATTTTAATTTACGGTTATGTCTACACTTGTTGTAATAGCATGCGTGTGTTGTGTGTGTTGTAATAAATAGGAGTATTTATTATTTTTATTGCTTCCGCTGTGCTCATGTTTACGAAACATGATCGAACACACACACGCCGCGGTGCCGAAAACCCAATAGAGAGTTGGGTCAACTAAGCCTTGGTTAAACCCTTTTGACTTAAGATGGATTGAAAGTCTCTCGTACCAAGCTCGAGGAGCTTGTTTAAGTCCATAGAGAGCTTTCTTAAGTTTTAGAACATGGTCGGGTTTATCTAGATTTTCGAATCCGGGGGGTTGGCTAACATAAACTTCTTCTTTAATGTATCTATTTAGGAATGCCGACTTAACATCCATTTGAAACAGCTTAAATCCTCGATGTGAGGCATAAGCTAGCAACATTCAAATGGATTCGAGTCTAGCTACTGGGGCATAGGTTTCGTCGTAATCTAAGCCTTCGACTTGACTAAACCCTTTGGCGACTAACCTAGCCTTGTTTCTAACTACTTCACCTTTATCATCAAGCTTATTTCGAAACACCCACCTTGTTCCAATTATCGTTTTGTCTTTAGGTGGTGATACTAATTCCCACACTTCATTCCTAGTAAATTGAGCTAGCTCTTCTTGCATTGCAATAATCCAATCGGGATCAAGAAGAGCTTGTTCAATTGATTTGGGTTCCATCTTTGAAATTAAGGAAATTTGACTAAGGTTCCTATAGGATGCTCTAGTTCGAACTCCTAGATTAGGATCTCCTATCACTTGATCGATAGGGTGGTTAGTCTGAATCCTAGATTGGGTTGGGTTTGTGTCACCTAATGCTTGATCAATGGGGTGACTTGGTTGAACACTAGTTTGACTCGGATCACTTGTCACTTGGTCGACAAGAGAAGTTGGTTGATGTGGATTAGACTCGATCTCAGGGTCGGAGACGAGTTTGGTATCAGTGGGCTCAACACTTGGGGTCATTAAGGGTTTTGTAGGTTCGGGTACTTCATCGAACACTACATTAATAGTCTCTTCGACTTTAAGGGTATCGTGGTTATATACCCTATAGGCCCTACTCATGGTTGAGTATCCTAAGAAGATTCCGGTGGAGGTTTTGGATTTGAATTTCCCTAGGTGGTTCTTAGTGTTTAAGATATGTACTTTACATCCAAATACCCTAAAGTACTTGATGTTGGGTACTTTATTGTGATAAATCTCGTACGAGGTCTTAAGGTGCCTCTTTACCATAAGGATCCTATTCTGGACATAGCAAGCCGTGCTAACGGCTTCTGCCCAAAACCTATCAGGTAGGTCATATTCGTTCAACATGGTCCTAGCGGCTTCTTGTAGAGTTCGGTTTTTCCGCTCCACTAGGCCATTTTGTTGAGAGGTCCTAGGGCAAGAGAATTCATGGTGGTATCCGTTTAGGTTACAGAAGTCGGTGAACCTTTGATTTTCAAATTCACCACCATGATCGCTTCTAAGTCTTTTAGCCTTAAGGTTTTTTTGATTCTCGATTAATTTGAATAGATTGATTAATTGATCTAGGGTATCATTTTTATGTTTGATGAACCTAACCCAGGTAAACCTGGAGTAGTCGTCAATTATGACTAAGCAATATTGACTTTTATTGAGTGACTTGGCTCCATGTGAATCGAATAGATCCATATGCAGGAGCTCAAGTACACTTGAGGTTCGTTCTTGGTTAGTTAACTTGTGTTGTGTCCTAGGTTGTTTTCCTTGTTGACAAGCATTACAGATTTTATTAACCAAATTGTTGAGGTTGGGTAAGCCTCTGACTAAGCCACTCTGACTCATCTTGTGGACGAGTCTTGGGTGCGAGTGACCGAGTCGTCGGTGCCACAACCATGATTCCTCTTCCTGTTTCATAAGACATTTGGCTGAGGATTTGATTAAGTTAATTGTATAAATGTTATTTGTCCTAGTTCCTTTGAGTATTGTTTTAGTTGTTTTATTTGTTTTAATTACACATTCATTTTCTAAAAATATGACCTTATAGTTATTGTCACATAATTGGCTTACGCTAAGCAGGTTATATTCAAAATTCTCTACAAGTAATACATTTTTAATAACAAAATTTGAGTTAAGCTCGATATCACCTGATCCGATGATTTTGAGCTTGCTGTTATTCCCAAAGGCTACCGATCCTTGTCGTTTGAATCGAAGCTTCGTGAATTTGAGTTGATCCCCGGTCATGTATCGGGAGCAACCGCTGTCCAACATCCATTGATCCTACACACAAGGTGGTTGGATTGGATGTTAGATTTTTTTAAAAAAAAATTGGTTGTAAGTTGTTAAACCTAGGTCATCTCACCTGTGTCTATATGATCAAGCATGTTATACTTATGTGTTTTTTGTGAGATGACTTCCAATTAAGTTGATTAAGTGCATTTAGGTTCAAGTAATTTTATGTTAGATTTGGATTTGACCCTAGACTTGTCAAGTTTACCTTTTCAAGATCATGGCTTCCAGGTCGTGGTGAGGCACAGGGGCCTTCTTTTATCGGATCATCGACCACTTCCTTAGACAAAGCCATTTTCAAGAAAATGATGACTTAACTCACCTAAGACTATTTCCTAGTCTAACTGGTTATTTTTGAAAAGAGGCTCCCCGAGGCTCAATCTTTTCGAAGGATTTTAGTTGGTTATGTACGTGTTCTAAGTGAGTTCACAAGTTTTAAAAAAAAAATATGCAATTTCTAAGTTAAAGCACAAACATGTTTTGTACTGGCTCCCCCTAGACCGTTGAATCGGTTCGGTCTATCCACATAGTGGATTTGGTCCTTGGGAACCCAGTACGGGTTGGATCCTAGAGTTGAAATCAAAAAGTTCTTAGGGACCCATGCTTGGACATGTTTCCTATGTCGACTTACAATCGACATATACGACCTATTAGTTGTGTTTGAGTTAAACCCTAGTCCAGCCTTGTTGTACACGGCCCTTTGAGATCCAAGTAAGAGGTCAAGTCCTTTGGATCCCGAAGTGAACCTTTCCAACGTGTTCCTAAGATCTTCAACTTGACTTTTCAAGAGAGAGTTCTCAACTTCGAGCTTTTCAGCTCGAGTTGGGTCCTCTTCTCGAACTTGACTAGTCGAAGAGGTTAGGGAGACCTTGTGTTTGAGGAGTTTGACCTTCTCAACCAGGGTCTCGACCTTGGACTCAGACTTAACTAATTTCCTAGACAAAAACCTAACTGTATTA
Source organism: Wurfbainia villosa (assembly GCA_025175895.1). Taxonomy (NCBI): domain Eukaryota; kingdom Viridiplantae; phylum Streptophyta; class Magnoliopsida; order Zingiberales; family Zingiberaceae; genus Wurfbainia; species Wurfbainia villosa. Next base: position 44,092,410 of record CM045998.1, on the reverse strand, counting down.
TGTAAAGTATTAAATAAAGTTCGACTCACTTTAAGGGTATCTTTTGAACCGGATGTGTATCCGTGGCTTGACTTGAAGGTAGCTTCATAGTCCGAGTCATCCTCAGGTTTTGACTCAAGTTCAGGTTCGGTCTCCCTGTCTGACTCAATCGATTTCGCCATGAAGACGTGGTCTTCATCTTCTTCGGATGACGCTTCTTCCCATGTCGCGTTGAGGGCCTTCTTGTGCTTAGGTGCTTGGTGGTTGAGCTTGGGGCACTCGGACTTGATATGTCCAAACCTGTTACACTCATAACACCTAATATTAGAACTTTTAGGCTTACCTTGGTTGGGTCGAGTCGTGGTTCGCTTTCGTCCCTTGGCTATCCTTCGAGCTAGGTTCATTAGTTCGGCAGTCAACTCCGGATCAACTTCTTCTTTGGACTCGTCTTCCTCCTCGGTTGGTGGTGGCTTGCTTGCGATTTTCTTCTTCTTTGAACCTGCAAACAAGGTTATACCCCTCTCGGGTTCCGAAGTTGGATCGCCATGTAATTCAAATCAGAATAATTTCTATTCTAACTTTAGCTAGGTCCTTATATAACTTGTAGGCATCGGCCATGGATGCCAAAAAGTTGGTCATAGTTAAAGAATTTAGAACATACCTGATTAGATCTCTGTTTTGACTTTTCGTCCCTATTGAATGCAGCTGGTTGACTATGTCCTGGACGCGGGCGTGCAATTGTGTTGCCGTCTCGTGTTCCTGCATTTTTAGTGTGTACAATTTATTGAACAACAAATCGCATTTGCAAACCTTAGCTTGATCCGATCCTTCGTGTAACTCAATCACTCGCCCGCAGATCTCTTCGTACGATGAAGGGTCCGAGGCTTGCCTCACCTCCTTGGATAGCCCGCATCGCAGATTTGAGTCGCTTTGCATCCGCTCGACTTGTCGCTTAGTGGTAATGGACCATCGATTGTAATCCAAGGATTCACCTTCTTCATTAGTAGGAAGGGTGAACCCGATTTGGATCACAATCCACATCTCTATTTGGGTTTTTAGGAAGCACTCTTTCCGACCTTTCCAGTAACGGAAATCGTCACCGTTGTAAAACGGTGGTTGGACGGTACTAAAACCCTTGAGATGGGCCATTAACACGAAACGGTAAGAAGAGAAAAAAAAAACACACAGACAACAAAGGTCCCAAGACTCGTCTTGGATTAGTAGAAGGAAGAAGAAAAGATAAATAAATCAATCAATAGATTAACTAATTAGAAAATTAATTTTAATTCTGTAAAAAAAATAATTAATTAATTAATTTCGAAAATTAATTAAAAACTATTTTGTAGAAAAAAAATCTAATGTTGAAATTAAGTAAAAAATATTGAAAAACCAAACTTATATTCTAGACAAGATTTAAAAATTAAAATAAGTTTTTAATTGATTTTTAATTGATTAAATTTTGTAAATTGATTGAAAATCTATTTTAGTGGAAATAAGATTTAATTCAATGCTAAGATTAACGAGAAAACTTTATAAAACGAAATATAAAGATTTTAGGGTTTGAAAAATTCAAGTGTTTAAAAAAAATGAAAGATTTTTTAATTCTGGGAAAAACTAATTTTAATCAATAATAGAATTAAAAAATCATAATTAAGAGTTTTTTTTTTTGTTAGGATGATCAATAGAAAGATTAAAAGCGATAAAATTAAATTAAAGAAAAGTCTGAAAAAAAAATTTAGAAAAATTAAAAAAAATACAAAAATTAACGTAGACAGAAACAAAGGAAACAAAAGAAATAAAAATTACTCAAATTGGTGGTTTCACCAAATTTGAGTGCCCCCAGCTCTGATACCAATTGTAGGATCGAAATGAGCGCTAGAGGGGGGGTGAATAGCGCAAAATGGTTTTTCTTTTCTTTTGTTGTGAAAACGATAAGTGAGAGATAAACGCAGCGAAAAAGAGATGGACACAAGGAGTTTTACTTGGTTCACAACCAACCGGCTGCTAATCCAAGGCCCTAATGGTCCTAGACCACGTACGGAGGGCAATCACTAAAACACTCCTCCTCATTGGAGGTAGGAGTTACGATTACAAAACTTTCGACAAAAACACAAGGATGAGAGACAAGCCCCTCTCTCCTTTTTGATATAAAAGCTCAAAAAACACAACTTAAATTAATCGACTAAAATGATTACCAACACTTTAATGGTGAAGCTTCGTGTTGGCAGCACTTCGTTGTAGTGGCGTCGTCGTAGAAGAGCGGCGTTGTGGAGGCGTTTGAGAGCTTTGTAATAATTGTTGTATCTAAGATGTGAAGCACCCCCCTCTATTTGAAGCCTTGTCCGCCCACTTGAGATCCGGCCACCTCACCACCAATTGAGGGATAAGTTTCCACCTTGCTTTTGACCGGCCACCTCACCAAGATTTGGGGGATAAGTTGCCACCTTGCTTTTAGTTCCTTTTGCCCATTTTCAAGATACTTTAGTTATTTAATTTTATTTCAATTCGAGTTCTAGTTTTAATTCGAATTCGAATAAATTCGAATTCTAATTTTAATTCGAATTAGAGTAACTTCGAATTCAAACAAGGGTTAGCTCAAAGCAATATGTAGAAATATTAAATGTGATGGATTTAGATGGTTTCTAACCATCCGATCTCGACTTAGACTTTCATGGAAAGTTTTGGGTCGGATTGTCGCCTAAGATCAACTCCTAAACGGAGGATCCGACCTCACTTACGCTCGTCGGACACGAGTCTTACCTTGCACTTACTGTGTCGCAGATCTCCAACTCAAGCTTAACCTGTTTCTGCACACTCAAGTAGACTCATGAGATAACAAAATAGACTTAACCTTGTGTCTTTGCTATAATCAAAACACAGGTTCAATTTCGGTGCCTCACTGCACCAACAGTGAGCATTGTCTTGCTGGAAAAGCAATTAAGAAACGATTTGGTAAGGCTATTAGGGCAGAATCACTGTTGCAATTGATTCATTCGAATATTTATGGTCCAATGAATGTGAGGGCTAGACATGGAGCTTCCTATTTCATTACATTTATCGATGATTTCTCTCGTTTCGGTCATTTGTATTTGATTTCTCACAAATCTGAAGCATTGGATTGCTTCATTTGTTATATAAACGAAGTTGAGAATCAAACGAAATGTAAGGTTAAGACTTTACGCACTGACCATGGAAGAGAATACTGTTAGTAATATATATGAGAGATGTCCTAAGGCAATCGCCTTATGTATGAACCATTTATATGATAAATGAAGATTCACTATTTGAGTATATATGTTTTATGTATTTGATTGGATCTTAAACTCATTTACTGAATGTCCACGATACGATTCACAGCATGAGAGAATTTGTGATTGGATCACAACTAGTGAGTATCTCTACATGTGTAATTGTGATGTATCGGAATTATCCCTAGTCGATGAATTGATGGATTTGGATACCATCAATTCTGTCGAGACTAGCACGAGGTATACTCCTTGGTGTATCCAAGCAGCTGATTCTCACTGGCTGGAGACATTGTGATGTCCGGAGTTAATCGTGGATGCTAGTTATGGTAACTAGTTCATTGGAGTGACATCATAAGACTTCATATGGTTCTCTGCATATATAGATATGTCAATGAAGTTCTTCTTGTGGCTTAAGTGCGATGTTCCTTTGACTTGCGGTATTCAAGTCATCTTGATCATGGAGACTTATGCTTTGACATCTTAAGCAAACATCTCTAAGGAGATGTGGACCCGGGATGATTGGGTATAAGTCGAAGTGATCGAAGGTGTTTGAATAGCCTATAAAGGATTCACCACTCCTTGCGAGGAGATGTATACCCATGGCCTCTCGTCGGATTGTTACTAAAGTCTTTGGCCAAAGCATTATATGTTTAGAGTAAGATACTCTTCGATACATGTGGAGTAACTAGAATCCGTAGGACGAGGAAATGATACTTGGGCTAGGTGTGACGTAGTCATCCTAGTGGGGACTGACACTATAGACCATGTCCTGAACCAAGTGGGTATAAGATGAGTGAAGGGAATGGGGCACGATTCATTAGAGCTACTGAAGGGTTTCAGAAATAGTTCTGGATCAACCGTTGATCTTTTCGGTTAATTGGGGATCATGATGTACTACTAGGTGCCACTCATGATCGTTCTATAATTAATAGTTAATTATAGATGGCCAACATAAACCGAGAACCTATTTGGTCACACGCACAACGAGTGTAATCCAAAGGATTTAAAACGAGCTTGAGAATGGGATTCTCAGACCGAGAGAAACTATGTTTGGTTGGACCAAACATAAAGCGAGCATGAAATTGTATCAGTCGCAATGGAAGCGTGGATGGGCCGTGTCTTATGAAGACATAATGGATGGACCAAAATGGTTTGGTTCTAATCCAATGGATGAGAATAAACCAAAGGGTTTGGTTTATATTAAACGAATGAACCAAAAGTTGGTTGTTCGTTTTAACTTAAAATAAACCATCATGGTTTGGTTTATTTTAACTTATCTTAATGGAGCGGGTTAACGGGCTTTATGGATATGATCCATTAACCATTAAGAGAATTAGTTCTCTATAAAATAGGGCTTAAACCCTAACCCTAAAGCTAATGAAGTTTTGGCCGCCCAACCCTAGCCTTCTTTTGTTGTTGCTGCCCAACATGGTGTTACCGCCAACTTCATGGAGCTGCTGCCACCTCCTTGCCGCCGGCATCCAAGCTTCAGCCGGCGATGCTCCGGCGACCCTCCGGTGATCTCTTGTGGGTTCGGTGATAAGGTGAGCTCCACATCTCCTTTGGCCGGCCTCTATTCCTCCACCAAAAGCTGTCCAGTTTTTCTGGACAGCTTGTTTCTTTGTTGTCGGAGCGTCGTTTGGACGATGGTTAGTGCTCCGACAGCGGCTAACTTATCGGGGATTTGATCTCCAGTAATCCTCTGAGGTGGAGGACGAAGGATTCGTCAAACGGTTGACGAATACCTCTCCGGAGAATCGAGTTTTGAGGACTCGGTTTTGGATCCGAATTTGGATTCGGATTGTGATCATCTCTCGATCACGTCGTCTTCAACACGAGGCTAGAAACCCGTACGAAGACGAAGCTCGTGGCTTAGCGAAGTCATCCCGAGGAGCTCGGCGTGATATCTGAGATAGAGCGATTCTTACGAGGATCGTTCGGTTGATGCCGTTCCGCTATACGTCATACGAAAGGTATAACGTAGATAAATTTCCTTTTATTGCAAATTTTAATTTACGGTTATGTCTACACTTGTTGTAATATGCATGCGTGTGTTGTGTGTGTTGTAATAAATATAGATTTATTATTTTTAATTACTTCCGCTGTGCTCATGTTTACGAAACATGATCGAACACACACACGCATGCAGGTCTTAAACCCAACAAAGGGTATCGAGCCCAGGTTGTGTTTCGACATAATCGTAAAATGGTTTTGCGATAGTCATAATGTATTTCTGGAAATTTTCTAATTTTGGAAATTTAGAAGTATTTATGGAAATTTTTCAATTTTGGAAGTCTAGAAGTATTTATGGAAATCTTCCACTTTTGGAAAGTTGGAAGTATTTATGGAAATTGATATTTTCCATAAATAAAATATTTGATTAGATTCTGGAAATTTGTTTCCTAATTTAATCATGATTTGATTTGAAATCAAATCTTAAAATATTTTATTTCCATAAGTAGTTTTAATGATTTAGGAAATTGGTTTCCTAAATAGATTTTCCTTAATCAAATAATTCCATGAATAAAATATGTGATTAGATTTGGAAATTTGTTTCCTAATTTAATTATGATTTGATTTGGAGAATCAAATCTTAAACATATTTTATTTCCATAAATAGTTATGACATATAAAGAAATATATACATGACATAATTGTATGCTATGTAATTGCATTAGATGCATAACATTATGTCATGCGTGTCGTGACATGTAGATGTATGTCATGTATGCCATGCCATGTAGATAATAGTTATTTGCATGCAAAGAGGATGAGACATAAAAACCCTTAATCAATATTAAAGCCTACACCTTCCATTAATATGGTTAGAACCAGAGTTCTGTTTCTTGTTTGGGTTGTTGGACTCTCTCCAAGCCCAGCTCGAACATTAATATGTTCAAACCATGGAATAGTTTAATACTAATATGGTAAGAGTCAGAGGTCAATCGTTAGCTTTGGTTGTTGGACTCTCTCCAAGCTGGGCTAATTGGTTGAATGCGCTCTAACCATATTAAAACTATGTCCTGATTAATGGGTTGGCTTTAACCTGGAGCATCGGCTTGTTGGACTCTCTCCAAGGTCGATGTAAAGGGAGGTGAAGTTGGGTGCTATGCATATGATGCATACTTGTTAATGTGTTAACAACCCGATGTATGTGTGAACATTCAATTAGTTGATAGCACATTGTGATAGTTGCATATACGTGATATGCAATCGGTATAGAAGATACCTACCGTCGTAGTTATGAATGTCTTGTTGGAATCTCTCCAAGGTTGTTCATAACTATGATGGATATCAGCCCATTCGGAGATGGACCTACGATCTCCCGAAGTGATTTTGGGGTTTTTGAAATTCGAAAAATGAATGGGATTTATAAATGTATATTGATGCATTTTAAAATCATCTTTCTCATATATGCTCGCTTTGTATTTCTAAGATTGATCATGATGTCTTTGAATTTATGCTCCATTTTGATTCAAATAAATCGATCGGGCCGAACTTTGGATCGCTTAGAAACTCGAGAATTGTTCTCAAGGTCAAAAGCTTGTGCAATGTCCTCGGCGCCTCTTCCCGCCTGTTCTAGTGACGATGCAACTCGACCAATTGTTGGCCTATCGTAAACATGTGAGTGATTCAACAAATGAGTTGCATCATGCTAGCCACGCGATGGAACCTAAGCTTACGAAGCAAGCATGAGCATATGGATGCTCATATCGTAGTCCTTCATCTTGTGAGTTGGTTGATGAGCAAGTGAGATTCAAAGGTTCAAGTCTCAAAGCTCCTCTTCACCTCCGAGATGCTAGGAGGTTCATCCGTGGTACGCCAATATGTCAAGACCGTGGAGTCTTCTGAGAAGCATGAGCAGGGGATGGTGCTGTTAGTTGATTCCTCGAAGAAAGGTTCTAAGAGGAAGTGAAAGGAACAGCAGAAGGGAAAGAAGAGAAGGGCTAAGAAGGTAGAACTAGCACAAAAGGAAACTTGCCATCATTATGGCAAGGAGAGCCATTTGCGAAGAAAGTGCAAGATTTATCTTGAGTCCGTGAATAAGAATAAGGCATCTGATGCCCCATCTTCTTCGTAAATCTTCTTTATTGATCATTCTATTTCCTCACACTTGGGTATTCGACATCGGTGTGGCTCACATATATGTAATGACATACATGGGCTAAGGAATAGAAGAAGACTCGCCAAGGGAGAGTCAAATTTACGTGTTGGGAATGGAGCAATCTGACTCGCCATCGGAACGTATTTGTTGGAACTCCCTGTAGGACTTGTCTTAGAACTGGACAATTGCTTTTATGTTCCTTCGTTGATAAAGAACATCATTTCTATTTCTTGTTTAAATAGAAATGGGTATCATTTGACTTTTAGTAACAATTGTTGTTACATAACTTTGAATGGAGTTCTTTATGGACCGAACTTTAAGCAATGGTGTTTATACGCTGACGATTCCAAAGGACATTTTCAATATCGGCGAGCAACACGTGCTCAAAGGATAATCACATAGACTCCTAATATGTGGCATTGTCGCCTTGGCCATATAAGCAAGAAACGCATGTCCGAATTACACGATGTGGAATTCGAATCGCTTGAATTGGATTCATACGATACATGAATCATGCTTAAAAGGCAAGATGACCAAGTTACCTTTACCGGAAAAGGTGAACGAGTGGGAGAGTTACTAGGTTTAGTACATACCGATGTATGTGGACCTATGTCAACTCAAGCTTTAGGAGGCTATAGCTACTTCATTACCTTCACCGATGATCACTACTTTGGGTATGTGTTCTGATGAAACACAAGTCCAAGCCTTTGAAAGGTTCAAAGAATTCAGAAATGAAGTAGAGAAACAACATGACAAAAGTATTAAAATACTGATCGGATCGAGGTGGTGAATACTTAAGTCAAGAGTTTCTTGATTATCTAAGAGACAATGGCATATTGTCTCAATGGACTCCGCCCTATACACCACAAAGATAATGGTGTATCCGAGAGGCGAATCGACCTTGTTGGACATGGTCAGTCAATGATGAATCATGCAACTCTTCCAAGTCCTTTTGGGGCTATGCACTTCGCTACCGCTTTACTTGTTAAATGTAATGCCTACCAAGGTAGTCTCAACTACTCCATATGAGATATGGAATGGTAAGAAACCTCATGTATCTTACTTGAAGATATGGGGTTGTCCCGCTTATGTGAAGCTGGATCAGACGCATAAATTGGATGTTAAGTCCGATAAATGTCTATTTATTGGATACCCTAAGGAAACAAGGGGTTACCAATTCTATCATCCTGTGGAACAAAAGGTGTTTGTTTCAAGGCATGCTGTGTTTCTAGAGAAAGAGTTTCTCTTGCAAGAAAACAGTGGGAGTGTCGTCAAGATTGAGGAGGCTCGAGAGACTCAAATAGACATTGATGAGATACCTGGTGAAGCACAACAGCCGACAACTCATAGTGATGAGCAATCGGATGGACCTTTTGTAACACCACATCTTTGTAGATCTGGCAGAACACGCAATATTCCTGAGAGATGGATTTCTCGTAAGTGAATCGAACGACGTGTTACTCATTGATGATGAGGAGCCTACCAGTTATGAAGAAGTGCTGACAAGTTCAGAAAGGGATAAGTGGCTTGGTGCCATGAAGTCGGAAATGGATTCCATGTATGAAAACCAAGTTTGGAACTTGGTTGACCCACCTGAAGGGATAAAGCCTATAGGGTGAAAGTGGGTTTTCAAGAAGAAAACCGACATGGATGGTAATGTGATTACCTATAAGGCTAGATTGGTGGCGAAAGGATATCGTCAAAAACAAGATGTTGATTATGACGAAACCTATTCGCCTGTAGCTATGCTTAAATCCATTCGGATGCTCCTGGCCATAGCGGCTCATTATGATTATGAGATATGGCAGATGGATGTGAAAACAGCTTTCCTTAATGGAAACTTGCTCGAGGACGTGTATATGATACAGCCTGAGGGTTTCACATCGGTTGATAAAACCAAGGTATGCAAATTGCGACGGTCCATTTATGGATTGAAGCAAGCATCCAGAGTCGAATATCCGCTTTGATGAGACAATCAAAAGGTTTGATTTCACAAAATCCGCACGAACCTTGTGTGTACAAGAAGGTTAGTGGGAGTGCAAATCGTATTCCTAGTATTGTATGTCGATGACATATTACTTATAGGAAACGATGTTTCAATCTACTACCGCTAAGGTTTGATTATCCAAGACATTCTCCATGAAAGACCTGGGAGAAGCAACCTACATCCTCGGGATTAAGATCTATAGAGATAGATCGAAACGGTTGCTTGGTCTTTCGCAGTCTACATATATAGACCGAGTGCTAAAGAGGTTTAGCATGTCGGAATCCAAGAAAGGTTTCCTACCCATCAGGCATGGGTTACACCTTTCGAAGTCTATGTGTCCGCGCACAGAAGACGAGAGGATTTGCATGAGTAAGATTCCCTATGCATCTGCAATAGGATCTATCATGTATGCTATGTTATGTACGAGACCCGATGTATCGTATGCTCTGAGTGTCACGAGCAGATACTAGTCCGATCCAGGAATGGATTATTGGGCGGCTGTTAAGATGATCCTTAAGTACTTAAGAAGAACTAAGGATGTGTTCCTAATATATGGAGAAGGGTACATGGTGATACGTGGGTATACGGATGCCAGCTCCAGACAGACAAGGATGATTCCATGTCTCAGTCTGAGTATGTATTCACCTGGAATGGAGGCACAATAAGTTGGAAAGGTTCCAAGCTTGACACTATAGCGGATTCTTCCACTAAGGCAGAATACATTGCAGCTTTGGAAGCAGCAAAGGAAGCGGTTTGGATCAAGAAGTTCATCTCTGAACTTGATGTGGTCTCATCAATGATCCAAACATGTGCTTCGCCGCTATCATCTTATCAGAGAGATCATCAGTAGGAACGAAATACAAATCGAGAAAATTCCCACTGAAAGGAACTTAGCGGATCCTTTAACTAAGGCATTACCTCAAAATAAGTTTGAGGGTCATGTTCGAGCTTATGGTATTGGATACCGTAGCGATTGGCATTAGGCCAAGTGGGAGTCTGTTAGTAATATATATGAGAGATGTCCTAAGGCAATCGCCTTATGTATGAACCATTTATATGATAAATGAAGATTCACTATTTGAGTATACATGTTTTATGTATTTGATTGGATCTTAAACTCATTTACTGAATGTCCACGATACGATTCACAACATGAGAGAATTTGTGATTGGATCACAACTAGTGAGTATCTCTACATGTGTAATTGTGATGTATCGGAATTATCCCTAGTCGATGAATTGATGGATTTGGACACCATCAATTCTGTCGAGACTAGCACGAGGTATACTCCTTGGTGTATCCAAGCAGCTGATTCTCACTGGCTGGAGACATTGTGATGTCCGGAGTTAATCGTGGATGCTAGTTATGGTAACTAGTTCATTGGAGTGACCAGTCGTAAGACTTCATATGGTTCTCTGCATATATAGATATGTCAATGAAGTTCTTACTGTGGCTTAAGTGCGATGTTCCTTTGACTTGCGGTATTCAAGTCATCTTGATCATGGAGACTTATGCTTTGACATCTTAAGCAAACATCTCAGAGGAGATGTGGACCCGGGATGATTGGGTATAAGTCGAAGTGATCGAAGGTGTTTGAATAGCCTATAAAGGATTCACCACTCCTTGCGAGGAGATGTATACCCATGGCCTCTCGTCGGATTGTTACTAAAGTCTTTGGCCAAAGCATTACATGTTTAGAGTAAGGTACTCTTCGATACATGTGGAGTAACTAGAATCCGTAGGACGAGGAAATGATACTTGGGCTAGGTGTGACGTAGTCAGCCTAGCGGGGACTGACACTATAGACCATGTCCTGAACCAAGTGGGTATAAGATGAGTGAAGGGAATGGGGCACGATTCATTAGAGCTACTGAAGGGTTTCAGAAATAGTTCTAGATCAACCGTTGATCTTTTCGGTTAATTGGGGATCATGATGTACTACTAGGTGCCACTCATGATCGTTCTATAATTAATGGTTAATTATAGACGGCCAACATAAACCGAGAACCTATTGGTCACACGCACAACGAGTGTAATCCAAAGGATTTAAAACGAGCTTGAGAATTGGATTCTCAGACCGAGAGAAACTAGGTTTGGTTGGACCAAACATAAAGCGAGCATGAAATCGTTTCAGTCGCAATGGAAGCGTGGATGGGCCGCGTCTTATGAAGACGTAATGGATGAACCAAAATGGTTTGGTTCTAATCCAATGGATGAGAATAAACCAAAGGGTTTGGTTTATTTTAAACGAATGAACCAAAAGTTGGTTCTGTTCGTTTTAACTTAAAATAAACCATCATGGTTTGGTTTATTTTAACTTATCTTAATGGAGCGGGTTAACGGGCTTTATGGATATGATCCATTAACCATTAAGAGAATTAGTTCTCTATAAAATAGGGCTTAAACCCTAACCCTAAAGCTAATCAAGTTTTGGCCGCCCAACCCTAGCCTCCTTTTGTTGTTGCCGCCCAACATGGTGTTGCCGCCAACTTCATGGAGCTGCTGCCACCTCCTTGCCGCCGGCATCCAAGATTCAGCCGGCGATGCTCCGGCGACCCTCCGGTGATCTCTTGTGGGTTCGGTGATAAGGTGAGCTCCACATCTCCTTTGGCCGGCCTCTATTCTTCCACTCAAAGCTGTCCAGTTTTTCCGACAGCTTGTTTCTTTTGTTGCCTGAGCCGCTTTGGACGATGGTTAGTGCCCGACAGCGCTAACTTACCGGGATTTGATCTCCAGTAATCCTTCGAGGTGGAGGACGGCGATCGCCAAACGGTTGACGAATACCTCTCCGGAGAATCGAGTTTTGAGGACTCGGTTTTGGATCCGAATTTGGATTCGGATTGTGATCATCTCTCGATCACGTCGTCTTCAACACGAGGCTAGTAACCCGTACGAAGACGAAGCTCGTGGCTTAGCGAAGTCATCCCGAGGAGCTCGGCGTGGATACGGATAGAGACGATTCTTACGAGGATCGTTCCGGTTGATGTCGTTCCCGCTATACGTCATACGAAAGGTATAACGTAGATAAATTTCCTTTTATTGCAAATTTTAATTTACGGTTGTGTCTACACTTGTTGTAATATGCATACGTGTGTTGTGTGTGTTGTAATAAATATAGATTTATTATTTTTAATTGCTTCCGCTGTGCTCATGTTTACGAAACATGATCGAACACACACACGCCGCGGTGCCGGAAACCCAACAAATACTTGTCTAATATGTTCAAGACAATATGTAATGATAAAGGGATTATTAGACAGCTGACGATCCCTGGAAGTCCACAGCAAAATGGGATTGCTGAGAGAAGAAATAGGACTCTTCTCGAAATGGTTAGGTCTATGATGGCGCAGGCTAATTTGTAATCTCCTATTGGGGAGATGCATTACTAGCTGCAACCTATATACTTAACAAAGTGCCTTCAAAGTCAATTTCATCTACCCCATATGAACGTTGGACAGGTAGAAAACCAGATTTGGGAAATCTGAGACCCTGGGGGTCGGCTGCCTATGTTCATGACAGTTCTCACAAGTATGGAAAACTAGGACCTCGAGGTAAGAAGTGTATCTTTATAAGATATTCTAATACTTCAAAAGGTTATGTTTTCATAGGTGAGCAATCAGTTGGAACGATCTCCGAATTGGATTCGAGAGATGCTACTTTTCTTGAAACTGAGTTCCCAGCTAGAGGTGAAGTTGATAAGATAGTTCCTCTATTTGAGGAGGAAGAGTCGTTATCAACTGGACAGGTGTCTAGTAGGATACCTGAAACTAGTCAACCCAGTGGGAGTACTTTGCCTAGTCATGGGATGACTTCTCATCAGCCCAACTTACGAAAAAGTGTTCGTAAGATCAAACCTAAGAAGTGATTTAATATTGAGAATGAGGCAATGATGACACTCCCTGTTGATGATGAGGAACCTCAGTCAGTAAAGGAAGCTCTGGGCTCTAGAGCTGGAGAAAAGTGGAAAGTTGCAATGGCTGAAGAAATAGAGTCAATGATTAAGAATCATGTTTGGGAGTTAGTCGATCTTCCTCCTGGCCGAAGGGCTATTGGGAATAAATGGATTCTTAAAATAAAGAGGAAAGCTGATGGATCGATTAACCAATACAAAGCTCGTCTAGTTGCAAAAGGATTTACTCAATTGGAGGGTATTGACTTTGAGGAGACATTTTCTCCCGTAGTAAAGTTTGTGTCAATCCGAGTCATTTTGGCTTTAGTGGCACATTATGACTTGGAGTTACATCAAATGGATGTAAAAATCATTTTTCTTAATGGTGAGCTTGATGAGAAAATCTATATGGTTTAACTAAAAGGTTTCATTATTGAAGGCCAAGAAGATAAAGTATATAGATTGAAGAAATCTATATATGGGCTAAAGCAAGCATCAAGACAGTGAAACATAAGATTTAACGAAGTGGTTTTATCTTATGGTTTCGAAATGATCAATGAGGATCATTGCATTTTCCTGAAGAAGGATAAAGGAAAGTATGTCATTTTATCATTATATGTTGATAATATGCTGATTGTAGGAAATGATATAGGTTTTGTGATAGAAGTCAAAAAGTGGCTTTCATCACAGTTTGATACAATAGATATGGGAGAAGCTGAATACATCTTAGGAGTAAAGATCATCAAGGATCGATCTAAGAGACTTTTGGGTTTGTCTCAAGATTCTTATATAAATAAAATGTTACAACACTTCAGCATGTCTAATTGCAACAGTGAACAGACACCTATTGTGAAAGGTACTGTTCTGAGCAAGAGTTTGAGTCTCAAAACTCCTAATGAAATAGCTGAGATGAATAAAAAACTATATGCCAGTGTTGTTGGTAGTTTAATGTACACTATGTTGTGTAGATATCATTTATGCTTTAGCTTAATCGATCGTTTCAGTCAAACCGGGATCGAGACACGGAAGGCGGTGAAAAGGATATTGGATATCACGAAAGCGGCAGAATTATAGTCTGTTATCGAGGATCGGATATGAGCACGAAGGATATTGGATCACAGTTGTGAGGACACGGATGATAGAAAATCTACATCGAGGCTATGCGTTCTTGTTGAATGGTGGCACCATCTCTTGGAAGCAATAAGAAGCACAGCTGTGTGGCCTTATCAACCATGGAAGATGAATATGGCATGTTCGTGATTGTACAAGCGAGTCCAGTTAAGGAGGTTCCTGAAGCATCTGAAGATTACTGAAGACAGTGGGAGTCGTGGTATCTCTTGTAATGATCAGCTGCTATAGCTTTTTCCAAGGATCCCAAATATCACAGCAAGGGCAAGCATATTGTTACAAAGTATAACTTTATCAGAGATATTGTTGCTAAGAAGAAGGTTATTCTTGAGTATATCCCTACTTGAGCTATGCTTGCAGATCCTTTTACTAAGCCAATGACTAGAGAGTCATTTAATGAGCATGTAAAGTCTATGGGACTTCGTATAATGTAACAGTTTTATAATGACAATCGGATATTGTAATTTAATTGTTCTTTAATGTCAGTCATAATTTATTCAGTGTATGTGATGTTACATTCTAATAAGATCTCGGTGAGCATGTTGACAAGTAGTGATTGATCCTCTGACATGGACAATCTTCTCTGTTTGTTATGTACGAATAGGGGTAAGACTATTGCTTATAGGATAGCTTTGGAAGCTATATGTATAGGATATATACCTATAAGTTAAGGTCATCTTGATATATATATCAAGATAAGATCATTTAAGAAAAATGATCGAAGTAAATGGGCTCACCATTTACTATACATGTTTATGAGCCAGACTAGAATTCATATATTGAATTCGGGATTAGACATTTGGAATGTCTGAATCAAGATTTGTACGATGGTAAACATGCACTCTTTATTGATAAAGAAGATGACATCGTAGCATGTGATTCATACCACGTGTGCTAAAGCGACGATAAGGGTAGTAGGAGAAAGGATCCCTGCTTCTCTACTATGTGAGACCTTTGAGATTATATATTGATCTCAGCATTTGCCCTTTATGACTATTTAGGTATCTTCTTGAAGTTTTAATCAGGGTCTGCTACTTTAACATGTAAACCTATTGACTATGGATGATTCGGTCTATGAAACATGATTAGGAAAGCGAATGATTAAAATGAATGGATTCACACTAAAAAGGAAGATTAAATAAGTTTACATCCTTTGAAAATTGTTCACTGGTCGATCCATTTCTATTATGTATGGAAATGTTTGTGAATATTGAAAATATGTAACATGCTCTTGACTTGATGGTCATTATGAGGGATTAGAGATGTTCATATTGATATAAGTGGAGATTATTTAATCTAGGCAAAGAGCAAGACATTATATCCAGGAAAACGGTTAAGTACCACCAGGAGAAAGGTTCAGTACCACCTGGTAAATGGCTGGGAGCCACCTAGAGGATTATAATGGGTCATCAGGTGAGTGACTATGTGTCATTCAGAGAATGGTTATGTACCATTAGTAGAGCGGCTAAGTTAGGTGTAACAATTTTTCTTTGCATCGATCGCTCTATGAGCAGCTATGTAAGGTGTAACAACTTTCTTAGCATTGGATTGCTCAGTGTGCTTGCTGTCGCACGAGCCATTTTCTTAAGTATGAATTGGTTGTTCTAATGGTCTTTGTGACTATTGATCTCTGTTCTATTAGTCTTTTGGGACTATGATCTCCGACACGATTCTGGTCTATGTGACTGGATACTTCTATTAGTCATTTGGGACTAATGACCCCGGCTCTATTTAGTATATGTGACTAAATACCTTTTATTAGTCTATGTGACCATTTTGTCTATGTGACATGCTTTGGACGAGTGGAATGTAGGGGATCGATCGGCCGGCTAGAGGGGGGTGAATAGCCCTCTTACGTTGGATAATGGTATTTGCTCGTCTACAAAAAGATTAGCGCAACAGAAACAACAATACAAGTAAATCAAGCAAATAAAAACAAAGAAAAGGAAACAAACAATGCTAACACAAGGTCGTAACGTGGTTCACGGCTATGCCGCTAATCCATGATCCCGATTCGTCCAAGGTGAATCACTCCTTTGTCAAATCCACTAAGTCTCTCCTTTGCACCAAGCTAGGTGGAGGTAACCTCTTTACAATCCCTCTTCTTACAATTGAATGAGAATTAGCACAAGAAGAAGAGTGGAAAAACCCTTAGAGCACTTTGGGAGATGTTATGAGTTAAAGCATTAGGTTCCCAAAGCCCCACACCCTTTCTCTTTATAGAGGAAGAGGGTTTCTTCCCGTTGACACAGGAGCAGTCGACTGATGTCCCTATCAGTCGACTGGTCCTGTAGCCGTTGCTCAATAACGGCTGCTTTCCACGTTGGATTCCATCCAATGGCACTAGCATCGATCAACTAATATTGTCATCAATCGACTGATGCTCGACCAGTCGAGTGCTCCGCGAGCTCGACTCTATTCTGTGCCTGAAACACTTGCGACGATCGGTGATGCCGTTCATCGATCATGGTAATCTGATCATTGTCATTCCATGGCGGACTAGTCAAGTCACCGTTGACTTAGAGTAGTCGACTACCATTAACATGGTAGTCAACTGATGTCGAGAAATCTCATCCGACACTTAGCCAAATAGCCAAGTTTCACCTAAGAGCTGTTAGGGCAATCTCTTGCCGTGATATGGTTTTGATGGTGTGGCAAAGGGTTTAAGTTAGTTTTATATGTTGATGTGATATGTGCGTTGAAGTCGTGCAGGACTTAGTAATTCGCACATGGAGCCGTGGCAAGTTTCACATCTCATGACTCGTGCCTTGAGTCGGTGAAGGATAGCTTTGCGGAAGCCGTGCGCTTGGAGCATCCGAGGGACCGCCGGACGAGAAGCTTGGAGTGAAGTCGGAGGAAGTAGACTTCGAGGCAAGAGACGCGAAGGAGCATTGCAGAGCCGTGCTGATCTGCTTAGGGGCGTGGCGAAGCGAAGAGAACTTCAAGGCGAGGACTCAGAAATGAGTGGCGATTGTAACCCGTGGAAGGGTAGCTCTTAGGTGAAACTTGGCCATTTGGCCAAGTGTCGGATGGGTTTTCGACACGATCATTGCCGCCATGTCATGGCGATCGGCCCCATCATCAGTGGAGTTCATTGGTATCGTGGCCCGGATTATGGCCAGCGATCGGCGCATCGTGGGCGATCATTGCCAAGACCACCGATCATTCTTCGAGCGGATCGGCCGGTAGTAGATAAGGGTTCGACCAGAACCGTTCGTAGCCGGGCGATCGACTACGGGAGGCGATCGGCCCAGGTCCATCGATCAGCCCTCTCTATAAAAGAGAGGGTGTAAGCCTTTGAGAGGCTAATGCTCATACTCCAAACGATCTTCCTAGTGCCCACAAGCTCTAAACTCTTCTTACTTGTCTTTACTTCAATCCTATTGTAAGAAGAGTGATCTTGGTTGTAAAGGTTACCTCCACCTAGCTTTGTGCAAAGGAGAGACCGATAGTGATTGGTTTTGGCGGAGTGATTCACCGTGGACGAATCGGACCGTGGATTAGCGGCGTAGCCGTGAACCACGTTATATCTCGGTGTTTGTATTGCTTGCTTATATCTTGCTTGTCTTTTGCTTTGTATTTGTATATTCCGCTTGCGCTAATTAGTTTTGTAGACGAGCAATTTACGACGTCCAACGTACGAGGGCTATTCACCCCCCTCTAGCCGGCCATATCGATCCCTTACAAGTGGTATCAGAGCCGAGGTTGCTTGTCACCGGACTAACTAACCGCCCTACATCAAAAATGGTCGGCTCCAACATCCATCCTCCGAAGTTTGAAGGAGAATTCGCTTGGTGGAAGAAGCGAATGGAGGTATTTTTCGAAACGGATTTTGATATAATGATTACAATGGAATCCGGTTTCGTTTTGCCTAGGGATGAAGAGGGGAAGCCAATAGAGAAGTCTAGGTGGACCAAGAGGCAAAGAGAGGAGCACCTTGCAAACTCCAAAGCCAAGCACCATCTCTACAATGTGCTCCCTCAACAAGAGATCAACCGGATCGGAGAATGTGCTAGCGCCAAAGAGATGTGGGAGAAGCTTATAGAACTCCATGAAGGCACATCCGAGGCCAAGCTAGCAAGGAGAGACCTCCTCCGCTCCCAATTATCCAATATAAAACTAGAAAAGGGAGAAAAGGTAACCTCACTACACTCTAGGTTTAAAGAAATTTTAATTGGGCTAACAAGTGTAGGTGAGAAGCTATCAAACCGGATATGGTAATGAAGGCCATAGATGCCTTTCCCGGTCCTCAAAGTGGAGCTCCATGGTGGACTCATTCTATATCTCAAAGAATTTAGAAGTGAGCACCTTGAGGAGTTCTTCTCAACAATGGAACTCACGAAACTAGGCTTGAAGGAATACAAGAGGAGCCTAGAATTCAACCTTCAAGAGGAGTAGCATTATTGGCAAGTAAGGGAAGAAGAAGATGGAAATCCCTCCTCCTCCGATGGATTTGCCGTCTTCCTCCTCCTCCATGGATAGCACCGAAGAAGCCTATATGGTAAGGAGGGTAAGACGTGCTTTTAAAAATTTTAGATTTGATAAATCTAATGATAGGAATAGAAGACCAAGGGGGAAGGTCATATGCTATAACTGCCAAGGAGAGGGACACATAAGGGACAATTGTCCCCTCCTAAACAAAAGCAAAGAAGAGAAGAAAAAGAAAGAAGAGAAGAGGAAGAAGAAGAAGGGGAGCAAGAGAAAGGAAGAGGAGAAGAAAACAAAGGAGAAGGGAAAGGCTAAGGCTCTCAAGGCAAGGACTTGGGATGACCCATCCTCATCCTCCTCATCATCATCGGATGAGGAGAATGCCTTTGTCACCAATTTGGCCTTGATGGCCTTTGATGACTTGGATTGCTATTCCTCCGAAAATGAAGGATCAAGCTCAAATGGGGAGAGCTCAAATGAAGGGGGAGCTTCCACATCCTCCTCATCCGAAGAAGAAGAGGACATGGAAACTATGGTAACAAATCTAACCCCTAAGAAAATAGTTTCCATGGTTTCTAGTTTAACTAAGGATTTATTTAGGGCAAAGAAGAAAAATAAATGCATGCTTGAACAAATTAAGGAATTAGAACAAAAATTAGAAAAGGCATGCTTAAATGAAAATATTTCTTCTAGCTTAGATGATGCATGCTCACATGATTATATGCCTTTGGATGTTAATGATGCATGCATAGAGGAAAATAGGGCCTTAAGGGAAAAGGTAGATTATTTAACCAAAGCCCTAGAGAAATTCACAATTGGCTCCAACACCTTAAATATGATCTTAGGGAGCCAAAGAGCAAGTTTTAACAAGAAAGGCCTAGGATACAAAGAAAAGAAAAATGAGAAGGCCTATAAATGCCTAATAGCTAGGGGACAAGATAAAAAGAAAGTAATTGCTAGGAAATGGATCCCCAAGGAATATTTAGTGAACCCAATAGGAAAGAATTTATTTTGGGTTCCAAAATCCATCCTTAAGGGTTAGAATAACCCTAGGGTAGTCAACCATATGAACTTGACCTATATCATATTTTGGTTGACTTAGGATGACGGGACAACATTTTTTTTAGATAGTGTTGGGTGATGATAACGTGCCCATAAATAGGTAATAATGCTTAAATCATGATGATTGATGTAATTCCTATGTATGTCTTAAATCATGATTTATGATTTTGATATTTGGCATGTTATCATGAGAAATAGGGTTAAGTCATGCTTTAGGTGATAATTTGTTTATTATCATCACATATTACCTAATGCATGGTTATAAATTGATGAAAACATGTATTTCATGATCATAATGTAGAACTCATTCATATATGTCATTATGATCATGTAGGTTGTTAGGTTGATACTTAACCATGATAGAATTGCATGAATATATGGGTTAAGTATATACAAATACCCCCTAGGATACATCTCACACTCACTATAGGCTAACTTGATTGCAAACTTAGCATGGGTGAGATATTAGGATGATACAAATGTCCACTAATGCCTATGGCATTTAGATGGTCATTTAAAGTATCAAAATAGCAATAATAGACCAATCATGGGGAAGGCTTATGTTTAATTCATAGACATATTGCCCAAAGATCATGGTTGGATATTTCATATGTTTTCAAAACAATTCCTTACCTTAAAATACATGTATTCATGTTTTGAAACAATTGGATGCAAAACTAGGTAGCTAACTTGATACTAGAATGATCAAAAACCTAGTGGTTTTTAGAACTTTTGGATTTTTGGCAAAAACAAGAAAATATAATGAGTTTTCATGAAAAACTATTTTTCATTGATAGATATACTTAAAAGAAATATTTTCCCCAAATTTCATGATTTTTCAAATTTTCTGAAATTTATAATGCATTTCTGAAATTCGTCCAGAAAATCAGAAATATGGATTCATTTGTGCTACGATCGCCATATCGATAGCTGATCATTGGTGGCCTGTAAATCAGAATATTGAAGGCCGAATTCAGTCTATAAACCTCCTACAAGTGGTAGAAATATACTTGATGCCACCAACAAGTGGTAAAAATATACTTGATGCCATCAACAAATGGTACCCAATTTTTAAATCAACTTGACATATTTTTCCCTCCATTATACTTGATGCCATGAGCTTATAACTTAGTGTTAATCTTTTTGATGGTGTCAAAGGGGGAGAAATAAGTATGTTTAAGTTAATCACATTAGGGGGAGAAATATATTGTAGGGGGAGAAATATATGATAGGGGGAGAAAATTTGCATGGAGAGTTTCATGGATTAAGGGGGAGTTGCATGTTGCTATATCATGTTTATCTTTACATGCTTTCTTACCTTAGAATTTATATCAAATGTTTTTACCTAACTTAAACGGATTGCCACACATCAAAAAGGGGGAGATTGTTAGGGCAATCTCTTGCCGTGATATGGTTTTGATGGTGTGGCAAAGGGTTTAAGTTAGTTTGATATGTTGATGTGATATGTGCGTTGAAGTCGTGCAGGACTTAGTAATTCGCACATGGAGCCGTGGCGAGTTTCACATCTCATGACTCGTGCCTTGAGTCGGTGAAGGATAGCTTTGCGGAAGCCGTGCGCTTGGAGCATCCGAGGGACCGCCGGACGAGAAGCTTGGAGTGAAGTCGGAGGAAGTAGACTTCGAGGCAAGAGACGCGAAGGAGCATTGCAGAGTCGTGCGCCTGATGCTGCCGAGGGACGTGGCCGAGAACGAAGAGAACTTCGAAGGCGAGGGACTCCGAGAAATGAGAGTGAGCGATTGTACCCCGGGGACGGGTAGCTCTTAGGTGAAACTTGGCCATTTGGCCATGTGTCGGATGGGTTTGCCCGACACCTGTCGACTGCCATGTCATGGCTGTCGACTGCTCTGAGTCGAGTGAGTTCGACTGGTATACGACTGATCGATTGGCCAGCAGCCGATGCCATACGTGGGCGCCGATCGCTAAGATTATCACCGATCGGGCCAAGACAGCATGATCGGTGTAGATAAGGGTTCGGCCATTGGGACCGCTCGTGAGCCGATCGGGCGCCGATTACGGGAAGCGATGAGGTCCATCAGTCGACAGCCAAGAGTTCCGTTGGACTACAACGGGCGGGATCCGACCGGTTCGGAGGCCGCTAGAGATCGCCAAGGGCGGCAATGATCGATGGCGCAAACGGAAGAAGTTAGCCTCTCTATAAAAGAGAGGGTGTAAGCCTTTGAGAGGCTAATGCTCATACTCCAAACGATCTTCCTAGTGCCCCACAAGCTCTAAACTCTTCTTACTTGTCTTTACTTCAATCCTATTGTAAGAAGAGTGATCTTGGTTGTAAAGGTTACCTCCACCTAGCTTTGTGCAAAGGAGAGACCGATAGTGATTGGTTTTGGCGGAGTGATTCACCGTGGACGAATCGGACCGTGGATTAGCGGCGTAGCCGTGAACCACGTTATATCTCGGTGTTTGTATTGCTTGCTTATATCTTGCTTGTCTTTTGCTTTGTATTTGTATATTCCGCTTGCGCTAATTAGTTTTGTAGACGAGCAATTTACGACGTCCAACGTACGAGGGCTATTCACCCCCCTCTAGCCGGCCATATCGATCCCTTACAAGAGCTACTACCCCTTCCCGGGTCACACTCATCCCTCGGAGTCCCTCGCCTTTGAAGTTATCTTCGTCCAGCCACGTCCCTCGGATGCGCCAAGCGCACGGCTCTACAGCGCTATCCTTCGCGTCTCGCCCTGAAGTCTACTTCCTCCGGCTTCACTCTAAGCTCCTCGTCCAGCGGTCCCTCGGATGCTCCAAGCGCACGGCTTCCGCAAAACCATCCTTCACCGACTCAAGGACCGAGTCATGAGAGGTGAAACTCGCCAAGGCTCCATGTGCGAATTACTAAGCCCTGCAAGACTCCAACGCACATATCAAATCATAATAACACTCTAACTTAAACTCTTTTCCACACACATCAAAACCTTATTACGGCAAGAGATTGTCCTAACAATCTCCCCCTTTTTGATGTGTGACAATCCGTTTAAGTTAGATAAAACATTTGATAAAATTATTAAGAAAGGAAAGCATGTAAGTAAACATGATTAGCAACTCTCCCCCTTAATACATGAAACTCCCCCTAGATATATTCCCCCTTTACTTAAACATAACATTTCTCCCCCTTTGACACCATCAAAAAATAATAAACAAGGTTTATACAAGCATGGCATCAAGTCTAGAGGTAAATAAAAGCCAAAACATGCCTTAAAATTGGATACAAAAGGTTATTGGGCATATTATCAGGCTACCAGTCGACTGGTTCAGACTACCAGTCGACTGGCACAAGCATTTCAAGAATTTCAGTTTTTCAGAATGAATTTCAGAAATGCATTAGAAAATCTATAAAATTCGAAAAATCATGAAATTTGGGAAACATATTTCTTGTAAGTATATCTATCAATGAAAAATCATTAGATTTTCTTGTTTTTGCCAAAAATCCAAAAGCTTTAAAAACACTAGGTTTTTTATCATTCTAGTATCAAGTTTACCACCTAGTTTTGCATCCAATTATTTCAAAACATGAACACATAGATTTTAAAATAATAAATTGTTTAGAAAACATATGAAATATCCAACCATGATCTTTGGGCAATATGTCTATGAATTAAACATAAGTCTTCCCCATGATTGGTCTATTATTGCTATTTTGATACTTTAAATGACTATCTAAATGTCATAGACATTAGTGGACATTTGTATCACCTTAACATCTCACTCATGCTACGTTTTCAATCAAAGTAGCCTATGGTGAGTGTGAGATGTTTCCTAAAGGTATTTGTATATACTTAACCATTATTTTCATGCAATTCTATCAAGGTTAAGTATCATCCTAACAATCCACATGATCATAAAGATGTATATGACTTAATTTTACATTATGATCATGAAACAAATGTACTCATCAAATTGTGATTATGCATTAGGTATTACATGATGATAATAAAGCAAATATCACTTAAAGCATGATTTTATCTATTTATAGGTGCATTATCATCACCTAACACTATTTCAAAAATGTTGTCCCACCATCCTAAGTCAACCAACATATGATATAGGTAAATTGTATATGGTTGACTACCCTAGGATTTTCCTAACCCTTTATGATGGATTTTGGAATCCAATATAAATTTTTGCCTATGGGGTTCACTAAAAATTCCTTAGGGATCCATTTTCTAGCAATTACCTTCTTCTTGTCTTGACCCCTAGCTATTAGGCATTTATAGGCCTTTTCATTTTTCTTTTCTTTATATCCTAGGACTTTTTTGTTAAAACTTGCCCTTTGGCTCCCTATGATCATGTTCAAGGTGTTGGAGCCTATAGTAAACTTCTCTAGGGCCTTGGTCAAATAGTCTACCTTTTCTCTTAGAGCCCTATTTTCTTCTATGCATGCATCATTAACATCCAAAGGCATATAATTATCATGTAAGTATGCATCATCATCATTATCATTAAAACATGATTTTTCTAATTTTTGCTCTAAATCTTTAATTTGATCGAGCATGGTTTTATTTTTCTTCTTTGCTCTAAATAAGTCCTTAGTGAGACTAGAAATCATAGAAACTATTTTACTAGGTGAAAGGTTAGTTATCATAGTTTCCATGTCCTCTTCTTCGAATGAGGAGGTAGAGGAGGCTCCCCCTTTAATTGAGCTCTCT
The DNA here is from genome assembly GCA_025175895.1 of Wurfbainia villosa. NCBI lineage: Eukaryota > Viridiplantae > Streptophyta > Magnoliopsida > Zingiberales > Zingiberaceae > Wurfbainia > Wurfbainia villosa. Next base: position 44,067,905 of record CM045998.1, on the reverse strand, counting down.
CCACTTGAGCTTGATCCTTCATTTTTGGAGGAGGAGCAATCCAAGTCATCAAAGGCCATTAGAGCTAAGTTGGTGACAAAAGCATTCTCCTCTTCCGATGATGATGAAGATGATGAGGAGGGGTCATCCCAAGTCCTTGCCTTTAAAGCTTTGGTCTTCCCCTTTTCTTTGGCCTTCTTCTCTTCTTCCTTCTTTTTGCTCCCCTTCTTCTTCTTCTTTTCTTCCTTCTTTCTCTTCTCTTCCTTGCTCTTGTTTAGGAGAGGACAATTGTCCCTAATGTGTCCCTCTCCTTGGCAATTGTAATAAATTACCTTTCCCCTTGGTCTTCTTCTCCTATCATTAGATTTATTAAAATGAAAACTTTTTAATGCACACCTTACCCTCCTTACCATATAGGCTTCTTCCGTGCTATCCATGGAGGAGGAGGAGGATGCTTCATCATCGGAGGAAGAGGGGATCTCCATCTTCTTCTTCCCCTTGTGTGCCATCAAGGCTACTCCTCTTGAAGGTTGAAACTTTGGCTCTTCTTATATTCCTTCAAGCCTCGTTTCGTGGAGCTCCATTGTTGAGAAGAACTCCTCCAAGGTGCTGACTTCCAAGTTCTTGGACATGTAGAAGGAGTCCACCATTGAACTCCATTTTGATGACCGGGGAAAAGCATCAATTGCTTTCATGAGCATGTCCCGGTTCGAGAGTCTTTCTCCTACACTTGTTAGTCCAATCAAAATTTCTTTAAACCTAGAATGCAATGAGGTTACCTTTTCTCCCTTTTCTAATTTTATGTTGGATAGTTGGAAGCGGAGGAGGTCTCTCCTTGCAAGTTTTGCCTCCGAGGTGCCTTCATGAAGCTCTACTAGCTTCTCCCACATCTCCTTCGCACTAGAGCATTCCCCTATCCTATTCACCTATTGTTGGGGGAGTACATTGTAAGGTGGTGCTTAGCCTTTGAATTTGCCAAGTATTCTTCCCTTTGCCTCTTGCTCCACCTTGATTTCTCTAATGGCTCCCCATCTTCATTCCTAGGCATCTCGAAACCGTTTTTCATTATTAATAAAATTTCAAAGTCGGTTTCAAAGAATACCTTCATTCTCTTTTTCCACCAAGAGAATTCGCCTTCGAATTTTGGTGGGTGAATATTTGAGTCGGCCATCCTTGAATGTGCTTGTTGTAGCGATGAGTCCTCGACAAGCTTTCCTTGGCTCTGATACCACTTGTAGGGGATCGATCGGCCGGCTAGAGGGGGGTGAATAGCCCTCTTACGTTGGATAATGGTATTTGCTCGTCTACAAAAAGATTAGCGCAACGGAAACAAGACAAGCAAATAAAAACAAAGCAAAGGAAACAAACAATGCTAACACAAGGTCGTAACATGGTTCACGGCTACGCCGCTAATCCATGATCCCGATTCGTCCAAGGTGAATCACTCCTTTGTCAAATCCACTAAGTCTCTCCTTTGCACCAAGCTAGTGGAGGTAACCTCTTTACAATCCCTCTTCTTACAATTGAATGAGAATTAGCACAAGAAGAAGAGTGGAAAAACCTTTAGAGCAATTTGAGAGATGTTATGAGTTGAAACATTAGGTTCCCAAAGCCCCACACTCTTCCTCTTTATAGAGGAAGAGGGTTTCTTCCTATTGACACAGGAGCAGTCGACTAATGTCCCTATCAGTCGACTGGTCCTGTAGTCGTTGCTCAATAACGGCTGCTTTCCACGTTGAATTCCATCCAACGACACTGGCATCAGTCGACTGATATTGCCATCAGTCGACTGATGCTCGACCAGTCGAGTGCTCCACGAGCTCGACTCCATTCTATGCCCGAAACACTTGCAACTAGTCGACTGATGCCTTCATCAGTCGACTAGTGGTCTCGCAGTCGATTGCCATTCCCTGGCAGTCGACTGTTGGCACTTGAACCGGACTCGAACACTAGTCGAGTCACCATCGACTTAGAGTAGTCGACTACCATTAACATGGTAGTCCACTAATGTCGGGAAATCCCATCCGACACTTAGCCAAATAGCCAAGTTTCACCTAAGAGCTACTACCCCTTCCCGGGTCACACTCATCCCTCGGAGTCCCTCGCCTTTAAAGTTTTCTTTGTCCGGCCACGTCCCTCGGATGCGCCAAGCACACGGCTCTGCAGCGCCATCCTTCGCGTCTCACCCTGAAGTCTACTTCCTCCGGCTTCACTCCAAGCTCCTCGTCTGGCAGTCCCTCAGATGCTCCAAGCGCACGGCTTCCACAAAGCCATCCTTCACCGACTCAAGGACCGAGTCATGAGAGGTGAAACTCGCCATGGCTCCATGTGCGAATTACTAAGCCTTGCAAGACTCCAACGCACATATCAAATCATAATAACACTCTAACTTAAACTCTTTGTCACACACATCAAAACCTTATTACGGCAAGAGATTGCCCTAACATGGAAGATGTAGCGCCTCGTCGTGCACACATTGCGGAGCAACATGTACCTGCACAAAGTAAATCTTGGCCTGATTAGCGCGCCGTGATAAGAAACACCTTTTATAAGGGGGTGTGCGTCCAAAGAAGAGTAGGAGTGATTAGGTTTTGATGCTGAAAGGCTGTTTTGTCGGAGAGTGAGAGATAGGAACATTGAGGCACGACCGAAACTTGGCTTGTGGAGGAGAAGGAGCTTTCGCGGTGATCATTCCTGAGACAGAGAGTCATCTTCTTCTATTTCTACTTGAACGCGAGAAGGTTCTGTCATCTTCTTCTATTTCTACTTGAACGCGAGAAGGTTCTGTAAGTTTTAGTTTTTTCAATTTTTATTTACAGCTTCATCTTCCTTTTAATTTTACTTAGATAATCTTGATTAGATTCCAAAACTATCAACAATTTTACAACTTGTGATTTAAAAGGGGCTTAAAATTTTTTATGGGTCCTCTATATACTTGGATAATTAGAATACCTAGGATCAAAAAAATTAAATTTTTTTTTTTTTTTGTTTTTTTTCTCATTTGTCGAGCACAATAGGTACAGCTAGTTAGCGAACAACTAACCTTCATATTATAAAAAATAGGATAGGCTATGAGCGTCTAGTCATTAATAATTTAATTATGTTTAGATAATAGTAGATAGAAAATGACGCTCATAAAGATGTCAAATGTTGTTTAACCATTCATCCATGGTGAAAATTAGATATTCACTTAAATATTCTTCGAAGTCATTATCAATAATAAGGATAATAGCCAAAAGATACAAGTTTGTTTGACAATTTATCAAACTCGTAGGCAAAATTTTCGAATATCCAAACTACATTTCCAATTTCATATTTATCGAAATACATAGCTATTTCGTATTGTACCATTCCGTTACCAATAAGAAGTTGATTGTCATGGAGATAATCGATTACATTCTTAAATTTATTATATTTGATTTGTAAATGTTAATCAATTGAGTCAAGGGATTGTTAATTTTTTTATCTGATTTATCATGGACTTAATCAACAATTGATTGTTCATGACACATTAGTCGATTGTCATAAATTTAATATTCTAATTTTAAGATCTCAATTTATATTTAGGGCATGGTTATAATTAGAATAAGACAAGGAACATAATGAATTTGATTTGAAGTATTTTTAAAGTGTTCAAGAGCATTCGTGAGTTTTAATTAAAATTTGTTGATGTCCTTATAATATTCAAAATTTTAAAATCTTGATATAGTTTGAATTAGGAGAGTCCTAGGAATTATTGATAAGTGAGTACGATAGATTTAGGTCCTCAAAGCTACGTCAATTTTAGAAATTTATAATTTTCTATTTAGATGATAAAATTTATATATGAAGATATAGTTATACTCAGTAGGATGCAATGAGCACAATAAACTCGATTTAATATTTTGGATATTGTAGGATCATCAATGAAATTTATCATAACTCGAAGAAATTAGTAGTCAAGTGACTCAGTTAACTGATGTCTATAAATCGAGTATAATAAATTTAAAAATTGACTAATGCAAACAATTATCTATATAGCAATCGACTATGTAATTAAGTATAAAAATTACAATGTAAAACAACTACATGTTTTAATAGATATAAAAATTAAGTATGCAATTTAGCTTGTCGAAAAACTTAACTATGCGGATGGGCAAATTACCGAAGTTTGTTTCTTGAAAATATCATGCATGCACTATGGTTAACTATTTTTGGGAAGATTCTTTCACAATAGATTTTTCATACTGAAAAGCAAAATTTTGAATAAGATATATAATATTTTTGAGTAAGTTTTTGTAGGATTTTTTTTTAATAACAGTGATCGTAAATTTTTTTTAACGCGTTTTACTTATCTAATTTATTCACTTGAATATATCAATGTTTTTTTTTGACTACTCAATTCATTTAATTTGTACAAATTATCGACAACTAGTGCGAAGCTATTGTACCATTTCTATAAAAGATTGTAACCATCAACTTAGTGGTCTTCACTGATTTATTCTACGACTATTATGAGGGAGGTAAATCATGAAAGACTCTATGAGTCTTGACGTGATGGTCAAAATATGTGAGAGTCATTTAGTTATTGTACCATTTGAACAGTACAACACATTATTATTTATCTTGACCAATTCAACATACCGACCTTGTTGGATCGATTTGAGTGCTAGAGGGGGGGGGGGTGAATAATGCAAATGAAAATTTTACGGAATCGTTCGATTAAAGAAAATGTACGCAGCGGAAAAGTGAATAACACATTTTGTTTTTATTTGGTTCACAACCTTCGATTGCTAATCCAAGACCCTAGTGGTCCGAGACCACGTACGGAGGACAAATTCACTAAAATAATCTCCTCCTCGTTGGAGGTAGGAGACAACGCAAAACAAAAGCTCGAAAGATTAAGGTAGAGGGATACTCCCCCTCTCCTTATTACGATATAAAGCTCCGAGAAACTAAAATGAATACAATATAAGACTTGAATAAAAATTATACCGACGAGGAAAAGAAAGAGACTAAAGCTTGATCGTCGGAGTAGTAGAGCTTCGCCGTAAAGATGTCGGAGAGTCAAGGCGTTGTGGAGGCTATTTGGAGAGCTTTTGATGATGGAAATAGGGTGGAAAACCCCTACTTTTATAGCCTTGGAAACCCTAGACGTTCAGTTCTTCAACCAATGAGAGTAAGCCTCCTAGCCCTTGAGAAAAGGAGATAAGCTTTGACTCTCCTCGAAGCTGATCTTTGACCAACAATCGACTGCTACACTTACCAGTCGGCTGCTAGATGGATCAATCAACTGATGCAAGCCCTCAGTCGACTGATGACAGGTTTTCCAGCTGCAATGAAGAGTTAGCTCGAAAATGCAATTAATATAAGTGAACTTGATGGTCATTTACCATCTGATCTTGACTTGGACTATTCATGGGAAGTCTTGAGTCAGATCATTGCCTAAGGGCATCCCCGTACAGAGGACATGACCTTATTTGCACTCACTCACATGAGCTTACCTCAGCTTTTACCTTTAAAGCTTCGCTTCTGATCTTCACTTAAGTGTAGGGGATCGTTGGAACGCTAGAGGGGGGGTGAATAGCGTTGTGTTATGTGTCGATGGGAATCGTTCGCGTGCTTGTCTACAATTTTCGTTAGCGCAGCGGAAACAAAGATAATAAAGCAATAACGAAAATACAAACACACAAACACAAGGATATAACGTGGTTCGGAACCGAATGATTCCTACTCCACGGATCGAGCTCGGATGAGCTCTAGTGATGCACACGCAACCACTAATCACAAATAACTCCTTCTCGACACAAGTCGAAGGTGGAGAAACCTCGTACAATGATTACACTAAGCAATACAAAAGATACAAGCTAATACAAATGAGAAATACAATGCAAGTAAAGAAAAATACTTTACAAGAGCACTTTGGTTGCTGGATCTTTGATTGCCTTGGACTAGCCTTGAAGGACTGGAAAACACCAACTCTCCCCTTCAATTTATCCAAGAAAATCGCTGCCTTTTTCCACCTCCACGAGCTCCTTTTAAAGCTTCTACCTGTGCTGGAAAAAGTCGATCAGTCGACTGCTCGGGACCATCAGTCGACTGATGCCACTGTTGTCGTGAGACAACGGCTAGATCCACGCTGGAAAAATCCAACGGATTCATCATCAGTCGACTGATTGTGACCATTAGTCGACTGATCAACCCATCACTCGACTGCTGACCGTAGCGGTCGAGTGAGACTCCATTCTGTGCTCCAAAATTCGAGCACCAGTCGACTGATCACAAGATCAGTCGACTGCTTGACCAATCAGTCGACTGTCTACTTATGGCAGTCGACTGCTAGGGCAATTTCTGTAGTCAAACCCTAGTTGACTCTTACCAGTTGACTGTCACATGACACCAGTCGACTGGCACACCTCAAACATGAGATTTTAGCCCAAGTATGGTTCCCCCATACTTACTAGACCCCCCTTAGTCTAAACCTAAGCCTTCTAGCCACCTCCATTAACCTCACGCCTCTCGGATCCCTCCAAGTCATCCATGACTTGTTCATCTATCGCGCTAGCCTTCAGGTGCTTACATCGGCTATGTCATGCTAACGGTGTCTACACCGCCAAGACACATTGGACTTACGCCGCCAAGACTCCGCTTGGACTTTACGTCGCCAACCATTGGACTTGTGCTGCCAAGACTTCACCCTTGGACTTTACGCCGCCAATATCAAACCCCTTAGACTTTTCAAATGCCAAGACTCAATCTTGGACTTTCCCTTGCCAACCCATGTTGGACTTTCCATGCCAAGACCCATGCTTGGACTTTACGTTGCCAAGACCTATGCTTGGACTTTACGTTGCCAAGACTCATGCTTGGACTTTCCTTTACAATTACATTGTCATATGTTTTTGTCGAACATCAAAACATCTCTCGAGCCAAGCTCGAGTCTTGATCAATCGTGACCTGGGCCGATTGCACCAACACTAAGTTCTTCGGCTTCCTCCGAAGTCCTCCCAGTGTCGGCCGATCACCACGGTTCCCTCTGGGGTGTCCCTGACCTTTAGCTTTAGCTTAGCAATTCTGCACACTTGATTCAGCTCGTGAGACAATAAAATGAGCTTAACTTTATATCGTTTGCTATAATCAAAATTCAGGTTCGATTTAGATGCCTGCTACACCAACAGACCTAACTTGTCGGTCCAAATTATTCAAAACTTCCACCCCACTTAATTATGTTGGTGCAGGGGCACCTAAGTCGAACCTATATTTTGATTATGGCAAAAGACGTAAAGTCAAGGATATATCGTTTTCTCACGAGCTGAATCGAGTGTGCAGAAAAGTGCTAAAGCTGAAGCTAAAGGCTAGCGACACCCGGAGGAAGCCGCGGTGGTCGGGCGACACTCGAGTGACTTCGGAGGGAGCCGAAGGAATCGAGTGGAAGGCCGGAAGCAAAAGTGACATGGTAAGTATCGAGGTAAGCTCGTGTGTGCGAGCGTAAGTGAGGTCGTATCCTCCTTACGGGGATGGTCTTAAGCGTAGATCCGACCAAAGACATCCCATCGATGGTCTAGGTCGAGATCGGACGGTCGAAGGTCGTTGAAATAATATTTTCTTTAAGCTAACTTTGCCTTGCAGCAAGCATCAATCGACTACCAGCTTGGAGGACTCGACTACCGTCAATCAGTCGACTGCCGAAGGTCAGCAATCGACTGATGCTGCCATCAGTCAACTGATGATGGCCATCAGTCGACTGATGGTCAATGATCAGATTCGAGGAGTCAAGGCTTATCACCTCTTTTCAAGGAGGTTTTGTGCCCATTTGTGATTGGTTGAAGACCCATTCGATGAGGGGCTCAAAGGCTATAAAAGGAGGGCTTGTCCTAGGGTTTTTCATCAATTAAAAAGCTTCCAAGTGCTTTCGATACGCTCCGACTCTCCGACATCCCTACGACGAAGCGCTACCGAGACGACGACTAGAGCTTCAACCTCCATCCTTTGAAGTCGTCGGTAACGAAAGTTTGAATCATATTTCAGTTTATAAGTTGTTCTTATTTCGAGCTTTAAATCATATCAAGGAGAGGGGGAATGTCCCTCTACCTTGAGCTTTTATCATCTTGTGTATCCGTCTAACTCCTACCTCCAACGAGGAGGAGCTTTTTAGTAGTTTGCCCTCCGTACGTGGTCAAGGACCACTAGGGCCTTGGAGTAGTAGCTCTGAACCAAGTAAAACCTTTGTGTCTATTGTCTCTATTTTTGTTTTTATCTTCCGCTGTGTCTACTCACATTTTAACGAAAAATTTCTATCGTTATTCACCCCCCCTCTAGCGATCCGATCGATCCAACAATTGGTATCGAGTAGGCGCTCAGTTGATGCAACCACTCGAGCATTTTTCTTTTCGTATTCATCGTTTTAAGATTTCTCCCACACTACTAATCCAAGACCAAGTCTTGGTACATACTTTTTGGTTGTGTTTTTGCAAGTATTAATCGCCTTCGAAGTACCTCACGATCAAACGAGCATAACTTTTGCTACAAGTGGACTCACGAAACGATCTACCCACCAAATCGAAGCTCTCTGAGATCTACACTTCTTACTGGGGTTTACCCAGTAACAAGCTGTTTTATCCCCAAAAATGACGTTTAGTACCCTTTTAGGGACATCGAAGGTTGTGAGTACTTACTTTTTGTTTAGTTTCTTATCTCTTTGTTTAACTTTCTATTTCTCGTGTGTTTCCTTTTATTTTCCGCACCACTAATCCAAGACTCGAGTCTTGGCAAGTTTTTTTTGTTTTTTTTGTGTGTGCAAGTTTTTCTTTATGGCCCACATTGAGGGGTACAACACCACCCGACCTCCGTTCTTTAGCGGAGATGATTTCCGTTACTGGAAAGGTCGGATGGAGTGTTTTCTAAAAACACAAGTCGAGTCTTGGATAATCATCCAAACCGGCTTTGCTCTACCCACCAATGATCAAGATGAGCCCTTGGATTTCAACAAGTGGACCAATGCAACCAAGAGGCAAATCGAAGCCGATGCAAGAGCAACCCAAATATTGCAATGCGGTTTGTCTAAGGAAGAGCTCAACCGCATCGGACCCTTCATCTGCGCAAAAGATTTGTGGACAAAACTCATAGAACTACACGAAGGGACTAATGACGCGAAGGTAAGTAAGCGTGACTTACTACTTAATAAATTGTATAACCTAAAAATGCAGGAATGTGAGACGGCAACGCAACTACACGCCCGCGTCCAGGACATTGTCAATGGATTGCACACCATCGGACATAAGGTCGAAAACCGCGACCTCCTAAGGTACGTTCTTAATTCATTTCCTAGGACTACCTTGTGGGCATCCATGGTTGATGCCTACAAGGTCTCTAAGGACCTTTCAAAGCTTAGGTTAGATGAATTATTTTCCGAGTTTGAACTTCACGAGCAAACTAACATGGTCCGGGCCGAGAGAGGTATTGCTCTACTTGCAGGACAAAGAAGCAAGCCACCTACTAGGCAAGTAGATGAACTCGAACCCGAAGACGAATCGGAGTCCGAATCGGAAAAGGTGGAAGCAATAGTGAACGTAGTGCGGAAGATCGTTCGGAGGGAAAGGAGGCTACTAAAGAATCAAAAGAGGGCACAATTCAAATCAAATAAAAAGAAGGCCTTTCATGCAACATGGGACAATGAAGAAGGCGGTGGCATAGCATGCATGGCAAGACCCGAAGAGTCCGAGTCCGAGTCAGAGTCCGAGTCAGAGTCCGAATCCGAATCCAATTACAACACCGACTCCGAACTCGAGGACTATTTCGAGAAGCAACTCAAAGCCGGATCGAAAGATAAATTTAAGGTTAGCCGCTCACTAATTCATACGCTTTACAATACGATTAAATTGCTAACTAGAAAATTAGCTAAATCCGAGTCTAGGGTCGAGTCCTTGGTTGAGGAGGTTGAAACCCTCAAACAAGAGACACCCCTAAACTCTTCGACTAGTCGAGTTCAAGAGGAGGACTCAACTCGAGTTGAAAAACTCGAAGAAGAGAACTCTCTCTTGAAAGGGCAAGTCCAAGAGCTCGAAGCTCGATTGAACAAGTTCTCGACGGGGGTCCAAGAATCTTAACCGACTTCTTGGAACTCAGAGAGTCGTGTACAACAGAGCCGGACTCGGATATAGCTCAAAGACTACGAATACATCTTACATGTCTATCGTAAACCGTAGTCATCATCGAGTCCAAGCGTGGGTCCCGAAAACTTTATTAAACTCACATATAAGGACCAATAGGTTTTGGATTCCCAAGGATCAAGTTCATTACTTAACCAGACCATATCGGTTCAATGATCCAAGGGGAGCTAATACCAAAATAGTATATCCGATAACCTAAACCTCTTATTTCTTTTAGAATGGTTAGATAGGACTATAACTCGTCAATGCTTGATAACATAGTACCAGGACGCGGCGAGATGATAGTACACTAGGAAAGCGAAGTCTTGTGTATTCGGGCTAGATAAGGCGTATCTAGTTCGGTGCACTTGACTGAGTGGAACTAGCTGAAGCTACCTCGCCGTATCCTAGACTAGTTAGACCAGGAAAGTGGTCTTAGGTGAGTCAAGTTACTATTTTCTCGAAATTGGCTTTGTCTAAGGAAGTGGTCGTTTTTCCGATCAAAGAAGGCCCCTGTGCCTCGCCACGACCTGGAAGCCAAGATCTTGAAAAGGTGACTTGATGAGCTTAGGATCAAATCCGAATCTAACGCAAGATTGACTAGTTTCAAATCATTAAAACTTAATCAAGATAAAATTGGAATCATCTCACACAACATATAAGGTGACCAATTCTAAGATACTTAGAATGGGTGAGATGACTAAGGAACAATTTCAATTTGCATAATCTTTTCAAAAATGCTATCTATTTTTCAAACTATTGAGCTTAAACGTGTACTTATACTTGGATAAAATTCTAAATATACAACCTTCTAGGTCAATGTTTAGCGCCCCCTAACTCTTCTATACCTTATATTAAGGGGGGAGAGGAAACTAACCCTAAGGGTTATATATATTTTCAAAACTTAATAACATATAAGTATTGTGGAACTCAAAGCTAATTTTATAAGTATTTTGAAAATCAAACTTAGTTTCCAAAAATCTACATTGTTGGTGCAGAGGGCTATACCTCGAACCAAATTAAATCAAGACACATGCTTGGACTCATGTTAGATAATCTTTATGCATGCTACCTTTTCTATTAAAAAACCCCTACTTTTTATATAAAACCCCATACCTTTTTTGATTCATGGCAAAAGGGGGAGAAGAGCATAAGTTAAGGGGGAGAACAAAATTTAAGAGCATAAGTTAAGGGGGAGAACAAAATTTAAATTTTTGAAAATTAAACTTTTGTTTTAAAACTCACCGAAGGAGTTCACTACAAATGAGTGTAACATTTATCTTACTCATTTTCTGCTTTATATTTTCCCTTAACTTTGCGTAAATTTTCCATAGGATCAAAAAGGGGGAGATTGTTGGTGCAGGGGCACCTAAGTCAAGGATATATCGTTATCTCACGAGCTGAATCGAGTGTGCAGAAAAGTGCTAAAGCTGAAGCTGAAGGCTAGCGACACCCGGAGGAAGCCGCGGTGGTCGGGCGACACTCGAGTGACTTCGGAGGGAGCCGAAGGAATCGAGTGGAAGGCCAGAAGCAAAAGTGACATGGTAAGTATCGAGGTAAGCTCGTGTGTGCGAGCGTAAGTGAGGTCGTATCCTCCTTACGGGGATGGTCTTAAGCGTAGATCCGACCAAAGACATCCCATTGATGGTCTAGGTCGAGATCGGACGGTCGAAGGCCGTTGAAATAATATTTTCTTTAAGCTAACTTTGCCTTGCAGCAAGCATCACCGATCGCCACTGAGGACTGACTCGCCGCCAATCAACGATCACGTGAGGTCGCAATCGATCGATGTCGCCATCACGATCGATGATGGCCATTGATCGGTCGAGTCAAGGCTTATCACCTCTTTTCAAGGAGGTTTTGTGCCCATTTGTGATTGGTTGAAGACTCATTCGATGAGGGGCTCAAAGGCTATAAAAGGAGGGCTTGTCCTAGGGTTTTTCATCAATTAAAAAGCTTCCAAGTGCTTCCGATACGCTCCGACTCTCCGACATCCCTATGACGAAGCGCTGCCGAGACAACGACTAGAGCTTCAACCTCCATCCTTCAAGTCGCTCGATAGAACGAAAGTTTGAATCATATTTCAGTTTATAAGTTGTTCTTATTTCGAGCTTTAAATCATATCAAGGAGAGGGGGAGTGTCCCTCTACCTTGAGCTTTTATCATCTTGTGTATCCGTCTAACTCCTACCTCCAACGAGGAGGAGCTTTTTAGTAGTTTGCCCTCCGTACGTAGTCAAGGACCACTAGGGCCTTGGAGTAGTAGCCTTCGGCTACGAACCAAGTAAAACCTTTGTGTCTATTGTCTCTATTTTTGTTTTTATCTTCCGCTGTGTCTACTCGCGTTTTAACGAAAAATTTCTATCGCTATTCACCCCCCTCTAGCGATCCGATCGATCCAACAAATTACACGGTCTAATTCATATGGATCATTTAAAATTATACATACCACTGATATGGCCGAATCGTCTAGCCCATCTAATAGGCTTAGCCCATCCAAATCACTCGACCCATTTGACACCTGACTAACTTGTCTAACCCATTTGGTCTCATCTGATCAATTAAACCGACACAACCGATCAAAATCAAAAGTTCGATTTGATTTATTTGTAAATTTAATTTTTCTTTTAAAAATTAATTATTTCGATTAATTTGGTTTGATTTTGAATTTCAAATTAAGAAAATCGATTTAATCAATAAAATCGAATTTAAGTATTATATATCAATTAATGAATTGTAGCATCAATAGATTATACTTTTTTTAAACTAAATTAATCTATTTTTATCGATTTGATTCAATTATTTATTTTAAAAATTCAATTATTTAATTAATTCAATTTTAATTTAGACATTCCATCTATTCGATTGCTCATCATAATTTGGCACGTTTTTTGTTTTTCATCAAAAGACTCACGCCATCGTGAACTCTGCACCCTATGACGATGATGTTTATAAAAATAGTATAGTATGGATCAATTTGGAATAAGGTTTAAATTTTTTAGATTTAAATGATTTTCAGTATCTTGATCATCTTATTCATAAGTGATTTATCTTTCCTACACTAATCTAGGATAGACTAATGAAAATTGAGTTTCTAATCTTTTACACAATTGAACTCCGCAATAGAAAGTTAAAAAGAAGGCCACAGTAACTGGATCCGGCCCGTTGAATGGGCAATAGGAGGGCAGTCTGATTGTTACCCCAGAGCATTTCCGCGAACTGCCTGAACCCTAAACTCTCAGAGGTCGCCATGGCAGTCGCCGCCTTCGTTCGTAACCAGCTCCGGCACCAACTACACCTTCGCGCTTTCTTCTCTTCTTCGGCGTCCTCGATCCTCAACCCTTCCGACGCTTCCGCTGTACTCACCAGCAAACAGAAGTCCCGCGCCGCCCTCCGCCTCCTTAAGTCCGAAACTGATCCCTCGCGCATCGTCGACATCTGTCGTGCTGCCTCGCTCTGCCCCTCTGCTTCTCACCTCGACCGCCTCGCTCTCTCCGACGCCATCTCCGCCCTTGCCGAGTCCCAGTCCTTTACAGAAGTGCGCTCGGTCCTTGACTCCCTCCCTCCCGCTTCCCTTCCCCACGCCATTGTACTCTTTGGTCAAGCGGGTTTGCACGACGATGCCATCGGTGCTTTCCGGAAATCTCCCTCCACCCGAACCCTGAACGCGCTACTCTTCGCCTGCATCGTCGGTAGCCGACACGAGGAAGTCGGCCGCATCTTCAGCGACTTCCCAGGCGCCTACGGCATTACCCCTAACATTGACACCTACAACAATGCCATCAAGGCCTTCTCCGAGTCAGGCACCACCCGTTCATTCTATTCGGTGCTCGACCAGATGTGCAGTGCCGACGTCAAGCCCGACACGACCACTTTCTGCAATGCCCTTGCTGGTTTCTACAAGGAACAGCGGTTTGACGAAGTCAACAAAGTGTTGGAGCTAATGAAGAAGCATGACTGTGACCATGGGCTCGGCACCTACAACGCGAGGATCCAGAGCCTCTGCAAGCTAAAGCGTTCTAATGAGGCAAAGGAGCTCTTCAAGGAGATGGAAACAAAAGGAATAAAACCGTCTTGGATAACTTATAACCACTTGATATTTGGGTTTTGCAATGAAGGCCAATTGGAGGATGCCAAGAAGCTCTACAAGGAGATGAAGGGACGAGGTCGTGTTCCAATTGGCAAATGCCACTTCACTCTAGTATACTTCTTGTGCAAAGGTGGGGATTTTGAGGCTGCGCTATCTGTCTGCAAGGATTCTATGGCACAGAACTGGATCCCAAATTTCTCAACCATGAAGATGCTTGTGAGAGGGCTCATTGGATCCTCAAAGGTGGAGGAGGCAAGGGATATAATGGAAAAGGTGAAAAACAAGTTCCCCGGGAATGCAGATATGTGGAAGGAAGTGGAAGAGGCATTTCCAAAATAGTCTGAAAAATCATAGCGGTATGCATTATTGGCTTTTGTCTGCACGTTCCTTTTGTAAACTAGATTGAATTTTATTTGATCAGATTTTCATGTGTTGTTTGTTCATATATTTTTTTGCCTTAGCTGTCATTGTCCTTCGTGATATGTTCTGCGTACTTGGCAATCAATTGAGAGGGATTATTGGCCGCATTGGCGAGAGTTTTGTGCATGGAGGCTGCCCTTTATGCTAATATTGGACTAGCCACATAACCATCTTTACAATGTTAAATTTTTTCTTTAACAATTATTGGCATCTCCTATTGGACTCAAGGAACAAGAATTCTGTCACCTTTTAGATCAGCATTTTTACATCTGGTTGCTTTTTCTCATGTTTACATTTTCAAACTTGAAACTTAATTGATGTCTACTTTGTTGTAGTCTGTGATAAAAAATAGTCCAGTGTACGAAGCTCTAGCCAATGTAGGGTCCCGAGGAAGAGTCTATTGTACGCAGTTTTACTCTGCTTTACAAGTGACTGTTTTAGAACTCGAATTCGTAAACTCTAGGTCATACGATAACAATTTTACCATTGTATCAAGACTCCCTTTCTTGTTGGTGTCTATGATGATTAAAAGAAAGATATTTTATGCCCAACCTTAAAAATCTTTCTACCATTATTTGAAGGCCATAGCATGTCATCACTTGACAAGTGAAAATTGCTCAAGCATGACAAATTTGCAAGACAAGTCTTTGGTATTGGAAATATAATACTGATGTAGTATATTGAGATTAGTGCCATAGAACTGTTTCTTAACCCTTGTGGTAAATAGCTTTATACCATCAGACAATGCATTGGCCTTTTTCTGAATTTTTGCATGACAAAAGGTATGATATAACATGGAAAACCAGTAACACTACTCAATATCAGTGAGTTATTTCTTGCTTTCTACATGATTTCGCTTAATTGTTTGATTTTTTTTTTATCTTGGAAGAATGCTTAACAGTTATATCTTTTCCCATGTTTCTCCTTATCACTTTCTAGTTCCTATTACTCTAGCAGAGACATTACCTGTGTAAAGTTGATTGGTTTTGCTATGCTATGATTGATTGCTACTCAATATCAATGAGTTATTTCAGGCTTTCTACATGAGTTCTCACTTTATATGGCTTATTTGTTTGAACTTTTATCTTGGAAGAATACTTAGCAGCTAGATCTTTTTCCATATTTCTCTTTATCACTTTCTAGTTTCTATTGCTCTAGCAGAGACATTGCCTGCTTAAAATTGATTGGTTGCTGTGACATGATTGATTAGCTATGTCATTGTGGAACCTCTTACCTTATTTGTTATCCTGATTCAAAGTGGTCAATTGGTAAGGCATGTATGACACAGCATGATTAGTGCCCTTACTTTAATGTATAATAGCCAATGGAATTTTTTGCTTTTCTTAAGCATTATTAGAACTTGTAATAGTTGTGTTATGCATTAAGCGCCACACAAGGTGTTGTTATGCCAATCGTGTATATAGTGTAAGTAGTCCTCTTTGTCAAACAATACAAGATTTACCCGCTCAAATTAATATCCGAACGAGAACCCCGTCTTAGAGGAAGGCCACAAGCTGACGATGGTTTAGCCTTCTCTCCCTCTACCCCCTTAAAATGCTTGTTATTTTTTTCCTTCTACCCTCTTCTTTCCTATGGGAAATTCTCATATTTTTGCTACCTTGTATGTTGGACAACAAAGGGAATTTCCTATTTTCCCAATGCAAAATGACTCTCTCTTTTAGAGAAACCTCTCTAAGGGAACCTGACTTTGTTTGTTGAATATTTCTCATGGTAAGCAAGTGAATATGAGAGTTATATGCTAAGGGACAATAGGTCATTTTGAAACGATAAGACTATTGCAATGGTCGAAGATTATTTCTATTGGTCTATCTTTAGAAATATATAGCAAGGATTATTTCTAGATGTCACGCATGCTAGTTATCTAAAGGAAGAATCAAAATAGAGGATTGCATATGTGATTTCCTATGCTACACAAATCACATAGCTAGGATTATTTCTAGATGTTACACATGCTAGTTATAGAAAGAATGAAAATAGAGGTTTGCATATGTGCCTCCCTATGCTACACAAACTCTGGCAGAACCTAAGCATGAAGTTTGTCCCTTCTTTACCTAGAACCATTTGAGGACATGACTATATTTGTGGTGTGGGTCATTTCTCAAAAATGATGCATTTTAGTCCATGCTCAAAATTTTCAAATGTTGTCCACATTGCTAGGCTCTTTTTTAAGGAAATTGTTCATCTTCATCGTTTTCCATTAACAATTGTTTCTAATCTAGATGTGAGAAGATTACAGAATTCTTTTAGTGAACCTTATGGAACATGAAGCTGAGGTTTTCTTTTCTTTTCCACTCCTAAGCCAATGGGCACATAGAGGTTGTCAATAGAAGTTTAGGTGACTTGCTTCGTTGCTTGGTTGGAGAGTATATTGTTGCCACATGGGATCAAGTTCTTCGTATAACTGAATTTGCATATAACAATTCTGTAAATGGGTCCACTAGACACAATCCATTTTAAGTCCATTTAATATTGCAACGGGCACACCTAGAAAATCATTTTATTTGGTTCCTATACCATTGGAGGCAAGATCAAGTGTTCAAGTACATTCTTTTAGCAAACATATACAACATATGCATGATGATGTGAGACGAAAAATTGCAGAGTAATGAAAGATATAAGACGCATGCTTATCTGAAAAGAATATTGAATTTGAGGAAGGTGATCTGAATATGATTTGTATAAGGCTTGAATGATATCCAAAGAAGTTAGAAAAACTTCATTTAAGTAATGTTGGTCCTTGAGTTTTAATCCTTATGTGCTTATCTGCTAGCCAACATGGGTATTAGCAAAATATTCTGCATTGAGTTTCTCGCTTTATTTTGTGAATAAAGAAAGAAAAAAAAATTGAAGATGCAATGACCATCAAATTGTGTTAAGGAAAGGGAGTTATCAACAATACCTTGTCAAATGGATGACAACTCTTTTATTTTCTGAATGTATTTGGTTTATGAAAGATTCTGCTTTTAACTCATCCGAAACGAGATTTTCTCACCTTGGGAGAGTTGAATGTTGAGTCATAAGTGTAGAAATGAAGATTTCAAAGCCCAATTTTTAATTTGGCATACTTTGGATAATGATGAGTCTATTTGGGAAATAATGTAAAGGCTATTTGGGAAATTATGTAAAGTGTAGTAGTTCCATGTTTGAGTCAACATTGTCACTTTGAGAAGTTGAAGTGTCAATCCAAAGAGTCTTTATTGGCCGCATGAAATTCTAAGAGTTAGCCAAAATAAACTTAATGAGTCATTTGTGCTTTTTTCCCCCTTTTTTTATCAGTCAGTATAAATAAATATGTTTTTGCTGCATTGCTGAAGTATGGAATGGAAGAGTGAAATTTTAAAGAAAATCTTTTACATTGGTTCATATAATCTTCCTAGGTGACAGTGTGATGGTTGGAGTTATTTAGTTGTGATGCCTAAGTTTCTAGAGTCCAATACTTTTGAAAACTATATTCAGTTTCTTACCTCAGCTTCAAACAATCAAACCCTCTTCTCGTGCTGCATCGCAAGTGGAATCACACTAAGAAGACCGTTCAGTTTCTTAAAGATTGTCATTAAATTTACCTTTTGATGATAACTTCCGTTGAAGATTGACACTATTTTATCATTGTTTCAGTATTTTGCCATTCTCATCTTCTTCAGTCTTAGTTCTATTTTTTCTAATAACCTGAACATAGATAATATCTTTGTTCCAACTTGAATAATATTATGAATGGTCATATTTCTCTTTCGAACAATACATTACCATACATTATTCCCCCTTTTAGCTGTTTTCATACACTTTTTATCCAGTGCAAATACTCGAAATGGGGAACATTAGTAATTTCTAGCTTGCTGTGTTACTGTTGCCTGAGCTGTTGAACCTAAGCATTCATATGTTCAGCTTTATCTCATAATTTGTTTGAAGTCCATGTAATTTATCCTCGTCAAAAACTTTATTATGCATATTATCTTGTGTAAGCACTTATAAATCCATGATTAAGGTCTGGACTTCTAATGTTAGTTTCCATGTTTGGAGAGGATGTTCGATCCAGTTCCCCCTCTACTAATTACTACACTGAGGAGTGTGGAATGGATCATAAATCAAGGACTAGGAATTTAATCTTCAGTTTTTATTTGTCTAGGATTTCAGTGGAATGTGAATTTTCTTCTGTATACTTTCAAAGTCACAACCATAATGATCTTTTTATATCTGTATTGCATTTATCCACTCTAATCAGAGACTTGAACTTGCAGGAGCTGCTACGGGATGACCAATCATAATTTGTTTTCCAAATAAATTAGCTTCCATTCGTGTGCAAATCCTAACCCGCCAACGAGTGTGTTCCAATGGATCATGAGCAGTTCGGTGGTTGTGATCTTGTTTTGATGTTAATCTTAATGATCACATGTGGTTGTGTTGTATCCCAGAAATGAATCCTTGTTAACAGAGGACCTCGAGAAAAAAAGATTTAAAAAATCCTGTAATCTCGTTTGGCAAAGATATCCTTTTCCCCCCGAACATAAAATAATAAGTACGTGCCGTTGCATTTTTTTTTTTGTTGTACTGTATGTTTTTTTTTTTAGTTGTTATTACGTATTCAGTTTTTTGAGCCGATTAATTCCAAGGACAATTGAAAGTTTTCATTGGTCATTTAGATAAATCGAGAAGTGTTGGACAGTTAAGTATGTCAGAGTTTATTATTTCATTAGAAAAAAATTGTTCTAGTTATGATACCTAGAGATTATATGGCCATTTCGCTGCTGTATCATGCTCCCAGGAAACACACAATGCTACGGGCTGTTCATATTGCTTTATGTTTTGTTTCTGAAACCAGATTGCAATCGATGTTCACTGAATGATGGATGAAAGCTGCCCTGTCGTGGCAGGTAAAATTTATTATGATCAGCTTAAGGCCATTTGTATTTTTTTTTTTTACACAAATTTATGATAATTTTTTTATAATAAAATGATTTGAATAGATATCAATCATTCAAACTCACAAATCTAATGTTAGTTTTTTTGTTGATAAGTTTAACCCTTAAAAGCTATAAAACATATTTTTCATGTAAAAATATATAATTTTCATGATTTTTTATAACATTAAAACATAACTTATATCTTTAATTTTTTTTTCTCTTAATTTTCTTGAACTTCAAAACATGTCTTTCTTAATTTTACTTCTACATCAAATTCATTTGATTTTTTAATTGGAATAAATTTTAACAATTCTAATACATCAAATGACTATGATCAAAATAATAGCTTAATGAACCAAATTACTTTGGAACAAAAATTAGAGGCTAGATTTGAACTCCTTGTAATCCTTGAAAAATATTTAGTCTTTTCTTTTAAAAAAAAAATTGAGTTGATTTAGACAATAAAATATTTTTAAAACGAAGCTATTTGATAGAGATACATATGGCCTAAACTACCAATAAAAATATTGGGAATGTTGAATTAAAGTCATTATTATTAGACTTGATCGTAGTTCAGAATCAACAATTTGGCCCCCAGGGCGACGACGCGTTAGTAAGGCACGAAGTTCCTCTCTGCGCATCCAAGGGGCGATTCCGTCTTGGTTGCGCGCGCTGGGCGAGTGGAGGTGCACGCTGCCCCCTCGTCCCAGCGTGGTCGATCCTTCTGGGTAGCATGGGTCCTAACGTGTCGGGCCACGCGTCACCCTGATTTTCCCTCGTTGATCGGTGGAGACTCTCATTGTAGGCCGTGGGGCAAGGTCGGTCAGTCATCAAGACTAGTAGGGAAGAGAAATCGTACCTGATACCTGATGTAAATAAAAAAAAAAAAAAGAATCAACAATTTGAAATCAACAATTTGTGAAAGGTCGACTCTTAGTCTTAATTGTCCAAGATGATTATGGTTCACGATTCGGAATCATCAATTTACAATTCAACCCGATTCAAAATTATTATTTTTTATTTGAAAAATAAAAAATATAATTATTTAAGTTATCTACGTATCCCTATCCCTTTAGAGTATAGAAAAATTAAAACCAATGTAATTCATTTACCCTTTTACCTTTGTTATCTTAGGAAGTGATAATGTTTCTCACTTTCATTTTCATTTCCATGATGATAGTTCTTTCGATATCAAATTATTATACTTTGTCCTTAGAAAGTTACATTCATTGTATTCTTTTTTCAACTTTTGTTCGATCATCAAATAATATTTATGCTTCCAAAGAATTATGAGACAAAGTAGATTGTATTTCATCTAATATATTACTTCCAAAATTGAATGTTTGTTCTATAGTGATGGTGACACCGGACAAGCTAGAATTTCTTTTGTGATGACGAAGATGATAGAAAACTTTGAGTTTTATGCAATCACCATCATAAAATATTAAAATTTGATTCGCTATTTGTACTACTAAAATTAGAAAAAGTTGTAAAATAATTCTCAAGTTTCTATTTGAAACTTTAGGATCCTCATAGATGTTTTGTCCGTTATTTTAATAAAAGTTATACTTTTATAAATTTTAAATTACTACTACTAATAAATTTTCAGATCATTACTTTCTAATTCATATTTTAAACTATATTTTTTTATAAATTTTAGGGTTGAAAATGAAAAGAATCTCAAAATCAACCAGATCCATAGTGATCGTGATGGAGAATTTGAGAATTCTATTTTTTCAAAATTTTGCTTAGAATAAGGGTACAAACATGAGTTCTATTGTCCTAAAACACCATAACAAAATGAGATAATAGAAAGGAGAAATCGTGCCCTACAAGATATGGCTAGGACAATGCTTAATGCATATTTCTTATTTAGCTACTTGTGGACGGAAGCAGTTAACACCGCTTGGTATATCCAAAATCATGTCCTAATTAATAGGTTTTTAGGCAAAACACCCTTTAAATTATGGAATGAAAAAATTCCAACAATTCATTATTTTAAGATCTTTGGATGCAAAGTCTATATTTTGAATAGCAAAGACAATTTAGAAAAATTTGAATCTAAGGTGGATAAAGGAATCCTATTTGGACACTCATCTACTAGTAGAGGTTATAGAGTATACAACAAGAGGACTCAAAAGGTCGAGGAATCATCTAATATTGAATTTGATGAGTTTACTAGTACCTACCTTAGGAAATCCTTCATTGATAAGGATATCAATGAAAACAATCAAGACACTACCCAAAAATTTCAAAATCTAAATTTAGGGGGTAATGATCAAGGGGGAGGATTAGGAGTTAATGTTCAAGGGGAAAGAAGAGGAGATTCCGATGATGAAAGGAGAAAGAATGATGATAATCAAAATCAATATGGTTCACCTCCTAGGACCTTAAGGATTCATCAAAATTATACTCTAGACCAAGTAGTAGGAGAATTATCACAAGGAGTAAGGACTAAGTCTTTATATAGAGCTCCTACTAGTCAAGTTATTTTAGCAATGAAAGAAGAGTTAGCTCAATTTGAGAGAAGTTAAATATGAGAATTAGTTCCTAGGTCCAATGATAGCACAATTGTTACTATTAGATGGGTTTTTAGGAACAAGTTGGATGATCAAGAAAAAATCACTAGAAACAAAGTTAGGTTAGTGGCCCGAGGATTTAATCAAGTTGAAGGGCTTGATTATGATGAGACATATGCTCCGGTTGTTATATTAGAGTCCATCCGAATCCTATTAGGGTATGCCGCTTACATGGGATTTAAACTCTATCAAATGGATGTAAAATCAACATTCCTAAATAGGTTTATTAAGGAAGAATTTATGTAGAGCAACCACCCCGGTTTGAAAATCTAGACTACTCAAACCATATTTGTAAGCTTAAGAAAGCGGTATATGGTTTAAAACATGCTCTCCGGATTTGGTATGAGAGATTCTCATCATTCCTCATCTCTAAGAACTTTAAGAGGCCAAGTTGACCAAACCTTATTTTTAAAGTCAAAAGAAAAAGACATCTTTGTTGTCCAAGTGCATGTTGATGACATTATTTTTAGGTCAACAAATAATGAACTTCTACCAGACTTCATTAAAAATATGAAAAATGATTTTGAAATAAGTCTAGTAAGAGAGTTAAACTTTTTCTTAGGCTTACAAGTCAAACAAACTAGTGAAGGAACTCAGGTCTATCAAACTAAATATGCTAAGGAAATTATCAAGAAATTTGATTTAAAAAATGCTAAGGTAATTTTTACTCCCATGGCAACCAACACTAAGATCGACAATGATCAAGATGAAAAATTGATTGACTCAAAACTTTATAGGAGTATGATTGGTAGCCTACTATACCTAACCGCTAGTAGACTCGATATTTTATTTACGGTAGGTATGTGTGCAAGATACCAATTTTATGCCAAAGAGTCCCACTTGATAGCGGTCAAAAGGATATTAAGATACATCAAGGGCACTCTTAATGTAGGCTTATGGTACCTCAGGACTCAAACTTTTGATTTGATTGGGTACACCGATTCTGATTATGCAGGTTGTAAATTGGATCAGAAAAATGCTAGTAGTGGATGTCAATTTCTTTGATCCTCCCTAGTAAGTTAGAGTAGTAGAAAGAAACCTTGTGTTGCTTTGTCTACAACCGAGGGCGAGTATGTGGTCATGGGTAATTGTGTAGCTCAATTACTATGGATGAGGTATACCTTAGAGGATTATGAGCTTCACTACTCCAAAGTTAAGGTTTATTGTGATAATGTGAGTATCATAAATTTGATCAAAAAATCTGGTACATCACTCTAGGACAAAGCATATTGAAGTGAAGCATCACTTCATTAGAGACCATGTGGCAAGAGGAGACATTGAACTTAATTATATTGAATCCAAGTCTAATATTGCTGACATCTTCACCAAGGCTCTCCCCGAAGCGGAATTTACATCACTTAAGAGAGGACTTGGAATGTGCTTTGTTGAGTGGTGATATAGGTTTGCATGATCCTATAGAAAATTCTAGGACTATACCTCAAAGCATCTCACAAAACACCTAAGATTCCATGATTTTTGTATTGAGCCACCTAGACATCATGTGAGATGTTAGGAAATGCACTTGGTTCATCATGCTTGTTATAATGCATTAATATGAACCAAAGTGATATCTAGAGACATTAATCCTTAATTGAACATATTATTAGGAAGGCTTGTGTACAATTGATGTGCACATAGCTCTAAGAATATGGTTGGAAATGTCAAATAAAATAACTTTTAAACTGTTTTTATCATATTTTGAAAAATAGTTATTATTTGATAAGTAAAAGGGTACAAAGTTTTAAAAAAACTTTAGAACTTTTATTAGTTTTCATGTTTGTATCAATTTTAAAATCTGGAAATGATATATTTTTAAAATTATTTTTACTTTATTAAACATGACTTGACAAATGTGTCTTCAAAATTTCATGAATTTTTGACACTTAAAGATTTATTTGTGCATTTCGGAAATTCACTTGAAAACCAAATCTGCACATTTCCGAAAATCACATAATAATTCTTTCAGAAACCACTACCTAGTCCTATACCAAATGGACTCGTGATTGCCTTAGTTTGATCTGTTGACACTTAACTTGATTTTATCATTTAAAGCCCAACCTGAGTTGTCTTAACCCTATGATATGATTAGCACAACAATTAAGGGGGAGTATGACTAATTAATGCATTGGTTAAGGGAGAGTTTTTACTACGAAGTATATATCTACACCCAAGGCCAATGTGCACATGTTCTATTGTTGGTGCAAAGTTAGGAATTACTCTTACTCATGTTTTCATACTTTGCTCAACATGGTTACACTTAGTATGTGTCTTGGATTAAGGGAGAGTTTTTAAGTATATTTTATACCATAGTTCAAGGCATACACATCCTATTCTTAAATGTTTATTGAAAATTTGCCTTTGTCTTTTTGATGTGTGTCAAAGGGAGAGAGGGGAAGATTTAAGTTAGATATCACATTATGAAATATGATGTTCTTAATGCATATTTAAAGATCTAATTTAAATGATTGCCAAACATCAAAAAGAGGGAGATTGTTGGTGCAAGAATGCTCCAAGTATTAATGTATTTTGATGTTTAGATAATCATTTATAGTTAGGCAATATTTGTGATCTAACATGGATGGTTGAGTTGTAGGAAAGTCTAAGTGTGAATCTTGGCAAGGAAAGTCCAAGTGTGAAGACTTGACAGGGAAAGTCCAAGAGTGAAGTTTTGGCAAGAGAAGTCCAAGAATGTGGACTTAACGGCATAAGTCCAAGCATGTAGTCATGGCGGCATAAGTCCAAGTGGATCTTGGCAAGGAAGTCCAAAGGCGAGTCTTGACAGCATAAGCCCAAGCATGTAGTCTTGGCGGCGTAAAGTCCAAGCGTACCTTGGCAAAGGAGGAACCCAAAGCATGACGAAATTGAAGGAAGCTTTTGAAGGAAAATGCAAGGATGAAGAAGTCGCAGACTCAGAGGGATCCTATAGGCACAAGGCTGATGGAGAAGCTAGAAGGTTTAGTCTAGGCTTAGGGTGTGTTCTCAAGTATGAATTAGTCATACTTGAGATGTACTAGTCGATTGATATCTTAGACCAATCGACTAGTCTCAAGTGTTCAGCACTTGAGGATTCAGAAGGCTTGATCAGTCGACTGGGGTTATGAACCAGTCGACTGATCAAGTAGTCGATTGTCGACCATCGAATAGAAGCTCTAATGATCGCCTTAGCTACCAATCGTTAGGGTCTAGTAGTCGATCGACTTAAGTGGCCGCAGATTGTTTGATACCAACACCACCGCCCATTGGTATGAGCAATGATCAGTTAAGTGTTCGTTGAGTGGTGACGATCACAGTCAGGATTCATCAGAAGATGTTGAATCTGATCAATAGTAACACCAGTCAACTGCTAGTATGCAGTAGTTGACTGGAGTTAGGCTCAACAGGCAGAATTGCCCAAACTCTATAAAGAGAGGCTTGGGGAGCTTGGAGATTACTAGTGCTCTAATTCTAAATATCCATACTAAGCTCTCCAAGCCTTCCTCTTAGTTTCATAAGCTCTCTTGTTGGGTTTCTGACACCGCGGCGAGTGTGTGTTCGAACATGTTTCGTAAACATGTGCACAACGGAAGGAATAAAATAATAAATTAAATTTATTACAACACACACATCACACGCATGCATAGTACAACATGTGTAGACATAACTGTAAATTCAAATTTTGCAATAAAAGGAAACTTAAACTATGTATACCTGACGTATCACGTGTAGCGGGAAAGACATCAACCGGAACGATTCTAGCTAGAATCGTCTCTATCCGTATCCACACTGAGTATCTTCGGGATGACTTCACAAAGTCACGAGCCTCGTCTTCGTACGGGTTACTAGCCTCGTGTTGAAGACGATGTGATCGAGAGAAGATCACGATCCGAATCAAAATTCGGATCCAAAACGAGTCCTCAAAAACTTGCTTCTCCGGAGAGGTATTCGTCAACCGTTTGACGAATCCTTCATCCTCCACCTATGAGGATTACCGGAGATCGAATTCTCGGTAAGGAAGGCGCTGTCGGAGCTCCAAACGTCGTCCAAACGACGCTCTGACAAGAGGGAAACAAGCTGTCCAGAAAACTAGACAGCTTTGATGGAGGAATAGGGGCCGGCCAAATAAGGAAAGAAGCTCACCTTGTCGCGAAGCCAAGGAGATCACGGAGTCCTCGGATCAGCTGCAGGCAAGGAGGCTGGATGGCGGCTGAGCGGAAGGAGAAGGTTCAAGGAGTTGGGTTTTGGATTAGGGCTTAACAAACCCTTAAGGCCTCTTTTATAGAGAACAAATTCTCTTAATGGTTATCGGATCATAACCATAAGGCCCGTTAACCTGCTCCATTAATTTAAGTTAAAATAAACCAAACCATGATGATTTATTTTAAGTTAAAACGAACCGAACAAACTTTGGTTCATTCGTTTAAAACAAACCAAACACTTTGGTTTATTCTCCTCCATTGGATTAGAACCAAACCATTTTGGTTTGTCCATCATGTCTTCATAAGACACGGCCCATCCACGCTTCCATTGCGACTGAAACGATTTCATGCTCGCTTCTTGTTTGGTCCAACCAAACCTAGTTTCTCTCGGTCTGAGAATCTCATTCTCAAGCTCGTTTTAAATCCTTCGGATTACGCTCGTTGTCCGTGTGACCAAATAGGTTCTCGGGTTATGTTGGCCGTCTATAATTAACCATTAATTATAGAACGATCATGAGTGGAACCTAGTAGTACATCATAATCCCTAATTAACCGAAAAGATCAACGGTTGATCCAGAACTATTTCTGAAACCCTTCAGCAGCTCGAATGAATCGTGCCCCATTCCCTTCACTCATCTTATACCCACTTGGTTCAGGACATGGTCTATAGTGTCAGTCCCCACTAGGCTGACTACGTCACACCTAGCTCAAGTATCATTTCCTCGTCCTACGGATTCTAGTTACTGCACATGTATCGAAGAGTACCTTACTCTAAACATGTAATGCTTTGGCCAAAGACTTTAGTAACAATCCGACGAGAGGTCATGGGTATACATCTCCTCGCAAGGAGTGGTGAATCCTTTATAGGCTATTCAAACACCTTCGATCACTTCGACTTATACCCAATCATCCCGGGTCCACATCTCCTTAGAGATGCTTGCTTAAGATGTCAAAGCATAAGTCTTTATGATCAAGATGACTTGAATACCGCAAGTCAAAGGAACATCGCACTTAAGCTACAGTAAGAACTTCATTGACATATTTATATATGCAGAGAACCATATGAAGTCTTACAGCTGGTCACTCCAATGAACTAGTTACCATAACTAGCATCCACGATTAACTTCGGACATCACAATGTCTCTAGCCAGTGAGAATCAGCTGCTTGGATACACCAAGGAGTATACCTCGTGCTAGTCTCGATAGAATTGATGGTGTCCAAATCCATCAATTCATCGACTAGGGATAATTTCGATACATCACAATTACACATGTAGAGATACTCACTAGTTGTGATCCAATCACAAATTCTCTCATGTTGTGAATCGTATCGTGGACATTCAGTAAATGAGTTTAAGATCTAATCAAATACATGAAACATGTATACTCAAATAGTGAATCTTCATTTATCATATAAATGGTTCAAACATAAGGCGATTGCCTTAGGACATCTCTCATATATTACTAACAAACTCCCACTTGACCTAATGCCAATCGCTACGGTATCCAATACCATAAGCTCTAACATGACCCTCAAACTTACTTTGAGGTAATGCCTTAGTCAAAGGATCCGCTAAGTTCCTTTTAGTGGGGATTTTCTCGATTTGTATTTCCTTCCTACTAATAATCTCTCTGATCAGATGATCGCGGCGAAGCACATGTTTGGATCATTGATGAGACCACATCAAGTTCAAAGATGAACTTCTTGATCCAAACCGCTTCCTTTGCTGCTTCCAAAGCTGCAATGTATTATGCCTTAGTGGCAGAATCCGCTATAGTGTCAAGATTGGAACCTTTTCATCTTATTTTCACCTCCATTCCAGGTGAATACATACCCAGACTACGACATGGAATCATCCTTGTCTATCTGGAAGCTGGCATCCGTATACCCACGTATCACCATGTACCCTTCTCCATATATTAGGAACGCATCCGTAGTTCTTCTTAAGTACCTAAGGATCGTCTTAACAGTCGCCCAATGATCCATTCCTGGATCAGACTAGTATCTGCTCGTGACACTCAGAGCATACGATACATCAGGCCTCGTACATAACATAACATACATGATAGATCCTATTGCGAATGCATAGGGAATCTTACTCATGCAAATCCTCTCGTCTTCTGTGCGCGGACACATAGACTTCGAAAGGTGTATCCCATGCCTGATGGGTAGGAAACCTTTCTTCGATTCCAACATGCTAAACCTCTTTAGCACTCGGTCTATATATGTAGACTGTGAAAGACCAAGCAACCATTTTGATATATCTCTATAGATCATAATCCCGAGGATGTAGGTTGCTTCTCCCAGGTCTTTCATGGAGAATGTCTTGGATAACCAAATCTTAACTGACTGTAAGACTGAAACATCGTCTCCTATAGGTAATATGTCATCGACATACAATACTAGGAACACGACTGCACTCCCACTAACCTTCTTGTACACACAAGGTTTGTCTGGATTTTGTGAGAAATCAAACCTTTTGATTGTCTCATCAAAACGGATATTCCAGCTCCTGGATGCTTGCTTCAATCCATATATGGACCGTCGCAATTTACATACCTTGGTTTTATCAACCGATGTGAAACCCTCAGGCTATATCATATACATGTCCTCGAGCAAGTTTCCATTAAGGAAAGCTGTTTTCACATCCATCTGCCATATCTCATAATCATAATGAGCCACTATGGCCAGGAGCATCCGAATGGATTTAAGCATAGCTACAGGCGAATAGGTTTCGTCATAATCAACACCTTATTTTTGACGATATCCTTTTGCCACTAATCTAGCCTTATAGGTAATCACATTACCATCCATGTCGATTTTCTTCTTGAAAACCCACTTGTACCCTATAGGCTTGATGCCTTCAGGTGGGTCAACCAAGTTCCAAACTTGGTTTTCATACATGGAATCCATTTCCAACTTCATGGCATCAAGCTACTTATCCCTTTCTGAACTTGTCAGCACTTCTTCATAACTGGTAGGCTCCTCATCATCAATGAGTAACACGTCGTTCGATTCACTTACGAGAAATCCATATCTCTCAGGAATGTTGCGTGTTCTACCAGATCTATGAAGATGTGGTGTTACAATAGGTCCAGCCGATTGCTCATCACTATGAGTTATCGACTGTTGTGCTTCACCAGGTATCTCATCAATGTCTATTTATGTTTCTCGAGCCTCCTCAAGCTCGACGACACTCCCACTATTTTCTTGCAAGAGAAACTCTTTCTCTAGAAACACAACATGCCTTAAAATAAACACCTTTTGTTCCACAGGATGATAGAATTGGTAACGCTTTGTTTCCTTAGGGTATCCAATAAATAGACATTTATCAGACTTAGCATCCAATTTGTCTGATACAGTCCGCTTCACATAAGCAGGACAACCCCATATCTTCAAGTAAGATACATGAGGTTTCTTACTATTCCATATCTCATATGGAGTAGTAGAGACTACCTTGGTTGACATTCTGTTTAACAAGTAAACAGTTGTCTGAAGTGCATAGCCCCAAAAGGACTTAGGAAGATTTGCATGATTCATCATTGACCTGACCATGTCCAATAAGGTCTGGTTACGCCTCTCAGATACACCATTATGCTGTGGTGTATATGGCGGAGTCCATTGAGACAATATACCATTGTCTCTTAGATAATCAAGAAACTCTTGACTTAAGTATTCACCACCTCGATCCGATCGAAGTATTTTAATACTCTTGTCATGTTGTTTCTCTACTTCATTTCTGAATTCTTTGAACCTTTCAAAGGCATCAGACTTGTGTTTCATCAAGAATACATACCCAAACCGTGAGTGATCATCGGTGAAGGTAATGAAGTAGCTATAGTCTCCTAAAGCTTGAGTTGACATAGGTCCACATACATCAGTATGTATTAGACCTAGCAACTCTCCTACTCGTTCACCTTTTCCTGTAAAAGGTAACTTAGTCATCTTGCCTTTTAAGCATGATTCGCATGTATCGTATGAATCCAATTCAAACGATTCCAGAATTCCACATCGGTGTAATTCGGACATGCGTTTCTTGCTTACATGGCCAAGACGACAATGCCACATGTAGGAGTCTATTTGATTATCCTTTCGAGCACGCTTGTTGCTCGCTTCGATATTGAAAATGTCACTGGATACGTCCAACGTATAAATTCCATTGCTCAAAGTTTCAGTTCCATAAAGTACGCCATTCAAAGTTATATAACAACAATTGTTACTAAACATCAAATGGTAACCATTTCTATTTAAGCAGGAAATAGAAATAATGTTCTTTATTAGAGAAGGAACACAATAGCAATTGTCCAGTTCCAAGACTAGTCCACTAGGGAGCTTCAGTAAATAAGTTTCGATGGCGACCGCAGCAACCTTTGCTCCATTACCAACTCGCAAATTTGACTCCCCTCTGATGAGTCTTCTTCTATTCCTTAGCCCCTGTATGTCATTACATATATGTGAGCCACACCCAGTATCCAATACCCAAGTGTCTAAGGAAATAGAATGACAATCAATAACGAAGATACCTGAAGAGGATGGGGCATCGGATGCCTTCTTCTTCTTCATGGACTCAAGATAAATCTTGCAGTTTCTTCGCCAGTGGCCTTCCTTGCCACAATGATGGCAAGTGCCCTTTTGTGCTGGTTCTGCCTTCTTTGCCTTCTTGTTCTTCCCTTTCTTCTGTTCCTTTGCCTTCCTCTTAGAACCTTTCTTTGAGGAATCAACTAACAGAACCGCCTTCTCCTCATGCTTCACAGAAGGCTCCACAGTCTTCAGCATATTGAGGAGCTCAGGAATAGTGGATTCTAATTTGTTCATCCGATAGTTCATCACAAATTGTGAGAAACTCTTGGGCAAACAATGCAGAATTAAGTCAATACTTAATTCATGATCCATCACAAACCCGAGGGTGGCTAGCCGCTCGATGTACCCGTTCATCTTTAGCACAAACTGCACTACAGACGAACCTTCTTGCATCTTCGTGGTGAAGAGGAGCCTGGAGACTTCGAACCTTTCGGATCTCGCTTGCTCATCAAACAACTCATGAAGATGGAAGACCATAGTATTAGCATCCATATGCTCATGCTTCTTTTGCAGCTCAGGTACCATCGCCGCTAGCATGATGCAACTCGCCAGCTCAGAATCTGCCACATGCTTCTGATAGACCAACATTTGGTTTGGAGTTGCATTGTCCTTAGGACGGTCAGGAAGAGGCTCTTCAAGGACATATGCAAGCTTTTCCGCCTTGAGAACAATTCTCAGGTTTCTAAGCCAATCCAGGAAGTTAGGCCCAGTCAGTTTGTTCGAATCCAAAATAGTGCGCAAATTCAAAGACATGATCAATCGATTAACCTAGAAATACAAAACGAGCATATATGAGAAAATGACTTTAAAATGCATCAATATACATTTATAAATCCCATTCATTTTTTGAATTTCAAAAACCCCAAAATCACTTCGGGAGATCGTAGGTCCATCTCCGAATGGGCTGATATCCATCATAGATATGAACAACCTTGGAGAGAGTCCAACAAGCCATTCATAACTACGATGGTAGGTATCAACTATACCGATTGCATATCACGTATATGCAACTATCACAATGTGCTATCAACTAATTGAATGTTCACACATACATCGGGTTGTTAACACAATAACAAGTATGCATCATATGCATAACACCCAACTTCACCTCCCTTTACATCGACCTTGGAGAGAGTCCAACAAGCTGATGCTCCAGGTTAAAGCCAACCCATTAATCGAGAAATAGTTTTAATATGGTTAGAGCGCATTCAACCAATTAGCCCGGCTTGGAGAGAGTCCAACAACCAAAGCTAACGATTGACCTCTGACTCTTACCATATTAGTATTAAACTATTCCATGGTTTGAACATGTTCGGGTTCGAGCCGGGCCCGAACAAGAAACGGAACTCTGGTTCTAACCATATTAATGGAAGGTGTAGGCTTTAATATTGAGTTAGGATTTTATGTCTCATTCTCTATGCATGCAAATAACTATTATCTACATGTCATGGTATACATGGCATACATCTACATGTCACGACACGCATGACATAATGATATGCATCTAATGCAATTACATGACATACAATTATGTCATGTACAAAATTTCCTTATATGTCATAACTATTTATGGAAATAAAATATGTTTAAGATTTGATTCTCCAAATCAAATCATGATTAAATTAGGAAACAAATTTCCAAATCTAATCATATATTTTATTTGTGGAAAGAGTTGATTAAGGAAAGTCAATTTAGGAAACTAATTTCCTAAATCATCAAAACTACTTATGGAAATAAAATATTTTAAGATTTGATTTCCAAAATCAAATCAAGATTAAATTAGGAAACAAATTTCCAAATCTAATCAAATATTTTATTTATGGAAAATATCAATTTCCATAAATACTTCCAACTTTTCAAAAGTAGAAGATTTCCATAAATACTTCTAGACTTTCCATAATTGAAAAATTTCCATAAATACTTCTAACTTTCCAAAAGTAAAAAATTTCCAGAAATATCATTATGACTATCGCAAAATAATTTTATGATTATGTCGAAACACAACCTGGGCTCTGATACCACTGTTGGGTTTCCGACACCGCGACGAGTGTGTGTTCGAACATGTTTCGTAAACATGTGCACAGCGGAAAGAATAAAATAATAAATCTTATTTATTACAACACACACATCACACACATGCAAAGTACAACATGTGTAGACATAACCATAAATTCAAATTTTGCAATAAAAGGAAACTTATGTTGGATCGAGAAGCGTCACTAGAGGGGGGGGGGGTGAATAGCGATCGTAAATATTTTCTTTTTTGTTCGTTCGATATGCAAAGTAAGCACAGCGGAAAATAAATGAACACGTTTATTTTACTTGGTTCACAACCCAGCGGTTGCTACTCCAAGGCCCTATCGGTCCTAGACCGCATACGGAGGGCAAAACACTATAACGTCTCCTCCTCGTTGGAGGTAGGAGACAACGATCACAAAACCGAATATACGAGGATGAGGCAACAAGCCTACCTCACCTCGTTATGAAGAAAAACAAAGAATACAATATCAAAAATATTACTTGATTCTGTTGCCGACGAAGAAGATCGAAACTTGACGTCGCGTCGGCGTTATGACGATGTTGGAGCGTTGGCGTTGTAGGAGCACTTGATGAATAAACTTGATGTGATTTGGAGATGGAATCCTCCCCTCCTTTTATAGACTTTGGCCTCTGAATTTGTCTTCTCTTATTTCGGAACGGATCATGAAGTTGTCCAAATTTTATCGCGAAGTGGCCGGGTCAAACGTTATCCGTTTTGACCTAGCGCAAAAGCTGAATCGTCGCCATCAGTCGACTGATGCCTCCCATCAGTCGAGTGATGGGCATCAGTCGACTGCTCCATTTTCCAAAGAATGATGCCCGACAACCACTTCCCTGCAATAAGAGGTTAGCTCGGAAAATGATAAATACGACGGTTTCTAACCGTCCGATCTCGACCTAGACCTTCCACAGGAAGTCTTAGTCGGATTGCCGCCTACGGTCATCCCCGTAAAGAGGACACGACCTTATAATCTCTCACTCACACGAGCTTACCTCGATAGTAGCTCTCGCTTCCGGCCTTCCACTCGATTCCTTCGGCTCCCTCCGAAGTCACTCGAGTGTCGCCCGACCACCGCGGCTTCCTCCGGGTGTCGCTAGCCTTCAGCTCCAGCTTTAACACTTTTCTGCACACTTGATTTAGCTTGTGAGATAACAATGTAGACTTAACTTTGTGTCTTTGCCATAATCAAAACACAGGTTCGATTATCTAGTGCCCCTGCACCAACAATCTCCCCCTTTTTGATCTATGGCAAACCAACACAAAGTTAAGGGAAATTAAAGTATAAAACAAGTATAGTAAATGATGAATGTCATTTTCAAAAACTCCCCCTTAACCAAAACTCCCCCTTAACCCTTGGTGAGTTTTGAAAGAGATACTTTAGTTCAAAATTAAATAAATTTTGTGTTACTCCCCCTTAACTTTCGCTCTTCTCCCCCTTTTGCCATAAATCAAAACAAATGTTGGGGTTTGTTATGTAAAAATGAAGTTTGTTATATAAAATAGGAGTTTAAAGACAATATGGTATATGCATGCATCAAGATAAATCAACTATGAGTCCAAACATGCGCCTAGCAATAGTTAGATAGATTGGTTCGAGGTGTGTCCCTCTGCACCAATAATCTAAAGGTTTATAATATAACCCTTAGGGTTAGTTTGCTTTCCCCCTTAGTCAAATATATGAAGTATAAGAGATGTAGGGGGCGCTAAACTTTGGCCTAAAGAGTCATTAAGTTCAATAGTTGAGAAAATAAGTAGTATTTTGAAGATTGTTTTAAGTATATTTCAATTATCCTTAACATCTCACCCATTCTATGTGTCTCATAATTTGTTCACCTTATATGTTTTGTGAGATGATTTTAAATTGATTAAAGATAGTCAACCTTGGGTTAGATTCAGATTTAACCTTTAGATCGTTAAGTAACTTTTCGAGAAACCTTGTGTCGGCGAGGCACAGGGGCCTTCTTTGATCGGAACAACGACCACTTCCTTAGACAAAGCCAAATTCAAGAAAATATCACTTAAGTCACTTAGAGTTACTTCCTGGTCTAACTAGTTTAGGATACGGCGAGGTAGCTTCAGCTAGTTCCACTCGGTCAAGTGCACCAAGCTAGATATGCCTTATCTAGCTCGAATACACGAGACTTTGTTTCCCTAACGTACTATCATCTCGCCGCGTCCTGATACTATGTTGTCAAGAGTTGACTAACTATTTTCCCTAGCTAGCCATTCTAAAAATTAAAGTAAAATATTCAATGATTTTGCTAAGTAATTGGGTATACTATTTTAGTGTTAGCTCCCCCTGGACCATTGAACCAATATGGTCTATTCAAATAATGAACTTGATCCTGAGGAATCCAATACTTATTAGTCCTTATATGTGAGTTCAATAAAACCTTTGGGACCCATGCTTGGACTCTTTGATGACTACGATTTACGATAGACATATATGACCAATTCATAGTCGTTGACCTAAATCCGAGTCCGGCTTTGTTGTACACGGCTCTTTGGGTTCCAAGTAGTCGATTAAGGTTCTTAGATCCCAATGTGAACCTTTCCAACCTACCCTCTGTAGGGAAATCTCGTATGCCAAATGGCATATGCGCAACGGAAAATAGGATCCCTTCCAAGTGATCCATGCGAAAGCAAACTCGTATAAAATAAATTTCTCTAAACCAAACCTATCTTATAGGAGAGTTCTACCTTTGTTGCGTGCCCTTTGCAATCCCGCTTTTCCTTTCGGTTTGTTGGATCTTTAGCACGTTCAAGTGTCCGTGCCTCTATACGTATCCACACGAGCACGCTCTTGTCTCACAAAAGAAAACTAGAGGAGCTCTCCTTTACTTCTTGCTAGAGAAGTCCCTAAAGGAGAGGAAGCTAGGGAAAAGAGAAGGGAAGAAGAAGACTACTCTTCTTGCTACTCACAAAAAGCCACACAACAATAAGCTCTCAAGCTCTCTCCAAGCCTCAAGCTCCCAACAACCACACTCCACAACCACAACAACAATTGCTATGGAATGGCCGGCCACTTCATGGTCTTTTATAGGGTTGGAAAAACCCTTTCACCTCCTACCATTCAATGCAATCCATTGCATTGGGACATTTGTTTGGCCGGCCACTTAAGGAGACAAAACCATTTTGTTTCCTTCCACCTTATCTAGCTTAGGTGGATGCTTAGGTGGCATGCTTATGTGGCATGCTTATGTGGCATTCTTATGTGGCATTCATGCATGTTGATTTAATCTTATTAATTCAATTAAGCTTATGTTATCATATTGAATTAATCTTATTAATTCAATTAAGCTTATGTTATCATATTGAATTAATCTTATTAAATCAATAAGGTAACATATTGAATTAATCTCATTAAATCAATTAGCTAAAATTCTCATTAAGCTTAAAGTCCAAAAACCATTTTGTACTTAAGCTTATTCCCATATTATTCTAGTCAAACTAGAATACTCTAATTCCTCTAATTATCATGCTCTTTGTGTGTGACCCTATAGGCTCTCATAACGTTGGCAGTGGATCTAAACTCTTTTAGATACACAAGCAATGAGCGGCATCTAGCAATACATCATTGCTACCCAAGTTACGAGATAAGTCAAGATCCGACTAACCTTTCCGTGACTACTATAATATATGACCGTGTCCTTCTATCCTTGATATCAGATTGATCAATGAGGCATAGACCGTGTCATCCTCGATCAATCTATGTGTTTCTTGATCCCTGAGTAAACTAACTCAAACAAATGAGCTCAAGATCTCATATTGACTCATTCGAGCATGGCCATGCGTTTTAGTAGTTCTACTCAATCAAGGGGCCCACCGATATCACTCCCGTCATATGGAAGGGACAGATCCCAT
Source organism: Wurfbainia villosa (assembly GCA_025175895.1). Taxonomy (NCBI): domain Eukaryota; kingdom Viridiplantae; phylum Streptophyta; class Magnoliopsida; order Zingiberales; family Zingiberaceae; genus Wurfbainia; species Wurfbainia villosa. The sequence goes on along the minus strand of CM045998.1, from coordinate 44,031,130 downwards.
CTACATCACTCACATCCCTCCGCATAATTTGTTACATACCCAGTAATCGCCTTTATGGTCCACCCTGTTACGGGTGACGTTTGACGATACCAAAGTACATAACTCCTTATGTAGGGAACCGTAGTGACTTCGTGTCCGAGGACTATTCATACAATAGTCACATGAGAAAGTTTATGACACTCATATAACGATCCATGAAACTTTCTCATGGCGGGTCGATTGATATATTCTCCAATATATACCCATGTGTCAACTTGATATCATATATCCATGACTTGTGAGATCAAGTCATCAATTGACCTACATGCTAGTCTTTATGTATTAATATTGCCCTTGCATATTAATACTCGACTAGGAACATTTAGGAAAGTGTTCTCTACAGCCTCTCATAATCAATTCTGCCAATTGATGTGCTGTAGATAAGAACCTACTTTTCTAGGGCATTATTATAATTAAATTAGCTGGCACAAGCAAGATGTAAATATAATAACCAATCCTTTGCCTTTATAGAATATGATACAAAATGTTCCCTATTCAACCATCGCATGATTGGTTCTAGGGCTTTAACTAACAATCTCCCACTAGCACTAGTACCAATCACTATGATATCTAATACCTAGTGACCTAGTGTGACCATCATGCTTCCTCTGTGCCAAAGCCTTGGTCAATGGATCTGCGATGTTAGCTTCTGTCGGTACTCTGCATATCCTCACATCTCCTCTATCGATGATCTCTCGAATGAGATGGAAGCGCCGCAGTATGTGTTTGGTCCGCTAATGTGATCGAGGTTCCTTAGCCTGTGCAATAGCCCCATTGTTGTCACAATAGAGGTCTATTGGATCTGCAATGCTAGGAACTACCCCAAGTTCACTGATGAACTTGCGGAGCCAAACAGCCTCCTTTGCTGCATCAGATGCTGCAATATACTCGGCTTCTATTGTAGAATCGAATCGTGTGTCCGCTTGAACTCTTCCACCACACTCCACCATTCGTGCAAAACACGTACTCGATTGCGATCTATAGTCATCCTTGTCTGCTTGGAAGCTTGCATCATCAGAACCCTTTACGCTTAGCTCCTCATTGCCTCCAAATATCGTGAAATATTCTTTCGTTCTTCGTAAGTACTTAAGAATATTTTTTGATGCTATCCAGATGACTTTCACCGATCGATCGTATCTACTCGTCATGCTCAAAGCATACGAGGCGTCGGAGCAGTACAAAGCATGGCATACATGATAGACCCTATAGTGATGCATAAGGGATCTTATCCATGCGATCTCTCTCCTCCTTAGAAGAGGACATTGAGTCTTGAAGACTCACACAATGTGATAAAGCGAGAAACCCTTTCTTAGAATTTTGCATAGCAAAACGATCTAGCACTTTATCAATGTATGTACTCGACTTAGGCCAAGTAATCTTCTAGATCTATCTCTATAGATCTTGATGCCTAGAATATAAGGCGGCTTCACCTAAGTCCTTCATCGAGAAACAATTCCCTAACCACATCTTCAGATTTGGAGTGAGGGAATATCATTTCGATGAGAAGTATGTCATCTACATACAAGACAAGAAATACAATCTGTGCTCCACTATTTCTCTTGTAGACACAAGGCTCATCTTCATTCTTGATGAAACCAAACTCTTTGATTGCATCATCGAATCGAAGATTCCAGCTTCGAGAGGCTTGCTTTAGTCCATAAATGGACCTTTGCAGTTTGCATACCTTTCCAGGATGCTTTGGATCTTCAAAACCCTCAGGTTGTGTCATGTACACATCCTCGAGTAGCTTTCCATTTAGAAAAGCGGTTTTGACATCCATCTGCCAGATCTCATAATCATGGTAGGCTGCAATAGCAAGTATGATCCGAATGGATTTAAGCATCGCAACTGGTGAAAAGGTTTCATCATAGTCAATACCATGAATTTGTTTGAATCCTTTAGCCACCAATCTACCTTTATAGGTATGCTTATTACCATCCATGTCAGTCTTTACTTTAAAGACCCACTTACACCCAATGGGTTTTACCCCTTCAGGTGGATCAACCAAAGTCCATACTTGGTTAGTGTACATGGATTCCATTTCGGATCTCATGGCCTCTAGCCATTTCTCGGAATCTGGGCTCATCATAGCTTCTTGATAGGATGTAGGCTCATCAAGATCGACAAGCAATACTTCACCGTTGTCAGTCAAGAGAAAAGAATATCTCTCGGGTTGACGACGGATCCTATTAGATCTACGAAGAGGTTGGTCTACTTGAGCAGTGTTTGCTCCACAACTCTTTGGGCAACAAATTCCTCATCCACAACACTTTGTGGTGCTCATTTTCCATCGAAGCCTTAGTGTTATCATCATCTTGAACTTCTTCAAGATGAATTTTACTCCCACTAGTATTTCTAGAAATAAATTCTCTTTCTAGAAAGACAAGATTTCGCAACAAACACCTTGCCAAGTGTGGGATTGTAAAGTAATATCCCTTCGCTTCCTTGGGATATCCTACAAAATAACACTTATCGATTTGGGTCCTAGTTTATCCGAGACTTGGACGTCTAACGTAAGCTTCACAACCCCAAATCTTTATAAAAGACATTTTGGGACTCTTCCGTCCATATCGTATATGGTGTCTTTTCTACGGCTTTTGATGGAACGCGATTAAGTGTGAAAGCGGTACTGCCTCTAGAGCTAAACCCCAAAAGGAAGTAGGTAGATCACCGCTCATCATTGATCGTACCATATCTAATAGAGTACGATTTCTCCTCTCGGATACACCATTCCATTGTGGTGTTCCAGGGGAGTGAGTTGGGATATTATCCCACACTCGGCCAGTGATCACGAAACTCTTGACTAAGGTATTCACCACCTCGATCCGATCAAGTAGCTTAATCGCTTACCAAGTTGGTTTTGTACTTCATTCTTGAATTCTTTGAACTTTTCAAAGGATTCGACTTATGTCTCATCAAATATAAGTAGCCAAATCTACTCACATCATCGGTGAAAGTAATAAAGTACTTATAGCCTCCTCCGCCGACATTGAAAGGGCCACATACATCAAGATGTATGAGTCCTAACAAGTCCGTCGCTCTCTCGCCATGTCCACTAAATGGAGTTTTAGTCATCTTTCCTAAAAGACAAGACTCGCATACCTCATATGATTCAAAATCAAATGAGTCCAATAATCCATCTGTATGGAGTTGGGATATGCGTTTTTCATTTATGTGACCTAGGCGACAGTGCCAGAGATATGTTTGGTTCAAATCATTCGATTTGAACTGCTTTATATTTACGTTATAAATTGGGTTATCTAAATCTAGAACATAGAGACCATTCATAAGTGGTGCATTACAATAGAACATTTCATTTAAATAAATGGAACAACATTTATCCTTTATTATAAAAGAAAAGTTTTTCTTGTCTAAAGATTATTCATAAATTTTGTTATTTGTTAATTCTGGTAAATAGAATCACTCCTCTAGTTCTAAGATAAGCCCAGTGGGCAAAGACAAAGAATATGTTCCTACAGCTACAGCAGCAACTTTTTCGCCATTGCCTACTCGTAGGTCTACTTCACCCTTTGCCATTATTCTACTATATCTCAGTCCCTGCACATTAGTACAAATGTGAGATGCACATGCGGTATCTAATACCCATGTAGAAGAAATATATAGATTAACTTCTATAACGTGTATACCTGAGGCAGAAGTCCCACTTCTCTTGTTCTTTACTTCCTCAAGGTAGACTTTGCAGTTCCGCTTCCAGTGTCCAGTCTCACCGCAATGGAAGCTCCCTTCCTTAGGTACTTTACCTTTACCCTTTGAAGTGGATGAATTGGCCTTGCCTTTGGCTTGGGTCTTACCCTTGCCTTTGCGCTTACCTTTGTCCTTCTTGACCATTAGTACATTACTAACTTTCTTCTTGAGATTTGGTTCAGCAGTTCTTAACATGCTGAGAATCTCAGGCAAAGGTTTATCAATTTCATTCATGTTATAATTCATGACGAATTGATTGTATGCTTCCGGCAACGATTGCAGGATAACATCGGTTGTCAATTCTTGGCTCAGTGGAAAACCTAGTCTTTCAAGGTTCTCAACGTACCCAATCATTTTGAGTACGTGAGTTCCTACAGGTGTTCCTTCTTGCATCTTGCATGCAAAAAGAGCCTTAGACACTTCAAAAGCGCTATGTCCTTGATATAGTTGTTTCAAATGCTCAACCATATCATAGGCATCCATGTTCTCATGTTGCTTCTGAAGCTCAGAGTTCATGGTGGCAAGCATAAGGCATGACACATCCAATGCGTCATCTTGATGCTTCTTATAAGCATCCTTTTCAGCACGAGTGGCCGCATGGGCGGGTGTTTCAGGGATTGACTGCTCTAGGACATACAGTTTGCGTTCTTGCTTGAGGATAATCCTCAAGTTCCTATACCATTCAAGAAAGTTTGCTCCATTGAGCTTGTCCTTCTCAAGGACAGATCGCAAGTTGAGGGGGTGTGTCGTGTTAGATGACATGGTGATCTACAACATTAAAATGCAAAGTTAAGTATCATACCTAAATCATTTAATTAGACCTTTAATTAAATGAGGCTCCCACTAAATTCTCATAGCTACTATTTAGCTATAAATTTATATGGGATAAAGATCCACATCATAATTCGTCTTGAGTTAGCTTTGGCTAATCGCCCAAGACGTAGTATAATTAGGTAGGCAATCTTTTGCCAATTACATCTGATGTAACTCTTTAATAGCTTTGGTTAAGTTTTAGATTAGTTTAGTGTTTATTCCTAAACCACTTCCAGTGTATGGCGAGGCACAGGGGCCTTCTTGGATATCGGAGCAACGACCACTTCTAAGACAAAGCTGATGTTCGGAAATCACACAAAACTAATGTTAACACTTATGTTCAAAGCTAATATATGCCTCTACTTTCTTAACCAATTAAGAAAACACTTAATTAAGTCTTAACCAAGACTGATAGCGGGACATCACGATTGTCCACTCGCACCCCTCCAAGATAAAATGCATTGCTTTGCTTTGGCAAACCCAATAACAAATGATCGAGGAAGTAGTGAGTACCAACTTTGGTAGGCATATCGTTTAGACTTATTAAGAAATAAACATGTATCATATACATATTAGCATACATCACATATAAGCTAAACTAATCATGCATCAACTACATATTAAACTAACGTGTCATGGTTATGGCCCTTATTCTACAATCTTCTCAAGCCAATGAAAAGATTGATTGGTCAACCTAGGGATAGCATCTTCTCCTAAGTGCTTCCTTTTGGTTGTCTTGTGTGTTGACTTCCTCCTTGTAACCTCATCTTCCAATGGACCCTCCATCCTTGTTTTGTACATTACAAAAGGAGAAATACTCGAGTTACATTCGAGTCTAAAACTAATTTTACAATAAGAATATTAGGAGAAAGGCACGACACGCAGGCCGTATTAAGAATTACAACACACAATCACAAACTTTTTGGGACTAGGCCATAACCATGCACCATGTCATTTTAACTTTTAAAAGACATTGGATATTTTATTATGTTTGAAAATTTGCTAATGCAATTATCAACTCATAATAAAATTTATCCTACTTCTATATCACATATAAAATAGAGAAAACCTATTTTTTATACGATCTTTCGCAAGTGGCTCTGATACCCTTTGTGAAATCTCGTATGCCAAATGGCATATCGAACGGAAAATAGGATCCCTTCCAAGTGATCCATGCGAAAGCAAACTCGTATAAAATAAATTTCTCTAAACCAAACCTATCTTATAGGAGAGTTCTACCTTTGTTGCGTGCCCTTTGCAATCCCGCTTTTCCTTTCGGTTTGTTGGATCTTTAGCACGTTCAAGTGTCCGTGCCTCTATACGTATCCACACGAGCACGCTCTTGTCTCACAAAAGAAAACTAGAGGAGCTCTCCTTTACTTCTTGCTAGAGAAGTCCCTAAAGGAGAGGAAGCTAGGGAAAAGAGAAGGGAAGAAGAAGACTACTCTTCTTGCTACTCACAAAAAGCCACACAACAATAAGCTCTCAAGCTCTCTCCAAGCCTCAAGCTCCCAACAACCACACTCCACAACCACAACAACAATTGCTATGGAATGGCCGGCCACTTCATGGTCTTTTATAGGGTTGGAAAAACCCTTTCACCTTCTACCATTCAATGCAATCCATTGCATTGGGACATTTGTTTGGCCGGCCACTTAAGGAGACAAAACCATTTTGTTTCCTTCCACCTTATCTAGCTTAGGTGGATGCTTAGGTGGCATGCTTATGTGGCATTCTTATGTGGCATTCATGCATGTTGATTTAATCTTATTAATTCAATTAAGCTTATGTTATCATATTGAATTAATCTTATTAATTCAATTAAGCTTATGTTATCATATTGAATTAATCTTATTAAATCAATAAGGTAACATATTGAATTAATCTCATTAAATCAATTAGCTAAAATTCTCATTAAGCTTAAAGTCCAAAAACCATTTTGTACTTAAGCTTATTCCCATATTATTCTAGTCAAACTAGAATACTCTAATTCCTCTAATTATCATGCTCTTTGTGTGTGACCCTATAGGCTCTCATAACGTTGGCAGTGGACCTAAACTCTTTTAGATACACAAGCAATGAGCGGCATCTAGCAATACATCATTGCTACCCAAGTTACGAGATAAGTCAAGATCCGACTAACCTTTCCGTGACTACTATAATATATGACCGTGTCCTTCTATCCTTGATATCAGATTGATCAATGAGGCATAGACCGTGTCATCCTCGATCAATCTATGTGTTTCTTGATCCCTGAGTAAACTAACTCAAACAAATGAGCTCAATATCTCATATTGACTCATTCGAGCATGGCCATGCGTTTTAGTAGTTCTACTCAATCAAGGGGCCCACCGATATCACTCCCGTCATATGGAAGGGATAGATCCCATCTACATCACTCACATCCCTCCGCATAATTTGTTACATACCCAGTAATCGCCTTTATGGTCCACCCTGTAACGGGTGACGTTTGACGATACCAAAGTACATAACTCCTTATGTAGGGAACCGTAGTGACTTCAGGTCTGAGGACTATTCATACCAATAGTCACATGAGAAAGTTTATGACACTCATATAACGATCCATGAAACTTTCTCATGGCGGGTCAGTTCAGTATATATTCTCCAATATATACCCATGTGTCAACTTGATATCATATATCCATGACTTGTGAGATCAAGTCATCAATTGACCTACATGCTAGTCTTTATGTATTAATATTGCCCTTGCATATTAATACTCGACTAGGAACATTTAGGAAAGTGTTCTCTACAGCCTCTCATAATCAATTCTGCCAATTGATGTGCTGTAGATAAGAACCTACTTTTCTAGGGCATTATTATATTTAAATTAGCTGGCACAAGCAAGATGTAAATATAATAACCAATCCTTTGCCTTTATAGAATATGATACAAAATGTTCCCTATTCAACCATCACATGATTGGTTCTAGGGCTTTAACTAACACCCTCAACCTCTTGAACTCGGTCTTTCAAAAGAGAATTCTCCTCCTCAAGTTTTTCAATTTGGGTTGAGTTTCCCTCTTGAACTTGACTAGTTGAAGAGGTTAGAGTAGCCTCTTGCTTGAGGGTTTCAACCTCCTCAAGTAACGACTCAACCCTAGACTCAGACTTAGTCAATTTCCTAGTAAGCATTTTAATTGTACTGTAAAGTGTACTAATTAAGGAGCGATTAACCTTGACTTTCCCTTTTGGTCTAGCTTTGAGTTTTCTCTCGAAATAATCTTCGGGGTCAGAGTCAGAGTTGTAGTTGGACTCAGCTTCGGATTCTGACTCGGACTCCTCCGTTCTTGCCATGTAAGCTATGTCTTCTCTGTTGTCCCAAGTTGCATGGAAGGCTTTCCTTGCTCCCTTTTTCTTTTGGTTCTCATTCTTCAATTTCCTTCTTTCTTGTCGAACTATTCTCCGCACAATGTTGACTATTATGGCCTCCTCTTCGGATTCGGATTCGTCTTCGGGTTCGAGTTCATCTACTTGCTTAGTAGGTGGCTTCTTTCTTTGTCCTGCAAGTAGAGCAATACCTCTCTCGGCCCGGACCACGTTAGTTTTCTCATGAAGTTCAAACTCGGAAAATAATTCGTCTAACCTAAGCTTCGAAAGGTCCTTAGAGACCTTGTAGACATCGACCATGGATGCCCACAAGGTAGTCCTAGGAAAAGCATTTAAAGCGTACCTTATAAGGTCCCGGTTCTCTATGGCTTGCCCGATTGAATGAAGACCGTTGACGATATCTTGGATCTGCGCATGTAGTTGGGTGGCGGTCTCATGATCCTGCATCTTTAGATTGTACAGTTTATTTAAAAGTAAATCTCTTTTACATACCTTAGCATCGTCATTCCTTCGTGTAAATCAATCAATTTGTTCCAGAGGTCTTTGGCGCTAATGAATGGTCCGATGCGGTTGAGTTCCTCCTTGGACAAGCCGCATTGCAATATTTGGGTTGCTCTTGCATCGGCTTCGATTTGCCTCTTGGTTGCATTTGTCCACTTGTTGAAATCCAAGGCCTCTCCTTGATCATTGGTGGGTAGAGCAAAGCCGGTTTGGATTATTATCCAAGTCTCGACTTGTGGTTTTAGAAAACACTCCATCCGACCTTTCCAATAACGGAAATCATTTCCATTAAAGAACGGAGGTCGGGTGGTGCTATACCCCTCAATGTGAGCCATTAAATATCTTGCAAAATATGAATAAAAACCAAAGAGAATTCCAAGACTTGGTCTTGGATTAGTAGTGCGGGAAATAATAGGAAATAAACAGAAATAAATAAGGAGAATAAAAAACTAACAAAAACTCGAAACTTACGACCTTCGATGTCCCCGAAAGGGTATTAACGTTGGATTTTGGGGCTGGAAACAGCATGTTACGAGGGTAAACCCTTCTAAGAAATGTAGATCTTTCTGAGAGCTTCGATTTGGTATGTAGATCCTTATGTGAGTCCACTTGTGCGAAAAGTTATGACCGTTTTACCGTCGGCTACTCCAAGAGAGAAAACTTGCAAGCACACAACCAAAAGAAACGTACCAAGACTTCGTCTTGGATTAGTAGTGCGGGAGGAAAAAGACAAAAAAAAATACGAATCGAAAAATACGAACAGAAAACCAAAACGTGCTAGATTGGTGGTTTCACCAAATCTTAGCGCCCCCGCTCTGATACCAATTGTTGGATCGAGAAGCGTCGCTAGAGGGGGGGGGTGAATAGCGATCATAAATCTTTTCTTTTTCGTTCGTTCGATACGCAAAGTAAGCACAACGGAAAATAAATGAACACGTTTATTTTACTTGGTTCACAACCCAGCGGTTGCTACTCCAAGGCCCTATCGGTCCTAGACCGCGTACGGAGGGCAAAGCACTATAACGTCTCCTCCTCGTTGGAGGTAGGAGACAACGATCACAAAACCGAATATACGAGGATGAGGCAACAAGCCTAGCTCACCTCATTATGAAGAAAAACAAAGAATACAATATCAAAAATATTACTTGATTCTGCTGCCGAGGAAGAAGATCGAAACTTGACGTCGCGTCGGCGTTATGACGATGTTGGAGCGTTGGCGTTGTAGGAGCACTTGATGAATAAACTTGATGTGATTTGGAGATGGAATCCTCCCCTCCTTTTATAGACTTTGGCCTCTGAATTTGTCTCCTCTTATTTCGGAATGGATCATGAAGTTGTCCAAATTTTATCGCAAAGTGGCCGCGTCAAACGTTATCCGTTTTGACCTAGCGCAAAAGCTGAATCGTCGCCATCACGATCGATGATGCCTCATCGATCGGTGATGGGCATCACGATCGCTTCCATTTTCCAGAATGATCGCCATTTGGCCACTTCCCTGCAATAAGAGGTTAGCTCAGAAAATGATAAATACGACGGTTTCTAACCGTCCGATCTCGACCTAGACCTTCCACAGGAAGTCTTAGTCGGATCGCCGCCTACGGTCATCCCCGTAAAGAGGACACGACCTTACAATCTCTCACTCACACGAGTTTACGTCGATAGTAGCTCTCACTTCCGACCTTCCACTCGATTCCTTTGGCTCCCTCCGAAGTCACTCGAGTGTCACCCGACCACCGCGGCTTCCTCCGGGTGTCGCTAGTCTTCAGCTCCAGCTTTAACACTTTTCTGCACACTTGATTTAGCTCGTGAGATAACAATGTAGACTTAACTTTGTGTCTTTGCCATAATCAAAACACAGGTTCGATTATCTAGTGCCCCTGCACCAACAACTCGCTAGAATCGTCTCTATCCGTATCCACGCCGAGTATCTTCGTAATGACTTCACAAAGTCACGAGCCTCATCTTCGTATGGGTTACTAGCCTCGTGTTGAAGACGATGTGATCGAGAGAAGATCACGATCCGAATCAAAATTCGGATCCAAAATGAGTCCTCAAAAACTCGCTTCTCCGGAGAGGTATTCGTCAACCGTTTGATGAATCCTTCGTCCTCCACTTATGAGGATTACCGGAGATCAAATCCTCAATAAGGAAGGCGCTGTCGGAGCTCCAAACGTCGTCCAAACGACGCTCCGACAAGAGGGAAACAAGCTGTCCAAAAAATTGGACAGCTTTGATGGAGGAATAGGGGCCGACCAAAAGAAAGGTGGAAGCTCACCTTATTACCAAACCCAAAGGAGATCACCGGAGGGTCGCTGGAGGATCCCCGGCCGAAGCTTGGACGTCGGCAACAATTTGGACGGCGGCACAAGGGATGGGCGGTGGCAATGGGCTGTTGGCGCCGACTTCTCCAAGGAGAGGAGGGGGGGGGGGCGGCAACAATTAGGTTAAGGGAATTTGGATTAGGGCTTAACAAACCCTTAAGCCCTCTTTTATAGAGAATAAATTCTCTTAATGGTTATCGGATCATAACCATAAGGCCCGTTAACCCGCTCCATTAATTTAAGTTAAAATAAACCAAACCATGATGGTTTATTTTAAGTTAAAACGAACCGAACCAACTTTGGTTCATTCGTTTAAAACAAACCAAACCCTTTGGTTTATTCTCCTCCATTGGATTAGAACCAAACCATTTTGGTTTGTCCATCATGTCTTCATAAGACACGGCCCATCCACGCTTCCATTGCGACTGAAACAATTTCATGCTCGCTTCTTGTTTGGTCCAACCAAACCTAGTTTCTCTCGGTCTGAGAATCTCATTCTCAAGCTCGTTTTAAATCCTTCGGATTACGCTTGTTGTGCGTGTGACCAAATAGGTTCTCGGTTTATGTTGGTCATCTATAATTAACCATTAATTATAGAACGATCATGAGTGACACCTAGTAGTACATCATGATCCCCAATTAACCGAAAAGATCAACGGTTGATCCAGAACTATTTCTGAAACCCTTCAGCAGCTCGAATGAATCGTGCCCCATTCCCTTCACTCATCTTATACCCACTTGGTTCAGGACATGGTCTATAGTGTCAGTCCCCACTAGGCTGACTACGTCACACCTAGCCCAAGTATCATTCCTCGTCCTATGGATTCTAGTTACTGCACATGTATCGAAGAGTACCTTACTCTAAACAAGTAATGCTTTGGCCAAAGACTTTAGTAACAATCCGACGAGAGGCCATGGGTATACATCTCCTCGCAAGGAGTGGTGAATCCTTTATAGGATATTCAAACACCTTCGATCACTTCGACTTATACCCAATCATTCCGGGTCCACATCTCCTTAGAGATGCTTGCTTAAGATGTCAAAGCATAAGTCTTTATGATCAAGATGACTTGAATACCGCAAGTCAAAGGAATATCACACTTAAGCTACAGTAAGAACTTCATTGACATATTTATATATGCAGAGAACCATATGAAGTCTTACAGCTGGTCACTCCAATGAACTAGTTACCATAACTAGCATCCACGATTAACTCTGGACATCACAATGTCTCCAGCCAGTGAGAATCAGCTGCTTGGATACACCAAGGAGTATACCTCATGCTAGTCTTGACAGAATTGATGGTGTCCAAATCCATCAATTCATCGACTAGGGATAATTCCGATACATCACAATTACACATGTAGAGATACTCACTAGTTTTGATCCAATCACAAATTCTCTCATGCTGTGAATTGTATCGTGGACATTCAGTAAATGAGTTTAAGATCTAATCAAATACATGAAACATGTATACTCAAATAGTGAATCTTCATTTATTATATAAATGGTTCAAACATAAGGCGATTGCCTTAGGACATCTCTCATATATTACTACCATCTCTAACCTCTTCTTCCTAATCTTATTTCAAATCTTGTAAGAAAAAGAGTGTGCTTATAAAAAGGCTTCTCCATCTTGGTGTGATCATCAAAATGAGAAATTCTTGTGATGGCTTGAAGGAGTGATTCATCTTAAGGATTGCTGTGGAGTAGGAGTGTCATCTCCGAACCACGTTAAACAATTGTATTAGCCTTGTTTGTGTTGATTTCGATTTTAGTTTTTGTTTTTTCTTTCGCTAACAATTTAGTGTAGAAATCGACAACACCTCCCCCCTAGGCATCCAAAGATCACTCTAAATTCTCCTGTTTTCAAATTTTAACCTTTAAGTGTCTAATTTTTTTCTTTAAGGTGTTCTTAACTTTAAACACTCTCTACCCCTTTGGCATACATCAAAACCAAAAAAATGTTCTAAACAAAGGTGTAAAGGCAAAACTTACGAAGTTGTTTTCTTTGACCATTTTATTTTTAGAGGCACACTTAACTTCTTGTAAAAGTAAAAGCTTTTAAATCTAAGAAGTCAAGAAATCTAATAACTTTAAAGTTGTTCAAACATAATCTCACTTAAGTATAAAATTTCCTTTTCAAATTTTAACTTTAAGCATGTTTTCTCACCGTCTTTTGGCATACATCAAAACATGAAGAATAACATCAATATGCCAAATGTCAACTTCAAATGTGAATGTTGGTGCAATCGACCCAGGTCACGATTGACCAGACTCAAGTTTGACTCGAGCGATATTTTGATGTTCGACAAAATTTATGACAATGTGATTGTCAAGGGAAAGTCCAAGTCTTAAGTACTTGGCATGAGAAGTCCAAGCATGGATCTTGGCAAGGGAAAGTCCAAGTCTTGAGTATTTGACATGAAAAGTCCAACATGGGTTGGCAAGGGAAAGTCCAAGCTTGAGTCTTGGCAATTGGAAGGTCCAACATGGAGTTGGCATGGAAAGTCCAAGAGTGTAGTCATGGCCATGTAAGTCCAAGGGTATAGTATTGGTGGTGAAAGTCCAAGTCATGGGTAGTTAAGATTCCCAATTTGGATAATTGGGATAATTAGATTGAGTTAGTGGTCTAACTCAAACGTATGTGGTTTTGTCAAACATCAAAAAGGGGGAGATTGTTGGTGCAATTAGCCCAGGTCACGATTGACCAGACTCGAGTATGACTCGAGCGATATTTTGATGTTCGACAAAACGTATGACAATGTGATTGTCAAGGGAAAGTCCAAGTCTTAAGTACTTGGCATGAGAAGTCCAAGCATGAGTCTTGGCAAGGGAAAGTCCAAGTCTTGAGTACTTGACATGAAAAGTCCAATATGGGTTGGCAAGGGAAAGTCTAATCTTGAGTCTTGGCAATTGGAAAATCCAACTTGGAGTTGGCATGGAAAGTCCAAGGGTGTAGTTTTGGTCACGTAAGTTCAAGGATGTAGTCTTGGCGGTAAAAGTCCAAGTCATGGGTACTTAGCATTTGGGAAGTCCAAGGGGTGATATTGGCGGCGTAAAGTCCAAGGGTGGAGTCTTGGCAGCATAAGTCCAATGGTTGGCGGCATAAAGTCCAAATGTGGTCTTGACAACGTAAGTCCAATGTGCCTTAGCGGTGTAGACACCGTTAGCATGACAATAGCCGATGGAAGCACCTGAAGGCTAGTGTATGGATAAACAAGTCATGGATGACTTGGAGGGATCTGATAGGCGTGAGGCTGATGGAGCTAGCTAGAAAGCTTAGGTCTAGGCTAAGGGTGGTCTAGCAAGTATGAGGGCACCATACTTTGGGTTAAATCTCATGGTTTAGGTTATCAGTCGACTGACATTATGACCGGTTCGACTGATGAAAGTTGATTGCGGTTCAAATGCGGTTATGCAGCAAAATAGTCTGGTAGTCGATTGCTCGATGTAGCAGTCGACTGATGTCAGTCGACTGTCATAGATGACAGTCGATTGATGGTTCGACTGTGAGCACAGAATGCTCCGTAGTCGACTAGGCAGTCAGCTACGGGCGTTGGCAGTCGACTACCAATGTTGGCAATCGACTGATAAGAGTTTCGTTGGACTTTTTTCAATGTGGATTGAACCGTTGCCTCACAACAATAGTGTCATCAGTCGAACTAATGTTTTTGGCAGTCGACTGCCTGACACGAAAATAGCCCGAGTGAAGGTTATAAAGGCAGCTCGAAGGGGAGGTTTTGGCAGCAATTTCTTGGGCATTTTTGAGGCAATTTGCTGATGCAAATCAGGGTCTTCAAGTATGGTTCAAGCGATCATCAGGCAAGCATCCAAAGCAATAGTTGTAAAGTTTTCTTTACATTGTTTTTGTGTATTTTCTTTGTATTTGCTTGTATTTGCTTCTTATTGTTGTAAGAATACTTGTACGGGGTTTCTCCGTCTTCGACTTGTTGTCGAGAAGGAGTATTTGTGATTAGTGGTGGTGTTTGCATAGCTAGGGCTCGTTCAAACCCAATCCGTGGAGTAGGAACCGTATGGTTCAGAACCGCATTATATTCTCGTGTTCTTGTGTATTGTGTGTTTGTACATTTCGTTATTGCTTTATTAGTATTCCGCTGTGTATATTAACGATTATTGTAGACAAGCATGCAAGAACGATCAAATTCCGTGAACCGACGACAATGCTATTTACCCCTCCTCTAGCGAGTGCATAGGTCCTAACAATGAATTTATTTAAATGTTTGAAAATAGCTTTACAACCCATAAAATATGGTCAAGCTTTAGTATTTAAATAAAAATAAGTTTTTAATCAAAATAGCTTCTTTAAGTATTTGGAAGCACATTTACAAAAGATTTCAAATCTTTAAAATTTACTTAAAATCTCAAAACTGGAAATTAGCTAACTTTATCTCCCCCTTAATGAAACCATATCACTTTTAACCTTTAAAACTTTCAAAACTTCTGAATACATAAATTTTTGAAAATATAAACTTAAAACTACGATCTCCCCCTTAAAACATGCTTCCAGTAATAAATTCTGTAAGTTTTCAGGGTAGTAATTTTAAAAGATAATAATTTTCAATCTAAAATAAATCCTTAACTTCTCAAACTCTCTTCAAAAACTTTCTTTTCTAAACCTAATCTCTCCCTTATATGTTCAAACATATAAACTTTTTGTAAAACATTGAAAGGTTTTTTTTTAAAAAAATATCTCCATAATGCTCATTTATTATTTTGAAAATAATATAATTTTTCTAACTTCTTCCCCTATGTCTCTTATTAATGCACGCAAGTATGACTAAACAATTATAAAATATAATTTTACTAAAAGACAAATATTAGTTCGAGTAAATTTCTTTCTCTCCCCCCATAAAGGAGGATCAACATTTCACTAATATTATCAAGTTCTAATTCAAATTTATAATTTAAGTCCTATTTCATTTTATTTTGAACAATATTATAAACTCAATTTTTGAAAAGGTATTAAATATTTCATAATTTTACAAAATAAATCTTTTAGGCTCCCCTTAAATTCTTAATCTCCCCTTTTGAATTTGTAAACTCTCAAATTATAATTTTCAAACTCTTAATTAGCATTCCTTTAGGTTTTGAAAAAGATAATGTTTTATAAACTTAAGATCAGTTTTAAAATTCCAAAATGATTTTGAATTTTTATATTTAAACATAGTTTTAGAATTTTACTTTGCAAAACTTTCTCACCCTAAAATGTTGTTGGAAAAAAAATAGTTGGTTTGATTGAGTTAACCTTCATCTCACCCAATCTAGGTTCTCAATACAAGTAAACCTTATGTTTTATGAGATGATTTTTCATTTTTACTTGATTAGATTTAATGAATATTAAAAAGTATTTAAACTTGGATTAGATTCAAGTTTAGCT
The DNA here is from genome assembly GCA_025175895.1 of Wurfbainia villosa. NCBI lineage: Eukaryota > Viridiplantae > Streptophyta > Magnoliopsida > Zingiberales > Zingiberaceae > Wurfbainia > Wurfbainia villosa. Next base: position 44,015,000 of record CM045998.1, on the reverse strand, counting down.
TTAGGCTAGTCAAATAAATATTTTCTAAATCAACTTCCAGATAGTGGTGAGACACATAGGTCTTCTTGGATATTAGGTGGACCACTTCCTAAGACAAAGCTGATATAGGAACTAAGTACTTGACTAACTTTGAACTAAGCTTTAGTCTAACTAATTTAAGACTTAGTGAGTTAGCTTCAGTTAGTTCCATTCAACTCAATGCACTAGGTAGGATGCGCCTCATCCAACCTAGACATGCACCTTGAAGAGTTTCTATAATTTACTATCAATTTACTTCATCCTAATACTATATTTTCAAGTTTAAACTACTTTCTTTCCTATCTAGGCCATTCTAAATTAAGCAGGTAAATAACTAAGCATGCAAGAGATTTATCTAATTAAAGAAACACATAAAGTATTGGCACCCACTGAGTAATAACTTTGGTGGGTCTTATTCACAAAGTGAATTTGACCTTTGAGAATCCAATATTGGTTGTAATCCATTAATTGCAATGTCTTGTGTTTGTTTCTATTTGCGTATGGAGTAGATCTCTCTATTCTAGGATTAGGGAGTAACCTATGTATGTTGAACCTTGTCTTGCAATGATTTCTAAATTCTTCTAATTTTGTGCAACTTATGATTTCTAGTTTGATGAAGCTGATTGGTTTTGTTCTTATTCTACTATGCATAGTCGATATGGGGGTCCAAAGCATTCATACCGAAATCTAGGGTAATCTAAGAAGGAATCAGAAGGTGACTTTTCCCCAAGAACCGTAGGATTTAAGACATGAAAAAGTAGGATATAAAAGAGGCTCCACCTTTCTTGGGGAGAACATAGGGCATCCTAGAGCTCCATGAACCTATTCTATCTAGAGGCCGCAAAGTATGAGATAACAGCTTGGAGGGGTTGTGGGACAACGTGACAGGGGTAACCCATTGATAGCAACCTCCTAAGCTCTGTCGATCCGAAAGGGAATCTCTAGGTTATGGTAGGTACTGCCCGAGTAGTTTCAAAAGTTCACCGGGTTAATACAAGATGGTCCACTTGCAATAATCAATCATAAAAAACTTAGGAACACAAGTATATGACATGTTCAACATAACATAGTTAAAACTAAAGTCCTAGAATCTCCTTTAAACTTGAGTTAAACCTTTATCTTTCTCCACGTGACACCAACCCTCTAGCTTTGTTCGTCACAACACTAGGATAGAAGTAATTTTCAACCTGAGATCAAATCTAGACAATCATAAACACTGAATAGGCAAGTAATCAAGTATCAGTCCCTATGGGATCAATATTATTTTATTACTTGATGACAACCATGCACTTGTGGGAGTTGAGCGCAAGTCTGATCTTTAATCTCACAGTTTAAGACTCAGTTTACATGCATCAAGTTTTTGGCATTGTTGCTGGGGAGTATTTAATTCAATATTTGTCGAAAAGTGGATTGGATTGGATTAGACATTAGTAACTATAATAACTTAGCCTCTTGTTTGCACATTCTGTGATAGATATCTCTTTTCTCGTCACTTTACTTGAGAATGCAGATGCAATGAACAAGAACATTAAAAGACTATGCAGCGCCATGGCTCAAGGTGTGGAATTCCAACATTATTATTCCCCCAATTGAGGCTAAAATGTGGGAGATAAATTCAGTATTAATTTCTCTCTTTCAAAGAAATCAGTTGGGAGGGATACAAGTTGAGGAACCTCACCTACATCTTGAAAGAGTTTCTAGCATATTGCGAAACAATACAGTATGAAGGGGTTCCAACAGACGTTGTTAGGCTTATTACCTTTCCATTTTCTCTTAAGGAGGAGGCCAAGGCTTGGTTGCAGGCTTTACCAACCAGGAGCATTATGACATGGGAACAGCTGGAGCACCTATTTCTAGATAAATACTTCCCGCCAAGAAAAATAGCTTATCTGAGAATTAATATTCTTAGTTTCGAGCGGGAAGGCAATGAGACACTGGTTAAGGTTTGGGAGAGATTTCAAAAGTTGATATTGCAATGTCCACATTACAGTTTACAGGACTGGTTGATCATGCATATCTTCTACTCTGGATTTCTAGCTCCGCTAAAGAACTATTGGACATAGCGATAGGAGGAGTTCTGATGAAGAAGAACATAGAAGAAGCATACTGGATCGTGGAAACTGTGATGTCAACTCTCCAAGTGTGGTCAGATAGTGACGAAGAATTTCAGAGATTTACTCTAGAAAATAATTCCAATGATTTAGAGTTGTCCTGTCTAGTGAAAGACACACATGATGGAAAGACACATAATCGTCACCAAGTGGTCCAATTGGGAAATCAAGGAGAATATGGCAAATATCTTATGGATGGAAGCACATGTTGTGAAATGGACGATCCTCAAGAGGAAGTTGAATTGAAGGAAAGGGAGCCTGAGTTCAATGAAGACCCAATGGATCGGAAGAAACACCCACATGCGGAGTTGAAATCTCTTCCACTGAACCTTAAATATGAATTCCTTGGCCTAGACTCTACTTTTCCAATCATTGTGAAAGCTAATCTGAATGAAACAGAGATTAGAAAGTTACTCGAAGGGCTTAGGACACATAGGAAAGTTCTGGCATACCCTATTGATGATATCAAGGGGATCAACCCCTCCCTTTGCATGCACAGAATACTCCTCAAAGACAGGTGCAAATCCTCGATAGAGCACCAAAGAAGACTCAACTCAAATCTGAAGGAGGTTGTGAAAAAGGAACTGTTAAAATTATTGGATGTAAGAATAATATACTCAATTTTAGACAGCAAGTGGGTTAGTCTAGTGCATGTTATCTAAAAGAAAGGGGGATAACAGTTGTAAAGAATAGAGATAATGAGTTGATTCCAACTAGAACTGTCACAAGCTAGAGGATGTGCATAGACTATAGGAAATTTAATAAAGCTACAAAGAAGGACCACTTTCCTTTACCCTTCATTGACCAGATGTTAGAAAATTAGCTAAACATTCTCATTTTTTATATCTTGATGGATATTCTGGTTTCTTTCAAATTCTTATTCAGCCAAATGATCAGGAGAAGATTACGTTTACTTGCCCATATGCCACTTTTGCTTATAGAAGAATGTCTTTCAATTTATGTAATGCTCCATCCACTTTTCAGCGGTGTATGACAGTAATTTTCTCATATATGATTGAAGAAATTATGTATGTATTTATGGATGATTTTTCTATATATGGAATGAGTTTTGATTCTTGCCTAAAAACTCTATCAAAAGTATTGCAGAGGTATGAGGAGAGCAATTTAGTTTTGAATTGGGAGAAATGTCACTTCATGGTAAATGAAGGAATAGTGTTGAGACATAGGATTTCAGAAAAAGGCATTGAGGTGGACAAGGCTAAGATTGAAGTAATCGAAAAGTTGCCATCGCCGAAGGATGTGAAGGGAGTAAGGAGTTTCTTAGGGCATGCAGGTTTCTACCATAGGTTCATAAAGGATTTCTCCCAAATTTCTAAACCCTTGACAAGCCTGCTGGCCAAAGATGCAGATTTTGTTTTTGATCAAGAGTGTTCAGAAGTATTCGAAAGAATTAAAAAGGCTTTGATGACTACTTCGATAATGCAACCGCCGAATTGGAACTTGCCCTTTAAGATTATGTGTGATGCAAGTAATTTTGATGTGGGGGGAAGTATTAGGACAATGAAAGGACAAGAAATTGCATGTCATCCATTATGTGAGTAAAACACTGGATGATACCCATATTAATTATGCTACAACTGAAAAAAGAACTACTAGTTGTGATATTTGCTTTTGATAAGTTCAGATCATATTTGGTAGGGTTGAAAGTCATAGTTTATACTGATCATGCGATGATTTGTTATCTATTGAGCAAGAAGGAGGTAAGCCTTGCCTCATTCGATGGGTCCTACTGCTGCAAGAGTTTGATGTAGAAATCAAAGACAAAAGGGGTTTGGAGAATGTGGTTGCGATTCATTTGTCGCGTATGTTCTAGGAAGGACAACCAAATGAGGAAGTTGAATTTCCAATAAATGACTCTTTTCTAAACGAGTATCTCATAGCAGTTAGTAAGACAAATATGTAGGGACCTTCGTGACCGCTAGAGGGGGGGGGGGTGAATAGCATCGTCGCTTGTCAATGGATTATCGTTTGATCATGCTTGCTACAAAATGTTAATACATAGCGGAAATAAAAAATATACAATAAAAATAAATACAAGCACAATCACAACACAAGATGTAACGTGGTTCGGAACCGAATGGTTCATACTCCATGGATTGGGCTCGAATGAGCCCTAGCGATGCCAATCACACACTACTATAACAATAACTCCTTCTCGGAACAATCTGGAGGTGGAGAAACCTTGTAAAATAGTTCTTACAATAATAAGAATGAAATACAAGCAAAATACACTAAAAATGCAAGTAAAGAAAACTTTGCAAAGAGCTTTTGGATGCTTGCTTGTTTGGTTACTTGAATTTCACTTGGAGACCCTGATTTGCAGCAACAAATCGCCCCAAACACATCCAAGAACCGATACAAATCCTTCCTCCACGAGCTCCCTTTAAAGCTGTGTAGGATCGAGTGAACCGAGATAGGGGAGTGAATCTCGATATTTTATAATTTAAAACTAATTTTATATTATTTATTCTAATCAAAGTACGCAGCGGAATATAAAGACAATTATCAACACAGGCAATTTACTTGGTTCACAACCCAGACTGGGTTGCTACTCCAAGGCCCGTAGCTCTCCCGTGAGCTACCTCAATGGACAATTCACTAAATACCCTCCGACTCGAGAACTCTCGACTTCGGAGGGTTTCGCTTTTTACAAATGATGAAGAAGGGTAACACACTATCCACTTTTCTTAAAATTAAGTACAGAAGCAAAATAATAAATTAAAATAAAATACAAGACTTTATACCAACACTAAGAGATTGTAGAGGTAGTTGCAATGTGTCGGAAGGTCGCCTTGTTGTGGAATGAAAATTTAGTGGACGAGCAAGTATTTCGGCAGCGCTTCGACGTTGATTGAATGTTGATTTCGGGTTCTGGTCGAGCACGGCTTTTATAAACTCTTTCCAGTCGACTCCACATCAGCCCATCGATATGGAATTTGTGGTCTTCCAGTCGACTGAATCCCCTTCAGTCGACTCCATATCACTCGGCTCCGCATCGGGAAATTTCTCTCTTCAGTCGACTCAAGCCCTTTCCATCTTCGTCGCATGATCTTTGATCGATCACCAACTAATCCTGCCAAATAGGTATCCAGTCGACTGATACATCTCCAGTCGATTGGACTTCAGTCGATTTGAATCCATTCAGTCGACTGATTCCTGCAAAATAGGATTAGCACAAAACAAATAATATGAAATGCAATAGCAGTAGTAATACTGCTCGATCTCGACTACTATGTCCCACGTGGACTTTTTGTCGAATCGATGCCTAGCTTTGTCCCCTACAGAGGACTCAGCCTCACCTCTTCACTACAGGCTTACCTGCCGGACTTACCATCCTTGACATCCGATCTGACCCACTAGGGCTTCCACCAGCTGTCCGGTCTGCCTGACCCAGCTGGACTTTTTGTCGATTGTCCGGTCTCCTGACCCAACCCGTCTTCATGCCAGATGCCCGATCCACGCGACCCATCTGGACTTCATGTCTGGTGTCCGGTCTTCCTGATCTGTCAAGATTCATGCCTAGTATCAGGTCAACATGACCTACTAGGACTTCCTGTTAAGCCTGCACACTTAACACTTATATTAGATCACACGTGAGTCCTAACTATTAATTGTAGTTCATACATCAAAACTAAGGTGTGATGCTTACTGCATCAATAATCTCTCCATTTTTGATGTATGACAACACATCAGTTAAAGTTAGGAGAATCAAATATCAATCTCTATATTTAACATGTATAAGAAATGAACTTATAACTTTTGTAATGAATATAGATGCATAAATTTAACCATGTATGACATGCATTAATCCTTATCAAATTTTTGCATCTTCTCTAATTTTATCTCTCTAATTATATCTCTTCTCTCCTCCGTTGGCATACATCAAAATAAGGGTGAAATTAAGGATATATTCCTCATTCAAAATTTTTCAAACTTTTTCAAAAACTCCCTGTGAAAAATTTAATAATTTAAAAAATTTTCAAAGTACTCACAAGTCCCCATAAAAAATTCAGAATTTTCAAACATTTAAAAATCCCCTCATTCAAAATTTTTCAAACTTTTTCAGAAACTCCCCCTTAAAAATTTTTAAAGTATTCACAAGTTCCCATGAAAAATTCAAAATTTTCAAACATTTTTTTAAAAAAACTCCTCATTCAAAATTTTTCAAAAACTCCCCCTGAAAAATTTAATAATTTAAAAAATTTTCAAAGTATTCACAAGTCCCCATGAAAAATTCAAAATTTTCAAACAATTTTTTTTAAATTTAAATTTGATGCACAAATGATAGGGAGTAAGTCCAAGCATGAATTCCTATTACATTTAGCTTTTGAAGATACACATCTAAATATTGTTCTTAAAGCAAATGTCCAACTTTTTCTAGCTCAAGTGATATAGAGTAAATCATTAAGCTTTGAATTGCAGTCAGTCACCGAAGTGATCGATTTGTTTTTGTAAACCCCATGTTGGTTCATGTCGATGCACTTGATCTACATCTGGAACCTAGGGGTGCAGTCCTAACATCTCACGTCCATCTTCGTGGCTCAGTACATAAACAAGTAAATCTAGGTATTTGTGAGATGCAAAGGCTACCTAGATCTATAGGATCATGAATTCTAGATTGACCTATTCTAGAATAATTTTTTGATTTTCTTACAAAAATAATATAATATTACTTTTCAAAATAATTCGGAATGGTAAGCAAAAAGAAAATTCCTAGTCTACCAAGCATAACCCAATTCACTACACAAGATTTTATTAATAAATTTTCATTAAGTTCTAGTATCACAATACTCCTAATCAGCGGATGGAGGACGAGAGGGACCCATGCCCCAAGACCTAAGAAGATCCATCATCTTTCGATGGTCCTTTCTCTGCTCCTGCAAGATCTGCATCATCTCAAGATGCTGCCGCTGCACCGTGTCCTCCAACCTGGATAATCTCTCTGCTATGGTCGGAGCTGTCGGAATCCCAAGAAATGGTGATAAACTATCAAATCCTGGTGCTTCCTGATGCTCGGCCTCGGAGTGATGGTCTGGGTCGATCTCTGGCTCATGCTCTTGCTTCAGATTAGGCTGGGGCTGAGGCTGAGGCCCATCTCTCTTCCATACAAGGATATTATTGTCATCTAAACCTACTTTTGCTAACCCAAACTGCCTAGATCCTATCATGTCATACTCAGTAAGTTGTTTAATGTTACCTGTGGTAACATCAAACCCTAATGCAGCTAAGAGAGATGTGATGACATGGCAGTAAGGCAAGTGTGCCTTCCTGCTAGTGACTGACCTGGAATGATAGATGATAGAATGAAACATCTGTAGGCTAATATCTATATCTAACCTATGACTAAGTACATAAAGTAAAATTGAATAAAAAGGATGCATCATAGCAATGTCCCTAGTGGTGAGTGGTAAAATACAGTTTACTATAACTCGATACAGGGCATAGTCCTGTACTCGAAGTCTAGTAGAACTAAAGATACTCACAGACGGAGTTCTTTCTTCACCAAAAAGATGCATGTGAATCCTATCTAATGTAATATGAGAGTGGGGGTCACCATATGGTAACTCTGATGATGGAAAACATGCAACATGACATGTCGAATGCAATAGTCCTAAATGCTCTCTCAATATGTCAGGGGTAAAGATGAAGTCCCTACCTTGTACCCTAGTCGAGTATGAAAGGTCATCAATCTTGGTAAAGTTATTGAAAAATTCTGCACATACGTCTATGTTAATAGAATTTTTACAATAGACTAGTTTCTCTAATTCATAGTGTGCAATGACCTCCATATTTAGTATACATGCATTACTAAAATATGATCTACTGATATACTTAGTGGGCATAGGAATGTAAGTAATACTCTCGAATCTAATCCTATGTCCCTTAGTAGGGAACCTAACATCCGTGCATGGAGTTGATGATTCAACCTCGATAGCTCTTCTTTTACGCCTAATTAAATTACAAATATTAAATATTTATTGAAAATAATTGAAATTTGAGTTTAAAAATTATTACCTCGGCATTTCGAATGATGTGATGACCTTAGTGCTTTGAAAGATTGGAATTAGGGTTTTTCAATTGGGATTTCGACTGTGGTGAATGGTTTTGGCGTGGTTCGGTATTGTTCTTATAGACGGAATTCAGTCGATTGAAGATACTCCAGTCGCCTGAATATGAGTCGACTGTTATAGTTATTACCATTTACTTCGCCGCCTAAACTTCATCTACCGGTTCGTTTCAGTCGACTTAATTGACTTCAGTCGATTGAATTTGTCTTTTACCTTTCCGATACTTGGAGGCAACTGATTTTGATTCAGTCGACTCTCATTGAGTCAACTGAAAACAATTCAGTCGACTGAGTTATCGTATTTATGATTTAATATTATTTAATTATCCTTATTGTTTAAATTTCGTAGATTAATTAATTTGGCGATAAAATTTACTTAGTTTCATTTATTCAGTTTAAGTATAGTAAATTAGCTTGAGTTGACTTAAATTAGGTTAACATAATTTGTTTTAGTTAGGTATATTTGTTTAGTTTGAGTTAATTAAGGTAGGTTAACTAGAATATGTTGTTAAAAAAAATTGGTTGAAGTGTATTTTAATCCTAAATCATCTCACCCAAGCTAGGTTTTAAATACACTTATCCTTATGAGTTTTGTGAGATGAGGATTTCTTTTATCTTTATTAAATTAAATGAGCAATTTCAAAGTGTTTAAACTTGTATTAGATTAAGGCTTGGTTTGAGCTAGTCAAGTAGGTTTTTCTAGTATTGACTTCCAGGTCGTGGCGAGCCACATGACCTTCTTGATTATCGGAGCAACGACCACTTCCTAGACAAAGTCAATAAAGGAATCAAGTACTTGATTCACTTTAGGTTAAGCCTTGGTCTAACTAGTTAAAGACTTAGTGAGTTAGCTTCGGTCAGTTCCACTCGACTTAGTGCACCAGGTCGTGGTGAGGCATATGACCTTCTTGATTATCGGAGCAATGACCACTTCCTAGACATGCACTTCGAAGAGCTTCCCCAACTTACTATCAATTCACTTGTCTTAGTACTAGGTTGTTCAAGTTTAAGCTACTTTGTTTCCTATCTAGTCCATTATACATTAAGCAAGTAAACTAGACTAAGACATTCAAGTGTTTAACTAAAACAAGGAAGGTACACTAAAGAAACCAAGTGTTAAACAAGAAAAGTTAACTAAAACATGCAAGTGTTTAACTAAACAGGGAAACAAGCAAGGTGTTAGCTCCCCCTAAATGGTAGCTAGTTTGAGTTTTGTTGACTAAATGAACTTGACTCTTGGAAACCCAAAATTGATTTGGTCCAACTTGGTTGACTAAGCTAGACTTAGGAACCCATGCTTGGACTCGATTCTTAGCATTTCGACTAAGTAATGACATGTAAGATTTATAGGTGGACTTAGCCTTATACCCGAGTCCGGATCTATTGTACACAGCTCTCTGAGATCCAAGCATCATGTTGAGATACTTAGAACCCGAAGTGAACTTTTCCAAAGATCCAGTTAGATCTTCTACTTGCCTTTTTAGGACTGAGTTCTCTTCCTCAAGTTTTCCAACTTGAGTTGAATTTCTATCCTTAAATTGGAAAGTCAAAGTCTTCGAGTTGACTTGCTCCTTAAGTACTTGGACTTCCTTAAGTAGCGAGTCGACTTGATTTTCGGACTTAGCTAACTTCCTACCTAAGCATGCAATGATATTATATAATTTATCTTCTAATGGAGAAGTTACCTCATTTGAACCTTCGAAAACGGATACGGATCCGTGGCTTCTCTCGGATTCGGAATCGGACTCATATTCAGAACTTGACTCGGCTCCAAATCTTGATTTGGCCATAAACGCGATGAAGCTTCTCTTCGTCTTTTCCGCATACGACTTCTCAGATGACGACTCATCCCATGTTGCCTTAAGAGCCTTCTTCTTCTTTTCCTTTTTTGGTTTTTCTTCCTTTTTTAAATTTGCGCACTCCAACTTATAATGTCCTTTTCTGTTACATTCGTAGCAGGTTACTTCCGATCGAGGTCTCGGCTTGTTGTCGACCACCTTTTTGGCGTCTTTTTTTGTAAATCTTTTCTTTTGGTTGAACATTTTTCTTACCATGTTTACAATCTCTTCTCTGTTTGTTTCCGACTCTAACTCGTCTTCGGACTCAACCTTCACTTTTCTTTCCTTTTTAGTTGAACCTGCCATCAAAGCTATACCATTCTCGGTTTGACCTGACTCAGCTTGTTCGTGTAGTTCAAGTTCACAAATAGTTCATCTAACCTAATTGTGGAGAGATCCCTAGATACCTTATAGGCATCGATAATCGATGTCCATAAGGCATTTCTCGGGAATGCCTTAAGGGTATACCTAATTAAATCCCTATTCTCTATTTGGTGTCCTATTAAATGTAATCCATTTAATATATCTTTAATCCTAGTATGAAGTTGACTAGCATTTTCATTTTCGTTCATTTTACAATTAAATAATTTATTTAAAAGTAAGTCCCTTTTGGCTATCCTAGTGTCATTTGTACCCTCATGCAATTCAATTAACTTCTCCCATAATTCTTTAGAATTTTCAAATGGACCTACCCTATTTAGCTCTTCTTTAGTAAGTCCGCATTGCAAGGTGTTAAGTGCCTTGTAATCGACTTGAGCTCTCATCCTAATATCCGAGGTCCATTTCTCCGGTTCTAACAACTCCCCCGAGTCATCTACCGGAGCTATAAATCCTTTCCTAATTGAAAACCAGACCTCTAGGTCAGTCTTCAGATAGCACTCCATTCTCCTTTTCTGTTGGGTTTGTGGCACCACGGTGAGTGTGTGTTCGAACATTTTTCATAAACATGTGCACAACGGAAGAAATAAGAAACAATAAATCTAATTTATTACATCACACACACCACACGCATACATAGTACAACATGTGTAGACATAATCGTAGTTTCAAATTTTGCAATAAAAGGAAATTACTTTACGTATACCTGATGTATCACGTGTAGTGGGAAAGACATCAATCGGAGCGACTCTCGCTAGAATCGCCTCTATCCGTATCCACGCCGAGTATCGTTGGGATGACTTCACAAAGCCACGAGCCTCATCTTCATACGAGTCCCTAGCCTCTTGTCGAAGATGATGTGATCGAGAGAAGATCACAATCTGAATCAAAATTCGGATTTAAAAATGAGTCCCCAAAACTCGTTTCTCCGGAGAGGTATTCGTCAACCGTTTGACGAATCCTTAATCCTCTACCTATAAGGATTACCGAAGATCAAATCCCCAGTAAAGTAGCCACTGTTGGAGCTCAAAATGTCGTCCAAACGATGCTCTGACACATAAGGAAACAAGCTGTCCAGAAAACTGGACAGCTTGGTGGAGGATGTTGCGCCGACCAAAGAGGATGGCTGACCAACCCTTGGTTGCCGGAACCAAGGTGAGTCGCCGGAGGATGGCCGACAGCAGTTTGGATGCCGAAAGCAGCTGGGACGGCAGCACAAAAGCTGGGCGGCAAGGAGAGCTTGGGCGGCTAGGTTTTCCAACACTCAAAGTTCTCCACGAAAAACCCTTAAGCCTTGTTTTTATAGAGAACACATTCTCCTAACGGTTATTGGTTCATAACCAAAACCCGTTAACCCACTCCAATAACTCAAGTTAAAATAAACTGAACCGAGTTGGTCTATTTTAAGTTAAAACGAACCGAACCAACTTTGGTTCATTTGTTTAAAACAAACCAAACCCCTTTGGTTTATTCTTCACCATTGGATTAGAACCAAACCAATTTAGTTCATCCATCATGTCTTCATAAGACACGACCCATCCACGCTTCTATTGCGACTGAAATGATTTCATGCTCGATCATTGTTTGGTCAAACCAAACCTAGTTTCTCTCGGTCTGAGAATCTCATTCTCAAGCTCGTTTTAAATTCTTCGAATTATGCTCGTTGTGCGTGTGACCAAATAGGTTCTCGGTTTATGTTGGCCGTCTATAATTAACCATTAATTATAGAATGATCATGAGTGATACATAGTAGTACATCATGATCCCCAATTAATCAAAAAGATCAACGGTTGATCCAGAATTATTTCTAAAACCGTTCAGTAGCTACAATGAATCGTGCCTCATTCCCTTCACGCATCTTATACCCACTTGGTTCAGGACATGGTCTATAGTGTTAGTCCCCACTAGGTTGACTACGTCACACCTAGCCTAAGTATCATTTCCTCGTCCTACGGATTCTAGTTATTGCACATGTATCCAAGAGTACCTTACTCTAAACATGTAATGCTTTGTCCAAAGACTTTAGTAACAATCCGACGAGAGGCCATAGGTATACATCTCCTCGCAAGGAGTGGTGAATTCTTTATAGGCTATTCAAACACCTTCGATCACTTCGACTTATACTTAATCATCCCGGGTCCACATATCCTCAGAGATGCTTGCTTAAGATGTCAAAACATAAGTCTTCATGACCAAGATGACTTGAATACCGCAAGTCAAAGGAACATTGCACTTAAGCTGCAGTAAGAACTTCATTGACATATCTGTATATGGAGAGAACCATATGAAGTTTTACAGCTGGTCACTCCAATGAACTAATTACCATAACTAGCATCCACGATTAACTCTGGACATCACAATGTCTCTAGCCAGTGAGAATCAGCTGCTTGGATACGCCAAGGAGTATACCTCGTGCTAGTCTCAACAGAATTGATGGTGTCCAAATCCATCAATTCATCACAATTACACATGTAGAGATACTCACTAGTTGTGATCCAATCACAAATTTTCTCATGTTGTGAATCGTATTGTGGACATTCAGTAAATGAGTTTATGATCCAATCAAATACATGAAAATATGTATACTCAAATAGTGAATCTTCATTTATCAAATAAATGGTACAACCATAAGGCGATTTCCTTAAGACACCTCTCATATACTACTAACAAACTCCCACTTGGCTTAATGTCAATCGCTACGTTATCCAATACCATAAGCTCTAACATGACCCTCAAACTTACTTTGAGGTAATGCCTTAGTTAAAGAATCTGCTAAGTTTCTTTCAGTGGGAATCTACTCGATTTGTATTTCCTTCCTACTAATGATCTCTCTGATTAGATGATAGCGACGAAGCACATGTTTAGATCATTGATGAGACCACATCGAGTTCAGAGATGAACTTCTTGATCTAAACCGCTTCCTTTGCTGCTTCCGAAGCTGCAATGTATTCTGCTTTAGTGGAAAAATCCGCTATAGTGTCAAGCTTGGAACCTTTCCAACTTATTGCGCCTCCATTCCAAATGAATACGTACCCAGACTGAGACTTGAAATCATCCTTGTCTGTCTGAAAGCTGGAATCCGTATACCCGCATATCACCATGTCCCCTTCTCCATATATTAGGAACACATCCTTAGTTCTTCTTAAGTATTTAAGGATCATCTTAACAACCACCCAATGATCCATTCCTGGATCAGACTAGTATCTACTCGTGACACTCAAAGCATACGATACATCGGGCCTTGTACATAACATAGCATACATGATAGATTCTATTGCGGATGCATAGGGAATCTTACTCATGAAAATCCTCTCGTCTTCTGTGCGCGGACACATAGACTTTGAAATGTGTATCCCATGCCTGATGGGAAGGAAACCTTTCTTGGATTTCGACATGCTAAACCTCTTTAGCACTCGGTCTATATATGTAGACTATGAAAGACCAAGTAACTGTTTCGATCTATCCCTATAGATCTTAATCTCGAGGATGTAGGTTGCTTCTCCCAGGTCTTTCATGGAGAACATCTTAGACAACCAAATTTTAACTGACTGTAAGACAGAAACATCGTTTCCTATAAGTAATATGTCATCGACATACAATACTAGGAACATGACTACACTCCCACTAACCTTTTTGTACACACAAGGTTCGTCCAAATTTTGTGAGAAATCAAACTTTTTGATTGTCTCATCAAAATGGATATTCCAGCTCCTGGATGCTTGCTTCAGTCCATATATGGACCGTTGTAATTTGCATACCTTAGTTTTATCAACCGATGTGAAACCCTCAGGTTGTATCATATACACATCCTCGAGTAGGTTTCCATTAAGGAAAGTTGTTTTCACATCCATCTGCCATATCTCATAATCATAATGAGCCGCTGTGGCCAGGAGCTTTCAAATGGATTTGAGTATAGCAACAGGTGAATAGGTTTCATCATAATCAACACCTTGCTTTTGACAATATCCTTTCGCCACCAATCTAGCCTTATAGGTAATCACATTATCATCCATGTCGATTTTCTTCTTGAAACCCCACTTGCACCCTATAGGCTTTATGCCTTCAGGTGGGTCAACCAAGTTCCAAACTTGGTTTTCATACATGGAATCCATTTCCGACTTCATGGCATCAAGCCACTTATCCCTTTCTGAACTTTTCAGAACTTCTTCATAACTGGTAGGCTCCTCATCATCAATGAGTAACACGTCGTTCAATTCACTTACGAGAAATCCATATCTCTCAGGAATATTGCTTGTTCTACCAGATCTACGAAGATGTGGTGTCTCAATAGGTCCAGTTGATGGCTCATCACTATGAGTTATTGGCTGTGGTGCTTTGCCAAGTGTCTCATCAATGTATATTTGAGTCTCTCGAGCCTCCTCAAGCTCAACGACACTCCCACTATTTTCTTGCAAGAGAAACTCTTTCTCTAGAAACACAACATGCCTTGAAATAAACACCTTTTGTTTCACAGGATGATAGAATTGGTAACCCCTTGTTTCCTTAGGGTATCTAATAAATAGACATTTATTTGACTTAGCATCCAATTTGTCTGATACAGTCCACTTCACATAAGCAGGGCAACCCCATATCTTCAAGTAAGATACATGAGGTTTCTTACTATTCCATATCTCATATGGAGTAGTTGAGACTACCTTGGTTGGCATTCTGTTTAACAAGTAAATAGCTATTTGAAGTGCATAGCCCCAAAAGGACTTGGCAAGATTCGCATGATTCATCATTGACCTGACCATGTCCAACAAGGTATAGTTATGCCTCTTAGTTACACCATTATGCTGCGGTGTATATGGCGGAGTCCATTGAGATAATATACCATTGTCTCTTAGATAATCTAGAAAGTCTTGACTTAAGTATTCACCACCTCGATCCGATCGAAGTATTTTAATACTCTTGTCATGTTGTTTCTCTACTTCATTTCTGAATTCTTTGGACCTTTCAAAGGCTTCAGACTTGTGTTTCATCAAGAACACATACCTAAACCGTGAGTGATCATCGGTGAAGGTAATGAAGTAGCAACTCTCCTAGAAATTGAGTTGACATAGGTCCACATACATCAGTATGTATTAGACCTAGCAACTCTCCCACTCTTTCACCTTTTCCTGTTAAAGGTAACTTAGTCATCTTGCCTTTTAAGCATGATTCGCATGTATCATATGAATCCAATTCAAACGATTCCAGAATTCCACATCGATGTAATTCGGACATGCGTTTCTTGCTTACATGGCCAAGATGACAATGCCACATGGTGCTTCTTGAAACCCCGCTTGTTGCTCACTTCGATATTGAGAATGTCACTGGATACGTCCAACGTATAAATACCATTGCTTAAAGTTCCAGTCCCATAAAGAATGCCATTCAAAGTTACGTAACAACAATTGTTACTAAAAGTTAAATAGTACCCATTTCTATTCAAACAAGAAATAGAAATGAAGTTCTTTATCAACGAAGGAACATAAAAGCAATTGTCCAGTTCTAAGACAAGTCCTGTAGAGAGTTTCAACAAATATGTTCCGATGGTGAGTTCAACAACCTTTGCTCCATTCCCAACACGTAAATTTGACTCTCCCTTAACGAGTCTTCTTCTATTTCTTAGCCGATTTATGTCATTACATATATGTGAGCCACACTCAGTATCCAATACCCAAGTATCTGAGGAATAGAATGACAATCAATAACGAAGATATATGAAGAAGATGGGGCATCTGATGCCTCATTCCTCTTCACAGACTTAAGATAAATCTTGCAGTTTCTTCGCCAATGGACCTCCTTGCCATAATGATGGCAAGTGCCCTTTTGAGCTAGTTCTACCTTTTTAGCCTTTTTCTTCTTCCCCTTCTGCTATTCCTTTGACTTTCTCTTAGAACCTTTCTTCGAGGAATCAACTAACAACACCGTGCCCTGCTCATGCTTCATAGAAGGCTCCATAGTCTTCAGCATGTTGAGAAGTATCATAGATGAACCTTCTTGCATCTCAGAGGTGAAGAGGAGCTTGGAGACTTCAAACCTTTCGAATTCACTTGCTCATCAAATAACTCATAAAGATGAAGGACTATGGTATGAGCATCCATATGCTCATGATGCTTCCGCAGCTCGGGTACCATCGTGGCTAGCATGATGCAACTCACTTGTTCAGAATCACTCACATGTTTCTGATAAGCCAACAATTAGTCCAGAGTTGCATTATCACTAGGACGGGAGGGAAGAGGCTCTTCGAGGACATACGCTAGCTTTTCCGCCTTGAGAACAATTCTCAAGTTTCTAAGCCAGTCCAATAAGTTCGACCCAGCCAATTTATTCGAATCCAAAATGGAATGCAAATTCAAAGACATCATGATCAATCGATTAACCTAGAAATACAAAACGTGCATATATGAGAAAGATGATTTAAAATGCATCAATATACATTCATAAATCCCATTCATTTTTTGAATTTCAAAAACTCTAAAAATCACTTCGGAAGATCGTAGGTCCATCTCCGAATGAGCTGATATCCAACATAGATATGAACAACCTTGGAGAGAGTCCAACAAGCCATTCATAACTACGATGGTAGGTATCAAATATACCGATTGCATATCACATATATGCAACTATCACAATGTACTATCAACTAATTGAATATTCACACATACATCGGGTTGTTAACACATTAACAAGTATGCATCATATGCATAGCACCCAACTTCACCTCCCTTCACATCGACCTTTGAGAGAGTCCAACAAGCCGATGCTCCAGGTTAAAGCCAACCCATTAATTGAGAAATAGTTTTAATATGGTTAGAGTGCATTCAACCAATTAGCCCAGCTTGGAGAGAGTCCAACAACCAAAGCTAATGATTGACCTATGACTCTTACCATATTAGTATTAAACTATTCCATGGTTTGAACATGTTCAGGTTTGAGTCGGGCTTGGAGAGAGTCCAACAACCCAAACAAAAAATATAACTCTGGCTCTAACCATATTAATGGAAGATGTAGGCTTTAATATTGAGTAAGAGTTTTTATGTCTCATCCTCTTTGCATGCAAATAACTATTATCTACATGACATGACATACATGACATACAACTACATGTCATGACACGCATGACATAATGATATGCATCTAATGCAATTACATGACATACAATTATGACATGTACAAAAATTTCCTTATATGTCATAACTATTTATGGAAATAAAATATGTTTGAGATTTGATTCTCCAAATCAAATCATGATTAAATTAGAAAATAAATTTCCAAATCTAATCACATATTTTATTTATGGAAAATGTTGATTAAGGAAAGTCAAATTTAATTTAGAAAATAAATTTCCTAAATTATCAAAACTATTTATGGAAATAAAATATATTTAAGATTTGATTCCCAAATCAAATCACGATTAAATTAGGAAATAAATTTCCAAATCTAATCAAATATTTTATTTATGAAAAGTGTTAATTTCCATAAATACTTCTAGACTTTCCAAAAGCAGAAGATTTCCATAAATACTTCTAGACTTTCCAAAATTAAAATATTTCCATAAATACTTCTAAACTTCCAAAAATATAAAATTTCCATGAATACAATTATGACTATAGCAAAAAAATTTTACGATTATGTCGAAACACAACCTGGGCTTTGATACCACTGTTGGGTTTCCGACACCGCGGCGAGTGTGTGTTCGAACATGTTTCGTAAACATGTACGCAGCGGAAGAAATAAGAAACAATAAATCTAATTTATTACATCACACACACCACACCCATGCATAGTACAACATGTGTAGATATAATCGTAGTTTCAAATTTTGCAATAAAAGGAAATTACTCTACGTATACCTTACGTATCACGTGTAGCGGGAAAGGCATCAACCGGAGCGACTCTCGCTAGAATCGCCTCTATCCGTATCCACGCCGAGTATCATTGGGATGACTTCACAAAGCCACGAACCTCGTCTTCGTACGAGTCACTAGCCTCGTGTCGAAGATGATGTGATCGAGAGAAGATCACAATCCGAATCAAAACTCGGATTTGAAAACGAGTCCCCAAAACTCGCTTCTCCGGAGAGGTATTCGTCAACCGTTTGACGAATCCTTCATCCTCCACCTATTAGGATTACTGAAGCTCGAATCCCCAGTAAAGTAGCCGCTGTTGGAGCTCAAAAAGTCATCCAAATGATGCTCCGACACGTAAGGAAACAAGCTGTCTAGAAAATTGGACAGCTTGGTGGAGGATGTTGCGCCGGCCAAAGAGGATGGCCGGCCAACCCTTGGTCGCTGGAACCAAGGTGAGTCGCCGGAGGGGCGTCGGAGGATGGCCAGCATCAGCTTGGACGCCAACAGCAGCTGGGATGGCGACACAAAAGCTGGGTGGCAAGGAGAGCTTGGGCGGCGACAAGGAGAAGAGAGGGAGAGGGTTGGGCGGCTAGGTTTTCCAACACTCAAAGTTCTCCACGAAAAACCCTTAAGCCTTGTTTTTATAGAGAACACATTCTCCTAACGGTTATTGGTTCATAACCAAAATCCGTTAACCCGCTCCAATAACTTAAATTAAAATAAACCGAACCGAGTTGGTCTATTTTAAGTTAAAACGAACTGAACCAACTTTGGTTCATTCATTTAAAACAAACTAAACCCCTTTGGTTTATTCTTCACCATTGTATTAGAACCAAACCAATTTGGTTCATCCATCACGTCTTCATAAGACACGACCCATCCACACTTCCATTGCGACTGAAACGATTTCATGCTCGATCCTTGTTTGGTATAACCAAACCTAGTTACTCTCGGTCTGAGAATGTCATTCTCAAGCTCATTTTAAATCCTTCGGATTACGCTCATTGTGCGTGTGACCAAATAGGTTCTCAGTTTATGTTGGCTGTCTATAATTAACCATTAATTATAGAACGATCATGAGTGACACCTAGTAGTACATCATGATCCCCAATTAACCAAAAATATCAACGGTTGATCCAGAACTATTTCTGAAACCCTTCAGCAGCTACAATAAATCATGCCCCATTCCCTTCACGCATCTTATACTCACTTGGTTCAGGACATGGTCTATAGTGTCAGTCCCCACTAGGTTGACTACGTCACACCTATCCCAAGTATCATTTCCTCATCCTAAGGATTCTAGTTACTGCACATGTATCCAAGAGTACCTTACTCTAAACATATAATGCTTTGGCCAAAGACTTTAGTAACAATCCGACGAGAGGCCATGGGTATACATCTCCTCGTAAGGAGTGGTGAATCCTTTATAGGCTATTCAAACACCTTGGATTACTTCGACTTATACCTAATCATCCCGGGTCCACATATCCTCAGAGATGCTTGCTTAAGATGTCAAAACATAAGTCTTCATGACCAAGATGACTTGAATACCACAAGTCAAAGGAACATCGCACTTAAGCTGCAGTAAGAACTTCATTGACATATCTATATATGCAGAGAACCATATGAAATTTTACAGTTGGTTACTCCAATGAACTAGTTACCATAACTAGCATCCACGATTAACTCCGGACATCACAATGTCTCCAGTCAGTCAGAATCAGCTGCTTGGATACACCAAGGAGTATACCTCATGTTAGTCTCGATAGAATTGATGGTGTCCAAATCCATTAATTCATCGACTAGGGATAATTCCAATACATCACAATTACACATATAGAGATACTAGTTATGATCCAATCACAAATTCTCTCATGCTGTGAATCGTATTGCGGACATTCAGTAAATGAGTTTAAGATCCAATCAAATACATGAAAATATGTATAATCAAATAGTGAATCTTTATTTATCAAATAAATGGTACAATCATAAGGCGATTGCCTTAGGACACCTCTCATATACTACTAACATTTTCCAATAGGAAAAGTCCTCTCCGTTAAAGAGAGGAGGGCGAATGGTACTGTATCTCTCTAAGTGTGACATTATCAATGAAATATTTTCTAAGGAAAAGAATTGATTTTAAAAAGAATCTAATATGTAGAAAACTATATTACCGAATTTAAATATATTGAAAATGAATTTAAAATATAGAAAATTATTTTAATGAATTTTAAAATGCACAAAATGAATTTAAAATGCAGAAAATTATTTTAACTAATTTTAAAATGTAGAAAATTATTTTAACTAATTTTAAAATATAGAATATGAATTTAATATACAAAAAATTATTTTAACTAATTTTAAAATGAAGAAAATGAATTTAATATGCAAAAAATTATTTTAACTAATTTTAAAATGCAGAAAATAAATTTAATATGCAGAAAATTATTTTAACTAATTTTAAAATGCAAAAAATAAATTTAATATGCAGAAAATTATTTTAACTAATATTAAAATGCAAAAAATTAATTTAATGTGCAAAAAATTATTTAACTAATATTAAAATGCAGAAAATTAATTTAATGTAATAAAAATTATTCTACTACAATAAAAATTATTATAAAGAAATAAAAATTATTCTAAAGCAATAAAAATTATTCTAAAGCAATAAAAAGCTCACGATGGTGGTTTTACCAACTCGTAGCACCCCTGCTCTGATACCAATTGTAGGATCGAGTGAACCGAGAGAGGAGGGTGAATCTCGATATTTTATAATTTTAAATTAATTTTATATTATTTATTCTAATCAAAGTACGCAGCGGAATATAAAGACAATTATCAACACATGCAATTTACTTGGTTCGCAACCCGGACTGGGTTGCTACTCCAAGGCCCGTAGCTTTTCTCGCGAGCTACCTCGATGGGCAATTTACTAAATACCCTCCGACTCGAGAACTCTCGACTTCGGAGGGTTTCGTTTTTTACAAATGATGAAGAAGGGTAACACACTACCCACTCTTCTTAAAATTAAGTGCAGAAGCGAAATAATAAATTAAAATAAAATACAAGACTTTATACCGACACTAAGAGATTGTAGAGGTAGTTACAGTGTGTCGGAAGGTCACCTTGTTGTGGAATGAAAATTTAGTGGACGAGCAAGTATTTCGGCAGCACTTCGATGTTGATTGAATGTTGATTTCGAGTTCGGTTGAGCACGACTTTTATAAACTCTTTCTAATCGACTAGAATGCCTTCCAGTCGACTCCACATTAGCCCGTCGATATGGAATTTGTGGTCTTCCAGTCGACTGAATCCCCTTCAGTCGACTCAAGCCCTTTCCATCTGTGTCGCATGATCTTTGATCGATCACCAGCTGATCCTGCCAAATAGGTATCCAGTCGACTGGACTTCAGTCGACTGATTCCTGCAAAATAGGATTAACACAAAATAAATAATATGAAATGCAATAGCAGTAGTAATACTGCTCGATCTCGACTACTAAGTCCCACGTGGACTTTTTATCAGATTGACGCCTAGCTTTGTCGCCCTACAGAGGACTCAGCCTCACCTCTTCACTCGAGGCTTATCTGCCAGCTACCTGCTGGACTTACCATCCTTGACATTCGATCTGACCCACCAGGGCTTCCACCATCTGTCCGATCTGCCTGACCCAATTAGACTTTTTGTCGATTGTCTGGTCTCCTGACCCAACCGATCTTCATGCCAGATGTACGGTCCACGCGACCCATCTGGACTTCATGCCTGGTATCCGGTCTTCTTGATCTGTCAAGATTCATGCCTAGTATCCGATCAACATGACCTACTTCCTGTTAAGCCTGCACACTTAACACTTATATTAGATGACACATGAGTCCTAACTATTAACTATAGTTCATACATCAAAACTAAGGAGTGATGCTTACTGCATCAACAAGCTACTCCTTGGGATGGATTTCGCCTAGTAGTCGACTGATCGGGACCATTAGTCGACTACCCATGTAGCCGTTGTCTCACAACGACATGTGCCACGTTAGATAAGTTCCAATGGATAGACCATCAGTCGACTGATGGCTCAATCAGTCGAGTGTTCGGGCCGATTACTCGACTAGAGAGCATTTTGTGACCGAAATCCCGACCATCAGTCGACTATTCAGGCCAACAGTCGACTGCCCAACTCTGCCAGTCGACTGCCAGGGCACTTCCCGCAGTCAAACCCTAGTTGACTCCCATCAGTCGACTGACTATAGTCCCAGTCAACTGATACACCTCAAACATGAGGTTTTAACCCAAGTATGGTGCCCCCATACTTGCTAGACCACCCGTAGCCTAGACTTAAGTCTTCTAGACACCTCCATTAGCATCGCATCTATCGGATCCCTCCAAGTCATCCATGACTTGCTCATCCATATGCTAGCCTTCAGGTGCTTCCATCGGCTATTGTCATGCTAACGGTGTTTACACCGCCAAGGTACATTGGGCTTACGATGCCAAGACTCCCGCTTGGACTTTACTCCACCAACCATTGGACCTATGCCGCCAAGACTCCCGCTTGAACTTTACGCTGCCAATATTCTCCTTAGACTTTCCAAATGCCAAGACTTAAGCTTGGACTTTCCCTTGCCAACCCATGTTGGACTTTCCATGCCAAGACCCATGCTTGGACTTTCCTTTGCCAAGACCCATGCTTGCACTTTCCTTGCTAACCCATGTTGGACTTTCCATGCCAAGTACACAAGACTTGGACTTTCCCAAATGCCAAGTGTCCCACTTGGACTTTCCATGCCAAGTACCCATGACTTGGACTTTACCATGATAATCACATTGTCATACATTTTGTCGAACATCAAAACATTGCTCGAGTCAGACTCGAGTCCGGTCAATCATGATCTAGGCCGATTGCACCAACAAAATACACCTTGGTATGCAGATTTGGTGAACTACCTAGTGAGAGGTGTAGTTCTCCCACAGTTTACTTATCAGCAGCCGAAGAAATTCTTTTCAGATGTTAATCAATACATGTGGGATGCCCCTTTTCTTTCTAGAAGATGTGTGAATAGTATTTATTGAAGATGTGTACTAGAAGAGGAGGTCAGGAACATCCTCTTTCATTGTCATTCTTTAGCATATGGAGGTCACGCGGGGGTATCAAAAATAGCTGCAAAGGTGCTCCAGGCAAGATTTTATTGGTCCCATATATTTAAAGATGTGCGGAACTATGTATTATCTTGTGATCATTGTCAAAGGACTGGGAAAATTAGTAGAAAACATGAGATGTCATTAAGTACTATCCTCGAAGTCGAACTTTTTGACATATAAGAGGTAGATTATATGGGGCCCTTCCTGGCATCAGGCACAAATAGATATATCTTGGTAGTTGTGGACTACGTCTCAAAGTGGATAAAAGCCATAGTGACACCTCATTGCAATGCTAAAATAATTGTCAAAATGTTTAAGAAGAAATTTTTCCAAGGTTTGGTGTTCCTCGAGCTGTAATCAATGATGGAGGATCCCATTTTATTGAGAAACAATTTGAGAAGCTATTACAAAAGTATGGGGTAATTCATAAAATTTCAACAGTCTATCATCTTCAAACAAGCGAACAGGTGGAGATATCAAATCGAGAAATCAAGAGCATCTTAGAAAAAATAGTGGCGATGTCTCAAAAAGATTGGGTGCAAAAATTGGATGATGCTCTTTGGGTATATCAGACGGCATAGAAGACTCCCATAGGGATGCCCCCATTCTGATTGGTTTATGGGAAGCCCTGTCACCTTCCAGTCGAGTTGGAACACAAAGCTCATCAAGCCATAAGGAAGTTAAATTTGGATTTACAAGTAGCATGAGGAAAAAGGAGGTTGTAGATAAACGTGTTGGATGAGATACGACAAGATACATACGAGAACGCTAAGTCATACAAAGAATGAACCAAAAGATGGCACAACCAACATGTTATGAGAAGAAAGTTTAATGAAGGGGAGTTAGTGTTGTTATACAACTCAAGATTGAGATTCTTTCTAGGGAAATTGAAGTCAAGATGGTCAGGTCCATTCAGAATTCAGAAAGTGTATCCGTATGGGGCCGTAGACATATGAAGTGAAGAATCAAGAGTTTTTAAAGTGAATGAACAAAGATTAAAAAGCTACCTGGGGGATAATTTCACTTCGGAAGGAGACGAATGGAACTTTACTGAGTCGTCAGCACCAAGCTAAAAACGGAAGTAGGGTCGAGTTAAAGACCTTAAACAAGTGCTTCTTGGAAGGAAACCCAAGTTTATTTCATTTCATTTTCATTTATTTTAGTTCTTAGGTTTTGAATTTTTGCTAATTATTGTTTCTTTTGTGTGTTTTTAGGATATGATAGAAATACCGAGCAGAAAGACATAATTTCAAAGTAGCTCATAGTAAGGAACATGGGTGACCATGTGAATTTCACACGATCGTGCCTCAAGAATAGAGAAGAACACAACAAGGCATGTCTCTTAAGTGCAAACTGTATCTTGCACCAGGATTTTTCCGAGAGACACACGGGCAACCTTGTGAATTTCACACGATCGTGCCTTCTTCTTCGAAAAATCCGAGCACTAAGCACAGAGGGACACACAACCGACCATGTGAATTTCACATGGTCGTGTCGCGCCCCTTTAAAAGGGAAAGAGTTGTGTGTTTTCTCCAAATCCACCGTGCTTTTTGATTTCTAAGGCCTAGCTCTCTTCTTCCATCCATTCTAGTGATCTAGAAGTTCATCTTCAACATTCGAACTCTACTAGGAAACTCTCCAAAAGAAAGGATGAAGTGATTCAAGCATGGAACAACATCATCTTCCTCCTCAAACCCAAGACCCAGGGGCAGAGACAAGCAACAAGCTCCGGAACAAGGTAACGCTCCTTTAGGCATCCTATTTCGCTATGATCAACATAAATCTCATTTTGAAAAGCTTTCTACTCACGAAATAGTTGCCACTAGCTATATAGATGAGTCTTTATAGGGAACCCTAGGTCTCTTAGGTTTCATAGTGTAGGTTGGGAAGAGTTATGGGGATTAGATGCCCAATTTATTCTAGGGTTATACTAGAATTTTTAAGTTCGATGGATGTGGAAATTTTATTGGGCATGGATAGCTGAGAAGGGAAGATAACATTTAGGTTATTTAACAAAGAACATGAATGGAACCTTCACCAATGGAATCTATGCTTTGGATTACCTCATGGGGGAGAGAGGAGAACGCCCAATAATTTCAATGCACGATCATTTTGGTATGAATTAATAGGAGAACCCCCCTATGACCCCTCTAGGATAAAGACTTCCTAACATCAAAATCCTATTTTTCATTATATGCATCGTTTCATGACAAGCACTATTTTTGGAAGAGGAGAGAGTGATGGAGTGGTGAGAGCAAGTGAATTGTTGTGCTTATGAAATATGATTGAAGGAAATAATTCGATGGATTTCATATTTCATTAGACACTTAGTCAAGGTAGGGAAAGCACCAAAAGGGGATATAATTTTAGGGGGTTTGCTAACCCGTATTTGTGATACTCTTGGGTATGATTGTAGGATTTTAGAGAAAGTAGAAGGTAACCCAAGCATAGACTTAGAGGTGTGCATGACTATGAAGATGATCATGAGAGAAGAGAATTATTTTTGTTTTGTAAGGAAAAATATGACACCCCTAAAGCTTCCTAACCCCGATCGTACCACAATCACAAACTGCACCAATTGGTGTTTAGATAGAATAACTATGGGCCCATCTACCCACACACCCCCTTCACTACCTTCACCTCATGCACCTATAGATCCACCTAGCCATTGGAGTCCACCCACCATGAGGGATGAGATGCCACACCTAGATCCTGAACCTGCATGACACTCTTTTGCTCTTTTGGACAAGCTGCAGGTGGATCCACTTTTGACTTCTGGGAGTTCTGATCATGCCTCGATTATATCTATGTGGAGCAAAAAACACAGGGGAAATGGGTGGATGAGCAACGAATATACACTCGAGAGGAGTTTTAGGCCCTAAGGGAGCATTTTCAACAGATAGATGAGTTCTACGGTCATGACCAACAACATTATCAAAGGGAAGAGAAATACTATGGCCATGCACAATACTACTTTTAGAAGGAGGCCGCATATTGACAGGAGGTGAGACAATTCATGCGTGATGCACGTGTGCAATGGGCTCGGGAGGAGGATCACCGAGCAGCTACGGAGACTACTAGTTCGCAGATTAAGAACATGTACATGTGGCATCAATGTTTGAGCACCCAATTCCATGATGAGCTCGAGATGTCACGATTACCTCAATTCCCTCCACGACCACCATGCTAGAGGTATGTTCAAATTTAAGTATGGGGGAGGAAGGATTTTTTTTTTTTCTGTTGATGCACCTTACTATTTCTTTTGTTTGGTAGCTTGGTTTGTAGTTGTTTATTTTATGTTTCAATTTTCATGCATGTAGTTAATTTAGAGTTATTTAGGTTCATGTTTTGTTTGCTCTCATAGCTCACTTCAGCAATATTTTGAGTAATTTCATGGTGATATGTTGAGTTGTCATGAGCGTATTACTTTTTCTTATCATGTGGTATAATTTTTGTGATATGAGGGTTGAATGTTCAACAAGTTTCACTAGTTTGATTTTTACCTTTTCACCTACACTTAATCTGAATTTTGAAGGGAAGATTTAGTACATAATTAGTCATGATTCATCTTGTTAGGATAACACTTTGGAATCCATAGGTGACCCTAAGTTAGCATTTTAGCTATTGAAGACACTCGAATTGTGGAAGCCTATTTGGAAAAATCAAGATTTCAAAGAGCATGAGAGGAATAAGAATTTTGAATTCTAGGAAAAAAAAAGAAAAAAGAGAATTTTGAGAGTTAAAAAATAGTTGTCGTGGGTGGAAATGGTTGGGTGGCCCCTTTGAGACCAAGTTAGGTTACTAGGAAAATACCCTCCAATTTCTCTCAATGTCGAGTGCGCCTTTGAGACTTCATACTAATTTTAGAGAACAACCCAAAAGCTACAAACCTTAGGAATGCTATATAATGATGATTTGACTTGCCTTGGAATTTGAAACCCTCAGGATGATATTTTGCACTTGCACAAAATCATACTAGGTGAACTTACTTATTTGCTTTGATGGTAGTACCGCTTGATAAGTTTAAGTAAGCTTGTTAGACCTTAAAGCATTCTATATAGTTTTGCACAATGAATTGTGCACTGAAGTTTGCTTGAGGACAAGAAAAGATTTAAGTCTGGGGGATTTTGATGTTCGCAAATCATATAGGATTTTACTTGTTATTATGGCACACATTAATAGCATTTAGTTGGTATTCATGGCATATTTTCTTGACTTTGCATCATAAAGTTACTTTCTTGTTCGGAGATATGCTTTTATCATTTTTCTCTTTATAGGATGGAGTTTTAAAGCATATTGAAGATTCTCGCAAAGCATGGAAGAAAGGGGAGCATGCACTAGTCATATTTCCAAGACACTGGTATGTTTCTGAGGCTAAAAAGAATAAAGATTGAGCACTTCCAGCAACACACATGGTAGGTCATATATTTTACACACGGTCATGCTTCATTCCGTGGTAGAAGTTGACAGACCGTGTGTTTTTGGCATGACGAAGTCAATTTTTCCTGAGAGACACATGACAAACCATGTGAATTTTACACCATCGTGCCTTTTTGGACAAACTTTCAGCACGACACATGGCATGATTGTGTGAATTTCACACGACCGTGTCACACCGTTGCAAATTCGAGGCAATAGGTTTCCCGTGTATTTATAGAAAGCCGAGGCCAACTCTATATAAATGAAGGCATACCAGATGCAAAAGGGGACACCATGTGCCCTAACAAGCATCAAAAGTGAGAGATTTAGAGGAGGAGAGCAAGGAGATTCAAGGCCAACGACGAGAGTTCATCCAAAAGAGGAGCATCCAAGACGCTACTTCAACCAAAGCATGGTATATTTCTTTCAAATATCTTTGGTTGTAATCTGTTAATTGTAATGTCTTGTGTTTGTTTCTATTTGCATATGGAGTAGATCTCTCGATCCTAGGATTAGGGAGTAACCTATGTATGTTGAACCTTGTCTTGCAATGATTTCTAAATTCTTCTGATTTTGTGCAACTTATGATTCCTAGTTTGATAAAGTTGATTGGTTTTGTTCTTATTCTACTATGCATAGTCGATATGGGTGTCCAAAGTATTCATATTGAAATCTAGGGTAATCTAAGAAGGAATCGGAAGGTGACTTTTTCCCAAGAACTGTAGGATTTAAGACGCGAAAGAGTAAGATATGAAAGTGGGTCCACCTTTCGTGGGGAGAACATAAGACATCCTAGAGCTCCATGAACCTATTCCATCTAGAGGCCACAAAGTAGGAGATAACAACTTGGAGGGATTATGGGACCATGTGACAGGGGTAACCCATTGATAGCAACCTCCTAAGCTCTGTCAATCCGAAAGGGGATCTCTATGTTGGGATAGGTAATGCCCAAGTAGTTCCAAAAGTTCATCGGGTTAATACAAGATGGTCCACCTGCAACAATCAATCATAGAAAACTTAGGAACACAAGTAGATGGCATGTTCAACATAACATAGGTGAAACTGAAGTCATAGAATCTCCTTTGAACTTGAGTTAAACCTTTATCTTTCTCTGCATGACACCAACCCTCTAGCTTTTTTCATAACAGTACTAGGATAGAAGTAATTTTTAACCTGAGATCAAATCTAGACAATCGTAACTACTGAATAGATAGGTAATCGAGTATTAGTCCTTGTGGGATTGATATTATTTTATTACTTGACGACAACCGTGCACTTGCGGGATTTGAGCGTAAGTCTGATCTTTGACCTCATAGTTGAAGACTCAATTTGTGTGCATCACTGACACATAGTCATAATAGATTCTTGAAGTCTCCGCCTGGACAATGTAGTCTTCTTCTAGCTCGGCACTTCGGCAGCCTTATGACACTATTTCTCCTTCTCTCTTACTTCTCACTTGGATGCCTACACCTTTTAAAGGGTGTGAGGCAATTGGCAGACGTGCATTCCCAATGTGCAATATTTGGGCACACACTGCAATATGTGAAATACGCGGGCAGTTTCATATCTACCTTCATCTCCCACTCGTCTAAGTGAAGTTGCAAAGGCAAATGGTCACATTGACTAAAAGAGGTCATTAGTCACAAAGACTTAAGAGAACAGAGATTAATGTTACAAAGACTAAGTGAACAACATCCAATTCATACTTAGGGAAAATGGTTCGTGCGATAGCAAACACACTGAGCATTTCATGCTAAGAAAGTTGTTACACCTTACATAGTAGCTTATTGAGTGATCAATGCTAAGAAAGTTATTACTCCTTACTTAGTCGCTCCCTAAATGGTACACAACCATTCTCTGAGTGACACACAATCGTTATCTTGAAGACATCCATGTCTTGCTATTTACCTAGATTAAAATATTTATATCAATATAAACATCTATAATCCCTCACCATGACTATTATGTCAAGAGCATGTTCCATATCTTCAATATTCACAATTCATTTCTATACATAACAAAATAGGTCGACCAGTGAATAAACTTCATATGATGTAAATCTATTTAATCTTCCTTTTTAGCTAGAATTCATTCATTTTAATCAGTCGCTTTCCTAGTCATGTTTCATAGACCGAATCATTCATAATCAATAGGTTTACATGCTAAAGTAGCATACCCTGATTAAAACTTCAAGTAGACAACTAAATAGTCACTCAGGGCAAATGCTAAGATTAACATATAATCTCAAAGGGCTCACATAGTAGAGAAGCAGGGATCCATTCTCCTACTACTCTTATTGTCGTCATAGCATATGTGGTATGAATCACATGCTATAATATTATTCTCTTTACTAATAAAGAGTGCATGTTTTCTTCATATAAACATCATACAGATTTTGATCTAGATATTCCCAATGTCTAATCCAAAATTCATCACATAAACTCTAATATGGCTTCAAATAGATATAGTAAATGGTGGGTTCATTTACTTCGATCATTAACCTACAAATGATCTCATCTTGATACAAATATCAAGAAGACCCTAGCTTACAGGTATGCCTATATATACATATAACTTCACAAGCTATCCTATAAGCAATGGTCTTACCTATATTTGTACTTAACAAATAAGATGATTGTTCATGTGAAAGGATCAATCACAACCTACCAACATGCTGATCGAGATTTTATTAGAATGTAACATTAACACATACACTAAATAGATTATAGCATTTCACACAATCAAATTACAATATTTGATTGTCATTACAATATCATTACATTCTTCGAAGTCCCATAGACTTCACATGTTCATTAAATGACTCTCTAGTCATTGGCTTAGTGAAAGGATTTGCAAGCATAGCACGTGTAGAGATATATTCAAGAATCACCTTCTTCTTAGCAACAATATCCCTCATAAAGTTATACCTTATAGCTATGTGCTTGCCTTTGTTGTGATATTTGGGACCCTTTGAAAAAGCTATAGTAGCTTGACTATCACAATCGATAGTAATTGGACTCCCACTGTCCTCAACAATCTTCAGATGTTTCAAGAACCTTCTTAACTAGACTGCTTTTTACACAACAACTGAACAAGTCACATATTCAACTTCCATTATTGACAAGGCTACACAAGCATGTTTCTTATTATTCCAGGAGATTACGCCACCATTAAGCAAGAAAGAATAACCTGATGTGGATTTCCTATCATCCATGTCCCTAGCCCAATTTGCATCTGAATACCCCTTTAGGATAATATCTGATCCTTGAAAACAAAGACAATAATCTGTTGTTGCTTTCAAATATCTGAATATTCTCTTCATTTGTTTTTAGTATCTCAGTCCTGGGTTTGATTGGAACTGACTGACTAAGCCAACAGTATAGCTGATATCGGGATGAGTACAGAACATAGTGTACATCAAACTACCAATAACACTGACATATGGTCTTTTATTCATCTCGGCTATTTCCTCATAAGTCTTGGGACTCGTACTCTTGCTCAGAACAATACTTTTCACAATAGATGTCTATTCACTATTGCAATCAGACATGCTAAAATGTTATAACATCTTATTTATATAAGACTCTTGAGACAAACCAAAAAATATTTTATATCGATCTCTTACGATCTTTACTCTTAAGATGTACTCAGCTTCTCCCATATCTATTATGTCAAACTGTGATGAAAGTCACCCTTTGACTTCTATCACAAACCCTATGTCATTTCCTTCTATTAGCATATCATCAACATATAATGATGAAATGGTATACTTTTCTTTTTTCCTTTTTTAGGAAAACACAATGATCATCATTGATCATTTTGAAATCATAAGATAAAATGACTTCGTTAAATCGTATGTTCAATTGTCTTGACGCTTGCTTTAGCCCATATATAGATTTTTTAAGTCAACATACTTTCTCCTCTTGGCCTTTAACAATGAAAGCTTCTAGCTATACCACATAGATTTCCTCATCAAGATCACCATTAAGGAAAGAGGTTTTTACATCCATTTGATGTAGTTCCAAGTCATAATGTGCTATTAAAGCCAAAATGACTCATATTGACACAAATTTCACTACAAGAGAAAATGTCTCTTCATAGTCAATACCCTTCAGTTGGGTAAATTCTTTTGCAACCAAATGAGTTTTGTATCTATTAATCAATTCATCTACTTTTCTCTTTATTTTGAGAATCCATTTATTCCCAATATCCCTTTGACCAGGAGAAACATCTACTAAATCCCAAACTTTATTTATTTTCATAGACTCCATCTCTTCTACCATTATAACTTTCCACTTTTCTCTAACTCTACATCGCAAAGCTTCCTCAACAGATTGAGGTTCATCATTGTCAACTGATTATGTCATCATTGCCTATTTCTCAATATCAAAACTCTTCTTAGGTTTGTTCTTATGAACACTTCTTCGTAAGTTGGGTTATTGAGAAGCCAACTCACGACTAGGTAAATTACTCCCACTCGGTTGACTAGGTTCAGACATCCCTTTTGATACCCCTTTAGTTATCCTCCTCAAATAGAGGAACTGTCTTATCAACCTCGCCCCTAGTTGGGAACTCAATTTCGAGAACAGTAGCATCTCTCGACTCTATTTCAGAGATAGTTTCATCTTGTTGCTCACCTATGAAAACATAACCTTTGGAAGTGTTAGAATATCTTAAAGATACATTTCTTACCTCTAGGCTCCAGTTTTCCATACTTGTGAGAACTATTATGAACATAGGCAGTTGACCCTCAGGGTATTAGATTACTCAAATCTAGTTTTTCTACCTGTCCAATATTCATATGGGGTAGATGGAACTAATTTTGAAGGCACTTTGTTAAGTGTATAGGCCACTGGTAATAATGCATCTCCCCAATAGGAGATCGAAAAAATAACTGAGCCATCATAGATCTAACCATTTCAAGATGAGTTCTATTTTGTCTTTTAGCAACCCCATTTTACTATGGAATTCCTG
Organism: Wurfbainia villosa; assembly: GCA_025175895.1. Classification (NCBI taxonomy): domain Eukaryota; kingdom Viridiplantae; phylum Streptophyta; class Magnoliopsida; order Zingiberales; family Zingiberaceae; genus Wurfbainia; species Wurfbainia villosa. Next base: position 43,982,200 of record CM045998.1, on the reverse strand, counting down.
GGATTGTTAGTTGTCTAATAATCACTTTATCATTATATATTGTCTTGAATAGATCAGACAAATATTTCCCTCCATGGTCAGTGCATAAGGTCTTAACCTTATGTTCCAATTGATTCTCAACTTCGTTCATATAACGAATGAAGCAATCCAATGCTTCAAAATTCTGAGAAATCAAATACACATGACTAAACCGAGTGAAATCATCTATAAATGTAATGAATAGGAACCTCCATGCCTAGCCTTCACATTCATTGGACCACAAATATCCGAATGAATTAAATGCAATGGAAAATCAACCCTAATAGCCTTACCAAATGGTTTCTTTGTTGCTTTTTCCAGCAAGAGAATGCTAACGTATAGACAAGTTAATCTTAGCCCGAGAGCCCAACAAGCCCTCTCTAGCTAACTGATTCATTTATTTTTGTCCCATATGTCCTAATCTAGTATGTCAAACCTCATCAGTTATATCTACATCACTAGTAAGAGCAATGTTTGAAAAACAACTATCAATTACAGAATTGACATTTGGTTCCACATCAAGAACCATAAAACTATTTGTAAAAAAACCATATCTAATTGACACAGAGTCAATTTTAAGTTCAACACACTGACTATAAAATTAATACAATACCCTAAATCAAGAAGACATGTAACAGAAATAAGATTTCATTGAATTTTAGGAGCATGCATGACATCATGTAAAAACAATGTACTTCCACCATGAAGGTTGAGTTTGCAAGTGCCAACTCCTTTGACTTCAACTCTTTGCATTATTTCCTATATAAATCCATTTGTTGTCAGCTGGTACCCGATGATACTCCACAAATGTAACTTGCTCCCGAGCTACATAGTTAGTTGCTCCCGAATTTATAATTCATAAAGGATAAGAATCAGCCAACAACACTGAACTAATAACAAAATGCTCAAGAAAAGAAGACAGACTCAAATTTACCTTTTTTAGCTCAATACATTCCCGAGCGAAGTGACCCTTCTTGCCACAGTTAAAGCAAGTCATCTTGCTTTTAGGCTTCTTCCCATTCTTCTTTCTCTTCTTCTTGATTGGGCCTTTTCCAGTAGCAGCAACAACTTTCTTCTTCTTTCCTTTTCCCTTTCCCTTCTTGAATCATTTCTTCTTCTTGGATCCAGTTGATCCAACAGAATCAACATCCACATAACCTAGTGTTGGATCAGAAAGCACACTTGAGGGGAGTGAATAGAGTATTTAAGACTTTTATTTCCTTTTGTTTAAAACATATAAAATCAAAGTGCACAACAAAAAATGTAAAAGATAAAACACAATAGATTTTTTTACTTGGTTCACAGCCGAATGACTGCTAGTCCAAGGCCCGCGATCCTTAATCGCTTTTGATGGGCAATTCACTAAGAGATCTCTTCCTTGTTAGAGGTAAGAGACACTATGCTTACAAAAAGTAAAGGAGATGGTAACAACCTTATCGTTCCCTTTAGAAATCAAGTACAAAAAAAGATCTATAGTATACCGACAAAAATAACTAAATGAAGAAGCACAGTTGGATTTGTAGCATTGTAGCATGAAGGATCAGTTTGTGAAGTTTTGAGAGCAAGAGCACTTGAGAAAAAAATTCATTATTAGGGTTTGTGTCCAACCCCACTTTTATAGATAATCCACTTGACTTGGTCTAGATCTAGATCCTATTTATCCTCAATCTCTATCTTGATGTGGCAATTAGCTTTTGATCGAACCACGACCTTTGGCTTTTAACTGATCTGCAAGCTCAATCGATGGTACTGATTTAATGATGTTCGAATGGAGAAGAAGATGCTTGGATAGCACAGTGAGTGCTCAACATTGCCTAAGAGTACTCAGCCCGAGCATGGTAGTTGGCTGAAGCAGTAGGTGCTCGGCTAGCATAGTGAGTGCTCAGCATTGACTAAGGGTACTTGGTCAGAGCACTTGGCCAAAGCACTGGGTGCTCGGCCAAAGCACTGAGTACTTGACCAGAGCATAGGGTGCTCGGCTAGAGCACACAGTAAGCATTCTCATCCATTCTTCACCTTGATTAACCTTGGTCCTCTGACCTATTGCTTAGCATATGATCCTTTAACCATCATGGCTCTCTTCAATGTCTAGATTTTGCTGACCCACCAAGATTCTCCTGGCGTCTTTGACCTTAGCTAAAACTATTTAAGTTCTACACACTTAACATATAAGATAACATTATGACTTAACTTTGAACCTTTGGCATTATCAAAACTTAGGTTCGATTATCTGATGCCCCTGTACCAACAATCTCTCCCTTTTTGATATGTGACAACACGATTCAAAGTTAAGAAAATAAATGCATAAATCAATTGTTTTTCAAAACTCCCCCTTAATAATACCTCCCCCTTAATATTTAATGAGTTTTGAAAGAATAATTAACATTTTAAAAATTTTAACCTCTTAACTTCTCTCTCTCCCCCCTTTGACATATATCAAAAACAATGTAATGAAGAGAACATTTTCAAGGTTAATTTTGAAAAAACACTTAAAGTCCAAAAATATTTTCAAGTTCAAAAACACTTAAAGTATAAAGTAACTAAACAAATTTATGAATCCAAGAATGTGTTCTTTTCTTTAGAAAAATAATATTTTAACATAAACATTCTAATAAATTGACCTTAACAAAATGTCAAACTCCATTTTGATTCAAATGATATTAAATTATCACTTAGTCTAGGTGAGAGTTAGTCACTTAAATGATATACTGTATGATTCATGTTGATGCACTTATTCTACATCTGGAATCAGAAGTAAGGTCCTAACATCTCACACCCATTTACGTGGCTTAGTACATAATCAAGTTAAACCTAAGTGTTGTGAGATGCATTGGCTCCTTAAATCTATAGGCTCATGATTTCTAAGGTAAGTCTTATGCTAGTTCCAAGAAAACAAAATAAAAGATAGATAAATAATGTAAGTAAATCAATTCCTACTCTACTAAACACATTCCTAGTTTTCTTCTAAGTAAACTAAACTCAGCTTTGGGTAGAGGTTTAGTGAATATGTCTGCTAGGTTCGATTTAGATTCAACATACTCAAGTGTTATATCACCACTAGCTACATGTTCTCTCACAAAGTGATGTTTTACTTCTATGTGTTTAGTTCTTGAGTGATGTATTGGATTCTTAGTTAGATTAATTGAACTAATGTTATTGATCATGACTTTAGTGTTATTAAAGTTTAGTTGAAAGTCATTTAGAGTGTGTTTCATCCAAAGAAGTTGATCTACACACTCACCCCATGGCTATGTACTCTGCTTCGGTAGTAGACAATGCAACACAATGTTGTTTTCAACTACACTAACTAACTAGACTTAGTCCTAGAAGTTGACAGCTGCCACTTGTATTTTTTCTATCGATCTTATAACCAGCATAATCTAAGTCAGAATATCCGATTAACTCAAAATTACTAGCCCTAGGGTACCATATCCCTACACTTAGCATTCCTTTTATATATCTAAAAATCCTTTTGACTAATATTAGGTGTGATTCTTTAGCACAAGATTGAAATCTTGCACATATACCTACTACAAAAAAAAATATATCAAGTCGGCTTGCAGTCAAGTACAAAAGGCTAACTATTGCGCTTCTATAGTATTTAAAATCTACAGGTTTTCCTTCTAAATCATTAGCAATTTTTACATTAGTTGTCATAGGTGTACTGATATCCTTAGCATTTTCCATGCCAAATCTTTTAATTAACTCCTTAGCATATTTATTTTGATATACATAAGTTCCTTCCTTTGTTTGTTTTATTTGTAACCCTAAGAAAAAAGTGAGTTCACCTACTAAACTCATTTCAAACTCACTCTCCATCAATGAGACAAATTCATTTAAAAATGTAGTATTTGTTGAGCCAAATATTATGTCTCCTACATAAATTTGAGCTATAAATAATTCTTGGCCTAAGGTTTTTACAAATAGAGTTGGGTCCACTAGTCCTTGTTTAAATCCTTTAGATATTAAGTAAATGGCTAGTCTTTCATACCAAGCCCTAGGCTTGTTTTAATCCATATAAGGCTTTTCTAAGTTTGAATACATGGTTAGGTTGGTCTAGGTCTTGAAATCCTAGTGGTTGGTTTACATATATTTCCTCTTTAATGAAACCATTTAAGAATGTCAACTTAACATCCATTTGATATAATTTGAAATCTTTATGTGCAACATAGGCTAACAACATTCTAATTGTCTCAAGTCTAGCTACTGGTGCATAGGTCTCATCATAATCTAATTCCTCTACCTGACTAAAACCATTTGCTACTAGCCTAGCCTTATTCCTAACAATCTCACCTTTGTCATCAAGTTTGTTTCGAAATACCCATTTTGTACCTATGATGGTTTTGTCTTTAGGTCCTAGTACTAACTCCCAAACTTGATTTCTTATGAATTGGGCTAACTCTTCTTGCATAGCGATGATCCAATCAGGGTCAAGAAGAGCTTGATCTATGATTTTGGGTTCAATTTTAGATATAAGTGAGATCTGACTTATATTTCTAAAGGATGCCCTAGTTCGAACACCTAGATTAGGGTCACCTAACACTTGATCTATTGAATGATCAAATCTAACTCGAGGTGTTCTTGAATTAGGGTTAATGTTTGATTGTGGGTTGTGATCAAGTCTAGCTCCATTATCTAAGTTTTTATTGGTTAATTCAATGGTTGGCTCAGAATTTGTAGGACTATTTTCTTCATTAAATACTACATTGATGGTTTCTTGAATTTTTAAAGAGTCACTATTATACACCCTACTGGCTCTACTAGTGGTTGTATAGACTAGAAATATGTCACTTGTTGATTTAGAGGTAAATTTTCCAAAGTAATCTTTAGTGTTTAATATATGTACTCTACAACCAAATACTTTAAAATATTTGATGTTTGGTATCATATTCTAGTACGTCTCATAAGATGTTCTATTATGTCATTTAATTATTAGTGTTCTATTTTGGACATAACAAGTAGTATTTACTACCTCTGCCCAAAACCTATCGAGTAATTTATATTCATTTAAAATAGTCCTAGTCGACTCTTGTAAGATTCTATTTTTTCATTCAACTAACCCATTTTGTTGAGGAGTTCTAGGGCAAGAAAATTTATAGTGATATCCATTTTGATTACAAAATTCGGTAAACCTATGAATTTCAAATTCCTTGCCATGGTCACTTCTAACTCTTTTAATTTTTAAGTTCTTTTCATTTTCTAATAATTTTCATAGATTAATAAATTGATCAAATATTTTATTTTTATGCTTTAAGAATTTGACCCAAGTGAACCTAGGTAGTCATCTACTATTACTAAATAATATTGACTCTCATTTAGTGACTTGGCTCCATGTGAGTCAAATAAGTCCAAGTGTAGGAGCTCAAGTACACTTTTAGTTTTCTCTACATTAGTTAATTTTTCTGATGATTTAGTTTTTTTTCCTTGTTGGCATACATCACACACTTTAATTTCTAAATTACTTAATTTGGGTAAGCCTTTAACTAGTCCGTTGTGACTTATTTTTGAAATAAGTCTTAGATGGGAGTGACCCAGTCTTTTGTGCCACAACCATGTTTTCTCTTACTGTGTCATCAAACACTTAATTAAGGAATTTAGTAGTTCCATTGTATAAATATTATTTTTCCTAACTCCCCTAAATATGATTTTTGAGAAATCAATGTTTTTAATTAGACATTCATTTGATGAAAATGTAACTCTATAACCAGTATCACATAATTAGCTAATACTTAGAAGGTTAAATTCAAAATTTTCTACTAATAAAACTTTGTATATTATAAAATTTGAATTTAATTCTTTATCACCTGATCCAATGATTTTAAGTTTATTGTTGTTTTCGAAGGCTACCGACCCTAAGTTTTTGAATCTTAGCTTTGTAAACTTTAATCAGTCTCTGGTCATATGTCTGGAGCACCCACTATCCAACATCCATTGATCCTACATACAAAGTAGTTGGATCAGATTTTGAAATTTTGAGTAGGTTTAAGTGTTTTTATCCTATGATTCATCTCATCCTTTCTACATGATCAATTAGGTTATTCTATATGTGTTTCGAGATAACTTTCAATTTTACTTAGTTAATTTTAATTACTTTAAAATTAATTAACCTTGGGTTAGATTCAAATTTAATCTTTAGTTAGTTAAGTAAACATTTCGAAAGAGGGCTTCCAGATCATGGCGAGGCACAGAAGCCTTCTTTGATCGGAACAATAACTACTTCCTTAGACAAAGCCAACTTAAGAAATTATACACTTAATTTACTTAGGGTAAAATCCTGATCTAACTAGTTTAAGATGTGGTGAGATAACTTCAGTCAGTTCCACTTAGCTAAGTGCACCAAGCTAGATACTCTTTATCTAGCTCGAATACACTTGACTGAGCTTTCCTATTGTACTATCATCTAACCACATCCTGATATTATGTTGTCAAGGTTAATTAAACATTTCCTATCTAACCATTATATTATAAACAATTTACTTAAACTAAGCATGCAAAACTAAAGACTAAATCAATCAAGTTATTCATGTAATCATGCATACAAGTTTAGTATTGGCTCCCCCTGGATTGTTAAATTGATACAGTCATCCACATAGTGGATTTGATCCTTGGGAACCCAATACTTGGTTGAACCTAATTGTGTTTTTAGACTTGACTTAGGAACCCATGCTTGGATTCTTCTATGATTATGGTTTACAAGAGAAAGAAATGACCTATTGGTTGATTTATATACAAGTCCAGTCTTGTTGTACATGACTCTTTGAGATCCAAGAATTAGGTCAGGACCCTTGGAGCCCAATGTGAACCTTTTCAACGTTTTCCTAAGCTCTTGAACTTTCCCTTTCAATAGAGAATTCTCTTCCTCAAGTTTTTTTGACTTGGGTTGAGTTTCCCTCTTGAATGTGACTAGTTGAAGAGGTTAGGCTAGCCTTTTTCTTAAGGAATTTAACTTCCTTAAGTAAAGACTCAACCTTAGACTCAGACTTAGTTAATTTTTTATTTAAGAATTTTATTGCATCATATATATTTTTAATTAAAGAACGACTTACCTTAATTGAACCTTTTGAACCGGATATGGATTCGTGGCTTGACTCAAACTCGGAATCGGTGTCAGGCTCGGACTCAGACTCGGAATTGGTGTCAAACTCAGACTCGGATGGTCTTGCCATAAAAACTAAGTTGTTGACTTGATCTTGTTCTTCCTCATCCGATGACTTTTCCCATGTAGTTTTGAGTGCTTTCTTGGATTGATATCGCTTAGTCTTTAGATCCGAGCATTCTGATATGAAGTGTCCCTTCTTGTTGCATTAGTAGCACTTGTAGTTTTGTGTAGATCTTGAATTTTGACTTGTCCTAGATCTCTTGTCTTTCGTTGGCTTAGTCGATTGTCTTCTTTTCTTGATCAACTTTCGAACTAGGTTGACTAGTTTCGTCTCCATTTCTTCTTCTAAGTCTGATTCGGACTTATCATCTTCGGGAAGAGGCTTGCTTTTTCCCTTCTTTTGTCCTGCAAACAAAGCAATACTCTTCTTGACCAGGGTCGAATTAGACTGCTCATGTAATTCAAACTCGAAAAACAATACATCTAACTTAATTTTAGATAAGCCCTTAGATACTTTGTAAGAATCAACCATGGATGCCCACAAAGTGGCCCTTGGAAAATCTTTTAGAGTGTACCTTATGGTGTCATAGTTTTTCACCTTTTGTCCGGTGGCATGAAGACAATTTAGGATATCTTGGATACAAGCATTGAGTTGGCTTACGGTCTCATTATCCTTTATTTTTAAATTATACAATTTATTTGACAAAAGATCCCTCTTACATATCTTTGTGTCAGAGGTCCCTTCGTGGAGTTCAGTGAACTTGTTCTAAAGGTCCTTGGTGCTAATAAATGGGCCGACGCGGTTGAGCTCCTTTTTGCATATGCCACACTACAAAATCTGAGTGGCTTTTGCGTCTGCTTCAATTTGTCGTTTCGTCACATTGGTCCATTTGTTGCATTCCAAAAGCTCTCCTTGATCATTGGTTGGCAAATCGAACCCTGTCTGGATGATGATCCACATATCGACTTGCATCTTTAGGAAGCACTCCATCCGACCCTTCTAGTAATAGAAGTCATCTCCGCAAAAGAATAGAGGTCGGACGGTGCTATAGCCATCTTGATGGCCCATTTAGATAACCTCGCAAATTCAAAAGTGAGAAAAAAATATGCCAAGACTTGGTCTTGGATTAGTAGTGTGGGAAATAAAAATAAAAAAAAATAAACAAAAAGAAAACAAACTTGCTCAAAAGGTGGTTGCACCGAATTTGAACGCCCCCGCTCTGATACTAATTGTTGGATCGGAAAGCACGCTAGAGGGGGGTGAATAGCATATTTAAGACTTTTCTTTCCTTCTATTTAAAATAGATAAAATCAAAGTAAGATGCAGTGGAAAATGTAAAAGACAAAATACAATAGATTTATTTTACTTGGTTCATAGCCGAACGATTGCTAGTCCAAGGCCCGCAATTCTTGATCACTTTCGACGGGCAATTCACTAAGAGATCTCTTCCTTATTGGAGGTAAGAGACACGATGCTTACAAAAAATAAAAGGAGACGGTAACAATCTTATTGCTCCCTTTAGAAGTTAAGTTCACACAAAAAAAGAGCTATAGTATACTGACAAAAATAACTAAATGAAGAAGCACAGTCAGAGTTGTAGCATTGTAGAATGAATGATCGTTGTTTGTGAAGTTTTGAGAGCAAGAGAACTTGAGCGAAAATTCGTTTTTAGGGTTTGTGTCCAACCCCACTATAGGGGATCGATCGGCCGGCTAGAGGGGGGTGAATAGCCCTCTTTCGTTGGATAATGGAATTTGCTCGTCTATAAACAAGATTAGCGCAAGCGGAAAAACAAAATAAGACAAGCAAAATAGAAATGACAAGAATACAAACGTTAACGCAATATGTAACGTGGTTCACGGCTACGCCGCTAATCCACGGTCCGATTCGTCCATGGTGAATCACTCCGCAAGCTTCCACTAGATCTCTCCTTTGTACAAAGCTAGGTGGAGGTAACCTCTTTTACACAAGGATCACTCTTCTATAATAGAATGAAGATTAAAGCAAGTAGAAGAGTGGGAAATCGTTTATGGCACTTTGGGAGCTGTTAGGAATTCAAGCATTAGCCCCCCAAAGCCCCATACCCTTCCTCTTTATAGAGGAAGAGGGTTCTTCCCGTTGACACAGGAGCAGTCGACTGATGTCCCTATCAGTCGACTGGTCCTATAGCCGTTGCCAAATAACGACTTCTTTCCACGTTGGATCTCATCCAACGGTACTGACATCAGTCGACTGATATTGCCATCAGTCGATTGATGCTCGATCAGTCGAGTGCTCCATGAGCTCGACTCCATTCTGTGTTCGAAACTCTTGTGACGGTCCGATCGATGCCTTCATCACCGATCGGGTCTCGCAATGATCGCGCCATTCCATGGCAATGATCACTGCACTTGAACCAGACTCGAACACTAGTCGAGTCACCGTCGACTTAGAGTAGTTGACTACCATAACATGGTAGTTAACTTGATGTTGGGAAATCCCATCCAACACTTAGCCAAATGGCCAAGTTCACCTAATGAGCTACTTACATTTCACTCATTCTCTCATCTCACTCGAAGTCCCTCGCCGAAGCTCTCTTCGTTCGCGGCCACGTCCCTCGGTAGCATCAGGCGCACGACTCTGCAATGCTCCTTCGCGTCTCTTGCCTCCGAAGTCTGCTTCCTTGGCTTTGCTTCAAGTCATCTCGTCTGGCGTTCCCTCGGCAGCATCAAGCGCACGGCTCTGCCATGCTCCTTCTCCATCTTAGGCACGAGGTAGTGAGTGGTGAACCCGCCTAGGCTCCATGTGCGAATTACTAAGCCCTGCAAGACTCCAACGCACATATCAAATCATAATAACAACCTAACTTAAACCCTTTACCACACACATCAAAACCTTATCATGGCAAGAGATTGCCCTAACAATCTCCCCCTTTTTGATGTGTGGCAATCCGTTTAAGTTAGGTAAAACATTTGATAAAATATTAAGAAAGGAAAGCATGTGATAACATGATTAGCAACTCTCCCCCTTAATACATGAAACTCCCCCTAAATATATTCCCCCTTACTTAAACTATTCTCCCTTAATTAAACATAACATTTCTCCCCCTTTGACACCATCAAAAATAATAAACAATGTTTATACAAGCATGGCATCAAGTCTAGAGGTAAACAAAAGCCAAAACATGCCTTAAAATTTGATACAAAAGGTTATTGGGCATATTATCAGGCTACCAATGATCGGTTCAGATTACTACCATCGCACGCGATTTATTGGTTTTTCGTGTTTTTGAGTGGATTTCAAAAATGCACTAGAAAATATATAAAACTCAAAAAATCATGAAATTTTGGGGAACATATTTCTTGTAAGTATATTTATCAGTAAAAAATATTTTTCCATGAAAAATCATTTTATTTTCAAGTATTTGCCAAAAATCCAAAAGCTTTAAAAATCACTAGGTTTTTGATCATGTTAGTATCCATTTTAACACCTAGTCTTACTTTGGATTGTTTCAAAACATGAATACACAGATTTTAAAGTAAGAAATTATTTTGAAAACATATAAAATATCCAACCATGATCTTTGGGAAATATGTCTATGAATTAAACATAAGCCTTCCCCATGATTGGTCTATTATTGCTATTTTGATACTTTAAATGACCATCTAAATGCCATAGGCATTTGTGGACATTTGTATCACCCTAACACCTCACTCATGCTAAGTTTTCAATCAAAGTAGCCTATGGTGAGTGTGAGATGTATCCTAAAGGTATTTGTATATACTTAACCATTATTTTCATGCAATTATATCAAGATTAAGTATCATCCTATCATTCCACATGATCATAAAGATGTATATGAATTAATTTCATATTATGATCATGAAACACATGTATTCATCAAATTGTTATCATGCATTAGGTATTATATGATGATAATAAAGCAAATATCACCTAAAGCATGATTTATCTATTTATAGCATTATAATCACCTAACACTATTTCAAAAATGTTGTCCCGCCATCCTAAGTCAACCAACATATGATTTAGGTCAATTGCATATGGTTGACTATCCTAGGGTTTTCCTAACCCTTTAGGATGGATTTTGGAACCCAAAATAAGTTCTTTCCTATGGGGTTCACTAAATACTCCTTAGGGATCCATTTTCTAGCAATTACTTTCTTTTTGTCTTGACCCCTAGCTATTAGACATTTATAGGCCTTTTCATTTTTATTTTCTTTATAACCTAGGCCTTTCTTGTTGAAACTAGCTCTTTGGCTCCCAATTATCATGTTAAGGGTATTGGAGCCTATTGTAAATTTTTCTAGGGCTTTGGTCAAGTGGTCTACCTTTTCCCTTAGAGCCCTATTTTCTTCTATGCATGCATCATTAACATCCAAAAGCATATAGTTATCATGTGAGCATGCATCATTATCATTAGAAGAAATATTTACATTTAAGTATGCCTTTTCTAGTTTATTTTCTAAGTCCTTAATTTGATCTAGCATGCTCTTATTTCTCTTTTTAGCTCTAAATAAATCCTTAGTGAGGCTAGAAATAATGGACATTATTTGCTTAGGGGGTAGATTCGTTACCTCACTTACCAAGTCCTCTTCCGATGATGAGGATGTAGAGGAGGCTCCCCCTTCACTTGAGCTTGCTTCTTCATTTTCTTGCTCGAGGGAGGAAGTGTCTAGGTCATCAAACGCCATTAATGCCAAGTTGGTGACAAAGGCATTCTCCTCTTCCGATGATGATGAAGATGATGAGGAGGGGTCATCCCAATTTCTTGCCTTTAGTGCCTTTGTCTTTCCCTTTTCTTTGGCTTTCTTCTCTTCTTCTTTCCTCTTGCTACCCTTCTTCTTTTTCTTTTCTTCTTTCTTCTTCCTCTCTTCTTTGCTCTTGTTTAGGAGAGGACAATTGTCCCTTATGTGTCCCTCTCCTTGGCAATTGTAGCAAATAATTTTTCCCCCCAGTCTTCTATTCCTATCATTAGATTTATTAAATCTAAAACCTTTTAATGCACGCCTTACCCTCCTTACCATATAGGCTTCTTCCGTGCTATCCACGGAAGAAGATGATGACACTTCATCGGAGGAGGGGATCTCCATTTTCTTCTTCCCCTTATGTGCCATCAAAGCTACTGCTCTTGAAGGTTGAATTCTAGGCTCTTCAACTATTCCTTCAAGCCTCGTTTCATGGAGCTCCATTGTTGAGAAGAACTCCTCCAAGGTGCTCACTTCTAAGTTCTTGGACATGTAAAAGGAGTCCACCATTGAGCTCCATTTTGATGACCGGGGAAAAGCATCAATTGCTTTCATGAGCATGTCCCGGTTGGAGAGCCTTTCTCCTACACTTGTTAGTCCAATCAAAATTTTCTTAAACCTAGAATGCAATGATATTACCTTTTCTCCCTTTTCTAATTTTATGTTCGATAGTTGGGAGCGGAGGAGGTCTCTCCTTGCAAGTTTGGCTTCCGAGGTGCCTTCATGAAGCTCTACTAGCTTCTCCCACATCTCCTTCGCACTAGAGAATTCCCCTATCCTATTCACCTCTTGTTGGGGGAGTACATTGTAGAGGTGGTGCTTGGCCTTTGAATTCGCCAAGTACTACTTTCTTTGTCTTTTACTCCATCTAGATTTCTCCAATGGCTCCCCTTCTTCATTCCTAGGCAATTCGAAACCGTTTTCCATAATCAAAAGAATTTCAAAATCGGTCTCGAAAAATACCTCCATTCTCTTTTTCCACCAAGAGAATTCCCCCTCGAACTTTGGCGGATGAATATTAGAGATGGCCATTTTTGAATGTGCTTGTTGTGGTGGTTAGTCCTCGACAAGCTTTCCTTGGCTCTGATACCACTTGTAGGGGATCATTCGGCCGACTAGAGGGGGGTGAATAGCCCTCTTTCATTGGATAATGGAATTTGCTCGTCTATAAACAAGATTAGCGCAAGCGGAAAAACAAAACAAGACAAGAAAAATAGAAATGACAAGAGTACAAACGCTAATGCAATATGTAACGTGGTTCACGGCTAGCCGCTAATCCACGGTCCGATTCGTCCACGGTGAATCACTCCGCAAGCTTCCACTAGATCTCTCCTTTGCACAAAGCTAAGTGGAGGTAACCTCTTTTACACAAGGATCACTCTTCTACAATAGAATGTAGAATAAAGCAAGTAGAAGAGTGGAAAATCGTTTATGGCACTTTGGGAGCTGTTAGGAATTCAATCATTAGCCCCCCAAAGCTCCATACCCTTCCTCTTTATAGAGGAAGAGGGTTTCTTCCCGTTGACACAGGAACAGTGTTAGGGAGTTGCTTCGGAGGCTCATTGGCTCCCATGTCCCCGGATTAAAATTTTCACTAATGAAAGAATTAATCCGGAAGGGATGAGTTTCCTTAGCACAACCTATTCATCGTCATGCTAACAACTTGAGTGATCGCTTGAACAAACTAGTTGTTCAAGCAACCCAACTCTTCTAGTTGGTTAGCCGCGGAAGAGACGACGGATAGATCGCCGGTTTTTGTGTTTGTCTTCGGGGTCCATGATTATACAAAATATATACATACACACATTTGTATAATCAACACATAAAATAACATGCTAAGATCAGAAAATGAAGTTGTAAAACTTTATACCTTACGATCTTCTACCGTATGTCCTATCCTCCTCGTGGACGATGTGTGGGCGAAGATCCTCCACGAGTAGAAGCCTTCTAGATCGCGTTCTTCTCTTCCTTGTCCGCTGCGAACAAAGAGAAGAACCAACAAAACCTTTCCTTTCTAGAACTGGCCACCAAGCAAAGGAGTTTGATGCAACCGCTGGCCAAGGAACTAGTGGATGAAGCGCCGGCCACCAATGGAAGGAGAACCGCCGGCCACCTTGGAGAGAATGGAGGAGTAACCGCCGGCCAAGGAATAAGAGAGAGGCCTAGAGGATGAGCGTCGGCCAAGTCTTGATGGAGGAAGATGGGCGTCGGCAACAACTTGATGGAAGAAGATTGCCGCCCAAGCCCTAGCTCCCAAACCCTAGCCGCCCAACCTAAAACCCTAACCCCAATTTCTTATCTTGCCGCCCAACCCTAAGCTTTCCTTTTATAGAGTTAAGCTTAGGACTCTTTTAATCTCCACCGTCAGATCTAGGGATTTAATCTTCATCGTCGGATCTAGGGTTTTATCCCAACCGTCGGATCTAGGGATTTAATCCCAACCGTTGGTCCTAGGGTTTTATCCCAACCATCGGATCTAGGGATTTAATCCCAACCGTTGGTTCTAGAGTTTTGTTTTACATCCTTGGATCTAGACTTCACGAGGATTATATTAGGCTACGATAGGGACCATAAGGAGGAGTTGGATCTTGGCCACCCGATGGATCGGAACCACACAAACTTGATCCATCAATGATGTTCCATTCCACTAGAGGATCATCATTGAACTACCTCACCAACCCCCATAAATTAATATGGGCTCCATATATTATTTGTACATTCATCTCCCCGTGTTTAAGATATCGAATGTCCATCAATTAATTGATTCACTGACCATCAATTAATTAACATCTAATTCCTCGAGTAGTACCACTCAACCTTATCATCATGTTGACTAAGTCAACCAGCTGGGTTTACATGATGAACCTTATGAGCTCCTCAAGGACATCATCAACCTAATATATAGGACACTTTCTCCTATAATCAACACACACCATGTAAATAATATCATTTCCCAACTTACTGCATATTGATTTAATCCATCTAAATCTCACCTGTAAATCAAAGAAATAAATACTAAGTACATGTGCTCTATTATATCGGATTAAGAGCATGTACAATATAATATCCGAGGTCCGATTCAATTATGTAGTCAAGAATAAATCAATCACTCTATGTCGGTCCCGCTCAATACACCTAAGTGTACTAGTGTAACTCTATGTTCAAGATAAAACAATACCAAGCTACACTACAACCATGCCAATGGTTTGTCCAAAACCATCTTGGTTGTGAGCCTCTACTTATATTTTATAAGGACCGATAACATGATCTTCCGTGCTACACCAAGCACCATGTTATCTTCAATGTAAAATATTAGACAATATGCACACATATAATAAATATAAAGTGCAAACAATGATCATGTGATTCTTATTTCAAAATAAAATGTTCATACAAAAGAGCTAGGCTTTCAAAGATACATTCCAACAATCTCCCACTTATACTAAAAGACTATGTCATCACACCGCCATACATCCGATCCCCATGTCCTCCACATGTCTATCAAACGCTACCGAAGGGCCTTAGTGAATGGATCCGCCAGTTATCCTTGATGCAATCTTGGCGACAACAACTTCTCCTCGCTTTACGATCTCTCGTATAAGGTGGTACGGCGCCTATGTGTTTACTCGCTTATGGGCTCATGGTTCCTTCGAGTTTGCAATCGCATTCATTATCACAATAAATTGTGATAGTTCCGGGCAAACCAGAATCACATCCAAGTCCATCAAGAAGTTCCTGAGCCATACAGCCTTCCTTGGTCGCCTTTAGAGGTCGCCACATACTCGCCTTCCATGGTAGAGTCCGCCACGATTTCGCTTGACACTCCTCCATACTATGGCTCCACCTCCAAAAGTAAACACAAACCCCGAGGTAGACTTACTTGTCCCTATCCGATTGAATCATGTAACCCATGTGACTAATTGATCCGCCTTGAAACCAAAGATATAATCCCTAGTCCTTCTCAGGTACTTCAATATATGCTTTACCGCAGTCCAATGTCCCTGTCCAAGATTACTCTGATATCTACTAACCATGCCCATGGCAAAGTAGATATCCGATCTCGTACACAGCATAGCATACATGAGGCTTCCTACTGCCGAAGCATAAGGAACCGCCTTCATGTCCTCTATCTCCTTTGATGTTTTGGGACACATCTCTTTAGATAAAGGAACTCCATGCCTAAAAGGTAGAAAACCTTTCTTGGAGTTCTGCATGCTAAAACGAGCAAGGATAGTGTCAATGTATGAAGCTTGAGATAAGCACAACATCCTTTTCTTGCGATCCCTTATAACTTTGATCCCAAGGATGTGTCCCACTTCTCCCAAGTCCTTCATGTCAAACTGTTTGGACAACCATACCCTTACGTCTGATAACACTTTGATATTGTTGCCAACTAACAAAATGTCATCTACGTATAATACAAGAAATACCACTACGTTTCCGTCACATCTCTTGTATACACAAGGCTCATCCGGACTTTGAATAAATCCATATGACTTGATTACCTCATCAAAGCGGATGTTCCAAGATCTAGAAGCTTGCTTCAATCCATAAATGGACCGATTAAGCTTACATACAAGATGCTCTTTGCCTTTAGCAATGAATCCCTCTGGTTGCCGCATATAGATGTTCTCCTCAAGACTTCAAGGAAAAGTCGCCTTGAAATCCATCTGCCAAATCTCATAATCCATATGAGCAGCTATAGATAAGAGAATCCGGATAGACTTAAGCATAGCTACCGGCGAAAAGGTCTCCTCATAATCGATACCCTCTTTCTGAGTATACCCTTTCGCAACAAGCCTAGCTTTGAAGGTCTCAACCTTCCCGTCTACTCCTTTCTTTCTCTTGTAGATCCACTTGCATCCAATGGCTTTTACACCATCGGGTGGTTCTACTAGCTCCCAGACCTGATTAGAATCCATAGATTCTATCTCTGAATTCATCGCACTTTGCCAAGATACCGCATCTCTATCTTGGAGTGCCTCGTCATATGTCCAGGATCGTTCATGTTCACTGTGACTAAGTCCAAGACTCTCCCAAAACATGAATCTCTCGTTGTCTAACAACCTCCCACTACGACGAGGTGCCTCCTGTATGCTCATGACACGCGGTGCAGTGACTTGTGGCATCTCCTCTTGTACCGGTGGTACTGAAGTCGGGACTTCCCCTGTCAACTCCTCAAGAACAATCCTACTCGTGGGCTTGTGGTTCATCACATAGTCCTCCTATAGAAATTTGGCATTCGTACTCAAGATCACCTTCTGATCTCTAGGACTATAGAATAAACCACCCTTCGTTCCCTTAGGGTAGCCAAAAAACAAGCGTACTTCTGTACGAGATTCCAACTTACCAGCATCTCCCTTCAGCACATGTGCTGGACTACCCCAAATCCGAATATGTCTTAGACTAGGCTTTCGCCCAGTCCACAACTCTGTGGGAGTAGAGGGTACTAACTTAGATGGAACGTCAAGTTCCAGAGCAAACCCCGTAACGAAATCGTAACCTGTAATAACTCATCATAGATCTGACCATCTCCATAAGAGTCCTGTTCCTTCGCTCCACCACACCATTCTGCTGGGGTGTGCCAGGTGAGGACAATTGGGATTGAATCCCAGCCTCTGATAAGAAACTCCTAAACTCTCCCAAGAGGTACTCGCCACCACGATCAGATTGTAATGTCTTGATACTTTTACCTTGACGGTTCTCCACATCAACCTTGAATTCTTTGAACCTGTCAAAACATTCAGACTTGCGGCGCATCAAGTAAATGTATCCATATTTTGAATAATCATCTATAAAAGAGACGAAATATTCAAAACCACCTCTTGCCTGGATAGACATAGGACCGCACAAATCAGAATGAACCAATTCTAACACATCTTTGGCTCTATACCCCTTGGCCTTGAAAGGCCTCTTGGTCATTTTACCTTCCAAGCAAGATTCACAGGTTGGGAGATCCTCCACCACTAATGAACCTAAAGGTCCATCAGCTATCAACCTTTGAATTCTGCTTAGGTTAATATGTCCAAGCCTTAGATGCCAAAGATATGTTTGGTTCATTTGCGAAGGTTCTTTTCGCTTATTAGACTTAGAAGATGAGTTATTGATTTCTATATGCATCGTGGGAGTTTTTGGTTCAAGAGTATATAAATTGCCAACCAATGTACCAGAACAGATAATCTCCCTATTCCTTTTTATAACCACTTTGTCATTAAAAGAAACAGAATATCCATCCATAAATAATTTAGAAACTGAAATTAAATTCTTTCTAAAAGTAAGTACATAAAGATAATTTCTCAAAACCAAAACTTTATTCCTATGAAAAGATAAATAAACGTCTCCCACTGCAATAGCCGCCACCTTTGAAGCATTGCCCATGAAGACGATAATCTCTCCCTCAGCTAGTCATCGGGTTTCCTGGAACCCCTGCAAAGTATTGCAGACATGATTAGTGGCTCCTGTATCTACACACCAGACACTGGTAGATAATACCGCTAAACATGTTTCAACAACTAAACAAGAAGATATACCTTTGTTCTTTCGGCGAGGACAGTCCGCCTTCCAATGTCCAGTCTGCTTGCAAGTGAAGCACTTGCCTTTCGGCTTCTTCACTCCAGCCTGAGGTCCCACTGCCACCTTCTTCGCTCTACCTTGCTTCTTCTTCTTCTTACCTTTCGGTTTAGAGGAAGAAACCTTCTGAGCGACCATGGCTTGAGCACTTTGACGAAAAAGCCCCTCTGTCGCCTGGAGTTCTGTCAGAAGCTCCGCCAACGAATACAACCTCTTGTTCATGTTGTAGTTGAGGCGGAACTGCTCAAAACTCCTAGGCAGAGACTGGAGAATGATATCGACCTGGGTTTCCCCATCGATCTCAGCTCCGAGGACTTCCATCTCATTAAGATGAGCCATCATCTTGAGAACATGATCCCTAATGGGTGTTCCCTCGATCATGGTGGTCGTCATCAAGTTTCTCATCGCCTCCTGTCTAGCCGCCCTACTCTGATGTCCGAAAAGTTCCTTGAGATTGAACATCATGTCATAAGCTGTGGCTATGGCCTGATGCTGATGTTGCAGCACATTTGACATAGATGCCAAAATGTAACACCACGCCATCTCATCTGCCTTGACCCATTTCTTATAACGTTCTTTCTCCTTTTCATCAGAGTCATCGGAGGGCTTAGGAGGACAGACCTCGAAGAGTACAAATTTGTACTCCTCCGCAGTTAAGACAATATCCAGATTTCTTTTCCAATCAATGTAGTTTGGTCCAGTAAGCTTATTTTCTTTTAAAATCACAACAAGTGGGTTGAAAGCCATTTGAAAATCCTAAAAATCACAATGATTAAAATATTAGATTTCAAATATTATTGATTCCTCAAAATAATAAAATCTCGAAATCAACCAACACCTCAAAACACCGAGAATATCGCATGCCACGATAGTGTGGACGTATACAAATTCTACATTTGTAAGAGGAGGTTTTACCCATTAATTTTATTATCTTGTCAACCTTACTTTTTGACAAATAAAATTAATAGTTGGTTCCTCTTTAGCCCTACAAATAAAAGCAGTGACTCCGATGGGGAGGATACTTTTATTTGCATCTAAGTGTGCACCATTACACGATACTAAGGGAATTATTTCGGATTATGTGCCTTATCGATGGGGAAGTACACACGCTCCTAAATAATTTCCTATAACCATTATTTGACCTAGTGATCCGCAAACAAACCCATCCGATGGGGAGGAAGGCACTCAGAGCCAATGCGCAAGTTTGTTGCATCACACGTCAAATTGTAATAGAGGTCGCGGGAATTAATTAAAATATCCCTCTCCCACTTAGTAAATTGAAATCGAGGAATTTTAAAGCATACACAACATGCATATAAAACAAATAAGCAATAAATATGAAAAAAAAACAGAATTTTTCCAACTATTATGACATTGTTCTCCAATACGCATCCCGTCATGTCGCCACCTCGTCCGCTCCATCTTTTCCCGTGCACAAGTCACCAACGAGATCTGAGCTGAGATAAATCATTTTAATTTACATCCATCGATCCTATACTCCACGAAGGAGTGTACAAATAATCTAAATCGAAAGTAAACTAAAATGAACGGCTAAACAATGCCGTATTTAATTACAAAAATTAAATACTAATCTAGCCTCGTCAACCCCGAGGATTCAAATAATATACACACAATCACACACAAAACAATCATATACAACCAAATAGCCATAATAGTCGGATCTTATGCCTGCAACCAAAAAGTTAGTCTACGCACATCCTACTATTATCCGGCATACTCAATATATGATATGTGCATGAAAGTAACCGAATCCAAAACACACAAAACCGAAAACTGTGGCTCTGATACCATTTTGTTAGGGAGTTGCTTCGGAGGCTCATTGGCTCCCATTTCCCCGGATTAAAATTTTCACTAATGAAAGAATTAATCCGGATGGGATGAGTTTCCTTAGCACAACCTATTCGTCGTCGTGCTAACAACTTGAGTGATCGCTTGAACAAACTAGTTGTTCAAGCAACCCAACTCTTCTAGTTGGTTAGCCGCGGAAGAGATGACGGATGGATCGCTGTTTTTGTGTTTGTCTTCGGGGTCCATGATTATACAAAATATATACATACACACATTTGTATAATCAACACATAAAATAACATGCTAAGATCAGAAAATGAAGTTGTAAAACTTTATACCTTACGATCTTCTACCGTATGTCCTATCCTCCTCGTGGACGACGTGTGGGCGAAGATCCTCCACGAGTAGAAGCCTTCTAGATCGCGTTCTTCTCTTCCTTGTCCGCTGCGAACAAAGAGAAGAACCAACAAAACCTTTCCTTTCTAGAACCGGCCACCAAGCAAAGGAGTTTGATGCAACCGCCGGCCAAGGAACGAGTGGATGAAGCACCGGCCACCAATGGAAGGAGAACCGCCGACCACCTTGGAGAGAATGGAGGAGTGAACGCCGGCCACCAATGGAAGGAAAACCGCCGGCCAAGGAATAAGAGAGAGGCCTAGAGGATGGGCGCCGGCCAAGTCTTGATGGAGGAAGATGGGCACCGGCAACAACTTGATGGAAGAAGATTGCCGCCCAAGCCCTAGCTCCCAAATCCTAGCTGCCCAACCTAAAACCCTAACCCCAATTTCTTATCTTGCCGCCCAACCCTAAGCTTTCCTTTTATAGAGTTAAGCTTAGGACTCCTTTAATCTCCACCGTCGGATCTAGGGATTTAATCTCCACCGTTGGATCTAGGGTTTTATCCCAACCGTCGGATCTAGGGATTTAATCCCAACCGTTGGTCCTAGGGTTTTATCCCAACCATCGGATTTAGGGATTTGTTTTACATCCTTGGATCTAGACTTCACGAGGATTATATTAGGCTACGATAGGGACCATAAGGAGGAGTTGGATCTTGGCCACCCGATGGATCGGAACCACACAAACTTGATCCATCAATGATGTTCCATTTCACTAGAGGATCATCATTGAACTACCTCACCAACCCCCATAAATTAATATGGGCTCCATATATTATTTGTACATTCATCTCCCCGTGTTTAAGATATCGAATGTCCGTCAATTAATTGATTCACTGACCATCAATTAATTAACATCTAATTCCTCGAGTAGTACCACTCAACCTTATCATCATGTTGACTAAGTCAACCAGCTGGGTTTACATGATGAACCTTATGAGCTCCTCAAGAGGACATCATCAACCTAATATATAGGACACGGTTTCCTCCTATAATCAATGGCACACCATGTAAATAATATCATTTCCCAACTTACCGGGCATATTGATTTAATCCATCTAAATCTCATCCTCTGGTAAATCAAAGAAATAAATACTAAGTACATGTGCCCATTATTATATCGGAATTAAGAGCATGTACAACATAATATCTGAGGTCCGATTCAATTATGTAGTCAGTACTAAATTGAATCACCTCTATGTCGGTCCTGCTCAATACACCTAAGTGTACTAGTGTAACTCCATGTTCAAGGCAAAACAATACCAAGCTACACTACAACCATGCCAATGGTTTGTCCAAAACCATCTTGGTTGTGAGCCTCTACTTATATTTTACAAGGGACTGATAACATGATCTTCTATGCCACACCAAGCACCATGTTATCTACAATGTAAAATATTAGACAATATGCACACATATAATAAATATAAAGTGCAAACAATGATCATGTGATTCTTATTTCAAAATAAAAATGTTCATACAAAAAGAGCTAAGCTTTCAGTATACATTCCAACAAGAAGTCGACTGATGTCCCTATCAGTCGACTGGTCCTGTAGCCGTTGCCCAACAATGGCTGCTTTCCACGTTGGATCTCATCCAACGGTACTGGCATCAGTCGACTAATATTTCCATCAGTCGACTGATGCTCGATCAGTCGAGTGCTCCATGAGCTCGACTCCATTCTGTGCCAGAAACTCTTGTGACGGTCGTGATGCCTTCATTGATCGGTAGCCCTGCGATCGACTTTCATTCCATGACGAATGATTGTTGCACTGAACCGGACTCGAACACTAGTCGAGTCACCGTCGACTTAGAGTAGTTGACTACCATAACATGGTAGTCAACTTGATGTCGGGAAATCCCATCCGATACTTAGCCAAATGGCCAAGTTCACCTAATGAGCTACTTACATTTCACTCATTCTCTCATCTCACTCGAAGTCCCTCGCCGAAGCTCTCTTCGTTCGCGGTCACGTCCCTCGGCAGCATCAGGCGCACGACTCTGCAATGCTCCTTCGCGTCTCTTGCCTCCGAAGTATGCTCCCTTGGCTTCGCTTCAAGTCATCTCGTCCGGCGGTCCTTCGGCAGCATCAAACGCACGACTCTGCCATGCTCCTTCTCCGTCTCATGCACGAGGTAGTGAGTGGTGAACCCGCCTAGGCTCCATATGCGAATTACTAAGCCCTGCAAGACTCCAACGCACATATCAAATCATAATAACAACCTAACTTAAACCCTTTTCCACACACATCAAAACCTTATCATGGCAAGAGATTGCCCTAACACCCACTTTTATAGATCAATCGCCTTCACTTGGTCTAGATCTAGATCCTATTTATCATAAATCTCTATTTTGATGTGGCAATTAGCTTTTGACTGAACCACAACCTTTGGCTTTTGACCGATCCACAAGTTCAATCGACGGTACTGATTTAATGATGCTTGGTTAGAGAAGCAGGTGCTCGGCCAGCACAACGAGTGCTTAGCATTGGCTAAGAGTACTCATCCAGAGCATGGTAGTGGGCTGAAACAACAGGTGCTCGGCTAACACAGTGAGTGCTCGACATTGGCTAAGGGTACTCGGTCAGAGAACTTGGCTAAAGCACTGGGTGCTCGGCCAAAACATAGAGTACTCAGCAAGAGCACAGGGTGCTTGGCCAGAGCACAGGGTCCTTAGCCAAAGCACAATAAGAATTCTCATCTAGTCTTCACCTTGCTTAACCTTGGTCCTTTGACCTATTGCTTAGCATATGATCCTTTGACCCGTGGCTCTCTCCAATGTCCAGACTCTACTGACCCACTGAGATTCTCTTGGCATCTTTGACCTTAGCTAAGACTATTTAAGTTCTGCACACTTAACATAATATATAAGATAACATTATGACTTAACTTTGAACCTTTGCCATTGTCAAAACTTAACTTCAATTATCTGGTGCCCCTACACCAACAACTAGTCCAGAAATCCTCTTGGATTCTACTCTCTCTACCTCCAATTCTACATGGTGTGAGACATCATTGAAAGTTTTAATACTCTCACTATGAGTTAAGGTCTGTTTCATGATCTTCCAAGAATCAAGAAGAGAACAAATAACTGCTTGAACCTGTTGTTAATCGTTAACTCATGACCAGTGGTTTTAAGCTCCCAAATCATGTTGGGCATCTCCCTTAGGTGTTGAACCATGGAGACATTTGGGTGCTTCTTATAGTTGTCAAACTTAATTGTCAGTTGTCAAAGCTTGCTCAGACTAACTCCACTATATCTCTCCCTAAGGGTCACCTAGACTGCATGAACCAAAGGATATGACTCATACTAAAAAACTAGGTCATCTACCATTGAACTTATCAATATGCCCTTAACAGTGGAGTCCTTCTTTTTCCAAGCCACATAGGCATCAAGGTCTCGTCTATTGGATTGAAAGCAAACTAGAGGCGGGGGGGGGGGGGGGGTGAATAGCGAGCTTGAAAATTTTCTTTTTCTTAATGGCAAAAACAAAGTTATGCAGTGGAATAATAAAAGATAAGACAAAAGTAGAGAACACTTTGTTTTTACTTGGTTCACAACCAAAATGTTGCTACTCCAAGGCCCCGCGATCCTAGATCGTATATAAGGGGCAAAGCACTATAGATCTCCTCATCGTTGGAGGTAGGAGACAACGAATACAAGAGAAACAAGATTGAGGACGAAGTACGATCCCACTTCTCCTCTTTATGATAAAAGCTCGATTACAATTAAGATGAAAGCTCCGATTACAAAAGAGAAATGTAAATTAAAGGCAACTAAATAAAATCACTGACTCAAAGGATCTAGAGTTTAGGCATGTCGTCGGCGTATAGACGGTGTAACGTTGTTGTAGAACTTCGACGTTGTGGGAGCACTTTGAGAGCGAGATTAGATGACCTAAAGGGGTGAAATCCCCCACTTTTATATCCCTTCAAGCCTCTGAACATTGAGATCCAGATCTAATCCAAATGGACACCTCACCTCAAGATAAGGGGTTCTTATCTTGACCTTCATCGAGTTGGACAGTTTGAATAACAGTTGACTGATGGCTTTCATCAGTCGACTGATGGCCTTCATCAGTCGACTGATGCTTGCAGCAGTCGACTGCCAGCTTAGTTATTTAACTGTAACAAAGAGTTAGCACAAACACAAGAGTAAAGATAAATTTGACAACCACTTACTGTTCGATCTCGACCTAGACCTTCCACTAGAAGTCTTAGTCGGATTGCCGTCTAAAGTCGTCCCTGTACAGAGGACCCAACCCCACCTTTACTCCACACTCGTGCTTACCTCTGGTCCTTTGCGACTTGTTTCTTAGCTTTCGGTCTTCACCTGGGTTCTTCGACTCCATCAAAAGTTCTCCCGGTGTTGCTCGACTACCACGGTTTCTCAACTCGAGATTCCCCGGGTGTCGCTGACCTTCGGCTTAGCTTAACCATTTCCTGCACACTTAACTCAGCTCATGAGATAATAATAAGAGCTTAACTTTGAGCCTTTTTCATAATCAAAACCTAGGTTCGATTATCTAGTGCCCCTGCACCAACATCGTCATGTTATTGATGCACGCAAAATCGAGTCTCTAACCACGAGGCCAAAGATTGACTTACGTTCAACTTCTGCAAGTGCACGGTTATTGTCAAGTAATAAAAATAATATTTATTCCACAGAGACTGATATTTGATTATTGGTCTATCCAGTGATGTATGATTGTTCGGGATGGAACTTAATGTTGGGAATTTAGCCATGGTCAAAGCTCAGAGATTAGTGTCACTCAGAGTAAGGCAAAGGATGTACTCAAGTCCAAGGAAGAAGATTCTAGGACTTTGGTTTCACCTATGTGATGATGGACATGTCATTAATTTATACTCCTAAGTTCTCTAATTTCGTTCTTGAGGGTGGATCATCAAGTTTAATCACGGTGAACATTTGGTACTACGCGGGAATTACCTAATCTAAACTAGAGAATCCCTTTTGGATTCACAAAGCTCAGGATATTGCTATCAATGGGTTACCCTTGTCACTAGGTCCCACAACCTCTTTGAGTTGATTTCTTCTACTTCGCGACCTCTAGATATAATAGGTTCATGGAGTTCTAGTATCTCCTACGATCTCCCCATGAATAGGTGAACCTTATTTTAGATCCTACTCTTTCATGTCTCAATATCTGTGGTTTTAGGAGAGAGGTAAACCTTTCGGTTCCTCCTTAATTCTCCTAGGTTTCGATATAGATACTTTTGACATCTATATCGACTAAGCACAGTAGAAACAAGAGTGAGTCATCATTAACACAGAACTAGGAAACATAAATCACAAATATAAATAAAAGTAATCAGAATTCTTTGTAGTAATCATGTCCAACACACATAGGCTACTTCCTAATCCTAGAATCGAAGGTTCTGCTCCATAGACAAAGAAGAACAAACACAAGACATTATAGTTTAATGTTTACAGCTAAAGGAATATAAGTTTGGAAGAAAATATGCCCTACTTTGGTTGGAGATGTATCTTGGCAGCCTTCCTATGGATGGAGCTTCGTCATCGGCCTTGAATCTCCTCCTTTCCTCCGCAAATTAACGAGCCTTTGGTGCTTTTTTTAGGGCACCAACTATCCTCCCTGTGGTTTGATATGCCTCCCTATATATAGAGGTGATCCAATCTTTCCATAATTGTGAGGAAAACCTTTTTCTTGGGATTTATAGTGAAGGTTTGGTTTCATTGATCGAGTCCGTGAGGGGAAACTTCGCTTCCCACTTCACCTCGATCGCTTGTTCATGGTGATCCCATCGATGTCCCCGGATTAAAAAAATTTAATCCTAGACAAAAGGTATTGCCCAAACAACCAAGTCATCATCGTGCTTTTCGTTTAGAGAGGTCACTTGAACAAACTTGTTGTTCAAGCGACCAACCTCTATTCTATGAGTAGCCGTGGAATAGACGATGTCCGGATCGCCGGCTTTCGTGTTTATGTTCGGGATCCAAGTATTATTTAGCCACATACATAAAGTAAACATCCACACAAAACATAAATATAATTGAAAAGAAATTATAAACATAATACAAAAGAACACTAATCAAAATAAACAAGATTATACCTCTTGATCTTCTATTGTATGTCCTTCCTCCTTTTGGACGTTGTGTGGGCGACGATCTTCCAAAAGTCAAAGCTCCTAGATCACCAATCTTCCTTCCTTGCTCGTTCTGAGCAAGAGGAAGATCATAAAAACTAAACTCTTCTCTTATCTAGGACCAACCATCAAGCTCCAAGCTTGATGCTTGCCGTCGGCCCAAAGAGATGAAGATTAGAAATGTGGGCACCGGCCAAAAGCTTCAAGGAAAGAATCCCTAGCTCTTGTTTCCACCGGCCAAGGAGAAGAAGAGGAATAGATTGAGCTCATGCCAAGGTAAATAGGAGAATTATGGGCGCCGACAATCACCTTAGAAAGAAGAAAGAAAACCCTCCATAGTTGCCGCCCAAGCACCCTCTCAAACCCTAGCCGCCCAACCTAAATCCTATCTCAATTAGGATTCATTGACGCCCAAGGAAGCAAACCCTAATCTCCTAAGCCATAGATGAAGGGGAGAAGGTTGGACGCCGGCCAAACCAAGGAGAGAATAGGGAAGAAGGGCGCCGGCCACCTAAAGGAAGAGGAAGAAGAAAACATCTTTCCTTAATTGTGGCCACCCAAAACCCTAAGCCTCCCTTGCCCTTGCCGCCCAAAACCCTTGCCCCCTTTCCTCTAATTTTTTCTTGCCGCCCACCCTCAAGCCCATATTTATAGAGTTAGGCTTAAGGCTTGATTTAATCTCCACCATTGGTTCTAGGGATTTAATCTCAACCATTGGATCTAGAGATTTAATCTCAACCGTCGGATCTAGAGATTTAATCTCTACCTTTGGATCTAGAGTTTTGTTTTCATCCATTGGATCTAAGCTTCATGAGGTGTTAATAGGATACAATAGGGACCATGAGGAGGAGTTGGATCTTGGCCACCCATGGATCAATCCCACATAAAGTCCGATACATAAATGATAATCCAATCCACTAAAGGATTATCATTGATCTACCTCACCAACCCCCATAAGTTAATATGGACTCCATATATTATTTGTACATTTTCTCCCGTGTTTAAGATCTCGAATGTCCATCAATTAATTAATTTATTGACCATTAATTAATCAATATCTAACTCCATGAGTAGTACCACTCAACCTTTTCATCATGTCGGGCCAAGTCCACCTGCAGGGTTTACATGATGAACCTTATGAGCTCCTCAAGGGGACATCATCATCCTAATATATAGGACACGATTTCCTCCTATAATCAATGACACACCATATAAATAATACCATTTCCCAACTTACCGAGCTTATCGATTTAATCTATAAATCTTGCCCATTGGTAAATCAAAGAAATGAATACTAAGTATATGTGCCCGTTATTATATCGGGATTAAGAGCATGTACAAAATAATATCTGAGGTCTGATTCGATTATGTAGTCAGCAAAAAATCAAATCACCGCTAAGTCGGTCCTACTCAATACACACAAAGTGCACTAGTGTAATTCTATGGTCAAGACAAATCAATACCAAATCACACTACAACTATTCCGATGGTTTGTCCAAAGTCATCTCGGTTGTGAGCCTTTACTTATACTTTACAAGGAGCTGATAACATGATCTCCCGTGTGACACCACACACCATGTTATCTACAATGTAATGTATTAGACAATATGCATAGTCATAAAAAATATGCAAACAATGATCATGTGATTCTTATTTCAAAATAAAGATGTTCATACAAAAGATAGACTTTTCAATATACATCCCAACAATCTCCCACTTATACTAAAAGACTATGCTGTCCTCATATTGCCATACATCTGATTCCCGTTCCCTCCACATGCCTATCAAAAGCTCTCGCCTGAAAGGCCTTAGTGAAAGGGTCTACCTGTTAGTAATATATGAGAGATGTCCTAAGGCAATCGCCTTATGAATGAACCATTTATATGATAAATGAAGATTCACTATTTGAGTATACATGTTTTATGTATTTGATTGGATCTTAAACTCATTTACTGAATGTCCACGATACGATTCACAGCACGAGAGAATTTGTGATTGGATCACAACTAGTGAGTATCTCTACATGTGTAATTGTGATGTATCGGAATTATCCCTAGTCGATGAATTGATGGATTTGGACACCATCAATTCTGTCGAGACTAGCATGAGGTATACTCCTTGGTGTATCCAAGCAGCTGATTCTCACTGGCTGGAGACATTGTGATATCCGGAGTTAATCGTGGATGTTAGTTATGGTAACTAGTTCATTGGAGAGACCAGCCGTAAGACTTCATATGGTTCTCTACATATATAGATATGTCAATGAAGTTCTTACTGTGGCTTAAGTGCGATGTTCCTTTGACTTGCGGTATTCAAGTCATCTTGATCATGGAGACTTATGCTTTGACATCTTAAGCAAACATCTCTAAGGAGATGTGGACCCGGATGATTGGGTATAAGTCGTGATCGAAGGTGTTTGAATAGCCTATAAAGGATTCACCACTCCTTGCGAGGAGATGTATACCCATGGCCTCTCGTCGGATTGTTACTAAAGTCTTTGGCCAAAGCATTACATGTTTAGAGTAAAGTACTCTTCGATACATGTGGAGTAACTAGAATCCGTAGGACGAGGAAATGATACTTGGGCTAGGTGTGACGTAGTCAGCCTAGTGGGGACTGACACAATAGACCATGTCCTGAACCAAGTGGGTATAAGATGAGTGAAGGGAATGGGGCACGATTCATTCGAAGCCATCAAGGGTTTCTGTAAATAGTTCGATCAACCGTTGATCTTTTCGGTTAATTGGGGATCATGATGTACTACTAGGTGCCACTCATGATCGTTCTATAATTAATGGTTAATTATAGACGGCCAACATAAACCGAGAACCTATTTGGTCACACGCACAATAAGTGTAATCCAAAGGATTTAAAACGAGCTTGAGAATGGGATTCTCAGACCGAGAGAAACTATGTTTGGTTGGACCAAACATAAAGCGAGCATGAAATTGTTTCAATCGCAATGGAAGCGTGGATGGGCCGTGTCTTATGAAGACATAATGGATGGACCAAAATGGTTTGGTTCTAATCCAATGGATGAGAATAAACCAAAGGGTTTGGTTTATTTTAAACGAATGAACCAAAAGTTAGTTCGGTTCGTTTTAACTTAAAATAAACCATCATGGTTTGGTTTATTTTAACTTATCTTAATGGAGCGGGTTAACGGGCTTTATGGATATGATCCATTAACCATTAAGAGAATTAGTTCTCTATAAAAGAGGGCTTAATGGATAATTAAGCCCTAGTCAAAACCCTAGCCCTTGGAGTTGCTGCCCACCCCTTGAAGGAGGTTTTCGGCGCCAACCCTAATTGTGCCGCCGCCCAACCTCTTGTGCCGCCGTCCAACTTGTTGCCGGCGACCAAGCTTCAGCCGGTGAACCTCCGGCGACCCTCCGGTGATCTCCTCTAGGTTCGGTGATAAGGTGAGCTCCACATCTCCTTTGGCCGGCCTCTATTCCTCCACCAAAAGCTGTCCAGTTTTTCTGGACAGCTTGTTTCTTTGTTGTCGGAGCGTCATTTGGACGACGGTTAGTGCTCCGACAGCGGCTAACTTACCGGGGATTTGATCTCCGGTAATCCTCTGAGGTGGAGGACGAAGGATTCGTCAATTGGTTGACGAATACCTCTCCGGAGAAGCGAGTTTGAGAACTTCGTTTTAGGATCCGAATTTGGATTCGGATCGTGATCATCTCTCGATCACGTGCGTCTTCAACACGAGGCTAGTAACCCGCACGAAGAAGCTCGTGACTTAGCGAAGTCATCCCGAGGAGCTCGGCGTGGATACGATAGAGATTTATTCTTACGAGGATCGCTCCGCTGATGCCGTTTCCCGCCACACGCCATAATGAAAGGTATAACGAGTTTAATTTCTTTATTGCAAATTTTAATTTACGGTTATGTCTACACTTGTTGTAATATGCATGCGCAGTTGTGTGTGTTGTAATAAATATAGATTTATTATTTTAATTGCTTCACTGCGCTCATGTTTACGTAAACATGATCGAACACACACACGCCATGTGCCTAAAACCCAACAAAGGGTATCGAGCTCTGTGTTGTGTTTCACATAATCGTAAAAATGGTTTAAGTATAGTAATAATGTATTTCTGGAAATTTTCTAAATTTTGGAAATTTAGAAGTATTTATGGAAATTTTTCAATTTTGGAAAGTCTAGAAGTATTTATGGAAATCTTCCACTTTTGGAAAGTTGGAAGTATTTATGGAAATTGATATTTTCCATAAATAAAATATTTGATTAGATTCTGAAATTTGTTTCTAATTTAATCATGATTTGATTTGGGAAATCAAATCTTAAAATATTTTATTTCCATAAGTAGTTTTAATGATTTAGGAAATTGGTTTCTAAATAGATTTTCCTTAATCAAATAATTCCATGAATAAAATATGTGATTAGATTTGGAAATTTGTTTCCTAATTTAATTATGATTTGATTTGGAGAATCAAATCTTAAACATATTTTATTTCCATAAATAGTTATGACATATAAGGAAATTATATACATGACATAATTGTATGCCATGTAATTGCATTAGATGCATAACATTATGCCATGCGTGTCGTGACATGTAGATGTATGCCATGTAGATAATAGTTATTTGCATGCAAAGAGGATGAGACATAAAAACCCTAACTCAATATTAAAGCCTACACCTTCCATTAATATGGTTAGAACTAGAGTTCTGTTTCCTGTTTGGGTTGTTGGACTCACTCCAAGCCCGGCTCGAACCTGAACATGTTCAAATCATTGGAATAGTTTAACTCTAATATGGTAAGAGTCAGAGGTCAATCGTTAGTTTGGGTTGTTGGACTCACTCCAAGCCTGGCTAATTGGTTGAATGCGCTCTAACCATATTCAAACTATTTCGCGATTAATGGGTCGGCTTTAACTTGGAGCATCGATTTGTTGGACTCACTCCAAGGTCGATGTGAAGAGAGGTGAAGTTGGGTGCTATGCATATGATGCATACTTGTTAATGTGTTAACAACCCAATGTATGTGTAAACATTCAATTAGTTGATAGCACATTGTGATAGTTACATATACATGATATGTAATCGGTATACTTGATACCCACCATCATAGCTAAGAATGGCTTGTTGGACTCATTCCAAGGTTGTTCTTATCTATGATGGATATCAGCCCATTCGGAGATGGACCTACGATCTCCCGAAGTGATTTTAAGGGTTTTTTGAAATTCAAAAAATGAATGGGATTTATAAATGTATATTGATGCATTTTAAAATCATCTTTCTCATATAGGCTCGTTTTGTATTTCTAAGTTAATATATGTAGGGGATCGGTATGGCCGGCTAGAGGGGGGTGAATAGCCCTCGTACGTTGGACGTCGTAAATTGCTCGTCTACAAAAGATTAGCGCAAGCGGAATATACAAATACAAAGCAAAAGACAAACAATAAAACAAATGCTAACACGATGGTATAACGTGGTTCACGGCTACGCCGCTAATCCACGGTCCCCGATTCGTCCTCGGTGAATCACTCCGTTAAACCAATCCACTAAATGGTCTCTCCTTTGCACCAAGCTAGGTGGAGGTAACCTTTACAACCAATATCACTCTTCTTACAATAGGATTGAAGTAAAGACAAGTAAGAAGAGTTTAGAGCTTGTGGGGCACTAGGAAGATTGTTTGGAGTATGAGCATTGGCCTCTCAAAGGCTCACACCCTCTCTTTTTATAGAGAGGGCTAACTTCTTCCCGTTTGCCGCCATCACGATCCGCTCTGGCCCGATCTGGTTACTACAACGGCCTCCGAACACGCCGGATCCCGACCGCTGTAGTCCAACGGAACTCTTGGCAATGATCGATGGACCTCATCACCGATCGCCTCCGTAGTCGACGCTAAGTCGGCTACGAACGGTTCTCGCGTGGTCGAACCCTTATTGACCCGATCGCCGCCAGCCGATCGATGGTCTTGGCACGATCGCCCACGATGGCGATCACGCCACAATCCGGGCCATCGATACCTCGAACTCACTGACTTCGAAGCGCCGACCGCCATGACATGGCGCTGATCGTGTCGAAAACCCATCCGACACTTGGCCAAATGGCCAAGTTTCACCTAAGAGCTACCCTTCCCGGGTTACAATCGCCACTCTCATTTCTGAGTCCTTCGCCTTCGGTTCTCTTCGTTCTCGCCACGCCCTGAAGATCAGCGACGGCTCGCAATGCTCCTGCGCGTTTCTTGCCTCGAAGTCTACTTCCTCCGGCTTCACTCCAAGCTTCTCGTCCGGCGGTCCCTCGGATGCTCCAAGCGCACGGCTTCCGCAAAGCTATCCTTCACCGACTCAAGGCACGTGTCATGAGATGTGAAACTCGCCACGGCTCCATGTGCGAATTACTAAGTCCTGCACGACTTCAACGCACATATCATATCAACATATCGAACTAACTTAAACCCTTTGCCACACCATCAAAACCATATCACGGCAAGAGATTGCCCTAACAATCTCCCCCTTTTTGATGTGTGGCAATCCGTTTAAGTTAGGTAAAAACATTTGATATAAATTCTAAGGTAAGAAAGCATGTAAAGATAAACATGATATAGCAACATGCAACTCCCCCTTAATCCATGAAACTCTCCATGCAAATTTTCTCCCCCTATCATATATTTCTCCCCCTAAAATATATTTCTCCCCCTAAAATAATTAACTTAAACATAATTATTTCTCCCCCTTTGACACCATCAAAAAGATTAACACTAAGTTATAAGCTCATGGCATCAAGTATAATGGAGGAAAAATATGACAAGTTGATTTAAAAATTGGGTACCACTTGTTGATGGCATCAAGTATATTTCTACCACTTGTTGTAGGTTTACAAACTGAATTCGGCCTCCAATGTTCTGATTTACAGGCCACCAGTCGACTGCTATCAGTATGGCAGTCGACTGGCACAAAGGAATCCAAATTTCTGATTTTCTGGACGAATTTCAGAAATGCATTATAAATTCCAGAAAATTTGAAAAATCATGAAATTTGGGGAACATATTTCTTTTAAGTATATCTATCAATGAAAAATAGTTTTTCATGAAAACTCATTATATTTTCTTGTTTTTGCCAAAAATCCAAACACTTGAAAAACCACTAGTTTTTGAGCATGTTAGTATCCATTTTAGCACCTAGTCTTGCTTTGAATTGTTCCAAAACATGAATACATAGATTTTAGATTAAGAAATTGTTTTGAAAACATATGAAATATCCAACCATGATCTTTGGGCAATATGTCTATTTATTAAACATAAGCCTTCCCCATGATTGGTCTATTATTGCTATTTTGATACTTTAAATGACCATCTAAATGCCATAGGCATTAGTGGACATTTGTATCATCCTAATATCTCACCCATGCTAAGTTTGCAATCAAGTTAGCCTATAGTGAGTGTGACATGTATCCTAGGGGGTATTTGTATATACTTAACCCATATATTCATGTAATTCTATCATGGTTAAGTATCAACCTAACATCCTACATGATCATAATGACATATATCAATTAATTCTACATTATGATCATGAAACTCATGTATCCATCAAATAATAGTCATGCATTAGGTATTATACGATGATAATAAACAAATTATCACCTAAAGCATGATTTAACCCTATTTCTCATGATAACATGCCAAATATCAAAATCATAAATCATGATTTAAGACATACATAGGAATTACATCAATCATCATGATTTAAGCATTATTACCTATTTATGGGCACGTTATCATCACCCAACACTATCTAAAAAATGTTGTCCCGTCATCCTAAGTCAACCAAAATATGATATAGGTCAAGTTCATATGGTTGACTACCCTAGGGTTATTCTAACCCTTAAGGATGGATTTTGGAACCCAAAATAGATTCTTTCCTATTGGGTTCACTAAATACTCCTTGGGGATCCATTTCCTAGCAATTACCTTCTTCTTATCTTGTCCCCTAGCTATTAGGCATTTATAGGCCTTTTCATTTTTCTTTTCTTTGTATCCTAGGCCTTTCTTGTTGAAACTAGCTCTTTGGCTCCCTAAGATCATATTTAAGGTGTTGGAGCCTATAGTGAATTTTTCTAGGGCTTTTGTTAAATAATCTACCTTTTCCCTTAAAGCCCTATTTTCATTTATACATGCATCATTAACATTTAAAGGCATATAATCATGTGAGCATGCATCATCTAAGCTAGAAGAAATATTTTCATTTTCATTTAAGCATGCTTTTTCTAATTTTTGTTCTAGGTCCTTAATTTGATCAAGCATGCATTTATTTTTCTTCTTTGCCCTAAATAAATCCTTAGTTAAACTAGAAATCATAGAAACAATTTTCTTAGGGGTTAGATTTGTTACCATAGTTTCCATGTCCTCTTCTTCGGATGAGGAGGATGTGGAAGCTCCCCCTTCATTTGAGCTCTCCCCATTTGAGCTTGATCCTTCATTTTCGGATGAAGAGCAATCCAAGTCATCAAAGGCCATCAAGGCCAAATTGGTGACAAAAGCATTCTCCTCTTCCGATGATGAGGAGGAGGATGAGGAAGGATCATCCCATGTCTTGGCCTTGAATGCTTTGGCCTTCCCCTTTTCTTTTGCCTTCTTTTCTTCTTCCTTTCTCTTGCTCCCCTTCTTCTTCTTCTTTTCTTCTTTCTTCTTCCTCTCTTCCTTTCTCTTGTTTAGGAGGGGACAATTGTCCCTTATGTGTCCCTCTCCTTGGCAATTATAGCATATGACCTTCCCCCTTGGTCTTCTATTCCTATCATTAGATTTATCAAATCTAAAATTCTTAAATGCACGTCTTACCCTCCTTACCATATAGGCTTCTTCGGTGCTATCCATGGAGGAGGAGGAAGACGCTTCGTCATCGGAGGAGGAGGGGATTTCCATCTTCTTCTTCCCCTTATTTGCCAACAATGCTACTCCTCTTGAGGGTTGAATTTTAGGCTCCTCTTGTATTCCCTCAAGCCTAGTTTCGTGGAGCTCCATTGTTGAGAAAAATTCCTCCAAGGTACTTACTTCCAAGTTCTTTGAGATATAGAATGAGTCCACCATGGAGCTCCACTTTGAGGACCGGGGAAAGGCATCTATGGCCTTCATTACCATATCCCGGTTTGATAGCTTCTCCCCTACACTTGTTAGTCCATTTAAAATTTCTTTGAATCTAGAATGCAAAGAAATTACCTTTTCTCCCTTTTCTAATTTGATGTTGGATAGTTGGGAGCGGAGGAGATCTCTCCTTGCTAGCTTTGCCTCGGATGTGCCTTCATGAAGCTCAATTAGCTTCTCCCACATCTCCTTGGCGCTTAGGCATTCTCCTATTCGGTTGATTTCTTGTTGGGGGAGCACATTGAAAAGATGATGTTTTGCCTTTGAGTTCGCAAGGTGCTCCTCTCTTTGCTTCTTAGTCCATCGTGATTTTTCGATTGGTTTCCCTTCTTCATCCCTAGGCAAAACGAAACCGGATTCCATTGTAATCATTATATCAAAATCCGTTTCGAAAAATACCTCCATTCGCTTCTTCCACCAAGCGAATTCTCCTTCAAACTTCGGAGGATGAATGTTGGAGCCGGCCATTTTGAAAATTGCTTGTTGTGGCGGTTAGTCCTCGACAAGCTTTCCTCGGCTCTGATACCACTTGTAGGGGATCGGTATGGCCGGCTAGAGGGGGGTGAATAGCCCTCGTACGTTGGACGTCGTAAATTTCTCGTCTACAAAAGATTAGCGCAAGCAGAATATACAAATACAAAGCAAAAGACAAACAATAAAACAAACGCTAACACGATGGTATAACGTGGTTCACGGCTACGCCGCTAATCCACGGTCCCCGATTTGTCCTCGGTGAATCACTCCGTTAAACCAATCCACTAAATGGTCTCTCCTTTGCACCAAGCTACGTATTGCTAGTTGATCGTGGATACTTTAGTTTTCCCGTAACTAGTTCATCGCAGAAGCAGGAGGACTTCATATGGTGCTTGTGGGGCACTAGGAAGATTGTTTGGAGTATAAGCATTAGCCTCTCAAGGCTCACACCCTCTCTTTTTATAGAGAGGGCTAACTTCTTCCGTTGGCGCCATCGGTCATTGCAGCCCTTGGCGATCATTGCCGTCACCTAGCGACCTCCGAACACGTCGGATCCGGCCGTTGTAGTCAGCGGAACTCTTAGCGATCGGTGATGGACCTCGTCGATCGGCTGCTGCTCTCGGCCCGATCGGCTACGTGGCGAAACCCTATTGACGATCGGCTGCGCCTTGATCGGCCGATAATCTTGCGATCGGCCCGCGTATGGCGATCGGCTGGCCCACAATCCGATCGATCGTATACGGTCGAACTACACTCGGCTTCGAGCGATCGGCCCCGCCATGACATAGCGATCGGCGGTGTCGGGAAAACCCATCCGACACTTGGCCAAATGGCCAAGTTTCACCTAAGAGCTACCCTTCCCCGGGTTACAATCGCTCACTCTCATTTCTCGGAGTCCTTCGCCTTCGAAGTTCTCTTCGTTCTCGGCCACGTCCCTCGGCAGCATCAGGCGCACGGCTCTGCAATGCTCCTTCGCGTCTCTTACCTCGAAGTCTACTTCCTCCGGCTTCACTCCAAGCTTCTCATCCGGCGGTCCCTCGGATGCTCCAAGCGCACGGCTTCCGCAAAGCTATCCTTCACCGACTCAAGGCACGAGTCATGAGATGTGAAACTCGCCACGGCTCCATGTGCGAATTACTAAGTCCTGCACGACTTCAACGCACATATCATATCAACATATCAAACTAACTTAAACCCTTTGCCACACCATCAAAACCATATCACGGCAAGAGATTGCCCTAACAATATATTGATCATGATGTCTTTGAATTTGCGTTCCATTTTGGATTCGAATAAATTGACTGGGCCGAGCTTCTTGGACTGGCTTAGAAGCTTGAGAATTGTTCTTAAGGTTGAAAAGCTTGCAAATGTCCTCGAAGCGCCTCTTCCCGCCCGTCCTAGTGACGATGCAACTCTGGACCAATTGTTGGCCTATCAGAAACATGTGAGTGATTCTGAACAAATGAGTTGCATCATGATAGCCGCGATGGAACCCAAGCTACGAAAGCAGCATGAGCATATGGATGCTCATATCGTAGTCCTTCATCTTTGTGAGTTGGTTGATGAGCAAGTGAGATTCGAAAGGTTCGAAGTCTCAAAGCTCCTCTTCACCTCTAAGATGCTAGAAGGTTCATCTGTGGTACTGCTCAATATGCTGAAGACTGTGGAGTCTTCTGAGAAGCATGAGCAGGGGACGGTGCTGTTAGTTGATTCCTCGAAGAAAGGTTCTAAGAGGAAGTCAAAGGAACAGCAGAAGGAAAAGAAGAGAAGGGCTAAGAAGGTAGAAGTAGCACAAAAGGAAACTTGCCATCATGGCAAGGAGAGCCATTTGCGAAGAAAGTGCAAGATTTATCTTGAGTCCGTGAAGAAGAATAAGGCATCGGATGCCCCATCTTCTTCAGAAATCTTCTTTATTGATTGTCATTCTATTTCCTCAGACACTTGGGTATTTGATACTGGGTGTGGCTCACATATATGTAATGACATACATGTTGGGTTTCCGGCACCGCAGCATGTGTGTGTTCGATCATGTTTCGTAAACATGAGCACAGCGGAAGCAATTAAAAAATAATAAATCTATATTTATTACAACACACACAACACACGCATGCTATTACAACAAGTGTAGACATAACCGTAAATTAAAATTTGCAATAAAAGGAAATTAAACTACGTTATACCTTCCGTATGACGTGTAGCGGGAACGGCATCAACCGGAACGATCCTCGTAAGAATCGTCTCTATCCGTATCCACGCCGAGCTCCTCGGGATGACTTCGCTAAGTCATGAGCTTCGTCTTCGTACGGGTTACTAGCCTCGTGTTGAAGACGACGTGATCGAGAGATGATCACGATCCGAATCCAAATTCGGATCCTAAAACGAGTTCTCAAAACTCGCTTCTCCGGAGAGGTATTCGTCAACCGTTTGACGAATCCTTCGTCCTCCACCTCAGAGGATTACCGGAGATCAAATCCCCGGAAAGTTAGCCACTGTCGGAGCACTAACCGTCGTCCAAACGACGCTCCGACGAGAGGAGGAGAAGCTGTCCAGAAAACTGGACAGCTTGGTGGAGGAGTAGGCGCCGGCCAAAACAAGGAGAGGAAAAACCCACCTTGATACCGAACCTATAGGAGATCACCGGAGGGTCGCCGGAGGTTCACCGGATGGAGCTTGGACGCCGGCAAGGGTCTTGGACGGCGGCACAAAGCTGGGCGGTGGCAGCTTGTAGTTGGGCGCCGAAATCACCAACAAGGGGTGGGCGGCAACTAGGTTGGGCGGCCAAAATAGATTAGGGTTAGGGTTAGGGTTTAAGCCCTATTTTATAGAGAACTAATTCTCTTAATGGTTAATGGATCATATCCATAAAGCCCGTTAACCCGCTCCATTAAGATAAGTTAAAATAAACCAAACCATGATGGTTTATTTTAAGTTAAAACGAACCGAACCAAGCTTTGGTTCATTCGTTTAATATAAACCAAACCCTTTGGTTTATTCTCATCCATTGGATTAGAACCAAACCATTTTGGTCCATCCATTATGTCTTCATAAGACACGGCCCATCCACACTTCCATTGCGACTGAAACAATTTCATGCTCGCTTTATGTTTGGTCCAACCAAACATAGTTTCTCTCGGTCTGAGAATCCCATTCTCAAGCTCGTTTTAAA
The DNA here is from genome assembly GCA_025175895.1 of Wurfbainia villosa. Classification (NCBI taxonomy): domain Eukaryota; kingdom Viridiplantae; phylum Streptophyta; class Magnoliopsida; order Zingiberales; family Zingiberaceae; genus Wurfbainia; species Wurfbainia villosa. Next base: position 43,942,675 of record CM045998.1, on the reverse strand, counting down.
TCCTTTGGATTACACTCGTTGTGCGTGTGACCAAATAGGTTCTCGGTTTATGTTGGCCGTCTATAATTAACCATTAATTATAGAACGATCATGAGTGGCACCTAGTAGTACATCATGATCCCCAATTAATCGAAAAGATCAATGGTTGATCGAACTATTTCAAACCCTTGGAGCTTCGAATGAATCGTGCCCCATTCCCTTCACTCATCTTATACCCACTTGGTTTGGGACATGGTCTATTGTGTCACCGATCCCACTAGGCCGACTCGTCACACCTAGCCCAAGTATCATTTCCTCGTCCCTACAGTTCTAGTTACTCCACATGTATCGAAGAGTACCTTACTCTAAACATGTAATGCTTTGGCCAAAGACTTTAGTAACAATCCGACGAGAGGCCATGGGTATACATCTCCTCGCAAGATGTGGTGAATCCTTTATAGGCTATTCAAACACCTTCGATCACTTCGACTTATACCCAATCATCCCGGGTCCACATCTCCTTAGAGATGTTTGCTTAAGATGTCAAAGCATAAGTCTCCATGATCAAGATGACTTGAATACCGCAAGTCAAAGGAACATCGCACTTAAGCCACAGAGAACTTCATTGACATATCTATATATGCAGAGAACCATATGAAGTCTTACTACCGTCACTCCAATGAACTAGTTACCATAACTAGCATCCACGATTAACTCCGGACATCACTATGTCTCCAGCCAGTGAGAATCAGCTGCTTGGATACACCAAGGAGTATACCTCGTGCTAGTCTCAACAGAATTGATGGTGTCCTGATCCATCAATTCATCGACTAGGGATAATTCCGATACATCACAATTACACATGTAGAGATACTCACTAGTTGTGATCCAATCACAAATTCTCTCATGCTGTGAATCGTATCGTGGACATTCAGTAAATGAGTTTAAGATCCAATCAAATACATAAAACATGTATACTCAAATAGTGAATCTTCATTTATCATATAAATGGTTCATACATAAGGCGATTGCCTTAGGACATCTCTCATATATTACTAACAATACATGGGCTAAGGAATAGAAGAAGACTCGTCAAGGGGAGAGTCAAATTTACATGTTGGGAATGGAGCAACGGTTGCTGCACTCGCCATCGGAACGTATTTGTTGGAACTCCCTGTAGGACTTGTCTTAGAACTGGACAATTGCTTTTATGTTCCTTCGTTGATAAAGAATATCATTTCTATTTCTTGTTTAAATAGAAATGGGTACCATTTGACTTTTAGTAACAATTGTTGTAACATAACTTTGAATGGAGTTCTTTATGGGACTGGAACTTTAAGCAATGGTGTTTATACGTTGGACGTATCCAGTGACATTTTCAATATCGAAGCGAGCAACATGCGTGCTCGAAAGGATAATCAAATAGACTCCTATATGTGGCATTGTCGTCTTGGCCATATAAGCAAGAAACGCATGTTCGAATTACACCGATGTGGAATTCTGGAATCGTTTGAATTGGATTCATACGATACATGCGAATCATGCTTAAAAGGCAAGATGACTAATTTACCTTTTACTGGAAAAGGTGAACGAGTGGGAGAGTTACTAGGTCTAATACATACTGATGTATGTGGACCTATGACAACTCAAGCTTTAGGAGGCTATAGCTACTTCATTACCTTCACCGATGATCACTCACGGTTTGGGTATGTGTTCTTGATGAAACACAAGTTTGAAGCCTTTGAAAGGTTCAAAGAATTCAGAAATGAAGTAGAGAAACAACATGACAAGAGTATTAAAATACTTCGATCGGATCGAGGTAGTGAATACTTAAGTCAAGAGTTTCTTGATTATCTAAGAGACAATGACATATTGTCTCAATGGACTCCGCCATATACACCACAGCATAATGGTGTATCTAAGAGGCGTAACCGGACCTTGTTGGACATGGTCAGGTCAATGATGAATCATGCGACTCTTCCCAAGTCCTTTTGGGGTTATGCACTTCAGACAGCTGTTTACTTGTTAAACAGAATGCCTACCAAGGTAGTCTCAACCACTCCATATGAGATATGGAATAGTAAGAAACCTCATGTATCTTACTTGAAGATATGGGGTTGTCCTGCTTATGTGAAGCGGACTGTATCAGACAAACTGGATGCTAAGTCTGATAAATGTCTATTTATTGGATACCCTAAGGAAACAAGGGATTACCAATTCTATCATCCTGTGGAACAAAAGGTGTTTGTTTCAAGGCATGCTGTATTTCTAGAGAAAGAGTTTCTCTTGCAAGAAAATAGTGGGAGTGTCGTCGAGCTTGAGGAGGCTCGAGAGACTCAAATAGACATTGATGAGATACTGAAGTGAAGCACAACAAACAACTCATAGTGATGAGCAATCTGGACCTATTGTAACACCACATCTTCGTAGATCCGTAGAACACGCAATATTCCCCGAGAGATATGGATTTCTCGTAAGTGAATCGAACGACGTGTTACTCATTGATGATGAGGAGCCTACCAGTTATGAAGAAGTGCTGACAAGTTCAGAAAGGGATAAGTGGCTTGGTGCCATGAAGTCGGAAATGGATTCCATGTACGAAAACCAAGTTTGGAACTTGGTTGACCCACCTGAAGGCATAAAGCCTATAGGGTGCAAGTGGGTTTTCAAGAAGAAAACCGACATGGATGGTAATGTGATTACCTATAAGGCTAGATTGGTGGCGAAAGGATATCGTCAAAAGCAAGGTGTTGATTATGATGAAACCTATTCGCCGGTAGCTATGCTTAAATCCATTCGGATGCTCCTGGCCATAGCGACTCATTATGATTATGAGATATGGCAGATGGATGTGAAAACAACTTTCCTTAATGAAAACCTGCTCGAGGACGTATATATGATACAGCCTGAGGGTTTCACATCGGTTGATAAAACCAAGGTATGCAAATTGCGATGGTCCATTTATGGATTGAAGCAAGCATCCAGGAGCTGGAATATCCGTTTTGATGAGACGATCAAAAAGTTTGATTTCTCGCAAAATCCAGACAAACCTTGTGTGTACAAGAAGGTTAGTGGGAGTGCAGTCGTGTTCCTAGTATTGTATGTCGATGACATATTACTTATAGGAAACGATGTGTCAATCTTACAGTCAGTGAAGGTTTGGTTATCCAAGACATTCTCCATGAAAGACCTGGGAGAAGCAACCTACATCCTCGGGATTAAGATCTATAGAGATAGATCGAAACGGTTACTTGGTCTTTCGCAGTCTACATATATAGACCGAGTGCTAAAGAGGTTTAGCATGTCGGAATCCAAGAAAGGTTTCCTACCCATCAGGCATGGGGTACACCTTTCGAAGTCTATGTGTCCGCGCACAGAAGACGAGAGGATTTGCATGAGTAAGATTCCCTATGCATCCGCAATAGGATCTATCATGTATGCTATGTTATGTACGAGGCCCGATGTATCGTATGCTCTGAGTGTCACGAGCAGATACCAGTCCGATCCAGGAATGGATCATTGGGCGGCTATTAAGACGATCCTTAAGTACTTGAGAAGAACTAAGGATGTGTTCCTAATATATGGAGAAGGGTACATGGTGATACGTGGGTATACGGATGCCAGATCCAGACAGACAAGGATGATTCCATGTCTTAGTCTGGGTATGTATTCACCTAGAATGGAGGCGCAATAAGTTGGAAAGGTTCCAAGCTTGACACTATAGCGGATTCTGCCACTAAGGCAGAATACGTTGCAGCTTTGGAAGCAGCAAAGGAAGCGGTTTGGATCAAGTAGTTCATCTATGAACTTGATGTGGTCTCATCAATGATCCAAACATGTGCTTCGCCGCTATCATCTTATCAGAGAGATCATCAGTAGGAACGAAATACAAATCGAGAAAATTCCCACTGAAAGGAACTTAGCGGATCCCTTGACTAAGGCATTACCTCAAAATAAGTTTGAGGGTCATGTTCGAGCTTATGGTATTGGATACCGTAGCGATTGGCATTAGGCCAAGTGGGAGTCTGTTAGTAATATATGAGAGATGTCCTAAGGCAATCGCCTTATGTATGAACCATTTATATGATAAATGAAGATTCACTATTTGAGTATACATGTTTTATATATTTGATTGGATCTTAAACTCATTTACTGAATGTCCACGATACGATTCACAGCATGAGAGAATTTGTGATTGGATCACAACTAGTGAGTATCTCTACATGTGTAATTGTGATGTATCGGAATTATCCCTAGTCGATGAATTGATGGATTTGGACACCATCAATTCTGTCGAGACTAGCACGAGGTATACTCCTTGGTGTATCCAAGCAGCTGATTCTCACTGACTGGAGACATTGTGATGTCCGGAGTTAATCGTGGATGCTAGTTATGGTAACTAGTTCATTGGAGAGACTAGCCGTAAGACTTCATATGGTTCTCTACATATATAGATATGTCAATGAAGTTCTTACTGTGGCTTAAGTGCGATGTTCCTTTGACTTGCGGTATTCAAGTCATCTTGATCATGGAGACTTATGCTTTGACATCTTAAGCAAACATCTCTAAGGAGATGTGGACCCGAGATGATTGGGTATAAGTCGAAGTGATCGAAGGTGTTTGAATAGCCTATAAAGGATTCACCACTCCTTGCGAGGAGATGTATACCCATGGCCTCTCGTCGGATTGTTACTAAAGTCTTTGGCCAAAGCATTACATGTTTAGAGTAAAGTACTCTTCGATACATGTGGAGTAACTAGAATCCGTAGGACGAGGAAATGATACTTGGGCTAGGTGTGACGTAGTCACTTAGTGGGATCGACACAATAGACCATGTCCCAACCAAGTGGGTATAAGATGAGTGAAGGGAATGGGGCACGATTCATTCGAGCATCAAGGGTTTCGTAAATAGTTCGATCAACCGCTGATCTTTTCGGTTAATTGGGGATCATGATGTACTACTAGGTGCCACTCATGATCGTTCTATAATTAATGGTTAATTATATACGGCCAACATAAACCGAGAACCTATTTGGTCACACGCACAACGAGTGTAATCCAAAGGATTTAAAACGAGCTTGAGAATGGGATTCTCAGACCGAGAGAAACTATGTTTGGTTGGACCAAACATAAAGCGAGCATGAAATTGTTTCAGTCGCAATGGAAGCGTGGATGGGCAGTGTCTTATGAAGACATAATGGATGGACCAAAATGGTTTGGTTCTAATCCAATGGATGAGAATAAACCAAAGGGTTTGGTTTATTTTAAACGAATGAACCAAAAGTTGGTTCGGTTCATTTTAACTTAAAATAAACCATCATGGTTTGGTTTATTTTAACTTATCTTAATGGAGCGGGTTAACGGGCTTTATGGATATGATCCATTAACCATTAAGAGAATTAGTTCTCTATAAAAGAGGGCTTAATGGATAATTAAGCCCTAGTCAAAACCCTAGCCCTTGGAGTTGCCGCCCACCCCTTGAAGGAGGTTTTCGGCGCCAACCCTAATTGTGCCGCCGCCCAACCTCTTGTGTCGCCGTCCATCTTGTTGCCGGCGACCAAGCTTCAGCCGGTGAACCTCCGGCGACCCTCCGGTGATCTCCTCTAGGTTCGGTGATAAGGTGAGCTTCCATCTCTCCTTGGCCGGCCTCTATTCCTCCACCAAAAGCTGTCCAGTTTTTCTGGACAGTTTGTTTCTTTGTTGTCGGAGCGTCGTTTGGACGACGGTTAGTGCTCCGACAGCGGCTAACTTACCGGGGATTTGATCTCTGGTAATCCTCTGAGGTGGAGGACGAAGGGTTCGTCAATTGGTTGACGAATACCTCTCCGGAGAAGCGAGTTTTGAGAACTCGTTTTAGGATCCGAATTTGGATTCGGATCGTGATCATCTCTCGATCACGTCGTCTTCAACACGAGGCTAGTAACCCGTACGAAGACGAAGCTCGTGACTTAGCGAAGTCATCCCGAGGATCTCGGCGTGGATACGGATAGAGACGATTCTTACGAGGATCGTTCCGGTTGATGCCGTTCCCGCTACACGTCATACGAAAGGTATAACGTAGTTTAATTTCCTTTTATTGCAAATCATAATTTACGGTTATGTCTACACTTGTTGTAATATGCATGCGTGTGTTGTAATAAATATAGATTTATTATTTTTTAATTGCTTCCGCTGTGCTCATGTTTACGAAATATGATCGAACACACACACGCCGCAGTGCCGGAAACCCAACACTACCAGGTCATCCTCTGATGCAATCTACGTGACAACAACTTCTACCTCCTTTACGATTTCTCATATCAGGTGGTACTTGCACTCTATGTATTTACTTACCTTATGGGCTCGTGGTTCCTTCGAGTTTGCAACTGCACCATTATTATAACATTAAATTGTGATAGTTCTGGGCAAACCAGGAATCACATCCAAGTCCATTAGGAAGTTCCTGAGCCACACAGCTTCTTTGGCCACCTCAGAGGCTACCACATACTCAGCTTTCGTGGTGGAGTCCGCCACGCATTTCTGCTTGACACTCCTCCATACAATGGCTCCACCTCCCAAAGTAAACACAAAACCTGAGGTAGACTTACTGTTATCCCTATCAGATTGGAAGTCGGAATCCGTGTAACCCACAGGGAGTAATTGGTCTGCCTAGTAAACTAGCATATAATCCTAAGTACTTCTCAGGTACTTCAATATATGCTTTATCGCAGTCCAATGTCCCTATCCTAGATTACTCTGATATATGCTGACCATGCCCAAGACAAAGCTGATATCTGGTCTCGTACATAGCATAGTATACATGAGGCTTCCTACCGCCGAAGCATAAGGAACCACCTTCATTTCCTCTATCTCCTCAGATGTTCTAGGACACATCTCCATAGATAGAGGAACTCCATGCCTGAAAGGTAGAAAACTCTTCTTGGAGTTCTGCATGCTAAAACGATCCATAATCGTGTCTATATATGAAGCTTGGGATAAGCACAACATCCTTTTCCTGCGATCCCTTATAACCTTGATCCCAAGGATGTGTCCCACCTCTCCCAAGTCCTTCATATCAAACTGTTTGGACAATCATACTCTTATGTCCGATAACACCTTGATATTGTTGCCAATCAACAAAATGTCATCTACGTATAGTACAAGAAATACCACTACGTTTCCGTCACATCTCTTGTATACACAAGACTCATCTAGACTTTGAATAAATCCATAAGACTGGATTACCTCATCAAAGCGGATGTTCCAAGACCTCGAAGCTTGCTTCAATTCATAAATGGACCGATTAAGCTTACACACAAGATGCTCTTTGCCTTTAGCAATGAATCCCTCTGGTTGCTTCATATAGATGTTTTCCTCAAGACTTCCATTAAGGAAAGTTGTCTTGACATCCATCTACCACACCTCATAATCCATATGAGCTGCAATGCATAAGAGAATCCGGATAGACTTAAGCATGGCTATCGGTGAAAAAGTCTCCTCATAATCGATACCCTCTTTCTGAGTATACCCTTTCGCAACAAGCCTCGCTTTGAAGGTCTCAACCTTCTCATCTATTCCTCTCTTTTTCTTGTAGATCCACTTGCATCCAATGGTTTTTACACCATCGGGTGGTTCTACCAGCTCTCAAACTTGATTTGAATCCATAGATTCAATCTCAGCATTCATTGCACTTTGCCAAGATACTGCATTTTTATCATGGATTGCCTCGTCATATGTCCAAGGATCAGGTTCATGTTCGCCAGGGACCAAATCAGAAGATTCTCCCAAGAACATGAATCTATCAGGCTGTCTCACAACCCTCCCACTACGACAAGGTATCTCCTGTGTATCCTCTGTGACATGCGGTGCAGTGACTTGTGGTATATCCTCTTGTACCGGTGGTACTGAAGAAGTGACTTCCCCTTTTAATTCCTCCAGAACAATTTTACTCTTAGGCTTGTGGCTCATCACATAGTCTTCCTCTAGAAATATGACATTCATGCTAACGATCACCCTCTGATCTCTAGGACTATAAAACAAACCACCCTTCGTTCCTCTAGGATAGCCAACGAACATGCATACTTCTGTACGAGGTTCCAACTTATCAGCATTCGCCTTCAGCACATGTGTTGGACTCCCCCATATCCGAATCTGTCTTAGACTAGGCTTTCGCCCAGTCCACAACTCTGTGGGAGTAGAAGGCACTGATTTAGATGTGTTGGTCCAATCAGACCCAAAGGATGTTTTTTGTGATTGACAAGGGTTTAAGTCAAGGTGATACTTATCTCATACTGTTGAGAGGCAGAAATCTCTGAGGATCGGATGCAAGATTAACGAAGACGACGTGAGTCTGCAAGTGAAGACCCGGACGAGGAGTTTTTTTTTTCTTTTTTTTTAAAGTTTCTGATAGACTGTGCAAAAGGGTTTCTCCACCTTCGGTGTATCACCGAGAAGTTTAAAAAAAAACACTCCTCATCTGGGTCTTCACTTGCTAGGACTCCACGTCCGGGTCTTCATCAATCTTGCATCCAGTCCTCGACCTACAAGAGATTTCCTGAAAATACCTCTCAAACAACCGTATGAGATAACACATAATTATCACCTTGACTTAAACCCTTGTCAATCACCAAAAACATCCTTTGGGTCTGATTGCACCAACAATCTCCCCCTTTTTTGATGTTTGACAATACAGTTTAAGTTTAGGTGATGAAATTATAGTACAATATAACGTATTCGAAATTTAATATGTAAAAAGAAGAGATATAGATGTGTAGTTTCAAAAGCTTTAATTTCAGACTTAAAGCCCATCTTCTCCCCCTTTGGCAAACACCCAAAAAGAAAAGTTGCTTATAGAAGCACTCCCCCTGAATTCATTACCCTTAGGTTATCAAATGCACTAACAATATATTTTAGCAAGATAAATGTCAATCTTGCATTTCTAAAGAAAGATATAAACCACTGGAAGAAAACTTTGACATACACAGAGATATTAGAAATACATATACAAGCATACACCCAAAAAGTCACCCAAAACATCCTGATATATATATATATTCTTGAATTCAAAATGTTCATATGTAAAAAAAAAACAAAACTAAATCAAGATGATGGTTCTGATGAATCCGACATCATGGCATGAAGGAGAGATAGAATTTCCTCCTGCTGGGCAGAGATCTCGGAAAACCGAGCATCTAGCTTGGAGTGAAGCTCTTCGAATTTAGTGTTGATTGACATACTTAGGTCCTTGAATTTAGTATCAACTGAGTTTATGAACTCAGCTTGATCTTTTCACAGATTCTCCAGCTGTTCAGACATGGTGGAAGATGGTTCAACAGCTGGACATTCTTGTTCACCTTCTTCCTCCATATCCCACCTTTCACCCGCTTGATGTCCATCCGCCCACTCAACGGTGCTACCAACTTTTGACATGCCAGCCAAAGAAAAGTTTCTCCACTTTATGAAATCAAAGTCTGTCATCTGCTTAATTTTCCCCCTGCTTGTGTTGATGCCTATGGATTCTAGCCAAAATGTGATGATATGACCAAAAGGCATGTAAATTTTCTTTTGGACAGGAGTTGAGAAGTGGACTATGCAGAGAAAGATGTTTAAAGCAACATTAAAGTTTAAACGTTGCTTTAAGAGATGTAGAGCTAGTAAATGATGTGGTCTTATCTTAGCTTGCCCCCTAGTAACAATTGGAAGGATGCAACCTACAATGACCTTATATAGGACATTATCGGGGGCAGCTAATGCCATGGCCGGAAATAGAGTAAGACCAGGTTGTCTGGGTTTTTTAAAGAAGTACTCATGAATTACATTTATGGAGTATCCCTCAACAGGTTCTTGAATGCTTGGATAGCATTCAAGGGTTGAGTTTGACTCTCGACACTCTAGAAATGCTCTGAGGATATCATGAGTGAAAGATATGTCCTTTCTGGCTACCCTACTCTTAAAGATGAGCCTATCACTTGTAGGCTGTAGATTGTTGTAGAATTAACTAACTAAGTCTATATTGATGTCATGATCACAATAGACTAGTTTATTGAGCCCATAGTAGTTGATCATTTGTATAACATGTTGAGCATGTTTTTCAAAAAATTCTTTATCTAATGATCTAGTATGCATCAACTTAAATTTGTGGGCAGTAAAGGTATGTTGATGATGTGCGAAGGGAAACCGGGGATCCGTAGATGGATTTTCCTGAGGTGTTTCACTTGACTCGCCTATCCTACGTTTTTGTCTAATGAATGCCAAAATGATGTTCCAAAAAAAAATCAATATGATGGTATGATGAATGCCAATAACCAACACCCAATTAGTTTACCCAATATTACTAAGTCTTGTAATCAAAGAGATGAGTTTAGAAATTTACTTAGGTGCCATTTTTCCTGTTGTTGACTGGTCTTGAGGAATCAAGAAGATGACTTCTGTGAAATCACCTTCTCCAGCTAGAGAAAACAGAACTGGCGAACCCAAGAAAATCTAGCAAAATCTAGGGTTTTAGAAAATCGTCGACTAGGGTTAGGGATTGACCAAAAGAAGGAATGAGGGGCTGGATAACTTACTTGAAGTTAGTTTAGGAGTGAGTGAGGTAATCTAGGGTTTTGTCGGTGTTAAACTTGGCCGGAGACTTGAACGGCGGCAGCTAGGCAACAGAGGAGAAAGAACCGGGGCGAGAGGAGTCAAGGCGAGTCGCGAGTTTGGGAGAGTCGGTAAGTGAAATTCCTTATATATTTCTTCGTTACTCAGTCGAGGTGGTAAGTTGAACGCCTCGACCGTTATATCAGTCGAGGTGCCGGTCGAGTGCGCCTCGCTTCTGTTTGCTCACACCCTCTGTCAGTCGAGGCGATTATTGCACCAACAAGATGGAACCAAGTTCAGAATGCACACCGTCGTATCTAGAGCATATCCCCAGAACGAATCTGGAAACTCAGAATAACTCATCATCGATCTAACCATCTCCATAAGAGCCCTATTCCTTCGCTCTGCTACATCATTCTGCTGGGGTGTGCCAGGTGCAGACAATTGGGATTGAATCCCAGCCTCTGATAAGTAATTCCTAAACTCTCCCATGAGGTATTCACCACCACGAGCAAATCGTAGTGTCATCCATAACTTGAATAATCGTCTATGAAAAAGACGAAATATTCAAAACCACCTCTAGCCTGGATAGACATAGGACCATACAAATCAGAATGAACCAATTCTAACACATCTTTGGCTCTATACTCCTTGGCCTTAAAAGACCTCTTGGTCATTTTACCCTCCAAGCAAGATTCGCAGGTTGGGAAATCTTCCACCACTAATGAACCCAAAGGTCCATCATCTATCAACCTTTGAATTCTGCTTAGGTTAATATGACCAAGCCTTAGATGCCAAAGATATGTTTGGTTCACCTTTGAAGGTTCTTTTCTCTTATTAGAATTAGAAGATGAGTTATTTAACTTTTATTTGCATCGTGGGAGCTTTTGGTTCGAGTGTATACAAATTTCCTATCAATGTACCTGAATAGATATTCTCCCTATTCCTTTTTATAACATCTCTGTCATTAAAAGGAATAGAATATCCATCCATAAACAATTTATAAACTGAAATTAAATTCTTTCTAAATAAAGGTACATAAAAGGAATTTTCCAGAACCAAAGTTTTTATTTTTCTCAAAAGATAAATAAAACTTCTCCCACTGCAATAGCCGCCACCATTATGGCATTACCAAAGTAAACGGTAATCTCTCCCTTAGCTCATCGTCGGGTTTCCTGGAACCCCTGCAAAGTATTGCAGACATGATCAGAGGCTCCTGTATCTACACACCAGGTGCCGGTAGATAACACCGCTAACCATGTTTCAACGACTAGACCAAAGGATATATCTTTGTTCTGCTTCGGATTGGGACAATCCTTCTTCCAATGTCCATCCTGTTTGCAAGTGAAGTACTTGCCTTTCCGCTTCTTCACTCCTCCCTGAGATCCTCCCACCACCTTTGCTCCACCTTGTTGCCTTTCGGCTTAGAAGTAGAAACCTTCTGAGCAACCATGGCCTGAGCCTGAGCAAGCCTTTCTGTCGACTGGAGAATGATATCGACCTGGGTTTCCCCATCAATTTCAGCTCCAAGGACTTCCAGCTCATTCGCAGGCTTAGGAGGACACTCTTCAAAGAGTACATACTTATACTCCTTAGCAGTTAAGACAATATCTAGATTCTTTTTCAATCATCATTATTTGGGTACAGTAAGTTTATTTTCCTTTAGTATCATAGCAAGTGGACTGAAAGTCATTTTGAAAATTCTAAGAATCACATAGATCATTACTTTAGATTTCAAAAAATTATTGATTCCTCAAACAATAAAATTTTAAAATCAACCAACACCTCAAAACACCAAGAATATCGTATGCCACGATAGTGTGGACGTATACGAATTCTACATTTGTAAGAGGAGGTTTTACCCATTAATTTTACTATCTTGTCAACCTAACTTTTTGACAAGTAAAATTAATAGTTGGTTCCTCTTTGGCCCTACAAATAAAAGTAGTGACTCCGATGGGGAGGATACTTATATTTGTATCTAAGTGTTCACCATTACTTGGTACCAAGGTAATTATCTCGGGTTATGTGCCTTACGATGGGGAAGTACACACACTCCTTAATAATTTCCTATAACCATATTCGACCTTGTGATCTGCAAACAAACCCATCCGATGGGGAGGAAGGCACTCAGAACCGACGCGAAAGTTGTTAGTGAGAGCCCTAGAGCCAATCATATGATGATTGTTGTATGGACTTTATTGTATCATATTCCTATTTATAAAGGCATGGTTATTATATTTACTTGTATTGGTGCCAAATAACTAAATATAATAATGTCCTTGAGTAGTAGGTTCTTATCTATATCAATCGATTGGTTGAATCGATAATGAGATGATATAGAGAACACTACTCTTAATCATTCCTAGTCGAGTATTAACATTCAGGGACAATGTTAATGCATAGAGACTAGCATGTAGGTCAACAAGATGACTTGATCTCACAAGTCATGGATATGAGATATCAAGTTGACACATGGGTATGCATTGGAGAATGTATACTGAATGACCCGCCATGAGAAAGTATCATGGATCGTTATATGAGTGTCATATACTTTCTCATGTGGCTATTAGTATGACTATTAGTCCTAAGACCTGAAGTCACCATGGTTCCCTACATAAGGAGTTGCATACTTTGGCTTCGTCAAACGTCACCCGTAAATGGGTGGACTATAAAGGCGATTACTGGGTATGTAACGAATTATGCGGAGGGATGTGAGTGATGTAGATGGGATCTATCCCTCCTATATGATGGGGGTGACATCGATATTCTTGATAGAGTGAGACCACGAAGTGCATGGCCATGCCCAAATGAGTCAATATGAGATATTGAGCTCATTTGATTAGAGTGAGTCTACTTGGAGTTCAAGATTTAGATCGTACCGAGGATGACACGGTCTATGCCTCGATTGGTCAATCTAGATGTCAAGGATAGAGGGACTTTGTCACATATTGTGAGAGTCACAATTAGTAGTCACAAAGGTGATGTTGGAGCTCAACATTCTTGTAACTTGGGTAGCAATGATGTGTTGCTAGATACCGCTCATTGCTTATGTTCCTAAATCGGTTTAGGGACATTGCCAACGTTACAAGAACCTATAGGGTCACACACATAAGAGCAATTAGATGGAGATTAGGTTCATATGATGAACCATGAGGATTAAGTTCATGGGATGAACCAAATTGGATTAAGAGTAATCCAAATTAGACTAATTGAGTTAGACTTAAGTTGATTCAAGTGTTGAATGAGTCTAATTTAGATTTGATTCATCGAATCATTTTAAATTAATGAATAGAGATTCATTAAATTAAAATTGACTTGAATCAAATGGTTGGATTTGATCAACCATAGAAGATAATAGGTCAAGTTTGACTTGACTTGAGAGGGAAGATGAATGGTCAATTTTGACTTGACCAATTGCCATGTCATGGTGACTTGGCATGGGGCCGGCCAATGATGATGCTCCACATCATCATGGACATATCATGGGGTGCCACCTCATGAGGGAGACCAAGAGCCATTGGCTCTTGGAGTTACATGCATGCATGTAACCCCCTTATAGTGGGTTATGGATGATGTGAAGTTAAGTTGTGTAACTTCATCTTCTTCCTCCTGTCTTCCCTCAAGCTCTCTCTTCCTCATCTAGCCATGAACGTCCAAGGGGTGCTAGCACACTCTAGGATGCTTTTCTCCACCTATTGCTTGTGTGGATACCGATAGAGGAGTGTACACTTGACACTCTCGAGTTCCGGCAAACCTTTTGGACGAGCGGGATAAGCGAAGGGCGTCGCTACGAGGGTAACACTCTCACCTTCTAGATCTAAGGTAGATCTAGGGTTTTTATATAAACACATACATGTTTTGTTTTAATACATCTTCGCACGGATCCGTGGCCAGGGCTTCCGAGGTTTCTGCAACGCAAAAAGCAGTTTTTGCAGCTCGGAAAAACCCAACAAAAGTTTGTTTGCATCACATGTCAAATCGTAATGGAGGTCGTGGGAATTTATAAAATTATCCCTCTCCCACTTAGTAATTTGAAATTGAGGAATTTTCTAGCCTACGACATGCATATCAAACAAAGAGAAATAAATATGAAAAATAAATTATTTTCCAACTATGCTTCGTTTCAGTTACGTATTGCTAAAAACTCGAATGTAAAAAATATTAGAGTCTATTTTGGCTACATGTTTGTTTACCATTTAATGGAGCGGTGGAAGAATATTTTAATTTACATCCATCGATCCTATACTCCACGAGGGAGTGTACATGAAATCTAGATCGAAAGTAAACTAAAATAAAAAGAGTGGCTAAACAATGTCGTATCTAATTTGCAAAAAATTAAATACTAGCCTTGTCAACCCCGAGGATTCAACAAAATATACACATACAATCACATACACACATATGGCCATAATAGTCGGATCTTATGCCTGAAACCAAAGAGTTAACCTACGCATATCCTACTATTATCCGGCACATATAATATATGAAAAGTGCATAAAAATTAACCGAATCCTAAACACACAAAACCGGAAATCGTGGCTCTGATACCAATTGAAGGTTTGGT
This sequence comes from Wurfbainia villosa, assembly GCA_025175895.1. Classification (NCBI taxonomy): domain Eukaryota; kingdom Viridiplantae; phylum Streptophyta; class Magnoliopsida; order Zingiberales; family Zingiberaceae; genus Wurfbainia; species Wurfbainia villosa. Next base: position 43,927,569 of record CM045998.1, on the reverse strand, counting down.
TTCATTGATCGAGTCCATGAGGGGAAACTTCGCTTCCCACTTCACCTCGATCGCTTGTTCATGGCGATCCCATCGATGTCCCCGGATTAAAAAAATTTAATCCTAGACAAAAGGGATTGCCCAAACAACCAAGTCATCGTCGTGCTATTCGTTTAGAGAGGTCACTTGAACAAACTTGTTGTTCAAGCGACCAACCTCTATTCTATGAGTAGCCGCGGAATAGACGATGTCCGGATCGCCGACTTTCGTGTTTATGTTCGGGATCCAAGTATTATTTAGCCACATACATAAAGTAAACATCCACACAAAACATGAATATAATTGAAAAGCAATTATAAACATAATACAAAAGAACACTAATCAAAATAAACAAGATTATACCTCTTGTTATACCTCTTGATCTTCTATTGTATGTCCTTCCTCCTTTTGGACGTCGTGTGGGCGACGATCTTCCAAAAGTCGAAGCTCCTAGATCGCCAATCTTCCTTCCTTGCTCGTTCTGACAAGAGGAAGATCATAAAAACTAAACTCTTCTCTTATCTAGGACCAACCATCAAGCTCCAAGCTTGATGCTTGCCGTCGACCCAAAGAGATGAAGATTAGATATGTGGGCGCCGACCAAAAGCTTCAAGGGAAGAATCCGTAGCTCTTGTTTCCACCGGCCAAGGAGAAGAAGAGGAATAGATTGATCTCCAACCAAGGTAAAGAGGAGAATTATGGGCGCCGGCAATCACCTTAGGAAGAAGAAAGAAAACCCTCCATAGTTGCCGCCCAAGCACCCTCTCAAACCCTAGCCGCCCAACCTAAATCCTATCTCAATTAGGATTCATTGCCGCCCAAGGAATCAAACCCTAATCTCCTAAGCCATAGATGAAGGGGAGAAGGTTGGACGCCGTCCAAACCAAGGAGAGAATAGGGAAGAAGGGTGCCGGCCACCTCAAGGAAGAGGAAGAAGAAAACATCTTTCCTTAATTGTGGCCACCCAAAACCCTAAGCCTCCCTTGCCCTTGCTGCCCAAAACCCTAGCCCCCTTTCCTCTAATTTTTTCTTGCCTCCCACCCTCAAGCCTATATTTATAGAGTTAGGCTTAAGGCTTGATTTAATCTCCACCATTGGTTCTAGGGATTTAATCTCAACCGTCGGATCTAGAGATTTAATCTCAACCGTCGGATCTAGAGATTTAATCTCTACCTTTGGATATAGAGTTTTGTTTTCATCCATTGGATCTAAGCTTCATGAGGTGTTAATAGGCTACAATAGGGACCATGAGGAGGGTTGGATCTTGGCCACCCATGGATCAAGCCCACATAAAGTCCGATCCATAAATGATAATCCAATCCACTAAAGGATTATCATTGATCTACCTCACCAACCCCCATAAGTTAATATGGACACCATATATTATTTGTACATTTTCTCCCCATGTTTAAGATCTTGAATGTTCGTCAATTAATTAATTTACTGACCATTAATTAATCAACATCTAACTCCATGAGTAGTACCACTCAACCTTTTCATCATTCTGGACCAAATCCACCTGCAGGGTTTACATGATGAACCTTATGAGCTCCTCAAGGGGACATCATCATCCTAATATATAGGACACGGTTTTCTCCTATAATCAATGACACACCATATAAATAATATCATTTCCCAACTTACCGAGCCTATCGATTTAATCTATAAATCTCGCCCATTGGTAAATCAAAGAAATGAATACTAAGTATATGTGCCCGTTATTATATCGGGATTAAGAGCATGTACAAAATAATATCTGAGGTCCGATTCGATTATGTAGTCAGCAATAAATCAAATCACCTCTAAGTCGGTCCTGCTCAATACACACAAAGTGCACTAGTGTGATTTTATGGTCAAGACAAACCAATACCAAATCACACTACAACTATTCCGATGGTTTGTCCAAAGTCATCTCGGTTGTGAGCCTTTACTTATACTTTACAAGGAGCTGATAACATGAGTTCCCGTGTGACACCACACACCATGTTATCTACAATGTAATGTATTAGACAATATGCATAGTTATAAAAAATATGCAAACAATGATCATGTGATTCTTATTTCAAAATAAAGATGTTCATACAAAAGATAGACTTTTCAGTATACATCCCAACAATCTCCCACTTATACTAAAAGACTATGCTGTCCTCATACTGCCATACATCTGATTCCCCTTCCCTCCACATGCCTATCAAAAGCTCTCGCCCAAAAGGCCTTAGTGAAAGGGTCTACCAGGTCATCCTCTGATGCAATCTAGGCGATAGCAACTTCTACCTCCTTTATGATTTCTCGTATCAGGTGGTACTTGCGCTCTATGTATTTACTTACCTTATGGGCTCATGGTTCCTTCGAGTTTGCAACTGCACCATTATTATCACAATATATTGTGATAGTTCTGGGCAAACCAGGAATCACATCCAAGTCCATTACGAAGTTCCTGAGCCACACAACTTCTTTGGCCACCTCAGAGGCTGCCATATACTCAGCTTCCGTGGTGGAGTCCGCCACGCATTTCTGCTTGACACTCTTCCATACAATGGCTCCACCTCCCAAAGTAAACACAAAACCTGAGGTAGACTTACTGTTATCCCTATTAGATTGGAAGTCAGAATCCGTGTAACCCATAGGGAGTAATTGGTCTGCCTGGTAAACTAGCATATAATCCCAAGTCTTTCTCAGGTACTTCAATATATGCTTTATCGTGGTCCAATGTCCCTGTCCTGGATTACTCTGATATCTACTGACCATGCCCACGACAAAGCTGATATCTGGTCTCGTACATAGCATAGTATACATGAGGCTTCCTACCACCGAAGCATAAGGAACCACCTTCATTTCCTCTATCTCCTCAGATGTTCTAGGACACATCTCCTTAGATAGAGGAACTCCATGCCTGAAAGGTAGAAAACCCTTCTTGAAGTTCTGCATGCTAAAACGATCCATAATCGTGTCTATGTATGAAGCTTGGGATAAGCACAACATCCTTTTCCTGCGATCCCTTATAACCTTGATCCCAAGGATGTGTCCCACCTCTCCCAAGTCCTTCATATCAAATTGTTTGGACAACCATACCCTTACGTCCGATAACACCTTGATATTGTTGCCAATCAAAAAAATATCATCTATATATAGTACAAGAAATACCACTACATTTCTGTCACATCTCTTGTATACACAAGACTCATCCGGACTTTGAATAAATCCATAAGACTAGATTACCTCATCAAAGTAGATGTTCCAAGACCTCGAAGCTTGCTTCAATCCATAAATGGACCGATTAAGCTTACACACAAGATGTTCTTTGCCTTTAGCAATGAATCCCTCTGGTTGCTTCATATAGATGTTTTCCTCAAGACTTCCATTAAGGAAAGCTGTCTTGACATCCATCTACCACACCTCATAATCCATATGAGCTGCAATGCATAAGAGAATCTGGATAGACTTAAGCATGGCTACCGACGAAAAGGTCTCCTCATAATCGATACCCTCTTTCTGAGTATACCCTTTCGCAACAAGCCTCGCTTTGAAGGTCTCAACCTTCCCATCTATTCCTCTCTTTTTCTTGCAGATCCACTTGCATCCAATGGTTTTTACACCATCGGGTGGTTCTACCAGCTCCCCGACTTGATTTGAATCCATAGATTCAATCTCAACATTCATTGCACTTTGCCAAGATACTGCATCTTTATCTAGGATTGCCTCGTCATATGTCCAGGGATCAGGTTCATATTCGCCAGGGACCAAATCAGAAGATTCTCCCAAGAACATGAATCTATCAGGCTGTCTCACAACCCTCCCACTACGATGAGGTATCTCCTATGTATCCTCTGTGACATGCGGTGCAGTGACTTGTGGTATATCCTCTTGTACCGGTGGTACTGAAGAAGTGACTTCCCCTTTTAATTCCTCCAGAACAATTTTACTCTTGGGCTTGTGGCTTATCACATAGTCTTCCTCTAGAAATCTGGCGTTTGTGCTAACGATCACCCTCTGATCTCTATGACTATAAAACAAACCACCCTTCATTCCTCTAGGATAGCCAACGAACATGCGTACTTCTGTACGAGGTTTCAACTTACCAGCATTCACCTTCAGCACATGTGCTGGACTCTCCCATATCCGAATATATCTTAGACTAGGCTTTCGCCCAGTTCACAACTCTGTGGGAGTAGAAGGCACTGATTTAGATGGAACCAAGTTCAGAATGTACACCGTCGTATCTAGAGCATATCCCCAGAACAAATTTGGCAACTCAGAATAACTTATCATCGATCTAACCATCTCCATAAGAGCCCTATTCCTTCGCTCTGCTACACCATTCTGCTGGGGTGTGCCAGGTACAGACAATTGAGATTGAATCCCAGCCTCTGATAAGTAATTCCTAAACTCTCCCAAGAGGTATTCGCCACCACGAGTAAATAGTAGTGTCATCCATATCTTGAATAATCGTCTATGAAAAAGATGAAATATTCAAAATCACCTCTAGCTTGGATAGACATAGGACCACACAAATCAGAATGAACCAATTCTAACACATCTTTGGCTCTATACTCCTTGGCCTTAAAAGGCCTCTTGGTCATTTTACCCTCCAAGCAAGATTCGCAGGTTGGGAAATCTTCCACCACTAATGAACCCAAAGGTCCATCAGCTATCAACCTTTGAATTCTGCTTAGGTTAATATGACCAAGCCTTAGATGCCAAAGATATGTTTGGTTCACCTTTGAAGGTTCTTTTCTCTTATTGGAATTAGAAGATGAGTTATTTAACTTTTATTTGCATCGTGGGAGCTTTTGGTTCGAGTGTATACAAATTTCCTATCAATGTACCTGAATAGATATTCTCCCTATTCCTTTTTATAACATCTCTTTCATTAAAAGGAATAGAATATCCATCCATAAACAATTTAAAAACTGAAATTAAATTCTTTCTAAATAAAGGTATATAAAAGGAATTTTCTAGAACCAAAATTTTTATTTTTCTCAAAAGATAAATAAAACTTCTCCCACTGCAATAGCCGCCACCATTATGGCATTGCCCAAGTAAACGGTAATCTCTCCCTTAGCTCATCGTCAGGTTTTGCAGAGTTGATCAGAGGCTCCTGTATCTACACACCATGTGCCAGTAGATAACACCGCTAACCATGTTTCAATGACTAGACCAAAGGATATATCTTTGTTCTGCTTCGGATTGGGACAATCCTTCTTCCAATGTCCATCCTGTTTGCAAGTGAAGTACTTGCCTTTTGGATTCTTCACTCCTCCCTGAGATCCTCCCACCACCTTTGCTCCACCTTGTTGCCTTTCGGCTTAGAAGTAGAAACCTTCTGAGCAACCATGGCCTGAGCCTGAGCAAGCCTTTCTGTCGACTGGAGAATGATATCGACCTGGGTTTCCCCATCGATTTCAGCTCCAAGGACTTCCAGCTCATTCGCAGGCTTAGTAGGACACTCTTCGAAGAGTACATACTTATACTCCTTAGCAGTTAAGACAATATCTAGATTCTTTTCCAATCATCATTATTTAGGTACAGTAAGTTTATTTTCCTTTAGTATCATTGCAAGTGGACTGAAAGTCATTTTGAAAATCCTAAGAATCACATAGATCAATACTTTAGATTTCAAAAAATTATTGATTCCTCAAACAATAAAATTTTAAAATCAACTAATACCTCAAAACACCGAGAATATCGTATGCCACGATAGTGTGGACGTATACGAATTCTATATTTGTAAGAGGAGGTTTTACCCATTAATTTTACTATCTTGTCAACCTAACTTTTTGACAAGTAAAATTAATAGTTGGTTCCTCTTTGGCCCTACAAATAAAAGAAGTGACTCCGATGGGGAGGATACTTATATTTGTATCTAATTGTTCACCATTACTTGGTACCAAGTAATTATCTTGGGTTATGTGCCTTACGATGGGGAAGTACACACGCTCCTTAATAATTTTCTATAACCATATTTGACCTTGTGATCCGCAAACAAACCCATCCGATGGGGAGGAAGGCACTAAGAGCCGACGCGCATGTTTGTTTGCATCACATGTCAAATTGTAATTGAGGCCGTGGGAATTTATAAAATTATCCCTCTCCCACTTAGTAATTTGAAATTTAGGAATTTTCTAACCTACGACATGCATATCAAACAAAAAGTAATAAATATGAAAAATAAATTATTTTCCAACTATTATGGCTTTTGTCTTCAATATGTCTCTCGTCGCATCGCCTTCTCGTCCGCTCCTCCTACGCCATGTACGAGTCATCCGGAGATCCGAGCCGAGACTAAAATCTATTTGAATTTACATACATCGATCCTATACTCCACGAGGGAGTGTACATGAAATCTAGATCGAAAGTAAACTAAAATAAAAAGAGTGGCTAAACAATGTCGTATCTAATTTGCAAAAAATTAAATACTAGCCTTGTCAACGCCGAGGATTCAACAAAATATACACATACAATCACATACACACATATGGCCATAATAGTCGGATCTTATGCCTGCAACCAAAGAGTTAACCTATGCATATCCTACTATTATCCGACACATAATATATGAAAAGTACATAAAAATTAACCGAATCCTAAACACACAAAACCAGAAACCGTGGCTCTGATACCAATTGAAGGTTTGGTTTCATTGATCGAGTCCATGAGGGGAAACTTCACTTCCCACTTCACCTCGATGGCTTGTTCATGGCGATCCCATCAATGTTCCCTGATTAAAAAAATTTAATCCTAGACAAAAGGGATTGCCCAAACAACCAAGTCATCATCGTGCTATTCGTTTAGAGAGGTCACTTGAACAAACTTGTTGTTCAAGCGACCAACCTCTAATCTATGAGTAGCCACGGAATAGACGATGTCCGGATCGCCGGCTTTCGTGTTTATGTTCGGGATCCAAGTATTATTTAGCCACATACATAAAGTAAACATCCACACAAAACATGAATATAATTGAAAAGCAATTATAAACATAATACAAAAGAACACTAATCAAAATAAACAAGATTATACCTCTTGTTATACCTCTTGATCTTCTATTGTATGTCCTTACTCCTTTTGGACGTCGTGTGGGCGACGATCTTCCAAAAGTCGAAGCTCCTAGATCGCCAATCTTCTTTCCTTGCTCGTTCTGAGCAAGAGGAAGATCATAAAAACTAAACTCTTCTCTTATCTAGGACCAACCTGTTAGTAATATATAAGAGATGTCCTAAGGCAATCGCCTTATGTATGAACCATTTATATGATAAATGCGGATTCACTATTTGAGTATACATGTTTCATGTATTTGATTGGATCTTAAACTCATTTACTGAATGTCCACGATGCGATTCACAGCATGAGAGAATTTGTGATTGGATCACAACTAGTGAGTATCTCTACATGTGTAATTGTGATGTATCGGAATTATCCCTAGTCGATGAATTGATGGATTTGGACACCATCAGTTCTGTCGAGACTAGTACGAGGTATACTCCTTGGTGTATCCAAGCAGCTGATTCTCACTGGCTGGAGACATTGTGATGTCCGGAATTAATCGTGGATGCTAGTTATGGTAACTAGTTCATTGGAGTGACCAGCCGTAAGACTTCATATGGTTCTCTGCATATATAGATATGTCAATGAAGTTCTTACTGTGGCTTAAGTGCGATGTTCCTTTGACTTGCGGTATTCAAGTCATCTTGATCATGGAGACTTATGCTTTGACATCTTAAGCAAACATCTCTAAGGAGATGTGGACCCGGATGATTGGGTATAAGTCGAGTGATCGAAGGTGTTTGAATAGCCTATAAAGGATTCACCACTCCTTGCGAGGAGATGTATACCCATGGCCTCTCGTCGGATTGTTACTAAAGTCTTTGGCCAAAGCATTACATGTTTAGAGTAAGGTACTCTTCGATACATGTGGAGTAACTAGAATCCGTGGGGCGAGGAAATAATACTTGGGCTAGGTGTGACGTAGTCAGCCTAGTGGGGACTGACACAATAGACCATGTCCTGAACCAAGTGGGTATAAGATGAGTGAAGGGAATGGGGCACGAATCATTCGAGCTGCTGAAGGGTTTCAGAAATAGTTCTGGATCAACCGTTGATCTTTTCGGTTAATTGGGGATCATGATGTACAACTAGGTGCCACTCATGATCATTCTATAATTAATGGTTAATTATAGATGACCAACATAAACCAAGAACCTATTTGGTCACACGCACAACGAGCGTAATCCAAAGGATTTAAAACGAGCTTGAGAATGAGATTCTCAGACCGAGAGAAACTAGGTTTGGTTGGACCAAACATAAAGCGAGCATGAAATCGTTTCAGTCGCAATGGAAGCGTGGATGGGCCGAGTCTTATGAAGACGTAATGGATAAACCAAAATGGTTTGGTTCTAATCCAATGGAGGAGAATAAACCAAAGGGTTTGGTTTATTTTAAACGAATGAACCAAAAGTTGGTTCGGTTCGTTTTAACTTAAAATAAACCATCATGGTTTGGTTTATTTTAACTTATCTTAATGGAGCGGGTTAACGGGCCTAATGGTTATGTTCCAATAACCATTAAGAGAATTAGTTCTCTATAAAAGAGGGCTTAATGGATAATTAAGCCCTAATCCAAACCCTAGCTTGGAGTTGCCGCCCAACCTAGTTGTGCCGCCCAACCTCCATTGCCGCCCAGCTGGTTGTGCTGCCGTCTAGCTCCTTGCCGGCGTCCAAGCTTCAGCCGGTGAACCCTCCGGCGACCCTCCGGTGATCTTCCTAGGCCTCGGTGAAAAGGTGAGCACTTGGCTTCCTTGTTTTGGCCGGCGCCTACTCCTCCACCAAGCTGTCCAGTTTTCTGGACAGCTTCTTCTCCTCTAGTCGGAGCATCGTTTGGACGACGGTTAGAGCTCCGACAGCGGCTAACTTACCGGGGATTCGATCTCCGGTAATCCTCTGAGGTGGAGGATGAAGGATTCGTCAATTGGTTGACGAATACCTCTCCGGAGAAGCGAGTTTTGAGAACTCGTATTAGGATCCGAATTTGGATTCGGATCGTGATCATCTCTCGATCACGTCGTCTTCAACACGAGGCTAGTAACCCATACGAAGACGAAGCTCGTGGCTTAGCGAAGTCATCCCGAGGAACTCGGCGTGGATACGGATAGAGACGATTCTAGCGAGGATCGTTCCGGTTGATGCCGTTCCCGCTACACGTCATACGAAAGGTATAACGTAGTTAAATTTCCTTTTATTGCAAATTTAAATTTACGGTTATGTCTACACTTATTGTAATATGCATGCGTGTGTTGTGTGTTTTGTAATAAATGTAGATTTATTATTTTTATTGCTTCCGCTGTGTTCATGTTTACGAAACGTGATCGAACACACACGCCGCGGTGCCGGAAACCCAACAGTGGTATCAGAGCCCAGGTTGTGTTTCGACATAATCGTAAAAATCGTTTTGCGATAGTCATAATGTATTTCTGGAAATTTTCTAATTTTGGAAATTTAGAAGTATTTATGGAAAATTTTCAATTTTGGAAAGTCTAGAAGTATTTATGGAAATCTTCCACTTTTGGAAAGTTGGAAGTATTTATGGAAATTGATATTTTCCATAAATAAAATATTTGATTAGATTCTGGAAATTTGTTTCCTAATTTAATCATGATTTGATTTGGGAAATCAAATCTTAAAATATTTTATTTCCATAAGTAGTTTTAATGATTTAGGAAATTGGTTTCCTAAATAGATTTTCCTTAATCAAATAATTCCATAAATAAAATATGTGATTAGATTTGGAAATTTGTTTCCTAATTTAATTATGATTTGATTTGGAGAATCAAATCTTAAACATATTTTATTTCCATAAATAGTTATGACATATAAGGAAATATATACATGACATAATTTTATGCCATGTAATTGCATTAGATGCATAACATTATGCCATGCGTGTCGTGACATGTAGATGTATGCCATGTATGTCATGACATGTAGATAATAGTTATTTGCATGCAAAGAGGATGAGACATAAAAACCCTTAAACAATATTAAAGCCTACACCTTCCATTAATATGGTTAGAACCAGAGTTCCGTTTCTTGTTTGGGTTGTTGGACTCTCTCCAAGCCCGGCTCGAACCCAAACATGTTCAAACCATGGAATAGTTTAATACTAATATGGTAAGAGTCATAGGTCAATCGTTAGCTTTGGTTGTTGGACTCTCTCCAAGCTGGGCTAATTGTTTGAATGCGCTCTAACCATATTAAAACTATTTCCCGATTAATGGGTTGGCTTTAACCTGGAGCATCGGCTTGTTGGACTCTCTCCAAGGTCGATGTAAAGGGAGGTGAAGTTGGGTGCTATGCATATGATGCATACTTGTTAATGTGTTAACAACCCGATGTATGTGTGAACATTCAATTAGTTGATAGCACATTGTGATAGTTGCATATACGTGATATGCAATCGGTATAGTTGATACCTACCGTCGTAGTTATGAATGGCTTGTTGGACTCTCTCCAAGGTTGTTCATAACTATGATGGATATCAGCCCATTCGGAGATGGACCTACGATCTCCCGAAGTGATTTTGGGGTTTTTGAAATTCGAAAAATGAATGGGATTTATAAATGTATATTGATGCATTTTAAAATCATTTTCTCATATATGCTCGTTTTGTATTTCTAGGTCAATAAATTGATCATGACGTCTTTGAATTTGCGCACTATTTTGGATTCGAACAAACTGACTGGGCCTAACTTCCTGGACTGGCTTAGAAACCTGAGAATTGTTCTCAAGGCGGAAAAGCTTGCATATGTCCTTGAAGAGCCTCTTCCTGACCGTCCTAAGGACGATGCAACTCCAGACCAAATGTTGGTCTATCAGAAGCATGTGGCAGATTCTGAGCTGGCGAGTTGCATCATGCTAGCGGCGATGGTACCTGAGCTGCAAAAGCAGCATGAGCATATGGATGCTAATACTATGGTCTTCCATCTTCATGAGTTGTTCGATGAGCAAGCGAGATCCGAAAGGTTCGAGGTCTCTAGGCTCCTCTTCACCACGAAGATGCAAGAAGGTTCATCATGAGTGCAGTTTGTGCTAAAGATGAACGGGTACATCGAGCGGCTAGCTACCCTTGGTTTTGTGATGGATCATGAGTTAAGTATTGACTTAATTCTGCATTGTTTGCCCAAGAGTTTCTCGCAATTTGTGATGAACTATCGGATGAACAAATTGGAATCCACCATTCCCGAGTTCCTCAATATGCTGAAGACTGTGGAGCCTTCTGTGAAGCATGAGGAGAAGGCGGTTCTGTTAGTTGATTCCTCAAAGAAGGGTTCTAAGAGGAAGGCAAAAGAACAGAAGAAAGGAAAGAACAAAAAGGCAAAGAAGGCGGAACCAGCGCAAAAGGGCACTTGCCATCACTGTGGCAAGGAAGGCCACTGGCGAAGAAACTGCAAGATTTATCTTGAGTCCATGAAGAAGAAGAAGGCATCCGATGCCCCATCCTCTTCAGGTATCTTCGTTATTGATTGTCATTCTATTTCCTTGGACACTTGGGTATTGGATACTGGGTGTAGCTCACATATATGTAATGACATACAGGGGCTAAGGAATAGAAGAAGACTTGTCAGAGGGGAGTCAAATTTGCGAGTTGGCAATGGAGCAAAGGTTGCTCATGCCATCGGAACTTATTTGCTGAAGCTCCCTAGTGGACTAGTCTTAGAACTGGACAATTGCTATTATGTTCCTTCTCTAATAAAGAACATTGTTTCTATTTCCTGTTTAAATAGAAATGGTTTCCATTTGACGTTTAGTAACAATTGTTGTTATATAACTTTAAATGGCGTACTTTATGGAACTGGAACCTTGAGTAATGGCATTTATACGTTGGATGTATCCAGTGACATTTTCAATATCGAAGCGAGCAACATGCGTGCTCGAAAGGATAATCAAATAGACTCCTATATGTGGCATTGTCGTCTTGGCCATATAAGCAAGAAACGCATGTCCGAATTACACCGATGTGGAATTCTGGAATCGTTTGAATTGGATTCATACGATACATGCGAATCATGCTTAAAAGGAAAGATGACTAAGTTACCTTTTACTGGAAAAGGTGAACGAGTGGGAGAGTTACTAGGTCTAGTACATACTGATGTATGTGGACCTATGTCAACTCAAGCTTTAGGAGGCTATAGCTACTTCATTACCTTCACCGATGATCAATCACGGTTTGGGTATGTGTTCTTGATGAAACACAAGTCTGAAGCCTTTGAAAGGTTCAAAGAATTCAGAAATGAAGTAGAGAAACAACATGACAAGAGTATTAAAATACTTCGATCGGATCGAGGTGGTGAATACTTAAGTCAAGAGTTTCATGATTATCTAAGAGACAATGGTATATTGTCTCAATGGACTCCGCCCTATACACCACAGCATAATGGTGTATCTGAGAGGCGTAACTGGACCTTGTTGGACATGGTCAGGTCAATGATGAATCATGCAACTCTTCCCAAGTCCTTTTGGGGCTATGCACTTCAGACAGCTGTTTACTTGTTAAACAGAATACCTACCAAGGTAGTCTCAACTACTCCATATGAGATATGGAATAGTAAGAAACCTCATGTATCTTACTTGAAGATCTGGGGTTGTCCTGCTTATGTGAAGCGTACTGTATCAGATAAATTGGATGCTAAGTCTGATAAATGTCTATTTATTGGATACCCTAAGGAAACAAGGGGTTACCAATTCTATCATCTTGTGGAACAAAAGGTGTTTGTTTCAAGGCATGCTGTGTTTCTAGAGAAAGAGTTTCTCTTGCAAGAAAACAGTGGGAGTGTCGTCGAGCTTGAGGAGGCTCGAGAGACTCAAATAGACATTGATGAGATACCTGGTGAAGCATAACAACTGACAACTCATAGTGATGAGCAATCGGCTGGACCTATTGTAACACCACATCTTCGTAGATCTGGTAGAACACGCAATATTCCTGAGAGATATGGATTTCTCGTAAGCGAATCGAACGACGTGTTACTCATTGATGATGAGGAGCCTACCAGTTATGAAGAAGTGCTGACAAGTTCAGAAAGAGATAAGTGGCTTGGTGTCATGATGTCGGAAATGGATTACATGTATGAAAACCAAGTTTGGAACTTGGTTGACCCACCTGAAGGGATAAAGCCTATAGGGTGCAAGTGGGTTTTCAAGAAGAAAACCGACATGGATGGTAATGTGATTACCTATAAGGCTAGATTGGTGGCGAAAGGATATCGTTAAAAACAAGGTGTTGATTATGACGAAACCTATTCGCCTGTAGCTATGCTTAAATCCATTCGGATGCTCCTGGCCATAGCGGCTCATTATGATTATGAGATATGGCAGATGGATGTGAAAACAGCTTTCCTTAATGGAAACCTGCTCGAGGACGTGTATATGATACAGCCTGAGGGTTTCACATCGGTTGATAAAACCAAGGTATGCAAATTGTGACGGTCCATTTATGGATTGAAGCAAGCATCCAGGAGCTGGAATATCCGTTTTGATGAGACAATCAAAAAGTTTGATTTCTCACAAAATCCAGATGAACCTTGTGTGTACAAGAAGGTTAGTGGGAGTGCAGTCGTATTCCTAGTATTGTATGTCGATGACATACTACTTATAGGAAACGATGTTTCAATCTTACAGTCAGTGAAGGTTTGGTTATCCAAGACATTCTCCATGAAATACCTGGGAGAAGCAACCTACATCCTCGGGATTAAGATCTATAGAGATAGATCGAAACAGTTGCTTGGTCTTTCACAGTCTACATACATAGACCGAGTGCTAAAGAGGTTTAGCATGTCGGAATCTAAGAAAGGTTTCCTACCCATCAGGCATGGGGTACACCTTTCGAAGCCTATGTGTCCGCGCACAGAAGGCGAGAGGATTTGCATGAGTAAGATTCCCTATGTATCCGCAATAGGATCTATCATGTATGCTATGTTATGTACGAGGCCCGATGTATCGTATGCTCTGAGTGTCACGAGCAGATACTAGTCCGATCCAGGAATGGATCATTGGGCGGCTGTTAAGACGATCCTTAAGTACTTGAGAAGAACTAAGGATGTGTTCCTAATATATGGAGAAGGGGACATGGTGATACGCGGGTATACGGATGCCAGCTTCCAGACAGACAAGGATGATTCCAGGTCTCAGTCTGGATACGTGTTCACCTTGAATGGGGGCGCAGTGAGTTGGAAAAGTTCCAAACAAGAGACTGTAGCGGATTCTACCACTGAGGCAGAATACATTGCAGCTTCGGAAGCAGCAAAGGAAGCGGTTTGGATAAAAAAAAAAGTTCGTTCATGAACTTGGTGTGATTCCGGCCATTGTTGAAGCAATACCGGTCTACTGCGACAACAATGGAGCAATTGCATAGGCGAAAGAGCCAAGGTCTCATCAGCGATCCAAACATGTGCTTCGCCGCTATCATCTAATCAGAGAGATCATCAGTAGGAACGAAATACAAATCGAAAAAAATCCCACTGAAAGGAACTTAGCGGATCCCTTGACTAAGGCATTACCTCAAAATAAGTTTGAGGGTCATGTTCGAGCTTATGGTATTGGATACCGTAGCGATTGACATTAGGCCAAGTGGGAGTCTGTTAGTAATATATGAGAGATGTCCTAAGGCAATCGCCTTATGTATGAACCATTTATATGATAAATGAAGATTCACTATTTGAGTATACATGTTTCATGTATTTGATTGGATCTTAAACTCATTTACTGAATGTCCACGATGCGATTCACAGCATGAGAGAATTTGTAATTGGATCACAACTAGTGAGTATCTCTACATGTGTAATTGTGATGTATCGGAATTATCCCTAGTCGATGAATTGATGGATTTGGACACCATCAGTTCTGTCGAGACTAGCACGAGGTATACTCCTTGGTGTATCCAAGCAGCTGATTCTCACTGGCTGGAGACATTGTGATGTCCGGAGTTAATCGTGGATGCTAGTTATGGTAACTAGTTCATTGGAGTGACCGTAAGACTTCATATGGTTCTCTGCATATATAGATATGTCAATGAAGTTTTTGTGGCTTAAGTGCGATGTTCCTTTGACTTGCGGTATTCAAGTCATCTTGATCATGGAGACTTATGCTTTGACATCTTAAGCAAACATCTCTAAGGAGATGTGGACCCGGGATGATTGGGTATAAGTCGAAGTGATCGAAGGTGTTTGAATAGCCTATAAAGGATTCACCACTCCTTGCGAGGAGATGTATACCCATGGCCTCTCATCGGATTGTTACTAAAGTCTTTGGCCAAAGCATTACATGTTTAGAATAAGGTACTCTTCGATACATGTGGAGTAACTAGAATCCGTAGGACGAGGAAATGATACTTGGGCTAGGTGTGACGTAGTCAGCCTAGTGGGGACTGACACAATAGACCATGTCCTGAACCAAGTGGGTATAAGATGAGTGAAGGGAATGGGGCACGAATCATTCGAGCTGCTGAAGGGTTTCAGAAATAGTTCTGGATCAACCGTTGATCTTTTCGGTTAATTGGGGATCATGATGTACTACTAGGTGCCACTCATGATCGTTCTATAATTAATAGTTAATTATAGACGGCCAACATAAACCGAGAACCTATTTGGTCACACGCACAACGAGCGTAATCCAAAGGATTTAAAATGAGCTTGAGAATGGGATTCTCAGACCGAGAGAAACTAGGTTTGGTTGGACCAAACATAAAACGAGCATGAAATCGTTTCAGTCACAATGGAAGCGTGGATGGGCCGAGTCTTATGAAGACGTAATGGATAAACCAAAATGGTTTGGTTCTAATCCAATGGAGGAGAATAAACCAAAGGGTTTGGTTTATTTTAAACGAATGAACCAAAAGTTGGTTCGGTTCGTTTTAACTTAAAATAAACCATCATGGTTTGGTTTATTTTAACTTATCTTAATGGAGCTGGTTAACGGGCCTAATGGTTATGATCCAATAACCATTAAGAGATTTAGTTCTCTATAAAAGAAGGCTTAATGGATAATTAAGCCCTAATCCAAACCCTAGCTTGGAGTTGCCGCCCAACCTAGTTGTGCCGCCCAACCTCCATTGCCGCCCAGCTGGTTGTGCTGCCGTCTAGCTCCTTGCCGGCGTCCAAGCTTCAGCCGGTGAACCCTCCGGCGACCCTCCGGTGATCTTCCTAGGCCTCGGTGAAAAGGTGAGCACTTGGCTTCCTTGTTTTGGCCGGCGCCTACTCCTCCACCAAGCTGTCCAGTTTTCTGGACAGCTTCTTCTCTTCTAGTCGGAGCGTCGTTTGGACGACGGTTAGAGCTCCGACAGCGGCTAACTTACCGGGGATTCGATCTCCGGTAATCCTCTGAGGTGGAGGACAAAGGATTCGTCAATTGGTTGACGAATACCTCTCCGGAGAAGCGAGTTTTGAGAACTCGTATTAGGATCCGAATTTAGATTCGGATCGTGATCATCTCTCGATCACGTCGGCTTCAACACGAGGCTAGTAACCCGTACGAAGACGAAGCTCGTGGCTTAGCGAAGTCATCCCGAGGAACTCGACGTGGATACGGATAGAGACGATTCTAGCGAGGATCGTTCCGGTTGATGCCGTTCCCGCTACACGTCATACGAAAGGTATAACGTAGTTAAATTTCCTTTTATTGCAAATTTAAATTTACGGTTATGTCTACACTTGTTGTAATATGCATGCGTGTGTTGTGTGTGTTATAATAAATGTAGATTTATTATTTTTATTGCTTCCGCTGTGTTCATGTTTACGAAACGTGATCGAACACATACATGCCGCGGTGCCGGAAACCCAACACAACCATCAAGCTCCAAGCTTGATGCTTGTTGTCGACCCAAAGAGATGAAGATCAGAAATGTGGGCGTCGACTAAAAGCTTCAAGGAAAGAATCCCTAGCTCTTGTTTCCACCGTCCAAGGAGAAGAAGAGGAATAGATTGAGCTCCGGCCAAGGTAAAGAGGAGAATTATGGGCGCCGTCAATCACCTTAGGAAGAAGAAAGAAAACCCTCCATAGTTGCCGCCCAAGCACCCTCTCAAACCCTAGCCGCCCAACCTAAATCCTATCTCAATTATGATTCATTGCCGCCCAAGGAAGCAAACCCTAATCTCCTAAGCCATAGATGAAGGGGAGAAGGTTGGACACCGACCAAACCAAGGAGAGAATAGGGAAGAAGGGCGCCGGCCACCTCAAGGAAGAGGAAGAAGAAAACATCTTTCCTTAATTGTGGCCACCCAAAACCCTAAGCCTCCCATGCCCTTGCCGCCCAAAACCCTAGCCCCCTTTCCTCTAATTTTTTCTTGCCGCCCAACCTCAAGCCCATATTTATAGAGTTAGGCTTAAGGCTTGATTTAATCTCCACCATTGGTTCTAGGGATTTAATCTCAACCGTCGGATCTAGAGATTTAATCTCAACCGTCGGATCTAGAGATTTAATCTCTACCTTTGGATCTAGAGTTTTGTTTTCATCCATTGGATCTAAGCTTCATGAGGTGTTAATAGGCTACAATAGAGACCATGAGGAGGAGTTGGATCTTGGCCACCCATGGATCAAGCCCACATAAAGTCCGATCCATAAATGATAATCCAATCCACTAAACATTATCATTGATCTACCTCACCAACCCCCATAAGTTAATATGGGCTCCATATATTATTTGTACATTTTCTCCCCGTGTTTAAGATCTCGAATGTCCATCGATTAATTAATTTATTGACCATTAATTAATCAACATCTAACTCCTTGAGTAGTACCACTCAACCTTTTCATCATGTCGGACCAAGTCCACCTGCAGGGTTTACATGATGAACCTTATGAGCTCCTCAAGGGGACATCATCATCCTAATATATAGGACACGGTTTCCTCCTATAATCAACGGTACACCATATAAATAATACCATTTCCCAACTTACCGAGCCTATCGATTTAATCTATAAATCTCGCCCATTGGTAAATCAAAGAAATGAATACTAAGTATATGTGCCCGTTATTATATCGGGATTAAAAGCATGTACAAAATAATATCTGAGGTCTGATTTGATTAGGTAGTCAGCAATAAATCAAATCACCTCTAAGTCGGTCCTGCTCAATACACACAAAGTGCACTAGTGTGATTTTATGGTCAAGACAAACCAATACCAAATCACACTACAACTATTCCGATGGTTTGTCCAAAGCCATCTCGGTTGTGAGCCTTTACTTATACTTTACAAGGAGCTGATAACATGATCTTCCGTGTGACACCACACACCATGTTATCTACAATGTAATGTATTAGACAATATGCATAGTCATAAAAAATATGCAAACAATGATCATGTGATTCTTATTTCAAAATAAAGATGTTCATACAAAAGATAGACTTTTCAGTATACATCCCAACATATAGTAGTGCAACACGGTCGTGTGAAATTCACATGGCTAGGTTGTGTGGCACTGTGAACCGTGCTCGGAATCTATTCTGAAGAAAAGGCATGGTCATGTGAATTTTACATTGCCGATCGAGTATCTTTATAGAGAGGCACCTGAACTCCGTCTTTTCGTCCAGAAGCATGTTCGCGTCTTGAGAACACGACCAGATCATGCTTCTCTTTCTTCATGCTCTATCTAGGTCTTCATTAAGCTCCGAAACTCCATCCTATATAGGAAAAACAACAAAAGCAAACCTCCGAACAAGAAAATAGCAATAAAGTGCAAAGTAAAGTAAATTTACACAAAATACCTACTAAATGCAATGAGATGTGTGCCAAAATAACTACTAAAATCCTATATGAATTACACATATCAAAATCCCCCAGACTTAAATCTTTGCTTGTCCTCAAGCAAACTTCAGCGTATCATAAATCACATATAAAAGGTATACTTCAATGCCTAGCAAATTTACAAACCTATCAAGTGGTACTACAATTAAAGCAAGTAAATATGTTCACCAAGATCACTAAATTAGCTTTCAGTGCAAGCGTAAAATGTTTTCCTAAGGGTTTCACTTTCCAAGTTAAGTTAAGTCGACATCCCATAGCATTCCTACGATCTCTAGCTTTAGGCACTTACCTGCCATAAGTGAGGGTCGTTCCCTAACATTATCATAAAGTTTCAAAGAAATGCTCGGTATCAAGAGAAATTGATAAGTGTTTCCCAATAACCTAAGGGGCACCTAACCATTTCCACCCATGATAACCTCTATCTTCTTTTCTCAAAATCTTACAATTGCCCTTTCTTTTCAACTAGGATTTCACGATCCAAGCATCTCTAGTAACAAAAATGTTAACCTAGGGTCACCTATGGATTCTAGAGTACTAGTTGAATAGGATGAATCATAACTAATTATGTACTAGATCCTTTCTTTCGAAATTTTCAATAAGTGTTTGTGAAAATAAAAACTAACTAGTGAGAATTAATGAACATTCATTATTGATGCACGCGAACACGACTCCAAATCTCCGGCCAAGACTGCCAAAGACTTGAAGCACGCGCTCGCGCTCAACACCTGTAAGTACATGTTTGTCGTCAAATAATAAATTATGTATCCATCCCACAGGGATTGTAATTTGAGTATCGTGTGTCTAGTGAATGTTGATTGTTTAGAGTAAGTCTCTTGTGAGTCAGAAGTGGGGTTGACGACAGTCCTGACTCAGGTATGGTGTCACTTGGAGAAAGAAAAGGGGGGGGCTTAAGGTTGCTTAAAGGATTCCAGGATTTTGATTTCGCTTGTGCATTGTTGAACATGCTATAAATTTAAGGCTCCTAGGATCTCTAGTTATGATCTTGTGAGAGGATCATCATGTGTATTCCCGATGAACTTTTGCTTCTATCGGGAACTACCTATTCCTTGCCAAGTTTCCCTTTCGGATCGTCAGAGCTCAATATCTTTGAGAGCCCCCTGTCACTAGGGTCCCACAACCCTTCTACAGTTGATGTTTCCTACTTTGGGCCTTTTTCTAGAATAGGTTCATGGGGTCCTAGGATGTCCTATTGATCCCTATAAATAGGTGGATCATATTTCATATTCTACTCTTTCACAGCCTACTTCCTACATTTATGGGAGGGAGGATGGCCATAAGGTTCCTCTTTGGTTTTCCTAGATTTCGATACAAAGGCTTTCCACCCTTATATCTACTACGTATAGTTGAAATAGAATCAAGACATAACCATCATTGATCTAAACAACATAAATTGCAAATACAACTCAAAAACAATGAATAGATATTTGAACTAGCATGTCCAACATACACAAGTTACTCCCTAATCCTAGAATGAAAGTATCTACTCCATAGATAAGGAGAAATAAACATAATACATCTCTTTATAAATCATTACAATCCAAATAGAATCGAGAAGAAAAATAATATGCTCTATTGGATCCAATGTGAGGTCTTGGTTGCTCTTCAAGGTGTTGGAGCATCAATTTAGGTCTTTGAGATGATTCCTTCCTCCCCATTGCTAGCCTTCGGTGGTTTTTGGGGCACCTTCTTGTCATCCCAGTCATCGAGCCTCCCCCTAGGATTTAGATGTGTCTTTCTATTTATAGGAGTGAAATTGCTTTCCTTATTTGCCCGCCAAATCGGATCTGTATAAGTAGCTCTATCGCCACATGGTTGTGTGGAATCCACACGGCTGGCTGTGTGGGAGGCTAGAAATCAAGCTCTAAATCTGGCGTGTTGAATAGGCACGGTCGTGTGAGATTCATATGACCTACCGTGTCATGCCCCAAGAGTATGCCGAGCTGAAAAACGGACAGCATTTCCCCTATACGCGACACCAATATCCTGTACATACAAAGCCTTTCGGCCACAATCACACAACATATACAACAAATATATATGAAAACACAGCAGAAACATCACAACTAAGTAATAAACTCACAACCACGCATACCGGTACGACTGACACAAAAATAAGAAAAGTATCGACATAAATCCGAAATCACATAGGTGTACATCAACAACACAAGTACAATGACACATAACATCATAAAGACTCCAAATACATAACCAAACAGGCGAAAACCAAACAACCACCGGAGCCTCAGAAAATAAGATGGGATGGATCAGCTAGCAATGCTCCAAGCCATCACCAAGTCTTCTACCTGTTACTTGGGCGACAGGAAAACCCAGGGTCTGTGGTGGTGAGTATAATATATATATATATATATATATATATATATATATATATATATATATATATATATATATATATATATATATATATATATATATATATATATATATATATATATATGCCAATATATCAATATGCAAAACGTCATAACAACACGACAATGCAGAATGTATGGTCATGCCTGCTCACCCCACAAGCTACCACGACCCCAGTGTGGCCTAGGTGGCACGATATGACAACTGTTCCAACTCAACTCCAATCACTACTCTCGAGTGGCCGAGTGGGCAGTATGAACAAGTAGCATAAGAACGTAAAGAGCTCACTGCACAACGGGGGTCCCTACTGCTGGCCACCCCAACTGTCACTACCCATGAGTGGTCGAGTGTCACACACCCAGGACAACTGCATGCAACTCCAACTACCACCGTCTATAGTGGGCGAATGCGGCACAACAAATGCTCTGCCCTCACACCAGTTACTCCTCCACGAGTAATGACTGACGACCCTCTTGACCACAAGGGAGACCATGTCATCAGCATGCATGTAAATGACATGAATGCACAGTCACACACATATATATCCACTACATTCTCTCTATCCTACAGAGAGTCATACTCAACTGATCAACATACTCTCTATCATACAGAGAGTCATACTCAATGGATCAATACACTCTCTATCATACAGAGAGTCATACTCAACTGATCAACACATCAAGCTAGGACCACCAGTCTGTAGCAACACACTATCCATAATCCACATGACCATTTATACAACACATGATCGGTAATAAATATGCAACATAAGGGTATTGGAATCAATCCTACGTTCAGGACATTGCCTATCCACGGATGACCTTTTACCCAATTTACAAATCAGGTCATCATCCGTACTCCACTATTTACACATAACTAAGCAATTATAGGTTTACATACATCCCATCTGTAACTCCTAATCATGATGAAGGAAAATGTGATAACAACAATAGAGCATTTAAGGCCAAAGACAAAGTATCAAGCACAAGAATAAATAAGAGTGAAGTCAAGGTAATATGATCATATATCTAAATCTGCATACATCAAGATCACAACTACCTGACTAGGGTAGGAAATTACCCACCTACTATGATGCTCGTAATACTGAAATCTTCACGCTCGCAGACCTATCTCGTATCCATGTCCTACAAATCATCATCAATTATGATTAATTTCAAGCACATGACAACATGCTAATTTAGTAATATATAGTTCCTATATTCGCATCCTTTTATCGAATACGAATTAGAAACCCCCACTTGTACATTTAACACCATAATTAAACCCAAATAGCTATTTAACTATTTACAACCCCCCAATATCAGAGCACGAACCAAATATCCCCATACACATACATCCACTGTATCAACCTCCGATTGCCAATATCCCAGGGTTGATCTCTCAAACTCACCGTTACAAGTAGCAAATACTCTAACCTACACATTCAACTAGATACACCAAATTCACCATCCACAGGACGGATCCAAAACCCAAATAGCTACCTCACAGATCAAAACACATTCTGAACCACTCCTGGATAAAACACACCTAACCCAAATAGCTATCAACCACTTAAATCTCTCATTCACTGCTCCATCAAAAGCACAACCCGAACACCTTCCATAACCACCCATTAACCAACATCATTCATCTAACAAGTGTCATATAGATAATGAAACTCAAAAAAAATAATCAACAACGACCCTCCATTCAACCTCTCTAATTCACAGCCAACAACCCTCACACAACCGAGCAAATTGGCACACACAGTCCAATGTTCAACAGCGATTCACAGAATTGAAATGGACCGAGATAAAAACAAAGGAAAATAAGATGTATACCAGAACTTAGCACCTCCACTCGGCAGTCCTCCTCCTCAATTACTCAGTCTACCGAAAACCTAACACCAACGCCGCTACCCTAGCTTCCGCTAGAATCCTTTGTTCACCAGCACCATACCACTGCCAAATTCACCAATCGAGCTCAACGAAGGGAAGATTACAGCTTGTCCAATGTCACGCCCCGAGAGTATGCCGTGCCGAAAAGCAAACGGACGGCATCTCCCCTGTACGTGGCAACATATCGGGTTAATACAAGGCCCGTAGGCCCACAACAACAATATGATATACACAGATATCAACATATCAAACGCAGCGGAAACATAAAACAGATAAAACAATATACAATGACCCAACTGTGCACTCCAGAGTGACTTGACACCACAAGAAACATAATAGAAGCCACATCGAAAGCCAAATACATACAACACGTCTGTATATCACAGATACGGAAACAATACAAGCTAAAACCACAAAACGACAATCCACACAAATACAACATTGCAGATTAAATATCCATCCGTCCGGTGTGAGATGGGATCAGCTGGCGGAGCTCCGAATGTCCAAGGAATCTTCTACCTATTATCTGGGCGACAGGAAGCCCAGGGTCCAGGGGTGGTGAGTATAAACTCAGGGGTAATATATAGAAAGTGCATGAACAACATATAAGGATAGATCTACAAGTATACATGTGAAGATCTACAAGTATACAGCATGAGTCCAATAGACATACAGTCATATCCAAATCTAATAACAAGTAACTACAGTAAAGTCATACTCAGTGTATATACTAAACTAATCAACTGAACATAAAGTAATGTACCTAACGCACTGACGGCCTCAGAACACGGATGCTAGATCATCACGAGCAGTTTACAATAACATAACTCATATAACGTACTAAATCAATCCCATTCCTGACCAATACTCCAACATATGAACAATATATGATCACCTGTAATAACAATCCGGTCTGTACCACACAATGACATGATGCTAATCAAATGCATATAACAGTCTGAATCAACACATGTATCATGCTCAACACATAGCAGTATATAAAATGAAAATGACATGTATCATGATGAACAAGCATGTGCAACAATCATAGCTCAATCAAATGCAGCATCTCACAGGCATATGTAAAACATATATCAAATACATGCATACATATATATATCTGCAATGCATATGCATGGTCATGCCTGCGCACCCCACTCGCTACCACGACCCCAGTGTGGCCTAGGTGGCAGGACATGACAACTATCCCGACTCCAGCCGCCACCACTCTCGAGTGACCGAGTTGGGTAGTATGAAACAGTAGCTAGCCCGCCATAGAGCTATATGCTACCCACATGGGGGTCCCTGCTGCTAGCTGCTCCGTCCCTACCCATGAGTAAATGAGCACCGCACCCAGGACAACTGCACATCACACGACCACTGTCTATAGTGGGTGAGTGCGCTAACTACCACTCCGCACAGTGGCCAAGTGCGCATCTCCAGCTACCACCATCCATAGTGGCCGAGAACGGCACGCACAACAATGCTCTGCCCTCAACCCTGCAACCACTACCCCGAGTGGCCGGGGAGGCAGGATGACTGACGACTCGTCTCAACCAAGGCGGCACTCATCACAAGATGCATGAAATGTAATGATGCATAGCTCACACACAAATCCTCGCAACACTCCCTAACTCACGGGGAGACCTAGTCAACCATGCAAGGACGACAAATCCGTAATCACAACCTATTTACCTATGTATAGATAAATAGATCCGTCAAACTAACACACTGATATGTATACGATACAACGACCGACATCATAATTTGGACTCATCACCTAACCTAGTGATGCAACCCAGTAACCCAATCTGAGGTCATAAAAATAACCCTAACCACATGTACTTACTAAACATCTATCAGCTAACACATAATAGGGTTTTATAGTTCCTATCCGAGCTAGATAATCAATGAAGTACCAGAGTATATATCTCAAAGGTCAAGGCAGTACAAGCATACGATTCTGGAATTGATCAAAACTACCAGACCAGGTAGATATTACCCACCTGATACGAAGCTCAAATAATCCTCACGGTCATGGACCTGCTTCGTATCCCAAACCTGCACATAATAGCAACAATGATTAAGTACAAGTATCCAACAAAAGTAGGAACTAAACACTACATCGTTCCTATACTCGCATCCTTTCCTCCCCTACGAGTTATAACCTCGAACACATACCTCCCGTAACCCTAAATCTATCATCTCCAAAATCCACAAGATTATCAACGCTCAGAATAATCTAAGCTTATCCCAATATCCAAATCACATAACCAATACATTCACATACTACAGGTCCGAAACACCCTGCACAGAACAAGATAAGAAGGGGAAAAAAAACAGAGTTCATATCGAAATTACACTCAATACTGCATTCACCCAAAACATAGAGAAGTTTATCAATATATTCTACCGTCATGGCAGTTACCTCAAGCACCATCCACATCTCCACATATCCTTGAATCAAACACAATTCACAATCTCTAACACCTACGGATCAGCCTAACATCAATGGGATCTCTTAACCCCACCCAGCTATCTTCTCCTTCCCACTCACAGCCGACACCACACCTAGATCCTGAACACCATGAACAGATCAACCGATCATAGCTCTCTAACAGGATAAAGCAGTATCACCTACAACACACATCCCACATTAAAATCACCACGCGTTAATCTATCTGAAACATAGCAATACGACAACAATCATAGCACACAGAAATTTCCCACTGACATGATCCATCCTTCATCCGGCTTGTTCCACCAATTATCACCCATCGAACCAACGACAAACAAAATCAACTGTCCATATGACCATAATCACAATAAATCATAGCTCTAACAAGATCCTTAACTGATCTACTCAACCAATCTACTGCTCCCCGAATTCACCATCCAAGAATAGCAAAAATGAAGGAGGAATTACTCACAAGACAATCCCACAACCTTACCTCCATTCTCTGCTCAATGAGATCATGACAATGGAAGCTCCAAGGAAATCAGCAATGTAAACCAAATCAAACAGATCACAGCACCTGCATCGATGATGAATCAACGAAAAAGGAGAGGCGACGGCGAGCTGATCTCGAGCGTCGACCATGGCAGATTGTCCTCGCGGCGAGCAGGGCCGATGACAACAACAAGCTAGGCTTCGGCGACGAAAAATGGCTGCACATCGGCTGAAAGCCTCACGGCGATCGAAGAGCGAAAAGACAGGGTTGCACGCCGACTGGAGGGCGACAACGGAGAGCTCCGGCGGGGGCTGGTGACCACTGAGTCGAGCTCAGTTGGCGGCGGAGGCTGCGATTGAGCGTGGTGAAGGTCGCGATGGGGAGCTGCTCAAATCGGGAGAAATGGTGGAGAAAAAGAAAAGGAAGAATCGCGGCTGATCGGGGAAAGACGAAGGAGAAGAGGGCGATCGCGAGATCGGGTTCGACGAGGTTTATAAAAACGTTTCCATTTGGGTTGATCTAACCCAAGTTAAGTCCAAACAGATTTAATCTGTTTCTAGCCCAGGCCCATTACAGCCCAAGCCCAATTTCAGCCCAACTAGATCAGCCTAATGGACTCAGCCCAACTAGATAATTAACCCCATTAGCCCACTAATTAAGCCCAATTAATCTACTCATTATATCCAATTAATTAGAGGGTTAATTCATATAATAATTTTTTTTCGTATTTTACATTCTCCCCCACTTATAAAAATTTGGTCCCCAAATTTCCGACTCATGTACGAGTATGAGATGTCACAATAATCATCTCAAGTATCCGGAGCAAAGTCACACCTCAAGTGACTAAGTGGGGTACTGAGCTCGAATATTACATTCCAGCTCCTATATATACGCTCTCAATCACCCTTTTAAAGTCTGAATAACACCTTCCTATTGACCATCTATCAAAAGATAGATAATCATACCCGAGTGGAGTTCTATACCCATGACTTGTGGAAGACTTTGCTAGAATCGTAAGGTGAATCATGAATCACTATCAAAAATGATACTCAAGGATACTCCATGGATATCATTCCGTCAAACGATCCAACGAAATCCATCTTATGGCTCGGAAGAAAATGAGCGGACCTAGCTAATCGATCATCGACTACCCAAATCCTATCAAGTCCTTTCCGAATTCTAGATAATCTACCAACACAGTCTAACGTACTAGGCTCTCACTTCATCACGGTACGTAACCCTACCAATCACAATATTCCACCTTTGCTTGTTGGCATACCCAACATCAAACTACGAATCAACCATGTCCCACATATCGTTCCACCAACCGGAACGTCTCAATACTCACTATTTTCGGATACACTTCGAATAAATCATCACTCTCGAATGAAGAGTCTCCTGAAACAACTCTTCCTAAATCAAAATACAACTTTGTAACCACTATCCTTCCTAGAGACGAAGATTTATTCTCACAAGAGAAATTAATCTAATGTCCAAACTTCACTCTGTCACCCAGAACTGAAAGTAACTAGGAGATTATAATGACTGATCTCGCTAGTTTCTCAACTAGCATACACATAATATACGTCTCATTTAACTGCATCGGGATCGCTCCTAATCCCTGCAATATTGCATCTATGTGCAGTACCCTTCCATCCATATTGGACGGATTAACTAACACTGACACAAAAGTCAGCCACCTTCTAGGCCCTGAAACCTAGCTTCACACACTTCCGACCAGGTGATTCCCATCACCTTCTTGGTCCAACAAGTCGACGATATAGTATCGCTAGAACATGCTATTCTCATCTATGGTAAATACCAAATCAATCTAAAGAAACCACAACTTCCTTCAAGATTAGGAATATATCCATAAATATATCCTCCACAGATATGATGACAATCGATCTCAAATACTCCAAGAGTACTTGATTCCTCAAATCCATGAACGACTAAATCGTTGATAAGTCTAACAACATTATCAATCAACTCTATACACCTGCATCCTTTTACTTTATGCTAACGATAGCTCAATCATCACACCAACAATGATAATTGTATGACACTAAGTCACTACAATATCAAACCTCCAGTCGTAGGCCAACCCTAGGATATACACAGGTGTCATTTAGCTGATCTAACAGATCCTCTATCCACAACGAAGGATATTCATTCACAACAACTACTGCATTCCATCATCGATAATCGATGCATAACTCAAGGTCTGACTCTCTTCTAACAAAGAGTTACAAGTCTTTTCAAGAAGAAACACTTAGGCAGATAAATCTCCAATAGTGTTTAGCGACACTGATACCCATAAAATCATCTCCCGGTATGAGGTCCCAATTATCAGGACTATTCTCGAAATCACCCTCCAATCGTATATTCCTACTTGCCCATGCAGTGGCAAGCCCGGGAGTTCATCCGAAACTATATCCGAATACTCTCAGATTATACGTACATCCGAGAGTCCTAGTATACCAACGCTCCAACAATCCAACTATCCGTAAGGATATGTCTATAGTAGAGGTATGTCTAGCAAAGGTCAAGGGTATCCCTTGACTTCTTGGTTGTCGATCAACATCTCACCTAACGGTAGAGAAAAATCACCAACCCACAAGTCGATAGGAACCCTTCGAACCCTATCAAGAATGTTCTAGACAAAGATACCTGTAAACTACCAATATCTCTCGATATATCCGCAAATAGGATAACCTAAAGTAATACCCCGAAGGATCGATCCTTCGGTCTTCTATACTTTTTCTCGAGTAATCATGTAAACTTGTCCAACATCTGTTCTGGACGGTCGAGCTCATGTAGATGCAAAGACTATTATGGAGGAACTGAAGTCAACTGCTGAAACTGAGGTACAATCTGAAACAACTACATTGGAGATGATAAACACTGTTGTACTGGAAAAAGATACACATCCGGCTGTATAATACTGAAGAACTGTAAACATCATAGCATGCTCCATCTCTGTGAAAGGTATAGCTACAACTGGAGAATACTGCATAGATACGACTATCATCGTAAAATCTCTCTCCTCTATATAAATCATAACTACGCCTGGGAAGGTAACTGTTGCTGTCGTCTGGGAAGGTAACAATTGTTGTCTGCACGTCTGAGTCTTCTGAGATGTCTTCGGCTGATACTGCTGAGTAACTTACTTCTTCCGGATGAAAGTATCAAAGAACTCCAACTATATCTGAGGTAGTAAATCGCTGCTGATGTGATAACCCAATCTTCTGTAATGATCTCAGCTTCTGAGGTTGTGGATTATCCGCTCGAAAGCATCATCCATAGTCTTCCACTGAGTCTTCAAAGTACATACCCTCCTCGTAGATACCGGTTGCTTATAGTAGAAACAGATACAATGATCCATCGGATAATCTGGCTCTATGTCTCGTCGTAACCCGCACTGCACACACATAATCTCCTTTCGGCGTCTTTCCTCTAAGTTCGCTGATAAACATGAGAAACTGCTGACAATCTGCAATCGGTCTTCTATGATCGAAAAACTCTCCAATAGTCACTCGTGACTCATGACTTTAATCTTGCTCCTTTTGTCAAACATTCGGAGACTTCCAATTCCAATAATTTGACTTGCAATATCTGCTTATCAAATCTCCAATTCTTTAAAACACTTGTTACGGAGTCATTTCTATACACATGACTCGGCCTATGCACTTCTGGTAGAAACTGGTAGGAGATCCAAACATCCTGATCAAGATGTCAACCGGTAAACCATAGGTGGCTTAAGACATATCGACCACATTCTCAAGTTATTAGGTGGTCGTAACCCTCGCAAGTCTAGCGACTCTGCATGGTACCTTCGTAACCAAACGATCACCCTACTCGATGCCCAAGAATTCCCTGACAATGAGTCAAAGAAGATGACGTGGGAAAATACTATCTCACAACATCACTGAACTGTGACTAAGTGATACGTTATTTCCTGTAGGTTATTTCCTATATCTTACACCAAGTATCGGCTAAATCCGGATAATGGTATGCAGCTAACTTAGCTTCCTCTGTATAACACGAGTTAAGTACTCAAAAGTACCCTCAATGTTATACAACCTAGAATGACCATCTCAGGGATCAACATTCCTATGAATATCATCCCCTAATTTTCTACTATCTGCATCAGCAATAGTATACTCGCTTAGTCCATTACCCTCGTAATAATCGACAAACATAATTAGTGGAAATCCTTAGGACTATAATCCTTGATTTCCACAAGAGATGCCTACCTAATCCCCGCTTCCGACTCAGATCACCGCCTCAAAGGTAATTACCTTTTCGATAGCAAGTACATATCTAATAACCTCAACATATCGTTCCCGTGGTCAAACTCAAACCACGGTTACGAATACTAACCAATATCCTACAAGTCATCCATGTTATAAGCAACTAAATGCATAACCAATAGAAGGATATGTAATAACAATTATCATACCTTAAACCTTGTAGCTCGGAGATGTCCGCAACAGCCAAATCCCAGAACTCACGAACCAAAACCGAGTAAAGCAAAACTCGATGTCCGAACGAAATCAAATCCGAAATTGGACTTCGCAACCTAGGGCTCTGATACCAATAAAATTGTCATGCCCTGAGAGTATGCCGTGCCGAAAAGAAACGGACGGCATCTCCCCTGTACGTGGCAACATATTGGGTTAATACAAGGCCCGTAGGCCCACAACAACAATATGATATACACAGATATCAACATATCAAATGCAGCGGAAACATAAAACAGATAAAACAATATACAATGACCCAACTGTGCACTCCGGAGTGACTTGACACCACAAGAAACATAATAGAAGCCACATCGAAAGCCAAATACATACAACAGGTCTGTATATCACAGATACGGAAACAATACAAGCTAAAACCACAAAACGACAATCCACACAAATACAACACTATGAATTAAATATCCATCCGTCCGGTGTGAGATGGGATCAGCTGGTGGAGCTCCGAACGTCCAAGGAATCTTCTACCTGTTATCTGGGCGACAGGAAGCCCAGGGTCCAGAAGTGGTGAGTATAAACTCAGGGGTAATATATAGAAAGTGCATGAACAACATATAAGGATAGATCTACAAGTATACATGTGAAGATCTACAGGTATACAACATGAGTCCAATAGACATACAGTCATATCCAAATCTAATAACAAGTAACTACAGTAAAGTCATACTCAGTGTATATACTAAACTAATCAACTGAACATAAAGTACAACGCACTGACGGCCTCAGAATAATTGATGCTAGATCATCCTGAACAGATTTACAAAAACATAACTCATATAACGCACTAAATCAATCCCATACTTGACCAATACTCCAACATATGAACAGTATATGATCACCTGTAATAATAACCCAGTCCGTACCACACAATGACATGATGCTAATCAAATGCATATAACAGTCTGAATCAACGCATGTATCATGCTCAACACATAGCAGTATATAAAATGCAAATGACATGTATCATGATGAACAAGCATGTGCAACAATCATAGCTCAATCAAATGCAGCATCTCACAGGCATATGTAAAACATATATCAAATACATGCATACATATATATATTTGCAATGCATATGAATGGTCATGCTCACAAGACCACTCGCTACCATGTGACCCTGGTGGCCTAGGGTGGCAGGACATGACAACTATCCCGACTACCGCCACCACTCTCGAAAGTGACCGAAGGTTGGGTAGTATGAAACAAGATCTAGCCCGCCATAGAGCTATATGCTTCCTCGCCGCTAGTCGCCCGTCCCTACCCATGAGTAGACGAGCACCGCACCCAGGACAACTACACATCACACGACCACTGTCTATAGTGGGTGAGTGCGCTAACTACCACTCCGCACAGTGGCTAAGTGCACATCTCCAGCTACCACCATCCATAGTGGCCGAGAACGGCACGCACAACAATGCTCTTCCCTCAACCCTGCAACCACTACCCCGAGTGGCCGGGGAGGCAGGATGACTGACGACTCGTCTCAACCACAAGGCGCACTCCGCCAAAGATGCATGAAATGTAATGATGCATAACTCACACACAAATCCTCGCAACACTCCCTAACTCACGGGGAGACCTAGTCAACCATGCAAGGACGGCAAATCCGTAATCACAACCTATTTACCTATGTATAGATAAATAGATCCGTCAAACTAACACACTGATATGTATACGATACAACGACCGACATCATAATTTGGACTCATCACCTAACCTAGTGATGCAACCCAGTAACCCAATCTGAGGTCATAAAAATAACCCTAACCACATGTACTTACTAAACATCTATCAGCTAATACATAATAGGGTTTTATAGTTCCTATCCGAGCTAGATAATCAATGAAGTACCAGAGTATATATCTCAAAGGTCAAGGCAGTACAAGCATACGATTAAATAAGAGTGGATTTAAGGTAAACAGGTATAAACATAAATCCAAGATCATGCACTGGAATTGATCAAAACTACCGGACCAGGTAGATATTACCCACCTGATACGAAGCTCAAATAATCCTCACGGTCGTGGACCTGCTTCGTATCCCAAACCTGCACATAATAGCAACAATGATTAAGTACAAGTATCCAACAAAAGTAGGAACTAAACACTACATCGTTCCTATACTTGCATCCTTTCCTCCCTTACGAGTTATAACCTCGAACACATACCTCCCGTAACCCTAAATCTATCATCTCCAAAATCCACAAGATTATCAATGCTCAGAATAATCTAAGCTTATCCCAATATCCAAATCACATAACCAATACATTCACATACTACAGGTCCGAAACACCCTGCACAGAACAAGATAAGAAGGAAAAAAAATAGAGTTCATATCGAAATTACACTCAATACTGCATTCACCCAAAACATAGAGCAGTTTATCAATATATTCTACCGTCATGGCAGTTACCTCAAGCACCATCCACATCTCCACATATCCTTGAATCAAACACAATTCACAATCTCTAACACCTACGGATCAGCCTAACATCAATGGGATCTCTCAACCCCACCCAGCTATCTTCTCCTTCCCACTCACAGCCGACACCACACCTAGATCCTGAACACCATGAACAGATCAACCGATCATAGCTCTCACAACAAGGATAAACAGAGTATCACCTACAACACACATCCCACATTAAAATCACCACAGTTAATCTATGCTGAAACATAACAATACGACAACAATCATAGCACACAGAAATTTCCCACAGCCGGCACAGCTCCTTCGATCCATCCTTCATCCGGCTTGTTCCACCAATTATCACCCATCGAACCAACGGCAAACAAAATCAACTGTCCATATAACCATAATCATAATAAATCATAGCTCTAACAAGATCCTTAACTGATCTACTCAACCAATCTACTGCTCCCCGAATTCACCATCCAAGAATAGCAAAAATGAAGGAGGAATTACTCACAAGACAATCCCACAACCTTACCTCCATTCTCTGCTCAATGAGATCATGACAATGGCAGCTCCAAGGAAATCAGCAATGTAAACCAAATCAAACAGATCACAGCACCTACATCGATGATGAATCAACGAAAAAGGAGAGGCGACGGCGAGATGATCTCGAGCGTCGGCCATGGCAGATTGTCCTCGCGGTGAGCAGGGCCGACGACAACAGCAAGCTAGGCTTCGGCGACGAAAAATGACTGCGCATCGGCTGAAAGCCTCGCGGCGGTCGACGAGCGAAAAGACAAGGTTGCACGCCGACTGGAGGGCGACAACGGAGAGCTCCGGCGGGGGCTGGTGACCACTGAGATGAGCTCAGTTGGCGGCGGAGGCTGCGATCGAGCGTGGTGAAGGTCGCGATGGGGAGCTGCTCAAATCGGGAGAAATGGTGGAGAAAAAGAAAAGGAAGAATCGCGGCTGATCGGGGAAAGACGAAGGAGAAGAGGGCGATCGTGAGATCGGGTTCGACGAGGTTTATAAAAACGTTTCCATTTGGGTTGATCTAACCCAAGTTAAGTCCAAACAGATTTAATCCGTTTCTAGTCCAGGCCCATTACAACCCAAGCCCAATTTCAGCCCAACTAGATCAGCCTAATGGACTCAGCCCAACTAGATAATTAACCCCATTAGCCCACTAATTAAGCCCAATTAATCTACTCATTATATCCAATTAATTAGAGGGTTAATTCATATAATAAATTTTTTTTTTCATATTTTACATCCAAGGTAAGAGGAAATCAGCCCTTACCTAGTTCTGATGACAACCGGCCGGATCTCTCACCAAAAGCGTTGGTAGTTGTTGGATCGCGGAGGAAATGAAGGAGCATAGAGATGAGGAGTGAAGCTCGGAGGTCACGTCGAGAAGGAGTTGCGGTGAGGAAAGCATTCAGAGTAAAGAGATTTCAGCATCGGTTGAAGAGGGAACGTAGATGGCCATTAAGGGTCGCTGTTGAGAAACACACGGGAGAAGGAGAATCAGCAGTGAGGAAGAGATGTGATCGTGTGAGGGAGGAAGTCACGATCGGGCTTGGCGTTTAAGCGGATCAAATGTGCTAACGGGTCGGTTTAAAACCCTTATAAAACCAACCTAGATCCACTTAAACCCCCCCTTTTATTCTTTAAGCCAAGGTTCGGTTAAATAAAATCCCTAACCATGGTTTTTTTTAATTCCTAAAATAAGTTCTCTAATTAACGAATAATAGAGATATTATCCTGTTGAAAAAAATTTAATCATGGTATTTTACAGACCGTGTCTTTCTCTGGACTCTAAACGGATGTCATCTTTTCGTCCAAACCATGCTTGAGTCTTTGAGAACACGGTCAAAGCACACTTGCCTTCCTTGAGCTCCATTTATTTAGCCATTTCACCTCAAAAATGCCTCCCTGCATGCAAAAGTAGCAAGATCAGATCTCTGTACTAGAAAATAGTAAATCTATGCAAAATAAAGAAAATATGTATGAAACAAATATGAAATATCATGAGATGTGTGCTAAAACTACTTCTAAAATCCTATATAATTTGCACACATCAAAATCCCACAAACTTAGATCTTTGCTTGTCCTCAAGCAAACCTCAATGCCATGGAATTTTAAAAATGTAATTCTCATGCTTAGCATGTTTACTAAAACTTATCAAGTGGTACTCTCAATCAAAGCAAATAGATATATTCTATAAGTTTACTAAGTTAGCTTTTTGTGCATGTGCCAAGAAGTTTCTTAAGGGGTTCACATTCCAAGTTAAGTTAAGTCATCATCTTATAGCTTTTCTAAGGTCTTCGTCTTTTAGGCACTTACCTGCCTTAAGCGAGGATCATTCCCTAGAATTAGCACAAAGTCTCAAAGGCATGTTCAGTATTGAGAGAAATTGGTAGGTGTTTCCCCAGTAAACTAACTCGATCTCAAAAGGGCACCTGACCATTTCCAACCCACGACAACTATTTTTTTCCCCCATTTTTTTTAACTCTCATTTTTTTTTCTCTCATTTTTTTTATTATTATCTTCACTAGCATTTTGATTTTTTTGAATGGGCTTACACAATCTGTGTTGGTGTAGGGGCACCAGTTTATCGAACCTATGTTTTGATTATGGCAAAGACACAAAGTCAAGGTCATATTGTTATCTCACGAGCTGAACCAAGTGTGCAGGAATGTTAAGCTAAGCTGAAGGTCAACGACACTAGGAGGA
Source organism: Wurfbainia villosa (assembly GCA_025175895.1). Taxonomy (NCBI): domain Eukaryota; kingdom Viridiplantae; phylum Streptophyta; class Magnoliopsida; order Zingiberales; family Zingiberaceae; genus Wurfbainia; species Wurfbainia villosa. The sequence goes on along the minus strand of CM045998.1, from coordinate 43,891,830 downwards.
AACCATGGTGGTTGGGCAACACCGGGAGGACTTCAAAGGGAGCCGAAGAAATCAGGTGGAGACCGAAAGCGAATCTTCAAAGGTAAAAGGTTGAGGTAAGCTTGTGTGAGTGAGCGTAAGTAAGGTCGTGTCCTCTATATGGGGATGTCCTTAGGCGATGATCCGACCAAGACTTCCCATGGAAGGTCTAAGTCGAGATCGGATGGTACATGGCTATCAAATTTACTTATATTAACTGCATTTTCGAACTAACTCTTCATTGCAGTTGGAAACCTTGGCAATAGTCGACTATCGGTTGTTGTCAGCCGACTGCTGCCTCTATCAGTCGACTGCTGGTCAAGGATCAGTCTCGAGGAGAGTCAAAGCATATCACCATTTCTCAAGGGCTAGGTGGCATCACCTCATGAAACTTCATCTCAATGATTAGGGTTTCTCAAGGCTATAAAAGAAGGGGTTCTCCACACCATGTTCATCATCGAAAAGCTCTCCAAAAGCCTTCACAATACTGCGACTCTCTGATGACTCTATGACGATGAAGTTCTAATACTCTGATGATCAAAGCTTGAGTTTTTATCCTTCTTTCATTGGTATAAGTTTAATTTAGTTCGTCTCTTTCAAATTCTTGTATTACTCTTTTTGTCTCGGAGCTTTTTATCGTAACGAGGAGAGGGGGAGTATCCCTCTACCTCGAGTCTTTGCTTTTTCTTGTACTCACTTACTCCTACCTCCAACGAGGAGGAGTATTTTAGTGATTTGCCCTCTGTACACGGTCTAGGATAGTTAGGGCCTTGGATTAGCAGTCGAAGGCTGTGAACTAAGTAAAAAACAAAAGTGTTTTATTTACTTCTCCACTACGTATTCTTTTCTTAATCGAACGAATTCGAAAAATTATTTTGCGCTATTCACCCCCCCTCTAGTGCTCAAATTGATCCAACAATCCGAGCATCTCTAGTAACTAAAATGTTAATCTAGAGTCACCTATGGATTCCAAAGTACTAGACTATTGAGATGAATCATAACTAGGTATGTACTAGATTCTCCCTTTCAGAATATTCAGATTCAATGAGTGTAAGTGAGAATAAAAGCTAACAAGTGAGAAATTTAGAACATCTAATAAAGCATCTCAAAATAAAGTACCAAGAGATGAAAGAAAGTAAACTACCTATAGCATAGGAATATAATGTCAAGGTTTTCAAAAGTATCACTGAGGCAACTTATAAGAAAAAACAACTAAGTACTGAAGGAATCCTAAAAACACGACTATATGTATGAAGAAACTAAAATAAAAGCAAAAATGAAAACTATACCCAAAATACATGAATAATAAGTCTACCAAAAGAAAGATGTATTAAAAATTAGGGCCCCCGGACTTAAATGAAATTGTATCTCTAGCGTGGCGACCTAGGTGGGAAATCTGACAGTCTCAGCATATCGGGCTCATGAGAGAATCGCGTGCTCAGCCACTAGTGCCACATATACATGTGGTCCACCTGGGAGCTAGTGGACTCAACGACTGCTCTGTGCTCCTCCTCTCGGGCCCACTTCCTGTAGGAATCTTGCATAAACTGTCGAACCTCTTGGTGATAAGTGGTCTCCTCCTAGAAGTAATGCTGAGCCTAGTCGTAGAACTGGTCGGCCTGCTGGAAGTGGTCCCTTAGATCCTGGAACTCCGCCTACGTATACGTTTGGTGCTCCTCCCATCGTTGCCCTTATGTTTGCTACTCAGTGTAGATGTCATCGAGGTGTGATCGTAACTCCAAAAAATCGAAGGTGGATGTACCTGTATCCTGCTCAAAAGAAGGAAAAGAATATGGTGCAGGTGTAGGTTTGGGATGTGGAATTGGGGGGTTCCTATGCACGGGAGAATCCATAGGTGAGTGATGAGAAGGTGGTGAAAGGGGTGTATGAGTAGAGGGTCCCTTGTGTGGTGGGGACTCCACTGCTCTATCCAACCGCCAATTGTCACGGTTGGTGATGGCGGTACAATCGGTGTCAGGAAGCCTAAGGAGTGATAGACAAGTTATTCCTTAAAAAACAAAAAGAATTTCCCTCTCTAATAATCATTTTCAAAGTCATGCACACCCCTAGGTCAATACTAGGGCTCCCTTCTACTCTATCTAACCCGTCACAATCATATCCCATCGAATTACAAATATGGGTCAAAAGACCCCCAAAAATTATATCCCCCTTGGTTGCCTTATCTACCTTTACTAGGTGTCTAATAAGATGGGACCCTACATCAATAGTGTTATTATCTTGCAACATGTCCCATAGACACATTAACTCACTCATCCTCATTACTCTATCACTCTCCCCCTTCCAAAAAATAGTGCTCGCCAATACCTGGTGAATATATCGGAAAATCGAGTTTTGGAGTCATGATGATTTGACTCTAGATGCGTCATATGAGGTTTCTCCTGTTAAATCAAACCAGAATAATCTTGCATTAAATGTAATAGGTGTTCTCCTCTCTCTCCCCCACTAGGTAATCCAAAGCAAAGATTCCATTGATGTAATGTCCATTCATGCTCTATGTTAAACAACATAAAAGTAAACTTGCCCTCTCGACTATCTACTCCCAATAAAATCTCCGCATCCACCGAACTCAAAAATTTCAAAATAACCCTAGGATAGGTTAGACATCTAACTCCCATGATCTCCCAACTTACCTTGGCAAACAACCATTGCACATCATTTAGTAAACCTAGGGTTTCTAAGAGGGGTGCATCTAGGTACCGAATAGCAGTTATGTTTCGAGAAAAAAGCATATTAAACCTATCTCTATGAACATTATCTCTAAATATGATATCAAGAGGGGTGTTACCTACCTCATTCTCTTGTTGAGCACTTCTTCCCCTCAACCTTGGCTTGGAAAAAGTAGGTCTTGTTGTGCTATGCTTAGTCCTCCTCATTCTTACTTCTTGAAGGCTTCCTGGAGGTTGGAAAGGGTCCTTAGAGGTTGGAGGAGACAATTTTGCACTGGCTAGGACAATAAATTGAATGGCATAGTCGATTTGGGGCAAAGCACACGGTTCTCACCCTTTTAAAGGGGTGTGACATGACCGGTTGAATCCACATGGCCGGCTATGTGTGGATCTACTTTGGTCGCTTAAGAAAAGTTTGAAAAATGGCACGGTTGTACGAGATTCACATGGTCTGAGACCTTCCACACATCCCACTGTTATTAGTGCCTATAAGATTCACATATCTCCACAATGACATGATATTGTCCAATTTGGACATAAGCCCTTATGGTTTTATTTTTGGGATTTACCCAAAAGGCCTCATTCCAATGGAGATATCTTTTCATCTTATAAGAACATGATCTTTTCCATGTCTTACCACTGTGGGACTTTGATTGTATTCCCAATACTCCAACAATCTCTCCCCCCCCCTCAAATGAAGGACCATATAGAAACCCCTCAAGTCTATCCGTCCTCGAAGGACATCCTCTGCTTGATGTCCGATCCTCAATCCACCAGGACTTCTTGCCAACTGTCTGGTCCTCCTGACCCAGTTGGACTTCCTGCCAGTTGTCCAGCCCTTCTGGCCCAACTGGACTTCCTACTAGTTGTTCGGTCCTCCCGACCCAACTGGATTTCCTGCCTAGTGTCTGGTTCTCTTGATCCGGACATGAGAGCTCAACTTCCTTCATTCGAGGTTCATGGCTTGACATGGACCATGGCTCTGATACCAATTGTTAGTGCCTATCAGATTCACATATCTCCACAATGACATGATATTGTCCAATTTGGGCCTAAGCCCTCATGGTTTTATTTTTGGACTTTACCCAAAAGGCCTCATTCCAATGGAGATATCTTTTCATCTTATAAGCACATGATCTTTTCTATGTCTTACCAATGTGGGACTTTGATTGTATTCCCAATACTCCAACAATTATACGTATAAAATTTCATGATTTTTCAACTTACATAAATTGACTTATGTTTTTTCGAAGTTCGATTTCTGAAAACTGAAATTCAAAAATTTCAATTATCAGTCGAGTGCCATCCATAGAGCAAAAAAGCGCAAAACGCCGGCGCCTGAACAGGCGAGACTATCCTAAGCGGCAAAGCGCTCGGCGGTAGATTGCCTTGGCGTGACGCCTCGAGGCGAGACTTCCTAGCGCGCAAGCGCCTGGAGGCAAACGCTCTAGTGGCCAGTTGCCTCGAGGCAGATCGCCTGGCGCAAAATCGCTCGACAAACCGCATCGGAGAACTACCCCGACAAAGAACTATCCCGACGTAAAACCGCCTGAAACTGAGTTTGATCGTGATGCTTGGTATCGATCGTGATGTGGCAATAATGTGATCGAATGATCTTGTTAGAATCAACTGCCTATGTTTGAGCTCTCTAACCACTCCTAACCCTAAGATATGCTTTGGGAAGCATTAGAAAGGGTTAAAATTCATTGGTTATAGATTAGGAGGGTTGTCAGAATGTTGTATCAAACTCAAGGTGAGGGAAAATTCAATGTTGAACCTTTAACCTTAACCTTGATGGTTTAAAGCTCCTATAGACTTAGGGACTTTCCACGGACATTGTTGATACAATGGTCAAGGGGGAGCAAGCCTTTAGGAGGAACTATCCATCATGGGATGATGGAAGTGGTTCTTCCTCATAAGGGGGAGAAATTGAAAAACTTGGAATACTCAATTTGGATATGAGACGTTGACCTCCTTAGGGAAATTTTTTGATGTGTGACAATGGGGGAGAGAGTATGGGTTTAAAGTTATTAGTGATATTGGTGATATTATTCAAATTGACATTGCCTTTGTTTTTTTTATGTGTAACAAACATGTAAAATTTCTGCACTCCAAATTATATCATCCCTATTACATGAATGATAAATTACTGATATGAAATATTTCTACAACTCATGCTAAATTACTGATATGAAATATTTTTGCAACTCATGCTAAATTACTGATATGAAATATTTCTGCAACTCATGCTAAATTACTGATATGAAATATTTCTGCAACTCATGCTAAATTACTGATATGAAATATTTCTGCACCTCATGCTTAATTGATATGAAATATTTTTGTGACTCATGATAAATTTTTGACATGAACTATTTCTGCACTTCATGCTATATTTCAGAATTTGAGATGAACTAAATTTATATCACCTAAACTTAAACCATGTTGTCAAACATCAAAAAGGGGGAGATTGTTAGTGCAGTCAAGCCCATTGAATGTTTCAATGTTTAACAACAAGGTTTAAGTCTAGGAAATTGAAATCTAGTTTGAGCTAGAGTGTAGTCAAGACATTACCTCAACTGTTTCAAATCTAAGGTCACTAAGTTAGATGTTTAGAGTGACATTAGACCCATGGATGAGAAATCCAAGGGTAGGTCTTGACATGGGAAGTCCAACCTGGGGTTGGCATGGGAAGTCCAAGCTTAGGTCTTGGCATGGGAAGTCCAACTTGGAGTTGGCATGGGAAGTCCAAGCTTAGGTCTTGGCAAAGGAAAGTCCAAGCTTGAGTCTTGGCAATTGAGAAATCCAAGGGGGAACCTTGGTAAAGGAAGAGTACAAGCTGGCCAGAGGCCCGGAAGCTTGGTGATGGAGAGAGCATAGTAACGTGCTCGTTCTCCATTGAAGTTAGAGAGGGCACAAGGGAGTGCTCGGTCTCTAGCTAGTGTACTCGTTAGTAAGAGAGGGCACAATAACGTGCTCGGTCTCTTACTAGGGTACATGGACCCAATACTCGTTAGGCAAGGAGAGTGTAGTAACGCACTCGTTCTTTGTCTAGGGTACTGGGAGTACTCGTTAGGCAAGGAGGGCATAGTAACGCGCTCGTTCATTGTCTAGGGTACATGGAATACTCGTTAGGCAAGGAGGGTGTAGTAACGTGCTCGTTCTTTGTCTAGGGTACATGGAGTACTCATTAGACAAGGAGGGCGTAGTAACGCGCTCGTTCTTTGTCTAGGGTACATGGAGTACTCGTTAGGCAAGGAGGGCGTAGTAACGCGCTCATTCTTTGCCTAGGGTACTTAGAGCATTCGTTAGTTGGAGAAGGCACCATAACATGCTTAGTCTCTTACTAGGGTGCTCGAAATGACAGCTTACTAGGAAAAATACTCATGTACTTCAAATATTTCCAGTGTCAGTCGAGCCACCATGGGGTCAGCTCGACTGGAACTCTTGCACAAAGGCACATAATCGAGCTGGCTCGACTATAAGCTCAACTGGCACTCTTGCACAAAGGCATAGAATCGATCTGGCTCGACTACCAGCTCGATTGCTCACTATGTGGAACAACACAGAACCGAGCCCAGCTCAACTGCGGGCTCGACTACTCCAGGGCACTTTGTCGCTAGGGCAGATTGTCGCCAGGGCACTTTCACCAGAGCATTTTTTAGTCGAGTTGATTTGGTAGCGACTCGACTGATAGCTCTGAATTCAGTCACAGAACCAAGCCTGGCTCAACTGCGGGCTCGACTGATAGGTATTTTTCAAGCACAGATGCGAGTCAGACTCGACTGCAGGCTCGACTGATGGAGGCAGTAACGAGATGATTCCGTTTCGAGTAAAGATTTAAATGTGCCGACTTTCGGTTGGAGGAGCAGGCTTCGTTCTTGGCAAACCACCAGAAGTTGGAGGCAGTTATGGGGACAAGCTCAGGTGACCAGAGTTTGGTCGGGTGTGGTCTCTAGGGCTCTAACGGTGGAAGACAGATAGCTCGCTGGAAGAAATGGCTATAAGATGAGAAGGAAGAAAAACAGAGGAAAGATACTTAGAAAGAAAAATGAAAAAGCTTCCAGTGATTCATTCTGAAGGAGAAGGAGTGAAAAAGACTTGCTCTCATCTCACCTCCTCTCCAACAAGAGTTCCCAACTGCTGTCGATCACCTTCTTGTAAGCGCTACAACTCCATCTTCAACGCAAGAAGCTGAACAGCAATCTGTAATTGGTTTTTAATACTTATCTTACTGTTCTTAAAGTATATTCATTGTCTTGTAAGCTTGTAAGAGGTGAAGTTTTCACCTCCGAAACCATTCCGATCATAGATAATAGATTTTCCTTTTGAGCTGCCCGTGGAGTAGGAACTGCTGAGTTTCGAACCACATAAATACCTACGTTTGGTTATGATTGTGTCTTGTGTTCTTGTTTTTTCTATTTTCGCTTTATAATCCTCTGTTTTTGTAGTCAAGAGTGAGTTAGAATTTTTTAAACTCGCTATTCACCCCCCCCCCCTCTAGCGAGCCTCGATCCCAACAGTGGTGTGCTCTTCTACCCATTGATCATGACCATGTGAGATTTACATGGTCGCTCGTGCTTCCTTCTAAGGTGCTGAAAATAATTTCCTCTTCTACCTAGAAAATTCTATGACTCTAAACGTACATAAGGATTATGATGGACAAAAATTAAAGCCTAAACTACCATGCATGAATGCAAAAAGACTAAAACACATAAAGTTAAACTTGGGTTGTCTCCTAAGAAGTGCTTATTTAAGGTCTTTAGCTCAACCATACTCCTATATTTTAGCTTGGCTTTGGTGGATCCGTAAACCTCCACTCATCGACGTCGAAATTTGCATCCTTCGATGGCACCTTAGCTATCCGACAAGAAGAATATCCTGCTGAAAAAGGGTCATTGTACCCTAACAAGTCAAACTGTAGGATCTCATCCTCCACTTCAAAGGAAATCTTATGCTTCTTTACATCGATGCAAGCTCCAGCGGTGGCTGAAAATGGTCTCCCCAAGATCAGTGGTGTGGTAGGCTCTTCTCCCATGTCTAATATAATGAAATCCATGTTAGGGCAATCAACCCAAGTTATGGTTTGGATTATGGTTTTGATGTGTGTGGCAAAAGTTTAAGTTAGGATATTATTGTGGATTTAATATGTGTGTTGAAGTCATGCAAGACTTAATAATTTGCACATATGATGAATAGCATTGGTAAGATCACCAACTCACAATCTCGTGCTTGAGTCGGTGAAGGAGCATTGCGAAGTTGTGCACTTGATGCCTCCGAGAGACCACCGGACGAGATGACTTGAAGAGAAGCCAAGGAAGTAGACTTCGAGGGCAAGAGACACGAAGGAGTATTGTGAAGCCATGCGCTTGGTGTTGCCGAGGGACGTGGCCACAAACGAAGAGAGCTTCGGCGAGGGACTTCAAGTGAGATGAGAGAATGACTGAAATGTAAGTACCTCATTAGGTGAACTTGGCCGAAATGGCTAAGTGTTGGAGGCTCGACCGAGTTGGTTCCGAGTTGGTTAAGGTTATACTCGACATGTTTAGTTAAGTCAAATGCTCAACCAACTTGGTTGGGGTTTTACCCGACAAGTCGGATGCTCAAACATTGGTTTGAGGTTTTCCCGATGAAGTGGAGTGTCGGATGCTCAACCGTGAGGGTTGAGGTTTTACCCGATCGCCAGACGCTCAAACGGATGTGAAGTTTAAGGTTTACCCAACATCAGTCATACGTGAATGGGCGGTCGGTGATCTAAGTCGGCGGAGTTCGGGTAGGTTCGGCCCAATAGTCGATCGCCAAGGAATGGCGATCATTGTCGGACCATCGATCAACCGCGCCAAGGATGGTAGTTGACTAATGAAGGTAGTCGCGGGCACAGAACCTCCCGTAACCGACTGATCAGTCGGCTACGGAGGCATCAGTCGACTACCAAGTCTCCCATTGGACTACAACGGTCAGGATCTGACATGTTCAGAAGCCATTGTAACAGCGACAGTCGACTGCCAAAGGCAACAATCGACTGATGGGCAGCCAACGGGAAGAAATCAGCCCTCTCTATAAAAAGAGAGGGTGTGGGCTTTGAGATGGCTAATGCTTATGCTCCAATTGATCAACCAAGTGCCCCACAAGCTTTAAACTCTTTCTCTTGTTCTTATTTCAAATCCATTGTAAGAAAGAGTGTTTTTGTGTTGTAAGAAGGTTTACCTCCACCTTGCTTTGGCTAAAGGGAGAGGCCATATTGGATTGGTTTCTGAGTGATTCACCGGAGACGAATCGGATCATGGATTAGCGGCATAGGGTCGTGAACCACGTTATATCTCTTTGTTAACATTGTTTTTATCTTGTTTATCTTTATTGTTGTTTAGTTTTATTTCCGCTGTGCTAACCCTAATGTGTAGACAAACGAACGATCGAATTCCATTCTACGATGACTTAGGGCTATTCACCCCCCTCTAGCCAGCCACCTACGTTCCAATAAGCAGTATTAGAGCAAGGTCGCTTGTCAACGGACTCACCGCCACAACAAGCACTACATCAAGGATGGTCGGCTCAAATATTCATCCACCAAAATTTGAAGGTGAATTCTCTTGGTGGAAGAAGAGAATGGAGGTATTATTCGAAACCGATTTTGATATAATGCTCACTATGGAAAATGGTTTCGAAATTCCTAGGGATGAAGAGGGGGAGCCACTAGAGAAATTGAGATGGACCAAGAAGCAAAGGGAGGAGCACTTGGAAAATTCAAAGGCCAAGCACCATTTATTCAATGTGCTTCCCCAATAAGAGATCAACCAGATTAGGGAGTGCTCAAGTGCCAAAGAGATGTGGGAAAGATGGGTAGAGCTTCATGAAGGCACTTCGGAAGCCAAATTAGCAAGAAGAGACCTCCTCCGCTCCCAACTAACTAATATCAAACTTGAAAAGGGATAAAAGGTAACCTCATTACACTCTCATTTTAAAGAAATTTTAAATGGACTAACGAGTGTAGGAGAAAAACTTTCGAACTGGGATATGATCATGAAAACAATCGACGCCTTTCCCCGGTCATCAAAATGGAGCTCAATGGGAGACTCCTACATCTCAAAGAACCTATAAGTTAACACCTTAGAGGAGTTCTTCTCAACCATGGAGCTCCACAAAACAAGGTTTAAAGGAGTAGTAGAAGAGCTAAGAATTCAACCATCAAGAGGAGTAGCCTTGATAGCCGAAAAGGGGAAGAAGAAGAAGAAGGAGACACCACCTTCCTCCTCCGATAAAGCATCCTCCTCATCCTCCATGAATAGCAATGAAGATGCTTATATGGTAAGAAAGGTAAGGCGTGCTTCAAGAAATTTAAAATTTAACAAATCTTATGATAGGAGAAGGCACAAGAGGAAGTTCATTTGTTATAATTGCCAACAAGAGGGACACATGAGGGATGATTGTCCCCTCTTGAACAAGAGCAAGGAACAAAGAAGAAGAAAAGAAGAAAAGAAGAAGGGGAGCAAGAAAAAGGAAGAAGAGAAGAAGTCCAAGGAAAAAGAAAAGGAGAAGAAGGCCAAAGCAGTCAAAGCAAGGACATGGGATGATCCTTCATCATCATCATCGGAGGAAGAAAATGCCTTTGTCACAAATCTAGCTCTAATGGCAATAGAAGATGTGGACACCACTTCCTCCGAAAAAGAAGAAACAAGCTCAAGTGAAGGGGGAAGCTCATCATCATCTTCATCATCCAAAAAAGAAGACATGGTAACTATGGTAAAACACCTTCCCACTCAAGAAGCAGTTGCCATGATTTCTAGCTTAACTAGGGATTTGTTTAGGGCTAAAAAGAAAATAAGAGTATGCTTGATCAAATTAAGTCCCTAGAAGAAAATCTAAAAAAAAAGCATGCTTAAATGTTAATGATGATACATGGTCACATAATGATTATATGCCTCTAAATGTTAGTGATGCATGTATGGATGAAAACAAGGCCTTAAGGGAAAAGGTAGATCATTTAACTAAGGCCCTAGAGAAATTTACCATTGGCTCTGTTAGTGAAAGCCCTAGAGCCAATCATGTGATGATTGTTGTATGGACTTTATTGTATCATATTCCTATTTATAAAGGCATGGTTATTATATTTACTTGTATTGGTGCCAAATAACTAAATATAATAATGTCCTTGAGTAGTAGGTTCTTATCTATATCAATCGATTGGTTGAATCGATATTGAGATGATATAGAGAACACTACTCTTAATCATTCCTAGTCGAGTATTAACATTCAGGGACAATGTTAATGCGTAGAGACTAGCATGTAGGTCAACACGATGACTTGATCTCACAAGTCATGGATATGAGATATCAAGTTGACACATGGGTATGCATTGGAGAATGTATACTAAATGACCCGCCATGAGAAAGTATCATGGATTGTTATATGAGTGTCATATACTTTCTCATGTGGCTATTAGTATGACTATTAGTCCTTAGACCTGAAGTCACCATGGTTCCCTACATAAGGAGTTGCATACTTTGGCTTCGTCAAACGTCACCCGTAAATGGGTGGACTATAAAGGCGATTACTGGGTATGTAACAAATTATGCGGAAGGATGTGAGTGATGTAGATGGGATCTATCCCTTCTATATGACGGGAGTGACATCGATATTCTTGATAGAGTGAGACCACGAAGTGCATGACCATGCCCAAATGAGTCAATATGAGATATTGAGCTCATTTGATTAGAGTGAGTCTACTTGGAGTTCAAGATTTAGATTGTACCGAGGATGACACGGTCTATGCCTCGATTGGTCAATCTAGATGTCAAGGATAGAGGGACATTGTCACATATTGTGAGAGTCACAATTAGTAGTCACAAAGGTGATGTTGGAGCTCAACATTCTTGTAACTTGGGTAGCAATGATGTGTTGCTAGATACCGCTAATTGCTTATGTTCCTAAATCGGTTTAGGGGCATTGCCAATGTTACAAGAACCTATAGGGTCACACACATAAGAGCAATTAGATGGATATTAGCTTCATATGATGAACCATGAGGATTAGGTTCATGGGATGAACCAAATTGGATTAAGAGTAATCCAAATTAGACTAATTGAGTTAGACTCAAGTTGATTCAAGTGTTGAATGAGTCTAATTTAGATTTGATTCATCAAATCAATTTAAATTAATGAATAGAGATTCATTAAATTAAATTGACTTGAGTCAAGTGGTTAGATTTGATCAACCATGGGAGATTAGAGGTCAAGTTTGACTTGACTTGAGAGGGAAGATGAAAGGTCAAGTTTGACTTGACCAAATGCCATGTCATGATGATGACTTGGCATGGCCGGCCAATGATGATGATCCACGTCATCATTGACTTTGTCAATTGGTGCCACATCATGAGGGAGACCAAGAGGCATTGGAGTTACATGCATGCATGTAACCTCCCAAGCAATAATGTGGCCGGCCAACACCATTAGGGAGGAATTCATTTTGGTGAGTTACTCATTCCATCATCTTCAACCTTGGATCAATTTTCCCTCAAGCTCTCCCTCTCCTTCCTCATCTTGCCGAACCATCCATAGAGTGCTAGCACACTCAAGGGTGTGTTTTCTCCACCTATTGCTTGTGTGGATACCAATAGAGGAGTGTGCACTTGACACTCTCGAGTTCCGATGAACCTTTTTGACGAGCGGGATTTGCGAAGGGCGTCGCTACGAGGGTAACGATCTCACCTCTTAGATCTAAGGTAGATCTAGGGTTTTTAGTAAGCACATACATGTTTTATTTTAATATATCTTCACACGGATCCGTGGCTGGGGATTCCGAGGTTTCCACAATGCAAAAAATGGTTTTTGCGACTCGGAAAAACCCAACAGTGGTATCAGAGCCACATGCGAAGCATGTATGTGCTTCATTTTTGTAATTTTTGTATTAGATATAAAAATTATAGATTTATATATTTCTGTAAATTTCCTATTTTTATAGAGCTTTTGGGTATTTTTCTCGAATAGTCGAAGCAACGAGTGTTGGTACACTTGTAGGCTTCAACTGTCGAGAAAAACTCTCCGAAATGGCGAAATCTCGCTTTAGGTTTTTGGGACAGCGACTTAAGTCGCTGTAAGATCATAGTAGGGACACTCGCAAGGTTTATTTTGTGAGTAGGGGCGCTGCCCCTATCCCCGAAAGGGGCCTTGTCCCGCGGTCGCGCCCGGAAACCGCTTAGCGGGACCGTTACGGAGAGGTGACTCATAAAATTGAAAAAAAAAATAGGAAAAATTATAGAAATTTTCTGTAAAAATACATAATTTAGAATTATGTATAATTATGTGATTGTCATGGCCCAATAACCCCAATATGATTGGATGTGATGTGTTGTAATTCATAATACGGCCTGCGTGCCGTTTTGTGGTTGTGCGTGTTGTATAGTGTATGCGACCTGCGCGTCGTACCTCCTTTTTGATATTCTAGTTGTAAATAGTTTTAGACTCGAATGTAACTCGAGTTTCATATTTGTAATGTACAAAATGGAGCGGTGGAAAGTCCACTTGAAGATGAGGTTACGAGAAGGGTGACGACGACATATGACAGTCAAAGGAAGCGCTTGGAGAAGCCGCTAGCCTTAGGTTGACCGTCTGATCTTCTCATTGGCTTGAGAAGATCGTAGTAGGGCCATGAATATATCACATTTAATTATAATATATATATATATATATTTATTTATTTATTTATTTATTTATATATATATATATATATATATATATATATATATATATATATATATATATATATTTATTTATTTATTTATTTATTTATTTGATTTTGCTTGTATGTATGTAATGCATGCTAGTAGAATAATGCTTGTATGTATATGATGCATGCTAGGATAATTTTCTTGTATGTATTTGATGCATGCTAGAATAATGATTGTATGTATGTGATGCATGCTAATATAAGATAATAAAGGACTAAATGCGTATGAGATACACATTACGATTAGATTAGATCATAATCGAATCAACTCGAAAAATGTCTACCGAGCCTTGATACCCATCACTACCTCGATCATTTGTTGTTGTTGAATCTGCCAAAGCAGAGCAATGCATATTATCTTGGTAGGGTGCGGAGGGACAATCTTGGTCCTGCCTATCACGCTTGGGTTAGAGTAAGCTCAATTAGATTGAGCAAAACTAGTTAGCTCAATTGGATCGAGTAGAACTATAGGCATATTCCAATCGTTGGAAAGATAGGTTAAGATCACATTTACACTAAATCTTGGGCGATTTAGCCAAAGCTAACTCAAGGTCTTTTGTAAATGTGGGTCTTGATCCTATAAACAAGAGTTGCATAGAGATGTAATCGGTAATGTGTTACCCACCGATCGTACTAAGTCTTGGGCGATTTAGCCAAAGCTAACTCAAGGCTTAGTATGATGTGAATCTTGTCCCACAAGAATTATAGCTAGTTTGTATGAATCTAGTAATGTGGTTTGACCACATCCATAACTCGATTCTACAAAATTTCTATAATTCAGTGAGAGCATCATTTGATTAAAGGTCTAATTAAATGATAAAAGGAATATGATATTAATTCTCTGCATTGTATGTTGTAGATAACTATGTCGACAAACACGAACACTCTCTCTCTACGTTCTGTCCTTGAGAAGGACAAGCTCAATGGAGCGAATTTCCTAGACTGGTACAGGAACCTGAGAATTGTTCTCACCTAAGAAAGAAAGTTGTACATCCTGGAGCAGCCCATTCCGGAGGCACCTCCTGCCACTGCCTCGCGAGCTGACAAAGATGCTTACAAGAAGCATCAAGATGATGCATTAGATGTGTCATGTCTAATGCTCGCGACCATGAACTCTGAGCTTCAGAAGCAACATGAGTTCATGAATGCTTATGATATGGTTGGACATCTTCGTCAACTATATCAAGGACAAGCAAGGAATGAGAGATATGAAGTCTCTAAGGCATTGTTTGGGTCTAAAATGCAAGAAGGGACTCCCGTAGGTCAATATGTACTCAAGATGATTGGGTACGTAGAAAACCTACAAAGGCTGGGATTCCCACTTGGCCAAGAGCTGACCACTGACCTGATCTTGCAATCTTTGCCACAAGCCTTCAATCAATTTGTCATGAATTATAACATGAATGAAATTGATAAGTCATTGCCTGAAATGCTCAACATGTTGAGAACTGCTGAGCTTAACCTTAAGAAGGGAAAATCTGACACCATTTTGATGGTGCAAAAGAAGAAAGGCAAGGGCAAGCCTAAAGGTAAGGGAATGTCTCAAGCCAAGGGCAAAGGCAAAGAACTTAAACCCAAAGGAGGGGTGGCCAAGGAAGGGGCTTGCTTCCACTGCAAGGAAGCTGGACACTGGAAGCGTAACTGCAAGGCATACCTGAAAGATCTTAAGAAGAAGAGAAGTGAGACTTCTACTTCAGGTATAAATGTTATAGAAGTCAATCTATCTATTTCTTCATCATGGGTATTAGATACCGGATGTTCATCTCACATTTGTACCAATGTGCAGGCGCTGAGAAATAGCAGGGCATTGACAAAGGGCGAGGTGGACCTACGAGTAGGCAATGGAGCAAGGGTTGCTGCTGTTGCTGTAGGAACTTATAATCTATCTTTTCCCTCTGGGCTTGTACTAGAATTAGATAAATATTGTTATGTGCCTGCTTTAACTAAGAACATCATTTCAGTTTCTTGTTTGGACAAGAAAGGATTTTCATTTATAATAAAGAACAAATGTTGTTCAGTTTACTTAAATGATATGTTCTATTGTAGTGCACCTCTAATGAACGGACTCTACTTTCTAGACTTAGAGAGCCCTATCTATAACATAAGTACCAAAAGGTTCAAGTCAAATGAGTTGAACCAAACCTATATCTGGCATTGTCGCTTAGGTCACATAAATGAGAGTCGCTTATCTCAGCTCCATAAGGATGGGCTGCTAGACTCATTTGATTTTGAATCATATGAGACATGTGAGTCTTGCCTTTTAGGCAAGATGACCAAGACTCCCTTTAGTGGACACAGTGAAAGAGCAACAGATTTGTTAGAACTTATACATAGTGAAGTATGTGGTCCTTTCAATGTTGCTGCTAGAGGTGGTTACAGGTACTTCATTACATTTACTGATGACTTCAGTAGATATGGTTATGTGTATCTTATGACACAAATCAAAATCCTTTGAAAAGTTCAAAGAATTCAAGAATGAAGTACAAAACCAGCTTGGCAACAGTATTAAGATACTTCGATCAGATCGAGGTGGTGAATACCTTAGCCATGAGTTTCGTGACTATCTAGCGGAGTGTGGGATTCTATCCCAACTCACTCCTCCTGGAACACCACAGTGGAATGGTGTATCCGAAAGGAGGAATCATACCCTATTAGATATGGTACGATCTATGATGAGTCACACAGATCTTCCTATATCCTTTTGGGGATATCCTCTAGACACAGCAGCCTTTACCCTTAACCGTGTACCATCCAAGGCTATCATAAAGACATCATATACGATATAGACAGGGAGAAATCCCAAGATATCTTTTATGAGGATTTGGGGTTGTAAGGCTTATGTTCGATGTCAATTCTCAGACAAACTGGGGCCCAAATCCGATAGGTGCTATTTTGTTGGATATCCCAAGGATACAAAGGGATATTACTTCTACATTCCCAGTCAGCACAAAGTGTTTGTGGCAAAGACTAGAGTTTTTCTAGAAAGGAATTTTGTTTCTAGAAAAACTAGTGGGAGTACCTTCGATCTTGAAGAAATTCAAGATAAGGACCATAGCACTGAGGCCTTGATGGAGGTTGAACAGGAACCACAAAGTGTTGTGGGTGATGAGGTTGTTGCACAAAGAGTTGTGGAACAACCACCTGTTCATGTAGACTTACCTCTTCGCATGTATGATAGGGTACGTCGTCAGCTCGAGAGATACTCATTTCTCTTGTCTGACCATGATGATGTTATGCTCATTGAGAATGAGCCTACCTCCTATCAGAAAGCTGTGATGAGCCCAGATTCTGAGAAATAGCTAGAGGCCATGAGATCCGAGATGGAATCCATGTACACCAACCAAGTATGGACTTTGGTTGATCCACCTGAAGGGGTCAAACCCATTGGGTGTAAGTGGGTCTTAAGGAGAAAGACTAACATGGATGGACTTATGCATACCTATAAGGGCCGATTGGTGGCTAAAGGTTTCAAGCAAATCCATGGTATTGACTATGATGAAACCTTTTCTCCAGTGGAGATGTTTAAGTCCATTCGGATCTTGCTTGCTATTGTAACATATCACGATTATGAGATCTGGCAGATGGATGTCAAAACCGCATTTCTGAATGGAAACTTACTCGAGGATGTGTACATGACACAACCTGAAGGTTTTGAAGATCCACAGTATACTGAGAAGGTATGCAAGCTGCAAAGGTCCATTTATGGGCTAAAGCAAGCTTCTCAGAGCTGGAATCTTCGATTCGATGATGCGATCAAATAGTTTGGTTTCATCAAGAATGAAGATGAACCCTGTGTCTACAAGAGAGTTAATGGGAACACAGTTGTCTTCCTTGTATTGTATGTGGATGACATACTGCTCATTGGGAATGACATCCCTTTGCTACAGTCTGTGAAGACTTGGCTCGGGACGTGCTTCTCAATGAAGGACTTAGGTGAAGCAGCCTGTATTCTAGGCTATAGAGATAGATCTAAGAGATTGCTTGGCCTAAGTCATAGTACATACATTGACACGGTATTACTTCGGTTTACCATGCAGAATTCCAAGAAATGACTTCTGCCGATGTCACATGGTGTGAGTCTTTCGAAGACTCAAAGTCCCTCTTCTAGAGAGGAGAGAGACCACATGGATAAGATCCCTTATGCTTCTGCTATAGGATCTATCATGTACGCCATGTTGTGTACTTGTCCTGATGTCTCATATGCTTTGAGCATGACGAGTAGATACCAGTCAGATCCAGGTGAGCGTCACTGGATAGCAGTCAAGAATATTCTTAAGTACTTGAGAAGGACTAAAGAATATTTCTTGATATTTGGAGGCGATGAGGAGCTAGTCAGAAGGGTTACAATGATGCTAGCCCAAACCACTGTGATGATTATAGATCATGTGGTTCGTGTTTTGCTTGAATGGTGGCGCTGTGAATGGAAGAGTTGGCAGACACGATTCCGATTCTACAATAGAAGACGAGTATATCGCTGCATCTGAGGCAGCAAAGGAGGCAGTTTGGATCCGCAAGTTCATTGCTGAACTTGGGGTGGTTCCTAGCATTGCAGATCCTATAGAGCTCTATTGTGACAACAATGGAGCGATTGCACAGGCTAAGGAACCTCGCTCACACCAGCGGACCAAACACATACTATGGCGCTTCCATCTCATTCGAGAGATTATCGATAGAGGAGATGTGAAGATTTACAGAGTACCATCAGAGGCTAACATCGCAGATCCCTTGACCAAGGCTTTGGCACAGAAAAAGCATGATGGTCACACTAGGTCATTGGGTATTAGATACTACGGTGATTGACACTAGTGCTAGTGGGAGATTGTTAGTGAAAGCGCTAGAGTCAATCATGTGATGATTGTTGTATGGACTTTATTGTATCATATTCCTATTTATAAAGGCATGGTTATTATATTTACTTGTATTGGTGCCAAATAACTAAATATAATAATGTCCTTGAGTAGTAGGTTCTTATCTATATCAATCGATTGGTTGAATCGATATTGAGATGATATAGAGAACACTACTCTTAATCATTCCTAGTCGAGTATTAACATTCAGGGACAATGTTAATGCGTAGAGACTAGCATGTAGGTCAACACGATGACTTGATCTCACAAGTCATGGATATGAGATATCAAGTTGACACATGGGTATGCATTGGAGAATGTATACTGAATGACCCGCCATGAGAAAGTATCATGGATCGTTATATGAGTGTCATATACTTTCTCATGTGGCTATTAGTATGACTATTAGTCCTTAGACATGAAGTCACCATGGTTCCCTACATAAGGAGTTGCATACTTTGGCTTCGTCAAACGTCACCCGTAAATGGGTGGAATATAAAGGCGATTACTGGGTATGTAACAAATTATGTGGAAGGATGTGAGTGATGTAGATGGGATCTATCCCTTCTATATGACGGGAGTGACATCGATATTCTTGATAGAGTGAGACCACAAAGTGCATGGCCATGCCCAAATGAGTCAATATGAGATATTGAGCTCATTTGATAGAGTGAGTCTACTTGGAGTTCAAGATTTAGATTGTACCGAGGATGACACGGTCTATGCCTCGATTGGTCAATCTAGATGTCAAGGATAGAGGGACATTGTCACATATTGTGAGAGTCACAATTAGTAATCACAAAGGTGATGTTGGAGCTCAACATTCTTGTAACTTGGGTAGCAATGATGTGTTGCTAGATACCGCTCATTGCTTATGTTCCTAAATCGGTTTAGGGGCATTGCCAATGTTACAAGAACCTATAGGGTCACACACATAAGAGCAATTAGATGGATATTAGCTTCATATGATGAACCATGAGGATTAGGTTCATGGGATGAACCAAATTGGATTAAGAGTAATCCAAATTAGACTAATTGAGTTAGACTCAAGTTGATTCAAGTGTTGAATGAGTCTAATTTAGATTTGATTCATCAAATCAATTTAAATTAATGAATAGAGATTCATTAAATTAAATTGACTTGAGTCAAGTGGTTAGATTTGATCAACCATGGGAAATTAGAGGTCAAGTTTGACTTGACTTGAGAGGGAAGATGAAAGGTCAAGTTTGACTTGACCAAATGTCATGTCATGATGATGACTTGGCATGGCCGGCCAATGATGATGATCCACATCATCATTGACTTTGTCAATTGGTGCCACATCATGAGGGAGACCAAGAGGCATTGGAGTTACATGCATGCATGTAACCTCCCAAGCAATAATGTGGCCGGCCAACACCATTAGGGAGGAATTCATTTTGGTGAGTTACTCATTCCATCATCTTCAACCTTGGATCAATTTTCCCTCAAGCTCTCCCTCTCCTTCCTCATCTTGCCGAACCATCCATAGAGTGCTAGCACACTCAAGGGTGTGTTTTCTCCACCTATTGCTTGTGTGGATACCAATAGAGGAGTGTGCACTTGACACTCTCGAGTTTCGGCGAACCTTTTGGACGAGCGGGATTTGCGAAGAGCGTCGCTACGAGGGTAACGATCTCATCTCTTAGATCTAAGGTAGATCTAGGGTTTTTAGTAAGCACATACATGTTTTATTTTAATATATCTTCGCACGGATCCGTGGCCGGGGATTCCGAGGTTTTCGCAACGCAAAAAGCGGTTTTTGCGGCTCGGAAAAACCCAACATGCTCCAACACATTGAACATGATCATAGGGAGCCAAATGGCTAGCTTTAACAAGAAGGGGTTAGGTTACAAGGGATCCAAGAATGAGAGAGCATATCATTGTTTAATTGCTAGGGATCAATCTAAAACAACAATGATAGCTAGGAAATGGATCCCAAAGGAATACTTAGTGAACCCTATTGGAAAGAATCTATATTGGGTTCCTAAGTCCATCCTTAAGGGTTAGGAAAACCCTAGGATAGTCAACCATAAGTGGACTTCACTTACATCATATTATATGGTTGACTTAGGATGATGTGGGTAGTGAAATTTAATTTATAAGCATGATGGATGAAGTGATTATAATGTTAGAATCATATACTTGATTTGAATAATGATACATGCTTATGACTTAGAATGATCGGGACTTATTTTTTTTAAATAGTGTTGGGTGATGATAATGCACCCATAAATAGCTTAAAACATGCTTTGGGTGATACTTGACTCATTATCATGATTTTATACCTAATGCATGATTACAAATTGATTGATACACTTGTTTCATGATCATAATGTGAAATCAATGCATATGTCTTTATGATCATGTGGTATGTTAGAGTGATACTTAACATTGTGTAGAATTGCATGAATTTAAAGGTTAAGTATATAAATACCTTTAGGAACATCTCACACTCACCATAAGGATAACCTTGATTGAAAACTTAGCATGGGTGAGATGTTAGGATGATACTAATGGTCCACTAATGCCTATGATTTTTAGATGGTCATTTAAAGCATCAAAATAGTAATAATAGACCAATCATGGGGAAGGCTTATGTTTAATGTTGGTGCAATCAGCCCAGGTCACGATTGACCAGGACTCGAGTTTGACTCGAGTGATGTTTTGATGTTCGACAAAAACATATGACAATGTAATTGTCATAGGGAAGTCCAAGTCTTGAGTACTTGGCATGGGAAGTCCAAGTGGGACACTTGGCATTTGGCAAAGTCTAAGCATGGGTCTTGGTAATGGAAAGTCCAAGCATGGGTCTTGGCATGGAAAGTCCAAGCATGGGTCTTGGCATGGAAAGTCCAACATGGGTTGGCAAGGGAAAGTCCAAGCTTGAGTCTTGGCATTTAAGAAGTCCAAGGGTTTGATATTGGCGGCGTAAAGTCCAAGCGGGAGTCTTGGCAGCATAAGTCCAATGGTTGGCGGCGTAAAGTCCAAGCAGAGTCTTGGCGGCGTAAGTCCAATGTGCCTTGGCGGTGTAGACACCGTTAGCATGACATAGCCGATGGAAGCACCTGAAGGCTAGCGCGATGGATGAACAAGTCATGGATGACTTGGAGGGATCCGAGAGGCGTGAGGCTGATGGAGGTGGCTAGAAGGCTTAGGTCTAGGCTAAGGGTAGTCTAGCAAGTATGGGGGAACCATACTTGGGCTAAAAGCTCATGTTTGAGGTTGGCCAGTCGACTGGTGCCATGTGGCAGTCAACTGGACCGAGTCAACTAGGGTTTGACTGCGGGAAGTGGTCTAGCGATCATTGCAGGTGGGCGGTCGTGATGCCTCAGCGATCGTGATCGATGATCGGTCGGCCCGGTGCTCGGATTTTCAGCCACAGAATGGAGTCTCACTCGATCGCTGGGACGAGCAGTCGAGTGATGGCTTATCAGTCGACTGATGCTCATGATCAGTCGACTGATGTCCTAGCCGTTGGATTTTTCCAGCGTGGATTACACCATTGTCTCACAGCAACAGTGTGATCAATCGACTGATGGTCCCGAGCAGTCGACTGATCGACCTTTTCCAGCACAGGTTGAAGCTATAAAAGGAGCTCGTGATGGAAGAAAAGGCAATGATTTTCTTGGACGAAATTGAAGGGGAAAGTGTTGGGTTTTTCCGAGCCGCAAAAACCGCTTTTTGCGTTGCGGAAACCTCGGAAGCCCCCGGCCACGGATCCGTGCGAAGTATAAAAATTATAATTACATGTATGTGCTTACAGAAATCCTAGATCTACCTTATATCTAAGAGGTTAGAACGCTACCCTCGTAGCGACGCCCTTCGCTTATCCCGCTCGTCCAAAAGTTCGCCGGAACTCGAGAGTGTCAAGTGCACACTCCTCTATGGTATCCACACAAGCAATAGGTGGAGAAAAAGACACTTGAGTGTGCTAGCACTCCTCTATGGTGTCTCGGCAAGATGAGGTTGGAGAGGGAGAGCTTGAGAGAAAAAAATTCCCAAGGAAGAAGATGAAGTTATGGAGAGTTACACACAAAATGAATTTCACCCATGAAACCCCTAAAGTGTTGGCCGGCCACATTATGGAGAGGGAGTTACATGCATGCATGTAACTCCCATGTCCCTTGGTCTCCCTCATGAGGTGGCACCAATTGACAAAGTCAATGATGATGTGGAGCATCATCATTGGCCGACCATGCCTAGTCATCATCATGACATGGCATTTGGTCAAGTCAAACTTGACCTTTCATCTTCCCTCTCAAGTCAAGTCAAACTTGACCTCTAATCTCCCATGGTTGATCAAATCTAACCACTTGACTCAAGTCAATTTAATATAATGAATCTCTATTCATTAATTTAAATTGATTTGATGAATCAAATCTCAATTAGACTCATTCAACACTTGAATCAACTTGAGTCTAACTCAATTAGTCTAATTTGGATTACTCTTAATCCAATTTGGTTCATCCCATGAACCTAATCCTCATGGTTCATCATATGAACCTAATCTCCATCTAATTGCTCTTATGTGTGTGACTATAGGTTCTTGTAACGCTGGCAATGTCCCTAAGCAGTTTAGGAACATAAGCAATAGGCGGTATCTAGCAACACATCATTGCTACCCAAGTTACAAGAATGTTGAGCCTAACATCACCTTTGTGACTACTAATTGTGACTCTCACAATATGTGACAATGTCCCTCTATCCTTGACATCTAGATTGACCAATCGAGGCATAGACCGTGTCATCCTCAGTACAATCTAAATCTTGAACTCAAGTAGACTCACTCTAATCAAATGAGCTCAATATCTCATATTGACTCATTTGGGCATAACCATACGCCGTGGTCTCACTCTATCAAGAATATCGATGTCACCCCGTCATATAGGAGGGATAGATCCCATCTACATCACTCACATCCCTCGCATAATTTGTTACATACCCGATGTCGCCTTTATAGTCCACCCATTTATGGGTGACGTTTGTGCCAAAGTATGCAACTCCTTATGTAGGGAACCTTGGTGACTTGAGGTCTAAGGACTAATAGTCATACTAATAGCCACATGAGAAAGTATATGACACTCATATAACGATCCATGATACTTTCTCATGGCGGGTCATTCAGTATACATTCTCCAATGCATACCCATGTGTCAACTTGATATCTCATATCCATGACTTGTGAGATCAAGTCATCTTGTTGACCTACATGCTAGTCTCTATGCATTAACATTGTCCCTGAATGTTAATACTCGACTAGGAATGATTAAGAGTAGTGTTCTCTATATCATCTCATTATCGATTCAACCAATCGATTGATATAGATAAGAACCTACTACTCAAGGACATTATTATATTTAGTTATTTGGCACCAATACAAGTAAATATAATAACCATGCCTTTATAAATAGAAATATGATACAATAAAGTCCATACAACAATCATCACATGATTGGCTCTAGGGCTTTCACTAACAATCTCCCACTAGCACTAGTGCCAATCATCGTAGTATCAAATACCCAATGACCTAGTGTGACCATCATGCTTTTTCTGTGCTAAAGCCTTAGTCAAGGGATCTGCGATGTTAGCATCTGTGGGTACTCTGCAAATCTTCACATCTCCTCTATCGATAATCTCTCGAATAAGATGGAAGCACCGATATATTCAGCCTCTGTTGTAGAATCAGCAACTGTGTTCTGCTTGGAACTATTCCAGCTCACAGCGCCACCATTCAAGCAAAACACGAACCCTGACTGTGATCTATAATCATCCTGGTCAGTTTGGAAGCTGGCATCGCTGTAACCCTTTACAGCTAGCTCCTCATCGCCTCCAAATATCAAGAAATATTCTTTAGTCCTTCTTAAGTACTTAAGAATATTCTTGACTACTATCCAGTGACGCTCACCTGGATCTGACTGGTATCTACTCGTCATGCTCAAGGCATACGAGACATCAGGATGAGTACACAGCATGGCGTACATGATAGATCCTATAGCAGATGCGTAAGGGATCTTATCTATGTGGTCTCTCTCCTCTCTAGAAGAGGGACTTTGAGTCTTCGAAAGACTCACACCATGTGACATCGGCAGAAGTCCTTTCTTGGAATTCTGCATGGCAAACCGAAGTAATACCGTGTCAATGTATGTACTCTGACTTAGGCCAAGCAATCTCTTAGATCTATCTCTATAGATCTTGATGCCTAGAATACATGCTGCTTCACCTAAGTCCTTCATTGAGAAGCACGTCCCCAGCCAAGTCTTCACAGACTGTAGCGAAGGGATGTCATTCCCAATGAGTAGTATGTCATCCACATACAGTACAAGGAAGACAACTGTATTCCCATTAACCCTCTTGTAGACACAGGGTTCATCTTCATTCTTGATGAAACCAAACTGTTTGATCGCATCATCGAATCGAAGATTCCAGCTCCGAGAAGCTTGCTTTAGCCCATAAATGGACCTTTGCAGCTTGCATACCTTCCCAGTATGCTGTGGATCTACAAAACCCTCAGGTTGTGTCATGTACACATCCTCGAGTAAGTTTCCATTCAGAAACGCAGTTTTGACATCCATCTGCCAGATCTCATAATCGTGGTATGCTGCAATAGCAAGAAAGATCCAAATGGACTTAAACATTGCCACTGGAGAAAAGGTTTCATCATAGTCAATACCCTGAATTTGCTTGAAACCTTTAGCCACCAATCGACCCTTATAGGTATGCGTAAGTCCATCCATGTCAGTCTTTCTCCTAAAGACCCACTTACACCCAATGGGTTTGACCCCTTCAGGTGGATCAACCAAAGTCCATACTTGGTTAGTGTACATGGATTCCATCTCGGATCTCATGGCGTCTAGCCATTTCTCAGAATCTGGGCTCATCACAGCTTCCTGATAGGAGGTAGGCTCATTCTCAATGAGCATAACGTCATCATGGTCAGACAAGAGAAATGAGTATCTCTCAGGCTGACGACGTACCCTATCAGACCTGCGAAGAGGTAGGTCTACTTGAACAGGTGGTTGTTCCACAACTCTTTGTGCAACAACCTCATCACCCACAACACTTTGTGGTTCCTGTTCAACCTCCATCAAGGCCTCAGTGCTATGGTCCTTATCTTAAATTTCTTCAAGATCGAAGGTACTCCCACTAGTTTTTCTAGAAACAAAATCCCTTTCTAGAAAAACCCCAGTCTTTGCCACAAACACTTTGTGCTGACTGGGAATGTAGAAGTAATATCCCTTTGTTTCCTTGGGATATCCAACAAAATAGCACCTATCGGATTTGGGTCCTAGTTTGTATGAGACTTGACGTCGAACGTAAGCCTCACAACCCCAAATCCTCATAAAAGATATCTTGGGATTTTTTCCTGTCCATATCGTATATGGTGTCTTTACCACAGCCTTGGATGGTACACGGTTAAGGGTAAAGGTCATGTCTAGAGCATATCTCCAAAAGGATATAGGAAGATCTGTGTGACTCATCATAGATCGTACCATATCCAATAGGGTACGATTCCTCCTTTCGGATACACCATTCCACTGTGGTGTTCCAGGAGGAGTGAGTTGGGATAGAATCCCACACTCAGCTAGATAGTCACGAAACTCATGGCTAAGGTATTCACCACCTCGATCTGATCGAAGTATCTTAATACTCTTGCCAAGCTGGTTTTGTACTTCATTCTTGAATTCTTTGAACTTTTCAAAGGATTCAGATTTATGTGTCATAAGATACACATAACCATATCTACTGAAGTCATCAGTAAATGTAATGAAGTACCTGTAACCACCTCTAGCAGCAACATTGAAAGGACCACATACATCACTATGTATAAGTCCTAACAAATCTGTTGCTCTTTCGCTGTGTCCACTAAAGGGAGTCTTGGTCATCTTGCCTAAAAGTAAAGACTCGCATGTCTCATATGATTCAAAATAAAATGAGTCTTTACCCCATCCTTATCGAGGTGAGATAAGCGACTCTCATTTATGTGACCTGCGAATGCCAGAGATAGGTTTGGTTCAACTCATTTGACTTGAACCTCTTGGTACTTATGTTATAGATAGGGCTCTCTAAGTCTAGAAAGTAGAGTCCGTTCATTAGAGGTGCACTACAATAGAACATATCATTTAAATAAAATGAACAACATTTGTTCTTTATTATAAATGAAAAACCTTTCTTGTCCAAACAAGAAAGCTGAAATGATGTTCTTAGTTAAAGCGAGCACATAACAACATTCATCTAATTCTAGTACAAGCCCGGAGGCGAGATAGATCATAAGTTCCTACAAAGAATAAAGCAGAACCCTTGCTCCATTGCCTACTCGTAGGTCCACCTCGCCTTTGTCAATGCCTGCTATTTCTCAATTGGTACAAATGTGAGATGCACATCCGATATCTAATACCCATGATGAAGAAATAGATAGATTGACTTCTATAACATTTATACCTGAAGTAGAAGTCTCACTTCTCTTCTTCTTAAGATCTTCCAGGTATGCCTTGCGATTCGCTTCGATGTCCTCGCTTCCTTGCGATGGAAGCAAGCCCCTTCCTTGGCTACCCCTCCTTTGGGTTTAAGTTCTTTGCCTTTGCCCTTGGCTTGGGACTTTCCCTTACCTTTAGGCTTGCCCTTGCCTTTCTTCTTCTGCACCATCAAAATGGTGTCAGATTTACCCTTCTTAAGGTTAAGCTCTGCAGTTCTCAACATGCTGAGCATTTCAGGCAATGGCTTATCAATTTCATTCATGTTATAATTCATGACAAATTGATCGAAGGCTCTTGGCAAAGATTGCAAGATTAGGTCAGTGGCCAGCTCTTGGCCAAGTGGGAATCCCGGCCTTTGTAGGTTTTCTACGTACCCAATCATCTTGAGTACATATGTACCTACAGGAGTCCCTTCTTGCATTTTGGACCCAAATAATGCCTTAGAGACTTCATATCTCTCATGCCTAGCTTGTCCTTGATATAGTTGACGAAGATGTCCAACCATATCATAAGCTTTCATGAACTCGTGTTGCTTCTGAAGCTCAGAGTTCATGGTCGCGAGCATTAGACATGACACATCTAATGCATCATCTTGATGCTTCTTGTAAGCATCTTTGTCAGCTTGCGAGGCATTGGCAGGAGGTGCCTCCGGAATGGGCTGCTCGGGACGTGACTTCCTTTCTTGGGTGAGAACAATTCTCAAGTTCCTGTACCAGTCCAGGAAATTTGCTCCATTGAGCTTGTCCTTCTCAAGGACGGATCGCAGAGAGAGAGTGTTCGTGGTTGTTGACATAGTTATCTACAACATACAATGCAGAGAATTAATATCATATTCCTTTTATCATTTAATTAGGCCTTTAATCAAATGATGCTCCCACTAAATTATAGGAATTTTGTAGAATCGAGTTATGGATGTGGTCAAACCACTTTTACTAGATTCATACAAACTAGCTATAATTCTTACGGGACAAGATCCACATCATACTAAGCCTTGAGTTAGCTTTGGCTAAATCGCCCAAGACTTAGTACGATCGGTGGGTAACACATTACCGATTACATCTCTATGCAACTCTTGTTTATAGGATTAAGACCCACATTTACAAAAGACCTTGAGTTAGCTTTGGCTAAATCGCCCAAGATTTAGTGTAAATGCGATCTTAACCTATCTTTCCAACGATTGGAATATGCCTATAGTTCTACTCGATCCAATTGAGTTAACTAGTTTTGCTCAATCTAATTGAGCTTACTCTAACCCGAGTCGTGATAGGCGGGACCAAGATTGTCCCTCCGCACCCTACCAAGATAATATGCGTTGCTCTGCTTTGGCAGATTCAACAACAACAAATGATCGAGGTAGTGATGGGTATCAAGGCTCGGTAGGCATTTTCGAGTTGATTCGATTATGATCTAATCTAATCGTAATGTGTATCTTATACGCATTTAGGCCTTTATTATCCTATATTAGCATGCATCATATACATACATTAATTATTCTAGCATGCATCATATACATACAAGAAAATTAACCTAGCATGCATCATATACATACAAACATGTTTCTACTAGCATGCATCACATACATACAAGCAAAATCAATTAAATATACATATATATATATCAACATATATATATATATATCATTAAATGTGATATAGTCATGGCCCTACTACGATCTTCTCAAGCCAATGAGAAGATCGGACGGTCAACCTAAGGCTAGCGGCTTCTCCAAGCGCTTCCATTGACCGCCATGTGTCGTCGTCACCCTTCTCGTAAGCTCGTCTTCAAGTGGACTTTCCACCGCTCCATTTTTGTACATTACAAATACGAAACTCGAGTTACATTCGAGTCTCAAACTATTTACAACTAGAATATTAAAAGAATAGGCGCGACGCGCAGGTCGCAAACACTTTACAACACGCACAACCACAAAACGGCACGCAGGCCGTATTATGAATTACAACACACTTAATCCAATCCAATTGGGTTATTGGGCCATGACAATCACAGAATTATACATAATTCTAAATTATGTATTTTTACAGAAATTTCTATAATTTTTCCTAATTTATTTCGAATTTATGAGTCAACTCTCCGTAACGGTCCCGCTAAGCGGGTTTAAGTGCGATCGCGGGACATGGCCCCTTTCGGGATAGGGGCAGCGCCCTACTCATAAAATAAACTTGCGAGTGTCCATACAATGAACTTACAGCGACTTAAGTCGCTGTCCCAAAAACCTAAAGCGAGAACTCGCCGATTCGGAGAGTTTTTCTCGACGGTTGAAGCCTACGAGTGTCCCAACACTCGTTGCTTCGACTCTACGAGAAAAATACCCAAAAATTCTATAAAATAAGAAAATTTACAGAAACATATAAATCTATAATTTTTATATCTAATATAAAAACTACAAAAAGCGAAACACATACATGCTTGCGTGGCTCGATACCCTTTGTTGGGTTTTACGAGCCACAAAAACCGCTTTACGTTGCGAAACCTCGGAAGCCCGACCCGCGGATCATGCAGTATAAAATTATAATTACATGTATGTGCTTACAGAAATCCTAGATCTACCTTAGATCTAAGAGGTTAGAAACGCTACCCTCGTAGCGGCCGCTTATCCCGCCGTCGTCAAAAGTTCGAACTCGAGAGTGTCAAGTGCACACTCCTCTATGGTATCCACACAAGCAATAGGTGGAGAAAAAGACACTTGAGTGTGCTAGCACTCCTCTTGTCTCGGCAAGATGAGGTTGGAGAGGGAGAGCTAGAGAGAAAAAAATTCCCAAGGAAGAAGATGAAGTTATGGAGAGTTACACAAAATGAATTTCACCCATGAAACCCCTAAAGTGTTGGCCGGCCACATTATGGAGAGGGAGTTACATGCATGCATGTAACTCCCATGTCCCTTGGTCTCCCTCATGAGGTGGCACCAATTGACAAAGTCATGATGATGTGGAGCATCATCATTGGCGCCATGCCTAGTCATCATCATGACATGGCATTTGGTCAAGTCAAACTTGACCTTTCATCTTCCCTCTCAAGTCAAGTCAAACTTGACCTCTAATCTCCCATGGTTGATCAAATCTAACCACTTGACTCAAGTCAATTTAATATAATGAATCTCTATTCATTAATTTAAATTGATTTGATGAATCAAATCTCAATTAGACTCATTCAACACTTGAATCAACTTGAGTCTAACTCAATTAGTCTAATTTGGATTACTCTTAATCCAATTTGGTTCATCCCATGAACCTAATCCTCATGGTTCATCATATGAACCTAATCTCCATCTAATTGCTCTTATGTGTGTGACCCTATAGGTTCTTGTAACATTGGCAATGTCCCTAAACCGATTTAGGAACATAAGCAATGAGCGGTATCTAGCAACACATCATTGCTACCCAAGTTACAAGAATGTTGAGCTCCAACATCACCTTTGTGACTACTAATTGTGACTCTCACAATATGTGACAATGTCCTCTATCCTTGACATCTAGATTGACCAATCGAGGCATAGACCGTGTCATCCTCAATTATAATCTAAATCTTGAACTCCAAGTAGACTCACTCTAATCAAATGAGCTCAATATCTCATATTGACTCATTTGGGCATAACCATGCCATTGGTCTCACTCTATCAAGAATATCGATGTCACCCGTCATATAGGAGGGATAGATCCCATCTACATCACTCACATCCCTCCGCATAATTCGTTACATACCCAGTAATCGCCTTTATAGTCCACCCATTTACGGGTGACGTTTGACGAAGCCAAAGTATGCAACTCGTTATGTAGGGAACCATGGTGACTTCAGGTCTAAGGACTAATAGTCATACTAATAGCCACATGAGAAAGTATATGACACTCATATAACGATCCATGATACTTTCTCATGGCGGGTCATTCAGTATACATTCTCCAATGCATACCCATGTGTCAACTTGATATCTCATATCCATGACTTGTGAGATCAAGTCATCTTGTTGACCTACATGCTAGTCTCTATGCATTAACATTGTCCCTGAATGTTAATACTCGACTAGGAATGATTAAGAGTAGTGTTCTCTATATCATCTCATTATCGATTCAACCAATCGATTGATATAGATAAGAACCTACTACTCAAGGACATTATTATATTTAGTTATTTGGCACCAATACAAGTAAATATAATAACCATGCCTTTATAAATAGAAATATGATACAATAAAGTCCATACAACAATCATCACATGATTGGCTCTAGGGCTTTCACTAACAGAAAGTTGGTGCTTTTCAGTCCTTCAAAGCTAGTTCAAGGCAATCAAAGATCAAGCAATCAAAAGCTTTTGTAAAGTGTTTTCCTTTACTTGCATTTCTATTTCATTTATCGTATTTGCTTGTATCTATTTGATTATTGTTGTAATCATTATTGTACGAGGTTTCTCCGCCTCCGGATTGTTCCGAGAAGGAGTGTTTATTAGTGGTTGCGTGTGCATCACTAGAGCTCGTAGAGCTCGATCCGTGGAGTAGGAACCGTGCGGTTCCGAACTACGTTACATACTTGTGTTCTTGTTGTATTTGCGTATTTTGTTATTGTACTATGTCCGCTGCGCACTAACAAAATTGTAGAGACGAACACGCGATCGAATTCCATCTACGAATCGTCACCCGCTATTCACCCCCCTCTAGCGGCCTCAAATATCCTACTATTGGTATCAGAGCCCGGGGCTCTTCTACGGATTAACAACCCGGAGTCAAGACGCTAGAGGAACAAGATGGAGTTCGAGGAGAGATTGGGTGACGACATCAACGTTCCGCCTTCCTTCGACCGCGAACATTTCGCGTATTGGAAAGGTAGGATGGAATATTTTCTAATGACGAACATAGAAAATTGGTTTTCCGTGATTATAGGTTTTGATTCTCTGAGAGGAGAGAACGGCGAAATCCTCAAAATGAAGCGATGGATCGAGAAGCAACGACAAAAATTCAAGACAACCGTTAAGGTAACAAAAATGTTAATTAATTTGATACCTAACGACATTTTGTCTAGATTAGGAAGCTATAGGGATGCCAAGGAATTGTGGAACAAGTTGGTAAAGTTCCACGACAATGCCGAATCGGTCCAAGAAGACTTGGAAGAGGAGGAGACCGAAGAGGAAGCTTCATCATCCTCACAAGAAAGTGAGGAGTCAACCTCCGGATCGGAGAAAGAAGAGGTGGAAGAAGTGGAAGAAGTATCCACTTCTAGGATTGAGGAGATTAGAGCATCCTCAACACCGGAGCAACAAGAAGTACCATTTACATCCGGTCAAGAGGAAGAACAAGCTCAAGAGACCCTCACCACCGAACTAGGTAACTCAAACACTCAAATTTCAAATAAAAGCCATATATTGTGTTTTGAGTGTAGGGAGTATGGGCACTACAAGAGCAAGTGCCCAAAGAAGGTTAAGAAGACTCCTCCGGCGCCTAAAAGTCAACAAAAGTCAAAGGATGCCGGTTCCCCATCATCTAAAGACAAGGAGCATATTATTTGCTTTAAATGTCGGCAACCGGGACATTACCGAAATCAATGTCCTAGGGGGAGCAAGAAGACCCAAGAAGGAGTATCACAAGTAGGGGGAGCTACTAAGGCAAACCCTAAGGTATATTTTCATAATGCTCATTCCTTAAATTCTAAGCAAAAGCATGCTAGAATTAATTCAAATAACTTTGCTATTACTCATGAATCGAAGCATTCTAGGAATGATAACTCTAGATTTATTTCAAAGAAGGAGAAATTTGGGACTAATGTCCCTAGAAATGTCATGCCTAAGAAAGCAATTAAGAAAATCGAAAACCATTTAGGTATCAATTCAAATAAGGGTAAACATATGTCTAAGGTAAATGGTAATGCCCAAAAACCTAATCAAAAATCATTTGGACAATTAGAATTAGAGAACCAAGCCTTAAGGTCAAGGCTTGAAAAACTAGAAAAGACCCTAAATAAGCTACAAAATCAATTTCAAGGGTCTAATGGTCAAAGTCAAGGGTCAAGATCTCAAAGTCAACATCTAGGACCCAAAAGACAAAAGTCAACCAAGGGCAAGAAAGGTTTGGGTCACAAACCTAAGCCTAAGGTGACTTATCATTGTGTTCCATTTGACTATGGAACACAAACTAGGTCTAGGAAGACCAAGGTTGCAAGGGGAGTTACCTCTAGAGTCAACCTAGGTAAGACCACAATGACCAAGGCTAACAAGCCTAGGAGGGTCATTAGGAAGGTATCTAGGGAGGTTATCCCTAAGGAATACCTAATTAATTCAATGAGCTCAAATAGATTTTGGGTTCCAAAGAGCGTGATTGATTCACGTTAAATGGGTTAGAATGTGCCAACCATGATTGGATGAGTAGTTAACTCAACCATGGTAAAGGTGACACTTTAGGTTATTTTCAAGGTTATGGTTACCTTGGAAATACATTTGAGCCTTAATCCTAAAGGATTTTAGGATGTGTCAATATATTTTTGAAAATATGAAAATCAATAAAAATTGGCACAATCTAGATTTAGAGGTCATAGTGTGTAACTTTGATTGTTGGCACACTTTAGAAGTTCATGTATCAAGAGAAGTGTGTTTAAGATGTAAAAGTAACATCTAGAGTGATACTCAAGTGCCACACAACTTGATGTCTTGTACTTACCATGCTTCATATGTTTCACCATGTGTTTGCATGGAAGGAATGTCTAGGATGGATTGCATCTCACAAAACAAGCCTTTTTACCTTGATTGTGTATTTCAACACTTAGAAAGGGTGAGATGTTAGGATTTGGAAATCATTGGATGTTAATGTTTACCAAAATGAAATAAAACATTAAAATACATAAACGAATACATGAATATAAGTATAACATCAATATGTTCGATATACAAGATTAAACATGATAAAATGGAATAAATTAGATGAAGAAATCGAGATTTTCCAATTTCGAGCAGAAATCAGATATCACGATCGATACGCTTATCGGTCGATCGATCATATCAGAAGCGCGATACGATGCATCCGGCAATGATCAGTCGCTCCGAGGACTCGATCGCTTGAACATCGATCGGGATGGGGTATTTCACCGAGGTGAGGGTCATCGGTCAGTGCTCGCTCATCGCCGAGTGGTGACAACACCGGGCCGATCGATGACGTAAGACTCAAGAATGATCACGAGCCGAGAGCACCGATCGCCGGTTCGTAAAACCCGCTTAATAAGTCGATCACGACCGATTCTCGCACATCACCGACCGGCATCGCGATTTTATAACGCCGAACCGCTAGGGTTCGGCGTCTTCACGCGACGCCCTCTCATTTTCTTTCCTCTCCGACGCCAATCCTTCTCCGACGCTTTCCCGCGCACCGCCAAGCCTTAGGTTTGATAGCTAAGCTTCTCTTCTTGCATTTTTCACTCATCTCAAGTCTTAGTTCACTCATTTCCAGGGTTTGTTTCCCTGTTTCCGATTAGGGTTCCGACATCTAAGTCCTCCAGTGAACTTTCCGGCGACCCCCTCAGCAATATCCGAGCATTCCCTCGTCACACCTCCAAATGGCACCGAAGTAAAATTTTCTTACCCAAAACCCTAATTTTCCTTTCCATTGTAATTTATTTTAATCTAATCGTGTATTGGTGTCCTCGCATGTCATATCATTGCATTACATTCATATAGGAGATCCCGTAGAAATGATCCACCCGAGGGTGAATCACGATTGTACCAACCTATGTTGGTTAGGTACATCAATAGGGATTTTTTCCAACGTTATTGTAGTGATGTCTTGGACATATTTGCCTATTATCATCTCATGAAAATTGTCTTATGCACACATGCCATTAACGATGACCTCCTTAAGGAGTTTTATCAAAACCTAAAGAAGGTAGACGATGGCCCTACCTACACTACTCGCGTTGCAAAACGCGATTTAGAGTTCACTCCTGCGATATTGCAGGAGTTTCTCGAGTGTAAGCCCTCGGATGACACCTTCATTTTTTACCCCACCTTTGATGCTCCTTTACCCGAGCCATTTGACCATATTTCTTTGGACTCCATGCACGAGCATATTTTTGGTCATCCTCGTCCACCAACCCAGAATTTATTTCCTATTACTGAGTTATCTGCACCTGACAATGTACTCTACAAGGTCATTGTTGGGTGTTTTCTTCCGATCGTCACTCGGGGTCTGGCCAAGATTCGGCCTCCCCATCTCTTTCTACTATACGCCATGCGTAATAGGTTAGACATAAACATTGCATTAAACATGTTTCACTGCATTGTGCATTTCATTTCCCCTGTACAAGGGAAAGTGCATATGCCCTTTGGGCACATTATCACAGCATGGTTAGAGTCAGTAGGCATCAACATTCACAGGGGATCACTGCGAGCGCTCTCTGAGGTGTACGACTGCATATCGATTCGCAACTTCCGCGGATGGGGATGGACGGATGGAGTCGGGCGCCAACCACCACCTTAGGAATGCAGAGAGCCTCCTCTGGTACCCAGAGAGGTGGTAGAGGACTATGAGGATGCAGACGCCGCTGATGAGGAGGATCAGCTGCCAGCAGATGCATCAGCGGCGGGTCCATCAGATCGTCTTGGCCAACTAGACTCCAGATTCCAGGACTATCAACAGACAGTCGACTCTAGGCTGTCAGAGCTCTTAGTAGGGCAAGCATCCATGGGCGCATGTCTTGGTCGGATGGAGGAGAGATACATGCAGATTGTAGAGTCCCAGAGTCAGACGTATCGGCACACGATATATATGAGATGATGTGGGCCTGGACTTTGAGCCGGCAACCTCCTCCACCTCCACCTCCTGCAGACGACTAGATCTAGAAGATGTTAGGATTTTCTTTTGTTTCTCAGTTTTGTAGTGAGATTGAGTATATCAAATCTCCATTTTGAATGTAAAAAAAAAACTGAAATCTTTTTAAATTGAATGAAATTTCTGTTTGTGAAAATCATGTGTGTTTGAGTGTGTATTTGTATTAATGTATTGGTTTACGAAAATTGCTATATCATGACATGACATGAAATTTCATCTTATTATATAACATGTCATGTCATTGGTTATGATTACTTTAAATGTCATGTGTTTTTAAATTTCATCATATGTCATGACATCATGATCATTAGTCATGTTTTTATTTTGCTATCACTATGCCATGATCATTTCATGCATTAATTT
This sequence comes from Wurfbainia villosa, assembly GCA_025175895.1. Lineage (NCBI taxonomy): Eukaryota > Viridiplantae > Streptophyta > Magnoliopsida > Zingiberales > Zingiberaceae > Wurfbainia > Wurfbainia villosa. The sequence continues at coordinate 43,855,880 of CM045998.1, read as the reverse complement.
GATTGAACATTGATTTAAGGAAAATGGCATGACTTGAAGTCTTATTTATAAGGGAATCAAGTAGGGTTGCCTAGGAAATGCATGAAACCCTAGATAAAATGAATCAAAACCCACATCTCACATCACATTGACATGTATGTGTATTTATACACCCTAGATACATGTGAGATGCTAGGATAATAAGTTAGGTTCAAGGTGCATAGGTAGTGCATCTAGATGAACTCAAACTTATTTTAATTATCACCAAGAATCATAAGGAAAGCTAATATACAAGTTATGTATATTTAGCCAATAAACCATGGTTCAAAATAGGTTTTCAAAAACATTTTAAAATCAATTTAGAAAACCTGGGTGAAGTCTATCTTTTGATAGCCATCATCATTGTAGAAGTTGATACAAAGTAGATCAAAAACTTTAAAATTTTAATAGTTTTTGAACTTTGTACCAATATCCTATTTCATGGTAAAAATATTTTTCCAAAATTTTTCACCGATTGTATGTGTGATAAGTAATGTACGTATCAAGTTTCGTGATTTTTTGATTTACGTAGAATTACTTATGAATTTCCAAAAGTCAAGTCTGATATTTGAAAATCAGGTTTTCAGTTATCAGTCGACTGACTCTATAGGGAAGTCGACTGATGGGCAACATTTGGACTCATTGCCAGCAATATCACTCATTCGTAGTGATATCACTCGATTATTTCATGTACGGTCGAGGACACATCATGTGTCGTAGATCGTGATAGCCTAATTCGTAACGAAAGTTGTTTAACCCGATTTCAACTGCAGTTAAGGTCCCTAACCACTCCTAACCCTAGGATATGCTTTGGGAAGCATTATAAAGGGTGAAAATCCATTGGATATGGATTTGGAGAGGTGTTTAGGGTTTGTATCAAATTTAAGGTGTTGGAAAGTTCAATTTCTAACCTTAATTTTGATAGTTTAGAGTTCCTATTGGCTTAGGGACTTCCCAAGAACATTGTTGGTGCAATGGTCAAGGGGGAGCAAGCCTTTAGGGGGAGTTATCCATCTTGGAATGATGGATGTGGTTTTTTTTCTCTTGAAGGGGAGAATGTTATCAATTGGGAAAATTGATGGATTTTTAGAAACCCAATTTGGAAAGTGGGAGAGTGTATAGGATTGCCTCTCTTAAGTGATATGAGACTTATCACTAGGAAGATGGTAGGCATCCTAGGTATGTTTAGACCAAGGGGGAGATTGTAAGATCTCATTGGGACATGAGACATTGACCTCCTTGGAGAGAAGACCTTTTTGATGTTAGTCAAAAAGGGGGAGAATGTTTGGGGGAGAACATTTAAGATTACCAATTTGGAATAATTGGTAAGAGACTTGAGTTAGTAGTCTAACTCAAATGATTTGTTTGGTTTTTGTCAAACATCAAAAAGGGGGAGATTGTTGGTGCAATCGGCTCAGGTCATGATTGACCAGGACTCGAGTGATGTTTTGATGTTCGACAAAAACATATGACAATGTAATTGTCATAGGGAAGTCCAAGTCTTGAGTACTTGGCATGGGAAGTCCAAGTGGGACACTTGGCATTTGGCAAAGTCCAAGCATGGGTCTTGGCAATGGAAAGTCCAAGCATGGGTCTTGGCATGGAAAGTCCAAGCATGGGTCTTGGCATGGAAAGTCCAACATGGGTTGGCAAGGGAAAGTTCAAGCTTGAGTCTTGGCATTTGAGAAGTCCAAGGGTTTGATATTGGCGGCGTAAAGTCCAAGTGGGAGTCTTGGCAGCATAAGTCCAATGATTGGCGGCGTAAAGTCCAAGCAGAGTCTTGACGGCGTAAGTCCAATGTGCCTTGGCGGTGTAGACACCGTTAGCATGACATAGCCGATGGAAGCACCTAAAGGCTAGCGCGATGGATGAACAAGTCATGGATGACTTGGAGGGATCCGAGAGGCGTGAGGCTGATGGAGGTGGCTAGAAGGCTTAGGTCTAGGCTAAGGGTGGTCTAGCAAGTATGGGGGAACCATACTTGGGCTAAAAGCTCATGTTTGAGGTTGGCCAGTCGACTGGTGCCATGTGGCAGTCGACTGGACCGAGTCAACTAGGGTTTGACTGCAGGAAGTGGTCTAGCAGTTGACTGTCAGAGGTGGGCAGTCGACTGATAGCTCGAGCAGTCGACTAATCGTGTGATCAGTCGACTGGTGCTCGGATTTTCAGCCACAGAATGGAGTCTCACTCGACCGCTGGGATGAGCAGTCGAGTGATGGCTCATCAGTTGACTGATGCTCATGATCAGTCGACTGATGTCCTAGCCGTTGGATTTTTCCAGCATGGATTACACCGTTGTCTCACTGCAACAGTGTGATCAGTCGACTGATCGACATTTTCCAACACAGGTTGAAGCTATAAATGGAGCTCGTGATGGAAGAAAAGGCAGCGATTTTCTTGGACAAAATTGAAGGGGAAAGTTGGTGCTTTTCAGTCCTTCAAAGCTAGTTCAAGGCAATCAAAGATCAAGCAATCAAAAGCTTTTGTAAAGTGTTTTCCTTTACTTGCATTTGTATTTCATTATCGTATTTGCTTGTATCTATTTGATTATTGTTGTAATCATTATTGTACGAGGTTTCTCCGCCTCCGGATTATTCCGAGAAGGAGTGTTTATTAGTGGTTGCGTGTGCATCACTAGAGCTCGTAGAGCTCGATCCGTGGAGTAGGAACCGTGCAGTTCTGAACCACGTTACATACTTGTGTTCTTGTTGTGTTTGAGTATTTTGTTATTGTACTATTTCCGCTGCGCACTAACGAAATTGTAGAGACGAACACGCGATCGAATTCCATCTACGAACCGTCACCCTCTATTCACCCCCCTCTAGCGGCATCAAATATCCTACATTTAATTCATAGACATATTGCCCAAAGATTATGGTTGGATATTTCATATATTTTCAAAACCATTCCTTACTTTAAAATCTGTGTTTTCATGTTTCGAAACAAGCTAAAGCAAAACTAGGTGTTAAAATTGATACAAACTTGATCAAATACTAGTTGTTTTTGAAACTTTTGGATTTTTGGCAAATCATTGAAAATATAAGTAATTTTCATGAAAACTCATTTTTCTCTAATAAAGGACTTTAAAAGAAATGTGTTTTCAAAATTTCACAATTTTTCAAATTTTTTGGAATTTCTGGTGCATTTCTGAATTTCGGTCTGAAAATCAAAAATTACTGAAACCAACGTGTCAGTCGACTGATGTTTGATTCAATCGATTGATAGCACTGCTCACAGCTTGATTTCAGTGTTTTCAGGCTGTTTTGATGGTTTTTTGACCCTTAGACTTTGATGCCTTGGATTATGACATTTTGTTAATGTTTTTGATGGTGTCAAAGGGGGAGAAATAGGGATGTTTAAGTTTAATCATGCTAGGGAGGAGATTACCATGGGTTAAGAGGGAGTTGCATGTATTTAGGGGGAGTTTGATGCTCATGAATTGTTTACATGCTTTCCTTGCTTATGTTATTTTGTTTATAATTTACTAACTTAAACGTAGTTGCCACACATCAAAAAGGGAGAGATTGTTAGGGCAATCGACCCAAGTTATGGTTTGGATTATGGTTTTGATGTGTGTGGCAAAGGTTTAAGTTAGGATATTATTGTGGATTTAATATGTGTGTTGAAGTCATGCAAGACTTAGTAATTCGCACATATGATGAATAACATTGGTAAGATCACCAACTCACAACCTCGTGCTTGAGTCAGCGAAGGAGCATTGCGAAGCCATGCGCTTGATGCATTCGAGGGACCGTCGGACGAGATGACTTGAAGCGAAGCCAAGGAAGCAGACTTCGAGGGAAAGAGACGTGAAAGAGTATTGCGAAGTCGTGCGCTTGGTGTTGCCGAAGGACATGGCCGCAAACGAAGAGAGCTTCGTCGAGGGACTTCAAGTGAGATGAGAGAATGATTGAAATGTAAGAAGCTCATTAGGTGAACTTAGCCGAAATGGCTAAGTGTCGGAGGCTCAACCGAGTTGGTTGAGGTTATACCCGACATGTTTAGTTAAGTCAGATGCTCAACCAACTTGGTTGGGGTTTTACCCGATAAGTCGGATGCTCAAACATTGGTTTGAGGTTTTACCCGACGAAGTGGAGTGTCGGATGCTCAACCGTGAGGGTTGAGGTTTTATCCGACCGCCGGACGCTCAAACGGATGTGAAGTTTGAGGTTTACTCGGCATCGATCATTCGTGAATGGGAAGTCGGTGATCTAAGTTGGTTGAGTTCGGCGGTGTTTGGTAGTAGGTTTCGCCCTGATCGCCAAGGAATGATAGTCGATTGCGGACCATCGATCAATCGCGAGATGGTAGTCGACTGATGAAGGTAGTCACGGGCACAGAACCTCCCGTAGCTGACTAATCAGTCGACAACGAAGGCATCAGTCGACTGATGGATACATAAGTCGACTGCCAAGTCTCTCGTTGGACTATAATGGTCAGGATCTGGTGTGTTCAGAAGCCATTGTAACATTGGCAGTCGACTGCCAAAGGCAACAGTCGACTGATGGGCGGCCAACGGGAAGAAATCATCCCTCTCTATAAAAAGAGAGGGTGTGGGCTTTGGGATGGCTAATGCTTATGCTCCAATTGATCATCCAAGTAAGCTTTAAACTCTTTCTCTTGTTCTTATTTCAAATCCATTGTAAGAAATAGCGTTTTGGTGTTGTAAGAAGGTTTACCTCCACCTTGCTTTGGCTAAAGGGAGAGACCATATTGGATTGGTTTCGGAGTGATTCACCGGAGACGAATCGGACCATGGATTAGCGACATAGGGTCGTGAACCATGTTATATCTCTTTGTTAGTATTGTTTTTATCTTGTTTATATTTATTGTTGTTTAGTTTTATATCCGTTGTGCTAACCCTAACGTGTAGACAAACGAATGATCGAATTCCATTCTACGACGACTTAGTGCTATTCACCCCCCTCTAGCCGGCCACCTACGTTCCAACAATCCATAGGTATGCAGAAATTCTCTATGATTATGGGTATATTCTCCAAAATGCCTATGGGCTGCCTAATTGTGTCGTCTGCCATTTGAAGAACCATACCAGTGGGCTTTACACCTGTTAGCCCCATCTCCTTGTAGAACGCATAGGGCATTATACTAACGGTTGATCCAAGGTCGCATAATGCAATGTCAAAATCGAACTTGTAAATCATGCAGGATATGATGAATTCCCCTAGGTCCTCCAGCTTGGGTGGAGACTTATTTCTGATTGCAATCGAGCTCTCTAATGTCAAAATCAGGGTGACACATCTCTTGGCACCCTCATTTGGTGGTTTCACTAATTCCTTTGACATCCCATCTTGCTCCTCAGCATTATGAGATTCCATGCGACTTAGATCAGATTTTCCTGGGGAACCTTCCGTGATTCATGATGATGAATTGGCTATTTGGGCTACCTACGTTTCTAGAATCTTGGAGGGGCTTGTGAGACCTTCTATAGAGGTCTTTAATTCTCTCATCACTTCTTCAAGTCTTTGATGTCGTTGCTGGAATTCTGCATTAGCTCTTGTTTGGGTTTGAATGAAACTTTCCATCATCTGTTCAAACCTGGATTTAGGTGGTTGATGCTTCCCACCACTCTGCAGTCCGTACCCACCCGATTGTTGAAATTTCCCAAATTATTCTTATATGAAAAGTTCAGGTGGTTCGTCCATCCAAAATTGTATGTGCTCGAATATGGATTGTTTGGCCTATGATTATAATCACCCACCGCATCAACATGCTCAACCTGCCCTTCAGAAATGTATTGCCCCCCATAATGGTAGTCCTGTTGATTTCCTGCCACTCCATCACTAGAAGAATTGGCTACACATACAGAAGCATGGGTCAGAGAATCGAACTGTCTGTTTAATGCATCCATCTTTGCTGCCAAATGTTGATGAAGTTGACAACATATCTACCTGCTGCAGGTGTTGAGTGACTACATTTGAAAGCGCACTGATGGTGGTTTTGAGTCACCTCCTCAATAAGATCTTCTTCTTTCTTGATAGTCTTATTCATTAAGGCTCCTCTTGCAATAGATTTCAGGGAAACTTTTGTGGCATACGTGATCCCATTGTAGAATATATGAATCACGAGCCATCTCTCAAGCCTATGGTGAAGACACTAATGGAGTAAACCCTTGTATCGATCCCAGGCTTCAAATAAGGATTCTCCCTCCTTTTAGCGGAAGCTAGTGATCAGGTGGCGCATGTGAGCTATTTTACTTGGTGGGAAAAACTTGTTCAAGAACTAAAGCTCACATTGCTCCCATGTGGCGATGCTTCCCGAAAAAATTGAGTGTAGCCACATTTTAGCCTTATCCCTTGTGAGAATGGAAATAGGCTCAAACGGATCGCATCTATGGGTACCCCCATTAAATTTTAGCATTAAGCAGATCTCCAAAAATGTCTCCAGGTGCTGGTTGGGATCTTCGATTGCAGCTCCTCTAAATTGACTCTGTTGGACTATGTGTATGAGTGCAAGCTTAAGTTCAAAGTTATTAGCAGTAATGGATGGTCCAGCTATACTAGATCTATATCCTCTAGAACTAGGAGCTGCAAAATTCTGTAAGGGGCGATTTCCTACATTTGCTAGAGGAGCCACGTGTTCCTTCATCTCTTTCTGTTCTGCCCTACAACGATGATAGGTACGGTCGAGTCGATCGAAAGCATATTTTCTGATCTGATGTGCCTGTGCATACAATAAGTACCACAACCAAATAGGAGTATCTACGCTACTTACTAAGAAGGAAATTAAGCAAAATGAGAGAAGTGAACTAAATAAAGAAAACTTAAAACTGAATTGGAATTAAATTAAGTTGGAAATGAAATACGACTAGTGGAATAAATCTAAACTAGATAGAATAACAAAAATCCAAAACTGAAATAAAGTAACAGCAAATCTAAATTAGACTAGAAAAGAATAATATAAATCGAAAAATTGGGTAAACTAAAATAATAATAATAATAAAACAAAACTAGAAAAGCAAATCTAAAACTATGTTCAATCCAATCAGTTCACCTTCGATTAAATATCGAATCTACAGTCCCCGACAATGGCACCAAAAACTTGATGCACACAAACACGACCCCAAATCTCCGGCTGAGACCGCTAAGGACTTGAAGCGCGCAGTCACGCTCAATGCTCGCAAGTGTATAGTTGTCATCAAGTAATAAATTATGTATCGATTCCGCAGGAACTATGATTTGAGTACTATGTGTCAGTGAATGTCGATTGTTCAGAGTAAGTCTCTTGCAAGTCAAAAGTGGGGTCGACGACGGTCCTGACTCAGGTACAATGTCACTTGGAGAAAGCAAAGGGGGGCTCAAGGTTGCTTAAAGTATTCCAGGATTTCGATTTCACTTGTGTGTTGTTGAACATGCTATCAATTTAATGTTCCTAGGATCTCTAGTTATGATCTTGCGAGAGGATCATCGTGTGTAATCCCAATGAACTTTTTCTTCTACTGAGAATTACCTATTCCTTACCAAGTTTCCCTTTCATATTGTCAGAGCTCAGGGGGTTGATACCTTTGAGAGCCCCCTGTCACTAGGGTCCCACAACCCTTCTAGAGTTGATGTCTCCTACTTTGGGTCATCTGCTGGAATAGGTTCATGGGGCCCTAGAATGTCCTATTGATCCCTATGAATAGGTGGATCATATTTCATATCCTACTCTTTCACATCCTACTTCCTATTGTTATGGGAGGGAGGATGACTGTAAGGTTCCTCCTTGGTTATCCTAGATTTTGATGCAAAGACTTTCCACCCTTATATCAACTACGTACAGTTGAAATAGAATCAAGATATAACCTTCATTGATCTAAACAACATAAATTTCAAATATAACTCAAAAGCAATTAATAGATATTTGAACTAGTATGTCCAACATATACAAGTTACTCCCTAATCCTAGAATCAAAGTATCTACTCCATGGATAAGGAGAAACAAATACAAGACATCTCTTTATAAATCATTACAATCCAAATAGAATTTAGAAGAGAAATAATACGCTCTGTTGAAACCAATACGAGATCTTGGTTGCTCTTCAAGGTGTTGGAGGGTCTATTTAGGTCTTTGAACCAATTCCTTCCTCCCCGTTGTGAGCCTTTGGTGCTTTTTAGGGCACCTTCTTATCGTCCTAGCCATCGAGCCTCCGCCCTAGGGTTTAGACGTGCCTTTCTATTTATAGGAGTGAAATCGACTTTCCTGATTTGCCCACGAAGTCAGATCTACATAAGTCGCACTGTCGCCACACGACCATGTGGAATCCACAAAGCTGGTCGTGTGGGAGGCTAGAAATTAATCTCTGAATATGGCGTCTGGAATAGACACGGCCATGTGAGATTCACATGGTTGACCATGTCTTTCTCTATAACTCTAAATGAATGCCATCTTTTCATCCAAAGCATGCTCGAGTCTTTGAGAACATGGCTAGAGCATGCTTGCCTTCCTTGAGCTCCATTTATTTAGCCATTTCGCCTCAATGCCTCCCTGCATGCAAAAGTGGCAAGTACAACTCTTCGAACTAGAAAATTGTAAATCTGTGCAAAATAAGGAAAATATACATTAAATAAATATGAAATGTCATGAGATGTGTGCTAAAACTACTCCTAAAACCCTATATGATTTGCACACATCAATTATCACATTACAAATTTAGTACCACAAGATAAAAGAAAGTAATATGCTTATGACATTGAAACACATTACAACGATTCTTTTCAAAAACTTACTGAAGAAAACTATGAGATCAAACCAAATAAGTACTGGAAGAAACCTAAAGAGAACTACATGTATGAAAATTGAAATAAACGAAACGAATGCAAATAAAAACTATCAATGCTTAAACCAAATCTAAACACTAGAAAAGCATAGAAAGTGCAATATCATGAAATATATTCCCCCAGACTTGAATTTGATCATAACTCTAGCATGGCTGTCGTGGAGGGAAATGAGGAAGTCTTGACATTTCAAGCTCATCAGGGAACCGGGAGCTTAAACGATGATACCACATATACATGTGGTTGATCTGCAAACTGGTGTTCTCCGCAACTGCTTTGTGGTCCTCCTCCTGGGCCCACTATCCGTGTGCATCTCTCATGAATTGCCGCATCTTCTGTTGAGATGCGGCCTCCTCCTAAAAATATTGCTCGGCATGACCATAGAATTGGTTCGCCCTTTGAAAATGACCTCTCAACTCCTAGAAATCCTCTCGCGTGAAGGTTTGCTACTCTTCCCATCGCTGCCCCTGTGTCTGCTACTTAGCATAGATGTCATCTAGGTGTGATCTAATCTCCGATAAATCAAATGTGGACTGACCTGCATCATGCTCAAAAGAAGAAAAAGAATGTTGCGCAGGTTCAAGTCGTGGAGATGGAGGGCTTCTATGACTAGTTGGACTTAAGGATGCATGAGGTGAAGGTGGTGCATGGGTAGAGGGACCTTCTTGTGGCAGGGATTCAACTATCCTATCCAATCATTAGTTTGCAGGGTTTGTGACAGTGGTAAGATCAGAGTCAGGGATCCTAAGAGGTGTCATGTTTTTCCTTACAAAATAAAAATAATTTCCTTCTCTTACAATCATTTTCATTGTCATGTATACCCCTAAGTCTAAGCTAGGGCTCCCATCCACTCTTTCCAATTCCCCATAATCGTACCCTAAAGAGTCACAAATATGGGTTATTAACCCCCTAAGATAATCTCCCTCTTTGGTGCTTTACCCACCTTGACCAAGTGCCAAATAAAATGCGACCCTACGTCCACCGAATTATTTCCTTGAAATATATTCCACAAACACAATAATTCACTCACTCTCACCACTCCATCACTCTCTCCTCTTCCAAAAATAGTACTTGCCATAAAACGGTGGATGTATTGGAATATTGGGTATTGTAGTCGAGATGTCTTAGCCCTAGAGGGGTCGTAGGCGTTATCCCTAGTTAATTCAAACCAAAATATTCTTGTATTAAAGTCCTTAGGCGTTCTCCTTTCTCCCCCATGAGGTAACCCAAAGCAAAGATCCCATTGATGAAGACTCCAATCATGTTCTTCATTAAACAACCTAAATGTTATCTTCCTTTCTTCACTATCCATGCCCGATAAAATTTTCACATCCACCGAGCTCAAAAATTCTAAAGTAATCCTAGGGTAGGTTGGGCATTTAATCCCCATTAACTCTTCCCATCCTACATTTTGAAATAACCATTGAACATCATTCAAAACACCTAGGGTTTCTAGAAGGGGCTTGTCTATGTATCTAGTTGCCACTATTCTGCCAAGAAGATAGCATGTCAAAATGAGATTTATGAGTGTCATCACGAAATAAAATACCTAAAGGAGTGTTACCTTGCTCTGGAGCTAGTTGTTTGTCTCTACCCCTGGCTCTTGACCTAGATGTGGAAGAAATGACATCTCCTCGCTTTGTCCTCCTCATCCTTACTTGTAGAGAGCTCCTTGGTGAAGATCAAGGTTGAGATAGGGCTCTTGGAGGTTGGAATCAAAGAGAGAGGCAGGCTAGGGCTCAAAAACTCAAAACACACGGCAAATTTGAGCGAAACACATGACTCATGCCCTTTTAAAGGGGTGTGACACGGTCGTGTGTCTCTCTGTGCCAAGCATTTAGAAAATTTTCAGAAAAAGGCACGGCCGTGTGAAATTCTCACGGTTGGCCATGTGTCTCTCAGGAATTTCCTATTGTGACAAACGGTCCAAACTCCTTTAACATGCCCTACCATGTTTTGCTCTGCGCATAAGGCACAACCATGTGAAATTTTAGCTCACTAGTAAATTTACTAGTGACACACGATCTAAAAGTTTAATAATAATCAATTTTCAATATTCAAATTTAACATATATCAGAAATGCATTGAGCTAAAAATGTATATGCATGAGATGCTCATATGCATGAAAAACTTTCTTTACTTTAAATTTTTCTAACTTTAAATCTCCTCTCTCCCCCTTTGGCATACATCAAAATCATTATTAAGCATCAAATGCCACAATTTAAAGATAAGGATTAAAGCTTTCCAAATATAATGACTAAAGATTATAACATTTGCTTGACAAGCTTCATCAAAAATGCCTAAGCCATAAAAATTTCAAAGCACCAAATCTTTTAAAGGACTTAGGTTTTTCAGAATCAACTAAGTTTTGAAAACCATTTATAGAAGTGTTTTTTTGAAAACTTTATCATTGCACTCCCTAAATTCATGCAATAAAATTTTCTTTTAAAAATAGGATTTTTCCCCTTTATCTTTGGGTTTCAGAATGATTTTTATCAAATATTTTAAAAGTATTTAACCTTTACAAAAGATTAAATTTTTAAATCAAATTTCTAAAATTTTCATTATCCAAAAGTCAAAGTTTTCAAAACTCTTAATATTTCAATATTCAAAACTCCCCCTTAAAAATATTTTTGAAAATTTCAAAATTATCAATATCTTAATTTCCAAAACTTTTGAAACTCCCCCTCAATAAAAATATTTTTGAAATTTTCAAAATTCTTAATTTTAAAAACTTTTGAACCTCCCCCTCAATAAAATCTAAAAAATTTCAAATGAAACTTAAGGGTTTCAACATTTCTTCTAAAAATTAAGTTAAGATAATGCAAATGAGATAGAAAAATATCCAAGCATGAATTCCTAAATATTTTTTTTATACTTGAAATACACATCTAAAAATTGTCCTTAAAGCAAATTTCCAACTTGTTACTTGCTCAAGTGATATAGAATTATCATCAAGCTTTGAATTAGAGTTAGTCATCGAAGTGATTGATTTGCTTTTTAAACCCCGTGTTGGTTCATGTTGATACACTGAATCTACATCTGAAACCTGAGGTGCAGTCCTAACATATGTTGGATCGAAGCGGATCGCTAGAGGGGGGTGGGTGAATAGCGATAAACCTTTTCTTTTTCGAATTCGTTTCAAAACAATTATATGCAATGGGAAATAAATGCAAAGTAAATGAGACAAGAGAATTTTTACTCGGTTCATAGCGTTCGGCTACTACTCCAAGTCCCTAGTGGTCCTTGACCACGCACGGAGGGCAAAACACTAAAGAACTCCTCCTCGTTAGAGGTAGGAGTTAATCGATACAAAAAGTCACAAAGCTTGAGGTAGAGGGACACTCCCCCTCTCCTCGTTACGATAAAAACTCCGAGAAAGTAAAGCAATAAACTGAAATAAAACTTATACTGACGTAACAAAATAAAAGCAATTTAAACCTAGACGTCGGAGAAGAAGCACTTCGTTGTATGAGAGTTGTAGCTTTGCGGAGGTTTTTGGTGTTGGAATGTATACTGAAAGTCTAGCTCCTTTTGTATGAACATTTTATTTTGGAATAAGAATCACATGATCATTGTTTGCACTTTATATATTTATATGTGTGCATATTGTCTAATATTTTACATTGTAGATAACATGGTGCTTGGTGTGGCACAGAAGATAATGTTATCAGTCCCTTGTAAAATATAAGTAGAGGCTCACGACCAAGATGGTTTTGGAAAAACCATTGGCATGGTTGTAGTGTAGCTTGGTATTGTTTTGTCTTGAACATAAAGTTACACTAGTACACTTAGGTGTATTGAGCAGGACCGACATAGAGGTGATTCAATTTAGTACTGACTACATAATTGAATCGGACCTCGGATATTATGTTGTGCATGCTCTTAATCTCGATATAATAACGGGCACATGTACTTAGTATTTATTTCTTTGATTTACCAGAGGGTGAGATTTAGATGGATTAAATCAATATGCCCGGTAAGTTGAGAAATGATATTATTTACATGGTGTGCCATTGATTATAGGAGGAAACCGTGTCCTATATATTAGGTTGATGATGTCCCCTTGAGGAGCTCATAAGGTTCATCATGTAAACCCAGCTGGTTGACTTAGTCAACATGATAATAAGGTTGAGTGGTACTACTCGAGGAATTAGATGTTAATTAATTGATGGTCAGTAAATCAATTAATTGACGGACATTCGATATTTTAAACACGGGGAGATTAATGTACAAATAATATATGGAGCCTATATTAATTTATGGGGGTTGGTGAGGTAGTTCAATGATGATCCTCTAGTGGAATGGAACATCATTGATGGATCAAGTTTGTGTGGTTCTGATCCATCGGGTGGCCAAGATCCAACTCCTCCTTATGGTCCCTATCGTAGCCTAATATAATCCTTGTGAAGTCTAGATCCAAGAATGTAAAACAAAACCTAGAACCAACGGTTGGGATTAAATCCCTAGATCCGATGGTTAGGATGAAACCCTAGAGCCAACGGTTGGGATTAAATCCCTAGATCCGATGGTTAGGATGAAACCCTAGAATCGACGGTTGGGATTAAATCCCTAGATCCGACGGTTGGGTTAAAACCCTAGATCCAACGGATGGGATAAAACCCTAGATTCGACGGTTGGGATGAAATCCTAGATCCGACGGTTGGGATGAAACCCTAGATCTGACGGTTGGGATAAAACCCTAGATCCGACGGTGGAGATTAAATCCCTAGATTCGACGGTGGAGATTAAAGGAGGCTTAAGCCCAATTCTATAAATAGGGGGCTTAGGCTTGGGCGGCACAATTTAATTGATAGAGAATTAGGGTTTTGCTCTTCCACAAGTGGGCGACTAGGGTTTGTTTTGGGCGGCAACCTCCTTCCTCCAAGAAGTTGCCGGCGCCCAACCTTCTTCCATCTAGACTTGGCCGACGCCCATTCTCAAGGCCTCTCTCTTATTCCTTGGCCGGCGGTTCTCCTTCCATTGGTGGCCGGTGCTCTTCCTCCTCCCTTTCTCCTTGGTGGCCGGCGGCAACCCCTCTTCAAGTTGGCCGGCGGTTGCACCAAATTCCCTAATTTAATGGCCAGTTCTAGAAAGGATAGGTATTTGTTGGTTCTTCTCTTTGTTCGCAGCAGACAAGGAAGGGAAGAACGCGATCTAGAAGGCTTCTACTCGTGGAGGATCTTCGTCCACACGTCGTCCACGAGAAGGATAGGACATACGGTAGAAGATCGTAAGGTATAAATTGTTTTTTAACTTTATTTACAGATCTGAGCATGTTCTTTTATGCTTTGATTATACATGTATGCGTATGAATATATATTGTATAATCATGGACCCCGAAGACAAACACAAAAACCGACGATCCGTCCGTCGTCTCTTCCGCGGCTAACCAACTAGAAGAGTTGTATTGCTTGAACAACTAGTTTGTTCAAGCGACCACTCAAGTTGTTAGCACGACGACAAAATGGTTGTGCTAAGGAAGCTCATCCCATCCGAATTAATTCTTTCATTAGTGAAAATTTTAATCTGGGGACATGGGAGCCAATGAGCCTCCGAAGCAACTCCCTACAAGTGGTATCAGAGCCACGGTTTTCGGTTTTGTGTGTTTAGGATTCGGTTAATTTTTATGCACTTATTCATATATTATATGTGTCGGATAATAGTAGGATATGCGTAGTTTAAATCTTTGGTTGTAGGCATAAGATCCGACTATTATGGCCATATGTGTGTATGTGATTGGATGTGTGTAAATATTTATTATTTGAATCCTCGGGGTTGACGAGGCTAGATTAGTATTTAATTTTTTGTAATTAAATACGGCATTGTTTAGCCGCTCATTTTAGTTTACTTTCGATCTAGATTATTTGCACACTCCTTCGTGGAGTATAGGATCGATGGATGTAAATTAAAATGATTTATCTCGGCTCGAATATCTTTGGTGACTTGCACACGGGAAAAGGTGGAGCGGACGAGGTGGCGACACGACGGGATGCATATTGGAGGACAATGCCATAATAGTTGGAAAAATTCTGCTTTTTCCATATTTATTGCTTATTTGTTTTATATGCATGTTGTGTATGTTTTAAAATTCCTCATTTTCAATTAACTAAGTGGGAGAGGGACATTTTAATTAATTCCCGCGGCCTCCATTACAATTTGACGTGTGATGCAACAAACTTGTGTGTTGGCTCTGAGTGCCTTCCTCCCTGCGGACGGGTTTGTTTGCGGATCACTAGGTCAAATAATGGTTATAGGAAATTATCTAGGAGCATGTGTACTTCCACAGCGGTAAGGCACATAATCCGAAATAATTCCCTTAGTATCGTGTAATGGTGCACACTTAGATGCAAATAGAAGTATCCTCCCCATCGGAGTCACTGCTTTTATTTGTAGGGCCAAAGAGGAACCAACTATTAATTTTATTTGTCAAAAAGTAAGGTTGACAAGATAATAAAATTAATGGGTAAAACCTCCTCTTACAAATGTAGAATTCGTATATGTCCACACATCGTGGCATACGAAATTCTCGGTGATTTGAGGTGTTGGTTGATTTCGGAATTTTATTGTTTTGAGGAATCAATAATATTTGAAATCTAATATTTTGATCATTGTGATTTTTAGGATTTTCAAATGGCTTTCAACCCACTTGCTATGATTTTAAAAGAAAACAAACTTACTGGACCAAACTACATTGATTGGAAAAGAAACTTGGATATTGTCTTAACTGCGGAGGAGTACAAATTTGTACTCTTCGAGGTCTGTCCTCCTAAGCCCTCCGATGACTCTGATGAAAAGGAGAAAGAACGTTATAAGAAATGGGTTAAGGCAGATGAGATGGCGCGGTGTTACATTTTGGCATCTATGTCAAATGTGCTACAACATCAGCATCAGGCCATAGCCACAGCTTATGACATGATGTTCAATCTCAAGGAACTTTTCGGACATCAGAGTAGGGCGGCTAGGCAGGAGGCAATGAGAAACTTGATGACGACCACCATGATCGAGGGAACACCCATTAGGGATCATGTTCTCAAGATGATGGCTCATCTTAATGAGATGGAAGTCCTCGGAGCTGAGATCGATGGGGAAACCCAGGTCGATATCATTCTCCAGTCTCTGCCTAGGAGTTTTGAGCAGTTCCGCCTCAACTACAACATGAACAAGAGGTTGTATTCGTTGGCGGAGCTTCTGACAGAACTCCAGGCGGCAGAGGGGCTTTTTCGTCAGAGTGCTCAAGCCATGGTCGCTCAGAAGGTTTCTTCCTCTAAACCGAAAGGTAAGAAGAAGAAGAAGCAAGGTGGAGCGAAGAAGGTGGCAGTGGGACCTCAGGCAGGAGTGAAGAAGCCGAAAGGCAAGTGCTTCACTTGCAAGCAGATTGGACATTGGAAGGCGGACTGTCCTCGCCGAAAGAACAAAGGTATATCTTCTTGTTTAGTTGTTGAAACATGTTTAGCGGTGTTATCTACCAGTGCCTGGTGTGTAGATACAAGAGCCACTGATCATGTCTGCAATACTTTGCAGGGGTTCCAGAAAATCCGACGACTAGCTGAGGGAGAGATTACCGTCTTCATGGGCATGCTTCAAAGGTGGCGGCTATTGCAGTGGGAGACATTTATTTATCTTTTGATACGAATAAAGTTTTGGTTTTGAGAAATTGTCTTTATGTACCTACTTTTAGAAAGAATTTAATTTCAGTTTCTAAATTGTTTAAGGATGGATATTCTGTTTCTTTTAATGACAAAGTGGTTATAAAAAGGAATAGGGAGATTATCTGTTCTGGTACATTGGTTGGCAATTTATATACTCTTGAACCGAAAACTCCCACGATGCATATAGAAGTAAATAACTCATCTTCTAAGTCTAATAAGAGAAAAGAACCTTCGCAAATGAACCAGACATATCTTTGGCATCTAAGGCTTGGTCATATTAACCTAAGCAGAATTCAAAGGTTGATAGCTGATGGACCTTTGGGTTCATTAGTGGTGGAGGATCTCCCAACCTGCGAATCTTGCTTGGAAGGTAAAATGACCAAGAGGCCTTTCAAGGCCAAGGGGTATAGAGCCAAAGATGTGTTAGAATTGGTTCATTCTGATTTGTGTGGTCCTATGTATATCCAGGCAAGAGGTGGTTTTGAATATTTTGTCTCTTTTATAAACGATTATTCAAGATATGGATACTTTTACTTGATGCGCCGTAAGTCTGAATGCTTTGACAGGTTCAAAGAATTCAAGGCTGATGTGGAGAACCGTCAAGGTAAAAGTATCAAGACACTATGATCTGATCGTGGTGGCGTGTACCTCTTGGGAGAGTTTAGGAGTTACTTATCAGAGTCTGGGATTCAATCCTAATTGTCTGCACCTGGCACACCCCAGCAGAATGGTGTAGCGGAGCGAAGGAATAGGACTCTTATGGAGATGGTCAGATCGATGATGAGTTATTCTGAGTTACTGCTTCGCTCGGTATATCGGATACGACAATGTACACTCTGAACTTGGTTCCATCTAAATCAGTACCTTCTACCCCTGTAGAATTGTGGACTGGGCGAAAGCCTAGTCTGAGACATATTCGGATATGGGGGAGTCCAGTACATGTGCTGAAGGCTGATGCTGGCAAGTTGGAACCTCGTACAGAAGTGTGCATGTTTGTTGGCTACCCTAAGGGAATGAAAGGTGGTTTGTTTTATAATCCTAGAGATCAGAGGGTGATCATTAGCACGAACGCCAGATTTCTAGAGGAGGATTATGTAATGAACCACAAGCCCAAGAGTAGGATTGTTCTTGAGGAGTTAACAGGGGAAGTCCCGACTTCAGTACCACCGGTACAAGAGGAGACACCACAAGTCACTGCACCGCGTGTCACAGAGCATACACAGGAGGCACCTCGTCGTAGTGGGAGGGTTGTTAGACAACCCGGGAGATTCATGTTTTTGGGAGAGTCTTCGGACTTAGTCCCTGGTGAACATGAACCTGATCCCTGGACATATGACGAGGCAATCCAAGATAGAGATGCGGTATCTTGGCAAAGAGCGATGAATTCAGAGATAGAATCTATAGATTCTAATCAAGTCTGGGAGCTAGTAGATCCACCCGATGGTGTAAAAACCATTGGATGCAAGTGTATCTACAAGAGAAAGAGAGGAGTAGATGGGAAGGTTGAGACCTTCAAAGCTAGGCTTGTTGCGAAAGGGTATACTCAGAAAGAGGGTATCGATTATGAGGAGACCTTTTCGCCGGTAGCTATGCTTAAGTCTATCCGAATTCTCTTATCTATAGCTGCTCATATGGATTATGAGATTTGGCAGATGGATGTCAAGACAGCTTTCCTTAACGGAATTCTTGAGGAGAACATCTATATGCGGCAACCAGAGGGATTCATTGCTAAAGGCAAAGAGCATCTTGTATGTAAGCTTAATCGGTCCATTTATGGATTGAAGCAAGATTCTAGATCTTGGAACATCCGCTTTGATGAGGTAATCCAGTCATATGGATTTATTCAAAGTCCGGATGAGCCTTGTGTATACAAGAGATGTGACGGAAACGTAGTGGTGTTTCTTGTACTATACGTAGATGATATTTTGTTAGTTGGCAACAATATCAAAGTGTTATCAGACGTAAGGGTATGGTTGTCCAAACAGTTTGATATGAAGGACTTGGGAGAAGTGGGACACATCCTTGGGATCAAAGTTATAAGGGATCGTAAGAAAAGGATGTTGTGCTTATCTCAAGCTTCATACATTGACACTATCCTTGCTCGTTTTAGCATGCAGAACTCCAAGAAAGGTTTTCTACCTTTTAGGCATGGAGTTCCTTTATCTAAAGAGAAGTGTCCCAAAACATCAAAGGAGATAGAGGACATGAAGGCGGTTCCTTATGCTTCGGCAGTAAGAAGCCTTATGTATGCTATGCTATGTACGAGAGACCGGATATCCGCTGCAGTAGGCATGGTTAATGTGATATCGAGAGTAATCCGACAGTGACACTGGATCGTATAGCATATATTGAAGTACCTGAGAAGGACTAGGGATTATATGCTGGTTTACCGGGCAGATCAATTAGTCCCTGTGGGTTACACGGATTCGGATTTCCAATCAGATAGAGACAACAGTAAGTCTACCTCGGGGTTTGTGTTTACTTTTGGAGGTGGAGCCATAGTATGGAGGAGTGTCAAGCAGAAATGAGTGGCGGACTCTATCATGGAAGTTGAGTATGTGGCAGCCTCTGAGGCAGCCAAGGAAGCTGTATGGCTAAGGAACTTCTTGATGGACTTGGATGTGATTCCTGGTTTGCCCAGAACTATCACAATTTATTGTGATAACAGTGGTGCAGTTGCAAACTCGAAGGAACCACGAGCCCATAAGGCAAGTAAACACATAGAGCGCAAGTACCACCTTATACGAGAGATCGTAAAGCGAGGAGAATTTGCTGTCGCCAAGATTGCATCAGAGGATAACCTGGCGGATCCATTCACTAAGGCCCTTCCAGCGAAAGCATTTGATAGGCATGTGGAGGACATGGGGATCAGATGTATGGCAGAGTGATGACGGCATAGTCTTTTAGTATAAGTGGGAGATTGTTGGAATGTATACTAAAAGCCTAGCTCTTTTTGTATGAACATTTTATTTTGGAATAAGAATCACATGATCATTGTTTGCACTTTATATATTTATATGTGTGCATATTGTCTAATATTTTACATTGTAGATAACATGGTGCTTGGTGTGGCACAAAAGATCATGTTATCAGTCCCTTGTAAAATATAAGTAGAGGCTCATGACCAAGATGGTTTTGGACAAACCATTGGCATGGTTGTAGTGTAGCTTGGTATTGTTTTGTCTTGAACATAAAGTTACACTAGTACACTTAGGTGTATTGAGCAGGACCGACATAGAGGTGATTCAATTTAGTACTGACTACATAATTGAATCGGACCTCGGATATTATGTTGTGCATGCTCTTAATCCCGATATAATAATGGGCACATGTACTTAGTATTTATTTCTTTGATTTACCAGAGGGTGAGATTTAGATGGATTAAATCAATATGCCCGGTAAGTTGGGAAATGATATTATTTACATGGTGTGTCGTTGATTATAGGAGGAAACCGTGTCCTATATATTAGGTTGATGATGTCCCCTTGAGGAGCTCATAAGGTTCATCATGTAAACCCAGCTGGTTGACTTAGTCAATATGATGATAAAGTTGAGTGATACTACTCGAGGAATTAGATGTTAATTAATTGATGGTCAGTAAATCAATTAATTGATGGACATTCGATATCTTAAACACGGGGAGATTAATGTACAAATAATATATGGAGCCCATATTAATTTATGGGGGTTGGTGAGGTAGTTCAATGATGATCCTCTAGTGGAATGGAACATCATTGATGGATCAAGTTTGTGTGGTTCCGATCCATCGGGTGGCCAAGATCCAACTCCTCCTTATGGTCCCTATCGTAGCCTAATATAATCCTTGTGAAGTCTAGATCCAAGAATGTAAAACAAAACCTAGATCCAATGGTTGGGATTAAATCCCTAGATCCGATGGTTAGGATGAAACCCTAGAGCCAACGGTTGGGATTAAATCCCTAGATCCGATGGTTAGGATGAAACCCTAGAATCGACGGTTGGGATTAAATCCTTAGATCCGACGGTTGGGTTAAAACGCTAGATCCGACGGATGGGATGAAACCCTAGATCCAACGGTTGGGATGAAATCCTAGATACGACGGTTGGGATGAAACCCTAGATCCGACGGTTGGGATAAAACCCTAGATCCGACGGTGGAGATTAAATCCCTAGATCCGACGGTGGAAATTAAAGGAGGCTTAAGCCCAATTCTATAAATAGGGGGCTTAGGCTTGGGCGGCACAATTTAATTGATAGAGAATTAGGGTTTGGCTCTTCCACAAGTGGGCGGCTAGGGTTTGTTTTGGGCGGCAACCTCCTTCCTCCAAGAAGTTGCCGGCGCCCAACCTTCTTCCATCTAGACTTGGCCGGCGCCCATTCTCAAGGCCTCTCTCTTATTCCTTGGCCGGCGGTTCTCCTTCCATTGGTGGCCGGTGCTCTTCCTCCTCCCTTTCTCCTTGGTGGTCGGCGGCAACCCCTCTTCAAGTTGGCCGGCGCTTCATCCACTTGCTCCTTGGCCGGCGGTTGCACCAAATTCCCTAATTTGGTGGCCGGTTCTAGAAAGGATAGGTATTTGTTGGTTCTTCTCTTTGTTCGCAGCGGACAAGGAAGGGAAGAACGCGATCTAGAAGGCTTCTACTCGTGGAGGATCTTCGTCCACACGTCGTCCACGAGAAGGATAGGACATACGGTAGAAGATCGTAAGGTATAAAGTTTTTTTTAACTTTATTTACATATCTGAGCATGTTCTTTTATGCTTTGATTATACATGTATGCGTATGAATATATATTGTATAATCATGGACCCCGAAGACAAACACAAAAACCGGCGATCTGTCCGTCGTCTCTTCCGCAGCTAACCAACTAGAAGAGTTGTGTTGCTTGAACAACTAGTTTGTTCAAGCGACCACTCAAGTTGTTAGCACGGCGATGAAATGGTTGTGCTAAGGAAGCTCATCCCATCCGGATTAATTCTTTCATTAGTGAAAATTTTAATCCGGGGACATGGGAGCCAATGAGCCTCCGAAGCAACTCCCTACATTTGGAAGCTTAGAATTGATGATGAAACCCTAGGAAAGGCCCTCCTTTTATTGCCTTTGAGCCCCTTTTCGAGAGGAACTTTAGTCAATCACAATTGAGCACCACTCCCCTTATAATGAGGTGATAAGCCTTGACTCCTCGAAGTTGATTCTTGACCATCAGTCGACTGATATCCATCATGAGTCGACTGATGGCAGCATCAGTCGAATGCCGACCGTAGATAGTCGACTGATTGACAGCAGTCGAGTCCTCCAAGCTGGCAATCGACTGATGCTAGCTGAAATGACAAGTTAGCTAAACAAAAATATTATTTCGACGGCCTCCGACCATCCGATCTCGACCTAGACCACTGATGGGATGTCTTAGGTCGGATCTACGCTTAAGTCTATCCCCGTAAGGAGGATACGACCTCACTTACACTCGCACACACACGAGCTTACCTCGATACTTACTGTGTCACTTTCGCTTCTGGCCTTCCACTCGATTCCTTCAGCTCCCTCCGAAGTCACTCGAGTGTCGCTCGACCACCGCGGCTTCCTCCGGGTGTCGCTAGCATTCAGCTCCAGCTATAGCAATTTTCTGCACACTCGATTCAGCTCGTGAGATAACAACATGAGCTTAACTTTGTATCGTTTGCTATAATCAAAACTCAGGTTTGACTTAGGTGCCTACTGCACCAACAATCTCTCCCTTTTTGATTTATGGCAAACCCACATACAAAGTTAAGAAAATAGTATGCATGAAGAATAATAATGTGCATGAGAAACAAAAATGAAGATTAAGTTGGAGTAGTAAGGATTTTCTTCAAGTACTCCCCCTTGAGGAAACCTCCCCTTTGACCGAGGGTGAGTCTTGAAGAAAGACCTTACTCCTCCCCCTTGAGGGTTGCTATTTAGAAAGAGTTTAAGTAATTAACATTACTTAAATTTGGCCCTTAACGTTTAAGTTAAGAAGACTTCTTAACTTGGCCCTTTCTCCCCCTTAAGTAAAACATTAAGGTTTACTTCCTTTTTGTTAAGAATAAGTTTTTAAGTTAAGAATTCTCTTAACTTAGCCTTTACTTCCTTTTAGATAACAAAAATGAGTTAAGTGAATTTTTAAGTTAAGTAAATTTTCAAAACTTAAAGTTAAGTAAACATTTACTTAACTTTTGGCCATGTGAATAAATATGAAGTGAGTTATCAAAAAATTTTGATCCCTTAACTTTGGCCTTTTTCTCCCCCTTTTGCCATATATCGAAAAGAGTGGGGGTGTGTGAAAGACAAAAATAAGTATTAAATTTAAAGTCCAAGCATGTTCCATATTATTTTGAAAATAATATACTGAAAATAAGCTCATCTATAAAATGTTCGACTCATATTTGGCTTGATTGATATGAAAGATCAACCAGTCCTGGTCAGAGTCAGTTAGTATGTATGATTATACTCTGTGGTTCATGGCGATGCACTAGCTCTACATCTGGAACTAGGAGTAAGGTCCTAACATCTCACACCCATCTACGTGGCTAAGTACACAAACACATTAGTCCTATGTGTTGTGAGATGTATTGGCTCCTTAAATCTATAGGTCCATGATATCTAAGATATGTCCTATGCTAGTTCCATGAAAATGAAAAGTAAGAAATAGTAGTAAGAAAATATAATTTGTAAGTTCTTATTCTACTACGCACATGCCCAATTTTCGTCTTAATAGACTAAATTCGGCTTCGGGTAGGGGTTTAGTAAATAGGTCTGCCAAGTTAGACTTCGATTTGACGTATTCGAGTTGTATGGCTCCGTTGGCCACATGTTCTCGAATGAAATGGTGTTTGGCCTCTATATGTTTGGTCCTAGAGTGACATATTGGATTCTTAGTTAGGTTAATTGAGCTAATATTATCTACGTGAATTTTAGTGTTTGTAAAGTCTAACTTAAAGTCACGGAGAGTGTGCTACATCCAAAGAAGCTGAGTGACACACTCACCCATTGCGATGTATTCGGCTTCGGTGGTAGATAAGGCAACACAGTGTTGCTTCCTACTGCACCAACTTACTAGACTCGAGCCGAGAAGTTGACAACAACCACTCATACTCTTTCTATCGAGTCCATATCCAATCGAGCGGTTAGTTCGAACTCGATAGATCTAGGGTACCAAATACCGACATTAAGTGTACCCTTTAGATATCTAAGGATACGCTTGACTGCAAATAAGATATCAAGTCGGCTTGCAGTTAAGTAAAGAAGACTCCCTATTACGCTTCTATAGTATTTTAAATCAATTGAGTTTCCGATTACATCTTCTTCTATATTTACATTAGTTGCCATTGGGGTATTAATAATTTTAGCGTCTTGCATTCCAAAGTGTTTAATTAATTCCCTAGTATATTTGCGTTGATGTAGGTATATTCCATCTTTAGTTTGTTTAATTTGTAGACCTAAGAAGAAACTCAACTCTCCTACTAAATTCATTTCAAATTCACTTTCCATAAGTGAAATGAATTCATTCAGTATGATCGAGTTGGTGGTTCCGAAAATAATATCATCTACGTAGATTTGGGCTATGAATATGTCTTTACCTAAGGTTTTTATGAAAAGAGTTGGGTAAACTACACCCTGGTTAAATCCTTTGGACTTAAGATACACCGAAAGTCTCTCGTACCAAGCTCGAGGAGCTTGTTTAAGTCCATAGAGGGATTTCTTTAACCTAAGGACATGGTCTGGTTTATCTAAACTTTCGAAACCGGGGGGTTGACTAACATAAACCTCTTCTTTAATGTATCCATTTAAGAATGGTGATTTCACATCCATTTGAAACAACTTAAATCCTCGATGTGCAGCATATGCTAATAGCATTCGAATGGACTCTAATCTAGCTACTGGAGCATAGGTCTCGTCGTAATCTAAACCTTCGACTTGACTAAACCCTTTAGCGACTAGTCTAGCTTTATTTCTAATTACTTCACCTCTGTCATCAAGTTTATTTCTAAACACCCACCTTGTTCCAACGATTGTTTTATCTTTAGGTGGTGGTACTAATTCCCATACTTCGTTCCTAGTGAATTGAGCCAACTCTTCTTGCATTGCAATAATCCAATCGGGATCAAGAAGAGCTTGGTCAATAATTTTGGGTTCAATTTTAGAAATCAAGGAGATTTGACTAAGGTTTCTGTATGAGGCTCTAGTTCAAACTCCTAGACTTGGATCACCTATCACTTGGTCGATAGGATGATTCGTTTGAGTCCTAGTTGGATTTGGGTTTGAGTCTACCACTTGGTCAATAGAATGACCCATTTGAGTCCAAGTTTGGTTAGAGTCATCTACCACTTGGTCGATAGGCTGACTTGGTTGACTTAGGTTAGGATTACCACTAGACTTGATCTCCGGATCAAAGTTGAGTCTGGTATGAATCGGCTCGCTAATTGGGGTTGCCGGGGGATTTGTAGGTTCATGTCCTTCATCAAATACTACATTGATAGTCTCCTCGACTCTAAGGGTGTCATGATTATATACTCTATACGCTCTACTCGTAGTCGAGTATCCTAGAAAGATTCCGATCGAGGTTTTGGATGTAAATTTCCCTAGGTAATCCTTAGTGTTTAGGATATGTACCTTACACCCAAATACCCTAAAGTACTTGATGTTAAGTATTTTATCATGATAAATCTCGTATGAGGTCTTAAGGTGCCTCTTTACCATAATGATCATATTTTGGACATAGCATGTCGTACTCACGGCTTCTGCCCAAAACCTATCGGGTAGGTTATACTCATTTAACATTGTCCTAGCGGCTTCTTGTAGGGTTCTATTTTTGCATTCTACTAGGCCATTTTGTTGTGGAGTTCTAGGGCAAGAGAACTCATGGCGGTATCCATTTAGGTTACAGAATTCTGTAAACTTGTGATTCTCGAATTCACCACCATGATCAGTCCTAAGTCTTTTGATTTTAATTCTTTGTTGATTTTCTATTAGTTTAAATAGGTTGATTAATTGATCTAGGGTGTCACTTTTGTGTTTGATGAACCTAACCCAAGTAAATCTAGAGTAGTCATCAACTATGACTAAACAAAATTTACTTCCATTAAGTGACTTAGCTCTGTGTGAATCAAATATATCCATGTGTAGGAGCTCAAGAACACTTTTGGTTTGTTCTTGATTAGTTAGTTGATGTTGTGTCCTATATTGTTTACCTTGTTGACAAGCATTACATATTTTATTATTCAAGTTATTGAGGTTAGGCAAACCTCTGACTAAGTCACTCTGACTCATCTTGTGGATGAGTCTTGGGTGTGAGTGACCAAGTCGTCGGTGCCACAACTATGATTCCTTTTGTCGTGTCATAAGACACTTAGTTGAGGAGTTAGTTAAGTTAATAGTGTAAATATTGTTATTTCTGGTTCCCTTAAGGATTGTTTTAGAGGTTTCATTTATATTAATTACGCATTCATTTTTTAGAAATATGACCTTATAGTTATTATCACACAATTGGCTTACACTAAGTAAATTATATTGAAAATTTTCTACCAATAAGACATTTTGAATAATAAAGTTAGAGTTGAGCTCAATATCACCTGATCCGATGATTTTGAGCTTGTCGTTGTTTCCGAAGGCTACCGATCCTTGTCGCTTGAATCAAAGCTTCGAAAACTTGAGTTGATCCCCAGTCATGTGTCAGGAGCAACCACTGTCCAACATCCATTGATCCTACACGCAAGGTAGTTGGATCGGATATTGGATTTATTAAAAATTGGTTGAAGGTTATTAACCTAAATCATCTCACCCATGTCTACATGATCAAACATGTTAACCCTATATGTTCTTGTGAGATGACTTCCAATTTTACTTGATTTAAATTTAATGAATTGAACACTTGTCAACCTTGCATTAGATTCAGATTTGACCTTATGCTCATCAAGTCACCTTTTCAAGATCATGGCTTCCAGGTCGTGGCGAGGCACAGAGACCTTCTTTGATCGGAACAACAACCACTTCCTTAGACAAAGCCATTTTCAAGAAAATAGAAACTTGACTTACCTAAGACCACTTCCTGGTCTAACTAGTCTAGGATACGGCGAGTTAGCTTCAGCTAGTTCCACTTGGTCAAGTGCATCGAACTAGATACGCCTTGTCTAGCCCGAATACACAAGACTCCATTTTCCTAGCGTACTATCATCTCACCGCTTCCTGATACTATGTTATCAAGTATTGACGAGTTATAGTCCTATCTAGCCATTCTAAAAAGAAAAATCAAACTAAGTAAAGAACCTAATCATGCAATTTCTAAGTTAAAATACAAACAAGTTTCATACTAGCTCCCCCTGGACCATTGAATCGGTTCGGTCTCTCCACATAGTGGATTTGGTCCTTGGGAACCCAATACTAGTTCGATCCTAAGTTTGAAATCAAGGTGGTCTTAGGGACCCATGCTTGGACATGTTTTTTATGTCGACTTACAATCGACATATACGACTTATTAGTCGTGTTTGAGCTAAACCCTAGCCCAGCCTTGTTGTACACGGCCCTTTGCGATCCAAGTAGGAGGTCAAGTCCTTTGGATCCCAAAGTAAACCTTTCCAACGTGTTCCTGAGATCTTCGACTTGACTCTTCAAGAGTGAGTTCTCAACTTCGAGCTTTTCAACCCGAGTTGAGTCCTCCTCTCAAACTCGACTAGTCGAAGAGGTTAGGGAGACCTCGTGTTTGGGGAGTTTAACTTCCTCAACCAGGGTCTCGACCTTGGACTCGGACTTAGCTAATTTCCTAGTTAAAAACTTAATTGCACTATAAAGTGTACTAATGAGGGATCGACTTACCTTGAGTGTATCTTTTGAACCAGATGCGTATCCGTGGCTTGTCTTGAATAGTGCTTCGCAGTCTGACTCGTCTTCGGTTTTCGATTCATGTTCTGGTTCCGACTGTTAGTTATAGCCCTAGAGCCAATCATGTGATGGTTGAAAAGGGAACATTTTGTATCATATTCTATAAAGGCAAAGGATTGGTTATTATATTTAAGTCTTGCTTGTGCCAGCTAAATTAAATATAGTAATGCCCTAGAAAAGTAGGTTCTTATCTACAGCACATCAATTGGCAGAATTGATTATGAGAGGCTGTAGAGAACACTTTCTAAAAGTTCCTAGTCAAGTATTAATATGCAAGGGCAATATTAATACATAAAGACTAGTATGTAGGTCAATTGATGACTTGATCTCACAAGTCATGGATATATGATATCAAGTTGACACATGGGTATATATTAGAGAATATATACTGAACTGACCCGCCATGAGAAAGTTTCATGGATCGTTATATGAGTGTCATAAACTTTCTCATGTGACTATTGGTATGAATAGTCCTCAGACCTGAAGTCACTACGGTTCCCTACATAAGGAGTTATGTACTTTGGTATCGTCAAACGTCACCCGTAACAGGGTGGACCATAAAGGCGATTACTGGGTATATAACAAATTATGCGGAGGGATGTGAGTGATGTAGATGGGATCTATCCCTCTCATATGACGAGAGTGATATCGGTGGGCCCCTTGATTGAGTAGAACTACTAAAACGCATGGCCATGCTCGAATGAGTCAATATGAGATATTGAGCTCATTTGTTTGAGTTAGTTTACTCATGGATCAAGAAACACATAGATTGATCGAGGATGACACGGTCTATGCCTCATTGGTCAATCTGATATCAAGGATAGAAGGACACGGTCATACATTAAAGTAGTCACGGAAAGGTTAGTCGGATCTTGACTTATCTCATAACTTGGGTAGCAATGATGTATTGCTAGATGCCGCTCATTGCTTGTGTATCTAAAAGAGTTTAGATCCACTGCCAACGTTATGAGAGCCTATAGGGTCACACACAAAGAGCATGATAATTAGAGGAATTAGAGTATTCTAGTTTGACTAGAATAATTTGGGAATAAGCTTAAGTACAAAATGGTTTTTGGACTTTAAGCTTAATGAGAATTTTAGCTAATTGATTTAATGAGATTAATTCAATATGTTACCTTATTGATTTAATGAGATTAATTCAATATGATAACATAAGCTTAATTGAATTAATAAGATTAATTCAACATGCATGAATGTCACATAAGAATGCCACATAAGCATGCCACCTAAGCATCCACCTAATCTAGATGAGGTGGAAGGAGACAAAGTGGTTTTTGTCTCCTTAAGTGGCCGGCCAAACAAGGAAGCCAACTCCTTTTTGGATTGTGTCTCAATGCAATGGATTGCATTGAATGTGTGGAGGTGAAAGGGTTTTTCCAACCCTATAAAAGACTCCATGAAGTGGCCGGCCATAGGATGCATTGTGGTTGTGTGAGAGCTTGAGAGCTTGGTGGAAGCTTTGGTTGTGTGGTTTTGTGAGTGTAGGCTAGCAAGAAGAATAGTCTTCTTCTTCCCTTCTCTTTTTCCCTAGCTTCCTCTCCTTTAGGGACTTCTCTAGCAAGAAGTAAAGGAGAGCCCTTCTAGTTTTTCTTTTGTGAGACAAGAGCTTGCTCGTGTGGATACGTATAGAGGCACGGACATTTGAACGTGCTAAAGATCCAACAAACCAAAAGGAAAGCGGGATTAACAAAGGCACGTAACAAAGGTAATCTTCTCCTATAAGATAGGTTTGGTTTTAGAGAAATTTATTTTGTACGAGGTTTTCTTTCGCAAGGATCACTAGGAAGGGATCCTAATTTTTCCGTTGCGCATATGCTATTTGGCATATAAGAATCCCAACAGTGGTATCAGAGCCACTTGCGAAAGATCGTATAAAAATAGTTTTTCTCTATTTTATATATGATATAGAAGTAGGATGAATTTTATTATGAGTTGATAATTGCATTAGCAAATTTTCAAACATAATAAAATATCCGATGTCTTTTAAAAGTTAAAATTGACATGGTGCATGGTTATGGCCTAGTCCCAAAAAGTTTGTGATTGTGTGTTGTAATTCTTAATACGGCCTGCGTGTCGTGCCTTTCTCCTAAAATTCTTGTTGTAAAATTAGCTTTAGACTCGAATGTAACTCGAGTATTTCTCCTTTTGTAATATACAACAAAGATGGAGGGTCCATTGGAAGATAATGTTACAAGGAGGAAGTCAACAACACATGACAACCAAAAGGAAGCACTTGGGAGAAGATGCTATCCCTAGGTTGACCAATCAATCTTCTCATTGGCTTGAGAAGATTGTAGAATAAGGGCCATAACCATGACACACTTAGTTTAACTTGTATGTGATGCATGTTAATTTAATATGTATGTGATGCATGTTAGTTTAGCTTATATGTGATGTATGCTAATATGTATATGATGCATGTTTTTTCTTAATAAGTCAAAAACGATATGCCTACCAAAGTTTGGTACTCACTACTTCCTCGATCATTTGTTATTGGGTTTGCCAAAGCAAAGCAATGCATTTTATCTTGGAAGGGTGCGAGTGGACAATCGTGATGTCCCGCCATCAAACTTGGTTAAGACTTAATTAAGTTTTTCTTAATTAGTTAAGAAAGTAGAGGCATATATTAGCTTTGAACATAAGTTTTAAAATTAGTTTTATGTGATTTCCGAACATCAGCTTTGTCTTAGAAGTGGTCGCGTTCGATATCCAAGAAGGCCCCTGTGCCTCGCCACAGCCTGGAAGCTGGTTTAGGAATAAGCACTAAACTAATCTAAACTTAACCAAAGCTATTAAAGAGTTACATCAGATGTAATTGGCAAAAGATTGCCTACCTAATCATACTACGTCTTGGGCGATTAGCCAAAGCTAACTCAAGACGAATTATGATGTGGATCTTTATCCCATATAAATTTATAGCTAAATAGTAGCTAATGATGTAAGCGAAAAGTGTTTGCCTACATCAATGATTAGCTCATATCAAAGCTATGAGAATTTAGTGGGAGTCTCATTTAATTAAAGGCCTAATTAAATGACTTAGGTATGATACTTAATTTTGCATTTTATTGTTGTAGATCACCATGTCATCTAACACGACACACCCCCTCAACTTGCGATCTGTCCTTGAGAAGGACAAGCTCAATGGAGCGAACTTTCTTGACTGGTATAGGAACTTGAGGATTATCCTCAAGCAAGAATGCAAACTGTATGTCCTAGAGCAGTCTACCCCTGAAATACCTGCCCCTGCGGCCACTCGTGCTGAAAAAGATGCTTATAAGAAGCATCAAGATGACGCATTAGATGTGTCATGCCTTATGCTTGCAACCATGAACTCTGAGCTTCAGAAGCAATATGAGAACATGGATGCCTATGATATGGTTGAGCATTTGAAACAACTATATCAAGGACAAGCCAGGCACGAGCGTTTTGAAGTGTCTAAGGCTCTTTTTGCATGCAAGATGCAAGAAGGAACACCTGTAGGAACTCACGTACTTAAAATGATTGGGTACGTTGAGAACCTTGAAAGACTAGGTTTTCCACTGAGCCAAGAATTGGCAACCGATGTTATCCTGCAATCGT
This sequence comes from Wurfbainia villosa, assembly GCA_025175895.1. Taxonomy (NCBI): domain Eukaryota; kingdom Viridiplantae; phylum Streptophyta; class Magnoliopsida; order Zingiberales; family Zingiberaceae; genus Wurfbainia; species Wurfbainia villosa. The sequence continues at coordinate 43,824,965 of CM045998.1, read as the reverse complement.
TGTCGGAAACATATAATCAATTCGTCATGAATTATAACATGAATGAAATTGATAAGCCTTTGCCTGAGATTCTCAGCATGTTAAGAACTGCTGAACCGAATCTCAAGAAGAAAGTTAGTAACGTACTAATGGTCAAAAGGGACAAAGGTAAGCGAAAAGGCAAGGGTAAGACCCAAGCCAAAGGCAAGGCCAATTCATCCACTTCAAAGGGTAAAGGTAAAGTACCTAAGGAAGGGGACTGTTTCGATTGCGGTGAGACTGGACACTGGAAGCGGAACTGCAAAGTCTACCTTGAGGAAGTAAAGAAGAAAAGAAGTGGGACTTCTGCCTCAGGTATACACGTTATAGAAGTTAATCTATCTATTTCTTCTACATGGGTATTAGATACCGGATGTGCATCTCACATTTGTACTAATGTGCAGGGACTGAGAAATAGTAGACTAATGGCAAAGGCTAAGTGGACCTACGAGTAGGCAATGGCGCAAAAGTTTCGTCAGAAATGTCAGGAACATATTCCTTGTCTTTGCCCACGGGCTTATCTTAGAACTAGAGGAGTGCTTATATGTACCGCATTGACAAAGAACATAATTTCAGTATCTTGTTTAGACAAGAAAAACTTTTCTTTTATAATAAAGGACAAATGTTGTTCCATTTATTTGAATGAAATGTTCTATTGTAATGCACCACTTATGAATGGTCTCTATGTTCTAGATTTAGAAAACCCAATATATAACGTGAATAATAAACGTTCAAATCAATGATTTGAACCAAACATATCTCGCATCGCCGCTTAGGTCACATAAATGAAAAACGATATCCCAACTCCATAAAGATGGATTATTGACTCATTTGATTTTGAATCATATGAGGTATGCGAATCTTGTCTTTAGGAAAGATGACTAAAACTCCATTTAGTGGACATGGCGAGAGAGCGACGGACTTGTTAGGACTCATACATACCGATGTATGTGGCCCTTTCAATGTCGGGCTGAGGAGGCTATAAATACTTTATTACTTTCACCGATGATACGAGTAGATTTGGCTACTTATATTTGATGAGACATAAGTCGTAATCCTTTGAAAAGTTCAAAGCATTCAAGAATGAAGTACAAACCAACTTGGTAAGCGATAAGCTACTTCGATCGATCGAGGTGGTGAATACCTTAGTCAAGAGTTTCGTGATCACTCTGGCCGAGTGTGGGATAATATCCCAACTCACTCCACCGAACACCACAATGGAATGGTGTATCCGAGAGGAGAAATTGTACTCTATTAGATATGGTACGATCAATGATGAGCCGACTAATCTACCTACTTCCTTTTGGGGACTAGCTCTAGAGACACCGCTTACACTTAATCGCGTCCATCAAAAGCCAGAGAAAAGACACCATATACGATATGGATGGGAAGAGTCCCAAAATGTCTTTTATAAAGATTTGGGGTGGTGAAGCTTATGTAAGACGTCAAGTCTCAGATAAACTAGGACCCAAATCAGATAAGTGTTATTTTGTAGGATATCCCAAGGAAACTAAGGGATATTACTTTTACAAACCCACACTTGGCAAGGTGTTTGTTGCCAGAAATGCTGTCTTTCTAGAAAGAGAATTTATTTCTAGAAAAACTAGTGGGAGTAAAATTCATCTTGAAGAAGTTCAAGATGACGATAACACTAAGGCTTCATGGAAAATGAACAGAACCACAAAGTGTTGTGGATGAGGAAATTGTTGCCCAAAGAGTTGTGGAGCAAACACTGCTCAAGTAGACCAACCTCTTCAGAGATCTGATAGGATCCTGCCAACCCGAGAGATATTCTTTTCTCGATCGACAACGGTGAGGTATTGCTTGTCGATCTTGACGAGCTTACATCCTATCAAGAAGCTATGATGAGCCCAGATTCCGAGAAATGGCTAGAGGCCATGAGATCCGAAATGGAATCCATGTACACTAACCAAGTATGGACTTTGGTTGATCCACCTGAAGGGGTAAAACCCATTGGGTGTAAGTGGGTCTTTAAAGTAAAGACTGACATGGATGGTAATAAGCATACCTATAAAGGAAGATTGGTGGCTAAAGGATTCAAACAAATTCATGGTATTGACTATGATGAAACCTTTTCACCAGTTGCGATGCTTAAATCCATTCGGATCATACTTGCTATTGCAGCCTACCACGATTATGAGATCTGGTAGATGGATGTCAAAACCGCTTTTCTGAATGGAAAGCTACTCGAGGATGTGTACATGACACAGCCTGAGGGTTTTGAAGATCCAAAGCATCCTCGAAAGGTATGCAAACTGCAAAGGTCCATTTATGGACTAAAGCAAGCCTCTCGAAGCTGGAATCTTCGATTCGATGATGCAATCAAGGAGTTTGGTTTCATCAAGAATGAAGATGAACCTTGTGTCTACAAGAGAAATAGTGGAGCACATTGTGTTTCTTGTCTTGTATGTAGATGACATATACTTCATCGGAAATGATATTCCTCACCCAAATGTGAAGATGTGGTTAGGGAATTATTTCTCGATGAAAGACTTAGGTGAAGCTGCCTATATTCTAGGCATCAAGATCTATAGAGATAGATCTAAAAGATTACTTGGCCTAAGTCAGAGTACATACATTGATAAAGTGCTAGATCGTTTTGCTATGCAAAATTCCAAGAAAGGATTTCTGCCTTTATCACATGGTGTGAGTCTTTCGAAGACTCAATGTCCCTCTTCTAAGGAGGAGAGAGAGCGCATGGATAAGATCCCTTATGCATCTGCCATAGGGTCTATCATGTACGCCATGCTTTGTACTGCTAACGCCTCGTGATGCTTTGAGCATGACGAGTAGATACCAGTCGGATCCAGGTGAAAGTCACTGGATAGCAGTCAAAAATATTCTTAAATACTTACGAAGAACGAAAGAATATTTCCTGATATTTGGAGGCAATGAGGAGCTAGCTGTAAAGGGTTACAGTGATGCAAGCTTCCAAACAGACAAGGATGACTATAGATCGCAATCGGGGTACGTGTTTTGCCTGAATTGTGGAGATGTGAGCTGGAAGAGTTCAAAGCAGGACATGCTTGTCGATTCTACAATGTAAGTATATTGCGTGGTCCGATGCAAAGAAAGGAGGTTGTTTGGCTCCGCAAGTTCATCAGTGAACTTGGGGTAGTTCCTAGCATTACAGATCCAATAGACCTCTATTGTGACAACAATGGGGCTATTGCACAGGCTAAGGAACCTCGATCACATCAGCGGACCAAACACATACTGCGGCGCTTCCATCTCATTCGAGAGATCATCGATAGAGGAGATGTGAGGATATGCAGAGTACCGACAGAAGCTAACATCGCAGATCCATTGACCAAGGCTTTGGCACAGAGGAAGCATGATGGTCACACTAGGTCACTAGGTATTAGATATCATAGTGATTGGTACTAGTGCTAGTGGGAGATTATTAGTTATAGCCCTAGAGCCAATCATGTGATGGTTGAAAAGGGAACATTTTGTATCATATTCTATAAAGGCAAAGGATTGGTTATTATATTTAAGTCTTGCTTGTGCCAGCTAAATTAAATATAGTAATGCCCTAGAAAAGTAGGTTCTTATCTACAGCACATCAATTGGCAGAATTGATTATGAGAGGCTGTAGAGAACACTTTCTAAAAGTTCCTAGTCAAGTATTAATATGCAAGGGCAATATTAATACATAAAGACTAGCATGTAGGTCAATTGATGACTTGATCTCACAAGTCATGGATATATGATATCAAGTTGACACATGGGTATATATTAGAGAATATATAATCGAATCAATTCCGCCATGAGAAAGTTTCATGGATCGTTATATGAGTGTCATAAACTTTCTCATGTGACTATTGGTATGAATAGTCCTCAGACCTGAAGTCACTACGGTTCCCTACATAAGGAGTTATGTACTTTGGTATCGTCAAACGTCACCCGTAACAGGGTGGACCATAAAGGCGATTATTGGGTATATAACAAATTATGCGGAGGGATGTGAGTGATGTAGATGGGATCTATCCCTCTCATATGACGAGAGTGATATCGGTGGGCCCCTTGATTGAGTAGAACTACTAAAACGCATGGCCATGCTCGAATGAGTCAATATGAGATATTGAGCTCATTTGTTTGAGTTAGTTTACTCAGGGATCAAGAAACACATAGATTGATTGAGGATGACACGGTCTATGCCTCATTGGTCAATCTGATATCAAGGATAGAAGGACACGGTCATACATTAAAGTAGTCACGGAAAGGTTAGTCGGATCTTGACTTATCTCATAACTTGGGTAGCAATGATGTATTGCTAGATGTCGCTCATTGCTTGTGTATCTAAAAGAGTTTAGATCCACTGCCAACGTTATGAGAGCCTATAGGGTCACACACAAAGAGCATGATAATTAGAGGAATTAGAGTATTCTAGTTTGACTAGAATAATTTGGGAATAAGCTTAAGTACAAAATGGTTTTTGGACTTTAAGCTTAATGAGAATTTTAGCTAATTGATTTAATGAGATTAATTCAATATGTTACCTTATTGATTTAATGAGATTAATTCAATATGATAACATAAGCTTAATTGAATTAATAAGATTAATTCAACATGCATGAATGCCACATAAGAATGCCACATAAGCATGCCACCTAAGCATCCACCTAAGCTAGATGAGGTGGAAGGAGACAAAGTGGTTTTTGTCTCCTTAAGTGGCCGGCCAAACAAGGAAGCCAACTCCTTTTTGGATTGTGTCTCAATGCAATGGATTGCATTGAATGTGTGGAGGTGAAAGGGTTTTTCCAACCCTATAAAAGACTCCATGAAGTGGCCGGCCATAGGATGCATTGTGGTTGTGTGAGAGCTTGAGAGCTTGGTGGAAGCTTTGGTTGTGTGGTTTTGTGAGTGTAGGCTAGCAAGAAGAATAGTCTTCTTCTTCCCTTCTCTTTTTCCCTAGCTTCCTCTCCTTTAGGGACTTCTCTAGCAAGAAGTAAAGGAGAGCCCTTCTAGTTTTTCTTTTGTGAGACAAGAGCTTGCTCGTGTGGATACGTATAGAGGCACGGACATTTGAACGTGCTAAAGATCCAACAAACCAAAAGGAAAAGCGGGATTAACAAAGGCACGCAACAAAGGTAATCTTCTCCTATAAGATAGGTTTGGTTTTAGAGAAATTTATTTTGTACGAGGTTTTCTTTCGCAAGGATCACTAGGAAGGGATCCTAATTTTTCCGTTGCGCATATGCTATTTGGCATATAAGAATCCCAACACCGACTCCATCTCCAATTCAATCGGTTTGGCCATGAGGATGCGATCATCATCTTCTTCCTCGGATGCTTCTTCCCAAGTAGCGTTGAGTGCCTTTTTGTGTTTTGGTGCTTTGCTCTTGAGTTTTGGGCATTCGGACTTGATGTGTCCAAACATGTTGCATTCGTAACATCTAATATTCGAACTTTTAGGCTTACCTTCGTTGGGTCAAGTGACAGTTCATTTTTGGCCCTTGACTATCCTTCGAACTAGGTTGACTAGTTCGGCCTCCATTTCCGAGTCGACCTTCGAATCAGACTCATCCTCTTCTTCCTTCGGTGATGGCTTGCTTGCGATTTTCTTCCTCGAACCTGCAAAAAGTGCTATACCCTTCTCGGGTTCCGAGTTAGACTGCTCATGAAGTTCAAAATCAGAAAATAATTCATCTAACCTAAGTTTCGAAAGATCCTTGGAGACCTTGTAGGCATCGACCATGGATGCCCACAAGGTAGTCCTCGGAAAAGAGTTAAGAACATACCTTATAAGGTCGTGATTTTTGACCTTTTGCCCGATCGCGTGTAGGTTATTGACTATGTCTTGAACGCGAGCGTGAAGTTGTGTCGTTGTTTCGTGTTCCTACATTTTTAGATTATATAATTTATTAAACAAAAGATCGCGCTTACATACCTTTGCTTCATCGGTCCCGTCGTGTAGCTCCACTAGCTTTGTCCAAAGGTCCTTTGCGCTGATGAAGGGGCTAACACGATTAAGATCCTCCTTGGACAAGCCGCATTGGAGGATTTGAGTTGCTTTGGCGTCGTCTTCGACTTGTCGTTTTGTTGCAATGGTCCATTGGTCATAATCCAAGGATTCACCCACTTCGTTAGTCGGAAGTGTGAATCCCGTTTGGATTATGATCCACATCTCGATTTGAGTTTTAAGAAAGCATTCCATCTGACCCTTCCAATAACGGAAGTCATCTCCATTGTAAAATGGAGGTCGGACGGTGCTAAAACCCTCGAGATGGGCCATTGATACAAAATAAACAAGGAGATGAAGACGAGAAACCTAACAACGACAAAAACACACGAAATGTACCAAGATTTGCATCTTGGATTAGTAGTGCAGGAAAAAGGCTAACCAAATGAAATATAGTCAAAATAAATAGAAAAAAAAAGAAAAAAAAATATGTAAAAAGCTAGATCGGTGGTTTCATCAAATCCTAGCACCCCCGGCTCTGATACCAATTGTTGGATCGAAGCGGATCGCTAGAGGGGGGTGAATAGCGATAAACCTTTTCTTTTTCGAATTCGTTTCAAAACAATTATATGCAGCGGGAAATAAATGCAAAGTAAATGAGACAAGAGAATTTTTACTTGGTTCGTAGCGTTCGGCTACTACTCCAAGGCCCTAGTGGTCCTTGACCATGCACGGAGGGCAAAACACTAAAGAACTCCTCCTCGTTAGAGGTAGGAGTTAATCGATACAAAAAAAGTCACAAAGCTTGAGGTAGAGGGACACTCCCCCTCTCCTCGTTACGATAAAAACCCCGAGAAAGTAAAGCAATAAACTGAAATAAAACTTATACCGACGTAACAAAATAAAAGCAATTTAAACCTAGACGTCGGAGAAGAAGCACTTCGTTGTCGGAGAGTTGTAGCTTTGCGGAGGCTTTTGGAAGCTTAGAATTGATGATGAAACCCTAGGATAGGCCTTCCTTTTATAGCCTTTGAGCCCCTTTTCGAGAGGAAATTTAGCCAATCACAATTGAGCACCACTCCCCTTGAAATGAGGTGATAAGCCTTGATTCCTCGAAGCTGATCCTTGACCATTAGTCGACTGATATCCATCATCAGTCGACTAATGGCAGCATCAGTCGAATGCTGACCGTAGATAGTCGACTGATTGATAGCAGTCGAGTCCTCCAAGCTGGCAGTCGACTGATGCTAGCTGAAATGACAAGTTAGCTAAACAAAAACATTATTTTGACGGCCTCCAATCGTCCGATCTCGACCTAGACCACCAATGGGATGTCTTGGGTCGGATCTACGCTTAAGTCTATCCCCGTAAGGAGGATACGACCTCACTTACACTCGCACACACACGAGCTTACCTTGATACTTACTATGTCGCTTTCGCTTTTGGCCTTCCACTCAATTCCTTCGGCTCCCTCTGAAGTCACTCGAGTGTCACCCGACCACCGCGGCTTCCTCCGGGTGTCGCTAGCCTTCAGCTCCAGCTATAGCAATTTTCTGCACACTCGATTCAGCTCATGAGATAACAACATGAGCTTAACTTTGTATCGTTTGCTATAATCAAAACTCAGGTTCGACTTAGGTGCCTACTGCACCAACAACATCTCACGCTCATCTTCGTGGCTCAATACACAAACAGATAATCCTAGGTGTTTGTGAGATGCAAAGGCTTATCTAGGTCTATAGGATCATGAAATCTAAAATGACCTAGGCTAGATTAATTTTTAATTTTCCTTTAAGAAAATAATATTACTTAATTTTGAATAATCAAAGCATCCTAGTCTACTAAGCGTAATCCAAGTTGTCTTCTAAGCATACTAAACTCAACCTCTGGAAGTAGTTTAGTGAAGATGTTAGCAAGATTAGACTTGGACTCAACATAGTTGAGTTCAATACTACCCTTTGCCACATGATCTCTCACAAAGTGATGTTTAACATCAATATGTTTAGTACATGAGTGATAGATTGGATTTTTAGTTAAGTTTATTAAACTTATGTCATCAATTAATGTTTTGACCTTTTTGTAATCTAATTCAAAATCTTTAAGTGTGTGCATCGTCCATAATAATTGTGCCACACATTCACCTGATGCTATATATTTGGCTTCAATTGTGGAAAGAGCAACACAATGTTGCTTCCTACTGAACCAGCTTACCAAGCATGATCCTAAGAGTTGACATCCTCCACTAGTACTTTTTCTATCCAATTTGCACCCTGCATAGTCTGAGTCAAAGTATCCTACTAACTCAAAGTTAATAGATCTTGGGTACCACATACCTACATTAATTGTTCCTTTAATGTATCTTAGGATTCTTTTGATATGTGTTAAATGTGATTCCTTAGCACAAGTCTGATATCTAGCACACATACTTACTGCAAATAGTATGTCAAGTCTACTTGCAGTTAAGTATAGTAAACTACCTATGACACTTCTATAGTACTTTAGATCTACAGATTTTCCTTCTTTGTCATCATTTAATATAACATTTGTTTCCATGGGTGTTTTTATGTCTTTTGCATTTTCCATTCCAAATCTTTTAATCAACTCTCTTGCATATTTGTTTTGATATATATAGTTATCGTCTCTTGTTTGTTTTATTTGTAACCCTAAGAAGAAATTTAATTCACCTACTAGACTCATTTCGAATTCTTGTTCCATTAAGTTTATAAATTCTTTCAAGAAATTTGAATTTGTTGATCCAAATACTATATCATCTACATATATTTGAGCGATAAAATATCTCGGTTCAAGGTTTTTATGAAGAGAGTTGAGTCAATTTGACCTTGTCTGAAACCTTTTGTGATTAAGTATGAAGATAGTCTCTCATACCAAGCTCTAGGAGCTTGTTTTAATCCATACAAGGCCTTTTTTAATTTGTATACATGATTAGGGTATTCTAAGCTCTCAAAACATGGGGGTTGACTTATGTATACTTCTTCTTTTATTACTCAGTTTAAAAAAAGCGAATTTAACATCCATTTGGTATAGCTTGAATCCTTTGTGTCCTACATAAGCTAGCAACATTCTAATTGAATCAAGCTTAGCTACTGGGGTATAAGTTTCATCATAGTCTAATCTTTCTACTTGATTAAACCCTTTAGCTACTAATCGAGCTTTATTCCTTATGATTTCTCCTTGATCATTTAATTTATTTCTAAATACCCATTTAGTGTCTATAATTGATTTATTTGTTGGTGGAGGTACTAAATCTCATACTTCATTCCTATTGAATTGCGCTAGTTCTTCTTGCATAGCTATTATCCAATCAGTATCAAGTAAGACCTCATCTATTGACTTTGGTTCTATCTTTGATATTAATGTGATTTGATTTGAGTTTCTTAAGGTCGATCTAGTTTGAACCCCTAGAGTTGGATTTCCTAATACTTGTTCAAGTGGATGGTTTGGATTAATTCTAGATGTCTTTAAGTTGTCTTGATACTGGGTTTGTTCTTCTTCATCATGTATAATTTCATTTACCCCATCTTGATTAATTTTTAGTGTGTTTGTTTGACTATTTGTAATTTCTTCTTCATCAAACTTTACATTAGTTGTTTCTTCAATTTTTAGAGTTTTCTTATTATAAATCATATAGGCCCTACTAATGGTTGAATATCCAAGAAATATTCCTTCATCAGTTTTTGAAGAAAATTTTTTAAGATAATCTTTTGTATTCAAAATGAATACTTTACATTCAAATACTCTTAAATATTTTTTTTGTAGGTATTTTATTATTAAAAATTTCATAAGATATTTTATTAAGTAATTTATTAATTATTACTCTATTTTACACATAACATGCAGTGTTTATAGCTTTAACCCATAAGTAGCTAGGTAAATTATATTCATTTAATATTGACCTAGCAGCTTCTTGTAGAGTTCTATTTTTTTTTCTACAATTTCATTTTGTTGAGGTGTTCTAGGACATGAATACTCATGGTGATATCCATTTTATAGACACATTGTTGTAAATTTTTTATTTTTAAACTCATCTCCATTATCACTTCTTATTGTTTTTATCTCAAGATATTTTTCATTTTCTATTTGTTCACTAAAGTTTTTAAATACTTTAAATGTTTCATCTTTTTGTTTTAGGAATTTTACCCGTGTGAACCTAGAGTAATTGTCTATTATCACTAAACAGTATAAATTTCCACTTAGTGATTTTACCCCATGTGAATCGAACAAGTCTAAGTGAATTAATTCAAGTATTGAGCTTGTTCGACCTTGATTAGTTAATTTATGTTGGGACTTAGTCTGTTTTCCTTGTTGGCAAGCATTACAAACTTTGTTTTCAATATTTTTAAGTTTAGGCAAACCACTAACTAAGTTAGTTTCACTTAACTTTGTTATATTCCTAAGTTGATGTGAGCAAGTCGTCTATGCCACAACCAACTTTTCTCTTGCTGTGTCAAATGACACTTGATTGAGGATCTTTCTAAATTTATTGAATATATGTTTTTATTCCTAACTCCTTTAAGTGATATTTTTGAGTTTTCAATATAGTTAATCAAACATTCATTTGATAGAAATTTTACTTCATAACTAGCATCACATAACTAACTTATACTAAGCAAATTGAATTTGAAATTCTCTACCAGCAAAACTTTTTATATAATAAAATTTGATTCTAATTCAATGTTACCTAATCCAATTAAGTTTGTCATTGTTTCCAAAGGCGACTGAACCTAGATTCTTGAAACTTAATTCTGAGAATTTTTTACTATCTCCAATCATTCGTCTGGAGCAATCACTATCCAGAATCCATTGGTATATTCTGGAGTCCTACATGAATTAAAAATTCTTAAGATAATTCACACTTTGAATAATATGAATTATCTTGAATTGATTTGAATGAGTTGATTAAGTCAATTTGATTGGGTTGATCAATTTAATTAAGTTGTGTAAAGTTGTTAAGTTTTAGTTAAGTTGTGTAAATTTGTTAAGTTTAGTTAAGTTGTGTAAATTTGTTAAGTTGTGTAAATTTGTTAAGTTTAGTTAAGTTGTGTAAATTTGTTAAATTTAGTTAAGTTGTGTAAATTTGTTGAGTTTAGTTAAGTTGTGTAAATTTGTTAAGTTTAGTTATGTTGAGTCAATTTGTTGAGTTTAGTTATGTTGAGTTAATTAAACTATTTAAGCTTAATTAAGTTCTAATTCATCTCACCCAAGCTAAGTTTTCAATATACATTAATCCTATGGGTTTTGTGAGATGAAGATTTCTTTTTATCTTAATTAATTTCAATGAATAATTTCAAAATTTTAAACTTGTGTTAGATTAAAGCTTAGCTTGAGCTAATCAAGTAGGATTTTTCAGCATTGACTTCTAGGTCGTGGCGAGACATATGCCCTTCTTGGATATCAGATGGACCACTTCCTAGACAAAGTCAATGAAGGATCAAATACTTGACTCACTTTGGACCAAGCTTTGGTCTAACTAGTTAAAGACCTAGTGAGTTAGCTTTAGTCAGTTCCACTTGACTTAGTGCACCAAGTCATGGAGAAGCATATGCCCTTCTTGGATATCGGATGGACCACTTCCTAGACATGCACTTCGAAGAGCTTCCCTAACTTACTATCAGTTCACTTCGTCTTAGTACTAGGTTGTTCAAGTTTAAACTACTTTGTTTCCTATCTAGTCCATTCTAAATTAAGCAAGTAAAGTAAACTAAGACATGCAAAAATTTAACTAAACAAGGAAACAAGCAAAGTGTTAGCTCCCCCTAAGTGATAACTTGGTTGAGTTTTGTTCACTAAGTGAACTTGACTCTTGGGAACCTATAATTGATTTGGTCCAACTTGGTTGACTAAGATAGACTTAGGAACCCATGCTTGGACTCGATTCTTAGCATTTCGGCTAAGTAATGACATGTATGATTTATATGAGGATTTAGCTTTGTGTCAGAGTACGGACTTGTTATACACGACTCGCTGAGATCCAAGCATCATGTTTAGATACTTGGAGCCCGAAGTGAACTTTTCCAACGATCCGATGAGATCTTCTACTTGCCTTTTTAGGGTCGAGTTCTCTTCCTCAAGCATTGGAACTTGAGTTGAGTCTCTACCCTCAACTTGGCAAGTTGAAGTCTTCGAGTTTACTTGCTCCTTAAATACTTGAACTTCCTTAAGGAGTGAGTCTACTCGGTTCTCGGATTTAGCTAATTTCCTTCCTATGCATCAATTATATTATAAAGTTTATCTTCTAAAGGAGAAGTTACCTCGTCTAGCCTGTCAGAAATGGATGTGGATCCGTGGCTTCTCTCGGACTCGGACTCGGACTCGTACTCAGAATTTGATTCGGTTCCGAAGCTTGATTCGACTGATGCACGCGAATGCATCCCCAAATCTCATGACGGACGATGTTGAGAACTCGAAGCGTGCACTCGTGCTCAACGCCAGCAAGTGCACGGATGTCGTCAAGTAATAAAAGATTATCGATCCCACCGGAACTGGGATTCGAATACCGATATATTCAGTGATTGAAATTGTTCGAAACTAAACTCTAAAAGGTTTCGATTGCGAGGGCTGTCGGTGGACTAAACTCTAATACGGTGTCACACGGAGGAAGAAAGGAGCATGCCGAGATCTTTAAAAGGGATTCTAGGACTTCGGTTTCGCTTGTGTGTCGCAAAACATGCTATCAACTAGGCGTTGACTAAACATCTAGCTATGGTTTTGTGGAAGGGACATCATACACTCTCCCGATGAGCCAACGCATCTATCGGGAGCTATCTCTGCCTTACAAGGATGGGATAGACGGTACGAGCATGCCAAATCAATCCCTGCGACGAACTGTTTCCGGTTCCATCACATCCTTCTACCCATGGTTATAGGAGATCATGTTTACCCATAGGTTCCTTGTATAAAATCCCCTAAATCTTAGATATGAGGGTTGTCACCCCTCGTATCGCCTAAGCACAGCAGGTAGAAAAACAAACACACATAGATATGGGTATAAACAATTTCCAATTGCCAATTTAAACTCAAAAATAAAATTTAACTTGAACCAACATGTCATGCGCACACAAGCTACTCCCTAATCCTAGAATCGAAGGAACTACTCCATATATATAAGAGAGGAATCACAAGGCATGTACATGTTCAAATACATCAGAAATAAAGTGCAGGAACAAGGGATTACAATGCCTACGTGGTCTTCTCTCCAGTGTTGAAGTGCAAAATGTGGACCTCTGACGGTGTTCTTCCTTCCCGTTGTGAGTCCCCGAAGCTTTTTAGGGCTTCAGTGTGTTGTCCCAGTCGTCGTGCCTCCCCCCTAGGGTTTGGGTGGATCCATCCTTATATAGACATCATCTCAAACCGCTGTAAAATCTGGAAAAAACCCTAGTTGCGTCAATCTGCAGGGTCGCCACATGGTCGTGTGTTTCCACACGGCCAGGCCATGTGCGGCCCTGGGGTGGCTGATCTCACCCATTGGACATGAACGTGTGTAGCCACATGCCCTGGTCGTGTCCCATTCTGCATCCAGCTACAAAATGTCCTTATTTTGCTCCAAAAGTGTGCCTTTTCCCCTCGAAATGTTATCCTTCACACAAAAGTACAAAGAGAATACCTCCGAACCAAAAAAATAGGAAATGCGTGCAAAATAGAGTGACATATGCATGAAACTAACATAAAATGTAAGAAGATGTGAGCGAAAACTACTCCTAAAATCCTATATGTTTTGCTCACATCACTTCCCCCAGACTTAAATCTTTGCTTATCCTCAAGCAAACCTTAGTGCCATGAAATTTTAAAAAGATATTGTTCCATACTTAGCATGTTAACTAAATTTATCAAGTGGTATTTGCAATCAAAGCAAAATAAATATGTTCTAGAAATTCACTAGGTTAGCTCCTCGTGCTCGTGCTAAGCAAATCATTCTTAGGGGATACTCGTTCCATGGTAAGTTAAGTCGTCATCCTATAGCTTTCCTAAGGTCTTCGGCTTTTAGGCACTTACCTGCCCAAAGCGAGGGTCATCCCCTAGATCTAGCACAAAGTCTCAAAGGCGTGCTCGGTATTGAGAGAAATCGGTAGGTGTTTCCCCAGTAACCTAACTCGGTCTCAAAGGGGCACCTAGCCATTTCTGTTGGGTTTCCGGCACCGCGGCGTGTGTGTGTTCGATCATGTTTCGTAAACATGAGCACAGCGGAAGCAATAAAAATAATAAATACTCCTATTTATTACAACACACACAACACACGCATGCTATTACAACAAGTGTAGACATAACCGTAAATTAAAATTGCAATAAAAGGAAATTAAACTACGTTATACCTTCCGTATGACGTGTAGCAGGAACGGCATCAACCGGAACGATCCTCGTAAGAATAGTCTCTATCCATATCCACGCCGAGCTCCTCGGGATGACTTCGCTAAGTCACGAGCTTCGTCTTCGTACGGGTTACTAGCCTCGTGTTGAAGACGACGTGATCGAGAGATGATCACGATCCGAATCCAAATTCGGATCCAAAACGAGTTCTCAAAACTCGCTTCTCCGGAGAGGTATTCGTCAACCGTTTGACGAATCCTTCGTCCTCCACCTCAGAGGATTACCGGAGATCAAATCCCCGGTATGTTAGCCGCTGTCGGAGCACTAACCGTCGTCCAAACGACGCCCGAAGGAGAGGAGAAGCTGTCCAGAAAACTGGACAGCTTGGTGGAGGAGTAGGCGCCGGCCAAAACAAGGAGAGAAAAGCCTCACCTTGATGCCAAACCTATAGGAGATCACCGGAGGGTCGCCGGAGGTTCACCGGCTGAAGCTTGGTCGCCGGCAAGGAGCTAGACGGCAGCACAATCAAGCTGGGCGGCAAGGAGGTTGGGCGGCACAACCAGGTTGGGCGGCAACTCCTTGGAGGCTAGGGTTTTGATTTTGGATTAGGGCTTAACAATCCCTTAAGCCCTTTTTTATAGAGAACTAATTCTCTTAATGGTTAATGGATCATATCCATAAAGCCCGTTAACCCGCTCCATTAAGATAAGTTAAAATAAACCAAACCATGATGGTTTATTTTAAGTTAAAACGAACCGAACCAACTTTTGGTTCATTCGTTTAAAATAAACCAAACCCTTTGGTTTATTCTTATCCATTGGATTAGAACCAAACCATTTTGGTCCATCCATTACGTCTTCATAAGACGCAGCCCATCCACGCTTCCATTGCGACTGAAACAATTTCATGCTTGCTTTATGTTTGGTCCAACCAAACCTAGTTTCTCTCGGTCTGAGAATCCCATTCTCAAGCTCGTTTTAAATCCTTTGGATTACGCTCGTTGTGCGTGTGACCAAATAGGTTCTCGGTTTATGTTGGTCGTCTATAATTAACCATTAATTATAGAACGATCATGAGTGGCACCTAGTAGTACATCATGATCCCCAATTAACCGAAAAGATCAACGGTTGATCCAGAACTATTTCAAACCCTTCAAGAGGCTTCGAATGAATCGTGCCCCATTCCCTTCACTCATCTTATACCCACTTGGTTCAGGGACATGGTCTATTGTGTCATCCCCACTAGGTCGATTTCACGTCACACCTAGCCCAAGTATCATTTCCTCGTCCTACGGATTCTAGTTACTCCACATGTATCGAAGAGTACTTTACTCTAAACATGTAATGCTTTGGCCAAAGACTTTAGTAACAATCCGACGAGAGGCCATGGGTATACATCTCCTCGTAAGGAGTGGTGAATCCTTTATAGGCTATTCAAACACCTTCGATCACTTCGACTTATACCCAATCATCCCGGGTCCACATCTCCTTAGAGATGTTTGCTTAAGATGTCAAAGCATAAGTCTCCATGATCAAGATGACTTGAATACCGCAAGTCAAAGGAACATCGCACTTAAGCCACAAGAAGAACTTCATTGACATATCTATATATGCAGAGAACCATATGAAGTCTTACCGGTCACTCAATGAACTAGTTACCATAACTAGCATCCACGATTAACTCCGGACATCACTATGTCTCCAGCCAGTGAGAATCAGCTGCTTGGATACACCAAGGAGTATACCTCGTGCTAGTCTCAACAGAATTGATGGTGTCCAGATTCATCAATTCATCGACTAGGGATAATTCCGATACATCACAATTACACATGTAGAGATACTCACTAGTTGTGATCCAATCACAAATTCTCTCATGCTGTGAATCGTATCGTGGACATTCAGTAAATGAGTTTAAGATCCAATCAAATACATAAAACATGTATACTCAAATAGTGAATCTTCATTTATCATATAAATGGTTCATACATAAGGCGATTGCCTTAGGACATCTCTCATATATTACTAACAATTTCCACCCACGACAACTATTTTTTTTATCCCTCATAATCTTTTCTCTCTCTTTTTTTTCTTTGTTTTCTTTTTTATTTCTGTTTCTCTTTTCTTTTCCTTTCCCTCTTTTATTCTTCGACTCATCGGGATTTTGGTTTTTCCGAATGGGCTTACACAATCCGAGCATCTCCAGTAACTAAAATGCTAGTCTTAGGGTCACCTGTGGATTCTAAAGTACTAGACTCTCCCTTTCAGAATGTTCGACATGTGTCTGCAAAAATAGAAACTAACCAGTGTAAGTCTAGAACATTCATTAGAGTAAATAAAATACCATGAGATAAATGAAGTTACACTACTCATGGAAACAACTCATGAAGAAGTCTTTTAAAAAATACTACTGAGGCAGCTTTACAGATAACAAAAACTAAGTGCTGAAAGAAATTCAACAACCTATGCATGAATAAATGAATGCTAATAATAATGCAAATACCAGGAAAGAAACTAATGCTAGAAACAAAATAAAATTTGGGGTTCTCCCCAGACTTAAATGAAAGTATACCTCTAATATGGTGGACGAGGTGGAAAGTCTGGGAGCCTTGGCATCTCGGGATCCTGGGAGAATCTGCTGCTGTGCAACTGATGCCACATGTACATGTGGTCGATCTAGGAGCTGGTGGATGTAGTGAGTGTTCGGTGCTCCTTCTCCCTATCTCACTGTGCCTGCTAGGCATGCATGTGTTGCCACATCTCCTGGCGATAGGCGGCCTCATCCTGGCGACAAGCAGCCTCTTCCTAGAAGCATATACAGGCCTCGTCATAGAACTCCTCAGCCCACTGGAAGTGCTCCCGGAAGCCCTGGAACTCCGCCTACGTGTAGGCGCTCTGCTCCTTCCATCGCTGCCTCTGCGTCTGCTGCTCAGCATATATGTCATCGAGGCGCGATCGAAACTCTGAGGAATCATAGGCCGACGTACCTGCATCCTACTTAAAAGTGGAAAAAGGTGGTGGTGCAGGTGCAGGCTCATGTCGGTGTGGATTAGGTGGGCTCCTATGCATGTGTGGACTGGAGGGAGAGTGATGTAAAGGGGGAGAGATGGGCGTCGATGTGGGTGGTCCCTCATGTGGAGGGGACTCCACTATCAGGTCCAAGCGCCAGTTGGTGCGTGTAGTGATAGTGGTACGATCAGGGTCGGGGAGCCTAAAGGCCGTCAGATATTTCATTACAAAGCATAAGGAGTGTCCTTCTCTCACAATCATCTTCATGGCCATGTACACTCCTAGGTCGATCCTAGGGCTCCCCTCTATACTCTCTAATGTAGTGTAGTCGTACCCCATCCTATGATAAATGTGGGTAAGTAGGCCCCCCACATTAATCTCTCCTCATGCTGCTTTGCCCATCTTCACTAAGTGTCTGATGAAGTGGGACCCTACATCGATGCTACTCCTTTCTTGTAGCATGTCCCAGAGGCAAAGCAGCTCGCTAGCTTTAACCACACCGTCACTCTCCTCACGACTAAAAAAAGTACTGGCCATGATGCGGTGGAGGTATTGGAAGACGGGGTTTTGGAGGCACAATGCTTTGGCCCTAGAAGGGTCATAAGTGTGCTCCCCCGTCAACTCAGTCCAAAATATCCGAGGGTTAAACCCAATAGGGGTTCTTCTCTCTCTCCCACTAGGCAAGCCAAAGCATGAATTCCATTGGTGAAGGGTCCATTCATGCTCAATGTTCAAAATCCTAAAAGTTATCCTACCCTCTTCGCTCTCTCTACCCGTTAAAATTTCCACCTCTAAGAAACTCAAAAATTCTAGAACTATCCTAGGGTAGGTTGGGTGTCTTATTCCCATCATCTCTTCCCACCCCATTTTTGCAAATAGGGCTTGAATGTCACCCAACAACCCTAAAGACTCTAGAAAATCTTCATCTAGGTACCTAGTAGAAGTGAGTTTATGGGTAGAAAGCATATTATATCTATCTCTATGTTTATTATTGCGAAAAAGAAGAGTTGGTAGGGTGTTACCCTCCTCCGGAGCTGGAGAGGTGTCGACTCTCCTTGTTCGTCGCTCCGAAACACCGGATCGAGGTGCTACATGCTTGGTCCTCCTCATCTTTGCTTCTTTTGGCTTCCTTTGAGGCTAGAAGAGCTTCTAGGTGGCGGGGAAGATGAAACCACACGACTAGGGCAAGAGCAATCAAAGCACACGACGCAAATGGGGTGAAAACACACGGTTCATCCTTTTTAACCTTGCACGACACGACCGTGTGAAAACACATGGTCAGGCCGTGTGCACCTCAGGTCAATCGGGCACGACCATGGGAAAACACACGGCTAGGCCGTGTGTCCCCATTTTTCTCCCCTTTTTGCATAATGGTCCGAATTTCCTCATACACTTCGTCGTGTAAGCTAATATGGATTTTATTTTTACCTAGCAAAGTTCCTTTCTAGTTCTAACTCTAAATGAGATGGAAATAAAACTCAAATTGAATAAATGCATGCAATATAATCAAAGGGAAATCCAAAAACTAAACTTGGGTTGCCTCCTAAGAAGCGCTTTGTTTAAGGTCATTTAGCTTGACCGCACTCCACTATCAACTTGGCTCTGGAGGTTCAGTGAACCTCCATTCATCCGTCTCGAAATCTAGGGACTCCCCTAGATACTTCTTTAATCGTTGTCCATTTACCTTGATCTCCCTCGATTCCCTACTCCATATGTCCACTGCCCCATATGGGTATACCCTTTTTACTCGAAACGGTCCTAACCACCTTGATTTTAGCTTTCCTGGAAAAAATTTCAACCTGGAGTTATACAGGAGAACTGAGTCTCCTTCCTTAAACTCCCTTCTCAAGATGTGTTGGTCATGCCATTTCCTGGTTCTTTCCTAATATGCCTTAGCATGTTCATATGCGTCTCTTCGAATTTCGTCCAACTCGCTTAACTGTAGTTTCCTTTTTTCTCTTGCCGCATAGTAGTCCAAGTTGAGCTTCTTGATGGATCAAAAAGCCTTGTGTTCTAATTCAATGGGTAGATGGCAAGGCTTCCCGTAGACTAAGCGGAATGGGGTCATGCCTATTGGGGTCTTATAAGCTGTGCGGTAAGCCCAAAGAGCATCGTCCAATTTTGGTGACCAATCTTTCCATGATGCCACTACTATTTTTTCTAGGATACTTTTGATTTTCCGATTCGAAATTTCCACCTGTCCACTAGTTTGCGAGTGGTACGCTGTTGAGACTTTGTGGATCACCCCATACTTATGTAGCAATTTTTTGAACTGTTTTTCAATGAAGTGGGATCCTCCATCACTGATTACTACTCGAGGAACTCCGAATCTAGGGAATATATTTCTTTTGAACATTTTTATTATGGTCCTAGTATCACAATGGGGTGATGTTACGGCCTCCACCCATTTGGAGATGTAGTCTACAATGATCAGGATGTATCTGTTTCCGTCGGAAACGGGAAAGGGCCCCATGAAATCTACTCCCCATACGTCGAAGAGCCCTACCTCTAATATGGTGCTTGTCGGCATCTCATGTCTCCTCCCTATATTTCCTATTCGCTGACACCGATCACAGGAAACTACATAGTTGTGCATGTCCCTAAACAGGCTAGGTAGTAGAATCCTGACTAAAGCACTTTCGCGGCTATTTTTGCAATCCCGACATGACCCCCATATGCGGAAGAATGACAGTGAAAGAGGATGCTCTCCACTTCCTCTTCTGGCACGCACCTTCGATATACATTATCTGCACACTTCCTGAATAAGAAGGGGTCATTCCATACATATTGTCGAACCTCTGAAAAGAATCTTTTCCTTTGTTGGGTCATGAATTCTAGTGGTATCACTCTTCCCGCAAGAAAATTCACCAAATCTGCATACCAGGGGGTGGTGACCTTAATAGCCATGAGGGTATCATCCCGTAGAGTATCGTCTATTTGGGCACTGTCTCCTTTTTCTATCATGCGATCTATGGCCATGCGTGATAAGTGGTCCATGACGACGTTGTCCGTCCCCTTTTTATCCCTGATTTCTATATCAAATTATTGAAGTAATAAAATCCAGCGAATAACGCGGGGTTTAGCATCCTTCTTACTTAGCAAGTAACGAACTACAGTATGGTCGGTGTATACCACTACCTTCGAACCTACCAAGTATTGTCTAAACTTGTCGAATACGAACACAACTACTAGTAATTCCTTCTCAGTCGTGGCGTAATTGATTTGTGCCTCGTTCAATGTCTTACTGGCGTAGTGAATGGCATGTAGTTTTTTCTCCTTCCGTTGCCCTAATACTGCCCCCACTGCATAGTCACTAGCATCACACATGACCTCGAATGGTAGGCTCCAGTCAGGTGGTTGAATTATCGGGCATGTCACTAAGGCTTTCTTTATTTCCTCAAATGATACTAAACATTTCTGGTCAAAAATAAATTCTGTGTCTTCAGCTAGTAGATTTGTTAGAGGTCTAGTTATCTGAGAAAAATTCTTTATAAACCTTCGATAGAAACCCGCATGCCCAAGAAAGCTCCGAACCCCCTTTACATCCCTAGGTGGCGGCAATTTTTTATTACTTTGACCTTCGCCTTGTCTACTTCGATACCGATCCCTGATATCTTATGCCCTAGAACTATCCCTTCAGTTACCATGAAGTGACATTTTTCCCAATTCAGAATCAAGCTATTCTCCTCACACCATTGCAGAACTCTTTCTAAATTCTTTAGACATGCATCGAAACTTGTTCCATAGACTGAAAAATCATCCATGAATACCTCCATAATTTGTTTGATCATGTCCGAGAAGATAGCTGTCATACAACGTTGGAAGGTGGTCGGGGCATTACATAGGCCAGAGGGCATTTGTCTGTATGCGAAGGTTCCGTACGGGCAGGTGAAGATGGTCTTCTCTTGGTCTTTAGGGTGGACTGGGATTTGGAAAAACCCTGAGTAGCTGTCCAGGTAGCAAAAATAGGAATGTTTAGCCAGGCGTTCCAACATCTGGTCGATAAACCGAAGTGGAAAATGATCTTTTTTTGTTGCTTTGTTTAATTTATGGTAATCTATGCACATTCTCCACCCCGTTACCGTTCGAACAGGGATCAGCTCATTCTCCTCGTTTTTGACTACCGTAGTGCCGCCTTTCTTTGGGACTACGTGTTCTGGACTCACCCACTCACTATCTGAAATCAAGTAAATTATTTCGGCATCTAAGAGTTTCAACACTTCCTTTTTCACTACCTCCTACAAATGAGGGTTAAGTCGCATTTGGCGCTCCATGGTTGACTTACACCCATCCTCAAGTATTATCCTATGCATGCACAGAGACGGGCTTATCCCTTTTATGTCATCGATGGTATAGCCGAGCACTTTTTTATATGTCCTAAGCACCCCCAGCAACTTCCTGGTCTCTTCCTCACTCAAATTGGCATTTATAATCACCGGATGGGTTGCAAGTGGTCCTAAAAATTCGTACTTTAGACTGGGGGAAGTGGCTTCATCTCAAGCCCTGTGTGTTTCTCTTCTGCCACCTGCCCCGATTTTTCCTTTCCTTCTGATCCAGAGGATAAGGAGTCTTCTTCGATCAAGTACTCTCTCTCCTTATCCTCCCCCTGTACCCAGTAGACTACTTCAGCGCTCTCTATCCCCTTAATTGGAAAAGTCTCCTGAAAGTGTTGCTCGTTGTTAGCCTATATTTCGAGAGTCCCCACTACTGTCTCTATAATGCAATATGCGTCGTCTGTGCTATGTTTCATCAACACGCCCCCCGTGGCTGTGTCCAAGAGTTCTTTCGACGCGTTAGTTATCTCGAAATAAAAAACATGGAGGAGTAACCAATCCTGTAATCAGTCCCTATAGCCTCTTCCATGCCTCAACTAGAGTCTCTTCTCGCCCTTGCCCAAATGAAAGGATTTTATCTCTAAGGTAAGCTGTTTTGTAGGGGGGGGGGGGGGGAATTTACTTAGGAAAGTGACTTCCATTTGTTCTCATGTCGTTATACTTCCTTCGGGTAGCGCGCGTATCCATTGCTTAGCCCTCCTTTCAGTGAAAATGGGAACATAATGAGCTTAATGGCATCTGCTGGGACTCCTTCATATTGCACTGTGTCGCAGTATGCAAGAAATTCTTCAAGGTGTAGATAGGGTTCCTCAATCTGAGCCCTTCCAAATTGCTTTTCTTGAATAAGAACAATTAATGCAGGGTTTATTTCCCAGCTTTACGGCCTGAATTCGAGGAATAACAATGCAGGGGTTCCAGGCTTTTCGTCTAGGCACTATGTAATCTTACAAAGGTCGAGCAGGTTGTGTTAACATTTCAACGTCCTTTGATGAGAGTTGCTTAGTAGATCATATGCACTAGATGACTTGGAGGGTGAAACCAAAGATTTAGTTAAGGAGAAAAGTTAGGAGTATTTACCTAATACCAAGAAAAAGGAAATAAACAAATCTAGCTAACAAAATAAAAGATGCAATAACGAAATAGAAACCTACTGATAAAAAATATGAAAATATAAAACTAAATCTAAATATGGAAATTTTAGAACTAAAATAAATAAGGCAAACTAAAAGAAAATAAAGCAAGTAAATAAATCTAATCCTAGATCCGATCCAATTTTCCACTGTTCGATTCGATTTCGAATCGATCAGTCCCCGGCAACTGCGCCAAAAACTTGATGCACGCGAATGCGTCTCCAAATCTCGCGACGGAGGCTATCAAGGACTCGAAGCGCGTGCTTGTGCTCAATGCTCGCAAGTGCATGGATGTCGTCAAGTAATAAAAGATTATCGATCCCACAGGGACTGAGATTCGAATACCGATATGTTCAGTGGTTGAAATTGTTCAGAACTAAACTCTAAAAGGTTTCGATTGCGAGGGTTGTCGGTGGACTAAACACTAATACGATGTCACATGGAGGAAGAAAGGAGCGTGCCGAGATCTTTAAAAGGGATTGTACGACTTCAGTTTCGCTTTTGTGTCGCAAAACATGTTGTCAACTGGTCGTTGTCTAAATGTCTAGTTATGGTTTTGTGGAAGGGACATCATACACTCTCTCGATGAGCCACCACATCTACCGAGAGCTATCTCTGCCTTATAAGGATGGGATACACGGTACGAGGATGTCAAATCAATCCCTGCGACGAACCGTTTTCGGTTCCATCGCATCCTTCTATCCACGGTTACAAGAGATCATGTTTACCCCTAGGTTCCTTGTATAAAATCTCCTAAATCTTAGATACGAGGGTTGTCACCCTCGTATCGCCTAAGCACAGCAGGTAGAAAACCAAACACGCATAGATATGGGTATAAACAATTTCCAATTGCCAATTTAAACTCAAAAATAGAATTTAACTTGAACCAACATGTCATGCGCACACAAGCTACTCCCTAATCCTAGAATCGAAGGAACTACTCCATATATATAAGAGAGGAATCACAAGGCATGTACATGTTCAAATACATCAGAAATAAAGTGCAGGAACAAGGGATTACAATGCCTACGTTGTCTTCTCTCTAGCGTTGAAGTGCAAAACATGAACCTCCGGCGGCGTTCTTCCTCCCCGTTGCGAGT
Source organism: Wurfbainia villosa (assembly GCA_025175895.1). NCBI lineage: Eukaryota > Viridiplantae > Streptophyta > Magnoliopsida > Zingiberales > Zingiberaceae > Wurfbainia > Wurfbainia villosa. The sequence continues at coordinate 43,801,130 of CM045998.1, read as the reverse complement.
CCACAAAGCTTTTTAGGGCTTCGGTGTGCTATCCCAACCGTCATGCCTCCCCCCTAGGGTTTGGGTGGAGCCATCCTTATATAGACATCACCTTAGACCGCTGCAAAATCCGAAAAAATCCCTAGTCGTGTCATTCTGCAAGGTCGCCACACGACCAGGGCGTGTGCTTCCACACGACCAGGGCGTGTGCGGCCCTGGGGTGGCTGATCTCTCCCATTGGACATGACCATGTGTAGTCACATGCCCTGGCCGTGTCCCATTCTACGTCTAGCTGGAAAATGTTCTTCTTTTGCTCCGAAAGTGCACCTTTTCCCCCCGAAATGCTATCCTACACACAAAAGTACAAAGAGCAAACCTCTGAATCAAAAAATAAGAAATGCGTGCAAAATAGGGTGATATATGCATGAAACTAACATAAAATGTAATAAGATATGAGCGAAAACTACTCCTAAAACCCTATATGTTTTGCTCACATCATCGACCATGAAGGCCACAAAGCTTCTCTTTGTCTCTTCTACGTCTGCCTCTTCTGAGGATGATTCATCCCAAGTTGCCTTAAGTGTCTTCTTCTTCTTTTCCTTTTTAGGTTTTTCTTCCTTTTTTATATTTGTGCATTCCGACTTGTAGTGTCCTTTTATGTTACACTCGTAACACGTTACTTTTGTAACGCCCGCCCTTATCTGCTCTCAGGGCAGCGCTACTTTTTTTTTTATATATAACATAACATATATGGATCATTACACAATCTACATAATCAAACATGTTATCATGACATAAATCTTCTTTTATAACATGCATCACATATCATAGACCTAATAAGCATGTTAACATATCATATCTTCTTTATAACGTGCATCACATATCATAATCATAATTAGCATGTTAACATATCATAACTTCTTTTATAACATGCATAACATAAAGATTAGAGAACGTAACTATTATTACACGATCCATTCATGAGTTCTAACATATCAACTTTCATAAGTAAGGTGAACAGTAACATAAACTAAGCAACATTCAACATGGTACTAATAAATCACAAGTCATAAAAGCGGAAGCAAATGTCTTAAGTTGTTCATTGAGCATATAAATAAAAGCAGAGAGTAATAGGGTCTTTTTTCACCATGCCACTATCACACACACTTTGCCCCTCCTGCTACTTCCTCAAGTTCATGTTTCCTTTATCTGCAGTATATGGACAACATAAACTATAAGCATATAGCTTAGTAAGATTCTTGCCTACTCACAAAAGCCACAAATTACATCGAATAATAAGAAAACATGAGCATACTAGCATAAATAACATAAGTATTGCATAACAACACTAAACATCAGCATACTAACGTAATGAAACATAAGCATGACATAAAATTTACATAAGCATGCTAAACATAATTAAATCTAAGCATGGCATAAATTAAACATAAGCATTCATGACATCATCAATCCTAAACATGCATAAAGGACATAATCATAAGCATTCTTAAACTTAACCATAAGCATTCATGACATCATCAATCCTAAACATGCATAAAGGACATAATCATAAGCATTCTTAAACTTAACCATAAGCATTCATGACATCATCAATCCTAAACATGCATAAAGGACATAATCATAAGCATTCTTAACTTAAACATAAGCATTCATGACATCATCAATCCTAAACATGCATAAAGGACATAATCATAAGCATTCTTAACTTAAACATAAGCATTCATGACATCATCAATCCTAAACATGCATAAAGGACATAATCATAAGCATTCTTAAACTTAACCATAAGCATTCATGACATCATCAATCCTAAACATGCATAAAGGACATAATCATAAGCATTCTTAACTTAAACATAAGCATTCATGACATCATCAATCCTAAACATGCATAAAGGACATAATCATAAGCATTCTTAACTTAAACATAAGCATTCATGACATCATCAATCCTAAACATGCATAAAGGACATAATCATAAGCATTCTTAAACTTAACCATAAGCATTCATGACATCATCAATCCTAAACATGCATAAAGGACATAATCATAAGCATTCTTAACTTAAACATAAGCATTCATGACATCATCAATCCTAAACATGCATAAAGGACATAATCATAAGCATTCTTAAACTTAACCATAAGCATTCATGACATCATCAATCCTAAACATGCATAAAGGACATAATCATAAGCATTCTTAAACTTAAACATAAGCATGCACAATTTCATACAAGTCCTTTCTTTTCAAAAACATATACATATAGATACTTCAACATAATCATAACATGAAGGGGGGGCCCAGGCTAAGTACCACATAAAGCGCGTTCCCTAATAGGCTGGGGTAGCTAGCCACCAGACCTACTAGAGCAAGACCTCTTACGTCTTACCAGGGCAAGACCTCTTACGTCTTCTTATGTCCCTTGGATTTTATTAACGACCACCTAACGGGTCGGGTACTTAACCTCTTACAAAGTAAAATACTTAATTTTCTTTCTTTTCTTTCTTATCATATCATAAAGAATGCTCTTAATCCCCAACATAAAAAGGGAAGCATCTCCGTCTTATCTTATCATAAAGAGAGCTCTTAATCCCAACATAAAAAGGGGAAGCATCTTCTTAGACATTTCATAGCATATATGCATTCATAACATAAGAATACCCTAAAGGGGTCTTAAAGCATAAACATGTTCATCACATAAGCATATTTCATGGCATATCAAGCATAAACATGTTCATCACATAGGCATATTTCATGGCATATTAAATCATAAACATGTTCATCACATAGGCATATTTCATGGCATATCAAGCATAAACATGCTCATCACATAGGCATATTTCATGGCATATTAAATCATAAACATGTTCATCACATAGGCATATTTCATGGCATATTAAATCATAAACATGTTCATCACATAGGCATATTTCATGGCATATTAAATCATAAACATGTTCATCACATAGGCATACATACAATCATGCAACATATCATGAATTCTAAAGGAATTCTTGTACACCAATTTAAGCACATAATCTTAGCCCTAGCTTAGGTACCCTAAGTGGCCGAAATCACTAGGGAGGGGTTCATACATTTTTTTTTTTTTTTGCACATGAATCTTACATAAGTGTCACATAACATATCATAAACTTAGGGGGAGTATTTGCCCATGGAGTTGGGTACTTCGACCCCACCCTAGCCCTAACACCCTAGTTGACCGAAACATTAGGGCACAAGAAAATTTATTTTTGTCACATAAAATTTATACATGAAGACATACAACATATCATAATTTCATAAGGTGTTTTCATGCAACCCTAGCTCTAAAACCCTAGTTGGCCGAAACTTGTATGGTATAAAGCATCACATTTCTTTCATATATCATGTCCTACAAGAGCAAATATACTGCAGGTGAGTGAATCTTACCACTTGTAATTGGTTACCTCTTAATAAGAGAGACCTTGATTGGAGAGGAGACTAAAAAAAATAATCTTGCCCTAGAACCCTTCTTGGTGCTCTTGACCCTTAGATGAAGATTAGCCCCTTAGATGAACCCTTCTCTTTGCTTAACTCACTAGGGTGGAACCCTAGTTTGCTTTGGCCGAAACTCAAAGAAGGAACCCTAGGGTTTCGGTGGAAGGAGGAAGAAGGAAGAAGAAGTTGTCAAATGAAACCTTCACTCTTATTTATAAAGGGAGGAAGAGAAGTGTCTCTTCTCTTTTCATGCCTCTTCATTTACCCTCCTCACACTCATCTAAAATTTCTCCTCTTTCTCCAACAAGAAGCCATCACGAGCACTTGGTCATCACATGCATGGTAAGAGTTAACTCTCACCAAGAGGTTTAAGGTTCAAACCTCACCTCTCCACTTTTATTCTTTTATCATCATTTTCTAGGATTCCATATATAATCTACTAGACATGAAATTAAGTTCTATACAAAAATTTTGGAGAAAAATTTTGGGGTGTTACAACTCGCATTTTATGAAAAGTTCGTCCCGAACTTAAAATAGCCTAGATACTTTTGTCGATCTCGCCTTCTCGCTCCCACGTGAACTCTTCAACCCTTGACTTCGCCATAGGACCTTCACTAAGGGTACCTCTTGCTCCTTAGCTTCTGACCTCTCGATCCGTTATCCGAACAGTCACTTTCATAACTTAGGTCCCTTGAATTTGTACGCCATTGGTTCGACCACCGGTCTCGCATTGGGAACGATCTCTTGAGTATTGATACATGGAAGACATTGTGGACGACATCTCCGAGGTAGCTCCAAATCATAGGCCACCTTGCCGATTCTTTTCAGATCCGACACGGTCCTACATAACGCTGACTCACCTTCCCTTTCTTCCAAATCTCATTACTCCTTTCATAGGGGCGACCTTGAGGAACACAAAATCCCCAACTTCAATTCCAATGGTCGACGCCTCTTATCCGCATATAACTCTTTGTCGGCCTGAGCAGTCTCTATCCTCCGACGGATAGTCAGATAGCTCGTGGTACCACAATAATATCGGCCTCAAGACCCATTTCCTCCTTTCACCACCCTCGCATCAACAGATAGGAGACTCGATCTTCTCCCGTGATAGAGCTTCATATGGTGCCATTCCAATAGTAGCTTAATCGTGTTGTAAGCAAATTCTGCCAAGCACAAATATCGACACCAACTCCCCTTAAAGTCTAGAGCACAAGCCCACAACATATCTTCCAGCACCTGGTTCACTCTTTCTGTCTGACCGTCGGTCTGAGGATGAAACGCAGTGCTGAATCTCAACTTAGTGCCAAGAGCCTTCTGAACACATTCCCAGAAATGGGAGGTAAAACGATCATCACGATCAGAAATAATAGCCTTAGGCACTCCATGTAATCTGATAATTTCCTTGGCATATAATTGAGCTAGCTGCTCAACCGGATTGGTCATCTTAATTGCCAGGAAATGGGCAGACTTTGTCAACCGGTCTATGATTACCCATATAGCATCATAATCATTTGTTGTTCTGGGTAATCCCGAGATGAAATCCATAGAAATTTCTTCCCATTTTCACTCTGGAATTTGTATCGGCTGCAGTAATCCTCCAGGTTTCTGGTGTTCTGCCTTAACCCTCCGGGCAGTCGATGTGCCGACGCATCGAGCCACATCCTTTCATGGACCGACCACCAAAATTTATCTCTTAAGTCCTGATACATTTTTGTAGATCCAGGATACATGGTATAAGGTGTTCCAAGGGATTCCTCGAGTATCTTCTTCCATAATTCCGGATCGTCCAGAATACATAGTCGGTCCCGGAGGTATAATAATTCGCTGTTAGAAATGCGGAATCCATTATCCCTTCCTTCCAGGACTTCCTGTTTGATCTTCTGGATGTCTGAATCACCATCTTGCTTTCCCAATATATCGTCGAACAATGTCGGCGCTATCGTCATGGTGGAAAGTTGTCCAGAAATAATCTCTATTCTGTAATTCATTATTTCCCTTTTCAGGGGCTGAGATAGCATCGATAAGGACTTCAAAGCGGCACAGGACTTTCTGCTAAGTGCATCTACCACTTTTTTGGCCTTTCCTGGATGATAGAATATCTCACAATCATAATCTTTGACTAGCTCGAGCCATCTGTGTTGTCTCATATTTAGGTCTTTCTGAGTGAAGAAATATCTCAGACTCTGGTGGTCTGTATAAATCCTGCACCGAGCTCCGTATAAGTAGTGTCTCCATATTTTCAGAGCGAATACCACGGCTGCTAGTTCTAAGTCATGGGTAGGATAATTTCTTTCGTGCTCCTTGAGCTGTCTAGAGGCGTAAGCGATAACCTTGCCATTTTGCATAAGTACAGCTCCGAGCCCCAGTTTAGAAGCGTCACTATACATATCGAAGCTTTCATTATCTTCAGGGAGAGTCAGAATGGGAGCTGGTCACTCTCTTCGGGCCTCAGAAACTCCTCTCACAGTCCACAGTCCATTTGTATTGCTTGTCCTTTCTGTTGAGGGTTGTCATAGGGGCTACAATTCTAGAGAAGTCCTCTACAAACTTTCTGTAATAGCCTGCTAGCCCGAGAAAACTTCTGATTTCACTCGCATTCCTTGGCCTATTCCAGTTCCTCACAGCTTCAATCTTTATTGGGTCTACCATGATTCCTTCTTTAGAGATGACATGACCCAAGAATGACACTTGATCGAGCCAGAACTCACATTTGGAGAACTTCGCATATAGTTTCTCTTTCTGAAGAATCTATAGTACTGTCTTCAGATGTTCAGCATGCTCTTCTCGGTCTCTCGAGTAGATAAGAATATCGTCGATGAAAACGATTACAAATTTGTCGAGGAAGGCCGAGAATACTCGATTCATCAGATCCATGAACATCGCAGGAGCATTGGTTACTCTGAAGGGCATAACTACAAACTCATAATGTCCGTATCTCGTCCGGAAGGCCATCTTCGGAATATCGCCTGGCTTTACTTTTACTTGATGATAGCCAGACCTGAGATCGATCTTTGAAAAGACAGTAGCTCCCTTCAGTTGGTCGAACAGGTCGTCGATCCTGGGAAGGGGGTACCTGACATTGTTCCTGTATGATTTAGATGTCGAACTCTAGTAAATCACTTTACTATTACGTTCTTACCTATTCTTGATGGTCACATTGTTCAGTGCCCGGTAGTCTATACACATTCGCATAGACCAATCTTTTTTCTTTATGAACAGCACTGGAGCTCCCCATGGTGAGTGACTAGGGTGGATAAATCCCTGGTCAAGTAACTCTTGTAGCTATTTCTGAAGTTCTTTCAACTCCCACGCCATACTAGAAGGTGCCTTGAAGATCGGGTTAGTTTCGGGAATCAATTCGATCTCGAACTCAATTTCTATCGTGGTAATCCGTAGGTCATCGTGAATACCTCGATGGTCGATACCACTGACATCTTCTAGCTTCTCGGTTCTTTGTCGATACAAGATCAACCACGGGTGCTAGAAATCCTGCATCCATTTTCTAACATTTTTCGGGCTTCTAGCTACTGATAAGAATTTCCTTGTTCCTTTCTTTGGCTCCCGATAAACTCAAATGAAACCTCTCGCTCGGATCTAAGATCACCTTCCGCTTACTGACTCAATTGAAGCACCGCATTGTGCGTAAAATCCATGCCCAATATAACATCATAGTCCCACATATCCGTAACTATCGTGTCACAGAGCTCCTCCTCATGAAGTCTAATTGGTGCGGCGCGCTAATATGGGTGGATGGCATCACTTCTCCGAAGGTAACGTTGTTAAGAATTTATAGTCCAAAACTTGGGGATGCCTATCTATCTTTCTTGTGAAAGGCGAGAGATGAACGAATGGGTTGCCCTGTTGTCAAACAATACAGAGATACCGATCAAAATAAATATCCGACTGTGATAAACCGCCGAGGCACTCGCTACATCTTCTCTCGGTGAGGAGAACACCCTGGCATTTGTCACCATGGGTGGGGATTCCATTAGCCCTTGGCTTATCCGAGGACCTCTATCGTAGCCTCAGATCCGTGAAGCCGTGGAGGAGCACCGCATCGACATATCACGAGGAGGTGCCTAAACTCGGGTAGGGCAGTTCTAGGCTATGTGCCCCTCCAGTCCACAACTGTAACACTTCCTCGTGCCCTGACGACATTTTCCCGGATGCTCCTTCCCACATGTAGGACAGTCAGGATACATAGTTTGGTTGTTTCCTGGTCCCCCTTTTGGGTCATTCCACTGTTTCTTCTTGCCACTGCGGTCCCTCTTCCAGCTAGTATTCTGAGATTTATGACCTCCGGTCAGTGCCTTATTCTCACGATCGATGTTGTTCGTAGTGCTCGGTGACTGTGGCACTATCGAAATGCCTCTTCGGCGGGTTCGATTGACTCCGCCGGCCACATTCAGGGCTATCTCCGGTCGTAACATTTTTAGCATGAGTCTGATCCTCTCCCTTTCTGTACTGACTAATTCTGGGCAGAGACGTGCCAGTCGGTTGAACCTTTTCATAGCTTCACTGACTGATAGATCGCCTTGTCGAAACTTGAGGAACTCATCGTAGTGCTTATTTGTGATCCGTCTCTGAAAGAACTCCTCGAAGAACTCAGATTCAAAGTCTGTCCACCTCATTTGATTTACTTGTCTCTTTGCTTTGACTCTCTCCCACCACATCCTTGCATCTCCAGAAAGACAGAATGAGGCACATTTTATCTTTTCGTGCTCGGGCCAATCCAGCAGCTCCACGATGCTCTCAACTGTTTTGAACTAGGCTTGGGCATCCCATGGTTCGCAGGCACCTGAGAAATTTTCTGGTTTCATCCTCTGCCATCAATCGATAAGCTCGGCCTGACTCGGTGGCAAAGATTGACTAGTGGTGCTTGCACCATAGTGGTCGTGTTTGGCGCCACGCTCACGTGTGTGGTGGTAGGGTTCCCTTGTTGATTCATGAGAGCATTGATAACCACCGTTGTTCTGCGACCGACGTTGTAGCTCGGTAACTACATGCATCAACCGTGGGGTGCCGATTCATTCCTCTATTACTACGTCTCCCAGCCATGTTATCTAAGTGATAAATAAATAATTAAGGTATTATTATAATTTCTACTCATATACATGCATCTAAACATTCCTTATCATAAACAAGGTAAGGTATCCTTTCTAGTTGTATTTCTAGGTTAGAAACATGTTTCCATCATATAAAGCATGGTAAGGTATCATTACTATCTAAGTCACAAGTATGGTTCCATTCTACTAAAACATGATGAGGTATTATTTCTATCTAGATAGAAGACATTCTTCATTATAAAAGAAATTTAGGTATGCATAAAGTTACTTACTTGGAAACAAAGAAGATGGAGGCTTGATATGTGATAGTGGAAAGGTGAACTCGCCTGATATCAACTGTAACGCCTACTTATCTGCCTCGTATGGCGCCATTTTTTTTTTTTATAACATAACATATATGGATCATTTCACAATCTACATAATCAAACATGTTATCATGACATAAATCTTCTTTATAACGTGCATCACATATCATAATCATAATTAGCATGTTAACATATCATAACTTCTTTTATAACATGCATAACATAAAGATTAGAAAACGTAACTATTATTACACGATCCATTCATGAGTTCTAACATATCAACTTTCATAAGTAAGGTGAACAGTAACATAAACTAAGCAACATCCAACATGGTACTAATAAATCACAAGTCATAAAAGCGGAAGCAAATGTCTTAAGTTGTTCATTGAGCATATAAATAAAAGCAGAGAGTAATAGGGTCTTTTTTCACCATGCCACTATCACACATACTTTGCCCCTCCTGCTACTTCCTCTAGTTCATGTTTCCTTTATCTGCAGTATATGGACAACATAAACTATAAGCATATAGCTTAGTAAGATTCTTGCCTACTCACAAAAGCCATAAATTACATCGAATAATTAGAAAACATGAGCATACTAGCATAAATAACATAAGTATTGCATAACAACACTAAACATCAGCATACTAACATAATGAAACATAAGCATGACATAAAATTTACATAAGCATCCTAAACATAATTAAATCTAAGCATGGCATAAATTAAACATAAACATTCATGACATCATCAATCCTAAACATGCATAAAGGACATAATCATAAGCATTCTTAAACTTAACCATAAGCATTCATGACATCATCAATCCTAAACATGCATAAAGGACATAATCATAAGCATTCTTAAACTTAACCATAAGCATTCATGACATCATCAATCCTAAACATGCATAAAGTACATAATCATAAGCATTCTTAACTTAAACATAAGCATTCATGACATCATCAATCCTAAACATGCATAAAGGACATAATCATAAGCATTCTTAACTTAAACATAAGCATTCATGACATCATCAATCCTAAACATGCATAAAGGACATAATCATAAGCATTCTTAAACTTAACCATAAGCATTCATGACATCATCAATCCTAAACATGCATAAAGGACATAATCATAAGCATTCTTAACTTAAACATAAGCATTCATGACATCATCAATCCTAAACATGCATAAAGGACATAATCATAAGCATTCTTAAAACATAAGCATTCATGACATCATCAATCCTAAACATGCATAAAGGACATAATCATAAGCATTCTTAAACTTAACCATAAGCATTCATGACATCATCAATCCTAAACATGCATAAAGGACATAATCATAAGCATTCTTAACTTAAACATAAGCATTCATGACATCATCAATCCTAAACATGCATAAAGGACATAATCATAAGCATTCTTAAACTTAACCATAAGCATTCATGACATCATCAATCCTAAACATGCATAAAGGACATAATCATAAGCATTCTTAAACTTAAATATAAGCATGCACAATTTCATACAAGTCCTTTCTTTTCAAAAACATATACATATAGATACTTCAATATAATCATAACATGAAGGGGGGGCCCCAGGCTAAGTACCACATAAAGCGCGTTCCCTAATAGGCTGGGGTAGCTAGCCACCTGACCTACTAGAGCAAGACCTCTTACATCTTCTTATGTCCCTTGGATTTGATTAACGACCACCTAACGGGTCGGGTACTTAACCTCTTACAAAGTAAAATACTTAATTTTCTTTCTTTTCTTTCTTATCATATCATAAAGAATGCTCTTAATCCCCAACATAAAAAGGGAAGCATTTCCGTCTTATCTTATCATAAAGAGAGCTCTTAATCCCAACATAAAAAAGGGGAAGCATCTTCTTAGACATTTCATAGCATATATGCATTCATAACATAAGAATACCCTAAAGGGGTCTTAAAGCATAAACATGTTCATCACATAAGCATATTTCATGGCATATCAAGCATAAACATGCTCATCACATAGGCATATTTCATGGCATATTAAATCATAAACATGTTCATCACATAGGCATATTTCATGGCATATCAAGCATAAACATGCTCATCACATAGGCATATTTCATGGCATATTAAATCATAAACATGTTCATCACATAGGCATACATACAATCATGCAACATATCATGAATTCTAAGGGAATTCTTGTACACCAATTTAAGCACATAATCTTAACCCTAGCTTAGGTACCCTAAGTGGCCGAAATCACTAGGGAGGGGTTCATACATTTTTTTTTTTTTTTGCACATGAAGCTTACATAAGTGTCACATAACATATCATAAACTTAGGGGGAGTATTTGCCCATGGAGTTGGGTACTTCGACCCCACCCTAGCGCTAACACCCTAGTTGACTGAAACATTAGGGCACAAGAAAATTTATTTTTGTCACATAAAATTTATACATGAAGACATACAACATATCATAATTTCATAAGGAGTGTTTTCATGCAACCCTAGCCCTAAAACCCTAGTTGGGCGAAACTTGTATGGTATAAAGGATCACATTTCTTTCATATATCATGTCCTACAAGAGCAAATATACTGCAGGTGAGGGAATCTTACCACTTGTAATTGGTTACCTCTTAATAAGAGAGACCTTGATTGGAGAGGAGACTAAAAAAAATAATCTTGCCCTAGAACCCTTCTTGGTGCTCTTGACCCTTAGATGAAGATTAGCCCCTTAGATGAACCCTTCTCTTTGCTTAACTCACTAGGGTGGAACCCTAGTTTGCTTTGGCCGAAACTCAAAGAAGGAACCCTAGGGTTTCGGTGGAAGGAGGAAGAAGAAAGAAGAAGTTGTCAAATGAAACCTTCACTCTTATTTATAAAGGGAGGAAGAGAAGTGTCTCTTCTCTTTTCATGCCTCTTCATTTACCCTCCTCACACTCATCTAAAATTTCTCCTCTTTCTCAAACAGTAAGCTACTACTGAGCACTTGGTCATCACATGCATGGTAAGAGTTAACTCTCACCAAGAGGTTTAAAGTTCAAACCTCACCTCTCCACTTTTATTCTTTTATCATCATTTTCCAGGATTCCATATATAATCTACTAGACATGAAATTAAATTCTATACAAAAATTTTGGAGAAAATTTTTGGGGTGTTACAACTTTCGATCTGGGTCTCGGCTTATTGTTGATGAACTTTTTGCCATCCTTATTCATAAATCTCTTTCTCCGGTTGAACATTTTATGAACCATATTTACGATTTCCTCTTCTCCGTTTAGGTCCGACTCCGACTCGTCTTCGGATTCACTTTTTGTTTTTCTTTCCTTTTTAGTCGAACCTGCCACTAAAGAAATATCGTTCTCGGTTTGACTCAAGTTAGCTTATTCATGTAGTTTGAGTTCACAAAATAGTGTGTCTAATCTAATTAAGGAAAGATCCCTAGAGACCTTATAGGCATCGACGATGGATGTCCATAAGGCGAACCTCAGGAATGCCTTAAGTGTATACCTAATTACGTCCCTATTTTCTATTTGATGTCCTATTAAATGCAATCCATTTAATATATCTTTTATTCTAGTGTGGAGTTGACTAGCATTTTCATTTTCATTCATTTTACAATTAAAAAGTTTATTAAGTAACATATCTCATTTAGCTATTCTAGTATCATTGGTACCTTCGTGTAATTCAATTAACTTGTCCCATAATTCTTTATAGTTTTCGAAGGGACCGACTCTATTGAGCTCTTCTTTGGTAAGTTTGCATTGCAAGGTATTAAGAGTCTTGTAATCAACTTGAGCTCGTTTTCTAATGTCCGCGGTACATTTCTCCAGTTCTAACAACTCTCTCGAGTCATCTACCGAAGAGACGAAACCTTTCCTAATTGAAAACCATACCCCAAGGTCGATTTTCAGGTAGCACTCCATTCGCCTCTTCCAATAAGAAAAGTCCTCTCCATTAAAGAGCATAGGGCGAATTGTACTATACCCTTCTAAGTGTAACATTACTAGTAAATTTTTATTATTAAATTTTTTATTTGAATTAATTTTAATTAATATTCAAAAATATTTCTAGAGCTACAAATTAAGCAATATTGTATTGTGTATAAATAATAAATTTATACTAAAGCAAGAAAAATATTAAAAATTTATTCTAATGCAAAAATTATTCTAAGAAAAAAATTCTAAAACTAAAGAAAATTACTAATGCTCTATTTGGTGGTTGCACCAAATTCGGAGCGCCCCCACTCTGATACCAATTGTAAGATTCTAATGTTTCGAGAGAGGGGGATGAATCTCGGAAGTTATAATTTTCTTTAGAAATTAAAAACTTATTTTTTGAAATCTTTTATAAATTAAGAGTATGCAGCGAAATTAAATAAAATAAGAAGACATGATATTTACTTAGTTCACAACCCTAGCCGGGTTGCTACTCCAAGGTCCATAGCTCTCCGAGAACTACCTCGATGGGCAATGCACTATAAGACCCTCCGACTCGAGAACTCTCAACTTCGGAGGGGTTCGCTTTTTACAATGATTAAGAGATAGGTAAAACTCTACCTTCTCTTTGAAATTAAGCACATAAAGCGAAATAGACAAAAATAAAATATACCGACACTTTAGAGCTATTGAATTAGGGCACGAAGTGTCAGGTTTGCGTCTTTGCGATGGGATGTAGCTTTTGTGGATGACGAACACTAGTAGAAGCACTTGGATGAAGTAGAGGAATTGTATTCGGAGCTAGTCATGCATTTCTTTTATAAGCCTTTTCCAGTCGATTGGAATGCCCTCCAGTCGACTCCACATCAGCCCGTCGATATGGTACTTCGATATTTCCAGTCGACTAGACTTGTTCCAGTTGACTCCAACTCACCTGGCTCCGTATCGGGAAGTTTGCCTTTCTAGTCGACTGGACCTCCCTAGTCGATTGGAACTCTTTCCATCTGAGCTGCCAGATCCTCAATCGATCACCATCTAATCTTGCCAACTGGGTATCCAGTCGACTGGCCATTCTCAGTCGACTGGAATCCTTTCAATCGACTAATCCCTTCAAAATGAGATTAATAGAATCAAACAATATAACATCCAATAGCAGTAGTAATACTGCTCGATCTCGACTTCTAAGTACCACGCAAACTATTCGTCAGATCGACGACTAACTTTGTCCCCCTACAAATGACTCGACCTTACCTCTCTACTCGAGGCTTACCTACTGGCTACCCCACCAGACTTACCATTCTTGACATCTATATGACCCACTAGGGCTTCCACCAGTTGTCCGGTCTACTTGACCTAGTTAGACTTTTTGATGATTGGTTGGTGCATTGACCCAGGTCACAATTGACCAGACTCGAGTGGGACTCGAGTAGGGTTTTGATGTTCGACAATGGTTTGACCATATGGCTAGTGGATGGTATGGGATGTTAGGATCTATGCGCCTGCTAGAAGGGGGGTGAATAGCATCATTCGTCGAAGATTGAAATTGATCGTTCATTTCTACAAATCGTGTTAGCGCGCAGCGGAATAATAATAATAACAAAAAAAAATGCACAAACATAATCATAACACGAGATGTAACGTGGTTCGGAACTGTATGGTTCCTACTCCATGGATTGAGCTCAAATGAGCTCTAGCGATGCAACCAACACCACTAAACAATAATACTCCTTCTCGACAACAAGTCGGAGGTGGAGAAACCTCGTACAATCAATTACACAAAGTAATACAAAAAATGCAAGAAAATACAAGTATGAAATATAATGCAAGTAAAGAGAAAATACTTTACAAGAGAACTTTGATTGCTTAATTTTGGTTGCTTGAAGAGTAGCCTTGAAGGTTTGGATTGCAGCAGCAAATCCCCTCCAAATCGCCTCAAGAAACCTTAGACAAAACCTTCCCTTCATGCTCCTTTTAAACTTGCAACTCGGGCTGATTTTTGCCTAGAAGTCGACTGATCGGGACCATGAGCCAACTGATCCTGTAGTCGTTATCTCACAATGGCACGAGCCACATTGGATAAGTTCCAATAGATAGACCATCAATCGACTGATCATACCCATCAGTCGACTGATCAAGTCATCACTCGACTATCAAACCCTAACAGTCGACTCGGAAACTTTCTGTCCCTGAATACCCGACCATCAGTCGACTAATCTCTAGATTATTCGACTACTCAGGCCATCAGTCGATTGCCCAATTCTGGCAGTCGACTGCTAGGTCATTTCCTACAGTCGAACACTAATCGACTCCCATCAGTCGACTGACCAGAATATCAGTCGACTGATAACCTCATCCATGAGGTTTTAACCCCAAGTATGGTGCCCCAATACTTACTAGACCACCCTTAGCCCAGACCTACGCCTTCTAGCCACCTCCGTCAACCTCACGCCTATCGGATCCCTCCAAGTCATCCATGACTTGTTCATCCATATGCTAGCCTTCAGGTGCTTTCATCAGCTATTGTCATGCTAATGTAGTCTACACTGTTAAGGAACATTGGGCTTACACTGCCAAGACTCTGCTTGGACTTTACGCCGACAACCATTGGACTTATGCTGCCAAGACTCTACCCTTGGACTTTACGCCGCTGATATTCCCCTTGGACTTCTCAATTGCCAAGACTCAAGCTTGGACTTTTCCTTGCCAACCCATGTTGGACTTTCCATGCCAAGACCCATGCTTGAACTTTCCCTTGCCAAGACTCATGCTTGGACTTTCCTTGCCAACCTACGTTGGACTTTCCATGCCAAGTACACAAGACTTGGACTTCTCCCATGACAATGGTCAAACCATCGTCAAACATCAAAATCCCACAAAAGTCAAACTCGAGTCCGGTCAATCATGACCCGGGTTGATTGCACCAACAATCTCCCTAAAATATTATCAGACATCAATGTCAAATATCAAAATACTACTCGAGTCAAACTAGAGTATGGTCAATTGTGACCTGGGCTGATTGCACCAACAATCTCTCCCTTTTTGATGTTTGACAAAAACCAAACACCTTTGAGTTAGGCAACCTAACTCAAATCTCCTTATCAATTATCCCAAATTGGTAGTTTCACTTTCTCCCCCTTTTTGACATACATCAAAAAAGTTTTCCCCAAGGAGGTCAATGTCTCATATCTCAATGAGATCTTATAATCTCCCCCTTTGTCCAAAAACATCTAGGATGTCTTCACTTTTCCTAGTGATAAGTCTCATATCACTCAAAAGAGGCACTCCTATAAACTCTCTCAATTTTCAAATTAGGCATCTCACATTCCCATCTCTCCCCCTCATGAGGAAGAACACATTCATCATCCCATGATGGATACCTCCCCCTAAAGGCTTGCTCCCCCTTGACCATTGCACCAACAATGTCCTTGGAGAGTCCCTAAGGTAATAGG
The DNA here is from genome assembly GCA_025175895.1 of Wurfbainia villosa. Taxonomy (NCBI): domain Eukaryota; kingdom Viridiplantae; phylum Streptophyta; class Magnoliopsida; order Zingiberales; family Zingiberaceae; genus Wurfbainia; species Wurfbainia villosa. Next base: position 43,784,889 of record CM045998.1, on the reverse strand, counting down.
AACACTAAACCATCAAAAATTAAGGTCCAAAGTTCAACATTGATCTTTCACATACCTTAAAATTGATACACACCCTAATAACTCTCCTAATCCATATCCAATAGACTTTCACCATTTTAATGCTTTCCAAAGTATATTCTAGGGTTAGGAGTGGTTTGGGAACCTTACAATAGCTGAAATTGGGCTAAACATCCTTGTTTATCCGAAATCAGCGTTGGCAGTCAACTCTGACAGTAATTAGTTGACTGCCCTATACATCAGTCGACTGCTATCAAGCGGCAGTTGACTGATAACTGAAATTTCCAAATTTCAATTATCAGAAATAATCTTTGGAAAAACATAAGTAATTCTACGTATTTTGAAAAATCGTGAAAATTCATATATACATTACTTATAAGCAATACAATGGGTGAAAAATATATGAAAAACAATTTACCCATAAAATAGTGAAATTGATACAAAGTTCAAAAGTGAAGAAAAACTTCAATGTTTAAGCTCACTTTGTATCAACATCATTAATGGTGATTGCTATCAAAAGATAGACTTCACCAGGGTTTTTCAAAATGATTTTAAAATATTTTTAAAACCTTATATTGGATCATGTTCTTTGGGTTCAATGTACGTGACTTGTACATTAGCTTTCCCAATGATCCATCAATAATATAAGATGAGTTTAAGTTCATCTAGATGCAAAAACTATACACCTTGAACTTAACTCATTTCCTAACATCTCACATGTGTCTAAGGTGTATCAATACACACACATGTCAATGTGATGTGAGATATGGGTTTTGTTCTCCTAAACTAGGGTTTCATGCATTTTCTAAGGCAATACTACTTGATTCCCTTATACATGGGACTTCAAGTCATGTCATAGTCCTTAAATCAATTTTAATTACTTTAAATGCATGAATGATCATGGCATAATAGATAAAATAAATAAACATGACCAATGATCATGATGTCATGACATATGATATAATCTAAATATACATGACATTAAAAAACAAACCCTAAGCATAATCATGACATTTATATGATTTTAATGAATATGATGTCATGACATAGTATATGACAATCAAGGCATGGGAAATAAAATATAAAGGTATATAATACCTAAATTTTAATATTAATTGTCATTTGTTATTATTAAACCCATTTTTCCATTATCATTTATCTTCCAAGTGTGCCAAAAATCCAAAATGACACACTATGACCTCTAACCATAATTGTGCCAATTTGATTGATTTTTCAACTTCCATAAATTGCATTGGCACATCCTAAAAACCTTTAGGATTAAAAATCATTCTTATTTCCAAAGTACCCCATTACCTTGGAAATGACCTAAAGTGTCACATTTACTATAGTTAGGTTAACTACCTATCCATTCAAGATTGTCACACCTAAACCCATCTAGCATAAATCAATCATGCTCCTAGGAACCCAATACCTATTGGAGCTCCTTGGATTTACTAGGTATTCGCTAGGGATAACTTCCCTAGATACCCTCCTAATGACCCTCCTAGACTTTGAAGCCTTGGTCATTTGGGTCTTGCCTAGGTCAACTCTAGAGGTAACTCCCCCTTTGACCTTCTTAGTGGATTCCCTAGGTTTCCTTGAAACCCTAGCCACTAGGCATCTACCTTGGTCAACCTTAGGGATGACTTCCCTATTGACCTTAGTTTTCCTAGACCTAGGTTGTGTTCCATAATCAAATAGAACACTATGATAAGTCTCCTTGGGCTTAGGTTTGTGACCCAAACCTTTCTTGCCCTTGGTTGGACCTTGCTTTCTACACCCTAGGTTTTGACTCTTTGACCTAGAATTTTGATCATTTGACCCTTGCATTTGATTTTGTATAATCCTAAGGGTCTTCTCCAACTTCTCAAGCCTTGACCTCAAGGCTTGATTTTCAACTTCTAATTTTTCAATTTTGGTGGGCCCATTGTTTCTTTGGTCATTTTTACTCTTCCTAGGCATATGTCTAGTCCATTTAGGGTTAATACCTAGGTGATCCTCTATTTTCCTAATGACCTCCCTAGGTAGAATTGTTTTAGGGACATTAGTCCCAAATTTCTCCTTATTACTAAAATGGACATGCTTAGCTCCTAAACAATAAAACCTATTATTCCTAGCATGCTTTTGTTCATGAGTAATAGCAAGATTACTAAAATTATTTCTAGCATGCTTTTGCCTATAACTAAAAGAATGATCATTATTAAATTTTACCTTAGGGTTATCTTTTAAGGCTCCCCCTACTTGTGATGCTCCTTCTTGGACCTTCTTCTTCCCCCTAGGGCATTGACTCCTAAAATGCCCCGATTGTTGGCACTTGAAGCAAATGATGTGCTCCTTACTTTTATGTGTTGGGGGACTGGCATCCTTGGTATTTTCTTGAGGTTTTGGTGTCGGTTGACTTTTCTTGACCTTCTTAGGGCACTTACTCTTATAGTGTCCGGCTTACCTACACTTAAAGCAAATAATATGGATTTTATTTTTAATTTGAATGCTTGAGTTACCTAGGGTGGTGGTGAGTGCCGGAGTTGATTCTTCACTTCTTCCAGAGGTTGAAGCGACTTCTTGATTTTGTTCCGGCTCCGGCATAGATGGTCTCTCCTCCCCCTCAATCCTAGAGGTGGAGAATTCTTTTACTTCTTCATCCTCTCCCGATCTGGATGTTGATTCTCTATCACCCTCCGAATAATCAAGCTCTTGTGATAAAGATATGCTTGCTTCTTCTTGAGCTTGAGAGAATGAGTACTCTTCTTCTTGGACCGGTGATGGGCCTTCATGGAACTTTGCCAATTTGCTCCAAAGCTCCTTGGCATCTTGATATTCACCTAGTCTAGACAAAATATCATTAGGTATCAAATCTTCTAAAAGCTTTGTTACCTTAACTTCGGTCTTGAACTTTTGACGTTGCTCTTGGGTCCACTTTTTCAATTTCAAGACATCTCCCTTCTTATCCCTATGGAGTTCAAAACCTTCCATGATGATGAACCACTCCTCTATGTTCATCATCAAGAATGTCTCCATTCTCGCCCTCCATGCGGAAAAATCTTCTTGGTCGTATGGTGGAGGTGTGTTGATATCCCATCCTAATTTTCCTTCAAATTCCATCTTGTTCCCTCTAGTGCTTTTGCTCCCGGGTGTTAGTCCGTAGAAGAGCTCCAAGCTCTGATACCACTTGTTAGGACCTATGCGATCACTAGAGGGGGGGTGAATAGCGTCGTTCGTCGGAGATGGAAATTGATCGTTCATTTCTACAAATCGTGTTAGCGCACAGCGGAATAATAATAATAACAAAAACAAAATGAACAAACACAATCACAACATGAGATGTAATGTGGTTCGGAACTGTATGGTTCATACTCCACGGATTCAGCTCAAATGAGCTCTAGCGATGCAACTAACACCACTAAACAATAATACTCCATATCAACAACAAGTCGGAGGTGGAGAAACCTCGTACAATCGATTACACAAAGTAATATAACAAATGCAAGCAAATATAAGTATGAAATACAATGCAAGTAAAGAAAAAACACTTTACAAGAGAACTTTGATTGCTTGCTTTTGGTTGCTTGAAGAGTAGCCTTGAAGGTCTGGATTGCAGTAGCAAATCCCCTCCAAATTACCTCAAGGAACCTTAGCCAAAACCTTCCCTTTGTGCTCCTTTTAAACTTACAACTTGGGTTGATTTTTGCCTAGCAGTCGACTGATCGAAACCATCAGTCGATTGATCCTGTAGTCGTTGTCTCACAACGACACGAGCCACGTTAAATAAGTTCCAATAAATAGACCATTAGTTGACTGATCATACCCATCATTCGACTGATCGAGTCATCACTTGACTGCCAACCCCTAATAGTCAACTCGGGAACTTTCTATCCTCGAATACCCGACCATCAGTCGACTGATCTTCAGATCAGTCGACTGCTAGGCCATTTCCTACAGTCGAACACTAGTCTGTTGGTGCAATCGACCCAGGTCATGATTGACCATACTCGAGTTTGACTCGAGTGATGTTTTGATGTTTGACATAGTATGTTTGACATTGATGTCGGTTAATATTTTGGGGAGATTGTTTATACAATCGACCCAAGTTATAATTGACCAGACTCGAGTTTGACTTGAGGGAGACTTTGATGGTTGACTAGGGTTGACCATGTGATTATGGGAAAGTCCAAGCATGAGTCTTGGCAAGGTAAAGTCCAAGTCATGGGTACTTGGCATGGAAAGTCCAAGTGGGACACTTGGCATTTGGGAAAGTCCAAGTCTTGAGTACTTGGCACAAGGGAAGTCCAAGCATGGGTCTTGGCATAGAAAGTCCAACATGGGTTGGCAAGGGAAAGTCCAAGCTTGAGTCTTAGCATTTGAGAAGTCCAAGGGGTTTGATATTGGCAGCGTAAAGTCCAAGGGTGGAGTCTTGGCAGCATAAGTCCAATGGTTGGCGGCGTAAAGTCCAAGCGGAGTCTTGGCGGCGTAAGTCCAATGTGCCTTGGCGGTGTAGACACCGTTAGTATGACATAACCGATGGAAGCACCTGAAGGATAGCGCGGTGGATGAACAAGTCATGGATGACTTGGAGAGATCCTAGAGGCGTAAGGATGATGGAGGTGGCTAGAAGGCTTAGGTCTAGGCTAAGGGTGGTCTAGCAAGTATGGGGAAACCATACTTGGGTTAAAACCTCATCTTTGAGGTTGGCAGTCGACTGGCATTATGGCCGGTTCGACTGCCATGAGTCGACTTGAGTTCAACTGCCGACTTGGGGTTGAAAGTAGCGGGCAACATCGCTCATTGGTAGCCGATTGCTTAGGGTCGATCACCAACCGCCATGGACGACAAGATCGATTGTTCGACCACGAGCAGCGCCCGTAGTCGATCGGGGGACTACGCGCCGGCAATGATCGACTACCAAGAGATCCGTTGGAACTTGTCCAACGTGGATTGAGCCGTTGTCTCACTACCACAGATGTTGGCAATGACAGGTCCTTATGGCGCAATCACAAAGTAAAATCGGCGATGGAGGATAAAAGCAGCTATTCGTGGAAGGCTCAAAGCATGTGTTCTCTTGGGCGATTTGAAGGGGAATAGTTGGTGCTCTTCCAGTCCTTCAAGGCTAGTCCAAGGCAACCAAAAGCAAGCGATCTAAAGGCATTTGTAAAGTGATCTTTTTACTTTTTGTAGGGATGTATACTGAAAAGTCTATCTTTTATATGAACATCTTTATTTTGAAATAAGAATCACATGATCATTGTTTGCATATTTTTATGGTTATGCAATATTGTCTAATACTTTACATTGTAGATAACATGGTGTGTGGTGTCACACAGGAGATCATGTTATCGGCCCCTTGAAAAGTATAAGCAAAGGCTCACAACCGAGATGGCTTTGGACAAACCATCGGAATGGTTGTAGTGTGATTTGGTATTGGTTTGTCTTGACCATAGAATCACACTAGTGCACTTTGTGTGTATTGAGCAGGACCAACTTAGAGGTGATTCGATTTATTACTGACTACATAATCGAATCAGACCTCAGATATTATTTAGTACATGCTCTTAATCCCAATATAATAATGGGCACATATACTTAGTACTCATCTCTTTGATTTACCAATGGGCGAGATTTATAGATTAAATCGATAGGCTCGGTAAGTTGGGAGATGATATTATTTATATGGTGTGTCGTTGATTATAGGAGGAAATCGTGTCCTATATATTAGGATGATGATGTCCCCTTGAGGAGCTCATAAGGTTCATCATGTAAACCCTGCAGGTGGACTTGATTCGGCATGATGAAAAGGTTGAGTGGTACTACTCAAGGAGTTAGATGTTGATTAATTAATGGTCAATAAATTAATTAATCGACGGACATTCGAGATCTTAAACATGGGGATAAAATGTACAAATAATATATGGAGCTCATATTATCATATGGGGGTTGGTGAGATAGATCAATGATGATCCTTTAGTGGATTGGATCATCATTAGTGGATCGGACTTTATGTGGGCTTGATCCATGGGTGGCCAAGATCCAACTCCTCCTCATGGTCCCTAATGTAGCCTATTAACACCTTATGAATCTTAGATCCAATGGATAGAAACAAAACTCTAAGATCCATAGGTAGAGATTAAATCTCTAAGATCCAACAATTGAGATTAAATCTCTAGATCCGACGGTTGAGATTAAATTCCTAGAACCAATGGAGGAGATTAATTCATGACTTATCCCTAACTCTATAAAAGGAGGGCATGGGAGTTGGCGTGAACAACAATCAAGAGAGCTAGGGTTTTGGGCGGCAAGAGAAGGAATCCTAGTTGAGATAGGATTAGGTTTAGGGTTTGGAGGCTAGGGCGGCACCAAATAAGGAAGGTGTTGTTTTCTTCTTCCTTCTCCATTGGCCGGCGTCCAGCTCCTTTCCAGCCCTTTTCCAGCCTTTGGCCGGTGGCCAAAGCCCCTCCTCTCTTCTCCTTAGGTAGTGGAAACAAGATATAGGGCTTCCCTTGGTGTCTTGGTTGTTTTCCATCATCTTCCCCTCCTTCTAGTTGGCCGATGGCAAGGGTTTGGTGTGCTCCTTGTTGGTTGGTTTTAGGAAGGAGAAAAACCTTGTTTCTATTCTTCCTCTTTCTTTGGAAGAGCAAGGAAGGAAGATTTGTGATCTAGGAGCTTCGACTTTTGGTAGAGCATCGCCCACACGACGTCCAAAAGGAGGAAGGTCATACATTAGAAGATCAAGAGGTATATCTATTCTCTTTTCTCTTTTGTTGGTTGCTTGTTTTTGTTTTTCAATTATAAGCATGTTATAAATCTGTAAATGGCTAAATAATACTTGGATCCTGAGCATAAACACAAAAACCGGCGATCCGGACATCGTCTATTCCGCGGCTACTCGTAGAATAGAGGATGGTCGCTTGAACAACTAGTTGTTCAAGTGACCTCTCTAAACGAATAGCACGACGATGACTTGGTGGTTTGGGCAATCCCTTTTGTCTAGGATTAAATTTTTTTTAATCTAGGGACATCGAAGAGATCGCCATGGACAAGCTACCGAGGTGAAGTGGGAAGCGAAGTTTCCCCTCACGGACTCGATAAGAAAAACCCTTCACTTGTATTGCATTGTATTTCATTGTAATTGCTTGTTATACTTAGTTTATTGTTGTAAACTATTGTACGAGGTTTCTCCACCTCCGACTTGTGTCGAGAAGAAGTATTTGTGATTAGTGAGTGTGTATGCATCACTAGAGCTCTTTAGAGCTCGATCCGTAGAGTAGGAACCGTTCGGTTCCGAACCACGTTATATCTCGTGTTGTGAGTTGTGTTTGTTTTTGTTTCGTTATTGTATTATTTCTATTTCTGTTGCGCTAACGAAATTGTAGAGACAAACACAACGAATTCCATCATCGTACGATCACGCGACGCTATTCACCCCCCTCTAGTGGCCTCAAATCTCCTACAATTGGTATCAGAGCCCGGGGCTCTTCTACGGACTAACTGCCGAGAGCTAAAGAAGCTAGAGGGAAGATGGAAGTTCAAGAGCAACTAGGATGGGATATCAACACTCCGATCCCGTATACCTTCTATGGACAAGAAGGGTTTAGGCAATGGAGTGCACGGACCGAAGACTTCTTGATGATGAAGGACTTTGAAGAGTGGTCCATTTTGATGGAAGGGTTCCAATTTCCAAGAGGGCCTAAAACAAGGTTCCTCAAAATGAAGAAGTGGACCGAAGAACAACTTCGAGAATTTGAGAGGAGTAATAAGGTAATCAAATTTTTGAGTGATTTGATCCCTAATGATATCTTGTGTAGCCTAGGTGAATACAAGGATGCCAAGGAATTTTGGAATGAATTGGCAAAATATCATGAAAACCCTCAACCGGTCCAAGAAGAAGAAGAAGATGTAGAATGCTCATCGGTTCAATCGGAAGAGGCCGAAGAAGCAAGCTCTTCCTCACAAGCAAGTGAGGATTCGGAAGTTGAAGAAGAGTCAACATCCGGGTCAAGAGGAGAGTGTGAAGAATTGGAGGTTGGGAGGCCATCAACTTCCAAGGAGGAGGTAGAAGTGGAAGAAGCCTCCACCTCTAGGATTGAGGGGGAGGAGAGAGCATCCTCAACACTGGAGTAACAAGAAGAACCATCTACATCCGGTAGAGAGGAAGAGCAAGCTCAAGAGATCCTCACCACCACCATTGACTTAGGTAACTCAAGCAATTCAATTTTAAATAAAAATCATATAATTTGCTTTGAGTGTAGGGAATCCAGACACTACAAGAGTAAGTGTCCGAAAAGAGTAAGAAAAACTCTTCCGGCACCAAAACCTCAAGAAAGATCAAAAGATGTCGGTGCCCCCACTAGAAGAAGCAAAGAGCATGTCATTTGCTTCAAGTGCCAACAACCGGGACATTACCGGAATCAATGCTCGAAGGGGGAAAGGAAGAGGCAAAATGGAGCATCACAAGTAGGGGAGCCTCTAAGGCAAACCCTAAGGTATATCTAAATAATGCTCCTTCTAATTTAAATGTTAAAAAGCATGCTAGGGATTTTAATTCTCTTGCAATTTATAAAAAGCATGCTAATAGGAACAAGTACATTTGTTTAGGAGCTAAGAACCTTTATTTTGAAAATAAGGAGAAATTTAGGACTAATGTCCCTAAAAATAATTCATCTAAGGACAAACCTAGGTCAAATAACACTAGACCAATTTTACCTAGGGAGACAATTAGAAAGGTGCAAGAGCACTTAGGTTTTAATTCCAAATGGACTAGGCATATGCCTAGAAAGAACCATGCCCAAAGACCAAATCAAAATTCTAAAATTGGGCAATTAGAATTAGAGAACCAAGTCTTGAGATCAAGGCTTGAGAAATTAGAAAAGACCCTCAAGATTATGCAAAATCAAATGCAAGGGTCTAATGGTCAAAGTCAAGGGTCAATATCTCAAAGTCAACATCTAGGACCCAAGAAACAAAAGTCAACCAAGGGAAAGAATGGTTTGGGTCACAAACCTAAGCCTAAGATGACTTATCATAATGTTCTATTAGATTATGGAACACAATCTAAGTCTAGGAAGACTAAGGTTACTAGGAAAGTTATCCCTAAGAGTAACCAAGGTTTGTGCCTAGTGGCTAAGGTTTCTAGGAAACCTAGGGTGGCCACTAAGAAGGTTGCAAGGGGAGTTACCTCTAGAGTCAACCTAGGTAAGACCACAATGACCAAGGCTAACAAGCCTAGGAGGGTCATTAGGAAGGTATCTAGGGAGGTTATCCCTAAGGAATACCTAATTAACCCTAGGAGCTCAAATAGATTTTGGGTTCCTAAGAGCGTGATTGATTCACGCTAGGTGGGTTTAGGATGTGTCAACCTTGATTGGATGGGTAGTTAACTCAACCATGATAAAGGTGGTATTTTAGGTCATTTTTCAAGGTTATGGTTACCTTGGAAATACATTTGAGCTTTAATCCTAAAAGATTTTAGGATGTGCCAATATTATTTGAGAAGTTTTGATAAAATGATCAAATTGGCACAATTTAGGTTTAGAGGTTAGTGTGTCATTTTGAGTTTTTGGCACACTTGAGAGATTAGTGATAATATGGAAAAATATATTTAATTATATCAAATGACAATTAATATTAAAATTTAGGTATTATTATACCTATATATATTTTATTTGTCATGTGTTGTTTGTCATATAACATGTCATGACATCATGTTTATTTTCATCATTTATATGTCATGATCATGTTTAGGATTTAGGATAAATGTCATGTATTTTTAGATTATATCTTATGCCATGACATCATGATTATGAGCATGTGTTATTTATATCATCTCTAATGTCATAATCATTCATGCATTTAAGATAATTTGATTGAAATTGATTTAAAGACAATGGAATGACTTGGAGTCCCATTTATAAGGGAATCAAGTAGAGTTGCCTTAGAGAATGCATGAAACCCTAGATTAGGATGAACAAAACCCACATCTCACATTACATTGACATGTATATGTATTTATACACCCTAGATACATGTGAGATGCTAGGATATGAGTTGAGTTCAAGGTGCATAGTTTTTGCATCTAGATGGACTATAACTCATCTAATTTCAATTGTGGATCATTGGGAAAGTATGTGTACAAGTCATGTACATACAGCTCAAGGAATATGATCCAAAATAAGGTTTTAAAAACATTTCAAAATCATTTTAAAAAACCTTGGTGAAGTCTATCTTTTGATAGCAATCACCATTGATAGAGTTGATACAAAATAGGGCCAAAACATTAAAAATTTCAATGGTTTTGAGTTTTGTATCAAACTCACTCTTTTATGGGTAAAATAATTTTCAAATATTTCACCCATTGTATTGCTTATAAGTAATGTACGTATGAATTTTCATGAATTTTCAAAATACGTAGAATTACTTATGACTTTTCAAAATTCGATTCGATAGTAAATTAGAATTTGATTATCGATCGGCTATCGCTCATGGCGATTGGTGATGATCGATGTGATGAGCAGCGATTAAATAGTAGTCGATGTGATTTTGGGAAAAACAAGATTGTTTAGCTCGTGTTCAGCTATGGTAAAGGTTCATAATCACTCCTAACCTTAAGATATGCTTTGGGAAGCATTAGAAAGGGTGAAAATCCATTGGATATGGATTAGGAGAGGTGTTAGGGTAATGTATCAAATTTAAGGTGGGGAGAGTTCATGTTTGAACTTTGAGCCTTAATTTTTATGGTTTAGAGTTCTTATTAGCTTAGGGACTTCCCAAGGACATTGTTGGTGCAATGGTCAAGGGGGAGCAAGCCTTTAGGGGGAGTTATCCATCTTGGGATGATGGATGTGTTTTCTCTTCTTGAAGGGGGAGAAGTTATTGGGAGAGTATCATCAATTGGGAAAATTGATGGGATTTTGAGAAACCCAATTTGGAAATTGGGAGAGAGTATAGGATTGTCTCTCTTGAGTGATATGGGACTTATCACTAGGAAGATGGTAGGCATCCTAGGTATTTTTTGGATCAAGGGAGAGATTGTAAGATCTCATTGGGACATGAGACATTGACCTCCTTGGAGAGATAACCTTTTTGATGTTAGTCAAAAAGGGGGAGAAGTTTTGGGAGAGTGTTTGGGATTACCAATTTGGGATAATTGGTAAGGAAATTTGAGTTAGTGGCCTAACTCAAGGTTTGTTTTGTCAAACATCAAAAAGAGGGAGATTGTTGGTGCAATCGGCCCAGGTCACGATTGACCATACTCGAGTGATGTTTTAATGTTTGACAAAGTGGTTTGACATTGATGTCGGTAAATATTTTGGGGAGATTGTTTATACAATCGACCCAGGTTATAATTGACCAGACTCGAGTTTGACTCGAGGGAGACTTTGATGGTTGACTAGGGTTGACCATGTGATTATGGGAAAGTCCAAGCATGGGTCTTAGTAAGGTAAAGTCCAAGTCATGGGTATTTGGCATGGAAAGTCCAAGTGGGACACTTGGCATTTGGGAAAGTTCAAGTCTTGAGTACTTGGCACAAGGGAAGTCCAAGCATGGGTCTTGGCATAGAAAGTCCAACATGGGTTGGCAAGGGAAAGTCCAAGCTTGAGTCTTGGCATTTGAGAAGTCCAAGGGGTTTGATATTGGCAGCATAAAGTCCAAGGGTAGAGTCTTGGCAGCATAAGTCCAATGGTTGGCGGCGTAAAGTCCAAGCAGAGTCTTGGCGGCGTAAGTCCAATGTGCCTTGGCGGTGTAGACACCGTTAGCATGACATAGCCGATGGAAGCACTTGAAGGCTAGCGCGGTGGATGAACAAGTCATGGATGACTTGGAGGGATCCGAGAGGCGTAAGGCTGATGGAGGTAGCTAGAAGGCTTAGGTCTAGGCTAAGGGTGGTCTAGCAAGTATGGGGACACCATACTTGGGTTAAAACCTCATCTTTGAGGTTGGCAGTCAATTGGCATTATGGCCGGTTCGACTGCCGTGAGTCGACTTGAGTTCAACTGCCGGCTTGGAGCTGAAAGTGTGCTGGCAATCAACTGCTCATTGGTAGCAGTCGACTGCTGGATTGATCAGTCGACTGATTGTTCGGCCACGAGCACAGAACGCTCCGTGGCCGGGGCGATCGGCTGCGAACCTTGGCGATCGGCCAATGTTGGCGCGATCGGCCCAAGAGATCCGTTGGAACTTGTCCAACGTGAATTGACCCGTTGTCTCACAGTTACAGTGTTGGCAGTCGACTGGGGCCTTATGGCAGTCGACTGTTAGGTGGAAATCTAGCCTGATGAAGGATAAAAGCAGTTGTTCATGGAAGGCTCAAAGCATGTGTTCTCTTGGGCGATTTAAAGGGGAATAGTTGGTGCTCTTCCAGTCCTTCAAGGCTAGTCCAAGGCAACCAAAAGCAAGCGATCTAAAGGCATTTGTAAAGTGTTCTCTTTACTTGTATTGCATTGTATTTCATTATAATTGCTTGTTGTACTTAGTTTATTGTTGTAAACTGTTGTACGAGGTTTCTCCACCTCCGACTTGTGTCGAGAAGGAGTATTTGTGATTAGTGAGTGCATATGCATCACTAGAGCTCTTTAGAGCTCGATCCGTGGAGTAGGAACCGTTCGATTCCGAACCACGTTATATCTCGTGTTGTGAGTTGTGTTTGTTTTTGTTTCATTATTGTATTATTTCTATTTCTGCTGCGCTAACGAAATTGTAGAGACAAACGCAACGAATTCCATCATCGTACGATCACGCAACGCTATTCACCCCCCTCTAGCGGCCTCAAATCTCCTACATAGTCGACTCCCATCAGTTAACTAACCATAATATTAGTCGACTGATAACCTCATACATGAGGTTTTAACCCTAAATATGGTACCTCATACTTGCTAGACCACCCTTAACCCAGACCTAAGTCTTCTAGCCACTTCCGTCAACCTCACGCCTATCGGATCCCTCCAAGTCATCCATGACTTGTTCATCCATATGCTAACCTTCAGGTGCTTCCATCAGCTATTGTCATGCTAATGTGGTCTACACCATCAATGCACATTGGGCTTATGCTGCCAAGACTCAGCTTGGACTTTACGCCGCCAACCATTGGACTTATGCTGCCAAGACTCCACCCTTGGACTTTACACCGCCAATATTCCCCTTGGACTTCTCAATTGCCAAGACTCAAGTTTGGACTTTCCCTTGCCAACCCATGTTGGACTTTCCATGCCAAGACCCATGCTTGGACTTTCCCTTCCCAAGACCCATGCTTGGACTTTCCTTGCCAACCCATGTTGGATTTTCTATGCCAAGTACACAAGACTTGGACTTCTCCCATGACAATGGTCAAACCATCGTCAAATATCAAAATACCACTCGAGTCAAAGTCGAGCCGGTTAATCATGATCCGGGTCGATTGCACCAACAATCTTCCAAAAACATTATCAGACATCAATGTCAAACATCAAAATACTACTCGAGTCTGGTCAATCGTGACCTAGGCCGATTGCACCAACATGGGACATCTAAGGTCATATGATAGAGACTAATGGAGAAATCCAAGTTGGTCAAGGTTGCCCAAACACTTGGTGTGGAAAAGTTCAAGTATGGTGACTTGGCAAGGAAAAATTCAAGTATGAATACTTGGCAAGAGAAAATCCAAGTCAGTAAAGGGATACCGGACACTTGGTGTTGGAAAGACCAACGAGGAGTTGGCGAGAGAAGTCCTAGTAGGTTTGGAAGACCGTGCTTATAAGTGAAGTCCCGGACGAGGAGTCTTGGCAGTGAAGTCCCGGAGGCGTGGCCTCTTGGCAGTGAAGTCCCGGATGAGGAGTCTTGGCAATGAAGTCCCGAAGGCGTGACCTCTTGGCAGTGAAGTCCCGGACGAGGAGTCTTGGCAATGAAGTCTCGAACGAGGAGTCTTGATAGTGAAGTCCCGGACGAGGAGTCTGGGAAAGGGAAGACCCGACTGATCAAGGAGATCGAGCTTGGCAAAGGGGAAGTCCCAGAGGCAGGCATCTTGGCAAAGGTAGACCCGAGAGCATGACGATAGGCGATGGAAGCACTTGAAAGCTAGCATAAGGATGAAGAGTCACAAATTCGGGAGGCGTGAGGTTGATGAAAGTGGGTTGAAGGCTTAGGTCTAGGCTTATGGTGAGTATCAAGTATGAAGGGATCATAATTGGGGTGTTAAACCTCAGTGTAGAGATATAACAGTCGACTGGGCTTTATTTGTGGGCAAACAGAAGCATGGTGACCTCGACTAGCACCTCAACTAGGATGTAGTCGAGGCGGCACCTCGACTAGTAAGGGGTGTGCTTGGAGGTGCGACTTGAAAAGTTGAGAGAGTGCTATGGAAGCACTCGACTTGTGGCTCGATTGACTTATCAATCGAGGCGGTGCATCAACTAGACCAGCACCTCGATTGGTTAGGGGACTGAGCATGAGAGGATTCACTCAGAAGCGAGGCAGGTTCGACCAGCACCTCGACTAGAGTCTAGTTGAGGCAGCGCCTCGACTGGACATCTCGACTGGCACCTCGAATGGGTTCAGAACAGGCGTGAAAATAGCTACTCAGATGCAAGGTGGACTCGACTGGCGCCTTGACTGGGGTATCGGTCAAGGCGGTGCCTCGACTGGCGAAGCGACCATTGCAGGTCAAGAAGCTTCGACGGGGCTTTATAAGAGGAGGCTTGAGGGGGTCTTCGAGCAAGGTTTTGAGGAACGATTTGAGGTGATGTGTTGTTTCATTTCAGGGCCTTCAAAGTCATCCCAAAACTACCAACAAGCAAGTATTCAAAAGCCCTAACTTATAAAGTGTGTTCACTTGTTTTCTCCATTTGCTCTTGTAATTGTTGTATTTGCTTGTTGTTTCTCGTTCTTATTATTGTAAGAGTCTTGTAAGTGGTTCCTCCTGTAGGGATGTATACTTAAAAGTCTATTTTTTGTATGAACATCTTTATTTTGAAATAAGAATCACATGATCATTGTTTGCATATTTTTATGGTTATGCAATATTGTCTAATACGTTACATTGTAGATAACATGGTGTGTGGTGTCACACGGGAGATCATGTTATCGGCTCCTTGTAAAGTATAAGTAAAGGCTCACAACCGAGATGGCTTTGGACAAACCATCGGAATGGTTGTAGTGTGATTTGGTATTGGTTTATCTTGACCATAGAATCACACTAGTGCACTTTGTGTGTATTGAGCAGGACCGACACAGAGGTGATTCGATTTATTGCTGACTACATAATCGAATCGGACCTCAGATATTATTTAGTACATGCTCTTAATCCCGATATAATAACGGGCACATATACTTGGTACTCATCTCTTTGATTTACCAATGGGCGAGATTTATAGATTAAATCGATAGACTCGGTAAGTTGGGAGATGATATTATTTATATGGTGTGCCGTTGATTATAGGAGGAAACCGTGTCCTATATATTAGGATGATGATGTCCCCTTGAGGAGCTCATAAGGTTCATCATGTAAACCCTGCAGGTGGACTTGGTCCGGCATGATGAAAAGGTTGAGTGGTACTACTCATGGAGTTAGATGTTGATTAATTAATGGTTAGTAAATTAATTAATCGACGGACATTCGAGATCTTAAACACGGGGAGAAAATGTACAAATAATATATGGAGCCCATATTATCATATGGGGGTTGGTGAGGTAGATCAATGATGGACTTTTAGTGGATTGGATCATCATTAGTGGATCGGACTTTATGTGGGCTTGATCCATGGGTGGCCAAGACCCAACTCCTCCTCATGGTCCCTAATGTAGCCCATTAACACCTCAAGATGCTTAGATCCAATGGATAGAAACAAAACTCTAAGATCCATTGGTAGAGATCAAATCTCTAAGATCCGACGGTTGAGATTAAATCTCTAGATCCGACGGTTGAGATTAAATCCCTAGAACCAATGGAGGAGATTAATTCATGACTTATCCCTAACTCTATAAAAGGAGGGCATGGGGAGTGGTCGTGAGATACATGAAAGGGAGGGAGCAAGGCTTGGGCGGCAAGAATAGGGCAATCCTAGTTGAGATAGGATTGGAATTAGGGTTAGGGTTTGGAAGCAAGGGTGGCACCAAATAAGGCAAGTTTTCCTTCTTCTTCCTTGCCTTGTGGCCAACGTCCAGCAGCTATTCCAGCCCTTCCCAGCCCTTGGCCACGCCCAAAAACACTCCCCTCTCTTCTCCTTAGGTGGTGGAAACAAGATATAGGGTTTCCCTTGGTGTCTTGGTAGTTTTCCATCATCTTCTTCTCCTTCTAGTTGGCCGGCGGCAAGAACTTCTATAGTTCTTTGTTGGTTGAGTTTTTGAAGGAGAAAAACATTGTTTCTCTTCTTCCTCTTGCTTGGGAAAAGCAAGGAAGGAAGTTTGATCTAGGAGCTTGACTTTTGGTGGGATCGCCGCCACACGCGTCGAAAGGAGGAGGGTCATACATTAGAAGACCAAGAGGTATAACTATTCTTCTATCTCTTTTATTCATTGCTTGTGTTTGTTTTCAAAATATAAGCATGTTATATTTCTGTAAATAGGCTAAATAATACTTGGATCCAGTATAAATACAAAAACCGGCGATCCGGACATCGTCTATTCATGACTACTCGTAGAATAGAGAATGGTCGCTTGAACAACTAGTTTGTTCAAGTGACCTCTCTAAGCGAATAACGGCGATGACTTAGTTGCTTTGGGAATCTCTTTTGTCTAGGATTAAATTTTTAATCCGGGGACATCGAAGGATCACCATGGTCAAGCAACCGAGGTGAAGGGAGCGAAGTTTCCCCTCGCGGATCAACCCCCAACAATTGGTATCAGAGCTTCCGGGCAAAACCTAACAATTGGTATCAGAGCCACGGTTTCCGGTTTTGTGTGTTTAGGATTCGGTTAATTTTTATGCACTTTTTCATATATTAAATGTGTCGGATAATAGTAGGATATGCGTAGCTTAACTCTTTGGTTGCAGGCATAAGATTCCACTATTATGGCATGTGTGTGTATGTGATTGTATGTGTGTAAATGTTTATTTTGTTGAATCCTCGGGGTTGACGAGGCTAGTATTTAGTTTTTGTAAATTAAATACGGCATTGTTTAGCCGCTCTTTATTTTATTTTACTTTCGATCTAGATTCATGTACACTCCCTCGTGGAGTATAGGATCGATGGATGTAAATTAAAATAGGTTTTAGTCTCGGCTCGGATCTCCGGAGGGCTTGTACATGGCGTAGGAGGAGCGGACGAGATGGCGATGCGACGGGTGCCATATTGAAGACAAAGGCCATAATAGTTGGAAAATAATTTATTTTTCATATTTATTGCTTGTTGTTTGATATGCATGTCGTTGGCTAGTAAAATTCCTCATTTTCAATTTACTAAGTGGGAGAGGGATATTTTAATTAATTCCCGCGGCCTCCATTACAATTTGACGTGTGATGCAACAAACTTGCGTGTCGGCTCTGAGTGCCTTCCTCCCTGCGGACGAGTTTGTTTGCGGATCACTAGGTCAAATAGTGGTTATAGGAAATTATCTAGGAGCATGTGTACTTCCACAGCGGTAAGGCACATAATCCGAAATAATTCCCTTAGTATCGTGTAATGGTGCACACTTAGATGCAAATAAAAAGTATCCTCCCTATCGGAGTCACTGCTTTTATTTGTAGGGCCAAAGAGGAACCAACTATTAATTTTATTTGTCAAAAAGTAAGGTTGACAAGATAATAAAATTAATGGGTAAAACCTCCTCTTACAAATGTAGAATTCGTATACGTCCACACTGTGTGGCATGCGATATTCTCGGCGTTTTGAGGTGTTGGTTGATTTCAAAATTTTATTGTTTTGAGGAATCAATAATTTTTTGAAATCTAAAATAATAATCTATGGGATTCTTGAAAATTCCTCACTGTCAATTTACTAAGTGGGAGAGGGATATTTTAATTAATTCCCACGGCCTCCATTACAATTTGACGTGTGATGCAACAAACTTGCGTGTCGGCTCTGAGTGCCTTCCTCCCTGCGGATGAGTTTATTTGCGGATCACTAGGTCAAATAATGGTTATAGGAAATTATCTAGGAGCGTGTGTACTTCCACAGCGGTAAGGCACATAATCCGAAATAATTCCCTTAGTATCGTGTAATGGTGCACACTTAGATGCAAATAAAAAGTATCCTCCCCATCGGAGTCACTGCTTTTATTTGTAGGGCCAAAGAGGAACCAACTATTAATTTTATTTGTCAAAAAGTAAGGTTGACAAGATAATAAAATTAATGGGTAAAACCTCCTCTTACAAATGTAGAATTCGTATACGTCCACACTGCGTGGCATGAGATATTCTCGGTGTTTTGAGGTGTTGGTTGATATCAAAATTTTATTGTTTGAGGAATCAATAATTTTTTGAAATCTAAAGTAATGATCTATGTGATTCTTAGGATTTTCAAAATGACTTTCGGTCCACTTGTTGTGATACTAAAAGAAATAAACTTACTATACCCAAATAATGTTGATTGGAAAAGAATCTAGATATTGTCTTATCTGCTAAGGAGTACAAGTATGCACTCTTCGAAGAGTGTCCTCAAGCCATGGTTGCTCAAAAAGGTTTCTACTTCTAAGCCGAAAGGCAAGAAGAAAAAAAAACAAGGTGGAGCAAAGGTGGTGGGAGGATCTCGGGAGGAGTGAAGAAGCCGAAGGCAAGTACTTTAGCGAGGATGGACATTGGAAGAAGGACTGCCCCAAAAATGTAACAAAGGTATATCCTTTGGACTAGTCGTTGAAAGATGTTTAGCGGTGTTATCTACCAGCACCTGGTGTGTAGATACGGGAGTCACTGATCATGTCCGCAATACTTGCAGGGGTTTGAAACCCACGACTAGCTAAAGGGAGATTACCATTTTGGGCAATGCCATGAAGGTGGCGGCTATTGCGATGGGAGAAGTTTTATATTTCTCTTGAGATAAATAAAACTAAGGTTCTGGAAAATTAACTTTATGTATCTTTATTTAGAAAGAATTTAGTTTGATTTCTAAATTATTATGGATGGATATTCTATTTCTTTTAATGTGAGTTGTTATAAAGGAATAGGGAGAATATCTGTTAGTACATTGAAAGGAAATTTGTATACAAAAGCTCCTACGATGCAAATAGAAGTTAATAACTCATCTTCTAAATTCCAATAAGAGAAAAGAACCTTCGAAAATGAACCAAACATATCTTTGGCATCATAGGCTTGGTCACATTAACCTAAGAAGAATTCAAAGGTTGAAAGCTGATGGACCTTTGGGTTCATTGGTGGTGGAGTATCTCCCAACCTGTGAATCTTGCTTGGAGGGTAAGATGACCAAGAGGTCTTTTAAGGCCAAGGGGTATAGAGCCAAAGATGTGTTAGAAATGGTTCATTCTGATTCGTATGGTCCTATGTCTATCCTGGCAAGAAGTAGTTTTGAATATTTTGTCTTTTTCATAGACAATTATTCAAGATGACACTACGATCTGATCGTGGTGACGAGTACCTCTTGGGAGAGTTTAGGAATTACCTATCAGAGGTTGGGATTCAATCCCAATTGTCTGCACCTGGCACACCCCATCAGAATGATGTAGAAGAGAGAAGGAATAGGACTCTTACAGAGATGGTTAGATCGATGATGAGTTATTACGACTTGCGGACTCGTTCTGGGGATATGCTCTAGATACGGCGGTGCACATTCTGAACTTGGTTTCATCTAAATCAGTGCCTTCTACTCCCACAGAGTTGTGGACTGGGCGAAAGCCTAGTCTAAGACATATTCGGATATGGGGGAGTCCAGCACATGTGCTGAAGGCAGATGATGGTAAGTTGGAACCTCGTATAAAAGTACGCTTGTTCGTTGGCTATCCTAGATGAACGAAGGGTGGATTGTTTTATAGTCCTAGAGATCAGAGAGTGATCGTTAGCACGAACACTAGATTTCTAGAGGAAGACTATGTGATGAGCCACAAGCCCAAGAGTAAAATTGTTCTGGAGGAGTTAAAAGGGGAAGTCACTTCTTTAGTACCACCGGTACAAGAGGATATACCACATGTCACTGCACCGCGTGTCACAGAGGATACACAAGTGATGTCTCGTCGTAGTGGGAGGGTTGTGAGACAGCCTGATAGATTCATGTTCTTGGGAGAATCTTTCGATTTGGTTCCTGGCGAACATGAACCTGATCCCTGGACATATGACGAGGCAATCCAAGATATAAATACAGCATCTTTGCAAAGTGCAATGAATACTGAGATTGAATCTATGGATTCAAGACAGGTCTGGGAGCTCTTATGCATAGCAACTCATATGGATTATGAGGTGTGGAAGATGGATATCAAGACAGCATTCCTTAGTGGAAGTCTTGAGGAATCCATCTACATGAAGCGACCAGAGGGATTCATTGCTAAAGGCAAAGAGCGTATTGTATGTAAGCTTAATCGGTCCGCTGATGGACTAAAGCAAGCTTTGAGGTCTTGGAACATCCACTTTGATGAGGTAAATCCAGACTTATGGATTTATTCAAAGTTCGGATGAGTCTTGTGTATACAATAGATGTGACGGAAACGTAGTGGTATTTCTTGTACTATACGTAGATGACATTTTGGTAGTTGGCAACAATATCAGAGTGTTATCAGACGTAAGGGTATGGTTGTCCAAATAGTTTTGAAGGACTTGAGAGAAGTGGGTCACAACCTTGGGATCAAGGTTGTTGTGCTTATCCCAAGCTTCATACATAGACATGATTTTGGATCGTTTTAGCATGCAGAACTCCAAGAAGGATTTTCTACTTTTCAGGTATGGAGTTACTTTATCTAAGGAGATGTGTCCTAGATCATACGAGGTGATAAAGGAGATGAGGCGGTTCCTTATGCTTGGCGATGGAAGCCTCATGTCATGCGATGCTCTGTATGAGACCGGATATACTGTTTCAGTGGGCATGGTCGTGGATATCGAGTAATCGAGGATAGGGACATTGGGTGCGGTAAAGCATATGTTGAAGTGCACGAGAAGGACTAGGGATTATATGCTTTGGTTTCAAGGCGGACCAATTACTCACTGGGTTACAGATTCGATTTCAATCGATAGGGATAACATAAGTCTACCTCGGGTTTTGTGTTTACTTTGGGAGGTGGAGCCATTGTATGGAGGAGTGCCAGCGGAAATGCGTGGCGGACTCCACCATGGAAGCAGTATGTGGCGACCTATGAGGCGGCCAAAGAAATTATGGCTCGGGAACTTCGATGGACTTGGATGTGATTCTGGTTTGCCCAGAACTATCACAATTTATTGTGATAATAGTGTAGCAGTTGCAAACTCGAAGGAACCACGATACCATAAGCCGAGTAAACACATAGGCGCAAGTACCACGATCGAGAAATCGTAAAGGAGGTAGAAGTTGTTGTCGCCTAGATTGCATCGGAGGATGACACAGTAGACCTTTTCACTAAGGCCCTTCTAGCGAGAGCTTTGATAGGCATGTGGAGGGAAGGGGAATCAGATGTATGGCAGTATAAGGAAAGCATAGTCTTTGAGTATAAGTGGGAGATTGTAGGGATGTATACTGAAAAGTCTATCTTTTGTATGAACATCTTTATTTTTGAAAAAAGAATCACATGATCATTGTTTGCATATTTTTATGGTTATGAAATATTGTCTAATACTTTACATTGTAGATAACATGGTATGCGGTGTCACACGGGATATCATGTTATCGGCTCCTTGAAAAGTATAAGTAAAGGCTCACAACCAAGATGACTTTGGACAAACCATCGGAATGGTTGTAGTGTGATTTAGTATTGGTTTGTCTTGACCATAGAATCACACTAGTGCACTTTGTGTGTATTGAGCGGGGCCGACCACGAGGTGATTCGATTTATTCGACTACATAATCGAATCGGACCTCGGATATTATTTAGTACATGCTCTTAATCCCGATATAATAACGGGCACATATACTTGGTACTCATCTCTTTGATTTACCAATGGGCGAGATTTATAGATTAAATCGATAGACTCGGTAAGTTGGGAGATGATATTATTTATATGGTGTGCCGTTGATTATAGGAGGAAACCGTGTCCTATATATTAGGATGATGATGTCCCCTTGAGGAGCTCATAAGGTTCATCATGTAAACCCTGCAGGTGGACTTGGTCCGGCATGATGAAAAGGTTGAGTGGTACTACTCATGGAGTTAGATGTTGATTAATTAATGGTTAGTAAATTAATTAATCGACGGACATTCGAGATCTTAAACACGGGGAGAAAATGTACAAATAATATATGGAGCCCATATTATCATATGGGGGTTGGTGAGGTAGATCAATGATGGACCTTTAGTGGATTGGATCATCATTAGTGGATCGGACTTTATGTGGGCTTGATCCATGGGTGGCCAAGACCCAACTCCTCCTCATGGTCCCTAATGTATCCCATTAACACCTCAAGAAGCTTAGATCCAATGGATAGAAACAAAACTCTAAGATCCATTGGTAGAGATCAAATCTCTAAGATCCGACGGTTGAGATTAAATCTCTAGATCCGACGGTTGAGATTAAATCCCTAGAACCAATGGAGGAGATTAATTCATGACTTATCCCTAACTCTATAAAAGGAGGGCATGGGGAGTGGTCGTGAGATACATGAAAGGGAGGGAGCAAGGCTTGGGCGGCAAGAATAGGGCAATCCTAGTTGAGATAGGATTGGAATTAGGGTTAGGGTTTGGAAGCAAGGGTGGCACCAAATAAGGCAAGTTTTCCTTCTTCTTCCTTGCCTTGTGGCCAACGTCCAGCAGCTATTCCAGCCCTTCCCAGCCCTTGGCCACGCCCAAAACACTCCCCTCTCTTCTCCTTAGGTGGTGGAAACAAGATATAGGGTTTCCCTTGGTGTCTTGGTAGTTTTCCATCATCTTCTTCTCCTTCTAGTTGGCCGATGGCAAGAACTTCTATAGTTCTTTGTTGGTTGAGTTTTTGAAGGAGAAAAACATTGTTTCTCTTCTTCCTCTTGCTTGGGAAAAGCAAGGAAGGAAGTTTTGCGATCTAGGAGCTTCGACTTTTGGTGGATCGTCGCCCACACGACGTCCAAAAGGAGGAGGGTCATACATTAGAAGACCAAGAGGTATAACTATTCTTCTATCTCTTTTATTCATTGCTTGTGTTTGTTTTTCAAAATATAAGCATGTTATATTTCTGTAAATAGGCTAAATAATACTTGGATCCCGAGTATAAATACAAAAACCGGCGATCCGGACATCGTCTATTCCGCGGCTACTCGTAGAATAGAGAATGGTCGCTTGAACAACTAGTTTGTTCAAGTGACCTCTCTAAACGAATAGCACGACGATGACTTGGTTGCTTTGGGAATCCCTTTTGTCTAGGATTAAATTTTTTAATCCGGGGACATCGAAGGGATCACCATGGTCAAGCAACCGAGGTGAAGGGGAAGCGAAGTTTCCCCTCACGGATCAACCCCAACAATTGGTATCAGAGCTTCCGGGCAAAACCTAACACCTCCACCTCCGGTGTGTAACTGAGAAGGAGAAGTGTGATAGTAGTGGTGTGCATCACTAGAGCTCGCTAGGGCTCGACTGTGGAATAGGAATTAGGGTTCCGAACCACATAAAATTCGTGTGTTGTGCTTTATAATTGTATTTGTATTTGTTGGTGCAACAATGCCCCAAGCATTTATATATTTTGATGTTTGGATAATCATCTAAGTTAGGCAATGTTTTGTGATCTAATTTTAAACATGTTTAAGTGACAGGAAAATCCAAGTATGAAGACGTGGTAAAAGACAAGTCCAAGTGTGATCTTGGCAAAGAGAAGTCAAAGGAAAGGTCTTGGCAGCGTAAGTCCAAGCATGTAGTCTTGGCGGCATAAAGTCCAAGCAGTCCTTGGAAAAGAAAGACCAAAGGAAAGTCTTGGCGGCATAAGTCAAAGCATGTAGTCTTGACGGCGTAAAGTCAAGCATACTTTGGCAAATAAGAAACCCAAAGCATGACGAAACCGAAGGAAGCTTTTGAAGGCAAGCGCATGGATGGAGTCGTGGACTCAGAGAAATCCTAGAGGTGCAAGGCTGATGGAGAAGCTAGAAGGTTAAGTCTAGACTTAGGTTATGTTTTCAAGTATGAATTAGTCATACTTGGGGTGTGCCAGTCGACTGGAACATGGTGTCGGTCGAACTGGCCCTTAAAATGCAGCATTAGAGGTTGGAAGGTTGTTAGCAGTCGAGGTTATCCATCGAATCGTGAGAGTCGACTCGACGACTCACGCCTGGCGGGATCGACTTCCATTATTGGCGCGATCGCCAAAAAATGTAATGGCCCGTAGTCGACTTGCGATCGGCTATGAGCGATATCGATCGAATCGCCATCGTTGGCGATCGATGGTCTTCCGTTAGCGCGATGACGATGGAAAATCCCACGAATCTGGCTATTCATAAGCCGTTAGAATTGGAGGCAGTCGACTGATAGACCTCCAACGGGAAAAAGAGGCTCTTTCCTATAAAAAGAGCCCAAGGGGAGCAAGAAGAGGCTAATGCTTATATTCTGATCTTTCTCCTAAGCTCCCACAAGTTTTTCAAGCTTTCTAAGTGATCTTAAATCCTCTCCTCCTCTCTCTAAGCTCAAGTTTCATTCTTTGTAAAGAAGAGGAGGTTTTTGTTGTAAAAGAAAGCTTTTTAGTGGAATTGCTTGGGTTGATCCACCTTAAGGATCACCGTGGAGTAGGAGTGTTATCTCCGAACCACGTAAAGGCTTTGTTAGCATTGCTTTTTGTTTTTACATATATTATTTGTGTTTGCTTCCGCTAATTACTCTTGTAGAAATGAAAAGCGCTATTCACCCCCCCCCTCTAGCTTCCAAACGATCACCAACAAGTGGTATCAGAGCCCGGATCGCATCGGAAGATCTAGCAATCAACCGGAGCAAAGATGGCTTTTCAAGAGGGGTATATGCACGAGACCTCCGTTCTTCGGCAACGACTTCGGATATTGGAAAGGTAGGATGGAGTATTACTTAATGAATGAT
Source organism: Wurfbainia villosa (assembly GCA_025175895.1). NCBI lineage: Eukaryota > Viridiplantae > Streptophyta > Magnoliopsida > Zingiberales > Zingiberaceae > Wurfbainia > Wurfbainia villosa. Next base: position 43,759,863 of record CM045998.1, on the reverse strand, counting down.
ATTGAAAATTAGTTTAGTATTGTAGATGGATTCGAAAAGCCGGTCGACGAATTCGGAGCACCACTACCGACAAAAGATTGGACAAGTGAGATGGCCAAGAAAGCACAAGCAAATGCAAAAGCAACGACCACACTTCAATGTGGTCTATCCAAGGAGCAACTCTCTAAAGTCGGGCCCTTCAACTCCGCAAAAGAGCTTTGGGAGAAGCTCATCGAACTCAATGAAGGATCCAAAGAAACAAGAAGGGCCAAGAGAGATCTTTTGATTGGCCAACTCCAAAGCTTCACCATGAAGACAAACGAGACCGTGAGCCAAATGCACGGGCGTTTCAAGGAAGTAGTCAACGGACTACATGTTATAGGTGAGAAGGTCGACAACCGAGACCTTGTAAGGTATGTGTTACAAGCTTTCCCTAGAACCACCTTATGGGCTTCAATGGTAGATGCCTATAAGGTCTCTAGGGATCTTTCATTAGTTAAGTTAGATGAGCTATTTTGTGAATTTCAATTACATGAACAAGCTAACACTTCATCCAAAGAGAAGGGTATAGCTCTTTTTGTAGGAAAGAAGGAGAAGAAGGAAGTGTCCTCCTCATCCGAATCCGAGGAAGACTCATCAAGTAGTGAAGATGAGTTATCGGCAAGCGAGGTGGCACATTACGTCAAGAAGTTTGGTGGGAAGTCAAGAAGACTCACCAAGAAAGATGTGAAGAGGATGTTCCAATCCTCGAGAGGTAAATCTTCAAATAATTCAAATTCTTCATCTAATGTAACTTGTTATGGTTGCAATAAGAAAGGGCACATCAAGCCAAATTTCCCGGAACTAAAGAAGAAAGAGGAGAAAGAAAAGAAGCATAAGGAGAAGAAGGAAAAGAAGGAAAAGAAGAAGAAAGAAGCAATGTTGGCTCAAACTTGGGACACCCTAAGCATGGAAGACACTTCCGATGATGAAGAAGTATGTCATGCCACCCGAAATCTAGCCCTCATGGCTTTAGAGGAAGAAACCGGGAGTTCAAGTGAGGAGTCTTCATCCTCTTCATCAAGCGACGAATCATCATCAAGTGATGATGATGAGGTAAACAACTCACCTAAAGTAGATTTACTTTACAAGACTATTGCATGTTTACAAAATGCTTTAAATAGATCGAAAACTAGGATTAAGGATCTAAAAATAGAGATCAAATCACTTAAGAGTATAGATTCATCATGTGGTAAATTATCTAGTGATAACGATAAATGTACCCTTAGGGATGAAAATGATGAATTAAGAAAAGAAATAGGTAAATTAAGAGCATGCTTAGAAAAATTCACCAATGGTTCAAAATACCTAGACATGATTATTAAGGATCAAAGGGTCATCTACAACAAGGTCGGATTAGGATATAGGCCTAAGGAAAAGGAGGTAGCATTCACATCCCTTGTTAGTAGAAAATCCATAATTAAAAGCAAGGGTAGAAAGGCTTGGGTACCTAAGAAATTTATAATTGATGCTAGTGGTCCTAAGATTTGGGTACCTAAGGATTGTATTTTTTATGTGATATAGGTAGAAGAACCAAGCTTGTGGATAGTTGATAGTGGGTGCTCAAAGCATATGACCGGTGATGAGAAGAAGTTCTCCACTATCAACCACACTAGGAAAGGTATCATTTGGTAATAGCGGCAAACTTAAGATTCTAGGAAAGGGCACAATTGAGGTATCCCCCAACCTTGCCATTCATAAAGTGCTATTAGTTAAAAATATGAAATTTAATTTACTTAGTGTAAGTCAACTATGTGATGCAAACTTTGATGTTAGATTTGATTCCTCAAAATGTTTTATAAGACACAAAACACTAAATGATTGCATGTTAGTAGGCTTTAGGAAATCAAATATATATTATGTTGATTTATCCTATGCTACTAATGCTTCCACTAAGTGTCTTATTGCAAAAGAGGAAGAAAGTTGGCTTTGGCATAGGAGGCTAGGACACATAAACATGAAGAATATAGCCAAAATAGCAAAAATGAAGTTAGTCAAAGGGTTGCCCAAAGTCAAATTTCTCAAGGACAAAATGTGTGATGCATACCAAGAAGGGAAACAATCAAAAACATCACACAAAGGTAAAAATTTACTTAGTACCGCTTTACCCGTTAGAACTCTTACATATGGATTTATTTGATTGCCATAGTACCCCCTCTATAATTGGTAGTAAATATTGCTTGGTAATAGTAGATGATTTCTCTAGGTTTACTTGGGTATTTTTCTTAAAAAATAAAGATGAAACCTTAGGAATAATCATAGGATTTAGCAAAAGAGTAGAAAATGAAAGAAAACTCAAAATCAACCGGATCCGTAGTGATCATGGTGGAGAATTTGAGAATTCTAACTTTTCAACTTTTTGCTTAGAACAAGGGTACAAGCATGAGTTTTCTTGTCCTAAAACACCCCAACAAAATGGGGTTGTGGAAAGGAAAAATTGTGCCCTACAAGAAGCGGCTAGGACAATGCTTAATGCATACTCCTTACCTAGCTACTTGTGGGCGGAAGCGGTTAATACTGCTTGTTATATCCAAAATAGGGTATTGATTCATAGGTTTTTAGGAAAAACTCCATTTGAATTGTGGAATGGTACAATTCCAACAATTCATTATTTTAAGGTCTTTGGATGCAAAGTCTATATTTTAAATACCAAAGACAACCTAGGTAAGTTTGAGTCCAAAGCGGATGAGGGAATCCTAGTTGGATACTCATCAACTAGTGTAGGGTATAGAGTTTACAATAAAAGGACTCAAAGAATTGAAGAATCTTCAAATGTTCAATTTGATGAATCCTCAAATACATATCCTAGGAAATCCCCTATTAATGATGATATTAATAATGAAAATCAAGAAATTACCCAACAATTTCAAGATTTAACCTTAGGGGGTAATGATCAAGGGGGAGGATTGAATCAAGGGGGAGCAAAGGATGATTCCGATGATGAGCATAGGATTGGGGTTGATCATGATCAAAACCAAATTAGTACACCTCCTAGAACCATAAGAGTTCATCAAAGTCACCCCTTAGATCAAATTGTGGGTGAATTATCTCAAGGAGTTAGGACTAGGTCATTCCATAGGGATCCCACTAGTCATATAGCTCTAATTTCTCAAATTGAGCCCAAAACAATTAAAGATGCATTACTTGATCCGGATTGGATCTTAGCAATGCAAGATGAATTAGCTCAATTTGAAAGGAGTCAAGTATGGGAGTTAGTTCCTAGACCAAGTGAAAACACCATTGTTACTACAAGATGGGTCTTTAGGAACAAACTAGATGACCGAGGAAATATCACTAGAAATAAAGCAAGATTAGTTGCAAGGGGTTTTAATCAAGTTGAAGGACTTGATTATGATGAAACATATGCCCCGGTTGCTAGGTTAGAGTCCATTAGAATACTTTTAGCATATGCCTCCTATATGGGTTTCAAACTCCATCAAATGGATGTCAAATCGGCATTCCTAAATGGGTTTATTAAGGAGGAGGTATATGTAGAACAACCTCCCGGGTTTGAAAATATGGACTATCCAAACTATGTATACAAACTTAGGAAAGCTTTGTATGGTTTGAAACAAGCTCCCCGGGCTTGGTATGAAAGATTATCATCTTTCTTAATTTCTAAGGATTTTAAAAGGGGTAGTATAGATCAAACTCTCTTTATAAAGTCAACATCTAAGGACATCTTTATAGCCCAAGTATATGTTGATGACATTATCTTTGGGTCAACAAATGATGAACTCCTTCAAGACTTTATTCAAAATATGGAAAAAGAGTTTGAAATGAGTCTAGTTGGGGAATTAAATTTCTTCCTAGGATTGCAAGTCAAACAAACTAGTGAAGGTATTTATATTTATCAAACCAAATATGCTAAGGAAATGATTAAGAAATTTGATTTGAAAAATGCTAAGGTGGTTTCAACTCCAATGGCAACCAATACTAAAATAGATAGTGATAGTGAAGGAAAACAAATAGATCTTACACTTTATAAGAGAATGATTGGTAGTCTCTTGTACTTAACCACTAGTAGACCCAACATATTATTTGCGGTTGGTATGTGTGCTAGGTATCAATCATGTGATAAAGAATCTCATTTAGTTGTCGTTAAGAGAATATTAAGATATGTTAAAGGCACAATAAATGTAGGATTATGGTACCCTAGGACTAGGTCTTTTGATTTGATTGGGTACACCGATTCCGATTATGCCGGTTGCAAATTGGATCGGAAGAGTACTAGTGGTGGATGTTAATTCCTTGGGTCCTCCCTAGTTAGTTGGAGTAGTAGGAAGCAACCTTGCATTGCATTATCTACCACTGAGGCCGAATATGTGGCTATGGGTGGTTGTGTAGCTCAACTACTATGGATGAAACATACCCTAGAAGATTATGAGCTATCTTACTCCAACATGAAAGTATTTTGTGATAATGTGAGCACCATTAATTTGACCAAAAATCTGGTGCATCACTCTAGGACTAAGCACATTGAAGTGAAACATCACTTCATTAGAGATCATGTGGCTAAGGGAGACATTGAGCTGAATTACATTGAATCTAAGTCCAACCTAGCCGATATCTTTACCAAGCCTCTCCCCGAAATAGAATTTTCATCACTTAGGAGAGAACTTGGAATGTGCTTTGTAGAATAGAAGTGTAGGTTTGCATGATCCCATAAAAAATCTAGGTTTTATACCTCTAACCATCTCACAATAGACCTAAGAAACCATGATTTATGTTTTTAGCCACCTAGAAATCATGTGAGATGTTAGGAAGATGCACTTGGTTCATCATGCTTGTTATGATGCATTATCATGAGCCAAAGTGTCATCTAGAGACATTAATCCTTCATTGGACCAATCATTGGGAAGGCCTATGTACAATTAATGTGCATATAGCTCCAAGAATATGATTGGAAATGTCAAATAAAATAAGATTTAAACTATGTCTATCAAACCTTGAGAAACAATTTTCTATTGATAAGCCAAAGTGATACAAAGTTTGCAAAAATATCATAACTTTTGCAAAATCTCAAGATTGTGTCAATATCAAAATCCAGAGGTGATATAATTTTAAAATAATTTTTCCTTGATAGGAAATGATCTAACAATATTAACCACAAAATTTCATAATTTTTTGATCCTTATTGAATTAATTATGAATTTTTTAATCTAGCCAAAAAGGCTATCAGACTGATATCAGTCGACTGGCGCCTATCGCCAGTTCGACTGATACGACGATATCGAACCGGACTTACCCGGTTCGCTATCAGTTCGACTGCCATTTATGGCGATCGGACCGCCGCCTGAAGCGCCAGATGCGATCGCCCGGTTCGACCGATCGCTATTAGTTCGATCATTATTTAGCGGTAATGAGCCCGCCGCATGTCGTATGCGACTGGCCGGTTCGACTGATCTCCATCAGTTCGACTGCCGACTAACGGCAGTCGACTGATGTCGCGGTTTTTAGGGCTTTCCACCGGTTCGACTCGCCAAAGCTTCCCGATTTTCTCTCCTCTTCCTCTTCCGACGAACTTCCACCGCACCTTTTAGCCGTTCTCCCTCATTTTTCCGGCGACTTCACCGACCGGTGCTCCCATTTGGAGTGCTCTCCGACTCGAGGACCTCCTCTTGTCACCCCGTTCACGCCCTAGTTTCCACTGAAGATCGCTCACTCGGCTAGGGTTTCGTGAACACTCGCGTCCGACACTGTTCCTTGATCTTTCACCATGCCGCCTAGGTAAACCCTCATCCCTGATCACAGTTTGTTTGTTCCTATAATTTTGTTTCACTAACCGGTGCTTATTTTGTTGTCTTTGTGCATGCATCATCCTTAACCTACATTGTGCATGCTTGTTTTGTTGTCTTTTGGCACATTTAGACTTAAGCATTATGCTACTAAGCGTGCCTGGGCACCTCCAACCAACGAGGGCCCGTCAAACCCTCCACCCTCTGTCGATCCTCGATTTCCAAACTCCACACTTGAAAGTGCCTTCAATAAAAATAAATTCCAACTTATTCCACCTCGATCAATGGATCCAAAATTTCTTAAAGACTACTGTTTTGATATTGTTCAAATCATCCAACACTACAAACTTGAATCATTAGTTTTTTGTGAACATCATGTAAATATCACTCTTCTTTCTAAATTTTTCAACAACTTGCGACCGGTTGGAGATGGGCTGAGATACCGGACTCACGTTGCTCAGTGCGATCTGGATTTCAGCCCCCAGATCTGGACCGATTTTTTCGGATGTCTCTCTTCCGAGAATGATTTCATTTTGTATCCATCTTGGAGTGAACCTCTTCCACCTCCCTTTGAGGAGATTTCTTTAGATTCCCTTCATACTACTTTCTATCACTCTCCTCGACCTTTGAACACCAATCTATTTCAATCACAAGAACTTTCTGCCTCTGATAATGTCCTTTATAAGGTCATTGCCCATTGTCTTCTCCCTATAGTTACCCGTGGTTTAGCCTTGGTTCGACCTACACACTTCCTTCTCATGCATATCCTTCGTCAATACTTAGACATCAATATTGGTCTCAATACCTTCCACTGCATCACTAATTTCATAAGGCCAAACAATGGGAAGGTTCATATACCTTTCGGAAATGTCCTTACTCAGTGGCTCAGCTCCGTAGGCATTGATGTCAACATAGGAGTCATTAAAATCATGAATAGAAAATATGACCAGATGACTCGTCGGAGCTTCTCCTTGGTGGGCTTGAAGGCCGACAGAGGGTCCGTTTTCTGGGACCCTGCACGACGGCCAGCAGGTGGCGCTCCGGCACCAGAGGATGCCGCTGCGGAAGGAGATGCTGAGGGTGTTGCTGAGGGAGCCGATGCGGAGGAGACTGCTGCAGGCGATACTGTTCTGCCAGACACATCCTTCATTGCCCGCTTCGATGCTTTTGCAGAGCGGGTAGACACACATTTTGAGGAGCTGCGCTTGGGCCAACAGGAGCTTCGCCGAGAGCATCAGGAGCTCCTCTCCCTCGTGAGAGGGATGCATCGGCAGCAGCAGGACATTTTGGCGATTCTCCGCCCTACTGCACCTGGACACCCACCTCCTCACGATGGTTCGTCATCTGCACCGATGGATGCTGAGGACGACGATCGTTAGCTAGCATGTTTTTGTTATTTTCTTTTTGGCCGTATGTACGGCATAAACTCCTACTTGTGTAATGACTTTTGATTAATGAAATGAAATTGTGTTTTTGTTTAGTTCATTTCTATCAGTGCCTACAACTTGTTATTTGTCAAGTTTAGAAGTTGAGCATATAGTACGAAGTTATGAATATTGATACGATACAATTACACTTTTTGCGTCATATTTTTGTTATTTTGAATATCGTATCAATTCATTAATCTGATGAGCATGTTTTTCGTCTAATATTTTTCATATGTTATATTAGTCAAATAAAATGTGTATGACGAGTTTCGTGATTTTTGTACATCCACGGAATTTTCTACGCATTTTTAAACCTTGACTGAAAAATTCGAATTTCAGATTTGTTTATATCGACGATCGCTGTTATTGGCAATGATCGCTATGGCTCAGCTTGATCGATGTCAATTCCAATAACCTGATGAAAAAGGTTTTTCATCGGTTAAAAGGTTCAATTTTGGACATTATATGATTTCCACAGTATATACATGATAACTTGTATGAAAAGACGGATTTTCTTGATGCACAGGTTTAGGGGGAGCTACATCCCTTATTTCTATAATTGTTGGTGCAAGGCTAGGACATATTTGCCTATTCTATTGCTTATGCTTTGCTTCACATGTTATTTCCACATCATGAAACATGTCTTGGATTAAAAGGGAGCTTCATATCAATTTTATACCTTTATTCAAGATGTGTCAATTATAATTCTTTCCTGCACTTATTGGATAAACTCTTCTCTTTTTGTTGTATGTCAAAGGGGGAGAAGGGATATTTAAGTTAGAATTCATATTGAAATATGTTTATATGTATGTAAAGAAGACCTAACTTAAATGATTGCCAAACATCAAAAAGGGGGAGATTGTTGGTGCAACAATGCCCCAAGCATTTATATATTTTGATGTTTGGATAATCATCTAAGTTAGGCAATGTTTTGTGATCTAATTGTAAACATGTTTAAGTGACAGGAAAATCCAAGTATGAAGACGTGGTAAAAGACAAGTCCAAGTGTGATCTTGGCAAAGAGAAGTCAAAGGAAAGGTCTTGGCAGCTTAAGTCCAAGCATGTAGTCTTGGCGGCGTAAAGTCCAAGCAGTCCTTGGAAAAGAAAGACCAAAGGAAAGTCTTGGCGGCATAAGTCCAAGCATGTAGTCTTGGCGGCGTAAAGTCCAAGCATACTTTGGCAAAGAAGAAACCCAAAGTATGACAAAACCGAAGGAAGCTTTTGAAGGCAAGCGCATGGATGGAGTCGTGGACTCAGAGAAATCCTAGAGGCGCAAGGCTGATAGAGAAGCTAGAAGGTTAAGTCTAGACTTAGGTTATGTTTTCAAGTATGAATTAGTCATATTAGTGTGCCAATGATCAAACATGGTGTCGGTCGAATCGCCCTTAAAATGCAGATTAGAGGTTGGAAGGTCATAGCATGATCCGGGGTTATCCTCGAACCGGGCGAGTCAACTGCGTACTCGACCGTCGATACAAGCCGGGCAATCGCGCCATTATTGCGCCGATCGCCATAATCGAATGGGCCCGTAGCCGACCGCCACGGCTATTTAGCGATTATCGATCGCCATCGCTGGCGGGCCGATCGATGGTCTTCCGCGATGGCGACGAAATCCCGTGAATCCTACGCTGAGCCGTTAGAATCGGTGGCAGTCGACTGATGTAAGTCATCAGTCGACTGAATGACCTCCAACGGGAAAAAGAGGCTCTTTCCTATAAAAAGAGCCCAAGGGGAGCAAGAAGAGGCTAATGCTTATATTCTGATCTTTCTCCTAAGCTCCCACAAGTTTTTCAAGCTTTCTAAGTGATCTTAAATCCTCTCCTCCTCTCTCTAAGCTCAAGTTTCATTCTTTGTAAAGAAGAGGAGGTTTTTGTTGTAAAAGAAAGCTTCTTAGTGGAATTACTTAGGTTGATCCACCTTAAGGATCGTCGTGGAGTAGGAGCGTTATCTCCGAACCACGTAAAGGCTTTGTTAGCATTGCTTTTTATTTTTACATATATTATTTGTGTTTGCTTCCGCTAATTACTCTTGTAGAAACGAAAAGCGTTATTCACCCCCCCCCCCCTCTAGCTTCCAAACGATCACCAACAGTATTTTCACTGCGTACTAACGATTATAGACAAGCACGACGAATCCAAGCAACAAAATCAACACAAATTGCTATTCACCCCCCCCCCTCTAGTGACGCCAACGATCCTACATTCTTGACATCCAATATGACCCACTAGGGCTTCCACCAGCTATCCAGTCTACCTGACCCATCTGGATTTTTTGTCGATTGTCTGGTCTCCTAACCCAACTGGTCTTCATGCCAGATGTCTGGTTCACTCGACTCATCTGGACTTCATGCCTGGTGTCCAGTTCTCCTGATCTGTCAAGACTTCTGCCTATTATCTGGTCAACTCGACCTACTAGAACTTCCTGTTAATTCTGCACACTTAACACTCATATCATAACACAAGTAAATCCTAACTTTAACTATGATTCATACATCAAAACTAAGGAGTGATGCTCTCTGCACTAATAGAATAGTCAACCATTATCAACTTTTTTAGTCGGCTAATGTTGACTGGTTTACTCAAAACTCAAGCATAACACTTATGTTCCGAGCACTACTACACGGTGTCATGATTACCTCGTGCTTCTGCTAAGTACTTTGAGTACTTAGCAATATACCTACTCAGCCGAGCATCAAGTACAACTCTTCTCTATTGAGCACCAAACATTGTGTTCACTCAGCCAGTGCACCTCATGCTTCTGTCGAGCACCAAGTGCATTGTGCTTTTCCCATCAAGCCAAGTATCTCTTGTCGAGCACCATGTGCTCCTTCACGAGAGGACTAGAGCACCAACGGCCTACTGAGCATTGTGTGCTCTCGGACAACTAAGTGTCAAGCACTTCTATGCTCCCTGCAAGCTTCTCAGGCCAAACCCGAGCACTCCACGTGATCTGCCCGAGTGTCAAGTGAATAGCTTGAGCACCAAGTGTCAAGCTTTTCATTTCCCTAACACTGTATGCACAATCAAAACACTGTGCATTTCTTAGACAAGTGCCCCGAGCATGAGTGCTTCTCACTTGAGCAGAAGCTCTGTGCTTCTCGCCTAAGCACCACTCGATCCATCGCCCAAGCACTCAGCCCAAGTTCCACTACCAAGAACTGTGCGCTCTGTCACCCAAGAACCCTGTGCCCGAGCATTGTGCCTTTCTTAGCTAAGCCTAGCAGCGAGTACATGTGCTCAGTGCCCGAGCACCTTGTGCTCGAGCGATTGCTCAGCGCCCAAGCACCCCATGCACTCAGGGGGGGGGGGGGGGGGGGTTGGCGCTCGAGCACCCCATGTGCTCGACGCTCGAGCACCCTATGCTCGGGCGGGTGCTTGGCATTGTTGGAACTTTGGTGAGCGCTAAAGGAGGGGTGAATCACGCATTCATTGCTTGATGGAATTCGTTCGTGCTTGTCTACAATTGTTAGCATGCAGCGGAATATAGAAATACAATATGAAAATAAATACAAATACACAAGCACAATCCAAGGATAAGATATAACGTGGTTCAGAACCTTAGGGTTCCTATTCCACGGGGTGAGCTCAACAAGCTCTAGTGATGCACACACTACTACTAAAACTCCTTCTCGACAACACATCGGAGGTGGAGAACCCTTGTATAAATGATTACAACAATAATACAATGAAATACAAGCAATTATAAGAAAAACAAGTAAAGAAAACTTTACAAAAGATTTTGCCTAGCAGTCGACTACTCATACTCATCAGTCAACTGCTCCTGTAGTCGTTGTCTCATAATGACTTAATCCACGTTGAAAAAGTTCCAACGAATACCTAGAAGTCGACTGATCAAACCCATCAATCGACTGCTCATAGCCTCCAACCGACTTTCCTTACTCAACAGTCAACTTGGAAATGTTCTGTGCCCGTGTCCTCGACCAACAATCGACTGACATCCATGATAGTTAACTGATCAAGGTTAGTCGGCTGCCCAATGATGGCAGTCCACTACTCAGTGTCGACTCGACTGCCAAGTATCAAACACTTGACCAATCGACTGGTCCATAACCCCAGTCGACTGCTACACCTCAACCATGAGATTTACCCCAAGTATGATGCCATCATACTTGTTAGACCACCCTAAACCCAGACCTAAACCTTCTAGCCTCCTCCATCAGCCTCACGCCTATTGGATCCCTCCACTCATCCATACGCTAGCCTTCAGGTGCTTCCATCGGCTATTGTCATACTAAGATATTTTACACCGCCAAGGCACATTTGGGCTTACGCTGCCAAGACTACTTCTTGGACTTTACACCACCAAACCATTGGACTTATGCTACCAAGACTCCACCCTTGGACTTTACACTGTCAATATCAACCCTTGGACTTCCCAAATACCAAGTACTCATAACTTTGACTTTCACTACCAATACTACACACTTGGACTTACATAGCTAAGACTACACTCTTAGACTTTCCATGCTAACTCCATGTTGAACTTTTCAAATGCCAAGACCCATGCTTGGACTTTCCATTTGCCAAGACTCATGCTTGGACTTTTCATGCCAAATACTCAAGACTTGGACTTCCTATGACAATCACATTGTCATATGTTTTGTCGAACATCAAAATACCGCTCAAGTCAAACTTGAGTCTAGTCAATCGTGACCTAGGCTGATTGCACCAACAGGCATCCGAGCACCTATGCTCAACGCGGTTACGTATTGCTCATGTTTATCTTGACATCCGGTGAGACCGCCCACCCTAGGGTTGCAGAGTGCACACAATAATGTGTGTGACTCCGTCCTTAGTACCGAGCACCCAAAGTGCTCGGCTTAGGCATTCCTTTGCTGAGTCCCACTCGACAACCCAGTTTCCCACTCGAGACCGCTACGACAGCTAGGGTTCCCTCTCTAGAACCACTTAATGGGTGGTTTCCCACTTAAGAATGTCGCAACATCTAGTGCCCCACCTAGGAACTGCTCAAGAAATCGAGCGCTTCATGCTCCTCTGTCTCAAGAAGATAAAGTGCTTGAACGACACTTTTTCCACTCAGAAATCACTCGACAAAATCATTGTTCATCATCTTCTCCGATGAACTTATAAAATTTACAGATTAAATTCATATAAAATAGATGCAAACCTACCTTTGCTCTGATACCAATGTAGATTTTGCATTAAATTTTGCATAATTTAAAAGAAATGTAAATAAAAACTTACAACAACTTCATCGAAGTTCTTCTTGTCTTGCCGATCTGTGAAGAAGAAGAACTTTCGATATTTTGTCTGCTGTCAGGAAGACGATTACAAACGAAAAGTCTCCTCTGTACCACAAACCAAATCCCATCAGTGTCTTGGATGCTCTCTTCTATCCAACACATAATCGTAATAGATTCTCAAAGTCTCTGCATACACAACGCAGTCTTCTTTCGACTTGACACTTCGACAACCTTACAACACTCTATTTCTCATTCTCTCACACTTCTCACTTGGACGCCTACACCTTTTAAAGGGTGTGTCTCTCATGGCCATCTTCGCAAAGTATCTCGTCATCATCATACTCGTCATAGATGGGGTCACCCATGACCTCATTAATGTCATAAACTGGGTCTTCCATGTTTTCTTTAATTTCCTCGTCTATGTCATCATCATTGTAGACAGGATCTTCTACGTCTTCTTTAATTTCCTCATCGTAGATAGGATCTTCCATGTCTTCATCATCATCGTAGATGGAGTCTTCTGTATCTTCTTTAATCAAGTAATGCTCCTCCATCCTTTGCCCTATTTTGGAAAGAACTCGACCTTGAGTTCGAGTCGGGGGTCATTATCTGAGACTGCTCCTTGATTATTCGGGTGTCCTATCTTAAGGTAGGAAGATGAAATAATAATTGTGTATAACTAAGAGGAAGAAAATGATCTTTTATCTTTTTTTTTATCTTCTACCAATCAGTAATCTTGGCCTTGCCCTGTTTCTTGCAAGAGTGTCGCAATAGTAACCACCAAGCGAAGGCTTCTCCCTTAAGTGTTATGGCTACCAACTTTACTTTAGCATGATCAGGAACTTCTTTGAAATAAAAAATCTATTCGACTTCGTCAATCCAATCAATAATATTTTCAGCATGTAATGCGCTGGAAAACTCAGGAAGCTTGATGCGAAAACTAAGGTCTTCATACTATTCTTCACGATTACGATGATCTCAATGATACAGTTGTTCAAAATTTGTAGTGTGTTGATTAAATACCTTATGATTTTTAAGATCGAGACACTGAGATAGCTCTGTGACTTGTCTCTTTAGATCCCTAATGGTTTCTTGGGAACATCAATTTTAGGATGTGACTTCCTTAATCGAAACCATAATAACCATTCATGGATCGCTGAAATAACTTAGTGATTAGTCTTTGTAGATCAATGAGCTCGTGTGTACTTTGACCTTGGGGTGCGACTTCCTCAATCAGAATCTGTCAATCATGACCATAACCATGTCATTGTCGACCTTCCATAGATCTAGGGCTTTGATACCAACTGACGCAGGCGGGGCAGCAGGATGATGCTAAAAATCCTCCATGCATGAGTTCAGAATAGAGGGGTAGAGAGAATCGAAGGAGAAGGGGGAATTCGCTAACGAAAGAGGATCCACCTCAATATTTAAATGACACCAAAATAAACTTTATTAATCAAAAAATAATCTATTAATTACAAGAGCCTAAGCTCATCTTTAAATAGACTAGGAAAAGATAAAGTTTTTTAACAAGTAAGAAAGCTTAAAAAACTAAACAAATTTAAATAATTTTGTTTAACATGTAAGAAAGCTAAAAAATAAACAAACACAAAGAAAAATTTCTTAACGAAACAGAAAAGAAAATATAAAAATTTTAAAACTAAAATTTTAAAATTAAACAAAAAAATCGAATAATAAAATTTAATAATAAAATAATGATGAAATCCTAAATAGTGGTGGCAACGTGCTATGACCGTGGCATTGGTCCATAGTCAGGTCGTGGTGGGAACCACGACCGTGGGCCGATCCACGGCTAGGCCGTGGAGAGGACCACGATCATAGTGGGGAACACCGATAGGGCGTGGTCTTTGTTGGAGGTCTTGTGTCGAGCCATGGAATGATCCACGCCCGTGGTGGTGAACACAGATAGGTTGTGGTTGTTGGAGTATTGAGAATACAATCAAATTCTCACATAGTTAAGACATGGAAAAGATCATTTACTTATAAGATGAAAAGATATCTCCATTTGTATGAGATCTTTTGGGTAAAGCTTAAAAATAAAATCATGAGGATTTAGGCTCAAAGTGGACAATATCATGTCATTGTAGAAACATATGATTCTTATATGCACTAATAATTAGTATCAGAGTCATAGTTCATATCAAGTCATGAATCTCAAACAAAGGAAGTGGAGCTCTCATGTCCAGATAAAGAGAACCAGACACCAGGTAGAAAGTCCAGTTGGGTCAGAAAAACATAACAACTGACAGGAAGTTCAGCTGGATCAGGAGAACCAGACAGTTGATAGGAAGTCCTAGTGGGTTGAGGATCGGACATCAAGCAGAGGATGTCCTTCGAGGATGAATAGGCTTGAAGGGGGAGGAGTTAATGTGGTCTTTCGTTTGAGAGGGAATTGTTGGAGTATTGGGAATACAATCAAAGTCCCACATTGGTAAGACATGAAAAAGATCATGTGCTTATAAGATGAAAAAATATCTCTATTGGTATGAGACATTTTGGATAAAGCTCAAAAATAAAACCATGAGGGCTTAGCCCCAAAGTAGATAATATCATGTCATTGTGAAGACATGATTCTCATATGTCAGACGGAATCACATATTATAATAAAAATTAATCAAGCTACTGAAATGATCACAACCACGTACAAGGCTGGCCAAGGTCGCATCACAATTGCGGCAATAAGTAAAGCCTCCCTATGGCCACAATCAAGACTACCCACAATCGCTCAAGACCATGGGTGAGGGTGTTTTCTGTTAGTAATATATGAGAGATGTCCTAAGGCAATCGCCTTATGTATGAACCATTTATATGATAAATGAAGATTCACTATTTGAGTATACATGTTTAATGTATTTGATTGGATCTTAAACTCATTTACTGAATATCCACGATACGATTCACAGCATGAGAGAATTTGTGATTGGATCACAACTAGTGAGTATCTCTACATGTGTAATTGTGATGTATCGGAATTATCCCTAGTCGATGAATTGATGGATTTGGACACCATCAATTCTGTCGAGGCTAGCACGAGGTATACTCCTTAGTGTATCCAAGCAGCTGATTCTCACTGGCTGGAGACATTGTGATGTCCGGAGTTAATCGTGGATGCTAGTTATGGTAACTAGTTCATTGGAGTGACCAGCCGTAAGACTTCATATGGTTCTCTGCATATATAGATATGTCAATGAAGTTCTTACTGTGGCTTAAGTGCGATGTTCCTTTGACTTACGGTATTCAAGTCATCTTGATCATGGAGACTTATGCTTTGACATCTTAAGCAAACATCTCTGAGGAGATGTGGACCCGGGATGATTGGGTGTAAGTCGAAGTGATCGAAGGTGTTTGAATAGTCTATAAAGGATTCACCACTCCTTGCGAGGAGATGTATACCCATGGCCTCTCGTCGGATTGTTACTAAAGTCTTTGGCCAAAGCATTACATGTTTAGAGTAAGGTACTCTTCGATACATGTGCAGTAACTAGAATCCGTAGGACAAGGAAATGATACTTGGGCTAGGTGTGACGTAGTCAGCCAAGTGGGGACTGACACTATAGACCATGTCCTGAACCAAGTGGGTATAAGATGAGTGAAGGGAATGAGGCACGATTCATTCGAGCTACTGAAGGGTTTCAGAAATAGTTCTGGATCAACCGTTGATCTTTTCGGTTAATTGGGGATCATGATGTACTACTAGGTACCACTCATGATCGTTCTATAATTAATGGTTAATTATAGACGGCCAACATAAACCGAGAACCTATTTGGTCACACGCACAACGAGTGTAATCCAAAGGATTTAAAACGAGCTTGAGAATGGGATTCTCAGACCGAGAGAAACTATGTTTGGTTGGACCAAACATAAGCGAGCATGAAATTGTTTCAGTCGCAATGGAAGCGTGGATGGGCCGTGTCTTATGAAGACATAATGGATGGACCAAAATGGTTTGGTTCTAATCCAATGGATGAGAATAAACCAAAGGGTTTGGTTTATATTAAACGAATGAATCAAAGGTTGGTTCGGTTCGTTTTAACTTAAAATAAACCATCATGGTTTGGTTTATTTTAACTTATCTTAATGGAGTGGGTTAACGGGCTTTATGGATATGATCCATTAACCATTAAGAGAATTAGTTCTCTATAAAATAGGGCTTAAACCCTAATCCAAAACCCTAGCCCTTGGTGTTGCCGCCCACCCCTTGAAGGAGTTTTCGGCGCCAACCCTAGTGTGCCGCCGCCCAGCCCCTTGTGCCGCCTTCCAACTTGTTGCCGGCGACCAAGCTTCAGCCGGTGAACCTCCGGCGACCCTCCGGTGATCTCCTCTAGGTTCGGTGATAAGGTGAGCTTCCATCTCTCCTTGGCCGGCCTCTATTCCTCCACCAAAAGCTGTCCAGTTTTTCTGGACAGCTTGTTTCTTTGTTGTCGGAGCGTCGTTTGGACGACGGTTAGTGCTCCGATAGCGCCTAACTTACCGGGGATTTGATCTCCGGTAATCCTCTGAGGTGGAGGACGAAGGATTCGTCAAATGGTTGACGAATACCTCTCCGGAGAAGCGAGTTTTGAGAACTCGTTTTAGGATCCGAATTTGGATTCGGATCGTGATCATCTCTCGATCACGTCGTCTTCAACACGAGGCTAGTAACCCATACGAAGACGAAGCTCGTGACTTAGCGAAGTCATCCCGAGGAGCTCGGCGTGGATACGGATAGAGACGATTCTTACGAGGATCGTTCCGGTTGATGTCGTTCCCGCTACACGTCATACGAGAGGTATAACGTAGATAATTTTCTTTTATTGCAAATTTTAATTTACGGTTATGTCTACACTTGTTGTAATATGCATGCGTGTGTTGTGTGTGTTGTAATAAATATAGATTTATTAATTTTAATTGCTTCCGCTGTGCTCATGTTTACGAAACATGATCGAACACACACACGCCGCGGTGCTGGAAACCCAACAGTGGTATCAGAGCCCAGGTTGTGTTTCGACATAATCATAAAATTGGTTTTGCGATAGTCATAATGTATTTCTGAAAATTTTCTAAATTTTGGAAATTTAGAAGTATTTATGAAAATTTTTCAATTTTGGAAAGTCTAGAAGTATTTATGGAAATCTTCCACTTTTGAAAAGTTGAAAGTATTTATGGAAATTGATATTTTCCATAAATAAAATATTTGATTAGATTCTGGAAATTTGTTTCCTAATTTAATTATGATTTGATTTGGGAAATCAAATCTTAAAATATTTTATTTCCATAAGTAGTTTTAATGATTTAGGAAATTGGTTTCCTAAATAGATTTTCCTTAATCAAATAATTCCATGAATAAAATATGTGATTAGATTTGGAAATTTGTTTCCTAATTTAATTATGATTTGATTTGGAGAATCAAATCTTAAACATATTTTATTTCCATAAATAGTTATGACATATAAGGAAATTATAAACATGACATAAGTGTATGCCATGTAATTGCATTAGATGCATAACATTATGCCATGCGTGTCGTGACATGTAGATGTATGTCATGTATGTCATGCCATGTAGATAATAGTTATTTGCATGCAAAGAGGATGAGACATAAAACCCTAACTCAATATTAAAGCCTACACCTTCCATTAATATGGTTAGAACCAGAGTTCTGTTTCTTGTTTGGGTTGTTGGACTCACTCCAAGCCCGGCTCAAACCTGAACATGTTCAAATCATTGGAATAGTTTAAACTCTAATATGGTAAGAGTCAGAGGTCAATCGTTAGTTTGGGTTGTTGGACTCACTCCAAGCCTGGCTAATTGGTTGAATGCGCTCTAACCATATTAAAACTATTTCGCGATTAATGGGTCGGCTTTAACTTGGAGCATCGATTTGTTGGACTCACTCCAAGGTCGATGTGAAGAGAGGTGAAGTTGGGTGCTATGCATATGATGCATACTTGTTAATGTGTTAACAACCCAATGTATGTGTAAACATTCAATTAGTTGATAGCACATTGTGATAGTTACATATACATGATATGTAATCGATATACTTGATACCCACCATCATAGCTAAGAATGGCTTGTTGGACTCACTCCAAGGTTGTTCTTATCTATGATGGATATCAGCCCATTCGGAGATGGACCTACGATCTCCCGAAGTGATTTTAAGGGTTTTTGAATTCGAAAAATGAATGGGATTTTGTAAATGTATGTGGATGCATTTTAAATCATCTTTCTCATATATGCTCGTTTTGTATTTCTAGGTTAATCTCTTGATCATGATGTCTTTGAATTTGCGCTCTATTTTGAATTCGAATAAATTGACTGGGCCGAACTTCTTGGAATGGCTTAGAAACTTGAGAATTGTTCTCAAGGCAGAAAAGCTTGAGTATGTCCTCGAAGCGTCTCTTCCCCCCCCCCCCGTCCTAGTGATGATGCAACACCGGACCAATTGTTGGCCCATCAGAAACATGTGAGTGATTCTGAACAAGTGAGTTACATCATACTAGGGGCGATGGTACCCGAGCCGCAAGCGGCATTGAGCTATGGATGCTCATCGTGATCCTTCATCTTTGAGTTGGTTTGATGAGCAAGTGAGATTGAAGGTTCGAAGTCTCAAGCTCCTCTTCACCTCTGAGATGCAAGAAGGTTCATCTGTAGTCTTGCTCAACATCTTTGAAGGCTGTGGAGCCTTACGAAAAGCATGAAGCGAGGAGGCGGTCTTTGTTAGTTGATTCCTCGAAGAAAGGTTCTAAGAGGAAGTCAAAGGAGCAGAAGGGAAAGAAGAGAAGGGCTAAGAAGGTAGAACTAGCACAAAGGAAACTTGCCATCATTATGGCAAGGAGGCCATTCTTGAAGAAAGTGCAAGATTTATCTTGAGTCAGTGAAGAAGGATAAGGCATCGGATGCCCCATCTTCTTGAAATCTTCTTTATTGATTGTCATTCTATTTCCTCGGACACTTGGGTATTTGATCTTTGGGTGTGGCTCACATATATGTAATGACATACATGGGCTAAGGAATAGAAGACTTCGTCGAGGAGAGTCAAATTCGTGTTGGGAATGGAGCAGCGGTTCTTTTTTCGCCATCGGAACGTATTTGTTGGAACTCCCTGTAGGACTTGTCTTAGAACTGGACAATTGCTTTTATGTTCCTTCGTTGATAAAGAACATCATTTCTATTTCTTGTTTAAATAGAAATGGATACCATTTGACTTTTAGTAACAATTGTTGTTACATAACTTTGAATGGAGTTCTTTATGGGACTGGAACATTAAGCAATAGTGTTTATACGTTGGACGTATCCAGTGACATTTGCAATATCGAAGCGAGCAACAAGTGTGCTCGAAAGGATAATCAAATAGACTCCTATATGTGGCATTGTCGTCTTGGCCATATAAGCAAGAAATGCATGTCTGAATTACACCGATGTGGAATTCTGAAATCGTTTGAATTGGATTCATACGCTACATGCGAATCATGCTTAAAAGGCAAGATGACTAAGTTACCTTTTACTGGAAAAGGTGAACGAGTGGGAGAGTTACTAGGTCTAATACATACTGATGTATGTGGACCTATGTCAACTCAAGCTTTAGGAGGCTATAGCTACTTCATTACCTTCACCGATGATCACTCACGGTTTGGGTATGTGTTCTTGATGAAACACAAGTCTGAAGCCTTTGAAAGGTTCAAAGAGTTCAGAAATGAAGTAGAGAAACAACATGACAAAAGTATTAAAATACTTCGATCGGATCGAGGTGGTGAATACTTGAGTCAGGAGTTTCTTGATTACCTAAGAGACAATGGTATATTGTCTCAATGGACTCCGCCCTATACACCACAGCATAATGGTGTATCTGAGAGGCGTAACCGGACCTTGTTGGACATGGTCAATGATGAATCATGCGACTCTTCCCAAGTCCTTTTGGGGTTATGCACTTCAGACAGCTGTTTACTTGTTAAACAGAATGCCTACCAAGGTAGTCTCAACTACTCCATATGAGATATGGAATGGTAAGAAACCTCATGTATCTTACTTGAAGATATGGGGTTGTCCTGCTTATGTGAAGCGGACTGTATCAGACAAATTGGATGCTAAGTCTGATAAATGTCTATTTGTTGGATACCCTAAGGAAACAAGGGGTTACCAATTCTATCATCCTGTGGAACAAAAGATGTTTGTTTCAAGGCATGCTGTGTTTCTAGAGAAAGAGTTTCTCTTGCAAGAAAACAGTGGGAGTGTCGTCGAGCTTGAGGAGGCTCGAGAGACTCAAATAGACATTAATGAGATACTTGGTGAAGCACAACAGCCGACAACTCATAGTGATGAGCAATCGGCTGGACCTATTGTAACACCACATCTTCGTAGATCTGGTAGAACACGTAATATTCCTGAGAGATATGGATTTCTCGTAAGCAGATCGAACGACGTGTTACTCATTGATGATGAGGAGCCTACCAGTTATGAAGAAGTGCTGACAAGTTCAGAAAGGGATAAGTGGCTTGGTGCCATGAAGTCGGAAATGGATTCCATGTACGAAAACCAAGTTTGGAACTTGGTTGACCCACCTGAAGGCATAAAGCCTATAGGGTGCAAGTGGGTTTTCAAGAAGAAAACCGACATAGATGGTAATGTGATTACCTATAAGGCTAGATTGGTGGCGAAAGGATATCGTCAAAAGCAAGGTGTTGATTATGACGAAACCTATTCGCCTGTAGCTATGCTTAAATCCATTCGGATGCTCCTGACCATAGCGGCTCATTATGATTATGAGATATGGCAGATGGATGTGAAAACAGCTTTCCTTAATGGAAACCTGCTCGAGGACGTGTATATGATACAGCCTGAGGGTTTCACATCGGTTGATAAAACCAAGGTATGCAAATTGCGACGGTCCATTTATGGATTGAAGCAAGCATCCAGGAGCTGGAATATCCATTTTGATGAGACGATCAAAAAGTTTGATTTCTCGCAAAATCCAGACGAACCTTGTGTGTACAAGAAGGTTAGTGGGAGTGCAGTCGTGTTCCTAGTATTGTATGTCGATGATATATTACTTATAGGAAACGATGTGTCAATCTTCTGATCGATTAAGGTTTGGTTATCCAAGACATTCTCCATGAAAGACACGGAGAAGCAACCTACATCCTTGGGATTAAGATCTATAGAGATAGATCGAAGCAGTTTGCTTGGTCTTCGCGATCTACATATATGCCGAGTGCTAAAGAGGTTTAGCATGTCGGAATCCAAGAAAGGTTATCTCGCCCATCCGCATGGGGTACACCTTTCGAAGTCTATGTGTCCGCGCACAGAAGATGAGAGGATTTGCATGAGTAAGATTCCCTATGCATCCGCAATAGGATCTATCATGTATGCTATGTTATGTACGAGGCCCAATGTATCGTATGCTCTGAGTGTCACGAGCAGATACCAGTCTGATCCAGGAATAGATCATTGGGTGACTGTTAAGACGATCCTTAAGTACTTAAGAAGAACTAAGGATGTGTTCCTAATATATAGAGAAGGGTACATGGTGATACGTGGGTATACGGATGCCAGCTCCAGACAGACAAGGATGATTCCATGTCTTAGTCTAGGTATGTATTCACCTGGAATGGAGGCGCAATAAGTTGGAAAGGTTCCAAGCTTGACACTATAGCGGATTCTGCCACTTAGACAGAATACATTGCAGCTTTGGAAGCAGCAAAGGAAGCGGTTTGGATCAAGAAGTTCATCTCTGAACTTGATGTGGTCTCATCAATGATCCAAACATGTGCTTCGCCGCTATCATCTTATCAGAGAGATCATCAGTAGGAACGAAATACAAATCGAGAAAATTCCCACTGAAAGGAACTTAGCGGATCCTTTGACTAAAGCATTACCTCAAAGTAAGTTTGAGAGTCATGTTAGTGCTTATGGTATTGGATACCGTAGCGATTGGCATTAGGCCAAATGGGAGTCTGTTAGTAATATATGAGAGATGCCCTAAGGCAATCGCCTTATGTATGAACCATTTATATAATAAATGAAGATTCACTATTTGAGTATACATGTTTAATGTATTTGATTGGATCTTAAACTCATTTACTGAATGTCCACGATACGATTCACAGCATGAGAGAATTTGTGATTGGATCACAACTAGTGAGTATCTCTACATGTGTAATTGTGATGTATCGAAATTATCCCTAGTCGATGAATTGATGGATTTGGACACCATCAATTCTGTCGAGACTAGCACGAGGTATACTCCTTAGTGTATCCAAGCAGCTGATTCTCACTGGCTGGAGACATTGTGATGTCCGGAGTTAATCGTGGATGCTAGTTATGGTAACTAGTTCATTGGAGTGACCAGCCGTAAGACTTCATATGGTTCTCTGCATATATAGATATGTCAATGAAGTTCTTACTGTGGCTTAAGTGCGATGTTCCTTTGACTTACGGTATTCAAGTCATCTTGATCATGGAGACTTATGCTTTGACATCTTAAGCAAACATCTCTAAGGAGATGTGGACCCGGGATGATTGGGTGTAAGTCGAAGTGATCGAAGGTGTTTGAATAGCCTATAAAGGATTCACCACTCCTTGCGAGGAGATGTATACCCATGGCCTCTCGTCGGATTGTTACTAAAGTCTTTGGCCAAAGCATTACATGTTTAGAGTAAGGTACTCTTCGATACATGTGCAGTAACTAGAATCCAGTAGGGACGAGAAATGATACTTGGGCTAGGTGTGGCGTAGTCGACCAAGTGGGACCGACACTATAGACCATGTCACAGACCAAGTGGGTATAAGATGAGTGAAGGGAATGAGGCACGATTCATTCGAAGCTCGAAGGGTTTGAAATAGTTACGGATCAACCGTTGATCTTTTCGGTTAATTGGGGATCATGATGTACTACTAGGTGCCACTCATGATCGTTCTATAATTAATGGTTAATTATAGACGGCCAACATAAACCGAGAACCTATTTGGTCACACGCACAACGAGTGTAATCCAAAGAATTTAAAACGAACTTGAGAATGGGATTCTCAGACCGAGAGAAACTATGTTTGGTTGGACCAAACATAAAGCGAGCATGAAATTGTTTCAGTCGCAATGGAAGCGTGGATGGGCCGTGTCTTATGAAGACATAATGGATGGACCAAAATGGTTTGGTTCTAATCCAATGGATGAGAATAAACCAAAGGGTTTGGTTTATATTAAACGAATGAACCAAAGGTTGGTTCGGTTCGTTTTAACTTAAAATAAACCATCATAGTTTGGTTTATTTTAACTTATCTTAATGGAGCGGGTTAACGGGCTTTATGGATATGATCCATTAACCATTAAGAGAATTAGTTCTCTATAAAATAGGGCTTAAACCCTAATCCAAAACCCTAGCCCTTGGTGTTGCCGCCCACCCCTTGAAGGAGTTTTCGGCGCCAACCCTAGTGTGCCACCGCCCAGCCCCTTGTGCCGCCTTCCAACTTGTTGCCGGCGACCAAGCTTCAGCCGGTGAACCTCCGGCGACCCTCCGGTGATCTCCTCTAGGTTCGGTGATAAGGTGAGCTTCCATCTCTCCTTGGCCGGCCTCTATTCCTCCACCAAAAGCTGTCCAGTTTTTCTGGACAGCTTGTTTCTTTGTTGTCGGGCGTCGTTTGGACAGCGGTTAGTGCTCGATAGCGCCTAACTTCGGGATTTGATCTCTGGTAATCCTCTGAGGTGGAGGGCGAAGGATTCGTCAAGCGGTTGTGAATACCTCTCCGGAGAAGCGAGTTTGAGAACTCGTTTTAGGATCGAATTTGGATTCGGATCGTGATCATCTCGATCACGTCGCCTTCAACACGAGGCTAGTAACCCGTACGAAGACGAAGCTCGTGACTTAGCGAAGTCATCCCGAGGAGCTCGGCGTGGATACGGATAGAGACGATTCTTACGAGGATCGTTCCGGTTGATGCCGTTCCCGCTACACGTCATACGAGAGGTATAACGTAGATAATTTTCTTTTATTGCAAATTTTAATTTACGGTTATGTCTACACTTGTTGTAATATGCATGCGTGTGTTGTAATAAATATAGATTTATTAATTTTAATTGCTTCCGCTGTGCTCATGTTTATGAAACATGATCGAACACACACACGCCGCGGTGCCGGAAACCCAACACTTACGACTCAAGTCGAGACCGTTGAAGGATATATATATATATATATATATATATAAACTCTAAGTATGACTGATAGTATGACTGATTTAGTTCCATAAAAAATTTTCCTCGATTATCAAAATAAGATTAATGACGACAAGCATCTATGTGGGAGGACAAACCATTGTACTAACACCTCGGTAAGAGGATTTCACTTCTCCTTTGGTATATTCTATTTCTCTTCTTTCTATATTTGGGTGTTTGATCGCATATGCCCTACCACTTCATCTAAGAAGCATCTTCGACTCAAGTCCAGATTTCTCCACTAAGGATCAAGTCTACCTAATCGAAATTCAAGGACGAGTTCTTTTCAACCCTAGGAGTCTGATGCAAGTGCATCTATCACAACACGACATGCTCTTTCCCCTTAACATGAGTGTGTTGTTGGTGCAAGAATGTTCCAAATATTAATCTTTTGATATTTGGATAATTATTTATACGTAGACAATATTTGTGATATAATATGGATATTTGAGTGATAAAAAAGTCGAAGTGTGAATCTTGGCAAAAGAAGTCCAAGTGTGAAGACTTACTAAAGAAAGTCCAAGGGTGAAGTCTTAGCAAGAAAAGTCCAAGGATCTTTACTTGGCGGAAGTCAAAGCATGTAGTCTTTGCGGCAAAAGTCTAAGTGGATCTTGGCATAGAAGTCCAAGTGCGTAGTCTTAGCGGCGTAAAGTCCAAGCGGACCTTGCAAAGGAGGAACTCAAAGTATGATAAAACTGAAGGAAGATCTTGAAGGCATGAGCAAAGATGAAGGAGTTGTGGATTCAGAGGGATCCTTGAGGCGTAAGGCTGATGGAGGAGTTTGAAGGTTTAGTCTAAGATTAGGGTTATTTTCAAGCATGAAATAGTCATACTTGAGGTGTTCCAGTCAACTGATGCTTGAATCAATCGACCAGTATTGAGTGTTTGACACTAGAGAATTAAAATTGACTCAAGTAGTCGACTAGGGTTACAACCCAGTCGACTGGTCGAGTAGTTGATTGTAGCTCGACTACTGAGCTGTGTTCTATCAGTTGACTGGTGTGGTATATCAGTTGACTAGACACTAACAGTCGATTGTCATGGATTAGCAGTCAACTAGTTCAAGTGTACACGAGCACAAAAGCTTTCTTAGTCGACTATTCGCTTGGAGCAGTCGACTATTGGCTTGGGCAATCGACTGTTGGTATGAGCAATCGACTGATCAAGTGTCCGTTGAGTAGTAACGATCGTGATCAGGCTTCACCAGAAGTCGTTGGATCCAGTCAATAGTAACACCCATCAACTGTTGGTATGCAGCAGTCAACTGTCGTTGGGCTCAACGAGCAGAAATGTCCAAGTTCTATAAGAAGGGGTTTGGGGACCTTGAAGATGGCTAGTGCTCTTATTTTGAATTTTCATCCTAATCTATCCCAGCCTTCTTCTAAGCTTTGTAAGTTCTTTAACCTCTTTTTTTCTTAGCTCAATTCAATTATCTGGTAAGAAGAAGAGTGTGTATTATAAAGAAGGTTTCTCCATCTTGGTATTCTTATCAAAAGGAGTTTTCTAGTGAAGGCTTAAAAGAGGTGATCCACCTTAAGGATTGTTGTGGAGTATGAGCATCATTTTCGAACTACGTTAAACAACTTGTGTTAGCGATTATTTTCTTTGTCTTTCATTAGTAAGCTTTTGATTTATTTTTGCTTCCGCTAATCGTTTGTGTAGAAATTGAAAGAGGCTATTCACCCCCCTCTAGCCATACAAAAGATCCTCAACATGTGCATCATTTTTGGATCAAAACAGGGCATAATAGAGCTCCAGTAGGCCATGTACGAGGATTACTACAATGAAGACAACATACCGATTGAAGAAGGCATGGGCATATCAATTGAAGTAGACAATTGCATTTACGATGAAGATGACATATTGATTGAAGAATATATGTGCATCCATGATGATGATGAGGTACTTTATGGAGATAACCACAAGATGCTAAATGCTCAAAAGAATCTTCTCCTCTCCAAAGTTGAAATAATAGTCACATGCTACATATTATTAGACCCACCTTAGCAGCATGATCACAAGGTTATCCAAGATGGATGGAAGAACACTTATATCAAAGGACAAAAGATTGAATTAGTATCTCGACAAGAGTATCCCACTTATTTTGGTATCTTTCTCTCCTTTCCTTTCTATGTCCAAGCAACAGGTGATAAAGCTAGTAGATCAAGGATACATCCAAGAGAGCATGATTCCTTACGCCAAAAAGGGTGATAGCACTGGTTTGAACTCGAGGTCGAGTTCTTTTCAATCCTGGATGACTGATGCAGATGCATCCAACAGCTTGATCAACTTTTATCATAAGATGTGATCTCGCCTTCTTTTAAATCATGATGAGAAGAAATTGAGTCCCAAAATAAAGATTTTAACGTCTCAATGCCCCCATGACATGGATATCATTCATTTTTGATCGGAACGAGACTTAAAGAAGTTACTAGAGGCTACTACGACCTATCCGTGGTCACCACCACGGGTGTGGATCATTCCATGGCTCGACAAGGACCTCCAATAGGGACCATGACCTGCCCATGTTCTTCACCAGGATCGTAGTCCTCTCCACGGCCTAACCGTAGACTAGTCCACTAGTTCCCACCACGGTCTGACCGTGGACCAAGCTACGACCGTAGCGCGATGTCGTCGCTATTTAGAATTTCATCAGTATTTTATTATTAATTTTTTTTTCAAATTTTTCTATTTAATTTTAAAATTTTTATATTTTTTTTTTCTGTTTTGTTAAGAAATTTTTGTTTACTTCTGTTTAAGTTTATTTTTTTAACTTTCTTACATGTTAAGAAATTTTTATTTAAATTTGTTTATTTTTTTAGCTTTCTTATTTGTTAAAAAAATTTCTTTTTCCCTAGTCTATTTAAAGATGGACTTAGACTCTTATAATTCATATATTATCTTTCGATTAATAAAATTTATTTTAGTTTTGTTTAAATATAAAGATAAATTCTCTTTTATTTATGAATTTTCTATTCTCTTTGATTCTTACTACCTCTCTATTTTAATTTGACACACACAAAATTTTTAACGTCATCCTATTGTCTCGCCTGTGTCATATGGTCGTTGGTAGCTATGCCACGAATAGTCTTACACGTGGTCAAGGCGGCCTCACTTGCAGCTGTAGTCGGTCTCGCGCGCTGCCATGAGGTTACGCAAGACTAGCTCTTTTATTTTCTTTATCGTCTTTTTTTTGTTGCTTTTTTTTCTTTCCTAGGAATTTATTTTTTCAACGTATGTTTGATAAGATGGAATGTAACTAAGATGATAATATAATCAAGTTTGTAATGGAATGCAATATAATCTTATGTTTGGTGTCCATTACAAGGACGATAATGATTGACAGCTGACAACGATGAGTGACGAAGGCGGGTTGATCGGTCGGCAGATAGCGGTGGTGACGACCGATCGACTGCGGTCGACGATGGCGACCGATCGACCGCAGTCAACAACGGCGGCCAATCGATTATGGTCGACGACGGCGGCCGATTGACCGCGGTCAACGGAGGCAATCGGTCGACTGTGGTCGACGACCACGACGACGACGGCGACTGATCGACTGTGGCGGCGGCGACGACGACGCTCGACCGATCAACCGGTGTCGATCGACCGACGATGACAACGACGGCGGTCGTCAATTGGCGACAGTGACGGTGGCTAGCCGATGGCGATTGACCATCAACGGGCGGTGGTGACGATAACGAGTTGTGGCGTCGAACGATGACGATTATGGGCGACAATGGACGATGATTTTTCATATTATGACTTATAATATAATTAGATTATATAGATTTTATTTTATAATCCATATTAAAAATTTTTAATGACTTTTATAATTCAGATTATATTATATTATAATTTTAAAATGATAATAAATAAAAATGTAATCTGGATTATATTAGGGCAATAACGCCGCTTAACTCATTTCCTTCCTCAATGCGTGTCGGCGACCCGGCCCGTTGAATGGCGGGAGTACAAGGGCGAGATGTTCTGCAAACTGTCTGAACCCTAAACCCTCTGTGATCCTCTGGTCGCCATGGCAGTCGTCGCCTTCGCCCGCAACCAGCAGCTCCAACACCAGCTGCACCTTCGCGCCTTCTTCTCTTCTTTGGCGTCCTCCGTCCTCAATCCTTCCGACCCTTCCGCCGTGCTCACCCGCAAACAGAAATCCCACGCCGCCCTCCGCCTCCTCAGGTCCGAGACTGATCCCTCGCGCATCGTGGACATCTGCCGTTCTGCCTCGCTCCGCCCCTCTGCTTCCCACATCCATCGCATCGCTCTCTCCGAAGCCATCTCCACTCTCGCCGAGTCCGGGTCCTTTAACGAAGTCCGCTCGATCCTTGACTCCCTCCCTCCCGCCTCCCTCCCCCACGTCATTGTACTTTTTGGTCAAGCTGGCTTGCACGACGACGCCATCCGCGCTTTCCAGAAATCTCCCTCCGCCCGAACCCTGAACGCACTACTCTTCGCCTGCATCATCGGCCGCCGACACGATGAAGTCTGGCGCATCTTCAGCGACTTCCCTGCCGCCCAGGGCATTACCCCTAATATTGAAACCTACAACAATGTCATCCTGGCCTTCTCCGAGTCAGGCACCACGCAATCATTCTATTTGGTGCTCGATCAGATGTGCAGTGCCGGCGTCAAGCCCGACACAACCACTTTCAGCAATGCCCTTGCTGGTTTCTACAAGGAAAAACAGTTTGATGACGTCAACAAAGTGTTGGAGCTCATGAAGAAGCACAACTGCGATCATGGGCTTGGCATCTACAACTCGAGGATCCAGAGCCTCTGCAAGCTAAAGCGCTCGAATGAGGCAATGGCGCTCTTCAAGGAGATGGAAACAAAAAGAATAAAGCCGACTTGGATAACTTATAAACATTTGATATATGGGTTTTGCAATGAAGGCCAATTAGAGGATGCCAAGAAGCTCTACAAGGAGATGAAGGAACGAGGTTGTTTTCTAATTGGCAGAGTCCACTTTACTCTAGTACACTTCTTGTGCAAAGGTGGGGAGTTTGAGGTTGCGCTGTCTGTCTGCAAGGATTCTATGGCACAGAACTGGTTCCCAAATTTCTCAACCATGAAGATGCTTGTGAAAGGGCTCATTGGATCCTCAAAGGTGGAGGAGGCAAGGGATATAATGGAAAAGGTGAAAGAAAAGTTCCCAGGGAATGCAGATATGTGGAAGGAAGTGGAAGAGGAATTTCCAAAATAGTCTGAAAAATCATAGCGGTATGCATTATTGGCTTTTGTCTCCACGTTCCTTTTGTAGCCTAGGTTGAATTTTATTTGATCAGTTTTTCGTGTGTTGTTTATGCATATGCTTTTTATGGCTTAGCTTTCATTCACTTTCTTGATTTGTTCTATGTGCTCGACAATCAGTTGAGAGGGATTATTTTGATTGATTCTCCATTTGTTTAGCTCTTGTGGTTATTTAATCATTGTGTTGGGACGCGCGCCCGGGGGGGGGGGGGGGATAACGTCTTTTAATTTTGCTTCGATTCGGCTTGTGTTTGTTTGTCTACAATCGTTAGTGCACAATGAAATATACAAAAATAAACACAGACGAAAACAACACAAGCACTGTACAATGTTTTATGTGATTCAGAATCTATGGTTCCTATTCTACAGTTGGATTTTAGTGTCTACTCCACTAAAACTTTTGTCTCCTTCTCGACAACATGCCGGAGGTTGAGAAACCCCTTACAATAAAAACACACAACCAAATACAAATATAAAAGAAATGTAAAGAGCTCTTTACAAGAAGTTTGCTTTTGATCACTTGTTTGTTGGTTGTGTTAGAGAGCTTTTGAAAACCTAGAATGCAACAACACTTCCCTTCAAAATCTCCTAAGAAATTGGCTACCCAAATCTCCTTCCTTTATAGGCTTATGTCGGAGCTGATTTCTAACCGTTATTGCTCAACGGTAACTTTGCCAGTCGAGATACTGTCTCGATTGAGTCCTAGTCGAGTGCGCCTTGCTTCTGACCTGCCACTGTCAAGCTTCTAGTCGACTGTTTTTCGGAGCTACTATTTCTCAATCGCCCGAGTAGCTCCTCAATTTCCCGATTATCTATGGCCAATCGACTGCTTTTCCTTAGCAATCAACTGTCGAGCATTGCAGCCGTTTCCCAAGCACACATTGACCAGTCGACTGCTTTCCAACAACAGTCGACTGCCGAGCACCATGGTTATTTCTCGAGCCGCACAGTGCCGAGCACCCACTCTGTTTCCCGAGCACCCTCAGCTAGTCAACTGCTCTTCCTTAGCAGTCGACTGTCGAACACTCACTCTGAAAACCGAGTCCCATAGCGGGAGTCGGCCTTAATGGACCATGCGACTGGGCAAAACCCACAGTCGATTATTAAATCTCAGAATCGAGATTTAACACATCAAGTATGATTCCTTCATACTTAATATTAACTCTTAGCCTATACCTAAGTCTTCAAGGCACTTCCATTAACCTCACACCCTCAGGGTCCATTCGAGTCTTCTATGACTCATTCACCTTTCGCATTAGCCTTCAAGTGCTTTCATCAACTTAGTTATGCTACGGAGTATCCTTAGCCTTAGACTTAAGCCTTCAAGTCACTTCCATCAACCTCACGCCTCTAGGATCCATCTGAGTCCTCCACGACTCGTTCACCCTTGCGCTGGCCTTCAAGTGCTTTCGTTTACTATTTTTATGCTCTTGGGTCTATGTTTGCCAAGAGGCTACGCCTCCGGGACTTCCATTGCTAAGAGGCTGCACCTTCGGGACTTCCATTGCCAAGAGACCGCGCCTCCGGGACTTCCATTACCAAGGTTTCATCCTTGGACTTTCCCTTTATCAAGTATCCATGCTTGGACTTTCCT
The DNA here is from genome assembly GCA_025175895.1 of Wurfbainia villosa. NCBI lineage: Eukaryota > Viridiplantae > Streptophyta > Magnoliopsida > Zingiberales > Zingiberaceae > Wurfbainia > Wurfbainia villosa. The sequence goes on along the minus strand of CM045998.1, from coordinate 43,728,391 downwards.
CGTTTGCCTAGCATCCAGTCAACTGTGACTTGCTAGGACTTCTCTTGCCAAGCTCGATCTCCCTGATCAGGCGGGTCTTCTTTTGCCAAGCACGGTCTCCCTGATATGTTGGGACTTCACTTTCCTCGTGCCAGGTGTCCGGTCAACCTTGATCGACCTGAACTTCCTTTGCCAACTTTCAGTTGGACTTTCCAACACCAAGTATCCGGTCACCCTTCACTGGCTGGGATTTCTCCCTTGCCAACTCTCAGTTGGACTTTCTATACTTCCATATGACTACGAATACCCCATACCATCCCATAGTCATATTATCCTCCATACTCAAATTCCATTGTCAAACATCAAAACCCTACTCGAGTCCCATTTAAGTCTGGTTAATCATGACTTGGGCCGATTGCACCAACACATTGTTCATAAAGTCATATAGAATTTGAAGTGGACCACTCAATGATTGCATACAACAATAACCAAGTCTTTTCTCACTAGGTGAGGTCGGCTCTATAGATCCTTTTACGTCATTGGGCTCTATCCCCTACTATATCATCATCTATACTTAAATAAATTTTATCTTGTTTTATTGTTGCTAATCAAGTCTTTTTTAGTCTTCCTCTTCCTTATTTGATGTGTATATTTGTCATCGTTTCACATCGTCTAACTGTAACATTTATTGATCGTGTAAGTACATGTCCGTACCACTTTAAACGTGTCTTTCGAAGCTTTCCTTCAATAGATGCAACTTCAACTTTCTGTCTAATGCTCTCATTTCTTATTCTGTCTATCCTCTTATGTTCGCACATGCACTTTAACATCCTCATCTCTACAACTCTCATTTTTTGTTTATGTGCTCGAGTCGTAGCCCAACATTCAATGTCATATAATATAACAGATCTAACTGTCGTTTTGTAGAATTTCCTTTTAAATTTAGAGGTATTTTACGATCACATAAAACACTCGATGCTTTTCTCCATTTCAACTACCCTACTTGTATTCTATGTAACACATCTTTCTCAATCCCTCTATCACTTTACAAAAATGATCCTAAATATTTAAAGTTCTCAGTTCTAGACAATTCGTTATCTCCTATCTTAACAGTTGTCTCATTACATCTTAATATTGCTAAACTTAAATTCTATATATTCTGTCTTTACTCTACTAAGTCTAAAACCTTTCACTTTTAGTGTTTCCTGTCAAGATTTTAGTTTAACATTTACTCATTAACATGTCTCATTCACCAAAACAATATAATTTGCAAATAACATGCACTATGGTACTGTCTTGAATGTGTCTAGTGAATTCGTTCATAATTAGTGTAAAAAGATAGAGACTTAGAATTGATCCTTGATGTAACTCTATCTTTAGTGGAAATGCTTCAGTTAATCCGCCTAAAGTTTTCGTTCTGGTCGTTACTTCCTCATACATATCCTTAATTAGTTCAATATATGTTACACTAACATCTTTATTTTTTAAAATTTTCTGTATAATTTCTCTTGAAACTTTATCATAAGTTTTTTTAAATCAATGAATATCATGTGTAGATCTTGCTTTTACTCTTGACACTTTTCAAGTAGTTACTTGAGAAGATGTATAGTTTTTATTGTCGACATTTCTGGCATGAATCCAAATTGATTTTTGAGAACTGTGGTCTCCTTCCTTAATCTTTTTTCTATTACTTTTTTTCAAAGTTTCATGGTATGATTTATTCATTTAATACCTCTATAGTTTGCACAAGTTTGTATGTCTCCCTTATTCTTATATAAGAGAATTAGAGTACTTATCCTCCATTGATCAAACATCTTTTTTGTTTTCAATATCATGTTAAATAATTTTACAAGTCATTCAATACCTTGTTTCCCTAGGCACTTCAATACCTCTATCGGAATATTATCTGGTCTAACGACTTTTTCATTTTGCATTCCATTTAAAGTTTATTTTACTTCTGAAATTTGAATTCTGTGATAACAATTTAAATTTCTATACTTATTTGACCTACTTAAATTATCTAAATTAAGTTGGTGATCTAAACTTTTATTAAAAAGTTGATGAAAATATCTCTTCCACCGCTCTTTTATTTCTTCATCATATACTAATACTTTATTGCATTTACCTTTAATACATCTTATTTGAATAAGATCTTTTGTCTTCCTCTCTCTCACTTTAGCTATTCTATAAATATCTTTTTCTCCTTTTGTATCTAATTTTCGATATAACCATTTACAAGTTTCATTTTTAGCTTCATTCACTGTTTTCTTAGCATTTTTTTTGGCTATTGTATAGTTTTTCAAGTTTTCCTCGTTCTTACAAATATATAATTCTTTATAGGTTGTTTGTTTTTTCTTCACTTTCTCTTGTATTTTCTTATTCCACTACCAAGATTCCTTATTTGGTGGTGCATGCCCCTTTGACTCACCGAGAATACTCTTGGTTACTATTTTTAACTTTGATACCATCTTATCCCATGTCGTATTAGGATCACCGTATATTTTATCTAATACTTGTACTCCTATCTTCTCCTTAAATATGTTTTGTTTCTCATCCTTTAACTTCCACCACTTAATTCTATAAGTCGTATATATTTTTCTTCTATTAATATTATATTTGAGGTGTATATCCAATACTACTGACTTATGTTGGGTAGTTAAGCTTTCTCCAAGAATGACCTTACAATCTTTACAAATCTTTCTATCTCTCTTCCTAACTATAAGAAAGTCAATTTACGATTTATTATTTCCACTTTTAAACGTGATCAAATGTTCTCCTCTTTTCTTAAAAAATGTATTAGCTAATATAAAATTATATGCTATCGCAAAATCCAATATAGTTTTACCTTCTTCATTTCTTATTCCAAATCCATAATTCCTATGCACCCTCTCATATTCTTCATTTTTCATTTTGACATGTCTATTTAAATCGCCTCCTTTTAAAATCATTTTATTTGACGAAATATTTTGTAATACTTCATCTAGATCATTCCAAAATCTTAATTTGGTATCTTTATCTAATTCTTCTTGAGGTGCATATATACTAATTACGTTCATAGTTTCTTTCTTCACTATTATTTTGAGAGCTATAATTCTATTTCTCTTTTTAACTATTTCTATAACTTCATCCTTTAATGAACTATCTATAATAATATCCATTCAATTTCTTGTTTTACTCTTTCCTGTATACCATAACTTAAAATCCGAATTCTCTATCATCTTTGCTTTCTCGCCTACTCATTTTGTTTCTTGTACACACAAAATATTAATTCTTCTCATAATCATCATATTTACTACCTCTATTGCTTTATCAGTGAGGATTCCTATGTTTAAATCTTAGATTATTAGTTTTCTTATAATATTTGTTCTTACTCAACCTGTAGTGTGAGAATTCTTACTTATTTAATACTACACTTACGTTCTCATAGAGATGTAACAGTCCTTGGCAATACGTTATAGTCAGATCCTGCAATGCGAACTCTTGCATATTTATCACTACATCCGAGTTCTGGAGATGTGACGGTCCTTGCCGAGACGTTACAGTTGGACCCTGTAACATGTTCCTTCTGGGGAATAGCTTAACATTAGCACAATAATTTGATGGATTAATTTATTGAACATTTGCCTTAGTTTAACGCTGGTTGACAACCTAACGTAATCCTCCTCCTTTATCTAGGCTTGGGACTGACTATGACAAGATTAACTCATCATGAGCGGAGTTACTCAATGGTCACATATGGTTTGTAATTTTTATATTGTATATGTGACTGCATGTGCAGTGAAAAAACCTTATTCAGTTCATTTGGACCAATTTAGAATAAAAGAAATTGATTTTAAACCCTAAGCTACTCTATTTGCTTGCTTATATATAATTGTTGTATTACGTGCGAATTACACTGACATAGTTTTCTGTGGAAGTATGAATCAAAGGTCTCACTAATGTACATTATTGTATGTTAGTCATTTGTATCAATGTAAATATTTTTAAAATATGTTAATACTGGACTGGCCACGTAACCATCTTTACATTGTTAAATTTTTCCTTTAATAATGATTAACATCTCCTATTGGACTCAAAGAATAAGAATGTTGTCACCTTTTAGATCTTCATTTCTACATCTAGTTGCTTTTTTCATGTTCACATTTTCAACCTTGAAACTTATTTTGTATCTATTTTGCTGGAGTCTGTGATGATTAAGAGAAATTTATTTTATGCCCAACCTTACAAATCATTCTTCCATTATTTTTGAGGCCACAACATTCCATCACTTGACAAGTGAAAATTGCTCAAGCATGACAAATTTGCAAGACAAGTCTCTAGTACTGGAAGTTTAATACAGATGTAGTATATTGTGATCCATATAATTGTTTCTTAAAGCTTATTATACCATCAGAGAATGTATTGGCCTTTATCTTAATTTTTGCATGGCAAAAGGCATGACATAACATGGAAAGCCAGTAACACTATTCAATATCAGTGAGTTTTTTTCTTGCTTTCTACGTGAATTCTCACTATCTAGGCTTATTTGTTTGTATTTGTATCTTGGAAGAATACTTAACAGCTAGATCTTTTACCATGTTTTGCTTTATTACTTTCTAGTTTCTAAAGCTCTAGCAGTGACATTACCTACGTGGAGTTGATTGGTTTTACTATGTCATGATTGATTGTTACTCAATATCAGTGAGTTATTTCAGGCTTTCTACATGAGTTCTCACTTTCTAGGGCTTATTTGTTTGAATTTTTATTTTGGAAGAATACTTAACAGCTAGATCTTCTACTATATTTTTCTTTATCACTTTCTAGTTTTACTGCTCTAGTGGAGACATTACCTGCTTAAAGTTGATTGGTTTGGCTGAGTCATGATTGATTAGCTATGTCACTGTGGAACCTCTTTACCTTATTTGTTATCCTGATTCAAGGTGGTCAGTCAGTAAGTCATGTATGGCATAACATGATTAGTTCCCTTACTTTAATGTATAATAGCTAACAGAGTTTTATGCTTTCCTTAAGTATTATTAGAACTTAAAATAGTTGTGTTAAGTGCCACACAGGGTGTTGTTATGCCAATCACGTATATAGCAAAAGTAGTCCACTATGTCAAACAATACAATACAAGATTTATTGCTCTAATTACTATGAGAACCTTGCCTAGACATATAGTTTTTTTTTTTTTCAATTGTCGTTAATGAAGGCCACAAGTTGATATGATGGTGTAGCCTCCCCTCCCTCTACTACCTTAAAACCCTTGTTATTTTTCTCCTTCTAGTTTCTACTTCCTTGTGAGAAACTCGTGTATTTTTTGCTACCTTGTTTGTTGGGCAACATAGGGAATTTCCTAATTTTCTAATGCCAAATGACCATCGCTTCAAGAGAAATCTCTTTAAAGGAATCTAACTTTGTTTGTGGAATATATCTTTCGGTGACTAAGTGAATATAACAACAATCAAGTGTTATCCCACTAAATAGAGTCGGTTATATGAATCCTTCTGCATCATTGGGCTTTATTTCCTACTATATCATCATTTATATTTAAATAAATTTTATCTTTTTTTATCGTTGCTAATCAAGTTTTTTTTTTAGTCTTTATTTTTTTCATTTAATGTGTGTATTTGTTATAGTTTTATGTCACCTAATTAGAATATTTATTGGTTGTCTAAGTACACATCCGTATCGGTTTAAATGTGTATCTCAGAATTATTCTTTTTTAAAAAAAAACTACAGTCTGGTGCACGAAGTTCCCGCCACGTGGGGTACCGAAGAAGGAATCCATTGTACGCAGCCTTACCTTGCATTTTTGCAAGAGGCTGTTTCCAGGATTTGAACCCGTGACCTCTTGGTCACAAGACAACAATCTTACCATTGTGCTAAGGCTACCTTCAGTTTTTCTTTTATTGGTGCAATTTTAATTTTTTCTTTAATGTTTTTATTTCTTATCATGTTCATCCTTGTATATCCATATATTCATTTTAACATCCTTATATTCGTGACTTTTATTTTCTACTTGTGCTCGAGTCATTGTTCAATATTCAATCCATATAATATAACAGGTCTAATTATCATTTTGATTACTCTTAGTGAGCAAGTGAATATGAGAGTTATATACCGAGGGACAGTAGATTATTTGGAAGGGACAAGTCTAGTGCAATGGTTGAGGATTATGCCTATCTTTAAAAAGATATAGCCAGGATTATTTCTAGATGTCGCACGTGCTAGTTATCTAAAGGAAGAATGAAAATAGAGGTTTGCATATGCAACTCCCTATGCTACACAAACCACGGTTAGAACCTAGGCATGATGTTTGTCCCTTCTCTACGTAGAATCATTTGAGGACATGACTATATATGTGGTGGTGGATCATTTCTCAAAAACGAGGCATTTTATTCTATGCTTCAAAATCTTCAAATGTTGTTTGCATTGCTAGGCTTTTTTTAAGGAAGTAGTTTGTCTTCATGATTTACCATTAACAATTGTTTCTAATCTAGATGTAAAGCTAAACAAGATACTTTTAGTGAACCTTATGGAATATGGAGTTGAAGCTTTCTTTTCCTTTCCACTCTTAAACCAAAGGTTAGATAGAGGTTGTTAATAGAAGTTTCGGTGACTTGCTTTGTCGCTTGGTGGGAGGGTGTGTTGCCACATGCGATCAAGTTCTTCCTATAACTGAATTTGCATATGACAATTTTGTAAATGGGTCCACTAGATACAATCCATTTGAAGTCCATTTGAATTGTAATAGATGCACCTCTTAGAAAATCAATTTATTTGGCGGTTCTTGTACCAGACTGCCCTTTTATGAGTCAGTATAAATTAATATGTTTTTGCTGTATTGCTGAAGAATGGAATAGAAGAGTTCCAAGATTCTACATTGTGTCGTATAATCTTCCTATGTGACAGTGTGATGTTTAGAATTCTTTAGCTGTGATATCTAAGTTTTTACAGTCTTATACTTCTTAAAGCTATATTTCAGTTTCTTACCCCACATATCTTCAAACAATCAAACCCTCTTCTTCATAACAAGTTGAGTCAAACTAAGAAGAACATTCATTTTCTCAAAGATTATCATTAACTTTACCTTTTGAAGCTAACTTATGTTGAAGATTGACACTATTTTATCATTGCTTCAGTATTTTGTCATCCTCATCTTCTTCAGTTTTAGTTCTATTTTTTTTTTCTAATAACCCGAACATAGATAATATCTGTTTTCCAACTTGAATAAGATTATGAATGTTCATATAATATATTACCATACATTATTCTCCCCCTTGTTTCCATGCACATTTTAGTCAGCAATGCATCAAGTGGGGAACATTAGTAATTCGTGGATAGCTGTGTTACAGGCGCCTGAGCTGTTGAACCTGAATGGCATTCATATCTTCAACTTCATCTCATAATTTGTCCAAGTCCATGTGGTTTAACCTCGTCAAAAACTTTATTCCGCATATTATCCTGTGTAATCATATATAAATTCATGATTAAGGTCTGGACTTCAATGCTATTTCTCTTTTCGGAAAGGATGGTTGATCTAGTTCCCCCTTTACTAAGTACTACACCGAGGAGTGTGGAATGGATCATAAATCAAGGACTAGGAATTTACCTTCAGTTTTTATTTGCCTAGGGTTCAGTAGAATGTGAATTTTCTCTGTCTACTTTCAAAGTCACAAATATCTTTCTTTTTGTTTTTTTTGTTTTTTTTACTTTCAAAGTCACAACCATAATGATCCTTTCCTTGAACTTGCAGGAGCTCCTACGGGTTGCACAATCATAATTTGTTTTCGAAATAAATTAGCTCCCATTCATCTGCAAATCCTAACGCGTCCCAATGGGTCACAAGCAGTTCCTTGGTTGTGATATTGTTTTGATGTTAATTGTAATGGGCACTTGTGTGGTTGTGTTGTATCCCTGAAATGAATCCTTGTCGACAGAGGACCTCGAGAAAAAAAAAAGATTACAAAGTCGTGTTTCACATCTGGCAAAATCATCCATTTTCCACGAGCTTAGAATAACAGAATGCAACAAGTTGTTTGTATTGCTTTATTTTCTGTTTTTGAAACCGTATTAACAGAGCTTTTTGGAAAACAATTGCCGCTATCGATTGCGATAGATGCTTATCAGATGAAAGGTGCAACCTGCCAGGTTCTGGCAGCCAAATGCACATTAGACATGTTCGACTGATTGCTAATGTCGAAGTTGTAAAAGACGAGAAGGATTAAATAAGTTGGGAGAAGGGGGTGGTATTCATGGCTCTCAACGGGTATCGTCTCTTGGATCTTACATAGTGCTCAATAGTAATGTAGCTTTTGTAGGCCAAGCTGAACGCCAATCTGACAAGGCCGTTGGCATTTTTTTCTTCATAAATTTATTGATAGATTTTTCATGATAAAATAATTCGAATAGAACTCAATCTCACAAATCGGATGTTGGTTCTTTTGTTGACAATTTTAACCATCAAAAAGTTTTACAACTTAATTTTCATTGAAAAGTTAAGTTTTATGATTTTCTATAACTTTAAAAGATAACTTGCAACATAAATATAATTTTTTATCATATTATTTAGCTTTAGACTATAAAATAAAACTATATTAAAATTCTTCACATTTTTGCTTTTGCGAACACAATGTATTAGTAATTTTAAACAATTTTGATCAAAATCACTTAATTGCTTATAAACCAAAATACTTTGGAAAAACAATTAAAGGCTAGATTTGAACTCCTACTTCATGAAACAAATATTTAGTCTTATTTTTTGATTTGGAGTTGATATGACCTATATATATATATATATATATATATATATATATATATATATATATATATATATATATATATATATATATATATATATATATATATTTATATATATTTGATTTGGAGTTGATATGGTCCATTATATATAAGTAAACAGAATTCTGGGATGTACTCCTACCTGGCTTCCACTATATCTGGCTTCAAAAGCTTCTTTAACCTTTTTACCTAGGTCTCAAGGTAATTTAATCCAAAAATTTTCTGATAATTCTGGACTTATAAATAATTTTTCTGTTTTAGAAGCTAATCTTAAATATTCATTCATAAATGGAATTACCTCTCTGATATTATTGCAGCTTATTCTTTCTAGATCACGGTAATACCAAAAATGTGCGAAAGCATTTTCTAAAACTTAATACAAATAAGAAAAGTAGAACTAGCAAAAGCTTCTCAGATTGTACTAGAGTCTTAGGAACTAGCAAAAGCTTCTCAAATTGTATTAGAGTCTTAGGAACTTACAAAAGGAATATGACTTCAAACTTCACACTATAAACTTCACACTTCACACTTCAAAATTAGAACTTCAAGAAGACTTGCGGTGTTTCGACTTGTCTTGCAAGAAGAGTGAGGGGGTAGATTTATAATAGCAAAAAGCAAGGACTGGGTGCATGCATGCTATCCCATCAAATCCTTAGCGAATCTGCTATACTATACTACCTACTGCACTAAAACAAAAGGATGACTCCCCGGGGCTCACTCCTTTAATAATTTAAAGACAAATTACTTTACATCAGATACGTTTGGATTTTTGGGCCCACTTATCTTCCGGAAAGTATCTTGGAGTGTATTGTGAGTCCTCCATAATGCTTGTCGTGACTCCCTGACCTCTGGTGCTTTCTCTTTAAAATATTCTTGCCTTGTGCTTTCTAGGTGTCTTCTATTATTGAAATCGTACTCCTTTGCTTGCTGGATAAGCTCAAGTTCCTTCAGGGCTAAGGCAAGGTTATCAATTGCATTTTCTTCAATGGTAAACATTGCTTTTCGCTTTTGGTACTCCTCAGGTTCAAAAGTCTGTTTTCTTGTTGTAGCAATTAATGACTCATACTTGGTTAGAAGGGGATACATTGTGGATGTCATCCCATATTTTTCTTCCACGGATACACTTGGTGAGAGATCTTCACGCATCATGAGGATGGATTCTTGTTTTGATGACTTCTTGGTATTGGCTAATACATTGAGTATACCGGCTAGCTTATTTTCAGCAAGTTGGTTAGGTTGTTGCTGAATCTGGACCAGAGCCTTTTCTACTGCTGTCATTATTTGAGTCGTCGTGCTACATGAGTCCTGCACCAAAGAAAACACAAGTTTAGATAAAAAGTCAGCAAGTAAATTGTCTCTTCTACTGATGTGCTGAAACTGGACTGGAATCCCGATCCCAGTAATGAAATCTGTAAAATTTATCCACCGGACTCTAGAGGGATTGTTTTGGGCTGTCTTATTGAAAAAGCTGACAATTGCATTTAATAGTCAACTCAGTCTTATCCAGATAATAAATTTTAAAACTGTTTAAGTTGTTCATGACTGCATGGATTTCTGTATCAATTGTTGATTTTATAGGGTTGAATCTGCCACTAGCATATGCACAGATCTTTTCTTCTATTTTGGAGTCGTACTGTTGTAACTTCCACTTACAGATACCTCCCCAACCTTCCATGCATCCATCAGTTTCTATAGTAATGTAACAATTTTCTGGTGGTATCTTCAAATCTGGCAGCTCCTTTACCATTTCTTTGATTTTTTCAACAATAATCCAGTCTTGCTTATTCATTTTCTTCTCTCCTGTAGGACTTGTTTTTGAATATAAAGGTCCTAATAATTTCCCAAGGTTTGGAATATAACTTCGAGAATAATTAAGAAGGCCTAACCATGAACGAAGTCCTTTGGTTGTCATTAATTCCTCATTTCTGAAATCTGCTATTTTCTTTATGATGTGAGGCTAAAGCTTTATACTTCTGTTGCCGATTGTAGCTCCCAAAAAATCAATTGTTTTGGATGCTATTTTCATCTTTGTTGGACTGAGGATAAGACCATTATCTGTGCAAATCTGTATCATCTTTTCCAAATGTTTTGCATGCTCTTGTTCATTTTTCGAAAATACCAAAATATCATCAATATATACTGCAATAAAATTTTCTGTACCTTTAAAACATTCATCCATTTTTCTCTGAAATATTGCTGGAGCATTTTTGAGACCGAAAGGCATGACCAGCCATTCATATAATCCATCAGGAACCCAAAAGGCTGTCCATTCTATTGAGTCAGGATGCATCGCTACTTGATGAAAACCACTTTTTAAATCAAACTTTGAATATATCATGCTGGTTCCAACTCTTTTAATAATGGTATTGATACCAGGCAAAGAGTACTGATCTTTATGAGTATTATCATTCAACCTTTTGAAATTGAAAACCATCCTTTCCTTTCCTTTGATTTCTTTTCCGGTTGCTGGATCTACTGTTGCTCCTGAATTTACAATAAAAGTTGTTATTCTATGACGACTTTTACTTGGTCTTATTACCTGCAGATCTAGAAGAGCCTTAATATGCCTTGTGAATATATCCTGAAGTTGAGGTGTTACATGCTTCAGAGGACGATCTTCTATAGTTAAGTCAGGATTTTTGATTTCCATTTGCACTGAACTTTGTTTCTTCCCCAATATTTCATTGGATTTTCACCAACAATGCCTGTCTTTTTCAAGTTATTGATTATGTCATAGAACTTTTCTTGAAAACTGGAATTACTTATCTGACTTGTTGGAACAAACTCCTTGATGGAATAATACTCTTCTTCTTCGAGGTTTAATTCTTCCAGTGTGGCGACTATAGGTGTCTCCTGCTGAGTTTTTACGGTGGTAATATTTTTGTAAAATGTAACCTCATTACCTTCTATACGAATACCTCCATAAGTTGATCTTATAAAATTACATCCCAAAATCATCTGAATTTCGCCTCCTATCTTCATGGGAAAAGAGTATGTATAGGGAATCCTATAAGTGTGTTCCCCTATTTTCATATAGCCTCCCTTTAGTTTCTTGTCAGCAGTTGTCTGAGAATTTATCCCGCTGAAATTTACCACAAAGGTATTTGGTTCCACTGCCTCTTTTGGTATTGATGTAATGTCTATACAACAAGTAGTTGCCCCTTATCTAATATTGCATTAACACTAAAAATGGGAATGTCAAGAATCTTTAGCTCAACTATCATGTTGTATAATCTATTAGTAAATGCCTTAGGTTTTTCTAAAACTAAAGCAGTTACCTCCTTTTGATTACCTTCATCAATAAAAACAGTTGCTATTTCTGTTATTTCTTCAGGTTCAGATTGCACTAACTCTTCAATTTGTTTTTTTAAATCTTTCACTCCAAGCTCAAGATGATCTTTTTGGAGCTGGAGTTCTTCTAACTCTACATCTCTTTCTAATGATATTGCTACAACTTCCTTTTGTAGTTTGTCAATCTTTTCATCATTCTCCTTCTGTATTCCAGCCTTTTCCTTCTGATGTTGTTCCTTGGCATTTTCAGCTTCAGACTTTAATCTGTTAATTTCTTCTTCACACCATATGATATAATGTTGTTGTTCCTGTATCAAAGACCTTGGGTTAAAATAAACAGGTTCTCATTTTTCTACAGGTACCTTTATGTCAAAGTAGAGAGGTCCACATTGTCCGCAGGAAGTAATATCACATTCTGGGCAATAAATACGCCATCTTTTCATAGCTTCACAACCACATGTATGACACTTCAAAATTTGTTGCTCTATTTCACTGTTATACTTCCATTTATGTTGACAATTATGTTGTCTTTCTGATACTCTGACTAAGCATCTGTATCCTCCTGGTTTGCCTATCCAGTAAGTCCTGTCTTCTTCTCTTAAAACATTGATGTATTCCTGTATAATACCTTGGAAATTCACAGATTCTTCATTTTCAGATAGACTATATATGACATCACTTTGAGGATCACCTTCCTGAACAGACATAATATCATAATCTTCTGGTAAATCAAGACCTTCAAACATTGCTACCCTTTTGATATTTCTTTTATCACTTGGACAGTCTCGTGCAAAATGTCCTTCTCCGCATAAGAAACATTTACACTTTATTTCTCAGGAGATGTTTTCTCTTTTCCACCCTGGCATGAGTGCTGTGTGGCTTGCCTTTATATGTTGTTGATCTTCTAGCTCCTATCTTCTTCTTTTCTTGATTATAATAACCTGCAATGGGAATTTCTTTGCAGAATGATAAGTCCTTGAGAGATCTACTGAAGGCTGCCTCCTTGCATCTTTCTTCCAGGTATTTATAAGTAAACAGAATTCTGGGATGTACTCCTACCTGGCTTCCACTATATCTGGCTTCAAAAGGTTCTTTAACCTTTTTACCTAGGTCTCCAGGTAATTTAATCCAAAATTTTTCTGATAATTCTGGACTTATAAATAATTTCCCTGTTTTAGAAGCTAATCTCAAATATTCATTCATAAATGGAATTACCTCTTTGATATTATTGCAGCTTATTCTTTCTAGATCACGGTAGGCTTCATCCTGCATTGCTGTGGATCCTTGGAAAGGGTCTTCTAATGTAAACATTCTTCTGATTTGAGATATTATATTTTGAGTTCCTTCCCTCCCGTCAGATGCATTGAGAATTTCCTGATATTCTTGAGGGTATCCCATCCTCCATTGTATCCATGCTAATTTTTCTGATTCCCCAAGTAAATTTTTAATAAATTCTGCCTTTTCTTTTCTACTATCAAAAGTCTGCAAAGAAACAAGATTTTAAGTAATGCTTTCCCATCTCATAAAGACATCATCAAAAAGCCCCAGTTGCATTGGTAAGACTAGAATTGCCCCTTGCTACTGCTGAGCTGATGGTAAATTCCATAATCCTGAATAATCTTTTGGTTTAAAACTTATTCTTCCTCTTGATGGTACATCAAATTCAGGTCTTTCTGGTCTCGCCGATGCCGTTGCTGGTGGATATCCTACTGGACCCATTGTTGAATCTTGGGGAGGCCTATAGTTAGAGACTGCTGAGGATGAGGAAGCCAATAATTCATTTAGCCTTTGTATTTGTGGATATTCCATGTTCCATACTTCTTCAGTATATCCTGTAGCTAAAACTTCGCTTTCCTCCTGAAATATATGAGAAAATTCTTGTTGTAATTCATCTAGAATGGAAATAATATCATCATCACCTGTATTCCCACCACGATCGTTGCCAATAGTTGACAAATAATTAAGGTATTGTGGGTAGAAATACTCCTCTTCTGAGAAAAAGAACATAGACTCTTCTGCAAATTCCTTTAGTTCCTGAATTGTTTTGCCTTTAAATTTTTGGTGTTGTTCTGCTGTATAGAATTCAGGATATTTGTTTGCAAATTCAGGAAAATATGGTGGCATATTAATGGTGTTGTACCATTCTAATGCATCATTATCTTCATCTGTATCGGCTTCTGGATTGATGAAAGTCCATTCTTTGGCTTGAGCATTTTTGAGCTCTAAATCTTTTAATTGAAGTTCCAGTGCCGCAATGGAGTCTTTTTCTTTTTGAATATCAACCTTTTTGAAAGTAGATCCGAAACTATTTGATCCTCTTGTGGTAGAATCAAGAGATCTTCACGCATCATGAGGATGGATTCTTGTTTTGATGGCTTCTTGGTATTGGCTAATACATTGAGTATACCGGCTAGCTTATTTTCAGCAAGTTGGTTAGGTTGTTGCTGAATCTGGACCAGAGCCTCTTCTACTGCTGTCATTATTTGAGTCGTTGTGCTACATGAGTCCTGCACCAAAGAAAACACAAGTCTAGATAAAGAGTCAGCAAGTAAATTTTCTTTGATTCTGATGTGCTGAAACTGGACTGGAATCCCGATCCCAGTAATGAAATCTGTAAAATTTATCCACCAGACTCTAGAGGGCTTGTTTTGGGCCAGAACATATTGTATGATACTCTAATACAATCTAGCAGCTCAAATGGTAAAGGAGCAGCCAGATTTGAAGATACCACCAGAAAATTGTTATATTACTATAGAAACTGATGGATGCATGGAAGGTTGGGGAGGTATCTGTAAGTGGAAGTTACAACAGTACGACTCCAAAATAGAAGAAAATATCTGTGCATATGCTAGTGGTAGATTCAACCCTATAAAATCAACAATTGATGCAGAAATCCATGCAGTCATGAACAACTTAAACAGTTTTAAAATTTATTATCTGGATAAGACTGAGTTGACTATTCGTACAAACTGTCAAGCAATCATAAGCTTTTTCAATAAGACAGCCAAAAACAAGCCCTCTAGAGTCCGATGGATAAATTTTATAGATTTGATTATTGGGATCGGGATTCCAGTCCAGTTTCAGCACATCAGCAGCAGAGACAATTTACTTGCTGACTCTTTATCTAGACTTGTGTTTTCTTTGGTGCAGGACTCATGTAGCACGACGACTCAAATAATGACAGCAGTAGAAGAGGCTCTGGTCCAGATTCAGCAACAACCTAACCAACTTGCTGAAAACAAGCTAGCCGGTATACTCAATGTATTAGCCAATACCAAGAAGCCATCAAAACAAGAATCCATCCTCATTATGCGTGAAGATCTCTCACCAAGTGTAAGTATGGTATCAAAGCTATTTCTTTGGCCAACTAATTTCTTAAGGGTGCTCTAAGTTAAGGTAAGAATTTTAGATATCTTTTAATCAGAATTTCTTGAAAAAGCCAGAGTAATCCCTAAGGTGGCACATAGGCTGGACCTAATAAGACCACTATAAGATTACTAAGGACCTAAGTAAAGAAAATTTATTTCATCCAATTTTAATAAGGCGACCGAGCAAGAAATTTGTTTACAAGAGACTGCAGGGCACGTAAATCCATAATCATGGTAGCTGTGCGTCAGGTGAGTAAGCAAATTTAACTACTCCTAAGCCGTAAGAAATTAGATGAAGTAAATGTCTGAACAATGGGAAAGATCAATTCAGGAATGGTATACTAAATCACGAACCTCCAACTTAGAGTACCTTGATTTAGCAGAAACAAAGCCAGGGATAAAAGAATTAGCTCATAATATCTCAGTAATTTACGATCGAGTTTGTCTATCTTGTAGAGTTCATCTAAAACATTTCAATAGAATCCACGAGGAATTGGAAGAAATTAAGGAGGAAAATCATAAATTAATAGTAACCTTTAAGAAAACCGAAGAACAAATATTAAAGGTTGCAGAAGAAACAAAGAAGGTTTTAAGAAAAATAGAAGTACTCCTTAAAAAGTTGGAAGCATTTGCTTCATGAGTTACATAAATACCCAAGCAACAAGCAATTACAAAGAAGCATTGCAAGCCTTGGAAAATTTTGAAGCACCTGCTCTGGGATTCTGTAAAGTAGAAGCGGAAGGAGGAAACTTAACAGTTTCAAAAACAGCAGTCAAACAAAACAATACCCAAATTCAATTATTAGTTGCAATCAAGGAGCAACTAAATAATATTGAAGAAAGGTTGCAGAAGCTCGAAGCACAACCAACACAAAAAGAGGCTATTCTTTCTGAAGCCATTATCAACAACCTCAGCGACCGAATATGAGCTCTTAAAATCTCGGAAAAACCACCCGAGAAGGCAGGTAAATTATTGGTTTTCAATAACCTTTATAAATTGTTTGAATAGGAAAAACTAAAGGCTCGCAAATGACGACAAGGACTCTTACAACTAATCCACTTGTTACAAACACCACCAGAAGAAGTGAGGAGGCTCCTCTTTTTGAGGACTAGATTCGTGACTATAGACAGAACCAACGAAGAAGATATAATTTCTAAAGAACATTAAGAAGAATCTCTAGAGGATTCACAGGAGGGGAGCCCTACAATAATACACTGGAACAACAAATGGATCCTCAAACTCAACTAAGACTTTCTATGCAGGAAAGAGCTTCTATTGTACCAGCAGAAGTTCTTTATCATTCAAGACGAGATGATATTCACCATAGGGTATATGTACACAGAGCAGAAGAAGCCATGCTTGTTACAAACAATCAGGTGGATAGAACCTTAATTCAACCTGAAAGTTTCCAGCAGCTCCAAAGAAGTGGTATGCACTTTATACATATGGGAGTAATTCAAGTAAGAATTCAAATACTACATAGACAAGAAGAAGGTACTCTTGCTCTAGTAATCTTTAGAGATAATAGATGGCAGGGTGATCAAGCCATTTTTGCTACCATGGAAATAGATTTAACACATGGAACTCAGCTGGTATATGTCATTCCAAATACTATGCTCACTATTTCAGATTTTTACAGAAGCATACAAATTTCCATTCTAGCAAGAGGATATGAAAACTGGCAGCATGGAGAAGCAAACCTTTTAATCACCAGAGGAATGGTCGGAAGACTATCAAATACTCCCAATGTTGGATTCGCATATGAAGTACAAAATGTGGTGGATTATTTAGTAAGTCATGGTGTACGAGCACTAGCAGGAAGAAGATATGATACTCAGAACATATTGGGCTAGAATTGGATAATCAGGCAGTCAACTATAAGCATACCAATGCAGCCAACTGAAGTAAATACAAGGAATTCTTTAGACGGGAATGTGGTGATAAAATTCACAAATTATCAGGTAGCCTCAACATCATCAGCGCCAAAATACAACTCAAAAGATGAAGAGGTACAAAGTGATGAAGAAGAGCTGCAGCAACATACACTAGCAGTTCTAATTGAAGAAGAACCTTTATTAGTACAATTCATTCCCGGAGCACTAGGACAACCATTACTTCCAAAAAGAGGAACTGATCAAGATGCAGGGTATGATTTATTTCTCTAAAGAAATCAAGACATTCCAGCATGGAGCAGAGCTTATTTATCAACAGGAATAGTTCTTAAAACACCACCGGGTACATATGGTCGAATTGCTCCCCGATCAAGTGCATCATTCTACAAAGGCATTCTTATTGGTGGCGGCGTAATTGACCCTGATTACAGAGGTGAAATAGGTATATTGGCATTTAATATGACCGATGAACCTATATTTTTGCAGAAGCATGAATCAGTGACACAATTAATCCTGGAAAAAATAGCATTACCAGATGTAATTCAAGTAAATAATCTTGATTCTACCACAAGAGGATCAAATAGTTCGGTTCTACTTCCAAAAAGGTTGATATTCAAAAAGAAAAAGACTCCATTGCGGCACTGGAACTTCAATTAAAAGATTTAGAGCTCAAAAATGCTCAATCCAAAGCATGGACTTTCATCAATCCAGAAGCCGATACAGATGAAGATAATGATGCATTAGAATGGTACAACACCATTAATATGCCACCATATTTTCCTGAATTTGCAAACAAATATCCTGAATTCTATACAGCAGAACAACACCAAAAATTCAAAGGCAAAACAATTCAGGAACTAAAGGAATTTGCAGAAGAGTCTATGTTCTTTTTCTCAGAAGAGGAGTATTTCTACCCACAATACCTTAATTATTTGTCAACTATTGGCAACAATCGTGGTGGGAATACAGGTGATGATGATATTATTTCCATTCTAGATGAATTACAACAAAAATTTTCTCATATATTTCAGGAGGAAAGCGAAGTTTTAGCTACAGGATATACTGAAGAAGTATGAAACATGAAATATCCACAAATACAAAGGCTAAATGAATTATTGGCTTCCTCATCCTCAGCAGTCTCTAACTATAGGCCTCCCCAAGATACAACAATGGGTCCAGTAGGATATCCACCAGCAATGGCATCGGCGAGACCAGAAAGACCTGAATTTGATGTACCATCAAGAGGAAGAATAAGTTTTAAACCAAAAGATTATTCAGGATTATGGAATTTACCATCAGCTCAGCAGCAGCAAGGGGCAATTCTAGTCTTACCAACGCAACTGGGGCTTTTTGATGATGTCTTTATGAGATGGGAAAGCATTACTAAAAATCTTGTTTCTTTGCAGACTTTTGACAGTGGAAAAGAAAAGGCAGAATTTATTAAAAATTTACTTGGGGAATCAGAAAAATTAGCATGGATACAATGGAGGATGGGATACCCTCAAGAATATTAGGAAATTCTCAATCCATCTGACGGGAGGGAAGGAACTCAAAATATAATATCTCAAATCAGAAGAATGTTTTCATTAGGAGACCCTTTCCAAGGATCCACAGCAATGCAGGATGAAGCCTACCGTGATCTAGAAAGAATAAGCTGCAATAATATCAAAGAGGTAATTCCATTTATGAATGAATATTTGAGATTAGCTTCTAAAACAGGGAAATTATTTATAAGTCCAGAATTATCAGAAATTTTTTGGATTAAATTACCTGGAGACCTAGGTAAAAAGGTTAAAGAAGCTTTTGAAGCCAGATATAGTGGAAGCCAGGTAGGAGTACATCCCAAAATTCTATTTACTTATAAATACCTGGAAGAAAGATTCAAGGAGGCAGCCTTTAGTATATCTCTCAAGGATTTATCATTCTACAAAGAAATTCCCATTGCAGGTTATTATAATCAAGAAAAGAAGAAGATAGGAGCTAGAAGATCAACAACATATAAAGGCAAGCCACACAACACTCATGCCAGGGTGGAAAAGAGAAAACATCTCCTGAGAAATAAAAAGTGTAAATGTTCCTTATGCGGAGAAGAAGGACATTTTGCACGAGACTGTCCAAGTGATAAAAGAAATATCAAAAGGGTAGCAATGTTTGAAGGTCTTGATTTACCAGAAGATTATGATATTATGTCTGTTCAGGAAGGTGATCCTCAAAGTGATGCCATATATAGTCTATCTGAAAATGAAGAATCTGTGAATTTCCAAGGTATTATACAGGAATACATCAATGTTTTAAGAGAAGAAGACAGGACTTACTGGATAGGCAAGCCAGGAGGATACAGATGCTTAGTCAGAGTATTAGAAAAACAGCATAATTGTCAACATAAATGGAAGTATAACAGTGAAATAGAGCAACAAATTCTGAAGTGTCATACATGTGGCTGCGAAGCTATGAAAAGATGGCATATTTATTGCCCAGAATGTGATATTACTTCCTGCGGACAATGTGGACCTCTCTACTTTGACATAAAGGTACCTGTAGAAAAATGAGAACCTGTTTATTTTAACCCAAGGTCTTTGATACAGGAACAACAACATTATATCATATGGTGTGAAGAAGAAATTAACAGATTAAAGTCTGAAGCTGAAAATGACAAGGAACAACATCAGAAGGAAAAGGCTGGAATACAGAAGGAGAATGATGAAAAGATTGACAAACTACAAAAGGAAGTTGCAGCAATATCATTGGAAAGAGATGTAGAGATAGAAGAACTCCAGCTCCAAAAAGATCAACTTGAGCTTGGAGTGAAAGATTTAAAAAAACAAATTGAAGAGTTAGTGCAATCTGAACCTGAAGAAATAATAGAAATAACAACCGTTTTTATTGATGAAGGTAATCAAAAGGAGGTAACTACTTTAGTTTTAGAAAAACCTAAGGCATTTACTAATAGATTATACAACATGATAGTTGAGCTGAAGATTCCTGACATTCCCCTTTTCAGTGTTAATGCAATATTATATACAGGGGCAACTACTTGTTGTATAGACATTACATCAATACCAAAAGAGGTAGTGGAACCAAATACCTTTGTGGTAAATTTCAGCAGGATAAATTCTCAGACAACTGCTGACAAGAAACTAAAGGGAGGCTATATGAAAATAGGGGAACTCACTTACAGGATTCCCTATACATACTCTTTTCCCATGAAGATAGGAGGCGAAATTCAGATGATTTTGGGATGTAATTTTATAAGATCAACTTATGGAGGTATTCGTATAGAAGGTAATGAGGTTACATTTTACAAAAATATTACCACCGTAAAAACTCAGCAGGAGACACCTATAGCCGCCACACTGGAAGAATTAAACCTCGAAGAAGAAGAGTATTATTCCATCAAGGAGTTTGTTCCAACAAGTCAGATAAGTAATTCCAGTTTTCAAGAAAAGTTCTATGACATAATCAATAACTTGAAAAAGACAGGCATTGTTGGTGAAAATCCAATGAAATATTGGGGAAGAAACAAAGTTCAGTGCAAATGGAAATCAAAAATCCTGACTTAACTATAGAAGATCATCCTCTGAAGCATGTAACACCTCAACTTCAGGATATATTCACAAGGCATATTAAGGCTCTTCTAGATCTGCAGGTAATAAGACCAAGTAAAAGTCGTCATAGAACAACAACTTTTATTGTAAATTCAGGAACAACAGTAGATCCAACAACCGGAAAAGAAATCAAAGGAAAGGAAAGGATGGTTTTCAATTTCAAAAGGCTGAATGATAATACTCATAAAGATCAGTACTCTTTGCCTGGTATCAATACCATTATTAAAAGAGTTGGAACCAGCATGATATATTCAAAGTTTGATTTAAAAAGTGGTTTTCATCAAGTAGCGATGCATCCTGACTCAATAGAATGGACATCCTTTTGGGTTCCTGATGGATTATATGAATGGCTGGTCATGCCTTTCGGTCTCAAAAATGCTCCAGCAATATTTCAGAGAAAAATGGATGAATGTTTTAAAGGTACAGAAAATTTTATTGCAGTATATATTGATGATATTTTGGTATTTTCGAAAAATGAACAGGAGCATGCAAAACATTTGGAAAAGATGATACATATTTGCACAGATAATGGTCTTATCCTCAGTCCAACAAAGATGAAAATAGCATCCAAAACAATTGATTTTTTGGGAGCTACAATCGGCAACAGAAGTATAAAGCTTCAGCCTCACATCATAAAGAAAATAACAGATTTCAGAAATGAGGAATTAATGATAACCAAAGGACTTCGTTCATGGTTAGGCCTTCTTAATTATTCTCGAAGTTATATTCCAAACCTTGGGAAATTATTAGGACCTTTATATTCAAAAACAAGTCCTACAGGAGAGAAGAAAATGAATAAGCAAGACTGGATTATTGTTGAAAAAATCAAAGAAATGGTAAAGGAGCTGCCAGATTTGAAGATACCACCAGAAAATTGTTACATTACTATAGAAACTGATGGATGCATGGAAGGTTGGGGAGGTATCTGTAAGTGGAAGTTACAACAGTACGACTCCAAAATAGAAGAAAAGATCTGTGCATATGCTAGTGGCAGATTCAACCCTATAAAATCAACAATTGATACAGAAATTCATGCAGTCATGAACAACTTAAACAGTTTTAAAATTTATTATCTGGATAAGACTGAGTTGACTATTCGTACAGACTGTCAAGCAATCATAAGCTTTTTCAATAAGACAGCCCAAAACAAGCCCTCTAGAGTCCGGTGGATAAATTTTACAGATTTCATTACTGGGATCGGGATTCCAGTCCATTTTCAGCACATCAGCAGCAGAGACAATTTACTTGCTGACTCTTTATCTAGACTTGTGTTTTCTTTGGTGCAGGACTCATGTAGCACGACGACTCAAATAATGACAGCAGTAGAAGAGGCTCTGGTCCAGATTCAGCATCAACCTAACCAACTTGCTGAAAACAAGCTAGCCGGTATAATCAATGTATTAGCCAATACCAAGAAGCCATCAAAACAAGAATCCATCCTCATGATGCATGAAGATCTCTCACCAAGTGTATCCGTGGAAGAAAAATATGGGATGACATCCACAATGTATCCCCTTCTAACCAAGTATGAGTCATTAATTGCTGCAACAAGAAAATAGACTTTTGAACCTGAGGAGTACCAAAAGCTAAAAGCAATGTTTACCATTGAAGAAAATGCAATTGATAACCTTGCCTTAGCCCTGAAGGAACTTGAGCTTATCCAGCAAGCAAAGGAGTACAATTTCAATAATAGAAGACACCTAGAAAGCACAAGGCAAGAATATTTTAAAGAGAAAGCACCAGAGGTCAGGGAGTCACGACAAGCATTATGGAGGACTCACAATACACTCCAAGATACTTTCCGGAAGATAAGACAGGTGCCACCCTGATGGAGCATATGGTGGGCCCAAAAATCCAAACGTATCTGATGTAAAGTAATTTGTCTTTAAATTATTAAAGGAGTGAGCCCCGGGGAGCCATCCTTTTGTTTTAGTGTGGCAGGTAGTATAGTATAGCAGATTCGCTAAGGATATGATGGGATAGCATGCATGAACCCAGTCCTTGCTTTTTGCTATTATAAATCTACCCCCTCACTCTTCTTGCAAGACAAGTCGAAACACCGCAAGTCTTCTTGAAGTTCTAAGTTTGAAGTGTGAAGTTTGTAGTGTGAAGTTTGAAGTCATATTCCTTTTGTAAGTTCCTAAGACTCTAATACAATTTGAGAAGCTTTTGCTAGTTCCTAAGACTCTAATACAATCTGAGAAGCTTTTGCTAGTTCTACTTTTCTTATTTGTATTAAGTTTTAGAAGACGCTTTCGCACATTGTATTAGAGTATCAACCTTGCTTATTTCTATTCCAGATGAATTACAACAAGAATTTTCTCATATATTTCAGGAGGAAAGCGAAGTTTTAGCTACAGGATATACTGAAGAAGTATGGAACATGGAATATCCACAAATACAAAGGCTAAATGAATTATTGGCTTCCTCATCCTCAACAGTCTCTAACTATAGGCCTCCCCAAGATACAACAATGGGTCCAATAGGATAATGCTTGTCATGACTCCCTGACCTCTGGTGCTTTCTCTTTAAAATATTCTTTGTTGGATCGATGCGGTTCGCTAGAGGGGGGGGGGGTGAATAGCGAAAAGCCTTTTTCTTTCGAATTCGTTTCAAGACAAATATACGCAGCGGAAATGTAAATGAAACAAAAAGAGACAAGTTTATTTTTTTACTTGGTTCGTAGCCTTTGGCTACTACTCCAAGGCCCTAACGGTCCTAGACTGTGTACGGAGGGCAATTCACTAAAACACTCCTCCTCGTTGGAGGTAGGAGTTTGACGATTACAAAAAAACTTTCGAAGCAAAATGATAGAGAGACAAACCCTCTCTTCCATTAAAGTAAAATGCAACGATAGAAAAACCTCGAGTAAAAGAGTTGCAATATTGAAAACAATAACAAGGATTATACCAACAACTAAAAAGAAAGACCTTAAGCTAGGGTTGTTGGCAGCACTTCGTTGTCGTAGAGTCGTCGGAGAGTCGCAGCGTTGCGAAAGCTTTTGAGCACTTAGAATTATATTAAAACCCTAGGTTAGGACCTCCTTTTATAGCCTTTGAGCCCCTTTTCGAGAGGAACCCTAGCCAATCATATTTGAGCACCACTCCCCTTGAAATTTGGTGAAAAACCTTGACTCCTCGAGGCTGATCCTTTGACAAGCAGTCGACTGATGGCCATCACCAGTCAACTACTAGCAGCATCAGTCGAGTGCTAGCCGTAGTCACCCGACTGATGGATGACAGTCGAGTCCTTCAGGTTGGCAGTCGACTGATGCTGGCTGCAAGGCAATGTTAGCTTAAAGAAAACATTATTTCGACGGTCGTCGACTGTCCGATCTCAACCTAGACCACCTATGAGATGTCTTGGGTCGGATCTACGCTTAAGTCTTTCCCCGTAACGAGGATACGACCTTACTTACACTCGCACACACGAGCTTACCTCGATACTTACGTGTTACTTTTGCTTCCGGCCTTCCACTCAATTCCTTCGGCTCCCTCCGAAGTCACTTGAGTGTCGCCCGACCACCGCGGCTTCCTCCGGGTGTTGCTAGCCTTGAGCTCCAGCTACAGCAATTTTCTGCACACTCGATTCAGCTCGTAAGATAACAACATGAGCTTAACTTTGTATCGTTTGCTATAATCAAAACTCAGGTTCGACTTAGGTTCCTACTGCACCAACAATCTCTCCCTTTTTGATTTATGACAAACCCACATACAAAGTTAAGTGCATTAAGAACAGATATGCATGAATGAGCAGGAGTGTTAAGAGCATGAATGAACAGGAGTATAAAAACTCTTTTTCAAGTGCTCCCCCTTGAGGAATCCTCCCCCTTGACCGAGGGTGAGTACTTGAGAAAGAGTTTTAACTCTCCCCCTTGACGTTTGCTACTAAAAAAGAATTAAGTAACAGAAATTACTTAATATTGGCCATAATATTTAAAATAAATAAGTTCAAGTGCCATATATCGAAAAAATTTGACCCCTTAACTTTGACCTTTTAACTTTGGCCTTTTTCTCCCCCTTTTGCCATATATCGAAAAGAGTAAGGGGTGTGTGGAAAACAAAATAAGTGTTAAATTTAAAGTCCAAGCATGTTCCCCATTTTTTATAAAAAATATACTGAAAATAAGCTCATCTATAAAATGTTCGACTCATATTTGGCTTGATTGATATGAAAGATCAACCAGTCCTGGTCAGAGTCGGTTAGTGTGTATGATTATACTCTCCATGGTTCATGGTGATGCACTAGATCTACATCTGGAACCAGGAGTAAGGTCCTAACATCTCACGCCCATCTACGTGGCTAAGTACACAAACACATTAGTCCTATGTGTTGTGAGATGTATTGGCTCCTTAAATCTATAGGTGCATGATATCTAAGGTATGTCCTATGCTAGTTCCATAAAAATGAAAATTTAAGAAATAGTAGTAAGAAAATATAATTTGCAAGTTCCTATTCTACTATGCACATGCCCAATTTTCGTCTTAATAGACTAAATTCGGCTTCGGGTAGGGGTTTAGTAAATAGGTCTGCTAAGTTAGACTTCGATTCGACGTATTCGAGTTGTATTGCTCCGTTGGCCACATGTTCTCGAATGAAATGGTGTTTGACCTCTATATGTTTGGTCCTAGAGTGACATATCGGATTCTTAGTAAGATTAATTGAACTAATGTTGTCTACGTGAAGTTTAGTATTCGTAAAGTCTAACTTAAAGTCGCGGAGAGTGTGCTTCATCCAAAGAAGTTGAGTGACACACTCACCCATCGCGATGTATTCAGCTTCGGTGGTAGATAAAGCGACACAGTGTTGCTTCCTACTGCACCAACTTACTAGACTCGAGCCGAGAAGTTGACAACAACCACTCGTGCTCTTTCTATCGAGCTTACTACCGGCATAGTCCGAATCGGAGTAGCCGATTAGTTCGAACTCCGTAGATCTAGGGTACCAAATACCAACGTTAAGTGTACCCTTAAGATATCTAAGGATACGCTTAACTAGGGTTAGGTGAGACTCCTTAGCACAGGTTTGAAACACAGCGCACATACTCTTATGAATAGGATGTCAATTGACTCGCGATTAAGTATAGGAGACTTCTATCGCTCTATAGTACTTTAAGTCAATGGACTTACTTTCAGGGTCTTCTCCTATGTTAACATTAATCGCCATTGGGGTGTTTATTATCTTAGCGTCTTGCATTCCAAATCTTTTAATTAACTCCTTAGTGTATTTCTGTTGATATAGGTATATACCATCCTTAGTTTGTTTAATTTGTAGACCTAAAAAGAAACTTAACTCGCCTACCAAGTTCATTTCGAACTCACTTTCCATGAGTGAAACGAACTCGTTTAGTAAGGATGAGTTAGAGGTTCCAAAAATTATATCGTCTACGTAAATTTGAGCTATGAATATTTCTTTACCTAAGGTTTTTACGAAGAGAGTTGGGTCAACTAAGCCTTGGTTAAACCCTTTTGACTTAAGATGGATTGAAAGTCTCTCGTACCAAGCTCGAGGAGCTTGTTTAAGTCCATAGAGAGCTTTCTTAAGTTTTAGAACATGGTCGGGTTTATCTAGATTTTCGAATCCGGGGGGTTGGCTAACATAAACTTCTTCTTTAATGTATCCATTTAGGAATGCCAACTTAACATCCATTTGAAACAGCTTAAATCCTCGATGTGTGGCATAAGCTAGCAACATTCGAATGGATTCGAGTCTAGCTACTGGGGCATAGGTTTCGTCGTAATCTAAGCCTTCGACTTGACTAAACCCTTTGGCGACCAACCTAACCTTGTTTCTAACTACTTCACCTTTATCATCAAGCTTATTTCGAAACACCCACTTTGTTCCAATTATCGTTTTGTTTTTAGGTGGTGGTACTAATTCCCACACTTCATTCCTAGTAAATTGAGCTAGCTCTTCTTGCATTGCAATAATCCAATCGGGATCAAGAAGAGCTTGTTCAATTGATTTGGGTTCTATCTTTGAAATTAAGGAAATTTGACTAAGGTTCCTATAGGATGCTCTAGTTCGAACTCCTAGATTAGGATCTCCTATCACTTGATCGATAGGGTGGTTAGTTTGAATCCTAGATTGGGTTGGGTTTGTGTCACCTAATGCTTGATCAATGGGGTGACTTGGTTGAACACTAGTTTGACTCGGATCACTTGTCACTTGGTCGACAAGAGAAGTTGGTTGATGTGGATTAGACTCGATCTCAGGGTCGGAGATGAGTTTGGTATCAGTGGGCTCAACACTTGGGGTCATTAAGGGTTTTGTAGGTTCGGGTACTTCATCGAACACTACATTAATAGTCTCTTCGACTTTAAGGGTATCGTGGTTATATACCCTATAGGCCCTACTCGTGGTTGAGTATCCTAAGAAGATTTCGGTGGAGGTTTTGGATTCGAATTTCCCTAGGTGGTTCTTAGTGTTTAAGATATGTACTTTACATCCAAATACCCTAAAGTACTTGATGTTGGGTACTTTATTATGATAAATCTCGTACGAGGTCTTAAGGTGCCTCTTTACCATAAGGATCCTATTCTGGATATAGCAAGCCGTGCTAACGGCTTCTGCCCAAAACCTATCAGGTAGGTCGTATTCGTTCAACATGGTCCTAGCGGCTTCTTGTAGAGTTCGGTTTTTCCGCTCCACTAGGCCATTTTGTTGAGGGGTCCTAGGGCAAGAGAATTCATGGTGGTATCCGTTTAGGTTATAGAAGTCGGTGAACCTTTGATTTTTGAATTCACCACCATGATCGCTTCTAAGTCTTTTAACCTTAAGGTTTTTTTGATTCTCGATTAATTTGAATAGATTGATTAATTGATCTAGGGTATCATTTTTATGTTTGATGAACCTAACCCAGGTAAACCTGGAGTAGTCGTCAATTATGACTAAGCAATATTGACTTCTATTGAGTGACTTGGCTCCATGTGAATCGAATAGATCCATATGCAGGAGCTCAAGTACACTTGAGGTTCGTTCTTGGTTAGTTAACTTGTGTTGTGTCCTAGGTTGTTTTCCTTGTTGACAAGCATTACAGATTTTATTAACCAAGTTGTTGAGGTTGGGTAAGCCTCTGACTAAGCCACTCTGACTCATCTTGTGGACGAGTCTTGGGTGCGAGTGACCGAGTCGTTGGTGCCACAACCATGATTCCTCTTCCTGTGTCATAAGACATTTGACTGAGGATTTGATTAAGTTAATTGTATAAATGTTATTTGTCCTAGTTTTTTTGAGTATTATTTTAGCTGTTTTATTTGTTTTAATTACACATTCATTTTCTAAAAATACGACCTTATAGTTATTGTCACATAATTGACTTACGCTAAGCAGGTTATATTCAAAATTCTCTACAAGTAATACATTTTTAATGACAAAATTCGAGTTAAGCTCGATATCACCTGATCCGATGATTTTGAGCTTGCCGTTATTCCCAAAGGCTACCGATCCTTGTCGTTTGAATCAAAGCTTTGTGAATTTGAGTTGATCCCCGGTCATGTGTCGGGAGCAACTGCTGTCCAACATCCATTGATCCTACACAAAAGATGGTTGGATTGGATGTTAGATTTTTTTTAAAAAAAAAAATTGGTTGTAAGTTGTTAAACCTAGGTCATCTCACCTGTGTCTATATGATCAAGCATGTTATACTTATGTGTTTTTTGTGAGATGACTTCCAATTAAGTTGATTAAGTGGATTTAGGTTAAAGTAATTTTATGTTAGATTTGGATTTAACCCTAGGCTTGTCAAGTTTACCTTTTCAAGATTATGGCTTCCAGGTCGTGGCGAGGCGCAGAGGCCTTCTTTTATCGTATCATCGACCACTTCCTTAGACAAAGCCATTTTCAAGAAAATGATGACTTGACTCACCTAAGACTATTTCCTAGTCTAACTGGTTATTTTTGAAAAGAGGCTCCCCGAGGCTCAATCTTTTCAAAGAATTTTAGTTGGTTATGTTCATGTTCTAAGTGAGTTCACAAGTTTTAAAGCACAAACTTTCTAAGTTAAAGCATGCAATTTCTAAGTTAAAGCACAAACTTTCTAAGTTAAAACATGCAATTTCTAAGTTGAAGCACAGACTTTCTAAGTTAAAGCATGCAATTTCTAAGTTAAAGCACAAACTTTCTAAGTTAAAACATGCAATTTCTAAGTTAAAGCACAAACATGTTTTGTACTGGCTCCCCCTAGACCGTTGAATCGGTTCGGTCTATCCACATAGTGGATTTGGTCCTTGGGAATCCAGTATGGGTTGGATCCTAGAGTTGAAATCAAAAGGTTCTTAGGGACCCATGCTTGGACATGTTTCCTATGTCGACTTACAATCGACATATACGACATATTAGTCATGTTTGAGTTAAACCCTAGTCCAGCCTTGTTGTACACGGCCCTTTGAGATCCAAGTAGGAGGTCAAGTCCTTTGGATCCCGAAGTGAACCTTTCTAACGTGTTCCTAAGATCTTCAACTTGACTTTTCAAGAGAGAGTTCTCAACTTCGAGCTTTTCAGCTCGAGTTGGGTCCTCTTCTCGAACTTGACTAGTCGAAGAGGTTAGGGAGACCTTGTGTTTGAGGAGTTTGACCTCCTCAACCAGGGTCTCGACCTTGGACTCAGACTTAACTAATTTCCTAGACAAAAACCTAACTGTATTATGTAAAGTATTAAATAAAGTTCGACTCACTTTAAGGGTATCTTTTGAACCGGATGTGTATCTGTGGCTTGACTTGAAGGTAGCTTCGTAGTCCGAGTCATCCTCAGGTTCTGACTCAAGTTCAGGTTCGGTCTCCATGTCTGACTCAATTGATTTCGCCATGAAGACGTGGTCTTCGTCTTCTTCGGATGATGCTTCTTCCCATGTCGCGTTGAGGGCCATCTTGTGCTTAGGTGCTTTGTGGTTGAGCTTGGGGCACTCGGACTTGATATGTCCAAACCTGTTACACTCATAACACCTAATATTAGAACTTTTAGGCTTACCTTGGTTGGGTCGAGTTGTGGTTCACTTTCGTCCCTTGGCTATCCTTCGAGCTAGGTTCATTAGCTCGACAGTCAATTCCGGGTCAACTTCTTCTTCGGACTCGTCTTCCTCCTCGGTTGGTGGTGGCTTGCTTGCGATTTTCTTCTTCTTTGAACCTGCAAACAAGGCTATACCCCTCTCGGGTTCCGAGTTGGACTGCTCATGTAATTCAAAATTGGAAAAGAGTTCATCTAATCTAAGTTTAGAGAGGTCCTTGGAGACCTTGTAAGCATCGACCATGGATGCCCACAAGGTAGTCCTCGGAAAAGAGTTTAGAACATACCTTATAAGGTCACGGTTTTTGACCTTTTGCCCGATTGCGTGTAGGTTGTTGACTATGTCTTGGATACGGGCGTGGAGTTGCGTCGCGGACTCGTGTTCCTGTATTTTTAGATTATATAATTTATTGAACAAGAGGTCACGCTTACATACCTTGGCTTCATCGGTCCCTTCGTGTAGCTCCACTAGTATTGTCCAAAGATCTTTTGCGCTTATGAAGGGGCCGACGCGATTTAGCTCCTCTTTGGATAGGCCGCATTGGAGGATTTTTGTTGCCTTGGCGTCGGCTTCGACTTGTCGTTTTGTCGCAATGGTCCATTGATTGTAATCCAAGGATTCACCTTCTTCATTAGTAGGAAGGGTGAACCCGGTTTGGATCACAATCCACATCTCTATTTGGGTTTTTAGGAAGCATTCCATCCGACCCTTCCAATAACGGAAGTCAACTCCGTTGTAAAACGGAGGTCGGACGGTGCTAAAACCCTCGAGATGGGCCATTAGAACAAAAGACACAAGGAGACGACGACGAAGAAACTAGCAACGACAAAAACACAAAAACAAGTGCCAAGACTCGCGTCTTGGATTAGTAGTGCGGGAGAATACTTAACAAAGCGAAATAAATCCAAAAAAAAAGAAAAAAACAGAATTAAAAGAAACAAAAAAAAATAAATCTGTAAAAATGGCTAGATTGGTGGTTTCACCAAATCTTAGCAACCCCCGGCTCTGATACCAATTGTTGGATCAATGCGGTTCGCTAGAGGGGGGGGGGGTGAATAGCGAAAAGCCTTTTTCTTTCGAATTCGTTTCAAGACAAATATACGCAGCGGAAATGTAAATGAAACAAAAAGAGACAAGTTTATTTTTTACTTGGTTCGTAGCCTTCGGCTACTACTCCAAGGCCCTAACGGTCCTAGACCGTGTACGGAGGGCAATTCACTAAAACACTCCTCCTCGTTGGAGGTAGGAGTTTGACGATTACAAAAAAAACTTCGAAGCAAAATGATAGAGAGACAAACCCTCTCTTCTATTAAAGTAAAATGCAACGATAGAAAAACCTCGAGTAAAAGAGTTGCAATATTGAAAACAATAACAAGGATTATACCAACAACTAAAAAGAAAGACCTTAAGCTAGGGTTGTTGGCAGCACTTCATTGTCGTAGAGTCGTCGGAGAGTCGCAGCGTTGCGGAAGCTTTTGAGCACTTAGAATTATATTAAAACTCTAGGTTAGGACCTCCTTTTATAGCCTTTGAGCCCCTTTTTGAGAGGAACCCTAGCCAATCATATTTGAGCACCACTCCCCTTGAAATTTGGTGATAAACCTTGACTCCTCGAGGCTGATCCTGACGGCCGATCGGATGGCCATCACACCGATCATTTGGTAGCATCAGTCGAGTGCTAGCCGTAGTCACCCGACTGATGGACGGCAGTCGAGTCCTTCAGTTGGCAGGCAATGTTAGCTTAAAGAAAACATTATTTCGACGATCGTCGACCGTCCGATCTCGACCTAGACCACCTATGAGATGTCTTGGGTCGGATCTATGCTTAAGTCTTTCCCCGTAACGAGGATACGACCTTACTTACACTTGCACACACGAGCTTACCTCAATACTTACGTGTTGCTTTTGCTTCCGGCCTTCCACTCAATTCCTTCGGCTCCCTCCGAAGTCACTTGAGTGTCGCCCGACCACCGCGACTTCCTCCGGGTGTTGCTAGCCTTGAGCTCCAGCTACAGCAATTTTCTGCACACTCGATTCAGCTCGTGAGATAACAACATGAGCTTAACTTTGTATCATTTGCTATAATCAAAACTCAGGTTCGACTTAGGTGCCTACTGCACCAACATTCCTGCCTTGTGCTTTCTAGGTGTCTTCTATTATTGAAATCGTACTCCTTTGCTTGCTGGATAAGCTCAACTTCCTTCAAAGCTAAGGCAAGGTTATCTATTGCATTTTCTTCAATGTTAAACATTGCTTTTCACTTTTGGTACTCCTCAGGTTCAAAAGTCTATTTTCTTGTTGCAGCAATTAATGACTCATACTTGGTTAGAAGGGGATATTGTAGGGCTCCCCTCCTGTGAATCCTCTGGAGATTCTTCTTAATGTTCTTTGGAGATTATATCTTCTTCGTTGGTTCTGTCTATAGTCACGAATCTGGTCCTCAAAAAGAGGAGCCTCCTCACTTCTTCTGGTGGTGTTTGTAACAGGTGGATTAGTTGTAAGAGTCCTTGTCGTCATTTGCGAGCCTTTAGTTTTTCCTGTTCAAACAATTTATAAGGGTTATTGAAAACCAATAATTTACCCGCCTTCTCGGGTGTTTTTTTCGAGATTTTAAGAGCTCGTATTCGGTCATTGAGGTTGTTGATAATGGCTTCTGGAAGAATAGCCTCTTTTTGTTCTGGTTGTGCTTCAAGCTTCTTGATTGCAACTAATAATTGAATTTGGGTATTGTTTTGTTTGACTGCTGTTTTTGAAACTGTTAAGTTTCCTCCTTCCGCTCCTACTTTACAGAATCCCAGAGCAGGTGCTTCAAAACTTTCCAAGGCTTGCAATGCTTCTTTGTAACTGCTTGTTGCTTGGGTATTTATGTAACTCATGAAGCAAATGCTTCCAACTTTTTAAGGAGTACTTCTATTTTTCTTAAATCCTTCTTTGTTTCTTCTGCAACCTTTAATATTTGTTCTTCGGTTTTCTTAAAGGTTACTATTAATTTATGATTTTCCTCCTTAATTTCTTCCAATTCCTCATGGATTCTATTGAAATGTTTTAGACGAACTCTACAAGATAGACAAACTCGATCGTAAATTACTGAGATATTATGAGCTAATTCTTTTATCCCTGGCTTTGTTTCTGCTAAATCAAGGTACTCTAAGATGGAGGTTCGTGATTTAGTATACCATTCCTGAATTGATCTTTCCCATTGTTCAGACATTTACTTCATCTAATTTCTTACGGCTTAGGAGTAGTTAAATTTGCTTACTCACCTGACGCATGTATTAGCCAATACCAAGAAGCCATCAAAACAAGAATCATGATGTGTGAAGATCTCTCACCAAGTGTATCCGTGGAAGAAAAATATGGGATGACATCCACAATGTATCCCCTTCTAACCAAGTATGAGTCATTAATTGCTGCAATAAGAAAATAGTCTTTTGAACCTGAGGAGTACCAAAAGCGAAAAGCAATGTTTACCATTGAAGAAAATGCAATTGATAACCTTGCCTTAGCCCTGAAGGAACTTGAGCTTATCCAGCAAGCAAAGGAGTACGATTTCAATAATAGAAGACACCTGGAAAGCACAAGGCAAGAATATTTTAAAGAGAAAGCAGGGAAGAAAAAAAGTTCAGTGCAAACTGGAAATCAAAAAACCTGACTTAACTATAGAAGATCGTCCTCTGAAGCATGTAACACCTCAACTTCAGGATACATTCACAAGGCATATTAAGGCTCTTCTAGATCTGCAGGTAATAAGACCAAGTAAAAGTCGTCATAGAACAACAACTTTTATTATAAATTCAGAAACAACAGTAGATCTAGCAACCGGAAAAGAAATCAAAGGAAAGGAAAGGATGGTTTTCAATTTCAAAAGGCTGAATGATAATACTCATAAAGATCAGTACTCTTTGCCTGGTATCAATACCATTATTAAAAGAGTTGGAACCAGCATGATATATTCAAAGTTTGATTTAAAAAGTGGTTTTCATCAAATAGCGATGCATCCTGACTCAATAGAATGGACATCCTTTTGGGTTCCTGATGGATTATATGAATGGCTGGTCATGCCTTTCGGTCTCAAAAATGCTCCAGCAATATTTCAGAGAAAACCGGCTAGCTTGTTTTCAGCAAGTTGGTTAGGTTTTTGCTGAATCTAGACCAGAGCCTCTTCTACTGCTGTCATTATTTGAGTCGTCGTGCTACATGAGTCCTGCACCAAAGAAAACACAAGTCTAGATAAAGAGTCAGCAAGTAAATTGTCTCTGCTGCTGATGTGCTGAAACTGGACTGGAATCCCGATCCCAGTAATGAAATCTATAAAATTTATCCATCGGACTCTAGAGGGCTTGTTTTGGGCTGTCTTATTGAAAAAGCTTATGATTGCTTGACAGTCTGTACGAATAGTCAACTCAGTCTTATCCAGATAATAAATTTTAAAACTGTTTAAGCTGTTCATGACTGCATAGATTTCTGCATCAATTGTTGATTACCTCCATAAGTTGATCTTATAAAATTACATCCCAAAATCATCTGAATTCCACCTTCTATCTTCATGGGAAAAGAGTATGTATAGGGAATCCTGTAAGTGTGTTCCCCTATTTTCATATAGCCTCCCTTTAGTTTCTTGTCAGTAGTTGTCTGAGAATTTATCTCGCTGAAATTTACCACAAAGGTATTTGGTTCCACTGCCTCTTTTGGTATTGATGTAATGTCTATACAACAAGTAGTTGCCCCTGTATCTAATATTGCATTTACACCGAAAAGGGGAATATCAGGAATCTTCAGCTCAACTATCATGTTGTATAATCTATTAGTAAATGCCTTAGATTTTTCTGAAACTAAAGCAGTTACCTCCTTTTGATTACCTTCATCAATAAAAACGGTTGCTATTTCTGTTATTTCTTCAGGTTCAGATTGCACTAACTCTTCAATTTGTTTTTTTTTAAATCTTTCACTTCAAGTCAAGCTGATCTTTTTGGAGCTGGAGTTTTTCTAACTCTACATCTCTTTCCAATGATATATATAACATACTACACACACTGGGTTGGTTGGTTGGGATAAGTATGTTTTTCAGGTGGAAACCCCAAATGCACATTCCAATAACACATAAGCCTTAGATGTTAAAGAAAAATTTCATCTCGAGGTAAAATCTAGTAGTCAAGAGGCTATCAGAGATAGGGTTGTCAAGTTGGATTGGGTTCATCGGATTGGTTCGTCTTGCCAAATAATTTAAATAGAGTGGATTGAAATTTTATGAACCCGTTATTTTGGAGGACCTAAACGGATGAACTCGTACGGATTGCGGATCTTGATAGGCCAACCGATAGTGGGCTTGGGTTGGCCTGCATATTGAGAAATATTAAAAAAAGATGAAACTTGATGGTGTTTATTTCTTCGGTCTACCAAGATCCTCTTTCCCCTTCATGCAGATCTCCTCTGATCCGAGAACTCCTAGTTGAATCTATCACTCCACAAGAGAGTGTTCGTGCAATCAGCTCAGGTTATGATTGATCAGACTCAAGTTTGACTCGAGTAGTATTTTGATGTTAGTGTTTTTATGTTTGACGATGAGTTGACCATTGTTTGACAATGAGTTGACTATATGGTTGACCATATGATGGAGAAGTCCAAGTGGGACACTTGGCATGTAAAGTCCAAGTATGAGTCTTGGCAATGGTAAAGTCCAAGTCTTGGGTACTTGGCATGGAAAGTCCTGTTAGTAATATATGAGAGATGTCCTAAGGCAATCGCCTTATGTATGAACCATTTATATGATAAATGAAGATTCACTATTTGAGTATACATGTTTCATGTATTTGATTGGATCTTAAACTCATTTACTGAATGTCCACGATACGATTCACAACATGAGAGAATTTGTGATTGGATCACAACTAGTGAGTATCTCTACATGTGTAATTGTGATGTATCAGAATTATCCCTAGTCAATGAATTGATGGATTTGGACACCATCAATTCTGTCGAGACTAGCACGAGGTATACTCCTTGGTGTATCCAAGCAGCTGATTCTCACTAGCTGGAGACATAGTGATGTCCAGAGTTGATCGTGGATGCTAGTTATCGTAACTAGTTCATTGGAGTGACCAGCCGTAAGACTTCATATGGTTCTCTGCATATATAGATATGTCAATGAAGTTCTTACTGTAGCTTAAGTGCGATGTTCCTTTGACTTGCGATATTCAAGTCATCTTGATCATGGAGACTTATGCTTTGACATCTTAAGCAAACATCTCCAAGGAGATGTAGACCCGGGATGATTGGGTATAAGTCAAAGTGATCGAAGGTGTTTGAATAGCATATAAAGGATTCACCACTCCTTGCGAGGAGATGTATACCCATGGCCTCTCGTTGGATTGTTACTAAAGTCTTTGGCCAAAGCATTACATGTTTAGAGGAAGGTACTCTTCGATACATGTGCAGTAACTAGAATCCGTAGGACGAGGAAATGATACTTGGGCTAGGTGTGACGTAGTCAGCCTAGTGGGGACTGACACTATAGACCATGTCCTGAACCAAGTGGGTATAAGATGAGTGAAGGGAATGGGGCATGATTCATTCGAGCTGCTGAAGGGTTTCAGAAATAGTTCTGGATCAACCGTTGATCTTTTCGGTTAATTGGGAATCATGATGTACTACTAGGTGCCACTCATGATCGTTCTATAATTAATGGTTAATTATAGACGGCCAACATAAACCGAGAACCTATTTGGTCACACGCACAACGAGCGTAATCCAAAGGATTTAAAACGAGCTTGAGAATGGGATTCTCAGACCGAGAGAAACTAGGTTTGGTTGGACCAAACATGAAGCGAGCATGAAATCGTTTCAGTCGCAATGGAAGTGTGGATGGGCCGTGTCTTATGAAGACATAATGGATGAACCAAAATGTTTTGGTTCTAATCCAATGGAGGAGAATAAACCAAAGGGTTTGGTTTATTTTAAACGAATGAACCAAAAGTTGGTTCGGTTCGTTTTAACTTAAAATAAACCATCATGGTTTGGTTTATTTTAACTTATCTTAATGGAGCGGGTTAACAGGCCTAATGGTTATGATCCAATAACCATTAAGAGAATTAGTTCTCTATAAAAGAGGGCTTAAGGGATAATTAAGCTCTAATCCAAAAAACCCTAGCTCAAGTTGCCGCCCACCTCATCCCCTCTAAGAGTTGGCGCCAACCTCCATTGCCGCCCAACCTCTTGTGCCGCTGTCCAAGTTGTTTCCGGCGTCCAAGCTTCGGCCGGTGATCCTCCGGCGACCCTCCGGTGATCTCCTTTAGGTTTGGCATCAAGGTGAGCTTTATCTTCCCTTGGTTGGCCGGCGCCTATCTCCTCCACCAAAGCTGTCCAGTTTTCTGGACAGCATGTTCTCCTCTCGTCGGAGCGTCATTTGGACGACGGTTAGAGCTCCGACAGCGGCTAACTTACCGGGGGTTCAATCTCCGGTAATCCTTTGAGGTGGAGGACGAAGGATTCATCAATCGGTTGACGAATACCTCTCCGGAGAAGCGAGTTTTGAGGACTCGTTTTTGGATCCGAATTTGGATTCGGATCGTGATCATCTCTCGATCACGTCGTCTTCAACACGAGGCTAGTAACCAGTACGAAGACAAAGCTCGTGGCTTAGCGAAGTCATCCAGAGGATACTCGGCGTGGATACGGATAGAGACGATTCTAGCGAGGATCATTCCGGTTGATGCCGTTCCCGCTACACGTCATACGAAAGGTATAACGTAGTTAAATTTCCTTTTATTGCAAATTTAAATTTACGGTTATGTCTACACATGTTGTACTATGCATGTGTGTGATGTGTGTGTTTTAATAAATGTAGATTTATTAATTTTATTGCTTCCGCTGTGCTCATGTTTACGAAACATGATCGAACACACACACGCCGCGGTGCCGGAAACCCAACAAGTCCAAGCATGAATCTTGGCAAGGGGAAGTTCAAACTTGGATCTTGATAATGGTAAAGTCCAAGTCTTGAGTACTTGGCATGGAAAGTCCAAGCACGGGGTCTTGGCATGGAAAGTCCAAGTCATGGGTACTAGACATTTGGGAAGTCCAAGGTTTGATATTGGCGAATAAAAGTCCAAGGTGGAGTCTTGGCAGCATAATGTAGGGTCGATGAAGTGTAGATGTTGGCCGGCTAGAGGGGGGTGAATAGCCCTCTTTCGTTCAATGATGGAATTTGTTCATTCGTTTGCTCATCTACAAAATCGTTAGTGCAAGCGGAAGCATAAACAATAAAGACAAATCAATAAACAAGAATACAAACGCTAACAAGGGATGTAACGTGGTTCACGGCTACGTCGCTAATCCACGGTCCGATTCGTCGAAGGTGAATCACTCCTCAATCTTTCCACTAGATCTCTCATTTGCACAAAGCTAGGTGGAGGTAACTTCTTTTACACAAGGATCACTCTTCTACAATAGAATGAAGATTAGCACAAGTAGAAGAGTGCAAAACGTTTAGGGCACTTTGGGAGCTGTTTAGAATAGAAGCATTAGCCTCCCAAAGCCCAACACCCTCTCTTTTTATAGAGAGGGCTGATTTCTTCTAGTTGGCCGCCACCAGTCGACTGCTGCCCTTGGCAGTCGACTGCCGCCACTACAACGACCTCCGAACATGTCGAATCCCGACCGTTGTAGTCCAACGGATCCCTTGGCAGCCGACTGATGTAACCATCAGTCAATTGCTACCTTCGTAGTCGACTGCCCAGTCGGCTATGAGAGGTTCTGTGCCCGTGACTTCCTCTGGCAGTCGACTGCCATTCCATGGTAGTCGACTGCTGGGCATAAACCCATCAGTCAGATACCAGTCGAACCCAGTTCGACTTAGAGAAGTTGACTGCCAATTCATGGCAGTCGACTGGTGTCGGGAAACCTCATCTGACACTTAGCCAAATGGCCAAGTTTTACCTAAGAGCACTACCCCTTCCCGGGTTACATTCGCTCACTCTTATCCCTTGAAGTCCCTCGCCTTTGAAGTTGTCTTCGTCCGGCCACGTCCCTCGGATGCGCCAAGTGCACGACTCTGCAGCGCCATCCTTCGCGTCTCGCCCTGAAGTCTACTTCCTCCGGCTTCACTCCAAGCTCCTCGTCTGGTGGTCCCTTGGATGCTCCAAGCGCACGACTTCTGCAAAGCCATCCTTCACCGACTCAAGGACGGAGTCATGAGAGGTAAAACTCACCAAGGCTTCATGTGCGAATTACTATGTCCTGCAAGACTCCAACGCACATATCAAATCACAATAACAACCTAACTTAAACCCTTTTCCACACACATCAAAACCATATCACAGGTTGATTGCACTAACACATAAGTCCAATGGTTGGTGGCGTAAAGTCCAAGGGTGGAGTCTTGGCAGCATAAGTCCAATGGTTGGTGGCGTAAAGTCCAAACGTGTGTCTTGGTAGCATAAGCCCAATGTACCTTGGTAGTGTAGACAAGCTTAGTATGACAATAGTCGATGGAAGCACCTGAAGGCTAGCGTATGGATGAACAAGTCATGGATGACTTGGAGAGATCCAATAGGTGTGAGGCTGATGGAGATGGTTAGAAGGCTTAGGTCTAGGCTAAGGGTGGTCTAGCAAGTATGAGGGCATCATACTTGGGGTAAACCTCATGGTTGAGGTGTAGCAGTCGACTGGGGTTATGGACTAGTCGACTAATTAAGTTTTTGACACTTGGCAGCCGAGTCGACACTGAGTAGTCGACTGAGATTATGACCAGTCGACTGCTGTGAGTCGATTGACGTTTGACTGTGGGCAATTGGCCTTGGCAATCGACTGCCATCATTGAGCAATCGATTGACCTTGATCAATCGACTGCCATGGATGGAAGTCGACTGCTAGTTGAGGACACGGGCACAGAAAGTTTCCGAGTTGACTACTGAGTAAGGGCAGTCGATTAGAGGCTATGAGCAGTCGATTAATGGGTCTGATCAGTCGACTGCTAGGTATCTGTTGGAACTTTTTCAGCATGGATTAAGTTGTTGTGAGATAACGGCTATAGGAGCAGTCGACTGATGGGTATGAGCAGTCGACTGTTAGGCGTAAATCAGCCTGAGTTGTAGCTTTAAAAGGAGCATGAAGGGGAGGATTTTTGGACCGATTTCTTGGGCGATTTGCTGGTGCAAATCAGGTCCTTCAAGTGCGGTTCAAGCAATCAAACAAGCAAGCATCCAAAATAATTATTGTAAAATTTTCTTTACGTTGTTTTGTATATTTCATTTGTAATTGCTTGTATGTTCTTGTATTACTTGTGTAATCATTCTAAGAGATTTCTCCACCTCCGGTGTGTCATCGAGAAGGAGTGTTTTTGATTAGTGGTAGTGTGTGTATTACTAGAGCTCACTCGAGCTCAATCCATGGATTAGGAACCCTAAGGTTCTGAACCACGTTATATCACTTGTCTTTGTGCTTGTGTGTTTGTATTTATATTGTATTTTCTATTTCTGTTGCGTACTAATATAATTGTAGACAAGCACGATCGAATTCGGTCAAGCCAACGAGAACAAACCATTCACCCCCCTCTAGCACTCATCGAAGTTCCAACAATTGGTATCAGAGCGGGTCGCTATTCATCGGTTTCACATCCGAGGGAGCACGCTAGAGGAAGAAGATGGTGATTGAAGAAAGATTGGGGGATGATATCAATGTGCCACCACCATACGAACTCTATGGAGCAAGAGATTTTGAGCAATGGGCGGTAAGGATGAAATATTTCCTTATGTGTGATTATGATAATTGGATTAGCATGATGGTAGGGTTCGACACTCCAAAGAACGAAGAAGGAAAAAGGCTTAAGAAGAAGAAGTGGAGCAAAGAACAACTTCGATACTACAACATAAATAACAAGGTAATGGGTATATTACTTAGTGTAATCCCTATTGATGTTTTGTGTAGATTAGAAGATTGTAAGGATGCCAAAGAGCTTTGGAGCAAGCTTGCTAAGCTCCATGAAGAACCCTCAATGGCTTAAGAGATAGAGGAGCACAAGGAACAAGAATGCTCTTCGGCTCAATTGGACAAGGAGACCGAAGAAGCAAGCTCTTCCTCACAAGAAAGTGAGGATTCAGAAGTTGAGAAGGAGTCAACATCCAGATTGATGGAAGAAGTAGAATTGGAGGAAGCCTCAATCTCTAGGATTGAGGGGGAGGATATTAGATCACCGGAGTCGAAGCAAAATCAAGAAATAGCTTCTACCTTCGGTCAAGAAGAAGAGGAAGTTCAAAACCCCCCTACCATGAAAGGTAACTCAAACATTGTAATTAAAATTAAGAATCATATAATATATTTTGAGTGTAGGGAGTAAGGACACTACAAGAGTAAGTGTCCTAAACGGGTCAAGAAAGACGACACAAGTCATGCCAAAGACCAAGGAAATCGGTGCCCAAAGTCAAAAGAGCAAGGAGCATATCATTTGCTTCAAATGCCATCAAAAGGGGCATAAAATCCAATGCCCTAAGAGAAAGCAAACCAAGGGAGAAGAAGGAGCATTATATGTAGGGGGAGCTTTTAAAGCAAACCCTAAGGCAAAATTTAGTAATACACCTTCCCTATTTTATAATGAAAAACATGCTAGGAGTAATCTTGCTATTGTTCATAAAGAGCATGCTAAAACTAGGTTTTATTGTTTAGGTGCCAAATCATGCGATTTTAGACCTAAGGAGAAATTTGAGACTAATAACCCTAGAAAAATTCCACCTAGGGATTTAATTAGGAAGACAGAGAGTCATTTGGGCATTAACCCTAAGAAGGGTAGACATATGCCTAAAATGAAGAACCACACCCAAAGACTAAATGAAAATTCAAAGATTGGGCAATTAGAATTGGAAAATCAAGCCTTGAGGTCAAGGTTTGAGAAACCTGAAAAGATCCTTAGGAAAATGCAAGGGTCAAATGGTCAAGATTTAGGAACTAGGAGTCAAAGCCTAGGGTCTAGGAGGCAAGGTCCACCTAAGGGCAAGAAAGGTTTGGGTCACAAACCTAAGCCCAAGGAGACCTACCATAGTGTTCCATTCGATTATGGAACACAATCTAAGTCTAAGAAAACCAAGGTTAATAAGGAAGTCATCCCTAAGGTTAACCAAGGTAAGTGCCTAGTGGCTAAGATTTCAAGGAAATCTAGGAAAGCCACTAAGAAGGTTACAAGGGAAGTCACCCTTAGAGTCAACCTAGGCAAGACTCAAATGACCAAGGCTTCTAAGCCTAGGAGGGTCATTGAGAAGGTATCAAGGGAGGTCATCCCTAAGGAATACCTAGTAAACCCAAGGAGCTCCAATAGGTATTGGGTTTCTAGGAGCATGATCGATTCACGCTAAATGGGTTAGGATGTGTTAACTTTGACTGGATGGGTAGTTTACTCAACCATAGCACAATTGACACTTTAGGGCATTTCCAAGGTAATGAGATACTTTGGAAATAAGCATGAATTTTTATCCTAAAAGATTTTAGGATGTGCTAATATATTTTGAGAATTATAAAAAATTGATTAAATTGGCATAATTAGGTCTTAGAAGTCATGGTGTGCCATTTTGGATTTTTGGCACACTTGGTAGATGAGTAATATTATGGCAAAATGAACTTAATCCTAACAAATGACAATTAATATTAATGCTTAGGTATTTGTATACCTTTACCTTCTATTTGTCATGCTTTGATTGCCATATAACATATCATGATATCATTCTTATTTTTAATTGTTAGATCTTTGTAATGGCTAGAGGGGGGGTGATTAGCCTTTCTTTGTTTCTACAAAGTATGTTAGCAGAAGCAGTACAAATACAAGTACAAATAAGAATGAGAAATAAGAATACGATGCTAACACCCGATGTACGTGGTTCGGAGATGACGCTCCTACTCCACGGTAATCCGTAAGGTGGATTAGCCCTAGCCAAGCTTCACTAAATCCTCCTTTGGATGAACCAAGGTGGAGAAACCTTGTCTTACAATGCACTCCTCTTCTTTACAATGATGGAAGATGAAGACTAGAGAAGAGGAGGTTTAGAATCACAAAAACACTTGGAGAAAACTTGGTGAGCACGAGGGTGTAGCTAGGAATGAGAGCACTAGTTTCACCAAGCTCCCCAAGGCCTCTTCTTATAGAAGAAGGGCTATTTTTCACGTTGAGCTTTGATCAGTCGACTGCCGTCGAAGCTAACGGCTTCTGATAGAGTGGATCCATGGGGATTCACAGCCGCCATTTCCAAAGGGAGGCCTATCAGTCGACTGATCACTTCATCAGTCGACTGATGAAGCGATCAGTCGAGTGATCGCCGTGAGGAGTCGAGTGAGACTCCATTCTGTGCCCATTTTCGACTTGATCAGTTGATCGCTCGATTGGCGATCGATTGCCTCATCGCTTGATCGCGGTTCTCGCTACCAATCGATAGTCCGATTTTCAGCCTGACTTAGTCGAGCACCTTATCAATCGACTGCTACATAGTATCAGTCGATATATACTAGTCAAGTATGAATAATTCATACTTGAATTGACTCCCTAAACCTATACTTGACCTTCTAACTCTTCCTTCAGCCTTGCGCTCGGCTTCAAGAGTTTCCTTCGGCCTCGTCATGTATTGGGTTGCCAAATGCTTGGACTTTACGCCACCAAGACTACAAGCTTGGACTTATGCTGCCAAGACTTTACTTTGGACTTCCTTTGCCAAGGTTCACTTGGACTTTACGCTGCCAAGACTACAAGCTTGGTCTTATGCTGCCAAGTCCATCCCTTGGACTTCCTTTGCCAAGATCATACTTGGACTTCCTTTGCCAAGGTTCACTTGGACTTTATGCTGCCAAGACTACAAGCTTGGTCTTATGCTGCCAAGTCCGTCCCTTGGACTTTCCTTGCCAAGATCATACTTGGACTTTTCTTTTACCAAGTCTTCATCCTTGGATTTCCCTTTCACTTAAACATGTTCACAATTAGATCACAAAGCATTGCCTAACTTAGATGATTATCCAAACATCAAAACACATGCATGCTTGGGGCATTGTTGCACCAACAATCTCCCCCTTTTTGATGTTTGACAATCATTTAAGTTAGGTCTTTACCATATGCATATAATCATATTTTTAATATGAATTCTAACTTAAACATTCCTTCTCCCCCTTTGACATACATCAAAAGAGAAGGATTCATAAATTTCATGACAGAATTAAAGTTGTTGTATCTTGGACTAAGGTATAAAATTGATATTAAGCTCCCCCTTAATCCAAGATATGCTTCATGATGTGTGAATAACATTTGAAGCAAAGTATAACAAAAGTTCGAAAGTTAAGTCCTAACTTTGCACCAACAATGTAAGTTTGGGGATGAAAAGATAGATATTATGAAACTCCCCCTAAAACACTACATTAAACAATCCTAAAACTTTGTTTATACTCAATATTATCATGCTATAGTTTTAGGACATCAAAGATACACTAAATATCAGAAAATGGAGCTATTTATCAAAAAACACAGTGTAGTAGTCGACTGGTTTCTAAACCAGTCGACTGCTACGCCTGAAATTCGAATTTCAGCCTTTTCATCCCAACTTCAAAAATATGTTAGAAATTATAGAAACCTCAAAAAATCATGAAATTTTGTGCACACATTTATGAGATCATATTTTATTAAGGAAAAATAGTTTGAAAAATATATGTTTTCCAGATTTCAAGATTGATACAAACTTGGAAACTAACAAAAGTTCTAAAAATTTGCAAACTTTGTATCACTTTTGTGTTCCACTTGAAAACTGTTTTTCAAAATATGATAAACATAGTTTAAAATATGTTTTATTTGATATTTCCAATCATGTTATTAATGCTATGTATTCATTACTTGAATACAAGCCTTCCCAATGATTGGTCCATGAAGTATTCATGTCTCTAGGTGTGTCATTGGCTCATAGTAATGCATCATAAC
Source organism: Wurfbainia villosa (assembly GCA_025175895.1). Lineage (NCBI taxonomy): Eukaryota > Viridiplantae > Streptophyta > Magnoliopsida > Zingiberales > Zingiberaceae > Wurfbainia > Wurfbainia villosa. The sequence continues at coordinate 43,683,539 of CM045998.1, read as the reverse complement.
AAGCATGATGAGCCAAGTACACCTTTCCTATCATCTCACATGTTCCTAATTGTCTTAATACAAGAATCAAGGTTTCTTAAGGCTTTTTGTGAGATGCATCAAGGTATAAGGCTAACATATGACTATGGGATCATGCAAACCTAGAAATTTACTCTACAAAGCACATACCAAGCTCTCTCCTTAATGATGAAAATTCAGTTTCGGGAAGAGCTTTGGTGAAGATATCGGCAAGGTTGGACTTAGATTCTACATAATTAAGTTCAATGCCCCCTCTTGCCACATGATCTCTTATGAAGTAATGTTTCACTTCAATGTGCTTGGTCCTAGAGTGATGTACCAGATTTTTGGTCAAGTTGATGGTACTCACATTGTCACAATAAACTTTAATGTTAGAGTAGTGTAGCTCATAGTCCTCAAGAGTATGTCTCATCCAAAGTAATTGAGCTACACAACCACCCATAGCCACATATTCGGTGGTTGATAAAGCAACACAATGTTGCTTCCTACTACTCCAACTAACTAGGGAGGACCCAAGAAATTGACATCCACCACTAGTACTCTTCCTATACAATTTGCAATCGGCATAATCGGAATCGGTATAGCCAAGCAACTCAAAGGACTTAGTCCTAGGATACCAAAGTCCTACATTTAGGGTGCCTTTAATATATCTTAAAATTCTCTTAACAGCTACTAAATGTTATTCTTTGGCACAAGATTGGTATCTTGCACACATACCTACCGCAAATAAGATATCGGGTCTACTAGCGGTTAGGTATAGTAGGCTACCAATCATACTCCTATAAAGTTTAAGATCAATTGATTTACCATCATGATCACTATCTATTCTAGTGCTAGTGGCCATAGGAGTGGTTACAATTTTGGCATTTTCCAAACCAAATTTCTTGATCATTTCATTTGCATATTTGGTTTGATAAATATGAATCCCTTCATTGGTTTGCTTGACTTGTAACCCTAGGAAAAAGTTAAGCTCTCCAACTAAACTCATTTCAAATTCATTCTCCATATTTTTTATAAAGTCTTGAGGAAGATCATCATTTGTTGACCCAAAAATAATGTCATCAACATATATTTGGGCTATAAAGATATCCTTTAATGTTGACTTTATAAACAAGGTTTGATCTACTTGGCCCCTTCTAAAATCCTTAGAAATTAAGAAAGATGACAATCTTTCATACCATGCCCGGGGAGCTTGTTTTAACCCATATAATGCTTTCCTAAGCTTACATACGTGGTTTGGATAATCTATGTTCTCAAACCCGGGTGGTTGTTCTACATATACTTCTTCCTTAATATAACCATTTAGGAATGCCGATTTAACATCCATTTGATAAAGTTTAAATCCCATATAGGAACCATACCCTAAGAGAATTCTAATAGATTCTAACCTAGCAACCGGGGCATAAGTCTCTTTATAGTCAAGCCCCTCAACTTGATTGAATCCCCTAGCAACCAACCTAGCCTTATTTCTAGTGATATTGCCTTGGTTATCTAGCTTATTCCTAAAGACCCATCTTTGTAGTAATTATGGTGCTATCATTGGGTCTAGTAACTAACTCCCATACTTGACTCCTCTCAAATTGAGCCAATTCATCTTGCATTGCCAAAATCCAATCCGGATCATGTAATGCTTCATTGATCGATTTGGGCTCAATTTGTGAAATAAGAGCAACTTGACTAGTAGGAACTCTATGAAATGACCTAGTTCTTACTCCTTGAGATAGATCTCCTACTACTTGGTCAAGTGGTTGATCTTGATGAATTCTTAGGGTTCTAGAAGGGGTTTCAAATTGATCATTGTTATCTTCTACCCTCCTTTCATCATCGGAATCTCCTCTTCCTCCCCCTTGATCATTACCCCTTATGGTCAAATTTTGAAGTTTTTGGGTAATGTCTTGATTATTGTCATTAATATCCTTATCAATGGAGGACTTTCTAGGGTAGGTACTAGTGGTTTCATCAAATTGAACATCAGAGGACTCCTCAATCCCTTGGGTTCTCTTATTGTAGACTCTATATCCTCTACTCGTGGATGAGTATCCAACTAGGATTCCCTCATCCGCTTTGGATTCAAATTTTCCTAAGTTATCTTTGTTGTTTAAAATATAAAATTTACATCCAAAGACTTTGAAATAATGAATTGTGGGAATAGTCCCATTCCATAATTCAAATTGTGTCTTTCCTAAAAACCTATGGATTTGAACCCTATTTTGGATATAGCAAGCGGTATTAACCGCTTCCACCCACAAGTAGCTAGGTAGAGAGTATGCATTAAGCATAGTCCTAGCCGCCTCTTGTAGGGCACGATTTCTCCTTTCCACCACCCCATTTTGTTGGGGTGTTCTAGGACAAGAGAACTCATGCTTGTACCCTTGCTCTAAACAAAATTGTGAAAATTTAGAATTCTCAAATTCACCGCCATGATCACTATGGATCCGGTTGATTTTGAGACTCTTTTCATTTTCAACCCTTTTACTAAATCCTATGATTATTTTTAAAGTATCATCCTTATGTTTCATAAAATAGACCCAAGTATACATAGAAAAATCATCTACTATAACTAAACAATATTTGCTACCATTTAAAGGAGTACTATGGCAATCAAATAAGTCAAGATGCAATAGTTCTAACGGTAAAGAGGTATTCGTTAAGGTTTTACCTTTGTGTGATGTCTTTGTTTGTTTTCCTTCTTGGCATGCATCACACATTTTGTTCTTGACATACTTGATCTTTGGTAGCCCTTTGACCAACTCCAACTTGGCTACCTTGGCTATGTTTTTCATGTTGATGTGCCCCAATCTCCTATGCCATAGCCAACTTTCTTCTTCTTTTGCAACAAGACACTTAGTAGAAATGTTAGAAGCATATGAAAGATCAACATAATAAATATTTGATTTCCTATATCCAACTATCATACAATCATTTAATTCCTTGTGTCTAATCATGCATTTAGAAGATTCAAAAGAAACATGGTAGCTTGCATCACAAAGTTGACTAACACTTAATAAATTAAATTTCATATTTTCAACTAGTAAAACTTTGTGAATGACGATTTTGGGGGATACCTCAATTGTACCTCTACCTAATATCTTGAGTTTTCCACTATTTCTAAAAGACACCGCTCCCTTCTTCACATACTTAATTGTGGAGAACTTGCTCACATCCCCGGTCATGTGTGTTGAGCAACCGCTATCCACAATCCACATACCTTGCTCTCCTACCTAAATCACATGAAAAACACAATCTTTTGATACCCAAACATTAGGACCGGTAACATTAAGTAAAAACTTCTTAGGTACCCATGCTTTCTTAACCTTACCCTTAATGGTTGCTTTTCTATTAATCAATGAGATATAAGCAACTTCTTTTTCTTTTGACTTATATCCTATACCGGCCTTGTTATAAACGGCTCTTTGTCGGCTAAGGATCATGTCAAGATATTTTGATCCATTCGTAAATTTCTCTAAGCATGCCTTTAAGTCACTAACCTCATCCTTAAGTTTGTCATTCTCTTCCTTAAGTATGCAAGAATCAACATGTGAAGGTTTTTCATTCCTAATGGCCTTTAGTTCTACCTTCATGCTTCTAACCTTAGATTTAGACTTATCTAGAGCCTCTTTAAGATAAGCAATTGATTTATAAAGAAGCTTAACTTTAGGAGAGTTTATTACCTCATCGTCACTAGATGATGATTCATCATTTGAAGAGTCTTCTTCTTGCCTTGATGTACCGGAGTCATCTCCTTGGGCCATGAGTGCCACATGGCGTGTGACGTGGCAAAGCTCATCATCGGAAGAGGAATCTTCAACACTTGGTGTGTCCCATGTGGTTTGAGCCATCATGGCCTCCTTCTTCTTCTTCTCCTTCTTATCCTTCTTTTTCTTTTCTTTTTCTTCCTTCTTCTTTAGCTCCAGGCAATTTGGCTTTATGTGCCCCTTCTTATTGCAAGCATGGAAAATCACATTATTGTTAAAATTTGAATTACCACTAAACTTACCTCTTGAAGAATGGGACCCCTTCCTTGCTTCTCTATACTTGAACTCCTTTGATTTTCTATAGAGCTTCTTGACAAAGTGGGCCATCTCACTAGACGAGTCTCCATCACTACTTGAATCATGCTCCGACTCGGATGATGATGACACTTCTTTCCTTTCTTTCTTCTTCTTTTCCTTCTTTTCAACAAATAGAGCTAAACCCTTTTCCTTAGGGGACATGTTAGTTTGCTCATGCAATTCAAACTCACAAAATAATTCATCAATTTTAATTTGAGAAATATCCCTAGTTACCTTAATAGCATCAACTATAGAAGTCCATAGAGAAGTTCTAGGAAATGCTTGAAGAATGTACCTTACCAAATCCCGATTGTCAACTCGCTCACCTATGATGTGGAGTCCATTCACAATCTTTTTAAACCTTCCATGCATTTGGCTTACGGTTTCATGCATCTTCATTTGGAAGGCTTGAAGTTGTCCAATTAACAAGTCCTTCTTGGCCCTCTTTGACTCCTTGGATCCTTCATTTAGATCAATGAGCTTTTCCCATAACTCCTTGGCGGATTCGAAAGGCCCCACCTTGTTGAGTTGCTCCATTGTAATACCGCATTGGATGGTGAGTACCGCCTTTGCATTTGATTCGAACCTCCTATTCATTTCCCTTGTCCAATCCTTGCTTGGAATAGGGTTTCCATGTTCATCCACTGGTTCCTCAAAGCCATCAACAATGCTATGCCAAATCTCAATATTACTCATTAGATAATACTTCATCCTACCTTTCCAATACGCAAAGTGACTCCCATCGAAGAGCGGTAGCTTGGCGGTGCTATATCCCTCTTGAAGAGCCATTGATGCCTTGGTTGATGGTGAAATCTTCCAAGCTATCCGGGCTCTGATACCACTTGTTAGATCTTTGTAATGGCTAGAGGGGGGGGGGGGTGATTAGCCTTTCTTTGTTTCTACAAAGTATGTTAGCGGAAGCAATACAAATACAAGTACAAATAAGAATGAGAAACAAGAATACAATGCTAACACCCGATGTACGTGGTTCGGAGATGACGCTCCTACTCCACGGTAATCCGTAAGGTGGATTAGCCCTAGCCAAGCTTCACTAAATCCTCCTTTGGATGAACCAAGGTGGAGAAACCTTGTCTTACAATGCACTCCTCTTCTTTACAATGATGGAAGATGAAGACTAGAGAAGAGGAGGTTTAGAATCACAAAAACACTTGGAGAAAACTTGGTGAGCACGAGGGTGTAGCTAGGAATGAGAGCACTAGTTTCACCAAGCTCCCCAAGGCCTCTTCTTATAGAAGAAGGGCTATTTTTCCCGTTGAGCTTTGATCAGTCGACTGATGCTCACCATCGGTCACCGCCGGCTAACGGCTTCACGAGCGGATCCACGGGATTCGTCACCATTTCCAACGGGAGGCCTGTCGGATCGGTGATCACTTCATCGATCGGCCCGATGGCTGATCGATCAGTGATCGCGCGAGTCGAGTGAGACTCCATTACCGTGCCCATTTTACGACGATCGATCATTGCTGGATTAGCGGTCGGTGATTCCTCATCGATCGACTATCGGTTCTGTCGATCGTGATAGTCCGATCATACTTGAATTGACTCCCTAGACCTATACTTGACCTTCTAACTCTTCCTTCAGCCTTGTGCTCGCCTTCAAGAGTTTCCTTCGGCCTCGTCATGTCTTGGGTTGCCAAATGCTTGGACTTTACGCCGCCAAGACTACAAGCTTGGACTTATGCTGCCAAGACTTTACTTTGGACTTCCTTTGCCAAGGTTCACTTGGACTTTACGCTGCCAAGACTACAAGCTTGGTCTTACGCTGCCAAGTCCATCCCTTGGACTTCCTTTGCCAAGATCATACTTGGACTTCCTTTGCCAAGATCATACTTGGACTTCCTTTGCCAAGGTTCACTTGGACTTTATGCTGCCAAGACTACAAGCTTGGTCTTATGCTGCCAAGTCAGTCCCTTGGACTTTCCTTGCCAAGATCATACTTGGACTTTTCTTTTACCAAGTCTTCATCCTTGGATTTCCCTGTCACTTAAACATGTTCACAATTAGATCACAAAGCATTGCCTAACTTAGATGATTATCCAAACATCAAAACACATGCATGCTTAGGGTATTGTTGCACCAACATTAATCATATAAAATGTAATGATCATACTTAGAGTTTATCTTTTATGTCATGTATATTTAGATTTAATTATATGTCATAAAATCATGATTATTGGTATATATTTTTAATTATGTTATCATTTATCCCATAATCATCATTCATGCATCAATAAAATTGATGTAAGGACAATTGACATGATTTAAAGTCCCATGTATAAGGGAATCAAATAGAGTTGTCTTAGAAAAATGCATGAGACCTTAGATTATGAAGAACAAAACCCACATCTCACATCACATTGATATGTGTGTGTATTCATACACCCTAGACACATATGAGATGCTAGAAAATGAGTCTAGTTCAAGGTGCATAGTTCTTGCATTTGTAGGGATGTATACTTAAAAGTCTATTTTTTGTATGAACATCTTTATTTTGAAATAAGAATCACATGATCATTGTTTGCATATTTTTATGGTTATGCAATATTGTCTAATACCTTACATTGTAGATAACATGGTGTGTGGTGTCACACGGGAGATCATGTTATCGGCTCCTTGTAAAGTATAAGTAAAGGCTCACAACCGAGATGACTTTGGACAAACCATCGGAATGGTTGTAGTGTGATTTGGTATTGGTTTGTCTTGACCATAGAATCACACTAGTGCACTTTGTGTGTATTGAGCAGGACCGACACAGAGGTGATTCGATTTATTGCTGACTACATAATCGAATCGGACCTCAGATATTATTTAGTACATGCTCTTAATCCCGATATAATAATGGGCACATATACTTGGTACTCATCTCTTTGATTTACCAATGGGCGAGATTTATAGATTAAATCGATAGACTCAGAATGTTATGAAATGATATTATTTATATGGTGTGTCGTTGATTATAGGAGGAAACCGTGTCCTATATATTAGGATGATGATGTCCCCTTGAGGAGCTCATAAGGTTCAACATGTAAACCTGCAGTGGACTTGGTCCCATGATGAAAAGGTTGAGTGGTACTACTCATGGAGTTAGATGTCGATTAATTAATGGTCAGTAAATTAATTAATTGTGGACATTCGAGATCTTAAACACAGGAGAAAATGTACAAATAATATATGGAGCCCATATTATCATATGGGGGTTGGTGAGGTAGATCAATGATGGACCTTTAGTGGATTGGATCATCATTAGTGGATCGGACTTTATGTGGGCTTGATCCATGGGTGGCCAAGACCCAACTCCTCCTCATGGTCCCTAATGTAGCCCATTAACACCTCAAGATGCTTAGATCCAATGGATAGAAACAAAACTCTAAGATCCATTGGTAGAGATCAAATCTCTAAGATCCGACGGTTGAGATTAAATCTCTAGATCCGACGGTTGAGATTAAATCCCTAGAACCAATGGAGGAGATTAATTCATGACTTATCCCTAACTCTATAAAAGGAGGGCAAGGGGATTGGTCGTGGATAACATGAAAATGAAGAGGAGAGCTAGGGTTTGCGCAAGGGGCAATCCTAATTGAGATAGGATTGGGATTAGGGTTTTGAGGCTAGGGTGGCACCAAATAAGGAAGGTTCTTTCTCTCTTCTTCTTCCTCTTTGTGCCAACGTCCAGCAGCCTTATCCATCTCTTTTCCAGCCTTGGCCGGCGCCCAAGGTCCTCTTCTTCTCCTCCTTAGGTGGTGGAAACAAGATATAGGGTTTCCCTTGGTGTCTTGGTAGTTTTCCACCATCTCCTTCTCCTTCTAGTTGGCCGGCGGCAAGGACTTTCATAGCTCCTTGTTGGTTGAGTTTTGGAAGGAGAAAAACATTGTTTCTCTTCTTCCTCTTGCTTGGGAAAAGCAAGGAAGGAAGTTTTGCGATCTAGGAGCTTCGACTTTTGGTGGATCGTCGCCCACACGACGTCCAAAAGGAGGAAGGTCATACATTAGAAGACCAAGAGGTATAACTATTCTTCTATCTCTTTTATTCATTGCTTGTGTTTGTTTTTCAAAATATAAGCATGTTATATTTCTGTAAATAGGCTAAATAATACTTGGATCCCGAGTATAAACACAAAAACCGGCGATCCGGACATCGTCTATTCCGCGGCTACTCGTAGAATAGAGAATGGTCGCTTGAACAACTAGTTTGTTCAAGTGACCTCTCTAAACGAATAGCACGACGATGACTTGGTTGCTTTGGGAATCCCTTTTGTCTAGGATTAAATTTTTAATCCGGGGACATCGAAGGGATCACCATGGTCAAGCAACCGAGGTGAAGGGGAAGTTTCCCCTGATCAACCCCAACAATTGGTATCAGAGCCAAGGATTCCGGTTTTGTGTGTTTAGGATTCGGTTAATTTTATGCACTTTTTCATATATTATATGTGCCGGATAATAGTAGGATATGCGTAGTTTAACTCTTTGGTTGCAGGCATAAGATCCGACTATTATGGTCGTGTGTGTGTATGTGATTGTATGTGTGTAAATATTTATTTTGTTGAATCCTCGGGGTTGACGAGGCTAGTATTTAGTTTTTTTTTGTAAATTAAATACGGCATTGTTTAGCCGCTCTTTATTTTATTTTACTTTCGATCTAGATTCATGTACACTCCCTCGTGGAGTATAGGATCGATGGATGTAAATTAAAATAGGTTTTAGTCTCGGCTCGGATCTCCGGAGGGCTTGTACATGGCGTAGGAGGAGCGGACGAGATGGCGATGCGACGGAAGACATATTGAAGACAAAAGCCATAATAGTTGGAAAATTTTTTATTTTTCATATTTATTGCTTTTTGTTTGATATGCATGTCGTTGGCTAGTAAAATTCCTCATTTTCAATTTACTAAGTGGGAGAGGGATATTTTAATTAATTCCCACGGCCTCCATTACAATTTGACGTGTGATGCAACAAACTTGCGTGTCGGCTCTGAGTGCCTTCCTCCCTGCGGATGAGTTTATTTGCGGATCACTAGGTCAAATAATGGTTATAGGAAATTATCTAGGAGCATGTGTACTTCCACAGCGGTAAGGCACATAATCCGAAATAATTCCCTTAGTATCGTGTAATGGTGCACACTTAGATGCAAATAAAAAGTATCCTCCCCATCGGAGTCACTGCTTTTATTTGTAGGGTCAAAGAAGAACCAACTATTAATTTTATTTGTCAAAAAGTAAGGTTGACAAGATTAATGGGTAAAACCTCCTCTTACAAATGTAGAATTCGTATACGTCCACACTGCGTGGCATGCAATATTCTCGGTGTTTTGAGGTGTTGGTTGATTTTGAAATTTTATTGTTTTGAGGAATCAATAATTTTTTGAAATCTAAAATAATAATCTATGGGATTCTTGAAAATTCCTCACTGTCAATTTACTAAGTGGGAGAGGGATATTTTAATTAATTCCCACGGCCTCCATTACAATTTGACGTGTGATGCAACAAACTTGCGTGTCGGCTCTGAGTGCCTTCCTCCCTGCGGATGAGTTTATTTGCGGATCACTAGGTCAAATAATGGTTATAGGAAATTATCTAGGAGCGTGTGTACTTCCACAGCGGTAAGGCACATAATCCGAAATAATTCCCTTAGTATCGTGTAATGGTGCACACTTAGATGCAAATAAAAAGTATCCTCCCCATCGGAGTCACTGCTTTTATTTGTAGGGCCAAAGAGGAACCAACTATTAATTTTATTTGTCAAAAAGTAAGGTTGACAAGATAATAAAATTAATGGGTAAAACCTCCTCTTACAAATGTAGAATTCGTATACATCCACACTGCGTGACATGCGATATTCTCGGTGTTTTGAGGTGTTGGTTGATATCAAAATTTTATTGTTTGAGGAATCAATAATTTTTTGAAATCTAAAGTAATGATCTATGTGATTCTTAGGATTTTCAAAATGACTTTCAGTCCACTTGTTGTGATACTAAAAGAAATAAACTTACTGTACCCAAATAATGTTGATTGGAAAAGAATCTAGATATTGTCTTATCTGCTAAGGAGTACAAGTATGCACTCTTCGAAGAATGTCCTCAAGCCATGGTTGCTCAAAAAGGTTTCTACTTCTAAGCCGAAAGGCAAGAAGAAGGAGAAACAAGGTAGAGCAAAGGTGGTGGGAGGATCTCAGTGAGGAGTGAAGAAGCCGAAAGGCAAGTACTTCACTTACAAGCAGGATGGACATTGGAAGAAGGACTGTCCCAATCCAAAGCAGAACAAAGATACATCCTTTGAACTAGTCATTGAAACATGGTTAGCGGTGTTATCTACCGGTACCTGGAGTGTAGATACAGGAGCCACTAATCATGTCTGCAATACTTTGCGAGTTCGAAACCGACGACTAGCTAAAGGGGATATTACCATTTACTTGGGCAATGCCATGAAGATGGCGGCTATTGCAGTGGGAGATGTTTTATTTATCTTTTGAGAAAAATAAAGTTTTTGGTTCTTAAGAATTTTCTTTATGTACATTTATTTAGAAATAATTGATTTCGGTTTCTAAATTATGGATGGATAATCTATTTCTTTTAATGACAGATTTGTTATAAAAGGAATAGGGACATTATCTATTCAGGTACATAGATAGGAAATTTATAACTTGAACCACTAGCTCCCACGATGCAAATAGAAGTTATTAACTCATCTTCTAAGTCTAATAAGAGAAAAGAACCTTCGAAGATGAACCAAACATATCTTTGCCATCTTAGTCTTGGTCACATTAACCTAAGCAGAATTCAAAGGTTGATAGCTGATAGACCTTTGGGTTCATTAGTGGTGGAGGATCTCCCAACCTACGAATCTTGCTTGGAGGGTAAGATGACCAAGAGGCCTTTCAAGGCCAAGGGGTATAGAGCCAAAGATATGTTAGAAATGGTTCATTCGATTGTATGGTCCTATGTCTATCCCGGCAAGAGGTAGTTTTGAATATTTCATCTTTTCATAGACAATTATTCAAGATGACACTACGATCTGATCGTGGTGGTGAGTATCTCTTGGAAGAGTTTAGGAATTACTTATCAGAGACTGGGATACAATCCCAATTGTCTGCACCTGGCACACCCTAGCAGAATGATGTAGAAGAGCGAAGAAATAGGACTCTTATAGAGATGGTTAGATCGATGATGAATTATTCGACTTGCCGGACTCGTTACGGGGATATGCTCTAGATACTGTGTACATTCTCGAACTTGGTTCCATCTAAATCGTGCCTTCTACTCCCACAGAGTTGTGGGCCAGGCGAAAGCCTAGTCTAAGACATATTCGGATATAGGAGAGTCCACATGTCATGTGAAGGCGATGATGGTAAGTTGGAACCTCTCGTACAAAAGTGCGCTTGTTAGATTGGCTATCCTAGATGAGCGAAGGGTGGATTGTTTTATAGTCCTAGAGATCAGAGAGTGATCGTTAGCACGAGTACTAGATTTCTAGAGGAAGACTATGTGATGAGCCACAAGCCCAAGAGTAAAATTGTTCTGGAGGAGTTAAAAGGGGAAGTCACTTCTTTAGTACCACCGGTACAAGAGGATATACCACATGTTACTGCACCGCGTGTCACAGAGGATACACAGGTGATACCTCATCATAGTGGGAGGGTTGTGAGACAGACTGATAGATTCATGTTCTTGGGAGAATCTTCTGATTTGGTCCCTGGCGAACATGAACCTGATCCCTGGACATATGATGAGCCAATCCAAGATAAAGATGCAGTATCTTGGCAAAGTGCAATGAATGCTGAGATTGAATCTATGAAATCAAATCAGGTCAGGTAGCTAGTAGAACCACCCGATGGTGTAAAAACCATTGGATGCAAGTGGATCTACAAAAGAAAGAGAGGAATAGATGGGAAGGTTGAGACCTTCAAAGCGAGGCTTGTTGCGAAGGGGTATACTTAGAAAGAGGGTATCGATTATGAGGAGACCTTTTCGCCGGTAGCCATGCTTAAATCTATCCGGATTCTCTTATGCATAGCAGCTCATATGGATTATGAGGTGTGGCAGATGGATGTCAAGACAGCTTTCCTTAATGGAAGTCTTGAGGAAAACATCTATATGAAGCAACCAGAGGGATTCATTGCAAAGGGCAAAGAGCATCTTGTGTGTAAGCTTAATCGGTCCATTTATGGATTGAAGCAAGCTTCAAGATCTTGGAACATCCGCTTTGATGAGATAATCCAGTCTTATGGATTTATTCAAAGTCCGGATGAGTCTTGTGTATACAAGAGATGTGACGGAAACGTAGTGGTATTTCTTGTACTATACGTAGATGACATTTTAGTGGTTGGCAACAACATCGAAGTGTTATCGGACGTAAGGGTATGGTTGTCCAAACAGTTTGTTTTGAAGGACTTGAGAGAAGTGGGTCACAACCTTGGGATCAAGGTTGTTGTGCTTATCCCAAGCTTCATACATAGACATGATTTTGGATCGTTTTAGCATGCAGAACTCCAAGAAGGGTTTTCTACTTTTCAGGTATGGAGTTACTTTATCTAAGGAGATGTGTCCTAGATCATCTGAGGTGATAAAGGAGCTGGAGGCGATTCCTTATGCTTGGCGGTGGAAGCCTCATGTATGCTATGCTATATGAGACAAGATATACGCTGCAGTGGGCATGGTTAGCGAATATCGAGGAATCTAGGACAGGACATTGGACTCGGTAAAGCATATATTGTAGTGCCTGAGAATGACTAGGAATTATATGCTAGTTTACCGGGCAGACCAATTACTCCCTGTGGGTTGCATGGATTACGATTTCCAATCAGATAGGGATAACAGTAAGTCTACCTCAGGTTTTGTGTTTACTTTAGGAGGTGGAGCCATTGTATGGAGGAGTGCCCGGAATGTGTGGTGGACTCCACCCATGGAAGCCGAGTATCTGGCGGCCCTGTGGCGCCAAAGAAGTATGGACTTCCTGATGGACTTGGATGTGATTCCTGGTTTGCCCAGAACTATCACAATTTATTGTGATAATAGTGGTGCAGTTGCAAACTCGAAGGAACCACGAGCCCATAAGGCTAGTAAACACATAGAGCGCAAGTACCACCTGATACGAGAAATCGTAAAGGAGGTAGAAGTTATTGTCGCCTAGATTGCATCAGAGGATGACCTGGTAGACCCTTTCACTAAGGCCCTTCTAGCGAGAGCTTTGATAGGCATGTGGAGGGAAGGGGAATCAGATGTATGGCAGTAAGAGCACATCATAGTCTTTTAGTATAAGTGGGAGATTATAGGGATGTATACTTAAAAGTCTATTTTTTGTATGAACATCTTTATTTTGAAATAAGAATCACATGATCATTGTTTGCATATTTTTATGGTTATGCAATATTGTCTAATACCTTACATTGTAGATAACATGGTGTGTGGTGTCACACGGGAGATCATGTTATCGGCTCCTTGTAAAGTATAAGTAAAGGCTCACAACCGAGATGACTTTGGACAAACCATCGGAATGGTTGTAGTGTGATTTGGTATTGGTTTGTCTTGACCATAGAATCACACTAGTGCACTTTGTGTGTATTGAGCAGATCGGACCGCGGTGATTCGATTTATTCTTGACTACATAATCGAATCGGACCTCGGATATTATTTAGTACATGCTCTTAATCCCGATATAATAGCAGCGCATATACTTAGTACTCATCTCTTTGATTTACCAATGGGCGAGATTTATAGATTAAATCGATAGACTCGGTAAGTTGGGAGATGATATTATTTATATGGTGTGCCGTTGATTATAGGAGGAAACCGTGTCCTATATATTAGGATGATGATGTCCCCTTGAGGAGCTCATAAGGTTCATCATGTAAACCTGTGGTGGACTTGGTCGGCATGATGAAAGGTTGAGTGGTACTACTCATGGAGTTAGATGTTGATTAATTAATGGTCAGTAAATTAATTAATCGACGGACATTCGAGATCTTAAACACGGGGAGAAAATGTACAAATAATATATGGAGCCCATATTATCATATGGGGGTTGGTGAGGTAGATCAATGATGGACCTTTAGTGGATTGGATCATCATTAGTGGATCGGACTTTATGTGGGCTTGATCCATGGGTGGCCAAGACCCAACTCCTCCTCATGGTCCCTAATGTAGCCCATTAACACCTCAAGATGCTTAGATCCAATGGATAGAAACAAAACTCTAAGATCCATTGGTAGAGATCAAATCTCTAAGATCCGACGGTTGAGATTAAATCTCTAGATCCGACGGTTGAGATTAAATCCCTAGAACCAATGGAGGAGATTAATTCATGACTTATCCCTAACTCTATAAAAGGAGGGCAAGGGGATTGGTCGTGGATAACATGAAAATGAAGAGGAGAGCTAGGGTTTGGGCGGCAAGGAGCAATCCTAATTGAGATAGGATTGGGATTAGGGTTTTGAGGCTAGGGTGGCACCAAATAAGGAAGGTTCTTTCTCTCTTCTTCTTCCTCTTTGTGCCAACGTCCAGCAGCCTTATCCATCTCTTTTCCAGCTTTGGCCGGTGCCCAAGGTCCTCTTCTTCTCCTCCTTAGGTGGTGGAAACAAGATATAGGGTTTCCCTTGGTGTCTTGGTAGTTTTCCACCATCTCCTTCTCCTTCTAGTTGGCCGGCGGCAAGGACTTTCATAGCTCCTTGTTGGTTGAGTTTTGGAAGGAGAAAAACATTGTTTCTCTTCTTCCTCTTGCTTGGGAAAAGCAAGGAAGGAAGTTTTGTGATCTAGGAGCTTCGACTTTTGGTGGATCGTCGCCCACACGACGTCCAAAAGGAGGAAGGTCATACATTAGAAGACCAAGAGGTATAACTATTCTTCTATCTCTTTTATTCATTGCTTGTGTTTGTTTTTCAAAATATAAGCATGTTATATTTCTGTAAATAGGCTAAATAATACTTGGATCCCGAGTATAAACACAAAAACCGGCGATCCGGAC
This sequence comes from Wurfbainia villosa, assembly GCA_025175895.1. NCBI lineage: Eukaryota > Viridiplantae > Streptophyta > Magnoliopsida > Zingiberales > Zingiberaceae > Wurfbainia > Wurfbainia villosa. The sequence continues at coordinate 43,668,497 of CM045998.1, read as the reverse complement.
ATCGTCTATTCCGCGGCTACTCGTAGAATAGACAATGGTCGCTTGAACAACTAGTTTGTTCAAGTGACCTCTCTAAACGAATAGCACGACGATGACTTGGTTGCTTTGGGAATCCCTTTTGTCTAGGATTAAATTTTTAATCCGGGGACATCGAAGGGATCACCATGGTCAAGCAACCGAGGTGAAGGGGAAGCGAAGTTTCCCCTCACGGATCAACCCCAACAGCATTTAGATGAACTCAAACTCATCATATATCATGGATGAATCATGAGGAAAACTTATGTATAAGTCATGTACATTAAGCCCATAAACCATGATTCAATATAAAGTTTTTAAAAATATTTCAAAACCATTTTGAAAAAACTTTGGTGAAGTCTATCTTTTGATAGCAATCACCATTGATAGAGTTGATATAAAGTAGGGTCAAAACTTTGAGCTTTTCAATAGTTTTGAACTATGTGTCAATCTCATTATTTTATGGGTATTTTATTTTTCCAATATTTTTCACCCATAAAGATTGACTTAAGTATTATATGTATAAAGTTTCGTGATTTTTCAAATTATATATAATAACTTGTGTATTTCCGAAATTTGTTTTCTGAAACCTGAATTCTGCACTTGCAGAAATCAGTCGACTGCCATGGATGAGCTCAACGAGCTCGTGTTATGCGCACGACACTAACAACAACTCCTTCTCGATAACACGTCGGAGGTGGAAAAACCTCGTACAAGCAATTACAACAATGTAATACAAGCAAATACAAATACAAGAAGAAATACAAGTAAAGAACACTTTACAAACTTCGCTTTGAACACTTGCTTGTTGCTTGCTTTGGATTGCTCTTGAAGGACTGAAATGTAGCAGCAATTCCCCTTCAAAATCTTCCCAAAAGTCTTGGCAAAATCCTCCATCTCGAGCTCCATTTGAAATCTGCATCGAGCTGATTTCGTGCCTAGCAGTCGACTGCCAAAAGGCCCCAGTCGATTGCTCCTGTAGCCGTTGTCTCACAACGACTCAATCCACACCGGACAGGTTCCAACGGATCCTCTATCAGTCAATTGATGATGTCCATCAGTCGACTGCTGACCTTGTAGCCGACTGCCTAGTCAGCTACGGAGCATTATGTGCCCGTGACACTTCCATCAGTCGACTACCGTCCCTTGACAGTCGACTGTTGTCGACATCAGTCGACTGCCATCCCTTGGCAGTCGATTACCATGCCACAAAAAGAAATCTAACACCAGTCGATTGCCATCGACTTGGATCAGTCAAATCGACACTTATGCCAGTTGACTGTTGTCGGGTGAAATCTCAAACACCAAGTTGTTTGAGAATCCGACCGTTGGGTAAACCGTCAAATACCATGTTTGAGCATCCGACACTCAGTCTTAGCCACTTGGTCAAGTCCACCTCATCTCTCATTGAGTTCTCCACCAAAGCTCTCTTCCCTCGGCCTACGTCCCTCGGATGCACCAAGCGTAAGCCTTCGCAATGCCATCCTTCGTGTCTCTTGCCCTAGAAGTCTGCTTTCCTTGGGCCTCACTCCATTTGCTCCCTGTCCGGCAGTCCCTCGGATGCACCAAGCATACGGCTTTACAATGCTATCCTTCACCGACTCAAGGACCCTAAGCCTAGTGAACTTGCCAATTCCTCAAGAATTCCCACATCAAGCCTCATGCTTGGATTTTCCATGCCAAGCCCCATGCTTGGACTTTCACAGCCAAGCCCCATGCTTGGACTTACGTGTGTTGGATCGATGCGGTTCGCTAGAGGGGGGGGGAGTGAATAGAAAAAAAAAACTTTTTCTTTCGAATTCGTTTCAAGACAAATGTACGCAGCGGAAATATAAATAAAAACTAAAAGAGACATAGTTTTTTACTTGGTTCGTAGCCTTCGGCTACTACTCCAAGGCCCTAACGGTCCTAGACCGTGTACGGAGGGCAATTCACTAAAACACTCCTCCTCGTTGGAGGTAGGAGTTTACGATTATAAAAAAAACTTTCGAAGCACAAGATAGAGAGACAAACCCTCTCTTCTATTAAAATGAAAATGCAATGATAGAAAGCCTCGATTAACAAACTAATTGCAAGATTAAAAGAAATGACAAGACAAGATTATACCAACAACTCGAAGATAGGACTTAAACTAGGGTTGTTGGCAGCACTTCGTTGTCGTAGAGTTGTCGGAGAGTCGCAGCGTTGCGGAGGCTTTTGAGCACTTAGAATTCATGATGAAACCCTAGGTTTGGCCCTCCTTTTATAGCCTTTGAGCCCCTTTTTGAGAGGAACCCTAGCCAATCACAATTGAGCACCACTCCCCTTGAAATTTGGTGATAAACCTTGACTCCTCGAGGCTGATCCTTTGACCATCAGTCGAGTGCTGACCTCCGGCAGTCGACTGATTGATGGCAGTCGAGTCCTCCAAGCTGGCAGTCGACTGATGCTTGCTGTAAGTCAAAGTTAGCTCAACAAAAACATAATTTCGACGGTCGTCGACCGTCCGATCTCGACCTAGACCATCTATAGGATGTCTTTGGTCGGATCTATGCTTAAGATCATCCCCGTAACGAGGATACGACCTCACTTACGCTCTCACACACGAGCTTACCTCGATACTTACATGTTGCTTTTGCTTCCGGCCTTCCACTCGATTCCTTCGGCTCCCTACGAAGTCACTCGAGTGTCGCCCGACCACCGCGGCTTCCTCCGGGTGTCGCTAGCCTTCATCTCCAGCTATAGCATTTCATCGCACACCTTGATTCAGATCGTGAGATAATGACATGAGCTTAACTTTGTATCTTTTGCTATAATCAAAACTCAGGTTCGACTTAGGTGCCTACTGCACCAACAATCTCCCCCTTTTTGATTTATGGCAAACCCACATACAAAGTTAAGAAAAATAAATTAAGCAAAAAGAGTATGAGATATACATGAATGTGTAGGAGTATAAAAACTCTTTTTCAAATGCTCCCCCTTGAGGAAACCTCCTCCTTGACCGAGGGTGAGTACTTGAGAAAGAGTTTTAACTCTCCCCCTTGATATTTGCTACTAAAAAAGAATTAAGTAACCGAAATTACTTAATATTGGCCATAGTGTTTAAAATAAGTTTTAAGTTAAGAAATCAAAAAATTGATTTCTTAACCTTGGCCTTTACTTCCATTTTGTTAACAAGTTAACTTAAAGTTAAGTAAATTACTTTTTGTTAACAAGTTAACTAAAAGTTAAGTAAATTATTTTCTGTTAACAAGTTAACTAAATGTGTTAAAGTTTGAGTAAGCCTTAAAAAAAATATTGATCCCTTAACTTTGGCCTTTTTCTCCCCCTTTTGCCACATATCGAAAAGAGTGAGAGTGTGTCTGGAATAAAAACAAGTTTTAATTTTAAAGTCCAAGCATGTTCCACATTATTTTGAAAATGATATACTGAAAATAAGTTCATCTATAAAATGTTCGACTCATATTTGGCTTGATTGATATGGAAGATCAATCAGTCCTGGTCAGAGTCGGTTAGTATGTATGATTATACTCCGTGGTTCATAGCGATGCACTAGCTCTACATCTGGAACCAGGAGTAAGGTTCTAACATCTCACGCCCATCTACGTGGCTAAGTACACAAACACATTAGTCCTATGTGTTGTGAGATGTACTGGCTCCTTAAATCTATAGGGGCATGATATCTAAGGTATGTCCTATGCTAGTTCCATGAAATTAAAGAAATAGTAGTAAGAACATATAATTTGCAAGTACCTATTCTATTATGAACATGCCCAATTTTCATCTTAATAGACTAAATTCGGCTTCGGGTAGGGGTTTAGTAAATAGGTCTGCCAAGTTAGACTTCGATTCGACGTATTCGAGTTGTATGGCTTCGTTGGCCACATGTTCTCGAATGAAATGGTATTTGACCTCTATATGTTTGGTCCTAGAGTGACATATCAGATTCTTTGTTAGATTAATTGAACTAATGTTATCTACGTGAAGTTTAGTATTCATAAAGTCTAACTTAAAGTCGCGGAGAGTGTGCTTCATCCAAAGAAGCTGCGTGACACACTCACCCATCGCGATGTATTCGGCTTCGGTGGTAGATAAAGCAACACAGTGTTGCTTCCTACTGCACCAACTCACTAGACTTGAGCCGAGAAGTTAACAACAACCACTCGTGCTCTTTCTATCGAGCTTACTACCGGCATAGTCCGAATCGGAGTAGCCGGTTAGTTCGAACTCGGTAGATCTAGGATACCAAATAACGACATTAAGTGTACCCTTTAGATATCTAAGGATACGCTTAACTAGGGTTAGGTGAGACTCCTTAGCACAGGTTTGAAACCTGGTGCACATACTTCTATGAATAGGATGTCGTCGGCTGCGATTAAGTATAGGAGACTTCCTATCGCGCTCTTATAGTACTTTAAGTCAATGGACTTACTTTCTAGGTCTTCTCCTATGTTAACATTAATCGCCATTGGGGTGTTTATTACCTTAGCGTCTTGCATTCCAAATCTTTTAATTAACTCCTTAGTGTATTTTTGTTGATATAGGTATATACCATCCTTAGTTTGTTTAATTTGTATACCTAAAAAGAAACTTAACTCGCCTACCAAGTTCATTTCGAACTCACTTTCCATGAGTGAAACGAACTCGTTTAGTAAGGCTGAGTTAGAGGTTCCAAAAATTATATCGTCTACGTAAATTTGAGCTATGAATATTTCTTTACTTAAGGTTTTTACGAAGAGAGTTGGGTCAACTAAGCCTTGGTTAAACCCTTTTGACTTAAGATGGATTAAAAGTCTCTCGTACCAAGCTCGAGGAGCTTGTTTAAGTCCATAGAGAGCTTTCTTAAGTTTTAGAACATGGTCGGGTTTATCTAGATTTTCGAATCCGGGGGGTTGGCTAACATAAACTTCTTCTTTAATGTATCCATTTAGGAATGCCGACTTAACATCCATTTGAAACAGCTTAAATCCTCGATGTGCGGCATAAGCTAGCAACATTTGAATGGATTCGAGTCTAGCTACTGGGGCATAGGTTTCGTCGTAATCTAAGCCTTCGACTTGACTAAACCCTTTGGCGACTAACCTAGCCTTGTTTCTAACTACTTCACCTTTATCATCAAGCTTATTTCGAAACACCCACCTTGTTCCAATTATCGTTTTGTCTTTAGGTGGTGGTACTAATTCCCACACTTCATTCCTAGTAAATTGAGCTAGCTCTTCTTGCATTGCAATAATCCAATCGGGATCAAGAAGAGCTTGTTCAATTGATTTGGGTTCTATCTTTGAAATTAAGGAAATTTGACTAAGGTTCCTATAGGATGCTCTAGTTCGAACTCCTAGATTAGGATCTCCTATCACTTGATCGATAGGGTGGTTAGTCTGAATCCTAGATTGGGTTGGGTTTGTGTCACCTAATGCTTGATCAATGGGGTGACTTGGTTGAACACTAGTTTGACTCGGATCACTTGTCACTTGGTCGACAAGAGAAGATGGTTGATGTGGATTAGACTCGATCTCATGGTCGAAGACTAGTTTTGTATAAGTGGGCTCAACTCGTGGGGTCATTAAGTGTTTTGTAGGTTCTACTTCATCGAACACTACATTAATAGTCTCTTCGACTTTAAGGGTATCGTGGTTATATACCCTATAGGCCCTCGTGGTTGAGTATCCTAAGAAGATTTCGTGGAGGTTTTGGATTTGAATTTCCCTAGGTGGTTCTTAGTGTTTAAGATATGTACTTTACATCCAAATACCTAAAGTACTTGATGTTGGGTACTTTATTGTGATAAATCTCGTCAGGTCTTAAGGTGCCTCTTTACCATAAGGATCCTATTCTCGACATAGCAAGCCGTGCTAACGGCTTCTGCCCAAAACCTATCAGGTAGGTCGTATTCGTTCAACATGGTCCTAGCGGCTTCTTATATAGTTCGGTTTTTCCGCTCCACTAGGCCATTTTGTTGAGGGGTCCTAGGGCAAGAGAATTCATGGTGGTATCCGTTTAGGTTTACAGAAGTCGGTGAACCTTTGATTTTCGAATTCACCACCATGATCGCTTCTAAGTCTTTTAACCTTAAGGTTTTTTTGATTCTCGATTAATTTGAATAGATTGATTAATTGATCTAGGGTATCATTTTTATGTTTGATGAACCTAACCCAGGTAAACTAGTAGTCGTCAATTATGACTAAGCAATATTGACTTCTATTGAGTGACTTGGCTCCATGTGAATCGAATAGATCCATATGCAGGAGCTCAAGTACACTTGAGGTTCGTTCTTGGTTAGTTAACTTGTGTTGTGTCCTAGGTTGTTTTCCTTGTTGACAAGCATTACAGATTTTATTAACCAAATTGTTGAGGTTAGGTAAGCCTCTGACTAAGCCACTCTGACTCATCTTGTGGACGAGTCTTGGGTGCGAGTGACCGAGTCATTGGTGCCACAACCATGATTCCTCTTCCTGTGTCATAAGACATTTGGCTGAGGATTTGATTAAGTTAATTGTATAAATGTTATTTGTCCTAGTTCCTTTGAGTATTGTTTTAGCTGTTTTATTTATTTTAATTACACATTCATTTTCTAAAAATATGACCTTATAGTTATTGTCACATAATTGACTTACCTAAGCAGGTTATATTCAAAATTCTCTACAAGTAATACAATTTTAATAACAAAATTCGAGTTAAGCTCGATATCACCTGATCTGATGATTTTGAGCTTGCCGTTATTCCCAAAGGCTACCGATCCTTGTCGTTTGAATCGAAGCTTTGTGAATTTGAGTTGATCCCCGGTCATGTGTCGGGAGCAACCGCTGTCCAACATCCATTGATCCTACACACAAGGTGGTTGGATTGGATGTTAGATTTTTTATATATTTTTTTTAAAAATTGGTTGTAAGTTTTTTAAACCTAGGTCATCTCACCTGTGTTTATATGATCAAGCATGTTATACTTATGTGTTTTTTGTGAGATGACTTCCAATTAAGTTGATTAAGTGCATTTAGATTCAAGTAATTTTATGTTAGATTTGGATTTGACCCTAGGCTTGTCAAGTTTACCTTTTCAAGATCATGGCTTCCAGGTCATGGCGAGGCACAGGGGCCTTCTTTTATCGGATCATCGACCACTTCCTTAGACAAAGCCATTTTCAAGAAAATGATGACTTGACTCACCTAAGACTATTTCCTAGTCTAACTGGTTATTTTTGAAAAGAGGCTCCCCGAGGCTCAATCTTTTTGAAGGATTTTAGTTGGTTATGTACGTGTTCTAAGTGAGTTCACAAGTTTTAAAAAAAATTCTAAGCATGCAATTTCTAAGTTAAAGCACAAACATGTTTTGTACTGACTCCCCCTAGACCGTTGAATCGGTTCGGTCTATCCACATAGTGGATTTGGTCCTTGGGAACCCAGTACGGGTTGGATCCTAGAGTTGAAATCAAAAAGTTCTTAGGGACCCATGCTTGGACATGTTTCCTATGTCGACTTACAATCGACATATACGACCTATTAGTCGTGTTTGAGTTAAACCCTAGTCCAGCCTTGTTGTACACGGCCCTTTGAGATCCAAGTAGGAGGTCAAGTCCTTTGGATCCCGAAGTGAACCTTTCCAACGTGTTCCTAAGATCTTCAACTTGACTTTTCAAGAGAGAGTTCTCAACTTCGAGCTTTTCAGCTCGAGTTGGGTCCTCTTCTCGAACTTGACTAGTCGAAGAGGTTAGGGAGACCTTGTGTTTGAGGAGTTTGACCTCCTCAACCAGGGTCTCGACCTTGGACTCGGACTTAACTAATTTCCTAGACAAAAACCTAACCGTATTATGTAAAGTATTAAATAAAGTTCGACTCACTTTAAGGGTATCTTTTGAACCAGATGCGTATCCGTGGCTTGACTTGAAGGTAGCTTCGTAGTCTAAGTCATCCTCAGGTTCTGACTCAAGTTCAGGTTCGGTCTCTGTGTCTGACTCAATCGATTTCGCCATGAAGACGTGGTCTTCGTCTTCTTCGGATGACGCTTCTTCCCATGTCGCGTTGAGGGCCTTCTTGTGCTTAGGTGCTTGGTGGTTGAGCTTGGGGCACTCGGACTTGATATGTCCAAACCTGTTACACTCATAACACCTAATATTAGAACTTTTAGGCTTACCTTGGTTGGGTCGAGTCGTGGTTCGCTTTCGTCCCTTGGCTATCCTTCGAGCTAGGTTCATTAGTTCGGCAGTCAACTCCGGGTCAACTTCTTCTTCGGACTCGTCTTCCTCCTCGGTTGGTGGTGGCTTGCTTGCGATTTTCTTCTTCTTTGAACCTGCAAACAAGGCTATACCCCTCTCGGGTTCCGAGTTGGACTGCTCATGTAATTCGAAATCTGAGAATAATTCGTCTATTCTAACTTTAGAAAGGTCCTTGGAGACCTTGTGGGCGTCGACCATGGATGCCCACAAGGTAGTCCTCGGAAAAGAGTTTAGAACATACCTTATAAGGTCGCGGTTTTTGACTTTTTGCCCGATTGCGTGTAGGTTGTTGACGATGTCCTGGACGCGGGCGTGCAATTGTGTTGCCATCTCGTGTTCCTGCATTTTTAGTGTGTACAATTTATTGAACAACAAATCGCGTTTGCAAACCTTAGCTTGATTTGATCCTTCGTGTAACTCGATCAGCCTCGTCCAGAGATCTCTTGCGCTGATGAAGGGTCCGACTCGGTTCAGCTCCTCCTTGGATAGCCCGCACTGCAGGATTTGAGTCGCCTTTGCATCTGCCTCGACTTGTCGTTTAGTGGCAATGGACAACTGATTGTAATCCAAGGATTCACCTTCTTCATTAGTAGGAAGGGTGAACCTGGTTTGGATCACAATCCACATCTCTATTTGGGTTTTTAGGAAGCACTCCATCCGACCTTTCCAGTAACGGAAATAGTCACCGTTGTAAAACGGTGGTCGGACGGTGCTAAAACCCTCGAGATGGGCCATTAACACGAAAGACACAAAGAGACGAAGACGAAGAAACTAGCAACGACAAAAACACAAAAACAAGTACCAAGACTCGCGTCTTGGATTAGTAGTGCGGGAGAAAAACTTAACAAAGCGAAATAAATAATAAAAAAAAGAGAATTAAAAGAAAAATAAATCTGTAAAAATGGCTAGATTGGTGGTTTCACCAAATCTTAGCAACCCCCAGCTCTGATACCAATTGATGGATCGATGTGGTTCGCTAGAGGGGGGGGGTGAATAGCGAAAAAAAACTTTTTCTTTCGAATTCGTTTCAAGACAAATATACGCAGCGGAAATGTAAATAAAAACTAAAAGAGACAAATAGTTTTTTACTTGGTTCGTAGCCTTCGGCTACTACTCCAAGGCCCTAACGGTCCTAGACCGTGTACGGAGGGCAATTCACTAAAACACTCCTCCTCGTTGGAGGTAGGAGTTTACGATTACAAAAAAAAAAAACAGACAAACCCTCTCTTCTATTAAAATGAAAATGCAATGATAGAAAGCCTCGATTAACAAACTAATTGCAAGATTAAAAGAAATGACAAGACAAGATTATACCAACAACTTGAAGATAGGACTTAAACTAGGGTTGTTGGCAGCACTTCGTTGTCGTAGAGTTGTCGGAGAGTCACAGCATTACGGAGGCTTTTGAGCACTTAGAATTCATGATGAACCCCTAGGTTTGGCCCTCCTTTTATAGCCTTTGAGCCCCTTTTCGAGAGGAACCCTAGCCAATCACAATTGAGCACCACTCCCCTTGAAATTTGGTGATAAACCTTGACTCCTCGAGGTTGATCCTTTGACCATCAGTCAACTGATGGTCATCATCAGTCGACTAATGGCAGCATCAGTTGAGTGCTGACCTCCGACAGTCGACTGATTGACGGAAGTTGAGTCCTTCAAGCTGGCAGTCGACTGATGCTTGCTGCAAGTCAAAGTTAGCTCAACAAAAACATAATTTCGACGGTCGTCGACCATCCGATCTCGACCTAGACCATCTATAGGATGTCTTTGGTCGGATCTACGCTTAAGATCATCCCCGTAACGAGGATACGACCTCACTTACGCTCTCACACACGAGCTTTCCTCGATACTTACATGTTGCTTTTGCTTCCGGCCTTCCACTCGATTCCTTCGGCTCCCTACGAAGTCACTCGAGTGTCGCCCGACCACCGCGGCTTCCTCCGGGTGTCGCTAGCCTTCAGCTCTAGCTATAGCAATTTACTGCACACTCGAGTGTCGCCCGACCACCGCGGCTTCCTCCGGGTGTCGCTAGCCTTCAACTTTGTGTCTTTTGCTATAATCAGAACTCAGGTTCGACTTAGGTGCCTACTGCACCAACAACAAGCTTTTAGGGGGAGGTATTCATCATGGGATGATGGATGATATTTTTCCTCATGAGGAGGGAAAATGGGATTTTGAGATACCCAATTTGGAAATTGAGAGAGTGTATAGGATTGCCTCTCTTGAGTGATATGAGACTTATCACTAGGAAGATGGTAGGCATCCTAGATATTTTTGGACTAAGGGGGAGATTGTAAGATCTCATTGGGACATGAGACATTGACCTCCTTGGAGAGAACCTTTTTGATGTTAGTCAAAAAGGGGGAGAATGTTTTGGGGAGAACTTATTGAGAGAAGGACATCAATTGAGAAAATTGATGGGGATGATTGGTTTGAGTTAGATGGTCTAACTCAATGGTTTGTTTGGTTCTTGTCAAACATCAAAAAGGGAAGATTGTTGGTGCAATTGGCCCAGGTCACGATTGACCAGGACTCGAGCTTGACTCGAGAGATGTTTTGATGTTCGACAAAAATATATGACAATGTGATTGTCATGGGAAAGTCCAAGTCTTGAGTACTTGGCATGGAAAGTCCAAGTGGGACACTTGGCATTTGGGAAAGTCCAAGTGGGACACTTGGCATTTGGAAAGTCCAAGTCTTGAGTACTTGGCATGTAAAGCCCAAGCATGGGTCTTGGCAAGGAAAAGTCCAAGCATTGGTCTTGGCATGGAAAAGTTCAAGCATTGGTCTTGGCATGGAAAAGTCCAAGCATTGGTCTTGGCATGGAAAAGTCCAAGCATTGGTCTTGGCATGGAAAAGTCCAAGCATTGGTCTTGGCATGGAAAGGCCAACATGGGTTGACAAGAGAAAGTCCAAGCTTGAGTCTTGGCATTTGAGAAGTCGAAGGGGTTTGATATTGGCAGCGTAAAGTCCAAGCGGGAGTCTTGGCAGCATAAGTACAATGGTTGGCGGTGTAAAATCCAAGCGAAGTCTTGGCGGCATAAGTCCAATGTGCCTTGGCGGTGTAGACATCGTTAGCATGACATAGCCGATGGAAGCACTTGAAGGCTAGCGCGATGGATGAACAAGTCATGGATGACTTGGAGGGATCCGAGAGGCGTGAGGTTGATGGAGGTGGCTATAAGGCTTAGGTCAAGGCTAAGGGTGGTCTAGCAAGTATGGGGGAACCATACTTGGGCTAAAACCTCATGTTTGTGTTGGATCGATATGAGCGCTAGAGGGGGGGGGGTGAATAGCGTTCGTAAAAACTTTTCTTTTTCGACGATTAAAACCAAGTATACAGCGGAAAACTAAAAGACAAACACAAGAAAGACACAAAGCTTTTTTACTTGGTTCACAACCCACCGGCTGCTAATCCAAGGCCCTGCGATCCTTGATCGCTTCCGAAGGGCAATCACTAAAAGTCTCTTCCTCGTTGGAGGTAAGAGATAAGACGATTACAATGATTATAAGGTCGGTAACAACCTTACCGGTCCTTATACAAATTAAGTAACGAAAGATAATAATAATACCGAGAATTAATTAGAAGATGGAGCACAGTCGGAGTAGCGTTGTAGAGAGCATGAGCACTTGGGAGATTCTTGAATTTGGGTGTGAGTCCTCCCCTCCTTTTATAGATTTTCACCTTGGAATTTGTCCCGATCCAGATCCAAAACTCGTGGATCTTATCTTGAGGTGGCGGCTTATCTTATCTTGAGGTGGCGACTTATCTTATCCTGAGGTGGTGGCATCAATCTCTATCTCTTTGACCTTGTGCACTGGGCTGATTCATCGACATTAGTCGACTGATCCTCTTAGCAGTCAACTGCCTTCAGTCGACTACCAACATCTCCAGTTGACTGCTGCACTTGAGAATTCCTGCAATACAAGATTAGCACAATAGATGCATAATGCCATGCAGTGTGATAGTCCTTTGACTGTCCGATCTCGACTTCAGCATTCCTCTGAAAGCCTTAGTCGGATCGATGCCTAGGATTGTCCTCTAACCGAGGATGTGTCCTTACCACCACTCCACACACGGAGCTTACCTTTGGTCCTCTTGACCTATCGCTTAGCTTTCGGTCACCACTGAGGTTCCTCGACTCCCCGAGGTTTTCCTGGTGTCGCCCGACCACCACAGTTTCTCAACTTGAGATTCTCCGGATGTCGCTCGACCTTTGGCTTAGCTTAAACACTTCCTGCACACTTAGCATATCACATGAGATAACAAAATAACTTAACTTTGAATCTTTGCCATCATCAAAACCAAGGTTCGATTATATAGTACCCCTGCACCAACAATCTCTCCCTTTTTGATCTATGGCAAACAAATTCAAAGTTAAGAGAAAATAAGCAGTAAGCATTGAACAATCATTTTTCAAAACCTCCCCCTTAAGAGTACCACACCCTTAACCCTAGGTGAGTTTTGAAAAACAATTACTTTTTGGGAAAGAAAAAGTAAGTAACCTCTTAACTTTATTCTCTCTCCCCCTATGACATATATCAAAAATAACTTTATATTGGGTACATTGCCAAGAAATAGAATTTTTAAACATGCTAATTAAGTTGATTTAATATGTTCAACTCCCTTTAATACTTAAGAGTTTAGGAGTTTAGGTTTCTAGATCCTGCACCAACAATGTATATCCTATTGGGTTTCCGGCACCACGGCGAGTGTGTGTTCGAACATGTTTCGTAAACATGTGCACAGCGAAAGGAATAAAATAATAAATCTAATTTATTACAACACACACATCACAAGCATGTATAGTACAACATGTGTAGACATAACCGTAAATTCAAATTTTGCAATAAAAGAAAACTTAAACTACGTATACCTGACGTATCACGTGCAGCGGGAAAGACATCAACCGGAACGATTCTCGCTAGAATCGTCTCTATCCGTATCCACGCCGAGTATCTTCGGGATGAATTCACAAAGTCACGAGCCTCGTCTTCGTACGGGTTACTAGCCTCGTGTTGAAGATGATGTGATCGAGAGAAGATCACAATCCGAATCAAAATTCGGATCCAAAATGAGTCCTCAAAAACTCGCTTCTCCGGAGAGGTATTCGTCAACCGTTTGACGAATCCTTCGTCCTCCACCTATGAGGATTACCGGAGATCGAATCCCCGGCAAGGCTACCACTGTCGGAGCTCCAAACGTCGTCCAAACGACGCTCCGACGAGAAGGAAACAAGCTGTCCAGAAAACTGGACAGCTTTGGTGGAGGAATAGGGGCCGGCCAAATAAGGAAGGTTGAGGCTCACCTTGTCGCCGGACCCAAAGGAGATCACCGGAGCTCCTCCGGCAGAAGCTTGACGCCAGCAAGAGGGAAGGATAGCACCTTCTGGACGCCGGCAAGGGAGATGGGCGACGGCAAGAGGGTTGGCGCCGACAAGACTTGGAGAGGAGAGGGGGTTGGGCGGCAACCATTAGATTAGGGCTTAACAAAACCCTTAAGCCTTATTTTATAGAGGACAAATTCTCTTAATGGTTATCAGATCATAACCAAAAGCCCATTAACCCGCTCCATTAATTTAAGTTAAAATAAATCAAACCATGATGGTTTATTTTAAGTTAAAACAAACCGAACCAACTTTGGTTCATTCGTTTAAAATAAACCAAACCCTTTGGTTTATTCTCCTCCATTGGATTAGAACCAAACCAATTTGGTTCATCCATCATGTCTTCATAAGACATGTCCCATCCACGCTTCCATTGCGACTTAAACGATTTCATACTCGCTCCATGTTTGGTCTAACCAAACCTAGTTTCTCTCGGTCTGAGAATCTCATTCTCAAGCTCGTTTTAAATCCTTCGGATTACGCTCATTGTGCGTGTGACCAAATAGGTTCTCGGTTTATGTTGGCCGTCTATAATTAACCATTAATTATAGAACGATCATGAGTGACACCTAGTAGTACATCATGATCCCCAATTAACTAAAAAGATCAACGGTTGATCCAGAACTATTTCTGAAACCCTTCAGCAGCTTGAATGAATCGTGCCCCATTCCCTTCACTCATCTTATACCCACTTGGTTCAGGACATGGTCTATAGTGTCAGTCCCCACTAGGTTGACTACGTCACACCTAGCCCAAGTATCATTTCCTCATCCTACAGATTCTAGTTATTGCACATGTATCGAAGAGTACCTTACTCTAAACATGTAATGCTTTGGCCAAAGACTTTAGTAACAATCCGACGAGAGGCCATGGGTATACATCTCCTCGCAAGGAGTGGTGAATCCTTTATAGGCTATTCAAACACCTTCGATCACTTCGACTTATTCCCAATCATCCCGGGTTCACATCTCCTCAGAGATGCTTGCTTAAGATGTCAAAGCATAAGTCTTTATGATCAAGATGACTTGAATACCGCAAGTCAAAGGAACATCGCACTTAAGCTGCAATAAGAACTTCATTGACATATCTTTATATGCAGAGAACCATATGAAGTCTTACGACTGGTCACTCCAATGAACTAGTTACCATAACTAGCATCCACGATTAACTCTGAACATCACAATGTCTCCAGCTAGTGAGAATTAGCTGCTTGGATACACCAAGGAGTATACCTCGTGCTAGTCTCGACAGAATCAATGGTGTCCAAATCCATCAATTCATCGACTAGGGATAATTCCGATACATCACAATTACACATGTAGAGATACTCACTAGTTGTGATCCAATTACAAATTCTCTCATGCTATGAATCGTATCGTGGGCATTCAGTAAATGAGTTTAAGATCTAATCAAATACATGAAAACATGTATACTCAAATAGTGAATCTTCATTTATCATATAAATGGTTCAAACATAAGGTTATTGCCTTAGGACATCTCTCATATATTACTAACAAACTCCCACTTGGCCTAATGCCAATCGCTATAGTATCCAATACCATAGGCTCTAACAAGACCCTCAAACTTACTTTGAGGTAATGCCTTAGTCAAAGGATCCGCTAAGTTCTTTTCAGTGGGGATTTTCTCGATTTGTATTTCCTTCCTACTAATGATCTCTCTGATCAGATGATAGCGGTGAAACACATGTTTGGATCATTGATGAGACCACATCAAGTTCAGAGATGAACTTCTTGATCCAAACTGCTTCCTTTCCTGCTTCCAAAGCTGCAATGTATTCTGCCTTAGTGGCAGAATCCGCTATAGTGTCAAGCTTGGAACCTTTCCAACTTATTGCACCTCCATTCTAGGTGAATACATACCCAGACTAAGACATGGAATCATCCTTGTCTATCTGGAGCTAGTATCTGTATACCCACGTATCACCATGTCCCCTTCTCCATATATTAGGAACAATCCTTAGTTCTTCTTAAGTACTTAAGGATTGTCTTAACAGCCACCCAATGATCCATTCCTGGATCAGACTGGTATCTACTCGTGACACTCAGAGCATACGATACATCGGGCCTCGTACATAACATAGCATACATGATAGATCCTATTGCGGATGCATAGGGAATCTTACTCATGCAAATCCTCTCGTCTTTTGTATGCGGACACATAGACTTCGAAAGGTGTATCCCATGCCTGATGGGTAGGAAACCTTTCTTGGATTCCTACATGCTAAACCTCTTTAGCACTCGGTCTATATATGTAGACTGCGAAAGACCAAGCAACCGTTTCAATCTATCTCTATAGATCTTAATCCCGAGGATGTAGGTTGCTTCTCCCAGGTCTTTCATGGAGAATGTCTTGGATAACCAAATATTAACTGACTGTAAGACTGAAACATCATCTCCTATAAGTAATATGTCATCGACATACAATACTAGGAATACGACTGCACTCCAACTAACCTTCTTGTACACACAAGGTTCGTCTAGATTTTGTGAGAAATCAAACTTTTTGATTGTATCATCAAAACGGATATTCCAGCTCCTGGATGCTTGCTTCAATCCATATATGGACCGTCGCAATTTGCATACCTTGGTTTTATCAACCGATGTGAAACCCTCAGACTGTATCATATACACGTCCTCTAGCAGGTTTCCATTAAGGAAAGCTGTTTTCACATCCATCTGCCATATCTCATAATCATAATGAGCCACTATGGCCAGGAGCATCTGAATGGATTTAAGCATAGCTATAGGCGAATAGGTTTCGTCATAATCAACACCTTGTTTTTGACAATATCCTTTCGCCACTAATCTAGCCTTATAGGTAATCACATTACCATCCATGTCGGTTTTCTTCTTGAAAACCTGCTTGCACCCTATAGGCTTGATGCCTTCAGGTGGGTCAACCAAGTTCCAAACTTGGTTTTCATACATGGAATCCATTTCCGACTTCATGGCATCAAGCCACTTATCCCTTTCTGAACTTGTCAGCACTTCTTCATAACTGGTAGGCTCCTCATCATCAATGAGTAACACGTCGTTCGATTCACTTACGAGAAATCCATATCACTCAGAAATGTTGCGTGTTCTACCAGATCTACGAAGATGTTGTGTTTCAATAGGTCCAACCGATTGCTCATCACTATGAGTTATCGGCTGTTGTGCTTCACCAGGTATCTCATCAATGTCTATTTGAGTCTCTCGAGCCTCCTCAAGCTCGACGACACTCCCACTATTTTCTTGCAAGAGAAACTCTTTCTCTAGAAACACAACATGCCTTGAAACAAACACCTTTTGTTCCACAGGATGATAGAATTGGTAACCCCTTGTTTCCTTAGGGTATCCAATAAATAGACATTTATCAGACCTAGCATCCAATTTGTCTGACATAGTCCGCTTCACATAAGCAGGACAACCCCATATCTATTGGATCGATGCGGTTCGCTAGAGGGGGGGGGGTGAATAGCGAAAATCTTTTTTCTTTCGAATTCGTTTCAAGACAAATATACGCAGCGGAAATGTAAATGAAACAAAAAGAGACAAGTTTATTTTTTTACTTGGTTCGTAGCCTTCGGCTACTACTCCAAGGCCCTAACGGTCCTAGACCGTGTACGGAGGGCAATTCACTAAAACACTCCTCCTCGTTGGAGGTAGGAGTTTGACGATTACAAAAAAACTTTCGAAGCAAAATGATAGAGAGACAAACCCTCTCTTCTATTAAAGTAAAATGCAACGATAGAAAAACCTCGAGTAAAAGAGTTGCAATATTGAAAACAATAACAAGGATTATACCAACAACTAAAAAGAAAGACCTTAAGCTAGGGTTGTTGGCGACTTCGTCGAGAGTCGCTCGAGAGTCGCAACGCGTATGGAAGCTTTTGAGCACTTAGAATTTTGTTAAAACCCTAGGTTAGGACCGCCTTTTATAGCCTTTGAGCCCCTTTTCGAGAGGAACCCTAGCCAATCATATTTGAGCACCACTCCCCTTGAAATTTGGTGATAAACCTTGACTCCTCGAGGCTGATCCTTTAAGAATGATCGATGGCCATCACCCGATCGACTGGCAAGATCACCGATCGAGTGCTAGCCGTAGTCACCCGACTGATGGACGGCAGTCGACTAATGCTGGTTGCAAGGCAATGTTAGCTTAAAGAAAACATTATTTCGACGGTCGTCGACCATCCGATCTCGACCTAGACCACCTATGAGATGTCTTGGGTCGGATCTACGCTTAAGTCTTTCCCCGTAACGAGGATACGACCTTAGTTACACTCGCACACACGAGCTTACCTTGATACTTACGTGTTGCTTTTGCTTCCGGCCTTCCACTCAATTCCTTCGGCTCCCTCCGAAGTCACTTGAGTGTCGCCCGACCACCGCAGCTTCCTTCGGGTGTTGCTAGCCTTCAGCTCCAGCTATAGCAATTTTCTGCACACTCGATTCAGCTCGTGAGATAACAACATGATCTTAACTTTGTATCGTTTGTTATAATCAAAACTCAGGTTCGACTTAGGTGCCTACTGCACCAACAATCTCCCCCTTTTTGATTTATGGCAAACCCACATACAAAGTTAAGTGCATTAAGAACAGATATGCATGAATGAGCAGGAGTGTTAAGAGCATGAATGAACAGGAGTATAAAAACTCTTTTTTAAGTGCTCCCCCTTGAGGAATCCTCCCCCTTGACCGAGGGTGAGTACTTGAGAAAGAGTTTTAACTCTCCCCCTTGATGTTTGCTACTAAAAAAGAATTAAGTAACCGAAATTACTTAATATTGGCCAGAGTATTTAAAATAAATAAGTTCAAGTGTCGTATATCGAAAAAATTTGACCCCTTAACTTTGACCTTTTAACTTTGGCCTTTTTGTCCCCCTTTTGCCGTATATCGAAAAGAGTAAGGGGTGTGTGGAAAACAAAATAAGTGTTAAATTTAAAGTCCAAGCATGTTCCCCATTTTTTATAAAAAAATATACTGAAAATAAGCTCATCTATAAAATGTTCGACTCATATTTGGCTTGATTGATATGAAAGATCAACAAGTCCTGGTCAGAGTCGATTAGACTTTAAGAAAGTCTAACTTAAAGTCGCAGAGAGTGTGCTTCATCCAAAGAAGTTGAGTGACACACTCACCCATCGCGATGTATTCAGCTTCGGTGGTAGATAAAGCGACACAGTGTTGCTTCCTACTGCACCAACTTACTAGACTCGAGCCGAGAAGTTGACAACAACCACTCGTGCTCTTTCTATCGAGCTTACTACCAGCATAGTCCGAATCGGAGTAGCCGATTAGTTCGAACTCCGTAGATCTAGGGTACCAAATACTAACGTTAAGTGTACCCTTAAAATATCTAAGGATACGCTTAACTAGGGTTAGGTGAGACTCCTTAGCACAGGTTTGAAACCTGGCGCACATACTTACTGCGAATAGGATGTCGGGTCGACTCGCAGTTAAGTATAGGAGACTTCCTATCGCGCTCCTATAGTACTTTAAGTCAATGGACTTACTTTCTGGGTCTTCTCCTATGTTAACATTAATCGCCATTGGGGTGTTTATTATCTTAGCGTCTTGCATTCCAAATCTTTTAATTAACTCCTTAGTGTATTTCTGTTGATATAGGTATATACCATCCTTAGTTTGTTTAATTTGTAGACCTAAAAAGAAACTTAACTCGCCTACCAAGTTCATTTTGAACTCACTTTCCATGAGTGAAACGAACTCGTTTAGTAAGGCTGAGTTAGAGGTTCCAAAAATTATATCGTCTACGTAAATTTGAGCTATGAATATTTCTTTACCTAAGGTTTTTACGAAGAGAGTTGGGTCAACTAAGCCTTGGCTAAACCCTTTTGACTTAAGATGGATTGAAAGTCTCTCGTACCAAGCTCGAAGAGCTTGTTTAAGTCCATAGAGAGCTTTCTTAAGTTTTAGAACATGGTCGGGTTTATCTAGATTTTCGAATCCGGGGGGTTGGGTAACATAAAATTCTTCTTTAATGTATCCATTTAGGAATGCCGACTTAACATCAATTTGAAACAGCTTAAATCCTCGATGTGCGACATAAGCTAGCAACATTCGAATGGATTCGAGTCTAGCTACTGGGGCATAGGTTTCGTCGTAATCTAAGCCTTCGACTTGACTAAACCCTTTGGTGACCAACCTAGCCTTGTTTCTAACTACTTCACCTTTATCATCAAGCTTATTTTGAAACACCCACTTTGTTCCAATTATCGTTTTGTCTTTAGGTGGTGGTACTAATTCCCACACTTCATTCCTAGTAAATTGAGCTAGCTCTTCTTGCATTGCAATAATCTAATCGGGATCAAGAAGAGCTTGTTCAATTGATTTGGGTTCTATCTTTGAAATTAAGGAAATTTGACTAAGGTTCCTATAGGATGCTCTAGTTCGAACTCCTAGATTAGGATCTCCTATCACTTGATCGATAGGGTGGTTAGTTTGAATCCTAGATTGGGTTGGGTTTGTGTCACCTAATGCTTGATCAATGGGGTGACTTGGTTGAACACTAGTTTAACTCGGATCACTTGTCACTTCGTCGACAAGAGAAGTTGGTTGATGTGGATTAGACTCGATCTCAGGGTCGGAGACGAGTTTGGTATCAGTGGGCTCAACACTTGGGGTCATTAAGGGTTTTGTAGGTTCGAGTACTTCATCGAACACTACATTAATAGTCTCTTCGACTTTAAGGGTATCGTGGTTATATACCCTATAGGCCCTACTCGTGGTTGAGTATCCTAAGAAGATTCCGGTGGAGGTTTTGGATTTGAATTTCCCTAGGTGGTTCTTAGTGTTTAAGATATGTACTTTACATCCAAATACCCTAAAGTACTTGATGTTGGGTACTTTATTGTGATAAATCTCGTACGAGGTCTTAAGGTGCCTCTTTACCATAAGGATCCTATTCTAGACATAGCAAGCCGTGCTAACGGCTTCTGCCCAAAACCTATCAGGTAGGTCGTATTCGTTCAACATGGTCCTAGCGGCTTCTTGTAGAGTTCGGTTTTTCCGCTCCACTAGGCCATTTTGTTGAGGGGTCCTAGGGCAAGAGAATTCATGGTGGTATCCGTTTAGGTTACAGAAGTCGGTGAACCTTTGATTTTTGAATTCACCACCATGATCGCTTCTAAGTCTTTTAACCTTAAGGTTTTTTTGATTCTCGATTAATTTGAATAGATTGATTAATTGATCTAGGGTATCATTTTTATGTTTGATGAACCTAACCTGTAAACTCGAGTAGTCGCCAATTATGACTAAGCAATATTGACTTCTATTGAGTGACTTGGCTCCATGTGAATAGATAGATCTATATGCAGGAGCTCAAGTACACTTGAGGTCTGCTGGTTAGTTAACTTGTGTTGTGTCCTAGGTTGTTTTCCTTGTTGACAAGCATCATTGCATTTTATTAACTAAATGTTGAGGTTGGGTAAGTTCCTCCGACTAAGCCCACTGACTCATCTTGTGGACGAAGTCTTGGGTGCGAGTGACCGAGTCGTGTTACAACCATGATTCCTCTTCCTGTGTCATAAGACATTGGCTGAGGATTTGATTAAGTTAATTGTATAAATGTTATTTGTCCTAGTTCCTTTGAGTATTGTTTTAGCTGTTTTATTTGTTTTAATTACACATTCATTTTCTAAAAATACGACCTTATAGTTATTGTCACATAATTGACTTACGCTAAGCAG
Organism: Wurfbainia villosa; assembly: GCA_025175895.1. Lineage (NCBI taxonomy): Eukaryota > Viridiplantae > Streptophyta > Magnoliopsida > Zingiberales > Zingiberaceae > Wurfbainia > Wurfbainia villosa. The sequence goes on along the minus strand of CM045998.1, from coordinate 43,647,196 downwards.
GTTATATTCCAAATTCTCTACAAGTAATACATTTTTAATGACAAAATTCGAGTTAAGCTCGATATCACCTGATCCGATGATTTTGAGCTTGCCGTTATTCCCAAAGGCTACCGATCCTTGTCGTTTGAATCGAAGCTTTGTGAATTTGAGTTGATCCCCGGTCATGTGTCGGGAGCAACCGCTGTCCAACATCCATTGATCCTACACACAAGGTGGTTGGATTGGATGTTAGATTTTTTTTTAAAAAAAAATTGGTTTAAAGTTGTTAAACCTAGGTCATCTCACCCGTGTCTATATGATCAAGCATGTTATACTTATGTGTTTTTTGTGAGATGACTTCCAATTAAGTTGATTAAGTGGATTTAGGTTCAAGTAATTTTATGTTAGATTTGGATTTGACCCTAGGCTTGTCAAGTTTACCTTTTCAAGATCATGGCTTCCAGGTCGTGGCGAGGCGCAGAGGCCTTCTTTTATCGGATCATCGACCACTTCCTTAGACAAAGCCATTTTCAAGAAAATGATGACTTGACTCACCTAAGACTATTTCCTAGTCTAACTGGTTATTTTTGAAAAGAGGCTCCCCGAGGCTCAATCTTTTCAAAGAATTTTAGTTGGTTATGTTTTTGAAAAGAGGCTCCCCGAGGCTCAATCTTTTCGAAGAATTTTAGTTGGTTATGTTCGTGTTCTAAGTGAGTTCACAAGTTTTAAAGCACAAACTTTCTAAGTTAAAGCATGCAATTTCTAAGTTAAAGCACAAACTTTCTAAGTTAAAACATGCAATTTCTAAGTTAAAGCACAGACTTTCTAAGTTAAAGCATGCAATTTCTAAGTTAAAGCACAAACTTTCTAAGTTAAAACATGCAATTTCTAAGTTAAAGCACAAACATGTTTTGTACTGGCTCCTAGACCGTTGAATCGGTTCGGTCTATCCACATAGTGGATTTGGTCCTTGGGAATCCAGTACGGGTTGGATCCTAGAGTTGAAATCAAAAGGTTCTTAGGGACCCATGCTTGGACATGTTTCCTATGTCGACTTACAATTGACATATACGACCTATTAGTCGTGTTTGAGTTAAACCCTAGTCCAGCCTTGTTGTACACGGCCCTTTGAGATCCAAGTAGGAGGTCAAGTCCTTTGGATCCCGAAGTGAACCTTTCCAGCGTGTTCCTAAGATCTTCGACTTGACATTTCAAGAGTGAGTTCTCAACTTCGAGTTTTTTCAACCCGAGTTGAGTCCTTCTCTTAAACTTGACTAGTCGAAGAGGTTAGGGAGACCTTGTGTTTGAGGAGTTTGACCTCCTCAACTAGGGTCTCGACCTTGGACTCGGATTTAACTAATTTCCTAGACAAAAACCTAACCGTATTTTGTAAAGTATTAAATAAAGTTCGACTTACTTTAAGGGTATCTTTTGAACCGGATGCGTATCCGTGGCTTGACTTGAAGGTAGCTTCATAGTCCGAGTCATCCTCAGGTTCTGACTCAAGTTGAGTTAGATCTCGTGTCTGACTCAATTGATTTCGCCATGAAGACGTGGTCTTCGTCTTCTTCGGATGACGCTTCTTCCCATGTCGCGTTGAGGGCCTTCTTGTGCTTAGGTGCTTTGTGGTTGAGCTTGGGGCACTCGGACTTGATATGTCCAAACCTGTTACACTCATAACACCTAATATTAGAACTTTTAGGCTTACCTTGGTTGGGTCGAGTTGTGGTTCGCTTTCGTCCCTTGGCTATCCTTCGAGCTAGGTTCATTAGCTCGTGATCAATCGGGTCAACTTCTTCTTCGGACTCGTCTTCCTCCTCGGTTGGTGGTGGCTTGCTTGCGATTTTCTTCTTCTTTGAACCTACAAACAAGGCTATACCCCTATCGGGTTCCGAGTTGGACTGCTCATGTAATTCAAAATCGGAAAAGAGTTCATCTAATCTAAGTTTAGAGAGGTCCTTGGAGACCTTGTAAGCATCGACCATGGATGCCCACAAGGTAGTCCTCGGAAAAGAGTTTAGAACATACCTTATAAGGTCACGGTTTTCGACCTTTTGCTCGATTGCGTGTAGGTTGTTGACTATGTCTTGGATACGGGCGTGGAGTTGCGTCGCGGACTCGTGTTCCTGCATTTTTAGATTATATAATTTATTGAACAAGAGGTCGAGCTTACACACCTTGGCTTCATCGGTCCCTTCGTGTAGCTCCACTAGTTTTATCCAAAGATCTTTTGCGCTTATGAAGGGGTCGACGCAATTTAGCTCCTCTTTGGATAGGCCGCATTGGAGGATTTGTGTTGCCTTGGCGTCGGCTTCGACTTGTCGTTTTGTCGCAATGGTCCATTGATTGTAATCCAAGGATTCACCTTCTTCATTAGTAGGAAGGGTGAACCCGGTTTGGATCACAATCCACATCTCTATTTGGGTTTTAAGGAAGCATTCCATCCGACCCTTCCAATAACGGAAGTCATCTCCGTTGTAAAATGGAGGTCGGACGGTGCTAAAACCCTCGAGATGGGCCATTAGAACAAAAGACACAAGGAGACGACGATGAAGAAACTAGCAATGACAAAAATACAAAAACAAGTGCCAAGACTCGCGTCTTGGATTAGTAGTGCGGGAGAATACTTAACAAAGCGAAATAAATCCAAAAAAAAAGAAAAAAACAGAATTAAAAGAAACAAAAAAAATAAATCTGTAAAAATGGCTAGATTGGTGGTTTCACCAAATCTTAGCAACCCCCGGCTCTGATACCAATTGTTGGATTGATGCGGTTCGCTAGAGGGGGGGGGGGGGGTGAATAGCGAAAAGCCTTTTTCTTTCGAATTTGTTTCAAGACAAATATACGCAGCGGAAATGTAAATGAAACAAAAAGAGACAAGTTTATTTTTTTACTTGGTTCGTAGCCTTCGGCTACTACTCCAAGGTCCTAACGGTCCTAGACTGTGTACGAAGGGAAATTCACTAAAACACTCCTCCTCGTTGGAGGTAGGAGTTTGACGATTACAAAAAAACTTTCGAAGCAAAATGATAGAGAGACAAACCCTCTCTTCTATTAAAGTAAAATGCAACGATAGAAAAACCTCGAGTAAAAGAGTTGATATATTGAAAACAATAACAAGGATTATACCAACAACTAAAAAGAAAGACCTTAAGCTAGGGTTGTTGGCAGCACTTCGTTGTCGTAGAGTCGTCGGAGAGTCGCAGCGTTGCGGAAGCTTTTGAGCACTTAGAATTTTGTTAAAACCCTAGGTTAGGACCTCCTTTTATAGCCTTTGAGCCCCTTTTCGAGAGGAACCCTAGCTAATCATATTTGAGCACCACTCCCCTTGAAATTTGGTGATAAACCTTGACTCCTCGAGGCTGATCCTTTGACCAGCAGTCGAGTCCTTCAGGTTGGCAATCGACTGATGGACGGCAGTCGAGTCCTTCAGGTTGGCAATCGACTGATGCTGGCTGCAAGGCAATGTTAGCTTAAAGAAAACATTATTTCGATGGTCGTCGACCGTCCGATCTCGACCTAGACCACCTATGAGATGTTGCTTCTTTATTTGAGCATGACGAGTAGATACCAGTCAGATCCAGGTGAGCGTCACTGGATAGCAGTCAAGAATATTCTTAAGTACTTGAGAAGGACTAAAGAATATTTCTTGATATTTGGAGGCGATGAGGAGCTAGCTGTAAAGGGTTACAGCGATGCCAGCTTCCAAACTGACCAGGATGATTATAGATCGCAGTCAGGGTTCGTGTTTTGCTTGAATAGGTAGCACTGTGAGCTGGAAGAGTTCCAAGCAGGACACAGTTATTGATTCTACAACAGAGGCCGAATATATCGGTGCTTCCATCTCATTCGTGAGATTGTCGATCGAGGAGATGTGAAGATTTGAGAGTACCCACAGAGGCTAACATCGCAGATCCCTTGACCAAGGCTTTGGCACAGAAAAAGCATGATGGTCACACTAGGTCATTGGGTATTAGATACTACGGTGATTGGCACTAGTGCTAGTGGGAGATTGTTAGTGAAAGCCCTAGAGCCAATCATATGATGATTGTTGTATGGACTTTATTGTATCATATTCCTATTTATAAAGGCATGGTTATTATATTTACTTGTATTGGTGCCAAATAACTAAATATAATAATGTCCTTGAGTAGTAGGTTCTTATCTATATCAATCGATTGGTTGAATCGATAATGAGATGATATAGAAAACACTACTCTTAATCATTCCTAGTCAGTATTAACATTAGGGGACAATGTTAATGCATAGAGACTAGCATGTAGGTCAACAAGATGACTTGATCTCACAAGTCATGGATATGAGATATCAAGTTGACACATGGGTATGCATTGGAGAATGTATACTGAATGACCCATGAGAAAGTATCATGGATCGTTATATGAGTGTCATATACTTTCTCATGTGGCTATTAGTATGACTATTAGTCCTTAGACCTGAAGTCACCATGGTTCCCTACATAAGGAGTTGCATACTTTGGCTTCGTCAAATGTCACCCGTAAATGGGTGGACTATAAAGGCGATTACTGGGTATGTAACGAATTATGCGGAGGGATGTGAGTGATGTAGATGGGATCTATCCCTCCTATATGACGGGGGTGACATCGATATTCTTGATAGAGTGAGACCACGAAGTGCATGGCCATGCCCAAATGAGTCAATATGAGATATTGAGCTCATTTGATTAGAGTGAGTCTACTTGGAGTTCAAAATTTAGATTGTACCGAGGATGACACGGTCTATGCCTTGATTGGTCAATCTAGATGTCAAGGATAGAGGGACATTGTCACATATTGTGAGAGTCACAATTAGTAGTCACAAAGGTGATGTTGGAGCTCAACATTCTTGTAACTTGGGTAGCAATGATGTGTTGCTAGATACCGCTCATTGCTTATGTTCCTAAATCGGTTTAGGGACATTGCCAACGTTACAAGAACCTATAGGGTCACACACATGAGAGCAATTAGATGGAGATTAGGTTCATATGATGAACCATGAGGATTAGGTTCATGGGATGAACCAAATTGGATTAAGAGTAATCCAAATTAGACTAATTGAGTTAGACTCAAGTTGATTCAAGTGTTGAATGAGTCTAATTGAGATTTGATTCATCAAATCAATTTAAATTAATGAATAGAGATTCATTATATTAAATTGACTTGAGTCAAGTGGTTAGATTTGATCAACCATGGGAGATTAGAGGTCAAGTTTGACTTGACTTGAGAGGGAAGTTGAAAGGTCAAGTTTGACTTGACCAAATGCCATGTCATGATGATGACTAGGCATGGCGGCCAATGATGATGCTCCACATCATCATTGACTTGATCAATTAGTGCCACATCATGAGGAGACCAAGGGTCATGGGAGTTACATGCATGCATGTAACTCCCTCCATGAAGTGGCGGCCACCATTTGGGGTTATGTGGTGAAAATTCATTTGGTGAGTAATCACTCATTACTTCATCTTCTTCCTTGGGAATTTTCCTCTCAAGCTCTCCTCTCCTTCCTCTCTTTGGCCGAACCAACCAAGGAATGCTAGCACACTCAAGGTTGAGTTTTCTTCCACCTATTGCTTGTGTGGATACCATAGAGGAGTGTGCACTTGACACTCTCGAGTTCCGGACTTTTTGACGAGTGGGATTTGCGAAGGGCATCGATCAAGGGTAACATCCTTATCTCTTAGTTCTAAGGTAGATCTAGAGGATTTTGTAAGCACATACATGTAATTAGTTTTAATACTTCTTCGCGGATCCGTGGTCGACTTCCGGGGTTTCATGGCAAAAAGCGGTTTTTGCGGCCCGGAAAAGCCCAACAGTGGTATCAGAGCCACGTGCGAAGCATGTATGTGTTTCGTTTTTGTATTTTTATCTTAGATATAAAAATTACAGATTTTTATGTTTCTGTAAATTTCCTAATTTTATAGAATTTTTGGGTATTTTTCTCGTAGAGTCGAAACGAGTGTTGGGACACTCGTAGGCTTCAACCGTCGAGAAAAACTCTCGCGGCGAGTTCTCGCTTTAGGTTTTTAGGACAGCGACTTAAGTCACTGTAGGATCATTGTAGGGACACTCGCGAAGTTTATTTTGCGAGTAGGGCGCTGCCCTATCCCGAAAGGGCCATGTCCTTGATCGCGAAGCAGCTTAAGCGGGGACCGTTCTGGAGATGACTCATAAATTCGAAATAAATTAGGAAAAATTATAGAAATTTTCTGTAAAATACATAATTTTTAATTATGTATGATTCTGTGATTGTCATGGCCCAATAACCCAATAGGATTGGATTATGTGTGTTGTAATTCATAATACGGACTGCGTGCGTTTTGTGGTTGTGCGTGTTGTAAATGTTTGCGACTGCGCGTCGCACCTCTTCTTTAATATTCTAGTTGTAAATAGTTTAAGACTCGAATGTAACTCGAGTTTCATATTTGTAATGTACAAAAATGGGCGGTGGAAAGTCCACTTGAAGACGAGCTTACGAGAAGGGTGGCTGACGACACATGGCGGTCAAAGGAAGCGCTTGGAGAAGCCGCTAGCCTTAGGTTGACCGTCCGATCTTCTCATTGGCTTGAGAAGATCGTAGTAGGGCCATGACTATATCACATTTAATTATATATATATATTGATATATATATATTTAATTGATTTATGCTTGTATGTATGTGATGCATGCTAGTGAAAAAAAATGCTTGTATGTATATGATGCATGCTAGGTTAATTTTCTTGTATGTATATGATGCATGCTAGAATAATGAATGTATGTATATGATGCATGCTAATATAGGATAATAAAGGCCTAAATGCGTATAAGATACACATTACGATTAGATTAGATCATAATCGAATCAACTCGAAAATGCCTACCGAGCCTTGATACCCATCACTACCTCGATCATTTGTTGTTGTTGAATCTGCCAAAGCAGAGCAACGCATATTATCTTGGTAGGGTGCGGAGGGACAATCTTGGTCCCGCCTATCACGACTCGGGTTAGAGTAAGCTCAATTAGATTGAGCAAAACTAGTTAACTCAATTGGATCGAGTAGAACTATAGGCATATTCCAATCGTTGGAAAGATAGGTTAAGATCGCATTTACACTAAATCTTGGGCGATTTAGCCAAAGCTAACTCAAGGTCTTTTGTAAATGTGGGTCTTAATCCTATAAACAAGAGTTGCATAGAGATGTAATCGGTAATGTGTTACCCACCGATCGTACTAAGTCTTGGGCGATTTAGCCAAAGCTAACTCAAGGCTTAGTATGATGTGGATCTTGTCCCACAAGAATTATAGCTAGTTTGTATGAATCTAGTAAATGTGGTTTGACCACATCCATAACTCGATTCTACAAAATTCCTATAATTTAGTGGGAGCATCATTTGATTAAAGGCCTAATTAAATGATAAAAGGAATATGATATTAATTCTCTGCATTGTATGTTGTAGATTACTATGTCAAACAACACGAACACTCTCTCTGCGATCTGTCCTTGAGAAGGACAAGCTCAATGGAGCAAATTTCTTGAATTGTTACAGGAACCTGAGAATTGTTCTCACCCAAGAAAGGAAGTATACGTCCTGGAGCAGCCCATTCCGGAGGCACCTCCTGCCACTGCCTCGCGAGCTGACAAAGATGCTTACAAGAAGCATCAAGATGATGCATTAGATGTGTCATGTCTAATGCTCGCGACCATGAACTCTGAGCTTCAGAAGCAACATGAGTTCATGAATGCTTATGATATGGTTGGACATCTTCGTCAACTATATCAAGGACAAGCTAGGCATGAGAGATATGAAGTCTCTAAGGCACTATTTGGGTCCAAAATGCAAGAAGGGACTCAGTAGGTTCATATGTACTCAAGATGATTGAGTACGTAGAAAACCTACAAAGGTGGGATTCCCACTTGGCGAGAGTGCCAGACCTAATCTTGCAATCTTTGCCAGAGCCTTCAATCAATTTGTCATGAATTATAACATGAATGAAATTGATAAGCCCTTTACTGAAATGCTCAACATGTTGAGGCTATTGAGCTTAACCTTAAGAAGGGTAAATCGACACCATTTTGATGGTGCGAGAAGAAGAAAGGCAAGCAAGCCTAAAGGTAAGGGAAAGTCCCAAGCCATGGGCAAAGGCAAAGAACTTAAACCCAAAGGAGGGGTAGCCAAGGAAGGGCTTGCTTCTTCTGTAAGGAAGCAGGACACTGGAAGCGTAACTGCAAGGCATACCTGAAAGATCTTAAGAAGAGAGAAGTGAGACTTCTACTTGGTATAAATGTTATAGAAGTCAATCTATCTATTTCTTCATCATGGGTATTAGATCGGATGTGCATCTCACATTTGTACCAATGTGCGGTGATGAAATAGCAGGGGCATTGACAAAGGCGAGGTGGACCTCTGAGTAGGCAATGGAGTAAGGGTTCTTTCTTTGTTCTTTGTAGGAACTTATGATCTATCTCTGCCTCTGGGCTTTGTACTAGAATTAGATGAATGTTGTTATGTGTACCTTTAACTAAGAACATCATTTGATTTCTTGTTTGGACAAGAAAGGATTTTCATTTATAATAAAGAACAAATGTTGTTCAGTTTATTTAAATGATATGTTCTATTGTAGTGCACCTCTAATGAACGGACTCTACTTTCTAGACTTAGAGAGCTCTATCTATAACATAAGTACCAAGAGGTTCAAGTCAAATGAGTTGAACCAAACCTATCTCTGGCATTGTCGCTTAGGTCACATAAATGAGAGTCGCTTATCTCAGCTCCATAAGGATGGGCTGCTAGACTCATTTGATTTTGAATCATATGAGATATGCGAGTCTTGCCTTTTAGGCAAGATGACCAAGACTCCCTTTAGTGGACATAGCGAAGAAGAGCAGATTTGTTAGGACTTATACATAGTGATGTATGTGGTCCTTTCAATGTTCTTTGCTAGAGGTGGTTCTGGTACTTCATTACATTTCTTGATGACCTCAGTAGATATGGTTATGTGTATCTTATGACACATAAATCAATCCTTTGAAAAGTTCAAAGAATTCAAGAATGAAGTACAAAACCACTTGGCAAGAGTATTAAGATACTTCGATCAGATCGAGGTGGTGAATACCTTAGCCATGAGTTTCGTGACTATCTAGCTGAGTGTGGGATTCTATCCCAACTCACTCCTCATGGAACACCCCCGTGGAATGGTGTATCCAGAAAGGAGGAATCGTACTATTGGATATGGTACGATCTATGATGAGTCACAGATCTTCCTATATCCTTTTGGGGATATGCTCTGACACAAGACCTTTACCCTTAGTGTACCATCCAAGGTCAGGTAAAGACACCATATACGATATGGACAGGGAAAAATCCCAAGATGTCTTTTATGAGGATTTGGGGTTGTGAGGCTTACGTTCGACGTCAAGTCTCAGACAAACTGGGACCCAAATCCGATAGGTGCTATTTTGTTGGATATCCCAAGTCTACAAAGGGATATTACTTCTACATTCCCAATCGGCAAAGTGTTTGTGGCAAGGCTGGGTTTTTCTAGAAAGGGATTTTGTTTCTAGAAAAACTAGTGGGATCTTGAAGAAATTCAAGATAAGGACCATAGCTGAGGCCTTGATGGAGGTTGAGCAGGAACCATAAAGTGTTGTGGGTGAAGAGGTTGTTGCACAAAGAGTTATGGAACAACCACTGTTCAGTAGACCTACCTCTTGGCAGTGCGATGGGTGCGTCGTCGGACTGAGAGATACTCATTTCTCTCTCTTGTCGACCATGATGACGTTATGCTCATTGAGAATGAGCCTACCTCCTATCGTGAAGTGTGATGAGCCCAGATTCGAGAAATGGCTAGACGCCATGAGATCCGAGATGGAATCCATGTACACTAACCAAGTATGGACTTTGGTTGATCCACCTGAAGGGGTCAAACCCATTGGGTGTAAGTGGGTCTTTAGGAGAAAGACTGACATGGATGGACTTACGCATACCTATAAGGGCCGATTGGTGGCTAAAGGTTTCAAGCAAATTCATGGTATTGACTATGATGAAACCTTTTCTCCAGTGGCGATGTTTAAGTCCATTCGGATCTTGCTTGCTATTGCAGCATACCACAATTATGAGATCTGGCAGATGGATGTCAAAACCGCGTTTCGAATGAAACTTACTCGAGGATGTGTACATGACACAACTTTGAGGGTTTTGTAGATCCACGACATCTTTGGGAAGGTATGCAAGCTGCAAAGGTCCATTTATGGGCTAAAGCAAGCTTCTCGGAGCTGGAATCTTCGATTCGATGATGCGATCAAACAGTTTGGTTTCATCAAGAATGAAGATGAACCCTGTGTCTACAAGAGGGTTAATGGGAACACAGTTGTGTTCCTTGTATTGTATGTGGATGACATACTACTCATTGGGAATGACATCCCTTCGCTCTGATGCCGAAGACTTGGTAGGACGTGCTTCTCAATGAAGGACTTAGGTGAAGCAGCCTGTATTCTAGGCATCAAGATCTATAGAGATAGATCTAAGAGATTGCTTGGCCTAAGTCAGAGTACATACATTGACACGGTATTACTTCGGTTTGCCATGCAGAATTCCAAGAAAGGACTTCTGCCGATGTCACATGGTGTGAGTCTTTCGAAGACTCAAAGTCCCTCTTCTAGAGAGGAGAGAGACCGCATGGATAAGATCCCTTACGCATCTGCTATAGGATCTATCATGTACGCCATGCTGTGTACTCGTCCTGATGTCTCGTATGCTTTGAGCATGACGAGTAGATACCAGTCAGATCCAGGTGAGCGTCACTGGATAGCAGTCAAGAATATTCTTAAGTACTTGAGAAGGACTAAAGAATATTTCTTGATATTTGGAAGCGATGAGGAGCTAGCTGTAAAGGGTTACAGCGATGCCAGCTTCCAAACTGACCAGGATGATTATAGATCGCAGTCAGGGTTCGTGTTTTGCTTGAATAGGTAGCACTGTGAGCTGGAAGAGTTCCAAGCAGGACACAGTTATTGATTCTACAACAGAGGCCGAATATATCGGTGCTTCCATCTCATTCGTGAGATTGTCGATCGAGGAGATGTGAAGATTTGAGAGTACCCACAGAGGCTAACATCGCAGATCCCTTGACCAAGGCTTTGGCACAGAAAAAGCATGATGGTCACACTAGGTCATTGGGTATTAGATACTACGGTGATTGGCACTAGTGCTAGTGGGAGATTGTTAGTGAAAGCCCTAGAGCCAATCATATGATGATTGTTGTATGGACTTTATTGTATCATATTCCTATTTATAAAGGCATGGTTATTATATTTACTTGTATTGGTGCCAAATAACTAAATATAATAATGTCCTTGAGTAGTAGGTTCTTATCTATATCAATCGATTGGTTGAATCGATAATGAGATGATATAGAGAACACTACTCTTAATCATTCCTAGTCGAGTATTAACATTCAGGGACAATGTTAATGCATAGAGACTAGCATGTAGGTCAACAAGATGACTTGATCTCACAAGTCATGGATATGAGATATCAAGTTGACACATGGGTATGCATTGGAGAATGTATACTGAATGACCCGCCATGAGAAAGTATCATGGATCGTTATATGAGTGTCATATACTTTCTCATGTGGCTATTAGTATGACTATTAGTCCTTAGACCTGAAGTCACCATGGTTCCCTACATAAGGAGTTGCATACTTTGGCTTCGTCAAACGTCACCCGTAAATGGGTGGACTATAAAGGCGATTACTGGGTATGTTACGAATTATGCGGAGGGATGTGAGTGATGTAGATGGGATCTATCCCTCCTATATGACGGGGGTGACATCGATATTCTTGATAGAGTGAGACCACGAAGTGCATGGCCATGCCCAAATGAGTCTATATGAGATATTGAGCTCATTTGATTAGAGTGAGTCTACTTGGAGTTCAAGATTTAGATTGTACCGAGGATGACACGGTCTATGCCTCGATTGGTCAATCTAGATGTCCAGGATAGAGGGACATTGTCACATATTGTGAGAGTCACAATTAGTAGTCACAAAGGTGATGTTGGAGCTCAACATTCTTGTAACTTGGGTAGCAATGATGTGTTGCTAGATACCGCTCATTGCTTATGTTCCTAAATCGGTTTAGGGACATTGCCAACGTTACAAGAACCTATAGGGTCACACACATGAGAGCAATTAGATGGAGATTAGGTTCATATGATGAACCATGAGGATTAGGTTCATGGGATGAACCAAATTGGATTAAGAGTAATCCAAATTAGACTAATTGAGTTAGACTCAAGTTGATTCAAGTGTTGAATGAGTCTAATTGAGATTTGATTCATCAAATCAATTTAAATTAATGAATAGAGATTCATTATATTAAATTGACTTGAGTCAAGTGGTTAGATTTGATCAACCATGGGAGATTAGAGGTCAAGTTTGACTTGACTTGAGAGGGAAGTTGAAAGGTCAAGTTTGACTTGACCAAATGCCATGTCATGATGATGACTAGGCATGGCCGGCCAATGATGATGCTCCACATCATCATTGACTTGGTCATTTAGTGCCACATCATGAGGGAGACCAAGGGTCATGGGAGTTACATGCATGCATGTAACTCCCCCTCCATGAAGTGGCCGGCCACCATTTGGGGGTTATGTGAGTGAAAATTCATTTGGTGAGTAATCACTCATTACTTCATCTTCTTCCTTGGGAATTTTCCTCTCAAGCTCTCCCTCTCCTTCCTCTCTTTGGCCGAACCAACCAAGGAATGCTAGCACACTCAAGGTTGAGTTTTCTTCCACCTATTGCTTGTGTGGATACCATAGAGGAGTGTGCACTTGACACTCTCGAGTTCCGGCGGACTTTGGACGAGTGGGATTTGCGAAGGGCATCGCATCAAGGGTAACATCCTTATCTCTTAGTTCTAAGGTAGATCTAGAGGATTTTGTAAGCACATACATGTAATTAGTTTTAATACTTCTTCGCACGGATCCGTGGCCGGGACTTCCGGGGTTTCCGCAACGCAAAAAGCGGTTTTTGCGGCCCGGAAAAGCCCAACATTAGGTGCCTACTGCACCAACAATATCTTCAAGTAAGATACATGAGGTTTCTTACTATTTCATATCTTATATGGAGTAGTAGAGACTACCTTGGTTGACATTCTGTTTAACAAGTAAACAGTTGTCTGAAGTGCATAGCCCCAAAAGGACTTGGGAAGATTCGCATGATTCATCATTGACCTGACCATGTCAAATAAGGTCCGGTTACGCCTCTCAGATACACCATTATGTTGTGGTGTATATGGCGGAGTCCATTGAGACAATATACCATTGTCTCTTAGATAATCAAGAAACTCTTGACTTAAGTCTTCACCACCTCTATCCGATCGAAATATTTTGATACTCTTGTCATGTTGTTTCTCTACTTCATTTCTGAATTCTTTGAACCTTTCAAAGGCTTTAGGCTTGTGTTTCATCAAGAACACATACCCAAACCATGAGTGATCATCGGTGAAGGTAATGAAGTAGCTATAGCCTCCTAAAGCTTGAGTTGACATAGGTCCACATACATCAGTATGTATTAAACCTAGCAACTATCCCACTCGTTCACCTTTTCCTGTAAAAGGTAACTTAGTCATCTTGCCTTTTAAGCATGATTCACATGTATCGTATGAATCCAATTCAAACGATTCCAGAATTCCACATCGGTGTAATTCGGACATGTGTTTCTTGCTTACATGGCCAAGACGACAATGCCACATGTAGGAGTCTAATTGATTATCCTTTCGAGCACGCTTGTTGTTCGCTTCGATATTGAAAATGTCACTGGATACATCCAACGTATAAATGCCATTGCTCAAAGTTCCAGTTCCATAAAGTACACCATTCAAAGTTATATAACAAGAATTGTTACTAAACGTCAAATGGTAACCATTTCTATTTAAACAAGAAATAGAAACAATGTTCTTTATTAGAGAAGGAACACAATAGCAATTGTCCAGTTCCAAGACAAGTCGTGCAGGGAGTATCAACAAATACGTTTGGATGGCGAATGCAACAACCTTTGCTCCATTCCCAACACATAAATTTGACTCTCCCATGACGAGTCTTCTTCTATTCCTTAGCCCATGTATATCATTACATATATGTGAGCCACACCCAGTATCCAATACCCAAGTGTTTGAGGAAATAGAATGACAATCAATAACGAAGATATCTGAAGAAGATGGGGCATCCGATGCCTTATTCTTCTTCATGAACTCAAGATAAATCTTGCAATTTCTTCGCCAATGACCCTCCTTGCCATAATGATGGCAAGTGCCCTTTTGAGCTAGTTCTGCCTTTTTAGCCCTTTTCTTCCTCTTCTGCTATTCCTTTGACTTCCTCTTAGAACCTTTCTTCTAGGAATCAACTCACAACACCGTCCCCTTCTCATGCTTCTTAGAAGGCTCCACAGTCTTCAACATATTGAGCAGTACCACAGATGAACCTTCTTGCATCTCAGAGGTGAAGAGGAGCTTGGAGACTTCGAACCTTTCGAATTTCACTTGCTCATCAACCAACTCATAAGATGAAAGACTATGGTATGAGCATCCATATGCTCATGCTGCTTCCGCAACTCAGGTACCATCGTGGCTAGCATGATGCAACTTGCCATTTTAGAATCAGTCACATGTTTCTGATAGGCCAACAATTGGTTTAGAGTTGCATTATCACTAGGACGGGCGGGAAGAGGCGCTTCGAGGACATTTGCAAGCTTTTCAACCTTGAGAACAATTCTCAAGTTTTTAAGCTAGTCCAAGAAGTTCGGCCCAGTCAATTTATTTGAATCCAAAATGGAACGCAAATTCAAAGACATCATGATCAATAGATTAACTTAGAAATACAAAATGAGCATATATGAGAAAGATGATTTAAAATGCATCAATATACATTTATAAATCCCATTCATTTTTCGAATTTAAAAAAACCCCAAAATCACTTCGGGAGATCGTAGGTCCATCTCCGAATGGGCTGATATCCATCATAGATATGAACAACCTTGGAGAGAGTCCAACAAGCCATTCATAACTACGATGGTAGGTATCAAATATATCGATTGAATATCACGTATATGCAACTATCACAATGTGCTATCAACTAATTGAATGTTCACACATACATCGGGTTGTTAACACATTAACAAGTATGCATCATATGCATAGCACCCAACTTCACCTCCCTTTACATCGACCTTGGAGAGAGTCCAACAAGCCGATGCTCCAGGTTAAAGCCAACCCATTAATCGAGAAATAGTTTTAATATGGTTAGAGTGCATTCAACCAATTAGCCCGGCTTGGAGAGAGTACAACAACCAAAGCTAACGATTGACCTATGACTCTTACCATATTAGTATTAAACTATTTCATGGTTTGAACATGTTCGGGTTCGAGCCGGGCTTGGAGAGAGTCCAATAACCCAAACAAGAAACGGAACTCTGGTTCTAACCATATTAATGGAAGGTGTAGGCTTTAATATTGAGTAAGGAGTTTTATGTCTCATCCTCTTTGCATGCAAATAACTATTATCTACATGCCATGACATACATGACATACATCTACATGTCACGACACGCATAGAATAATGATATGCATCTAATGCAATTACATGACATACAATTAAGTCATGTACAAAATTTCCTTATATGTCATAACTATTTATGGAAATAAAATATGTTTAAGATTTGATTCTCCAAATCAAATCATGATTAAATTAGGAAACAAATTTCAAAATCTAATCACATATTTTATTTGTGGAAATAGTTGATTAAGGAAAGTCAATTTAGGAAACCTATTTCCTAAATAATCAAAACTACTTATGGAAATAAAATATTTTTAAGATTTTATTTCCCAAATCAAATCAAGATTAAATTAGGAAACAAATTTCCAAATCTAATCAAATATTTTATTTATGGAAAATATCAATTTCCATAAATACTTCCAACTTTCCAAAAGTAGAAGATTTCCATAAATACTTCTAGACTTTCCAAAATTAAAAATTTCCATAAATAGTTCTAACTTTTCAAAAGTATAAAATTTCTAGAAATATCATTATGACTATCGCAAAACAATTTTACGATTATGTCGAAACACAACCTGGCTCTGATACCACTGTTGGGTTTCCGACACCGCGGCAAGTGTGTGTTCGAACATGTTTCGTAAACATGTGCACAGCGGAAGGAAAAAAATAATAAATCTAATTTATTACAACACACACATCACAAGCATGTATAGTACAACATGTGTAAACATAACCGTAAATTCAAATTTTGCAATAAAAGGAAACTTAAACTACGTATACCTGACGTATCACGTGCAGCGGGAAAGGCATCAACCGGAACGATTCTCGCTAGAATCGTCTCTATCCGTATCCACGCCGAGTATCTTCGGGATGACTTCACAAAGTCACGAGCCTCGTCTTCGTATGGGTTACTAGCCTCGTGTTGAAGACGATGTGATCGAGAGAAGATCACGATCCGAATCAAAATTCGGATCCAAAACGAGTCCTCAAAAACTCGCTTCTCCAGGGAGGTATTCGTCAACCGTTTGACGAATCCTTCGTCCTCCACCTATGAGGATTACCGGAGATTGAATCCCCAGCAAGGCTACCACTGTTGGAGCTCCAAACGTTGTCCAAACGATGCTCCGACGAGAAGGAAACAAGCTGTCCAGAAAACTGGACAGCTTTGGTGGAGGAATAGGGGCCGGCCAAATAAGGAAGGTTGAGGCTCACCTTGTCGCCGGACCCAAAGGAGATCACCGGAGCTCCTCCGGTAGCAGCTCGACACCGGCAAGAGGGAAGGACAACACCTTCTGGATGCCGGCAAGGGAGCTGGGCGACGACAAGAGGGTTGGCACCGACAAGACTTGGAGAGGAGAGGGGGTTGGGCGGCAACCACTAGATTAGGGCTTAACAAAACCCTTAAGCCCTATTTTATAGAGAACAAATTCTCTTAATGGTTATCAGATCATAACCAAAAGCCCGTTAACCCGCTCCATTAATTTAAGTTAAAATAAACCAAACCATGATGATTTATTTTAAGTTAAAACGAACCGAACCAACTTTGGTTCATTCATTTATAACAAACCAAACCCTTTGGTTTATTCTCCTCCATTGGATTAGAACCAAACCAATTTGGTTCATCCATCATGTCTTCATAAGACACGGCCCATTCATGCTTCCATTGTGACTGAAACGATTTCATGCTCGCTCCATGTTTGGTCAAACCAAACCTAGTTTCTCTTGGTCTGAGAATCTCATTCTCAAGCTCGTTTTAAATCCTTCGGATTACGCTCGTTGTGCGTGTGACCAAATAGGTTCTCGGTTTATGTTGGCCGTCTATAATTAACCATTAATTATAGAACGATCATGAGTGACATCTAGTAGTACATCATGATCCCCAATTAACCGAAAAGATCAACGGTTGATCCAGAACTATTTCTGAAATCCTTCAGCAACTCGAATGAATCGTGCCCCATTCCCTTCACTCATCTTATACCCACTTGGTTCAAGACTGTAGGGGATCGAACGGCCGACTAGAGGGGGGTGAATAGCCCTCTTACTATGGATGTTGGAATTCTCTCGTTCGTTTGCTCGTCTACACAATCGTTAGCACAAGCGAAAGCATAAACAATAAAGACAAAGCGATAAATGAAAATACAAACGCTAACAAAGGATGTAACGTGGTTCACGGCTACGCCGCTAATCCACGGTCCCCGATTCGTCCTCGGTGAATCACTCCGCTAAACCAATCCACTAAATGGTCTCTCCTTTGCACCAAGCTAGGTGGAGGTAACCTTTACAATCAAGATCACTCTTCTTACAAATAGAATGGAGTAAAAGCAAGTAAGAAGAGTTTAGAACTTGTGGAGCACTTGGAAGATCACTTAGAGCATAAGCATTAGCCTCCCAAAGCTCCACACCCTCTCTTTTTATAGAGAGGGCTGATTTCTTCCCGTTGGCCGCCACCAGTCGACTGCTGCCCTTGGCAGTCGATTGTCGCCACTCCAACGGCCTCCGAACACGTTGGATTCCGACCGTTGTAGTCCAACGGAACACTTGCGGGCCGATCGATGGACCTCATCGATCGGCTGCCTGCTAGTTGATCGCCCGATCGGCTACGAATGGTTCTGGCCAAAACCCTATTGACGATCGATTCGCCTTCATCGATTGGTGATGGTCTTTGGCGATCGGCCACGTATGGTAGTCGGTGGCCCACAATCCGGGATCGGATACCGGTCGAACTATATTCGACTGAGGCGATCGCCATGACATGGCAGTCGACTGGTGTCGGGAAAACCCATCCGACACTTGGCCAAATGGCCAAGTTTCACCTAAGAGCTACCCCTTCCCGGGTTACAATCGCTCACTCTCATCCCTTGGAGTCCCTCGCCTTCGAAGTTCTCTTCGTTCGCGGCCACGTCCCTCGGCAGCATCAGGCGCACGGCTCTGCAATGCTCCTTCGTGTCTCTTGCCTCGAAGTCTACTTCCTCCGGCTTCACTCCAAGCTTCTTGTCCGGTGGTCCCTCGGATGCTCCAAGCGCACGGCTTCCGCAAAGCAATCCTTCACCGACTCAAGGCCCGAGTCATGAGTGTGAAACTCGCCACGGCTCCATGTGCGAATTACTAAGTCTTGCACGACTTCAATGCACATATCAAATCATCATAACAAACTAACTTAAACCCTTTGCCACACACATCAAAACCTTATCATGGCAAGAGATTGCCCTAACAATCTCCCCCTTTTTGATGTGTGGCAATTCGTTTAAGTTAGGTAAAAACATTTGATAAAAATTCTAAGGTAAGAAAGCATGTAAAGATAAACATGATATAACAACATACAACTCCCCCTTAATCCATGAAACTCCCCATAAAAATGTTCTCCCCCTATCATAAGCATAATCATTTCTCCCCCTAAATATGTTCCCTTTTACTTAAACATACATTTCTCCCCCTTGACACTATCAAAAAGATTAATCCTAATTTATAAACTCATGGCATCAAGTATAGTAGAAAGAGAACACCAAAAACTTGATTAAAATCTGAAATCAGAAAATATTGGGCTTTTTTTCAGGTTATCACGATCATTCTATCAGATGGCAATGATCGCTATCGATGATGGCAATGATCGCACAATGGATTCTAAAATTCTGATTTTCTGGGCGAATTTCAGAAATGCATTAAAAATTCCAAAAAATTCGAAAAATCATGAAATTTTGGGAACACATTTCTTTTAAGTATATCTATCAGTGAAAAATAGGTTTTCATGAAAAATCATTATATTTCCACGTATTTTCCAAAAAACCATAAGCTTTAAAAACTACTAGGTTTTTGATCATAAGAGTATCCATTTTAACACCTAGTCTTGCTTTGAATTGTTTCAAAACATGAATACATAGATTTTAGATTAAGAAATTGTTTTGAAAACATATGAAATATCCAACCATGATCTTTGGGCAATATGTCTATGAATTAAACATAAGCCTTCCCCATGATTGGTCTATTATTGCTATGTTGATACTTTAAATGACCATCTAAATGCCATAGGCATTAGTGGACATTTGTATCATCCTAACATCTCACCCATGCTAAGTTTGCAATCAAGTTAGCCTATAGTGAGTGTGAGATGCATCCTAGGGGGTATTTGTATATACTTAACCCTTGTATTCATGCAATTCTATCATGGTTAAGTATCAACCTAACAATCATCATGATCATAAAGGCATATGTCAATTAATTCTACATTATGATCATGAAATACATGTATTCATTGAATAATAATCATGCATTAGGTATTATATGATGATAATAAGCAAAGTATCACCTAAAGCATGATTCAACCCTATTTCTCATGATTACGTGCCAAATATTAAAATCATAAATCATGATTTCAAACATACATAGCAATTACATTAATCATCGTGATTTAAGCATTATTATCTATTTATGGGCACGTTATCATCACCCAACACTATTCTAAAAATGTTGTCCCGCCATCCTAAGTCAACCAAAATATGATATAGGTCAATTGCATATGGTTGACTACCCTAGGGGTTTTCTAACCCTTAAGGATGGATTTTGGAACTCAAAATAAGTTCTTGCCTATTGGGTTCACTAGATACTCCTTGGGGATCCATTTCCTAGGTATTACCTTCTTTTTATCTTGTCCCCTAGCAATTAGGCATTTATAGGCCTTTTCATTTTTCTTTTCTTTATAACCTAGGCCCTTTTTGTTGAAACTAGCTCTTTGGCTCCCTAAGATCATGTTCAATGTGTTGGAGCCAATTGTGAATTTTTCTAGGGCTTTTGTTAAATAATCTACCTTTTCCCTTAAGGCCCTATTTTCATTTATACATGCATCACTAACATCTAATGGCACATAAAGGTCATGTGAGCATGCATCTTTTAAGCTAGAAAAAATATTATCATTTAAGCATGCATTTTCTAGCTTATTTTCCAATGCCTTAATTTGATTAAGCATGCTTTTATTTTTCTTTTTCATTCCAAATAAGTCCTTAGTTAAACTAGAAATTATGGAAACTATTTTCTTAGGAGAGGCTTTTGTTACCATAGTTTCCATATCCTCTTCTTCTTCTTCGGATGAGGAGGATGTAGAAGCTCCCCCTTCACTTGAGCTCTCTCCTCTTGAGCTTGATCCTTCATTTTCGGATGAAGAGCAATCCAAGTCATCAAAGGCCATCAAGGCCAAATTGGTGACAAAGGCATTCTCCTCATCCGATGATGATGAGGAGGATGAGGATGGGTCATCCCAAGTCCTTGCCTTTAGAGATTTGGTCTTCCCCTTTTCTTTTGTCTTCTTCTCCTCTTCCTTCTTTTTCTTGCTCCCCTTTTTCTTCTTCTTTTCTTCTTTCTTTTTCCTCTCTTCCTTGCTCTTGTTTAGGAGAGGACAATTGTCCCTTATGTTCCCCTCTCCTTGGCAATTGTAGCATATGACCTTCCCCCTTGGTCTTCTATTCCTATCATGAGATTTATCAAATCTAAAATTCTTAAATGCACGTCTTACCTTCCTTACCATATAGGCTTCTTCGGTGCTATCCATGGAGGAGGAGGAAGACGCTTCGTCATCGGAGGAGGAGGAGATCTCTATCTTCTTCTTTCCCTTATTTGCCAACAATGCTACTCCCCTTGAAGGTTGTATTTTTGGCTCTTCTTGTATTCCTTCAAGCCTAGATTCATGTAATTCCATAGTGGAGAAAAATTCATCTAGAGTACTTACCTCTAGATTCTTTGAAATGTAAAATGAGTCCACCATTGAACTTCACTTGGATGATCGGGGGAAAGCATCTATGGCCTTCATTATCATATCGCGATTGGAGAGTCTTTCTCCTACACTTGTTAGTCCATTTAAAATTTCTTTGAATCTAGAATGCAAAGAAGTTACCTTTTCTCCCTTTTCTAATTTAATGTTGGATAGTTGGGAGCGGAGGAGATCTCTCCTTGCTAGCTTTGCCTCGGATGTGCCTTCATGAAGCTCAATTAGCTTCTCCCACATCTCCTTGGCGCTTAGGCATTCTCCTATTCGGTTGATTTCTTGTTGGGGGAGCACATTGAAGAGATGATGCTTGGCTTTTGAATTTGCAAGGTGCTCTTCCCTTTGCCTTTTGGTCCACCTAGATTTCTCTATTGGCTTCCCCTCTTCATCCCTAGGCAAAACGAAACCGGATTCCATTGTAATCATAATATCAAAATCCATTTCGAAAAATACCTCCATTCGCTTCTTCCACCAAGCGAATTCTCCTTCAAACTTCGGAGGATGAATGTTGGAGCCGGCCATTTCAAAAGTTGCTTGTTGTGGCGGTTAGTCCTCGACAAGCTTTCCTTGGCTCTGATACCACTTGTAGGGGATTGAACGGTCGGCTAGAGGGGGGGGGGGTGAATAGCCCTCTTACTATGGATGTTGGAATTCTCTTTTTCGTTTGCTCGTCTACACAATCGTTAGCACAAGTGGAAGCATAAACAATAAAGACAAAGCGATAAACGAAAATACAAATGCTAACAAAGGATGTAACGTGGTTCACGGCTACGCCGCTAATCCACGGTCCCCGATTCGTCCTCGGTGAATCACTCTGCTAAACCAATCCACTAAATGGTCTCTCCTTTGCACCAAGCTAGGTCGAGGTAACCTTTACAATCAAGATCACTCTTCTTACAAATAGAATGGAGTAAAAGCAAGTAAGAAGAGTTTAGAACTTGTGGAGCACTTGGAAGATCACTTAGAGCATAAGCATGTTGGTGCAGTGGGCACCAAAGTCGAACCGATATTTTGATTATGGCAAAAGGCTCAATAGTTAAGAGTATATTTGTTATCTTACGAGCTCAATTAAGTGTGTAGAAATGCTAAAGTTGAGCGGAAGGTCTGCGACACCCGGTGGGAACCGAGGTGGTCGGGCAACGCCAGAGGGATTTCGGAGGAAGCCGAGGTACTCGGGTGAAGACCGGAAGCGAGGCTACAAGGTAAGCTCGTGTGAAAGCGAAGCAAGGACGTTAAGCGTAGATCCGACCCAATACCTCCAATGGAAGGTCTAGGTCGAGATCAGATGGTTAGAACCATCGTACTTTATATTTTAAGCAAAACCCTTTGACTACGCCTACCAACCGCTAGTCAAGTTCCAAATTTAGAAGAGCTCAATTTCAAGGTGAATTTGGACTTGACTCGTGTTTTGGTACAAAGGGTGATGTGGCATCAAGGTGGACATCCAAACCATCACCAAGCTTCCTTGTGGTGGACGCCCAAAATAAGGTGAGTTGGCACAAGATGGTTGGCTCCCATGATGTGGCACAAGTTGAATGGCTCCAACAAGTTGGCGCCCAAGGAGGTTGGAGGTGGCACAAGGTGGTTGGATGAAACACCTCATCCTCAAGTTGGCGCCCTAGGAGGTTGGAGGTGGCACAAGGTGGTTGGATGAAACACCTCATCCTTGAGTTGGCGCACAAGAAGGTTGGAGGTGGCACAAGGTGGTTGGATGAAACACCTCATCCTTGAGTTGGGATAAGAACCTCACCTTGGACACTACCTATGTCTAAATTCATAGATCAATATCCATAAATAGACATGTTCAAGCCAAGCAAATAACAAGAATTCAAGAGCTCTCAACACGCCGTCAGAACGCCGCCATTACTACTCACATTTGCTACGACGGTGCCACGACAACGAAAGCTACATCTTCTACTTATAAGAGTTGTCGGTATATTTATTTAAGTTCTACTTCTTTAAATTGTCTTTGTGCTTTAATCGTAATAAGGAAAGGGGAGTGTCCTTTGCCTTGATTTCTTTTGTAATCGCGTTCTACCTTCCAACGAGGAGGAGTGGTTTTAGTGAATTGCCCTCCGTGACGTGATCAAGGATCACTAGGGCCGTGGATTAGCAATCGAAAGATTGTGAACCACGAAAAATATCTTGTCTACTTTATATTTCACTGTGCACTCTCTACTTGCTTTTACTTATTGCAAAAGTTTTTAACGATATCAGATCGCTTATTCACCCCCTCTCTAGCTTACACTTTCGATCCAACAATTGGTATCGAGTCGGGCGCTAAGATTCGTGAAACCACCAATCTAGCTTTGTTTTTCTTTTTACAGATTTTTATTTATTTATTTCTGTTTTCGTATAATTATTTCACTTGCTTATCTTCTCCTACATATAGAATTGCATTAGAGGCTTTAGGATCCTGGATAAGGTTGTCCTTCGGTTAGATCCCGAGTAAGGTTATCCTCCGAACTTCAACGACATTCGTGATTTGATTGTTTATTTCTTTTGCAAGTTACATTTTATATATCTTTTTACTTCTCAAGACTACTAATCCAAGACGAAAGTCTTGGAATATTCTTTCCGTGTGTGTTTTGCAAGATTCTTTTCGCCGTTTCTTCTTGTTTTTAAATGGCCCATCTCGAAGGGTTTAGCACTCTGACCCCCGCTTTACAACGGTAATGACTTTCGTTATTGGAAGGGTCGGATGGAATGCTTTCTTAAAACCCAAATCGAGATGTGGATCGTAATCCAAACCGGTTTCACACTTCCTATTAATGAAGATGGTGAATCATTGGGTTACGATCAATGGTCAAATTCCATGAAAAAATAAGTAGAAGCCGATGCCAAGGCAACTCAAATCTTGCAATGTGGGTTGTCCAAGGAAGAGCTCAACCGCGTCGGCCCCTTCATTAGTGCAAAGGACTTATGGACCAAGCTAGTGGAACTACACGAAGGCACCAGCGACACGAAGGTATGTAAAAGAGATTTACTTTTAAATAAATTGTATAACTTGAAAATGCAGGAAAACGAGACCCGCAACTCAACTACATGCTCGTATCCAAGACATCGTCAACCAACTCCATGCCATCGGACAAAGGTCGAGAATCGCGACCTTATCGTATTCTCTTAACTCGTTTCCTAGGACCACCTTGTGGGCATCCATGGTCGATGCCTACAAGGTCTCCAAGGACCTTTCTAAAATTAGGTTAGGCGAATTGTTTTGGAACTGAATTACATGAGCAAACTAACGTGGTCCGTGCCGAGAAGAGTATTGCGAGCTGCAGGTTCCAAGAAGAAGAAGCCCGCAAGCAAGCCACCCCAAGGAAGAAGATTTAGTCCGAATCGGAAGTAGACTCGAATAGAATCCGAACTAGTCAATCTAGTTCTGGAAGATGATCAAGAGACAAAATGACCAACAACTCAAGGTAAGCCTAAACCTAATTCAAATACTTCTAATTTTAGATGCTATGAGTGCTTGTGTCTGGCCACATCAAGTCCGAGTGCCCAAAGCTAAAGAATAACGACATCAAAGACCAAGAAAGCGCTAAACGCTACTTGGGAGGAGTTGTCGAGGAAGAAGACGATATCCAAGCTCTAATGGCCAAGCCGACCGAGCACGACTCAAATCAAGAAGAGTCCGAGTCCGAATCCGATGATGAGCTTCCATTCAAGACAAGCCACGGATCCGTATCCGGTTCAAAAGAATCATTAAGGGTAAGTCGGTCGTTACTTAATACTTTGTATGGTGCAATTAAATTTTTAAATAAGAAACTAGCTAAGTCCGAGTCCAAGGTCGACCCTAATTGAGGAGGTTAACCTTCTCAAACATGAGGTCTCCTAACCTCTTCGACTACTCGTGATTCAAGAGGAGGACTCAACCTGCTGAAAAGCTTGAAGTTGAGAACTCGCTTTTGAAAACACAAGTCAAGACCTTAGGAACACGTTGGAAAGGTTCACTTTGGGATCCAAGGGACTTGACCTCTTACTTGGATCACAAAGGGCCGTGGTACAACAAGGCCTGACTCGGTTTAACTCAAATACAACCAATAAGTCATATATGTCTATAGTAAACCAACATAAGAAAATGTCCAAGCATGGGTCCCTAAGACCACTTTGATTTCAACTTTAGGATCTAACATGTATTGGGTTCCCAAGGACCAAATTCACTATGTGAATAGACCCACTCGATTCAATGGTCCAGGGGAGCCAATACAAAATGTATTTTTGTTAAGTCTTAGAAATTGCATGCTTAGTTTTTCCTTTATTTTTAGAATGGTTAGATAGGACTCATAACCAACTAAAATCCTGAAAAGATTGAGCCTCGGGAGCCTCTTTCAAAATAAACCAACTAAAATCCTATTTAAAAGATTGAGCCTCGGGAGCCTCTTTTCAAAATAACTAGTTAGACCAAGACGTAGTCTCAAGTAAGTCGAGTTATCAATTTCTTGAAATTAGCTTTGTCTAAGGAAGTGGTCGTTGTTCCGATCAAAGAAGGCCTCTGTGCCTCGCCACGACTGAAGCTAATCTCTTGAAAAGATTACTTGATGAGCTTAGACTAAATCCAATCTAACCTAATGTTGGTTAATTTAAATTCATTAAAATTAATCAAGTAAAATTGAAAGTCATCTCACAATAACACATAGGAATAACATGTTTTGATCATGTAGATATTGGTGAGATGATTTAGGTTTAAAACTTACAAACAACCCTTTAGTAATTCCAATATCCGATCCAACTACCTTATGTGTAGGATCAATGGATGTTGACTGGTTGCTCCCGACACATGACCGGGATCAACTCAAATTTTCGGGTTACGATTCAAACGACAAGGATCGTAGCCTTGGAAATAACGCAAGCTCAAAATCATCGGATCGGTGATATTGAGCTCAACTCTAACTTTACAATTCAAAATGTCTTATTAGTAGAAAACTTTCAATATAATTTACTTAGTGTAAGCCAATTGTGTGATAACAATTATAAGGTCATATTTCTAGAAAATGAATGCGTAATCAAAATAAATACAACATCTAAAATAATACTTAAAGGAACTAGGAGTAGCAACATCTACACAATAAATTTACCCAACTCCTCAACCAAGTGTCTTATGACACAAAGAAGAGGAATCTTGGTTATGGCACCAAGACTCTGACACTGCACCCAAGACTCGGCCCACAAGATGAGTCAGAGTGGCTTGGTTATAGGTTTGCCTAAACTAAACAACTTGGATAATAAAATATGTAATGCTTGTCAACAAGGTAAACAATCTAGGACACAACATCAATTAACTAATCAAGAACGAACCAAAAGTGTTCTTGAGCTCCTACACATGGATCTATTTGATTCACATGGAGCTAAGTCACTCAATGGTAGTCAATTTTGCTTAGTCATAATTGACGACTATTCTAGATTTACTTGGGTTAGGTTTATCAAACATAAAAATGATACCTAGACCAACTAATCAATCTTTGTAGGTTAATCAAAATCAAAAGAACCTTAAGATTAAAAGACTTAGAAGCGATCATGGTGGTGAATTCAAAACCACAGTTTACAGATTGTGAACCTAAACGGATACCACCATGAGTTTTCATGTCCTAGAACCCCACAACAAAATGGGTTAGTCGAACGGAAAAATAGAACCCTACAAGAAGCCGCTAGGACAATGTTAAACGAGTATAACCTACCCGATAGATTTTGGGCGAGGCCGTTAGTACGGCTTGCTATGTCCAAAATAGGATCCTTATGGTAAAGAGGCACCAAAAGTCCTCAGACGATTTATCACGATAAAATACCAACATCAAATACTTTAGGTATTTGGATGCAAGGTACATATCTTAAACACTAAGGATTACCTAGGGAAATTCAAATCCAAAACCTCATCGAACCTTTCTAGGATACTCAACCACCAAGAGAGCTTATAGGGTATACAATCACGACACTCTTAGAGTCGAAGAAACCATTAATATAGTTTTCGATTTAAGGACACGAACCTGCTCAATCCTTAACAAAACCAACTAGCAAATCAACTTATAGCTTAACCCGACTGATCTTGAACTTGAATCTCGCCCTAACCCAAGTCATCCTATCGACCAAGTGATAGATGACTCTAACCCAAGTCAAACTAGAACTCACCCAAGTCATCCTATCGACCAAGTGATAGATGACCCTAACCCGAGTCACACTAAGACTCAAACAAATCATCCTATCAATCAAGTTATAGGTGATCCAAATTTAGGGTTCGAACTAGAGCTTCATATCGAAACCTTAGTCAAATCTCGTTAATTTCCAAAATCGAACCCAAAACTATTGAACAAGCACTTCTTGATCCCGATCGGATTATTGCTATGCAAGAAGAGCTAGCTCAATTCACTAGAAATGAAGTCCGGGAATTAGTACCACCACCTAAAGAAAAATCAATTATTGGAACAAGGTGGGTATTTCAAATAAACTTGATGATAAAGGTGAAGTAGTTAGAAATAAAGCTAGGTTAGTCGCAAAGGGTTTAGTCAAGTCGAAGGTTTAGATTACGATGAGACCTACGCCTCGTAGCAAGACTAGAGTCCATCCGAATGTTGTTAGCATAGCCGCACATCGAGGTTTTAAATTGTTTCAAATGGATGTCAAGTCAGCATTTTTGAATGGATACATTAAGGAAGAAGTTTACGCTACCAACCTCCGGATTCGAAAATCTAGATAAACTCGACCATGTCCTTAGACTTAAGAAAGCCCTATATGGACTCAAACAAGCCCCAAGAGCTTGGTACGAAAGGCTTTCGATCTATCTTAAGTCCAAAGGATTCAACCAAGGTTTAGTCGACCCAACCTTATTCGTAAAAACCGTAGGAAAAGAAATCTTTATAGCCCAAATCTATGTAGATGATATAATTTTGGAACTACCAACTCGATCCTGCTAAACGAATTCATCTCACTTATGGAAAGTGAATTTGAAATGAATTTAGTAGGAGAGTTAAGTTTCTTCTTAGGTTTACAAATTAAACAAACTAAAGATGGAATATATTTACATCAACAAAAATATACTAAGGACTTAATAAATCGATTTGGAATGCAAGATGCTAAAATAATCAAGACACCTATGGCAACTAATGTTAATATAAACGAAGATGTAGAAGGAAAACCCGTTGACCTAAAATACTATAGAGCGAATAGGAAGTCTCCTATACTTAACCGCGAGCCGACACATTTTATTCGCGTAAGTATGTGCGCAAGGTTACAAACCGTGCTAAGGAGTCTCACCTAACCCTAGTCAAGCGTATCCTTAGATATCTAAAGGGCACGCTAAACGAGGTATTTGGTACCCTAGATCTACCGAGTTTAATCTAATCGGCCATTCCGACCGACTATGCCGGTAGTAAACTCGATAGAAAGAGCACGAGTGGTTGTTGTCAAATCCACCGAGTCCCAGTAAGTTGGTGCAGAGGGAAGCAGATTGCGCTGCCTTATCTACCACCGGGTAATACGCTATGATGGGTGAGTGTGTCTCTCACCTCGTGGATGAAGCACACTCTCCAAGACTTTAGCTTAATCTTTAACAACATTAAAACCTACATAGATAACATTAGTTCAATTAACTTAACTAAAAATCCAATATGTCATTCTAGGACAAAACATATAGAAGTTAAACACCACTTCATTAGGGAACATGTAACTAATGGAACTATACAACTAGAGTATGTTGAGTCCAAATCAAACCTAGCGGACATCTTCACCAAACCACTACCCGGAATTTAGTTTATTAAGACGAAAGTTAGGTATGTGCGTAATAGAGTAGGATTTAAATTTTTCTATATATGTACTCTACTTTTGCTTCTTTTTATGAAATTAGCCTAAGTCTTACCTTAGAAATCATATACCTATAGATTTAAGGAGCCAACACATCTCACAACACATAGGACTAATGTGTTTGTGTACTTAGCCACGTAGACGGGCGTGAGATGTTAGGACCTTACTCCCGGTTCCAGACGTAGATTCAAGCATCGACATGAACCATGGAGTATAATTATTTAAAATTAATCAACTCCTTCAAGACTTATTGATCATTCTATATCAATCAAGTCCAACCGGAGTTGTACATTTTAGATGAACATATTTTCAAGCTTATTATTATTTTAAAAAAAAAATATATTTATATTGGGAACTTGCTTGGACTTACAAACCCTAAAATATATTTACAAACTTTTTGAGTTAAGGCAAAAGGGGGAGAAAGTCACAAAAGTAACCAAAATTAACCAAAATTAAAGGGGAAGAAAGTAAACAAAATTATTACCTTTTATATTAAGTAATTCCGATTACTTAAGCAACTATTAAGGGGGAGTAAAAATTATTTTTCAAGAACTCACCTTCGGTCAAGGGGGAGGTTACCTCAAAGGGGAGAACTTGAAACAATAATATTTCTCATTCATATTTAATCATTATGCTAGCTCATTCATATTTAATCTTTATGCTAGCTCATTCATGCTTAATCATTATGCTAGCTTAATTTTTCCTTAACTTTTGTGTCGGTTTGCCATGAATCAAAAAGGGGGAGATTGTTGGTGCAGTGGGCACCAAAGTCGAACCGGTATTTTGATTATGGCAAAAGGCTCAAGAGTTAAGAGTATATTTGTTATCTTACGAGCTCAATTAAGTGTGCAGAAATGCTAAAGTTGAGCGGAAGGTCTGCGACACCCGGTGGGAACCGAGGTGGTCGGGCAACGCCAGAGGGATTTCGGAGGAAGCCGAGGTACTCGGGTGAAGACCGGAAGCGAGGCTACAAGGTAAGCTCGTGTGAAAGCCGGGCAAGGGCGTTAAGCGTAGATCCGACCCAATACCTCCAATGGAAGGTCTAGGTCAAGATCATGGTTAGAACCATCGCATTTTATATTTTAAGCTAACTTGTATCATAGCCCAAAACCCTTTGACTACGGCCAATCGCTAGTCAAGTTCCACTCGAGAAGAGCTCAATTTCAAGGGGGTGAATTTGGACTTGACTCGTGTTTTGGTACAAAGGGTGATGTGGCATCAAGGTGGACATCCAAACCATCACCAAGCTTCCTTGTGGTGGACGCCCAAAATAAGGTGAGTTGGCACAAGATGGTTGGCTCCCATGATGTGGCACAAGTTGAATGGCTCCAACAAGTTGGCGCCCAAGGAGGTTGGAGGTGGCACAAGGTGGTTGGATGAAACACCTCATCCTCAAGTTGGCGCCCAAGGAGGTTGGAGGTGGCACAAGGTGGTTGGATGAAACACCTCATCCTCAAGTTGGCGCCCAAGGAGGTTGGAGGTGGCACAAGGTGGTTGGATGAAACACCTCATCCTTGAGTTGGTGCACAAGAAGGTTGGAGGTGGCACAAGGTGGTTGGATGAAACACCTCATCCTTGAGTTGGGATAAGAACCTCACCTTGGACACTATCTATGTCTAAATTCATAGATCAATATCCATAAATAGACATGTTCAAGCCAAGCAAATAACAAGAATTCAAGAGCTCTCAACACGCCGTCGTAACGCCGCTACTACTACTCACATTTGCTACGACGAAGTGCCGCCGACAACGAAAGCTACATCTTCTACTTATAAGAGTTGTCGGTATATTTATTTAAGTTCTACTTCTTTAAATTGTCTTTGTGCTTTAATCGTAACAAGGAAAGGGGGAGTGTCCCTTTGCCTTGATTTCTTTTTGTAATCGTTGCTCCTACCTCCAACGAGGAGGAGTGGTTTTAGTGAATTGCCCTCCGTACGTGATCAAGGATCACTAGGGCCGTGGATTAGCAATCGAAAGATTGTGAACCACGTAAAAATATCTTGTCTACTTTATATTTCCGCTGTTCACTCTCTACTTACTTTTTACTTATTGCAAAAGTTTTTTAACGACATCGTATCGCTATTCACCCCCCCCTCTAGCGACACTTTCGATCCAACAAAGCATTAGCCTCCCAAAGCTCCACACCCTCTCTTTTTATAGAGAGGGATGATTTCTTCCCGTTGGCCGCCACCAGTCGACTGTTGCCCTTGGTAGTCGACTGCCGCCACTCCAACGACCTCCGAACACGTCGGATCCCGACCGTTGTAGTCCAACGGAACACTTGGCAGTCGACTTGTGGAGCACTTGGAAGATCACTTAGAGCATAAGCATTAGCCTCCCAAAGCTCCACACCCTCTCTTTTTATAGAGAGGGATGATTTCTTCTCACGCCCTTGCGATCGTCGCCCTCAACGACCTCCGAACACGTCGATTCGACCGTGTAGTCCAACGGAACACTTGGCGATCGATGGACCTCATCACGATCGCTACTCGTAATCGCCCGATCGGCTACGACGGTTATGTGGCAAACCCTATTGACGATCATCGCGCTTAACGATCATTGCTGGTCTTAATGATCGCCTACGTATGGCGATCACGCTACAATCGATCGATCGGATACCAGTCGAACTACATTCGACTCGAGCGATCGCGCCATGACATGGCGATTGGATCGTGTCGAAACCCATCCGACACTTGGCCAAATGGCCAAGTTTCACCTAAGAGCTACCCCTTCCCGGGTTACAATCGCTCACTCTCATCCCTTGGAATCCCTCGCCTTCGAAGTTCTCTTCATTCGCGGCCACGTCCTTCAGCAGCATCAGGCGTACGACTCTGCAATGCTCCTTCGCGTCTCTTGCCTCGAAGTCTACTTCCTCTGGCTTCACTCCAAGCTTCTCGTCCGGCGGTCCCTCGGATTCTCCAAGCACACGGCTTCCGCAAAGCAATCCTTCACCGACTCAAGGCCCGAGTCATGAGATGTGAAACTCGCCACGACTCCATGTGCGAATTACTAAGTCCTGCACGACTTCAACGCACATATCAAATCATCATAACAAACTAACTTAAACCCTTTGCCACACACATCAAAACCTTATCATGGCAAGAGATTGCCCTAACAAAGACATGGTCTATAGTGTCAGTCCCGACTAGGTTGACTACGTCACACCTAGCCCAAGTATCATTTCCTCGTCCTATGGATTCTAGTTACTGCACATGTATCGAAGAGTACCTTACTCTAAACATGTAATGCTTTGGCCAAAGACTTTAGTAACAATCTGACAAGAGGCCATGGGTATACATCTCCTCGCAAGGAGTGGTGAATCCTTTATAGGCTATTCAAACACCTTCGATCACTTCGACTTATACCAAATCATCCCGGGTCCACATCTCCTCAGAGATGCTTGCTTAAGATGTCAAAGCATAAGTCTTTATGATCAAGATGACTTGAATACCGCAAGTCAAAGGAACATTACACTTAAGCTGCAGTAAGAACTTCATTGACATATCTTTATATGTAGAGAACCATATGAAGTCTTACGGCTGGTCACTCCAATGAACTAGTTACCATAACTAGCATCCATGATTAACTCCGGACATCACAATGTCTCCATCTAGTGAGAATCAACTGCTTGGATACACCAAGGAGTATACCTCATGCTAGTCTCGACAGAATCAATGGTGTCCAAATCCATCAATTCATCGACTAGGGATAATTCCGATACATCATAATTACACATGTAGAGATACTCACTAGTTGTGATCCAATCACAAATTCTCTCATGCTATGAATCGTATCGTGGACATTCAATAAATGAGTTTAAGATCTAATCAAATACATGAAAACATGTATACTCAAATAGTGAATCTTCATTTATCATATAAATGGTTCAAACATAAGGTGATTGCCTTAGGACATCTCTCATATATTATTAACATATCCTAGGTTAGAATGTGATCCCCTAACCTTTAACATTGTTATAAAATTTTGAGAAAGAATTAAAAAAACATTTTAAAGGCTCATGTCTATTGGTTTTTATGCCAAACTGGAGGTAGCTAGATACTAAGTTTGTCCAACTTAAGTCTTCTCTCCCCCTTGGCATATTTTCAAAAGAAGGATTTAAATTTAGAAAGTATTGGTGATTTTTTTTAAAAAACTATTTTTTAACAACTTCTATGATGATTATCCCATTAGAACCTCCCCCTTAACCTAACATCCTTGTTAGCCACAAGGAAGGCATATCTAGAGGGTCTCCCCTTTTGTCTGACAAACTCTTAGGACATCCTTGTTGGCCATAAGGAAGGCTCACCTAAGTGTCCAGAGGGTCTAAGTATCTAAAGTTGACCTAAGGATTTATATGTTCAGTATTGGTCAACTAACCATCATTTTAAGAAGCATAGTTGTTTTGAAAACTACGTATAACTACACACAATAATCATGGCAACCAATAAAAATAGTTTTAAGAATCTATTTATGTGTATATAAATTTTGAAATTGTTTTCAAAATCATTTTTAATTTGTTGTCCTTACCATCTCACCCATTCTACATGATCAACCAAGTTATTCTTATAGGTATTGTGAGATGAATTTAATTTAATGCCTTAGAAATTAATTAATCTTGAGTTAGATTCGGATTTCACCTTTAGTTAGTTAAGTGAACATTTAAAAAGAGGGCTTCAAGGTCATGGCGAGGCACAGGGGCCTTCTTTGATCGGAACAACGACCACTTTCTTAGACAAAGCCAACTTAGGAAATTACACACTTAATTCACTTAGGATTATGTCCTGGTCTAACTAGTTTAGGATGTGGTGAGGTAGCTTCAGTTAGTTCCACTTAGTTAAATGCACCAAGCTAGATACTCCTTATCCAACTCAGATACACTTGACTTTGTTTTCTTAACGTACTATCATCTCACCGCATCCTGATATTATGTTGTCAAGATTAATTAATTATTTCCTATCTAACCATTCTATGAGAGTGAATTTAAAACTAGTATGTATGACATGACAAAATAAGCATGATAATGATATGTATGCATGAGCAAGCTACATTCAATCAATTTAAAGAAATGGTTATTTTCTTGGGTAGACTTTTATTTGTTCTATAGTTATAAGATACTTTATTATAATTAGGTTTACAAATTTTAGTGTCTTGATTTTTGGTTAGCTTAGACTTGTAACCCAAGTCTACATATTTATTAGTTGAATTTTTAAAAGTTGAAGGTTTAATTACTAGATTATTAATTTGTGTATAATCAAATGGCACTCTATTATAATTAATTTTATTGGTTTGATTATCTAATTTTGAATTTTGAATTAAGTTAGATTGTGAATTATTTAAAATAGGATTATTAGAATTTAAAATAATATTATTAGACTTTTTCAAGA
Organism: Wurfbainia villosa; assembly: GCA_025175895.1. NCBI lineage: Eukaryota > Viridiplantae > Streptophyta > Magnoliopsida > Zingiberales > Zingiberaceae > Wurfbainia > Wurfbainia villosa. Next base: position 43,612,729 of record CM045998.1, on the reverse strand, counting down.
TAAGATTATTAAACTTTTTAAAAGTAGAATTCTTAGAATTTTTTAAGATAAGATTATTAGACTTTTTAAAAATAGAATTATTAAAATTATTAGAATTTTTTAAGGTAGAATTATTAGAATTATTCAAGATAAGATTATTAGAATTTTTAAAGGTAGAATTATTTAAGATAAGATTGTTAGAGTTTTTAAAGGTAGAATTATTATTAGAATTATTTAAGATAAGATTGTTAGAGTTTTTAAAGGTAGAATTATTATTAGAATTATTTAAGATAAAATTGTTAGAGTTTTTAAAGGTAGAATTATTATTAGAATTATTTAGATTATCTTTGGAATTTTTTAAAGTTAATTTCGATTTTTTTATGGTTGAATTTTTCAAAACAGAATTTTTTAATTCGGAATTATATAGATTAATCAGATCTAGTATTTGATGATTCTGTCCTATGGTTTGATTATTCTGATCAAGGTTTTGATTATTCTGATTAAGTCCTAGGTTGGTTTTATCTTTGACTTGATCTAGATCTATGTTGATTAAACTAAATATTTGATTAATCTCTTTGTTAATTTTATCAAATGTTAGATTAATTTGATCATTTTCTTCCATGATATTATTATTATTATTATTTAAACTAATTAAATCTGAATTAATTAATTTTTTATTAGTTGAATTATTAATTGTATTAATTAATTGACAACAATTACACAATTTATCTAAATTATCAACTATTCTAAAACTCAACTTTTCAAAATTATTAACTTTACTAACCTTTTTTTCCGGACACCGATTCTTGTAGTGACCGAATCTTCCGCACCCGAAGCACTTGATGTGCTCCTTGTTCTTCCGGATTTCTAGCAATGGTGTCTCCTTTGTCGTCGGTTGTGTCGTTCAAGTCTTACGAGTAGGATACTTATTTTTATAGTGTCCTCTCTCCCTACACTTAAAGCAAATAATATGAAATTTAAAATTTAAATTGACATTGTTACCTTTATGCCTTGTGGGAGACTCTTCCATGGTTGGCTTGGTCAACGATTTTCTAAAACTCGAAAAAAAACACAAACCAAAAAGTCCCAAGACTTGGTCTTGGATTAGTAGTGTGGGAGATATTTAAAAATAAAAATAAAAATAAAGAAAAGAAAATGCTCGACCGGTGGTTTCACCGAATCTGAGCGCCTCCCCGCTCTAATACCAATTGTTGGATCGATATGAGCGCTAGAGGGGGGGGGTGAATAGCGTTCGTAAAAACTTTTCTTTTTCGATGATTAAAACCAAGTACACAGCGGAAAACTAAAAGACAAACACAAGAAAGACACAAAGTTTTTTTACTTGGTTCACAGCCCATCGACTGCTAATCCAAGGCCCTGCGATCCTTGATCGCTTCCGAAGAGCAATCACTAAAAGTCTCTTCCTCGTTGGAGGTAAGAGACGAGACGATTACAATGATTATAAGGCCGGTAACAACCTTACCGGTCCTTATACAAATTAAGTACAGAAAGATAATAATAATTGTTGGATCAATGCGGTTCGCTAGAGGGGGGGTGAATAGCGAAAGAAAAAACTTTTTCGAATTCGTTTCAAGACAAATATACACAGTGGAAAGATAAGCAAAACAAAAAGTAAAGGAGACAATAGAAACAAGATATTTACTTGGTTCGTAGCCGAAGGCTACTACTCCAAGGCCCTAGTGGTCCTTGACCACGCACGGAGGGCAAATCACTAAACAAACTCCTCCTCGTTGGAGGTAGGAGTTAATCGATACAAAAAAACTTGAGGTAGAGGGACACTCCCCCTCTCCTCGTTACGATAGAAAAATAGCTTCGAAGAATGTAAATGAGCAACGACACTAAAATTAAAACCGACGTACAAAAATAAAGGAAATGAAACCTAGACGTCGGAGAAGAAGAAGCACGTTGTTGTTGGTAGCTTTGCGGAGACTTTTTGGAAGCTTAGAATTGTTGTCAAAACCCTAGGTTTGGCCCTCCTTTTATAGCCTTTGAGCCCCTTTTCGAGTGGGTCTTCAACCAATCACAAATGGACACCAAACCGCTTTGAGGTGGAGTGATAAGCCTTGACTCCTCGAATCTGATCATTGACCATCAGTCGACTGATGGCCATCATCAGTCGACTGATGGCAGCATCAGTCGATTGATGACCTTAGGCAGTCGACTGATACACGACAGTCGAGTCCTCCAAGCTGGCAGTCGACTGATGCTTGCTGCAAGTCAAAGTTAGCTCAACAAAAACATAATTCCGACGATCTTCGACCGTCCGATCTCGACCTAGACCACCTATGAGATGTCTTGGGTCGGATCTACGCTTAAGATCATCCCCGTAAAGAGGATACGACCTCACTTACGCTCACACACACGAGCTTACCTCGATACTTACGTGTTGCTTTGCTTCCGGCCTTCCACTCGATTCCATCGGCTCCTCGAAATCACTCGAGTGTCGCCGACCACCGCGGCTTTCTGCAGGTGTCGCTAGCCTTGACTCGGCTATATCAATCTTACGCACACTCGATTCAGCTCGTGAGAAAACAAAATAGACTTAACTTTGTGTCTTTGCTATAATCAAAACAGTGTTCGATTTGGTGCCTCACTTTGCACCAACAATCTCCCCTTTTGATATATGGCAAAACACACAAAGTTAAGGAAATTAAGTGCATGAAACAAGAAAGACAAGAAGCAAAAGTAGGAGTAGTAAAAATATTTCTCAAGTTCTCCCTTAGAGGAACCCTCCTTGACCGAGGGTGAGTACTTGAAAAGACTTTTAGTTATCCAAACACAAAAGATAATGAGTTAAGTAAATGGCATTACTTAACTTAAGCTTTTAGAGTCAAAAATAAGTGCAAGTTAAGTAATCAAAAGTTAAGTCAAAGGATAATTATTCAAAAGGTTTAACTTTTGATTTCTTAACTTGGGCCTTTAAAGTTTTCAATTAGAAGAGTTGAAACCTAAACCTTACTCCCTTAACTTAGGCCAGAATCAAAGTTTTAAGTTAAGTTATCAATTTCAAAAATTTGAAATTGAACTTTGGCCTTTTCTTGAACCTTAACTTTGGACTTTTCTCCCCCTTTTGACATAAATCAAGGAAAAAGTGGGGGGGTTTTAAGAAAACCCTAAGTCCAAGCATGATGATTTTAAAAATAGTATGTGAAAATAATTCATCTAAATGTTCAACTCTAGTTTGACTTGATTGAAATGATATTATCAACAAGTCCTGATTAGAGTTGGTTAATATTAGTTGCATATTTATACTCTGAGGTTCATATTGACACACTTGATCTACATCTTGGAACCTGGAGTAGGGTCCTAACATCTCACGCCCATCTACTTGGCTAAGTGTTAGTAATATATGAGAGATGTCCTAAGGCAATCGCCTTATGTATGAACCATTTATATGATAAATGAAGATTCACTATTTGAGTATACATGTTTAATGTATTTGATTGGATCTTAAACTCATTTACTGAATGTCCACGATACGATTCACAGCATGAGAGAATTTGTGATTGGATCACAACTAGTCAGTATCTCTACATGTGTAATTGTGATGTATCGGAATTATCCCTAGTCGATGAATTGATGGATTTGGACACCATCAATTCTGTCGAGACTAGCACGAGGTATACTCCTTGGTGTATCCAAGCAGCTGATTCTTACTGGCTGGAGACATTGTGATGTCCGGAGTTAATCGTGGATGCTAGTTATGGTAACTAGTTCATTGGAGTGACCAGCCGTAAGACTTCATATGGTTCTCTGCATATATAGATATGTCAATGAAGTTCTTACTGTGGCTTAAGTGCAATGTTCCTTTGACTTGCGGTATTCAAGTCATCTTGATCATGGAGACTTATGCTTTGACATCTTAAGCAAACATCTCCGAGGAGATGTGGACCCGGGATGATTGGGTATAAGTCGAAGTGATCGAAGGTGTTTGAATAGCCTATAAAGGATTCACCACTCCTTGCGAGGAGATGTATACCCATGGCCTCTCGTCGGATTGTTACTAAAGTCTTTGGCCAAAGCATTACATGTTTAGAGTAAGGTACTCTTCGATACATGTGGAGTAATTAGAATCCGTAGGACGAGGAAATGATACTTGGGCTAGGTGTGACGTAGTCAGCCTAGTGGGGACTGACACAATAGACCATGTCCTGAACCAAGTGGGTATAAGATGAGTGAAGGGAATGGGGCACGATTCATTCAAGCTTGAAGGGTTTGAGAAATAGTTACGGATCAACCGTTGATCTTTTCGGTTAATTGGGGATCATGATGTACTACTAGGTGCCACTCATGATCGTTCTATAATTAATGGTTAATTATAGACGGCCAACATAAACCGAGAACCTATTTGGTCACACGACAACGAGTGTAATCCAAAGGATTTAAAACGAGCTTGAGAATGGGATTCTCAGACCGAGAGAAACTATGTTTGGTTGGACCAAACATAAAGCGAGCATGAAATTGTTTCAGTCGCAATGGAAGCGTGGATGGGCCATGTCTTATGAAGACATAATGGATGGACCAAAATGGTTTGGTTCTAATCCAATGGATGAGAATAAACCAAAGGGTTTGGTTTATATTAAACGAATGAACCAAAGGTTGGTTCGGTTCGTTTTAACTTAAAATAAACCATCATGGTTTGGTTTATTTTAACTTATCTTAATGGAGCGGGTTAACGGGCTTTATGGATATGATCCATTAACCATTAAGAGAATTAGTTCTCTATAAAAGAGGGCATTAGGGTTTGTTAAGCCCTAATGAAGAGGCAAACCTAATTTGGCCGCCCACCCTCCTCCTCTTGTTGGCGCCAACTCTATTGCCGCCAACCATCTCTTCCAACCGGCGACCAGCTGCTACCGTTTCCTCCTCTTGCCGGCGACGAGCTGCTGCCGGAGGAGCTCCGGTGATCTTCCTTGGCTCCGGCGACAAGGTGAGCAAGTCGCTTTCCTTATTTGGCCGGCGCAAGGTCTCCACCAAAGCTGTCCAGTTTTCTGGACAGCTTGTTCTCCTCTCGTCGGAGCGTCGTTTGGACGACGGTTAGTGCTCCGACAGCGGCTAACTTACCAGGGATTTGATCTCCGGTAATCCTCTGAGGTGGAGGACGAAGGATTCGTCAAACGGTTGACGAATACCTCTCCGGAGAAGCGAGTTTTGAGAACTCGTTTTAGGATCCGAATTTGGATTCGGATCGTGATCATCTCTTGATCACGTCGTCTTCAACACGAGGCTAGTAACCCGTACGAAGACGAAGCTCGTGACTTAGCGAAGTCATCCTGAGGAGCTCGGCGTGGATACGGATAGAGACGATTCTTACGAGGATCGTTCCGGTTGATGCCGTTCCCGCTACACGTCATACGGAAGGTATAACGTAGTTTAATTTCCTTTTATTGCAAATTTTAATTTACGGTTATGTCTACACTTATTGTAATAGCATGCGTGTGTTGTGTGTGTTGTAATAAATATAGATTTATTATTTTAATTGCTTCCGCTGTGCTCATGTTTACGAAACATGATCAAACACACACACGCCGCGGTGCCGGAAACCCAACAGTGGTATCAGAGCCCAGGTTGTGTTTCGACATAATCGTAAAATGGTTTTGCGATAGTCATAATGTATTTCTGGAAATTTTCTAATTTTGGAAATTTAGAAGTATTTATGGAAATTTTTCAATTTTGGAAAGTCTAGAAGTATTTATGGAAATCTTCCACTTTTGGAAAGTTGGAAGTATTTATGGAAATTGATATTTTCCATAAATAAAATATTTGATTAGATTCTGGAAATTTGTTTCCTAATTTAATCATGATTTGATTTGGGAAATCAAATCTTAAAATATTTTATTTCCATAAGTAGTTTTAATGATTTAGGAAATTTGTTTCCTAAATAGATTTTCCTTAATCAAATAATTCCATGAATAAAATATGTGATTAGATTTGGAAATTTGTTTCCTAATTTAATTATGATTTGATTTGGAGAATCAAATCTTAAACATATTTTATTTCCATAAATAGTTATGACATATAAGGAAATATATACATGACATAATTGTATGCCATGTAATTGCATTAGATGCATAACATTATGCCATGCGTGTCGTGACATTTAGATGTATGCCATGTATGCCATGCCATGTAGATAATAGTTATTTGCATGCAAAGAGGATGAGACATAAAAACCCTAACTCAATATTAAAGCCTACACCTTCCATTAATATGGTTAGAACCAGAGTTCTGTTTCTTGTTTGGGTTGTTGGACTCTCTCAAGCCCTAGCTCGAACTTTGAATATGTTCAAACCATGGAATAGTTTAATACTAATATGGTAAGAGTGAGGTCAATCGTTAGCTTTGGTTGTTGGACTCTCTCAAGCTGGGCTAATTGGTTGAATGCGCTCTAACCATATTAAAACTATGTCGATTAATGGGTTGGCTTTAACCCGAGCATCGGTTTGTTGGACTCTCCAAGGTCGATGTAAAGGGAGGTGAAGTTGGGTGCTATGCATATGATGCATACTTGTTAATGTGTTAACAACCCGATGTATGTGTGAACATTCAATTAGTTGATAGCACATTGTGATAGTTGCATATACGGGATATGCAATCGGTATAGATGATACCTACCGTCGTAGTTATGAATGGCTTGTTGGACTCTCTCCAAGGTTGTTCATAACTATGATGGATATCAGCCAATTCGGAGATGGACCTACAATCTCCCGAAGTGATTTTGGGGTTTTTGAAATTCGAAAAATGAATGGGATTTATAAATGTATATTGATGCATTTTTAAAATCATCTTTCTCATATATGCTCGTTTGTATTTCTAAGTTAATATATTGATCATGATGTGTTTGAATTTGCGTTCCATTTTGGATTCAAATAAATTGACTGGGCCGAACTTCTTGGACTGGCTTAGAAACTTGAGAATTGTTCTCAAGGTGAAAAGCTTGTGTATGTCCTCGAAGCGCCTCTTCCTGCCCGTCCTAGTGACGATGCAACTTTGGACCAATTGTTGGCCTATCAGAAACATGTGAGTGATTCTGAACAAATGAGTTGCATCATGCTAGCCGCGATGGAACCCAAGCTACGAAAGCAGCATGAGCATATGGATGCTCATATCGTAGTCCTTCATCTCAGTGAGTTGGTTGATGAGCAAGTGAGATTCGAAAGGTTCGAAGTCTCCAAGCTCCTCTTCACCTCTGAGATGCGAGGAGGCTCATCTGTGGTACTGCTCAACATGCTGAAGACTGTGGAGCCTTCTGAGAAGCATGAGTAGGGGACAGTGTTGTTAGTTGATTCCTCGAAGAAAGGTTCTAAGAGGGAGTCAAAGGAACAATAGAAGGGGAAGAAGAAAAAGGCTAAAAGGCAGAACCAGCTCAAAAGGGCACTTGCCATCATTATGGCAAGGAGGGTCATGTAAGAAATTGCAAGGTTTATCAAGAGTCCGTGAAGAAGGATAAGGCATCGGATGCCCCATCTTCTTCAGAAATCTTCTTTATTGATTGTCATTCTATTTCCTTAGACACTTGGGTATTGGATACTGGGTGTGGCTCACATATATGTAATGACATACATGGGCTAAGGAATAGAAGAAGACTCGTCAAGGGAGAGTCAAATTTACGTGTTGGGAATGAAGCAAAGGTTGCTGCACTCGCCATCGGAACGTATTTGTTGAAACTCCCTACAGGACTTGTCTTAGAACTGGACAATTGCTTTTATGTTCCTTCGTTGATAAAGAACATCATTTCTATTTCTTGTCTAAATAGAAATGGTTTCCATTTGACGTTTAGTAACAATTGTTGTTACATAACTTTGAATGGGGTTCTTTATGGGACTGGAACTTTAAGCAATGGTGTTTATACGTTGGACGTATTCAGTGACATTTGCAATATCGAAGCGAGCAACAAGAGTGCTCGAAAGGATAATCAAATAGACTCCTACATGTGGCATTGTCGTCTTGGCCATGTAAGCAAGAAACGCATGTCCGAATTACACCGATGTGGAATTCTGGAATCGTTTGAATTGGATTCATACGATACATGCGAATCATGCTTAAAAGGCAAGATGACTAAGTTACCTTTTACTGGAAAAGGTGAACGAGTGGGAGAGTTACTAGGTCTAGTACATACTGATGTATGTGGACCTATGTCAACTCAAGCTTTAGGAGGCTATAGCTACTTCATTACCTTCACCGATGATCACTCACGGTTTGGGTATGTGTTCTTGATGAAACACAAGTCTGAAGCCTTTGAAAGGTTCAAAGAATTCAGAAATGAAGTAGAGAAACAACATGACAAAAGTATTAAAATACTTGATTGGATCGAGGTGGTGAATACTTAAGTCAAGAGTTTCTTGATTATCTAAGAGACAATGGCATATTGTCTCAATGGACTCCGCCATATACACCACAAAGATAATGGTGTATCCGAGGGTAATCGGACCTTGTTGGACATGGTCGTCAATGATGAATCATGCGACTCTTCCCAAGTCCTTTTGGGGTTATGCACTGCAAATTGCTTACTTGTTAAATGTAATGCCTACTAAGGTAGTCTCAACTACTCCATATGAGATATGGAATGGTAAGAAACCTCATGTATCTTACTTGAAGATATGGGGTTGTCGCTTATGTGAAGTGATCAGATCAGACAAATGGATGCTAAGTCTGATAAATGTCTATTTATTGGATACCCTAAGGAAACAAGGGGTTACCAATTCCATCATCCTGTGGAACAAAAGGTGTTTGTTTCAAGGCATGCTGTGTTTCTAGAGAAAGAGTTTCTCTTGCAAGAAAATAGTGGGAGTGTCGTCGAGCTTGAGGAGGCTCGAGAGACTCAAATAGACATTAATGAGATACCTGGTGAAGCACAACAGCCGACAACTCATAGTGATGAGCAATCGGCTGGACCTATTGTAACACCACATCTTCGTAGATCTGGTAGAACACGCAATATTCCTGAGAGATATGGATTTCTCGTAAGCGAATCGAACGACGTGTTACTCATTGATGATGAGGAGCCTACCAGTTATGAAGAAGTGCTGACAAGTTCAGAAAGGGATAAGTGGCTTGGTGCCATGAAGTCGGAAATGGATTCCATGTACGAAAACCAAGTTTGGAACTTGGTTGACCCACCTGAAGGCATAAAGCCTATAGGGTGAAAGTGGGTTTTCAAGAAGAAAACCGACATGGATGGTAATGTGATTACCTATAAGGCTAGATTGGTGGCGAAAGGATATCGTCAAAAGCAAGGTGTTGATTATGACGAAACCTATTCGCCTGTAGCTATGCTTAAATCCATTCTGATGCTCCTGGCCATAGCAGCTCATTATGATTATGAGATATGGCAGATGGATGTGAAAACAGCTTTCCTTAATGGAAACTTGCTCGAGGACGTGTATATGATACAGCCTGAGGGTTTCACATCGGTTGATAAAACCAAGGTATGCAAATTGCGACGGTCCATTTATGGATCAAGCAAGCATCCAGAGTCGAATATCCGCTTTGATGAGACGATCAAAAAGTTTGATTTCTCACAAAATCCGCATTTAACCTTGTGTGTACAAGAAGGTTAGTGGGAGGCAATGTGTTCCTAGTATTGTATGTCGATGACATATTACTTATAGGAAACGATGTGTCAATCTTACAATGCTAAGGTTTGGTTATCCAAGACATTCTCCATGAAAGACTGGGAGAAGCAACCTACATCCTGGGATTAAGATCTATAGAGATAGATCAAAACGGCTATGCTTGGTCTTTCGCCTACATATATAATCGAAAAGCAAAGAGGTTTAGCATGTCAATCCAAGAAAGGTTATCCTACCCCATCGTGCATGGGGTAACACCTTTCAAGTCTATGTGTCCGCGCACGTAAGACGAGAGGATTTGCATGAGTAAGATTCCCTATGCATCCGCAATAGGATCTATCATGTATGCTATGTTATGTACGAGGCCCGATGTATCGTATGCTCCGAGTGTCACGAGCAGATACTCACCGATCCAGAATGGATCATTGGGCGATCGTTAAGACGATCCTTAAGTACTTGAGAAGAACTAAGGATGTGTTCCTAATATATGGAGAAGGGTACATGGTGATACGTGGGTATACGGATGATCCGCATGCATAAGGATGATTCCATGTCTTAGTCCAGGTATGTATTCACCTAGAATGGAGGCGCAATAAGTTGGAAAGGTTCCAAGCTTGACACTATAGCGGATTCTCGCCACTAAGGCGTAATACGTTGCAGCTTCGAAGCAAAGAAGGAAGCGGTTTGGATCAAGTAGTTCATCTATGAACTTGATGTGGTCTCATCAATGATCCAAACATGTGCTTCGCCGCTATCATCTTATCAGAGAGATCATAAGTAGGAACGAAATACAAATCGAGAAAATTTCCACTGAAAGGAACTTAGCGGATCCTTTGACTAAAGCATTACCTCAAAGTAAGTTTGAGGGTCATGTTAGAGCTTGTGGTATTGGATACCGTAGCGATTGGCATTAGGCCAAGTGGGAGTCTGTTAGTAATATATGAGAGATGTCCTAAGGCAATCGCCTTATGTATGAACCATTTATATGATAAATGAAGATTCACTATTTGAGTATACATGTTTAATGTATTTGATTGGATCTTAAACTCATTTACTGAATGTCCACGATACGATTCACAGCATGAGAGAATTTGTGATTGGATCACAACTAGTGAGTATCTCTACATGTGTAATTGTGATGTATCAGAATTATCCCTAGTCGATGAATTGATGGATTTGGACACCATCAATTCTGTCGAGACTAGCACGAGGTATACTCCTTGGTGTATCCAAGCAGCTGATTCTCACTGGCTGGAGACATTGTGATGTCCGGAGTTAATCGTGGATGCTAGTTATGGTAACTAGTTCATTGGAGTGACCACCGTGAAGACTTCATATGGTTCTCGCATATATAGATATGTCAATGAAGTTCTTATCGCGTGGCTTAAGTGCGATGTTCCTTTGACTTGCGGTATTCAAGTCATCTTGATCATGGAGACTTATGCTTTGACATCTTAAGCAAACATCTCCAGGAGATGTGGACCCGGATGATTGGGTATAAGTCGAAGTGATCAAGGTGTTTGAATAGCCTATAAAGGATTCACCACTCCTTGCAGGAGATGTATACCCATGGCCTCTCGTCGGATTGTTACTAAAGTCTTTGGCCAAAGCATTACATGTTTAGAGTAAAGTACTCTTCGATACATGTGGAGTAACTAGAATCTGAGGACGAGGAAATGATACTTGGGCTAGGTGTGACGAGTCACTTAGTGGGGATCGGCACAATAGACCATGTCCCAACCAAGTGGGTATAAGATGAGTGAAGGGAATGGGGCACATTCATTCGAGCATCAAGGGTTTCGTAAATAGTTCGATCAACCGCTGATCTTTTCTGCTAATTGGGGATCATGATGTACTACTAGGTGCCACTCATGATCGCTCTATAATTAATGGTTAATTATAGACGGCCAACATAAACCGAGAACCTATTTGGTCACACGCACAACGAGTGTAATCCAAAGGATTTAAAACGAGCTTGAGAATGGGATTCTCAGACCGAGAGAAACTATGTTTGGTTGGACCAAACATAAAGCGAGCATGAAATTGTTTCAGTCGCAATGGAAGCGTGGATGGACCGTGTCTTATGAAGACATAATGGATGGACCAAAATGGTTTGGTTCTAATCCAATGGATGAGAATAAACCAAAGGGTTTGGTTTATATTAAACGAATGAACCAAAGGTTGGTTCGGTTCGTTTTAACTTAAAATAAACCATCATGGTTTGGTTTATTTTAACTTATCTTAATGGAGCGGGTTAACGGGCTTTATGGATATGATCCATTAACCATTAAGAGAATTAGTTCTCTATAAAAGAGGGCATTAGGGTTTGTTAAGCCCTAATGAAGAGGCAAACCTAATTTGGCCGCCCACCCTCCTCCTCTTGTTGGCGCCAACTCTATTGCCGCCAACCATCTCTTCCAACCGGCGACCAGCTGCTGCCGTTTCCTCCTCTTGCCGGCGACGAGCTGCTGCCGGAGGAGCTCCGGTGATCTTCCTTGGCTCCGGCGACAAGGTGAGCAAGTCGCTTTCCTTATTTGGCCGGCGCAAGGTCTCCACCAAAGCTGTCCAGTTTTCTGGACAGCTTGTTCTCCTCTCGTCGGAGCGTCGTTTGGACGACGGTTAGTGCTCCGACAGTGGCTAAATTACCGGGGGTTTGATCTCCGGTAATCCTCTGAGGTGGAGGACGAAGGATTCGTCAAACGGTTGACGAATACCTCTCCGGAGAAGCGAGTTTTGAGAACTCATTTTAGGATCCGAATTTGGATTCGGATCGTGATCATCTCTCGATCACGTCGTCTTCAACACGAGGCTAGTAACCCGTACGAAGACGAAGCTCGTGACTTAGCGAAGTCATCCTGAGGAGCTCGGCGTGGATACGGATAGAGACGATTCTTACGAGGATCGTTCCGGTTGATGCCGTTCCCGCTACACGTCATACGGAAGGTATAACGTAGTTTAATTTCCTTTTATTGCAAATTTTAATTTACGGTTATGTCTACACTTGTTGTAATAGCATGCGTGTGTTGTGTGTGTTGTAATAAATATAGACTTATTATTTTAATTGCTTCCGCTGTGCTCATGTTTACGAAACATGATCGAACACACACACGCCGCGGTGCCGGAAACCCAACACTAAGTACACAAACACATTAGTCCTATGTGTTGTGAGATGTACTGGCTCCTTAAATCTATAGGTGCATGTTATCTAAGGTATGTCCTATGCTAGTTCCATCAAAATGAAAAATAAAAAATAGTAGTAAGAAAATATAGTTTGCAAGTTCTTATTCTATTACGCACATGCCCAATTTTCGTCTTAATAGACTAAATTCAGCTTCGGGTAGGGGTTTAGTAAATAGGTCTGCTAGGTTAGATTTCGATTCGACGTACTTGAGTTGTATGGCTCCGTTGGCCACATGTTCTCGAATGAAATGGTGTTTGACTTCTATATGTTTGGTCCTAGAGTGACATATTGGATTCTTTGTAAGATTAATTGAACTAATGTTATCTACGTGAAGTTTAGTATTCGTAAAGTCTAACTTAAGGTCGCGGAGGGTGTGCTTCATCCAAAGAAGCTGAGTGACACACTCACCCATCGCGATGTATTCGGCTTCGGTGGTAGACAAGGCAACACAATGTTGCTTCCCTCGCACCAACTCACTAGACTCGAGCCGAGTAGTTGACAACAACCACTCGTGCTCTTTCTGTCGAGTTTACTACCGGCATAATCCGAATCGGAGTAGCCGATTAGTTCGAACTCGATAGATCTAGGATACCAAATACCGACATTAAGTGTACCCTTTAGATATCTAAGGATACGCTTAACTAGGGTTAGGTGAGACTCCTTGGCACAGGTTTGAAATATGGCGCACATACTTACTGCAAATAAGATATCGTCGGCTTTGCTACAGGAGACTCCCTATTACACTCCTATAGTATTTTAAGTCAATGGGCTTACTTTCTAGGTCTTCTCCTATGTTAACATTAATCGCCATTGGGGTGTTTATTATCTTAGCGTCTTGCATTCCAAATCTTTTAATTAACTCCTTAGTGTATTTTTGTTGATATAGGTATATACCATCCTTAGTTTGTTTAATTTGTAGACCTAAAAAGAAACTTAACTCGCCTACCAAGTTCATTTCGAACTCACTTTCCATGAGTGAAACGAACTCGTTTAGTAAGGCTGAGTTAGAGGTTCCAAAAATTATATCGTCTACGTAAATTTGAGCTATGAATATTTCTTTACCTAAGGTTTTTACGAAGAGAGTTGGGTCAACTAAGCCTTGGTTAAACCCTTTTGACTTAAGATGGATTGAAAGTCTCTCGTACCAAGCTCGAGGAGCTTGTTTGAGTCCATAGAGAGCTTTCTTAAGTTTTAGAACATGGTCGGGTTTATCTAGATTTTCGAATCCGGGGGGTTGGCTAACATAAACTTCTTCTTTAATGTATCCATTTAGGAATGCCGACTTAACATCCATTTGAAAGCGACTTAAATCCTCGATGTGCGGCATAAGCTAGCAACATTCGAATGGATTCGAGTCTAGCTACTGGGGCATAGGTTTCGTCGTAATCTAAGCCTTCGACTTGGCTAAATCCTTTGGCGACTAACCTAGCCTTGTTTCTAACTACTTCACCTTTATCATCAAGCTTGTTTCGAAACACCCACCTTGTTCCAATTATCGTTTTGTCTTTAGGTGATGGTACTAATTCCCACACTTCATTCCTAGTAAATTGAGCTAGCTCTTCTTGCATTGCAATAATCCAATCGGGATCAAGAAGAGCTTGTTCAATTGATTTGGGTTCTATCTTTGAAATTAAGGAAATTTGACTAAGGTTCCTATAGGATGCTCTAGTTCGAACTCCTAGATTAGGATCTCCTATTACTTGATCGATAGGGTGGTTAGTCTGAATCCTAGATTGGGTTGGGTTTGTGTCACCTAATGCTTGATCAATGGGGTGACTTGGTTGAACACTAGTTTGGTTGGAGTCATCTATCACTTGATCAATAGAGTGACTAGGTTGACTTAGGTTAGGATTAACACTAGACCTGATCTCCGGATCAGAGTAAGGTCTAGTATGAATCGGCTCGCTAATTGGGGTTGCCGGGGGTTTTGTAGGTTCATGTCCTTCATCGAATACTACATTGATAGTCTCCTCGACTCTAAGGGTGTCGTGGTTATATACTCTATAAGCTCTACTTGTAGTCGAGTATCCTAGAAAGATTCCGGTCGTGGTTTTGGATGTAAATTTCCCTAGATAATCCTTAGTGTTTAGGATATGTACCTTACACCCAAATACCCTAAAGTACTTGATGTTAGGTATTTTATCGTGATAAATCTCGTACGAGGTCTTAAGGTGCCTCTTTACCATAAGGATCCTATTTTGGACATAGCAAGCCATGCTAACGGCTTCTGCCCAAAACCTATCGGGTAGGTCATATTCGTTCAACATGGTCCTAGCGGCTTCTTGTAGAGTTCGGTTTTTCCGCTCCACTAGGCCATTTTGTTGAGGGGTCCTAGGGCAAGAGAATTCATGGTGGTATCCGTTTAGGTTACAGAAGTCGGTGAACCTTTGATTTTCGAATTCACCACCATGATCGCTTCTAAGTCTTTTAACCTTAAGGTTTTTTTGATTCTCGATTAATTTGAATAGATTGATTAATTGATCTAGGGTATCATTTTTATGTTTGATGAACCTAACCTGTAAACTCGAGTAGTCCGCCAATTATGACTAAGCAATATTGACTTCTATTGAGTGACTTGGCTCCATGTGAATAATAGATCCATATCACGAGAGCTCAAGTACACTTGAGGTTCGTTCTTGGTTAGTTAACTTGTGTTGTGTCCTAGGTTGTTTTCCTTGTTGACAAGCATTACAGATTTTATTAACCAAGTTGTTGAGGTTGGGTAAGCCTCTGACTAAGCCACTCTGACTCATCTTGTGGGCGAGTCTTGGGTGCGAGTGACCGAGTCGTCTGCCACAACCATGATTCCTCTTGCCGTGTCATAAGACACTTAGTTGAGGAGTTGTTAAGTTGATCGTATAAATGTTGTTATTTCTAGTTCCTTTAAGAATTGTTTTAGAGGTTTCGTTGGTATATTAATTACGCATTCATTTTCTAGAAATATAACCTTATAGTTATTATCACACAATTGGCTTACACTAAGTAAGTTATATTCAAAATTCTCTAAAAGTAATACATTTTATTGACAAAATTCGTGTTAAGCTCGATATCACCTGATCCGATGATTTTGAGCTTGCCGTTATTCCCAAAGGCTACCGATCCTTGTCGCTTGAATCGGCTTTGAATTTGAGTTGATCCCGGTCATGTGGAGCAACCGCTGTCCAACATCCATTGATCCTACACACAAGGTGGTTGGATTGGATGTTAGATTTTTGTTAAGAAAATTGGTTGTAAGTTGTTAACCCTAGGTCATCTCACCGGAGTCTATATGATCAAGCATGTTATACTTATGTGTTTTTGAGATGACTTCCAATTAAGTTGATTAAGTGGATTTAGGTTCAAGTAATTTTATGTTGAGATGATTTCCAATTAAATTGATTAAGTGAATTTAGGTTCAAGTAGATTTAGGTTCAAGTGATTTTATGTTGAGATGATTTCCAATTAAATTGATTAAGTGAATTTAGGTTCAAGTGATTTTATGTTGAGATGATTTCCAATTAAATTGATTAAGTGAATTTAGGTTCAAGTAGATTTAGGTTCAAGTGATTTTATGTTGAGATGATTTCCAATTAAATTGATTAAGTGAATTTAGGTTCAAGTAGATTTAGGTTCAAGTGATTTTATGTTGAGATGATTTCCAATTAAATTGATTAAGTGAATTTAGGTTCAAGTAAATTTATGTTAGATTTGGATTTAACCCAAGGCTTGTCAAGTTTACCTTTTCAAGATCATGGCTTCCAGGTCGTGGCGAGGCACAGGGGCCTTCTTTTATCGGATCATCGACCACTTCCTTAGACAAAGCCATTTTCAAGAAAATGATGACTTGACTCACCCAAGATTATTTCCTAGTCTAACTGGTTATTTTTGAAAAGAGGCTCCCCGAGGCTCAATCTTTTCGAAGGCTTTTAGTTGGTTATGTTTTTGAAAAGAGGCTCCCCGAGGCTCAATCTTTTCAAAGGCTTTTAGTTGGTTATTTACGTGTTCTAAGTGAGTTCACGAAAAAAAAAAACAAAAAAAATCTAAGTATGCAATTTCTAAGTTAAAACACAAACATGTTTTGTACTGGCTCCCCCTAGACCGTTGAATCGGTTCGGTCTATCCACATAGTGGATTTGGTCCTTGGGAACCCAGTACGAGTTGGATCCTAGAGTTGAAATCAAAGTGGTCTTAGGGACCCATGCTTGGACACATTTTTTATGTCTACTTACGATTGACATATACGACTTATTGGTCGTGTTTGAGCTAAAACCTAGTCCGGCCTTGTTGTACACGGCCCTTTGCGATCCAAGTAGGAGGTCAAGTCCTTTGGATCCCAAAGTAAACCTTTCCAACGTATTCCTAAGATCTTCGACTTGACTTTTCAAGAGTGAGTTCTCAACTTCGAGTTTTTCAACCCGAGTTGAGTCCTTCTCTTGAACTCGACTAGTCGAAGAGGTTAGGGAGACCTCGTGTTTGAGGAGTTTAACTTCCTCAACCAGGGTCTCGACCTTGGACTCGGACTTAGCTAACTTCCTAGACAAAAACCTAACCGTATTATGTAAAGTATTAAATAAGGTTCGACTCACCTTAAGGGTATCTTTTGAACCGGATGCGTATCCGTGGCTTGACTTGAAGGTAACCAGAGTCCGAGTCATCCTCGTGTTCTGACTCAAGTTCGGTCTCCGTGTCTGACTCAATTGATTTCGCCATGAAGACGTGATCTTCGTCTTCTTCGGATGACGCTTCTTCCCATGTCGCGTTGAGGGCCTTCTTATGCTTAGGTGCTTGGTGGTTGAGCTTGGGGCACTCGGACTTGATATGTCCAAACCTGTTGCACTCATAACACCTAATGTTAGAACTTTTAGGTTTACCTTGGTTGGGTCGAGTCGTAGTTCGCTTTCGTCCCTTGGCTATCCTTCGAGATAGGTTCATTAGTTCGGCAGTCAACTCCGGGTCAACTTCTTCTTCGGACTCATCTTCCTCCTCGGGTGGTGGTGGCTTGCTTGCGATTTTCTTCTTCTTTGAACCTGCAAACAAGGCTATACCCCTCTCGGGTTCCGAGTTGGATTGTTCATGTAATTCGAAATCCGAAAAGAGTTCGTCTAACCTAATTTTAGAAAGGTCCTTGGAGACCTTATAGGCATCAACCATGGATGCCCATAAGGTAGTCCTCGGAAAAGAGTTTAGGACATACCTAATAAGGTCGCAGTTTTCGACCTTTTGCCCGATTGCGTGTAGGTTGTTGACTATGTCTTGGACACGGGCGTGGAGTTGCGTCGCGGACTCGTGTTCCTGCATTTTTAGTGTGTACAATTTATTGAATAACAAATCACGTTTGCAAACCTTAGCTTGATCCGATCCTTCGTAACTCGATTAGTTTTGTCCAAAGATCCTTTGCGCTTATGAAGGGCCGACGCGATTTAGCTCCTCCTTGGACAAGCCGCATTGGAGGATTTGTGTTGCCTTGGCATCGGCTTCGACTTGTCGTTTTGTTGCAACGGTCCATTGATCATAATCCAAGGAGTCACCCACTTCATTGGTCGGAAGTGTGAAACCCGTTTGAATTATGATCCACATCTCAATTTGGGTTTTGAGAAAGCATTCCATCCGACCTTTCCAGTAACGGAAATCATCTCCATTGTAAAATGGAGGTCGGACGGTGCTAAAACCCTCGAGATGGGCCATTAGAACAAAAAGACAAGGAGACTAAAATGAAAACCTAGCAACAACAAAAACATTATTTAAAGTACCAAGACTTGCGTCTTGGATTAGTAGTGCGGGAAATAAAAAGAAATAAACGAAAAATAGAAAGTTAAGCAAAGAAATAAGAAACTAAATAAAAAGTAAGTACTCACAACCTTCGATGTCCCCGAAAGGCTACTAAACGTCATTTTTTGAGGATGAAAACAGCTTGTTATGGGGGTAAACCCCCGTAAGAAGTGTAGATCTCTGCGAGAGCTTCGATTTGGTAGGTAGACCGTGTCGTGGGTCAACTTGTACGAAAAGTTATGCCCGTTTGACCGTCGGCTACTCCAAAAGCGAATACTTGCAAAACAAAATCAAACGAAGAGTACCAAGACTTCGTCTTGGATTGGTAGTGCGGGAGAAAAATTTAAATGAACGAAAAACAAATCTGTAAAAAAAATGTTAGATTGGTGGTTTCACCAAATCTAAGCGCCCCCGGCTATGATACCAATTGTTGGATCAATGCGGTTCGCTAGAGGGGGGGGGTGAATAGCGAAAGAAAAAACTTTTTCGAATTCGTTTCAAGACAAATATACATGCGGAAAGATAAGCAAAAAAGTAAAGGAGACAATAGAAACAAGATATTTACTTGGTTCAGAGTCGAAGCTACTACTCCAAGGCCCTAGTGGTCCTTGACCACGCACGGAGGGCAAATCACTAAACAAACTCCTCCTCGTTGGAGGTAGGAGTTAATCGATACAAAAACTTGAGGTAGAGGGACACTCTCTCCTCAAGTTCACGATAGAAAAATAGCTTCGAAGAATGTAAATGAGCAACGACACTAAAATTAAAACCGACGTACAAAAATAAAGGAAATGAAACCTAGACGTCGGAGAAGAAGAAGCACATTGTTGTTGGTAGCTTTGCGGAGACTTTTTGGAAGCTTAGAATTGTTGTCAAAATCCTAGGTTTGGCCCTCCTTTTATAGCCTTTGAGCCCCTTTTCGAGTGGGTCTTCAACCAATCACAAATGGACACCAAACCGCTTTGAGATGGAGTGATAAGCCTTGACTCCTCGAATCTGATCATTGACCATCAGTCGATTGATGGCCATCATCACGATCGATGGCGATCGATCGATTGATGACCTTAGGCAATGATCGATACACGGCGGGCCGAGTCCTCCAAGTCGGCAATGATCGATGCTTGCTGCAAGTCAAAGTTAGCTCAACAAAAACATAATTCCGATGATCTTCGACCGTCCGATCTCGACCTAGACCACCTATGAGATGTCTTGGGTCGGATCTACGCTTAAGATCATCCCCGTAAAGAGGATACGACCTCACTTACGCTCACACACACGAGCTTACCTCGATACTTACGTGTTGCTTTTGCTTCCGGCCTTCCACTCGATTCCATCGGCTCCCTCCGAAATCACTCGAGTGTCGCTCGACCACTGCGGCTTTCTCCGGGTGTCGCTAGCCTTCAGCTCCAGCTATATCAATCTTCTGCACACTCGATTCAGCTCGTGAGAAAACAAAATAGACTTAACTTTGTGTCTTTGCTATAATCAAAACACAGGTTCGATTTCGGTGCCTCACTGCACCAACAATAATATCGACAATTAATTAGAAGATGGCGCACGGTCGGAGTAGCGTTATAGAGAGCACGAGCACTTGGGAGATTCTTGAATTTGGGTGTGAGTCCTCCCCTCCTTTTATAGATTTGCGCCTTGGAATTTGTCCCGATCCAGATCCAAAACTCGTGGATCTTATCTTGAGGTGGCGGCTTATCTTATCCTGAGATGGTGGCATGAATCTCTATCTCTTTGACCTTGTGCACTGGGCTGATTCGTCGACATCAGTCGACTGATCCTCTTAGTAGTCAACTGCCTTCAGTCGACTACCAACATCTCCAATTGACTGCTGCACTAGAGAATTCCTGCAATATAAGATTAGCACAATAGATGCATAATGTCATGCAGTGTGACAGTCCTTTGACTATCCGATCTCGACTTCAGCATTCCTCCGGAATCCTTAGTCGGATCGATGCCTAGGATTGTCCTCTAACCGAGGGCGCATCCTTACCACCTCTCCACACACGGAGCTTACCTTTGGTCCTCTTGACCTATCGCTTAGCTTTCGGTCACCACTGAGGTTCCTCGACTCCCAGAGGTTCTCCTGGTGCCGCCGACCACCACGGTTTCTCAACTTGAGATTCTCCGGATGTCGCTCGACCTTTGGCTTAGCTTAAACACTTCCTGCACACTTAGCATATCACATGAGATAACAAAAATAACTTAACTTTGAATCTTTGCCATCATCAAAACCAAGGTTCGATTATCTAGTGCCCCTGGACCAACAGTTTGAGGTGTGCCAGTCGACTGGTGTCATATGACAGTTGACTGGTGAGAGACAACTAGGGTTTGACTGCGGGATGTGTCCCAACAGTCGACTGCAGAGCTTGGAAGTTGACTAATTGGAAGAGCAGTCGACTGATATTGTGATGAGTCGACTGATTCTCGGGTTTTGGTGCACAGAATGGAGTCTCACTCGACCGCTGCGGGCAGCAGTCGAGTGATTGTTGGATCGAGTGGATCGCTAGAGGGGGGGGTGAATAGCGATAAACACTTTTTCTTTTAAATCGTTCGGTAGACAATTAAATGCAACGGAAATGTAAATAAAAACTAAATGAGACAAATAGTTTTTTTACTTGGTTCGTAGCCTTCGGCCACTACTCCAAGGCCCTAACGATCCTAGACCGTGTACGGAGGACAATTCACTAAAACACTCCTCCTCGTTGGAGGTAGGAGTTTTACGATTACAAAAACCTTCGAAGCAAAAGATAGAGAGACAACCCCTCTCTTCTATTAAAATAAAATGCAACGGTAGAAAGCCTCGATTAACAAACGAATTGCAAGATTAAGAGAAATGACAAACTAAGATTATACCAACAACTCGAAGATAGGACTTAAACTAGGGTTGTTGGTAGCGCTTCGTTGTTGTAGAGTCGTCGGAGAGTCACAGCGTTGCGGAGGCTTTTGAGCACTTAGAATTGATGATGAAAACCCTAGGATAGGACCTCCTTTTATAGCCTTTGAGCCCCTTTTCGAGAGGAACCCTAGCCAATCATATTTGAGCACCACTCCCCTTGAAATTTGGTGATAAACCTTGACTCCTCGAAGCTGATCCTTTGACCATCAGTCGACTGATGGCCATCATCAGTCGACTGATGGCAAGATCGATCAGTGCTAACCTCCAGCAATGATCGTGATTGGCAATCGAGTCCTTTAAGTAGCAAATGATCGATGCTAGGGCAAGGCAAAGTTAGCTTAACAAAAACATTATTTTGACGGCCTCCGACCGTCCGATCTCGACCTAGACCATCTATAGGATATCTTTGGTCGGATCTACGCTTAAGGTCATCCCCGTAAAGAGGATACGACCTCACTTACGCTCGCACACACGAGCTTACCTCGATACTTACGTGTTGCTTTTGCTTCCGGCCTTCCACTCGATTCCTTCGGCTCCCTCCGAAGTCACTCGAGTGTCGCCCGACCACCGCGGCTTCCTCCGGGTATCTCTAGCCTTCAGCTCCAGCTATAGCAATCTTCTGCACACTCGATTCATCTCGTGAGATAACGACATGAGCTTAACTTTGTATCGTTTGCTATAATCAAAAATCAGGTTCGACTTAGGTGCCTACTGCACCAACAATCTCCCCCTTTTTGATTTATGGCAAACCCACATACAAAGTTAAGAAAAATAAATTAAGTGCATTAAGAAAAATAAGTATGAGATATGCATGAATGAGCAGGAGTATATAAAAACTCTTTTTCAAGTGCTCCCCCTTGAGGAATCCTCCCCCTTGACCGAGGGTGAGTACTTGAGAAAGAGTTTTAACTCTCCCCCTTGATATTTGCTACTAAAAAAGAATTAAGTAACCGAAATTACTTAATATTGGCCATAGTGTTTAAAATAAGTTTTAAGTTAAGAAATCAAAAAATTGATTTCTTAACCTTGGCCTTTACTTCCATTTTGTTAACAAGTTAACTTAAAGTTAAGTAAATTACTTTTTGTTAGCAAGTTAACTAAAAGTTAAGTAAATTAATTTTTTTTGTATTGTTAACGAAAACAAGTTAACTAAATGTGTTTAAGTTAAGAATTCCCTTAACTTGTTTTGTTAACTTAAAGTTAAGTAAGCCTTGGCCATAAAAAAAATGATCCCTTAACTTTGGCAAAAAAAAATGATCCCTTAACTTTGGCCTTTTTCTCCCCCTTTTGCCATATATCGAAAAGAGTGAGGGTGTATGTGGAATAAAAAATAAGTTTTAATTTTAAAGTCCAAGCATGTTCCACATTATTTTGAAAATAATATACTGAAAATAAGTTCATCTATAAAATGTTCGACTCATATTTGGCTTGATTGATATGAAAGATCAACCAGTCAGTCGAGTGCTAGTATGTATGATTATACTCGTGGTTCATAGCGATGCACTAGCTCTACATCCGGAACTGTGGAGTAAGGTCCTAACATCTCACGCCCATCTACGTGGCTAAGTACACAAACACATTAGTCCTATGTGTTGTGAGATGTATTGGCTCCTTAAATCTATAGGTGCATGATATCTAAGGTATATCCTATGCTAGTTCCATAAAAATGAAAATTTAAGAAATAGTAGTAAGAAAATATAATTTGCAAGTTCCTATTCTACTACGCACATGCCCAATTTTCATCTTAATAGACTAAATTCGGCTTCGGGTAGGGGTTTAGTAAATAGGTCTGCTAAGTTAGACTTTGATTCGACGTATTCGAGTTGTATGGCTCCGTTGGCCACATGTTCTTGAATGAAATGGTGTTTGACCTCTATATGTTTGGTCCTAGAGTGACATATTGGATTCTTAGTAAGATTAATTGAACTAATGTTATCTACGTGAAGTTTTGTGTTCATAAAGTCTAACTTGAAATCGCGGAGAGTGTGCTTCATCCAAAGAAGCTGAGTGACACACTCACCCATCGCGATGTATTTGGTAGATAAGGCAACACGTGTTGCTTCCATCGCACTAACTCACTAGACTCGAGCCGAGAAGTTGACAACAACCACTCGTGCTCTTTCTATCGAGCTTACTACCGGCATAGTCCAAATCGGAGTAGCCGGTTAGTTCGAACTCGGTAGATCTAGGGTACCAAATACCGACATTAAGTGTACCCTTTAGATATCTAAGGATATGCTTGACTAGAGTTAGGTGAGACTCCTTGGCACCGGTTTGGAACCTTCTTGCACATACTTCTTGCAAATAAGATATCAGTCGGCTTGCAGTTAAGTAAAGGAGACTCCCTATTATGCTCCTATAGTATTTTAAATCAATTGAGTTTCCGATTAAATCTTCTTCTATATTCACATTAGTTTCCATTGGGGTATTAATAATTTTAGCGTCTTGCATTCCAAAGCGTTTAATTAATTCCCTAGTGTATTTGCGTTGATGTAGGTATATTCCATCTTTAGTTTGTTTAATTTGTAGACCTAAGAAGAAACTTAACTCGCCTACTAAATTCATTTCAAATTCACTTTCCATAAGTGAAATGAACTCATTTAGTAGGATTGAGTTGGTGGTTCCGAAAATAATATCATCTACGTAGATTTGGGCTATGAATATGTCTTTACCTAAGGTTTTTACGAAAAGGGTTGGGTCAACTACACCTTGGTTAAAGCCTTTGGACTTAAGATAAATCGAAAGTCTCTCGTACCAAGCTCGCGGAGCTTGTTTAAGTCCATAAAGAGCCTTCTTTAATCTAAGGACATGATCAGGTTTGTCTAAACTTTCGAAACCGGGGGGTTGACTAACATAAACTTCTTCTTTAATGTATCCATTTAAGAATGCAGATTTCACATCCATTTGAAACAACTTAAATCCTCGATGTGCTGCATATGCTAATAGCATTCGAATGGACTCTAATCCAGCTACTGGGGCATAGGTCTCATCGTAATCTAAACCTTCGACTTGACTAAACCCTTTAGCGACTAGTCTAGCTTTATTTCTAACCACTTCACCTTTATCATCAAGTTTATTTCTAAACACCCACCTTGTTCCAATGATTGTTTTATCTTTAGGCGGTGGTACTAATTCCCATACTTCGTTCCTAGTGAATTGAGCCAACTCTTCTTGCATTGCAATAATCCAATCGGGATCAAGAAGAGCTTGGTCAATAGTTTTGGGTTTAATTTTAGAAATCAAAGATATTTGACTAAGGTTTCTGTATGAGGCTCTAGTTCGAACTCCTAGACTTGGATCACCTATCACTTGGTCGATAGGATGATTCGTTTGAGTCCTAGTTGGATTTGGGTTTGAGTCTACAACTTGATTTATAGGATGACTCGTTTGAGTTCTAGTTTGGTTGGAGTCATCTATCACTTGGTCGATAGAGTGACTTGGTTGACTTAGGTTAGGATTAACACTAGACCTGATCTCCGGATTAGAGTTAGGTCTAGTATGAATCGACTCGCTAATTGGGGTTGCCGGGGGTTTTGTAGGTTCGTGTCCTTCATCAAAAACTACATTGATAGTCTCCTCGACTCTAAGGGTGTCGTGGTTATATACTCTATAAGCTCTGCTTGTAGTCGAGTATCCTAGAAAGATTCCGGTCGTGGTTTTGGATGTAAATTTTCCTAGGTAATCCTTGGTGTTTAGGATATGTACCTTACACCCAAATACCCTAAAGTACTTGATGTTAGGTATTTTATCGTGATAAATCTCGTATGAGGTCTTAAGATGCCTCTTTACCATAAGGATTCTATTTTGGACATAGCACGCCGTATTCACGGCTTCCGTCCAAAACCTATCGGGTAGGTTATACTCATTTAACATTGTCCTAGCGGCTTCTTGTAGGGTTCTATTTTTGCGTTCTACTAGGCTATTTTGTTATGGAGTTCTAGGGAAAGAGAACTCGTGGTGGTATCCATTTAGGTTACAGAATTCTGTAAACCTATGGTTTTCGAATTCACCACCATGATCAGTCCTAAGTCTTTTGATTTTAATGCTTTGTTGATTTTCTATTAACTTAAATAGATTGATTAATTGATCTAGGGTATCATTTTTGTGTTTGATGAACCTAACCCAAGTAAATCTAGAATAGTCATCAATTATGACTAAGCAGAATTTACTTCCGTTAAGTGACTTAGCTCCGTGTGAATCAAATAGATCCATGTGTAGGAGCTCAAGCACACTTTTGGTTCGTTCTTGACTAGTTATTTGATGTTGTGTCCTAGATTGTTTACCTTGTTGACAAACATTACATATTTTATTATCCAAGTTGTTGAGGTTAGGTAAACCTCTGACTAAATCACTCTGACTCATCTTGTGGATGAGTCTTGGGTTTGAGTGACCGAGTCGTCGGTGCCATAACCATGATTCCTCTTGCCGTGTCATAAGACACTTAGTTGAGGAGTTAGTTAAGTTAATAGTGTAAATGTTGTTATTTCTAGTTCCCTTAAGAATTGTTTTAGAGGTTTCGTTTGTATTAATTACGCATTCATTTTCTAGAAATATGACCTTATAGTTATTATCACACAATTGGCTTACACTAAGTAGATTATATTGAAAATTTTCTACTAATAAAACGTTTTGAATAACAAAATTTGAGTTAAGCTCAATATCACCTGATCCGATGATTTTGAGCTTGCCGTTATTTCCGAAGGCTACCGATCCTTGTCGTTTGAATCGAAGCTTCGAAAACTTGAGTTGATCCCCGGTCATGTGTCGGGAGCAACCACTGTCCAACATCCATTGATCCTACACGCAAGGTAGTTGGATCGGATATTGGATTTACTAAAAATTGGTTGAAAATTATTAACCTAAATCATCTCACCCATGTCTACATGATCAAACATGTTAATCCTATATGTTCTTGTGAGATGACTTCCAATTTTAGTTGAATTAAATTTAATGACTTAAACACTTGTCAACCTTGCGTTAGATTCGGATTTGACCTTAGGCTCATCAAGTCACCTTTTCAAGATCATGGCTTCCAGGTCGTGGCGAGGCACAGAGGCCTTCTTTGATCGGAACAACGACCACTTCCTTAGACAAAGCCATTTTCAAGAAAATAGTAACTTGACTCACCTAAGACCACTTCCTGGTCTAACTAGTCTAGGATACGGCGAGGTAGCTTCAGCTAGTTCCGCTCAGTCAAGTGCACCGAACTAGATACGCCTTATCTAGCCCGAATACACAAGACTCCGCTTTCCTAGCATACTATCATCTCGCCGCATCCTGGTACTATGTTATCAAGTATTGACGAGTTATAGTCCTATATAACCATTCTAAAAAGGAAAATCAAACTAACTAAAAACCTAAGCATGCAATTTCTAGGTTAAAACACAAACAAGTTTTATACTAGCTCCCCCTGGACCGTTGAATCGATTCGGTCTCTCCACATAGTGGATTTGGTCCTTGGGAACCCAGTACTGGTTCGATCCTAGGTTTGAAATCAAGGCGGTCTTAGGGACCCATGCTTGGACACATTTTTTATGTCGACTTACGATTGACATATACGACTTATTGGTTGTGTTTGAGCTAAACCCTAGCCCGACCTTGTTGTACAAGGCCCTTTGCGATCCAAGTAGGAGGTCAAGTCCTTTGGATCCCAAAGTAAACCTTTCCAACGTATTCCTAAGATCTTCTACTTGACTCTTCAAGAGTGAGTTCTCAACTTCGAGTTTTTCAACCCGAGTTGAGTCCTTCTCTTGAGCTCGACTAGTCGAAGAGGTTAGGGAGACCTCGTGTTTGAGGAGTTTAACTTCCTCAACCAGGGTCTCGACCTTGGACTCGGACTTAGCTAACTTTCTATTTAGAAACTTAATTGCACTATAAAGTGTAGTAATAAGAGACCGACTCACCTTGAGTGTATCTTTTGAACCGGATGCATATCCGTGGCTCGTCTTGAATAGTGCTTCGCAGTCCGACTCGTCTTCGGTTTCCAATTCAAGTTCCGATTCCGACTCCGTCTCCGATTCCACCGGTTTAGCCATGAGGACTCGATCGTTGTCTTCTTCCTCGGAAGCTTCTTCCCAAGTAGCGATGAGTGCCTTTTTATGTTTTGGTGCCTTGCTCTTGAGTTTTGGGCATTCGGACTTAATGTGTCCAAACCTATTGCATTCATAACATCTTATGTTTGAACTTTTAGGCTTACCTTCATTGGGTTGAGTGACGGCTCGTTTTCGGCCCTTGACTATCCTCCGAACTAGTTTGACTAGTTCGGCTTCCATTTCCAAGTCGACATCCGAATCCGACTCATCCTCGTCTTCCTTCGGGGGTGGCTTGCTTGCGGTTTTCTTCCTCGAACCTGCAAAAAGTGCTATACCCTTCTCGGGTTTCGAGTTAGATTGCTCATGAAGTTCAAAATCAGAAAAGAGTTCATCTAACCTAAGTTTAGAAAGATCCTTGGAGACCTTGTAGGCATCGACCATGGATGCCCACAAGGTAGTCCTCGGAAAAGAGTTTAGAACATACCTTATAAGGTCGCGGTTTTCGACCTTTTGCCCGATTGCGTGTAGGTTGTTGACTATGTCTTGGACACGGGCGTGGAGTTGCGTCGCGGACTCGTGTTCCTGCATTTTTAGGTTATATAGTTTATTGAATAGAAGATCACGCTTACATACCTTGGCTTCATTGGTCCCTTCATGTAGCTCCACTAGTTTTGTCCAAAGGTCCTTTGCGCTTATGAAGGGGCCGATGCGATTTATCTCTTCCTTGGATAAGCCGCATTGAAGGATTTGAGTTGCCTTAGTGTCGGCTTCGACTTGTCTTTTTGTCGCAATGGTCCATTGGTCATAATCCAACGATTCACCCACTTCGTTAGTCGGAAGTGTGAATCCCGTTTGGATTATGATCCACATCTCGATTTGGGTTTTGAGAAAGCATTCCATCCGACCCTTCCAATAACTGAAGTCATCTCCGTTGTAAAACGGAGGTCGGACGGTGCTAAAACCCTCGAGATGGGCCATTAGAACAAAAGACACAAGGAGACGAAGACGAAGAAACTAGCAACGACAAAAACACACAAAAAAGTACCAAGACTCGCGTCTTGGATTAGTAGTGCGGGAGTAAAAGTAACAAAGCGAAATAAATCTGAAATAAACAGAATTAAAAAGAAAAAAAATCTGTAAAATGGCTAGATTGGTGGTTTCACCAAATGTTAGCAACCCCCGGCTCTGATACCAATTGTTGGATCGAGTGGATCACTAGAGGGGGGGGGGGAATAGCGATAAACACTTTTTCTTTTAAATCGTTCGGTAGACAATTAAATGCAGCGGAAATATAAATAAAAACTAAATGAGACAAATAGTTTTATTACTTGGTTCGTAGCCTTCGGCCACTACTCCAAGGCCCTAACGATCCTAGACGGTGTACGGAGGACAATTCACTAAAACACTCCTCCTCGTTGGAGGTAGGAGTTTTACGATTACAAAAACGTTCGAAGCAAAAGATAGAGAGACAACCCCTCTCTTCTATTAAAATAAAATGCAACGGTAGAAAGCCTCGATTAACAAATGAATTGCAAGATTAAGAGAAATGACAAACTAAGATTATACCAACAACTCAAAGATAGGACTTAAACTAGGGTTGTTGGCAGCACTTCGTTGTTGTAGAGTGGTCGGAGAGTCACAGCGTTGCGGAGGCTTTTGAGCACTTAGAATTGATGATGAAAACCCTAGGTTAGGACCTCCTTTTATAGCCTTTGAGCCCCTTTTCGAGAGGAACCCTAGCCAATCATATTTGGGCACCACTCCCCTTGAAATTTGGTGATAAACCTTGACTCCTCGAAGCTGATCACCGACCATCGATTTGATGGCCATCATCCGATCGTGATGGCGGCATCGATCAGTGCTAACCTCCCGATCGACTAATTCGACGGCAATCGAGTCCTCTAAGGCTGGCAAATCCGCGATGCTAGCTGCAAGGCAAAGTTAGCTTAACAAAAACATTATTTTGACGGCCTCCGACCGTCCGATCTCGACCTAGACCATCTATAGGATGTCTTTGGTCGGATCTACGCTTAAGGTCATCCCCGTAAAGAGGATACGACCTCACTTACACTCGCACACACGAGCTTACCTCGATACTTACGTGTTGCTTTTGCTTCCAGCCTTCCACTCGATTCCTTCAGCTCCCTCCGAAGTCACTCGAGTGTCGCCCGACCACCGTGGCTTCCTCCGGGTGTCGCTAGCCTTCAGCTCCAGCTATAGCAATCTTCTGCACACTCAATTCAGCTCGTGAGATAACGACATGAGCTTAACTTTGTATCGTTTGCTATAATCAAAACTCAGGTTCGACTTAGGTTCCTACTGCACCAACAGTGATGGCTTGAACAGTCGACTGATGGTCATGATCAGTCGACTGATGTCCTAGCCGTTGGATTTTTCCAGCGTGGATTACACCGTTGTCTCAGTGCAACAGTGTGATCAGTCGAATGATGGTCCCGATCAGTCGACTGATCGGCTTTTTCCAGCCCAGGCAGAAGATATAAATGGAGCTCGTGGAGGAGAAAAAGTCATCCGGTTCTTGAGCATCCTTGGGGGGATTTGTTGCTGCAAATCAGGGTCTCCAAGGCCATTCTTCAAGCAACCAAAAGCAAGCAATCCAAAGGCATTTGTAAAGTGTTTTCTTTACTTGTATTGCATTGTATTTCATATTGTATTTGCTTGTTGTATTTAGTTTATTGTTGTAAACTATTGTACGAGGTTTCTCCGCCTCCAGATTGTTCCGAGAAGGAGTGTTTATTAGTGGTTGCGTGTGCATCACTAGATCTCATTGAGCTTAACCGTGGAGTAGGAACCTTGAGGTTCCGAACCATGTTACATCTCGTGTCTATCGTGTTCTGTTTGTTCTTGTTGTATTTTAATGTATATTCTACTGTGTACTAACAAGATTGTAGACAAGCAAACGCGATCAAATTCCATCACGCAACGAATCAAGCTATTCACCCCCCTCTTGCGTTCCAATGATCTCCTACACTAAAGTCTACCAATTATCACCAATTGGCAATTCTCACATCCCAATGAGAATTTCAACTATCCCAATTGGTAACTTCTCCCCCTTTTTAACATACATCAAAAAGGTCCTCCTAAGGGTATGAATGTCTCATATCCCAATGAGATCTTACAATCTCTCCCTTGGAGGAACACATGTCTACAATCTTTCTAGTGATAAGTCCCATATCACTTAAGAGAGACAATCCAATTTTCCTCCCATGAGGAAAAATACACATCCATCTTCCCATGATGGATACCTCCCCCTAATGGCTTGCTCCACCTTGACCATTGCACCAACAATGTCCTTGGAGATTCCCTAAGCTAATAGGAATGTTAAACAATCAAAATTAAGGCAAAGTTCAACAATGAACTCTCATCCACCTTAAAATTGATACTCACCCTAAACACTTCTCCTAATCCATATCCAATGGATTTCCACCATTTCTAATGCTCTCCCAAGCATGTCCTAGGGTTAGGAGTGGTTAGGGGACCAAAACATAGCTGAACATGGGCCTAATCACCAAGGTTTACCCGAAATCAACATTATTAGTCGACTATATCAGATATCAGTCGACTCCTTCCCACATTAGTCGACTGCCATTCATGGCAGTCGACTGATAACTCCAAAATGCAGTTTTTAAATTTCAGAACCTAAGTTTCGAAATTCATAAGTAAATATACATAAAGTGAAAAATCATGAAATTTTGTATGTATATTACTTATTACAATCATTATGAGTGAAAAATATTAGAAAATTATTTTACCTACAAAATAGTGAGATTGATACAAAGTTCAAAAGTTAAGAAAAACTTCAATATTGAGCCCTCTTTGTATCACCTCATTCAATGGTGATTGCTATCAAAAGATAGAGTTCACCAAGGTTTTTTAAAATATTTCTGAAATGTTTTTAAATTCATTAATTTATTTTTCCTAAATATCTCACTTGTATCTAAATGTGTAAAACACATAGAAGTCAAGTATTAGTGAGATGTGGGGTCTTTGTTATTTAGGATTTCATGCATATCTCTAGGCAACACTATTTGATTCCCTTATGCATGAGACTTCAAATTATGCCATAGTCCTTAAATCCATTTTATTTATGCATGAATGATGATTATGGCATAATGATACAAGAATAAAGCATGTGCCATATAATTATGATGTCATGGCATGTGAATGAGATCTAAGCATACATGACATAACCCTAAAAATGATCATGACATTTTATATGATAAAAATATATATGATGTCATGTCATGGCAAGACAAACAAAGCATGACAATTTTAAAGTGGTAAGGTATGAAATACCTAAGTGTTAAATTCAAATTGCCATTTCTTAGAATTAAATTCATTTTTCTTTAATGCCATTTATCCCCCTAGTGTGCAAAAAAATCCAAAATGGCACACCATTACTTCTAAGACCTAATTGTGCCAATTTAATCATTTTTCAACTTCTCAAAGCACATTGGCACATCCTAATATGTCAACTCACAATGGCTAGGTTAACTACCCATCCACTTAGGGTTGACACATCCTAACCCATCTAGCGTGAATCCATCATGCTCCTAGGAACCCAAAATATCTTGGAGCTCCTTGGGTTAACAAGGTATTCACTAGGGATAACTTCCCTAGATACCTTCCTAATGACCCTTTTTGGTTTTGACACCTTAGTCATTTGGGTCTTTCCTAGGTCAACTCTAGAGGTAACTCCCCCTTTGACCTCTTAGTGGCTACTTTGGTTTTTCTTGAATTCTTAGCCACTAAACACTTACCATGGCTAGTCTTAGGGATAACTTTCCTAATAACCTTGGTTTTGATAGACCTAGATTTAGTTCTATAATTAAATGAAACATTAAGGTAGGACTTAGGTTTGTGACCCAAATCTTTCTTGCCCTTTAC
The DNA here is from genome assembly GCA_025175895.1 of Wurfbainia villosa. Classification (NCBI taxonomy): domain Eukaryota; kingdom Viridiplantae; phylum Streptophyta; class Magnoliopsida; order Zingiberales; family Zingiberaceae; genus Wurfbainia; species Wurfbainia villosa. Next base: position 43,580,383 of record CM045998.1, on the reverse strand, counting down.
CGGTTCTTGTCTCCTAGGTCTTAAATTTTGACGGTTTGACCCCTTAAATGAATTTGTAATAATTGCTAGGGTCTTCTCCAATTTTTCAAGCCTTGACCTCAAGGCTTGGTTTTCTAACTCTAACCTTCCCAATTTTGATTTTTCATTTATCTTTTGGGAATGACTCTTCTTAGGCATATGCCTAGACTTTTTAGGGTTAATGTCCAAATTTTCTTCTATCCTCCTAATGGACTCCTTAGGTAGGATGGGTCTAGTATTATTTGTCCTAGGTTTGTCCTTAGGTAAACTTACATGCTTGACACCTAAACAAAAATATTTATTTCTACTGGCATGCTTTTCATTAATAATTGCAAGAGAGCTAAAATAATTCTTAGCATGCTTCTTAGCCTTAGGAATTGAAGGTGCATTAATTAAATTTACCTTAGGGTTAGCTTTAGATGCTCCCCCTATATGAGATGCCCCTTCTTGCACTTTTTCCCTCCCCTTAGGGCATTGGCTTCGGTAGTGTTCTCTTTGGTTGCATTTAAAGCACACAATGTGCTCTTTGCTCTTTCTAGCGAGGACTTCGGCATTCTTTGACTTTTGATTGACTTTTGGTGCTGATGCCTTTTCTTTAGCCAATTTTGGGCATTTACTCTTGTAATGCCTTTTCTCCGTACACTCAAAGCAAATTATATGATATTTATTATTAATTACATTGCTTGAGTTACCTAGGGTGGTGGATGCCTCTTGATCTTCACTTCTCTCGGGTGTTGAAGCTTCTTCTTGATCTTGTTCCGAGATGGAAGGCCTCTCCTCCCCTCAATGCTAGAGGTGGAGGTCTCCACCAAGTCATCAACATCGTCGAAGGTTGATGGCAATTCTTCCTCATCATGGACCAATGTGGGCTCTTCATGAAATTTGATCACCTTGTCCCATAGGTCCTTAGTATCCCTATATTCACCTAGTCTAGACCAAATATTGTTAGGAATCAAATCATTTAGCAATTTGATTACCTTGAGATTTGTCTTGAAATCCTTCATTTGGTCCTTGGTCCATCTCGCCTTTTCAATTTGCCTATTGCTTTCATCCCTAGGCATTTCGAAACCATTTTCTAGAATTAACATGAAATCGAAATTGGTTTTGAGATATACCTTCATTTTTCTTCTCCACCATTGAAAGTCCCCTTCGAATTTTGGTGGTTGGAGGTTGTAGCCGACCATCTTGTCGTGCTTGTGTTGGCGGTTAGTCCTCGACAAGCTCCTTGCTTTGATACAACTTGTTGGAACGTCGGTGGCCGGCTAGAGGGGGGTGAATAACCCCAATTTCGTGTGTACGGTGGAATTCGATCGTTCTTCGTGTGCTCGTCTACAAATACTCGTTAATGCACAGCGAAAATAATAATGATATGAATACAAAAGACAAGCACACAAATACACACGATGTACATGGTTCGGAACCTTAGGGTTCCTACTCCACGGGTGAGCTCAACGAGCTCATGTTATGCGCACGACACTAACAACAACTCCTTCTCGACAACACGTCAGAGGTGGAGAAACCTCGTATAAGCAATTACAACAATATAATACAATCAAATACAAATACAAGAAGAAATACAAGTAAAGAACACTTTACAAACTTTGCTTTGAACGCTTGCTTGTTGCTTGCTTTGGATTGCTCTTGAAGGACTGGAATGCAATAGCTATTCCCCTTAAAAATCTTCCCAAAAGTCTTGGCAAAATCCTCCATCTTGAGCTCCATTTATAACCTACATCGAGCTGATTTCGCGCCTAGCAGTCGAGTGCCAAAAGTCCCCAGTCGGATGCTCCTGTAGAAGTTGTCTCACAACGACTCAATCTATGCTGGACAAGTTCCAACGGATCCCCATCGGTCATCGATGATGCCCATCACGATCATTCCTCAGTGACGCCTTAGTCGGCCAGAGCATTATGTGTCTCGCGACACTTCTATCAGCCATCGCCATCCTTGCGCATCATGATCGACAACAGTCAATTGCTATCCCTTGGCAGTTAATTGCTAGGCTACAGAAAGCAATCTAACACCAGTTGATTGCCATCGACTTGGATCAGTCGAACCGACACTTATGCCAGTCGACTACTGTCGGGTGAAACCTCAAACACCAAGTTGTTTGAGCATCCGACTATCGGGTAAACCCTCAAACACCATGTTTAAGCATCCGACACTCAGTCTTAGCCACTTAGCAAAGTCCACCTCATCTCTCATGGAGTTTCCCACCAAAACTCTCTTCCCTCGGCCTACGTCTCTCGGATGCACCAAGCGCACGACTTTGCAATGCCATCCTTCGCGTCTCTTGCCCTAGAAGTCTGCTTCCCTTGGGCCTCACTCCATTCACTCCCCGTCCAAAGGTCCCTCGGATGCACTAAGTGCACGGCTTCGCAATGTCATCCTTCACCGACTCAAGGACCCTGAGCCTAGTGAACTTGCCAAGTCCTCAAGACTTCCCACACCAAGCCTCATGCTTAGATTTTCCATGCCAAGCCTCATGCTTGGACTTTCACCGCCAAGCCCCATGCTTGGACTTACATGGCCAACCCATGTTGGACTTTTCAACACCAAGCCCCATACTTGGACTTTTCACCACCAAGGCTACACACTTGGATTTACGTTGCAAACCCATGTTGGACTTCCCATGACAATCTTATGTCATACGTTTTGTATAACATCAAAATACAGTTTGAGTCAAACTCAAGTCTTGGGCCGATTGCACCAACACTTCCTTAAAGGGGGGAGAATTTGGAGAAGTGAGGATTGCCTCTCTTTAGTGATATGGGACTTATCACTAGGAAGAGTGAAGACATCCTAGATATTTTTGGACCAAGGGAGAGATTGTAAGATCTCATTGGGATATGAGTCATTGATACCCTTGGGGAGAGCCTTTTTGATGTATGTCAAAAAGGGGGAGAAGTGATGTGTGAGAATGTGGAATTCCCAATTTGGACAATTAGGAGGATTGGTTTGAGTTAGTATTCTAACTCAAAGGTGTTAGTTTTTGTCAAACATTAAAAGGGAGGGATTGTTGGTGCAATTGACCCAGGTCATGATTGACTAGACTCGAGATTGACTCGAGTAGTGTTTTGCTGTTTGACGATGAGTTGACCATTGTTTGACAATGGTTTGATAATATGTTTGACATAGGGTTGACCATATTATGGAGAAGTCCATGTGGGACACTTGGCATGGAAAGTCAAAGCATGGATCTTGACAATGGTAAAGTCCAAGTCTTGGGTACTTGGCATGGAAAGTCCAAGCATGGGTCTTTGCAAGGGAAAGTCCAAGCTTGAGTCTTGGCAATGGAAAAGTCCAAGTCTTGAGTACTTGGTATGGAAAGTCCAAGTCTTGAGTACTTGGTATGGAAAGTCCAAGCATGAGTCTTGGCATGGAAAGTCTAAGTCATGGGTACTTGGCATTTGGGAAGTCCAAGGTTTGATATTGGAGGCGTAAAGTCCAAGGGTGGAGTCTTGGTAGCATAAGTCCAATGGTTGGTGGCATAAAGTCCAAGGGTGGAGTCTTGGCAGCATAAGTCCAATGGTTGGTGGCATACAATCCAAGCATGTGACTTTGCAGCATAAGCCCAATGTACTTCCAGTTGCGTATTGCTAGACATCTTGGACTAGCATCTGGAAGCATTTGAGGCTAGCGTGAATCAGACAAGTCGTGAATGGCTTAGAGGATCATATGGGCGTAGTGATGGAGGTGGCTAGAAGGCTTAGATCTAGGCTAAGGGTGGTCTAGCAAGTATGAGGGCATCATACTTAGAGTAAACCTCATGGTTGAGGTTTAGCAGTCGACTGGGATTATGGACTAGTTGACTAGTCAAGTGTTTGACACTTGGAAGCTGAGTCGACACTGAACAGTCGACTAGGATTATGACCAGTCGACTGCCGTGAGTCGACTAATGTTTGACTACGGGCAACTGGCATTGACTATCATCATTGGGCAGTCGATTGGCCTTGATCAGTCGACTGCCATGGATGTCAGTCTTCCATGGCAGTCGACTGCTGGTCAAAGACATGGGCATAGAATGTTTCCGAGTCGACTAGAGGCTATGAGTATTCGACTAGTGGGTCTGATCAGACGATTGCTAGGTATCCGTTGGAACTTTTCCAGCGTGGATTAAGTCGTTGTGAGACAATGGCTATAGGAGCAGTCGACTGATGGGTATGAGGAGTCGACTACTAGGCGAAAATCAACCCGAGTTGCATCTTTAAAAGGAGCACGAAAGGGAGGATTTTTGTAGTGATTTCTTAGGTGATTTGCTGGTGCAAATTAGGGTCTTCAAGTGCGGTTCAAGCAATCAAACAAGCAAGCATTCAAAGCAATTGTTGTAAAGTTTTCTTTACGTTGTTTTGTATATTTTATTTGTAATTGCTTGTATTTCTTTGTATTACTTGTGTAATCATTGTAAGAGGTTTCTCTACCTCCAGTGTGTCACCGAGAAGGAGTGTTTTTGATTAGTGGTGATGTGTGCATTACTAGAGCTCACTCGGGCTCAATCCGTAGAATAGGAACCCTAAGGTTCTGAACCACGTTATATCGCTTGTCTTTGTGCTTGTGTGTTTGTATTCATATTGTATTTTCTATTTCTGCTGCATACTAACATAATTGTAGACAAGCACAATCGAATTCCATCAAGCCAATGAGAACGCACCATTCACCCCCTCTAGCGCTCACCAAAGTTCCAACAGAGAGTGTTAGAGGTTGGCTGGCTTCCCGGCACAACCCCTCCGATGCTCAAGTCAGAAACGGTAGGATGAAGAAAGTAGAAATACAAGATGTAAAAGAAGTTAGAAGAAGATCTTTGAGGTACCAAATAGCGAAGAAACAATCATTTCCTCTTCCTTCCTTCTCTGTGCCTTTTATAGATGATTTATCCCGTCTTCTCCTCGAAGTTAATTTACTTTAATATCTTTGTCAAGCTGTCAGATGTAATCACTTTTCCTGCTCCTTTTCAATATATCATCTTTGAATCCCTTATGTGCTTTCTATTTCCTTGACAAGCATTACTTAAATAAAATAAATGACCAATAAAAAAATATCTTATATTAATCATATTTTTCATTCCAGAACTCTTCCTGTCACTTCCCATGCTCAAGAATACCCATATTTCCTCCTTTTACTATATTTAGAAAGAATCCCCAAAACCCCTACATAGCTGAGGAAACAAGCATACTGCTCGGGGAATACACAATTGCTTGGGAACTATATACACTGCTTGTCCAATACCGTACTTAACTCTGAGCATTACTACCCTCTGTCACCCTACTGGGCTCGAAAAATATATATGTCGCTCGTGATTTACATAAACTATTCTGCCAATACAGTACTTAACTCTTAACATCACTGCACTACTCATCCCTACTTGTCTCGGGAAACACATAGACTGCTCGAGAAAAACATAAACTGCTATGTCAATACTATACTTAGCTCTAAGCAACACATCACTACTCACCCCGACTGGGCTTGAAAATTATATATACTGCTCGAAAAACACATAGACTGCTCGGGAAAAGCATAACCTGCTATGTCAACACTATACTTAACTCTGGGCAACACTACACTACTCACCCCTACTGAGCTTGAGAATTATATATACTGTTCGGAAAATACATAGACTGCTCGAAAAAAGCATAAACTACTCTATCAACACTATACTTAGCTCTGAGCAACACTACATTACTCACCCCTATTGGGCTCGAGAATTATATATACTGCTAGAGAAATACATAGACTGCTCGGGAAAAGCATAAACTGCTATGTCAATACACAAATTACTCAGCAAACAGAATTACTATACACACCCCTACCTAGCTCGAACATCACATACACTACTCGGGAACTATATAAATAGCTCAGAAAACCTTCTAACTGATCAGAAAACCTCGACCCCATCATAAGTTCCCCCTCTTTAGTAAAATTGAAGAGTGAAGTTGAATGAAGTTTTACAAGTATCTGTTAGTACCTATAAGATTCATATATCTCCACAATGGTATGATATTGTTCACTTTGGGCCTAAGCCCTCATGATTTTAATTTTGGGCTTTACCCAAAAGACCTCATACCAATGGAGATATCTTTTCATCTTATAAGCACATGATCTTTTCCATGTCTTACCAATATGGGACTTTGATTGTATTCCCAATACTCCAACAATCCCCCCTCAAACGAAGGACCACATTGACCCCCCTCAAGCCTATCCATCCTCGAAAGACATCCTCTACTTGATGGCTGATCCTCAACCCACCAGGACTTCTTGTCAACTGTCTGGTCCTCCTGACCCAGCTGGACTTCCTGCCAGTTGTCCGTCCCTTTTGGCCCAACTGGACTTCCTGCCAGTTGTTCGGTCCTCCCGACCCAACTAGACTTCCTATCTGGTGTCTGGTTCTCTTGATCCGGACATGAGAGCTCAACTTCCTTCATTTGAGGTTCATGGCTTGACATGGACCATGACTCTAATACCAATTGTTAGTACCTCTAAGATTCTTATATTTCTACAATGATATGATATTGTCCACTTTGGGCCCAAGCCCTCATGGTTTTATTTTTGGGTTTTACCCAAAAGGCCTCATACCAATGGAGATATTTTTTCATCTTATAAGCACATGATCTTTTCCATGTCTTACTAATGTGAGACTTTGATTGTATTCCCAATACTCCAATAGTATCTACTAAAACTGCCCTTACTAACAAAACAAAAACCTCTCTGCTCTGCTTTAACAATGAAAACTTCTCTACCTTAACTACAAACCCCACACCCATCATAAGTTCCCCCTCTTTAGTGAAACTGAAGAGCAAAGTCAAGTGAAGTTTCACAAGTATTTACCGAAACTACTACTGATACAAAAAACTTCTTTGCGTTAACTAAAAACCCCACACCCATCATTAGTTCCCCATCTTTAGTGAAACTAAAGAGCAAAGTTGAGTGAAGTTTTATAAGTATTTATTGAAACTTCTTCTACTGATACAAAAACTTCTCTGCCTTAACTAAAAATTCCACACCCATCATAAGTTCTCCCTCTTTAGTGAAACTGAAGAGCAAAGTCAAGTGAAGTTTCACAAGTATTTACTGAAACTACTTCTACTGATACAGAAATTTTTTTGCCTTAACTAAAAACCCCACATCCATCATAAGTTCTCCCTCTTTAGTGAAATTGAAGAGCAAAGTCGAGTGAAGTTTCACAAGTATTTACTGATATAGATTATGCCATAAACCACAAGCTGTCATAATAGGTGTAGGGCCTTAAATTGTCATATGAGGTGCACGACCTTAAATTGTCATATGAGGCATTGGGCCTTGAATGTTAGCAATTTACTACCTATTATAGCTGACATTATAATTCCCCGTGGGGGAATATAGATACCTAGCCCATAGCCTATTATAGGAGGCATAAGAGCATTAAGAATATTTTACATATGATATATAAGTGACGTTATAGTCCCCATGGGAGAATGTAGCTACCTAGCCCATAGGCTGTTATAGTAGGCATAAGAGCCTTGAGAATATTTTACATATGCCATATAGGTGGCATTATAGTTCCCATGGGGGAATGTAGCTACCTAGCCATTTATATGAGGCGTAAGAGCCTTTAATTAGTTTTACACTCCATGTCACTTAGAAAGAATACTACTGATCTTGCAAGAAAATTGTATCAGGCTTGAAAAACCTTAGAAAAATTAACATTGATGTATGCAAGAAGAAATTTTGATTAAGCATAAAAACCCTTAGAAAAAATGCCTTTGATTACCGCTAAAGAGAATTTGATTAGGTGTCAAAAACCTTAGAAATATTAATAACCCCTACAAAAACATATTAGTTAGCTCTTAGGCTCTGTATTAGGCATAACATGCCTTAGAAAAAACCATTGACCCCTGCAAAAGAGTATTAGTTAATCCTCAAGATTTGTATTAGGCGTAAAATGCCTTAGAAAAAATATTTTTAATCCCTGCCATAAAAAAATTTGAGAAGAACACAACCATTCTCCCTTAACTTCACTTTTCCCCTCTCCATTAAAGGGTACCACTACACTTTTACACATAACTATTAACTCCTCTTCACTTTTACCGAAAACCCTAGCTTCCTTCTTCCCTGACACCTTCAACCCATCTACGACAAGTCTCCATTTATGGCTTCTTCATCCTCCAACTCTCCCTGGTACGAAATGACCCCTAGCCGACTAACTCTCAATCACCCCTTCTTCCTCCACGAGCCCAAATACATCCTCGAAGGCTTCACTGCCATCATTCCTGCCCCCCATCAGTGACCCCATCAACCCCCGACCGACACTAGTACCTTCTTCACAGGCCAACTAGAAAGAGGTCTTCGCCTACCTATTCCTAAACCCCTATTTCATATCCTAACCTATTACGACCTCCCCATCAATCAACTAACCCCTAACTCCATTCGAATTCTGATTGGAACCCTAATTGTATTCCAACACCTTAACACCCCCCCCCCAAATCCCCACATCTTCCATTGTATTTACCAGCTTAAGATGGTTGATACAGGCATATTCTACTTTATGGCATGCCAAGATCATCAGTTTCTGACCGATATGCCAACCTCTCATAAGGGATGGAAAGAATTGTACCTCTATGTTCCTTTAAATCCTATCCTTCAATTCTTTTATTCTCGGAAAACCACTTTCTGCTATCTTCCCGACCTCAAGAGTGTCAAATCTGCCATCAACTTCCCCTCACATAGAAACAAACACTTTAGTATTAATGAAATTTTGCAAGAACCAATCTTGTCCTACTATGGACTGTTGATGCAGGGAGAACCAATCATGTGTTTTGATGTATGCCTCAAGATTTAATGTTAGGATGAACCTATGATTTGATATATGTGTTAAGTGTGTAGGCTTAACAGGAAGTCCTAGTACGTCATGTTGACCAGATACTAGATAGATGCCTTGACAGATCAGGAGGACCGGACACTAGGCATGAAGTCTAGATGGGTCGAGTGGAACAGACATCTGTCATGAAGACCGATTGGGTCAGAAGACTAGACAATTAACATAAAGTCCAGCTGGGTCAAGGATATCGGAGAGCTGGTCGAAGCCCTGGTGGGTCAGATCGGATGTCAAGTATGGTAAGTCCAGTAGGTAAGCCTCGAGTGAAGAGGTGAAGTTAAGTCCTTTGTAGGGGACAAACCATCGATCCGACGAATAGTCCGTGTGGGACTAAGAAGTCGAGATTGAGAAGTATTACTACTGCTTTTATATTTTATATTGTTTCTTTTTTCTAATCTCATTTTTCAAGGAACAATCGACTAAATGGATTCTAGTTGCTTGAAGTCTAGTCGATTGAGTATGGTCCAGTCGACTGGATACCCAGTTGGCAAGATTAGCTGGTGATCAATCGAAGATCTGGCAACCCAGATGGAAAGAGTTTCAGTTGACTGGGGAGGTCTAATCGATTGGAAAGACAAATTTTCCAATGTGGAGCACATGACCTGGAGTCGACTGGAACATGTCCACTCGACTGGAAAGGCCGAAGTACCATATATGTCACGCCCGCCCTTTTTCCAAGGGTCCGAAGGGGCAGCGCGTGACGCGACCGTACATACATACACTTCTTACTACTTACAGCGGAAGACTTTAGATACATTTTTTTTTCTTTTAAACATAAACATGCATTTACATATATAGATACTTCTTCTTAACATAGAGCATGCATCATAACATATATAGATACTTCTTCTTAACATAGAGTATGCATCATAACATATATAGATACTTCTTCTTAACATAGAGCATGAATCATAACATATATAGGTACTTAGTGCTTAGTTCAAGTTCATAAACATCATCATCATAAGGAGACATGAATAAGGACATCCATAAACGTCATCATCATAGGGAAACATAGATATAAGGACATAACGGATCTTCTCCACCATGCCACTACCACACACATTTGGCCCCTCCTGTTGCTCCCTTTAGTTTATCCATCCCTTACCCTTATCTTCAATACGAGGGAAAGGTAAACTATAAGCACATAGGCTTAGTAAGATCCTGTCCTACTCACAAAAACCATACATCGACATTAATCATGGCATGTAACATTCATAACATATAAGCAACATAACATGTAACATACATGACGTAAGCAACTTAACATGTAGCATAAGTAACATAAGTAAACATAACATGTATCATCCATAACATAGCAGCATAGCATGTATATATATGACTTAATCAAACATAACATACAACATATGTAACATAGCAACATAAACATGACATAACATGCAACATATATAACATAGCAACATAAACATGACATAACATGCAACATATATAACATAGCAACATAAACATGACATAACATGAAACATATATAACATAGCAACATAAACATGACATAACATGCAACATATATATGACATATCAACATAGCATGTGAACATAGCAATCAAATCGTGTAACCTATGCAGGATGCTTTTGAAAACATATGTTATAAGTACGTAAATATAATCTCAACATATTTGGGCCCGACATTGTACCACTTCTTCATCATCATAGCGTGCATCCCTAAATACACCCGAGGTAGCAAGTCTCAAACCTACTAGGTTACTAGGCCCAATCTTAGTCCGTCGACCTAGGGCAATCGTCATAGTGTAGAAGCCCATCCTAGGCCCGAGTCTTACTCCATCGACCTAGGGCATCTTGGAGCCCATCCCGTACTAGGCCCGATCTTAGTCCGTCGACCTAGGGGAAATCATACATAGGAGCCCATCCTAGGCCCGATCTTAGTCCGTCGACCTAGGGCATCTTAGGAGCCCATCCCTTTGGACCTTGTTAGGGTCCAGGTACAAGCCATGCAGAAGGTAAAATACTTATATGCTTTTATTATAACATAGCTTATTTCATTTTGCAAACATAGCATACTTCATTTCCTAACATATCACATATCGTTTTTCATTTCATAAACATATCATACTTCATTTCATAATCATATCATATTCATTTCATGAACATATCATTTTTCATTTCATAATCATATCGTATTTCATTTCATAACATATCTTAAATATCACATACATATAGGGCATGGCATAAGCCATAAACATCAAGAGTAAGTAAACTCTAACCTAAAGCATGTTATCTTCATCTAGCATCATTTAATATCACAAGTCAACATGAATTCACCAAAACATAAAACACATGTTAACCCAACCTAGAGCATGTTAGGGTACAATGGTTGGCCGAATGGTTCATAGGACTTTTAGGGTTAAACCTTTACCCTAATCCATCTAACATACTAACATCATCATATGCATACAAAACATGGAATAAAACTTCATTGAAACATCAATACAAGGGGGTGGCCGAATGGTCCATGTAGGCTTTTAGGGCTAGTCTTTTAACCTAATCTCTCTAACATACTAACATCATCATATGCATACAAAATATGGAATAAAACTTCATTGAAACATCAATACAAGGGGGTGGCCGAATGGTCCATGTAGGCTTTTAGGGTTAACTTTTAACCTAATTTATTATACATCTTAACTTCATCATGTGCATGTAAAACAAGGTATAGAACTTCAATAAAACACCAAGAACACATGTTGGCCGAACCTATCATAGGGGTTTCTAGGGTTAACTTTTAACCTAATTCATTCTACATCTTAACTTCATCATGTGCATGTAAAACAAGGTATAGAACTTCAATAAAACACCAAGAACACATGTTGGCCGAACATATCATAGGGGTTTCTAGGGTTAACTTTTAACCTAATTCATTCTACATCTTAACTTCATCATGTGCATGTAAAACAAGGTATAGAACTTCAAGAAAACACCAAGAACACATGTTGGCTGAATATATCATAGGGGTTTCTAGGGTTAACTTTTAACCTAATTCATTCTACATCTTAACTTCATCATGTGCATGTAAAACAAGGTATAGAACTTCAATAAAACACTAAGAACACATGTTGGCCGAATATATCATAGGGGTTTCTACACAAAATATCAACCGAAAGCTACTCGTATGCAGGTGAGGGATACTTACATCCTTCGCTTTGCTTTTAGTGGAAAGATGACCTAAGGAAAGCCAAATCTAGCCTTCTCCTTGCTTGGATGGGGTTCGGCCAAAGAAATGGAGAGGGGAAGCTCTAGGATTCGGTGAGGAAGAAGAAGAGGAGGAGAAAATAAGTTTGGTAACTCATGCCCCCTCATTCCCCCTATTTATTCACTTGAAGAGTCCCTTCATCTCCTTTACCTCTAACTATAATTTCCCATGTTCTTCTAACAATACATTCTTGTTGGGCTTCTGGTTAGTGGGTGCATCTATAGGGTTTGGCTATCTCTAGAGGTTTGGGGTTCAATTCCTAGGCCTTGCATTCTTTTTGGCTTATTTTCTTTTATTTTTTGAAGGAGCCCACATAAAGCCCATTATCATCAAGCCAAAAATTCTTATAAAATTGCTAGAAATTTTACGGGCATTTGTGGGTGCATCTATAGGGTTTGGCTATCTCTAGAGGTTTGGGGTTCAATTCCTAGGTCTTGTATTCTTTTTGGCTTATTTTCTTTTATTTTTTGAAGGAGCCCACATAAAGCCCATTATCATCAAGCCAAAAATTCTTGTAAAATTGCTAGAAATTTTATGGGCGTTATAATCCTTCATACCTTTTAAAAGTTTCATCCTCGAAACTTAGAACAATTCTGGGTACTTCTGCTTCATGTCCTCCTCGCGTTCCCAGGTAGCTTCCTCGTATCATTGATTCTGCCACAGGACCTTTACTAAGGGCACCTCTTTGTTCCTTAGCCTCTTGACTTCTCGGTCTAGTATTTGGATAGGCCGACTTTCAATACTCAGGTCCTCTTGAACTTGTACTGTTTGTGGCTCGATCACTTGGTCCGCACTTGAAATGCATTTCTTGAGCATAGAGACATGGAACATGTTGTGAATAGCCGACATCTCTTGAGGCAGCTCCAGCTTGTAAGCTACCTTGCCAATCCTCTGCAATATCGGATACGGTCCCACGTAGGAATACCAAGTCCCCAACTTTGAATTCTAACGGTCTACGCCGCATATCCGCATAGCTCTTTTGTCGGCTCTGAGCAGTTTCAATTCTCTGACGGATGTTCTGTATAGCTCGGGTGGTGTCGTCGATGAAGTCCGTCTGGAGTCCCATCCCCTTCTTCTCACCACCCTCGTACCAGCATATGGGGGATCTACATTTCCTCCCGTATAGAGCCTCGTAGGGTGCCATTCCAATAGTAGCTTGGTAGCTATTGTTGTAGGAGAATTCTGCCAAACATAAGTATCGGCACCAGCTACCTTTGAAATCCAGGGCGCAAGCTCGTAACATATCCTCCAGTACTTGATTTACTCTTTCGGTCTGTCCGTCCGTCTGGGGATGGAAGGCAGTACTGAACAATAGCTTCGTGCCTAGGGCCTTCTGAACACATTCCCAGAAATGGGAAATAAAGCGACCATCTCTGTCAGAAATGATGGTCTTAGGAATTCCATGTAGTCTGATAATTTCCCTAGCATATAACTGAGCCAGTTGCTCCGTCGAATAGGTCATCTTGATTGCTAGGAAGTGGGCGGACTTCGTCAATCTGTCCACAATTACCCATATAGCATCATAACCATTTGTTGTCTTGGGCAATCCTGAGATGAAATCCATAGAAATGTCTTCCCATTTCCATTCTGGAATCTGGATCGACTGCAGTGTTCCTCTAGGTCTCTGGTGTTCTGCTTTAACCCTCCGCAGTCGTGCAAATCGACATATTGAGCCACATCTCTTTTCATTTCGAATCACCAGAATTTTCTTTTCAGGTCTTGGTACATCTTGGTGGTTCCAGGATGTATCGCATAAGGAGTTCCGTGAGCTTCCTCAAATATCTTCTTCCATAATTCTGGATCGTCGGGAATACACAAGCGATACCTGAGGTAGAGTACTCCACTATCAGAGATACGAAACCCGTCATCCTTTCCTTCTAAGACCTCTTGCTTGATCCTCTGAATGCTTAGGTCACGGGCTTGCTTTTCCAGTATATCATCGAACAACGTCGGTGCTATCGTCATGGTCGAGAGCTGTCCGGAAATGATTTCAAACCCATAACGTATAATCTCCTTTTCTAAGGGCCGAGGTAACACTGATAGAGACATCAAGGTGGCACAGGACTTCCTGCTGAGTGCATCCGCCACCTTGTTTGCTTTCCCCGGATGGTAGAAGATCTCGCAGTCATAATCCTTGACGAGCTCGAGCCATCTGCGTTGTCTCATGTTCAGGTCCTTCTGTGTGAAGAAATATTTCAGACTCTGATGGTCTGTATAAATCCTACACTGAGCTCCATATAGATAATGCCTCCATGTTTTGAGAGCAAAGACCACGGCCGCTAGCTCTAAATCGTGGGTGGGATAATTCCTTTCGTGTTCCTTGAGTTGCCTAGAGGCGTAGGCAATGACCTTGCCATTCTGCATGAGTACAACTCCGAGTCCCAACTTGGAAGCATCACTGAACATGTTGAAGCCTTCATTACTGTCCGGAAGAGCAAGGATTGGAGCGCTGGTTAGTCTCCTTTTTAATTCTGTGAAACTCCTCTCGCAGGTGTCCGTCCACTCATATTTCTTGTTCTTTCTGGTGAGGACTGTCATAGGGGCGGCAATCCTGGAGAAATTCTCTACAAACTTCTGGTAGTAACTTGCTAGCCCAAGAAAGCTTCTGATCTCGCTGGCATTCTTTGGTCGGTTCCAGTTACTCACGGTTTCAATCTTTATTGGGTCTACCATCACTCCGTGCTTGGATATAACGTGACCCAGAAATGATTCTTGTTCGAGCCAGAACTCGCATTTGGAGAACTTTGCAAATAGCTGCTTTTCCCGAAGAATCTGCAATACCACATTCAGGTGTTCTGCGTGCTCCTCTGGGGTTCTCAAATATATCAGTATGTCGTCGATGAAGACGATCACAAACTTGTCGAGGAATGTCGAGAATACCCGGTTCATCAAATCCATGAATAGAGCAGGTGCATTCGTCACTCCGAAGGGTATAACTACGAACTCGTAATGTCCGTATCTGGTCCGGAAGGCCATCTTTGGTATATCATCTGATTTCACTTTTACTTGATGATAGCCAGACCTCAGGTCGATCTTAGAGAAGACGGTGGCACCCTTTAGTTGGTCGAACAGGTCGTCAATCCGCGGCAAAGGGTACCGGTTCTTGATCGTCACATTATTCAGCGCTCGGTAGTCTATGCACATTCGCATAGACCCATCTTTCTTCTTCACCAACAGTACTGGAGCTCCCCATGGAGAGCGACTTGGGCGAATAAGTCCCTTGTCGAGTAACTTCTGTAGCTGTCCCTGAAGTTCCTTTAATTCAGCCGGCGCCATACGGTAAGGTGCTTTAGAGATCGGGTTAGTACCAGGAATCAATTCGATCTCAAATTCGACTTCTCTATCTGGGGCTAACCCTGGTAGTTCATCTGGGAATACCTCTGGGTAGTTACATACAACTCTGACATCTTCTAGCTTCTGATCCTCTTCTTGACTTGTATCAACTATGTGTGCCAGAAACCCAGTGCATCCACTGTCTAACATCTTGCGTGCCTGTAGGGCTGATAAAATCTTATTGACTCTTCTCCTTGGCTCTCCAATAAACTCAAACATAGGTTCCGCCTCCGGCTGGAAGACCACTTTTCTTTTACGGCACTCGATTGAAGCACCGTACTTGCTTAAGAAATCCATGCCCAGTATAATATCATAATCCTACATGTCGAGCACTATCAGATCACAACAGAGTTCTCTGTCCTCGATTCGGATGGGTGCGGCTTGCAGCATATGAGTGGAGGGCATTACTTCTCCCGAGGGCAGAGTGGTTAAGAACTGGCGATCTAGAGCTTGTGGTGGTATGTCTATCTTTCCAGTAAAGTGTGTAGAAACAAACGAATGTGTTGCCCCAGTATCAAATAATGCAGTAGCATGCTGACAGAAAATAAATATCTGACCTGTGACAACTGTAGAGGCGTTCGCCACATCTTCTTGGGTGAGAGAGAATACCCTGGCATCTGTCATAACTGGTGGGGCTTCTAGTCTCCCTTGGCTGATCGGGGTTCCTTCGATTGCAGCCTGCATCTGATGTAACTGTGGAGGAGCACTCCTGGGCTGGGCATACTGCTGAGGAGGTGCCTGAACCTGGATAGGGCAGTCCCTGACTCTATGTCCTGCCCGTCCACAGTTGTAACATCTATTTGTGCCTTGGTAGCATACTCCAGGATGTATCTTTCCGCAGGTAGCACACAGAGGGATCCTGGGCTGCTTGGTTGCTGGACCACCTTTAGGATCCTCCCATTGTCTTCTCTTGCCAGTGTGGTTCCCTTTCCAAGTACTCTGGTTCCTCTGACCTCCTGATTGGGCCTGACCCCTGCCTTCACTCAGTGCTTTCTTTTGCTGATTAATGTTGTTCAGGTAATGCTCGGTAATCAAGGCACTACTGAATAGCTCCTCTGTGGTCTATGAACTCCGCCGACCACATTCAGAGCTATTTCTGGTCGGAGCATCTTTAGCATGAGTCTGACCCTTTCTCTTTCCGTGCTGACCAACTCTGGGCATAGGCATGCGAGTCAGTTGAATCTCTTCACGGCTTCGTTGACTGATAGGTCACCTTGTCGGAACCCAGTGAACTCGTCGTAATGCTTGTTGGTTACCCTCATGTGGAAGAATTCTTCGAAAAATTCGTGACAAAATCTGGCCCATCTCATCCGATTTACTTGTCTTTTTGCTTTAACCCGCTTCCCACCACATCCGAGCATCTCCGAAAGGCGTAATGATGCATACTTAATCTTCTCTCATTCGGGCCAGTCCAGTAGCTCCACGATGCTTTCCACTGTCTTGAACCAGGCCTGGGCATCCCATGGCTCACGATGCAGAGAAATTTTTCGGTCTCGCCCTGGATCGTAAGCTTCTGTCGAACCATCGGGCGGGGCCTTGGTGAAGCGAGGGTTTCTTCTGATTCATTAGGGTATTTATTACTTGCTGTTGTTCTGTGACTTGTCGCTGGAGTTCAGTAACTACGTGTGTGTAAGGTCATGCGGGGGTGCTATCTCATCAGTTCTACTACTGCGTCTTCCAGACATGTTTATCTTCATATATTAAAGTAAAGCTAGTATAAGTTTTCGTTCGTTTATCTACGCATAATTAGACTAAAGCTAGCATAAAGTTATCATTCATGTTTTCATGCATATTTTAAGCTAAAGGCTTTTCATATCATACATGAACAAAATAAGCTAAAGGCATCTCATATCATACATGAACAAAATAAGCTAAGGGCATCTCATATCATACATGAACAAAATAAGCTAAAGGCATTTTATATCATGCATGAACAAAATTTGAGTAGACATAGAATTCTTACTTGGAGCGGCAGGATTTGGAGCTTGATGTGTGTGTAGTGGAAAGGCAGATCCACTCTGATACCAACCTGTCATGCCCGCCCTTTTTCCAAGGGTCCGGAGGGGCGGCGCGTGACACGACCGTACATACATACACTTTTTACTACTTACAGCGGAAGACTTTAGATACATTTTTTTTTCTTTTAAACATAAATATGCATTTACATATATAGATACTTCTTCTTAACATAGAGCATGCATCATAACATATATAGATACTTCTTCTTAACATAGAGCATGCATCATAACATATATAGATACTTCTTCTTAACATAGAGCATGCATCATAACATATATAGGTACTTAGTGCTTAGTTCAAGTTCATAAACATCATCATCATAAGGAGACATTAATAAGGACATCCATAAACATCATCATCATAGGGAAACATAGATATAAGGACATAACGGATCTTCTCCACCATGCCACTACCACACACATTTGGCCCCTCCTGCTGCTCCCTTTAGTTTATCCATCCCTTACCCTTATCTGCAGTACGAGGGAAAGGTAAACTATAAGCACATAGGCTTAGTAAAATCTTGTCCTACTCACAAAAACCATACATCGACATTAATCATGACATGTAACATTCATAACATATAAGCAACATAACATGTAACATACATGACGTAAGCAACTTAACATGTAGCATAAGTAACATAAGTAAACATAAGATGTATCATCCATAACATAGCAGCATAACATGTATATATATGACTTAATCAAACATAACATACAACATATGTAACATAGCAACATAAACATGACATAACATGCAACATATATAACATAGCAACATAAACATGACATAACATGCAACATATATAACATAGCAACATAAACATGACATAACATGCAACATATATATGACATATCAACATAGCATGTGAACATAGCAATCAAATCGTGTAACCTATGCAGGATGCTTTTGAAAACATATGTTATAGGTACGTAAACATAATCTCAACATATTTGGGCCCGGCATTGTACCACTTCTTCATCATCATAGTGCGCATCCCTAAATAGACCCGAGGTAGCAAGTCTCGAACCTACTAGGTTACTAGGCCCGATCTTAGTCCGTCGACCTAGGGCAATCGTCATAGCGTAGAAGCCCATCCTAGGCCCGAGTCTTACTCCATCGACCTAGGGCATCTTGGAGCCCATCCCGTACTAGGCCCGATCTTAGTCCGTCGACCTAGGGGCAATCATACATAGGAGCCCATCCTAGGCCCGATCTTAGTCCATCGACCTAGGGCATCTTAGGAGCCCATCCCTTTGGACCTTGTTAGGGTCCTGGTACAAGCCATGCAGAAGGTAAAATACTTATATACTTTTATTATAACATAGCTTATTTCATTTTGCAAACATAGCATACTTCATTTCCTAACATATCATACTACACTTCATGAACATATCGTTTTTCATTTCATAAACATATCATACTTCATTTCATAATCATATCATATTCATTTCATGAACATATCATTTTTCATTTCATAATCATATCGTATTTCATTTCATAACATATCTTAAATATCACATACATATAGGGCATGGCATAAGCCATAAACATCAAGAGTAAGTAAACTCTGACCTAAAGCATGTTATCTTCATCTAGCATCATTTAATATCACAAGTCAACATGAATTCACCAAAACATAAAACACATGTTAACCCAACCTAGAGCATGTTAGGGTACAATGGTTGGCCGAATGGTTCATAGGACTTTTAGGGTTAAACCTTTACCCTAATCCATCTAACATACTAACATCATCATATGCATACAAAACAAGGAATAAAACTTCATTGAAACATCAATACAAGGGGGTGGCCGAATGGTCCATGTAGGCTTTTAGGGCTAGTCTTTTAACCTAATCCCTCTAACATACTAACATCATCATATGCATACAAAATATGGAATAAAACTTCATTGAAACATCAATACAAGGGGGTGGCCGAATGGTCCTTGTAGGCTTTTAGGGTTAACTTTTAACCTAATTTATTATACATCTTAACTTCATCATGTGCATGTAAAACAAGGTATAAAACTTCAATAAAACACCAAGAACACTTGTTGGCCGAACCTATCATAGGGTTTTCTAGGGTTAACTTTTAACCTAATTCATTCTACATCTTAACATGATCATGTGCATGTAAAACAAGGTATAGAACTTCAATAAAACACCAAGAACACATGTTGGCCGAACATATCATAGGGGTTTCTAGGGTTAACTTTTAACCTAATTCATTCTACATCTTAACTTCATCATGTGCATGTAAAACAAGGTATAGAACTTCAAGAAACCACCAAGAACACATGTTGGCTGAATATATCATAGGGGTTTCTAGGGTTAACTTTTAACTTAATTCATTCTACATCTTAACTTCATCATGTGCATGTAAAACAAGGTATAGAACTTCAATAAAACACCAAGAACACATGTTGGCCGAATATATCATAGGGGTTTCTACACAAAATATCAACAGAAAGCTACTCGTATGCAGGTGAGGGATACTTACATCCTTCGCTTTGCTTTTAGTAGAAAGATGACCTAAGGAAAGCCAAATCTAGCCTTCTCCTTGCTTGGATGGGGTTTGGCCAAAGAAATGGAGAGGGGAAGCTCTAGGATTCGGTGAGGAAGAAGAAGAGGAGGAGAAAATAAGTTTGGTAACTCATGCCCCCTCATTCCCCCTATTTATTCACTTGAAGAGTCCCTTCATCTCCTTTACCTCTAACTATAATTTCCCATGTTTTTCTAACAATACATTCTTGTTGGGCTTCTGGTTAGTGGGTGCATCTATAGGGTTTGGCTATCTCTAGAGGTTTGGGGTTCAATTCCTAGGCCTTGCATTCTTTTTTGCTTATTTTCTTTTATTTTTTGAAGGAGCCCACATAATGCCCATTATCATCAAGCCAAAAATTCTTGTAAAATTGCTAGAAATTTTACGGGTGTTACAATATAGATGGACTGATGTGGAGTCGACTGGAAATGACTTATAAAAGAAGTACTCGACCAGCTCCGAATGAACTGATCTACAATTTCCAATTGCTATTTCAAGTGTTCTTCATCCATAGAGGATTCATTTCATTGCAATGCCACAACTCCGACATGCCGTGTCGTACTTCCGAATCTTCTAAGTGTTGGTATATTTAATTGATTGTGTTTTCGCTTTTTGTACTTCAATTTAAAGAAAGGTAGCTTATTATCTTTCATACAATCTTTGTAAAAAGTGAGTCCCTCTGAAGTTGAGAGTTCTCGAATCAGAGGGCTATTTAGTGCATTGCCCATGAGGTAGCTCACGGAGAGCTACGAGCCTTGGAGTAGCAACTCGACTCGGGTTGTGAACCAAGTAAAATACTTGTCTACTTGTTTCATTTAATTTCTACTGCAATAATTCTTAATATTTTAAAAGATAAAATAAAGTTTTTAAAAGAAAATTTATAACTTCCAAGATTCACCCCCTCTCTGGAACATTACGATCCTACAATTGGTATCAGAGTGGGGGCACTCCGATTTTAGTACAACCAACAACAAGAGCATTTAGAAAATTTTCTTTAAGGCTATTATTATTGTCTTAGATTAACTTTTACATTAGTTTTAATCTTTTCTTTTGCATTACAATCATTTTCTCATACTTGTCCATCTTGCTTTATTATAAGTTCAATTATTAGACTAACTTACATGCATCTTGAAGCGGTTCCCTAACTCTATTTTTCTAACTCTAGGAATATTTTTGAAAAATAAAAATCTATAATTTTTTTAAATATAAAAAGTATCACATTTAGAGGGTTTAAGCACCATTCACCCTCCTCTCTTTAACGGAGAGGATTTTCCCTCTTGGAAGAGGCGAATGGAGTGCTTTCTAAAAACCGACCTCGAGGTTTGGTTTTCGATTAGGAAAGGGTTCTTAGCTCCAGTAGACGACTTGGGAGAGTTGTTAGATCTGGATAAATGGACCGCAAACATTAGGAAAAAGGCTCAAGTTGATTACAAGGCTTAAACACCTTGCAATGCAGACTTATAAATGAAGAGCTAAGTCGAGTCGGGTTGGTTCAAAATTCTAAAGAATTATGGGATAAATTAATTAAATTACATGAACAGGCTAACTTGAGTCGACCTAAGGATGGTATAGTTTTGATGGCAGGAACGAACAAAAAAGGAAAGAAATCCAAATCGAGGAAAAGGAAAAGGAAAGAAGCATCTAAGCCAACCATGTACAAATCATCATCGAACAAGTCGGATGCCAAAATACTGGAGACGAGTTTCGTAGCATTCATGGCATCCAACGAGTATGAAGCCGAGACAAACTCTGAGTCCGAGTTCGAGAGAAGTCATAGATCCGCATTCATTTCCGAAGGACTAGACGAGGTAACTTCTCCCTTAGAAGATAAGTTGTACAATATAATAGCATGCCTAGGTAGGAAGTTAGCCAAGTTTGAGAATTGAGTCAACTCGCTTCTTAAGGAAGTCTAAGTACTTAAAGAGCAAGTCAACTCGAAGACTTCGACTTGTCAAATTGAGGATAGAGACTCAACTCAAGTTGCAAAGCTTGAGGAAGAGAACTCGGTCCTAAAAAGGCAAGTAGAATATCTCACCAGATCATTGGAAAAGTTCACTTGGGACTCCAAGTATCTCAACATGATGCTTGGCTCTCAACGAATTGTGTACAACAAGTCCAGACTTGGATACAAGGCTAAGGACACAAATAGATCATACATGTCCTTGTTTAATAGAAATGCTAAGGATCAAGTTCAAGCATGGGTTCCTAAGACTAGCTTAGTCAACCAAGTTGGACCGAACCAATTTTGGATACCCAAAGGACAAGTTCACTTAGTGAACAAGACCCATTAGAGCTACTACGCAGGGGGAGCTAACTCTGTGCTTGTTTTCTTAATTAGATAAGACTCTTGCATGCTTAGTTAGTTATTAATTACTTAATTTAGAATGGACTAGATAGGAAACAAAGTAGTTTAAACTTGAACAACCTCGTACTAAGACGAAGTGAACTGATAGTAAGTTAGGGAAGCGCTTCAAGATGCATGTCTAGGAAGTGGTCCATTCGATATCCAAGAAGGCCATATGCCTCGCCACGACCTGGTGAACTAAGTCGAGTGGAACTGACCGAAGATAACTTACTAAGTATTTAACTAGTTATACCAAAGCTTAGTCCAAAGTGAGTCAAGTATTTGATGTAAGTTCGTGGCAGTTCCACGAACTGCACAGAGGCAGTTCGTGGAACCGCCTCGAGCACGCACGGCTTGAAGCCGTGCGTGCGTCTCCTTCCCTTAAAAGGGAAGGAGGGCGTCCAAGGCAGGGGTTCGGTTCGGAGGCTGTCGCAGACGAAGAGGTTTAGAAGCATTCGGCGGATCTTGGTTTGTGGAAACAAGAGGTAATTTCCATTGTGATCTTTCCTCCGACACAAGTGAAACTCCAAACAGGTATATAATTTATCTACAATGGTATCAGAGCATATTTGATTTCTGAAATGTATCATACGCTTGTGATCGCGAAATAACCTCTGCTCGACCGTCGCCGGATCCCGCCGCCGGAAGCGACGCGGACGCCGACGCCAGGCCGAAATCGAGGCGGCGAGGTCGCCGACGCCCGGCGACGCACGAAGCACCGCGGGCGCCGCGCGAGCCGACGCGGGCCGGCGTGGAGGCGACGGCGCCGAGGCGCGCGGATTACCGGGCGCGAGACGACGGCGTGGCGCTTGTCGCCGACGGCCCGTGACGCAAATGGCGACGACGGCGGCGCTGTCCGGAGCGCAGCACGCATAGCCGCAGCGGAGGCAGCGGGTCGCCGCGCGAGGCGCGACGTGGCGCGGCGCGGCGACGCAAGACCGGAGGCGGTCGCCGAAACGCAGGCGCGAGCTTGCGCCCGGGATTAGGGCGCGCGGACGGGAAAATCTTGATATTTAATAATAAAAAAAAGGGGTATAATCTGTTTTGTACAGATTAGTTTTAAACCTTTGATTGGGCTTTAATTGGGCCGAATTGAAATGGGCCAAATTAATTGGGCTTTAAATTGAAGCTTGGTTTAATTAGGCCGAATTAAATGGGCCGAATTAATTGGGCTTTAAATTGAAGCTTGGTTTAATTGGGCCGAATTAAATGGGCCGAGTTAATTGGGCTTTAGATTTAGTTTGGTTTAATTGGGCCGAATTAAATGGGATTTAGTTTGGTTTAATTGGGCCAAATTAAATGAGCTTTGAATCAAATTTTAATTGGACATGGGTTCAATTAATTTGATTCCAATAAAAGGCTAAGTGTCCAATTAAATTTACACAAGAATTATGTAAAGTTGACTTTGGTTGACTAAACTCATAACTAAAGTTAGATGGATTGTTTTGGAACAATTAGAATCTAACGTGGATAACTTAAGGATAGAACTAGTTTATGACTGTCTATGGGTCAAAATTGATTGATCATTGGGTCAATTAATTATAGCCTAAAATTCAAGGAGTTTAGTTCTTCTTGATATATGTGTATTTGTTCTGTGCCTTGATTAAATTGGAATATGCCGGTATTTGTACTGGTTTTGTCGGTTATGTACTGACATGATTTATTTCAATTTTTCAGATGGCGCGGATGTATACCACTATGACCCGGCGCGATGTGTTGCGCAATCGGTATAGGGAGGCTATCGAAGGATTGGACTATGACCCTTACCATGGAGTCGTTGGACACATTGGGAAGCTGGACAGATTGGTCTGGAAGCTCGAAATGCAGGAGTTTCCAGTATTAGACAACTACAGGATTTGGGCGTTGATTCGTTCATTGCCCGATAATCTTGCTGACGCGGCACGACAATTTTGGGGGTTACATGAAGGACGAATTTCATATACCCGGTTGTGCACAGAACTGATTAATTATGCTGACTGTGAAGAGGATCCTGAAGAAGACCCTATGGAGGATTTTGGTTCTCGATTAGTGAGGTCTCATGTGTTTGTAATGAGTGTCAGAGAGTATTGTAGTTGAGTCCAGACGGAGGGGACATGTCATGATTACTGCTGTGCTAGGGCTTGTCCTAGTGGGAGCAGTAATCGCTTATATAGTCTATTAGGGGTTATTTTAGTTTATGAGTAGGAAGAATGTAATCTGTTACATTCTAAGTAGAATTTGTTATTTGTTAACATTGTACAACATGTTTATTTTAATGATGTGTTCATTTAATGATGTTAATTCTACATGATGCATGATTACTGGGTATGCCCTTGATTAGTTCAAATGTGTATATAATGATATGTTCATGTGTAATATCATGCTGTAATAATAATTAATATCATTAAGTGGGATGTATGTAATAAAATATATCACTATAAGTCTGATTGGCACATACAAATGATGAGTGATAATGTAGTTGTCACTTGATTTTGTAAACCAGATCAGATTTATCTTGAGTTTATTTTTTAGATTACATACATAAAAGCATACACTGAGTAACTAAATAATGTGTTTATTTATGTTAGGTTATGGCGACTAAAAATATCATAATTTGAATTGAACAAGGTGAAAAAGCGAATGGGGATAACTATAAATATGGCACCTCAAGATTCAATATGTTCTTGAGGAACAAGAAGTTCTCGAGAAATTAATCGAGGTTATGATAGAACTGTTGAGAGTAATGTCTGACCTGATCTGAGCGTGACCTTGATACCTATAAGGTATGGAAAAGGAAAGATTCCACTGCTAAGGGCATATTGATAAGTTCAATGGTGGAGACCTAGTGTTAGAGTATGAGCCATATCCTTCAGCTCATGCAGTCTGGGTAGCTCTTAGAGAGAGATATAGTGGAATAAGTCTCAGTAAGCTTCGTCAGCTGACGATCAGGTTCGACAGCTACAAGAAGCGCTCGAATGCAACGATGGTTCAACATCTCAGGGAGATGTCTAATATGATTCGGGAGCTGAAAACTGCCGGTCATGAGTTGACCGATGAACAACAGGTTCAGGCGGTTATTCGTTCTCTTCCCGATTCTTGGGAGACCATGAAGCAGACCTTAACTCACAGTGAGAGTATTAAGACTTTCGCTGATGTCTCACGGCATGTTGAGTTGGAGGCTGAGAGAGTAGAATCCGCGAGGATTTCTAGCCAAGCCTATTTGGCTGTCGGTTCTGCTGGATCATTTGGATCCAAGAAAAAAATGGTACAAGAAGGGAAAGGGAAAGAATAAAAACGTTGCTACTGCTGCTGGGAAGGATAACATCAAGAAGAAGAAGACAGGGAAGAAGCCTAAAAGCAAGTTATCTTGCTTTAATTGTGGCAAGAAGGGCCACTTTGCTCGGGAGTGTACTGAGCCAAAGAAGGTAACTTCTAATCATCTTGAGCATTTTGTTGCTAGTACTGTGTTGATGGCTGATTCTTATCCTTTGTGGATTATAGATTCGGGAGCAACCAACCATGTAGCTT
Organism: Wurfbainia villosa; assembly: GCA_025175895.1. Lineage (NCBI taxonomy): Eukaryota > Viridiplantae > Streptophyta > Magnoliopsida > Zingiberales > Zingiberaceae > Wurfbainia > Wurfbainia villosa. Next base: position 43,554,542 of record CM045998.1, on the reverse strand, counting down.
GAGAGCGGGTTACATATGTGGAGTACCGCCGGGTACCTGCTGGCAACAAATGGATCTATGTAGGAAACAATGCAAGAGTCGAAGTCAAGGGAGTCGGCACTTGTAAACTTAACCTTCATGGTGGAAGTACTTTGTTTCTGCATGATGTCTTGTATGCTCCAAAGATTCGAAGGAATCTTGTATCTGTTACTTGTCTTCTTGATTTGGGGTACTCTGTAAATTTTTTCAGTCGCTGTGTAGAACTTAAGATTGACTCTGTGTCAATCGGATATGGTTATTTATCTAATGGTTTTATGGTACTAGATGTGGTGCCTGATGTGAATTGTACGATTCATAGTTGTTTTTCAAACATTGCTCTTACTAGTAATGCGGATATATCTGATGAGGTTTGACATGCTAGATTGGGACATATAGGACAAGATCGCATGAATCGATTAGCTAGAGAGGGTTTATTGGGCTCTCGTGCTAAGATTAGCTTGTCTATATGTGAGCATTGTCTTGCTGGAAAAGCAACTAGGAAACCATTTGGAAAGGCTATTAGAGCAGAATTGCCATTGCAATTGATTCATTCGGATATTTGTGGTCCGATGAGTGTGAAGGCTAGGCATGGAGCTTCCTACTTCATTACATTTATTGATGATTTCACTAGGTATGGTCATGTGTATTTGATTTCTCAAAAATCTGAAGCGTTGGATTATTTCATTCGTTACTTGAACGAAGTTGAGAATCAAACGGAACGTAAGGTTAAGGCCTTACGCACTGACCGTGGGGGTGAATATCTGTCTGATTTGTTCAAGACGACATGTAATGATAAGGGGATTATTAGACAGCTAACGATCCCAGGAACTCCACAGCAAAATGGGGTTGCCGAAAGAAGAAATAGGACTCTTCTTGAAATGGTTAGGTCTATGATGGAGCAGACTAATTTGCCAGTCTCCTATTGGGGAGATGCATTACTAGCTGCGACCTATATACTTAACAAAGTGCCTTCAAAGTCAGTTCCATCAACCCCATATGAACGTTGGACGGGCAGAAAACCAGACTTGAGCAATCTGAGACCCTGGGGGTCAGCTGCCTACGTTCATAATAGTTCTCACAAATATGGAAAACTAAGACCTAGAGGTAAGAAGTGTATCTTTATAAGATATTCTAATACCTCAAAAGGTTATGTTTTTATAGGTGAGAAACAAGATGGGACGATCTCTGAGATTGAGTCAAGAGATGCCACTTTTCTCGAAATTGAGTTCCCAACAAAGGGTGAAGTTGATAAGACAGTTCCTCTTTTTGAGGAGGATGAGTCGTTATCAACAAGTCAGATGTCCAGTGGGATACCTGAACCTAGTCAACTGAGTGGGAGTAATGTGCCTGATCACGGGGTGACTTCTCAACAGACCAACTTACGGAAAAGTGTTCGTAAGATCATACCTAAAAGGAGGTTTGATATTGAGAATGAGGCAATGATGACACTCCCAGTTGACGAAGATAAACCTCAATCAGTTGAGGATGCGTTGGGATGTAGGGTTAGAGATAAGTGGAAAAGTGCAATGGAAGAAGAGATGGAGTCAATGATTCGGAATCAAGTTTGGGAGTTAGTCGATCTTCCTCCTGGCCGAAGGGCCATTGGGAATAAGTGGATTCTCAAAATAAAGAGGAAGTCTGATGGATCGATTAACCGATACAAGGCTCGTTTGGTTGCAAAAGGATTTACCCAAAGAGAGGGTATTGACTTTGAAGAGACATTTTCTCCCGTAGTGAAGTTTGTGTCAATCCGAGTTATCTTGGCCTTTGTGGCGCATTATGACTTGGAATTACATCAGATGGATGTCAAAACCGCTTTCCTTAACGGTGAGCTTGACGAGGAAATCTATATGGTTCAGCCAGAAGGTTTCGTTGCTTTAGGCCAAGAGGATAAAGTATGTAGATTGAAGAAATCTATATATGGGCTGAAGCAAGCGTCAAGACAATGGAACATAAGATTTAACAAAGTGGTTTTATCTTATGGTTTCGAAATGATCAATGAGGATCATTGCGTTTTCCTAAAGAAGGAAAAAGGAAAGTATGTCATTTTATCATTATATGTTGATGATATGCTGATAGCAGGAAATGACATAGGTTTTATTGAAGAAGTCAAAAAGTGGTTGTCTTCTCAATTTGACACAATAGATATGGGAGAAGCTGAATACATCTTAGGGGTTAAGATCATCCGGGATCGATCAAAGAGACTTTTGGGTTTGTCACAAGAGTCTTATATTACTAAGATGTTACAACATTTCAACATGTCTGACTGCAACTGTGAACAGACACCTGTTACGAAAGGTACTGTTTTGAGCAAAAGTATGAGTCCCAAGACTCCAGCTGAAATAGCCGACATGAATAAAAAACCATATGCCAGTGCCATAGGTAGTTTAATGTATACTATGTTGTGTACTCGTCCCGATATCAGCTATGCAGTGGGCTTAGTCAGCCGGTTCCAGTCAAACCCAGGATCGAGACACTGGAAGGCAGTGAAAAGGATTTTCAGATATCTGAAGGCGACGACAGATTATTGTCTCTGTTATCAAGGGTCAGATATGAGCCTAAAGGGCTATTCAGATGCAGATTGGGCTGGGGACCTGGATGATAGAAAATCAACATCAGGCTATGCGTTCTTGTTGAATGGTGGCGCCATCTCACAGCAGAAAAGCGAGCTGTGTGGCCTTATCTACAATGGAAACGAATATGTGGCATGTTCAAGAATTGCATAAGAAGCGATCGGTTGAGAAGGTTCCTAAAGCATTTGAAGATTGCTGAGAACAGTGGGAGTCCAGTGACTGTCTATTGTGACAGTCAAGCTGCGATAGCTTTTTCCAAGGATCCCAAATATCACAGCAAGGGCAAGCATATTGCTATAAAATACAACTTTATCAGGGATATTGTTGCTAAAAAGAAGGTGATTCTTGAGTATATCCCTACACGAGCTATGCTTGCAGATCCTTTTACTAAGCCAATGACTAGAGAGTCATTTAATGAGCATGTAAAGTCTATGGGACTTCATAGAATGTAACAGTCTTGTAATGACAATTGAATGTTATAATTTGATTGTTTGAAATGTCAGCCATAATAAATTCAGTGTATGTTATGTTACATTCTAGTGATAAGATCTCGATAAGCATGTTGGCAGGTAATGATTGGTCCTCTCACATGGACAATCATCTCTATTTGTTGCGTATGAATAGAGGTAAGACGGATGCTTATAGGTCAACCTATGTGGTTGTTATCTTTGGAAGCTGTAAAATTTGTTACATTCCTATAAGTTAAGGTCGTCTTTATATTTGTATCAAGATAAGATCATTTTGTGGTAAATGATCGAAGTAAATGAACCCACCATTTACTATGCTTGTTTGTGAGCCAGATAAGGATTCATGTGTTGAATTTTGGATTAGACATTGGGAATGTCTAGATCGAAATCTGTACGATGTTAATTTGAGGGAAACATGCACTCTTTTATTGGTAAAGAGGAAGACATCGTAGCATGTGAATCATATCACATGTGCTAAGATGACATATAAGGGTAGTAGGAGAATGAATCCCTGTTTCTCTACTATGTGAGCCCTTTGAGATTATATGTTGATCTCAAAATTTGCCCTTTGTGACTATTTAGGTGTCTACTTGAAGTTTTAATCAAGGTTTGCTACTTTAGCATGTCTACCTATGACTATGGATGATTCGGTCTATGGAACATGACTAAGAAAGCGATTGATTAAAATGAATAGATTCACACTAAAAAGGAAGATTAAATAGGTTTACATCTAATGAGTATTATTCACTAGTCGACTCTTTTCTGTTGTGTACAGGAATGTTTGTGAATATTTGGAATATGAGACATGCTCTTGACATGATGGTCAATTTAAGGGATTAGAGATGTTCATATTAATGTAAATGAGATTATTTAATCTGGGTAAAAAGCAAGACATGGATGTTTCAGGTAAATGGTTATGTACCACCAAAAATATGATTTTGTATCATTTTGGAAAACGACTGTGTGTCACCTGGAAAATGGCTGTGTGCCATAAGATAAATGGTTTTGTACCACCTGGAGATGACTCTGTGTCATCGGGAGAATGATTATGTATCATATAAAGAGTGGCTAAGTTAGGCGTAACAACTTCTCTTAGCATGCATCACTCTATGAGCAGCTATGTAAGGTGTAACAACTTTCTTAGCATTTGAACGCTCAATGCTTCTTTGCATACGAACCATTTTCTGATTTGATGTTTCATTTAGTCTTTGTGACTATTAATCTCTGTTCTATTAGTCTTTTGGGACAATAGATATTGCTTCGATTTAGTCTATGTGACTAAACACCCCTTCTAAAATGGTCTGTGTGATCATTTTTTGTCTGTGTGACATATCTTGGACGAGTGGGAGATGTAAGTTCGTGGCAGTTCCACGAACTGCACAGAGGCAGTTCGTGGAACCGCCTCGAGCATGCACGGCTTGAAGTCGTGCGTGCGTCTCCTTCCCTTAAAAGGGAAGGAGGGCGTCCAAGGCAGGGGTTCGGTTCGGAGGCTGTCGCAGACGAAGAGGTTTAGAAGCATTCGGTGGATCTTGGTTTGTGGAAACCAGAGGTAATTTCCACTGTGATCTTTCCTCCGACACAAGCAAAACTCCAAACAGGTATATAATTTATCTACATTTGATTCCTTCATTGACTTTGTCTAGGAAGTGGTCCATCTGATATCCAAGAAGGCCATATGCCTTGCCACGACTTGAAAGTTAATGCTGGAATAACTTACTTGATTAGCTCAAGCTAAGCCAGAATCTAACACAAGTTTAAAAAACTTTGAGATTGTTCGTTGAAATTAATTAAGATAAAAATAAATCCTCATCTCACAAAACCCAAAGGATTAACGTGGATTGAAAACATAGATCGGGCGAGATGATTTAGAACTTAATCAAGCTTAAATAATTTAATCAACTCAATGCAATTCAACTTACCCATCTTATCAATTCAACTTAATTATCTTAATCAATTAAACTTAATCATCAATACAACTTCAACTTAATCATGTTAATCAATACAACATAAATTCAACTTAATCATGTTAATCAATACAACTTAAACTTAATCAAATTAATCAATATAAATTCAACTTATTCATCTTAATCAATTCAACTTAATCATCTTAACCATTTCAACTTAATCAACTTAATGAATTTAATCAAATTTAAATCAAATCAACTCAACTCAAATTAATTGACTCAAATCAAATCAACTAACTCAAATCAAAATCAACTCAACTCAAATTAATCAACTCAAATTAAAATCAACTCAACTCAAATTAATCAACTCAAATCAAAATCAACTCAACTCAAATTAATCAACTCAAATCAAAATCAACTCAACTCAAATTAATCAACTCAAATCAAATCAAATCAACTCAAATTAATCAACTCAAATCAAAATCAACTCAACCCAAATTAATCAACTCAAATCAAAATCAAATCAACTCAACCCATATTAATCAACTCAACTCAAATCAAATCAACTCAATCAAATTAACACAACTCAACTTAATCAATTCAATTCTAGCCAACTCAACTTAATCAATTCAATTCTAAACAACTCAACTTAACTCAATACTAATTCAACTCTAATCAAATTAAACCCTAATTCAACTCTAACCCAGTTCTAATTAACCCAACCCTAATCAATTTAATCCTAAGTAAATCAACATAATTCAAAGTGGAAGTTAATTTATCAATATTCAAACATTCAAAACATTCATGTATTCAATATATCTTTTAGGATCCATGTTTGGAAAGTTCTTAAGTAAGATTGCATTTTTACATGCATAAGCATCAAATTAAGGAGGAGTTAAGATACTTTTGAAAACTTAAAATAAAAACATAAATCTAAGGGAAGTTTAACATTCAAAATTTTATTCTAAGTATTTTCAAAAGAACTTAAATGTATGAATAATAATGTTACTTTAAAGGGGGAAATAAAAAATTTAGGGGGAGCCAAAGGAAATTTACTTTGCAAAACAATTTTTGAACTAAAATTAAATCTTAAGTTCATTATCAAAATAAACTTAATATGAACTTGAAATGAACAATATTAGTGATCTTATTTTAAGAGGGAAAGAGAAAAAATTAAGTACGTGAATTGGATTTATTTTAGGTAACTTAACTTCATCTAAATTTGGAAGTTGAGAGTTAGCTAAGCTAAGTCTAAACTTAAATTGTTCACTTCAAAATCTAAACAAATCATGATAGGATCTATGTTTAGAGTTTTTTTAAGATTAAAGTAAATTTGTATCATTAATGAGAAACTACCTTGGAAATTCATTATGAAAAATATATAAAGTATAATATGGATTATTTTCAAATTAATGAAAAAGAGAGCAACTTCTTAGAATACAAATTTCAAGTGTGCAAGAAGTCTCACTCTATCACTTTTGATTTAAGAGGGAATTTATTTATAAAAATATTTTTGCATTAATTAAGAAGGAGAGTATAATTTCAAAAATATATGACCTTCAAGAATATGCTTTATTGAGTGAGGGAAAATATTCAAAGGAGAAAGAAATCTAAGAAATTAAGTGACTTAAACTCAACTATATAAGCTACTTCAATTTGAACTAATTTTTATCCTAAGTAGCTTAGTCAAAAATTTAGAAAATTTGTATGCAAAAGGAATGTTAAGGGGAGGTTAATTTTCAAAAGAATATTTCTACAATATTTTTGGGAAGTACTAAGCTTATGAAAAATTTGTTTTAAGAAATTAAGTACTAAAGTTAAAGCTTTAATTGTGAGTTTTTAAAGGAACAATGGGTGAAGTAGGTGAATCATTGATGAGAGACATAGAGGGAGGAGCTTAGAAAGATTATATTCAAAATGTTAAGAATGTATTTTGAAAATTATTTTTGAAAGCTTACTTGCAAAAATCTAGATAAACTATTTTTCAAAACGATAAGAGACATTTTAAAAAATTATGAGAAGCATATGTTAAGGGGGAGGTTGTATTTTCAAAGAAATTTTATTGTAGACATGGAAGTTATGGTTTCAAACTTATGCACTTGAATATTTGAAGTTTCATTTCTATAGTTTCAAACTTAGCAAAAAAAGATTAATTCTAGGGGGAAGCTATACAAAACTTGTATTTCAAAACAAACTTTTATCTAGACCCATGTCTCATAAACTTCAAGTAATTTAAAAAATATAGTTTTAAGATTAAAAGCAAACTTTTTCATGACTTAGAAAATTTATGATCTTTGTATATAAGTCATGGGACATTGGTAAAACTCCTTGACATCTAATTTATTTTAATAGTTTTTTGATGTATGCCAAAGGGGGAGAGAACGTGTTTAAGTTAGAACTTAGAAATGCATTTCTATATGTAATTTTTTGTAATTCATGATTTAAAGATCTGGTATTTTTAATCCTAACATTAAACAGTTGTCATACATCAAAAAAGAGGGAACTGTTGGTGCAGGGAGCACCACTCTTGTGCTTTGATGTATGCTCCAAGATTTAATGTTAGGATGAACCTATGATTTGATATATACATTAATTGTGCAGGCTTAACAGGAAGTCCTAGTAGGTAGTGTTGACCGGATACTAGATAGAAGCCTTGATAGATCAGGAGGACCGGACACTAGGCATGAAGTTCAGATGGGTCGAGTGGATTGGACATCTGGCATGAATGTTAGGGAAATCAACCCGTGATATGGTTTTGATGTGTGTGACAAAGGGTTTAAGTTAGGATGATTGGATTTGATTTGTACGTTGGAGTCTTGCAAGACTTAGGAATTCGCACATGTAGCTTAGGCAAGTGTCACCACTCACAACCTCGTGCTTGAGTCAGCGAAGGAGCATTGCAAAGCCGTGCACTTGATGTTGCCGAGGGACCGCCAGATGAGATGACTTGGAGCAAAGCCAAGGAAGCAGACTTCGAGGGCAAGAGATATGAAGGAGCATTACAGAGCCGTGCGCTTGATGCTGCCAAAGGACGTGACCGCGAATGAAGAGAGCTTTGGCGAGGGACTTCAAGTGAGATGAGAGAATGAGTGAATTATAAGTAGCTCATTAGGTGAACTTGGCCAAATGGCTGAGTGTCGGAGGCTCGATTGCAAGGGTTGAGGTTTACCCAATCGCTGGAAGCTCAAACGGATGTAAGGTTTGAGTTTTACCCGGCACCAGTTGACTGCCATGTCATGGTAGTCGACTGCTCCAAGTCGATCGACAATCGACTGGTGTGGTTGATGAGTCAAGTCGACATCAGTCGATTGCTGAATGGGAGTAGTCGACTGATAGCACTGTGCATGGGCACAGAAGCTAGTCGAGCTCGCGGGTCACTCGACTGGAAGTCAACATCAGTCGACTGATGATATTATCAGTTGACTGATCATATGACTGTTGGAAAATCAGCCACAGATCTCACGAATCTGGCCTGGTCAGAAGCCATTGGAGTCGACATCAGTCGACTGATGTCACCATCAGTCGACTGATAGTGTCCAACGGGAAGAATTGCTTCCTCTCTATAAAAAGAGAGGGTGGGGGCTTGTAGATGGGTAATCTTCATGCTCCAAACATCTAACTAAGTGCCCCACAAAGCATAGACTCCTTCTTCTAGTTTCTTTCACATCTATTGTAAAAGAAGGAGTCCTCTTGAGTTGTAAAGGTTTACCTCCACCTTGCTTGGGCTAAAGGGAGATACAAATAATGGATTGGTTTTGGGGTCATTCACCGGAGATGAATCCGACCGTGGATTAGCGGCGAGACCGTGAACCATGTTATACATTGTGGTGTTAGCGTTTGTGCTTTCTATTCTTTACTTTTCCTTGTCTTAATTGTTTATATTAGTTTTTGTTTCCGTTGCGCTAATTATCTTTGTAGACAAGCAATTCCATTCATAAGACGAAAGAGGGATATTCACCCCCCTCTAGCCGACCACCATCGTTCCTACAGGTGGTATCAGAGCCAAGGTGCTTGTCAACGGACTAACCGCCGCCACAAGCACAATCAAGGATGGCCGGCTCCAACATTCACCCACCAAAGTTCGAGGGGGAATTCACTTGGTGGAAGAAGTGAATGGAGGTATTTTTCGAAACCGATTTTGAAATTCTATTAATAATGGAAAACAGTTTCGAGATACCTAGGGATGAAGAAGGGAGCCATTGGAGAAATCAAGGTGGAGTAAGAGGCAAAGGGAAGAGTACTTGGCAAACTCAAAGGCAAAGCACCATCTCTACAACGTACTCCCCCAACAAGAAGTGAATCGGATAGGGGAATGTGCAAGTGCCAAGAAGATGTGGGAGAAACTCATAGAGATTCATGAAGGCACATACGAGGCCAAACTAGAAAGGAGAGATGTCCTACGCTTCCAATTAAGCAACATTAAACTCGGAAAGGGAGAGAAGGTAAAATCTCTACATTCTAGGTTTAAAGAAATTTTAACCGGTTTGACAAGTGTAGGGGAGAAGCTTTCCAACCGGGATATGGTAATGAAGGCTATAGATGCCTTTCCCCGGTCCTCAAGATTAAGCTCAATGGTGGATTCTTTCTACATCTCCAATAACCTAGAAGTTAGCACCTTGGAGGAATTCTTCTCCACCATAGAGCTACACGAAACAAGGCTTGAAGGAGTAGTAGAAGAGCCAAGACTTCAACCATCAAGAGGAGTAGCTTTAATAGCCAACAAGGGGAAGAAGAAGTTGGAGACTCCCTCCTCATCAAAGGAAGCCTCCTCCTCCTCCATGGATAGCACGGAAGAAGCATACATGGTAAGGAAGGTAAGACTTGCTTTGAAGAATTTTAAATTTAATAAATCTAATGATAGGAGAAGAAGACCAAGGGGGAAGATAATTTTCTATAATTGCCAAGGAGAGGGACACATAAGGGATAATTGTCCCCTCTTGAACAAGAGCAAAGAAGAGAGGAGGAAGAAAGAAGAAAAGAAGAAAAAGGGGAGCAAGAAGATGGAAGAAGAGAAGAAAGCCAAGGAGAAAGGGAAGACAAAAGCACTCAAAGCAAGGACATGGGATGATCCCTCTTCTTCATCATCATCATCCGAAGAAGAAGAACATGTCTACTCAAATCTTTCCCTAATGGAATTTGATGACCTAGCCTCCATCTCCTCCTCCGAGAATGAAGAATCAAGCACAAGTGAAGAGAGCTCAAGTGAAGGGGGAGCTTCTTCTTCATCATCGGAAGAGGATTTGGTAAGTGAGGTAACGAATCAACCTCCCAAGAAAATAATGTCAATGATTTCTAGCCTCACTAAGGAATTATTTAGGGCTAAGAAAAAGAATAAATGCATGCTTGCTCAAATTAAGGATTTATAACATAAATTAGAAAAAGCATGTTTTAATATTAATGATGATGATGCATGCTCACATGATCATTATATGCCCCTTGATGTAAATGATGCATGTATGGATGAGAATAGGGCTTTAAGAGAAAAGGTAGATCATTTGACCAAAGCCCTAGAAAAATTTACAATTGGCTCCAACACCCTTAATATGATTATAGGGAGCCAAAGAGCAAGCTTCAATAGAAAAGGCCTAGGTTATAAGGGAAAGACAAATGAAAAGGCCTATAAATAATTGCTAGGGGTCAAAGCAAAAATAAGACAATTGCTAGAAAATGGATCCCTAAAGAATATTTAGTGAACCATATAGGAAAGAACTTGTATTGGGTTCCTAAATCCATACTTAAGGGTTAGAAACACCCTAGGATAGTCAACCATAAGGATTTTACTTATATCATACTATTTGGTTGACTTAGGATGGCGGGACTTAATTTTTGAGATAGTGTTGGGTGATGATAATGCACCCATAAATAGATAAAATCATGCTTTGGGTGATACTTGACTTATTATCATGATTTTATACCTAATGTATGATTACAAATTGATTGATACATGTGTTTCATGATCATAATGTGAAATCAATGCATATATGTTTTTATGATCATATGGTATGTTAGGGTGATACTTAACCATGGGTAGAAATGCATGAAAATTATGGTTAAGTATATACAAATACCTTTAGGAACATCTCACACTCACTATAGGCTACCTTGATTGAAAACATAGCATGAGTGAGATGATAGGATGATACTAATGGTCCACTAATGCCTATGGCATTTTGATGGTCATTTAAAGTATCAAAATAGCAATAATAGACCAATCATGGGGAAGACTTATGTTTAATTCATAGACATATTGCCCAAAGATCATGGTTGGATATTTCAAATGTTTTGAAAAACATTTCTTGTTTCATAAACTGAATGTTCATGGTTTGAAAAGCATCAAGGAAAAACTAGGCTTTAAAATTGATACAAAACTTTAGATATTTTTCAACTTTTGAGATTTTGCCTAATTTTCAAAAATATATTGATTTTTCATGGAAAACTATTTTTCATTGATAAAGGCACTTACAAGAAATGTGTTTCCTAAAATTTCATGATTTTTCAAATTTTATAGAATTTTTAATGCATTTCTGAAATTCGGCTCAAAAATCAGAAAATCCTGAAATTCAAGTGCCAGTTGACTGGTAGTATGAACCAGTCGACTGATCGACTAAAAACATACCCAGTAACCCTCTTTATCAGATTTTAAGGCATGTTTTGGTATTTTTTTCTCTTCCTAGACATGATGCTATGTTTGAATAACTTAGTTTAATCTTTTTGATGGTGTCAAAGGGGGAGAAATATGTATGTTTTAAGTGAGTTATAGTAAGGGGGAGAATTGTATTTAGGGGGAGTTTCATGTATTAAGGGGGAGAGTTGATAATCATGTTTATTTACATGCTTTCTTACCTTAATAATTTTATCAAATGTTTACCTAACTTAAACGGATTGCTACACATCAAAAAGGGGGAGATTGTTAGGGCAATCAACCCGTGATATGGTTTTGATGTGTGTGGCAAAGGGTTTAAGTTAGGATGATTGGATTTGATTTGTGCGTTAAAGTCTTGTAGAACTTAGTAATTCGCACATGGAGCTTAGGCAAGTGTCACCACTCAAAACCTCGTGCTTGAGTCGGCGAAGGAGCATTGCAGAGCCGTGCGCTTGATGCTGCCGAGGGACTGTCGGACGAGATGACTTGAAGCGAAGCCAAGGAAGCAGACTTCGAGGGCAAGAGACGCGAAGGAGCATTGCAGAGCCGTGCGCTTGATGCTGCCGAGGGACGTGGACACGAACGAAGAGAGCTTCGGCGAGGGACTTCAAATGAGATGAGAGAATGAGTGAATTGTAAGTAGCACATTAGGTGAACTTGGCTGAATGGCTGAGTGTTGGAGGCTCGACCGCAAGGGTTAAGGTTTACCCGACAGCCGGAAGCTCAAACGGATGTAAGGTTTGAGTTTTACCCGACACCAGTCGACTGCCATGTCATGGCAGTCGACTGCTCCAAGTCAATCGACAATCGACTGGTGTGGCTGATGAGTCAAGTCAACATCAGTCGACTGCTGAATGAGAGTAGTCGACTGATAGCACTGTGCACGGGCATAGAAGCTAGTCGAGCTCCCGGGTCACTCGACTGGAAGTTGACATCAGTCGACTGATGATATCATCAGTCGACTGATGATATCATCAGTCGACTGATCATATGACTGTTGGAAAATCTACTGTGGATCCCGTGAATCTCACCTGGTCAGAAGTCGTTGGAGTCGACATCAGGTGACTGATGTCACCATCAGTCGACTGATAGTGTCCAACGGGAAGAATTTCTTTCTCTCTATAAAAAGAGAGGGTGGGGGCTTGTAGATGGGTAATCTTCATGCTCCAAACATCTTACTAAGTGCCCCACAAGGCATAGACTCCTTCTTCTAGTTTCTTTCACATCTATTGTAAAAGAAGGAGTGCTCTTGAGTTGTAAAGGTTTACCTCCACCTTGCTTGGGCTAAAGGGAGAGATCAATAGTGGATTGGTTTCGGGGTGATTCACTGGAGACGAATCGGACCGTGGATTAGCAGCGAGGCTGTGAACCACGTTATACATTGTGGTGTTAGCGTTTGTACTTTCTATTCTTTACTTTGCCTTGTCTTAATTGTTTATATTAGTCTTTATTTCCGTTGTGCTAATTATCTTTGTAGACAAGCAATTCCGTTCATACGACGAAAGAGGGCTATTCACCCCCTCTAGCCAGCCACCACCATCATTCCAACAATAAATACCGATTGGGTCAGGAGACGAGACAATCGATATAAAGTCCAGCTGGGTTAGGGAGACTGGACAGATGGTGGAAGTCCTGGTTGATCAGATCGGATGTCAAGTATGGTAAGTCCAGCAGGATAGCCGTAGGTAAGCCTCGAGTGAAGAGGTGAGGCTGAGTCCTCTGTAGGAGAACAAAGGTAGGCGTTGATCCGATGGATAGTCCATGTGGGAATAAGAAGCTGAGATCGAGCAATATTACTACTACTTTTATATTTTATATTTTTGTTTTTTCTAATCTCATTTTGCAAGGAATAGTTGACTTAATGGATTCCAGTTGACTGAAGTCTAGTTGACTGGATACTGAGTTGGCAAGATTAGTTGGTGATCGATTGAAGATATGGCATCCCAAATGGAAAGAGTTTCAGTCGACTGGGGAGGTCCAGTAGACTAGAAAGGCAAACTTCTCGATGTTGATCCAGGTGACCTGAAGTTGACTGGAACATGTCCAGTCGGCTGGAAAGGCCGAAGTACCATCGACGGACTGATGTGGAGTCGACTAGAGGGCATTCCAGTCGACTGGAAATGGCTTATAAAATAAGTACTCAACCAACTCCAAATTAACTAATCTATGACGTCCAATTGTTGTTTCGAGTGTTCTTCATCCATAGAGAATTCATTTCTTTGCAACACCACAACTCTGACACGCCCGTGCCCTACTTCCAAATATTCTAAGTGTCGATATATTTAATTGATTGTGTTTTCGCTTTATGTACGTCAATTTAAAGAAAGGTAGCTTGTTATCTTTCTTACAATCTTTGTAAAAAGTGAATCCCTCTGAAGTCGAGAGTTCTCGAATTGGAGGGCTATTTAGTGCATTGCCCACGAGGTAGCTCACAGAGAGCTATAGTCCTTGGAGTAGCAACTCAACTTGGGTTGTGAACAAAGTAAAACACTTGTTTTCTTGTTTCATTTAATTTCCGTTGTAATAATTCTTAATATTTTAAAAGATAAAATAAATTTTTAAAAGAAAATTTATAACTTCCAAGATTCACCCCCTTCTCTCGGAACATTATGATCCTACACGGATTATCCCTTATCCTATCAGAAGAAGCTCATCCCATAGGTAAGTTTTATTTATCTGCATATTTACTAAATTTTCCTTTAAATGCATACCAATACTCCATTCTGCATACTCACTGATTCTACCTTTAAAAGCATAGTGATACTCTTATTCTTCAGAGGATATGATGCATGTCCCCATTGCAAAAACTCTAGCAAAACAACAAAAGAAGAAAAGAAAAAGAACTGAAGGCACATCTATCTCTTCTTCCATCCCCGAGCCTTCTTCATCATTAATTACCCCTTACTCTACTATTCCTTTCTTCAATAACCTTGATTTAATTTCACAAAGAGTTATTTATACTTTTATGTCACAAGTTCCTTCTGAACTTCCCCAGGTTCCCATTATAACCATCGTCGAGCCCGACCAACCAACCCTCACTCTAATTGCCACTGACCTTATTCCTCCTCCCCTAGAACCACTTCAAAATCCTTTACCCCCTTTTGATATTTTAATCCCCCCCCCTTCCCCGAGCCATCCCCTTCACTTCCTCCTCTAGAATTTCTTTCCCCTGATACACTTGTTGCTCCCTACCATAATCCCATTGAACTTTCCTCATCTCTTTCTCCCTCCTCCTCTACTGATGACATCCCATTGACCTCCTTATTTCCCTCTAGACACTAACAACCCGTACCACCATCCAACCCCATTATACCAGAATTCACTACATCCTCCCCTCTAGATCTCCTAGTATAAGCCGTATTAGATACATATCCTAGCCATCACCTTTCTTCTCTTCTTGGACTCCCTATACCCCCCTCTATTCCGAAACCTCCTCTTGCGACTTCTTCATATGTCATTCCTTCTGATACTCCCCTCACCGTATCAGACTCTACATTATCGCTGACTACCCCTCTCCTTCACTTCTGAAATTCCACCATTTTTACAAGAGCTACAGTAAAGCCTCCGGACGGTAAGCTTTCTCCTTTTACTAATTGACTTCATTGTATAAATAAACTTTTTCATACTGCCTTTACTCATTCTTTAGAGTACCTCCAAACTCCATACTTTTGGCCAATGGCTTTCTGATTTTCAGAGCCAACAATTTAAACCTTCAACCTCCTATACAGAAACACATCAGTCTTCTCTAATGCCACCTGCACCATCAACTTTAATAAAGGGTACTCAGACAAGCCCTAATGAATTTTCAACCTCCTCTTCAAAATTAAAACTAGTCCTCCCACTTCTCTCGACGGGATAAAAAAGAAGCTGAATACCAACAAAAATTATAAAAACTACAGTTTCAGGTACAAACTGTGACTTCCAAGCAAACTCAGCTACTAGTAGAGAAGGGAAAAACCTCCACTCAATGTAGGAAAGACTTGCAGAAAGCCAAATGGGAGAGCTCCAGGAAAGACACTACTATTAGGTTATTATGAGAACAAGCAGAATCACTAAAACAACATGCAACCTCTTCCCAGTCAGGCCAATGCTTTCAACCTCTAGAAGACCTTATTGATGCCTTTAGTGAACTCAAAAATGGGGCCTACAACAGCTTTGATGAATTCCACTTCCACTTCTATAGAATATTAGATGAGGCCAATGAGAAAACCTGCAAGGCTGCCCAATTCCACAGAGAGTTAACTAACCTACAAAAAACTGAAGCCGAGCATTGGGCATCCCAAGAAACAAAACTCCTAGCCCAAACAACAAAGAAGTATGGAAGGTATTTCCAGAGAGACTTTAAAGGAGCATTGCAGGTAGCTAATGAAAAAAAACCTTTTCTCACCCAATCAACCTAACATCCATTTGGATACAGGAGCAACCTACAACAAATTTCCATTGGAGGGTTTCAACACCGAGTCAGATACCGACTCGAAATCCTAGATCTACATCAAACATTATCTGTAATGAACAACTAGCCTTTCTGTAATGAATTTGCCTTATTTTGTGAATGAATATTCAGCTTTTCTATAAGTATTATTTGTATTTATAATTTATAATGATCAATCTGCCTTATTATTTTCATATTTATACTATGCATACTTTATGTGTGTTTGTTTCCATGAGATTCCATATCAATCTATAATAAAAATTTACTTCCAAATTTGGGTAATACCCTGTAGATATCAATTTTATATCTTTACACTATAACTTGCACAAGTCGTGTAACAAAATTTTAACACCCTTATACACTTCCTACTTATTCATTACCCCCTTGGCCTTGCTGTTTCATTGTTTTTTCAAAGTAAAATCATTAGAAATGGGTATTTTCTATTTCCCGGCTTGGTCAGACTTCCAATTCCTAACCGACATCCCCTCCTCACACAAAGGATGGAAAGAGTATTATTTCTTTGTACACTCTCCTTTCCATTCCCCATTTCTTCCATTCTGTATACTGATATAATGCAGAATACCAAGTAATACCTTCATCACTAGTAGAAAATCAATTCGATTTAAATTAGCTACTCACGCAACCAGCTTTGTCAATAATCAGAACAACTTATCCCCTGCAGTCGATAATATGCTGGGTAATGCTTTAACTACTACATATATCTAAGTATTACAGACTTAAAATAGTTTTTCTTTTTTTTGTACAGAATCACTCTTACTACAGGCCTCCAACAATGTGCTGTTGGAACTTTGGTGAGTGCTAGAGGGTGGGGGGGGGGGGGGGGAAGGGGGGTGAATGGCACGTTCATTGGTCGATGATGGAAATCATTTGCGTTTGTCTACAATTTGTTAGTTTGCACAGCGGAATATAGAAATACAAAAGAAGACAAACACAAATACATAATCACACGAACACAGCGATATAACATGGTTTGGAATCCTAGATCCTACTCCACAGGGCGAGCTTGATAACGATCTCTAGTGATGTACACACTACTACTCAATAAACTCCTTCTCGACAACACGTCGAAGATGGACAAACCTCGTATAAGTAATTACAAATGTAATACAAAATGTACAAGCAAATACAAAGACAATAATAAAGTACGAAAAGAAAACTTTACAACAAATGCTTTGATCTCTTGCTTATTGCTTGCTTTGGTTTGCTCTTGAAGGTATGAAATGCAGCAACAATTCCCCTTCAAAATCTCCCCAAAAGTTGTTGCAAAATCCTCCAACTCGAGCTCCTTTTATAACCTACATCAAGCTGATTTCGAGCCTAGCAGTCGACTGCCATAAGGCCCTAGCTGATTGCCAACAGTGCCGTGATGCGAACGGATGCGATCTCGAATCTCGTGATGGATACCGTCGAGGACTCAAAGTGCATGCTCGCGCTCAACGCCCGCAAGTGCACGGATGTCGTCAAGTAATAAAGATTTATCGATCCCACAAGGACTGAGATTCGAATACCAATACACTAAGTGGTTGCGATTGTTCGGACATAATCTCTGAGAGAGTTGGTTGGTGAGAACTATCGGTGGACCCTACTCTGTACGGTGTCACACGGAGGAGGAAAAGAGTGTGTTGGGGTCTTAAAAGGCGATTCTAGGACTTCAATTTCGCTTGTGTACCATAGAACAATGTTGTCAATTGGCGTCGTCTAAACGTCTACCTACGATTTTGGGGAAGGGACATCATACACTCTCCCGCAGAGCCTCCGCATTCACTGGGAGCTATCTCCGCCCAAAAAGACAGGATAGAGGGTATGAGGATGCCAAATCAATCCTTGCGGTGGACCGTTTTCAATTCCACCGCTCCCTTCTCCCCGTAGTTACAGGAGGTCAGGTTTACCCGTAGGATCCTTGGATCAAACCTCCTAAATTCTAGATTGCGAGGGCTGTCACCACCTCATATCGCCTAAGCACAGTGGAAAGAAAGCCAAATACACGTAGATATAATAGAGAGCAACTACCAATTGTCAAATCAAACTTATGGCCAGAATTTAATATGAACCAATATTGTCTATGTACACAAGCTACTCTCTAATCCTAGAATCGAAAGTACTACTCCATAAATATAAAGGAAGAATCACAAAACATATTTAAGTTCGAATACAATAGAAATAGAGCGCAGAAATAGAGATATACGATGCTTCATGATCTTCTCTTCGATGTTGTATTGCAAGTTGTGGACCTCCAGCGGCGTTCCTCCTCCCTGCTGCGAGTTACTGAAGCTTTTTAGGGCTTCGGCGTGCCATCCTAGCCATTGTGCCTCCACCCTAGGGTTTGGGCAGAGCCATCCTTATATAAACATCGCCTCGGACTGCTGCAAAATCGGGAAAAATCCCTAGTCGCGGAAATTCGTCGGGCCACCACACGGCCAGGCCGTGTGCGGCCCTGGGGTGCTATTCTTCGCCCATTGGATACGACCGTGTGAATCCACATGCCTTAGTTGTGTCCCACTCTGCGTCTAGCTGTGAAAATCCTTCTTTTGCTCCGAAAACACATCTTTTTCGCTAGAAAATCTATGCCGTCATCACTCTGCCATACATCTGATCCCCATGTCCTCCACATGCCTATCAAACGCTTTCGCTGGAAGGGCCTTAGTGAATGGATCCGCCAGGTTATCCTCTGATGCAATCTTGGCGACAACAACTTCTCCTCGCTTTACGATCTCTCGTATAAGGTGGTACTTGCGCTCTATGTGTTTACTCGCCTTATGGGCTCGTGGTTCCTTCGAGTTTGCAACTGCACCACTGTTATCACAATAAATTGTGATAGTTCTGAGCAAATCAGGAATCACATCCAAGTCCATCAAGAAGTTCCTGAGCCATACAGCTTCCTTGGCTGCCTCAGAGGCTGCCACATACTCAGCTTCCATGGTAGAGTCCGCCACACATTTCTGCTTGACACTCCTCCATACTATGGCTCCACCTCCAAAAGTAAACACAAACCCCGAGGTAGACTTACTCTTGTCCCTATCTGATTAGAAATCCGAATCCGTGTAACCCACAGGGACTAATTGATCTGCCCGGTAAACCAGCATATAATCCCTAGTCCTTCTCAGGTACTTCAATATATGCTTTACTGCAGTCCAATGTCCCTGTCCAGGATTACTCTGATATCTTCTAACCATGCTCACGACAAAGCAGATATCCGGTCTCGTACATAGCATAGCATACATAAGGCTTCCTACTGCCGAAGCATAAGGAACCGCCTTCATGTCCTCTATCTCCTTTGATGTTTTGGGACACATCTCTTTAGATAAAGGAACTCCATGCCTAAAAGGTAGAAAACCTTTCTTGGAGTTCTGCATGCTAAAACGAGCAAGGATAGTGTCAATGTATGAAGCTTGAGACAAGCACAACATCCTTTTCTTGCGATCCCTTATAACTTTGATCCCAAGGATCTATCCCACTTCTCCCAAGTCCTTCATATCAAACTGTTTGGACAACCATACCCTTACATCTGATAACACTTTGATATTGTTGCCAACTAACAAAATGTCATCTACGTATAGTACAAGAAACACCACTACGTTTCCGTCACATCTCTTGTATACACAAGGCTCATCTGGACTTTGAATAAATCCATATGACTGGATTACCTCATCAAAGCGGATGTTCCAAGATCTAGAAGCTTGCTTCAATCCATAAATGGACCGATTAAGCTTAAATACAAGATGCTCTTTGCCTTTAGCAATGAATCCCTCTGGTTACCGCATATAGATGTTCTCCTCAAGACTTCCGTTAAAGAAAGCTATCTTGACATCCATCTGCCAAATCTCATAATCCATATGAGCAGCTATAGATAAGAGAATCCGAATAGACTTAAGCATAGCTACCGGCGAAAAGGTCTCCTCATAATCGATACCCTCTTTCTGAGTATACCCTTTCGCAACAAGCCTAGCTTTGAAGGTCTCAACCTTCCCGTCTACTCCTCTCTTTCTCTTGTAGATCCACTTGCATCCAATGGTTTTTACACCATCGGGTGGTTCTACTAGCTCCCAGACCTGATTAGAATCCATAGATTCTATCTCTGAATTCATTGCTCTTTGCCAAGATACCGCATCTCTATCTTGGATTGCCTCGTCATATGTCCAGGGATCAGGTTCATGTTCACCAGGGACTAAGTCCGAAGACTCTCCCAAAAACATGAATCTCTCGGGTTGTCTAACAACCCTCCCACTACGACGAGGTGCCTCCTGTGTATGCTCTGTGACACGCGATGCAGTGACTTATGGTGTTTCCTCTCGTACCGGTGGTACTGAAGTCGGGACTTCCCCTGTCAACTCCTCAAGAACAATCCTACTTGTGGGCTTGTGGTTCATCACATAGTCCTCCTCTAGAAATCTGGCATTCGTACTCACGATCACCTTATGATCTCTAGGACTATAGAATAAACCACCCCTCGTTCCCTTAGGGTAGCCAACAAACAAGCCGCATTACATGCATTTAGATTCCAACTTACCAAAGATCTCCCTTCAAAGACATGTCCGGACTACCCCAACCGAATATGTCTTAGACTAGGCTTTTGCCCACCCACAACTCGTGGGAGTAGAGGGCGACTTAGATGGAACCAAGTTCGTAATGTGTTCTGCTTTCGAGCAAACCCCCAGAACGAATCAGGTAACTCAGAATAACTCATCATCGATCTGACCATCTCCATAAGAGTCCTATTCCTTCGCTCCGCCACACCATTCTGCTGGGGTGTGCCAGATGCGGACAATTGGGATTGAATCCCAGCCTCTGATAAGTAACTCCTAAACTCTCCCAAGAGGTACTCGCCACCACGATCAGATCGTAATGTCTTGATACTTTTACCTTGACGGTTCTCTACATCAGCCTTGAATTCTTTGAACTTGTCAAAGCATTCAGACTTGCGGCGCATCAAGTAAATGTATCCATACCTTGAATAATCGTCTATAAAAGAGACGAAGTATTCAAAGCCACCTCTTGCCTGGATAGACATAGGACCGCACAAATCAGAATGAACCAATTCTAACACATCTTTGGCTCTATACCCCTTGGCCTTAAAAGGCCTCTTGGTCATTTTACTCCAAGCAAGATTACATGAGTTGGGAGATCCTCCACCACTAATGAACCCAAGGTCCAGCTATCAACCTTTGAATTCTGCTTAGGTTAATATGACCAAGCCTTAGATGCCAAAGATATGTTTGGTTCATTTGCGAAGGTTCTTTTCTCTTATTAGATTTAGAAGATGAGTTATTGATTTCTATATGCATCGTGGGAGTTTTTTGTTCAAGAGTATATAAATTGCCAACCAATGTACCAGAACAGATAATCTCCCTATTCCTTTTTATAACCACTTTGTCATTAAAAGAAATAGAATATCCATCCATAAACAATTTAGAAACTGAAATTAAATTCTTTCTAAAAGTAGGTACATAAAAACAATTTCTCAAAACCAAAACTTTATTCCTATCAAAATATAAATAAACGTCTCCCACTGCAATAGCCGCCACCTTTGAAGCATTGCCCATGAAGACGGTAATCTCTCCCTCAGCTAGTCGTCGGGTTTCCTGGAACCCCTACAAAGTATTGCAGACATGATCAGTGGCTCCTGTATCTACACACCAGGCACTGTTAGATAACATCGCTAAACATGTTTCAACAACTAAACAAGAAGATATACCTTTGTTCTTTGTGAGGACGATCCGCCTTCCAATGTCGATCTGCAAGTGAAGCACTTGCCTTTGGCTTCTTCACTCCTTGAGTCCCACTTTGCCACTTTCTTCGCTCCACCTTGTTTCTTCTTCTTCTTACCTTTGGTTTAGAGGAAGAAACCTTACCAGTGACCATGGCTTGAGCACTCAGAAAAAGCCCTCTCTGCTTTGGAGTTCATCAAAAGCTCCATGCCAGAATACAACCTTTTGTTCATGTTGTAGTTGGAGGCTGCTCAAAACTCCTAAGCGAGGCGGAGAATGATATCGACCTGGGTTTCCCCATCGATCTCAGCTCCTAGGACTTCCATCTCATTAAGATGAGCCATCATCTTGAGAACATGATCCCTAACGGGTGTTCCCTCGATCATGGAGGTCGTCATCAAGTTTCTCATTGCCTCCTGCTTAGGCGCCCTACTCTTATGTCCGAAAAGTTCCTTGAGATTGAACATCATGTCATAAGCTGTGGCTATGGCCTGATGCTGATGTTGCAGCACATTTGACATAGATGCCAAAATGTAACACCGCGCCATCTCATCTGCCTTAACCCATTTCTTATAACGTTCTATCTCCTTTTCATCAGAGTCATCGGAGGGCTTAGGAGGATAGACCTCGAAGAGTACAAATTTGTACTCCTCCGCAGTTAAGACAATATCCAGGTTTCTTTTCCAATCAATGTAGTTTGAACCAGTAAGTTTGTTTTCTTTTAAAATCACAGCAAGTGGTTTGAAAGCCATTTGAAAATCCTAAAAATCACAATGATCAAAATATTAGATTTCAAATATTATTGATTCCTCAAAAACAATAAAATTCCGAAATCAACCAACACCTCAAAACACCGAGAATATCGCATGCCACGATAGTGTGGACGTATACGAATTCTGCATTTGTAAGAGGAGGTTTTACCCATCAATTTTATTATCTTGTCAACCTTACTTTTTGATAAATAAAATTAATAGTTGGTTCCTCTTTGGCCCTACAAATAAAAGCAGTGACTCCGATGGGGAGGATACTTTTAATTTGCATCTAAGTGTGCACCATTACACGATACTAAGGGAATTATTTCGGATTATGTGCCTTACCGATGGGGAAGTACACACACTCCTTAATAATTTCCTATAACCATTATTTGACCTAGTGATCCGCAAACAAACCCATCCGATGGGGAGGAAGGCACTCAGAGCCAACGCGCAAGTTTGTTGCATCACACGTCAAATTGTAATGGAGGCTGCGGGAATTAATTAAAATGTCCCTCTCCCACTTAGTAAATTAAAATTGAGGAATTTTAAAACATACACAACATGCATATAAAACAAATAAGCAATAAATATGGAAAAAATAGAATTTTTCCAACTATTATGGCATTGTCCTCCAATATGCATCCCGTCGTGTCACCACCTCGTCCGCTCCATCTTTTCCCATGCGCAAGTCACCAAAGAGTTCCGAGCCGAGATAAAACATTTTAATTTACATCCATCGATCCTATACTTCACGAAGGAGTGTACAAATCATCTAGATCGAAAGTAAACTAAAATGAGCGGCTAAACAATGCCGTATTTAATTACAAAAATTAAATACTAATCTAACCTCGTCAACCCCGAGGATTCAAATAATAAATTTTTACACACATCCATTCACATACACACACATGGCCATAATAGTCGGATCTTATGCCTGCAACCAAAGAGTTAAACTACGCATATCCTACTATTATCTGACACATATAATATATGAAAAAGTGCATAAAAAAAAATAACCGAATCCAAAACACACAAAACCGGAAACCATGGCTCTGATACCAATTGAAGGGAGTTGCTTCGGTGGCTCATTGGCTCCCATGTCCCCGGATTAAAATTTTCACTAATGAAAGAATTAATCCGGATGGGATGAGCTTCCTTAGCACAACCATTTCGTCGTCGTGCTAACAACTTGAGTGATCGCTTGAACAAACTAGTTGTTCAAGCAACTCAACTCTTCTAGTTGGTTAGCCGCGGAAGAGACGACGGACGGATCACCGGTTTTTGTGTTTGTCTTCGGGGTCCATGATTATACAATATATTTACTAATTTACACATGCATAATCAAAACATAAAAGAACAAGCTCAGTTCTGTAAATAAAGTTAAAATAACTTTATACCTTACGATCTTCTACCATATGTCCTATCCTTCTCGTGGACGACGTGTGGACGAAGATCCTCCACGAGTAGAAGCCTTCTAGATCACTTTCTTCTCTACCTTGTCCGCTGCGAACAAAGAGAAGAACTTACAAATACCTTTCCTATCTAGAACCGGCCACCAAATTAGGGAATTTGGTACAACCGCCGGCCAAGGAGCAATTGGATGAATCGCCGGCCAACTTGAAGATGAGTTGCCGCCGGCCACCAAGGAGAAGGGGAGGAGTAAGAGCACCGGCCACCAATGGAAGGAGAACCGCCGGCCAAGGAAGAAGGGAGAGTCCTCTAGGATGGGCGCCGACCAAGTCTTGATGGAGGAGGATGGGCGCCGGCAACAATCTAGAAGGGAGAAAAGTTGCCGCCCACTTCTTTGCTCCAAAACCCTAGCCGCCCAATGAACCCTAGCCGCCCACTTGTGGATGAGCCAAACCCTAATTCTTCAATCTTATCTTGCTGCCCAACCTAAGCCTCTATTTATAGAATTAGGCTTAAGCCTCCTTTAATCTCCACCGTCGGATCTAGGGTTTTATCCCAACCGTCGGATCTAGGGTTTAATCCCAACCATCGGATCTAGGATTTCATCCCAACCTTCGGATCTAAGGTTTCATCCCAACCGTCGGTTCTAGGGTTTCATCCCAACCGTCGGATCTAGGGATTTAATCCCAACCGTCGATTCTAGGGTTTCATCCTAACCATCGGATCTAGGGATTTAATCCCAACCGTTGGTTCTAGGTTTTGTTTTACATTCTTGGATCTAGACTTCATAAGGATTATATTAGGCTACGATAGGGACCATAAGGAGGAGTTGGGTCTTGGCCACCCGATGGATCGGAACCACACAAACTTGATCCATCAATGATGTTCCATTCCATTAGAGGATCATCATTGAACTACCTCACCAACCCCCATAAATTAATATGGGCTCCATATATTATTCGTACATTAATCTCCCCATGTTTAAGATATCGAATGTCCGTCAATTAATTGATTTACTGACCATCAATTAATTAACATCTAATTCCTCGAGTAGTACCACTCAACCTTATCATCACGTTGACTAAGTCAACCAGCTGGGTTTACGTGATGAACTTTATGAGCTCCTCAAGGGGACATCATCAACCTAATATATAGGACACGGTTTCCTCCTATAATCAACGGCACACCATG
Source organism: Wurfbainia villosa (assembly GCA_025175895.1). Lineage (NCBI taxonomy): Eukaryota > Viridiplantae > Streptophyta > Magnoliopsida > Zingiberales > Zingiberaceae > Wurfbainia > Wurfbainia villosa. Next base: position 43,529,423 of record CM045998.1, on the reverse strand, counting down.
TAAATAATATTATTTCCCAACTTACCGGGAATATTGATTTAATCCATCTAAATCTCACCCACTGGTAAATCAAAGAAATAAATACTAAGTACATGTGCCCGTTATTATATCGGGATTAAGAGCATGTACAACATAATATCTGAGGTCCGATTCAATTATGTAGTCAGTACTAAATTGAATCACCTCTATGTCGGTCCTGCTCAATACACCTAAGTGTACCAGTGTAACTCTATGTTCAAGACAAAACAATACCAAGCTACACTACAACCATGCCAATGGTTTGTCCAAAATCATCTTGGTTGTGAGCCTCTACTTATATTTTACAAGGAACTGATAACATGATCTTCTGTGCCACACCAAGCACCATGTTATCTACAATGTAAAATATTAGACAATATGTACACATATATAAAGTGCAAACAATGATCATGTGATTCTTATTTCAAAATAAAATGTTCATACAAAAAGAGCTAGGCTTTCAGTATACATTCCAACAGAATCCACACGCCTTGGTCGTGTCCCACTCTGCGTCTAGCTGTGAAAATCCTTCTTTTGCTCCGAAAACACATCTTTTTCGCCAGAAAAGCTAACCTGCACACAAAAGTACAACGAGCACACCTCCGAACCAGAAAATAGGCAATGCGTGCAAGAATAAAGTAACATATGCATGAAACTAACACAAAATGTAACAAGATGTGAGCGAAAACTACTTCTAAAACCCTATATGTTTTGCTCACATCACTTCCCCCAGACTTAAAATCTTTGCTTGTCCTCAAGCAAACCTCAGTGCCATAAAATTTTAAAAAGATATTGTTCCATAATTAGCATGCTAACTAAATTTATCAGGTGATATTTGCAATCAAAGAAAAACAGATATGTTCTAAAACATCACTAAGTTAGCTCCTCATGCTCGTGCTAGGAGAATCATTCTTAGGGGATGCCCATTCCATGGTGAGTTAAGTCATCACCCCATAGCTTTCCTAAGGTTTCCGACTCTTAGGAACTTACTTGCCCAAAGCAAGGGTTGTTCCCTAGATCTAGCATAAAGTCTCAAAGGCGTGCTCGGTGAGGGAAATTGGGAGGTGTTTCCCCAATAACCTAACTCGGTCTCAAAGGGGCACTTAGCCATTTCCACCCACAACAACTATTTTTTATCCCTCTCAATCTCTCTCTCTCTCTTTTTTTCTTGTCATTTCTTTTTCTCTCCCTTTTTTTTTATATTTTATTTCTCTATTATTTTTTGGCTCACAGGGATTTCGATTTTTTCAAATGGGCTTACACAATCCGAGCATCTCTAGTAACTAAAATGCTAAACCTAGAGTCACCTATGGATTCCAAAGTACTAGACTACTAAAGTGAATCATAACTAGGTATGTACTAGATTCTACCTTTCAGAATGTTCAACATGTGTAAGTGTAAAAATAAAGCTAACCAGTGCAAGTCTAGAACATTCAATAGAGCGAATAAAATAAAATACCACAAGATAAATAGAGTTAAGCTACCTATGGGAATAACTCAAGCAAGCAACTTTCAAAAATACTACTGAGGTAGCTTTACAGACACCCAAAAATTAAGTACTGAAAGGAACTAAACAACTCATGCATGCATGAACAAATGAAAATACCAGAAAAGAAACTACTGCTAGGAAACAAAACAAAATAGATTTTGGGGTCTCCCCCGAGACTTAAACAAAAATATACCTCTAATATGGTGGACGAGGTGGAAAGTCTAGGAGCCTGGGCATCTTTGGATTATGGGAGAACCTGCTGCTGAGCCGCTGATGCCACATATACATGTGGTCGATTTGGGAATTGGTGGATCAGTGGTTGCTCGGTGCTCCTCCTCCCTAGCCCACTGTGCATGTTGGGCGTGCATATGCTGCCACATCTCCCTGTGGTAGGCGATCTCATCCTGGCGACAAGCAACCTCCTCCTGGAAGTATATGCGGGCCTCATCGTAAAACTCCTCATCCCACTGGAAATGCTCTCGGAATTCCACCCCATTTTTATAAATAGGGTTTGCATGTCACCTAACAAACCTAAAGATTCTAGAAAATCCTCGTCTAAGTACCTAGTAGCAGTAAGTTTACGAGTAGAGAGCATATTGTATCTATCTCTATGTTTATTATTGTGAAAAAGTAGAGGGGGTAGGGCATTACCCTCTTTCGGAGCTTGAGGGGCATCGACTCTCCTTGTTCGTCTGGAGCTATGGTCTTGGTCCTCCTCATCCTTGCTCCTTTTGGCTTCTTTAGAGGTTAGAAATGCTTCTAGAGGAAGGGGAAAGAAAAATTACACGGCTAGGGCAAGAACTTTTGAAGCACACGGTGTAACTGGGGTGAAAACACACGGCTCACCCCTTTTAACCTCACGCGCTATGACCGTGTGAAAACACATGGCCAGGCTGTGTGTGCCTCTGGTCAGTCGGGCACGACCATGGGAAAACACACGGCCAGACCGTGTGTCCCCATTTTTTGCCCATTCATACACCATGACCCAAATTTTCTCATACACTTCGTCGTGTAGGCTAATATGGGTCTCATTTTTTCCTGGAAAAGTTCTTTTCTATTCCTAACTCTAAATGTGATAGAAATCAAAACTAAAATCAAACAAACGTATGCAATGTAATCGAAAAGGGAAATCTAAAACTAAACTTGGGTTGCCTCCCAAGAAGCGCTTTGTTTAAGGTCGTTTAGCTCGACCGCACTCTACTATCAACTTAGCTCTGGTGGTTCAGTGAACCTCCATTCATCCGTCTCAGGATCTTGATTTGGAGGTTCTGGCTTCATTCTGCTAATCATGAAGCCATCAAAGTAGGGAGCTCTGTGCTCTGAAAGGCTGAAAAGGATGATCTCCTCGTCTACCTCCAGGAAGATCTGATGTGCCTTCACATCTATGCACGCCCCTACGGTTGCTAGAAAAGGCCTTCCCAGAATGATGGGATTCTGGGGATTCGGTCTTGTGTCCAGTATGATGAAGTCTGTGAGTATCACAAAATCCTCAATCATCACAAGAATGTGTGGTAGCAGGCCAATGGGCTCCTTTACTAAATCATCCCCCATACGAATACAAAGATTTGCTGGTTGGAGCCCGCTCAGTCCCATTTTTAGAAAATATACGTAGGGCATCACACTGACAGATGGCCCCAAGTCGCATAGTGCTTCATCGAAGCTTGTTGGTGCAATCGGCCCAGGTCACGATTGACCAGGACTCGAGCTTGGCTCGAGAGATGTTTTGATGTTAGACAAAAACATATGACAATGTAATTGTCATGGAAAAGTCTAAGTCATGGGTACTTGGCATGGAAAGTCCAAGTGGGACACTTGGCATTTTGGGAAGTCCAAGCATGGGTCTTGGCAAGGTAAAGTCCAAGCATGGGTCTTGGCATGAGAAGTCCAAGGGGTTTGGTATTGGCGGCGTAAAGTTCAAGCGGGAGTCTTGGTGGCATAATTACAATGTCTCTTGGCGGTGTAGACACCGTTAGCATGACATAGCCGATGGAAGCACCTGAAGGCTAGCACGATGGATGAACAAGTCATGGATGACTTAGAGGGATCCGAGAAGCGTAAGGCTGATGAAGGTGGCTAGAAGGTTTGAGTCTAGGCTAAGGGTGGTCTAGCAAGTATGGGGGCACCATACTTGGGTTAAAACCTCATGCTTGAGGTGTGCCAGTCGACTGGTGCCATGTGGCAGTCGACTGGCATAGTCAACTAGGGTTTGACTGTGGGAATTGCCCTAGCAGTCGACTGTCATAGGTGGGCAATCGACTGATTGGTCGAGTAGTCAACTGATCGTGTGATCAGTCGACTGATGCTTGAATTTCAGGACACAGAATGGAGTCTCACTCGACCGCTGCGATGAGCAGTCGACTGATTCTCATGATCAGTCGACTGATGTCCTAGCCGTTGGATTTTTCCAGCGTGGATTACACCATTGTCTCACAGCAACAGTGTGATCAGTCGACTGATGGTCCCGATCAATCGACTGATCGATTTTTTCCAGCACAGGTTGAAGCTATATAAGGAGCTCGTGATGGAGGAAAAGATAGCGATTTTCTTGGGCGAAATTGAAGGGGAAAGTTGGTGCTTTCCAGTCCTTCAAAGCTAGTTCAAGGCAATCAAAGATCAAACAATCAAAGGCTCTTGTAAAGTGTTTTCCTTTACTTGCATTTGTATTTCATTATCGTATTTGGTTGTATCTATTTGATTATTGTTGTAATCATCTTGTACGAGGTTTTTCCGCCTCTGGATTGTTCCGAGAAGGAGTGTTTATTAGTGGTTGTGTGTGCATCACTAGATCTCATAGAGCTCGATCCGTGGAGTAGGAACCGTGCAGTTCCGAACCACGTTACATACTCATGTTCTTGTTGTGTTTGTCATATTTCGTTATTGTATTATTTCCATTTCCGCTGCGTACTAACGAAATTGTAGAGACGACTACGATCGAATTCCATCTACGAACGAACACTACGCTATTCACCCCCTCTAACGGCTTCAAATATCCTACATTTGGTATCAGAGCCCGGGGCTCTTTTACGGATTAACCGTCGGGAGCTAAAAGGCTAAAGGGAAGATGGAATTCCATAACAAGCTTGGATGGGACATCAACACTCCACCGCCATATGATCAAGAAGACTTTTTGGCGTGGAGAACAAGAATGGAGACATTCTTTATGATGGATATAGAGGATTGGTTCATCCTCGTAGAAGGTTTTGAACCTCCTCGGGATAGGAAGGGACAAGTCCTCAAGTTGAAGAAATGGACCCAAGAGCAACGACAAAAATTCAAAACCGAAGCCAAGGTAACAAAACTTTTAGAAGATTTGATACCTAATGATATTTTGTCTAGGCTAGGTGAATATCTTGATGCCAAGGAGCTATGAGACAAATTAGCCAAGTTCAATGAGAGGCCCCACTTGGCACAAGTAGAAGAAGATAAGGAAGAGGATGAAGAGAGTTCATCTTCCTCACGAGCAAGTGAGGAATTGGAAGTTGAAGAGGAGTCAACTTCTGGATCGGTGGAAGAAGAAGTAGAAGACACCTCCACCTCTAGGATTGAGGGGGAGGAAAGAATTTCCACTCCGGAGCAACAAGAGAAAGCTTCGACATCTAGTCAAGATGAAGAAGCTCCAATTCCGGTCTCAATTAACCTAGGTAACTCAAACACTCTAATTTCAAATAAAATCCATATATTGTGTTTTGAGTGTAGGGAGTATGAGCACTACAAGAGCAATGCCCAAAGAAGGTTAAGAAGACTCCTCCGATGCCTAAAAGTTAACAAAAGTCAAAGGATGCTGGTTCCCCATCACCTAAAGACAAGGAGCACATCATTTGCTTCAAATGTTGGCAACTGGGGCATTACCAAAATCAATGTCCTAGGGGGAGCAAAAAGACCCAAGAAGGAGCATCACAAGTAGGGGGAGCTACTAAGGCAAACCCTAAGGTATATTTTCATAATGCTCATTCTTTAAATTCTAAGCAAAAGCATGCTAGAATTAATTCAAATAACTTTGCTATTACTCATGAATCAAAGCATGCTAGGAATGATAACTCTAGATCTATTTCAAAGAAGGAGAAATTTGGGACTAATGTCCCTAGAAATGTCATTCCTAAGAAAGCAATTAAGAAAATCGAAAACCATTTAGGTATCAATCCCAATAAGGGTAGACATATGTCTAAGGTGAATGGTAATGCCCAAAAACCTAATCAAAAATCATTTGGGCAATTAGAATTAGAGAACCAAGCCTTAAAGTCAAGGCTTGAAAAACTAGAAAAGACCCTAAATAAGATACAAAATCAATTTCAAGGGTCTAATGGTCAAAGTCAAGGGTCAATATCTCAAAGTCAACATCTAGGACCCAAAAGACAAAAGTCAACCAAGGGCAATCAAGGTTTGGGTCACAAACCTAAGCCTAAGGTGGCTTACCATAGTGTTCCATTTGATTATGGAACACAAATTAGGTCTAGGAAGACCAAGGTCAATAGGGAAGTCATTCCTAGAGTTGACCAAGGTTTGTGCCTAGTGGCTAGGGTTTCTAGGAAACCTAGGATGGCCATTAAGAAGGTTGCAAGGGGAGTTACCTCTAGAGTCAACCTAGGTAAGACCACAATGACCAAGGCTAACAAGCCTAGGAGGGTCATTAGAAAGGTATCTAGGGAGGTTATCCCTAAGGAATACCTAATTAATTCAATGAGCTCAAATATATTTTGGGTTCCAAAGAGCGTGATTGATTCACGTTAAATGGGTTAGGATGTGCCAACCTTGATTGGATGAGTAGTGAACTCAACCATGGTAAAGGTGGCATTTTAGGTTATTTTCAAGGTTATGGTTACCTTGGAAATACATTTGAGCTTTAATCCTAAAAGATCTTAGGATGTGCCAATATATTTTTGAAATCATGAAAATCAATAAAATTGGCACAATCTAGATTTAAAGGTCATAGTGTGTCACTTTGATCTTTGGCACACTTTAGGAATCAATGTATCAAGAGAAGTGTGTTTAAGGTATAGAAGTTACATCAAGAGTGATACTCAAGTGCCACACACCTTGATGTCTTGCACTTACCATGCTTCATGTGTTTCACCATGTGTTTGCATGGAAGGAATGTCTACGGTGGATTGCATCTCACAAAACAAGTTTTTTACCTTGATTGTGTATTTCAACACTTAGAAAGGGTGAGATGTTAGGATTTTGAAACCATTGAATGTTAATGCTTGATAAAATGAAATAAAATATCAAAATACATTAACGAATACATGAATATAAGCATAACATCAATATGTTCGATATACAAGATTAAACATGACAAAATGGAATAAGTTAGATAAAGAAATCAAGATTTTCTGAATTTCAGAACTGGAAATCAGATATCAGTCGACTGATCACACTGTAGCACAATATCGTGAGTCAAGCGATGAGTCGCTTCGAGACTCGATTGTTTGCACATCGGTCGATCGATGGGATACATCGATCGATGGTACTGCATTCATCGAGGCGGAGGATCATCGGTCAGTGCTCAGCGAGAAGTCAGTGGTGATCGCATCGATCGTGATATTCTACCGTAGCACGCCACGAAGACTCGGGATCGATTGCTAAATTTGGAAGCGATCATTGTCGGTTCGGTGAACCGCTAATAAGCTGCGATCCCGATCGATGATCGCACATCGATCGGACTGGCATCGCGATTTTATAACGCCGAACCGCTAGGGTTCGGCATCTTCACGCAGTGACCTCTCATTTTCTTTCTCCTCTCCGATCGTCAACTTCTTCTCCGACCAGTTTTTCCGACCGTGCTGGCCGCCCAAGCCTTAGGTTTGGTAGCTAAGCTCTTCCACTCGTGTTTTCAGTCATCTCACAACCCTAATCCGCTCATTTCCAGTGGTTGTTTCCTCTTTTTCGATTAGGGTTCCGACGTTCAGTCCTCCGGCGGCCTTTTCAGTGATATCTGAGTATTCTCTCATCATCCCTCCAAATGGCGCCAAAGTAAAATTTTCTTACTCAAAAACCCTAATTTTTCCTTTCCATTATAATCTATTATAATCTAATCGTGTATTGGTGCCCTTGCATTTCATGTCATTGCATTACATTCATATAGGAGATGCCGTAGAAATGACCCACCCGAGGGTGAATCACGATTGTACCAAACCATGTTGGTTAGGTACATCGATAGGGACTTCTTTACACGTTACTGTAGTGACGTCATGGATATATTTGCATATTATCATCTTATGGAAATTGTATTATGCACACATGCCATCAATGATGATCTCCTTAAGAAGTTCTATCAGAATTTAAAGAAGGTAGACGATGGCCCTACCTACACTACTCGCGTTGCAAAACGCGATTTAGAGTTCACTCCTGTGATATTGCAGGAGTTTCTTCAGTGTAAGCCATTAGATGACACCTTCATTTTCTACCCTACTTTTGATGCCCCTTTACCCGAGCCCTTTGACCATATCTCTTTGGACTCCATGCATGAGCATGTTTTTGGTCATCCTCATCCACCAGCTCAGAATTTATTTTCTATTACTGAGCTATCTGCACCTGACAATGTACTCTACAAGGTCATTGTTGGGTGTTTTCTTCCGATCGTGACTCGGGGTTTGGCCAAGATTCGACCTCCCCATCTCTTTCTACTGTATGCCATGCGTAATAGACTAGACATAAACATTGCATTGAACATGTTTCATTGCATTGTACATTTCATATCCCCTGTACAAGGGAAAGTGCATATGCCTTATGGACACATTATCACTGCATGGTTAGAGTCAGTAGGAATCAACATTCACAGGGGATCATTGAGGGCGCTGTCTGAGGTGTACGACTGCATATCAGTTCGTAACTTCTCGTTGGCGAAGCTGCGGATGGGGCGTGGCCAGATGGAGTTGGCACCCCGACCTCCACCCAGGGCACGTGGAGAGCCACCTCTGGTGCCTAGAGAGGCTGCAGAGGACTATGAGGATCCAGCCGCTGCTGATGAGGAGGATCAGATGCCAGCAGAGGCATCAGTGGCGGGTCCATCAGATCGGCTTGGCCAGCTGGAGGCCAGATTCCAAGACTATCAGCAGGCTGTCGACTCTCGGCTGTCAGAGCTCTTAGTAGGGCAAGCCTCCATGGGCGCACATCTTAGTCGGATGGAGGAGAGTTACATTCAGATTGCAGAGTCCCAGAGCCGCATCGAGCAGCGTCAGCTCGATATGTATGAGATGATGCGGGCCTGGACTTTGAGCCAGCAGCCTCCTCCACCTCCACCGTATATAGATGACTAGATCTAGAGGATGTTAGATTTTTTTTGTTTTTCAGTTTTTGTAGTGAGATTGAGCATATCAAATCTCTATTTTGGATGTAAAAACTGAAATCTTCTTAATTTGAATGAAATTTATGTTTGTGAAAATCATGTGTGTTTGATTATGTATTTGTATTAATGTATTGGTTTATGGAAAATTGCCATATCATGATATGAAATTTTATCTTATTATATAACATGTCATGCCATTGGTTATGATTATTTTAGATGTCATGTTTGTTTTTAGATTATATCATATGCCATGACATCATTGGCCATGCGTTATTATTGATATCATTTATGCCATGATCATTTCATGCATTTAATTGTTTAAAATTGATTCAAGGATAATGGCATGACTTGGAGTCCCATTTATAAGGGAATCAAGTAGAGTTGCCTTAGAAAAATACATGAAACCCTAATTTAGGGAGAATAACTCCACATCTCACATCACATTGACATGTATGTGTATTTATACACCCTAGATACATGTGAGATGCTAGGATAATAAGTTAGGTTCAAGGTGCATAGGTAGTGCATCTAGATGAACTCAAACTTATTTTAATCATCACCAAGAATCATAAGGAAAGCTAATATACAAGTTATGTATATTTAGCCAATAAACCATGGTTCAAAATAGGTTTTCAAAAACATTTTAAAATCAATTTAGAAAACCTTGGTGAAGTCTATCTTTTGATAGCCATCATCATTATAGAAGTTGATACAAAGTAGATAAAAAACTTTAAAATTTTAATAGATTTTGAACTTTGTACCAATCTCCTATTTCAATAGTAAAAATATTTTTCCAAAATTTTTCACTAATATTATGTGTGATAAGTAATGTACGTATTAAGTTTCATGAATTTTTGATTTACGTAGAATTACTTATGAATTTCATGATCGATTGACTCGACGCAGCGTATCACTTGATTTGCTGCGTGGCCGACCGATGATGGACACATCAGTCGACTGGTAGCTGACAGAGTCGACTATCAATACTGATTTCGGGAAAACTAGGTTTGTTTAGCCCGATTTCAGCTATGGTTAAGGTCCCTAATCACTCCTAACCCTAGGATATGCCTTGGGAAGCATTATAAAGGGTGAAAATCCATTGGATATGGATTTGGAGAAATGTTTAGGGTTTGTATAAAATTTAAGGTGTTGGAAAGATCAATGTTGAACTTCTAACCTTATCTTTGATGGTTCAGAGTTCCTATTGGCTTAGGGACTTCCCAAAGACATTGTTGGTGCAATGGTTAAGGGGGAGCAAGCCTTTAGGGGGAGGTATCCATCATGGTATGATGGATGGTGGTTCATGGGAAGGAAAAATGAGTTTTCACCATACCCAATTTGGAAATTGGGAGAGTATAAGATTGTCTCTCTTGAGTGATATGGGACTTATCATTAGGAAGATGGTAGACATCCTAGGTATTTTTGGACCAAGGGGGAGATTGTAAGATCTCATTGGGACATGAGACATTGACCTCCTTGGAGGGATAACCTTTTTGATGTTTGTCAAAAAGGGGGAGAACATTAAATCACCATTTTGGGATAATTGGTAAGGAGTCTCTGAGTTAGATAGTCTAACTCAAATGGTTTGTTTTGTTTGTTTTTTTGTCAAACATCAAAAAGGGGGAGATTGTTGGTGCAGTCGGCCTAGGTCACGATTGACCAGGACTCGAGCTTGGCTCGAGAGATGTTTTGATGTTAGACAAAAACATATGACAATGTAATTATCATGGAAAAGTCCAAGTCATGGGTGCTTGACATGGAAAGTCCAAGTGGGACACTTGACATTTTGGGAAGTCCAAGCATGGGTCTTGGCAAGGTAAAGTCCAAGCATGGGTCTTGGCATGAGAAGTCCAAGGTGTTTGGTATTGGCGGCATAAAGTCCAAGCGGGAGTCTTGGCGGCGTAAGTCCAATGTGCCTTGGTGGTGTAGACACCGTTAGCATGACATAGCCAATGGAAGCACCTGAAGGCTAGCGCGATGGATGAACAATTCATGGATGACTTGGAGGGATCCGAAAAGCGTAAGACTGATGAAGGTGGCTAGAAGGTTTGGGTCTAGGCTAAGGGTGGTCTAGCAAGTATGGGGGCACCATACTTGGGTTAAAACCTCATGCTTGAGGTGTGTCAGTCGACTGGTTCCATGTGGTAGTCGACTTGCATAGTCAACTAGGGTTTGACTACGGGAATTGCCCTAGCAGTCGACTGCCATAGGTGGGCAGTCGACTGATTGGCCGAGCAGTCGACTGATGCTCAAATTTTAGGGCACAGAATGGAGTCTCACTCGACCGTTGCGATGAGCAGTCGAGTGATGCTTGATCAGTCAACTGATTCTCATAATCAGTCAATTGATGTCCTAGCCGTTGGATTTTTCCAGCGTAGATTACACTGTTGTCTCACAGCAACAGTGTGATCAGTCGACTGATCGACTTTTTCTAGCACAGGTTGAAGCTATATAAGGAGCTCGTGATGGAGGAAAAGATAGCGATTTTCTTGGGCGAAATTGAAGGGGAAAGTTGGTGCTTTCCAGTCCTTCAAAGCTAGTTCAAGGCAATCAAAGATCAAGCAATCAAAAGCTCTTGTAAAGTATTTTCCTTTACTTGAATTTGTATTTTATTATCGTATTTGCTTGTATCTATTTAATTATTGTTGTAATCATCTTGTACGAGGTTTCTCCGCCTCCGGATTGTTCCAAGAAGGAGTGTTTATTAGTGGTTGCGTGTGCATCACTAGAGCTCGTAGAGCTCGATATGTGGAGTAGGAACCGTGCGGTTCCGAACCACGTTACATACTCATGTTCTAGTTGTGTTTGTCGTATTTCGTTATTGTATTATTTCCATTTCCGCTGCGTACTAACGAAATTTTAGAGACGATCACGATCGAATTCTAACTACGAACGAACACTATGCTATTCACCCCCCTCTAGCGGCTTCAAATATCCTACAAAGCTCTCCTCATAAATCAAGCAGGGAATAACGAATTCACTAGGGTCCTCAAGCTGTATTGGGATCTTCTCTTCAAACTCAGCTTGGTCAGGTAGGGTGGAAATCATGGCTGCACATCCCTTGGCGAATTGGCTACTTTGCCCTACTCCTTCCTCTTTTCCTTGACTCGCCGGAGAGTTCTTCACAGGTTGTGACATGGATTGGGCTATTTGGGCCACTTGTGTCTCCAACATCCGGGTATGACTTGCAAGGCTGGCAACGGTGGCCTTCAAGTCTCTCAGTCCTTCTTCAGACTTCTGATGTTGGTGACGAAATTCCTCATTGTCCTTAGTTTGGGTAGCGATGAAGTCTTCCATCATCAGTTCCAGTCTGGACTTTTGTGGTCGCTGCCCATTGCCCTGCTGTTGCCCATACCCTCCGGATGGTTGAGGGTTTCCCGAGCTATTTTTGTAGGAGAAATTCGGGTGACTCCTCCATCTGGGATTGTAGGTATTAGTGTATGGGTTGTGGGGGCATTTAATCATAGTCCCCAATCGCGTCACAGTGCTCAATCTGCTCGTCTGAGGTCCCCTTCCCTCCATAGTGGTCCTCACGATACGCTGCCGCTCCTTCTCCAAAATCAATGGACGCACATACAGATGAAGAATTCAAAGATTCAAATCGTCTGCTGAGCGCGTCCATCCTTGCCGAAAGGTGGTCCATGGAGTTGACAGTGTATCTTCCTGCTACAGGCGTGGGTTGACCATGTTCGGAAGCCCATTGATGGTGGTTTTGTGCCACCTCTTCGATAAGCTCCTCTGCCTCCTCTATGGTCTTGATCATTAGTGCTCCTCCTGCGACAGAATCTAGGGACATCTTTGTGGCGTAAGCGATCCCATTATAGAAAATGTGGATCACCAGCCACCTCTCCAGTCCATGGTGGGGGCATTGATAAAGTAGCCCCTTGTAGCGACCCCATGCTTCGAATAAGGACTCCCCCTCCTTCTGGCGAAAGCTTGTGATAAGATGGCGCATGTGAGCAATCTTGGTGGGAAGTATTTATTCAAAAACTGCTGCTCACATTGCTCCTATGTGGTGATGCTGCCAGAAGGTAGAGAGTGAAGCCAAGCCTTAGCCTTATCCCACAGTGAAAACGGGAATAGGCTCAGGCGGATCGCATCAGAAGGGACATCATTCAATTTCATTGTCGAGCAAATTTCAAGAAATGCCTCAAGATGCCAGTTCGGGTCTTCAGTCGTAGCTCCCCCGAATTGGCTCTATTGGACCATATGTATAAGTGTCGGCTTTAGCTCAAAGTTATTCGCTGAAAAAGACGGTCCAACTATGCTCGGCCTGAATCCTCTAGCGCTAGGAGCTGTGTAGTCCCGCAGAGGTCGGCTTCCTATGTTCACCTCGGATGCAGCTTGATCTTCCATCTTTCGCTGTACTGCTCTCCGACGGTGAAAGGTTCGCTCAATCTCTAAGTCGATCGAAATTAAACCTTCCGACCCTAATCGTCTAAGCATACGATGAACCAAACCACAAAGTTAAGAGTGCTAACCTAATGCTAAAAGCAGAAAATAAATAAGTCTAGCAAATAAAAATCTAAGATACAATAAGTAAATAATAAAAAACTACTTCTAAAAATAAAAACTAAATCTAAATATGGAAAATAAAACTAAATCAAATAAAGTAAACTAATAAGAAAATAAAGCAAGTAAATAATCTAATCCTAAGTCCGATCCAATTTACCACCGTTCGATTTGATATTGAATCGATAGTCCCCGGCAACGATGCCAAAAATTTGATGTGCACGGACGCGACCTCGAATCTCGCGACGGATACTGTCGATGACTCAAAGCCCACGCTGACACTCAATGCCCGCAAGTGCATGGATGTCATCAAGTAATAAAGATTTATCGATCCCACAGGGACTGGGATTCAAATACCAATACACTAAGTGGTTGCGATTGTTCAGACGTAATCTCTGAGAGAGTTGGTTGGTGAGGACTATTGGTGGACCCTACTGTAGGGATGTATACTGAAAAGTCTATCTTTTCTATGAACATTTTTATTTTTGAAATAAGAATCACATGATCATTGTTTGCATATTTTTATACATATTGTCTAATACGATACATTGTAGATAACATGGTGTGTGATGTCACACGGGAGATCATGTTATCGGCTCCTTGTAAAGTATAAGTAAAGGATCACAATCGAGATGGATTTCTACTCCTTTAGTTGTTGATATTCTTATTTTGTCGTCTCTTTAAATATTGCAATTCCTTTTATTAATCGAGGTTTTCTATCATTGCACTTTACATTAATAGAAGAGAGGGTTTGTCTCTCTATCTTTTCTTTCGAAGTTTTTTTTGTAATCGTCAAATTCCTACCTCCAACGAGGAGGAGTGTTTTTAGTGAATTGCCCTCCGTGCGTGATCAAGGATCACTAGGGTCTTGGAGTAGTAGCCGAAGGATACGAACCAAGTAAAAAAACATTTGTCTCATTTATTTATAGTTTATCTTTCCGCTGCAATTAACTGTCTACTCGAGTTTTAACGAACGAATTAAAAAAAAGGTTTATCGCTATTCACCCCCCTCTAGCGATCCGCTTCGATCCAACAATTGGTATCAGAGCCAGGGGCGCTTAGATTTGGTGAAACCACCAATCTAGCATTTTTTACAGATTTATTTTTTGTTCATTTAAATTTTTCTCCCGCACTACTAATCCAAGACGAAGTCTTGGTACTCTTTGTTTGATTTTGTTTTGCAAGTATTCGCTTTTGGAGTAGCCGACGGTAAAATGGGCATAACTTTTCGTACAAGTTGACCCACAAAACGGTCTACCTACCAAAACGAAGCTCTCAGAAAGATATACACTTCTTACCAGGATAAACCCTCGTAACAAGCTGTATTCATCCTGAAAAACCATCATTTAGTACCATTTCTGGGACATCGAAGGTTGTAAGTGCTCATCTTTTATTTTAGTTGGTTATTTCTCGTTTATTCCTTTTGTTTCTTTTCATTTCATACATTACTAATCCAAGGCGAAGTCTTGGAACTTTTTTTTCGTGTTTTTTTTGGTATTTTTTGTGCAAGGTTTCCCTTCCAAATGGCCCATCTCGAGGGTTTTAGCACCGTCCGACCTCCGTTTTACAACGGAGATGATTTCCGTTACTGGAAAGGTCGGATGGAATGCTTTCTCAAAACCCAAATCGAGATGTGGATCATAATCCAAACGGGTTTCACACTTCCGACTAACGAAGTGGGTGAATCCGTGGGTTATGACCAATGGACCGTTGCGACAAAACGACAAGTCGAAACCGACGCCATGGCAACACAAATCCTCCAATGCGGCTTGTCCAAGGAGGAGTTAAATCGCGTCGGCCCCTTCATAAGCGCAAAGGACCTTTGGACAAAGCTAGTGGAGCTACACGAAGGGACCGATGAAGCCAAGGTATGTAAGCGCGACCTTTTATTTAATAAATTATATAATCTAAAAATGTAGGAACATGAAACCTCGATGCAACTCCACGCCCGCGTCCAGGACATAGTCAACAATCTACACGCAATCGAACAAAAGGTCGAAAATCGTGACCTTATAAGGTATGTCCTAAACTCCTTTCCGATGACTACCTTGTGGGCATCCATGGTCGATGCCTACAAGGTCTCCAAGGATCTTTCTAAACTTAGGTTAGATGAACTTTTTTCTGATTTCGAACTTCATGAGCAGTCTAACTCGGAACCCGAGAAAGGTATAGCACTATTTGTAGGTTCAAAGAAGAAAACCCCTAGCAAGCCACCCCCGAAGGAAGAAGAGGATGAGTCAGATTCGGAGGTCGACTCGGAAATGGAGGTCGAACTAGTCAACCTAGTTCGGAGGATAGTCAAGGGCCGAAAACAAACCGTCACTCGACCCAACGAAGGTAAGCCTAAAAGTTCAAATATTAGATGTTATGAATGCAACAGGTTTGGACATATCAAGTACGAATGCCCAAACTCAAGAGCAAGGCACCAAAACACAAAAAGGCACTCAACGCTACTTGGGAAGAAGCTTCCGAGGAAGAAGACGATGATCGAGTCCTCATGGCTAAACCGGTGGAATCGGAGACAGAGTCGGAACCAGAACTTGAATCGGAAATCGAAGACGAGTCGGACTGCGAAGCACTATTCAAGACAAGCCACGGATACGCATCCGATTCAAAAGATACACTCAAGGTAAGTCAGTCTCTCATTACTACACTTTATAGTGCAATTAAGTTTTTAAATAGAAAGTTAGCTAAGTCTGAGTCCAAGGTCGAGACCCTGGTTGAGGAAGTTAAACTCCTCAAACACGAGGTCTCCCTAACCTCTTCGACTAGTCGAGTTCAGGAGAAGGACTCAACTCGGGTTGAAAAACTCGAAGTTGAGAACTCACTCTTGAAGAGTCAAGTCGAAGATCTTAGGAATACGTTGGAAAGGTTTACTTTAGGATCCAAAGGACTTGACCTCCTACTTGGATCGCAAAGGGCCGTGTACAACAAGGCCGGGCTAGGGTTTAGCTCAAACACGACCAATAAGTCGTATATGTCGATTGTAAGTCGACATAAAAAACGTGTCCAAGCATGGGTCCCTAAGACCACCTTGATTTCAAACTTAGGATCAAACCAGTACTGGGTTCCCAAGGATCAAATCCACTATGTGGAGAGACCGAATCGATTCAATAGCCAAGACTGAAATTTGTTTGTGTTTTAACTTAGAAATTGCATGCTTAGGTTTTTATTTAGTTTGATTTTTCTTTTTAGAATGGTTAGATAGGAGTATAACTCGTCAACACTTGATAACATAGTACTAGGACGCGGCGAGATGATAGTACACTAGGAAAACGGAGTCTCGTGTATTCGAGCTAGATAAGGCGTATCTAGTTCGGTTCACTTGACCGAGTGGAACTAGCTAAAGCTACCTCGCCATATCCTAGACTAGTTAGACCAGGAAGTGGTCTTAGGTGAGTCAAGTTACTATTTTCTTGAAAATGGCTTTGTCTAAGGAAGTGGTCGTTGTTCCGATCAAAGAAGGCCTCTATGCCTCGCCACGACCTGGAAGCCATGATCTTGAAAAAGTGACTTGATAAGCCTAAGGTCAAATCCGAATCTAACGCAAGGTTGACAAGTGTTTAAGTCATTAAATTTAAATCAAGTAAAATTGGAAGTCATCTCACAAGAACATATAGGGTTAATGTGTTTGATCATGTAGACATGGGTGAGATGATTTAGGTTAACAATTTTCAACCAACGTTTAATAAATCCAATATCCGATCCAACTACCTTGCGTGTAGGATCAATGGATGATGGACAGTGGTTGCTCCCGACACATGACCGGGGATCAACTCAAGTTTTCGACGCTTCGATTCAAACGACAAGGATCGGTAGTCTTCGAAATAACGACAAGCTCAAAATCATCGGATCAGGTGATATTGAGTTAACTCAAATTTTGTTATTCAAAATGTTTTATTAGTAGAAATTTTTTAATATAATCTACTTAGTGTAAGACAATTGTGTGATAATAACTATAAGGTCATATTTCTAGAAAATGAATGCGTAATTAATACAAACGAAACCTCTAAAACAGTTCTTAAGGGAACTAGAAATAACAACATTTACACTATTAACTTAACTAACTCCTCAACTAAGTGTCTTATGACACGGCAAGAGGAATCATGGTTGTGGCATCGACGACTCGGTCACTCACACCCAAGACTCATCCACAAGATGAGTCAGAGTGACTTAGTCAGAGGTTTACCTAACTTCAATAACTTGGATAATAAAATATGTAATGCTTGTCAACAAGGTAAACAATCTAGGACACAACATCAACTAACTAATCAAGAACGAACCAAAAGTGTGCTTGAGCTCCTACACATGGATCTATTTGATTCACACGGAGCTAAGTCACTTAATGGAAGTAAATTCTGTTTAGTCATTATTGATGACTACTCTAGATTTACTTGGGTTAGGTTCATCAAACACAAAAGTGATACCCTAGATCAATTAATCAACCTATTTAAGTTAATAGAAAATCAACAAAACATTAAAATCAAAAGACTTAGGACTGATCATGGTGGTGAATTCGAAAACCATAGGTTTACAGAATTCTGTAACCTAAATGGATACCACCATGAGTTCTCTTGCCCTAGAACTCCACAACAAAATGGCCTAGTAGAACGCAAAAATAGAACCCTACAAGAAGCCGCTAGGACAATGTTAAATGAGTATAACCTACCCGATAGGTTTTGGGCGGAAGCCGTGAGTACGGCATGCTATGTCCAAAATAGGATCCTTATGGTAAAGAGGCACCTTAAGACCTCATACGAGATTTATCACGATAAAATATCTAACATCAAGTACTTTAGGGTATTTGGGTGTAAGGTACATATCCTAAACACTAAGGATTACCTAGGGAAATTTACATCCAAAACCACGACCGGAATCTTTCTAGGATACTCGACTACAAGCATAGCTTATAGAGTATATAACCACGATACCCTTAGAGTCGAGGAGACTATCAATGAAGTATTTGATGAAGGACACGAACCTACAAAACCCCCGGCAACCCCAATTAGCGAGCTGACTCATACTAGACCTAACTCTGATCCGGAGATCAGGTCTAGTGTTAATCCTAACCTAAGTCAACAAAGTCACTCTATCGACCAAGTGATAGATGACTCCAACCAAACTAGAACTCAAACGAGTCATCCTATGGATCAAGTTGTAGACTCAAACCCAAATCCAACTAGGACTCAAACGAATCATCCTATCGACCAAGTGATAGGTGATCCAAGTCTAGGAGTTCGAACTAGAACCTCATACAGAAACCTTAGTCAAATATCTTTGATTTCTAAAATTTAACCCAAAACTATTGACCAAGCTCTTCTTGATCCCGATTGGATTATTGCAATGCAAGAAGAGTTGGTTCAATTCACTAGGAATGAAGTATGAGAATTAGTACCACCACCTAAAGATAAAACAATCATTGGAACAAAGTGGGTGTTTAGAAATAAACTTGATGATAAAGGTGAAGTGGTTAGAAATAAATCTAGACTAGTCGCTAAAGGGTTTAGTCAAGTCGAAGGTTTAGATTACGACGATACCTATGCCCCAGTAGCTAGATTAGAGTCCATTCGAATGCTATTAGCATATGCAGCACATCGAGGATTTAAGTTGTTTCAAATGGATGTGAAATCTGCATTCTTAAATGGATACATTAAAGAAGAAGTTTATGTTAGTCAACCCCCCCCCCCCGGTTTCGAAAGTTTAGACAAACCCGATCATGTCCTTAGGTTAAAGAAATCTCTTTATGGACTTAAACAAGCTCCTCGAGCTTGTTACGAGAGACTTTCGATTTATCTTAAGTCCAAAGGCTTTAACCAAGGTGTAGTTGACCCAACCCTTTTCATAAAAACCTTAGGTAAAGACATATTCATAGCCCAAATCTACGTAGATGATATTATTTTCGGAACCACCAACTCAATCCTACTAAATGAGTTCATTTCACTTATGGAAAGTGAATTTGAAATGAATTTAGTAGGCAAGTTAAGTTTCTTCTTAGGTCTACAAATTAGACAAACTAAAGATGGAATATACCTACATCAATGCAAATATACTAGGGAATTAATTAAACGCTTTGGAATGCAAGACGCTAAAATTATTAATACCCCAATGGCAACTAATGTGAATATAGAAGAAGATTTAATGGGAAACTCAATTGATTTAAAATACTATAGGAGCATAATAGGGAGTCTCCTTTACTTAACTGCAAGCCGACCTGATATCCTATTTGCAGTAAGTATGTGCCAAGGAGTCTCACCTAACTCTAGTCAAGCGTATCCTTAGATATCTAAAGGGTACACTTAATGTCGGTATTTGGTACCCTAGATCTACCGAGTTCGAACTAACCGTCTACTCCGATTCGGACTATGCCGGTAGTAAGCTCGATAGAAAGAGTACGAGTGGTTGTTGTCAACTTCTCGGCTCGAGTCTAGTGAGTTGGTGTAGTAGGAAGCAACACTGTGTTGCCTTATCTACCACCAAAGCCGAATACATCGCGATGGGTGAGTGTACCACTCAGCTTCTTTGGATGAAGCACACTCTCCGCGACTTTAAGTTAGACTTTACGAACACGAAACTCCACGTAGATAACATTAGTTCAATTAATCTTACTAAGAATCCGATATGTCACTCTAGGACCAAACATATAGAGGTCAAACACCATTTCATTCGAGAACATGTGGCCAACAGAGCCATACAACTCGAATACGTCGAATCGAAGTCTAACTTAGCAGACCTATTTACTAAACCCCTACCCGAAGCCGAATTTAGTCTATTAAGACGAAAATTGGGCATGTGCGTAGTAGAATAGGAACTTGCAAATTATATTTTCTCACTACTATTTCTTAATTTTCATTTTTTATAAAACTAGCATAGGACATACCTTAGATATCATGCACCTATAGATTTAAGGAGCCAATACATCTCACAACACATAGGACTAATGTGTTTGTGTACTTAGCCACGTAGATGGGCGTGAGATGTTAGGACCTTACTCCTGGTTCCAGATGTAGAGCTAGTGCATCGCCATGAACCATGGAGTATAATCATACATACTAACCGACTCTGACCAGGACTGGTTGATCTTTCATATCAATCAAGCCAAATATGAGTCGAACATTTTATAGATGAACTTATTTTCAGTATATTATTTTCAAAATAATGTGGAACATTTTCAAATTAATACTTATTTTTTATTCCACACACACCCTCACTCTTTTCGATATATGGCAAAAGGAGGAGAAACAGGCCAAAGTTAAGGGATAATTTTTTTTTATGGCCAAGGCTTAGTTAACTTGTTCGTGTTAACAAAACGGAAAGGTTTACTTAACTTTAAGTTAACTTGTTAAGTTAAGGGATAATTTTTTTTATGGCCAAGGCTTAGTTAACTTGTTCGTGTTAACAAAACGGAAAGGTTTACTTAACTTTAAGTTAAATTATTAACAAAACGGAAGTAAAGGCCAAGGTTAAGAAATCAGTTTTTTGATTTCTTAACTTAAAACTTATTTTAAACACTATGGCCAAAGTTAAGTAATTGTGGTTACTTAATTCTTTTGTTTAGTAGCAAACATCAAGGGGGAGAGTTAAAACTCTTTCTCAAGTACTCACCCTCGATCAAGGGGGAGTATTCCTCAAGGGGGAACACTTGAAAAAAAGTTTTTATATACTCCTGCTCATTCATGCTTTTTTATACTCCTGCTCATTCATGCATATCTCTTGCTCATTTTGCTTAATGCACTTAATTTATTTTTCTTAACTTTGTATGTGGGTTTGCCATAAATCAAAAAGGGGGAGATTGTTAGTGCAGTAGGCACCTAAGTCGAACCTGAGTTTTGATTATAGAAAAATGATACAAAGTTAAGCTCATGTCGTTATCTCACGAGCTGAATTGAGTGTGCAGAAAATTGCTATAGCTGGAGCTGAAGGCTAGCGACACCCGGAGGAAGCCGCGGTGGTCGAGCGACACTCGAGTGACTTCGAAGGGAGCCGAAGGAATCAAGTGGAAGGCCGAAAGCAAAACCGACATAGTAAGTATCGAGGTAAGCTCGAGTGAGTAAAGTGAAGTGAGGTCGTGTCCTTTGTACGGGGACGTCCTTAGGTGACGATCCGACCCAAGACTTCCCATAGAAGATCTATGTTGAGATCGGATGGCAAGTGGCCGTCGAATTCACTTATATTTTGAGCTAACTCTTTATTGTACTCAACGCCAGCTCAACTGCCGCTTCAACCGCCGCCAACCAAAGCTAATTCAACCGGTGGTCAAAAATCAGCCTCGAGGAGTCAAGCTTTATCACTATTTTTCAAGGAGTTTTGTGCCCAATTCCTATTGGTTGAAGACCCATTCGATGAGGGGCTTAAAGGCTATAAAAGGAGGGCTTCTCCTAGGGTTTTTTATCATCTCTAAGTGCTCACAAACCTCCACAACTCTGCGATTTTCCGACGACTCTACAACGAAGTGCTATCAACAACCCTAGTTTACTTTCTACTCCTTTAGTTGTAGATATTCTTATTTTGTCATCTCTTTAAATATTGCAATTCCTTTTATTAATTGAGGTTTTCTATCGTTGCACTTTACATTAATAGAAGAGAGGGTTTGTCTCTCTATCTTTTCTTTTGAAGTTTTTTTTTGTAATCGTCAAACTCCTACCTCCAACGAGGAGGAGTGTTTTTAGTGAATTACCCTCCGTGCGTGATCAATGATCACTAGGGTCTTGGAGTAGTAGCTGAAGGCTACGAACCAAGTAAAAAAATATTTGTCTCATTTATTTATAGTTTATCTTTCTGCTGCAATTAATTGTCTACTCGAGTTTTAACGAACGAATTAAAAAAAAGGATTATCGCTATTCACCCCCCTCTAGCGATCCGCTTCGATCCAACACTACCGAGGTGAAGTGGGAAGTGAAGTTTCCCCTCACGGACTCAATAAGCAAAACCCTTCAATTGGTATCAGAGCCAAGGTTTCCGGTTTTGTGTGTTTAGGATTCGGTTAATTTTTATGCACTTTTTCATATATTATATGTGCTGAATAATAGTAGGATATGCGTAGTTTAACTCTTTGGTTGCAGACATAAGATTCGACTATTATGGCCATATGTGTGTAAATATCTATTTTGTTGAATCCTCGGGGTTGACGAGGCTAGTATTTAGTTTTTGGTAAATTAAATATGGCATTGTTTATCCACTCTTTATTTTATTTTACTTTTGATCTAGATTTCATGTACACTCCCTCGTGGAGTATAGGATCGATGGATGTAAATTAAAATAGGTTTTAGTCTCGGCTCGGATCTCGGATGGCTCGTACATGGCGTAGGAGGAGCGGACGAGATGGCGATGTGACGGGAGACATATTGAAGACAAAAGCCATAATAGTTGGAAAATATTTTTATTTTTCATATTTATTGCTTTTTGTTTGATATGCATATCGTAGGCTAGGAAAATTCCTCAATTTTAAATTACTAAGTGGGAGAGGGATATTTTTATAAATTCCCATGACCTCCATTATGATTTGACATGTGATGCAATCAAACTTGCGCGTCGGCTCTGAGTGCCTTCCTCCCCATCGGATGAGTTTGTTTGTGGATCACAGGGTCGAATATTGTTATAGAAAATTATTGAGGAGCGTGTGTACTTGCCCATCGTAAGGCACATAACCCGAGATAATTACCTTGGTACCGAGTAATGGTGAATACTTAGATACAAATATAAGTATCCTCTCCATCGGAGTCACTGCTTTTATTTGTAGGGCCGAAGAGAAACCAACTATTAATTTTACTTGTCAAAAAGTTAGGTTGACAAGATAGTAAAATTAATGGGTAAAACCTCCTCTTACAAATATAGAATTCGTATACGTCCACACTATCGTGGCATACGATATTCACGGTGTTTGAGGTGTTGGTTGATTTTAAATTTTATTGTTTCAGGAATCAATAATTTTTGAAATCTACAATAATGATCTATGTGATTCTTAGGATTTTCAAAAATGACTTTCAGTCCACTTGTTATGATACTAAAGGAAATAAACTTACTGTACCCAAATAATGTTGATTGGAAAAGAATCTAGATATTGTCTTATCTGCTAAGGAGTACAAGTATGCACTCTTCGAAGAGTGTCCTCAAGCCATGGTTGCTCAAAAAAGTTTCTACTTCTAAACCAAAAGGCAAGAAGAAGGTGAAACAAGGAGGAGCAAAGGTGGTGGGAGGATCTCAGGGATGAGTGAAGAAGCTGAAAGGCAAGTACTTCACTTGCAAGCAAGATGGACAATGGAAGAAGGACTGTCCCAATCCGAAACAGAATAAAGATATATCCTTTGGACTAGTCATTGAAACATGATTAGCGGTGTTATCTACCGGCACCTGGTGTGTAGATACGAGAGCCACTAATCATGTCTGCAACACTTTGTAGGGGTTCCAGGAAACCCGACGACTAGCTAAAAGGGAGATTACCATTTACTTGGGCAATGCCATGAAGATGGCAGCTATTGCAGTGGGAGAAGTTTTATTTATCTCTTAAGAAAAATAAAACTTAGGTTCTGAAAAATTCCCTTTATGTACCTTTATTTAGAAAGAACTTAGTTTCAGTTTCTAAATTGTTTATGGATGGATATTCTATTTCCTTTAATGACAGAGATGTTATAAAAAGGAATAGGGAGAATATCTGTTCAGGTACATTGATAGGAAATTTGTATACACTTGAAATAAAACCTCCGACGATGCAAATTAAAGTTAATAACTCATCTTCTAATTCCTATAAGAGAAAAGAACCTTCGAAAATGAACCAAACATATCTTTGGCATCTTAGGCTTGGCCATATTAACCTAAGCAAAATTCAAAGGTTGATAGCTGATGGACCTTTTGGGTTCATTAGTGGTGGAGGATCTCCTAACCTGTGAATCTTGCTTGGAGGGTAAGATGAGCAAGAGGCCTTTTAAGGCCAAGGGGTATAGAGCCAAAGATGTGTTAGAATTGGTTCATTCTGATTTGTGTGGTCCTATGACTATCCAGGCAAGAGGTGGTCTTGAATATTTTGTCTCTTTAATAGATGATTATTCAAGATATGGATGACACTGCGATCTGATCGTGGTGATGATTACCTCTTGGGAGAGTTTAGGAACTACTTATCAGAGGCTGGGATTCAATCCCAATTGGCTGCACCTGGCACACCCCAGCAGAACGGTATAGCAGAGCGAAGGAATAAGACTCGTATGGAGATGGTTAGATCGATGATGAGTTATTCTGACTTGCCAGATTCGTTCTGGGGATATGCTCTAGATACGGCGGTGTACATTCTGAACTTGGTACCATCTAAATCAGTGCCTTCTACTCCCACAGAGTTGTGGATTGGGCGAAAGCCTAGTCTAAGACATATTCGGATATGGGGGAGTCCAGCACATGTGCTGAAGGCGGATGCTGGTAAGTTGGAACCTCGTACAGAAGTACGCTTGTTCGTTGGCTATCCTAGAGGAACGAAGGGTGGATTGTTTTATAGTCCTAGAGATCATAGGGTGATCGTTAGCATGAATGCCAGATCGTTAGCATGAAGCAACCAAAGGGATTCATTGCTAAAGGCAAAGAGCATCTTGTGTGTAAGCTTAATCGATCCATTTATGGATTGAAGCAAGCTTCGAGGTCTTGGAACATCCACTTTGATGAGGTGATCCAGTCTTATGGATTTATTCAAAGTCCGGATGAGTCTTGTGTATACAAGAGATGTGATGGAAACATAGTGGTATTTCTTGTACTATACGTAGATGACATTTTGTTGATTGGTAACAATATCAAGATGTTATCGGATGTAAGGGTATAGTTGTCCAAACAGTTTGATATGAAGAACTTGGGAGAGGTGGGACACATCCTTGGGATCAAGGTTATAAGGGATCGTAGGAAAAGGATGTTGTGCTTATCCCAAGCTTCATACATAGACATGATTATGGAGCGTTTTAGCATGCAGAACTCCAAGAAGGGTTTTCTACCTTTCAGGCATGGAGTTCCTTTATCTAAGGAGATGTGTCCTAGATCATCTGAGGAGATAGAGGAGATGAAGGCGGTTCCTTATGCTTCGGCAGTAGGAAGCCTCATGTATGCGATGCTCTGTACGAGACCAGATATCTGCTTTGCCGTGGGCATGGTCAGTAGATATCAGAGTAATCCAGGACAGGGACATTGGACTGCGGTAAAGCATATATTGAAGTACCTAAGAAGGACTAGGGATTATATGCTAGTTTACCGGGCAGACCAATTACTCCCTGTGGGTTACACGGATTCCGACTTCCTGATGGACTTGGATGTGATTCTTGGTTTGCCCAGTACTATCACAATTTATCGTGATAATAATGGTGTAGTTGCAAACTCGAAGGAAACACGAGCTCATAAGGCAAGTAAACACATAGAGCGCAAGTACCACCTGATATGAGAAATCGTAAAGGAGGTAGAAGTTGTTGTCGCCTAGATTGCATCAGAGTATGACCTGGTAGACCCTTTCACTAAGGCCCTTCTAGCGAGAGCTTTGATAGGCATGTGGAGGGAAGGGGAATCAGATGTATGACAGTATGAGGACAACATAGTCTTTTAGTATAAGTGGGAGATTGTAGGGATGTATACTGAAAAGTTTATCTTTTCTATGAGCATCTTTATTTTTGAAATAAGAATCACATGATCATTGTTTGCATATTTTTATGCATATTGTCTAATACGATACATTGTAGATAACATGGTGTGTGGTGTCACACGGGAGATCATGTTATCGGCTCCTTGTAAAGTATAAGTAAAGGCTCACAACCGATATGGCTTTGGACAAACCATCGGAATGGTTGTAGTGTGATTTGGTATTGGTTTGTCTTGACCATAGAATCACACTAGTGCACTTTGTGTGTATTGAGCAGGACCGACTTAGAGGTGATTCGATTTATTGCTGATTACATAATCGAATCGAACCTCAGATATTATTTAGTACATGCTCTTAATCCCGATATAATAACGGGCACATATACTTAGTACTCATCTCTTTGATTTACCAATGGGCGAGATTTATAGATTAAATCGATAGACTCGGTAAGTTGGGAGATGATATTATTTATATGGTGTGTCGTTGATTATAGGAGGAAACCGTGTCCTATATATTAGGATGATGATGTCCCCTTGAGGAGCTCATAAGGTTCATCATGTAAACCCTGTAGGTGGACTTGGTCCGGCATGATGAAAAGGTTGAGTTGTACTACTAAAGGAGTTAGATGTTGATTAATTAATGGTTAGTAAATTAATTAATCAACGAACATTCAAAATCTTAAACACGGGGAGAAAATGTACAAATAATATATGGAGCCCATATTATCATATGGGGGTTGGTGAGGTAGATCAATGATGAACCTTTAGTGGATTGGATCATCATTAGTGGATCGGACTTTATGTGGGCTTGATCCATGGGTGAGCAAGACCTAACTCCTCCTCATGGTCCCTAATGTAGCCTATTAACACCTCATGATGCTTAGATCCAATGGATAGAAACAAAACTCTAAGATCCATTGGTAGAGATTAAATCTCTAAGATCCGACAGTTGAGATTAAATCTCTTGATCCGACGGTTGAGATTAAATCCCTAGAACCAATGGAGGAGATTAATTCATGACTTATCCCTAACTCTATAAAAGGAGGGCATGGGAAGTTGGCGTGGAAGACAATGATAAGGGGATTAGGGTTTGCTTCCTTTGGAGGCTAGGAATCCTAGTTGGTTTAGGATTGGGTTTGGGTGGCTAGGGTTTTTTGGGAGCTAAGGGTGGGCGGCCACAAGTGGATGAGAGTTTCCTTCTTCTTCCTAAAGTTGGCCGGCCACTATTGTTCTCCTCTCTACCTTGGCATGATCTCATCCTATTCTTCTTCCCCTCTTCCATGGCCGGCAATAAGGAAAGCTAGGATTAGGGTTTGGAAGCTTAGGGTTTAGGAGGCTTGGGTGGCACCAAATAAGAAAGTAGTTTGGTTTCTTCTTCCTATCTTTTTGTGGCCGGAACCCACAGCCCTATGCCAGCCCTTGGATGTCATCCAAAGCTCCCTTCTCCTTCTCCTTAGGTGGTGGAAACAAGATATAGGGTTTCCCTTGGTGTCTTGATTGTTTTCCATCATCTTCTCCACCTTCTAGTTGGCTGGCGGCAAGGACATTGTATGCTCCTTGTTGGTTGGTTTTAGGGAGGAGAAAATCCTTGTTTCTACTCTTACTCTTGCTTTGGAAGAGCAAGGAAGGAAGATTTGTGATCTAGGAGCTTCGACTTTTGGTAGATCGTCACCCACACGATGTCCAAAAGGAGGAAGGTCATACATTAGAAGATCGAGAGGTATACCTATTCTACTTTCTTCTTTTGTTTCTTTCTTGTTTTTGTTTTTCAATTATAAGCATGTTATAAATCTGTAAATGGCTAAATAATACTTGGATCCCAAGCATAAATACGAAAACCGGTGATCCAGACATCATCTATTCCGTGGCTACTCGTAGAATAGAGGGCAGTCGCTTGAACAACTAGTTTGTTCAAGTGACCTCTCTAAACGAATAGCACGACGATGACTTGGTGGTTTGGGCAATCCCTTTTGTCCATGATTAATTTTTTTTTAATCTGGGGACATCGAAGGGATCGCTATGGACAAGCTACCGAGGTGAAGTGGGAAGCGAAGTTTCCCCTCACGGACTCGATAAGCAAAACCCTTCACCTACTCTGTACGATGTCACACGGAGGAGGAAAAGAGTGTGCCAGGGTCTTAAAAGGTGATTCTAGGACTTTGGTTTCGATTGTGTACCACAGAACAATGTTGTCAATTGGCGTTGTCATTATTTACTTCTAATGAACAATGTTGTCAATTGGCATTGTGTACCACAGAACAATGTGCGGCCCTGGGGTGCTGTTATTCTCCCATTGGACATGACCATGTGAATCCACACGCCCTGGCTATGTCCCACTCTGCATCTAGCTGCAAAAATCCTTCTTTTGCTCCGAAAATGCATCTTTTTCGCTAGAAAAGCTAACCTGCACACAAAAGTACAACGAGCAGACCTCCAAACTAGAAAATAGGCAATGTGTGCAAGAATAGAGTAACATATGCATGAAACTAACACAAAATGTAACAAGATGTGAGCGAAAACTACTCCTAAAACCCTATTTGTTTTGCTCACATCATGCTGTTGTCTCACAATGACTTAATCCATATCGACATTCCAGCTAATGGATACACTGGCAGTCGACTGTCATTCCCATCAGTCGTCTGCTCAAGCCCATAGCCGATTGCTCAGTCAGCTACCAAGCATTCTTCCTCGTGACCAAACCAAGTATCAGTCGACTACCCTCCATGTCAGTCGACTGATCGGCCAGTTGTGTTAGTTATATATGAGAGGTGTCCTAAGGCAATCACCTCATGACTAAACTATTTATATGATAAATGAAGATTCACTATTTGAGTATACATGTTTTCATGTATTTAATTAGATCTTAAACTCATTTACTAAATGTCCACAATATGATTCGCAGCATAAGAGAATTTGTGATTAGATCACAACTAGTGAGTATCTCTACATGTGTAATTGTGATGTATTAGAATTATCTCTAGTCGATAAATTGATGGATTTAGATACCATCAATTCTGTCGAGACTAGCATGAGGTATACTCTTTGGTGTATCCAAGCAGCTGATTCTCACTGACTGCAGACATTGTGATGTCCGGAGTTAATCGTGAATGCTAGTTATGGTAACTAGTTAATTGGAGTGACCAACTGTAAGACTTCATATGGTTCTCTGCATATATGGATATGTCAATGAAGTTTTTACTGTAGCTTAAGTGTGATGTTCCTTTGACTTTCGGTATTCAAGTCATCTTGGTCATGGAGACTTATGCTTTAACATTTTAAGCAAACATCTCCAAGGAGATGGGGACCCGGGATGATTGGGTATAAGTCGAAATGCCCGAAGGTGTTTGAATAGCCTATAAAGGATTCATCACTCCTTGCAAGGAGATGTATACCCTTGGCCTCTCGTCAGATTGTTACTAAAGTCTTTGGCCAAATCATTACATGTTTAGAGTAAGGTACTCTTGGATACATGTGCAGTAACTAGAATTCGTAGGACGAGGAAAAGATACTTGGGCCAGGTATGACATAGTCAACCTAGTGGGGACTGACACTAGACCAAGTCCTGAACCAAGTGGGTATAAGATGAGTGAAGGGAATGGGGCACGATTCATTGTAGCTGCTGAAGGGTTTCAGAAATGGTTCTGGGATCAACCGTTGATTTTCCTATTCATTAAGGATCATGATGTACTACTAGGTGCCACTCATGATGATTCTGTAATTAATGGTTAATTATAGACAACCAACATAAATCGGTAACCTATTTAGTCATACTCACAATGAGTGTAATCTAAAGGATTTAAAATGACCTTGAGAATGAGATTCTCAGATTGAGAGAAACTAGGTTTGGTTGGACCAAACAAGGAGAGAGCATGAAATAATTTCAGTTGCAACGGAAGCATGGATGGGCCGAGTCTTATGAAGACATGATGGATGAACCAAATTGGTTTGGTTCTAATCCAATGGTGAAAAATAAATCAACGTGGTTTGGTTTATTTTAAACGAATGAACCAAAGTTGGTTCGGTTCATTTTAACTTAAAATAGACCAACTGGGTTTAGTTTATTTTAACTTAAGTTATTGGAGAGGGTTAATGGGTTTTGGTTATGAACCAATAACTCTAAGGAGAAGGTTTCTTGTTGATTAAGAAACATGCGCTCTATAAAAGGAGACTAGAGGTTTGGAGAGCCCTAAGTTTTTATTTTTGGAAACTTCTCTTCCTCTCCTCTCCCTCTCTTCTCCTTGATGCCGCCCAAGAGGATCCACGCCCATCTTGTGCTGTCGGCGTCTAGCTGTTGCCGGCCACCCCTTCGGCGACCCACCTTAGCTCCGGTGACCAAGGATCAGCCGACCACCTCTTTTGGTCGGTGCCAAGTCCTCCACCAAGTTGTCCAATTTTTAGATAGCTTGTTTCCTTCTTGTCGGAGCATCGTTTGGACGACATTTGGAGCTCCGACAGTGGCTTCCTTTCTAGGGATTGGATCTCCGGTGATCCTCATTGGTGGAGGACCAAGGATTCGTCAAGAGGTTGACGAATACCTTTACGGAGAAGCGAGTTTTGGGGGCTCATTTTCGAATTCGAATTTTGATTTGGATTGTGATCTCCTCTCGATCAGATTGTCTTCAACACGAGGCTAGTGACTCCTACGAAGACGATGCTCGTAGCTTGGCAAAGCTACCCCGACAGTACTCGATGTGGATACTGATAGAGGCAATTCTAGCGTGAGTTGCTCCGGTTGATGACATTCCTGCTGCACATGATACGTTAGATATAACTAGCGTAATTTCCTTTTTATTGCAAAATTTGAAACTGTGATTATGACTACAAATGTTGTATCTTGCATGCGTGTTATGTGTATGTTGTAATAAATTAGATTTATTGTTTTTAATTCTTTCACTGTGCACATATTTACGAAACATGTTCGAACACACACTCGCCGCGGTGCCGGGGAAACCTAACTCTGGTATCAGAGCCCAGGTTGTGTTTCGACATAATCATAAAATTGTTTTGCAATAGTCATAATTGTATTTATAGAAATTTTCTACTTTTAGAAAGTTTAGAAGTATTTATGGAAGTTTTCTAATTTTGGAAAGTTTAGAAGTATTTATGGAAATCTTCTACTTTTGGAAAGTTTAGAAGTATTTATGAAAATTAACACTTTCCATAAATAAAATATGTGATTAGATTTGGAAATTTATTTCCTAATTTAATCAAGAT
Organism: Wurfbainia villosa; assembly: GCA_025175895.1. Taxonomy (NCBI): domain Eukaryota; kingdom Viridiplantae; phylum Streptophyta; class Magnoliopsida; order Zingiberales; family Zingiberaceae; genus Wurfbainia; species Wurfbainia villosa. The sequence goes on along the minus strand of CM045998.1, from coordinate 43,498,311 downwards.
TTGATTTGAAAATCAAATCTAAAACATATTTTGTTTCCATAAATAGTTTTGACAATTTAGGAAATTTGTTTCCTAAATTAAATTTGACTTTCCTTAATTAACACTTTCTATAAATAAAATATGTGATTAGATTTGGAAATTTATTTCCTAATTTAATCATGATTTGATTTGGGGAATCAAATCTCAAACATATTTTATTTCCATAAATAGTTATGACATATAAGGAAATTTTTGTACATGCCATAATTGTATGCCATGTAATTGCATTAGATGCATATCATTATGTCATGAGTGTTGTGACATGTAGATGTATGTCATATATGTCATGCCATGTAGATAATAGTTATTTGCATGCAAAGATGATGCGACATTAAAACCCTTACACAATATTAAAGCCTACACCTTCCATTAATATGGTTAGAACCAGAGTTCTGTTTATTGTTTGGGTTGTTGGACTCTCTCCAAGCCCAGCTCGAACCTGAACATGTTCAAACCATGGAATAGTTTAATACTAATATGGTAAGAGTCAGAGGTCAATCGTTAGCTTTGGTTGTTGGACTCTCTCCTGTTGGTGCAGTGGGCACCAAAGTCGAACCGATATTTTGATTATGGCAAAAGGCTCAATAGTTAAGAGTATATTTGTTATCTTACGAGCTCAATTAAGTGTGCAGAAATGCTAAAGTTGAGCGGAAGGTCTGCGACACCCGGTGGGAACCGAGGTGGTCGGGCAACGCCAGAGGGATTTCGGAGGAAGCCGAGGTACTCGGGTGAAGACCGGAAGCGAGGCTACAAGGTAAGCTCGTGTGAAAGCGAAGCAAGGACGTTAAGCGTAGATCCGACCCAATACCTCCAATGGAAGGTCTAGGTCGAGATCAGTTGGTTAGAACCATCGTACTTTATATTTTAAGAAAACCCTTTGACTCGTCTACTACACCAATCTGGTCTAGTTCCGCCTCGAGAAGAGCTCAATTTCAAGGGGGTGAATTTGGACTTGACTCGTGTTTTGGTACAAAGGGTGATGTGGCATCAAGGTGGACATCCAAACCATCACCAAGCTTGGACCCCAAAATTAGGTGATGTGGCATCAAGGTGGACATCCAAACCATCATCAAGTTGGACGCCAAAATGAGGTGAGTTGACACAAGATGGTTGGCAAACCACCATCAAGCTTGACGCCCAAAATGAGGAGAGTTGGCACAAGATGGTTGGCTCCCATGATGTGGCACAAGTTGGATGGCTCCAACAAGTTGGCGTGAAGGCCTCCTTGAGGTGGCACAAGGTGGTTGGATGAGCACCTCATCCTTGAGTTGTGGCACAAGGTGGTTGGATGAAGCACCTCATCCTTGAGTTGGCGCAAAGGATGTGGATGAGCAAGACTTGGGGATAAGAACCTCACCTTGGACACTACCTATGTCTAAATTCATAGATCAATATCCATAAATAGACATGTTCACGCCAAGCAAAAATATAAGAAATCAAGAGCTCAACACGCCGTAACGCCGCTACTACTACTCACATTTGCTACGACGGCGTCACAGACAACGAAAGCTACATCTTCTACTTATAAGAGTTGTCGGTATATTTATTTAAGTTCTACTTCTTTAAATTGTCTTTGTGCTTTAATCGTAACAAGGAAAGGGGAGTGTCCTTTGCCTTGATTTCTTTTGTGATCGTTGCTCTACTTCCAACGAGGAGGAGTGGTTTTAGTGAATTGCCCTCCGTACGTGATCAAGGATCACTAGGGCCGTGGATTAGCAATCGAAAGATTGTGAACCACGTAAAAATATCTTGTCTACTTTATATTTCCGCTGTGCACTCTCTACTTGCTTTTTACTTATTGCAAAAGTTTTTTTAACGACACCGTATCGCTATTCACCCCCCCCTCTAGCGACACTTTCGATCCAACAATTGGTATCAGAGCCGGGGGCGCTAAGATTCGGTGAAACCACCAATCTAGCTTTGTTTTTCTTTTTTTCACAGATTTTTTATTTATTTATTTCTGTTTTCGTATAATTATTTCACTTGCTTATCTTCTCCTACATATAGAATTGCATTAGAGGCTTTAGGATCCGGATAAGGTTGTCCTTCGGGTTAGATCCCGAGTAAGGTTGTCCTCCGGAACTTCAACGACATTCGCATTTGATTGTTTATTTCTTTTTGCAAGTTACATTTTATATATATATTTTTTTACTTCCTGCACTACTAATCCAAGACGAAAGTCTTGGAATATTCTTTTCGTGTGTTTTGCAAGATTCTTTTCGTCATTCTTCTTCTTGTTTTTAAATGGCCCATCTCGAAGGGTTTAGCATCACCTGACCCCGTTTTACAACGGTAATGACTTTCGTTATTGGAAGGGTCGGATGGAATGCTTTCTTAAAACCCAAATCGAGATGTGGATCGTAATCCAAACCGGTTTCACACTTCCTATTAATGAAGATGGTGAATCTTTGGGTTACGATCAATGGTCAAATTCCATGAAAAAACAAGTAGAAGCCGATGCCAAGGCAACTCAAATCTTGCAATGTGGGTTGTCCAAGGAAGAGCTCAACCGCGTCGGCCCCTTCATTAGTGCAAAGGACTTATGGACCAAGCTAGTGGAACTACACGAAGGCACCGACGACACGAAGGTATGTAAAAGAGATTTACTTTTAAATAAATTGTATAACTTGAAAATGCAGGAAAACGAGACCGCAACTCAACTACATGCTCGTATCCAAGACATCGTCAACCAACTCCATGCCATCGGACAAAAGGTCGAGAATCGCGACCTTATCAGGTATTCTCTTAACTCGTTTCCTAGGACCACCTTGTGGGCATCCATGGTCGATGCCTACAAGGTCTCCAAGGACCTTTCTAAAATTAGGTTACGAATTGTTTTGAACTTGAATTACATGAGCAAACTAACGTGGTCCGTGCCGAGAAGAGTATTGCGTAGTTGCGAGTTCCAAGAAGAAGAAGCCCGCAAGCAAGCCACCCCAAGGAAGAAGACGAGTCCGAATCGGAAGTAGACTGAATAGAATCCGAACTAGTCAATCTAGTTCGAAGATGATCAAGAGAAAACGACCAACAACTCAAGGTAAGCCTAAACCTAATTCAAATACTTCTAATTTTAGATGCTATGAGTGCACAGTTCGGTCACATCAAGTCCGAGTGCCCAAAGCTAAAGAATAACGCATCAAAGACCAAGAAAGCGCTAAACGCTACTTGGGAGGAGTTGTCGGAGGAAGAAGACGATATCCAAGCTCTAATGGCCAAGCCGACCGAGCACGACTCCGAAACCGAAGAAGAGTCCGAGTCCGAATCCGATGATGAGCTTCCATTCAAGACAAGCCACGGATCCGTATCCGGTTCAAAAGAATCATTAAGGGTAAGTCGGTCGTTACTTAATACTTTGTATGGTGCAATTAAATTTTTAAATAAGAAACTAGCTAAGTCCGAGTCCAAGGTCGAGACCATAATTGAGGAGGTTAACCTCCTCAAACATGAGGTCTCCCTAACCTCTTCGACTACTCGTATTCAAGAGGAGGACTCAACTCAAGTTGAAAAGCTTGAAGTTGAGAACTCGCTTTTGAAAACACAAGTCGAAGACCTTAGGAACACGTTGGAAAGGTTCACTTTGGGATCCAAGGGACTTGACCTCTTACTTGGATCACAAAGGGCCGTGTACAACACGGCCGGACTCGGGTTTAACTCAAATACAACCAATAAGTCATATATGTCTATAGTAAACCAACATAAGAAAAATGTCCAAGCATGGGTCCCTAAGATCACTTTGATTTCAACTTTAGGATCTAACATGTATTGGGTTCCCAAGGACCAAATTCACTATGTGAATAGACCCACTCGATTCAATGGTCCAGGGGGAGCCAATACAAAATGTATTTTTGTTAAGTCTTAGAAATTGCATGCTTAGTTTTTCCTTTATTTTTAGAATGGTTAGATAGGACTCATAATCAACTAAAATCCTATTTAAAAGATTGAGCCTCGGGAGCCTCTTTTCAAAAATAACTAGTTAGACCAAGATGTAGTCTCAAGTAAGTCGAGTTATCAATTTCTTGAAATTAGCTTTGTCTAAGGAAGTGGTCGTTGTTCCGATCAAAGAAGGCCTCTGTGCCTCGCCACGACCTGGAAGCTAATCTCTTGAAAAGATTACTTGATGAGCTTAGACTAAATCCGAATCTAACCTAATGTTGGTTAATTTAAATTCATTAAAATTAATCAAGTAAAATTGAAAGTCATCTCACAATAACACATAGGAATAACATGTTTTGATCATGTAGATATTGGTGAGATGATTTAGGTTTAAATACTTACAAACAACCCTTTAGTAATTCCAATATCCGATCCAACTACCTTATATGTAGGATCAATGGATGTTGGATGCTGGTTGCTCTACACATGACCGGGACCAACTCAGATTTTCGGGTTACGATTCAAACGACAAGGATCGGTAGCCTTGGAATAACGGCAAGCTCAAAATCATCGGATCGGTGATATTGAGCTCAACTCTAACTTTACAATTCAAAATGTCTTATTAGTAGAAAACTTTCAATATAATTTACTTAGTGTAAGCCAATTGTGTGATAACAATTATAAGGTCATATTTCTAGAAAATGAATGCGTAATCAAGATAAATGCAACATCTAAAATAATACTTAAAGGAACTAGGAATAGCAACATCTACACAATAAATTTACCCAACTCCTCAACCAAGTGTCTTATGACACAGCAAGAGGAATCTTGGTTATGGCACCGAAGACTCGGACACTCGCACCCAAGACTCGTCCACAAGATGAGTCAGAGTGGCTTGGTTATAGGTTTGCCTAAACTAAACAACTTGGATAATAAAATATGTAATGCTTGTCAACAAGGTAAACAATCTAGGACACAACATCAATTAACTAATCAAGAACGAACCAAAAGTGTTCTTGAGCTCCTACACATGGATCTATTTGATTCACATGGAGCTAAGTCACTCAATGGTAGTCAATTTTGCTTAGTCATAATTGACGACTATTCTAGATTTACTTGGGTTAGGTTTATCAAATATAAAAATGATACCCTAGACCAACTAATCAATCTTTGTAGGTTAATCGAAAATCAAAAGAACCTTAAGATTAAAAGACTTAGAAGCGATCATGGTGGTGAATTCGAAAACCACGGGTTTACTGATTTGTGAACCTAAACGGATACCACCATGAGTTTTCATGTCCTAGAACCCCACAACAAAATGGGTTAGTCGAACGGAAAAATAGAACCCTACAAGAAGCCGCTAGGACAATGTTAAACGAGTATAACCTACCCGATAGATTTTGGGCAAAGGCCGTTAGTACGGCTTGCTATGTCCAAAATAGGATCCTTATGGTAAAGAGGCACCAAAAGTCCTCGTACGAGATTTATCACGATAAAATACCGAACATCAAATACTTTAGGGTATTTGGATGCAAGGTACATATCTTAAACACTAAGGATTACCTAGGGAAATTCAAATCCAAAACCCCATCGAACCTTTCTAGGATACTCAACCACCAGTAGAGCTTATAGGGTATACAATCACGACACTCTTAGAGTCGAAGAAACCATTAATATAGTTTTCGACGAAGGACATGAACCCGTTCAATCCTTAACAAAACCAACTAGCAAATCAACTTATAGCAAACCCGACTCTGATCTTGAACTTGAATCTCGTCCTAACCCAAGTCATCCTATCGACCAAGTGATAGATGACCCTAACCCAAGTCATCCTATCAATCAAGTTATAGGTGATCCAAATTTAGGGGTTCGAACTAGAGCTTCATACGAAACCTTAGTCAAATCTCGTTAATTTCCAAAATCGAACCCAAAACTATTGAACAAGCACTTCTTGATCCCGACTGGATTATTGCTATGCAAGACGAGCTAGCTCAATTCACTAGAAATGAAGTCTGGGAATTAGTACCACCACCTAAAGAAAAATCAATTATTGGAACAAGGTGGGTATTTCGAAATAAACTTGATGATAAAGGTGAAGTAGTTAGAAATAAAGCTAGGTTAGTCGCAAAAGGGTTTAGTCAAGTCGAAGGTTTAGATTACGATGAGACCTACGCCACCGTAGCAAGACTAGAGTCCATCCGAATGTTGTTAGCATATGCCGCATCGAGGTTTTAAATTGTTTCAAATGGATGTCAAGTCAGCATTTTTGAATGGATACATTAAGGAAGAAGTTTACGCTACCAACCTCCGATTCAAAAATCTAGATAAACGACCATGTCCTTAGACTTAAGAAAGCCCTATATGGACTCAAACAAGCCCCAAGAGCTTGGTACGAAAGGCTTTCGATCTATCTTAAGTCCAAAGGATTCAACCAAGGTTTAGTCGACCCAACCTTATTCGTAAAAACCGTAGGAAAAGAAATCTTTATAGCCCAAATCTATGTAGATGATATAATTTTTGGAACTACCAACTCGATTCTGCTAAACGAATTCATCTCACTTATGGAAAGTGAATTTGAAATGAATTTAGTAGGAGAGTTAAGTTTCTTCTTAGGTTTACAAATTAAACAAACTAAAGATGGAATATATTTACATCAACAAAAATATACTAAGGACTTAATAAATCGATTTGGAATGCAAGATGCTAAAATAATTAATACACCTATAGCAACTAATGTTAATATAAACGAAGATGTAGAAGGAAAACCCGTTGACCTAAAATACTATAGGCAATAGGAAGTCTCCTATACTTAACCGCTGAGCCACGACATTTTATTCGGTAAGTATGTGCGCAAGGTTACAAACCTGTGCCAAGGAGTCTCACCTAACCCTAGTCAGCGTATCCTTAGATATCTAAAGGGCACGCTAAACGAGGTATTTGGTACCCTAGATCTACCGAGTTTAATCTAATCGGCTACTCCGACTCGACTATGCCGGTAGTAAACTCGATAGAAAGAGCACGAGTGGTTGTCCTCAAACTCGAGTCTAGTGAGTTGGTGCAAGAGGAAGCAAAGATTGCGTTGCCTTATCTACCACCGGCCGAATACGTTGCGATGGGTGAGTGTGTCTCTCACTCTGTGGATGAAGCACACTCTCCAAGACTTTAGCTTAATCTTTAACAACATTAAAACCTACATAGATAACATCAGTTCAATTAACTTAACTAAAAATCCAATATGTCATTCTAGGACAAAACATATAGAAGTTAAACACCACTTCATTAGGGAACATGTAACTAATGGAACTATACAACTAGAGTATGTTGAGTCCAAATCAAACCTAGCGGACATCTTCACCAAACCTCTACCCGAAGCCGAATTTAGTTTATTAAGACGAAAGTTAGGTATGTGCGTAATAGAGTAGGATTTAAATTTTTCTATATATGTACTCTACTTTTGCTTCTTTTTATGAAATTAGCCTAAGTCTTACCTTAGAAATCATATACCTATAGATTTAAGGAGCCAACACATCTCACAACACATAGGACTAATGTGTTTGTGTACTTAGCCAAGACGGGAGTGAGATGTTAGGACCTTACTCCTGTTCCAGATGTAGATTCAGTGCATCGATATGAACCATGGAGTATAATTATTTAAAATTAATCAACTCCTTCAAGACTTATTGATCATTCTATATCATTTAGATGAACATATATTTTCAAGCTTATTATTATTTAAAAATATATATATATATATATATATATATATATATATATATATATATATATATATATATATATATATATATATATATATATATATATATATATATATATATATATATATATATATATATTTATATATATATATTTTGAACTTGCTTGGACTTACAAACCCTAAAATATATTTACAAACTTTTTGAGTTAAGGCAAAAGGGGAGAAAGTCACAAAAGTAACCAAAATTAACCAAAATTAAAGGGGAATAAAGTAAAAAAAATTATTACCTTTTATATTAAGTAATTCCGATTACTTAAGCAACTATTAAGGGGAGTAAAATTATTTTTCAAGAACTCACCTTCGGTCAAGGGAGGTTACCTCAAAGGAGAACTTGAAACAATAATATTTCTCATTCATATTTACTCATTATGCTAGCTCATTCATATTTAATCATTATGCTAGCTCATTCATATTTAATCTTTATGCTAGCTCATTCATGCATTTGTGTCGGTTTGCCATGAATCAAAAAGGGGGAGATTGTTGGTGCAGTGGGCACCAAAGTCGAACCGGTATTTTGATTATGGCAAAAGGCTCAATAGTTAAGGGTATATTTGTTATCTTACGAGCTCAATTAAGTGAGCAGAAATGCTAAAGTTGAGCGGAAGGTCTGCGACACCCGGTGGGAACCGAGGTGGTCGGGCAACGCCAGAGGGACTTCGGAGGAAGCCGAGGTACTCGGGTGAAGACCGGAAGCGAGGCTACAAGGTAAGCTCTGAAAGCGGCAAGGACGTTAGCGTAGATCCGACCCAATACCTCCAATGGAAGGTCTAGGTCGAGATCACTGGTTAGAACCATCGTACTTTATATTTTAAGCTAACTTGTACTGCTAAAACCCTTTGACCACTGCCTCTACTACTCAAGCTGGTCTAGTTCAGTTCTCGAGAAGAGCTCAATTTCAAGGGGGTGAATTTGGACTTGACTCGTGTTTTGGTACAAAGGGTGATGTGTCATCAAGGTCGACATCAAAACCATCAACAAGCTAGTACCCCCAAAAGAAGGTGATGTGGCATCAAGGTGGAAATCCAAAACCAACATCAAGATGGACGCCCAAAATGACGTTAGTTTTCACAATATGGTTGGCAAACCACCATCAAGCTTGACGCCCAAAATGAGGAGAGTTGGCACAAGATGGTTGGCTCCCATGATGTGGCACAAGTTGGATGGCTCCAACAAGTTGGCGTGAAGGCCTCCTTGAGGTGGCACAAGGTGGTTGGATGAGCACCTCATCCTTGAGTTGTGGCACAAGGTGGTTGGATGAAGCACCTCATCCTTGAGTTGGCGCAAAGGATGTGGATGAGCAAGACTTGGGGGATAAGAACCTCACCTTGGACACTACCTATGTCTAAATTCATAGATCAATATCCATAAATAGACATGTTCACGCCAAGCAAAAAATATAAGAAATCAAGAGCTCTCAACACGCCGTCGTAACGCCGCTACTACTACTCACATTTGCTACGACGAAGTGCCGCCAACAACGAAAGCTACATCTTCTACTTATAAGAGTTGTCGGTATATTTATTTAAGTTCTACTTCTTTAAATTGTCTTTGTGCTTTAATCGTAACAAGGAAAGGGGGAGTGTCCCTTTGCCTTGATTTCTTTTTGTGATCGTTGCTCCTACTTCCAACGAGGAGGAGTGGTTTTAGTGAATTGCCCTCCGTACGTGATCAAGGATCACTAGGGCCGTGGATTAGCAATCGAAAGATTGTGAACTACGTAAAAATATCTTGTCTACTTTATATTTCCGCTGTGCACTCTCTACTTGCTTTTTACTTATTGCAAAAGTTTTTTTTTAACGACACCGTATCGCTATTCACCCCCCCCTCTAGCGACACTTTCGATCCAACATCTCCAAGCCGGGCTAATTGGTTGAATGCTCTCCAACCAAGCTATTTCTTGATTAGTGGGTTGGCTTTAACCTAGAGCATCGGCTTGTTTGACTCTCTCCAAGGTCGATGTGAAGGGAGGTGAAGTTGGGTGCTATGCATATGATGCATACTTGTTAATGAGTTAACAACTCGATGTATGTGTGAACATTCAATTAGTTGATAGCACATTTTGATAGTTGCATATATGTGATATGCAATCGGTATACTTGATACCTACCATTGTAGCTATGAATGACTTATTGGACTCTCTCCAAGGTTGTTCATATCTATGTTGGATATCAGCCCATTCGGAGATGGACCTACGATCTCCCGAATTAATTTTGAGGGTTTTTGAAATTCGAAAAATGAATGGGATTTTGTAAATGTATGTTGATGCATTTTAAAATCATTTTCTCATATATGCTTGATTTGTATTTCTAGGTTAATCGCTTGATCATGTTGTCTTTGAATCTGTGCTCTATTTTGAATTCGAATAAATTGATTGGGTCGAACTTCTTGGACTGGCTTAGAAACTTGAGAATTGTTCTCAAGACGAAAAAGCTTGCATATGTCCTCGAAGAGCCTCTTCTCGCCCATCCTAGTGATGACGCAACTCTGGACCAATTGTTGGCCTATCAAAAACATATGAGTGATTTTGAACCAATGAGTTGCATCATGCTAGTCGGGATGGTACCCGAGCTGCGGAAGCAACATGAGCATATGGATGCTCATACCATAGTCTTTCATCTTTATGAGTTGTTTGATGAGCAAGTGAGATTTGAAAGGTTCGAAGTCTCCAAGCTCCTTTTCACCTCTGAGATGCAAGAAGGTTAATCTGTGGTATTGCTTAACATGCTGAAGACTGTGGAGCCTTCTGTGAAGCATGAGTATGGGACATTTTTGTTAGTTGATTCCTCAAAGAAAGGTTCTAAGAGGAAGTCAAGGGAACAATAGAAGGGGAAGAAGAAAAAGGCTAAAAGGGTAGAACTAGATCAAAAGGGCACTTGCCATCATTATGGCAAGGAGGGCCATTGGCGAAGAAATTACAAGATATATCTTGAGTCCGTGAAGAAGAATAAGGCATCAGATGCCCCATCTTCTTCAGATATATTCGTTATTGATTGTCATTCTATTTCCTTAGATACTTGGGTATTGGATATTGGGTGTGACTCACATATATATAATGACATAGAGGGGCTAAGGAATAGAAGAAGACTCATCAAAGGTGAGTCCAATTTGCAAGTTGGCAATGGAGCAAAGGTTACTGCAGTCGCCATTGGAACTTATTTGCTGAAGCTCCCTAGTGGACTAGTATTAGAACTGGACAATTACTATTATGTTCCTTCTCTAATAAAGAATATTGTTTCTATTTTCTGCTAAAATAGAAATGGTTACCATTTGACATTTAGTAACAATTGTTGTTATATAACCTTGAATGACGTACTTTATGAGACTGGATTTTAAGCAATGGTATTTATACGTTGGACGTATCTAGTGACATTTTCAATATCGAAGCGAGCAATAAGCGTGCTCGAAAGGATAATCAATTAGACTCCTATATGTGGCATTGTCGTCTTGGCCATGCAAGCAAGAAACGCATGTTTGAATTACACCGATGTGGAATTCTAGAATCGTTTAAATCTGATTCATTCAATATATGCGAATCATGCTTAAAAGGCAAGATGACCAAGTTACCTTTTACTGGAAAAGGTGAATCGGTGGGAGAGTTACTTGGTCTAATACATAGGGATGTATGCGGACCTATGATAACTCATGCTCTAGGAGGCTATAGCTACTTTATTACTTTCACCGATGATCACTCATGGTTTGGGTTTGTGTTCTTGATGAAACACAAGTCTAAAGCCTTTGAAAGGTTCAAAGAATTCAGAAATGAAGTAGAGAAACAACTTGGCAAGAGTATTAAAATACTTTAATCAGATCGAGGTGGTGAATACTTGAGTCAAGAGTTTCTAGATTATATAAGGAATAATGGTATATTGTCTCAATGGAATCTGCCATATACACCGCAGCATAATGGTGTATCTGAGAGGCATAACCATACCTTGTTGGACATGGTCAGGTTGATGATGAATCATGCGAATCTTCCCAAGTCCTTTTGGGGCTATGCACTTCAGACAGCTGTTTACTTGCTAAACAGAATGTTGACCAAGGTAGTCTCTACTACTCCATATGAAATATGGAATAGTAAGAAACCTCATTTATCTTACTTGAAGATATGGGATTGTCCTATTTATGTGAAGCGGATTGTATCAGACAAATTGGATGCTAAGTCTGATAAATGTCTATTTATTGGATACCCTAAGGAAACGAGGAGTTACCAATTCTATCATCCTGTGAAACAAAAGGTGTTTGTTTCAAGGCATGCTGTATTTCTAGAGAAAGAGTTTCTCTTGCAAGAAAACAGTGGGAGTGTCGTTGAGCTTGAGGAGGCTCAAGAGACTCCAATAGACATTGATGAGATACCTGGTGAAGCACCACAATCGATAACTCATAGTGATGAGCCATCGGCTGGACCTACTGTGACACCACGTCTTCGTAGATCTGGTAGAACACGCAACATTCCTGAGAGAAAATAATTTCTCGTAAGTGAATCGAATGACGTGTTACTCATTGATGATGAGGAGCCTACTAGTTATGAAGAAGTTCTGAAAAGTTCAGAAAGGGATAAATGACTTAACGCCGTGAAGTCGGAAATGGATTCCATGTATAAAAATCAAGTTTGGAACTTGGTTGACCCACCTGAAGGCATAAAGCCTATAGGGTGCAAGTGGGTTTTCAAGAAGAAAATTGACATGGATGGTAATGTGATTACCTATAAAACTAGATTGGTGGCAAAAGGGTATCGTCAAAAGCAAGGTGTTGATTATGACAAGACCTATTCACTTGTTGCTATGCTTAAATTCATTCGGATGCTCCTTGCCATAGAAGCTCATTATGATTATGAGATATGACATATGGATGTGAAAACAACTTTCCTTAATGGAAACCTATTCAAGGACGTGTATATGATATAGCTTGAGGGTTTCACATCGGTTGATAAAACCAAGGTATGCAAATTGCGACGGTCTATATATGGACTGAAGCAAGCATCCAGGAGATGGAATATCCGTTTTGATGAGATAATCAAAAAGTTTAATTTCTCACAAAATCCGAATAAACCTTGTGTGTACAAGAAGGTTAGTGGGAGTACAGTTGTGTTCCTAGTATTATATGTCGATGCCATATTACTTATAGAAAACGATGTTTCTATCTTACAGTCAGTTAAAATTTGGTTGTCCAAGATATTCTCCATGAAATACCTGGGAGAAGCAACTTACATCCTCGGGATTAAGATCTATAGGGATAGATCGAATCGATTGCTTGGTCTTGCACAGTCTACATATATAAATCGAGTGCTAAAGAGGTTTAGCATGTCGGAATCCAAGAAAGGTTTCCTACCCATCAGGCATGGGATACACCTTTCGAAGTCTATGTGTCTGTGCACAGAAGATGAGAGGATTTGCATGAATAAGATTCCCTATGCATCCGCAATAGGATCTATCATGTATGCTATGTTATGTATGAGGCCCGATATATCGTATGCTCTGAGTGTCACGAGCAGATACCAGTCTGATCGAGGAATGGATCATTGGGCGGCTGTTAAGACAATCCTTAAGTACTTGAGAAGAACTAAGGATGTGTTCCTAATATATGGAGAAGGGGACATGGTGATACGCGGGTATACGGATGCCAGCTTCCAGATAGACAAGGATGATTCCAGATCTTAGTCTGGGTACGTGTTCACCTTGAATGGAGGCGCAGTGAGTTGGAAAAGTTCCAAACAAGATATTGTAGCAGATTCTACCACAGAGGTAGAATACATTGCAGCTTCGAAAGCAGCAAAGGAAGCGGTTTGGATCATGAAGTTCATTTATGAACTTGGTGTGGTTCCAACCATTGTTGAAGCAATATCGGTTTACTACGACAACAATGGAGCAATTGTATAGGCAAAAGAGCCAAGCTCTCATTAACGATCCAAACATGTTCTTCGCCGCTATCATCTGATCAGAGAGATTATCACTAGGAACGAAATTTAAATCGAGAAGATTCTCACTGAAAAGAACTTAACGGATCCTTTAACTAAGGCTTTACCTCAAAGTAAGTTTGAGGGCCATATTAGGGCTTATGGTATTGGATACCGTAAAGATTGGCATTAATCCAAGTGGGAGTTTATTAGTTATATATGAGAGGTGTCCTAAGGCAATCACCTTATAATTAAACCATTTATATAATAAATGAAGATTCACTATTTGAATATACATGTTTTCATGTATTTGATTAGATCTTAAACTCATTTACTGAATGTCCACAATACGATTCACAGCGTGAGAGAATTTGTGATTGGATCACAACTAGCGAGTATCTCTGCATGTGTAATTGTGATGTATTGGAATTATCCCTAGTCGATGAATCGATGGATTTGGACACCATCAATTCTGTTGAGACTAGCATGAGGTATACTCTTTGGTGTATCCAAGCAGCTGATTCTCACTGGCTGGAGACATTGTGATGTCCAGAGTTAATCGTGGTTGTTAGTTATGGTAACTAGTTCATTGGAGTGACCAGCTGTAAGACTTCATATGGTTCTCTGCATATATGGATATGTCAATGAAGTTCTTACTGTAGCTTAAGTGCGATGTTCCTTTGACTTGCGGTATTCAAGTCATTTTGTTCATGGAGACTTATGCTTTGACATCTTAAGCAAACATCTCCAAGGAGATATGAACCCGGGATGATTGGGTATAAGTCAAAATGCCCAAAGGTATTTGAATAGCCTATAAAGGATTCACCACTCCTTGCGAGGAGATGTATACCCTTGGCCTCTCGTCGGATTGTTACTAAAGTCTTTAACCAAAACATTATATGTTTAGAGTAAGGTACTCTTGGATACATGTGCAGTAACTAGAATCCGTAGGACGAGAAAAAGATACTTGGGCTAGGTATGACATAGTCAGCCTAGTGGAAATTGACACTATAGACCATGTCCTAAACTAAGTGGGTACAAGATGAGTGAAGGGAACGAGGCACAATTCATTGTAGCTGCTAAAGGGTTTCAGAAATGGTTCTAGGATTAACCGTTGATTTTTTGATTAATTGGAGATCATGATGTACTACTAGGTGCCACTCAAGATCGTTCTATAATTAATGGTTAATTATAGACGACTAACATAAACCAAGAACCTATTTGGTCACACGTACAATGAGCGTAATCCGAAGGATTTAAAACGAGCTTGAGAATGAGATTCTTAGATCGAGAGAAACTAGGTTTGGGTGGATCAAACAAGAAGTGAGCATGAAATCGTTTCAGTCGCAACGGAAGCATGGATGGGCTGAGTCTTATGAAGACATGATGGATGAACCAAATTGGTTTGGTTCTAATCCAATGGTGGAAAATAAACGAGCTTATGAAGACATGATGGATGAACCAAATTGGTTTGGTTCTAATCCAATGGTGGAAAATAAACCAAAGTGGTTTGGTTTGTTTTAAACGAATGAACCAAAGTTGGTTCGGTTCATTTTAACTTAAAATAGACCAACTCGGTTCGGTTTATTTTAACTTAAGTTATTGGAGCGGGTTAACGGGTTTTGGTTATGAACCAATAACTCTAAGTAGAAGGTTTCTTGATGATTAAGAAACACGTGCTTTATAAAAGCGCGTGTAGAGGTTTGGAGAGCCCTAAGTTTTTATTTTTGGAAACTTCTCTTCCTCTCCTCTCCCTCTCTTCTCCTTGCCGCCGCCCAAGAGGATCCACACCCAGCTGCTGCCGGCCACCCCTCCGGCAACCCTCTGGCGACCCACCTTGGCTCCGGTGACCAAGGATCAGCCGCCACCTCCTTTGGCCAACGCCAAGTCCTCCACCAAGCTGTCCAGTTTTGGGACAGCTTGTTTCCTTCTTATCGGAGCGTCGTTTGGATGACATTTGGAGCTCCGAGAGTGGCTTCCTTTTCAGGGATTGGATCTCCGGTGATCCTCATAGGTGGAGGGCCAAGGATTCGTCAAGAGGTTGACGAATACCTCTTCGGAGCGAGTTTTGGGGACTCATTTTCGAATCCGAATTTTGATTCGGAGTGTGATCTCCTCTTGATCACATCATCTTCGACAAGAGGCTAGTGACTCCTACGAAGATGAGGCTCATAGCTTGGTGAAGATATCACGACGGGTGGAAACGGATAGAGGCAATTCTAGCATGAGTTGCTCTGGTTGATGTCATTCCCGTTGCACGTGATACGTCAGGTATAACTAGCGTAATTTCCTTTTTATTGCAAAATTTAAAAATGCAATTATGTCTACACATGTTGTATCTTGCATGCGTGTGGTGTGTGTGTTGTAATAAATTAGATTTATTGCTTTTAATTCTTCTGCTGTGAACATGTTTACGAAATATGTTCGAACACATACTCACTGCGGTGCCGGGGAAACCCAACAAGTCGACTGCCCAATGCTGGCAGTCGACTGCCAAGGCTATTTGCCCACAATTGAACACCAGTCGACTCAGGGCAGTCGATTGGTCATTATCCCAGTCAACTTCTCAGTGTCGACTCGGCTACCAAGTGTCAAACACTTGACCAGTCGACTGGTCCATAACCCCAGTTAACTTCTACACCTCAACCATGAGGTTTACCTCAAGTATGATGCCCTCATACTTGCTAGACCACCTTTAGCCTAGACCTAAGCCTTCTAGCCACCTCCATCAGCCTCATGTCTATTTGATCCCTCTAAGTCATCCATGACTCATTCATCCATACGCTAGCCTTCAGGTGCTTCCATAAGCTATTGTCATGCTAAGCTGGTCTACACCGCCAAGGCACATTGGGCTTACATTACCAAGGCACACGCTTGGACCTTATGCCGCCAACCATTGGACTTATGATGCCAATATGAAACCTTGGACTTTTCAATTGCCAAATACCCATGACTTGGACTTTCCATGCCAAGTCCCATGCTTGGACTTTCCATGCCAAGTACTCAAGACTTAGACTTTACCATTGCCACGACTCAAGCTTGGACTTTCCATTGCCAAGACCCATGCTTGGAATTTCCATGCCAAGTACCCAAGACTTGGACTTTACAATTGCTAAGACCTATGCTTGGACTTTCCATGCCAAGTACTCAAGACTTAAACTTTACCATTGTCAAGACCCATGCTTGGACTTTCCATGCCAAGTGTCCCACTTGGACTTCTCCATCATAGGGTTAACCCCATCTCAACCATATAGTCAACCCATTGTCAAACAATGGTCAGCTCATTATCAAACATCAAAACACCACTTGAGTCAAATTCGAGTCTGGTCAATAGTGACCTGGGCCGATTGCACCAACAATCTTCATCTTTTTGATATTTGACAAAAAC
The DNA here is from genome assembly GCA_025175895.1 of Wurfbainia villosa. Classification (NCBI taxonomy): domain Eukaryota; kingdom Viridiplantae; phylum Streptophyta; class Magnoliopsida; order Zingiberales; family Zingiberaceae; genus Wurfbainia; species Wurfbainia villosa. The sequence goes on along the minus strand of CM045998.1, from coordinate 43,481,343 downwards.
CAACACCTTTGAGTTTGAGCACTAACTCAATCCTATCCTTCCAATTGTCCAAATTAGGAATTCTCACGTTCTCCTATTAATTATCCTCAATTCTCCCACATCAATTCTCTCCCTTTTTGACATACATAAAAAAGGCTCTCCCCAAGGGTGTCATTGTCTCATATCCCAATGAGATCTTACAATCTTCCCCTTGGTCTAAACACATCTAGGATGTCTTCACTCTTTCTTGAGATAAGTCCCATATCACTAAAGAGAGGTAATCCTCACATCTCCAAATTCTCCCCCTTATGAGGAAGAACGCATCTATCATCTCATGATGGATAACCTCCCCCTAAAGGTTTGCTCCCCCTTGACCATTGCACCAACAATGTCCTTGGAGAGTCCCTAAGCCTATAGGAACCCTAAACCATCAAAATTAGGGTCAAAAGTTCAAACTTGAACTTTCACACACCTTAAAATTGATACACACCCTAAACAACTCTCCTAATCCATATCCAATGGATTTTCACTCTTTATAATGCTTTCTAAAATATATTATAGGGTTAGGAGCAGTTAGGGTAGCCTAACATAGTTGAAATCAGGCTAAACCAACCTTGTTTACCCGAAATCAACCATTGACAGTCGACTCTATTAGTCAAAAGTCGACTGCCCTTGATGCCAGTCGACTGCCATCCATGACAGTAGATTGATTTCTGCAAGGTAAAAAATCAGGTTCAAAAATCGAAGTTTGAAAATACATAAGTAATTATACATAATTTGAAAAATAGTAAAATTTCATACGTATAATACTTATAACAATCATAATGGGTGAAAAATATTTGAAAAATAAAATACCAATAAAATAGTGAGATTGAAACAAGGTTCAAAAAACAAGAAAAACTTCATTGTTTTGAGCCTATTTTGTATCAACTTCATCAATGGTGACTACTATCAAAAGATAGACTACACCAAAGTTTTTCAAAATTATTTTGAAATTTTTTTAAAACCTTATATTAAACCATGGTCTATGAGCTTAATGCACATGACTTGTACGTAAGCTTTTCTCATGATTCATCCATGGTATAGGATGAGTTTGAGTTCATCTAGATGCAAAAATTATGTACCTTGAACTTAACTCATTTTCTAGCATCTCACATGTGTCTAGGGTATATCAATACACACACATGTCAATGTGATGTGAGATGTGAGTTTTGTTCATCCTAATCTAAGGTCTCATGCATTTTCTAAGGACACACAATTTGATTCCCTTATACATGGGACTTCAAATCATGCCAATTGTCCTTAAATAAATTTTCATTTATCCTAAATGCTTGAATGATGATTATGGCATAAATGATGGAATAAATAAAGATATGTGCCAATAATCATGATGTCATGGCATATAAATATAACCTAAGTAACACATGATATAAAAGCTAACCCTAAAGATGATCATGACATTTTATATGATTAAAATGAAATATGATGTCACGATATGTTATATGACAATCAAATCATGGCAAATAAAAAGTAAAGGTATAAGAATACCTAAATTTTAGTATAAATTGCCATTGGATATGATTAAGTTATTTTTTCCATATTACCACTTATCCTCAAGTGTGCCAAAAACCCAAAATGGCACACCAAGACCTCTAAACCTTAATTGTGCCAATTTGATCAATTTTTTCATAGTTCTCAAAACATATTGGCACATCCTAAAATCTTTTAGGATAAAATTCTACCTTATTTCTAAGGTATCCCATTACCTTAGAAATGACTTAAAGTATCAACTTTGCTATTGTTGAGTCAATTACCCATCCAATCAAGGTTGACACATCCTAACCTATTTAGCATGAATCGATCACGCTCCTAGGAACCCAATACCTATTGGTTCTCCTTGGGTTTACTAGGTATTCCTTAGGGATAACTTCCCTAGATACCCTTCTAATGACCCTTCTAGGCTTAGAAGCCTTGGTCATTATGGTCTTGCCTAGGTTAACTCGAGGGGTGACTCCCCTTGTAACCTTCTTAGTGGCTTCCCTAGGTTTCCTTGAAACCTTAGCCACTAGGCACCTATCATGGTTAATCTTAGGGATGACGTCCCTATTAACCTTGGTCTTCCTAGACCTAGGTTGAGTTCCATAATCAAATGGAACATTATGGTAGGTCTCCTTGGGCTTAGGTTTGTGACCCAAACCTTTCTGTCCTTTAGGCGGACCTTGCCTCCTACACCCTCGATTTTGATTATTTGACCCTATAATCATATTTTCCATCTTCCTTAGTGTCCTTTCCATTTTCTCAAGCTTTGACCTCAAAGCTTGATTTTCAAATTCTAATTTTTCTAATTTGGTGGTCCCATTATTTCTTTGAGTAGAGTTGTTCTTTCTAGGCATATGTCTATGGTTCTTGGGATTAATGCCAAGATGATCCTCTATCTTCCTAATACTTTCCTTAGGTAGAATTTTTCTAGGGTTATTAGTCCCAAATTTCTCCTTAGTTTTAAAATCGACATGTTTAGCCCCTAAGCAATAAAATTTATTATTTCTAGCATGCTTCTTATGATTATGCACAATTGCAAGGTTATTAACATTACTCTTAGGATGCTTTTTGACATGAAAATTTGAAGGTGCATTACTAAAATATACCTTAGGGTTTGCTTTTAAAGCTCCCCCTACATGTGATGCTCCTTCTTGGACCTTCTTCCTCCCCCTAGGGAATTGACTTCTATAGTGGCCCTGTTGTTGGCACTTGAAGCACACCATATGCCTCTTGCTCTTCCTAATTGGGGCTCTGGCATCCTTTTCCTTTTCTTGAAATTTTGGTGCTGATTGACTTTTGTTGATTCTTTTAGGACATTTACTCTTGTAATGTCCTACTTCCCTACACTCAAAGCATATTATATGATTTTTATTTTTAACTAACTTTCTTGAGTTACCTAGGGTGGTAGTAGGAAGAATTTGGTCCAATTCTTCATGGCTTCCAGAGGTAGATGCTTCTTCTTGTTGCTCTGGTATTGAAGATGGCCTAATCTCCTCCCCCTCAATCCTAGAGGTGGAGGCTTCTTCTACCTCTTCTACTTCTTCGGATGTTGACAACCTTTCAACTTCTGACTCCTCACTTTCTTGTGAGGATGAGCTTTCTTCCATATCCCCTTGGACCGATTAGGGATTCTCATGAAATTTTGCCAAATCGCTCCAAAGCTCCTTGGCATCCTTATATTTACCTAACCTAGACAAAATATCATTACGAATCAAATCACTTAAAAATTTTATTACCTTCCTATTCTTCTCAAACTTTTGGAGTTGTTCCTTGGTCTATTTCTTCATCTTGAGGAATCCTCCCTTTGTCCCTCTTGGTTATTCGAACCCATCCATCAAGGCGGACCAATCTTCGATGTCCACCATCATCATGAAGTCTTCAATCCTTGACTTCCATTGATTGAAGCCTTCTCATCCATAGAATGCATATGGAACTGGAGTGTTGATATCCCATCCCAATCCATCGTTGGGAAACTCCATCTTCTCTAGCACTTTTGCTCTCGGTTGTTAATCCGTAGAAGAGCTCCTAGCTCTAATACCACTAGTTGGAACTTCGGTGAGTGCTAGAGGGGAGGGGGGGGGGGGGTGAATGGCGCGTTCATTGGTTGATAATGGAAATCATTCGCATTTGTCTAAAATTTATTAGTTTGCACAACGAAATATAGAAATAAAAAAGAAGACAAATACAAATACACAATCACACTAACACAGCGATATAACATGGTTCGAAACCCTAGTTCCTACTTCATTGGGTGAGCTCGATAATGAGCTCTAGTGATGTACACACCAATACTCAATAAACTCCTTCTCGACAACACGTCGAAGGTGGAGAAACCTCGTACAAGAAATTACAAATGTAATACAAAAAGTACAAGCAAATACAAAGACAATAATGAAATACGTAAAGAAAACTTTACAACAAATACTTTGATCTCTTGATTGTTTCTTTCTTTGGTTTTCTCTTGAAGGTCTAGAGTGAAACAACAATTCCTCTTCAAAATCTCCCCAAATGTTGCTGCAAAATCCTCCAACTCAAGCTCCTTTTATAACCTACATCGAGCTGATTTCGCACTTAGCAGTTGACTGTCATAAGGCCCTAGTGATTGCCAACAGTGTCGTTGTCTCACAATGACTTAATCCATGTCGACATTCCGGATAGCGCGATCGCGCCATTCCATCGATCATTTATTCAAGCCGTGTAGCCGACTGTTTAGTCGGCTATCGGGCATTCTGCCTCGTGACCAAACCAAGCATCAGTTGACTGCCCTCCATGTCAGTCGACTAATCATGGCCAATCGACTGCCCAATGCTAGTAGTCGACTGCCAAGGCTATTTGACTGTAGTTGACTGGTCATAATCCCAGTCGACTGCTCAGTGTCGACTCTGCTGCCAAGTGTCAAGCACTTGACCAGTCGACTGGTCCATAACCCCAGTTGACTACTACACCTCAACCATCAGGTTTATCCCAAGTATGATGCTCTCATACTTGTTAGACCACCCTTAGCCTAGACCTAAGCCTTCTAGCCATCTCCATCAGCCTTACGTCTATTTGATCCCTCCAAGTCATCCATGACTTGTTCATCCATACGCAAGCCTTCAGGTGCTTCCATCGGCTATTGTCATGCTAAGCTGATCTACATCACCAAGGCACATTGGGCTCATGCTGTCAAGACACATGCTTAGACTTTACGCCACCAACCATGGGACTTATGCTGCCAATATCAAACCTTGGACTTTCCAATTGCTAAGTACCTATGACTTGAACTTTCCATGCCAAGACCCATGCTTGGACTTTCCATGACAAGTACTCAAGACATGGACTTTACCATTGCCAAGACTCAAGCTTGGACTTTCCCTTGCCAAGACCCATGCTTGAACTTTCCATGCCAAGTACCAAAGACTTGGACTTTACCATTGCCAAAACCCATGCTTGGACTTTTCATGCCAAGTACTCAAGACTTAAACTTTACCATTGCCAAGACCCATGCTTGGACTTTCCCAGTCAAGTGTCCCACTTGGACTTCTCCATCATATGGTCAACTCCATGTCAACCATATAGTCAACCCATCGTCAAAAAATGGTCAACTCATCCTCAAACATCAAAACACTACTCGAGTCAAATTCGAGTCTCGTCAATCGTGACATGACTCGATTGCACCAACACGTCCCACCACCTTCACACATAAACCCCATTCAACTTTTCTCCAAGAATTCAACACCCCCCTTTCAACTTCCACTTTCATGCCAAATTCCCTAGAATCCTCCTTCTCCCTTAGTCAAAGATTTACCCGACTCCCTCTTATCCAACCTTAATGAGGTTAGAACACCATTTCCTTTATTACTTATTATTTGATACTAACACTTAAACTTGCTGGGCATTACAAGTATAACTCACTTAAATAATAAATGGGATCAATATGCTAATACTCTCAAGAAAAAATTACCAAAATGCGAAGCTTGAGAGTTACCCCTACAACATGCTTATCAATGAATAGAAAGAGAACTTCAAGCTTCTTACGTAGAAACTCAAGCCAACCGGGAAGAATTCAACCCTTCACTTCCATGCAACCTATTTACAGAATACCTTAGACATTCTAAAAGCCAGATCATCCAAAGAAGGCACAAGTATTACACCAAAAACATTTTGGACTTCGGATGCCATCAATGACATGTCCCTGGATCGAGGCTTTTGAAGGTTTTGCGGAACTGAAGCTCTGATACCACATGAAGGGAGGAAACTTTGCTTCCCACTTCAACTTGGTCGCTTGTTCATGGGAATCCCGTCTTCGTCCCCATATTAAAAAATTAATCCTCGATAAAGAGGGATTACCCAAGCAACTGTTCCATCATCGTGCTATTCGATTAGAGTGGTCACTTGAACAAACTTGTTGTTCAAGCAACCTACATCTATTCTTCGATTAGCCACGGAATAGACGATGTATGGATCGCCGGTTTTTGTGTTTGTCTTCGGGATCCAAGTAAATTAGCTACATACAAAATGTACAACATGCATAGAATAAGAAAAGATTTATAAACAATAATTATACCTCTTGTTATACCTCTTGATCTTCTATTGTATGTTCTTCTTCCTTTTGGACGTCGTGTGGGCGACGATCTTCCAAAAGTCGAAGCCTCCTAGATCACGTTCTTCCCTTCTTTGCTCGCTCCGAACAAAGGGAAGAATGAAATGAAACTCTTCCCCTATCTAGGATCGGCCACCAAGTCAATGGACTTGATGTTGCTGCCGGGCAAGGAGGAGAATAGGATAGCCGGCCAAAGGAGAGGAGAGGGTGTCGGCCAAAGCTTGAGGGAGAGAGTCACCGGCCAAGGAAAAGAGGAGAAGAAGAAAACCTAAGCCTCCAACCTTGTTGCCGCCGGCCCTAGGAGGAGCAAACCCTAGAAATCAAAGCTTGCCGCCACAAACCCTAGCAAAACTCCAAAACCCTAGAAGCATTGCTGCCCAAAACCCTAATCTCCCTTGATGTCTCCCACGCCCAAGCCTTGGCCATCCTTTTATAGAGCAAGGCTTAAGCCTCCCTTTAATCTCCACCATCGGATCTAGGGATTTAATATCAACCGTCAGATCTAGGGATTTAATCTCCACCATCGGATCTAGAGATTTAATCTCCACTGTCGGATATAAAGAATTAATCTCCACCGTTGGATCTAGAGATTTAATCTCCACCGTCGGATCTATAGATTTAATTTCCACCGTCGGATCTAGAGTTTCATAGGCTCCATGAGGGTTTTAATAGGCTACAATAGGGACCATGAGGAGGAGTTGGATCTTGGCCACCCAATGGATTAAGCCCACATAAAGTCCGATCCATTAATGATAATATATTCCACTAGAGGATTATCATTGATCTACCTCACCAACACCATAAATAAATATGAGCTCCATATATTATTTGTACAAATGTCTCCCCGTGTTTAAGATCTCGAATGTCCATCAATTAATTAATTTACTAACAATTAATTAATCAACATCTAACTCCATGAGTAGTACCACTCAACCTTATCATCATGCCGGACTAAGTCCACCTGCAGGGTTTATATGATGAACCTTATGAGCTTCTCAAGGGGACATCATCACCTAATATATAGGACACGGTTTCCTCCTATAATCAATGACACACCATATAAATAATATCATTTCCCAACTTACTGAGCCTATTGATTTACTCTATAAATCTCGCCCATTGGTAAATCAAAGAAATAAATACTAAGTATATATGCCCGTTATTATATCGGGATTAAGAGCATGTACACCATAATATCCGAGGTCCGATTCAATTATGTAGTTAGCAATAAATCGAATCACCTCTAAGTCGGTCCTGCTCAATACACACAAAGTGTACTAGTGTAATTTTATGGTCAAGACAAACCAATACCAAATCACACTACAACAATTCCAATGGTTTGTCCATAACCATCTCGGTTGTGAGCCTTTACTTATACTTTACAAGGAACTGATAACATGATCTCCCGTGTGACACTACACACCATGTTATCTACAATGTAATGTATTAGACAATATGCATAACCATAAATATGCAAACAATGATCATGTGATTCTTATTTCAAAAATAAAGATGTTCATACAAATGATAGACTTTTCAGTATGCATCCCAACAATCTCCCACTTATACTAAAAGACTATGTTGTCCTAATACTGCCATACATCTGAATCCCATTCCCTCCACATGCCTATCAAATATCAAATGCTCTCATTGGAAGGGCCTTAGTGAAAGGATCTTCCAGGTTATCCTCTGATGCAATCTTGGCCACAACAACTTCTCCTCGCTTTAAGATTTCTCGTATCAGGTGGTACTGATGCTCTATGTGTTTACTTGCCTTATGGGCCCATGGTTCCTTCGAGTTTGCAACTCCACCATTATTATCACAATAAATTGTGATAGTTTTGGGCAAACCAGGAATCATATCCAAGTCCATCAAGAAGTTCCTGAGCCATACAACTTCTTTGGCCGCCTCAGAGGCTGCCACATACTTAGCTTCCATGGTAGAGTCCGCCATGCATTTCTGCTTGACACTCCTCCATACAATGGCTCCACCTCCCAAAGTAAACACAAAACCTAAGGTAGACTTACTGTTATCCCTATCCGATTGGAAGTCAGAATCTGTGTAATCCACAGGGAGTAATTGATCTGCCTGGTAGACCAGCATATAATCCCTAGTCCTTCTCAAGTACTTCAATATATGCTTTACCGCAGTCCAATGTCCTTGTCTGGATTACTCTGATATATGCTAACCATGCCAACGGCAAAGCAGATATCCAGTCTCGTACATAGCATAACATACATGAGGCTTCCTACTGCCGAAGCATAAGGAACTGCCTTCATCTCCTTAGATGTTCTAGGACACATCTCCTTAGATAAAGGAACTCCATGCCTAAAAGGTAGAAAACCTTTTTTGGAGTTCTGCATGCTAAAATGATCCATAATGGTGTTTATGTATGAAGCTTGAGATAAGCACAACATCCTTTTCCTGTGATCCCTTATAACCTTGATTTCAAGGATGTGTCCCACTTCTCCCAAGTCCTTCATATCAAACTGTTTGGACAACCATACTCTTATGTCCGATAACAACTTGACATTGTTGCCAATTAACAAAATGTCATCTACGTATAGTACAAGAAATACCACTACGTTTCCGTCACATCTCTTATATACACAAGACTCATCCAGAGTTTGAATAAATCCATAAGACTGGATTACCTCATCAAAGCGGATGTTCCAAGATCACGAAGCTTGCTTCAATCCATAAATGGACCGATTAAGCTTGCACACAAGATGCTCTTTACCCTTTGTAATGAATCCTTCTGGTTGCTTCATATAGATGTTTTTCTCAAGACTTCCATTAAGGAAAGTTGTCTTGACATCCATCTTCCATACCTCATAATCCATATGAGTAGCAATACAAAAGAGAATCCAGATAGACTTAAGTATGACTACCGGCGAAAAAGTCTCCTCATAATCGATGCCCTCTTTCTAACTATACCCCTTCGCAACAAGCTTCGCTTTGAAGGTCTCAACCTTCCCGTCTATTCCTCTCTTTCTTTTGTAGATCCACTTGCATCCAATGGCTTTTACACCATTGGGTGGTTCTACTAGCTCCTAGACTTGATTTGAATCCATAGATTCTATCTCAGAATTCATTGCACTTTGCCAAGATACCGCATCTTTATCTTGGATTGCCTCGTCATATATCCAGGGATCAGGTTCATGTTCGCCAGGGACTAAATCAGAAGATTCTCCCAAGAACATGAATTTATCAGGCTGTCTAACAACCCTCCCACTACGACGAGGTATCACCTGTGTATCCTCTGTGACATGCGGTGCAATCACTTGTGGTATATCCTCTTATACCGGTGGTACTGAAGTAGTGACTTCTTCTCTCAATTCCTCCAGAATAATCTTACTTATGGGCTTATGGTTCATCACATAGTCTTCCTCTAGAAATCTGGCGTTCTTGCTAACGATCACCCTCTGATCTCTAGGATTATAAAACAAACCACCTTTCGTTCCTCTAGGATAGCCAACGAACATGCGCACTTCTGTACGAGATTCCAACTTTCCTGCATCTGCCTTCAGCACATGTGCTAGACTCCCCCAAATCCGAATATGTCTCAGACTAGGCTTTCGCCCAGTCCACAATTATGTGGGAGTAGAAGGCACTGATTTAGATGGTACCAAGTTCAGAATATACACTATTGTATCTAGAGCATACCCCATAATGAATCTGGCAACTCAGAATAACTCATCATCGATCTAATTATCTCCAAAAGAGTCCTATTCCTTCGTTATGCTACACCATTCTGCTGGGGTGTGCTTGGTGCAGATAATTGGGATTGAATCCTAGCCACTGATAAGTAATTCCTAAACTCTCCCTAGAGGTATTTACCACCACGATCAGATCATAGTGTCTTGATACTTTTACCTTGATGTTTCTCCACATCAGCCTTGAATTCTTTGAACTTGTCAAATCATTCAGACTTGCGGCGCATCAAGTAAATGTATCCATATCTTGAATAATCGTCTATAAAAGAGACGAAATATTCAAAACCACCTCTTGCTTGGATAGACATAGGACCACACAAATCAGAATGAACTAATTCCAACACATCTTTGGTTCTATACCCCTTGGCCTTAAAAGACCTCTTGTTTATTTTATCTTCCAAGCAAGATTCACAGGTTGGGAAATCTTCCACCACTAATGAACCCTGAGGTCCATCAGCTATCAACCTTTGAATTCTGCTTAGGTTAATATGACCTAGCCTTAGATGCCAAAGATATGTTTGGTTCATCTTCGAAGTTTCTTTTCTCTTATTGTAATTAGAAGATGAGTTATTTACTTCTATTTGCATCGTGAGAGCTTTTTGTTCAAGGGTATATAAATTTCCTATCAATGTACCACAACAGATAATCTTCATATTCCTTTTTATAACAACTCTGTCATTAAAAGAAATAGAATACCCATCCATAAACAATTTAGAAACCGAAATCAAATTCTTTCTAAATAAAGGTACATAAAGGCAAATTTTCAGAACCAAAACTTTATTCCTCTCAAAAGACAAATAAACATCTCCCACTGCAATGCCGCTACCTTCGTAGCATCACCCAAGTAGACGATAATCTCCCCTTTAGCCAGTCGTCTGATTTCCTGGAACCCCTACAAAGTATTGCAGACATGATCAGTGGCTCCCGTATCTACACACCAGGTGCCGGTAGATAACACCGCTAAACATGTTTCAATGACTAGACCAAAAGATATATCTTTGTTCTACTTCCGGTTGGGGCAGTCTTTCTTCCAGTGTCCAATCTGCTTACAAGTGAAGCACTTGCCTTTCGACTTCTTCACTCCTCCCTGAGAACCTCCCGCCACCTTTGTCCCACCTTGTTTCTTCTTCTTCTTGCCTTTCGGCTTAGAAGTAGAAACCTTTTGGGTAACCATGGCCTGAGCCTGAGCACTCTGATGAAAAATCCCCTCTGCCGCTTGGAGTTTTGTCAGAAGCTCCGACAACGAATACAACCTCTTGTTCATGTTGTAATTTAGGCAAAATTGCTCAAAACTTCTAGGTAGAGACTAGAGAATGATATCGACCTGGGTTTCCCCATTGATCTCAGCTCCAAGGACTTTCAGCTCATTCAAATGAGCCATAATCTTGAGAACATGATCCCTCATAGGTGTTCCCTCGATCATGGTGGTCGTCATCAAGTTCCTCATGGCTTCCTGCCTTGCAACCCGATTTTCATGTTCGAAAAGCTCTTTGAGATTGAGCATCATGTCATAAGCAGTGGGCATGACTTGATGTTGATGTTGCAATACATTTGACATAGAAGCCAAAATGTAACACCGCGCCATCTCATCAGCCTTTATCCACTTCTTATAACTCTCTTTCTCCTTTTCCCCAGAATCATCCGTAGGCATAGGAGGACACTCTTCGAAGAGTACATATTTGTACTCCTCAACAGTCAAGACAATATTAAGATTCCTCTTCCAATCAACATAATTGGGTCCAGTAAGTTTATTTTCTTTGAGTATCACAGCAAGCGGGTTGAAAGTCATTTTTGAAAAACCTAAGAATCACATAGATCAAAATATTAGATTTCAAAAAATTATTGATTCCTCAAACAATAAAATTTTAAAATCAATCAACACCTCAAAATACCGAGAATATCGTATGCCACGATCGTGTGGACGTATACGAATTCCACATTTGTAAGAAGAGGTTTTACCCATTAATTTTACTATCTTGTCAACCTAACTTTTTAACAAATAAAATTAATAGTTGGTTCCTCTTCGGCCCTACAAATAAAAGCAGTGACTCCGATGGGGAGGATACTCCTATTTGCATCTAAGTGTTCACCATTACTTGGTACCAAGGCAATTATCTCGGGTTATGTGTCTTCCGATGGGGAAGTACACATGCTCCTTAATAATTTCTTTTAACCATATTCAACCATGTGATATGCAAAACAAACTCATCCTATGTGGAGGAAGGCACTCAGAGCTGACGCGCAAGTTTGTTTGCATCATATGTCAAATCGTAATGGAGGCCGTGGGAATTTATAAAAATATCCCTCTCCCACTTAGTAATTTAAAATTGAGGAATTTTCCTAGCACACGACATGCATATCAAACAATAAGCAATAAATATGAAAGAGAAATATTTTTCAACTATTATGGCTTTTGTTCTCCAATATGACTCCCGTCGTATCGCCATCTCGTCCGCTCCTCCCTACGCCATGTACAAGCCATCCGGAGATCTGAGCTGAGAAAAATTATTTTAATTTACATCCATCGATCCTACACTCCACAAAGGAGTGTACATGAAATCTAGATCGAAAGTAAACTAAAATAAAAGAGTGGCTAAACAATGTCGTACTTAATTACAAAAAATTAAATACTAGCCTCGTTAACCCCGAGGATTCAAATAATATACAATTACACACATACAATCACATACACACATATGGCCATAATAGTTGGATCCTATGTCTGCAACCAAAAAATTAACCTACAGACATCCTACTATTATCCGGCACATATAATAAATGAAAAGTGCATAAAAGTAACCGAATCCTAAACACACAAAATCAGAAACCGTGGCTCTGATACCACTTGAAGGTTTTGCGGAACCGAAGCTCTGATACCACATGAAGGGAGGAAACTTCGCTTCCCACTTCAACTCAGTCGCTTGTTCATGGCGGTCCCGTCTTCGTCCCCGGATTAAAAAATTAATCCTCGACAAAGAGGGATTACCCAAGCAACCGTTCCATTGTCGTGCTGTTCGATTAGAGTGGTCACTTGAACAAACTTGTTGTTCAAGCAACCTACCTTTATTCTTCGATTAGCCGTGGAATAGACGATGTACGGATCACCAGGTTTTGTGTTTGTCTTCGGGGTCCAAGTAAATTAGCCACATACAAAATGTACAACATGCATAGAATAAGAAAAGATTCATAAACAAGAATTATACCTCTTGTTATACCTCTTGATCTTCTATTGTATGTCCTTCCTCCTTTTGGACGTCGTGTGGGCGATGATCATCCAAAAGTTGAATCCTCCAAGATCACATTCTTCCCTTCTTTGCTCGCTCCGAACAAAGGGAAGAATGAAATGAAACTCTTCTCCTATCTAGGATCGGCCACCAAGTCAATGGACTTGATGTTGCCACCGGCCAAGGAGGAGAATAGGATCGCCGGCCAACCTTGAAGAAAGGTTGCCGCCGGCCAAAGGAGAGGAGAGGGCGCCGACCAAAGCTTGAGGGAGAGAGTCACCGGCCAAGGAAAAGAGGAGAAGAAGAAAACCTAAGCCTCCAACCTTATTTCCATCGGCCTTAGAAGGAGCAAACCCTAGCAATCAAAGCTTGCCGCCCCAAACCCTAGCAAAACTCCAAAACCCTAGAAGCCTTGCCACCCAAAACCCTAATCTCCTTTGATGTCTCCAACGCCCAAGCCTTGGCCATCCTTTTATAGAGCTAGGCTTAAGCCTCCTTTTAATCTCTACCGTCAGATCTAGGGATTTAATCTCAACCGTCAGATCTAGGGATTTAATCTCAACCGTCGGATCTAGAGATTTAATCTCCACAATCGGATCTAAAGATTTAATCTCCACCATTGGATCTAGAGATTGAATCTCCACCGTCGGATCTAGAGATTTAATCTCCACCGTCGAATCTAGAGTTTCATTTTCCATCATCGGATCTAGGCTCCATGAGGGTTTTAATAGGCTACAATAGGGACCATGAGGAGGAGTTGGATCTTGGCCACCCAATGGATCAAGCCCACATAAAGTTCGATCCATTAATGATAATCTATTCCACTAGAGGATTATCATTGATCTACCTCACCAACCCCATAAATAAATATGAGCTTCATATATTATTTGTACAAATGTCTCCCCGTGTTTAAGATCTCGAATGTCCGTCAATTAATTAATTTACTGATAATTAATTAATCAACATCTAACTCCATGAGTAGTACCACTCAACTTTATCATCATGCCGGACCAAGTCCACCTGCAGGGTTTACATGATGAACCTTATGAGCTTCTCAAGGGGACATCATCATCCTAATATATAGGACACGGTTTCCTCCTATAATCAACGACACACCATATAAATAATATCATTTCCCATCTTACCGAGCCTATCGATTTACCCTGTAAATCTCGCCCATTGGTAAATCAAAGAAATAAATACTAAGTATATGTGCCCATTATTATATCGGGATTAAGAGCTTGTACACTATAATATTCGAGGACCGATTCAATTATATAGTCAGCAATAAATCGAATCACCTCTAAGTCGGTCCTGCTCAATACACACAAAGTGTACTAGTGTAATTCTATGGTCAAGACAAACCATTACCAAATCACACTACAACCATTCCAATGGTTTGTCCATAACCATTTCGGTTGTGAGCCTTTACTTATACTTTACAAGGAACTGATAACATGATCTCTCGTGTGACACTACACACCATGTTATCTACAATGTAATGTATTAGACAATATGTATAACCATAAATATGCAAACAATGATCATGTGATTCTTATTTCAAAAATAAAGATGTTCATACAAATGATAGACTTTTCAGTATACATCCCAACAACTTTGCCTTCCTGTAATGGGGCTTCCAAGATTGCATTAATCAATTCCAAGTAGCGGGCTATTCACCTCCCGAGCATTCCACCAATATAGGCAATACAATTGATCATATTTAGAGATGTTAAACATGCCGACCCATGGCGAGCCGGGCCAATCCATTGTAAACCCAACATTTAGCGGGGAGAGGCAGGTCGACCTGCCATCTCGGCGAGTTGACAAATCTCCAACCCAACCCAACCCAAGACGAGTTGCTGATTAGGTGGGCCAACCCACGGGCCACAAAAATTAAAAAAATATATCTAAAATTACTGACGCATTGAGGGCTCGAGGCAATGATTGGTAAGATGGATGGGATACCATGATTAAAAAAAGCATTTGAAGTAATTAAAATTTTATAATTGAGATTAAATTATCAACCTACAAAGTTGTGTACCGATATTTTTTATTCTCCCAATGTTCCAAAATATACAAATATTGATAATGTGCAAATGTAAATTTTTACTCCTCCAAATAGAGATTCAATTGAGATTTTATAACCCTTTTAATTATTTGACTTTGATATGTCATTATTTTCTATATTTATTAAAATAGAAGTGATAAGATAATATAAAACAATTAAAATATATAAAAAATAGAGTACTTCATCAAATATTTTTTTGTTCTTTCCTCTTAACTTTTTTTATACTTTGTTGAGGTGTATGTGTGATAGAAGGAGATTGTGATGGTGAAAAACTTGTCTTGTTAATATTAGAATATTGGTCAAAAAACTTATATAATTTTATTTTCACATGTTCTATCTTTTGACATTTCTCAATCCGCGGGCCAACCCAAGCCTACCGAGGGCCGACCCGTTTAGACCTGCAACCTGTGTGGGTCGATCTGTTTAGGCTCGCCAAAATGACGAGTTGATAAAATTTTAACCCAACCCCTTAAATTATTTTGACAGGCCCACCAACCCGACGGGCCCAACCCAACTTGACAGCTCTAATCGTACTCTACCTGACTTGTTATATTTTCCTTTTCCATCCAATATTGAAAAAAAATTAACAACTTGTATTTAGTATAACATTTGAAATACAACATGCGACTTAGCCTACATTGTACTATTCTAAAAGAATAAAAACATAAATTTTACAAGATTTATCCATTGAAATATGGGCGCAAGTGATACACATTCCATGGTATTGCTAAAAGCCTCCCTTGAGCATCCTTTAAGTAATAAGCTCCCATTCCCTCTCGACTCTCCACATGGAAGGGGCCTTCCCACTTGGGTCCTAGCTTACCCTTGCATCCCTCGGGCAGTACTTTCTTTAATACTAAGTCTCCTACTTGAAAAGCATAAGGCACTACCTTTTTTATCATAAGCTTTTATTGTAGGGATGTATACTTAAAAGTCTATTTTTTTGTATGAACATCTTTATTTTGAAATAAGAATCACATGATCATTGTTTGCATATTTTTATGGTTATGCAATATTGTCTAATACGTTGCATTGTAGATAACATGGTGTGTGGTGTCACATGGGAGATCATGTTATCGGCTCCTTGTAAAGTATAAGTAAAGGCTCACAACCGAGATGACTTTGGACAAACCATCGGAATGGTTGTAGTGTGATTTGGTATTGGTTTGTCTTGACCATAGAATCACACTAGTGCACTTTTTGTGTATTGAGCAGGACCAACACAGAGGTGATTCGATTTATTGCTGACTACATAATCGAATCGGACCTCAGATATTATTTAGTACATGCTCTTAATCCCGATATAATAACGAGCACATATACTTGGTACTCATCTCTTTGATTCACCAATGGGCGAGATTTATAGATTAAATCGATAGACTCGGTAAGTTGGGAGATGATATTATTTATATGGTGTGCCGTTGATTATAGGAGGAAACCGTGTCCTATATATTAGGATGATGATGTCCCCTTGAGGAGCTCATAAGGTTCATCATGTAAACCCTGCAGGTGGACTTGGTCCGGCATGATGAAAAGGTTGAGTGGTACTACTCAAGGAGTTAGATGTTGATTAATTAATGGTTAGTAAATTAATTAATCGACGGACATTCGAGATCTTAAACACGGGGAGAAAATGTACAAATAATATATGGAGCCCATATTATCATATGGGGGTTGGTGAGGTAGATCAATGATGGACCTTTAGTGGATTGGATCATCATTAGTGGATCGGACTTTATGTGGGCTTGATCCATGGGTGGCCAAGACCCAACTCCTCCTCATGGTCCCTAATGTAGCCTATTAACACCTCATGATGCTTAGATCCAAAGGATAGAAACAAATCTCGAGATCCAAAGGTAGAGATTAAATCTCTAGATCCGACGGTTGAGATTAAAACTCTAGATCCGACGGTTGAGATTAAATCCCTAGAACCAATGGATGAGATTAATTCATGGATTATCCCTAACTCTATAAAAGGATGGCATGGAGTTGGCATGGAGAACAATTGAAGAGAGCTAGGGTTTTTGGAGTTGGCGGCAAGGTTAGGAATTAGGAATTGGAGCTTGGGCGGCACCTATTAAGGAAAGTCTTTCCTTAGTTGTTCTTCTTCCCCAAGCTTCCGGCGCCCATCTTCTTCCTTCCAGACCTTGGCCAGCGTCCAAAACAAGCCTTCTCCTTCTCCTTGGCCGGTGGAACAAAGGTTTAGGGTCTTCCCTTGGAGCTTTTGGCCGGCCACACCCAAAACTCCTTTTCTTTCCTTCTTTTGTTGGCCGGTGGCAAGGATACTCCTTGCTTCTTGTTGGCTGGTTTTAGGGAGGTAAATATCCTTGTTTCTATTCTTTCTCTTGCTTTGGAAGAGCAAGGAAGGAAGTGTTGCGATCTAGGAGCTTCAACTTTTGGTGGATCGTCGCCCACACAACGTCCAAAAGGAGGAAGGTCATACATTAGAAGACTAGGAGGTATACCTATTCTTCTTTCTCATTTATTCATTGCTTGTATTTATTTTTGATTTATGAGCATGTTATATTTCTGTAAATGGCTAAATAATACTTGGATCCCGAGTATAAACACAAAAACCGGCGATCCGGACATCGTCTATTCCGCGGCTACTCGTAGAATAGAGGATGGTCGCTTGAACAACTAGTTTGTTCAAGTGACCTCTCTAAATGAATAGCACGACGATGACTTGGTTTCTTTGGGAATCCCTTTTGTCTAGGATTAAATTTTTAATCCGGGGACATCGAAGGGATCACCATGGTCAAGCAACCGAGGCGAAGGGGAAGCGAAGTTTCCCCTCACGGACTCGACAAGGGAAATCCCTTCAATTGGTATAAGAGCTTCCGGGCAAAACCTTTCAATTGGTATCAGAGCCAAGGTTTCCGGTTTTGTGTGTTTAGGATTCGGTTAATTTTTATGCACTTTTTCATATATTATATGTGTCGGATAATAGTAGGATATGCGTAGTTTAACTCTTTGGTTAAAGGCATAAGATCCGACGATTATGGCCATATGTATGTATATGATTGTATGTATGTAAATATTTATTTTGTTGAATCCTCGGGGTTGACAAGGCTAGTATTTAGTTTTTGTAAATTAAATACGATATTGTTTAGCCACTCTTTATTTTAGTTTACTTTCGATCTAGATTTCATGTACAGTCCCTAGTGGAATATTGGATCGATGCATGTAAATTAAAATAGGTTTTAGTCTCGACTCGGATCTCCGAATGGCTCGTAAAGGGCATAGGAGGAGCGGATGAGATGGCGATGCGACGGGAGTCATATTGAAGACAAAAGGCATAATAGTTGAAAAATAACTTATTTTTCATATTTATTGTTTTTGTTTGATATGCATGTCGTAGGCTAGGAAAATTCCTCAATTTCAAATTACTAAGTGGGAGAGGGATATTTTTATAAATTCCCACGACCTCCATTACGATTTGACATGTGATGCAAGCAAACTTGCGCGTCGACTCTGAGTGCCTTCCTCCCCATCGGATGGGTTTGTTTACGGATCACTAGGTCAAATAATGGTTATAGGAAATTATTTAGGAGCGTGTGTACTTCCATATCGGTAAGGCACATAATCCGAGATAATTCCCTTAGTATCGTGTAATGGTGCACACTTAGATACAAATAAAAAGTATCCTCCCCATCGGAGTCACTGCTTTTATTTGTAGGGCCAAAGAGGAACCAACTATTAATTTTACTTGTCAAAAAGTTAGGTTGACAAGATAGTAAAATTAATGGGTAAAACCTCCTCTTACAAATGTAGAATTCGTATACGTCCACACTATCGTGGCATGCGATATTCTCGGTGTTTTGAGGTGTTGGTTGATTTCGAAATTTTATTGTTTGAGGAATCAATAATTTTTATTGAAATCTACAGTAATAATATGCATGTTGTGTGTGCTTGAAAATTCCTCACTGTCAATTTACTAAGTGGGAGAGGGACATTTTAATTAATTCCATGCCTCCATTACAATTTGACGTGTGATGCAACAAACTTCTTGCGTCGGCTCTGAGTGACTTCCTCCACATCGGTTGATTTTGTTTGAGGATCACTAGGTCAAATAATTGTTATAGTAAATTATTTAGATGTGTGTGTACTTCCACATCGGTAAGGCACATAATCCGAGATAATTCCCTTAGTATCGTGTAATGGTGAACACTTAGATGCAAATATAAGTATCCTCCCCATCGGAGTCACTGCTTTTATTTGTAGGGCCGAAGAGAAACCAACTATTAATTTTACTTGTCAAAAAGTTAGGTTGACAAGATAGTAAAACTAATGGGTAAAACCTCCTCTTACAAATGTAGAATTCGTATACGTCCACACGATCGTGGCATGCGATATTCTGGTGTTTAGAGGTGTTGGTTGATTTTGAAATTTTATTGTTTGAGGAATCAATAATTTTTTGAAATCTAATGATCTATGTGATTCTTAGGATTTTCAAAAATGACTTTCACCCACTTACTATGATACAAAAAGAAATAAACTTACTGTACCCAAATAATGTTGATTGGAAAAGAATCTAGATATTGTCTTATCTGCTAAGGAGTACAAGTATGCACTCTTCGAAGAGTGTCCTCAAGCCATGGTTGCTCAAAAAGGTTTCTACTTCTAAGCCGAAAGGCAAGAAGAAGAAGAAACAAGGTGAAGCAAAGGTGGTGGGAGGATCTCATGGAGGAATGAAGAAGCCGAAAGGTAAGTACTTTGCCGGGATGGACATTGGAAGAAGGATTGTTCCACCAAAAGCGGAACAAAGGTATATCCTTTGGACTAGTCGTTGAAACATGATTAGCGGTGTTATCTACCGGTGTGTAGATATGAGAGCCACTAATCATGTCCGCAACACTGGGGTTTCAGGAAACCCAACGACTAGCTAAAGGGGAGATTACCATTTTGGGCAAAGCCATGAAGGTGGCGGCTATTGCAGTGGGAGAAGTTTTATTTATCTCTTGAGAAAAATAAAACTTAGGTTTTGGAAAATTCCCTTTATGTATCTTTATTTAGAAAGAATTTAGTTTCAGTTTCTAAATTATTATGGATGGATATTCTATTTCTTTTAATGACAGAGTTGTTATAAAAGGGAATAGGGAGAATATCTGTTCAGGTACATTGAAAGGAAATTTGTATACAAAACCTCCCACGATGCAAATTGAAGTTAATAACTCATCTTCTAATTCCAAAAGGAGAAAAGAACCTTCGAAGATGAACCAAACATATCTTGGGCTTCTTAGGCTTGGTCACATTAACCTAAGCAGAATTCAAAGGTTGATAGCTGATGGACCTTTGGGTTCATTAGTGGTGGAGGATCTCCCAACCTACGAATCTTGCTTGGAGGGTAAGATGACCAAGAGGCCTTTTTAAGGCCAAGGGGTATAGAGCCAAAGATGTGTTAGAAATTATTCATTCTGATTTGTGTGGTCCTATGGCTATCTAGGCAAGAGGTAATCTTGAATATTTCATCTCTTTTGTAGATGATTATTCAAGATGTGGATGACACTACAATCTGATCGTGGTGGTGACAACCTCTTGGGAGAGTTTAGGAACTACTTATCAGAGGTTGGGATTCAATCCCAATTGACTGCACCTGGCACACCCCAGCAGAACGGTGTAGCAAAGCGAAGGAATAGGACTCTTATGGAGATGGTTAGATCGATGATGAGTTATTCTGACTTGTTTTATAGTCCTAGAGATCAGAAGGTGATCGTTAACACGAATGCCAGATTTCTAGAGGAAGACTATGTGATAAGGCACAAGCCCAAAGGTAAAATTGTTCTGGAGGAGTTAAAAAGGGAAGTTACTTCTTTAGTACCACCGGTACAAGAGGACATACCACATGTCACTGCACCGCGTGTCACAGAGGATACACAGAAGATACCTCGTCATAGTGGGAGGGTTGTTAGACAACCTCTTAGATTCATATTTTTGGACAAATCTTCTGATTTGGTCCCTAGCAAACATGAACCTGATCCCTAGACATACGACAAGGCAATCCAAGATATAAATACAGCATCTTTGCAAAGTGCAATGAATATTGAGATTGAATCTATGGATTTAAGACAGGTCTGGGAGCTCTAATGCATAGCAACTCATATGGATTATGAGGTGTGACAGATGGATATCAAGACAGCATTCCTTAGTGGAAGTCTTGAGGAATCCATCTACATGAAGCAACCAGAGGGATTCATTGCTAAGGGCAAAGAGCATCTTGTATGTAAGCTTAATCGGTCCATTTATGGATTGAAGCAAGCTTCGAGATCTTGGAATATCCGGTTTGATGAAGTGATCCAGTCTTATGGATTTATTCAAAGTCCAGATGAGTCTTGTGTATACAAGAGATGTGACGGAAACGTAGTGGTATTTCTTGTACTATACGTAGATGACATTTTGTTGATTGGCAACAATATCAAGGTGTTATCAGACGTAAGGGTATGGTTGTCCAAACAGTTTGATATGAAGGACTTAGGAGAGGTGGGACACATCCTTGGGATCAAGGTTATAAGGGATCGCAAGAAAAAGATGTTGTGCTTATCCCAAGCTTCATACATAGACACGATTATGGAGCGTTTTAGCATGCAGAACTCCAAGAAGGGTTTTCTACCTTTCAGGCATGGAGTTCCTTTATCTAAGGAGATGTGTCCTAGATCATCTGAGGAGATAGAGGAGATGAAGGCAGTTCCTTATGCTTCGAGGGAAGCCTCATGTATGCGATGCTCAGACGAGACCAGATATCTACTTGCTGTGGCATGGTCGCCAGACATCGAGTAATCCAGATGTGGACATTGGATCGCAGTAAAGCATATATCAAGTACAGAAGGACTAGGGATTATATCTTTGGTTTACTGCGTACTAATTACTCCTCGTGGGTTACACGATTCCGACTTCCAACTGATAGGGATAACAATAAGTCTACCTCGGGTTTTGTGTTTACTTTGGGAGGTGGAGCCATTGTATGGAGGAGTGTCAAGCAAAGTGCGTGGCGAGACTCCACCATGGGAAGCCGAGTATGTGGCGGCCTCCGAGGCGGCCAAAGAAGTCAGATGGCTCAGGAACTTCCTGATGGACTTGGATGTGATTCCTGGTTTGCCCAGAACTATCACGATTTATTGTGATAATAGTGGTGCAGTGGCAAACTCGAAGGAACTACGAGCCCATAAGGCTAGTAAACACATAGAGCGCAAGTACCACCTGATACGAGAAATCGTAAAGCGAGGAGAAGTTGCTGTGGCCAAGATTGCATCGGAGGATAACCTGGCAGATCCTTTCACTAAGGGCCTTCCGACGAGAGCTTTTGATAGGCATGTGGAGGGAATGGGGATCAGATGTATGGCACTTTGAGGGAGTCTTTTAGTATAAGTGGGAGATTGTAGGGATGTATACTTAAAAGTCTATTTTTTTGTATGAACATCTTTATTTTGAAATAAGAATCACATGATCATTGTTTGCATATTTTTATGGTTATGCAATATTGTCTAATACGTTACATTGTAGATAACATGGTGTGTGGTGTCACACGGGAGATCATGTTATCAGCTCCTTGTAAAGTATAAGTAAAGGCTCACAACCGAGATGGCTTTGGACAAACCATCGGAATGGTTGTAGTGTGATTTGGTATTGGTTTGTCTTGACCATAGAATCACACTAGTGCACTTTGTGTGTATTGAGCAGGACCAACACAGAGGTGATTTGATTTATTGCTGACTACATAATTGAATCGGACCTCAGATATTATTTAGTACATGCTCTTAATCCCGATATAATAACGGGCACATATACTTGGTACTCATCTCTTTGATTCACCAATGGGCGAGATTTATAGATTAAATCGATAGACTCGGTAAGTTGGGAGATGATATTATTTATATGGTGTGCCGTTGATTATAGGAGGAAACCGTGTCCTATATATTAGGATGATGATGTCCCCTTGAGGAGCTCATAAGGTTCATCATGTAAACCCTGCAGGTGGACTTGGTCCGGCATGATGAAAAGGTTGAGTGGTACTACTCAAGGAGTTAGATGTTGATTAATTAATGGTTAGTAAATTAATTAATCGACGGACATTCGAGATCTTAAACACGGGGAGAAAATGTACAAATAATATATGGAGCCCATATTATCATATGGGGGTTGGTGAGGTAGATCAATGATGGACCTTTAGTGGATTGGATCATCATTAGTGGATCGGACTTTATGTGGGCTTGATCCATGGGTGGCCAAGACCCAACTCCTCCTCATGGTCCCTAATGTAGCCTATTAATACCTCATGATGCTTAGATCCAAAGGATAGAAACAAATCTCGAGATCCAAAGGTAGAGATTAAATCTCTAGATCCGACGGTTGAGATTAAAACTCTAGATCCGACGGTTGAGATTAAATCTCTAGAACCAATGGATGAGATTAATTCATGGCTTATCCCTAACTCTATAAAAGGATGGCATGGAGTTGGCATGGAGAACAATTGAAGAGAGCTAGGGTTTTTGGAGTTGGCGGCAAGGTTAGGAATTAGGAATTGGAGCTTGGGCGGCACCTATTAAGGAAAGTCTTTCCTTAGTTGTTCTTCTTCCCCAAGCTGCCAGCGCCCATCTTCTTCCTTCCAGACCTTGGCCAGCATCCAAAACAAGCCTTCTCCTTCTCCTTGGCTGGTGGAACAAAGGTTTAGGGTCTTCCCTTGGAGCTTTTGGCCGGCCACACCCAAAACTCCTTCTCTTTCCTTCTTTTGTTGGCCGGCGGCAAGGATACTCCTTGCTTCTTGTTGGCTGGTTTTAGGGAGGTAAATATCCTTGTTTCTATTCTTTCTCTTGCTTTGGAAGAGCAAGGAAGGAAGTGTTGCGATCTAGGAGCTTCAACTTTTGGTGGATCGTCGCCCACACGACGTCCAAAAGGAGGAAGGTCATACATTAGAAGACTAGGAGGTATACCTATTCTTCTTTCTCATTTATTCATTGCTTGTATTTATTTTTGATTTATGAGCATGTTATATTTCTGTAAATGGCTAAATAATACTTGGATCCCGAGTATAAACACAAAAACTGGCGATCCGGACATCGTCTATTCCGCAGCTACTCGTAGAATAGAGGATGGTCGCTTGAACAACTAGTTTGTTCAAGTGACCTCTCTAAACGAATAGCACGACGATGACTTGGTTGCTTTGGGAATCCCTTTTGTCTAGGATTAAATTTTTAATCCGGGGACATCGAAGGGATCACCATGGTCAAGCAACCGAGGCGAAGGGGAAGCGAAGTTTCCCCTCACGGACTCGACAAGGGAAATCCCTTCAATTGGTATCAGAGCTTCCGGGCAAAACCTTTCATTTATTACTTGTGACCTACCTTTCAGCGTGGTATAAAGCAACATCCCTCTTCTCTTGAATCAAATCTAACTCCATGTGTCGAACCACCCTATTGTCACTTGGGATATAGGTCATTACTCAGGCAGACTCCATCCCGACCTCTACTGGCAACACTGCCTCTGAGCCATATACCATACTAAAGGGAGTTGTTCCTGTAGCTCTCCTAGGAGTGGTTCGGAAAGACCATAGTATACTAGGTAACTCTTCCACCCAACTACCTCCTACATGCTTCAACTTAGTCTTTAATCCATGTACTAATTCTCTATTAGTTACCTCAGCCTACCCATTACTTTGAGGATAAGCTACTGATGTAAACACTTGCTCAATTTTAAAATCCCGACACCATTTTGCCAATTTCTTATCCTGAAACTGCGCCCATTATCTGATATCAACTTTCTAGGAATACCAAAATGACATACAATATTCTGCCATAGAAATTTTAATACCATTTGCTCAGTAATACGAGCTAAAGGTTCATCTTCTATCCATTTAGAAAAATAATCAATAACCACTAACAAGAATTTCCTTTGACATGTCCCAACCAAAAATGCTCCTACTATATCCATACCCCATTGGTAAAAAAGATAGGCTGATACAACTGATTTCATATACTCGACCAGCTAATGTTGCTAATTATGATGCTTCTGACAACTTTTATATTGCCGTACCAACTGTATAGAATCCTTCATTAAAGTAGGCCAAAAATACCCAGCTAATAACACTTCCGAGCCAATGACCGACCTCCTATATGACTTCCACAAGATCCTTCATGCACTTCTTTCAGAACATAACTTGCTCATGTTTTTCCCAAACAATGTAACAAAGGTCCAACATAAGCTCTTTTATATAGAATTCCCTTCACCATATATAAATGCACTACCTGTTGCTTAAATTGCTGAGCTCTCATAGGGTCACTTAGCATTCTCTTATCTTGAAAAAATGAGACCAACTCTCTTCTCTAATCATCCTCTATCAATTCTTCCACTCTTTCTCCTTGAGATAGTAATTCAATTTGTGCAATCACTTGATGAGTACTCTAATTTCCCAAAGAGCTAGCCAATTCAGCCAATTCATCAGTTTTCTGATTTTCTGCTCGAGTGATCTTTTTTAGCAATACTTTTGAGAAATGCCCCTTGGCTTTCTCTATAATTCACAATAACTTCTACACCTATCATCCTTAACTTAAAATTCTCCCCCAGTCTACTGTACCACTAACTGAGAATCCATATGCACTATCACTCTTTCGGCTTCTATATTCTTGGAAGCTTGCAAAGCCTTAAGTAAACTGTCATATTCATCTTCATTATTAGATGCCCTGAAATGCAATCTGATCGCTAATTTAACTTCTTCTCCTTGTGGTGAAATCAAAATTACTCCATCTGCATATATTATCCATGGATCACATTCCTCTTTATGTATAGTCTCCACCAAGAAATCATCTAATGCCTGAGCCTTAATAGAGGTGAGAGGCTGATAGGTATATCATATTCACTGAGTTTAGTAGCCCCCTTAATAAGTTTCCTGTAGCCTCTGGGTGAGTAAGTATTCTGCCTAAAGGAGTATCAGTGAGCACTACCAAGAGATGTGATAAAAAATAGGGTCATAATCTCCGAGCAGTTAAAACTAATCCCCAAGTTGGATTCTCCAAATTAGTATAATGAACCTCAGGTCCCTTTAATAGATAACTAATTTAATAAATTGGATGTTGTTGACCCTTATCCTGATCGACTAACACTGAACCCACAACAACTTCAGAAAGATCCAAGTATATCCATAACATTTCCCCGGGCTGAGGCTTAGCTAGGAAAGGTGGCTCAGATAAGTACTCTTTTAGAGATTGAAAAGCCTTATCACAGTGCTTATCCCAGTGGAACCGAGCATCTCTTTTTAATATTTTAAGGAAAGGAAGACTTCTATCTGTCGACCAAGATATAAACTGAGATAAAGCAATGATTCTACTAATAATCGTTGCACTTCTCCCAAGTTTTTCAGAGGCTACATTTGTTGAATAGCATCAATCTAAATTGATTAGCTTTTATACCATGCTCAGTAACAATATAACCCAAGAACCACCCTGAGTAACTCCAAATATACACTTTTCTGGATTTAACTTCATTCTATACTTGCACAAAGTGCTAAAAGTTTCCTCCAAATCATATATTAACTGCTCGGGCTGCAGAGTTTTAACTAAGATGTCATCAACATACACTTCTATATTCCTTTCCAACTTCTTCTCAAAAATTTTATCCATCAACCTATGATAAGTGGCCTCAACATTCTTGAGTCCAAATGGCATAACAATGTAACAGAAAGTCCCCTCGGCTGTAATAAAGCTAACTTTGTTCTGATCCTCCAATGCCAAAGGTATTTGGTGATATCCTTGATAAACATAAATCATAGAAATAAATTGATGTCATGAAGTGGAGTCCACTACCTGATCAATGAAAGGCAAAGGATAACAATCTTTGGGACAAGTCTTGTTGAGGTCTCAGAAATCCACACACATCCTCCATTTTCTTGATGGTTTAGGCACTAACACTACATTAGATAACCAGGAGGGGTACTGTACATCTCTAATCCCTACCTTTAATAACTTATGCACTTCCTCTTTAATGATAGCATCTTTCCCCGCTCCAAAGTGACGACGCTTCTGTTTCACAGGAGTCATAGTAGGCAAAATATACAACTTGTGTTCCATGACAATAGGATCAATTCCTGATAAGTCCTACAAAGACCATGAAAAAATATCAATAGTTTTAATAAGGCATCGTATCAAATCAGCTTTACGCTATAGAGGAAGGTTCCGAGCTATAAATGTAATATGTTCGACACACTTATCATCTAACATAATTGCCTCCTTATCAGATTCCCCTATTTCTTCAACACCCCCCTTCTGAATAACACACACTGTATCTCCATATTGACTAAACTTTTGAAAAGATTTACAAACAGATTTTCCCTTCTGTCCTGTTCGGATAACATCCACATAACACCTCCGAGAGAGCTGTTGATCACCCCTGACTTCTCCCATTTCATTTCCAATAGGAAACTTAATTTTCTGATGATAAGGAGAAGCAACTGCTTATAAACTTCCAAGAATAGGTCTACCCAAGATAGCATTATAGGAAGAACGCATGTCAACTACTGTAAAATTAATAAGTACTGTTCTTCTCCTTGGCTCCTCTCCTAATGATAGAGGCAATTTTATTTGACCCATTGGTTGTACCTCTTGCCCAGAAAACCTAAATAAGGAGGTGTCAATCGGTTGTAAATCATTTATACAAACTCCCATTTGTTCCAAGGTCGACCAATATAGAATATCCACTGAGTTGCTTGGATCAACAAAAACCCTTCCTACGTCAAAATTGGCTATAAGGGCTCGAATGACTAAGGCATAAGTATAGGGGTCATTACTCCCTCTAAGTCACTTGAATCAAAACCCAAAATAGGTCCTCTACCTCTTGGTAGAGCTATCACAACTACATACTCCTCTCGACTATGTCTCTTCCGAGCTCTATTTGAATCTCCATTAGTGGAACCTCCGAAAATCATATTGATATCATCACTTATAGGAGGCTAGCTTGTAGGCATTATTCTATCAAAAGCAATCTCCCATAGCTGAGCAGGCTGTACAGGTTGACTCACAGGGGGTCTTACTGGATTTTTTCTACAATAGTTTCTATCGCCAAACCTCTGCTGATATGGAGTCGGATTCATAACCATATTTCTGACTTGGGGATGACCCCCCATAATTCTCTGCAACTCAAAATCTAATTACTAACAATCCTAAGTGTTATGCCCATAATCTTGATGATAAGAACAGAAAGTAAAAGACGATAATCTCCTAGGCCCTCTAGCAGATCCAAAGGGTCTTCTTAGTAACTTCTATTCTTCATAGATATTCATAGCTCATTCCTTAAAAATCCTCAGCTGAAGAACATACAGATATCTATCTCCTGAAAGTCGGGCGGGTCTTACCCATTCAGTTTGTTTCTCTGGCATTTTTGCCATTTTATAATCCTGAGAATCCTGTCGAGACTTCTGTGTTGGTGCAGAGAGCACCACTTCTCAGTTTTGATGTATAAACTATAGTTAAAGTTAGGAATTACCAGTGGTTTAATATATGTGTTAAGTGTGCAGGCTAACAGGAAAGGCCTAGTAGGTTAGACAAACCAGATACTACACAATGAGTATTGAAAGTCCTAGTAGGTCACGTTAATCGGATACTAGGTAGAAGCCTTGACAGATCAGGAGGACCAGACATCAGGTAGGAAGACTAGATGGGTCAAGAGATCAGACATCTGACATGAAAACTGATTGGGTCAGGAGACTGGACAATTAGCATGAAGACCAACTGAGTTAGAGAGACTGGACAACTGGCAGAAGTCCTAATAGGTTAGATCAAATATCAAGAATGGTAGGTTCGATTGGGCAGTCGACAAGTAAGCCTCGAGTGAAGAGGTAAGCCTAAGCCCTCTATAGAGGGACAAAGCTAGGCTTCGATCCGATGGATAGTCTGCGTGGGACTAAGAAGTTGAGATTAAATAGTATTACTACTACTATTGTATTTTATATTGTATATTTTTGCTAATCTTGTTTTGTAGGGAACCAGTCGACTGAAAGATTTCCAGTCGACTGAGGTCCAATCGACTGAGTATGGTCCAGTCGATTGGATACCTAGTTGGCAAGATAATCTGGTGATCAATCGAAGATTTGGCAACCAAGGAAATTTTTTTGATGCCGAGCTAGGTGACCTGGGGTCGACTGGAACATGTCCAGTCGACTAGGAAGGCCGAATTACCATATCGATGGGCTAATATGGAGTCGACTGGAGTACATTCCAATCGACTGGAGAGAGCTTATAAAAGAAGTACACGACCAACTTCGAGAAATACAACTTTGCTAACTCCAAGTTCTATCTCGAGTGTTTCTCATCTACAAAAGCTTCATCACGCTGCAATGGCACAACTCCAACACTCCGAGCTCCATTTCAAAAGCTATAAGTGTCGATATATTTTGTATTTTGTTATACTTTTGCTTATTGTACTTTAATTTAAGAGAAAATAGCTTGTTACCTTTCTCATTATCTTTTGTAAAAAGAGAACCCCTCCGAAGTCGAGTGTTGTCGAGTCGGAGGGCCTTTTAGTGGATTGTCCATCGAGGTAGCTCTCGGAGAGCTACGGGCCTTGGAGTAGCAACCCGACTCGGATTGTGAACCAAGTAAAAGACTTGTCTATTTGTTTCATTTAATTTCCATTGTAATAACTCTTAATTCTTAAAAGATAAAATTAAGTTTTAAAAGAAAATTTTATATTCCGAGATTCACCCTCCTCTCTTGGATAACTTCGATCATACAATTGGTATCAAAGCGGGGGTGCTCTGAGTTTGGTGCAACCACCAACGAAAGCATTAGAAATTTTCTTTAATTTAAGTATTTTGTCTTAGAATAATTTTTTCATTAGTTTTAATATTTTTCTTTTGCACTAGAGTAAAGTTTTTAATACTTGCTTTAGTATAAATTCATTCTTTTTGCACAAGTATAATATTACTTAATTTGAGTAACTCTAGGAATATTTATGAATATTAATTTAAATTAAATAAAAATATATTTTATATTTGTTATGTCATACTTAGAAGGGTACAATACCATTCGCCCTCCTCTCTTTAATGGAGAGGACTTTTTCTATTGGAAGAGGCGAATGGAGTGCTACCTGAAAACCAACCTCGAGGTATGGTTTTCAATTAGGAAAGGTTTTATTTCTCCAATAGATGACTCGGGAGAGTTGTTATATCCAAAGAAATAGACCACAGACGTAAGGAAATGAGCTCAAGTCGATTACAAGGCACTTAACACCTAGCAATGTGGACTTACCAAAGAAGAGCTCAATAGAGTTGAACCCTTTGAAAATTCTAAGGAGATTTGGGATGAGTTAATTGAATTACACAAAGGCACTAATAATAATAGAATAGCTAAACGAGATATGTTACTTAATAAACTCTTTAATTGTAAAATGCTTGAAAATGAAAATGCTAGTCAACTCCACACTAGAATAAAGGACATATTAAATGGACTTCATCTAATAGGTCATCAAATAGAAAATAGGGATGTAATTAGGTATACACTTAAGGCATTCCCGAGAAACGCCTTATGGACATCCATCGTTGATGCCTATAAGGTCTCCAGGGATCTTTCCTTAATTAGACTAGACGAACTATTTTGCGAACTCGAACTACACAAACAAGCTAACCCGGGGCAAACCAAGAATGGTATTGCTTTAGTGGCAGGTTCGACTAAAAAGGAAAGAAAAACAAAGAGTGAGTCCAAAGACGAGTCAGAGTCGGACCTAAATCGAGATGAAGAGATCATAAACATGGTCCGAAAGATGTTCAACTGGAGAAAAAGATTTATGGAGAAAGATGTCAAAAAGGTCATCGACAACAAGCCAAAACCTAGATCGGAAGTAACATGTTACGAGTGCAACGGAAAAGGTCACTACAAGTTGGAGTGCATAAATCTAAAAAAGGAAGAAAAACCTAAAAAGGAAAAGAAGAAGAAAGCACTCAAGGCGACTTGGGATGAATCGTCTTTGAAAGAGTCGGACATAGAAGAGACAAAGAGAAGCTTCATAGCATTCATGGGCAAATCAAGCTTCAAAGCCGAATCAAGTTCTGAGTCCGAGTCCGAGTCTAAGAGAAGCCACGGATCCGCATCTATTTTTGAATGACTATATGAGGTAACTTCTCCTTTAGAAGATAAACTATACAGCATAATTGCATGTCTAGGTAGGAAATTAGCTAAGTCGGAGAACCGATTAGACTCACTCCTTAAGGAAGTTCAAGTACTTAAGTAGCAAGTAAACTCGAAGACTTTGACTTGACAAGTTGAGGATAGAGACTTAACTCAAGTTGTAAAGCTTGAGGAAGAGAACTCGGTCTTAAAAAGGCAAGTAGGAGATCTCATCAGAATGTTGGAAAGGTTCACCTCGAGCTCCAAGTATCTAAACATGATGCTTGGATCTCAACGAGCTATGTACAACAAGTCTGGGCTCGGACACAAAGCTAAATCCTCATATAAATCATACATGTCATTACTTAGCTGAAATGCTAAGAGTCGAGTCCAAGCATGGGTTCCTAAGGCTAGCTTAGTCAACCAAGTTGGACCAAACCAATTTTGGGTTCCCAAGAGTCAAGTTCATTTAGTGAAAAAAACTCAACCAAGTTATCACTTAGGGGGAGCAAACACTTTGCTTGTTTCTTTATTTAGTTAAACTCTTGCATGTCTTAGTTTACTTTACTTGCTTAATTTAGAATAGACTAGATAGGAAACAAAGTAGTTTAAACTTAAACAACTTAGTACTATGACGAAGTGAACTGATAGTAAGTTAGAGAAGATCTTCAAGGTGCATGTCTAGGAAGTGGTCCATCCGATATCTAAGAAGGCCATATGCCTCGCCACGACCTGGTGCACTAAGTCGAGTCGAACTGACCGAAGCTAACTCACTAAGTCTTTAACTAGTTAGAACAAAGCTTAGTCTAAAGTGAGTCAAGTATTTGATTCCTTCATTGACTTTGTCTAGGAAATGGTCCATCTGATATCCAAGAAGGTCATATGTCTCACCACGACCTAAAAGTCAATGCTGGAAAAACCTACTTGATTGGCTTAAGCTAAACGTGAATCTAACACAAGTTTAAAAACTTTGAAATTTTTCATTAAAATTAATTAAGATTAAAATAAATCCTCATCTCACAAAACCCATAGGGTTAATGTGTATTGAAAACTTAGATCGGGTGAGATGAATTAGAACTTAAATAAGCTTAAACAATTTAATCAACTCAATGCAATTCAACCTAACCAATTCAACTCATAATTAACTTAATTCATATTAATCAATTTATTCAACTTAATCATTTCAACTTAACCAATTTATTCAATTTAATCATTTAAACTTAACAAATTCAAACAATCTTAATCAATTCAACTAAACCATCTTAATCAATTCAACTTAACCATTTTAATTAATTCAACTTAACCATTTCAACTTAATAAATTTAATCAACTTAATTTAATAAATTTAATCAACTTAATTTAATGAATTTAATCAACTTAATTTAATCAATTTAATCAACTCAATAAATCAATCAACTCAAATAACCTAACCAACTCAATCGACTTAATTTAATCAATGTAATCAACTCAATCAACTTAACCTAATTAATTAACAGTAAAAATTAATCAAAAATAAAATTTATCTGTGAGATATCGAAAATTAAAATACCCCTTGTTAATTAAGAAATTACCTTATAGAATTTTTCAGAATTTTTTGGAAATTTTTCTGGATTTAAACGGAAGTTTTATGGACATTTCATGGGGATAAGGTGGATAGAATTTTGTAAAGTCAGTTTAGACTATCTGCTATAGAGGAATTAATAGGTTTAATTAACCTATTATAAGGGCTAAACCTAAGTTTATAATCCGCTAATTCCTTCTCACGCGGCGGCTTCTCTTCTTCCTCTTCTCCTCCCCGATCGTGATTTTGCCTTCTCGTCAAGTGATCTCCGCCACCTCTTCTCCACTCGCCGCCACCCCTTAACACCCCAAGTGGCATCGTCGACCGCAAGCAACACCGACACCTTCGATTGTCGGCTGGTCGTGGCACCGGGGCAAGCCACACGAGCACTACCACCACATGCCCATTTCTCTCGGTCCATCTCCCGTGCCCTAGCTTCCCTTCCGCCGCCCCTTAACACCGCAAGAGGCATCGCCGATCACAAGCAATGGAAAACACAGTGAGCAACCTTCCTCATCCTCAATTTCTTTTTCATCATCGACTGCTCTCATCCGTGCAGTCGTCATTCGGATAGTGGCAACTTGATCTCGCCGGTGTCGCTGCTCCTCTTGCTAGCCCATCACATCGATCTCAGGCCTCCTGCTCGCTCGTCGCTGTTGATCGACGCGAGCCTAACATCGTTGCCTTCCTCTCCTCTGCCTTGCTTCGTCGATGGCCTTTTCTTCTTGCTGCGAGTGAGGTCTAGTCGCTGCTTGGTCGATCACCAATCACATCATGACCCATCTTCCGATTTGACAACAGCAAGCATCGGCGGTGTAGCTGTCGATCATTGCTCTGCCACCACATTCTGATCGGCCTCTTTTATTCATGTGTGTTGATTGAGTGTTGAGAGCTTGGCTTGTTTCCAGCCACAACAACAACCAAATGCCTCTACCAGCAGTTAGCATCACCGGATTCGTTCCACTGCTCAGCTTGCTTGTGATGTGAGCAACAACTTGATGTTGATTGTTCTGAAGACTTACCATTGTATCTTTGGGTAATCTCTTTAACCTCCCTTTAATCTTTGAATTTTGAATTCAAAGAGTAGAAGTTTTGGAAAAATGGTAAAAGGAGTTTAAGGGTTATTGAAATTGTGGTGTATGGTTGTTTATGTAGCTAATTTGATATTGGTTCAATGGTTGATGGTTCAATGGTTGATGGTGAACAGGGAGACATTGATTCGGATAGAGTTGTGGGGGCTGAACGTTTAAGTGAGTTTATAGAGTGATTTGGTCTGCTTGTTGTAAATGGATAAAGAGGCTTGATTTCCAGATCCATTGTGGGCGATTGAAACATGAATAGGTAAGCTTTGATTTGAATGTGTTATGAATATGGAATTCGACTTACAGTAATCTTGTTGATGGAGGTAAGCAGTGGGATGGATATATATCTCTTTGTGATAGATTATGGATGGTGATAATTTGCAAATGATCAAGTGTTAAAGGCCATTTGAGTAGGAGGTGTTTCGGTTTGATTGTTATAAATTGCTACTTCAAATGTGAATCAAGAAGCTGGATGATTTTGGAAGAGGGTTGTTCTTCCAAATAAGCGATGGAAATTGATACGGTGTAAGGTGAGTTCAGATTTCAATGTTTACGGATGCATACAAATATATGAGTTGGTTCATCTCATAGTAGTAGATTATTTGGTTAATGAATCAGGGATTAAAATTGGATTAGATTCTTATTCCTACTGTTTGGGTATGCCAGAATGAGTTATATACTCGGACTTTGATTTGAGGTAGAGTTCTCGGACGTGAAGACAATTGGTGTCTACATAACAGGTGGGTAATTTCCTACCCTGATCAGGTAGTTATTGTTGCATACAGATTTAGACATATATATGATCATATTATATGTTCATATTATCTTGACCTTGCTCTTATTTATTCTTGTGCTTTATACTTGTCGTTGGCCATATATGCTCTAATGTTGATATCACATTTTCCATTATCATGATTGAGGAGTTACAGATGTGATGTAAGTAGATCTATAAATGTTTAGTAGGGTGTAGATGTTGGAGTACGGATGATGACCTGATTTGTAAATTGAGTAAAAGGTCATCTATGGGTAAGTAAGGTCCTGAACGTAGGATTGATTCCAATACCCTTATGTTGCATGTTTACTACCGATCAGGTGTTGTGTAATGGTCAGGTGAATTGTGATTAGTGTGTTGCTACGGACCGGTGGTGCTAGCTTATTATGATCAGTTGAGTACGACTCTCTACAGGATAGAGAGTGCGTCGATCAGTTGAGTAAGACTCTCTACATGAAATAGAGTCCGTCGAACAATCGAGTATGACTCTCTACATGATAAAGAGTGCATCGATCAGTTGAGTGTTGGTGCAGTGGGCACCAAAGTCGAACCGGTATTTTGATTATGGCAAAAGGCTCAATAGTTAAGGGTATATTTGTTATCTTACGAGCTCAATTAAGTGTGCAGAAATGCTAAAGTTGAGCGGAAGGTCTGCGACACCCGGTGGGAACCGAGGTGGTCGGGCAACGCCAGAGGGACTTCGGAGGAAGCCGAGGTACTCGGGTGAAGACCGGAAGCGAGGCTACAAGGTAAGCTCGTGTGAAAGCGAAGCAAGGTCGTTAAGCGTAGATCCGACCCAATACCTCCAATGGAAGGTCTAGGTCGAGATCAAATGGTTAGAACCATCGTACTTTATATTTTAAGCTAACTTGTACTGCAGTCCAAAACCCTTTGACTACAGTCAACTGCTAGTCAAGTTCCAGCCTCGAGAAGAGCTCGAATTTCAAGGGGGTGAATTTGGACTTGACTCGTGTTTTGGTACAAAGGGTGATGTGGCATCAAGGTGGACATCCAAACCATCACCAAGCTTCCTTGTGGTGGACGCCCAAGATAAGGTGAGTTGGCACAAGATGGTTGGCTCCCATGATGTGGCACAAGTTGAATGGCTCCAACAAGTTGGCGCCCAAGGAGGTTGGAGGTGGCACAAGGTGGTTGGATGAAACACCTCATCCTCAAGTTGGCGCCCAAGGAGGTTGGAGGTGGCACAAGGTGGTTGGATGAAACACCTCATCCTCAAGTTGGCGCCCAAGGAGGTTGGAGGTGGCACAAGGTGGTTGGATGAAACACCTCATCCTTGAGTTGGCGCACAAGGAGGTTGGAGGTGGCACAAGGTGGTTGGATGAAACACCTCATCCTTGAGTTGAAAGGATGTGGATGAACAAGTCTTGGGGATAAGAACCTCACCTTGGACACTACCTATGTCTAAATTCATAGATCAATATCCATAAATAGACATGTTCAAGCCAAGCAAATAACAAGAATTCAAGAGCTCTCAACACGCCGTCAGTAACGCCGCTACTACTACTCACATTTGCTACGACGAAGTGCCCGACAACGAAAGCTACATCTTCTACTTATAAGAGTTGTCGGTATATTTATTTAAGTTCTACTTCTTTAAATTGTCTTTGTGCTTTAATCGTAACAAGGAAAGGGGGAGTGTCCCTTTGCCTTGATTTCTTTTTGTAATCGTTGCTCCTACTTCCAACGAAGAGGAGTGGTTTTAGTGAATTGCCCTCCGTACGTGATCAAGGATCACTAGGGCCGTGGATTAGCAATCGAAAGATTGTGAACCACGTAAAAATATCTTGTCTACTTTATATTTCCGCTGTGCAGTCTCGACTTGCTTTTTACTTATTGCAAAAGTTTTTAACGACCCCGGATCGCTTTTCACCCCCCCCCCCCCTCTAGCGACACTTTCGATCCAACAATTGGTATCGAGTAAGGCGCTAAGATTCGTGAAACCACCAATCTAGCTTTGTTTTTCTTTTTTACAAATTTTTTATTTATTTTTTTCTGTTTTAGTATAATTATTTCACTTGCTTATCTTCTCCTACTTATAGAATTGCATTAGAGGCTTTAGGATCCGGATAAGGTTGTCCTTGGGTTAGATCCGAGTAAGGTTGTCCTCGGAACTTCAGCGACATTCGCATTTGATTGTTTATTTCTTTTGCAAGTTACATTTTATATATCTTTTTACTTCCCTACTAATCCAAGGCGAAAGTCTTGGAATATTCTTTCGTGTGTGTTTTGCAAGATTCTTTTAAAGTGCGTTCTTCTTCTTGTTTTTAAATGGCCCATCTCGAAGGGTTTAGCACCGCCCGACCCCGTTTACAGCGGTAATGACTTTCGTTATTGGAAGGGTCGGATGGAATGCTTTCTTACTCTAAATCGAGATGTGGATCGTAATCCAAACCGTTTCACACTTCCTATTAATGAAGATGGTGAATCTTGGGTTACGATCAATGGTCAAATTCCATGAAAAACAAGTAGAAGCCGATGCCAAGGCAACTCAAATCTTGCAATGTGGTTGTCCAAGGAAGAGCTCAACCGCCGCCCCTTCATTAGTGCAAAGGACTTATGGACCAAGCTAGTGGAACTACACGAAGGCACCGACGACACGAAGGTATGTAAAAGAGATTTACTTTTAAATAAATTGTATAACTTGAAAATGCAGGAAAACGAGACCGCAACTCAACTACATGCTCAGATTCCAAGACATCGCCAACCAACTCCATGCCATCGGACAAAAGGTCGAGAATCGCGACCTTATCGTATATTCTCTTAACTCGCTTCCTAGGACCACCTTGTGGGCATCCATGGTCGATGCCTACAAGGTCTCCAAGGACCTTTCTAAAATTAGGTTAGACGAATTGTTTTCGAACTTGAATTACATGAGCAAACTAACGTGGTCCGTGCCGAGAAGAGTATTGCATTAGCTGCAGTGTTCCAAGAAGAAGAAGCCCGCAAGCAAGCCACCCCAAGGAAGAAGACGAGTCCGAATCGAAGTAGACTCGAATAGAATCCGAACTAGTCAATCTAGTTCGAAGATGATCAAGAGACGAAAACGACCAACAACTCAAGGTAAGCCTAAACCTAATTCAAATACTTCTAATTTTAGATGCTATGAGTGCAATGTTCGGTCACATCAAGTCCGAATGCCCAAAGCTAAAGAATAACGCATCAAAGACCAAGAAAGCGCTAAACGCTACTTGGGAGGAGTTGTCGAGGAAGAAGACGATATCCAAGCTCTAATGGCCAAGCCGACGAGCACGACTCAAACCAAGAAGAGTCCGAGTCCGAACTGGCGATGAGCTTCCATTCAAGACAAGCCACGGGATCCGTATCCGTTCAAAAGAATCATTAAGGGTAAGGTCGTTACTTAATACTTTGTATGGTGCAATTAAATTTTTAAATAAGAAACTAGCTAAGTCCGAGTCCAAGGTCGAGACCCTAATTGAGGAGGTTAACCTTCTCAAACATGAGGTCTCCTAACCTCTTCGACTACTCAGATTCAAGAGGAGGACTCAACTCAAGTTGAAAAGCTTGAAGTTGAGAACTCGCTTTTGAAAACACAAGTCGAAGACCTTAGGAACACGTTGGAAAGGTTCACTTTGGGATCCAAGGGACTTGACCTCTTACTTGATCACAAAGGGCCGTGTACAACAAGGCGGACTCGGGTTTAACTCAAATACAACCAATAAGTCATATATGTCTATAGTAAACCAACATAAGAAAAATGTCCAAGCATGGGTCCCTAAGACCACTTTGATTTCAACTTTAGGATCTAACATGTATTGGGTTCCCATGACCAAATTCACTATGTGAATAGACCCACTGATTCAATGGTCCAGGGGAGCCAATACAAAATGTATTTTTGTTAAGTCTTAGAAATTGCATGCTTAGTTTTTCCTTTATTTTTAGAATGGTTAGATAGGACTCATAACCAACTAAAATTCTCATAAAAGATTGAGCCTCGGAGCCTCTTTTCAAAAATAAACCAACTAAAATCCTACGAAAGATTGAGCCTCGGGGAGCCTCTTTTCAAAAATAACTAGTTAGACCAAGACGTAGTCTCAAGTAAGTCGAGTTATCAATTTCTTGAAATTAGCTTTGTCTAAGGAAGTGGTCGTTGTTCCGATCAAAGAAGGCCTCTGTGCCTCGCCACGACACTGAAGCTAATCTCTTGAAAAGATTACTTGATGAGCTTAGACTAAATCCGAATCTAACCTAATGTTGGTTAATTTAAATTCATTAAAATTAATCAAGTAAAATTGAAAGTCATCTCACAATAACACATAGGAATAACATGTTTTGATCATGTAGATATTGGTGAGATGATTTAGGTTTAAAAACTTACAAACAACCCTTTAGTAATTCCAATATCCGATCCAACTACCTTATGTGTAGGATCAATGGATGTTGATGCTGGTTGCTCGACACATGACCGGGATCAACTCAAATTTTCGGGTTACGATTCAAACGACAAGGATCGGTAGCCTTCGGAAATAACGGCAAAGCTCAAAATCATCGGATCAGGTGATATTGAGCTCAACTCTAACTTTACAATTCAAAATGTCTTATTAGTAGAAAACTTTCAATATAATTTACTTAGTGTAAGCCAATTGTGTGATAACAATTATAAGGTCATGAATGCGTAATCAAAATAAATGCAACATCTAAAATAATACTTAAAGGAACTAGGAGTAGCAACATCTACACAATAAATTTACCCAACTCCTCAACCAAGTGTCTTATGACACAAAGAAGGAATCTTGGTTATGGCAATCAAGACTCTGACACTTGCACCCAAGACTCGCGTCCACAAGATGAGTCGAGTGGCTAGTTATAGGTTTGCCTAAACTAAACAACTTGGATAATAAAATATGTAATGCTTGTCAACAAGGTAAACAATCTAGGACACAACATCAATTAACTAATCAAGAACGAACCAAAAGTGTTCTTGAGCTCCTACACATGGATCTATTTGATTCACATGGAGCTAAGTCACTCAATGGTAGTCAATTTTGCTTAGTCATAATTGGCGACTATTCTAGATTTACTTGGGTTAGGTTTATCAAACATAAAAATGATACCCTAGACCAACTAATCAATCTTTGTAGGTTAATCAAAAATCAAAAGAACCTTAAGATTAAAAGACTTAGAAGCGATCATGGTGGTGAATTCGAAAACCACAGTTTACAGATTTACGTGAACCTAAACGGATACCACCATGAGTTTTCATGTCCTAGAACCCCACAACAAAATGGGTTAGTCGAACGGAAAAATAGAACCCTACAAGAAGCCGCTAGGACAATGTTAAACGAGTATAACCTACCCGATAGATTTTGGGCAGGTAGTTAGTACGACTTGCTATGTCCAAAATAGGATCCTTATGGTAAAGAGGCACCAAAAGTCCTCGTACGAGATTTATCACGATAAAATACCGAACATCAAATACTTTAGGGTATTTGGATGCAAGGTACATATCTTAAACACTAAGGATTACCTAGGGAAATTCAAATCCAAAACCTCATCGAACCTTTCTAGGATACTCAACCACCGAGAGCTTATAGGGTATACAATCACGACACTCTTAGAGTCGAAGAAACCATTAATATAGTTCTACGAAGGACACGAACCTGCTCAATCCTTAACAAAACCAACTAGCAAATCAACTTATAGCGAACCCGACTCTGATCTTGAACTTGAATCTCGTCCTAACCCAAGTCATCCTATCGACCAAGTGATAGATGACTCTAACCCAAGTCAAACTAGAACTCACTCAAGTCATCCTATCGACCAAGTGATAGATGACCCTAACCCGAGTCACACTAAGACTCAAACAAATCATCCTATCAATCAAGTTATAGGTGATCCAAATTTAGGGGTTCGAACTAGAGCTTCATATCGAAACCTTAGTCAAATCTCGTTAATTTCCAAAATCGAACCCAAAACTATTGAACAAGCACTTCTTGATCCCGACTGGATTATTGCTATGCAAGAAGAGCTAGCTCAATTCACTAGAAATGAAGTCTGGGAATTAGTACCACCACCTAAAGAAAAATCAATTATTGGAACAAGGTGGGTATTTCGAAATAAACTTGATGATAAAGGTGAAGTAGTTAGAAATAAAGCTAGGTTAGTCGCAAAAGGGTTTAGTCAAGTCGAAGGTTTAGATTACGATGAGACCTACGCCTGTAGCAGTGACTAGAGTCCATCCGAATGTTGTTAGCATATGCTGCACATCGAGGTTTTAAATTGTTTCAAATGGATGTCAAGTCAGCATTTTTGAATGGATACATTAAGGAAGAAGTTTACGTCAGTCAACCTCCCGGATTCGAAAATCTAGATAAACCTGACCATGTCCTTAGACTTAAGAAAGCCCTATATGGACTCACTTATGATATAA
Source organism: Wurfbainia villosa (assembly GCA_025175895.1). Lineage (NCBI taxonomy): Eukaryota > Viridiplantae > Streptophyta > Magnoliopsida > Zingiberales > Zingiberaceae > Wurfbainia > Wurfbainia villosa. The sequence goes on along the minus strand of CM045998.1, from coordinate 43,440,322 downwards.
TTTTTGGAACTACCAACTCGATCCTGCTAAACGAATTCATCTCACTTATGGAAAGTGAATTTGAAATGAATTTAGTGGGAGAGTTAAGTTTTTTCTTAGGTTTACAAATTAAACAAACTAAAGATGGAATATATTTACATCAACAAAAATATACTAAGGACTTAATAAATCGATTTGGAATGCAAGATGCTAAAATAATCAATACACCTATGGCAACTAATGTTAATATAAACGAAGATGTAGAAGGAAAACCCGTTGACCTAAAATACTATAGGAGCGCAATAGGAAGTCTCCTATACTTAACCGCGAGCCGACCCGACATTTTATTCGCGGTAAGTATGTGCGCAAGGTTACAAACCTGTGCCAAGGAGTCTCATCTAACCCTAGTCAAGCGTATCCTTAGATATCTAAAGGGCACGCTAAACGTAGGTATTTGGTACCCTAGATCTACCGAGTTTAATCTAATCGGCTACTCCGACTCCGACTATGCCGGTAGTAAACTCGATAGAAAGAGCACGAGTGGTTGTTGTCAAATCCTCGGCTCGAGTCTAGTAAGTTGGTGCAAAGAGGGAAGCAAAGATTGCGTTGCCTTATCTACCACCGGCCAATACGCTATGCGATGGGTGAGTGTGTCTCTCACCTCGTGGATGAAGCACACTCTCCAAGACTTTAGCTTAATCTTTAACAACATTAAAACCTACATAGATAACATTAGTTCAATTAACTTAACTAAAAATCCAATATGTCATTCTAGGACAAAACATATAGAAGTTAAACACCACTTCATTAGGGAACATGTAACTAATGGAACTATACAACTAGAGTATGTTGAGTCCAAATCAAACCTAGCGGACATCTTCACCAAACCACTACCCGAAGCCGAATTTAGTTTATTAAGTCGAAAGTTAGGTATGTGCGTAATAGAGTAGGATTTAAATTTTTCTATATATGTACTCTACTTTTGCTTCTTTTTATGAAATTAGCCTAAGTCTTACCTTTGAACTCCTATACCTATAGATTTAAGGAGCCAACACATCTCACAACACATAGGACTAATGTGTTTGTGTACTTAGCCAGACAGGCGTGAGATGTTAGGACCTTACTCCTGGTTCCGTATGTAGATTCAAAGGCATCGACATGAACCATGTAGTATAATTATTTAAAATTAATCAACTCCTTCAAGACTTATTGATCATTCTATATCAATAAAGTCCAACCGGAGTTGTACATTTTAGATGAACATATTTTCAAGCTTATTATTATTTTAAAAAATATATATATATATATTTATATTGGGAACTTGCTTGGACTTACAAACCTTAAAATATATTTACAAACTTTTTGAGTTAAGGCAAAAGGGGGAGAAAGTCACAAAAGTAAGGAAGAAAGTAAACAAAATTATTACCTTTTATATTAAGTAATTCCGCTTTACTTAAGCAACTATTAAGGGGAGTAAAAATTATTTTTCAAGAACTCACCTTGGTCAAGGGGGAGGTTACCTCAAAGGGGAGAACTTGAAACAATAATATTTCTCACTCATGCTTAATCTTTATGCTAGCTCACTCATGCTTAATCTTTATGCTAGCTCATTCATACTTAATCATTATGCTAGCTCATTCATATTTAATCATTATGCTAGCTCATTCATACTTAATCATTATGCTAGCTCATTCATATTTAATCATTATGCTAGCTCATTCATATTTAATCATTATGCTAGCTCATTCATATTTAATCTTTATGCTAGCTCATTCATGCTTAATCATTATGCTAGCTTACTGTTATGCTTAATTTTTCCTTAACTTTTGTGTCGGTTTGCCATGAATCAAAAAGGGGGAGATTGTTGGTGCAGTGGGCACCAAAGTCGAACCGATATTTTGATTATGGCAAAAGGCTCAATAGTTAAGGGTATATTTGTTATCTTACGAGCTCAATTAAGTGTGCAGAAATGCTAAAGTTGAGCGGAAGGTCTGCGACACCCGGTGGGAACCGAGGTGGTCGGGCAACGCCAGAGGGACTTCGGAGGAAGCCGAGGTACTCGGGTGAAGACCGGAAGCGAGGCTACAAGGTAAGCTCGTGTGAAAGCGAAGCAAGGTCGTTAAGCGTAGATCCGACCCAATACCTCCAATGGAAGGTCTAGGTCGAGATCAAATGGTTAGAACCATCGTACTTTATATTTTAAGCTAACTTGTATCAGTCAAAACCCTTTGACTACATAAGCTGCTAGTCAAGTTCCAGCCTCGAGAAGAGCTCGAATTTCAAGGGGGTGAATTTGGACTTGACTCGTGTTTTGGTACAAAGGGTGATGTGGCATCAAGGTGGACATCCAAACCATCACCAAGCTTCCTTGTGGTGGACGCCAAAGATAAGGTGAGTTGGCACAAGATGGTTGGCTCCCATGATGTGGCACAAGTTGAATGGCTCCAACAAGTTGGCGCCCAAGGAGGTTGGAGGTGGCACAAGGTGGTTGGATGAAACACCTCATCCTCAAGTTGGCGCCCAAGGAGGTTGGAGGTGGCACAAGGTGGTTGGATGAAACACCTCATCCTCAAGTTGGCGCCCAAGGAGGTTGGAGGTGGCACAAGGTGGTTGGATGAAACACCTCATCCTTGAGTTGGCGCACAAGGAGGTTGGAGGTGGCACAAGGTGGTTGGATGAAACACCTCATCCTTGAGTTGGCAAAGGATGTGGATGAACAAGTCTTGGGGGATAAGAACCTCACCTTGGACACTACCTATGTCTAAATTCATAGATCAATATCCATAAATAGACATGTTCAAGCCAAGCAAATAACAAGAATTCAAGAGCTCTCAACACGCCGTCGTAACGCCGCTACTACTACTCACATTTGCTACGACGAAGTGCCGCCGACAACGAAAGCTACATCTTCTACTTATAAGAGTTGTCGGTATATTTATTTAAGTTCTACTTCTTTAAATTGTCTTTGTGCTTTAATCGTAACAAGGAAAGGGGGAGTGTCCCTTTGCCTTGATTTCTTTTTGTAATCGCTGTCTACTTCCAACGAAGAGGAGTGGTTTTAGTGAATTGCCCTCCGTACGTGATCAAGGATCACTAGGGCCGTGGATTAGCAATCGAAAGATTGTGAACCACGTAAAAATATCTTGTCTACTTTATATTTCCGCTGTGCATTCTCTACTTGCTTTTTACTTATTGCAAAAGTTTTTAACGACACCGTATCGCTATTCACCCCCCCCCTCTAGCGACACTTTCGATCCAACATTGAGTACGACTCTCTACATGATAGAGAGTGCGTCGAACAATCGAGTATGACTCTCTACAGGATAGAGAGTGCGTCGATAAGTTGAGTACGACTCTCTGCAGGATAGAGAGTGTGTTGATCGGATTGGTATGACTCTCTATAGAATAGAGAGTCTGTGATGGATGTCTGTATGCGTGACTGTGCATTAATATCATTTGCATTCATACTGACGACATAGTCTCCTTTGTGCTTGAGAGGGTCGTCAGTCATCCTGCCTCCCAAGTTACTCATGGAGGAGTAACTGGTGTGAGGGTGGAGCATTTATTGTGCCGCACTCTACCACTATAGACGGTGGTAGTTGGAGTTGCATGCAGTTGTTCTGGGTGTGTGGAACTCGACCACTCTTAGGTAGTGTTAGTCGGAGTGGCCGGCAGTAGGGACCCCCGTTGTGTAGCGAGCTCTTTACGCTCATATGCTACTCGTTCATACTGCCCAGTCGGCCACTCTAGAGCAGTGGTTGGTGTTGAGTTGGGACAGTTGTCATGTCGTGCCACCTAGGCCACATTGGGGTGGTGGTAGCGAGTAGGGGTGCGCAGGCATGACCATGCATACTGCATTGCCGTATCTTAGGGCATTTTGCATATTGCCATATATATACATATAGGCATGTATATATATATATATATATATATATATATATATATATATATATATATATATATATATATATATATATATATGGATGATTGTGATTAGTATATATATAGATGTAGTCTATATATATATGCTTATTGTGATGTTGCATTTGATTGTACTATGCTTGCTACATTTGGTTGTACATCATCTTCATACATGCTACTCACATTTGTTATATGGTTGTGTCGGATACCTGTATACTTGTTGGTCAGACCATTAGATACCTTTGACCTGTATCATGATTATAGTGAGAGTTAATATTACTCTTCATGTTATATATTGTGGATATATGCTCAGGTTGGATTAGAGTAGCGTAGCAGACTTTCAGGTATGTTTGCATTTTATGTTGTTTATTTGGTTAGACGATATATTCATTTATATGTTTATTATATTGGTATACCTGTTGTACCTCTAGGTTATACTGTTGAATTACATGTGATATTGGATATATACATGTTCACTCATATTACCACTGAGTTATACTCACCATCACGGACCTTGGGTTTTTCTGTCACCCAGGTAATAGGTAGATGACTTTGTGATGGACTTGGCGCATCGCTAGCTGACATCATCTCATCTCAACCCCGAGGGTCCCAGTTTTTTTAGTATTCCGTGTACTTCTCGATATGTATTGGTTTTATTCGATGTTTTGTAGTGTTGGACGCTGCTAATGTTATACCTTTCTTTTCTGGTTTTGTTACAGTGTTTCTTAGTTTGGTGTTAGTCATACCGGTATGCATGGTGTGTGGTTTGTTTTGTATATGTGTTAGTTCCGCTGTGTTTTGTGTATTTGTTGTATTTACATTTACATGTTATGTTTATTGTGGGCCCAAGGGCCTTGTATTAATAGGATATGTTGCCACGTACGGGGGAGATGTCGTCTGTTTGATTTTTGGCTCGGCATACTCTCGGGGCGTGACAACTTTATTGGTATCAGAGCCCTAGGTTATGCGATGCCATACAATGTTGTTTTGTGTCGAGTCTTGGATTCTCGGGAGTCAATTTGTTTCGATTTCGGTTTTTTGAGATGAGACTGACAGCGGCCTGAGCTCCAAGCAGCACGAGGTAAGAATTCCTGATAACTTATAGTTTAGTAGATATTTATCTAAACTTGATCAATAGGTGTATACAGTCAGACTTATGACACCTGTGCAGACTCGTAATAGGGGTCATCCATCGAGGTGACTAACCAGAGTTACCTTTAGTGTTTATACTCCCGGTTTTGTTGGCTATGCATTTAGTGTATATAACAGGGAATAACCTATAGTGTGTTGGTTATTGTTTGTAACCGTGGTATGAGTTAACCACAGGAATGACCTATTGAGTTTGTGAGTCTTGAACCTGTGTCGAAAAGGTGATTTACCTTTGAGAGCCGAATGATACCGAGTCAGAAAACAGGGGTCAAGTCGTCACATTTCTTGTGGAAATCAAAGAGACTACAATCTTAGAGATTTTCACTAATTATGCTAGTCAGATCATTACCTGTTGGGTAATAGACAAGACATGTAGGCTATTGTTGATGCAGATAGCGGAAGACTAGTTTACGGTGTTTCATAGGGATTTTTATCCCTGAGTTGTTCATACTGGGTTGTATAACTTTGAAGGTACTTTTGAGTACTTAACTCATGTTATACAGAGAAAGTAGAGTTATTTACATACCATTATCGGGATTAAGCCGATATTTAGTGGTAAATGCAGAAAATAATCTTCGGGGAATAATATATCACTTGATCATGGTTTAGTGATGTTGAAAGAGAGTATTTCCCTGCGTCACTTTCAGTGACACATTGTAGGGAATTCATGAGCTTCAAGTAGGGTGATCGTCGATAACGGGAATGCCATGCAGAGTCATTATACTTGTAGAGTTTATGCTCACCTAATAGCTCGAGAATGTATATGGATGTTTTAAGCCACCCACGGTTGTTGGCTTACTGTTGGATTAAGATGATTCGATCTTCTATTAGATCCTGTCGAAAGACGTTGGATTGAGTCAGGAGTTTAGAAATGACTCCGTATAAGTGTTTAAGAGTTGGAGACCGATAAGCAGATATTGCAGGTCAACTTATTAGAGTCAGAAGTCTCCGACTATTGGATAAAAGGAGCAAGATCGGAGTCATAGGCCTTAAGCTACTTTCAGATTATAGAAGACCAACTACATATCATCAGGATGTTCTCGTGCACATCAGCGAAATCAGAACAAAGACTCCGGGATTATGTGCATGCAATGCGGATAACGAAGACACGCGAAGTTAGATTATCTAAAGGATCAGTCATCTGTTGCTATTGTTGTTGGTTATGTCTTCGAGTCCGTGAGGGGAAACTTCGCTTCCCACTTCAACTCGGTCGCTTGTTCATGGCGATCCCATCAATGTCCCCTGATTAAAAAATTTAATCCTAGACAAAAGGAAACACCCAAGCAACCTTGTCATCGTCGTGCTATTCGTTTAGAGTGGTCACTTGAACAAACTTGTTGTTCAAGCAACCTACCTCTATTCTACGAGTAGCCGCGGAATAGAAGATGTATGGATCGCCGGCTTTTGTGTTTATGTTTGGGATCCAAGTATTATTTAGCCACAAATAGAATATATCATGCTCATAATTGAAAAATAAATATAAACATTCTACAAAAGAGAATAGAGAATCGATATACCTCTCGATCTTCAATTGTATGACCTTCCTCCTTTCGGACGTCGTGTGGGCGACAATCTATCAAAAGTTGAAGCTCCTAGATCACCAAACTTCCTTCCTTGCTCTTTCAAATCAAGAGGAAGAATAGAAACAAGCCTCTTCTCCTTCTTTCAACCAACCACCAAACTCCAAGGTTGGAGCTTGCCATCGGTCAAGAAGGAAGAGGAGAATAGGTGAATGCCAACCAAAGCTCCAAGGGAGAACCCTAAGCCTAGGTTTTACCGGCCAAAGAGAGGGAGATGGGCTGCTTTGGACGTCGGCCAAGGGCTAGAAAAACAGCTAGGTCGCCATCCACCTTGAGGGAAGAAGAAGAAAGGAAAGACCTTCCTTATTTGGTGCCACCAAGCCCTAAACCCAAGCCTCCAGGCCTTGCCGCTCAAAAACGCTAATCCTATCTCTAGTTACATTCAAGTTTCCGCCCACCCCTTGCCCTCCTTTTATAGAGTTAGGGATAAGCCTTGTTTTAATCTCCACCATTGGTTCTAGGGATTTAATCTCAATTGTTGGATCTAGAGATTTAATCTCAACTGTCGGATCTAGAGATTTAATCTCAACTGTCGGATCTAGAGTTTTGTTTCTATCCATTGGATCTAAGCTTCATGAGGTATTAATAGGCTACAATAGGGACCATGAGGAGGAGTTGGATCTTGGCCACCCAATGGATCAAGCCCACATAAAGTCCGATCCACTAATGATAATCCAATCCACTAAAGGTTTATCATTGATCTACCTCACCAACCCTCATAAGTTAATATGAGCTCCATATATTATATGTACATTTTCTACCCGTGTTTAAGATCTCGAATGTCCGTCAATTAATTAATTTACTGACAATTAATTAATCAACATCTAACTCCATGAGTAGTACCACTCAACCTTTTCATCATGCCGGACCAAGTGCACCTGCAGAGTTTACATGATGAACCTTATGAGCTCCTCAAGGGGACATCATCATCCTAATATATAGGACACAGTTTCCTCCTATAATCAACGACACACCATATAAATAATATCATTTCCCAACTTACCAAGCCTATCGATTTAATCTATAAATCTCGCCCATTGGTCCCAACTTTCAGGCATAAGGAACTGCCTTCATCTCCTATATCTCCTCAGATGTTCTAGGACACATCTCCTTAGATAAAGGAACTCTATGCCCGAAAGGTAGAAAACCCTTCTTGGAGTTCTGCATGCTAAAACGATCCATAATCGTGTCTATGTATGAAGCTTGGGATAAGCACAACCTCCTTTTCTTGCGATCCCTTATAACCTTGATTTCAAGGATGTGTCCCACTTCTCCCAAGTCCTTCATATCAAACTGTTTGGATAACCATACCCTTACGTCCGATAACACCTTGATATTGTTGCCAATCAATAAAATGTCATCTACATATAGTACAAGAAATACCATTACGTTTCCGTCACATCTCTTGTATACACAAGACTCATCCGGACTTTGAATAAATCCATAAGACTGGATTACATCATCAAATCGGATGTTCCAAGACCTTGAAGCTTGCTTTAATCCATAAATGGACCGATTAAGCTTACATACAAGATGCTCTTTGCCCTTCGCAATGAATCCCTCTAGTTGCTTCATATAGATATTTTCCTCAAGACTTCCATTAGGGAAAGCTATCTTGACATCCATCTACCACACCTCATAATCCATATGAGCTGCAATGCATAAGAGAATCCGGATAGACTTAAGCATGACCACCGACGAAAAGGTCTCCTCATAATCGATACTCTCTTTCTGCATATACCCTTTCGTAACAAGCCTTGCTTTGAAGGTCTCAACCTTCCCATCTATTCCTCTCTTTCTTTTGTAGATCCACTTGCATCTAATGGTTTTTACACCATCGGGTGGTTCCACTAGCTCCCAGACCTGATTTGAATCCATAGATTCAATCTCAGTATTCATTGCACTTTGCCAAGATGCAACATCTATATCTTGGATTGCCTCATCATATGTCCAGGGATTAGGTTCATGTTCGCCAGGGACCAAATCAGAAGATTCTCCCAAGAACATGAATCTATCAGGCTATCTCACAACCCTCCCACTACGACGAGGTATCACCTGTGTATCCTCTGTGACACGCGGTGCAGTGACTTGTGGTATATCCTCTTTTACCGGTGGTACTGAAGAAGTGACTTCCCCTTTTAATTTCTCCAGAACAATTTTACTCTTGGGCTTGTGGTTCATCACATAGTCTTCCTCTTGAAATCTGGCGTTCGTGCTAACGATCACCTTCTGATCTCTAGGACTATAAAACAAGCCACCCTTCGTTCCTCTAGGATAGCCAACGAACATGTGTACTTCTATACAAGGTTCTAACTTACCAGCATCTGCCTTAAGCACATGTGATGGACTCCCCCAAATCCGAATATGTCTTAGACTAGGCTTTCGCCTAGTCCACAATTCTATGGGAGTAGAAGGCATTGATTTAGATGGAACCAAGTTCAGCATGTACACCGCCGTATCTAGAGCATATCCCCAAAACGAATCTGGCAACTCAGAATAACTCATCATCGATCTAACCATCTCCATAAGAGTCCTATTCCTTAGCTCTGCTACACCGTTCTGCTGGGGTGTGCCAGGTGCAGACAATTGGGATTGAATCCCAGCCTCTGATAAGTAATTCCTAAACTCTCCCAAGAGGTACTCGCCACCACGATTAGATCATAGTGTCTTGATACTTTTACCTTGAAGTTTCTCCACATTAGCCTTGAATTCTTTGAACTTGTCAAAGCATTCAGACTTGCGGCGCATCAAGTAAATGTATCCATATCTCGAATAATCATCTATAAAAGAGACGAAATACTCAAAACCACCTCTAGCCTAGATAGACATAGGATGACACAAATCAGAATGAACCAATTCTAACACATCTTTGGCTCTATACCCCTTGGCCTTAAAAGACCTCTTGGTCATTTTACCCTCCAAGCAAGATTCACAGGTTGGGAAATCCTCCACCACTAATGAACCCAAAGGTCTATCAGCTATCAACCTTTGAATTCTGCTTAGGTTAATATGACCAAGCCTAAGATGCCAAAGATATGTTTGGTTCATCTTCGAAGGTTCTTTTCTCTTATTGGAATTAGAAGATGAGTTATTAACTTCAATTTGCATCGTGGGAGCTTTTGGTTCAAGTGTGTATAAATTTCCTATCAATGCACCCGAATAGATAATGTCCCTATTCCTTTTTATAACAACTCTGTCATTAAAAGAAATAGAATATCCATCCATAAACAATTTAGAAACCGAAATTAAATTCTTTCTAAATAAAGGTACATAAAGGCAATTCTTAAGAACCAAAACTTTATTTTTCTCAAAAGATAAATGAACGTCTCCCACTGCAATAGCCGCCACCTTTGTGGCATCGCCCAAGTACACGGTAATCTCCCCCTCAGCCAGTCGTCTGGTTTCCTGGAACCCCTGTAAAGTATTACAGACATGATCAGTGGCTCCCGTATCTACGCACCAGGTGCCGATAGATAACACCGCTAAACATGTTTCAACGACTAGACCAAAAGATATACCTTTGTTTTGCTTGCAGTTGGGGCAGTCCGTCTTCCAGTGTCCAGTCTGCTTACAAGTGAAGCACTTGGCTTTTCGACTTCTTCACTCCTCCCTGAGTTCCTCCCACCACCTTTGTCCCAGTTTGTTTCTTCTTCTTCTTGTCTTTTGGCTTAGAAGTAGAAACCTTTTGGGTCACCATGGCATGTGCCTGAGCACTCTGACAAAATAGCCCCTCTGCTGTCTGGAGTTCTGTCAGAAGCTCCGCCAACGAATATAACCTCTTGTTCATGTTGTAGTTCAGACGAAACTGCTCAAAACTCTTAGGTAGAGACTGGAGTATGATATCGACCTGGGTTTCCCCGTCGATCTCAGCTCCAAGGACCTCCAGCTCATTCAAATGAGCCATCATCTTGAGAACATGATCCCTTACGGGTGTTCCCTTGATCATGGTGGTCGTCATCAGGTTCCTCATGGCTTCCTACCTTGCAGCCCGATTCTGGTGTCCGAAAAGCTCTTTAAGATTGAGCATCATGTCATAAGCAGTGGGCATGGCTTGATGCTGATGTTGAAGTACATTTGACATAGATGCCAAAATGTAACAATGCGCCATCTCATCGGCCTTTATCCACTTCTTATAACTCTCTTTCTCCTTTTCCCCAGAATCTTCTGCAGGCTTAGGAGGGCACTCTTCGCGGAGTACATATTTGTATTCCTCAGCAGTCAAGACAATGTCTTGATTCCTCTTCCAATCATCATAGTTGGGTATAGTAAGTTTATTCTCTTTCAGTATCACAACAAGCGGGTTGAAAGTCATTTTGAAAGAAAACCTAAGAATCACATAGATCAAAACATTATATTTCAAAAAATTATTGATTCCTCAAACAATAAAATTTTAAAATCAACCAACACCTCAAAACACCGAGAATATCGTATGCCATGATAGTGTGGACGTATACGAATTCTACATTTGTAAGAGAAGGTTTTACCCATTAATTTTACTATCTTGTCAACCTAACTTTTTAACAAGTAAAATTAGTAGTTGGTTCCTCTTTAGCCCTACAAATAAAAGCAGTGACTCCGATGGGGAGGATACTTATATTTGTATCTAAGTGTTCACCATTACTCGGTACCAAGGTAATTATCTCGGGTTATGTGCCTTCCGATGGGGAAGTACACACGCTTCTTAATAATTCTCTATAACCATATTCGACCTTGTGATCCGCAAACAAACTCATCCGATGGGGAGGAAGGCACTCAGAGCCAACGCGCAAGTTTGTTTGCATCACTAGTCAAATCGTAATGGAGGCCGTGGAAATTTATAAAAATATCTCTCTCCCACTTAGTAATTTGAAATTGAGGAATTTTATAGCCTATGACATGCATATCAAACAATAAGGGATAAATATAAAAAATAAATTATTTTCCAACTATTATGGCTTTTGTCTTCAATATGTCTCCCGTCGCATCGCCTTCTCGTCCTCTCCTCCTACGCCATATACGAGCCATCTGGAGATCCGAGCCGAGACTAAAAACTATTTTAATTTACATCCATCGATCCTATACTCCACGAGGGAGTGTACATGAAATCTAGATCGAAAGTAAACTAAAATAGAAAGAGTGGCTAAACAATGTCGTATCTAATTTACAAAAAATTGAATACTAGCCTCATCAACCCCGAGGATTCAACAAAATAAACATTTACACACATACAATCACATACACACATATGACCATAATAGTTGGATCCTATGCCTGCAACCAAAGAGTTAACCTACGCATATCCTACTATTGTCTGACATATATAATATATGAAAAGTGCATAAAGATTAACCGAATCCTAAACACACAAAACTGGAAACTTGGCTCTGATACCACTTGTTGCTTATGTCTTCGAGTCCATGAGGAGAAACTTCGCTTCCCACTTCAACTCGGTCGCTTGTTCATGGCGATCCCATCAATGTCCCCAGATTAAAAAATTTAATCTTAGACAAAAGGAAACACCCAAGCAACCTTGTCATCGTCGTGCTATTCGTTTAGAGTGGTCACTTGAACAAACTTGTTGTTCAAGCAACCTACCTCTATTCTACGAGTAGCCGTGGAATAGACGATGTACGGATCACCGACTTTTGTGTTTATGTTCGGGATCCAAGTATTATTTGGCCACAAACAGAATATATCATGCTCATAATTGAAAAACAAATATAAACATGCTATAAAAGAGAATAGAGAATCGATATACCTCTCGATCTTCTATTGTATGACCTTCTTCCTTTCGGACGTCGTGTGGGCGACGATCTACCAAAAGTTGAAGCTCCTAGATCACCAAACTTCCTTCCTTGCTCTTTTAAAGCAAGAGGAAGAATAGAAACAAGCCTCTTCTCCTTCTTTCAACCAACCACCAAACTCCAAGGTTGGAGCTTGCCGCCGGCCAAGAAGGAAGAGGAGAATAGGTGAATGCCAACCAAAGCTCCAAGGGAGAACCCTAAGCCTAGGTTTTACCGAGCAAAGAGAGGGAGAGGGGCTGCTTTGGATGTCGTCCAAGGGCTAGAAAAACTGCTAGGTCGCCGGCCACCTTGAGGGAAGAAGAAGAAAGGAAAGACCTTCCTTATTTGGTGACACCAAGCCCTAAACCCTAGCCTCCAAGCCTTGCCGCCAAAAAACCCTAATCCTATCTCTAGTTGGATTCAAGTTGCCACCCACTCCTTGCCCTCCTTTTATAGAGTTAGGGATAAGCCTTTATTTAATCTCCACCATTTGTTCTAGAGATTTAATCTCAACCGTCATATCTAGAGATTTAATCTCAACAGTCGGATCTAGAGATTTAATCTCTACATTTGGATCTAGAGTTTTGTTTCTATCCATTGGATCTAAGCTTCATGAGGTATCAATAGGCTACAATAGGGACCATGAGGAGGAGTTGGATCGTGGCCACCCAATGGATCAAGCCCACATAAAGTCTGATCCATTAATGATAATCCAATCCACTAAAGGTTTATCATTGATCTACCTCACCAAACCCCATAAGTTAATATGGGATCCATATATTATATGTACATTTTCTCCCTGTGTTTAAGATCTCGAATGTCCGTCGATTAATTAATTTACTGACCATTAATTAATCAACATCTAACTCCTTGAGTAGTACCACTCAACCTTTTCATCATGCCGGACCAATTCCACCTGCAGGGTTTACATGATGAACCTTATGAGCTCCTCAAGGGGGCATCATCATCCTAATATATAGGACACGGTTTCCTTCTATAATCAACGACACACCATATAAATAATATCATTTCCCAACTTACCGAGCCTATCGATTTAATCTATAAATCTCGCCCATTGGTAAATCAAAGAAATGACTACTAAGTATATGTGCCCGTTATTATATCAGGATCAAAAGTATGTACAATATAATATCTAAGGTCTGATTTGATTATGTAGTCAGCAATAAATTGAATCACCTCTAAGTCATCCTGCTCAATACACACAAAGTGTACTAGTGTGATTTTAAGGTCAAGACAAACCAATACCAAATCACACGACAACCATTCCAATGGTTTGTCCAAAGCCATCTCGGTTGTGAGCCTATACTTATGCTCTACAAGGAGCCGATAACATGATCTCCCATGTGACACCAAACACCATGTTATCTACAATGTAATGTATTAGATAATATTGCATAACCATAAAAATGCAAACAATGATCATGTGATTCTTATTTCAAAATAAAGATGTTCGTACAAATGATAGACTTTTCAGTATACATCCCAACAATTGTAAGCAACTAGTATAGTTGAGGATGAAGGGAGGTGCCTCGCTTCCCACCTCAACTCGGTCGCTTGTGCATGACGATCCCATCTACGACCCCGGATTGAAAAAATAATCCAAGACGATGACAGATTACCCAAGCAACCGATCCATCATCGTGCTATTCGATTAGAGTGGTCTCTTGAACAAACTAGTTGTTCAAGCAACCTAACTCTTTTCCTCGATTAGCCGCGGAATAGATGATGTATGGATCGCCGGTTTTTATGTTTATCTTCGGGGTCCAAGTAAATTAGCCACATGCAATTACATACATAATACAAAGAAACAAAAGGAAACCAAAACAAGAATTATACCTCTTGTTTATCTCAAGGTCTTCTATTGTATGTCCTATCCTTCTCTTGGACGTTGTGTGGGCAACGATCCTCCAAGAGATGAAGCCTCATAGATCTCATTCTTCCCTTCCTTGTCTGCTCTGAACAAAAAGAAGAATACTCGATACTTCTTCTTCTATCTAGCTCCGACCACCAAGCCACCAAGCTTGATGTTGCCACCGGCAAAGGAGAGGAAGTATATGAATCAGCGCCGGCTAAGAGAACTAAGGCTCTTGTTGCCGCCGGCCATGGAAAGAGAGAGATAGGGAGGAGCCGACAGCCAACCTAGAGAGAGAGAGGGAGGCGCCGCCCAATGGAGAGAGATCCAACCTAGGTTGCCGCCCAATGCCTCTCCTTAGCCAACTCCAAACCCTAGCCGACCAAAACCTTGGAAGCAAAACCCTAATCTCTTTGGAATTGGTTGCCGCCCATGCCTTGGACTCCTATTTATAGACTTAGGCTTATGTCTCCTTTCAATCTCAACCGTCGGATCTAGAAATTCAATTTCCACCGTCGGATCTAGGAATTCAATTTCCACCATCAGATCTAGGAATTCAATTTCCACCGTTGAATCTAGGCTTCATGAGGATTTTAATAAACTACAATAGGGACCATGAGGAGGAGTTGGATCTTTGCCACCCAATGGATTCATCCCACATAAAATCCGATCCATTAAAGATAATCCATTCCACTAGAGGATTATCATTGATCTACCTCACCAACCCCCATAAATAAATATGGGCTCCATATATTAATTGTACAAATATCTCTCCGTGCTTAAGATATCGAATGTTAGTCAATTAATTAATTTACTGATAATTAATTAATCAACATCTAACTCCATGAGTAGTACCACTCAACCTTATCATCATGCCGGACCAAGTCCACCTGCAGGGTTTACATAATGATCCTTATGAGCTCCTCAAGGGGACATCATCATCCTAATATTAGGACATGATTTTCTCCTATAATCATTGGCACACCATGTAAATAATATCATTTCCCAACTTATCGAGCCTATTGATTTAATCTATAAATCTCGCCCATTGGTAAATCAAAGAAATAAATACTAAGTACATGTGCCCGTTATTATATCGGGATTAAGAGCATATACACCATAATATCTGAGGTCCGATTCAATTATGTAGTCAGCAATAAATTGAATCACCTCTAAGTCGGTCCTGCTCAATACAAACAAAGTGTACATTACAACCATACCAATGGTTTGTCCAAAACCATCTCGGTTGTGAGCCTCTATTTATACTCTACAAGGAACTGATAACATGATCTCCCGTGTGACACTACACACCATGTTATCTACAATGTAATGCATCATATAATATGCATAACCATAAATATGCAAACAATGATCATGTGATTCTTATTTCAAAAATAAAGATGTTCATACAAAAGATAGACTTTTTAGTATACATCCCAACAATCTCCCACTTATAATAAAAGATTATGTTGTCCTCATACTGCCATACATCTGATTCTCATTCCCTCCAAATTTCTATCAAAAGCTCTCGTTGGAAGGGCCTTAGTGAAAGGATCTGCCAGGTTATCCTATGATGCAATCTTGTCTACAACAACTTCTCCTCGCTTTACGATTTCTCGTATAAGGTGGTACTTGCGCTCTGTGTTTACTTGCCTTATGGGCTCGTGGTTCCTTCAAGTTTGCAACTGTACCACTGTTATCACAATAAATTGTGATAGTTCTGGGCAAACCAGAATCACATCCAAGTCTATCAAGAAGTTCCTGAGCCATACAACTTCTTTAGCTGCCTCAGAGACTGCCACATACTCAGCTTCCATGGTAGAGTCCTCTATGCATTTCTGCTTGACATACCTCCATACAATGGCTCCACCTCCCAAAGTAAATACAAAACCTAAGGTAGACTTACTATTATCTCTATTTGATTGGAAGTCGGAATCTGTGTAACCCACAGGGAGTAATTGATCTGTCTAGTATACCAGCATATAATCCCTAGTCCTTCTCAGGTACTTCAATATATGCTTTACCACAGTCCAATGTCTCTGTCCTAGATTACTCTGATATCTGCTAACCATGCCCACGGCAAAGCTGATATCCGATCTCGTACATAACATAGCATACATGAGGCTTCCTACTGTCGAAGCATAAGGAACTCATCTCCTCTACCTCCTTTGATGTTCTAGGACACATCTCTTTAGATAAAGGTACTCCATGCCTAAAAGGTAGAAAACCTTTCTTGGAGTTCTGCATGCTAAAACGAGCCAAAATAGTGTCTATGTATGAAGCTTGAGATAAGCACAACATCCTTTTCTTGAGATCCCTTATAACCTTGATCACAAGGATGTGTCCCACTTCTCCCAAGTCCATCATATCAAATTGTTTGAACAATCATACCCTTACGTCCGATAACACCTTGATATTGTTGCCTATTAACAAAATGTCATCTACATATGGTAAAAGAAATACCACTACGTTTCCGTCACATCTATTGTATACACAAGACTCATCCGGACTTTGAATAAATCCATAGGACTGGATTACCTCATCAAAGAGGATGTTCCAAGATCTCGAAGCTTGCTTCAATCCATAAATGGACCGATTAAGCTTGCACACAAGATGCTCTTTGCCCTTTGCAATGAATCCCTCTGGTTGCTCCATATAGATGTTTTCCTCAAGACTTCCATTAAGGAAAGCTACCTTGATATCCATTTGCCACACCTCATAATCCATATGAGTAGCAATACATAAGAGAATCCGAAAAGACTTAAGCATCGCTACCGGGGAAAAGGTCTCCTCATAATCGATACCCTCTTTCTGAATATACGCTTTCGCAACAAGCCTTTATTTGAAAGTCTCAACCTTTCTGTCTATTCCTCTCTTTCTTTTGTAGATCTACTTGCATCCAATGGTTTTAACACTATTGGATGGTTCTACTAGCTCCCAGACCTGATTTGAATCCATAGATTCAATCTCAGTATTCATTGCACTTTGCCAAGATACTACATCTTTATCATGGATTGCCTCGTCATATGTCCAGGGATCAAGTTCATGTTCGCCAGGGACCAAATCAGAAGATTCTTCCAAGAACATAAATCTATCAGGCTGTCTAACAACCCTCCCACTACGACGAGGTATCACCTGTGTATCCTTTGTGACATGCGGTGCAGTCACTTGTGGTATATCTTCTTGTACTGGTGGTACTGAAGTAGTGACTTCCCCTCTCAATTCCTCCATAACAATCTTACTTATGGGCTTCTGGTTCATCACATAGTCTTCCTTTAAAAATCTGGCGTTCGTGCTAACGATCACCCTCTGATCTCTAGGACTATAGAACAATCCACCTTTTGTTTCTCTAGGATAGCCTACGAACATGCACACTTCTGTATGAGGTTCCAACTTACCAGCATCTTCCTTCAGCACATGTGCTAGACTCCTCCAAATCAGAATATGTCTCAGACTAGGCTTTCGTCCAGTCCACAATTATATGGGAGTAGAAGACACTAATTTAGATGGTACCAAGTTCAGAATATAAACTGTCGTATCCAGAGCATACCCCCAGAATGAATCTGGCAACTCAGAATAACTCATCATCAATCTAACCATCTCCATAAGAGTCCTATTCCTTCGCTCCGCTACACCATTCTGCTGGGGTGTGCCAGGTGCAGACAATTGGGATTGAATCCTAGCCTCTGATAAGTAATTCCTAATCTCTCCCAAGAGGTACTCACCACCACGATTAGATCGTAGTGTCTTGATACTTTTACCTTGACGTTTCTCCACATCAGCCTTGAATTCTTTGAACTTGTCAAAGCATTCAGACTTGCGGCACATCAAGTAAATGTATCCATATCTTAAATAATCGTCTATAAAAGAGACAAAATATTCAAAACCACCTCGAGCCTGGATAGACATAGGACCACACAAATCAGAATGAACCAATTCCAACACATCTTTGGCTCTATATCCCTTGGCCTTAAAAGGCCTCTTGGTCATTTAACCTTCCAAGCAAGATTCACAGGTTGGGAAATCTTCCACCTCTAATGAACCCAATGTTGGATCTGTTGGGAGTATGAGGAATACAATCAAAGTCCCACATTGGTAAGACATGGAAAAGATCATGTGCTTATAAGAAAAAAGATATCTCCATTGGTATGAGGCTTTTTGGGTAGAGCCCAAAAACAAAACCATGAGGGCTTAGGCCCAAAGTGGACAATATCATACCATTGTGGAGATATGTGGATCTTATAGGCACTAACAATTGGTATCAGAGCCATGGTCCATGTCAAGCCATGAACCTCGAA
This sequence comes from Wurfbainia villosa, assembly GCA_025175895.1. Classification (NCBI taxonomy): domain Eukaryota; kingdom Viridiplantae; phylum Streptophyta; class Magnoliopsida; order Zingiberales; family Zingiberaceae; genus Wurfbainia; species Wurfbainia villosa. The sequence continues at coordinate 43,421,760 of CM045998.1, read as the reverse complement.
CGAAGGAAGTTGAGCTCCCACGTCCGGATCAAGAGAACCAGACATCAGGAAGGAAGTCTAGTTGGGTCGGGGGGACCGAACAACTGGCAGGAAGTCCTGGTGGGTTGAAGATCGGACATCAAGCAGAGAAAATCCTTCGAGGAGGGATAAGCTTGAGGGGGGGCCCAATGTGGTCCTTCGTTTGAGGGGGGGATTGTTGGGAGTATGAGGAATACAATCAAAGTCCCACATTGGTAAGACATGGAAAAGATCATGTGCTTATAAGAAAAAAGATATCTCCATTGGTATGAGGCTTTTTGGGTAGAGCCCAAAAACAAAACCATGAGGGCTTAGGCCCAAAGTGGACAATATCATACCATTGTGGAGATATGTGGATCTTATAGGCACTAACAGGATCGAGAAGCGTCGCTAGAGGGGGGGGTGAATAGCGATCGTAAATCTTTCGTTGGAATTCATTCGTTGAGACAGAAGTAAACGAGTAAGCACAGTGGAAAATAAAATGACACGTTTATTTTACTTGGTTCACAACCCAGTGGTTGCTACTCTAAGGCCCTATCGGTCCTAGACCGCGTACGGAGGGCAAAACACTATAACGTCTCCTCCTCGTTGGAGGTAGGAGACAACGATCACAAAATACGGAAGTACGAGGATGAGGCAACAAGCCTACCTCACCTCGTTACGAATAAAAACAACAAATACAATATTAAAAAGTATTACTATATGCTGCTGCCGACGAAGAAGATCTGAGGTTGTCGTCGCGTCGGCGTTATGACGGTGTTGGAGCGTTGGCGTTGTAGGAGCACTTGATGAATAAACTTGATGTATTTGGAGTGGAATCCTCTCCTCCTTTTATAGATTTTGGCCTCTGAATTTGTCTCCTCTTTTTTCGGAACGGATCATGAAGTTGTCCAAATTTTATCGCGAAGTGGCCGCGTCAAACGTTATCCATTTTGTCCTAGTGCAAAAGTTGAATCGTCGCCATCAGTCGACTGATGCCTCCCATCAGTCGACTAATGGGCATCAGTCGACTTTTCCATGTCTAGCAGTCGACTGGAAGCTTGTTCACTTCCATGCAATAAGAGGTTAGCTCAAAAAATGATAAATACGACGGTTTCTAACCGTCCGATCTCGACCTAGACCTTCCACAGGAAGTCTTAGTCGGATTGCCGCCTACGGTCATCCCCGTAAAGAGGACACGATCTTACAATCTCTCACTCACACGAGCTTACCTCGATAGTAGCTCTTGCTTCCGGCCTTCCACTCGATTCCTTCGGCTCCCTCCGAAGTCACTCGAGTGTCGCCCGACCACCACGGCTTCCTCCTGGTGTCGCTAGCCTTCAGCTCCAGCTTTAATACTTTTCTGCACACTCGATAGCTCGTGAGATAACGATGTAAACTTAACTTTGTGTCTTTGCCATAATTAAAACACATGTTCGATTATCTAGTGCCCCTGCACCAACAATCTCCCCTTTTTTGATCTATGGCAAACCAACACAAAGTTAAGGGAAATTAAAGCATAAAACAGGTATAGTAGAAGATGAATGTGAAGATGAATATCATTTCCAAAAACTCTCCCTCAACCAAAACTCCCCCTTAACCCTAGGTGAGTGTTGAAAGAGATAATTTAATTTTCAAAATTAAATTTTATGTTACTCCCCCTTAAATGTTACTCCCCCTTAACTTTTGCTCTTCTCCCCCTTTTGCCATAATTCAAAAAAAAAAAATGGGGTTTTTGTATAAAATAGGGTTTTGAAAACAACATCATATATGCATGCATCTAGATAAATCAAATATGAGTCCAATCATGCGTCTAGCAGTAGTTAGATAGATTGGTTCGAGGTGTGTCCCTCTGCACCAATAATCTAAAGGTTTATAATATAACCCTTAGGGTTAGTTTTCTCTCCCCCTTAGTCAAATATATGAAGTATAAGAGATGTAGGGGGCGCTAAACTTTGGCCTAAGAGTTGTTAAGTACAATAGTTGAGAAAATAAGTAGTATTTTGAAGAGATTGTTTTAAGTATATTTCAATTATCCTTAACATCTCACCCATTCTATGTGTCTCAAAATTTGTTCACCTTATATGTTTTGTGAGATGATTTTAAATTGATTAAAGATAGTCAACCTTAGGTTAGATTCGGATTTAACCTTTAGATCGTTAAGTAACTTTTCGAGAAACTGGCTTCCAGGTCGTGGCGAGGCACAGGGGCCTTCTTTGATCGGAACAATGACCACTTCCTTAGACAAAGCCAAATTCAAGAAAATATCACTTAAGTCACTTAGGGTTACTTCCTGGTCTAACTAGTTTAGAATACGACGAGGTAGCTTCAGCTAGTTCCACTCGGTCAAGTGCACCAAGCTAGATACGCCTTATCTAGCTCGAATACACGAGACTTTGTTTCCCTAATGTACTATCATCTCGCCGCGTCCTGATACTATGCTGTCAAGAGTTGACTAACTATTTTTCCTATCTAGCCATTCTAAAAATTAAGTAAAATATTCAATGATTTTGCTAAGTAAGCGGGTATACTATTTTAGTGTTAGCTCTCCCTGGACCATTGAACCAATATGGTCTATTCAAATAATGAACTTGATCCTGAGGAATCCAATACTTATTAGTCCGTATATGTGAGTTCAATAAAACCTTTTGGACCCATGCTCAGACTCTTTGATGACTACGATTTACGATAGACATATATGACCTATTCGTAGTCGTTGACCTAAATCCGAGTTCGGCTTTGTTGTACACGGCTCTTTGGGTTCCAAGTAGTCGATTAAGGTTCTTAGATCCCAACGTGAACCTTTCCAACCTAGCCTCAACTTCTTGAACTTGGTCTTTCAAGAGAGAATTCTCCTCCTTAAGTTTTTCAATTTGAGTTGAGTTTCCCTCTTGAACTTGACTAGTTGAAGGGGTTAGAGTAGCCTCTTGCTTGAGGGTTTCAACCTCCTCAAGTAACGACTCAACCCTAGACTTGGTCTTAGTTAATTACCTATTAAGCATTTTAATTGTATTGTAAAGCGTATGAATTAGTGAGCGGCTAACCTTAATTTTCTCCTTTGGTCCGGCTTTGAGTTGCTTCTCGAAGTAGTCTTCGAGTTCGGAGTTGGTGTTGTAATTGTATTCGGATTCGGACTCTTCGGGTCTTGCCATGAATGCTATGCCGCCGCCTTCTTCGTTGTCCCATGTTGCATGAAAAGCCTTCTTTCGATTTGATTTGAATTGTGCCCTCTTTTGATTCTTTAGTAGCCTCCTTTCCCTCCGAATAATCTTCCGCACTACGTTGACTATTGCTTCCACCTTTTCCGATTCGGACTCCGATTCGTCTTCGGGTTTGAGTTCATCTACTTGCCTAGTAGGTGGCTTGCTTCTTTGTCCTGCAAGTAGAGCAATACCTCTCTTGGCCCGGACCACGTTAGTTTGCTCGTGAAGTTCAAACTCGGAAAATAATTCGTCTAACCTAAGCTTCGAAAGGTCCTTAGAGACCTTGTAGGCATCGACCATGGATGCCCACAAGGTAGTCCTAGGAAATGAATTAAGAACGTACCTTAGTAGGTCACGGTTTTCGACCTTGTGTCCGATGGTGTGCAGGCCGTTGACAATGTCCTGGACGGGGGCGTGTAATTGCGTCGTCGTCTCGTGTTCCTGCATCTTAAGGTTATACAACTTATTGAAAAGAAGGTCACGTTTACATACCTTAGCATCGGACGTTCCTTCGTGTAGCTCGATTAATTTATTCCATAGGCCCTTGGCGCTAATGAATGGTCCGATGCGGTTGAGTTCCTCCTTGGACAAGCCGCATTGCAATATTTGGGTTGCTCTTGCATCGGCTTCGATTTGCCTCTTGGTTGCATTTGTCCACTTGTTGAAATCCAAGGGCTCTCCTTGATCATTGGTGGGTAAAGCAAAGCTGGTTTGGATTATTATCCAAGTCTCAACTTGTGTTTTCAAGAAACACTCCATCCGACCTTTCCAATAATGGAAATCATCTCCGTTTAAGAACGGAGGTCGGGTGGTGCTATATCCCTCAATGTGAGCCATTAAGTATCTTGCAAAACACAAATAAAAACCAAGGGGAATTCCAAGACTTCGTCTTGGATTAGTAATGCGGGAAATAAATAGGAAATAAATAGAATTAAATGAGAAAAATAAGAAACTAACAAAAACTAACAACTTACGACCTTCGATGTCCCCGAAAGGGTACTAGACGTTGGATTTTGGGGCTGGAAATGGCTTGTTACGAGGGTAAACCATCCTACAAAATGTAGATCTCTCAGAGAGCTTCGATTTGGTAGGTAGATCGTTATGTGAGTCCACTTGTGCGAAAAGTTATGGCCGTTTTACCGTCGGCTACTCCAAGAGAGAAAACTTGCAAGCACACAACCAAAAGAAACGTACCAAGACTTCGTCTTGGATTAGTAGTGCGGGAGGAAAAAGACCTAAATAAAAACACGAATCAAAAAATACGAACAGAAAACCAAAACGTGCTAGATCGGTGGTTTCACCAAATCTTAGCGCCCCCGCTCTTATACCAATTGTTGGATCGAGAAGCGTCGCTAGAGGGGGGGTGAATAGCGATCGTAAATCTTTCGTTGGAATTCGTTCGTTGAGACAGAAGTAAACGAGTAAGCACAGCGGAAAATAAAATGACACGTTTATTTTACTTGGTTCACAACCCAGCGGTTGCTACTCCAAGGCCCTATCGGTCCTAGACCGCGTACGGAGGGCAAAGCACTATAATGTCTCCTCCTCGTTGGAGGTAGGAGACAACGATCACAAAATACGGAAGTACGAGGATGAGGCAACAAGCCTACCTCACCTCGTTACGAATAAAAACAATGAATACAATATTAAAAAGTATTACTAGATCTTTGCGACGAAGAAGATCGAGGTTGTCGCATCGCCGATGTTGGAGCGTTGGCATTGTAGGAGCACTTGATGAATAAACTTGATGTATTTGGAGTGGAATCCTCTCCTCCTTTTATAGATTTTGGCCTCTGAATTTGTCTCCTCTTTTTTCGGAACGGATCATGAAGTTGTCCAAATTTTATCGCGAAGTGGCCACGTCAAACGTTATCCGTTTTGACATAGCGCAAAAGTTGAATCGTCGCCATCAGTCGACTAATGGGCCTCAGTCGACTGCTCCATGTCCAGCAGTCGACTGTCAGCTTGTCCACTTCCCTGCAATAAGAGGTTAGCTTGGAAAATGATAAATACAACGGTTTCTAACCGTCCGATCTCGACCTAGACCTTCCACAGGAAGTCTTAGTCGGATCGCCGCCTACGGTCATCCCCGTAAAGAGGACACGACCTTACAATCTCTCACTCACACGAGCTTACCTCGATAGTAGCTCTCGCTTCCGGCCTTCCACTCGATTCCTTCGGCTCCCTCCGAAGTCACTCGAGTGTCGCCCGACCACCACGACTTCCTCCGGGTGTCGCTAGCCTTCAGCTCCAGCTTTAATACTTTTCTGCACACTCGATAGCTCGTGAGATAACGATGTAAACTTAACTTTGTGTCTTTTCCATAATTAAAACACAGGTTCGATTATCTGGTGCCCCTGTACCAACACCCAAAGGTCCATTAGCTATCAACCTTTGAATTCTACTTAGGTTAATATGACCTAACCTTAGATGCCAAAGATATGTTTGGTTTATTTTCGAAGGTTCTTTTCTCTTATTAGATTTAGAAGATGAGTTATTTACTTCTAATTGCATCGTGGGAGGTTTTGGTTCAAGGGTATATAAATTTCCTATCAATGCACCAGAATAAATAATCTCCCTATTCCTTTTTATAACAACTCTATCATTAAAAGAAATAGAATATCCATCCAAAAACAATTTAGAAACTGAAATTAAATTCTTTCTAAATAAAGGTACATAAAGGCAATTTCTCAGAATAAAAGTTTTATTTCTATCAAAAGATAAATAAATATCTCCCACTGCAACAACCGCCACCTTTGTAGCATCGCCCAAGTAAATGGTAATCTCCCCCTCAGCTAGTCGTCTGGTTTTCTGGAACCCCTGCAAAGTATTGCAGACATGATCAGTGGCTCCCGTATCTACACACTAGGTGTCGGTAGATAACACCACTAAATATGTTTCTGTAGGGTGGTAGATCTGAAGCTTCTCTTCCCACCTCGGTCGCTTGTGCATGGCGATCCCATCTACGTCCTCGGATTAAAAAAAAAGTTAATCCTTGACAAAGAGGGATTACCCAAGCAACCGATCCATCGTCGTGCTATTCGATTAGAGTGGTCACTTGAACAAACTTATTGTTCAAGCAACCTACCTCTTATCTACGATTAGCCACGGAATAGACGATGTACGGATCACTAGTTTTTGTGTTTATCTTCGGGGTCCAAGTAAATTAGCCACATACAATACATACAACTTGCATAGAATAAGAAAACATACATAAACAAGAATTATACCTCTTGTTTACCTCAAGGTCTTCTATTGTATGTCCTTCCTCCTTTTGGATGTCGTGTGGGCGACGATCTTCCAAAAGTCGAAGGCTCCTAGATCAAGTTCTTCCCTTTTTTGCTTGCTCCAAACAAAGGGAAGAATAAAACAAAACTTCTTCTCCTATCTAGGACCGACCACCAATCCAAGGAGCTTGATGTTGCCACCGGCCAAGGAGTGGATGAAGGAGTGCCAACCAACCTTGAAGAAAGGTTGCCGCCGGCCACTTGGGGAAGAAAGAAGAACCACCAGTCTTTCCTTCAAGGAAGGAGCGTTGGCCACCAAGGGAAGGAGAAGTTGCGCCAGCCAAACCTTAGGAAGAGAGGTAGAAGAACCCTAAGACCTCTTCCACTTCTTGTCGCCGCCCAAACCTAGCTCCAAACCCTAATTCTCCTAGGGTTTCTTGCCGGCCAAGCTAAGGAGAGCAAACCCTAGAATCCCTTGTTCTATCCTTGCCGCCCAAGCCCTAAGACTTATTTATAGAGTTAGACTTAAGCCTCCTTTCAATCTCCACCGTCAGATCTAGAGATTTAATCTCAACCATCGGATCTAAAGATTTAATCTCCACCATCGGATCTAAAGATTTAACCTCCACCGTCGGAACTAGAGTTCCATTTTCCACCATCGGATCTAGGCTTCATGAGGGTTTTAATAAGCTACAATAGGGACCATGAGGAGGAGTTGGATCTTGGCCACCCAATGGATCTAGCCCACATAAAGTCCAATCTATTAATGATAATCCATTCCACTAGAGGATTATCATTGATCTACCTCACCAACCCCATAAATAAATATGGGCTCCATATATTAATTGTACAAATAATTCTCCGTGTTTAAGATCACGAATGTCCATCAATTAATTAATTTACTGACAATTAATTAATCAACATCTAACTCCATGAGTAGTACAACTCAACCTTATCATCATGCCGGACCAAGTCCACCTGTAGGGTTTACATGATGATCCTTATGAGCTCCTCAAGGGGACATCATCATCCTAATATATAGGACACAGTTTCCTCCTATAATCAACGATACACCATATAAATAATATCATTTCCCAACTTACCAAGCCTATAGATTTAATCTATAAATCTCGCCCATTGGTAAATCAAAGAAATAAATACTAAGTACATGTGCCCATTATTATATCGGGATTAAGAGCATGTACACCATAATATCCGAGGTCTGATTCCATTATGTAGTCAGCCATAAATCGAATCACCACTAAGTCGGTCCTGCTCAATACACACAAAGTGTACTAGTGTAATTCTATGGTCAAGACAAACCAATACCAAATCACACTATAACCATACCAATGGTTTGTCCAAAACCATCTCGGTTGTGAGCCTTTACCTATACTTTACAAGGAACTGATAACATGATCTCCCGTGTAACACTACACACCATATTATCTACAATGTAATGTATTAGACAATATGCATATCCATAAATATGCAAACAATGATCATGTGATTCTTATTTCAAAAATAAAGATGTTCATACAAAAGATAGACTTTTCAGTATACATCCCAACAGTTTCAACGACTAGACCAAAAGATATACCTTTGTTCTGCTTCCGGTTGGGGCAGTCCTTTCAATGTCCAGTCTGCTTGCAAGTGAAGAACTTGCCTTTCAGCTTCTTCACTCCTCCCTGAGATCGTCTCGCCACCTTTACTCCACCTTGTTTCTTCTTCTTCTTGCCTTTCATTTTAGAAGTCGAAACTTTCTGTGCAACCATGGCCTGAGCCTGAGAACTCTAATGAAAAAGCCCTTCTGCCGCTTGGAGTTCTGTCAAAAGCTCCGCCAATGAATACAACCTCTTATTCATGTTGTAATTCAGGCAAAATTGCTCAAAACTCCTAGGTAGAGATTGGAGAATGATATCGACCTGAGTTTCCCCATCGATCTAAGCTTCAAGGACTTCCAACTCATTCAAATGAGCCATCATCTTGAGAATATGATCCCTCATGGGTGTTCCCTCGATCATGGTGGTTGTCATCAAGTTCCTCATGGCTTCCTGCCTTGCAGCCCGATTCTGGTGTCCGAAAAGTTCCTTGAGATTGAGCATCATGTCATAAGCAGTGGGCATAGCCTGATGTTGATGTTGCAATACATTTGACATAGAAACCAAAATATAACACCGCGCCATCTCATCAGTCTTAATCCACTTTTTATAACTCTCTTTCTCCTTTTCCCCAGAATCATTCGCAGGCTTAGGAGGACACTCTTCGAAGAGTACATACTTGTACTCCTCAATAGTCAAGACAATATCAAGATTCCTTTTCCAATCAACATAATTGGGTCCAATAAGTTTATTCTCTTTTAGTATCACAGCAACCGGGTTGAAAGTTATTTTTGAAAAACCTAAGAATCACATAGATCAAAACATTAGATTTCAAAAAAATATTGATTCCTCAACCAATAAAATTTTAAAATCAACCAATACCTCAAAACACCGAAAATATCGTATGTCACGATGGTGTGGATGTATACAAATTCTACATTTGTAAGAAGAGGTTTTACCCATTAATTTTATTATCCTGTCAACCTAAATTTTCGACAAATAAAATTAATAGTTGGTTCCTCTTCGGCCCTACAAATAAAAGCAGTGACTCCGATAGGGAGGATACTTCTATTTGCATCTAAGTGTTCACCATTACTCAATACCAAGGCAATTATCTCGGATTATGTGCCTTCCGATGGGGAAGTACACATGCTCCTAAATAATTTCCTATAACCATATTTGACCTTGTGATCCACAAAACAAACTCATTCGATGGGGAGGAAGACACTCAGAACCGACGCGCAAGTTTGTTTGCATCACATGTCAAATCGTAATGGAGGGTGGAATTTATTCGTTTCAGTTACGTATTGCTTAATTTAAAACGAGGAATTTTTCTTGCTTACCACGACATGCATATCAAACAAGAAGCAATAAATATGGAAAAAAATATTTTCCAACTATTATTGCTTTTGTTCTCCAAAATGCCTCCCATCGTATCACCATCTCGTCTGCTCCTCCCTACGCCATGTACAAGCCATCCGGAGATCCGAGCCGAGAATAATTATTTTAATTTACATCCATCGATCCTATACTCCACGAAGGAGTGTACATGAAATCTAGATCGAAAGTAAACTAAAATAAAAGAGTAGCTAAACAATGCCGTACTTAATTAAAAAATTAAATACTAGCCTCGTCAACCCCGAGGATTCAAATAATATTACAATTGTTAGTAATATATGAGAGATGTCCTAAGGCAATCGCCTTATGTTTGAACCATTTATATGATAAATGAAGATTCACTATTTGAGTATACATGTTTTCATGTATTTGATTAGATCTTAAACTCATTTACTGAATGTCCACGATACGATTCACAGCATGAGAGAATTTGAGATTGGATCACAACTAGTGAGTATCTCTACATGTGTAATTGTGATGTATCAAAATTATCCCTAGTCGATGAATTGATGGATTTGGACACCATTGATTCTGTCGAGACTAGCATGAGGTATACTCCTTGGTGTATCCAAGAAGCTGATTCTTATTGGCTGGAGACATTGTGATTTCCGGAGTTAATCGTGGATGCTAGTTATGGTAACTAGTTAATTGGAGTGACCAGCCGTAAGACTTCATATGGTTCTCTGCATATATAGATATGTCAATGAAGTTCTTACTGTAGCTTAAGTGCGATCTTCCTTTGACTTGTGGTATTCAAGTCATCTTAATCATAAAGACTTATGCTTTGACATCTTAAGCAAGCATCTCTAAGGAGATGTGGACCCAGGATGATTGGGTATAAGTTGAAGTGATCGAAGGTGTTTGAATAGCCTATAAAGGATTCACCACTTCTTGCGAGGAGATGTATACCCATGGCCTCTCGTCGGATTGTTACTAAAGTCTTTGGCCAAAGCATTACATGTTTAGAGTAAGGTACTCTTCGATACATGTGCAGTAACTAGAATTTGTAGGATGAGAAAATGATACTTGGGCTAGGTGTGACATAGTCAACCTAGTGGGGACTAACACTATAGACCATGTCCTGAACCAAGTGGGTATAAGATGAGTGAAGGGAATGGGGCACGATTCATTCGAGCCGCTGAAGGGTTTCAGAAATAGTTCTGGATCAACCGTTGATCTTTTCAGTTAATTGGGGATCATGATGTACTACTAGGTGCCACTCATGATCGTTCTATAATTAATGGTTAATTATAGACGGCCAACATATGTCGAGAACCTATTTGGTCACACGCACAACGAGCGTAATCCGAAGGATTTAAAACGATCTTGAGAATGAGATTCTCAGACCGAGAGAAACTAGGTTTGGTTGGACCAAACATGGAGCGAGCATGAAATCGTTTCAGTTGCAATGGAAGCATGGATGGGCTGTGTCTTATGAAGACATGATGGATGAACTAAATTGGTTTGGTTCTAATCCAATGGAGGAGAATAAACCAAAGGGTTTGATTTGTTTTAAACGAATGAACCAAAGTTGGTTCGGTTCGTTTTAACTTAAAATAAACTATCATGGTTTGGTTTATTTTAACTTAAATTAATGGATCGGGTTAACAGGCTTTTGGTTATGATCCAATAACCATTAAGAGAATTTGTTCTCTATAAAATAGGGCTTAAGGGTTTTGTTAAGCCCTAATCCAAATCCTTGTAACCCTAAGTTGCCGCCCCTCCTTCTCCTTGGTGTAGTCGGCGCCAACCCCCCTTGCCGCTGCCCACCACCACCCAATCTCCTTGCCGGCATCTAGCACCTGCCGTCCTCTCCCCTTGCTGGCGTCGAGTTGCTGCCGGAGGAGCTCCGGTGATCTCCTTTGGGTTCGGCAACAAGGTGAGCTTCAACCTTCCTTTTTAGCCGACCCCTATTCCTCCACCAAACTGTCCAGTTTTCTGGACAGCTTGTTTCCTTCTTGTTGGAGCGTCGTTTGGACGACGTTTGGAGCTCCAACAGCGGTAGTCTTTCTGGGGATTCGATCTCCGGTAATCCTCATAGGTGGAGGACGAAGGATTCATCAAACGGTTGACGAATACCTCTCCGGAGAAGCGAGTTTTTGAGGACTCATTTTATATCCGAATTTTGATTCGGATTGTGATCTTCTCTCTATCACATCGTCTTCAACACGAGGCTAGTAACCCGTACGAAGACGAGGCTCGTGACTTTGTGAAGTCATCCCGAAGATACTCGGCGTGGATAGGGATACAGACGATTCTAGCGAGAATCGTTCCGCTTGATGCCTTTCCCGCTACACGTGATACGTCAGGTATACGTAGTATAAATTTCCTTTTATTACAAAATTTGAATTTACGGTTATGTCTACACATGTTGTACTATGCATGCGCGTGATGTGTGTGTTGTAATAAATTAGATTTATTATTTTATTCCTTCCGTTGTGCACATGTTTACGAAACATGTTCGAACACACACTCGCCGCGGTGCTGAAAACCCAACAGTGGTATCAGAGCCCAGGTTGTGTTTCGACATAATCATAAAATTGTTTTGCGATAGTCATAATGGTATTTCTGGAAATTTTCTACTTTTGGAAAGTTAGAAGTATTTATGGAAATTTTTAATTTTGGAAAGTCTAGAAGTATTTATGGAAATCTTCTACTTTTGGAAAGTTGGAAGTATTTATGGAAATTGATATTTTCCATAAATAAAATATTTGATTAGATTTGGAAATTTATTTCCTAATTTAATCTTGATTTGATTTGGGAAATCAAATCTTAAAAATATTTTATTTCCATAAGTAGTTTTGATGATTTAGGAAATTGGTTTCCTAAATTGACTTTCCTTAATCAACTCTTTCCACAAATAAAATATGTGATTAGATTTGGAAATTTGTTTCCTAATTTAATCATGATTTGATTTGGAGAATTAAATCTTAAACATATTTTATTTCCATAAATTGTTATGACATATAAGGAAATTTTGTACATGACATAATTGTATGTCATGTAATTGCATTAGATGCATATCATTATGCCATGCATGTCATGACATGTAGATGTATGTCATGTATGCCATGCCATGTAGATAATAGTTATTTGCATGCAAAGAGGATGAGACATAAAAACCCTTACTCAATATTAAATCCTACACCTTCCATTAATATGGTTAGAACCAGAGTTTCATTTCTTGTTTGGGTTGTTGGACTCTCTCCAAGCTCGGCTCGAACCCGAACATGTTCAAACCATGGAATAGTTTAATACTAATATGGTAAGAGTCTGAGGTCAATCGTTAGCTTTGGTTGTTGGACTCTCTCCAAGCCGGGCTAATTGGTTGAATGCGCTCTAACCATATAAAAATTATTTCTCGATTAATGGGTTGGCTTTAACCTAGAGCATCGGCTTGTTGGACTCTCTACAAGGTCGATGTGAAGGGAGGTGAAGTTGGGTGTTGTGCATATGATGCATACTTGTTAATGTGTTAATAACCCGATGTATGTGTGAACATTCGATTAGTTGATAGCACATTGTGATAGTTTTATATACGTGATATGCAATCGGTATATTTGATACCTACCATCGTAGTTATGAATGACTTATTGGACTCTCTCCAAGGTTGTTCATATCTATGTTGGATATCATCCCATTCGGAGATGGACCTACGATCTCCCGAAGTGATTTTGGGGTTTTTGAAATTCAAAAAATGAATGGGATTTATAAATGTATATTGATGCATTTTAAATCATCTTTCTCATATAAGCTCGAGTTGTATTCTTAGGATAATTGATTGATCATTATGTCTTTGAATTTGTACTCTATCTTGGATTCAAATAAATTGACTGTGCCGAACTTCTTGGACTGGCTTAGAAACTTGAGAATTGTTCTCAAGGTGAAAAGCTTGCGTATGTCCTCGAAGTGCCTCTTCCCTCCCATCCTAGTGACGATGCAACTCCGGACCAATTGTTGGTCTATCAGAAACATGTGACTGATTCTGAACTGGCAAGTTGCATCATGCTAGCCGTGATGGTACCTATGCTGCAGAAGCAGCATGAGCATATGGATGCTCATACCATAGTCTTTCATCTTTATGAGTTGTTTGATGAGCAAGTGAGATTCGGAAGGTTCGAAGTCTCCAAGCTCCTCTTTACCTCTGAGATGCAAGAAGGTTCATTTGTGGTATTGCTCATCATGTTGAAGACTGTGGAGCCTTCTGAGAAGCATGAGCAAGGGATGGTGCTGTGAGTTGATTCCTCGAAGAAAGGTTCTAAGAGGAAGTCAAAAGAATAGCATAAGGGGAAGAAAAGGGCTAAAAAGGCAGAACCAACTCAAAAGGGCACTTGCCATCATTATGGCAAGGAGGGCCATTGGCGAAGAAATTGCAAGATTTATCTTGAGTTCGTGAAGAAGAATAAGGCATCGGATGCCCCATCTTCTTCAGATATCTTCGTTATTGATTGTAATTCTATTTCCTCAAACACTTGGGTATTGGATACTGGGTGTGGCTCACATATATGTAATGACATACATGGGCTAAGGAATAGAAGAAGACTCGTCAAGGGAGAGTCAAATTTACATGTTGGGAATGGAGAAAAGGTTGGTGCACTCGCCATCGAAACGTATTTGTTGAAACTCCCAACAGGACTTGTCTTAGAACTGGACAATTGCTTTTATGTTCCTTCGTTGATAAAGAACATCATTTCTATTTCTTGTTTAAAAAAGAAATGGTTACCATTTGACGTTTAGTAACAATTGTTGTTATATAACTTTGAATGGCGTACTTTATGGAACTGGAACTTTGAGCAATGACATTTATACGTTGGACGTATCCAGTGACATTTTCAATAGCGAAACGAGCAACAAGCGTGTCGAAAGGATAATCAATTAGACTCCTACATGTGGCATTGTCATCTTGGCCATGTAAGAAAGAAACGCATGTCCGAATTACACTGATGTGGAATTCTGGAATCGTTTGAATTGGATTCATACGATACATGCGAATCATGCTTGAAAGGCAAGATGACTAAGTTACCTTTTACAGGAAAAGGTGAACGAGTGGGAGAGTTGCTAGGTCTAATAAATATTGATGTATGTGGACCTATGTCAACTCAAGCTTTAGGAGGCTATAGCTACTTCATTACCTTCACCGATGATCACTCACGGTTTGGGTATGTGTTCTTGATGAAACACAAGTCTGAAGCCTTTGAAAGGTTCAAAGAATTAAGAAATGAAGTAGAGAAACAACATGACAAGAGTATTAAAATACTTTGATCGGATCGAGGTGGTGAATACTTAAGTCAAGAGTTTCTTGATTATCTAAGAAACAATGGTATATTGTCTCAATGGACTCCGTCATACACACCACAGTATAATGGTGTATCTGAGAGGCGTAACCGGACCTTGTTGGACATGGTCAGGTCAATGATGAATCATGCGAATCTTCCCAAGTCCTTTTGGGGCTATGCACTTCAGACAGTTGTTTACTTGTTAAACAGAATGCCAACCAAGGTAGTCTCTACTACTCCATATGAGATATGGAATAGTAAGAAACCTCATGTATCTTACTTGAAGATATGGGGTTGTCCTGCTTATGTGAAGCGGACTATATCAGAAAAATTGGATGCTAAGTCTGATAAATGTCTATTTATTGGATACCCTAAGGAAACAAGGGATTACCAATTCTATCATCCTATGGAATAAAAGGTGTTTGTTTCAAGGCATGCTGTGTTTCTAGAGAAAGAGTTTCTCTTGCAAGAAAACAGTGGGAGTGTCGTCGAGATTGAGGAGGCTCGAGAGACTCAAATAGACATTGATGAGATACCTGGTAAAGCACAACAACCGATAACTCATAGTGATGAGCAATCGGCTGGACCTATTGAAACACCACATCTTCATAGATCTGGTAGAACACGCAACATTCCTGAGAGATATGAATTTCTCGTAAGTGAATCGAACGACGTGTTACTCATTGATGATGAGGAGCCTACCAGTTATTAAGAAGTGATGACAAGTTCAGAAAGGGATAAGTGGCTTGATGCCATGAAGTCGGAAATGGATTCCATGTATGAAAACCAAGTTTGGAACTTGGTTGACCCACCTGAAGGCATCAAGCCTATAGGGTGCAAGAAGGTTTGATTTCTCACAAAATCCAGGAGCTTGAATATTCGTTTTGATGAGACAATCAAAAGGTTTGATTTCTCACAAAATCCAGACGAACCTTGTGTGTACAAGAAGGTTAGTGGGAGTGCAGTTGTGTTCCTAGTATTGTATGTCGATGACATATTACCTATAGGAGACGATGTTTCAGTCTTACAGTCAGTTAAGATTTGGTTATCCAAGACATTCTCCATGAAAGACCTGGGAGAAGCAACCTACATCCTCGGAATTAAGATCTATAGAGATAGATCGAAACGGTTGCTTGGTCTTTCGCAGTCTACATATATAGACCAAGTGCTAAAGAGGTTTAGCATGTCGGAATCCAAGAAAGGTTTCCTACCCATCAGGCATGGGATACACCTTTCGAAGTCTATGTGTCCGCGCACAGAAGATGAGAGGATTTGCATGAGTAAGATTCCCTATGCATTCGCAATAGGATCTATCATGTATGCTATGTTATGTACGAGGCCCGATGTATCGTATGCTCTGAGTGTCACGAGTAGATACCAGTCTGATCCAGGAATGGATCATTGGGTGGCTGTTAAGACAATCCTTAAGTACTTAAGAAGAACTAAGGATGTGTTCCTAATATATGGAGAAGGGGACATAGTGATACGCGGGTATACGAATGTCAGATTCCAGACAGACAAGGATGATTCTAGGTCTCAGTCTGGATACGTGTTCACCTTGAATGGGGGCGCAGTGAGTTGGAAATGTTCCAAACAAGACACTGTAGCGGATTCTACCACTGAGGCAGAATACATTGCAGCTTCGGAAGCAGCAAAGGAAACGATTTGGATCAAGAAGTTCATTTATGAACATGGTGTGGTTCCAGCCATTGTTGAAGCAATACCGGTTTATTGCGATAACAATGGAGCAATTGCACAGGCGAACGAGCCAAGGTCTCATCAATGATCCAAACATGTGCTTCACTGCTATCATCTGATCAGAGAGATCATCAGTAGGAAGGAAATACAAATCGAGAAAATCTCCATAGAAAGGAATTTAGCGGATCCTTTAACTAAGGCATTACCTCAAAGTAAGTTTGAGGGTCATGTTAGAGCTTATGGTGTTGGATATCGTAGTAATATATGAGAGATGTCCTAAGGCAATCGTCTTATGTTTGAACTATTTATATGATAAATGAAGATTCACTATTTGAGTATACATGTTTTCATGTATTTGATTAGATCTTAAACTCATTTACTGAATGTCCACGATACGATTCACAGTATGAGAGAATTTGTGATTGGATCACAACTAGTGAGTATCTCTACATGTGTAATTGTGAAGTATCGTAGTTATCCCTAGTCGATGAATTGATGGATTTGGACACCATTGATTCTGTCGAGACTAGCACGAGGTATACTCCTTGGTGTATCCAAGCAGCTGATTCTCACTGGCTGGAGACATTGTGATGTTCGGAGTTAATTGTGGATGCTAGTTATGGTAACTAGTTCATTGGAGTGACTAGCCGTAAGACTTCATATGGTTCTCTGCATATATAGATATGTCAATGAAGTTCTTACTGCAGCTTAAGTACGATGTTCCTTTGACTTGCGGTATTCAAGTCATCTTGATCATAAAGACTTATGCTTTGACATCTTAAGCAAGCATCTCTAAAAAGATGTGGACCCGGGATGATTGGGTATAAGTCGAAGTGATCGAAGGTGTTTGAATAACCTATAAAGGATTCATCACTCCTTGCGAGGAGATGTATACCCATGGCCTCTCGTCGGATTGTTACTAAAGTCTTTGGCCAAAGCATTACATGTTTAGAGTAAGGTACTCTTCGATACATGTGCAGTAACTAGAATCCGTAGGACGAGGAAATGATACTTGGGTTAGGTGCGACGTAGTCAACCTAGTGGGGACTGACACTATAGACCATGTCCTGAACCAAGTGGGTATAAGATGAGTGAAGGGAATGGGGCACGATTCATTCGAGCCGCTGAATGGTTTCAGAAATAGTTCTGGATCAACCGTTGATCTTTTTGGTTAATTGGGGACCATGATGTACTACTAGGTGCCACTCATGATCGTTCTATAATTAATGGTTAATTATAGACAGCCAACATAAATCGAGAACCTATTTGGTCACACGCACAACGAGCGTAATCCGAAGGATTTAAAACGAGCTTGAGAATGAGATTCTCAGACCGAGAGAAACTAGGTTTGGTTGGACCAAACATGGAGCGAGCATGAAATCATTTCAGTCGCAATGAAAGCTTGGATGGGCCGTGTCTTATGAAGACATGATGGATGAACCAAATTGGTTTGGTTCTAATCCAATGGAGGAGAATAAACCAAAGGGTTTGGTTTGTTTTAAACGAATGAACCAAAGTTGGTTCGGTTCGTTTTAACTTAAAATAAACCATCATGGTTTGGTTTATTTTAACTTAAATTAATGGAGTGGGTTAACAGGCTTTTGGTTATGATCCGATAACCATTAAGAGAATTTGTTCTCTATAAAATAGGGCTTAAGGGTTTTGTTAAGTCCTAATCCAAATCCTTGCAACCCTAAGTTGCCGCCCCTCCTTCTCCTTGGTGTAGTCGGCGCCAACAACCCTTGCCGCCGCCCACCACCACCCAATCTCCTTGTCGGCGTCCAGCAGCTGTCATCCTCTCCCCTTGTCGGCATTGAGCTGCTGCCGGAGGAACTCCGGTGATCTCCTTTGTGTTCGACAACAAGGTGAGCTTCAACCTTCCTTTTTGTCCGACCCCTATTCCTCCACCAAAGCTGTCCAGTTTTCTGGACAGCTTGTTTCCTTCTTGTCGGAGCATCGTTTGGACGACGTTTGGAGCTCCGACAGCGGTAGCCTTGCCGGGGATTCGATCTCTGGTAATCCTTATAGGTGGAGGACAAAGGATTCGTCAAATGATTGACGAATACCTCTCCGGAGAAGCGAGTTTTTGAGGACTCGTTTTGGATCCAAATTTTGATTCGGATCGTGATCTTCTCTCGATCACATCGTCTTCAACATGAGGCTAGTAACCCGTACGAAGATGAGGCTCGTGACTTTGTGAAGTCATCCTGAAGATACTCGGCGTGGATATGGATAGAGACGATTCTAGCGAGAATCGTTCCGGTTGATGTCTTTCCCGCTACACGTGATACGTCAGGTATACGTAGTATAAATTTTCTTTTATTGCAAAATTTGAATTTACGGTTATATCTACACATGTTGTACTATGCATGCGTGTGATGTGTGTGTTGTAATAAATTAAATTTATTATTTTATTCCTTCCGCTGTTCACATGTTTACGAAACATGTTCGAACACATACTCGCCGCAGTGCCGGAAACCCAACAACAATTACACACATCCAATCACATACACATACATATGGCCATAATAGTTGGATCTTATGCCTACAATCAAAAAGTTAGCATATGCACATCATACTATTATCCGACACATACAATATATGATAAGTGCATAAAAGTAACCGAATCCTAAACACACAAAACTAGAAACCATGGCTCTGATACCACTTAAAGGGAGAAGTCTCGCTTCCCACCTCAACTTGGTCGCTTGCGCATGACGATGCCATCTACCCCCCTGGATTAAAAAAATAATCCAAGATGATGATGGATTACCCAAGCATCGATCCATCATCGTGCTATTCGATTAGAGTGGTCTCTTGAACAAACTAGTTGTTCAAGCAACCTAACTCTTTTCCTCGATTAGCCATGGAATAGATGATGTACGGATCGCCGGTTTTTGTGTTTATCTTCGGGGTCCAAGTAAATTAGCCACATGCAATTACATACATAATACAAAGAAATAAAAGGAAACCAAAACAAGAATTATACCTCTTGTTTACCTCAAGGTCTTTTATTGTATGTCCTATCCTCCTCTTGGACGTTGTGTGGGCAACGATCCTCCAAGAGATGAAGCCTTTTAGATCTCATTCTTCCCTTCCTTGTCCGCTTCGAACAAAGGGAAGAATACTCGATACTTCTTCTTCTATCTAGGGCCGACCACCAAGCCACCAAGCTTGATGTTACCACTGGCCAAGGAGAGAAAGTATATGAATGGGCGCCGGCCAAGAGAACTAAGGTTCTTGTTGCCGCCGGCCAAGGAAAGAGAGAGATAGGGAGGAGCCGCCGGCTGACCTAGAGAGAGAGAGAGGGGGAGGCGCCACCCAATGGAGAGAGATCCAACCTAGGTTGCCGCCCAATGCCTCTCCTTAGCCAACTCCAAACCCTAGCCGACCAAAACCTTGGAAGCAAAACCCTAATCTCTTTGGAATTAGTTGTCGCCCATGCCTTGGACTCCTATTTATAGATTTAGGCTTAAGCCTCCTTTCAATCTCCACCGTCGGATCTAGGAATTCAATTTCCACCGTCGGATCTAGGAATTCAATTTCCACCATCGGATCTAGGAATTCAATTTCCACCATCGGATCTAGGAATTCAATTTCCACCATTGGATCTAGGCTTCATGAGGATTTTAATAGGCTACAATAGGGACCATGAGGAGGAGTTGGATCTTGGCCACCCAATGGATCTGACCCACATAAAATCTGATCCATTAATGATAATCCATTCCACTAGAGGATTATCATTAATCTACCTCACCAACCCCCATAAATAAATATGGGATCTATATATTAATTGTACAAATATTTCTTCGTGTTTAAGATCTCGAATGTCCGTCAATTAATTAATTTACTGACAATTAATTAATCAACATCTTACTCCATGAGTAGTACCACTCAACCTTATCATCATGCAGGACCAAGTCCACCTGCAGGGTTTACATGATGATCCTTATGAGCTCCTCAAGGGGACTTCATCATCCTGATATATAGGACACGGTTTCCTCCTATAATCAATGACACGCCATGTAAATAATATCATTTCCCAACTTACCGAGCCTATCGATTTACTCTATAAATCTCATCCATTGGTAAATCAAAGAAATAAATACTAAGTCTATGTGTCCATTATTATATCGAGATTAAGAGCATGTACACCATAATATCCGAGGTCCTATTCAATTATGTAGTCAACACTAAATCGAATCACCTCTAAGTCGGTTCTGCTCAATACACACAAAGTGTACTAGTGTAATTCTATGGTCAAGACAAACTAATACCAAATTACACTACAACCATACAATGGTTTGTCCAAAACCATCTCGGTTGTGAGCCTCTACTTATACTCTACAAGGAACTGATAACATGATCTCCCGTGTGATACTACACACCATGTTATCTACAATGTAATGTATCAGACAATATACATAACCATAAATATCCAAACAATGATCATGTGATTCTTATTTCAAAAATAAAGTTGTTCATACAAAAGATAGACTTTTCAGTATACATCCCAACAGAGGAGGTGTATTTTAAAGACTCAGTTGAAGACTATCGATGGTGTTCTGGGAGAATGATGCACAGTCTTGACAGTAGAGATCATCACAGAAGATTAGGTTATCTCATCAGCAGTGACCTACTACCTCAGGCATGGTTGGAGTTCCTTGATACTTCCCTTCAGGAGAAGTGATTTACTCAGTAGTATCAACAGAAGACCTCTTAGAAGATTCATGCAGATAACAACAATGGTTACCCCCCCAGATGTGGATTGGCTTTGTACAAAGGAGAGAGTATATGACGATGGGCGTATCTATTCTGTATTCTACAGTTGCAACTCGTAGGATTAAGTTATGGGATCAAATGATCTAGGAAAATCCCTGGGTCATTCATTGCAAAAATGTGACCCTTTTATCGCGAACTGTTGGATCTGATCTTGTTCTCTTTGGAGAAAGGTCGAGACCTATGTGGAGCCTTTGGATCGGATCGATAGATAATTGATCGTTCAGGGTATTACTCTAGTTTTCCCTCTAGGTTAATATATTGAGAGATACTTGTAGTTTACAAGTATCCTTGTCTAGAACATTTTTAGTTTGGATAAGAAGGGTTCCTTTTCATCGACTTGTGGGTCGGTGGTATCTCTACCATCAGGTGAGATGTGGATTAAAAATTTAGAAGTCAAGGGATGCCCTTAGACTCTGATAGACATACCTTTACTGTAAACATATCCTTACAGATGGTCAAAATGTTGAGATTATGGTATGATTATGTCTCTAAGATGTGTGAATAATTCGAGAGTAGTCGAATGTAATTTTGGATGAACTCCTAGGCTTGCCGCTGCATAGGCAAGTGGAGTAGGCGATCAGAGTGATTTCGAAGAAAGTGTCGATATTGAATACCTCATACGAGGGATAATTTTGTTGGTATTAGTGTTACTAAACACTATGGAAATTAGAAGAACGTAAGTTGTGATTATAGGAGATGTTGGATGAGATATTTATCTATTCTAATATTTCTTATAGAGAGGATCCAGAACTCTTTGTTAAAAGAGAGATGAACCTTTGAGATTATGCATCGATTATCGATGATGGAATGCAATAGTTGTTGAAAGTGAATATCCTTCGTTGTGGATAGATGATCTATTTAGATCAGCTAAGGACACCTATGTATACTCTAGGGTTGGTTTACGATTGGAGTGTTGATATTGTAGTGACATGGATCTTTGGCAAGTTTCACCAACTCACAACCTCATTCTTGAGTCAGCGAAGGAGCAATGCGAAGTCGTACGCTTGATGCATCTAGGGGACCATCGGACGAGTTGACTTGAAGCGAAGCCAAGGAAGCAGACTTCGAGGGCAAGAGATGCGAAGGAGCATTGTAGAGCCGTGTGCTTGATGTTGCCGAGGGATGTGGCCGCATACGAAGAGAGCTTCCACGAGGGACTTCAAGTGAGATGAGAGAATGAGTGAAATGTAAGTAGCTCATTAGGTGAACTTGGCCGAATGGCTAAGTGTCGGAGGCTCGACCACAAGGGTTGAGGTTTACTCGATCGCCAGACACTCAAACGGATGCAAAGTTTGAGGTTTACCCGACATCAGTCGACTGCAATGTCATGGCAGTCGACTACTCCAAGTTGAATGTGACTCGACTGGTGTTCTGGTTCATATGCCATTAGTCGACTGCCAAGGATTGATAGTTGACTGTCGAGACCACCAGTCGACTGATGATGGCAACAGTCAACTGGTCACGAGGGTTTCGGGTACAGAATGGTGATCAGTCAAGTGCTCACTTCCGGCACTCGACTGATAGCTCCATCAGTCGACTGATGGGATGATCAGTCGACTGATGTGGGAGCCGTTGGATGAAATCCAACGTGGAAGAAGCCATTATTGGGCAATGACTATAGGAGTAGTTGACTGATCGGGGCATCAGTCAACTGCTAGTGGCCAATGGGAAGAAAACAACCTTCTCTATTTATAGAGAAGGTGTGGGCTTTTGGATGGCTAATGCTTATGCTCTAAGTGATCATCCAAGTGCCCCACAAGCTTTCAACTCTTTCTCTTGTTCCTATTTCAAATCTATTGTAAGAAAGAGTGTTGTGTTGTAAGAAGGTTTACCTCCACCTTGCATTGGCTAAAGGGAGAGACCATATTGGATTGGTTTCGGAGTGATTCACCGGAGATGAATCAGACCGTGGATTAGCGGCGAGGTCGTGAACCATGTTATATCTTTTGTTAGCATTGATTTTGTTTTACTTATCTTTATTGGTGTTTAGCTATTATATTTCCGCTTGCGCTAATAGAATTTGTAGAAAATCAACAAAGCAATTCCATCATACGACGATTGAGGGATATTCACCCCCCTCTAGCCGACCACCTACGCTCCAACAAGTGGTATCAGAGCCAAGGTAGCTTGTTGAGGACTAACCGCTGCAACAAGCACTACATAAAGTATGGCCGACTCCAATATTCATCGGCCGAAGTTTGAAGGGGAATTAGCATGGTGAAAGAAACGCATGGAGGTATTTTTCAAAACCAACTTCGAAATTTTATTAATAATGGAAAATGGTTTCGAGATACTTAGGGATGAAACAGGAAAGCCAATAGAGAAGTCTAGATGGACTAAAAAGCAAAGGGAAGAGTACTTGGCGAACTCAAAGGCAAAGCACCACCTCTACAACGTACTCCCCCAATAAGAAGTGAATCGGATAGGAGAATGTGCAAGCGCCAAGGAAATGTGGGAGGGGTTGGTGGAACTCCATGAGGGCACTTCCGAGGCCAAGCTTGCGAGAAGAGATCTCCTTCGCTCCCAATTAAGCAACATCAAACTCGAAAAGGGAGAGAAGGAAAATTCTTTACAATCTAGGTTTAAAGAAATTTTAATTGGATTAATAAGTGTAGGAGAAAAACTTTCGAATCAGGATATGGTAATGAAGGCTATAGATGCCTTTCTCCGGTCTTCAAAATGGAGCTCAATTGTGGACTCCTTCTACATCTCCAAGAACCTAGAAGTTAGCACCTTAGAGGAGTTCTTCTCAACCATGGAGCTCCACGAAACAAGGCTTGAAGGAATAAGTGAAGAATCAAGCATCAAGCCATCAAGAGAAGTGGCACTAGTAGCCAACAAGAGGGAAGAAGAAGAAGATAGAGACTCCCTCCTCATCTGATGAAGCATCCTCCTCATCCTCCATGAATAGCAATGAAGATGCTTATATGGTAAGGAAGGTAAGACGTGCCTTAAAATATTTAAAATTTAACAAATCTTATGATAGGAGAAGGCACAAGAGGAAGATCATTTGCTATAATTGCCAACAAGAGGGACATATAAGAGATGATTGTCCCCTCTTGAACAAGAGCAAAGAAGAGAGGAGGAAGAAAGAAGAAAAGAAGAAGGGTAGCAAGAAAAAGGAAGAAGAGAAGAAGGCCAAAGAAAAGGGAAAGGCCAAGGCACTCAAAGCAAGAACATGGGATGATCCTTCCTCATCATCATCATCGGAGGAAGAAAATGCCTTTGTCACAAATTTAGCTCTAATGTCAATAGAAGATGTGGACACCACCTCCTCCGAGCAAGAAGAAAGAAGCTCAAGTGAAGAGAGCTCGAGTGAAGGGGGAGCGTCTTCATCATCCTCATCATCCGAAGAAGAAGACATGGTAACTATGGTAAAACATCTAGTTGCCATGATTTCTTGCTAAGGACTTATTTAGGGCTAAGAAAAAGAACAAATGCATGCTCGATCAAATTAAGGATTTAGAAGAAAAACTAGAAAAATCATGTTTAAATATTAATGATGATGATGCATGCTCACATGATAACTATATTCCTTTTGATGTTAATGATGCATGCATTGAGGAAAATAGGGCATTAAGAGAAAAGGTAGACCATTTAACCAAGGCCCTAGAAAAATTCACAATAGGCTCCAATACTTTGAACATGATCATAGGGAGCCAAAGGGCAAGCTTCAATAGAAAAGGCCTAGGTTATAAGGGAAAGACAAATGAAAAGACCTATAAATGTTTGATTGCTAGGGATCAAGCCAAAAAGAAAATAATTGCTAGAAAATAGATCCCTAAGGAATACTTAGTGAACCCCATAGGAAAGAACTTGTATTGGGTTCCTAAATCCATCCTTAAGGGTTAGGAAAACCCTAGGGTAGTCAACCATGAGGATTTTAATTATATCATATTATTTGGTTGACTTAGAATGATCGGGACTTAATTTTTGGAATAGTGTTGGGTGATGATAATGCACCCATAAATAGTTTAAATCATGCTATAGGTGATACTTGACTTATTATCATGATTTTATACCTAATGCATGATTACAAATTGATTGATACATTTGTTTCATGATCATAATGTGAAATCAATGCATATATGTCTTTATGATCATGTGGTATGTTAGAGTGATGCTTAACCATGGGTAAAAATGCATGAAATTTTGGTTAAGTACAAATACCATTAGGAACATCTCACATTTCACCATAAGGCTAACTTTGATTGAAAACATAGCATGGATGAGATGATAGGATGATACAAATGGTCCACTAATGCTTATGACATTTAGATGGTCATTTAATGTATCAATAGAGTAATAATAGACCAATCATGGGGAAAACATATGTTTAATTTAGAGACATATTTCCCAAAGATCATGGTTGGATATTTCAAATAATTTTAAAACCATTTTATACTTTGAAAAGAGTGAGTTCATGTTTTTAAAAGTTTCAAGGCAAAACTAGGTTTCAAAGTTGATACAGAACATTAGATATTTTGCCTAACTTTCAAAAATAAAATGAAATTTCATGAAAAATAATTTTTCACTGATAAAGTAACTCACAAGAAATATGTATTTCAAATTTCATGATTTTTCGAATTTCCTAGAATTTTTAATGCATTTTTGAAATTGGATTTCGAAAATCAAAAAACTTGAAATGTGTGTGCCATTCGATTGATGTACTGTGCACGAGCACAGTAACCTATTTGATTAGGATTTTGATGGGTTTTTGGGTATTTTTCCTCCTTGGAGTTGATGCCTTGGATTATAACATTTAGATAATATTTTTGATGGTGTCAAAGTGGGAGAATTGATAAGGTTTAAGTTAATCATGCTAAGGGAAGAAATTTAGCATGTCTTATGAGGGAGTAGTTATACTCATGTTTTTACTTACATGCTTCCTTGCTTATGTTTATTGCTATTTGTTTTACCTAACTTAAACGGATTGCCACACATCAAAAAGGGGAGATTGTTAGGGCAATTAACCCATGATATGGTTTGGATGTGTGTGGCAAAGGTTTTAAGTTAGGTTGTTATTGTTTTGATATGTGCGTTGGAGTCTTGCAGGACTTAGTAATTCGCACATGGAGCTTTGGCAAGTTTCACCAACTCACAACCTCGTGCTTGGGTCGGCGAAGGAGCATTGCGAAGCCGTGCTCTTGATGCATCTGAGGTGCAGAGATGTATACTGAAAAGTCTACCTTTTGTATGAACATCTTTATTTTGAAATAATAATCACATGATCATTGTTTGCATTTTTATGGTTATGCAATATTGTCTAATATATTACATTATAGATAACATGGCGTGTGGTATCACACGGGAGATCATGTTATCGGCTCCTTGTAAAGTATAAGTAAAGACTCAAAACCGAGATGACTTTGGACAAACCATCGGAATGGTTGTAGTGTGATTCGGTATTGGTTTGTCTTGACCATAGAATCACACTAGTGCACTTTGTGTGTATTGAGCAGGACCGACTTAGAGGTGATTCGATTTATTGCTGACTACATAATCGAATCGGACCTCAGATATTATTTAGTACATGCTCTTAGTCCCGATATAATAACGGGCACATATACTTAGTATTCATCTCTTTGATTTACCAATGGGCGAGATTTATAGATTAAATCGATAGACTCGGTAAGTTGGGAGATGATATTATTTATATGGTTTGCCGTTGATTATAGGAGAAAACCGTGTCCTATATATTAGGATGATGATGTCCCCTTGAGGAGCACATAAGGTTCATCATGTAAACCCTGCAGGTGGACTTGGTCCGGCATGATGAAAAGGTTAAGTGGTACTACTCAAGGAGTTAGATGTTGATTAATTAATGGTCAATAAATTAATTAATCAATGGACATTCGAGATCTTAAACATGGGGAGAAAATGTACAAATAATATATGGAGCCCATATTATCATATGAGGGTTGGTGAGGTAGATCAATGATGATCCTTTAGTGGATTGGATCATCATTAGTGGATTGGACTTTATGTGGGCTTGATCCATGGGTGGCCAAGATCCAACTCCTCCTCATGGTCCCTAATGTAGCCTATTAACACCTCATGAAGCTTAGATCCAATGGATAGAAACAAAATTCTAAGATCCATAGGTAGAGATTAAATCTCTAAGAATCGACGGTTGAGATTAAATCTCTAGATCCGACGGTTGAGATTAAATCCCTAGAACCAATGGAGGAGATTAATTCATGACTTATCCCTAACTCTATAAAAGGAGGGCAAGGGAGTTGGTGTGAATGACATCCAAGAGAGCTAGGGTTTTGGGCGGCAAGAGAAGGAATCCTAGTTGAGATAGGATTAGGGTTAGGGTTTGGAGGCTAGGGCGACACCAAATAAGGAAGGTTCTTTTTTCTTCTTCTTCCTTCATTGGCCGGCATCCAGCAGCTTTTCCATCCCCTTTCCAACCTTGGCCGGTGGCCAAAGCTTCTCTTCTCCTTCTCCTTAGGTGGTCGAAACAAGATATAGGGCTTCCCTTGGTGTCTTGGCCGGATTCTGTTAGAAATATTGGAATGGCTAGAGGGGGGGGGGGGTGAATAGCGTCAATGGAATTCTTTCGCGTTCGTGTCTACAATTTCGTTAGCACAGCGGAATATAGATGTAATACAATAACGAAATGGACAAGCACACACAAAGACACGAAGATTTAACGTGGTTCGGAACCGCACGGTTCCTACTCCACGGATAGGGTTCGTACGAACCCTAGCGATGCCAATCACACACCACTATGAAATAACTCCTTCTCGACACGAGTCGGAGGCGGAGAAACCTCTTACAATTGTTTACAACAATAAACAAATAGCTACAAGCAAATACAATGAAATACAAAGAAAAACTAGTAAAGAAAACACTTTACAAATGCTCTTGAATTGCTTGCTTGTTGATCGCTTGAATCGTGGTTGAAGACCCTGATTTGCAACAGCAAATCGCCTCAAGACGTCCAAGAAATCGATAGTTTTTCCTCCATCACGAGCTCCATATATAGCTTCAACCTGTGCTGGAAAAAGTCGATCAGTCGACTGATCGGGACCATCAGTCGACTGATGCCACTGTTGTCGTGAGACAACGGCTAGATCCACGCTGGATAAGTCCAACGGAACCTTCATCGATCGGTGATTGTGACCATCGATCGTGATGGAGTCCTCACTCGACCGATCAGTCTCGACTCCATTACGTGTCCGATTTTCGAGCACCCGGATCGATTACACAATCGATCGCTCGGCTCATCACGATCGGCACAACTCGCAATGATCAGCTGCCATAACCCGCAGTCAAACCCTAGTTGACTCGGTCCAGTCGACTGCCACATGGCACCAGTCGACTGGCACACCTCAAACATGAGGTTTTAACCCAAGTATGGTTCCCCCATACTTGCTAGACCACCCTTAGCCTAGACCTAAGCCTTCTAGCCACCTCCATCAGCCTCACGCCTCTCGGATCCCTCCAAGTCATCCATGACTTGTTCATCCATCGCGCTAGCCTTCAGGTGCTTCCATCGGCTATGTCATGCTAACGGTGTCTACACCGCCAAGGCACATTGGACTTACGCCGCCAAGACTCCGCTTGGACTTTATGCCGCCAACCATTGGACTTATGCTGCCAAGACTCTAGCTTGGACTTTACGGCGCCAATATCAAACCCTTGGACTTCTCAAATGCCAAGACTCAAACTTGGACTTTCCCTTGCCAACCCATGTTGGACTTCTCATGCCAAGACCATGCTTGGACTTTCCTTGCCAACCCATGTTGGACTTTCCATGCCAAGTACTCAAGACTTGGACTTTACCTTGCCAAGACCCATGCTTGGACTTTCCATTTACCAAGACTCATGCTTTGACTTTTCTCAAATGCCAAGTGTCCCACTTGGACTTCCCATGCGAAGTACCCATGACTTGGACTTTCCCATGACAATTACATTGTCATATGTTTTTGTCGAAACATCAAAACATCACTCGAGTCAAACTCGAGTCCTGGTCAATCGTGACCTGGGCCGATTGCACCAACAATCTCCCCCTTTTTGATGTTTGACAAAAACCAAACAAATGATTGAGTTAGAACACTAACTCAAATCCTTTACCAATTATCCAAAATTGGTAAACACTCTCCAAATGTTCTCCCCCAAACATTCTCCCCCCTTTTGACTAACATCAAAAAGGTTTTCTCTCCAAGGAGGTCAATGTCTCATGTCCCAATGAGATCTTACAATCTCCCCCTTGGTCCAAAAATACCTAGGATGTCTACCATCTTCTTAGTGATAAGTCCCATATCACTCAAGAGAGGCAATCCTATCTCTCTCCCAATTTCCAAATTGGGTATCAAAAACCCATCAATTTTCCCAATTGATGATACTCTCCTAATAACTTTTCCTCTTCAAGGAGAAAAAAAACACATCCATCATCCCAAGATGGATACCTCCCCCTAAAGGCTTGCTCCCCCTTGATCATTGCACCAATAATGTCCTTGGGAAGCCCCTAAGCCAATAGGAACTCTAAACCATCAAAATTAAGGTTCTAAGTTCAACATAGAACTTTCCAACACCTTAACATTGATACAAACCCTAAACAACTCTCCTAATCCATATCCAATGGATTTTCATCCTTTATAATGCTTCCCAAAGCATATCCTAGGGTTAGGAGTGGTTAGGGACCTTTACCATAGCTGAACACGGGCTAACCAAACTTAGTTTTCCCGAAATCAGCCTTGGCAGTCGACTCTGTCAGCTACCCATTTATCACCGATCAGCCACTCAGTGATCGATAACTGAAATTTCCGAATTTCAGTTATCAGAATCGAGTTTTGGAAATTCATAAATAATTATACGTTTATCGAAAAATCCTGAAAGTTCATACGTATAATTCTTATGACACATACAATGGGTGAAAAATATTTTAAAATTATTTTACCCATAAAATAGTGAATTTGATACAAAACTCAAAACCATTGAAATTTTCAATGTTTTGGCCCTATTTTGTATCAACTTCATCAATGGTGATTGCTATCAAAAGATAGACTTCACCAAGGTTTTTCAAAATGATTTTAAAATGTTTTCAAAACCTTATTTTGGATCATATTCCTTGGGCTCTATGTACATGACTTATACACAAGCTTTCCCAATGATCCACATGTTGGGTTAATATGAGTTTGGGTTCAACTAGATGCAAAAACTATGCACCTTGAACTTAACTCATATCCTAGCATCTCACATGTATCTAGGGTGTATAAATACACATACATGTAAATTGGATGTGAGATGTGGGTTTTGGTTCATTTTATCTAGGGTTTCATGCATTTTTCTAAGGCAACCCTACTTGATTCCCTTATAAATGGGACTCCAAGTCATGCCATTGTCCTTAAATCAATTTCAATCAAATTATCTTAAATGAATGAGTGATTATGGCATTAGAGATGATATAGATAAACACATGCTCATAATCATGATGTCATGGCATAATATGAAATCTAAAAACACATGACATTAAAAACCTTAATCCTAAACATGAACATGACATATAAAATCATAGAACTAGGCATGATGTCATGACATGACATATGACAATCAAAGCATGGCATATAAAATATATACGTATAGTAATACCTAAATTTTAATATTAATTGCCATTTGATATGGTTAGATATATTTTGCCATATTATCATTAATCTCCCTAGTGTGCCAACAACCCACAATGGCACACTAACACTCTAAACCCTAATTGTGCCAATTTGATCATTTTATCAAACTTCATAACTAATATTGGCACATCCTAGAATCTTTTAGGATTATAATTCAACCCTATTTCCAAGGTATCCATAACCTTGAAAATAACCTAAAATGCCACCTTTATCATGGTTGAGTTAACTACCCATCTACTCAAGGTTGGCACATCCTAAGCCCACCTAGCATGAATCAATCACGCTCTTAGGAACCCAAAACTGATTTGAGCTCCTAGGGTTAATTAGGTATTCCTTAGGGAAAACCTCCCTAGATACCTTCCTAATGACCCTCCTAGGCTTGTTATCCTTGGTCATTTGGGTCTTACCTAGGTTGACTCTAGGGGTAACTCCCCTTGCAACCTTCTTAGTGGCCACCCTAGGTTTCCTAGAAACCCTAGCCACTAGGCACACCCTTTGGTCAACTCTAGGGATGACTTCCCTATTGACCTTGGTCTTCCTAGACCTAGTTTGTGTCCCATAATCAAATGGAACACTATGGTAAGCCACCTTAGGCTTAGGTTTGTGACCCAAACCTTGCTTGCCCTTGGTTGACTTTTGACTCTTAGGTCCTAGGTGTTGACTTTGACTTTTGGACCTAGAAGTTTGACTAATTGACCCTTGCATTTGATTTTGCATAACCTTAAGGATCTTTTCAAGTTTTTCAAGCCTTGATCTCAAGGTTTGATTTTCCTTTTCTAATATCTCAATTTTTGATTTTTCATTTTCTCTTGAGATATTTTTATTTCTAGGCATATGTCAAGATTTCTTAGCATTAAAGCCTAGATGTTCTCCTATTTTCTTAATGCTTTCCTTAGGTAATATATTTTTAGGGACATTAGTCCCAAATTGCTTCTTATTTCCTAAGTGAACACTCTTAGCTCCTAGGCAAATATATCTATTATTTCTAGCATGCTTTTCATGCACAATAGCAAGACTATTAAAATTATTCCTAGCATGCTTCTTATCCCTAGAAATTGAAGGTGCATTAATAAATTTTACCTTAGGGTTTGCCTTGGAGGCTCCCCCTACTTGTGTTGCTCCTTCTTGGGTCTTCTTCTTCCCCCTAGGACATTGATTCATATAATGTCCTTTTGCATTGCATTTGAAGCATATGATGTGCTCCTTACTCTTGATGCTTGGGAAACCGGTGTCCATTGACTTTTGTTGACTTTTAGGCACCGGAGGAGCTTTCTTGACTTTCTTTGGGCACTTACTCTTATAATGCCCAAATTTCCTACACTCAAAACACATAATGTTATTTTTATTTTGAATTGAGGTGTTTGAGTTACCGATGGTGGTGGAGACTGGAATTGGACTTTGGGCTTCTTCATCTTGACCGGATGTCGAAGCTTCTTCTTCTCGATGTTCCTGTATGAAGGTTCTTGTTGGTGCAGTGGGCACCAAAGTCGAACCGATATTTTGATTATGGCAAAAGGCTCAATAGTTAAGAGTATATTTGTTATCTTACGAGCTCAATTAAGTGTGCAGAAATGCTAAAGTTGAGCGGAAGGTCTGCGACACCCGGTGGGAACCGAGGTGGTCGGGCAACGCCAGAGGGATTTCGGAGGAAGCCGAGGTACTCGGGTGAAGACCGGAAGCGAGGCTACAAGGTAAGCTCGTGTGAAAGCGAAGCAAGGACGTTAAGCGTAGATCCGACCCAATACCTCCAATGGAAGGTCTAGGTCGAGATCAGATGGTTAGAACCATCGTACTTTATATTTTAAGCTAACTTGTACTGCAGTCCAAAACCCTTTGACTACAGTCAACTGCTAGTCAAGTTCCAGCCTCGAGAAGAGCTCGAATTTCAAGGGGGTGAATTTGGACTTGACTCGTGTTTTGGTACAAAGGGTGATGTGGCATCAAGGTGGACATCCAAACCATCACCCAGCTTCCTTGGGGGGGTCGGCCAAAATAAGGTGAGTTGGCACAAGATGGTTGGCTCCCATGATGTGGCACAAGTTGAATGGCTCCAACAAGTTGGCGCCCAAGGAGGTTGGAGGTGGCACAAGGTGGTTGGATGAAACACCTCATCCTCAAGTTGGCGCCCAAGGAGGTTGGAGGTGGCACAAGGTGGTTGGATGAAACACCTCATCCTCAAGTTGGCGCCCAAGGAGGTTGGAGGTGGCACAAGGTGGTTGGATGAAACACCTCATCCTTGAGTTGGCGCACAAGAAGGTTGGAGGTGGCACAAGGTGGTTGGATGAAACACCTCATCCTTGAGTTGGGATAAGAACCTCACCTTGGACACTACCTATGTCTAAATTCATAGATCAATATCCATAAATAGAAATGTTCAAGCCAAGCAAATAACAGAATTCAAGAGCTCTCAACACGCGTCGTACGCTACTACTACTCACATTTGCTACGACGAAGTCGCCGACAACGAAAGCTACATCTTCTACTTATAAGAGTTGTCGGTATATTTATTTAAGTTCTACTTCTTTAAATTGTCTTTGTGCTTTAATCGTAACAAGGAAAGGGGAGTGTCCTTTTGCCTTGATTTCTTTTTTTATCGTTGCTCCTACCTCCAACGAGGAGGAGTGGTTTTAGTGAATTGCCCTCCGTGCGTGATCAAGGATCACTAGGGCCGTGGATTAGCAATCGAAGATTGTGAACCACGTAAAAATATCTTGTCTACTTTATATTTCCAGTGCACTCTCTACTTGCTTTTACTTATTGCAAAAGTTTTTAACGACATCGTATCGCTATTCACCCCCTCTAGCGACACTTTCGATCCAACAATTGGTATCGAGTGGCGCTAAGATTCGTGAAACCACCAATCTAGCTTTGTTTTCTTTTTTACAGATTTTTATTTATTTATTTCTGTTTTCGTATAATTATTTCACTTGCTTATCTTCTCCTACATATAGAATTGCATTAGAGGCTTTAGGATCCGGATAAGGTTGTCCTTCGGTTAGATCGAGAAAGGTTGTCCTCCGGAACTACAACGACATTCGCATTTGCTAGTTTATTACTTATTGCAAGTTACATTTTAAATATATTTTTTTTAAATCCCGCACTACTAATCCAAGACGAAAGACTTTGAATATTCTTTACGTGTGTGTTTAGCAACATTCTTTTCTACGTACTTCTTCTTGTTTTTAAATGGCCCATCTCGAAGGGTTTAGCACCTTGACCCCGTTTTACAACGGTAATGACTTTCGTTATTGGAAGGGTCGGATGGAATGCTTTCTTAAAACCCAAATCGAGATGTGGATCGTAATCCAAACCGGTTTCACACTTCCTCTTCATGAAGATGGTGAATCTGTGGGTTACGATCAATGGTCAAATTCCATGAAAAACAAGTAGAAGCGATGCCAAGGCAACTCAAATCTTGCAATGTGGGTTGTCCTAGGAAGAGCTCATCGGAGTCGGCCCCTTCTTTAGTGCAAAGGAATTTTGGACCAAGATAGTGGAACTACACTAAGGCACAGTCGACACGAAGGTATGTAAAAGAGATTTACTTTTAAATTAATTGTATTACTTGAAAATGCAGGAAAACGAGACCGCAACTCAACTACATGCTCGTATCCAAGACATCGTCAACCAACTCATGCCATCGGACAAAGAGTCGAGAATCGCGACCTTATCGGTATTCTCTTAACTCGTTTCCTAGGACCACCTTGTGGGCATCCATGGTCGATGCCTACAAGGTCTCCAGACCTTTCTAAAATTAGGTTAGGCAATTGTTTGAACTTGAATTACATGAGCAAACTAACGTGGTCGGCGAGAGAGAGTATTGCGTTAGTTGCGGTTCCAGAAGAAGAAGCCCATAAGCAAGCCACCCCGAAGGAAGAAGGCGAGTCGAATCGGAGTAGACTCCGAAATAGAATCCGAACTAGTCAATCTAGTTAGGAAGATGATCAAGAGGCAAGCGACCAACAACTCAAGGTAAGCCTAAACCTAATTCAAATACTTCTAATTTTAGATGCTATGAGTGCAGCGAGTTGGTCACATCAAGTCCGAGTGCCCAAAGCTAAAGAATAGCATCAAAGACCAAGAAAGCGCTAAGCGCTACTTGGGAGGAGTTGTCGGAGGAAGAAGGCGATATCAAGCTCTAATGGCCAAAGCCGGCCGAGCACGACTCGGGAAAGAAGAAAGTCAGTCGAATCCGATGATGAGCTTCCATTCAAGACAAGCCACGGATCCGTATCCGGTTCAAAAGAATCATTAAGGGTAAGTCGGTCGTTACTTAATACTTTGTATGGTGCAATTAAATTTTTAAATAAGAAACTAGCTAAGTCCGAGTCCAAGGTCGAGACCCTAATTGAGGAGGTTAACCTTCTCAAACATGAGGTCTCCTAACCTCTTCGACTACTCGTATTCAAGAGGAGGACTCAACTCAAGTTGAAAAGCTTGAAGTTGAGAACTCGCTTTTGAAAACACAAGTCGAAGACCTTAGGAACTGCGTTGGAAAGGTTCACTTTGGGATCAAGGGACTTGACCTCTTACTTGGATCACAAAGGGCCGTGTACAACAAGGCCGGACTCGGGTTTAACTCAAATACAACCAATAAGTCATATATGTCTATAGTAAACCAACATAAGAAAAATGTCCAAGCAGGGGTCCCTAAGACCACTTTGATTTCAACTTTAGGATCTAACATGTATTGGGTTCCCAAGGACCAAATTCACTATGTGAATAGACCCACTCGATTCAATGGTCGAGGAGCCAATACAAAATGTATTTTGTTAAGTCTTAGAAATTGCATGCTTAGTTTTCCTTTATTTTTAGAATGGTTAGATAGGACTCATAACCAACTAAAATCCTGCGAAAAGATTGAGCCTCAGAGCCTCTTTTCAAAAATAAACCAACTAAAATCCTACGAAAGATTGAGCCTCGGGAGCCTCTTTTCAAAAATAACTAGTTAGACCAAGGCGTAGTCTCAAGTAAGTCGAGTTATCAATTTCTTGAAATTAGCTTTGTCTAAGGAAGTAGTCGTTGTTCGATCAAAGAAGGCCTCTGTGCCTCGCCACGACACGGAAGCTAATCTCTTGAAAAGATTACTTGATGAGCTTAGACTAAATCGAATCTAACCTAATGTTGGTTAATTTAAATTCATTAAAATTAATCAAGTAAAATTGAAAGTCATCTCACAATAACACATAGGAATAACATGTTTTGATCATGTAGATATTGGTGAGATGATTTAGGTTAAAACTTACAAACAACCCTTTAGTAATTCCAATATCCGATCCAACTACCTTATGTGTAGGATCAATGGATGTTGGGACGATGGTTACTCGACACATGACCGAGGATCAACTCAAATTTTGAAGTTACGATTCAAGCGACAAGGATCGGTAGCCTCGGAAATAACGCAAGCTCAAAATCATCGGATCGGGTGATATTGAGCTCAACTCTAACTTTACAATTCAAAATGTCTTATTAGTAGAAAACTTTCAATATAATTTACTTAGTGTAAGCCAATTGTGTGATAACAATTATAAGGTCATATTTCTAGAAAATGAATGCGTAATCAAAATAAATGCAACATCTAAAATAATACTTAAAGGAACTAGGAGTAGCAACATCTACACAATAAATTTACCCAACTCCTCAACCAAGTGTCTTATGACACAAGAGGAATCTTGGTTATGGCAGAAGACTCGGACACTACTTTTAAGACTTCGTCCACAAGATGAGTCGAGTGGCTTAGTTATAGGTTTGCCTAAACTAAACAACTTGGATAATAAAATATGTAATGCTTGTCAACAAGGTAAACAATCTAGGACACAACATCAATTAACTAATCAAGAAGCAGAACCAAAAGTGTTCTTGAGCTCCTACACATGGATCTATTTGATTCACATGGAGCTAAGTCACTCAATGGTAGTCAATTTTGCTTAGTCATAATTGGCGACTATTCTAGATTTACTTAGGTTAGGTTTATCAAACATAAAAATGATACCTAGACCAACTAATCAATCTTTGTAGGTTAATCGAAAATCAAAAGAACCTTAAGATTAAAAGACTTAGAAGCGATCATGGTGGTGAATTCGAAAACCACGAGGTTCTGATTTACGTAACCTAAGCGGATACCACCATGAGTTTTCATGTCCTAGAACCCCACAACAAAATGGGTTAGTCGAGCGGAAAAATAGAACCCTACAAGAAGCCGCTAGGACAATGTTAAGCAGTATAACCTGCAGATAGATTTTGGCGGGAGTTAGTACGGCTTGCTATGTCCAAAATAGGATCCTTATGGTAAAGAGGCACCAAAAGTCCTCGTACGAGATTTATCACGATAAAATACCGAACATCAAATACTTTAGGGTATTTGGATGCAAGGTACATATCTTAAACACTAAGGATTACCTAGGGAAATTCAAATCCAAACTCTCTACTGGAACCTTTCTAGGATACTCAACCACCGTAGAGCTTATAGGGTATACAATCACGACACTCTTAGAGTCGAAGAAACCATTAATATAGTTTTGACGAAGGACACGAACCCGTTCAATCATAACAAAACCAACTAGCAAATCAACTTATAGCGAACCCGACTGATCTTGAACTTGAATCTCGTCCTAACCCAAGTCATCCTATCGACCAAGTGATAGATGACTCTAAGTCAAAATAGAACTCACCCAAGTCATCCTATCGACCAAGTGATAGATGACCCTAACCCGAGTCACACTAAGACTCAAACAAATCATCCTATCAATCAAGTTATAGGTGATCCAAATTTAGGGGTTCGAACTAGAGCTTCATATCGAAACCTTAGTCAAATCTCGTTAATTTCCAAAATCGAACCCAAAACTATTGAACAAGCACTTCTTGATCCCGTGGATTATTGCTATGCAAGAAGAGCTAGCTCAATTCACTAGAAATGAAGTGCAGGAATTAGTACCACCTAAAGAAAAATCAATTATTGGAACAAGGTGGGTATTTGAAATAAACTTGATGATAAAGGTGAAGTAGTTAGAAATAAAGCTAGGTTAGTCGCAAAGGGTTTAGTCAAGTCGAAGGTTTAGATTACGATGAGACCTACGCCCCGTAGTAAGACTAGAGTCCATCCAAATGTTGTTAGCATATCTTTTTGCACATCGAGGTTTTAAATTGTTTCAAATGGATGTCAAATTGACATTTTGAATGGATACATTAAGGAAGAAGTTTCGTCGGTCAACCTCCGGATTGAAAATCTAGATAAACTGACCATGTCCTTAGACTTAAGAAAGCCCTATATGGACTCAAACAAGCCCCAGAGCTTGATGCGAAGGCTTCGATCTATCTTAAGTCAAAGGATTCAACCAAGGTTTAGTCGACCCAACCTTATTCGTAAAACAGTAGGAAAAGAAATCTTTATAGCCCAAATCTATGTAGATGATATAATTTTTGGAACTACCAACTCGATCACCTGAATTCATCTCACTTATGGAAAGTGAATTTGAAATGAATTTAGTAGGAGAGTTAAGTTTCTTCTTAGGTTTACAAATTAAACAAACTAAAGATGGAATATATTTACATCAACAAAAATATACTAAGGACTTAATAAATCGATTTGGAATGCAAGATGCTAAAATAATCAATACACCTATGGCAACTAATGTTAATATAAGCGAAGATGTAGAAGGAAAACCCGTTGACCTAAAATACTATAGGGCGCAATAGAAGTCTCCTATACTTAACCGCGAGCCGACCCAGGCATTTTATTAGCGGTAAGTATGTGCATGAGTTACAAACTGTGCGAGAGTCTCACCTAACCTAGTCAAGCGTATCCTTAGATATCTAAAGGGCACGCTAAGCGTAGGTATTTGGTACCTAGATCTACCGAGTTTAATCTAATCGGCTACTCCGTCTCCGACTATGCCGGGAGTAAACTCGATAGAAAGAGCACGAGTGGTTGTTGTCAAATCCTCGGCTCGAGTCCAGTAAGTTGGTGCAGTAGGAAGCAGCATTGCGTTGCCTTATCTACCACCGGCCGAATCGTTGCGATGGGTGAGTGTGTCTCTCGGCTCTGTGGATGAAGCACACTCTCCAAGACTTTAGCTTAATCTTTAACAACATTAAAACCTACATAGATAACATTAGTTCAATTAACTTAACTAAAAATCCAATATGTCATTCTAGGACAAAACATATAGAAGTTAAACACCACTTCATTAGGGAACATGTAACTAATGGAACTATACAACTAGAGTATGTTGAGTCCAAATCAAACCTAGCGGACATCTTCACCAAACCACTACAGAAGCGAATTTAGTTTATTAAGACGAAAGTTAGGTATGTGCGTAATAGAGTAGGATTTAAATTTTTCTATATATGTACTCTACTTTTGCTTCTTTTTATGAAATTAGACTAAGTCTTACCTTAGAAATCATATAACTATAGATTTAAGGAGCCAACACATCTCACAACACATAGGACTAATGTGTTTGTGTACTTATGCGTGAGCAGGCGTGAGATGTTAGGACCTTACTCTCACAGTTCAGATGTAGATTAAGTGCAACGATATGAACCAAGGAGTATAATTATTTAAAATTAATAAACTCCTTCAAGACTTATTGATCATTCTATATCAATCAAGTCCAACCGGAGTTGTACATTTTAGATGAACATATTTTCAAGCTTATTATTATTTAAAAAAAAAAATATATTTATATTGGGAACTTGCTTGGACTTACAAACCCTAAAATATATTTACAAACTTTTTGAGTTAAGGCAAAGGGGAAAGTCACAAAAGTAACCAAAATTAAAATTAAAGGGAAGAAAGTAAACAAAATTATTACCTTTTATATTAAGTAATTCCGATTACTTAAGCAACTATTAAGGGGAGTAAAAATTATTTTCAAGA
Organism: Wurfbainia villosa; assembly: GCA_025175895.1. NCBI lineage: Eukaryota > Viridiplantae > Streptophyta > Magnoliopsida > Zingiberales > Zingiberaceae > Wurfbainia > Wurfbainia villosa. Next base: position 43,382,062 of record CM045998.1, on the reverse strand, counting down.
ACTCACCTTGGTCAAGGGGAGGTTACCTCAAAGGAGAACTTGAAACAATAATATTTCTCATTCATATTTAATCATTATGCTAGCTCATTCATATTTAATCTTTATGCTAGCTCATTCATGCTTAATCATTATGCTAGCTTAATTTTCCTTAACTTTTTGTGTCGGTTTGCCATGAATCAAAGGGGAGATTGTTAGTGCAAGTGGGCACCAAAGTCGAACCGATATTTTGATTATGGCAAAACTCAATAGTTAAGAGTATATTTGTTATCTTACGAGCTCAATTAAGTGTGCGAAATGCTAAAGTTGGCGGAAGGTCTGCGACACCCGGTGGGAACCGAGGTGGTCGAACGCCGAGAGGATTTCGGAGGAAGCCGAGGTACTCGGGTGAAGGCGGAAGCGAGGCTACAAGGTAAGCTCGTGTAAGCGAAGCAAGGGCGTTAAGCGTAGATCAGGACCCAATACCTCCAATGGAAGGTCTAGGTGAGATCGGATGGTTAGAACCATCGTACTTTATATTTTAAGCTAACTTGTCTTGCGGTCAAAACCCTTTGACTACAGTCATTGCTAGTCAAGTTCGACCTCGAGAAGAGCTCGAATTTCAAGGGGTGAATTTGGACTTGACTCGTGTTTTGGTACAAAGGGTGATGTGGCATCAAGGTGGACATCCAAACCATCACCAAGCTTCCTTGTGGTGGGCCCAAAATAAGGTGAGTTGGCACAAGATGGTTGGCTCCCATGATGTGGCACAAGTTGAATGGCTCCAACAAGTTGGCGCCCAAGGAGGTTGGAGGTGGCACAAGGTGGTTGGATGAAACACCTCATCCTCAAGTTGGCGCCCAAGGAGGTTGGAGGTGGCACAAGGTGGTTGGATGAAACACCTCATCCTCAAGTTGGCGCCCAAGGAGGTTGGAGGTGGCACAAGGTGGTTGGATGAAACACCTCATCCTTGAGTTGGCGCACAAGAAGGTTGGAGGTGGCACAAGGTGGTTGGATGAAACACCTCATCCTTGAGTTGGGATAAGAACCTCACCTTGGACACTACCTATGTCTAAATTCATAGATCAATATCCATAAATAGACATGTTCAAGCCAAGCAAATAACAAGAATTCAAGAGCTCTCAACACGCCGTCGTAACGCCGCTACTACTACTCACATTTGCTACGACGAAGTGCCGCCGACAACGAAAGCTACATCTTCTACTTATAAGAGTTGTCGGTATATTTATTTAAGTTCTACTTCTTTAAATTGTCTTTGTGCTTTAATCGTAACAAGGAAAGGGGGAGTGTCCTTTTGTCTTGATTTCTTTTTGTAATCGTTGCTCCTACCTCCAACGAGGAGGAGTGGTTTTAGTGAATTGCCCTCCGTACGTGATCAAGGATCACTAGGGCCGTGGATTAGCAATCGAAAGATTGTGAACCACGTAAAAATATCTTGTCTACTTTATATTTCCGCTGTGCACTCTCTACTTGCTTTTTACTTATTGCAAAAGTTTTTTAACGACATCGTATCGCTATTCACCCCCCCCCCCCTCTAGCGACACTTTCGATCCAACAGTTCTCTCCTCCCCCTCAATCCTTGAGGTGGATGCTTCTTCCACTTCCTCCACCTCTTCCGACCGGGAAGTTGACTCCTCACTTTCTTGTGAGGATGATGATGATTCTTCTTCGGTCTCCTCCTCTTCCAAGTCTTCTTGGACTGATTCGGGATTGTCGTTGAACTTGATCAACTTGTTCCACAACTCCTTGGCATCCCTATAGCTTCCTAATCTGGACAAAATATCGTTAGGTATCAAATCAATCAACATTTTTGTTACCTTAACGGTTGTCTTGAATTTTTCCCGTTGCTCCTCGGTCCATCTCTTCATCTTGAGGATTTCGCCGTTTTCTCCTCTCGGAGCATCAAAACCTATAGTCACGGCAAACCAATTTTCTATATTCGTCATTAGAAAATATTCCATCCTACCTTTCCAATACGCAAAATGTTCGCGGTTGAAGGAAGGTGGGATGTTGACGTCGTCACCCAATCTTTCCTCAAATTCCATATTCTTCCCTCTAGCCTTTTGTCTTAACTCCTGGCGGTTAGTCCGTAGAAGAGCCCCGGGCTCTGATACCACTTGTTAGAAATATTGGAATGGCTAGAGGGGGGGTGAATAGCGTCAATGGAATTCTTTCGCGTTCGTGTCTACAATTTCGTTAGCGCAGCGGAATATAAATATAATACAATAACGAAATGGACAAGCACACACAAAGACACGAAGATTTAACGTGGTTCGGAACCGCACGGTTCCTACTCCACGGATAGGGTTCGTACGAACCCTAGCGATGCCAATCACACACCACTATGAAATAACTCCTTCTCGACACGAGTCGGAGGCGGAGAAACCTCTTACAATTGTTTACAACAATAAACAAATAGCTACAAGCAAATACAATGAAATACAAAGCAAAACTAGTAAAGAAAACACTTTACAAATGCTCTTGAATTTCTTGCTTGTTGATCGCTTGAATCGTGGTTGAAGACCTTGATTTGCAACAGCAAATCGCCTCAAGACGTCCAAGAAATCGATAGTTTTTCCTCCATCACGAGCTCCATATATAGCTTCAACCTGTGCTAGAAAAAGTCGATCAGTCGACTGATCGGGACCATCAGTCGACTGATGCCACTGTTGTCGTGAGACAACGACTAGATCCACGCTGGATAAGTCCAACGGAACCTTTATCGATCGGCGGTGACCATCATTGGTGATGGAGTCCTCACCGACCGAGTCTTGACTCCATTCTGCGATTTCGAGCACCGGCCGATCGATTACGATCGACCCAACCGACGAGCCATCACGATCGCACAACTCTAGCGATCATTGCTAGGCCATAACCCGTAGTCAAACCCTAGTTGACTTGGTCCAGTCGACTACCACATGACACCAGTCGACTGGAACACCTCAAACATGAGGTTTTAACCCAAGTATGGTTCCCCCATACTTGCTAGACCACCCTTAGCCTAGACCTAAGCCTTCTAGCCACCTCCATCAGCCTCACTCCTCTCGGATCCCTCCAAGTCATCCATGACTTGTTCATCCATCGCGCTAGCCTTCAGGTGCTTCCATCGGCTATGTCATGCTAACGGTGTCTACACCGCCAAGGCACATTGGACTTACGCCGCCAAGACTCCGCTTGGACTTTATGTCGCCAACCATTGGACTTATGCTGCCAAGACTCCAGGACTTTCCCATGACAATTACATTGTCATATGTTTTTGTCGAAACATCAAAACATCACTCGAGTCAAACTCGAGTCCTGGTCAATTGTGACCTGGGCAGATTGCACCAACAGATTCCACCACAAACTCCTCCTCCTAGTTGGCAGGCGGCAAGGAATTGTTTTGTTCCTTGTTGGTTGGCTTTAGGGAGGAGAAGAACCTTGTTTCTATTCTTCCTTTTGCTTTTGAAGAGCAAGGAAGGAATATTTGTGATCTAGGAGCTTTGACTTTTGGTAGATCGTCGCCCACACGACGTCCAAAAGGAGGAAGGTCATACATTATAAGATCGAGAGGTATACCTATTCTTCTTTCTCTTTTTGTTACTTGCTTGTTTTTGTTTTTCAACTATGAGCATGATATAAATCAGTATATGGCTAAATAATACTTGGATCCCGAACATAAACACAAAAACCAGCGATCTGGACATCGTCTATTCCGCGGCTACTCGTAGAATAGAGGATGGTCGCTTGAACAACGATGTTTGTTCAAGTGACCTCTCTAAATGAATAGCACGACGATGACTTGGTTGTTTGGACAATCCCTTTTGTCTAGGATTAAATTTTTTAATCCGGGGACATCGAGGTGATTGCCATGAACAAACGACCAAGGTGAAGTGGGAAGCGAAGTTTCCCCTCACGGATCAACCCAACACGAGGGACCTCCGGACGAGATGACTTAAAGCGAAGCCAAGGAAGCAGACTTCGAGGCCAAGAGACGCAAAGGAGCATTACAGAGTCGTGCACTTGATGCTGCCGAGGGACGTGGCCGTGAACAAAGAGAGCTTCGGCGAGGGACTTCAAGTGAGATGAGAGAATGAGTGAAATGTAAGTAGCTCATTAGGTGAACTTGGCCGAATGACTAAGTGTCAGAGGCTCGACCACAAGGGTTGAGATTTACCCGACCGTCGAACACTCAAACGGATGTAAAATTTGAGGTTTACTCGGCATCAATCGACTGCCATGTCATGACTGTGACTCGACTGGTGTTCGAGCCTGGTTCATGTGCAATCAGTCAACTGCCAAGGATTGGTAGTTGACTGTCGAGACCACTAGTCGACTGATGATGGCAGCAGTCGACTGGTCATGAGGGTTTTGGGCACAGAATGTGTTGGGTTTTTCCGAGCCGCAAAAACCGCTTTTTGCGTTGCGAAAACCTCGGAAGACCCGGCCACGGATCCGTGCGAAGTATAAAAATTATAATTACATGTATGTGCTTACAAAAATCCTAGATCTACCTTAGATCTAAGAGGTTAGAACGTTACCCTCGTAGCGACGCCCTTCGCTTATCCCGCTCGTCCAAAAGTCCGCCGGAACTCGAGAGTGTCAAGTGCACACTCCTCTATGGTATCCACACAAGCAATAGGTGGAGAAAAAGACACTTGAGTGTGCTAGCACTCCTCTATGGTGTCTCGGCAAGATGAGGTTGGAGAGGGAGAGCTTGAGAGGAAAAATTCCAAGGAAGAAGATGAAGTAATGGAGAGTTACTCACCAAATGAATTTCACCCATAACCCCAAAGTGGCCGGCCACTTCATGGAGGGGGGGTTACATGCATGCATGTAACTCCCATGACCCTTGGTCTCCCTCATGAAGTGGCACCAATTGACCAAGTCAATGATGATGTGGAGCATCATCATTGGCCGGCCATGCCTAGTCATCATCATGACATGGCATTTGGTCAAGTCAAACTTGACCTTTCATCTTCCCTCTCAAGTCAAGTCAAACTTGACCTCTAATCTCCCATGGTTGATCAAATCTAACCACTTGACTCAAGTCAATTTAATATAATGAATCTCTATTCATTAATTTAAATTGATTTGATGAATCAAATCTCAATTAGACTCATTCAACACTTGAATCAACTTGAGTCTAACTCAATTAGTCTAATTTGGATTACTCTTAATCCAATTTGGTTCATCCCATGAACCTAATCCTCATGGTTCATCATATGAACCTAATCTCCATCTAATTGCTCTTATGTGTGTGACTTATAGGTTCTTGTAACGCGTTGGCAATGTCCCTAAACCGATTTAGGAACATAAGCAATGAGCGGTATCTAGCAACACATCATTGCTACCCAAGTTACAAGAATGTTGAGCTCCAACATCACCTTTGTGACTACTAATTGTGACTCTCACAATATGTGACAATGTCCCTCTATCCGTGACATCTAGATTGACCAATCGAGGCATAGACCGTGTCATCCTCGGTACAATCTAAATCTTGAACTCCAAGTAGACTCACTCTAATCAAATGAGCTCAATATCTCATATTGACTCATTTGGGCATGGCCATGCACTTCGTGGTCTCACTCTATCAAGAATATCGATGTCACCCCCGTCATATAGGAGGGATAGATCCCATCTACATCACTCACATCCCTCCGCATAATTCATTACATACCCAGTAATCGCCTTTATAGTCCACCCATTTACGGGTGACGTTTGACGAAGCCAAAGTATGCAACTCCTTATGTAGGGAACCATGGTGACTTCAGGTCTAAGGACTAATAGTCATACTAATAGCCACATGAGAAAGTATATGACACTCATATAACGATCCATGATACTTTCTCATGGCGGGTCATTCAGTATACATTCTCCTATGCATACCCATGTGTCAACTTGATATCTCATATCCATGACTTGTGAGATCAAGTCATCTTGTTGACCTACATGCTAGTCTCTACGCATTAACATTGTCCCTGAATGTTAATACTCGACTAGGAATGATTAAGAGTAGTGTTCTCTATATCATCTCATTATCGATTCAACCAATCGATTGATATAGATAAGAACCTACTACTCAAGGACATTATTATATTTAGTTATTTGGCACCAATACAAGTAAATATAATAACCATGCCTTTATAAATAGGAATATGATACAATAAAGTCCATACAACAATCATCACATGATTGGCTCTAGGGCTTTCACTAACAGAATGGTGATCAATCGAGTGCTCGTTTTCGGCACTCGACTGATAGCTCCATCAGTCGACTGATGGGAAGATCAGTCGACTGATGTGGGAGTTGTTGGATGAAATCCAACGTGGAAGAAGCTGTTATTGGGCAACGACTACAGGAGTAGTCGACTGATCGGGGCATCAGTTGACTGCTAGTGGCCAATGGGAAGAAAACAACCTTCTCTATTTATAGAGAAGGTGTGGCCTTTTGGATGGCTAATGCTTATGCTCTAAATGATCATCCAAGTGCCCCATAAGCTTCCAACTCTTTCTCTTGTTCTTATTTCAAATCTATTGTAAGAAAGAGTGTTGTGTTGTAAGAAGGTTTACCTCCACCTTGCATTGGCTAAAGGGAGAGACCATATTGGATTGGTTTCTATGTGACTCACCAGAGATGAATCGGACCGTGGATTAGCGGTGAGGCCGTGAACCACGTTATATCTTTTGTTAGCATTGATTTTGTTTTACTTATCTTTATTGTTGTTTAGCTTTTATATTTCCGCTTGCGCTAATAGAATTTGTAGACAATCAACGAAGCAATTCCATCATACGATGATTGAGGGCTATTCACCCCCCTCTAGCCGGCCACCTGCACTCTAACAACATGATGTCATACAATTATTATTGTCGTTGTGATGATTGATATATCATTAGTGAAGAGTAAAGAGGATGCAAATGTGTAAAGATGATAATTTCATACTTAGAATTAATTTTGATTAAGTTGTTAGACTATTTAATAATTTAGTCGCCCCTGGATTTGAGAATCGTGTATTCTGGACATGATTGGATCAGTTTGTGGTAGTTGGAGTTGCACACTCAGCCACCGTAGATGGTGGTTTCCTTATATGGATTTGGTTATTACCGCAGATGTGAATAGGATGCTTTTAAGCGTTAGTATATCACTGACTTGTTTGATCAGGAAGGTGATGGAATTTATTTGATCGGAAGCCTGTGAAACTAGTTTTCAGGGCTCATTCGATGGTTGACTTTTGCATAAGTATTAGTTAATCCTTCCAATGAGGATGGAAGGATGTTGTATGCCAATGCATCGTTTCAGGGATCGGAGCGATTCCGATGCAGTTGAATGTGGCATATCTTATGCTTATGACAGTTAAGAAACTACGAGATAGGCTGTCATATACATGACGTGGCTTTAGTAGTTATTATCTGGATTTATGGATGTATGGAGCAAAAGTGCTCATTGAATTTAACTAGCTACTGGGCAGCTACTCAAGAGTTGCTGGAATGCGAACAGTTGCAATAAGTGAGTTGGTCGCAATAGTCTTCCATGCACTTACAGAGTGTGTGGTGGAGTGGATTTTGGACGATAGATGGACTTCTCTTGTGAGAAGATAATTTTCCGTCTCTAATATGGATATGTGTTCTGGACACGCATCCACTTAAGAATGAGCTACAGGAGGCACATTATTTGAGATTTGCTATACATCCTGGTGGTACTTGGATGTACCGAGATTTGAAACGTGTATACTAGTGGAACGGTATAAAAGAGATAGTGCAAACTTGGTTGCTCGATGTTTAGTATGCCAATAGGTGAAGGCTGAACATCAGAAACTCGTTGGATTGCTCCAGGAAATTCTGATTTCCAGAATGGAAGTGGGAGCATATCACGATGGATTTTCATTGCGAGATTACCTAGAACCCGTAAGGGACTTGATGCGATTTAGATAATCAGTGGTCAATTAATCGAGTCCGTTCATTTTCTACCGATCCGTAAGATGTATTTCGTTGGGTCACTTGACGAAATTTTACTGTAAGGAGATTTTCAATTTTCTTGGAGTGTCTTGAGTATCGCATCTGGTAGTGATCCGAAATTCGCCTTATGATTCTGGCAAAGTCTCCAATTGGTAACGGATATAGAGCTCCACTCTGGTATGATTTTGCTACCTTCTGATAGATGGTCAATATAAAGGTGTTGCTCATATATTAAATGGACTGTTGAAAGTATGTGAGATGGATTTTGGAGACTAGGTAAGAGCTGAAAAATAATATCCAAGCTCAATATCCTCACTGAGTTGCTTGGGGTGTATGATTCTTCTCCAAGTACTTGAGTTGAGCAGTGTGACATTGCCCATTCATCATACTTGAGTAGGAAATTTGGGGACCAAATTTTTATTAGTGGGGGAGAATGTGAGATATCGAAAAATAAAATACCCCTTGTTAATTAAGAAATTACCTTATAGAATTTTTCAGAAATTTTTAGAAATTTTTCTGGATTTAAACGAAAATTTTATGGACATTTCATGGGGATAAGGCGGATAGGCTATTGTAAAGTCAGTTTAGATTATCTACTATTGAAGAATTAAAAGGTTTAATTAACCTATTATAAAGGCTAAACCTAAGTTTATAATCCGCCGATTCCTTCTCACGCGGCGACTTCTCTTCTTCCTCTTCTCTTCCCCAATCGCGATTTCGCCTTCTCGCCGAGTGATCTTTGCCGCCTCTTCTCCACTCGTCGCCGCCCCTTAACACCCCAAGCGGCATCACCGGCCGCAAGCAACGCCGACCCCTTCAATTGTCGACTGGTCGTGGCACCGGGGCAAGCCACACGAGCACTACCGCCGCACACCCATTTCTCTCAGTCCATCTCCAGTGCCCTAGCTTCCCTTCCGCCGCCCCTTAACACCGCAAGCAGCATCGTCGATTGCAAGCTGTTGGGTTTTTCCGAGCCGCAAAAACCGTTTTTTGCGTTGCGGAAACCTCGGAAGCCCCGGCCACGAATCCGTGCGAAGTATAAAAATTATAATTACATGTATGTGCTTACAGAAATCCTAGATCTACCTTAGATCTAAGAGGTTAGAACGTTACCCTCGTAGCGACGCCCTTCGCTTATCCCGCTCGTCCAAAAGTTCGCCGGAACTCGAGAGTGTCAAGTGCACACTCCTCTATGGTATCCACACAAGCAATAGGTGGAGAGAAATGCCTTAGAGTGTGCTAGCACTCCCTTAGGAATTTCGGCCAAAGAGAGGGATGGGAGAGGGAGAGCTTGAGAGGAAAGGTTCCAAGGTTGAAGATGAAGTAATGAGAGTAACTCATCAAATGAATTCACCACCCATAACCCCTAAGTGGCCGGCCACTTCATGGAGGGGGGGGTTACATGCATGCATGTAACTCCCATGACCCTTGGTCTCCCTCATGATGTGGCACCAATTGACCAAGTCAATGATGATGTGGAGCACCATCCTTGGCCGGCCATGCCTAGTCATCATCATGACATGGCATTTGGTCAAGTCAAACTTGACCTTTCATCTTCCCTCTCAAGTCAAGTCAAACTTGACCTCTATTCTCCCAAGGTTGATCAAATCTAACCACTTGACTCAAGTCAATTTAATTTAATGAATCTCTATTCATTAATTTAAATTGATTTGATGAATCAAATCTCAATTAGACTCATTCAACACTTGAATCAACTTGAGTCTAACTCAATTAGTCTAATTTGGATTACTCTTAATCCAATTTGGTTCATCCCATGAACCTAATCCTCATGGTTCATCATATGAACCTAATCTCCATCTAATTGCTCTTATGTGTGTGACCCTATAGGTTCTTGTAACGTTGGCAATGTCCCTAAACCGATTTAGGAACATAAGCAATGAGCGGTATCTAGCAACACATCATTGCTACCCAAGTTACAAGAATGTTGAGCTCCAACATCACCTTTGTGACTACTAATTGTGACTCTCACAATATGTGACAATGTCCCTCTATCCTTGACATCTAGATTGACCAATCGAGGCATAGACCGTGTCATCCTCGGTACAATCTAAATCTTGAACTCCAAGTAGACTCACTCTAATCAAATGAGCTCAATATCTCATATTGACTCATTTGGGCATGGCCATGCACGCCGTGGTCTCACTCTATCAAGAATATCGATGTCACCCCGTCATATAGGAGGGATAGATCCCATCTACATCACTCACATCCCTCGCATAATTATTACATACCCGATGTCGCCTTTATAGTCCACCCATTTACGGGTGACGCGTTTGTGAAAGCAAAGTATGCAACTCATTATGTAGGGAACCATGGTGACTTCAGGTGTAAGGACTAATAGTCATACTAATAGCCACATGAGAAAGTATATGACACTCATATAACGATCCATGATACTTTCTCATGGCGGGTCATTCAGTATACATTCTCTAATGCATACCCATGTGTCAACTTGATATCTCATATCCATGACTTGTGAGATCAAGTCATCTTGTTGACCTACATGCTAGTCTCTATGCATTAACATTGTCCCTGAATGTTAATACTCGACTAGGAATGATTAAGAGTAGTGTTCTCTATATCATCTCATTATCGATTCAACCAATCGATTGATATAGATAAGAACCTACTACTCAAGGACATTATTATATTTAGTTATTTGGCACCAATACAAGTAAATATAATTACCATGCCTTTATAAATAGGAATATGATACAATAAAGTCCATACAACAATCATCACATGATTGGCTCTAGGGCTTTCACTAACAATCTCCCACTAGCACTAGTGCCAATCACCGTAGTATCTAATACCCAATGACCTAGTGTGACCATCATGCTTTTTCTGTGCCAAAGCCTTGGTCAAGGGATCTGCGATGTTAGCCTCTGTGGGTACTCTGCAAATCTTCACATCTCCTCGATCGACAATCTCACGAATGAGATGGAAGCACCGATATATTCGGCCTCTGTTGTAGAATCAATAACTGTGTCCTGCTTGGAACTCTTCCAGCTCACAGTGCTACCTGTTCAAGCAAAACACGAACCCTGACTGCGATCTATAATCATCCTGGTCAGTTTGGAAGCTGGCATCGCTGTAACCCTTTACAACTAGCTCCTCATTGCCTCCAAATATCAAGAAATATTCTTTAGTCCTTCTCAAGTACTTAAGAATATTCTTGACTGCTATCCAGTGACGCTCACCTGGATCTGACTGGTATCTACTCATCATGCTCAAAGCATACGAGACATCGGAGGCAGTACCTGGCATGGCGTACATGATAGATCCTATAGCGGATCGTAAGGGATCTTATCCATGCGGTCTCTCTCCTCTCTAGAAGAGGGACTTTGAGTCTTCGAAAGACTCACACCATGTGACATCGGCAGAAGTCCTTTCTTGGAATTCTGCATGGCAAACCGAAGTAATACCGTGTCAATGTATGTACTCTGACTTAGGCCAGGCAATCTCTTAGATCTATCTCTATAGATCTTTATGCCTAGAATACAGGCTGCTTCACCTAAGTCCTTCATTGAGAAGCACGTCCCCAGCCAAGTCTTCACAGACTGTAGCGAAGGGATGTCATTCCCAATGAGTAGTATGTCATCCACATACAATACAAGGAACACAACTGTGTTCCCATTAACCCTCTTGTAGACACAGGGTTCATCTTCATTCTTGATGAAACCAAACTGTTTGATCGCATCATCGAATCGAAGATTCCAGCTCCGAGAACTTGCTTTAGCCCATAAATGGACCTTTGCAGCTTGCATACCTTCCCAGTATGCTGTGGATCTACAAAACCCTCAGGTTGTGTCATGTACACATCCTCGAGTAAGTTTCCATTCAGAAATGCGGTTTTGACATCCATCTGCCAGATCTCATAATCGTGGTATGCTGCAATAGCAAGCAAGATCTGAATGGACTTAAACATCGCCACTGGAGAAAAGGTTTCATCATAGTCAATACCATGAATTTGCTTGAAACCTTTAGCCACCAATCGACCCTTATAGGTATGCGTAAGTCCATCCATGTCAGTCTTTCTCCTAAAGACCCACTTACACCCAATGGGTTTGACCCCTTCAGGTGGATCAACCAAAGTCCATACTTGGTTAGTGTACATGGATTCCATCTTGGATCTCATGGCGTCTAGCCATTTCTCAGAATCTGGGCTCATCACAGCTTCCTGATAGGAGGTAGGCTCATTCTCAATGAGCATAACGTCATCATGGTCAGACAAGAAATGAGTATCTCTCAGCCGACGACGCACTATCGACTGCGAAGAGGTAGGTCTATTGAACAGTGGTTGTTCCACAACTCAACAACCTCATCACCCACAACACTTTGTGGTTCCTGCTCAACCTCCATCAAGGCCTCAAGCAGTTATGGTCCTTATCTTGAATTTCTTCAAGATCGAAAGGTATTCTCCCACTAGTTTTTCTAGAAACAAAATCCTTTCTAGAAAAACCCCAGCTTGCCACAAACACTTTGGCCGATCGAATGTAGAAGTAATATCCCTTTGTATCCTTGGGATATCCAACAAAATAGCACCTATCGGATTTGGGTCCCAGTTTGTCTGAGACTTGACGTCGAACGTAAGCCTCACAACCCGAAATCCTCATAAAAGACATCTTGGGATTTTTCCCTATCCATATCGTATATGGTGTCTTTACCACACCTTGGATGGTACACGGTTAAGGGGTAAAGGCTCAGTGTCAGAGCATATCCCCAAAAGGATATAGGAAGATCTGTGACTCATCATAGATCGTACCATATCTAATAGGGTACGATTCCTCCTTTCGATACACCATTCCAATCGTGGTGTTCCAGAGGAGTGAGTTGGGATAGAATCCCACACTCACCTAGATAGTCACGAAACTCATGGCTAAGGTATTCACCACCTCGATCCGACCAAGTATCTTAATACTCTTGCCAAGCTGGTTTTGTACTTCATTCTTGAATTCTTTGAACTTTTCAAAGGATTCAGATTTATGTGTCATAAGATACACATAACCATATCTACTGAAGTCATCAGTAAATGTAATGAAGTACTGTGAATCCACCTCTAGCAAAGAATTGAAAGGACCACATACATCACTATGTATAAGTCCTAACAAATCTGTTGCTCCTTCGCTATGTCCACTAAAGGGAGTCTTGGTCATCTTGCCTAAAAGGCAAGACTCGCATGTCTCATATGATTCAAAATCAAATGAGTCTAGCAGCCCATCCTTATGGAGCTGAGATAAGCGACTCTCATTTATGTGACCTAAGCGACAATGTCAGAGATAGGTTTGGTTCAACTCATTTGACTTGAACCTCTTGGTACTTATGTTATAGATAGGGCTCTCTAAGTCTAGAAAGTAGAGTCCATTCATTAGAGGTGCACTACAATAGAACATATCATTTAAATAAACTGAACAACATTTGTTCTTTATTATAAATGAAAAACCTTTCTTGTCCAAACAAGAAACTGAAATGATGTTCTTAGTTAAGGCAGGCACATAACAACATTCATCTAATTCTAGTACAAGCCCAGAGGGAAGAGATAGATCATAAGTTCCTACAGCAACAACAGCAACCCTTGCTCCATTGCCTACTCGTAGGTCCACCTCGCCCTTTGTCAATGCCCTGCTATTTCTCAGCCCCTGCACATTGGTACAAATGTGAGATGCACATCCGGTATCTAATACCCAAGATGAAGAAATAGATAGATTGACTTCTATAACATTTATACCTGAAGTAGAAGTCTCACTTCTCTTCTTCTTAAGATCTTCCAGGTATGCCTTGATTCACAGCTTCCAATGTCACTGCTTCCTTGGAGAAGAAGCAAGCGCCTTCCTTGGCTACCCCTCCTTTGGGTTTAAGTTCTTTGCCTTTGCCCTTGGCTTGGGACTTTCCCTTACCTTTAGGCTTGCCCTTGCCTTTCTTCTTATTCACAATCAAAATGGTGTCAGATTTACCCTTCTTAAGGTTAAGCTCTGCAGTTCTCAACATGCTGAGCATTTCAGGCAATGACTTATCAATTTCATTCATGTTATAATTCATGACAAATTGATTGAAGGCTTATGGCAAAGATTGCAAGATTAGGTCAGTGGCCAGCTCTTGGCCAAGTGGGAATCCCAGCCTTTGTAGGTTTTCTACGTACCCAATCATCTTGAGTACATATGTACCTACGGGAGTCCCTTCTTGCATTTTGGACCCAAATAATGCCTTAGAGACTTCATATCTCTCATGCCTAGCTTGTCCTTGATATAGTTGACGAAGATGTTCAACCATATTATAAGCATTCATGAACTCGTGTTGCTTCTGAAGCTCAGGGTTCATGGTCGCGAGCATTAGACATGACACATCTAATGCATCATCTTGATGCTTCTTGTAAGCATCTTTGTCAGCTCGCGAGGCATTGGCAGGAGGTGCCTCCGGAATGGGCTGCTCCAGGACGTACAACTTCCTTTCTTGGGTGAGAACAATTCTCAGGTTCCTGTACCAGTCCAGGAAATTTGCTCCATTGAGCTTGTCCTTCTCAAGGATGGATCGCAGAGAGAGAGTGTTCGTGGTTGTCGACATAGTTATCTACAACATACAATGCAGAGAATTAATATCATATTCCTTTTATCATTTAATTAGGCCTTTAATCAAATGATGCTCCCACTAAATTATAGGAATTTTGTAGAATCGAGTTATGGATGTGGTCAAACCACTTTTACTAGATTCATACAAACTAGCTATAATTCTTATGGACAAGATCCACATCATACTAAGCCTTGAGTTAGCTTTGGCTAAATCTCCCAAGACTTAGTACGATCGGTGGGTAACACATTACCGATTACATCTCTATGCAACTCTTGTTTATAGGATTAAGACCCACATTTACAAAAGACCTTGAGTTAGCTTTGGCTAAATCGCCCAAGATTTAGTGTAAATGCGATCTTAACCTATCTTTCCAACGATTGGAATATGCCTATAGTTCTACTCGATCCAATTGAGTTAACTAGTTTTGCTCAATCTAATTGAGCTCACTCTAACCTGAGTCGTGATAGGCGGGACCAAGATTGTCCCTCCGCACCCTACCAAGATAATATGCGTTGCTCTGCTTTGGCAGATTCAACAACAACAAATGATCGAGGTAGTGATGGGTATCAAGGCTCGGTAGGCATTTTCGAGTTGATTCGATTATGATCTAATCTAATCGTAATGTGTATCTTATACGCATTTATGCCTTTATTATCCTATATTAGCATGCATCATATACATACATTAATTATTCTAGCATGCATCATATACATACAAGAAAATTAACCTAACATGCATCATATACATACAAACATTTTTCTACTAGCATGCATCACATACATACAAGCAAAATCAATTAAATATACATATATATATATCAACATATATATATATCATTAAATGTGATATAGTCATGGCCCTACTACGATCTTCTCAAGCCAATGAGAAGATCGGACTGTCAACCTAAGGCTAGCGGCTTCTCCAAGCGCTTCCTTTGACCGCCATGTGTCGTCGTCACCCTTCTCGTAAGCTCGTCTTCAAGTGGACTTTCCACCGCTCCATTTTTGTACATTACAAATACGAAACTCGAGTTACATTCGAGTCTAAAACTATTTACAACTAGAATATTAAAAGAATAGGTGCGACGCGCAGGTCGCAAACACTTTACAACACGCACAACCACAAAACGGCACGCAGGCCGTATTATGAATTACAACACACATAATCCAATCCAATTGGGTTATTGGGCCATGACAATCACAGAATTTTACATAATTCTAAATTATGTATTTTTACAGAAAATTTCTATAATTTTTACTAATTTATTTTTGAATTTATGAGTCACCCCTCCGAAACGGTCCCGCTAAGCGGTTTCCGGGCGCGATCGCGGGACATGGCCCCTTTCGGGGATAGGGGCAGCGCCCCTACTCGCAAAATAAACTTCACGAGTGTCCCTACAATGATCTTACAGCGACTTAAGTCGCTGTCCCAAAAACCTAAAGCGAGAACTCGCCGATTCGGAGAGTTTTTCTCGACGGTTGAAGCCTACAAGTGTCCCAACACTCGTTGCTTCGACTCTACGAGAAAAATACCCAAAAATTCTATAAAATAAGAAAATTTACAGAAACATATAAATCTGTAATTTTTATATCTAATATAAAAACTACAAAAACGAAACACATACATGCTTCGCACGTGGCTCTGATACCACTGTTGGGTTTTTCCGAGCCGCAAAAACCGCTTTTTGCGTTGCGGAAACCTCGGAAGCCCCCAGCCACGGATCCGTGCGAAGTATAAAAATTATAATTACATGTATGTGCTTACAGAAATCCTAGATCTACCTTAGATCTAAGAGGTTAGAACGTTACCCTCGTAGCGACGCCCTTCGCTTATCCCGCTCGTCCAAAAGTTCGCCGGAACTCGAGAGTGTCAAGTGCACACTCCTCTATGGTATCCACACAAGCAATAGGTGGAGAGAAATGCCTTAGAGTGTGCTAGCACTCCCTTAGGAATTTCGGCCAAAGAGAGGGATGGGAGAGGGAGAGCTTGAGAGGAAAGGTTCCAAGGTTGAAGATGAAGTAATGAGAGTAACTCATCAAATGAATTCACCACCCATAACCCCTAAGTGGCCGGCCACTTCATGGAGGGGGGGTTACATGCATGCATGTAACTCCCATGACCCTTGGTCTCCCTCATGATGTGGCACCAATTGACCAAGTCAATGATGATGTGGAGCACCATCATTGGCCGGCCATGCCTAGTCATCATCATGACATGGCATTTGGTCAAGTCAAACTTGACCTTTCATCTTCCCTCTCAAGTCAAGTCAAACTTGACCTCTATTCTCCCAAGGTTGATCAAATCTAACCACTTGACTCAAGTCAATTTAATTTAATGAATCTCTATTCATTAATTTAAATTGATTTGATGAATCAAATCTCAATTAGACTCATTCAACACTTGAATCAACTTGAGTCTAACTCAATTAGTCTAATTTGGATTACTCTTAATCCAATTTGGTTCATCCCATGAACCTAATCCTCATGGTTCATCATATGAACCTAATCTCCATCTAATTGCTCTTATGTGTGTGACCCTATAGGTTCTTGTAACGTTGGCAATGTCCCTAAACCGATTTAGGAACATAAGCAATGAGCGGTATCTAGCAACACATCATTGCTACCCAAGTTACAAGAATGTTGAGCTCCAACATCACCTTTGTGACTACTAATTGTGACTCTCACAATATGTGACAATGTCCTCTATCCTTGACATCTAGATTGACCAATCGAGGCATAGACCGTGTCATCCTCGGTACAATCTAAATCTTGAACTCCAAGTAGACTCACTCTAATCAAATGAGCTCAATATCTCATATTGACTCATTTGGGCATGGCCATGCACTTCGTGGTCTCACTCTATCAAGAATATCGATGTCACCCCCGTCATATAGGAGGGTTAGATCTCATCTACATCACTCACATCCCTCCGCATAATTCGTTACATACCCAGTAATCGCCTTTATAGTCCACCCATTTACGGGTGACGTTTGACGAAGCCAAAGTATGCAACTCATTATGTAGGGAACCATGGTGACTTCAGGTGTAAGGACTAATAGTCATACTAATAGCCACATGAGAAAGTATATGACACTCATATAACGATCCATGATACTTTCTCATGGCGGGTCATTCAGTATACATTCTCTAATGCATACCCATGTGTCAACTTGATATCTCATATCCATGACTTGTGAGATCAAGTCATCTTGTTGACCTACATGCTAGTCTCTATGCATTAACATTGTCCCTGAATGTTAATACTCGACTAGGAATGATTAAGAGTAGTGTTCTCTATATCATCTCTTTATCGATTCAACCAATCGATTGATATAGATAAGAACCTACTACTCAAGGACATTATTATATTTAGTTATTTGGCACCAATACAAGTAAATATAATAACGATGCCTTTATAAATAGGAATATGATACAATAAAGTCCATACAACAATCATCACATGATTGGCTCTAGGGCTTTCACTAACACAAGCAACGCTGAACACAGCGAGCAACCTTACTCATCCTCGATTTCTTTGTCATCTTCGGCTCCTCTCATCCGTGCAGCCGTCCTTCTGATCACGGAAGCTTGATCTCATCGGCGTCACTGCTCCTCTTGCTGGCCCATCACATCGATCTCAGGCCTCCTGCTCGCTCATCATTGCTAATCGACGTGAGCCCGACATCGTTGCCTTCCTCTCCTCTGCCTTGCTTCGTCGATGGCCTTTTCTTCTTGCTGCGAGTGAGGTCCAGTCGTTGCTTGGTCGATCACCAGTCGCATCATCACCCTTCTTTCGATTTGACAACAGCAAGCATCGTGAGTGTAGCTACCGATCGTTGCTCTGCCACCACATTCTAATCGGCCTCTTTATTCATGCGTGTTGATTGAGTGTTGAGAGCTTGGCTTGTTTCTAGCCACAACGACAACCAAATGCCTCCACCAGTAGTTGAAATCACCGGATTCCTTCCACTGCTCAGCTTGCTTGTGATGTGAGCGACGACTTGATGTTGATTGTTCTGAAGACTTACCATTATATCTTTGGGTAATCTCTTTAACCTCCCTTTAATCTTTGGATTTTGAATTTAAAGAGTAGAAGTTTTTGAAAAATGGTAAAAGGTGTTTAAGGGTTATTGAAATTGTGGTGTATGGTTGTTTATGTAGCTAATTTGATATTGGTTCAATGGTGGATGGTGAACAGGGAGACATTGATTCGGATGGAGTTGTGGGGGCTGAAAGTTTAAGTGAGTTTACATAGTGATTTGGACTGCTTGTTGTAAATGGATAAAGAGGCTTGATTTTCAAATCCATTGTGGGCGATTGAAACATGAATAGGTAAGCTTTGATTTGAATGTGTTATGAATATGGAATTCGTGTTGATAATTTGCAAATGATCAGGTGTTAAAGGCCATTTGAGTAGGAGGTGTTTCAGTTTGATTGTTATAAATTGCTACTTCAAATGTGAATCAAGAAGCTGGATGATTTTGGAAGAGGGTTGTTCTTTCAGATAAGCGATGGAAATTGATACGGTGTAAGGTGAGTTCAGATTTTGATGTTTACGGATGCATACAAATATATGAGTTGGTTCATCTTATAGTAGTAGATTATTTAGTTAATGAATCATGGATTAAAATTGAATTAGATTCTTATTCCTACTGTTTGGTTATGCCAGCACGAGTTATATACCCAGACTTTGATTTGAGGTAGAGTTCTCGGACGTGAAGACAATTGGTGTCTACATAATAGGTGGGTAATTTCCTACCCTGGTCAAGTAGTTGTTGTTGCATACAGATTTAGACATATATATGATCATATTATATGTTCATATTATATGTTCATATTATATGTTCATATTATCTTGACCCTGCTCTTATTTATTCTTGTGTTTGATACTTGTTATTGGCCATATATACTCTAATGTTGATATCACATTTTTTTTATCATGATTGAGGAGTTACAGATGTGATATAAGTAGATCTATAAATGTTTAGTACGATGTAGATGTTGGAGTACGGATGATGACTTGATTTGTAAATTGGGTAAAAGGTCATCCGTGGGTAAGTAAGGTCCTGAACGTAGGATTGATTCCAATACCCTTATGTTGCATGTTTACTACTGATCAGGTGTTGTGTAATGGTCAAGTGAATTGTGATTAGTGTGTCGCTACGGACCGGTGGTCCTAGCTTATTATGATCAGTTGTGTATGACTCTCTACAAGATAGAAAGTGCGTCGATCAATTGAGTACGACTCTCTACATGATAGAGAGTGCGTCGAACAGTCGAGTATGACTCTCTACAGGATAGAGAGTACGTCGATCAGTTGAGTACGACTCTCTACAGATAGAGTGTGTCGAATAGTCGAGTATGACTCTCTATAGGATAGAGAGTGTGTCCATCAGTTGAGTACGACTCTCTTCAGATAGAGAGTGCGTTGATCGGATTGGTATGACTCTTTGTATAATAGAGAGTCTGTGATGGATGTCTATATGTGTGACTGTACATTCATATCATTTGCATGCATACTGACGACATAGTCTCCCTTGTGGTTGAGAGGCTCGTCAGTCATCCTACCTCCCAAGTTAGTCATGGAGGAGTAAGTGGTGTGAGGGCAGAGCATTTATTATGCTGCACTCTACCACTATAGATGATGGTAGTTAGAGTTGCATGCAGTTATCCTGGGTGTGTGGCACTCGACCACTCTTAGGTAGTGTTAGTCGGAGTGGCCAGCAGCAGGGACCCCCGTTGTGTAGCGAGCTCTTTACGCTCTTATGCTACTCGTTCATATTTCCCGCTCGTCCACTCTAGAGCAGTGGTTGGTGTTGAGTTGGGACAATTATCATGTCGTGCCTCCTAGGCCACACTGGGGTCGTGGTAGCGAGTAGGGGTGCGCAGGCATGACCATGCATGCTGCATTGCCATATCTTAGGGCATTTTGCATATTGTCATATATATACATATAGGCATTTATATATATATATATATGGATGATTGTGATTAGTATATATATAGATGCAGTCTATATATATATGCTTATTGTGATGTTGCATTTGATTGTACTATGCTTGCTACATTTGGTTGTACATCATCTTCATACATGCTACTCGCATTTGTTATACGATTGTGTTTGATACATGTATACTTGTTGGTCAGACCATTAGATACCTTTGACCTGTATCATGATTATAGTGAGAGTTAATATTACTCTTCATGTTATATATTGTGGATATATGCTCAGGTTGGATCAGAGTAGCGTAGCAAACTTTCAGGTATGTCTGCATTTTACGTTGTTTATTTGGTTAGACGGTATATTCATGTATATGTTTATTATATAGGTATACCTATTGTACCTCTAGGTTATACTGTTGAATTACATGTGATATTGGATATATACATGTTCACTCATATTATCGTTGAGTTATACTCACCACCACGGACCCTGGGTTTTTCTGTCTCCTAGGTAATAGGTAGCCGACTTTGTGATTGACTTGGAGCACCACTGGCTGACATCATCTCATCTCAACCCCTAGGGTCCCAACTTTTTGAGTATTCCATGTACTTCTCGATATGTACTTGGTTTTATGCGATGTTTTGTAGTGTTGGACACTACTGATGTTATACCTTTCTTTTCTAGTTTTGTTACGGTGTTTCGTAGTTTGGTGTTAGTCATACCGGTATGCGTGGTGTGTGGTTTGTATTGTATATGTGTTAGTTCCGTTGTGTTTTGTGTATTTGTTGTATTTACATTTATATGTTATGTTTATTGTGGGCCCAAGGGCCTTGTAATACTTCGTTCAGTTTACATGTTGCTTTGCGAGGGACATTGAAGGTTTGTGCACGAGTTTTTGTTATTAAGTTTCTTTCTCTTTGACATTCCTAAAGTTCTATTTCGTTTGTTCCATGTATTTCTCGCACCATAATCCAAGACTCCTGAAAATGTAAAAATGCGACCCCATTCGACTGGAATACACCAGTATATAAGAGTTAAGGCTAATCCACTCAACTCGAGACAATACAGTCGATTGGGTAGAGACCGTAGTAAATCATAAATTTATTACAGTCGACTGGACCGAGTCCAGTCGACTCAAATTTGTTAGTAATATATGAGAGATGTCCTAAGGCAATCGCCTTATGTTTGAACCATTTATATGATAAATGAAGATTCACTATTTGAGTATATACATTTTCATGTATTTGATTAGATCTTAAACTGATTTACTGAATGCCCACGCTACGATTCACAGCATGAGAGAATTTGTGATTGGATCACAACTAGTGAGTATCTCTACATGTGTAATTGTGATGTGTCAGAATTATCCCTAGTCGAAGAATTGATGGATTTGAACACCATCGATTCTGTCGAGACTAGCACGAGGTATACTCCTTGGTGTATCCAAGCAGTTGATTCTCACTGGCTGGAGACATTGTGATGTCCGGAGTTAATCGTGGATGCTAGTTATGATAACTACTTCATTGGAGTGACCAGCCGTAACACTTCATATGATTCTCTACATATATTGATATGTCAATGAAGTTCTTACTGCAGCTTAAGTGCGATGTTCCTTTGACTTGCGGTATTCAAGTCATCTTGATCATAAAGACTTATGCTTTGACATCTTAAGCAAGAATCCCTGAGAAGATGTGGACCCGGGATGATTGGGTATAAGTCGAAGTGATCGAAGGTGTTTGAATAGCCTATAAAGGATTCACCACTCCTTGCAAGGAGATGTATACCCATGGTCTCTCGTCAGATTGTTACTAAAGTCTTTGGCCAAAGCATTACATGTTTAGAGTAAGGTACTCTTGGATACATGTGCAGTAACTAGAATCTGTAGGACGAGGAAATGATACTTAGGCTAGGTGTGACGTAGTCAACCTAGTGGGGATTGACACTATAGACCAGGTCCTGAACCAAGTGGGTATAAGATGAGTGAAGGGAATGAGGCATGATTCATTATAGCTGCTAAAGGGTTTCAGAAATAGTTCTGGATCAACCGTTGATCTTTTCGGTTAATTGGGGATCATGATATACTACTAGGTGCCACTCATGATCGTTCTATAATTAATGGTTAATTATAGACGACCAACATAAACCGAGAACCTATTTGGTCACACGCACAACGAGCGTAATCCGAAGGATTTAAAACAAGCTTGAGAATGAGATTCTCAGACCGAGAGAAACTAGGTTTGGTTGGACCAAACAAGGAGCGAGCATGAAATTGTTTCAGTCGCAATGGAAGCGTGGATGGGCCGTGTCTTATGAAAACATGATGAATGAACCAAATTGGTTTGGTTCTAATCCAATGGTGGAGAATAAACCAAAGGGGTTTGGTTTGTTTTAAACGAATGAACCAAAGTTGGTTCGGTTCGTTTTAACTTAAAATAGACCAAATCGGTTTGGTTTATTTTAACTTAAATTAATGGAGCGAGTTAATGGGCTTTTGGTTATGATCCGATAACCATTAGGAGAATTTGTTCTCTATAAAATAGGGCTTAAGGGTTTTGTGAAAATCTAATCCAAGCAACCCATAGTTGTCGCCCACCCTCTCCCTCTCCTCTTGTGGTCAGCGCCCAACCCTAGCCGCCGCCCACCCTTGTGCCGCCATCCAAGCTTGTTGTCGGTGTACAAGCTCTAGCCGGCTATCCTACGGTGACCCTCCGGTTATCCTCCTTGGCTCCGGTGACCAAGGACTTGCTGGCCCTCTTCTCTTTGGCCGGTGCAAACTCCTCCACCAAGCTGTCCAGTTTTCCTGACAGCTTGCTTTCTTTGAGTCGGAGCGTCGTTTGGACGACGTTTGGAGCTCTGACAGCTGCTATTTTTCCAGAGATTCGATCTCCGATAATTCTTATAGGTGGAGGATGAAGGATTTGTCAAACGGTTGACGAATACCTCTCCGGAGAAGCGAGTTTTTTAGGACTCGTTTTGGATCCGAATTTTGATTCGGATTGTGATCTTCTCTCGATCACATCGTCTTCAACACGAGGCTAGTAAATCGTACGAAGACGAGGCTCGTGACTTTGTGAAGTCGTCCCGAAGATACTCGGCGTGGATATGGATAGAGGCGATTCAAGCGAGGATCGCTCCGGTTGATGCCTTTCTCGCTACACGTGATACGTCAGGTATACGTAGTATAAATTTCCTTTTATTGCAAAATTTGAAATTACGGTTATGTCTACACATGTTGTACTATGCATGCGTGTGGTGTGTGTGTTGTAATAAATTAGATTTATTAATTTTATTTCTTCCGCTGTGCACATGTTTATGAAACATGTTCGAATACACACTCGCTGCGGTGCCAGAAATCCAACAGTGGTATCAGAGCCCAGGTTGTGTTTCAACATAATCATAAAATTATTTTACGATATTCATAATGGTATTTATGGAAATTTTCTATTTTTGGAAAGTTAGAAGTATTTATGGAAATTTTTAATTTTGGAAAGTCTAGAAGTATTTATAGAAATCTTCTACTTTTGGAATGTTAGAAGTATTTATGGAAATTAATATTTTCCATAAATAAAATATTTGATTAGATTTGGAAATTTGTTTCCTAATTTAATCATGATTTGATTTAGAAAATCAAATCTTAAAATATTTTATTTCCATAAGTAGTTTTGATGATTTAGGAAATTTGTTTTCTAAATTGACTTTCCTTAATCAACACTTTCCACAAAAAAAAAATGTGATTAGATTTAGAAATTTATTTCCTAATTTAATCATGATTTGATTTGGAGAATCAAATCTCAAACATATTTTATTTCCATAAATAGTTATGACATATAAGGAAATTTTGTACATGTCATAATTGTATGTCATATAATTGCATTAGATGCATATCATTATGTCATGCGTATCGTGACATGTAGATGTATGTCATGTCATGTAGATAATAGTTATTTGCATGCAAAGATGATGAGACATAAAAAACCCTTACTCAATATTAAAGTCTACACCTTCCATTAATATGGTTAGAACCAGAGTTCCATTTCTTGTTTGGGTTGTTGGACTCTCTCCAAGTCTGGCTCGAACCCGAACATGTTCAAACCATGGAATAGTTTAATACTAATATGGTAAGAGTCAGAGGTCAATCGTTAGCTTTGGTTGTTGGACTCTCTCTAAGATGGGCTAATTGGTTGAATGCGGTCTAACCATATTAAAACTATTTCTCGATTAATGGGTTCACTTTAACTTGGAGCATCGGCTTGTTGGACTCTCTCCAAGGTCGATGTGAAGGGAGGTGAAGTTGGGTGCTATGCATATGATGCATACTTGTTAATGTGTTAACAACCCGATGTATGTGTGAACATTCAATTAGTTGATAGCACATTGTGATAGTTGCATATACATGATATGCAATCGGTATATTTGATACCTACCATCATAGTTATGAATGGCTTGTTAGACTCTCTCCAAGGTTGTTCATATCTATGTTGGATATCAGCCCATTCGGAGATGGACCTACGATCTCCCGAAGTGATTTTGGGGTTTTTGAAATTCAAAAAATGAATGGTATTTATGAATGTATATTGATGCATTTTAAAATCATTTTCTCATATATGCTCGTTTTGTATTTCTAGGTTAATCGATTGATCATGATGTCTTTGAATTTGCGTTCCATTTTGGATTCGAATAAATTGACTGGGCCGAACTTCTTGGAGAGGCTTAGAAACTTGAGAATTGTTATCAAGGTTGAAAAGCTTGCAAATGTCCTCGAAGCGCCTCTTCCCGCCCGTCCTAGTGACAATGCAACTCTGGACCAATTGTTGGACTATCAGAAACATGTGACTGATTCTGAAATGGTGAGTTGCATCATGCTAGCCACGATGGTACCTGAGCTGTGAAAGCAGCATGAGCATAAGGATGCTCATACCAAAGTCTTTCATCTTTATGAGTTGGTTGATGAGCAAATGAGATTCGAAAGGTTCGAAGTCTCCAAGCTCCTCTTCACCTCTAAGATGCAAGAAGGTTCATCTGTGGTACTGCTCAACATGCTGAAGACTGTGGAGTCTTATGTGAAGCATGACCAGGGGACGATGTTCTAAGAGGAAGTCAAAGGAATAGCAGAAGGGGAAGAAAAAGGCTAAAAAGGCAGAACCAACTCAAAACGTCACTTGCCATCATTATGGCAAGGAGGGCCATTGGCGAATAAATTCCAAGATTTATCTTGAGTTCGTGAAGAAGAATAAGGCATCGAATTCCCCATCTTCTTCAGATATCTTCATTATTGATTGTCATTCTATTTCCTCAAGCACTTGGCTATTGGATACTGGGTGTGGCTCACATATATGTAATGACATACATGGGCTAAGGAATAGAAGAATACTCGTCAAGGGAGAGTCAAATTTATGTGTTGGGAATGGAGCAAAGGTTGCTGCACTCGCCATCGGAACGTATTTGTTGAAACTCCCTACAGGACTAGTCTTAGAACTGGACAATTGATATTGTGTTCCTTCTCTAATAAAGAACATTGTTTCTATTTCCTGCTTAAATAGAAATGGTTACCATTTGACATTTAGTAACAATTGTTGTTATATAACTTTGAATGGCGTACTTTATGGAACTGGAACTTTGAGAAATGGTATTTATACGTTGGATGTATCCAGTGACATTTTCAATATCGAAGCGAGCAACAAGCGTGCTCGAAAGGATAATCAATTAGACTCCTACATGTGGCATTATCGTCTTGGCCATGCAAGCAAGAAACACATGTCTGAATTACACCGATGTGGAATTCTGGAATCGTTTGAATTAGATTCAAACAATACATGCGAATCATGCTTAAAAGGCAAGATGACTAAGTTTCCTTTTACAGGAAAAGGTGAACGAGTTGGAGAGTTGCTAGGTCTAATACATACTGATGTATGTGGACCTATGTCAACTCAAGCTTTAGGAGGCTATAGCTACTTCATTACCTTCACCGATGATCACTCACGGTTTAGGTATGTGTTCTTAATGAAACACAAGTCTGAAGCCTTTGAAAGGTTCAAAGAATTTAGAAATGAAATAGAGAAACAACATGACAAGAGTATTAAAATACTTCGATCGGATCGAGGTGGTGAATACTTAAGTCAAGAGTTTCTAGATTATCTAAGAGACAATGGTATATTGTCTCAATGGACTCCGCCATATACACCACAACATAATGGTGTATCTGAGAGGCGTAACCGGACCTTGTTGGACATGGTCAGGTTAATGATGAATCATGCGAATCTTCCCAAGTCCTTTTGGGGCTATGCACTTCAAACAGCTGTTTACTTGTTAAACAGAATGCCAACTAAGGTAGTCTCTACTACTCCATATGAGATATGGAATAGTAAGAAACCTCATGTATCTTACTTGAAGATATGGGGTTGTCTTGCTTATGTGAAGCGGACTGTATCAGACAAATCAGATGCTAAGTCTTATAAATGTCTATTTATTGGATACCCTAAGGAAAGAAGGGGTTACCAATTCTATCATCCTGTGGAACAAAAGGTGTTTGTTTCAAGGCATGCTGTGTTTCTAGAGAAAGAGTTTCTCTTGCAAGAAAACAGTGGGAGTGTCATCGAGCTTGAGGAGGCTCGAGAGACTCAAATAGACATTGATGAGATACCTGGTGAAGCACAACAACCAATAACTCATAGTGATGAGCAATCGGCTGGACCTATTGAAACACCACATCTTCGTAGATCTGGTAGAACATGCAATATTCCTGAGAGATATGAATTTCTCGTAAGTGAATCGAACGACGTGTTACTCATTGATGATGAGGAGCCTACCAGTTATGAATAAGTTCTGACAAGTTCAGAAAGCGATAAGTGGCTTGAAGCCATGAAGTCAAAAATGGATTCCATGTATGAAAACCAAGTTTGGAACATGGTTGACCCACTTGAAGACATAAAGCCTATAGGGTACAAGTGGGTTTTAAAGAATAAAGCCAACATGGATGGTAATGTGATTACCTATAAGGCTAGATTGGTGGCGAAAGGATATCGTCAAAAACAAGGTGTTGATTATGACGAGACCTATTCGTCTGTAGCTATGCTTAAATTCATTCAGATGCTCCTGGCCATAGCAGCTCATTATGATTATGAGATATGACAAATGGATGTGAAAATAACTTTCCTTAATGGAAACCTGCTCGAGGACGTGTATATGATACAGCCTGAGGGTTTCACATCGGTTGATAAAACCAAGGTATGCAAATTGTGACAGTCCATATATGGATTGAAGCAAGCATCCAGGAGCTAGAATATTCGTTTTGATGAGACAATCAAAAGGTTTGATTTCTCATGAAATCTAGACGAACCTTGTATGTACAAGAAGGTTAGTGGGAGTGCAGTCGTGTTCCTAGTATTGTATGTCGATGACATATTACTTATAGGAAATGATGTTTCAGTCTTACAGTCAGTTAAGATTTGGTTGTTCAAGACATTCTCCATTAAAGACCTGGGAGAAGCAACCTACATCCTCGGGATTAAGATCTATAGAGATAGATCGAAATGGTTGCTTGGTCTTTCACAGTCTACATACATAGACCGAGTGCTAAAGAGGTTTAGCATGTCGGAATCCAAGAAAGATTTACTACCCATCAGGCATGGAATACACCTTTCGAAGTCTATGTGTCACGCACAGAAGACGAGAGGATTTGCATGAGAAAGATTCCCTATGCATCCGCAATAGGATCTATCATGTATGCTATGTTATGTACAAGGCCCGATGTATCGTATGCTCTGAGTGTCACGAGTAGATACCAGTCTGATCCAGGAATGGATCATTGGGTGGCTGTTAATGTTAGTAATATATGAGAGATGTCCTAAGGCAATCGCCTTATATATGAACCATTTATATGATAAATGAAGATTCACTATTTGAGTATACATGTTTTATGTATTTGATTGGATCTTAAACTCATTTACTGAATGTCCACGATACGATTCACAGCATGAGAGAATTTTTGATTTGATCACAACTAGTGAGTATCTCTACATGTGTAATCGTGATGTATCGGAATTATCCCTAGTTGATGAATTGATGGATTTGGACACCATCATTTCTGTCAAGACTAGCACGAGGTATACTCCGTGGTGTATCCAAGCAGCTGATTCTCACTGGCTGGAGACATTGTGATATCCGGAGTTAATCATAGATTCTAGTTATGGTAACTAGTTCATTGGAGTGACCAGCCGTAAGACTTCATATGGTTCTCTGCATATATAGATATGTCAATGAAGTTCTTACTGTGGCTTAAGTGCGATGTTCCTTAGACTTGCGGTATTCAAGTCATCTTGATCATGGAGACTTATGCTTTGACATCTTAAGCAAACATCTCTAAGGAGATGTGGACCCGGGATGATTGGGTATAAGTCGAAGTGATCGAAGGTGTTTGAATAGCCTATAAAGGATTCTCCACTCCTTGCGAGGAGATGTATACCCATGGCCTCTCGTCGGATTGTTACCAAAGTCTTTGGCCAAAGCATTACATGTTTAGAGTAAGGTACTCTACGATACATGTGGAGTAACTAGAATCCGTAGGACGAGGAATTGATACTTGGGGTAGGTGTGACGTGGTCAGCCTAGTGGGGACTGACACGATAGACCATGTCCTGAACCAAGTGGGTATAAGATGAGTGAAGGGAATGGGGCACGAATCATTCGAGCTGCTGAAGGGTTTCAGAAATAGTTCTGGATCAACCGTTGATTTTTTCGGTTAATTGGGGATCATGATGTACTACTAGGTGCCACTCATGATCGTTATATAATTAATGGTTAATTATAGACGGCCAACATAAACAGAGAACCTATTTGGTCACACGCACAACGAGCGTAATCCAAAGGATTTAAAACGAGCTTGAGAATAGGATTCTCAGACCGAGAGAAACAAGGTTTGGTTGGACCAAACATGAAGCGAGCATGAAATCGTTTCAGTAGCAATGGAAGCGTGGATGGGCCGTGTCTTATGAAGACATAATGGATGAACCAAAATGGTTTGGTTCTAATCCAATGGAGGAGAATAAACCAAAGGGTTTGGTTTATTTTAAACGAATGAACCAAAAGTTGGTTTGGTTCGTTTTAACTTAAAATAAACCATCATGGTTTGGTTTATTTTAACTTATCTTAATGGAGCGGGTTAACGGGCCTAATGGTTATGATCCAATAACCATTAAGAGAATTAGTTCTCTATAAAAGAGGGCTTAAGGGATAATTAAGCCCTAATCCAAAACCCTAGCTTGGAGTTGCCGCCCAACCTTCATTGCCGCCCAACCTCCATTGCCGCCCAGCTTGTTGTGCCGCCGTCCAGCTCCTTGCCGGCGACCAAGCTTTAGCCGGTGATCTCCTATAGGTTTGGCATCACGGTGAGCCTTTTCTTCCCTTGGTTGGCCGGCGCCTATCTCCTCCACCAAAGCTGTCCAGTTTTTCTGGACAGCTTGTTCTTCTCTCGTTGGAGCGTCGTTTGGACGACGGTTAGAGCTCCGACAGCGTCTAACTTACCGGGGATTCGATCTCCGGTAATCCTCTGAGGTGGAGGAAGAAGGATTCGTCAATTGTTTGACGAATACCTCTCCGGAGAAGCGAGTTTTGAGAACTCGTATTAGGATCCGAATTTGGATTCGGATCGTGATCATCTCTCGATCACGTCGTCTTCAACACGAGGCTAGTAACCCGTACAAAGACGAAGCTCGTGGCTTAGCGAAGTCATCCGAGGAACTCGGCATGGATACGGATAGAGACGATTCTAGCGAGGATCGTTCCGGTTGATGACGTTCCCGCTACACGTCATACGAAAGGTATAACGTAGATAAATTTCCTTTTATTGCAAATTTAAATTTACGGTTATGTCTACACTTGTTGTAATATGCATGCGTGTGTTGTGTGTGTTGTAATAAATGTAGATTTATTATTTTTATTGCTTCCGCTGTGCTCATGTTTGCGAAACGTGATCGAACACGCACACGCCGCGGTGCCGTAAACCCAACAGTGGTATCAGAGCCCAGGTTGTGTTTCGACATTATCGTAAAAATGGTTTTGCGATAGTCATAATGTATTTCTGGAAATTTTCTAATTTTGGAAATTTAGAAGTATTTATGGAAATTTTTCAATTTTGGAAAGTTTAGAAGTATTTATGGAAATCTTCCACTTTTGGAAAGTTGGAAGTATTTATGGAAATTGATAATTTCCATAAATAAAATATTTGATTAGATTCTGGAAATTTGTTTCCTAATTTAATCATGATTTGATTTGAGAAATCAAATCTTAAAATATTTTATTTCCATAAGTAGTTTTAATGATTTAGGAAATTAGTTTCCTAAATAGATTTTCCTTAATCAAATAATTCCATGAATAAAATATGTGATTAGATTTGGAAATTTGTTTCCTAATTTAATTATGATTTGATTTGGAGAATCAAATCTTAAACATATTTTATTTCCATAAATAGTTATGACATATAAGGAAATTATATACATGACATAATTGTATGCCATGTAATTGCATTAGATGCATAACATTATGCCATGATGCGTGTCGTGACATGTAGATGTATGCCATATATGCCATGTATGCCATGCCATATAGATAATAGTTATTTGCATGCAAAGAGGATGAGACATAAAAACCCATAAACAATATTAAAGCCTACACCTTCCATTAATATGGTTAGAACCAGAGTTCCGTTTCTTGTTTGGGTTGTTCGACTCTCTCCAAGCCCGGCTCGAACCCGAACATGTTCAAACCATGGAATAGTTTAATACTAATATAGTAAGAGTCAGAGGTCAATCGTTAGCTTTGGTTGTTGGACTCTCTCCAAGCTGGGCTAATTGGTTGAATGCGCTCTAACCATATTAAAACTATTTCCCGATTAATGGGTTGGCTTTAACCTGGAGCATCGACTTGTTGGACTCTCTCCAAGGTCGATGTAAAGGGAGGTGAAGTTGGGTGCTATGCATATGATGCATACTTGTTAATGTGTTAACAACCCGATGTATGTGTGAACATTCAATTAGTTGATAGCACATTGTGATAGTTGCATATACCTGATATGCAATCGGTATAGTTGATACCTACCGTCGTAGTTATGAATGGCTTGTTGGACTCTCTCCAAGGTTGTTCATAACTATGATGGATATCAGCCCATTCGGAGATGGACCTACGATCTCCCGAAGTGATTTTGGGGTTTTTGAAATTCGAAAAAATGAATGGGATTTATAAATGTATATTGATGCATTTTTAAAAAATAATTTTCTCATATATGCTCGTTTTGTATTTCTAAGATTGATCATGATGTCTTTGAATTTGCGTTCCATTTTGGATTCGAATAAATTGACTGGGTCGAGCTTCTTGGACTGGCTTAGAAGCTTGAGAATTGTTCTCAAGGTTGAAAAGCTTGCAAATGTCCTCGAAGCGCCTCTTCACTTCGTCCAAGTGTGATGCAACTCTGGACCAATTGTTGGCCTATCAGAAACATGTGAGTGATTCTGAACAAATGAGTTGCATCATGCTAGCCGCGATGAAACCCAAGCTACGAAAGCAGCATGAGCATATGGATGCTCATATCGTAGTCCTTCATCTTTGTGAGTTGGTTGATGAGCAAGTGAGATTCGAAAGGTTCGAAGTCTTAAAGCTCCTCTTCACCTCTGAGATGCTAGAAGGTTCATCGTAGTCTTGCTCGATATCTTTGAAGGCTGTGGAGTCTTACGAGAAGCATGGCGAGGAGCGGTGCTATTAGTTGATTCCTCGAAGAAAGGTTCTAAGAGGAAGTCAAAGGAACAGCAGAAGGGAAAGAAGAGAAAGGCTAAGAAGGTAGAACTAGCACAAAAGGAAACTTGCCATCATTATGGCAAGGAGAGCCATTTGCGAAGAAAGTGTAAGATTTATCTTGAGTCTGTGAAGAAGAATAAGGCATCGGATGCCCCATCTTCTTCAGATATCTTCGTTATTGATTGTCATTCTATTTCCTCAAACACTTGGGTATTGGATACTGGGTGTGGCTCACATATATGTAATGACATACATGGGCTAAGGAATAGAAGAAGACTCGTCAAGGGAGAGTCAAATTTGCGTGTTGGAATGGAGCAAAGGTTGTTGCAGTCGCCATTGGAACGCATTTGTTGAAACTCCCTATAGGACTTGTCTTAGAACTGGACAATTGCTTTTATGTTCCTTCGTTGATAAAGAACATCATTTCTATTTCTTGTTTAAATAGAAATGGGTACCATTTGACTTTTAGTAACAATTATTGTTACATAACTTTGAATGGAGTTCTTTATGGGACTGGAACTTTAAGCAATGGTGTTTATACGTTGGACGTATCCAGTGACATCTTCAATATCGAAGCGAGCAACACGCGTGCTCAAAAGGATAATCAAATAGACTCCTATATGTGGCATTGTCGTCTTGGCCATGTAAGGCAGAAACGCATGTCCGAATTACACAAATGTGGAATTCTGGAATCGTTTGAATTGGATTCATACGATACATGCGAATCATGCTTAAAAGGCAAGATGACTAAGTTACCTTTTACTGGAAAAGGTGAACGAGTGGGAGAGTTACTAGGTCTAATACATACTGATGTATGTGGACCTATGTCAACTCAAGCTTTAGGAGGCTATAGCTACATCATTATCTTCACCGATGATCACTCACGGTTTGGGTATGTGCTCTTGATGAAACACAAGTCTGAAGCCTTTGAAAGGTTCAAAGAATTCAGAAATGAAGTAGAGAGACAACATGACAAGAGTATTAAAATACTTCGATCGGATCGAGGTGGTGAATACTTAAGTCAAGAGTTTCTTTATTATCTAAGAGACAATGGCATATTGTCTCAATGGACTCCGCCATATACACCACAGCATAATGGTGTATCTGAGAGGCGTAACCGGACCTTGTTGGACATGGTCAGGTCAATGATGAATCATGCGAATCTTCCCAAGTCCTTTTGGGGCTATGCACTTCAGAAAACTGTTTACTTGTTAAATAGAATGCCTACCAAGGTAGTCTCAACTACTCCATATGAGATATGGAATAGTAAGAAACCTCATGTATCTTACTTGAAGATATGGGGTTGTCCTGCTTATGTGAAGCGGACAGTATCAGACAAATTGGATGCTAAGTCTGATAAATGTCTATTTATTGGATACCCTAAGGAAACAAGGGGTTACCAATTCTATCATCCTGTGGAACAAAAGGTGTTTGTTTCAAGGCATGCTGTGTTTCTAGAGAAAGAGTTTCTCTTGCAAGAAAATAGTGGGAGTGTCATCGAGCTTGAGGAGGCTCGAGAGACTCAAATAGACATTAATGAGATACCTGGTGAAGCACAACAGCCGACAACTCATAGTGATTAGCAATCGGCTGGACCTATTGTAACACCACATCTTCGTAGATCTGGTAGAACACGCAATATTCCTGAGAGATATGGATTTCTCGTAAGTGAATCGAATGACATGTTACTCATTGATGATGAGAAGCCTACCAGTTATGAAGAAGTGTTGACAAGTTTAGAAAGGGATAAATGGCTTGGTGCCATGAAGTCGTTGATAGATTCCATGTATGAAAACCAAGTTTGGAACTTGGTTGACCCACCTGAAGGCATAAAGCCTATAGGGTGCAAGTGGGTTTTCAAGAAGAAAATCGACATGGATGGTAATGTGATTACCTATAAGGCTAGATTGGTGGCAAAAGGATATCGTCAAAAGCAAGGTGTTGATTATCACGAAACCTATTCGCTTGTAGCTATGCTTAAATCCATTCGAATGCTCCTGGCCATAGCGGCTCATTATGATTATGAGATATGACAGATGGATGTGAAAACAGCTTTCCTTAATGGAAACCTGCTCGAGGACGTGTATATGATACAACCTGAGGGTTTCACATCGGTTGATAAAACCAAGGTATGCAAATTGCGACGGTCCATTTATGGATTGAAGCAAGCATCCAGGAGTTGGAATATCCGTTTTGATGAGACGATCAAAAAGTTTGATTTCTCACAAAATCCAGACGAACCTTGTGTGTACAAGAAGGTTAGTGGGAGTGCAGTCGTGTTTCTATTATTGTATGTCGATGACATACTACTTATAGGAAATGATGTTTCAATCTTACAGTCAATTAAGGTTTGGTTATCCAAGACATTCTCCATGAAAGACCTGGGAGAAGCAACCTACATCCTCGGGATTAAGATCTATAGAGATAGATCGAAACGGTTGCTTGGTCTTTCACAGTCTACATATATAGACCGAGTGCTAAAGAGGTTTAGCATGTCGGAATCCAAGAAAGGTTTCCTACCCATCAGGCATGGGGTACACCTTTCGAAGTCTATGTGTCCGCGCACAGAAGACGAGAAGATTTGCATGAGTAAGATTCCCTATGCATCCGCAAT
Source organism: Wurfbainia villosa (assembly GCA_025175895.1). Lineage (NCBI taxonomy): Eukaryota > Viridiplantae > Streptophyta > Magnoliopsida > Zingiberales > Zingiberaceae > Wurfbainia > Wurfbainia villosa. Next base: position 43,347,202 of record CM045998.1, on the reverse strand, counting down.
AGGATCTATCATGTATGCTATGTTATGTACGAGGCCCGATGTATCGTATGCTCTGAGTGTCATGAGCAGATACCAGTCTGATCCAGGAATGGATCATTGGGTGACTGTTAAGACGATCCTTAAGTACTTAAGAAGAACTAAGGATGTGTTCCTAATATATGGAGAAGGGGACATGGTGATACGCGGGTATATGGATGCCAGCTTCCAGACAGACAAGGATGATTCTAGGTCTCAGTCTGGATATGTGTTCACTTTGAATGGGGGCGCAATGAGTTGGAAAAGTTCCAAACAAGACACTGTAGCGGATTCTACCACTGAGGCAGAATACATTGCAGCTTCGGAAGCAGCAAAGGAAGCGGTTTGGATCAAGAAGTTCATCTTTGAACTTGATGTGGTCTCATCAATGATCCAAACATGTGCTTCGCCGCTATCATCTTATCAGAGAGATCATCAGTAGGAACGAAATACAAATCGAGAAAATTCCCACTAAAAGGAACTTAGCGGATCCCTTGACTAAGGCATTACCTCAAAATAAGTTTGAGGGTCATGTTCGAGCTTATGGTATTGGATACCGTAGCGATTGGCATTAGGCCAAGTGGGAGTCTGTTAGTAATATATGAGAGATGTCCTAAGACAATCGCCTTATGTATGAACCATTTATGTGATAAATGAAGATTCACTATTTGAGTATACATGTTTTATGTATTTGATTGGATCTTAAACTCATTTACTGAATGTCCACGATACGATTCACAACATGAGAGAATTTGTGATTGGATCACAACTAGTGAGTATCTCTACATGTGTAATTGTGATGTATCGGAATTATCCCTAGTCGATGAATTGATGGATTTGGACACCATCAATTCTGTCAAGACTAGCACAAGGTATACTCCTTGGTGTATCTAAGCAGCTGATTCACACTGGCTGGAGACATTGTGATGTCCGGAGTTAATCGTGGATGCTAGTTATGATAACTAGTTCATTGGAGTGAACATTCGTAAGACTTCATATGGTTCTCTGCATATATAGATATGTCAATGAAGTTCTTACTGTGGCTTAAGTGCGATGTTCCTTAGACTTGCGGTATTCAAGTCATCTTGATCATGGAGACTTATGCTTTGACATCTTAAGCAAACATCTCTAAGGAGATGTGGACCCGGGATGATTGGGTATAAGTCGAAGTGATCGAAGGTGTTTGAATAGCCTATAAAGGATTCTCCACTCCTTACGAGGAGATGTATACCCATGGCCTCTCGTCGGATTTTTACTAAAGTCTTTGGCCAAAGCATTACATGTTTAGAGTATGGTACTCTACGATACATGTGGAGAAACTAGAATCCGTAGGACGAGGAATTGATACTTGGGGTAGGTGTGACGTAGTCAGCCTAGTGGGGACTGACACTATAGACCATGTCCTGAACCAAGTGGGTATAAGATGAGTGAAGGGAATGGGGCACGAATCATTCGAGCTGCTGAAGGGTTTCAGAAATAGTTCTGGATCAACCGTTGATTTTTTTGGTTAATTGGGGATCATGATGTACTACTAGGTGCCACTCATGATCGTTCTATAATTAATGGTTAATTATAGACGGCCAACATAAAACGAGAACCTATTTGGTCACACGCACAACGAGCGTAATCCAAAGGATTTAAAACGAGCTTGAGAATAGGATTCTCAGACCGAGAGATACAAGGTTTGGTTGGACCAAACATGAAGCGAGCATGAAATCGTTTCAGTCGCAATGGAAGCGTGGATGGGCTGTGTCTTATGAAGACATAATGGATGAACCAAAATGGTTTGGTTCTAATCCAATGGAGGAGAATAAACCAAAGAGTTTGGTTTATTTTAAACGAATGAACCAAAAGTTGGTTCGGTTCGTTTTAACTTAAAATAAACCATCATGGTTTGGTTTATTTTAACTTATCTTAATGGAGCGGGTTAATGGGCCTAATGGTTATGATCCAATAACCATTAAGAGAATTAGTTCTCTATAAAAGAGGGCTTAAGGGATAATTAAGCCTTAATCCAAACCCTAGCTTGGAGTTGCTGCCCAACCTTCATTGCCGCCCAACCTCCATTGCCGCCCAGCTTGTTGTGCCGCTGTCCAGCTCCTTGCCGGCGACCAAACTTCAGCCGGTGATCCTCCGGCGACCCTCCAGTGATCTCCTATAGGTTTGGCATCAAGGTGAGCCTTTTCTTCCCTTGGTTGGCCGGCGCCTATCTCCTCCACCAAAGCTGTCTAGTTTTTCTGGACAGCTTGTTCTTCTCTCGTCGGAGCGTCGTTTAGACGACGGTTAGAGCTCCGACAGTGGCTAACTTACCGGGGATTCGATCTCCAGTAATCCTCTGAGGTGGAGGATGAAGCATTCATCAATTGGTTGACGAATACCTCTCCGGAGAAGCGAGTTTTGAGAACTCGTATTAGGATCCGAATTTGGATTCGGATCGTGATCATCTCTCGATCACGTCATCTTCAACACGAGGCTAGTAACCCGTACGAAGACGAAGCTCGTGGCTTAGCGAAGTCATCCCGAGGAACTTGGCGTGGATACGGATAGAGATGATTCTAGCGAGGATCGTTCCGGTTGATGCCGTTCCCGCTACACGTCATACGAAAGGTATAACGTAGATAAATTTCCTTTTATTGCAAATTTAAATTTATGGTTATGTCTACACTTGTTGTAATATGCATGTGTGTGTTGTGTGTGTTGTAATAAATGTAGATTTATTATTTTTATTTCTTCCGCTGTGCTCATGTTTGCGAAACGTGATCGAACACACACACGCCGCGGTGCCGTAAATCCAACAGTTAAGACAATCCATAAGCACTTGAGAAGAACTAAGGATGTGTTCCTAATATATTGAGAAGGGGACATGGTGATACGCGGGTATAAGGATGTCAGCTTCCACACAGACAAGGATGATTCCAGTTCTTAGTCTGGATATGTGTTCACCTTGAATGGGGGCGCAGTGAGTTGGAAAAGTTCCAAACAAGACACTGTAGCGGATTCTACCACTGAGGCAGAATACATTGCAGCTTCGGAAGAAGCAAAGGAAGAGGTTTGGATCAAGAAATTCATTTATGAACTTGGTGTGGTTCCAGCCATTATTGAAGCAATACCAATCTACTGCGATAACAATGGAGCAATTGCACAGGCAAAAGAGCCAAGGTCTCATCAATGATCCAAACATGTGCTTCGCCGCTATCATCTATCAGAGAGATCATTAGTAAGAAGGAAATACAAATCGAGAAAATTGTTTGACTTTCCGAGCCGCAGAAACTGCTTTTTGCATTGCGGAAACCCCGGAAGTCTGGCCACGGATCCGTGCGAAGATATATTAAAATAAAACATGTATGTGCTTAAGTAAACCTAGATCTACCTTAGATCTAGAAGGTGAGAGCATTACCCTTGAAGCTATGCCCTTCGCTTATCCCGCTCGTCCAAAAGCTTCATCGAAACTCGAGAGTATCAAGTGCACACTCCTCTATTGGTATCTACACAAGCAATAGGTGGAGAAAACACAACCTTGAGTGTTCTAGCACCCCTTCGATGGTTCGGCCAAGATGAGGATTGGGAGATCTTGAGAGAGTAATCCAAGGAGGAAGAAGATGAAGTTCTAGTAACTCACCAAAATCAATTACACCCATCAAATGGAGTGGCCGACCACTTCATGACTTGGGGGGTTACATGCATGCATGTAACTCCAAGAGCCAATGGCTCTTGGTCTCCCTCATGAGGTGGCACCACATGATAAGTCAATGATGATGTGGAGCATCATCATTGGCCGACCATGCCAAGTCATCATCATGACATGGCATTTGGTCAAGTCAAACTTGACCTCTTATCTCCCATGGTTGATCAAATCTAACCACTTGATTCAAGTCAATTTGATTTAATGAATCTCTATTCATTAATTTAAATTGACTAAATGAATCAAATCTAAATTAGACTCATTCAACACTTGAATCAACTTAAGTCTAACTCAATTAGTCTAATTTGGATTACTCTTAATCCAATTTGGTTCATCACATGAACCTAATCCTCATGGTTAATCATATGAACCTAATCTCCATCTAATTTCCCTTTGTGTGTGACCCTATAGGTTCTTGTAACATTGGCAATGTCCCTAAACTGATTTAGGCACATAAGCAATGAGCGGTATCTAACAACACATCATTGCTACCCAAGTTGCAAGAATGTTGAGCTCCAACATCACCTTTGTGACTACTAATTGTGACTATCACAATATGTGACAATGTCCCTCTATTCTTGACATCTATATTGACAAATTAAGACATAGACCGTGTCATCCTCGGTACAATCTATATCTTGAACTCCAAGTAGACTCACTCTAATCAAATAAGCTCAATATCTCATATTGACTCATTTGGGCATGGCCATGCACTTCGTGGTCTCACTCTATCAAGAATAATGATGTCTCTCCCGTCATATAGGAGGGATAGATCCCATCTACATCATTCACATCCCTCCGCATAATTTGTCACATACCCAGTAATCGCCTTTATAGTCCACCCATTTACGGGTGACGTTTGACGAAGCCAAAGTATGCAACTCCTTATGTAGGGAACCATGGTGACTTCAGGTCTAAGGACTAATAGTCATACTAATAGTCACATGAGAAAGTATATGACACTCATATAATAATCCATGATACTTTCTTATGGTCAGTCATTCAGTATACATTCTCCAATGCATACCCATGTGCCAACTTGATATCTCATATCCATGACTTGTGAGATCAAGTCATCGTGTTGACCTACATGCTAGTCTCTATGCATTAACATTGTCCCTGAATGTTAATACTTGACTAAGAATGATTAAGAGTAGTGTTCTCGATATCATCTCATTATCGATTCAACCAATCAATTGATATAGATAAGAATGTACTACTCAAGGAAATTATTATATTTAGTTATTTGGCACCAATACAAGTAAATATAATAACCATGACTTTATAAATAGGAATATGATACAATAAAGTCCATACAACAACCATCACATGATTGACTCTAGGGCTTTCACTAACAATCTTTCACTACCACTAGTGCCAATTACCGTAGTATCTAATACCCAATGACCTAGTGTGACCATCATGGTTTTTCTGTGCCAAAGCCTTGGTCAAGGGATCTGCGATGTTAGCCTCTGTGGGTACTCTACAAATCTTCACATCTCCTCTATCGATAATCTCTCGAATGAGATGGAAGCGTCGTAGTATGTGTTTGGTCCGCTAGTGTGAGCGAGGTTCCTTAGCTTGTGCAATCGCTCTATTGTTGTCACAATAGAGCTCTATGGGATCTGCTATGCTAGGAACCACCCCAAGCTCAGTAATGAACTTGTAGATACAAACTGCCTCCTTTGATGCCTCAGATGCACCAATATACTCGGCTTCTATTGTAGAATCAGCAACTGTGTCATGCTTCGAACTCTTCCAGCTCACAGCGCCACCATTCAAGAAAAACATGAATCCTGACTGCGATCTATATGAAGGGTTTTGCTTATCGAGTACATGAGGGGAAACTTCGCTTCCCACTTCACCTCAGTAGCTTGTCTATGGCGATCCCTTCGATGTCCCCGGATAAAAATTTAATCCTAGATAAAAGGGATTGCCCAAACCACCAAGTCATCGTCGTGCTATTCGTTTAGAGAGGTCACTTGAACAAACTAGTTGTTCAAGCGACCATCCTCTATTCTACGAGTAGCCACGGAATAGACGATGTCTGGATCACCGGTTTTTGTGTTTATGCTCGGGATCCAAGTATTATTTAGCCATATATAGATTTATATCATGCTCATAATTGAAAAAAAAAATACAAACATGTAACATATAAAGATTAGAGAATCGATATACCTCTCGATCTTCTAATGTATGACCTTCCTCCTTTCGGACGTCGTGTGGGCAACGATCTATCGTAAGTCGAAGCTCCTAGATCGCAAATCATCCTTCCGTGCTCTTCCAAAGCAAGAGGAAGAATAGAAACAAGATTTTTCTCCTCCCTAAAACCAACCAACAAAGAGCACACAAACTCCTTGCCGCCGGCCAAGTAGAAGGAGGAGAAGATGATGGAAAACAACCAAGACACCAAGGGAAGCCCTATATCCTATTTCCACCACCTAAGGAGAAGGAGAAGAGAGCTTTTGAGCGCCAGCCAAGGTCTAGGAAGGGGCTGGAAAAGAGCTGGACGCCGGCCAATGGAGAAGGAAGAAGAAGACAACACCTTCCTTATTTGGTGCCACCCTAGCCTCCAAACCCTAACCCTAATCCTATCTCAACTAGGATTCCCTCTCTTGCCGCCCAAACCCTAGCTCTCCTTTCATGTAGTTCACGCCAACCCCTTTGACCTCCTTTTATAGAGTTAGGGATAAGTCATGAATTAATCTCCTCCATTAGTTCTAGGGATTTAATCTCAACTGTCGGATCTAGAGATTTAATCTCAACCGTCGGATCTTAGAGATTAATCTCTACCTATGGATCTTAGAGTTTTGTTTCTATCCATTGGATCTAAGCTTCATGAGGTGTTTATAGGCTACATTAGGGACCATGAGGAGGAGTTGGATCTTGGCCACCCATGGATCAAGCCCACATAAAGTCTGATCTGCTAATGATGATCCAATCCACTAAAGGATCATCATTGATCTACCTCACCAACCCCCATATGATAATATGGGCTCCATATATTATTTGTACATTTTCTCCCCGTGTTTAAGATCTTGAATGTCCGTTGATTAATTAATTTACTGACCATTAATTAATCCACATCTAACTCCTTGAGTAGTACCACTCAACCTTTTCATCATGTCGGACCAAGTCCACCTGCAGGGTTTACATGATTAAACTTATGCGCTCCTCAAGGGGACATCATCATCCTAATATATAGGACACGATTTCCTCCTATAATCAACGACACACCATATAAATAATATCATCTCCCAACTTACCGAGCTTATCAATTTAATCTATAAATCTCGCCCATTGGTAAATAAAAGAGATGAGTACTAAGTATATGTGCCCGTTATTATATCGGGATTAAGAGCATATACTAAATAATATCTGAGGTCCGATTCAATTATGTAGTCAGCAATAAATCGAATCACCTCTAATTCGGTCCTATTCAATACATACAAAGTGCACTAGTGTGATTCTATGGTCAAGACAAACCAATACCAAATCACACTACAACCATTCCGATGGTTTGTCCAAAGTCATCTCGGTTGTGAGCCTTTACTTATACTTTTCAAGGAGCCGATAACATGATCTCCTGTGTGACACCACACACCATGTTATCTACAATGTAAAGTATTAGACAATATTGCATAACCATAAAAATATGCAAACAATGATCATGTGATTCTTATTCTAAAATAAAGATGTTCATACAAAAGATAGACTTTTCAGTATACATCCCTACAATCTCCCACTTATACTAAAAGACTATGCTGTCCTCAAAGTGTCATACAACTGATCCCCATTCCCTCCACATGCCTATCAAAAGCTCTCGCCGGAAGAGCCTTAGTGAATGGATCTGCTAGGTTATCCTCCGATGCAATCTTGGCCACAACAACTTCTCCTCTCTTTATGATTTCTCGTATCTGGTGGTACTTGCGCTCTATGTGTTTACTAGCCTTATGGGCTCGTAGTTCCTTCGAGTTTGCAACTGCACCACTATTATCACAATAAATTGTGATAGTTCTAGGCAAACCAGGAATCACATCCAAGTCCATCAGGAAGTTCCTGAGCCATACAACTTCTTTGGCTGCCTCAGAGACCGCCACATACTCAGCTTTCATGGTGGAGTCCGCCACGCACTTCTGCTTGACACTCCTCCATACAATGGCTCCACCTCCCAAAGTAAACACAAAACCTGAGGTAGACTTACTGTTATCCCTATAAGATTGGAAGTCGGAATCTGTGTAACCCACAAGGAGTAATTGGTCTGCCCGGTAAACCAGTATATAATCCCTAGTCCTTCTCAGGTACTTCAATATATGCTTTACCGCAGTCCAATGTCCCTGTCTTGGATTACTCTGATATCTGCTGACCATGCCTACGGCAAAGCAGATATCAGGTCTCGTACAGAGCATTGTGTTGGTGCAATCGGCCCAGGTTGACTCGAGTTTGACTCGAGAAGTACCTTGATAGTATTTTGATGATAGACAAAACTCATGACATGGGATTGTCATGGGAAAGTCCAATATGGGGTTGGCATGGAAAATCCAAGCATGGAGCTTGGTGTGGAAGTCCAAGGGGGAAGCCTTGGCATGGGAAAGTCCAAAGCATTGTGAAGCCGTGCGCTTGGTGCTTGGCATGGGAAATCCAAAGCATTGCGAAGTCGTGCGCTTGGTGCTTGGTGAGAAATGCATTGCGAAGTCGTGCGCTTGGTGCATTTGGGAAGTCTTGAGAACTTGGAAAGTTCACTAGGCTCGGGTCCTTAAGTCGGTGAAGGATGGCATTACGAAGTCGTGCGCTTGGTGCATCCGAGGGACCGCCGGACGGGGATCGAATGGAGTGAGCCCAAAGGGAAGCATACTTCTAGGGTATGAGACGCGAAGGATGGCGTTACAAAGCCGTGCTCTTGGCGCATCCGAGGGACGTAGGCCGAGGGAAGAGAGCTTCGATGGGGAACTCCATGAGGGATAAGGTGGACTTGGCCAAGTAGCTAAGACGGAGTGTCGGAGGCTCAAACTTGATGTTTGAGGGTTTACCTGACGGTCGGATGCTCAAAAAACATGGTGTTTGACATCTCGCATAGGTGTCGGTTCGGATCGATCCAAGTCGACTAGGTTCACCGGTGTAAGGCTAGGGTTTTGTGCTGGCGCCGATCGCCATGGATGGGCAATGATCGATGTCGTGATGTAGTCGACTGCCGAGGGATGTCAATCGACTAATGGGAGTGTCGTGAGCACAGAATGCTCCGTAGCCGACTAGGCAGTCGACTATTAGGTCACCAGTCGACTGATGGGCATCATCAGTCGACTGGTAGGTGATCCATTGGAACTTGTCTGACGTGGATCTAGCCGTTGTGAGACAACGACTACTGGGGCAGTCGATTGGGGCCTTTTGGCAGTCGACTGCTAGGCGCGAAAATAGCTCGATGCAGGTTATAAAAGAAGCTCGAGATGGAGGTTTTTGCCATGGTTTATGTGGAGCTTTTGGAGGGGAATTGTTGCTGCATTCCAGTCCTTCAAGAGCCAATCAAAGCATGCAACAAACAAGTGATCAAAAGCAATCGGTGAAAAGTGTTTCTTTTGTATTGTATTTATATTCTTGTTTGTATTTGTATATTACTATTGTAATTGCTTGTGAGAGGTTTCTCCACCTCCGACGTGTAGTCGAGAAAGAGTTTAGTTATTTTCGTCCGCATAATTAGAGCTCGGTCAGCTCGCCCATGGAGTAGGAACCATTTGGTTCCGAACCACGTATATCTTGTGTTGTGTGATTGTGTATTGTTGTTAGTTTCATTATTACTGTTATTCCACTGTGCTAACAACAATCGTAGACAAGCAATGCAACGAGAACGAGCGAATTCTGCCACCAAACGATTGAGGGCTATTCACCCCCCTCTAGCCGGCCGTTTCGATCTCCAACACATCACATACATGAGGCTTCCTACTATCGAAGCATAAGGAACAGCCTTCATCTCCTCTATCTCCTCAGATGATCTAGGACACATCTCCTTAGATAAAGGAACTCCATGCCTGAAAGGTAGAAATCCCTTCTTGGAGTTATGCATGCTAAAACGCTCCATAATCGTGTCTATGTATGAAGCTTGGGATAAGCACAACATCCTTTTCGTACGATCCCTTATAACCTTGATCCCAAGGATGTGTCCCACCTCTCCCAAGTCCTTCATATCAAACTGTTTGGACAACCATACCCTTACGTCTGATAACACTTTGATATTGTTGTCAATCAACAAAATGTCATCTATGTATAGTACTAGAAATACCACTACGTTTCCGTCACATCTCTTGTATACACAAGACTCATCCAGACATTGAATAAATCCATAAGACTGGATCACCTCATCAAAGCGGATGTTCCAAGACCTCGAAGCTTGTTTCAATCCATAAATGGACCGATTAAGCTTACATACAAGATGCTCTTTGCCCTTAGCAATGAATCCCTCTGGTTGCTTCATGTAGATGTTTTCCTCAAGACTTCCATTAAGGAAAGCTATCTTGACATCCATCTGCCACACCTCATAATCCATATGAGCTACTATGCATAAGAGAATCCAGATAGACTTAAGCATGGCTATCGGCGAAAAGGTTTCCTCATAATCGATACCCTCTTTCTGAGTATACCCCTTCACAACAAGCCTTGCTTTGAAGGTCTCAACCTTCCCATCTATTCCTCTCTTTCTCTTGTAGATCCACTTGCATCCAATGGTTTTTACACCATCGGGTGGTTCCACTAGCTCCGAGACCTGATTTGAATCCATAGATTCAATCTCAGTATTCATTGCACTTTGCCAAGATGCTGCATCTATATCTTGGATTGCCTCGTCATATGTCCAGGGATCATGTTCATGGTAGCTAGGAACCAAATCAGAAGATTCTCCCAAGTACATGAATCTATCAGGCTGTCTAACAACCCTCCCACTACGACGAGGTATCTCCTGTGTATCTTCTGTGACATGCGGTGCAGTGACATATGGTATATCCTCTTGTACCGGTGGTACTAATGAAGTGACTTCCCCTTTCAACTCCTCCAGAACAATTTTACTCTTGGGCTTGTGGCTCATCACATAGTCTTCCTCTAAAAATCTGGCGTTCGTGCTAACGATCACCCTCTGATCTCTAGGACTATAGAACAAACCACCCTTCGTTCCCCTGGGATAGCCAACGAACATGCATACTTCTGTACGAGGTTCCTGTCACGCCCGCCCTTTTTCCAAGGGTCCGGAGGGGTGGCGCGTGACGCGACCGTACATACATACATTACTTACAGCGGAAGACTTTATACATATTTCGTACTTCTTACAGCGGAAGACTTTAGACTTATATTTTTTTTTCTTTTACAACATAAACATGCATTGACATATATATATATACTTCTTCTTCTTAACATAGAGCATGCATCATAACATATATAGATACTTCTTCTTACTTCTTCCTTACTTCTTCTTATTAGCATAACATATCTTAAATATCATATACACATAGGGCATGGCATAAGGCATAAACATCAAGAGTAAGTAAACACTAACCTAAAGCATGTTATCTTCATCTAGCATCATTTAATATCACAAGTCAACATGGATTCACCCAACATAAAACACATGTTAACCTAACCTAGGGCATGTTAAAGGACAATGGTTGGCCGAATGGTTCATGTAGGTTTTTAGGGCTAGTCTTTTAACCTAATTCAATTAACATACTAACAACATCATATGCATATAAACATGGAATAAAACTTCATTGGAGCATCCATACAAGAGGGGTGGCCGAATGGTCCTTGTAGGTTTTTAGGGCTAGTCTTTTAACCTAATCCAATTAACATACTATCAACTTCATATGCATATAAAACATGGATTAAATCTTCATGGAGTCATCAAAATAGAGAGGTGGCCAAATGGTTCAAGGGGTTCTTAGGGTGTCTTTTAATCCTAGTCCAATAAACATACTAACAACTTCATATGCATATAAAACATTGTATAAAACTTCATTGAAACATAAAAACTAAGGGTGGCCGAATGGTCCATGTAGGCTTTTAGGGTTAGACTTTTAAACTAATCCCTCTAACATACTGACATCACCATATGCATATCATACATAGTATAGAACTTCAATTAATCACCAAAAATACATGATGGCCGAATGGTTCATAGAGGTGTTTAGGGTTAACTTTTAACCTAATTCATTCTACATCCTAACATCATCATTTACATGTAAAAAAAGATATAGAACTCCAATAAAATACCAAAAATCCAAGTTGGCCGAATGGTTCATGGGGGTTCCTAGGGTTAACTTTTAACCTAATTCATTCTACTTCCTCACATCATTATTTGCATGTAAACAAGATAAAGAACTTCAACAAAAACACTAAAATCCATGTTGGCCGAATATATCATATGGGTTTCTTGTACAAAACATCAATCGAAGCTACTCGTATGCAGGTGAGGGATACTTACATCCTTCGCTTTGCTTTTAGTGGGAAGATGTCCTAAGGAAAACCAAACCTAGCCCTTGCTTCTTGCTTGGATGAGTTTCGGCCAAGAAAGGAGAGGGAGCTCTAGAATTCGGTGAGGAAGAAGAAGAGAAGAGGAGAAAATGAATTGTGTAACTCATGCCCCCTCATTCCCCCTATTTATTCACTTGAAGAGTCCCTTGATCTCCCTTACACTTAACCATAATTTCCCCTATTCCTCTAATGATAAAATCCTATTGGGCTTCTGGTTAGTGGGTGCATCTATAGGGCTTGGCTATCTCTAGAGGTTTGAGGTTCAATTCCTAGGCCTTGCATCCCTTTTTGGCTTATTTTCTTTTATTTTTGAAAAGGCCCACATAAAGCCCATTATTATAAAGCCAAAAATTCTTGTAAAATTGCTAGAAATTTTATGAGCGTTACAGTTCCAACTTACCAGCATCTGCCTTCAGCACATGTGTTGGACTCCCCCATATCCAAATATGTCTTAGACTAGGCTTTCGCCCAATCCATAATTCTGTGGAGTAGAAGACATTGATTTAGATGGAACCAAGTTCAGAATGTACACCGCCGTATCTAGAGCATATCCCCAGCACGAATCTGGCAACTCAAAATAACTCATCATCGATCTAACCATCTCCATAAGAGTCCTATTCCTTCGCTCTGCTACACCGTTCTGTTGGGGTGTGCCAGGTGCAGTCAATTGGGATTGAATCTCAGCCTCTGATAAGTAGTTTCTAAACTCTCCCAAGAGGTACTCACCACCACGATCAGATCGTAGTGTTATCCATATCTTGAATGATCGTCTATGAAAAAGACGAAATATTCAAAACCACCTCTAGCCTGGATAGTCATCAGAATGAATCAATTCTAACACATCTTTAGCTCTATACCCCTTGGCCTTGAAAAGGCCTCTTGATCATTTTACCCTCCAAGCAGGATTCGCAGGTTGGGAGATCCTCCACCACTAATGAACCCAAAGGTCCATCATCTATCAACCTTTGAATTCTGCTTAGGTTAATATGACCAATCCTAAGATACCAAAGATATATTTGGTTCATCTTCGAAGGTTCTTTTCTCTTATTAGAATTAGAAGATGAGTTATTAATTTCAATATGCATCGTGGGAGGTTTTAGTTCAAGTGTGTACAAATTTCCTATCAATGTACCCGAACAGATAATGTCCCTATCCCTTCTTATAACAACTCTGTCATTAAAAGAAATAGAATATCCATCCAAAAACAATTTAGAAACTGAAACTAAATTCTTTCTAAATAAAGGTACATAAAGGGAATTTTCCAGAACCAAAGTTTTATTTTTCTCAAAAGATAAATAAAACATCTTCCACTGCAATAGCCGCCACCTTCATGGCATTGCCCAAGTAAACGGTAATCTCTCCTTCAGCTTGTCATTGGGTTTCTTGGAACCCCTGCAAAGTATTGCAGATATGATCAGAGGCTCCCATATCTACACACCAGGTGCTGGTAGATAACACCGCTAACCATGTTTCAATGACTAGACCAAAGGATATTCCTTTGTTCTGCTTTGGATTGGGACAGTCCTTCTTGCAATGTCCAGTCTGCTTGTAAGTGAAGTACTTGCCTTTCGGCTTCTTCTCTCTTCCCTGAGATCCTCCCACCATCTTTGCTCCACCTTGTTTCTTCTTCTTCTTGCCTTTCGGCTTAGAAGTAGAAACTTTCTGAGCAACCATGGCCTTAGCCTGAGCAAGCCTTTCTGTTGACTGGAGAATGATATCGACTTGGGTTTCCCCATCGATCTCATCTCCAAGGACTTCCAACTCATTCACGGGCTTAGGAGGATACTCTTTGAAAAGTATATATTTGTACTCCTCAACAGTTAAGACAATATCTAGATTCTTTTCCAATCAACATTATTTGGCTACAGTAAGTTTATTTTCCTTTAGTATTATAGAAAGTGGACTGAAAGTCATTTTGAAAATCCTAAGAATCACATAGATCATTACTTTGGATTTCAAAAAATTATTGATTCCTCAAACAATAAAATTTTAAAATCAACCAACACCTCAAAACACCGAGAATATCGTATGCCACGATAGTGTGGACGTATACGAATTCTACATTTGTAAGAGGAGGTTTTACCCATTAATTTTACTATCTTGTCAACCTAACTTTATGAAAAGTAAAATTAATAGTTGGTTTCTCTTCGACCCTACAAATAAAAGCAGTGACTCCGATGGGGAGGATACTTATATTTGTATCTAAATGTTCACCATTACTTGGTACCAAGGTAATTATCTCGGGTTATGTGCCTTATGATGGGGAAGTACACATGCTCCTTAATAATTTCCTATAACCATATTCGACCTTGTGATCCACAAACAAACTCATCCGATGGGGAGGAAGACACTTAGAGCCGACGCGCAAGTTTGTTTGCATCACTTGTCAAATCGTAATGGAGGCCGTGGGAATTTATAGAAATTTCCCTCTCCCACTTAGTAATTTGAAATTGAGGAATTTTCCTAGCCTACGACATGCATATCAAACAAAAAGCAATAAATATGAAAAATAAATTATTTTCCAACTATTATGGCTTTTGTCTTCAATATGTCTCTCATCGCAACACCTTCTCGTCCGTTCCTCCTACGCCATGTACAAGCCATCCGGAGATCCGAGCCAAGACTAAAACCTATTTTAATTTACACCCATCGATCCTATACTCCACGAGGGAGTGTACATGAAATCTAGATCGAAAGTAAAATAAAATAAAGAGTGGCTAAACAATGTCGTATCTAATTTACAAAAAATCAAATACTAGCCTCGTCAACCCTGAGGATTCAACAAATATACACATACAATCACATACACACATATGGCCATAATAATCGGATCTTATGTCTGCAACCAAAGAGTTAAACTACTCATATCCTACTATTATCCGACACATATAATATATGAAAAGTGCATAAAAATTAACCAAATCCTAAACACACAAAACCGAAAACCTTGGCTCTAATACCAATTGAAGGTTTTTCCCAGAAGCTCTGATACAAATTGAAGGGTTTTGCTTATTGAGTCTGTGAGGGGAAACTTCTCTTCCCACTTCACCACGGTAGCTTGTCCATGGCGATCCCTTCGATGTCCCCGGATAAAAATTTAATCCTAGACAAAAGGGATTGCCCAAACCACCAAGTCATCGTCGTGCTATTCGTTTAGAGAGGTCACTTAAACAAACTAGTTGTTCAAGCGACCATCCTCTATTGTACGAGTAGCTGCGGAATAGACGATGTCCGGATCGCCGGTTTTTGTGTTTATGCTCGGGATCCAAGTATTATTTAGCCATATACAGATTTATATCATGATCATAATTTAAAAACAAATACAAACATGTAACATAAAAAGATTAGAGAATCGATATACCTCTCAATCTTCTAATGTATGACCTTCCTCCTTTCGGACGTTGTGTGGACGATGATCTACCATAAGTCGAAGCTCCTAGATCGCAAATCTTCCTTCCTTGCTCTTCCAAAGCAAGAGGAAGAATAGAAACAAGGTTTTTCTCCTCCCTAAAACCAACCAACAAAGAGCACACAAACTCCTTGCCGCCGACCAACTAGAAGGATGAGAAGATGATGGAAAACCACTAAGACACCAAGGGAAGCCCTATATCTTGTTTCCACCACCTAAGGAGAAGGAGAAGAGAGCTTTTGGGCACCAGCGAAGGGCTGGGAAAGGGCTAGAAAAGAGCTGGACGCCGGCCAATGGAGAAGGAAGAAGAAGAGAACACCTTCCTTATTTGGTGCCTCCCTAGCCTCCAAACCCTAACCCTAATCCTATCTCAACTAGGATTCCCTATCTTTCCGCCCAAACCCTAGCTCTCCTTTCATGTAGTTCACGCCAACCCCTTTGACCTCCTTTTATAGAGTTAGGGATAAGTCATGATTTAATCTCCTCCATTGGTTCTAGGGATTTAATCTCAACCGTCGGATCTAGAGATTTAATTTCAACCGTCGGATCTTAGAGATTTAATCTCTACCTATGGATCTTAGAGTTTTGTTTCTATCCATTGGATCTAAGCTTCATGAGGTGTTTATAGGCTACATTAGGGACCATGAGGAGGAGTTGGATCTTGGCCACCCATGGATCAAGCCCATATAAAGTCCGATCCACTATTGATGATCCAATCCACTAAAGGATCATCATTGATCTACCTCACCAACCCTCATATGATAATATGGGCTCCATATATTATTTGTACATTTTCTCCCCGTGTTTAAGATCTCGAATGTCCATTGATTAATTAATTTACTGACCATTAATTAATCAACATCTAACTCCTTGAGTAGTACCACTCAACCTTTTCATCATGCCGGACCAAGTCCACCTATAGGGTTTACATGATGAACCTTATGACCTCCTCAAGGGGACATCATCATCCTAATATATAGGACACGATTTCTTCCTATAATCAACGACACACCATATAAATAATATAATCTCCCAACTTTCCGAGCCTATCGATTTAATATATAAATCTCGCCCATTGGTAAATCAAAGAAATGAGTACTAAGTATATGTTCCCGTTATTATATCGGGATTAAGAGCATGTACTAAATAATATCTGAGGTCCGATTCGATTATGTAGTCAGCAATAAATCGAATCACCTCTAAGTCGGTCCTGCTCAATACACACAAAGTGCACTAGTGTGATTCTATGGTCAAGACAAACCAATACCAAATCACACTACAACCATTCCGATGGTTTGTCCAAAGTCATCTCGATTGTGAGCCTTTACTTATACTTTTCAAGGAGCCGATAACATGATCTCCTGTGTGACACAACACACCATGTTATCTACAATGTAAAGTATTAGACAATATTGCATAACCATAAAAATATACAAACAATGATCATGTGATTCTTATTCCAAAATAAAGATGTTCATACAAAAGATAGACTTTTCAGTATAAACCCTACACTATAATCATCCTAGTCAGTTTGGAAGCTGGCATTGCTGTAACCCTTTACAGATAGCTCCTCATCGCCTCCAAATATCAAAAAATAATCTTTAGTCCTTCTCAAGTACTTTAGAATATTCTTGACTGTTATCCAGTGACACTCACCTGGATATGACTAGTATCTACTCGTCATGCTCAAAGCATACGAGACATCAAGACGAGTACACAGCATGACATACATGATAGATCCTATAACAGATGCGTAAGGGATATTATCTATGCGGTCTCTCTCCTCTCTAGAAGAGGGACTTTGAGTCTTCGAAAGACTCACACCATGTGACATCGGCAAAAGTCCCTTCTTGGAATTCTGCATGGCAAATCGTAGTAATACCGTGTCAATGTATGTACTCTAACTTAGGCCAAGCAATCTCTTAGATCTATCTCTATGTAGAGGGGTTGCTTCGGAGACTCATTGGCTCCCATGTCCCCGGATTAAAATTTTCACCAATGAAAGAACTAATCCGGATGAGATTAGTTTCCTTAGCACAACCTATTCATCGTCGTGCTAACAACTTGAGTGATCGCTTGAACAAACTAGTTGTTCAAGCAACCCAACTCTTCTAGTTGGTTAGCCGCGGAAGAGACGACGGACGGATTGCCGGTTTTTGTGTTTGTCTTCGGGGTCCATGATTATACAAAATATATACATACGCACACTTGTATAATCAACACATAAAATAACATGCTAAGATCAGAAAATAAAGTTGTACCACTTTATACCTTACGATCTTCTACCGTATGTCCTATCCTCCTCGTAGACGACGTGTGGGCGAAGATCCTCCACGAGTAGAAGCCTTCTAGATCGCATTCTTCCCTTCCTTGTCCGCTGCGAACAAAGATAAAAACCAACAAAACCAAAATCTTCTCCTTTCTAGAACCAGCCACCAATCAAAAGAGCTCGATGTATCCGCCGACCAAGGAGCGAATGGATGAAGCGTCGACCACCAATGTAAAGGGAACCGCCGGCCACCTTGGAGATTGGAGAAGTGCCAGCCACCAAGGGAATGGAGAACCGCCGGCCACCAAGGAGAAAAGGAGAAGGAAGAGCACCGGCCAACCTTGAACAAAGGTTGCCGCCGCCCACCAAGGAGAAAGGGAGGAGGAAGAGCGCCGGCCTTGGAATAGAGGAGGAAGATAGATAGGTGCCGACCAAACTTAGGAAGAAGAAGGGTTCTCCTTCTCTTGATGCCACCCAAGCTCCTTCCAAAACCTAGCCGCCCAAGCCCTTGTTCTCCTAGTGTTTCTTGCCACCCAAGATTGGAGAGGCAAAACCCTAATTTCCAATCTCTATCCTTGCCGCCCAACCTAAGCCTTCTATTTATAGAATGGGGCTTAAGCCTCCTTTAATCTCCACCGTCGGATCTAGGGATTTAATCTCCACCGTCGGATCTAGGGTTTTATCCCAACCGTCGGATCTAGGGTTTCATCCCAACCGTCGGATCTAGGATTTCATCCCAACCGTCGGATCTAGGGTTTCATCCCAACCGTCGGATCTAGGGTTTTATCACAACCATCGGATCTAGGGATTTAATCCCAACCGTCGATTCTAGGGTTTCATCCTAACCATCGGATCTAGGGATTTAATCCCAACCGTTGGTTCTAGGGTTTCATCCCAACCATCGGATATAGGGATTTAATCCCAACCGTTGGTTCTAGAGTTTTGTTTTACATTCTTGGATCTAGACTTCATGAGGATTATATTAGGCTACGATAGGGACCATAAGGAGGAGTTGGATCTTGGCCACCCGATGGATCGGAACCACACTAACTTGATCCATCAATGATGTTCCATTCCAAGAGAGGATCATCATTGAACTACCTCACCAACCCCCATAAATTAATATGGGCTCAATATATTATTTATACATTCATCTCCCCGTGTTTAAGATATCGAATGTCCGTCAATTAATTGATTTACTGACCATCAATTAATTAACATCTAATTCCTCGAGTTAGTACCACTCAACCTTATCATCATGTTGACTAAGTCAACCAGCTGGGTTTACATGATGAACCTTATGAGCTCCTCAAGGGGACATCATCAACCTAGTATATAGGACACGGTTTCCTCCTATAATCAACGGCACACCATGTAAATAATATTATTTCCCAACTTACCGGGCATATTGATTTAATCCATCTAAATCTCACCCTCTGGTAAATCAAAGAAATAAATACTAAGTACATGTGCCCGTTATTATATCGGGATTAAGAGCATGTACAACATAATATCCGAGGTCCGATTCAATTATGTAGTCAGCAATTAATTGAATCACCTCTATGTTGGTCCTACTCAATACACCTAAGTGTACTAGTGTAACTCTATGTTCAAGACAAAACAATACCAAGCTACACTACAACCATGCCAATGGTTTGTCCAAAACCATCTTGGTTGTGAGCCTCTACTTATATTTTACAAGGGACTGATAACATGATCTTCTGTGCCACACCAAGCACCATGTTATCTACAATGTAAAATATTAGACAATATGCCCACATATATAATAAAAATATAAAGTGCAAACAATAATCATGTGATTATTATTTCAAAATAAAATGTTCATACAAAAAGAGCTAGGCTTTCAGTATACATTCCAACAATCTCCCACTTATACTAAAAGACTATGTCGTCATCACAGTGCCATACATCTGACCCCCATGTCCTCCACATGCCTATCAAACGCTTTTGCTGGAAGGGCCTTAGTGAATGGATCCGCCAGGTTATCCTCTGATGCAATCTTAGCGACAGCAACTTCTCCTCTCTTTACGATCTCTCGTATAAGGTGGTACTTGCACTCTGTGTTTACTTGCCTTATGGGCTCGTGGTTCCTTCGAGTTTGCAACTGTACCACTGTTATCACAATAAATTGTGATAGTTCTGGGCAAACCAGGAATCACATCCAAGTCCATCAAGAAGTTCCTGAGCCATACAACTTCCTTGGCTGCCTCAGAGGCTACCACATACTCAGTTTCAATGGTAGAGTCCGCCATGCATTTCTGCTTGACACTCCTCCATACTATGGCTCCACCTCCAAAAGTAAACACAAACCCCGAGGTAGACTTACTCTTGTTCCTATCTGATTGGAAATCCAAATCCGTGTAACCCACAGGGACTAATTGATCTGCCCGGTAAACCAGCATATAATCCCTAGTCCTTCTCAGGTACTTCAATATATGCTTTACCGCAGTCCAATGTCCCTGTCCAGGATTACTCTGATATCTGCTAACCATGCCCACGGCAAAGCAGATATCTGGTCTCGTACATAGCATAGCATACATGAGGCTTCCTACTGCCGAAGCATAAGGAACCGCCTTCATGTCCTCTATCTCCTTTGATGTTTTGGGACACATCTCTTTAGATAAAGGAACTCCATGCCTAAAAGGTAGAAAACCTTTCTTGGAGTTCTGCATGCTAAAACGAGTAAGGATAGTGTCAATGTATGAAGCTTGAGATAAGCACAACATCCTTTTCTTGCGATCCCTTATTACTTTGATCCCAAGGATGTGTCCCACTTCTCCCAAGTCCTTCATGTCAAACTGTTTGGACAACCATACCCTTACGTCTGATAACACTTTGATATTGTTGTCAACTAACAAAATGTCATCTACGTATAGTACAAGAAACACCACTACGTTTCCGTCACATCTCTTGTATACACAAGGCTCATCCGGACTTTGAATAAATCCATATAACTGGATTACCTCATCAAAGCGGATGTTCCAAGATATAGAAGCTTGCTTCAATCCATAAATGGACCGATTAAGCTTACATACAAGATGCTCTTTGCCTTTAGCAATGAATCCCTCTGGTTGCCGCATATAGATGTTCTCCTCAAGACTTCTGTTAAGGAAAGCTGTCTTGACATCCATCTGTCAAATCTCATAATCCATATGAGCAGCTATAGATAAGAGAATCCGGATAGACTTAAGCGTAGCTACCGGCGAAAAGGTCTCCTCATAATCGATACCCTCTTTCTGAGTATACCCTTTCGCGACAAGCCTAGCTTTGAATGTCTCAACCTTCCCATCCACTCCTCTCTTTCTCTTGTAGATCCACTTGCATCCAATGGCTTTTACACCATTGGGTGGCTCTACTAGCTCCCAGACTTGATTAGAATCCATAGATTCTATCTCTGAATTCATCGCACTTTGCCAAGATACCGCATCTCTATCTTGGAGTGCCTCATCATATGTCCAGGGATCCGGTTCATGTTCACCAGGGACTAAGTCCAAAGACTCTCCCAAAAACATGAATATCTCGGGTTGTCTAACAACCCTCCCACTACGACGAGGTGCCTCCTGTGTGTACTCTGTGACACGCGGTGCAGTGACTTGTGGCATCTCCTCTTATACCGGTGGTACTGAAGTCGGGACTTCCCTTGTTAACTCCTCAAGAACAATCCTACTCATGGGCTTGTGGTTCATCACATAGTCCTCCTCTAGAAATCTGGCATTCGTACTCACGATCACCTTCTGATCTCTAGGACTATAGAATAAATCACCCTCCGTTCCCTTAGGGTAGCCATGTTGGGTTTCCGGCACCGCGGCGTGTGTGTGTTCGATCACGTTTCGTAAACATGAACACAGCGGAAGCAATAAAAATAATAAATCTACATTTATTACAATACACACAACACACGCATGCATATTACAACAAGTGTAGACATAACCGTAAATTTAAATTTGCAATAAAACGAAATTTATCTACGTTATACCTTTCGTATGACATGTAGCGGGAACGGCATCAACCGGAATGATCCTCGCTAGAATCGTCTCTATCCGTATCCACGCCGAGTTCCTCGGGATGACTTCACTAAGCCATGAGCTTCGTCTTCGTACGGGTTACTAGCCTCGTGTTGAAGACGACGTGATCGAGAGATGATCACGATCCGAATCCAAATTCGGATCCTAATACGAGTTCTCAAAACTCGCTTCTCCGGAGAGGTATTCGTCAACCAATTGACGAATCCTTCATCCTCCACCTCAGAGGATTACCGGAGATCGAATCCCCGGTAAGTTATCCGCTGTCGGAGCTCTAACCGTCGTCCAAACGACGCTCCGACGAGAGGAGAAGAAGCTGTCCAGAAAACTGGACATCTTGGTGGAGGAGTAGGCGCCGGCCAAAACAAGGAAGCCAAGTGCTCACCTTTTCACCGAGGCCTAGGAAGATCACCGGAGGGTCGCCGGAGGATCACCGGCTGAAGCTTGGAAGCCGGCAAGGAGCTAGACGGCAGCACAACAAGCTGGGCGGCAATAGAGGTTGGGCGGCAAAACTAGGTTGGGCGGCAACTCCAAGCTAGGGTTTGGATTAGGGCTTAATTATCCATTAAGCCCTCTTTTATAGGGAACTAATTCTCTTAATGGTTATTGGATCATAACCATTAGGCCCGTTAACCCGCTCCATTAAGATAAGTTAAAATAAACCAAACCATGATGGTTTATTTTAAGTTAAAACGAACCGAACCAACTTTTGGTTCATTCGCTTAAAATAAACCAAACCCTTTGGTTTATTCTCCTCCATTGGATTAGAACCAAACCATTTTGGTTCATCCATTATGTCTTCATAAGACACACCCATCCACGCTTCCATCCATTGCATCAAATGATTTCATGCTCGCTTTATGTTTGGTCCAACCAAACCTAGTTTCTCTCGGTCTGAGAATCTCATTCTCAAGCTCGTTTTAAATCCTTTGGATTATGCTCATTGTGCGTGTGACCAAATAGGTTCTTGGTTTATGTTGGCCGTCTATAATTAACCATTAATTATAGAATGATCATGAGTGGCACCTAGTAGTACATCATGATCCCCAATTAACCAAAAGATCAACGCTGATCCAACTATTTCAAACCCTTCGAGCTCGAATGATTCGTGCCCCATTCCCTTCACTCATCTTATACCCACTTGGTTCGGGACATGGTCTATAGTGTCACCTCACTAGGTCGACTCACGCCACACCTAGCCCAAGTATCATTTCCTCGTCCCACGGATTCTAGTTACTCCACATGTATCAAGAGTACCTTACTCTAAACATGTAATGCTTTGGCCAAAGACTTTAGTAACAATCCGACGAGGCCATGGGTATACATCTCCTCGCAAGGAGTGGTGAATCCTTTATAGGCTATTCAAACACCTTCGATCACTGACTTATACCCAATCATCCCGGTCCACATCTCCTTAGAGATGTTTGCTTAAGATGTCAAAGCATAAGTCTCCATGATCAAGATGACTTGAATACCGCAAGTCAAAGGAACATCGCACTTAAGCTACAGAAGAACTTCATTGACATATCTATATATGCAGAGAACCATATGAAGTCTTACTGGTCACTCCAATGAACTAGTTACCATAACTAGCATCCACGATTAACTCCGACATCACTATGTCTCCACTAGTGAGAATCACCGCTTGATATACCAAAGAGTATACCTCGGTTAGTCTCAGTAATTGATGGTGTCCAAATCCATCAATTCATCGACTAGGGATAATTCCGATACATCACAATTACACATGTAGAGATACTCACTAGTTGTGATCCAATCACAAATTCTCTCATGCTGTGAATTGTATCGTGGGCATTCAGTAAATGAGTTTAAGATCCAATCAAATACATAAAACATGTATACTCAAATAGTGAATCTTCATTTATCATATAAATGGTTCATACATAAGGCGATTGCCTTAGGACATATCTCATATATTACTAACAGACTCCCACTTGGCCTAATGCCAATCGCTACGGTATCCAATACCATAAGCTCTAACATGACCCTCAAACTTATTTTGAGGTAATGCCTTAGTCAAGGGATCCGCTAAGTTCCTTTCAGTGGGAATTTTCTCGATTTGTATTTTGTTCCTACTGATGATCTCTCTGTTAAGATGATAGCGGTGAAGCACATGTTTGGATCATTGATGAGACCACATCAAGTTCAAAGATGAACTTCTTGATCCAAACCGCTTCCTATGCTGCTTCCAAAGCTACAATGTATTCTTCCTTAGTGGCAGAATCAGCTATAGCGTCAAGCTTGGAACCTTTCCAACTTATTGCGCCTCCATTCCAGGTGAATACATACCCAGACTTAGACATGGAATCATCCTTGTCTATCTGGAGTTGGCATCCGTATACCCACGTATCACCATGTACCCTTCTCCATATATTAGGAACACATCCTTAGTTCTTCTCAAGTACTTAAGGATCGTCTTAACAGCCACCCAATAATCCATTCCTGGATCAGACTGGTATCTACTCATGACACTCAGAGCATACGATACATCGGGCCTCGTACATAACATAGCATACATGATAGATCCTATTGCGGATGCATAGGGAATCTTACTCATGCAAATCCTCTCGTCTTCTGTGCGCGGACACATAGACTTCGAAAGGTGTATCCCATGCCTGATGGGTAGGAAACCTTTCTTGGATTCCGACATGCTAAACCTCTTTAGCACTCAGTCTATATATGTAGACTGCGAAAGACCAAGCAACCGTTTCGATCTATCTCTATAGATCTTAATCCCGAGGATGTAGGTTGCTTCTCCCAGGTCTTTCATGGAGAATGCCTTGGATAACCAAACCTTCACTGACTGTAAGATTGAAACATCGTTTCTTATAAGTAATATGTCATCGACATACAATACTAGGAACATGACTGCACTCCCACTAACCTTCTTGTACACACAAGGTTCGTCTGGATTTTGTGAGAAATCAAACTTTTTGATTGTCTCATCAAAACGGATATTCTAGCTCCTGGATGCTTGCTTCAATCCATAAATGGATCGTCGCAATTTGCATACCTTGGTTTTATCAACCGATGTGAAACCCTCAGGCTGTATCATATACACGTCCTCGAGCAGGTTTCCATTAAGGAAAGCTATTTTCACATCCATCTGCCATATCTCATAATCATAATGAGCCGCTATGGCCAGGAGCATCCGAATGGATTTAAGCATAGCTACAGGCGAATAGGTTTCGTCATAATCAACACCTTATTTTTGACGATATCCTTTCGCCACCAATCTAGCCTTATAGGTAATTACATTACCATCCATGTCGGTTTTCTTCTTGAAAACCCACTTGCACCCTATAGGCTTTATCCCTTCAGGTGGGTCAACCAAGTTCCAAACTTGGTTTTCATACATGGAATCCATTTCCGACTTCATGGCACTAAGCCACTTATCCCTTTCTGAACTTGTCAGCACTTCATCATAACTGGTAGGCTCCTCATGATCAATGAGTAACACATCATTCGATTCACTTACGAGAAATCCATATCTCTCAGGAATATTGCGTGTTCTACCAGATCTACGAAGATGTGGTGTTACAATAGGTCCAGCCGATTGCTCATCACTATGAGTTGTCGGCTGTTGTGCTTCACCAGGTATCTCATCAATGTCTATTTGAGTCTCTCGAGCCTCCTCAAGCTCGACGACACTCCCACTGTTTTCTTGCATTAGAAACTCTTTCTCTAGAAACACAGCATGCCTTGAAACAAACACCTTTTGTTCCATAGGATGATAGAATTGGTAACCCCTTGTTTCCTTAGGGTATCCAATAAATAGACATTTATCGGACTTAGCATCAATTTATGCAATCTGATCCAGCTTCACATAAGCGGGACAACCCCATATCTTCAAGTAAGATACATGAGGTTTCTTACTATTCCATATCTCATATGGAGTAGTTGAGACTACCTTGGTAGGCATTCTGTTTAACAAGTAAACAGTTGTATGAAGTGCATAACCCCAAAAGGACTTGGGAAGAGTCGCATGATTCATCATTGACCTGACCATGTCCAACAAGGTCTGGTTACGCCTCTCAGATACACCATTATGCTATGGTGTATAGGGCGGAGTCCATTGAGACAATATACCATTGTCTCTTAGGTAATACAGAAACTCCTGACTCAAGTATTCACCACCTCGATCCGATCGAAGTATTTTAATACACTTGTCATGTTGTTTCTCTACTTCATTTCTGAACTCTTTGAACCTTTCAAAGGCTTCAGACTTGTGTTTCATCAAGAACACATACCCAAACCGTGAGTGATCATCGGTGAAGGTAATGAAGTAGCTATAGCCAGCTAATACTTGAGTTGACATAGGTCCACATACATCAGTATGTATTAGACCTAGTAACTCTCCCACTCGTTCACCTTTTTCAGTAAAAGGTAACTTAGTCATCTTGCCTTTTAAGCATGATTCGCATGTATCATATGAATCCAATTCAAACGATTCCAGAATTCCACATCAGTGTAATTTGGACATGCGTTTCTTGCTTATATGGCCAAGACGACAATGCCACATATAGGAGTCTATTTGATTATCCTTTCGAGCACGCGTGTTGCTCGCTTCGATATTGAAGATGTCACTGGATACGTCCAACGTATAAACACCATTGCTTAAAGTTCCAGTCCCATAAAGAACTCCATTCAAAGTTATGTAACAACAATTGTTACTAAAAGTCAAATGATACCCATTTCTATTTAAACAAGAAATAGAAATGATGTTCTTTATCAACGAAGGAACATAAAAGCAATTGTCCAGTTCTAAGACAAGTCCTATAGGGAGTTTCAACAAATGTGTTCCAATGGCGACTGCAGCAAACTTTGCTCCATTCCCAACACGCAAATTTGACTCTCCCTTGATGAGTCTTCTTCTATTCCTTAGCCCATGTATGTCATTACATATATGTGAGCCACACCCAGTATCCAATATCCAAGTGTTTGAGGAAATAGAATGACAATCAATAACGAAGATATCTGAAGAAGATGGGGCATCCGATGCCTTATTCTTCTTCACGGACTCAAGATAAATCTTGCACTTTCTTCGCAAATGGCTCTCCTTGCCATAATGATGGCAAGTTTCCTTTTGTGCTAGTTCTACCTTCTTAGCCTTTCTCTTCTTTCCCTTCTGCTGTTCCTTTGACTTCCTCTTAGAACCTTTCTTCGAGGAATCAACTAATAGCACCGTCCCCTGCTCATGCTTCTCAGAAGACTCCACGATCTTGACATATTGAAAGCGATACCACAGATGAACCTTCTAGCATCTCAGAGGTGAAGAGGAGCTTTGAGACTTCGAACCTTTCGAATCTCACTTGCTCATCAACCAACTCACAAAGATGAAGGACTACGATATGAGCATCCATATGCTCATGCTACTTTCGTAGCTTGGGTTCCATCGCAGCTAGCATGATGCAACTCATTTGTTCAGAATCACTCACATGTTTTTGATAGGCCAACAATTGGTCCAAAGTTGCATCGTCACTAGGACGGGCGGGAAGAGGCGCTTCGAGGACATTTGCAAGCTTTTCAACCTTGAGAACAATTCTCAAGCTTCAAATCCAGTTCAAGAAGCTCGGCCCAGTCAATTTATTCGAATCCAAAATGGAACGCAAATTCAAAGACATCATGATCAATCTTAGAAATACAAAACGAGCATATATGAGAAAATGATTTTTAAAAATGCATCAATATACATTTATAAATCCCATTCATTTTTCGAATTTCAAAAACCCCAAAATCACTTCGGGAGATCGTAGGTCCATCTCCGAATGGGCTGATATCCATCATAGTTATGAACAACCTTGGAGAGAGTCCAATAAGTCATTCATAACTACGACGGTAGGTATCAACTATACCGATTGCATATCACGTATATGCAACTATCACAATGTGCTATCAACTAATTGAATGTTCACACATACATTGGGTTGTTAACACATTAACAAGTATGCATCATATGCATAGCACCCAACTTCACCTCCCTTTAC
The DNA here is from genome assembly GCA_025175895.1 of Wurfbainia villosa. Lineage (NCBI taxonomy): Eukaryota > Viridiplantae > Streptophyta > Magnoliopsida > Zingiberales > Zingiberaceae > Wurfbainia > Wurfbainia villosa. The sequence goes on along the minus strand of CM045998.1, from coordinate 43,319,265 downwards.
ATCGACTTTGGAGAGAGTCCAACAAGCCGATGCTCCAGGTTAAAGCCAACCCATTAATCGGGAAATAGTTTTAATATGGTTAGAGCGCATTTAACCAATTAGCCCAGCTTGGAGAGAGTCCAACAACCAAAGCTAACGATTGACCTCTGACTCTTACCATATTAGTATTAAACTATTCCATGGTTTGAACATGTTCGGGTTCGAGCCGGGCTTGGAGAGAGTCCAACAACCCAAACAAGAAATGGAACTCTGGTTCTAACCATATTAATGGAAGGTGTAGGCTTTAATATTGTTTAAGGGTTTTATGTCTCATCCTCTTTGCATGCAAATAACTATTATCTACATGGCATGACATACATGGCATACATCTACATGTCACGACACGCATGGCATAATGTTATGCATCTAATGCAATTACATGACATACAATTATGTCATGTATATAATTTCCTTATATGTCATAACTATTTATGGAAATAAAATATATTTAAGATTTGATTCTCCAAATCAAATCATAATTAAATTAGGAAACAAATTTCCAAATCTAATCACATATTTTATTCATGAAATTATTTGATTAAGGAAAATCTATTTAGGAAACCAATTTCCTAAATCATTAAAACTACTTATGGAAATTAAAATATTTTAAGATTTGATTTCCCAAATCAAATCATGATTAAATTAGGAAACAAATTTCCATAATCTAATCAAATATTTTATTTATGGAAAATATCAATTTCCATAAATACTTCCAACTTTCCAAAAGTGGAAGATTTCCATAAATACTTCTAGACTTTCCAAAATTGAAAAATTTTCATAAATACTTCTAAATTTCCAAAATTAGAAAATTTCCAGAAATACATTATGACTATCAGAAAACCATTTTTACGATTATGTCGAAACATAACCTGGGCTCTGATACCACTATTGGGTTTCCGGCACCGCGACGTGTGTGTGTTCGATCACGTTTCGTAAACATGAACACAGCGGAAGCAATAAAAATAATAAATCTACATTTATTACAACACACACAACACGCGCATGCATATTACAACAAGTGTAGACATAACCGTAAATTTAAATTTCCAAAAAAAGGAAATTTATCTACGTTATACCTTTTGTATGACGTGTAGCTGGAACGACATCAACCACAATGATCCTCGCTAGAATCGTCTCTATCCGTATCCACGCCGAGTTCCTCGGGATGACTTCACTAAGCCACGAGCTTCGTCTTCGTACGGGTTACTAGCCTCGTGTTGAAGACGACGTGATCGAGAGATGATCACGATCCGAATCCAAATTCGGATCCTAATACGAGTTCTCAAAACTCGCTTCTCCGGAGAGGTATTCGTCAACCAATTGACGAATCCTTCGTCCTCCACCTCAGAGGATTACCGGAAATCGAATCCCCGGTAAGTTATCCACTGTCGGAGCTCTAACCGTCGTCCAAACGATGCTCCGACGAGAGGAGAAGAAGCTGTCCAGAAAACTGGACAGCTTGGTGGAGGAGTAGGCGCCGGCCAAAACAAGGAAGCCAAGTGCTCACCTTTTCACCGAGGCCTAGGAAGATCACCGGAGGGTCGCCGAAGGATCACCGGCTGAAGCTTGGACGCCGGCAAGGAGCTAGACGGCAGCACAACAAGCTGGGCGGCAATGGAGGTTGGGCGGCACAACTAGGTTGGGCGGCAACTCCAAGCTAGGGTTTGGATTAGGGCTTAATTATCCATTAAACCCTCTTTTATAGAGAACTAATTCTCTTAATGGTTATTGGATCATAACCATTAGGCCCGTTAACCCGCTCCATTAAGATAAGTTAAAATAAACCAAACCATGATGGTTTATTTTAAGTTAAAACGAACCGAACCAACTTTTGGTTCATTCGTTTAAAATAAACCAAACCCTTTGGTTTATTCTCCTCCATTGGATTAGAACCAAACCATTTTGGTTCATCCATTATGTCTTCATAATACACGACCCATCCACGCTTCCATTGCGACTGAAACGATTTCATGCTCGCTTTATGTTTGGTCCAACCAAACCTAGTTTCTCTCGGTCTGAGAATCCCATTCTCAAGCTCGTTTTAAATCCTTTGGATTATGCTCGTTGTGCGTGTGACCAAATAGGTTCTCGGTTTATGTTGGCCGTCTATAATTAACCATTAATTATAGAACGATCATGAGTGGCACCTAGTAGTACATCATGATCCCCAATTAACCGAAAAGATCAACGGTTGATCCGAGAACTATTTACGAAACCCTTGTTGGCTCGAATGATTCGTGCCCCATTCCCTTCACTCATCTTATACCCACTTGGTTGGACATGGTCTATAGTGTCATCCCCACTACGACTCGCCACACCTAGCCCAGTATCATTTCCTCGTCCCTACGATTCTAGTTACTCCACATGTATCGAAGAGTACCTTACTCTAAACATGTAATGCTTTGGCCAAAGACTTTAGTAACAATCCGACGAGAGGCCATGGGTATACATCTCCTCGCAAGGAGTGGTGAATCCTTTATAGGATATTCAAACACCTTCGATCACTTCGACTTATACCCAATCATCCCGGGTCCACATCTCCTTAGAGATGTTTGCTTAAGATATCAAAGCATAAGTCTCCATGATCAAGATGACTTGAATACCGCAAGTCAAAGGAACATCGCACTTAAGCTACAGTAAGAACTTCATTGACATATCTATATATGCAGAGAACCATATGAAGTCTTACGGCTGGTCACTCCAATGAACTAGTTACCATAACTAGCATCCACGATTAACTCCGGACATCACTATGTCTCCAGCCAGTGAGAATCAGCTGCTTGGATATACCAAGGAGTATACCTCGTGCTAGTCTCGACAGAATTGATGGTGTCCAAATCCATCAATTCATCGACTAGGGATAATTCCGATACATCACAATTACACATGTAGAGATACTCACTAGTTGTGATCCAATCACAAATTCTCTCATGCTGTGAATTGTATCGTGGACATTCAGTAAATGAGTTTAAGATCCAATCAAATACATAAAACATGTATACTCAAATAGTGAATCTTCATTTATCATATAAATGGTTCATACATAAGGCGATTGCCTTAGGACATCTCTCATATATTACTAACAAGCCAACAAACAATCGTACTTCTGTACGAGATTCCAACTTACCAGCATCTCCCTTCAACACATGTGCTGGACTACCCCAAATCCGAATATGTCTTAGACTAGGCTTTCGCCCAGTCCACAACTCTGTGGGAGTAGAGGGTACTGACTTAGATGGAACCAAGTTCAGAATGTGTGCTGCTATTTCCAAAGCAAACCCCTAGAATGAATCAGGTAACTCAGAATAACTCATCATAGATCTGACCATCTCCATAAGAGTCTTGTTCCTTCGCTCCGCCACACCATTCTGCTGGGGTGTGCCAGGTGCGGACAATTGGGATTGAATCCCAGCCTCTGATAAGTAACTCCTAAACTCTCCCAAGAGGTACTCGCCACCACGATCAGATCGTAATGTCTTGATACTTTTACCTTGACGGTTCTCCACATCAGCCTTGAATTCTTTGAACCTGTCAAAGCATTGAGCATCAAGTAAATGTATCCATATCTTGAATAATCGTCTATAAAAGAGACGAAATATTCAAAACCACCTCTTGCCTGGATAGACATAGGACCGCACAAATCAGAATGAACCAATTCTAACACATCTTTGGCTCTATACCCCTTGGCCTTGAAAGGCCTCTTGGTCATTTTACCTTCCAAGCAAGATTCGCAGGTTGGGAGATCCTCCAACACTAATGAACCTAAAGGTCCATCAGCTATCAACCTTTGAATTCTGCTTAGGTTAATATGACCAAGCCTTAGATGCCAAAGATATGTTTGGTTCATTTGCGAAGGTTCTTTTCTCTTATTAGACTTAGAAGATGAGTTATTGATTTCTATATGCATCGTGGGAGTTTTCGGTTCAAAAGTATATAAATTGTCAACCAATGTACCAGAATAGATAATCTCCCTATTCCTTTTTATAACCACTTTGTCATTAAAAGAAACAGAATATCCATCCATAAACAATTTAGAAACTGAAATTAAATTCTTTCTAAAAGTAGGTACATAAAGATAATTTCTCAAAACCAAAACTTTATTCCTATCAAAAGATAAATAAATGTCTCCCACTGCAATACCCGCTACCTTTGAAGAATTGCCCATGAAGACGGTAATCTCTCCCTCAGCTAGTCGTCGAGTTTCCTGGAACCCCTGCAAAGTATTGCAGACATGATCAGTGGCTCCTGTATCTACACACCAGGCACTGGTAGATAACACCGCTAAACATGTTTCAACAACTAAACAAGAAGATATACCTTTGTTCTTTCGGCGAGGACAATCCGCCTTCCAATGTCCAGTCTGCTTGCAAGTGAAACACTTGCCTTTCGGCTTCTTCACTCCTTCCTGAGGTCCCACTGCCACCTTCTTCGCTCCACCTTACTTCTTCTTCTTCTTACCTTTCGGTTTAGAGGAAGAAACCTTCTGAGCGACCATGGCTTGAGTACTTTGACGAAAAAGCCCCTCTGCCGCCTGGAGTTCTGTCAGAAGCTCTGCCAACAAATACAACCTCTTGTTCATGTTGTAGTTGAGGCGAAACTGCTCAAAACTCCTAGGCAGAGACTAGAGAATGATATCGACCTGGGTTTCCCCATCGATCTCAACTCCAAGGACTTCCATCTCATTAAGATGAGCCATCATCTTGAGAACATGATCCCTAACGGGTGTTCCCTCGATCATGGTGGTCGTCATCAAGTTTCTCATGGCCTTCTGTCTAGCCGCCCTACTCTGATGTCCGAAAAGTTCCTTGAGATTGAACATCATATCATAAGCTGTGGCTATGGCCTGATGCTGATGTTGCAGCACATTTGACATAGATGCCAAAATATAACACCGCGCCATCTCATCTGCCTTGACCCATTTCTTATAATGTTCTTTCTCCTTTTCATCAGAGTCATCGGAGGGATTAGGAGGACAGACCTCAAAGAGTACAAATTTGTACTCCTCCGCAGTTAAGACAATATCTAGATTTCTTTTCCAATCAATGTGGTTTGGTCCAGTAAGCTTATTTTCTTTTAAAATCACAGCAAGTGGGTTGAAAGTCATTTGAAAAATCCTAAAAATCACAATGATCAAAATATTAGATTTCAAATATTATTGATTCCTCAAAACAATAAAATCCCGAAATCAACCAACACCTCAAAACACCGAGAATATCGCATGCCACGATAGTGTGGACATATACGAATTCTACATTTGTAAGAGGAGGTTTTATCCATTAATTTTATTATCTTGTCAACCTTACTTTTTGACAAATAAAATTAATAGTTGGTTCCTCTTTAGCCCTACAAATAAAAGCAGTGACTCCGATGGGGAGGATACTTTTATTTGCATCTAAGTGTGCACCATTACACGATACTAAGGGAATTATTTCGGATTATGTGCCTTACCGATGGGGAAGAAGTACACACGCTCCTAAATAATTTCCTATAACCATTATTTGACCTAGTGATCCGCAAACAAACTCATCCGATGGGGAGGAAGGCACTCAGAGCCAACGTGCAAGTTTGTTGAATCACACGTCAAATTGTAATGGAGGCCGCGGGAATTAATTAAAATATCCCTCTCCCACTTAGTAAATTGAAATTGAGGAATTTTAAAGCATACACAACATGCATATAAAACAAATAAGCAATAAATATGGAAAAAACAGAATTTTTCCAACTATTATGGCATTGTCCTCCAATACGCATCCCGTTGTGTCGCCACCTCGTCCGCTCCATCTTTTCCCGTGCGCAAGTCACCAAAGAGATCCGAGCCGAGATAAATCATTTTAATTTACATCCATCGATCCTATACTCCACGAAGGAGTGTACAAATAATCTAGATTGAAAGTAAACTAAAATGAATGGCTAAACAATGTCGTATTTAATTATAAAAATTAAATACTAATCTAGCCTCGTCAACCCCGAGGATTCAAATAATATATATACAATCACCCACAAAACAATCACATACAACCAAATAGCCATAATAGTCGAATCTTATGCATGCAACCAAAAAGTTAGCCTACGCACATCCTACTATTATCCGGCATACTCAATATATGATATGTGCATGAAAGTAACCGAATCCAAAACACACAAAACCGGAAACCATGGCTCTGATACCACTTGTAGGGAGTTGCTTCGAAGAATCATTGGCTCCCATGTCCCCGGATTAAAATTTTCACCAATGAAAGAACTAATCCAGATGGGATGAGTTTCCTTAGCACAACCTATTCGTCGTCGTGCTAACAACTTGAGTGATCGCTTGAAAAAACTAGTTGTTCAAGCAACCCAACTCTTCTAGCTGGTTAGCCGCGGAAGAGACGACGGACGGATCGCCGGTTTTTGTGTTTGTCTTCGGGGTCCATGATTATACAAAATATATACATACACACACTTGTATAATCAACACATAAAACAACATGCTAAGATCAGAAAATAAAGTTGTACCACTTTATACCTTACGATCTTCTACCGTATGTCCTATCCTCCTCGTGGACGACGTGTGGGCGAAGATCCTCCACAAGTAGAAGCCTTCTAGATCGCGTTCTTCTCTTCCTTGTCCACTGCGAACAAAGAGAAGAACCAACAAAACCAAAATATCCTCCTTTCTAGAACTGGCCACCAATCAAAAGAGCTCGATGTATCCGCCAGCCAAGGAGCGAATGGATGAAGCGCCGGCCACCAATGTAAAGGGAACCGCCGGCCACCTTGGAGATTGGAGAAGTGTCGGCCACCAAGGGAATGGAGAACCACCGGCCACCAAGGAGAAAAGGAGAAGGAAGAGCACCGGCCAACCTTGAACAAAGGTTGCCGCCGGCCACCAAGGAGAAAGGGAGGAGGAAGAGCGCCGGCATAGGAATAGAGGAGGAAGATAGATAGGTGCCGGCCAACCTTAGGAAGAAGAAGGGTTCTTCTTCTCTTGATGCCGCCCAAGCTCCTTCCAAAACCTAGCCTCCCAAGCCCTTGTTCTCCTAGGGTTTCTTGCCACCCAAGATTGGAGAGGTAAAACCCTAATTTCCAATCTCTATCCTTGCCGCCCAACCTAAGCCTTCTATTTATAGAATTGGGATTAAGCCTCCTTTAATCTCCACCGTCGGATCTAGGGATTTAATCTCCACCGTCGGATCTAGGGTTTTATCCCAACCGTCGGATCTAGGGTTTCATCCCAACTGTCGGATCTAGGATTTCATCCCAACCGTCGGATCTAGGGTTTCATCCCAACCGTCGGATCTAGGGTTTTATCCCAACCATCGGATCTAGGGATTTAATCCCAACCATCGATTCTAGGGTTTCATCCTAACCATCGGATCTAGGGATTTAATCCCAACCATTGGTTCTAGGGTTTCATCCCAACCATCGGATCTAGGGATTTAATCCCAACCGTTGGTTCTAGAGTTTTGTTTTACACTCTTGGATCTAGACTTCATGAGGATTATATTAGACTACGATAGGGACCATAAGGAGGAGTTGGATCTTGGCCACCCGATGGATCGGAACCACACTAACTTGATCCATCAATGATGTTCCATTCCACTAGAGGATCATCATTGAACTACCTCACCAACCCCCATAAATTAATATGGGCTCCATATATTATTTATACATTCATCTCCCCGTGTTTAAGATATCGAATGTCCGTCAATTAATTGATTTACTGACCATCAATTAATTAACATCTAATTCCTCGAGTTAGTACCACTCAACCTTATCATCATGTTGACTAAGTCAACCAGCTGGGTTTACATGATGAACCTTATGAGCTCCTCAAGGGGACATCATCAACCTAGTATATAGGGCACGGTTTCCTCCTATAATCAATGGCACACCATGTAAATAATATTATTTCCCAACTTACCGGGCATATTGATTTAATACATCTAAATCTCACCCTCTAGTAAATCAAAGAAATAAATACTAAGTACATGTGCCCTTTATTATATCGGGATTAAGAGCATGTACAACATAATATCCGAGGTTCAATTCAATTATGTAGTCAGCAATTAATTGAATCACCTCTATGTCGGTCCTACTCAATACACCTAAGTGTACTAGTGTAACTCTATGTTCAAGACAAAACAATACCAAGCTACACTACAACCTTGCCAATGGTTTGTCCAAAACCATCTTGGTTGTGAGCCTCTACTTATATTTTACAAGGGACTGATAACATGATCTTCTGTGCCACACCAAGCACCATGTTATCTACAATGTAAAATATTAGACAATATGCACACATATATAATAAATATATAAAGTGCAAACAATGATCATGTGATTCTTATTCCAAAATAAAATGTTCATACAAAAAGAGCTAGGCTTTCAGTATACATTCAACACTCTATAGTTCTTGATGCCTTGAATACAAGCTGCTTCACCTAAGTCCTTCATTGAGAAGCACGTCCCCAGCCAAGTCTTCACAGACTGTAGTGAAGGGATGTCATTCCCAATGAGTAGTATGTCATCCACATACAATACAAGGAAGACAACTATGTTCCCATTAACCCTCTTGTAGACACAGGGTTCATCTTCATTCTTGATGAAACCAAACTGTTTGATCGCATCATCGAATCGAAGATTCCAGCTCCGAGAGGCTTGCTTTAGCCCATAAATGGACCTTTGCAGCTTGCATACTTTCCCAGTATGCTATGGATCTTCAAAACCCTCAGGTTGTGTCATGTACACATCCTCGAGTAAGTTTCCATTCAGAAATGCAGTTTTGACATCCATCTGCCAGATCTCATAATCGTGGTATGCTGCAATAGCAAGCAAGATCCGAATGGACTTAAACATCGCCACTGGAGAAAAGGTTTCGTCATAGTCAATACCATGAATTTGCTTGAAACCTTTAGCCACCAATCGACCCTTATAGGTTTGCATAAGTCCATCCATGTCAGTCTTTCTCCTAAAGACCCACTTACACCCAATGGGTTTGACCCCTTCAGGTGGATCAACCAAAGTCCATACTTGGTTGGTGTACATGGATTCCATCTCGGATCTCATGGCCTCTAGCCATTTCTCAGAATTTGGGCTCATCACAGCTTCCTGATAGGAGGTAGGCTCATTCTCAGTGAGCATAACGTCATCATGGTCAGACAAGAGAAATGAGTATCTCTCAGGCTAACGACGTACCCTATCAGACCTGCGAAGAGGTAGGTCTACATGAATAGGTGGTTGTTCCACAACTCTTTGTGCAACAATCTCATCACCCACAACACTTTGTGGTTCCTGTTCAACCTCCATCAAGGCCTCAATTCTATGGTCCTTATCTTGAATTTCTTCAAGATCGAACGTACTCCCACTAGTTTTTCTAGAAACAAAATCCCTTTCTAGAAAACCCCAGTCTTTGCCACAAACACTTTGTGCTGACTGGGAATGTAGAAGTAATAACCCTTTGTGTCCTTGGGATATCCAACAAAATAGCACCTATCGGATTTGGGCCCTAGTTTGTCTGAGACTTGACGTCGAACGTAAGCCTCACAACCCCAAATCCTCATGAAAGACATCTTAGGATTTCTCCCTATCCATATCGTATATGGTGTCTTTATCACATCCTTGGATGGTACACGGTTAAGGGTAAAGGCTGCTGTGTCTAGAGCATATCCCCAAAAGGATATAGAAAGATCTGTGTGACTCATCATAGATCGTACCATATCTAATAGGGTACGATTCCTCCTTTCGAATACACCATTCCACTGTGGTGTTCCAGGAGGAGTGAGTTGGGATAGAATCCTACACTTAGCTAGATAGTCACGAAACTCATGGCTAAGGTATTCACCACCTCGATCTGATCAAAGTATCTTAATACTTTTGCCAAGCTGATTTTGTACTTCATTCTTGAATTCTTTGAACTTTTCAAAGGATTCTGATTTATGTGTCATGAGATACACATAACCATATCTACTGAAGTCATCAGTAAATGTAATGAAGTACCTGTAACCACCTTTAGCAGCAACATTAAAAGGGCCACATACATCACTATGTATAAGTCCTAACAAGTCTGTTGCTCTTTCGCTGTGTCCACTAAAGGGAGTCTTGGTCACCTTGCCTAAAAGGCAAGACTCGTATGTCTCATATGATTCAAAATCAAATTAGTCTAGCAGCCTATCCTTATAGAGCTGAGAGAAGCAACTCTCGTTTATGTGACCTAAGCGACAATGCCAGAGATAGGTTTGGTTCAACTCATTTGACTTGAACCTTTTGGTACTTATGTTATAGATAGGGCTCTCTAAGTCTAGAAAGTAGAGTCCGTTCATTAGAGGTGCACTACAATAGAACATATCATTTAAATAAACTGAACAACATTTGTTCTTTATTATAAATGTAAATCCTTTCTTGTCCAAACAAGAAATCAAAATTATGTTCTTAGTTAAAGCAGGCACATAACAACATTCATCTAATTCTAGTACTAGCCCAGAGGGAAGAGATAGATCATAAGTTCCTACAGCAACAGAAGCAACTCTTGCTCCATTGCCCACTCGTAGGTCCACCTCGCCCTTTGTCAATGCCCTACTATTTCTCAGCGCCTACACATTGGTACAAATGTGAGATGCACATCCGGTATCTAATACTCATGATGAAGAAATAGATAGATTGAATTCTATAACATTTATACCTGAAGTAGAAGTCTCACTTCTCTTCTTCTTAAGATCTTCCAGGTATGCCTTGCAGTTACGCTTCCAGTGTCCAGCTTCCTTGCAGTGGAAGCAAGCCCCTTCCTTGGCCACCCCTCCTTTGGGTTTCAGTTCCTTGCCTTTGCCCTTGGCTTGGGACTTTCCCTTACCTTTAGGCTTGCCCTTGCCTTTCTTCTTTTGCACCATCAAAATGACGTCAGATTTTCCCTTCTTAAGGTTGAGCTCAACAGTTCTCAACATGCTAAGCATCTCAGGCAGTGGCTTATTAATTTCATTTATGTTGTAATTCATGACAAATTGATTGTAGCTTTGCGGCAAAGACTGCAAGATCAAGTCAGTGGCTGGCCAAGGGGGAAACCCAATCTCTGTAGGTTTTCTATGTACCCAATCATCTTGAGTACATATGGACCTACGGGAGTCTCATCTTGCATTTTGGAACCAAACAATGCCTTAGAGACTTCATATCTCTCGTGCCTTGCTTGTCCTTGATATAGTTGACAAAGATGTTCAACCATATCATAAAAATTCATGAACTCGTGTTGCTTCTGAAGCTCATAGTTCATGGTTGTGAGCATTAGACATGACATATCTAATGCATCATCTTGATGCTTCTTGTAAGCATCTTTGTCAGCTCGCGAGGTAGTGGCAGAAGGTGCCTCCGGAATGGGCTGCTCCAGGACGTACAGTTTCCTTTATTGGGTGAGAATAATTCTCAGGTTCCTGTACCAGTCCAGGAAATTTGCTCCATTGAGCTTGTCCTTCTCAAGGACAGAATGCAGAGAGAGAGTGTTCATGTTTGTCGACATAGTAATCTACAACATACAATGCAGAGAATTAATATCATATTCCTTTTATCATTTAATTAGGCCTTTAATCAAATGATGCTCCCATTGAATTATAAGAATTTTGTAGAATCGAGTTATGGATGTGGGCAAACCACATTACTAGATTCATACAAACTAGCTATAATTTTTGCGGGACAAGATCCACATCATACTAAGCTTTGAGTTAGCTTTGGCTAAATCGCCCAAGACTTAGTACAATCGGTGGGTAACACATTACCGATTACATCTCTATGCAACTCTTGTTTATAGGATCAAAACCCACATTTACAAAAGTCCTTGAGTTAGCTTTGGCTAAATCACCCAAGATTTAGTGTAAATGTGATCTTATCCTATCTTTCCAATGGTTGGAATATGCCTATAGTTCTACTCGATCCAATTGAGTTAACTAGTTTCACTCAATCTAATTGAGCTTACTCTAACCCAAGCTGTGATAGGCCAGACCAAGATTGTCCCTCCGCACCCTACCAAGATAATATGCGTTGCTCTGCTTTGGTAGATTCAACAACTACAAATGATCGAGGTAGTGATGGGTATCAAGGAATTGGTAGGCATTTACAAGTTGATTCGATTAAGATCTAATCTAATCGTAATGTGTATCATATACACATTGAGACTTTATTATTCTATACTAGCATGCATCACATACATACAAGCATTATTCTAGCATGCATCATATACATACAAGAAAAATATCCTAGCATGCATCATATACATACAAGCATTATTCTACTAGCATGCATCACATACATACAAGAAAAATCAAATATATATATATATATATATATATATATATATATATATAAAATTAACTGTGATGTGGTCATGACCCTACTACGATCTTCTCAAGCCAATGAGAAGATCTGACAGTCAACCTATGGCTAGCGGCTTCTCCAAGCGCTTCCTTTGACCGCCATGTGTCGTCGACACCCTTCTCGTAACTTCGTCTACAAGTAGACTTTCCACCGCTCCATTTTGTACATTACAAATATGAAACTCGAGTTACATTCGAGTCTAAAACTATTTACAACTAGAATTTCAAAAGAAGAGGTACGACGCGCAGGTCGCATACACTATACAACACGCACAACCACAAAAACGGCACGCAAGCCGTATTATGAATTACAACACATCATCATCCAATCATATTGGGGTTCTTGGGCCATGACAATCATATAATTATACATAATTCTAAATTATGTATTTTTACAGAAACTTTCTATAATTTTTTCCTATTTTTTTTTTCAATTTTATGAGTCACCCCTCCGTAACGGTCCCGCTAAGCGGTTTCCGGGCGCGATCGCGGGGCAAGGCCTCTTTCGGGGATAGGGGCAGTGCCCCTACTCGCAAAATAAACTTTGCGAGTGTCCCAACTATGATCTTACAGCGACTTAAGTCACTGTCCCAAAAACCTAAAGCGAGAACTCGTTGTTTCGGAGAGTTTTTCTCGATGGTTGAAGCCTACAAGTGTCCCAACACTCGTTGCTTCGACTCTTCGAGAAAAATACCCAAAAATTTGATAAAAATAGGAAATTTATAGAAAAATAAAATATGTAATTTTTATATCTAATACAAAAATTACAAAAATAAAACACATACATGCTTCGTATGTGGCTCTGATACCACTGTTAGACTTTCCGAGCCGCAAAAACCGCTTTTTGCATTGCGGAAACCCCGGAAGTCCGGCCACGGATCCGTGCGAAGATATATTAAAATAAAATATGTATGTGCTTAAGTAAACCTAGATCTACCTTATATCTAGAAGGTGAGAGCATTACCCTTGAAGCGATGCCCTTCGCTTATCCTGCTCATCTAAAAGCTTCGCCGGAACTCGAGAGTGTCAAGTGCACACTCCTCTATTGCTATCCACACAAGCAATAGGTGGAGAAAATACAACCTTGAGTGTGATAGAACCCGTTGGATGGTTTGGCCAAGATGAGGATTGGGAGAGCTTGAGAGAGTAATCCAATGAGGAAGAAGATGAAGTTCTAGTAACTCACCAAAATCAATTACACCCATCAAATGGAGTGGTCGGCCACTTCATGACTTGGGGGGTTACATGCATACATGTAACTCCAAGAGCCAATAGCTCTTGGTCTCCCTCATGAGGTGGCACCACATGATAAGTCAATGATGATGTGGAGCATCATCATTGGCCGGCCATGACAAGTCATCATCATGACATGGCATTTGGTCAAGTTAAACTTGACCTTTCATCTTCCCTCTCAAGTCAAGTCAAACTTGACCTCTTATCTCCCATGGTTGATCAAATCTAACCACTTGATTCAAGTCAATTTGATTTAATGAATCTCTATTCATTAATTTAAATTGACTAAATGAATCAAATCTAAATTAGACTCATTCAACACTTGAATCAACTTGAGTCTAACTCAATTAGTCTAATTTAGATTACTCTTAATCCAATTTGGTTCATCACATGAACCTAATCCTCATGGTTCATCATATGAACCTAATCTCCATCTAATTGCCCTTTGTGTGTGACCCTATAGGTTCTTGTAACGTTGGTAATGTCCCTAAACTTATTTAGGAACATAAGTAATGAGTGGTATCTAGCAACACATCATTGCTACCCAAGTTACAAGAATGTTGAGCTCCAACATCACCTTTGTGACTACTAATTGTGACTCTCACAATATGTGACAATGCCCCTCTATTCTTGACATCTAGATTGACAAATTGAGGCATAGACCGTGTCATCCTTGGTACAATCTATATCTTGAACTCCAAGTAGACTCACTCTAATCAAATGAGCTCAATATCTCATATTGACTCATTTGGGCATGGCCATGCACTTCATGGTCTCACTCTATCAAGAATTACGATGTCTCTCCCATCATATAGGAGGGATAGATCCCATCTACATCACTCACATCCCTCGGCATAATTTGTCACATACCCAGTAATCGCCTTTATAGTCCACCCATTTACGGGTGACGTTTGACGAAGCCAAAGTATGCAACTCCTTATGTAGGGAACCATGGTGACTTCAGGTCTAAGGACTAATAGTCATACTAATAGCCACATGTGAAAGTATATGACACTCATATAACGATCCATGATACTTTCTCATGGTGGGTCATTCAGTATACATTCTCCAATGCATACCCATGTGTCAACTTGATATCTCATATCCATGACTTGTGAGATCAAGTCATCGTGTTGACCTACATGCTAGTCTCTATGCATTAACATTGTCCCTGAATGTTAATACTTGACTAGGAATGATTAAGAGTAGTGTTCTCTATATCATCTCATTATCGATTCAACCAATCGATTGATATAGATAAGAACCTACTACTCAAGGACATTATTATATTTAGTTATTTGGCACCAATACAAGTAAATATAATAACCATGCCTTTATAAATAGGAATATGATACAATAAAGTCCATACAACAATCATCACATGATTGGCTCTAGGACTTTCACTAACAAAAATCCCCACTGAAAGGAACTTAGCAGATCCTTTAACTAAGGCATTACCTCAAAGTAAGTTTGAGGGTCATGTTAGAGCTTATGGTATTGGATACCGTAGCGATTGGTATTAGGCCAAGTGGGAGTTTGTTAGTAATATATGAGAAATGTCCTAAGACAATCGCCTTATGTTTGAACCATTTATATGATAAATGAAGATTCACTATTTGAGTATACATGTTTTTATGTATTTGATTTGATCTTAAACTCATTTACTGAATGCCCACTCTATGATTCACAGCAGGAGAGAATTTATGATTGGATCACAACTAGTGAGTATCTCTACATGCGTAATTTTGATGTATCGGAATTATCCCTAGTCAATGAATTGATGGATTTGGACAACATCGATTCTGTCGAGACTAGCATGAGGTATACTCCTTGGTGTATCCAAGCAGCTGATTCTCATTGGCTGGAGACAATGTGATGTCCGGAGTTAATCGTGGATGCTAGTTATGATAACTAGTTCATTGGAGTGACCAGCCGTAACACTTCATATGGTTCTCTGCATATATAGATATGTCAATGAAGTTCTTACTGTAGCTTAAGTGTGATGTTCCTTTGACTTGCGGTATTCAAGTCATCTTGATCATAAAGACTTATGCTTTGACATCTTAAGCAAGCATCTCTGAGGAGATGTGGACCCGGGATGATTGGGTATAAGTCAAAGTGATCGAAGGTGTTTGAATAGCCTATAAAGGATTCACCACTCCTTGCGAGGAGATGTATACCCATGGCCTCTCGTCGGATTGTTACTAAAGTTTTTGGCCAAAGCATTACATATTTAGAGTAAGGTACTCTTGGATACATGTGCAGTAACTAGAATCCGTAGGACGAGAAAATGATACTTGGGTTAGGTGTGACGTAGTCAACCTAGTTGGGACTGACACTATAGACCATGTCCTGAACCAAGTGGGTATAAAATGAGTGAAGGGAATGAGGCATGATTCATTGTAGCTGTTGAAGGATTTCAGAAATAGTTCTGGATCAACTGTTGATCTTTTCGGTTAATTGGGAATCATGATGTACTACTAGGTACCACTCATGATCATTTTTAATTAATGGTTAATTATAGACCGCCTACATAAACTAAGAACCTATTTGGTCACACGCACAACGAGCATAATCCGAAGGATTTAAAACAAGCTTGAGAATGAGATTCTCAGACCGAGAGAAACTAGGTTTGGTTGGACCAAACAAGGAGCGAGCATGAAATCATATCAGTCACAATGGAAGCGTGGATGGGTCGTGTCTTATGAAGACATGATGGATGAACCAAATTGGTTTGGTTCTAATCAAATGGTGGAGAATAAACCAAAGGGGTTTGGTTTGTTTTAAACGAATGAACCAAAGTTGGTTCGGTTCGTTTTAACTTAAAATAGACCAAATCGGTTTGGTTTATTTTAACTTAAATTAATTGAGCGGGTTAATGGGCTTTTGGTTATGATCCGATAACCATTAGGAGAATTTGTTCTCTATAAAATAGGGCTTAAGGGTTTTGTGAAAATCTAATCGAAGCAACCCATAGTTGCCGCCCACCCTCTCCCTCTCCTCTTGTGGTCGGCGCCCAACCCTAGCCGCCGCCCACCCTTGTGTCGCCGTACAAGCTCCAGTCGGCTATCCTTCGGCGACCCTCCGGTGATCCTCCTTGGCTCCGGTGACCAAGGACTTGCTGGCCCTCTTCTCTTTGGCCGGCGCAAACTCCTCCACCAAGCTGTCCAGTTTTCTGGACAGCTTGCTTTCTTTGAGTCGGAGCGTTGTTTGGACGACGTTTGGAGCTTCGACAGCGGCTACTTTGCCGAAGATTCAATCTCCAGTAATCCTCAAGGTGGAGGACGAAGGATTCGTCAAACGGTTGACGAATACCTCTCCGGAGAAGCGAGTTTTTGAGGACTCATTTTGGATCCGAATTTTGATTTGGATTGTGATCTTCTCTCGATCACATCGTCCTCAACACGAGGCTAGTAACCATTACGATGATGAGGCTTGTGACTTTGTGAAGTCATCCCAAAGTTACTCGGCGTGGATATGGATAGAGGCGATTCTAGCAAGGATCGCTCCGGTTGATGCCTTTCCCGCTACACGTGATACGTCAGGTATACGTAGTATAAATTTCATTTTATTTCAAAATTTGAAATTGTGGTTATGTCTACACATGTTGTACTATGCATGTGTGTGGTGTGTGTGTTGTAATAAATTAGATTTATTAATTTTATTTCTTCCGCTGTGCACATGTTTACGAAACATGTTCGAACACACACTCGCCGCGGTGCCGGAAACCCAACAAAATTTACTTGACTAAATTATTTCCAATTGACTGGATTCTGTCTATAAAACCAGTGCTAAGGCAGCACCAAGTCTACTCACACCAACCTCAAATAGACGACAAACACCCTTTTTCTACCCTTCAAAGTGCTTAGGTCATCAAATATCTTCTATAATATCATCTGTAATGCCGAGGTAACAATTCTAAACTTTGTTTTCAATTATTTTTTCATAAATATTAAATTATTGTAATTTAATTAGGGATAAAAGAAGAGCAGTTGTGGCTAAGTCATCTTCTACTCCCTATATGGACATTAGGTTTCCCACTGAGGGACATAGGATTAGGTTTGATGACTCTCATTATACTCCCATATCTACTAGATATATTAGTAAATCATTTTTTAGTAGATCATGCATAGTGTTGAATTCATAGGACATTATGGTCTAGTTAAACTAGTTTATTGTAAAAACTCTATTAACATAGATTTATGTGCTGATTTTTTCAATAATTTCACTATAATTGATGATCTTACATATTCCACTAGAGTATAGGGTAAAGATTTTATCTTTACCCCCTCATTGTTGAGAGATCATTTAGGACTTATGCATTCATCATGCCTAGTTGTATGTTTTTCATCTATGGAATTATCGTATGGTGATCCCTACTCGCACATCACATTAGATAGGATACACTTGCATCTATTTGGTGAGGAGAGGACTCCATCTATGAGTATCTTCAGTTCCACTAGACTCAGAGTAAATGACTATGCATTGTACAAAGTCATAGTGAACTGTATTTTGCCACTCACTACTAGGGACATCGCTATGATGCATCCCTATCATTCATTTCTACTTTATGTACTTAGTCATAGATTAGACTTAGATATTAGTTTACAAATGATTCATTCTATCATCCATCACTCTAGTGTAGTTACTAGTAGGAAGGCACACTACCATATTGCCATGTCATTACATCTTTACTAGCTACATTAGGGTTTGATGTTACCACAGGTAACATCAAACAACTTTCTGAGTATGACATGATAGGTTTTAGACAGTTTGAATTAGCTAAAATAGGTTTAGATGAAAATAACATTATGATATAGAGGAGAGATGGTCCTCAACCTCAGTCCCAACACTAGTCTGAGCCTGAGCCTAAGCCTGAGCCTGAGCCTAAGCTTGAGCCTGAGCCTGAGCCTGAGATTGACCCTGAGCATCAGGAAGCACCCGGATTTGATAGTCTATCTTCTTTTTATGGGCTTCCAGCACCTCCCATTGTAGCAGAGAGATTATCCAGATTGAAGGATGCGATGCAATGTCAGGAGCAGCAACATCATGCACGTCATCTTGAGATGATGCAGATGCTTCAGGTGTAGAGAGAGGATCATCGAGAGATGATGGAGTTTTTTTTATCTTGGAGTATGAGTCATCCACCTCCTCCACCTCCTTCTGATTAGGATTGTATTAGATACACTAGTTGTTACAGTTTAAACTTATGTAATTAATTTAGTAACTTTTAAATTTTTGTTATTCTTAAATATGACTTGGATTATGCTTAGTAGACTAGGATTCTTTAATGTTTCCTATTCAAAACCTATTTTATTTTATTTTCTTAAAGGAAAATTAAAAATTAATCTAGCCTAGGTCAATTTTAGATTTCATGATCTTGTAGACTTAGGTAAGGGTTCACATCTCACAAACACCTAAGACTACCTATTTGTGTATTAAGCCATGAAGATGGGCATGAGATGCTAGGACACCATCCCAAGTTCCAGATGTAGTGCATCGACATGAACCAACACGGGGTTTAAATAGCAAATCAATCACTTTGGTGACTAACCCTAATTCAAAGCTTAATGATAATTCTATGTCACTTGAGCTATTAAAGAGTTGGAAATTTGCTTTAAGGACAATTTTTAGATGTATATTTTTAGTATATTAATTATGAATAGGAATTCATGCTTGGACATTTCTTATTACATTTGCATTATTTAACAAGGAGTTTTGAAAAATTATAATTTAATCTTTATTTAAGAGGGAGTTTTGAAAAATTAAAATTTAATCTTTATTTAAGGGGGAGTTTTGAAAAATTGAAATTTAATCTTTATTTAAGGGGGAGTTTTAAAAAATTGAAATTTAATCTTTATTTAAGGGGAGTTTTGAAAAATTGAAGTTTAATCTTTATTTAGTTGGCCCAATCAACTCAGGTCACGATTGACCAGACTTAAGTTTGACTCAAGTAGTGTTTTTGATGTTTGACATTGATATCTGACAATGGTTTAGAGAGATTGTTGGTGCAATCGACCTGGGCGTAAAGTCCAAGCGGGAGTCTTGGCAGCGTAAGCCCAATGTGCCTTGGCGATGTAGACCACATTAGCATGACAATAGCTGATGGAAGCACCTGAAGGCTAGCATATGGATGAACAAGTCATAGATAACTTGGAGGGATCCGATAGGCGTGAGGCTGACGGAGGTGGCTAGAAGGCTTAGGTCTAGGCTAAGGGTGGTCTAGCAAGTATTGGACACCATACTTGGGGTTAAAACCTTATGGATGAGGTTATCAGTCGACTGATAGGAGTCAACTAGAGTTTGACTGCAGGAATTGGCCTATCAGTCGACTGTTGGCCTGAGAAGTCGACTGATTTAAAGACCAGTTGACTGTTGGTCGGGTATTCAGGGATAGAAAGTTCCCAAGTCATCTGTTAGGGTTTGACAGTCGAGTGATGACCTGATCAGTCGACTGATGGGCATGATCAGTCGACTGATGGTATATCCATTGGAACTTATCTAACGTGGCTCATGCCATTGTGAGACAACGACTACAAGAGCAGTCGACTGATGGTCTCAATCAGTCGACTGCTAGGTGAAAATCAGCCCGAGTTATAGGTTTAAAAGGAGCACAAAGGAAAGGTTTTGGCCAAGGTTTCTTGAGAAGTTTTGGGGTGATTTGCTAATACAATTCGGGGTCTCCAAGTGCAACTCAAGTAACCAAACAAGCAAGCCTCCAAAAGATCGATTATAAAGTTTTCTTTGCATTCTTTTGTTATATTTCATTTGTAATTGCTTGTATTTCATTCTTATTGTTGTAAGAATTATTGTAAGAGATTTTCTCCACCTCCCGATTGTTCTGAGAAGGAGTTATTGATCAGTGGTTGTGTGTTCATCACTAGAGCTCATTTGAGTTCAATCCGTGGAGTAGGAACCATATGGTTCAAACCACATTATATTTGGTGTTGTTCTTGTGTTCGTGTTGTATTTATTTTATTGTTATTATTTCCGATGCGTATAACAAGTGTTGTAGACAAGCATGCGATCAAATTCCGTTAAGCGAACAACGACACACTATTCACCCCCCTCTAGCGGGCGCACATGTCCTAACAAGTGATATCAAAGCTTGGAGCTCTTCTACAGACTAACACCTAGGAGCAAGATTGCTAGAGGGAAGATGGAATTCGAAGAAAGACTAGGATGGGACATCAACACACCAATTTCGTACAATTTCTATGGACAAGAAGGATTCAACCAATGGAAGGCAAGAATTGAAGACTTCTTGATAATGAGGGACCTTGAGGAGTGGTCCACTTTGATGGAAGGATTTGAATATCCTAGAAGACCAAAGGGAGGTTTCCTTAAGATGAAGAGATGGATCGAGGAACAACTCCAAGGGTTTGATAAAAATAAGAAGGTAATGGAATTTTTGATTGATTTAATAACTAACAATATTTTGTCTAGTTTAGGGGACTACATGGATTCCAAGGAGCTATGGAGTCAAGTGGCAAGATTCCATGAGAACCCTCAATCGGTCCAAGAAGAAGAAGAAGAAGAGGAAGAAGAGGAGTGCTCATCCTCTCAAGCTCAAGAAGAAGCAAACACATCTTCATCCCAAGAGCTTGAGGATTCGGAGGTTGATAGCGAATCAACATCTGGATCGGAAGAGGAAGAAGAGATGGAAGAAGCTTCCACTTCAAGGTTTAAGGGGGAGGAGAGACCATATGCTCCGGAGCAAAGGCAAGAGCAAGGAGAGCCATCTACTTCTGGGAGAAGTGATGAACAAGCTCACGAGGCCTTCACCACCACTCTAGGTAACTCAAGCATTCAAATTAAAAATAAAATCCATATTATATGCATTGAGTATAGGGAAGTTATACACTATAAGAGTAAGTGCCCTAAGGAGATCAAGAAAAGTCAACCGACACCAAAACCTCAAGAAAAGACCAAGGATGTCGGTCCCCCAACACATAAAAGCAAGGAGCACATCACTTGCTTCAAGTGCCAACAACTAGGGCATTTTTGGAGTCAATGCCCTAGGGGGAAGAAGAAGGTCCAAGAAGGAGCATCGCAAGTAGGGGGAGCCTTAAAAGCTAACCCTAAGGTAAAATTTAATAATGCTCATTCTTTAAGTTATAGGAAAAAGCATGCTCGAAATAATTTTAGTAATCTTGCTATTACTCATGAACAAAAGCATATTAGGAATAATAGGTTTCATTGTTTAGGAGATAAGCATGTCCATTTTAGTAATAAGGAGAAATTTTGGACTAATGTTCCTAAAACAATTCTACCTAGGGAGACAATTAGAAAGGTAAAAGAGCACCAAGGTTTTAACCCTAAATGGACTAGACATATGCCAAGAAAAAATAATTCCCAAAGGACATATGAAAATTCAAAATTGGGAAGATTAGAATTAGAAAATCAAGCCTTGAGGTCAAGGCTTGAGAAACTAGAAAAGACCCTTGCAAAAAATGCAAAATCAAATTCTAGGGTCAAATGATCAAAAATCTAGATCAAGGAGTCAAAACCTAGGATTTAGAAAGCAAGGTCCAACCAAGGCCAAGAAAGGTTTGGGTCACAAACCTAAGCCAAAGAAGACCTATCATAATGTTCCATTCGATTATGGAACTCAAGTTAGGTCTAGGAAAACCAAGGTCAATAGGGAAGTCATCCCTAAGGTTGACCAAGGTAGGTGCTTAGTTGCTAAGGTTTCAAGGAAACCTAGGGAAGCCATTAAGAAGGTTACAAGGGAAGTTACCCCTAGAGTTAACCTAGTAAGACCCAAATGACCAAGGCTTCTAAGCCTAGGAGGGTCATTAGGAGGATATCTAGGGAAGTTATCCCTAGCGAATACCTAGTAAATCCAAGGAGCTCCAATAGGTATTGGGTTCCTAGGAGCGTTATCGATTCACGCTAGATGGATTTAGGTGTGCCAACCTTGAATGGATAGGTAGTTCACCTAACCATGGTAAAGGTGTCACTTTAGGTCATTTCCAAGGTAATGAGGTACTTTTGGAAATAAGAATGATTTTTAATCCTAAAGGTTTTTAGGATGTGCTAATATATTTTGAAGATTATGAAAAATCAATCAAATTGACATAATTTAGGTTTAGAGGTTGAGATGTGCCATTTTGGGTTTTTGGCACACTTGGGATAAGCTAGTAATATGGAAAAATGGATTTAATTCTAACAAATTGCAACAAATATTAAAATTTAGGTATTATATACATTTACTTTTTATTTGCCATGCTTGATTTGCCATATACCATGTCATGACATCATATCTACTTTTAATTATATAATATGTCATGATCATGCTTAGGATTAAGGTTAAATGTCATGTATGCTTAGATTCCATTTTATGCTATGACATAATGATTATGATCACATGCTTATTTATAGCATCATTAATGCCATAATCATTCATGCATTAATAAAAATTGAGTTAAGGAAAATTGGCATGACTTGAAGTCTCATGTATAAGGGAATCAAGTAGTGTTGCCCTAGAAAATGCATGAAATCCTAGTTTAGGAGAACAAAACCCACATCTCACATCACATTGACATGTGTGTGTATTGATACACCCTAGACACATGTGAGATGTTAGGAAATGAGTTAAGTTCAAGGTGTATAATTGTTGCATCTAGATGAACTCAAACTCATCTTATATTATTAATGGATCATTGAGAAAGCTTATGTTCAAGCCATGTACATTGAGCCCAAAGAAAATGATTCAATATAAGGTTTTAAAAAAACATTTTAAAATCATTTTGAAAAACTTTGGTGAAGTCTATCTTTTGATAGTAATCGCCATTGATGATGTTGATACAAAGTGAGCTCAAATATTGAAGTTTTTCTTCATTTTTGAACTTTGTATGAATTTTACTATTTTGTGGGTAAATTATATTTACAATATTTTTCACCCATTGTATTTCTTATAAGTAATGTATGTATTAATTTTTACGATTTTTCAATATATGTAGAATTACTTATGTTTTTCAAAGTTCATTTCTGATAACTAAAATTCAGAAATTTCAGTTATCAGTCGACTGTCGCTTGATGGTAGTCGATTGATGTATGGGGCAGTCGATTGATTACTGTCAGAGTCGACTGCCAGAGCTGATTTCGGATAAACAAGGATGTTTAGCCCATGTTTCAGCTGTGTTAGGGTTCTCTAACTAATACTAACCCTAGGATATGCTTTGGAAAGCATTAGAAAGGGTGAAAATCCATTGGATATGGATTAGGAGAGTTGTTAGGGTGTGTATCAATTTTAAGGTGTGGAAAAGTTCAATGTTGAACTTTTAATCTTATTTTTGATGGTTTAGTGTTTCTATTGGCTTAGGGACTCTCCAAGGACATTGTTGGTGCAATGGTCAAGGGGGAGCAAGCCTTTATGGGGAGGTATCCATCATGGGATGATGAATGTGTTTTTTCTCGTGAGAGGGAGAAATTGAAATTTGAGATGCCCAATTTGAAAACTGAGAGATTTATTGGAAGCCTCTCTTAAGTGATATGGGACTCATCACTAAGAAGAGTGAAGGCATCCTAGATGTTTTTAGTTCAAGGGAAAGATTGTAAGATCTCATTGGGATATGAAAGATTGACCTCCTTGGGGAGAATCTTTTTGATGTATGTCAAAAAGGGGGAGAAAGTAAAATTATAAATTTGGGACAATTGGTAAGGAGATTTGAGTTAGGTGCTCTAACTCAAAGGTTTTTGGTTTTTGTCAAATATCAAAAAGGAGGAGATTGTTGGTGTAATCAGCCCAGGTCACGATTGACCAGACTCGAGTTTGACTCGAGTAGTGTTTTGATGTTTGACATTGATGTCTAACAATGTTTTGGGGAGATTGTTGGTCCAATCGACCCGAGTCATGATTGACCGAACTCGAGTTTGACTTGAGTGGGATTTTGATGTTTGACGATGGTTTGACCATTATCATGGGAGAAGTCCAAGTCTTGTGTACTTGGCATGGAATGTCCAACATGGGTTGGCAAGGAAAGTCTAAGCATGGGTCCTTGGCAAGGGAAAGTCTAAGCATGGGTCTTGGGTTGGAAAGTCCAACATGGGTTGGCAAGGGAAAGTCCAAGCTTGAGTCTTATCAATTGAGAAGTCCAAGGGGATATTGGCAACGTAAAGTTCAAGGGTGGAGTCTTAGCAACATAAGTCCAATGGTTGGCGGCGTAAAGTCCAAGCGGGAGTCTTGGCAGCTTAAACCCAATGTGCCTTTATGGTGTAGTCCACATTAGCATGACAATAGTTGATGGAAGCACCTGAAGGCTAACATATGGATGAACAAGTCATGGATGACTTGGAGGGATCTGATAGGCATGAGGCTGACGGAGGTGGCTAGAAGGCTTAGGTCTAGGCTAAGGGTGATCTAGCAAGTATGAGGACACCATACTTGAGGTTAAAACCTCATGGATGAGGTTATCAGTCGACTGATAGGAGTCGACTAGAGTTCGATTGCAAAAATTGGCCTAGCAGTCAACTGCCAGCATTGGGCAGTCGACTGCTGGCTTGAGCAATCGAATGATCTGGAGATTAGTCGACTCCTGGTCGAGTATTCAGGGACAGAAAGTTCCTGAGTCAACTATTAGGGTTTGACAGTCGAGTGATGACCCAATCAGTCGACTGATTATATATCCGTTTCAACTTATCCAACGTAGCAGTTGACTGCTAGGAAAAAATCAGCCCGAGTTGTAGGTTTAAAAGGAGCACGAAGGGAAGGTTTTGGCCAAGGTCTTGAGGAGTTTTGAGGAGATTTGCTGTTGCAATTTGGGGTCTCCAAGTGTAACTCAAGCAACCAAACAAGGAAGCCTCTAAAAGATCGATTATAAAGTTTTTTTTGCATTCATTTGTTGTATTTCATTTGTAATTGCTTGTATTTCATTCTTATTGTTGTAAGAACTATTGTAAGAGGTTTTCTCCACCTCCGGATTGTTCCAAGAAGGAGTTATTGATTAGTGATTGTGTGTGCATCACTAGAGCTCATTTGAGCTCAATCCATAGAGTAGGAACCATACGGTTCTGAACCACGTTATATTTGGTATTGTGCTTGTGTTCGTGTTGTATTTGTTTTATTGTTATTATTTTCGCTGCGTATAACAAGTGTTATAGACAAGCACGCGATCAAATTCCGTCAAGCGAACAACGACACACTATTCACCCCCTCTAGCTGGTGCACAGGTCCTAACATATTTAAGAGTGAGTTTTGAAAATTGAAATTTAATCATTATTTAAGGGGGAGTTTTGAAAAATTGAAATTTAATTAAGGAGTTTTTGATGTAATAGCTTTATTTAAGAAGAAGTTCAGAATATTGAGGGGGAAGGAAATTTATACTTTTGGGTACTTTCAAAATGATTTCAAACTTTGAAAATTTTGAGCTTTTAAAAATCTAGCTTAAAAGCTCACTTAAAATCTAAAATTTTATTTTTTTTCTTAAGAGCCTATGTATTTTAAAATGCTTTTGAACTTTTGAAACACTTAAATCTTTTGAAAAACTTAAAGTAATTTAAATTGCAAAGCTTAGGTTTTTTTAAATCTAAATATCTTTTTATCAGAAGTAACTTTCATATATTCTTGTATTGAGAAGCTATTTACTTTGAAATCGAATTTTTGCATATGTTCAGTAATAATATTTTTGATGTATGCCAGGGGGAGGGGAGAGAGAAGGTTTAAAGTTAGAAAAATTTAAAGTAATAGAGAGAGAAGGTTTAAAGATAGAAAAGTTTAAAGTAAGAAAGTATTTCATGCAAATGAGCATTTCATTATATAAATGTTACACTTTTGAGCTTGATGCATTGCTAATATATGATTGAACTTGAATATGGCAAATCGATTCTCCTATATTTAACTGATGTGTTGTTATACATCAAAAATGGAGATATTGTTGGTACAGAGAGCACTACTTCTCAGTTTTGATGTGTGAACCATAGTTAAAGTTAGGAATTACCTGTGGTTTAATATATGTGTTAAGTGTGCAGGCTAACAGGAAAGCCTTAGTTGGTCAGACAGACGGGATATTAGGCAATGAGTATTGAAAGTCTTAGTAGGTCGTATTGACCGTATACTAGGCAGAAGCCTTGACAAATCAAGAGGACCAAACATTAGACAAGAAGACCAAATGGGTCTGGAGACCGGACATCTGGTATAAAGACCGATTGGGTCAGGAGACCAAACATCGGCATGAAGACCAGCTGAGTTAGAGAGATCGGACAGCAGGCAGAAGTCCTGATGGGTTAGATCGGATGTTAAGAATGGTAAGTTTGGCAGGGCAGCCAATAGGTAAGCCTCGAGTGAAGAGGTGAGGTCGAGTCCTCTATAGGGGGATAAAGCTAGAGGTCGATCCGATGGATAGTCCACGTGGGACTAAGAAGTCGAGATCGAGCAATATTACTACTGATATTATATTTTATACTGTATGTTTTTGCTAATCTCATTTTGTAGGGAACCAGTCGATTGAAAGGTTTCCAATCCACTGAGATCTAGTCGACTGCGTATGGTCCAATCAACTAGATACCTAGTTGGCAAGATAATCTAGTGATCGATCAAAGATCTAGAAACCAAGATTGCAAGAGATCCAGTCGACTGGACTTCCCAGTCGATTGAAAAGGCAAATTTTCCGATGTAGAGCTAGGTGACCTGGAGTCGACTGGAAGAGGCCCAGTCGATTGGGAAGATTGAAGTACCATATCAAAGGGCTAATGTGAAGTCGACTGGAGTGCATTCCAGTCGATTGGAGAGAGCTTATAAAAGAAGTACACTACTAGCTTCGAGAAATACTACTCTACAATGTCCAAGTTATGTCTCGAGTGTTTCTCATCTGCAAAAGCTTCATCACACTACAACACCACAACTCCGATAATTCGAGATCCCTTTCAAAAGCTACAAGTGTCGGTATATTTTGTATTTTGTTATACTTTCAGTTTTTGTACTTTAATTTAAGAGAAGGTAGTATCTTGTTACCATTCTCATTATATTTTGTAAAAAGCAAACCCTTCCGAAGTCGAGTGTTCTCGAGTCGGAGAGCCTTTTAGTGGATTGCTCATCGAGGTAGCTCTCGGAGAGCTACGAGCCTTGGAATAGCAACCTGACTTGGGTTGTCAACCAAGTAACAGACTTGTCTATTTGTTTCATTTAATTTCTGATGCAAGAACTCTTAATTCTTAAAAGATAAAATTAAGTTTTAAAAGTAAATTTTATATTCCGAGATTCACCCCCTCTCTCGGATAACTTG
Source organism: Wurfbainia villosa (assembly GCA_025175895.1). Lineage (NCBI taxonomy): Eukaryota > Viridiplantae > Streptophyta > Magnoliopsida > Zingiberales > Zingiberaceae > Wurfbainia > Wurfbainia villosa. The sequence continues at coordinate 43,291,433 of CM045998.1, read as the reverse complement.
AATCCTACATTCTGAGCATCCTCTAAATTAATGAACTTCTCATCTCAGGATAATAAATCGTCAAAATCTATAGGAGGCTTCTTAGCTAAAGATTTGAAAAAATCTCCTTCTCTGATCCCTTGAGCGAAGCCACCCACTATCATGACAGGCTCTATAGTAGGAATTTCTCAAGTTGATTGGGTGAATCTATGCACATATTACCAAAGAGTCTCCTACTCTCTCTGCTTATGATTAAAGAGACATAACAGTTGAGGCAAATATTTCTTAGAACTAAAAAAGTGCCTTAGAAGTAATGCTAAAAAATATTTAAAGGAAGCAATACTTTGCGATTTTAGAGTATTAAACCATTGTTGAGTAGGCCCTACTAATGTACTAAGAAACGCTCTACATTTAACTCCCTTAGTATAGCAATACAACAGTGACATTTTCAAATCTACTCACATGGTCTTTGGGATCTGAGGAACCAGCAAACTTAGGCATATGTGGAACTCGAAAATGCTGAGGTAACTCTTCATTCAAGATATCCTCCATAAAAGGATTTGACTCTTCTACTTTTAAAAGAGTACTTTCAAAAGGAAAATCCCCCTTAGGTTGTTCACCCCCAAGAGGAGCTACACACTTCCTTTTCTTCCCCTTTGCTTGCTGGCAGATATGAGAGGAATCGTTCTTCGATCGAGAAACTCTAATCACCTCTTCTTCAGAATCATCATCAGATGTATGATCCTCCTTCATCTTCTTTAAGGTGGCTTTCTGTGACATCTGATCCATCATAGCAGCCACCACTTGCATAAGATCCTCGCACATAGGCTCACGATGTCTTCTACTGATACCTCCCTTAGAGGTATTAGATACAAACTTCTCCTCCTCCAATGACCCCTTCGTTGTCCGTCTAGTATTCTCCATCATGAATTTTTATTCAGTTTCACATAGCCGATGCCAATTTGATGGTGTTTACTTCTTTGGCCTGCCAAGATCCCCTTCCCCCTTCTTGCAGATCTCCTCCAATCCAGGAACTCCTAGATGAATCTATCACTTTACAAGAGAGTGTTAGAGGGGGGCCGACTTCCCGGCATGGCCTCTCCGATGCTCAAGTCAGAAACGGTAGGATGAAGAATGTAGAAATGCAAGATGTAAAAGAAGAAGAGAAGAAGATCTTTGAGGTACCGAATAGCGGAGAAACAATCATTCCCTCTTCCTTCCTTCTCTACCTCTTTTATAGATGATTTATCCTGCCTTCTCCTCGAAGTGAAATTACTTTAATACCCTTGCCAAGGTGTCAGATGCAATTGCTTTTCCCGCTCCTTTTCAAAATATCTCCTTTGAATCCCTTATGTGCCTTCTATTTCCCTAGCAAGCATTACTTAAATAAAATAAATGATCAATAACAAAATATCTTATATTAATCATATTTTTCATTCCAGAACTCTTCTTGCCATTTCCCGTGCTCAAGAATACCCATATTTCCTCTTTTCACCATACTTAGAAAGAATCCCCAAAACCCCAACATGGCTCGAGAAACAAGCATACTTCTCAGGGAATACACAAATGCCTCGGGAAATATACTAACTGCTCATGAACTATATATACTTCTTGGCCAATACCATACTTAACTTTGAGCATTACTGCCCTCCATCACCCTACTGAGCCCGGGAAATACATATGTTGCTCGGGATTTACATAAACTACTTTGCCAATACAATACTTAACTCTGAACATCACTGCACTACTCATCCCTACTTGGCTCGGAAAATAAATACACTACTCGGGAAACACATAGACTACTCGGGAAAAGCATAAACTGCTCTGTTAACACTATACTTAGCTTTGAGCAACACTGCACTAATCGCCCCTACTGGCTGGGGAATTATATATACTGCTCGGGAAACACATAGACTGCTTTGTCAATACTATACTTAGCTCTGAACAACACTGCACTACTCACCCCTACTTGGCTCGAGAATTATATATACTACCCAGGAAATACATAGACTGCTCAGAAAAAGCATAAGCTACTCTATCAACACTATACTTAGCTCTGAGCAACACTGCATTATTCACCCCTACTGGCCTCGAGAATTATATATACTGCTCGAGAAAAGCATAAACTACTCTATCAATATTCTTTTTGTTGATTTGATGTTTAACATTAATGTTTGCAAATATGAATGAAATACACAAAAAAATGTAAAGAAAACTTTACATCTATTGCTTTGAATCCTTGCTTGTTTGATTGCTTGAACTACACTTGGAGACCCTGAATTGTACTAGCAAATCACCTAAAAGAACCATGCTAAAAATCTTCTCCTCGAGCTCCTTTTAAGGCTGATTCCGTGCCTGGTAGTCGACTGCCATAAGACCCTTGTCTCACAATGGACTTAATCCATGTCGACATTCAAGCCAATGGATATACTAACAATCGACTACCAACCTTGTAGACGATGATCGATCACGGCCATCGAGTATTCGAGTATTAACAATGATCGCCATCCATGATCGATTTCTCAAGCCGTTAGTCGATGTCCAATCTTTGTGCAATCGACCGCTAAGGCTATTTACCATGATCGAATGTCCGACTCGACTACCGATCGTCATAATACTAGTCGACTGATACAAGTTGACTCAGCTGCCAAGTGTCAAAATACTTGACCAGTCGACTGACAAATCTCAATCATGAGGTTTAACCCCAGGTATGATGCCCTCATACTTGCTAGACCACCCTTAGCCTAGACCTAAGCCTTCTAGCCACCTCCATCGCCCTCATGCCTATCGGATCCCTCCAAGTTATCCATGTCTTATTCATCCATATGCTAGCCTTCATGTGCTTCCATCGGCTATTGTCATGCTAAGCTGGTCTATACAACCAAGGCATATTTGGGCTTACGCTGCCAAGACTACCGCTTGGACTTTATGCCGCCAAACCATTGAGTTTATGCTGCCAAGACTCTTGCTTGGACTTTACGCCGCCAATATCAACCCTTGGACTTATCAATTGCCAAGTACACATGCCTTGGACTTTCCTTGCTAACCCATGTTGGGTTTTCCAATTGCCAAGACTCAAGCTTGGACTTTCCCTTGCCAAGACCCATGCTTGGACTTTCCATGCCAAGTACCCATGACTTGGACTTTCCCATTATGGTCAACCCCAAGTCAACCAATGGTCAACTCCTTTGTCAAACATCAATGTTAAACATCAAAACACTGCTCGAGTCAAACTCGAGTCTGGTCAATTGTGACCTGGGTCGATTGCACCAACAAAATCAAATATTGGTTTGTGTCTAAAACTAATACTATTGATCTGACTTTATCGCTGAAGAGGTTCTTGCAAATGTAACGAAATAGTTTCTACAAGACCTTAGATAATAGTTGTATCTCTTGTCTAATAGAAAGAGGAGAAGGAAAGAAGCTCAAGAACTCAACAATTAAGCTATGATCCAAATGTCCTCAGCTCTCTTTTTCTAATACAAACTCAGCCCTGCATGGACCATTCTGGTATTAAGTCCGTGACCCATTAACAATCCATCCACATTAACAAACTAGATTAATGGATTCTAGACATGTAATTTATATTCAATAGCTTAAATCCCAATTAACAATACATTAGATCACTTTATGACATTTAATCCTTAATGGCAATAATGTGTATCATTAATTAACATGCAAGCCCACCTTATGGAGACTAAATCGAATAATCTTCCACTTAGACTATATGTGTTACTATATATAAAAAAATAATATTTTAGTCGAGCTCAATAATACTAAAACATTATGGGTTAAATGTTCTCTTAAATAATCCATTCCATTAATTCTATCTATACAAGACAAAAGAAGTCAGAGAGATATCATTTATAATCAGATCCAACACTAATCACAAAACTAACTCCATTAACGACATAAATCTAATGTGATTGTGTAGCATGAGAATGACACAAAATATGATTTGTATATGTCCATTCTCAATTGGTCTGCCTTATGACCCAAAAGAGATCAAAATTATATTTATTGATACTCTATATTAAACTATAGAAATAAACAATAATTTCAACCTTATGACTCAAAACGGAGTCGTATATCATATTTATAAGAACTATATGCAAACTGCAATAGTAAATCATGATGTATTTATTTTAAAATGTTAAAAACTTTATACACATGCATCAATAAACCTGAGTAAGCATAATAAGCTAAAAAATACATGTGTTTATTAATATAGAGTATTTCATCAAATACAAATCTCACTATATTCATACTTCAAAAGAAATAACTCTTATATTCAGCATATATTGATGAAAAACTTTGGGTGGCTTGTAAAGAATTTATTTTTATATGCTCTTCATCACTTGATCACTTTGAACTATTTTTTTAATCAACAAAAACTTTATGTCAATGTATTTAAACTTTGATGAATTACAATTATACTTGGAATACAATTCTGCAGTTTTATTATCATAGTTGATTCTCAATAGCTTGTTAATGCCTCTAATGATCTGTAATCCTGTGATAAAGTTCCACAATCATATTGCATGGTTAGAAACTTCATAGCATACTATGTGTTGGGATGTATACTGAAAGCCTAGCCTTTGTATGAACATCTTCATTTTGAAATAAGAATCACATGATCATTGTTTGCATTTTATATTAATGCATTTTGTCTGATACTTTACATTGTAGATAACATGGCATGTGGTGTCGTACAGAAGATTATGTTATCAGTTCCTTGTAGAGTATAAGTAGAGGCTCACAACCAAGATGGTTTTGGACAAACCATTGGCATGGTTGTAGTATAATTTGGTATTGGTTTATCTTGACCATAGAATTACACTAGTAAACTTTGTGTGTATTGAGCAGGATCGACTTAGAGGTGATTCAATTTATACTGACTATATAATTGAATAGGAGCTCAGATATTATGGTGTACATGCTCTTAATCCTGATATAATAATGGGCACATGTACTTAGTATTTATTTCTTTGATTTACCAATGAACGAGATTTATGTGTTAAATTGATAGGCTTGGTAAGTTGAGAAATAATATTATTTACATGGTGTGTCATTGATTATAGGAGAAAACCATGTCCTATATATTAGGATGATGATGTCCACTTGAGGAGCTCATAAAGTTCATCATGTAAATCCTGCAAGTGGACTTGGTCCAACATGATGATAAGGATGAGTGGTACTACTCATGGAGTTAGATATTAATTAATTAAATTGTCAGTAATTTAATTAATTAATGGACATTCGATATTTTAAACACGGGGAGATATTTTATACAAATAATATGTGGAGCCCATATTTATTTATGGGGTTGGTGAGGTAGATCAATGATGATTTTGTTGGGGTTGATCCGTGAGGGGAAACTTCGCTTCCCCTTCACCTCGGTTGCTTGACCATGGTGATCCCTTCAATGTCCCCGGATTAAAAATTTAATCCTAGACAAAAGGGATTCCCAAAGCAACCAAGTCATCGTCGTGCTATTCGTTTAGAGAGGTCACTTGAAAAAACTAGTTGTTCAAGCGACCATTCTCTATTCTACGAGTAGCCGCGGAATAGACGATGTCCGGATCGCCGGTTTTTGTGTTTATACTCGGGATCCAAATATTATTTAGCCATTCACAGAAATATATCATTCTCATAAATGAAAAACAAATATAAACATGTAACATATAAAATTAGAGAATCGATATACCTCTCGATCTTCTAATGTATGTCCTTCCTCCTTTCGGACGTCGTGTGGGCGACGCTCTACCAAAAGTCGAAGCTCCTAGATCACACATCTTCCTTCCTTGCTCATCCAAAGCAAGAGGAAGAATAGAAACAAGGCTCATCTCCTTCCTATGGCCAACCAACAAGCAACAAAAGAAATGCTTGCCGTCGGCCAACAAGGAGAAGGAGATAATGGTGGAAACCGACCAAGACATCAAGGGAAACCCCTTAGTCTTGTTTCCACCACCCAAGGAGAGGGAGAAGGGGTCTTTAGATGCTGTCCAAGGGTTGGAGAAGGTGATATGGGCGCCGGCCACCAAACCATGAAGAAGAAAGGAAGAAACTTTCCTTATTTGGTGCCACCCAAACCTCCTAAACCCTAAGCTTCCAAACCCTAATCCATGCTCACCTTGTGGCCGGCCATGGAAGTGAGGAAAAAGATTAGGATGAGCTCAAGCCAAGGTAAAGAGGAGAACCATAGTGGCCGGCCAACCCTTAGGAAGAAGAAGAACATCTCCTATAGTTGCCGCCCACCCTTTTCTCCCAAAAACCTAGCCACCCAAACCCTAATCCTAACTTACCTTATATCCGGCCATGGAAGAGGGGAAGAAGAATAGGATAAGTTCAAGCTAAGGTAGATTGGAGCAGCATAGTGGCCGGCCAACCCAAGGAAGAAGAAGAACAACCTCCATTAGTTGCCGCCCACCCTTGCTCCAAAACCCTAGGCACCAAACCCAATCCTAAACCAACTAGGATTCCTAGCCACCAAAGGAAGCAAACCCTAATCCCCTCATCCCTTATGTTCTCCACGCCAACAATCCCTAATCCACCCTTATATAGAGTTTAGGGATAAGTCTTGGTTTAATCTCCACCATTGGTTCAAGGGATTTAACCTCAACCGTCGGATCTAGAGATTTAATCTCAACCGTCGGATCTTAGAGATTTAATCTCTACCAATGGATCTTAGAGTTTTGTTTCTATCCATTGGATCTAAGCATCATGAGGTGTTAATAGGATACATTAGGGACCATGAGGAGGAGTTGGGTCTTGGCCACCCATGGATCAAGCCCACATAAAGTCCGATCCACTAATGATGATCCAATCCACTAAAGGTCCATCATTGATCTACCTCACCAACCCCCATATGATAATATGGGCTCCATATATTATTTGTACATTTTCTCCCCGTGTTTAAGATCTCGAATGTTCGTCGATTAATTAATTTACTAACCATTAATTAATCAACATCTAACTCCTTGAGTAGTACCACTCAACCTTTTCATCATGCCGGACCAAGTCCACCTGCAGGGTTTACATGATGAACCTTATGAGCTCCTCAAGGGGACATCATCATCCTAATATATAGGACACGGTTTCCTCCTATAATCAACGACACACCATATAAATAATATCATCTCCCAACTTACCGAGTCTATCGATTTAATCTATAAATCTCGCCCATTGGTAAATCAAAGAGATGTGTACCAAGTATATGTGCCCGTTATTATATCAGGATTAAGAGCATGTACTAAATAATATCTGAGGTCCGATTCGATTATGTAGTCAGCAATAAATCGAATCACCTCTGTGTCGGTCCTGCTCAATACACACAAAGTGCACTAGTGTGATTCTATGGTCAAGACAAACCAATACCAAATCACACTACAACCATTCCGATGGTTTGTCCAAAGCCATCTCGGTTGTGAGCCTTTACTTATACTTTACAAGGAGCCGATAACATGATCTCCCGTGTGACACCACACACCATGTTATCTACAATGTAAGGTATTAGACAATATTGCATAACCATAAAAATATGCAAACAATGATCATGTGATTCTTATTTTAAAATAAAGATGTTCATACAAAAGAGCTAGGCTTTCAGTATACATCCCAACAATCTCCCACTTATACTAAAATACTATGCTGTCCTTATACTGCCATACATCTGATTCCCCTTCCCTCCACATGCCTATCAAAACTCTCGCTAGAAGGGCCTTAGTGAAAGGGTCTACCAGGTCATCCTCTGATGCAATCTAGGCGACAACAACTTCTACCTCCTTTACGATTTCTCGTATCAGGTGGTACTTGCGCTCTATGTGTTTACTAGCCTTATGGGCTCGTGGTTCCTTCGAGTTTGCAACTGCACCACTATTATCACAATAAATTATGATAGTTCTGGGCAAACCAGGAATCACATCCAAGTCCATCTAGTTCCCGAGCCATAATTTCTTTGGCCGCCTCATAGGTCGCCACATACTAGCCTTCCATGGTGGAGTCCGCCACGCATTTGGCGGGCACTCCTCCATACAATGGCTCCACCTCCCAAAGTAAACACAAAACCCCGAGGTAGACTTCATTATCCCTATCGATTGAAATCGTAATCCGTAACCCACAGGAGTAATTGTCCGCCTTGAAACCAAAGCATATAATCCCTAGTCCTTCTCGTACTTCAATATATGCTTTACCGCAAATCCAATGTCCTGCCTCGATTACTCGATATCTCACCGACCATGCCCACTGAAAACAGATATCTGGTCTCGCAGAGCATCGATACATGAGGCTTCCTACCGCCAAGCATAAGGAACCGCTTCATCTCCTCTATCTCCTCGTATGATCTAGGACACATCTCCTTAGATAAAGGAACTCCATGCCCGAAAGGTAGAAAACCCTTCTTGGAGTTCTCGCATGCTAAAACGCCTCCATAATCGTGTCTATGTATGAAGCTTGGGATAAGCACAACATCCTTTCGATCCCTTATAACCTTGATCCTGTGATGTGTCCCATTTCTCCCAAGTCCTTCATATCAACTGCTTTGACGACCATACCCTTATACGCCTCGATAACATTTCGATGTTGTCGCCAACCACCAAAATGTCATCTACGATAATACAAAAATACTACTACGCTTCACATCTCTTGTATACACAAGACTCATCCGGACTTTGAATAAATCCATAAGACTGGATTTACTTCCTCAAAGCGGATGTCCCAAGACTTCAAAGCTTGCTTCAGTCCATCAGCGGACCGATTAAGCTTACATACAATACGCTCTTTGCCTTTAGCAATGAATCCCTCTGGTCGCTTCATGTAGATGGATTCCTCAAGACTTCCACTAAGGAATGCTGTCTTGATATCCATCTGTCACACCTCATAATCCATATGAGTTGCTATGCATAAGAGCTCCTGCACTGCTTGAATCCATAGATTCAATCTCGATTCATTGCACTTTGCAAAGATGTCAGATTTATATCTTGGATTGCCTTGTCGATGTCTAGGATCGTTCATGTTTGCTAGGGACCAAATCAGAAGATTTGTCCAAAAACATGAATCTAAGAGGTTGTCTAACAACCCTCCCACTACGACGAGGTATCTTCTGTGTATCCTCTGTGACACGTGGTGCAGTGACATGTGGTATGTCCTCTTGTACCAGTGGTACTAAAGAAGTGACTTCCCTTTTTAACTCCTCCAGAACAATTTTACCTTTGGGCTTGTGGCTTATCACATAGTCTTCCTCTAGAAATCTGGCATTCGTGTTAACGATCACCCTCTGATCTCTAGGACTATAAAACAAGTCAGAATAACTCATCATCGATCTAACCATCTTCATAAGAGTCCTATTCCTTCGTACTGCTACACCATTCTGCTGGGGTGTGCCAGGTGCAGTCAATTGGGATTGAATCCCAACCTCTGATAAGTAGTTCCTAAACTCTCCCAAGAGGTTGTCACCACCACGATCAGATCGTAGTGTCATCCATATCTTGAATAATCGTCTATAAAAGAGACGAAATATTCAAGATTACCTCTTGCCTAGATAGTCATAGGACCTCACAAATCAGAATGAACCATTTCTAACACATCTTCTATACCCTTGGCCTTGAAAGGCCTCTTGGTCATCTTACCCTCCAAGCAAGATTCAGGTTGGGAGATCCTCCACCACTAATGAACCCAAAGGTCCATCAGCTATCAACCTTTGAATTCTGCTTAGGTTAATGTGACCAAGCCTAAGAAGCCAAAGATATGTTTGGTTCATCTTCGAAGGTTCTTTTCTCTTATTGGAATTAGAAGATGAGTTTATTAACTTCTATTTGCATCGTGGGAGCTTGTGGTTCAAGTTATAAATTTCCTATCTATGTACCTGAATAGATAATGTCCCTATTCCTTTTATAACAAATCTGTCATAAAAAGAAATAGATTATCCATCCAAAAACTATTTAGAAACCGAAATCAATTCTTTCTAAATAAGGGTACATAAAGGAAATTCTTAAGAACCAAAAACCTTTATTTTTCTTAAAAGATAAATAAAACATCTCCCACTGCAATAGCCGCCATCTTCATGGCATTGCCTAAGTAAATAGTAATCTCCCCTTCAATCGGGTTTCTGGAACCCTCAAATTATTGGACATGATTAGTGGCTCTGTATCTACTCACCAGTGCGGTAGATATCACCGCTAATCATGTTTCAATGACTAGTCCAAAAGATATACCTATGTTCTATTTTGGATTGGGGCAGGTCCTTCTTCCAATGTCCATCCCGCTAAGTGAAGTACTTGCCTTTGGCTTCTTCACTCTTCCTCGAGATCCTCGCACCATCTTTGCTTCACCTTGTTTCTACTTCTTCTTGCCTTTGGCCTAGAAGTAGAAACTCTTTGAGCAATGATGGCTTGAGGACACTCTTCAAAGATTGCATACTAGCAGATAAGACAATATTTGGATTCATTTCCAATCAACATTATTTGGGTACATTAAGTTTATTTCTTTTAGTATCACAACAAGTGGACTGAAAGTCATTTTGAAAATCCTAAGAATCACATAGATCATTACTTTAGATTTCAAAAAATTATTGATTCCTCAAACAATAAAATTTTGATATCAACCAACACCTCAAAACACCGAGAATATCGCATGCCACGCAGTGTGGACGTATACGAATTCTACATTTGTAAGAGGAGGTTTTACCCATTAATTTTATTATCTTGTCAACCTTACTTTTTGACAAATAAAATTAATAGTTGGTTCCTCTTTGGCCCTACAAATAAAAGCAAAGGACTGATGGGAGGATACTTTTTATTTGCATCTAAGTGTGCACCATTACACGATACTAAGGGAATTATTTTGGATTATGTGCCTTACCGCTGTGGAAGTACACACGCTCCTAGATAATTTCCTATAACCATTATTTGACCTAGTGATCCGCAAACAAACTCATCCGCAGGGAGGAAGGCACTCAGAGCCAACATGCAAGTTTGTTGCATCACACGTCAAATTGTAATGGAGGCCGCGGGAATTAATTAAAATATCCCTCTCCCACTTAGTAAATTAAAATTGAGGAATTTTCCTACGACATGCATATCAAACAAAAAGCAATAAATATGAAAAATAAATTATTTTCCAACTATTATGGCCTTTGTCTTTAATATAGCTCCCGTCGCATCGCCATCTCGTCCGCTCCTCCTACGCCATGTACGAGCCATCCGGAGATACGAGCCGAGACTAAATCCTATTTTAATTTACATCCATCGATCCTATACTCCACGAGGGAGTGTACATGAATCTAGATCGAAAGTAAAATAAAATAAAGAGCGGCTAAACAATGCCGTATTTAATTTACAAAAACTAAATACTAGCCTCGTCAACCCCGAGGATTCAACAAAATAAACATTTACACACATACAATCACATACACACACATGCCATAATAGTCGGATCTTATGCCTGCAAACAAAGAGTTAAACTACGCATATCCTACTATTATCCGACACATATAATATATGAAAAAGTGCATAAAAATTAACCGAATCCTAAACACACAAAACTGGAAACCATGGCTCTGATACCAAATGTTGGGGTTGATCCGTGAGGGGAAACTTCGCTTCCCCTTCACCTCGGTTGCTTGACCATGGTGATCCCTTCAATGTCCCCGGATTAAAAATTTAATCCTAGACAAAAGGGATTCCCAAAGCAACCAAGTCATCGTCGTGCTATTCGTTTAGAGAGGTCACTTGAACAAACTAGTTGTTCAAGCGACCATTCTCTATTCTACGAGTAGCCGCGGAATAGATGATGTCCGGATCGCCGGTTTTTGTGTTTATACTCGGGATCCAAATATTATTTAGCCATTCACAGAAATATATCATGCTCATAAATGAAAAACAAATATAAACATGTAACATATAAAATTAGAGAATCGATATACCTCTCGATCTTCTAATGTATGTCCTTCCTCCTTTCGGACGTCGTGTGGGCGACGCTCTACCAAAAGTCGAAGCTCCTAGATCACACATCTTCCTTCCTTGCTCATCCAAAGCAAGAGGAAGAATAGAAACAAGGCTCATCTCCTTCCTATGGCCAACCAACAAGCAACAAAAGAAATGTTTGCCGTCGGCCAACAAGGAGAAGGAGATAATGGTGGAAACCGACCAAGACATCAAGGGAAACCCCTTAGTCTTGTTTCCACCACCCAAGGAGAGGGAGAAGGGGTCTTTAGATGCTGTCCAAGGGTTGGAGAAGGTGATATGGGCGCCGGCCACCAAACCATGAAGAAGAAAGGAAGAAACTTTCCTTATTTGGTGCCACCCAAACCTCCTAAACCCTAAGCTTCCAAACCCTAATCCATGCTCACCTTGTGGCCGGCCATGGAAGTGAGGAAAAAGATTAGGATGAGCTCAAGCCAAGGTAAAGAGGAGAACCATAGTGGCCGGACAACCCTTAGGAAGAAGAAGAACATCTCCTATAGTTGCCGCCCACCCTTTTCTCCCAAAAACCTAGCCACCCAACCCCTAATCCTAACTTACCTTATATCCGGCCATGGAAGAGGGGAAGAAGAATAGGATAAGTTCAAGCTAAGGTAGATAGGAGCAGCATAGTGGCCGGCCAACCCAAGGAAGAAGAAGAACAACCTCCATTAGTTGCCGCCCACCCTTGCTCCAAAACCCTAGCCACCAAACCCAATCCTAAACCAACTAGGATTCCTAGCCACCAAAGGAAGCAAACCCTAATCCCCTCATCCCTTATGTTCTCCACGCCAACAATCCCTAATCCACCCTTATATAGAGTTTAGGGATAAGTCTTGGTTTAATCTCCACCATTGGTTCAAGGGATTTAACCTCAACCGTCGGATCTAGAGATTTAATCTCAACCGTCGGATCTTAGAGATTTAATCTCTACCAATGGATCTTAGAGTTTTGTTTCTATCCATTGGATCTAAGCATCATAGGTGTTAATAGGCTACATTAGGGACCATGAGGAGGAGTTGGGTCTTGGCCACCCATGGATCAAGCCCACATAAAGTCCGATCCACTAATGATGATCCAATCCACTAAAGGTCCATCATTGATCTACCTCACCAACCCCCATATGATAATATGGGCTCCATATATTATTTGTACATTTTCTCCCCGTGTTTAAGATCTCGAATGTTCGTCGATTAATTAATTTACTAACCATTAATTAATCAACATCTAACTCCTTGAGTAGTACCACTCAACCTTTTCATCATGCCGGACCAAGTCCACCTGCAGGGTTTACATGATGAACCTTATGAGCTCCTCAAGGGGACATCATCATCCTAATATATAGGACACGGTTTCCTCCTATAATCAACGACACACCATATAAATAATATCATCTCCCAACTTACCGAGTCTATCGATTTAATCTATAAATCTCGCCCATTGGTAAATCAAAGAGATGAGTACCAAGTATATGTGCCCGTTATTATATCGGGATTAAGAGCATGTACTAAATAATATCTGAGGTCCGATTCGATTATGTAGTCAGCAATAAATCGAATCACCTCTATGTCGGTCCTGCTCAATACACACAAAGTGCACTAGTGTGATTCTATGGTCAAGACAAACCAATACCAAATCACACTACAACCATTCCGATGGTTTGTCCAAAGCCATCTCGGTTGTGAGCCTTTACTTATACTTTACAAGGAGCCGATAACATGATCTCCCGTGTGACACCACACACCATGTTATCTACAATGTAAGGTATTAGACAATATTGCATAACCATAAAAATATGCAAACAATGATCATGTGATTCTTATTTCAAAATAAAGATGTTCATACAAAAGAGCTAGGCTTTCAGTATACATCCCAACAGATTCTCTAGTGGAATGGATCATCATTAATGGATCGGGTTTTGTGTGGTTCGGATCCATTGGGTGGCCAAGATCCAACTCCTCCTCATGGTCCCTATTGTAGCCTATTATAAATACCTCATGAAGCCTAGATTCATAAATAGGGTTGGAAAGGTTTGGGCATAAAAAGAGAACAAGTTGTGCAAGGGTTTGGAGTTGGCATTGGAGAGGGTTGGGCAGCAAGCATTGGTTGCTAGGGTTTTCTTCTCCTAGGGTCGGCAGTAACAAGGTTGGAGGCTAGGGTTTTGTTCTTCTCCTCCCTCACTTGGTCGGCGCCTCCTTCCCTCATGCTTTGGTCGGTGCTTCTTCATCCTCTTCCAAGGGTCGGCGGCAACAAAGGTGAGGGTTCCTCCTTCCTTTGTTTTGGCCGACACACCGTCTCCCTCTCCTTAGGGACGACGAACACCAAGCTTGGTGGTTGGTGGTCGGCACAAGAAAGGAGAAGAAGGGAGTTTGTTCTTCCCTTGTTCAGAGCGAGCAAGGAAGGGAAGACACGATCTAGGAGGTTTCGATTCTTGGAAGATCGTCGCTCACACGACGTCCAAGAAAAGGATAGGAATACAATAGAAGATCAAGAGGTAAAACAAGAGGTATAATCTTGTTTAATTTTGATTCTAGTTCTTTTGTATTTTGTATGTTTTTGATTAACATGGACCCCGATGATAAACACAAAACCCCGCGATCCGTTCATCATCTATTCCGCGACTAATCAAGGAAAAGAGTAAGATTGCTTGAACAACAAGTTTGTTCAAGCGACTACTCAAATCAAATAGCACGATGATGAATTGGTTTCTTGGGTAATCCATCTCCATCCGAATTAGTTTTGATTGATAAAATTTTAATCCGGGGACGTGTGATAGGATTGTCATGCACAAACGACCGAAGCGAGAAGCAACTCCCTTCACTATGAACACTGCCTCCATTGTGAAAGTGATTACAAGCATCTATTTGAAGTTTTTCCATGATATAACCCCTCTAACCAGTATGAAGGCATGACCTAAATGTTGGCAATGTGCTAGTCCTCGGAATGCTCATAGGCTCCCATGTCCCCGGATTAAAATTTTCACTAATGAAAACTAATCCGGATGGGATGAGTTTCCTAAGCACAACCAATTCATCGTCGTGCTAACGACTCGAGTGATCGCTTTAACAAACTAGTTGTTCAAGCAACCAACTCTCCTAGTCGATTAGCCGCGGAAGAGACAACGGACGGATTGCCGGTTTTTGTGTTTCTTATTCGGGGTCCATGATTATACAAATACATGCAAATGTAAACTAGTATAATCAACATATACTAACATAAAGAACATAAGCTAGCATATCAAATAAGAACATGCAAAGATCATAAATAAAAGTTAATAAAACTTTTATACCTCTTGATCTTCTATCGTATGTCCTAACCTCCTTGTAGACTTCGTGTGGGTGAAGATCCTCCACAAGTCGAAGCTTCTTAGATCTTCTTCAATCCAAAGAAAGAAGAACTCTCTTTCCCTTCTTGCTTGAGCCAACCACCAATCCACAAAGGATTGATGCCGCCGACCCCAAGAATAGAGAGAACATAATGGAAACAACCAAGCAACCGAACTAAGGACAAACCCTAGCTCCTTGTGCCGCCGGCCAAGAGGAAAACAAAGGGAAAAGAGGAATAGGTTGGGCACCACCAAAGGTATAGAAAAAAGGATAGGAACCGGCCAACACCCTAGGAAGAAGAAGAACACTTCCCCTATAGTTGCCACCTACCTTACCTTCCAAACCCTAGCCTCCAAGCTTCCTTTGGATTTCTTGCCGCCCAAGGTAGAGGAAGACAAAGTAGTGGCCGGCCAACCCTTAGAAGGAAGAAGATGAGCCCTTCCCCTATAGTTGCCGCCCAACCTAACTTCCAACCTTGCCGCCCAATCCAAAGAGCTAAACCCTAATCTAATTAGGGTTTCCTCCATAGGTTTCTTGTCGCCTAAGCATGGTGGAGAAGAGAGAACTATGAGCTAGCCACCTCCAAGGAAGAAGACAAGCTTCTCCATAGGTTGCCGCCCAATCCAAATCATCACCTTGGCCGCCCAACCTAAGGAGCCAAAACCCTAATTAGGGTTTCCTCCTTGAGGTTGCTTGCCGCCCAAGCAAACTAGGCAAAACCCTAATTTCCTTAGCTTCCATCATGAACCATTGAAAGGATGGAGAAGCTTGGGCGCCGGCCAAGTTAAGGAGGAAAAGGGAGGAAAGGTTTTGCCGGCCATCATTGGGAAGAAGAAGAAGAGAAGCTTCCTTCATGTTGCCGCCCAAGACCATGAACCAAAACCTAACCCTAGCCTCCTCCTTGTTTCTTGCCGCCCAAGCCATCCAACTCCATCTCCAAAAACCTTAGTTGCCGCCCAACCCAATCCACCCTTTTTATAGAGTTAGGTTTAGGCCTTGGTTTTATCTCCACCGTCGGTTCTAGGGATTTAATCCCAACCGTCGGATCTAGAGATTTGTTTTCCATCATTGATCTAGACTTCATGAGGTTTATATAAGGCTACGATAGGGACCATGAGGAGGAGTTGGGTCTTGGCCACCCGATGGATCGGAACCACACAAACTTGATCCATCAATGATGTTCCATTCCACTAGAGGATCATCATCGAACTACCTCACCAACCCCCATAAATTAATATGGGCTCCATATATTATTTGTACATTTATCTCCCCGTGTTTAAGATATCGAATGTCCGTCAATCGATTGATTTACTGACCATCAATCAATTAACATCTAACTCCTCGAGTAGTACCACTCAACCTTATCATCATGTTGACTAAGTCAACCCGCGGGGTTTACATGATAAACCTTATGAGCTCCTCAAGGGGGCATCATCATCCTAATATATAGGACACGGATTCCTCCTATAATCAACGGCACACCATGTAAATAATATCATTTCCCAACTTACCGGGCATATTGATTTAATCCATAGAAATCTCACCCTCTGGTAAATCAAAGAAATAAATACTAAGTACATGTGTCCGTTATTATATCGGGATTAAGAGCATGTACAACATAATATCCGAGGTCCGATTCAATTATGTAGTCAGCAATAAATTGAATCACCTTTATGTCGGTCCTGCTCAATGCACCTAAGTGTACTAGTGTAACTCTATGTTCAAGATAAAACAATACCAAGCTACACTACAACCATGCCAATGGTTTGTCCAAGACCATCTTGGTTGTGAGCCTCTACTTATACTCTACAAGGGACTGATAATATGATCTTCTGTGCCATCACCCAAGCACCATGTTATCTACAATGTAAAGTATTAGACAATATGCACAACATATAATAAATATAAAAGTGCAAACAATGATCATGTGATTCTTATTTCAAAATAAAGATGTCCATACAAAAGAGCTAGGCTTTCAGTATACATCCCAACACTAAAATAGATCTCTTGCTATCCAAGCATTCAACAAAATCAAATTATAAAAATATAATGATCTCCAGATGACCTGATCTCCAATAAGTGAGCATGTAGCCCTTCATTTTTTACAAATACCGTATAACCCTCTTTATAGCTTTCTGATGCTCTAGTCCAGGGTTATTCAAGTATTTGCCTAACATCCACACTATGTATGCAAGATCTGAACACTTATACTTAAGCATACTCTTTACTGCCAATGCATAAAAAAATTTATGCATTTCAATTATTTCAAGTTCAAGGTGTGAACATTATTGCAAGTTAAATTTATCATCTTTTGATACAAGTGTCACCAAGAACACAATTCTACATGTCATACTGAATGAACACCATTTCAATATAGGCTTTTTGTGAAAGTCTAAGTGCACCCCTTGAACTTTCTTGAAAAAGCTATATGCTTAAAACAAAAGATGCTTTACCGAAATATTTCATTTCAAATTCACCTAATGGAAATGACTTGGTTTCTTGTAGCAAAATTTTATTATTGCTAGCTAGCAAAATATCATCCACATATAAAACAAGTATAATAAATTTACTCCAATGTAACTTGATATACAAATATTGATCAACAAGGTTTTCTTTAAAACTGTATGAAGTAACCACTTGATCAAATTTTTTGGACCATTGATAAGATACCTACTTTAAACCATAAATAGACATCCTTAGTCTATATACAAGGTGTTTTAAACCTTCTGATTCAAAGTTCTCCTACTATACCATATATATCATTTCTTTAATATCTCCATTGAGAAATATAGTTTTAACATCCATTTGGTATAACTCTAGGTCATAATGAGTTACAAGTATCATGATTACTTTAAAAAATCTTTTGTCGAAATCAATGAGAAAGTCTTTTTGTAATCAATATCTACCTTTTTGAATGAATCCCTTGGCAACAAGGTGAGTTTTATATTTTTTGACATTGCCTTGTAAATCCCATTTGATCTTAAATATCTATTTGCAATCAACAAGTTTCAACCCTTCAAGTAATTTGACAAGTTTCCAAATGTCATTGTCCACCTTGGACTTCATCTCTTCCCTCATGGCTTTTGTTGGTGCAGTAGGCACCTAAGTCGAACATGAGTTTTGATTATAGCAAACGATACAAAGTTAAACTCATTTTGTTATCTCACGAGCTAAATCAAGTGTGCATAAAGTGCTAAAGCTAGAGCTGAAGGTCAGTGACACCCGGAGGGAACCGTGGTGGTCGGGCGACACCGGGATGACTTCGGAGGGAGCCGAAGGAATCAGGTGGAAGACCGGAAGCAGAAGCTACAAGGTAAATGTTGAGGTAAGCTCATGTGAGTGAGCGCAAGTAAGGTCGTGTCCTCTGTACGGGGACATTCTTAGGCGACGATCCGACCAAGACCTCCCATGGAAGGTCTAAGTCGAGATCGGATGGTAAATGACCATTTAATTTACTTATATTAACTGTATTTTTGAGCTAACTCTTCATTGCAGCTGGAAACCTTGCCATCAGTCGACTGGTGGCTTGCATCAGTCGACTGATGCTTCAATCAGTCGATTGTTGGTCAAGGATCAACTTCGAGGAGAGTCAAATCTTATCTCCATTTCTCAAGGGCTAGGAGGCTTGCTCTCATTGGTTGAAGATTTGAACGTCTAGGGTTTTCAAGGCTATAAAAGTAGGGGTTCTTCACCTCATTTCCATCATCAAAAGCTATCTAAAAATCCTCCGCTATGATACTCTTCTACGACGACCTTACGACAACGAAGTGCTATCGCATCTCCGACGACAGGAGCCGAAGTTCCATTTCTTTAATAGTTGTTGGTATATTCTTTATTGTTGTCTTTAAATCTGTACTTATCGAGTTTTAATCGTAACAAGGAGAGGGGGAGTGTCCCTCTACCTTTAGTTTTTTCATATCGATTGTATTCACTTTCTCCTACCTCTAACGAGGAGGAGTGTTTTTAGTCCTTTGCCCTCCGTACATGGTCTAGGACTGTTAGGGCCTTGGACTAGCAGCCGAAGGCTGTGAAATATGTAAAATCAAATGAGCCATATTTTATTTCTCCACTGCATTTACTCTCACTCGCATTTTATATCGAACGAACGAATGAAAATTATTTTGCGCTATTCACCCCCCTCTAGTGCTCAAATCGATCCAACAATTGGTATCAGAGCCGGGTGCTAAGATTTGGTGAAACCACCAATCTAGTTTTTTTTACAGATTTTTTTTAAAATTTTTGAGTCTTTTTCTTTCATTTAAATTCTCTCCCGCACTACTAATCCAAGATGCAAGTCTTGGTACATTTTGTTTGTTTTTGTCATTGCTAGATTTCTTCGTTTTACTTGCTCTTTTTCTGTCAATGGCCCATCTCATGGGTTTTAGCACCGTTTGACCACCATTTTACAATGGAGATGACTTCCATTATTGGAAGGGATGGATGGGGGTGCTTCCTTAAGACCCAAATCGAGATGTGGATCATCATCCAAACAGGATTCACACTTCCGACTAACGAAGTGAGTGAATCCTTGGATTATGACCAATGGACCAATGCTACAAAAAGACAAGTCGAAGCCGATGCCAAGGCGACTCAAATCCTCCAATGTGGTTTGTCCAAGGAGGAGCTCAATCGCGTCGGCCCCTTCATTAGCGCAAAGGACTTGTGAACCAAATTAGTGGAACTACACGAAGGAACCGACGAAGCAAAGGTATGCAAACGAGACCTTCTTTTTAATAAATTATATAATTTAAAAATGTAGGAGCATGAGACGGTGACTCAATTACACGCCCGTGTACAAGACATCATCAACAATTTCCACGCCATCGGACAAAAGGTCGAAAACCACGACCTAATAAGGTATGTTTTGAATTCATTTCTTAGGACTACCTTGTGGGCATCCATGGTTGATGCCTACAAGGTCTCTAAGGACTTATCAAAAATTAGGTTAGATGAATTATTTTTAGAATTCGAACTCCATGAACAGTCTAATTCGGTACCCGAGAAAGGTATAGCTCTTATTGTTGGTCAAAAGAAGAAGCCCGCAAGTAAGCCACCCCCGAAGGAAGAAGAGGACGAGTATGAGTCGGAGATCGATCCGGAGATGGAGACCGAACTAGTCAACCTAGTTCGGAGGATGATTAAGAGCCAAAAATGACCCATCACTCAACCCAAAAAGGTAAATCTAAAGCTAGTTCTAACATTAGGTGTTATGAATGTAACAGGTTCTGACATGTCAAGTCGGAATGCCCGAAGCTCAAAAACAAAGCACCGAAGTTCAAGAAGGCGCTCAATGCTATGTGGGAAGAGACATCGAAGGAAGAAGACGATGACCTCATCTTCATGACTAAACCAACCGAATCAGAGCCGGAGTCCGAATCTGAGCAAGAATCTAAACCCGAGGATGAGTCGGACTACGAATCTCTATTCAAGACAAGTCACGGATACGCATCCGGTTCAAGAGATACTCTCAAGGTAAGTCGGTCCCTCATTCATACTTTATATAATGAAATTAAGTTTCTAACTAGGATGTTAGCTAAGTCTGAGTTCAAGGCTGAGACCCTATTCGAGGAGGTTAAACTCCTTAAACACGAGGTCTCCCTAACCTCTTCGACTAGTCAAGTTCAAGAGGAGGACTCAACTCAAGTTGAAAAGCTCGAAGTTGAGAACTCACTTTTGAAAAGTCAAGTAAAAGATCTTAGGAACATGTTGGAAAGGTTGACTTTGGGATCCAAGGGACTTGACCTCTTACTTGGATCGCAAAGGGTCGTGTACAACAAGGCCGGGCTTGGTTTTAGCTCAAATACGACTAATAAGTCATATATGTCAATCGTAAGTCGAAATAGAATACATGTACAAGCATGGGTCCCTAAGACCACTTTGATTTCTCAATTAGGATCTAACCAGTACTGGGTTCCCAAGGACCAAATCCACTATGTGGAAAGACCAAACCGATTCAATGGTCCCGGGGGAGCTAATATAAAACTTGTTCGTGCTATTACTTAGAAATTGAATGCTTAGTTTTTTTTTCTTTCTTTTCTTTTTAGAATGGTTAGATAGGGACTATAACTCATCAATATTTGATAACATAGTACCAGGACGCAGCGAGATGATAGTACGTTAGGAAAGCGAAGTCTTAGGTACTCGAGCTAGATAAGGCGTATCTAGTTTGATTCACTTGACCGAGTGGAACTAGCTGAAGCTACCTCATCGTATCCTAGACTAGTTCGACCAGGAAGTGGTCTTAAGTGAGTCAAGTTACTATTTTCTCGAAATTGGCTTTGTCTAAGGAAGTGATAATTTTTCCGATCAAAGAAGGCCTCTATGCCTCTTCACGACCTGGAAGCCAAGATCTTGAAAAGGTGACTTGATGAGCTTAGAGTCAAATCCGAATCTAATGCAAGGTTGACTAGTTTCGATTCATTAAAATTAATCGAGTAAAATTTGTTAGGGAAATCTCTTGCCATGATAAGGTTTTGATGTGTGTGGCAAAGGGTTTAAGTTAGGGTGTTAGTGTGATTTGATATGTGTGTTGGAGTCTTGCAGGGCTTAGTAATTTGCACATGGAGTCGTGGCGAGTTTCACAACTCATGACTCGGTCCTTGAGTTGGTGAAGGATGGCTTTGTGGAAGCCGTGCGCTTGGAGCATCCGAGGGACCGCCGGAGGAGGAACTTGGAGTGAAGCCGGAGGAAGTAGACTTCGAGGCAAGAGACGCGAAGGAGCATTGCAAAGTCGTGCGCCTGATGCTGCCGAGGGACATGGCCGAGGATGAAGATAACTTCAAAGGTGAGGGACTCCGAGAGATGAGAGTGAGTGAATGTAACCCAGGAAGGGGTAGTAGCTCTAAGATGAAACTTGGCCATTTGGCTAAGTGTCGGATGGGATTTCCCGACACCAGTCGACTACCATGGAATGGAAGTCAACTGATCTGAGTCGAACGTGGCTCGACTGGTATTCGACTGGTTGTTTTGAGGCCCGGTGGGCGCCATATGTGGCGATCGCCAAGACCATCGATCATTCTGAAGCGTGATCGACTAATCGAAAGGTTTAGCCGCAGAACCGCTCGTAGCCGTGAGGCGTCGACTACGGAGGCGTGATCGTGATGAGGACCATCAGTCGACTGCCAAGTGTTCCGTTGGACTACAACGGTCGGGATCCGACATATTCGGAGACCATTAGAGTGACGGCAGTTGACTGCCAAGGGCAGCAGTCGACTAGTGGCGGCCAACGGGAAGAAAAGCTTCCTCTCTATAAAAAGAGAGGGTATGGGCTTTTGGATGGCTAATGCTCTTACTCCAAATGACCATCCAAGTGGCCCACAAGCTTTAAACTCTTCTTACTTGCTTTTACTTCATTCTTATTGTAAGAAGAGTGATCTTGATTGTAAAGGTTACCTCCACCTAGCTTGGTGCAAAGGAGAGACCATTAGTGGATTGGTTTTGGCGGAGTGATTCACCGAGGACGAATCGGGGACCGTGGATTAGCGGCGTAGCCATGAACCACGTTATACTATTGTGTTAGCGTTTGTTTTCTTGTATTTGTATTTGCTTGTCTTTATTGTTTTCGTTGCGCTAATTAGTTTTGTAGACGAGCAAATACCGACATCCAACGACAAAGGGCTATTCACCCCCCCCCCCCTCTAGTCGGCCGTTCGATCCCCAACAAGTGGTATTAGAGCCAAGGAAAGCTTGTCGAGGACTAACCGCCACAACAAGCAACTTTCAAAATGGCCGGCTCCAACATCCATCCACCAATGTTTGAAGGAGAATTCGCTTGGTGGAAGAAGCGAATGGAGATATTTTTCGAAACGGATTTTGATATCATGATTACAATGGAATCTGATTTCGTTTTGCCTAGGGATGAAGAAGGGAAGCCAATATAGAAATCTAGGTGGACAAAAAAGCAAAGGGAAGAGCACCTTGCAAACTCAAAAGCCAAGCACCATCTCTTCAATGTGCTCCCCCAATAAGAGATCAACCGAATTGGGGAATGCTCAAGTGCCAAGGAGATGTGGGAGAGATTGGTTGAACTTCATGAAGGCACTTCGGAAGCCAAACATGCAAGGAGAGACCTCCTTCGCTCCCAACTATCAAATATCAAATTCGAAAAGGGAGAAAAGGTAACATCATTACATTCTAGGTTTAAAGAAATATTAATTGGGCTAACAAGTGTAGGAGAAAAGCTCTCCAACCGGGATATGGTAATGAAGGCCATAGATGCCTTTCCCCGGTCCTCAAGATGGAGCTCCATGGTGGACTCATTTTATATCTCCAAGAACTTAGAAGTAAGCACCTTGGAGGAATTCTTCTCAACCATGGAGCTTCATGAAACAAGGCTTGAAGGTATACAAGAAGAGCCTAGAATCCAACCTTCAAGGGGAGTAGCATTGCTGGCAAACAAGGGGAAGAAGAAGATAGAGATTCCCTCCTCCTCCAATGACGAAGCTTCCTCCTCCTCCTCCATGGATAGCACGGAAGAAGCCTATATGGTAAGGAGGGTAAGGCGTGCATTAAAAGGTTTTAGATTTAACAAATCAAATGATAGGAATAGAAGACCAAGGGGGAAGATCATTTGTTACAATTGCCAAGGAGAGGGACACATAAGGGACAATTGTCCCCTCTTGAACAAAAGCAAGGAGGAGAAGAGAAAGAAAGAAGAAAAGAAGAAGAAAAAGGGGAGCAAGAAGAAAAAGGAAGAGGAGAAGAAGGCAAAGGAAAAGGGGAAGGCCAAGGCATTCAAAGCAAAGACGTGGGATGACCCTTCCTCTTCCTCTTCATCATCATCGGAAGAGGAGAACGCTTTTGTCACCAACCTTGCTCTAATGGCATTTGATGACTCAGATTGCTCCTCCATCGAAAATGAAGAATCAAGCTCAAGTGGAGGGAGCTCTAGTGAAGGGGGAGCCTTTACATCCTCATCCGAAGAAGAAGAAGAGGACATGGAAACTATGGTAACTAATCTTTCACCTAGTAAAATAGTTTCTATGATTTCTGGCCTCACTAAGGACCTATTTAGAGCTAAGAAGAAAAATAAGAGCATGCTTGAGCAAATTAAGGACTTAGAAAATAAACTAGAAAAAGCATGCTTAAATGATGATAATATTTCTTCTAGCTTAAATGATGCATGCTCACATGATAACTATATGCCTTTGGATGTTAGTGATGCATGTATAGAAGAAAATAGGGCTTTAAGAGAGAAAGTAGATTATTTAACCAAAGCCCTAGAAAAGTTTACAATTGGCTCAAATACATTGAACATGATTATAGGGAGCCAAAGAGCTAGTTTTAATAAGAAAGGTCTAGGTTATAAAGAAAAGAAAAATGAAAAGGCCTACAAATGCCTAATTGCTAGGGGACAAGATAAGAAGAAAGTAATTGCAAGGAAATAGATTCCTAAGGAATTTCTAGTGAACCCCATAGGCAAGAATCTATTTTGGGTTCCAAAATCCATCCTTAAGGGTTAGGAAAACCCTAGGGTAGTCAACCATATGGACTTGACCTATATCGTATCTTTGGTTGACTTAGGATGTCGGGACACATTTTTGAAATAGTGTTAGGTGATGATAATGCACCTATAAATAGATAATAATGCTTAAATCATGATAATCAATGTAATTGCTATGTATATGTGCAATCATGAATTATGATTTTGAAATTTGGCACATCATCATGAGAAATAGGGTTAAATCATGTTTTAGGTGATACTTTGTTTATTATCATGACATAATACCTAATGCATGATAACAATTCAATGAATACATGTGTTTCATGATCATAATGTGAAATTAGTTCATACATGCCTTTATGATCATGAGAATTGTGAGGATGATACTTAACCTTGATAGAATTGCATGAATATGTTGGGTTTTCGGCACCGCGGCGTGTGTGTGTTCGATCATGTTTCGTAAACATGTGCACAGCGGAAGCAACAAAAATAATAAATATTCCTATTTATTACAACACACACAACACACGCATGCTATTACAACAAGTGTAGACATAACCGTAAATTAAAATTGCAATAAAAGAAATTAAACTACGTTATACCTTCCGTATGACGTGTAGCGGGAACGGCATCAACCGGAACGATTCTCGTAAGAATCGTCTCTATCCGTATCCACGCCGAGCTCCTCGGGATGACTTCGCCAAGCCACGAGCTTCGTCTTCGTACGGGTTACTAGCCTCGTGTTGAAGACGACGTGATCGAGAGATGATCACGGTCCGAATCCAAATTCGGACCTAAAACAAGTCCTCAAGACTTGCTTCTCCGGAGAGGTATTCGTCAACCGATTGACGAATCCTTCGTCCTCCACCTCAGAGGATTACCGGAGATCAAATCCCCGGTATGTTATCCGCTGTCGGAGCACTAACCGTCGTCCAACCGACGCTCCGACGAGAGGAGAAGAAGCTGTCCAGAAAACTGGACAGCTTTGGTGGAGGAAATAGGCGCCCGGCTAAAGAAGAGATGGAGGCTCACCTTTACACGAACCCAAGGGAGATCACCGGAGGGTCGCGGAGGTTCACCGGCGAAACTTGGGCGCCGACAAGGAGATGGCAGCAGCTCAATCAAGTTGGCGGCAGCCCTTGTTGTTGACGCCAACAACAAGGAGGATGGGTTGGGCGGCCACTAATTGGATTAGGTTTAGGGTTAGGGTTTAATCCTATTTTATAGTGAACTAATTCTCTTAGTGGTTAATGGATCATATCCATAAAGCCCGTTAACCCGCTCCATTAAGATAAGTTAAAATAAACCAAACCATGATGGTTTATTTTAAGTTAAACGAACGAACCAACTTTTGGTTCATTCGTTTAAAATAAACCAAACCCTTTGGTTTATTCTCATCCATTGGATTAGAACCAAACCATTTTGGTCCATCCATTATGTCTTCATAAGACACGGCCCATCCACGCTTCCATTGCATTGAAACAATTTCATGCTCGCTTTATGTTTGGTCCAACCAAACATAGTTTCTCTGCCGAGAATCCCATTCTCAAGCTCGTTTAAATCCTTTGGATTACACTGTTGTCGTGTGACCAAATAGGTTCTCGGTTTATGTTGGCCGTCTATAATTAACCATTAATTATAGAGCGATCATGAGTGGCACCTAGTAGTACATCATGATCCCCAATTAACGAAAAGATCAACGGTTGATCGAACTATTTACGAAACCCTTGATGAGCTTGAATGAATCGTGCCCCATTCCCTTCACTCATCTTATACCCACTTGGTTGCAGAACATGGTCTATTGTGTCCCTCACTAGTGACTATGTCACACCTAGCCCAAGTATCATTTCCTCGTCCTACGGATTCTAGTTACTCCACATGTATCGAAGAGTACCTTACTCTAAACATGTATTGCTTTGGCCAAAGACTTTAGTAACAATCCGACGAGAGGCCATGGGTATACATCTCCTCGCAAGGAGTGGTGAATCCTTTATAGGCTATTCAAACACCTTCGATCACCGACTTATACCCAATCATCCCGGGTCCACATCTCCTTAGAGATGTTTGCTTAAGATGTCAAAGCATAAGTCTCCATGATCAAGATGACTTGAATACCGCAAGTCAAAGGAACATCGCACTTAAGCCACAGTAAGAACTTCATTGATATATCTATATATGCAGAGAACCATATGAAGTCTTACGGCTGGTCACTCCAATGAACTAGTTACCATAACTAGCATCCACGATCAACTCCGGACATCACTATGTCTCCCGGTGAGAATCACCGCTTGGATACACCAAGGAGTATACCTCGTGCTAGTCTTGTGAATTGATGGTGTCCAAATCCATCAATTCATCGACTAGGATAATTAGATACATCACAATTACACATGTAGAGATACTCACTAGTTGTGATCCAATCACAAATTCTCTCATGCTGTGAATCGTATCGTGGACATTCAGTAAATGAGTTTAAGATCCAATCAAATACATAAGACATGTATACTCAAATAGTGAATCTTCATTTATCATATAAATGGTTCATACATAAGGCGATTGCCTTAGGACATCTCTCATATATTACTAACAGACTCCCACTTGGCCTAATGCCAATCGCTACGGTATCCAATACCATAAGCACCAACATGACCCTCAAACTTACTTTGAGGTAATGCTTTAGTCAAAGGATCCGCTAAGTTCCTTTCAGTGGGAATTTTCTCGATTTGTATTTCATTCCTACTGATGATCTCTCTGATAAGATGATAGCGGCGAAGCACATGTTTGGATCGTTGATGAGACCTTGGCTCTTTTGCCTGTGCAATTGCTCCATTGTTGTCGCAGTAGACCGGTATTGCTTCAACAATGGCCGGAATCACACCAAGTTCATGAACGAACTTCTTGATCCAAACCGCTTCCTTTGCTGCTTCCGAAGCTGCAATATATTCTGCCTCAGTGGTAGAATCCGCTACAGTCTCTTGTTTGGAACTTTTCCAACTCACTGCGCCCCCATTCAAGGTGAACACGTATCGGTCGAGACACTGGAATCATCCTTGTCTGCGAAGGCTGGCATCCGTATACCGCGTATCACCATGTCCCCTTCTCCATATATATTAGGAACACATCCTTAGTTCTTCTCAAGTACTTAAGGATCGTCTTAATACGCCAATGATCCATTCTGGATCGGTGAGTATCTGCTCGTGACACTCGAGCATACGATACATCGGGCCTCGTACATAACATAGCATACATGATAGATCCTATTGCGGATGCATAGGGAATCTTACTCATGCAAATCCTCTCGTCTTCTGTGCGCGGACACATAGACTTCGAAAGGTGTACCCCATGCCTGATGGGCAGATAACCTTTCTTGGATTCCGACATGCTAAACCTCTTTAGCACTCGGTCTATATATGTAGACTGCGAAAGACCAAGCAACCGTTTCGATCTATCTCTATAGATCTTAATCCCAAGGATGTAGGTTGCTTCTCCCAGGTCTTTCATGGAGAATGTCTTGGATAACCAAACCTTAATCGATCGTAAGATGGCCGTCTATAATTAACCATTAATTATAGAACGATCATGAGTGGCACCTAGTAGTACATCATGATCCCCAATTAACCGAAAAGATCAACGGTTGATCCAGAACTATTTCTGAAACCCTTCAGTAGCTTGAATGAATCGTGCCCCATTCCCTTCACTCATCTTATACCCACTTGGTTCAGGACATGGTCTATTGTGTCAGTCCCCACTAGGCTGACTATGTCACACCTAGCCCAAGTATCATTTCCTCGTCCTACGGATTCTAGTTACTCCACATGTATCGAAGAGTACCTTACTCTAAACATGTATTGCTTTGGCCAAAGACTTTAGTAACAATCCGACAAGAGGCCATGGGTATACATCTCCTCGCAAGGAGTGGT
This sequence comes from Wurfbainia villosa, assembly GCA_025175895.1. Classification (NCBI taxonomy): domain Eukaryota; kingdom Viridiplantae; phylum Streptophyta; class Magnoliopsida; order Zingiberales; family Zingiberaceae; genus Wurfbainia; species Wurfbainia villosa. Next base: position 43,262,809 of record CM045998.1, on the reverse strand, counting down.
GAATCCTTTATAGGCTATTCAAACACCTTCGATCACTTCGACTTATACCCAATCATCCTGGGTCCACATCTCCTTAGAGATGTTTGCTTAAGATGTCAAAGCATAAGTCTCCATGATCAAGATGACTTGAATACCGCAAGTCAAAGGAACATCGCACTTAAGCCACAGTAAGAACTTCATTGACATATCTATATATGCAGAGAACCATAGGAAGTCTTACGGCTGGTCACTCCAATGAACTAGTTACCATAACTAGCATCCACGATCAACTCCGGACATCACTATGTCTCCAGCCAGTGAGAATCAGCTGCTTGGATAGACCAAGGAGTATACCTCGTGCTAGTCTTAACAGAATTGATGGTGTCCAAATCCATCAATTCATCGACTAGGGATAATTCCGATACATCACAATTACACATGTAGAGATACTCACTAGTTGTGATCCAATCACAAATTCTCTCATGCTGTGAATCGTATCGTGGGCATTCGAGAAATGAGTTTAAGATCCAATCAAATACATAAAACATGTATACTCAAATAGTGAATCTTCATTTATCATATAAATGGTTCATACATAAGGCGATTGCCTTAGGACATCTCTCATATATTACTAACAGACTCCCACTTGGCCTAATGCCAATCGCTACGGTATCCAATACCATAAGCACCAACATGACCCTCAAACTTACTTTGAGGTAATGCTTTAGTCAAAGGATCCGCTAAGTTCCTTTCAGTGGGAATTTTCTTGATTTGTATTTCATTCCTACTGATGATCTCTCTGATAAGATGATAGCGGCGAAGCACATGTTTGGATCGTTGATGAGACCTTGGCTCTTTTGCCTGTGCAATTGCTCCATTGTTGTCGCAGTAGACCGGTATTGCTTCAACAATGGCCGGAATCACACCAAGTTCATGAACGAACTTCTTGATCCAAACCGCTTCCTTTGCTGCTTCCGAAGCTGCAATATATTCTGCCTCAGTGGTAGAATCCGCTACAGTCTCTTGTTTGGAACTTTTCCAACTCACTGCGCCCCCATTCAAGGTGAACACGTATCCGCATCGAGACACGGAATCATCCTTATGCTTCCGAAGCTGGCATCTGTATACCCGCGTATCACCATGTCCCCTTCTCCATATATATTAGGAACACATCCTTAGTTCTTCTCAAGTACTTAAGGATCGTCTTAACAGCCGCCCAATGATCCATTCCTGGATCAGACTGGTATCTGCTCGTGACACTCAGAGCATACGATACATCGGGCCTCGTACATAACATAGCATACATGATAGATCCTATTGCGGATGCATAGGGAATCTTACTCATGCAAATCCTCTCGTCTTCTGTGCGCGGACACATAGACTTCGAAAGGTGTACCCCATGCCTGATGGGCAGATAACCTTTCTTGGATTCCGACATGCTAAACCTCTTTAGCACTCGATCTATATATGTAGACTGCGAAAGACCAAGCAACCGTTTCGATCTATCTCTATAGATCTTAATCCCAAGGATGTAGGTTGCTTCTCCCAGGTCTTTCATGGAGAATGTCTTGGATAACCAAACCTTAACTGACTGTAAGATGGACACATCGTTTCCTATAAGTAATATGTCATTGACATACAATACTAGGAACACGACTGCACTCCCACTAACCTTCTTGTACACACAAGGTTCGTCTGGATTTTGTGAGAAATCAAACTTTTTGATCGTCTCATCAAAACGGATATTTCGACTCTGGATGCTTGCTTGATCCATAAATGGATCGTGCATAACTTGCATACCTTGGTTTTATCAACTAATGTGAAACCCTCAGGCTGTATCATATACACGTCCTCGAGCAGGTTTCCATTAAGGAAAGCTGTTTTCACATCCATCAGGCATATCTCATAATCATAATGAGTCGCTATGGCGGGAGCATCCGAATGGATTTAAGATAGCTGCTAGAATAGGTTTCACATAATCAACACCTTGTTTTTGACGATATCCTTCGCCACCAATCTAGCCTTATAGGTAATCACATTACCATCCATGTCGGTTTTCTTCTTGAAAACCCATTTGCACCCTATAGGCTTTATGCCTTGTGGGTCAACCAAGTTCCAAACTTGGTTTCGTATACATGGAATCCATTTCCGACTTCATGGCACCAAGCCACTTATCCCTTCTACGAACTTATCGACACTTCTTCATAACTGTAGGCTCCTCATCATCAATGAGTAACACGTCGTTCGATTCACTTACGAGAAATCCATATCTCTCGGGAATATTGCGTGTTCTACGGATCTACGAAGATGTGGTGTTACATTAGGTCCAAATTGATTGCTCATCACTATGAGTTGCTCGGTGTTGTGCTTCACCGGTATCTCATCAATGTCTATTTGAGTCTCTCGAGCCTCCTCAAGCTCAACGACACTCCCCTTTGTTTTCTTGCAAGAGAAACTCTTTCTCTAGAAACACAGATGCCTTGAAACAAACACCTTTTGTTCCACAGGGATGATAGAATTAGTAACCTTGTTTCCTTAGGGTATCCAATAAATAGACATTTATCGGACTTAGCATCGGTTTATGCCGATACGATCAACTACATAAGCAGGACAACCCCATATCTTCAAGTAAGATACATGAGGTTTCTTACTAGCCCATATCTCATATGGAGTAGTAGAGACTACCTTGGTTGGCATACATTTAACAAGTAAACATATCAAGTGCATAACCCCAAAAGGACTTGGGAAGAGTCGCATGATTCATCATTGACCGACCATGTCCAACAAGGTCCTAAGTCGATTCGCCTCTCGGATACACCATTATGCTGTGGTGTATAGGGCGGAGTCCATTGAGACAATATGCCATTGTCTCTTAGATAATCAAGAAACTCTTGACTTAAGTATTCACCACCTCGATCCGATCGAAGTATTTTAATACTTTTGTCATGTTGTTTCTCTACTTCATTTCTGAATTCTTTGAACTTTTCAAAGGCTTCAGACTTGTGTTTCATCAAGAACACATACCCAAACCGTGAGTGATCATCGGTGAAGGTAATGAAGTAGCTATAGCCTCCTAATGCTTGAGTTGACATAGGTCCACATACATCAGTATGTACTAGACCTAGTAACTCTCCCACTCGTTCACCTTTTCCAGTAAAAGGTAACTTAGTCATCTTGCCTTTCAAGCATGATTCGCATGTATCGTATGAATCCAATTCAAACGATTCCAGAATTCCACATCGGTGTAATTCGGACATGCGTTTCTTGCTTATATGGCCAAGACGACAATGCCACATATAGGAGTCTATGTGATTATCCTTTCGAGCACGCGTGTTGCTCGCTTCGATATTGAAAATGTCACTGGATACGTCCAACGTATAAATGCCATTACTCAAAGTTCCAGTTCCATAAAGTACGTCATTCAAAGTTATATAACAACAATTGTTACTAAACGTTAAATGGAAACCATTTCTATTTAAGCAGGAAATAGAAACAATGTTCTTTATTAGAGAAGGAACATAATAGCAATTGTCCAGTTCCAAGACTAGTCCACTAGGGAGCTTCAAAAAATAAGTTCCGATGGCGGCGTGACAACCTTTGCTCCATTGCCAACTCGCAAATTTGACTCCCCTCTGACAAGTCTTCTTCTATTCCTTAGCCCCTGTATGTCAATACATATATGTGAGCTACACCCAGTATCCAATACCCAAGTGTCTAAGGAAATAGAATGACAATCAATAACGAAGATACCTGAAGAGGATGGGGCATCGGATGCCTTCTTCTTCTTCATGGACTCAAGATAAATCTTGCAGTTTCTTCGCCAGTGGCCTTCCTTGCCACAGTGATGGCAAGTGCCCTTTTGCGCTGGTTCCGCCTTCTTTGCCCTTTTCTTTCCTTTCTTCTGTTCTTTTGCCTTCCTCTTAGAACCTTTCTTTGAGGAATCAACTAACAGAACCGCCTTCTCCTCATGCTTCACAGAAGGCTCCACAGTCTTCAGCATATTGAGGAGCTCGGGAATGGTGGATTCCAATTTGTTCATCCGATAGTTCATCACAAATTGCGAGAAACTCTTGGGCAAACAATGCAGAATTAAGTCAATACTTAACTCATGATCCATCACAAAACCGAGGGTAGCTAGCCGCTCGATGTACCCGTTCATCTTTAGCACAAACTGTACTACAGACGAACCTTCTTGCATCTTCGTGGTGAAGAGGAGCCTAGAGACCTCGAACCTTTCGGATCTCGCTTGCTCATCGAACAACTCATGAAGATGGAAGACCATAGTGTTAGCATCCATATGCTCATGCATACGCGGCTCGCTCAGGTACCATCGCCGCTAGCATGATGCAACTCGCCAGCTCAGAATCTGCCACATGCTTCTGATAGACCAACATTTGGTCTGGAGTTGCATCGTCCTTAGGACGGTCAGGAAGAGGCTCTTCAAGGACATATGCAAGCTTTTCCGCCTTGAGAACAATTCTCAGGTTTCTAAGCCAGTCCAGGAAGTTAGGCCCAGTCAGTTTGTTCGAATCCAAAATAGTGCGCAAATTCAAAGACGTCATGATCAATTTATTGACCTAGAAATACAAAACGAGCATATATGAGAAAATGATTTTAAAATGCATCAATATACATTTATAAATCCCATTCATTTTTCGAATTCAAAAACCCCAAAATCACTTCGGGAGATCGTAGGTCTATCTCCGAATGGGCTGATATCCATCATAGATAAGAACAACCTTGGAGTGAGTCCAACAAGCCATTCTTAGCTATGATGGTGGGTATCAAGTATACCGATTACATATCATGTATATGTAACTATCACAATGTGCTATTAACTAATTGAATGTTTACACATACATTGGGTTGTTAACACATTAACAAGTATGCATCATATGCATAGCACCCAACTTCACCTCTCTTCACATCGACCTTGGAGTGAGTCCAACAAATCGATGCTCCAAGTTAAAGCCGACCCATTAATCGCGAAATAGTTTTAATATGGTTAGAGCGCATTCAACCAATTAGCCAGGCTTGGAGTGAGTCCAACAACCCAAACTAACGATTGACCTCTGACTCTTACCATATTAGAGTTAAACTATTCCAATGATTTGAACATGTTCGGAGTTCGAGTAGGGCTTGGAGTGAGTCCAACAACCCAAACAAGAAACAGAACTCTGGTTCTAACCATATTAATGGAAGGTGTAGGCTTTAATATTGAGTTAGGGTTTTATGTCTCATCCTCTTTGCATGCAAATAACTATTATCTACATGGCATGGCATACATGGCTTACATCTACATGTCACGACACGCATGGCATAATGTTATGCATCTAATGCAATTACATGGCATACAATTATGTCATGTATATAATTTCCTTATTTGTCATAACTATTTATGGAAATAAAATATGTTTAAGATTTGATTCTCCAAATCAAATCATAATTAAATTAGGAAACAAATTTCCAAATCTAATCACATATTTTATTCATGGAATTATTTGATTAAGGAAAATCTATTTAGGAAACCAATTTCCTAAATCTTCAAAACTACCTATGGAAATAAAATATTTTAAAGATTTGATTTCCCAAATCAAATCAAGATTAAATTAGGAAACAAATTTCCAGAATCTAATCAAATATTTTATTTATGGAAAATATCAATTTCCATAAATACTTCCAACTTTCCAAAAGTGGAAGATTTCCATAAATACTTCTAGACTTTCCAAAATTGAAAAATTTCCATAAATACTTCTAAATTTCCAAAATTTAGAAAATTTCCAGAAATACATTATGACTATCGCAAAACCAATTTTACGATTATGTCGAAACACAACCTGGGCTCTGATACCACTGTTGGGTTTCCGGCACCGCGGCGTGTGTGTGTTCGATCATGTTTCGTAAACATGTGCACAGCGGAAGCAACAAAAATAATAAATATTCCTATTTATTACAACACACACAACACACGCATGCTATTACAACAAGTGTAGACATAACCGTAAATTAAAATTGCAATAAAAGAAATTAAACTACGTTATACCTTCCGTATGACGTGTAGCGGGAACGGCATCAACCGGAACGATTCTCGTAAGAATCGTCTCTATCCGTATCCACGCCGAGCTCCTCGGGATGACTTCGCCAAGCCACGAGCTTCGTCTTCGTACGGGTTACTAGCCTCGTGTTGAAGACGACGTGATCGAGAGATGATCACGGTCCGAATCCAAATTCGGACCTAAAACAAGTCCTCAAGACTTGCTTCTCCGGAGAGGTATTCGTCAACCGATTGATGAATCCTTCGTCCTCCACCTCAGAGGATTACCGGAGATCAAATCCCCGGTCTGTTATCCGCTGTCGGAGCACTAACCGTCGTCCAAACGACGCTCCGACGAGAGGAGAAGAAGCTGTCCAGAAAACTGGACAGCTTTGGTGGAGGACATAGGCGCCGGCTAAAGAAGAGATGGAGGCTCACCTTTACACCGAACCCAAGGGAGATCACCGGAGGGTCGCCGGAGGTTCACCGGCCGAAACTTGGACGCCGACAAGGAGATGGCAGCAGCTCAATCAAGTTGGGCGGCAGCCCTTGTTGTTGACGCCAACAACAAGGAGGATGGGTTGGGCGGCCACTAATTGGATTAGGTTTAGGGTTAGGGTTTAATCCCTATTTTATAGAGAACTAATTCTCTTAGTGGTTAATGGATCATATCCATAAAGCCCGTTAACCCGCTCCATTAAGATAAGTTAAAATAAACCAAACCATGATGGTTTATTTTAAGTTAAAACGAACCGAACCAACTTTTGGTTCATTCGTTTAAAATAAACCAAACCCTTTGGTTTATTCTCATCCATTGGATTAGAACCAAACCATTTTGGTCCATCCATTATGTCTTCATAAGACACGGCCCATCCACGCTTCCATTGTGACTGAAACAATTTCATGCTCGCTTTATGTTTGGTCCAACCAAACATAGTTTCTCTCGGTCTGAGAATCCCATTCTCAAGCTCGTTTTAAATCCTTTGGATTACACTCGTTGTGCGTGTGACCAAATAGGTTCTCGGTTTATGTTGGCCGTCTATAATTAACCATTAATTATAGAACGATCATGAGTGGCACCTAGTAGTACATCATGATCCCCAATTAACCGAAAAGATCAACGGTTGATCCAGAACTATTTCTGAAACCCTTCAGGAGCTCGAATGAATCGTGCCCCATTCCCTTCACTCATCTTATACCCACTTGGTTCAGGACATGGTCTATTGTGTCAGTCCCCACTAGGCTGACTACGTCACACCTAGCCCAAGTATCATTTCCTCGTCCTACGGATTCTAGTTACTCCACATGTATCGAAGAGTACCTTACTCTAAACATGTATTGCTTTGGCCAAAGACTTTAGTAACAATCCGACGAGAGGCCATGGGTATACATCTCCTCGCAAGGAGTGGTGAATCCTTTATAGGCTATTCAAACACCTTCGATCACTTCGACTTATACCCAATCATCCCGGGTCCACATCTCCTTAGAGATGTTTGCTTAAGATGTCAAAGCATAAGTCTCCATGATCAAGATGACTTGAATACGCAAGTCAAAGGAACATCGCACTTAAGCCACAAGAAGAACTTCATTGACATATCTATATATGCAGAGAACCATATGAAGTCTTACTACCGGTCACTCCAATGAACTAGTTACCATAACTAGCATCCACGATCAACTCGGACATCACTATGTCTCGGCCCAAGAGAATCACCGCTTGGATACACCAAGGAGTATACCTCGTGCTAGTCTTGAGAATTGATGGTGTCCAAATCCATCAATTCATCGACTAGGATAATTCCGATACATCACAATTACACATGTAGAGATACTCACTAGTTGTGATCCAATCACAAATTCTCTCATGGTGAATCGTATCGTGGACATTGATAAATGAGTTTAAGATCCAATCAAATACATAAAACATGTATACTCAAATAGTGAATCTTCATTTATCATATAAATGGTTCATACATAAGGCGATTGCCTTAGGACATCTCTCATATATTACTAACAGAATATAATGGTTAAGTATATTCAAATACCCTTTAGGATGCATCTCACACTCACTATAGGCTACTTTGATTGAAAACTTAGCATGAGTGAGATGTTAGGATGATACAAATGTCCACTAATGCCTATGGCATTTAGATGGTCATTTAAAGTATCAAAATAGCAATAATAGACCAATCATGGGGAAGACTTATGTTTAAATCATAGACATATTGCCCAAAGATCATGGTTGGATATTTCATATGTTTTCAAAATAATTTCTTACTTTAAAACCCATGTATTCATGTTTTGAAACAATCCAAAGCAAGACTAGGTGTTAAAATGGATACTAACATGTTCAAAAACTAGTGGTTTTTAAAGCTTTTGGATTTTTGGCAAATCTCGGAAAATATAATGACTTTTCATGAAAAACTATTTTTCATTGATATATATACTTAAAAGAAATGTGTTCCCCAAATTTCATGATTTTTCAAATTTTCTGGAATTTTTAATGTATTTCTGAATTTACTTGAAAATCGAATTTGAATTCATTGTGCGGTCATTGCCATACGATAGCAATGATTGGTGGCAAAATCAGACTAGTTAAGGCCGAATTCAGGTTTTAGACCAATTTTTGGTATTTTCCTTCTATGAGACTTGATGCCATGAGTTTATAACTTAGTGTTAATCTTTTTGATTGTGTCAAAGGGGGAGAAATGATTATGTTTAAGTAAATTATGATAGGGGGAGAAATATGTATGGGGAGTTTCATGGATTAAGGGGGAGTTGCATGTTGTTATATCATGTTTATGTTTACATGCTTTCTTACCTTAGAATTTCTATCAAATGTTTTTACCTAACTTAAACGGATTGCCACACATCAAAAAGGGGGAGATTGTTAGGGCAATCTCTTGCCATGATAAGGTTTTGATATGTGTGGCAAAGTGTTTAAGTTAGGGTGTTAGTGTGATTTGATATGTGCGTTGGAGTCTTGCAGGGCTTAGTAATTCGCACATGGAGTCGTGGAGAGTTTCACAACTCATGACTTGGTCCTTGAGTCGGTGAAGGATGGCTTTGCGGAAGCCGTGTGCTTGGAGCATCCGAGGGACCGCCGGACGAGGAGCTTGGAGTGAAGCCGGAGGAAGTAGACTTCGAGGCAAGAGATGCGAAGGAGCATTGCAGAGCCGTGCGCTGATGTTCTTAGGGGCGTGGCTAGGGACGAAGATAACCAAAGCGAGGACTCCGAGAGATGAGAGTGAGCGAATGTAACCCGGGAAGGGGTAGTAGCTCTAAGATGAAACTTGGCCATTTGGCTAAGTGTCGGATGGGATTTCCCGACACCAGTCGACTACCATGGAATGGCAGTCGACTGCTCTGAGTCAAACGCGGTTCGACTGGTTGTTTTGAGGCGGCGATCGCCATATAGGGCGCCGGTGAAAGCGACGATCGGTAGTCGAAAGGGTTTGGCCATAGAACCGCTCGTAGCCGACTGGGCAGTCGACTACGGAGGCAGCAGTCGACTAATGAGGACCATCAGTCGACTGCCAAGTGTTCCGTTGGACTACAACGGTCGGGATCTGACGTGTTCGAGATTGAAGTAAGTGACGAATGATTGCCAAGAGCGTGATCGGTAGTGGCGACCAACGGGAAGAAAAGCTTCCTCTCTATAAAAAGAGAGGGTATGGGCTTTTGGATGACTAATGCTCTTACTCCAAACGACCATCCAAGTGTCCCACAAGCTTTAAACTCTTCTTACTTGCTTTTACTTCATTCTTATTGTAAGAAGAGTGATCTTGATTGTAAAGGTTACCTCCACCTAGCTTGGTGCAAAGGAGAGACCATTAGTGGATTGGTTTTGGCGGAGTGATTCACCGAGGACGAATCGGGGACTGTGGATTAGCGGCGTAGCCGTGAACCACGTTATACTATTGTGTTAGCGTTTGTTTTCTTGTATTTGTATTTTCCTGTCTTTATTGTTTCCGTTGCGCTAATTAGTTTTGTAGACGAGCAAATACCGACATCCAATGACAAAGGGCTATTAACCCCCCTCTAGTCGGCCGTTCGATCCCCAATAAAATTGAATTCATCTCACAAGAACACATAAGGATAATATGTTTGATCATGTAGAAATGGGTGAGATGACATAGGACTAATAACCTTCAACTAATCCTTAAATTCCAATATCCAATCCAACTACCTTGTGTGTAGGATCAATGGATGTTGGATAGTGGTTGCTTCCGACACATGACCGGGGATCAACTTATGTTTTTAAAGCTTCGATTCAAATGACAAGGATCGGTAGCCTTTGGAAATAATGACAAGCTCAAAATCATCGGATCATGTGATATTGAGCTCAACTCAAACATTATCATTCAAAATGTTTTACTAGTTGAAAATTTCGAATATAATTTACTTAGCGTAAGTCAATTGTGTGATAATAACTATAAGGTCATATTTCTAGAAAATGAATGTGTAATTAAAACAAATAAAACATCTAAAACAATCCTTAAAGGAAATAGGAATAGTAACATCTATACTATTAATCTACCTAACTCCTCGACCAAGTGTCTTATGACACAGCAAGAGGAATCTTAGTTGTGGCACCCAAGACTCATCCACAAGATGAGTCAGAGTGGCTTAGTCAGAGGTTTGCCCAACCTTAACAACTTAGATAATAAAATTTGTAATGCTTGTCAACAAGGTAAACAATCTAGGACACAACATCAACTAACTAATCAAGAACGAACCAAAAGTGTTCTTGAGCTCCTACATATGGATCTATTCAATTCACATGGAGCTAAGTCACTTAATGGTAGTCAATTCTGCTTAGTCATAATTGACGACTATTCTAGGTTTACCTGGGTTAGGTTCATCAAATATAAAAGTGATACCGTAGATCAACTCATCAACTTGTTTAAACTAATCGAAAATCAAAAGAACCTTAAAATTAAAAGACTTTGGAGCGATCATGGTGGTGAATTCGAAAACCACCGGTTTACAGATTTCTGTAACCTAAACGGATATCACCATGAATTCTCATGTCCTAGAACCCCACAACAAAATGACCTAGTCGAACGTAAAAATAGAACCCTACAAGAAGCCGGTAGAACAATGCTAAACGAATATAACCTCCCTAACAGGTTTTGGGCAGAAGCCGTTAATATGACTTGCTATGTCCAAAATAGGATCCTTTTGGTAAAGAGGCACCCTTAAGACCTTATACAAAATCTATCACGACAAAGTACCTAACATCAAGTACTTTAGGGTATTTGGATGTAAGGTACATATCCTGAACACTAAGGATTACCTAGGAAAGTTCACCTCCAAAACCTTTACCAGAATCTTCTTAGGATACTCCACTACAAGTAGAGCCTATAGGGTATACAACCATGACACCCTTAGAGTTGAAGAGACCATTAATGTAGTGTTCGATGAAGGACACGAACCTACAAAATCCGTAGCAACACCAACTAGTAAACCGACTCATACCAGACTCGACTCTGACCCTGAGATCGAGTCTAGTATTAATCCTAACCCAAGTCCAACGAGTCATCCTGTCGACCAAGTGATAGGTGACCCTAACCCAAGTCAAATTAGGATTCAAACAAATCATCCTATCGACCAAGTGATAGGTGATCCTAGCATAGGGGTTCGAACTAGATCATCTTATAGAAATCTTAGTCAAATCTCCTTGATCTCAAAAATCGAATCCAAAACCATTGAACAAGCTCTTCTTGATCCCGATTGGATTATTGCAATGCAAGAAGAGCTATCTCAATTCACTAGGAATGAGGATTGGGAATTAGTGTAGGTGCAATCGGCCTAGGTCACGATTGGCCAGGACTCGAGTTTGACTCGAGTGATGTTTTGATGTTTCGACAAAAACATATGACAATGTAATTGTCATGGGAAAGTCCAAGTCTTGTGTACTTGGCATGGAAAGTCCAAGTGGGACATTTGGCATTTGGCAAAGTCCAAGCATGGGTCTTGGCAAGGTAAAGTCCAAGTCATGGGTACTTGGCATGGGAAGTCCAAGTGGGACACTTGGCATTTGGTAAAGTCCAAGCATGGGTCTTGGAAATGTAAAAGTCCAACATGGGTTGGCAAGGAAAGTCCAAGCATGGTCTTGGCATGGAAAGTCCAACATGGGTTGGCAAGGAAAAGTCCAAGCATGGGTCTTGGCATGGAAAGTCCAACATGGGTTGTCAAGGGAAAGTCCAAGCTTGAGTCTTGGCATTTGAGAAGTCCAAGGGGATGGATATTGGTGGCGTAAAGTCCAAGCGGAGTCTTGGCAGCATAAGTCCAATGTGCCTTGGCGGTGTAGACACCGTTAGCATGACAAAGCCGAGGGAAGCATCTGGAGGCTAGCGCGATGGATGAACAAGTCATGGATGACTTGGAGGGATCCGAGAGGCGTGAGGCTGATGGAGGTGGCTAGAAGGCTTAGGTCTAGGCTAAGGGTGATCTAACAAGTATGGGGGCACCATACTTGGGTTAAAACCTCATTTTTGAGGTTGGCAGTCGACTGGCATTATGGCCGGTTCGACTGCCGTGAGTCGACTTGAGTTCGACTGCTAGTTTAGAGCTGGAAATGCTCTACCGATCATTGCTCATTGGAGCGATCCGGTGTCGATACGACCGCTAAGGGTTGGCATGATCGCCCCAATGTCGAAAGCACAGAACGCCCGTGAGTCGATCAAGGGCCGACGATGGGCGCCGGGCAATGATCACAATGTTGGCGGGCCGATCGCAAGAGATCCGCTGGAGTTTTTCCAACAGGATCGAGCCGCGGCATCAGTCGACTGGTGACTTATGGCAGTCGACTGATAGGCGGAAATCCTGCCCGATGCAGGTTAAAAGCAGCTATTCATGGAGGATTGAAGTAAGGGTTTTCTTGGGCGATTTGAAGGGGAATTGTTGGTGCTCTTCTAGTCCTTCAAGGCTAATCCAAGGCAACCAAAGATCAAGCAACCAAAGTTCTCTTGTAAAGTAGTTTTCTTTACTTGCATTATATTTCATTGTTGTAATTGCTTGTATCTATTTCTTATTGTTGTAAGAATAGTTTGTAAGAGGTTTCTCCACCTCCGACTTGTGTCGAGAAGGAGTATTTATGGTTAGTGATTGCATTGGCATCGCTAGAGCTCTTTAGAGCTCGATCCATGGAGTAGGAACCGGTTCGGATCCGAACCACGTTAAATCTTCGTTTTAGTGTGTTTGTGATTGTGTTTCGTTATTGTTATTATATATATTCCGTTGTGCTAATGAAACTTGTAGACACGAACACGCGATCGAATTCCATCTACGAACTGTCAAACGCTATTCACCCCCCCTCTAGCGGCGTCAAATATCCTACAAGTGGTATCAGAGCCTGGGGCTCTTCTACGGACTAACCGCCGGGAGCTAAGACAAAGAGGCTAGAGGGTGAAGATGGAAGAACCATTGGGATGGGACATCAACACCCCAATTCCCTATTCCTTCTATGGACGAGAAGGTTTCAATTCTTGGAAGGCAAGAATTGAAGATTTTTTGATGATTAGAGTCCTTGAGGAGTGGTCCGCATTGATGGAAGGATTTGAATATCCTAAGGGACCAAAGGGAGGGTTTCTCAAGAAGAAGAAGTGGAGTGAGGAGCAACTCCAACAATTCGATAAAAATAAGAAGGTAATAAAATTCATTTTTGATTTAATTCCTAATGACCTCTTGTGTAGTCTAGGTGACTATGTGGATGCCAAGGAGCTATGGAGCGATTTGGCCAAGCTCCATGAAAGTCTATCATCGGTCCAAGAAGAAGAAGAAGAAGAGGAGTGCTCACCCTCTCAAGCTCAAGAAAGTTCACCATCAATTCAAGAAGATAAGGAGGGTGAAGAAGAGAGATCATCCTCACAAGGAAGTGAGGATTCGAAGGTTGATAGGGAATCAACATCCGGATCGGAAGAGGTGGAGGAAGTGGAAGAAGCATCCACCTCAAGGATTGAGGGGGAGGAGAGAACCTCCACACCGGAACATCAAGAAGAAGCCTCGACATCCGGTCAAGATGAAGAAGCCCAAAGTCCAATTCCGGTCCTCATTAACCTAGGTAACTCAAGCAATTTAAGTTTAAATAAAAATCATATAATTTGCTTTGAGTGTAGGGAAACCGGGCATTATAAGAGCAAGTGCCCAAAGAAGATCAGAAAAGCTCCTCCGACACCAAAACCTCAAGAAAGATCAAAAGATGTCGGTGCCACCACTAGAAGAAGCAAAGAGCACATCATTTGCTTCAAGTGTCAACAACCGGGGCATTTTAGGAATTCATGCCCTAGGGGGAGCAAGAAAGTCGAAGAGGGAGCTATACATGTAGGGGGAGCCTCCAAGGCAAACCCTAAGGTATATTTCAATAACGCACCTTCTAGATTTAATAGTCAAGAGCATGCTAGAAGTAAGGAATTTTGCTTAGGTGCTAAAAATGTTTACCTTAGGAGTAAGGAGAAATTTGGGACTAATGTCCCTAAAAATATTTTACCTAAGGAATCAATCAGGAAAATAGGAGAACATCTAGATCTAAATCCTAAATGGACTAGGCATATGCCTAGAAAGTCCCATGCCCAAGAATTTAATCAAAAATCAATTGGGCAATTAGAAAAGGAAAATCAAGCATTGAGGTCAAGGCTTGAAAAACATGAAAAGACCCTAAATAAGATACAAAATCAATTTAAAGGGTCTAGTGGTCAAAATCAAGGGTCCAAAAGTCAAAGTCAACACCTAGGACCTAAGAGTCAAAAGTCAACCAAGGGCAAGCAAGGTTTGGGTCACAAACCTAAGCCTAAAGTGGCTTATCATAGTGTTCCATTTAACTATGGAACACAAACTAGGTCTAGGAAGATCAAGGTCAATAGGGAAGTCATCCCTAGAGTTGACCAAAGGGTGTGCCTAGTGGCTAGGGTTTCTAGGAAACCTAGGGTGGCCACTAAGAAGGTTGCAAGGGGAGTCACCCCTAGAGTCAACCTAGGTAAGACCCAAATGACCAAGGCTAACAAGCCTAGGAGGGTCATTAGGAAGGTATCTAAAGAGGTTATCCCTAAGGAATACCTAATTAACCCTAGGAGCTCAAATAGATTTTGGGTTCCTAAGAGCGTGATTGATTCACGATAGATGGGGTTAGGGTGTGCCAACTTTGATTGGATGGGTAGTTAACTCAACCATGGTAAAGGTGACACTTTAGGATATTTTCAAGGTTATGGTTACCTTGGAAATAGATTTGAATTAATATCCTAAAAGATTTTAGGATGTGCCAATGTATTTTTAAAATCTAAGAAAAATAAATTAAATTGGCACAATTTAGGTTTAGAGGTTAGTGTGTCATTTTGGGTCTTTGGCACACTAGGGAGATTAATGAGAATATGGCAAAATAAACCTAATTATATCAAATGACAATTAATATTAAAATTTAGGTATTACTATACCTATATATTTTATATGCCATGCTTTGTTTGCCATATAACATGCCATGACATCATGTTTATTTTAATCATTTTATATGTCATGTTCATGTTTAGGATTAAGGTTTCAAATGTCATGTGTTTTTAGATTTCATCTTATTCCATGACATCATGATTATGAGCATATTCTTATTTATATCATTTCTAATGCCATAATCATTCATGCATTTAAGACAATTTGGTTGAAATTGATTTAAGGACTATGGCATGACTTGAAGTCTCATTTATAAGGGAATCAAGTAGGGTTGCCTTAGAGAATGCATGAAACCCTAGATTAGGATGAACAAAACCCACATCTCACATTAAATTGACATGTATGTGTATTTATACACCCTAGATACATGTGAGATGCTAGGATATGAGTTGAGTTCAAGGTGCATAGTTTTTGCATCTAGTTGAACCCAAACTCATCTTAACTCAACATGTGGATCATTGGGAAAGCTTGTGTACAAGTCATGTACTTAGAGCCCAAGGAATATGATCCAAAATAAGGTTTTGAAAACATTTTAAAATCATTTTGAAAAACCTTGGTGAAGTCTATCTTTTGATAGCAATCACCATTGATGAGATTGATACAAAGTGAGCTTAAACTTTAAAGTTTTTAGTCACTTTTTGATTTTGTATCAATTTCGGTATTTTATGGGTAAAATAATTTTCAAATATTTTTCACCCATTGTAATGACTATAAGTAATATACGTATCAATTTTTGTGGTTTTTCGATATACGTAGAATTACTTATGACTTTTTGAATTTCATTTCTGATAATTAAAAATCGAGATTTTCAGTTATCAGTCGACTGCCCTGAGTGGAAGTCGACTGATGTGAGCGACAGTCGACTGGTAGTTGACAGAGTCGACTGCCAAGGTTGATTTCGGGAAAACTAGGTTTGGTTAGCCTGTGTTCAGCTATGGTTAAGGTCCCTAATCACTCCTAACCCTAGGATATGCTTTGGGAAGCATTATAAAGGGTGAAAATCCATTGGATATGGATTAGGAGAGTTGTTTAGGGCTTGTATCAATGTTAAGGTGTTGGAAAGTTCAATGTTGAATTTCTAACCTTAATTTTGATGGTTTAGAGTTCCTATTGGCTTAGGGACTTCCCAAGGACATTGTTGGTGCAATGGTCAAGGGGGAGCAAGCCTTTAGGGGGAGGTATCCATCTTGGGATGATGGATGTGTTTTTCTCCTTGAAGAGAAGTTATTGAGAGAGTATCATCAATTGGGAAAATTGATAGGTTTTTAGAAACCCAATTTGGAAATTGGGAAGTGTATAGGATTGCCTCTCTTAAGTGATATGGGACTTATCACTAAGAAGATGGTAGGCATCCTAGGTATTTTTGGACCAAGGGGGAGATTGTAAGATCTCATTGGGACATGAGACATTGACCTCCTTGGAGAGGTAACCTTTTTGATGTTAGTCAAAAAGGGGGAGAATGTTTGGGGGAGAACATTTGGAGAGTGTTTACCAATTTGGGATAATTGGTAAGGGATTTGAGTTAGTGTACTAACTCAATGATTTGTTTGGTTTTTGTCAAACATCAAAAAGGGGGAGATTGTTGGTGCAATCGGCCCAGGTCACGATTGACCAGGACTCGAGTTTGACTCGAGTGATGTTTTGATATTTCGACAAAAACATATGACAATGTAATTATCATGGGAAAGTCCAAGTCTTGTGTACTTGGCATGGAAAGTCCAAGTGGGACACTTGGCATTTGGCAAAGTCCAAGCATGGGTCTTGGCAAGGTAAAGTCCAAGTCATGGGTACTTGGCATGGGAAGTCCAAGTGGGAGACTTGGCATTTGGTAAAGTCCAAGCATGGGTCTTGGCAATGTAAAAGTCCAACATGGGTTGGCAAGGAAAGTCCAAGCATGGTCTTGGCATGGAAAGTCCAACATGGGTTGACAAGGAAAAGTCCAAGCACGGGTCTTGGCATGGAAAGTCCAACATGGGTTGACAAGGAAAAGTCCAAGCACGGGTCTTGGCATGGAAAGTCCAACATGGGTTGGCAAGGGAAAGTCCAAGCTTGAGTCTTGGCATTTGAGAAGTCCAAGGGGATGGATATTGGCGGCGTAAAGTCCAAGCGGAGTCTTGGCGGCGTAAGTCCAATGTGCCTTGGCGGTGTAGACACCGTTAGCATGACATAGCCGAGGGAAGCACCTGGAGGCTAGCGCGATGGATGAATAAGTCATGGATGACATGGAGGGATCCGAGATGCGTGAGGCTGATGGAGGTGGCTAGAAGGCTTAGGTCTAGGCTAAGGGTGGTCTAACAAGTATGGGGGCACCATACTTGGGTTAAAACCTCATTTTTGAGGTTGGCAGTCGACTGGCATTATGGCCGGTTCGACTGCCGTGAGTCGACTTGAGTTCGACTGCCAGTTTAAAGCTAGAATGCTCGCGCAATGATCGCTCATTGAGCAGAGATCGGTGTCACGCACGACTACTGGCAAGGGTCGATACTACTAGTCTAATGTCGAGCATTATCGCCCGTGAGCCGATCGGGCCGACTACGCGCACCGGCAATGATCGCAATGTTGGCGCTGATCGCCAAGAGATCCGCTGGAGTTTTTCCAACATGGATTGAGCCGTTGTCTCACGACAATAGGGCATCACCGATCGTGACTTATGACACGATCGATAGGCGGAAATCTGCACGCAGTTAAAAGAAGCTATTCGTGGAGGATTGAGGTAAGGGTTTTCTTGGGTGATTTGAAGGGGAATTGTTGGTGCTCTTCCAGTCCTTCAAGGCTAGTCCAAGGGAACCAAAGATCAAGCAACCAAAGTTCTCTTGTAAAGTAGTTTTCTTTACTTGCATTATATTTCATTTTTCTAATTGCCTGTATCTATTTCTTATTGTTGTAAGAATAGTTTGTAAGAGGTTTCTCCACCTCCGACTTGTGTCGAGAAGGAGTATTTGTGGTTAGTGATTGCATTGGCATCGCTAGAGCTCGATCCGTGGAGTAGGAACTGGTTCGGTTCCGAACCACGTTAAATCTTCGTGTTAGTGTTTTTGTTATTGTGTTTCGTTATTGTTATTATATATATTCCGCTGTGCTAACGAAACTTGTAGACACGAACATGCGATCGAATTCCATCTACGAACGGTCAAACGCTATTCACCCCCCCTCTAGCGGCGTCAAATATCCTACAATTAGTACCACCACCTAAAGATAAATCAATTATTGGAACAAGGTGGGTCTTCCGATACAAACTTGATGACAAAGGTGAAGTAGTTAGAAATAAAGCAAGGTTAGTCGCCAAAGGTTTTAGTCAAGTCGAAGGATTAGATTACGATGAAACATATGTCCCCATAGCTAGACTAGAATCCATCCGAATGTTGTTAGCATACGCTGCACATCGAGGTTTTAAATTATTTCAAATGGATGTCAAGTCAGTGTTTTTGAATGGACTTATTAAGGAAGAAGTGTACGTTAGTCAACCCCCAGGATTCAAAAGCCTACATAAACCCGACCATTCCTTAAACTAAAGAAAGCTCTTTATGGATTCAAACAAGCTCCTCGAGCTTGGTACGAGAGACTTTCAATTTATCTTAAGTCAAAAGGGTTTAACCAAGGCCTAGTCGATCCAACTATTTTCATAAGAACCGAAGGTAAGGAGATCTTTATGTGGGAGATTTGAGGCCGCTAGAGGGGGGTGAATAGCATCGCATGATGGTACGATGATGGAATTCTTTCGCGTTTGATCATCTACAATCTTGTTAGCATAGAGGAATAGTAATAACAAATAAATATAACAAGATACACAATCACAACACGGTCATATAATGTGGTTCAGAACCAAATGGTTCGTACTCCACGGATCGAGCTCTAAAGAGCTCTAGTGATGCACATGCACTCACTAATCACAAACAACTCCTTCTCGACACAAGTTGGAGGTGGAGAAACCTCGTACAAGGATTACACTAAGTAATACAAAAGATACAAGCTAATACAAGTAAGAAATACAATGCAAGTAAAGAAAAACACTATTCAAGAGCACTTTGGTTGCTTGATCTTTGGTTGCCTTGGACTAGCCTTGAAGGACTGGAAGAGCACCAACAATTCCCCTTCAAATCGCCCAAGAAAACCACTGCTTGAGCCTTTCACGAATAGCTGCTTTTATCCTCCATCGGGCTGGATTTCCGCCTAGAAGTCGACTGCCATTAGTCACCAGTCGACTGCCAACACTGTAGCTGTGAGACAACGGCTCAATCCACGTTGGACAAGTTCCAACGGTACTCTCACTAGTCGACTGCCAACATTAGTAGTCGTCGGCCAACGCCCGTAGTCAACTGCCCAGTCGACTACGGATCATTCTGCTCATGACTCAACCGGCGATCGCGCCATCTTGGCTGATCGCTCCAATGAGTAGTCATCGAGAGTAATTTCAGCTCTTAAACGGCAGTCGAACTCAAGTCGACTCACGGCAGTCGAACTAGCCATAATGCCAGTCGACTGCCAACCTCAAGGATGAGGTTTTAACCCAAGTATGGTGTTCCCATACTTGTTAGACCACCCTTAGCCTAGACCTAAGCCTTCTAGCCACCTCCATTAGCCTTACACCTCTCAGATCCCTCCAAGTCATCCATGACTTGTTCATCCATCGCGCTAGCCTTCAGGTGCTTCCATCGGCTATGTCATGCTAACGGTGTCTACACCGCCAAGGCACATTGAACTTACGCCGCAAAGACTCTGCTTGGACTTTACGCCACCAATATCAAACCCCTTGGACTTCTCAAATGCCAAGACTCAAGCTTGGACTTTCCCTTGCCAACCCATGTTGGTCTTTCCATGCCAAGACCCATGCTTGGACTTTCCCTTGCCAACCCATGTTGGACTTTCCATGCCAAGCCCCATGCTTGGACTTTCCTTGTGCCAAGTACTCAAGACTTGGACTTTTCCAAATGCCAAGTGTCCCACTTGGACTTTCCATGCCAAGTACCCATGACTTGGACTTTACCTTGCCAAGACCCATGCTTGGACTTTCCCATAATCACATGGTCAATCCCTAGCCAACCATCAAAGACTCCCTCGAGTCAAACTCGAGTCTGGTCAATTATAACCTGAGTCGATTGTATAAACAATCTCCCCAAAACATTAACCGACATCAATGTCAAACATACTATGTCAAACATCCAAATATTACTCGAGTCAAACTCAAGTCTAGTCAATCGTGACCTGGGCCGATTGCACCAATAATCTCTCCCTTTTTGATGTTTGACAAAACAAACCTTGAGTTAGGCCCCTAACTCAAATTTCCTTACCAATTATCCCAAATTGGTATTCCCAAACATTCTCCAAAACTTCTCCCCTTTTTTGACTAACATCAAAAAGGTTATCTTGTAGGGATGTATACTGAAAAGTCTATCTTTTGTACGAACATCTTTATTTTGAAATAAGAATCACATGATCATTGTTTGCATATTTTTATGGTTATGAAATATTGTCTAATACTTTACATTATAGATAACATGGTGTATGGTGTCACACAGGAGACCATGTTATCGGCCCCTTGAAAAGTATAAGCAAAGGCTCACAACCGAGATGGCTTTGGACAAACCATCGGAATGGTTGTACTGTGATTTGGTATTGGTTTGTCTTGACCATAGAATCACACTAGTGCACTTTGTGTGTATTGAGCAGGACCGACTTAGAGGTGATTCGATTTATTGCTGACTACATAATCGAATCGGACCTTAGATATTATTTAGTACATGCTCTTAATCCCGATATAATAACGGGCACATATACTTAGTACTCATCTCTTTGATTTACCAATGGGCGAGATTTATAGATTAAATTGATAGGCTCGGTAAGTTGGGAGATGATATTATTTATATGGTGTGCCGTTGATTATAGGAGAAAATTGTGTCCTATATATTAGGATGATAATGTCCCCTTGAGGAGCTCATAAGGTTCATCATGTAAACCCTGTAGGTGGACTTGGTCCGGCATGATGAAAAGGTTGAGTGGTACTACTCAAGGAGTTAGATATTGATTAATTAATGGTCAGTAAATTAATTAATCGACTGACATTCGAGATTTTAAACACGGAGAGAAAATGTACAAATAATATATGGAGCCCATATTATCATATGGGGGTTGGTGAGGTAGATCAATGATGAACCTTTAGTGGATTGGATCATCATTAGTGGATCGGACTTTATGTGGGCTTGATCCATGGGTGGCCAAGACCCAACTCCTCTTCATGGTCCCTAATGTAGCCTATTAACACCTCATGAAGCTTAGATCCAATGGATAGAAACAAAACTCTAAGATCTATAGGTAGAGATTAAATCTCTAAGATCTGACGGTTGAGATTAAATCTCTAGATCCGACGGTTGAGATTAAATCCCTAGAACCAGGATGAGATTAATTCATGACTTATCCATAACTCTATACAAGGACCTCAAGGGAGTTGGCGTGAAAAAATTGATGAGAGCTAGGGTTTTTGGGCGGCAAGGAAGAGTAATCCTAGTTGAGATAGGATTAGGATTAGGGTTTGGAGGCAAGGGTGTCACCAAATAAGGAAGGTATTCTTCTCTTCTTCTTCCTCTTTTGGCCAATGTCCAGCACCTCTCCACTCTCTTTTCCAGGCTTGGCCGGTGCCCAAAAGCTCCCTTCTCCTTCTTCTTAGGTGGTGGAAACAAGATATAGGGCTTCCCTTGGTGTCTTAGTTGTTTTCCACCATCTTCTCCTTCACCTAGTTGCCCGGCGGCAAGGATAGTTTTAGTTCCTTGTTGGTTGTTTCTAGAGAGGAGAAAAACCTTGTTTCTACTCTTCCTCTTGATTTGGAAGAGCAAGGAAGGAAGATTTGCGATCTAGGAGCTTCGACTTTTGGTAGATCGTCGCCCACACGACGTCCAAAAGGAGGAAGGTCATACATTAGAAGATCGAGAGATATACCTATTCTACTTTCTTCTTTTGTTTATTGCTTGTATTTGTTTTTCAATTATAAGCATGTTATAAATCTATAAATGGATAAATAATACTTGGATCTCGAGTATAAACACGAAAACCGGCGATCCGGACATCGTCTATTCCGCGGCTACTCGTAGAATAGAGGATGGTCGCTTGAACAACTAGTTTGTTCAAGTGACCTCTCTAAACGAATAGCATGACGATGACTTGGTGGTTTGGGCAATCCCTTTTGTACATGATTAAATTTTTTAATCTAGGGACATCGAAGGGATCGCCATGGACAAGCTACCGAGGTGAAGTGGGAAGCGAAGTTTCCCCTCACAGACTCGATAAGCAAAACCCTACAATTGGTATCAGAACCAAGGTTTCCAATTTTGTGTGTTTAGGATTCGGTTCATTTTTATGCACTTTTTCATATATTATATCTGCCAGATAATAGTAGGATATGCGTAGTTTAACTCTTTGGTTGCAGGCATAAGATCCGACTATTATGGCCATATGTGTGTGTGTGATTGTATGTGTGCAAATATTTATTTTGTTGAATCCTCGGGGTTGACGAGGCTAGTATTTTATTTTTGTAAATTAAATACAACATTGTTTAGCCACTCTTTATTTTATTTTACTTTCGATCTAGATTTCATGTACACTTCCTCGTGGAGTATAGGATCGATGGATGTAAATTAAAATAGGTTTTAGTCTCGGCTCGGATCTCCGGATGGCTTGTACATGGCGTAGGAGGAGCGGATGAGATGGCGATGCGACAGGAGTCATATTGAAGACAAAAGCCATAATAGTTGGAAAATAATTTATTTTTCATATTTATTTCTTTTTGTTTGATATGCATGTCGTAGGCTAGGAAAATTCCTCAATTTCAAATTACTAAGTGGGAGAGGGATATTTTTTATAAATTCCCGTGGCCTCCATTACGATTTGACAAGTGATGCAAACAAACATGCGCGTCAGCTCTGAGTGCCTTCCTCCATATCGGATGGGTTTGTTTGCGGATCACAAGGTCGAATATGGTTATAGGAAATTATTAAGGAGCGTGTGTACTTGCCCATCGTAAGGCACATAACCCGAGATAATTACTTAGTACCGAGTAATGGTGAACACTTAGATACAAATATAAGTATCCTCCACATCGGAGTCACTGCTTTTATTTGTAGGGCCAAAGAGGAACCAACTATTTGTTAGGTGGCCGCATTGGAGGCTCATTGGCTCCCATGTCCCCGGATTAAAATTTTCACTAATGAAAGAATTAATCCGGATGGGATGAGCTTCCTTAGCACAACCTATTCGTCGTCGTGCTAACAACTTGAGTGGTCGCTTGAACAAACTAGTTGTTCAAGCAACACAACTCTTCTAGTTGGTTAGCCACGGAAGAGACGACGGATGGATCGCCGGTTTTTGTGTTTGTCTTCGGGGTCCATGATTATACAATATATATTCATACACACACATGCATAATCAAAACAAATAAGAACATGCTTAGATCTGTACATAAAGTTAAAATAACTTTATACCTCACGATCTTCTACCGTATGTCCTATCCTTCTCGTGGACGACGTGTGGACGAAGTTCCTCCACGAGTAGAAGCCTTCTAGATCGCTTTCTTCTCTACCTTGTCCGCTGCGAACAAAGAGAAGAACTCACAAATACCTTTTCTATCTAGAACCGGCCACCAAATTAGGGAATTTGGTGCAACCGCCGGCCAAGGAGCAATGGATGATGCGCCGGCCAACTTCAAGAAGTGTTGCCGCCGGCCACTTTGGAGAATAGGGAGGAGGAAGAGAACCGGCCACCAATGGGAGGAGAACCGCCGGCTAAGGAAGAAGAGAAAAGCCTTAAGGTTGGGCGCCGACCAAGTATTGATGGTGCAAGTTGGGCGCCGGCAACAACTAGAAGGAAGAAGATAGTTGCCGCCCACTTTTGCTCCAAAACCCTAGCCGCCCACCTCTCCAAGAGCCAAACCCTAATTCCAAAACCAATTCTTGATCAATCTTGCCGCCCAACCCTAAGCATCTATTTATAGAATAGGGCTTAAGCCTCCTTTAATCTCCACCGTCGGATCTAGGGATTTAATCTCCACCATCGGATCTAGGGTTTTATCCCAACCGTCGGATCTAGGGTTTAATCCCAACCATCGGATCTAGGATTTCATCCCAACCGTCGGATCTAAGGTTTCATCCCAACCATCGGATCTAGGATTTTATCCCAACAATGATTCTAGGATTTCATCCTAACCATCGGATCTAGGGATTTAATCCCCAACCGCTGGTTCTAGGTTTCATCCAACCATCGGATCTAGGATTTAATCCCAAGCTGGTTCTAGGTTTTGTTTTACATTCTTGGATCTAGACTTCACAAGGATTATATTAGGCTACGATAGGGACCATAAGGAGGAGTTGGGTCTTGGCCACCCGATGGATCGGAACCACACAAACTTGATCCATTAATGATGTTCCATTCCACTAGAGGATCATCATTGAACTACCTCACCAACCCCCATAAATCAATATGGGCTCCATATATTATTTGTACATTAATCTCCCCGTGTTTAAGATATCGAATGTCCGTCAATTAATTGATTTACTGACCATCAATTAATTAACATCTAATTCCTCGAGTAGTACCACTCAACCTTATCATCATGTTGACTAAGTCAACCAGCTGGTTTTACATGATGAACCTTATGAACTCCTCAAGGGGACATCATCAACCTAATATATAGGACACGGTTTCCTTCTATAATCAACGGCACACCATGTAAATAATATTATTTCCCAACTTACCGGGCATATTGATTTAATCCATCTAAATCTCACCCATTGATAAATCAAAGAAATAAATACTAAGTACATGTGCCCGTTATTATATCGGGATTAAGAGCATGTATAACATAATATCCGAGGTCCGATTCAATCATGTAGTCAGTACTAAATTGAATCACCTCTATGTCGGTCCTGCTCAATACACCTAAGTGTATCAGTGTAACTCTATGTTCAAGACAAAACAATACCAAGCTACACTACAACCATGCCAATGGTTTGTCCAAAACCATCTTGGTTGTGAGCCTCTACTTATATTTTACAAGGTACTGATAACATGATCTTCTGTGCCACACCAAGCACCATGTTATCTACAATGTAAAATATTAGACAATATGCACACATATATAATGAATATATAAAATGCAAATAATGATCATGTGATTCTTATTTCAAAATAAAATGTTCATACAAAAAGAGCTAGGCTTTCAGTATACATTCCAACACTATTAATTTTACTTGTCAAAAAGTTAGGTTGACAAGATAGTAAAATTAATGGATAAAACCTCCTCTTACAAATGTAGAATTCATATACGTCCACACTATCGTGGCATACCATATTCTCGGTGTTTTGATGTGTTGGTTGATTTTAAAATTTTATTATTTGAGGAATCAATAATTTTTTGAAATCTAATGTTTTGATTTATGTGATTCTTAGGTTTTCTTTCAAAATGACTTTCAACCCACTTGCTATGATACTGAAAGAGAACAAACTTACTGGACCCAACTATGTTGATTGGAAGAGGAATCTAGACATTGTCTTGACTGTTGAGGAATACAAATATGTACTCCTTAAAGAGTGCCCTCCCAAGCCTGCAGATAATTCTGGGGAAAAGAAGAGAGAGAGCTATAAGAAGTGGATCAAGGCCGATGAGATGGCGCGGTGTTACATTTTGGCATCTATGTCAAATGTACTGCAACATTAGCATCAAGCCATGTCCACTGCTTATGATATGATGCTCAATCTCAAGGAGCTTTTCGGACACTAGAATCAGGCTGCAAGGCAAGAGGCCATGAGAAACTTGATGACGACCACCATGATCGAGGGAACACCCAAGAGGGATCATGTTCTCAAGATGATGGCTCATTTGAATGAACTGGAGGTCCAAGGAGCTGAGATCGATGGGGAAACCCAGATCGATATCATACTCCAGTCTCTGCCTAGGAGTTTTGAGCAGTTTCGCCTCAACTACAACATGAACAAGAGGTTGTATTCGTTGGCGGAACTTCTGACAGAACTCTAGGTGGCAGAGGGACTATTTCGTCAGAGTGCTCAGGCGCATGCCATGGTGACCCAGAAGATTTCTACTTCTAAGCCAAAAGGCAAGAAGAAAAATAAATAAACCGGGGCGAACGCGGTGGGAGGTACTCAGGGAGGAGTGAAGAAGCCGAAAGGCAAGTGCTTCACTTGTAAGCAGACTGGACACTGGAAGAAGGACTGCCCCAACCGCAAGAGAAAAGGCATATCTTATGGTCTAGTCGTTGAAACATGTTTAGCGGTGTTATCTACCGACACCTGGTGTGTAGATACGGGAGTCACTGATCATATCTGCAATACTTTGCAGGGGTTCCAGGTGTTAGTAATATATGAGAGATGACCTAAGGCAATCGCCTTATGTATGAACCATTTATATGATAAATGAAGATTCACTATTTGAGTATACATGTTTTATGTATTTGATTGGATCTTAAACTCATTTACTGAATGTCCACGATACGATTCACGGCATGAGAGAATTTGTGATTGGATCACAACTAGTGAGTATCTCTACATGTGTAATTGTGATGTATCGGAATTATCCCTAGTCGATGAATTGATGGATTTGGACACCATCAATTCTGTCGAGACTAGCACGAGGTATACTCTTTGGTGTATCCAAGCAGCTGATTCTCACTGGCTGGAGACATAGTGATGTCCGGAGTTAATCGTGGATGCTAGTTATGGTAACTAGTTCATTGGAGTGACCAGCCGTAAGACTTCATATGGTTCTCTGCATATATAGATATGTCAATGAAGTTCTTCGTAGCTTAAGTCGATGTTCCTTTGACTTGCGGTATTCAAGTCATCTTGATCATGGAGACTTATGCTTTGACATCTTAAGCAAACATCTCTAAGGAGATGTGGACCCGGGATGATTGGGTATAAGTCGAAGTGATCGAAGGTGTTTGAATAGCCTATAAAAGATTCACCACTCCTTGCGAGGAGATGTATACCCATGGCCTCGTCGGATTGTTACTAAAGTCTTTGGCCAAAGCATTACATGTTTAGAGTAAAGGTACTCTTGATACATGTGGGTAACTAGAATCGTGGGACGAGAAATGATACTTGGGCTAGGTGTGGCGTAGTCGACCTAGTGAGGGACACTATAGACCATGTCCACGAACCAAGTGGGTATAAGATGAGTGAAGGGAATGGGGCCGCGAATTCATTCGAGCTGCTGAAGGGTTTCAGAAATAGTTCTGGATCAACCGTTGATCTTTTCGGTTAATTGGGGATCATGATGCACTACTAGGTGCCACTCATGATCGTTCTATAATTAATGGTTAATTATAGATGGCCAACATAAACCGAGAACCTATTGTGTCACACGCACAACGAGCGTAATCCGAAGGATTTAAAACGAGCTTGAGAATGGGATTCTCAGACCGAGAGAAATAAAGTTTGGTTGGACCAAACATGGAGCGAGCATGAAATCGTTTCAGTCGCAATGGAAGCATGGATGGGCCGAGTCTTATGAAGACATAATGGATGAACAAAAATGGTTTGGTTCTAATCCAATGGAGGAGAATAAACCAAAGGGTTTGGTTTTTTTTAAACGAATGAACCAAAAGTTGGTTCGGTTCGTTTTAACTTAAAATAAACCATCATGGTTTGGTTTATTTTAACTTATCTTAATGGAGCGGGTTAACGGACCTAATGGTTATGATCCAATAACCATTAAGAGAATTAGTTCTCTATAAAAGAGGGCTTAAGGGATAATTAATCCCTAATCCAAAAACCCTAGCCCTAAGTTGCCGCCCACTTCATCCTCTCTAAGAGTTGGCGCCAACCTCCATTGCCGCCCAGCCCCTTGTGCCGCCGTCCAGCTCCTTGCCGGCATCCAAGCTTCAGCCGGTGATCCTCCGGCGACCCTCCAGTGATCTCCTTTAGGTTTGGCATCAAGGTGAGCTTTATCTTCCCTTGGTTGGCCGGCGCCTATCTCCTCCACCAAAGCTGTCCAGTTTTCTGGACAGCTTGTTCTCCTCTCGTCGGAGCGTCGTTTGGACGACGGTTAGAGCTCCAATAGTGGCTAACTTACCGGGGATTCGATCTCCGGTAATCCTCTGAGGTGGAGGACGAAGGATTTGTCGATCGGTTGACGAATACCTCTCCGGAGAAGCGAGTTTTGAGAACTCGGTTTTGGATCCGAATTTGGATTCGGATCGTGATCATCTCTCGATCACGTCGTCTTCAACACGAGGCTAGTAACCCGTACGAAGACGAAGCTCGTGGCTTAGCGAAGTCATCCTAAGGATACTCGGCGTGGATACGGATAGAGACGATTCTAGCGAGGATTGTTCCGGTTGATGCCGTTCCCGCTACACGTGATACGAAAGGTATAACGTAGTTAAATTTCCTTTATTGCAAAATTTAAATTTACAGTTATGTCTACACATGTTGTACTATGCATGCGTGTGATGTGTGTGTTGTAATAAATGTAGATTTATTATTTTTATTGCTTCCGCTGTGCTCATGTTTACGAAACATGATCGAACACACACACCTTGCATGGTGAAACCCAACAATGATGTATCGAGCCCAGGTTGTGTTTCGACATAATCGTAAAATGGTTTTGCGATAGTCATAATGTTATTTCTGGAAATTTTCTAATTTTGGAAATTTAGAAGTATTTATGGAAATTTTTCAATTTTGGAAAGTCTAGATATATTTATGGAAATCTTCCACTTTTGGAAAGTTGGAAGTATTTATGGAAATTGATATTTTCCATAAATAAAATATTTGATTAGATTCTGGAAATTTGTTTCCTAATTTAATCATGATTTGATTTGGGAATCAAATCTTAAAATATTTTATTTCCATAAGTAGTTTTAATGATTTAGGAAATTGGTTTCCTAAATAGATTTTCCTTAATCAATTAATTCCATGAATAAAATATGTGATTAGATTTGGAAATTTGTTTCCTAATTTAATTATGATTTGATTTGGAGAATCAAATCTTAAACATATTTTATTTCCATAAATAGTTATGACAAATAAGGAAATTATGTACATGATATAATTGTATGTCATGTAATTGCATTAGATGCATAACATTATGTCATGCATGTCGTGACATGTAGATGTATGCCATGTATGCCATGCCATGTAGATAATAGTTATTTGCATGCAAAGAGGATGAGACATAAAACCCTAACTCAATATTAAAGCCTACACCTTCCATTAATATGGTTAGAACCAGAGTTCTGTTTCTTGTTTGGGTTGTTGGACTCACTCCAAGCCCGGCTCGAACCTGAACATGTTCAAATCATTGGAATAGTTTAACTCTAATATGGTAAGTGTCAGAGGTCAATCGTTAGTTTGGGTTGTTGGACTCACTCCAAGCCTAGCTAATTGGTTGAATGCGCTCTAACCATATTAAAACTATTTCGCGATTAATGGGTCGGCTCTAACTTGGAGCATCGATTTGTTGGACTCACTCCAAGGTCGATGTGAAGAGAGGTAAAGTTGGGTGCTATGCATATGATGCATACTTGTTAATGTGTTAACAACCCAATGTATGTGTAAACATTCAATTAGTTGATAGCACATTGTGATAGTTACATATACATGATATGTAATCGGTATACTTGATACCTACCGTCGTAGTTATGAATGGCTTGTTGGACTCTCTCCAAGGTTGTTCATATCTATGATGGATATCAGCCCATTCGGAGATGGACCTACGATCTCCCGAAGTGATTTTCAAGGGTTTTTGAATTCGAAAAATGAATGGGATTTATAAATGTATATTGATGCATTTTAAAAATCATCTTTCTCATATATGCTCGTTTTATATTTCTAAAATTGATCATGTTGTCTTTTAATTTGCGTTCCATTTTGGATTCGAATAAATTGACTGGGCCGAACTTCTTGGACTGGCTTAGAAACTTGAGAATTGTTCTCAAGGTGAAAAGCTTGCGTATGTCCTCGGCGCCTCTTCCCGCCCATCCTAGTGGCGATGCAACTCGGACCAATTGTTGGTCTATCGAAACATGTAGTGATTACAGACAAGTTGCATCATGCTATGTGCGATGGAACCCAAAGCTACAGCGGCATGAGCATATGGATGCTCATATCGTGAGTCCTTCATCTTTATGAGTTGTTTGATAAGCAAGTGAGATTGAAGGTTCAAGTCTCCAAGCTCCTCTTCACCTCGAGATGCAAGAAGGTTCATCTGTAGTATTGCTCAACATCTTGAAGGCTGTGGAGCCTTACGAGAAGCATGAGTAGGGGCGTGTTGTTAGTTGATTCCTCGAAGAAAGGTTCTAAGAGGAGTCAAAGGAACAATGTAGAAGGGAAGAAGAAAAAGACTAAAAAGGCGAGAACCCATCATTATGGCAAGTAGGGCTATTTGTGAAGAAAGTGCAAGATTTATCTTGAGTCGTGAAGGATAAGGCATCGGATGCCCCATCTTCTTCAGAAATCTTCTTTATTGATTGTCATTCTATTTCCTCAAACACTTGGGTATTTGATACTGGGTGTGGCTCACATATATGTAATGACATACATGGGCTAAGGAATAGAAGAAGACTCGTCAAGGAGAGTCAAATTTACGTGTTGGGAATGGAGCAAGGTTCTTGCACTCGCCATCGAACGTATTTGTTGGAACTCCTAGGACTTGTCTTAGAACTGGACAATTGCTTCTATATTCCTTCGTTGATAAAGAACATCATTTCTATTTCTTGTTTAAATAGAAATGGGTACCATTTGAGTTTTAGTAACAATTGTTGTTACATAACTTTGAATGGAGTTCTTTAAGTGACTGGAACTTTAAGCAATGGTGTTTATACGTTGGATGTATCCAGTGATATTTTCAATACCGAAGCGAGCAACAAGCGTGCTCGAAAAGATAATCAATTAGACTCCTACATGTGGTATTGTTGTCTTGGCCATGTAAGTAAGAAACGCATGTCCGAATTACACCGATGTGGAATTCTGGAATCGTTTGAATATGATTCATACGATACATGTGAATCATGCTTAAAAGGCAAGATGACTAAGTTACCTTTTACTGGAAAAGGTGAACGAGTGGGAGAGTTACTAGGTCTAATACATACTGATGTATGTGGACCTATGTCAACTCAAGCTTTAGAAGGCTATAGCTACTTCATTACCTTCATCGATGATCACTCACGGTTTGGGTATGTGTTCTTGATGAAACACAAGTCTGAAGCCTTTGAAAGGTTCAAAGAATTCAGAAATGAAGTAGAGAAATAACATGACAAGAGTATTAAAATACTTCGATCGGATCGAGGTAGTGAATACTTAAGTCAAGAGTCTCTTGATTATCTAAGAGACAATGGCATATTGTCTCAATGGACTCCGCCATATACACCACAGCATAATGGTGTATCTGAGAGGCGTAACCGGACCTTGTTGGACATGGTCAGGTCAATGATGAATCATGCGACTCTGCCCAAGTCCTTTTGGGGCTATGCACTTCATACAACTGTTTACTTGTTAAACAGAATGCCTACCAAGGTAGTCTCAACTACTCCATATGAGATATGGAATAGTAAGAAACCTCATGTATCTTACTTGAAGATATGGGGTTGTCCTGCTTATGTGAAGCGGACAGTATCAGACAAATTGGATGCTAAGTCTGATAAATGTCTATTTATTGGATACCCTAAGGAAACAAGGGGTTACCAATTCTATCATCCTGTGGAACAAAAGGTGTTTGTTTCAAGGCATGCTATGTTTCTAGAGAAAGAGTTTCTCTTGCAAGAAAACAGTGGGAGTGTCGTCGAGCTTGAGGAGGCTCGAGAGACTCAAATAGACATTGATGAGATACCTGGTGAAGCACAACAGTCGACAACTCATAGTGATGAGCAATCGATTGGACCTATTGTAACACCACATCTTCGTAGATCTGGTAGAACACGCAATATTCCTGAGAGATATGGATTTCTCGTAAGTGAATCAAACGACGTGTTACTCATTGATGATGAGGATCCTACCAGTTATGAAGAAGTGCTGACAAGTTCAGAAAGGGATAAGTGGCTTGGTGCCATGAAGTCGGAAATGGATTCCATGTATGAAAACCAAGTTTGGAACTTGGTTGACCCACCTGAAGGCATAAAGCCTATAGGGTGCAAGTGGGTTTTCAAGAAGAAAACCAACATGGATGGTAATGTGATTACCTATAAGGATAGATTGGTGGCGAAAGGATATCGTCAAAAGCAAGGTGTTGATTATGACGAAACCTATTCGCCTGTAGCTATGCTTAAATCCAATCGGATTCTCCTGGCCATAGTGGCTCATTATGATTATGAGATATGGCAGATGGATGTGAAAACAGCTTTCCTTAATGGAAACCTACTCGAGGACGTGTATATGATACAGCCTGAGGGTTTCACATCGGTTGATAAAACCAAGGTATGCAAATTGCGACGATCCATTTATGGATTGAAGCAAGCATCCAGGAGCTGGAATATCCCTTTTGATGAGACAATCAAAAAGTTTGATTTCTCACAAAATCCAGACGAACCTTGTGTGTACAAGAAGGTTAGTGGGAGTGCAATCGTGTTCATAGTATTATATGTCGATGACATATTACTTATAGAAAATGATTTTTCAATCTTACAGTCAGTTAAGGTTTGGTTATCCAAGACATTCTCCATGAAAGACCTGGGAGAAGCAACCTACATCCTCGGGATTAAGATCTATAGAGATAGATCGAAACGGTTGCTTGGTCTTTCGCAGTCTACATATATAGACCGAGTGCTAAAGAGGATTAGCATGTCAGAATCCAAGAAAGATTTCCTACCCATCAGGCATGGGATACACCTTTCGAAGTCTATGTGTCCGTACAAAGAAGACGAGAGGATTTGCATGAGTAAGATTCCCTATGCATCCGCAATAGAATCTATCATGTATGCTATGTTATGTACGAGGCCCGATGTATCGTATGCTCTAAGTGTCACGAGCAGATACCAGTCTGATCCAGGAATGGATTATTGGGTGGCTGTTAAGACGATCCTTAAGTACTTGAGAAGAACTAAGGATGTGTTCCTAATATATGGAGAAGGGTACATGGTGATACGTGGGTATACGGATGCCAGCTCCAGATAGACAAGGATGATTCCATGTCTCATTCTGGGTATGTATTCACCTAGAATGGAGGCGTAATAAGTTGGAAAGGTTCCAAGCTTGACGCTATAGCGGATTCTGCCACTAAGGCAGAATACATTGCAGCTTTGGAAGCAGCAAAGGAAGCAGTTTGGATCAAGAAGTTCATCTCTGAACTTGATGTGGTCTCATCAATGATACAAACATGTTCTTCGCCGCTATCATCTTATCAGAGAGATCATCAGTAGGAAAGAAATACAAATTGAGAAAATTCCCACTGAAAGGAACTTAGCGGATCCTTTGACTGAGGCATTACCTCAAAGTAAGTTTGAGGGTCATGTTAGAGCTTATGGTATTGGATACCGTAGCGATTGGCATTAGGCCAAGTGGGAGTCTGTTAGTAATATATGAGAGATGTCCTAAGGCAATCGCCTTATGTATGAACCATTTATATGATAAATGAAGATTCACTATTTGAGTATACATGTTTTATGAATTTGATTGGATCTTAAACTCATTTACTGAATGTCCACGATACGATTCACAGCATGAGAGAATTTGTGATTGGATCACAACTAGTGAGTATCTCTACATGTGTAATTGTGATGTATCGAAATTATCCCTAGTCGATGAATTGATGGATTTGGATACCATCAATTCTGTCAAGATTAGCACGAGGTATACTCTTTGGTGTATCCAAGCAGTTGATTCTCACTAGCTGGAGACATAGTGATGTCCGGAGTTAATCGTGGATGCTAGTTATGGTAACTAGTTCATTGGAGTGACCAGCCGTAAGACTTCATATGGTTCTCTGCATATATAGATATGTCAATGAAGTTCTTACTGTGGCTTAAGTGCGATGTTCCTTTGACTTGCGGTATTCAAGTCATATTGATCATGGAGACTTATGCTTTGACATCTTAAGCAAACATCTCTAAGGAGATGTGGACCCGGGATGATTGGGTATAAGTCGAAGTGATCGAAGGTGTTTGAATAGCCTATAAAGGATTCACCACTCCTTGCGAGGATATGTATACCCATGGCCTCTCGTCGGATTGTTACTAAAGTCTTTGGCCAAAGCATTACATGTTTAGAGTAAAGTACTCTTCGATACATGTGCAGTAACTAGAATCCGTAGGACGAGGAAATGATACTTGGGCTAGGTGTGACGTAGTCAGCCTAGTGGGGACTGACACAATAGACCATGTCCTGAACCAAGTGGGTATAAGATGAGTGAAGGGAATGGGGCACGATTCATTCGATCTACTGAAGGGTTTCAGAAATAGTTCTGGATCAACCGTTGATCTTTTCGGTTAATTGGGGATCATGATGTACTACTAGGTGCCACTCATGATCGTTCTATAATTAATGGTTTATTATAGACGGCCAACATAAACCGAGAACCTATTTGGTCACATGCACTGCGAGGTAATCGAAGGATTTAAAGCGAGCTTGAGAATGGGATTCTCGACAGAGAAACTAAAGTTTGGTTGGACCAAACATGGAGCGAGCATGAAATCGTTTGATGCAATGGAAGCGTGGATGGGCGAGTCTTATGAAGACATAATGGATGAACCAAAATGGTTTGGTTCTAATCCAATGGAGGAGAATAAACCAAAGGGTTTGGTTTATTTTAAAGCGAATGAACCAAAAGTTGGTTCGGTTCGTTTTAACTTAAAATAAACCATCATGGTTTGGTTTATTTTAACTTATCTTAATGGAGCGGGTTAACGGGCCTAATGGTTATGATCCAATAACCATTAAGAGAATTAGTTCTCTATAAAACAGGGCTTAAGGGATAATTAAGCCCTAATCCAAAAACCCTAGCCCTAAGTTGCCGCCCACTTCATCCTCTCTAAGAGTTGGCGCCAACCTCCATTGCCGCCCAGCCCCTTGTGCCACCGTCTAGCTCCTTGCCGGCGTCCAAGCTTCAGCCGGTGATCCTCTGGCGACCCTCCGGTGATCTCCTTTAGGTTTGGCATCAAGGTGAGCTTTATCTTCTCTTGGTTGGCCGGCGCCTATCTCCTCCACCAAAGCTGTCCAATTTTCTGGACAGCTTGTTCTCCTATCGTTGGAGCGTCGTTTGGACGACGGTTAGAGCTCCGACAGTGGCTAACTTACCGGGGATTCGATCTCCGGTAATCCTCTGAGGTGGAGGACGAAGGATTCGTCGATCGGTTGACGAATACCTCTCCGTAGAAGCGAGTTTTGAGAACTCGGTTTTGGATCCGAATTTGGATTCGGATCGTGATCATTTCTCGATCACGTCGTCTTCAACACGAGGCTAGTAACCCGTACGAAGACGAAGCTCATGGCCTAGCGAAGTCATCCTAAGGATACTCGGCGTGGATACGGATAGAGACGATTCTAGCGAGGATCGTTCTGGTTGATGCCGTTCCCGCTACACGTGATACGAAAGGTATAACGTAGTTAAATTTCCTTTATTGCAAAATTTAAATTTATGGTTATGTCTACACATGTTGTACTATGCATGCGTGTGATGTGTGTGTTGTAATAAATGTAGATTTATTATTTTTATTGCTTCCACTGTGCTCATGTTTACGAAACGTGATCGAACACACACACGCCGCGGTGCAGGAAACCCAACACCAGGAAACCAGACGACTGGCTGAGGGGGAGATTACCGTATACTTGGGCGATGCCACGAAGGTGGCGGCTGTTGGAGTGGGATATGTTCATTTATCTTTTGAGAAAAATAAACTTTTGGTTCTTAAGAATTGTCTTTATGTACCCTTATTTAGAAAGAATTTAATTTCGGTTTCTAAATTGTTTATGGATGGATATTCTATTTCTTTTAATGACAGAGTTGTTATAAGAAGGAATAGGGACATTATCTGTTCGGGTGCATTGATAGGAAATTTGTACACACTTGAACCAAAACCTCCCACGATGCAAATTGAAATTAATAACTCATCTTCTAATTCCAATAAGAGAAAAGAACCTTCGAAGATGAACCAAACATATCTTTGGCATCTTAGGCTTGGTCACATTAACCTAAGCAGAATTCAAAGGTTGATAGCTGATGGACCTTTGGGTTCATTAGTGGTGGAGGATCTCCCAACCTGTGAATCTTGCTTGGAGGGTAGGATGACCAAGAGGTCTTTTAAGGCCAAGGGATATAGAGCCAAAGATGTGTTAGAATTGGTTCATTCCGATTTGTGTGGTCCTATGTCTATCCAGGCTAGAGGTGGTTTTGAGTATTTCGTCTCTTTTATAGACGATTACTCAAGATATGGGTACATTTACCTGATGCGCCACAAGTCTGAATGCTTTGACAAGTTCAAAAAATTCAAGGCTGATGTGGAGAAATGTCAAGGTAAAAGTATCAAGACACTACGATCTGATCGTGGTGGTGAGTACCTCTTGGGAGAGTTTAGGAACTACTTATCAGAGGCTGGGATTCAATCCCAATTGACTTATGGAGATGGTTAGATCGATGATGAGTTATTCTGACTTGCCAGATTCGTTCTGGGGATATGCTCTAGATATGGCGGTGTACATTCTAAACTTGGTTCCATCTAAATCAGTGCCTTCTACTCCCATAGAGTTGTGGACTGGGCGAAAGCCTAGTCTAAGACATATTCGGATATGGGGGAGTCTAGCAAATGTGTTGAAGGCAGATGCTGGTAAGTTGGAACCTCGTATAGAAGTGCGCTTGTTCGTTGGCTATCCTAGAGGAACGAAGGGTGGATTGTTTTATAGTCCTAGAGATCAGAGGGTGATTGTCAGCACGAACGCCAGATTTCTAGAGGAAGACTATGTGATGAGCCACAAGCACAAGAGTAAAATTGTTCTGGAGGAGTTAAAAGGGGAAGTCACTTCTTTAGTACCACCGGTATAAGAGGATATACCACATGTCACTGCACCGCGTGTCACAGAGGATACACAGATGATACCTCGTCGTAGTGGGAGGGTTGTGAGACAGCCTGATAGATTCATGTTCTTGGGAGAATCTTCTGATTTGGTCCCTAGCAAACATGAACCTGATACCTGAACATATGACGAGGCAATCCAAGATAAAGATGCAGTATCTTGGCAAAGTGCAATGAATGCTGAGATTGAATCTATGGATTCAAATCAGGTCTGGGAGCTAGTAGAACCACCCGATGGTGTAAAAACCATTGGATGCAAGTGGATCTACAAGAGAAAGAGAGGAATAGATGGGAAGGTTGAAACCTTCAAAGCTAGGCTTGTTGCGAAGGGGTATACTCAGAAAGAGGGTATCGATTATGAGGAGACCTTTTCGTATGAGGTGTGGCAGATGGATGTCAAGACAGCTTTCCTTAATGGAAGTCTTGAGGAAAACATCTACATGAAGCAACCAGAGGGATTCATTGCTAAGGGCAAAGAGCATCTTGTATGTAAGCTTAATCGGTCCATTTATGGATTGAAACAAGCTTCGAGGTCTTGGAACATCCGCTTTGATGAGGTGATCCAGTCTTATGGATTTATTCAAAGTCCGGATGAGTCTTGTGTATACAAGAGATGTGACGGAAACGTAGTGGTATTTCTTGTACTATACGTAGATGACATTTTGTTGATTGACAACAATATCAAGGTGTTATCGGACGTAAGGGTATGGTTGTCCAAACAGTTTGATATGAAGGACTTGGGAGAGGTAGGACACATCCTTGGGATCAAGGTTATAAGGGATCGCAGGAAAAGGATGTTGTGCTTATCCCAAGCTTCATACATATACACGATTATAGAGCGTTTTAGCATACAGAACTCCAAGAAGGGTTTTCTACCTTTCAGGCATGGAGTTCCTTTATCTAAGGAGATGTGTCCTAGATCATCTGAGGAGATAGAGGAGATGAAGGTGGTTCCTTATGCTTCGGCAGTAGGAATCCTCATGTATGCGATGCTCTGTACGAGACCAGATATCTGCTTTGTCGTGGGCATAGTCAGCAGATATCAAAGTAATCCAGGACAGGGACATTGGACTGCGGTAAAGCATATATTGAAGTACCTGAGAAGGACTAGGGATTATATGCTGGTTTACCGGGCAGACCAATTACTCCCTGTGGGTTACATGGATTCCGACTTCCAATCTGATAGGGATAACAATAAGTCTACCTCAGGTTTTGTGTTTACTTTGGGAGGTGGAGCCATTGTATGGAGGAGTGTCAAGCAGAAATGTGTGGCGGACTCCACCATGGAAGCTGAGTATGTGGCAACCTCTGAGGCGGCCAAAGAAGTTGTATGGCTCAGGAACTTCCTAATGGACTTGGATGTGATTCCTGGTTTACCCAGAACTCTCAAAATTTATTGTGATAATAGTGGTGCAGTTGCAAACTCGAAGGAACCAAGAGCCCATAAGGCTAGTAAACACATAGAGCGCAAGTACCACCTGATACGAGAAATCGTAAAGAGAGGAGAAGTTGTTGTGGCCAAGATTGCATCGGAGGATAACCTAACAGATTCTTTCACTAAGTCCCTTCCGGCGAGAGCTTTGTATAGGCATGTGGAGGGAATGGGGATAAGATGTATGACACTTTGAGGACAGCATAATCTTTTAGTATAAGTGGGAGATTGTAGGGATGTATACTGAAAAGTCTATCTTTTGTATGAACATCTTTATTTTGAAATAAGAATCACATGATCATTGTTTGCATATTTTTATGGTTATGCAATATTGTCTAATACTTTACATTGTAGATAACATGGTGTGTAGTGTCACACAGGAGACCATGTTATCGGGCCCTTGAAAAGTATAAGCAAAGGCTCACAACCGAGATGGCTTTGGACAAACCATCGGAATGGTTGTAGTGTGATTTGGTATTGGTTTGTCTTGACCATAGGATCACACTAGTACACTTTGTGTGTATTGAGCAGGACCGACTTAGAAGTGATTCGATTTATTGCTGACTACATAATCAAATCGGACCTTAGATATTATTTAGTACATGCTCTTAATCCTGATATAATAACGGGCACATATACTTAGTACTCATCTCTTTGATTTACCAATGGGCGAGATTTATAGATTAAATCGATAGGCCCAGTAAGTTGGGAGATGATATTATTTATATGGTGTGCCGTTGATTAAAGGAGGAAACCGTGTCTTATATATTAGGATGATGATGTCCCCTTGAGGAGCTCATAAGGTTCATCATGTAAACCCTGCAGGTGGACTTGGTCCGGCATGATGAAAAGGTTGAGTGGTACTACTCAAGGAGTTAGATGTTGATTAATTAATGGTCAGTAAATTAATTAATCAATGACCATTCGAGATCTTAAACACGGGGAGAAAATGTACAAATAATATATGGAGCCCATATTATCATATGGGGGTTGGTGAGGTAGATCAATGATGAACCTTTAGTGGATTGGATCATCATTAGTGGATCGGACTTTATGTGGGCTTGATCCATGGATGGCCAAGACCCAACTCCTCCTCATGGTCCCTAATGTAGCCTATTAACACCTCATGAAGCTTAGATCCAATGGATAAAAATAAAACTCTAAGATCCATAGGTAGAGATTAAATCTCTAAGATCCGACGGTTGAGATTAATTCTCTAGATCCGACGGTTGAGATTAAATCCCTAGAACCAATGGATGAGATTAATTCATGACATATCCCTAACTCTATAAAAGGACGTCAAGGGAGTTGGCGTGGAAAATTTGATGAGAGCTAGGGTTTTTGGGCGGCAAGGAAGAGTAATCCTAGTTGAGATAGGATTAGGATTAGGGTTTGGAGGCAAGGGTGACACCAAATAAGGAAGGTATTTTTCTCTTCTTCCTCCTCTTTTGGCCAACGTCCAGCACCTCTCCACTCTCTTTTCCAGCCTTGGGCGGCGCCCAAAATCTCCCTTCTCCTTCTGCTTAGGTCGTGGAAACAAGATATAGGGCTTCCCTTGGTGTCTTGGTTATTTTCCACCATCTTCTCCTTCACCTAGTTGGCCGGCAGCAAGGATAGTTTTAGTTCCTTGTTGGTTGTTTCTAGAGAGGAGAAAAACCTTGTTTCTACTCTTCCTCTTGCTTTGGAAGAGCAAGGAAGGAAGATTTGCGATCTAGGAGCTTCAACTTTTGGTAGATCGTCGCCCACACGATGTCTAAAAGGAGGAAGGTCATACATTAGAAGATCGAGAGGTATACCTATTATACTTTCTTCTTTTGTTTATTTCTTGTATTTGTTTTTCAATTATAAGCATGTTATAAATCTGTAAATGGCTAAATAATACTTGGATCTCGAGTATAAACACGAAAACTGGTGATCCGGACATCGTCTATTCCGCGGCTACTCGTAGAATAGAGGATGGTTGCTTGAACAACTAGTTTGTTCAAGTGACCTCTCTAAACGAATAACACAACGATGACTTGGTGGTTTGGGCAATCCCTTTTGTCCATGATTAAATTTTTTAATCTGGGGACATCGAAGGGATCGCCATGGACAAGCTACCAACGTGAATTGGGAAGCGAAGTTTCCCCTCACGGACTCGATAAGTAAAACCCTACATATCTCTCCAAGGAGGTCAATATCTCATGTCCCAATGAGATCTTACAATCTCCCCCTTGATCCAAAAATACCTAGGATGCCTACCATTTTCCTAGTGATAAGTCACATATCACTCAAGAGAGGCAATCCTATACTTTCTCCCAATTTCCAAATTGGGTTTCTCAATATCCCATCAATTTTCCCAATTGATGATACTTTCCCAATAACTTCTCCCCCTTCAAGAAGAGAAACACATCCATCATCCCAAAATGGATAACTCCCCCTAAAGGCTTGGTCCCCCTTGACAATTGCACTAACAATGTCCTTAGGAAGTCCCTAAGCCAATAGAAACTCTAAACCATTAAAATTAAGGCTCAAAGTTCAAACATGAACCCTCCCCACCATAAATTTGATACATTACCCTAACACCTATCCTAATCCATATCCAATGGATTTTCACCCTTTCTAATGCTTCCCAAAGCATCTCCTAGGGTTAGGAGTGATTAGGAACCTTTACCATAGCTGAACACGGGCTAAACAACCTTGTTTTTCTCGAAATCAGCTTGGCAGTCGACTACTTACAGTAATCAGTCGACTGCCA
This sequence comes from Wurfbainia villosa, assembly GCA_025175895.1. Classification (NCBI taxonomy): domain Eukaryota; kingdom Viridiplantae; phylum Streptophyta; class Magnoliopsida; order Zingiberales; family Zingiberaceae; genus Wurfbainia; species Wurfbainia villosa. The sequence goes on along the minus strand of CM045998.1, from coordinate 43,221,185 downwards.
CTCACATCAGTCGACTGCCACCAAGGGCAGTCGACTGATAACTGAAATTCTCGAATTCCAACTATCAGAAATGAATTTTGAAAAGTCATAAGTAATTCTACGTATATCGAAAAATCATGAAATTTGATACGTATATTACTTATAGTCAATACAATGGGTGAAAATATTTGAAAATTATTTTACCCATAAAATATCGAAATTTATACAAAAATCAAAAGTGAAGAAAAACTTCAAAGTTTTAGCTCACTTTGTATCAATCTCATCAATGGTGATTGCTATCAAAAGATAGGCTTCACAAAGGTTTTCTAAAAGAATTTTAAAATGTTTTTAAAAACCTATATTGGATCATATCCCTTGGGCTCTATGTACATGACTTGTACACAAGCTTTCCCAAAGATCCACCATTGAAATTAGATGAGTTTTAGTTCATCTAGATGCAAAAACTATGCACCTTGAACTCAACTCATATTCTAGCATCTCATATGTATCTAGGGTGTATAAAATATACATACATGTCAATGTAATATGAGATGTGAATTTTGTTCTCCATAAACTAGGGTTTCATGCATTTTTCTAAGGCAACTCTACTTGATTCCCTTATAAATGGGACTCCAAGTCATGTCATTGTTCTTAAATCAATTTTAATCAATTAAATGCATGAAATGATCATGGCATAATAATAGCAAAAATAAATCATGGCCAATGATCATGATGTCATGGCATATGATATAAAACTAAAGTGCATGACATTTAAGTCCTTAATCCTAAACATGATCATGACATATAAATGATGTAAACATGATGTCATGACATGTTATATGACAAACAAAGCATGACAAATAAGATATAAAGGTATATAATACCTAAATTTCAATATTAGTTGCCATTTGATATAATTAGGTTTATTTTTCCATATTACTAAAATTCTCCCAAATATGCCAAAAACCCAAAATGGCACACTTGGACTCTAAACCCTAAGTTGTGCCAATTAGGATGACCTCCCTAGATATCTTCCTAATGACCCTCCTAGGCTTGGTAGCCTTGGTCATTTTTGTCTTACCTAGGTTGACTCTAGGGTTAACTCCCCTTGCAACCTTCTTAGTGGCTTCCCTAGGTTTCCTTGAAACCCTAGCCACTAGGCACACACCTTGGTCAACTCTAGGGATGACTTCCCTATAGACCTTGGTCTTCCTAGACCTAGTTTGTGTTCCATAATCAAATGGAACACTATGATAAGCCACCTTAGGCTTAGGTTTGTGACCCAAACCTTGCTTGCCCTTGGTTGACTTTTGACTCTTAGATCCTAGGTGTTGACTTTGACTTTTGGAACCTTGACTTAGACCACTAGACCCTTGAACTTGATTTTGTATATTCTTAAGGGTCTTTTCTAGTTTTTCAAGCCTTGACCTCAAGGCTGTTAGTAATATATGAGAAATGTCCTAAGGCAATCGCCTTATGTTTGAACCATTTATATGATAAATGAAGATTCACTATTTGAGTATACATGCTTTCATGTATTTGATTGGATCTTAAACTCATTTACTGAATGTCCGCGATACGCTTCACAGCATGAGAGAATTTGTGATTGGATCACAACTTGTGAGTATCTCTACATGTGTAATTGTGATGTATCGGAATTATCCCTAGTCGATGAATTGATGGATTTGGACACCATCAATTCTATCGAGACTAGCATGAGGCATACTCCTTGGTGTATCCAAGCTGCCGATTCTCACTGCCTAGAGACATTGTGATGTCCGGAGTTGATCGTGGATGCTAGTTATGGTAACTAGTTCATTGGAGTGACCAGCCGTAAGGCTTCATATGGTTCTCTGCATATATAGATATGTCAATGAAGTTCTTACTGCGGCTTAAGTGCGATGTTCCTTTGACTTGCGGTATTCAAGTCATCTTGATCATAAAGACTTATGCTTTGACATCTTAAGCAAGCATCTCTAAGGAGATGTGGACCCGGGATGATTGGGTATAAGTCGAAGTGATCGAAGGTGTTTGAATAGCCTATAAAGGATTCACCACTCCTTGCGAGGAGATGTATACCCATGGCCTCTCGTCGGATTGTTACTAAAGTCTTTGGCCAAAGCATTACATGTTTAGAGTAAGGTACTCTTCGATACATGTGTAGTAACTAGAATTCGTAGGACGAGGAAATGATACTTGGGCTAGGTGTGACGTAGTCAGCCTAGTGGGGACTTACACTATAGACCATGTCTTGAACCAAGTGGGTATAAGATGAGTGAAGGGAATGGGGCACAATTCATTCGAGCTGCTGAAAGGTTTCAGAAATAGTTCTGAATCAACCGTTGATCTTTTCGGTTAATTGGGGATCATGATGTACTACTAGGTGCCACTCATGATCGTTCTATAATTAATGGTTAATTATAGACAGCCAACATAAACCGAGAACCTATTTGGTCACACGCACAACGAGCGTAATCCGAAGGATTTAAAATGAGCTTGAGAATGGGATTCTCAGACTGAGAGAAACTAGGTTTGGTTGGACCAAACAAGAAGCGAGCATTAAATCATTTCAGTCGCAATGGAAGCATGGATGAGCCGTGTCTTATGAAGACATAATGGATGAACCGAAATGGTTTGGTTCTAATCCAATGGAGGAGAATAAACCAAAGGGTTTGGTTTATTTTTAACGAATGAACCAAAAGTTGGTTCGGTTCGTTTTAACTTAAAATAAACCATCATGGTTTGGTTTATTTTAACTTATATTAATGGAGCAGGTTAACGGGCCTTATGGTTATGATCCAATAACCATTAAGAGAATTAGTTCTCTATAAAAGTGGGCTTAAGGGTTTGTTAATCCCTAATCCAAAACCCTAACCTAAGAGTTGCCGCCCACCTCCCCTTGGTGATTTCGGCGCCAACACCTCCACTTGCCGCCGCCCACCATCAAGCTCCAACCAGCGTCCAGAAGATGCTGACCTTCCCTCTTGCCGGCATCGAGCTGCTGCTGGTTGGTGCTCCGGTGATCTCCTTTGGGTTTGGCATCAAAGTGAGCTTCATCCTACCTTTTTGGCCGGCCCTAATTCCTCCACCAAAGCTGTCCAGTTTTCTGGACAGCTTGTTTCCCTCTCGTCGGAGCGTCATTTGGACGACGGTTGGAGCTCCGACAGTGCCTAACTTACCGGGGATTCGATCTCCGGTAATCCTCATAGGTGGAGGATGAAGGATTCATCAAACGGTTGACGAATACCTCTCCGGAGAAGCGAGTTTTGAGGACTCATCTTTGGATCCGAATTTGGATTCGGATCGTGATCCTCTCTCGATCACGTCATCTTCAACACGAGGCTAGTAACCAGTACGAAGACGAAGCTCGTGACTTTGTGAAGTCATCCCGATGATACTCGGCATGGATACGGATAGAGACGATTCTAGCGAGGATCGTTCCGGTTGATGTCGTTCCCGCTACACGTGATACGAAAGGTATACGTAGTTAAATTTCCTTTTATTGCAAATTTAAATTTACGGTTATGTCTACGCATGTTGTACTATGCATGCGTGTGATGTGTGTGTTGTAATAAATGTAGATTTATTATTTTTATTTCTTCCGTTGTGCACATGTTTACAAAACATGTTCGAATACACACTCGCCGCGGTGCCGGAAACCCAACAGTGGTATCAGAGCCCAGGTTGTGTTTCAACATAATCGTAAAATGGTTTTGCGATAGTCATAATGATATTTCTAGAAATTTTTTACTTTTGGAAAGTTAGAAGTATTTATGGAAATTTTTCAATTTTGGAAAGTCTAGAAGTATTTATGGAAATCTTCCACTTTTGGAAAGTTGGAAGTATTTATGGAAATTGATATTTTCCATAAATAAAATATTTTATTAGATTTTGGAAATTTGTTTCCTAATTTAATCATGATTTGATTTGGGAAATCAAATCTTAAAATATTTTATTTCCATAAGTAGTTTTGATGATTTAGGAAATTGGTTTCCTAAATTGACTTTCCTTAATCAACCATTTCCATAAATAAAATATGTGATTAGATTTGAAAATTTGTTTCCTAATTTAATCATGATTTGATTTGGAGAATCAAATCTTAAACATATTTTATTTCCATAAATAGTTATGACATATAAGGAAATAATATACATGACATAATTGTATGTCATGTAATTGCATTAGATGCATATCATTATGACATGTGTGTCGTGACATGTAGATGTATGTCATGTATGTCATGCCATGTGGATAATAGTTATTTGCATGCAAAGAGGATGAGACATAAAAACCCTTACTCAATATTAAAGCTTACACCTTCCATTAATATGGTTAGAACCAGAGTTCCGTTTCTTGTTTGGGTTGTTGACTCTCTCCAAGCCCGGCTCGAACCCGAACATGTTCAAACCATGGAATAGTTTAATACTAATATGGTAAGAGTCAGAGGACAATCGTTAGCTTTGGTTGTTGGACTCTCTCCAAGCCGGGCTAATTGGTTGAATGCGCTCTAACCATATTAAATCTATTTCTTGATTAATGGGTCGGCTTTAACCTGGAGCATCGGCTTGTTGGACTCTCTCCAAGGTCGATGTAAAGGGAGGTGAAGTTGGGTGCTATGCATATGATGCATACTTGTTAATGTGTTAACAATACGATGTATGTGTGAACATTCAATTAGTTGATATCACATTGTGATAGTTGCATATAAGTGATATGCAATCGGTATAGTTGATACCTACCATCGTAGTTATGAATGGCTTGTTGGACTCTCTCCAAGGTTGTTCATATCTATGATGGATATCAGCCCATTCGGAGATGGACCTACGATCTCCCGAAGTGATTTTGGGGTTTTTGAAATTCAAAAAATGAATGGGATTTATAAATGTATATTGATGCATTTTAAAATCATTTTCTCATATATGCTCGTTTTGTATTTCTAAGATTGATCATGATGTCTTTGAATTTGCGTTCCATTTTGGATTCGAATAAATTGACTGGGCCGAACTTCTTGGACTGGCTTAGAAACGTGAGAATTATTCTCAAGGTTAAAAAGCTTGCAAATGTTCTCGAAGCGCTTCTTCCCGCCTGTCCTAGTGACAATCCAACTCTGGATCAATTGTTGGCCTATCAGAAACATGTGACTGATTCTGAAATGGTGAGTTGCATCATGCTTGCCACGATGGTACAGTAGCCGGATGCTCATACCATAGTCTTTCATCTTTATGAGTTGGTTGATGAGCAAGTGAGATTCGAAAGGTTCGAAGTCTCCAAGCTCTTCTTCACCTCTGAGATGCAAGAAGGTTCATCTGTGGTACTGCTCAACATGCTGAAGCCTGTGGAGCCTTCTGAGAAGCATGAGCAGAGGACGGTGTTGTTAGTTGATTCCTCGAAGAAAGGCTCTAAGAGGGAGTCAAAGGAACAGCAGAAGGGGAAGAAGAAAAAGGCTAAAAGGCAGAACCAGCTCAAAAGGGCACTTGCCATCATTATGCCAAGGAGGGCCATTGGCGAAGAAATTGTAAGATTTATCTTGAGTCCGTGAAGAAGAACTAGGCATTGGATGCCCCATCTTCTTCAGATATCTTCGTTATTGATTATCATTCTATTTCCTCAAACACTTGGGTATTGGATACTGTGTGTGGCTCATATATATGTAATGACATACATGAGCTAAGGAATAGAAGAAGACTCGTCAAGGGAGAGTCAAATTTACGTGTTGGGAATGGAGCAAAGGTTCGACTCGCCATTGGAACGTATTTGTTGAAACTCCCTGCAGGACTTGTCTTAGAACTGGACAATTGCTTTTAAGTTCCTTCGTTGATAAAGAACATCATTTCTATTTCTTGTTTAAATATAAATGGGTACCATTTGACTTTTAGTAACAATTGTTGTTACATAACTTTGAATGGAGTTCTTTATGGGACTGGAACTTTAAGCAATGGTATTTATACATTGGACATATCCAGAGACATTTTCAATATCGAAGCGAGCAACAAGCATGCTCGAAAGGATAATCAAATAGACTCCAACATGTGGCATTGTCGTCTTGGCCATGTAAGCAAGAAACGCATGTCCGAATTACACCGATGTGGAATTCTGGAATCGTTTGAATTGGATTCATACGATACATGCGAATCATGCTTAAAAGGCAAGATGACTAAGTTACCTTTTACAGGAAAAGGTGAACGAGTGGGAGAGTTGCTAGGCCTAATACATAGTGATGTATGCGGACCTATGTCAACTCAAGCTTTAGGAAGCTATAGCTACTTCATTACCTTCACCGATGATCACTCACGGTTTGGGTATGTGTTCTTGATGAAACACAAGTCTGAAGCCTTTGAAAGGTTCAAAGAATTCAGAAATGAAGTAGAGAAACAACATGACAAGAGTATTAAAATACTTCGATCGGATCGAGGTGGTGAATACTTGAGTCAAGAGTTTCTTGATTATTTAAAAGACAATTGTATATTGTCTCAATGGACTCCGCCATATACACCACACCATAATGGTGTATCTAAGAAGCGTAACCGGACCTTGTTGGACATGGTCAGGTCAATGATGAATCATGCGAATCTTCCCAAGTCCTTTTGGGGCTATGCACTTCAGACAGTTGTTTACTTGTTAAACAAAATGCCAACCAAGGTAGTCTCTACTACTCCATATGAGATATGGAATGGTAAGAAACCTCATGTATCTTACTTGAAGATATGGGGTTGTCCTGCTTATGTGAAGCAGACTGTATCAGACAATTTGGATGCTAAGTCTGATAAATGTCTATTTATTGGATACCCTAAGGAAACAAGGGGTTACCAATTCTATCATCCTGTGGAACAAAAGGTGTTTGTTTCAAGGCATGCTGTGTTTCTAAAGAAAGAGTTTATCTTGCAAGAAAACAGTGGGAGTGTCATCGAGCTTGAGGAGGCTCGAGAGACTAAAATAGACATTGATGAGATACCTGGTGAAGCACAATAGCTGACAACTCATAGTGATGAGCAATCGGCTGGACCTATTGTAAAACCACATCTTCGTAGATCTGGTAGAACACACAACATTCCTGAGAGATATGGATTTCTCGTAAGTGAATCGAACGACGTGTTACTCATTGATGATGAGTAGCCTACTAGTTATGAAGAAGTGCTGACAAGTTCAGAAAGGGATAAGTGGCTTGAAGCCATGAAGTCGGAAATGGATTCCATGTATGAAAACCAAGTTTGGAACTTGGTTGACCCCCCTGAAGGCATAAAGGATATAGGGTGCAAGTGGGTTTTCAAGAAGAAAACTGACATGGATGGTAATGTGATTACCTATAAGGCTAGATTGGTGGCGAAAGGATATCGTCAAAAAATGTAGGGATCTCTTATGCAAAATAGCATATGCGCAACGGAAAAATAGGATCCCTTCCAAGTGATCCTTGCGAAAGAAAACCTCGTACAAAAATATATTTCTCAAAACCTATCTTATAGGAGAATATTACCTTTGTTGCGTGCCCTTTTGAAATCCTGCTTCTCCTTGGGTTTGTTGGATCTTTTAGTACGTTCAAATGTCCGTGCCTCTATATGTATCCACACGAGCAAGCTCTTGTCTCACAAAAGAAACTAGAAGAGCTCTCCTTTACTTCTTGCTAGAGAAGTCCCTAAAGGAGAGGAAGGTAGGGAAAAAGAGAAAGGAAGAAGAAGACTACTCTTCTTACTACACTCACAAAAGCCACACAACCAAAGCCTCTCACCACCAAGCTCTCTCCAAGCCTCAAGCTTCAACCATTTGGCCGGCCACCCCATGGGGTGTTTTATAGGATTGAAAAACCTTTCACCTCCTATCACATTCAATGCAATCAATTGCATTGAAACATAATCAAACAAGGAGTGCCGGCCACATGTGGAGGAAATCCAAAGGTTAAAACCCTTTGTCTCCTTCCATCTCATCAAGCTTTGGTGGCATGCTTATGTGGCATTCATGCATGTTGAATTAATCTTATTAATCCAATAAGCTTATGTTATCATATTGAATTAATCTCATTAAAACAATAAGGTAACATATTGAATTAATCTTATTAAATCAATTAAGCTTAGCATATTGAATTAATCTCATTAAATCAATAAGCTAAAATTCTCATTAAGCTTAAAGTCCAAAAACCATTTTGTACTTAAGCTCATTCCCAAATTATTCTAGTCAAACTAGAATGCACTAATTCTTCTAATCACCATGCTCTTTGTGTGTGACCCTATAGGCTCTCATAACGTTGGCAGTGGATCTAAACTCTTTTAGATACACAAGCAATGAGCGGCATCTAGCAATACATCATTGCTACCCAAGTTATGAAATAAGTCAAGATCCGACTAACCTTTCCGTGACTACTATAATGTATGACCGTGTCCTTCTATCCTTGATATCAGATTGACCAATGAGGCATAGACCATGTCATCCTCGATCAATCTATGTGTTTCTTGATCCCTGAGTAAACTAACTCAAACAAATGAGCTCAATATCTCATATTGACTCATTCGAGCATGGCCATGCGTTTTAGTAGTTCTACTCAATCAAGGGCCCACAGATATCACTCCCGTCATATGGGAGGGATAGATCTCATCTACATCACTCACATCCCTCCGCATAATTTGTTATATACCCAGTAATCGCCTTTATGGTCCACCCTATTACGGGTGACGTTTGACGATACCAAAGTACATAACTCCTTATGTAGGGAACCATAGTGACTTCAGGTTTGTATTCATAGCAATAGTCACATGAGTAAGTTTATGACACTCATATGATGACCCATGAAACTTCTCATGGCGGGTCAGTTCAGTATATATTCTCTAATATATACCCATGTCTCAACTTGATATCATATATCCATGACTTGTGAGATCAAATCATCAATTGACCTACATGCTAGTCTTTATGTATTAATATTGCCCTTGCATATTAATACTTGACTAGGAACATTTAGGAAAGTGTTCTCTCTGACCTCTCATAATCAATTACGCAATTGATGTCTTTGTAGATAAGAACCTACTTTTCTAGGGCATTATTATATATTTAATTTAGCTGGCACAAGCAAGACGTAAATATATAATAACCAATCCTTTGCCTTTATAGAATATGATACAAAATGTTCCCTATTCAACCATCACATGATTGGTTCTAGGGCTATAACTAATAATCTCCCACTAGCACTAGTACCAATCACTATGATATCTAATACCTAGTGACCTAGTGTGACCATCATGCTTCCTCTGTGCCAAAGTCTTGGTCAATGGATCTACGATGTTAGCTTCTGTCGGTACTCTACATATCCTCACATCTCCTCTATCGATGATCTCTCGAATGAGATGGAAGTGCCGCAGTATGTGTTTGGTCCGCTGATGTGATCGAGGTTCCTTAGCCTGTGCAATAGCCCCATTGTTGTCACAATAGAGGTCTATTGGATCTGCAATGCTAGGAACTACCCCAAGTTCACTGATGAACTTGCGGAGCCAAACAGCCTCTTTTGCTGCATCAGACGCAGCAATATACTCGGCTTCTGTTGTAGAATCAGCAACTGTGTCCTGCTTCGAACTCTTCCAGCTCACAGCTCCACCATTCAGGCAAAACACGTACCCCGATTGTGATCTATAGTCATCCTTGTCTGTTTGGAAGCTTGCATCACTGTAACCCTTTACAGTTAGCTCCTCATTGCCTCCAAATATCAGGAAATATTCTTTCGTTCTTCGTAAGTATTTAAGAATATTTTTGACTGCTATCCAGTGACTTTCACCTGGATCCGACTGGTATCTACTCGTCATGCTCAAAGCATACGAGACGTCAGGACGAGTACAAAGCATGGCGTACATGATAGACCCTATGGCAGATGCATAAGGGATCTTATCCATGTGATCTCTCTCCTCCTTAGAAGAGGGACATTGAGTCTTCGAAAGACTCACACCATGTGATAAAGGCAGAAATCCTTTCTTGGAATTTTGCATAGCAAAACGATCTAGCACTTTATCAATGTATGTACTCTGACTTAGGCCAAGTAATCTTTTAGATCTATCTCTATAGATCTTGATGCCTAGAATATAGGCAGCTTCACCTAAGTCTTTCATCGAGAAACAATTCCCTAACCACATCTTCACAGACTGGAGTGAGGGAATATCATTTCCGATGAGAAGTATGTCATATACATACAAGACAAGAAATACAACTGTGCTCCCACTATTTCTCTTGTAGACACAAGGTTCATCTTCATTCTTGATGAAACCAAACTCCTTGATTGCATCATCGAATCGAAGATTCCATCTTTGAGAGGCTTGCTTTAGTCCATAAATGGACCTTTGCAGTTTGCATACCTTTCCAGGATGCTTTGGATCTTCAAAACCCTCAGGCTGTGTCATGTACACATCCTCGAGTAGCTTTCCATTCAGAAAAGTAGTTTTGACATCCATCTGCCAGATCTCATAATCGTGGTAGGCTGCAATAGCAAGTATGATCCGAATGGATTTAAGCATCGCAACTGGTGAAAAGGTTTCATCATAGTCAATACCATGAATTTGTTTGAATCCTTTATCCACCAATCTACCTTTATAGGTATGCTTATTACCATCCATGTCAGTCTTTACTTTAAAGACCCACTTACACCCAATGGGTTTTACCCCTTCAGGTGGATCAACCAAAGTCCATACTTGGTTAGTGTACATGGATTTCATTTCGGATCTCATGGCCTCAAGCCATTTCTCGGAATCTGGGCTCATCATAGCTTCTTGATAAGATGTAGGCTCGTCAAGATCGACAAGCAATACCTCACCGTTGTCAGTCAAGAGAAAAGAATATCTCTCGGGTTGACGACGGATCCTATCATATCTAAGAAGAGGTTGGTCTACATGAATAGGTATTTGCTCCACAACTCTTTGGGCAACAATTTCCTCATCCACAACACTTTGTGGTGCCTGTTCATTTTCCATCGAAGCCTTAGTGTTATCTTCATCTTGAATTTCATCAAGATGAATTTTACTCCCACTAGTTTTTCTAGAAATAAATTCTCTTTATAGAAAGACAGCATTTCTGGCAACAAACACCTTGCCAAGTGTGGGATTGTAAAAGTAATATCCCTTAGTTTCCTTGGGATATCCTACAAAATAACACTTATCTGATTTGGGTTCTAGTTTATCTGAGACTTGACATCTAACATAAGCTTCACAACCCCAAATCTTTATAAAAGACATTTTGGGACTCTTCCCAGTCCATAACGTATATGGTGTCTTTTCTACGGCTTTTGATGGGACACGATTAAGTGTGAAAGCGGCTGTCTCTAGAGCTAAACCCCAAAAGGAAGTAGGTAGATCAGTCTGGCTCATCATTGATCGTACCATATCTAATAGAGTACGATTTCTCCTCTCAGATACATCATTCCATTGTGGTGTTCCAGGTGGAGTGAGTTGGGATATTATCCCACACTCAGCCAGGTGATCACGAAACTCTTGACTAAGGTATTCACCACCTCGATCTGATCGAAGTAGCTTAATACGCTTACCAAGTTGGTTTTGTACTTCATTCTTGAATTCTTTGAACTTTTCAAAGGATTGACTTATGTCTCATCAAATATAAGTAGCCAAATCTACTCATATCATCGCGAAAGTAATAAAGTACTTATAGCCTCCTCGGCCCGACATTGAAAGGGCCACATACATCAGTATGTATGAGTCCTAACAAGTCCGTCGCTCTCTCGCCATGTCCACTAAATGGAGTTTTAGTCATCTTTCCTAAAAGACAAGACTCGCATACCTCATATGATTCAAAATCAAATGAGTCCAATAATCCATCTTTATGGAGTTGGGATATGCGTTTTTCATTTATGTGATCTAGGCGATGCGAAGATATGTTAGATATGTTTGGTTCAAATCATTCGATTTGAACCGTTTGGTATTTACGTTATAAATTGGGTTTTCTAAATCTAGAACATAGAGACCATTCATAAGTGGTGCATTACAATAGAACATTTCATTCAAATAAATGGAACAACATTTGTCCTTTATTATAAAAGAAAAGTTTTTCTTGTCTAAACAAGATACAGAAATTATGTTTTTCGTTAATGCAGGTACATAAAAGCACTCCTCTAGTTCTAAGATAAGCCCAGTGGGCAAAGACAAAGAATATGTTCCTACAGCTACAGCAGCAATTTTTGCGCCATTGCCTACTCGTAGGTCCACTTCGCCCTTTGCCATTAGTCTACTATTTCTCAGTCCCTGCACATTAGTACAAATGTGAGATGCACATCCGGTATCTAATACCCATGTAAAAGAAATAGATAGATTAACTTCTATAACGTGTATACCTGAGGCAGACGTCCCACTTCTTTTCTTCTTTACTTCCTCAAGGTAGACTTTGCAGTTCCTCTTCCAGTGTCCGGTCTCACCGCAATGGAAACAGTCCCCTTCCTTAGGTACTTTACCTTTACCCTTTGAAGTGGATGAATTGGCCTTGCCTTTGGCTTGGGTCTTACCCTTGCCTTTGCGTTTACCTTTGCCCTTCTTGACCGTTAGTACGTTACTAACTTTCTTCTTGAGATTCGGTTCAGCAGTTCTTAACATACTGAGAATCTCAGGAAAAGGCTTATCAATTTCATTCATGTTATAATTCATGATGAATTGATTATATGCTTCCGGCAATGATTGCAGGATAACATCGGTTGCCAATTCTTGGCTTAGTGGAAAACCTAGTATTTCAAGGTTCTCAACGTACCCTATCATTTTAAGTACGTGAGTTCCTACAGGTGTTCCTTCTTGCATCTTGCATGCAAAAAGAGCCTTAGACACTTCGAAACGCTCGTGCCTAGCTTGTCCTTGATATAGTTGTTTCAAATGCTCAACCATATCATAGGCATCCATGTTCTCATGTTGCTTCTGAAGCTCAGAGTTCATGGTGGCAAGCATAAGACATGACACATCTAATGCGTCATCTTGATGCTTCTTATAAGCATCCTTTTCAGCACGAGTAGCCGCAGAGGCGGGTGTTTCAGGGATAGACTGCTCTAGGACATACAATTTACGTTCTTGCTTGAGGATAATCCTCAAGTTCCTATACCAGTCTAGAAAGTTAGCTCCATTGAGCTTCTCTTTCTCAAGGACAGATCGCAAGTTGAGGGGGTGTGTCGTGTTAGATGACATGGTGATCTACAACATTAAAATGCTAAATTAAGTATCATACATAAGTCATTTAATTAGGCCTTTAATTAAATGAGGCTCCCACTAAATTCTCATAGCTTTGATATGAGCTAATCATTGATGTAGGCAAACACATTTTGCTTACATCATTAGCTTCTATTTAGCTATAAATTTATATGGGATAAAGATCCACATCATACTTCATCTTGAGTTAGCTTTGGCTAATCGCCCAAGACGTAGTATGATTAGGTAGGCAATCTTTTGCCAATTACATCTGATGTAACTCTTTAATAGCTTTGGTTAAGTTTAGATTAGTTTAGTGCTTATTCCTTAACCAGCTTCCAAGCCGTGGCGAGGCACAGAGGCCTTCTTTGATATCAGAGCAACGACCACTTTCTAAGACAAAGCTGATGTTCGAAAATCACACAAAACTAATTTTTAAAACTTATGTTCAAAGCTAATATATGCCTCTACTTTCTTATTTAATTAAGAAAAACTTAATTAAGTCATAACCAAGTTTGATAGCGGGACATCACGATTGTCCACTCGCACTCTTCCAAGATAAAATGCATTGCTTTGCTTTGGCAAACCCAACAACAAATGATCGAGGAAGTAGTAAGTACCAAACTTTGGTAGGCATATCGTTTTTGACTTATTAAGAAATAAACTTAAACATGCATCATATACATATTAGCATACATCACATATAAGCTAAATTAACATGCATCACATACATATTAAACTAAGAGTGTCATGGTTATGGCCCTTATTCTACAATCTTCTCAAGCCAATGAAAAGATTGATTAGTCAACCTAGGGATAGCATCTTCTCCCAAGTGCTTCCTTTTGGTTGTCTTGTGTTGTTGACTTCCTCCTTGTAACGTCATCTTCCAATGGACCCTCCATCTTTATTTTGTATATTACAAAAGGAGAAATACTCGAGTTACATTCGAGTCTAAAACTAATTTTACAACAAGAATTTTAGTAGAAAGGCACGACACGCAGGCCGTATTAAGAATTACAACACACACATTCACAAACTTTTTGGGACTAGGCCATAACCATGCACCATGTCAAATTTTAACTTTTAAAAGACATCGGATATTTTATTATGTTTGAAAAATTGCTAATGCAATTATCAACTCATAATAAAATTTATCCTACTTCTATATCACATATAAAATAGAGAAAACCTATTTTTATACGATCTTTCGCAAGTGGCTCTGATACCACTGTAGGGATCTCTTATGCAAAATAGCATATGCGCAACGGAAAAATAGGATCCCTTCCAAGTGATCCTTGCGAAAGAAAACCTCGTACAAAAATAAATTTCTCAAAACCTATCTTATAGGAGAATATTACCTTTGTTGCGTGCCATTTTGAAATCCCGCTTCTCCTTAGGTTTGTTGGATCTTTTAGCACGTTCAAATGTCCGTGCCTCTATATGTATCCACACGAGCAAGCTCTTGTCTCACAAAAGAAACTAGAAGAGCTCTCCTTTACTTCTTGCTAGAGAAGTCCCTAAAGGAGAGGAAGGTAGGGAAAAAGAGAAAGGAAGAAGAAGACTACTCTTCTTACTACACTCACAAAAGCCACACAACCAAAGCCTCTCACCACCAAGCTCTCTCCAAGCCTCAAGCTTCAACCATTTGGCCGGCCACCCCATGGGGTGTTTTATAGGATTGAAAAACCTTTCACCTCCTATCACATTCAATGAAATCAATTGCATTGAAACATAATCAAACAAGGAGTTACACTCCTTGTTTGGCCGACCACATGTGGAGGAAATCCAAAGGTCAAAACCCTTTGTCTCCTTCCACCTCATCAAGCTTATGTGGCATGCTTATGTGGCATGCTTATGTGGCATTCATGCATGTTGAATTAATCTTATTAATCCAATAAGCTTATGTTATCATATTGAATTAATCTCATTAAATCAATAAGGTAACATATTGAATTAATCTTATTAAATCAATTAAGCTTATCATATTGAATTAAACTCATTAAATCAATAAGCTAAAATTCTCATTAAGCTTAAAGTCCAAAAATCATTTTGTACTTAAGCTCATTCCCAAATTATTCTAGTCAAACTAGAGTGCACTAATTCTTCTAATCACCATGCTCTTTGTGTGTGACCCTATAGGCTCTCATAACGTTGGCAGTGGATCTAAACTCTTTTAGATACACAAGCAATGAGCGGCATCTAGCAATACATCATTGCTACCCAAGTTACGAAATAAGTCAAGATCCGACTAACCTTTTCATGACTACTATAATGTATGACCGTGTCCTTCTATCCTTGATATCAGATTGACCAATGAGGCATAGACCGTGTCATCCTCGATCAATCTATGTGTTTCTTGATCCCTGAGTAAACCAACTCAAACAAATGAGCTCAATATCTCATATCGACTCATTCGAGCATGGCCATACATTTTAGTAGTTCTACTCAATCAAGGGGCCCACAGATATCACTCTCGTCATATGGGAGGGATAGATCCCATCTACATCACTCACATCCCTCCGCATAATTTGTTATATACCTAGTAATCGCCTTTATGGTCCACCCTGTTATGGGTGACGTTTGACGATACCAAAGTACATAACTCTTTATGTAGGGAACCGTAGTGACTTCAGGTTTCAAGACTATTCATACCAATAGTCACATGAGAAAGTTTATGACACTCATATGACGATCCATGAAACTTTCTCATGGCGGGTCAGTTCAGTATATATTCTCTAATATATACCCATGTGTCAACTTGATATCATATATCCATGACTTGTGAGATCAAATCATCAATTGACCTACATGCTAGTCTTTATGTATTAATATTGCCCTTGCATATTAATACTTGACTAGGAACATTTAGGAAAGTGTTCTCTACAGCCTCTCATAATCAATTCTTCCAATTGATGTACTGTAGATAAGAACCTACTTTTCTAGGGCATTATTATATATTTAATTTAGTTGGCACAAGCAAGACGTAAATATATAATAACCAATCCTTTGACTTTATAGAATATGATACAAAATGTTCCCTATTCAACCATCACATGATTGGTTCTAGGGCTATAACTAACAAAAACAAGGTGTTGATTATGACGAAACCTATTCGCCTGTAGCTATGCTTAAATCCATTCGGATGCTCCTGGCTATAGCGGCCCATTATGATTATGAGATATGGCAGATGGATGTGAAAACAGCTTTCCTTAATGGAAACCTGCTCGAGGACGTGTATATGATACAGCCTGAGGGTTTCACATCGGTCGATAAAACCAAGTTATGCAAATTGCGACGGTCCATTTATGGATTAAAGCAAGCATCCAGGAGCTAGAATATCCGTTTTGATGAGACAATCAAAAAGTTTGATTTCTCACAAAATCCAGACGAACCTTGTGTGTACAAGAAGGTTAGTGGGAGTGCAGTCGTGTTCCTAGTATTATATGTCGATGACATATTACTTATAGGAAACGATGTTTTAATCTTACAGTCAGTTAAGGTTTGGTTATCCAAGACATTCTCCATGAAAGACCTGGGAGAAGCAACCTACATCCTCGGGATTAAGATCTATAGAGATAGATCGAAACGGTTGCTTGGTCTTTCGCAGTCTACATATATAGACCGAGTCCTAAAGGGGTTTAGCAAGTTAGAATCCAAGAAAGGTTTCCTACCCATCAGGCATGGGATACACCTTTCGAAGTCTATGTGTCCGCGCACAGAAGATGAGAGGATTTGCATGAGTAAGATTCCCTATGCATCCGCAATAGGATCTATCATGTATGCTATGTTATGTGAAGGTTTTGCCCCGGAAGCTCTGATACCAATTGAAGGGATTTCCCTTGTCGAGTCCGTGAGGGGAAACTTCGCTTCCCCTTCACCTCGGTTGCTTGACCATGGTGATCCCTTCGATGTCCCCGGATTAAAAAATTTAATCCTAGACAAAAGGGATTCCCAAAGCAACCAAGTCATCGTCGTGCTATTCGTTTAGTGAGGTCACTTGAACAAACTAGTTGTTCAAGCGACCATCCTCTATTCTACGAGTAGCCGCGGAATAGACGATGTCCGGATCGCCGGTTTTTTTGTTTATACTCGGGATCCAAATATTATTTAGCCATTCACAGAAATATATCATGCTCATAAATTAAAAACAAATACAAACATGTAACATATAAAATTAGAGAATCGATATACCTCTCGATCTTCTAATGTATGTCCTTCCTCCTTTCGGACGTCGTGTGGGCGACGCTCTACCAAAAGTCGAAGCTCCTAGATCACACATCTTCCTTCCTTGCTCATCCAAAGCAAGAGGAAGAATAGAAACAAGGCTCATCTCCTTCCTATGGCCAACCAACAAGCAACAAAAGAAATGCTTGCCGCCGGCCAACAAGGAGAAGGAGATAATGGTGAAGCACCAAGACATCAAGGGAAACCCCTTAGTCTTGTTTCCACCACCCAAGGAGAGGGAGAAGGGGTCTTTAGATGCTGTCCAAGGGTTGGAGAAGGTGATATGGGCGCCGGCCACCAAACCATGAAGAAGAAAGGAAGAAACTTTCCTTATTTGGTGCCACCCAAACCTCCTAAACCCTAAGCTTCCAAACCCTAATCCAAGCTCACCTTGTGGCCGGCCATGGAAGTGAGGAAGAAGATTAGGATGAGCTCAAGCCAAGGTAAAGAGGAGAACCATAGTGGCCGGCCAACCCTTAGGAAGAAGAAGAACATCTCCTATAGTTGCCGCCCACCCTTTTCTCCCAAAAACCTAGCCACCCAAACCCTAATCCTAACTTACCTTATATACCGCCAAGTAAGAGGGGAAGAAGAATAGGATAAGTTCAAGCTAAGGTAGATAGGAGCAGCATAGTGGCCGACCAATCCAAGGAAGAAGAAGAACAACCTCCATTAGTTGCCGCCCACCCTTGCTCCAAAACCCTAGCCACCAAACCCAATCCTAAACCAACTAGGATTCCTAGCCACCAAAGGAAGCAAACCCTAATCCCTTCATCCCTTGTGTTCTCTACGCCAACAATCCCTAAGCCACCCTTATATAGAGTTTAGGGATAAGTCTTGGTTTAATCTCCACCATTGGTTCAAGGGATTTAATCTCAACCGTCGGATCTAGAGATTTAATCTCAACCGTCGGATCTTAGAGATTTAATCTCTACCAATGGATCTTAGAGTTTTGTTTCTATCCATTGGATCTAAGCATCATGAGGTGTTAATAGGCTACATTAGGGACCATGAGGAGGAGTTGGGTCTTGGCCACCCATGGATCAAGCCCACATAAAGTCCGATCCACTAATGATGGTCCAATCCACTAAAGGTCCATCATTGATCTACCTCACCAACCCCATATGATAATATGGGCTCCATATATTATTTGTACATTTTCTCCCGTGTTTAAGATCTCGAATGTCCGTCAATTAATTGATTTACTGACCATCAATTAATCACCAGCTAACTCCATGAGTAGTACCACTCAACCTTTTCATCATGCCGGACCAAGTCCACCTGCAGGGTTTACATGATGAACCTGATGAGCTCCTCAAGGGGACATCATCATCCTAATATATAGGACACGGTTTCCTCCTATAATCAACGACACACCATATAAATAATATCATCTCCCAACTTACCGAGCCTATCGATTTAATCTATAAATCCCCGTTGGTAAATCGAAGAGATGAGTACCAAGTATATGTGCGTTATTATATCGGGATTAAGGCATGTACTAAATAATATCACGAGTCGATTCGATTATGTAGTCGACTGATAAATCGAATCACCTGCGTGTCGATCTGCTCAATACACCTAAAGTGCACTAGTGTGATTCTCTGGTCAAGACAAACCATTACCAAATCACACTACAACCATTCCGATGGTTTGTCCAAAGCCATCTCGGTTGTGAGCCTTTACTTATACTGTACAAGGAGTCGATAACATGATCTCCCGTGTGACACCACACACCATGTTATCTACAATGTAAGGTATTAGACAATATTGCATAACCATAAAAATATGCAAACAATGATCATGTGATTCTTATTTCAAAATAAAGATGTTCATACAAAAGAGCTAGGCTTTCAGTATACATCCCAACAATCTCCCACTTATACTAAAAGACTATCTTTGTCCTTATCTTGCCATACATCGATTCCCCTTCCCTCCACATGCCTATCAAAGCTCTGCTAGAAGGCCTTAGTGAAAGGGTCTACCGGTCATCCTCTGATGCAATCTAGGCGACAACAACTTCTACCTCCTTCTGATTTCGTGTCGGGTGGTACTTGCTCTATGTGTTTACTAGCCTTATGGGCTCGTGGTTCCTTGAGTTTGCAATGCACCACTATTATCACAATAAATTGTGATAGTTACGGGCAAACCAGAATCACATCCAAGTCCATCGGAAGTTCTGAACCATCTGACTTCTTTGGCCACCTCAGAGGCTGCCACATACTCAGCTTCTATGGTGGAGTCTACCACGCATTTCTGCTTGACACTCCTCCATACAATGGCTCCACCTCCCAAAGTAAACACAAAACCTGAGGTAGGCTTACTGTTATCCCTATCAGATTGGAAGTCGAAATCCGTGTAACCCACAGGGAGTAATTGGTCTGCTCGGTAAACCAGCATATAATCCCTAGTCCTTCTCAGGTACTTCAATATATGCTTTCTGCGATCCAATGTCACTGTTTTGGATTACTCGATGTCTGACCATGCCCACAAGCGGATATATCTGGTCTCGTACATAGCATCGCATACATGAGGCTTCCTACTGCCGAAGCATAAGGAACCGCCTTCATCTCCTCTATCTCCTCAGATGATCTAGGACACATCTCCTTAGATAAAGGAACTCCATGCCTGAAAGGTAGAAAACCCTTCTTGGAGTTATGCTAAAACGATCCAAAATTGTGTCTATGTATGAAGCTTGGGATAAGCACAACAACTTTGATCCCAAGGTTGTGACCCACTTCTCCCAAGTCCTTCATATCATACTGTTTGGACGACCATACCCTTACGTCTGATAACATTTCGATGTTGTCGCCAACCACCAAAATGTCATCTACGTATAGTACAAAAATACCACTACGTTTCCGTCACATCTCTGATATACACAAGACCCATCCGAACTTTGAATAAATCCATAAGTCTAGATTTACCTTATCAAAGCGGATGTTCCAAGACCTCAAAGCTTGCTTCAGTCCATAAATGGACCAATTAAGCTTCCATACAATACGCTCTTTGCCCTTAGCAATGAATCCGTCTGGTTGCTCCATATAGATGTTTTCCTCAAGACTTTCATTAAGGAAAGGCTTGACATCCATCGCCACACCTCATAATCCATATGAGCTGCAATGTACAAGAGCTCCCAGACCTGACTTGAATCCATAGATTCAATCTCAGTATTCATTGCACTTTGCAAAGGTGTTGTATCTATATCTTGGATTGCCTCGTCGTATGTCTAGGGATCAGGTTAATGTTTGCGAGGGACCAAATCAAAAGATTCACCCAAGAACATGAATCTAAGAGGCTATCTCACAACCCTCCCACTACGACGAGGTATCATCTGTGTATCCTCTGTGACACGTGGTGCAGTGACATGTGATATATCCCCTTGTACTGGTGGTACTAAAGAAGTGACTTCCACTTTTAACTCCTCCAGAACAATTTTACTCTTGGGCTTGTGGCTTATCACATAGTCTTCCTCTAGAAATCTGGCATTCATTTTAACAATCACCCTCTGATCTCTAGGACTATAAAACAAGTCAGAATAACTCATCATCGATCTAACCATCTCCATAAGAGTCCTATTCCTTCGCTCTTCTACATCATTCTGCTGGGGTGTGCCAGGTGCAGACAATTGGGATTGAATCCCAACCTCTGATAGGTAATTCCTAAACTCTCCCAAGAGGTACTCGTCACCACGATCAGATCGTAGTGTCATCATGAATAATTGTCTATGAAAAAGACGAAATATTCAAAACTACCTCTTGCCAGGATAGACATAGGACCATACGAATCAGAATGAACCATTTCCAACATATCTTTGGCTCTATACCCCGTGGCCTTGAAAGGCCTCTTGGTCATCTTACCCTCCAAGCAAGATTCGTAGGTTGGGAGATCCTCCACCACTAATGAACCCAAAGGTCCATCATATCAACCTTTGAATTACCTTAGGTTAATGTGACCAAGACTAAGATGGCAAAGATATGTTTGGTTCATCTTCGAAGGTTCTTTTCTCTTATTAGACTTAGAAGATGAGTTAATAACTTCTATTTGTATCGTGGGAGCTAGTGGTTCAAGTTATAAATTTCCTATCTATGTACCTGAATAGATAATGTCCCTATTCCTTTTATAACAAATCTGTCATTAAAAGAAATAGATTATCCATCCATAATTTAGAAACCGAAATCAATTCTTTCTAAATAAATGTACATAAAGAAAATTCTTAAGAACCAAAAACTTTATTTTTCTCAAAAGATAAATAAAACATCTCCCACTTTGCAATAGCCGCCATCTTCATGGCATTGCCCAAGTAAATGGTAATATCCTTTAGCTAGTCGTCGGGTTTCTGGAACCCTGCAAAGTATTGCGACATGATTAGTGGCTCTGTATCTACACTCCTGCAGTAGATAACACCCATGTTTCAGCGACTAGTTCAAAGGATGTATCTTTGTTCTGCTTTAGATTGGGACAGTCCTTCTTCCAATGTCCATCCTGCTTGTAAGTGAAGTACTTGCCTTTCGGCTTCTTCACTCCTGACTGAGATCCTCCCACCACCTTTGCTCTACCTTGTTTCTCCTTCTTTGCCTTTGGCTTAGAAGTAGAAACCTTTTGAGCAACCATGGCTTGAGGACATTCTTGAAGAGTGCATACTTGTACTCCTTAGCGGATAAGACAATATCTAGATTCTTTTCCAATCAACATTATTTGGGTACAAGTAAGTTTATTTCTTTTAGTATCACAACAAGTGGTGAAAGTCATTTTGAAAATCCTAAGAATCACATAGATCATTACTTTAGATTTCAAAAATTATTGATTCCTCAAACAATAAAATTTTGATATCAACCAACACCTCAAACAGAGAATATCGCATGCCACGCAGTGTGGACGTATACGAATTCTACATTTGTAAGAGGAGGTTTTACCCATTAATTTTATTATCTTGTCAACCTTACTTTTTGACAAATAAAATTAATAGTTGGTTCCTCTTTGGCCCTACAAATAAAAGCAGTGACTCCGATGGAGAGGATACTTTTTATTTGCATCTAAGTGTGCACCATTACACGATACTAAGGGAATTATTTCGGATTATGTGCCTTACCGCTGTGGAAGTACACATGCTCCTAGATAATTTCCTATAACCATTATTTGACCTAGTGATCCATAAACAAACTCGTCACGGGGAGGAAGGCACTCAGAGCCGTCACGCAAGTTTGTTGCATCACACGTCAAATTGTAATGGAGGCCGCGGGAATTAATTAAAATATCCCTCTCCCACTTAGTAAATTGAAAATGAGGAATTTTACTAGCCGACATGCATATCAAACAAAAGCAATAAATATGAAAAATAAAAATTTTCCAACTATTATGGCTTTTGTCTTCAATATGTCTTCCATCGCGCGCCATCTCGTCCGCTCCTCCTATGCCATGTACAAGCCCTCCGGAGATCCAGAGACTAAATCCTATTTTAATTTACATCCATCGATCCTATACTCCACGAGGGAGTGTACATGAAATCTAGATCGAAAGTAAAATAAAATAAAGAGCGGCTAAACAATGCCGTATTTAATTTACAAAAACTAAATACTAACCTCGTCAACCCCGAGGATTCAACAAAATAAATATTTACACACATACAATCACATACACACACATGGCCATAATAGTCGGATCTTATGCCTGCAACCAAAGAGTTAAACTACGCATATCCTACTATTATCCGGCACATATATGAAAAAGTGCATAAAAATTAATCGAATCCTAAACACACACAACCGAAACCTTGGCTCACGATACCAATTGAAGGTTTTGCCAAGCTCGATACCAATTGAAGGATTTCCCTTGTCGAGTCCGTGAGGGGAAACTTCGCGTCCCCTTCACCTCGGTTGCTTGACCATGGTGATCCCTTCGATGTCCCCGGATTAAAAAATTTAATCCTAGACAAAAGGGATTCCCAAAGCAACCAAGTCATCGTCGTGCTATTCGTTTAGAGAGGTCACTTGATAAATCTAGTTGTTCATGCGTCCATTCTCTTTTCTACGAGTAGCAGCGGAATAGACGTTGACCGGATCGCCGGTTTTTGTGTTTATACTCGGGATCCAAATATTATTTAGCCATTCACAGAAATATATCATGCTCATAAATGAAAAACAAATACAAACATGTAACATATAAAATTAGAGAATCGATATACCTCTCGATCTTCTAATGTATGTCCTTCCTCCTTTCGGACGTCGTGTGGGCGACGCTCTACCAACAGTCGAAGCTCCTAGATCACACATCTTCCTTCCTTGCTCATCCAAAGCAAGAGGAAGAATAGAAACAAGACTCATCTCCTTCCTATGGCCAACCAACAAGCAACAAAAGAAATGCTTGCACTTGGCCAACAAGGAGAAGGAGATAATGGTGGAAACCGACCAAGACATCAAGGGAAACCCCTTAGTCTTGTTTCCACCACCCAAGGAGAGGGAGAAGGGGTCTTTAGATGCTGTCCAAGGGTTGGAGAAGGTGATATGGGCGCCGGCCACCAAACCATGAAGAAGAAAGGAAGAAACTTTCCTTATTTGGTGCCACCCAAACCTCCTAAACCCTAAGCTTCCAAACCCTAATCCAAGCTCACCTTGTGGCCGGCCATGGAAGTGAGGAAGAAGATTAGAATGAGCTCAAGCCAAGGTAAAGAGGAGAACCATAGTGGCTGGCCAACCCTTAGGAAGAAGAAGAACATCTCCTATAGTTGCCGCCCACCCTTTTCTCCCAAAAACCTAGCCACCCAAACCCTAATCCTAACTTACCTTATATCCGGCCATGGAAGAGGGGAAGAAGAATAGGATAAGTTCAAGCTAAGGTAGATAGGAGCAGCATAGTGGCCGACCAATCCAAGGAAGAAGAAGAACAACCTCCATTAGTTGCCGCCCACCCTTGCTCCAAAACCCTAGCCACCAAACCCAATCCTAAACCAACTAGGATTCCTAGCCACCAAAGGAAGCAAACCCTAATCCCCTCATCCCTTGTGTTCTCACCGCCAACAATCCCTAAGCCACCCTTATATAGAGTTTAGGATAAGTCTTGGTTTAATCTCCACCATTGGTTCAAGGGATTTAATCTCAACCGTCGGATCTAGAGATTTAATCTCAACCGTCGGATCTTAGAGATTTAATCTCTACCAATGGATCTTAGAGTTTTGTTTCTATCCATTGGATCTAAGCATCATGAGGTGTTAATAGGCTACATTAGGGACCATGAGGAGGAGTTGGGTCTTGGCCACCCATGGATCAAGCCCACATAAAGTCCGATCCACTAATGATGGTCCAATCCACTAAAGGTCCATCATTGATCTACCTCACCAACCCCCATATGATAATATGGGCTCCATATATTATTTGTACATTTTCTCCCCATGTTTAAGATCTCGAATGTCCGTCAATTAATTAATTTACTGACCATTAATTAATCGACATCTAACTCCATGAGTAGTACCACTCAACCTTTTCATCATGCCGGACAAAGTCAACCTGCAGGGTTTACATGATGAACCTTATGAGCTCCTCAAGGGGACATCATCATCCTAATTTATAGGACACGATTTCCTCCTATAATCAACGGCACACCATATAAATAATATCATCTCCCAACTTACCGAGTCTATCGATTTAATCTATAAATCTCGCCCATTGGTAAATCAAAGAGATGAGTACCAAGTATATGTGCCCGTTATTATATCGGGATTAAGAGCATGTACTAAATAATATCTGAGGTCCGATTCGATTATGTAGTCAGCAATAAATCGAATCACCTCTGTGTCGGTCCTGCTCAATACACACAAAGTGCACTAGTGTGATTCTATGGTCAAGACAAACCAATACCAAATCACACTACAACTATTCCGATGGTTTGTCCAAAGCCATCTCGGTTGTGAGCCTTTACTTATACTTTACAAGGAGCCGATAACATGATCTCCCGTGTGACACCACACACCATGTTATCTACAATGTAAGGTATTAGACAATATTGCATAACCATAAAAATATGCAAACAATGATCATGTGATTCTTATTTCAAAATAAAGATGTTCATACAAAAGAGCTAGGCTTTCAGTATACATCCCAACATTATGTACGAGGCCCAATGTATTATATGCTCTGAGTGTCACGAGCAGATACCAATCTGATCTAGGAATGGATCATTGGTTGACTGTTATGACGATCCTTAAGTACTTAAGAAGAACTAAGGATACGTTCCTAATATATGGAGAAGGGTACATGGTGATACGTGGGTATATGGATGCCAGCTCCAGACAGACAAGGATGATTCCATGTCTCAGTCTGGGTATGTATTCACCTGGAATGGAGGCGCAATAAGTTGGAAAGGTTCCAAGCTTGACGCTATAGCGGATTCTGCCACTAAGGCAAAATACATTGTAGCTTTGGAAGCAACAAAGGAAGCGGTTTGGATCAAGAAGTTCATATTTGAACTTGATGTGGTCTCATCAATGATCCAAACATGTGCTTCGCCGCTATCATCTGATCAGAAAGATCATTAGTAGGAAGGAAATACAAATCGAGAAAATCCCCACTGAAAGGAACTTAGCGGATCCTTTGACTAAGGCATTACCTCAAAGTAAGTTTGAGGGTCATGTTAGAGCTTATGGTATTGGATACCGTAGCGATTGACATTAGGCCAAGTGGGAGTGTGTTAGTAATATATGAGAAATGTCCTAAGGCAATCGCCTTATGTTTGAACCATTTATATGATAAATGAAGATTCACTATTTGAGTATACATGCTTTCATGTATTTGATTGGATCTTAAACTCATTTACTGAATGTCCGTGATACGATTCACAGCATGAGAGAATTTGTGATTGGATCACAACTAGTGAGTATCTCTACATGTGTAATTGTGATGTATCAGAATTATCCCTAGTCGATGAATTGATGGATTTCGACACCATCAATTCTGTCGAGACTAGCACGAGGCATACTCCTTGGTGTATCCAAGCAGCCGATTCTCACTGGCTGGAGACATTGTGATGTTCGAAATTGATCGTGGATGTTAGTTATGGTAACTAGTTCATTGGAGTGACCAGCCGTAAGACTTCATATGGTTCTCTGCATATATAGATATGTCAATGAAGTTCTTACTGCGGCTTAAGTGCGATGTTCCTTTGACTTGCGGTATTCAAGTCATCTTGATCATGGAGACTTATGCTTTGACATCTTAAGCAAACATCTCTAAGGAGATGTGGACCCGGGATGATTGGGTATAAGTCGAAGTGATCGAAGGTGTTTGAATAGCCTATAAAGGATTCACCACTCCTTGCGAGGAGATGTATAACCATGGCCTCTCGTCGGATTGTTACTAAAGTCTTTGGCCAAATCATTACATGTTTAGAGTAAGGTACTCTTCGATACATGTGCAGTAACTAGAATCCGTAGGACGAGGAAATGATATTTGGGCTAGGTGTGACGTAGTCAGCCTAGTGGGGACTGACACTATAGACCATGTCCTGAACCAAGTGGGTATAAGATGAGTGAAGGGAATGGGGCACGAATCATTCGAGCTGCTGAAGGGTTTCAGAAATAGTTCTGGATCAACCGTTGATCTTTTCGGTTAATTGGGGATCATGATGTACTACTAGGTGCCACTCATGATCGTTCTATAATTAATGGTTAATTATAGATGACCAACATAAACTGAGAACCTATTTGGTCACACGCACAACGAGCATAATCCGAAGGATTTAAAACGAGCTTGAGAATGGTATTCTCAGACCGAGAGAAACTAGGTTTGGTTGGACCAAACAAGAAGCGAGCATGAAATCGTTTCAGTCACAATGGAAGCGTGGATGAGCCGTGTCTTATGAAGACATAATGGATGAACCGAAATGGTTTAGTTCTAATCCAATGGAGGAGAATAAACCAAAGGGTTTGGTTTATTTTTAACGAATGAACCAAAAGTTGGTTCGGTTCGTTTTAACTTAAAATAAACCATCATGGTTTGGTTTATTTTAACTTATATTAATGGAGCGGGTTAACGGGCCTTATGGTTATGATCCAATAACCATTAAGAGAATTAGTTCTCTATAAAAGAGGGCTTAAGGGTTTGTTATGCCCTAATCCAAAACCCTAACCTAAGAGTTGCCGCCCACCTCCCCTTGGTGATTTCGGCGCCAACACCTCCACTTGCCGCCGCCCACCATCAAACTCCAACCGGCGTCCAGAAGGTGCTGACCTTCCCTCTTGCCGGTGTCGAGCTGCTGCCGGTTGGTGCTCCGGTGATCTCCTTTGGGTTTGGCATCAAGGTGAGCTTCATCCTACCTTTTTGGCCGGCCCTAATTCCTCCACCAAAGCTGTCCAGTTTTCTGGACAGCTTGTTTCCCTCTCGTCGGAGCGTTATTTGGACGATGGTTGGAGCTCCGACAATGCCTAACTTACCAGGGATTCGATCTCCGGTAATCCTCACATGTGGAGGACGAAGGATTCATCAAACGGTTGACAAATACCTCTCCGGAGAAGCGAGTTTTGAGGACTCGTCTTTGGATCCGAATTTGGATTCGGATCGTGATCCTCTCGATCTCGTCTTCAACACGAGGCTAGTAACTCGCACGAAGACGGCTCGTGACTTTGTGAAGTCATCCCGAAGATACTCGGCGTGGATACGGATAGAGACGATTCTAGCGAGGATCGTTCCGGTTGATGTTGTTCCCGCTACACGTGATACGAAAGGTATATGTAGTTAAATTTCCTTTTATTGCAAATTTAAATTTACGGTTTTGTCTACACATGTTGTACTATGCATGCATGTGATGTGTGTGTAGTAATAAATGTAGATTTATTATTTTTATTTCTTTCGCTGTGCACATGTTTACGAAACATATTCGAACACACAGTCGCCGCGGTGCCGGAAACCCAACAAAGGCTTGGTTTTCCAACTCTAATTTCCCAATTTTTGATTTCTCATTTGGTCCTTAGGCATTACCATTTCCTCTAGGCATATGCCTAGTCCATTTAGGATTAAGACCTAGGGTTCTCCTATTTTCTTGTTAGATTCCCTAGGTAAAATATTTTTAGGGACATTAGTCCCAAATTTCTCCTTAGTTTCAATATGGACACTCTTAGCTCCTAAACAATAATATTTATTGTTCCTAGCATGCTTTTCATGATGAATTGCAAGAGAGTTAAAAGCATGCTTTTTAACATTAAACCTAGAAATGAGCATTATTGAAATGATATACCTTAGGGTTTGCCTTAGTAGCTCCCCCTACTTGTGATGCTCCTTCTTGGGTCTTTTTGCTCCCCCTAGGACATTGATTCCTATAATGTCCTTTTGAATTGCACTTGAAGCATATGATATGTTCCTTGCCTTTAGGTGTTGGGGAACCGACATCCTTGACTTTTGGTGCCGGTGGAGCTTTCCTAATCTTCTTTGTGCACTTGCTTTTGTAGTGCCCGGTTTCCTTACACTCAAAACATATTATATGCATTTTATTATTAACACATATGCTTGAGTTACCTTGGGTGGTTGTAGGTGCCGAAATCGGATTTTGAGCTTCTTCATCTTGACCGGATGTCGAAGCTTCTTTTTGGGGTTGCTCCGGTGTAGATGTTCTAATTGTAGGATCGTTGGCGTCGCTAGAAAGGGGGGGGGAATGAATAGCTACGCTCGTCTTTTCTATTCGTTGTACCCTTCTACAATGAATAGTACGCAGCGAAAACAAGAAAATGAATACAGAAAGAATGACAAACGCAAACACACCAATTTTACGTGGTTCGGAACACAAGTCCCTACTCCATGGTTGAGCCCTCGTCGGCTCTAGTGATGCACACCACCACTATAAACTTCTCCTTCTCAGTGATACACCGAAGGTGGAGAAACCCTTTTGCACAGTTTATAAGAAACATTACAAGAAATCTTACAGTAGATAATGAAGAAGCAGTAAAATAAGTACAGATTTCAGAGTGAATGAAAATGCTTCTTGCTTGCTGAATCGTTGACACTCCTGTTGGATGATCAAGGCTTTAAAGAATGAAGAAGCTTTTTCCCTCGTGTCTTTCTTCAGAAAAATGTCATAAGTTCTTCTTTTTCTACTCTTTACTTTGAAATATAAAAGCCCAGAATACTTGATAGCTTGAGCCTGATTAAGGCTTTTCTACCTGATCGAGTCGCTCATTACCGGTGCCTCGATGAGCATTAATTGGCATTTATTAATGGCTTCAACGGTAAGATTTGGACCATAATTAGTTTTATTTCCGTTGAAAACATAGGTCCAGTCGAGGCGATGATTCGACGCCTTGACTGGAAGGCTTTGGTTCCAACTAAACAGAGCAAGCGATCGAGATCGATCGGCGATCCCTTGCTTCATTCATTGGATAAAAGCTCTGAGTCGAGTCGCCGCCGGTGGCGGGCTTTGTTCCAAGCGAATAGAGCAACGATCGAGCTCGGTCGGCGGTCCCTTGCGTCTATTCCGTTGGATCAAAGCTCTGGTCAGTCGCCGCCTCATGCTGCTCGGTTTTCCTACGAACAAACAGGCCACAGTCGAGACATCAACCGACTGTTGCTTGCCTCTTCTCGTAAGAAATAACCTCAGTCGAGGCGCTGCCTCGACTAATACAGTCAGAACCTACTGTTTGTCTCAGTCGACACCTCCTTGCGTCTGCTTAGTTGAACCAAGCATCAGTCGAGGCGTCGCATCGACTGGTATGAGTCAACCTGCTGCTCGTCAAGAGTAGTAGGTTCCAGTCGAGGCATCACCTCGACTACCACCTTTACCTGATGCCTATGAATTATTGTTCATAGGTCTTCCATGCTAGGAATCATCTCCGGGACTTCGTGCCAAGACTCCCTGTCCGGGTCTTCACTGCCAAGAGGCCACGCCTTTGAGACTTCACTGCCAAGACTCCTCGTCCGGGTCTTCACTTGCCAAGAGGCCACGCCTCCGAGACTTCACTTCCAAGACTCCTCATTCGGGTCTTCACTTGCCAGGACTCCACATCCGAGTCTTCACTTGCCAGGACTCCACGTCTTGCATCTAGTCCTCGACCTATAAGAGATTTCCTGAAAATACATCTCAACCAATCGTATAAGATAACACATAATTATCACCTTGACTTAAACCCTTGTCAATCACCAAAAACATCATTTGGGTCTGATTGCACCAACAATCTCCCCCTTTTTGATGTTTGACAATACGGTTTAAGTTTAGGTGATGAAATTATAGCACAATATAAATTGAATATGCACAAAGAAGAGATACAGATGAGTAGTTTAAAAAGTTTTAATTTCAGGTTAAATTAAACTTAAAGCCCATCTTCTCCCCCTTTGGCAAACAGCCAAAAAGAAGAGTTGCTTATAGAAGCACTCCCCCTGAATTCATTACCCTCAGGTTATCAAATGCACTAACAATATATTTTAGCAAGATAAATGCCAGTCGTGCATTTCTAAAGAAAGATATAAACCACCGGAAAAAAAAATTTGACATAATTTTCCTTAATATTTGTTGTAATATCCCTGTTCATGACAGCTCAAATAAAAAAAAACAAACCTACATACACAGAGATATTAGAAACAAATATACAAGCATACACCCAAAAAGTCACCCCAAAACATCCTGATATATATATTTTCTTGAATTCAAACTGTTCATACAGATAAAAAGAAGAACAAAAACTAAAGCTACAAGATGATGGTCCTGATGAATCTGACATCATGGCATGAAGGAGACTTAGTATTTCCTCCTGCTGGGCAGAGACTTCGGAAAATCGAGCATCTAGCTTGGAGTGAAGCTCTTCGAATTTAGTGTCGATTGACGTACTAAGGTCCATGAATTTATTATCAACTGAGTTTGTGAACTCAGCATGATCTTTGCGATTCTCCAATTGCTCGACATGGTGGAAGATGGTTCAACATTAGCGTTCTTGTTAACCTTCTTCCTCCATATCCCACCTTTCACCCGCTTGATGTCCATCCGCCCACTCAACGGTGCTACCAACTTTTGACATGCCGGCCAAAGAAAAGTTTCTCCACTTTATGAAATCAAAGTCTGTCATCTGCCTAATTTTTCCCCTGCTTGTGTTGATGCCTATGGATTCTAGCCAGAATGTGATGATATGACCAAAAGGCATGTAAATTTTCTTTTGGACAGGAATTGAGAAGTGGACTATGCAAAGAAAGATGTTTAAAGCAACATTAAAGTTTAAAGCGTTGCTTTAAGAGATGTAGAGCTAGTAAGCGATGTGGTCTTATCTTAGCTTGCCCCTAGTAACAATTGGAAGGATGCAACCTACAATGACCTTATATAGGACATTATCGAGGCGACTAATGCCATGGCCGGAAATAGAGTAAGACCAGGTTGTCTGGATTTTTTAAAGAAGTACTCATGAATTACATTTATGGAGTATCCCTCAACAGGTTCTTGAATGCTTGGATAGCATTCAAGGGTTGACTCTCGACACTCTAGAAATGCTCGAGGATATCGGAGTGAAAGATATGTCCTTTCCGCTACCCTACTCTTAAAGATGAGCCTATCACCTGTAGGCTCTAGATTGTTGTAGAATTCACTAACTAAGTCTATATTGATGTCATGATCACAATAGACTAGTTTATTGAGCCCATAGTAGTTAATCATTTGTATAACATGTTGAGCATGTTTTTCAAAAAATTCTTTATCTAATGATCTAGTATGCATCAACTTAAATTTGTGGGCAGTAAAGGTATGTTGATGATGTGTGGAGGGAAACCGGGGATCCGTAGGTGGATTTTCCCGAGGTGTTTCACTTGACTCGCCTATCCTACGTTTTTGTCTAATGAATGCCAAAATGATGTTAAAAAAAATAATATGATGGTATGATGAGTGGCAATAACTAACACCCAATTAGTTAACCAATATTACTAAGTTGTGTAATCAAAGAGATGAGTTTAGAAATTTACTTAGGTGCCATTTTTCCTGTTGTTGACTGGTCTTGTGGGATCAAGAAGATGACTTCTGTGAAATCACCTTCTCCAGCTAGAAAAAAAAACCGGCGAACCCTAGAAAATCTGGCAAAATCTTGGGTTTGAGAAAATCGTCGTCTAGGGTTAGGGATTGACCAAAAGAGGGAATGAGGGGCTGGAGAACTTACTTGAAGTTAGTTTAGGAGCGAGTGAGGTAATCCAGGGTTTTGTCGGTGTTAAACTTGGCCGGAGACTCGAACGGCGACAGCCAGGCGACAGAAGAGAAAAAATGCGGCGAGAGGAGTCGAGGCGAGTCACGAGTTTGGGAGAGGCGGTAAGTGAATTTCCTTATATATTTCTTAGTTACGCAGTCGAGGAAGTAAGTTGAACGCCTCGACTGTTATATCAGTCGAGGCACCAGTCGAGTGTGCCTCGCTTCTGTTTGCTCACACCCTCTGTCAGTCGAGGCAATTATTGAAATGCCTCATTTATTGTTCGTTTGTCTTAGATATTTTAAGTTCCAAATTCGTTGTATTTAGGTATTTAAAACATTTTAAAAGTGACAATATACTCTATCAACAATATCAAACATATATTGGATGTTTCACTTGAGTTTTATCATTATTTAAGATGTCCAACCAATTTTACTTGGTTGGAATGTCCAATTATTTTTTTTTAAACCAAATACACATGAATTATGTATTGGTCTTCCCCATAATTGGTCAACTTAATGATTCATGCAGTTTTCAACTGCATTACTCAAGTTATGCATCATAACAAGCAATTTGAGTAAATTGGTTGCTCCTAACATCTCACCCCTATCTAGCAATACACAAGCATAGTTAATCCTATGATTTGTGTGAGATGTTTCCCAAAGGTATCCCAAACATTATTTTCCCATTTCTTTTGAACTTATGAATTAGTCCTTATGATCACGGAGAGTTTTCACTCAGCTGCACACATTCCCAACTCTCTTCTTAAATGACTAAATTCATTTTCTGGAAGAGGTTTTGTGAAAATATTAGCAAGATTCGCCTTAGACTCAACATAATTGAGTATAATATCTCCTCTTGCTACATGATCCCTAATGAAGTGATGTCTCACTTCAATGTGTTTTGTTCTGGAATGATGGGGGTTTTTGTTAAGTTATCGTGCTAATATTATCACATAGCACTTGCATGTTCTTATATGAAAAACCATAATCTTCCAATGTATGAGTCATCCATAACAATTGTGACACACTCTCTCCCATGGCTATGTACTCACTCGGTGGAGAGAGAGAGCAACACAATGTTGCTTTGACTTGACCAACCAACTAAAGTGAACCTAGGAATTGACAACCCCGCTAGTACTTTTTATCTAGTTTGCATCCTGCGCATAATCGAATCAGATAGCCTACTAAATCAAAAGACTCGGTGGGATACCACAGTCCAACTGATATTGTTGCTTTAAGATATCTCATAATTCTTTTAACAGCAACCCAATGAGACTCTTTAGCACACGATTGATATCGTGCACACATGCCCACAGCAAATACTATATCAGGTCTACTTGTGTAAGATATAAAAGACTACCTATGGCACTCCTATAACACTTTAGATCAGCTTTACCATCTACATCACTATCTAGATGAGTGTTTTGTGCCATTGGAGTTGCAACCTCCTTAACATTTTCCATGTTGAATCTTTTTAGCAATTCCATGGTATATTTTGATTGACAAACATGAATTCCTTCTTTGGTTTATTTGATTTGAAGTCCAAGGAAAAATGTCAACTCCCCTACTAGACTCATCTCAAACTCACTCTCCATGTGTTCTATGAATTCATTGAGATAATCCCTATTGTTTGAACCACAGATTATGTCATCGACATAAATCTGAGCTACAAATATGTCTTCACCGTTTCTTTTCAGAAAAAGTGTGGGATCAATTTGACCTCTTCTAAAACCCTTCTCAACTACAAAAATTGACAACCTTTCGTACCAAGCACGAGGTTCTTGTTTCAGCCCATAAAGAGCCTTCTTGAGCTTATACACGTGATTTGGAAATTCAGAATTTTCAAATCCCGGTGGTTGTTCAACATAGACCTCTTCCTTTATAAACCCGTTCAAAAATGCTGACTTCACATCCATTTGATATAATTTGAATCCTCTATATGCAAATGCTAGCATTAATCGAATGGATTCTAACCTAGCCACTGTGCATAAGTTTCACCATAATCAAGTCCTCAATTTGATTGTATCCTTTGGCAACTAACCTAGCTTTATTTCTCACTATTTCTCCTTTATCATTCAATTTATTCTTGAATACCCATTTGGTTCCTATTATGGTAGCTTGATCAGGTCTTGGAACTAAATCCCAAACTTGACTTCTCTCAAATTGTCCCAATTCATCTGCATTGCTATAATCCGTCCGGATCAAGCAAAGCTTCATCAATTACTTTTGGTTCAATTTCAGATTAATGCTACTTGATTCACTTCATTTCTAAAGTATGATCTTGTCCTCACCCCTTGATGGATGTCTCCAACAACTTGGTCTAGGGAATGACTAGTGCCCATTCTAGTGGATCTTGGTACTTGAGATGTTTCTTGAACCTCATTGTTGGATACAATCTCAAGCAATGACCCTTCTGATCTAGATTTTTCATTTTCGGAGTCAGATTTGACTCCCCCTACACTTGTGTCCTCCTTCAAACTTAATCTTTTGAGTTCGACCTTTACTGCATCACTATTATCCTTAGAATCAATTTGGTCTTTACATTCCTCAAAAACCACGTTTGTGATTCCTCAACCAAATTTGTTCGTTTATTGTAAACTCGATAAGCCTTACTAGTGAGGAATATCCTAGAACACCTTCATCCTTTTGCAGTGAATTTTTCTAGATGATCCTTAGTGTTTAAAATGAAAACCTTGCAACCAAAAACCCTAAGATGTTTGACTGTAGGTGGTTTTCCAAACCATAGTTCATGAGGTGTTTTTCCTAAGAATCTATGTATCAAAACTCTGTTTTGAACATAGCATGCAGTGTTAATTGCCTCAACCCACAAGTAACTAGGAAGAGTATACTCATTTAGCATACTCCTCGCAGCTTCTTGCAAAGCTCTATTCTTCATCTCTACCACACCATTTTGTTGTGGTGTCCTAGGAGTGGAAAACTCATGTTTATAGCCTTTTTCTGAACAGAATTCCTTAAACCTCATATTTTCAAATTCTCATCCATGATCACTCCTAATTGTTTTAATTGTTGAGTTTTTCTCATTTTCAATTCTTCTACAAAAAGGAATAAAAATTTCTAATGCTTGATCCTTATGTTTGAGAAAGAAAGTCCATGTATATCTAGTATAATCATCTACTACTACCAAGCAATATCTACTTCCATTCAAGGTTTTTGTGGAGCTACTATCAAACAAATCTAAATGCAATAAATCTAAAGCATTTAAAGTACTTACAGTGTTCTTTCTTTTATGTGATGCTCTTATTTATTTACGTTTTTGACATGCATCACATAGCTTGTCCTTTTCGTACTTGAGCAATGGTAGACCCCGCACAAGCTCTTCCTTGGCCAACCTCTTGATATTTTTCATGTTGACATGTGCTAGTCTCCGATGTCATAGCCATGATTCATCTTCTTTGGACAAAAAACACTTTGCATGCAGGTTAGTAGCACTACTAAATTGAACTTGATAGATATTTTCCTTCCTCGTCCCTACTAGCATGATAGTATCGGTTTCATTATGTTTAATTAAGCATTTAGTTGAATAAAATTCTACTCTATATCCTTCATCACATAATTGACTGACACTTAACAAATTAAAAACCATTCCTCTAACTAGCAGAACATTCTTAATCCTAAATTGTTCAGATATTACTATGTCTCCTACTCCTATGACTTTTAGTTTGCCACTATTACCAAAAGAAACAGTACCTTTACTCCTGTTTTTAAATGTAGCAAACTTTGTGGAGTCCCCGGTCATGTGCTTGGAGCATCCGCTATCTACGACCCACATCATTGAATACTCCCCTCAACCGGTACCTAATCAAACACGAAAAACATGATCTTTTGGAACCCAAATTTTGGGTCCATTAGCATTTACGACATATTGTTTAGGAATCCACGCCTTAGTTGTGTTTGCTTTACCAACATGAGTTCTATTGACTAATGACATGAAATTGAATTCCCTTTTTGTTGGTTTGTAGCCTATTCCTGCTCTGTAAACTGCCCTTTGGGCATCTAAAATCATGTTAAGAGTTTGAGAGCTTGTTGTGAATCTCTCAAGTGTGCACTTGAGATCATCAACTTGTGCTCTCAAGAAATTGTTTTCTTCCCTATGTTTTTCGATTTCATAAGTATCAATCCTAATTTCTGCAGGAACAGAATCCTGAGTTTTAAGCTCCTCTAATTCTGATTTTAACATCTTAACTTTATTTTTTGATCTACTCAAGGCATTAGTTAAGCATGCTACTGTTTCATACAATTTATCTAGTTCAGGAGATGTTACCTCATCATCAGATGATGATGATGATGTGTCATTCCGTGAAGACTCATCTGAATCTATGTGATCAAACGCCATTAGTGCCATATGCTTGGCTCCTTTTGCCCTGTCTTCATCTTCTGAGGAACTGGAAGAAGAGTCATCCCATGTTGCCCTCAACGCCTTCTTCTTCCTGGACTTGTCCTCTTTCTTATTGAGATCAGGACATTCACTCTTGATGTGCCCTTTCCTGTTACACTCAAAACAAACCACATCAGATTTACCACTAAATTTATGTGATGACATACCTTTCCTCTTGTCCAAGATTTTCTTTACATCCTTCTTATTGTACTTTCTTCTTCTCCTCATCATCCTCCTCACGAAATTGGCTACCTCGGATGAGGACTCGTAAATCCTTGTCACTATTTGTCTCAGATGAGGATGAAGATGACTCCTTCTTCTTCTCCTTTTTTTTGTTCTCCTTGTATTGCTCACCTGCAACAAAAGCAATACCTTTCTCTTTTGGACCCTTGTTAGCTTGCTCATGTAATTCCATTTCACAAAATAATTCATCCAACTTTATAGTAGACAGATCCCTTGATACTTTGTAGGCATCTACCATAGATGACCACAAAGCATTTCGGGGAAAAGACTTTAGGACATACCTGATAATGTCTCTATTCTCCAAATTTTCTCCGACTGAATGCATCCCATTCAATACTTCCTTGAACCTTCCATGCAACTCACCAACAGTCTCGCCATCTTTCATAGCAAGATTTTGTAGCTGGTTCATGTAGAGATCTCGCTTTGCTATCCTCGAGTCTCTTGTCCCTTCGCTCAGCCTATCACTTATTCCAGAGATCTTGCGCTACGCGGACCACTTTGTTGAGTTGATCCTTCGCTAGACCACATTGCAGAGTCATGGTGGCCTTAGCATTTGCTTGCGCCTTGTGTTTTTGTTCTACAGTCCACCTTCCAGACTCAAGTACTTTGCCTTCTGCGTCCATCGGTGTCGTGAAGCCTTCGATTACTGAAAACCACATATCTATCTCATGAGATAGTACTCCCGATCAACGCCACAAAGAATGTCTGGAAGTTCGTTCTGTCAAAGAATGGAGGCATGTTTGTGTTGTAACCTTCTTGCAACGCCATTTGAACTTGCTCTTGCGGTTGTGAATCCGAAGAAGAGAACCTTGCTCTGATACCAATTGTAGGATCGTTGGCGTCGCTAGAAAGGGGGGAGAATGAATAGCTACGCTTGTCTTTTCGATTCGTTGTACCCTTCTACAATGAATAGTACGCAGCAGAAACAAGAAAATGAATACAAAAAGAATGACAAACGCAAACACACCAATTTTACGTGGTTCAGAACACAAGTCCCTACTCCACGGTTGAGCCCTCGTCCGCTCTAGTGATGCACACCACCTCTATAAACTTCTCCTTCTCAGTGATACACCAAAGGTGGAGAAACCCTTTTGCACAGTTTATCAGAAACGTTACAAGAAAGCTTACAGTAGACAATGAAGAAGCAGTAAAATGAGCACAGATTTCAGAGTGAATGAAAATGCTTCTTGCTTGCTGAATCGTTGACACTCCTGTTGGATGATCAAGGCTTTTAAGAATGAAGAAGCTTTTTCCCTCGTGTCTTTCTTCAGAAAAATGTCGTAAGTTCTTCTTTTTCTACTATTAACTTTGAAATATATAAGCCCAGAATACTTGATAGCTCGAGCCTGATTAGGGCTTTTCTGCCTGCCCAGTCGAGTCGCCTCGGCTGGTGCCTCGACTGGAGCATTAATTGGCATTTATTAATGGCTTCAATGGTAAGATTTGGACCATAATTAGTTTTATTTCCGTTGAAAACATAGGTCCAGTCGAGGCGATGATCCGACGCCTTGACTGGTAGGCTTTGGTTCCAACTGAACAGAGCAACAGTCGAGCTCCCAGTCGACAGTCCCTTGCTTCTGTTCCGTTGGATTAAAGCTCTAGTCGAGTCATCGCTTCGACTGGCAGGCTTTGGTTCCAACTGAACAGAGCAACAGTCGAGCTACCAGTCGACAGTCCCTTGCGTCTGTTCCGTTGGATCAAAGCACTAGTCGAGTTGCCGCCTCAACTGCTGTCGGTTTTCCTACGAACTTACAGGCCATAGTCGAGACATCAACCGATTGTGGCTTGCCTCTGCTCATAAGAAATAACCTCAATCGAGGCACTGCCTCGACTGATATAGTTAGAACCTGCTGTTTGTCTCAATCGACACCTCCTTGCGTCTGCTTAGTTGAACCAAGCATCAGTCGAGGCGTCGCCTCGACTGGTATGAGTCAACCTGCTGCTCGTCAAGAGCAGTAGGTTCCAGTCGAGGCGTCACCTCGACTACCACCTTTACCTGATGCCTATGAATTACTGTTCATAGGTCTTCCATGCCAGGAATCATCTCCGGGACTTCGTGCCAAGACTCCCTGTCTGGGTCTTCACTGCCAAGAGACCACGCCTCCGGGACTTCACTGCCAAGACTCCTCGTTTGGGTCTTCACTTGCCAAGAGGCCACGCCTCCGGGACTTCACTGCCAAGACTCCTCGTCCGGGT
Source organism: Wurfbainia villosa (assembly GCA_025175895.1). NCBI lineage: Eukaryota > Viridiplantae > Streptophyta > Magnoliopsida > Zingiberales > Zingiberaceae > Wurfbainia > Wurfbainia villosa. The sequence goes on along the minus strand of CM045998.1, from coordinate 43,181,876 downwards.
CTTCACTTGCCAGGACTCCACGTCTGGGTCTTCACTTTCCAGGACTCCACGTCTTGCATCTATTCCTCAACCTATAAGAGATTTCCTGAAAATACATCTCAACCAACCGTATGAGATAACACATAATTATCACCTTGACTTAAACCCTTGTCAATCACCAAAAACATCATTTGGGTCTGATTGCACCAACACTAATCCCCTCCCCCTCAATCCTAGAGGTTGAGGTTTCTTCTAATTCTACCTCTTCCACCACTTCTTCCTCCTCGGATGTCGAACACTCCTCGGCCTCCGAATCCTCACTTTCTTGTGAGGATGAGCTCTCTTCCTCATCCTCCTCATCTTCTTGGATTGAGTGAGGCTCTTCATGGAATTTTTTCAATTTGTTCCATACCTCCTTGGCATATTTACAATCCCCTATCTTGATCAAAATATCATTAGGGATTATATTAAGTAAAATACCCATTACCTTATTGTTGATCTTATAGTATCGGAGTTGTTCTTGACTCCAATTCTTCTTCTTGATTTTTCTTCCTTCTTCGTCTTTTGGAGTGTCAAAACCTACTAAGACACTAATCTAATTATCAAAATCACACATTAGAAAATGCATCATTCTACCTTTCCAATACGCGAAATCTTCGCGGTCGAAGGAAGGCGAAACGTTGATGTCGTCACCCAATCTCTCCTTGAATTCCATCTTGTTCCTCTAGCATCTTGACTCTGGGTTGTTAATCCGTAGAAGAGCCCCGGGATCTGATACCAAATGTAGGAGATTTGAGGCTGCTAGAGGGGGGTGAATAGCGTCGCGTGATGGTACGATGATGGAATTCTTTCGCGTTTGATCGTCTAGAATCTTGTTAGCACAGTGGAATAGTAATAACAAATAAATATAACAAGATACACACAATCACAACACGATCATATAACGTGGTTCGGAACCAAATGGTTCCTACTCCACGGACCGAGCTCTAAAGAGCTCTAGTGATGCACATGCACTTACTAATCACAAACAACTCCTCGACACAAGTCGGAGGTGGAGAAACCTCGTATAAGGATTACACTAAGTAATACAAAAGATATAAGCTAATACAAGTAAGAAATACAATGAAAGTAAAGAAAAACACTTTACAAGAGCACTTTGGTTGCTTGATCTTTGGTTGCCTTGGACTAGCCTTGAAGGACTGGAAGAGCACCAACAATTCCCCTTCAAATCGCCCAAGAAAACCACTGCTTGAGCCTTCCACGAACAACTGCTTTTATCCTCCATCGAGCTGGATTTCCGCCTAGCAGTCGACTGCCATAAGTCACCAGTCGACTGCCAACACTGTAGCTATGAGACAACGGCTCAATCCACGTTGGACAAGTTCCAACGGTAATCTCACCGATCATTGCCAACATTGGCGGATCGCTAACGCCGTAGTCGACTTGCCCGATCGGCTCACGGAGCATTCTGCTCGCAACTCAATTGGCGCCGATCAGCCATCCCTTAGCGATCGCTCCAATGAGCGATCATTGCGAGCAATTTCAGCTCTTAAACAGTAGTCAAACTCAAGTCGACTCACGACAGTCGAACTGGCCATAATGTCAGCCGACTGCCAACCTCAAGGATGAGGTTTTAACCCAAGTATGGTGTTCCCATACTTGTTAGACCACCCTTAGCCTAGACCTAAGACTTCTAGCCACCTCCATCAGCCTTACGCCTCTCGGAACCCTCCAAGTCATCCATGACTTGTTCATCCATCGCGCTAGTCTTCAGGTGCTTCCATCGGCTATGTCATGCTAACGGTGTCTACACCGCCAAGGCACATTGGACTTACACTGCCAAGACTCCTCTTGGACTTTACGCCGCCAGTATCAAACCCCTTGGACTTCTCAAATGTCAAGACTCAAGCTTGGACTTTCCCTTGCCAACCCATGTTGGACTTTCCATGTCAAGACCCATGCTTGGACTTTCCCTTGCCAACCCATGTTGGACTTTCCATGCCAAACCCCATGCTTGGACTTTCCTCGTGCCAAGTACTCAAGACTTGGACTTTCCCAAATGCCAAGTGTTCCACTTGGACTTTCCATGCCAAGTACCCATGACTTGGACTTTACCTTGCCAAGACCCATGCTTGGACTTTCCCATAATCACATGGTCAATCCCTAGTCAACCATCAAAGACTCCCTCAAGTCAAACTCGAGTCTGGTCAATTATAACCTGGGTCGATTGTATAAATAATCTCCCCAAAACATTAACTGATATTAATGTCAAACATCAATGTTAAACATACTATGTCAAACATCAAAACATCACTCGAGTCAAACTCGAGTCTGGTCAATCGTGACCTGGGCCGATTGCACCAACACTTTATAGCCCAAATCTACGTAGACAATATCATTTTCAGAACAACCAATTCGATCCAACTAAACGAATTCATTTCACTTATGGAAAGTGAATTTGAAATGAATTTAGTAGGTGAATTGAGTTTCTTTCTAGGACTACAAATTAAACAAACTAAGGATGGAATATATTTACATCAACAAAAATATACTAGGGAATTAATTAATCGTTTTGGAATGCAAGATGCCAAAACCATCAATACACCCATGGCAACTAATGTCAATATAGGAGAGGACTTAGAAGGAAAGCCCATCGACCTAAAATACTATAGGAGTGTGATAGGGAGGCTTCTATACTTAACCGTGAGTCGACCCGACATTTTATTCGCGGTAAGCATGTGCACAAGGTTTCAAACCTGCGCCAAGGAGTCTCACCTAACCCTAGTCAAGCGTATCCTTAGGTATTTAAAGGGCACGCTTAGCGTAGGTATTTGGTACCCTAGATCTATCGAGTTTGAACTAATCGGCTATTCTGACTCGGACTATGTCGGTAGTAAACTCGATAGGAAAAGCACGAGTGGTTGTTGTCAACTTCTCGGCTTGAGTCTAGTTAGTTGGTATAGTAGGAAGCAACACTGTGTTGCCTTATCTACCACCGAAGCCGAATACGTCGCGATGGGTGAGTGTGTGGCTCAACTTCTTTGGATGAAGCACACTCTCCGAGATTTTAACTTGAACTTCAACAATATTAAAACTCACATAGATAATATTAGCTCCATCAACTTAACCAAAAATCCTATTTGTCATTCTAGAATCAAACATATAGAAGTTAAACACCACTTTATTCGAGAACATGTAGTTAACGGAACAATTAAGCTCGAATATGTGGAATCCAAGTCAAACCTAGCCGATCTTTTACCTACAGCTGCAGAAGCCAAATTTAGTCTACTCAGATGAAAATTGGGCATGTGCATCATAGTGTAGGATTTACAAATCATGATTTATTATAACTCTATTATTTACTTTTCTTGTTAATGGAATTAGCTAAGGGCATACCCTAGATATCATGTACCTATAGATTTAAGGAGTCAATACATCTCACAACACATAGGACTAATGTGTTTGTGTACTTAGCCATGTAGATGGGTGTGAGATGTTAGGATCTTACTCCTGGTTCCAGATGTAGAGCTAGTGCATTGCCATGAACCACGGAGTATAATCATATATATATTAACCGACTCTAACCAGGACTTATTGATCTTTCATATCAATGAAGTCAATAAGAGTTGAACATTCAAATAGATAAGCTTATTTTTAATATATTATTTTCAAAATGATATGGAACATGCTTGGACTTGGAACTTAAACTTAATACTTATATTTTTCAAAACCCCCATTCTTTTTTGATTTATGGCAAAAGAGGGAGAAAATACCAAAGACTAATTAGGGGAAGTAAAGGCCAAGGTTAATAAATCATGTTTTGATCTCTTAACTTAAGGCCAATATTAGCACACATCAAGGGGGAGGGTTAAGATCCTTTCTCAAGTGCTCACCCTCGGTCAAGGGGGAAGATTCCTCAAGGGGGAGCACTTGAAAAAGGGTTTTTTTTATACTCTCACTTAAATTGCTTATTCCTTCATGTTTTATACTTATCATTTACTTAATGCACTTAATTTATTTCATTAACTTTGTATGAGTTTGTCATAGATCAAAAAGGGAGAGATTGTTGCTGCAGTAGGCACCTAAGTCAAACCTGAGTTTTGATTATAGCAAACGATACAAAGTTAAGCTCATTTTGTTACCTCACAAGCTAAATCAAGTGTGCAAAAAGTGCTAAAGCTAGAGCTGAAGGTCAGCGACACCCTGAGGGAGCCATGGTGGTCGGGCGAGATCGAGATGACTTCGGAGGGAGACAAAGGAATTAGGTGAAAGACCGGATGCAAAAGCTACAAGGTAAATGTTGAGGTAAGCTCGTGTGAGTGAGTGCAAGTAAGGTCATGTCCTCTATACAGGGATGTTCTTAGGCGACAATCCAACCAAGACCTCTCATGAAAGGTCTAAGTCGAGATCGGATGGTAAATGACCATTTAATTTACTTATATTAACTATATTTTCAAGCTAACTCTTCATTGTAGCTAAAAACCCTGCAATCAGTCGACTGGTGGCTTGCATCAGTCGATTGATGCTTCAATCAGTTGACTAGTAAGGGTAGCAGTCAACTGTTGGTCAAGGATTACCTTCGAGGAGAGTCAAAGCTTATCTCCATTTCTCAAGAGCTAGGAGGCTTGCTCTCATTGGTTGAAGATCTGAATGTCTAGGGTTTCCAAGGCTATAAAAGTAGGGGTTCTTCACCCCATTTCCTTCATCAAAAGCTCTCCAAAAATCCTCCGCTACGATACTCTTCTACGACGACCTTACGACAACGAAGTGCTACTGCATCTCCGACGACAAGAGCCCAAGTTCCATTTCTTTAATAGTCATTGGTATATTCTTTATTGTTGTCTTTAAATCTATACTTATCGAGTTTTAATCGTAACAAGGAGAGGGGGAGTGTCCTTCTACCTTGAGTTTTTTCGTATTGATTGTATTCGCTTACTCCTACCTCTAACGAGGAGTGTTTTTAGTGCTTTGCCCTCCGTACGCGGTCTAGGAATGTTAGGGCCTTAGCCTAGCAGCCGAAGGTTGTGAACCAAGTAAAATCAAATGAGCCATATTTTGTTTCTCCACTGCATTTACTCACTCGCATTTTATATTGAATGAACAAACAAAAATTATTTTGCACTATTCACCCCCCCCTCTAGCACTCAAATCGATCCAACAGCATTGATCCACTTTTCGAGATTAAGACATTATTTTACTTTTTGGAAAGATGTGGCATCACTTTCCTACCCTATGTTAAATTCATGATCCTAGTGATATGCATAATCACATGACATTGTAAATCTTCTTTCCCTAGTGGTTATTCTTAGTGATACTTGTACTTGAGATGGTGGGGTGCCTTGCTCAACTATAGGAGGGGATACCTCTATTTGAGCCAATGTGCCCTCCATTTGCATTGAAGGTGACATGAGAATATCCTGGTTCACCACTGTATATGGAACATCAATCATTCCACTATCAGCTGCAACAGTAGTTACCATAGTAGAATCACCAATGCTTCCTCAAATTATATTTCTCTAACTTTAGTACTCCCACCACTTTTAATGAATTTGACATTACTCGTCTCAAAAAAGGACTGACTTGATGGGTTATAAAACTTAAAGTACCATGAATTTTTAGAGTATCCCATAAAATGACAACTAATAATTCTTAAATCTAATTTTCTTTTGTTAGGCCTATAGGGTCTAGCCTCAGTTAGACAATCCCAGACATATAAATGCCTAATACTAGACTTTCTTTCTGTCCATAGCTTGTATGAGATTTTTGTTACTACCTTACTGGGTTCTACGTTGAGTAAGTGCATTATAGTTTTTAGTGCCTCATCCTACAGAGACTCTGATAAAAAAGAAAAGACTATCATACTTCTCACTATATCTTTTAGGATCTGATTTCATCGTTCAGTTACATTGTTCTAGCAAGGGTACCAAATATGGTATATTAAACCATGATTCCACACTTAGTAAAGTATTCTGCAAATGACCTAGGACATTATTCACTTGATCCATTAGATCTACCATAGTATTCACCATCACAGTCTGATCTTATAGTTGTAATCTTCTCGCCTAATTGATTTTCAACTTTGGCTTTGAAGAGTTTGAACATATCTAGGGATTGTGACTTCTCATGAATTAGTTTCAAGTATCCATATTCGGAATAGTCATCTAAAATGTTGATAAAGTATGTTTGACCATTCCAAGAAGCCTTAGGGAACGATCCACATATATATGTATATATCAACTCTAAGACTCCATTACACCGACTTCCTCCTTATTCCATTTTTTAATTGTTTTTCTCTTAATGCACTCAATGCAGATATAAAAATTTGGCATATCAAGGGAATCAATAATTCTTTGTGATATTAACCTTTCAAGGAATCATTTAGAGATATTCCCTAAATGTTCGTGGTATAATGTAGATGAATTTTCACTCATCAAACCACACTTTGTACCTATACTATGCATTACAATATAATCTGTATGAGTCTCATTGTCTAACCTATACAATTTATCAATCAAGGAACTAGTACCCACCAAAAGTGATTTTTAAAAAAATATTGAAATTTCTATTTTAAAATGAACAAGTGACACCAATAACCTTAATTGATGTATCTTTCAAACATCAATTGAAAGTACCACTCTATAAGCATCATTGCATAGTGACACTTATATGAGTAGTGACATCAGTATCTATCCACCATGTGTCATTAGGTACATTGACTATGTTAACTTTTGAACTAACAAAGTTGATAAGTATACCTTTTTGACATGTTAGTTGATGTATATGGGGTAATCCTTCTTCAGTTGACCTTTCTTCTTACAAAAGAAATAAGTTGGGGCCTAATCTTGTTACTTTTGTACCTTATGCCCTGAAGTCCCAGTCATTGTGAGTTGTTTACCCTTACTCATAGTACTTGTCTTTTTCCTTTTATTACTTGAGTTCTGAGATGAGGATTCCAAGTGAATGCTATGAGATGTGTCATTCCTTAATTTCTCTTCTTCTTGAGCACATTGAGTTATAAGCTCATTTAGTGTCACTTCTCCTTTTGAATATTATAGCTTATTTTGAAGGGATTGAACTGTGTAGGAGAGAGATCAAGACTAGGTTTATAAAAACACTTTCTAACATTTTCAACTTTAGTATCCTTAGTCTTATAATCAAATTTGACATCTCCAATATGTACTCTCTAATGTTACACTTCCCATTGTATTGCATTGACACTAACTTCATGAAAAGTGTGTTGTTGCAGGAAGCATCACTCCTATGTTTTGATATATGAGCAAGTTTTAAAGTTAGGAAATACTTGTGATCTAATATGATTGTTAAGCATGCAAGCTTAAATAGAGAAGTCCTAGTAGGTCTGGCTTACCGGATACTCGGCAATGTGATGGAAATCCTAATAGGTCAGTGGATTTGATACTAGACAAAAGCCTTGACAGATTAGAAGAATTAGACACCATATAAGAAGTCTAGATGGATCAAGTGGATCGGACATCTAGAAGAAGACCAATTTGGTCACGAGGATCGGACAACTGGTAGGAAGACCAGCTGGGTCAGAAGTGTTGGAGGATCGGTGGCCGACTAGAGGGGGTGAATAGCCCTTTTTGCATATGATGGAGATAGGTTGCGTCTTAATCATCTACAAATAAAGTTAGCGCAACGAAATAATAAAACTAAAGACAATTAAGTGCAAAACACATAGTAAAGAGCAGTTCGCAAACTCAAGGATGTAATGTGGTTCACGACCCTTGCCACTAATCCATGGATGATTCGTTCGGTGAATCACTCCAACCCAAATCGACTAGTCTCTCCTTCAAGGTGGAGGTAAACCTTTCTTACAACAATTACTCCCTCTTACAATAAGATGGAAATAAAACACAAGAAGGTGAGTAAAAATTGTTTAGGCACTTGGGAGTATGTTTAGAGATGAAGCATTAACCTCCCAAAGTGACCCAAGGCCTCTTCTTATAGGAAAGAGATCATTCTTCCCATTGGGCATCAAGGCCGATCGATGCACATCACGATCATTCGCTATAACCATTGTCTCACAATGACTTTATCCACATTGACTTCTAGCCAATGACTCCACATCACGATCGATCATCCCCATCGATCGTCGATGGAGCTAATCAGTGAAAGTGACTCAAGCGATCATTGACTCCGAATCCTCTCGTTGGCGTGATTGATGGTCGAGTAGTTATTTCGCCAAAGACCGGTGATTGTTGGGCCAGAAGATCTTCAGTTGAACACCGATCGAGTGCCATCGACCTAGAGCAGTCGACTGATATCTATATCAGTCGACTGGTGTTGGGTAAAACCTCAACAAACTATTGTTTGAGCATCCGACGGTCGGATAAAACCTCAACCAACATGGTTGAGCATCCGACACTTGACTTAGCCATTCGGCCAAGTTCACCTATGAGCTACGTTACATTTCACTCATTCTCTCATCTCGCTTGAAGTCTCTCGCCAAAGTTCTCTTCATCCGGCCACGTCCATCGAATGCACCAAGCGCACGACTTCACAATGCCATCCTTCATGTCTAGCCCTGAAGTCTACTTCCTTGTCTTCACTCCATTGTTGCTCGTCCGGTGGTCCCTCGGATGCACCAAGTGTATGGCTTCGCAATTGTCGTCCTTCACCGACTCAAGGACCCGAGCCATCAGATGGTGAAATCACCAATGCTTTCGTCAAGCCATTCCCATGTGCAAATTACTAAATCTTGCACGACTTACACATATCAAATCAACATAATCCAATCCTTAAACCCTTTGCCACACACATCCAAACCACATCATACATGGGTTGATTTCCCTAACAATCTCCCCCTTTTTGATGTGTCACAATCCGTTTAACTTAGGTAAAACAATATAAAAACACATAAGGAAGATAAGCATGTAAATCAAACATGGAAATTAAACCTCCCCCTTAATACAAGTAAATTCCACCTTAACACATGCTAATTCTCTTCCCCTAGCATGATTAACTTAAACTCTACATTTTGGTATTTATCTCTCTCTTTTTGATGTGTGACAATCCATTTAATTTAGGTAAAATAATATAAAAACACATAAGGAAGATAAGAATGTAAATCAAACATGGAAATCAAACCTCCCCCTTAATACATGCAAACTCCCCCTTAACACAAGCTAATTCTCTCCCCCTAGCATGATTAACTTAAACTCTACATTTCTCCGCCTTTGACACCATCAAAAACATCCAACATATGTTATACAAGCATGACATCAAGTCTAGGGAACGAAAAAAAATACCAAAATCAAACTCAAAACCTAATAAAATAGGTTACTATGCTCGTGCATAGTACATCAATCGAATGAATCAGAGCGCTAGTCGACTGACACCAGTAAAAACAAAATTTTTGATTTTTGAAATGAATTTCAGAAATGCATTAAAAATTTCAGAAAATTCTAAAAATCATGAAATTCGAGGAACATAATTCTGATAAGTCCCTTTATCAATAAAAATAGTTTTTCATGAAAATTCATTCCAATTTTGAAAGTTTGGCAAAAATTCAAATATGTTGAAAATCACTAAAGTTTTTATCAACTTGAAAGCCTTGTTTTGCCATGAAAAGACTTAAAACATCAACTCTCGGTTTATAAAATATGAAATGGTTTTAAATCATTTAAAATATCCAACAATGATCTTTGAGCAATATGTCTATGAATTAAACATATGTTTTCCCCATGATTGGTCTATGATTGCTATGTCATGATACACCTAATGACTCATCAAAATGTTATAATCACAAGTGAGTCATTTGTATCATCCTAACATATCACCCATGTTATGTTTTCAATCAAGTTAGTCTATAGTGAGTGTGAGATGTGACTAAAGGTATTTATACTTAACCAAAATTTCATGCAATTTCTACCCAAGGTTAAGTATCATCTAAAATGATCATGAGTCATATATTATGACCATACATCAAACGTTACCATCCAAATCATAAATCATGATTATTTATCAAGTATAAAATCAAGCATAAATCATGATTTAAACATTAAATTCATGGGTTACCCATTATTATCACCCAACACTAAGTCAAAAATTATCACCCACATCATCCTAGGTAAACCATTTAACATGATATAATTAAAGTCCAATTATGGTTGACTCTCCTAGGTTCTCCTAACCCTTAAGGATTGACTTGGGAACCCAATATAGATTCTTTCCAATAGGGTTCACTAAGTATTTCTTTGGGATCCATTTCCTAGCTACCATTGTAGTTTTGTCTTGTCCTCTAGTAATCAAATAATGGTAGGCCTTCTCATTCTTGGATCCCTTATATCCTAGGCCTTTCTTGTTAAAGTTTGCTCTTTGGCTCCCAATGATCATATTTAGGGTGTTGGAGCCAATTGTAAATTTTTCTAAGGCCTTAGTTAAATAATCTACCTTTTCCCTTAAGGCCTTATTTTCTTCTACTAAGCATGCATCACTAGTCATAGAAGAAGAAGCATTATCATTAACATTTAAACATGCAGTTTCTAGCTTTTCTTCTAATTTCCTAATTTCATCAAGCATGCTTTTATTTTTCTTCTTAGCCTTAAATAAATCCTTAGTTAGGCTAGTAATAATAGAAACTACATCATTGGAAGGGAGTTTCATTACCTTGCTTACCCAATCCCCTTCCGATGATGATGATGATGAGGCTCCCCCTTCACTTGAGCTCTCCTCACTTGAGCTTGTTTCTTCTTTTTCGGAGGAGGTGGACTCCAAGTCATCTATCCCCATTAGTTCAAGGGTTGTGAAGGCTTGTTCTTCCTCCGATGAGGATGGATCATCCCATGTAGCCTTTAGGTTTTGGGGCTTTGACTTCTTCGTCTTCTTCTTTTCTTCTTTCTTCTTCCCTTCTTTCTTCTTGTCATGCTTCTTCCTTTCTTCTTTGCTCTTGTTAAATAAAGGGAACTCATTTCTCATGTGTCCCTCTCCTTGGCAATTATAGCATATCACCTTCCTTCTTGTCATTCTCCTATCATGAGACTTGTTAAATTTAAAACTTTTAAGTGCATGTCTCACCTTCCTTACCATGTAGGCCTCTTCATTGCTATTCATTGAGGTTGAGGAGTATGATTCTTCGTCGGATGAGGAAGGTGGAGTCTCCTTCTTCTTCCCTTTATTGGCTACTAAGGCTAGTCCAATTGATGGCATGATTGGCTCTTCTACTACTCCTTCAAGCCTTGTCTAATGAAGTTCCATAGTTGAAAAGAATTCTTCTAGAGTACTTACCTCTAGATTCTTGGAGATGTAGAATGAATCTACCATGGAACTCAACTTTGAAGATCGGGGGAAGGTGTCTATGGCTTTCATGATCATATCCCGGTTTGAAATTTTTTCTCCTACACTTGATATACTAGTTATTATTTCCTTGAATCGAGAATGTAAAGAAAGTACTTTTTCTCCTTTTTCTAATTTGATGTTGCTTAATTGTGATCGGAGAAGGTCCCTTCTTGCTAGCTTTGCCTCGGAAGTACCTTCATGAAGCTCTACAAACTTTTCCCACATTTCCTTGGTGCTAGAGCATTCTCCAATTCTATTAATTTCTTGTTGAGGGAGCACATTGAATAGGTGGTGCTTGGCTTTTGAATTCACAAGATGCTCCTCCATTTGCTTCTTTGTCCATCTTGACTTCTCTAATGGATCCCCTTCTTCATCCCTAGGCAACTCGAAATCGTTTTCCATAATAAGCATTATATCAAAGTCAGTCTCAAAGAATACCTCCATTCTCTTTTTTCACCAAGTGAATTCTCCTTCGAATTTAGGCAGATGAATGTTGGAGCCGGCCATTTCTTGTCGTTCTTGTGTTGGCGATGAATCCTCAACAAACTTCTCGCTCTGATACCACTTGTTGGACGATCAGTGGCCAGCTAGAGGGGAGTGAATAGTCTTTTCGCGTACGATGGAGATAGCTTGCATCTTAATCATCTACAAATAATGTTAGCGCAACAAAATAATAAAACTAAAGATAATTAATTGCAAAACACAAAGTAAAGAGAAATTCGCAAACTCAAGCTTGTAATGTGGTTCACGACTCTTGCTAATCCACGCAGCGATTCATTGGAATCACTCCAACCCAAATCCACTAGTCTCTCCGTCAATGTGGAGGTAAACCTTTCTTACAACAATTACTCCCTCTTACAATAAGATGGAAATAAAACACAAGAAGAGGAGTAAAAATCATTTAGGCACTTAGGAGTATGTTTAGAGATGAAGCATTAACCTCCCAAAGTGACCCAAGGCCTCTTCTTATAGTGAAGAGGTCATTCTTCCCATTGGGCACCGAGCAGTCGACTGATGCAGTCATCAGTCGATTGCTGCTGTAGCCATTGTCTCACAACGGCTTTATCCACATTGGCTTTCTAGCCAATGGCTCCCACATCAATTGACTGATCATCCCCATCAGTCGACTGATAGAGCCAACAGTCGAGTGACCGAAGCGATCAGTTGACTCCAAAACCCTCTGTGCCCAAGTTTACCTTGATCAGTCGACTGCAGTCCCTTGGTAGTGACTGATGGTCGAGCAGTTGACTGCCAAAGACCAGCAGTCGACTGTTGGGTCAGAAGATCTTCAATCGAACACCAATTGAGTGCCATCGACCCAGAGCAGTTGACTGATATCTATATCAATCGACTGGTATCGGGTAAAACCTCAAACAAACTATTGTTTGAGCATCTGACGATCGGGTAAAACCTCAACCAACTTGGTTGAGCATCCAACACTTGACTTAGTCATTCGACCAAGTTCACCTATGAGCTACGTTACATTTTGCTCATTCTCTCATCTCGCTTGAAGTCCCTCACCGAAATTCTCTTCATCCTGCCACATCCCTCGAATGCACCTAGCGCATGGCTTCGCAATGCCATCCTTCATGTCTAGCCCTAAAGTCTACTTCCTTGGCTTCACTCCAATGTTGCTCGTCTGACGATCTCTCAAATGTACCAAGCGCACGACTTTGCAATGTCGTCCTTCACCGACTCAAGGATCCGACCCATGAGATGGTGAACTCACCAATGCTTTCGTCAAGCCAATCCCATGTGTGAATTCCTAAGTCTTGCACGACTTCAACACACATATCAAATCAGCATAACAATCCTAACTTAAACTCTTTGCCACACACATCAAAACCACATCATACATGGGTTGATTGCTTTAACAAGAAGAATCGAACTACTGACAAAAAGTCTTGATGAATGAAGATTGTCCATCAAGCAAGGAAAGTCTAAATGAGTTAGGTAGACTGGATGTTTGGCAGGTAAGCTCACAAGTGAAGAGGTGAGACCGAGTTCTCAGTTGAGGAAAAAGGTAGGCGTCAATCCGATGAAGGGTCAAAGTTGGACTCTAAAGTCGAGATCGGACAGAATTACTACCGCTAATATATTTTATATTCTGCTTGTGCTAACTCTATTTTATATGTCTCTAGGTGATTGGATAGGGTCTATGCACCTCAAAGGTCCAGGCGAATGGATTGAGTCTAGGCGCCTAGGATGCCACGTTGGCAAGGAGAGCTAGTGATCGATGGAGACCGTGTGACCAAGATGGCAGGTGCAGCAAACTACTGAACCAAGTCTAGGCGCCTTGGATAAAAAATTTCAGAATTGTATCGAAGCGGATAAGGCTAACTTGGAGTGGCCTAGACCAGGTCTAGGCATCTGGGAAGGCTAAGATGCCTTACTGACGAGCCAATGTGGAGGCGACTGGGAGGTGACCCAAGTGCCTAAGATCAACTTATAAAAGAATGGTTAAGGCAGTTTTGAGAAAATATACAATTGATTCCAAAAAGTACTTCATCTCCATTCGTCATCTACAAGAGATCCTATGCATCATTTCATCACTCCATTGACACTCAGAACATCAACTAAGCTTTAGTGTCGGTATATTTCATTTGTATTTTAACTTCCACACTTATACTTAAATTTATGAGGTAAGGTAGAGTGTTACCTTTCTCTCAATCTTTTGTATGCGAAAAGCCCCTTCGAGATCGAAAGTTTTCAAATCAGAGGGATCTTAGTTGATTGCCCGACGAGGTAATCCTAGAGAGGGATTACGGGCCTTGGAGTGGCAATCCGACTCAAATTGTGAACCAAGTAAAATACTAGTGTAAGTATCTTCATTTAGTTTTCTGTGTAATTTACTTTGATTTAGAAAACAAAAGAAAAGTTTTTATAAGTAAAATAAAATTTGCTAATTCCAAGATTCATCTCCCTTTGTCAGATACAACAATCCTACAATTGGTATCAGAGCATAGGTGCTCTAATTTTATGCAACCACCAATTTGAGTAGTAGAAAATTTTCTTCATTTTTCCAGTATAGTTAAATTTTTTATCTTAGTTTATTTCTGAAAATTTTTAATTTTCAGAAATGTCTATTTCGCATCAGGAATGTTATAGCACCATTCACCCTCCTCTCTTTAACGAAGAGGACTTTAGTTATTGGAAGAAGTGAATGAAGTGCTTCCTTAAAACCGACTTGGATATTTGGTTTAGTATTATGAAAGTATTATGAAAGGGTTCATGATGTGCAAATCATATAGTGTTTTAGGAGTAGTTTTAGCACACATCTCTTGACATTTTATACTTGTTTTATGTATATTTCCTTTATTTTGCACTTGTTTACTACTTTCTAATTCGAGGATATGCTTTTGCTACTTTTGCATGCAGGGAAGCACTTTTGAGGCATAACGACTAAATAAATGGAGCTCAAGGAAGGCAAATGTCCTCTGGTTGTATTCCCAAAGACACAGGCACACTTTGGACCAAAAGATGATGTTCGCTTGGAGTTCTAGAGAAAGACTTGACCGACTATATGAATCTCACACGACTGTGCCTTTTGTCGAAAGAAAATTTCAAATCACAACTTCTAGAGTTTCACACAATCGACTGTGTGGATTCCACATGGTAGTGTGGCGACTACGCGACTTATGCAGATTCGATTTTGTGGGCAAATAAGGAAAGACAATTTCACTTCTATAAAAGGAAAGACACATCTAAACCTAAAGGGGGGAAGGACCAATAGCTGGACGACAAGGAGGTTCCCAAAAGAGCATCGAAGGCTCACAACGAGAAGAAGGAAAAGTGGCTCAAGGGCGGGATTGCACTCCAACATGCAGGAAAGCGACCAAGACATTTTCAGAAAGCATTCAAGGCATAATTTATACTATTTAATTTCTATTTAAATTGTAATGCTTGAAGATATAATATTTTGTGCGTGTCTTTTCATATCGATGGAGTAGATCTCTCAATTCTAAGATTAGGGAGTAACTTGTGCAAGTTGGACATGCTACTTAAATTATATGTTTACTTTCCTTGAATATATTTGCAGTATATGATCCTTAGGTTTGATGATAATTGCATCTTGGTTCTATTCCTACCGTGCTTAATCAATATAAAGGACGAAAGCCTTCATATCAAAACCTAAGAGAATCAAGGGGGGACCCACCGATCATCCTCTCTCCTAAAATCGTAGGAAATAGATCGTGAAAGAGTATGACATGAAATATGGTTCACCTGTTCATGGGGACCTATAGGAAATCTTAGAACTCTACTAACCTATTCAAGTAGAAGGCCCAAAGTAGGAGAAATCAACTCTAGAAGGGTTGTGGGACCCTAGTGAAAGGATAGCAACTCCCTAAGCTTTGACGATCCGAAAGAGAAACTTGGCTAGGAATAGACAATTCCTAGTAGAAGAAAAAGTTCATCGGGATTACACATGATGATCCTCCCACAAGATCACAATTAGAGAATCTAGGAGCATTGACTAAATAGCATGTTTGTTAACGCACAAGTGAAATCGAAATCCTAAAATCCCTTAACTGACCCTTGAGTAACACCTTGCTTCATTCTCCAAGTGACACGATTAGAGCTTGCCCACAACCAACCACCTTAACTTAGGAAGTAATTCACTCCGAACAACATATGTTCATTGGACACCAGTACTCGCAATCACAGTTCCTGTGAGATCGATACATAATTTATTACTTGACGACAATCATGCACTTGCGAGTGTTGATTGCGAGCATGCACTTAAATCCTTGTCGATCTCGATCGAAGATTTGTGCTCGCGTGCATCAAGTTTTGGCACCGTTGTCGGGGACTGTAGTTTTGATATTGGATCAAAAGTGAATAGTTTGGATCATACATAGTTTAGATTTCCTTTTATTTTATTTCAATTTTAGGTTTTTATTATTCTTTTCAGGGTTTTAGATTTATTTCACTAATCGTAATTTATTGTCAATTTAGTTTAGTTTCAATTAATTTTAAATTCCCTTTAGTTAGTTCATTATTTTCAGTTTACTTAAATTCTTATCCGTAAGGTGCATAGATACTCCTATCTGGCTGTGGTATTAATCGTATGCATAGACGTATAAGATCGGAAACTCTGCTTCCGATCAACCTAGATATAGATCGTACCTATCATTGTCTTGAGGCGTAACAAAAGAGATTGAGGACATGATGCTCCTCTAGCGAACATCGATAACCTTCTTGTGATATATCAGAAAATAAAATATTTCTTGTTAATTAAGAAATTATCATATATAATTTTTAGAAATTTTATAGAATTTTATGGATTTAAGTGGATTTTTATGCTACTTTATGGGGTTAAAGATGAATAAGCTTATATAAATTTCTTGGATCATTATATTAATATGTGGTTAATCAAGGGTAAAGGCTAACCCTAAGTCTAATTACCCATTTTAATACCAACCGCACTTTCCTTGATTCCTCTGCTCCCAATCGCAATTTCTCTTCCTTCCTCTCAATTTCTAGCCACCGCGCTCCTTAATCATTCGATCCCCTTTCTCCGCTCTTCTTCTCGATCATTGTTACGTTCCCTCCTCTACGTATCACCGTCGATCCCTCTTCTTTTTCATCCTCTGCGGCTTTGTCTTCTCTAAATCCAGACGGCAACACAACATCATTGGCCTCGGCTAAGCAACTCCATCGCCGCTTGCCGTCGTCGACTGCAATCCCGTGTTGAACCACCATCCGCCAGCCACCGCTTGGGTCGATCGTCGCTAAGGATAAAGAGGAGCCAATCTTTAGGCCAAGAGGAGAGTGGTAGCTATTCATCTCCGCGACGACTCTTGATCTAGGGCATAAATTCCTTGATGCCAACTATCTATTAGTCGACGACTCTGCGTTTGCATCCGATTCCTCTTATTTCTCTATGACATTTCACGATTTGAATTCCCGTCACTACTGAATATTCAAGGTCTCTGATCGACGAATTGACCATTCTGGTTTCCTACAACATCTACACCCAATACTCGATGTTAAGAAATTTGTTGGATCGAAAGTGTCGCTAGAGGGGGTGAATAAGCGTACGATGTCGTTAAAAACTTTTGCAATAAGTAAAAGCAAGTAGAGAGTGCACAGCGGAAATATAAAGTAGACAAGATATTTTTACGTGGTTCACAATCTTTCGATTGCTAATCCACGGCCCTAGTGATCCTTGATCACGTACGGAGGGCAATTCACTAAAACCACTCCTCCTCGTTGGAGGTAGGAGCAACGATTACAAAAAGAAATCAAGGCAAAGGGACACTCCCCCTTTCCTTGTTACGATTAAAGCACAAAGACAATTTAAAGAAGTAGAACTTAAATAAATATACCGACAACTCTTATAAGTAGAAGATGTAGCTTTCGTTGTGTGACGCCGTCGTAGCAAATGTGAGTAGTAGTAGCGGCGTTACAGCAGCGTGTTGAGAGCTCTTGAATTCTTGTTATTTGCTTGGCTTGAACATGTCTATTTATGGATATTGATCTATGAATTTAGACATAGGTAGTGTCCAAGGTGAGGTTCTTATCCCCAAGACTTGTTCATCCACATCCTTTGCGCCAACTCAAGGATGAGGTGTTTCATCCAACCACCTTGTGCCACCTCCAACCTCCTTGTGCGCCAACTCAAGGATGAGGTGTTTCATCCAACCACCTTGTGCCACCTCCAACCTCCTTGGGCGCCAACTTGAGGATGAGGTGTTTCATCCAACCACCTTGTGCCACCTCCAACCTCCTTGGGCGCCAACTTGTTGGAGCCATTCAACTTGTGCCACATCATGGGAGCCAACCATCTTGTGCCAACTCACCTTATTTTGGGCGTCCACCACAAGGAAGCTTGGTGATGGTTTGGATGTCCACCTTGATGCCACATCACCCTTTGTACCAAAACACGAGTCAAGTCCAAATTCACCCCTTGAAATTGAGCTCTTCTAGTGGAACTTGACTAGCGGTTGAGTAGTCAAAGGGTTTTGGATGATACAAGTTAGCTTAAAATATAAAGTACGATGGTTCTAACCATCGATCTCAAACCTAGACCTTCCATTGGAGGTATTGGGGTCGGATCTCGCTAACGACCTTGCCGCTTTCACGAGCTTACCTTGTAGCCTCGCTTAGGTCTTCACCAGTACCTCGGCTTCCTCGAAGTCCTCTGGCGTTGCCCGACCACCTCGGTTCCCACCGGGGACCTTCCGCTCAACTTTAGCATTTCTGCACACTTAATTGAGCTCGTAAGATAACAAATATACCCTTAACTATTGAGCCTTTTGCCATAATCAAAATACCGGTTCGACTTTGGTGCCCACTGCACCAACAAAATTCTGCAGTGGGGTGTTATCTCCAATCCGATTGTTTTAACTCAAATTTGATATATTAAATTGAAGCAAGAAATTGAACGATGATATCTAAGTAAGGAAAAGAAAGAAATTTAGGGTCATTTGTATCCACAGGTTAGGGGAGTTATCGGAATTGGTTTATACTGAGATGATTTCCTATTATGGACCAAGAAGTTGGTGCTATGGGTTCGGAGTTGGGACTTGGATTCAGGGCGGTCTTTTGGATGGGGAGATTCCCAGATAAGTCTTTGGATCAAGTGGGTAATATTTCCTACCCTGGTCAGATAGTTGATTATTCTAAGTGCATGAGTTTCTATATTGTTAATATCGTACCTTTACTTTACTCATGTTATTTTGTTCTTGATACTTAATCTTTGCAGTTTGAGATATACTGTTGTTGTTGTTGTAATATTTCATTTATCATTGCTATAAATTACCGATGCTATGGTATGTGAATCTTTAGATGCTTAACCATGTTTATATAGCTGAGTATGGTTGTTGATTTGACTCTTGTCATCAGGAAAAATCATCTGGGGGTGCGTGATGTTCTTAATGTACAGTTGGTAGTTGTATCATCTTACCCTTCGTTGTATAACTATTATGGATCATATGTCGGTACATGGTAGTGTGGGTTATAGACGGTGTGTCACTCGGACTGGAGGTCCTAACATGGTTGATTGTTAGTTGTGTATGACTCTCTATGGGACAAAGAGTGTGTCGTAGATGTACGTATGTGTGGTTGTGCATTCATTCCATTTACATGCATGCTGGCGACTTGGTCTCCCTTGTGATTA
Source organism: Wurfbainia villosa (assembly GCA_025175895.1). Taxonomy (NCBI): domain Eukaryota; kingdom Viridiplantae; phylum Streptophyta; class Magnoliopsida; order Zingiberales; family Zingiberaceae; genus Wurfbainia; species Wurfbainia villosa. The sequence continues at coordinate 43,162,477 of CM045998.1, read as the reverse complement.
AGAGGGTCGTCAGTCATCCTGCCTCCACGGTTACTCGTGGCAATAGTAACTAGTGTGAGGGCAGTTCATTTGTTGTGCCTTACTTTAGCCACTATTGATAGTTGTTGTTGGAGTTGCGTGCTTGTCTTGTGTGTGTGACACTTGACCACTCATGGATAGTTGTTAGGACCTTAGTGGCCACTAAAGGGGGGTGAATAGTGCATCGATATTGCTTGATGGAATTTGATGACCTAATCCTAAGATGAAGAAGTATAAATGAAGGAGTATGGACAAGTTGATCAAGGAGACAATCGAGCTCCATCAAGAGGAAAAGCTTGAAGAGGAGGAGGGAGAAGAAGAATCATGAAAGTCATCCTCGGAGTTGAGATGAAGTCAACTTCCGATCATTCGGAGAAGAAGAGGTGGAAGAAGTGGAAGAAGCATCCACTTCTAGAATTGAGGAGGAGAGACCATCCATGCAGAACATCAAGCCCGACATCCCTCAAACATCAATTTCTAATAAAAATCATATCATGTGTTTTGAGTGTAGGGAATTTGAGCATTACAAGAGCAAATGCCCAAAGAAAGTTAGGAAAGCTCCACCGGCACTAAAAGTCAAGGATGCCGATTCCCCAATATCTAAAGGCAAGGAGCACATCATATGCTTCAAGTGCAATTCAAAAGGACATTATAGGAATCAATGTCCTAGGGGGAGCAAAAAGACCAAAGAGGGAGTTACAAATGTAGGGGGAGCATCCAAGGCAAACCCTAAGGTATATTTCAATAATGCACCTTCCTTAGTTAATAGGCAAAAGCATGCTAGAAGATTTAATTCTTTTGCTATTGTACATGAAAAGCATGCTAGAAGTAATAGACATATTTGTTTAGGTGCTAAAAAGGTCCACTTAGGAAATAAGGAGAAATTTGGGACTAATGTCCCTAGAAAACCTTACCTAAGGAATCTATTAGGAAAATACAAGAACACTTAGGTTTTAACCCTAAATAGACTAGGCATATGCCTAGAAAGGACAATGCCCATGGTTTAAATCAAAACTCAAAAATTGGGCAATTAGTATTGGAGAACTAAGCCTTGAGGTCAAGGCTTGAGAAACTAGAAAAGACCCTTAGGAATATACAAACTCAATTTAAAGGGTCTAATGATCAAAAGTCTAGGTCTAGATCTCAAAGTCAACATCTAGGACCTCAAAGTCAAAAGTCAACCAAGGGCAAGCAAGGTTTGGATCACAAACCTAAGCCTAAGGTGGCTTACCATAGTGTTCCATTTGATTATGGAACACAAACTAAGTCTAAGAAGACCAAAGTTACTAGGGAAGCTATCCCTAAGAGTAACCATAGTTTGTGCCTAGTGGCTAGGGTTTCTAGGAAACTTAGGGTGGCTACTAAGAAGGTTGCAAGGGGAGTTACCCCTAGAGTCAACCTAGGTAAGACCCAAATGACCAAGGCTAATAAGCCTAGAAGGGTCATTAGGAAGGTATCTAGGGAGGTTATCCCTAAGGAATACCTAGTTAACCCAAGGAGCTCAAATAGGTTTTGGGTTCCTAGGAGTGTGATACATTCATGCTAGATGGGGTTAGGATGTACCAACCTTGATTGGATGGGTAGTTAACTTAACCATGGCAAAGGTGGCACTTTAGGATATTTTCAAGGTTATGGTTACCTTGGAAATACATTTGAGTCTTAATCCTAAAAGTTTTACGATGTGCCAATATTACTTCAGAAGTTTGATAAAATGATCAAAATTGGCACAATTTAGGTTTAGAGGTTAGTGTGCCATTTTTGGGTTTTTGGCACACTTGGGAGAAAATTAGAAATATCGCAAAATATAATTAATTATATGAAATGGTAATTAATATTAAAATTTAGGTATTACTATACCTATATATTTTATATGCTATGCTTTGTTTGCCATATAACATGCCATGACATCATGCTTATTTTTAATCATTCTATATGTCATGTACATGTTTAGGATTAAGGATTAAATGTCATGTGTTTTTAGATTTCATATTATGCCATGACATCATGATTATGAGCATGTGTTTATCTATATCATCTCTAATGCCATAATCACTCATGCATTTAAGATAATTTGATTGAAATTGATTTAAGGACAATTGCATGACTTGGAGTTCCATTTATAAGGGAATCAAGTAGGGTTGCCTTAGAAAAATGCATGAAACCCTAGATTAGGGAGAACAAAACCCACATCTTACATGACATGTATGTGTATTTATACACCCTAGATACATGTGAGATGCTAGGATATGAGTTAAGTTCAAGGTGCATAGTTTTTGCATCTAGATGAACTAAAACTCATCTAATTTAAATTATGGATCATTGGGAAAGCTTGTGTACAAGTCATGTGCTTAGAGCCCAAGGAATATGATCCAAAATAAGGTTTTTAAAACATTTTAAAATCATTTTGAAAAATCTTGGTGAAGTCTATCTCTTGATAGCAATCACCATTGATGAGATTGATACAAAGTGAGCTTAAACTTTAAAGTTTTTAGTCACTTTTGGATTTTGTATCAATTTCTCTATTTTATGGGTAAAATATTTTTCAAACATTTTTCACCCATTGTATTGGTCATAAGTATTATACGTATCAAATTTCGTGATTTTTCGATATATGTATAATTAGTTATGATTTTCTAAAACTTGTTTCTGATAACTGAAAGTCGAGATTTTGAATCACGATCGCCTAGGTGGTAGTCGATCGATGAGCGTGTCGATGACTAATTTCGAATCACTCATAGATAGCCTGATTTTGGGGTAACCAAGGTTGTTTAACCCGATTTCAGCTGCGGTTAAGGTCCCTAACCACTCCTAACCCTAGGATATGCTTTGGGAAGCATGATAATGGGTGAAAATCCATTAGATATGGATTAGGAGAGGTGTTTAGGGTTTGTATCAATTTTAAGGTGTTGGAAAGTTCAATGTTAAATTTCTAACCTTAATTTTGATGGCTTAGAGTTCCTATTGGCTTAGGGACTTCCCAAGGACATTGTTGGTGCAATGGTCAAGGGGGAGCAAGCCTTTAGGGGGAGGTATTCATCTTGGGATGATGGATGTGTTTTTTTTTTCTCCTTGAAGAGGAGAAGTTATTGGGAGAGTATCATCAATTGGGAAAATTGATGGGTTTTTTATACCCAATTTGGAAATTGGGAGAGTGAATAGGATTGCCTCTCTTGAGTGATATGGGACTTATCACTAGGAAGATGGTAGACATCCTTGGTATTTTTAGACAAAGGGGGAGATTGTAAGATCTCATTGGGACATGAGACATTAACCTCCTTGGAGAGAAGACCTTTTTGATGTTAGTCAAAAAGGGAGAGTATGTTTGGGGGAGAACATTTGAAGAATGTTTAAGATTACCAATTTCGGATAATTGGTAAGGGATTTGAGTTAGTGTTCTAACTCAATGTTTTGTTTGGTTTTTGTCAAACATCAAAAAGGGGGAGATTGTTGGTGCAATCGGCCCAGGTCACGATTGACCAGGACTCGAGTTTGACTCGAGTGATGTTTTGATGTTCGACAAAAATATATGACAATGTAATTGTCATGGTAATGTCCAAGTCATGGGTACTTGGCATGGAAAGTCCAAGTGGAACACTTGACATTTGGTAAACTCCAAGTCTTGAGTACTTGGCATGAAAAGTCCAAGTGGGACACTTGGCACATGAAAAGTCCAAGCATGGGTCTTGGCAATGTAAAAGTCCAAGCTTGAGTCTTGGCATGAGAAGTCCAAGGGGTTTGATATTGGCTGCGTAAAGTCCAAGCGGGAGTCTTGGTAGCATAAGTCCAATGGTTGGCGGCGTAAAGTCCAAGCGGAGTCTTGGCGGCATAAGTCCAATATGCCTTGGCGGTGTAGACACCGTTAGCATGACATAGCCGATGGAAGCACCCGGAGGCTTGCACGATGGATGAACAAGTCATGGATGACTTGGAGGGATCCGAGAGGCGTGAGGCTGATGGAGGTGGCTAGAAGGCTTAGGTCTAGGCTAAGGGTGGTCTATCAAGTATGGGGGCACCATACTTGGGCTAAAACCTCATGTTTGAGGTGTGCCAGTCGACTGGTGTCATGTGGCGGATCGGTGGACCGAAATCAACTAAGGTTTGATCGCGGGAAGTAGCCTCGATCGCAAGAGGATTGCGATCGATGATGGCTCGGCATCGGATCGATTGTACGATCGGTGGATGGTGCTCGGAATTTGACCACAGTGTAGTCTCACCGACCGGTACCAAGAATGAGTGAGACACCATCGATCGGTGATGGGTTTGATCAGTCGACTGATGGTAGATCCGTTGGACTTATCCAGCGTAGATCTAGCTGTTGTCTCACGACAACAGTGGCATATGTCGACTGATGGTCTCGAGATCGATCGACTTTTCCAACACTATAAGGAGCTCGTGATGGAGGAATTTGGCATCGATTTCTTGGACGTCTTGAGGTGATTTGCTATTGCAAATCAGGGTCTTCAACCACGATTCACGCAATCAACAAGCAAGCAATCCAAAGGCTTTTGTAAAGTTGTTTTCTTTACTAGTTTTTCATTGTATTATTTTATATTGCTTGTATTCATCTCTTATTGTTGTAAGAGTAGTTTGTAAGGGGTTTCTCCGCCTCCGACTTGTGTCGAGAAGGAGTGTTTTATAGTGGTGTGTGATTGGCATCGCTAGGGTTCGTACGAACCCGATCCATGGAGTAGGAACCGTGCAGTTCTGAACCACGTTAAACAATTGTGTTCATGTGTGATTGTTTATTTCGTTATTGTATTATTTCTTTTTCCGCTGCGTACTAACGAAATTGTAGAGACGATCACGATCGAATTCCATCAATGAACGAACACACGCTATTCACCCCCCTCTAGCCATTACAAAGATCCTAACATAATTATTGTGAGATATGTTCCGTTTAAGCCTCCTAAGATGACATAATCAATTGATCTATAAATAGATCCCTTGATAATCTTTGGGGGTGTGGTGGTTTTAGGTTTCTCCCTTGGTAGCCATCTTTCCTCTCTCCTCTTCTCTTGTCTCTACCGGTTGGCTAACATCAATCAGAGACAAAGGCTTGCTGCTCTAGGAGTTGTCTCAGATGATCCTAGTGTGGATACTGATAGAGGCAAGGCCCATTGGTCTTGCTTGTGGTTTCGACGGATTCAAAAGAATCTCGAAGGTATAACTTCTCCTTGTCCTTGTGTGTGTTTTCATGTGATTATGCCATAGTAAGTTTTCCTGGCCTCCAGGGGATGTCTGGGATGTAATAAAAAGTGTTTTATTTGCTTTATTCCGCTGTGCATGTTCTCGGAATCTCCAACAGTGGATCAATACAATGAAGAAACAAATCGAAGCAGATGACAAAGCGACCCAAATCTTACAATGTGATCTATCCAAAGAGGAGCTCAACCACGTCGGCCTCTTCATCAATGCTAAAGATTTATGGGATAAACTCACCGAGCTCCACAAAGAAACCTCCGATACAAAGGTATGCAAAAGGAATTTACTTTTAAATAAATTATTTAAATTAAAAATGCAAGACAACGAGACTGCGAATCAACTTCATGCTCGCATCCAAGACATCCTAAACGGCCTCCATTTGATCGGACAGAAGGTGGAGAACTGCGATATTATAAGGTACGCACTTAAGGCTTTTTCTAGGACTACATTGTGGGCATCAATGGTTGATGCTTACAAAGTGTCCTGGGATCTTTCTAAGATTAGATTAGATGAGCTTTTTTCTGAATTTAAATTGCACAAACAAACTAATTCAGCCCCGGTCGAGAAAAGTATTGCTTTGTTTGAAGGAAAAAAGAAAAAAAAAGGTAAACCAACTCTCGAAGATGATGAGTCAGATTCGGATCTAGACGATGAATTGGAAATGGAGATCGTCAACCTTGTTCGAAGACTAATCAAGAATGTTAGGACCTGTGCGCCCGCTAGAGGGGGGGGTGAATAGCGATTCGGCGTTGCTTGATGGAATTTGTTCATTTCTACAAATTGTGTTAGCGCATAGCGGAATAATGATAATAACAAAAAAAAAATACACAAACACAATCACAACACCAAATATAACGTGGTGCGAGACCGTATGGTTCCAACTCCACGGGTTGGGCTCGTAAGAGCCCTAGCGATGCCAACACACACCACTACTCAAATACTCCTTGATAACACGTCGGAGGTTAAGAAACCTTGTACAAGTAATTACAATAGTAATAAAAAGAAATACAAGAAAAATACAACTGAAATGTAAAGAACACTTTACAAACTAGGTTTTGAGTGCTTTGCTTGTTGGTTGCTTGGATGAGGTTGAAGAACCCTGAAATGCACCTGTACTTCACCTTCAAATCGCCTCAAGAAAGCTCCCAAAAAACCATTGGCCGAATCTCCCATGAACAACTCCTTTTAACCTGCATCAGGCTAGATTTTTGCCTAGCAATCGACTGCCATAAAGCCCCAGTTGACTTCCAACACTATTGTTGTGGGACAACGACTCGATCCACGCTGGAAAAGTTCCAACGAAACTCTCATCAGTTGACTGCCAACGCCCATAGCTGACTGCCCAGTTGGCTATGGAGCATTTTGTGCTCGCGACTAAACTGTCAGTCGACTGATCCAATGATTAGTCGACTGCCATGCCTTTTTGTCCCTTAAACGACAGTCGAGCATTAGTCGACTCACAATAGTCGAACCAGCCATAATTTCAATCAGTACACATACATGTCAATGTAATGTGATATGTGGGTTTTGTTCATTCTAATCTAGAGTTTCATGTATTTTTCTAAAGCAACACTACTTGATTCCCTTATACATGGGACTTCAAGTCATGCCAATTGTCCTTGAATCAATTTTATTAATGCATGAATGATCATGGCATAAATGATGATATAAGTAAGCATGGCCAATGATCACGATGTCATGACATAAAATGGGATCTAAGCATACATGACATTTAACCTTAAACCTAAGCATGATCATGACATATTATATAATTAAAAGTAGATATGATGTCATGACATGGTGTATGGCAAATCAAGCATGGAAAATAAAATGTAAAGATATATAATGCCTAAATTTTAATATTTGTTCTCATTTGTTATTATTAAACCCATTTTTCCATATTATCATTTATCTCCCAAGTGTGTCAAAAACCCAAAATGACACACTATGACCTCTAACCCTAATTATGCTAATTTGATTGATTTTTCAACTTCCATAAATTGCATTGGAAAATCCTAAAAACTTTTAGGATTAAAAATCATTCTTATTTCCAAAGTACCCCATTACCTTGGAAATAACCTAAAGTGCCACCTTTACTATGGTTAGATTAACTACCCATCCATTCAAGGTTGACACACCTAAACCCATCTAGCATGAATTGATCACGCTCCTAGGAACCCAATACCTATTGGAGCTCCTTGGATTTACTAGGTATTCCATAGGGATAACTTCCCTAGATACCCTCCTAATGACCCTCCTAGGCTTAGAAGCCTTGGTCATTTGGGTCTTACCTAGGTTAACTCTAGGGGTGCGTTTGGTTGGAGGTTTTTGTTGATAACCTTGTTAGGTTATCAACAAAAACCTTGTTTGGTTTTTGGAGCTTTTTGTTGATAACCTTGTTAGGTTATCAACAAAAACCTTGTTTGGTTTAGGTTATAAACAATTACCTGGTAATTGTTCATTACCTGATTATGAACAAAAACCTTTTTAGGGGGAATTGGAAAACCTTGGAGAACCAAGGTTTTTGTTAATTCCTGGGGTTAAGGAAACTTTTTTCCAATATTACCCCTAGCAATATATTAAATGTCAATTTGTCAAAACTCAATTGATTTGTCATCCGTCGTCGGTCGCCGCCCGTCGGCCGCGCCCTCACCGCCACGCCGTCGCCGTCGCCACCGCCGCCGCCATCCCGCCATCGCATCACCGCCATGCCGCGCTGTCGCCGCCGATCGCTGCCGCCATCGACCGATCGTCGCCGCCATCGCCACCGTCGCCGACGGCGCCGACGATAATGTCGTCGCCCGCCACCGTCGCCGTCACCGTTGTCGTCGCCGTCGCTGCTAATCGGTCGCCCATCGTTGTCGTCGTCGGTCGACCGATCGTCATTGCCGCCGCCGATCGGTTGACCACCATCGTCATCACCGGTCGGTCGACCGTCGTCGTCGGTGGTCGGTCACTACTATCGTCGATCGATCGTTGGTCGGTCACGCCACCTCGGCCGCGATTCGTCGTCATTAATATTTCTGTCATCGTCATCGAATTGATTGAGCAAAGACAAAGGATAATTTAGTAAAATGTTAAACTAAGTTATATATTAAAACCTCCAACCAAACAAGGTTTTTATCTAAGGTTATACTTTATTCCAAGGTTATGTTTTATTCCCTGGTAATCACATAACCAAGGTTATGTATGATTACTTGAACCAAACGCACCCTAGGGGTAACTCCCCTTGTAACCTTCTTAATGACTTCCCTAGATTTCCTTGAAATCTTAGCCACTAAGCACTTACCTTGGTCAACCTTAGGGATGACTTCCCTATTTACCTTGGTTTTCCTAGACCTAGGTTGTGTTCCATAATCGAATGGAACACTATGGTAGGTCTCCTTGGGCATAGGTTTGTGACCCAAACTTTTCTTGCCCTTGGTTGACTCTTGTCTCCTAGGCCCTTGACTTTGACCATTTAACCCCTTAATTTGATTTTGTATATTCCTAAGGGTCTTTTCTAGTTTTTCAAGCCTTGACCTCAAGGCTTGATTTTCTAATTCTAATCATCCCAATTTTGAATTTTCATATGTCCTTTGGGAATTGTTTTTCCTAGGCATATGCCAAGTCCATTTAGGGTTAAAACCTAGGTGATCCTCTATCTTCCTAATGGTCTCCCTAGGAAGGATAGGTCTAGAATTATTTGATCTAGGTTTGTCCTTAAGTAAAATTGTTTTAGGAACATTAGTCCCAAATTTCTCCTTATTCCTAAAGTTGACATTTTTAGCTCCTAAGCAATAAAACCTATTTTTACTAGCATGCTTTTCATGAGCAATTGCAAGTGAATTAAAATCATACTTTTTGATCCTAGAATTAGAAGGTGCATTAAAATATACCTTAGGGTTTACCTGAGAGGCTCCCCCTACATGTGATGCTCCCTCTTTTCTCCTAGGGCATTGACTTCTATAGTGTCACTTTTGATGGCACTTGAAGCATACTACGTGCTCCTTGCCCTTGATCATTGGAGCACCAACATCCTTGACTTTTTCATTGACTTTTGGTGCCGGAGGACTTTTCTTGACTCTTTTAGTACATTTACTCTTGTAATGTCTTACTTCCCTACACTCAAAGCATATAATATGATTTTTAATATTAATCGAAATGCTTGAGTTACCTAGGTCAATGGTGGGAACCAGAGTTGATTCTTCATCTCTTCGACCGGAGGTAGATGGCTCTTCTTCTTGCTCTGGCATGGAAGGTGATCTCTCCTCCTCCTCAATCCTAGAGGTGGAGGGTTCCTCCACTTCTTCTACCTTCTCTTCCTCCTTGGATGTCGAACATTCCTCGACAACTTCTGACTCCTCACTTTCTTATGAGGAAGAGCTTTCTTCTTCTTGTGTCAGTTTGAATTTTTCATGAAGCATTTCCAATTTTCTCCATAGATCCTTGGCATCTTGAAATTCACCTATTTTGGACAATAATTCATTAGGAATTAAATCAACTACCATATCGATTACCTTATCATTTGTTTAGGATTTTTGTAGTTGATCTTGATTCCATCTCTTCTTCTTGAGATATCCTCTCTTTGGCCCTCTAGGATATTCAAATCCTTCCATCAAAGCGGACCACTCCTCAAGGTCCCTCATCATCAAGAAGTCTTCAATTCTTACCTTCCATTGGTTGAATCCTTCTTGTCCATAGAAATTGTAAGGCACCGGTGTGTTGATGTCTCATCCTAATTGTTCTTCAAATTCCATCTTTCCCTCTAGCGCACTTGCTTCCGGTTGTTAATCCGTTGAAGATCTCCTAGCTCTGATACCACTTGTTAGGACCATGCCCGCTAGAGGGGGGTGAATAGAGATTCGGCGTTGCTTGATGGAATTTGTTCGTTTCTACAAATTGTGTTAGCGCGCAGTGAAATAATGATAATAACTTAAACAAAATGCGCAAACACAGTCACAATACCAAATATAATGTGGTTCGGAACCGTATGGTTCCTACTCCACGGGTTGGGATTGTAAGAGCCTAGTGATTCCAACACACACCACTACTCAAATACTTCTTCTTGACAACACATCGGAGGTGGAGAAACCTCGTACAAGTAATTACAACAGTAATAAAAAGAAATACAAGCAAAATACAACTGAAATGTAAAGAACACTTTACAAACTAGGTTTTGAGTGCTTTTCTTGTTGGTTACTTGGACGAGGTTGAAGAACCCTGAAATGCACCTACACTTCACCTTCAAATTGCCTCAAGAAAGCTCCCTAAGAACCATTGGCCGAATCTCCCATGAATAGCTCCTTTTAACCTACATCAGGTTGGATTTTCACCTGACAGTCGACTGTCATAAGGCTCCAAACGACTGCCAACACTGTTGTTGTGAGACAACAACTCGATCCATCTTTGGAAAAGTTCCAGCGGAACTCTCATCGATCGATCGCCAACATTGGCGGTCCATCGCTAACGCCATAGCCGATCGCCAAGTCGACTACGAGCGATGCATTGCTCGCGACTAAATTGTTAGTCGATTGATCCAATGATCAGTCGACTGACATGCCTTTTGGCCCTTAAATGACAGTCGAGCACTAGTCGACTGCTGAGTGTCAACTCGGCTGTCAAGTGTCAAAACACTTGACCAGTCGACTAGTCCATAACCCCAGTCGATTGACAAACCTCAACCATGAGGTTTAACACCAAGTATGGTGCTCCCATACTTGCCAGACCACCCTTAGCCTAGACCTAAGCCTCCTAGCCACCCCCGTCAGCCTTGCGCCTATCGGATCCCTCCAAGTCATCCATGACTTATTCATCCATACGCTAGCCTTTAGGTGCTTCCATCAGCTATTGTCATGCTAATGTGGTCTACACCGCCAAGGCACATTGGGCTTATACTGCCAAGACTCCCGCTTGGACTTTACGCCACCAACCATTGGATTTATGCTGCCAAGACTCCACCCTTGGACTTTACGCCGCCAATATTCCCCTTGGACTTCTCAATTGCCAAGACTCAAGCTTGGACTTTCCCTTGCCAACCCATGTTGGACTTTCCATACCAAGACTCAAGCTTGGACTTTCCCATGACAATGGTCAAACAATCGTCAAACATCAAATATGGCCTTGGTTGATTGCACCAACAATCTCCCCAACACTTGTCCGAAATCAATGTCAAACATCAAAACACTACTCGAGTCTGGTCAATTGTGACCTGGGCCAATTGCACCAACAAAGAAAAGAAGACGTACAAATAAGTCAACTAAAGAGAAAAACCCTAAAACAAATCAAAAGGTCAAGCAAGGCTTCAAGTGCTACGAATGAAACAAGAAGGGTCATTTCATAGCCGACTGCCCCAAGCTAAATTTCAAATCTACCAGAAGGCTCTTAGAGCAACATGGAAAGAATCATCAGATGAAAAAGAATGAGATCAAATCTACAACCTCATCCTCATGGAAAGACCCTCCGAATCTGAACCCAAGTCCGAGTCAGAGTCCAAGCGCGAGTCCGAGTCCGAGTCCAACTCTGAGTCTGAGTCCAAGTCCGAGACAAGCCACGAATCCGTATCTATTTCAGAAGGTTCGATAAAGGTATGTCGTTCTACAATTAGGAGCTTATATACTACAATTATGTATTTAAATAAAAAGTTAACTAAGTCTGAGTCTAAAGTCAAGTCTCTTCTTAAGGAAGTTGAAACTCTTAAGAAGACCAACTTAATTTCTTCAACTAGCCACATTCAAGAAGGAACCTCAACTCGAGTCAAGACACTTGAGGAAGAGAATTCTTCCTTGAAAGGACAAGTTCAAGATCTTAAGAAAACGTTGGAAAAGTTCACATTGGCATCCAAAGGTCTCGACCTAATACTTGGGTCTCAACATGCTATATACAACAAGATTGGACTCGAATTCAGACAAACAAATAGGTCCTTTATTTCACTAGTAAATCATGATTAAACAAGAATCCAAGCATGGTCCCAAAATCTAGTATAAACACGAATGTAGACTTAACTAAGTATTGGGTTCTCCAGGATCAAATCCACTGTGGACCGTCCCTACAGAAGTTGTAATCCAGGGGGAGTCAATATTAAGTTAGTTTATATAATTAGATAATCTTTGCTTGAATGTTTAGATTAATTTAATTGCTTAAGTTAGAATGGTTAGATTGGACCAAAGGTTATTAATCTTGACAACATAGTATCATGACGTGGTGAGATGATAGTACATTAGAAAAATGAAGTCACGTGTATCCAGGTTAGATAAGGAGTATCTAGCTTGGTACACTTGGCTAAGTTGAACTAACTCAAGCTACCTCATCACATCCTAAACTAGTTAGACCAAGATTTGATCATAAAGTAAATTAAGTGTAAAATTTCTTAAGCTGGCTTTGTCTAAGGAAGTGGTTGTTGTTCGATCAAAGAAGGCTTCGTGCCTTGCCATGACACTGAAGCCCTCTTTTGATATCTCCACTTAACTAACTAAAGGTTAAATCTGAATCTAACCCAAGGTTAATTAATTTTCAATTCATTAAAAGTTAACTAAGTAAAATAAACCTTTCATCTCACAATACATATAAGGTTAACATGATTGATCATGTAGAATGGGTGAGATGAAACTTAGAATAAAATTTTTCTAAAACCTGCTTAAAATTCCAATATCCGATCCAACTACTTTATGTGTAGGATCAATGGATATTGGATAGTGGGTGCTCCAAACACATGATCGGAGACTGACTGAAATTTACGAAACTAAGATTCAAAAATCATGGATCGGTAGCCTTTGAAAACAACGAAAAACTCAAAATCATCAGATCAGGTGATATTGAGCTAAATTTAGATTTAATTATACGTAAAGTATTATTAGTAGAAAACTTTGACTTCAATCTTCTAAGTATCAGTCAACTTTGTGATAGTGGATGTAAGGTTAAATTTTCATCAAATGACTACTTAATTAAAAATATTGATTGCTCAGAAATCATACTTAGAGGACTTAGGAAAAATAATATTTATACCATATACCTACTAACTTCTCCTCAAGTGTCTAATGACACAACAAGAGGAATCATGGTTGTAGCACAGAGTGGCCCACATCCACCTAAGACTTATTTCAAAAATAGTCATAATGGACAATTAGA